>CM055118.1:356919967-366919967 GCA_029206835.1 Rana muscosa | reverse complement strand
AGTAAGTAGTACATCGGAGTGTGGAGGGTGGGTGAGATATTAACCGTTGCTATCATTCCAACGTTTCCAAACACGGTCACTATGTAAACCACTAAAAAGAGCATGAAGAGGATTGGAGCAACTAATTTATCATCAGTAAGACCAGAAAACTCAAACATGGTCACTTGAGTCTTGTTCTTGACACCCATGATGTTTTGGTCTGAAATAGTTAAAATAAGCATTTAATTTATTTATGAAAATAGTTTATGTAAAGATTATACCAATTGGTGTCCTACAGTAGATGTTAAAACATTGAGACTGTTTTTTAACCACTTGCTGACTAAATGTACTGCTGGCAGGCGGCTCCCCCAGGGCCTTCTCTCCCCTGGGGCACACTGCTGTGTCCACCAGACACAACAGATTGCGTTGCTTGTTATGGGGCCACTGTGAGGGGCCCATATACCACGTGATCTCTGTGCGTATGTAACATAGTGAACAAGAGTCATGAATGGAATTAGTTAATGACATAATTGTTTACTACTGTGTGTGACCTGTGATTGGTCACCAGTGATCACATGGTGGCTGGGCCAATCACAGCACCCTGTACCATGTGATAGCTGTGGGCCAATCACAGCATCACAATAGTAAACAATGAGTCATGAATGACTTGATTATATATCAGCTCTGCTGGTAAGACTATATTCAAAGGGAAATAATCAACACTAAAATATGGGGTGGGTCTGTAGACTTGATTTTCAAAGGCCCGGGCTTTGGGGTACTTTTTTTCATTCTGGATACACTACCTAGAGCAGTGAACCTTGGCACCCCAGATGTTTTGTAACTACATTTCCTATGATGCTCATGCACTCTGCAGTGTAGTTGAGCATCATGAGAAATGTAGTTCCAAAACATCTGGGGTGCCAAGGTTCGCCATCACCGACCTAGAGGCTCACTGACCCGGAACAAGCATACAGAACTCGGCTTCTCAGGCTCCAGTGGTTGTATATTGTTTTTTTCTTTAATTAAATCTTTAAGTGGTAAAGAATCAGAAAAATTATCCTGGAGCCTGCCACTTTTCATATCAAGTCTGCGATAGTAACTTCTACTAAGTGTATGTAAAGGCAACATTTTCTTTTTAGCTGTAGATGGAACTGTCTCCTTTTCGAGAGATCTGTAGAGAGAACACATGTCCTGTTGTGTATCTGGGACAGGGAGTGAAGTAAAATCTCCCTGAAGGGACAGAGATAGCAAAAAACCTGAAAAAAATAAATAAACCTGATCTTTTCCTACTCTATCCAACTGAAAAAAGATTTAGCATTACATACACTTTTTTCTAATGAAAAAATTATTATTATTATTAATGACCACTTGCCGACCAGCCAACAGTAATTTTACTGCTGGCTTGTGGCTTGAGCAGGTACTGCGACGTACCGGTCGCATCACAATCCGTGACTAATGTGTCCACTAGTCACAGCAGATTGTGGTGCTTGGTATTGTTATAATATGTTGGCCTATTTATGTGGGATATTATATTATTATATATATGTATAAGTACAATATTGACTAGGCCAGATTTCAGTTGACATTGGCATCTGTAATCTAATTGCACATATCAAAGGGGACTTGCTGATGTTAATATGCAAGAATCCAGGACAAGTCTATTTTACACATAAAAAACTGTGCTCAGGCAACATTTGGTATCTGTAATCTAATTACACATATCAAAGGGGACTTGTTGATGTTAATATGCAAGAATGCAAATTAGGGCAATTGATGACTGCAGCTGTTTCCGGCTGGGGGTCATTATCTGTCACTCTGAAAGACAGAGTGACAGATCAAAGACTTAATGGAGACGGCCAATCAAATTGCTCAGCCATTCAGTGTCAGACCAGTATTTGAGCAAGCTGGCATTCAGTCAGTCTTGTCATTCTCAAATGGATATGAAGGCACAGATCTAAACATGGGACTCTGAAGGATGGTATTCGTTGTCATATTCACTCTGTGGGATTTTTGTCATCTGTTGCAAGTATTGGACTTTGTTCTGTGTTGGAAGTCAAAATAAAGTGTCTCTCTCTGGAGAACTCGTGTTGCTGCAGAACATAACTTACATCATCATTATAATAACTAAATATTAATTATCTACACACTATATTATATCACTACATTGGTGCCGTTCAAGCGACCAGAAGAGCATTTTCAGGACTTAGTAACAGAAGTCGGGGGTGACAACAATCCTGTGAGGTGGACAGAAGTCTGATGGAGACCCAAGAGCTGTGCTGTGACTCTAATGTCTAGTTGTGACATAAGATAGTCTGATCGACAAAATTAAACAAGTTTTGAACCCCAGAATTATTCTCTGGAGACTGGAAACAAGGTGGAGCCTCAAATGGAGGGAATAAAATATTTCCTTTTTTTAAATTATTAATAATATAGTCAAAATGCTTACTCAGTGTGAAGCTAGTGTCAGTTCTGATAAAGTTAACATATGGGTATTAAAATGTATTAAGCGTCATGGCGGTCCTTTTGATATTCTAGAAAAATGTAAGCAGACGTGGACTATGATGAAGGAATTTTTAGAGAAAAATGTTTTTGATAGCAAAATTTCAGAAAGTAAGGCCCCTTTCACACTAGCGGACCGTATGTTCGCTTTTTCATCCATCCGTTTACGGATGAAAAAGGGACATACATTGGTCCCTATGAGATCGCGGGTGTCAGCGGATGAAACATCCGCTGACACACGATCTCCTCCGTGTCCGCAATGCTCCGTTTTTCTAGATAGAAAAATTCCTATTTTTCTATCCGTCTGCGGAGCGGATCGGATGAACACGGACAGACGGTCTGTGTTCATCCGATCCCCCCATAGGGAAGAGCGGAGATCTGACAGGGCGGTCCCTGCACAGTGTGCGGGTACCGCCCTGTCATCCGCCGGCTCAGCGGGGATCAACGGAGCGATCCCCGCTGAGCAAGCGGAGGTTCACAGGGCGGATTATTACTGATCCGTCCCGTGTGAAAGGGGCCTTAAAGAAAAGGTGTTATTGTGCAGGGCTTGTTATCTTGCTGTTTAACAATGGAAAGTTCTTTGAAGGGTACGGGTGAGGAAATTCCCGATTTACAGAATGCAGTTAAAAATAAAAAATAGCAACAATGTTTGTCAGAGGTTACAAAACCAATCAGAAACTGAGACAGTAAATTTAAAATTGCATACAGTTACCATTGGGGGAGCTTTGCTTGAGAAATATATACATTGTGATGAATTATCAGAGGAAAATGAGAGATTAAAATGAAGAATTATGGAATTAGAGAACAGATCTCAGGAATGCAGATATGCATCAAATCTTGGATTCAGCAATCTGCAGCAAAATACAAACACAAACTTTCTATCAAATGAAACAGAACCTCATATTAAATCTGATAATTCATTGCCAGCCGCACCCACTGTGATCACCACAGTTTACAACAGTAATAATAATACAGGTAAAGTTCAGCTTGTAATGAAGCCTTTGAAAACAAAAGAATTAGACGCAATTCTTAAAGAAATAGGAATGGTTCCCTGCCACGATTTAAACAGGTTTTTAAAATGGTTTTGTGACGTGCAGCAGGTCAGAGATATGTACAATCTCAACCCATCTGACTTAGAAAGAGTTTTGCAACATTCTATAGGAAATGGTCTTTGGATGAGAATTAAACAGATCTGTATTCAGCCTCTGAGGACAAGGGACATATTACTGGAATTATTATGTGTTTTGTATGGTGGACGTTCTGATGTTACTATTCATGGGAAGATCCAACAAATGCCAAACGAATCTCCCTATGAATTGTCACACAGGATAGCAACTATTATGGAATTATTGGTCGGTAATAATCTGGCATTTGAGCGTGGAGGCTTGGTACATATGAGTATGCTTCTAGATGCTTTGCATGAAGATATCAAACAAAATATTTTATTAGTTACCCCAAATCCCCATGATTTAAAAGACATATTGTTGAGAGCAGAACATTTATGGAGAAAGTCAAATGAGCAGGCTGTCAAAATTGATTTAGCCACATTGTTTAGGACAAATACTGAACGTAAAGATAAAAAGATAATATCTTATAACACCCAGAGAGGAGACACCGGGTCAAACATAGGTGATATTAATATGAAAAACAAAGCTGACCAAAATAATAATAAGAAAAAGACCTGGATACGATTTTCTCAGCTAAAACAGAAATATGACCACCTGAAGATGGATTATGATAAGATAAAAATAGAATATTACACATTATTAGAACAGTCGAAAGGGTCCAGATCTGTTTTTGAATGAAAATGACACATCTCTAGCAGTGCGGGTGAATTAGCTTCAAACTGTAAATAGTACTTTGTTTTAACTTCAAACAATGTTTAAGGACTTTGCTAATGAGTTTTGTCTGAGAGTTTTTTGTCTTTCAGATATTCCAGGAGATACTCGTTTGAATGTAAATAGCAGAAGCACAGTGTATCTGAAATTGCTGGCTAGTGGGGGAGAAATGCTGAATAGACAATATATCACTATAAAGAATTACTGGACTCTCTCAATATTGATCAAGCAATGGACTTTTTTTTGAACATTCAAATTTATTTATTTTCATTTTTTTTTATCTTCTTTTCAGTGGACTTTTCTTCCCCAACGCCCTATTTATTTATTTATTTTCCCTGATATATTTTGCTTTCATTTTTTATTTTCATTATTTTTTATTTCTTGAACTTTATCTTAAAACCAGAGCGAAGCATTTAAACCTAAAATAATTTTATAACATCTGTACATATGACATACCGTATTTGCCGGCGTATAAGGCGACTGGGCGTATAAGACGACCCCCTAATTTTCCAGCTAAAATTTTGGTTTTGGGATATACTCGCCGTATAAGATGACCCCCCTTCCGACTAGCCATGCCTCACCATACCTCACTGTTCCATTGCATACCTCACTGTTCCATTGCATACCTCACTGTGCCAGTACATGCCTCACTGTGCCCCTACATGCCTCACTGTTCCATTGCATACCTCACTGTTCCATTGCATACCTCACTGTGCCCCTACATGCCTCACTGTGCCCCTACATGCCTCACTGTTCCATTGCATACCTCACTGTGCCCCTACATGCCTCACTGTGCCCCTACATGCCTCACTGTTCCATTGCATACCTCACTGTGCCCCTCGACGATCACATACCTTATCCCTGACATGTAGAATCTCAGTCAGACCGCGGCCGTCCATTTTTCAAAAGCCGCGCCTCCTCCTCATGCTGACCCCTGACTTTTAAGAAGATTTTAATGGGTTAAAAAGTCGTCTTATACGCCGGAAAATACGGTAATGCATATTGATATAAATATATTTGACATCTGAGGTGATGCTGCACAATGGCTTGGCATAGCATAAATTATAGTATGTTGGGTGGTTTTCCTAAACGTGTAAGAGGGGTGAGTGAAATTCATCACTCTAGTCATGATTTGAACTTTGTTGAATCAGTTGTTAATAATATGCTGAAGGCTATGACATATATGGATGTAAAGGAATTTCTACCTTTCATGGCAAAGATACTGGCAAGAATTTCCACTACCGCTTTATGTGGATAGAAGATCTGATAGACACTGATGTCAAGCTAATTCTATCTGAACCATCGTGTGGCGGTATACAGTGGGTACGGAAAGTATTCAGACCCCCTTAAATTTTTCACTCTTTGTTATTAGCCATTTGCTAAAATAATTTAAGTAAATTTTTTTCCTCATTAATGTACACACAGCACCCCATATTGACAGAAAAACACAGAATTGTTGACATTTTTTCAGATTTATAAAAAAAAAAAAAAAAAATGAAATAACACATGGTCCTAAGTATTCAGACCCTTTGCTATGACACGCATATATATATAACTCAGGTGCTGTCCATTTCCTCTGATCATCCTTGAGATGGTTCTACACCTTCATTTGAGTCCAGCTGTGTTTGATTATACTGATTGGAACTTGATTAGGAAAGCCACACACCTGTCTATATAAGACCTTACAGCTCACAGTGCATGTCAGAGCAAATGAGAATCATGAGGTCAAAGGAACTGCCTGAAGAGCTCAGAGACAGAATTGTGGCAAGGCACAGATCTGGCCAAGGTTACAAAGGAATTTCTGCTGCACCTAAGGTTCCTAAGAGCACAGTGGCCTCCATAATCCTTAAATGAAAGACGTTTGGGACAACCAGAACCCTTCCTAGAGCTGGCCGTCCGGTCAAACTGAGCTATCGGGGGAGAAGAGCCTTGGTGAGAGAGGTAAATAAGAACCCAAAGATCACTGTGGCTGAGCTCCAGAGATGCAATCGGGAGATGGGAGAAAGTTGTAGAAAGTCAACCATCACTGCAGCCCTCCACCAGTCGGGGCTTTATGGCAGAGTGGCCCGACGGAAGCCTCTCCTCAGTGCAAGACACATGAAAGCCACATGGAGTTTGCTAAAAAACACCTGAATGACTCCAAGATGGTGAGAAATAAGATTCTCTGGTCTGATGAGACCAAGATAGAACTTTTTTGCCTTAATTCTAAGCGGTTTGTGTGGAGAAAACCAGGCACTGCTCATCACCTGTCCAATACAGTCCCAACAGTGAAGCATGGTGGTGGCAGCATCATGCTATGGGGGTGTTTTTTCAGCTGCAGGGACAGGACGACTGGTTGTAATCAAGGGAAAAATGAATGCAGCCAAGTACAGGGATATCCTGGATGAAAACCTTCTCCAGAGTGCTCAGGACCTCAGACTGGGCCGAAGGTTTACCTTTCAACAAGACAATGACCCTAAGCACACAGCTAAAATAACGAAGGAGTGGCTTCACAACAACTCTGTGACTGTTCTTGAATGGCCCAGCCAGAGCCCTGACTTAAACCCAATTGAGCATCTCTGGAGAGACCTAAAAATGGCCGTCCACCAACGTTTACCATCCAACTTGACAGAACTGGAGAGGATCTGCAATGAGGAATGGCAGAGGATCCCCAAATCTAGGTGTGAAAAACTTGTTACATCTTTCCCAAAAAGACTCATGGCTGTATTAGATCAAAAGGGTGCAAATACTAAATACTGAGCAAAGGGTCTGAATACTTAGGACCATGTGATATTTCTGTTTTTCTTTTTTAACCACTTGCTTACTGGGCACATATACCCCCTTCCTGCCCAGGCGAAATTTCAGCTTTCGGCACTGTCACGCTTTGAATGACAATTGCGCGGTTGTGCAACGTGGCTCCCGAACAAAATTGACGTCCTTTTTTCCCACAAATAGAGCTTTCTTTTGGTGGTATTTGATCACCTCTGCGGTTTTTATTTTTTGCGCTATAAACAAAAAAAAAGCGTCAATTTTGAAAAAAAAACAATATTTTTTGATTTTTGCTATAATAAATATCCCATTTTTTTTTATATATTTTTTCTCAGTTTAGGCCGATACGTATTCTTCTACATATTTTTGGTAAAAAAAAATCGCAATAAGTGATTGGTTTGCGCAAAAGTTATAGCGGCCACAAAATAGGGGATAGAATTCTGATTTTTTTAAATTATTTCTTTTTTACTAGTAATGGCCGTTATCTGCGATTTTTGTCAGGACTGCGATATTATGGCGGACACATCGGACACTTTTTGACACATTTATGGGACCATTCACATTTATACAGCGAACAGTGTTATAAATATGCACTGATTACTGTATAAATGTGACTGGCAGGGAAGGGGTTAACACTAGGGGGCGAGGAAGGGGTTAAATGTGTGCCCTGGGAGTGATTCTTACTGTGGGGGGAGGGGACTGACTGGGGGAGGTGACCGATCTGTGTCCCTATGTACAAGGGACACAGCATCGGTCTCCTCTCCCTGGCAGGACGTGGATCTCTGTGTTTACACACAGAGATCCACGTCCTTGTCTGTGTAACGGCTGATCGTAGGTACCTGGCGGACATTGCGGCCACCAGGCACGCGCATCGGCATCTCAGTGACGCGACGGGCATGCGCGCCGGTGGCGCTCGTGTGCCCCCCAGTGGCCGGAGGAGCCGTGGCCGCATAAAGACTGCCTCCCTGCATTGTAGAGCCGCCTTGTGGCCGTATATAGTCGTACGGCGGGCGTGAAGTGGTTAATAAATCTGCAAAAATTTCAACAATTCTGTGTTGACAAATGTCAACAATTCTGTGTTTTTCTGTCAATATGGGGTGCTGTGTGTACATTAATGAGGAAAAAAAATGAACTTAAATGATTTTAGCAAATGGCTGCAATATAGCAAAGAGTGAAAAATGTAAGGGGGTCTGAATACTTTCCGTACCCACTGTATATATGTTGGTTGGTGGAATTATGGACTGAATGATAAAGGGATTTTTATAACAGCTTACCTGTAAAATCCTTTTCTTGGAGTACATCACGGGACACAGAGCGACTTAGTCATTACTAATGGGTTATATAGTTTACCTTCAGGTGTTGGCACTGGCCAATTCCAAACCGGAAGTACCCTCCCCTATATAAGCCCCTCCCACCCGGGAGCACCTCAGTTTTGTAGCCAAGCAATAAGTGTCCCAAAAAGAGGGGTGGGAGCTCTGTGTCCCGTGATGTACTCCAAGAAAAGGATTTTACAGGTAAGCTGTTATAAAAATCCCTTTTTCTTTTTCGTACATCACGGGACACAGAGCGACTTAGTCATTACTAATGGGACGTCCCAAAGCAATGCCAAATGAGGGGGGGGGGTACATAAGCTGGGCGCCATCAGGCATGAGGATCTTTTGCGGCCTGCAACACACTGCGCCCAAAGGCGACATCCTCCTGACTTCTAACGTCTACCTGATAGAATCTAGTAAACGTGTGTACCGAAGACCATGTTGCGGCCTTACATACTTGAGCCAGGGAGGCCTGGTGATGCACTGCCCATGAAGTTCCAACCGCTCTTGTGGAGTGCGCCCTAACTTTGAACGGAGGCGGTCTCTTTCTCAAGCCATAGGCTTGTATTATGACCTGTCGAATCCACTTGGCTAAAGTAGATTTTGATGCTGCCTGACCCCTTCTGGGGCCTTCCGGCAGAACAAACAAAGAATCCGTTCTGCGAATCTGAGCAGTGGCTTTTAGATAAGCTTTAACTGCTCTTACCACATCCAAAGAATGTAATAACTTTTCCTCTACTGAGATAGGTTTGGGGAAAAAAGAAGGAAGAACCACATCTTGGTTCAAATGAAACCTCGATACCACCTTAGGAAGAAAGGCTGGATGAGGACGTAATACTACTCTGTCCTTATGGACAACCAGATATGGCTCCTTACAGGACATAGCTGCTAATTCCGACACTCTTTTAGCCGAACAAATGGCTACTAAGAAAACCAATTTCCTGGTGAGAAGAACCAAGGAAATGTGTTGTAATGGTTCAAACGGTTGTTTCTGTAGAACCGACAGAACCAGGTTTAAGTCCCAAGGACATATGGGAATACTAACCGGAGGGCTAATACGCATCACTCCTTGTATAAAGGCTTTGACTAGTGAATGCGAAGCCAAGGGCCTTTGAAAAAATATTGACAAGGCCGAAATCTGACCCTTGATAGTACTCAAGGCCAGCTTCCTATCTACAGCCCACTGTAGGAAGTCCAGAATCCTCCCTATCATGTACTTACGTGGATGCCATTTCTTGGTCTCACACCACGTAATGTACGCTTTCCAGATCCTATAATAGATCTGCCTGGATACCGGTTTCCTGGCATTGATCATGGTAGATACCACAGAATTAGAGAGCCCTCTCTTTTTCAGAATGTGGGCTTCAATAGCCAGGCCGTCAAACCTAGGGCTGGTAAGGAAGGGTGGTATATCGGTCCTTGCGACAGCAGGTCCGGACGAAGTGGGAGGGTCCAAGGACTCCTCACTGACATTTTTACCATCTCCGCGTACCATGCCCTTCGGGGCCACGCTGGAGCCACCAGAATCACTGGTTTCTTTTCTACCCTGATTCTGCGGAGTAATCGCGGTAACAATTGTGGCGGTGGGAATGCATATATCAGCTTGAACCGATCCCAAGGGAACACTAGGGCATCCGAGCCGCAAGCTAGGGGATCCCTTGTGCGAGACACAAACCTGTCCACCTTTGCGTTGAATCTGGATGCTAGCAGATCTACATCCGGTGTTCCCCACCGCTGGCATATTGCCTGGAAAACCTCGGGGTGAAGAGACCATTCCCCCGGGCATAATTGTTGGCGACTTAGAAAGTCCGCTCTCCAATTTTCCACTCCTGGGATGAAAACCGCGGATATGGCTGGGACATATCTTTCTGCCCACTCCAGGATGCAATTTGCTTCCTTCTGGGCTGCACGACTTTTGGTGCCACCCTGATGATTGATATATGCCACTGCCGTGGCATTGTCTGATTGAATTCTGACAGGGGACCCCTGGAGTTTGGATGTCCATGCTACTAGGGCATACCGGGCTGCTCGTATCTCTAAGAGATTGATGGGCAGGGCCTTTTCTGCTTCTGACCACCTGCCCTGGAGAGACCATTGCTCCAGCACTGCCCCCCAGCCGATGAGGCTGGCATCTGTAGTGACCACCTTCCAAGAAACCGGACTGAAGGGTTTCCCTCTTTCCAGATTCTGGGGCACCAACCACCAATGGAGGCTCTTGCGAACGGAAGGGGACAGGGACATTGGTAAGTCTAAAGCCTGAACTTTTTTGTTCCAGGCTGACAGTATGGCCCTTTGCAAATTCCTTGAATGGAATTGACCGTAGGGTACCGCTTCGAATGAAGCCACCATCTTTCCCAGCAGCCTCATGCAGAGACGTATGGATGGTTTTCTTTTTGTACCCACTAAGTGGGTCAAATTTCTTAAAGACGACACCTTCTCTGGAGGTAAGAAAATCTTTCTCTGATTTGAATCCAGCCTTAGCCCTAAGTATTCCAGACTTTTGACTGGTCTTAGAGCTGACTTGTCCCGGTTGATAATCCAACCGTGATATTCCAGATACTCGATTGTCTTGTGGATAGCTACTTCCAGCTTTTCCACTGAGTGGTCTATTAGTAGCAGGTCGTCTAGATATGCCATTATCGTTACACCCTGTGTTCTTAGATTGGCCAATAATGGGGCCAGAATTTTTGTGAACACTCGTGGTGCTGTGGCCAGACCGAAAGGTAAGGCTCTGAACTGAAAATGGCGCCCTTCTACTGCAAAGCGTAGAAATTTCTGATGGGCCGGAAAGATGGGAATATGCAGATAAGCATCCCTTATGTCGATCGAGGCTAGCCATTCCTGCCCTTGTAGGGCGGTGGCCACTGATCGGATCGACTCCATCCGAAAGGTCCTGATATTTAGGAACTTGTTTAGCCCTTTTAGATTTAATATGGGCCTCACGTCCCCATTTGGTTTGGGGACTGTGAAAAGGTTCGAGTAAAACCCGAATCCGCTTTCTTCCAGGGGAACCTTCATGATTACCCCTTGGAGCAATAGTTGTTCTAGTGCCAGAAGGAGGGATCCTCTCTTTTGGGGATCTCTTGGCACGTTTGACCTCATAAATTGGGCAGGAGGAGTGCCTTTTAACTCCAGCTTGTATCCCAGACTTACTGCGGAGAGCACCCATCTGTCTCTGATGGTGTCCCGCCAGGTCTCTGTGAACAACTGAAGTCTTCCCCCCACCCGATTGAGCGGGGGCAATACTTCATGCCTTAGGGGGAGGTTTTGTACCTCTCTTGATCCAGGGCTTCTTGTTACCCTGTGATTGTCCCTGATTTCTGCCCCCTGAATTTGACCGCGGAGGCCGTCGGAACTGCTTCACAGCCGATGTGCCCGGGACTGGAGAGGTAGGCCTCTTAAAAGAAGGACTTCTACCCTTGTTCTTAACCGGTAAGAGTGAACTTTTACCGGCAGAAATTTTCTGGATATATTTGTCCAGATCTTCTCCAAATAAGCGTTCTCCATGAAATGGGAAGCTAACCAGCAGTTTTTTACAGGGAGCTTCAGCAGACCAGTTTTTGAGCCACAGAAGCCTACGCATATGTACTATAGACAGCGTAAAGCGGGAGGCCTGTTGGATTGTATCCTTTATGGCGTCCACCGCAAAACACAAGGCTCTAGGCAGGTCAGCTAGGGCATGAGCCTGCTGATCTGGTAAGTCCCTTAAGACTTGTTTCAACTGATCTTTCACTGCTTGGCAGACTCCAATCGCTGCTACCGCAGGTTGTGTCACCATACTTGCTGTAGAGAAAGCAGATTTTAGTAAAGACTCCAATTTTTTATCTATTGGGTCTTTGAACATTGGAACATTATCTACTGGACATGTCAGTGATTTGTTAACAGAAGAGATGGCTGCGTCCACTATAGGGACCCTCCATTTTCTTATGAACTTATCCTCCATGGGATAGATCACCGGAAATCTCTTGGGGGGAGCAAATATTTTATCAGGATGCTCCCAATCCTGGTAAATAAGCCCTTCTAATAAAGGGTGGATTGGGAAGGAACAGACCGCCTGGGGAGCTTTTAGCGAACCCAGCGAGGAAACCGTAGTGGATGGTGGTTCCGCCAGAGGCATTTTAAATGCTGATCGGACCATGTTAGTCAAAGACTGAACCCATAATCTTTCAGCCTGAGAAGCTGAGAAAGGTTCTTCCACTGTTGATTCCTCTATAAGTGAATCAACCTCATCCTGATCCCCTTCAGGTAGGTCGATCTCTGTGTGGGGCTGTTCCTCCACTAACAGGCACTCTGAAGGAGGAGACGGAGATCGGACGCGCTTTTCCTGTGACAGGGAAGCAGCGATCAATGCTGTTAATCTCTCTTCCAATCCTCCCAGAGTTGAGGATAAAACCTCCTCTGTTATATATACAGGAGCAGGTGGACTGGGGACAGCCGCAGCACCAGGCATTCCTGCGGGGTTTCTACGGCTACTGACCTCTGCATTCTCAGGGGAGATTGGTGCAGTGCAAGCATGCCCAATATCCTCAGAGCCCGATGGAGACCCCTTTGGCTTCCTGGAAGATCTATTTCCGGAGCGTCTGGACGACATATCCTTTAAGCACAAAGCTGAGGTATTCCCGTCGTCATACACCAATTTTTGCTGGTAATAGTCTAACACAGGTGCTGCTATATACCAGCTGGTGTCCACTAAAGTGCCTTTCTATGGGGATGCCTGCATCAACCGCCTCTGTGTGCCACTGTTTGTTGCTAGCTCTGTTTGCATGCAGCTGACACTTGTACCGTGTCTTTTAACCATGCTGGGACGCCCGCACATGCGCAGAAGCGCCGCGGCGCGCATCGAGCGTCATCCACCCGCCCCGCCCCTTTTTTTTCATAGGAGGCGCGTGCACGCGCCCGCGCGCGCGCCCGTGCGCCAATGGCGCCCTTTTCGAAAACCAACAGAGGACTAGGAGCCAGGGCCCTTTTTGCCGGAGGGCCTGTGCGGTGGATGAACGCAGCAACAGGGCAGAGGAAGTGGATTCCCTCAGAGAAACTTACCAGCTGCCTGGATCTTTTGAGTTGAGAAAACCAAAGATCCACATTTACAAGAAAAATGGACTACAGCGGCCTCTAGTGGTTTAACACAGGTACCGCGGTCCCTGTTTTTTTTTTTTTTTTTTCTTCTTGACTACTATTAAAATTTTACATTTTCAGTAGTTATAGGCAAACACAGATATTTAGCGGGAATACCGTTAGGTAACAGACAGAAAGACAAATTAGGCTTGGGGGTCCCCCAATAGAACCAAGTTCCTGAGGGCCCCCACTTACCTGATCCCCGCCGCAGGACTTTGTTTGGTCCACAAAAGTCCAAACTTCACCTATCACGGCAGGCATTGTAATTAAACCTTCAGGGACCGGGTTCCCAAGGATTCCACTCCCCTGGACCTGTATAGCACCCTGCACAGACAGCGTCTTGGTCGTGGGTATGACCAGAGCTCTGGATCCCAGGGTCCAGCCCTCCTAAGAGAAGCATTACAGGCAAAACCTTGCTCTTCTGCTGCAAGGCCCGGGTACCGACCGTTTAGCTATGAAGCTTTTTTGGTGGGATCCGGAACAGCTTACTAAGGCCCAAAAGAACCTGTACGCAAGCCCAGTGAAAACACATGTTACTCTTTGGCCAACACCTTAGACACTGGCAAAAAACTGAGGTGCTCCCGGGTGGGAGGGGCTTATATAGGGGAGGGTACTTCCGGTTTGGAATTGGCCAGTGCCAACACCTGAAGGTAAACTATATAACCCATTAGTAATGACTAAGTCGCTCTGTGTCCCGTGATGTACGAAAAAGAAACAAGTAACTGCTCTATTAAAGGCAATGAGGGGTCGGCTTACAGCAAATTAAAGCAAATGGTGGCTGGCAATCAACAAATTACTTGACAGGTACACAACAGGTCATCATTGCTCAAATAGGAAATGGAAAGAAGCAGATGTGAATTGTAAAAGGCTTGCAAGATGGACTCATGAATGTCAAGTGCAAGGAAACCAAGCTTTACTTTTCAGTGAGATGGTGAGAGATGTGATGAAGGCAGAATGGACTGTGACATCAGCTTGTTTTTGCACAATATTCAAGATCTTGATGTGATTTACTCAAGAAAGAGCAAGCTTTGAAATAAGGTCTAACAGCTATACGGGCCACGGATGTTTACCGAATCCTTTTCCAGTCATGGTCTAAAGTTATATTATCTAATAACTGTTTCATGGGATATTTTAGAGGCTGGTGAAGAGAGATGTAACCATTCTCAACTTCATATTTCATATGAGCCATTGTAAAGCATCCAGTACCTCAAATCACAACTATATGTTTGTTGCTTGATTTATGGGTCAGTTCTAGTAGTTAGAACCGACCCAAGTGGGGGTATATGTTGTAATATGTTGGCCGATTTATGTGGGATATTATATTAATATATATATGTATAAGTATCGGACATTTGTTGCCGGAAAATTTGTCTGTTCTCACAGCAAACATTTGTCCGGTGAAAAAGCGAAAAAGTTTGTCCGATGGAGTGCACACGCGGTCAGATTGTCCGATCAAACAGGTTCGGCGGAGATTTTTTGCCAAAAAGTTAGATCGTGTGTATGGGCCTTAGGCAATTTTGAAGCGTGACATGTTGGGTATCTATTTACTCGATGTAATATCATCTTTCACATTATACAAAAAAATTGGGCTTACTTTATAGTTTTTTTTTAATGCATTAATGTATTATTTTCCCACCCCAAATAAAAACACATTTAAAAATTGCTGCGCAAATACCCTGCGCGATAAAAACTTTCAACGACCGCCATCTTATTCTCTAGGGCAGGGGGTCTCCAAACTGTGGCCCGAGGGCCAGATGTGGCCCTTTGCTAGCCTTTATGTGGCCCTTGGGGCACTATTCCTCAACTGATATGAGGCACTATTCCTTCCACTGACACCACCAAGGGGGCACTATTTCTTCTACTAATATCAATGATGTTATACTATTCCCCCTACTGATTGGAGCCCTACTCCTCCTCCTACAGTCCACCAACCCTGAGGCCACATTTATTCTCACTGGAGCTGGGTTTCGGGACATTTTCTGCCCCCGCTGGCCACAATCCGGCCCTCCTAAAGTCTGAAGGACAATAAAGTGGCCCTTTT
This sequence comes from Rana muscosa, assembly GCA_029206835.1. NCBI lineage: Eukaryota > Metazoa > Chordata > Amphibia > Anura > Ranidae > Rana > Rana muscosa. Next base: position 366,904,434 of record CM055118.1, on the reverse strand, counting down.
GTTTGAAAAGTTTGGAGACCCCTGCTCTAGGGTCTCTGCTAAAAAAAACATATATAATGTTTGGGGGTTCTATGTAATTTTCTAGTAAAAAAATGATGATTATTACATGTAGGAGAGAAGTGTCATAATTGGCCTGGGTAGAAAGTGGTTAAATACCCCCCCCCCCCAAAAAAAAAATCTTGAATTATGTAAAACAAATTATATAAATTTCATTTGAGTACAGCGTTGCATGACCGCACAATTGTCAGGTAAAGCAGAGCAGTGCTGAATAGCAAAAAAATGCCCCGGTCGTGAAGGATGTAAATTGTGTTAATGAATCCGCACCATGGATGTGAAACTAATTAACAAATTAATTAATTCAATAAGCGGCAGGTCTATATAATCACAATATATGTGAAAATCGATATGCTGCATATGTAGTTATGACTGCGCTTAAAATATTAGTAAAAAAAATATAAAAAATATTAAAATATTAGTAAAAACGTGATAATGGTATGTGCAAAAATGTTACATAAATCACACTAAATAAATATATCTAATCAAGTGGCATTGCAATATGGAACCTTAAAAAAATATAAATAAAGTGGCAGTACAAACACAGATGTTCCATAAGGTTCCATATTGCAATGCCACTTGATTAGATATATTTATTTAGTGTGATTTATGTAACATTTTTGCACATACCATTATCACTTTTTACTAATATTTTAAGCGCGGTCATAACTACATATATATTAAGGGGACAAAACCTTTACTAAAAAATGGATTTGGTAATGTGTAGAAAGCGTGTGGACTTGTTTCTGATGTTATTTTTTTTTTAAGAGAGATATATTATGGGATTGATTGACTAAAACTGGAATACTCACAATCTGGTGCAGCTGTGTATGGTAGCCAATCAGCTTCTAACTTCAGCTTGTTCAGTGAAGCTTTGACAATAAAACCTGGAAGCTGATTGGTTTCTATGCAGAGCTGTACCAGAATTTGCATGCTTTAGTTTTAGTAAATCTTCCCCTATGTGTCTTATTGTGTGTGGTTATGGAAATGCATCGTATTTTTCGCTCCATAGGACGCACCTGACCATAAGACGCACCTAGGTTTTAGAGGAGGAAAGCAAGAAAATAAATATTCTGAACCAAATGGTGTACTAAAATATTTACCAGTGCCCATAAAATGCAGCCTGATCTGTGCCAAAGAAATTAAGCCTCACCAGTGCCATAAATGCAGCCTCGCCAGTGCCATAAATGCAGCCTTACCAGTGCCATAAATGAAGCCTCACCAGTGCCATAAATGCAGCCTCGCCAGTGCCATAAATGCAGCCTTACCAGTGCCATAAATGCAGCCTTACCAGTGCCATAAATGAAGCCCCACCAGTGCCATAAATGCAGCCTTACCAGTGCCATAAATGCAGCCTCGCCAGTGCCATAAATGCAGCCTTACCAGTCCTATAAATGCAGCCTTACTAGTCCCATAAATGCAGCCTTACCAGTCCCATAAATGCAACCTTGCCAGTCCCAAAAAAACCGAGCCTTACCAGTCCCATGAATGCAACCGTACCAGTCCCATAAATGCAGCCATACCAGTCCCATAAATGCAGCCATACCAGTCCCATAAATGCAGCCTCACCAGTTCCATAAATGCAGCCTTCCCAGTCCTATAAATGCAGCCTTACCAGTCCCATAAATGCAGCTTCACCAGTCCCATAAATGCAGCCTTACCAGTCCCGTAAATGCAGCCTTACCAGTGCCATAAATGCAGCCTCACCATTGCCATAAAGGCAGTCTTACCAGTTCCATAAATGCAGCCTTACCTGATGTCATCACATCTGCCTGACAGAAGGCGGAGCAGCCCAAGCGGCTGCCGTGGCCGTACTCAGCCTTTCGGCCGCTCAGGCTGCTCTGTCTTCTGTCTCAGCAACAGTGTCAGGCCCAGCCGGGAGATCGCCCGGCGCTCGCGGGGGCTTGGGATGTCTGCCCTCTGCTCTCCTGCCTCTGGCGGAGGGGGGGGGGGGGTACCGCCTGGTGTATATTTGCTCCATAAGACGCAGAGAAATTTCCCCCCCATATTTTTTGGGGAAAAAAGTGTGTTATGGAGAGAAAAAGTTTGAGTTATTTTGGATATTTTTTTTGTACCCTATTGGTGTTGTAAATATATTATTATGAATTGTTATTCTTGTAATACGTCTTGTATTTATTATTTTTCATCCAGTTCGGGTTTACATTTAATTTAATGTTAGCAAAATAATCAGAAGCATTTCTTCTAGAAGGAACAATCACTGTGTACATCCGATCTGCCGCTTGTCTGAAACCTTAAATATTGCAATTATTTTCTTGAAAAAATAAATTCTTTGTTTTTTCTTCTTTTGTTGTAGTATTGCTGGTTATTGTCGTGTCATATAACAACCGTAGAAAATTGGGTGATATTTACACGATTCGTTGACTTTGCCGTGCTGCAATCTGAAGCGTCTCTTACCATTGTACTAATCTCTTATATATATAAATATAATAAAGAACGCAGGCATTTCCATTGTCCTCTTACCCCTTTGAGATGTAATTGTTTGACGCTCAGGCCCCACACACTGTTTTATTTCTGTATATGTGGATCCGGGTGTTATATCCAACCCAATTATCCAGGAAATCAATCCCAACCTGCCCCAGGGACCTTCATAAAAAATAAATCTTTAAAGACCAGTAGATGATTTCTGTTATCTTGTATTATTAATATTTTAATACTGAATAATTTAAAACTGATACATTTAATATGGATTATTACCCATCATTGGCTTGCATGTCTACAGTAGCTGGCTGTACCTAAGAAATTCCCCCCCCCCACCCTAGGTGCACTACTACTTTTCTCACCCTAGGTATACTACTTTATGGAGTCACAAAGAGAAAGTACAATCACTGTGCTGCACTACCAAGCTTAGCATATGTGGACAACAAGCAAATACGATTTCTTCTACGTACATAAAATATTTTTAAAAACCTGTAACAAGTTTTTTTCTAACTGACGGGATAGAAAAGAAAGAAGCAGCCATTCCTAAATCTTTATCTGAAGTCCAGTTTGTATTTTAGGAAAACAGAAGGTGGAGACGACGCACACCGAAACCCAGCCACTATGTAGAGTGGTAAAGATACGGCTTCATCCTGAACTCCTCCTGGCTATGCTCCTCTGATATGTTTCGTCCCGCCTAGATGGCTTAATCATATCCCTGTAGGTGGGGCAAAACATGTCAGAGGGGCATAGTCAGGAGGAGTTCCGGGTGTCTCTTTATACAGTAGTGGTTGGATTTCAGTGTGCGGCCTTTCTACCTTCAGTTTTCCAGTATGTTTCTGCTAGCCTGGATGTGCTTGTTTAACATCGGCACCTGAGCTGTGGTTTGGACTGCAGGGGGGAGTTTTGTAGAGCTTTTAAGCGGCTCCCCAAGCTTTTTGTATATGGGTCACAGACTGTATTTTAGTGATTTAGAGAAGGGATGGTTTAGAACGCCTGTCAAGTTTTTTTTATTACTGTCTGTTTCCTCATTGGAGAGACTCACCCTCTCTATTTGTAATTAGGGACCTCATATAATGCCAGCAGCGTTCATGCTGGCCAAGGGCTCTTCCCACCGTCCTCCTGCATCAGGAATGAGATTTGACAATGTACACCTGTAGTTAGGAGAAACTCCACCATCTTGGTTGCTCACATTCTTCCAGCCCGAGGCCCACCTCCAGAAATAAAGGAATGTCCACACGTTTAGCCTTTGTAACATTTTACTGTAAAAGGAACAGCATGCACAAATATTTCCAAAAGCACCAATATACTTCTTTGGACCTGACATCGGCAACACTGTGCAGTTCAAATTCAGCTTTAACACGGGGGTGCCGACCAGCATTTCCATCTCCCTCACTGTAGGTTCCCTTAGATGGGTTCTTCAGTGGGCTTATACTGGGCCTGCCCTGAAGGGTGTCCTTCACTTGGACATTAATTTGATATAGTGTTGTACTGCAGGCCACCTTTTCCTATTGACCTCTGCTATCAAGCCCTTTCGGTCCTGGGGGAGGGATTTCCCTAAAAGGGGTACTGCCCTCTGCTTACATATTTGTATTGGTGACCATTGTCACCAGGCAAAAAGTGATTGGACATCCAAAATGTTATAATTTTCCCCAGAACAGGAGGTGAGGGGATTTAATTTATTTTTACTTCCTGTTGTTTAATTAAGAAGAGATCTCTATAGTGAGACACAGGCAGACAGAAAAGATGTACATCAGTTTCAATCATTGCCTATGCTTACCATAAAAAAGCCTTTGGCTTTAGGTAATTTTTCAACGATGAGCCACAGACTCATAAGAGTTATGCAGCCAGTGAAGTCAAAACTACATACTCCTGTATGCTTGTTGAGTGTCAAATACATTTTAAGAAGACTATACAGCAGTGGTCTTCAAACTGAGGCCTTGGGGCTCGTTGCTTGCCATAATTCTCCCCACTGACATCAATGAAGGGGCACAATTCCTCCCACTTATACCAATGATGGGGCACAATTGCTCCCAATGACACCCACAATGGGGCCCAATGACACCCAATGATGGGCACCATTCCTTCCAATGAGACCAACAATGAGGCCCAATGATGGGACACTATTCCTTCAAATGAGACCAACAATGGGGCCCAGTGACACCAAAGATGGAGAACAATTTCTCCCAATGACACCAACAATGTGGCCCAATGACACCAATGATGGGGCACAATTTCTTCCAATGACACAAATAAAGGGGTAGATAAATAAAGGAAAAAACTGCGCTATTTAGAGTAAGTGTATCAAGCTGCAACTCACATGTTATACAACACCAAATAGAAATTAAAAAAGAAAAAAGCTGCGCTGAAAAAATTGACCTGTGAAGCACTAGTCCACTAGTGCTGATGTGGGTGCACTCACCAATAAATTTATTATTGAAAAAGCAAGTGATGAAGATGACAGAAACTCAATGAAAATTATATAAACCAAACAAACCAATGTGACAAAAAATGATTGAATTGAGTCCAACTGTGTCTAATGTGAATAGACTGACAGCTTAAGAGATTGAGCCCAGGTTCACACTGGGGCTGCGGGAGTGAGCCGTGCGAGTTCAGCTGAACTCGCACGGCTCACTCCTGCCTGTCAGTCCCGATTTCAGCTCGATTTCAGAGACATCTGAAACAGATGTCAATGTAAATTGCGGCTGAAAAAGCAAAAAGTAGTACAAAAACTACTTTTTGTAATCGGTGCAGCGCCGCAGATGCAGCGTCGCACCGTTTAGGACGGTGCCATTGGCCGCAATTTGCGGCAAATTTCGCCGATTTGACATGTCAAATCACATGTCAAATCGCACCAGTGTGAAGTAGGGCTAACACACAATGAAGTTGATAAAACTCCCAAGGGTGGCATTTGGAAGGATAAACACAATAAGTCCTTGGTTATTATAAAACACTAAATTAATAGTCCATACAGGATGTGTTGATGAATCATCCACAGTGACACATAATCCAAAAACACGCCGGAGGAAGTGAGGATAGGAAAGTGCCTCCACCTGAGCACACACTGCCGCTTACCACAATGATATGATCCCTTGTTACAGGGGATCAATGAGCGCCTGTGGCTAATAACCCAGACGTCCCAACTTCAATGATGGTAACCCTCGTGAGAAGTTAACAGGATCAAAGGTATCCCCATAAAAAATAAAGGCTTATATAGTGTAAAACCTTTTACATTTCTTAAATAAAAAAGACGAGTGGACACTTACACTTAAGTAGGCAAAAAACAGCATGTAAATAATCGAGCCGGCCGGCTCTCGATAGCAGCCCGTATACTTTCGGGATGGCGTAGACGCGGTGACGTCAGAACGTAGTTCCTCCCTACGCATTTCGTCACTACAAAGGACGTGTTCACGGGATACGGGCGGCGCTTTGACGCACCGCTTAAATACACAAAACAAATAACCAAGCCTCGATCTGAGTCCCGGGACACTGCTGAATACCGCCATCTTGGTAGATGGAAAGAACAGCTAATGCGGGTAAGGCAAACACACATAAAAAAGGGCAAACACTTAGTGCATCCATTCTAGGAATTCAAAGATTGCAATTCAAAGAAACCTAACGGGATGTAACCGAAGGAGATAAAATGTAGAATAATAAGTAAATAGATATAAACAAGACTAAATATGATTGTAACCTAGACTTATCTCAAATATCACCGGGGTATGCATGATGTATTCAAATGCAAATAGACACAAAAAGGTCGCAGCTACCTCAAATCTAGTTTACATGAAAATGAGCATCAATACCCAAATGTGGCTAAGGTGAAATCCACAATCTGATTGGTGGCCAGCATACAAAGATATGTTAATGAAACATCCCTAATATTCAGTGCCAATAATAAAACTCAATTAATGAGAATTCCAAAAAAAAATCAAAAAGGAGAAAATAAAATAAAAATGAAAAGTAAAATAAAAACTGTTAAGAAATATTAATTTAAAGGAAAAAAACTCCTCCAAATAAACACAATATATTAAAAAATTTGTCACTAGGAGTTATCGATGAAGGAATTGATGTCAACATCTATATTTAGACCAAATGGGGTGTAGCATTTAATCTTATGCACCCACGACATCTCTAACTTATAGATGCTCCTGACAAGGTAGCTACCCCTCCAGTGGGGGCTATACTTATCGATACCTAGAAAAATGGTATTGGATGGGTCCCTGTTATGCACAGTGAGGTAATGTTTTGACACGGAGTGTTTGGTAAAACCCGTTCTTATATTACCTATATGTTCATTTAGGCGCACTTGTAATGGTCGTTTGGTCCTGCCCACATACTGCAGCCCACACGAGCATTGGAGCATGTAGACCACTCCCACCGTGGAACAAGTGATGAAGGGCTCAATGTTTAAACTTTTAGAGGTACAACTAGAACCAAAACTAGTGGTTCATCTAGATCTACATCCATTCAGGGAGCAGACCTGACACTTTCTACACTGGTAGTAGCCAGTGAGCTCCGAAAAAAAAATTGGGTCTTGTGTTAGGGGGATTGAAGATGTTAGGACTTAGGAGCTAATTTATCCTTCAATGAGGGAGCCCCCCTAAAAAACACCTGGGGTCTGTCAGGTAAGATGGTTTTAAGTACCCTGTCATTCTTAAGGATGTGCCATTGCTTTTTAACACTGGAATGCTGACAGGAAAAGTTGGTAATAAATGGATTACGGAATACACTGCTCCCGCCCCCTTCAGTTTTCTCTTTCAATAAAGGCTGGGTTATTAGTCACAGGCGCTCATTGATCCCCTGTAACAAGGGATCATATCATTGCGGTAAGCGGTAGTGTGTGCTCAGGTGGAGGCACTTTCCTATCCTCACTTCCTCCCGCGTGTTTTTGGATTATGTGTCACTGTGGATGATTCATCAACACATCCTGTATGGACTATTAATTTTGTGTTTTCTTTTAACCAAAGACTTATTTTTATTGTCTATCCTTCCAAGTGCCACCATTGGGAATTTTATCAACTTAATTTTGTGTGTTAATCTCTTAAACTGTCAGTCTATTCACATTAGACACAGTTTGACTCTTTGGCCTTTTTTCCTTTTCAGGTTTTTATTCCTTTAATCATTTTTTGCCACATTGGTTTGTTTGGTTTATATAATTTTCATTGAGTTTCTGTCATCTTCATCACTTGCTTTTTCAATAATGAATTTATTGGTGAGTGCACTCACATCAGCACTAGTGGACTAGTGCTTCAGAGGTCAATTTTTTCAGCGCAGCTTTTTTATTTTTTAACAAATAAAGGGGTGCAATGACACCAATGATGAGCCAAAATTCTTCCCAGTGACACCAACAATGGGGTACAATTACTCCCACTGAAACAAACGATGGGACAATATTTTTTCCCCACTGATGTCAGGACCTTTTCTACTTCCAATGGCCACAGTCTGGCTCCCCTAAAGACTGAGGGACAGTAAACTGGCTCTTTGTTTCGAAATTTTGGAGACCCCTGATATACAGTATTTTCCATATAGCCATAACTTGAATTTTCTGAGATTAAACTGGATTATCAAGACAAGTAGGAAAGCTCAACAAGGACTACTTCTATGTCTCATTCCACACATCTTTTGAACTAGGTATGTTTATGTTGTATAGTTATCATCAGGGCTTTTTTTCTCCGAGAATAGGTGCAGGAACTCCTCCTTTCTGAGTCACCCTTGACTTCACCCCCTACCCACCTCCAAGCACTGTTCCTTGGTTCCACCTCCTACCCACCTCCCAGCACCACCCCTTTTAGAGAATACAGAACCAAGTATCATTTTATAGTGCTAAGTATTTTGTATAGAATTTGTTAATGATAACAAGAAAGGCAGTAAAATGGATCTAGCAACAATGGACACCCCAGTGACAAAACACTCCCAACAGCCAGCATCAATAGACCCTATAGCAGCCAGCAATATTAGACCCCTCTCTCAACAGACCTCCACGGCAACAATAACCCCCCCCCCCGCAAAAATAACCCTCCCCCAGCAACAATAGATCCCCCATGTACAACAGAAGATCAACCCAGTAACAATAGACCCCCATCCTCAGCAAATAGATTCCTTCCAGCAACAACAGATTCCCCAGCACCAGCATCAATAGATCCTCCAGCACCCTTTGCCATTACATATATTCAGTTCTGGAGGTGCTGGAACTGCGTTCCCCCGCGTTCCCACTAAAAAAAAGGCCAGGTTATCATGATATCATATACTGTATGTTAATGGAAACTTTTCTGAAGCAGTTTTAGGATGGCCTGTTTCACCTCTTGGTTCCTCAGGCTGTAGATAAGAGGTTTCAACATTGGAGTCACCACCGTGTAGAATACAGAGGAAACCTTTTCCTGTGTTTTGAGGGTACTGGAGGATGGATGAAGATAACTACAAAAAACTGTAACATAGAAGATGGTAGAACACATCAGATGTGAGGAGCAGGTGCTAAATGCTTTCCTCCTTCCAGCCGCAGAGTTTATCCGTAAGACAGAATTCATGATGAAGATGTAGGAGACCAGGAGGATCGTCATTGAACTTACGCAACAAGAACTCCCAAAGAAAAGGGTGACGATGGTGCAGGTGCGGGTTTTGGAACAGGACAGCCGGGCTAAAGGAGGGATGTCACAGTAGAAGTGGTCAATAAGGTTAGAGTCACAGAATTCAAGACTGAATAGACTGCTGGTGTTTGCAACTGACTGAACAAAGGCAATAGAGAATGAGAGAATAACAAGACCGAGACATTTCCTGTTAGTCATTACTGAGACGTACTGGAGAGGGTGACAAATAGCAACATATCGGTCATATGCCATGTCTGAGAGGACCAAGATCTCTGTACCTGCCAGTGCACAAAAGAAGTAGAATTGAAGAGCGCAACCCATGAATGTTATTAATTTTCTATCGGAAAGGAGGTCAGACAACATTTTAGGAGTAACGACTGAAGAGTAGAAGAGGTCCACCATAGACAGATATCTCAATAAGTAGTACATCGGAGTGTGGAGGGTGGGTGAGATATGTACCATTGCCATCATCGCAATGTTTCCAAGCACGGCCACTATGTAAACCATTAAAAAGAGCACGAAGAGGAACAGGGCAACTAATTTATCATCAGTAAGACCAGAAAACTCAAACACGGTCACTTGAGTCTTGTTCTTGATATTCATGGTGTTTTTGGTCTGAAACAGTTGAAATAAACATCTCATTTGTTAATTAAAAATAGTATATATACAAATTATACAAACTGGTGTCCTACAATAGATGGTAATACATTAAGGCTGTTTTGAAACATTAAAAACATTAAAACTAGGGATGAGCTCGGTGTTCGAGTCGAACATACGTTCGACTCGAACATCGGCTGTTCGACCGTTCGGCGGACATCGAACGATTTGGGCCGTTCGCGCCAAATTCGAGTGACGCGAACGGCCCACAATACAGTGCAGTGCAATCCCGGCGCTGTGATTGGCCAAGCATGCACTGTGACCCCGCATGCTTGGCCAATCACAGCGCCGGCAGCTAGGAGAGCCATAATTGGCCACAGGCAGGTTTCCTGTGGCCAATTATAGCTCAGGGGGTTTAGCACACGCCCCACACTATAAAAGGCCGCCAGGGCGGCGGCCTTGTGTAGTGTGTTTCGGCGCAGGGAAAGAGAAGGATAGGCAGGGACAGTGTTGATATTCTTTGTGCTATTCTTGTGTGCAGGGAGAGAGAAGGATAGGCAGGGAGAGTGTCAGTGTCATATTCTTTGCTAAACCTTGTGTGCAGGGAGAGAGGAGGATAGGCAGGGAGAGTGTCAGTGTCATATACTTTGATAAACCTTGTGTGCAGGGAGAGAGAAGGATAGGCAGGGGACAGTGTCAGTGTCATTGTTGCTAAGCCTCATGCACAGTATACACCTGAAGTTAGCCCGTATTGCTGTGTTTTCCTGGTGTGTTACACTAACAGGCATTTGCAGCACTTACAGCGGGCGGAGTGTGCCTCCTGCACATTATACACCTGAAGTTAGCCCGTATTGCTGTGTTTTCCTGGTGTGTTACACCAACAGGCATTTGCAGCACTTACAGCGGGCGGAGTGTGCCTCCTGCACATTATACACCTGAAGTTAGCCCGTATTTCTGTGTTTTCCTGGTGTGTTACACCAACAGGCATTTGCAGCACTTACAGCAGGCGGAGTGTGCCTCCTGCACATTATACACCTGAAGTTAGCCCGTATTGCTGTGTTTTCCTGGTGTGTTACACCAACAGGCATTTGCAGCACTTACAGCAGGCGTAGTTTGATTCCTGCAAAATATACTCCTGAAGCTAGGGCTTATTGCTGGTTTTCCCATCTCCCTGCAGGCCATTAGAATGTCTCTAAGGCAAACAAGGAGAGGTAGACAGTCAGAAGCCAATAAAAGAGGGCAAGCAGGCTCTGTGTCTAGAGACAACAGTGCTGGTCGTGGACGCGGTGCATCGCCATCAGCACCTGGCCATGGGACACGCTTGTCCTTCTTTTCGGCAGCTGGACGTGTTGAGCCGCATCATGCCGAAGACTTGGTAGAGTGGATGACCAAGCCCTCCTCATCCTCCTCATCCTCTCTCACCCAGGCTCAGGGTACTGGCAAAGCAGCTGCCAAAGCGTCCTCTTCCCTGGTATCAATGTCATCATCAGTCACTCCTTCCCTAGACCAACCATGTCCTCCTGAGGAGTCCCCCGAACTGTTTGAGCACAGTGTTGGGTACATGCTCCAGGAGGATGCCCAGCGTTGCGAAGGGTCTGATGATGATATCCAGCTAGAGGAAGGCAGTAGCGTGAGAGCAGAGAGAGGGGATGCTCAAGAAGGACACCAATCTGGCAGTCATGTTCCAGCAGCTGCAGCATACTGCCAGATTGGCTCCAGTGATGAGGAGGGAGGGGATGATGAGGTCACTGACTCCACGTGGGTGCCTAATAGGAGAGAGGAGGATGAGGAGGAGGATGAGGAGGAGGCACATCTCCAACGAGGCAGGATGCCCTCGGGGGGCCAGCATAAGGGCAGCACACCGACGGAATCACACCGCAGAGCTCCGCCTGTGCAGGGCGCTGCCTCTGCCCGTTATTCAAAAAGTTCTTTGGTGTGGGCCTTTTTTGAGTCTAGTGCATCAGCTCGCACAGCTGCTGTTTGCAATTGCAACATATGTCTCAAGCGTATATCGCATGGCCAAAACATCACCCGCTTGGGCACCACATGCTTGACCAGACATATGTTGACCTGCCATGCAGCTTGCTGGCAAGCCTACCTTAAAGACCCACACCAAAGAACAAAGCGGACCTCTCCTTGCACCGCATCAGCTGGGATCTCCAACCCCACTATACCTTCAGTCCTCTCTGAAACCTGCACTGAGAGGAATGAAGGTGTAGAATTAGGTGTGTCAGAGCCAAGTACTTGTGCGCACACTGCTAGCAGTACACCGATGTCCGATTCTATCAGGCAAATTTCCCTGCCCCAGCTGCTGGACCATCGAAAGAAGTTCACTCCCAGCCATCCACATGCCCAGCAGTTGAATGCTAGCTTGGCTAAATTGCTAGCGCTTCAACTGCTGCCTTTTCAGTTGGTAGACTCGGCCCCCTTCCGTGAGTTTGTGCAATGTGCGGTTCCTCAGTGGCAGGTTCCCAAACGCCACTTTTTCTCACGGAAGGCGATTCCGGCTCTCTACCGGCATGTGGAAGGCAATGTCTTGGCCTCGCTGGATAGGGCAGTCGGCGGTAAGGTGCATATTACCGCTGACTCATGGTCCAGCAGGCATGGACAGGGACGTTACCTTTCTTTCACGGCCCTTTGGGTCACTCTTTTGGCAGCTGGTAAGGATGCAGGACAAGGTGCAGTAGTGTTGGAGGTTGTTCCACCGCCACGCCTCCAAAATGCTACTACTGGTTGTGACACACCTCTCTCCTCCACCCCCTCCTCTTCTTCTTCCTCCATTGGCCTTTTCCTGTGCTTTGTCCTCAGAACCAGCGGTGCTCCGTAGGCGTTCAAGGGGCTACGCAAGTACGCAGGCAAAAAGATGCCATGCCGTGCTTGCACTGGTGCGTTTGGGGGACAGGAGCCACACTGGGGCAGAGGTTCTGTCTGCTCTGCAGGGGCAGGCCGAGAGGTGGTTGACGCCACGCCAGCTTAAGCCAGGAATGGTGGTTTGCGACAATGGCACCAACCTCCTCTCCGCCCTCCGACAGGGACAACTGACCCATGTGCCCTGTGTGGCTCACGTCCTTAACCTGGTGGTGCAGCGGTTCTTGGGCAGGTACCCGGGCTTACAGGATGTCCTTAGGCAGGCCAGGAAAGTCTGTGTGCATTTTCGCAGATCTTATAATGCCAGTGCTCGCCTGGCTGAGCTGCAAAAGGAGTTGAACATGCCCAAGAACCGCCTTATATGTGACATGCCCACCAGGTGGAACTCAACGTTGGCCATGCTGCAGCGGCTGCACATGCAGCAGAGGGCCATCAATGAGTACCTGTGCGACTATGGCACCAGGACAGGGTCAGGGGAGCTTGGTTTTTTTTCACCACGCCAGTGGGGCATGATCAGGGATGCATGCACTGTCCTGGCACCATTTGAGGAGGCCACGAGGATGGTGAGCAGTGACAGTGCATGCATCAGTGACACTGTACCTCTTGTCCACCTGTTGGAACATACGCTGCGTGGAATAATGGACAGGGCACTTGAGGCAGAACAGAGGCAGGAAGAGGAGGACTTCCTTGCCTCTCAAGGCCCCCTTTACCCAGACAGTGTTCCTTCTGTCCCACCCATCGCACAGGAAGAGGAGGAGGAGGAGGATTGTGTCAGCATGGAGGTGGAGCCTGGCACTCAGCATCATCAGCAGCAGTCTTTTAGGGATGATTTACAGTCCCAAGAAACCCGTGGACTTGTACGTGGCTGGGAGGAGGTGGCTGCGGATCATGCCGTCCTTAGTGACCAAGAGGACTCCGGACCGAATGCCTCAGCTAACCTACGCTGCATGGCCTCCCTGATCCTGCAAAGTCTGCGGAAGGATCCTTGTATTCTTCGGATCAAGGAGAGGGACCATTACTGGCTGGCCACTCTCTTTGATCCATGGTACAAGGGTAAGGTTGCGGACCTTATCTTACCGTCGCAGAGGGAGCAGAGGATGAGACAACTCCGGGAGGCCTTGCAGAAAGGTCTGTGCAACGCGTTCCCAGAGACTGGAAGGTTACAAACTCCTGGTCCTGGACAACGAGTTGCTGAGGCTTCGGTCAGTCAAAGAAGGAGCGGTGGGGAAGGTGGCCGTCTGACCGATGCGTTCAGACAATTCTTTAGTCCGCAGCCCCAAGGTATGATCGGTTCCAGCAACCATCGCCAGCGTCTGATATACATGGTGCAGGAATACCTAGGGGCAAGGTCAGACTTGGACACCTTCCCCACCGAAAATCCTCTGGCTTACTGGGTCTTGAGGATGGATCACTGGCCAGAGCTTGCACAGTATGCAATTGAGCTACTGGCCTGTCCTGCATCCAGCGTTCTTTCAGAATGCACATTCAGTGCTGCTGGAGGATTTGTCACGGATCACAGGGTGCACCTGTCCACCGACTCGGTTGATCGACTGACCTTCATAAAGATGAACCAGTCTTGGATCACCACCAGCTACCAAACACCTGAAGCTGATATAACAGACTAATTTATTTTCAAATGTCACATCCCTTCAAGACTGATGCTGATGCTGAGAGACTGTCCTGTTATGTTGACTGACTATCCTCCTCCTCCTTAATGATCCGATTGATGATGATAGCTTGGAAGAACATTTTTGTTTCTGGGTGCCGCCACCAGTGGCTAAGGCCCAATTTTTCAGCCCCTGTTTAACAGGGGCATGTAATTACAATTTTTTATGCAATGCTTTGCAGCAGGGCTCATTCCTGCACTCCAACTAGAGTATCTGGGAGAGGTTGCAGTGTCGTGGCACCAGCACCAGTGCCTAAGGCCCAATTTTTCAGCCCCTGTTTAACAGGGGCGTGTAATTACAATTTTTGATGCAATACTTTGCAACAGGGCTCATTGCTGTGCTCCAAGTACAGTATCTGTGAGGGGTTGCAGTGTTGTGGCACCAGTGCCTAAGGCCCAATTTTCTGCCCTTGTTTAACAGGGCCCAGGGGCATAAAATTACAATTCTTGATCTAATAATTCACAGCAGGGCCCATTCCTGCGCCCACCAAGAGTAACTGTGAGGCCTTACAGTGTTGTGTCAACACCACCACCACCACCACCAAAGGCCCAATTTTTCAGCCCCTGTTCAACAGGGGCATGCAATTACAATTCTTGATCTAATAATTCACAGCAGGGCCCATTCATGCGCCCACCAAGAGTACCTGTGAGGGCTCACAGTGTTGTGGCAACACCAACATGCAAGGGGCAAATTTCAGCAGAGTATATACGGCAGGCCCCTACTTTCAAACATCCAACTTACAAACGACTCCTCCTTGCAAACGGAAGGATACAACAGGAAGTGAGAGGAAATCTACCACTAGGAAGGGAAATTCTCTCCTGTAAGAGTTAATATGGGAAAAAAAGTGTCTCCTCTCCACTGATGCTTTATCACCAATTCTTGTTTCAATAAAAACCTCTAATTTTCAAAAAACATTTGTCATTAGGACGGAAAGTGAGGTGAACTGTTCTGAACAGGTGCACACTGCACAGACAGCAAAACAAATGTTACAGGGGTGATAACCCTTCCCTATGTTTTCCAAAAAGCTTAAAAATAGATTTTTTGGCTGGAGCTACACTTAAACAATGTACCTGTTCAAAATTACAAACAGATTCTACATAAGAACAAACCTACAGTCCCTGTCTTGTATGCACCGCCTGTATACGGCTGTTCAGAGTATATAGGGCCTTTTTTATTTTGTGTGCTGGGTCCCCCTTAATATCCATACAAGACCCAAAGGGGCTGGTAATGGGCTGGGGTAGGGAGGGGGGGGGGTGTGATGGGTTGGCTATGCCATTTTTCTTAAAGATTTTCATCCATATTACCGGGACCAGACATTACATTAAAGCCACAAGCAGTTTTAAATGGCTTTTTTTCCTTTAGAAATGTAATTTTGTGCAGGGACAGTTCTAAACATGGGAAACACGTGGTACTTCACAGGCATACTTTAGACACCCCCCAGGTACGATATTTAAAGGAATATTTTTTTTTCACTTCATGCATCGTTAAAATGACTGCTCCCAAAAAACGTCCGTTTTTAAAACTTCTTTTTGCATTGATACATGTCCCCTGGTGCAGAACCCAGGTTCCCAAACCCTTTTTAGGACAATAACATGCATAATAGTCGTTATAATTAGCACTTTAGATTTCGAACGCTCGCATCCATTGTATTTAATAGGGTTCTAACGTTCGTGCGAACTTTCGGTCCGTTCGCGGGTTCTGGTGCGAACCGAACCCGGGGGTGTTCGGCTCATCACTAATTAAAACATTTGCAGACAACCAACAGTACATTTACTGCTGGCGGGCAGCTCCTCCAGGTACCTGTGTGCCGCAGTGTTTATGCACACTGTGCGCCTCCCGGGGGGCATGCAGAGGAGGCGCGGTCTGCAACTGCTATGTCCACCAGACACAGCGGATTGTGGTGCTTGGTATCGGGCCATTGTGCGCTGTGTATAATTTCTTAATTTTCCAAAAAATGGTGACAAAGACTTAAAAAAAAAATCTCCATGCCTCTTACTAAATACCTTGGACTGTCTACTTTTCAAAAAGGGGTCATTTGGGGGGTATTTGTACTGTCCTGGCATTGTAGGACCTTAAGAAATGAGATAGGCCATCAGTACATCAGGAATGATCAATTCTCAAATATATATACTGTAGTTTGCAGAATCTATAACTTTTACACAGACTAAATATTATACACTGATTTGGGTTATTTTTTACCAAAGAAATGTAGCAGAATACATTTTGACCTAAATTTATGAAGAAAGATTATTTATTTGAAACATTTTATAACAGAAACTAAGAAAAGCGTGTTTTTTTTTTCAAAAAAAAAAAACAAACTCTGGTGATTAACCACTTCAGCCCCGGAAGATTTTACCCCCATCCTGACCAGAGCACTTTTTACAATTTGGCACTGCATCGCTTTAACTGACAATTGCGCGGTCGTGTGATGCTGTACCCAAATTAAATTTGTGTCCTTTTTTTCCCCACAAATAGAGCTGTCTTTTGGTGGTATTTGATCACCTCTGCAGTTTTAATTTTTCACGCTATTAACAAAAAAAGAGCGAAAATTTTGAAAAAAACAACAACAATTTTTTACTTTTTGCTATAATAAATAACCCCTAAATTTAAAAAAAAAAAATATATTTCTTCATCAGTTTAGGCCAATACGTATTCTTCTACATATTTTTGGTAAAAAAAAATGTAATAAGCGTATATTGATTGGTTTGCGCAAAAGTTATAGCGTCTACAAAATAGGGAATCTGTGATTTTTAGCAGTACTGCCACATTGCGGTGGACAGATCAGACACTTTTGACACATTTTTGTGACCATTGATAATTATACAGCGATCAGTGCTATAAAAATGCACTGATTACTGTGTAACTGTCACTGGTACGGGAAGGGGTTAACACTAGGGGGCGATCAAGGTGTTAAATGTGTGTTCCCTGGGTGTGTTCTAACTGTATCGGGATAGGACTGACTGGGGGAGGAGACATATCATTGTTCCTACTTAGTAGGAACAAACAATGTGTCTCCTCTCCCCTGAGAGAACAGGGATTTGTGTGTTTACACACACAAATCCCTATTATGTCTCTCGTGCCCACCGGCCATGCGCATTGGGTTCCCCGCAGTGCGGCGGGCGCACACGTGCACGCCCCCCCCAGCGGCTCTTAAAGGGAACAACGTACCCATACGTTGTTTTGCTCAGCTGTGCAATACAGCACTGCGTCGCTTTAACTGACAATTGCGTGGTCGTGCGACTCTGTACCCAAACAACATTTTTGTCCTTTTTTTCCCCCACAAATAGAGCTTTCTTTTGGTGGTATTTGATCACCTCTGTGGTTTTGAATTTTTGAGCTTTAAACAAAAAAGGCCGACAAATAAAAATAAAAATAAAAAAACATGATTTTTTTACTTTCTGCTATAGAACATATCCAATAAAAAATAAATAAAAAAATATAAAAATTTTCATCAGTTTAGGCCAATATGTATACTGCTACATATTTTTGGTAAAAAAATCCCAATAAGCGTATATTGATTGGTTTGCGCTAAAGTTATAGTGTCTACAAACTATGGGATATTTTTATGGACTTTTTTTTTTTTTTTTTACTGTAATGGTGGCGATCAGTGATTTTTAGCGGGACTACGACATTGCGACGGACAAATCTGACACTTAAGTCTCGTACACACGGTACGGTTTTTGGCCAACCGAGCGTCTGAATTTTGTCAAATCTTGTCTTGCATACTAACGTTACCCAATTGTCGTGCCACGAACACGAACGTAGTGACGTACTACGAGGAATTTCAGCTCTTGAACGCCACCCTTTGGGCTCCTTCTGCTAATCTCGTGTTTGGTGAGCATTGATTTCGAGCATGTGTGTTTGTATTTTTGACTTTTGTGTGACAGATTTGTGTACTGACCATCCGAAAATCTGACAACCAACCGCTGTCCGCCAAAAATTTACTAGCCTGTCATCCAACATTTGTTGGCGGAAAATTGAACAATTGTCAAAAAGAGTGTACTTACGGTAAGATTTTAGGACAACAGTCTGTCAACAGACAATCCTCTTCCAACAATCGTATTGTGTGTACGAGACAAGGTCGAATTTCGAAATAATTGTTTTTGAAAATCAGAAATTTTGTGCGTTTTATGATCCGATGGCACCACCATTGATTTCGAAATTCCACCAACCAAGCCTTCAATTTCACCTCATGTTGCTACAGAAAATAATTTTTGTGGCTGGGAATCTTCTTTTACTTCAGGGAATTTCTTTTCTTGCACAAGCATATTCTTTTTCGATTACATTTCTCGCACGACCATCATTGATTAGAAAATCGTTAGTTTTTCAAAAAAATTCCAACACTACTTAAATTCGATGGCCCCCTGAAAATCGACAGTTTCTGCAGCCCACTAATGGTGGGAAATTTGAACAAAAATTCTTAGATAAGATTTTCGAAAAGAGAATTCTTTCAAAAATTTGACCCATGCATAGCCTGCCTTAGTGACACTTTTTGGAGATTGGTGAAACCAATACAGTTATCGGTGTTAAAAAATGCACTGTCACTGTATAAATGACACTGGCAGGGATGGGGCTAATATCAGGGGCGATAAAAGGGTTAAATGTGCTCCTAGGGAGTGCTTACTAACTGTGGGGGGGGGGGGGGGGGATGCTGATACTGGAGGAAAAGAGAGATCCGTGTTTTTGTTTAGCAGAAACACAAGATCTCCATTTTCCTCCCTCATAGAACTGCGGTCTGCCTTTTTTACACAGGCAGACCATCATACTGTCTTTCCACTGAACGTTCAAGAGTGGCCAGTGGCCATCGCGGCCGCCGGACCCGCTGATTGGCTCCCGCTGTGTCCAATCACAGCGGGCGTGTGCGCCCCAGAGCCGACAAAGGCGATGACATACAGGTACGTGATTATGAGCTTAAGGGCTGCCCTGCCACAGTACATGTACGTGGGGCTGTCCTTAAAGTGGTTGTAAAGCCACTCTGACTACTTGCACCTACAGGTAAGCCTAGATTAAGGCTTACCTGTAGGCGCAAGAAATATCTCCTTAACCTACATGGTTAAGGAGATATTTGCAGAAAAGGCTGCACCATAGACAACGGCGCAGGCGCACTGAACCTGACGGTTTTTGAATGGGAAATGCCGGGAACATGCCAGGAATGTGCGCATGCGCAGTGATTGTGCCGGTCCCGCGCGTGAGTGATGTCATCGCCGCTCCGGCCTGTCACAGCGCCGGAGCTGCGAAACCCGGAAGGCACTCGGAGGGGACATGGCGGCGGCGGGGAACGAGGAGCGCTTTGGGGGCTTCGATCTCAGGTAAGTGCCACATAATGAGCTAGTATGCATAGTATACTAGCTCATTATGCCTTTCTCTTTCAGGGTTTTTTTTTTGTAGAAAAAAAAGAGGGTTTACTTCCTCTTTAAGTGGTTAAAGTGTATGTAAAGGCAATACTTTATTTTTTTGGTTTAGATGGATTATGGAAAGATTAGAACCCTGTCAGGTTTTTATTGCTATCTGTGTCTTGGCTGGGGAGGTTCTCCATTTCTCTATGTCTCCCTTTGGAGAGATCTCTCATGTCCTGTTGTGCCTCTGGGACAGGGAGTGAAGTTAAATCTCCCTGAAGAAACAGAGATAGGAAAAAACTCTGAAAAACAAACAAAATAAACTTGACCTTTACCAACTGCACTGGTGTACTGCACTGGTAACAGTATGTAAGAAAGAAAATTGTGAAAAAAATAATCTAATTATATTTAATTTCTTAATTTTCAAAAAATTGTGACAAAAAATGACAACTTAAAAAAAATCTTAATGCCTCTTACTAAATACCTTGGACTGTCTACTTACCAAAAGGGGGTCATTAAGGGGGTATTTGTACTGTCCTGGCATTTTAGGTCCTCAAGATATGAGAGAGGCCGTCAGACTCAGTACATCAGGATTGATCAATTTTCAAATATGTATATCATAGTTTGTAGAATCTAGAACTTTCACACAGACTAAATAATATACACTGATTTTTGTTATTTTTACCAAAGAATCGTAGCAGAATACATTTTTTACATTTATGAAGAAAGATTATTTGTTTGCAAAAGTTTTAAGTTTATAACAGAAAACTAAGAAAAACTTTTTTTTTTTTTTAATTTTCAGGATTTTATAATTTATATAGCAAAAAAAGAAAAAACCCAGTGATGATTAAATACCACCAAAAGAAAGCTCTAATTGTGTGAAACAAATGATATAAATTTCATTTGGGTACAGTGTTGCACGACTGAGCAATTGCCAGTTGAATTAGCACAGTGCTGAACAACAAAAAATGCCCTGGTCATGAAGGAAGTAAAACTTTCACTAAACATTTATTTTATTTTTCTTAAAAAAACTAGTCCATTTGGCAATGTGTAGAAAACATGTGGGTTAAGAGGACTTGTTTCTGTTGCTATTTATTGGAGAGGTATATTATGAGGTTGATTTACTCAAACCAGACTTATCACAATCTGATGCATCTGTGCATGGGAGCCAATCAGCTTCTAACTTCAGCTTGTTCAATTAAGCTTTGACAATAAGGCTGGGTTCACACTGATACTACACGACATTCATCCGACTTTCATCCTACTTTGCTCTGCGACATCAGTCCTACATTGATCCTACATTGGTCCGACATCCATCCGACATTCATGAACAGGATACTACTTTGATCCGACTTTGTGCTAGTCTGACTTGTCCTTTGACCAATCAAAACAATCCCAGGGTGAGATAAATTCCTTTTACTGCTGCTGTAATCACCATGTCGGATGTCAAATGTCGGATGGTTAGGACAAGGATCCTACTTTGATCCGACTTCAATGATATTCAATGGGCTGAAGTAGGATCAAAGTCGGACCAAAGTAGTACAGGGAGCATTTTCAAAGTCGGACCGACTTGTGTCGGACCAGTTAAGACGGCTCCCATAGGGAAACATTGATTTTCACACGTCATGCGACATGAGCTCCTAATGTCGGAGCGTTTGTCGGACCAGTGTGAACCAGGCCTAAAACCTGGAAGCTGATTTCTGGTTTCTGTGCAGAGCTGCACCAGGCATGCCCCAATAAATCTCCCCCTATGTGTCTTATTATGTGTGATTATGGAAATGTATTTACTTATTTTTTTTTATTCTTTCTTTTAGTCATTGCACATTTGAGTTATTTTTGATAAAATATATATATATATTTTTTGTGTACCTTATTGGTGTTGTAAATGTATTGCTATGAATTTAGTTATTTTGTAACACGTCTTGTATTTTTTTGAAGTTTGCAAATAAAAATAAAAAAAATATTATAAATAAACCCCCCCCCCCAAAAAAAAAAAGTTATATTTTGATTTTTATATTCATTTATATACATGGTAAGAGTATTTATAGAAAGAACATGACAATTGTTGGATACATGATGGAAAGAGCAAACTGAAGGTCATCCGGTTAGGATTTGCATTTATGTACTTTAAATGCATGGAGGAAGGTGAGCAAAAAGGATCAGAACCATTTCTTCTAGAAGGAACAATCACTGTGTACATCCGATTTGCCAGTCACCTGAAACCTGAAAATAATGCAAATATTTTGTTAAAATAAAAAATAAATTAGTTTCTTCTTCTTTTGTTGTAGTATTGCTGGTTATTGTCGTGTCATAACAACCGTAGCAAATTGGGTGATATTTACACGAGTCGTTGACTTTGCCGTGCTGCAATCTGAAACGTCTCTTACCATTGCACTAATCTCTTATATATATATAAATATAATAAAGAACGCAGGCATTTCCATTGTCCTCCTACCCCTTTGAGATGTACTTGTTTGACGCTCAGGCCCCACGCACTGTTTTATTTCTGTATATGTGTAGCCGGTGTTATATCCAACCCAATTATCCAGGAAAACAATCCCAACCTGCCCCAGGGACCTTCATAAAAATAAAACTTTACAGACCAGTAGATTATTTCTGTTATCTTTGTATTATTAATAATTTAATACAGAATAATTTAAAATTTATACATTTAATATTGGATTATTACCCATCATTGGCTTGCATGTCCACAGTAACTGGCTGTACCTGAGAAAGACCATTTCCCCCCCACTCCCATCCTAGGTGCGCTACGGCTTTGCCCACCCTAGGTACACTACTTTTATAAAGTTACCAAGAGAAAGGCTCCTTAAAGTACAATCATTGTGCTGCACTACCAAGATTAACATATGTGGGCAACAAGCAAATACGATTTCTTCTATGTAAATAAATATATTAAAAGTGGTTGTAAAAGTTCAAGGTTTTTTTAAATGTTCATGCACTCTACGCTTGAAGGTAAAAAAAACTTCTGTATGCAGCAGCCCCCCTAATACTTACCCGAGCCCCATATCGATCCAGCGATGTGCAGGGGAGCAGCGGCTCTCCAATGTCTCTCCCTCTTCATTGCCTGAGATAGTAGTGGGAGCCATTGGCTTCCACTACTGTCAACCATAGGTAGTGAGCCAATAAAGAGAGAGCAGGGCTGGGCTGAGCCACACTCCTTGTGTGTGAATAGACACAGAAAGCAGTGGCTTGGGAGTGAGCCTGCTCGGGTGCCCCAATAGCAAGCGAGGGAGGGGCTCAGCAGGAGGGAGGTGCCAGGAGTGGCGGTCGGGGACCTGAGAAGGAGAAGCAGCCATTGCTAAATCTTTATCTGAAGTCCAGTTTGTATTTTAGGAAAACAGAAGGTGGAGATGACACACACCAGAACCCAGCCACTATGTAGAGTGGTAAAGATACGGCTTCATCCTGAACTCCTCCTGGCTATGCTCCTCTGATATGTTTCTTCCCGCCAAGATGGCTTAATCAAATCCCTGTAGGGGGGGCGAAACATGTCTGTAACGGCACCCCAAGTATGAAAGGGGTTAACGCCGTTTAGGATATTCTCTCTCCGAACACACATCCGCTGGCCACACTCCACAGTCAGGCGACCGCTTCCCATAGGAATAATCCTTCCAGAAAAATGAGACAAACGCTCTGTATGAAGTTTCCAGCTGGTCTGACAATCTTTATTGAAAAACTCCAAGTTTTATACACCAAGAGAGGAGGTTCTTACATTCTCCTCATTTTCCTCTGACAATACACCTTTGACCAGACCTAATTTACATGAGCTAATTAACTACAGCTGATGACTCAGACACATGACCTTTAGGCTAGCCTTACTGTCTCCTACTACAGTACACCATATCAAAAGGACTTCTTCACACCATACAGGGTCAATTATCACAATGAAAGATCCTCAGAAGCCATCCTAGATTCATTTACATCACAACAGGCAGGTGTGGGCTGGAGTTGGTGACATTAGCATCTAACAGTCTGTGTCCCAACATTATGAAGGAGTCACTTTTTCAGTTAACCTGTTGAGTTCATAGTCAAACAGTAAATAGTTCTTTACAGATATCTTGGGGAATATTGTGGAAAAATATCACTGTCCCATTTTAAAGCAATCCAAGACATATATTCTTAATGTCCATTATTTTCTTGCTCACCCTGTGCCCAAAGTGACCCCTGTCACACATCTCCCCTTTTCGGCAGGAGACTAACACAGGAGGAGACCCCAGACGGGTTGACTCCGAAGTTAGTCAATAGTTCCATTCCTCTAATGCCTGGACAACCCATCAGTATTGCCATTTTGCTTACCGGGTCAGTAGCTGATGGTGAAGTTGTAAGGTTGCAGGGCGAATAATGGAATTCAGTTCTGGAACAGTCACTTGCTTCGCTCTCTCAATGGCTCCCAAAACTTGTTGCTGATGCTCTTGGGAGAGGTAAGGCAAAACCTGGGCGCAAATCCCATTTAACCTTTTGACAATTTCAGCCTGTTTGTGCATTTCAATGTTCAAGCCATGGGACATCTCATAATACATGACGTAGTGTCGTTGCATCTCCGATTTCTCCCTGGCCAACTTGTCACATTCCAATTCTAGACTGTGATATTTTGCCTGATCTAAGGTACATGTAGGGGGAGATAGTCTTACCCAGTTCTCAGCCGCAAGCGGGCTGGTTCCAGCAGCATGGGTCTGGGCACAGGTAGTCACTGGGTTGGCTTCAGCGGGGCCCATCGGGGCGTAAGCAGAAACGAGGGGGGCCAAATCATTCCCCAGTAGTACATCCGCTGGCAAATCCTTCATCACCCCCATATTCACGTGTCCCGAACCAACCCCCCAATCCAGGTGAACACGGGCAACGGGTAGCCGGAAGACGGTGCCTCCCGCTACTCTTACGGCTACAGTGTCTCCGGTATGTTGGCTCTCTGGGATGAGGTTCTTCTGTAGTAGGGTCATGGTGGCGCCAGTATCACGGAGGCCATTAGCTACCTTTCCATTGGCCCAGACAGTCTGCCTGTGTTGCTGCTGGTTGTCCCGGTTAGCTGCTTGTATTGGATCAGCCTCGTGCAGGACGCCCCAATGTTCTTCCTCCTCAACGCAGTGGGCCGCAGGCATGGATGTGCGTGGGTTCCCCCCTGCTGGCTGTCTCCCCGACTGGGACTGCCTGGCTGGATTCAATGGACAGTCTGGCTTTTTGTGCCCTAGCTGTTTACATCCGAAACACCTGATGGGTTGTGAGTAGTCCTGGGAGTTGAACCTGGGCTACTGAGGATAAGTGGCCGCTGGAGGTGGTGCTGAAGTTGGGTTAGAGGCTGGTAAACTGGGCCGAGATAGTGGATAGTGCTCGCTTTCGCCTGACCTTCGAGAGTCCAGATATTCATCGGCCAAAGTAGCCGCTTGCAGTACAGTCCGTGGTCGCTTATCTCGCACTCAATCCCGTAATACCAGAGGGGTGTGGTTAAAGAACTGTTCTAAGAGTACTAGCTGGGTGATGTCCTCTATGGTTTGAGCGTGGCTTCCCTGGAACCAGCCTTTAAGGTTTCGCTGCAGACGATGTGCCCACTCCACGTATGTTATGTTGGTTTGTTTCCGGGATTCTCGAAACTTAATCCGGCTGGCTTTGGGTGTAATGGCAAATCGGGCTAGCAGAGCTTCTTTTACCCGATTATAGTCTTTAGCGTCCTCATCCTCCAGGGCCCGATACGCATCCGCCGCTCTGCCAGTTAAATTACTCGCCAGTAAGGCGACCCAATCTTGGGGCCGTACTTCATGTATCTGGCATAGTCTCTCAAAGTCCTGCAGGAATGCTTCAATTTCCTCCTCTCCTTCCTTAAATAGTTTGAACGCCCGAAAGGGCAACTTACGGAAAGGCGCTGCATCTTTAGGTGTTGTCCTCGATTGCCGTATTTCCGCCATTCTCCGCTTATGTTGCCGCTCTAGTTCTCTCTCTTGTCGCTCATCCTGCAGCTGGATGTCTCCAATGGCATTCTGTATGGCGGTCTCTGATGGGTTAGCACCATATAATGCCAACTGCTCTCGAACTCGTTGCTGAAACAAGTCTTCAACTGACCGGGGTCCTGCATCCCCATCCCTCTGATCCATCTCGACTAGCTCACTGATCAGGGTGGCCTTGTTCTTTGTCCCACCGGTCCCTCCACGGCTCTCAAGTAAGTCTTTCAGCGTGGCTTTCCTGCAGGCTCCATAGCTGGTCATTCACTGTGGTGGTTTGGAGTGTCCCAGTAACTGGAGAGAAAATCCCACCGCTGCCAACCAATGTAACGGCACCCCAAGTATGAAAGGGGTTAACGCCGTTTAGGATATTCTCTCTCCGAACACACATTCGCTGGCGACACTCCACTATCAGGCGACCGATTCCCATAGGAATAATCCTTCCAGAAAAACGAGACAAACGCTCTGTATAAAGTTTCCAGCTGGTCTGACAATCTTTATTGAAAAACTCCAAGTTTTATACACCAAGAGAGGAGGTTCTTACATTCTCCTCATTTTCCTCTGACAATACACCTTTGACCAGACCTAATTTACATGAGTTAATTAACTACAGCTGATGAATCAGACACATGACCTTTAGGCTAGCCTTACTGTCTCCTACTACAGTACACATTATCAAAAGGACTTCTTCACACAATACAGGGTCAATTATCACAGTGAAAGATCCTCAGAAGCCATCCTAGATTCATTTACATCACAACAGGCAGGTGTGGGCTGGAGTTGGTGACATTAGCATCTAACAGTCTGTGTCCCAACATTATGAAGGAGTCACTTTTTCAGTTAACCTGTTGAGTTCATAATCAAACAGTAAATAGTTCTTTACAGATATCCTGGGGAATATTGTGGAAAAATATCACTGTCCCATTTTAAAGCAATCCAAGACATATATTCTTAATGTCCATTATTTTCTTGCTCACCCTGTGCCCAAAGTGACCCCTGTCACAATGTCAAAGGAGCATAGTCAGGAGGAGTTCAGGGTGAAGCCATATCTTTACCTCTCTATATACAGTAGTGGTTGGATTCCAGGGTGCAGCGTTTCTACCTTCGGTTTTATAATATGTTTCTGCTAGCCTGGATGTGCTTGTTTGAGCATCGGCACCTAATCTGTGCATTGGACTGCAGGGGGAAGTTTTGCAGTGATTTTAAGCGGCTCCCCAAGCTTTTTGTATATGGGTCACAGACTGTATTTTAGTTTTGGATAGAGAAGGGATGGTTTAGAACGCATGTCAAGTTTTTTTATTACTGTCTGTTTCCTCATTGGAGAGACTCACTGTAAGAGAAGTCTGGCTAACAGACGCACATCTGCGCACAAGCACGGGCACACCAGTGTGTGCACAAAGAGGGACTTGTATTGGTGCATGCGTGGGCGTGCACAGGCGCACGCAGGAACGCGCGCGCACATGCATGTATGGGTGCCAAGTAACCTTATTTAAACTGAACACTGACACATGAACATTGCTGAGTGGTCTTTCAACTAGTGGCTGTTTACCTGATCTGTTCCAGTTTCCTGTGTCTTGACCTGGCTTCACCTGAACCTACTCCTTGACCTCCGCATGCCTACCTTATCCTGGCTTGTGTCTGACTTCGCTTCTACCTGATGTTCCTGTACCTTGCTGTCCGACCGTGTACCGAACCCTGCCTGTGTCCCGTCTCTGCCTCTGCCTCTCGTCTCGGTACCTGCTCTATCCGGCTGTTGATGACCTCCTGGCTTACGTCCTGGCTACGCCCCCATCTGCTGATCCAGCGATACGGAGCTCCTGTTCTCAGAGTCTGCCCAGCGCTCTCCAGCCACCTGGTTCCTGCCAAGACCCAGCCAGCGCCATCCATTACATCGGCCCTCGTGCCACTCTGTGTCCATCACTCCCTGTCATCACTACCATGGGTGTCAGACAGGAGTTGCAAGAGAAGCCCCCTCTCCAGCTCGATCTCCATCAGGAATGAGATTTGACACTGTACACCTGTAGTTTGGAGAAACTCCACCATCTTGGTGGCTCACATTCTCCCAGCCCGAGGCCCACATCCAGAAATAAAGGAATGTCCACACGTTTAGCCTTTGTAACGTTTTACTGTAACAGGAAAAGCATGCACAAATATTTCCAAAACACCAATATACCTCTTTGCACCTGACATCGGCAACACTCTACAGTTCAAATTCAGCTTTAACACGGGGATGTCGACCAGCATTTCCAGCTCCCTCACTGTAGGTTCCCTTAGATGGGATCTTAAGTGGGCTTATACTGGGCCTGCCCAGAAAGGCGTACTTCACTTGGGCATTCATTTCACATAATGGTGTACTGCAGGCCACCTTTTCCCATCAACCTCTGCCTTCAAGCCCTTTCAGTCCTGATTATAAAGGGCTAATCTAGTCCCACCCACAGTACACACCTGGACGAGGGGACTCCTTAAAAGGGGTACAGACCTCTGCTTACATATTTGTCTTGGTGACCATTGTCCACTGGAAATCCAAAATGTTATAATTTTCTCCAGAACAGGAGGTGAGGGGATTTAAATTGATTTATTTTTACTTCCTGTTGTGTCTCCTGGACAGGAACTAAGGAAAGATCTCCATAATAGGAGAAAAACAGACACAATAAACCTACAGGAGTTGCAATCATTCCCTATTCTGTCTGTAGCGCCCCTCCCAAATATTTGGGACGCTATGCAAAAATTTAAGGGTAGTCTGAGCTTTTAGTTGGGCTCAGACCAATTGATTGTTCTAAATTCGCTTCTGCTCTGGGTGTGATACTGCCTGGCAGTAATGTTCCCTGTTCGCCTGTTGGTGGCACTGCCGCCACCGGCCCAGGTTGAACTACTGGGGGGCCCATCGGGCCTGGAGAGTATGCGCGCCTCGTGGCCTGCATGGCACGAGGTGCGTGCGTGTGTTCCAGCCCCGGGCACCTTCAGCCTGAGGCTGCATCGCTGCCTGGTAGGCCCAGCTCTGCTGGTTGGGGCCTATGCATAAGGAAGGGATCCCAAGATACCCACTTGCGGGGAGCCTGCTCTTAGGAAAATAGACTAGGGGAGGATCTGCCCCAGGGGAGACCAGCGACGGTACTGCTGTCTCGGGAGCAGGCCTGGGACTCACCTAAGGAGGGATCCATTATTACAAGCCCTGCAATATGCCGATCTGGCATAAAGGTTTTCTCTCTATTGCTTGGCCAGGAGGTTCGGGACTTTGATAATCCTGTGGCAGAGGATTCCTGATCGTATCCCTAGTTCTCAGATGAAGTTGATTCGTGCTTCATCCCGGCTGCTAGGACTAGTGAACGGGACTATCCGGGTGAGCAATACCCACTCAGGCTTGAGTGGCGACGTTGAGATTTTAGTGCTGCGTGCCTGAACCATCCCCTGTTCCTCTCTCCTTTCCTGCTTTCCTCTCAAGTTCCCTCAGCAAAGTAAATAAAGCCTGACTGTTTGGGTTTTACATATGTGTGGACACTGGCTTTTCTAAAGACTTTCTATACCCTGACAATGGAAGCCTTGGAGGTAGTTTGCATGACCCAAAACAAAACCAGCAGCCCGATCTCAGAGAGGGGGGTATTGCTACACGTGGGGGCTCGAGTCCGGGATTTGCAGCTACCTCCCGGAATTGGATTACTTTATTCTGTGTTTTTGGAAAAGTCGGCCATTGAGGAAGTTGGACTGTGTTACTGTACTTTGAATGAGAGGAAGGGGTTAAGGGGCACAGAACTGTTCTCTTTTTCTAACTGCGTAGTTCGTGGGGGATCCAGAGGAAGAAAAGCCTGCGAGTTACGTGCAGGAAGAGAAAAGGGGGAGGAGTTCCCGCCACCTGCGTGCTACATGTCAAAAAAAGCTTTTGAATTTAGATATTTTCTTCAACTTTGAGCCACGACTCATAAGAGGTTTGCAGCCAGTGAAATCAAGACTATATACTCCTGTATGCTTGTTGGGGCCAGCGATTCTTTAACATTTTAAGAAGACTATACAGTATTTTCCATGTAGCCATATCTTGAATTAGCTGAGATTAAACTGGATTACCATAACAGATAGGAAAGCTCAACAATGACTACTTCTATATCTCTTTCCACACAGGTTATCATTAACCATCTTTTGATCTAGGTATTTTTAAGCTGGATAGGTATCATGATATCATATATGTTAATGGAGGCTTTTCTGAAGCAGTCTTAAAATGGCCATTTTCACCTCTTGGTTCCTCAGGCTGTAGATAAGAGGATTCAACATTGGAGTCACCACTGTGTAGAATACAGAGGATACCTTTTCCTGTTTTTTGAGGGTACTGGAGGATGGATGAAGGTAAGTACAGGAAACTGTAACATAGAAGATGGTAGCACACATGAGATGTGAGGAGCAGGTGCTAAATGCTTTCCTCCTGCCAGCCGCAGAGTTTATCCGTAAGATAGAAGGAATGATGAGGGCGTAGGATACCAGGATTTTTGTCATTGAACTTAAGCCGCAAAAACACACAAAAAAAAGAGTAATGATGGTGCAGGTGTGGGTTTCGGAACAGGACAGCCTGATCAGTGGAGGGATGTCACAGTAGAAGTGGTCTATAAGGTTAGAATCACAGAATTCAAGACTGAATAGACTGCTGGTCTGTGCAACTGACTGCAAAAAGCCAACGGAGAACGAGAGAATTACAAGACTGAGACATTTCTTGTTAGTCATTACTGAGACATAGTGGAGAGGGTGGCATATAGCAACATATCGGTCATACGCCATTCCTGAGAGGACAAAGACCTCTGTAGCTACCAGTGCACAAAAGAAATAGAACTGAAGGCTGCAACCCATGAATGTGATTAATTTTCTCTCGGAAAGAAGGTCAGACAACATTTTAGGAGTAATTACTGAAGAGTAGAAGAGGTCCACCATAGACAGATATCTCAGTAAGTAGTACAACGGAGTCTGGAGGCTGGGTGAGATAAGTACCATTGCCATCATTCCAATGTTTCCAAGCACGGTCACTATGTAAACCATTAAAAAGAGCACGAAGAGGAACGGAGCAACTAATTTATCATCAGTAAGACCAGAAAACTCAAACACGATCACTTGAGTCTTGTTCTTGACATTCATGATGTTTTTGGTCTGAAAGAGTTTTGTAATTCCTTTCATTTCATAGAACGTACGGTTAACAAACAATACAGATAGCAGAGATACATAATAACAATCATACAGAAAGATCAAAGGGGGTCATCAGATAAGATAAACCTAACAGATACTTCGGCAATGCTCAGTAAGTAAGGCACAAAAAAAGTGGCACAGCACAGAAATAATATCAGCGTGTAAAGCCGGGGAGGCATCCAAAAAATTGCTTGTGCGACCGAAAACATCTGGCAGCGTATGTAGAGCTATTGGTCTGAAAGAGTTGAAATAAACATCTCGTTTGTTTATGAAAATAGTATATGTAAAGATTATACCAATTACTGCCCTACATTAAATTTTAATACATTGTCACTTTTTATTTATCTCTGGATAGAATGAAGTTTTGCAATATGAGGACTCTTTATCCCCTGAAGACGTCTAGATGTTAATACAACGAGACCACCAGCAGTACATTTACTGTTAGCGGTCGGCTCCTCCGGACACTGCAATGTACCCATGCGCCACAGTGCTTATGAGATCTGAAACAGCTGTGTTCACCAGTGGATTGCGGTGGATTGCGGTGCTCGGTATCGGGCCGCTGGGAGCTGTGTGTAATTTCTTCATTTTCCCCAAAATTGTGACAAAAAATTACAACTTCAAAGAAATCACAATGCCTCTTACTAAATACCTTGGACTGTCATTTCCAAAAAGGGGTCATTTAGGGGGTATTTGTACTGTCCTGGCATTGAAGGGCATTAAGAAACTAGATCGGCCGTCAGTACACCAGGATTAATCAAAAGAAAGCTCTATTTGTGTGAAAAAAAATTACTTAAATTTCATTTGGGTACAGCCTCGCAGGACCGAGCAATTACCAGTTAAAGTAGCGCAGTCAGTGGTAAGTTAATACTGTGTTGATCAGCGGGGGGGGGGGGGGGAGGGTTTAACATTTCAAGAGGAAGGCATGGAGAGCTTCCGCTTACCTCTTGATGATCCTCTCAGGCGGTACATTTGACGTCCTGACGTTGGGACTAGAAGAATAGAAAGCACCGGCCATGTCCAGTGAAAGTCGATGCAGTGTGCACCCACCCGGGCCAGTCCATCGCGCCGGAAGCTGTGGCGGCCTCGAATGCGCCACAGAGCGTGTTTTTGCCTGCAAATGAAGCGCCTCGTCGCCAATCT
The DNA here is from genome assembly GCA_029206835.1 of Rana muscosa. Classification (NCBI taxonomy): domain Eukaryota; kingdom Metazoa; phylum Chordata; class Amphibia; order Anura; family Ranidae; genus Rana; species Rana muscosa. Next base: position 366,872,638 of record CM055118.1, on the reverse strand, counting down.
CGTGATTGCATAGACGTGGCGTTTCCCACATAGCACTGCGCCCGATGCCCGGACACAGTGCACATAAGGACCTTTTTTCACATTTTTTTTTTCTTAAAGGGACATGTTTAAATATTATTTTTTTTGACTGCTTGGCGCCCCCTATGGATGGGCCACCACTGGTCAGTGCCAAGACAAGGTCATCTAGAGCCCAGGGCGAACATGCTAAACTGTGCCTTCCCTCTAAGATGTATGAGCATTATGTGTCAGCAAAAATCCCCCCCACAAAAACACTGAGCACTAATCTGTATGCTTACTCCTTAACCACTTCAGCCCCAGAAGAATTTACTCCCTTCCTGACCAGAGCACTTTTTGCGATACAGCACTGCATCGCTTTAACTGACAATTGCGCGGTCGTGCGACGTAGCACCAAAACAAAATTTACGTCCTTTTTTACCACAAATAGAGCTTTATTTCGGTGGTATTTGATCACCTCTGCGGTTTTTATTTTTGCACTATAAACAAAGAAAGAGAGACAATTTTGAAAAAAAAAGCAATATTTTTGACTTTTTGCTATAATAAATATCCCAAAAAAATATATAAAAAACTAATTTTTTCCTCAGTTTAAGCCGATATGTATTCTTCTACATATTTTTGGTAAATAAGCGTATATTGATTGGTTTGCGCAAAAGTTATAGTGTCTACAAAATAGGGGATAGATTTATGGCATTTTTATTATTAGTAATGGCGGCGATCTGCGATTTTTATCATGACTGCGACATTATGGCGGACACATCGGACACTTTTGACACATTTTGCGATCAGTGCTATAAAAATGCACTGATTACTGTGTAAATGTGACTGGCAGGGAAGGTATTAGACACTAGGGGGCGATCAAGGGGTTAAGTGTGTCCTAGAGAGTGATTCTAACTGTGGGGGGGGGGTGGGCTACCACTGATATGACAGCGATCACTGCTCCCGATGACAGGGAGCAGTAGATCCCTGTCATGTCACTAGGCATCTCCCCATTCTGCCTCTCCGTGTCACGATCAAGGGCCGCCGGCGAACATCGAGTTTGCGGGGCCCGCGGGCACGGTCACAGAGAACGCGGCGGGTGCACTCGCTGCACGGCAAATAAAAGGTGACGTACCTGTACGCCCATTTGCCTGCCCATGCCATTCTGCTGACGTATATCGGCGTGCGGCGGTCGGCAACTGGTTAAGCACAAATTTCCCCTTCTCCCAGTATAAATCCACCCCCCTGCTTAAATCCCCCCTCTCAGCACAAATCTTTGCCCCCCCATCCCCCAAATCCCCCCAGCCCAAACCCCCCCCCAACAAAAAAATTCACCCCTCCTAGCACAAATTCTCTAAATCTTCTTCCCCCCACTCCAAAATGAGACGGCACTGAGGAGGCTGCACTGATATGCGGCTCTGATGGGCACTGATATGCGGGACTGATGGACACTGATATGCTGCGCTGATGGCACTGATAGGCTGCACTGATGAGGTGGCACTGATGGGCACTGATATTCTGCGCTGATGGTACTGATAGGCTGCACTGATGGGCACTGATAGGCTGCACTGATGGGCACTGATAGGCTGCACTGATGAGGCAGCACTGATGAGGTGGCACTGATGAGGCGACACTGATGAGGCTGCACTGATATGCGGCAACCATGGGTTCTGATGAGGCGGCACTGATAGGCAGCACTGATGGGCACTGATAGGCAGCACTGATGGGCACCGATAGAGGGCACTGATAGGCAGCACTGATGGGAACTGATAGGTGGCAATGATAGGCGGCACTGATAGGCACTGGCAGGCGTCACTGGTGTGCACTGATTGCAGGACTGGTGTGCACTTTTTGTGCTGCACTGATAATCAGGACACTTATGATCAGTGCCCTGATTATCAGTGTGGATGTCCCCTGTGTGGATTTGCCAGTTATAAGCTCTCCTCTGCTCACATGCTATCAGCTTGAGTAAAGGAATGCTGATAACGGGCAAATCCTGTTTACAGTGTGATCAGCTATGATTGGACACAGCTGATCACTTGGTAAAGAGCCGCCATGATTGGCTCTTTATATACCCATCTGTGATTAGCTGCGTCCTAAAGACGCAGCGATCACAGATTGCTGCCAATGCGCGCCGCAGGGGGCTCGCTGACAAAAGTGCAGCCGCGCTATAATCGTCATTCGACTACAGCACGATCGCGAACTGGTTATAAATATACAGTATATTAATTATACTTTTATATTCTGCCCTTTAAGTGTGTTCATTTTTTTTTCCCCCTTTTTTTAATCATCACATTCATAATTTTATGGCAGTTTTAGGGACTGCCATAAAAGAGAGTCTAGGGCGAAACTAACTCAATCTCAGTGAATGTTATCTCCGGTGTCACCAATATCTGGAGTAAGAGAACAAATGTTTTCTAATTTACAAAAAAAAAAAAATGTTTATATTATTTTTACCCTATGCAACCCTAAGAAGTACTTTATCTGCACCTCTATTTTGTACCCTACGTCAAGTTGTGTATTTTTGTTCGACCGGAGCCTGATTAAATCTTTGTACTGTGTGTATTAAGAACAAAAATTTGATTATATATCAGCCCTGCCTGTAAAACTAAGGGAAACAACCAACACTAAAATATGGGGGTCTGAGGACTTGATTTTCAAAGGCTCGGGCTTTAGGGCCATTTTTTTGATCCTGGCAACACTACCTAGAGGCTCACTGACCCGGAACAAGCATGCAGAACTCGGCTTCTTAAGCCTCGTACGTACGATCAGATTTTCCGCAGACAAAGCGTACGACTTTTGTCCGAAGGGCGTTGGCCAGGAACTTGTCTTGCATACAAACGGCACACAATTGTCAACCAACAAACACGAAACGACTTAGTTTTTCAGCTCTTTCACACCACCCGTTTGAGCGTCTTCTGCTAATGTTGTGTTTGGTGAGCATTGCTTCCGAGCATGCGTGAAGGACTTGTGTACACGATCGGAAAATCCGACAACAGACCGTTGTTCGCGGAAACTTCTAAAGCATGCCATCCAACATTTGTTTGCGGAAAATCCAACAACAATTGTCCGATGGAGCGCACAAACAGTCTGATTTTCCAACAACAGCCTGTCATCGCACAATTCCCGTCGTACACACGATCGGATTTTCCGACGGGAATTGTGCGATGACAGGCGGTTAGCGGAAAACCCGACCGTTTGTGCGCTCCATCGGACAATTGTTGTCGGATTTTCCGCAAACAAATGTAGGATGGCATGCTTTAGAATTTTCCGCAAACAACGGTCTGTTGTCGGATTTTCCGATCGTGTACACAAGTCCTTCGGACAAAAGTCCAAAGTACAAACACGCATGCTCAGAAGCAATGCTCACCAAACACAACATTAGTAATATGTGCAATGAAAGAAAAAGTACCGCTCCAAAACTCCAATCCCCTGTAATTGCTCCCACCCTACTTCACCTACAGGTGCTGGCTCTGCACTGATCCATGGAGAAAAGAGACATCCTGGACTGCCGCACACTGTTCAAGCGAGTTTATTTGAAAATTCAAAAGGGTAAAATACAAAAATGTAATCCAAAACAATCTAAAAACAGTCAATGACAGAAAATGGACATACAGGGACCAATGGCTGACACGTTTCACATCATTATTCATAGCTATGAGTAATCATCGAATAATGATGTGAAACGCGTCAGCCATTGGTCCCTGTATGTCCATTTTCTGTCATTGACTGTTTTTAGATTGTTTTGGATTACATTTTTGGATTTTACCCTTTTGAATTTACAAATAAACTCGCTTGAACAGTGTGCGGCAGCCCAGGATGTCTCTTTTCTCCATTAGTAATATGTGCCCAAAGGGTGGCGCTAAAGAGCTGAAAAACCACGTAGTTTCCTGTTTGTTGGCCGACAGTTGTGTGCCGTTTGCATGCAAGACAAAAGTCCTACGCTTTGTCCACGAAAAATCCGATTGTGTGTATGAGGCTATAGGCTCCAGTGGCTGTATAGTGTTTGTTTCATGTAATAAATCTTTAAGTGGTAAAGAATCAGAAACAATATCCTGGAGCCTGCAACCTTTCATATCAAGTCTACAATAACTACTTCTTTAACCCCCCATCAATACCAAGCACTTTTACCCCCTTCCTGCCCAGGCCAATTTTTAGCTTTCAGCGCTGTCGCACTTTGAATGACAATTGCGCGGTCATACAACACTGTACCCAAACTACATTTTTATATTTAATCACTGCCGGGTTTTTATTTTTTGCTAAAAAATTAAAAAAGACCAGAATATAAAAAAAAAAAAAGGTTTTTCTTAGTTTCTATCTATTATGTCAGTAAATTTCGTAAATAAGTAATTTTTCTCCTTTACTGATGTGCATTGATGAGGCTAACTAATGGGCACTGATTAGGTAGCAGATAGGCACTAATATGCTGCACCGATGAGCACTGATAGGTGGCACTGATGGGCACTGAGAGGTGGCACTGATGGGCACTGAGAGGTGGCACTGATGGGCACTGAGAGGTGGCACTGATGGGCACTGAGGGGTGGCACTGATGGGCAACAATAGGTGGCACTGATGGGCACTGATAGGTGGCACGAATAGGCAGCACTGATGGGCGCTGATAAGTTCTGCTGACAACCGTCTCCTTTTGAAGAGATCTCTCTTGTTCTGTTGTGTCTCTGGGACAGGAAATTAAGTGAGATCTCTCTAAAGGGACCTCAAAAACCTGAAAAACAAAACAAAACAAAATAAACCTAAACTTTACTTACTCTATCCAACTGCAAAAAACAAGTTTAAAGGAATGCTCCACTTTTTTCTGATAAAAAATGTATATTATTATTATTAATAACCACTTGCCGACCGACCAAACAGTAATGTTACTGCTGGCTGGCGGCTTGAGCAGGTATTGCGACGTACCCGTATGTCACCCTGCTCATGTGCACTGGGGCACTCAGCGGTACGATCTGTGACCGCTGTATCCGTCAGATTGATTGTGGTGCTTGGTATTGCACAGATACCTCACAATCGCTGTGCGATAACACAACACCTACTAAACAACAGTCAGATGTTGATGACAGTATGTATTTTTTTTTTTTTTATTAAAAAAAAATTAAGATTTTTTTTCAATGTTTTTAACATTTATTTTATTCAATTTTTTTATTTTTTTTATACATGTTGTCACCAGTCAGTATCCCAGATCATCGCCACACCAGTCATATGATGATGCTGTACTACACTGGTGACAGTATGTAAAAAAATAAAAAATAAAACGAGAATTTTTTTTTTAAATTTAATTTCTTTATTTTCCAAAAACTTATGACAAAAATTACAACTTCAAAAAACTTGCCATGCCTCTTATTACTTATTATTGATCTATTTTCAAATATGTATTGTATACCATAGTTTGTAGACTCTAGAACTTACATTGACTAAATAATATAAAACGGATTTGGGTTATTTTTACCAAAGAAACATAGCAGACTACATTTTGGCCTAAATTTATGAAGAAAGATTATTTGTTTGCAAATTTTTTTTAACAGAAAACCAAGAAATACATGTTTTTTTTTCTTCAAAATTTTCTGAATTTTATAATTTTATATAGCAAAAAAGAAAAAAAACCCAGTGATGATTAAATACCACCAAAAGAAAGCTCTAATTGTGTGAAACAAATGATCTAAATTTCATTTGGGTACAGTGTCGCATGACTGAGCAATTGCCTGCTAAAGTAGCGCAGTGCGGAAATAAAACATGGTCACGAAGGGGGTAAAACCTTCACTAAAAATGGATTTTATTTTTCTTAAAAATAGGATTTTTAAAACAGCTTACCTGTAAAAATCCTTTTCTTGGAGTACATCACGGGACACAGAGCTCCGTTAATTACTTAGTGGGTTAGATAGTCACCATCAGGTGATTGGACACTGGCAAACCCCTTATTACAAGGTGAGTTCCTCCCCTATATAACCCCTCCCATATGAAGAGCACCTCAGTTTTGTAGCAAAGCATCCCAACGTATATATACATGAATCCCGAAGAGGGGCGGGGAGCTCTGTGTCATGTGATGTACTCCAAGAAAAGGATTTTACAGGTATGCGGGTTTAAAAATCCTATTTTCTTATTCGTACATCACGGGACACAGAGCTCTGTTAATTACTTAGTGGGATGTCCCAGAGCAATGCCCAAATTGAGGGGAGGGAGACACAGATCAAAACAAAACAGACCACTATTGGACGTAAGGACCTATACTGCTGCCTGCAGTACACTGCGCCCGAAAGCGGCATCCTCATGCCCTCTTACATCAACCTGATAGAACCTGATAGAATCTAGTGAATGTATGAACTGAAGACCAAGTTGCAGCCTTGCAGATCTGAGCCTTGGAGGCCTGGTGATGCACTGCCCATGAAGCACTTACTGCTCTAGTCGAGTGCACTCTTACATGAAAAAGAGGAATTTTCTTCTTTAAATCATAAGCCTGAACAGTAACCTGCCGAATCCACCTAGTGATAGTGAATTTTTGCCCTGCCTGGCCCATTCTGGGACCCTCTGGCAGCAGAAACAGAAGACCAGTCTTTTGTATCTGAGCTGTCGCTTCCAGATAGATTTTGACTGCTCTTACCACATCTAAAGAGTGTAACAATCTTTCCTCCGTGGACTGCGGATCTGGAAAAAAGGATGGTAGGACCACATCTTGGTTCAGATGGAATCCTGATACCACCTTAGGTAAGAAAGTTGGGTGAGGACGTAATACCACCCTGTCTTTGTGAATAATTAAATATAGCTTTTTACATGAAAAAGCCGCTACCTCCGATACCCTCCTAGCAGAGGCTATGGCAACAAGAAAAACCAACTTCCTGGTTAATAGAACGAAAGAAGCATGGTGCAATGGTTCAAAAGGCTGTTTTTGTAAAACAGACAGAACCAAATTCAAATCCCATGGGCACACGGACGGCTTGACTGGTGGATTTAAACGCAGTGCCCCCTGAATAAAAGCCCGGACTAAGGAATGAGAGGCAAGCGGTCTTTGAAAGAATACCGACAAGGCCGAGATCTGACCCTTGATAGTGCCAGCTTAATTTCTACTCCTAACTGAAGAAAGGCAAGAATTCTGCTAATGGCATACCTTCGGGGATGCCAACCCCTGGATTCACACCAAGAAACATACGCCTTCCAGATTCTGTAATAGATGAGCCTGGAGGCCGGCTTCCTAGCATTAACCAGAGTGGCTAGGACTGGACCCGAAAGCCCACGACTCTTCAGGACGTGGGTCTCAACAGCCAAACCATCAAATTCAGACTTCGTAAGGAAGGATGGAATACTGGTCCCTTTGAAAGCAGGTCTGGACGTAGCGGAAGAACCCATGGTCTTCCTACTGCCATTTTCACGATCTCTGCATACTAAGACCTTCTGGACCAGGCCAGGGCCACTAGAATTACCAGCTTCTTTTCTCTCTTGACCCTGTGAAGGAATCGTGGGAGAAGTGAAACTGGAGGGAACGCATAGATCAGAGAAAAACTCATCCCAAGGAATTATCAAGGCATCTGACACTTGTGCTAGCAGATCTTTTGTTATTTATACAAAGTTGTCCAGCTTCTTGTTGAATTTGAAAGCTAGCAGGTCTACATCCGGGGTACCCCATTTCTGGAATATGGCCTGAAATATGGTGGGGTGTAGAGACCATTCTCCTGGACACAGCTGTTGTCGGTTTAGGTAATCCGCCTGCCAAATTTCCACCCCTGGAATGAAGACTGCAGGCAAGGATAAGATAGGCAAGGAACATGCCCCTCTGCCCAAGCAAAAATGTGGTTCACCTCTCTTTGGGCATCCAGACTCCTGGTGCCCCTTTGATGATTGATATAGGCCACTGCTGTAGCATTGTCGGACTGAATCCGGACAGGACAGCCTTGCAACCTGTATGTCCAGGCCCTGAGGGCCAGACGAACTGCCTGAATCTACAGAATGTTGATGGGCAGGAACCTTTCGGTTTGGACCACTTTCCTTGGATCGAAACCTCTTCTAGGACTGCACCCCAGCCTATGAGCCTGGTATCTGTAGTTACCCCTTTCCAAGTAACTGGAATAAAGGTTTTACCCTTCTGTAGATTTTTTGGCTAGCAACCACCAACTGAGGCTTTTACGTACTTCTGACGTCAGGAGCATCGGCAAATCCAAGGCCTGGATTCTCTTGTTCCAAGCAGACAGTATGCTGTTCTGTAATGGCCTTGAGTGAATCTGGGCGAAAGGAACAGCCTTGAATGAGGCTACCATCTTCCCCAACAACCTCATACAAAGGCAAATGGAAGGTCTTTCCCTTGCTTTGCCTATTTGGACCAAATCTTTTTTGGCCTTTGACCTGGGTAAAAGATACCCTGCTTTGGGCTATGTCTATACCCAAATACTCCAGCCTCCTCAGGGGCTGTAAAAGATGATTTTCCTATTGAGCCTTTTTGGGCTGAGAATGTATCTTAGACTGGAATCCTAACTCAGGAGTTCCAGATACTTGAGCATGCTGGACACACCTAGGTCCAGCCAAGCTACAGACTGATCCATTGGCAGCAGACTGCCTTGGTATGCCATTACTGCTATACCCTGGGCCTTTAGACCCGCTAGAGGCGGGCCTTAGTACTTTATAAAAAACTCGGGCATGGTGGCTAACCCCAAGGGCAAGCCCACCAACTGGAAAAGGTGCTGTTTCCCTGTGAAACGCAGACAACCTCTTTAGTCCCATGCAAATAAACACATATGCCAATGGCTCTCTATATGTGTATGTGGCAAGAGTTAATGCCATAGAAGCAATAGAAGCGTGTGTTCATGGAAACATTTATTTTCTACAATTTGTTTTAGGCAAAAACATAAAAAGTGTGCGCTGTATACACGCATACATATAGCACATGTGCTATGGAACAGACATCTTGCAAGCAAGCATGCGTCTCTGAATGTGTTATGCAACATTACACAGGCAGACACGTACCCCTATGTGAACATAAGGAATCCTGTATAATTAAGGAAAGCTAAATTAACATGCCTTGTAATGCAATCATGCAAATCTATGCGATCATGCATTCTCATTTTATGCATTTATAAGCACTATTGTGCGGACAAGTACCCTCGTGTGACCAAGGACTCTTGTGTGATCAAGCCCCCTTGTGCGATCCAGCATCTTTATGCAATCCAGCATTTTTATGCTATTTAGGCATTTTTGTGAAAACAAGCCTTTCTGCGTAACCAAGTATCCTTGGGCAATCAAGGACTCTTGTGAGATCAAGCACTCTTGTGCGATCCCGTATCTTTATGCAATCAAGCATTTGTGCGTTTTTAGGCATTTATGCGATTTTAGGCATTTCTGCGCAAAGAAGCACTTCTAACGACCAAGCGTTCTTATGCGACTATGTACATCCATTACAAACAGAAAACATGTATCTCTATGTGAATAACATGTTCTGCCACATGATGCATCTTGTACATTCCAAACTCATATATTTTATGCAAACGTGTGGACTGAAAAAAGGAAGTTATCCTCCGCCAACGTGCGTTCCCGCATTCTCGCGATTAGCTGTTTGTATGTTAGCAACAATATGCACCAGCAACTGTGCATCCCAGCAGTTGTGCGTTTGGCTAGTTTGTAAGCAAGCACCTGCATGAGGATCCTGTGGAGGTTCTTCACCTCCTTGTAGTAATGGATGGACTGGGTAGGTACCTATGGGAATTTAAGAGAACCCAAGAAGAAGACAGAGGCTTCAGCCGTCTAGGCTGAGGGTAAGCTATACGTAGCAAGATTGCAGCTACAACTTAAGATATTGTGAGGCTTCTGATACCTCCGCCTTGTCAGATTGCACCTGTTCCCTATCCCCTGATGGTGATCTTTCATCATCAGATTGATTGAGGATTTAGGGCAGGGGAATGGGATCTACCCCATCTTCTGCTCTCTTGTGAGGATGCTGCTAATAAAGCAGCTAACTTCTCCTGTAAACCAAACATTGCAAATGAAAAAACGTCCTAAAAGACCTATGCAGGGCTGCAATGTTGGGAGAGGCTGCAAAGCAGGACAGGGGCAATGGCTCATCCTGTGCGGCTGCCTCCAGTCTCTCAGGGGAGGATGGTATCATACAGGCATGTCTAGAGCCTTCAGATCGGGACGGTGACACTTTAGTGCCCCTGAAGTCCTCTTATGGGGAGACATAGTCCTAAGCTGACAAAGCAGAGATACTAGTACATATGCATACACTGTTGTGCCTAGTCTTACAATAATAATTTTTGCTAGTCTGCACAACCTGATGCTGAGTAGGTGTCTTAGGTATGCCTGGATCCGAACCACAAGAGATGCTCATGTGCCCACAGCTCTGCGTCCTACCGCTTACAGACTCTTGGCGTCCTGAGCTTAAAAATAGCCGCCTCGCACCTGCGCATTAATCCACCATGCACGCCGCACGTGCATGGCGCTGGCAACCACGCCCCCCTCCTTCCCCACCATTCTCGCCCTAAAAGCATGCCCCCTGCGCACGCGTAGGAAAACATGGCGGCGGCCCGGGGAGAGGGGGAAAGAAAGGACAAGAACAGGGGACTGCGTGGGGTCCCAGACTTTGTGGGACCCCCACCTTTCAACCTATGTGGCAGAGCCTGCAGCAGAAGAGGTGAGCGGATCACAGACCAGCTTCACTGAGCTTGTGTCCTGGAGAGCATGTAAGTAAAACACCAGGAATGTCTCTTTACTCCCTCCAGTGGCGGAAAACAGGTAAGACATACAAACTACTCACAGAAGATAAACCTTAAGGTACTACCTAGGATTGTCTTCACTTACATTATCCTCGCCGCAAGATACTGCTGAGCACAAATAGATCCAGCCTTCACCCATCACGACGGGTAGTGTTGTGCCAACCTTCAGGGTTCTGGGTTCCTACTTACAGGAACCTCTTCCTTGGACCTGTACAAGACTCTCCCAGAAAACCTTTGCGCATTTTTAATACGTGCCCAAAGTGCTGGATCCCAGAGTCCAGTCCTACAAGAGAGACATTACAGGCAAAACCTTGCTCTTCTACGAGGCCCAGGTACCATCCATTTTAGGCATTTTTTATTGACCCATCGGATGGATGCGGTTGTGTAGCTCCTAGACCCATGCAGGGACCTTCAGAAGAGCTTTCTTCTTAGCACATCTTTACTCGTGACCAAACAACTTATGCCGCGTACATTTTTAATGTCATTGAAAAAAACAACGTTTTTCTCAACGTGATTCTTCTCAAGCCTGCCTTGCCTACACACTATCGTGGAAAAAAATGCTTGAGCAAAGCGCAATGACGTACAACACGTACGAATGCACTATAAAGGGGAAATTCCATTCGGGCTGCTTTTGCTGATCTCGTGTTAGTAAAGTTTGGTGAGAGACGATTCTCGCTTTCCTGCCTCGTGCTTTTCAGTCTGTTACAGCGTGACGAATGTGCTATCTCCATTACGAACGCTAGTTTTACCAGAGCGAGCGCTCCCATCTCATAACTTGCTTCTGAGCATGCGCGTTTTTTTCCCGTCATTAAAGCGTACACATGCGCGTTTTTCACGCCGAGAAAAACGATGACATGAAAAACGACGAGAAAAAATAGAGCATGTTCTAAATTTTTAATGCCCATTTTTCTCGTCGAGAAAAATGCTCTGGAGCCTACACACGATCGCTTTTAATGACCAATTTAAAAAATTGCATTTTTCTCGTCATGAAAAACGGTTGTGTGTATGCGGCATTAGACACTGGCGAAAAAACGAAGGCGCTCTCCATATGGGAGGGGTTATATAGGGGAGGAACTCACCTTGTAATTAAGGTTTGCCAGTGTCCAATCACCTGATGGTGACTATCTAAGCCACTAAGTAATTAACAGAGCTCTGTGTCCCGTGATGTACGAATAAGAAAAAAACTAGTCCATTTGGCAATGTGTAGAAAGCATGTGGGTTAAGAGGACTTATTACTGTTGTTATTTATTGGAGAGATATATTATGGGGTTGATTTAATCCAACTGGAATACTCACAATCTGGTGCAGCTGGACATGGTAGCCAATCAGCTTCTAACTTCAGCTTCTTCGATTAAGCTTTGACAATAAAACCTGGAAGCTGATTGGTTTCTGTGCAGAGCTGCACCAGATTTTGCAGTCTCCACTTTTACTAAATCTTCCCCTATGTGTCTTATTATGTGTAATTATGGAAATGTATTTATTTATCTATTTAATTTTTGTCATTATATACCATATTTATCGGCGTATAACACGCATCGGCACAGGCGTACAACACGCACCCTAACTTTAAGAGGGAAGTTTCAGGAAAAAAACTTTCCACAGCCCCCTGCGTATAACACGCAGGCACAGTTTACCCTCTATTTTCAGGGTAAAAAAAAGTGAGTGTTATGCCGCGTACACACGGCCGTTTTTCTCGTCGAGAAAAACTACATTTTTTCCATTTGACGAGAAAAACGATCGTCTGTGGGCATTTTGTCGTTTTTCTCGACGAGAAAAACAGCATTAAAAACGACGAGAAAAATTAGAACATGTTCTAATTTTTCTCGTCGTTTTTCCCGACATTTTTTCCGCGGCAGTGTTTCCCATAGGGAAACACTGCCGCAGAGCCCACAGACGGTCGTTTTTCTCGACAAGAGAAAAAATGTCGTGAAAAACGACCGTGTGTGGGGAACAAGCCGTTCCCTCGTTTTTCATGTCATTATTCACGGCGGTTTTTTAACCGCCGTGAATAATGATCGTGTGTACGCGGCATGATACGCCAATAAATACAGTAATTGAGTTATTTTGGTCTAACTTTTTTTTCATATGGTTATTTGAGCTATATTATGGGGTTCATTTACTCAAACTGGACTACTCACAATCTGGTGCAGCTGGACATGGTAGCCAATCAGCTTCTAACTTCAGCATGTTCAAATAAGCTTTGACAAAAAAGCCTGGAAGCTGATTGGTTGCTATGCAGACCTGTACCAGATTGTGCATGCCCCATTAAATCTTCCCCTATGTGGCTTATTATGGAAATGTATTTACTTATTTTTTATTCTTTTTTTTAGTCATTGCACATTTGAGTTATTTTGGATAATTTTTTTTTTTTTTTTTTTGTGTACCTTATTGCTATTGTAAATGTATTGCTATGAATTGTTATTTTGTAACATGTCTTGTATTTTTGTTTTAAGTTTGCAGATAAAATTAAAAAATATTATAAATAAAAAACAAAAAAAGGGGGGTATATTTTGATTGTTATATTAATTTATATACATGGTAACAGCATTTATGGAAAAAAAAACATGCCAATTGTTGGATACACGATGGAAAGAGCCAACTGAAGGTCATCCAGTTCGAGTTTACATTTACTTTAAATACATGGAGGAAGGTGAGCAAAATGATCAGAACCATTTCTTCTAGAAGGAGCAATCACTGTGTACATCTGATCTGCCGGTCATCTGAAACCTGAAAATAATGCAATTATTTTCTTGAAAAAATAAATTCTTTGTTCCTTCTTCTTTTGTTGTAGTATTGCTGGTTATTGTCGTGCCATATAACAACCGTACCAAATTGGGTGATATTTACACGATTCGTTGTCTTTCCCGTGTTGCAATCTGAAGCGTCTCTTACCATTGTACTAATCTCTTATATATATATAAATATAATAAAGAACGCAGGCATTTCCATTGTCCTCTTACCCCTTTGAGATGTAATTGTTTGACGCTCAGGCCCCACGCACTGTTTTATTTCTGTATATGTGGAGCCGGTGTTATATCCAACCCAATTATCCAGGAAAACAATCCCAACCTGCCCCAGAGACCTTCATAAAAATAAATCTTTACAGACCAGTAGATTATTTCTGTTATCTTGTATTAATAATATTTTAATACTGAATAATTTAAAACTGATACATTTAATATGGATTATTACCCATCATTGGCTTGCATGTCCACAGTAGCTGGCTGTACCTGAGAAAGACCACCCCCCCACCCCCAACTTAGGTGCGCTACTACTTTGCTCACCCTAGATACACTACTTTTATAGAGTCATGAAGAGAAAGGCTCTTTAAAGTACAATCACTGTGCTGCACTACCAAGCTTAGCATATGTGGGCAACAAGCAAATACGATTTATTTTATGTACATAAATATTTTTAAATACCTGGAACAAGTTTTCTTCTAAGTGACTGGATAGAATGAAAGAAGCACTCATTGCTAGATCTTTATCCTAAGTCCAGTTTGTATCTTAGGAAAACAGAAGGTGGAGACGCCGCACACCGGAACCCAGCCGCTATGTAGAGAGGTAAAGAAACGGCTTCAGCCTGAACTCCTCCTGGCTGTGCTCCTCTGATATGTTTCGTCCCGCCTAGATGGCTTAATCATATCCCTGTAGGTGGGGCGAAACATGTCAGAGGAACATAGCCAGGAGGAGTTCAGGCTGAAGCTGTATCTCTACCTCTCTATATAGTGGTTGGATTCCCGTGTGCAGCTTCTCCATCTTCTGTTTTCTGATCTGTTTTTGCAAACCTGAATGTGCTAGTTTGAACATCGGCACCCGAGCTGTGTTTGGGACTGCAGGGGGGAGTTTTGCAGTGCTTTGAGCGGCTCTCCAAGTTTTTTGTATATGGGTCACAGACTGTATTTTAGTTTTAGATAGAGATGAAAAGGTTTAGAACGAATTGTCAGAATGTTTATACTGAAATATTAAAATATTATTGTATTTATAGAAATATGCAAATCTATGATTTGGGAGATTTACAACGTCCTACAATATTAAACAAGATATCCAAAGTTCTTTATCCGTGCTAGTTTGAAGACAAGTGACACAAATGAATATTGCTTAATATATATATATATATATTTATTAACTAAAGATACAGTGCCAAATTAAAATCAAGTATAATTCGTGATAAAACAAATGAATGATATACTTCTACAATCAGAGATAAATGGTGATTAATGTTCAGATAATAGTCACATACATTTCTATGCAAACTCTATATGACAAGGTATATTCACAGTTCTTGTACTTAAATAATACTTGTACATTTAAAACTTGGTAACTCTTGAAATGTCTCCTGTGACTTCCACGGCTTTATGTAAATACTCTTGTTTACATTATGTTATCTCTTCTCAAAAAAACAGACAGACCTTCTCTTAGACCCGGTTCACACAGGGGCGACTTCTGGACGCCCCGAGTTGCCCCAAGTCGCGCTATTTTTAAAAATAATTGAAGTGAATGGAGCCGTTTTTATGTACACGACTGCAGTCGCTCCGACTTCAAAAAAGGTTCCTGTACTACTTCAGGCGACTGCTAGGCAACCTGTACCCATTGATTTCAATGGAAGTCGCTCAGAAGTCTGATTCCCTGTCTTAACAGAAGCAACTTTCCAGGAAGAGAACATACATTTCTCAGGCATACCCCTTCCTCCCACAGAGCTGATTCTTGTTTTATTGGCCACTGGAATGTCTCCTGTCCTTGAGGCTACTTCAAGTCATGTTGTAAATTACCACAAGTCGCGCTGAGGTCGCCCCCAAGTCGCGCTGAGATTCATGCTCAAGTCGTGTCTGAGTTGCCTCCCAAAGTCGCGCTGGAAGTCGTGTTGCCCCTGTGTGAACCGGCTCTGACTCTTAAATGCATAAAAAAAATGTTATAGTATGCATAGTTTGATAATTTGACCAAAGCTTGTGTTAAATTTAGAATGAATCTATGGTTTAACATATCCTATAATCAATCCAATTCTAATGCCTTTAAAGTCAATGTTATGAGATATGACAAAATATATCTCACCCTTGTTTTAGAAGTGACACCAATTCATACTGCAGTTAGAATTCACATCACTCCAAAACTGTTCTAACAATAGATAGCATATGCTCAACCAGACTTCAATTACCTAACAGGTAAATAAACAAAATAATACATTACCAGGTTCTGTCTGTTTGAGAAGCAAAGTCCCAAGAGGGACTTTTTCAACCCCCTACATGTTTGCGTTTCAAGATCTCCTCCTTCCAGCTTCTTTTTTATTACTGTCTTTGTCCTCATTGCTCCTCTTGCTCCCCTTTTTATCCAAATTCCTTGAACCTGTTGGTCTACAACCAACTGAGTGACCACCTCGCCAAGAATAAGCTTCTTGATCCCCTTCAGTCTGGATTCTACCCTTAACACTACATGGAAACTGCTCTCTTAAAACTCACAAACAATCTACTAACAGCTAAATCCAATGGACTCTATTCTGTACTCCTACTCTTATGCCGCGTACACACGATCGTGATTCACGGCGGTGAAAACACCGCCGTGAATCACGGCATGAAAAAAAATGAAAAACGAGGGAACGGCATGTTCCCCCACACACGACCGTTTTTCCCGTCATTTTTTTCTTTGACGAGAAAAACGACCGTCTGTGGGCTCCGCGGCAGTGTCTCCCTATGGGAAAACTGCCACGGAAAAAAATGATGGAAAAAACGATGAGAAAATTTAGAACATGTTCTAATTTTTCTCGTCGTTTTTCCTGCCGTTTTTCTCAACAAGAAAAACGGCATAAAGCCCACAGACGATCGTTTTTCTCGGCGAAAAAAAAAAAATTCATTTTTCCCGACGGGAAAAATGATCGTGTGTACGCGGCATTAGACCTCTCTGCTGCCTTTGACATGGTGGACCACCCCCTCCTCCTCAAAAAACTTCACGCCTTTGGTCTCCATGACTGTACTCTTCACTGATTCTCATCCTACTTATCCAACTACACCTTTAGTGTCACTTACAACTCTACCGCCTCCTCTCCTCTCCCTTTCTCTGTCAGGGTCCCCCAAGGTTCTGTTCTTGTACCTCTCCTATTCTCCATCTACACCTCCTCCCAGGGTCAGATAATAGCCTCCTATGGCTTCCAATAGCATCTCTATGCTGACGACACACAAATCTATCTCTCCACCCCTCAGCTCACTCCTTCAGTCTCCTCACGTATCACTCATTTACTAACAGACATATCAGCCTGGATGTCAGAACACTTCCTCAAACTCAATCTATCCAAAACTGAACTCATGAATTTTCCTCCCCCACGTGCCTCTGGCCTTGATCTCTCTTTTAAAATCAATATCACTACTATCAGCCCGTCTCCGCATGCCAAGGTGTAACCCTGGACTCTGAACTATCCTTTCGGCCCCACATCTAAACACTTTCCAAATCTTGCCATCTCAACCTCCACAACATCTCCAAAATACGCCCCTTCCTAACCAATGAAACCACAAAGCTCCTAGTCCACTCCCCGGTCATCTCCTGCCACGACTACTGCAACGCCCTCCTCACGAGATACATTTTTTCATAGGTTTTCCCCCCTTCAATCCACCATGAATGCTGCTGCCAGGCTCATCCACCTTACCAACCGCTCAGTGTCTGCTACCCCTCTCTGTCAATCCCTCCACTGGCTTCCACTCACCCAACAAATTAAATTCAAAATTCTAATAACAACTTACAAAGCCATCCACAACTTGGCCCCCGGCTACATCACTAACCTAGTCTCAAAACACCAGCCTACTCGTTCCCTTTGTTCCTCCCAAGACCTCCTGCTCTCTAGTTCCCTCATCACCTCCTCCCATGCTCGCCTCCAGGACTTTTCCGGTGCCTCTCCCATCCTCTGGAACTCCCTACTCCGATCTGTCTGACTATCTCCTACTCTGCTTGCTTTTAGACACTCCCTGAAAACCCTTCTCTTCAGAGAAGCCTATCCGGCCCCACCTAACAACTATACTTTTACTTTCTCCATCAGATCATCCCCCACAGCTATTACCTTTTGTATCACTTGACCCTCCCTCCTAGATTGTAAGCTTTAATGAGCAGGGCCCTCTGATTCCTCCTGTATGGAATTGTATTGTAACTGTACTGTCTGCCCTTATGTTGTAAAGCGATGCTCAAACTGTTGGTGCTATATAAATCCTGTATAATAATAATAAATAATAATAATAATCATTGGACAGACTCACCCTCTCTATTTGTAATCAGGGACATAATATGCTGCCACATTGGTCATGCTGGCCAAGGGCACCTCCCACCGTCCTCCTGCCTCAGGCATGAGATTTGACAATGTACACCTGTAGTTTGGAGAAACTCCACCATCTTGGTTGCTCACATTCTCCCAGCCTGAGGCCCACCTCCAGAAATAAAGGAATGTCCATGCGTTTAGCCTTTGAAATGTTTTACTGTAGCAGGAAAAGCATGCACAAATATTTCCAAAATACCAATTTACCTCTTTGCACCTGACATCGGCAACACTGTACAGTTCAAATTTAGCTTTAACACGGGGATGCCGACCAGCATTTCCAGTTCCCTTAGATAGGATCTTATACTGGGCCTGCCCTGAAGGGCATCCCTCACTTGGGCAATAATTTCATATAGCGTGTACTGCAGGCAACTATTTTCCTATTGACCTCTGCTCTCAAGCCCTTTTGGTCCCTATTATAATAATCTACTCCCACCCACAGTACACACTTGGGAGAGGGATTTCCCTAAAAGGGGTACTGACCCCTGCTTTCATAATTGTATTGATGACCATTGTCACCAGGACAAAAAGTAATTGGACATCCAAAATGTTATAAATTTCCCCAGAACAGGAGGTGAGGGGATTTAACACATTTTTTTTTACTTCCTGTTGTGTCTGCTGGACAGGAATTAAAGTGGTTGTAAACCCACTTTTTTTTTTTGTCAACCTGCAAAAGAAAGACATAATGAGCTATTATGACTAGCATAATAGCTCATTATGTTCCACTTACCTTGGATCGGGGCCCCCGAGGCAGTCCTCGTCTCCATCTCCAGCCGCGGACATCACTGCGGCGATAGCCGGAATGTTACTTCCGGGTATCGCCGCACCAGCCAATCACAGCGCCGCTCCGGCGCTGTGATTGGCCGGAGCGGCGGAGATGTCACTCTGCGCATGCGCGCGGGAGCCGTACCACTCGGCTACGCCCAGCTATTGCTGGGAAGTAGCCAAGTTTGTGAATGGGATTAACCCCATAATTGCGCCGTTGTCTACGGCGCGCATGCGCCGTAGACAGCGGCGCTTGTCATTTTAGTAAATATCTCCTAAACCGTGTAGGTTTAGGAGATATTTCTTGCACCTACAGGTAAGCCTTAATCTAGGCTTACCTGTAGGTGCAAGTTGAAAAAGTGGGTTTACAACCACTTTAAGAAGAGATCTTTATAGTGAGACACAGACAGACACAAAAAATGTACATGAGTTTCAATCATTGCCTATGCTCACCATAAAAAAGCTTTTGACTTTAGATATTTTTTTCAACTATGAGCCACAGACTCATAAAAGGTATGCAGCCAGTGAAGTCAAATGTACATACTCCTGTATGCTTGTTGAGGGTCAATGACTTTAACATTTTAAGAAGACTATACAGCAGTGGTCTCTTTGCTTTCTTTTATGCGTCCCTTGGGGCCATAATTTTCAACACTGACACCAATGAAGGGGCACAATTCCTCCCATTTATACCAATGATGGGGCACAATTGCTCCCAATGGCACCAACAATGGGGCCCAATGACACCCAATGATGGGGCACTGTTCCTCCCAATGAGACCAACAATGGGGCCAAATGATGGGGCACTATTCCTTCCAATGAGACCAACAATGGGGCCCAATCACACCCAATTATGGGGCACTATTCCTCACAATGAGACCTAAAATTGTGCCAAATGTTGGGGCACTATTCCTTCTAATGAGACCAACAATGGGGCCCAATGACACTCAACGATGGGGTACTATTCCTCCCAATGAGACCAACAATGGGGCCCAATGACACTCAACAATGGGATACTATTCCTCCCAATGAGACCAACAATGGGGCCCAATGATGGGACACTATTATTTCCAATGAGACTAACAACGGGGCCCAATGACACTCAATGATGGGGTACTATTCCTCCCAATGAGACCAACAATGGGGCCCAATGACACTCAACAATGGGGTACTATTCCTCCCAATGAGACCAACAATGGGGCCCAATGACACTAATGATGGAGAACAATTTCTCCCAATAACATGCAGCACCCTGATGTTTAGGCAGGGTTGGTCTTAAATTTATTTGCCAAGTGATAGTTGCCTTGGTCAATTGCTAGGAGGTCAACTGACTTCACCCTAATTCAGGAATTGCTGCACTTCTCTCTTCTGCCGCTAGGTGGCCAGGTACTTGGTGGCATTAGGGCATTAGATATGACAAGGGCATTGCAAGGAAAGATTAGGAGTATATGGGGTATCTCAGCCAATGGGAAGGGATTTTCTTGAGTCCCTTGGCCTGCTGGGAGAGTCTATTTATTTGGGTGGAGTCAGGTGATTGGGGCTCTGTGCCACCTGGACGGCTATCTGGGTGGAGGTGTGTTGTACTGCCCCAGGCTGCTAGGCCATAAACCTAAGGCCTATCCCGGGGACATCTAGCTGCTAGGCTGTCTGAGGGCCTATCCAGATGCAAGAGAGCAGCGTAGGGTTGGGACTGCGGCTTGCAGTCCAACCAGAATTGATGGTTCTGCCGGCCGGAGAACCTGTCGTGGTCAGAGGTAGAGGGGAAGCTATCGCCACTAAGGGACCATCCACCTTATTACCAGGGACCACTGTGAGTAGCTGAAGCAAGTACCAGAACAGTGTTCTCACCAACCAGGGATGGTGAAGAATTGGGAAACTTCAGGAGCCAAGCCAGGGACCCAGCCAGTGGAGGTGACGCTTGTAGAGCAGTATTGTGTGTCTAGCCAGGGACCGAGCAGGCCAGTGGGGTGATTCTTGAGGAGTATCTGTGTGTGCCAAGCTAGGGACCCAGCAGGGACACAGGGTTGACGCTTGAGGAAGATACTGTGTGAGAAGATTGGAAGAGTTTAGGGGATCCAGTGGCAGTGGATCAGCAAGTCTAGTGAGAGAGACTGGGAGCTCAGTTGAGTGAAGATTTACAAGAGGACATTGTAGAGGAAGTAAAGGAGTTCGTTATGACTTGTGTTAGAAACTGTTACAAGACTGTTGCCATAGAAGACAGCATGCCTACTCGTGCAGATGTGGTGTCATGCTGGATGCCTTTCCCTGCATGGCTGTCTACCTGTAGAGATCTCGGAGTCTGCCAATCAACATTGCAACTGCTAAAGTGTCCTGGCTCTAACCCTCTCTCCCAAAGTTCTGTTTAAGAGACAATAAATCTCTTTGCATTCAAGAAGTGTCTGGCATACATTAATCTACCTTGCATTGCACCCACCATGCCTCGTAACCCACTCTACATAGAAGAATGTCAGCTTTCCCTAACTTTGGAGGTGACCATTAGGCCTAAAGAGGCCCTGGACTTGGCTACAAACACAAACAATGGGGCTCAATGACAACAATGATGGGGCACAATTTCTCCCAATGACACCAACAATGTGGCCGAATGAGACTAATGATGGGGCACAATTTCTTCCAATGACACAAATAATGGGATCCAATGAAACCAATGATGGGGCCCAATTCTTCCCACTGACACCAACAATGGGGTACAATTCCTCCCACTGACACCAATGATGAGGCACAATTACTCCCACTGAAACAAACAATGGGACATAATTTTTACCCCACTGATGTGGGAACATTTTCTACTTCATGGGCCACAGTCTGGTCCACTTAAAGTCTGAAGGACAGTAAACTGGGCCTTTGTTTAGAAAGTTCGGAGACCCCTGATATACATGTAGCGCCCTGCTCCTGATGACCAGGCACTATAATAAATTTAGTGGGTGTCTGAGCTGGTATTAGCTAAGACTCTGTAAATAATTAAGGCTAAATCAGCCTCTGTTCCGGCTATGGCTGTGTTTGGAAGGACTTCTCACAGTTTGCCTGTAGGTGGCGTTACCACCCCAGGCCAATGTGAAAGACAAACAGGCCAAAGTGCATTGAGTGAACAGTTCAGTGGGAGTGGTCTCCCCGCTGATCATGCTGGGGAAGGGTACTTAAGGGGCAGACACCATTTGCCGGGGCTCTTCTTTGACTCGTGGCCCTCCTGGTTCGAGGCATGTGTTACTGGAAATTCAGCCTCGGAGCCACGAGGCTGTAACTATGCCAGGTAGGCCCAGTTGTCTTGACTGGGGCCTACGCTTGAAGGTGATCCTATGCTGTTCATCTTGCGGGAGGAAGCCACTCAATGGAGGAAACCAGGGGAGGACCTGTCCAGGAGAGCACAGAGCGGAAGGCCGGTATCTTGCGGAAGGCCTGGGGACCTTATTGAAGGATGCACCTTAACTAAAGAATCCTTACAGTCTGCCGGGTTGGCTTAAAGGCTCTTCGACTGTAAGGCTGGATATCTGGGTACTAAAATCCTGTTGCAGAGGATAACTGAACGGTTCAACCTAACCATCAAAAAAGTCTGTGGCAGAGACTGTTCTTTCTTATCTGTTCATGCATCATTCCGGCTGCTAGGCCAAGTGAGAGGGGCCTATTCGGGTGAGCAATACCCACTCGAAGGAGAGTGGTGAGTGAGACTTTGTATATTAGGAGTTTCCCCAGTGATCTGCTGTGTGTGCCTGAACCTTCCCCTAACCCTTCATCCCTCTACCTATACAAGTTTGTTTGTAAAATAAAGCCTGAAGAAAAAGGATTTATAACTTGTGTGGACATTGAAGTTACTGTAGACTAGGAATGAGCTACTGTGTCCTCTGCACAGTGTTCGCCTAAAACTAACTGAAGACAATTGCTGCTTTTCTCATACTAATACCACAGCAGGCAGTTGATTCTGAGAGCTGCATTATCAGTACAGATATATATATTGTGACAGCAGGAAGGTAAAGTCACCTGGTTGCATCCAGGGGGGTAGATATATTTCGCCCAGATTCAGGCTTTACGCCGACTTATACAACTAGGTGGAGAGTTGTATAAGCCCAGCTGAGGCTAGTGGGCTCATGGATGACTCATACCTCTAGGGAGAGTGCTGGGCGTCGTGCAGGCAGGGAGTTGAGGAGACCAGCTGAAGCTTGTCAGCTCGTTTAAGGCCTCTATAAAAACTCCCAGCTTCAGTAGGTGTTTGCTCATGCCTGGAACCAGACCTGTGTGGACTGTCTAGGGAGAGTGAACCCCTGTGCGGTGAGACAAAGCCTGTGTGGCTATTTGCTTGGACATTTAAAACCAGGGACTTAGGGACTAGGACAGCACTAGGCTGATCCCAGTTGTTAGTTAGGAAACCTGTATGTTTAGTCAGAGGTCAAGTTGACCAGGATTTATTTTGTTTATGTTTCTTTTGCTTTGCTGTGTTTTGTCACTGTAAATAGAAAATAAACCGCACCTTTTTGATTTTGAAAACCACAACTTCCGTTTGCTGGGCCTGTTTTTGTGTGGGGAGCCCATCCCGGGGGTCACACACACCCGCTGCCAAGCTAACCCCCTCACAGTTGGTGGAGAACCAGTGGCAGTTTTTTTTTAAGCCAGCATGGAGGAGATACTGAAGCAGCTGGCTCTAGCAAATGCCAATCAACAGCAGACAAATGCAGGTTTACAAAAGAACTTCGCAGCCCAGCAGCAAGCTCATCAACAGAGCCTTGCAGCCCAGCAGCAGACAAACGCAACTTTGCAACAGAGTCTGGAGGCTCAGCAACAAGCCCAGCAGCAATCTGAGGCCCGCTTCATAGACCTGTTGCAGAAGCAAGAGCAGAGACTACAACAACAGATGGAAGCAGTAATGCAGCAACGTCCGCAGACCAGTGAGGAAAGCCGTCCCACTAATACCGCGTCCTTTGGGGTGAGTCGTTTATTGACAAAAATGACTGGAGAGGATGATCCAGAGGTATTTTTGACCACATTTGAAAGGACCGCTGAAAGAGAAAAGTGGCCTGAGGAGCAGTGGGCTGGACTGGTGGCTCCTCTGTTAACTGGTGAATCGCAGAAAGCTTACTATGACCTAGAGCCTAACCAAGCAAAAGACTATGTGATGCTAAAAGCTGAAATATTGGCAAGGCTGGGTGTCACCCAGGCTGTCCGGGCTCAGCGTGTGCATAACTGGACTTTCCAGCTTGGAAAACCCCCCAGGTCTCAAATGTATGATCTCATTCACCTGAGCAGAAAGTGGCTACAGCCAGAGACTTTGTCCGCACCAAAGATTGTGGAACGTGTTGTAATGGATCGATTTTTGAGAGCTCTTCCTACTGCCATCCAAAAGTGGGTAAGCCATGGAGACCCAGAGACGGCCGATGGTCTTGTGGATCGTGTGGAGAAATACTTGGCTACAGAGAACCTGACGGCCTCTTCCAGAGACTCTCGGACTTTCCACCCTAAGACCAGACCATCCCCAGGGGCGGATAAGAGGATTCCAAGGGGTGAGGGTGGAGAGAGTGAGAGGGTGGGAGCTCTACCCCAAGTTTGGCGAGAACAGCCTGGGAAATCAGCGGCTCAAGAGGCGGCAAGAAGGATCGTTTGCTACCGCTGCCGGCAAGCGGGACATATTGCAGCCAATTGCCCGGTTGTGGAGGAACCCATGCAGTGTGACTTTCTGATGGGCAGACGTCAGTCGCTGTGTGCGACAGTCGCATGCACTGCCATTCGAGGAACTGAGAAACATTTATGCAAAATGTGTGTTAATGGTAGAAATGTTGTGGTATTGCTGGATTCAGGTAGCCTTGTGACCCTGATAAAGGCTGAGTTAGTTAAAACAGAGGTCTCTGGGAATAGCAAGGTAGCTGTTATTTGTGTGCATGGGGACACCCGAGAGTATCCAGTGACTACAGTGTGTTTCGAGACCCCCAAAGGTACCCTCTCTCATCCAGTGGGCTTAGTATCTCAGTTACCGCATGACGCCATTGTGGGAAGGGATTTTCCGAAGTTCTGGGAACTGTAGGATGATCCTGAGCCCCCCACTGGTGCCCCTATGTACCAGGAATGTGATAGCCAGAACTCCCCTGAGAGTGGTGAGGACTCTCCGGAATTTCCCTTATCAGTATTGGCAGGGGAGACTCAAGAAACTGGAGAGGAGCCCACCTCCTCAGACGAAAACCTACCGTCTGTGGAGTTTTCTGATCTTGAGGTTCACAGGGAAAACTTTGCCACAGAACAGTTGAGAGACCCCGCCCTAATAAAGGCACGGGAAAACGTAGTGAAAATAGATGGCGAGTTAGTGAACCCAGATAATACCTGCACTTACCCATACTTCAGCGTAGAGAAGGACCTACTGTATCGGGTGGCAAAAAGGGCAGAAGAAACCGTTGAGCAGCTTGTGGTGCCCAAACCTTACAGGAAGTTGGTGTTGGAGTTGGCCCATGGGCACATTCTTGGAGGTCATCTGGGGACAGAGAAAACCCGAGAGAGGGTATTACAGAGATTCTATTGGCCGGGGGTGATGAAGGACATAGAAAATTATTGTTCCTCCTGCCCTGTGTGTCAGAGGTCGGCCCCGATGCCACATTTCCGTAGCCCGCTGGTCCCTCTACCCATCATTGAGGTCCCGTTTGAGAGGATCGCCATGGATTTGGTAGGTCCTATAATCAAGTCCGCTAGGGGGCACCAATACATATTAGTTATAATGGACTATGCCACCCGTTATCCAGAAGCGATCCCTCTCCGAAATACCTCGGCCAAAACCATAGCCAAAGAGCTATCTCTTGTGTTTAGCCGGGTGGGTATTTGTAAAGAACTGCTTACGGACCAAGGTACACCCTTTATGTCCCGGGTTATGAAGGAGCTGTGTAAATTGTTCAAAGTGACGCAATTACGTACATCTGTGTATCACCCCCAAACCGATGGGCTGGTTGAAAGATTCAACAAAACCCTAAAACAAATGTTGAAGAAAGTGGTGGATAGAGATGGAAAGGATTGGGACTGTCTACTTCCTTATCTGATGTTTGCTATTAGGGAGGTGCCCCAATCCTCTACGGGATTCTCCCCCTTTGAGTTACTGTATGGGAGACACCCAAGAGGGCTGTTGGATATTGCCAAGGAAACTTGGGAAAGTGAGAGTTCTCCCCACAGGAGTGTGATTGAGCATGTCGCCCTGATGCAAGACCGAATTGCACAGGTAATGCCCATCGTGAAGGAACATTTGGCCCAAGCGCAGTTAGCACAGCAGAGAGTGTACAACCGTGGAGCCAAGACCCGTACCTTTTCCCCGGGGGATAGGATACTGGTACTTGTCCCTACGGTTGAAAGTAAATTCCTTGCCAAATGGCAAGGCCCCTATGAGATAATGGAAAAAGTGAGCGAAGTGAATTACAAGGTCAGACAACCAGGAAGGCGAAAGCCCGAACAGATCTATCACGTTAATCTGTTGAAAGCCTGGAGGGATAGAGAGTCCCTAGTCGCAGACACTTGGTCACCAGCTCAAACTGGTTGCGTGATTCCTGAGGTTGGAATAGCAGCCACCTTGTCACAACCCCAACAACAGGAGGTTAAGGAGTTTGTGCTTCGCAACAAGGAGGTATTCTCTGAGCTGCCGGGACAAACATCTGGGGTAGAGCATGACATCATTACCCCACCCGGTGAAAGGGTGAAGTTAAAACCCTATCGGATCCCAGAGGCCCGACGGGAGGCAATACGGGAGGAAGTACAGAAAATGCTGAACTTAGGGGTGATAGAGGAGTCCCAAAGTGATTGGTCTAGTCCCATTGTGTTGGTGCCTAAACCGGATGGGAGCTGGCGTTTTTGTAACGATTTTCGTCAGTTGAACAAAGTTACAAAATTTGACACCTACCCCATGCCACGTATTGATGAGTTGATCGACCGGCTGGGAACAGCCCGATACATGACGACTCTTGACCTCACAAAAGGGTATTGGCAAATCCCCCTGGCCAAGTCGGCCAAAGAGAAAACCGCATTTGTAACCCCAGACGGGGCGTTCCAATATAAAAGAATGCCGTTCGGGTTACAGAATGCGCCGGCCACATTCCAGCGGAAAATGGACCAGATACTGAGGCCCCATCGGAAGTATGCTGTGGCTTACCTGGATGACGTAATTGTCCATAGCACAGATTGGGCCTCACATCTGCCAAAAGTGCAAGCAGTCCTAGACTCTGTTCGGGAAGCGGGGTTTACGGCTAACCCCAAGAAGTGTACCATTGGGCAGGAGGAGGCCAAATATCTTGGGTACACCATTGGGAGGGGAGTAATAAAACCCCAACTCAACAAAATCGAGGCCATCCAGAGTTGGCCACGTCCCAACAGCAAGAAGCAGGTACGAGCCTTTCTGGGAATCGCTGGGTATTATCGGCGATTCATTCCCCACTTTGCTTCTAAGGCTGTGCCCCTAACCAACCTGACGAAGGGGAAAGGGTCGGTCATGATTAAATGGACCCCCGAGGCTGAGGCAGCATTCCAATTCTTGAAACAAGCCTTATGTAGCCAGCCAGTGTTGTACTCACCCGACTTCTCTAAAGACTTTGTCGTACAAAGTGATGCGTCAGATGTGGGGTTAGGAGCAGTATTGTCCCAGGTCTGGAACGGGGAAGAGCACCCAGTCATTTACCTCAGCAGGAAGTTGAAGTCCCATGAGGTAAATTACGCCACCGTTGAAAAGGAGTGTTTAGCGGTGAAGTGGGCTCTAGATTCCCTTCGGTACTACCTGCTAGGTAGGCACTTTGACATGGTTACGGATCACGCTCCGTTAAAGTGGATGGCTCAAAACAAGGAAACAAATAGAAGAGTGAATAGGTGGTTCCTGGCCCTCCAGGAATTCAACTTCACAGTAAAGCATCGCCCTGGCGTTCAAATGGGGAATGTGGATGCTTTGTCTCGAGTACATGAATGCCTGATTGCTGGTGTTCCAACCCCGAGGTTAAAACAAGAGGGGGGGGTATGTGACAGCAGGAAGGTAAAGTCACCTGGTTGCATCCAGGGGGGTAGATATATTTCGCCCAGATTCAGGCTTTACGCCGACTTATACAACTAGGTGGAGAGTTGTATAAGCCCAGCTGAGGCTAGTGGGCTCATGGATGACTCATACCTCTAGGAAGAGTGCTGGGCGTCGTGCAGGCAGGGAGTTGAGGAGACCAGCTGAAGCTTGTCAGCTCGTTTAAGGCCTCTATAAAAACTCCCAGCTTCAGTAGGTGTTTGCTCATGCCTGGAACCAGACCTGTGTGGACTGTCTAGGGAGAGTGAACCCCTGTGCGGTGAGACAAAGCCTGTGTGGCTATTTGCTTGGACATTTAAAACCAGGGACTTAGGGACTAGGACAGCACTAGGCTGATCCCAGTTGTTAGTTAGGAAACCTGTATGTTTAGTCAGAGGTCAAGTTGACCAGGATTTATTTTGTTTATGTTTCTTTTGCTTTGCTGTGTTTTGTCACTGTAAATAGAAAATAAACCGCACCTTTTTGATTTTGAAAACCACAACCTCCGTTTGCTGGGCCTGTTTTTGTGTGGGGAGCCCATCCCGGGGGTCACACACACCCGCTGCCGAGCTAACCCCCTCACAATATATATATACCGTATATATATATACATATATATATATATATATATATATATACATCCCACCTTTGTGCAGCTACATCTCACTGCAGGCCATTAGTATGTCTGGAAGGCAAACAAGGAGAGGCAGACAGTCACGAGGCAATAAAAGAGGGCAAGCAGGCTCTGTGTCTAGAGGCAACAGTGCTGGTCGTGGACACGGTGCATCCTCATCAGCACGTGGCCGTGGGACACGCTTGTCCTTCTTTTCGGCAGCTGGCCATGTTGAGCCAAAACATTCCCAAGACTTGGTAGAGTGGATGACCAAGCCGTCCTCATCCTCCTCATCCTCTCTCACCCAGGCTCAGGGTACTTTGTCTGGCAAAGCAGCTGCCAAAGCGGCCTCTTCCCATGGCTCAATGGCATCAGTCACTCCTTCCCTAGCCCCACCATGTCCCCCTGAGGAGTCCCCCGAACTGTTTGACCACACTGTTGGGTACATGCTCCAGGAGGATGCCCAGCATTCTGAAAGCTCAGATGATGGAACCCAGCTAGAGGAAGGCAGTAACATAAGCCCAGAGAGAGGGGGTAGTAATGTGAGCCCAGAGAGAGGGGGTGCCCAACAAGGACAGCTATCTGGCAGTCATGTTCCCCCAGCTGCAGCATACTGCCAGATTTGCTCCAGTGATGAGGAGGGAGGGGATGATGAGGTCACTGACTCCACGTGGGTGAATGATAGGAGAGAGGAGGAGGAGGAGAAGGCACATCTCCAACGAGGCAGTATGCCCTCCAGGGGCCAGCTTAAGGGCAGCACACCGACTGCATCACACCGCAGAGCTCCGCATTATTCCAAAAGTTCTTTGGTGTGGGCCTTTTTTCAGACGTGTGCAGCAGATCGCACCATTGCCATTTGCGACATATATCTAAACCGTATCTCACGTGGCCAAAACAATAGTCGCTTGGGCACGTGCTTGACCAGACATATGTCGTCCTGCCATGCAGTTCGTTGGCAAGCCTACCTAAAAGACCCACACCAAAGAACAAAGCGGACCTCTCCTTGCTCCTCATCAGCTGGGATCTCCAACCCCAATATACCTTCAGTCCTCTCTGCAACCTACACTGAGAGGAATGAAGGTGTAGAATTACGTGTCTCACAGCCAAGTACTTGCGGGCAATCTGCCATCGGTACACCGACGTCCGATTGTACCAGGCAAATATCTCTGCCCCAGCTGCTGCACCGCCGAAAGAAGTTTGCTCCCAGCCATCCACATGCCCAGCAGTTGAATGCTAGCTTGGCTAAATTGCTAGCACTTCAACTGCTGCCTTTTCTTTTTTTTTTTTTTACCAAAAAAAATAATTCTTTTGATTCAAAGGTGGTACACAGCTATATACATCAACACATTGATCAACACGTCCATGTACATGACCAATTGAAACAGGGCAAGATTAAATCTACAGCATCACAATACTTCTTATCCAATAAAATTGCAGCTATAAGCGGATTTTCAACCCCACATTTAGCCAAACAACCTGTCCGCGACCAGGTCCACCGGGGCGAGCCCTGGTGTATCCAGCCACGGCGCCCAGAGATTCTCATATTTCTGCATACTCCCCCTGTGCTGGTAAATGAGTCTTTCCATACGTAGCATATCCCCTATCTTACATATCCATTCCCTCGAAGTCGGGGGCATTTCGGATTTCCAATATAGCATAATTAACCTTCTGGCTTGAAACATCACCCTCCCAACTGCCTCCCTGGTGTGTATGTCCGGCACACCTCCTGTGGCAACGCCACAGGAGGTGAATAAGATCCCCATGATCACGCCTACATCTGGTACATGTATCCTCAGTCTGCAACCCCATCAACCGCAGCCTATGCGGCGTATAGTACACCCTCAGGATAATATACAATTGAGTGAGCCGTTGGGCCACATTCAGAGAGCATACACTTACCCCCTGAACTATCTCCTCCCATTCCTCCCCATCCATTTGTCCCACGTCCTTCTCCCATCTCTCCCTCACCTTCAGGGGATGCTGCCCCAGGAAGTATTTTAAAAGGATACTATAGCTTTGAGAAATAAATCCCTTCGAGGTCACAGCATCCCTAATGAGGCCAAACACCGGGGTTGGTGACAAGCACCACTCAGAAGACCTACTCTGCGCCCTAACCACATGCTGAAGCTGCAGATACTGGAAGAACATTGAGGATGGCAGGCCAAACTCCGCCTGCAAATCCGTGAATGTCCGAAGAGTGCCATTTTTAAAAACATGTTTAACATGGGTAATCCCGTATGATATCCATCTAGCCCCTCCCTGCAACTTGGCCAGTTCCGTGTAAGTATCATTATGCCATAGAGGACTATATTCAGTGTATCCCTCGGCCTATGTATTTACATTTGTTCCAAATTTTCTGGATAAGGTTATACGTGGGATATTTCTTGTTCGGCCTTGCGAATGCCAAGGCTTCCAGTGCCGCGGGAATGGGACCTGTGTCTGCCGTGCGGAGCATGAGTGCCTGGGAAGAGCCAGCCGGCTCGGTCCCAAAACACCCCACCAGGTGCTGTAGCTGGGCTGCCAGGTAGTACAACCACGGATTGGGCAATGCCAACCCGCCGTCGTCCTTAGGCCATTGGAGATGTTCTAGTTTTATCCTCTGGGATTTATTCTTCCATATTAGAGCACAAAAGAACTGCTGCCTTTTCAGTTGGTAGACTCTGTAAGGTGCAAATTACCACTGACTCATGGTCCAGCAGGCATGGACAGGGACGTTACCTATCTTTCACGGCACATTGGGTGACTCTGCTGGCAGCTGAGAAGGATGCAGGGCAAGATGCACTAGTGTTAGAGGTTGTTCCGCCACCACGCCTACAAAGTGTTACTACTGGTGATTCTAACACACCTCTCTCCTCCACCCCTCCTCTTCTTCTTCCATGGCCTCTACCTGTGCTTTGTCCTTGGAACCAGCGGTGCTCCGTAGGCATTCAAGGGGCTACTCAAGTACGCAGGCAAAAAGATGCCATGCAGTGCTTAAGCTGGTGTGCTTGGGGGACAGGAGCCACACTGGGGCAGAGATTCTGTCAGCTATGCAGGGGCAGGCTCAGAGGTGGTTGATGCCATGCCAGCTTAAGCCAGGAAAGGTGGTTTGCGACAATGGCACCAACCTCCTCTCCGCCCTCGGACAGGGACAACTGACCCATGTGCCCTGTTTGGCTCACATCCTTAACTTGATGGTGCAGTGGTTCTTGGGCAAGTACCCAGGCTTACAGGAGGTCTTGAAGCAGGCCAGGAAACTCTGTGGGCATTTCCGCCGGTCATATAATGCCAGTGCTTGGCTGGCTGACCTGCAAAAGGATTAACAACCGGCCCAAGAACTGCCTAATCTGTGACATGCCCACCAGGTGGAACTCTACGTTGGCCATGCTGCAGCGGCTGCACACGCAGCAGAGGGCAATTAATGAGCATTTTTTGCAATATGGCACCAGGACAGGGCCAGTGGTGCTTGGATTTCTTTCCCCATGCTAGTGGGCCATGATCAGGGATGCATGCACTGTCCTGGCACCATTTGAGGAGGCCACGAGGATGGAGAGCAGTGACAGTGCATGCATCAGTGACACTGTCCCTCTTGTTCACCTGTTGGAGCACACGCTGCGTGGAATAATGGACAGGGCACTTGAGGCAGAACAGAGGCAGGAAGAGGAGGACTTCCTTACCTCTCAAGGTCCCCTTTATCCAGACAGTGTTCGGCCTGGCTATCACACAGGAAAAGGAGGAGGAGGAGGATTGTGTCAGCATGGTGGTGGAGACTAGCACTCAGCATCAGTAGCAGTCTTCAAGGGATCAATTACAGTCCCAAGACACCCATGGACTTGTACGGCGCTGGGAGGAGGTGTCTGCGGATCATGTCGTCCTCAGTGACCCAGAAGACTCCTCACCGAATGCCTGCATGGCCTCCCTGATCCTGCAAAGCCTGCGAAAGGATCCTCGTATTCGTGCGATCAAGGAGAGGGATCATTACTGGCTGGCAACCCTCCTTGATCCACGTTACAAGGGTAAGGTTGCGGACCTTTTCTTGCCATCGCAGAGGGAGCAGAGGATGAAGCATCTTTAGAGGCCTTGCAGAAAGGTCTGTGCAACACGTTCCCAGAGACTAGGAGGTTACAAATTCCTGGTCCTGGACAACGTGTTGCTGAGGCTTCGGTCAGTCAAAGAAGGAGCGGGGGAGAAGGTGGCCGTCTGATTGATGCGTTCAGACAATTTTTTAGTACGCAGCCCCAAGGTATGATCGGTCCCAGCAACCATCGCCAGCGTCTGGTTTACATGGTGCAGGAATACCTAGGGGCAAGATCAGACTTGGACACCTTTCCCACCGAAAATCCTCTGGGTTACTGGGTCTTGAGGATGGATCACTGGCCAGAGCTTGCACAGTACGCAATTGAGCTACTGGCCTGTCCTGCATCCAGCGTTCTTTCGGAACGCACATTCAGTGCTGCTGGAGGCTTTGTAACCGATCACAGGGTGCGCCTGTCCACCGACTTGGACGATCGACTGACCTTCATAAAAATGAATCAGTCTTGGATCACCACCAGCTACCAAGCACCTGATGCTGATGTAACCAAATATTTTTTTGGGAAATGTCAGATCCCTTCAAGACTGCCTATCCTGTTATGCTGAGTGACTATCCTCTTCCTCCTCAATGATCATTCTGATAGCTTGTAAGAACATATTTGGTTCTGGGCACCGCCACCAGTGGCTAAGGCCCAATTTTTCAGCCCTGTTTAACAGTGGAGTGTAATTAACATTTTTGATGCAATACTTTGCAGCAGGGCTCATTGCTGCGCTCCAAGTACAGTATCTGTGAGGGGTTGCAGTGTTGTGGCACCAGTGCCTAAGGCCCAATTTTTATGCCCCTGTTCAACAGGGGCATGCAATTACAATTCTTGATCTAATAATTCACAGCAGGGCCCATTCCTGCGCCCACCAAGAGTAACTGTGAGGACTTACAGTGTTGTGGCACCAGCACCACCACCAAAGGCCCAATTTTTCCTACCACTGTTCAACAATGGCATGTAATTACAATTCTTGATATAATAGTTCACAACAGGGCGTTACACCAAGAGTAACTGTGAGGGCTTACAGTGTTGTGGCAATACCAACACCTAAGGGCCAAATTTCTGCAGAGTATATACGGCAGGCCCCTACTTTCAAACATCCAACTTACAAACGACTCCTACTTGCAAACGGAAGGAGACAACAGAAAGTGAGAGGAAATCTACCCCTAGGAAGGGAAATTCTCTCCTGTAAGAGTTAATATGGGAAAAAGGTGTCTCCTCTCCACTGATGCTTTATCACCAATCCTTGTTTCAATAAAAACCCAAATTTTCAAAAAACATTT
Source organism: Rana muscosa (assembly GCA_029206835.1). NCBI lineage: Eukaryota > Metazoa > Chordata > Amphibia > Anura > Ranidae > Rana > Rana muscosa. Next base: position 366,838,934 of record CM055118.1, on the reverse strand, counting down.
GTCATTGGTACGGAAAGTGAGGTGAAATGTCCTGAACAGGTGTACAGAAAGCAATGTTACAGGGGTGATAACCCTTCCCTATGTTTTCCAAAAAGCTTAAAAATAGATTTTTTGGCTGGAGCTACACTTACAAAATGTACCTGTTCCAAATTACAAACAGATTCTACTTAAGAACAAACCTACAGTCCCTGTCTTGTTTGAACCGTTTGTATACTGCTGTTCAGAGTATATAGGGCCTTTTTTTAATTTGGGTGCAGGATTCCCCTTAATATCCATACAAGACCCAAAGGGGCTGGTAGTGGGCTGGGGGGCTACCCATGCCATTTTTCTCAATGATTTTCATCCATATTGCCGGGAGCAGACATTACATTAAAGCCGCAAGCAGTTTTAAATTACTTTTTTTCCTTTAGAAATTTAATTTTGTGCAGGGACAGTTCTAAACACGGGAAACACCCACCACTTCACAGGCATACTTTAGACACCCCCCCAGGCACGATATTTAAAGGAATATTTCAGTTTTAGTTTTTTTTTCACTTTAAGTATCATTAAAATCACTGCTCCGGAAAAAACGGCTGTTTTTAAAACTTTTTTTTGCATTCATACATGTCCCCTGGGGCAGGACCCGGGTCCACAAACCCTTTTAGGACAATAACTTGCATATTAGCCTTTATAATTAGCACTTTTGATTTTGAACATTCGAGTCCATTGTATTTAATAGGGTTCTAAACTTTCGGTTCGTTCGCAGGTTCTGGTGCGAACCAAACCGAATATTGAGGTAACGTGCAAGGCACAAAATCAAATCCAGCAGCTCCTACGGGGGTAGTGCTACATACAGTATTTTCCATGTAGCCATATCTTGAATTAGCTGAGAGTAAACTAGATTACCATGACAAGTAGGAAAACTCAATAATGACTACTTCTATATCTCTTTCCACACAGGTTATCATCAACCATCTTTTGAACTATGTATGTTTAAGCTGGATAGGTATCATGATATCACATATGTGAATGGGAAGGCTTTTGAAGCAGTCTTATGATGGCCTTTTTCACCTCTTGGTTCCTCAGGCTGTAGATAATCGGATTTAACATTGGTGTCACCACCGTGTAGAATACAGAGGATACCTTTTCCTGTGTTTTGAGGGTACTGGAGGATGGATGAAAGTAAGCACAGACAACTGTAACATAGAAGATGGAAGAACACATCAGATGTGAGGAGCAGGTGCTAAATGCTTTCCTCCTGCCTACCACAGAGTTTATCCGTAAGACAGAATTCATGATGGAGATGTAGGAGACCAGGATGATTGTCATTGAACTTAAGCAACAAGAACCCCCAAAGAAAAGGGTGACGATGGTGCAGGTGCGGATTTTGGAACAGGACAGCCGGGCCAGAGGAGGGATGTCACAGTAGAAGTGGTCTATAAGGTTAGAGACACAAAATTCAAGACTGAATAGACTGCTGGTCTGTGCAACTGACTGCACAAAGCCAATAAAGAATGAGAGAATCACAAGATTAAGACATTTCTTATTAGTCATTATTGCGATGTAGTGGAGAGGGTGGCATATAGCAACATATCGGTCATATGCCATGACCGAGAGGACCAAGATCTCTGTACATGCCAGTGCACAAATGAAGTAGAATTGAAGAGTGCAACCTATAAATGTGATTAATTTTGTCTCAGAAAGGAGGTCAGACAACATTTTAGGAGTAACTACTGAAGAGTAGAAGAGGTCCACTATAGACAGACATCTCAGTAAGTAGTACATTGGAGTGTGGAGGGTGGGTGAGATATGTACCATTGCCATCATCCCAATGTTTCCAAGCCCGGCCACTATGTAAACCATTAAAAAGAGCACAAAGAGGAACGAGGCAACTAATTTATCATCAGTAAGACCAGAAAACTCAAACATTGTTACGTGAGTCTTGTTCTTGACACCCATGATGCTTTTGTTCTGAAATAGTTGAAATAAACATCTCATTTGTTTATGAAAATAGTATATGTAAAGATTATACAAACTGGTGTCCTACAGTAGATGTTAAAACATTGAGATTGTTTTTTAACTACTTTCTGAACGACAGTCCCGTACCCATGCACTGCGGTGCTTATATGTACTACGCGCCTCCCCTGGGGCATGCAGAGGCCCGGTCTGCAACTGCCATGTCAACCAGACACAGTGGATTGCGGTGCTCGGTATCGGGCCGCTGTGAGCTGTGTGTAATTTCTTCATTTTCTAAAAAATTGTGACAAGAACTTTTAAAAAACTCACCATGCCTCTTACTAAATACCTTGGACTGTCTACTTTTCAAAAAGGGGTCATTTAGGGGGTATTTGTACTGTCCTGGCATTAAGGAATGAGATAGTCGATAAGTACAGTAGATCAGGATTGATCAATTCTCAAATATATATACCATAGTTTGTGGACTCTATAACTTTTACTCAGACTAAATATTATACACTGATTTGGGTTATTTTTCACCAAACACATGTAGCAGAATACATTTTGACCAACATTTATGAAGAAAGATTATTTATTTGAAAATGTTATAACAGAAACTAAAAAAAATGTTTTTTTATTTATTTTATTTTGGGAAATGTTTTTGTTTACATAGAAAAAAACAAAAACCCAGTGGTGATCAAATACCACCAAAAGAAAGATCTATTTGTGTGAAAAAAATTATATAATTTAATTTGTGTACAGTGTTGCATGACTGAGCAATTACCAGTTAAAATAGCACAGTGCTGAATTGAAAAATATGGTCTGGTCATGAAGTTGGTAAAACTTTCCTGGAGGTCAAGTGGTTAAAAATGTGTGGCTGTCATTGAGAATGTAAACTGACTCTGTGCATGAGCCCCCCCCCCAAACTTAAAGTCCCCTCGAGCCCTCCAAGGCCCAAATCTGGCCATAATCAGAGTGTATATTTTTCAGAGAATGAATGATTACCAGGAACTTTAAAAAAAAAAAAAAAGTAATACTGTTTATCTGAAAAAGCAAATTCCATCCACATTTTTGTAAATATTTTATTCTATCTTTTCATGTCACAACACTGAAGAAATGACTCGTGGCTACAATGTAAAGTAGTGAGTGTACAGCTTGTATAACAGTGTAAATTTGCTGTCCCCTCAAAATAACTCAACACACAGCCATTAATGTCTAAACTGCTAGCAACAAAAGTGAGTACACCCCTAAGTGAAAATGTCCAAATTGGGCCCAAAGTGTCAATATTTTGTGTGGCCACCATTATTTTCCAGCACTGCCTTAACCCTCTTGGGCATGGAGTTCACCAGAGCTTCACAGGTTGCCACTGGAGTCCTCTTCCCCTCCTCCATGATGACATCACAGAGCTTGTGGATGTTGGAGACCTTACCATCCTCCACCTTCTATTTGAGGAGTCCCACAGATGGTCAATAGGGTTTAGGTCTGGAGACATGCTTGGCCAGTCCATCACCTTTACCCTCAGCTGCTTTAGTAAGGCAGTGGTCGTCTTGGAGGTGTATTTGGGGTCGTTATCATGTTGGAATACTGCCCTTGCGGCCCAGTCTCTGAAAGGAGGGATCATGCTCTGCTTCAGTATGTCACAGTACATGTTGGCATTCATGGTTCCCTCAATGATCTGTAGCTCCCCAGTGCCGGCAGCACTCATGCAGCCCCAGACCATGACACTCCCACCACCATGCTTGACTGTAGGCAAGACACACTTGTCTTTGTACTCCTCACCTGGTTGCCGCCACACAAGCCTGACACCATCTGAACCAAATAAGTTTATCTTGGTCTCATCAGACCACAGGACACGATTCCAGTAATCCATGTCCTTAGTCTGCTTGTCTTCAGAAAAGTGTTTGCAGGCTTTCTTGTGCATCATCTTTAGAAGAGGCTTCCTTCTGGGACGACAGTCATGCAGACCAATTTGATGCAGCGTGCAGCGTATGGTCTAAGCACTGACAGGCTGACCTCCACCCCCAACCCTTCAACCTCTGCAGCAATGCTGCCAGCACTCATATGTCTATTTCCCAAAGACAACCTCTGGATATGATGCTGAGCACGTGCACTCAACTTCTTTGGTCGACCATGGCGAGGCCTGTTTAGAATTTTTTTACAAAAATGTGAGGGGTGAGATACTGTAGATGTGTTTCACACAGAGTGATATATTTAAAACATTTCTTTCTTTTAATTGTGATGAAAGGAAAAACGTACCGCTCAAAAGCTTGAGAATTCACCAAATAGCTGCTTCCGCCCGGTCACTCACACAGGTGCTGGCTCTGCACTGATGCATGGGAGAAAAAGAAACCCTGGACTGCCGCACTCTGTATAGACAGTTATTTATTCCAAAATTTCAGGTAAAAAATCCAAATTCAAAATAAATCCATAAATCCAAAACAACAAATGCAGATGGTGTGCATGCAGGGAAGGGTGGCTAACGCGTTTCACGTCACGAATTGACGCTTACTCATAGCTAGGGTGTGTGGGAATCAATAGAGGTATAAATGAAAAATAAAGTAACTTTACACCAATCAGTACTGAAAGAACACAGCTGACTGGGATAACCTTATGTTTGATTCCGACACTCCCAAGAAAGGGAGAGGGGGGAAGGGAATAGCACTCTTTTGAAGACCATTCACAAAAATACAAAATTACAAAATGTGTATAAATTATAAACTAAACACTTAATGCTTAAACATAGACACACCAAAGTGTGTCTATATATTATTTAAAGTGAATGAATATGACAGTGATAAGTATGAATGTCAATTAATTAAGTTCAAAAAATGAACGGAAAAATCTTTTTAAATGAAAAAATAAATGAAAAGTGAAAATGTGAAAATGTTTTTTGGAGATGGTGAGCCATAGATGTAAATATATTCATGTATGTGAAATAATTATTATGTGATATTCGTGTGAATTGAAATAATAATAATAGTAATTTACAAATACTCCAAAAAACCATAATGATGAATTAATTAATAAATAATAAAATTTAAATGCACAAAATGTGCACAATGCGTGCTACTGCCAAACAGACTGTGTGACAATTACATAGGGAAATGTGAAGAATGATAAATATGAATAAATAAATGATAAGTGATCATGAGGGAGATATATGTGTGTGTATAAAGTGTAAAGAAATGTCCATATATGAATGTCTATAAATGTGCTATATAACATAATATAATCCGCCTTGTAATGGGTCAATGGATATAATACAATATGCCATAGAACAAAATAAACATGGATAAATCAATAAAATTCAAATAAATATCATGTGTGAATATATGCATTTACCGGAGACACATGTCTCTCCTGTATGCACACATGAACCTTGGACTTTCAACTTTAAACATAAACATAAATAAGAAATGTGTAATAAATGAGTATAAGAATGTACAAAGATATGCACGATAATATACAATAAAATCATGCAAGGGGGTACATGAAAATGTGTGTAAGGAAATTCGGATGTTCAGATCCATATAGGGAAATGGTATTGAACCACACACAATACTATCTAGCAGGATGACCATGCATCTTTGCATAGATGTACCCTCATCTCTGCGGTTTAAGATGTAAACCCAATATTCAAATAATAATAAAATCATGATATTAACCTTAATTGTCAAGGGAATCTGTTAAAATAGTGCGTATGCACATGTCAATCACCGCACTTATCCAAAATCAAAAATTAAATAATATATGAACATATAGAAGTGTGCATGGTGGCCGGGCATGTGCATAGACACTATGGTACCTAAGTACTGGAAGCCGATGCTCATAATCACGGAATTTCAAATATGTATTAAGAACGGAATTACTATTAGTCCGAGGACTGGTAGTTGATAATAGCTCGAAAATTGTCGTCGTGGTGTATGGGCATTTATAAAGAAACAAAAATGTAAAAAATATAAAAAAATATAATATCAAAAATTGAAAAAAATCAAAAGGATATTTTTATCCTATGTAGATATATTACATTAGAGTTACGTCCATACAAACACGGCGACAAATGATTGGAGTAATTGGCCATCATTGATTTGAAAAAATCAAAATAAAAATAAAAAAGGTTTACAAATATGTGTTTACAAATATGTATACAAAGGTAGATGTAAACAGAGGTAGAACAGATACAATGATGCTTGGCCTCACAATGATTGATCTCCAAAAATCCTCTGGAGGACAAGAAACACCAATGATACTCATTAGAAAAAAGGGACAGGACACTGTGCAGACAGGCTCATGTTTCAAGTCTAACGCACCAAAGGACAGGATATGTACTAAATTTGCAAAATTCCAATGCAATAAAGCACATCCTTGCAAATTATGCTATAAATCTCAAAAAAAAAAAAGGGGTCCTCTGTGCGAAAGTCTTGAAAACAAGTTATGGGAAGAAAAGAAAAAAAAAAAAAAAAAAAAAAAAAAAAAAAAACACAACACTGGTACTCATTACAAAAAAAGGGGACAGGACACTGTGCAGACAGGCTCATGTTTCGAGTTGGAGAGAAAAAAAAAAAAAAAAACACAACACTGGTACTCATTACAAAAAAAGGGGACAGGACACTGTGCAGACAGGCTCATGTTTTGAGTTGGAGAGTTTTTTTTTCTCTCCAACTCGAAACATGAGCCTGTCTGCACAGTGTCCTGTCCCCTTTTTTTGTAATGAGTACCAGTGTTGTGTTTTTTTTTTTTTTTTTCTCTCCAACTCGAAACATGAGCCTGTCTGCACAGTGTCCTGTCCCCTTTTTTTGTAATGAGTACCAGTGTTGTGTTTTTTTTTTTTTTTTTTCTCTCCAACTCGAAACATGAGCCTGTCTGCACAGTGTCCTGTCCCCTTTTTTTGTAATGAGTACCAGTGTTGTGTTTTTTTTTTTTTTTTTCTTTTCTTCCCATAACTTGTTTTCAAGACTTTCGCACAGAGGACCCCTTTTTTTTTTGAGATTTATAGCATAATTTGCAAGGATGTGCTTTATTGCATTGGAATTTTGCAAATTTAGTACATATCCTGTCCTTTGGTGCGTTAGACTTGAAACATGAGCCTGTCTGCACAGTGTCCTGTCCCTTTTTTCTAATGAGTATCATTGGTGTTTCTTGTCCTCCAGAGGATTTTTGGAGATCAATCATTGTGAGGCCAAGCATCATTGTATCTGTTCTACCTCTGTTTACATCTACCTTTGTATACATATTTGTAAACACATATTTGTAAACCTTTTTTATTTTTATTTTGATTTTTTCAAATCAATGATGGCCAATTACTCCAATCATTTGTCGCCGTGTTTGTATGGACGTAACTCTAATGTAATATATCTACATAGGATAAAAATATCCTTTTGATTTTTTTCAATTTTTGATATTATATTTTTTTATATTTTTTACATTTTTGTTTCTTTATAAATGCCCATACACCACGACGACAATTTTCGAGCTATTATCAACTACCAGTCCTCGGACTGATAGTAATTCCGTTCTTAATACATTCCGTGATTATGAGCATCGGCTTCCAGTACTTAGGTACCATAGTGTCTATGCACATGCCCGGCCACCATGCACACTTTTATATGTTCATATATTATTTAATTTTTGATTTTGGATAAGTGCGGTGATTGACATGTGCATACGCACTATTTTAACAGATTCCCTTGACAATTAAGGTTAATATCATGATTTTATTATTATTTGAATATTGGGTTTACATCTTAAACCGCAGAGATGAGGGTACATCTATGCAAAGATGCATGGTCATCCTGCTAGATAGTATTGTGTGTGGTTCAATACCATTTCCCTATATGGATCTGAACATCCGAATTTCCTTACACACATTTTCATGTACCCCCCTTGCATGATTTTATTGTATATTATCGTGCATATCTTTGTACATTCTTATACTCATTTATTACACATTTCTTATTTATGTTTATGTTTAAAGTTGAAAGTCCAAGGTTCATGTGTGCATACAGGAGAGACATGTGTCTCCGGTAAATGCATATATTCACACATGATATTTATTTGAATTTTATTGATTTATCCATGTTTATTTTGTTCTATGGCATATTGTATTATATCCATTGACCCATTACAAGGCGGATTATATTATGTTATATAGCACATTTATAGACATTCATATATGGACATTTCTTTACACTTTATACACACACATATATCTCCCTCATGATCACTTATCATTTATTTATTCATATTTATCATTCTTCACATTTCCCTATGTAATTGTCACACAGTCTGTTTGGCAGTAGCACGCATTGTGCACATTTTGTGCATTTAAATTTTATTATTTATTAATTAATTCATCATTATGGTTTTTTGGAGTATTTGTAAATTACTATTATTATTATTTCAATTCACACGAATATCACATAATAATTATTTCACATACATGAATATATTTACATCTATGGCTCACCATCTCCAAAAAACATTTTCACATTTTCACTTTTCATTTATTTTTTCATTTAAAAAGATTTTTCCGTTCATTTTTTGAACTTAATTAATTGACATTCATACTTATCACTGTCATATTCATTCACTTTAAATAATATATAGACACACTTTGGTGTGTCTATGTTTAAGCATTAAGTGTTTAGTTTATAATTTATACACATTTTGTAATTTTGTATTTTTGTGAATGGTCTTCAAAAGAGTGCTATTCCCTTCCCCCCTCTCCCTTTCTTGGGAGTGTCGGAATCAAACATAAGGTTATCCCAGTCAGCTGTGTTCTTTCAGTACTGATTGGTGTAAAGTTACTTTATTTTTCATTTATACCTCTATTGATTCCCACACACCCTAGCTATGAGTAAGCGTCAATTCGTGACGTGAAACGCGTTAGCCACCCTTCCCTGCATGCACACCATCTGCATTTGTTGTTTTGGATTTATGGATTTATTTTGAATTTGGATTTTTTACCTGAAATTTTGGAATAAATAACTGTCTATACAGAGTGCGGCAGTCCAGGGTTTCTTTTTCTCCCTTTTAATTGTGATGATTATGGCTGATTATGGCTTGCAGCTAGGGAAACCCCGAAATTCAGTATCTCAGAAAATCTGAATATTACATAAGACCAATGAAAAAAAGGATTTTTAATAGAGAAATGTTGGCTTACTGAAAAGTATGTCCATGTACAGTATAGTATGCACTAAATACTTGGTCGGGGCTCCTTTTGCATGGATTACGGCATCAATGCGGCGTGGCATGGAGGGGATCAGCCTGTGGCACTGCTGAAGTGTTATGGAAGCCCAGGTTGCTTTGATAGCGACCTTCAGCTCCTCTGCAATGTTGGGTCTGGTGTCTCTCATCTTCTTCTTGACAATATCCCACAGATTCTCTATGGGGTTTAGGTCAGGCGAGATTGCTGGCCAATCAAGCAAAGTGATCCCATGATCCACAAACCAGGTATTGGTACTTTTGGCAGTGTGGGCAGGTGCCAAGTCCTGCTGGAAAATGAAATCAGCATCTCCGTAAAGCTGGTCAGCAGAGGGAAGCATGAAGTGCTCTAGAATTTCCTGGTAGAAGGCTGCGCTGACTTTGGACTTGATAAAACACAGGAGACCAACACCAGCAGATGACACGGCTCCCCAAATCATCACTGACTCTGGAAACTTCACACTGGACCTCATGCAACTTGGAAGTGTGAACTCTGTTGTGTCTCTGGGACAGGGAGTGAAGTTAAATCTCCCTGAAGAAACAGAGATAGGAAAAACCCTGAAAAAGCAAACAAAATAAACTTGACCTTTACCTACTGCACTGGTGTACTGCACTGGTGACAGTATGTAAAAAAAAAAATTGTAAGAAAAAAACCTACAGCTGTAATTATTTTTAATAAAATTTTTTCAAAAAATTGTGACAAAAAATTACAACTTCAAAAAAAATTGCGATGCCTCTTACTAAATACCTTGGGCTGTCTACTTTTAGGTCCTCAAGATATGAGAGAGGCCGTCACTACATCAGGATTAGTGATGAGCCGAACACCCCCAGGTTCGGTTCGCACCAGAACCCGCGAACGGACCGAAAGTTCGTACGAACATTAGAACCCTATTAAATACAATAGATGCGAACGTTCGAATTCTAAAGTGCTAATTATAACAACTATTATGCATGTTATTGTCCTAAAAAGGGTTTGGGAACCCGGGTTCTGCACCAGGGGACATGTATCAATGCAAAAAGAAGTTTTAAAAACGGTCGTTTTTCGGGAGCAGTCATTTTAATGATGCATAAAGTGAAAAAAAAAAAGTCAAATATTCCTTTAAATATCGTACCAGGGGGGTGTCTAAAGTATGCCTGTGAAGTGCCACGTGTTTCCCGTGTTTAGAACTGTCCCTGCACAAAATGACACTTCTAAAGGAAAAAAAAGCCATTTAAAACTGCTTGCGGCTTTAATGTAATGTCTGGTCCCGGTAATATGGATGAAAATCTTTAAGAAAAATGGCATAGCTACCCCATGACCCCCCCCCCCCCCTACCCCAGCCCATTACCAGCCCCTTTGGGTCTTGTATGGATATTAAGGGGAACCCCGCGCATAAAATAAAAAAGGCCCTATATACTCTGAACAGCCGTATACAGGCGGTGCATACAAGACAGGGACTGTAGGTTTGTTCTTATGTAGAATGTGTTTGTAATTTTGAACAGGTACATTGTTGAAGTGTAGCTCCAGCCCAAAAATCTATTTTTAAACTTTTTGGAAAACATAGGTAAGGGTTATCACCCCTGTAACATTTGTTTTGCTGTCTGTGCCCCTGTTCAGAACATTTCACCTCACTTTCCGTCCCAATGACAACTGTTTTTGAAATGTGGTGTTTTTCTTGAAACAAGGATTGCTGATAAAGCATCAGTACAGAGGAGACACCTTTCTCCCATATTTATTCTTACAGGAGAGAATTTTCCTTCCTAGTGGTAGATTTCCTCTCACTTCCTGTTGTCTTCTTGCGTTTGCAAGTAGGAGTCGTTTGTAAGTTGGATGTTTGAAAGTAGGGACCTGCCGTATATACTCTGCAGAAATAGGCCCCTTAGTTGTTGGTGTTGGCACAACACTGTAAGCACTCACAGTTACTCTTGGTTGGTGCTGGAACGCCCTGCTGTCAACTATTATATCAGGAATTTTAATTACATATAATTGTTGAACAGTGGTAGTAAAAACTGGGCCTTTGATGGTGGTGCTGGTGCCACAACACTGTAAGCCCTGACAGTTACTCTTGGTGGGTGCAGCAATGGGCCCTGCTGTGAATTATTAGATCAAGAATTGTAATTGCATGCCCCTGTTGAACAGGGGCTGAAAAATTGGGCCTTAGGCACTGGTGGCACAACACTACAACCCCTCACAGATACTGTACTTGGAGCACAGCAATGAGCCCTGTTGCAAAGTATTGCTTCAAAAATTGTAATGACACGCCCCTGTTAAACAGGGGCTGAAAAATTGGGCCTTAGGCACTGGTGGCACAACACTACAACCCCTCACAGATACTGTACTTGGAGCACAGCAATGAGCCCTGTTGCAAAGTATTGCTTCAAAAATTGTAATGACACGCCCCTGTTAAACAGGGGCTGAAAAATTGGGCCTTAGGCACTGGTGGCACAACACTACAACCCCTCACAGATACTGTACTTGGAGCACAGCAATGAGCCCTGTTGCAAAGTATTGCTTCAAAAATTGTAATGACACGCCCCTTTTAAACAGGGGCTGAAAAATTGGGCCTTAGGCACTGGTGCCACAACACTCCAACCCCTCACAGATACTGTACTTGGAGCACAGCAATGAGCCCTATGGCAAATTATTGCTAAAAAAATTGTAATTACACGCCCCTGTAAAACAGGGGCTGAAAAATTGGGCCTTAGCCACTGGTGGCGGCACCCATAAACAAAAATGATCTTCCAAGCTATCATCATCAATCGTATCATTGAGGACTCGGAGGAGGAGGATAGCCAGTCAACATAACAGCACAGGCACTCAGCATCAGCCTTGAAGGGATGTGACATGTTAAAATCAATTAGTCTGTTATATCAGCATCAGGTGTGTGGTAGCTGGTGGTGATCCAAGACTGGTTCATCTTGATGAAAGTCAGTCGATCAACCGAGTCGGTGGACAGGCGCACCCTGTGATCCGTGACAAATCCTCCAGCAGCACTGAATGTGCGTTCCGAAAGAACGCTGGATGCAGGACAGGCCAGTAGCTCAATTGCATACTGTGCAAGCTCTGCCCAGTGATCCATCCTCAAGACCCAGTAAGCCAGAGGATTTTCGGTGGGGAAGGTGTCCAAGTCTGACCTTGCCCCTAGATATTCCTGCACCATGTTTATCAGACGCTGGCGATGGTTGCTGGAACCGATCATACTTTGGGGCTGCGGACTAAAGAATTGTCTGAACGCATCGGTCAGACGGCCACCTTCCCCACCGCTCCTTCTTTGACTGGCCGAAGCCTCAGCAACTCGTTGTCCAGGACCAGGAGTTTGTAACCTCCCAGTCTCTGGGAACGCGTTGCACAGACCTTTCTGCAAGGCCTCCCGGAGTTGTCTCATCCTCTGCTCCCTCTGCGACGGTAACATAAGGTCCGCAACCTTACCCTTGTACCGTGGATCAAGGAGAGTGGCCAGCCAGTAATGGTCCCTCTCCTTGATCCGAAGAATACGAGGATCCTTCCGCAGACTTTGCAGGATCAGGGAGGCCATGCAGCGTAGGTTTGCTGAGGCATTCGCTCCGGAGTCCTCTGGGTCACTAAGGACGACATGATCCGCAGCCACCTCCTCCCAGCCACGTACAAGTCCACTGGTTTCTTGGGACTGTAAATCATCCCTAAAAGACTGCTGCTGATGATGCTGAGTGCCAGCCTCCACCTCCATGCTGACACAATCCTCCTCCTCCTCCTCCTCTTCCTGTGCGATGGGTGGGACAGAAGGAACACTGTCTGGGTAAAGGGGGCCTTGAGAGGCAAGGAAGTCCTCCTCTTCCTGCCTCTGTTCTGCCTCAAGTGCCCTGTCCATTATTCCACGCAGCGTGTGCTCCAACAGGTGGACAAGAGGTACAGTGTCACTGATGCATGCACTGTCACTGCTCACCATCCTCGTGGCCTCCTCAAATGGTGCCAGGACAGTGCATGCATCCCTGATCATGCCCCACTGGCGTGGAGAAAAAAAACCAAGCTCCCCTGACCCTGTCCTGGTGCCGTAGTCGCACAGGTACTCATTGATGGCCCTCTGCTGCGTGTGCAGCCGCTGCAGCATGGCCAACGTTGAGTTCCACCTGGTGGGCATGTCACATATAAGGCGGTTCTTGGGCAGGTTCAACTCCTTTTGCAGCTCAGCCAGGCGAGCACTGGCATTATAAGATCTGCGGAAATGCACACAGACTTTCCTGGCCTGCCTCAGGACATCCTGTAAGCCCGGGTACCTGCCCAAGAACCGCTGCACCACCAGGTTAAGGACGTGAGCCACACAGGGCACATGGGTCAGTTGTCCCTGTCGGAGGGCGGAGAGGAGGTTGGTGCCATTGTCGCAAACCACCATTCCTGGCTTAAGCTGGCGTGGCGTCAACCACCTCTCGGCCTGGCCCTGCAGAGCAGACAGGACCTCTGCCCCAGTGTGGCTTCTGTCCCCCAAACACACCAGTGCAAGCACGGCATGGCATCTTTTTGCCTGCGTACTTGCGTAGCCCCGTGAACGGCTACGGAGCACCGCTGGTTCATAGGACAAACCACAGGAAGAGGCCATGGAGGAAGAAGAAGAGGAGGGGGTGGAGGAGAGAGGTGTGTCACAACCAGTAGTAGCATTTTGGAGGCGTGGCGGTGGAACAACCTCCAACACTACTGCACCTTGTCCTGCATCCTTCCCAGCTGCCAAAAGAGTGACCCAATGGGCCGTGAAAGAAAGGTAACGTCCCTGTCCATGCCTGCTGGACCATGAGTCAGCGGTAATATGCACCTTACCGCTGACCGCCCTGTCCAGCGAGGCCAAGACATTGCCTTCCACATGCCGGTAGAGAGCCGGAATAGCCTTCCGTGAGAAAAAGTGGCGTTTGGGAACCTGCCACTGAGGAACCGCACATTGCACAAACTCACGGAAGGGGGCCGAGTCTACCAACTGAAAAGGCAGCAGTTGAAGCGCTAGCAATTTAGCCAAGCTAGCATTCAACCGCTGGGCATGTGGATGGCTGGGAGTGAACTTCTTTCGACGGTCCAGCAGCTGGGGCAGGGAAATTTGCCTGCTAGAATCGGACATCGGTGTACTGCTAGCAGAGTGGCCGCAAGTACTTGGCTGTGACACACCTAATTCTACACCTTCATTCCTCTCAGTGCATGTTTCAGAGAGGACTGAAGTTATAGTGGGGTTGGAGATCCCAGCTGATGCGGTGCAAGGAGAGGTCCGCTTTGTTCTTTGGTGTGGGTCTTTGAGGTAGGCTTGCCAACGAGCTGCATGGCAGGTCAACATATGTCTGGTCAGGCATGTGGTACCCAAGCGGCTGATGTTTTGGCCACGCGATATACGCTTGAGACATATGTTGCAAACAGCTGCTGTGCGATCTGATGCACTAGCCTCAAAAAAGGCCCACACCAAGGAACTTTTTGAATGACGGGCAGAGGCAGCGCCCTGCACAGGCGGAGCTCTGCGGTGTGATTCCGTCGGTGTACTGCCCTTACGCTGGCCACCAAAGGGCATCCTGCCTCGTTGGAGATGTGCCTCCTCCTCATCCTCCTCCTCCTCCTCTCTCCTATTAGGCACCCACGTGGAGTCAGTGACCTCATCATCCCCTCCCTCCTCATCACTGGAGCCAATCTGGCAGTATGCTGCAGCTGCTGGAACATGACTGCCAGATTGGTGTCCTTCTTGAGCATCCCCTCTGTCTGCTCTCACGCTACTGCCTTCCTGTAGCTGGGTTTCATCATCAGACCCTTCGAAACGCTGGGCATCCTCCTGGAGCATGTACCCAACACTGTGCTCAAACAGTTCGGGGGACTCCTCAGGAGGAGGACATGGTGGGTCTAGGGAAGGAGTGACTGATGATGAGTCTGACATTGATACCAGGGAAGAGGACGCTTTGGCAGCTGCTTTGCCAGTACCCTGAGCCTGGGTGAGAGAGGATGAGGAGGAGGAGGAGGGCTTGGTCATCCACTCTACCAAGTCTTCGGCATGATGTGGCTCAACATGTCCAGCTGCCGAAAAGAAGGACAAGCGTGTCCCATGGCCATGTGCTGATGACAATGCACCGCGTCCACGACCAGCACTGTTGCCCCCAGACACAGAGCCTGCTTGCCCTCTTTTATTGCCTCCTGACTGTCTGCCTCTCCTTGTTTGCCTTCCAGACATTCTAATAGATGGCCTGCAGGGAGATGGGAAAAAAGCAATAAGGGCTACCTTCAGGTGTCCTTCTCTGTCCCTTTACTTAAGGATTTCTAAATATGGTTGAGGATGATTGCTTTTGCACAGAATAGCACAACGACAATTTCCCTGACTGTCCAAAAAACAAGGATTTCAAAGATGGTTGATGAGGAATGCTTTAGCACACTATAGCACAAGGAGAATTCCCCTCACTTTCCTTCTTTGTCCCTAGAAACAAGGACTCGCACAGTGAAAGAAACTGACACTCTCCCTACCTAGAGTTTTCTGTCCCTAGAAAAAATGTTTTTTTAAAGCACACTATAGCACAAGGAGAATTCCCCTCACTTTCCTTCTTTGTCCCTAGAAACAAGGACTCGCACAGTGAAAGAAACTGACACTCTCCCTACCTAGAGTTTTCTGTCCCTAGAAAAAATGTTTTTTTAAAGCACACTATAGCACAAGGAGAATTCCCCTCACTTTCCTTCTTTGTCCCTAGAAACAAGGACTCGCACAGTGAAAGAAACTGACACTCTCCCTACCTAGAGTTTTCTGTCCCTAGAAAAAATGTTTTTTTAAAGCACACTATAGCACAAGGAGAATTCCCCTCACTTTCCTTCTTTGTCCCTAGAAACAAGGACTCGCACAGTGAAAGAAACTGACACTCTCCCTACCTAGAGTTTTCTGTCCCTAGAAAAAATGTTTTTTTAAAGCACACTATAGCACAAGGAGAATTCCCCTCACTTTCCTTCTTTGTCCCTAGAAACAAGGACTCGCACAGTGAAAGAAACTGACACTCTCCCTACCTAGAGTTTTCTGTCCCTAGAAAAAATGTTTTTTTAAAGCACACTATAGCACAAGGAGAATTCCCCTCACTTTCCTTCTTTGTCCCTAGAAACAAGGACTCGCACAGTGAAAGAAACTGACACTCTCCCTACCTAGAGTTTTCTGTCCCTAGAAAAAATGTTTTTTTAAAGCACACTATAGCACAAGGAGAATTCCCCTCACTTTCCTTCTTTGTCCCTAGAAACAAGGACTCGCACAGTGAAAGAAACTGACACTCTCCCTACCTAGAGTTTTCTGTCCCTAGAAAAAATGTTTTTTTAAAGCACACTATAGCACAAGGAGAATTCCCCTCACTTTCCTTCTTTGTCCCTAGAAACAAGGACTCGCACAGTGAAAGAAACTGACACTCTCCCTACCTAGAGTTTTCTGTCCCTAGAAAAAATGTTTTTTTAAAGCACACTATAGCACAAGGAGAATTCCCCTCACTTTCCTTCTTTGTCCCTAGAAACAAGGACTCGCACAGTGAAAGAAACTGACACTCTCCCTACCTAGAGTTTTCTGTCCCTAGAAAAAATGTTTTTTTAAAGCACACTATAGCACAAGGAGAATTCCCCTCACTTTCCTTCTTTGTCCCTAGAAACAAGGACTCGCACAGTGAAAGAAACTGACACTCTCCCTACCTAGAGTTTTCTGTCCCTAGAAAAAATGTTTTTTTAAAGCACACTATAGCACAAGGAGAATTCCCCTCACTTTCCTTCTTTGTCCCTAGAAACAAGGACTCGCACAGTGAAAGAAACTGACACTCTCCCTACCTAGAGTTTTCTGTCCCTAGAAAAAATGTTTTTTTAAAGCACACTATAGCACAAGGAGAATTCCCCTCACTTTCCTTCTTTGTCCCTAGAAACAAGGACTCGCACAGTGAAAGAAACTGACACTCTCCCTACCTAGAGTTTTCTGTCCCTAGAAAAAATGTTTTTTTAAAGCACACTATAGCACAAGGAGAATTCCCCTCACTTTCCTTCTTTGTCCCTAGAAACAAGGACTCGCACAGTGAAAGAAACTGACACTCTCCCTACCTAGAGTTTTCTGTCCCTAGAAAAAATGTTTTTTTAAAGCACACTATAGCACAAGGAGAATTCCCCTCACTTTCCTTCTTTGTCCCTAGAAACAAGGACTCGCACAGTGAAAGAAACTGACACTCTCCCTACCTAGAGTTTTCTGTCCCTAGAAAAAAATGTTTTTTTAAAGCACACTATAGCACAAGGAGAATTCCCCTCACTTTCCTTCTTTGTCCCTAGAAACAAGGACTCGCACAGTGAAAGAAACTGACACTCTCCCTACCTAGAGTTTTCTGTCCCTAGAAAAAATGTTTTTTTAAAGCACACTATAGCACAAGGAGAATTCCCCTCACTTTCCTTCTTTGTCCCTAGAAACAAGGACTCGCACAGTGAAAGAAACTGACACTCTCCCTACCTAGAGTTTTCTGTCCCTAGAAAAAATGTTTTTTTAAAGCACACTATAGCACAAGGAGAATTCCCCTCACTTTCCTTCTTTGTCCCTAGAAACAAGGACTCGCACAGTGAAAGAAACTGACACTCTCCCTACCTAGAGTTTTCTGTCCCTAGAAAAAATGTTTTTTTAAAGCACACTATAGCACAAGGAGAATTCCCCTCACTTTCCTTCTTTGTCCCTAGAAACAAGGACTCGCACAGTGAAAGAAACTGACACTCTCCCTACCTAGAGTTTTCTGTCCCTAGAAAAAATGTTTTTTTAAAGCACACTATAGCACAAGGAGAATTCCCCTCACTTTCCTTCTTTGTCCCTAGAAACAAGGACTCGCACAGTGAAAGAAACTGACACTCTCCCTACCTAGAGTTTTCTGTCCCTAGAAAAAATGTTTTTTTAAAGCACACTATAGCACAAGGAGAATTCCCCTCACTTTCCTTCTTTGTCCCTAGAAACAAGGACTCGCACAGTGAAAGAAACTGACACTCTCCCTACCTAGAGTTTTCTGTCCCTAGAAAAAATGTTTTTTTAAAGCACACTATAGCACAAGGAGAATTCCCCTCACTTTCCTTCTTTGTCCCTAGAAACAAGGACTCGCACAGTGAAAGAAACTGACACTCTCCCTACCTAGAGTTTTCTGTCCCTAGAAAAAATGTTTTTTTAAAGCACACTATAGCACAAGGAGAATTCCCCTCACTTTCCTTCTTTGTCCCTAGAAACAAGGACTCGCACAGTGAAAGAAACTGACACTCTCCCTACCTAGAGTTTTCTGTCCCTAGAAAAAATGTTTTTTTAAAGCACACTATAGCACAAGGAGAATTCCCCTCACTTTCCTTCTTTGTCCCTAGAAACAAGGACTCGCACAGTGAAAGAAACTGACACTCTCCCTACCTAGAGTTTTCTGTCCCTAGAAAAAATGTTTTTTTAAAGCACACTATAGCACAAGGAGAATTCCCCTCACTTTCCTTCTTTGTCCCTAGAAACAAGGACTCGCACAGTGAAAGAAACTGACACTCTCCCTACCTAGAGTTTTCTGTCCCTAGAAAAAATGTTTTTTTAAAGCACACTATAGCACAAGGAGAATTCCCCTCACTTTCCTTCTTTGTCCCTAGAAACAAGGACTCGCACAGTGAAAGAAACTGACACTCTCCCTACCTAGAGTTTTCTGTCCCTAGAAAAAATGTTTTTTTAAAGCACACTATAGCACAAGGAGAATTCCCCTCACTTTCCTTCTTTGTCCCTAGAAACAAGGACTCGCACAGTGAAAGAAACTGACACTCTCCCTACCTAGAGTTTTCTGTCCCTAGAAAAAATGTTTTTTTAAAGCACACTATAGCACAAGGAGAATTCCCCTCACTTTCCTTCTTTGTCCCTAGAAACAAGGACTCGCACAGTGAAAGAAACTGACACTCTCCCTACCTAGAGTTTTCTGTCCCTAGAAAAAATGTTTTTTTAAAGCACACTATAGCACAAGGAGAATTCCCCTCACTTTCCTTCTTTGTCCCTAGAAACAAGGACTCGCACAGTGAAAGAAACTGACACTCTCCCTACCTAGAGTTTTCTGTCCCTAGAAAAAATGTTTTTTTAAAGCACACTATAGCACAAGGAGAATTCCCCTCACTTTCCTTCTTTGTCCCTAGAAACAAGGACTCGCACAGTGAAAGAAACTGACACTCTCCCTACCTAGAGTTTTCTGTCCCTAGAAAAAATGTTTTTTTAAAGCACACTATAGCACAAGGAGAATTCCCCTCACTTTCCTTCTTTGTCCCTAGAAACAAGGACTCGCACAGTGAAAGAAACTGACACTAGAGTTTTCTGTCCCTAGAAAAAATGTTTTTTTAAAGCACACTATAGCACAAGGAGAATTCCCCTCACTTTCCTTCTTTGTCCCTAGAAACAAGGACTCGCACAGTGAAAGAAACTGACACTCTCCCTACCTAGAGTTTTCTGTCCCTAGAAAAAATGTTTTTTTAAAGCACACTATAGCACAAGGAGAATTCCCCTCACTTTCCTTCTTTGTCCCTAGAAACAAGGACTCGCACAGTGAAAGAAACTGACACTCTCCCTACCTAGAGTTTTCTGTCCCTAGAAAAAATGTTTTTTTAAAGCACACTATAGCACAAGGAGAATTCCCCTCACTTTCCTTCTTTGTCCCTAGAAACAAGGACTCGCACAGTGAAAGAAACTGACACTCTCCCTACCTAGAGTTTTCTGTCCCTAGAAAAAATGTTTTTTTAAAGCACACTATAGCACAAGGAGAATTCCCCTCACTTTCCTTCTTTGTCCCTAGAAACAAGGACTCGCACAGTGAAAGAAACTGACACTCTCCCTACCTAGAGTTTTCTGTCCCTAGAAAAAATGTTTTTTTAAAGCACACTATAGCACAAGGAGAATTCCCCTCACTTTCCTTCTTTGTCCCTAGAAACAAGGACTCGCACAGTGAAAGAAACTGACACTCTCCCTACCTAGAGTTTTCTGTCCCTAGAAAAAATGTTTTTTTAAAGCACACTCTAGCACAAGGAGAATTCCCCTCACTTTCCTTCTTTGTCCCTAGAAACAAGGACTCGCACAGTGAAAGAAACTGACACTCTCCCTACCTAGAGTTTTCTGTCCCTAGAAAAAATGTTTTTTTAAAGCACACTATAGCACAAGGAGAATTCCCCTCACTTTCCTTCTTTGTCCCTAGAAACAAGGACTCGCGCAGTGAAAGAAACTGACACTCTCCCTACCTAGAGTTTTCTGTCCCTAGAAAAAATGTTTTTTTAAAGCACACTATAGCACAAGGAGAATTCCCCTCACTTTCCTTCTTTGTCCCTAGAAACAAGGACTCGCACAGTGAAAGAAACTGACACTCTCCCTACCTAGAGTTTTCTGTCCCTAGAAAAAATGTTTTTTTAAAGCACACTATAGCACAAGGAGAATTCCCCTCACTTTCCTTCTTTGTCCCTAGAAACAAGGACTCGCACAGTGAAAGAAACTGACACTCTCCCTACCTAGAGTTTTCTGTCCCTAGAAAAAATGTTTTTTTAAAGCACACTATAGCACAAGGAGAATTCCCCTCACTTTCCTTCTTTGTCCCTAGAAACAAGGACTCGCACAGTGAAAGAAACTGACACTCTCCCTACCTAGAGTTTTCTGTCCCTAGAAAAAATGTTTTTTTAAAGCACACTATAGCACAAGGAGAATTCCCCTCACTTTCCTTCTTTGTCCCTAGAAACAAGGACTCGCACAGTGAAAGAAACTGACACTCTCCCTACCTAGAGTTTTCTGTCCCTAGAAAAAATGTTTTTTTAAAGCACACTATAGCACAAGGAGAATTCCCCTCACTTTCCTTCTTTGTCCCTAGAAACAAGGACTCGCACAGTGAAAGAAACTGACACTCTCCCTACCTAGAGTTTTCTGTCCCTAGAAAAAATGTTTTTTTAAAGCACACTATAGCACAAGGAGAATTCCCCTCACTTTCCTTCTTTGTCCCTAGAAACAAGGACTCGCACAGTGAAAGAAACTGACACTCTCCCTACCTAGAGTTTTCTGTCCCTAGAAAAAATGTTTTTTTAAAGCACACTATAGCACAAGGAGAATTCCCCTCACTTTCCTTCTTTGTCCCTAGAAACAAGGACTCGCACAGTGAAAGAAACTGACACTCTCCCTACCTAGAGTTTTCTGTCCCTAGAAAAAATGTTTTTTTAAAGCACACTATAGCACAAGGAGAATTCCCCTCACTTTCCTTCTTTGTCCCTAGAAACAAGGACTCGCACAGTGAAAGAAACTGACACTCTCCCTACCTAGAGTTTTCTGTCCCTAGAAAAAATGTTTTTTTAAAGCACACTATAGCACAAGGAGAATTCCCCTCACTTTCCTTCTTTGTCCCTAGAAACAAGGACTCGCACAGTGAAAGAAACTGACACTCTCCCTACCTAGAGTTTTCTGTCCCTAGAAAAAATGTTTTTTTAAAGCACACTATAGCACAAGGAGAATTCCCCTCACTTTCCTTCTTTGTCCCTAGAAACAAGGACTCGCACAGTGAAAGAAACTGACACTCTCCCTACCTAGAGTTTTCTGTCCCTAGAAAAAATGTTTTTTTAAAGCACACTATAGCACAAGGAGAATTCCCCTCACTTTCCTTCTTTGTCCCTAGAAACAAGGACTCGCACAGTGAAAGAAACTGACACTCTCCCTACCTAGAGTTTTCTGTCCCTAGAAAAAAATGTTTTTTTAAAGCACACTATAGCACAAGGAGAATTCCCCTCACTTTCCTTCTTTGTCCCTAGAAACAAGGACTCGCACAGTGAAAGAAACTGACACTCTCCCTACCTAGAGTTTTCTGTCCCTAGAAAAAATGTTTTTTTAAAGCACACTATAGCACAAGGAGAATTCCCCTCACTTTCCTTCTTTGTCCCTAGAAACAAGGACTCGCACAGTGAAAGAAACTGACAACCTAGAGTTTTCTGTCCCTAGAAAAAATGTTTTTTTAAAGCACACTATAGCACAAGGAGAATTCCCCTCACTTTCCTTCTTTGTCCCTAGAAACAAGGACTCGCACAGTGAAAGAAACTGACACTCTCCCTACCTAGAGTTTTCTGTCCCTAGAAAAAATGTTTTTTTAAAGCACACTATAGCACAAGGAGAATTCCCCTCACTTTCCTTCTTTGTCCCTAGAAACAAGGACTCGCACAGTGAAAGAAACTGACACTCTCCCTACCTAGAGTTTTCTGTCCCTAGAAAAAATGTTTTTTTAAAGCACACTATAGCACAAGGAGAATTCCCCTCACTTTCCTTCTTTGTCCCTAGAAACAAGGACTTGCACAGTGAAAGAAACTGACACTCTCCCCTACCTAGAGTTTTCTGTCCCTAGAAAAAATGTTTTTTTAAAGCACACTATAGCACAAGGAGAATTCCCCTCACTTTCCTTCTTTGTCCCTAGAAACAAGGACTCGCACAGTGAAAGAAACTGACACTCTCCCTACCTAGAGTTTTCTGTCCCTAGAAAAAAATGTTTTTTTAAAGCACACTATAGCACAAGGAGAATTCCCCTCACTTTCCTTCTTTGTCCCTAGAAACAAGGACTCGCACAGTGAAAGAAACTGACACTCTCCCTACCTAGAGTTTTCTGTCCCTAGAAAAAATGTTTTTTTAAAGCACACTATAGCACAAGGAGAATTCCCCTCACTTTCCTTCTTTGTCCCTAGAAACAAGGACTCGCACAGTGAAAGAAACTGACACTCTCCCTACCTAGAGTTTTCTGTCCCTAGAAAAAATGTTTTTTTAAAGCACACTATAGCACAAGGAGAATTCCCCTCACTTTCCTTCTTTGTCCCTAGAAACAAGGACTCGCACAGTGAAAGAAACTGACACTCTCCCTACCTAGAGTTTTCTGTCCCTAGAAAAAATGTTTTTTTAAAGCACACTATAGCACAAGGAGAATTCCCCTCACTTTCCTTCTTTGTCCCTAGAAACAAGGACTCGCACAGTGAAAGAAACTGACACTCTCCCTACCTAGAGTTTTCTGTCCCTAGAAAAAATGTTTTTTTAAAGCACACTATAGCACAAGGAGAATTCCCCTCACTTTCCTTCTTTGTCCCTAGAAACAAGGACTCGCACAGTGAAAGAAACTGACACTCTCCCTACCTAGAGTTTTCTGTCCCTAGAAAAAATGTTTTTTTAAAGCACACTATAGCACAAGGAGAATTCCCCTCACTTTCCTTCATTGTCCCTAGAAACAAGGACTCGCACAGTGAAAGAAACTGACACTCTCCCTACCTAGAGTTTTCTGTCCCTAGAAAAAATGTTTTTTTAAAGCACACTATAGCACAAGGAGAATTCCCCTCACTTTCCTTCTTTGTCCCTAGAAACAAGGACTCGCACAGTGAAAGAAACTGACACTCTCCCTACCTAGAGTTTTCTGTCCCTAGAAAAAATGTTTTTTTAAAGCACACTATAGCACAAGGAGAATTCCCCTCACTTTCCTTCTTTGTCCCTAGAAACAAGGACTCGCACAGTGAAAGAAACTGACACTCTCCCTACCTAGAGTTTTCTGTCCCTAGAAAAAAATGTTTTTTTAAAGCACACTATAGCACAAGGAGAATTCCCCTCACTTTCCTTCTTTGTCCCTAGAAACAAGGACTCGCACAGTGAAAGAAACTGACACTCTCCCTACCTAGAGTTTTCTGTCCCTAGAAAAAAAATGTTTTTTTTAAAGCACACTATAGCACAAGGAGAATTCCCCTCACTTTCCTTCTTTGTCCCTAGAAACAAGGACTCGCACAGTGAAAGAAACTGACACTCTCCCTACCTAGAGTTTTCTGTCCCTAGAAAAAATGTTTTTTTAAAGCACACTATAGCACAAGGAGAATTCCCCTCACTTTCCTTCTTTGTCCCTAGAAACAAGGACTCGCACAGTGAAAGAAACTGACACTCTCCCTACCTAGAGTTTTCTGTCCCTAGAAAAAATGTTTTTTTAAAGCACACTATAGCACAAGGAGAATTCCCCTCACTTTCCTTCTTTGTCCCTAGAAACAAGGACTCGCACAGTGAAAGAAACTGACACTCTCCCTACCTAGAGTTTTCTGTCCCTAGAAAAAATGTTTTTTTAAAGCACACTATAGCACAAGGAGAATTCCCCTCACTTTCCTTCTTTGTCCCTAGAAACAAGGACTCGCACAGTGAAAGAAACTGACACTCTCCCTACCTAGAGTTTTCTGTCCCTAGAAAAAATGTTTTTTTAAAGCACACTATAGCACAAGGAGAATTCCCCTCACTTTCCTTCTTTGTCCCTAGAAACAAGGACTCGCACAGTGAAAGAAACTGACACTCTCCCTACCTAGAGTTTTCTGTCCCTAGAAAAAATGTTTTTTTAAAGCACACTATAGCACAAGGAGAATTCCCCTCACTTTCCTTCTTTGTCCCTAGAAACAAGGACTCGCACAGTGAAAGAAACTGACACTCTCCCTACCTAGAGTTTTCTGTCCCTAGAAAAAATGTTTTTTTAAAGCACACTATAGCACAAGGAGAATTCCCCTCACTTTCCTTCTTTGTCCCTAGAAACAAGGACTCGCACAGTGAAAGAAACTGACACTCTCCCTACCTAGAGTTTTCTGTCCCTAGAAAAAATGTTTTTTTAAAGCACACTATAGCACAAGGAGAATTCCCCTCACTTTCCTTCTTTGTCCCTAGAAACAAGGACTCGCACAGTGAAAGAAACTGACACTCTCCCTACCTAGAGTTTTCTGTCCCTAGAAAAAATGTTTTTTTTAAAGCACACTATAGCACAAGGAGAATTCCCCTCACTTTCCTTCTTTGTCCCTAGAAACAAGGACTCGCACAGTGAAAGAAACTGACACTCTCCCTACCTAGAGTTTTCTGTCCCTAGAAAAAAATGTTTTTTTAAAGCACACTATAGCACAAGGAGAATTCCCCTCACTTTCCTTCTTTGTCCCTAGAAACAAGGACTCGCACAGTGAAAGAAACTGACACTCTCCCTACCTAGAGTTTTCTGTCCCTAGAAAAAATGTTTTTTTAAAGCACACTATAGCACAAGGAGAATTCCCCTCACTTTCCTTCTTTGTCCCTAGAAACAAGGACTCGCACAGTGAAATAAACTGACACTCTCCCTACCTAGAGTTTTATGTCCCTAGAAAAAATGTTTTTTTAAAGCACACTATAGCACAAGGAGAATTCCCCTCACTTTCCTTCTTTGTCCCTAGAAACAAGGACTCGCACAGTGAAAGAAACTGACACTCTCCCTACCTAGAGTTTTCTGTCCCTAGAAAAAATGTTTTTTTAAAGCACACTATAGCACAAGGAGAATTCCCCTCACTTTCCTTCTTTGTCCCTAGAAACAAGGACTCGCACAGTGAAAGAAACTGACACTCTCCCTACCTAGAGTTTTCTGTCCCTAGAAAAAATGTTTTTTTAAAGCACACTATAGCACAAGAGAATTCCCCTCACTTTCCTTCTTTGTCCCTAGAAACAAGGACTCGCACAGTGAAAGAAACTGACACTCTCCCTACCTAGAGTTTTCTGTCCCTAGAAAAAATGTTTTTTTAAAGCACACTATAGCACAAGGAGAATTCCCCTCACTTTCCTTCTTTGTCCCTAGAAACAAGGACTCGCACAGTGAAAGAAACTGACACTCTCCCTACCTAGAGTTTTCTGTCCCTAGAAAAAAATGTTTTTTTAAAGCACACTATAGCACAAGGAGAATTCCCCTCACTTTCCTTCTTTGTCCCTAGAAACAAGGACTCGCACAGTGAAAGAAACTGACACTCTCCCTACCTAGAGTTTTCTGTCCCTAGAAAAAATGTTTTTTTAAAGCACACTATAGCACAAGGAGAATTCCCCTCACTTTCCTTCTTTGTCCCTAGAAACAAGGATTCGCACAGTGAAAGAAACTGACACTCTCCCTACCTAGAGTTTTCTGTCCCTAGAAAAAATGTTTTTTTAAAGCACACTATAGCACAAGGAGAATTCCCCTCACTTTCCTTCTTTGTCCCTAGAAACAAGGACTCGCACAGTGAAAGAAACTGACACTCTCCCTACCTAGAGTTTTCTGTCCCTAGAAAAAATGTTTTTTTAAAGCACACTATAGCACAAGGAGAATTCCCCTCACTTTCCTTCTTTGTCCCTAGAAACAAGGACTCGCACAGTAAAACACACTGACACTCTCCCTACCTATCCTTCTCTTTCCCTAAACTAAAGGAATCCAGGTTAAGCAAGAAAGAAATAAATGTCACTGTCCCTGCCTATGCTTGTCTTTCCCTGCTCCGGGACACACTACACTAGGCCGCCGTGCTGGCGGCCTTTTATAGTGTGGGGCGTGTACTAAACACCCTCAGCAATAATTGGCCACAGGCATCCTGCCTGTGGCCAATCATTGCTCTCCTCGCTGCCGGCGCTGTGATTGGCCAAGCGTGCGGGGTCACAGTGCATGCTTGGCCAATCACAGCGCCTGGATGACACTGCGATGGCGTAGTGCATTGTGGGCCGTTCGCGTCACTCGAATTTGGCGCGAACGGCCCAAATCGTTCGATCTTCGTCGAACGATCGAACAGCCGATGTTCGAGTCGAACGTATGTTCGACTCGAACACGAAGCTCATCCCTAATCAGGATTGATCAATTTTCAAATATGTATACCATAGTTTGTAGAATCTAGAACTTTCTCACAGACTAAATATTATACACTGATTTGGGTTACTTTTTTTTTACCAAAGAAATGTAGCAGAATACATGTTGGCCTAAATTTATGAAGAAAGATTATTTGTTTGAAAGATTTTATAACAGAAAACCAAGAAAAACTTTATTTTTTTTCCAAAATTTTCTGAATTTTATAAAAATTTATATAGCAAAAAATAAAAAACCCAATAATAATTAAATACCACCAAAAGAAAGCTCTTAAGCCTCGTACACACGGCCGAGATCCTCGTCGACAAAAACATGTCGTTTTTTTCAACGAGATTCTTGGACAAGAAACTTGTCCCGGCCGAGTGTACACACGCTCATTTCAAAGAACCCGCGGTTCTTTGAATGGAGCGAACGCGGTGACGTCATCGAATATGACGAGCATGCGCTCATCACATTCGATGCCGTCGCCGCCATCTTGGTTCACCCTACCTATGCCTAGGAAGCTACCGCGCATGCGTCAAAGTCATTTCGAGCATGCGCGGGCTTCCCGGCGAAAAGGTAAGTGTACACACACACAATTTTCTCGTCGAGAAACAGGCTGACGAGAATCTCGACGAGAAAATAGAGAGCAGGTTCTCTATTTTCTCGTTAAGATTCTTGTCGCTTTTCTTGACGAAAAAACATACACACGAACGAATTTCTCGGCAAAAAATCTCTGCCAGCAAGTTCCTTGCTGGTTTTTGCAGAGAAACTCGTTCGTGTGTACGAGGCTTAATTGTGTGAAACAAATGATATAAATTTCATTTGGGTACAGTGTTGCACGACTGAGCAATTGCCAGTTGAATTAGCACAGTGCTGACCAACAAAAAATACCCTGGTCATGAAGGGGGGTAAAACCTTCACAAAAAATTGATTTTCAATTTTTCTTAAAAAAATAATAATAATAATAATTTACTTGGAAATGTGTAGAAAACAAGTGGGTTAAGAGGACTTGTTTCTGATGTTATTTATTGGAGAGATATATTAAAGGGTTGATATAATCAAACTGAGTAATCACAATCTGGTACAGCTGGACATTTTAGCCAATCAGCTTGTTCAATTAAGCTTTGACAATAAAACCTGGAAGCTGATTGGTTTCTGTGCAGAGCTGCACCAGATTGAGCATGCTCCAGTTTTAGTAAATCTTCCCCTATGTGTCTTATTAAATGTTATTATGGACATGCATTTATTTATTTATTTATTTATTTATTCATTCATTTATTCATTATTTTTTTTTTTAGTCATTGTATATTTGAGTTATTTTGGATAATATTTTTTTTCTGTGTATCTTATTAGTGTTGTATATATATATTGCTATGAATTTTTATTTTCTAACACGTCTTGTTTTTTTTTTTGTTTTTTTTAAGTTTGTAAATAAAAAGAAAAAAATATAAAGAAAAAAGAAAAAAAAAAAACGAAAAAAAAAAAACCCTAAAGTTATATTTTGATTATTATATTAATTCATATACATGGTAACAGCGTTTATGGAAAAAAAACATGACAATCGTTGGATACACGATGCACAGAGAAAACTGAAGGCCATTCAGTTCAGGTTTACATTTAATTTAAATGCATGGAGGAAGGTGAGCAAAAATGATCAGAACCATTTCTTTTAGACGGAGCAATCACTGTGTACATCCGATCTGCCGGTCATCTGAAACCTTAACTAATGCAAATATTTTCTTTAAAAATAAATTCTTTGTTTATTCTTCTTTTGTTGTAGTATTGCTGGTTATTGTCGTGTCATATAACAACCGTAGCAAATTGGGTGATATTTACATGATTCCTTGTCTTTGCCGTGTTGCAATCTGAAGCGTCTCTTACCATTGTACTAATCTCTTATATATATATAAATATAATAAAGAACGCAGGCATTTCCATTGTCCTCTTACCCCTTTGAGATGTAATTGTTTGAAGCTCAGGCCCCACACACTGTTTTATTTCTGGATATGTGGAACCGGTGTTATATCAAAGCCAATTATCCAGGAAAACAATCCCAACCTGCGCCAGGGACCTTCATAAAAATAAATCTTTAAAGACCAGTAGATTATTTCTGTTATCTTGTATTAATTAATAATTTAATACTGAATAATTTAAAACTGATACATTTAATATAGTATATTACCCGTCATTGGCTTGCATGTCCACAGTAGCTGGCTGTACCTGAGAAAGACCATCCCCCCCCACCCCCAACCTAGGTGCACTACTACTTTGCTCACCCTAGGTACACTACTTTTATACAGGGATAGACTGGCCATCGAGACTACCGGGAGTTTCCCGGAGGGCCGATGGCTCAGTGGGCCGTTTGAAAAAAATAAATACAATTTTGTGGGCCGTTTTTTATGCAGAGTTCGGCGGCAACGGGAGTGTGGCAGCAAACAGTGGCTGGGATTCGGGGAAGGTGGCCAGCGAGGAGGGCAGTTGGATGTAAAAGCCAAGGAGTAAGAAGAGCTCCACCCCCCTCCCTGACCACCGAAGAGGCGAACTCCTCCTCTGTCTCTCAGCCCCCCGCTGTCTCTCAAGCCCCCTCTTCTATCTCTCAGCTCTCCTCCTCTATCTCTCAGCTCCCCCTCTGTCTCTCAGCTCCCTCCCTCTGTCGCTCAGCACCCCTCTGTCTCTTAGCTCCCCTGTCTCGCAGCCCCCTGTCTCTCAGCCCCCCCTCTGTCTCTCAGCTCCCCCTGTCTCTCAGACCCCCCTCTGTCTCTCAGACCCCTCTGTCTCTTAGTACCCCCCTCTGTCTCTCAGGCCCCTCCTCTGTCTTTCAGCTCCCCTCTATCTCTCAGACCCCCCTCTGTCTCTCAGACCCCCCTCTGTCTCTCAGACCCCTCCTCTGTCTCTCAGACCCCTCCTCTGTCTCTCAGCTCTCCTCCTCTGTCTCTCAGCTCCCCCCTCTGTCTCTCAGACCCCCTGTCTCTCAGCCCCCCTCTGTCTCTCAGGCCCCTCCTCTGTCTCTCAGACCCCTCCTCTGTCTCTCAGACCCCACTGTCTCTCAGCCCCCTCCTCTATCTCTCAGCTCTCCTCCTCTATCTCTCAGCTCCCCCTCTGTCTCTCAGCTCCCCCCTCTGTCTCTCAGCTCCCTCCTTCTGTCTCTCAGCTCCCCCTGTCTCTCAGCCCCCTCTGTTTCTCAGCTCCCCCTCTGTCTCTCAGCTCCCCCCTCTGTCTCTCAGCTCACCCCTCTGTCTTTCAGCTCCCCCCTCTGTCTCTCAGCTCCCCCTGTCTCTCATCCCCTCCTCTGTCTCTCAGCTCCCCTCTATCTCTCAGACCCCCTCTGTCTCTCAGACCCCCCTCTGTCTCTCAGACCCCTCCTCTGTCTCTCAGCTCTCCTCCTCTGTCTCTCAGCTCCCCCCTCTGTCTCTCAGCCCCCTCTGTCTCTCAGACCCCCTGTCTCTCAGCCCCCCTCTGTCTCTCAGGCCCCTCCTCTGTCTCTCAGACCCCTCCTCTGTCTCTCAGCCCCCACTGTCTCTCAGCCCCCTCCTCTATCTCTCAGCTCTCCTCCTCTATCTCTCAGCTCCCCCTCTGTCTCTCAGCTCCCCCCTCTGTCTCTCAGCTCCCTCCTTCTGTCTCTCAGCTCCCCCTGTCTCTCAGCCCCCTCTGTCTCTCAGCTCCTCCTCTGTCTCTCAGCTCCCCCCTCTGTCTCTCAGCTCCCCCCTCAGTCTCTCAGCTCCCCCCTCGGTCTCTCAGCTCCCCCCTCTGTCTCTCAGCTCCCCCTCTGTCTCTCAGCCCCCTCCTCTGTCTCTCAGCCCCCTCCTCTATCTCTCAGCTCTCCTCCTCTATCTCTCAGCTCCCCCCTCTGTCTCTCAGCTCCCCCCTCTGTCTCTCAGCTCCCCCTGTCTCTCAGCCCCCTGTCTCTCAGCTCCCCCCTCTGTCTCTCAGCTCCCCCCTCTGTCTCTCAGCTCCCCCTCTGTCTCTCAGCTCCCTCCCTTTTTAGCCCCCTCCTCTGTCTCTCAGCCCCCCTCTGTCTCTCAGACCCCCCTCTGTCTCTCAGACCCCCCTCTGTCTCTAAGACCCCCCCTCTGTCTCTCAGACCCCCCCCTCTGTCTCTCAGACCCCTCCTCTGTCTCTCAGCCCCCTCCTCTATCTCTCAGCTCTCCTCCTCTGTCTCTCAGCTCCCCTTGTCTCTCAGCCCCCATCTGTCTCTCTGACCCCTCCTCTGTCTCTCAGACCCCTCCTCCGTCTCTCAGCCCCCACTGTCTCTCAGCCCCCCTCCTCTATCTCTCAGCTCTCCTCCTTTATCTCTCAGCTCCCTCCCTCTGTCTCTCAGCCCCCCTCTGTCTCTTAGCTCCCCCTGTCTCTCAGCCACCTGTCTCTCAGCCCCCCCTCTGTCTCTCAGCTCCCCCTCTGTCTCTCAGACCCCCCTCTGTCTCTCAGACCCCCCTCTGTCTCTCAGACCCCCTCTGTCTCTTAGTACCCCCTCTGTCTCTCAGGCCCCTCCTCTGTCTCTCAGCTCCCCTCTATCTCTCAGACCCCCCTCTGTCTCTCAGACCCCCCTCCATCTCTCAGACCCCTTCTCTGTCTCTCAGCCCCCTCCTCTGTCTCTCAGCTCTCCTCCTCTGTCTCTCAGCTCCTCCTCTGTCTCTCAGCTCCCCCTCTGTCTCTCAGCTCCCCCTCTGTCTCTCAGCCCCCTCTGTTTCTCAGACCCACTCTCTCTCAGCCCCCCTCTGTCTCTCAGGCCCCTCCTCTGTCTCTCAGACCCCTCCTCTGTCACTCAGACCCCACTGTCTCTCAGCCCCCTCCTCTATATCTCAGCTCTCCTCCTCTATCTCTCAGCCCCCCTCTGTCTCTCAGCTCCCCCCTCTGTCTCTCAGCTCCCTCCTTCTGTCTCTCAGCTCCCCCTGTCTCTCAGCCCCCCTCTGTCTCTCAGCTCCCCCTTTGTCTCTCAGCTCCCCCCTTTGTCTCTCAGCTCCCCCCTCTGTCTCTCAGCTCCCCCTCTGTCTCTCAGCCCCCTCCTCTGTCTCTCAGCCCCCCTCCTCTATCTCTCAGCTCCCCTCACTGTCTCTCAGCTCCCCCTGTCTCTCAGCCCCCCTGTCTCTCAGCCCCCGCTCTGTCTCTCAGCTCCCCCCTCTGTCTCTCAGCTCCCCCTCTGTATCTCAGCTCCCTCCCTCTTTTAGCCCCCTCCTCTGTCTCTCAGCCCCCTCTGTCTCTCAGATCCCCCTCTGTCTCTCAGACCCCTCCTCTGTCTCTCAGATCCCCCCTCTGTCTCTCAGACCCCTCCTCTGTCTCTCAGACCTCTCCTCTGTCTCTCAGCCCCCTCCTCTATCTTTCAGCTCTCCTCCTCTGTCTCTCAGCTCCCCTTGTCTCTCAGCCCCCATCTGTCTCTCAGACCCCTCCTCTGTCTCTCAGACCCCGCTGTCTCTCAGCCCCCTCCTCTATCTCTCAGCTCTCCTCCTCTATCTCTCAGCTCCCCCCTCTGTCTCTCAGCTCCCTCCCTCTGTCTCTCAGCCCCCCCTCTGTCTCTCAGCTCCCCCTCTGTCTCTCAGCTCCCCATCTGTCTCTCAGACCCCCCCTCTGTCTCTCAGACCCCTTCTCTGTCTCTCAGCCCCCTCCCTCTGTCTCTCAGCTCTCCTCCTCTGTCTCTCAGCTCCCCCTCTGTCTCTCAGCTCCCCCTCTGTCTCTCAGCCCCCTCTTTCTCTCAGACCCCCTCTTTTTCAGCCCCCCTCTGTCTCTCAGGCCCATCCTCTGTCTCTCAGACCCCTCCTCTGTCTGTCAGCCCCTACTGTCTCTCAGCCCCCTCCTCTATATCTCAGCTCCCCTCTGTCTCTCAGCTGCCCCCTCTGTCTCTCAGCTCCCTCCTTCTGTCTCTCAGCTCCCCTGTCTCTCAGCTCCCCTCTGTCTCTCAGCTCCCCCCTCTGTCTCTAAGCTCCCCCCTCTGTCTCTCAAGCTCCCCCTCTGTCTCTCAGCCCCCTCCTCTGTCTCTCAGCCCCCTCCTCTGTCTCTCAGCTCTCCTCCTCTATCTCTTAGCTCCCCCCTATGTCTCTCAGCTCCCCTCTCTGTCTCTCAGCTCCCCCTGTCTCTCAGCCCCCCTGTCTCTCAGCCCCCGCTCTGTCCTCTCAGCTCCCCCTCTGTCTCTCAGCTCCCCCTCTGTCTCTCAGCTCCCTCTCTCTTTTAGCCCCCTCCTCTGTCTCTCAGCCCCCCTCTGTCTCTCAGACCCCCCTCTGTCTCTCAGACCCCTCCTCTGTCTCTCAGACCCCTCCTCTGTCTCTCAGATCCCCCCTCTGTCTCTCAGACCCCTCCTCAGTCTCTCAGACCTCTCCTCTGTCTCTCAGCACCCTCCTCTATCTTTCAGCTCTCCTCCTCTGTCTCTCAGCTCCCCTTGTCTCTCAGCCCCCATCTGTCTTTCAGACCCCTCCTCTGTCTCTCAGACCCCCGCTGTCTCTCAGCCCCCTCCTCTATCTCTCAGCTCTCCTCCTCTATCTCTCAGCTCCCCCCTCTGTCTCTCAGCTCCCTCCCTCTGTCTCTCAGCCCCCCCTGTCTCTTAGCTCCCCCTGTCTCTCAGCCCCCTGTCGCTCAGCCCCCCTCTGTCTCTCAGCTCCCCCCTCTGTCTCTCAGACCCCCATCTGTCTCTTAGTACCCCCTGTGTCTCTCAGGCCCCTCCTCTGTCTCTCAGCTCCCCTCTATCTCTCAGACCCCCCTCTGTCTCTCAGACCCCCCCTCTGTCTTTCAGACCCCTCCTCTGTTTTTCAGACCCCTCCTCTGTCTCTCAGCTCTCCTCCTCTGTCTCTCAGCTCCCCCCTCTGTCTCTCAGCTCCCCCTCTGTCTCTCAGCCCCCTCTGTCTCTCAGACCCCCTGTCTCTCAGCCCCCCTCTGTCTCTCAGGCCCCTCCTCTGTCTCTCAGACCCCTCCTCTGTCTCTCAGCCCCCACTGTCTCTTAGCCCCCTCCTCTATCTCTCAGCTCTCCTCCTCTATCTCTCAGCTCCCCCTCTGTCTCTCAGCTCCCCCTCTGTCTCTCAGCTCCCTCCTTCTGTCTCTCAGCTCCCCCCTCTGTCTCTCAGCTCCCCCCTCTGTCTCTCAGCCCCCTCCTCTATCTCTCAGCTCTCCTCCTCTATCTCTCAGCTCCCCCTGTCTCTCAGCCCCCCTGTCTCTCAGCCCCCGCTCTGTCTCTCAGCTCCCCCCTCTGTCTCTCAGCTCCCCCTCTGTCTCTCAGCTCCCTCCCTCTGTCTCTTAGCTCCCCCTCTGTCTCTCAGCTCCCCCCTCTGTCTCTCAGCACCCCCTCTGTCTCTCAGCCCCCCCTCTGCCTCTCTGCCCCCTCCTCTGTCTCATTCACTCCCTGACTCTTAGGCTCCTTTCACACTGGGGCAGGCATTGACGGTAAAACGCTGCTAGTTTTAGCAGCACTTTACTGTCGTTTTAGCTGCGCTATTGGGCTTCTAGCAGGCGCTTTTAACCCCCGCTAGCAGCCGAATTAAAGGTTAAATGCGCCCTTGTAGCGCTGCTGCCAAAGTACTTTGCAGGCGCTTCAGCAGCGGTGGCCATTCATTTCAATAGGCAGGAGCAATAGGTACACCGCTCCTCCACCGCCCCAAAGATGCTGCTTTGAGGATTTTTTTTAACGCCCTCACACTGGGACTGCAGCGGAGGCGTTTTTCAGGTGCTAAAAAGGGTTTGGGGACCCGGGTCCTACCCCAGGGGACATGTATCAATGCAAAAAAAAGTTTTAAAAACTGCAGTTTTTTCGGGATCAGTGATTTTAATGATGCTTAAAGTGGAAAAAAAGTGAAATATTCCTTTAAATATCGTACCTGGGGGGTGTGTATAGTATGCCGGTGAAGTGGCACATGTTTCTCGTGTTTAGAACTGTCCCTGCACAAAATGACATTTCTAAAGGAAAAAAAGTCATTTAAAACTGCTTGCGGCTTAAATGTAATGTCTGGTCCCGGCAATGTGGATGAAAATCATTGACAAAAATGGCATGGGTACCCCCCACCCCCCCCCCCAGCCCACTACCAGCCCCTTTGGGTCTTGTATGGATATTAAGAGGAACCCTGCACCCAAATTAAAAAAAGGCCCAATATACTCTGAACAGCAGTATCCAGGCGGTTCAAACAAGACAGGGACTGTAGGTTTGTTCTTAAGTAGAATCTGTTTGTAATTTTGAACAGGTACATTTTTTAAGTGTAGCTCCTGCCAAAAAATCTATTTTTATGCTTTTTGGAAAACATAGGGAAGGGTTTTCACCCCTGTAACATTTGTTTTGCTGTCTGTGCAGTGTGCACCTGTTCAGAACATTTCACCTCACTTTCCATTCCAGTGACAAATGTCTCTCAGCTCCCCCTGTCTCTCAGCCCCCTGTCTCTCAGCTCCCCCCTCTGTCTCTCAGCTCCCCCTCTGTCTCTCAGCTCCCTCTCTGTCTCTCAGCTCCCTCCCTTTTTAGCCCCCTCCTCTGTCTCTCAGCCCCCCTCTGTCTCTCAGACCCCCCTCTGTCTCTCAGACCCCCCCTCTGTCTCTCAGACCCCTCCTCTGTCTCTCAGCCCCCTCCTCTATCTCTCAGCTCTCCTCCTCTGTCTCTCAGCTCCCCTTGTCTCTCAGCCCCCATCTGTCTCTCCGACCCCTCCTCTGTCTCTCAGACCCCTCCTCCGTCTCTCAGCCCCCCTCTGTCTCTCAGACCCCTCTGTCTCTCAGACCCCTCTGTCTCTTAGTACCCCCTCTGTCTCTCAGGCCCCTCCTCTGTCTCTCAGCTCCCCTCTATCTCTCAGACCCCCCTCTGTCTCTCAGACCCCCCTCCGTCTCTCAGACCCCTTCTCTGTCTCTCAGCCCCTCCTCTGTCTCTCAGCTCTCCTCCTCTGTCTCTCAGCTCCCCTCTGTCTCTCAGCTCCCCCTCTGTCTCTCGGCCCCCTCTGTCTCTCAGACCCACTCTCTCTCAGCCCCCCTCTGTCTCTCAGGCCCCTCCTCTGTCTCTCAGACCCCTCCTCTGTCTCTCAGACCCCACTGTCTCTCAGCCCCCTCCTCTATATCTCAGCTCTCCTCCTCTATCTCTCAGCCCCCCTCTGTCTCTCAGCTCCCCCTCTGTCTCTCAGCTCCCTCCTTCTGTCTCTCAGCTCCCACTGTCTCTCAGCCCCCCTCTGTCTCTCAACTCCCCCTTTGTCTCTCAGCTCCCCCCTTTGTCTCTCAGCTCCCCCCTCTGTCTCTCAGCTCCCCCCTCTGTCTCTCAGCCCCCTCCTCTGTCTCTCAGCCCCCTCCTCTATCTCTCAGCTCCCCTCTCTGTCTCTCAGCTCCCCCTGTCTCTCAGCCCCCCTGTCTCTCAGCCCCCGCTCTGTCTCTCAGCTCCCCCCTCTGTCTCTCAGCTCCCCCTCTGTATCTCAGCTCCCTCCCTCTTTTAGCCCCCTCCTCTGTCTCTTAGCTCCCTCTGTCTCTCAGATCCCCCTCTGTCTCTCAGACCCCTCCTCTGTCTCTCAGATCCCCCCTCTGTCTCTCAGACCCCTCCTCTGTCTCTCAGACCTCTCCTCTGTCTCTCATCCCCCTCCTCTATCTTTCAGCTGCCCCCTCTGTCTCTCAGCTCCCTCCTTCTGTCTCTCAGCTCCCCCTGTCTCTCAGCTCCCCTCTGTCTCTCAGCTCCCCCCTCTGTCTCTAAGCTCCCCCCTCTGTCTCTCAGCTCCCCCTCTGTCTCTCAGCCCCCTCCTCTGTCTCTCAGCCCCCTCCTCTGTCTCTCAGCTCTCCTCCTCTATCTCTTAGCACCCCCCTATGTCTCTCAGCTCCCCTCTCTGTCTCTCAGCTCCCCCTGTCTCTCAGCCCCCCTGTCTCTCAGCCCCCACTCTGTCTCTCAGCTCCCCCCTCTGTCTCTCAGCTCCCCCTCTGTCTCTCAGCTCCCTCCCTCTTTTAGCCCCCTCCTCTGTCTCTCAGCCCCCCTTTGTCTCTCAGACCCCCCTCTGTCTCTCAGACCCCTCCTCTGTCTCTCAGACCCCTCCTCTGTCTCTCAGATCCCCCCTCTGTCTCTCAGACCCCTCCTCAGTCTCTCAGACCTCTCCTATGTCTCTCAGCCCCCTCCTCTATCTTTCAGCTCTCCTCCTCTGTCTCTCAGCTCCCCTTGTCTCTCAGCCCTCATCTGTCTCTCAGACCCCTCCTCTGTCTCTCAGACCCCCGCTGTCTCTCAGCCCCCCCCTCTGTCTCTCAGCTCCCTCCCTCTGTCTCTCAGCCCCCCCTGTCTCTTAGCTCCCCCTGTCTCTCAGCCCCCTGTCGCTCAGCCCCCCCTCTGTCTCTCAGCTCCCCCCACTGTCTCTCAGACCCCCATCTGTCTCTTAGTACCCCCTGTGTCTCTCAGGCCCCTCCTCTGTCTCTCAGCTCCCCTCTATCTCTCAGACCCCCCTCTGTCTCTCAGACCCCCCCTCTGTCTCTCAGACCCCTCCTCTGTTTTTCAGACCCCTCCTCTGTCTCTCAGCTCTCCTCCTCTGTCTCTCAGCTCCCCCCTCTGTCTCTCAGCTCCCCCCTCTGTCTCTCAGCCCCCTCTGTCTCTCAGACCCCCTGTCTCTCAGCCCCCCTCTGTCTCTCAGGCCCCTCCTCTGTCTCTCAGACCCCTCCTCTGTCTGTCAGCCCCTACTGTCTCTCAGCCCCCTCCTCTATATCTCAGCTCTCCTCTTTATCTCTCAGCTCCCCCTCTGTCTCTCAGCTGCCCCCTCTGTCTCTCAGCTCCCTCCTTCTGTCTCTCAGCTCCCCCTGTCTCTCAGCTCCCCTCTGTCTCTCAGCTCCCCCTCTGTCTCTCAGCCCCCTCCTCTGTCTCTCAGCCCCCTCCTCTGTCTCTCAGCTCTCCTCCTCTTTCTCTTAGCTCCCCCCTATGTCTCTCAGCTCCCCTCTCTGTCTCTCAGCTCCCCCTGTCTCTCAGCCCCCCTGTCTCTCAGCCCCCGCTCTGTCTCTCAGCTCCCCCCTCTGTCTCTCAGCTCCCCCTCTGTCTCTCAGCTCCCTCCCTCTTTTAGCCTCCTCCTCTGTCTCTCAGCCCCCCTCTGTCTCTCAGACCCCCCTCTGTCTCTCAGACCCCTCCTCTGTCTCT
Organism: Rana muscosa; assembly: GCA_029206835.1. Lineage (NCBI taxonomy): Eukaryota > Metazoa > Chordata > Amphibia > Anura > Ranidae > Rana > Rana muscosa. Next base: position 366,801,214 of record CM055118.1, on the reverse strand, counting down.
CAGACCCCTCCTCTGTCTCTCAGATCCCCCCTCTGTCTCTCAGACCCCTCCTCAGTCTCTCAGACCTCTCCTCTGTCTCTCAGCCCCCTCCTCTATCTTTCAGCTCTCCTCCTCTGTCTCTCAGCTCCCCTTGTCTCTCAGCCCCCATCTGTCTCTCAGACCCCTCCTCTGTCTCTCAGACCCCCGCTGTCTCTCAGCCCCCTCCTCTATCTCTCAGCTCTCCTCCTCTATCTCTCAGCTCCCCCCTCTGTCTCTCAGCTCCCTCCCTCTGTCTCTCAGCCCCCCTGTCTCTTAGCTCCCCCCTGTCTCTCAGCCCCCTGTCGCTCAGCCCCCCTCTGTCTCTCAGCTCCCCCCACTGTCTCTCAGACCCCCATCTGTCTCTTAGTACCCCCTGTGTCTCTCAGGCCCCTCCTCTGTCTCTCAGCTCCCCTCTATCTCTCAGACCCCCCTCTGTCTCTCAGACCCCCCCTCTGTCTCTCAGACCCCTCCTCTGTCTCTCAGCCCCCTCTGTCTCTCAGACCCCCTGTCTCTCAGCCCCCCTCTGTCTCTCAGGCCCCTCCTCTGTCTCTCAGACCCCTCCTCTGTCTCTCAGCCCCCACTGTCTCTCAGCCCCCTCCTCTATCTCTCAGCTCTCCTCCTCTATCTCTCAGCTCCCCCTCTGTCTCTCAGCTCCCCCTCTGTCTCTCAGCTCCCTCCTTCTGTCTCTCAGCTCCCCCGTCTCTCAGCCCCCCTCTGTCTCTCAGCTCCCCCCTCTGTCTCTCAGCTCCCCCCTCTGTCTCTCAGCCCCCTCCTCTATCTCTCAGCTCTCCTCCTCTATCTCTCAGCTCCCCCTGTCTCTCAGCCCCCCTGTCTCTCAGCCCCCGCTCTGTCTCTCAGCTCCCCCCTCTGTCTCTCAGCTCCCCCTCTGTCTCTCAGCTCCCTCCCTCTGTCTCTTAGCTCCCCCTCTGTCTCTCAGCTCCCCCTCTGTCTCTCAGCACCCCCTCTGTCTCTCAGCCCCCCTCTGCCTCTCTGCCCCCTCCTCTGTCTCATTCACTCCCTGACTCTTAGGCTCCTTTCACACTGGGGCGGGCATTGAAGGTAAAACGCTGCTAGTTTTAGCAGCACTTTACTGTCGTTTTAGCTGCGCTATTGGGCTTCTAGCAGACGCTTTTAACCCCCGCTAGCAGCCGAATTAAAGGTTAAATGCGCCCGTGTAGCGCTGCTGCCAAAGTACTTTGCAGGTGCTTCAGCAGCGGTGGCCATTCATTTCAATAGGCAGGAGCAATAGGTACACCGCTCCTCCACCGCCCCAAAGATGCTGCTTTGAGGATTTTTTTAACGCCCTCACACTGGGACTGCAGCGGAGGTGGAGGCGTTTTTCAGTCGCTAAAAAGGGTTTGGGGACCCGGGTCCTACCCCAGGGGACATGTATCAATGCAAAAAAAAGTTTTAAAAACTGCAGTTTTTTCGGGATCAGTGATTTTAATGATGCTTAAAGTGGAAAAAAAGTTAAATATTCCTTTAAATATCGTACCTGGGGGGTGTGTATAGTATGCCGGTGAAGTGGCACATGTTTCCCGTGTTTAGAACTGTCCCTGCACAAAATGACATTTCTAAAGGAAAAAAAAAGTCATTTAAAACTGCTTGCGGCTTAAATGTAATGTCTGGTCCCGGCAATGTGGATGAAAATCATTGACAAAAATGGCATGGGTACCCCCCCCCCAGCCCACTACCAGCCCCTTTGGGTCTTGTATGGATATTAAGAGGAACCCTGCACCCAAATTAAAAAAAAGGCCCAATATACTCTGAACAGCAGTATCCAGGCAGTTCAAACAAGACAGGGACTGTAGGTTTGTTCTTAAGTAGAATCTGTTTGTAATTTTGAACAGGTACATTTTTTAAGTGTAGCTCCTGCCAAAAAATCTATTTTTAAGCTTTTTGGAAAACATAGGAAAGGGTTTTCACCCCTGTAACATTTGTTTTGCTGTCTGTGCAGTGTGCACCTGTTCAGAACATTTCACCTCACTTTCCGTTCCAGTGACAAATGTTTTTTTTATTGAAGCAAGGATTGGTGATAAAGCATCAGTGGAGAGGAGACATCTTTTTCCCATATTAACTCTTACAGGAGAGAATTTCCCTTCCTAGGAGTAGATTTCCTCTCACTTCCTGTTGTCTCCTTCTGTTTGCAAGTAGCAGTCGTTTGTAAGATGGATGTTTGAAAGTAGGGGCCTGCCGTACATACTCTGCAGAAATTTGGCCCTTAGGTGTTGGTGTTGCCACAACACTGTAGGCCCTCACAGTTACTCTTGGTGGGCGCTGGAACGCCCTGCTGTGAAATATTAGATCAAGAATTGTAATTACATGCCCCTGTTGAACAGGGGCAGAAAAATTGGGCCTTTGGTGGTGGCGGTGGTGGTGCTGGTACCACAACACTGTAAGTCCTCACAGCTACTCTTGGTGGGCGCAGGAATGGGCCCTGCTGTGAATTATTAGATCAAGAATTGTAATTACATGCCCCTGTTAAACAGGGGCATAAAAATTGGGCCTTAGGCACTGGTGCCACAACACTGCAACCCCTCACAGATACTGTACTTGGAGCGCAGCAATGAGCCCTGCTGCAAAGTATTGCATCAAAAATGTAATTACACGCCCCTGTTAAACAGGGGCTGAAAAATTGGACCTTAGGCACTGGTTCTGGTGCCACAACACTGCAACCCCTCACAGATACTGTAGTTGGAGCACAGCAATAAGCCCTGCTTCAAAGCATTGCATCAAAAATTGTAAATACACGCCCCTGTTAAACATAGGCTGAAAAATTGGGCCTTAGGCACTGGTGCTGGTGCCACAACACTGCAACCCCTCACAGATACTGTAGTTGGAGCGCAGCAATGAGCCCTGCTGCAAAGCATTGCATCAAAAATTGTAAATACACGCCCCTGTCAAACAGGGGCTGAAAAATTGGGCCTTAGCCACTGGTGGCGGTGCCCAGAACCAAAAATGTTCTTACAAGCTATCAGCGTGATCATTGAGGAGGGAGAGTATAGTCCAGCATAACAGGATAGTCACTTAGCATCAGCATAGGCAGTCTTGAAGGGATCTCACATTTCAAAAAAAAATATACGGTTACATCAGCATCAGGTGCTTGGTAGCTGGTGGTGATCCAAGACTGATTCATTTTTATGAAGGTCAGTCGATCGACCGAGTCGGCGGACAGGCGCACCCTGTGATCAGTTACAAAGCCTCCAGCAGCACTGAATGTGCATTCCGAAAGAACACTGGATGCAGGACAGGCCAGTAGCTCAATTTCATACTGGGCAAGCTCTGGCCAGTGATCCATCCTCAAGACCCAGTAAACCCAGAGGATTTTCGGTGGGAAAGGTGTCCAAGTCTGATCTTGCCCCTAGGTATTTCTGCACCATGTAAACCAGACGCTGGGCGATGGTTGCTGGAACCGATCATACTTTGGGGCTGCAGACTAAAAAATTGTCTGAACACATCGATCAGACGGCCACCTTCTCCACCGCTCCTTCTTTGACTGACCGAAGCCTCAGCAACATGTTGTCCAGGACCAGGAATTTGTAACCTCCCAGTCTCTGGGATGCTTCACCCTCTGCTCCCTTTGCGACGGCAAGATAAGGTCCGCAACCTTATCCTTGTAACATGGATCAAGGAGGGTTGCCAGCCAGTAATGATCCCTCTCCTTGATCGCACGAATACGAGGATCCTTCCGCAGGCTTTGCAGGATCAGGGAGGCCATGCAGCGTAGGTTTGCTGAGGCATTCGGTGAGGAGTCCTCTGGGTCACCGAGGACGACATGATCTGCAGCCACCTCCTCCCAGCCACTTACAAGTCCACGGGTGTCTTGGGACTGTAATTGATCCCTTGAAGACTGCTGCTGATGCTGAGTGCTAGTCTCCACCTCCATGCTGACACAATCCTCCTGATAGCCGGGCCAGCAGAAACACTGTCTGGATAAAGGGGGCCTTGAGAGGTAAGGAAGTCCTCCTCTTCCTGCCTCTGTTCTGCCTCAAGTGCCCTGTCCATTATTCCATGCAGCGTGTTCTCCAACAGGTGGACAAGAGGGACAGTGCCACTGATGCATGCACTGTCACTGCTCACCATCCTCGTGGCCTCCTCAAATGGTGCCAGGACAGAGCATGCATCCCTGATCATGGCCCACTGGCATGGGGAAAAAAATCCAAGTTCCCCTGACCCTGTCCTGGTGCCATATTGCAACAGATACTCATTGATGGCTGCTGCAGCATGGCCAACGTAGAGTTCCACCTGGTGGGCATGTCACAGATTAGGCGGTTCTTGGGCAGGTTGTAATACTTTTGCAGGTCAGCCAGCCGAGCACTGGCATTATATGACCGGCGGAAATGCCCACAGAGTTTCCTGGCCTGCTTCAGGACCTCCTGTAAGCCCGGGTACCTGCCCAAGAACCGCTGCACCATCAAGTTAAGGACGTGAGCCAAACAGGGCGGAGAGGAGGTTGGTGCCATTGTCGCAAACCACCTTTCCAGGCTTAAGCTGGCATGGCGTAAACCACCTCTGAGCCTGCCCCTGCAGAGCTGACAGAATCTCTGCCCCAGTCTGGCTCCTGTCCCCCAAGCACACCAGCTCAAGGACCGCATGGCATCTTTTTGCCTGCGTACTTGTGTAGCCCCTTGAACGCCTACGGAGCACTGCTGGTTCCGAGGACAAAGCACAGGTAGAGGCCATGCAGGAAGAAGAGGAGGGGGTGGAGGAGAGAGGTGTGTCAGAATCACCAGTAGTAACATTTTGGAGGTGTAGTGGCGGAACAACCTCCAACACTACTGCACCTTGTTCTGCATCCTTCCCAGCTGCTAGCAGAGTCACCCAATGCGCTGTGGATAGGTAACGTCCCTGTCCATGCCTGCTGGACCATGAGTCAGCGGTAATATGCACCTTACCACTGACCGTTCTGTCCAGCGAGGCCAAGACATTGCCTTCCACATGCCGGTAGAGAGCCGGAATCGCCTTCCGTGAGAAAAAGTGGCGTTTGGGAACCTGCCACTGAGGAACCGCACATTCCACAAACTCACGGAAGCGGGGCAGAGTCTACCAACTGAAAAGGCAGCAGTTGAAGTGCTAGAAATTTAGCCAAGCTAGCATTCAACCACTGGGCATGTGGATGTCTGGGAGCGAACTTCTTTCGGTGGTGCAGCAGTTGGGGCAGGGAAATTTGCCTGGTACAATTGGACGTATGTGTATAGATTGCCCGCAAGTACTTGGCTGTAACACACCTAATTCTACACCTTCATTCCTCTCAGTGCAGGTTTCAGAGAGGACTGAAGGTATAGTGGGGTTGGAGATCCCAGCTGATGAGGAGCAAGGAGAGGTTCGCTTTGTTCTTTGGTGTGGGTCTTTTGAGTAGGCTTGCCAACGAACTGCATGGCAGGTCGACATATGTCTGGTCAAGCACGTGGTGCCCAAGCAGCTGATGTTTTGGCCACGTGAGATTTCTGGGCTCACGTTACTGCCTTCCTCTAGCTGGGTTCCATCATCAGAGCCTTCAAAATGCTGGGCATCCTCCTGGAGCATGTACCCAACACTGTGGTCAAACAGTTCGGGGGACTCCTCAGGAGGACATGGTGGGGCTAGGGAAGGAGTGACTGATGCCATTGAGCCGAGGGAAGAGGCCCCTTTGGCAGCTGCTTTGCCAGACAAAGTACCCTGAGCCTGGGTGAGAGAGGATGAGGAGGATGAGGACGGCTTGGTCATCCACTCTACCAAGTCTTGGGCATGTTTCGGCTCAACATGGCCAGCTGCCGAAAAGAAGGACAAGCGTGTCCCACGGCCACGTGCTGATGAGGATGCACCGTGTCCACGACCAGCACTGTTGCCTCTAGACACAGAGCCTGCTTGCCCTCTTTTATTGCCTCGTGACTGTCTGCCTCTCCTTGTTTGCCTTCCAGACATATGTAATGGCCTGTGAAAAATAGGTAATAAATGTGCAACCGTGTAAGTGGCAACCAACGTGCCAAAAGTGATATATATGAGCAAACACAAAAAAATAAAATTAAAATTAATTAACTACTAAGTGAATGTGAAAAAACACACTAAGGAAGTCCATATACTTCAACTGCCTAACTCTCACGGCAGCAGGATAAGCGGTAACCTCATACGCAAAAAAGAAATGTCCATTGGTGATGCAAAGCCAGCCAGCATATATCAAGGGATAGCAGATAGAGTTGAGCGGGTAGCTGGATATCCGGGTCCGGCGGGTTCGGCCGAACTTCGGAAAAAAGTTCGGATTCGGGACCGAACTTTAACCCGAACCCGGACCCGGACCCCATTGAAGTCAATGGGGACCCGGACTTCTGACGACTAAAAAGGCTCTAAAAAAGTAATGGAAAGGGCTAGAGGGCTGCAAATGGCAGCAAAATGTTGTTAAGGACATGGCAAGTGCTCTGCAAACAAATGTGGATAGGAAATAACTTAAAAGAACATAAAAAAAATTTAAAAATAAAAAAATATGCTGGAGGCCCGATTTTCAGCAGAAGAGGTACAGGAAGTCATTAAGAACCTCAGAAACTCAACGGCACGATGCGACACATATGGTGGGAATGCCCCAGAATACGCCCTTTCTGGAATAAATTATTTAATTTAATGGATAAGCTAGTGGGGAAATAAAATACTTTGAAATAAAAATGTAGCGGGGTGCTAAATTTAAGGAAAGTGTTTGAGTGGTAAATAGGCTCAAATACCCTAATTCTGTAGGATTCATGGACCATTTTGTCCTCGGGGGACAGTATTGGTGTGCAGTTCCCTGCGGCCTACAGGTGGCGCCTTTTGTGTCCCCTCTTGGCAGTAGTACAGCGGGGCGGGGAACCTGCTGTGCATGCCAGGAGAGCATATAAAAGGGGCAGACCTTTGGCCTGGGGGCTGATGTCCAGTGGGGTCCGCGCCCAGGTGCCTTCGGCCTGGGTGCATGTGTTCCTGTTCCATCTCGGGCACCTTTAGCCCGGGGTGAGGTACTATCCTGGAGTTCTTGCTGCCCTGGGTATGGAGGCCTAGGGGCGGGAGTAAAGCCTGGAGTCCAGAGCCGCCTCGTGTAGGGGACCCTGTTCCAGGGAAGGGAGGATCATTCTGATGGACCGATGCGGGAGTCACGGTGAAGGAATGGTCTGTTGACTCCCTGGAGAGATGTCTTCCCCTTGATATGGGCTAGGTTCGTAGAAGGAGAAGCTCAAGGTCACCTTGACAGTATCAGAGGCCTTATTCAACCGGCCCGTGGCAGGGGCCTTATACACCCTGGTCTGTGGCTGAGACCAAAGTTCTCCAGGCCCGTGGCAGGGGCCTTATACACCCTAGTCTGTGGCAGAGACCAAAGTTCTCCAGGTCTGTGGCAGGGGCCTTGTACACCCGGTCTGTGGCAGAGACCAACCTCAATGTCTGTGGCAGAGACCGTGCGCCAAAAACTGTTTGAGAAACCTAAGCAGTGAAGTGAATGTGCTACGTTTGTGCCTGGACCTCCTCCACACCTTAAGCTGTCCTGTTTCTTTGCTCTAACCTTTTCTATCTGAGTACAGTTTATTTTGCCATGAGAGAATAAGAGTTGGAGTTTCAGCTGGTGTGGACATTGACTTTACTGGCAATTAAAGGACTTGCCTCTACCTACAGTAGAGGTGAGAATCATCCTCTGGAGGAGTTTTGACTCCGGCTGTGGACACGGCCCGTCAAGTACACCGCTCAACCTCTTTATATAGGAGGATACGGGCTGGTAGTGCGGTGTGCCTTTCTCCCTCCTGCGAAGAGCCAACAACATAAAGGCAGGTAAGGGGGAAAGGATCTGTGCGCTACAAAAAAATAAAATAAAAAGTTTAATCTTGGCCTAGCAGGACGAGGTCCATATGGAGTAGGAGGTTGAGGTGGCGGTGGATGTGGCTGTGTAGGTGGAAGCGGCGGTGGAGGAGGACGAGGTAGCCAACACTGGTTCAAAAATACAACAATGGCTGGGTAAGGCCGGTGATGTGTCGAATTCTGTCCCCTGTCGAATAGTGTCCGCCCTGTACTGCGCTTGCTGAGTATGTAGGACAAGGGGATTTCAAAAATCTCCCAAGACTAACGGCGCCTGCGTGTTGAGTTCAGGTGAAGGCCACACCATCCGTGGTTCAAGCCGAGCCAAGCAAGGCCGCGATCGAAGCGAGCCCGTGAGGGGCCCTGTTACTATGTGCTACCGTATGTCCTCTTGGATGGTGGGGCTTGAACCTGCACTCACAGCGCAGGCGCCGTTCATCTTCGGAGATTTTGTGAATCTCCTTGTCCTCTGTACTGCGCAAGCGCTGCGCCTGCGCAGTACGGGCCGGGCACAATCCGATGGCCGGACAGTTTGTCACAACACCGGTATACATGTCTATTCTGCACAAGGTACGGACAAGTCCTGTGGGATCCATGCCTGGTTCATTTTAATGAACGTGAGCTTGTCCACATTGGCTCTGGACAGGCGGCTGCGCTTGTCTGTGATAACGCCCCCTGCCGTGCTAAATACACGTTCAGATAATACACTGGCTGCAGGGCAGGCCAGCACCTCCAAGGCATAAACGGCAAGCTCAGGCCATGTGCCCAATTTGGAGACCCAGAAGTTAAAGGGGGCAGACCCGTCATCCAGTACGTGTAGGCCTGTGGACACATACTGCTCAACCATGTTGGTGAAATGCTGCCTCCTGCTAAGACGTTCCATCTCAGCTGGTGGTGCTGGTTGTTGTGGCGTGCTGACAAAGCTTTTCCACATTTCGGCCATGCTAACCCTGCCTTCTGAGGTGCTGCCGGTGCCCCGGCTGCGTTGGCGACCTCTTCCTCCTCCTCTGCCTTCGCCTTGTGCTTCCACCGTACGCCCGCTGTCAGGTGGGAATGCCACCAGCAGCGCGTCTACCAGCGTGCGCTTGTACTCGCGCATCTTACGATCCCGCTCCAGTGAGGGAATTAAGGACGGTACGTTGTCCTTGTAACGGGGATCCAGCAGGGTGGCCACCCAGTAATCAGCACCAGTTAAAATGTGGGCAACTCGGCTGTCGTTGCGGAAACACTGCAGCATGTAATCGCTCATGTGTGCCAGGCTGCCCAGAGGCAAAGAAAAGCTGTCCTCTGTGAGAGGTGTATCGTCTGTGTCCTCTGTATCCCCCCAGCCACGCACCAGTAATGGCCACGAGCTGGTCTGAGTGCCACCCTGCTGTGAACATGGCTCCTCCTCCTCCTCCTCCTCCTCCATCTCCTCCTCCACCTCGTCATCCTCCAGAACTGTGCCCTTTCTGCCGGACAATTGTGTACCTGGCGTTTGTTGGTGCAGGAACCCACCCTCGTAGCCACTTGTGAAAGACTGCCCTGAAAGCCTTTGAAATGATCCCGCTTCCTCCTCCTCCTCCTCATCCTCCTGTGCCACATCCTCTTCCATCATCGCACGAAGCGTTTTTTCAAGGAGGCATAGAACTGGGATAGTAACGCTGAGAACGGCGTCATTGGCACTGGCCATGTTGGTGGAGTACTCGAAACAGCGCAACAAGGCACACAGGTCTCGCATGGAGGCCCAGTTATTGGTGGTGAAGTGGTGCTGTTCCGCAGAGCGACTCACGCGTGATTGCTGCAGCTGAAACTCCACTATTGCCTGCTGCTGCTCGCACAGTCTGGCCAGCATGTGCAAGGTGGAGTTCCACCTTGTGGGCACGTCACATATGAGGCGGTGAGCGGGAAGGCCGAAGTTACGCTGCAGCGCTGACAGGCGAGCAGCAGCAGGGTGAGAACGCCGAAAGTGCGCACAGACAGCCCGCACTTTCTGCAGCAGCTCTGGCATATTGGGGTAATTTTTAAGGAACCTCTGGACCACCAAGTTCAGCACATGCGCCAGGCAAGGGATGTGCGTCAAACCGGCTAGACCCAGAGCTGCTACGAGATTTCGCCCATTATCGCACACCACCAGGCCGGGCTTGAGGCTCACTGACAGCAACCACTCATCGGTCTGTTGTTCCATGTCCCTCCACAACTCCTGCGCGGTGTGGGGATTTTCCCCCAAACAGGAAAGTTTTAAAACTGCCTGCTGTCGTTTACCCCTGGCTGTGCTGAAGTTGGTGGTGAAGGTGTTACGCTGAATGGATGAGGAGGCGGTAGAGGATGAGGAAGCGGAGAAGGAGGAGTTAGCAACAGGAGGCAAACTGAAGCGCCCTGCAATCCTCGGTGGTGGAAGGACATGCGCCAAACCGCTATCTGCCTCAGGCATAGCCGCCACTGCATTTACCCAGTGTGCTGTTAGAGAGATATAACGTCCCTGACCGTGCTTACTGGTCCACGCATCCGTAGTTAGGTGGACCTTGCCACAGATGGCGTTGCGCAGTGCACACCTGATTTTGTCCCCCACCTGGTTGTGCAGGGAAGGGATGGCTCGCCTGGAAAAGTAGTGGCGGCTGGGCACGACGTACTGCGGGACAGCCAATGCCATCAGGCTTTTAAAACTCTGCGTCTCCACCAGACGGAATGGCAGCATTTCAAAGGCCAGGAATTTTGAAATGCTGGCATTCAGGGCCAGGGATTGCGGGTGGCTAGGGGGGTACTTCCTCTTCCGCTCCAATGTTTGGGAGATAGAGAGCTGAACGCTTCCATGGGACATTGTGGAGATGGTTGGTGACCCAGGTGGTAGTGTTGCTGGCAGATCCTCTGTTTGCGGGGTGACAGGTGCCACTGTCACTACAGAGGTGGATGAAGAGGCCGAGACTGCATCAGAAGAGGAAGCAGGAGGAGCCAGAGACCTTTCTTGGTTTTTGAGGTGTCTACTCCACTGCAGCTCGTGCTTTGCACTTAGATGCCTGGTCATGCAGCTTGTGCTCAGGTTGAGAACGTTTATGCCTCGCTTCAGGCTCTGATTGCACAGCGTGCAAACCACTCGTGTCTTGTCATCAACACACTGTGTGAAGAACTGCCACGCTAGGGAAGTCCTTGGACCTGGCTTTGGTGTGCTCGGTCCCTTGCTGCGTTGGGCAGTAGCAGATGTACTGTCTAGGGGACGAATGCTCCGTTTTTGCACCCTGCTCCCTCTTCTGCTGTGCTGGTGGCTCTGTGCGACCACCGCCTCTTCCTCCGAACTACACTGGTCACCTGCATAACGTTGATTCCATGTGGGGTCGAGGACCTCATCGTCCTCCACATCATCTTCCACCCAGTCTTCACCCCTGCCCTCCATGTCTGTCTGCACAATTGCGAAAGCAGCAGCAGTTGGCACCTGTGTTTCGTCATCATCTGAGACGTGCTGCGATGGTCCTCCCATGTACCCATCATGAAACATAAGTGGTTGGGCATCGGTGCACTCAATCTCTTCCACTTCTGGGGCAGGGCTAGGTGGATGGCCCTGGGAAACCCTGCTAACAGAGTCATCGAAAAGCAGAAGAGACTGCTGCATGATTTGGGGCTCAGACTGCTTGGCTGATTTGCAAGGGGGTGAGGTGAAAGACTGATGGACATGGGCTTCAGGTGCCAACTCTGATCTTTCATCAGAAGAGTGGGTGGGAGACAATGTGAAGGAACCCGAGGCACTGTCAGCAACCCAATCTACTATCGCCTGTACTTGTCCTGGCCTAAACATTGGTACAGCCTCATTAGGCGCGACAAAATACCGCCGCAGGCTCGGTCGCCTACTCGCACCTGAGGAAGGTGTTTCACTTGTGCGTGTAGCTGGCACAGATCCACCACGTCCTCTCCCTGCAACAGGAGCTGAACCAGCAGCACCACGACCGGGGCCACCACGTCCCTTTGACCTTCCCCTCATATTTTCCAAATTTAGGATCTTGCCCTAAATGGCGTTTTTTGGAAGACCACAACACACCCACAGTATTTAACCGCTGAAACGCACAGCTACAGAACTGCAGAAAATGCTATTCAAAAAAAAAAAGGTTGTTTTTTTTAGTATAGCACAGTACAAGGAAAATATATAGAAATTGTTTATTTCACACACCTCCAGATGTGTATTTCACACTGCAAAATATTTTCTGTGGCCCTAAATGGCGTTTTTTGCCAGACCACAACACACCCACAGCACGTAACCGCTGAATCGCACAGCTACAGAAAATGCTATTCAAAAAAAAAGGTTGTTTTTTTTAGTATAGCACTGTACAAGAAGAATATATAGAAATTGTATATTTTACACACCTCCAAGATGTGTATTTCACACTGCAAAATATTTTCTGTGGCCCTAAATGGCGTTTTTTGGAAGAGCACAACACAACCACAGTATTTAACCACTGAATCGCACAGCTATAGAAGTGCAGAGAATGCTATTCAAAAAAAATGTTTTTTTTTTTAGTATAGCACTGTACAATATATAGAAATTGTTTATTTCACACACCTCCAGATGTGTATTTCACACTGCAAAATATTTTCTGTGGCCCTAAATGGCGTTTTTTGGAAGAGCACAACACAACCACAGTATTTAACCACTGAATCGCACAGCTATAGAAGTGCAGAGAATGCTATTCAAAAAAAATGTTTTTTTTTTTAGTATAGCACTGTACAATATATAGAAATTGTTTATTTCACACACCTCCAGATGTGTATTTCACACTGCAAAATATTTTCTGTGGCCCTAAATGGCGTTTTTTGCAAGAGCACAACAACCCCAACAGTATATAACCGCTGAATCGCACAGCTGCAGAGGCCAGAGAATGCTTTTTAAAAATAATGTTGTTTTTTCACACACCTCCAGATGTGTATTTCACACTGCAAAATATTTTCTGTGGCCCTAAATGGCGTTTTTTGGAAGAGCACAACACAACCACAGTATTTAACCACTGAATCGCACAGCTATAGAAGTGCAGAGAATGCTATTCAAAAAAAATGTTGTTTTTTTTAGTATAGCACTGTACAATATATAGAAATTGTTTATTTTACACACCTCCACATGTGTATTTCACACTGCAATTTATTTTCTGTGGCCCTAAATGGCGTTTTTTTGAAGAGCACAACAACCCCAACAGTATATAACCGCTGAATCGCACAGCTGCAGAGGCCAGAGAATGCTATTCAAAAATAATGTTGTTTTTTCACACACCTCCAGATGTGTATTTCACACTGCAAAATATTTTCTGTGGCCCTAAATGGCGTTTTTTGGAAGAGCACAACACACCCACAGTATATAACCGCTGAATCGCACAGCTGCAGAGAATGCTATTCAAAAAAAAGTTTTTTTTTTTTTTTTAGTATAGCATAGTACAAGAAAAATATATAGAAATTGGTTATTTCACACAACTAGAGATATACACTGCAAAATATTTTTTTGCCCAAAAATAGGTATTTTTTGCGCACAACAAAGTGCCTTTTTTTTTTTTTTTGCAACAGCACAATAAAGTGCCTTTTTTTTTTTTGGGGCCCAAAAATGGGTCTTTTTAGCAAAAGCACAATAAAGTGCCTTTTTTTTTTTGTTTTTTTTTTTTGTTTTTTCTGCCCGAAATGGGTCTTTTAGCAAGAGCACAATACAGCCACTAAATGGAATAGGTGTATCACTCAACGTAATGCAGTGCTGGTGCACTGAGCTTGCAACACAAACAGATAAACCTATGCAGATCGCTGAGCTATTATATCTCTCAATCTGGACTCCTATCTAAATCTCTCTCCCTGAAAGCACAAACAGGATCCTGCCCCTACACTACACTACACTACACTGTCTCTCTATCTTTTCTATCAGTAGATTGCAGAATCAGGACTAACTCCTATCATATAATTCTCTCCCTCACAGCAACAGCAGCTAGGATCCTTTCCCTACACTGTCTAAAAGCAGAGTGACGATCTGTGCTGTGTGCCTCTTGCTTATATAGAAGCTGGTCACATGCTGGGTCACATGTTGCACTGACCAATCACAGCCATGCCATTAGTAGGCATGGCTATGATGGCTTCTAAGGGCACACCAGCTAATCAAATGGTGATTGGCTGGCCCCTGAAGCATTTCTAACTGCGCCATTAAATTCCCGAATCCGGACCCGAACCCGGACTTTAGCGCAAAATCCGGGTCCGGGGTCGGGAAAAAGCCAAAATTCGGTACGGACCCGAACTTTACAGTTCGGGTCCGCTCAACACTAATAGCAGATCTTCAAAGGTCAAATTTTACTTCAATCAAAATGTATAGACAGGAGGCTTACCAGACCAGGTGGGTCCCTATTACGGGGACCAAAAGGGCTCAGCAAATACACCGGATAAGATGTCAGCGATGCAGTCCTCTAAGTCCTCACTCCGCTCACCAAAACTCCAACTCCTGGTACACCTTGAGGCCGCAGGAACGCTCGTAGGGTGAAATGGATACCAATTAAAGGAAGAAATAAAAAGGCTTCATGGTGCAGTAGATTCGTAAAAAAACGGGATACCCTTTATCCTTAGAGTAGGTAGACTGACATCCATGTAGAAAAAAACAACACTTTTCAAAATCGCACTGAAACCCCGCTGTGGCGGCAGCCAGTCAGCTGGGGGCGTGATGACCTCAGGGTCCTGAGCTTCACCCTACGTGGCGTTTCCCCGTAAGAGGCGTCGTCTGGGAAAGGAGGCTTGGACCAATTTTGAAAAGTGTTGTTTTTTTCTACATGGATGTCAGTCTACCCGCTGACATCTTATCCGGTGTATTTGCTGAGCCCTTTTGGTCCCCGTAATAGGGACCCACCTGGTCTGGTAAGCTTCCTGTCTATACATTTTGATTGAAGTAAAATTTGACCTTTGAAGATCTGCTATCCCTTGATATATGCTGGCTGGCTTTGCATCACCAATGGACATTTCTTTTTTGCGTATAAGGTTACCGCTTCTCCTGCTGCCGTGATAGTTAGGCAGTTGAAGTATATGGACTTCCTTAGTGTGTTTTTTCACATTCACTTAGTAGTTAATTAATTTTAATTTTATTTTTTTGTGTTTGCTCATATATATCACTTTTGGCACGTTGGTTGCCACTTACACGGTTGCGCATTTATTACCTATTTTGCACATGTTTCTAGCTGTATATTCCAGCTATTGTTTTTTATTTTCAGCACCATCATCCTTTTTACTTCATTGCATAATTAGTATATACATACTTTTTTTGGCTTAGTGTGTTAGCACTTGGGTATCATTACAGCCTTGGGAGATAGCGCGGATTTTCCACATTACAATATGTAATGGCCTGCAGTGAGATGTAGCTGCACAAGAGTGGGATGTATATATATATATATATATATATATATATATATATATCTGTACTGATCAGAATCAACTGCCTGCTGTGGTATTAGTATGAGAAAAACAGCAATTGTCTTCAGTTAGTTTTAGGTGAACACTGTGCAGAGGTCACAGTACACTAACTGAAAATACTTGCAGCTCTCTGCCTGTGGTTTTATTATGAGAACACCACAAATTGTATTCAGGTTCCTTTAAGTGAACGCTGTGCAAAGGACAGAAGTACACTACATGAAATTAATGCAGCTCCCTGCCTGTGGATTTATTATGAGAACACCACTAACTGTATTCAGGTAAGCTTTAGGTGAACGCTATGCTAAGCACACAGTACACTAAGTGAAACACTGACTGCAGCTAGCACAATCACCTGCCTGCCTGTCACAGTATAGAGAATAACAGGAACGGATCTAGCTAAACTGAATACAGTGTATAAATATATATACTGTATATAGGATGCATATATATCCTCTACACCAGGGGTCCTCAAACTTTTTAAACAGGGGGCCAGTTCATGGTCCCTCAGACTGTTGGGGGCCCGGACTATAGTTTAAAAAAATATGAACAAATTCCTATGCACACATCTTATTTGTAGTGCAAAAAAACAGGAAAAAACGATTTAATATTTAAAATAAAAAACTATTTTAATCAACATAAACTTATTAGTATTTCACAGACTCCCCTCATCACAGATCCCCCTTCCCCATCACAGAACCCCCTCCGTATCACAGAACCCCCTCCGCATCACAGAACCCCCTCATCACAGAACCTCTCCATCACAGATCCCCCATCACAGATTCCCCCCATCAAAAAGCCCCCCATATAAAGTCATCCATCACAAAGCCCCCCATAAAAGATCCCCCATCACAGACTCCCCCCAACCACAATAGAAATATGTGTATTCCAGAAAGTTTAACAATCAGCAGATAAAGATAGTCCAAACATCTGGTGTTAGCGCTTCAATCATCCCCGCACCATGGTGTCAGGGTGATTGAAGCGCATTATTTCTATTATAAATTGTAATATAAAATTAAATAGTTCAACTCACCATAATGCAGAATCAGAATCAGTCGGAGCTCTGATGTCACTGTCCCCAGCCAGCGGAGTGCTTCCTTACATCTCAGGTGTCCCCAGCCGAGTGTTTCCTTACATCTCAGGTGTCCCCAGTGGAGTGCTTCCTTACATCTCAAGTGTCACTGTCCCCAGGCAGTGGAGTGCTTCCTTACATCTCAGGTGTCACTGTCCCCAGCCAGCGGAGTGCTTCCTTACATCTCAGGTGTCCCCAGCGGAGTGCCTCCTTACATCTCAGGTGTCCCCAGGTGTCACCAGTGGAGTGCCTCCTTACATCTCAGGTGTCGCCAGCGGAGTGTTTCCTCACATCTCAGGTGTCCCCAGCGGAGTGCCTTCTTACATCTCAGGTGTCCCCAGCAGAGTGCTTCCTTACATCTCAGGTGTCCCCAGCGGAGTGCTTCCTTACATCTCAGGTGTCCCCAGCGGAGTGCTTCCTTACATCTCAGGTGTCCCCAGCAGAGTGCCTCCTTACATCTCAGGTGTCCCCAGCCAGCGGAGTGCTTCATTACATCTCAGGTGTCCCCAGCGGAGTGCTTCCTTACATCTCAGGTGTCCCCAGCCAGCGGAGTGCTTCCTTACATCTCAGGTGTCCCCAGCGGAGTGTTTTCTCACATCTCAGGTGTCCCCAGGGGAGTGCCTCCTTATATCTCAGGTGTCCCCAGCAGAGTGCTTCCTTACATCTCAGGTGTCCCCAGCGGAGAGCTTCCTTACATCTCAGGTGTCCCCAGCAGAGTGCCTCCTTACGTCTCAGGTGTCCCCAGCCAGTGGAGTGCTTCATTACATCTCAGGTGTCCCCAGCGGAGTGCTTACTTATATCTCAAGTGTCCCCAGCGAAGTGCTTCCTTACATCTCAGGCATCACTGTCCCCAGACGAGTTAGCCTGCCGAGTGGCTACAATAGAAATGGAGCTGCGGCACCGCCCACTTGCCACCCCTTTCCACAACAGGTCACAGATGACAGACCGGCCTGGGGGCGGTGGGTGGGCGGTGCCGCAGCTCCATTTTTATAGTAGCCACTCGGCAGGTTCCCTTCTTGTTAATAACGCGTATGTGGTCTTCTGGAAAATGGCCGCCGGCAGAGACATTACCTCCGCCGGCCGGACCCCTAGCGGCGGCAGCGGCGGCGAAAAATAGTGAAAAAAAAGGTCAGGGGAGGGGGATTGCTGGAATGTTAAAGGGGCCGGGTAAATCACACTGGTGGGCCGGATGCGGCCCGCGGGCCGTAGTTTGAGGACCCCTGCTCTACACACTGTAACTGCAGCTAACTGACTTGCCTGCCTGCTCTATCTAACTCAATATAAATGACACTGTCTCTCTCTCTCTGTAAGCTCTCTCTTTAGTCAACGCCAACACACTACACAAGGCCGCCAAGCCGGCGGCCTTATATAGTGTGGGGCCTGTACCTACTCCTCTGAGCCATGATTGGCCAAAGCCACCCTGGCTTTGGCCAATTACGGCTCTCCGTTCTTACCGCGCTGTGATTGGCCAAAGCATGCGGGTCATAGTGCATGCTTGGCAAATCATCAGCCAGCAATGCACTGCGATGCCACAGTGAATTATGGGCCGTGATGCGCCACTCGAATTTGTCGCGAGCGGCCCATAATGTTCGCAATAAGCGTATATTTATTGGTTTGCGCAAAAGTTATAGCGTCTACAAACTAGGGTACATTTTCTGGAATTTACACAGCTTTTAATTTATGACTGCCTATCTAATTTCTTGAGGTGCTAAAATGGCAGGGAAAGTACAAAACCCCCCCTAAATGACCCCATTTTGGAAAGTAGACACCCCAAGGAAATTGCTGAGAGGCATGTTGAGCCCATTGAATATTTTTTTTTTGTCCCAAGTGATTGAATAATGACAAAAAAAATAAAAAAATTTTTACAGAAAGTTGTCACTAAATGATATATTGCTCACACATGCCATGGTTATATGTGGAATTGCACCCCAAAAGAAATTTTGCAGCTTCTCCCGAGCACGGGGATACCACATGTGTGGGACTTTTTGGGAGCCTAGCCGCGTACGGAGCTCCGAAATCCAAGCACCGCCCTCAGGATTTCTAAGGGCGCAAATTTTTGATTTCACTCCTCACTACCTATCACAGTTTCGAAGGCCATAAAATGCCAAAATACCACAAAACCCCCCAAATGACCCCATTTTGGAAAGTAGACACCCCAAGCTATTTTCTGAGAGGCATGTTGAGTCCATGGAATATTTTATATTTTGTTGCGGGAATATGACAAACTTTTTTTTTTTGCACAAAGTTGTCACTAAATGATATATTGCTCACACATGTCATAGTTATATGTGAAATTGCAACCCAAAATACATTCTGCTGCTTCTCCTGAGTACGGGGATACCACATGTGTGGGACTTTTTGGGAGCCTAGCCGCGTACAGGACCCCGAAAACCAAGGCCTTCAAGATTTCTAAGGGCATACATTTTTGATTTCACTCCTCACTACCTATCACTACCTATCACAGTTTTGAAGGCCATAAAATGCCAAGATGGCACAAAACCCCCCCAAATGACCCCATTTTGGAAAGTAGACACCCCAAGCTATTTGCTGAGAGGCACTTTGAGCCCATTGAATATTTTTTTTTGTCCGAAGTGATTGAATAATGACAAAGAAAAAAAAAATGTACAAAAAGTTGTCACTAAATAATATATATCTCAAACACGCCATGGTTATATGTAGAATTGCACCCCAAAATACATTTTGCTGCTTCTCCTGAGTATGGGGATACCACATGTGTGGGACTTTTTGAGAGCCTAGCCACGTACGGGGCCCCAAAATCCAAGCACCGCCTTCAGGCTTTCTAAGAGTGTAAATTTTTGATTTCTCTCCTCACTACCTATTGTTGTGGAATTATAGGCTGCTGTTTACAGAGCACACAGCCTATAATTCCTGTGCTATCTAAGCACACATCAGATTTCATCTTCTTGAAGTAATGCTATCGTTAAGTTTGCTAAAGATCCACTCACCGTTCATTCGTCCCATCATTCATCCAAGAAAGGCAGCACCACAAAAGCTTATCTTCTTATCAGGCCATTCCAGCAAAGACTGTTAAGCCGACGCCTACTCATAGGCTTTTATTAAACTCAAAAGATCTCAAGACAGGAGGTGATTGGCTGCAGCAACCAATCCCCTCCCCATGGGCGGGAACCTCATAGGATGTTCCCTCCTCACAGGAAAATGACAACACTTGGACATTCCTTCCAACAGGAGATGTCATACATGAATACAATAAACGTAGGATGGCTAAAGTTATCGTTGATAGGAATTCTTATTCTGCGCTATTCCATAGAATAACGCATAATAAGATTATACTATTATTGAATGGGGGAGGGAGGCTATCTGCAGACGCACGCTACGAATTCCAACCAATGTTGATCAGACATAGCAGAGACAAGAGCGCCCATCCGCCTATAACCAATGATGTCATTGCAGAGCGAGCATATCCCCTCCTTAACGATCGTCCATGCTAATGCACAGAGGGCCCCCGTTGGCGGACATATCCGCACCCCGCAAACATCACACTCCAACCTCAAAACGTTTTCCCCTATCAGACGGGATTCAACCAGCCTCAGACCACCCCAATCAGCTCTTTTAGAGCGGGTTGCGGAAGTACTAACACTGGGGACACTATGACAATACATATTAAATACATCTCCATAAAAATCTCCACAACACTATCACAGTTTCGAAGGCCATAAAATGCCAAAATAGCACAAAACCCCCCAAATGACCCCATTTTGGAAAGTAGACACCCCAAGATATTTGCTGAGAGGCATGTTGAGTCCATGGAATATTTTATATATTGCCACAAGTTTCGGGAAAATGACAAACTTTTTCTTTTTTGCACAAAGTTGTCACTAAATGATATATTGCTCACACATGACGTGGGAAAATGTGAAATTACACCCCAAAATACATTCTGCTGCTTCTCCTGAGTACGGGGATACCACATGTGTGGGACTTTTTGGGAGCCTAACCGCACACGGGACCCCGAAAACCAAGCACCTCCTTCAGGATTTCTAAGGGCATAAATTTTTGATTTCACGCCTCACTACCTATCACTACCTATCACAGTTTTGAAGGCCATAAAATGCCAAGAAGGCACAAACCCCCCCAAATGACCCCATTTTGGAAAGTAGACACCCCAATCTATTTTCTGAGAGGCAGGTTGAGCCCATTGAATTTTTTTTTTTATTTTTGTCCCAAGTGATTGAATAATGACAAAAAAAAATTAAATATTTTTTTTTTATAAAAAGTTGGCACTAAATGATATATTGCTCACACATGCCATGGTTATATGTGGAATGCACTCCAAAATACATTTTGCTGCTTCTCCTGAGTACGGGGATACCACATGTGTGGGACTTTTTGGGAGCCTAGCCGCGTATGGGACCCCGAAAACCAAGCACCGCCTTCAGGATTTCTAAGGGCGCAAATTTTTGAATTCACTCCTCACTACCTATCACAGTTTCGAAGGCCATAAAATGCCAAAATAGCACAAAACCCACCAAATGACTACTGTAGCGCTACCCCCAGTTAAGAGAGCTGCTGGTTTTGTTTTGGGCCCTGTAGTGCACCGCTGTCAACCCCTGGCAATCGGCTCTAACCTCCAGTGGCACAGCTAGTAAGGGGAGATAGGACCGCGTGACCGCAACTCTTGGTGACGCAGTCCTATGGCAAACACACACAGTGATATACTTTAAAACTTCTATTAAAGTAAGTGAAACTGACACCAATGTACTTGACCCAGATATTTTACTGAGGCTAATGGGCAAGTAATAAACAACAGTATAACAAGTTGCAGATCCCTGCAATAAACAGTAATAAAGATAAACAGAGTAATCAGAATAATAACGTATTGCTATGCAGCTCTAGCACCGCCCTTTTACAGCTACTTCCCCTCATGGGTAGACTAACACCCAGCAATGTCTACCTATGCAGTCAGGCCTGACTGGTCTAAATAGAAGTTCAGTGAAACAATATTCGCTAGCAATCTTTCGGTGGTGCACTTGAAGAACAACTTTGTAATCCAAACTAATAGTAAAGATAAAGTATCTGTCTTTAAACAGCTCTCACCACCCGTACAAGTCCAAGTCAGTTTCCTCCGCTGATTCGTCTAGGAACAGGAATCCACCGACATCCGAGTCTTCAATCCGTCTGGTGTACTGCAGCAAGGATGAGAAGATGTCTCTCAGGTTCAGCTAGGCTGGCAGAGGGCTCTTTGGAAAAGAGCACAAGGCCCAGGCTTCAGGCCTTGTGCATACAGCAGTTCAGCACAGAGATCCTCTTGCTCGGAGAGGGGGTGTCCAAAAGAGGCAGAACAAACCCCACCTCCCCTTTATAAAGTCTGCCCCAGCAGTCTCTGTTCCGGAGCAATGCACCCTGGGTGCTGCAAGATGTACTGGGAGATGTAGTCTCTCTGTATTAAAGGGGAATACCCCGCTACACACTCCCCCCACTTTGAATCTTTGGTCCCCAAAGACATCTAACATTTTTAGATCTGCAAAACATTTTAGCTTCAATGCGGTTGCATAGGATTGACAGAGGAGCCTCCCACCAATCATCATATGATGGGGAGCTGTCCTGTCCACAGGTCGCTTCAGTGGGGGCGACCTGTCTAACTGTGCCAGGAAGTGAGCTGGGGTTGCCCTCCACCAAATCTGTGGTGAGAAGGTCAGGCTCTCTTGGCAACCCTTGAGGGGTGAGGTTAACTTCTTCGGTGCTCTCACCCATCACTTCACAAGTCTCTTGAGAGGATACTTAACTCTTCGCTTTCTCTGTTCCACTGGCTCAGACACGGTATGCTCACTTGCCTCTTTGAGTACTTCTGCCTCCTGCAGATTGGTTTCTTCCACTACTGCTATGAATCCTTCCTCTGGCAGTGAGGGTAAGGTATCACATCTGGGGACAGCAGGGGCTAAAAGCCATTTCACCAGATCGGTATTGGTCCCAACGATGAGAGAGCTTCTTGAGGGCCCTGGCAGCCAGGGACAGACAATGGCCAGTGTCTCAAAGTTCTGGGGCTCCCCATACCTCAATGGATCACACGACAACTTGATCCGCAGACATCCATCACAAGAGTACTCTTCTGCTTGAATACCCTGAATCTTGGTGTCTCCCAACTCTTCCAGGGGCAGGTATGACAGGTACTTCTTGTAAAAGTCTCTGGTCATTAGGGTAACCTGAGCACCTGTATCAAGGATGGCTCTGGTGTAGATCCCTTCGATCAGAACAGGCACTACAGGCAGAGGACCTACCAATTGGGTAGCAGTCCTTTTGGAAACACCTGTAACAGCAGACTGGCATACTTGGACTTGTGCTCTCTTCAGCTTCCGGCGCTGGGAATGCCGTTTCTGGCGTTGTTTGAAAGACTGATAAGCGGTGTTTACTGAGACGGCATAAACTGCAGGTGTCCTCCACCGCTCCCTTGCAGATTCAGGGAAAGTTATTTTTGAAGGCCCGGATCTTCTCTCCATTCTTGGGTAACTTTTCTGAGGCCTCCGCCAGCCTTCTGTCTCCATTCGTGGACTTGGACATACTCGCTGGTAGTGGCCTACACCTCCACAGTTTTGACAGATGTCTTGCTTCGTGGGCTTTTGGGCAGACAATCCAGTACTTTCTGCCATCAATTTGTTCATCATCTCCGCCAGCTGGGACACTTGCACCTTCAGTGTGTCTGTCTCAGACCTGACATTCAGTGACCCGGTCACTATTTCCATTATTTTGGACATCTGAGTCTTCAGAACCCCAAACTCTGGATCTCTGTCGGTTGTGCTTGCCACCAGTACACTGAGTTCCCGAGTGTCTGAAGGGACATCTATCTGCTGTACTTTGGCACTTGTGGTGCTAGGAGGTTGAAGTTTCCTCTACTTTTGGTCCCTCTCAATCTCCATCTTATCTGCTTCATTCACTTTCTCAATGAGGACCTCATCCGGAGTTGAGGGGTCTTCCAAATGCTGCTTCAGTTGTAGCTTGATATAGTCACTCCTCAATCCCGTAGTCACAGATCTCCAGAATTTCTTTTGAACTAGCTCGGCTCCAAAATGCTCCCCAGTTCCTTCTTCCTTGGATGTGGACAACAGGTGGTCCTTGAGCTCAATGGTCCGGAATAGGAAGTTCTGAGGAGTCTCTCTACTATCCTGGGTCATATTTATCAGTCGATGAAATAACTCAGCGGCATCTTCCTCCTCATAATAGCTTTTCAGTATCCTCTTTAGCTGGTTCAGGGTCAATCCACTCTTCCTCTCTAACATGCCCCTGACACTTGAACCTGGGCTGATGGCATGGATTACAGCCTCTCTAATTTCAGATTCCTGATATCCTTTTTGTAGCCCCAACTCTATTTGGTGTAGGAGGCTGGTGTAGGACAGTTTGTCCTTCTGCCCTCTTTCTCCTATCTGGCCGTCAATGCGGAAATCCTTCCGGATGGTTACTTCCTGCAGGTGGCCCTGAGCTCGTTTCTTCAGTACCTTCCCAGGTTTGGGCATTAACTGACCATCTTTCTGATCCTCAAAAGCGACACGTAACCCATTAATGCGTTCAGCTATCATACTGGAAGTCTCCTGAAACCTCTCTTGTATGTTACGGTACTGTAGTTTCAAATCAACCAGCTGTTGTTCTGCCTCCGATTTAACAGCAACCCCTGCTTTCCTGTCCAAGGGTTCTAACTGCTTCTGACTGGGATGTGTCAGGTGGAACTCAGTCTTTTCGGACAATTTTATACTGGCACTGTGGAAGTTTTCAGGGACATCCTGTCCCCACTCTATCAGTGCATAGGTACAGTTGGTCCTTGGGTCTGGTCTCACTGCGGCCACGTAAGCCTTTCTATCCGGGGACAATGTTTGTACCACCTCTTTAATTTGTTTCTCTCTCCAGTCATTCCCTGGAAGTTCAATGGCCACGCTCGCTTCTGAGCGTGCCCCTTCTGCTTCGCACCATTGGACTACTTTGATGGGGTCCATGGTAGCACCAAGGGGCGGGCTTGCCTTTAGAATGACAGGATCCCGGACGAGCCCCCACGTGTAGCGCTACCCCCACTTAAGAGAGCCGCTGGTTTTGTTTTGGGCCCTGTAGTGCACCGCTGTCAACCCCTGGCAATCGGCTCTAACCTCCCGTGGCACAGCTAGTAAGGGGAGATAGGACCGCGTGACTGCAACTCTTGGTGACGCAGTCCTATGGCAAACACACACAGTGATATACTTTAAAACTTCTATTAAAGTAAGTGAAACTGACACCAATGTACTTGACCCAGATATTTTACTGAGGCTAATGGGCAAGTAATAAACAACAGTGTATCAAGTTGCAGATCCCTGCAATAAACAGTAATAAAGATAAACAGAGTAATCAGAATAATAACGTATTGCTATGCAGCTCTAGCGCCGCCCTTTTACAGCTACTTCCCCTCATGGGTAGACTAACACCCAGCAATGTCTACCTATGCAGTCAGGCCTGACTGGTCTAAATAGAAGTTCAGTGAAACAATATTCGCTAGCAATCTTTCGGTGGTGCACTTGAAGAACAACTTTGTAATCCAAACGAATAGTAAAGATAAAGTATCTGTCTTTAAACAGCTCTCACCACCCCGACAGTCCAAGTCCGTTTCCTCAGCCGATTTGTCTAGGAACAGGAATCCACCGACATCCAAGTCTTCAATCCGTCTGGTGTACTGCAGCAAGGATGAGAAGGTGTCTCTCAGGTTCAGCTAGGCTGGCAGAGGGCTCTTTGGAAAAGAGCACAAGGCCCAGGCTTCAGGCCTTGTGCATACAGCAGTTCAGCACAGAGATCCTCTTGCTAGGAGAGGGGGTGTCCAAAAGAGGCAGAACAAATCCCACCTCCCCTTTATAAAGTCTGCCCCAGCAGTCTCTGTTCCGGAGCAATGCACCCTGGGTGCTGCAAGATGTACTGGGAGATGTAGTCTCTCTGTATTAAAGGGGAATACCCCGCTACACTACATTTTGGAAAGTAGACATCCCAAGCTATTTGCTGAGAGGCATGGTGAGTATTTTACAGCTCTCATTTGTTTTCGAAAATGAAGAAAGAAAATAATTTTTTTTTCTTTTTTAAATTTTCTAAATTTTGTGACAAAAAGCGAGATCTGCAAAATACTCACCATACCTCTCAGCAAATAGCTTGGGGTGTCTACTTTCCAAAATAGGGTCATTTGGGGGGGGGGGTTTGTGCCATCTGGGCATTCCATGGCCTCCGAAACTGTGATAGGCAGTGAGGAGTGAAATCAAAAATTTACACCCTTAGAAAGCCTGAAGGCGGTGCTTGGTTTTGAGGGTCCCGTAAGCGGCTAGGCTCCCAAAAAGTCCCACACATGTGGTTTCCCCGTACTCAGAAGAAGCAACAGAATGTATTTTGGGGTGTAATTCCACATATGCCCATGGCATGTTTGAGCAATATATCATTTAGTGACAACTTTGTGCAAAAAAAAAAAAAAAAAAAAAAATATTTTTCCCGCAACTTGTGTCAAAATAGAAAATATTCCATGGGCTCGACATGCCTCTCAGCAAATGGCTTGGGGTGTCTACTTTCCAAAATGGGGTCATTTGGGGGGTTTTGAACTGTCCTGGCATTTTATGCACAACATTAGGAAGCTTATGTCACACATCATCCACTCTTCTAACCACTTGAAGACAAAGCCCTTTCTGACACTTTTTGTCTACATGAAAACATGAAAATGAAAATATATTTTTTTGCAAGAAAATTACGTTGAACCCCCAAACATTATATTTTTTTTAAAGCAAAGGCCCTACAGATTAAAATGATGGGTGTTGCATTTTTTTTCCCACACAGTATTTGCGCAGCGATTTTTCAAACACATTTTTTGGGGAAAAAATACACTTTTTATTTTTAATGCACTAAAACACACTATATTGCCCAAATGTTTGATGAAATAAAAAAGATGATCGTAGGCCGAGTACATGGATACCAAACACGACATGCTTTAAAATTGCGCACAAACGCGCAGCGGCGACAAACTACATACATTTTTAAAAGCCTTTAAAAGCCTTTACAGGTTACCCCATTAGATTTACAGAGGAGGTCTACTGCTAAAATTACTGCCCTCGATCTGACCTTCGCGTGATACCTTACATGCATGGTGCAATTGCTGTTTACATATGACGCTAGACCGATGCTTGCGTTCACCTTTGCGCAAGAGCAGGGCAGGACAGGGGTGCTTTTTTTTTTATTTATTATTTATTTTGCTTTTTTATTTTATTTTTAAACTGTTCCTTCCATTTTTTAAATATTTTTTTACCATTTTTATTTTTATCTCAGGGAATGTAAATATCCCCTATGATAGCAATAGGTAGTGACAGGTACTCTTTTTAAAAAAAAAAATTGGGGTCTATTAGAGCCTAGATATTTCCTCTGCCCTCAAAGCATCTGACCACATCAAGATCGGTGTGATAAAATGCTTTCCCAATTCCCCAATGGCGCTGTTTATATCCGGGGGGGGGGGACATTCCCTCCCACTGCTTGTAAAAGCAGTCTAGAGGCTAATTAGCCACTAGGATTGCTTTTACATGAAAGCCGACCGCTGGCTGAAAAGAATGATACCAAAATGATACCTAAACCCGCAAAATACCTGAAAAGCAAGCATGATAAAACATAACAATAAAACATTGCAGAATAGAATAGAGTAAAAAAGAGCAGAACAATAGAGAGAAAATAGAGAGAGAGAGAGAGAACAATAAAACGACAACTATTTTTTATTTTTTTATTTTATATATTTTTTGTGTTTTTCTTTTTTTACGTTTTTTTTTTTTTTACACTTTTTTTTGTAACTGTAACAACTGTAATGATTCGGTCTCTCAAAATGCGATGGCATCTTGGGAGACCCTGTGTAAGTGTTTCCTAGTCTGTGAAATGCTGTACCCCACGCTAAAACTTCACTAGTGTGTGGAAGCGTTCAAAACATTTACCAATGCACAGATCAGGATTGTCAGGACAGAGTGGACAAAAATAACGGGTGTCACCCCTAAATCCGTGCTTGCTACAGACACAACATCTTTTTTGGGGGGCTCGTTGGGTAGGGGTACTCTCGAGGACATACGGAAAATGCCTCTCATGCAGCCGGCTTACTGCATTTGGTTGGGGATGATGAGGTGCAGAACCGCCTGGATACAGGAGGTCTGTGACTATCTCATCCTGGAATTTAAGGAAGGATAAAGTCCCGCCTGAAGCTCTGTATAGCACATGAGCGTTCAGCAAAGCTAATTGAAATAAGGATAGAGACACTTTTTTGTACCAGCGTCTCGCCTTACGGGCAATGTGATACGGCACCAACAACTGGTCGTTGAGGTCCACCGCTCCCATATTTTGGTTATATTCGTGGACACAGAGGGGTTTCTCCACAACACCAGTCGCCGTACGAATTTGGACTGTCGTGTCTGCGTGAAGGGAGGTAAGAAGGAAAACATTCTTATTATCCCTCCACTTGACAGCGAGCAAATTATTACACTTCAAGCAAGCTCTCTCCCCCAGCCTAAGACGGGAATCTACAAGCCCCTGGGGAAAGCCCCGGCAATTAGGTCGCACGGTGCCACATGCTCCAATCTAATGATCAGACAAGTGACTAAACAGTGTCACGCTCGTGTAATAATTGTCCACATACAAGTGGAACCCATTTCCGAATAAGAGTGACACCAATTTCCACACTATCTTGCCAGCGCTCCCTATGTAATCTGGGCAGTTCTCCGGCTCTACGTGACTGTCTTTTCCCTCATAAACCATAAAGCTCCATACATAGCCTGTTGCCCTGTCACATAACTTATAGAGCTTGACCCCGTATCTGGCACGCTTGCTGGGAAGGTACTGTTTGAAAGACAAGCGGCCAGAAAATGTAATCAGGGACTCATCAACGCAGACAACTTGATCGGGAGTAAACAAGGCTGCAAAACGTTCGTTGAAGTGGTTTATGAGGGGCCGAATTTTGTAGAGCCGATCAAATTCAGGGTCTCCACGTGGACGACAAAGTTCATTGTTGTTGAAGTGCATGAACCGCAAGATCTGCTCGTATAGTTTCCTGGACATGGAGGCAGAGAACACGGGCATATGGTCAATTGGGCGCGTGGACCAATAAGCACGCAATGACGGGAATTTATGTGTGCCCATGTTGAGGGAAAGACCCAGAAAGGTTTTAAATTTGGAAACCGTAATTGGTTTCCAATCTCTGGCAATGGAAGGCAGCTGGGGATTAGCGGCGATGAATTGACCAGCATATAAATTACTCTGGTCCACAATAGATCTATAGAGATCTTCCGTGAAAAACAGCGAATAAAAATCAAGTGGCGTAAAATCAGCTGTTTCCACCTGAATATCGGGTTGGCCAGTGAATGGGGGAAGTACGGGTTCTGCAGAAGTGTTGGGCACCCAATCAGGATAGGCAAATTCTGCAGGAAGGGCACTATGAGCACGATGGGCCTGCCTTTGTCTTCTTCTTGGTAGCAGCGGGACACTACTTGTGCTTGCCACCTCGCCAACTTTAACTGCTCTTATGGGACTCGCCACGTCACCAAGTGATACTGCAGTTCTGATGTACGTCCAGGGTGTACTAGGCCGCTGGTGCTTGCCAGTTCATCAGAAGGAATAGCGGAGCTAGTACTTCTCTACTCCATAATACGAGAGCCCTGCGGTTCTTGCTCCTCAACAACATCAGAAGATCGGGGTCGGGTACGCCTTACCTTAGCAGGGACCTCATCTTCTTTGTCAGTGCTTTCTGACATGGAGCTGCTGTCTTCTACGGGGTTGTATTCTGAGCTGGAATCTGACAGATGCGTGACCTCCTCTTCACTATCTGTCATGCTCAGAATCTCGTAGGCCTCTTTACTAGTGTACCTTCGATTTGCCATTTTGGGCTCTAAATTTAGTGGTACACTAGTAAGATTCACAGGTAATAGAGCACCTGACTGTCAGCAACTGTATCAAACGCTACCAAAAAAACTGTTAGCGATCGCAGGGATCAAACCTGTCTCTGTGAATGCTGCAGTTATGTGTGTTGTGTTTTTTAAGTGACAGTGATCGATCGATACTGCACTTGGGTGGGCTGGGCTGGGCTGGGCGGAGGGGCTAAACGCAGGTGCTAGCAGGTATCTGGGCTGACCCCGCTAACACTGCGTTTTTGGGAACCTTAAACCGCTGGGGACGCTAGTATAGATCTGATCAGATCAGATATTGATCTGTTCAGATACTATACCACTAAGGGAGGTGTATGCTTTGCGCGTGGGTGTTAGCGTTACTGGCACTAACCTGGCGCTGCCTGGGGCGACGTAGACCCTAACTGACGCTAAAACCTAATTGATATCACTCGCCGGGCGATCAGGGGGTTAAACCTTTATTGGGTTATATACGGCGGGTGCCCTGATGCTATAAAAAGCAAACTAACCAACCAGCGTCACCCGTAACACTTATACGGTGATCACTGGTAAAAGGGTTAACTAG
Organism: Rana muscosa; assembly: GCA_029206835.1. Classification (NCBI taxonomy): domain Eukaryota; kingdom Metazoa; phylum Chordata; class Amphibia; order Anura; family Ranidae; genus Rana; species Rana muscosa. The sequence continues at coordinate 366,771,510 of CM055118.1, read as the reverse complement.
GGGCAATCAGGGGGTTAAAACCTTTATTAGGTAATATATGGCGGTATATAAAATCCTGATGGGTAACCTAAATAACTAAATAACTAACTGGCTAACCAGTGTCACCAGTGACACTTATACGGTGATCACTGGTGAAAGGGTTAACTCTAGGGACAATCAGGGGGTTAAAACCTTTATTAGATTGTATATGGGGGTACCTGACGCTATAAAAACCTGGCAGCGAACCTAAAAAAATAACTTGCTACCTAGGGGCACCAGCGACACTAATACAGCGATCAGAAAAACGATCGCTTAGTGACACTGGCGATAGGGGGTGAAAGCGTTACCTGGGGGGCTATCGAGGGGTTAAACCTTTTAGGGGGCTACCCTGGACCTAAAGGGGCCTAAACCTAACTGCCCTGCAACTTTTTACTGTCACAGATGACACTAAATGCAGTGATCAGTGAATAAATGATCACTGCAATCAGTGACACTGCCACTGGGGGCTGGGGGGTGACCTGGGGGGTGATCTGGGGGTGACTGGGCGGTGAAATGTGTGCCTATGTGTACCTACGTGTCAATGGGCTGTTGGTGCACTTACTTGATGTCTTCTCTCCTTGGCGCTCCGGATGAAAAGAGCGCTGCATGGAGAGATGACATCACTTCCTCTGCCTGTGTTTACATTACACAGGCAGAGGAAGCATTTCATTCGCCGGGAGCGATCGCGAGGGGGTGGCCAGAAACCAATGGCCGCCCCCTCATCCCGGATCGCTCCTGAAGCGATACCAACCGCCTTATGTATCGGGGGGGGTCCGATCGGATCCCCCCACCCGCGCGAAGGCAGGCACGTACAGGTACGTGATTGTGCCTGTCCGTGCCATTCTGCCGACGTATATGTACATGGGGCGGGTGTTAAGTGGTTAAAGTCTGAAGGACAGTAAACTTGCCCTTTGTTTAGAAAGTTCAGAGACCCCTTATATACAGTATTTTCCATGTAGCCATATCTTGAATTAGCTGAGAGTAAACTGGATTACCATGACAAGTAGGAAAACTCAACAATGACTACTTATATATCTCTTTCCACACAGGTTATCATCAACCATCTTTTGAACTATGTATGTTTAAGCTGGATAGGTATCATGATATCACATATGTGAATGGGAAGGCTTTTGAAGCAGTCTTATGATGGCCTTTTTCACCTCTTGGTTCCTCAGGCTGTAGATAAGAGGATTTAACATTGGAGTCACCACCGTGTAGAATACAGAGGCCACCTTTTCCTGTGTTTTGAGGGTACTGGAGGATGGATGAAAGTAAGCACAGACAACTGCAACATAGAAGATGGTAGAACACATCAGATGTGAGGAGCAAGTGCTAAATGCTTTCCTCCTGCCAGCCACAGAGTTTATCCGTAAGACAGACTTCATGATGAAGATGTAGGAGACCAGGATGATTGTCATTGAACTTAAGCAACAAGAACCCCCAAAGAAAAGGGTGACGATGGTGCAGGTGCGGATTTTGGAACAGGACAGTCTGGCCAGAGGAGGGATGTCACAGTAGAAGTGGTCTATAAGGTTAGAGTCACAGAATTCAAGGCTGAATAGACTGCTGGTCTGTGCAACTGACTGAACAAAGGCAATAAAGAAGGAGAGAATCACAAGACTGAGACATTTCCTATTAGTCATTATTGAGATGTAGTGGAGAGGGTGGCATATAGCAACATATCGGTCATATGCCATGACCGAGAGGACCAAAATCTCTGTACCTGCCAGTGCACAAAAGAAGTAGAATTGAAGAGTGCAACCCATGAATGTGATTAATTTTCTCTCAGAAAGGAGGTCAGACAACATTTTAGGAGTAACTACTGAAGCATAGAAGAGGTCCACCATAGACAGACATCTCAGTAAGTAGTACATTGGAGTGTGGAGGTTGGGTGAGATATTAACCATTGCCATCATCCCAATGTTTCCAAGCACGGCCACTATGTAAACCATTAAAAAGAGCACGAAGAGGAACAGGGCAACTAATTTATCATCAGTAAGACCAGATAACTCAAACACGGTCACGTGAGTCTTGTTCTTGACACCCATGATGTTTTTGGTCTGAAACAGTTGAAATAAACATCTCATTTCTTTATGAAAATAGTATCTGTAAAGATTATACAAACTAGTGTCCTACAGTAGATCTTAAAACATTGAGGTTGTTTTTTTTTATTACAAAAGCTTTTATTGAAAGATCATGAACATACATTTAATGTGTCAGAGTCAAACATTCTGAATAAGGTATTGCATCTACAGACATGGGGAAATTTTGAGGTCAAGTAAAAAGGGGATCAACACAGAAAAAGCATACAATGTAGAATGCATTTTTTTTTTGTATGAACAGTGTGTACATCATATGGAAATACCTCTGAGAAATATTACAGGGTTATAAAAATGTGGTATCCCAATGTTTCCATTTATTATCATGAATATGCATCGTATCATACAAGGTGTGGTGAATGCGTTCGAATAGTTTTATAGCTTCCATTCTGGTTAACACTTGCGACCAGGAAAGAGCTGAGGTACGCCAGTTCAGTGCTGTGACCCAATGTATGGCTACCAAAAGCGTGTGGATTCGTTTTTCGCAAGGTGCAGGGATATCAGGAATAGAAGTGAAGCACAGGCACATTTGTATGGTAAGAGTGATTAAGCGCCCTGCGATGGTGGATGCCTTTGTGGCTGCTTTCTGCCAGATGGGCTTAAGGTGTTTACAGCTCCAAAAAAGATGGGATAGTGAGCCCAATTCGGTACAGCCACGGAAACACAGTGGAGATACCACAGGGTAAATAGAATGGAGTTTCGTGGGAGTCATATACCATCTCATGTGGAGTTTGACAGCTGTTTCGCGGATTGAATGTGACCTTGTGTTTTTAAACATGTTAGTCAGCATCTCCTCCCATTCGGGTGGCCCATAAGTATGGCCCACCTCTCTCTCCCAACTAAGCACTGGTTTAGTTTTTGCCTCCAAGGCAAACTCATTGAGCATGCATTAGAGTTTGGAAATAACCACTTTGTCTCTGGAGGAGTGTGTACATATGTGTTCATATTGAGCGCTATGTGCTCGGGATTCTAGGGTGCCTCTACTGTGGTAGAAATGCTTGATTTGTGTGTACCTGTATAGCTCAGAGGGAGGAAAGTCGTGCACTGATTGTAGCTACTGGAAAGTTTTAAAGTGATGACCCTCTTTGAAGGATTGAAATGTTGTTACTCCAGCCGTGCACCATTGAAGGAACCGGGTCCTATAGTGGAAGGCTGTGGGGAAATCAGGGTCACCAAAAAATGAGTATAGAGGGGAGAGGTCAAGTGAAATTTCTTACCATATAGTGACCAAAGGTATACAGAATGGCATACGATCGTGTTCAGCGAAGTGAGTTGACTAGCTTTGATAGATCTGGAACACAGTAACCTCAAAAGGAGGAAGGGGAGGATAGCGTGTGCTTCAAAAGTTAGCCAAGGTATATCAGTAGAGGGGGTGTGCCATTGGGCCGTTTGTGCGAATCTGGACGACAAATAATAGCGCCATAGGTCTGGGAGACCCAACCCTCCAAGGGGTTGGAGTATGTACAATTGAGATTTGTGGAATCTCGGTTTTTTATGTTGCCATATGAATTTTTTAACATCCCTTTGGATTAATTCAATGTAAGTCTTAGAGACATAGATGGGGAGGGTTCTGAAAAAAATAGCAACTTGGGTAAAATAGTAATTTTAATGGCTGTGACCCTGCCTAGAAACTAAATGTGGTACTTATCCCAAGTCTTTAGCAGGGATCTGACATGGGAGACTATAGGGTGATAATTTGCTTGAAAAAGTGTCTGAAAAGTAGGGGTGAGCTGTATTCCTAAGTAACGGAATGTTTAAGTGCACCAAGCGATTGGGAAGTGATGCTACAATGAGGTTGCAAGGTCATTCGGTATATTTATTGGCATTGCAGAGCATTTAGCTAAATTAACACCCAGACCCAAAATCTTATGAAACAAGTCCAGTAGGGAAGTTAAGTTGGGCAGTGCTATAAATTGGGTTTGTTAGGAACAGGAGGACGTCGTAAGCATAGAGGCTAAGTTTAAATTCTTTGGGACCTTTATGATAACCCTTAATATTCACATTTTCTGAGATGGCACGGGATAAGGGCTCTAAGGCCAGGGCAAATAGAAGGGGGGACAAAGGGCACCCCTGTCTGGTGCCTTTCTGAAGTGAGAAGAATTGGGAGTTATTACCTGGTAACTTGATACGAGTTTGGGGGTCCCTATATAAGTTGTGAAAACCTTGCAGGAATTCACCAGTGATGCCGAATCTGGGCAATAAATGGTCTAGGTGCGACCAGCTAACGCTGTTGAACGCCTTATGTATGTCGAGGCTAAGAAGAAGTGTCTGTTTAGAGTGTAAATTTGCATCTTGTATTATATTGGTGACTAGGCGAATGTTGTCCGTTATTTGTCTTCTTGGAATAAACCCAGTTTGATCAGGGGAGATCAGGGTCGTAATGACTGAAACCAGTCTGTCCACCAGCAATCTGCCAAAGATCTTCAGGTCGTTGTTGATGATCGAGATCGGACGGAAGTTTTGGGGAAGAGAGTGATCCTTGTGGGGTTTAGGTATAAGGGACATGTTGGCTAATACAATTTCTGTGGGAAAATCATTGCCCATTAAAATATGGTTTTAGAGGGTAGCCAGTTTAGGAGATAAGATGTGGGAGAATTTTTTTGTAGTAGGAGGTAGAATAACCATCTGGGCCTGGTGCAGTAGAGGATTTAAGTGATTTGATAATAGTTGAAATTTCCGCCTCTAATTGCTGGCTGGACAGAGTGGGCAGTGTCAGGTTTGAAAACCAAGACTGGGTTGATGGGTCATTAGTTGATTGGGACACTGCAAATAGGTTTTTGTAGTAGTCTAAGAAAATGTCCATTACATAATTTGGGTGTGAAACTAAAACCCTGCCAGGGTTCCGAAGTTTATAGGTGTGAGATGGTTTCATGGCCTGGCTGAGTTTCCTTGCAAACATAGTAGATGCAGAGTTACTGTATAACTTTAGCCCATCTCAAGGCCTTCTCTGTTCTGGCAGAGAGCAGGAGGTCTAAAGCCTGCTTTTTGCTATCTATTTGTTGGAGGAGGTCTGGGGAAGGGGATTGGTTATAACGGTTATACAGTCTGTCTAAAGTTTTCGTGAGAGAACGGAGCTCAGTCAGTTTGGCTCTATTTTTGTTGGAGGCAATGCTAATAAGATGACCCCGCATAACAGCTTTATGAGCTGTCCAGAGTGTGCATGGTGGGGTGTCAGGGAGCCGATTATCTTCGAAATAATCATTGAGTTGTGTTGTAAGGGTGTCAACAGTGGAGGGGTCTGTCAGTAAGGAATCGCTGAGTCTCCAAGTGTAGGTTGTAAGTTTAAGGCCTATTCTGTAAACTGTGATAGCTACCATGTGGTGATCCGACCAGGGGCAGACATGTATATCTGCCCTAGATGAGTTTGCTAAGACTGTTGGGGTACAAAAGATATAATCTAGGCGAGCAAAACTGTCATGTGGGTTCGAATAGAAAGTGTAAGATCTGCATCTAATATTATGTGCTCGCCATGCATCAATCAGTTGTAGTGAGCTCAGGCTACTGTTGAGTGATTTAGGGAAAGCTTTAGAGGAGGGGGTAACTCTGCTTCTATCTAAGCCTGGGTGTGCCGCGAGATTTGAAATCTCCCCCTACTATTAAATGCGGGGAGAGGCAGAATGGCAAAAAATTGTTCGAAAAATGAAGCTTGTGCTTCGTTGGGGGCATAGATAGAGGCAATAGTCGTGGCTCGACCTTGGATTTTACCTTGTAATATTATGAACCTACTGTTAGGGTCCTTATATATATGACCAACTTCAAATAGTATCAAGTTTTTTATGAATATGGCTACTCCACGGGATTTTGTGTTATGGGTTGTACAGTAAAATTGTTTGAAAGACTTGTCAAAGAATTGTGGGTGGTTAGTACTGGAGAAATGGGTCTCCTGCAATAAGAGGATATCTGCACCCAGACTTTTGTATTGACAGAATGCTTTCTTCCGTTTCTGAGGAAGGTTAAATCCTTGCACATTATGGGATATTATTTTAGGGGCCATAGGGACTCAAAGGGTCATTAGCATGGTGATGGCTGTAGGGGCTATGAGTAGAATATTGCCGTGGAATAGCCAGACTCACATCATTCAGACAGTGATATTACTGTACATGTCTCTTGATAGAAAAGACATTTGTCTGTGGTTCTGCATGAAATAGTACTGTTAGAGATAATCCTTCATAACACATTAACAGAATAAACTTATACAAAGTAAAACAAAATGTAATACTGCTCAAAAACAAAAAATGAGAATGGGGGTCAGAGGAAAACATACATATTGACCAACAATAAACTTTCCCTGGACTATGAAGTCCTATACCAACCAAGGGACCCAGAGAGTGCCGAGGCGATGAACAGGGTGACCATAAAAAGCACGTCACCCTGAGTTTCACGACGGATTGGGTCCGAGAGCCAGTAGGGGGGATTGACTGTGGACGCGGGGAGACTTACCGCCCCAAGGCAGATGGGTATCATATAGAGTGCTATGGTGCGGACATGCCGTCTGAAAAATTGTCCTGCCAGGTGGGAATAGTGGCATGGGGGGAATGAGGGGCTCTACCGGGGCTCACAACAAGAGCTGGAGGATACAGAGCAGCCTTCCAACTGTATAGTCAGAACTGGGGGAGTAGTAAACCCTTCAAAGAGGCCTGGTTCTGTAAACAATTGAAATTAAGGCCCATCCTGGTGCGAGTCAGTCTTGATGCAGTCATCCGAAGAACCTATGGGCAGGGTGGGTTAGGCTGGCTGGTCCCGAAATGGTTGGCGCCATCTGCTTTGGTTCCTCCGTGAGGAGGGCACATTCCAAATTGGACTAGGTCCCGGTGTGGGAGGCCAGCGGTTCGGGGCATCCGACTCCAACAGGCCAAGTTTTAGCAATATTTTCTTCCCCTCTGCAACATTGTAGGCTGTGTAGGTGGTTCCATTGTGAGGTACTGTGAGTTTAAACGGGAAGCCCCATCTGTATCGGATGTGGGCTGATTGGAGCACTGAAGTGATCTCTTTCATCCTGCGCCTATGGTCCAGCGTGGCCTGCGAGATATCCGGGAAGATCTGAATCTTTACGCCATCCAACTCTATGGCTGCCACATTTCTGGCAGCACGTAAGATATCAAGTAATCCTTTAAGCATAGTATAACATCTCGTGGCGGCTTCTCAGCAGGGGGTTTAGGGCGCAGGGCCCTATGGATCCTGTCACACACAAACGCTGTGGTTGGCGTGTGAAATAGCTTATTTGCAGCAGCAGGGAGGTCTGTAACCACTTCTGGGATGTCACGCAGTCTTAAATTATTTCTGCGACCTGTGACTGTACCATCTGGAAATTTTCTGCCAGGGCCTCATAGTCTTTACAAAGATCAGCATGAGCTAGTGCCAGTTCATCGTGTTTAGTCTCTAAGAGATCCGTGTGGCCGCCCAGAGCAGAAATTTCTAATGATAATGTGTTGGTAGCTTTATGCAGCTCTGACTGAAACTTCCCTGCCAGCTTTTCATACATGGAGGACAGACTGTCCTCTAGATCAGACTTAGTAAGCTGTGCGGGACACTCACTGTCCTCTCGAGTTGGAGCTGAGGTCACAGGGAAAGCCGCCGGAGACGGAGAGCCTCGCTGGGCCTGGGCGCCATCTTTAGCCATGCTTGTTCGTTCGGCAGTGCGCAGGTACGTGGTAAGGGACCCATGCGGCTTGTAGTTCTTTAGCTTTTTGTGGGACGGCATGCACCCGGAGTTCCCACAGGGGTGCAGGGCAGATTGTGATCAAAAAAGGGTGATGTACAGCACTGTGGGAGGGCGATTAATCTCTGTGACCGCCGGAGCTCCTTTTAGCTGCATCCGTCTCTCATCGCGGCTCGCATGTGCCCCCGAGATTGTTTTTTAACTACTTTCTGACCGCCAGTCCCATACCCATGCACTGCGGTGCTTATACATACTAGTGCCTCCTCTGGAGCATGCAGAGGCACAGTCTGCAACTGCCATGTCAACCAAACACAGCGGATTGCAGTGCTCAGTATCGGACTGCTGTGAGCTGTGTGTAATTTCTTAATTTTCCCCAAAATTGTGACAAGAGCTTAAAAAAAAATCACCATTCCTGTTACTAAATACCTTGGACTGTCTACTTTTCAAAAAGGGGTAATTTGGGTGGGTATTTGTACTGCCCTGGCATTGTAGGACCTTAAGGCTGGGTTCACACCTAATGCCGTGTGGCTCCCAGCAGGGGTCCTGTGCGTCCTGGTTCGCCGTTTCAGGTCCGATTTCAGCGCAAATTTTGGGCTGAATTCGGACCTGAAATGGACCAAAAGATGCACAGGGCTCCTGTGAAAATTCACACCAGAGCCCCATCGGAGATATGTGAACCGGCTCCATAGAGAGCCAGTCACAATCTCCTGCTATTGTGAATTGGATGCCGGGATCGCACATTCAATTTGCAATAGTGTGAACCCGGCCTGAGAAATTGGATAGGCAGTCAGTAGATCAGCAAAAAACACAGTCACTTCCAGCGCTAATAGGTCTTCTAAGGTGTGGCGGCGTAACAGACGTCAGATAAAATGGTGGTGTGAAATGTATATATGGTATCCCAAAACTAGGTGGATGCTGCCTTCCTCAGATGGGGTAATCCGAAAGGAACTACAAGAAAAACAGAAATGTTAGGCCCAGCTCTGAGGAAGGGGGTGCGCCCCCGAAACGCGTTAGCTGTACACTGTGTTCTGTGCATGTCCATGTGCACTGTCTTTATGGCCTTTTGTCAATTACATTTTGTGAGTACCCACTTTTATACAAAAAAATCTTATTATTAAATTATCTCTGGTAATGCACTAGGTGTGCGCGCCTTCCAATTCTGTTTTTCTTGTAGTCAGTAGATCAGGATTGATCAATTCTCAAATCTATATACCATAGTTTGTGGACTCAATATAACTTTTACACAAAGTAAATATTATACACTGATTTGGGTTATTTTTCACCAAGACATGTAGCAGAATACATTCTGACCTAAATTTATGAAGAAAGATTATTTATTTGAAATTTTTTATAACAGAAACTAAAAAAAAAAAGGGTGTTTTTTTTTTAATTTGGGGATTTTTTTTTTTATATAGCAAATGATAAAAAACCCAGTGGTGATCAAATATGAATGAAAGCTCTATTTGTGTGAAAAAATTATATAATTTCATTTGGGTACAGTGTTGCATGACCGTGCAATTACTAGTTAAAATAGCACAGTGCTGAATAGCAAAATATGGTCTGGTCATGAAGGGGGTAAAACTTTCCTGGAGGTCAAGTGGTTAAAAATTTGTGGCTGTCATTGAGAATTATCTGACTCTATGCATGAGCCCCCCCCCCCCCCCCGCCAAACTTGAAGTCCCCCGAGCCCTCCAAGGCCCAAATCTCTAACCCTAATCAGAGTGTATATTTTTGCTGCGCACAGAGAATGAACGAGTACCGGGCACTTTAAAAAAAATAACAATAAGTTATACTGTTTATGTGAAAAAGCATATTCCATAAGTCATACTCATTGTATATACTTTATATATACAGGTGCATCTCATGAAATTAGAGTATCATCAAAAAGTTCATTTATTTCAGTAATTCAATTAAAAAGGTTAAACTCATATATTTTATATACAGTATCTCACAAAAGTGAGTACACCCCTCACATTCTTGTAAATATTTTATTATATCTTTACATGTGACCAAACTGAAGAAATTACACTTTGCTACAATGTAAAGTAGTGAGTGTACAGCTTGTATAACAGTGTACATTTTCTGTCCCCTCAAAATAACTCAACACACAGCCATTAATGTCTAAACTGCTAGCAACAAAAGTGAGTACACCCCTAAGTGAAAATGTCCAAATTGGGCCCAATTAGCCATTTTCCCTCCCAGTGTCATGTGACTCATTATTGTTTATAAAGAAAGAAAATACTGCGCTAATCCAAAAAAGTGAATAAAAATAAAGCTGCTACAAAAAATGTGACTAAAATTAATAAACATGGAATAAAGATGTAGCGCTAAGTGAAAAAATGAAGCCCAATGATTTGGGCCTCCAATCAAACCAAAGTGATAAATAATATCAATATAATGAGTCCATACAGTGTCCATAGAATTTTTTTTCGTGTTGTGAAGAAAAAACATGTAGCACTGAAGGGTCATCACATAACTCTTGTAGAAAAAGAGAGGTAGAATACTCTTACCGGAACGTTGGACCTGTGGTTTAGGCAGGTCAAATAGGCATACGAAATCCCAGTGGCACTCCTCATCAGTTAGTCTGGAAACTGGATCAGATGGGTCCCCAATGTAGACTGTCCTGTAGGCTCCCCGACTTGACAGCAGACTCTGGCTTTCACACCAATCCAGGTGGTCCTCCGATGGAACTGAAACCGCCACTCAGCAACGAGACCCTTTACCACGGTGAATATTAGTAACCAGTGGCCAAAGGAAGCTATTACTTGACCAACCACCCATGTGAGGAGAAAAGAAGGGAAGGAATGCTCCAATGGTGCGGGTCAATGAGGGTTTATTCAACCAACATAAAAGTGATCACAAACAATAAAAACGTTTAAAAAGGGGCAGTGAATAAGGTAGTGTACCAAGCCCTACGCGTTTCGAACAAATGTTCTTCAACAGGGGCATCAGGAGGAGCCTTCCGGACAGTCCAGTAAGAGTATTCTACCTCTCTTTTTCTACAAGAGTTATGTGATGAGCCTTCAGTGCTACATGTTTTTTCTTCACAACACGAAAAAAAAATTCTTTGGACACTGTATGGACTCATTATATTGATATTATTTATCACTTGGGTTTGATTGGAGGCCCAAATCATTGGGCTTCATTTATTCACTTAGCGCTACATCTTTATTCCACTCGTTATTGTTACAAGGTCTGAGGTGTGAATGGGGAGCAGGTGTGTTAAATTTGGTGTTATAGCTCTCACTCTTTCATACTGGTCACTAGAAGTTCAACATGGCACCTCATGGCAAATAACTCTCTGAGGATCTGAAAAAAAATAATTGTTGCTCTACATAAAGATGGCCTAGGCTATAAAAAGATTGCCAAGACCCTGAAACTGAGCTGCAGCACGATGGCCAAGACCATACAGCGTGAGTGCACGTGGTCAGCGTCATATCCAGAGGTTGTCTTTGGGAAATAGACGTATGAGTGCTGCCAGCATTGCTGCAGAGGTTGAAGGGGTCGGGGGTCAGCCTGTCAGTGCTCAGACCATACGCCGCACACTGCATCAAATTGGTCTGCATGGCTGTCGCCCCAGAAGGAAGCCTCTTCTAAAGATGATGCACAAGAAAGCCTGCAAACAGTTTTCTGAAGACAAGCAGACTAAGGACATGGATTACTGGAACCGTGTCCTGTGGTCTGATGAGACCAAGATAAACTTCTTTGGCTCAGATGGTATGAAGCGTGTGTGGCGGCGACCAGGTGAGGAGTACAAAGACAAGTGTGTCTTGCTACAGTCAAGCATGGCGGTGGGAGTGTCATGGTCTGGGACTGCCTGAGTGCTGCCGGCACTGGGGGGCTACAGTTCATTGAGGGAACCATGAATGCCGACATGTACTGTGACTTACTGAAGCAGAGCATGATTTGGGCCGCAGGGCAGTATTCCAACATAACGACCCCAAACACACCTCCAAGATGACCACTGCTTTCTAAAGAAGCTTAGGGTAAAGGTGATGGACTGACCAAGCATGTCTCCAGACCTAAACCCTATTGAGCATCTGTGGGGCATCCTCAAATGGAAGGTGGAGGAGCGAAAGGTCTCTAATATCCTCCAGCTCTGTGATGTCCTTATGGAGGAGTGGAAGAGGACTCCAGTGGAAACCTGTGAAGCTCTGGTGACCTCCATGCCCAAGAGGGTTAAGGCAGTGCTGGAAAATAATGGTGGCCACACAAAATATTGACACTTTGGGCCCAATTTGGACATTTTCACTTTTGTTGCCAGCGGTTTAGACATTAATGGCTGTGTGTTGAGTTATTTTGAGGGGACAGAAAATTTACACTGTTATACAAGCTGTACACTCACTACTTTACATTGTAGCAAAGTGTCATTTCTTCAGTGTTGTCACATGAAAAGATAGAAGAAAATATTTACAAAATGTGAGGGGTGAGATACTGTAGATGTGTTACACACAGAGTGATATATTTCAAACATTTCTTTCTTTTAATTTTGATGATTATGGTTTACAGCTAGGGAAACCCCAAATTCAGTATCTCAGAATATTAGAATATTACATAAGACCAATGAAAAAAGAATTTTTAATAGAGAAATTTTGGCTTACTGAAAAGTATGTCCATGTACAGTATAGTATACACAAAATACTTGGTCGGGGCTCCTTTTGCATGAATTACGGCATCAATGCGGTGTGGCATGGAGGCGATCAGCCTGTGGCACTGCTGAAGTGTTATGGAAGCCCAGGTTGCTTTGTTAGCGGCCTTCAGCTCCTCTGCATTGTTGGGTCTGGTGTCTCTCATCTTCTTCTTGACAATGCCCCACAGATTCTCTATGGGGTTTGGGTCAGGCGAGATTGCACGCCAATCAAGCACAGTGAACCCATGATCCACAAACCAGGTATTGGTACTTTTGGCAGTGTGGGCAGGTGCCAAGTCCTGCTGGAAAATGAAATCAACATCTCCATAAATCTGGTCAGCAGAGGGAAGCATGAAGTGCTCTAGAATTTCCTGGTAGAGGGCTGAGATGACTTTGGACTTAATAAAACACAGTGGACAAACACCAGCAGATGACACGGCTCCCCAAATCATCACTGACTCTGGAAACTTCACACTGGACCCCATGCAACTTGGAAGTGTGAGCTCTGTTGTGTCTCTGGGACAGGGAGTGAAGTTAAATCTCCCTGAAGAAACAGAGATAGGAAAAACCCTGAAAAAGCAAACAAAATAAACTGGACCTTTACCTACTGCACTGGTGTACTGCACTGGTGACAGTATGTAAAAAAAAAAATTGTAAGAAAAAACCCGAATTATATTTAATTTCATTTTTCAAAAAATTGTGACAAAAAAAGACAACTTAAAAAAAAATTGTGATGCCTCTTACTAAATATCTTGGGCTGTCTACTTTTAGGTCCTCAAGATATGAGAGAGGCCGTCAGTACATCAGGAATCAGATTGATCAATTTTCAAATATGTATACCATAGTTTGTAGAATCTAGAACTTTCACACAGACTAAATAATATACACTGATTTGGGTTATTATTATTTTTTACCAAAGAAATGTAGCAGAATACATGTTGGCCTAAATTTATGAAGAAAGATTATTTGTTTGAAAAATTTTATAACAGAAAACCAAGAAAAACTTTTTTTTTCCCCAAATTTTCTGAATTTTATAAAAATGTATATAGCAATAAAAAAAAAAAACAGTAATAATTATATACCACCATAAGAAAGCTCTATTTGTGTGAAACAAATGATATACATTTCATTTGGGTACAGTGTTACACGACTGAGCAATTGCCAGTTGAATTAGCACAGTGCTGAACAGCAAAAAAATGCCCTGGTCATGAAGGGGGTAAAACCTTCACAAAAAATTGATTTTATTTTTCTTAAAAAAAAAAAAAAAAAACTAGTTCATTTGGCAATGTGTAGAAAACACGTGGGTTAAGAGGACTTGTTTCTGATGTTATTTATTGGAGAGATATATTAAAGGGTTGATTTAATCAAACTGGAGTAATCACAATCTGGTACAGCTGGACATTTTAGCCAATCAGCTTGTTCAATTAAGCTTTGACAATAAAACCTGGAAGCTGATTGGTTTCTGTGCAGAGCTGCACCAGATTTTGCATGCTCCAGTTTTAGTAAATCTTCCCCTATGTGTCTTATTATCTGTAATTATGGAAATTTATTTATCTATTTATTTATTCATTCATTTATTCAATATTTTTTTTTGGCATTGTATATTTGAGTTACTTTGGATAATATTTTTTTTCTGTGTACCTTATTAGTGTTGTGTATATATATATATATATATATATATATATATATATATATATATATATTCCTATGAATTTTTATTTTCTAACACTTCTTGTTGTTTTGTTTTTGTTTTTTTTAAGTTTGCAAATGAAAAGAAAAAAATATAAATAAAAAGAAACAAAAAAACCTAGAGTTATATTTTGATTATTATATTAATTCATATACATGGTAACAGCGTTTATGGAAAAAAAACATGACAATTGTTGGATACACGATGCACAGAGAAAACTGAAGGCCATCCAGTTCAGGTTTACATTTAATTTAAATGCATGGAGGAAGGTGAGCAAAAATGATCAGAACCATTTCTTTTAGATGGAACAATCACTGTGTACATCCGATCTGCCGGTCGTCTGAAACCTGAAAATAATGCAAATATTTTCTTTAAAAATAAATTCTTTGTTCCTTCTTCTTTTGTTGTAGTATTGCTGGTTATTGTCGTGTCATATAACAACCGTAGCAAATTGGGTGATATTTACATGATTCCTTGTCTTTGCCGTGTTGCAATCTGAAGCGTCTCTTACCATTGTACTAATCTCTTATATATATATATATAAATATAATAAAGAACGCAGGCATTTCCATTGTCCTCTTACCCCTTTGAGATGTAATTGTTTGACGCTCAGGCCCCACGCACTGTTTTATTTCTGTATATGTGTAGCCGGTGTTATATCCAACCCAATTATCCAGGAAAACAATCCCAACCTGCCCCAGAGACCTTCATAAAAATAAATCTTTACAGACCAGTAGAATATTTCTGTTATCTTTGTATTAATAATAATTTAATACTGAATAATTTAAAACTGATACATTTAATATGGATTATTACCTGTCATTGGCTTGCATGTCCACAGTAGCTGGCTGTACCTGAGAAAGACCCCCCCCCCCCAGGTGCACTACTACTTTGCTCACCCTAGGTACACTACTTTTATAGAGTCATGAAGAGAAAGGCTCTTTAAAGTACAATCACTGTGCTGCACTACCAAGCTTAGCATATGGTGGGCAACAAGCAAATACGATTTATTTTATGTACATAAATATTTTTAAATACCTGGAACAAGTTTTCTTCTAAGTGACGGGATAGAAAAGAAAGAAGCATTCATTGCTAGATCTTTATCCTAAGTCCAGTTTGTATCTTAGGAAAACAGAAGGTGGTGACACCGCACACCGGAACCCAGCCACTATGTAGAGAGGTAAAGGAACGGCTTCAGCCTGAACTCCTCCTGGCTGTGCTCCTCTGATATGTTTCGTCCCGCCTAGATGGCTTAATCATATCCCTGTAGGTGGGGCGAAACATGTCAGAGGAACATAGCCAGGAGGAGTTCAGGCTGAAGCTGTATCTCTACTTCTCTATATAGTGGTTGGATTCCCGTGTGCAGCTTCTCCATCTTCTGTTTTTCAATCTGTTTCTCAAAATCTGAATGTGCTTGTTTGAACATCGGCACCCGAGCCGTGGTTTGGACTGCAGGCGGGAGTTTTGCAGAGCTTTGAACGGCTCTCCAAGTTTTTTGTATATGGGTCACAGACTGTATTTTAGTTTTGGATAGAGATGAAAAGGTTTAGAACGCCTATCAAGTTTTTTTTATTACTATCTGTTTACTCATTGGAGAGACTCACCTTCTCTATTTGTAATTATGGATCTCATTGGCTGCCACAGCGGTCATACTGGCCAAGGGCACCTCCCACCGTCCTCCTGCATCAGAAATGAGATTTGACAATGTACACCTGTAGTTTGGAGAAAATCCACCATCTTGGTTGCTCACATTCTCCCAGCCTGAGGCCCACCTCCAGAAATAAAGGAATGTCCAAAAGTTTAGCCTTTGAAATGTTTTACTGTAGCAGGAAAAGCATGCACAAATATTTCCAAAACACCAATATACCTCATTGGACCAGACATCGGCAACACTGTACAGTTCAAATTCAGCTTTAACACGGGGGTGCCGACCAGCATTTCCAGTTCCCTTACTGTAGGTTCCCTTAGATGGCATCTTCAGTGGGCTTATACTGGGCCTGCCCTGAAGAGCTTCCTTCACTTGGACATTAATTTCATATAGTTTTTTACTGCAGGCCACCTTTTCTTATTGACCTCTGCTCTCAAGCCCTTTCGGTCCCGATTCTAAAGGGCTAATCTACTCCCACCCACAGTACACACCTGGGGGAGGGATTTCCCTAAAAGGGGTATTTGCCTTGGTGACCATTGTCACCAGGACAAAAAGTGATTGGACATCCAAAAATGTTATGACTTTCCCCAAAACAGGAGGTGAGGGGATTTAACACAATTTATTTTTACTTCCTGTTGTGTCTGCTGGACAGGAATTAAGAAGAGATCTCTATAGTGAGACACAGACAGACACAAAAAATTTACATGAGTTTCAATCATTGCCTATGCTCACTATAAAAAAGCTTTTGGCTTTAGATATTTTTTTCAACTATGAGCCACAGACTCATAAGAGGTATACAGCCAGTGAAGTCAAAACTACATACTCCTGTATGCTTGTTGAGGGTCAATGACTCTTTAACATTTTAAGAAAACTATACAGCAGTGGTCTCCAAACTGTGGCTCTTGGGCCAGATATGGCCATTTGCTTGCTTTTATTAGCCCCTTGGGGCCATAATTCTCGCCACTGGGACACTGGGACACTATTATTTCCAATGAGACCAACAACAGGGCCCAATGACACTAATGATGAGGCACAATTACTCCCACTGAAACAAACAATGGGACATTTTTTTCCCCACTGATGTGGGGACCTTTTCTACTTCAATGACCACAGTCTGGCCCCCGGACCAATACGCAGCTTAAAGACCAGAGGTTTTTTACAATTTGGCACTGCGCTGCTTTTACTGGAAATTGTGTGGACATGCAATGTTGTACCCAAACGAAATGTGCGTCCTTTTCTTCCCACAAATAGAGCTTTCTTTTAATGGTATTTGATTGCCTCTGTGATTTTAATTTTTAGCGATATAAGCGGAAAAAGACCAGAAATTTGGAAAAAAAATATTTTCTATTTTTTGTTATAAGAAAAATCGAATAAACTCAATTTTTGTCATACATTTAGGCCAAAATGTATTCAGCCACATGTCTTTAGTAAAAAAAATGTCAATAAGCGTATATTTATTGGTTTGCGCAAAAGTTATAGCGTCTACAAACTAGGGTACATTTTCTGGAATTTACACAGCTTTTAATTTATGACTCATTTCTTGAGGTGCTAAAATGGCAGGGCAGTACAAAACCCCTCAAATGACCCAATTTTGGAAAGTAGACACCCCATGAAAAATGCTGAGAGGCATGTTGAGTCCATTGAATATTTTTAATTTTTTTTGTCCCAAGTGATTGAATAATGACAAAAAAAATAAATACATTTTTACAGAAAGTTGTCACTAAATGATATATTGCTCACACGTGCCGTGGTTATATGTAGACTTGCACCCCAAAATATATTTTGCTGCTTCTCCCGAGTACGGGGATACCACATGTGTGGGACTTTTTAGGAGCCTAGCCGCGTACGGAGCTCCGAAATGCAAGCACCGCCTTCAGGATTTCTAAGGGCGCAAATTTTTGATTTCACTCCTCACTACCTATCACAGTTTTGAATGCCATAAAATGCCAAAATAGCACAAAACCCCCCCAAATGACCCCATTTTGGAAAGTAGACACCCCAAGCTATTTGCTGAGAGGCATGGTGAGTATTTTACAGCTCTCATTTGTTTTTGAAAATGAAGAAAGAAAATAATTTTTTTTTCTTTTTTCAATTTTCAAAACTTTGTGACAAAAAGCGAGATCTGGAAAATACAGTACTTTCCATACCTCTCAGGAAATAGCTTGGGGTGTCTACTTTCCAAAATGGGGTAATTTGGGGGGGTTTTGTGCCATCTGGGCATTCCATTGCCCCCGAAACTGTGATAGGTAGTGAGGAGTGAAATCAAAAATTTACACCCTTAGAAAGCCTGAAGGCGGTGCTTGGTTTTCGGGGTCCCGTACGCGGCTAGGCTCACAAAAAGTCTCACACATGTGGTATCCCCGTACTCAGGAGAAGCAAAAGAATGTATTTTGGGGTGTAATTCCACATATGCCCATGGCATGTTTGAGCAATATATCATTTAGTAACAACTTTGTGCAAAAAAAAAAAAAATTGTCTTTTTCCAGCAACTTGTGTCAAAATAGAAAATATTCCATGGGCTCGACATGCCTCTCAGCAAATAGCTTGGGGTGTCTACTTTCCAAAATTGGGTCATTTTGGGGGGTTTTAAACTGTCCTGACATTTTATGCAGAACATTATGTCACACATCATCCACTCTTCTAACCACTTGAAGACAAAGCTCTTTCTGACACTTTCTGTTTACATGAAAACATATCTTTTTTTTGCAAGAAAATTACGTTGAACCCCCAAACATTATATATTTTTTAAAGCAAAGGCCCTACAGATTAAAATTATGGGTGTTGCATTTTTTTCCCACACAGTATTTGCGCAGCGATTTTTCAAACACATTTTTTGGGGAAAAAATACACTTTTTATTTTTAATGCACTAAAACACACTATATTGCCCAAATGTTTGATGAAATAAAAAAGATGATCTTAGGCCGAGTACATGGATACCAAACACGACATGCTTTAAAATTGCGCACAAACATGCAGCGGCGACAAACTACATACATTTTTAAAAGCCTTTAAAAGCCTTTAAAGGTTACCACATTAGATTTACAGAGGAGGTCTACTGCTAAAATTACTGCCCTCGATCTGACCTTTGCGGTGATACCTCACATGCATGGTGCAATTGCTGTTTACATATGATGCCAGACCAACGCTTGTGTGCGCCTTTGCGCAAGAGCAGGGCGGGACAGGGGTGCTTTTTTTATTTTATTTATTATTTATTTTGCTTTTTTATTTTATTTTTAAACTGTTCCTTCCATTTTTTTTATTTTTTTTTACCATTTTTATTGTTATCTCAGGGAATGTAAATATCCCATATGATAGCAATAGGTAGTGACAGGTACTCTTTTTAAAACAAAATTGGGGTCTATTAGACCCTAGATCTTTCCTCTGCCCTTAAAGCATCTGACCACACCAAGATCAGTGTGATAAAATGCTTTCCCAATTTCCCAATGGCGCTGTTTATATCCGGGGGGGGGACATTCCCTCCCACTGCTTGTAAAAGCAGTCTAGAGACTAATTAGCTGCTAGGATTGCTTTTACATGAAAGCCGACTGCTGGCTGAAAAGAATGATACCAAGATGATACCTAAACCCGCAGGCATCATTCTGGTAAAACCATTCAAAGTCCAGCAACATACCAGTACGTTGCTTGTCCTTGTTGGACATGTATTGTAATCTTTTTTTTCATGCAGCCTGTTGGCTGAATGACAAAAAAAGATTGATCGGTGGGTATGCCCACCATTAGAATACCTCCCTTCATCCACCCACTTCTAATGATGGGCATACATGCACCATTTATATATGCCGAAGCATGGGGGCATCCTCCTGCAAAAAAGTTATGCCCCGTACACACGGTCGAACTTGTCCACAGACAGGCCTCCGTCAGAATTTTGACCGTATGTACGTGGCATTAGGAGCAAAATCGCACCTCCGCCCCTGCTGCCCCCATGCTTCGGCATATATGCTCTTTTTTTTTTAACTGTGGTGGTGAAATCACCTCCTAGAGCGTTGGAGTCACGAATTTATGTATCATGGGAGCAAACGCTGTTGCTGTCAAGATAAATAAATCCGCGCTGCAGCTGAATGGCGCACCTGAAAACAAAAAAATGACATACCTGAAAAGCAAGCATGATAAAACATAACAATAAAACATTGCAGAATAGAATACAGTAAAAAATAGCAGAACAATAGAGAGAAAATAGAGAGAGAGAGAACAATAAAACGACAACTCTTTTTATTTTTTTTATTTTATATATATATTTTTTTTTACACTTTTTTTGTAACTGTAACAACTGTAACGGTTCGGGTCTCTCAAAATGCGATGGCATCTTGGGAGACCCTGTGTAAGTGTGTCCTAGTCTGTGAAATGCTGTACCCTACGCTAAAACTTCACTAGTGTGTGGAAGCGTTGAAAACATTTACCAATGCACAGACCAGGATTGTCAGGACAGAGTGGACAAAAATAACGGGTGTCACCCCTAAATCCGCGCTTGCTACAGACACAACATCTTTTTTGTGGGGCTCGTTGGGTAGGGGTACTCTCGAGGACATATGGAAAATGCCCCTCATGCAGCCGGCTTACTGCATTTGGTTGGGGATGGTGAGGTGCAGAACCTCCTGGATACAGGAGTTCTGTGACTATCTCATCCTGGAATTTAAGGAAGGATAAAGTCCCGCCTGAAGCTCTGTATAGCACATGAGCGTTCAGCAAAGCCAATTAAAATAGGGATAGAGACACTTTTTTGTACCAGCGTCTCGCCTTACGGGCAATGTGATACGGCGCCAACAACTGGTCGTTGAGGTCCACCCCTCCCATATTTTGGTTATATTCGTGGACACAGAGGGGTTTCTCCACAACACCAGTCGCCGTACGAATTTGGACTGTCATGTCTGCGTGAAGGGAAGTAAGAAGGAAAACATTCTTATTATCCCTCCACTTCATAGCGAGCAAGTTATTACACTTCACGCAGGCTCTCTCCCCCAGCCTAAGACGGGAATCTACAAGCGCCTGGGGAAAGCCCCAGCAATTAGGTCGCATGGTGCCACATGCTCCAATCTGATGATCAAACAAGTGACTAAACAGTGGCACGCTTGTGTAATAATTGTCCACATACAAGTGGTACCCCTTTCCGAATAAGGGTGACATCAAGTTCCACACTATCTTGCCAGCGCTCCCTATGTAATCTGGGAAGTTCTCCGGCTCTACTAGACTGTCTTTTCCCTCATAAACCATAAAGCTCCATACATAGCCTGTTGCCCTGTCACAGAACATATAGAGCTTGACACCATATCTGGCACGCTTGCTGGGAAGGTACTGTTTGAAAGACAAGCAGCCAGAAAATTTAATCAGGGACTCATCAACACAGACAACTTGATCGGGAGTAAACAAGGCTGCAAAACGTTTGTTGAAGTGGTCTATGAGGGGCTGAATTTTGTAGAGCCGATCAAATTAGGGTCTCCACGTGGACGACAAAGTTCATTGTCGTTAAAGTGCATGAACCGCAAGATCTGCTCGTATCGTTTCCTGGACATGGAGGCAGAGAACACGGGCATATGGTCAATTGGGCGCGTGGACCAATAGGCGCGCAATGACGAGAATTTATGTGTGCCCATGTTGAGGGAAAGACCCAGAAAGGTTTTAAATTCGGAAACCGTAATTGGTTTAAAATCTCTGGCAATGGAAGGCAACTGGGGATTAGCGGCAATGAATTGACCAGCATATAAATTACTCTGGTCCACAATAGATCTATAGAGATTTTCCGTGAAAAACAGCGAATAAAAATCAAGTGGCGTAAAATCAGCTGTTTCCACCTGAAAACCGGGTTTGCCAGCCAATGGGGGAAGTACAGGTTCTGCAGAAGTGTTGGGCACCCAATCAGGATAGGCGAATTCTGCAGGAAGGGCACTATGGGCACGATGGGCCTGCCTTTGTCTTCTTCTTGGTGGCAGCGGGACACTACTTGTGCTTGCCACCTCGCCAGCTTGAACTGCACTTATGGGACTCACCACGTCACCAAGTGATACTGCAGTGCTGGATGTACGTCCAGGGTGTACTAGGTCCCTGGTGCTTGCCAGTTCATCAGAAGGAATAGTGGCAGTAGTACTTCTCTGCTCCATAATAGAGCCCTGCAGTTCTTGCTCCTCAGCAACATCAGAAGATCGGGGTCGGGTACGCCTGACCTTAGCAGGGACCTCATCTTCGTTGTCAGTGCTATCTGACATGGAGCCGCTGTCTTCTACGGGGTTGTATTCTGAGCCGGAATCTGACAGATGCGTGACCTCCTCTTCACTATCTGTCATGCTCAGAATCTCGTAGGCGTCTTTAGTAGTGTACCTTCGATTTGTCATTTTGGGCTCTAAATTTAGTGGTACTGTCAGGAAAGGCGTTTTTACAATCTGCCTGGCAACAGTGCTGCCAGGAGATCGTCTACACTCCATAGGTCCATTCCGCGCATGCGCGTGCACAATAGCGCGATCGGCGCGCGCGGGCGCGCGCGTTCACGGGAGCGCGCACGTTCGCGGGAGCGCGCGCGGTGACAGCATTTGGCGCCAAACAAGGTATTTAAACTATCTGCATACCTTGCTTCTTGCTGTCTGGTCTACAGCGTTCCCGGGACCCCTGCTATTGACTTCTGATTCCTGTACACCTGTTATCTGATCCGGCTTGTCTCTGTTAACCCCGATTGCTGCCCGCCCCGACTTCGGCTTGCTCTGACAACTCTCTTGGTCATCCCTGTACCTAGTCGCCTGCTGGTCCGACCCATCGGTCTGCTCGAACTATAAGGCACCTCCACCTGAACTACAGTGCACCCTGCCTGAAGCCACCGTGCATCTCTGCCTGAATCATAGCGCATCTCTGCCTGAACTACCCTGCACCTGTGCCTGAGCTACAGCACACCTCAGACTGTACTACAATACACCACCTTGTTTCTGCAGTCTGATCTGGGACTTTTATACATCTGCCTGTTGTCTGCATTCTGATTAGTCCTGCTGTGCACCTTCCAGCTATCTTTGGACTGTTCCAGTTTGCCGTGCACCATCTGCTGCCGCAACTACCCAATATCCTGCTTACCTGCCAGGCACTTGTGCCCCCTGTCCTCCTGAGCCTCTGTCTGCTCTATCAGGGGCTCTCGAGCCAGGGGTTTACGAGAGGCCGCTACCTGCACGTTAGGCTCCCATCACAAGGTACGTGACAGTACCAGACAGCCATGTCGGAGCCTACGCAGGGGGCCTCTCCCATGGAGGAACTATGCCGCCACCTGGACGGACTTACTGCTGCAGTCAGGAGTTTGCAAGAGGGATATACCCGGCTAGAGGAGCGTGTCCAGACCCTGGCTACCTCAGCACCTGTCGCATCAGGTACCTCACCTGCACCGTCGGTTGTCATGTTGCCACCTGAACCCAGGGTCCCTACTCCGGAGAGGTTCTCTGGGGACCGCGGCAAGTACAGGGCCTTTCGTAACGCCTGCGAACTTTTCTTTGCGCTACAGCCCAGGACCTTCTCCCTTGAATCTACCAAGGTGGGCTTTGTCATAGCCCTATTGTCCGGTGAACCTCAGGCCTGGGCACACCGCCTCCTGGAACAGAAAAACACCTGCCTTGACCAACTAAGTATTTTCCTCCAGGCCATGGACCTCCTCTATGAGGACCCTCTACTGGCCGCTACTGCCGAAGCAGCATTATGCTCTCTCCAGCAGGGTCGCAGAGCCGCTGAAAATTACGTATCAGACTTTAGGCGCTGGAGCGCCGATACCAGCTGGAACGACGCCGCCCTGCGACACCAATTCCGGCTGGGACTATCTGAGCCCTTAAAGGACGAGTTGGCCCAGGTCGGTATACCGAACACGCTCGATGCCTTGATCCTTCAAGCTATTCAGATCGACAGGCGACTAAGGGAGCGTAGAGCTGAACGGTCAGCGGGACCATCCCGTCCAGTATGGATGTTGCCACGGGTACCCTATCCTCCTCATTCCGCTTCTTCGACCTCCCCACGCTCCACTACCGATGCCTCTGAACCCATGCAACTGGGGTTGATCCGACCCTCGCTTACTCCGGAGGAGCGCCAGCGATGCCGGGTTCACAACCTCTGCCTCTACTGCGGGGACTCAGGACATTACGTGAGGATGTGCCCCGCTAAACTGCGTAAGTGCCACCTCTCCTCTACTGTCTCGCCTGTTCCGCCTAACCATTCCGCTCACCTGATCGTTTCCATCTCTCTACAGCTCCCAGGAAGGAACATCCGGACTCCCGCCATTATTGACTCCGTTGCCTGCAGCGGCTTCATGGACCTTTCCTTCGCCTTGAAACATCAAGTCCCTTTGAGGCCCAGACCTAAAGAACTCACGGTCCACCTTGCCGACGGATCGGCCATCAGATCAGGACCAGTGACGCAGCAGACAATTCCCCTGCGCACAACCACTGCGGACAAGCATCAAGAACTATTGTGCTTGGACATTATAGAATCCCCTCTCTTCCCAATTATCTTGGGGATACCATGGCTAAAAGCTCATAATCCTCAGATCGACTGGAACACTGGAGAGGTTCGCTTTCCATCTCTCTATTGCCGTGAACACTGTTTTCCAGCACCATCCGACACCTCGTCCCCATTACTTTGTCTGGGGAGTGATATGGAGAACCGGCGGCTGGTCCCGGAGGCCTATCACAACTTTCTAGATGTCTTTAGCAAGAAGGGCGCGGAGACTCTACCTCCGCACAGGCCCTACGATTGCCCTATTGACCTTCTTCCGGGGGCAGAGGTCCCTTTTGGAAGAATTTTCCCCTTATCTGAACTAGAGCTTGGAACTCTCAAGACGTATCTGGATGACAACTTAGAGAAGGGATTCATACGTCCCTCCACCTCTCCTGCCGGAGCCGGTATATTCTTTGTAGAAAAGAAGGACCACTCCCTACGCCCCTGTGTGGATTACAGAGCCCTGAATAAAATAACTATTAAAAATAGGTATCCCCTGCCATTAGTACCCAAACTTTTTCAAAGACTTGGGACAGCAGCCATTTTCACTAAATTGGACCTCCGCGGCGCCTACAACTTAGTCCGCATTCGGAGCGGTGATGAATGGAAAACAGCGTTTCGCACCAGATTCGGGCACTTTGAATACCTGGTCATGCCCTTCGGGCTATGTAATGCCCCTGTCACGTTCCAACATTTCATAAACGATATTTTTAGAGACTACCTAGATCTATTCGTCATCGTCTACCTAGACGATATCCTGGTCTTCTCTTCCTCCTTAACCGACCATCGTGAACACGTCCGGAAGGTATTGGCCCGACTTCGCCAACATGGTTTGTACGCCAAGCCCGAGAAATGTGCATTCGAACAACAAGATATTCAGTTCCTAGGGCTAATCATTTCGGTAGAGGGTATTAAGATGGACCCTCAGAAGGTCACGGCCATTCTGGATTGGCCAGCCCCCAGCGATAAGAAGGGGATCCAACGCTTCGTGGGCTTTGCGAACTTCTACCGGAAATTCATTAAAGGATTCTCCTCTATCATTGCCCCCATTACCAACTTAACTAAACAAGGTAACCGGTTTCACTGGTCCCCGAAGCTCAGGCCGCCTTCGCTAACCTTAAGAATCTGTTCATCTCGGCCTCTGTCCTAAAGCACCCTAACCCGGCCTTACCTTACATCTTGGAGGTGGATGCCTCTGAAGTGGCAGTTTGAGCAATACTTTCCCAGAGACAAGGCCCAAAGGCCGCATTGCATCCAGTAGCCTTCTTCTCCCGTAAACTAACAGAGGCCGAGAAAAACTACAACGTCGGGGACAGGGAACTTCTGGCAATAAAGTCCGCACTTGAGGAATGGCGCTACCTCCTGGAAGGAGCAGCACATCCTATCCTGATCTATACCGACCATAAGAACTTGGAATACTTAAAGATTGCCAAGAGACTGAGACCACGCCAGGCCAGGTGGGCACTCTTTTTTACCCGATTTTCGTTTCACATCACGTACCGACCCGGATCAAAGAACACCAAACCGGACGCCCTTTCCCGGATGTTTGCCGAACCTAAGGTCCTTTCCCCTCCGGATACCATTCTACCTCCCGGTAACTTCCTCCTGTTACAAGAGGACCTCCTGTCCCAAATCAGACAGGCCTCCTCGGGACCATGCCCAGTTCCTGGCCTTGCCCTACAGTCTAAAGACGGTCTGCTGTGGAACAAGGACAAGATTTTTGTACCTCAACAACTTCGGGTGGCCGTCTTGAAATCCTGTCATGACCACCAGTTAGTCGGCCACTTCGGTGTGTACAAAACTTCCGAACTTCTCCAGCGGACATTCTGGTGGCCACGATTATCCCAAGATTGCAAGCGCTATGTGGAATCTTGTACCACCTGCATCCAGAACAAAAACAGCAAAACCAGAGCCTGGGGGTTACTAAAACCACTACCCGTCCCGGAGAGGCCATGGAGGATGATCTCAATGGACTTCATAGTTGAACTACCTCCATCAGAAGACTTTACGACCATCTTTGTAGTGGTGGATAGACTCTCCAAGATGGCCCATTTCCTACCCATGAGGGGCGTCCCCTCGGCCTCTGAGACTGCAAAGATCTTCATCAGGGAAATAGTAAGGATGCACGGTGTACCTGCTAACATTACATCTGACCGGGGGGTACAGTTTACATCAAGATTTTGGAGAGCACTATGTAAATCACTGAAGATCGATCTGTTCTTTTCCTCAGCATACCATCCCCAAACCAATGGCCAAACAGAGCGCACCAATCAAACGCTCGAGCAGTACCTGCGCTGCTTTTCAAGCTTCTCCCAGAATGATTGGGCCCCTCTTTTGCCTCTTGCTGAGTTTGCCTACAACAACTCTGTTCATTCTGCCATCAAGCAATCCCCATTTTTCGCAAACTATAGGTTTCACCCATTATTTCTATCTAACAACATGCCCGAATGTCCGGTACCAGCCGCCCAGGAAACTCTAAATTTCTTCTCCACCAACAATAAACTTCTCCAGGAGACCATGACTAAGGCACAAAGCTACAACAAGGAAATTTTCGACAGGAAGAGGAGAGGGGAGCTCAACCTGGCACCTGGGGACCAAGTTTGGCTCTCTACCCTGAATCTAAAATTGGCATGCCCATCCAAGAAGTTGGGCCCTAAATTCGTGGGTCCCTTCCCTATAACAAGGAAGATTAACGAGGTAGCTTACGAATTGAAACTGCCTAAGTCCTTCCGGATCCACCCAGTTTTTCATGTAGCCCTGCTTAGGCCCACGGTCCCTGATCCCTTTACAGATCGGGACACCAATCCTCCCGAACCCGTGCTTATCGATGGAGAAGAGGAATTTGAGGTTGAGTCCATTCTGGGTTGTAGACGAAGACGAAACCAGATCCAATACCTGGTGAAATGGAAGGGTTACGGCCCAGAAGAAAACTCATGGGAGCCAGAGATGAATGTCCACGCGGAAAGGCTAATCAAGGACTTTGAGAGATCTCACCCAGACAAAGTGGCCCAGTTGGGCATCCGGAGGCTGCCCCTTGGGGGGGGGCAATGTCAGGAAAGGCGTTTTTACAATCTGCCTGGCAACAGTGCTGCCAGGAGATCGTCTACACTCCATAGGTCCATTCCGCGCATGCGCGTGCACAATAGCGCGATCGGCGCGCGCGGGCGTGCGCGCGTTCGCGGGAGCGCGCGCGGTGACAGCATTTGGCGCCAAACAAGGTATTTAAACTATCTGCATACCTTGCTTCTTGCTGTCTGGTCTACAGCGTTCCCGGGACCCCTGCTATTGACTTCTGATTCCTGTACACCTGTTATCTGATCCGGCTTGTCTCTGTTAACCCCGATTGCTGCCCGCCCCGACTTCGGCTTGCTCTGACAACTCTCTTGGTCATCCCTGTACCTAGTCGCCTGCTGGTCCGACCCATCGGTCTGCTCGAACTATAAGGCACCTCCACCTGAACTACAGTGCACCCTGCCTGAAGCCACCGTGCATCTCTGCCTGAATCATAGCGCATCTCTGCCTGAACTACCCTGCACCTGTGCCTGAGCTACAGCACACCTCAGCCTGTACTACAATACACCACCTTGTTTCTGCAGTCTGATCTGGGACTTTTATACATCTGCCTGTTGTCTGCATTCTTATTAGTCCTACTGTGCACCTTCCAGCTATCTTTGGACTGTTCCAGTTTGCCGTGCACCATCTGCTGCCGCAACTACCCAATATCCTGCTTACCTGCCAGGCACTTGTGCCCCCTGTCCTCCTGAGCCTCTGTCTGCTCTATCAGGGGCTCTCGAGCCAGGGGTTTACGAGAGGCCGCTCCCTGCACGTTGGGCTCCCATCACAAGGTACGTGACAGGTACACTAGTAAGATTTACAGGTAATAAAGCACCTGACTGTCAGCAACTGTATCAAACACTACCAAAAAAACTGTTAGCGATCGTAGGGATCAGACCTGTCTCGGCAAACGCTGCAGTTATGTGTGTTGTGTTTTGTAAGTGACAGTGATCAATCGATACTGCACTTGGAGGGGCTAAACGCAGGTACTAGCAGGTATCTGGGCTGATCCCACTAACACTGCGTTTTTGGGAACCATAAACCGCTGGGGACGCTAATATATATCTGATCAGATCAGATATTGATCTGTTCAAATACTATACCACTAAGGGAGGTGTATGCTTTGCGCGTGGGTGTTAGCGTTACTGGCACTAACCTGATGCTGCCTGGGGCGGCGCAGACCCTAACTGACGCTAAAACCTTATTGATATCACCCGCCGGTCGATCAGGGGGTTAAACCTTTATTGGGTTATATACGGCGGGTGCCCTGATGCTATAAAAAGCAAACTAACCAACCAGCGTCACCCGTAACACTTATACAGTGATCACTGGTGAAAGGGTTAACTAGGGGCAATCAGGGGTTAAAACCTTTATTAGGTAATATATGGCACTATATAAAAACCTGACGGGTAACCTAAATAACGAAATAACTAACTGGCTAACCAGTGTCACCAGTGACACTTATACGGTGATCACTGGTAAAAGGGTTAACTCTAGTGGCAATCAGGGGGTTAAAACCTTTATTAGGTTGTATATGGGGGTACCTGATGCTATAAAAACCTGGCGGCGAACCTAAAAAAATAACTGGCTACCTAGGGGCACCAGCGACACTAATACAGCGATCAGAAAAACGATTGCTTAGTGACACTGGCGATAGGGGGTGAAAGGGTTACCTGAGGGGCTATCAAGGGGTTAAACATTTATTCGAGGGGGTTAGGGGGCTACCCTGGACCTAAAGGGGCCTAAACCTAACTGCCCTGCAACTTTTTACTGTCACAGATGACACTAAATGCAGTGATCAGTGAATAAATGATCACTGCAATCAGTGACACTGTGACTGGGGGCTGGGGGGTGACCTGGGGGGTGACCTGGGGGTGACTGGGGGGTAAAATGTGTGCCTATGTGTACCTACGTGTCAATGGGCTATTGGTGCACTTACTTGATGTCTTCTCTCCTCGGCGCTCCGGACGAAAAGAGCACCGCATGGAGAGATGACATCACTTCCTCTGCCTGTGTTTACATTACACAGGCAGAGGAAGCATTTCATTTACCGGGAGCGATCGCAAGGGGGTGGCCAGACACCAATGGCCGCCCCTCATCCCGAAATGCTCCTGAAGCGATACCGACTGCCTCATGTACCGGGGGGGTCCGATCGGACCCCCCACCCGCGCGAGGCAGGTACGTGATTGTGCCTGTCCGTGCCATTCTGCCGACGTATATGTACATGGGGCGGGTGTTAAGTGGTTAAAGTCTGAAGGACAGTAAACTTGCCCTTTGTTTAGAAAGTTCAGAGACCCCTTATATACAGTATTTTCCATGTAGCCATATCTTGAATTAGCTGAGAGTAAACTGGATTACCATGACATGTAGCAAAACTCAACAATGACTACTTCTATATCTCTTTCCACACAGGTTAACATCAACCACCTTTTGAACTATGTATGTTTAAGCTGGATTGGTATCATGATACCACATATGTGAATGGGAAGGCTTTTGAAGCAGTCTTATGATGGCCTTTTTCACCTCTTGGTTCCTCAGGCTGTAGATAAGAGGATTTTACATTGGAGTCACCACCGTGTAGAATACAGAGGATACCTTTTCCTGTGTTTTGAGGGTACTGGAGGATGGATGAAAGTAAGCACAGACAACTGTAACATAGAAGATGGTAGAACACATCAGATGTGAGGAGCAAGTGCTAAATGCTTTCCTCCTGCCTACCACAGAGCTTATCCGTAAGACAGAATTCATGATGAAGATGTAGGATGATTGTCATTGAACTTAAGCAACAAGAACCCCCAAAGAAAAGGGTGACGATGGTGCAGGTGCGGATTTTGGAACAGGACAGTCTGGCCAGAGGAGGGATGTCACAGTAGAAGTGGTCTATAAGGTTAGAGTCACAGAATTCAAGACTGAATAGACTGCTGGTCTGTGCAACTGACTGAACAAAGGCAATAAAGAAGGAGAGAATCACAAGACTGAGACATTTCCTATTAGTCATTAATGAGACGTAGTGGAGAGGGTGGCATATAGCAACATATCGGTCATATGCCATGTCCGAGAGGACCAATATCTCTGTACCTGCCAGTGCACAAAAGAAGTAGAATTGAAGAGCACAACCCATGAATGTGATAAATTTTCTCTCAGAAAGGAGGTCAGACAACATTTTAGGAGTAACTACTAAAGAGTAGAAGAGGTCCACCATAGACAGACATCTCAGTAAGTAGTACATTGGAGTGTGGAGGGTGGGTGAGATATTAACCATTGCCATCATCCCAATGTTTCCAAGCACAGTCACTATGTAAACCATTAAAAAGAGCACGAAGAGGAACAGGGCAACTAATTTATCATCAGTAAGACCAGAAAACTCAAACACGGTCACGTGAGTCTTGTTCTTGACACCCATGATGTTTTTGGTCTGAAACAGTTGAAATAAACATCTAATTTCTTTATGAAAATAGTTTATGTAAAGATTATACAAACTGGTGTCCTACAGTAGATCTTAAAACATTGAGATTGTTTTTTTTTTTTTATTACAAAAGCTTTTATTGAAAGATCATGAACATACATTTAATGTGTCAAAGTCAAAAATTCTGACTAAGGTATTGCATCTACGGACATGGGGAAATTTTGAGGTCAAGTAAAAAGGGGATCAACACAGAAAAAGCATACTGTACAATGTAGAATGCGTTTTTGTATGAACAGTGTATACATCATATGGAAATACCTCTGAGGAATATTACAGGGTTATAAAAATGTGGTATTCCAATGTTTCCATTTATTATCATGAATATGCATCGTATCATACAAGGTGTGGTGAATGCGTTCGGATAGTTTAATAGCTTCCATTCTGGTTAGCACTTGCGACCAGGAAAGAGCTGAGGTACGCCAGTTCAGTGCTGTGACCCAATGTATGGCTACCAAAAGCGTGTGGATTCATTTTTCGCCAGGTGCAGGGATATTAGGAATAGAAGTGAAGCACAGGCACATTTGTATGCTAAGAGTGATTAAGCGCCCGGCGATGGTGGATGCCTTTGTGGCTGCTTTCTGCCAGATGGGCTTAAGGTGTTTACAGCTCCAAAAAAGATGGGTTAGTGAGCCCAATTCGGTACAGCCACGGAAACACAGTGGAGATACCGCAGGGTAGATAGAATGGAGTATCGTGGGAGTCATATACCATCTCGTGTGGAGTTTAACAGCTGTTTCAGGGATTGAATGTGACCTTGTGTTTTTAAACATGTTAGTCACCATCTCCTCCCATTCGGGTGGCCCAAAAGTATGGCCCACCTCTCTCTCCCAACTAAGCACTGGTTTCGTTTTTGCCTCCAAGGCAAACTCATTGAGCATGCAATAGAGTTTGGAAATAACCACTTTGTCTCTGGAGGAGTTTGTACATATGTGTTCATATTGAGCGCTATGTGCTCGGGATTCTAGGGTGCCTCTACTGTGGTAGAAATGCTTGATTTGTGTGTACCTGTATAGCTCAGAGGGGGGAAAGTCATGCACTGATTGTAGCTACTGGAAAGTTTTAAAGTGATGACCCTCCTTGAAGGATTGAAGTGTCGGTACTCCAGCCATGCACCATTGAAGGAACCGGGTCCTATTGTGGAAGGCTGGGGGGAAATCAGGGTCACCCAAAAAGGAGTATAGAGGGAAGAGGTCAAGTGGAATTTCTTACCATACAGTGACCAAAGGTATACAGATTGGCATACGATCGTGTTCAGTGAAGTGAGTTGAATAGCTTTGATAGATCTGGACCACAGTAACCCCGAAAGGAGGAAGGGGAGGATAGCGTGTGCATCAAAAGTTAGCCAAGGTATATCGGTAGAGGGGGTGTGCCATTGGGCCGTTTGTGCGAATCTGGATGTCAAATAATAGCGCCATAGGTCTGGGAGACCCAGCCCTCCAAGGCGTTGGGGTCTGTACAATAGAGATTTGTGGAATCTCGGTTTTTTATGTTGCCATATGAATTTATTAACATCCCTTTGGATTAATTCAATGTAAGTCTTAAGCCCCATACACACGGTCAGACTTCCATGGGACTTTTCCGTGGTTTTTTGTCCGAACGGAGTTGGTCGGGAACATCCATAGCATACACACGCTCAGACTTTTCTGCAAACTTTCTCAAAACTTTTTGCAACATCACGTGGTTTTTCTGCTCTTTACCGCCACCCTTTGGTCAACTTCTGCTATTGTTGGTTGATTTTAACATTATTTGTTTTGTCCATCGGTCGGACTTTGCTCCATCGGACTTTTGTTGGGCAAAAGTTTGTCCGTTTGCAGACCCAACTTTTGTCCGATGAAAACAAGAAAAAAGCAAAAAAAGTTTGTCCGAAGGAGCGTACACACGGTCGGATTGTTGGTCCAACTTGCTCAAAATGAAGTTTGTTGGCCAAAAGTCCGACCGTGTGTACGGGGCTTAAGAGACATAGATGGGGAGGGTTCTGAAAAGAATAGCAACTTGGGTAAAATGGTAATTTTAAAGGCTGTGACCCTGCCTAGAAACGGAATGTGGTACTTATCCAAAGTCTTTAGCAGGGATCTGACATGGGAGACTATAGGGTGATAATTTGCTTGAAAAAGTGTCTGAAAAGTAGGGGTGAGCTGTATTCCTAAGTAACGGAATGTTTCAGTGCACCAAGCGAATGGGAAGTGATGCTGCAATGAGGTTGCAAGGTCATTCGATATATTTATTGGCATGGCAGAGCATTTAGCTAAATTAACACCCAGACCCGAAATCTTATGGAACGAGTCCAGTAGGGAGGTTAAGTTGGGCAGTGCTATAAGTGTGTTAGTTAGGAACAGGAGGACGTTGTCAGCGTAGAGGCTAAGTTTAAATTCTTTGGGACCTTTATGATAACCCTTAATATTCAAATTTTCTGAGATGGCACGGGATAAGGGCTTTATAGCCAGGGCAAATAGAAGGGGGGACAAAGGGCACCCCTGTCTGGTGCCTTTCTGAAGTGAGAAGAATTGGGATTTATTACCTGTTAACTTGATACGAGTTTGGGGGTCCCTATATAAGGCGTGAATATCTTGCAGGAATTCACCAGTGATGCAGAATCTGGGCAATAAATGGTCTAGGTACGACCAGATAACTCTGTCGAACGCCTTATATATGTCGAGGCTAAGGAGAAGTGTCTGTTTAGAGTGTAAATTTGAATCTTGTATTATATTGGTGACTAGGCGAATATTGTCTGTTATTTGTCTTCCGGGAATAAGCCCAGTTTGATCAGGGGAGATCAGGGTCGTAATGACTGAGGCCAGTCTGTCCGCCAGCAATCTGCCAAAGATCTTCAGGTCGTTGTTGAGATCGCTAGAAGTTTTGGGGAAGAGAGTGATCCTTGTGGGGTTTAGGGATAAGATACATGTTGGCTAATAACATTTCTGCGGGAAAATCATTGCCCTTTAAAATATGGTTATAGAGGGTAGCCAGTTTAGGAGATAAGATGTGGGAGAATTTTTTTGTAGTAGGAGGTAGAATAACCATCTGGGCCCGCTGTAGTAGAGGATTTAAGTGATTTGATAATAGTTTACATTTCCACCACTGTGCAGGGAGCATTCAAGGCCTCTAATTGCTGGCTGGACAGAGTGGACAGTGTCTGGTTTGAAAACCAAGACTGGGTTGATGGGTCATTAGTTGTTTGGGACACTGCAAATAGGTTTTGAAGTAGTCTATGAAAATGTCCATTACATCATTTGGGTGTGAAATTAAAACCCCGTCAGGGTTCTGTAGCGTATAGGTGTGAGATGGTTTCATGGCCTGGTTGAGTTTCCTTGCAAACATAGTAGATGCAGAGTTACTGTATAACATAAATTTGGCTTTAGCCCATCTCAAGGCCTTCTCTGTTCTGTCAGAGAGCAGGAGGTCTAAAGCCTGCTTTTTGCTATCTATTTGTTGGAGGAGGTCTGGGGAAGGGGTTAGGTTATAACAGTTATACAGTCTGTCTAAAGTTTTTGTGAGAGAACAGAGCTCAGTCAGTTTGGCTCTATTTTTGTTGGAGGCAATGCTAATAAGATGACCCAGCATAACAGCTTCATGAGCTGTCCAGAGTGTGAATGGTTGGGTGTCAGGGAGCTGATTATCTTCAAAATAATCATTGAGTTGTGTTGTGAGGGTGTCAACAGTGGAGGGGTCTGTCAGTAAGGAATCGTTGAGTCTCCAAGTGTAGGTTGTAGGTTTAAGGCCTATTCTGGAAACTGTGATAGCTACCATGTGGTGATCCGACCAGGGGCAAACATGTATATCTGCCCTCGATGAGTTCGCTAAGACTGTTGGGGTGTAAAAGATATAATCTAGGCGAGCATAACTGTCATGTGTGTTCGAATAGAAAGTGTAGGATCTGCATCCAATATTATGTGCTCGCCATGCATCAATAAGTTGTAGTGAGCTCAGGCTACTGGTGAGTGATTTAGGGAAAGCTTTAGAGGAGGGGTAACTCTGCTTCTATCTAAGCCCAGGTGTGCCGTGAGATTGAAATCTCCCCCTACTATTAAATGCGGGGAGAGATAACGGTCCAGAATGGCAAAAAATTGTTCGAAAAATTAAGCTTGTGCTTCGTTGGGGGCATAGATAGAGGCAATAGTCGTGGCTCGACCTTGGATCTTACCTTGTAATATTATGAACCTTCTGTTAGGGTCCTTATATACAGTGGGGATCGAAAGTTTGGGCACCCCAGGTAAAAATGTGTATTAATGTGCATAACGAAGCCAAGGAAAGATGGAAAAATCTCCAAATGGCATCAAATTACAGATTAGACATTCTTATAATATGTCAATAAAAGTTCGATTTTATTTCCATCATTTACACTTTCAAAATTACAGAAAACAAAAAAATGGCGTCTGCAAAAGTTTGGGCACCCTGCAGAATTTATAGCATGCACTGCCCCCTTTGCAAAGCTGAGACCTGCCAGTGTCATGGATTGTTCTCAATCATCGTCTGGGAAGACCAGGTGATGTCAATCTCAAAGGTTTTAAATGGCCAGACTCATCTGACCTTGCCCCAACAATCAGCACCATGGGTTCTTCTAAGCAGTTGTCTAGAAAACTGAAACTGAAAATAGTTGACGCTCACAAAGCTGGAGAAGGCTATAAGAAGATAGCAAAGCGTTTTCAGATGTCAATATCCTCTGTTCGGAATGTAATTAAGAAATGGCAGTCATCAGGAACAGTGGAAGTTAAAGCAAGATCTGGAAGACCAAGAAAAATATCAGACAGAACAGCTCGCAGGATTGTGAGAAAAGCAATTCAAAACCCACGTTTGACTGCACAATCCCTCCAGAAAGATCTGGCAGACACTGGAGTTGTGGTACACTATTCCACTATAAAGAGATACTTGTACAAATATGGTCTTCATGGAAGAGTCATCAGAAGAAAACCTCTTCTACGTCCTCACCACAAAAATCAGCGTTTGAACTTTGCAAATGAACATATAGACAAGCCTGAGGTATTTTGGAAACAAGTTCTGTGGACTGATGAGGTTAAAATAGAACTTTTGGGCCGGAATGAGCAAAGGTACGTTTGGAGAAGAAAGGGCACAGAATTTAATGAAAAGAACCTCTGTCCAACTGTTAAGCATGGGGATGATCAATCATGCTTTGGGGTTGTATTGCAGCCAGTGGCACAGGGAACATTTCACAAGTAAAAGGAAAAATTGATTCAATAAAATTTCAGCAAATTTTGGATGGTAACTTGATGCCATCTGTGAAGAAGCTGAAGTTAAAGAGAGGATGGCTTCTACAAATGGATAATAATTCTAAACACACCTCAAAATCCACGGGGGATTACATCAAGAGGCGTAAACTGAAGGTTTTGCCATGGCCTCCACAATCTCCTGACCTCAACATTATTGAAAACCTATGGATAGACCATAAAAGAGCAGTGCGTGACAGACAGCCCAGAAATCTCAAAGAACTGGAAGACTTTTGTAAGGAAGAATGGGCAAAGATACCTCAAACAAGAATTAAAAGACTCTTGGCTGGCTACAAAAAGCATTTACAAGCTGT
This sequence comes from Rana muscosa, assembly GCA_029206835.1. Classification (NCBI taxonomy): domain Eukaryota; kingdom Metazoa; phylum Chordata; class Amphibia; order Anura; family Ranidae; genus Rana; species Rana muscosa. The sequence continues at coordinate 366,735,246 of CM055118.1, read as the reverse complement.
GATACTTGCCAAAGGGGGCAGTACAAGATATTAACTCTGCAGGGTGCCCAAACTTTTGCAGACGCCATTTTTTGGTTTTCTGTAATTTTGAAAGTGTAAATGATGGAAATAAAATCTAACTTTTTTGACATATTATAAGAATGTCTAATCTGTAATTTGATGCCATTTGGAGATTTTTCCATCTTTCCTTGGCTTCGTTAAGCACATTAACCACTTGTCCACCGCCCACTGTCAATTGACGGCGGGCGGAGGATACTCTCGTTCTGGGAGGACGTCATATGACGTCCTCCCTTTAAAACGAGCTAGGAGGCGCGCGCTTGAAGCCAGCGGCGCGCGCCCGCCGCGTTCACGAGGCCCCGGTGCGCGTGCCCGGCGGCCGCGATTGCCGCCGGGCACCCGCGATTGCCCGGGAAACGAGCAGGAAAGTGGGTCTCTGTGTGTAAACACAGAGATCCACGTCCTGTGAGGGAGAGGGGACCGATGGTGTGTCCCTTGTACATAGGGACAACCATCGGTCACCTCCCCCAGTCAGTCCCCTCCCCCCACAGTAAGAACACATTGAGGGAACATATTTAACCCCTTCCCGCCCCCTAGTGGTTAACCCCTTCCCTGCCAATCACATTTATACAGTAATCAATGCATTTTTATAGCAGGGATCGCTGTATAAACGTGAATGGTCCGAAAAAAGTTTCAAAAGTGTCCGATGTGTCCGCCGCAATATCGCAGTCACAATAAAAAATCGCAGATCGCCGCCATTACTAATAAAAAAATTAAAATGCTATAAATCTATCCCCTATTTTGTACACGCTATAACTTTTGCGCAAACCAATCAATACGCGCTTATTGCGATTTTTTTTTTTACCAAAAATATGTAGAAGAATACGTATCGGCCTAAACTGAGGAAAATTTTATAAAAAATAAAAAAAAATGGGTATTTATTATAGCAAAAATTAAAAAATAGTTTTTTTTCCAAACTGGACGCTCTTCTTTTGTTTATAGCGCAAAAAATAAAAACCGCAGAGGTGATCAAATACCACCAAAAGAAAGCTCTATTTGTGGGAAAAAAAGGACGCAAATTTCGTTTGGGAGCCACGTGTGTGTACATTATGTGATATTATTTTAGGGGCCATAGGGACTCAACGGGTCAGTAGCATGTATATAAATGAGGGAAAGGGAAGCACTCACAATGCCACATCCGTTGGATAACTTGGAAAAGCGTGAAAAGATAGCTCAAAAATAGAGATACCTGGGGGTCGGACTTTGAAGGCAAGGACACATGAGATAAACAAAAAAATATTTTATTTGTAAAAGACAAGACAGAAACTATAATAGAGTAGATTAAAACACTGTATACAAGATGATTGTACAGATGTGGTCCCTGTGTGCGTCTACGCGTTTCGCCGTGAGGCTTCTTCAGGACGAACAGTGATAGTAGGTAGACACGCCTTACTATCTGTAATACAACATATTCCATGAAAAGACATGTGTATACATAATCAAAAAAACAACATATAGTGAACATAAAAAAGAAGGATTTTATCTAAAATGTGCTCAACAGACAGGTGGTCATAGCAAGTAGGACTCTCATAAATACCTTGGGAGCAGGAGGGTATAATATATATTATCCCTTGATCAAAAAGTTTTTTTGTATATATTATTTTATAAGCAGGCCCAGAACCATTGTAGTGAGCGCGGAAACAATTCACATCTGCAGATACAAATAGTAGTAAATAGCCCTCAGTAAAGAATATATATATATACAAAAGAGAATAACAGATATAGCTCATAGAGCTTAGATCATATCTATATTTGATTAAATATAATAGCGTAAACAGCAAATACCTCGCAGAAAAACAGGATGAAATTTCAGATGCTTCTTAGAGCAAAAGGCAGCTAGAGACGAAAACCTCAAGACTCAGCGTACCAGCTGAAATAGCAGCTAAGACATAAAAATAATACATAAATCAATAGATGAGCAGCTATCCATTAAGTGCTATATGCAAGGAATACGTAGGAAGTACTTACTCTGTATGCAGAAAAAGACTGCATGGGGACACCAGTGAGCAAAATTGAGGCTAACAAAATAATGCAGCCAAGCATGTATAGGAAACAAGTAGATCCCTTAGATCCAGCCAGAATTGTAAGCAGAAAGTAGATCAAGCCCTCTAGAAAGATATAAGTAAATATGTACTGTGACTAAAGAGAATACACAAATTAAAAAATAGTGTTTTTTTTCCAAACTGGACGCTCTTCTTTTGTTTATAGCGCAAAAAATAAAAACCGCAGAGGTGATCAAATACCACCAAAAGAAAGCTCTATTTGTGGGAAAAAAAGGACGCAAATTTCGTTTGGGAGCCACGTCGTACGACCGCGCAATTGTCATTCAAAGTGTGACAGCGCTGAAAGCTGAAAAATGGCTTGGGCAGGAAGGGGGTTTTCGTGCACAGTAGGGAGGTGGTTAATACACATTTTTACCTGGGGTGCCCAAACTTTCTATCCCCACTGTATATGACCAACTTCAAATAGTATAAATTTTTTTATGAATATGGCTACTCCACGGAATTTAGTGGTATGGGTTGTACAGTAAAATAGTTTGAAAGACTTGTCAAAGAATTGTGGGTGGTTAGTACTGGAGAAATGGGTCTCCTGCAATAAGAGGATATCTGCACCCAGACTTTTGTATTGACAGAATGCTTTTTTACGTTTCTGAGGAAGGTTAAATCCTTGCACATTATGTGATATTATTTTAGGGGCCATAGGGACTCAACGGGTCAGTAGCATGGTGATGGCTGTAGGGGCTATGAGTAGAATATTGCCGTGGATTAGCCAGACTCACATCATTCAGACAGTGATAATACCGTACATGTCTCTTGATACAAAAGACATTTGTCTGTGGTTCTGCATGAAATAGTACTGTTAAGCCCTGTACACACGATCGGATATCCTATGGATTCTAATCCGATGGTTTTGTCCATCGGAAATCTGATGAAGCTGACTTCCATCAGTCTTGCCTACACACCATCAGTCAAAAAACCGACCGTTCCAAACGCGGGTGACGTAAAACACTCCGATGAGCCGAGAAAAATTAAGTTCAATGCTTCTGAGCATGCGTCGACTTGATTCTGAGCATGCGTGGGTTTTTTTTCCGATGGACTTGCCCATAGACGATCGGAATTTGCTATCGGTTTTTGATCCATCGGAAAAATTTAAAACATGTTCTATTTTTAAAAATCGATGGAAAAAAGACAGATGGGTCCCATACACGATCGGTTTGTCCGATGAAAAAAGTCCATCGGACTGTTTTCATCGGTAAAAGCGATCGTGTATACAGGGCTTAAGAGATAATCCTTCATAATACATTAACAGAATAAACTTATACAAACTAAAAAAAAAAATGTAATACTGCTAAAAAAACAAAAAATGAGCAATGGGGTCAGAGGAAAACATTTCTGTTGACCAACAATAAACTTTCCTTGGACTATGAAGTCGAATACAAACTAACGGACCCAGAGAGTGCCGAGGCGATGAACAGGGTGACCATAAAGAGCATGTCACCCTGAGCTTCATGACGGATTGGGTCTGAGAGCCGGTAAGGGGGATGACTGTGGACGCGGGGAGACTTACCGCCCGAAGGCAGACGGGTATCATAAAGAGTGTTATGGTGCGGACATGCCGTCTGAAAAATTGTCCTGCCAGGTTGGGATAGTGGCAAGGGGGAATGAGGGACTCTACCGGGCTCACAACAAGAGCTGGAGGATACAGAGCAGCCTTCCAACTGTATAGTCAGAACTGGGGGAGTAGTAAACCCTTCAAAGAGGCCTGGTTCTGTAAACAATTGAAATGAAGGCCCGTCCTGGTGCGAGTCAGTCTTGATGCAGTCATCCGAAGAACCTATGGGCAGGGTGGGTTAGGCTGGCTGGTCCTGAAATGGTTGGCGCCATCTGCTTTGGTTCCTGCGTGAGGAGGGCGTATTCCAAATTGGACTAGGTCCCGGTGTGGGAGGCCAGTGGTTCGGGGCATCCGACTCCAACAGGCCAAGTTTTAGCAATATTTTCTTCCCCTCGGCAACATTGTAGGCTGTGTAGGTGGTTCCATTGTGAGGTACTGTGAGTTTAAATGGGAAGCCCCATCTGTATCGGATGTGTGCTGATTGGAGCACTGAAGTGACCTCTTTAATCCTGCGTCTACGGTCCAGCGTGGCCTGCGAGATAGCCAGGAAGATCTGAATCTTTACGCCATCCAACTCTATGCCTGCCGCATTTCTGGCAGCACGTAAGATATCCTCCTTGATCAAGTAATCCTTAGCATAGCATAACATCTCGTGGCGGCTTGTCAGCAGGGGGTTTAGGGCGCAGGGCCCTATGGATCCTGTCACACACAAACGCTGTGGTTGGCGTGTGAAATAGCTTATTTGCAGCAGCAGGGAGGTCTGTAACCGCTTCTGGGATGTCACGCAGTCTTAAATTATTTCTGCGATTGCGGTTGTCGAGGTCCTCAACCTGTGACTGTACCATCTGGAAATTTTCTGCCAGGGCCTCATAGTCCTTACAAAGATCAGCATGAGCTAGTGCCAGTTCATCGTGTTTAGTCTCTAAGAGATCCATGCTTGTTCGTTCGGCAGTGCACAGGAGGTACGTGGTAAGGGACCCCTGCGGCTTGTAGTTCTTTGGCTTTTTGTGGGACGGCATGCACCTGGAGTTCCCACAGGGGTGCAGGGCAGATTATGATCAAAAAAGGGTGATGTACAGAACTGTGGGAGGGCGATTAATCTCCGAGACCGCCGGAGCTCCTTTTAGCTGCGTCCATCTCTCATCGCGGCTCGCATGCGCCCCCAAGATTGTTTTTTAACTACTTTCTGACCGCCAGTCCCATACCCATGCACTGCGGTGCTTATACGTACTACGTGCCTCCTCTGGAGCATGCAGAGGCATGGTCTGCAACTGCCATGTCAACCAGACACAGCGGATTGCAGTGCTCAGTATCGGACCGCTGTGAGCTGTGTGTAATTTCTTCATTTTCCCCAAAATTGTGAAAAGAGCTTCAAAAAAATCACCATGCCTGTTACTAAATACCTTGGACTGTCCACTTTTCAAAAAGGGGTAATTTGGGGGGTATTGTACTGTCCTGGCATTGTAAGACCTTAAGGCTGGGTTCACACCTAATGCCGATGTGGCTCCCAGCAGGGGTCCTGTGCGTCCTGGTTCGCCGTTTCAGGTCTGATTTCAGCGCAAATTTTGGGCTGAATTCGGACCTGAAATGGACCAAAAGATGCACAGGGCTCCTGTGAAAAGTCACACCAGAGCCCCATCGGAGATATGTGATCCGGCTCCATAGAGAGCCAGTCACAATCTCCTGCTATTGTGAATTGGATGCGGGGATCCCGCATTCAATTTGCAATAGTGTGAACCCGGCCTGAGAAATTGGATAGGCAGTCAGTAGATCAGCAAAAAACACAGTCACTTCCAGCGCTAATAGGTCTTCCAAGGTGTGGCGGCGTAACAGATGTCAGATAAAATGATGGTGTGAAATGTATATATGGTATCCCAAAACTAGGTGGATGCTGCCTTCCTCAGATGGGGTAATCCGAAAGGAACTACAAGAAAAACAGAAATGTTAGGCCCAGCTCTGAGGAAGGGGGTGCGCCCCCGAAACGCGTTAGCTGTATCCCGTGTTCTGTGCATGTCCATGTGCACTGTGTTTTTTTTTGTTTAATTAGTTTTTATTGAGACAAAGAAAAAAAAAGAATAATACAGTTCAAAGCAAAATAAAAAAAAAACAATACAGACAGGGTGTGCGAAACATAGTGGATTACAGAACACAAAACCGTCTAGACTCACCGACTAGTCACATAGTGGGAATTTCTCATCAGCTAGGAGTTGTAAAAAGCAGAAATGACAGAATACTCTCCGCCACGTCGTGCACCCAACATAATAACAGAACTTATTAGGAGGGGAAAGGCAGAAAAATAGAGAAAAGAGAAAAAATGGGGGGGGGGGAGGGAGGGAATGAAGGAAGGAAGGGTGAGGGGGGGGGGGGGTCTGCTCAGGTCAAGCATTGATAACATTCAATATTATGGCAATCAGACATTAATCAGTACCAGACATTAGTTCAGCGTAGTCAGTCGTATACTTAAAGGCAAACCAGCAGGACCAGATTTTCTTTGCCAAATCAGCTTTACCTCCGAGAGAGAGCGTGAGGTCTTCCATATGGTATATATGGTCGACTTCCAGCAGCCATTGGCATAGGGTTGGGACATTGGATTGTTTCCAATAGCGCGGAATAAGTGCTTTTGCAGCATTAAGCAGGTGGGGTGTTAAAGATTTCTTGTACGTTCCTACTGATTTGCCCGTACAATGAAGTAAGACTACCCAAGGATCATCAGGGATGTCAAAACCTTGAATCACACTAGCCCAGTGTAGAATTGTCGCCCAATAGGGGCGTATCAGGGGGCAGTGCCACCAAATATGAGCATGTGTTGCTCGTTCTCCACAGCCTCGCCAGCATAAAGGTGACGTTTGCGGGAAAAAGTTGTGAAGTAGCACTGGGGTGTAGTGCCACCTCGTCAACAGTTTATAGTTAACTTCAGCCGTCCTGGAGGCTATGGAGGTAGTGTGAGCTAGTAATAGAATGGAGCTGCGTTGAGCAGCTGAGAGTTCCTTATGAAGGTCCTCCTCCCATTTACGGAGGAAGGCGGGGCCTTCCGAGGAGGCTAAGGCTTGCAGGGATTGGTAAAAATAGGAGATGGGTTTTTCCACAGGTTTGTCTTCGGCAAGAGCCGTTTCAATGGGAGTCAAGTCCGAGATGGACCGTAGAGGTTTTGGTAGTGAGCGGATGAATGCTGCAAGTTGGCGGTATCGCCAGTGGTCCATGGGTGTCGTAGTAGCAGGAGGCACTAGAGTGGACAAGGGAGCAATACTCAAGGAGGTAGTTACATGGTGCAAAAAAGTGGCTGAGCCGAGTTCCCAAATCTGAGTATTGGGACCTGTGTTTCCTGGTGGGAAGTAGTTGTGACCCCGTAAAGGCATGAGTGGTGAATTGTGCTTCCAATCCTGCTTGTTGCATAGAGAGTCCCATGCCATTAGGGTAGAGCGAGTAAGTTGTGACGTGGTCGGGGCCAGAGTTCTATGCTTTCTGGGTATCCAGAGTTGTGAAAAAAGGTCTGTCCCACTGAGTGCTATTTCCAAAGTCACCCACAACTTAGAGGCTTTGTGATGCTTCCAGTCAGAAATTCTATTCAATACAATTGCTAAGAAATACTTCTTAAGGTCTGGCAATGCCAAACCACCTTCCCTCTTTGGTCTGGTAAGGAGGGACCTGGCAAGTCTGGGACGCCTTCTGTTCCATATATATCTGCCGATAAGAGACCTGACTAAAGCATAAAAACCTACAGGGATTTTAAAGGGGATCATTTGCAACAAGAACAGTAACCTAGGTAGGACATTCATCTTAACAACACTGATTTTTCCCAACCAGGAATGGGAAACCGTAGACCACCTTTGCAGATCTGATCTGATCGTGTTCAATAGGGGCAATAAGTTGGAGCGGAACAAGGAAGCCGGGTTGGTGGTGAGATAAATGCCTAGATACTTCATCTTGCGTGTCTGCCACGCAAAGAGAAAGGACCGTTTCAGGCGAGACACGAGGGTACCCGGAACAGAGATATTCAGGATTTCGGACTTCGACATGTTAATTTTAAAGTTAGATACGTCACTAAACGCAGAAAATGCCGACATAAGGTTAGGGAGAGATATTAAAGGTTGCCGTATGTAGAACAGGATGTCATCTGCATATGCAGCATATTTATGTTCAAGACCACCCACCGTGATCCCATGGATAGATGGATTGTTTCTAACCCTAGAGAGAAAGGGTTCTAAAGATAGGGCAAACAATATAGGCGACAAAGGGCAGCCTTGACGGGTGCCATTATATAACGTGAAGGGGGCACTCAAAGTACCATTGATGCGTAATTGGGCTGTGGGGGAGTTATAAAGAGCAGAGATTTGACTTTGGAAGGATTCGCTAATGCCGAGGTGGGTCAACGTCTCCATTAGATACTCCCAGTCCACCCTATCGAACGCCTTTTCTGCGTCTGTTGACAGCAGGAGGGTGGGCTGGGAGGATCCACGCGCGTACGACATCAGGGACAGGGTACAGAGGGAGTTATCTCGAGCTTCCCTACCGGGGATGAAGCCGGTCTGGTCACACGAGATCCACTGTGGGAGCAGGGGGAGGAGCCTATTTGCAATTGCTTTGGCATACAGTTTGGCATCAATGTTCAGCAGGGAAATGGGGCGATAGCTCCCGCAAACACTGGGATCCTTACCTGGTTTGGGTATAACCATAATGTGGGCGTGGAGGGTCTCAGACCGGAAGGTATCACCATCAGGTATAGCATTGGCATAGCATGTCAGGCACGGTAGAAAGACCTCAGCAAAAGAACGATAATAAGCTACCGTAAAGCCATCTGGGCCCGGCGCCTTACCATTGGCCATGGCCTTCAAGGCGATGCTCAAATCTGAGGTGTTGAGCTCACCGTCTAAAGTCGCGAGCGTCTCTGGGGATAAGGTTGGTAAATTGGCTTGGGATAGGTAGTCTCTAATATGCTGTAACCTAGTGTCGCGATCAGCTATGGAGTGTTGAACATGGTAAAGGTGTTGATAGAATGCCCGGGACTCTTTAGCTATGGCAGGGGTATTATGCACCATTTCAGAAGATGTTGTCTTAATCTTGGCTATAAAGGAAGCACTTTTCTTTTGCTGTAATGAGTGAGCCAAAAGCCGGCCCGGCTTGTTGCCCCACTCATGGAAGCGTTGGGATAGAAGACGGGCTTGTTGCTTCTGTTCAACATGAAGGAGTGCTTTCAGTTCCTCCCTTTTCAGGGTCAGAGTATGAAAGACCTCCTGGGATTGCCTAGCCTTATGCTGTTGCTCAAGTTCCCGAATTTCTCGTATCAGTACTGACTGCTGGTGTGTTCGCTCTCGCTTTTTCCTAGATCCAAGTTCAATAAGTTTACCCCTGATGTGGGCTTTATGTGCTTCCCAAAGCACACCCAGGGAAAGGTCAGGACTCGTGTTGTCTTTAAAGTAATGGGACAATTCTTCCCCCAACATTTTCTTGTCTACGTCATCAGTCAAGAGGTCATCATTAAGCTTCCAGTTGGTTACCCTATGGGGCAATGAAGGGATCTTAAGCGTAAGTAGGATCGGGGAATGGTCAGAGATGGGGGAGGTGCCAATGTCAGTGTCGACCGCTAGGGGGAGATGGTGGTGGTCAATAAAGAAGTAATCGATCCTAGAGTAGGATTGGTGGGTGTGGGAGTAATGAGTATAATCCTTTGACCGCGGGTGCACAACTCTCCAGATATTAATCAGCTGTAATTCATGCAGCTGCTTGCGTATGTAGGATAAACGTGTATGGGAGATACAGGATCTTCCCAGTGAGGTGTCCACGTGGGGTTCCATCGGGAAATTAAAGTCACCCGCAAGAAGTATGCACCCACGGGCAAAGGTTCTCAGTTTCCCGAGGGTGGATGCCACGAATCCTACCTGGTTCCTATTAGGAGCGTATAGGTTGGCTAGAGTGCAGGGCATACTACCTAGCGTACCTTTTATGAACAGAAAGCGTCCCAGAGGGTCAGACAACACGGATTCCAATGTAAATGAGGAGCCTCTGCGGAAGCCAATGGCCACCCCTTTAGCCTTATGCACATCAGATAGGCTATAGTACCAAGTAGGGAAATGAGGGGAAGACAATTTTACTGACGTGGTGTGGGTAAGGTGGGTCTCCTGCAGGAAAACAATGTCTCCCCGCAGGCGGCCCAGCTCCCTGTACAAATTGTGTCTCTTACCTGGGGCATGTAAGCCCCTCACATTGAAAGAAATCAAATTTACCTTAGCCATGACAGTCAGGAGGGGGGAGACGCAGACCATAGGATCCATAGGTGGCAGACCTGAGGCGGGAGACAAGGAGGGGGGGGGAGGGAGTAAGGGGAGAGTGAGAGAAAGGAGAGCAGAGACGAGAGAAAGAAGAGAAAACATAAAGTGTCAAACAACAATACATACACAGACCACATTAGGGGGTGGTCAGCAAAGGCACGCAGAGTACTGCAGTGCGAGGGAGGGGCACACGTGAGTCCCAGCGTCCACACACCGAGAGCCCAAAAGCGGGCAAGGGCACGCGAGCACAGGGTCCCCCGGCGCCCCGCAGTGCGGGGGCGTAAGGTCGTGGGCATCTGATCACGCACACCAAAGTTGGTGCAGGCGCCATCTCAATGCCCCGACGCTGCCACTATAGAAACATGAGTATACATTTATATGGTAGCACTTAACTTGAACCCAAAAAACCCTAAAACCTGAAAACTGGAGCCCACAGTTCTGAGGCGTGAAGTGGGTAACATAGAATAGTGCCATTTGGCAAGGGTCAAGTACTCAGTAAAGTATGCAGAATAAGGCACGACAGGCAGACTGTGGGACTGCAAAAAACAACAAGGGGGCAGAACAACAGGACCGCAGTAGGGAGGTTCGTGCAGGTACAATTATAGGGACATCCGTGGGCACAGATGATGAAAAATAAGACAGAAAGAAAATGCCGCACGGCTGCGGCTCACCAGGCAGGGTGTGTTACCCCAGTTGAGGAGATGCTCCCGCGGTAGGAGAGTGACGTCTTCGGTCCACCTTGTGCCAACTTGGTTCGGAAGTGCCTGGGACAGGCGGGATGGCGTCTTGCCATCCAGGAAGCTCTGGAGGGGAGATGCCAATATCCATGCAGAACTTTCTAGGTTTCTGGGAACCGGAGTATCGCAGTTTTGCCATCCCTTCTAGCGATTAGGCCCGCGGGAAAGCCCCAGCGATAGTTGATGGAGGCCGCTCTCAGCTTCTCCGCGAGGGGCCGCAGGGCCCTGCGACGGTCCAAGGTTTCTCTGGCTAGATCAGGGAAGAGAGTAATCACCGCGCCATCAAAATCGAGCGAGGCGGATTCTCGGGCCTTCTTCATAATGCACTCCTTTTCCTCATAGTAATGGACTCGGCAGATCACATCTCGTGGGGTGTCTGAGGAAAGGTTGCGTGGACGCAGGGCCCTGTGGACCCGGTCTATTTTAAGGGGATTATCCACCACAAGGCCTAACAGGCCATTAAAAATACCCCGTATGGACGGGAGAAGGTCTTCATCACCCGTTGTCTCTGGCAGGCCTCTGAGGCGGATGTTATTCCTCCTATTGCGGTTCTCCTGGTCTTCGATTTTATACATGGCCATCCTATGGGCAATGGAGAGACCGCGAGTGGTGGCCTGCAGGGATCTGATGGCGGTCGCGTGGCGATCAAGGTGCTGTTCGGTCTCCTCTACCCGTTCTAAGACCTGCGAGAGGTCCGAGCGCACAGCCAATAGTTCTTTTTTAATGGCTCGTTCCAAGCCCAGAAGCATGGAGGCTAACTCCGATTTAGTCGGGAGGTCACTCACCAGGGGTGCGACCTCTGCGTGTCTGGATGTGCCGCCCTCTCCTCCCGATCCGATGGACGAGGCCGGGGAATGATGGCGGAGTGCTGGTTTGAGGCGGGACGCAGAGCTAACGCCATGCGGAGAGCGGCCCAGGCCATCCGAGTCCACCGTTTCGTCTGGATCCACGGCCAAGAAACGTTTGATGGAGCCAGAAGAGGTGCCCCTGGTGGATAGGGGTTTGTCCGTCCTCTTACCCGTGGTGTTCAGGTTAGAAAGCAGTGACTTATCGATACGAAAAGTGCTATAGATTAGGTGCCAGCGCCGGAGCTCTAGAGACAAGCGTCCTCACCGCAGCATGTCCAGACCACGCCCCTATGTGCACTGTGTTTATGGCATTTTGTCAATTAAATTTTGTAGTACCCACTTTTATACAAAAAAATCTTATTATTAAATTATCTCTGGTAATGCACTAGGTGTGCGCGCCTTCCATTTCTGTTTTTCTTGTAGTCAGTAGATCAGGATTGATCAATTCTCAAATATATATACACCATAGTTTGTGGACTCAATATAACTTTTACACGGATTAAATATTATACACTGATTTGGGTTATTTTTCACCAAGACATGTAGCAGAATACATTTTGACCTAAATTTATAAAGAAGGATTATTTATTTGAAAATTTTTATAACAGAAACTAAAAAAAAAAAAAGAGTGTTTTTTTTTAAATTTGGGGACTTTTTTTTTTATATAGCAAATAATAAAAAACCCAGTGGTGATCAAATATGAATGAAAGCTCTATTTGTGTGAAAAAATTATATAATTTAATTTGGGTACAATGTTGCATGACCGTGCAATTACCAGTTAAAATAGCACAGTGCTGAATAGCAAAATATGGTGTGGTCATGAAGGGGGTAAAAGTTTCCTGGAGGTCGAGTGGTTAAAAATGTGTGGCTGTCATTGAGAATGTAAACTGACTCTATGCATGAGCCCCCCCCCCAACTTGAAGTCCCCCGAGCCCTCCAAGGCCCAAATCTGGCCCTAATCAGAGTGTATATTTTTGCTGTGCACAGAGAATGAATGAGTACCAGGCACTTTAAAAAAATAACAGAAAGTTATACTGTTTATCTGAAAAAGCATATTTCATAAGTCATACTCATTGTATATACTTTATATATACAGGTGCATCTCATGAAATTAGAATATCATCAAAAAGTTCATTTATTTCAGTAATTTAATTAAAAAAGTGAAACTCATATTTTACATACAGTATCTCACAAAAGTGAGTACACCCCTCACATTCTTGTAAATATTTTATTCTATCTTTACATGTGACAACACTGAAGAAATGACACTTTGCTACAATGTAAAGTAGTGAGTGTACAGCTTATATAACAGTGTAAATTTGCTGTCCCCTCAAAATAACTCAACACACAGAGATTAATGTCTAAACCGCTGGCAACAAAAGTGAGTACACCCCTAAGTGAAAATGTCCAAATTGGGCCCAATTAGCCATTTTCCCTCCCGGTGTCATGTGACTCGTTATTGTTACAAGGTCTCAGGTGTGAATGGGGAGCAGGTGTGTTACATTTGGTGTTATCGCTCTCTCTCTCTCTCTCATACTGGTCACTGGAAGTTCAACATGGCACCTCATGGCAAATAACTCTCTGAGGATCTGAAAAAAAATGAATTGTTGCTCTACATAAAGATGGCCTAGGCTATAAGAAGATTGCCAAGACCCTGAAACTGAGCTGCAGCACGATGGCCAAGACCATACAGCGGTTTAATAGGACAGGTTCCACTCAGAACAGGCCTCGCCATGGTCGAACCAAAGAAGTTGAGGTCACGTGATCAGCGTCATATCCAGAGGTTGTCTTTGGGAAATAGACATATGAGTACTGCCAGAGGTTGAAGGAGTGGGGAGTTAGCCTGTCAGTGCTCAGACCATACGCCGCACACTGCATCAAATTGGTCTGCATGGCTGTCGTCCCAGAAGGAAGCCTCTTCTAAAGATGATGCACAAGAAAGCACGCAAACAGTTTGCTGAAGACAAGCAGACTAAGTACATGGATTTTTGGAATCATTTCCTGTGGTCTGATGAGACCAAGATAAACTTATTTGGTTCAGATGGTGACAAGCGTGTGTGGTGGCAACCAGGGGAGGAGTTCAAAGACAAGTGTGTCTTGCCTACACTCAAGCAGGGTGGTGGGAGTGTCATGGTCTAGGGCTGCATGAGTACTGCCGGCACTGGGGAGCTACAGTTCATTGAGGGAACCATGAATGCCAACATGTACTGCGACATACTGAAGCAGAGCATGATCCCCTCCTTCAGAGACTGGGCCGAAGGGCAGTATTCCAACATAACAATCCCAAACACACCTCCAAGACGACCACAGCCTTGCTAAAGAAGCTGAGGGTAAAGGTGATGGACTGGCCAAGCATGTCTCCAGACCTAAACCCTATTGAGCATCTGTGGGGCATCCTCAAATGGAAGGTGGAGGAGCGCAAGGTCTGTAACATCCACCAGCTCCGTGATGTCATCATGGAAGAGTGGAAGAGGACTCCAGTGGCAACCTGTGAAGCTCTGGTGACCTCCATGCCCAAGAGGGTTAAGGCAGTGCTGGAAAATAATGGTGGCCACACAAAATATTGACAATTTGGGCCCAATTTGGACATTTTCTCTTAGGGGTGTACTCACTTTTGTAGCCAGCAGTTTAGACATTAATAGCTGTGTGTTGAGTTATTTTGAGGGGACAGCAAATTTACACTGTTATACAAGCTGTACACTCACTACTTTACATTGTAGCAAAGTGTCAAGTAATTTCTTCAGATTTGTCACATGAAAAGATAGATGAAAATATTTACAAAAATGTGAGGGGTGAGATACTGTAGATGTGTTACACACAGAGTAATATATTTCAAACATTTCTTTCTTTTAATCTTGATGATTCTGGCTTACCGTTAGTGAATACCCAGAATTCTGTATCTCAGAAAATTTAAATATTACATAAGACCAATGAAAAAAAGGGTTTTTTAATACAGAAATGTTGGCTTGTTATGAAGTGTTATGGAAGCCCAGGTTGCTTTAATAGCGGCCTTCAGCTCATCTGCATTGTTGGGTCTGATGTCTCTCATCTTCTGCTTCTTGACAATACCCCACAGATTCTCTATGGGGTTTAGGTCAGACGAGTTTGCTGGCCAATCAAGCACAGTGATCCCATGATCCACAACCCAGGTGTGACAGAGGGGTCACTTTGGACACAGGGTGAGCCAGGAAACCATGGACATTAAGAATATGGCTTGAATTGCTTGAAATTGAAATAGTAATATTAGTCCACAATATGTACTGGTTGTTTTATTCTGAACTCAACAGGTTAATTGAGAGATGTGTTACCTGCCAGTTGTGATGTAAATGAATCTAGAAGGGCGTCTGAAGACCCTTTTAGTGTGAATAGGGATAATTAATTCTATACTTGTGTGGATTGTACTCACACAGACAGGCTACAAATCCTTTCATTGTGAGATGTGTATTGAAGGTCGTTAGGTTTCTATTGTGTAAAGTCTTTTGATTGGGAGACAAAAGCTAGCCTAACAAGTCATTTAGTCATTTAAACTAAAAGGGGATTAGAACCTGTTGTCTCCTAACAGACGTCAAAATAATGTGTATTGGGTCTTGTTATGTTGTGGGTGGAGCTGGACCATTGTTCATTTTAGATTAATGCAGTATTGGATGTGTATAAAAGTTACAATGTTTTTTTTAATAAAGTCAGTCTATCCTAGAAAGATACAGAGTGCGTCTCGTTCTTTCAGAAGGATTAATTCCTATGGGAAGTGGTCGTCTGGCTGTGGAGGATCGAGAGTGAATTTGTGTCCAGGAGGGGGAATATCTTTCAACTGCGTTAAACCCCTTTCGTATTTGGGGTGTTGTTACATTGGTGGCAGCAGTGGGATTTTCCCTCCAGTTCCTGGGACACTCCAAGCCACCACAGTGAATGACCAGCTATGCAGCCTGCAGGAAAGCCACGCTGAAAGACCTACTTGAGAGCTGTGGAGGGACCAGTGGGACAAAGAACAAGGCCACCTTGATCAGGGAGCTAGCCGAGATGGACCAGAAGGATGGTGATGCAATTGAAGATTTGTTTTAGCAACGAGTTCGAGAGCGGTTGGCATTATATGGTGCAAACCTATCAGAGACCGCCATACAGAAAGCCATTAGAGGCATCCAGCTGCAGGATGAGCGACAAGAGAAAAACTACAACGACAAAAGAGAGAACTAGAGCGACAAGAGAGAGAACGAGAGCGACAAGAGAGAGAACGAGAGCGACAAGAGAGAGAACGAGAGCGACAAAAGAGAGAACTAGAGCGACAACATGAGCGGAGAATGGCGGAAATACGTCAATCGGAGATCGCCTACAGACGCCTACACCCCTTTCGTAATGCACTCCTTTTCCTCATAGTAATGGACTCGGCAGATCACATCTCGTGGGGTGTCTGAGGAAAGGTTGCGTGGACGCAGGGCCCTGTGGACCCGGTCTATTTTAAGGGGATTATCCACCACAAGGCCTAACAGGCCATTAAAAATACCCCGTATGGACGGGAGAAGGTCTTCATCACCCGTTGTCTCTGGCAGGCCTCTGAGGCGGATGTTATTCCTCCTATTGCGGTTCTCCTGGTCTTCGATTTTATACATGGCCATCCTATGGGCAATGGAGAGACCGCGAGTGGTGGCCTGCAGGGATCTGATGGCGGTCGCGTGGCGATCAAGGTGCTGTTCGGTCTCCTCTACCCGTTCTAAGACCTGCGAGAGGTCCGAGCGCACAGCCAATAGTTCTTTTTTAATGGCTCGTTCCAAGCCCAGAAGCATGGAGGCTAACTCCGATTTAGTCGGGAGGTCACTCACCAGGGGTGCGACCTCTGCGTGTCTGGATGTGCCGCCCT
This sequence comes from Rana muscosa, assembly GCA_029206835.1. NCBI lineage: Eukaryota > Metazoa > Chordata > Amphibia > Anura > Ranidae > Rana > Rana muscosa. The sequence goes on along the minus strand of CM055118.1, from coordinate 366,718,874 downwards.
CTCCTCCCGATCCGATGGACGAGGCCGGGGAATGATGGCGGAGTGCTGGTTTGAGGCGGGACGCAGAGCTAACGCCATGCGGAGAGCGGCCCAGGCCATCCGAGTCCACCGTTTCGTCTGGATCCACGGCCAAGAAACGTTTGATGGAGCCAGAAGAGGTGCCCCTGGTGGATAGGGGTTTGTCCGTCCTCTTACCCGTGGTGTTCAGGTTAGAAAGCAGTGACTTATCGATACGAAAAGTGCTATAGATTAGGTGCCAGCGCCGGAGCTCTAGAGACAAGCGTCCTCACCGCAGCATGTCCAGACCACGCCCCTATGTGCACTGTGTTTATGGCATTTTGTCAATTAAATTTTGTAGTACCCACTTTTATACAAAAAAATCTTATTATTAAATTATCTCTGGTAATGCACTAGGTGTGCGCGCCTTCCATTTCTGTTTTTCTTGTAGTCAGTAGATCAGGATTGATCAATTCTCAAATATATATACACCATAGTTTGTGGACTCAATATAACTTTTACACGGATTAAATATTATACACTGATTTGGGTTATTTTTCACCAAGACATGTAGCAGAATACATTTTGACCTAAATTTATAAAGAAGGATTATTTATTTGAAAATTTTTATAACAGAAACTAAAAAAAAAAAAAGAGTGTTTTTTTTTAAATTTGGGGACTTTTTTTTTTATATAGCAAATAATAAAAAACCCAGTGGTGATCAAATATGAATGAAAGCTCTATTTGTGTGAAAAAATTATATAATTTAATTTGGGTACAATGTTGCATGACCGTGCAATTACCAGTTAAAATAGCACAGTGCTGAATAGCAAAATATGGTGTGGTCATGAAGGGGGTAAAAGTTTCCTGGAGGTCGAGTGGTTAAAAATGTGTGGCTGTCATTGAGAATGTAAACTGACTCTATGCATGAGCCCCCCCCCCCCCCCCCCAACTTGAAGTCCCCCGAGCCCTCCAAGGCCCAAATCTGGCCCTAATCAGAGTGTATATTTTTGCTGTGCACAGAGAATGAATGAGTACCAGGCACTTTAAAAAAATAACAGAAAGTTATACTGTTTATCTGAAAAAGCATATTTCATAAGTCATACTCATTGTATATACTTTATATATACAGGTGCATCTCATGAAATTAGAATATCATCAAAAAGTTCATTTATTTCAGTAATTTAATTAAAAAAGTGAAACTCATATTTTACATACAGTATCTCACAAAAGTGAGTACACCCCTCACATTCTTGTAAATATTTTATTCTATCTTTACATGTGACAACACTGAAGAAATGACACTTTGCTACAATGTAAAGTAGTGAGTGTACAGCTTATATAACAGTGTAAATTTGCTGTCCCCTCAAAATAACTCAACACACAGAGATTAATGTCTAAACCGCTGGCAACAAAAGTGAGTACACCCCTAAGTGAAAATGTCCAAATTGGGCCCAATTAGCCATTTTCCCTCCCGGTGTCATGTGACTCGTTATTGTTACAAGGTCTCAGGTGTGAATGGGGAGCAGGTGTGTTACATTTGGTGTTATCGCTCTCTCTCTCTCTCTCATACTGGTCACTGGAAGTTCAACATGGCACCTCATGGCAAATAACTCTCTGAGGATCTGAAAAAAAATGAATTGTTGCTCTACATAAAGATGGCCTAGGCTATAAGAAGATTGCCAAGACCCTGAAACTGAGCTGCAGCACGATGGCCAAGACCATACAGCGGTTTAATAGGACAGGTTCCACTCAGAACAGGCCTCGCCATGGTCGAACCAAAGAAGTTGAGGTCACGTGATCAGCGTCATATCCAGAGGTTGTCTTTGGGAAATAGACATATGAGTACTGCCAGAGGTTGAAGGAGTGGGGAGTTAGCCTGTCAGTGCTCAGACCATACGCCGCACACTGCATCAAATTGGTCTGCATGGCTGTCGTCCCAGAAGGAAGCCTCTTCTAAAGATGATGCACAAGAAAGCACGCAAACAGTTTGCTGAAGACAAGCAGACTAAGTACATGGATTTTTGGAATCATTTCCTGTGGTCTGATGAGACCAAGATAAACTTATTTGGTTCAGATGGTGACAAGCGTGTGTGGTGGCAACCAGGGGAGGAGTTCAAAGACAAGTGTGTCTTGCCTACACTCAAGCAGGGTGGTGGGAGTGTCATGGTCTAGGGCTGCATGAGTACTGCCGGCACTGGGGAGCTACAGTTCATTGAGGGAACCATGAATGCCAACATGTACTGCGACATACTGAAGCAGAGCATGATCCCCTCCTTCAGAGACTGGGCCGAAGGGCAGTATTCCAACATAACAATCCCAAACACACCTCCAAGACGACCACAGCCTTGCTAAAGAAGCTGAGGGTAAAGGTGATGGACTGGCCAAGCATGTCTCCAGACCTAAACCCTATTGAGCATCTGTGGGGCATCCTCAAATGGAAGGTGGAGGAGCGCAAGGTCTGTAACATCCACCAGCTCCGTGATGTCATCATGGAAGAGTGGAAGAGGACTCCAGTGGCAACCTGTGAAGCTCTGGTGACCTCCATGCCCAAGAGGGTTAAGGCAGTGCTGGAAAATAATGGTGGCCACACAAAATATTGACAATTTGGGCCCAATTTGGACATTTTCTCTTAGGGGTGTACTCACTTTTGTAGCCAGCAGTTTAGACATTAATAGCTGTGTGTTGAGTTATTTTGAGGGGACAGCAAATTTACACTGTTATACAAGCTGTACACTCACTACTTTACATTGTAGCAAAGTGTCAAGTAATTTCTTCAGATTTGTCACATGAAAAGATAGATGAAAATATTTACAAAAATGTGAGGGGTGAGATACTGTAGATGTGTTACACACAGAGTAATATATTTCAAACATTTCTTTCTTTTAATCTTGATGATTCTGGCTTACCGTTAGTGAATACCCAGAATTCTGTATCTCAGAAAATTTAAATATTACATAAGACCAATGAAAAAAAGGGTTTTTTAATACAGAAATGTTGGCTTGTTATGAAGTGTTATGGAAGCCCAGGTTGCTTTAATAGCGGCCTTCAGCTCATCTGCATTGTTGGGTCTGATGTCTCTCATCTTCTGCTTCTTGACAATACCCCACAGATTCTCTATGGGGTTTAGGTCAGACGAGTTTGCTGGCCAATCAAGCACAGTGATCCCATGATCCACAACCCAGGTGTGACAGAGGGGTCACTTTGGACACAGGGTGAGCCAGGAAACCATGGACATTAAGAATATGGCTTGAATTGCTTGAAATTGAAATAGTAATATTAGTCCACAATATGTACTGGTTGTTTTATTCTGAACTCAACAGGTTAATTGAGAGATGTGTTACCTGCCAGTTGTGATGTAAATGAATCTAGAAGGGCGTCTGAAGACCCTTTTAGTGTGAATAGGGATAATTAATTCTATACTTGTGTGGATTGTACTCACACAGACAGGCTACAAATCCTTTCATTGTGAGATGTGTATTGAAGGTCGTTAGGTTTCTATTGTGTAAAGTCTTTTGATTGGGAGACAAAAGCTAGCCTAACAAGTCATTTAGTCATTTAAACTAAAAGGGGATTAGAACCTGTTGTCTCCTAACAGACGTCAAAATAATGTGTATTGGGTCTTGTTATGTTGTGGGTGGAGCTGGACCATTGTTCATTTTAGATTAATGCAGTATTGGATGTGTATAAAAGTTACAATGTTTTTTTTAATAAAGTCAGTCTATCCTAGAAAGATACAGAGTGCGTCTCGTTCTTTCAGAAGGATTAATTCCTATGGGAAGTGGTCGTCTGGCTGTGGAGGATCGAGAGTGAATTTGTGTCCAGGAGGGGGAATATCTTTAAACTGCGTTAAACCCCTTTCGTATTTGGGGTGTTGTTACATTGGTGGCAGCAGTGGGATTTTCCCTCCAGTTCCTGGGACACTCCAAGCCACCACAGTGAATGACCAGCTATGCAGCCTGCAGGAAAGCCACGCTGAAAGACCTACTTGAGAGCTGTGGAGGGACCAGTGGGACAAAGAACAAGGCCACCTTGATCAGGGAGCTAGCCGAGATGGACCAGAAGGATGGTGATGCAATTGAAGATTTGTTTTAGCAACGAGTTCGAGAGCGGTTGGCATTATATGGTGCAAACCTATCAGAGACCGCCATACAGAAAGCCATTAGAGGCATCCAGCTGCAGGATGAGCGACAAGAGAAAAACTACAACGACAAAAGAGAGAACTAGAGCGACAAGAGAGAGAACGAGAGCGACAAGAGAGAGAACGAGAGCGACAAGAGAGAGAACGAGAGCGACAAAAGAGAGAACTAGAGCGACAACATGAGCGGAGAATGGCGGAAATACGTCAATCGGAGATCGCCTACAGACGCCTACACCCCTTTCGTATTTGGGGTGTCGTTACACCAGGTATTGGTACTTTTGGCAGTGTGGGCAGGTGCCAAGTCCTGCTTGAAAATGAAATCAACATCTCCATAAATCTGGTCAGCAGAGGGAAGCATGAAGTGCTCTAGAATTTCCTGGTAGAGGGCTGAGATGACTTTGGACTTGATAAAACACAGTGGACCGACACCAGCAGATGACACGGCTCCCCAAATCATCACTGACTCTGGAAACTTCACACTGGACCTCATGCAACTTGGAAGTGTGAGCTCTGTTGTGTCTCTGGGACAGGGAGTGAAGTTAAATCTCCCTGAAGAAACAGAGATAGGAAAAACCCTGAAAAAGCAAACAAAATAAACTCGACCTTTACCTACTGCACTGGTGTACTGCACTGGTGACAGTATGTAATTAAAAAAAAAAATTCATTTTTCAAAAAATTGTGACAAAAAATGACAACTTCAAAAAAAATTGTGATGCCTCTTACTAAATATCTTGGGCTGTCTACTTTTAGGTCCTCAAGATATGAGAGAGGCCGTCAGTACATCAGGATGGAATCAGATTGATCAATTTTCAAATATGTATACCATAGTTTGTAGAATCTAGAACGTTCACACAGACTAAATATTATACACTGATTTGGGTTACTTTTTTTTTTACCAAAGAAATGTAGCAGAATACATGTTGGCCTAAATTTCTGAAGAAAGATTATTTGTTTGAAGAAATTTATAACAGAAAACCAAGAAAAACTTTTTTTTTTCAAAAAATTTCTGAATTTTATAAAAATGTATATAGCAAAAAAAAACAAAAAAAAAAACAGTAGTAATTAAATACCACCAAAAGAAAGCTCTAATTGTGTGAAACAAATTATATAAATTTCATTTGGGTACAGTGTTGCACGACTGAGCAATTGCCAGTTGAATTAGCACAGTGCTGAACAACAAAAAATGCCCTGGTCATGAAGGGGGTAAAACCTTCACAAAAAATTTATTTTATTTTGTGGGTTAAGAGGACTTGTTTCTGATGTTATTTATTGGAGATATATATTAAAGGGTTGATTTAATCAAACTGGAGTAATCACAATCTGGTACAGCTGGACATTTTAGCCAGATTGTTCAATTAAGTTTTGACAATAAAACCTGGAAGCTGATTGGTTTCTGTGCAGAGCTGCACCAGATTTTGCATGCTCCAGTTTTAGTAAATCTTCCCCTATGTGTCTTATTATATGTGTAGCGATGCCTCACTCTCCCTCTTTCCCTTCTTTGTGAATGGCTTGTGTCTAGGGGTATCTGGGAGAGGAGAGTGCAGGAACACTACGCCAAGCTCTCCCCTCGTGTGTATAAGAGGGTTGAGCAAATTGGTTGATTTACCACCCGGGTCTGTCCACTGCATACGAAGCCTCAGTTACACCATGGAAACGTGTCTGATAATGATAGAGCCCCACACCAATCAAAAGTCCAACACTCCTTTATTTCTTTTACAATACGGTGAACACACTCAGTTGAACTTCCAATGACAATAGAACATGAGGGTGTGGGAACGAGTAGGCCCAGGCACAACTGAACTCTCCTATTCCTGTTCTAGCGAATAGGCCTGGCGCACGGTCTCTGCCACCGACCGTGAGTTTTGGTCTCTGCCACAGACCGGGTGAACAGTTCAGGCCCCTGCCACGGGCCTATAAGCAGGCCCCTGCCACTGACCTGACTGGAATAGCTGGACTGCAGCCACCGGTCATTGAACGTGGATTGAACTTCCTCTTAGAACTTGGCCCCTGTTCAGGAGAGGATATCCCTCCGGGCGGTCTCCAGAGGTTCACCCGGCACTGGCAATCTGCTGCACCAGGTCTTCAGGTGAGTCCCTCCTCCGGTTCCTTACGCCGCTGGATTCGGGTGCCCCACTCCCGAGGCCCCCTAGGATGATCCCTCCCTTGCGGGACCCAGCGAAAAATACTGGGCCCCAGGCCTCCGGCTGAGTACCTCACCCCAGACTGAAGGTGTCTGGGATGGAACACGAACTCCGGGTGTCCAGGCCTAGGCGGCCTGGACACCTACTGCGAACCGCAGCCCTCAGGCTGAAGGTGCCTGGGACTCGAACCCCGTGGTGAAGATGTCCGCCCCCTTTATACCCTCTCCCAGCAAGCACGGTGGGTTCCCCGCCCCGCCGTACAAGCGCTGCGAGAGGTCACAAAGGGTACGGCACTGCAGCGATGGTTCAACCCCAGCCCAGAGTGACAGCGCCACCTGCTGGGCCGCAGGGAACTATACATCACTGGTGTCCTCACCAGTTTTAAAAGTACATACCTGCTACATATGTTATTATGGACATGCATTTATTTATCTATTTATTTATTTATTCATAATTTTTTTTAGTCATTGTATATTTGAGTTATTTTGGATAATATTTTTTTTCTGTGTACCTTATTAGTGTTATATATATATATATATATATATATATATATATATATATTGCTATGAATTTTTATTTTCTAACACGTCTTTTTTTTTTGTTTTTTTTTAAGTTTGCAAATGAAAAGAAAAAAACATAAATAAAAAAACAAAAAAACTCCCAAAAAAACCTAGAGTTATATTTTGATTATTATATTAATTCATATACATGGTAACAGCATTTATGGAAAAAACATGACAATTGTTGGATAGACGATGCACAGAGAAAACTGAAGGCCATCCAGTTCAGGTTTACATTTAATTTAAATGCATGGAGGAAGGTGAGCAAAAAATGATCAGAACCATTTCTTTTAGACGGAGCAATCACTGTGTACATCCGATCTGCCAGAATCTTAACTAATGCAAATATTTTCTTTAAAAATAAATTCTTTGTTTCTTCTTCTTTTGTTGTAGTATTACTGGTTATTGTCGTGTTATATAACAACCGTAGCAAATTTGATGATATTTACATGAGTCGTTGACTGCAGTGTTGCAATCTGAAGTGTCTCTTACCATTGTACTAATCTCTTATATATATATATATATATATATATATATATATATATATATATAAATATAATAAAGAACGCAGGCATTTCCATTGTCCTCTTACCCCTTTGAGATATAATTGTTTGACGCTCAGGCCCCGGAGCACTGTTTTATTTCTGTATATGTGGAGCCGGTGTTATATTCAACCCAATTATCCAGGAAAACAATCCCAACCTGCCCCAGGGACCTTCATAAAAATAAATCTTTACAGACCAGTAGATTATTTCTGTTATCTTGTATTAATAATATTTTAATACTGAATAATTTAAAACTGATACATTTAATATGGATTATTACCCATCATTGGCTTGCATGTCCACAGTAGCTGGCTGTACCTGAGAAAGACCATGGGATCACAGGCATCATGCAACCCACACAAACATGCATAGAGAAATTAACCACACCACTATTGAAATTTAACAACAATAATCTTATTTACATTTCACATATTTCCATTTATCAAAAACCATATATTTTATTTTTTGGAATATTATTGGCCACGGCCTGATTTATTGGTTTATTAAACCATAACCATCATATCACAAATCATCATCTGAAAACCAACTTTCACCAAATATTTTCATAACGACCATATTCAGCCCAGCCACTTAGACTCGAGACGATTCATTAATTTAAACCACCTTTACTTAACCTCCCAACCGACAGGAGGGGTACTCTTAACCCTCCTGTCCCCATACCCCCAGACCGCGGCCTTCTCTATGCATGGTTGCATACCCGAATTGAAAATATCCAATCCAATATCAGACAGATGTACCCCGTCCTGTCTATACAATCCCGGAAACCACCCTTCCAAATCAACATGACGGAATGATATCCCCAGCCCCGGGGCAATAAACTTTGCCACAGCTCTGTTGATGCGTTTCCAAAATTTTTCAAGTGGCCTGAATACCAAAGAGTCCATCCATCGCAAACAAGGTATTATTTCCGAAAATACTAGCACTGTGTTGGGCGACACCATTCTCAAAAATTGTATTGTATCTTTCATATCAGATATCAGATCCAGTATTTTTTTCTTACCTATGTCGTTGCCCCCAATGTGCAAAATCATAATATCCGGTGCCTCATATTCCGCATACAATCTACCTAACTCAAAGACCAAATCTTCCCATACCATACCCCTACGTCCAAACCACTGAATTCGAAAAGCTGAAGGATCCAGGCCCAAATTTTCAGAATAAACTCTATCTGCTGCTCGCATTTGTGCCCAAAACACAAAGGAATGGCCTAATATCCAGACCGTACGGCGTGAACTTGAAAGAAAATAATCAGTTAATACGGACGAATGTACAATTTATAAGCATCTGACCTCCACCGTCCGATTCGCTTAATGGTGCTTTCCTCAAGTCCAATCCTGGCGGCTTCGGTAGCCGCACCAATTCTAAATGAATGCGTTGATATCTTTAAATGCTCCAAACTCTGCTGTACCAGACATTTTTTAAGTACCGCCGAGAATTGATATAACGGGGCACCATTAACATGAACAAACAGTAGGTCAGACACCATTGGGCGAACAGCCATATATGCATGCAATGCAGCCACCGGACAAATGATTTCCTGGTGACACTCCTAAATTGCACCCAAGCCCCGATACCCACCTGATCCGTTTTACTAGAACCCAGAATTTTTTTTACTCCTTCCTCTAACATTATTAAATTAGATGCCAATAGCCCAACCGAACCTGCCCCATTAGCCGGCAGGATCTCTGATATTTGAAACGCCCCAAAAAATGCAACCGAAAAAACTGCATTAAACAGGCGAGATTCAAATTTGGACGAGCATACTAATGGCGTGACTGAACAAATCTGGGACAATATGGCAGGGGTAACTGGAGCTCTATTATTCTTCCTGAAGGTACCACTTCTGTACCACTTTAGAACCTGCCTTACTGAGAAAAAACTGTGACACGGGGGCAGACTGTAAAGTTGCAAGAAGAAAGATATCTTACTGATATGCGACCATGAATATTCCTTCCGAATCAAGTTCTGAAGAAATAATAGCACCAACTGCTCAGAATGATCTGACACAGATAGCCGTAATGACGCCAAAAATTCCGACCACAACAGCCATGAAGAAGTATAATTCTTCCATGTCGAAGTGGCCACAGAGTTCTGGATGTTATTAACAATTAAATCATCTCCCACAACCGGGAAGGGAAAGGTGATCCCATCTGCTCTGCCTGCGGTAGTAATTAGAAAAATCTGTCCATTTGCGGACGAGAGAGAGAGAGTCATACTCTTACCGGGAATATATTTTGCCTTAACCCAAATGTTCCATCTCAAACAGGGATGAGCCGAAAACCCCCCTGTTCGGTTCGCACCAGAACCTGCGAACAGACAGAATGTTCGCGTGAACTTTAGAACCCTATTAAATACAATGGACTCGAAAGTTCAAAATCTAAAGTGCTAATTATAAAGGCTTATATGCAATTTATTGTCCTAAAAAGTGTTTGGGGACCCGGGTCCTGCCCCAGGGGACATGTATCAATGCAAAAAAAAGTTTAAAAAATAGACGTTTTTACGGGAGCGGTGATTTTAATAATGCTTAAAATGAAAAAATAAAAGTGAATTTTTCCTTTAAATTTCGTACCTGGGGGGTGTGTATGATATGCATGTAAAGTGGCGCATGTTTCCTGTGCTTAGAACTGTCTCTGCACAAAATGTCATTTCTGAAGGAAAAAAAGTCATTAAAAACTCACTCGCGGCTATTAATGAATTGTCGGCTTTTATCAATACATAGAAAAGTCATTGATAAAAAAAGAAAAAAAAAAAAAAAAAAGCGTGGGGGTTCCCCCAAATTCAATTACTAGGCCCTTCAGGTCTGGAATGGATATTAAGGGGAACCCCGCCACAAATTAAAAAAAAAATGGTGTGCGGTTCCCCCAAATATCCATACCAGGCCCTTCAGATCTGGCATGGATTTTAAGGGGAACTCCACCCCAAATTTAAAAAAAAAATTGCGTGGAGTCCCCCAAAAAATCCATACCAGACCCTTATCCGAGCACGCAACCTGGCCGGCCGCAGGGGAAGAGGGGGGGGGGGACGAGAGAGCGGCCCCCCTCCCTCCTGAACCGTACCAGGCCACATGCCCTCAACATGGGGAGGATGTCCCCATGTTGATGGGGACAAGGGCCTCATCCCCACAACCCTTGTCCGGTGGTTGTGGGGGTCTGCGGGCAGGGGGCTTATCGGAATCTGGAAGACCCCTTTAACAAAGGGGACCCCCAGATCCCGGCCCCCCCTATGTGAATTGGTAAGGGGTACATTGTACCCCTACCATTTCACGAAGAAAGTGTCAAAAAATGTAAATAAAAACACACAAACACCTTGGAAAAGTCCTTTATTAAAAAAAAACAAAAAAAAAACAACACATTCCAGCAATGAAATCCAGTGTCCCGCGGCGATCCCGATGTCCAGCGCTGTCCGTCATTGGTTGTGCCTGAGCGGACCTGATGGGGAACTTCCTCCGCCGTGTTTTAAATGTATAGACCCGCCCCTTCTAAAGTTCCCCATCAGGTCCGCTCAGCGGACCAGATGCGGAACGCGAGAAGGGGCGGGTCTATACATGAATTACACAGTGAAGGAAGTTCCCCATCAGGTCTGCCCCCTCGGTATGTCAGATCGCGCCTACGTCATTGGCCTGAGCAGACCTGATGGGGAACTTCCTTCACTGTGTAAATTTAAATTACACAGTGAAGGAAGTTCCCCGCTCAGGCCAATGATGTAGGCGGGGTCTGACATACCGAGGGGGCGGACCTGATGGGAACTTCCTTCACTGTGTAATACGTGAATAGACCCGCCCCTTCTAAAGTTCCCCATCAGGTCCGCTCAGCGGACCAGATGCGGAACATGAGAAGGGGCGGGTCTATTCACGTATTACACAGTGAAGGAAGTTCCCATCAGGTCCGCCCCCTCGTAGATCGGACCTGATGGGGAACTTCCTTCACTGTGTAATACATGAATAGACCCGCCCCTCCTCGCGTTCCGCATCTGGTCCGCTGAGCGGACCTGATGTGGAACTCTAGAAGGGGCGGGTCTATACATTTAAAACACGGCGGAGGAAGTTCCCCATCAGGTCCGCTCAGGCACAACCAATGACGGACAGCGCTGGACATCGGGATCGCCGCGGGACACTGGATTTTATCGCTGGAATGTTTTTTTTTATTATTTATTTTTCATTTTTTAATAAAGGACTTTTCCAAGGTGTTGGTGTGTTTTTATTTTCATTTTTTGACACTTTCTTCGTGAAATGATAGGGGTACAATGTACCCCTTACCAATTCACATAGGGGGGGGGGGGGCCGGGATCTGGGGGTCCCCTTTGTTAAAGGGGTCTTCCAGATTCCGATAAGCCCCCTGCCCGCAGACCCCCACAACCACCGGGCAAGGGTTGTGGGGATGAGGCCCTTGTTCCCATCAACATGGGGACATCCTCCCCATGTTGAGGGCATGTGGCCTGGTACGGTTCAGGAGGGAGGGGGGGGCGCTCTCTCGTCCCCCCCTCGTCCCCTGCGGCCGGCCAGGTTGCGTGCTCGGATAAGGGTCTGGTATGGATTTTGGGGGGGACTCCACGCCATTTTTTTTTTAAATTTGGGGTGGAGTTCCCCTTAAAATCCATGCCAGATCTGAAGGGCCTGGTATGGATATTTAGGGGGAAACGCACGCAATTTTTTTTTTTTATTTGCTGCGGGGTTCCCCTTAATATCCATTCCAGACCTGAAGGGCCTGGTAATTGAATTCTGGGGGACCCCCACGCTTTTTTAAATTTTTTATCAATGACTTTTCTATGTATTGCCGGGAGCCGACAATTCATTAATAGCCGCGAGTGAGTTTTAAATGACTTTTTTTCCTTCAGAAATGACACTTTGTGCAGGGACAGTTCTAAGCACGGGAAACATGCGCCACTTTACATGCATATTATACACACCCCCTAGGTACGAAATTTAAAGGAATATTTCACTTTTATTGTTTCACTTTAAGCATTATTAAAATCACTGCTCCTAAAAAAACGGACGTTTTTTAAACTTTTTTTTGCATTGATACATGTCCCCTGGGGCAGGACCCGGGTCCCCAAACACTTTTTAGGACAATAACTTGCATATAAGCCTTTATAATTAGCACTTTAGATTTCTCCCATAGACTTTTCGAATTTGCCGCGAACACCCCAAATTGTTCGTTGTTGGGCAAACAGGCAATGTTCGAGTCGAACATGAGTTTGACTCGAACTCGAAGCTCATCCCTAATCTCAAACACAGAAAGACCAAGTGGCGTAAATACGACACTACCTGCGGAGATTTAGAGGATAACGTATTGATTGCGAAAGCTACACCCTTATTATCTGTACTTACCATCAGCCTCTTATTAGCAAAGCAATGTCCCCAGATCTCCAAAGATACTATTATAGGAAACGGTTCCAAAAGCACAATATTTTTGCAAAAACCCATGGTGATCCACCTAGTCGGCCAACTAGCCGCACACCAGTGGTTCCTCCAAATAGCGCCAAACCCTACCGAGCCAGCCGCATCTGTAGCCAGCTGGAAATCCTTGTCTAATACAAGTTTCCCCATAGGAAATAATGGAAACTCAGATAATCCGTTCCACAGTGACTGCTATTGTATTCAGTACCGCATGTGGCCAGAGGTGGGGGGTGCCGGAGACAGCTCGGAGCCACTCGTATGCACTCCGATTGTCTCCGAGACAATCAGAGACACTCGGAGACAGCTCAGAGACACTTGGATGCACTCGGAGAGGCTCAGAGACACTCAGAGTGTTTCTGAGCAGCTCCGAGTGTCACCGGCGCCCCCGCACCTCTGGCCAAATGCAGGTACTGCACACCCCATTGGCTTGAATCCTGCTCGTCTTGCGAGACAACAGCCGAACAACAGGCGTACCTTCCTAAATATCCAGACTCCTGTTGATGTATGCAATAATAAAGCCCTTCTTTCACTTGAAGCTGTCAAAGCATTTATTTATTTATTTTTCTTAGGGGCCTGCAGGCCATTGCACTCCCAATCAGCAGATGATGGGTGCATGGCCAAGTTCCTGCAGACTCTCAGCATAGCTGTCTGCCCATACCTCCAGTACAGGCAGACAGTTACTGAAGAGCAGGAAGAACCAATGAACTACAAGAGCGCTCACCAGCATCCTCACAGTTTATTGAGAACTACGAGCCGTCTTCTGTAATGGGGGGCTGTTGTGTGGGTGGAGCCCTGCGCGGCCAAGCTGTTTTCAAATTGTGACAGCGGGTGCGCAGAGAGGATCCCCTGCCCGCTGTCACAATTTGAAAACAGCGTGGCCATGCAGGGCTCCACCCACACAACAGCCCCCATTGCAGAAGATGGCTCGTACTGATACTTGGTACTGATGAGCGCTCTCGTAGTTGATTGGTGGGGTTGACAATGCCGGAGGAGGTTGCTGAACATGTTACATCCTTAATAGGGGTATAACATGTAACATGTTCAGAAAGATGAATGACCTTGTCCATTAAATTATAGAACAAATAAAAAAAAAGTGAACTGAAATGAATGATAAACCTTATTTGTTTAACCACTTCAGCCCCGAAAGATTTGGCCCCTTAATGACCAGGCCATTTTTTGTGATTTGGCACTGCATCGCTTTAACTGACAATTGCGCGGTCGTGCGGCGTGGCTCCCAAACAAAATTGACGTCCTTTTTTTCCCACAAATAGAGCTTTCTTTTGGTGGTATTTGATCACTGTTTGTCGTGATATATGTAGAGAGACAGCACAAACCATTACTGTACATAAGCCATGTTTACTGAAAGAACCAGCAGGAAACAGGAAACACAACACAGGAAGAAGTACAACAGAGATGCACCATAGAGTTGCATTTAAAGAAACATATCATCCATAACAATCACCTCCGCAATTTTTATATTTTGCACTACAAACAAAAAAAAAGAGCGACAATTTAAAAAAGTATATATATTTTTTACTTTTTGATGTAATAATTTGAAAATATAAAAACATTTTTTTCCTCAGTTTAGGCCGATATGTATTCTTCAACATATTTTTGGTTAAAAAAAAAAAAAAAAAAAAAAAATCGCAATAAGCGTATATTGATTGGGTTTGCGCAAAAGTTTTAGCATCTACAAAATAGGGGATAGATTTATGGCATTTTTATTATTATTATTATTTTTTTACTAGTAACTGCGGCGATCTGCGATTTTTATCGGGACTGCGACATTGCGGCAGACAGATCGGAGACTTTTGACGCTTTTTGGGGACCATTGACATTTATACAGCGATCAGAGCTAAAAAAAGTCACCGATTACTGTATAAATGTCACTGGCAGGGAAGGTGTTAACACTAGGGGGCTCTGTTTCCACTACTGCGAGTTGTTGTCATGCGACTTCACATGTGTCAAGTTGCACAAGTCAAAAACCATGTATTTCAATGGTCCCCGTTATAATTGGTGCGACTCAAGTCGCAGCGACTCCAAAAAAGTTTTTTTTGCACTACAGTGGAACTTTGGATAACGAGCATAATCCATTTTCAGGAGAATGCTTGTAATCCAAAGCACTCGCATATCAAAGCGAGTTTCCCCATAGAAGTCCATGGAAACGAAAATAATTTGTTCCGCATTGACTTCTATGGCATGCAATACAGCATGTGGCCAGAGGTGGGGGCGCCGGAGGGCCTCGGAAACAGCTCGGCTGAACTCGGAAACCCTTGGAAAGGCTCGGGAACAGAGTATTTCTGAGTGTTTCCGAGTATTTCAGAGTATTTTCGAACGGCACCGATTGGCTCCGGCGCCCCCGCACCTCTGGCCAAATGCGGTACTGCACACCGCAGAGGTTTGAATCCTGCCTGCTTTGCGAGACAACACTCGCAAACCGAGTCAGGATTAAAAAAAAAAAAATGCTCGTATTGCGAAACGCTCGTTAACCACGTTACTCGCAATCCGTGGTTTCACTGCACTTTGTTCCGACTTCGGTGCGACTTCTCACCGGTCGCATGACATTGCCTCAAAAAATTGCATTGCAAAGGCGCACTGTAAATCGCGCGACATTGGGGTTGCAATAGTGGAAACAGAACCTCACTGTGGGGGGATGGGACTGTCTGGGGGAGGAGACCGGTTGTTGTTCTTAAGCATTAGGAACAACAGATCACTCTCCTCACCCCTGACAGAACGGGGGATCTGTCTGTTTACATTGACAGACCTCCGTTCTGTCTCTGTGTGGAGCGATCGCGGGGTGCCTGGCGGACATCTTGACCGCCGGGCACACGCATCGGCTCTGTCGGCGCGCCTCATCGCGCGCGCCCCCTAGTGGTCTTAAAGCGGGTGACGTACAGCTACGACGGCTTGCCCAGGGGAGCCAATCTGTATAACTGCGGTGGCTGGTCGCAAGCAGTTAAAATAATAAATAATAATATTATATCTATATATAAAACATAGGTTCTGTAGAAGACAAAATGTCTGATCCCCCCCCCCCCCCCCAATTGTATTGACTGTAAGAATAGAGATCACACAGATCCTGGAGTTGGAACTGGCAAGTCACGCATCACAGTTATTGATCACACTACAATATTTACAAAAAGACTTCCTTCCTGCGCTTAGCATCTGCAAAAAGTTTTTTTTATTGCAATTACAAGCAAAAACGTGGTAGTAAATCTCCGACATGAAATATCAACAAAGCAAATCCCAATTTTCCCTCCCCCCCCTTATAAATGCAACACTGGTCCTTCCCCGTCCCCTCCCCCCACATGGGGTCATGTGACCTCTCCTAGATGTGGGAGGTGACCACATCCTATCCCATCACAATGACCGCACTGTATTCTCTGTACTGATGGATCATCTCCACCCTCTGTGTCTGATCATGGCTGCACATAGCGCCACCATGTGGAGGAGGGGCAGAACATAGGGGGAAGGGCAGAATATAGGGGGAAGGGCGGAGGGAAGGGAAATTGCTAATATAAGACGGTAACTTCATGTTTGCAAAATAAAAGTAGAACTAAATGAAAAACTTGTATTTTTGGGATAAAGGGAGGATTATAATTCCTATTGGGTTTTTATTGCCATCTGTGTTCCATTGGGGAGACTTCCCTTCACTTTCTATCCCATAGCCAAACAGGAAGTGACAGGAAATCCCTCCAAAGTGAGGAAATCCCTGGTTGTCACCAGAACTAGTGTCCCCATTGGAAGATTTCCCCTCTATTCCAGTTCTGGTAATGACCCAAAATTTGGGATTTTCTTTCACTTGTGGTGAGAATGGTCACCAGAACAATAGAGAGGGTAAATCTACCCAATGGGGACACAGAGAGTAATAAAAACCTGACAGAGGCTCCAATTCCTCTCCACTCTATCCAATACCAAAAAGTGTTTTGTCTTTAGCTATCCTTTTTAAGAAATAGATAGATAGGACACACCCCCTTTGCTGACCAAATGAAAAACAATCCCTCATTATATTTAAACAGTTATTCCAGCCAATCACAGTGATCTGATTTGGAGAGATAGAGAAGCCTCATAGACATATCTTTATCATAGAAAATACTGCAGGACTTCTGGCTGAAAATTCCACCAATCCTATCTCCCCTCTCCCTGTGATGTCACCAGTCTCTGGGCGGAAATCTCACTTTCCCTGATTCCCCCACAGATCTTTATACCTCCTCTCCATACCCATATCCCAGCATGGAGGGGCTCAGTGAAGGTGGTGGTGAAGGTGTGGAGGTGTCGGATCGGGTCACACAGATCATAAAAGGAGATCCGCCCGGCCTCATAATCCAGATCTATCCTGACTCTGTTACTGGAGATATTGGGGGGTAATGGGATCCCTTTACTGTCATGTATCACCCCATACTGATCATCTTTCCTGTACAAACCCCAGGACTTGTTATTATATCCAATTCCTGACTGCACTCCTCCTGTCCTCTCTATACTGGGGTAACACATCCCGACTCCCCACCAACCTGATCCCCCGACATCCACTTCCCAGTAATGTCTCCCTGAGGAGAAACTCCGACTGCTCAACACCTGAGAATAATCCTGAAATCTCTCTGGAGTTTCTGGACGATTCTGCATTCCATCTGACCTGGATACAGTTTTCCTGTCATCTGATATATGGAGATTATTATGAGCTGTGTTTCCATCCAGTAATATGTCTGCAGCTCCCTGTATATAGAAGTCTACATTTACCTCTGTTATTATATCAGATAATGTGTGTAATGTGTGTGATATCCCAGCCACATCCAGACCCCCTCCATCATGGAGGAGCTTCTCATGTCTCTCTCTGTCCTCATTATCTCCATCCTCAGTATCACACAAGTCACCTGTGTCTGATTCCTGTAAGACAGTCAGTGGATCCGTCACGTTACACAGCTCCTCAATGTGACGCAACTTCCTGGACAGCTCCTCCTTCTTTATTTCCAGATCCCGGATGGAGATAGAGATCCGCTCTGCCCTCCCGGAGATTTCCCTCAGGACTCTCTTCTCCAGGTCTTCCAGACGTCTCCTGAGATCTCTAAACAGGACAGTGACTCTCTCGGTGTCACCAGCTGCTTCTTCTTCTACTTTCCTCCGGTGTTCCTGCAGACTCTGGACTCTTTCCTCCGTCTCCTCTCTCTTTGTCAGAAGTTTCTGCAGAACATTCCTCAGTGTCTCCTTCTTCTTCTCAGAAGCCTCATCCAGTGACTCCATCTCATGTCCTTTATGTCCTCCAATCATACAAGACACACAGATACAGGTCTCATCCTCAGTGCAGTAATACTCCAGGATCTTCTTATGGACGGAGCATTTCCTGCTCTCCATGGACAAGGTGGGGTCACATAAGATGTGTTCTGGGGACTTTTTGTGGACTCTCAGGTGTTTATCACACAGAGAAACCTCACAATGTAGACAGGATCTAACAGCAGGTACAGGAGAGTCCACACAGTGAGTACAGAAGACCCTGGACTCCTCTGGATCTGGCTGAGCAGACAGGAAATTCTCCACTATGTTATGTAGTGTTATGTTCCTCTGCAGTGCAGACCGATCCTGAAACTTCTCTCTGCAATCAGGACAGGAATATCCTCCAGACCCCCCCTGTGTATCCAGCACACGATCAATACAGACCCGGCAGAAGTTGTGTCCACATCTCAGGTTTACAGGATCTGTATAAATGTTCAGACAGACGGAACATTCCAGCTCAGCTCTCAGATCACCAGACGCCATTGCTGACAGCAGAAGAGAGAAAGGAAAGTGAAAGTCTCAGACATCGGGGAGGAATGCAGTTGGGTGTGTCATATCCTCCTTTACAGGGTGGGGCTGAACAGTGATATTTAACCACTTGCCGCCCGCCCTATAGCTGATTGACGGCGGCAAAGTGGTTTCAAAATCCTGACTGGACGTCATATGACGTCCTCAGGATTTTGATCCACTGCTCGCCCCCGGGGGCGCACATCGCGGCGATCGTTGTTGCAGGGTGTCAATCTGACACCCCGCAACACTGATCTAGGTAAAGAGTCTCCGACAGAGACTCTTTACCACGTGATCAGCCGTGTCCAATCACAGCTGATCACGATGTAAACAGGAAAAGCTGGTCATCGGCTTTTCCTCACTCGCGTCTGTCAGACGCGAGTAGAGGAGAGCCGATCGGCTGCTCCTCTGATGGGGGGGGTTTGTGCTGATCCATTATCAGCGCAGCCCCCCCGAGGATGCCCACACTGGACCACCAGGGATGCCACGGGACCACCAGGAATGCCCACCACCAGGGATGCCATTCTGTGCCCCTAATGGATGCCAATCAGTGCCCACAATAGATGCCAATCAGTGCCCACAATGGGCATCACTGATTGGCAGGCATTATTGTTTGGCACTGATTGGCATCCATTAGTAACACATTACAGTACAGTGCCACCTATCAGTGCCCATCCATGCCACCTATCAGTGCCCATCCATGCCCATCCGTGCCACCTATCAGTGCCCCATCCATGCCGCCTATCAGTGCCCATCCGTGCCGCCTATCGGTGCCCATCTGTGCCGCCTATCTGTACCCACCTGTGCCGCCTATCTGTGCCCATCTGTGCCCATCCGTGCTGTCTATCTGTGCCCATCTGTGCCGCCTATCGGTGCCCATCCGTGCCGCCTATCGGTGCCCATCCGTGCCGCCAATCGGTGCCCATCCGTGCTGCCTATCGGTGCCCATCCGTGCTGCCTATCGGTGCCCATCCGTGCCGCCTCATCGGTGCCGATCAGTGCCGCCTTATCAGTGCCCATCAGTGCAGCCCCATCAGTGCCCATCAGTGAAGGAGAAAACGTAATTATGTACAACGTTTTGTAACTGAAACAAAAAAATTTCGGTCTTTTTTAAATTTTGTTAAAAAATCGCAGAGGTGATCAAATACCACCAAAAGAAAGCTCTATTTGTGGGAACAAAATGATAAAAAATTTAGTTTGGGTACAGTGTAGCATGACTGCGCAATTGTCATTCAAAGTGCAACAGCGCAGAAAGCTGAAAATTGGTCTGGGCAGGAAGCTGTATAAGTGCCCAGTATGGAAGTGGTTAAATAAATGGAGAGAAGCAGATAATAAAAGGACTTCACACAGAACACTTTTCTAGGGTAAATGAGGATCATTTTGGGAAAAGTAACACTGATTATGGAAATGCATTTACCGGTACTTCTCATGAAATCTTTCTCTAAAAAAGGAAAATGTCAGGTGAGGAGACATCTGCTCCTTCTACATCCCATTGCTGGAATGTCCATGGAATTCATGTGACATGTGATACTGTTGGGTCCATGTTCCTCCTCTTCTTATCACCATTGAAGAGAGAAGGATTGGCGGCTGAGCATCTGAGATTTTCAGCCAAGAGGAGTGTAGCGGGGTCTCCTTTAAGGCCCCAGGACTATGTTACCCATAACCCTGTTTGGTACCCAGGGTGCATTTTCGCCGTGCAGAGACTCATGGGTGGGACTATATAAAAGGAGGGCGAGGCTGAGCTCGGCCTCTTTGGACACCGCGCTGCTATAAACAGGTCTTCTCGTGCAGATCTGCGTCAGTACAGGGCCTGAAGCCAGGGCCTTGCACAACTTCCAGAGAGCCTTCCACCCCACTGCGAGCCTGGGTGGCATCCGACTTCTCCAAGTTGCTGACATCAGTTGGACTGGGGACCCGGCCGTTGCAGACGCTGTGTGCGGAGACACAGTCGGTGGAAGTCCCGGACTGGGATCGCGTCCGGAGTGGTGAGCGAGCACCTGCTCAATCCAAAAAAATACTTTACTCTGATTAGGCCTAGAAACTGCCTTGGCCCACCAAGTTTTATCTGTTGTTCCACCGGAGACTAGTAACAGAACTGGGTCGTGTAGTCTCAGGTGAAGTGTTCTTCTATTACCTATCGTGTGGACTACAAATACTGTTTCTTTCTATATGTGCACCACTGTTCAAGCTGCATGCGAAGAAATTGTTCCCCAAGAGACTAAGTGATATCTGAGTCAGGCCTGACAAGGAGTTAGAAATGTTTGTTGTTGCGCCATAAGGGCGCATAGATAGGGATAGCTGCACTTGGCGCGTAATTGCCAGCATCCTCAGTGTGTACTATATTTACCGTTGCAGGGCTCTGCTGACAATATATGTGTTATGTGTTAATCTATGCCTTTTACACAGAAGTAAACTAGTTATACTTTAACACTTCGTCCTCAGTGTGTTATCATTGTGCATATATTGCTAGATTGTGATAAAATAACAACCCTTAGACTAACTGTGCCAGTGTGGGTTGAGTAGATTGCTGGGGGTTGGCGGTGCTGTATTCAGGGCCCGAAACAAATCCAGCGGCTCTCTTAACTGGGGGTAGCGCTACAGGTGATATCTCTGTGTGCTGCAAGTCTCTGGTGTTATGAGGGGCCATTATTGTCCTCTCAGAACATTAGTGCCTTTTTATCACAAACGATCTTTGAATGAGGATTATGATTTCCTAAAACTAGCCAATTAATGGTCACCCTAAAGCCTCATACACACGATCGGATTTCCATCGGACAAATCTGTGGATTTTTGTTCGAAGGGCGTTGGCCGCGAACTTGCATACAGACGGCAGAACGTTTTCAGCCAACATTCACAAAACTACATGTTTTTTCTGCTCTTTAGCGCCACCCTTTGGGCAACGTCTGCTAATGTCTGATGGTTAGCACATAGCACACTACTGGACTCTGCACATAGCGCACCCCTCAATCCTGCACTCTGTACATAGCGCACCCCTCAACCCTGCACATAGCACACCCCTGAACCCTGCACTCTGTATATAGCGCACCTCTGAACCCTGCACTCTGCGCATAGCGCAAATCCCTCAACCCTGCACTTTGTACATAGCGCACCCCTCAACGCTGCACTCCGTATGTAGCATACCCCTCAACCCTGCACTCCGTACGCAGCGCACTCCTCAACCCTGCACTCCGTACATAGTGCACTCTTCTGTATATAGTTCACTCCTGAACTCCTGGTACGTAAAAATGCTTCAATGTTAGTGAAGTTTGGCCACACAATTGATACAGAGGTAATGAAGTGCAGTAACCTCTAGCAACCTATCAGTGAACAGTAATGATCTGCTGTAATCTCTAGCAACCAATCAGTGAGCAATAATAATTTTTTAGTAACTTCTAGAAACCTATCAGTAATCAGTAATGATACACAGTAACCTCTGGCAAACAATCAGTGAGCGGTATCGATGTGCAGTAACCTCTGGCAAACAATCAGTGAGTGGTAATGATGTGCAACAACTTCTAGCAACCAATCAGTGAGCGGTATTGATATGCATTAACCTCTAGCAACTAATCAGTGAGCAGTAATGATATGTTGTAATTGTTGTAGATTTTGAGTCTAGCTTAGGGTTGCCACCTGTCCGGTTTTGACCCGGACAGTCCGGGTTTTGACACATGTGCCCGGGTTTCCACCCGCTGGAAACCCGGGCACAAATTGTGGCCAGTGGCAGCCGGATCTCTGTCCCCGGCCGCAACATCTAGTGGGGCAGCGCGCACGATCCCGTGCCCGCTATCACTGTTACAACATCGGTGCGCTGTTAGTACCATGGGCAGCGGGTGCCCTGTGATTGGCCATACTGGCCATGTGCGGGGCGGGCCGGGCAGCAGGCATGAGGGTCTGTGATTGGCCCTGCGGAGATGCTGGTCACGCGTGGAGGCGGGGGCGGGGGCGGGGCTGGACTTTGGAATCGATAATCACGCGGCACCTGCTTGCTGCCGGAGTCCTGCCTCACGATGTGTGTCTCCTGAGGGCTCATCTGCTCTGTCAGCTTGCCCCCTCCTCCTCTTTGTCATCCCCCTCCTACTCTTTGTCACCCCCCCTCCTCTCTGTCACCCCCTCCTCCTCTATGTCACCTCCCCTCCTCTCTGTCACCCCCTCCTCTCTGTCACCTCCCCTCCTCTGTCACCCCCCTCCTCCTCTATGTCACCTCCTCTCCTCTCTGTCACCCTCCTCCTCTGTCACCCCCCTCCTCCTCTCTGTCACCCCCCTCCTCCTCCTCTCTGTCACACCCCCCTCATCTTTGTCAGCTCCCCCTTCCTCTGTGTGTCAGCTCCCCCTTCCTCTGTGTGTCAGCTCCACTCCCACACACACACTCATTTTCTCTCAGCCTCTCGCTCACTCCCTCTCTCGCACCCACCACTCTTTCTCTTCTCTAATCCCCCCTCTCTCACCCCCACCCTCTCATCCTCATCCTCACCCCCTCTCTCATTGCGGCAGACAGATCGGAGACTTTTAAAGCTTTTTGGGGACCATTGACATTTATACAGCGATCAGAGCTAAAAATAGCCACTGATTACTGTATAAATGTCACTGGCAGGGAAGAGGTTAACACTAGGGGGCGATCAAGGGGTTAAATGTGTGTCCTAGGGAGCGTTTCTAAGGCTCTGTTTCCACTACTGCGAGTTGTTGTGCAACTTGACACATGTGAAGTCGCATGAGAAGTCAAAACCCATGTATTTCAATGGTCCCCGTTCTAATTGGTGCGACTCCAAAAAAGTTTTTTTTGCACTACAGTGAAACCTTGGATAACGAGCATAATCCGTTCCAGGAGAATGCTTGTAATCCAAAGCACTCGCATATCAAAGCGAGTTTCCCCATAGAAGTCCATGGAAACGAAAATAATTTGTTCCGCATTGACTTCTATGGCATGCAATACAGCATGTGGCCAGAGGTGGGGGGCACCGGAGGGCCTCGGAAACACTCGGGAACAGCTCAGCTGAACTCGGAAACCCTTGGAAAGGCTCGGGAACAGAATATTTCTGAGTGTTTCCGAGTATTTCAGAGTATTTTCGAACGTCACCGATTGGCTCCGGCGCCCCCGCACCTCTGGCCAAATGCGGTACTGCACACCGCAGAGGTTTGAATCCTGCCTGCTTTGCGAGACAACACTCGCAAACCGAGTCAGGATTTAAAAAAAAAAATGCTCGTATTGCGAAACGCTCGTTAACCACGTTACTCGCAATCCGAGGTTTCACTGCACTTTGTTCCGACTTCGGTGCGACTTCTCACCGGTCGCATGACATTGCATCAAAAAATTGCATTGCAAAGGCGCACTGTAAATCGCGCGACTTTGGGGTTGCAATAGTGGAAACAGAACCTCACTGTGGGGGGATGGGACTGTCTGGGGGAGTAGACCGGTTGTTGTTCTTAAGCATTAGGAACAACAGATCGCTCTCCTCCCCCCTGACAGAACGGGGGATCTGTCTGTTTACATTGACAGACCTCCGTTCTGTCTCTGTGTGGAGCGATTGCGGGGTGCCCAGCGGACATCTTGACCGCCGGGCACACGCATCGGCTCTGTCGTCGTGCCTCATCGCACGCGCCCTCTAGTGGTCTTAAAGCGGGTGACGTACAGCTACGACGGCTTGCCCAGGGGAGCCAACCTGTATAACTGCGGTGGCTGGTCGCAAGCAGTTAAAATAATAAATAATAATATTATATCTATATATAAAACATAGGTTCTGAAGAAGACAAATGTCTGATCCCTCCCCTCTCCCCCAATGGTATTGACTGTAAGAATAGAGATCACACAGATAATGGAGTTGGAACTGGCAAGTCACACATCACAGTTATTGATCACACTACAATATTTACAAAAAGACTTCCTTCCTGTGCTTAGCATCTGCAAAAAGTTTTTTTAATTGCAATTGCAAGCAAAAACGTGGTAGTAAATCTCCGACATGAAATATTAACAAAGCAAATCCCAATTTCCCCTTCCCCCCCCCTTATAAATCCAACACTGGTCCTTCCCAGTCCCCTCCCCCCACATGGGGTCATGTGACCTCTCCTAGATGTGGGAGGTGACCACATCCTATCCCATCACAATGACCGCACTGTATTCTCTGTATTGATGGATCATCTCCACCCTCTGTGTCTGATCATGGCTGCACATAGCGCCACCATGAGGAGGAAGGGCAGAACATAGGGGGAAGGGCAGAATATAGGGGGAAGGGCGGAGGGAAGGGAAATTGCTGATATAAGACGGTAACTTCATGTTTGCAAAATAAAAGTAGAACTAAATGAAAAACTTTTTTTTTGGATAAAGGGAGGATTATAATTCCTATTGGGTTTTTATTGCCATCTGTGTTCCATTGGGGAGACTTCCCTTCACTTTCTATCCCATAGCCAAACAGGAAGTGACAGGAAATCCCTCCAAAGTGAGGAAATCCCTGGTTGTCACCAGAACTAGTGTCCCCATTGGAAGATTTCCCCTCTATTCCAGTTCTGGTAATGACCCAAAATTTGGGATTTTCTTTCACTTGTGGTGAGAATGGTCACCAGAACAATAGAGAGGGTAAATCTACCTAATGGGGACACAGAGAGTAATAAAAACCTGACAGAGGTTCCAATTCCTCTCCACTCTATCCAATACCAAAAAGTGTTTTGTCTTTAGCTATCCTTTTTAACCACTTAACGACCGCCCACTGTAAATATACGTCGGCAGAATGGCACCGACAGGCAGAATCACGTATATGTATGTGATTGCCTTTGTATAGTTGGGGGGTCCGATCGGACCCCCCTTCTTTACAGTGAGCGGTCGTTTTACCTTCGGGAGCGATCCGGCATGAGGGGACGGCCGTTCGATTCCGGCCACCCCCTCTCGATCGCTCCCGGCGAATGAGAGCTTCCCCTGCCTGTGTACTTGTTTACACAGGCTGGAGGAAGTGATGTCATCTCTCCTGCGGCGCTCACATATACCGAGCGCCGTACAGGAGAAGATGCAGGTCAGTGCACACAACACTACACTGACACCAGGACACATAGGTACATAAATGGCCCCCCCAGACACCCCCAGATCACCCCCCCAGATCACCCCCCAGCCCCCAGTCACAGTGTCACTGATTGCAGTGACCATTTATTTACTGATCACTGCAATCAGTGACATTTGTGACTGTAAAAGTGTCAGTACATTTAGTTTTAGGTCCAGTGTAGCCCCCTAACCCCCCCTAATAAAGGTTTAACCCCCTGATCACCCCCCAGATAACCCTTTCACCCCCTAGCACCGCCGTCGCTATGCGATCATTTTTCTGATCGATGTCTTAGCGTCGGTGATGCTGATCGGTAGCCAGTAATTTTTTTTAGGTTCGCCACAGGTTTTTATAGCGTCGGGTACCCCCATATATTACCTAATAAAGGTTTAACCCCCTTGATCGCCCCCCAGGTAACCCTTTCATCCCCTATCACCACGGTCACTAAGCGATAATTTTTCTGATCGATGTTTTAGCGTCGGCGATGCTGATCGGTAGCCAGTAATTTTTTTTAGGTTCGCCGCAGGTTTTTATAGCGTCGGGTACCCCCATATATTACCTAATAAAGGTTTAACCCCCTTGATCACCCCCCAGGTAACCCTTTCACCCCCTAGCACCGCCGTCACTAAGCGATCATTTTTCTGATCGATGTCTTAGCGTCAGTGATGCTGATCGGTAGCCAGTAATTTTTTTTAGGTTCGCCGCAGGTTTTTATAGCGTCGGGTACCCCCATATATTACCTAATAAAGGTTTAACCCCCTTGATCGCCCCCCAGGTAACCCTTTCACCCCCTATCACCACTGTCACTAAGCGATAATTTTTCTGATCGCTGTCTTAGCGTCGGTGATGCAGATCGGTAGCCAGTAATTTTTTTTAGGTTCGCCACAGGTTTTTATAGCGTCAGGTACCCCCGTATATTATCTAATAAAGGTTTAACCCCCTGATCGCCCCCCAGGTAACCCTTTCACCCCCTATCACCACTGTCGCTAAGCGATCATTTTTATGATCGTTGTCTTAGTGTCGGTGATGCAGATCGGTAGCCAGTAATTTTTTTTTAGGTTCGCCGTCAGGTTTTTATATAGCGTCAGGTACCCCCATATATTACCTAATAAAGGTTTTAACCCCCTAATTGCCCCTAGTTAACCCTTTCACCAGTGATCATCATATAAGTGTTACGGGTGACGCTGGTTAGTTAGTTTGCTTTTTATAGTGTCAGGGCACCCGCCGTATATAACCCAATAAAGGTTTAACCCCCTGATCGCCCGGTGGGTGATATCAATTAGGTTTTAGTGTCAGAGAGGGTCTGCGTCACACCCCAGGCAGCGTCAGGTTAGTGCCAGTAACGCTAACACCCACGCGTGAAGCATACACCCCCCTTAGTGGTATAGTATCTGATCAGCTCAATATCTGATCTGATCAGATCTATACTAGCGTCCACAGCAGTTTAGGGTTCCCAAAAACGCAGTGTTAGCGGAATCAGCCCAGATACCTGCTAGCAGCTGCGTTTTGCCCCTCCGTCCAGCCCAGGCCACCCAAGTGCAGTATCGATCGATCACTGTCACTTACAAAACACAACACACATAACTGCAGCGTTCGCAGAGACAGGCCTGATCCCTGCGACTCCAGTGCTGTAGGAGGTGATTTTGCCACCACAGTTAAAAAAAAAAAAGCATATATGCCGAAGCATTGGGGCAGCAGGGGCGGAGGAGCGATTTTGCTCCTAATGCCGCGTACATACAGTCGAAATTCCGACGGAGGCTTGCCCGTGGAAAAGTCTGACCATGTGTACGCGGCATAACTTTTGCGGGAAGATGCCCCCATGCTTCGGCATATATAAATGGTGCATGTATGCCCATCATTAGAAGTGGGTGGATGAAGGGCGGTATTCTAATGGTGGGCATACCCACCGATCAATCTTTTTTTTTCGTTCAGCCAACAGGCTGCATGAAAAAAAAGATTACAATACATGTCCAACAAGGACCAGCAACGTACTGGTATGTTGCTGGACTTTGAATGTTTATACCAGAATGATGCCTGTGGGTTTAGGTATCATCTTGGTATCATTCTTTTCAGCCAGCGGCCGGCTTTCATGTAAAAGCAATCCTAGTGGCTAATTAGCCTCTGGACTGCTTTTACAAGCAGTGGGAGGGATATAAAAAGCGTCATTGGGAAATTGGGAAAGCATTTTATCACACCGATCTTGGTGTGGTCAGATGCTTTGAGGGTAGAGGAAAGATCTAGGGTCCAATAGACCCCAGTTTTTTCAAAAAAGAGTACCTGTCATTACCTATAGCTATCATAGGGGATATTTACATTCCCTGAGATAACAATAAAAATGATAAAAAATAAATAAATATGGAAGCAACAGTTTAAAAATAAAATAAAAAAGCAAAATTAATAATAAAAAAAAAAAAAAAAAAAAAAAAGCACCCCTGTCCTGCCCTGCTCTTGCCCAATGGCGAACGCAAGCGTCGGTCTGGCGTCATATGTAAACAGCAATTGCACCATGCATGTGAGGTATCACCGCGAAGGTTAGATCGAGGGCAGTAATTTTAGCAGTAGACCTCCTCTGTAAATCTAACGGGGTAACCTGTAAAGGCTTTTAAAAATGTATGTAGTTTGTCGCCAATGCGCGTTTGTGCGAAATTTTAAAGCATGTCGTGTTTGGTATCTATGTACTCGGTCTAAGATCATCTTTTTTATTTCATCAAACATTTGGGCAATATAGTGTGTTTTAGTGCATTAAAATTAAAAAAAGTGTATTTTTTCCCAAAAAAATGCGTTTGAAAAATCGCTGCGCAAATACTGTGTAGAAAAAAAAAATGCAACACCCACCATTTTATTCTGTAGGGCCTTTGCTTTAAAAATATATATAATGTTTGGGGGTTCAACATAATTTTCTTGCAAAAAAAAAATGTTTTCATGTAAACAAAAAGTGTCAAAAAGGGCTTTGTCTTCAAGTGGTTAGAAGAGTGGATGTAAGCTTCCTAATGTTGTGTATAAAATGCCAGAACAGTTCAAAACCCCCCCAAATGACCCAATTTTTGAAAGTAGACACCCCAAGCTATATACTGAGAGGCATGTCGAGTCCATGGAATATTTTATATGTTGACACAAGTTGCGGAAAAAAGAAATTTTTTTTTTTGCACAAAGTTGTCACTAAATGATATATTGCTCAAACATGCCATGGGCATATGTGGAATTACACCCCAAAATACATTCTGTTGCTTCTCCTGAGTACGGGGATACCACATGTGTGAGACTTTTTGGGAGCCTAGCCGCGCACGGGACCCCAAAAACCAATCACCGCCTTCAGGCTTTCTAAGGGTGTAAATTTTTGATTTCACTTCTCACTGCCTATCACAGTTTCGGAGGCCATGGAATGCCCAGATGGCACAAAACCCCCCCAAATGACCCCATTTTGGAAAGTAGACACCCCAAGCTATTTGCTGAGAGGTATTGTGAGTATTTTTCAGATCTCTCTTTTTGTCACAAAGTTTTGAAAATTGAAAAAAAAAAAAAAAAAAAAAAAATGTTCTTTCTTCATTTTCAAAAACAAATGAGAGCTGTAAAATACTCACCATGCCTCTCAGCAAACAGCTTGGGGTGTCTACTTTCCAAAATGGGGTCATTTGGGGGGGTTTTGTGCTATTTTGGCATTTTATGGCCTTCAAAACTGTGATAGGTAGTGAGGAGTCAAATCAAAAATTTGTGCCTAGAAATCCTGAAGGCGGTGATTGGTTTTCGGGGTCCCGTACGCGGCTAGGCTCCTAAAAAGTCCCACACATGTGGTATCCCCGTACTCAGGAGAAGCAGCAAAATTTATTTTGGGGTGCAATTCCACATATAACCATGGCATGTGTGAGCAATATATCATTTAGTGACAACTTTTTGTAATTTCTTTTTTTTGTCATTATTCAATCACTTGGGACAAAAAAAAAATATTCAATGGGCTCAACAGGCCTCTCAGCAATTTCCTTGGGGTGTCTACTTTCTAAAATGGGGTCATTTGGGGGGGTTTTGTGCTATTTTGGCATTTTATGGCCTTCAAAACTGTGATAGGTAGTGAGGAGTGAAATCAAAAATTTACACCCTTAGAAATCCTGAAGGCGGTGCTTGGTTTCCGGGGTCCCGTACGTGGCTAGGCTCCTAAAAAGTCCCACACATGTGGTATCCCCATACTCAGGAGAAGCAGCAGAATGTATTTTGGGGTGCAATTCCACATATAACCATGGCATGTGTGAGCAATATATCATTTAGTGACAACTTTTTGTAATTTTTTTTTTTTTTGTCATTATTCAATCACTTGGGACAAAAAAAAATATTCAATGGGCTCAACATGCCTCTCAGCAATTTCCTTGGGGTGTCTACTTTCTAAAATGGGGTCATTTGGGGGGGTTTTGTACTGCCCTGCCATTTTAGCACCTCAAGAAATGAGATAGGCAGTCATAAATTTAAAGCTGTGTAAATTCCAGAAAATGTACCCTAGTTTGTAAACGCTATAACGTTTGACCAAACCAATAAATATACGCTTATTAACTTTTTTTTACTAAAGACATGTGGCTGAATACATTTTGGCCTAAATGTATGACTAAAATTGAGTTTATTCGATTTTTCTTATAACAAAAAGTAGAAAATATAATTTTTTTTCAAAATTTTCGGTCTTTTTCCGTTTATATCGCAAAAAATAAAAATCGCAGAGGCAATCAAATACCATTAAAAGAAAGCTCTATTTGTGGGAAGAAAAGGACGCAAATTTCGTTTGGGTACAACATTGCATGTCCGCACAATTTACAGTTAAAGCAGCGCAGTGCAAAATTCTGAATTCACCTCTGGTCCTTTAGCTACCAAATGGTCCGGGGCTTAAGTGGTTAAGAAATAGATACATAGATCACACCCCCTTTGCTGACCAAACGAAAAACAATCCCTCATTATATTTAAACAGTTATTCCAGCCAATCACAGTGATCTGATTTGGAGAGATAGAGAAGCCTCATAGACATATCTTTATCATAGAAAATACTGCAGGACTTCTGGCTGAAAATTCCACCAATCCTATCTCCCCACTCCCTATGATGTCACCAGTCTCTGGGCGGAAATCTCACTTTCCCTGATTCCCCCCACGGATCTTTATACCTCCTCTCCTTACCCATATCCCAGCATGGAGGGGCTCAGTGAAGGTGGTGGTGAAGGTGTGGAGGTGTCGGATCGGGTCACACAGATCATAAAAGGAGATCCGCCCGGCCTCATAATCCAGATCTATCCTGACTCTGTTACTGGAGAAGAGATATTGGGGGGTAATGGGATCCCTTTACTGTCATGTCTCACCACATACTGATCATCTTTCCTGTACAAACCCCAGGACTTGTTATTATACCCAATCACTGACTGCACTCCTCTCCTCTCTATACTGGGGTAACACATCCCGACTATCCATCTATCTGATCCCCCGACATCCACTTCACAGTAATGTCTCCCTGAGGAGAAACTCTGACTGCTCAACACCTGAGAATAATCCTGAAATCTCTCTGGAGTTTCTGGATGATTCTGGTTTCTATCTGACCAGGATACAGTTTTCCTGTCATCTGATATATGGAGAATATTATGAGCTGTGTTTCCATCCAGTAATATGTCTGCAGCTCCCTGTATATAGAAGTCTACATTTACCTCTGTTATTATATCAGATAATGTGTGTAATGTGTGTGATATCCCAGCCACATCCAGACCCCCTCCATCATGGAGGAGCTTCTCATGTCTCTCTCTGTCCTCATTATCTCCATCCTCAGTATCACACAAGTCACCTGTGTCTGATTCCTGTAAGACAGTCAGTGGATCCGTCACGTTACACAGCTCCTCAATGTGACGCAACTTCCTGGACAGCTCCTCCTTCTTTATTTCCAGATCCCGGATGGAGATGGAGATCCGCTCTGCCCTCCCGGAGATTTCCCTCAGGACTCTCTTCTCCAGGTCTTCCAGACGTCTTCTGAGATCTCTAAACAGGACAGTGACTCTCTCGGTGTCACCAGCTGCTTCTTCTTCTACTTTCCTCCTGTGTTCCTGCAGACTCTGGACTCTTTCCTCCGTCTCCTCTCTCTTTGTCAGAAGTTTCTGCAGAACATTCCTCAGTGTCTCCTTCTTCTTCTCAGAAGCCTCATCCAGTGACTCCATCTCATGTCCTTTATGTCCTCCAATCATACAACAAGACACACAGATACAGGTATTATCCTCAGTGCAGTAATACTCCAGGATCTTCTTATGGACAGAGCATTTCCTGCTCTCCATGGACAAGGTGGGGTCACATAAGATGTGTTCTGGGGACTTTTTGTGGACTCTCAGGTGTTTATCACACAGAGAAACCTCACAATGTAGACAGGATCTAACAGCAGGTACAGGAGAGTCCACACAGTGAGTACAGAAGACCCTGGACTCCTCTGGATCTGGCTGAGCAGACAGGAAATTCTCCACTATGGTGCAGTGCTGGCCGATCCTGAAACTTCTCTCTGCAATCAGGACAGGAATATCCTCCAGACCCCCCCTGTGTATCCAGCACACGATCAATACAGACCCGGCAGAAGTTGTGTCCACATCTCAGCATTACAGGATCTGTATAAATGTTCAGACAGACAGACGGAACATTCCAGCTCAGCTCTCAGATCACCAGACGCCATTGCTGACAGCAGAAGAGAGAAAGGAAAGTGAAACTCTCAGACATCGGGGAGGAATGCAGTTGGGTGTGTCATATCCTCCTTTACAGGGTGGGGCTGAACAGTGATATTTAACCACTTGCCGCCCGCCCTATAGCTGATTGACGGCGGCAAAGTGGTTTCAAAATCTTTACTGGACGTCATATGACGTCCTCAGGATTTTGAGCCGCTGCGTGCCCCCGGGGGCGCGCATCGCGGCGATCGTTGTTACAGGGTGTCAGTCTGACACCCCGCAACACTGATCCGACGGAGACTCTTTACCACGTGATCAGCCGTGTCCAATCATGGCTGATCACGATGTAAACAGGAAAAGCTGGTCATCGGCTTTTCCTCTACTCGCGTCTGTCAGACGCGAGTAGAGGAGAGCCGATCGGCTGCTCCTCTGACAGGGGGGGTTTGTGCTGATCCATTATCAGCGCAGCCCCCCCCGAGGATGCCCACACTGGACCACCAGGGATGCCACTGGACCACCAGGGATGCCCACCACCAGGTATGCCTCCCTAGACCACCAGGGATGTCATTCTGTGCCCCTAATGGATGCCAATCAGTGCCCACAATGGATGCCAATCAGTGCCCACAATGGGCATCACTGATTGGCAGGCATTATTGTTTGGCACTGATTGGCATCCATTAGTAACACATTACAGTACAGTGCCACCTATCAGTGCCCATCCATGCCACCTATCAGTGCCCATCCATGCCCATCTGTGCCACCTATCAGTGCCCCATCCATTCCGCCTATCAGTGCCCATCCGTGCCACCTATCGGTGCCCATCCGTGCCGCCTATCTGTGCCCACCCCTGCCGCCTATCTGTGCCCATCTGTGCCCATCCGTGCTGTCTATCTGTGCCCATCTGTGCCGCCTATCAGTGCCCATCCGTGCCACCTATTGGTGCCCATCCGTGCCGCCAATCGGTGCCCATCCGTGCCACATATCAGTGCCCATCCATGCCGCCTATCAGTGCCCATCCGTGCCGCCTATCGGTGCCCATCCGTGCCGCCTATCTGTGCCCACCCCTGCCGCCTATCTGTACCCATCTGTGCCCATCCGTGCTGTCTATCTGTGCCCATCCGTGCCGCCTATCGGTGCCCATCCGTGCCGCCTATCGGTGCCCATCCGTGCTGCCTCATCGGTGCTGATCAGTGCCGCCTTATCAGTGCCCATCAGTGCAGCCCCATCAGTGCCCATCAGTGAAGGAGAAAACGTAATTATGTACAAAGTTTTGTAACTGAAACAAAAAATTTTCGGTCTTTTTTTAATTTTGTTAAAAAATCGCAGAGGTGATCAAATACCACCAAAAGAAAGCTCTATTTGTGGGAACAAAATGATAAAAAATTTAGTTTGGGTACAGTGTAGCATGACTGCGCAATTGTCATTCAAAGTGCAACAGCGCAGAAAGCTGAAAATTGGTCTGGGCAGGAAGCTGTATAAGTGCCCAGTATGGAAGTGGTTAAATAAATGGAGAGAAGCAGATAATAAAAGGACTTCACACAGAACACTTTTCTAGGGTAAATGAGGATCATTTTGGGAAAAGTAACACTGATTATGGAAATGCGTTTACTTCTCATGAAATCTGAAAGGTTCTGGTTCTGTTGGACCTTCTTGGCTCGAGCTGGACTCAGGATCTGTGGAAGTCTCTCTGACCGGTCGGATATTCAAGACACCAATAAACAGTGAATAGGTATACTAGAATATGTGTTTTAATGGTTACATGTCCTTTTTTATACACAGCGAGAAAAGTTGCCTCCCTCCTATGGACCTATCAGCAATAAGCAAAAACCTCATGAGTTTAGACAAAAATAAATTCTAACAGGTTTTTTGACTTCTGCAAAAGCGGTCAGTTAACATACGTCAATTGTGGTCAAACTAGACATGTTCTGACGTTTGAAACAGGAAGATAAATATATATATATTTGAGGTGAACTCTAACCATGAATATTGGTTCATGATCTTCTTATACCTTACAACCCCTCCTTATGATCATGGCTTCAAGAATTGAAGCCCATCGATCATTGGATTATTAAGGACGACAGGTGGTGTGCCGTTTAGGAGAGGGGTGAAGTTTAGAGGTACTGCCATTAGGGGGATCCTAGCAGTGCTAGGATGGAGTTTACTACATATCCAACATTTTCCATATCTTGATTTTTGAGCATAAGCATACTTAAATTTAAGCAGCAGCATTTTACCACTAAAATTGTCTTCCATACTTCTTTTTGGTCTGTTAGAATTATCTGACCAACAGTGTCCTACGATTATGAGCATTAAAATAAACAATGTAATCATTAAGGAAAAAAGAAAACGTTTTGCCGAAGTGACCCCTCCTTTTTGACCATTAGTGTCTATGGGTATGGAACTCTGAGTTTCTTGTTTTTTATGGTCCACTAGGGAGTATTTTCCGGATCCTTTTCTGGAATACTCTCCAGAACAGAGGTCTTTGTCTTCTCCTTCACCTTCTTCCAGTTTCCCTTCGGAAATGTCTTTTGTCTGGATGCATGGATCCATTGTGGTCCTTGATCTGTAAGAACGGCTGTTCTGGCAACCTTCAGAATTTCAAATGGTCCTTGGAAGATAGGGCCTGGTTGTTTCCGGACAGCAAGTTGTTTTATCAATACTTTGTCTCCTGGGATATACGGATGTGTAGGCTCTGTGGAGAGAGGAGGGAAAGTGACAGCAACCTTGTCCTCTGTTTCTCTAAGGCTACTTACCAGATGTTTTACGTACTCTTCCTGTAAAGAATAAAGATTAACCTCCTCTCCCTCATCAGGTTTCCTCTGTGCTGGCCTACCCATAAGTATCTCAAAAGGAGATATTCCTGTTCTGTGGGGGGTAGTCCTGATTTGATATAAGACTGCTGGCAAGTAATCTAACCAGTTTTTCATTGTGCCACCTGTTGCTTTTTTCAATTTGTCTTTTATGGTTCTGTTCATGCTTTCCTCTACTCCTGAGCTCCTTCACTAAGGCCGAGGTAAATGCTGGACCTTGATCTGACCATATAGTGGCCGGAAGGCCAAACCTACAGATCCACTGATTTATTAGTACTCTAACTGTCTCTCCTGTGGTAGGGATTGCTTCTACCCATCCTGTAAATCTGTCAACTATAACCAAAAGATATTCTAAATTGCCCTTCTGTGTGGGGACTTGTGTGTAATCTAGGGATTATATCATGTGGTGCACCCCTTTTATTCCCTATTATTCCCTCCTTGGTTGACCAAAGTCCAGTAGGATCTTTTGTCAACCCGTGTACCCATATCTGCTGTCAGTGTAAATGTTTACATCTTTTCCTTCAAAAATCTGACAAACCATAGTTCTAGCAATGAGTTCTGCAATCTGGACTGAACTAGCATTCAGAGATTTGGCTTCAATCATTACATCTGGCAATTGAACAATGGCATAACCAGTTTGATAAGTTTTGTCATCAGGTCGGGAGCAGCTGCCATCTACATAAACATTTTCCGCATTTGGATACGGAACATCTGTGAGGTCTGGTCTAGGGAGGGTAGTTTCTGCAAGTACCTCAGTGCAATCGTGTTCCTGAATGTAAAAACCTAATGGGCTTTGAGGTTTCTGAACATGATTTTATGGTTAGATTATGTGTTTTTAGCAAGATAATCTCATAGCCGCTGCACCTTGGCGTTGTCATGTGTTGTGTGTTCATGTTTGTCATGAGGTGTGTAGTATACAGTGTGAGGTCATGTCCCAGAACCACCTTTGAAGCCTCTTGTACGGCCATGGCACAGGCTGCTATGGCCTGTAAGCAATGTGGCATACCTTGAACTTGATCTGGAAGTTTCTTTGAGATGTATGATACGGGTCTCAGAGAATTCCCATGTGATTGTGCTAGGACCGCTGCAACCGTAGGTCCAGATACCACACAGTACAATGAAAAAGGCCCTGCGCACTCTATAAGTCCCAATGCAGGGGCTTGCCTTAGAGAGCTGATTAATGCTGTGAAAGCCTTAACCCTCTCTGTTGTCCAATCAATAAACTTTGGGGCATCCTGCAGGGTAGCAGACCTTAGGATAGAATCATAATAAGAGCAATCAGGTATCTACTGCCTGCAGTATATTATGGACCCTAGGAAAGAGAGAAGCGCTGACTTGTCTCTTGGTGGACTCCAGGAGGACAGTGCCTTGACTCGAGCTGGTGACACCAAACGTTCGGTTCGGATTATACACCCCAAGTACTCAACCTGCGACCTGCACCACTGGATCTCTTTGCGAGACACCAAGTGACCTTTTGAGGCGAGGTGAGTTAGTAGGTGCTCTGAGTCCTCCGCACAGCTGACCTCATTTTCATTACACAGCAATAGGACATCCACATACTGAAGCAACACTGAGCCTTCTTTTGGTACCCAATCGCTCAAAGATCGATTCAAGACCATGGAGCACGCTGCAGGACTGTTCGCAAAGCCTTGCGGGAGCCTAGCCCAGGTTTAAAGTAATTTTGGGCTTCCCCTGCAACAGGTATGGAAGAGAACGCGATACTTAAATCAATGACCATGTAGATCTTGGACGTTGCCGGTATCTCACAAAATATTGTAGCAATATCCGCAAAAAAAGGTGGAAGGGGGACAATAGCTTTGTTCAGGGCCCTTTGGTCCTGTACAAAGCGCCATTCACCACTGGCTTTGACTGGGTGAATGGGGGGTGTTCCAGGGACTGATTGTATGTTTCAGTATTCCTTCTGCTAAATATTGCTTTATTTGTGGTGCTATGCCTGCAATTTTTCCTTCTGACAGGGGATATTGTTTTTGGTAATGTACTACTGCTCCTTCCCCAATGATGGGCTTGTATGGTGTACAATGTATGCAGTGCCCATATAGGGTGTGCTTCAAGGTGTGCTGGTAGTAACATAAAGTACCCTCTAAAATCCTGTCTTTTTTGGGTTAGACAAATCACAGATTTCTGATGTAGCTAGCAGGCCCCCATCTTTTGTAAATTTGATGTGAATGTTTAAACTTGACATTAAGTCTCTTCCCAGAGGAAGTGGTCAGTCAGAATGGCAAAACTCATTTAAAAAGATGTTGGTCATGAACTGTACCAACGGGCAATCTGCCTCTTCCCATATTACCCCTGCGGTTAGCTGCCCTACTTGTTCCTCTCCTAAAGGGGCATTCTGACTTCCAATGTCCCATGTCCCTGCATGTGAAACAACCCTGCTGGTTATCCTGGGGATATGCTTGGTATTGTGCTTGTTGGGATTGTTGGGGAACTGGTTTTGTATAAGGGACAACCATTTGTGTAGCAGCTAACTGCGGGCTTTCTATCTGTTCGGGGTTAAATGAGGGAAATACCCCTCCTTTTGTAGTGAATAAGCCCGAGGATGCACGCTTTTTTTTAATGTCTTTGAGAAAGGCATCAGGTTTTAATGTTGACCAATTGGGGGGTAATTAATTTAAGTAACTGTGTTGTTTTGGGATCTCCCCCGGACATGACTGTGCTCACATATAGTTCAGGGTTCTTCATTCCTGTATCCTTGTATAACTGGTGTACCCGTTTACAAAATGAATAAAAGTTTTCTCCCGGTCCCTGCTTTGCAGTGCACATTATCTGCAAAGCGCTCTCTCCTTTGTAACTTTACTGCCAAACAGCTGCCACAGCTGCCCAAAATGATTCCCATCCCTTTGCCTTTTTAAAGGGGTCATTATCAGCAAATAATGTCTTAACTTCTACATCGCAGATGGGATCTGGATCCACTGTCTGTATTATTATTTCACAGTCATCTGCATTCATGCCAGTGCCCGCACAATGTCTCTGTAAGAACAGAGCTGCCTCTCTGGGGTGTTTGCGTGGCTTTGGGCAAAGATCTTTAATATCCCTTAACGTCCCGAGGGGGAGTGGGATATGGACCGGGGTTTCTCCCATGTGAATAACTGGGAATTTGAGGGCTTCTATCCCCGAGGTCAAGCCACCCACTGCCTCATCATCCTTATCCTCCTCAGCTTTTCTTCTATCACTTTTTCTTTATCTTCCTCTTTTTTAATACACTGTTCTTCCTCCTTTGCTAATTGACTTAAACGTTCCTGTATCTGTCTTCTATCGTCCCCCTCCCGTAACCAATTAGTTCCCTTTTGTTTAGCTATGGTTAATACTCCTGCTATAACATTTGGATCTAACGAGGGGTATATTTTCTTTGGGACAAGGGATTCATCTTTTACCATAGCATATGGAGGGGGTTTTTCTTGATAAAAATTAGGGGGAGCTGATGGACTTCCTATTGCGTCTTCTAATTGCTCTTTCTTTTCCATTTTTACACTTGTATATTTCTTTCTATATTCCTTCATACCCTTTGCCCAAATCTTACAACATTTAGTCATGTAATCTTTGTCAAGGTCTTTTATGGGATAATTATACTGTTTATGTTGGCCACATATTCTGGTCACTTCCTCCCACTCTCTTCCTCGGAACATGGTCCGTATTCCCCCAAACATGGCACTTCTAACTGATGTGCTCTTTTTAAAACTAGTGACCAAAAAGGATCAGTATAATTTTTCCCATAATTGACTTTAATGTAATCAATCGGAGAGGGTCGGTGCTGCTTACCTTCAGCTTCCTTTCCTGCTTGATTACCCATTATAGCAAACAATAATACTTATACTTTAAAATTAAAAAAAATTCTGTCTTGCTTTCTCTATTTCGTTCCAGACACTGTATTTCTGCTACACTTAGTCCCTCGAACACCGGACTGGGGGGTAGTATGTTGTATATATTAAACCTTAACATATGTTGTTTTGATCCCTGGAACATAGGACCCTTGCCAATTTTGACATGATACCCTCCTGGAACAATTGCCACTAATGACGTGGTCTTCCCTTTATAAGCAAACAATAAACCAGTTTTACATTCAGGACAACAATATACAGTCGACATTTAAAAAGGTAACCCTTTTTGTGTACACCTTTAGATATAGAGTTTCCACAGATCCGTCCTATGTAGAGAAGAATTTAAGATTCTTTCTCAATCTAATAACCTGGTCTGGCCAACCTAAGCGAGACCCTCTGTATCTATTCTAAATCTACCTTTCAATCTTAACAGAGTCCCAGAAAACTTGTAGTTTTCTCGAGAGTCTACTTTATGGTGAACCAATTGACAAGGCAAGACTGTTGTTCCCAATAATAATTAAAGGGGGTCTTACCTGTTCAATTGGATCACCCCACTTCTGGTACCACTGAAAGGTTCTGGTTCTGTTGGACCTTCTTGGCTCGAGCTGGATTTAGGATCTGTGGAAGTCTCTCTGACCGGTCAGATATTCAAGACACCAATAAACAGTGAATAGGTATACTAGAATATGTGTTTTAATGGTTACATGTCCTTTTTTATACACAGCGAGAAAAGTTGCCTCCCTCCTATGGACCTATCAGCAATAAGCAAAAACCTCATGAGTTTAGACAAAAATAAATTCTAACAGGTTTTTTGACTTCTGCAAAAGCGGTCAGTTAACATACGTCAATTGTGGTCAAACTAGACATGTTCTGACATTTGAAACAGGAAGATAAGAAACGCCAGATGTCAGTGTGGTCAATCTGTCAGTTAAAAAGCAGAAGTGAGATAAACTTTTTCCCGGAAAAGGCCCAACCACAAAGTCACATTTCAACCTAAATATACATGCCTGTTACACAGAAGAAAGATTAGCCTGACCACAAAAGTCACATCTTGTTCATACTCATGTCAGAGAAACATTATTGTAAAATATATATATATTTGAGGAGAACTCTAACCATGAATATTGGTTCATGATCTTCTTATACCTTACAAAATCTTTCTCTAAAAAAGGAAAATGTCTGGTGAGGAGACATCTGCTCCTTCTACATCCCATTGCTGGAATGTCCATGGAATTCATGTGACATGTGATACTGTTGGGTCCA
This sequence comes from Rana muscosa, assembly GCA_029206835.1. NCBI lineage: Eukaryota > Metazoa > Chordata > Amphibia > Anura > Ranidae > Rana > Rana muscosa. The sequence goes on along the minus strand of CM055118.1, from coordinate 366,678,709 downwards.
TGTTCCTCCTCTTCTTATCACCATTGAAGAGAGAAGGATTGGCGGCTGAGCATCTGAGATTTTCAGCCAAGAGGAGTGTAGCGGGGTCTCCTTTAAGGCCCCAGGACTATGTTACCCATAACCCCGTTTGGCACCCAGGGTGCATTTTCGCCATGCAGAGACTCATGGGTGGGACTATATAAAAGGCTGAGCTCGGCCTCTTTGGACACCGCGCTGCTATAAACAGGTCTTCCCGTGTGGATCTGCGGCAGTACAGGGCCTGAAGCCAGGGCCTTGCACAACTTCCAGAGAGCCTTCCACCCCACTGCAAGCCTGGGTGTCATCCGACTTCTCCAAGTTGCTGACATCAGTTGGACTGGGGACCCGGCCGTTGCAGATGCTGTGTGCGGAGACACAGTCGGTGGAAGTCCCGGACTGGGATCGCGTCCGGAGTGGTGAGCGAGCACCTGCTCAATCCAAAAAAATACTTTACTCTGATTAGGCCTAGAAACTGCCTTGGCCCACCAAGTTTTATCTGTTGTTCCACTGGAGACTAGTAACAGAACTGGGTCGTGTAGTCTCTGGTGAAGTGTTCTTCTATTACCTATCGTGTGGACTACAAATACTGTTTCTTTCTATATGTGTACCACCGTTCAAGCTGCATGCGAAGAAATTGTTCCCCAAGAGACTAAGTGATATCTGAGTCAGGCCTGACAAGGAGTTAGAAATTTTTGTTGTTGCGCCATAAGGGCGCATAGATAGGGATAGCTGCACTTGGCGCGTAATTGCCAGCATCCTCAGTGTGTACTATATTTACCGTTGCAGGGCTCTGCAGACAATATATGTGTTATGTGTTAATCTATGCCTTTTACACAGAAGTAAACTAGTTATACTTTAACACTTTGTCCTCAGTGTGTTATCATTGTGCATATATTGCTAGATTGTGATAAAATAACAACCCTTAGACTAACTGTGCCAGTGTGGGTTGAGTAGATTGCCGGGGGTTGGCGGTGCTGTATTCAGGGCCCGAAACAAATCCAGCGGCTCTCTTAACTGGGGGTAGCGCTACAGGTGATATCTCTGTGTGCTGCAAGTCTCTGGTGTTATGAGGGGCCATTATTGTCCTCTCAGAATATTAGTGCCTTTTTATCACAAACGATCTTTGAAAGAGGATTATGATTTCCTAAAACTAGCCAATTAATGGTCACCCTAAAGCCTCATACACACGATCGGATTTCCATCGGACAAATCTGTGGATTTTTGTCCGAAGGGCGTTGGCCGCGAACTTGCATACAGACGGCAGAACGTTTTCAGCCAACATTCACAAAACTACATGTTTTTTCTGCTCTTTAGCGCCACCCTTTGGGCAACGTCTGCTAATGTCTGATGGTTAGCACATAGCACACTACTGGACTCTGCACTCTGTACATAGCGCACCCCTCAACCCTGCACATAGCACACCCCTGAACCCTGCACTCTGTATATAGCGCACCTCTGAACCCTGCACTCTGCGCATAGCGCAAATCCCTCAACCCTGCACTCTGTACATAGCGCACCCCTCAACGCTGCACTCCGTATGTAGCATACCCCTCAACCCTGCACTCCATACGCAGCGCACTCCTCAACCCTGCACTCCGTACATAGTGCACTCTTCTGTATATAGTTCACTCCTGAACTCCTGGTACGTAAAAATGCTTCAATGTTAGTGCAGTTTGGCCACACAATTGATACAGAGGTAATGAAGTGCAGTAACCTATAGCAACCTATCAGTGAACAGTAATGATCTGCTGTAATCTCTAGCAACCAATCAGTGAGCAATAATTATTTTTTAGTAACTTCTAGAAACCTATCAGTAATCAGTAATGATACACAGTAACCTCTGGCAAACAATCAGTGAGCGGTATCGATGTGCAGTAACCTCTGGCAAACAATCAGTGAGTGGTAATGATGTGCAACAACTTCTAGCAACCAATCAGTGAGCGGTATTGATATGCATTAACCTCTAGCAACTAATCAGTGAGCAGTAATGATATGTTGTAATTGTTGTAGATTTTGAGTCTAGCTTAGGGTTGCCACCTGTCCGGTTTTGACCCGGACAGTCCGGGTTTTGACACATGTGCCCGGGTTTCCACCCGCTGGAAACCCGGGCACAAATTGTGGCCAGTGGCAGCCGGATCTCTGTCCCCGGCCGCAACATCTAGTGGGGCAGCGCGCACGATCCCGTGCCCGCTATCACTGTTACAACATCGGTGCGCTGTTAGTACCATGGGCAGCGGGTGCCCTGTGATTGGCCATACTGGCCATGTGCGGGGCGGGCCGGGCAGCAGGCATGAGGGTCTGTGATTGGCCCTGCGGAGATGCTGGTCACGCGTGGAGGCGTGGGCGGGGCTGGACTTTGGATTCGATAATCACGCGGCACCTGCTTGCTGCCGGAGTCCTGCCTCACGATGTGTGTCTCCTGAGGGCTCATCTGCTCTGTCAGCTTGCCCCCCTCCTCCTCTTTGTCATCCCCCTCCTACTCTTTGTCACCCCCCTCCTCTCTGTCACCCCCTCCTCCTCTATGTCACCTCCCCTCCTGTCTGTCACCCCCTCCTCTCTGTCACCTCCCCTCCTCTGTCACCCCCCTCCTCCTCTATGTCACCTCCTCTCCTCTCTGTCACCCTCCTCCTCTGTCACCCCCCTCCTCCTCTCTGTCACCCCCCTCCTCCTCCTCTCTGTCACCCCCCCCTTCATCTTTGTCAGCTCCCCCTTCCTCTGTGTGTCAGCTCCCCCTTCCTCTGTGTGTCAGCTCCACTCCCACACACACACTCATTTTCTCTCAGCCTCTCGCTCACTCCCTCTCTCGCACCCACCACTCTTTCTCTTCTCTAATCCCCCCTCTCTCACCCCCACCCTCTCATCCTCATCCTCACCCCCTCTCTCATTGCGGCAGACAGATCGGAGACTTTTAAAGCTTTTTGGGGACCATTGACATTTATACAGTGATCAGAGCTAAAAATAGCCACTGATTACTGTATAAATGTCACTGGCAGGGAAGAGGTTAACACTAGGGGGCGATCAAGGGGTTAAATGTGTGTCCTAGGGAGCGTTTCTAAGGCTCTGTTTCCACTACTGCGAGTTGTTGTGCAACTTGACACATGTGAAGTCGCATGAGAAGTCAAAACCCATGTATTTCAATGGTCCCCGTTCTAATTGGTGCGACTCCAAAAAAGTTTTTTTTGCACTACAGTGAAACCTTGGATAACGAGCATAATCCGTTCCAGGAGAATGCTTGTAATCCAAAGCACTCGCATATCAAAGCGAGTTTCCCCATAGAAGTCCATGGAAACGAAAATAATTTGTTCCGCATTGACTTCTATGGCATGCAATACAGCATGTGGCCAGAGGTGGGGGGCACCGGAGGGCCTCGGAAACACTCAGGAACAGCTCAGCTGAACTCGGAAACCCTTGGAAAGGCTCGGGAACAGAGTATTTCTGAGTGTTTCTGAGTATTTCAGAGTATTTTCGAACGTCACCGATTGGCTCCGGCGCCCCCGCACCTCTGGCCAAATGCGGTACTGCACACCGCAGAGGTTTGAATCCTGCCTGCTTTGCGAGACAACACTCGCAAACCGAGTCAGGATTTAAAAAAAAAAAATGCTCGTATTGCGAAACGCTCGTTAACCACGTTACTCGCAATCCGAGGTTTCACTGCACTTTGTTCCGACTTCGGTGCGACTTCTCACCGGTCGCATGACATTGCATCAAAAAATTGCATTGCAAAGGCGCACTGTAAATCGCGCGACTTTGGGGTTGCAATAGTGGAAACAGAACCTCACTGTGGGGGGATGGGACTGTCTGGGGGAGGAGACCGGTTGTTGTTCTTAAGCATTAGGAACAACAGATCGCTCTCCTCACCCCTGACAGAACGGGGGATCTGTTTGTTTACATTGACAGACCTCCGTTCTGTCTCTGTGTGGAGCGATTGCGGGGTGCCCGGCGGACATCTTGACCGCCGGGCACACGCATCGGCTCTGTCGTCGCGCCTCATCGCACGCGCCCTCTAGTGGTCTTAAAGCGGGTGACGTACAGCTACGACGGCTTGCCCAGGGGAGCCAACCTGTATAACTGCGGTGGCTGGTCGCAAGCAGTTAAAATAATAAATAATAATATTATATCTATATATAAAACATAGGTTCTGAAGAAGACAAATGTCTGATCCCTCCCCTCTCCCCCAATGGTATTGACTGTAAGAATAGAGATCACACAGATAATGGAGTTGGAACTGGCAAGTCACACATCACAGTTATTGATCACACTACAATATTTACAAAAAGACTTCCTTCCTGTGCTTAGCATCTGCAAAAAGTTTTTTTAATTGCAATTGCAAGCAAAAACGTGGTAGTAAATCTCCGACATGAAATATTAACAAAGCAAATCCCAATTTCCCCTTCCCCCCCCTTATAAATCCAACACTGGTCCTTCCCAGTCCCCTCCCCCCACATGGGGTCATGTGACCTCTCCTAGATGTGGGAGGTGACCACATCCTATCCCATCACAATGACCGCACTGTATTCTCTGTACTGATGGATCATCTCCACCCTCTGTGTCTGATCATGGCTGCACATAGCGCCACCATGAGGAGGAGGGGCAGAACATAGGGGGAAGGGCAGAATATAGGGGGAAGGGCGGAGGGAAGGGAAATTGCTGATATAAGACGGTAACTTCATGTTTGCAAAATAAAAGTAGAACTAAATGAAAAACTTTTTTTTTGGATAAAGGGAGGAATATAATTCCTATTGGGTTTTTATTGCCATCTGTGTTCCATTGGGGAGACTTCCCTTCACTTTCTATCCCATAGCCAAACAGGAAGTGACAGGAAATCCCTCCAAAGTGAGAAAATCCCTGGTTGTCACCAGTAGTGATGAGCCGAACACCCCCGGGTTCGGTTCGCACCAGAACCCGCGAACGGACCGAAAGTTCGAACGAACATTAGAACCCTATTAAATACAATGGATGCGAACGTTCGAATTCTAAAGTGCTAATTATAACAACTATTATGCATGTTATTGTCCTAAAAAGGGTTTGGGAACCCGGGTTCTGCACCAGGGGACATGTATCAATGCAAAAAGAAGTTTTAAAAACGGTCGTTTTTCGGGAGCAGTCATTTTAATGATGCATAAAGTGAAAAAAAAAAAGTCAAATATTCCTTTAAATATCGTACCTGGGGGGTGTCTAAAGTATGCCTGTGAAGTGCCACGTGTTTCCCGTGTTTAGAACTGTCCCTGCACAAAATGACACTTCTAAAGGAAAAAAAAGCCATTTAAAACTGCTTGCGGCTTTAATGTAATGTCTGGTCCCGGTAATATGGATGAAATTCTTTAAGAAAAATGGCATAGCTACCCCATGACCCCCCCCCTACCCCAGCCCATTACCAGCCCCTTTGGGTCTTGTATGGATATTAAGGGGAACCCCGCACATAAAATAAAAAAGGCCCTATATACTCTGAACAGCCCTATACAGGCGGTGCATACAAGACAGGGACTGTAGGTTTGTTCTTATGTAGAGTCTGTTTGTAATTTTGAACAGGTACATTGTTGAAGTGTAGCTCCAGCCCAAAAATCTATTTTTAAACTTTTTGGAAAACATAGGTAAGGGTTATCACCCCTGTAACATTTGTTTTGCTGTCTGTGCCCCTGTTCAGAACATTTCACCTCACTTTCCGTCCCAATGACAACTGTTTTTGAAATGTGGTGTTTTTCTTGAAACAAGGATTGCTGATAAAGCATCAGTACAGAGGAGACACCTTTCTCCCATATTTATTCTTACAGGAGAGAATTTTCCTTCCTAGTGGTAGATTTCCTCTCACTTCCTGTTGTCTTCTTGCGTTTGCAAGTAGGAGTCGTTTGTAAGTTGGATGTTTGAAAGTAGGGACCTGCCGTATATACTCTGCAGAAATAGGCCCCTTAGTTGTTGGTGTTGGCACAACACTGTAAGCACTCACAGTTACTCTTGGTTGGTGCTGGAACGCCCTGCTGTCAACTATTATATCAGGAATTTTAATTACATATAATTGTTGAACAGTGGTAGTAAAAATTGGGCCTTTGATGGTGGTGCTGGTGCCACAACACTGTAAGCCCTGACAGTTACTCTTGGTGGGTGCAGCAATGGGCCCTGCTGTGAATTATTAGATCAAGAATTGTAATTACATGCCCCTGTTGAACAGGGGCTGAAAAATTGGGCCTTAGGCACTGGTGGCACAACACTGCAACCCCTCACAGCAACTGTACTTGGAGCACAGCAATGAGCCCTGTTGCAAAGTATTGCTTCAAAAATTGTAATGACACGCCCCTGTTAAACAGGGGCTGAAAAATTGGGCCTTAGGCACTGGTGGCACAACACTGCAACTCCTCACAGATACTGTACTTGGAGCACACCAATGAGCCCTGTTGCAAAGTATTGCTTCAAAAATTGTAATGACACGCCCCTGTTAAACAGGGGCTGAAAAATTGGGCCTTAGGCACTGGTGGCACAACACTGCAACTCCTCACAGATACTGTACTTGGAGCACAGCAATGAGCCCTGTTGCAAAGTATTGCTTCAAAAATTGTAATTACACGCCCCTGTTAAACAGGGGCTGAAAAATTGGGCGTTAGGCACTGGTGGCACAACACTGCAACTCCTCACAGATACTGTACTTGGAGCACAGCAATGAGCCCTGTTGCAAAGTATTGCTTCAAAAATTGTAATTACACGCCCCTGTTAAACAGGGGCTGAAAAATTGGGCGTTAGGCACTGGTGGCGGCACCCATAAACAAAAATGATCTTACAAGCTATCATCATCAATCGTATCATTGAGGACTCGGAGGAGGAGGATAGCCAGTCAACATAACAGCACAGGCACTCAGCATCAGCATCAGTCTTGAAGGGATGTGACATGTTAAAATCAATTAGTCTGTTATATCAGCATCAGGTGTGTGGTAGCTGGTGGTGATCCAAGACTGGTTCATCTTGATGAAAGTCAGTCGATCAACCGAGTCGGTGGACAGGCGCACCCTGTGATCCGTGACAAATCCTCCAGCAGCACTGAATGTGCGTTCCGAAAGAACGCTGGATGCAGGACAGGCCAGTAGCTCAATTGCATACTGTGCAAGCTCTGGCCAGTGATCCATCCTCAAGACCCAGTAAGCCAGAGGATTTTCGGTGGGGAAGGTGTCCAAGTCTGACCTTGCCCCTAGATATTCCTGCACCATGTTTATCAGACGCTGGCGATGGTTGCTGGAACCGATCATACTTTGGGGCTGCGGACTAAAGAATTGTCTGAACGCATCGGTCAGACGGCCACCTTCCCCACCGCTCCTTCTTTGACTGGCCGAAGCCTCAGCAACTCGTTGTCCAGGACCAGGAGTTTGCAACCTCCCAGTCTCTGGGAACGCGTTGCACAGACCTTTCTGCAAGGCCTCCCGGAGTTGTCTCATCCTCTGCTCCCTCTGCGACGGTAACATAAGGTCCGCAACCTTACCCTTGTACCGTGGATCAAGGAGAGTGGCCAGCCAGTAATGGTCCCTCTCCTTGATCCGAAGAATACGAGGATCCTTCCGCAGACTTTGCAGGATCAGGGAGGCCATGCAGCGTAGGTTTGCTGAGGCATTCGCTCCGGAGTCCTCTGGGTCACTAAGGACGACATGATCCGCAGCCACCTCCTCCCAGCCACGTACAAGTCCACTGGTTTCTTGGGACTGTAAATCATCCCTAAAAGACTGCTGCTGATGATGCTGAGTGCCAGCCTCCACCTCCATGCTGACACAATCCTCCTCCTCCTCCTCCTCCTCCTCCTCCTCTTCCTGTGCGATGGGTGGGACAGAAGGAACACTGTCTGGGTAAAGGGGGCCTTGAGAGGCAAGGAAGTCCTCCTCTTCCTGCCTCTGTTCTGCCTCAAGTGCCCTGTCCATTATTCCACGCAGCGTGTGCTCCAACAGGTGGACAAGAGGTACAGTGTCACTGATGCATGCACTGTCACTGCTCACCATCCTCGTGGCCTCCTCAAATGGTGCCAGGACAGTGCATGCATCCCTGATCATGCCCCACTGGCGTGGAGAAAAAAAACCAAGCTCCCCTGACCCTGTCCTGGTGCCGTAGTCGCACAGGTACTCATTGATGGCCCTCTGCTGCGTGTGCAGCCACTGCAGCATGGCCAACGTTGAGTTCCACCTGGTGGGCATGTCACATATAAGGCGGTTCTTGGGCAGGTTCAACTCCTTTTGCAGCTCAGCCAGGCGAGCACTGGCATTATAAGATCTGCGGAAATGCACACAGACTTTCCTGGCCTGCCTCAGGACATCCTGTAAGCCCGGGTACCTGCCCAAGAAGCGCTGCACCACCAGGTTAAGGACGTGAGCCACACAGGGCACATGGGTCAGTTGTCCCTGTCGGAGGGCGGAGAGGAGGTTGGTGCCATTGTCGCAAACCACCATTCCTGGCTTAAGCTGGCGTGGCGTCAACCACCTCTCGGCCTGGCCCTGCAGAGCAGACAGGACCTCTGCCCCAGTGTGGCTTCTGTCCCCCAAACACACCAGCGCAAGCACGGCATGGCATCTTTTTGCCTGCGTACTTGCGTAGCCCCGTGAACGGCTACGGAGCACCGCTGGTTCATAGGACAAACCACAGGAAGAGGCCATGGAGGAAGAAGAAGAGGAGGGGGTGGAGGAGAGAGGTGTGTCACAACCAGTAGTAGCATTTTGGAGGCGTGGCGGTGGGACAACCTCCAACACTACTGCACCTTGTCCTGAATCCTTCCCAGCTGCCAAAAGAGTGACCCAATGGGCCGTGAAAGAAAGGTAACGTCCCTGTCCATGCCTGCTGGACCATGAGTCAGCGGTAATATGCACCTTACCGCTGACCGCCCTGTCCAGCGAGGCCAAGACATTGCCTTCCACATGCCGGTAGAGAGCCGGAATAGCCTTCCGTGAGAAAAAGTGGCGTTTGGGAACCTGCCACTGAGGAACTGCACATTGCACAAACTCACGGAAGGGGGCCGAGTCTACCAACTGAAAAGGCAGCAGTTGAAGCGCTAGCAATTTAGCCAAGCTAGCATTCAACCGCTGGGCATGTGGATGGCTGGGAGTGAACTTCTTTCGACGGTCCAGCAGCTGGGGCAGGGAAATTTGCCTGCTAGAATCGGACGTCGGTGTACTGCTAGCAGAGTGGGCGCAAGTACTTGGCTGTGACACACCTAATTCTACACCTTCATTCCTCTCAGTGCATGTTTCAGAGAGGACTGAAGTTATAGTGGGGTTGGAGATCCCAGCTGATGCGGTGCAAGGAGAGGTCCGCTTTGTTCTTTGGTGTGGGTCTTTGAGGTAGGCTTGCCAACGAGCTGCATGGCAGGTCAACATATGTCTGGTCAGGCATGTGGTACCCAAGCGGCTGATGTTTTGGCCACGCGATATACGCTTGAGACATATGTTGCAAACAGCAGCTGTGCGATCTGATGCACTAGCCTCAAAAAAGGCCCACACCAAAGAACTTTTTGAATGACGGGCAGAGGCAGCGCCCTGCACAGGCGGAGCTCTGCGGTGTGATTCCGTCGGTGTACTGCCCTTACGCTGGCCACCAAAGGGCATCCTGCCTCGTTGGAGATGTGCCTCCTCCTCATCCTCCTCCTCCTCCTCTCTCCTATTAGGCACCCACGTGGAGTCAGTGACCTCATCATCCCCTCCCTCCTCATCACTGGAGCCAATCTGGCAGTATGCTGCAGCTGCTGGAACATGACTGCCAGATTGGTGTCCTTCTTGAGCATCCCCTCTGTCTGCTCTCACGCTACTGCCTTCCTCTAGCTGGGTTTCATCATCAGACCCTTCGAAACGCTGGGCATCCTCCTGGAGCATGTACCCAACACTGTGCTGAAACAGTTCGGGGGACTCCTCAGGAGGAGGACATGGTGGGTCTAGGGAAGGAGTGACTGATGATTTGTCTGACATTGATACCAGGGAAGACGACGCTTTGGCAGCTGCTTTTCCAGTACCCTGAGCCTGGGTGAGAGAGGATGAGGAGGAGGAGGAGGGCTTGGTCATCCACTCTACCAAGTCTTCGGCATGATGTGGCTCAACATGTCCAGCTGCCGAAAAGAAGGACAAGCGTGTCCCATGGCCATGTGCTGATGACAATGCACCGCGTCCACGACCAGCACTGTTGCCCCCAGACACAGAGCCTGCTTGCCCTCTTTTATTGCCTCCTGACTGTCTGCCTCTCCTTGTTTGCCTTCCAGACATTCTAATAGATGGCCTGCAGGGAGATGGGAAAAAAGCAATAAGGGCTACCTTCAGGTGTCCTTCTCTGTCCCTTGAAACAAGGACTTGCAGAGTGAAATAAACTGACACTCTCCCTACCTACAGTTTTCTGTCCCTAGAATAAATGTTTTTTTTAAGCACAATATAGCACAAGGACAATTCACTCACTGTCCTTACAGGTCCCTGGAAACAAGGACTTGCAGAGTGAAAGAAAAAAAACACTCTCCCTACCTACAGTTTTCTGTCCCTAGAAAAAATGTTTTTTTTAATCACAATATAACACAAGGACAATTCACTCACTGTCCTTCCAGGTCCCTGGAAACAAGGACTTGCAGAGTGAAATAAACTGACACTCTCCCTACCTACAGTTTTCTGTCCCTAGAATAAATGTTTTTTTTAAGCACAATATAGCACAAGGACAATTCACTCACTGTCCTTACAGGTCCCTGGAAACAAGGACTTGCAGAGTGAAAGAAAAAAAACACTCTCCCTACCTACAGTTTTCTGTCCCTAGAAAAATTTTTTTTTTAATCACAATATAACACAAGGACAATTCACTCACTGTCCTTCCAGGTCCCTGGAAACAAGGACTTGCAGAGTGAAATAAACTGACACTCTCCCTACCTACAGTTTTCTGTCCCTAGAATAAATGTTTTTTTTAATCACAATATAGCACAAGGACAATTCAGTCACTGTCCTTCCAGGTCCCTGGAAACAAGGACTTGCAGAGTGAAATAAACTGACACTCTCCCTACCTACAGTTTTCTGTCCCTAGAATAAATGTTTTTTTTAATCACAATATAGCACAAGGACAATTCAGTCACTGTCCTTCCAGGTCCCTGGAAACAAGGACTTGCAGAGTGAAATAAACTGACACTCTCCCTACCTACAGTTTTCTGTCCCTAGAATAAATGTTTTTTTTAATCACAATATAGCACAAGGACAATTCAGTCACTGTCCTTCCAGGTCCCTGGAAACAAGGACTTGCAGAGTGAAATAAACTGACACTCTCCCTACCTACAGTTTTCTGTCCCTAGAATAAATGTTTTTTTTAATCACAATATAGCACAAGGACAATTCAGTCACTGTCCTTCCAGGTCCCTGGAAACAAGGACTTGCAGAGTGAAATAAACTGACACTCTCCCTACCTACAGTTTTCTGTCCCTAGAATAAATGTTTTTTTTAATCACAATATAGCACAAGGACAATTCAGTCACTGTCCTTCCAGGTCCCTGGAAACAAGGACTTGCAGAGTGAAATAAACTGACACTCTCCCTACCTACAGTTTTCTGTCCCTAGAATAAATGTTTTTTTTAAGCACAATATAGCACAAGGGCAATTCACTCACTGTCCTTACAGGTCCCTGGAAACAAGGACTTGCAGAGTGAAAGAAAAAAAACACTCTCCCTACCTACAGTTTTCTGTCCCTAGAAAAAATTTTTTTTTTAATCACAATATAACACAAGGACAATTCACTCACTGTCCTTCCAGGTCCCTGGAAACAAGGACTTGCAGAGTGAAATAAACTGACACTCTCCCTACCTACAGTTTTCTGTCACTAGAATAAATGTTTTTTTTAATCACAATATAGCACAAGGACAATTCAGTCACTGTCCTTCCAGGTCCCTGGAAACAAGGACTTGCAGAGTGAAATAAACTGACACTCTCCCTACCTACAGTTTTCTGTCCCTAGAATAAATGTTTTTTTTAATCACAATATAGCACAAGGACAATTCAGTCACTGTCCTTCCAGGTCCCTGGAAACAAGGACTTGCAGAGTGAAATAAACTGACACTCTCCCTACCTACAGTTTTCTGTCCCTAGAATAAATGTTTTTTTTAATCACAATATAGCACAAGGACAATTCAGTCACTGTCCTTCCAGGTCCCTGGAAACAAGGACTTGCAGAGTGAAATAAACTGACACTCTCCCTACCTACAGTTTTCTGTCCCTAGAATAAATGTTTTTTTTAATCACAATATAGCACAAGGACAATTCAGTCACTGTCCTTCCAGGTCCCTGGAAACAAGGACTTGCAGAGTGAAATAAACTGACACTCTCCCTACCTACAGTTTTCTGTCCCTAGAATAAATGTTTTTTTTAATCACAATATAGCACAAGGACAATTCAGTCACTGTCCTTCCAGGTCCCTGGAAACAAGGACTTGCAGAGTGAAATAAACTGACACTCTCCCTACCTACAGTTTTCTGTCCCTAGAATAAATGTTTTTTTTAATCACAATATAGCACAAGGACAATTCAGTCACTGTCCTTCCAGGTCCCTGGAAACAAGGACTTGCAGAGTGAAATAAACTGACACTCTCCCTACCTACAGTTTTCTGTCCCTAGAATAAATGTTTTTTTTAATCACAATATAGCACAAGGACAATTCAGTCACTGTCCTTCCAGGTCCCTGGAAACAAGGACTTGCAGAGTGAAATAAACTGACACTCTCCCTACCTACAGTTTTCTGTCCCTAGAATAAATGTTTTTTTTAATCACAATATAGCACAAGGACAATTCAGTCACTGTCCTTCCAGGTCCCTGGAAACAAGGACTTGCAGAGTGAAATAAACTGACACTCTCCCTACCTACAGTTTTCTGTCCCTAGAATAAATGTTTTTTTTAATCACAATATAGCACAAGGACAATTCAGTCACTGTCCTTCCAGGTCCCTGGAAACAAGGACTTGCAGAGTGAAATAAACTGACACTCTCCCTACCTACAGTTTTCTGTCCCTAGAATAAATGTTTTTTTTAATCACAATATAGCACAAGGACAATTCAGTCACTGTCCTTCCAGGTCCCTGGAAACAAGGACTTGCAGAGTGAAATAAACTGACACTCTCCCTACCTACAGTTTTCTGTCCCTAGAATAAATGTTTTTTTTAATCACAATATAGCACAAGGACAATTCAGTCACTGTCCTTCCAGGTCCCTGGAAACAAGGACTTGCAGAGTGAAATAAACTGACACTCTCCCTACCTACAGTTTTCTGTCCCTAGAATAAATGTTTTTTTTAATCACAATATAGCACAAGGACAATTCAGTCACTGTCCTTCCAGGTCCCTGGAAACAAGGACTTGCAGAGTGAAATAAACTGACACTCTCCCTACCTACAGTTTTCTGTCCCTAGAATAAATGTTTTTTTTAATCACAATATAGCACAAGGACAATTCAGTCACTGTCCTTCCAGGTCCCTGGAAACAAGGACTTGCAGAGTGAAATAAACTGACACTCTCCCTACCTACAGTTTTCTGTCCCTAGAATAAATGTTTTTTTTAATCACAATATAGCACAAGGACAATTCAGTCACTGTCCTTCCAGGTCCCTGGAAACAAGGACTTGCAGAGTGAAATAAACTGACACTCTCCCTACCTACAGTTTTCTGTCCCTAGAATAAATGTTTTTTTTAAGCACAATATAGCACAAGGACAATTCACTCACTGTCCTTCCAGGTCCCTGGAAACAAGGACTTGCAGAGTGAAAGAAACTGACACTCTCCCTACCTACAGTTTTCTGTCCCTAGAATAAATGTTTTTTTAAGCACACTATAGCACAAGCACAAAACACACTGACACTCTCCCTACCTATCCTTCTCTTTCCCTAAACTAAAGGAATCCAGGTTAAGCAAGAAAGAAATAACAGTCACTGTCCCTGCCTATGCTGCTCTATCCCTGCTCCGGAACACACTACACTAGGCCGCCGTGCTGGCGGCCTTTTATAGTGTGGGGCGTGTACTAAACACCCTCAGCAATAATTGGCCACAGGCATCCTGCCTGTGGCCAATCATTGCTCTCCTCGCTGCCGGCGCTGTGATTGGCCAAGCATGCGGGGTCACAGTGCATGCTTGGCCAATCACAGCGCCTGGATGACACTGCGATGGCGTAGTGCATTGTGGGCCGTTCGCGTCACTCGAATTTGGCGCGAACGGCCCAAATCGTTCGATCTTCGTCGAACGATCGAACAGCCGATGTTCGAGTCGAACGTATGTTCGACTCGAACACGAAGCTCATCCCTAGTCACCAGAACTAGTGTCCCCATTGGAAGATTTCCCCTCTATTCCAGTTCTGGTAATGACCCAAAATTTGGGATTTTCTTTCACTTGTGGTGAGAATGGTCACCAGAACAATAGAGAGGGTAAATCTACCTAATGGGGACACAGAGAGTAATAAAAACCTGACAGAGGCTCCAATTCCTCTCCACTCTATCCAATACCAAAAAGTGTTTTGTCTTTAGCTATCCTTTTTAACCACTTAACGACCGCCCACTGTAAATATACGTCGGCAGAATGGCACCGACAGGCAGAATCACGTATATGTACGTGATTGCCTTTGTATAGTTGGGGGGTCCGATCGGACCCCCCTTCTTTACAGTGAGCGGTCGTTTTACCTTCGGGAGCGATCCGGCATGAGGGGACGGCCGTTCGATTCCGGCCACCCCCTCTCGATCGCTCCCGGCGAATGAGAGCTTCCCCTGCCTGTGTACTTGTTTACACAGGCTGGAGGAAGTGATGTCATCTCTCCTGCGGCGCTCACATATACCGAGCGCCGTACATGAGAAGATGCAGGTCAGTGCACACAACACTACACTGACACCAGGACACATAGGTACATAAATCGCCCCCCAGGCCCCCCCAGACACCCCCAGATCACCCCCCAGATCACCCCCCAGCCCCCAGTCACAGTGTCACTGATTGCAGTGACCATTTATTTACTGATCACTGCAATCAGTGACATTTGTGACTGTAAAAGTGTCAGTACATTTAGTTTTAGGTCCATTGTAGCCCCCTAACCCCCCCTAATAAAGGTTTAACCCCCTGATCACCCCCAGATAACCCTTTCACCCCCTAGCACCGCTGTCGCTATGCGATCATTTTTCTGATCGATGTCTTAGCGTCGGTGATGCTGATCGGTAGCCAGTAATTTTTTTTAGGTTCGCCACAGGTTTTTATAGCGTCGGGTACCCCCATATATTACCTAATAAAGGTTTAACCCCCTTGATCGCCCCCCAGGTAACCCTTTCACCCCCTATCACCACGGTCACTAAGCGATAATTTTTCTGATCGATGTTTTAGCGTCGGCGATGCTGATCGGTAGCCAGTAATTTTTTTTAGGTTCGCCGCAGGTTTTTATAGCGTCGGGTACCCCCATATATTACCTAATAAAGGTTTAACCCCCTTGATCACCCCCCAGGTAACCCTTTCACCCCCTAGCACCGCCGTCACTAAGCGATCATTTTTCTGATCGATGTCTTAGCGTCAGTGATGCTGATCGGTAGCCAGTAATTTTTTTTAGGTTCGCCGCAGGTTTTTATAGCGTCGGGTACCCCCATATATTACCTAATAAAGGTTTAACCCCCTTGATCGCCCGCCAGGTAACCCTTTCACCCCCTATCACCACTGTCACTAAGCGATAATTTTTCTGATCGCTGTCTTAGCGTCGGTGATGCAGATCGGTAGCCAGTAATTTTTTTTAGGTTCGCCGCAGGTTTTTATAGCGTCAGGTACCCCAATATATTACCTAATAAAGGTTTAACCCCCTTGATCGCCCCCCAGGTAACCCTTTCACCCCCTATCACCACTGTCGCTAAGCGATCATTTTTCTGATCGCTGTCTTAGCGTCGGTGATGCAGATCGGTAGCCAGTAATTTTTTTTAGGTTCGCCGCAGGTTTTTATAGCGTCAGGTACCCCCATATATTATCTAATAAAGGTTTAACCCCCTGATCGCCCCCCAGGTAACCCTTTCACCCCCTATCACCACTGTCGCTAAGCGATCGTTTTTATGATCGTTGTCTTAGTGTCGGTGATGCAGATCGGTAGGCAGTAATTTTTTTTTAGGTTCGCCGTCAGGTTTTTATATAGCGTCAGGTACCCCCATATATTACCTAATAAAGGTTTTAACCCCCTAATTGCCCCTAGTTAACCCTTTCACCAGTGATCATCATATAAGTGTTACGGGTGACGCTGGTTAGTTAGTTTGCTTTTTATAGTGTCAGGGCACCCGCCGTATATAATCCAATAAAGGTTTAACCCCCTGATCGCCCGGTGGGTGATATCAATTAGGTTTCAGCGTCAGAGAGGGTCTGCGTCACACCCCAGGCAGCGTCAGGTTAGTGCCAGTAACGCTAACACCCACGCGTGAAGCATACACCCCCCTTAGTGGTATAGTATCTGAACAGATCAATATCTGATCAGATCTATACTAGCGTCCCCAGCAGTTTAGGGTTCCCAAAAACGCAGTGTTAGCGGAATCAGCCCAGATACCTGCTAGCACCTGCGTTTTGCCCCTCCGTCCAGCCCAGGCCACCCAAGTGCAGTATCGATCGATCACTGTCACTTGCAAAACACAACACACATAACTGCAGCGTTCGCAGAGACAGGCCTGATCCCTGCGACTCCAGTGCTGTAGGAGGTGATTTCGCCACCACAGTTAAAAAAAAAAAGCATATATGCCGAAGCATTGGGGCAGCAGGGGCGGAGGAGCGATTTTGCTCCTAATGCCGCGTACATACAGTCGAAATTCCGACGGAGGCTTGCCCGTGGAAAAGTCCGACCATGTGTGTGCGGCATAACTTTTGCGGGAAGATGCCCCCATGCTTCGGCATATATAAATGGTGCATGTATGCCCATCATTAGAAGTGGGTGGATGAAGGGCGGTATTCTAATGGTGGGCATACCCACCGATCAATCTTTTTTTTTCGTTCAGCCAACAGGCTGCATGAAAAAAAAGATTACAATACATGTCCAACAAGGACCAGCAACGTACTAGTATGTTGCTGGACTTTGAATGTTTATACCAGAATGATGCCTGTGGGTTTAGGTATCATCTTGGTATCATTCTTTTCAGCCAGCGGCCGGCTTTCATGTAAAAGCAATCCTAGTGGCTAATTAGCCTCTGGACTGCTTTTACAAGCAGTGGGAGGGATATAAAAAGCGTCATTGGGAAATTGGGAAAGCATTTTATCACACCGATCTTGGTGTGGTCAGATGCTTTGAGGGCAGAGGAAAGATCTAGGGTCCAATAGACCCCAGTTTTTTCAAAAAAGAGTACCTGTCATTACCTATAGCTATCATAGGGGATATTTACATTCCCTGAGATAACAATAAAAATTATAAAAAATAAATAAATATGGAAGCAACAGTTTAAAAATAAAATAAAAAAGCAAAATTAATAATAAAAAAAAAATAAAATAAAAAAAGCACCCCTGTCCTGCCCTGCTCTTGCCCAATGGCGAACGCAAGCGTCGGTCTGGCGTCATATGTAAACAGCAATTGCACCATGCATGTGAGGTATCACCGCGAAGGTTAGATCGAGGGCAGTAATTTTAGCAGTAGACCTCCTCTGTAAATCTAACGGGGTAACCTGTAAAGGCTTTTAAATGCTTTTAAAAATGTATGTAGTTTGTCGCCAATGCGCGTTTGTGCGAAATTTTAAAGCATGTCGTGTTTGGTATCTATGTACTCGGCCTAAGATCATTTTTTTTATTTCATCAAACATTTGGGCAATATAGTGTGTTTTAGTGCATTAAAATTAAAAAAAGTGTATTTTTTCCCAAAAAAATGCATTTGAAAAATCGCTGCGCAAATACTGTGTAGAAAAAAAAAATGCAACACCCACCATTTTATTCTGTAGGGCCTTTGCTTTAAAAATATATATAATGTTTGGGGGTTCAACATAATTTTCTTGCAAAAAAAAATGTTTTCATGTAAACAAAAAGTGTCAAAAAGGGCTTTGTCTTCAAGTGGTTAGAAGAGTGGATGTAAGCTTCCTAATGTTGTGTATAAAATGCCAGAACAGTTCAAAACCCCCCCAAATGACCCCATTTTGGAAAGTAGACACCCCAAGCTATATACTGAGAGGCATGTCGAGTCCATGGAATATTTTATATGTTGACACAAGTTGCGGAAAAAAGACAATTTTTTTTTTGCACAAAGTTGTCACTAAATGATATATTGCTCAAACATGCCATGGGCATATGTGGAATTACACCCCAAAATACATTCTGTTGCTTCTCCTGAGTACGGGGATACCACATGTGTGAGACTTTTTGGGAGCCTAGCCGCGTAGGTTTTCGGGGTCCCGTACGCGGCTAGGCTCCTAAAAAGTCCCACACATGTGGTATCCCCGTACTCAGGAGAAGCAGCAAAATTTATTTTGGGGTGCAATTCCACATATAACCATGGCATGTGTGAGCAATATATCATTTAGTGACAACTTTTTGTAATTTTTTTTTTTGTCATTATTCAATCACTTGGGACAAAAAAAAAAATATTCAATGGGCTCAACAGGCCTCTCAGCAATTTCCTTGGGGTGTCTACTTTCTAAAATGGGGTCATTTGGGGGGGTTTTGTGCTATTTTGGCATTTTATGGCCTTCAAAACTGTGATAGGTAGTGAGGAGTGAAATCAAAAATTTACACCCTTAGAAATCCTGAAGGCGGTGCTTGGTTTCCGGGGTCCCGTACGTGGCTAGGCTCCTAAAAAGTCCCACACATGTGGTATCCCCGTACTCAGGAGAAGCAGCAGAATGTATTTTGGGGTGCAATTCCACATATAACCATGGCATGTGTGAGCAATATATCATTTAGTGACAACTTTTTGTAATTTTTTTTTTTGTCATTATTCAATCACTTGGGACAAAAAAAAATATTCAATGGGCTCAACATGCCTCTCAGCAATTTCCTTGGGGTGTCTACTTTCTAAAATGGGGTCATTTGGGGGGGTTTTGTACTGCCCTGCCATTTTAGCACCTCAAGAAATGAGATAGGCAGTCATAAATTTAAAGCTGTGTAAATTCCAGAAAATGTACCCTAGTTTGTAAACGCTATAACTTTTGCGCAAACCAATAAATATACGCTTATTAACATTTTTTTTACTAAAGACATGTGGCTGAATACATTTTGGCCTAAATGTATGACTAAAATTGAGTTTATTCGATTTTTCTTATAACAAAAAGTAGAAAATATAATTTTTTTTCAAAATTTTCGGTCTTTTTCCGTTTATATCGCAAAAAATAAAAATCGCAGAGGCAATCAAATACCATTAAAAGAAAGCTCTATTTGTGGGAAGAAAAGGACCCCATTTTGGAAAGTAGACACCCCAAGCTATTTGCTGAGAGGCATGGTGAGTATTTTACAGCTCTCATTTGTTTTTGAAAATTAAGAAAGACATTTTTTTTTTATTTATTTTTTTATTTTTTTACATTTTCAAAACCTTGTGACAAAAAGCGAGATCTGCAAAATACTCAACATACCTCTCAGCAAATAGCTTGGGGTGTCTACTTTCCAAAATGGGGTCATTTGGGGGGTTTTGTGCCATCTGGGCATTCCATGGCCTCCGAAACTGTGATAGGCAGTGAGGAGTGAAATCAAAAATTTACACCCATAGAAATCCTGAAGGCGGTGCTTGGTTTTTGGGGTCCCGTACGCGACTAGGCTCCCAAAAAGTCCCACACATGTGGTATCCCCGTACTCAGGAGAAGCAACAGAATGTATTTTGGGGTGTAATTCCACATATGCCCATGGCATGTTTGAGCAATATATAATTTAGTGACAACTTTTTGTACATTTTTTTTTTTTTTTGGTCATTATTCAATCACTTGGGACAAAAAAAAAATATTCAATGGGCTCAACATGCCTCTCAGCAAATAGCTTGAGGTGTCTACTTTACAAAATGGGGTCATTTGGGGGGGTTTTGAACTGTCCTGGCATTTTATGCACAACATTAGGAAGCTTATGTCACACATCATCCACTCTTCTAACCACTTGAAGACAAAGCCCTTTCTGACACTTTTTGTTTACATGAAAAAAAAAAAATTTTTGCAAGAAAATTATGTTGAACCCCCAAACATTATATATTTTTTTAAAGCAAAGGCCCTACAGATTAAAATAGTGGGTGTTGCATTTTTTTTTCCACACAGTATTTGCGCAGCGATTTTTCAAACACATTTTTTGGGGGAAAAACACACTTTTTTTATTTTTAATGCACTAAAAAACACTATATTGCCCAAATGTTTGATGAAATAAAAAAGATGATCATAGGCCGAGTACATGGATACCAAACACGACATGCTTTAAAATTGCGCACAAACGCGCAGCGGCGACAAACTACATTCATTTTTAAAAGCATTTAAAAGCCTTTACAGGTTACCACGTTAGATTTACAGAGGAGGTCTACTGCTAAAATGACTGCCCTCGATCTGACCTTCGCGGTGATACCTCACATGCATGATGCAATTGCTGTTTACATATGACGCTAGACCGATGCTTGCGTTCGCCTTTGCGCAAGAGCAGGGGGGGACAGCGGTGCTTTTTTTTTTTTTTTTTTTTTTTTATTATTTATTTGGCTTTTTTATTTTATTTTTAAACTGTGCCTTCCATATTTAATTTTTTTACCATTTTTATCGTTATCTCAGGGAATGTAAATATCCCCTATGATAGCAATAAGTAGTGACAGGTACTCTTTTTTTGAAAAAAATTGGGGGGTTAGACCCTAGATCTTTCCTCTGCCCTCAAAGCATCTGACCACACCAAGATCGGTGTGATAAAATGCTTTCCCAATTTCCCAATGGCGCTTTTTATATCCGGGGGGGGGACATTCCCTCCCACTGCTTGTAAAAGCAGTCTAGAGGCTAATTATCTGCTAGAATTGCTTTTACATGAAAGCCGGCTGCTGGCTGAAAATAATGATACCAAGATGATACCTAAACCCGCAGGCATCATTCTGGTATAAACATTCAAAGTCCAGCAACATACCAGTACGTTGCTGGTCCTTGTTGGACATGTATTGTAATCTTTTTTTTCATACAGCCTATTGGCTGAACGAAAAAAAGAGATTGATTGGTGGGTATGCCCACCATTAGAATACCTCCCTTCATCCACCCACTTCTAATGATGGGCATATATGCCGAAGCATGGGGGCATCCTCCCGCAAAAAAGTTATGCCGCGTACACACGGTCAAGCCTTCGTCGGAATTTCGACCGTATGTACGCGGCATAAAAGGTTATGCCGCGTACACACGGTCGGACTTTTCCACGGGCAAGCCTCCGTTGGAATTTCGACCGTATATACGCGGCATTAGGAGCAAAATCGCTCCTCCGCCCCTGCTGCCCCCATGCTTCGGCATATATGCTCTTTTTTTTAACTGTGGTGGTGAAATCACCTCCTACAGCGTTGGAGTCACGGCTGTCAAGATAAATAGATCCGCGCTGCAACTGAATGGCGTACCTGCTAAGCAAATGGTGGTTAACATTAAAACAAAGTAACATTACAGTACAACAGTAAGACCTTACCATGCCATACCTGCAAAGCAAATACCAAAACAAAACCTAGTAAAAAATAAAAAAATGTTTTAACGCAACCTGTGCCTAAAATATATATATGCCGAAGCATGGGGGCATCCTCCCGCAAAAAAGTTATGCCGCGTACACACGGTCGGAATTTTCCACGGGCAGGCCTCCATCGGAATTTCGACCGTATGTATGCGGCATTAGGAGCAAAATCGCTCCTCCGCCCCTGCTGCCCCTATGCTTCGGCATATATGCTCTTTTTTTTAACTGTGGTGTCACGGCTTTATGTATCGTGGGAGCAAACGCTGTTGCTGTCAAGATAAATAATTCCGCGCTGCAGTTGAATGGCGCACCTGAAAACAAAAAATTACATACCTGAAAAGCAAGCATGATAAAACATTGCAGAATAGAATACAGTAAAAAAGAGCAGAACAATAGAGAGAAAATAGAGAGAGAGAGAACAATAAAACGACAACTATTTTTGGTTTTTTTATTTTATATTTTTTTTGTGTTTTGTTTTTTACGTTTTTTTTTTCCTTTTTTACACTTTTTTTTGTAACTTTACAACTGTAATGGTTCGGGTCTCTCAAAATGTAATGGCATCTTGGGAGACCCTGTGTAAGTGTGTCCTTGTCTGTGAAATGCTGTACCCTACGCTAAAACTTCACTTTTGAGTGGTAGCGTTCAAAACATTCACCTTGGACTGGTTGATATTGATGGTTGCTATGGACTGGTTGCTATGGACGGTTGCTATGGACAGTTGCTATGGACGGTTGCTACGGATTGGTTGTTATGGACGGTTGCTATGGATTGGTTGCCATGGACAGTTGCTATGGACTGGATGCTATGGATAGTTGCTATGGATGGTTGCTATGGACAGTTGCTATGGACGGTTGCTATGGACTGGTTGCAATGGATGGTTGCTATGGACAGTTGCTATAGACTGGTTGCTATGGATGGTTGCTATGGACGGTTGCTATGGACTGGTTGCTATGGACATTTGCTATGGACTTGTTGATATGGATCAGGCCTGTCTCTACGAACGCTGCAGTTATGTGTGTTGTGTTTGGTAAGTGACAGTGATCGATCGATACTGCACTTGGGTGGGCTGGGCTGGGCTGGGCTGGGCGGAGGGGCTAAACGCAGGCGCTAGCAGGTATCTGGGCTGATCCCGCTAACACTGCGTTTTTGGGAACCCTAAACCGCTGGGGATGCTAGTATAGATCTGATCAGATACTATACCACTAAGGGGGGTGTATGCTTTGCGCGTGGGTGTTAGCGTTACTGGCACTAACCTAACACTGCCTGGGGCGACGCAGACCCTCTCTGGCACTAAAACCTAATTGATCTCACCCGCCGGGCGATCAGGGGGGTTAAACCTTTATTGGGTTATATACGGCGGGTGCCCTGATGCTATAAAAAGCAAACTAATCAACCAGCGTCACCCGTAACCTTTATATGGTGATCACTGGTGAAAGGGTTAACTAGGGGCAATCAGGGGGTTAAAACCTTTATTAGGTTAAATATGGGGGTACCTGACACTATATAAAAACCTGACGGGTAACCTAAATAACTAAATAACTTACTGGCTAACCAGTGACACCAGTGACGCTTATACGGCGATCACTGGTGAAAGGGTTAACTCTAGGGGCAATCAGGGGGTTAAAATAATATATGGGGGTACCTGACACTAATAAAAACCTGCGGCGAACCTAAAAAAAAATAACTAATAATCTAAAACACCAGCGACACGAATACAGCGATCGGAAAAACAATCGCTTAGTGACGCTGAAGTTAGGGGGTGAAAGGGTTACCTGGGGGGTGATCAAGGGGTTAAACCTTTATTAGGGGGGGTTAGGGGGCTACCCTGGACCTAAAGGGGCCTAATCCTAACTGCCCTGCAACTTTTTACAATCACAGATGACACTAAATGCAGTGATCAGTAAAATAAATGATCACTGCAATCAGTGACACTGTGATTGGGGGCTTTGGGGTGACCTGGGGGGTGATCTGGGGGTGACTGGGGGGTGATTTGTGTGCCTATGTGTACCTACGTGTCAGTGGACTGTTGGTGCACTAACCTGCTTCTTCTCTGCTCGGCGCCGGGAACGAAAAGACCGCGGCGAGGGAGATGACATCACTTCCTCCAGCCTTGTTTACATCACATGGCGGAGGAAGCATTTTCATTGGCCGGGAGCGATCGCGAGGGGGGGGGCGGAATCGAGCGGCCGCCCCCTCATGCCTGATCGCTCCCGAACACTTAACGGCCGCTCACTGCAGTGAAGGGGGGTCCGGATGGACCCCCCAACTGCACAAAGGCGATCACGTAGATCTACGTGATTCTGCCTGTCCGTGCCATTCTGCCGACGTAAATCGGCGGTGGGCGGTCGTTAAGTGGTTAAGCAGCAGCATTTTACCACTAAAATTGTCTTCCATACTTCTTTTTGGTCTGTTAGAATTATCTGACCAACAGTGTCCTACGATTATGAGCATTAAAATAAACAATGTAATCATTAAGGAAAAAAGAAAACGTTTTGCCGAAGTGACCCCTCCTTTTTGACCATTAGTGTCTATGGGTATGGAACTCTGAGTTTCTTGTTTTTTATGGTCCACTAGGGAGTATTTTCCGGATCCTTTTCTGGAATACTCTCCAGAACAGAGGTCTTTGTCTTCTCCTTCACCTTCTTCCAGTTTCCCTTCGGAAATGTCTTTTGTCTGGATGCATGGATCCATTGTGGTCCTTGATCTGTAAGAACGGCTGTTCTGGCAACCTTCAGAATTTCAAATGGTCCTTGGAAGATAGGGCCTGGTTGTTTCCGGACAGCAAGTTGTTTTATCAATACTTTGTCTCCTGGGATATACGGATGTGTAGGCTCTGTGGAGAGAGGAGGGAAAGTGACAGCAACCTTGTCCTCTGTTTCACTAAGGCTACTTACCAGATGTTTTACGTACTCTTCCTGTAAAGAATAAAGATTAACCTCCTCTCCCTCATCAGGTTTCCTCTGTGCTGGCCTACCCATAAGTATCTCAAAAGGAGATATTCCTGTTCTGTGGGGGGTAGTCCTGATTTGATATAAGACTGCTGGCAAGTAATCTAACCAGTTTTTCATTGTGCCACCTGTTGCTTTTTTCAATTTGTCTTTTATGGTTCTGTTCATGCTTTCCTCTACTCCTGAGCTCCTTCACTAAGGCCGAGGTAAATGCTGGACCTTGATCTGACCATATAGTGGCCGGAAGGCCAAACCTACAGATCCACTGATTTATTAGTACTCTAACTGTCTCTCCTGTGGTAGGGATTGCTTCTACCCATCCTGTAAATCTGTCAACTATAACCAAAAGATATTCTAAATTGCCCTTCTGTGTGGGGACTTGTGTGTAATCTAGGGATTATATCATGTGGTGCACCCCTTTTATTCCCTATTATTCCCTCCTTGGTTGACCAAAGTCCAGTAGGATCTTTTGTCAACCCGTGTACCCATATCTGCTGTCAGTGTAAATGTTTACATCTTTTCCTTCAAAAATCTGACAAACCATAGTTCTAGCAATGAGTTCTGCAATCTGGACTGAACTAGCATTCAGAGATTTGGCTTCAATCATTACATCTGGCAATTGAACAATGGCATAACCAGTTTGATAACTTTTGTCATCAGGTCGGGAGCAGCTGCCATCTACATAAACATTTTCCGCATTTGGATACGGAACATCTGTGAGGTCTGGTCTAGGGAGGGTAGTTTCTGCAAGTACCTCAGTGCAATCGTGTTCCTGAATGTAAAAACCTAATGGGCTTTGAGGTTTCTGAACATGATTTTATGGTTAGATTATGTGTTTTTAGCAAGATAATCTCATAGCCGCTGCACCTTGGCGTTGTCATGTGTTGTGTGTTCATGTTTGTCATGAGGTGTGTAGTATACAGTGTGAGGTCATGTCCCAGAACCACCTTTGAAGCCTCTTGTACGGCCATGGCACAGGCTGCTATGGCCTGTAAGCAATGTGGCATACCTTGAACTTGATCTGGAAGTTTCTTTGAGATGTATGATACGGGTCTCAGAGAATTCCCATGTGATTGTGCTAGGACCGCTGCAACCGTAGGTCCAGATACCACACAGTACAATGAAAAAGGCCCTGCGCACTCTATAAGTCCCAATGCAGGGGCTTGCCTTAGAGAGCTGATTAATGCTGTGAAAGCCTTAACCCTCTCTGTTGTCCAATCAATAAACTTTGGGGCATCCTGCAGGGTAGCAGACCTTAGGATAGAATCATAATAAGAGCAATCAGGTATCTACTGCCTGCAGTATATTATGGACCCTAGGAAAGAGAGAAGCGCTGACTTGTCTCTTGGTGGACTCCAGGAGGACAGTGCCTTGACTCGAGCTGGTGACACCAAATGTTCGGTTCGGATTATACACCCCAAGTACTCAACCTGCGACCTGCACCACTGGATCTCTTTGCGAGACACCAAGTGACCTTTTGAGGCGAGGTGAGTTAGTAGGTGCTCTGAGTCCTCCGCACAGCTGACCTCATTTTCATTACACAGCAATAGGACATCCACATACTGAAGCAACACTGAGCCTTCTTTTGGTACCCAATCGCTCAAAGATCGATTCAAGACCATGGAGCACGCTGCAGGACTGTTCGCAAAGCCTTGCGGGAGCCTAGCCCAGGTTTAAAGTAATTTTGGGCTTCCCCTGCAACAGGTATGGAAGAGAACGCGATACTTAAATCAATGACCATGTAGATCTTGGACGTTGCCGGTATCTCCCAAAATATTGTAGCAATATCCGCAAAAAAAGGTGGAAGGGGGACAATAGCTTTGTTCAGGGCCCTTTGGTCCTGTACAAAGCGCCATTCACCACTGGCTTTGACTGGGTGAATGGGGGGTGTTCCAGGGACTGATTGTATGTTTCAGTATTCCTTCTGCTAAATATTGCTTTATTTGTGGTGCTATGCCTGCAATTTTTCCTTCTGACAGGGGATATTGTTTTTGGTAATGTACTACTGCTCCTTCCCCAATGATGGGCTTGTATGGTGTACAATGTATGCAGTGCCCATATAGGGTGTGCTTCAAGGTGTGCTGGTAGTAACATAAAGTACCCTCTAAAATCCTGTCTTTTTTGGGTTAGACAAATCACAGATTTCTGATGTAGCTAGCAGGCCCCCATCTTTTGTAAATTTGATGTGAATGTTTAAACTTGACATTAAGTCTCTTCCCAGAGGAAGTGGTCAGTCAGAATGGCAAAACTCATTTAAAAAGATGTTGGTCATGAACTTTACCAACGGGCAATCTGCCTCTTCCCATATTACCGCTGCGGTTAGCTGCCCTACTTGTTCCTCTCCTAAAGGGGCATTCTGACTTCCAATGTCCCATGTCCCTGCATGTGAAACAACCCTGCTGGTTATCCTGGGGATATGCTTGGTATTGTGCTTGTTGGGATTGTTGGGGAACTGGTTTTGTATAAGGGACGACCATTTGTGTAGCAGCTAACTGCGGGCTTTCTATCTGTTCGGGGTTAAATGAGGGAAATACCCCTCCTTTTGTAGTGAATAAGCCCGAGGATGCACGCTTTTTTTTTATGTTTTTGAGAAAGGCATCAGGTTTTAATGTTGACCAATTGGGGGGTAATTAATTTAAGTAACTGTGTTGTTTTGGGATCTCCCCCGGACATGACTGTGCTCACATACAGTTCAGGGTTCTTCATTCCTGTATCCTTGTATAACTGGTGTACCCGTTTACAAAATGAATAAAAGTTTTCTCCCGGTCCCTGCTTTGCAGTGCACATTATCTGCAAAGCGCTCTCTCCTTTGTAACTTTACTGCCAAACAGCTGCCACAGCTGCCCAAAATGATTCCCATCCCTTTGCCTTTTTAAAGGGGTCATTATCAGCAAATAATGTCTTAACTTCAACATCGCAGATGGGATCTGGATCCACTGTCTGTATTATTATTTCACAGTCATCTGCATTCATGACAGTGCCCGCGCAATGTCTCTGTAAGAACAGAGCTGCCTCTCTGGGGTGTTTGCGTGGCTTTGGGCAAAGATCTTTAATATCCCTTAACGTCCCGAGGGGGAGTGGGATGTGGACCGGGGTTTCTCCCATGTGAATAACTGGGAATTTGAGGGCTTCTATCCCCGAGGTCAAGCTACCCACTGCCTCATCATCCTTATCCTCCTCAGCTTTTCTTCTATCACTTTTTCTTCATCTTCCTCTTTTTTAATACACTGTTCTTCCTCCTTTGCTAATTGACTTAAACATTCCTGTATCTGTCTTCTATCGTCCCCCTCCCGTAACCAATTAGTTCCCTTTTGTTTAGCTATGGTTAATACTCCTGCTATAACATTTGGATCTAACGAGGGGTATATTTTCTTTGGGACAAGGGATTCATCTTTTACCATAGCATATGGAGGGGGTTTTTCTTGATAAAAATTAGGGGGAGCTGATGGACTTCCTATTGCGTCTTCTAATTGCTCTTTCTTTTCCATTTTTACACTTGTATATTTCTTTCTATATTCCTTCATACCCTTTGCCCAAATCTTACAACATTTAGTCATGTAATCTTTGTCAAGGTCTTTTATGGGATAATTATACTGTTTATGTTGGCCACATATTCTGGTCACTTCCTCCCACTCTCTTCCTCGGAACATGGTCCGTATTCCCCCAAACATGGCACTTCTAACTGATGTGCTCTTTTTAAAACTAGTGACCAAAAAGGATCAGTATAATTTTTCCCATAATTGACTTTAATGTAATCAATCGGAGAGGGTCGGTGCTGCTTACCTTCAGCTTCCTTTCCTGCTTGATTACCCATTATAGCAAACAATAATACTTATACTTTAAAATTAAAAAAATTTCTGTCTTGCTTTCTCTATTTCGTTCCAGACACTGTATTTCTGCTACACTTAGTCCCTCGAACACCGGACTGGGGGGTAGTATGTTGTATATATTAAACCTTAACATATGTTGTTTTGATCCCTGGAACATAGGACCCTTGCCAATTTTGACATGATACCCTCCTGGAACAATTGCCACTAATGACGTGGTCTTCCCTTTATAAGCAAACAATAAACCAGTTTTACATTCAGGACAACAATATACAGTCGACATTTAAAAAGGTAACCCTTTTTGTGTACACCTTTAGATATAGAGTTTCCACAGATCCATCCTATGTAGAGAAGAATTTAAGATTCTTTCTCAATCTAATAACCTGGTCTGGCCAACCTAAGCGAGACCCTCTGTATCTATTCTAAATCTACCTTTCAATCTTAACAGAGTCCCAGAAAACTTGTAGTTTTCTCGAGAGTCAACTTTATGGTGAACCAATTGACAAGGCAAGACTGTTGTTCCCAATAATAATTAAAGGGGGTCTTACCTGTTCAATTGGATCACCCCACTTCTGGTACCACTGAAAGGTTCTGGTTCTGTTGGACCTTCTTGGCTCGAGCTGGATTTAGGATCTGTGGAAGTCTCTCTGACCGGTCAGATATTCAAGACACCAATAAACAGTGAATAGGTATACTAGAATATGTGTTTTAATGGTTACATGTCCTTTTTTATACACAGCGAGAAAAGTTGCCTCCCTCCTATGGACCTATCAGCAATAAGCAAAAACCTCATGAGTTTAGACAAAAATAAATTCTAACAGGTTTTTTGACTTCTGCAAAAGCGGTCAGTTAACATACGTCAATTGTGGTCAAACTAGACATGTTCTGACATTTGAAACAGGAAGATAAGAAACGCCAGATGTCAGTGTGGTCAATCTGTCAGTTAAAAAGCAGAAGTGAGATAAACTTTTTCCCGGAAAAGGCCCAACCACAAAGTCACATTTCAACCTAAATATACATGCCTGTTACACAGAAGAAAGATTAGCCTGACCACAAAAGTCACATCTTGTTCATACTCATGTCAGAGAAACATTATTGTAAAATATATATATATTTGAGGAGAACTCTAACCATGAATATTGGTTCATGATCTTCTTATACCTTACAAAATCTTTCTCTAAAAAAGGAAAATGTCTGGTGAGGAGACATCTGCTCCTTCTACATCCCATTGCTGGAATGTCCATGGAATTCATGTGACATGTGATACTGTTGGGTCCATGTTCCTACTCTTCTTATCACCATTGAAGAGAGAAGGATTGGCGGCTGAGCATCTGAGATTTTCAGCCAAGAGGAGTGTAGCGGGGTCTCCTTTAAGGCCCCAGGACTATGTTACCCATAACCCCGTTTGGCACCCAGGGTGCATTTTCGCCATGCAGAGACTCATGGGTGGGACTATATAAAAGGCTGAGCTCGGCCTCTTTGGACACCGCGCTGCTATAAACAGGTCTTCCCGTGCGGATCTGCGGCAGTACAGGGCCTGAAGCCAGGGCCTTGCACAACTTCCAGAGAGCCTTCCACCCCACTGCAAGCCTGGGTGGCATCCGACTTCTCCAAGTTGCTGACATCAGTTGGACTGGGGACCCGGCCGTTGCAGATGCTGTGTGCGGAGACACAGTCGGTGGAAGTCCCGGACTGGGATCGCGTCCGGAGTGGTGAGCGAGCACCTGCTCAATCCAAAAAAATACTTTACTCTGATTAGGCCTAGAAACTGCCTTGGCCCACCAAGTTTTATCTGTTGTTCCACCGGAGACTAGTAACAGAACTGGGTCGTGTAGTCTCCGGTGAAGTGTTCTTCTATTACCTATCGTGTGGACTACAAATACTGTTTCTTTCTATATGTGTACCACCGTTCAAGCTGCATGCGAAGAAATTGTTCCCCAAGAGACTAAGTGATATCTGAGTCAGGCCTGACAAGGAGTTAGAAATTTTTGTTGTTGCGCCATAAGGGCGCATAGATAGGGATAGCTGCACTTGGCGCGTAATCGCCAGCATCCTCAGTGTGTACTATATTTACCGTTGCAGGGCTCTGCTGACAATATATGTGTTATGTGTTAATCTATGCCTTTTACACAGAAGTAAACTAGTTATACTTTAACACTTCGTCCTCAGTGTGTTATCATTGTGCATATATTGCTAGATTGTGATAAAATAACAACCCTTAGACTAACTGTGCCAGTGTGGGTTGAGTAGATTGCCGGGGGTTGGCGGTGCTGTATTCAGGGCCCGAAACAAATCCAGCGGCTCTCTTAACTGGGGGTAGCGCTACAGGTGATATCTCTGTGTGCTGCAAGTCTCTGGTGTTATGAGGGGCCATTATTGTCCTCTCAGAACATTAGTGCCTTTTTATGACAAACGATCTTTGAATGAGGATTATGATTTCCTAAAACTAGCCAATTAATGGTCACCCTAAAGCCTCATACACACGATCGGATTTCCATCGGACAAATCTGTGGATTTTTGTCCGAAGGGCGTTGGCCGCGAACTTGCATACAGACGGCAGAACGTTTTCAGCCAACATTCACAAAACTACATGTTTTTTCTGCTCTTTAGCGCCACCCTTTGGGCAACGTCTGCTAATGTCTGATGGTTAGCACATAGCACACTACTGGACTCTGCACATAGCGCACCCCTCAATCCTGCACTCTGTACATAGCGCATCCCTCAACCCTGCACATAGCACACCCCTGAACCCTGCACTCTGTATATAGCGCACCTCTGAACCCTGCACTCTGCACATAGCGCAAATCCCTCAACCCTGCACTCCGTACGTAGCGCACCCCTCAACGCTGCACTCCGTATGTAGCATACCCCTCAACCCTGCACTCCGTACGCAGCGCACTCCTCAACCCTGCACCCTGTACATAGTGCACTCTTCTGTATATAGTTCACTCCTGAACTCCTGGTACGTAAAAATGCTGCAATGTTAGTGCAGTTTGGCCACACAATTGATACAGAGGTAATGAAGTGCAGTAACCTCTAGCAACCTATCAGTGAACAGTAATGATCTGCTGTAATCTCTAGCAACCAATCAGTGAGCAATAATTATTTTTTAGTAACTTCTAGAAACCTATCAGTAATCATTAATGATGCACAGTAACCTCTAGCAAACAATCAGTGAGCGGTATCGATGTGCAGTAACCTCTGGCAAACAATCAGTGAGTGGTAATGATGTGCAGCAACTTCTAGCAACCAATCAGTGAGCGGTATTGATATGCATTAACCTCTAGCAACTAATCAGTGAGCAGTAATGATATGCTGTAATTGTTGTAGATTTTGAGTCTAGCTTAGGGTTGCCACCTGTCCGGTTTTGACCCGGACAGTCCGGGTTTTGACACATGTGCCCGGGTTTCCGCCCGCTGGAAACCCGGGCACAAATTGTGGCCAGTGGCAGCCGGATCTCTGTCCCCGGCCGCAACATCTAGAGGGGCAGCGCGCATGATCCCGTGCCCGCTATCACTGTTACAACATCGGTGCGCTGTAATACCATGGGCAGCGGATGCCCTGTGATTGGCCATACTGGCCATGTGTGGGGCGGGCCGGGCAGCAGACATGAGGGTCTGTGATTGGCCCTGCGGAGCTGCTGGTCACGTGTGGAGGCGGGGGCGGGGCTGGACTGTGGATTCGATAATCACACGGCACCTGCTTGCTGCCGGAGTCCTGCCTCACGATGTGTGTCTCCTGAGGGCTCATCTGCTCTGTCAGCTTGCCCCCCTCCTCCTCTCTGTCACCCCGCTCCTCTCTGTCACCCCCTCCTCCTCTATGTCACCTCCCCTCCTCTGTCACCCCCCTCCTCCTCTATGTCACCTCCTCTCCTCTCTGTCACCCTCCTCCTCTGTCACCCCCCTCCTCCTCTCTGTCACCCTCTTCCTCCTCTCTGTTACCCCCCTCCTCCTCCTCTCTGTCACACTCCCCTCATCTTTGTCAGCTCCCCCTTCCTCTGTGTGTCAGCTCCCCCTTCCTCTGTGTGTCAGCTCCACTCCCACACACACACTCATTTTCTCTCAGCCTCTCGCTCACTCCCTCTCTCGCACCCACCACTCTTTCTCTTCTCTAATCCCCCCTCTCTCACCCCCACCCTCTCATCCTCATCCTCACCCTCTCTCTCATTGCGGCAGACAGATCGGAGACTTTTGACGCTTTTTGGGGACCATTGACATTTATACAGCGATCAGAGCTAAAAATAGCCACTGATTACTGTATAAATGTCACTGGCAGGGAAGAGGTTAACACTAGGGGGCGATCAAGGGGTTAAATGTGTGTCCTAGGGAGCGTTTCTAAGGCTCTGTTTCCACTACTGCGAGTTGTTGTGCAACTTGACACATGTGAAGTCGCATGAGAAGTCAAAACCCATGTATTTCAATGGTCACTGTTCTAATTGGTGCGACTCAAGTCGCAGCGACTCCAAAAAAGTTTTTTTTGCACTACAGTGAAACCTTGGATAACGAGCATAATCCGTTCCAGGAGAATGCTTGTAATCCAAAGCACTCGCATATCAAAGCGAGTTTCCCCATAGAAGTCCATGGAAACGAAAATAATTTGTTCTGCATTGACTTCTATGGCATGCAATACAGCATGTGGCCAGAGGTGGGGGGCGCCGGAGGGCCTCGGAAACAGCTCGGCTGAACTCGGAAACCCTTGGAAAGGCTCGGGAACAGAGTATTTCTGAGTGTTTCCGAGTATTTCAGAGTATTTTCGAACGGCACCGATTGGCTCCGGCGCCCCCGCACCTCTGGCCAAATGCGGTACTGCACACCGCAGAGGTTTGAATCCTGCCTGCTTTGCGAGACAACACTCGCAAACCGAGTCAGGATTTAAAAAAAAAAATGCTCGTATTGCGAAACGCTCGTTAACCACGTTACTCGCAATCCGAGGTTTCACTGCACTTTGTTCCGACTTCGGTGCGACTTCTCACCGGTCGCATGACATTGCATCACCCCCCCTCCTCTCTGTCACCCCCTCCTCCTCTATGTCACCTCCCCTCCTCTCTGTCACCCCCTCCTCTCTGTCACCCCCCTCCTCTCTGTCACCCCCCTCCTCCTCTATGTCACCTCCTCTCCTCTCTGTCACTCTCCTCCTCTGTCACCCCCTCCTCTTTGTCACCCCCTTCTCCTCTCTGTCACCCCCCTCCTCCTCTCTGTCACTCCCTCCTCCTCCTCTCTGTCACCCCCACCTCTCTGTCACACCCCCCTCCTCTTTGTCAGCTCCCCCTTCCTCTGTGTGTCAGCTCCCCCTTCCTCTGTGTGTCAGCTCCACTCCCACTCTCACACACACACTCATTTTCTCTCAGCCTCTCGCTCACTCCCTCTCTCGCACCCACCACTCTTTCTCTTCTCTAATCCCCCCTCTCTCACCCCCACCCTCTCATCCTCATCCTCACCCCCTCTCTCTCTCTCATCCCCACCCCTCTCACCATCTCACCGCACCCACACTCTCACTCCTCTCTCTCCTGCCTCCTCCCCCTTTTCTCTCACCTCCTCCTTTTTCTCACCCCCTCACCTCCTTCTCTCTCTCACCCCCTCACCTCCTTCTCTCTCTCTCCCCCCTCACCTCCTCCTCTCTTTCACCCCCCCTCACCTCCACTTCTCTCTCACCCCCCTCACCTCCTCCTATCTCTCACCCCCTCACCTCCTCCTCTCTCTTACCACCGCTCACCACCTCCTCTCTCTCTCACCCCCCTCACCACCTCCTCTCTCTCTCTCACCCCCCCCTCAACCCCTCCAATCTCTCACCCCCCCTCACCTCCTCCTCTCTCTCACCCCCCTCACCTCCTCCTCTCTCTCACCCCCCCTCACCTCCTCCTCTCTCTCACCCCCTCACCCCTCCTCTCTCTTTCTCACGCCTCCTCTTTCTCACCCCCCTCACCTCCTCCTCTCTCTCACCCCCTCACCTCCTCCTCTCTCTCACCCCCTCCTCTCTCTCACCCCCCCCTCACCTCCTCCTCTTTCTCTCTCACCCCCCTCACCTCCTCCTCACTCTCACCCCCCCTCACCTCCTCCTCTCTCACCCCCCTCACCTCCTTCTCTCTCTCACCCCGCCCTCACCTCCTCCTCTCTTTTACCCCCCTCGCCTCCTCCTCTCTCTTACCCCCTCCTCTCTCTCACCCCCTCTCATCCCCTCCTCTCTCTCATCTCACCCCCCTCCTCTCTCTCACCCCCCTCACCTCCTCCTCTCTTTCACCCCCCTCACCTCCTCCTCTCTCCCATCCCCCTCACCTCCTCTCTCTCTCACCCCCTCACCTCCCCCTCTCTCTCTCACCCCTCTCACCTCCTCCTCTCTCTCTCACCCCCCTCACCTCCTCCTCTCTCTCACCCCCTCCTCTCTCTCACCTCCTCCTCTCTCTCACCCCCCTCACCTCCTCCTCTTTCTCTCTCACCTCCTCCTCACTCTCACCCCCCTCACCTCCTCCTCTCTCACCCCCCTCACCTCCTTCTCTCTCTCACCCCGCCCTCACCTCCTCCTCTCTTTTACCCCCCTCACCTCCTCTTCTCTCTTACCCCCTCCTCTCTCTCACCCCCTCTCATCCCCTCCTCTCTCTCACATCCTCCTCTCTCTCATCTCACCCCCCTCCTCTCTCTCACCCCCCTCACCTCCTCCTCTCTTTCACTCCCCCCTCACCTCCTCCTCTCTCCCATCCCCCTCACCTTCTCCTCTCTCCCACCCCCTCACCTCCTCCTCTCTCACCCCCCTCACCTCCTCCTCTCTCTCTCACCCCCTCACCTCCTCCTCTCTCTCTCACCCCCCTCACCTCCTCCTTTCTCTCACCCCCTCTCTCTTATCCCCCTTACCTCCTCCTCTCTCTCTCTCACCCCCCTCACCTCCTCCTCTCTCTCACCCCCCTCTCTCTTATCCCCCTCACCTCCTCCTCTCTCTTACCCCCTCCTCTCTCTCATCCCCCCTCACCCCCTCCTCCTCTCTCTCACCCTCCCTCACCTCCTCCTCTCTCAAGATATGAGAGAGGCCGTCAGTACATCAGGATTGATCAATTTTCAAATATGATTTGAGTTATTTTCTCCAAAGAAATGTAGCAGAATACATTTTGGCCTAAATTTATGAAGTAAAGATTATTTGTTTGCACAATTTTTTAACAGAAAACTAACAAAAAAAATGTTCCCCAAAATTTTCAGACATTTATCAGTATATATATATATATAAAAAAAAAAAAAAAAGAACAGTGATAATTAAATACCACTAAAAGAAAGCTCTAATTGTGTGAAACAAATTACCGTATTTTTCGGACCAT
Organism: Rana muscosa; assembly: GCA_029206835.1. Taxonomy (NCBI): domain Eukaryota; kingdom Metazoa; phylum Chordata; class Amphibia; order Anura; family Ranidae; genus Rana; species Rana muscosa. The sequence continues at coordinate 366,643,057 of CM055118.1, read as the reverse complement.
AAGACGCATATTTTTCCCCAAAAAATATGGGGGAAAATGTCTCTGCGTCTTATGGAGCGAATATACATTAGGCCCCGCCCCCCACCGCTGCCGCCCCCCGCTGCCGCTGCCATGAGAAGTACGTGAGGGGTGGAGAAATTGGTTCCTGTCCACGGAAAACCCATCCACCTGCTCCTCTCCTCCCTCCTCTGATGGCGCTCTGCTCTCTGTCACTGTGTGCACTGTGCAGACAGTGCAGCTGACGGCTCAGGAAGTGTAGCTGTCCTACGTGGAGAGGATCCAATCCTCACACTGCTCCATCCAACTCCACCTCCAGCATGCCTGCAGCCTGTCCCGACTGAGCAGCTTCACACATCTCTTCTCTCACCCCTCCCTCCCTGCTCGTGTGTTCTGTCTGCGAAGGAGAGGTGGGCGGGAAGATTAAAAAGAAGCAGCCAACAAACACACAGATTTACTACTGAATGAGCTAGAGAGGAGCCCCCAGGAGTATTCCAAGTGAGTGTGTGCACTTCTCACTAGCCTCTCTCTCTTCCTAACCCCAGCTCAGCATAAAGAACATCTTTTAGAAAATCACCCTTTACAGGGATAACAAAGTTGGCTTTCATTTCCAGGAGCACATATTCAGGGACAACCTCTCCTTCCTTCTTTTTGCATGTTTACAACCTTTTCCTCCACTCTTCATCACTGAGGAGGAGTAGCACAGTTTTACCTTGAAATCATTTAAAACGATGCATTTCCCTGTGCTGTACAGAGCTGTACAGAGTACACTGATCAATAATATATCATTTCTCTTCCTGCAAGCAGCCAGTGACTATCTTTGCAGCAAAGTGGACTGTGTTTTTAATTTAATTACATTTTATTAATTAATGGCAATGGTCATGCTGCATTAATAACTATATGTAAAGGGTGCATTAATGGCAATATCCAGACTGCATTAGTGGCAATGGTCAGGCTGCAATAATGGCACAGGTCAGGCTGCATTTCATGGGCACTGGTAAATATTTTAGTACAGCATTTGGTTCAGAATATTTTTTTTCCGGTTTTCCTCCTCCAAAACCTAGGTGCGTCTTATGGTCAGGTGCGTCTTATGGAGCGAAAAATACGGTATATAAATTAAATTTGGGTACAGTGTCGCTTGACCAAGCAATTGCCAGTTGAATTAGCACAGTGCTGAACAGCAAAAAATGCCCTGGTCATAAAGGGGGTAAAACCTTCACTAAAAATGGATTTTATTTTTCTTAAAAAAAAAAAAAACTAGTTCATTTGACAATGTGTAGAAAACATGTGGGTTAAGAGTACTTGTTTCTGATGTTATTTATTGGAGAGATATATTATGGGGTTAATTTAATCAAACTGGAGTACTCACAATCTGGTACAGCTGGACATTTTAGCCAATCAGCTTCTAAATTTGGCTTGTTCAATTAAGCTTTGACAATAAAACCTGGAAGCTGATTGGTTTCTGAGCAGAGCTGCACCAGATTTTGCATGCTCCAGTTTTAGTAAATCTTCCCCTATGTGTCTTATTATGTGTGCTTATGGAAATGAATTTATTTATTCATTTTTTAGTCATTGTATATTTGAGTTATTTGGACTGCTGGGGTGGACTTTAAAGGGAGAGGAGGAGCCTCTCTCTTCCTCTTTGGACGCCGCCCTCCTAGCAAGAGGATCCCTGCACTTACCTGCTGCGCGAACAAGGCCTGAAGCCTGGGCCTTGCCTTAGATCCAGAGAGCCTTCCGCTCCACCGAGGAGCCTGCGGAGTTTCCGCTCCACCTGAGGTGCCACCATCCCCTGGAGGACCGAAGACCCGGGCATCGTGGGCACTGAGAAAGCGACTCACAGTAGCGGAGGTACCGGACAGGAATCGGTCCGGTCGGGTGAGAGAGCGCCAGCTCAGAACCGCATCTGATTAACTTTGTTGCCTATTAACTTTGTTGCCTATTAACTTTTGTTTAGGCCCATCAGTGATTACAGTTATATTCTGGGGAGACTGTCTGCGGAACTGAGTTTATTAGTCTCTCCAGCTTTACCAAGTTAGCGATCATTGCTACCCTTTTCGATTACAGTTTGTTCTTTATGTGCACCACCGAGTATTGCTAGCGCAGATTCTTCAACAAACTATACCCCAAGTTATAGTCAGGCCTGACTGGGTAGTAGACTTGTGCACAACGGAAAAATTTGTTCCGTTTCGGTTCGTTTCTTTCCGGTCCTGTTGATTCGTAATCATTCGTAATTTTGCTAGACGGGATTTTTCGTGTTCGGACTCATTCGTATTTTTGCAAGCGACATTTTTCGTTGAATTTTTTGTTGCTTTATAATTCGTACTTTCGGTAGAGTACGTTGTTTTTCGTTGATTCTGGACACAACTCCTACTTTCGTAACTTTTTTTGGGTTCGTACTTTCGGTAGAGTACGTTGTTTTTCGTTGATTCTGGACACAACTCCTACTTTCGTAACTTTTTTTGGGTTCGTTGATTCGTAATTTTCCGTGTCTCTCTCACAACGACGCTGCCTATTATGCCTAATGTGCTTCGAATGGATTTGTACTTTTCTAAATACATTGCGGTTATTTGTAACGATTCGAAATCTCGTATTTTACTTTCGTTTTTTACATGCGGCTATAGGCTCCGCCCCTGTACACCATTTTGAGAGGGTTCAGCACGGTGAGGGAGAAGCAGAGAGCAGAGCAGAGTGAGTGTTATTGTGCTTCGAATGGATTCGAAATCTCGTATTTTACTTTCGTTTTTTACATGCGGCTATAACCTCCGCCCCTGTACACCATTTTGAGAGGGAGTTCAGCACGGTGTGGGAGAAGCAGAGAGCAGAGCAGAGTGAGTGTTATTGTGCTTCGTATGGATTCGTACATTCGTAACTTTTTCATAACGAATTATGCCGAAGACATTCGGGCATTCGCTATTTGCGGTATAATTTATTTCGGATTCGGTCTTATTCGTAATTGCTTTGTTCGGAAATTCGAATGCTTCCGAATGTCCGAAAGTTGCTAAATTCGGACGAATTTCAATTCGTTACGAAACGAATTGCACAAGCCTACTGGGTAGTATAGGACATTGCTGGGCGCCATTTTTGCTCACGAGGGAGGATAGCTACAGCGGGGGTTTATTAAACTGTCATTTCATTGCTGAATGTTATCCCTTTTGATGTGTATACTTATATTGCAGGGATCTGCATGAGACACTGTATACTGCTTACTCTTTTTACTCTTTCCAATAGTAAAGAAGTTATAGTTAAGTATATTGGTTGTCAGTGTCAATTACTGTGCTATGTTATAAAGGGGTTATGCCATATAACAGTATAGATAGAGTACTATTATACCACCCCCTTTCCTAACTGTGCCACGAGAGGCTAGAGCCGATTGCCAGGGGTTGACAGCGGTGCACTACAAGGCCCAAAACAAACAAGCAGCCCTCTTAAACTGAGGGTATCGCTATACGTGGGGGCTCGGTTCCGGGATCCTTGTATATTGCACGCTGCAATCAAGCCGGCCAGAAGTACCAGCATGGACCCGCAGGCAGTGACACAATGGTGTGCAGAGGAGGCTGTGGATCCAGTCCGAGCGGTAGCTATTGAACTCCTGGGAGGGATCCAACAAAAAGAAGAGGTAAAGCAGCTAATAATGTCAATATCCCCAAGATGGAAAGCATGGGCGGTGGATGTAAAGTCAGATACCTCGGGGGCATATGCACTAGTAGAATGGACAAGAGGAATCCCAGAAGAGTTCAAAGGGAAGAGTGTAAAAGACATAGATGACAGAACGTATCGCTTAGAGCATACTGGGGCTGTGAAGAGAGAGTCTCCACGAACCTCCCCACCGTTATCTCCGTCACTCTTCTCCAAAATGGGAGGCAGTCAAGAGACCAAAGCTCCAAAGTCACCCCTGACCACCATAGGTCCGGAACTGCTGACTGCCCTGGGAGACTTTGTTTCTAAGTGCCAGAAAAACAGCTCGGTGCATGTGGAAGCCGGGTACCGGAAACTCCGGGTGTTTTCAGGAACACAACCTGTGCCATCCGGGGAGGAAGACTTTGACACCTGGATTGAGCAGGCCATGCAGGCTGTGGAAGGTTGGGAAGTTCCAGAGGCGCAGAAGAAGCAGCGCATCGATGAAAGCTTGAAGGGTAGTGCTGCTGAGGCTGTGAAAAATCTTAGGTGCAGAAATACTGTGTGTACGGCAATGGATTATCTGTCTGTGTTGCAGGAGGAATTTGGCCAGCTGGAGAAGGTGTCTGAGCTGGTGTATCAATTTGAACATACCTTCCAACAGCCGAGGGAGAAGTTGTCCGAGTATGTCCGGAGACTGAATAGAATGCTGTGCCAGATTGTACTGAGAAAGGGAATGCAGCCACAGGTCATAGACGCTACCAGGATGAAGCAGATCCTGAGGGGAGCCTTGCGCTCGGATCCAGTTTGGCTTCACCTGAAGACCTCTGACGGAGTCATGGCTCTGAATTACACAGGAAAAAAATATAGAAGAAACTGCGCTTAAAGTGTACGAATCAAGCTAATGAATTGCCTGAAAAAAGAAAATATTTTAGGAGAAGCAGCAACTAGTCTGAAAACAATCATCAGTGGGTACAAATAAGAAAAAAATATATAGTTGCGCTAACTTATGAATTTGAACATAAGCCCATCACTGGGTAACTGAAAAAATCCAAATATAACAGTGATAACATATAAAAAGCAATATATAATCTATGTGAACAGATAATAAACAAAAAATTAACTGTGAATAAAAAATTGATTATTGTCCAAAAATACTGTAGAGCGGAAGAACCCCTCAAAGTTCATATTCACAAATCCATAATGAAAAAAACACCCGTGAGGCGATATCCAAAATTAATAAAGAAATGAAGAAGGAAAGGATTCAGATCTTCTTAGACTTAAATTCGGGACTTTCACCACCACCAGTAGAAGTTACTGCTTACCGAACAGCGATGGTCCCCTATGACGGAGGACCTCAAACAGCCTTAAGTAGTACTCAGTTACGCCTCCAGAATGTAGCCAGTGGTAAACCTCAGTTGTTTTAATAGCCCAACAGCTCATATAACATCATACAGGTATTCAACGTGGACCATGAAAAAAAAGGGGGGGACACTAGATAGTGTAAAATCCTTGGTGAACATTTATTAAAATAATGAAAACATACTCACGAGCAGTTAAAAAGACAGCTTAAAAGTATCACAGCGCCGACCGGTCAATTGGCGCTGGCACACAAACGTCTGTGGGAGTCGAGCAATGGAGGGTGACGTCAGCACAAAGCTCTATCCTGCCCTACGCGTTTCGTGAAAAATCACGTCGTCTCGGGGCACGGGCGATGTGCTGCGTCACCCCCTCTAAGTAGGGGACACACCGGAAGGAGGATCCGACCCGGAAGTGGACGCGCGCGTGCACGCATCACGTCAGGAATCAACAATGCCTAGCTCATACGGCCGCTGTACCAGCAAAGCCGATCTAGCGGCAGATGCGCACGCACATCTCCCCATGAGGAAACCAAGCCTCGTTCGTGAGGCCGCTCAGTGCACGTCATCACGCTAACCGGAATGACGGAAGCACTCGGGAAGAGCGTACCTCACGTCTACGTGACCATGGCAACAAGGATCACGGCGCGTCATCACGAAAGAACGGAATGAGCGTACCATACGTCTGCGTGACCATGATAGCAAAAATCACAACAGCGTTACGTACGTCCTCTAAGGGGAGGGACCCTCTGGGTGTGTCACAAGAAACAGTAGAACCCGCAACCTCCACTGCAACCAATAGGTGCAGAGGACGCATTGGGACACTAAACTGCTCCAATTGTTAAATGTTAATATCACACATAAACAGTAATACATAGATGCTGGAATTTGGGAACATCTGAGTTCATACCAATGTCCAGAACCTCGTGGGGAGATGTGCGTGCGCATCTGCCGCTAGATCGGCTTTGCTGGTACAGCGGCCGTATGAGCTAGGCATTGTTGATTCCTGACGTGATGCGTGCACGCGCGCGTCCACTTCCGGGTCGGATCCTCCTTCCGGTGTGTCCCCTACTTAGAGGGGGTGACGCAGCTCATCGGCCGTGCCCCGAGACGACGTGATTTTTCACGAAACGCGTAGGGCAGGATAGAGCTTTGTGCTGACGTCACCCTCCATTGCTCGACTCCCACGGACGTTTGTGTGCCAGCGCCAATTGACCGGTCGGCGCTGTGATACTTTTAAGCTGTCTTTTTAACTGCTCTTGTGAGTATGTGTTCATTAATTTAATAAATGTTCACCAAGGATTTTACACTATCTAGTGTCCCCCCCCCTTTTTTTTCATGGTCCACGTTGAATACCTGTATGATGTTATATGAGCTGTCGGGCTATTAAAACAACTGAGGGTTACCACTGGCTACATTCTGGAGGCGTAACTGAGTACTACTTAAGGCTGTTTGAGGTCCTCCGTCATAGGGGACCATCGCTGTTCGGTAAGCAGTAACTTCTACTGGTGGTGGTGAAAGTCACGAATTTAAGTCTAAGAAGATCTGAATCCTTTCCTTCTTCATTTCTTTATTAATTTTGGATATCGCCTCACGGGTGATTTTTTCATTATGGATTTGTGAATATGAACTTTGAGGGGTTCTTCCGCTCTACAGTATTTTTGGACAATAATCAATTTTTTATTCACAGTTAATTTTCTGTTTATTATCTGTTCACATAGATGATATATTGCTTTTTATTTAGCTTTTTATATGTTATTACTGTTATATTTGGATTTTTTCAGTTACCCAGTGATGGGCTTATGTTCAAATTCATAAGTTAGCGCGACTATATATTTTTTTCTTATTTGTACCCACTGATGATTGTTTTCAGACTAGTTGCTGCTTCTCCTAAAATATTTTCTTTTTTCAGGCAATTCATTAGCTTGATTTGTACACTTTAAGCGCAGTTTCTTCTATATTTTTTTCCAATTTTCACACAAACTACTATTAATTGCTGCTTGGTGATTGGTCGACCTTTGACCGAGATGGATATTTTTGACTTCCGAGCTAAACGGATAGTCAATACGACTGGGGTATTTGACTCTACCCCGGCCTCGGTAGGCTCTGATGTCAGTGGTCTCTTTTTGAGACTTAAAAACATTATGACAACTGAGATACACACTCAATGGGACATAGCGTTTCTGGAGAATTACATCAGAAATGCTATGGTTCCAAGAAGCCTCCGCTGGGAGGTAAGCCCACAAAAGGGTGAACCTGACTTGGAGGCTTGGGCCAAATACTTTAATGATGCCGGAGTCTCTTTTTTGCGTTTTTTGGCTCAAGGGAAGAGCCAGAAATTGCAAAGACTTGACACCGAGATCAAAACGATTAGGGACCTGTTAGCCTCTTTCAAAAATGGAGAGGAATACAGGGAGTGTTCCAACTCTCTTCAAAAAACCTTAGAGAGGGAAGAAAAGGACCAAAAAGCGAAAAAGAAGAAAAAGTACCTTAGAGATTTTGAGGATTATCAGTCCGGCCTTGTTTTTTTGTGGCAGAGAAAAATTACCGTAGAGGAGACAAACGAGGCTGCAATGGACACTGCACCTCAGGGTGTAGTGCCACCTGGCTCGGCTGTTAACCCCCCTAGGACTAGTCGGGTTTTAAACCCTCCCACACCGGTTATAGCTCAACGTAATAATAAGGCTAAGACCAAGAATGGGCCTAATCAAGGTAATCTTTCATCTAAAACGCCCAAAAAAACGAAAACTCATAGATCTGACGCACAGGTTCAACCCTTTCGGGATGAAACCTTGGGGGATTGGGAGTACCCTTCATCTAGATCCACCCAATATGATATGGGATATAACCAAGGATATATGAGACCCAGTTTTGAGACCAGTGGTATGCGGGATTATAACATCCCCACCCAAAATCGTTTTTTTCCCTTTATCAGATTCATTGGGGCCGCAAGGCCGTGGATCTATGGAAAGACGATTTGGATTTGCCAATCAGGATAGAAATAGCCAGTTTTCTCAGTCTAGTCAATATGACAGGGGCTATGATTATTCCAGGCCTCCCTACCCCCCAGGTCCATATGACTTTAGACCTAACTCAAGTTGGGGTTTTCCCATGGGCCAACAAGGTCGATTTGGCCCATTGGAAAGTAGAGAGGGGTTAGAGGTGGGAGGAGGGCCCAGTTGCTCAAAAAGAAAAAGAATATAGGTGCGGGCATCTTCAATTTGAGCCAACAGCCTTTGTCAGAATCTGAGCAATGCCTCTTAGATAAGGGTTTGAAATTTGCTCCGCCTAGGAGCTTGAGCAAGTTCCAAACCTTTATGGATGTTCACAAGTTTGCGAGAAAGCTTAACATCAAAAGGCACTTTTTGTCTAACCCTACAACAGTTGGACTGAACTCTCCACCTGAGTACAAACATACTGGCTTAGCCAATGCATCACTGTTCAACCCCCCTGGTTCACTGGCTCCGAGTATTAAAGTATTTAGGGATGTGGTACTCAAGGACCTTGAAACGATTAAGGTGAAAAAGGTTAAGATGCAGAGGAATTTGGAGAGTGGTCTTGAGTCTCTGTGTTCTAACAAATCCCTAGTTATTAGACCCGCTGATAAGGGGGGAGGGATAGTTATCCTTGATAGGTGTGACTACCTAAAAGAGTTGCACAGGATCGTTGATGACACCGAAACCTATACCCCCCTTAGTAGGGATCCTGTCATTAGGTATAAGAGGGAACTGGAAGGTATTGTGGATGAGGGACATCGGGTAGGTATCCTTAGTGATAGGGAGAGATTATTTTTGATACCTTGTGCCCCCCGAACTCCCGTTATTTATTATCTCCCGAAGATCCACAAAAGCCTCACCTCCCCCCCGGGATGACCCATTGTAAGTGGGATAGATTCAATCACGTCCCGGGTGGGGAAGTATATTGATTTTTTTCTGCAACCTCTGGTTCAGCAGATCCCCTCATATGTAAGAGACACCAAATACGTTATTAACTTACTCAAAGACCTCGTTCCCACAAATGGTATATAGATGGTCACGGCAGACGTGACCTCACTTTATACCATTATTCCACACGAACGTGGTTTTGAGGCTGTAGAGTTGTACTTGGTGAGAGGATCAGATCTGCCACCCCGGCAAATTGATTTTATTATGACTCTGCTGAAATATGCAGCAAGTCATAATTATTTTTGGTGTGATAATCAATTTTTCCGCCAAGACCGAGGTGTGGCGATGGGGGCGAAGTATGCCCCCAGCTTGGCCAATCTTTTTATGGCCAAGTGGGAGGAGGACGTCGTCGCTGTTTGCCGGAGACCAGAGGTTGTACTCTGGGCAAGGTACATCGACAACGTCCTCCTCTTGTGGGACGGTAGTGAGCCCGCTCTGCGTGATTACATGCTGTCCCTGAATGACAACGATAGAGGTATCAGATTCTCTTTCGAGGCAAGCCAGGAATCAGTACACTATTTGGATTTGGAAATCTCAGTTGTCGATAATAAGTTTGTCACCACCACTTATTTTAAACCAACTGATAGGAACTCATACATCCCGCTTGATAGTTGCCATTATGCCCCTTGGCTCAGGGCTGTCCCTCATGGTCAACTCACTAGATTAAGACGTAACTGCACAGATCTAGTGGCCTTCAAAGGCCAAGCTGAGATTCTCTCTAAAAGATTTGTAGATAAAGGTTACCAACAGAGTGATATGTCCCAATTGATACAATCTGTTAGTGAGATTGACCGAGGATCACTTTTGGCTAATAAGGAGAAGGTGGCAAGGGATGGTAAGTTTTCTCTTCCATTTATTATCACCTTCTCTGTGCAGCACCAGACCATCAAAGGTCTGATACGTAAGCACTGGCACGTGTTAATCAGTGACAAGGTGCTGGCTCCCTCGCTTCCAGAAAGACCATCTATTGTATTTAGAGGGGCTTCGACACTTTCCAATAGAGTGGCTCCAAGTGTCCAGGACCCCCCACGGGCTAATAGGACATTCTTGGAGAACCTGACAGGATACTATCGATGTAAAAAATGCCAAGTGTGTAGCCTGAATAGCTGCAGAGATAGGAAGATTAGCCAATTTTTGTCAACCAGCACTGGCCGATCCTATGAAATCGAACCTTTCATAACATGCTCATCTTTGGGGGTGGTCTACCTGATTCAGTGCCCTTGCGGTCTTCAGTATGTGGGGAGGACCAAAAGGGCATTGAGGGTGAGACTTAACAAACACATAGCAAATATTCGTAAAGGTTTCGATAAGCACTCTGTATCCAAGCACTATGACCAGGTCCATAAGAGAGACCCGTCTGGCACGTTATTCATTGCCATTGATAAATATAGACCACATTGGAGAGGCAGCTTGCTTGTGAGAGAAATCTCCAAGCAAGAAATGGCATGGGTGTACAGGTTGAGGACTTATGTTCCATTTGGACTCAACGTTGACACCGATGTCAATGCCTTTATCAACAATTCCTAGCAGCAACTGGCAATGATGTTGTGATGGGAGTCCATTGAGGCCCGATCATTGACACCTATCGTAACATGTACTCTGTCGATCACTAGTGTGTTGTAGTTTAATTTTATGCGGATTCACCGCTACTTATACTTTAAATAACATGAGGTTATTCTGTTTTTTGTCAAGTTTTTTTTTTGTACGGTTCTGGACATTGGTATGAACTCAGATGTTCCCAAATTCCAGCATCTATGTATTACTGTTTATGTGTGATATTAACATTTAACAATTGGAGCAGTTTAGTGTCCCAATGCGTCCTCTGCACCTATTGGTTGCGGTGGAGGTTGCGGGTTCTACTGTTTCTTGTGACACACCCGGAGGGTCCCTCCCCTTAGAGGACGTACGTAACGCTGTTGTGATTTTTGCTATCATGGTCACGCAGACGTATGGTACGCTCATTCTGTTCTTTCGTGATGACGCGCCGTGATCCTTGTTGCCATGGTCACGTAGACGTGAGGTACGCTCTTCCCAAGTGCTTTCGTCATTCCGGTTAGCGTGATGACGTGCACTGAGTGGCCTCACGAACGAGGCTTGGTTTCCTCGTGGGGAGATGTGTGTGCGCATCTGCCGCTAGATCGGCTTTGCTAGTACAGCGGCCGTATGAGCTAGGCATTGTTGATTCCTGACGTGATGCGTGCACGCGCGCGTCCACTTCCGGGTCGGATCCTCCTTCCGGTGTGTCCCCTACTTAGAGGGGGTGACGCAGCTCATCGCCCGTGCCCCGAGACGACGTGATTTTTCACGAAACGCATAGGGAAGGATACGAGCTTTGTGCTGACGTCACCCTCCATTGCTCGACTCCCACGGACGTTTGTGTGCCAGCGCCAATTGACCGGTCGGCGCTGTGATACTTTTAAGCTGTCTTTTTAACTGCTCTTGTGAGTATGTTTTCATTAATTTAATAAATGTTCACCAAGGATTTTACACTATCTAGTGTCCCCCCCTTTTTTTTCATGGTCCACGTTGAATACCTGTATGATGTTATATGAGCTGTCGGGCTATTAAAACAACTGAGGTTTACCACTGGCTACATTCTGGAGGCGTAACTGAGTACTACTTAAGGCTGTTTGAGGTCCTCCGTCATAGGGGACCATCGCTGTTCGGTAAGCAGTAACTTCTACTGGTGGTGGTGAAAGTCACGAATTTAAGTCTAAGAAGATCTGAATCCTTTCCTTCTTCATTTCTTTATTAATTTTGGATATCGCCTCACGGGTGTTTTTTTCATTATGGATTTGTGAATATGAACTTTGAGGGGTTCTTCCGCTCTACAGTATTTTTGGACAATAATCAATTTTTTATTCACAGTTAATTTTCTGTTTATTATCTGTTCACATAGATTATATATTGCTTTTTATTTAGCTTTTTATATGTTATCACTGTTATATTTGGATTTTTTCAGTTACCCAGTGATGGGCTTATGTTCAAATTCATAAGTTAGCGCGACTATATATTTTTTTCTGAATTACACAGACCTTGTGTGGATCATAAGGGACGAAGAGGCCTTCCTGAAGGATCAGGAGGGGGTTGAGAAGACCACTCCACCTGTTTCGGTGGGAGTCAGAACGGCCGTAGTTACCGAACGTGACTCAGAAGTAGAAACCTTGAAGTCTCAAATGGCCCAAGTGCTGGACTTATTGACCTCTTTGTTGGCCAAGAAGAAATCGAGAAGGAACTGGACCGGAATGTTCCCATTCCAATATCTCCAAAAATAAGGAAGGAAATTGTGTGCTTCAATTGTGGAGGACTTGGCCACCCTGATAGGATGTGCACCAGCCCAAGGAAGAACCGAGGCACTCCATACCAGCCGGCGGAAAACTTCAGAGGGCCCCGGTGAAGGAGTCAGATGTGCGCCCGCTACTTACAGAACGCTCCAAGAAGATTCAAAAATGAGCAGAGCAAAAAGATAAAAGGGGAACAATGCTCACCCTGAAACCCCTCATACCGCTTGTCGGGAGTTTGAAATTTGACAACCGGAAGGAGATCAATGCATACCAGGTCCAAAAAGGGTTGAGATCCAGAGAGAAGTGGAAGAAAAAGAAGAAAATACCACTAGGAAAATCAAGGCGTCCAAAGGAGAAAATACCTCCTAAGAAGTTCCCGGATAAATTAATTGGACCCTCCCCTCTAGTCTCCGTTCAAGTGGAGGGAGTCTACGCAAAGGCACTCCTAGACACAGGAGCCCAAGTGACTCTCTTTTACAGAGACTTTTATCAGAAGCATTTGAGTCACGTGCCTTTGCAGAAGCTGGAAGACCTGAAGATAGGGGGGATTGGCACTCGTAGCTTTCCCTACGACGGTTATGTCTCAATCAGACTGGCCTTTGACCCCTCTGTGACCGGGAAGGCCGAAGTTTTTGACACCCTGGCGGTAGTTTGCCCTCGCCCACCAGGAGCCAACACGATGTCCATGTTGATAGGGACCAACACTGACTTGGTCCAGAGACTGCTGACCCCGTTAGTGCAAGAGCGGAGTTCTCCCAAACAGAAGATTCACCCCATGCTGCAACAGGTATACCAGAAGTTGATCCTGGAGCAAAAGGCCCCGGAAGAGGGGGTGGGAAGAGTCTGGAGACTTACTAGAAGAGAGAGAATACTGCAGCCTGGTGAGGTGACCTGTCTTCAGGCTACGGTGAAACTCTCCTGGGAACAGCTGGGTCCCTTTGTGGTCATGGAGCCAGACCCCTTCAACAGGCACCCAGGATTGGAAGTGATCCCTGAAGTGGTCCCGTTGAGGGCATTGAAGAAAGCGAAAGGCCAGATTCCAGTGAGCATCAGAAATGTCACTAATTCTCCTGTGAAGATCCCAGCTCAGGTACTACTGGGAAAAGTGAATCCTGCCACCCCAGTGACCCTGTCCGAACTGAAGAGGACAGAGGGAGGAGAAGCCACCCTGGAGGAACTCTGTCTTGAAGATACTACCTTGCCACTGAAATGGAAGGAGAGAGCCAAGGCTCAGCTGACCAGATGGAGAGAAATATTCTCGGAAGATGAGTTTGTGAGTTTGACGTGGGGAGTGCGAGGAGTGCCACCCATAAAATCCGTCTTCAAGAAAACAAACCCTTTCAGGAGAGGGTCCGACGAGTTCCCCTGGCTGACTTGGAAGATTTGCATGAGCAGTTGACAGAGCTCAAGAGGACAGGGGTCATCCGAGAGTCCAGAAGTCCATATGCCTCCCCCATCGTGGTGGTAAGGAAGAAAAATGGGTCGCTGAGACTCTGCATAGACTACAGGACTCTCAACAGGAGGACCATACCCGACCAGTACACTACCTCCAGGATAGAAGATGCTTTGCAGAGTTTGGGGCCAAGTGGTTCAGTGTCATGGACCTGAAGAGTGGGTATTATCAAATCCCAATGCACCCTGAAGATAGGGAAAAGACGGCCTTCATCACCCCAGTGGGATTCTATGAATTTAATAGGATGCCTCAAGGCCTGTCGGGAGCCCCCCGCTACTTTTCAGAGTTTGATGGAGAAGACCGTTGGGGACATGAATCTGATCAAGTCCTGGTGTACCTAGATGACATCATTGTCTTCGGGAAGACTCTGGAGGAGCATGAAGAAAGATTGGAGAAAGTCCTGAAGAGACTCAGGGAAGAGGGACTAAAACTCTCCAGGGAAAAAGGCCAGTTCTACCAGTCCTCGGTCCACTATCTGGGACACATAGTATCTGCAGAAAGAGTGTCTACACACCCTGATAAATTGGATGCAGTCACCTCCTGGCCCAGACCAACTACAGTGACTGAGCTCAGATCCTTCCTAGGCTTCTGCTCCTACTACCGTAGATTTGTGGAAGGGTTTGCAAAAATTGCCAAACCCCTGAATAAGCTACTGAAGACGGAAGGGGAGGAAGATGATACTGGCCCCAGGAAGCCTGGAGAGTCTGTGGAGGACCAGTGGACAGGGGAGTGCGAAGAAGCCTTCCAATTGTTAAAGAAGAGTCTTACCACTGCACCAGTCCTGGCCTATGCTGATATCAAAAAGCCATATGAACTGCATGTAGATGCCAGCCATTATGGTCTAGGAGGGGTGCTATATCAAGAATATGAAGGACAGTTGCGCCCAGTTGCCTACGTTAGTAGAAGTCTGGCACCAGCAGAAAAGAACTACCCCACCCACAAGTTGGAGTTTCTTGCCCTAAAGTGGGCAGTTGTGGATAAACTCAGAGATTACTTGTATGGAGCTGACTTCACAGTAAAGACTGACAATAATCCACTCACCCATCTCTTCACCACGGCCAAGCTGGATGCCACTGGTCACCGTTAGTTAGCAGCCCTGGCCGGATTCAACTTCAGCCTGAAGTATAGGCCCGGAGCCGAAAACCGTGATGCAGATGCATTGTCCAGAAGAGCTCATGCACCCACCCACCATCCAGAAGATTGGACCCAGGTAACCCCGGATGGCGTACGGGCCTTATGTCAAGGAACCCAACTTCCAGCTAGTGGTGGGTCAAGGGCTGAAGAGATCGGTGTTTCAGTGGTGGGGGTGCCCAAGTGTTACTGCAATGTGACCCAGGTTGGAGAGGATGACCTACCAAAGCTGTCCAAAAAGGACCTCAGGAGAGACCAGTTGGAAGATCCCTGGGAAAGATTGACATTGAAGGCATTGGAAGACCAGGATCCAGGCAGACTTCTTAAGGACCCCTCAAAGGTGGCCCGATTGGTCCACAAAGAATGGGACAAGTTACAGGTGCATCAAGGGGTGGTCTACCGAAGGGGCCCCTCTGATGACCTAGAAGAGAAGTGGCAGCTGTTTCTGCCGGAAAAATACAGAAGAACTGTTCTGGCTGCATTACATGGCCATTTGGGGGCCGAACGAACATTTCAGCTTGTGAGGAATAGGGATGAGCTTCGTGTTCGAGTCGAACATACGTTCGACTCGAACATCGGCTGTTCGATCGTTCGACGAAGATCGAACGATTTGGGCCGTTCGCGCCAAATTCGAGTGACGCGAACGGCCCACAATGCACTACGCCATCGCAGTGTCATCCAGGCGCTGTGATTGGCCAGGCATGCACTGTGACCCCGCATGCTTGGCCAATCACAGCGCCGGCAGCGAGGAGAGCAATGATTGGCCACAGGCAGGATGCCTGTGGCCAATTATTGCTGAGGGTGTTTAGTACATGCCCCACACTATAAAAGGCCGCCAGCACGGCGGCCTAGTGTAGTGTGTTCCGGAGCAGGGAAAGACAAGCATAGGCAGGGACAGTGACATTTATTTCTTTCTTGCTTAACCTGGATTCCTTTAGTTTAGGGAAAGAGAAGGATAGGTAGGGAGAGTGTCAGTTTGTTTTACTGTGCGAGTCCTTGTTTCTAGGGACAAAGAAGGAAAGTGAGGGGATTTCTCCTTGTGCTATAGTGTGCTTTAAAAAAACATTTTTTCTAGGGACAGAAAACTCTAGGTAGGGAGAGTGTCAGTTTCTTTCACTGTGCCAGTCCTTGTTTCTAGGGACAAAGAAGGAAAGTGAGGGGAATTCTCCTTGTGCTATAGTGTGCTTTAAAAAAACATTTTTTCTAGGGACAGAAAACTCTAGGTAGGGAGAGTGTCAGTTTCTTTCACTGTGCCAGTCCTTGTTTCTAGGGACAAAGAAGGAAAGTGAGGGGAATTCTCCTTGTGCTATAGTGTGCTTTAAAAAAACATTTTTTCTAGGGACAGAAAACTCTAGGTAGGGAGAGTGTCAGTTTCTTTCACTGTGCCAGTCCTTGTTTCTAGGGACAAAGAAGGAAAGTGAGGGGAATTCTCCTTGTGCTATAGTGTGCTTTAAAAAAACATTTTTTCTAGGGACAGAAAACTCTAGGTAGGGAGAGTGTCAGTTTCTTTCACTGTGCCAGTCCTTGTTTCTAGGGACAAAGAAGGAAAGTGAGGGGAATTCTCCTTGTGCTATAGTGTGCTTTAAAAAAACATTTTTTCTAGGGACAGAAAACTCTAGGTAGGGAGAGTGTCAGTTTCTTTCACTGTGCCAGTCCTTGTTTCTAGGGACAAAGAAGGAAAGTGAGGGGAATTCTCCTTGTGCTATAGTGTGCTTTAAAAAAACATTTTTTCTAGGGACAGAAAACTCTAGGTAGGGAGAGTGTCAGTTTCTTTCACTGTGCCAGTCCTTGTTTCTAGGGACAAAGAAGGAAAGTGAGGGGAATTCTCCTTGTGCTATAGTGTGCTTTAAAAAAACATTTTTTTCTAGGGACAGAAAACTCTAGGTAGGGAGAGTGTCAGTTTCTTTCACTGTGCCAGTCCTTGTTTCTAGGGACAAAGAAGGAAAGTGAGGGGAATTCTCCTTGTGCTATAGTGTGCTTTAAAAAAACATTTTTTCTAGGGACAGAAAACTCTAGGTAGGGAGAGTGTCAGTTTCTTTCACTGTGCCAGTCCTTGTTTCTAGGGACAAAGAAGGAAAGTGAGGGGAATTCTCCTTGTGCTATAGTGTGCTTTAAAAAAACATTTTTTTCTAGGGACAGAAAACTCTAGGTAGGGAGAGTGTCAGTTTCTTTCACTGTGCCAGTCCTTGTTTCTAGGGACAAAGAAGGAAAGTGAGGGGAATTCTCCTTGTGCTATAGTGTGCTTTAAAAAAACATTTTTTCTAGGGACAGAAAACTCTAGGTAGGGAGAGTGTCAGTTTCTTTCACTGTGCCAGTCCTTGTTTCTAGGGACAAAGAAGGAAAGTGAGGGGAATTCTCCTTGTGCTATAGTGTGCTTTAAAAAAACATTTTTTCTAGGGACAGAAAACTCTAGCTAGGGAGAGTGTCAGTTTCTTTCACTGTGCCAGTCCTTGTTTCTAGGGACAAAGAAGGAAAGTGAGGGGAATTCTCCTTGTGCTATAGTGTGCTAAAGCATTCCTCATCAACCATCTTTGAAATCCTTGTTTTTTGGACAGTCAGGGAAATTGTCGTTGTGCTATTCTGTGCAAAAGCAATAATCCTCAACCATATTTAGAAATCCTTAAGTAAAGGGACAGAGAAGGACACCTGAAGGTAGCCCTTATTGCTTTTTTCCCATCTCCCTGCAGGCCATCTATTAGAATGTCTGGAAGGCAAACAAGGAGAGGCAGACAGTCAGGAGGCAATAAAAGAGGGCAAGCAGGCTCTGTGTCTGGGGGCAACAGTGCTGGTCGTGGACGCGGTGCATTGTCATCAGCACATGGCCATGGGACACGCTTGTCCTTCTTTTCGGCAGCTGGACATGTTGAGCCACATCATGCCGAAGACTTGGTAGAGTGGATGACCAAGCCCTCCTCCTCCTCCTCATCCTCTCTCACCCAGGCTCAGGGTACTGGCAAAGCAGCTGCCAAAGCGTCCTCTTCCCTGGTATCAATGTCAGACTCATCATCAGTCACTCCTTCCCTAGACCCACCATGTCCTCCTCCTGAGGAGTCCCCCGAACTGTTTGAGCACAGTGTTGGGTACATGCTCCAGGAGGATGCCCAGCGTTTCGAAGGGTCTGATGATGAAACCCAGCTACAGGAAGGCAGTAGCGTGAGAGCAGACAGAGGGGATGCTCAAGAAGGACACCAATCTGGCAGTCATGTTCCAGCAGCTGCAGCATACTGCCAGATTGGCTCCAGTGATGAGGAGGGAGGGGATGATGAGGTCACTGACTCCACGTGGGTGCCTAATAGGAGAGAGGAGGAGGAGGAGGATGAGGAGGAGGCACATCTCCAACGAGGCAGGATGCCCTTTGGTGGCCAGCGTAAGGGCAGTACACCGACGGAATCACACCGCAGAGCTCCGCCTGTGCAGGGCGCAGCCTCTGCCCGTCATTCAAAAAGTTCCTTGGTGTGGGCCTTTTTTGAGGCTAGTGCATCAGATCGCACAGCTGCTGTTTGCAACATATGTCTCAAGCGTATATCGCGTGGCCAAAACATCAGCCGCTTGGGTACCACATGCCTGACCAGACATATGTTGACCTGCCATGCAGCTCGTTGGCAAGCCTACCTCAAAGACCCACACCAAAGAACAAAGCGGACCTCTCCTTGCACCGCATCAGCTGGGATCTCCAACCCCACTATAACTTCAGTCCTCTCTGAAACATGCACTGAGAGGAATGAAGGTGTAGAATTAGGTGTGTCACAGCCAAGTACTTGCGGCCACTCTGCTAGCAGTACACCGACGTCCGATTCTAGCAGGCAAATTTCCCTGCCCCAGCTGCTGGACCGTCAAAAGAAGTTCACTCCCAGCCATCCACATGCCCAGCGCTTGAATGCTAGCTTGGCTAAATTGCTAGCGCTTCAACTGCTGCCTTTTCAGTTGGTAGACTCGGCCCCCTTCCGTGAGTTTGTGCAATGTGCGGTTCCTCAGTGGCAGGTTCCCAAACGACACTTTTTCTCACGGAAGGCTATTCCGGCTCTCTACCGGCATGTGGAAGGCAATGTCTTGGCCTCGCTGGACAGGGCGGTCAGCGGTAAGGTGCATATTACCGCTGACTCATGGTCCAGCAGGCATGGACAGGGACGTTACCTTTCTTTCACGGCCCATTGGGTCACTCTTTTGGCAGCTGGGAAGGATGCAGGACAAGGTGCAGTAGTGTTGGAGGTTGTTCCACCGCCACGCCTCCAAAATGCTACTACTGGTTGTGACACACCTCTCTCCTCCACCCCCTCCTCTTCTTCTTCCTCCATGGCCTCTTCCTGTGGTTTGTCCTATGAACCAGCGGTGCTCCGTAGCCGTTCACGGGGCTACGCAAGTACGCAGGCAAAAAGATGCCATGCCGTGCTTGCGCTGGTGTGTTTGGGGGACAGAAGCCACACTGGGGCAGAGGTCCTGTCTGCTCTGCAGGGCCAGGCCGAGAGGTGGTTGACGCCACGCCAGCTTAAGCCAGGAATGGTGGTTTGCGACAATGGCACCAACCTCCTCTCCGCCCTCCGACAGGGACAACTGACCCATGTGCCCTGTGTGGCTCACGTCCTTAACCTGGTGGTGCAGCGGTTCTTGGGCAGGTACCCGGGCTTACAGGATGTCCTGAGGCAGGCCAGGAAAGTCTGTGTGCATTTCCGCAGATCTTATAATGCCAGTGCTCGCCTGGCTGAGCTGCAAAAGGAGTTGAACCTGCCCAAGAACCGCCTTATATGTGACATGCCCACCAGGTGGAACTCAACGTTGGCCATGCTGCAGCGGCTGCACACGCAGCAGAGGGCCATCAATGAGTACCTGTGCGACTACGGCACCAGGACAGGGTCAGGGGAGCTTGTTTTTTTTTCTCCACGCCAGTGGGGCATGATCAGGGATGCATGCACTGTCCTGGCACCATTTGAGGAGGCCACGAGGATGGTGAGCAGTGACAGTGCATGCATCAGTGACACTGTACCTCTTGTCCACCTGTTGGAGCACACGCTGCGTGGAATAATGGACAGGGCACTTGAGGCAGAACAGAGGCAGGAAGAGGAGGACTTCCTTGCCTCTCAAGGCCCCCTTTACCCAGACAGTGTTCCTTCTGTCCCACCCATCGCACAGGAAGAGGAAGAGGAGGAGGAGGAGGAGGAGGATTGTGTCAGCATGGAGGTGGAGGCTGGCACTCAGCATCATCAGCAGCAGTCTTTTAGGGATGATTTACAGTCCCAAGAAACCAGTGGACTTGTACGTGGCTGGGAGGAGGTGGCTGCGGATCATGTCGTCCTTAGTGACCCAGAGGACTCCGGAGCGAATGCCTCAGCAAACCTACGCTGCATGGCCTCCCTGATCCTGCAAAGTCTGCGGAAGGATCCTCGTATTCTTCGGATCAAGGAGAGGGACCATTACTGGCTGGCCACTCTCCTTGATCCACGGTACAAGGGTAAGGTTGCGGACCTTATGTTACCTTCGCAGAGGGAGCAGAGGATGAGACAACTCCGGGAGGCCTTGCAGAAAGGTCTGTGCAACGCGTTCCCAGAGACTGGGAGGTTACAAACTCCTGGTCCTGGACAACGAGTTGCTGAGGCTTCGGCCAGTCAAAGAAGGAGCGGTGGGGAAGGTGGCCGTCTGACCGATGCGTTCAGACAATTCTTTAGTCCGCAGCCCCAAAGTATGATCGGTTCCAGCAACCATCGCCAGCGTCTGATAAACATGGTGCAGGAATATCTAGGGGCAAGGTCAGACTTGGACACCTTCCCCACCCAAAATCCTCTGGCTTACTGGGTCTTGAGGATGGATCACTGGCCAGAGCTTGCACAGTATGCAATTGAGCTACTGGCCTGTCCTGCATCCAGCGTTCTTTCGGAGGATTTGTCACGGATCACAGGGTGCGCCTGTCCACCGACTCGGTTGATCGACTGACTTTCATCAAGATGAACCAGTCTTGGATCACCACCAGCTACCACACACCTGATGCTGATATAACAGACTAATTGATTTTAACATGTCACATCCCTTCAAGACTGATGCTGATGCTGAGTGCCTGTGCTGTTATGTTGACTGGCTATCCTCCTCCTCCGAGTCCTCAATGATACGATTGATGATGATAGCTTGGAAGATCATTTTTGTTTATGGGTGCCGCCACCAGTGGCTAAGGCCCAATTTTTCAGCCCCTGTTTTACAGGGGCGTGTAATTACAATTTTTTTTAGCAATAATTTGCCATAGGGCTCATTGCTGTGCTCCAAGTACAGTATCTGTGAGGGGTTGGAGTGTTGTGGCACCAGTGCCTAAGGCCCAATTTTTCAGCCCCTGTTTAACAGGGGCGTGTCATTACAATTTTTGAAGCAATACTTTGCAACAGGGCTCATTGCTGTGCTCCAAGTACAGTATCTGTGAGGGGTTGTAGTGTTGTGCCACCAGTGCCTAAGGCCCAATTTTTCAGCCCCTGTTCAACAGGGGCATGCAATTACAATTCTTGATCTAATAATTCACAGCAGGGCCCATTGCTGCACCCACCAAGAGTAACTCTGAGGGCTTACAGTGTTGTGGCAACGCCACCACCACCACCACCACCACGAAAGGCCCAATTTTTCAGCCCCTGTTCAAAAGGGGCATGTAATTACAATTCTTGATCTAATAATTCACAGCAGGGCCCATTCCTGCACCCACCAAGAGTAACTCTGAGGGCTTACAGTGTTGTGGCAACACCACCACCACCACCACCACCACGAAAGGCCCAATTTTTCAGCCCCTGTTCAACAGGGGCATGCAATTACAATTCTTGATCTAATAATTCACAGCAGGGCCCATTGCTGCACCCACCAAGAGTAACTGTCAGGGCTTACAGTGTTGTGGCACCAGCACCACCATCAAAGGCCCAATTTTTACTACCACTGTTCAACAATTATATGTAATTAAAATTCCTGATATAATAGTTGACAGCAGGGCGTTCCAGCACCAACCAAGAGTAACTGTGAGTGCTTACAGTGTTGTGCCAACACCAACAACTAAGGGGCCTATTTCTGCAGAGTATATACGGCAGGTCCCTACTTTCAAACATCCAACTTACAAACGACTCCTACTTGCAAACGCAAGAAGACAACAGGAAGTGAGAGGAAATCTACCACTAGGAAGGAAAATTCTCTCCTGTAAGAATAAATATGGGAGAAAGGTGTCTCCTCTGTACTGATGCTTTATCAGCAATCCTTGTTTCAAGAAAAACACCACATTTCAAAAACAGTTGTCATTGGGACGGAAAGTGAGGTGAAATGTTCTGAACAGGGGCACAGACAGCAAAACAAATGTTACAGGGGTGATAACCCTTACCTATGTTTTCCAAAAAGTTTAAAAATAGATTTTTGGGCTGGAGCTACACTTCAACAATGTACCTGTTCAAAATTACAAACAGATTCTACATAAGAACAAACCTACAGTCCCTGTCTTGTATGCACCGCCTGTATACGGCTGTTCAGAGTATATAGGGCCTTTTTTATTTTATGTGCGGGGTTCCCCTTAATATCCATACAAGACCCAAAGGGGCTGGTAATGGGCTGGGGTAGGGGGGGGGTCATGGGGTAGCTATGCCATTTTTCTTAAAGATTTTCATCCATATTACCGGGACCAGACATTACATTAAAGCCGCAAGCAGTTTTAAATGGCTTTTTTTTCCTTTAGAAGTGTCATTTTGTGCAGGGACAGTTCTAAACACGGGAAACACGTGGCACTTCACAGGCATACTTTAGACACCCCCCAGGTACGATATTTAAAGGAATATTTGACTTTTTTTTTTCACTTTATGCATCATTAAAATGACTGCTCCCGAAAAACGACCGTTTTTAAAACTTCTTTTTGCATTGATACATGTCCCCTGGTGCAGAACCCGGGTTCCCAAACCCTTTTTAGGACAATAACATGCATAATAGTTGTTATAATTAGCACTTTAGAATTCGAACGTTCGCATCCATTGTATTTAATAGGGTTCTAATGTTCTTACGAACTTTCAGTCCGTTCGCGGGTTCTGGTGCAAACCGAACCCGGGGGTGTTCGGCTCATCACTAGTGAGGAATAGGTTCTATTGGCCTTGCATGCGGGCTGAAGTGGAAGAGTACAGGCATACCCCACTTTTAAGTACACAATGGGACCAGAGCATGTATGTAAAACGAAAATGTACTTAAAGTGAAACAATACCTTTTTCACTTCTAGGGTGTAGTGGGGGGTCAGGAGCTGTAGTGGGAGTGTCAGGAGCTGTAGCTGAGGTCTCAGGGGCTGTAGTGGGGGTGTCAGGGGCACACTGGAACAGGGCGGGCTATGCTCTCAGAGCTTCAGCTCCTTCTACTGCGGCTGCAAAATGTCTGTACAGTACTTGTAAGGCACTTTACATACACGCCCGGGTATGTCCTTACTCGCGAGTGTATGTAAAGTGAGTGTACTTAAAGCGGGGTATGCCTGTACTGTCACTCCTATGCTCGCTGTATCCAAAGGAAGACATTGCCACATCAGGCTGCCCCAATGGGCCATCTGCAGAGTCAGGGACCCTTGGACTTGGTGTGCATTGACTTTCTCTGTCTAGGACCTGACTTAAGTGCACAAGGAAATGTTCTGGTGATAACCAACAATTTCACCCGTTATGCTCAGGCCTTTCCAGCCAAAGACCAGAAGGCCTCCACTGTAGCGAAAATCTTAGTGGAGAAATACTTTGTGCCTTACGGGCTGCCACAGCGACTGCACTCAGACCAAGGGAGAGACTTTGAGAGTCGGTTAATCAAGAAATTGCTGGACTCTTTGGGTATCAAGAAAACCCGTACCACCCCTTATCACCCTCAGGGCGATGCTCAGCCGGAAAGGTTCAACAGGACTCTGTTAAATATGTTGGGGACTCTGAGCAGCGAGCAGAAGCAGCATTGGAGCAAGCACATAGCAGCAATAGTGCATGCTTACAACAGTACAACTAGTGATGCCACCGGATACTCTCGATTGATTGATATGTAAATTTATATTGCGCCAAATACTGTCTTGGAGGACTGCAACTAAGCGCGCTGTACCATAAATTCACCAATCAGCCGTGGGGGGAAAAAAAAACTACTTGAGAAAAAGAGAGGGGAGAAAAAAAAGAAGGAAGGCTCACGAGGGGAGTAGAAAAACAAAGTTGACATTAATTATTACAGAATTTAATGTCTCTACATCCGTAGTTAACAAAAAGTGTTTTTAAAAAGGTGGGTTTTTAATTGCCTTTTAAAAAGAGCTTGGGGCATTGGGAGCCGGAGATGGTCGGGGAGTTGGTTCCAAAGGGCCCCGCCCATAGTCTGCATTCGTCGACCTCCCAAGGACTGGAGTCGGGCGGGTGCTTGGATGATCCTATTTTGAAGCCCTGACCGCAATGCTCTAATTGGTGTGTAATGGGGGGCCATTTCCGTGAGATAGAGTGGGCCCAAGCCCCAATATGCTATAAACATCAGAACCAAGATTTAAAATTGTACTCTATGCACTATAGGTAACCAATGTAGCTGTGCCAGCATGGGGTGATGTGATGTCTATATAGTGTACCCGTAATAGTGTGTACTGCTTGATTCTGTATAATTTGGATTTTTTTAACCCACTTAAGGAGAAGGCCAAGGCAAAAACCATTGGCAAAGTCTAGTCTGGATTGTACTAGAGCCAAAGTAAGTGTGATTTGGTGTCGATATGAAAGTAGATGTCTGATCTTTCGAATAATTTGCAAATAGAAAGGCATTTTTCATACAGTTCATGATTTGCGGAATCCAGGTAAGCTTTGCATCAAAAATGATTCCAAGGTTCTTGACTTGTCTTTTAGGTTCTGGGCAGGTACCTAGGTCAGATGGCCATCGGGATAGAATGGGAGAGGCTAGAGGTTCTCCCACTTGGAGTATTTCTGTTTTGGAGCCATTAAGGCTCAACCAGTTTCTATTCATCCAGGAATGAATGTGAGTCATGCATTCAGCTAGGGTCTGGGGATGTCTGTCATTTTTGGAAGTGTTGACTAGGATTTGGATGTCATCGGCATATAGTTGGCCTTGAAGGCCATGTAACTGCAATATATCGGGTAGGGGCGCATATAACAATTGAAAAGGTATGGAGAGAGGGCAGAGCCCTGTGGTACTCCCCAGGGCACTGGGCTTATGGCTGACCTGAAAGGTCCCAGCCTAACCTGTTGGGTACGATCTTGTAGAAAAGACTGGATCCATAACAGGACAGCACCTCGAATTCCAAACTGGTCATAAAGGCGCCAGATCAGAATGTCATGATCAATGGTGTCAAAAGCCGCAGAGAGGTCCAATAGCACTAAGGCCGCCGATTCCCCAGCGTCCCAGACCCTAAGCAGCTGTTCTCTCATGGCCATCGTGGAGAGCTCTATTCCCCTGCCCAGTCGGAACCCAGACTGGACATCGTGGAATAGGCCCTCCCCTTCAGAGTATTCCTGAGGTTGCTCAAGAATAGGGATGAGCTTCGTGTTCGAGTCGAACATACGTTCGACTCGAACATCGGCTGTTCGATCGTTCGACGAAGATCGAACGATTTGGGCCGTTTGCGCCAAATTCGAGTGACGCGAACGGCCCACAATGCACTACGCCATCGCAGTGTCATCCAGGCGCTGTGATTGGCCAAGCATGCACTGTGACCCCGCATGCTTGGCCAATCACAGCGCCGGCAGCGAGGAGAGCAATGATTGGCCACAGGCAGGATGCCTGTGGCCAATTATTGCTGAGGGTGTTTAGTACACGCCCCACACTATAAAAGGCCGCCAGCACGGCGGCCTAGTGTAGTGTGTTCCGGAGCAGGGATAGAGCAGCATAGGCAGGGACAGTGACTGTTATTTCTTTCTTGCTTAACCTGGATTCCTTTAGTTTAGGGAAAGAGAAGGATAGGTAGGGAGAGTGTCAGTGTGTTTTGTGCTTGTGCTATAGTGTGCTTAAAAAAAACATTTATTCTAGGGACAGAAAACTGTAGGTAGGGACAGTGTCAGTTTCTTTCACTCTGCAAGTCCTTGTTTCCAGGGACCTGGAAGGACAGTGAGTGAATTGTCCTTGTGCTATATTGTGCTTAAAAAAACATTTATTCTAGGGACAGAAAACTGTAGGTAGGGAGAGTGTCAGTTTCTTTCACTCTGCAAGTCCTTGTTTCCAGGGACCTGTAAGGACAGTGAGTGAATTGTCCTTGTGCTATATTGTGCTTAAAAAAAACATTTATTCTAGGGACAGAAAACTGTAGGTAGGGAGAGTGTCAGTTTATTTCACTCTGCAAGTCCTTGTTTCCAGGGACCTGGAAGGACAGTGAGTGAATTCTCCTTGTGCTATATTGTGCTTAAAAAAAACATTTATTCTAGGGACAGAAAACTGTAGGTAGGGACAGTGTCAGTTTCTTTCACTCTGCAAGTCCTTGTTTCCAGGGACCTGTAAGGACAGTGAGTGAATTGTCCTTGTGCTATATTGTGATTAAAAAAAACATTTTTTCTAGGGACAGAAAACTGTAGGTAGGGAGAGTGTTTTTTTTCTTTCACTCTGCAAGTCCTTGTTTCCAGGGACCTGTAAGGACAGTGAGTGAATTGTCCTTGTGCTATATTGTGCTTAAAAAAAACATTTATTCTAGGGACAGAAAACTGTAGGTAGGGAGAGTGTCAGTTTATTTCACTCTGCAAGTCCTTGTTTCCAGGGACCTGGAAGGACAGTGAGTGAATTGTCCTTGTGCTATATTGTGATTAAAAAAAACATTTATTCTAGGGACAGAAAACTGTAGGTAGGGAGAGTGTCAGTTTATTTCACTCTGCAAGTCCTTGTTTCCAGGGACCTGTAAGGACAGTGAGTGAATTGTCCTTGTGCTATATTGTGATTAAAAAAAACATTTTTTCTAGGGACAGAAAACTGTAGGTAGGGAGAGTGTTTTTTTTCTTTCACTCTGCAAGTCCTTGTTTCCAGGGACCTGTAAGGACAGTGAGTGAATTGTCCTTGTGCTATATTGTGCTTAAAAAAAACATTTATTCTAGGGACAGAAAACTGTAGGTAGGGAGAGTGTCAGTTTATTTCACTCTGCAAGTCCTTGTTTCCAGGGACCTGGAAGGACAGTGAGTGAATTGTCCTTGTGTTATATTGTGATTAAAAAAAACATTTTTTCTAGGGACAGAAAACTGTAGGTAGGGAGAGTGTTTTTTTTCTTTCACTCTGCAAGTCCTTGTTTCCAGGGACCTGTAAGGACAGTGAGTGAATTGTCCTTGTGCTATATTGTGATTAAAAAAAACATTTTTTCTAGGGACAGAAAACTGTAGGTAGGGAGAGTGTTTTTTTTCTTTCACTCTGCAAGTCCTTGTTTCCAGGGACCTGTAAGGACAGTGAGTGAATTGTCCTTGTGCTATATTGTGCTTAAAAAAAACATTTATTCTAGGGACAGAAAACTGTAGGTAGGGAGAGTGTCAGTTTATTTCACTCTGCAAGTCCTTGTTTCCAGGGACCTGGAAGGACAGTGAGTGAATTGTCCTTGTGCTATATTGTGATTAAAAAAACCTTTTTTCTAGGGACAGAAAACTGTAGGTAGGGAGAGTGTTTTTTTTCTTTCACTCTGCAAGTCCTTGTTTCCAGGGACCTGGAAGGACAGTGAGTGAATTCTCCTTGTGCTATATTGTGCTTAAAAAAAACATTTATTCTAGGGACAGAAAACTGTAGGTAGGGAGAGTGTCAGTTTATTTCACTCTGCAAGTCCTTGTTTCCAGGGACCTGTAAGGACAGTGAGTGAATTGTCCTTGTGCTATATTGTGATTAAAAAAAACATTTTTTCTAGGGACAGAAAACTGTAGGTAGGGAGAGTGTTTTTTTTCTTTCACTCTGCAAGTCCTTGTTTCCAGGGACCTGTAAGGACAGTGAGTGAATTGTCCTTGTGCTATATTGTGATTAAAAAAAACATTTTTTCTAGGGACAGAAAACTGTAGGTAGGGAGAGTGTTTTTTTTCTTTCACTCTGCAAGTCCTTGTTTCCAGGGACCTGTAAGGACAGTGAGTGAATTGTCCTTGTGCTATATTGTGCTTAAAAAAAACATTTATTCTAGGGACAGAAAACTGTAGGTAGGGAGAGTGTCAGTTTATTTCACTCTGCAAGTCCTTGTTTCCAGGGACCTGGAAGGACAGTGAGTGAATTGTCCTTGTGCTATATTGTGATTAAAAAAAACATTTTTTCTAGGGACAGAAAACTGTAGGTAGGGAGAGTGTTTTTTTTCTTTCACTCTGCAAGTCCTTGTTTCCAGGGACCTGTAAGGACAGTGAGTGAATTGTCCTTGTGCTATATTGTGCTTAAAAAAAACATTTTTTCTAGGGACAGAAAACTGTAGGTAGGGAGAGTGTTTTTTTTCTTTCACTCTGCAAGTCCTTGTTTCCAGGGACCTGTAAGGACAGTGAGTGAATTGTCCTTGTGCTATATTGTGCTTAAAAAAAACATTTATTCTAGGGACAGAAAACTGTAGGTAGGGAGAGTGTCAGTTTATTTCACTCTGCAAGTCCTTGTTTCCAGGGACCTGTAAGGACAGTGAGTGAATTGTCCTTGTGCTATATTGTGCTTAAAAAAAACATTTATTCTAGGGACAGAAAACTGTAGGTAGGGAGAGTGTCAGTTTATTTCACTCTGCAAGTCCTTGTTTCCAGGGACCTGGAAGGACAGTGAGTGAATTCTCCTTGTGCTATATTGTGCTTAAAAAAAACATTTATTCTAGGGACAGAAAACTGTAGGTAGGGACAGTGTCAGTTTCTTTCACTCTGCAAGTCCTTGTTTCCAGGGACCTGTAAGGACAGTGAGTGAATTGTCCTTGTGCTATATTGTGATTAAAAAAAACATTTTTTCTAGGGACAGAAAACTGTAGGTAGGGAGAGTGTTTTTTTTCTTTCACTTTGCAAGTCCTTGTTTCCAGGGACCTGTAAGGACAGTGAGTGAATTGTCCTTGTGCTATATTGTGCTTAAAAAAAACATTTTTTCTAGGGACAGAAAACTGTAGGTAGGGAGAGTGTTTTTTTTCTTTCACTCTGCAAGTCCTTGTTTCCAGGGACCTGTAAGGACAGTGAGTGAATTGTCCTTGTGCTATATTGTGCTTAAAAAAAACATTTATTCTAGGGACAGAAAACTGTAGGTAGGGAGAGTGTCAGTTTATTTCACTCTGCAAGTCCTTGTTTCCAGGGACCTGGAAGGACAGTGAGTGAATTGTCCTTGTGCTATATTGTGATTAAAAAAACCTTTTTTCTAGGGACAGAAAACTGTAGGTAGGGAGAGTGTTTTTTTTCTTTCACTCTGCAAGTCCTTGTTTCCAGGGACCTGGAAGGACAGTGAGTGAATTCTCCTTGTGCTATATTGTGCTTAAAAAAAACATTTATTCTAGGGACAGAAAACTGTAGGTAGGGAGAGTGTCAGTTTATTTCACTCTGCAAGTCCTTGTTTCCAGGGACCTGTAAGGACAGTGAGTGAATTGTCCTTGTGCTATATTGTGATTAAAAAAAACATTTTTTCTAGGGACAGAAAACTGTAGGTAGGGAGAGTGTTTTTTTTCTTTCACTCTGCAAGTCCTTGTTTCCAGGGACCTGTAAGGACAGTGAGTGAATTGTCCTTGTGCTATATTGTGATTAAAAAAAACATTTTTTCTAGGGACAGAAAACTGTAGGTAGGGAGAGTGTTTTTTTTCTTTCACTCTGCAAGTCCTTGTTTCCAGGGACCTGTAAGGACAGTGAGTGAATTGTCCTTGTGCTATATTGTGCTTAAAAAAAACATTTATTCTAGGGACAGAAAACTGTAGGTAGGGAGAGTGTCAGTTTATTTCACTCTGCAAGTCCTTGTTTCCAGGGACCTGGAAGGACAGTGAGTGAATTGTCCTTGTGCTATATTGTGATTAAAAAAAACATTTTTTCTAGGGACAGAAAACTGTAGGTAGGGAGAGTGTTTTTTTTCTTTCACTCTGCAAGTCCTTGTTTCCAGGGACCTGTAAGGACAGTGAGTGAATTGTCCTTGTGCTATATTGTGCTTAAAAAAAACATTTTTTCTAGGGACAGAAAACTGTAGGTAGGGAGAGTGTTTTTTTTCTTTCACTCTGCAAGTCCTTGTTTCCAGGGACCTGTAAGGACAGTGAGTGAATTGTCCTTGTGCTATATTGTGCTTAAAAAAAACATTTATTCTAGGGACAGAAAACTGTAGGTAGGGAGAGTGTCAGTTTATTTCACTCTGCAAGTCCTTGTTTCCAGGGACCTGTAAGGACAGTGAGTGAATTGTCCTTGTGCTATATTGTGCTTAAAAAAAACATTTATTCTAGGGACAGAAAACTGTAGGTAGGGAGAGTGTCAGTTTATTTCACTCTGCAAGTCCTTGTTTCCAGGGACCTGGAAGGACAGTGAGTGAATTCTCCTTGTGCTATATTGTGCTTAAAAAAAACATTTATTCTAGGGACAGAAAACTGTAGGTAGGGACAGTGTCAGTTTCTTTCACTCTGCAAGTCCTTGTTTCCAGGGACCTGTAAGGACAGTGAGTGAATTGTCCTTGTGCTATATTGTGATTAAAAAAAACATTTTTTCTAGGGACAGAAAACTGTAGGTAGGGAGAGTGTTTTTTTTCTTTCACTTTGCAAGTCCTTGTTTCCAGGGACCTGTAAGGACAGTGAGTGAATTGTCCTTGTGCTATATTGTGCTTAAAAAAAACATTTTTTCTAGGGACAGAAAACTGTAGGTAGGGAGAGTGTTTTTTTTCTTTCACTCTGCAAGTCCTTGTTTCCAGGGACCTGTAAGGACAGTGAGTGAATTGTCCTTGTGCTATATTGTGCTTAAAAAAAACATTTATTCTAGGGACAGAAAACTGTAGGTAGGGAGAGTGTCAGTTTATTTCACTCTGCAAGTCCTTGTTTCCAGGGACCTGGAAGGACAGTGAGTGAATTGTCCTTGTGCTATATTGTGATTAAAAAAAACATTTATTCTAGGGACAGAAAACTGTAGGTAGGGAGAGTGTCAGTTTATTTCACTCTGCAAGTCCTTGTTTCCAGGGACCTGTAAGGACAGTGAGTGAATTGTCCTTGTGCTATATTGTGATTAAAAAAAACATTTTTTCTAGGGACAGAAAACTGTAGGTAGGGAGAGTGTTTTTTTTCTTTCACTCTGCAAGTCCTTGTTTCCAGGGACCTGGAAGGACAGTGAGTGAATTCTCCTTGTGCTATATTGTGCTTAAAAAAAACATTTATTCTAGGGACAGAAAACTGTAGGTAGGGAGAGTGTCAGTTTATTTCACTCTGCAAGTCCTTGTTTCCAGGGACCTGTAAGGACAGTGAGTGAATTGTCCTTGTGCTATATTGTGATTAAAAAAAACATTTTTTCTAGGGACAGAAAACTGTAGGTAGGGAGAGTGTTTTTTTTCTTTCACTCTGCAAGTCCTTGTTTCCAGGGACCTGTAAGGACAGTGAGTGAATTGTCCTTGTGCTATATTGTGCTTAAAAAAAACATTTATTCTAGGGACAGAAAACTGTAGGTAGGGAGAGTGTTTTTTTTCTTTCACTCTGCAAGTCCTTGTTTCCAGGGACCTGTAAGGACAGTGAGTGAATTGTCCTTGTGCTATATTGTGCTTAAAAAAAACATTTATTCTAGGGACAGAAAACTGTAGGTAGGGAGAGTGTCAGTTTATTTCACTCTGCAAGTCCTTGTTTCCAGGGACCTGGAAGGACAGTGAGTGAATTGTCCTTGTGCTATATTGTGATTAAAAAAAACATTTATTCTAGGGACAGAAAACTGTAGGTAGGGAGAGTGTCAGTTTATTTCACTCTGCAAGTCCTTGTTTCCAGGGACCTGTAAGGACAGTGAGTGAATTGTCCTTGTGCTATATTGTGATTAAAAAAAACATTTTTTCTAGGGACAGAAAACTGTAGGTAGGGAGAGTGTTTTTTTTCTTTCACTCTGCAAGTCCTTGTTTCCAGGGACCTGTAAGGACAGTGAGTGAATTGTCCTTGTGCTATATTGTGCTTAAAAAAAACATTTATTCTAGGGACAGAAAACTGTAGGTAGGGAGAGTGTCAGTTTATTTCACTCTGCAAGTCCTTGTTTCCAGGGACCTGGAAGGACAGTGAGTGAATTGTCCTTGTGTTATATTGTGATTAAAAAAACATTTTTTCTAGGGACAGAAAACTGTAGGTAGGGAGAGTGTTTTTTTTCTTTCACTCTGCAAGTCCTTGTTTCCAGGGACCTGTAAGGACAGTGAGTGAATTGTCCTTGTGCTATATTGTGCTTAAAAAAAACATTTATTCTAGGGACAGAAAACTGTAGGTAGGGAGAGTGTCAGTTTATTTCACTCTGCAAGTCCTTGTTTCCAGGGACCTGGAAGGACAGTGAGTGAATTGTCCTTGTGCTATATTGTGATTAAAAAAAACATTTTTTCTAGGGACAGAAAACTGTAGGTAGGGAGAGTGTTTTTTTTCTTTCACTCTGCAAGTCCTTGTTTCCAGGGACCTGGAAGGACAGTGAGTGAATTGTCCTTGTGCTATATTGTGCTTAAAAAAAACATTTATTCTAGGGACAGAAAACTGTAGGTAGGGAGAGTGTCAGTTTATTTCACTCTGCAAGTCCTTGTTTCCAGGGACCTGGAAGGACAGTGAGTGAATTGTCCTTGTGTTATATTGTGATTAAAAAAAACATTTTTTCTAGGGACAGAAAACTGTAGGTAGGGAGAGTGTTTTTTTTCTTTCACTCTGCAAGTCCTTGTTTCCAGGGACCTGTAAGGACAGTGAGTGAATTGTCCTTGTGCTATATTGTGATTAAAAAAAACATTTTTTCTAGGGACAGAAAACTGTAGGTAGGGAGAGTGTTTTTTTTCTTTCACTCTGCAAGTCCTTGTTTCCAGGGACCTGTAAGGACAGTGAGTGAATTGTCCTTGTGCTATATTGTGCTTAAAAAAAAACATTTATTCTAGGGACAGAAAACTGTAGGTAGGGAGAGTGTCAGTTTATTTCACTCTGCAAGTCCTTGTTTCCAGGGACCTGGAAGGACAGTGAGTGAATTGTCCTTGTGCTATATTGTGATTAAAAAAAACATTTTTTCTAGGGACAGAAAACTGTAGGTAGGGAGAGTGTTTTTTTTCTTTCACTCTGCAAGTCCTTGTTTCCAGGGACCTGGAAGGACAGTGAGTGAATTCTCCTTGTGCTATATTGTGCTTAAAAAAAACATTTATTCTAGGGACAGAAAACTGTAGGTAGGGAGAGTGTCAGTTTATTTCACTCTGCAAGTCCTTGTTTCCAGGGACCTGTAAGGACAGTGAGTGAATTGTCCTTGTGCTATATTGTGATTAAAAAAAACATTTTTTCTAGGGACAGAAAACTGTAGGTAGGGAGAGTGTTTTTTTTCTTTCACTCTGCAAGTCCTTGTTTCCAGGGACCTGTAAGGACAGTGAGTGAATTGTCCTTGTGCTATATTGTGATTAAAAAAAACATTTTTTCTAGGGACAGAAAACTGTAGGTAGGGAGAGTGTTTTTTTTCTTTCACTCTGCAAGTCCTTGTTTCCAGGGACCTGTAAGGACAGTGAGTGAATTGTCCTTGTGCTATATTGTGATTAAAAAAAACATTTTTTCTAGGGACAGAAAACTGTAGGTAGGGAGAGTGTTTTTTTTCTTTCACTCTGCAAGTCCTTGTTTCCAGGGACCTGTAAGGACAGTGAGTGAATTGTCCTTGTGCTATATTGTGCTTAAAAAAAACATTTATTCTAGGGACAGAAAACTGTAGGTAGGGAGAGTGTCAGTTTATTTCACTCTGCAAGTCCTTGTTTCCAGGGACCTGGAAGGACAGTGAGTGAATTGTCCTTGTGCTATATTGTGATTAAAAAAAACATTTTTTCTAGGGACAGAAAACTGTAGGTAGGGAGAGTGTTTTTTTTCTTTCACTCTGCAAGTCCTTGTTTCCAGGGACCTGTAAGGACAGTGAGTGAATTGTCCTTGTGCTATATTGTGATTAAAAAAAACATTTTTTCTAGGGACAGAAAACTGTAGGTAGGGAGAGTGTTTTTTTTCTTTCACTCTGCAAGTCCTTGTTTCCAGGGACCTGTAAGGACAGTGAGTGAATTGTCCTTGTGCTATATTGTGATTAAAAAAAACATTTTTTCTAGGGACAGAAAACTGTAGGTAGGGAGAGTGTCAGTTTCTTTCACTGTGAAAGTCCTTGTTTCAAGGGACAGAGAAGGACACCTGAAGGTAGCCCTTATTGCTTTTTTCCCATCTCCCTGCAGGCCATCTATTAGAATGTCTGGAAGGCAAACAAGGAGAGGCAGACAGTCAGGAGGCAATAAAAGAGGGCAAGCAGGCTCTGTGTCTGGGGGCAACAGTGCTGGTCGTGGACGCGGTGCATTGTCATCAGCACATGGCCATGGGACACGCTTGTCCTTCTTTTCGGCAGCTGGACATGTTGAGCCACATCATGCCGAAGACTTGGTAGAGTGGATGACCAAGCCCTCCTCCTCCTCCTCATCCTCTCTCACCCAGGCTCAGGGTACTGGAAAAGCAGCTGCCAAAGCGTCGTCTTCCCTGGTATCAATGTCAGACAAATCATCAGTCACTCCTTCCCTAGACCCACCATGTCCTCCTCCTGAGGAGTCCCCCGAACTGTTTCAGCACAGTGTTGGGTACATGCTCCAGGAGGATGCCCAGCGTTTCGAAGGGTCTGATGATGAAACCCAGCTAGAGGAAGGCAGTAGCGTGAGAGCAGACAGAGGGGATGCTCAAGAAGGACACCAATCTGGCAGTCATGTTCCAGCAGCTGCAGCATACTGCCAGATTGGCTCCAGTGATGAGGAGGGAGGGGATGATGAGGTCACTGACTCCACGTGGGTGCCTAATAGGAGAGAGGAGGAGGAGGAGGATGAGGAGGAGGCACATCTCCAACGAGGCAGGATGCCCTTTGGTGGCCAGCGTAAGGGCAGTACACCGACGGAATCACACCGCAGAGCTCCGCCTGTGCAGGGCGCTGCCTCTGCCCGTCATTCAAAAAGTTCTTTGGTGTGGGCCTTTTTTGAGGCTAGTGCATCAGATCGCACAGCTGCTGTTTGCAACATATGTCTCAAGCGTATATCGCGTGGCCAAAACATCAGCCGCTTGGGTACCACATGCCTGACCAGACATATGTTGACCTGCCATGCAGCTCGTTGGCAAGCCTACCTCAAAGACCCACACCAAAGAACAAAGCGGACCTCTCCTTGCACCGCATCAGCTGGGATCTCCAACCCCACTATAACTTCAGTCCTCTCTGAAACATGCACTGAGAGGAATGAAGGTGTAGAATTAGGTGTGTCACAGCCAAGTACTTGCGCCCACTCTGCTAGCAGTACACCGACGTCCGATTCTAGCAGGCAAATTTCCCTGCCCCAGCTGCTGGACCGTCGAAAGAAGTTCACTCCCAGCCATCCACATGCCCAGCGGTTGAATGCTAGCTTGGCTAAATTGCTAGCGCTTCAACTGCTGCCTTTTCAGTTGGTAGACTCGGCCCCCTTCCGTGAGTTTGTGCAATGTGCAGTTCCTCAGTGGCAGGTTCCCAAACGCCACTTTTTCTCACGGAAGGCTATTCCGGCTCTCTACCGGCATGTGGAAGGCAATGTCTTGGCCTCGCTGGACAGGGCGGTCAGCGGTAAGGTGCATATTACCGCTGACTCATGGTCCAGCAGGCATGGACAGGGACGTTACCTTTCTTTCACGGCCCATTGGGTCACTCTTTTGGCAGCTGGGAAGGATTCAGGACAAGGTGCAGTAGTGTTGGAGGTTGTCCCACCGCCACGCCTCCAAAATGCTACTACTGGTTGTGACACACCTCTCTCCTCCACCCCCTCCTCTTCTTCTTCCTCCATGGCCTCTTCCTGTGGTTTGTCCTATGAACCAGCGGTGCTCCGTAGCCGTTCACGGGGCTACGCAAGTACGCAGGCAAAAAGATGCCATGCCGTGCTTGCGCTGGTGTGTTTGGGGGACAGAAGCCACACTGGGGCAGAGGTCCTGTCTGCTCTGCAGGGCCAGGCCGAGAGGTGGTTGACGCCACGCCAGCTTAAGCCAGGAATGGTGGTTTGCGACAATGGCACCAACCTCCTCTCCGCCCTCCGACAGGGACAACTGACCCATGTGCCCTGTGTGGCTCACGTCCTTAACCTGGTGGTGCAGCGCTTCTTGGGCAGGTACCCGGGCTTACAGGATGTCCTGAGGCAGGCCAGGAAAGTCTGTGTGCATTTCCGCAGATCTTATAATGCCAGTGCTCGCCTGGCTGAGCTGCAAAAGGAGTTGAACCTGCCCAAGAACCGCCTTATATGTGACATGCCCACCAGGTGGAACTCAACGTTGGCCATGCTGCAGCGGCTGCACACGCAGCAGAGGGCCATCAATGAGTACCTGTGCGACTACGGCACCAGGACAGGGTCAGGGGAGCTTGGTTTTTTTTCTCCACGCCAGTGGGGCATGATCAGGGATGCATGCACTGTCCTGGCACCATTTGAGGAGGCCACGAGGATGGTGAGCATTGACAGTGCATGCATCAGTGACACTGTACCTCTTGTCCACCTGTTGGAGCACACGCTGCGTGGAATAATGGACAGGGCACTTGAGGCAGAACAGAGGCAGGAAGAGGAGGACTTCCTTGCCTCTCAAGGCCCCCTTTACCCAGACAGTGTTCCTTCTGTCCCACCCATCGCACAGGAAGAGGAGGAGGAGGAGGAGGAGGAGGAGGAGGAGGAGGATTGTGTCAGCATGGAGGTGGAGGCTGGCACTCAGCATCATCAGCAGCAGTCTTTTAGGGATGATTTACAGTCCCAAGAAACCAGTGGACTTGTACGTGGCTGGGAGGAGGTGGCTGCGGATCATGTCGTCCTTAGTGACCCAGAGGACTCCGGAGCGAATGCCTCAGCAAACCTACACTGCATGGCCTCCCTGATCCTGCAAAGTCTGCGGAAGGATCCTCGTATTCTTCGGATCAAGGAGAGGGACCATTACTGGCTGGCCACTCTCCTTGATCCACGGTACAAGGGTAAGGTTGCGGACCTTATGTTACCGTCGCAGAGGGAGCAGAGGATGAGACAACTCCGGGAGGCCTTGCAGAAAGGTCTGTGCAACGCGTTCCCAGAGACTGGGAGGTTGCAAACTCCTGGTCCTGGACAACGAGTTGCTGAGGCTTCGGCCAGTCAAAGAAGGAGCGGTGGGGAAGGTGGCCGTCTGACCGATGCGTTCAGACAATTCTTTAGTCCGCAGCCCCAAAGTATGATCGGTTCCAGCAACCATCGCCAGCGTCTGATAAACATGGTGCAGGAATATCTAGGGGCAAGGTCAGACTTGGACACCTTCCCCACCGAAAATCCTCTGGCTTACTGGGTCTTGAGGATGGATCACTGGCCAGAGCTTGCACAGTATGCAATTGAGCTACTGGCCTGTCCTGCATCCAGCGTTCTTTCGGAACGCACATTCAGTGCTGCTGGAGGATTTGTCACGGATCACAGGGTGCGCCTGTCCACCGACTCGGTTGATCGACTGACTTTCATCAAGATGAACCAGTCTTGGATCACCACCAGCTACCACACACCTGATGCTGATATAACAGACTAATTGATTTTAACATGTCACATCCCTTCAAGACTGATGCTGATGCTGAGTGCCTGTGCTGTTATGTTGACTGGCTATCCTCCTCCTCCGAGTCCTCAATGATACGATTGATGATGATAGCTTGTAAGATCATTTTTGTTTATGGGTGCCGCCACCAGTGCCTAACGCCCAATTTTTCAGCCCCTGTTTAACAGGGGCGTGTAATTACAATTTTTGAAGCAATACTTTGCAACAGGGCTCATTGCTGTGCTCCAAGTACAGTATCTGTGAGGAGTTGCAGTGTTGTGCCACCAGTGCCTAAGGCCCAATTTTTCAGCCCCTGTTTAACAGGGGCGTGTCATTACAATTTTTGAAGCAATACTTTGCAACAGGGCTCATTGGTGTGCTCCAAGTACAGTATCTGTGAGGAGTTGCAGTGTTGTGCCACCAGTGCCTAAGGCCCAATTTTTCAGCCCCTGTTTAACAGGGGCGTGTCATTACAATTTTTGAAGCAATACTTTGCAACAGGGCTCATTGCTGTGCTCCAAGTACAGTATCTGTGAGGGGTTGCAGTGTTGTGCCACCAGTGCCTAAGGCCCAATTTTTCAGCCCCTGTTCAACAGGGGCATGTAATTACAATTCTTGATCTAATAATTCACAGCAGGGCCCATTGCTGCACCCACCAAGAGTAACTGTCAGGGCTTACAGTGTTGTGGCACCAGCACCACCATCAAAGGCCCAATTTTTACTACCACTGTTCAACAATTATATGTAATTAAAATTCCTGATATAATAGTTGACAGCAGGGCGTTCCAGCACCAACCAAGAGTAACTGTGAGTGCTTACAGTGTTGTGCCAACACCAACAACTAAGGGGCCTATTTCTGCAGAGTATATACGGCAGGTCCCTACTTTCAAACATCCAACTTACAAACGACTCCTACTTGCAAACGCAAGAAGACAACAGGAAGTGAGAGGAAATCTACCACTAGGAAGGAAAATTCTCTCCTGTAAGAATAAATATGGGAGAAAGGTGTCTCCTCTGTACTGATGCTTTATCAGCAATCCTTGTTTCAAGAAAAACACCACATTTCAAAAACAGTTGTCATTGGGACGGAAAGTGAGGTGAAATGTTCTGAACAGGGGCACAGACAGCAAAACAAATGTTACAGGGGTGATAACCCTTACCTATGTTTTCCAAAAAGTTTAAAAATAGATTTTTGGTCTGGAGCTACACTTCAACAATGTACCTGTTCAAAATTACAAACAGACTCTACATAAGAACAAACCTACAGTCCCTGTCTTGTATGCACCGCCTGTATACGGCTGTTCAGAGTATATAGGGCCTTTTTTATTTTATGTGCGGGGTTCCCCTTAATATCCATACAAGACCCAAAGGGGCTGGTAATGGGCTGGGGTAGGGGGGGGGTCATGGGGTAGCTATGCCATTTTTCTTAAAGAATTTCATCCATATTACCGGGACCAGACATTACATTAAAGCCGCAAGCAGTTTTAAATGGCTTTTTTTTCCTTTAGAAGTGTCATTTTGTGCAGGGACAGTTCTAAACACGGGAAACACGTGGCACTTCACAGGCATACTTTAGACACCCCCCAGGTACGATATTTAAAGGAATATTTGACTTTTTTTTTTTCACTTTATGCATCATTAAAATGACTGCTCCCGAAAAACGACCGTTTTTAAAACTTCTTTTTGCATTGATACATGTCCCCTGGTGCAGAACCCGGGTTCCCAAACCCTTTTTAGGACAATAACATGCATAATAGTTGTTATAATTAGCACTTTAGAATTCGAACGTTCGCATCCATTGTATTTAATAGGGTTCTAATGTTCGTTCGAACTTTCGGTCCGTTCGCGGGTTCTGGTGCGAACTGAACCCGGGGGTGTTCGGCTCATCACTACTCAAGAACAATGGTTTTTCCATAATCTTTGCCACAAAATGAATGCTAGAAATGGGTCTTAGATTATTCGGGTCTTGAAGCTCTGTTATTTTTTTGATTTTTTTTGGAATTGGCGTAACGTATGAGTGTTTAAGTTTCCCTGGTATAACTCCCAGCCTCAAACTGAAGTTGATGATTGTACATAAGTCTGGAAGGAATGCCTTTGACTGGAGTTTGAAAAACCAGACAGGGCAAAATTCATCCGCAAAGTATGTGGGCTTCATTTTAAGAATTACTTTGTGTAGTAACTTCGGCGTGGTAGGTTTAAAGTTGTTTAAGCTGGACAGAGTAGGTTGGATAGCCTCTTGTAGTGGATCAGGTTGGTCAATCAGGTGAATGTTCTTGGCAATGCCCAACCGGATTTTATGAATTTTATCTTGGAAAGTGATCCCTAATTTATTGGTGAATTCTTGTGATGGTATTATCATCTTGGTTAACTTACGTGGATTAAGCATTTCGTTTACAATTTCGAAAAGTTTCTTATCCTGATTTCCGGCGTTATCGATTTGTTCACCGTAATATGCTTTTTTCCTGTGGCGAATGGCTTTGAAATATGCCCGAGAAATTATTCGGTATGCGAATTTGTCTTGATGTGTGTTTAGTCTTAAGCCATTTTCTTTCAAGCTGTCTGCGTTTTAGTTTTAATTAGGGCTAGGTTGCTAGTATACCAAGGTTTAGCCTTGGTAATCTTTTTACGAAAGTGTAAAGTTTTGAGAGGGGCAAGCTTATCAAGTGTGTGATGGATTTTTAGTTCAAATGGGTCCAGGGCTTTAGT
This sequence comes from Rana muscosa, assembly GCA_029206835.1. NCBI lineage: Eukaryota > Metazoa > Chordata > Amphibia > Anura > Ranidae > Rana > Rana muscosa. Next base: position 366,602,999 of record CM055118.1, on the reverse strand, counting down.
GACTCTGTCAAGATGGATTTCAAAGTCAATATAAAGATCATCTTCACTGTCTAGGGTGATAGGTTCAAGAGCCAAGTATGTTGCCATGAAGGTGAATGGACATTTTTAAGTGAACGATACGGCTTGGATTGCTGCATGGGAGTACCCATGTCTGGGGCTGGGGGTCTAAAGTCTCTGAGTTGGTATGAAATAAATTTATGATCTGTCCATATAAGTTCGATGTTCTGGACGTCAGAGATGATAATATTACAGGAGAAGACCGCATCTAGTGTGTGCCCTTTCTCATGGGTATAGGAGCTGACATTTTGAACAAAGCCAAGGGCGTCAAGATCTTGTAAAAACTCCTGTATTTTAGGATCCAGTAAGTCCTCAAGCCATAGGTTGCAGTCGCCTTGCAGGATAATGTTTGACGTGTAAGTGTTCAATTCTAAACAAAATTGAATAATCTCAGTGTTGAATTCCGTGTGGTATCCTGGCGGACGATATATAGTTGCAATGATGATCGAGGTGGTGGCATCAATTTGGCAATGTGCAGAAAGATGTTCAAAGGAAATATATTCAGAGAGAGCTAGTTCCCTACAGGTAACATTGCTGTTGTGAATCAGTGCAAAGCCTCCACCCCGTTTACCATGTCTATTTTTTGTAAGTATGTCCTGGTGGAACAAGGTCATCTAAGTGGATGCTATAATCCTTGCCAAACCAGGTTTCAGTAAGAGATAGAAACTGAAATTCTTCATTTGTCAATAGATCATATATATCATTTGCATGTTTGACAGCGGACCGGACATTTATTACGCCCCCTTTAATAAATTGAGTAATGCAATGAGGAACCACTCTGCTGGTGATAAGGGGGATAATTGGCTTAATGGGTGTACTATTTCAACTAATGCTGTTAACCTGGCATGCTTCTAGTGTTTCCTTACTTAGGATACCTGTCCTCTGATTAAGCTGATATAATTCTTGTTGAGAGTAAGAGGGGCAGTTACCCGTTGAGCGTTGGAATTTTGGTATTTGTATGTGCGAAGATAGCTATTCTAAGTCAGTAACTGAATCAGTGGAAATAAGCAAACCTTGGTCCGCTGGGCCCAGACGGGCTTGTCTCTGGCGTGATTCTGGCGCACCCGCCGCGGGCACGCCGCGGGCTGTGCTGGCGGCATGTCTTTTATACTGGTGCTGTCTGTCTGTGGGCCGGCCGTAGGGGGCGTGGCCAGTTGGCTTAGACGATGAGACAACAGGTAGCTATGGCAACCGAAAATGCTGAGCTGGGTCACGTGATAGTCCCAAGATGGCGTCTAAGGCCAGCCTCCCTGCGTTTTAGCAGGCAGGGAAACCCAGGTTGAAGTGGAGCTGGAGTGAAGCAACCCTTGCAGGTAAGTGCAGGCAAGCTGGATTAGGGAAGTCAGGTAACAATACCGGACTGTGCTGGCGGCATGTCTTTTATACTGGTGCTGTCTGTCTGTGGTCCGGCCGCAGGGGGCGTGGCCAGTTGGCTTAGACAATGAGACAACAGGTAGCTATGGCAACCAAAAATGCTGAGCTGGGTCACATGATAGTCCCAAGATGGCGTCTAAGGCCAGCCTCCCTGCATTTTAGCAGGCAGGGAAACCCAGGTTGAAGTGGTGCTGGAGTGAAGCAAACCTTGCAGGTAAGTGCAGGCAAGCTGGATCAGGCAAGTCAGGTCTCCATACAGACTAATGTTTGGCAGGGAAGCAAGACTGCCTGTGGATCTGGCCTTCAGCATATCTATGGATCACACTTCAGCCACCTCCCATAAGGGATATGTGGATAGACTGAGGAAGAGTTTGAAGCTGGCTTTTGAACAGGCCCAAGTGGCATCAGAGCAAAGAGGAGCCCGGAACAAGAGGAACTTTGACCTCAAAGTTTGAATCCAGGACTTGCAGCCAGGAGACAGGGTGCTATTGCGAAACTTAGGAGTCCCTGGGAAGCATAAACTAGCAGACAGATGGAGACCTAAACCATATGTGATTTGTAAGAAGTTACCAGACCTGCCGGTGTATCAGTTAAAGCCAGAAGGAAAGATAGGGGCGCTGAAGACATGGCACAGAAACCACTTACTTCCACTTTCAGAAGCGGTTCGGATGCCTCCTGTAGAAGATTCCCCTGGACCATCCGCAAGTTTGGATACACATAGACCCAACACTCGGTCTCAGGTATCTCAGTCTGGAGGAATGGATGTCTCTGATCAAAGCAAAGAAGAAGAGCTTGGATGGTTGTGGCCCTCTCAGGCCCCTGAGCCTATGTCTATAGATCTTCCACCCTCTGAAGGTACCGTGGATAGTACATTGAATGTGGAAGCCACTGAGTTTTTTCCGTCCAGCCCTCTCTGAGGAGTGGGAAGATGCCACATGGTCACCTTCTGCTGATCATCAAGATTACTCTCAGCACCTTCCTGCACCGGATTTGGATGTACCAGAAGTATTGGAACCCAGTGTACCTACTTCAGAAGAAGAGCCTGTGGCGGATGAGACAGTCACTCCAAGAGAACAGAGAGCAAAGAGGACCATTCGTTCTCCTCGGAAGTTAACCTATACCCAGATGGGGGAAAGTTCTGAGGATACAGTAACCACTGCTCGAGGGACATTACCAACACCTGGTCCCTCCACTGTGCATTTGGTGGAAGGCAACCCCAGCTCACTTTCTGGCACAGTTAGGCAGGTCAACCCCATTGATGTGACCTGTGGGCAGGACAAGCTCCCTTCCCCGTTTTTGGTGGGAGTTTCCTCTGCCAACTTCTCTAGCAGCCCTTAATGAGTTTGTATTTTCCTACTGTTGATACTGTCTTTGGGGACCAAAGGTTTCAAGTGGGGGGAGTGTGTAGTGGGGCATCATTTCCTACCCACAGACTACAGTTCCCAGCACGCTTTGCGGCACCAAGGGTGCATTTCCCTGTGCAAGGACTGCTGGGGTGGACTTTAAAAGGGAGAGGAGGAGCCTCTCTCTTCCTCTTTGGACGCCGCCCTCCAAGCAAGAGGATCCCTGCACTTACCTGCTGCGCGAACAAGGCCTGAAGCCTGGGCCTTGCCTTAGATCCAGAGAGCCTTCCGCTCCACCGAGGAGCCTGCGGAGTTTCCGCTCCACCTGAGGTGCCACCATCCCCTGGAGGACCGAAGACCCGGGCATCGTGGGCACTGAGAAAGCGACTCACAGTAGCGGAGGTACCGGACAGGAATCGGTCCGGTCGGGTGAGAGAGCGCCAGCTCAGAACCGCATCTGATTAACTTTGTTGCCTATTAACTTTGTTTAGGCCCATCAGAGATTACAGTTATATTCTGGGGAGACTGTCTGCTGAACTGAGTTTATTAGTTTCTCCAGCTTTACCAAGTTAGCGATCATTGCTACCCTTTTGGATTACAGTTTGTTCTTTATGTGCACCACCGAGTATTGCTAGCGAAGATTCTTCAACAAACTATACCCCAAGTTATAGTCAGGCCTGACTGGGTAGTATAGGACATTGCTGGGCGCCATCTTTGCTCACGAGGGAGGATAGCTACAGCGGGGGTTATTAAACTGTCATTTCATTGCTGAATGTTATCCCTTTTGATGTGTATACTTATATTGCAGGGATCTGTATGAGACACTGTATACTGCTTACTCTTTTTACTCTTACCAATAGTAAAGAAGTTATAGTTAAGTATATTGGTTGTCAGTGTCAATTACTGTGCTGTGTTATAAAAGGGTTGTGCCATATAACAGTAGAGATAGAGTACTATTATACCACCCCCTTTCCTAACTGTGCCACGAGAGGTTAGAGCCGATTGCCAGGGGTTGACAGCGGTGCACTACAAGGCCCAAAAAAAACAAGCAGCCCTCTTAATCTGAGGGTATCGCTATATATATATATATATATATATATATATATATATATATATATATATTCTCAATTGTTATTTTGTAACATGTCTTGTATTTTTTATTTTTTTAAGTTTGCAAATGAAAAGAAAAAAATCTAAATAAAAAACAAAAAACAAAAAATAAAAGTTATATTTTTATTGTTATATTAATTCATATACGTGGTAACAGCGTTTATGGAAAAAAACATGACAATTGTTGGATAGACGATGCACAGAACAAACTGAATGTCATCTATTTTGTGTTTACATTTAATTTAAATGCATGGAGGAAGGTGAGCAAAAATAATCAGAATCATTTCTTCTAGAAGGAACAATCACTCTGTACATCCGATCTGCCGGTTGCCTGAAACCTTAACTAATGCAAATATTTTCTTCGAAAATAAATTCTTTGTTTCTTCTTCTTTTGTTGTAGTATTGTTGGTTATTGTTGTGTCATATAACAACCGTAGCAAATTGAGTGATATTTACATGATTCATTGACTTCATTGATTGCCACGCTGCAATCTGAAGTGTCTCTTGCCATTTTACTAAACTCTTATATATATGTAGCGGGGTATTGCCCTTTAATCCCTCAGACTACATTACCCAGTACACTTTAAGGCACCCAGGGTGCATTGCCCCGCGCAAGGACTGCTGGGGTGGACTTTATAAGGGAGAGGCGGAGCCCAGTCTCTCTCTTTGGACACCGCCCGCCCAGCAAGTTGAACTGCTGCTTGAGCTCCTGTGACTTTAGGCCAGAAGCCTGGGCCTTTTTCTCCAAAGAGCCTTCCACCCGCACCGAGGAACCTGAGGGACGTCTCACCTTTGATACTGCACCTTTGCCAGGAGGACCGAAGACCCCGGATGTCGAGGGAATGGTGTACTTAGACACTGCAGCGGAAGAAACGGATGCGGACTGGTCCGGTTGGGTGAGAGAGCACCTGCTCATAGACAGACACAGTATCCCTGTTACATTTGTGGATTACAAATTCTATTCTTCAAGTGCACCATCGTTGCTAGCGAAGATTCCCCATACAGAACTTCTCTTTAGTTCAGTCAGGCCTGACTGTGTAGCATAGACATTCCTGGGCGCCATTTTGCCCACGAGGGGAAATAGCTGAAAAAGGGACTGTTGGAGTTGCATAGCATATTATACTTGTCTGCTCATTTGAACACTGTTTATTGCAGGGCTCTGCACATGACATGTACACTACTGTTTTATTACTTACCCACTAATCTAAGTAAACGTACCAGGGTTGAGCATATTGGTGTCTGTGTCCTTTACTTTACAGAAGAGACAGGTAAAGAAAGTTTTAATATATTGCTGTGTGTTCTTGTCATAGGACTGTGCTGCTGTGAGTTACAGGCCTCACAGTCCTATCACCCTCCCCCCCCTACTAACTGTGCCAAGGGAGGTTAGAGATGATTGCCAGGGGTTGACAGCGGTGCACTACAGGGCCCAAAAATCATACAGGCAGCCCTCTTAACTGGGGATATCGCTACACGTGGGGGCTCGGGTCCGGGATTCCTGTATACTGCACGCTGTAATCAAGCCGGTCAGAAGTACCAGCATGGACCCACCAGCAATGACACAGTGGTGCGCAGTGGTTGGCGCAGATTCAACCGAGGCGGTAGTTATTGAACTCCCGGGGGGTATCTGGCAAGAAAACTAGATAAAGCAGCTCATAATGTCGTTGTCTCCGAATCAGAAGGCATGGGTGATGGATATAAAGCCAGATATCTCGTGTACATACGCACTAGTGAAATGGAGAGGAGAAGTTCCAGAAGATTTTAGAGGTCAGAGCATAAAGGCTATAGATAACCAGCTATTCCGTTTAGTGCATACGAGGGCTGCAAAGAAAGAATCTCCAAGAACCTCTCCGCCATCATCCCCGCTACTCTTCCCTAAAATAGAAATCAGTCGGGAAACGATAGCCCGGGGACACCCATAGCAGCCATAGGGCCGGAACTATTGAATGCTCTGGGAGACTTTGTCACTAAGTGCCAGAAGAGCAATACGGTTCATGTGGAAGCCGGGTACCGGAAGCTCCGGATCTTTTCAGGAAAGCTACCTGTGCCTTCCGGGGAAGAAGACTTCGACACATGGATTGAGCAGGCAATGCAGGCAGTAGAAGGATGGGAAGTACCAGAAGCACAGAAGAAGCAGCACATCAGTGAAAGTTTGAAGGGCACTGCTGCTGAGGCTGTGAAGAATCTTAGGTTCAGCAATTCTGCTTGTACTGCATATGACTATCTGGCTATGTTGCAGGAGGAATTTGGCCAGCTGGAGAAGGTGACTGAACTAATGTACCAGTTCGAGCATACCCTCCAACAGCCGGGAGAGAAATTATCCGAGTATGTCCGGAGGTTAAACAGAATGCTGTGCCAAATTGTACTCAAAAAGGGAATGCTGCCCCAAGTCATAGATGCAACTAGGATGAAGCAGATCCTGAGGGGAGCTTTACGTTTGGATCCAGTTTGGCTCCACTTGAAGACCTCTGAAGGAGTCTTGGCTTTGAATTACCCAGACCTTGTTCGGATCATAAGGGACGAAGAAGCCCTGTTGAAGGACCAACCGGCGGATGAGAAGATCACTCCCCTCCCCTCAGTGGGAGTCAGAGCAGCAGTAACCACTGAACGGGACTTAGAAGTGGAGACCTTAAAGTCCCAGATGACTCAAGTGCTGGATTTATTGACCTCTCTACTGGCTAAGAACTCTGGAGCCAAAGAGCAAGAGGAGATCAGGAAGGAACCACACAAGAGTGTTTCCACTTCAACATCCCCACAGGGAAGAAGAGAAACCATCTGTTTCAACTGTGGAAGAGTGGGCCATTTCGGAAGAGTGTGCCCCAGTCCAAGGAAGAACCGAGGCACTTACCACCAGCCGGCGGAAAACTTCAGAGGGCCCCGGTGAAGGAGTCAGCCGGGCGCCCACTATTTACAGAAAGCTCCAAAAAGATCCAAAAGCCGGAAGAGGCAAAGGATAAGAGGAACAATGCCCCTCCTAAAATACCCGATGCCACTTGTCAGGAGTTGAAATCTAACAACCAAATGGAAATCAATGCATACCAGGCCCAACAAGGGTTGAGATCCAGAAAGAAATGGAAAAAAAGAAAACCTCAAAAGGAAAGTCCAGGAGTCCAAAAAAGGAGACCCCCCAGAAGAGTTTTCCAGCCAAGTTAATAGGGCCTCCCCCCCCTAGTCCCCATTCAAGTGGAGGGAGTCTACACCAAGGCCATCCTAGACACAGGAGCCTAAGTGACCCTTTTGTACAAGGACTTTTACCAGAAACACCTGAGTCATGTGCCCCTACAAAAGCTGGAGGACCTAGAGATATGAGGAATTGGTACTCATAGATTTCCCTACGACGGTTATGTCTCAATCAGGCTGGCCTTCGATCCCTCTGAGACAGGAAAGGCAGAAGTCTTTGACGCCCTGGCAGTAGTTTGCCCTCGCCCACCAGGAGCCAACACGAGTTCCCTGATCATAGGGACCAACACTGATCTGGTCAGGAGACTGCTGACTCCTCTAGCACAGGAGCAGGGTACTTCAGGAGACAGGATCCACCCCATGCTGCAGCAGGTCTACCGGAAGTTGGTCCTGGAACAGAAGGCCCCGGAAGAGGGGGTGTGGAAAGTCTGGAGACTGTCAAGAAAGGAGAAGATGTTGCAGCCTGGTGAGATGACCTGTCTGCAGGCTACTGTGAAACTCTCATGGGAGCAGTCTGGCCCCTTTGTGGTCCTGGAACCAGACCCCCAAGACACCCACCCAGGGTTGGAAGTGATCCCCAAAGTGGTCCCGTTGAGGGCACTGAAGAAGGCGAAGTGCCAGATCCCAGTGAGCATCAGGAATGTCACTAGTTCTCCCATAAAGATTCCGGCCCGGATGTTGCTGGGAAAAGTAAACCCTGCCACCCCAGTGGCCCTGTCCGACTTGGAGAAGGCTGAAGGAGAAGAACACACCCTAGAGAAACTCCGCCTAGAGAACACCACCTGTTGTGGAGATTTTTATGGAGATGTATTTAATATGTATTGTCATAGTGTCACCCAGTGTTAGTACTTCCGCAACCCGCTCTAAAAGAGCTGATTGGGGTAGTCTGAGGCTGGTTGAATCCCGTCTGATAGGGGAAAACGTTTTGAGGTTGGAGTGTGATGTTTGCAGGGTGCGGATATGTCCGCCAACGGGGGCCCTCTGTGCATTAGCATGGACGATCGTTAAGGAGGGGATATGCTCGCTCTTCAACAACATCATTGGTTATGAGCAGATGCGTACTCTTGTCTCTGCTGTGTCTGATCAACATTGGTTGGAGTTCGTAGTGCGCATCTGCAGATAGCCTCCCTCCCCATTCAATAATAGTATAATCTTAATATGCGTTATTCTATGGAATAGCGCAGAATAAGAATTCCTATCAACGGTAACTTTAGCCACCCTACGTTATTGTATTCATGTATGACATCTCCTGTTGGAAGGAATGTCCAGGTATTGTCATTCTCATGTGGAAGGAACATCCTGTGATGTTCCCGCCCATGGGGGGAGGTGACTGGTTGCTGCAACCAATCACCTCCTGTCTTGAGATCTTTTGAGTTTAATAAAAGCCTATGATTAGGCGTCGGCTGGACAGTCTTTGCTGGAATGGCCTGATAAGAAGATAAGCTTTTGTGGTGCTGCCTTTCTTGGATGAATGATGGAATGAACGGTGAGTGGATTTTAGCAAACTTAAGCTAAAGATAGCATTATTGCAAAAAGATGAAATCTGATGTGTGCTTAGATAGCACAGGAATTATAGGCTGTGTGCTCTGTAAACAGCAGCCTGGAATTCCACAACAGTAATGGCGGGCCAGGATTTTTGGGAATAGATGGAGTCCCTTTGGACATCGGATCGAGATAGGGGGAAGTGTGGATCTACGTTCCGATGTGGGGGGCTCTACTCTTTAAAAGAACATTTTTTTTGTCTTTTTGAAATAATGCTTTAAGTTTGCAGCGTGTGTATGTGTGTGAATCGTATGTGTGTGTGATTTTGTTGGGAGAGAGATCGTATGCCTGTGAATCCGATCGTATGCCTGTGAATTTGATTGTGTGTGGGTATGCCTGCATGTGCCTGTGTGATTAGATTGTTTGTGTGATGTAGGACATGTGTACCCATAAGTGTGACTGAAGTTGTGTAAGAGATGATCTGATGGAGACTGTATATTGTGTATGAAATGAAGGTATAGCTGTGGTATTTCATGCAGCCTACACTGAGATTGGCGGCCTTGTTAAAGATGGCCGCTGCATTGAGCCATAAGCCATGTGCTTTAGTGGGGGAGGGGCTGGCATCATGGTCATTGGTTACAATGGTGCTGGAAGGGAAACGCCCTGAGGGATGATGATCTGATGTTACAAGCAACATTGTACTGTATGTGTGTGGTGTTTATGATTTCTATGAAAAATAGAAATGGTTAGATTGTGATTTTTGTAGGGGACAAAGACACATGTCTCCATAAGTGTAAAAATATTTTAACAAAAGTGTTTGGTTTTAAAGTTGAAATTTCCTGCCGCATATTCAAGTGGCCAGGCATTGTTGGAAGCCAGACAATAGTAGCTGTTTGTTGAAAGGAATACGCCCTTTGAATGGTTGCAGGCTGTTTTGGATGCTAGCATTGAGGAGGTATGTCTCTGCAATGGCTTTGTTATGGAAGCTGAGGCCACTGTGTGTGTGAACTTTAGGTAGAGAAAAGTGGTGAATATCTCAGAGTATATGAACTTAGAGAAATGAATATGTTTTTAATATTGTTCATGTAACTCACATTTATTGAATGTGCTGTTTAGTTGGCAAAAGGGAGGCTAAGTTTGTAAGTGTACATGTGGTCCTTGTAGAGTGTAGCTGACACCTTTTTCAGTGGATTTTGATGATAATTTAGAAAAGTTTCAATGGTGTAGTCAGTCTTTGTGGAGAAAAACATTTTTGATTTTCTTTTAAAGAGATGCTGGTTTTGGCGGGAAAAATTGCATGCGTCAATGGCGCAATTTTTGTTGTCCATGAGGTGCTGTGGTGGGTCATCCACCATTTTGTAGTCCTGGCTTGTCGGCCATTTTGAGAGACGTTTACAGTTTGAGATAGGAAGTTCCAGTTTAGCAAACACAGCCCCTGAATATGCTGTATTGGCATTTGTTGATTGGCGCAGTTTTGTCTCTGGTTTAAATTGCTTTTCTAAGCATCACCTTTTTGAGGTGAGTTGAGAGGTATCTTAGAATAGCGCGGTTTTACCCCGAGGGGCCACAACGTGCTTGCGGACACACGCACATGCTGGGGCCTATTTATGGATGGGATCTGGCTGGCCTACCAGCAGTTGGAGTGTGGGAGGAGGCCAACGCAGACACAGGGAGGACATGCAAACTCCATGCACATGATGTTAGGTTGGGGATTTCTCTGTTTTCATTTGGGTGAGTGTGGGCTATTGCAGGATCGGCTGACTTAGCAGTATATGAGCAGGGGTTTGGGGTTTTGGATTTTGGTTTTAAGAAAAAACTTCACTTTACACTGAATTTTGATAGATTGTAAGACTAACAGAGTTTTTGTACAATGATGTGTTTTTATGTTTAAATATTTGGGAGTTTCCCAGAGGGCAATTCATTTTTTTTGGATCTTGTACTGTATAGCCATCTTTTGGCAGGAGTTTGTATTTTGAGTCCCAACTTATGGTTTGACTTCCAGGGAATGTGGGTCAGGGGGGATTCCCTCCCATTTGCAAAGGGGGGTTTACTCCATCATTTCCTTGACAAGGTTTTAAATGGTTGAAATATATAATGTGTAGCCATGGATTTTTTTGAAGTCTTGATAGACAAGGCGATTATGGCTAACGCCTCCCCTCCCCCTCCCTCTTCCTGAACAATTGATATGTAAATAAACCAGTTTGGTTTTTTTTTAAGAGCTGAGCATAACCGGAAGTTTCTTTTCAGCATTTATATATCAGCAGAAAGTTAGTGAGAGGAGCTTGGGGTTTTTAAAGGTGAGCAATGAGATTTGTGTCTGGAAGGAAAATGGAAAGCATTTTGGCGTTTAAAAGTGTTTTATATTTTGTTCCAGTTTTGTGAAGTTTTGTACTGTAATACAGTTTTGGGTAGAGAGAAAAACAGGGGGTATCACCATTATTTTATCATCTAGATACAGAGAGAAGCCACATTGTTCTGCAGGTGGTAAACTGGCGTAAGTGTTCTGTGAGGTTTAGTCTGACAACGCAGTGTATGGGTGTATAGCGGAAAATGCTTGTGTATGCATGCACTGTGAGGGGTAGAGGCCTAATTCGGGGGTTGATCTGTGGTTGTTGCTGTAGTTCCAAAAGTGTTGGGACAACAAGCCATAGAGTTGACGCCTCGGTTAGGGTTTCTAGTTGGAGGACTTGACCATATAGTGGTTGTAGTTCTGCAATTCACCGTATAAGAAGACACCGGGCGGTGATCTCCGAAAATGGGTGCAACGGTTTAACCTGGACGCAGGTTTAAGACGATAAGCCGATTCGAATCGCCATGGACACAAGGAGGTCTGTGCAAAGGGAAGGAATGGAGGCTTCCCATAGTCAGACGGTCACACAGTGCACGAAGCCTAGTTTTGGGGCAAAGGCCTTTGAACCCCAAAAAGATTAACATAGGTGGTCCAAGGATACTATTTTGGGTATCCCTCTGGAATGGATGTAGTTGAGCTGTGGCTTCAGAAATCTGTAATGATGAGGAACGGTGGCTCATGCCCGTTTGTTTGAACTTTGTATGGCTGGTCCATGCAAGCTTCTCGAGCTGCTCTCATATTCCCATTGTATTTTTTCCTATTGCTGAAAGAGTGAAGGTAGAATTCTGGCTGTTTTTGTTTTTTTTCATTTGTGGTTTTGGAAACTATGAAGTATTTCCCCCACGTTTGTATCGGAATGTTTGTATGTAGTAACGTGAATATGTTCAAACTTACCGCGGCGATCCTCCGATGCGTCGCGGCTGTTGTATTTTTGTAGGAACTGGAAAAGTAAGGGTTACAGAGGGTTTTGTTTGAATCGGTTTTGAAAGAATGTCATTGACAATTTACCAATGTACAGGAATGTCATTATTATTTTAACATTCTTTGCAGGTTAAATATGAAGAATAGAGTAATGATTTTGCTTTTAAGTATTTTTCAGGTCCAAGGAGTTTGTACACAGAGAACAGGTGTATGTAGACAGCTGTACATATGGATAAATCTAAGGGAGGTAAAAGTATCACAGGCTATTTCATTGTTTCTTTTTTCCTGCACCACGCATTTCTTCCTGCAGTCTGTAATGAGGAAGAAAAGGGGGGAGAATGATAAATGTAAGAGTGAGTTTTTTTTTGTCAAACTAATAATAACCTCTGTAATTCTAACCAAGTTTGTGCCAAGACTGTCTTTCTTTAATAGAATTTGAATCGGCAAGCAGCAGTCTGGTGAAGTAGGTTCCCATCCCAGAGGCTAAGAACCTTTTGTCAATGGTTTCAGGTATTGTAAGCCACGCACAGGTTATGCAGTGACCACAGTCCCGATGTCTGGGTTATTGTCATATGAGGGTTGTTTGGAGGTCAGTCAAAACCAGGGTCGTACTCTCCTCATTAGCTGTCACTTATATTCTCGGCTGATGGGGGAGGTGCGATCGTTGTGACATGAACTTCAAAATGTCCACCAAAAGGTTTTCACGAGTCCCTCCTGGACCCGACTCAATAATCAGTTTACATTCTTTCCAACCAGGTGACTGGGTCATTGTAAAGAAGCTTGAGGGATGAGACCACGCCAGCCACTGCAAGAAGCGGCTCAACCACACCAAAGAATGAGGAGTATCTTTGTTTATTTATATTTTTGTTGTTTAGTAAATTTTAGCAAGGGTAACGATGAAAAGCATCCCAAGTTATTATTTAAAGTGTATGTCCTGACTAGCTCAGAAAGCGAACAGGACCGATGGTCTGTTCTGAGTCTTCACCGAGTTTTAGTCCCCAGCGATGACAGCGGTACATGTCATTTATGATGTTATTATGGGTATGAGGAGTTTTAGTCCCCAGCGATGACAGCGGTACATGTCATTTATGATGTTATTATGGGTATGAGGAGTTTTAGTCCCCAGCGATGACAGAGGTACATGACATTTATGATGTTATTATGGGTATGAGGAGTTTTAGTCCCCAGCGATGACAGAGGTACATGCCATTTATGATGTTATTATGGGTATGAGGAGTTTTTGACAAACTAGTGAAGACTCCAGACAGACACTTGTCAATGGAACCTAACGATGTATTTTTAGAGGGTAAAATTGGTTTTAGTTTTAATGGCTCTGTCTCTTGTCGGTTTGGGTATCTAGGCAGCCCACAAGTGTGTTTGAACTTTAGTTTGGTGTTTTTGTGGATCTGCAGCTTATAAAGGTAATTCCCCCAAAGCAAGAGGTTCATGCGCGATGGTGAAGCTGTCCCAACATTTTAGGTCGTGGCCAATCGCGAGGATCTGATGGCGCAGGAAATTAAGAATGACAGGGACAGCTAGAAGGGATTTGTTCACCAATCCCGACCAGGTCTGGGCATGGGGTCCTGCATGTACAAGGTGGGGGCGGCTCGGGCTTGGGATACAATTGAACAATTCTCATCCGTTAAGGATAGGGTTCTTCATGTAATTGTTGAAGCCAGAGCTGTAGCTAAGTGAAGGTTGGGAGTCCTTTTTAAGGGTCTGGGAATCTTTGGGGATCTAATTTTTTATTTTACAGCGGATCGTGGTTAAAGGAAGTGGGAATATGTATACTCATGTCGTTTTATTTCTATTCTTTCTATGTCGTGACGAGAGGCTCCTGTTGCCTGATTTGACGCGTGACCAGAGTTTCCTTGATGAGACGCCCCGAAGCCGGACCCACATACAAGACAGAGAATCACAGACGGATCGGCGATTACTACAGCTCACCATGTCGTGTCTTCCTTTATAAGTCATGCCCCTGAAGAGTAGAGTCTACATGTGAAGCCGTGTTTTCCTTTTTATGGACTAAGAACTGATTCATTTCCAGGTGTAAGAAGCATATCAACTCTCATCGAGGGACACATGGGGTGCATATGACAAAAAAGGGAGGACTGTTGTGAAGATTTTTATGGAGATGTATTTAATATGTATTGTCATAGTGTCACCCAGTGTTAGTACTTCCGCAACCCGCTCTAAAAGAGCTGATTGGGGTAGTCTGAGGCTGGTTGAATCCCGTCTGATAGGGGAAAACGTTTTGAGGTTGGAGTGTGATGTTTTCAGGGTGCGGATATGTCCGCCAACGGGGGCCCTCTGTGCATTTGCATGGACGATCGTTAAGGAGGGGATATGCTCGCTCTGCAACAACATCATTGGTTATGAGCAGATGCATACTCTTGTCTCTGCTGTGTCTGATCAACATTGGTTGGAGTTCGTAGTGCGCATCTGCAGATAGCCTCCCTCCCCCATTCAATAATAGTATAATCTTAATATGCGTTATTCTATGGAATAGCGCAGAATAAGAATTCCTATCAACGGTAACTTTAGCCACCCTACGTTATTGTATTCATGTATGACATCTCCTGTTGGAAGGAATGTCCAGGTATTGTCATTCTCATGTGGAAGGAACATCCTGTGATGTTCCCGCCCATGGGGGGAGGTGACTGGTTGCTGCAACCAATCACCTCCTGTCTTGAGATCTTTTGAGTTTAATAAAAGCCTATGATTAGGCGTCGGCTGGACAGTCTTTGCTGGAATGGCCTGATAAGAAGATAAGCTTTTGTGGTGCTGCCTTTCTTGGATGAATGATGGAATGAACGGTGAGTGGATTTTAGCAAACTTAGGCTAAAGGGAGCGTTATTGCAAAAAGATGAAATCTGATGTGTGCTTAGATAGCACAGGAATTATAGGCTGTGTGCTCTGTAAACAGCAGCCTGGAATTCCACAACACACCCTACCACCGGTGTGGAAGGAAAGAGCCAAGGCCCAGCTGACCAGATGGAGAAAAATATTCTCAAGGGACGAGTTCGACGTAGGGTGTGCAAGGAGTGCCACCAATAAGATCCGTCTGCAGGAAGACAAACCTTTCTGGGAGAGGGTCCAGCGAGTTCCCCTGACTGACTTAGAAGACTTACATGAACAGTTGACGGAGCTTAAGAGAACTGGGGTTATTCGGGAGTCCAGAAGCCCATATGCCTCCCCTATCGTGGTAGTCAGGAAAAAGAATGGGTCGCTGAGACTTTGCATAGACTACAGGACTCTCAATAGAAGGACCATACCTGACCAGTATACCACCCCCAGGATAGAAGATGCCTTACAGAGTCTGTCTGGAGCCAAGTGGTTCAGCGTCATGGACCTGAAGAGTGGGTATTACCAAATCCCAATGCACCCTGATGACAGAGAGAAGACAGCATTCATCACCCCAGTGGGATTCTATGAGTTCAACAGGATGCCTCAGGGCCTGTCAGGGGCCCCTGCCACTTTCCAGAGGTTGATGGAGAAGACGGTGGGGGACATGAATCTTATTAAAGTCTTGGTGTACCTAGACAATATCATTGTCTTCGGGAAGACTCTGGAGGAGCACGAAGAAAGGCTGGAGAAAGTCCTGAAGAGACTCAGTGAAGAGGGACTTAAACTCTCCAGGGAGAAGTGTCAGTTTTACCGGTCCTCAGTCCACTATCTGGGACACATAGTGTCTGAAGAGGGAGTGTCTACAGACCCTGACAAACTGGAAGCAGTCACCTCCAGGCCCCGACCAACTACAGTGACTGAGCTCAGGTCCTTCCTGGGGTTCTGCTCCTACTACCGCAGATTTGTGGAAGGGTTTGCGAAAATTGCCAAACCTCTGAATGAGTTACTGAAGACAGAAGGAGAGAAGGATGATACTGGCCCCCAGGAAGCCCAGAGAATCCGTGGAAGACCAGTGGACAGAGAAGTGTGAAGAGGCCTTCGAA
This sequence comes from Rana muscosa, assembly GCA_029206835.1. NCBI lineage: Eukaryota > Metazoa > Chordata > Amphibia > Anura > Ranidae > Rana > Rana muscosa. The sequence continues at coordinate 366,587,235 of CM055118.1, read as the reverse complement.
ATGCTGAAGAAAAGTCTGACCACTGCCCCGGTCTTGGCCTATGCTGACACCAAGAGACCATATGAACTACATGTGGATGCTAGCCATGATGGTCTGGGAGGTGTACTGTACCAGGAATATGAAGGACAGCTAAGGCCAGTCGCCTATGTAAGTAGGAGTCTAACACCAGCGGAGAAGAATTACCCCACCCACAAATTGGAATTTCTGGCCCTAAAGTGGTCAGTTGTGGATAAACTCAGTCTACCAGTATGGAGCTGACTTTATAGTGAAGACAGACAGCAACCCACTCACCTACCTTTTCACCACAGCCAAGCTGGATGCCACCGGCCACCGTTGGTTGGCGGCCCTCTCTGGATTCAACTTTAGCCTCGGGTATAGGCCAGGAACTGGAAACAGAGATGCTGATGCATTGTCCAGAAGGTCTCATGCTCCCACTTACCATACAGAAGATTGGGCCCAGGTAACCCTAGATGGGGTGTGGGCTTTGTGTCAAGGAGCACAACTTCAAGCTAGTGGCGGATCCAGGGCGGAAGAAATTGGAGTTTCGGTAGTGGGGGTGCCCAAATGCTATTGTGACGTGACCCAGATTGGCGAAGATGACTTGCCAAAATTATCCAAGAAGGACATAAGAAGAGATCAGTTGGAAGACCCCTGGGAAAGGTTGGCTTTGGAGGCTCTGAAAGACCAGGATCCGGACAGGCTCTTGCAAGATACCTCAAAGAATCGGACAAGTTGCAGGTGCATCAAGGGGTGGTCTACCGAAGGGGCCCCTCAGGTGACCTAGAAGAGAAGTGGCAACTGTTTCTGCCAGAAAAACGCAGAAAGACTGTCTTAGCTGCCCTACATGACAACCATGGCCACTTAGGGGCCGAACGAACCTTCCAGCTTGTAAGGAATAGATTCTACTGGCCTTGTATGCGAGCTGAAGTGGAGGAGTACTGTCACTCATGTGCTCGCTGCATACATAGGAAGACATTGCCACGTCAAGCTGCCCCAATGGGCCACCTGCAGAGTCAAGGACCCTTGGACTTGGTATGCATCGACTTTCTCTGTCTGGAACCTGACTTGAGTGGACATGGAAATGTTCTGGTGATAACCGACCATTTCACCCGTTATGCCCAGGCCTTTCCAACAAAAGACCAGAAGGCCTCCACTGTGGCCAAAATCTTGGTGGAGAAGTCTTTTGTGCATTACGGGTTGCCTCAACGCCTTCACTCGGACCAAGGGAGAGACTTTGAGAGCCGACTGATTCGGAAGTTGCTGGACTCTTTAGGCATAAAAAAAACTTGTACTACCCCTTATTACCCCCAAGGTGATGCCCAACCAGAAAGATTCAACAGGACTCTGTTAAATATGTTGGGGACTCTGAACAGTGAGGAGAAGCAACATTGGGGCAAGCACATAGCTGCCATAGTGCACGCCTATAATAGTACAGCCAGCGATGTCACAGGGTACTCCCCTTTCAGACTTATGTTTGGAAGAGAGGCTAGACTACCAGTGGACTTGGCCTTTGGTACCTCCATGGACCATACATCTGTCGCCTCACACAAAGGATACGTGGACAGACTGCGGAAGAGCTTAATGCTGGCCTATGAGAAGGCCCAATCAACTTCTGATCAGAGAGGAGCCCGGAACAAACGGAACTTTGACCTTAGGGTCCGTATTCAAGATTTACAGCCCAGAGACAGAGTGTTGCTGAGGAATTTAGGAGTCCCATGGAAGCACAAGCTGGCAGACAGATGGAAGTCAGAACCTTATGTCATTTGTAAGAAGCTGCCTGGGTTGCCCGTGTACCAGTTGAAGCCTGACGGAAGAGCGGGGCCATTGAAGACTTGGCATAGAAACCATCTGCTGTCCCTTTCTGAAGCAGTCAGGATGCCTCCTACTCTGGATTCCTCTGAGTTACCTTCCGCTCCTCATACTCCTAGACCCAACACATGGTCTCAGACAACTCTATTAAGGGAGGAAGAAACTTCAGACCAAAGTGAAGAAGAAGAAATAAAGCTCAGTTGGCTGTGGCCGTCCCAGGCGCCTGAATCCCTAATAGTGGATCCTTTGTTACCTGAATCCCCCATAAATTACAATTTGAATGCAGAAGCTGCAGAGTTTATTCCTTCTAATGAGTGATGCATGGGAAGATGCACTAGAATCAGTCCCGGATGAATATCCAAGGAACTCTCTATACCTCCCTGCACCTGAATCAGATGTCTTTGAAGAAGAAGGTCCCATTGCACCGGTCTTAGTGGAGACACCCTTAGAGCCAGAACCCATAACTCCCAGGGAGCAAAGGGTAAAAAGAGTTATCCGCCCTCCTCGGAAGTTGACATACACACAGATGGGAGAAAGTTCTGAGGACACAGTGACTACCGCAAGAAGGACAATTCAAAAGCCTGGCTCCTCCACTGTGCATTTGGTGGAGGGCAACCCCAGCTCACTTTTTGGCACAGTTAGGCAGGTCACTTCTGCTAATGTGGCCTGTGGTCAGGGCAACCTCCCATACCAAGTTTGGTGGGAGGTTCCCCTGCCAAGTTCTTTTGCCATGGTCAATTGCATTACTGTTAGCTAATGTTTACGTTATCTTTGGGGACCAAAGATTTTAAGTGGGGGGAGTGTGTAGCGGGGTATTGCCCTTTAATCCCTCAGAGACTACATTACCCAGTACACTTTAAGGCACCCAGGGTGCATTGCCCCGCGCAAGGACTGCTGGGGTGGACTTTATAAGGGAGAGGCGGAGCCCAATCTTTCTCTTTGGACACCGCCCGCCCAGCAAGTTGAACTGCTGCTTGAGCTCCTGTGACTTTAGGCCAGAAGCCTAGGCCTTTTTCTCCAAAGAGCCTTCCGCCCGCACGAGGAACCTGAGGGACGTCTCTCCTTTGATACTGCACCTTTGCCAGGAGGACCGAAGACCCGGATGTCGAGGGATTGGTGTACACCGCAGCGGAAGAAACGGACGCGGACTGGTCCGGTTGGGTGAGAGAGAGCACCTGCTCATAGACAGACACAGTATCCCTGTTACATTGGTGTATTACAAATTCTATTCTTCAAGTGCCCCATCGTTGCTAGCGAAGATTTCCCTACAGAACTTCTTTTTAGTTCAGTCAGGCCTGACTGTGTAGCGTAGACATTCCTGGGCGCCATTTTGCCCACGAGGGGAAATAGCTGAAAAAGGGACTGTTAGAGTTGCATAGCATATTATACTTGTCTGCTCATTTGAACACTGTTTATTGCAGGGCTCTGCACATGACATGTACACTACTGTTTTATTACTTACCCACTAATCTAAGTAAACGTACCAGGGTTGAGTATATTGGTGTCTGTGTCCTTTACTTTACAGAAGAGACAGGTAAAGAAAGTTTAAATATAATGCTGTGTGTTCTTGTCATAGGACTGTGCTGCTGTGAGTTACAGGCCTCACAGTCCTATCACCCCCCCCCCCTACTAACTGTGCCAAGGGAGGTTAGAGCCGATTGCCAGGGGTTGACAGCGGTGCACTACAGGGCCCAAAAATCATACAGGAAGCCCTCTTAACTGGGGGTATCGCTACATATATAAATATAATAAAGATCACAGGCATTTCCATTGTCCTTTTACTCCTTTGAGATGTAATTGGTTGACCCTCAAGCCCCACGCACTGTTTTATTTCTGTATCTGTGGAGCCGGTGTTATATCCAACCCAATTATCCAGGAAAACACTCCCAACCTGCCCCAGGGACCTTCATAAAAATAATTCTTTAAAGACCCGTAGCTGATTTCTATTATCTTTGTATTGATAAAAATTTTAATACAGAATTATTTAAAACTGATACATTTAATATGGATTATTACCTGTCATTGGCTTGCATGTCCACAGTAGCTGGCTGTACCTAAGAAAGACCACCCCCCCCCCACCCTAGGTGCACTACTTTTATAGAGTCACAAAGACAAAGGTTCTTTAAAGTACAACCACTGCGCTGCACTACCAAGATTAGCATATGTGGGCAACAAGCAAATACGATTTCTTCTATATACATAAATATTTTTAAAAACCTGGAACAAGTTTTCTTCTAAGTGATGGGACAGAAAAGAAAGAAGCACTCATTGCTAAATCTTTATCTTAAAGTGGAGTTCCACCCTAAAAAAAAAAAAAAAAAAAGAAATACACCAAAATCCTTTAAAAAAATAGAAAAAAAATTGCGGGTGGAATCCCTCTTTAAGTCGAGTTTGTATTTTAGGAAAACAGAAGGTGGACATGCTGCACACCGGAACCCAGCCGCTATATAAAGAGGTAAAGATACTGTGACAGCAGGAAGGTAAAGTCACCTGGTTGCATCCAGGGGGGTAGGTATATTTCTCCCAGATTCAGGCTTTATGCCGACTTATACAACTAGGGAGAGAGTTGATGAAGCCCAGCTGAGGCTAGTGGGCTCATGGATGATTCATACCTCTAGGGAGAGTGCTGGGCGTCGTGCAGGCAGGGAGTTGATGAGACCAGCTGAAGCTTGTCAGCTCGTTTAAGGCCTCTATAAAAACTCCCAGCTTCATTAGGTGTTTGCTCATGCCTGGAACCAGACCTGTGTGGACTGTCTAGGGAGAGTGAACCCCTGTGCGGTGAGACAAAGCCTGTGTGGCTATTTGTTTGGACATTTACTAAACCAGGGACTTAGGGACTAGGACAGCACCAGGCTGATCCCAGTTGTTAGTTAGGGAAACCTGCATGTTTAGTCAGAGGTCAAGCTGACCAGGATTTATTTTGTTTATGTTTCTTTTTGCTTTGCTGTGTTTTTGTCACTGTAAATAGAGAAATAAACCGCACCTTTTGATCTTGAAAACCACAACCTCCGTCTGCTGGGCCTGTTTTTGTGTGGGGAGCCCATCCAGGGGGTCACACACACCCACTACCGAGCTAACCCCCTCACAGTTGGTGGAGAACCAGTGGCAGTTTTTTTTTAAGCCAGCATGGAGGAGATACTGAAACAGCTGGCTCTAGCAAATGCCAATCAACAGCAGACAAATGCAGGTTTGCAAAAGAGCCTTGCAGCTCAACAACAGAGCTTCGCAGCCCAGCAACAAGCCCAGCAGCAATCTGAGGCCCGCTTCATAGACCTGTTGCAGAAGCAAGAGCAGAGACTACAACAACAGATGGAAGCAGTAATGCAGCAACGTCCGCAGACCAGTGAGGAAAGCCGTCCCACTAATACCGCGTCCTTTGGGGTGAGTCGTTTATTGACAAAAATGACTGGAGAGGATGATCCAGAGGTATTTTTGACCACATTTGAAAGGACTGCTGAAAGAGAAAAGTGGCCTGAGGAGCAGTGGGCTGGACTGCTGGCTCCTCTGTTAACTGGTGAATCGCAGAAAGCTTACTATGACCTAGAGCCTGACCAAGCAAAAGACTATGTGATGCTAAAAGCTGAAATATTGGCAAGGCTGGGTGTCACCCTGGCTGTCCGGGCTCAGCGTGTGCATAACTGGACTTTCCAGCTTGGAAAACCCCCCAGGTCTCAAATGTATGATCTCATTCACCTGAGCAGGAAGTGGCTACAGCCAGAGACTTTGTCCGCACCGGAGATTGTGGAACGTGTTGTGATGGATCGTTTCTTGAGAGCTCTTCCTACCGCCATTCAAAAGTGGGTAAGCCATGGAGACCCAGAAACGGCCGGTAAACTTGTGGATCGTGTAGAGAGATACTTGGCTGCAGAGAACCTGACGGCCTCTTCCAGAGACTCTCGGACTTTCCACCCTAAGACCAGACCATCCCCAGGGGCGGATAAGAGGATTCCAAGGGGTGAGGGTGGAGAGAGTGAGAGGGTGGGAGCTCTACCCAAAGTTTGGCGAGAACAGCCTGGGAAGTCAGGGGCTCAAGAGGCAGCCAAATGGATTGTTTGCTACCGCTGCCGGCAAGCGGGACATATTGCAGCAAATTGCCCGGTTGTGGAGGAACCCATGCAATATGACTTTCTGACGGACAGACGTCAGTCGCTGTGTGCGACAGTCGCATGCACTGCCATTCGGGGAACTGAGAAACATTTATGCAAAATGTGTATTAATGGTAGAAATGTTGTGGTATTACTGGATTCAGGTAGCCTTGTGACCCTGATAAAGGCTGAATTAGTTAAAACAGAGGTCTCTGGGAATAGCAAGGTAGCTGTTATTTGTGTGCATGGGGACACCCGCGAGTATCCAGTGACTACAGTGTGTTTCAAGACCCCCAAAGGTACCCTCTCTCATCCAGTGGGGTTAGTATCTCAACTACCGCATGATGCCATTGTGGGAAGGGATTTTCCGAAGTTCTGGGAACTGTGGGATGATCCTGAGCCCCCCACTGGTGCCCCTATGTACCAGGAAGGTGATAGCCAGAACTCCTCTGAGAGTGGTGAGGACTCTCCAGAATTTCCCTTGTCAGTATTGGCAGGCGAGACTCAAGAAACTGGAGAGGAGCCCACCTCCTCAGACGAAAACCTACCGTCTGTGGAGTTTTCTGATCTTGAGGTTCACAGGGAAAATTTTGCCACAGAACAGGTAAAAGACCCCGCCCTAATAAAGGCACGGGAAAACGTAGTGGAAATAGATGGCGAGTTAGTGAACCCAGATAATACCTGCACTTACCCATACTTCAGCGTAGAGAAGGACCTACTGTATCGGGTGGCAAAAAGGGCAGAAGAAACCGTTGAGCAGCTTGTAGTGCCCAAACCTTACAGGAAGTTGGTGTTGGAGTTGGCCCATGGGCACATTCTTGGAGGTCATCTGGGGACAGAGAAAACCCGAGAGAGGGTATTACAGAGATTCTATTGGCCTGGGGTGATGAAGGACATAGAAAATTATTGTTCCTCCTGCCCTGTGTGTCAGAGGTCGGCCCCGATGCCACATTTCCGTAGCCCGCTGGTCCCTCTACCCATCATTGAGGTCCCGTTTGAGAGGATCGCAATGGATTTGGTAGGTCCTATAATCAAGTCCGCTAGGGGGCACCAGTACATATTAGTTATAATGGACTATGCCACCCGTTATCCAGAAGCGATCCCTCTCCGAAATACCTCGGCCAAAACCATAGCCAAAGAGCTATCTCTTGTTTTTAGCCGGGTGGGTATTTGTAAAGAACTGCTTACGGACCAAGGTACACCCTTTATGTCCCGGGTTATGAAAGCTGTGTAAATTGTTCAAAGTGACGCAATTGCGTACGTCTGTGTATCACCCCCAAACCGATGGGCTGGTTGAAAGATTCAACCAAACCCTAAAACAAATGTTGAAGAAAGTGGTGGATAGAGATGGAAAGGATTGGGACTGTCTACTTCCTTATTTGATGTTTGCTATTAGGGAGGTGCCCCAATCCTCTACGGGATTCCCCCCCTTTGAGTTACTGTATGGGAGACACCCAAGAGGGCTGTTGGATATTGCCAAGGAAACTTGGGAAAGTGAGCGTTCTCCCCACAGGAGTGTGATTGAGCATGTCGCCCTGATGCAAGATCGAATTGCACAGGTAATGCCCATCGTGAAGGAACATTTGGCCCAAGCGCAGTTGGCACAGCAGAGAGTGTACAACCGTGGAGCCAAGACAAGTACCTTTTCCCCGGGGGATAGGATATTGGTACTTGTCCCTACGGTTGAAAGTAAATTCCTTGCCAAATGGCAAGGCCCCTACGAGATAATGGAAAAAGTGAGCGAAGTGAATTACAAGGTCAGACAACCAGGAAGGCGAAAGCCCGAACAGATCTATCACGTTAATCTGTTGAAAGCCTGGAGGGATAGAGAGTCCCTAGTCGCAGAAACTTGGTCACCAGCTCAAACTGGTTGCGTGATTCCGGAGGTTGGAATAGCAGCCACCTTGTCACAACCCCAACAACAGGAGGTTAAGGAGTTTGTGCTTCGCAACAAGGAGGTGTTCTCTGAGCTGCCGGGACAAACATCTGGGGTAGAGCATGATATTATTACCCCGCCCGGTGAAAGGGTGAAGTTAAAACCCTATCGGATCCCAGAGGCCCGACGGGAGGCAATACGGGAGGAAGTACAGAAAATGCTGAACTTAGGGGTGATAGAGGAGTCCCAAAGTGATTGGTCTAGTCCCATTGTGTTGGTGCCTAAACCGGATGGGAGCTGGCGATTTTGTAACGATTTTCGTCAGTTGAACAAAGTTACAAAATTTGACACCTACCCCATGCCACGTATAGATGAGTTGATCGACCGGCTGGGAACAGCCCGATACATGACGACTCTTGACCTCACAAAAGGGTATTGGCAAATTCCCCTGGCCAAGTCGGCCAAAGAGAAAACCGCATTTGTAACCCCAGACGGGGCGTTCCAATATAAAAGAATGCCGTTCGGGTTACAGAATGCGCCGGCCACATTCCAGCGGAAAATGGACCAGATACTGAGGCCCCATCGGAAGTATGCTGCGGCTTACCTGGATGACGTAATTGTCCATAGCACAGATTGGGCCTCACATCTGCCAAAAGTGCAAGCAGTCCTAGACTCTATCCGGGAAGCGGGGTTTACGGCTAACCCCAAGAAGTGTACCATTGGGCAGGAGGAGGCCAAATATCTTGGGTACACCATTGGCAGGGGAGTAATAAAACCCCAACTCAACAAAGTCGAGGCCATCCAGAGTTGGCCACGTCCCAACAGCAAGAAGCAGGTACGAGCCTTTCTGGGAATCGCGGGTTATTATCGGCGCTTCATTCCCCACTTTGCTTCTAAGGCTGTGCCGCTAACCAACCTGACGAAAGGGAAAGGGTCGGTCATGATTAAATGGACCCCCGAGGCTGAGGCAGCATTCCAATTCTTGAAACAAGCCTTATGTAGCCAGCCAGTGTTGTACTCACCCGACTTCTCTAAAGACTTTGTCGTACAAAGTGATGCATCAGATGTGGGGTTAGGAGCAGTATTGTCCCAGGTCTGGAACGGGGAAGAGCACCCAGTCATTTACCTCAGCAGGAAGTTGAAGTCCCATGAGGTAAATTACGCCACGGTTGAAAAGGAGTGTTTAGCGGTGAAGTGGGCTCTAGATTCCCTTCGGTACTATCTGCTAGGTAGGCACTTTGACATGGTTACGGATCACGCTCCGTTAAAGTGGATGGCTCAAAACAAGGAGACAAATAGAAGAGTAAATAGGTGGTTCCTGGCCCTACAGGAATTCAACTTCACAGTAAAGCATCGCCCTGGCGTTCAAATGGGGAATGTGGATGCTTTGTCTCGAGTACATGAATGCCTGATTGCTGGTGTTCCAACCCCAAGGTTAAAACAAGAGGGGGGGGTATGTGACAGCAGGAAGGTAAAGTCACCTGGTTGCATCCAGGGGGGTAGGTATATTTCTCCCAGATTCAGGCTTTATGCCGACTTATACAACTAGGGAGAGAGTTGATGAAGCCCAGCTGAGGCTAGTGGGCTCATGGATGATTCATACCTCTAGGGAGAGTGCTGGGCGTCGTGCAGGCAGGGAGTTGATGAGACCAGCTGAAGCTTGTCAGCTCGTTTAAGGCCTCTATAAAAACTCCCAGCTTCATTAGGTGTTTGCTCATGCCTGGAACCAGACCTGTGTGGACTGTCTAGGGAGAGTGAACCCCTGTGCGGTGAGACAAAGCCTGTGTGGCTATTTGTTTGGACATTTACTAAACCAGGGACTTAGGGACTAGGACAGCACCAGGCTGATCCCAGTTGTTAGTTAGGGAAACCTGCATGTTTAGTCAGAGGTCAAGCTGACCAGGATTTATTTTGTTTATGTTTCTTTTTGCTTTGCTGTGTTTTTGTCACTGTAAATAGAGAAATAAACCGCACCTTTTGATCTTGAAAACCACAACCTCCGTCTGCTGGGCCTGTTCTTGTGTGGGGAGCCCATCCAGGGGGTCACACACAGCCACTACCGAGCTAACCCCCTCACAATACGGATTCAGCCTGAACTCCTCCAGGTGATGTTCCTCTGACATGTTTCGTCCCGTCTATGGGGTTGAATCATAGCCCTGTAGGCATGGCGAAAAATGTCAGAGGAGCATAGCCAGGAAGAGTTTAGGCTGAAGCCGTATCTTTACCTCTATATATACAGTAGTGTCTGGATTCCCTTGTGCGGCGTCTCCACCTTCTGTTTTCCGATCTGTTTCTGCCAGCCTGAATGTGCTTGTTTGGACGTCAGCACCTGAGCTGTACTTTGGACTGCAGGGGGAAGTTTTGCAATGCTTTTGAGAGAAGAGGCAGTTTTGAACCCCAATGAAGTTTTTATTGCTGTCTGTGTCCTCGGTGGAGGGATTCACCCCCTCTAATTGTAATCAGGGACCTCATATACTGCCAGCAGCAGCCATGCTGGCCAAGGGCTCTTCCCACCATCCTCCTGCATCAGGAATGTAATAGGGCACTGTACACCTGTAGTTTGGATAAACTCCACCATCTTGGTTGCTCACATTCTCCCAGCACGAGGCCCACCTCCAGAAATAAAAGAAACATCTGCACGTTCAGCCTTTGTAACATTTTACTGTAGCAGGAACAGCATGCACAGTTCTTTCCAAAACACCAATATGCCTCTTTGTACCTGATCATCAACACTCTACAGTTCAAATTAAACTTTAACACGGGGATGGCAACCAGCATTTCCAGTAGGTAGGTTCCCTTATATGGGTTCTTCAATGGGCCTATACCAGGCCTTCCCCGAAGGGTGTCCTTCACTTTGGCATTAATTTCACATAATGGTGTACTGCAGACCACCTTTTCCCATCAAACTCTGCCTTCAAGCCCTTTTGGCCCCAATTATAAAGGGCCAATCTAGTCCCACCCACGGTACCCACCTGGGGGAGAGATTTCCCGAAAAGGGGTACTAACCCCTGTTTACATATTTGTCTTGGTGACCATTGTCCATAATTTTTTCCAGAACAGGAAGTGAGAGGATTTAAAGCAATTTCTTTTTACTTCCTGTTGTGTCTCCTGGACAGGAATTAAGAAGTGATCTCCGTAATGGGACACAGACACACAGACGCACACAAAAAACTTACATGAGTTTCAATCATTCCCTATTCTTTCAATATTTTTTTCAACTGTGAGCCGCTCTCTTATAAGAGGTTTGCAGCTAATGAAGTCAAGACTACATTCTCCTGTATGCTTGTTGGGGGTCAGTGACTCTTTGACATTTTAAGAAGACTATAGTATCTTCCATGTAGCCAAATCTCGAATTAGCTGAGAATAAACAGAATTACCATGATAGGTAGGAAAGGTAAACCATAACTACTTCTATATCTAGTTTCACACAGGTTATCATCAACCATTTTTCTGAACTAGGTATGTTTAAGTTGGATAGGCATCATGATATCATATATGTTAATGGGGGCCTTTCTGAAGCAGTCTTAGGATAGCCTTTTTCACCTCTTGGTTCCTCAGGCTGTAGATAAGAGGATTCAACATTGGGGTCACCACCGTGTAGAATACAGAGGATACCTTTTCTTGTTTTTTGAGGGTACTGGAGGATGGATGAAGGTAAGTACAGGAAACTGTAACATAGAAGATGGTAGAACACATAAGATGTGAGGAGCAGGTGCTAAATGCTTTCCTCCTTCCAGCTGCAGAGTTTATCCGTAAGACAGAAGACATGATAAAGGTGTAGGAGACCAGGATTATCATCATTGAACTTAAAGAACAAGAACACACAAAGAAAAGGGTGACGATGGTGCAGGTGCGTGTTTCGGAACAAGACAACCTGACAAGTGGAGGGATGTCACAGTAGAAGTGGTCAATAAGGTTAGAGTCACAAAATTCAAGACTGAATAGACTGTTGGTCTGTGCAACTGACTGCACAAAGCCAACAGAGAAAGTGAGACTTACAAGACCGAGACATTTCTTCTTAGTCATCACTGAGACATAGTGGAGAGGGTGGCATATAGCAACATATCGGTCATACGCCATGTCAGAGAGGACAAAGACCTCTGTACATACCAGTGCACAAAAGAAGTAGAATTGAAGAGTGCAACCTTTGAATGTGATTAATTTTCTCTCGGAAAGGAGGTCAGACAACATTTTAGGAGTAATTACTGAAGAGTAGAAGAGGTCCACTATAGACAGATATTTCAGTAAGTAGTACATCGGAGTCTGGAGGCTGGGTGAGATATGTACCATTGCCATCATCCCAACGTTTCCAAGCACGGTCACTATGTAAACTACTAAAAAGAGCATGAAGAGGAACGGGGCAACTAATTTATCATCAGTAAGACTAGAAAACTCAAAAATGGTCACTTGAGTCTTGTTCTTGACATTCATTATGCTTTTGGTCTGAAATAGTTGAAATAAGCATCTCATTTGTTCAGGAAAATAGTATATGTAAAGATTATATCAATTGGTGTCCTACAGTAGATGGTAATACATTGAGACTGTTTTATTATTTATCTCCCTGGATATAATGACATTTTGCAATATGAGGACTCTTTATCCCCTGAACACGTCTGTTGCACCAGACAAAACACGCGTAGGGCGAGGCCAGTGGCATATGATGTTGTATAGCCGCTGTCAGGGGCGGCGCCAGGTGGGTGTTTGGGTGTGCTGAAGCACCCCCAAAAATGCTTTAAACACTCTCATAGCACCCATAAAATTTACACTTGAATTTCCACTATAATGTCACATCTTTCTTAGAGAAAATTTTACCTGCATGCCCTGTGTGACAAAAAAGGTCTCGGGACTCTTTCATATAGAGAAGGGATACCGCGGCTCTGGCCGCAAAAGCTGCTGAACTTCAGTGAGTCCCAGCAGGGGCTGGGTTAGTGCACCCATATCAGTGGTGGATTGATCCCAGTGCTGTGCAGAGGCGCTAGGTTTAAAAGCACTGGGACATGTGGCGTCTCTGCACTTGCCGACCGCACTAAGGAAAGTAAGGAGGGAGAAGCTCGCTACCCAGCCCAGACCATCCCATGTAGAAAGATAATTTTGCTCTCTCTCTCCCTGCATGAAATCCACGCACGCCCCTCTGCCTCAACACCACTCCAGTTACCACCAGGCAGACAGATGCTGTGTTTGCTTATATGGAACTGCTGTGGGGTCTGCAAGGCTCAGGACAAGAGGGGGGTTTCCTATCCCAGCCCCAGGGGAGGAATGATTACTTCTGGAAATGCAAGTAGGCTGCAACCGTCCCCTCACCACCACAATATCAAGTGCCTGGCCCTGTTACTTATAATGGAGCTGCTGCCTGCTGAGCCGGGCAGTAAGCTGTGCCTGCCCCTCACCACGATACAAGACCAGGCACTGGCAGGCAGTGCCTGTTCCTTATGGAGCCCCTGAGCTGGGACAAGGGGGGGTCTGGGGGGGGTGGACTCCAGTCCTCCAGTCCTCCTCTATGGTGGTGGCAGGCACTGATCTAGGGGTATGCCTGATCTGGATAAGGGGAATCCTGTGATCTAGGCACACTTAAGAGAAAGCCTGATCTGTAATGGGCACTATGATCATATGGGTCACTGCTGCTCTGCACTCTCTAAAGAGGCTCTCCTAATCAGAGCACTGTAAAGGGCCACTGCTGCACTGGGCACTCTGAGGGGCCACTGCTGCTCTGGGCACTCTAAGGGAGCACTCCGGCTCTGGGCATTCTAAGGGAGCACTCCGGCTCTGAGCATTCTAAGGTGGTATTCCCCTTAGTTCCCAAGTTTGGTTAGAGCCGATTCGCGCTTTTCAGTCTCCGTGCTTTTCAGTCCGTTACAGCATGACGAATGTGCTATCTCCGTTAAGAAGGCTAGTTTTACCAGAACGAGCACTCCCGTCTCCTAATTCAGTCTGAGCATGCATGGGTTTTTTCTCCGATGGAGTTCCACACAGACGATCGGAATTTGCTATCGTTTTTTTTTCCCATCGGATAAATTTAAAACATGTTCTATTTTTAATCACCCATCGGACTGTTTTCATCGGTAAAAATGATCGTGTGTACAGGGCCTAAGGGGTCACTGCTGCTCTGGGAATTCTAGATGGCACTCCTGCTCTGGGTACACTTTGAGAAGAAACTCCTGCTCTGGGCACTCTAAGGGGGACACTCCTGTTCTGGACACTCTGAGGGGGGGCACTCCTGCTCTGGGCACTCTGAGGGGATACTCTCCTGCTCTGGGTACACTTACGGGATACTCCTGCTCTGGGCACTCTAAGGGGGGATGCCTGATCCATATGGGCACTGTGATCTTAGGGGTCACGCCTGTTCTGGGCACTCTGAGGTGGGTACTCCTGTTCTGGGCACTATGAGGGGGGCACTCTTGCTCTGGGCACTCTAAGGGGTCACTGCTGCTCTGGGCATTCTAGATGACACTCCTGCTCTGGGCACTCTGAGAAAGGGACTCCTAATCTGGGCACTCTAAAGGATCACCAATGCCCTGGCCATTCTAATCAGTCACTGCTGCTCTGGCCAATTTAAGGGGGCACTCCTGCTCTGAGCATTTCAAGGGGGCACTCCTGCTCTGGCCATTCTAAGGGGTCGCTGCTGCTCTGGCCATTCTAAGGAGACACTACTGCTCTGGGCATACTAAGGGGACACTCCTGCACTGGGCATTCTAAGAGGGCACTCTCCTGCTCTGGGCACCCTATGGGATTTCCTTTCCTGCTCTGGGCACTCTCAGGGGGCACTCCTAACCTGGGCACTCTAAGGGGCCACTGCTGCCCTGGACATTCTAAAAGGTCACTCTTGCTATGGGACTCTAAGGGGTCACGCTTGCTCTGGGCACTCTAAAGCTGGCTACACACTATACAACTTTTATACAATCTTCTTGTACAACTTTGCTTTAGATTTACCAAAACCATATAAAATGAGGTCAAACCAAAACACTTTTACATTGTATGCAATCAGGCAGGCCCTTGCACTACATAGTTGAAGGTAAATCTAAAGGAAATTGAATCACAAAAATTGTATAATTTGTATCCAGCTTTAGGGTTCACGCGTGATCTTGGCACTTTAATTTGGCACTCCTAAACTTGGCACTCCAAGGGGGAAACCTGGTCTATGTGGGCACTGATCTAAGGGGTCACTCCTGCTTTGGGCACTCTGAGGGGACACTCCTGCTCTGGGCACTCTAAAGGGGCACTCCTAATCATGGCACTCTAAGGGGTCACTGCTGCTCTGGGCATTTTAAAAGTTCACTCTTGCTCTGGGCATTCTCAGGGGTCACTCCTGCTCTGGGCACTCCTAATCTTGGCACTCTAAGTGGGAAGCCTGGTTTATATGGGCACTGGTCTAAAGGGGCATTCTCCTGAGGGGGGCACTCCTGCTCTGGACATTCTAAGGGGTTACTGCTGCTCTGTGCATTCTAAAAGGTCACTTTTGCTCTGGCTACTCTAAAGGGGCACTCATAATCTGGGCACTCTAAGGGGGGAGCCTGGTCTATATGGGCATTGATCTGAGGGAACACTCCTGTTCTGGGCTCTCTGAGGGGACACTCCTGTTCTGAGCACTCTGAGGGGACTCTCCTGTCCTGGGCAATCTGAGGGGACACTCTCCTGCTCTGGGCACTCTAAGGGGTCACTCCTGCTCTGGGCACTCAAAAGATTCACTCCTGATCTTGGCACTCTAATTTTGCACTCTTAATCTGGGCACTCTATGGGGGAAGCTTGGTCTACATGGGCATTGATCTAAGGAGAAACTCCTGCTCTGGACACTTTAAGGGGGCATTCTCCTGCTATGGGCACTCAGACGGGGCACTCCTGCTCAGGATACTCAAATGGGTCCCTCTCCTGCTCTGGGCACTCTGAGAGGACACTTTCCCTGCTCTGGGCACTCTGAGGGGTCACTCTCCTGCTCTGAATACTCTGAGGGGGCACTCCTGCTCTAGGCTTTCTAAGGAGAAAGCCTAATCTATATGGGCACAGTGATCTTAGGGGTCACTCCTGCTCTGGGCACTCTAAAATGGCACTTCTGCTTTGGGGGTCACTCCTAATCTGGGCACTTATGATTAAGCCTGATCTATATGAGCACTCTAAGGGGACACTCCTAAACTGGGTACTCTAAGTGATCATTCCTGACCCAATCACCCCCCCCCAATTATATGCTGCTCACTGTTCACCCACTGAATGCTGCTCACTGACACCCCCCCTGTATGCATTGTACAGGGGGCACATCAACCACCATTGTGGTGACCGCACATTGTGTATATGCTGTATATGCTCTGTTGTATGTTTCACAATGAAGGGGGCCCACTTACTGCTATAATCCTGGAGGTTAATTATTGTACAGTGTTGGGGGTTAATTATTATGTAGTTCTGGTAGTTAATAATGCACATTCCTGGGGGTTTATTGCTGTGCTGTGGTTCATTTTTGTGCTATGCTGGGATTTAATTGTTCTGCCATGCTAAGGGGCTAATTATTGTGCAATATTGGTGGTTTATTATTGTGCCATGCTTGCAGTTCATTATTGTGCCATGCTGATATTTAATCGTTGTTCCATGCTAAGGGGTTAATTATTGTGCAATATTGGAGGTTTATTATTGTGCCATGCTTGAGGTTCAATATTGTGCCATGCTTGCTGTTCATTATTGTGCAATATTGGAGGTTTATTATTGTGCCATGCTTGTGGTTTATTATTGTGCCATGCTTGCGGTTCTTTATTGTTCCATGCTTGTGGTTCATTATTGTGCTATGCTAGCGGTTCATTTTTGTGCCATGCTTGCGGTTCATTTTTGTGCCATGCTTACGGTTCATTATTGTGCTGCGCTGGGGGTTTATTTTTGTTCTGTGCCAGGGGTTAGTTATTATGTTGTGCTGGGTGTTTTGGCTGGCCGTGACATGTACTGGGGATTTTCTGGCCCTTATACTTGCTGGGGAGCTATTGTTGACCCTGACACTTGCTGGGGATTATCATTTTTAGTCCCATTTGGGCTTGTTTTACTCCAACAATCAATTCTGTGTGCCCCAAGGCCCTATTTTGTCTATATAAAGGGGAAAGGCTGTGAAGAAACACCCACTTTTCAGTCATGCCTACCTTTGGCAACACCCACTTTTGGCTACGCCCACGAGAGAGATATGCACTGCTTGCGCCGCATTAGCTCCTCCACTTTTTCTCCCAGCACCCACACAGCACCCCCCAAAAAAATTGTCTGGAGTTGCCCCTGGCCGCTGTTGATCCCTGGTGTGGTGTGTTTTGCCTGTGGTAATTTGTAACCTCTGTGAGTATATCTGTTTTTTATAAATCATGTGGTTTTAACATACTACTCTATGGTCCTTTGTTCTTTCTTCTACCCATTATTGCTGCCTTTGGATAAATAGTGAAGGACCGTGGAGGCAGTGGAGGCAGTGGAGTCAGTGGTTCCCTGAGTTTTGGCCCCCTTCATTTGGATGATTTCTGCACGGTTGATCTCTTATCATTTGGAGGTTATTACTGTTTGGTAAGGGAACTGGCAGGCTTGTCTGTGATGTGGTTTGGGATTCTTACATAAGGATTCTCGTAATTTTCAAGATTTCACATTTATGCTTTTATATATTTTCCTTTGAAGTTTACCCCTTTTGTTATGTAAACATCTATTATGTGATTGTTAATTCACCATTTATGTGATGCACATTGTTTATTGAGGTTTAACCACTTCAATACTGTGCCATAGCCAAAGGATGGCTACAGCACAGCTCTGTTGTTCTAGGAGGCCGTCTATGGACCTCCTCCCAGAATACGCCTCCCGTGCGCCCCCTGGGGCATGCTTCAGATGCGCTCTGTGATCTCTGTTTCCGTCGAACACAGCTGATCACAGATTCAGCTAAAAGGCCAATCACAGCGACCCTTTACCATGTGATTAGCTGTGTTCAATCACAGCTAACCACATGTAAAGAAACTTGCTGGTTATCGGCATTCCTATCTTCACGCGCTGTCACAGCGTGAGGAAAGGAGAGCTGGTAACTAGAAAGTGTGACAGGGGACATTTACACCGAAAATCAGGGCACTGATTATCAGTGCAGCCCCAACAGTGCCAATCAGTTCCCATCAGGGCAGCTTATCAGGGCTACCTATCAGTGCCTATCAGTGCCCATCAGTGCCGTCTCTGTGCAGCCTCGTCAGTGTCCCCTCATCATTGCCATCGGTGCAGCTTAGTGATCTCTGTGTCTGAAGGACACAGAGCTCACAGAGCGCATCTGAAGCACACCCCAGGGGGGCGCATGGGAGGCATATTCTGGGAGGGGGTCCATGGACACCCTCCTAGAACAAGAGAGCCGTGCTGTAGCCATCTTTTTGCTATGGCGCAGTATTGAAGTGGTTAAACCTCAATAAACATAGTCCATCAATGCCGCCCCACCAGTGCCCATCAGTGCAGCTTCATTAGTGCCCATCAGTGCAGCTTCTCAGTGCCACCTCATCAGTGCCTATTAGTGCCGCCTCATCAGTACAGTCTCATCATGGCAGCATCACTAGTGCCCATCAGTGCTGCTTATCAGTGCCCATCAGTGCCGCCTCATCAGTGCCCATCAGGGCGGCCTCATCAGTACAGTCTCATCAGTGCAGCCTCACCACTGCCCATCAGTGCAGGCTCACCATGCCCATTAGGGCAGCCTTTTCAGTGCCCATCAGTGCAGCCTCACCAGTGCCTATCAGTGCAGCCTAATCAGTGCAGCCTCATCAGAGCACATCAGTAAAGGTGAACAAAATACTTATTTGCAACATTCTATAGCAGAAAGTAAGAAAAACTTTTTTCCTAAAAATTCTCAGTCTTTTTTCTTTTAGCAAAAAATAAAAAAACCCAGTGGAGATTAAATACCACCAAAAGTAATCTATATTTGTGTAAAAACAAAATGATAAAAATGTCATATGCGTACAGTGTTGCATGACCGCGCAATTGTCATTCAAAGTATGACAGCACTGAAAGCTGAAAATTGGCCGGGGCAGGAAGCGGGTGAAAGTGGCCATTATTGAAGTGGTTAAAAAACAAAAAGTTTTTGTTTCAGATATGACTGCCATTATTGGGGTTAAAGAGGAAGTAAATCCTGATGGGTTTTACTTCCTCTTTATTTCCCTGCAAAGGTAAAGCATAATGGGCTACTATGCAAGGCGTAGCCCATTATGTGTCACTTACCTGGAACAGAAGCCTGCAATGTCACAGCGGTCCCCACTGGCAGGAAGTGTTCATCTTCACCCCTCTTCCTTCCGGGGGCGTGAACTCCGGCTCTGTGACTGGTTGAAGTCCCGTGACGTCACTCCCATGCGTGCGGGAGTCGGCAGTCACGGCATGACCCTTTAAGAAACGGCATGATCTTGCCCTTTCTAAAGTGCGCATGCGCCAAAAATATCGGCGCACGGCTTTATTGGAAATATCTCCTAAACCGTGAAGGTTTAGGGGATCTTTACTGGACCTACAGGTAAGCCTTAATATAGGCTTACCTGTAGGTAAAAGTGGTTGTAGAGAGTTTACAACCACTTATAGGATAATTTTTTTTCTAGTCTGTGAGAAAAAATTAACAGTTGCTTTAAGTTTGGTTTTCCTTTTTCTTGCTGAACATTAAAGCAGAGTTCCGGCGAAAAATAAAAATAAAAATTATAAGTCAGCAGCTACAAATACTGCAGTTGCAGACTTTTAATATTAGAACACTTACCTGTCCAGGCCGCCCGCGATGTCCTCACCCGAAGCCGACCCGTCCCTCGGCTCCCGGGTGCAGGTGCAGGTGCCGGCATCTTCAGTAAGGGAATAAGGAAGTGAAGCCTTGCGGCTTCACAGCCTGGTTCCCTACTGCGCATGCGCGTTCTCACTGGTACCTGCTGTCTCTCGGGACCTGTGTGTCTCCCAGAAGACAGCGGGGGCGGGGGGGGCGGAGGAGGGGCCGGACATGGCGTAGATCGCTGCAGAATCTGCAGCGATCTATCACCGGAAGTGGGAGCAAATACCTCTATTAGACAGGTATCAGCTCCCCCCTCTCCCTGAAAGGTGCCAAATGAGACACTGGAGAGGGGGAGGATCTGGAAAAGCTGTATATGCTCTGTTGTATGTTTCACAATGAAGGGGGCCCACTTACTGCTATAATCCTGGAGGTTAATTATTGAACAGTGTTGGGGGTTAATTATTATGTAGTTCTAGTAGTTAATAATGCACATTCCTGGGGGTTTATTGCTGTGCTGTGGTTCATTATTGTGCTATGCAGGGATTTAATTGTCCTGCCATGCTAAGGGGATAATTATTGTGCAATATTGGTGGTTTATTATTGTGCCATGCTTGCAGTTCATTATTGTACCATGCTGATATTTAATCGTTTTTCCATGCTAAGGGGTTAATTATTGTGCAATATTGGAGGTTTATTATTGTGCCATGCTTGAGGTTCAATATTGTGCCATGCTTGCCGTTCATTATTGTGCCATGCTGATATTTAATCATTGTTCCATGCTAAAGGGTTAATTATTGTGCAACATTGGAGGTTTATTATTGTGCCATGCTTGTGGTTTATTATTTTGCCATGCTTGCGGTTCTTTATTGTTCCATGCTTGTGGTTCATTTTTGTGCCATGCTTGCGGTTCATTTTTGTGCCATGCTTACGGTTCATTATTGTGCTGCGCTGGGGGTTTATTTTTGTTCTGTGCCAGGGGTTAGTTATTATGCTGTGCTAGGTGTTAAGGCTGGCCGTGACATGTTCTGGGGATTATCTGGCCCTTATACTTGCTGGGGAGCTATTGTTGACCCTGACACTTGCTGGGGTATATAATTTTTTGTCCCATTTGGGCTTGTTTTACTCCAACAATCAATTCTGTGTGCCCCAAGGCTCTATTTTTGAAGTTCCATTTTTGGGTGGAACTCCGCTTTAACTGTATCATTATTAAAATTAGAGTTGGTTTAAATTAAACTTTCTTTTTTGAACTTTTCTAAAGTGGACCTTGTACTATATACAAGGTCTGCTGTTAGCCTTTTCCACCCTTCCCTGCGCTGAAATAAAGGTATAAGAGAAGAAAAAAAAAGATAATACAGGTATGCTTACATTTCCCCCGGATTTTTTGATGCAGGGAGTGATGTCATCCGCCTTTGAAGAGATCCCGCGGAACGATGAAAACTCCAAACCAGCAGCAGAATTCTGGGAGCATCCTTGGGATTTGGATTACTCTACATTCTCTGGGCCTCGCTGGAAGGAGGACGACGTCACCTTTACCCAGACACCACAGGTGGAAGATGGGGGAAAGGTAAGTACACTAATTAATTTTTCTTACAGGCATAGATTTAAACTTTTTTTTACAATGACTATGATTTGGGGAAGGGGAACGGGGCAAATGTAAATAGTGGACCTTGCTTTTTAGGTGCAAGGTCTACTTTACCCCTTTAAAGTATTTTTATTATACGTAATATCAGAGTGTATATTTTTGCTGTAAAAAAAAAAATCTGTGCACAGAGAATGCTTTCAAAAATATATATTTTTATTCTTTATTTTTTTTTCAATTTACAAAAGGCAAAGTGACTGAACAGAAGAAAAATCAAAATCACACCAATATTTGGT
Source organism: Rana muscosa (assembly GCA_029206835.1). Classification (NCBI taxonomy): domain Eukaryota; kingdom Metazoa; phylum Chordata; class Amphibia; order Anura; family Ranidae; genus Rana; species Rana muscosa. The sequence goes on along the minus strand of CM055118.1, from coordinate 366,565,889 downwards.
GTGACCACCCTTTGGCTTCAAACCAGAAACAATTCTTAAGCCCTGTACACACGATCGCATTTCCTATGGTTTTTAAACTGATGGATTTTTCCATCGGAAAACCGATGAAGCTGACTTTCATCAGTCTTGCCTACACACCATCAGTCAAAAAACCGACCGTTCCAAACGCGGTGACGTAAAACACTCCGATGAGCCGAGAAAAATGAAGTTCAATGCTTCTGAGCATGCGTCGACTTGATTCTGAGCATGCGTGGGTTTTTCATCCGATGGAGTTCCCCACAGACGATAGTAATTTGCTATCGGTTTTTTAACCATCGGATAAATTTAAAACATGTTCTATTTTTAGACACCGATGGAAAAAAGACCGATGGGGCCCATACACGATCGGTTTGTCGGATGAAAAAAGTCCATCGGACTGTTTTCATCGGTAAAACCTATTGTGTGTACAGGGCTTTACAGTTAAAATAAAACACACAAACTCACACCAAACAGAAGCTAATGATCATCATTTTCATATGTACTGTAGGTTAAAACACAGTTATTAGCTTAAACAGAAACAGCTGTGTAGGAGGCTTAAAACTGGGCGAGGAAGAGCCAAACTCTGCTACTATGGCAAGGTTGTGGATGACAGTTTCATGCCACAGGTCATACACCATGGCAAGACTGAACACAGCAACAAGACACAAGGTAGTTATACTGCATCAACAAGGTCTCTTCCAGGTAAAAATTTAAATGCAGACTGGAGTTTCATGATGTTCAAGCTCATTTAAAGAAGCAATGTTGAGGACAGTAGATGCAGTGGTCAGCCAAGGAAACATATTGCATGGGATTTTTCTTGAATAAAAAAAAGTTTGGACGAAATTGATGATCTTTGGTGTGCTGAAGAATATCTACATATCGTACAGGTTCCAGTATCCAGCTGGCGGTTGCTACAGCACCTGGTACCTTAAGAGCTTATTCCAGGAATGTGTGCGATGGGAGAATGGACTGTGGGTGTGATATCAGGGGTCTAAACAGACCTCTGATGTTTCATCTTTGAAACAGAGAAATTAGATCGAGGACACATCACACAATCTCCATCTCTGCAGCCTCAGCTGCACAGAATGAATGGACAGAAATAACTCCATACAGGGCTTCCTGTTCATTCACAAACTGAAGCATAGTAAACACAGTTTACTATGCCTCGGTTATAAATGAACTGGGTCAGTGATCCCTGCACGGGAACCCTGGAGCATGCAATTGTGACCCCTGCAACTCCGGTACATGGTACTGGTAGGATGGGATGAGTGACAGTGTTGGGGGGATGAGATGAGTGGGATTGCTGGGGGGGATGGGATGAGTGGCAGTGGTGGAGGGGGGGAGGAATAAGTGGCAGTGGTGGAGGGGGGGGGTGAGTGGCAGTGGTGGGCGGGTGGAATGAGTGTCAGTGCGGGGGGGTGGGATCAGTGTCAGTTGTGGGGCAGGGGGATGGGTGTCAGTGCTGGTGGGGGGGTGGGTGTTATGAGTGTCAGTGCTGCAGGAGATGGGATCAGTGTCAGTGCTGGGGGGATGAGTGGCAGTGGTGGGATGAGTGTCAGTGCGGGGGGGTGGGATCAGTGTCAGTGGTGGGGCAGGGGGATGGGTGTCAGTGCTGGTGAGGGGGGTGGGTATTATGAGTGTCAGTGCTGCGGGGGATCTGTGTCAGTGCTGGGGGGATGAGTGGCAGTGGTGTGGGGGTGGGATGGAATTAGTGGTGGCTGGCACTCTTCTAGATTCAGCTCCCTAACTGCACGCCCCACCATCAACCTGCAGCTGCAAATGGAATAGGCAGACCCGGCGGAGAGACAGTGTGGGCGGTCCGCTGTGCTGTACATTAAGTGTCCCTGTTCCGACCTGAGCATAACTAGAGAAATCAGCGGCCCCCCCTACAATGGCGGAACACTAGGGCCCAGTCGCAAGTGTGACTGCTGCGACTCTGGTAGTTCCGCCACTGTACTGTATATATTAAAAACAAATCAATAAAATGTATTGAAACAGAACAAGAAAAGTTAATTATATATCAGCCCTGCCGGTAAGACTATATTTAAAGTAGAACAGGACATGGTTCAAAATTGAGAAAGGAGTGCGGTAAGGATGTACAGGTATATTGTCCCCCCACTTATTTAACTTATATGCAGAGTACATCATGCAAAATGCCAGGATCGACGAATCACAAGCCGGAATTAACCACTTCCCGCCCGCCTTATAGCAAAATTACGGCGGTAAAGTGGTTTCAATATCCTGACCAGACATCATATGACGTCTTCAGGATATTGAGCCGCTGCGTGCCCCCGGTCTGACACCCTGCAACACCGATCTAGGTAAAGAGTCTCTGACGGAGACTCTTTACCACGTGATCAGCCGTGTCCTATCACGGCTGATCACAATGTAAACAAGAAGAGCCGGTGATCGGCTTTTTCTCACTATTATCAGCGCAGCCACCACCCCCCCCGAGGATGCCCACACTGGACCACCAGGGATGCCACCAGACTACCAGGGATGCCCACCACCAGGTATGCCACCCTAGACCACCAGGGATGCCAATCAGTGCCCCTAATGGATGCCAATCAGTGCCCACAATGGATGCCAATCAGTGCCCACAATTGGCATCACTGATTGGCAGGCATTATTGTTTGGCACTGATTGGCATCCATCATTAAAATACATTACAGTACATCAGTGCCCATCTGTGCCACCTATCAGTGCCCATCCATGCCCATCCGTGCCACCTATCAGTGCCCATCCATGCCGCCTATCAGTGCCCATCCGTGTCGCCTATCAGTGCCCATCCTCGCAGCCTATCTGTACCCATCCGTGCCACCTATCCATGCCCAATTTATGCCGCCTATCCGTGCCCATCCGTGCTGCATATCAGTGCCACCTATCAGTGCCCATCAGTGCCGAATATTAGTGCCCATCATCAGTGCCCATCAATGCCATCTAATCAGTGCCACCTCATCGGTGTCCATCAGTGCCGCCTTATCAGTGCCCGTCAGTGGAGCCCCATCAGTGCCCATCAGTGAAGGAGAAAACTTACTTATTTACAAAGTATTTGAACTGAAACAAAAAAAAACATTTTTTCTTCAAAATTTTCGGTGTCTTTTTATTTTTTTTTTGCAGAAAATAAAAATCCCAGAGGTGATAAAATACCACCAAAAGAAATCTCTATTTGTGGGAACAAAACAATAAAAATTTAGTTTGAGTACAGTGTAGCATGACCGCGCAATTGTCATTCAAAGTGCAACAGCGCTGAAAGCTGAAAATTGGTATGGGCAGGAAGGTGTATACGTGCCCAGTATTGAAGTGGTTAAGATCGCCGGGAGAAATATCAACAACCTGAGATATGCACTAATGGCAGAAAGTGAATAAGAACAAAAGAGTCTCTTAATGAAGGTGAAAGAGGAGAGTGCAAAAGCTGGTCTGAAATTGAACATTAAGAAAACTAAGATCATGGCAACCGGTCCCATCACTCCTTGGCAAATAGTGGCAGATTTTATTTTCCTAGGTGCCAAGATCACAGCACACTGTGACTGTAGTCATGCAATTAAGAGATGCTTGCTTCTTGGGAGGAAAGCAATGGCAAACCTAGACAACACTACAAAAAGCAGAGCCTTCACCCTACCGACAAAGTGTCGTATAGTCAAAGCTATGGCATCTCCAGTAGTAACCTATGGCTGTGAAAATTGGACCATCAGGACGACTGAAGACCAAAAAATTTATGCTTTTGCACAATAGTGTTGGAGAAAACTCTTGAAAGTCCCTTGGACGGCAAGAAGATCAAACCAGTCAATCATGAAGGAAATCAACCCTGAATATTCACTGGAAGGACAGATCCTGAAAGCTGAAACTCCAATACTTTGGCCACCTAATGCCAAGAGAAGACTCATTGGAAAAGACCCTGATGCTGGGAAACATGGAAGGAAAAAGGAGAAGAGGACGACAGAAAACAAGCTGGATAGATAGCATCTTCAAAACAATGAACATGAAAATAAGCAAGCTCCGGGAGGCAGTGGAGGACAGAAAAGCCTGGTCCTTGAGGTCACGAAGAGTCGGAGGCGACTAACTGAATGAACAACAACAAAAGGAAAATTAAAAACAAACATAAAAAAACTTTAATTTGTGTTTGAGTGTGCTCTCCATCCCTATACAACATAGAAGCACAGAAATGAGCCCAGTGGGACTTTGAATGAGGTGGAACACCCAATTGGTGAATAAAGATAACAATTTTATTGACACATTATTCATTTATTACAGGTACTTATATAACGCCGTCAATTTACGCAGTACATATACATATACATCAGTCCCTGCCCTCAAGGAGCTTACAGCCTAAGGTCCCTAACTCACATTCATACATATACTAAGACCAATTTAGACAGGATCCAATTAACCTACCAGCATGTCTTCAGAGTGTGTGAGAGGAAACTGGAGTACCTGGAGGAAACCCACGCAGGCACAGGGAGAACATGCAAACTCCAGGCAGATGGTATCGTGGTCGGGATTCAAACCAGCGACCCTTTTGCTGCTAGGTGAAGGTGCTAACCACTACACCACTGTGCTACCCTGTGTGACACATACATGTTATCAAGCTGACTTTATATGGCTACATAGTACATTTTATGTAGAAATACAGTTTCCTAAAAGTCCATATATAGTAAGTAGTGATGAGCCGAACACCCCCGGGTTCGGTTCGCACCAGAACCCGCGAACGGACCGAAAGTTCGTACGAACATTAGAACCCTATTAAATACAATGGATGCGAACGTTCGAATTCTAAAGTGCTAATTATAACAACTATTATGCATGTTATTGTCCTAAAAAGGGTTTGGGAACCCGGGTTCTGCACCAGGGGACATGTATCAATGCAAAGAGAAGTTTTAAAAACGGTCGTTTTTCGGGAGCAGTCATTTTAATGATGCATAAAGTGAAAAAAAAAAGTCAAATATTCCTTTAAATATCGTACCTGGGGGGTGTCTAAAGTATGCCTGTGAAGTGCCACGTGTTTCCCGTGTTTAGAACTGTCCCTGCACAAAATGACACTTCTAAAGGAAAAAAAAGCCATTTAAAACTGCTTGCGGCTTTAATGTAATGTCTGCTCCCGGTAATATGGATGAAAATCTTTAAGAAAAATGGCATAGCTACCCCATGACCCCCCCCCTACCCCAGCCCATTACCAGCCCCTTTGGGTCTTGTATGGATATTAAGGGGAACCCCGCACATAAAATAAAAAAGGCCCTATATACTCTGAACAGCCGTATACAGGCGGTGCATACAAGACAGGGACTGTAGGTTTGTTCTTATGTAGAATCTGTTTGTAATTTTGAACAGGTACATTGTTTAAGTGTAGCTCCAGCCTAAAAATCTATTTTTAAACTTTTTGGAAAACATAGGTAAGGGTTATCACCCCTGTAACATTTGTTTTGCTGTCTGTGCCCCTGTTCAGAACATTTCACCTCACTTTCCGTCCCAATGACAACTGTTTTTGAAATGTGGTGTTTTTCTTGAAACAAGGATTGCTGATAAAGCATCAGTACAGAGGAGACACCTTTCTCCCATATTAATTCTTACAGGAGAGAATTTTCCTTCCAAGAGGTAGATTTCCTCTCACTTCCTGTTGTCTTCTTGCGTTTGCAAGTAGGAGTCGTTTGTAAGTTGGATGTTTGAAAGTAGGGACCTGCCGTATATACTCTGCAGAAATAGGCCCCTTAGTTGTTGGTGTTGGCACAACACTGTAAGCACTCACAGTTACTCTTGGTTGGTGCTGGAACGCCCTGCTGTCAACTATTATATCAGGAATTTTAATTACATATAATTGTTGAACAGTGGTAGTAAAAATTGGGCCTTTGATGGTGGTGCTGGTGCCACAACACTGTAAGCCCTCAGAGTTACTCTTGGTGGGTGCAGGAATGGGCCCTGCTGTGAATTATTAGATCAAGAATTGTAATTACATGCCCCTTTTGAACAGGGGCTGAAAAATTGGGCCTTTCGTGGTGGTGGTGGTGGTGGCGTTGCCACAACACTGTAAGCCCTCAGAGTTACTCTTGGTGGGTGCAGGAATGGGCCCTGCTGTGAATTATTAGATCAAGAATTGTAATTACATGCCCCTTTTGAACAGGGGCTGAAAAATTGGGCCTTTCGTGGTGGTGGTGGTGGTGGCGTTGCCACAACACTGTAAGCCCTCAGAGTTACTCTTGGTGGGTGCAGCAATGGGCCCTGCTGTGAATTATTAGTTTAAGAATTGTAATTACATGCCCCTGTTGAACAGGGGCTGAAAAATTGGGCCTTAGGCACTGGTGGCACAACACTACAACCCCTCACAGATACTGTACTTGGAGCACAGCAATGAGCCCTGTTGCAAAGTATTGCTTCAAAAATTGTAATGACACGCCCCTGTTAAACAGGGGCTGAAAAATTGGGCCTTAGGCACTGGTGCCACAACACTCCAACCCCTCACAGATACTGTACTTGGAGCACAGCAATGAGCCCTATGGCAAATTATTGCTAAAGAAATTGTAATTAAACGCCCCTGTAAAACAGGGGCTGAAAAATTGGGCCTTAGCCACTGGTGGCGGCACCCATAAACAAAAATGATCTTCCAAGCTATCATCATCAATCGTATCATTGAGGACTCGGAGGAGGAGGATAGCCAGTCAACATAACAGCACAGGCACTCAGCATCAGCATCAGTCTTGAAGGGATGTGACATGTTAAAATCAATTAGTCTGTTATATCAGCATCAGGTGTGTGGTAGCTGGTGGTGATCCAAGACTGGTTCATCTTGATGAAAGTCAGTCGATCAACCGAGTCGGTGGACAGGCGCACCCTGTGATCCGTGACAAATCCTCCAGCAGCACTGAATGTGCGTTCCGAAAGAACGCTGGATGCAGGACAGGCCAGTAGCTCAATTGCATACTGTGCAAGCTCTGGCCAGTGATCCATCCTCAAGACCCAGTAAGCCAGAGGATTTTCGGTGGGGAAGGTGTCCAAGTCTGACCTTGCCCCTAGATATTCCTGCACCATGTTTATCAGACGCTGGCGATGGTTGCTGGAACCGATCATACTTTGGGGCTGCGGACTAAAGAATTGTCTGAACGCATCGGTCAGACGGCCACCTTCCCCACCGCTCCTTCTTTGACTGGCCGAAGCCTCAGCAACTCGTTGTCCAGGACCAGGAGTTTGTAACCTCCCAGTCTCTGGGAACGTGTTGCACAGACCTTTCTGCAAGGCCTCCCGGAGTTGTCTCATCCTCTGCTCCCTCTGCGACGGTAACATAAGGTCCGCAACCTTACCCTTGTACCGTGGATCAAGGAGAGTGGCCAGCCAGTAATGGTCCCTCTCCTTGATCTGAAGAATACGAGGATCCTTCCGCAGACTTTGCAGGATCAGGGAGGCCATGCAGCGTAGGTTTGCTGAGGCATTCGCTCCGGAGTCCTCTGGGTCACTAAGGACGACATGATCCGCAGCCACCTCCTCCCAGCCACGTACAAGTCCACTGGTTTCTTGGGACTGTAAATCATCCCTAAAAGACTGCTGCTGATGATGCTAAGTGCCAGCCTCCACCTCCATGCTGACACAATCCTCCTCCTCCTCCTCCTCCTCCTCCTCTTCCTGTGCGATGGGTGGGACAGAAGGAACACTGTCTGGGTAAAGGGGGCCTTGAGAGGCAAGGAAGTCCTCCTCTTCCTGCCTCTGTTCTGCCTCAAGTGCCCTGTCCATTATTCCACGCAGCGTGTGCTCCAACAGGTGGACAAGAGGTACAGTGTCACTGATGCATGCACTGTCACTGCTCACCATCCTCGTGGCCTCCTCAAATGGTGCCAGGACAGTGCATGCATCCCTGATCATGCCCCACTGGCGTGGAGAAAAAAAACCAAGCTCCCCTGACCCTGTCCTGGTGCCGTAGTCGCACAGGTACTCATTGATGGCCCTCTGCTGCGTGTGCAGCCGCTGCAGCATGGCCAACGTTGAGTTCCACCTGGTGGGCATGTCACATATAAGGCGGTTCTTGGGCAGGTTCAACTCCTTTTGCAGCTCAGCCAGGCGAGCACTGGCATTATAAGATCTGCGGAAATGCACACAGACTTTCCTGGCCTGCCTCAGGACATCCTGTAAGCCCGGGTACCTGCCCAAGAACCGCTGCACCACCAGGTTAAGGACGTGAGCCACACAGGGCACATGGGTCAGTTGTCCCTGTTGGAGGGCGGAGAGGAGGTTGGTGCCATTGTCGCAAACCACCATTCCTGGCTTAAGCTGGCGTGGCGTCAACCACCTCTCGGCCTGGCCCTGCAGAGCAGACAGGACCTCTGCCCCAGTGTGGCTTCTGTCCCCCAAACACACCAGCGCAAGCACGGCATGGCATCTTTTTGCCTGCGTACTTGCGTAGCCCCTTGAACGCCTACGGAGCACCGCTGGTTCCGAGGACAAACCACAGGAAGAGGCCATGGAGGAAGAAGAAGAGGAGGGGGTGGAGGAGAGAGGTGTGTCACAACCAGTAGTAGCATTTTGGAGGCGTGGCGGTGGAACAACCTCCAACACTACTGCACCTTGTCCTGCATCCTTCCCAGCTGCCAAAAGAGTGACCCAATGGGCCGTGAAAGAAAGGTAACGTCCCTGTCCATGCCTGCTGGACCATGAGTCAGCGGTAATATGCACCTTACCGCTGACCGCCCTGTCCAGCGAGGCCAAGACATTGCCTTCCACATGCCGGTAGAGAGCCGGAATAGCCTTCCGTGAGAAAAAGTGGCGTTTGGGAACCTGCCACTGAGGAACCGCACATTGCACAAACTCACGGAAGGGGGCCGAGTCTACCAACTGAAAAGGCAGCAGTTGAAGCGCTAGCAATTTAGCCAAGCTAGCATTCAACCGCTGGGCATGTGGATGGCTGGGAGTGAACTTCTTTCGACGGTCCAGCAGCTGGGGCAGGGAAATTTGCCTGCTAGAATCGGACGTCGGTGTACTGCTAGCAGAGTGGCCGCAAGTACTTGGCTGTGACACACCTAATTCTACACCTTCATTCCTCTCAGTGCATGTTTCAGAGAGGACTGAAGTTATAGTGGGGTTGGAGATCCCAGCTGATGCGGTGCAAGGAGAGGTCCGCTTTGTTCTTTGGTGTGGGTCTTTGAGGTAGGCTTGCCAACGAGCTGCATGGCAGGTCAACATATGTCTGGTCAGGCATGTGGTACCCAAGCGGCTGATGTTTTGGCCACGCGATATACGCTTGAGACATATGTTGCAAACAGCAGCTGTGCGATCTGATGCACTAGCCTCAAAAAAGGCCCACACCAAAGAACTTTTTGAATGACGGGCAGAGGCAGCGCCCTGCACAGGCGGAGCTCTGCGGTGTGATTCCGTCGGTGTACTGCCCTTACGCTGGCCACCAAAGGGCATCCTGCCTCGTTGGAGATGTGCCTCCTCCTCATCCTCCTCCTCCTCCTCTCTCCTATTAGGCACCCACGTGGAGTCAGTGACCTCATCATCCCCTCCCTCCTCATCACTGGAGCCAATCTGGCAGTATGCTGCAGCTGCTGGAACATGACTGCCAGATTGGTGTCCTTCTTGAGCATCCCCTCTGTCTGCTCTCACGCTACTGCCTTCCTGTAGCTGGATTTCATCATCAGACCCTTCGAAACGCTGGGCATCCTCCTGGAGCATGTACCCAACACTGTGCTCAAACAGTTCGGGGGACTCCTCAGGAGGAGGACATGGTGGGTCTAGGGAAGGAGTGACTGATGATGAGTCTGACATTGATACCAGGGAAGAGGACGCTTTGGCAGCTGCTTTGCCAGTACCCTGAGCCTGGGTGAGAGAGGATGAGGAGGAGGAGGAGGGCTTGGTCATCCACTCTACCAAGTCTTCGGCATGATGTGGCTCAACATGTCCAGCTGCCGAAAAGAAGGACAAGCGTGTCCCATGGCCATGTGCTGATGACAATGCACCGCGTCCACGACCAGCACTGTTGCCCCCAGACACAGAGCCTGCTTGCCCTCTTTTATTGCCTCCTGACTGTCTGCCTCTCCTTGTTTGCCTTCCAGACATTCTAATAGATGGCCTGCAGGGAGATGGGAAAAAAGCAATAAGGGCTACCTTCAGGTGTCCTTCTCTGTCCCTTTACTTAAGGATTTCTAAATATGGTTGAGGATGATTGCTTTTGCACAGAATAGCACAACGACAATTTCCCTGACTGTCCAAAAAACAAGGATTTCAAAGATGGTTGATGAGGAATGCTTTAGCACAAGGAGAATTTCCCTCACTGTCCTTCCCTGTCCCTAGAAACAAGGATTATCACAGTGAAAGAAACTGACACTCTTCCTACCTATAGTTTTCTGTCCCTAAAAAAATGTTTTTTTAAAGCACACTATAGCACAAGGAGAATTTCCCTCACTGTCCTTCCCTGTCCCTAGAAACAAGGATTATCACAGTGAAAGAAACTGACACTCTTCCTACCTATAGTTTTCTGTCCCTAGAAAAAATGTTTTTTTTAAAGCACACTATAGCACAGGAGAATTTCCCTCACTGTCCTTCCCTGTCCCTAGAAACAAGGATTATCACAGTGAAAGAAACTGACACTCTTCCTACCTATAGTTTTCTGTCCCTAGAAAAAATGTTTTTTTAAAGCACACTATAGCACAAGGAGAATTTCCCTCACTGTCCTTCCCTGTCCCTAGAAACAAGGATTATCACAGTGAAAGAAACTGACACTCTTCCTACCTATAGTTTTCTGTCCCTAGAAAAAATGTTTTTTTAAAGCACACTATAGCACAAGGAGAATTTCCCTCACTGTCCTTCCCTGTCCCTAGAAACAAGGATTATCACAGTGAAAGAAACTGACACTCTTCCTACCTATAGTTTTCTGTCCCTAGAAAAAATGTTTTTTTAAAGCACACTATAGCACAAGGAGAATTTCCCTCACTGTCCTTCCCTGTCCCTAGAAACAAGGATTATCACAGTGAAAGAAACTGACACTCTTCCTACCTATAGTTTTCTGTCCCTAGAAAAAATGTTTTTTTAAAGCACACTATAGCACAAGGAGAATTTCCCTCACTGTCCTTCCCTGTCCCTAGAAACAAGGATTATCACAGTGAAAGAAACTGACACTCTTCCTACCTATAGTTTTCTGTCCCTAGAAAAAATGTTTTTTTAAAGCACACTATAGCACAAGGAGAATTTCCCTCACTGTCCTTCCCTGTCCCTAGAAACAAGGATTATCACAGTGAAAGAAACTGACACTCTTCCTACCTATAGTTTTCTGTCCCTAGAAAAAATGTTTTTTTAAAGCACACTATAGCACAAGGAGAATTTCCCTCACTGTCCTTCCCTGTCCCTAGAAACAAGGATTCGCACAGTAAAACACACTGACACTCTCCCTACCTATAGTTTTCTGTCCCTAGAAAAAATGTTTTTTTAAAGCACACTATAGCACAAGGAGAATTTCCCTCACTGTCCTTCCCTGTCCCTAGAAACAAGGATTCGCACAGTAAAACACACTGACACTCTCCCTACCTATAGTTTTCTGTCCCTAGAAAAAATGTTTTTTTAAAGCACACTATAGCACAAGGAGAATTTCCCTCACTGTCCTTCCCTGTCCCTAGAAACAAGGATTATCACAGTGAAAGAAACTGACACTCTTCCTACCTATAGTTTTCTGTCCCTAGAAAAAATGTTTTTTTAAAGCACACTATAGCACAAGGAGAATTTCCCTCACTGTCCTTCCCTGTCCCTAGAAACAAGGATTATCACAGTGAAAGAAACTGACACTCTTCCTACCTATAGTTTTCTGTCCCTAGAAAAAATGTTTTTTTAAAGCACACTATAGCACAAGGAGAATTTCCCTCACTGTCCTTCCCTGTCCCTAGAAACAAGGATTATCACAGTGAAAGAAACTGACACTCTTCCTACCTATAGTTTTCTGTCCCTAGAAAAAATGTTTTTTTAAAGCACACTATAGCACAGGAGAATTTCCCTCACTGTCCTTCCCTGTCCCTAGAAACAAGGATTATCACAGTGAAAGAAACTGACACTCTTCCTACCTATAGTTTTCTGTCCCTAGAAAAAATGTTTTTTTAAAGCACACTATAGCACAAGGAGAATTTCCCTCACTGTCCTTCCCTGTCCCTAGAAACAAGGATTATCACAGTGAAAGAAACTGACACTCTTCCTACCTATAGTTTTCTGTCCCTAGAAAAAATGTTTTTTTAAAGCACACTATAGCACAAGGAGAATTTCTCTCACTGTCCTTCCCTGTCCCTAGAAACAAGGATTATCACAGTGAAAGAAACTGACACTCTTCCTACCTATAGTTTTCTGTCCCTAGAAAAAATGTTTTTTTAAAGCACACTATAGCACAAGGAGAATTTCCCTCACTGTCCTTCCCTGTCCCTAGAAACAAGGATTATCACAGTGAAAGAAACTGACACTCTTCCTACCTATAGTTTTCTGTCCCTAGAAAAAATGTTTTTTTAAAGCACACTATAGCACAAGGAGAATTTCCCTCACTGTCCTTCCCTGTCCCTAGAAACAAGGATTATCACAGTGAAAGAAACTGACACTCTTCCTACCTATAGTTTTCTGTCCCTAGAAAAAATGTTTTTTTAAAGCACACTATAGCACAAGGAGAATTTCCCTCACTGTCCTTCCCTGTCCCTAGAAACAAGGATTATCACAGTGAAAGAAACTGACACTCTTCCTACCTATAGTTTTCTGTCCCTAGAAAAAATGTTTTTTTAAAGCACACTATAGCACAAGGAGAATTTCCCTCACTGTCCTTCCCTGTCCCTAGAAACAAGGATTATCACAGTGAAAGAAACTGACACTCTTCCTACCTATAGTTTTCTGTCCCTAGAAAAAATGTTTTTTTAAAGCACACTATAGCACAAGGAGAATTTCCCTCACTGTCCTTCCCTGTCCCTAGAAACAAGGATTATCACAGTGAAAGAAACTGACACTCTTCCTACCTATAGTTTTCTGTCCCTAGAAAAAATGTTTTTTTAAAGCACACTATAGCACAAGGAGAATTTCCCTCACTGTCCTTCCCTGTCCCTAGAAACAAGGATTATCACAGTGAAAGAAACTGACACTCTTCCTACCTATAGTTTTCTGTCCCTAGAAAAAAAGTTTTTTTTAAAGCACACTATAGCACAAGGAGAATTTCCCTCACTGTCCTTCCCTGTCCCTAGAAACAAGGATTATCACAGTGAAAGAAACTGACACTCTTCCTACCTATAGTTTTCTGTCCCTAGAAAAAATGTTTTTTTAAAGCACACTATAGCACAAGGAGAATTTCCCTCACTGTCCTTCCCTGTCCCTAGAAACAAGGATTATAACAGTGAAAGAAACTGACACTCTTCCTACCTATAGTTTTCTGTCCATAGAAAAAATGTTTTTTTAAAGCACACTATAGCACAAGGAGAATTTCCCTCACTGTCCTTCCCTGTCCCTAGAAACAATGATTTATCACAGTGAAAGAAACTGACACTCTTCCTACCTATAGTTTTCTGTCCCTAGAAAAAATGTTTTTTTAAAGCACACTATAGCACAAGGAGAATTTCCCTAACCGTCCTTCCCTGTCCCTAGAAACAAGGATTATCACAGTGAAAGAAACTGACACTCTTCCTACCTATAGTTTTCTGTCCCTAGAAAAAATGTTTTTTTAAAGCACACTATAGCACAAGGAGAATTTCCCTCACTGTCCTTCCCTGTCCCTAGAAACAAGGATTATCACAGTGAAAGAAACTGACACTCTTCCTACCTATAGCTTTCTGTCCCTAGAAAAAATGTTTTTTTAAAGCACACTATAGCACAAGGAGAATTTCCCTCACTGTCCTTCCCTGTCCCTAGAAACAAGGATTATCACAGTGAAAGAAACTGACACTCTTCCTACCTATAATTTTCTGTCCCTAGAAAAAATGTTTTTTTAAAGCACACTATAGCACAAGGAGAATTTCCCTCACTGTCCTTCCCTGTCCCTAGAAACAAGGATTATCACAGTGAAAGAAACTGACACTCTTCCTACCTGTAGTTTTCTGTCCCTAGAAAAAATGTTTTTTTAAAGCACACTATAGCACAAGGAGAATTTCCCTCACTGTCCTTCCCTGTCCCTAGAAACAAGGATTATCACAGTGAAAGAAACTGACACTCTTCCTACCTATAGCTTTCTGTCCCTAGAAAAAATGTTTTTTTAAAGCACACTATAGCACAAGGAGAATTTCCCTCACTGTCCTTCCCTGTCCCTAGAAACAAGGATTATCACAGTGAAAGAAACTGACACTCTTCCTACCTATAATTTTCTGTCCCTAGAAAAAATGTTTTTTTAAAGCACACTATAGCACAAGGAGAATTTCCCTCACTGTCCTTCCCTGTCCCTAGAAACAAGGATTATCACAGTGAAAGAAACTGACACTCTTCCTACCTATAGTTTTCTGTCCCTAGAAAAAATGTTTTTTTAAAGCACACTATAGCACAAGGAGAATTTCCCTCACTGTCCTTCCCTGTCCCTAGAAACAAGGATTATCACAGTGAAAGAAACTGACACTCTTCCTACCTATAGTTTTCTGTCCCTAGAAAAAATGTTTTTTTAAAGCACACTATAGCACAAGGAGAATTTCCCTCACTGTCCTTCCCTGTCCCTAGAAACAAGGATTATCACAATGAAAGAATCTGGCACTCTTCCTACCTATAGTTTTCTGTCCCTAGAAAAAATGTTTTTTTAAAGCACACTATAGCACAAGGAGAATTTCCCTCACTGTCCTTCCCTGTCCCTAGAAACAAGGATTATCACAGTGAAAGAAACTGACACTCTTCCTACCTATAGTTTTCTGTCCCTAGAAAAAATGTTTTTTAAAGCACACTATAGCACAAGGAGAATTTCCCTCACTGTCCTTCCCTGTCCCTAGAAACAAGGATTATCACAGTGAAAGAAACTGACACTCTTCCTACCTATAGTTTTCTGTCCCTAGAAAAAATGTTTTTTTAAAGCACACTATAGCACAAGGAGAATTTCCCTCACTGTCCTTCCCTGTCCCTAGAAACAAGGATTATCACAGTGAAAGAAACTGACACTCTTCCTACCTATAGTTTTCTGTCCCTAGAAAAAATGTTTTTTTTAAAGCACACTATAGCACAAGGAGAATTTCCCTCACTGTCCTTCCCTGTCCCTAGAAACAAGGATTATCACAGTGAAAGAAACTGACACTCTTCCTACCTATAGTTTTCTGTCCCTAGAAAAAATGTTTTTTTAAAGCACACTATAGCACAAGGAGAATTTCCCTCACTGTCCTTCCCTGTCCCTAGAAACAAGGATTATCACAGTGAAAGAAACTGACACTCTTCCTACCTATAGTTTTCTGTCCCTAGAAAAAATGTTTTTTTAAAGCACACTATAGCACAAGGAGAATTTCCCTCACTGTCCTTCCCTGTCCCTAGAAACAAGGATTATCACAGTGAAAGAAACTGACACTCTTCCTACCTATAGTTTTCTGTCCCTAGAAAAAATGTTTTTTTAAAGCACACTATAGCACAAGGAGAATTTCTCCCACTGTCCTTCCCTGTCCCTAGAAACAAGGATTATCACAGTGAAAGAAACTGACACTCTTCCTACCTATAGTTTTCTGTCCCTAGAAAAAATGTTTTTTTAAAGCACACTATAGCACAAGGAGAATTTCCCTCACTGTCCTTCCCTGTCCCTAGAAACAAGGATTATCACAGTGAAAGAAACTGACACTCTTCCTACCTATAGTTTTCTGTCCCTAGAAAAATTTTTTTTTAAAGCACACTATAGCACAAGGAGAATTTCCCTCACTGTCCTTCCCTGTCCCTAGAAACAAGGATTATCACAGTGAAAGAAACTGACACTCTTCCTACCTATAGTTTTCTGTCCCTAGAAAAAATGTTTTTTTAAAGCACACTATAGCACAAGGAGAATTTCCCTCACTGTCCTTCCCTGTCCCTAGAAACAAGGATTATCACAGTGAAAGAAACTGACACTCTTCCTACTTATAGTTTTCTGTCCCTAGAAAAAATGTTTTTTTAAAGCACACTATAGCACAAGGAGAATTTCCCTCACTGTCCTTCCCTGTCCCTAGAAACAAGGATTATCACAGTGAAAGAAACTGACACTCTTCCTACCTATAGTTTTCTGTCCCTAGAAAAAAAGTTTTTTTTAAAGCACACTATAGCACAAGGAGAATTTCCCTCACTGTCCTTCCCTGTCCCTAGAAACAAGGATTATCACAGTGAAAGAAACTGACACTCTTCCTACCTATAGTTTTCTGTCCCTAGAAAAAATGTTTTTTTAAAGCACACTATAGCACAAGGAGAATTTCCCTCACTGTCCTTCCCTGTCCCTAGAAACAAGGATTATAACAGTGAAAGAAACTGACACTCTTCCTACCTATAGTTTTCTGTCCATAGAAAAAATGTTTTTTTAAAGCACACTATAGCACAAGGAGAATTTCCCTCACTGTCCTTCCCTGTCCCTAGAAACAATGATTTATCACAGTGAAAGAAACTGACACTCTTCCTACCTATAGTTTTCTGTCCCTAGAAAAAATGTTTTTTTAAAGCACACTATAGCACAAGGAGGATTTCCCTCACCGTCCTTCCCTGTCCCTAGAAACAAGGATTATCACAGTGAAAGAAACTGACACTCTTCCTACCTATAGTTTTCTGTCCCTAGAAAAAATGTTTTTTTAAAGCACACTATAGCACAAGGAGAATTTCCCTCACTGTCCTTCCCTGTCCCTAGAAACAAGGATTATAACAGTGAAAGAAACTGACACTCTTCCTACCTATAGTTTTCTGTCCATAGAAAAAATGTTTTTTTAAAGCACACTATAGCACAAGGAGAATTTCCCTCACTGTCCTTCCCTGTCCCTAGAAACAATGATTTATCACAGTGAAAGAAACTGACACTCTTCCTACCTATAGTTTTCTGTCCCTAGAAAAAATGTTTTTTTAAAGCACACTATAGCACAAGGAGAATTTCCCTCACCGTCCTTCCCTGTCCCTAGAAACAAGGATTATCACAGTGAAAGAAACTGACACTCTTCCTACCTATAGTTTTCTGTCCCTAGAAAAAATGTTTTTTTAAAGCACACTATAGCACAAGGAGAATTTCCCTCACTGTCCTTCCCTGTCCCTAGAAACAAGGATTATCACAGTGAAAGAAACTGACACTCTTCCTACCTATAGCTTTCTGTCCCTAGAAAAAATGTTTTTTTAAAGCACACTATAGCACAAGGAGAATTTCCCTCACTGTCCTTCCCTGTCCCTAGAAACAAGGATTATCACAGTGAAAGAAACTGACACTCTTCCTACCTATAGTTTTCTGTCCCTAGAAAAAATGTTTTTTTAAAGCACACTATAGCACAAGGAGAATTTCCCTCACTGTCCTTCCCTGTCCCTAGAAACAAGGATTATCACAGTGAAAGAAACTGATACTCTTCCTACCTATAGTTTTCTGTCCCTAGAAAAAATGTTTTTTTAAAGCACACTATAGCACAAGGAGAATTTCCCTCACTGTCCTTCCCTGTCCCTAGAAACAAGGATTATCACAGTGAAAGAAACTGACACTCTTCCTACCTATAGTTTTCTGTCCCTAGAAAAAATGTTTTTTTAAAGCACACTATAGCACAAGGAGAATTTCCCTCACTGTCCTTCCCTGTCCCTAGAAACAAGGATTATCACAGTGAAAGAAACTGACACTCTTCCTACCTATAGTTTTCTGTCCCTAGAAAAAATGTTTTTTTAAAGCACACTATAGCACAAGGAGAATTTCCCTCACTGTCCTTCCCTGTCCCTAGAAACAAGGATTATCACAGTGAAAGAAACTGACACTCTTCCTACCTATAGTTTTCTGTCCCTAGAAAAAATGTTTTTTTAAAGCACACTATAGCACAAGGAGAATTTCCCTCACTGTCCTTCCCTGTCCCTAGAAACAAGGATTATCACAGTGAAAGAAACTGACACTCTTCCTACCTATAGTTTTCTGTCCCTAGAAAAAATGTTTTTTTAAAGCACACTATAGCACAAGGAGAATTTCCCTCACTGTCCTTCCCTGTCCCTAGAAACAAGGATTATCACAATGAAAGAATCTGGCACTCTTCCTACCTATAGTTTTCTGTCCCTAGAAAAAATGTTTTTTTAAAGCACACTATAGCACAAGGAGAATTTCCCTCACTGTCCTTCCCTGTCCCTAGAAACAAGGATTATCACAGTGAAAGAAACTGACACTCTTCCTACTGTGACAGCAGGAAGGTAAAGTCACCTGGTTGCATCCAGGGGGGTAGATATATTTCGCCCAGATTCAGGCTTTACGCCGATTTATACAGCTAGGTGGAGAGTTGTATAAGCCCAGCTGAGACTAGTGGGCTCATGGATGACTCATACCTCTAGGGAGAGGGCTGGGCGTCGTACAGACAGGGAGTTGATGAGGCCAGCTGAAGCTTGTCAGCTCATTTAGGCCTCTATAAGAATTCCCAGCTTCATTAGATGTTAGCTCATGCCTGGAAGCAGACCTGTGTGGACTGTCTAGGGAGAGTGAACCCCTGTGCGGTGAGAGAAAGCCTGTGTGGCTATATTTTGCTTGGACATTTAAAACCAGGGACTAGGACAGCACTAGGCTGATCCCAGTCGTTAGTTAGGAAACCTGTAAGTTTAGTCAGAGGTCAAGTTGACCAGGATTTATTTTGTGTTTGTTTTTTTTGCCTTGCTGTGTTTTTGTCACTGTAAATAGAAAATAAACCGCACCTTTTTGATTTTGAAAACCACAACCTCCGTCTGCTGGGCCTGTTTTTGGGTGGGGAGCCCATCCCGGGGGTCACACATACCCGCTGCCGAGCTAGCCCCCTCACAGTTGGTGGAGAATGCGGGCAGTTTTTTTTAAGCCAGCATGGAGGAGATACTGAAACAGCTGGCTCTAGCAAATGCCAATCAACAGCAGACAAATGCAGGTTTGCAAAGGAGCCTTGCAGCCCAGCAGCAAGCTCATCAACAGAGCCTTGCAACTTTACAACAGAGTCTGGAGGCTCAGCAACAAGCCCAACAGCAATCTGAGGCCCGCTTCATAGACCTGTTGCAGAAGCAAGAGCAGAGACTACAACAACAGATGGAAGCAGTAATGCAGCAACGTCCGCAGACCGGTGAGGAAAGCCGTCCCACTAATACCGCGTCCTTTGGGGTGAGTCGTTTATTGACAAAAATGACTGGAGAGGATGATCCAGAGGTATTTTTGACCACATTTGAAAGGACCGCTGAAAGAGAAAAGTGGCCTGAGGAGCAGTGGGCTGGACTGGTGGCTC
This sequence comes from Rana muscosa, assembly GCA_029206835.1. NCBI lineage: Eukaryota > Metazoa > Chordata > Amphibia > Anura > Ranidae > Rana > Rana muscosa. Next base: position 366,546,579 of record CM055118.1, on the reverse strand, counting down.
CTCTGTTAACGGGTGAATCGCAGAAAGCTTACTATGACCTAGAGCCTGACCAAGCAAAAGACTATGTGATGCTAAAAGCTGAAATATTGGCAAGGCTGGGTGTCACCCTGGCTGTCCGGGCTCAGCGTGTGCATAACTGGACTTTCCAGCTTGGAAAACCCCCCAGGTCTCAAATGTATGATCTCATTCACCTGAGCAGAAAGTGGCTACAGCCAGAGACTTTGTCCGCACCAAAGATTGTGGAACGTGTTGTAATGGATCGGTTTTTGAGAGCTCTTCCTACTGCCGTCCAAAAGTGGGTAAGCCATGGAGACCCAGAGACGGCCGATGGTCTTGTGGATCGTGTGGAGAAATACTTGGCTACAGAGAACCTGACGGCCTCTTCCAGAGACACTCGGACTTTCCACCCTAAGACCAGACCATCCCCAGGGGCGGATAAGATGATTCCAAGGGGTAAGGGTGGAGAGAGTGAGAGGGTGGGAGCTCTACCCCAAGTTTGGCGAGAACAGCCTGGGAAATCAGCGGCTCAAGAGGCGGCAAGAAGGATCATTTGCTACCGCTGCCGGCAAGCGGGACATATTGCAGCAAATTGCCCGGTTGTGGAGGAACCCATGCAGTGTGACTTTCTGACGGGCAGACGTCAGTCGCTGTGTGCGACAGTCGCATGCACTGCCATTCGGGGAACTGAGAAACATTTATGCAAAATGTGTATTAATGGTAGAAATGTTGTGGTATTGCTGGATTCAGGTAGCCTTGTGACCCTGATAAAGGCTGAGTTAGTTAAAACAGAGGTCTCTGGGAATAGCAAGGTAGCCGTTATTTGTGTGCATGGGGACACCCGAGAGTATCCAGTGACTACAGTGTGTTTCGAGACCCCCAAAGGTACCCTTTCTCATCCAGTGGGCTTAGTGTCTCAGTTACCGCATGACGCCATTGTGGGAAGGGATTTTCCGAAGTTCTGGGAACTGTGGGATGATCATGAGCCCCCCACTGGTGCCCCTATGTACCAGGAATATGATAGCCAGAACTCCTCTGAGAGTGGTGAGGACTCTCCCGAATTTCCCTTGTCAGTATTGGCAGGGGAGACTCAAGAAACTGGAGAGGAGCCCACCTCCTCAGACGAAAACCTACCGTCTGTGGAGTTTTCTGATCTTGAGGTTCACAGGGAAAACTTTGCCACAGAACAGTTGAAAGACCCCGCCCTAATAAAGGCACGGGAAAACGTAGTGAAAATAGATGGCGAGTTAGTGAACCCAGATAATACCTGCACTTACCCATACTTCAGCGTAGAGAAGGACCTACTGTATCGGGTGGCAAAAAGGGCAGAAGAAACCGTTGAGCAGCTGGTGGTGCCCAAACCTTACAGGAAGTTGGTGTTGGAGTTGGCCCATGGGCACATTCTTGGAGGTCATCTGGGGACAGAGAAAACCCGAGAGAGGGTATTACAGAGATTCTATTGGCCTGGGGTGATGAAGGACATAGAAAATTATTGTTCCTCCTGCCCTGTGTGTCAGAGGTCGGCCCCGATGCCACACTTCCGTAGCCCGCTGGTCCCTCTACCCATCATTGAGGTCCCGTTTGAGAGAATCGCAATGGATTTGGTAGGTCCTATAATCAAGTCCGCTAGGGGGCACCAGTACATATTGGTTATAATGGACTATGCCACCCGTTATCCAGAAGCGATCCCTCTCAGAAATACCTCGGCCAAAACCATAGCCAAAGAGCTATCTCTTGTTTTTAGCCGGGTGGGTATTTGTAAAGAACTGCTTACGGACCAAGGTACACCCTTTATGTCCCGGGTTATGAAGGAGCTGTGTAAATTGTTCAAAGTGACGCAATTACGTACATCTGTGTATCACCCCCAAACCGATGGGCTGGTTGAAAGATTCAACAAAACCCTAAAACAAATGTTGAAGAAAGTGGTGGATAGGGATGGAAAGGATTGGGACTGTCTACTTCCTTATTTGATGTTTGCTATTAGGGAGGTGCCCCAATCCTCTACGGGATTCTCCCCCTTTGAGTTACTGTATGGGAGACACCCAAGAGGGCTGTTGGATATTGCCAAGGAAACTTGGGAAAGTGAGAGTTCTCCCCACAGGAGTGTGATTGAGCATGTCGCCCTGATGCAAGATCGAATTGCACAGGTAATGCCCATCGTGAAGGAACATTTGGCCCAAGCGCAGTTGGCACAGCAGAGAGTGTACAACCGTGGAGCCAAGACCCGTACCTTTTCCCCGGGGGATAGGATATTGGTACTTGTCCCTACGGTTGAAAGTAAATTCCTTGCCAAATGGCAAGGCCCCTACGAGATAATGGAAAAAGTGAGCGAAGTGAATTACAAGGTCAGACAACCAGGAAGGCGAAAGCCCGAACAGATCTATCACGTTAATCTGTTGAAAGCCTGGAGGGATAGAGAGTCCCTAGTCGCAGACACTTGGTCACCAGCTCAAACTGGTTGCGTGATTCCTGAGGTTGGAATCGCAGCCACCTTGTCACAACCCCAACAACAGGAGGTTAAGGAGTTTGTGCTTCGCAACAAGGAGGTATTCTCTGAGCTGCCGGGACAAACATCTGGGGTAGAGCATGACATTATTACCCCGCCCGGTGAAAGGGTGAAGTTAAAACCCTATCGGATCCCAGAGGCCCGACGGGAGGCAATACGGGAGGAAGTACAGAAAATGCTGAACTTAGGGGTGATAGAGGAGTCCCAAAGTGATTGGTCTAGTCCCATTGTGTTGGTGCCTAAACCGGATGGGAGCTGGCGATTTTGTAACGATTTTCGTCAGTTGAACAAAGTTACAAAATTTGACACCTACCCCATGCCACGTATAGATGAGTTGATCGACCGGCTGGGAACAGCCCGATACATGACGACTCTTGACCTCACAAAAGGGTATTGGCAAATCCCCCTGGCCAAGTCAGCCAAAGAGAAAACCGCATTTGTAACCCCAGACGGGGCGTTCCAATATAAAAGAATGCCGTTCGGGTTACAGAATGCGCCGGCCACATTCCAGCGGAAAATGGACCAGATGCTGAGGCCCCATCGGAAGTATGCTGCGGCTTACCTGGATGACGTAATTGTCCATAGCACAGATTGGGCCTCACATCTGCCAAAAGTGCAAGCAGTCCTGGACTCTGTTCGGGAAGCAGGGTTTACGGCTAACCCCAAGAAGTGTACCATTGGGCAGGAGGAGGCCAAATATCTTGGGTACACCATTGGGAGGGGAGTAATAAAACCCCAACTCAACAAAGTCGAGGCCATCCAGAGTTGGCCACGTCCCAACAGCAAGAAGCAGGTACGAGCCTTTCTGGGAATCGCTGGGTATTATCGGCGATTCATTCCCCACTTTGCTTCTAAGGCTGTGCCCCTAACCAACCTGACGAAGGGGAAAGGGTCGGTCATGATTAAATGGACCCCCGAGGCTGAGGCAGCATTCCAATTCTTGAAACAAGCCTTATGTAGCCAGCCAGTGTTGTACTCACCCGACTTCTCTAAAGACTTTGTCGTACAAAGTGATGCGTCAGATGTGGGGTTAGGAGCAGTATTGTCCCAGGTCTGGAACGGGGAAGAGCACCCAGTCATTTACCTCAGCAGGAAGTTGAAGTCCCATGAGGTAAATTACGCCACCGTTGAAAAGGAGTGTTTAGCGGTGAAGTGGGCTCTAGATTCCCTTCGGTACTACCTGCTAGGTAGGCACTTTGACATGGTTACGGATCACGCTCCGTTAAAGTGGATGGCTCAAAACAAGGAAACAAATAGAAGAGTGAATAGGTGGTTCCTGGCCCTCCAGGAATTCAACTTCACAGTAAAGCATCGCCCTGGCGTTCAAATGGGGAATGGGGATGCTTTGTCTCGAGTACATGAATGCCTGATTGCTGGTGTTCCAACCCCGAGGTTAAAACAAGAGGGGGGGGTATGTGACAGCAGGAAGGTAAAGTCACCTGGTTGCATCCAGGGGGGTAGATATATTTCGCCCAGATTCAGGCTTTACGCCGATTTATACAGCTAGGTGGAGAGTTGTATAAGCCCAGCTGAGACTAGTGGGCTCATGGATGACTCATACCTCTAGGGAGAGGGCTGGGCGTCGTACAGACAGGGAGTTGATGAGGCCAGCTGAAGCTTGTCAGCTCATTTAGGCCTCTATAAGAATTCCCAGCTTCATTAGATGTTAGCTCATGCCTGGAAGCAGACCTGTGTGGACTGTCTAGGGAGAGTGAACCCCTGTGCGGTGAGAGAAAGCCTGTGTGGCTATATTTTGCTTGGACATTTAAAACCAGGGACTAGGACAGCACTAGGCTGATCCCAGTCGTTAGTTAGGAAACCTGTAAGTTTAGTCAGAGGTCAAGTTGACCAGGATTTATTTTGTGTTTGTTTTTTTTGCCTTGCTGTGTTTTTGTCACTGTAAATAGAAAATAAACCGCACCTTTTTGATTTTGAAAACCACAACCTCCGTCTGCTGGGCCTGTTTTTGGGTGGGGAGCCCATCCCGGGGGTCACACATACCCGCTGCCGAGCTAGCCCCCTCACACTACCTATAGTTTTCTGTCCCTAGAAAAAATGTTTTTTAAAGCACACTATAGCACAAGGAGAATTTCCCTCACTGTCCTTCCCTGTCCCTAGAAACAAGGATTATCACAGTGAAAGAAACTGACACTCTTCCTACCTATAGTTTTCTGTCCCTAGAAAAAATGTTTTTTTAAAGCACACTATAGCACAAGGAGAATTTCCCTCACTGTCCTTCCCTGTCCCTAGAAACAAGGATTATCACAGTGAAAGAAACTGACACTCTTCCTACCTATAGTTTTCTGTCCCTAGAAAAAATGTTTTTTTAAAGCACACTATAGCACAAGGAGAATTTCCCTCACTGTCCTTCCCTGTCCCTAGAAACAAGGATTATCACAGTGAAAGAAACTGACACTCTTCCTACCTATAGTTTTCTGTCCCTAGAAAAAATGTTTTTTTTAAAGCACACTTTAGCACAAGGAGAATTTCCCTCACTGTCCTTCCCTGTCCCTAGAAACAAGGATTATCACAGTGAAAGAAACTGACACTCTTCCTACCTATAGTTTTCTGTCCCTAGAAAAAATGTTTTTTTAAAGCACACTATAGCACAAGGAGAATTTCCCTCACTGTCCTTCCCTGTCCCTAGAAACAAGGATTATCACAGTGAAAGAAACTGACACTCTTCCTATCTATAGTTTTCTGTCCCTAGAAAAAATGTTTTTTTAAAGCACACTATAGCACAAGGAGAATTTCCCTCACTGTCCTTCCCTGTCCCTAGAAACAAGGATTATCACAGTGAAAGAAACTGACACTCTTCCTACCTATAGTTTTCTGTCCCTAGAAAAAATGTTTTTTTAAAGCACACTATAGCACAAGGAGAATTTCCCTCACTGTCCTTCCCTGTCCCTAGAAACAAGGATTATCACAGTGAAAGAAACTGACACTCTTCCTACCTATAGTTTTCTGTCCCTAGAAAAAATGTTTTTTTAAAGCACACTATAGCACAAGGAGAATTTCCCTCACTGTCCTTCCCTGTCCCTAGAAACAAGGATTATCACAGTGAAAGAAACTGACACTCTTCCTACCTATAGTTTTCTGTCCCTAGAAAAAATGTTTTTTTAAAGCACACTATAGCACAAGGAGAATTTCCCTCACTGTCCTTCCCTGTCCCTAGAAACAAGGATTATCACAGTGAAAGAAACTGACACTCTTCCTACCTATAGTTTTCTGTCCCTAGAAAAAATGTTTTTTTAAAGCACACTATAGCACAAGGAGAATTTCCCTCACTGTCCTTCCCTGTCCCTAGAAACAAGGATTATCACAGTGAAAGAAACTGACACTCTTCCTACCTATAGTTTTCTGCCCCTAGAAAAAATGTTTTTTTAAAGCACACTATAGCACAAGGAGAATTTCCCTCACTATCCTTCCCTGTCCCTAGAAACAAGGATTATCACAGTGAAAGAAACTGACACTCTTCCTACCTATAGTTTTCTGTCCCTAGAAAAAATGTTTTTTTAAAGCACACTATAGCACAAGGAGAATTTCCCTCACTGTCCTTCCCTGTCCCTAGAAACAAGGATTATCACAGTGAAAGAAACTGACACTCTTCCTACCTATAGTTTTCTGTCCCTAGAAAAAATGTTTTTTTAAAGCACACTATAGCACAAGGAGAATTTCCCTCACTGTCCTTCCCTGTCCCTAGAAACAAGGATTATCACAGTGAAAGAAACTGACACTCTTCCTACCTATAGTTTTCTGTCCCTAGAAAAAATGTTTTTTTAAAGCACACTATAGCACAAGGAGAATTTCCCTCACTGTCCTTCCCTGTCCCTAGAAACAAGGATTATCACAGTGAAAGAAACTGACACTCTTCCTACCTATAGTTTTCTGTCCCTAGAAAAAATGTTTTTTTAAAGCACACTATAGCGCAAGGAGAATTTCCCTCACTGTCCTTCCCTGTCCCTAGAAACAAGGATTATCACAGTGAAAGAAACTGACACTCTTCCTACCTATAGTTTTCTGTCCCTAGAAAAAATGTTTTTTTAAAGCACACTATAGCACAAGGAGAATTTCCCTCACTGTCCTTCCCTGTCCCTAGAAACAAGGATTATCACAGTGAAAGAAACTGACACTCTTCCTACCTATAGTTTTCTGTCCCTAGAAAAAATGTTTTTTTAAAGCACACTATAGCACAAGGAGAATTTCCCTCACTGTCCTTCCCTGTCCCTAGAAACAAGGATTATCACAGTGAAAGAAACTGACACTCTTCCTACCTATAGTTTTCTGTCCCTAGAAAAAATGTTTTTTTAAAGCACACTATAGCACAAGGAGAATTTCCCTCACTGTCCTTCCCTGTCCCTAGAAACAAGGATTATCACAGTGAAAGAAACTGACACTCTTCCTACCTATAGTTTTCTGTCCCTAGAAAAAATGTTTTTTTAAAGCACACTATAGCACAAGGAGAATTTCCCTCACTGTCCTTCCCTGTCCCTAGAAACAAGGATTATCACAGTGAAAGAAACTGACACTCTTCCTACCTATAGTTTTCTGTCCCTAGAAAAAATGTTTTTTTAAAGCACACTATAGCACAAGGAGAATTTCCCTCACTGTCCTTCCCTGTCCCTAGAAACAAGGATTCGCACAGTAAAACACACTGACACTCTCCCTACCTATAGTTTTCTGTCCCTAGAAAAAATGTTTTTTTTAAAGCACACTATAGCACAAGGAGAATTTCCCTCACTGTCCTTCCCTGTCCCTAGAAACAAGGATTCGCACAGTAAAACACACTGACACTCTCCCTACCTATAGTTTTCTGTCCCTAGAAAAAATGTTTTTTTAAAGCACACTATAGCACAAGGAGAATTTCCCTCACTGTCCTTCCCTGTCCCTAGAAACAAGGATTATCACAGTGAAAGAAACTGACACTCTTCCTACCTATAGCTTTCTGTCCCTAGAAAAAATGTTTTTTTAAAGCACACTATAGCACAAGGAGAATTTCCCTCACTGTCCTTCCCTGTCCCTAGAAACAAGGATTATCACAGTGAAAGAAACTGACACTCTTCCTACCTATAGTTTTCTGTCCCTAGAAAAAATGTTTTTTTAATGCACACTATAGCACAAGGATAATTTCCTTCACTGTCCTTCCCTGTCCCTAGAAACAAGGATTATCACAGTGAAATAAACTGACACTCTTCCTACCTATAGTTTTCTGTCCCTAGAAAAAATGTTTTTTTAAAGCACACTATAGCACAAGGAGAATTTCCCTCACTGTCCTTCCCTGTCCCTAGAAACAAGGATTATCACAGTGAAAGAAACTGACACTCTTCCTACCTATAGTTTTCTGTCCCTAGAAAAAATGTTTTTTTAAAGCACACTATAGCACAAGGAGAATTTCCCTCACTGTCCTTCCCTGTCCCTAGAAACAAGGATTATCACAGTGAAAGAAACTGACACTCTTCCTACCTATAGTTTTCTGTCCCTAGAAAAAATGTTTTTTTAAAGCACACTATAGCACAAGGAGAATTTCTCTCACTGTCCTTCCCTGTCCCTAGAAACAAGGATTATCACAGTGAAAGAAACTGACACTCTTCCTACCTATAGTTTTCTGTCCCTAGAAAAAATGTTTTTTTAAAGCACACTATAGCACAAGGAGAATTTCCTTCACTGTCCTTCCCTGTCCCTAGAAACAAGGATTATCACAGTGAAATAAACTGACACTCTTCCTACCTATAGTTTTCTGTCCCTAGAAAAAATGTTTTTTTAAAGCACACTATAGCACAAGGAGAATTTCCTTCACTGTCCTTCCCTGTCCCTAGAAACAAGGATTATCACAGTGAAAGAAACTGACACTCTTCCTACCTATAGTTTTCTGTCCCTAGAAAAAATGTTTTTTTAAAGCACACTATAGCACAAGGAGAATTTCCCTCACTGTCCTTCCCTGTCCCTAGAAACAAGGATTATCACAGTGAAAGAAACTGACACTCTTCCTACCTATAGTTTTCTGTCCCTAGAAAAAATGTTTTTTTAAAGCACACTATAGCACAAGGAGAATTTCCCTCACTGTCCTTCCCTGTCCCTAGAAACAAGGATTATCACAGTGAAAGAAACTGACACTCTTCCTACCTATAGTTTTCTGTCCCTAGAAAAAATGTTTTTTTAAAGCACACTATAGCACAAGGAGAATTTCCCTCACTGTCCTTCCCTGTCCCTAGAAACAAGGATTATCACAGTGAAAGAAACTGACACTCTTCCTACCTATAGTTTTCTGTCCCTAGAAAAAATGTTTTTTTAAAGCACACTATAGCACAAGGAGAATTTCCCTCACTGTCCTTCCCTGTCCCTAGAAACAAGGATTATCACAGTGAAAGAAACTGACACTCTTCCTACCTATAGTTTTCTGTCCCTAGAAAAAATGTTTTTTTAAAGCACACTATAGCACAAGGAGAATTTCCCTCACTGTCCTTCCCTGTCCCTAGAAACAAGGATTATCACAGTGAAAGAAACTGACACTCTTCCTACCTATAGTTTTCTGTCCCTAGAAAAAATGTTTTTTTAAAGCACACTATAGCACAAGGAGAATTTCCCTCACTGTCCTTCCCTGTCCCTAGAAACAAGGATTATCACAGTGAAAGAAACTGACACTCTTCCTACCTATAGTTTTCTGTCCCTAGAAAAAATGTTTTTTTAAAGCACACTATAGCACAAGGAGAATTTCCCTCACTGTCCTTCCCTGTCCCTAGAAACAAGGATTCGCACAGTAAAACACACTGACACTCTCCCTACCTATAGTTTTCTGTCCCTAGAAAAAATGTTTTTTTAAAGCACACTATAGCACAAGGAGAATTTCCCTCACTGTCCTTCCCTGTCCCTAGAAACAAGGATTCGCACAGTAAAACACACTGACACTCTCCCTACCTATAGTTTTCTGTCCCTAGAAAAAATGTTTTTTTAAAGCACACTATAGCACAAGGAGAATTTCCCTCACTGTCCTTCCCTGTCCCTAGAAACAAGGATTCGCACAGTAAAACACACTGACACTCTCCCTACCTATCCTTCTCTTTCCCTAAACTAAAGGAATCCAGGTTAAGCAAGAAAAAATAAATGTCACTGTCCCTGCCTATGCTTCTCTTTCCCTGCTCCGGAACACACTACACTAGGCCGCCATGCTGGCGGCCTTTTATAGTGTGGGGCGTGTACTAAACACCCTCAGCAATAATTGGCCACAGGCATCCTGCCTGTGGCCAATCATTGCTCTCCTCGCTGCCGGCGCTGTGATTGGCCAAGCATGCGGGGTCACAGTGCATGCTTGGCCAATCACAGCGCCTGGATGACACTGCGATGGCGTAGTGCATTGTGGGCCGTTCGCGTCACTCGAATTAGGCGCGAACGGCCCAAATCGTTCGATCTTCGTCGAACGATCGAACACCGAGCTCATCCCTAATAGTAAGTATAAAGGTGCATCATTGAGCTCGACGCGTTTCGTGAATAAACTTTCACTTCCCCAGTAGCCAATGCACACATAGTAATCTGTAAAGTAAAACAATTTTGAAATATATAACCAGTTGTGGATTTAGTGAAGCTAAATGAGTCTCCCTAGGAGACCAATACTTACAAATCAGCTTGAATAAGATGTGCATGATCACATTCCAATAGTGAGCGCCAGGGATGTCTAGTCCGGGAGCTGTGGGAATAGGATCTACAGGGACCCATGAGGATAAACAGAGATGGATATAGTACAGGCACAAAGGAATAGTGTCCGTTCCAGTAAGTGACTGAAGGTACTCACTGTGAAGAAGATGTGTATAAGGATATACAGTATATTAGGTGTTTGTATCCATCTACATATCAGCCAAAATATTAGCTCAATGATGCGACTTTATCAGTCCAGTCCCTGTTCTCTTTAGCCCAGGTAATACGCCTCTGACGTTGTCATTGGTTCAAGAGTGACTTGACACAAGGGATGCCACAGTTGTAGCCCATGTCCTGGATACGTCTGTGTGGGGTGGCTCTTGAAGCACTGACGCCAGCTATAGTCCACTCCTTGTGAATCTCCCCCAAATTCTCGATTGGCCTTTGCTTCACAATGAAGGAAAAAAGATGACAGTTGTTGGATTCACAGTGCACAGGACACGGTGAATGTTATAAAGGTCTGCTTTAAGCAGAATGATAAAAATGTCAGAATAAAACAAAATTGTTAAAAATGAAAAAGCAAAACAAAGTGCTGAAATAATGTTGCAGCCTATATTAAGGACACTCGTTTTAATAAGAAATTTGAGATTGAGCGAGCTCGGACTAAATTTTGTATTTGTATCTTTCTTTTTGATAAAAATATTAAAAAAGAGAAACTATTGAGATTGAGAGAACTTGGACTAAAATGTTTTTATTTATTTTTTTATAAGATTGGAGAGTTTGGACTTAATTTTATATTTGTATTTTTTTTAAATAAAAATAATAAAAAAGAGAAAATATTTATATTGAGAGAACTTAGACTAACAAATGTAATTATTCGAAAGATCAGACATCTACTTTCATATCGGCACCAAATCACACTTAAGCCCCGTACACACGGTCGGACTTTTGCCCAACAAACTTCATTTTGAGCAATTTGGACCAACAATCCGACCGTGTGTACGCTCCATCGGCCAAACTTTTTTCGTTTGGTTTTGGATTTCATCGGACAAAAGTTGGGTCTGCAAACGGACAAACTTTTGCCCAACAAAAGTCAGATGGAGCAAAGTCCGACCGTGTGTACAGAAAACCATCGGACTTTTGTCCGATGGACAAAACAAATGTTAAAATCCAACAATAGCAGAAGTTGACCAAAGGGTGACGGTAAAGAGCAGAAAAGAGCAGAAAAAACACGCAATGTTGTAAGAAGTTTTGGGAAAGTTTGCAGAAAGGTCAGAGCGTGTGGATGCTATGGGTGTTCCTGACCAACTCCGTTTGGACAAAAATCCACGGAAAAGTCCGATGGAAGTCCGACCGTGTGTACGAGGCTTTACTTTGGCTCTAGTACAATCCAGACTAGACTTTGCAAATGGTTTTTGCCTTGGCCTTCCACTTAAGTGGGTTAAAAAAATCCAAATTATAAAGAATCAAGCAGCACGCACTATTACGGGTACACCATATAGACATCACATCACCCCCGTGCTGGCACAGCTACATTGGTTACCTATAGTGCATAGAGTACAATTTAAAATCTTGGTTCTGATGTTTATAGCATATTGGGGCTTGGGCCCACTCTATCTCATGGAAATGGCCCCCCATTACACACCAATTAGAGCATTGCAGTCAGGGCTTCAAAATAGGATCATCCAAGCACCCGCCCGACTCCAGTCGGGGAGGTCGACGAATGCAGACTATGGGCGCCGGCCCTTTGGGACTAACTCCCCGACCATCTCCGGCTCCCAATGCCCCAAGCTCTTTTTAAAAGGCATTTAAAAACCCACCTTTTTAAAAACGCTTTTTCCTAACTACGGATGTAGAGACATTAAATTCTGTAATAACTAACGTCAACTTTGTTTTTCTACACCTCTCGTGAGCCTTTCCTTCTTTTTTTTTCTCTCCTCCCTTTTTCTCAAGTAGTTTTTTTTCTCTTTTTCCAAGGCTGATTGGTGAATTTATGGTACAGCGCGCTTAGTTGCAGTCCTGCAAGACAGTATTTGGCGCGATATAAATTTACATATCATCATCATCAAATGTATTTTTTTTTTACAAGATTGGAGAGCTCGGACTAAATTTTGTATTTGTATTTTTTTTTTTTATAAAAATATTAAAAAAGAGAGGATAAAATAAAAAAATAAAATAAAAAATAAAAAACCCCAAAACAAAGACAAATTGAAAAAAAAAGTGGACAATTTGGTCTTTTTTTTTTGGCCTTCACTTTTCTATGTGTTTGTTTAGATTCAATTGCTAGAAGATAAGTTATGGAGTGGTTACAGTTTAAAATTTTTTGGAATAAAGAGTAGGAAGAAAAAAGCCTACGATGATAGCTTATGGGGGGTCTCAATTTTAGAAACCTTATTTTGAGATGTTATTTTAAGATTTACATTTATTTTTAAATCTAGAAAGGAACCTAATCTAGCATCTAAGTATGTATAAATAAAAGAAAACTGTAAAATATAATTAAATAAGAGACTTGAAGGCTCAGAAAATGAATGCACGCCTGTTTCCTATATTAGTTACAGTATGTGTTTCATGTTGGGATAAAATGGTAAAATAATACAGTTAACAAAAATAAATAAATACATTTGTTGTTTTTCTATTTAAGATAAATTGGTTTCATACCAGGGATCAGGATGGTATCTCAATTCTGAAGGATAAAAAAATGATAAGAGTCTTATATATTATAAACAGATCCCTGGGAGTCTAATTTTCTTTTACCCTAAGGCATAGTTTCTCAGCCAGAACTATGTGAACCCCAGGGGTACATCTGGTTCTTAAATTAAAAAAAAATACTACAAAATACCCTAGCTGCTTCCTGAAGCTAATTTATTTATCTATTTAACTATCTACAAAAAAAATTATATATATATATATATATTAGGGCTGTTACTGATTAAAATTTTCGTGTTCGATTAATCGATTTTTTTTTAAATCGTTTAATCGACTAATTGCAATTAATTATAACGCACATAGATCCAACTACTTTTAGCTGATCTCCTTGCAGGCCGATTCCCAGTGCAGCTACCAACCACTGGAAAAATGGATAGCAGGATACAAAAAACACACAAAGGCAGCACTCGATGGGAATAGCATTAAAACTTTTATAGTCTTCAAGTAGGTAACAAAATAAATATTGCACTGGAGATAAAATCTATGTAGCTATATAAACTGTAAAAATGGTGCGAGGAATACCAAACGGTAGCAAAAGCAGTCATAAAAACATGTAGCTAAGTATGATACTGGTATAAAAATGTGTACAACGATACCACTGCTGAATCCAGATGAGGAGGGGCTAACATCAGTTCGCCGGCATGTAGATGTCCCGTGAAGGGAACTATCACAACTCCCAGTGGATGGCTGTAGAATCCCAGGTTGATAAAGGGAAGTGATAGAGGGAAGTGTAACAGCCCTTGCGTGTGGCAGATAGTAAGGTCCCGCCGGCATGCAGATATGAAGGCACAGCAAAGGAGCCCTTCAGATGGACACGGCAAGCCCCGCCGGTGTCTGTGGCGTCACCGGATCTCCGGCGGAACTCCCTGAAGACCCGGAATTTTGATCGATCAAAAGAATTTTGATCGATCAAAAAACGTAATTGATTAATCAAGGAATTAATAGTTAATTTCCACAGCCCTACTATATATATATATAGATATATATATATCTCTATAGATATATAGAGATATATATATCTCTATATATATATATATATATAAAACCTAGTCTTCCCCTCCTTGTCAAGTACCTTTCTCTGCTCCTACTGCTTGTAGGCAGGTGCAGTCTATTTTCTACACTGTAGGTGGCGCCTGTCCAGGGTGGTGTTGCAGCTGGAGGGAAAGTCTCTATGGTTCCCTCGGTTCCATGAAGCAGCGTTCCAGTTGGCTACACTGCATCCAGGTGACCCTGGTGGCCATCTTGGGTCGGGCAGAGTCTTTTTAAATGTATGCCCCCCCCCAGGTGTCTGGACTACCCCAATGTCCCTCCTAACATCATGGACATCATCGAAGACTCCCAGGGAGAGTGGGAGGATGACATGGTGTGGGAGTACATGCGTGTCCCTAAACCCTTGTGGGGACCACATTGTGACCAGGCTTGGACATGGTTCCAGGACATTTGGCAGGAATGGCAGCTGGGGAGAGCTATTTACAAAGAAGGGTGGTGGTTGTTAAAGCAGGACAGCCCACCAAAGGCCACTCTGTTGCTTTCATGGATGCTGATGGCATTGGCAACCTGAAGAAACTGCCAAATCCTCAGTAAATATAAAAAAATTATGGTGTTGGCGCTGTGATAAATAAAGGAGAAGTGGGAAAAATGTGACTGATAACACACTTAAACTTAATATTGATATGTCTAAACAGAGGTGTGCTCATAAACTCTTGTGAATATATATATAAACAATAATATAAATCCAACAAATATTGTGAATGGATGAGCGTATGCAACCAACCGCATCCACTCACTATAATAAAAAGTAAATTGGTATCAATCCAAACGTGATGTGTCCAAGTGCCAAAAGATAGTAAACCTTGTGTACTGGAGATCCTTCAGTACCAGGTGCATAAAGTTTATGTGAATAAATATAAAAGTACAAGATAGTTATGGTCCAAGTAGGTCCAAAATAATATATAATCCAAATAAAGTGGCTCCCACCACCAAAGTGAAGCAATATGAGATAACACACGTTGTATAGTGCTCCAAACTTTTTCCTTCGGTGTTGCACCTCTGTGCCTGTAAGCAGCTTACCTTGTTGCTATTTAAAAATAGCATGAACAGGTCATACGAGCGCAGAGCTCGCCTTCCTGCTTGGATCCCGGTGTACCAGCAAACTCCAATCCCTACGCGTATCGTCCCCTGATGAAGTCACGTGACACGTGACGATACGCGTAGGGATTGGAGTTTGCTGGTACACCGGGATCCAAGCAGGAAGGCGAGCTCGGCGCTTGTAGGATACCCTATACCAACTCAGATGCTAAATGTGAGTGGTTTTTTTTGTATCGTTATACATGTTATTAAACTATTCGGTATACAGGATTATGCGATGTTCGCGTTTCTTTTCTTTTTAATATAAACCACCGAGCACTGTACCTATTGAAGACCCACCAGCGACTCAGAACCCACACAGAGCCAAATGCACATAGAGGGACGAAAAGCTCAGTGCTCGTGTTGATACTCCCGCATTTCTATACTAATAAGTGAGTACATTCCCAACGCGTGCACCTGTCTCTGGGTGGGATTTGAGCTACACCATATTGCTTCACTTTGGTGGTGGGAGCCACTTTATTTGGTTTATATATTATTTTGGACCTACTTGGACCATAACTATCTTGTACTTTTATATTTATTCACATAAACTTTATGCACCTGGTACTGAAGGATCTCCAGTACACAAGGTTTACTATCTTTTGGCACTTGGACACATCACGTTTGGATTGATACCAATTTACTTTTTATTATAGTGAGTGGATGCGGTTGGTTGCATAGGCTCATCCATTCACAATATTTGTTGGATTTATATTATTGTTTATATATATATTCACAAGAGTTTATGAGCACACCTCTGTTTAGACATATCAATATTAAGTTTAAGTGTGTTATCAGTCACATTTTTCCCACTTCTTCTCTGTTTATCACAGCGCCAACACCTTATTTTCCCTTTTAGTTTAAACTACTTAAGACAGCGCAGGAGTTTCCTCTATTTTTTCAAATCCTCAGTGTAGCGGGTATATACTTTCCAAGTATATTTAAAACTGGCAGAGACACCAGTGATGTGCAGTTCCCTGCAGCCCAGCAGGTGGCGCTGTCGCCTTGGGCTGGGGTTGAACCATTGCTGCGGGCCGTACCTCTTTTTGGCCTCTCTCGGCAGTTGTACGGCGGGGCAGGGAACCCGCCGTGCTTGCTGGGAGAGGGTATGAAGGGGGCGGACATCTTTGTCATGGGGTTTGAGTCCCAGGCACCTTCAGCCTGAGGGCGGTGGTTGTTGTCGGGGGTCTAGGCGGCCTAGGCCTAGACCTCGCCCAGAGGTCGTGTTCCATCCCAGGCACCTTCAGCCTGAGGACGGTGGTTCATGTCGGGGGTCTAGGCGGCCTAGGCCTCGCCTGGAGGTCGTGTTCCATCCCAGGCACCTTCAGCCTGAGGGCAGTGGTTCGTGTTGGGGGTCTAGGCGGCCTAGGCCTCGCCCGGAGGTCGCGTTCCATCCCAGGCACCTTCAGCCTGGGGTGAGGTACTCGGAGGAAGATCCGGGGAGCTCAGTGTCCTTCACTGTGTTCTGTGAGGGAAGGATTTCCTAGGGGACCCCGGGAGTGGGTACCCAAATCCAGAGGCGTAAGAGACCGGAGGAACGACTCACCTGAAGACCTGGTGCAGCAAATTGCCGGTGCCGGGTGAGCCTCCGGAGACCGCCCGGAGGGATATCTTCCCGATCAAGGGGCCAAAATTCCCTTTCAGGAAGGAAGGGGAAGAGTTCGTTGTGCCTGGGCCTACTCACATCCACACCCCCCCCCCCCCTGTCTGTTCTGCTTGTTGAGGGAGTCCAACTGATTGTGTTTTACTCTGACCTTTGAAGAATAAAGGAGTGTTGGACTTTTATTGGTGTGGGGCTCAATTTACTGGCGGACACTGTTCAAGAGGAGAGTGGAGGCTCCGAATGCAGAGCACCGACCTGAAGGTAAAGAGGATTTTCTCACACTGCACACACATCTGCAGTGGGAACTTGGCGTGGTGACCCCGCACTCTCTCCTCCGAGGTACCCCTAGACGAAAAGCCAGAGCCAGAAGAACTGATACTAGAGACAGACTGTGGAGGCCGCTACATCAGTATTACCTATGACGGGACTGATGTGAATAGGTTCAGCTCAGAGGTAATTTACATGGATAGCAGGGGAAATTGCTGTCTTTGTTTCTTTACTCACGGACTAGGCCGATCTGACACCCTGACCTGTTATTCCAGATGGATGTTCTGTTCCCACTGAAGAACTCTGGGTGAGGCCTAGTATCCTGCTACTGCTTTGCTAAATTTGGAGGGGCTCCTCCTACCAGCGACTAATTGAAAAAAAAAAATGCTACTGTTTGTTTCTGTCAGCAGAGATATAACTCCCTGCTGACAGACTGTACAGCTAGGTAGTGAAGTTAGTGATAGGAATGTGTTTTTGGCCTTGTTCTGTTCTACACGTATCATTGTGGATGACTGTTCACCTTCCTTCGTGGTGGACTTTTCCAGCTGCTGGGAGGGCTTCCCTCTTGGGGGAGGTGCTCCAGCTAAAAAAAATAAAATAGAAATAAAAATGTAATGCTATATGTTAGCTACAGGGGGACCTGAGGTTAGGGTATATATATATATATATATATATATAATATGAAAGAGGATTGCTGCACAAAAAAATAATATTTAAAGAGTAAAAAATTACATCAAATATCAGGTATATATAAGTATATACCTGGTATTTGATGTAATTTTTTACTCTTTAATCACTTCAATACCAGGCACTTATCCACCTTCCTGCCCAAGCCAATTTTGAGCTTTCAGCGCTGTCGCAATTTGAATGACAATTGCGCGGTCATACTACACTGTACCCAAACAAATTTGTTATCATTTTGTTCCCACAAATAGAGCTTTCTTTTGGTGGTATTTGATCACCTCTGCGATTTTTATTTTTTGCGCAACAAATAAAAAAAGATCGAAAATTTTTCAAAAAAATAAAGTTTTTCTTTGTTTTTGTATATTTTTTTTTTAAATAAGTACCTTTTCTTCTTTAATGACGGGCACTGATATGGCTGCACTGATGGGCACTGATAAGGCGGCACTGATGGGCACTGATGAGGTGGCACCAATGAGGTGGCACTGATGAGATGGCACTGATGGACACTGATGATGGGCACTGATAGGCGGCACTGATATGCGGCACTGATGGGCACTGATAGGTGGCACTGGTATGCGGCACTGATGGGCATTCATAGGCGGCACTGATAGGTGGCACAGACGGGCACTGATAGGTGGGCACTGATGGGCACAGATGGGCACGGATGGGCACTGATAGGTGGAACTGATGGACACTGGTGGGTGGCACTGATGACACTGGTGGGTGGACTTGCCGGGCATCACAAATTATTTTGTGCCATGATGGTGCCAGTCAGTGCCCATTTGTGGGCACTGATTGGCATATGTTGTGCTTACATTTTTACATGTGGATGGTCATAGGGGACTTACCTGGCCATCCACATGTAAGGTGCTTCCCTGGTGGTTCTGGGTGGCATTCTGGTGGTCTAGTGTGGGCATCCGAGGGGGGGCTGCGCTGATAAACAAAGGCTCTTCCTGTTTACATTGTGATCAGCTGTGATTGGACACGGCTGATCACGTGGTAAAAACCCTCCGCCCATGGGCGCGCGGTGGCTGTTATCCTGCTCGATGTCACATGATGCCCAGTCAGGATAACTGAACCACCACCCGGTGGAAGGGAAACAACAACACTTGACCATAACAATGAAAATCACATTTTCACATTACACTTTTCCCACCCATCCTGACTAAGACCCACCCCATTCTCAGTGGTCTTGACGGGATGCTCTCCTGCAGAGGGGAAAAGAAAGTTAACACACATGAACCCTGACACATGTATTTGTGTGAGAACGAAAAAACGTCTCTGTAGAGAAATCTTTTCCTTCTAAAAAGTGGGTGCGTGAAAAGTGATATCGATGCACGGGGTAGCTTCAGGTGTATACTGTGCAGGAGGCACACTACACCCACTGTAACTGCTGCAGATGCCTGCCTGTGTTACACAACAGGAAAACACAGCAATAAGGGGTAGCTTCAGGTGTATACTGTGAAGGAGGTTTAGCAAAAATGACACTGACACTGTCCCCTGCCTATCCTTCTCTGTCCCTGTATACCAACACACTGTAAATGCACAAGGTTAATGAAAGAATATCACTGACACTGTCCCTGCCTATTCTTCTCTGTCCCTGTATACCAACACACTGTAAATGCAGAAGGTTAATGAAAAATATCAAAGACACTTTCCCTGCCTATCCTTCTCTGTCCCTGCACGCCAACACACTACACAAGGCCGCCGCGCTGGTGGCCTTTTATAGTGTGGGGCATGTACTAAACCCCCCTGAGCTATAGTTGGCCACAGACATCCTGCCTGTGGCCAATTATGGCTCTCCTCGCTGCCGGCGCTGTGATTGGCCAAGCATGCGGGGTCACAGTGCATGCTTGGCCGATCACAGCGCCAGCAATGCACTGCGATGGCGCAGTGTATTGTGGGCCGTTTGCGTCACACAAATTTGGCGTGAACGGCCCACAAAGTTCTGGTTTCGCTGAACAGGCGAACAGCCGATGTTCGAGTCGAACATGCGTTTGACTCGAACACCGAGCTCATCCCTAGTGTAAATGGTACCCTTATGCCGCGTACAGACGATCGGACATTCCGACAACAAAACCGTGGATTTTTTTCCGACGGATGTTGGCTCAAACTTGTCTTGCATACACACGGTCACACAAATTTGCGAACGTCAAGAGCGCGGTGACATACAACACGTACAACGAGCTAAGAAAAATGAAGTTCAATAGCCAGTGCGGCTCTTCTGCTTGATTTCGAGCATGCGTGGAATTTTGTGCGTCGGAATATGTGTACACACGCTCGGAATTTCCGACAACAAGTTTTTGTTGTTGGAAAATTTGAGAACTAGCTCTCAAACATTTGTTGTCGGAAATTCCGACAGCAAATGTCCGATGGAGCCTACACACGGTCAGATTTTCCGACAACAAACTCACATCGAACATTTGTTGTCGGAAATTCCGACCGTGTGTATGCGGCATAAAGGCCCGTACACACGGTCGGACTTTTGCCCAACAAACTTAGTTTTAAGCAAGTTGGACCAACAATCCGACCGTGTGTACGCTCCATCGGACAAACTTTTTTCGTTTGGTTTTTGATTTCATCGGACAAAAGTTGGGTCTGCAAACGGACAAACTTTTGCCCAACAAAAGTCCGATGGAGCAAAGTCCGAACGTGTGTATAGAAAACCATCGGACTTTTGTCCTAGGTACGAATGCGCATGCTCCGAAGCAATGAACAGCCAGGAGTCTTCAGTCTTGTAAAACTAGCATTCGTTCTGGACCTTTCACATTCGTGAAGCGGCAATTATGATATTTTTGAATACAGAGCACATTAGTAATATTGTTTACAATGCCGTAAAAAAATATAAAGCATTTTCTCTGTATATAACGATTATTTTGTTTCAAAACAAAGTATTTTATTATTATTTTTTGTAAATAGTTAAAAAAATAAAATTTTGGGAGTTTTTTGCCTATTTAAGCTCCACCACATTATCCCATATGTACTGTATTTGATGCTGTAATTCTAGCTAATATTTTTGTGTCCCTTATTAATATTCTCCTTCAATTAACTGCCTACTCACAAACATAAATTAGTCAGAGAAAAGACAAAAGTAATTTTTGAGCACTAATTTTATTTTGGTGACCATAAAAAAATAAAACAATTCTATAATGACAGAATAATATAATTTCTTGAAACAGGAAGGCAGCAATCGATGATGGTGGATTTTGCGATGACTGTGTACCCCAGGGCATACAAATATCCCATGAAGGTTGTCATTGGTCACCAGAGGAGTACATAAAACAGAGAGGTCACAGAAGGTCAAGAACTCCAAAAGATCGTGAGCAGCAGCAGAAGACATATCTGTCCCCAGGCTGTGGTACTCCAGCAAGGGTCTGGTATTTGTGCCATACCAGACGTAATCACATACATATACATTGCCTTCCACACTAACATCCACATCATCTGAGGTCATTTTTGAAATATTGTCCATTAAACATACACAACACAAAACAAGCCTTTTTTTCAGGCTGACCCCACAAATAATTACATAAAAAATAATGTATATACAGAAATGCTACTGACCTCATTAGTAGCCCCTAAACTCCCCAGACCATTGGCCTTGTTGTGGATCCTGTGGCTGATGTTGCCACTGACCCCCATGTTGCTGGGTTGGGTGTCCTTGCTGGGGTGGCTGGCCTTGCTGGGGTGGGTGGCCTTGCTGGGGTGGGTAGTTTGGATGGGGTGGATAGTTTGGATGGGGTGGATAATTTTGAATTTGAGGAGCTGTGTGCTCCAAATCACACAGATGTGTTGTGGGTGTTATCTCCCCTTTTCTCGCTTTGCTGAGGAGCTGGATGATGAGCCCCTCACATCGCTTTCTTTGTTCAACATCCACCTCCCTCAGCTTGTTGGCTGTAAAGCACCCA
The DNA here is from genome assembly GCA_029206835.1 of Rana muscosa. NCBI lineage: Eukaryota > Metazoa > Chordata > Amphibia > Anura > Ranidae > Rana > Rana muscosa. The sequence continues at coordinate 366,525,152 of CM055118.1, read as the reverse complement.
AATCCTTCCGCACTATCGGGTGCCGTGGTGATGACTGCCGTAGCCCGCTGCAGAAACTCAGCAGTGGCCTCGTCAAGGTGGTGCCTCTTCCTGGCCCTTTTGGTAGGAGGCCGCAGGGTAGGCACTCTGGACTCGGTGGTGATGCTGCTGGGCCCGGACTCGTCTTGCGTTAAAGTTTCCTGGGTCTGTAAATTAAACATCAATTTACAATGTGTTATTATTAGGACACATTTTCTCCACAAATTTTATCAGCCTTTGTTACTTAAAAATAGAATGTCATCCAAAAACAAAGGTTAGCATTGTCACAGCAGCATTTTTTTTTTGTTTAACAAATTACTTTGTGATCATTATTTAGGATTTGATTTTCATTTCCAAAGATTTACATTCCTAATAGTTTGACTAAATCCTAACAACACATTGCCCTCACTTTCTCCACTAATATTGGTTTGAAAAATGCTATACCTGGGGTAAGCTGAGATCCTCCTCCTCCTCCTCTTGTGTTGGATCTGCCTCTGTATCAGTGGCCTCAGCTGATGTGGAGGGTAGTGTGGAAGGTAGGGTCGAAATATGTCTTTGTGGCACAGTCTGGTCCTTCAAAAATCCCAGGCTTGCGAAGTACCACAGCTTGGGAACATAAATGTCTTCTGCTGTTGCTCCCGATCTCTTTGAGTCCTCAGTCTTCTTGACATCCCTATTGAACATACTCCTGAGGCCTCCAATTTTGGTCTTCACCAATGTTTCGTCTGCCCTGGGGTACAGAGTCTTCGCCAAATCCACCAAATCATTGATTGCTGCCTGCCTTTTGTTCTTATTTGAATAGTCTTTGTTTTTCACTTGCCATAGACATGCGTTATGGCGATATCTCTCTATGAAATCAGCCATAAATTCAGGGCTTTTAAGAATTGTCCCCGTCATTCTTTCAGAAATTTGAGAAAATGGCTGCAAGAAATCACACAAGACAAAATATTTAAATTAGGCTTCAAGCTCAGAACCTGATAAGAATATAGGCCTTTATGCATGTCCCCCATCATAAATAGATGTTCCCCTTAACCAGCTTCAGGCATGTCCCCCCTGGAGGCTTGGTGAAGTGGGGGGTGGGGTGGACTTTAACGCGGTCATTTTCAAAGCGGGGTCTGCTGACGCATCGAATTTTAGAGATTGGGTTTCCTTTGGATGCTGATGATCAAGTTAATAAAAAGTGTGTGATTGCATCCTGTGCCCCTGGGACCCTCAGCCATGTCTGCCATCATGGGGGTACAGGCAGTACACCTGTAAGTGGGCCGGAGGTCCCTAGGGCCCTGGATGTTCCCCTCAATTTTTTGAGATTTCTTTAGTGTTTGTAAGCACCCAAAGACCCTTGACCTCCACAATTCTCGTTGGCAGCACCCCCCCCTTCGCAATTCGTGCCCCCCCTTTGTTTTTTGGTGGCGTCAGCAAACCCCCCGGTTCTCCTCTGCTCCAGGGGGCACATGCCTGCCTCCATGACCCTTACAGGTGTACTGCCTGTACCCCCCTGTTGTCAGCCTTGCCATTAGGTCTAAACAATTTTCCCATTAGGCCCCATGCACATGAGACGCTGCTCAATGCACATTCAATAGGGCTTAGTCCAAATTTTTAAACAACCCCAGCACTCATTCAATGTTATGTTAGGGAGCCATTGCCCACACTGTCACTAAATTGTCACGTACATTTCTTTCGACTATGCGATCGCCTGATTTTCGGTTCACAAAGGCTACGTTCCAGCGTCCAGTCTGGCGAACGTTCGTTAGGCCTTTTATACCCTGCGCATGGTTCAAACTCCTCCCTCATGACGTCATGACGCTGGGGGCGTGCCCCCCGACTTTTTTCATGCATGCGACATAACGGAAGTAACCTTCGTGAGGGAAAACAAGATGGATGCCGCACCGACCAAGAACAGGCCCCGCGGTGGTGATTATAGTAAACACAAGGCCACCCCCATGAGCAAGGGGGAGATGGTGGAGATGGTGAGGATCTTTGACAAGTATGACTACGATTGCAAGCAGGAGAACTATGACAGGCCCAACAGCCATAAAGACTATATTTTGGAGAAGGTCATTGCGGTATTGCATCGTGATTATGGGCTAAAACGAACGAAAGATCAAATTAGAAAAAGATGGTCTGATTTAAAACTCAGAGAAAAAGAACAGTTGGACTCCATTCACCGCATCATCACCAAAAGAAGTAAGCAAAAAACTTTACAGTACTAATGATATTGATGTTTTCTTTATTCATTTTTGCATTTTTTTATTTGAGAAAATTCATTGATGTGCTACCTACATTTTCTTTTTATGAGAATGCATATATGTTTGACTCAACATATTATTTCAGACTCTAAATTTGAAATGCTATATTTAATATACTGTATCTACTTAAATTCACAGGAAAAAGGCACAGAGAAAGCCAGCAGACAAGACACCAGAGGGGAGAAAGGGAGGCTTCCCTTGGCAAGGCCCCAACAGGGGAGACAACAGTGCCCGCATCATCAATAAATCGTAAGTTAATTTAATGTTTATTTTGTTTTAACTTTGACAGGGGATATTCTTGGTTGTCACAAGGACATGGTCTCATATAGTTAGCTTTAATAAGGTATATTTAATATTTAAGGTCTGCTGTGCTTATCATCACTGCACAAGAAATGACGCCTTTGAAGACTATAGATGGGTAGAGGAGAGGGCCTGGGGATCACAGGCACACAGGTGTTTATTTACTAAAGTAAAAACAGATTTGCACTTGAAAGTGCACTGAAAGTGCACATGGAAGTACATATGCTGTAGATCTGAGGGGGACATGCAATGTTTTAAAAAAGCAGCATTTTAGCTTGCACAGGATTGGATGTTAAAATCAGCAGAGCTTAAACCTAATTTCAGAGCTTCCCTTCAGATTTACAGCGATCTACACCAACTGCAGTTCCATGTGCACTTTCAAGTGCAAACTGGATTTTTCGAAAGTAAATCAAGCACACAGAGTCACGCCTGATTGACTGTTCATCATAGATCACATCTCCCATAGGACACAAGAGTGTTTTTTGTCAAATGTAATTTTAGTGACATCTGGCCATATTGTGTATTTGTGCATAATTTTAAATTACATCATATAACCTTTTCAATGCACATTTTGGTGTAAATATTTGTATATTGCGCATGATCGTCCACTCGTCTGTAGAATACATTGTCACTAGTGCAAGGTTGATCTCATTATTCTCCTCCAGGGATACTACTCATATTTGTTGCATTTGGTGTGATTTGTTTTTTTTATATTTGTTTATAATTATTAGAGGAACTTGAGGGTGTTGAGGTAATAAATTTGGAGGAGTGGGATCATGGAGCTGGAACCAGCAAAGAGCCTCCAGTGGACATCACATCCCCAGACACAAGTCATGCAGAGGGTGGAGTAGTGCATCCACTTGAAGAGGATTTAATTGAGCCTGTTGTTTGCCCCAGTAAGTATTTTGGGGTTCTTTTATTTTCTTCCAATAGACAATGATATACTTTGCCATACAATTGCACAGAAATTGCACTTTCAAGTGCAGTCACAGTAGATTGGAGGGGGACATGCAAGGACCCCCAAAAATCATCAATAGTTTGAGCACATAATTTGTTTGGAAAATCAGCAGAGCTTCCTCTGATTTCATAGCTTACCATCAGAACTTCACCGATCTACAGTGACTGGACTTCCAAGTGCATTTTCACTATCACTTGGAGTGCAGAGTGGATTTTCCTTTAGGGAATAAACAACATTGTGATGAAAATTGTAGACAGTGTTGTTTAGAAAATTTAAATTGATGTCTTTTGTGGGCTGCTAACCAAGTGGCACAAAAATTTTAACATTTAGGCCACTGTGTCCATCAGGGATGAGCCGAACACCCCCCTGTTCGGTTCGCACCAGAACCTGCGAACAGACAAAATGTTTGTGTAAACTTTAGAACACTATTAAATACAATGGACTCGAACGTTCGAAATCTAAAGTGTTAATTATAAAGGCTAATATGCAAGTTATTGTCCTAAAAAGTGTTTGGGGACCTGGGTCCTGCCCCAGGGGACATGTATCAATGCAAAAAGAAGTTTTAAAAACGGCAGTTTTTTTCGGGAGCAGTGATTTTAATAATGCTTAAAATGAAAAAATAAAAGTGAAATATTCCTTTAAAATTCGTACCTGGGGGGTGTGTATGATATGCATGTAAAGTGGCGCATGTTTCCCGTGCTTAGAACTGTCCCTGCAAAAAATGTCATTTTTGAAAGAAAAAAATGCATTTAAAACTGACTCGCGGCTATTAATGAATTGTCGGCTCCCGGCAATACATACAAAAGTCATTGATGAAAAAAAAAAAGCGTGGGGGTTCCCCAGAATTCAATTACCAGGCCCTTCAGGTCTGGAATGGATATTAAGGGGAACCCCGCCGCAAATTTAAAAAAAAATTGACGTGGGGTTCCCCCAAATATCCATTCCAGGCCCTTCAGATCTGGCATGGATTTTAAGGGGAACTCCACCCCAAATTTAAAAAAAAATGGCGTGGAGTCCCCCTAAAAATCCATACCAGACCCCTTATCCGAGCACGCAACCTGGCCAGCCGCAGGGGAAAAGGGGGGGACGAGAGAGCGGCCCCCCTCCCTCCTGAACCGTACCAAGCCACATGCCCTCAACATGGGGAGGATGTCCCCATGTTGATGGGGACAAGGGCCTCATCCCCACAACCCTTGCCCGGTGGTTGTGGGGGTCTGCGGGCGGGGGGGCTTATCGGAATCTGGAAGACCCCTTTAACAAAGGGGACCCCCAGATCCCAGCCCCCCCTATGTGAATTGGTAAGGGGTACATTGTACCCCTACCATTTCACGAAGAAAGCGTAAAAAAATGTTTAAAAAAACACACAAACACCTTGAAAAAGTCCTTTATTTAAAAAAAAAACAACAACATTCCAGCGATGAAATCCAGTGTCCCGCGGCGATCCCGATGTCCAGCGCTGTCCTTCATTGGTTGTGCCTGAGCGGACCTGATGGGGAACTCCCTCTCAGTATTTTAAATGTATAGACCCGCCCCTTCTAAAGTTCCCCATCAGGTCCGCTCAGCGGACGAGATGCGGAACATGAGAAGGGGCGGGTCTATACATGTATTACCAAAGTGAGAGCAGTTCCCCATCAGGTCCGCCCCCTCAGTATGTCGGACCCGCCTACGTCATTGGCTTGAGCGGGGAACTTCCTTCACTATGTAAATTTAAATTACACAGTGAAGGAAGTTCCCCGCTCAAGCCAATGACGTAGGCGGGTCCGACATACCGAGGGGGCGGACCTGATGGGGAACTGCTCTCACTTTGGTAATACATGTATAGACCCGCCCCTTCTCATGTTCCGCATCTGGTCCGCTGAGCGGACCTGATGGGGAACTTTAGAAGGGGCGGGTCTATACATTTAAAATACTGAGAGGGAGTTCCCCATCAGGTCCGCTCAGGCACAACCAATGAAGGACAGCGCTGGACATCGGGATCACCGCGGGACACTGGATTTCACCGCTGGAATGTTTTTTTTTTTTTTAATAAAGGACTTTTTCAAGGTGTTTGTGTGTTTTTTTAAACATTTTTTTACGCTTTCTTCGTGAAATGGTAGGGGTACAATGTACCCCTTACCAATTCACATAGGGGGGGGCCGGGATCTGGGGGTCCCCTTTGTTAAAGGGGTCTTCCAGATTCCGATAAGCCCCCCGCCCGCAGACCCCCACAACCACCGGGCAAGGGTTGTGGGGATGAGGCCCTTGTCCCCATCAACATGGGGACATCCTCCCCATGTTGAGGGCATGTGGCTTGGTACGGTTCAGGAGGGAGGGGGGGCCGCTCTCTCGTCCCCCCCTTTTCCCCTGCGGCCGGCCAGGTTGCGTGCTCGGATAAGGGGTCTGGTATGGATTTTTAGGGGGACTCCACGCCATTTTTTTTTTAAATTTGGGGTGGAGTTCCCCTTAAAATCCATGCCAGATCTGAAGGGCCTGGAATGGATATTTGGGGGAACCCCACGTCAATTTTTTTTTAAATTTGCTGCGGGGTTCCCCTTAATATCCATTCCAGACCTGAAGGGCCTGATAATTGAATTCTGGGGAACCCCCACGCCGGGAGCCGACAATTCATTAATAGCCGCGAGTCAGTTTTAAATGCATTTTTTTCTTTCAAAAATGACATTTTTTGCAGGGACAGTTCTAAGCACGGGAAACATGCGCCCCTTCACATGCATATCATACACACCCCCCAGGTACGAAATTTAAAGGAATATTTCACTTTTATTTTTTCATTTTAAGCATTATTAAAATCACTGCTCCCGAAAAAACGGCTGTTTTTAAAACTTCTTTTTGCATTGATACATGTCCCCTGGGGCAGGACCCGGGTCCCCAAACACTTTTTAGGACAATAACTTGCATATAAGCCTTTATAATTAGCACTTTAGATTTCTCCCATAGATTTTTCGAATTTGCCGCGAACACCCCAATTTGTTCGCTGTTCGGCAAACGGGCGAACAGGCAATGTTCGAGTCGAACATGAGTTCAACTCGAACTCGAAGCTCATCCCTAGTGTCCATTAAACGCAGCCACTGTGGCCAAAGGGCAACAGTTTGTCACATCTAAAATGCAACCTTTAACCAAAACTTAAATAAGATTTTACACCCAGCCATGCATTTACCAGCCTTGCCTCATCAATGTCCTTACTCAGTACTAGATGTCTTCTTTCGCACGCAATGTTGATTGAGACAATTATGCTACTGGTCAGTGGCGTCACTAGGGTTGTTGTCACACGTTGCCTAACAAAATGGTGTCATCCCACAACAAATTAGGTCACCCTCAGTACAGACCCCCCTCAACTAAATACAGACCCCCCCTCACGCAGTATAGATCCACCTCCCTCAGAAAAAGATTACTCACCTCAGTGCAGACCCCCAGCAGTACAGACACCCCATCATTTACAGTCACCCCTCAATTACAGATCCAACCCCTTGGTCCATACACAGCCATAGTGCAGCCCCCCTCCCTTACATTACAGAGCAGCAGAATGACCATACACACAGCGGTGTGACCCTCGAGCATGGCTTCCACCTCCTCATCCGCTGTGTATGTAAATAGAGAGGAGGAGGGGGTGGCATGTTAATTTTGCTACACAGAGGGACACAAGACGCGGAACAGATCAGCATGTGGCTGTTGGTAGCGTTGTGCCACTATCCATGTGTGTCAGCCGGGTCCGCAACACACCCCCTGCACCTTGGTTGCAACGCCGCTGTCACTGTTAACAATATACAATGTTCATGATTGGCTGAGATGCATGTCATTCCTTTTAGTTTTAAAAGATCACTGTGGCATAACTTCTCAAAAGTTTTTGGGACAATTACTGTGTGAGGTCTTTTCATCAGTAGAGCCTATCTATCAGAGGCACTTTCTCTGATCTAGACACTTCAAAAACACAACCACTGCTAATCTAAATTAAGATGTCCTGGCCCTCGCCAGGAGTACTCCCTTGGCGCGGTTGTTGCAAGAGGTGGGCTGGATGGATATCTGGCGACACCGCAATCCGGGCGACAGACAGTTTACCTGTTTTTCGAAGTCCCATGGTTGCCTGTCTAGGATTGATCTGGGGGTGGGGAACCTGAGCATACTCCCGTTTGTAGCTGACATTACACATAGACCCCGTAGTGTATCGGATCACTCTGCTCTAGTGGTACAGTTACTGGTGGCTCCACCAGCGAAATTAACTAGGACGCCCTGGAAGTTTAATGCATTTTGGCTGAAATTGTTTCGTTCCCATGAGGAGATAGTGGGGGGCATACGGAGGTTCTTTGATGACGGGGATGGAGCAGAGATTAACGTGCTGCACTGGGATGCCTTTAAAACGCATCTCCGGGGCCTCCTGATAGGAGAAATGAACAAGGTTAAAAGAGCCTCCTCTGAGCTCCTGATAGAAGTAGAGGCCAGGGTTCAGGAATTGGAGAGGGTATATGTTATGGATCCTTCTGATCTGACCAGAGAAGCATGGGTGGCTGCTCAATCGGCCTATCAACAGCTACTTTCCTCCTCAGCTGAGAAGAAAAGGTTCTTTACGAAGCAGGCGTTCTTTGAGGAGGGTGAGAAGACCGGCCGACTTTTGGCACGGATTGCGAACTCCCATCAACGCTCGCCTGTTATAGGAGCCATTAGGTCCAAGACAGGGAGTGTAGTCTCCCAACCTGAGTTGATTATGGAGGAATTGACGGGTTTCTATGAGACCCTGTACAGTCCTGGAGCGCCACACGCCCAGGAGGATCTGGAGTTATACCTGGCCCGATTGGTCTTCCCTGCGCTCTCCGAGGGTCAGCGTGCCCAGTTGGAGGCGCCACTTACTGTCGGGGAGCTCCGGGGGGCTGTAGGTGCATTCCCTAATTGTAAGGCCCCGGGGGAGGATGGGTTGCCCATGGAGGTGTATAAGCAATACTCAGAGGAACTACTGCCCCAACTACTGAGAATCTTTAACAGTGCCAGGGAGGGAGGGACCCTTCCACCCTCAATGTCTAAGGCAAACATAGTATTACTGCTCAAACCGGGTAAGGATCCTGTAGACCCAGGGGCGTACCGCCCCATCTCCCTGCTGCAAAGCGACATTAAGATATTAGCCAAGGTACTGGCCATTCGGCTGAATGGGGTGATTACTTCAATTGTGCATGGGGACCAGGCTGGTTTCATGCCAAATAAATCTACAGCTGTTAATTTGCGGAGGTTGTTCCTGAATATACAAGCAAGGGCAGATAACATGGGAGGCAGGGCACTCCTGTCCCTGGACGCCACAAAGGCGTTTGACAGCATAGATTGGAATTATCTTTGGTCGGTGCTGCAGAGGTTCGGGTTTGGTCCAATTTATATATCCTGGGTGAAGTTGTTATATAGTCAGCCGCAGGCCGCCATAAGGACCTTTGGTTCATTGTCTGGGAGCTTTGCGTTAAGGAGGGGGACTCAGCAGGGGTGTCCCCTGTCGCCCCTCCTCTTTGCTTTGGCTATTGAGCCACTGGTCATGGACATTCGGGCAAATTCTGCCATTACTGGTTTCTGCTATGGTGACACGCAGGAAAAAGTCATACTATACGCCGATGACACCTTGCTTCTTCTGGGGGACAAGGATTCCTCCCTTAGGGAAGCTATGTCGACCATATCCAAATTTGGAGGATTTTCTGGTTTACATATAAACTGGTCAAAATCGGCGCTGCTCCTGTTGGATGGGGACGACACACAGGTGATTAACTCTTCCTGCCCCATCCCCGTTACCACTGCTTTCAAGTACTTGGGGGTTCAGATCACAGCCAGGCCACGGGACTTTATCCATCTTAATATCTCCCCCCTGTTACTAAGGTTTAGGGACAAAGTCAAAACCTGGAAGGCTCTTCTCCTATCTGTTGCTGGCAGGGTGAATCTTATAAAGATGATACTCATGCCACAGCTACTATACTTCCTTCATAACACTCCTATGGTTATCCTCAAGACATTCCGTACGGTAAATAGTATTTTTCACAGCCTCATATGGAAGGATAGGCTCCCTAGGATCAAGTTGGAACATTTACAGCGGCCCAAAGACTGCGGGGGCTTGGCGTTGCCAAACCCTTGGCTGTATTACTTAGCCTCCCAGTTACAGCACCTTATAGGCATGTTTCCATCGGAGGCAGAGAGGGCGCCCACCTTGCAAACCTCGGCTCATAAACTGCTGCTGCTTACTGTGTGCAGAGATCCGGTTCCTGAGGCGTTGGAGGCTCAGGCCTTCGCTAAACCACATAAAACGTTTCCAACTTATAGCCTAATTCAGAAGGTATGGAACAAGGTTAAATACATTCAGAATGCAGATGGGTATACAGAATATAGCCCTATATGGCAAAATGATACGTATACTGAATTGGCCAAATTGCAGTCTGGGACCAGGTGGAAGCAGTATGGGATTACGCATCTTAAGCACATATTCTGTAATGGAGTTCTGCGCCCTTTTAGTGACCTAAGGGAATCTTACGGTCTTCCGCAATCAATGTACTTTTGTTATTTACAATTGCTCCATGCGGTGGCGGCACAGGGTCGCTCCTCGGAGTGGCACTTGTCGCCGACCCCGGTGTTTAGTCTTTTGGGGGATGCTGGGTCATCGAAGGGCTTTATCTCACAATGTTATGCCATACTGTTACAGTCCGTGATGAGGCAGCATCCTCTGAAGATAAGGGAGAAGTGGGAGGCAGATGTTGGCCAGTTGGATGGTGAGCAGTGGGAGGAAATTTTCCAGGCTGTGGGTAGGTGCTCACTGAATGTATCCCATAGGCTTACCCAGTTGTACATATTGCTGCGCACTTATTTCACACCTCACAGATTGCATTTGATGAATCCACAGCTTGACCCCACGTGTACACGATGCAAAAGGGACCACGGAGATCTAGTCCATATGCTGTGGAGATGTCCCAAACTCCACATGTACTGGGCGGGTGTGGTGTCTACCATTAATTCAGTGTTTGGCGTGTGTCTTCCACAGGACCTGAGAGCTTGTCTCTTGGGTGCTTTGGAGGAATACGAGTGGGACGAGGACTGCAGAGAAGCCATCCATAGGACTCTGTTTCAGGCGAGGAAGCTCATCATGGTACACTGGAAAGCGGAGGCTCCACCGACCTTGAAGGAATGGATTAATAATATTGGGACGGTGTTGAGGATGGAGAAGATGACTTATCAGCATAGGGGTAGTGCTCATAAATTCGAGAAGCTATGGGCAAAATAGCTGAATGTACCGGGCTTGGCCCCGGTGGATTTGGTGGCTGATAGATTGCATGTCCCTGGCCTTTTTATGTCTGTCATTTGGAAGCTGCGATGCGCTCTGCGCGTCCGCTTTGCTGTCCCCCTTCCGCCGCCCACACGGACGGTGGGTTGTGTGATGGTGGGGCCCGGGCACACAGCGCATCGGCATCATGCGTCCCGCCCAGCGTGGGACGTCACATGTTGGCGTCTTAACACTGAGCGTGCGTTCATCCATCTTAGCCGGCGCAGCTTGGAGACACGAGCTCCTCCGTGGGCGTTCCCCCACCCACGTCGGGGGTTCCTCCTGGCTTACGCTTTGCCTACATGATGCTGGTGATCATTAGCCTGCACCTGTGTGTGTGTGTGGGGTGTTCTCTATTGCCTACACAATGCTGGTGATGATTAGTCTGCACCTGTGTGGAGTGCTCTTATATGAACCTTCCCCAAATACACCTCCACCACTATCCTGAGACGCCATACTGCATGGTTCATGGATCGGTCCCTGCATTTTTGGGACTCCTGGGATTTGAGCATCAGGTCATTTCACCCTTTATTTCCCCATTGTGGTCCTTCCCTCACCTGGCACGAACATGTTTTGACATTTATATTTTTTGTGTCATTTTTTTAGATTGCCTTTGGTAGCCACCTCTGGTTCAATTTGTATTATTAACATCAACATTGCATGTTCCGGTGTTCTTAGGAGGGCTGCAATAGTACACCCTGCCTAAGTGCGGCTATATATCACCTCAGCTCCCATGACGGACTTATCTTTGGTCAGGGCTCCATATGTACCACACCCATTGTACCAGATTCCATGTAAGTACCCAAGATGGGCTTTTGTGTTCCATCACCTATTTCCTTTGACCAGCAACCAGATTTAGTTATTTACACTGTATTATATATTTTTTAGATGTCCTGAGCATTAGCCCCTGAAGAGTGTAACTTATACACGAAACGCGTCGGGCAATCAGAAAACGCATCAACTCAGTTGACAACATAATCATTTACTTATGCTCTTACTGGTTTTATATGCTAATTTTTTCATGTTTTTAGCGCTTGTTGCCATGTGATATCTGTACATATGTTTATTCACAAAATGTATTCCATTATCCATACGGATCACTGTGTGGCACCTGGTCACACACTGATGTACCTTGTTGCTTATATTGTGCATACCCATACTTATGTGTGTGTAACTCTAGGGAATCGCATCAACCAGAATGTTTTTCCCTCTATGTGATTTCTGTTTGAAGATGTTCATGCGTTTTATTTTGAATAAACATGTACCTTTTTTACCTACACCATGTCTACAGTCTCACTCAAAGTCCCAAACTTCCATTTATATTTTTTCGAATCAGGGATGGAGGTGCACCACATATGCGCCTCATTTAAAGTCCCAAACTTTCCCCCCCTTGTGCTGATAGATTGCTAGGCATCAATATGGGATGAGATGTGCTTCTAGTGCTTTGACATTTGGGAGAGTGGGTATGTCAATTTGAGGACCGGCTGGCTCCTGGTTCAGATTTGTTTTGAAATGTATGTTTGCAATGATTTCTTACCCCGCTATGTCAAGGGGTGTCTGTATGCCCTGTACCTCTGCAAAATAATAATAAAACTTTGTTGGATATAAAAAAAAAAATTAAGATGTCCTGTACTCAACAGGAGACCATCCATCAGAAGATTGTTTGGAAGGGGCAACAAGACACAGATTCATGCAATGCATTAATCTGGGGATTGTCTTTCAGAGCCTTAACAAGACAGAGTGGGGGCGTTCAGATGTCGCCATATATTGCTGCTACACAACTGGGATAGACATGTCTAGTGATTGGCTAATTTCTCAAATTTTTGGAATACAGACAGAGGCAAACTAGGTAGTGCCTTGAAGAATTAAAAGTAGAAGTAGACAGAAGGTGCAATGAGATGGCAATGTTCATAGATAAACAATTGTCGGAGACACAGGCACCAGGGACAAGAATCTAGAATAGCTACAGTGTCTACATTCCTAGTAGTGTAGGTGTCTGAATAACAAGAAGGTTTGTTAATACTATTTTGATTGGAGGGAAGTATTTTCCACAATTGACAGGCTTATTAATGTTGTCATAAATCACTTTTGAAGGGCCACAGCCACTTGTCTTTGATTCCCATTTGTATTTTCTCTATTTTTCTAAGGCCACAAACTACCAAAATGCACAATTGGAAGGATCACTGCTGATATTCTGCAGGCAATGACTGAACTTGAAAAAATAAAGGAGGCTGCCACTGGTGTACAGAGGCGTATGCAGGATTATGTCGACCTGTTGGCGAAATTTTGATTTTGTATATTTTGGGTTACTTTTAAGCATATAATATGTTTATTGCTATGTTCATTTCGAAAAAAAGTTGCAGGTAATTGCTTGGATTTTAGATTAGGAAACATCAATGACATATGATGTGTCTTTTGATGTGAATTGTCATCTGGAATCGCATGACAATTCACCTCAAGGGTTAGTAAATTAAAAAAATTCTAAATTTTGTACACCAAAAAAGCACCTTACTCCAGCGCTCCTTCAATGACCTCATCCTTAACTTTTTTGCTAGAAATGTCAATATGTTTGTGGATGATAATCATTATTTTATGTTCTTCTGACTAGAATCAACACTGGAATGTGTGCCTTGCTCTCTGGTGTGGAGTGTCGTGCTTGCCCCCTCCCTTGGACTACAGGAGAGTCAGGATGCTCTCTACGTAGCATATTTAAAAAGGACCTGTGTTTTAGTGGTCGAACTGAATCTCCTGTAGTCCAAGGGAGGGGGCAGGGCCAACACTAAACACCTGGGAGAATGAGTCGCAATACTGTGTGGATTTACACATAGAGGAACACCAAATGAACATAGTTCAAAATTACCAAAAGGATGAGGTAAGTGAAGGAGGACTGCACTTAGATCTTCTAAAAAATTACAGTATTCCGAAATGTAAAGTTTAAAATACAAACAACCCCCACCCAAAAATTTAGTTCAAGTTTGTAGGTCAGTGTTTCTCCACCCGCCTTCTCTAGGTGCTTGACCACCTCCTTTAAGATTTAGGTGTAGTTACTATACCCAACATCTTGGGGTATTGTCCAAAAACCCATTAAAAAATAATTAGTATTTAGTTCCAAAAGGCAAAAAAAATGTGACAATATGAACCTGGACAAGGAGAGGTGGCAAACACTGTTCACAAAGTAGAATTGATATTAAGGTTTTGCATACTAGGGAAGTTTCAAAGGTAATTAAGAAAATTCGGTTTTTAACACTGAGTATTAAAAATGTTATTTATAAAAAAAGTTTGTTCAGCTTGACAAAAAATAATATATGTGGCAAGTGCACTTGATTTTAAAAAAAAGTTTTATTTTTTTTTTGTCAAAAATGCACTTTGCACACATGTGCAAGCTGGCATTAACAACAAAAAAGACAGATCACATTATGTCAGCTAGCACATGTGGACACAGTGGGCTTTGTTTACTAAGGTCAGAAGTGCCCTTCAAAGTTTTTCTATCTTTTTCATTTGTTGCATAAAGGTAGGAGCTCTTTACACATGAGCAAGGCAATATATTCTCACGTTGAGAATACAATGGGAAATTTCTTGTATGCCATTTTTCAAGACAATGAGAACATTTGTTATGTTTGGATTTTGGGATGTGTATTGTTGTGCTTTGTAAAATACATGTTTACCCAGCTCAAAGTTGAGCGATAACCCCCAAACCCCACCAAAAAAACATGTTTTGTTGTTAACGCATAACTGACAAATTTTATGGTGGTGAAAGTAAATTTTGCAAATCTTACCTATGTGTGGCTTCTTATTTATATGATTAAGAAGAAAAGAAAATTTGTTAGGTTAGTGTAGTTACATTGACAGTGTACTTGAAAATGGGTGGAGCTGAGACACAGCACAACATTAAATACCCTACATTTGTCAAGGCATGTTTTTCAGGTAATACCTTACACATCTTGTTTGTATAATAAACGTGATAACGTAACAATTACATGAGAAGAATTTATTTACAAAATATACACAAAAACAAGTTTTTCGGGTATATTGTTGTTTGATATAGAAAAAGAAGGGGCAAATTATACATTAGATGCAAGATTTTCTTGCCAAGGCACTGCCCCACTACCCACAAAATAGTCTTTATATTCCTCCCTGACGATACGGCCAGTTTGGGAGGCATGGCCAACTCCCCCACTTTGAAGAGCTGGCATCACAGGCTCTTCAGCTGCCAGACCACCTGAGGTGGGATCTTGAGCCACTGTACCAATATAGTTTGTGCCATGTCTACGCAAATAATTATGTAGAATGCAGCAACACAAGACTTCATGGTTAATTTTATATTCCGCCATATTGATAGCGGTTAAAAAGAGCCGGAATCTGTTGGAAATAATTCCGAACGCATTCTCTACAACCCTCCTGGCACGGGATAACCGGTAGTTGTAGATGCGCTGCTTGGGGGTCAAGTTCCTCATTGGAAAAGGCTTCAATAAATGTGGCTCGAGAGCAAATGCATCATCTGCAAGGAAGACAAAATTGAGCCCCTCAATATTATCTTGGGGAGGGGGCAAATTCAACGTACCATTCTGAAGCCGAGTATTGAATTCGGTGTGGACCATCACACCACCATCAGAATGCCTCCCATTGATGCCCACATCTAAATAAAGAAATTCATAATTGGCCGAAACCAGGGCTAACAAAACTATACTGAAAAAGCCCTTATAATTAAAAAAAAAAGAGCCAGAGTTGGGTGGGGGGGGGGGGTGATGCGCACATGTTTCCCATCAATGGCACCCCCACAGTTGGGAAAGTTCCAGAAGTTCTGGAATTGGGCCGCCACGTCCTGCCACTGCCGGGGAGTCGAAGGAAACTGGAAATAAAAAAATTAAAATAAGTACAACAAATAGAGACCTGAAATCAAAAAATTGAGATCACACCTACATTCGTGTGCCAAAATACAAAAAAACATCAAACTATAAAACTGTAAAAAAAAAAAAAAAAATATTATATGCTTCCTTACTCCCTCTGGTGGCACATTTATGGAATTTTGGGGGGGGGGGTGGTTTTGGGGGAAAGGTAATAACCCTCTCCACTTACATTTAAAAAAAATGAGTAACAAATTAAGGTACTTTATACAATCCACTCTGTTTGTGAAATATTGACAGCACAATGTGGCACAAAATGAAGTCATTTAAATATAATAGAACAAAAAATAATAATTTACAAATTAGAAAATAAAAAAATGAGGATGAGTAACTATTAATATTATACTACATGCTAGTGAATACATGCTTCAAAAAATTAGCCTAAAAAAATTAAAACAAACAAAAAAAAAAATTAAGAGAGAAAATTGATTATTACAATTGCATAAAAATAGGAGTTGGTTGAGTTGATTAAGCATTTGGGGGAGGGAAGGGAGGGTTCTAAACTAGTTTCTGTGTGCTAAAATATATTAAAGAGATAAATAAATGAGAACAATAATGTGACACAGTTTAGGGGGTGTTTTGAGTAATCCACTAACAAAATTTTCCTATTTTCAATGTAAACAAACTGGGAATGTGCCAAGGGAAGCATGCTGGGAAAGTAAGTACTGACATATATGCATGAAGGACATGGAAAAATACATTTGGAAACATAAAAGGACATTGGGGTAAAAATTGGAGATAATATCACATTTTACATACCCAAATATAATCCTTCTGCAAAACTTGTATTATCGCACAGCAGGTATCTGGGATAATATGGCCAAGAGCCTGGGGAGAGATACCTGTAGTAAATTTTAGGTCTTGCAGGCTTCTCCCTGTGGCCAAGTAGCGCAGCATTGCTATGAGCCTTTGCTCTTCAGGAATAGCACTCCTCATGCATGTGTCCTGCTTCCTAATGTGGGGGGAGAGCAAGGACAATAGGTGTTGGAAACATGAGTCGGATATCCTGAGATAGTTTCTAAAATCATTGGGATTATTCTCCCTCAGCTCTCTCAGCAACGTCATATGTGACAATTGGTCACGTTGCTGCAACCAATTTTTTACCCAGGTAGTCCTCCTCCTACCCCTTGACCTTGACTGCGCATGTGAAATGGCCACAACCCCCAGGCTAAACACTGCACGCTCTCGCTCAGCGTTCCTCAACATCTGCAAGAAAGAACGGAGGATTAAAGACACGAACGTTAAAAGGAACAGAACGAATCTGCTGACGCCAAACCGTCACTACCTCTCGCTTAGCACAACGAGTCCAGAGCGTGACGGCCGTACATTGAATGATCCTCTTTTGAAGGCTCGTCAGAACGTTGAAACGTCACTACGTTCATGTTTGTTGGCTACAAAGTCCGAGCGTGTGTATGCAATGGGTGTTCCCAACCAACTCCGTTCGGACAAAAATCCACGGAAAAGTCAGATGGAAGTCCGACCGTGTGTACGAGGCTTTAGACTGGTTGTCAGTGGAGTTGGACATTGCTGGTCACTGGTTCCAGGAGAAAATTCAACCCCCCTTGTTCAAAGGATTGGCAACCTCTAAAGGAACAATAATGTTCCACAGAATGATGACTGAGAAAATCTGGTTTAATAAGTTGGGGAATGGGGTTATGGTGGTTACCTTAATCGTCAGTTAGGCAGAGAGTGGACGAGGCCTAATTTGACCAATTGACAGTTGTCAGAATGGTTTTAAACTGCAAAAACAATATGTTCTGATATTTGTTGGTTATAAAGATATAGTTTACAGCAATAAATGCAGGAATTTTAGAAAGCATAATTCTATGCTATACTATGCTATACTATAAATCTAAGCATGATTTTTTGCTTTGCCTGTGCAAGGATTTTCTTCACCTCTTGATTCCTTAGGCTGTAAATAAGAGGATTCAGCATTGGAGTAAATACTGTAAAGAAGACTGAGGTCACTTTTTCTTGTATATTAAAGACCCCTGATTGAGGATGAAGATAGGTGAAGAAAACAGCTATGAAGAAAATGGAGACAGTAATAATATGTGAGGTGCACGTACTGAAGGCCTTCTCTCTGCCCTTAGTGGATGTCATCTTAAAAATTAAAAGAAATATAAAAGTGTATGACAGGGAGATTGTCACAAATGTATATACTCCATAGGCTATTACAAGGGTGGCAGTTACCACATAACAATGGTGGGTGTTGGGGCAGGACAGTTTCAGCAGCGGTGGGATGCCACAGTAGAAATGGTCAATAAGGTTTGATCCACAGAATGGAAGACACAACTGGTATGCACAGCTGACTGCAAGAAACAAATTAAGGAAGAAAAAAGTACCAAACAAAAACGTTTCTTCTTGGTTATTATTAGTGTGTAATGGAGAGGGTGGCAGATAGCCACATAACGGTCATACGACATGGTAGAGAGGATAAGAGTCTCAGTGCTTGCTAATGCACTAAAGAAATAAAGCTGGAGGGCACAACCAACAAATGAAATAGACTTCTTAAGGGAAAGGAAGTGAACCAACATATTTGGAGTAGTAACTGACGAGTAAAAAATGTCTACCAAAGAGAGGCTACTCAGGAAGAAGTACATTGGGGTGTGAAGGCTGGATGGAGAAGGAATAGACAATGGCTATTATCGCCAAGTTTCCCACAATGGTCAGGTCATCATGTACACCAGTAAAAAGAACGCAAAGAGAAATTTGCTAAGTTTTTTATCCTCAGATAGTCCAGAAAACTCAAACATTGTCACTTGTGTCCTGTTTTGATACCCAATGACATTTCTTTGTGTAATGATGGAATTAAACATCTTTTGATTTAAAAAAATAAAACCCCTCATAATATTCTGTCAAAATAGAAAAAAATCACCATGTGAACTAAAAATTAACAGCAAGAACCTATGTTATGGTTAGTGAGGATATGACCAGGATCACGTAGCCTACTTCTCAAGTGTAATACAGTGGAAATAAGATCAAAGATTGGAGAGGATACAAGTGATTCTAGGAAAGTACGCAGCTTTTCACTCTACCCTGATTTCTGGATCGTTTTACATACTTTCTGTGGGGTACCGCATGCAACTCCCCCTCGTCTGGGCTGGGTAAAGGTGGGTATCTGGTGTTTTATTTCACGAGCCATGGCAGGACACATACATTAATTAAAAAGTTGCTTTGGTTATGTCTGTATATGATATGTAGTTTCTAATTTTTGTCAATGTGTCTTTATATTCTATGCTAGAGCTGGGTTATGGACTGATGGTCCCAGATTAAATCCCCCGAGGAAGCCTGAAATGGCGAATTATGTAGGGATGGGACATTCTCCTGTGACCACCACTTTATGAAATTTGGGAAACCAGCGACCCACGATTCCCAATATCTGCTCTGATATTTGTTTTTAATATGAACCCTTTTTGTATATATATGTGTCAATAAAATAAGTATTTTATTTTTATAGATATTGTCTATATTGATTATATGTTCCTAGCACCGCTAAAATCCCACCGTTCTCTTTTGCTCCAGTGGAAATAAGATATTGTAAGCAATATCTTTTAGACTATCAGGAAAAATTGCAGTTCTCATAAATATTAATGCCTGTCTCCTGGAAAAAATGTAACCACCCCTCAACCCGCTTCCCCTGCTAACATCATTAATTAATGTTGAAAAAACAAACAAACCCATCTCTGGGCAAATTTTGAACTCTCATCCACCATGTTCTTATTAATTCACTTAAAAAAAATCCTCAAATACCCTTTTTAACTTATCTGAGTTTGTCGACCCTTTATGGAGCCTCTACCAGAAGTGAAGACTGATGATCCACTGCCTATCTTGATGTCTTAATGCCACAGCTGGAGTGTTCAGGACCCTGTGAGGATCCCACCAATGGACCCAATGCAAAGGGTCCATGTTACCAGAAGAGGGACACTTACACTCTGCAGTTCAGTGGAGAGATGACTTGGAACTTTCAAATTATTAGCTATTGCTATGACCTGAGGCAAAGGCTGTGCACTGCATTATAGGTTGTTTCTTATTTCTGGTGATGAACCTGTTGGCTAAAAGTTGTGGGTAAGTGGTTAGCACTAGGGTGGACGGTTTGAATCCCAACCACGATACTGGTATCTGCATGCAGTTTGCATGCACACCTCTGTCAGACACGATGTTTTCCACTAAGCCATGCAGTCTGACTATCTCCTTTATAAAGACTTTTGCTGTGTCCATAGCAGACGGTGTGCCCATCATTGGTACGAAATTTGCCATCTTGGAGAGTCGGTCTACTACAACCAAGATGATTGTCAAATTTTCAGAGGGTGAAAGATCTACTATAAAGTCCACAGAAATGTTTTTCCATGGTTGTTCAGGGACTGGAAGTGGTCTCAACAGACCCCAAGACTTAGCGTTGGACCCCTTGTTCTGTTGGCAAGTCATACAGGAATTGACATATTCCTTGCAGTCAGACCTCAGTGTAGGCCACCACAATGATCGTTGAACAAGCTCAGTTGTCTTCTGGTGGTCGTGAAAGGTCTTTAGAACCTGAACCCTGACCTGCTGAGGGACGAAGATTTTGTCTTGGTGCCACAGAAGCCCTTTCTGATTTCTTAAAAAGAGGCTTTCTTCCTCCGTGCACTGAGTAGATTGCCTGCTCAATTGAAGTCCTTAAATCAGGCTGTAACAAAAGAAAGTTTTGAGAAGACAGGATTGTGCTGGGTGTGATTTCCTTAGGGGTATCCGGAAACATTTGAGATAAGGCGACAGCCTTCCCATTCTCCGACCCTGGCCGGTAGGTAATATGGAAATTAAACCTATAAAAGAACAAGGCCTATCAAGCCTGTCAGGGTCTTAACCGTTTGGCCGTGCGGAGATACTCTAAATCTTTGTGATCTGTGAAGATCAAGATAGGATGGGTGGCACCTTCAAGGAGGAACTCCATTCCTCCAAAGCGGTCTTAATTGCTAAAAGTTCACGATCCCCTACGTCATAATTCTTTTCTGGCTGACTCATCTTCCGTGAAGAGAAGGCCACGGGATGAAGCAGTGCTTTGGGACCCTGACGTTGAGATAATACTGCTCCTGTGGCCACCTCCGAAGCATCGACTTCCAGGACATAGGATAAGGCAGGGTCTGGATGTTATAAGACTGGTGCTGAGGTAAAGAAAGATTTTAGTTGATCGAAAGCGGCTTGCGCTGCTTCAGACCAAAAGAACTTGGTATGTTGGCGGGTTATCTGAGTAATAGGTGAAACAATGGTGGAAAAGTTCTTTATAAACCTTCTGTAAAAGTTGGCGAAGCCAATGAATCTCTGGACACCCTTCTTGTCGGAAGGTACCGGCCACTCCAGGATAGCCTTGACCTTCTGAGGATCCATAGCTATTCCACCAATGGTGATGATAAGCCCCAAGAACTGGATTGACGTCTTCTCAAACTCACACTTTTCAGCTTTAGCATACAGACTGTAAATTCTGAGGATGCTCAGCACCTTTCTTACGTGCGTTCTGTGAAGTTCCAGAGAGGCAGAGAATACAAAAATGTCGTTGAGGTAGACGACAACGAAGTGGTCTAAGTACTCCCGGAAAATGTCATTTATGAAATATTGAAATGTGGCTGGGGCATTGCACAGACCAAATGGCATTACTAGATATTCAAAATGTCCAAATCTTGTTCTGAATGCTGTCTTCCACTCGTCCCCTTCCCGTATGCAGATTAGGTTGTAAGCTCCGCATAGATTGAGCTTGGTAAAGATGCGGGCTGTGCGAAATCTCTGGAAGAGTTTGGGGATGAGGGGGAGCAGATAGCGTTTTTTAAGGGTAACCTTATTTAGTTTCCAGTAGTCCACACAGGGCCTTAACGTCTTGTCCTTCTTCTCAACAAAGAAGATACCGGCACCGGCAGGGGATGAGGACGGGTGGATAAACTTTCTCTAAAGGGTTTCGTCTATATATTGCCTCAGTGTCTCAAGTTCAGTTTCAGAAAGGGGAAAAATTTGTCTGAACGGAATCTCTGCTTCTGGCAGCAACTCCATGGGTAAATCATAAGAACGATGTGGGGGTAGAGTATCGGCTTTCTTCTTGTCGAAGACATCTAGAAAGTCCTGATAGGCTGCGGGTATACTATGGTCCACACTAGGCGTGGTTTGAACGGACAAACAACTGGAAGCGTTCTTGGATACAGGAACAAGACAATGTTGCTGGCAGTAGGAAGAGGTAAAGAGCACTTCCTTTTTGGACCAATCAACTTGAGGATTGTGCGCCTGGAGCCATGGGATTCCCACAATGACAGGAAATAGAGGAGAGCTCAATACGTCAAAACTTAAGAATTCCTGATGGCCTGAATTGATAGTGGTCAGGATAGTGGCAGTTTCTAGAGTGATGTGCCCGGAGCATTGAGCCATCGGCCAGGTGAACGGTCAGCTTTTGCTTCTTCTGATAGAGAGGAATAGTAAGTCTTTTTGGCAGAGCTAGATCCAGAAAGCAACTACACGCCCCAGAGTCGAGTATTGCCTGGAGATGGATTTCTTCTCCTGCCAGCTGTAATGTGATCTGAAGAGCAACATGAGCTGAGGAAGACTTGAATACTTGACAATAGACCTGTGTACGGGGAAATCGTTTCCCAGGTCTTATGGGGCAATTGTCTATGTAGTGTCCCAAGCCCCCACAGTAGAAGCAAAGATTTGCCCGTCGGCGGCGGAGTTTCTCCTCTGAAGATAATGCTGGACAGACCAGGCTAACATGCGTGGAATTAGACATGGGCTTCAGATCGTATCTGAGCAGGTCGGGAGGTTTGCATGCGCTCAGACTGACGTTCACGTAGGCGTCTATCAAGCTTAATTGTAAGTTGAATGAGACCTTCTAGAGTTAAAGGGGTCTCTACTCTGGCTAGTTCATCTTTGAGGGGATTGGACAGCCCCAACCGATACTTAAATCTTAAGGCTGCCTCGTTCCAACCTGAATATGTGGCCAATGTGCAGAGTTCCACCGTGTAATCCTCTGCAGGGCGATGGCCTTGCCGTAAGGCATGCAGAGTAGCCTCAGCAGTGGCTACCCGCAAGGGGTCGTCATATAACCGAGCCATGGTTTCAAAGAACTGTTCCACAGAGTCTATAGCAGGTCTTTCTGTTCCAATAGGCCATGGGCCCATACTTGAGGGTCACCATTTAGTAGTGAAATGATGAACCCCACTTTTATTGATTCAATGGAAAAAGTCCGTGGCTGCAAGTCCAGGTACAGGTAACAGGCTTTTATAAAGGCCCTGAACTTCTTCCGATCTCCAGAAAAGCGTTCAGGTGTGGGTACTCGTGGCTCCGGAGAGGCCATCACCGCAGTAGGAGGAGTCACAGGTGAACTGTCTGAGGAAGAATCCGGAACTGTGGAGACCGGTGTGGTTGGTGGATGCAGATGGCAGCCCTCTAATTGGGAGTGTTCCTCCCAAAGTCTCTGGATGGCCTGAGAGAGAGCCGTGATGTGCTGGTTGACGGCTTCCAGGGGGAAGACACCTCCGTCGGCCTCTGACATGGCTGGTGTATACTGTCAGGAACTGGGTAGAAGGCCAAGATGCTAGGAGGGCTCCCCTTGCGGCCGAGCGCAGCACACCACTGAAGGTGACACAGCAGGTGTGGTGTCCACAGAAGCACGGGTGCCTGGTAGCTGGAACTGGAGACAGGTGTGCTTGGATAGTCCAGGAAGCAGGGACCGGTGGACAGACTTGATAACGGAGTCAGGAGCCAGGCCAGGGGTCGACACAGGAAGTCAGTCCAGGATCAGAGTCAAGTTCAGGGAGCAAGATAAACAAGTCCAGTAGCCAAGCCAGGATCAGATGCAGGAAGCAGGCAGAGAGAAGTCAGATGCAAACCAAGGATCAAGCCAGGGGGTCAGAAAGATCAGGTCAGGACAAGCCAGGTCGGTACACAGATCAGGAACAGCAGATTCACAGGACACAGGAACGCAGGACAAGCTGAAGATACACCAGCGATGCGCCACTGTCAGCAGTGGGTTTAAATAGGCCGGGCATCCATCACACTGGGCGTGCGCCATTGCGCATGCGCATAGTCATGGCGCCGCGCGTCTGCCTAGTCCCAGCGTGCGCCTGCCCAACCATGGTGCCGCGCATCCTTGTGCGCACATGCGCATCAAGGCGTCTATTTCCCTGCTACCCTGTTAAACAGGGGCATAAAAATTAGGCCTTTGGTGGTGGTGGTGCCACAACATTGTAAACCCTCACAGTTACTCTTGGTGGGCGCAGGAACGGGCCCTGCTGTATAATATTATATCAAGAATTGTAATTACATGCCCCTGTTAAACAGGGGCAGACAAATTGGGCCTTTGGTGGTGGTGGCGGTGGTGCCACAACACTGTAACTCCTCACAGATACTCTTGTTGAGCGTAGGAACAGACCCTGCTGTGAAATATTAGATCAAAAATTGTAATTACATGCCCCTGTTAAATGGGGGCAGAAGAATTGGGCCTTAGGCAGTGGTGGTGGTGCCCTAAACCAAAAATATTCTTAGAAGCTAGCATCATCAAGATTGAAGAGGAATAGCATAGTCACTCAGCAAAATAGGATAGTCACTCAGCATAGGCAGTCTTCAAGGGATCCCACATCCATAGAAAATCGAATCGGTTACACCAGCATCAGGTGCTTGGTGGCTGCTGATCCAAGACTGATTCATTTTTATGAATGTGAGCCTATCAACGGAGTCTGTGGACAGGCACACTCTGTTATCCGTTACAAACCCTCCAGCAGCACTGAATGTGCGTTCAGCAAGAACGCTGGATGCAGGACAGGCCAGTAGCTCAATTGCATATTGAGCAAGCTCTGACCAGTGGTCCATCCTCAAGACCCAGTAACTTAGTGGATGCTCTGTTGGGAAGGTCTTCAGGTCTGCTCTTGACCTAGATATTCCTGCACCATGAAATTCAGACGCTGGCGATGGTTGCTTGAACCGATCCGACCTAGGCGCTGAGGACTGAAAAATTGTCTGAAGGCATCGGTCAGCCGGCCACCTTCTCCACCTCTCTTTCTCTGACTGAACAAAGCCTCAGCAACACATTGTCCAGCACCAGAAAATTGTAACCTCCCAGTGTCAGGAAATGCATTGCACAAACCTTTCTTCAAGGCCTCCTGACGATGTTTAATCCTCTGCTCCCTCTGCAAAGGCAGGATGAGTTCTGCAACTTTACCCTTTTAACGTGGATCAAGAAGGGTTGCCAGCCAGTAATGATCCCACTCCTTAATAACACAAATCCTAGAGTCCTTTCGCAGGCTTTGCAGAATCAGAGAGGCCATGCAGTGTAAGTTTGCAGAGGCATTTGATTCTGAGTCCTCTTGGTCACTAAGGATCACATGATCCGCAACTACCTCCTCCCAGCCACATACAACTCCTTGGGTTTCTAGGGACTGAAAACGATCCCTTGAAGACTGCTGCTGAGTGTTATCCTCCACGTCCATGCTGACACAATCCTCCTCCTCCTCTTCTTCCTGTGTACTTGGTGGGCCCGCAGGAATACTATCTGGATAAATGGGGCCTTGAGAGGTAAGGAAGTCCTCCTCTTCCTCCCGCTGTTCTGCCTCAAGTGCCCTGTCTATTATTCCACGAAACGTGTGCTCCAACAGGAAGACAAGAGGGACAGTATCACAGATGCATGCATTGTTACTGCTCACCATTCTCGTGGCCTCCTCAAATGATGACAGGACAGTGCATGCATCCTTGATCAGTAGCCACTGGCGTGGCAAAAAAAACCAAGCTCCCCTGACCCTGTCCTGGTTCCATACTCACACAGGTACTCATTGATGGCCCTCTGCTGTTTGTGCAGCTGCTGCAGCATTGCCAACGTTGAGTTCCACCTGGTGGGCATATTACAAATGAGGCGGTTGGTGGGCAGGTTGCATTCCCTTTAAATTAGGGTTGCCCCGATACCGATACTAGTATCGGTATCGGGACCAATACCGAGCATTTGCGCAAGTACTTGTACTCGCGCAAATGCTCCCGATGCCTGATCTGATACCAGTGATGGGGAGAGAGAGGCGGCGTGCAACAGGAAGTCCGTGGGTGGAGTCAGCGGGCGGAGTCAGCGGGCAGAGTCAGCGGGCAGAGCGAGCGAGCAGGTAAGCTGGCGGGGGGGGAAAAGCGGGCAGCCGCATCATCCATCGGTGACCGGAGCCGCCACATTTGGTAACTGAAGTTGCCGCTGTACACTGTCAGTGCTTTAACCAATCCCGGGTCCCGATGCCCATCTTGGTACATCCTGCACTCGGCCACATTAGGCCAGCAGCGGACATCTTGTTACACCCAACCCATATAGTTTGGGCTGGGTGTAACAAGATGTCCGCTGCTGCTTTTATGTAGCCAAGTGCAGGGTGTAGCAAGATGGGCGTTGCAGGCAGCATAGAAAAATAGTTTAGGTTGCTTTCATGTCGTTTATTTCAGTGCCTGCCCATAAGTGCCAGCCATCTGTCAGTGCCCATCCATCAGTACCAGCTATCCATCACTGCCACTGCCAGCCATCAGTGCGTGCCACCTATCAGTGCCATCTTTCAGTGCGTGCCACCTAACAGTGTCATCTTTCAGTGCGTGCCACCTATCAGTGCCATCTTTCAGTGCCAGCCATTAGTGCGTGCCACTCCTCAGTGCTGCATAATCAGAGCCACCTATCAGTGCCCATCCATCAGTGCCAGTGCCAGCCATCAGTGCGTGCCATCTATCAGTGCCATCTTTCAGTGCGTGCCACCTATCAGTGTCATCTTTCAGTGCCAGCCATCAGTGCGTGCCACTCATCAGTGCCACCTATCAGTGCCCATCCATCAGTGCCACTGCCAGCCATCAGTCAGTGCCACCTTTTAGTGCCCATCAGCCAGTGCCATCTATCAATGCGTCACATGACATTAAAAAAAGTATCGGTAATCGGTATCGGCGAGTACTTGAAAAAAGTATCGGTACTTGTACTCGGTCTTAAAAAAGTGGTATCGGGACAACCCTACTTTAAATGTCAGCCAGCCAAGCACTGGCATTTAATGACCGGTGGAAATTACCACAGACTTTTCTGGCCTGCCTCAGGAGATCCTGTAAGCCTGGGTACCTGCTCAAGAAAAGGTAACGTCCCTGTCCATGACTGCTGGACCATGAGTCAGCGGTAATATGCACCTTACTGCTGACCACCCTGTCCAACGAGGCCAAAACATTGCCTTCCACATGCCGGTAGAGAGCCGGAATGGCCTTCCATGAAAAGAAATGGTGTTTTGGAACCTGCCACTGAGGTACAGCACATTCTACAAATTCACAAAAGAGGAAAGAGTCTAACAGCTGAAAAGGCAACAGTTGGCCAAGCTAGCATTCAGACGCTGAGCATGTGGATGGCTGGGACCGAATTTCTTTCTACGGTTTAGCAACTGGGGTAGGGAAATTTGCCTGCTAAAATCAGATGGTGGTGTACCGCTAGCAGATTGGCCGCAAGTACTTGGGACACCTATTGCTATACCTTTATTCCTCTCAGTGCAGGTTTCTGAGAGGACTGGAGGTATAGTGGGGTTGGAGATCCCAGATGAGGAGCAAGGAGAAGTCCGCCTTGTTTTTTGATGTGGGTCTTTCAAGTGCTGTTGCCAACGGACTGCATGGGAGGTCGTCATATGTCTGGTCAAGCATGTGGTGACCATGCGGCTGCTGTTTTGGCCAAGCTTGATCCGCTTCAGACATAGGTTGTAAACAGCAACGGTGCGATCTGCTGCACACGTGTAAAAAAAGGCCCACATCAAACAACTTTTCAAAATCAGCGGGGAGTCAGCAGCGCCCTGCACCTGCACCTGCTTAGCTCTGCGGTGTGATGCAATAGGGTGGCTGCCCTTAAGCTGCCCCCTGGAGGGCATCCTACCTCATTGGAGATGTGCCTCCTCCTCCTCCTCTCTTCTATCAGGCACCCAAGTAGAGTCAGTGACCTCATCATCCCCTCCCTGCTCATCACTGGACTTAGACCCTGCCTTTGGCCAATTATGGCTCTCTTAGCAGAGGGTGCTGGGATTGGCCAAAGCATGCAGGTCAATTATGGGGCATTCCGCGGCGCTCAAATTTGCCGCAAACGCCCCATAATGTTCGTTTTTGGACGAACAGGCGAACACCCGATGTTTGAGTCGAACTTATGTTCGACCCGAACATCGAGCTCATTCTTAGATATCAGACAGGGACAAACATAAAACATAAAAACATATGCAGCCTCCTGTTCCTAAAATTGGGGCTATAGCGTAAATTTAGTTTTTGACTGAGCTGTAAACAGCTCAGATTTGATTGTATAGTTTATTGGTTCTGTTCTAAACTTGACTGAGTTGTGCATTTCTCACTGTTGCCAGTAGATGTCACTGGTACTACAGGCCAGTATGAGAATTACAACTAGGTTGAGCTATATAATGAATATTCTTTTTCCAGAACAGCCCAGTAGAAGATTCCTGCCGCTGTGCATTCTGGGAAGAGGTATTTATTGGGTAGAGCCATGTTCTCTTGTCAGTCATTATCTCGGGCCCTCCTGCCCTGAGGATGTGCTGCTGCAAGTTCTGCAAGTAGGCCCAGAAGCCTGTCTGGGGCCTACTAATCCTGTGGTGGTGCTTAGACTGTCTTGCCTGTGTGGAAGAAGCCGAGCCAAGCTGAGAAGATCCAGGGGAGGACCCTCGCTGGAGAGAGCCAGGATGAAGGCCGGTCTCTCAGGAGGGCCTGATGACTCGTTTGGAGGACGCACCCATATCTGAACTACCCTTACAGTGTTGCCGGATGGCTTAAAGGTTCTGACACTGTAATGCTGATTCCTGTTCTACAATCTGCAGCTTCGAGCAAACCAGGCCTTCAGGTCGCCCACCTGAAGCCTCGACACTCCGCAGTTAGATGGCAGGAAGGCCTAAGGGCCTAATAATAAAAAATACTATAATAATTGTTAATAATTTAATTAGAATAGAAAATGCGAAAAACAAAATTATCCGAATGTTTTTTGTTCTTTCGGATTTTCAAATTCGCTGATTTTCGTTCTTTCGGATTTTAATTTTTTTTTAGGATTTTCGGATTTTCAAATTTTCAGATTTTTGCTATTTTTGAATTGTCGTTGTTTTAGACAATTTGTCATTGAAAAAAAAGGTCAAATAGTCTTTCGTTCATTAGGATGATTCCAAATGAACGAATATGCCGAATTTTGATGAAAATCAAATTTGGAACAAAACGACTTTCACACGTCTAGCTGCAGACCTGAGCTTCATTCCTAGTGGGGACTAGACATGTGCACTGCCGAAAAATATGTTTGTTTTCAGGTTTTTTTTTTCGTTCTTTGGGTCATTCGTTATGATCGCAATTCGTAAACTTGAAAATTCGTATGTTCGTAAATTAGTAAATTTGAGAATTTGAAAATAAGAAAGAAAATCAGAAAATATGAAAAATAACTAACTATTAAATTATAGGTTTTTGTTATTTCCTTTCAAATTGGCTGTTAGTGAATGTAACGAATACAAATTTATCCAAAGTTTACGAATTCAATTTTGAAATTTTGAAATTCGAAAATCCAACAACCCGAAAATTCAAAAATCTGAAATAATAACTAACTAACAATTACTTAACTATTACTAAATATTAAATTATAGGTATTGGAATTTCATATTTGGGTGTTAGTGAACGTAACGAATACGAATTTATCTGAAGTTACGAATTATCGGAAATAAAAAATGCCGCATCTAAAATAATGGAATGGAACAAATTATTAATAAATAATAATAGATATGGCATTTGTTATTTCCGATAATTCGTAACTTCAGATAAATTCGTATTCGTTAAGTTCCCTAACAGCCAAATTTGAAATTCCAATACCTAAAATGTAATAGTTAGTAATAGTTAAGTTATTATTAGTTAGTTATTGCCTATTTCAGATTTTCTAATTTTCGGGTTTTTGGATTTTCTAATTTCTAATTTCCAAATTTTCAAATTTCCACATTTTCTAATTTACGAATTTTCGAATATTCAAATTTACAAATATTCATGAAAAAATTGTTAAATGGGTTCTCGTTAATTCGGATATTTCCAAATTAACAAATTTGTCGAAGTTTGTTAAAAAATTAATTTGGAACGAATCAAATTGCATATGTCTAGTGGGGACATTAGAGTGTAAGCTCCTTTGCTGCAGAGTCGGTTTGGACTGGCTCAGTGTTCTCTGTATAGCACTGCGGTATATGTCAGAGCTATATAAGTGTATAATAATTATATTGTGTGACTGTGGGGGGACATTAGAGTGTAAGCTCCTCTGGTGCACAGAACTATGTGATTGGGCTCTATGCACTGTGTAAAGTTTTGCAGATTTGTGTAATATTGATAACAAAATTCAACAAATAATTATATTTCCCAATTACATCAAAAAGAAAGGAAAATAATAATTTCATCTCTAGGGGGGACAAGAACTCCTCTTTGGCATCTCCGGATTTACTATAAAACCTCTGCTGATTTATAGAGATGAGGCAATTATGTTTTTTTTACAAGTAAGGAACCACATTGCTTTAAGGAACCTGTATTATCTTTGTGGTTGTCCTTTTTCTTATATGTAAAGGAGCATTGTTATGAAAAATATTGTATTCTGATATCGGCATGTGGTAAATATATGTAATAATGAGGAGATGCACCAGACATCTTTGCTCCCATTGTGCTATATGCTGGGTGTCCAGTGTGCTCCTGTGTCTACAAGTAGGGATGGGCTCCTTCCAGGCCCACCTGCCCTCTGCCTATCCATTATAATGCATATGCTTCAACTGTGGAGGCTCCCAACATTTTGAGTTAGGACTGCAGATAATATTGGGGTGCCGTGAAGTGGCTCTGCAGCTTACACATGTATTAGGAAACGTGTGCAAACTAAACCCCTGTTTTTACCGCATATTGTTAAACAGGATAATTCAGTTGGTTGCAGACTGGTCAGTAGGTTGAGCTGAGAATTTTCTTTGGTTTTGTTTTATATGTAATGATAATATTTATAACATTATTTCACTTTTTTATTTCAAATGACAAACTACACTTAATAGTAGACAATGCCGAAAAATTTGTTAGTTTTCGATTCATTCATTTTTTTTTTTTCGGGTCATTCGTTATGATCACAATTCATAAATTCGTAATTTCCTAACTTCATTATTTCCAAAAATTTGCAAATTCGTAAATTCTAAATTTCGTAAATTCGTAAATTTGAAAATCTGAAAATAGGAAAGAAAATTCTAAAGAGTAACTAACAAACTAATAATAACTAACTATTAAATTATAGGTATTGGAAATTCCTTTTAAATTTGGCTGTTAGTGAACGTAACAAATACGAATTTATCCAAAGTTATGAAAAATAACGAATTCCGCATCTAAACAAATGGAACGAAATAAATTAATAATAAATAAATAAATAATAAAAAGTTTTTATTATTATTATTATTATTATTATTATTATTGTTATATATTATTATTAATTTGTTCCATTCTTTTAGATATGACATTCGTTATTTCAGATAAATTTGTATTCAATACGTTCACTAAAAGCCAAATTTGAAAGAAAATTCCAATACCTATAATTTAATAATTAGTAATAGCTAAGTTATTATTAGTTAGTTATTATTTCAGATTTTCGAATTTTCGGGTATTAGAATTTCGAATTTACGAATTTACAAATTTTCTAATTTACAAATTTTTGAATATTCGAATTTATGAATATTCAGAGAAATTTGTTAAACGAGTTTTCATTAATTAGGATATTTCCAAATGAACGAATTTGTCGAAATTCATAAAAAAATGAATTCGCAACTAAATAAATTGCTCATGTCTGCTTAATAGTCAAACATTTTAGCATACCTGACCATCACACCTACAGTATATAAGCTGGATGGACATGCCACAGGCATTGATATAGAGTTGTCCCCTTTGCAATTTTAATATCCTTTGCGCTTATGGTTAGGCAGTCCACAAGAATTTAGTGTGTTTGTGATAATTTATGCCTATTGGTGAGGTCAGGTACTGATGTTGGATGAGAAGACCTGGCTCACAGAAATCAGCATTTCAATTTATCCCAAAGGTGTTCAGTAGGGTTGAGGTCAGGGCTCTGTGCAGTACAGTCAAGTTCCACCAAACTTTACGTCTTTATGGAGCTGGCTTTGTACATATGGACACAGTCATGCTGGAAGAAAAAAGGGCCTTCACCAAAATGTTACCACAAGATTCTGGAGTGTCTCGGTGGAATTTGTGTCTATTTGTGAGGTCCGGTACTGATGTTAGATGAGAATACCTGGCTCACATTCCAAGTCATCCCAAAGTTGGTCAGTAGGGTTGAGGTCAGGACTCTTTGCAGACCACTTAAGTTCCCCCACAGCAAACTCATCAAACCAAGTCTTTATGAAGCTGTCTTCATACACAGGGGTACAGTCATCTTGGAACAGAAAAGGACCTTCCTCAAATTATTACCACAAGGTTGGAAGAGCAGTCTGACTTTACCCAGACCCGTAGAGGACAGAGCCAGTTCACAAGCCGAGTTCAATAACAGTTGGGCAGAAAGGCCCAACAAACAAATCACGAGCAGGGTCAAGGTCGGAGCTGATCAGAGGTTGGCAAGGTGCAGGCAACAGGGTACAGAAACGATAGGCAAAATTATGGTCAAGAGTCTAGGTCAAGGTCAGTAATACAGATACAAACCATTCTTCCAGAAACTCATTTGTGAGGTCAGGCACTGATATTGGACGAGAAGGCCTGGCTCGCAGTCTCCACTCTAATTCATCCCAAAGGTGTTCTATTGGGTTGAGATCAGGACTCAGTCAGTCAAGTCCCGCCACACCAAACTCGCTTATCCATGTCTTTATGGACCTTGCTTTGTGCACTGGTCCAAATCATTTGGGGGGAGTGGGGATTATGGTTTGGGGTTGTTTTTCAGGGTTGGGCTCTTAGTTCCACTGAAGGGAACTATAATGCCCTGTACACACGATCGGATTTCTGATGGAATAAAATCCGATGGATTTTTCCATCGGAAATCCGATGAAGCTGACTTCCATCAGTCTTGCGTACACACCATCAGTCAAAAATCTGACCGTCCCAAACGCCGTGATGTAAAACACTCCGAAGAGCCGAGAAAAATTAAGTTCAATGCTTCTGAGCATGCGTCGACTTGATTCTGAGCATGCGTGGGTTTTTTCCCTGATGGAGTTCCCCGCTGTTTTGCTTGCGTCTATCTTGCAAGGTTACTCTGTGGTATAACAAGGAAGCTGAGACTTCTGCAGTGTGTAAATGTGCTTTTACTATACAAGATGCTGTACATACAAAACTATTACAATATTAGGAATACACTACAAGACTGACAGCTCTTTATAACAAGCAAAATGCCTAGCAAATAGAACAGCCTATGGTCTATAACAGTACAAATACATTTAAAGGTTACTTAACTTCTCTTACTCGTGATCTCCATTGGCAATGATTCTTCTTGGAGACCAGGTTCTGTTCTTCTATCATGAGTGGCTTCTTCTTCTGATGTTACAGCAACATGATGTGTCCTAGCTTATGCCTGCTTTTATGTGTGTCAGGCTGAGTTACCAAACAACAGAAAACATACCTGTTTACTGTAGCTGTATTTCAACAATAGCATTGAATACAACAATGCTATCTACCTATTGTCTACTCAAAAGAAAACCTGTTATCTAAACTGTAATTCTTTCAGTTTGAGAGCTGAAAGAAATCTCAAACAGGTAATGTCTTACTTGTTTACTAAATACAACAATGGTATCTAACCCCATTGTATGAAAAAAGCATTTGTTTGAGAAATCTACTCAAACCAAAAGACTGACAGGTAATCTCACTATTGTAAAATTGTCCCATGTATCCTATGTCTGATTAATATAATAAAAATCATATTTTTAACAAACGCAACACACCCACAGACGATCGTAATTTGCTATCGTTTTTTTTTCCATCTGTAAAATTTAAAACATGTTCTATTTTTTTATACAGATGGAAAAAAGACTGATGGGGCCCACACACGATTGGTTTGTGCGATGAAAAAAGTCCATCTGTCTTTTTTCATCAGAAAAAACGATCGTGTGTACGCAGCATTAAGGTGTCAGCATACCAAGACATTTGGACAATTTCATGCTCCCACTTTTGTGGGAACAGTTTGGGGATGGCCCCTTCCTATTCCAACATGACTGCGCACCAGTGCACAAAGCAAGGTCCATAAAGACATGGATGAGCGAGTTTGGGGTGGAGAAACTTAACTTGACTGCACAGAGTCTTGACCTCAACCCGATAGAACACCTTTAGGATGAATTAGTTGAAGAGTTGAAGCTGTTATAGCTGCAAAGGGTGGGCCAACTCAATATTAAACCCTACGGACTAAGACTGGGATGCCATTAAAGTTCATGTGCATGTAAAGACAGACTTCCCAATACTTTTGGTAATATAGTGTATATCTAATTGTAGCACCCTCCTAGATAGGTGCTAGGATTAGGTCAATTTAGCTTGTCTCACTGTAACCAGTGTGGCTGTAATTGTCTGTTAGGTCATTTTAGTTGTGCTCACTGTAATCAGTGCAGCTGCATGTGAATATTTAGGTCTGTTCAGTGTTTCAGCTGCCGCTAGTCTGACCGCTTTCTCTGCCTTCCAAAGAGCTGTAGAATTCTCTGGATCATAGGTGTGGCGCTATGCAGATGGCAGTATGGATATTTATACAGCCTTGGCCAATCCCAGGGAGCAGGGCCCCGAAGGCTGCTGGGAGTCTGTATAAATTCTCTGACACTGAGCTTCTGGGTCTTTGCCTACAGAGAGAAGGTCCAGCCTGAAGGGCTGGCTTCCCTCCAGGGCTAGGCTGCGATATGCTTGCTATTCATGAGACTTCAGGTGGGGGACCTGAGGGTCTGGATGCCAAAGCTACAGAGAGCTGACTGTTGAAGATTTAGTCTGGTATCACTGGAGAAAGGGGTCACCTGGAAGTTGGAAGGAGGCAACCAACCGATCATGGACATTCTGTGAGTACAGACTGCTGTGAGAGATCTTAGAGACTTTTTGGGCTGCTGCCACTCCTCTGGTATTAGAGAGTCAACTGTGTGTCTAAAGGGGATATCGGCTGGTGTCCTGAAGAGCTTAGTCTACCTAGTTCTTTGTGAAGTGTCTCTGCTCGTGATGCTCTAAAGAAAGAAGCTTGCTTTTAACTGCTTCTACTACGCATTCAAGACCACAGTTTGTTATTGCAGAAGGACTTCTACTTCAGCTTCACAGAAAGTAGTTTGTTGTCTTCAACCTGTACAAAGTTCTCTATTTTTAGAGTATCCAATCTCAATTCCCTCAACCCTATCCCAGTTACTCCAAAATTAAAAACAACAAAAAGAACCCCCCTAAACTGGTGTGCCTGGCTGCTGGGCAATCTACTGGGGAAGAACCTGGGAACATTTCCAGCAGCTCCTCTGGGGGTTGCGCTACATACTTAATGAAAAACATTTAAAAACAGATTGCTAGTACTCCCTAAACAATTAGTGGCCATTAGACATGTGCACACTGAAATATTTTGTTTCGGAATTTCGTTTTTGTCCGAAAAATACATTTATTTAGTTACTCTCGAAATACGTTTTTATTTATTTTGTTTCGTTAAAAAATGCATTCGTTCGAAAATCCGAATGAATTAAAGTCGAATCTGTCATTGAAGGCTTATGGTGTCTGTCGAATGTTCTAAGAAGATTCGACGAAGCAGCTAAACTGTACGACGCCGCAATCGTACATTTCCGGTCGAATTCTCCGCCCACAAGCTATCGTAGAATTCTAATGTTGTATGACTAGTAATAATTATATTTATTAATTATTATTGTACCACTACCCCCGTAGGAGCTGCTGGTTAGTTTTTTTGGGCCTGTACTCTGCCTATCAACCCCTGTAAGTTTGGCTCAATTCCCCTTGGCACAACTGGACAATACACTGATTGTGGAAACCACTGGCAGTTGGGAACCAC
The DNA here is from genome assembly GCA_029206835.1 of Rana muscosa. Taxonomy (NCBI): domain Eukaryota; kingdom Metazoa; phylum Chordata; class Amphibia; order Anura; family Ranidae; genus Rana; species Rana muscosa. The sequence goes on along the minus strand of CM055118.1, from coordinate 366,489,514 downwards.
AATGAAACCATTCAGCAATATAAATACAGTTAAGCGTTGTTACCTTGTATTGGCCACCTGTCCAATGACACCAGATAAGACTCCACTCCAAATGCAGTTTAACCAAGGAATGAGTGTTTACTTGGTGAATAAAAATAGGCACAGTTAAACATCAACAGTTGACTTCAAACAGGGCCCTGTGAGAGTCAATGGTACATGAATAAACATTCAGTTTGAACAATGCAAGGTGATACCTGACCTGGGTAAGTGCGAAGCGGAGGGATTCCCCCAGTGCAATACGTTAACACTGAAGCACCTCTTCACCAAGTCTAACCCAGCTCTAGGAAATATAGTAACTGTACAACAAATTATAGGATGGTATGAGTCTAATGCTCTCTGATTCCCTCTAGTGGGTAATTCCCACACACGTGTCCTTTTATACCAGTTGAAATGGACAAGCTGAATCCTGTAATAGTTCCTTGTGGTTAACAATAATCTTTGCTAGCCTTGGTTGGTGAACATTAATAATTTGTAATCCAATGGGAAATAGAATAAAATTGAACAGTTAAAGGATATGATGAGAAGGAACAGATGAATACTGGTCCTTATCAAAGCACTGGCTTAATCCTGGATGCAGCAACGTGACCCAGCTTGCGGTACTGCAGATAACCGCAAGCCTAAACAAACAAGTAAAGTTGTGGAAGTCAACTTCCCGTAACACAGTTAGTTGTATTTGTGGGCGGATGCCCTCTCACTTGTCTTGCTGGGATCCTCCGACAGGAGCTCTGTTGATTTGCGGCCTCCGGACGAGCTGTTGTCCCCGGTCCTCCGTTTAGCCAGTCACAAGGCGTTGGTGGATAGGTGGTTCTGGATGCTCCGGAGTACCCAGTTGTCCCTCTCCCTGCCCCAATCAGCAGGGATGTAGATGGGATCCCTCCGACAGGCGGTCCGGCCTCCGTCACTTTAGGCCCAGGCTTTTCGGGCCTAAGCACCCTCGCTGCAGGCCTCTTGCCGCTTGCAACATGGTGTCCCAAGAGAGGGAACCTAAGCCCCACCTCTCCTTTTTAAAAGGTCTTCCCAGCAGGCAGTGCATGGTGCCACGCTCCTTCCCAACAACCCTTGTGGGCCTTGTAGTCCATTCCTGACCCGTAACAATAGAGTCTGTGTCTCTCCGCACCACAAGATCCGTCATGCATTGTCCTACCATAGCTGAACCCAGCAACTTGCAGCAATATGGGGCAACGGATAATGGAAAGAGCTAAGTTCTTATAGGAACAAACTGTAGTCCATGAGCTACGTGCCAAGTAACACCTTGCTACATTATTATTAGTCAATCAACATTAGAATTCTTCTATAGCCTATGGGCGGAGCATTTAACCATAAATGTCCGCTCGGGGCGATCGTATGTTTTTAGCTGCTTCGTCGAATCTTCATGTCTCTATAATGTCGAATCTTTTCTCTCTATGTCGAATAATCTTGGACTAATAGAGTTAGCAGATTCGATAGACACAGATCGCTATTGTCACCGTCATGTTGAATCTTCTATCCAAATCGAACTGTTGTCGCAACGAAATGAAAATAAAGCATTTTTTATGTCAGATTTTTCGGATTCTGCACGTTCGTTATCATTTGTTAAAACGAATGCGAAAATCCCTGAAATTCAGATGAAAATGCATTCAGATGATAACGAATGCACATGTCTAGTGGCCATACAGTATTTCTATGAATACAGTGTGGACCCAGGTCCATACCCAGTAACAAAAAACTTGACTATTATAAATTTAAATGGATATCCTATATAAAGCACTGCTGAGTAAAGAAGAAAAGAGGGAACGATATAAGCCCAGAGATGACAATTTGAATAGTCAATGTAGAGTATGTACAGACCAGAAGAAGTGCACATTTATAAAACATAAACCAACGTAAATTGCAGTTGATAATATAAGCAAGTGAAAATGATGAGGGATGGGAGACCATTGGAAAGAAAACAGGGTCAATGGAAGAGGTAAATATAACAAAGTTATACCACTGGTGTGTATTGTGACATCCAAAAAATTTATTTCTGTGGATTAGGCATGTCATATGTATGAAGGTTCATGTTCCCCACTACCATGGGGTCGTGTCAAATCCCTTTGATTTGCTGGGTAGGCAAACTGGCAACTTTTTTTTTACTTATATAGTGTTGTTAATTTACTCAGTGCTTTACATATATATTGTACATTCACATCAGTCCCTGCCCTCAAGAAGCTTCCAATCTAAGGTCTCTAACTCACATTCATATAAATGTTGGTTAAAAGACTCACACGCACCCTGATCAATTAAACCACCACTGCGCACATGAAAATAAAATTTTATCCTAACAAGCTGCCAACTTAAACAAAATAGTAGTGTAAAAAGTATTTTAAATGTATAAAATAGTGGCGCTAAAACATATATTGTGAATATACAACAAAAAATCAAATATATATCTCAATCTTACACCACGTGATAGTGTGCAAAAATATAGATAATTATATTCAATAAATAACGTCCATTAGTGAATTCCAAAGTGATCGCACACTTTCAAAAAAGGAAGGGGCTGAAAAAAAAACCAAACCAAAAAGAAAATTTCTCTATAAGTGTATCCAAGTGTTTCAACTTAAAAACAGCACTCAAAGTCCATAACTTGATATGAAAATAAATTTCTTCCACCAACACCGCTGTGACTGTGACTCCTCTCCCAAAGGTATTGCACTCACCAGAATATTTAGCCTAGCATTCTCATGCATAGGCAATCAGGCTTTAAATACACCACTCATGGTGATTGCAGCTTTTCCAGTAATGTTCACTCAATGCTCAATGTGAATATGCAAAAAAAGAAGAAGTGCTGGTCTGTGTATCAGCCTTACATACATACATACATACACATACTAGGGCCAATTTAGACAGAAGCTAATTAACCTACCAGAATGTCTTTGGAGTGGGGGAGGAAACCCACACAGGCACAAGGAGAACATGAAAACTGCATGCAGATACCAGTACCGTGGTTGGGATTTAAACCGACGACCCTAGTGCTAACCACTTAGCCACAACTTTTAGCCAAAAGGTTCATTACCATAAATAACAAACAACCTATAATGCAGTGCACAGCCTTTGCCTCAGGACATTGCAATAGCCAATAATTTGAAAGTTCCGAGTTATCTCTCCACTGTGCTGCAGAGTGTAAGTGTCCCTCTTCTGCTAACATGGACATGGGTCCATTAATGGGATCCTCACAGGGTCCTGAAGACTCCAGATGTGGCAACAGGACATCAAGATAGGCATTGTAACATCAGTCCATAAAGGGTCGACAGACTCAGATAAGTTAAATAGGGTATTAGAGGATTTTTTTTTAAGTGAATTAGTAAGAACATGGTGGGTGAGATTTCAAAATTTGCGCGGAGATGAGTTTGTCTGTTTTTCAACATGAATGATGTGAGCAGGGGAAGCGGGTTGAGGGGCGATTACATTTTTCCAGGAGACAGACATTAATACTTATGAGAACTGCAATTGTTCCTGATAGTCTTATGCCGCGGACACACGATTGGAAAATCCTACAAGAAAACCGTGGATTTTTTTCCGACGGAATGTTGGCTCAAACTTGTGTTGCATACACACGGTCACTACATGATCCTGGTAATATCGTCACTAACCATAACATAGGTTCTTGCTGTTAATTTTTAGTTCACATGGTGATTTTTTTTCAATTTTGACAGAATATTGTGGGGGATTTTATTTAAAAAAATCAAGAGATGTTTTATTCCATCATTACACAAAGAGATGTCATTGGGTATCAAAACAGGACACAAGTGACCATGTTTGAGTTTTCTGGACTATCTGATGATAAAAAACTTAGCAAATTTCTCTTCATGTTCTTTTTACTGGTGTACATGATGACCATTGTGGGAAACTTGGCGACAATAGCCCTTGTCTATTCCTTCTCCAGCCTTCACACCCCAATGTACTTCTTCCTGAGTAGCCTCTCTTTGGTAGACATTTTTGACTCCTCAGTTATCACTCCAAATATGTTGATTCACTTCCTTTCCCCTAAGAAGTCTATTTCATTTGTTGGTTGTGCCCTCCAGCTTTATTTCTTTTGTGCATTAGCAAGCACTGAGACTCTTATCCTCTCTACCATGTCGTATGACCGTTATGTGGCTATCTGCCACCCTCTCCATTACATACTAATAATAACCAAGAAGAAATGTTTTTGTTTGGTAATTTATTCCTCCTTATTTTGTTTCTTGCAGTCAATTGTGCATACCAGTTGTGTGTTTAGTCTTCCATTCTGTGGATCAAACCTTATTGACCATTTCTACTGTGACATCCCACCGCTGCTGAAACTGTCCTGCTCCAACACCCACCATTGTTATCTGGTAACAGGCATCCTGGTAATTGCCTATGGAGTATTTACATTTGTGACAATCTTCCTGTCATACACCTTTATATTTCTTTCAATTTTTAAGATGACATCCACTAAGGGCAGACAGAAGGCCTTCAGTACATGCTCCTCACATATTATTACTGTCTCCATATTTTTCACAGCTGTTTTCTTCACCTATCTTCATCCTCATTCAGGGGTCTTTGGGATACAAGACAAAGTGACCTCAGTCTTCTTTACAGTAGTTACGCCAATGCTGAATCCTCTTATCTACAGCCTAAGGAACCAAGAGGTGAAGAAAATCTTTGCCCAAGCAAAGCAAAGAATCATGCTTAGATTTATAGTATAGCATAGAATTGCACTTATTCTTGCTGGGTCCGGTTTCGTATCCCAAATGGAAAAAAGGAAATGGCAAATTTGGTGTAAGCGGAATCTTTCTGAGGTGGGCATATCCAACTTACTGATGCTGTGAGTCGCTGTCAAAGGGCCCATAGAGGACAAGAAGTGACCAATCCTATACAAGCCTTTATTAGTCCACCACTGAAACGCCCGAATGTCCTGACCTGGAGGAAACTGGGGGCTATTAAAGAGGTGTGCAAGTGGTCGGAAACCAGAGACCAATGAAGGGGACTTATATAAGGCATCACATAAGGCCATCAAGAAGGATAGAGTGGGGGCTAGGATTGGGGGGTCTATCTTTAAGAGGGACCCATACCAAAAAGTCAATGGTGTGTGAAGGGACTACCTGTCTCTCCATGTCAACCCAATCTGGTTTACTGGCTTGAGCATAAATGACTGAGAACTGTGTTAGTTGAGCTGCCTGAAAATACTTCCAGAGAATAGGTAACCCCAAGCCTCCTTGAGTGCGTTTTCTATACAATAAGCTCTTCGGGTACCAGTACCCTTTTTTCATCCCATTGGGTTTCTCTCTTGGAAAGGTCTCTGACCAAGTTAGAGCCCCTCCATGCCGGCTTCAAATGGTCAATACCCCAAAATTTGAGACCAGTGGGGTCCTGGTTATGGAAAGTTTTAAAATGAAGTGACACGTTATGGTCTTTATATCCGATAATGATATTTGCAATGTGTTCTGCCACTCTGATTTTTAGTTGACGCTTAGTGCGGCCTATGTACATAAGCCCGCACGGACATTGGAGAGCATACACAACGTAGGAGGTATTGCACATGATAAATTCCCTAATGATAACTCCTTATTATTTGAAGTCGATGTAAAAGCTTCAACGGCCCTTAATGGCCTATTGACCTCCTTACATGCACGGCACCTCCTACAAGCAAAGAAACCATCTCTATCCCAAAAAGTAGAGGGTCTGGATGGAGGATCCAAGACCTTTCTTACTATTTTGTCAGCAAAGCTCAGGGCCTTTCTGTAGATAAAGCCAGGTTTTTGAGGCAATACTGTAGAGAGTATTTTATCCATACGTAAAACATGCCAGTGAGTATAGAAAATCTCTTCAACCTCCTTATATTGGGAATGGAAGCCCGAGATAAAGTTCCACTCTCTTCCGCTGTCTACATGAGCAGGAGATGAATCTCTAAGAAAATTATCCCTAGGTAATTCCGCCAATTCACAGATAATGGAATTCAGTACCTCCTCCTTGTAACCTTTTTCTATAAATTTATCCTTTATAATTTGAGCTTGTAGTAGAAAATCCCTCCCCTTAGAGCAATTCCTTTTTACTCTGGTAATTTGTCCTTTGGGTATGTTTTTCAACCATATAGGGTGGTGTCCACTGCTGACAGGCAAATAGCTGTTGGAGTCTGTAGCTTTAAAAAATACTTTCGTTCCCAACCTGTTCTTTTGTCTATAAATATGAACATCCAAAAAATGAATATCACTGGAACTATATTCACTGGTCAATTTAATGTTATTCTTGTTGTTATTCAGTTCACTTAGAAATTCATGTAACGTATCTATAGGCCCCTCCCAAATAAAAAACAAATCATCAATGTATCTTTTATACATCAAAAGATGTGGGCGTGTTAAAGATAAAATAAACTTGTCCTCCCATTCCCAGATGAATAAATTTGCTATACTGGGGGCAAACTTGGCCCCCATAGCAACTCCTCTGGATTGGGAATAGAAGTCTCCATGAAACCAGAAAAAATTATGGTTTAAACATAAATCAAGAGAGTTCCTTATAAAGATCTTCTGGTTATGTGGTATATCATCGCGTTTGCATAGTGCCCAATTCAGAGCCAGCAGGGCGTCATCATGCTGGATGATGGTGTATAGGGCAGAGACGGTTACCAGAAATATCTCCTCTTTCCCTGTGAGGTCTACTAACTGTAACATCTGAAGTAGACTTTTAGTGTCCTTCAAATAGGCACGAGTCTGTACAACACTTTTTTGGAGATACAGATCCAAATATTGTCCCAAACGGAATGAGATGGATCCTATCCCATTAACAATGGGTCTTTCGGAGGGACAATTAACATCTAGGGCAGAGGACGGAGGTACAATATAAGTCAGCATGTGTGTCGTGTAGGCACGTCCTCTGTTGAAGTCAGCCAATGACGAAACACGTCAGAACGTGACCTACACGACACGCTGGAAGTGTTGGTTTGCGCTCCACCGCTCAAAAGAACCAGGAAGGAGGAAGCAAGTATTGCATCTCGCGGTTCTATCGATACACGCCGGACGGCGGACACGGTGAAGTGCAACCACTCTTTTGCTCATTTGACAATATGTTGATGTACGTTTAATGTTTGAGGGGACAATGTTTGTGAAGGGTACTTTTTAATAATAAAACGGGGTTACGCTATGTGCTTTCCTATTGTTTGTTTTTTGAGAGCCCACTACACTCTGATATCCCCCTGACTGATGCAGTGTTTCAGTGTTTGGTTTGGATGCAGTATCATCTGTTCAAGGCCCATATTCAATATTGCTCTGGTGAGTGTTAACCCCTAAGGGGCGTGTGTTTTCACTTGGTGGATCTGGAGGGTCGGTGGAAGGTGCACTCTACAAATCTCTTTAGGATCACCCTTGGACACTATTTTTGAAGCACTGAAACTAGCTGACATCTGTCTAAAGACCTTTATGTGGTGTTAACCACTATTATAATTCAACATTAGTGCTGTTTGTAGTATTGACTGATACAGATGACTGTTTTCATTTTTATACAATTTTTATATATTTTACCATGTTTTAAACAGCTGCTCAGACATTCTATTTACTTGTTTTGAAGTTTTAAGAAATTATTTTCTGTCAAGCTTACTGCTCATCTGTGGATGACCGCCTTGTTTGTCCCAGCTTTTGGTTTAGCAATACCTGTGTTCCATAGGCACTGAGTGGTGTATTATAGGCCCTTTTATACACCCTTATTTTAGATGTGACAGGATTATTACTTTTTATGCAGGGCAACCAAAGCTGTGTCATCGCTGTGGTGAAAAGGGGCATTTTTTAAGCTCGTGTTCTGTGCAGAAATGTTCCCTCTGTCAGGGCTCAGGGCACGTTGCAAAGGACTGCAATAGTATTCGTTGTAATCTCTGTAACAAGTTAGGTCACCCCTATAGCCTTTGCTCTGAAGACCTCCATAATCAGCCAGAGGTGGTGGAAGAACTGGTGAGGATGGAGGAGGAGGAACGGGGGGCAGCATGGGGTTGGTGGAGCTGTTTCAGCTAGTCCTGAGGGGCTTCCCCAGGTGACAAATTCCCAATCTGAAGGTGTGACCCCTCTTGTGTCTGCTCCCCAGTCTGTGCTCCCTACTGTGTTGGTGTCTACTTCTGTTGTGTGTTCTTTCCCAGTGTTTCAGGTGCCCAGTGTTCCAAATGTATCCAAGTCATCCAGATTGGCTGAGGCTGCAAAAGGGGCAGATTTATGCAGATCTGAGGTGGTAGTTTCATCTGGACCTTCCCTGAGGCAATGTAAGACCTCTAGTGGAGGTTCTAAGGTGAAGAAGGGGGAAGTTGCCACTGCTAATGATGTAGATGAGGTATTTCAGGGTAATGTTTCAGGGGAGGAGGGAGAGTAGACCAAGGTGGGCAGAAGGAGGAATAAGGTAGTCCTGACCTCTGCCCCCTAGGTTTCATCTTTAGAGGTAGATGATCTACCTCTGGGAAACAAGTTTGGGTCCTTATCTGAGAGGGAGGAGGAGTCTTCTAATTCCGTGTCTCAGATGGAGGAGGATGAAGTAGAGTGTTCCCTAAAGAGGTCAAGGTCTTCAGTAAGGGCTCCCTCCCGGAGCTCAGACTAAGGAACACCTACCTCAATCATCCTTATGGAAGTTCCCACTCCGATAAAGGTGGCAACGATTAATGTTGCCAGCATAAAATCTGTAAGGGCTCGTAACATGGCCTTATTTTTTCTCAGCGAGATGGATGCTGATATTTTATTTTTGCAAGAGACCTGGCTAAATAGTCTTGCCGATGTCCACCTGGCAAAGGGGGAGTGGAGGCGTGGGCCCTCCTTCTGGTCTCTTGCAGCTGAGCCTTACAGCGGAGTTGCAGTACTTTTTACTGGCATGGTAACGTGTCGGTGGGTTATCAAGGTAGAGATTGGAAGGTGTATGGTTCTGGATGTCTCTGTGAAGGGGCATGATCTACACCTAATAAATATTTATGGACCACAAACTAGATGGGAGAGGAAATGCCTCTTTACAAAGATTAAGCCTTTCCTTTTTACATCTCGGCAAGTGGTTTTGGAGGTGATTTTAACACTGTCACTAGGCCCAAAGACAGGAAAGGCTCCACTGACAGCCTGAGATATGATAGCGTCTTTCTTAATACGATAGCCAGGGAAGCAGGTCTGGAAGATGTGCATATTAAGCGTTGCCCAGACAGCACAGGGTACACATTTAAGCAAGGCAGTTGTGAGAGTAGGATAGATCATTTTTTGTTTTTAAGGGGGACTCTGCCTTTTTGGCTCCTGAGTGTCGTATGGTGGAGTTCTCTGATCACCTTATGCTGTCTGTTATTCTCAATGCTTCAGATATGCCACCTAAAGGAAAGGGTATTTGGAGGATGAATTCGGCTCTGCTGGATGACGAGGAGGTAAGACAATCTTTTGAGGATTTTTTTCAGGCTCAGGTAACCATCCTGGATTTCTGCAGCAGTAAGTCGGAGTGGTGGGAGCTTGCCAAAAGCCAGATTAGTGGGTTTTTCAAGGCCATAGGAAAAAGGAAACAGCTTGATAAGCACATTACCTACCAGCAACTGCAAGGACTGATCGCCTTGTCTCGAGTGGTGGAGATTCACGGGCAATCTCTGAGGTGAAACTTCTCCCTAGGAAGTATCAGTATGACCGTAACGCTTCTTTGGTTCTGGAAAGGGACTACGGGAAATATCACTCGACCGACCCTTATCAAAACTGCAAACAAAGTGCAGCAGTTAAGATGGTTGTTGGGCTAAGGGATAGTATGAGCTCTTTGACGAAATCCAAGTCAGGGATTATGGAGGTCTCAAGGTCTTTTTATGTGGATTTCTGGGGGAGAAGTACCAGGATCGGGCAAATTGGGCAATTTTCTGTATTCTACACCAGGTCTGGGAAATAACATTCTGCTGGCAAGTTTGACAGGGGAAATCACAGCAGAAGAGGTAGTCAAAGTTATAGACGGTCTGGCTATTAAGAAAACACCTGGGCCAGACGGATTGACGGCTGAATTTTATAAGACTTTCAAATCCAGCTTGGTACCTTATCTTGTGGAGGTATTTAATGGCTGTCTTCAAGAGGGTTCGCTCCCTCCCTCCATGAGACAATCTGATGTGATTCTGTTGTCAAAAGGCAAGGATTCCTTTGATGATTGATAATTGGCACCCCATTAGCCTTCTCAATGTCAATAGAAAGATTCTGGCGAAGATAATTTTCTGGCTCTTGTCAGTAGCAGACAGATTGCTTTCTCGTCAGCAGCACTGTTCGGTCCAGGGCAGGAGCACTTTTTCAGTAGTGTTAGCTGTCTGGGAGGCTCTGGAACATTGCAGGGCTGAAGGCTGGGGAAAGTATTTGCTGGCATTGGATCAGGCAAAGGCTTTTGATCGTGTCAATCTTGAGTACCTCTGGCTTCTCCTTGACAAGTATGGCCTGGAGGGTGGGTTTATTGGATGGCTTAAGACTTTATACAGAGAGGCAGAGAGCTTCATGCTTGTTAATGGTTGGGTTGGATGGCCCTTCGGGGGTTGGATCGGGCGTGCGCCAGGGGTGTCCGCTAAACCCTTTGCTATACGTGTTCGCAATTGACCCCTTCATCAGAAGGCTAAAGAGCAGGGTGACGGTGGGCATTACTCGGCCTCTTTGGACACCGCGCTGCTATCAACAGGACTCCCTGTGCGGATCTACTGCAGTGCAGGGCCTGAAGCCTGGGCCTTGCCTACCATCCAAAGAGCCTTCCACCCCACTGCTGAGCCTGGGTGGCACCTGATCTGTTCGAGTTAGCGGACACCAGTTGGATCGGAGACCCGGCCGTTGCGGGCGCCGTGTGCGGAGACACACTTGGTGGAAGACCCGGACTGGGATCGCGTCCGGAGGGGTGAGTGAGCACCTGCTCACTGTTTAAAACTGTACTTTGTTAGGCCTAGTGACTGCCTTGGCCTAGTGACTGCCATATTTACTGTCCCACCGGAGACTAGTGAAGGGACTGAGCAGTGTAGTCTCTGGTGAAGTGTTCCCCATTATTAACTACCGTTTGGATTACAAATACTGTTCCTGTAAGTGCACCACCATGCAAGTTGCATGCGAAGAAATTGTTCTAACAGAGACTGAGCTTAAAATCTGAGTCAGGCCTGACCAGGGGTTAAAACTTTGTGGTTGCTCCACATTGCGCATAGTAAAGAAAGATAGTTGCACGTGGCGAACGTCCACTCTGCATTATCGCTATTAGTAGGTCTATTGCTGCAGGGTTCTGCATATCTGTTATGTTATGTATTTAACCTTGACCTTCATACCAAAGTAAACCAGTTATGTTTTATCACATTGGTATCTGTGTTTATCATTGCACCTAGTGGATAGCCATTTATACCGAGACCTTGTTATAACCAGGTATAGACTTTATAACACAATATTCCCTAGACTAACTGTGCCAAAGTGGGTTGAGTAGATTGCCGGGGGTTGGCGGTGCTGTATACAGGGCCCGAAACAAATCCAGCGGCTCTCTTAACTGGGAGTAGCACTACACGTGGGGGCTCCTGAGTCCAGGATCCTGATACAGCGGGTAACGCGCCAAAAGGTACCGGCATGGACCCACTGGAAGTAGAGCGGTGGTGCGCGACAGCTGGCGCTGATTCAGCCGCGGCAGTAGTAATTGAACTCCCAGGGATCTGGCAAGAAGAAGCGATAAAGCATCTAGCAATGTCATTATCTCCCTGCCAGAAAGCATAGGTGTCAGAAGTAAGGTCGAATTCTTCACTTACTCACGCATTAATAGGATGGGAGGATGAAATCCCAGAACATTTCAAAAGTGCAAGTATCAAGGCAATGGATGATCAAACCTACAGTTTAATACATGCGCTGCCACTCAAGGGAGAATGGTTCAAAACCCCAAGACCATCACCTCCACAAATGTCTCCCCTACAGTCCCCTAAAGCAGGAAAGAAGAAGTGTACAGAGAGTCCCGGGCCACCACCGGCCACCCTCAGCGCAGAGTTATGCGCAGTGTTGGGGGAGATTGTAGCCCAGTGTAAGAAGGATCCTACAGACTACCCGATGTCGGGATACAGAAAACTCAGGATATTTTCTGGAAGGAAACCTGTACCTTCGGGGGAAGAGGGATTTGAGGAGTGGCTAGACGGTGCCACTCAGGCCCTAGAAGAATGGGAAGTCCCGGAACACCGGAAGAAACAGAGAATCACTGAGAGTTTGAAGGGGCCTGCTCTAGAGGCCATACGCAACCTGAAGCTGAGCAAGAAAGACTGTGATGCACAGGATTATCTGGACATTCTGCAGAATGTATTCGGCGGAACAGAAAAGGTCACTGAGCTCACTTACCAGCTATAGCACTGCTATCAAAAGACAGGAGAGAAGCTGTCGGAGTTCATGAGACGTCTAGACAAGATCTTGCATAAGATCATATTAAAGAAGGGGATTGATCCAAGCAAAGTGGATGAGGCTCGTGTCCAGCAGGTACTGAGGGGAGCTCAACCCTTGGACCCCATCGCATTGGCGCTGCGCACCCGACAGGACGGGAAGAGCCTGGAATACCCCAATTTAATCCGGATGGTCAGAGAGGAAGAGGCCATGCTGGAAGAAAAAAAGAGGAGCCAACCAGTGGAGCCGACCAATCCTCCGGTGGTAATGGTCAGGTCGGCTATGACCCCTGAGAGGGATTCAGAGGTGGACACATTGAAGTCACAGATGTCCCAAGTGTTGGGGATGTTGACCTCTCTAATGGCAAAAGACTCAGTGGTACCAGAAAGGGAAGGACCAAGGAAGGAACTGTTCCCAAACACTTCAGCGCCCGCATCCCTACAAGATTGGGGGGATGCAATTTGCTTTAACTGCGGAGGAATTAACCATGTCGCAAAAGTGTGTTCCAGTCCAAAGAAGAAGAAGATGAACAACCGCAAGCCGGCGAAAAACTTCAGAGGGCCCCGGTGAAGGAGTCAACCGGGCGCCCATCATCCACAGTGAACTCCAAACTGAATGAGAAGCACAGGAAGAGAGAGGACAAGACCCCTCAGAGGAAACACAGTGTTCCCCAGCGGGAACACACACCAAAGAAAGAGAATAATGTCCCTCAGCGGGTACCTACACCCACTAAGAGGAGGGAGATCAATGCATGCCGAGCCCAAGAGAGACTAAAGTCCAAAGAGAAATGGAAGAGAGAGAGTCCAAAGGGAAAATGCAAAGATCAAAGAAAAAGAACCCCCTCGAAGCAGTATCCAGAGAAGCTGGTGGGCCCCTCCCCCATAGTGCCTATCCAAGTGGAGGGAGTCTACACAAGAGCCATATTGGATACTGGAGCACAAGTGACCCTGCTATACCGGGACTTTTATGACAAACACTGAAGTCATCTACCCATTCAGAAGATAGAAGAGCTAGAAATATAGGGAATCGGGACCCAGAGTTTCCCCTATGATGGCTACCTGCCCATAAAACTGACTTTTGACCCATCTGTGGCCGGGAAGGCTGAAGTGTTCGATACCCTGGCTGTGGTGTGTCCCCGACCGCCTGGAGCCAACAAGAGCTCCCTAATAATAGGGACCAATACGGACCTGGTCCGGAGACTCTTGGCCCCTCTAGCAAAAGGAAAGAACTCCCCAGTCACCAAGATCCACCCAATGCTGAAGACAGCCTACCAGCGACTGGTATTAGAGCAAAAGGCCCCAGAAGAGGGGGTAGGGAAGGTTTGGAGGCTGGGAAGAAGAGGAATAGTGTTGCAGCCCGGTGAAGAAACCTGCCTCGGAGCCACTGTGAAGCTCACTTGGGAACAACCTGGGCCCTTTGTCATGCTGGAACCCGACCCAAGGGGAGAACAGTCGGGCTTAGAAGTAATCCCAGAAGTGTTTCCATTGAGGGCCTTCAAGAAGGCACACTGTAAAGTACCTGTGAGCGTCAGGAATACCACGGATGGCCCCATGGAGATTCCAGCCAGGATGTTGCTGGGCCAGGTGAGCCCTGCTGCCCCGATTGCCTTGTCAGAAGTAGAGAAGACAGAGGGAGACAGGACTGTCTGGGAGAAGCTCTGCATGGAGAACCCAAACCTGCCAAGAGTCTGGAAAGAGAGAGCCAAGGCCCAGTTGACCAGGTGGAAGAAGATCTTCTCTCAAGATGAGTTCGATGTGGGGTGTGCAAGGAGCGCCACCCACCGAATCCGCCTCTAGGAGGACAAGCCCTTCAGAGAGAGGGTCAGGCGAGTCCCTTTAGCAGACCTTGAAGACTTGAGGGAACAGCTCGCCCAGCTCAAGCGAACCGGTGTTATCCGGGAGTCTAGAAGCCCCTATGCCTCTCCGATAGTGGTGGTCAGGAAGAAGAATGGGTCGTTGAGGCTATGTATTGATTACAGGACCCTCAACAGGAGAACCACACCCAACCAGTATACCACTCCAAGGATAGAAGATGCCCTGCAGAGCTTGTCTGGAGCTAGGTGGTTCAGTGTCATGGATCTAAAGAGCGGGTACTATCAGATCCCCATGCATCCCGAAGATAGGGAGAAGACAGCCTTCATAACCCCTGTGGGGTTCTTTGAATTTGACCGGATGCCCCAAGGTCTGTCCGGAGCTCCAGCCACTTTCCAACGCCTTATGGAAAAGACTGTAGGAGACATGAACCTCATCGAAGTCCTTGTATACTTGGATGACATCATTGTCTTTGGGAGAACCCTTGAAGAGCATGAAGAGAGACTGGAGAAGGTTTTGAGAAGACTCAGTGAGGAGGGGCTCAAGCTTTCACCAGAAAAATGCCAGTTCTACCAGTCATCCGTCAACTATCTGGGACACATAGTGTCCAAAGAAGGGGTAGCCACAGACCCAGAGAAGTTGGAGGCAGTTACCTCCTGGCCACGGCCCACCACTGTGACAGAACTCAGATCCTTCTTGGGGTTCTGTTCCTATTATAGGAGGTTCGTGGAAGGGTTTGCCCGGATTGCCAGACCCTTGAATGAATTGCTCAAGACGGAAGGGAAAGAGGATGACTCAGGCCCCAGAAAGCCGGGGGAGTCAGTCAGAGACCAGTGGAACGAGAAGTGTGAAGAGGCCTTCCAGATGTTGAAGAAAAGCCTAACCACTGCCCCTGTCTAGGCTTACGCAGACCCAAAGAAACCTTATGAACTCCATGTAGATGCCAGTCACGACGGTCTGGGAGGAGTGCTCTATCAGGAGCATGAAGGACAACTGCGACCCGTTGCATATGTGAGGAGTCTAACCCCCTCAGAGAAGAACTACCCCACTCATAAGTTGGAGTTCCTGGCCCTCAAGTGGGCCATAGTTGACAAGCTTAAAGACTACCTATATGGGGCAGAGTTCACCGTGAAAAGGGATAACAATCCCCTTACTTACCTTTTCACTACAGCAAAACTGGATGCCACAGGACACAGAGGGCTGGCGGCCCTGTCTGCTTTCAATTTCAGCCTGAAATACAGGCCTGGGGCAGAAAATCGAGATGCGGATGCCCTGTCAAGGAGATCTCATGGCCCCACCAGCGGCACAGAAGACTGGACCCAAGTGGCACCCGACGGGGTGCGGGCCCTCTGTCAGGGGGCTGAACTCCAGGCCGTTGGGGGCTCAAGAGCGGAAGAGATAGGAGTCACTGTAGTAGGGGTCCCCAAAAAGTACTGTGGGGTAACCCAGCTGGAGGAGGATGATCTGCCGAAACTGTCCAAGAAGGAGTTGAGGTGTGACCAATTAGAAGACCCCATGGGGAGATTGGTCCTGGAAGCCCTGGAGAGTCAGGATCCAGATAGACTCCTACGCCACCCTTCAAAGGAAGCTCGCCTGCTGAGGAAGGAATGGGACAGGCTACAGGTGCATCAGAGAGTGGTCTACCGAAGGGGCCCCTCTGATGACCTAGAAGACCAATGGCAGCTGTTTCTACCTGAGAAACATCGAGAGACCGTCCTGGTCGCCCTGCATGACAATCACGGCCACTTGGGAGCAGAAAGGACCTTTCAACTTGTAAGGAGCGGGTTCTATTGGCCCTGCATGAGGGCTGAAGTCGAGGAATACTGCCACTTATGTGCACGCTGCATCCAGAAGAAGACTTTACCCCATCAAGCCACCCCAATGGGCCATCTACAAAGTCAAAGCCCAATGGACCTGGTATGCATTGATTTCCTCTGCCTCAAACCCGACCTGAGTGGACTAGGAAATGTTCTGGTGATAACCGACCATTTCACCCGGTATGCCCAAGCCTTCCCAACCAAAGACCAGAAGGCTTCCACTGTGGCCAAAGTGCTCATGGAGAAGTATTTCGTACACTACGGGCTACCACAGCGACTCCACTCGGATCAAGGGAGGGACTTTGAAAGTCGGCTGATCCGGAAGCTCCTGGACTTCTTAGGGATCAAGAAGACCCGAACCACCCCTTACCATCCGCAAGGAGATGCTCAGCCGGAGAGGTTCAATCGAACCCTGCTCAACATGCTGGGGACTTTAAATAGTGAAAAGAAGCAGCATTGGAGCAAGCATATAGCAGCAATTGTACATGCGTATAACAGTACTACCTGTGACGCTACAGGGTACTCACCCTACAGACTTATGTTTGGGAGAGAAGCAAGACTACCGGTGGATCTGGCCTTTGGCATCTCCATCGATCATTGCTCGGCCACTTCCCATAAAGGATATGTAGATAGACTCAGACACAGTTTGAAGTTGGCCTATGAGCAGGCCCAAGCGACCTCAGACCAAAGGGGAGTTAGCAACAAGAAAAACTTTGACTTGAAGGTACGGATTCAAGATCTACAACCTGGGGACAGGGTGCTGCTACGAAACTTAGGGGTCCCTGGAAAACACAAGCTTGCAGACAGATGGAGACCCGAACCCAACGTTATTTGCAAGAAGCTGCCGGGCCTACCTGTTTACAGGCTCAAACCAGAAGGAAAGGTGGGACCCCTGAAGCCTTGGCATCGGAATCAACTACTCCCACTTGCCGAAGCAATTCGGATACCCCCTTTGAGGGATTCCCCTGAGCCAACTTCCATCCTGGATACTCCCAAGACAAACACTCGGTCCCAAACCCCTCGGACTGAAGAAAAAGATGTTTCAGAATTAAGTGAGGATGAGGGAGAAGAACTTGGCTGGCTATGGCCTTCTCAGGTCCCAGTAACATCTGCTATAGATCTTCCACCTACTGAAGACACCATAGACAGTACACTGAATGCAGAAGCTACTGAGTTCATCCCATCCAGTCCTTTGTCAGATGCTTGGGAAGATGCCTGTGACTCACTCTTAGAGGAGGATCCAAGAGATTCCTTGTATCTCCCTGCTCCTGAGTCAAGTGTACCGGAACCAGTGGAAACTCCCAAGTCCATTCCAGAAGAGGAGCCTGTATCATCTGTTTCAGAAATTCCAAGAGGACAAAGGCCGAGAAGGGCCATAAGGCCTCCCCGAAGACTGACTTACCCACAGATGGGGGAGAGTTCGGAAGACGCTGTGGTCACTGCCAGAAGGAGTATGGAAGACCCTGATCCCTCCACTGTTCATTTGGTGGGGGGCAACCCCAACTCACCCGCTGGCACAGTTAGGCAGGCCACTAGTGACAGTGTGACCTGTGGGCAAGGAAGTTCACCCCCTAGTTTTTGGTGGGAACTTCCTCTGCCGACATCATACGCAACCTTATCTAATGTTGTGCGTAGCATATGTTAACAGTTATCTTTGGGGACCAAAGAGTTTAAGTGGGGGGAGTATGTAGCGGGGTCTCCTTTAAGGCCCTATGGACTACGTTACCCAGAAACCCATTTGGCACCCAGGGTGAAACTTGCCACCGCAGAGACTCATGGGTGGGTTATAAAAGGAAGGGGCGAGGCTGGGCTCGGCCTCTTTGGACACCGCGCTGCTATCAACAGGACTCCCTGTGCGGATCTACTGCAGTGCAGGGCCCGAAGCCTGGGCCTTGCCTACCGTCCAAAGAGCCTTCCACCCCACTGCTGAGCCTGGGTGGCACCTGATATGTTCGAGTTAGCGGACACCAGTTGGATCGGAGGACCGGCCGTTGCGGGCGCCGTGTGCGGAGACACACTTGGTGGAAGACCCAGACTGGGATCGCATCCGGAGGGGTGAGCGAGCACCTGCTCACTGTTTAAAACTGTACTTTGTTAGGCCTAGTGACTGCCTTGGCCTAGTGACTGCCATATTTACTGTCCCACCGGAGACTAGTGGAGGGACTGAGCGGTGTAGTCTCTGGTGAAGTGTTCCCCATTATTAACTACCCTTTGGATTACAAATACTGTTCCTGTAAGTGCACCACCATTCAAGTTGCATGCAAAGAAATTGTTCTAACAGAGACTGAGCTTAAAATCTGAGTCAGGCCTGACCAGGGGTTAAAACTTTGTGGTTGCGCCACATTGCGCATAGTAAAGAAAGATAGTTGCACGTGGCGAACGTCCACTCTGCATTATCGCTATTAGTAGGTCTATTGCTGCAGGGCTCTGCATATCTGTTATGTGATGTATTTAACCTTGACTTTCATACCAAAGTAAACCAGTTATGTTTTATCACATTGGTATCTGTGTTTATCATTGCACCTAGTGGCTAGCCATTAATACCGAGACCTTGTTATAACCAGGTATAGACTTTATAACACAATATTCCCTAGACTAACTGTGCCAAAGTGGGTTGAGTAGATTGCCAGGGGTTGGCGGTGCTGTATACAGGGCCCAAAACAAATCCAGCGGCTCTCTTAACTGGGGGTAGCGCTACATTAGTATAATATAATACAGTGATATTGCTTTTGGTTGGAAAAAAAAACAACCTTTTGTTCATGTATTATAGGTTGAAGTAAGCCTTTATTATTATTATGTTTAGTTGTGTATACAATATGTTTTATATATATATATGTAGCGGGGTCTCCGTTGAGGCCCCATGGACTACGTTACCCAGAACCCCTTTGGCACCCAGGGTGCATTGGGCTGCCGCAGAGACTCATGGGTGGGGTATAAAAGAGAAGGGCGAGGCTAAGCCCGGAATCTTTGGACACCGCGCGGTTGGCAAGCGGACTTCCTGTTCGGACCTGCTGTGAGTGCAAGGCCCGAGGCCTGGGCCTTGCGCACTTCCAGAGAGAGAGTCTTCCACCTCGCTGCGGAGACATCTACCTGCTTCAGGAATGTCAGTGGACCAGGGACCAGGCGGAGGCAGATCCTGTGTGCGTGGACACAGCGGTGGGTGTCCCGGACTGGGATCGAGTCCGGAGGGGTGAGAGAGCACCTGCTCACAACTATAACCAAGTACTTTATTAGGCCTATTGACTGCCTTGGCCGTCGGGTTACACTTTCCATTTTCTCCTGTCAGGAGACTAGTTGGAGGACTGAGTACATAGTCTCCCGGGGAGTTGTTTCCATTACCTTAGACCTTGTTGGATTACAAATATTGTTCCTGTATGTGCACCACCGATCATCTGGCATGTGAAGATTCCTTCTCTAAAGACTGAGCTTTAACTAAGTCAGGCCTGACTGGGAGTTGATAGTATTGCTGGGCACCATCTTGCTAACGGGGACTCAAGCAATATGTTAGTGTGTGTTAGAACTAATAGCGCACTATAGTTAACTAGTGTTAGTATTACTGCAGGGCTCTGCATGCATGTGTTATATGTGATATTGATTGTTAATTCCTTTTATCTATAAGTAAACCTTAGTTTGGGGGTATCGCTACATATATATATATATATATATATATATATATATATATATAAATAATTAAATTAAATATTTATTTTTTTGTATTTTTGTATAAAAAAAGTTGGGATGTGTTTCTTGTTTGCAAGATTCTCAAAAAAAATTGCCAACTCAATATTGAACCCTACAGACTAAAGATTAAAGTTCATGTGTGAATTTTTCAGCTAGGAGCTAGTGGTTTGGACTTTAAAGGCACACGGTAGACAGGTAGATAACCAGGCAGTTGGTCCAGAGGAGGTGGAGGGCTTGCTCAACATGTTACGCGTTCATAAAAACGCTTCCTCAGGAGCCTAAATATATGAATCTATTAAAAACATACAAAAAATAAAAATAAAAAATAAAATCATCAATAATCAATATTTTAATACATAAAATTATCTATACATACATATATGCACAAATTTTGCTGGCCATGCGGCAGAGCGACAACAACAACCCCCATCGGGCCAAGCGGGGTGGGTAGGCAGCTACCAATCTTATAGATATATTATTATCACTTTGTCTTTACTCAATTGAGTTCAAATAAGGAAAATGTACTGTATGATGATTATTATGATAACCTCTGTGGACCAGTTATAATATTTGATCAAATATCTTGATGTTTTATGACTGTCTTATATGAAAAACCTTTTCTATATTAAAATATCTTTAGTTTTTTACTTTTGTCTACCATGTGCCTTTAAAGTCCAAACCACTAGCTCCTAGCTGTAAAATTTGCATATTATCGGGACGTTGGCACATTGTTACCGGTGTATCCACCCTGTGTAAAGATACACGTTAAAACTCAATTTTCTCATAAAGTTCATGTGTGTCTAAAGGCAGGTGTCCCAATACTTTTGACAATATAGTGTATCTGTTAGTGGACTGTTAATTTTTGACTGGTGAATTTTTTCTGGAGCTTTGCTTTATTATTGTACATGTACAGGTAGGCTGTTTCCACGATGAGGAAATATGTTGATGTCCCAAATAGGTTGCGAGTTTCAAAAGTGTGTGAATGCATGTGTATATGGAGGAGGGGAATTCATGATGGATTAGATCAGTGGTCTCCAAACTGTGGCCCTTGGGCTGGATGCGGTCCTTTGCTTGTGTTTCTCTTGCCTAGTTTGGTACTGTTCTTCCCACTAATATGAGGCACAATTCCTCCCTCTGGCAACGATGGGGCACTATTCCTTCCACTGACCACAGCGATTTGGCATTATTCATCCCACTAATACCAATGATGGGGCACTATTCCTCCCAATGACACCAATGATGGGGAACTGTCCCTTTCACTGACACCAACAATGGGGTATTCTTCCCATTAACACCAATGATAAGTCACTATTTCTCCCACTAATACCAACGATGGGGCACTATTCCTCCCATTGACACCAATAAGAGGAACTTCTCCCACTGACACCAATTATGGGGCACTATTCCTCACATTGACACCAATGAAGAAGCACTATTCCTTCTCCTACTGACCACAGGTGTTATGTAATCTACTTACTCCCTGACTATTGCCACTGACGTTGGGGAATTTTCTACTCCCACTGGCCACAGTCCACCCCCCCCCCCTAATTTCTGAAGGACAGTAAACTGGCCCTTTGTTTAGAAAGTTTGGAGACCCCTGGAGGATGATTTGAACCATCTGGCATCTGTCATGAACACTGTGTTCTGAAATAATTTATCCTATATAGATGTAATTCACAGATAGCAAGACATTTATAGAGGAGGTGTATTATATACTAAGGGGGTTCATCTACAAAAACTGGAGAGTACAAAATCTGGTGTAGTTGTGCATGGTAGCCAATCAGTTTCTAAATTTAGCTTATTCAATTAACCACTTAAGCCCCGGACCATTTGGCTGGCCAAAGACCAGAGCACTTTTTGCAATTCGGCACTGTGTCGCTTTAACTGACAATTGCGCGGTTGTGCGACGTGGCTCCCAAACAAAATTGACGTCCTTTTTTCCCCACAAATAGAGCTTTCTTTTGGTGATATTTGATCACCTCTGCGGTTTTAATTTTTTGCGCTATAAGCAAAAATAGAGCGACAATTTTGAAAAAAAAAAACTATATTTTTTACTTTTTGCTATAATAAATATCCCCCAAAAAATATATAAAAAAATTTATTTTTTTCCTCAGTTTAGGCCGATACGTATTCTTCTACATATTTTTGGTAAAAAAAAAATTGCAATAAGCGTTTATTGATTGGTTTGCGCAAAAGTTATAGCGTCTACAAAATAGGGGATAGATTTATGGCATTTTTATTAAAAGAGAAGTATGGGTTTTCGGTTTTTTTTTAATATTCATACTTACCTCGATGGATGGAGCATCAGACCAATGCTCCATCTGTCCCCCGGCGTTTGTGCACTGAGAACCGAGCCACCGAATATCGCCGTTGGCTCGGTTCTCACAGATCCCCAAGAGGAAAGCAGCTGGCTGTCAGTCAGCTTCTTTCCTCTCTGCTTCTCCACGCTCATTGGAGTGCTGAGCAGTGGAGGGGCGGGGAGAGGCTGTCTCAGCAGCTCGCTGAGACTGCCATCAATCAGGGCAGCTGGAGGATCCCGACTTGGAAGTCGTGATGACGCCCTGCCCCGACTGATGGTAGTGACGTCAGCGGAGAGCGGACTGCTCTCTGCTGAAAACGGGTCACAGGAGTGCAAAACTAATTGCACTCCTGTGACCCAGAGGAGAAGCCCAGCCTAAAAAGCTCAGGCTGGACTTCTCCTTTAATATATATTTTTTTTTAATAGTAATGGCGGCGATCAGCGATTTTTATCGTGACTGCGACATTATGGCGGACACGTCGGACAATTTTGACCTCATTTTGGGACCATTGTCATTGATACAGCGATCAGTGCTATAAATATGCACTGATTACTGTAAAAATGACACTGGCAGTGAGGGGGCACTGAAGGGGTTAAGTGTGTCCTAGGGATGTGTTCTAACTGTGGGGGTGGATGGGCTACGTGTGACATGATAGTGATCACCGCACCCGATTACAGGGAGCTGTGATCAGTGTCCTGTCACTAGGAAGAATGGGGAAATGCTTGTTTACATCAGCATTTCCCATTTCTTCCTCTCCGTGAGACGATCGCGGGTATCCCCGCGGACATCCATTCCGCGGGACCCGCGGTTGGACTCACGGAGCTCGCGGCGCGCCCACAATGCCGCATCTTAAAGAGGATGTACAGGTAAGTCCATCTGCCCAAGCCATTTTGTCGACGTATATCGTCGTGCGCTGGTCCTTAGGCGGTTAACCTTTGATAAAAAAAAAAAAAAACCTGGAAGCTTATTGGGTGCTATACAAAACTGCACCAGATTTTGCACTCTTAAGCTTTAGTAAAGCAAACCCACTATCTACAGTGGGGAGAACAAGTATTTGATACACTGACGATTTTTCAGGTTTTCCTACTTACAAAGCATGTAGAGGTCTGTCATTTTTATCATAGCTTCTCTTCAACTGACAGACGAAATCTCAAACAAAAATCCAGAAAATCACATTGTATGATTTTTAAATAATTAATTTGCATTTTATTGCATGACATAAGTATTTGATCACCTACCAACCAGTAAGAATTCCGGCTCTCACAGACCTGTTATTCTTTCTTTAAGAAGCCCTCTTGTTCTCCACTAATTACCTGTATTAACTGCACCTGTTTGAACTCGCTACCTGTATAAAAGACACCTGTCCACACACTCAATCAAGCAGACTCCAACCTCTCCACACTGGCCAAGACCAGAGAGCTGTCTAAGGACATCAGGGATAAAATTTTAGACCTGCACAAATCTGGGATGGGCTACAGGACAATAGGCAAGCAGCTTGGTGAGAAGGCAACAACTGTTGGCGCAATTATTAGAAAATGGAAGAAGTTCAAGATGAGGGTCAATCTCTCTCGGTCTGAGGATCTATGCAAGTTCTCACCTCGTGGGGCATCAATGATCATGGGGAAGGTGAGGGATCAACCCAGAACTACACGGCAGGACCTGGTCAAGGACCTGAAGAAAGCTGGGACCACAGTCTCAAAGAAAACCATTAGTAACACACTACACCATCATGGATTAAAATCCTTCAGCGCACGCAAGGTCCCCCTGCTCAAGCCAGCGCATGTCGAGGTCTGTCTGAAGTTTGCAAATGACCATCTGGATGATCCAGAGGAGAAATGGGAGAAGGTCATTAAGTCTGATGAGACAAAAATAGAGCTTTTTGGTCTAAACTCCACTCGCTGTGTTTGGAGGAAGAAGGATGAGTACAACCCCAAGAACACCATACCAACTGTGAAGCATGGAGGTGGAAACATCATTCTTTGGGGATGCTTTTCTGCAAAGGGGACAGGACGACTGCACCGTATTGAGGGGAGGATAGATAGGGCCATGTATTGCAAGATCTTGGCCAACAACCTCCTTCCCTCAGTAAGAGCATTGAAGATGGGTCGTGGCTGGGTCTTCCAGCATGAAAACGACCCGAAACACACAGACAGGGCAACTAAGGAGTGGCTCCGTAAGAAGCATCTCAAGGTCATGGAGGGGCCTAGCCAGTCTCCAGACCTGAACCCAATAGAAAATCTTTTTAAGAGGGAGCTGAAAATCCGTATTGCCCAGCGACAGCCCAGAAACCTTAAGGATCTGGAGAAGCTCTGTATGGAGGAGTGGGCCAAAATCCCTGCTGCAGTGTGTGTAAACCTGGTCAAGAACTACAGGAAACGTATGATCTCTGTAATTGCAAACAAAGGTTTCTGTACCAAATATTAAGTTCTGCTTTTCTGATGTATCAAATACTTATGTCATGCAATAAAATGCAAATTAATTATTTAAAAATCATACAATGTGATTTTCTGGGTTTTTGTTTTAGATTCTGCCTCTGAAGCCTTGTACACACGACCGAGTAAACCGGCCGTGTGTACGAGGCTTTCAGGTTTTTCGTCAAGAAAACTGGCCAGAATCTCGACGAGAAAAATAGAGAACCTGCTCTCTATTTTCTCGTCGGGATTTTCGTCAGCCTGTTTCCCGTCGAGAAACCCGAGAGTGTGTACGCTTACCTGTCGCCGTGGAAACCCGCGCATGCTTGAAATGACTTTGACGCATGCGTGGTAGCTTCCTAGGCATAGGTAGGGTGTAGCAAGATGGCGGCGACGGCATTGAATGTGACGAGTGCACGCTCGTCGTAGTCGATGACATCACAGCGTTCGTTCCATTCAAAAGAACGGCGGTTCTTTTGAATCGAGCGTGTGTACACTTGACCGGGACAAGATTCTTGTCAGGAATCTCGTCAGGGAAAAACAACGGGTTTTTTCCTGACGAGAATCTCGGTCGTGTGTACTAGGCTTTACAGTTAAAGAGTACCTATGATAAAAATTACAGACCTCTACATGCTTTTTAAGTAGGAAAACCTTCAAAATCAGCAGTGTATCAAATACTTGTTCTCCCCACTGTACATCAGCATGATTTTTGCACTGCCCGGGCCAGAATCCGCTTCACTTCTTGGTTCCTCAGGCTGTAGATAAGAGGATTCAGCATTGGAGTCACCATTGTATAAAAGACAGAGGCCACCTTGTCTTGTACGTCAAAGGCCTCAGAATGAGGGCGCAGATAGGTGAAGAAAATAGCTGTAAAGAAGGTCAAGACACAAATAATATGTGAGGAGCACATACTAAAGGCCTTCTGCCTGCCCTTAGCAGATGTCATCTTAAAAATGGAAATAAATATAAAAGTATATGAAAGAAAGATTGCCATCAAAATATATATTGCATAGGCTGTTACAAGGATGCCAGTAACCATATAACAATGGTGGGTGTTGGAGCAGGACAATTTAAGCAGCGGTGGGATGTCACAGTAGAAATGGTCAATATGGTTTGAGCCACAGAATGGAAGACTGAACACACAATAGACGTGTGCAACTGACTGCAAAAAACTAAGGGAAGAAAAAAAAAGGACCAAACCAAAACATTTTTCCTTGGTCATTATCAAGTTGTAGTGGAGAGGGTGGCAGATAGCCACATAACGATCATAAGACATGGTGGAGAGAAGGATAATCTCAGTGCTCGCCAGGGCACAGAAGAAGTAAAGCTGAAGGGCGCAACCAAGAAATGAAATTGACTTCTTTGTAGAAAAGAAGTTAGACAACATGTTTGGAGTGATAACTGAGGAGTAAAAAAGGTCCACCAAAGAGAGGCTACTCAGGAAGAAGTACATTGGGGTGTGAAGGCTGGAGAAGGCATAGACAAGGGCTATTATCCCAACATTTCCTACTATGGTCACCATGTACACCAGCAAAAAGAACATAAAGAGTAGTGATGAGCCGAACACCCCCGGGTTCGGTTCGCACCAGAACCCGCGAACGGACCGAAAGTTCGTACGAACATTAGAACCCTATTAAATACAATGGATGCGAACGTTCGAATTCTAAAGTGCTAATTATAACAACTATTATGCATGTTATTGTCCTAAAAAGGGTTTGGGAACCCGGGTTCTGCACCAGGGGACATGTATCAATGCAAAAAGAAGTTTTAAAAACGGTCGTTTTTTCGGGAGCAGTCATTTTAATGATGCATAAAGTGAACAAAAAAAAAGTCAAATATTCCTTTAAATATCGTACCTGGGGGGTGTCTAAAGTATGCCTGTGAAGTGCCACGTGTTTCCCGTGTTTAGAACTGTCCCTGCACAAAATGACACTTCTAAAGGAAAAAAAAGCCATTTAAAACTGCTTGCGGCTTTAATGTAATGTCTGGTCCCGGTAATATGGATGAAAATCTTTAAGAAAAATGGCATAGCTACCCCATGACCCCCCCCCCCCTACCCCAGCCCATTACCAGCCCCTTTGGGTCTTGTATGGATATTAAGGGGAACCCCGCACATAAAATAAAAAAGGCCCTATATACTCTGAACAGCCGTATACAGGCGGTGCATACAAGACAGGGACTGTAGGTTTGTTCTTATGTAGAATCTGTTTGTAATTTTGAACAGGTACATTGTTGAAGTGTAGCTCCAGCCCAAAAATCTATTTTTAAACTTTTTGGAAAACATAGGTAAGGGTTATGCTGCTGTGAATTATTAGATCAAGAATTGTAATTACATGCCCCTTTTGAACAGGGGCTGAAAAATTGGGCCTTTCGTGGTGGTGGTGGTGGTGGTGTTGCCACAACACTGTAAGCCCTCAGAGTTACTCTTGGTGGGTGCAGGAATGGGCCCTGCTGTGAATTATTAGATCAAGAATTGTAATTACATGCCCCTTTTGAACAGGGGCTGAAAAATTGGGCCTTTCGTGGTGGTGGTGGTGGTGGTGGCGTTGCCACAACACTGTAAGCCCTCAGAGTTACTCTTGGTGGGTGCAGCAATGGGCCCTGCTGTGAATTATTAGATCAAGAATTGTAATTGCATGCCCCTGTTGAACAGGGGCTGAAAAATTGGGCCTTAGGCACTGGTGGCACAACACTACAACCCCTCACAGATACGTTACTTGGAGCACAGCAATGAGCCCTGTTGCAAAGTATTGCTTCAAAAATTGTAATGACACGCCCCTGTTAAACAGGGGCTGAAAAATTGGGCCTTAGGCACTGGTGCCACAACACTCCAACCCCTCACAGATACTGTACTTGGAGCACAGCAATGAGCCCTATGGCAAATTATTGCTAAAAAAATTGTAATTACACGCCCCTGTAAAACAGGGGCTGAAAAATTGGGCCTTAGCCACTGGTGGCGGCACCCATAAACAAAAATGATCTTCCAAGCTATCATCATCAATCGTATCATTGAGGACTCGGAGGAGGAGGATAGCCAGTCAACATAACAGCACAGGCACTCAGCATCAGCATCAGTCTTGAAGGGATGTGACATGTTAAAATCAATTAGTCTGTTATATCAGCATCAGGTGTGTGGTAGCTGGTGGTGATCCAAGACTGGTTCATCTTGATGAAAGTCAGTCGATCAACCGAGTCGGTGGACAGGCGCACCCTGTGATCCGTGACAAATCCTCCAGCAGCACTGAATGTGCGTTCCGAAAGAACGCTGGATGCAGGACAGGCCAGTAGCTCAATTGCATACTGTGCAAGCTCTGGCCAGTGATCCATCCTCAAGACCCAGTAAGCCAGAGGATTTTCGGTGGGGAAGGTGTCCAAGTCTGACCTTGCCCCTAGATATTCCTGCACCATGTTTATCAGACGCTGGCGATGGTTGCTGGAACCGATCATACTTTGGGGCTGCGGACTAAAGAATTGTCTGAACGCATCGGTCAGACGGCCACCTTCCCCACCGCTCCTTCTTTGACTGGCCGAAGCCTCAGCAACTCGTTGTCCAGGACCAGGAGTTTGTAACCTCCCAGTCTCTGGGAACGCGTTGCACAGACCTTTCTGCAAGGCCTCCCGGAGTTGTCTCATCCTCTGCTCCCTCTGCGAAGGTAACATAAGGTCCGCAACCTTACCCTTGTACCGTGGATCAAGGAGAGTGGCCAGCCAGTAATGGTCCCTCTCCTTGATCCGAAGAATACGAGGATCCTTCCGCAGACTTTGCAGGATCAGGGAGGCCATGCAGCGTAGGTTTGCTGAGGCATTCGCTCCGGAGTCCTCTGGGTCACTAAGGACGACATGATCCGCAGCCACCTCCTCCCAGCCACGTACAAGTCCACTGGTTTCTTGGGACTGTAAATCATCCCTAAAAGACTGCTGCTGATGATGCTGAGTGCCAGCCTCCACCTCCATGCTGACACAATCCTCCTCCTCCTCCTCCTCCTCCTCCTCTCCCTCTTCCTGTGCGATGGGTGGGACAGAAGGAACACTGTCTGGGTAAAGGGGGCCTTGAGAGGCAAGGAAGTCCTCCTCTTCCTGCCTCTGTTCTGCCTCAAGTGCCCTGTCCATTATTCCACGCAGCGTGTGCTCCAACAGGTGGACAAGAGGTACAGTGTCACTGATGCATGCACTGTCACTGCTCACCATCCTCGTGGCCTCCTCAAATGGTGCCAGGACAGTGCATGCATCCCTGATCATGCCCCACTGGCGTGGAGAAAAAAAACCAAGCTCCCCTGACCCTGTCCTGGTGCCGTAGTCGCACAGGTACTCATTGATGGCCCTCTGCTGCGTGTGCAGCCGCTGCAGCATGGCCAATGTTGAGTTCCACCTGGTGGGCATGTCACATATAAGGCGGTTCTTGGGCAGGTTCAACTCCTTTTGCAGCTCAGCCAGGCGAGCACTGGCATTATAAGATCTGCGGAAATGCACACAGACTTTCCTGGCCTGCCTCAGGACATCCTGTAAGCCCGGGTACCTGCCCAAGAACCGCTGCACCACCAGGTTAGGCGTCAACCACCTCTCGGCCTGGCCCTGCAGAGCAGACAGGACCTCTGCCCCAGTGTGGCTTCTGTCCCCCAAACACACCAGCGCAAGCACGGCATGGCATCTTTTTGCCTGCGTACTTGCGTAGCCCCGTGAACGGCTACGGAGCACCGCTGGTTCATAGGACAAACCACAGGAAGAGGCCATGGAGGAAGAAGAAGAGGAGGGGGTGGAGGAGAGAGGTGTGTCACAACCAGTAGTAGGATTTTGGAGGCGTGGCGGTGGAACAACCTCCAACACTACTGCACCTTGTCCTGCATCCTTCCCAGCTGCCAAAAGAGTGACCCAATGGGCCGTGAAAGAAAGGTAACGTCCCTGTCCATGCCTGCTGGACCATGAGTCAGCGGTAATATGCACCTTACCGCTGACCGCCCTGTCCAGCAAGGCCAAGACATTGCCTTCCACATGCCGGTAGAGAGCCGGAATAGCCTTCCGTGAGAAAAAGTGGCGTTTGGGAACCTGCCACTGAGGAACCGCACATTGCACAAACTCACGGAAGGGGGCCGAGTCTACCAACTGAAAAGGCAGCAGTTGAAGCGCTAGCAATTTAGCCAAGCTAGCATTCAACCGCTGGGCATGTGGATGGCTGGGAGTGAACTTCTTTCGACGGTCCAGCAGCTGGGGCAGGGAAATTTGCCTGCTAGAATCGGACGTCGGTGTACTGCTAGCTAGACTTGTGCACAACGGAAAAATTCGTTCCGTTTCGGTTCGTTTCTTTCCGGTCCTGTTGATTCGTAATCATTCGTAATTTTGCTAGACGGGATTTTTCGTGTTCGGACTCATTCGTATTTTTGCAAGCGACATTTTTCGTTGAATTTTTTGTTGCTTTATAATTCGTACTTTCGGTAGAGTACATTGTTTTTCGTTGATTCTGGACACAACTCCTACTTTCGTAACTTTTTTTGGGTTCGTTGATTCGTAATTTTCCGTGTCTCTCTCACAACGACGCTGCCTATTATGCCTAATGTGCTTCGAATGGATTTGTACTTTTCTAAATACATAGCGGTTATTTGTAACGATTCGAAATCTCGTATTTTACTTTCGTTTTTTACATGCGGCTATAGGCTCCGCCCCTGTACACCATTTTGAGAGGGTTCAGCACGGTGAGGGAGAAGCAGAGAGCAGAGCAGAGTGAGTGTTATTGTGCTTCGAATGGATTCGAAATCTCGTATTTTACTTTCGTTTTTTCATGCGGCTATAGCCTCCGCCCCCTGTACACCATTTTGAGAGGGAGTTCAGCACGGTGAGGGAGAAGCAGAGAGCAGAGTGAGTGTTATTGTGCTTCGAATGGATTCGTACATTCGTAACTTTTTTCATAACGAATTATGCCGAAGACCTTCGGGCATTCGCTATTTTGCGGTATAATTTATTTCGGATTCGGTTTTATTCGTAATTGCTCTGTTCGGAAATTCGAATGCTTCCGAATGTCCGAAAGTTGCTAAATTCGGACGAATTTCGATTCGTTACGAAACGAATTGCACAAGCCTACTGCTAGCAGAGTGGCCGCAAGTACTTGGCTGTGACACACCTAATTCTACACCTTCATTCCTCTCAGTGCATGTTTCAGAGAGGACTGAAGTTATAGTGGGGTTGGAGATCCCAGCTGATGCAGTGCAAGGAGAGGTCCGCTTTGTTCTTTGGTGTGGGTCTTTGAGGTAGGCTTGCCAACGAGCTGCATGGCAGGTCAACATATGTCTGGTCAGGCATGTGGTACCCAAGTGGCTGATGTTTTGGCCACGCGATATACGCTTGAGACATATGTTGCAAACAGCAGCTGTGCGATCTGATGCACTAGCCTCAAAAAAGGCCCACACCAAGGAACTTTTTGAATGACGGGCAGAGGCTGCGCCCTGCACAGGCGGAGCTCTGCGGTGTGATTCCGTCGGTGTACTGCCCTTACGCTGGCCACCAAAGGGCATCCTGCCTCGTTGGAGATGTGCCTCCTCCTCATCCTCCTCCTCCTCCTCTCTCCTATTAGGCACCCACGTGGAGTCAGTGACCTCATCATCCCCTCCCTCCTCATCACTGGAGCCAATCTGGCAGTATGCTGCAGCTGCTGGAACATGACTGCCAGATTGGTGTCCTTCTTGAGCATCCCCTCTGTCTGCTCTCACGCTACTGCCTTCCTGTAGCTGGGTTTCATCATCAGACCCTTCGAAACGCTGGGCATCCTCCTGGAGCATGTACCCAACACTGTGCTCAAACAGTTCGGGGGACTCCTCAGGAGGAGGACATGGTGGGTCTAGGGAAGGAGTGACTGATGATGAGTCTGACATTGATACCAGGGAAGAGGACGCTTTGGCAGCTGCTTTGCCAGTACCCTGAGCCTGGGTGAGAGAGGATGAGGAGGAGGAGGAGGGCTTGGTCATCCACTCTACCAAGTCTTCTGCATGATGTGGCTCAACATGTCCAGCTGCCGAAAACAAGGACAAGCGTGTCCCATGGCCATGTGCTGATGACAATGCACCGCGTCCACGACCAGCACTGTTGCCCCCAGACACAGAGCCTGCTTGCCCTCTTTTATTGCCTCCTGACTGTCTGCCTCTCCTTGTTTGCCTTCCAGACATTCTAATAGATGGCCTGCAGGGAGATGGGAAAAAAGCAATAAGGGCTACCTTCAGGTGTCCTTCTCTGTCCCTTTACTTAAGGATTTCTAAATATGGTTGAGGATTATTGCTTTTGCACAGAATAGCACAACGACAATTTCCCTGACTGTCCAAAAAACAAGGATTTCAAAGATGGTTGATGAGGAATGCTTTGGCACACTATAGCACAAGGAGAAATCCCCTCACTTTCCTTCTTTGTCCCTAGAAACAAGGACTGGCACAGTGAAAGAAACTGACACTCTCCCTACCTACAGTTTTCTGTCCCTAGAAAAAATGTTTTTTTAAAGCACACTATAGCACAAGGAGAAATCCCCTCACTTTCCTTCTTTGTCCCTAGAAACAAGGACTGGCACAGTGAAAGAAACTGACACTCTCCCTACCTACAGTTTTCTGTCCCTAGAAAAAATGTTTTTTTAAAGCACACTATAGCACAAGGAGAAATCCCCTCACTTTCCTTCTTTGTCCCTAGAAACAAGGACTGGCACAGTGAAAGAAACTGACACTCTCCCTACCTACAGTGTTCTGTCCCTAGAAAAAATGTTTTTTTAAAGCACACTATAGCACAAGGAGAAATCCCCTCACTTTCCTTCTTTGTCCCTAGAAACAAGGACTGGCACAGTGAAAGAAACTGACACTCTCCCTACCTACAGTTTTCTGTCCCTAGAAAAAATGTTTTTTTAAAGCACACTATAGCACAAGGAGAAATCCCCTCACTTTCCTTCTTTGTCCCTAGAAACAAGGACTGGCACAGTGAAAGAAACTGACACTCTCCCTACCTACAGTTTTCTGTCCCTAGAAAAAATGTTTTTTTAAAGCACACTATAGCACAAGGAGAAATCCCCTCACTTTCCTTCTTTGTCCCTAGAAACAAGGACTGGCACAGTGAAAGAAACTGACACTCTCCCTACTGTGAGGGGGTTAGCTCGGCAGCGGGTGTGTGTGACCCCCGAGATGGGCTCCCCACACAAAAACAGGCCCAGCAAACGGAGGTTGTGGTTTTCAAAATCAAAAAGGTGCGGTTTATTTTCTATTTACAGTGACAAAACACAGCAAAGCAAAAGAAACATAAACAAAATAAATCCTGGTCAACTTGACCTCTGACTAAACATACAGGTTTCCTAACTAACAACTGGGATCAGCCTAGTGCTGTCCTAGTCCCTAAGTCCCTGGTTTTAAATGTCCAAGCAAATAGCCACACAGGCTTTGTCTCACCGCACAGGGGTTCACTCTCCCTAGACAGTCCACACAGGTCTGGTTCCAGGCATGAGCTAACATCTAATGAAGCTGGGAGTTCTTATAGAGGCCTAAATGAGCTGACAAGCTTCAGCTGGTCTCCTCATCTCTGTCTGCACGACGTCCCACACTCTCCCTAGAGGTATGAGTCATCCATGAGCCCACTAGCCTTATACAACTCTCCACCTAGTTGTATAAGTCGGCGTAAAGCCTGAATCTGGGCGAAATATATCTACCCCCCTGGATGCAACCAGGTGACTTTACCTTCCTGCTGTCACATACCCCCCCCCTCTTGTTTTAACCTCGGGGTTGGAACACCAGCAATCAGGCATTCATGTACTCGAGACAAAGCATCCACATTCCCCATTTGAACGCCAGGGCGATGCTTTACTGTGAAGTTGAATTCCTGGAGGGCCAGGAACCACCTATTCACTCTTCTATTTGTTTCCTTGTTTTGAGCCATCCACTTTAACGGAGCGTGATCCGTAACCATGTCAAAGTGCCTACCTAGCAGGTAGTACCGAAGGGAATCTAGAGCCCACTTCACCGCTAAACACTCCTTTTCAACGGTGGCGTAATTTACCTCATGGGACTTCAACTTCCTGCTGAGGTAAATGACTGGGTGCTCTTCCCCGTTCCAGACCTGGGACAATACTGCTCCTAACCCCACATCTGACGCATCACTTTGTACGACAAAGTCTTTAGAGAAGTCGGGTGAGTACAACACTGGCTGGCTACATAAGGCTTGTTTCAAGAATTGGAATGCTGCCTCAGCCTCGGGGGTCCATTTAATCATGACCGACCCTTTCCCCTTCGTCAGGTTGGTTAGGGGCACAGCCTTAGAAGCAAAGTGGGGAATGAATCGCCGATAATACCCAGCGATTCCCAGAAAGGCTCGTACCTGCTTCTTGCTGTTGGGACGTGGCCAACTCTGGATGGCCTCGACTTTGTTGAGTTGGGGTTTTATTACTCCCCTCCCAATGGTGTACCCAAGATATTTGGCCTCCTCCTGCCCAATGGTACACTTCTTGGGGTTAGCCGTAAACCCCGCTTCCCGAACAGAGTCCAGGACTGCTTGCACTTTTGGCAGATGTGAGGCCCAATCTGTGCTATGGACAATTATGTCATCCAGGTAAGCCGCAGCATACTTCCGATGGGGCCTCAGCATCTGGTCCATTTTCCGCTGGAATGTGGCCGGCGCATTCTGTAACCCGAACGGCATTCTTTTATATTGGAACGCCCCGTCTGGGGTTACAAATGCGGTTTTCTCTTTGGCCGACTTGGCCAGGGGGATTTGCCAATACCCTTTTGTGAGGTCAAGAGTCGTCATGTATCGGGCTGTTCCCAGCCGGTCGATCAACTCATCTATACGTGGCATGGGGTAGGTGTCAAATTTTGTAACTTTGTTCAACTGACGAAAATCGTTACAAAATCGCCAGCTCCCATCCGGTTTAGGCACCAACACAATGGGACTAGACCAATCACTTTGGGACTCCTCTATCACCCCTAAGTTCAGCATTTTCTGTACTTCCTCCCGTATTGCCTCCCGTCGGGCCTCTGGGATCCGATAGGGTTTTAACTTCACCCTTTCACCGGGCAGGGTAATGATGTCATGCTCTACCCCAGATGTTTGTCCCGGCAGCTCAGAGAATACCTCCTTGTTGCGAAGCACAAACTCCTTAACCTCCTGTTGTTGGGGTTGTGACAAGGTGGCTGCTATTCCAACCTCAGGAATCACGCAACCAGTTTGAGCTGGTGACCAAGTGTCTGCGACTAGGGACTCTCTATCCCTCCAGGCTTTCAACAGATTAACGTGATAGATCTGTTCGGGCTTTCGCCTTCCTGGTTGTCTGACCTTGTAATTCACTTCGCTCACTTTTTCCATTATCTCGTAGGGGCCTTGCCATTTGGCAAGGAATTTACTTTCAACCGTAGGGACAAGTACCAGTATCCTATCCCCCGGGGAAAAGGTACGGGTCTTGGCTCCACGGTTGTACACTCTGGCTTGGGCCAAATGTTCCTTCACGATGGGCATTACCTGTGCAATTCGGTCTTGCATCAGGGCGACATGCTCAATCACACTCCTGTGGGGAGAACTCTCACTTTCCCAAGTTTCCTTGCCAATATCCAACAGCCCTGTTGGGTGTCTCCCATACAGTAACTCAAAGGGGGAGAATCCCGTAGAGGATTGGGGCACCTCCCTAATAGCAAACATCAGATAAGGAAGTAGACAGTCCCAATCCTTTCCATCTCTATCCACCACTTTCTTCAACATTTGTTTTAGGGTTTTGTTGAACCTTTCAACCAGCCCATCGGTTTGGGGGTGATACACAGATGTACGTAATTGCGTCACTTTGAACAATTTACACAGCTCCTTCATAACCCGGGACATAAAGGGTGTACCTTGGTCCGTAAGCAGTTCTTTACAAATACCCACCCGGCTAAACACAAGAGATAGCTCTTTGGCTATGGTTTTGGCCGAGGTATTTCAGAGAGGGATCGCTTCTGGATAACGGGTGGCATAGTCCATTATAACTAATATGTACTGGTGCCCCCTAGCGGACTTGATTATAGGACCTACCAAATCCATGGCAATCCTCTCAAACGGGACCTCAATGATGGGTAGAGGGACCAGCGGGCTACGGAAATGTGGCATCGGGGCCGACCTCTGACACACAGGGCAGGAGGAACAATAATTTTCTATGTCCTTCATCACCCCCGGCCAATAGAATCTCTGTAATACCCTCTCTCGGGTTTTCTCTGTCCCCAGATGACCTCCAAGAATGTGCCCATGGGCCAACTCCAACACCAACTTCCTGTAAGGTTTGGGCACCACAAGCTGCTCAACGGTTTCTTCTGCCCTTTTTGCCACCCGATACAGTAGGTCCTTCTCTACGCTGAAGTATGGGTAAGTGCAGGTATTATCTGGGTTCACTAACTCGCCATCTATTTTCACTACGTTTTCCCGTGCCTTTATTAGGGCGGGGTCTTTCAACTGTTCTGTGGCAAAGTTTTCCCTGTGAACCTCAAGATCAGAAAACTCCACAGACGGTAGGTTTTCGTCTGAGGAGGTGGGCTCCTCTCCAGTTTCTTGAGTCTCCCCTGCCAATACTGATAAGGGAAATTCCGGAGAGTCCTCACCACTCTCAGGGGAGTTCTGGCTATCACATTCCTGGTACATAGGGGCACCAGTGGGGGGCTCAGGATCATCCCACAGTTCCCAGAACTTCGGAAAATCCCTTCCCACAATGGCGTCATGCGGTAACTGAGATACTAAGCCCACTGGATGAGAGAGGGTACCTTTGGGGGTCTCGAAACACACTGTAGTCACTGGATACTCTCGGGTGTCCCCATGCACACAAATAACAGCTACCTTGCTATTCCCAGAGACCTCTGTTTTAACTAACTCAGCCTTTATCAGGGTCACAAGGCTACCTGAATCCAACAATACCACAACATTTCTACCATTAACACACATTTTGCATAAATGTTTCTCAGTTCCTCGAATGGCAGTGCATGCGACTGTCGCACACAGCGACTGACGTCTGCCCGTCAGAAAGTCACACTGCATGGGTTCCTCCACAACCGGGCAATTGGCTGCAATATGTCCCGCTTGCCGGCAGCGGTAGCAAACGATCCTTCTTGCGGCCTCTTGAGCCGCTGATTTCCCAGGCTGTTCTCGCCAAACTTGGGGTAGAGCTCCCACCCTCTCACTCTCTCCACCCTCACCCCTTGGAATCCTCTTATCCGCCCCTGGGGATGGTCTGGTCTTAGGGTGGAAAGTCCGAGTGTCTCTGGAAGAGGCCGTCAGGTTCTCTGTAGCCAAGTATTTCTCCACACGATCCACAAGACCATCGGCCGTCTCTGGGTCTCCATGGCTTACCCACTTTTGGATGGCAGTAGGAAGAGCTCTCAAAAACCGATCCATTACAACACGTTCCACAATCTTTGGTGCGGACAAAGTCTCTGGCTGTAGCCACTTTCTGCTCAGGTGAATGAGATCATACATTTGAGACCTGGGGGGTTTTCCAAGCTGGAAAGTCCAGTTATGCACACGCTGAGCCCGGACAGCCTGGGTGACACCCAGCCTTGCCAATATTTCAGCTTTTAGCATCACATAGTCTTTTGCTTGGTTAGGCTCTAGGTCATAGTAAGCTTTCTGCGATTCACCAGTTAACAGAGGAGCCACCAGTCCAGCCCACTGCTCCTCAGGCCACTTTTCTCTTTCAGCGGTCCTTTCAAATGTGGTCAAAAATACCTCTGGATCATCCTCTCCAGTCATTTTTGTCAATAAACGACTCACCCCAAAGGACGCGGTATTAGTGGGACGGCTTTCCTCACTGGTCTGCGGACGTTGCTGCATTACTGCTTCCATCTGTTGTTGTAGTCTCTGCTCTTGCTTCTGCAACAGGTCTATGAAGCGGGCCTCAGATTGCTGCTGGGCTTGTTGCTGAGCCTCCAGACTCTGTTGCAAAGTTGCGTTTGTCTGCTGCTGGGCTTCAAGGCTCTGTTGATGAGCTTGCTGCTGGGCTGCGAAGTTCTTTTGCAAACCTGCATTTGTCTGCTGTTGATTGGCATTTGCTAGAGCCAGCTGCTTCAGTATCTCCTCCATGCTGGCTTAAAAAAAAAAACTGCCACTGGTTCTCCACCAACTGTGAGGGGGTTAGCTCGGCAGCGGGTGTGTGTGACCCCCGAGATGGGCTCCCCACACAAAAACAGGCCCAGCAAACGGAGGTTGTGGTTTTCAAAATCAAAAAGGTGCGGTTTATTTTCTATTTACAGTGACAAAACACAGCAAAGCAAAAGAAACATAAACAAAATAAATCCTGGTCAACTTGACCTCTGACTAAACATACAGGTTTCCTAACTAACAACTGGGATCAGCCTAGTGCTGTCCTAGTCCCTAAGTCCCTGGTTTTAAATGTCCAAGCAAATAGCCACACAGGCTTTGTCTCACCGCACAGGGGTTCACTCTCCCTAGACAGTCCACACAGGTCTGGTTCCAGGCATGAGCTAACATCTAATGAAGCTGGGAGTTCTTATAGAGGCCTAAATGAGCTGACAAGCTTCAGCTGGTCTCCTCATCTCTGTCTGCACGACGCCCCACACTCTCCCTAGAGGTATGAGTCATCCATGAGCCCACTAGCCTTATACAACTCTCCACCTAGTTGTATAAGTCGGCGTAAAGCCTGAATCTGGGCGAAATATATCTACCCCCCTGGATGCAACCAGGTGACTTTACCTTCCTGCTGTCACACTACCTACAGTTTTCTGTCCCTAGAAAAAATGTTTTTTTAAAGCACACTATAGCACAAGGAGAAATCCCCTCACTTTCCTTCTTTGTCCCTAGAAACAAGGACTGGCACAGTGAAAGAAACTGACACTCTCCCTACCTACAGTTTTCTGTCCCTAGAAAAAATGTTTTTTTAAAGCACACTATAGCACAAGGAGAAATCCCCTCACTTTCCTTCTTTGTCCCTAGAAACAAGGACTGGCACAGTGAAAGAAACTGACACTCTCCCTACCTACAGTTTTCTGTCCCTAGAAAAAATGTTTTTTTAAAGCACACTATAGCACAAGGAGAAATCCCCTCACTTTCCTTCTTTGTCCCTAGAAACAAGGACTGGCACAGTGAAAGAAACTGACACTCTCCCTACCTACAGTTTTCTGTCCCTAGAAAAAATGTTTTTTAAAGCACACTATAGCACAAGGAGAAATCCCCTCACTTTCCTTCTTTGTCCCTAGAAACAAGGACTGGCACAGTGAAAGAAACTGACACTCTCCCTACCTACAGTTTTCTGTCCCTAGAAAAAATGTTTTTTTAAAGCACACTATAGCACAAGGAGAAATCCCCTCACTTTCCTTCTTTGTCCCTAGAAACAAGGACTGGCACAGTGAAAGAAACTGACACTCTCCCTACCTACAGTTTTCTGTCCCTAGAAAAAAATGTTTTTTTAAAGCACACTATAGCACAAGGAGAAATCCCCTCACTTTCCTTCTTTGTCCCTAGAAACAAGGACTGGCACAGTGAAAGAAACTGACACTCTCCCTACCTACAGTTTTCTGTCCCTAGAAAAAAATGTTTTTTTAAAGCACACTATAGCACAAGGAGAAATCCCCTCACTTTCCTTCTTTGTCCCTAGAAACAAGGACTGGCACAGTGAAAGAAACTGACACTCTCCCTACCTACAGTTTTCTGTCCCTAGAAAAAATGTTTTTTTAAAGCACACTATAGCACAAGGAGAAATCCCCTCACTTTCCTTCTTTGTCCCTAGAAACAAGGACTGGCACAGTGAAAGAAACTGACACTCTCCCTACCTACAGTTTTCTGTCCCTAGAAAAAATGTTTTTTTAAAGCACACTATAGCACAAGGAGAAATCCCCTCACTTTCCTTCTTTGTCCCTAGAAACAAGGACTGGCACAGTGAAAGAAACTGACACTCTCCCTACCTACAGTTTTCTGTCCCTAGAAAAAATGTTTTTTTAAAGCACACTATAGCACAAGGAGAAATCCCCTCACTTTCCTTCTTTGTCCCTAGAAACAAGGACTGGCACAGTGAAAGAAACTGACACTCTCCCTACCTACAGTTTTCTGTCCCTAGAAAAAATGTTTTTTTAAAGCACACTATAGCACAAGGAGAAATCCCCTCACTTTCCTTCTTTGTCCCTAGAAACAAGGACTGGCACAGTGAAAGAAACTGACACTCTCCCTACCTACAGTTTTCTGTCCCTAGAAAAAATGTTTTTTTAAAGCACACTATAGCACAAGGAGAAATCCCCTCACTTTCCTTCTTTGTCCCTAGAAACAAGGACTGGCACAGTGAAAGAAACTGACACTCTCCCTACCTACAGTTTTCTGTCCCTAGAAAAAATGTTTTTTTAAAGCACACTATAGCACAAGGAGAAATCCCCTCACTTTCCTTCTTTGTCCCTAGAAACAAGGACTGGCACAGTGAAAGAAACTGACACTCTCCCTACCTACAGTTTTCTGTCCCTAGAAAAAATGTTTTTTTAAAGCACACTATAGCACAAGGAGAAATCCCCTCACTTTCCTTCTTTGTCCCTAGAAACAAGGACTGGCACAGTGAAAGAAACTGACACTCTCCCTACCTACAGTTTTCTGTCCCTAGAAAAAATGTTTTTTTAAAGCACACTATAGCACAAGGAGAAATCCCCTCACTTTCCTTCTTTGTCCCTAGAAACAAGGACTGGCACAGTGAAAGAAACTGACACTCTCCCTACCTACAGTTTTCTGTCCCTAGAAAAAATGTTTTTTTAAAGCACACTATAGCACAAGGAGAAATCCCCTCACTTTCCTTCTTTGTCCCTAGAAACAAGGACTGGCACAGTGAAAGAAACTGACACTCTCCCTACCTACAGTTTTCTGTCCCTAGAAAAAATGTTTTTTTAAAGCACACTATAGCACAAGGAGAAATCCCCTCACTTTCCTTCTTTGTCCCTAGAAACAAGGACTGGCACAGTGAAAGAAACTGACACTCTCCCTACCTACAGTTTTCTGTCCCTAGAAAAAATGTTTTTTTAAAGCACACTATAGCACAAGGAGAAATCCCCTCACTTTCCTTCTTTGTCCCTAGAAACAAGGACTGGCACAGTGAAAGAAACTGACACTCTCCCTACCTACAGTTTTCTGTCCCTAGAAAAAAATGTTTTTTTAAAGCACACTATAGCACAAGGAGAAATCCCCTCACTTTCCTTCTTTGTCCCTAGAAACAAGGACTGGCACAGTGAAAGAAACTGACACTCTCCCTACCTACAGTTTTCTGTCCCTAGAAAAAAATGTTTTTTTAAAGCACACTATAGCACAAGGAGAAATCCCCTCACTTTCCTTCTTTGTCCCTAGAAACAAGGACTGGCACAGTGAAAGAAACTGACACTCTCCCTACCTACAGTTTTCTGTCCCTAGAAAAAATGTTTTTTTAAAGCACACTATAGCACAAGGAGAAATCCCCTCACTTTCCTTCTTTGTCCCTAGAAACAAGGACTGGCACAGTGAAAGAAACTGACACTCTCCCTACCTACAGTTTTCTGTCCCTAGAAAAAATGTTTTTTTAAAGCACACTATAGCACAAGGAGAAATCCCCTCACTTTCCTTCTTTGTCCCTAGAAACAAGGACTGGCACAGTGAAAGAAACTGACACTCTCCCTACCTACAGTTTTCTGTCCCTAGAAAAAATGTTTTTTTAAAGCACACTATAGCACAAGGAGAAATCCCCTCACTTTCCTTCTTTTTCCCTAGAAACAAGGACTGGCACAGTGAAAGAAACTGACACTCTCCCTACCTACAGTTTTCTGTCCCTAGAAAAAATGTTTTTTTAAAGCACACTATAGCACAAGGAGAAATCCCCTCACTTTCCTTCTTTGTCCCTAGAAACAAGGACTGGCACAGTGAAAGAAACTGACACTCTCCCTACCTACAGTTTTCTGTCCCTAGAAAAAATGTTTTTTTAAAGCACACTATAGCACAAGGAGAAATCCCCTCACTTTCCTTCTTTGTCCCTAGAAACAAGGACTGGCACAGTGAAAGAAACTGACACTCTCCCTACCTACAGTTTTCTGTCCCTAGAAAAAATGTTTTTTTAAAGCACACTATAGCACAAGGAGAAATCCCCTCACTTTCCTTCTTTGTCCCTAGAAACAAGGACTGGCACAGTGAAAGAAACTGACACTCTCCCTACCTACAGTTTTCTGTCCCTAGAAAAAATGTTTTTTTAAAGCACACTATAGCACAAGGAGAAATCCCCTCACTTTCCTTCTTTGTCCCTAGAAACAAGGACTGGCACAGTGAAAGAAACTGACACTCTCCCTACCTACAGTTTTCTGTCCCTAGAAAAAATGTTTTTTTAAAGCACACTATAGCACAAGGAGAAATCCCCTCACTTTCCTTCTTTGTCCCTAGAAACAAGGACTGGCACAGTGAAAGAAACTGACACTCTCCCTACCTACAGTTTTCTGTCCCTAGAAAAAATGTTTTTTTAAAGCACACTATAGCACAAGGAGAAATCCCCTCACTTTCCTTCTTTGTCCCTAGAAACAAGGACTGGCACAGTGAAAGAAACTGACACTCTCCCTACCTACAGTTTTCTGTCCCTAGAAAAAATGTTTTTTTAAAGCACACTATAGCACAAGGAGAAATCCCCTCACTTTCCTTCTTTGTCCCTAGAAAAAGGACTGGCACAGTAAAACACACTGACACTCTCCCTACCTATCCTTCTCTTTCCCTAAACTAAAGGAATCCAGGTTAAGCAAGAAAGAAATAAATGTCACTGTCCCTGCCTATGCTTGTCTTTCCCTGCTCCGGAACACACTACACTAGGCCGCCGTGCTGGCGGCCTTTTATAGTGTGGGGCGTGTACTAAACACCCTCAGCAATAATTGGCCACAGGCATCCTGCCTGTGGCCAATCATTGCTCTCCTCGCTGCTGGCGCTGTGATTGGCCAAGCATGCGGGGTCACAGTGCATGCTTGGCCAATCACAGCGCCTGGATGACACTGCGATGGCGTAGTGCATTGTGGGCCGTTCGCGTCACTCGAATTTGGCGCGAACGGCCCAAATCGTTCGATCTTCGTCGAACGATCGAACAGCCGATGTTCGAGTCGAACGTATGTTCGACTCGAACACGAAGCTCATCCCTAATAAAGAGGAATGGGACAAGTTCTTTATCATTAGTTAGTCCAGAAAACTCAAACATGGTCACTTGTGTCTTGTTTTGATATCCAGTAACTTCTCTTTTTGTAACAATGAAAGGAAACATCTCTTGGTTTTGGAGATAAAACTACTCACACTATTCTGGTAAAACGAAAAAAAAAAAAAATCACTACATAAGCTGTAAACTTAATGGCAAGCACCTACACTATATTCACAAAAGTTTTTGGACGCCTGTCTTTACATATATATGAACTTTAAGGGCATCCCAGTCTAATATGTAATGGTTATAGGGGGCGCTAGTAATATCTACTACACCAAAGTGCTAAATAAATTATACCAATAAACAATCTTGATATCTCTTTGCTAGTATCCCAATCTTGTGCAAAAGTTACAGTCCCAATCTGAGTCCTTCAAAATGTGTTACATTTAAAGTCCATAACCAACATAAATTCACATTTGCTGTTGTGATCAATCTTGAAAGGAAATATGTTGAGTTGAAATCTCTCTAACATCAAAACGTGTTCATTCAGTGTCTCTGATAAATAAATAATAGTGATATAGGAAATAGATCCTCCACCAGTGTTTTAAAACACACACCCGATGTGTCTGTGGTATGATTCTGCTTACCAGAATTACATGACCTCTTTTGCCAAAAAGTAGGTCATTAAGGCTTGCGCAGGATTGTGCCTGCTCACATTGATGATACTGGAGACGTACGGTAACCTTCCTCCTCACAAAGTTATGGCCGGATGATATGTAGAAATGATGAAAAAAATCCCCATAGTGTAAAACCGTTTATTATATAAAATGTTGTAAAACAGAGAGCCAAGTGGCTTACTCACATTAAAAGGTGCCCATTCCCGGCACTGGGGCTGCTGGCTTTCAA
The DNA here is from genome assembly GCA_029206835.1 of Rana muscosa. Classification (NCBI taxonomy): domain Eukaryota; kingdom Metazoa; phylum Chordata; class Amphibia; order Anura; family Ranidae; genus Rana; species Rana muscosa. Next base: position 366,446,168 of record CM055118.1, on the reverse strand, counting down.
ATTGTTGTGCTGGCGGGGAACTGTTTCAACGCGGCCACCTCCATCTGCGGCGTGCGTTCCACCTCCTAGCTTGCGGCAAACCACTCAGTCCGGAAATGACGCACAAACGTGACCAGGTACCGCCTCGACGTATGTTTCGTTGTGAACGTCCTCAGGAAGCGTACCTGGTCACGTCTATTTGTATCTGAATTACCCGGGGGAATTTGGATGCGCGGCCGCAGCCTCGGTCGGCATCCATCCAGATGCTTCTTATATGAATGCATAGCTTATTCCCTGCATATATATATACATAGGTGTAACTTGCATCTATATCAGAATCGATTTTTTTAAATGGAAAATATAATATATTTAAGATTTAAACTATATTGAAATTTTAATGGGATTATTTTGGTCAAGTGTACACTTCCACCCCTTATTGGATATAGTAAATTTGGTACAATTGTGACCCCTAATGGTCACATAAAAGTATGACTCGCATACATTGGTATTTCTCTTACCTATTCTTTTAATGATCTTATTTATTTAATTTTTTCCCGGACACAAATGGGGAAGAGGGGGAATTACTTCAATGAGGATGTATATTAATTGTTATAAGACATATTGATTGGTATATGTCTTCACATAAAAATTGCCTGGTATTCTATGTGATTATCCATCTTAAAATATCTTGGTGATATTATTACCAAGATGAGAGGTAACCATCTGATTTAAATAAAATGAGAAATATATAATAATTGAAAATATTAATTATTAGAAAGAAAACAGTTTAAATCTATTTCAATGTTCATTCCCAATGGTTGCATTGTTTTTAATTTATATAACCACTTGGTCTAATTTTTTGAGACTTCACGGGTCATGTGTGTACCCCTCCAATGTCTTGATATTTTATCGATACCATAAAAGGTACATAATGATGGATCACTGTTGTGGTACCTTTTGAAGTGTCTGGAGACACTATGGTTGGGAAAACCATTTTTTATGTTTTTAAGATGTTCATTAATCCTTATTTTCAAATTTCTTTAGTGCGGCCCACGTATTGGAGGGAGCATGGACACTCCAGCACATAGGTCACATGATCAGAGTTACAGGTGATGAATGTTTTTATCTTAAAATTTTCCCCAGTTGCCTTTGATTGGAAATTGGAAATTTTTTGGGGAGTTCCTGGTTTTCTAGTTGTTCTGCATGCTTTGCATCTGGTGCAGAAATGAAAACCAATACTATCCAAAAAAGTAGATGGGCCAATGTTTTTTTATGGGTTTGATGGGTTTTTTAAACCCTTTGTATCACAGAGTCCATCCTACTTAAAAGATAGCAAAGATCTCATATTATTCCTAGAACAAATTATATCCACTGACACTACCATCATGGTTACAGTGGTCCCTGTATACCAATATAAAACATAAAGATGCCCTAGCAGCCCTTAAATGGGCACTTCTGAGGGAATCTAAACTCAAAAAAGTACAGATAAATTTTCTCATTCGAGGCCTTGAGTTGGCCATGAGTAATAATTTTTTCTGGATAAAGGATGAGTTTTATAACCAGATTGGAGGTGTGGCCATGGGGGCACGTTATGCCCCAAGCGTGGCCAATGTAGTGTTAAACAAGTGGGAACAAGAAAACATTTTCAAAAACCAAAAGAAATCATTGATTTTTTACAAAAGATATATAGATGATATCGTTATGCTCTGGGAAGGGAATAGGGATACACTTATATCATTTGTACAAGGAATGAATGACAATGAGTATGGTCTGAAGTTTATGGCTGAGTGTAGTACCACTGGTATAAACTACTTGGACTTAACTATAATTAAGAATAAAGGGGTCTATGAAACAAAAACATACTTTAAGGCAACAGACAGGAACGGGTTTGTGCCAACCCACAGTTGTCACCACCCACAGTGGATAGGGGCGGTCCCCAAAGGACAATTTATGAGGCTCAGACGGAATTGTGCCAATGATCAAGATTTTCAAATTCAAGCTGAGGTACTCATGGGGAGATTTTTGGAAAAGGGATATTCATTGAGGACACTTACTCAGGTGTTGTCTCAGGTGTCCTCAATGGATAGAAAATCCCTTTTGATTACGAAACCCAAACCTGAACATAAAGGTGAAGTGGCCTTTATCTCCGAGTTTCATAGACAGTACAAACAAGTTGAAGCAATTATAAAAAAACATTGGCCCATATTGCTTCGGGACCCTGAGCTGAAGTCCACCATTCCTGAGAGGCCGAGGTTCATTTACAGGAGAGCTCCAGGTCTCAGAAATAGGATAGCCAAGAATATACCGGATCCCCCGAAAAAAACATCTACTTTTTTGGATAGTGTTGGTTTTCATTTCTGCACCAGATGCAAAGCATGCAGAACAACTAGAAAACCAGGAACTCCCCAAAAAAATTCCAATTTCCAATCAAAGGTAACTGGGGAAAATTTTAAGATAAAAACATTCATCACCTGTAACTCTGATCATGTGACCTACGTGCTGGAGTGTCCATGCTCCCGCCAATACGTGGGCCGCACTACAAGAAATTTGAAAATAAGGATTAATGAATATCTTAAAAACATAAAAAATGGTTTTCCCAACCATAGTGTCTCCAGACACTTCAAAAGGTACCACAACAGTGATCCATCATTATGTACCTTTTATGGTATCGATAAAATATCAAGACATTGGAGGGGTACACACATGACCCGTGAAGTCTCAAAAAATTAGACCAAGTGGTTATATAAATTATATAAATTAAAAACAATGCAACCATTGGGAATGAACATTGAAATAGATTTAAACTGTTTTCTTTCTAATAATTAATATCATTAATTTCAATTATTATATATTTCTCATTTTATTTAAATCAGATGGTTACCTCTCATCTTGGTAATAAAATCACCAAGATATTTTAAGATGGATAATCACATAGCATACCAGGCAATTTTTATGTGAAGACATATACCAATCAATATGTCTTATATATATTAATATACATCCTCATTGAAGTAATTCCCCCTCTTCCCCATTTGTGTCCGGAAAAAATTAAATAAATAAGATCATTAAAAGAATAGGTAAGAGAAATACCAATGTATGCGAGTCATACTTTTATGTGACCATTAGGGGTCACAATTGTACCAAATTAACTATATCCAATAAGGGGTGGAAGTGTACACTTGACCAAAATAATCCCATTAAAATTTCAATATAGTTTACATCTTAAATATATTATATTTTCTATTTAAAAAAATCGATTCTGATATAGATGCAAGTTACACCTATGTATATATATATGCAGGGAATAAGCTATGTATTCATATAAGAAGCATCTGGATGGATGCCGACCGAGACTGCGGCTGCGCATCCAAATCCCCCCGGGTAATTCAGATACAAATAGACGTGACCGTAGTGACCAGGTACGCTTCCTGAGGACGTTCACAACGAAACGTACGTCGAGGCGGTACCTGGTCACGTTCGTGCGTCATTTCCGGACTGAGTGGTTTGCCGGAAGCTAGGAGGTGGAACGCACGCCGCAGACGGAGGTGGCCGCGTTGAAACAGTTCCCCGCCAGCACAACAATTTGAAAGCCAGCAGCCCCAGTGCCGGGAATGGGCACCTTTTAATGTGAGTAAGCCACTTGGCTCTCTGTTTTACAACATTTTATATAATAAACGGTTTTACACTATGGGGATTTTTTCCATCATTTCTACATATCATCCGGCCATAACTTTGTGAGGAGGAAGGTTACCGTACGTCTCCAGTATCATCAATGTGAGCAGGCACAATCCTGCGCAAGCCTTAATGACCTACTTTTTGGCAAAAGAGGTCATGTAATTCTGGTAAGCAGAATCATACCACAGACACATCGGGTGTGTGTTTTAAAACACTGGTGGAGGATCCATTTCCTATATCACTATTATTTCTTTATCAGAGACACTGAATGAACAAGTTTTGATGTTAGAGAGATTTCAACTCAACATATTTCCTTTCAAGATTGATCACAACAGCAAATGTGAATTTATGTTGGTTATGGATTTTAAATGTAACACATTTTGAAGGACTCAGATTGGGACTGTAACTTTTGCACAAGATTGGGATACTAGCAAAGAGATATCAAGATTGTTTATTGGTATAATTTATTTAGCACTTTGGTGTAGTAGATATCACTAGCGCCCCCTATAACCATTACACATCACTGGGAGTTTACCACTTTGCAGGGGAGCAGCTTTTTTGTTATTTGTTTTTAGTTTTACAATATAGATTGGTGCGAGGTTCTTTTATAACTATCCCAGTCTAATGCCACATACACACGATCGGATTTTCCATTGGAAAAACCTTGGATGGTTTTTCCGACGGAATTCCGCTCAAGCTTGGCTTGCATACACACGGTCACACAAAAGTTCTCTGAACTTTCGACCGTCAAGAACACAGTGACGTACAATACTGCGACGAGCCGAGAGAATGAAGTTCAATGCTTCCGAGCATGCGTCAAATTGTTTCCGTGCATGTGTCGGAATTTTGCGCGTCGGAATTGCTACAGACGATCGGAATTTCCAATCTGAATTTTTCCCGTCGGAAAATTTGAGAACCAGCTCTCAAATTTTTGTTGCCGGAAATTCTGACAGGAAAAGTCCGATGGAGCCTATACACGGTCGGAATTTCTGGCCACAAGCTCACATCGGACTTTTCTTGTCGGAAAATGTGACCGTGTGTACGGGGCATTAGTCCGTAGGGTTCAATATTGAGTTGGCCAAAGGGGACAACTTCCTCCCTATTTACAAAATAGTCTTCTTCTTCCTTCCACCTGCACAGACTTGGTTCCTTTTAGCCTAGGTTCAGACTGTTGCGGGTTTGAAATCAGGCGAGTTCAGCTGTACTCGCCCGATTTCAAACCGGCAATACAGTCCGAATTCAGGGGCGATTTGACAGACATCTGTGCGGGTTCATGCAAGGATGTCTATTCAAATCACCCCCAAAGTTGCCAAAAGTAGTACAAGAACTACTTTTGGGAATCAGTGTGGCGCCGCAAAGTCGGCGTTGCACCGATTCGAACGGTGGCATGGTCAGGCATAGCCACCGATTTGGCATGCGATTTGACATGTCAAATTGCATGCCAAATCGGGCCAATGTGAACGTGGGCTTAAATGCAGCTCCTGCTGATCACTCCTGAGAGAACTAACAGTTTTAGCTAGTTCCGCAAAGACCCATTACAGGCAGAGATTTGCAGCTTCTTGACAAAGTAGTGCAATGGAGTGAACAGCAAACACACTCCCTTCTGCCTTCCTGTGGCCACTGAACCCAGTTCCACTTGCTTGCATAATGCTAGCCCACCTGGCTGCCACAAACCACTCCTGGCAGATCTTCCTCCCAGTCCTCCTGACTGACTGCCCCAGTTCTGCCCAACTGGCACACACCCATGGAGACCTCCCAGGGCAGGGTTAGATGCAGACTTGGCACTGTACATTGTTCAAGAGAGAACTGCTGCATATGGCAGTCTCTCCCCTTGTCTGTCTCTGTACCATGCTGATCTACTCACTGTCTCTCCTTGCTCCTTCCCACTGCCTCTCCATCATGAATCCTTCCATCGCTTCCTGTGTCAGAATCCTTCCAGGCCAGCTTTCCTGAGCACCCAGCACAAGGTAAAACTTCCCCTTTCCCCAGTAAGGGGTCCCTCAAGGGCCACGACAGCCTCTCCTCAGCACTGCTTCTCCATCTTCCACCGGACTCCTCTGCTGCAATGGCCCATGTCCATTTATGGGATTGTCTCTGTCCCTACCGGCCCACAGCTGGGGATTAGCCAAGGTCCCATAAACATTCATGGCAGCTCCCCCTAACTCCCACCCTCTAGTTCTAGAAGGTTCTCCAACCTTCCAGACACCAGAGGGAGGCACCAGAGAGCTGCCAGGATGAGTCATCCAGCCCTGGCCTACAGCAACCTTGACCCAACTCAGTAACTCAAGTTATTCCTGGCCAGAATATGTTCTACCTACTCTCAACTCTAGTAGCACACACTAGAGGGTGCTACATATATAGTACCTTATATTGTCAAAAGTATTGGGACACCTGTCTTCACACGCACATGAACTTTAATGGCATCCCAGTCTTAGTCCGTAGGGTTCAATATTGGGTTGATGCACCCTTTGCACCTATAACAGCTTCAACTCTTCTGGGAAGGCTGTCCACAAGGTTTAGGAGTGTGTCTATGGGGATGTTTGACCATTCTTCCAGAAGCGCATTTCAATATTAAATTACACATATGTGGACTCTATTTACTAATTAGGTGACTTTTGAAGGCCATTGGTTCCACTAGATTTTAGTTAGAGTAAAGGGGGCTGAATACAAATGCCCCCCCCCTACACTTTTCACATATTTATTTGTGAAAAAAATTGAAAACCATTTATCATTTTCCTTCCACTTCACAATTATGTGCCACTTTTTGTTGGTCTATCACATAAAATCCCAATAAAATACATTTACGGTACGTTTTTATTTGTAACATGGCAAAATGTGGAAAATTTCAAGGGTATGAATACTTTTTCAAGGCACTGTATAGATGCAATTTTGAGTGATAGGAGATTCATAGTTGAATGGTGCAGCAGTTCACTTTTCTTTTTTTTTTCTTTAGCACATTCACGCATCTTTACACGCATAAGGAACCCACACTTCAACTAAATATTATTATTACTTTCATTATTTTAACCGCTAATATTTTAAAAAAAAAATATTCATTTTGTTTGTTATTTTTTTCAGCATTGCATTAAAAAGTGTGCAAAAAAAAATAAAAAATCTAATCTATTTGTAATTATTTTACAATCGACTGTATCAGAATCATAATTTTAGTGTCATTATAAGCAGGACAAATTATGGAATAAAATATAAACTTTTGGCAGGGATGTCTCCTCTCCCTAAACCTCCAAAAAGCCTTCGACTCTGTCTATTGGCCCTATATTTTTGCTACCCTGAAGCGCTGGGGATTCGGAGGATTCACCAATACCTTACATCAGGGCAGGACTTAGGGTGGTGGGGGCCCCTGGGCTTGAGTAACTTTCGGGCCCTAACTTCTATACATTACGAAAAATGGGCGTGGTTCATGCAAAATAGTGGGTGTGGCTCGGAAGGGGGTGTGGTTAGAGTCTGAGATGAATGAGGGATGGAGGGAGAAAGAGAGAAAAAAAGCAGAGGCATGGGGGACGCCGGTCATAAAAATGCACCTTGCACTGAGAGGGTCATTAGACACTCATACATTATATAGCGATGCATGGCACTTAGTGAGGCATGGTGGCACTGACCCTAAAGTGGCTCTGACAGGGACATGAGGGCACTGACCATAAAGTGGCACTGACAGGGGCATGGGGGCACTGACCATAAAGATGGACCCTGCACTGACAGAGACAACGGACACCGACCATTATACTGCACATTGCAGTGAGTGAGGCATGAGGCACATACCAAAAGGTTTCACTGAGGGGGGCACTAACCACAAAATAGCACCTTGCACCGAGCGAGGCATTGGACACTCATGCAGTATATAGTTATGCATGGCTCTTAGCGAGGCACTGACTAGGGCATGAGAGCATTGGTCATAGAGTTGCACCTTGCACTGACAGAGGAAACAGACATGGACTACTATAAAGTTGCACCTTGCACTGAGTGAGGCATGAGGCACTAACCATAAAGTAGCACCTTGCACTAACAGAAGCCTGAAGCACTTACCACAAAAAAGTTCCACCTAGCACTTTATGATGCATAAGGCACAGACCATAAGGTCACACTGACAGAGGCACTGAGGATAAAATTGCAATGAGTAAGGTATGAGGCACTGACCTGGAGCAGTATATAACATTATGCATGACACAGAGAGAGGTATGAGGCACTGATCTGCAGTATAGAAAGTTATGCATTGCACTGATATAGGCAGCACTGACAGAGGAATGAGGCACTGTTGCTGACCTGGTGCTGGTGATATAGGTAGGTATTTAGGGTGACTTACCTGGTTGATCACTCTTCCGATTCTTCTGTCCCCTACTACAAACAGGACTCAGGAGAAGCCGACTGTCCACTTTGAGCGCCCGCCCTGCAGTGCATTCTGGGAGGTGTAGTCTCTGCAGCATGCAGGCACAGCCCAGCCGAGTCTAGTGTGTGCTGTAGAGAACTACATCTCCCATCATGCAGTGTGGTGCCAACTAGGACAGCGGTGGAGCCTGCTATTGGCTGCTGCCGCTGATGAGGGTGTAACAGGGGGGGAACTTTTAATGTGTGTCGGCGGTGATGTTCTTTCTGTCACGCTAATCTGATAGAACGCCGGCCCACTCGCGGCTCACCTTTGCATGATTAGAGAGCAGCCTCTGCAGGCAGGGGCCCCCTATTGGGCGGGGCCCATGGGCTTGAGCCCAGTCAAGCCCAATGGTAAGTCCGGCCCTGCCTTACATGCTCTATATTCAACCCCAGAGGCTCAGGTGCGTCTGTAGGGATTTTACTCAGAATCTTTCCAAATATCTAGAGGCACCAGACAGGGATGCCCGCTCTCGCCCCTGATCTTCGCCATAGCAATCGAGACTCTAGCGATAGCCATTAGAAATAATCAGAATATTCACGGCATTAAATGTGGTTCTCAGTCCCATAAATGTGCGCTATTCGCCGATGACATACTCCTCTTCGTCTCATCCCCCCTAATATCCCTCTCTAACATCTGCCGGCTTTTTAGATGACTTCGGGAAAGTATCGGGGCTACTAGTCAACTTCAATAAATCCCAGGCACTCAACATTAATATCCCGGATTCTCTGCTCACCAGGATTAAGGAGGGCTTCCGATTCACCTGGAGCGACAAGTCCATCACGTACCTGGGGATTAAGCTAACCTCCAAGGTGGAACTCCTTTATCAGGCTAACTACCCCCAGCTATTCCAAAAACTAGAGGCCGATCTCTCCAGGTGGTCGCAGTTACGGTATCTCTTTCCTGGCTGGGCAGAATCAATGTCATAAAAATTACATTACTCCCGCATATTTTATACTACTTTAGGGCACTTCCTATCCCCCATGTCAAGGCACATCTAAAACAATTCCAAAACAAAATCATTAAATTCGTTCGGGGAGGAGGGGGCCACAGGCTTTCGAAATCGGTCCTATTCCGGTCAAGGGAGGAGGGAGACCTGGGCCTCCTGAACTTACTTTGGTATTTCCAGGCAGCTCAACTTGCCCAGATCTCTGCGGTTTACTCCCGCTGGGAATTACCTGATTGGATACACATTGATCGCCAGGCGGTTCCACTCCACACCCTAGACTATCTCTTGTGGTGCCATAAAAAATTGAGACCCTCTATATTGTCCCCAACACTTTCCCACTCATTTGCTCTCTGGGACGGTCTAAAGGACAACGTGCAGCTGACATCACCCATTGCCCCACTAAAACACTTATTCAAAAACCCGGCATTCCCTCCAGGGTTAAATGTAAAAGCTTTCAGATAGTGGCTTGATAAGGGTCTGTATAGAATAGGGCACTTCCTCAGATCCATGGGCCCTCACCCTAAAGCATATTATATTAATGTCCTGGACATGCCTCAGTCGGAACATTTTTGCTATACCCAGATCTTAAACTTCTTTCACAAACTATGTAAAGCACACACTGATAGTCCCTGAATTACATCATACGAACAATGGTGCGGTGAGGCTGATGAGCAGAGGGGAGGAATCACAATAATATACAGGGCACTTTCATCCACTCGCTCCAAGATTTCCTTCATGCTAGCATGGGAGGAGGATTTCTCCCAACAACGAAAATTGGAGACTTAGAATAGAAACTTTTTTCAGTCTTACAAGGGTGTTCTCAACTCCAGCCTTGCGGATGCTAGTATAAAGGTACTCTCCAGATGGTATCTTGTTCCCACAAGACTGGCCAAGCTGTACCCGGCGACATCCACCCTGTGCTGTGGGGGGTATAACCTTAGGGGAGATATGCTACATGTGTGGTGGGGATGCTCCAGAATAAGGAGTTTCTGGAACAAAGATTTCTCCTAGATACGCAAGATTATCAAAGCACCCATCCTACCATCTCCCCTAATTGCCCTTCTAAACTTTTCGGTTCGGGCAGTGTCCAGGAGTACGCAACGCTTGATTTTCTTCATCCTTTTAGGAGCCAAACTAACTAGCCAAAGCCTGGAAAAAGCCAACTGTATCGGCACTACTAGCAAAGAGGAAAATTTCCTGGATTATGACACAAGAGAAAATAGCAAGTGTACTCTTGGACTGCACAGAGAAATTCAAACAAATTTGGGAACCATGGGCTACCTTCATTAAGGTCCCTTTGCACACCAACTCCAACCCAACCTCTCTCCCTCCAGCTCTTCCCTAGTCAGTCTCTTCCCTTTCCACCTTCTTTTTCCTTTCCTTCCTTTTCTTCTTTCCTCTTCTTTCTTTCTCATCTCTCCGAGGGTGGTGGACTTAGGCCCACACCTTCACGAACCCAACCAACTCTGAGGTTGAGTCACCTAGCAATAATCACCATGTTTTGTCCACACATGTGGCTTCGTTGTTAGTTAACACAAAGTTTTTCCCTTACCATCTATTCATCTAATGTGTGATATATGCCTTGACATAACCTCTGAGATTATTTACAGGTTTAATTAGACTGAATGAGACCTAGTGTCACCTATGAGCCTCCTGCTAGGGGGGTAGGAGCTCCAGCCACAGTGTGTTCCCGTTTGGGGTGGCAGGAATGCTCTCCTGGACCCCTGAGCCAGACTCTTTCCATACAGTCTTAAAGGCTAAATGGCCATTAGATATCATACTTTATGCTATATAATTGTGAAGGTATATATATGTTTTCTTTATTTAATTGAAGTAAATCCCATCTTATCTTTCAACTGTTGGATTAATCTTTTTTAGCCATATGGGCTTTAGCGGGACAAATGGTCCTACACTTGCTTTTGTAATGTGTATTCTCTTTTTGAACTAATAAAAATGTATTGAAAGAGAAAATATAAACTTTTTATCTACAGTTATGCCCCGTACACACGATCGTTTTTCATGCTGTTAAAACTGCCATTTTAAAAAATGGCCCTGAAAAATGATCATGTGTATGCTCCAGAGCATTTTTAACGACGTGAAAAACGGCCATTAAAAATTCCGGACATGCTCTCTTTTTTCACGTCCTTTTTCATGTCGTTTTTTTTAACGACGTGAAAAACGATAGTGTGTATGCTTTAACGACGTGAAAAAAACGCGCATGCTCAGAATCAAGTATGAGACGGGAGCGCTCGTTCTGGTAAAACTAGCGTTCCTAGCACATTCATTACACAGTAACGGACTGAAAAGCGCGAATCGTCGCTCAACAAACTTTACTAACATGAAGGGTGGCGCCATTCGAACGGAACTTCCCCTTTATAGTGCCGTCGTACGTGTTGAACGTCACTGCGCTTTGCTTGATCGTTTTTTTTAATGATGGTGTGTACGCAAGGCAGGCTTGAGAGGAAACATGAAAAAAACGAGGAGAAAAACGTCGGTTTAAAAAATGACATTAAAAACGATTGTGTGTACGGGGCATAAGGCTTGGTTCACACCAATGCAGTTTGCTTTTGAGCATTTCTGAAGTGCTTTTTGCTGTGTTTTTGGGGGTTTTTAACTGTTTTTAACTGTGAATTTACAGTGATTTTGCTACGATTCGTGTTTTCCGTTTTTTTTATGGGGTTTTTTGTTGTTGGGTAGATTAACCACTTGCCGAGTGCCGCACGCAGATATACGTCAACACAATGGCACAGGCAGGCAAATGGGCGTACCTGTACGTCCCTTTAAATTTGACGCCCAGCAGGTACGCACTCGCCGCCGCGTGCCTCGTGAGCGTGTTCGCGGGTGCCGGGAACTCGATGTTCCCAGGCGGCCCGCGATTGTGGTCGGCAAAGGCAGAACAGGGGGATGCCTTTGGAAACAAGGCATTCCCCTATTCTGCCTAGTGACATGTCACTGATGGCTGTTCCCCGTGATCGGGAACCTTCATCAGTGACGTGTCACTCGTAGCCACACCCCCTAACAGTAAGAATCACTCCCTAGTACTGACTTAACCCCTGCAGCGCCAGTGTCATTTTTACAATAATCAGTGCATTTTTATAGCACTGATCGCTGTAAAAATTACAATGGTCCCAAAAATGTGTCAAAAGTGTCCGATGTGTCCGCCATAAAGTCTCAGTCACAATAAAATCGCAGATCGCCGCCATTACTAGTAAAAAAAAAAATATTAATAAAAATGCCATAAAACTACCCCCTATTTTGTAGATGCTATAACTTTTGTGCAAACCAATCAATAAACGCTTATTGCAATTTTTTTTATCAAAAATATGTAGAAGAATACGTATCGGCCTAAACTGAGGAAAAAAAAAAATTTATACATTTTTTGGGGATATTTAAAAAGTAAAAAATATAGATTTTTTTTCAAAACTGTCGCTCTATTTTTGTTTATAGTGCAAAAAATAAAAACCACAGAGGTGATCATATACCACCAAAAGAAAGCTCTATTTGTGGGAAAAAAAAGGACATCAATTTTGTTTGGGAGCCATGTCGCACGACCGCGCAATTGTCAGTTAAAGCAACACAGTGCCGAATCGAACCAAAAAAGCACTGTTTTGCATTTAAGGCCTAGTTTAAACCTATGCAGGTTGCAGTTGATCCATATTCAATAAGCATGTTGCATTTATCTTTTCAAATAGTTTTTATTATTTATATCTCAAACAGAAACATATACATTTACAGCAATCAGGATGTACATTGAATTGTCACTAAGCGTGTTTCGCTTTATATAGGTAATGTACATAAAATGTCATTGCAATAAGTCCATAGAAGGGTAGAATCTCTCATTAGTTGTTAACATTTGTACTGGCCCCCCGCTCCGGACACCCCAAATGGGTACTAACTGTGTCCAGAGCGCAGACCCATATCTTACATTGGTTTACCTTCTATTCTATCACGTACAATAATATGGAGAAAATTAAAACAAAAACAGACAGAACATAGACAAAAACAAGAATAAGAACAAGAACATCATGTACCATGCAAGGTTATCTGTGAGTGTTCGTCATTTGGGAAGGTAGCTATCCAAGTCTCCCAACAGGGTTTAAATGTAGCTAGTGTTTGGGTTCTAACAGCAAAGTATCTTTCATAAACATACTGTTGCTTAACTCTAGAAATGACTTCAGACACATTTGGTGCATTAAGGGATTTCCACTTGGCAGTAATTGTTAGTTTTGCTGCAATCAAAATATGCGTGATCACTGGTCTGAAAGTTTTAGGCTGTAAGTGAATACCTATGTTTAATATAGCCAACTGAGGGGATGGTGAGATAATCAGACCTGTAATTCTAGTGATTAACGAGAACACCGAATTCCAAAAACTTTTTACAGCCCTACATGTCCATAGAATATGCATTATACCACCCTTTTCTCCACATTCTCTCCAGCAGCTAGTTGATGAGTTGGAATATATCTGCGCTAGCCTTACAGGCGTCAAATAGGCTCTATATAGTACCTTCAGGATCAATTCCCAGTGGTTCACACAGTGGGAGTAGCGAAAGTGCGACTGTAAAGCATTCCGCCACTCTCCCTGCGAGATAGGAGTCCCCATGTCCTTTTCCCAATTTACCATATTTGTAGTTTTTTTAAAACCACCTCCATATTGTAGTGCGGAGTAGAACCTTGAAAGGCCTTTGGTTCCCTCACTGTAAGTTTCCATATATGCCCATGTTTCACTATGGACACAATAGGACACCCCCGGGTTCTTTTCGTGAAAATGGTTGAGTCTGTATGTCGAATATGAGGCCAGTTCCTGTTGTTTGTCTACCACCCCCTTATATGTTAGAAATCCTCTATCTACCCTGGATTTAGTATCTATGTCAGGGATTAAATACTCATAGAGTTGTAGAGGGAAGTCCCTGCAGCATTCCAGTTGTTCTGGAGGTAAAGTAGCGTGAAGCTTCTTCCATGCTGTCAGGGTTGCCTCTATAGATGGGCATGTCTTGTAGTGGAGGGTCATATGGGTCAAGCTCGACAACAGCAGCGCAGGCAGCCGTTTGCCGCCTACCACACTCCTCTCAATCTGGACCCATAGTTTGTCGGAGGTCTGCTCAAACCACATTTTAGTCTGGTCAAGGCGAGCTGCGCAGTAGTAGTTTCTGAGGTTGGGAAAATTAACTCCCCCGTTTTTTTTGTGTCTACCCAAGATAGAATAAGAGATCTTAGCCATTTTCCCTCCCCAGACAAATTTCCTAAATAGCTTGTCTACCTCTATGAAAAATCTCTCTGGTATTGTTATTGGTATTGTCCTAAAGTAATATATTATCTTTGGCAATACAGTCATTTTTAATGCAGCAGCCCTCCCCAGCCATGAAATTTCGAGCTTAGATATATGTTGGATATCCTGTTTAATTGTACTCATCAGTTTGGGATAATTTGCTTCGTATGTAGATGATGTTGGGGATGCCAACGTGACCCCTAAATACGTTAGATTATTTGTAACCCACTGAAAAGGGAATTTTGCCTTGAGTTGGTCTTTCAGTTTCTTCGACACACCTATGGGTAAGATAGATGATTTGGTAGGATTTAATTTGTAGTAAGACACTGACCCAAAGGTATGCAGAATCTCCTGTACTTTTTCTAAGGAAGTAGCTGGGTTTGTCAAAGTCAATACCACGTCATCTGCAAACAGTCCTATCTTGTGGGTGTAACCCCCCACCTCAATGCCAGACACTGAGTCGCATGACCTAATGGCCTCCGCCAGGGGCTCCATCATCAATGTGAAGATCAATGGAGAAAGAGGGCATCCCTGGCGGGTACCATTAGTGATGCTAAATGTATCGGATAGTACATTTGAAGTGAACACTCTTGCCGAAGGTGTAGTATAAAGCGCTAAAATTGCTGAATATATAAAACCTGTTATCCCGAACCTTTGCAAAGTTGCTCCCAGGAACCCCCAGTGCACCCTGTCAAACGCCTTCTCGGCGTCTAGTGTCAGGATCACAGTGGGAGCCCTGCGAGTCTCTGCAACATGCAACAGGTTATACAATCTTCGGGTAACGTCTGGGGCTTGACGCCCCTTCACAAACCCCACCTGGTCTGATTTAACCAGCTGGGGAGTAACCAAAGATAGCCTGTTAGCTATAATCATGAAAGACATGAGGAAAAAGGGGGTCTAAACATTTGGGTTGTTTGTCCCGTGCAAAGTGAGTCTCCTGGATACATATAATATCTCCTTTGAGTTTTTTCGCTTCTTGCCACATGGCCCTCCTCTTATATGGGCTATTGAGTCCATGCGCGTTAAGAGATACCACTTTAATAGTCATTTTCAAAACCTTTGGGTAATGCTAAATGTTGCAAACAAGAACCATTAAAGATGTGTAATTCTCTACTTTGGCCCCTAGATGGTAGTGCAGGATAAGAAGTGAGATGGTGGGTACATAATACTGTATGCATTCCGTGAAGATTATAGATCCTACCTGGAATTTTGAACTGAAGCATATCACAGTTAGCCGGTGGACATCCCGAAGGTAGCAGCATAGGATAAAGGACGGATTTTTGGAGACCGAAGTCCATTTGTAGTATGTAGAGGCTTAAAGTAATTTCTGGGTTGTAGACATACAGTTCTTCATAGTTTGCTGGTACATGGAAAAAAGAAAACAGAACAGAAAAAAAAACAAAAGAACACATAAAAAGAGTGATACATGTCACTGTGCGCGAAAACTTTCGCATCAGAACACTAAGGGGGTTAATGCTCCCCAACAACCAGACCCAGTACAAATTCTGGGTAAAGAGAGTGTGAGGGCTTATGCACAATGACCTTCTCTTAGTTAGACCTTTTGCCACTCCATGGGGATTTTTTGATTGTTAGAGGCACCAGGGACTCCCTCTTCTTCTTCTTCTGGGAGTAGTTTCCATTGCCTGGCTAATTTAAGACCGTGATCCAAGTTAGATATAGCATAAGTCTTGTCATTTCTGGTTATGATAATTTTTGTCGGGAAACCCCACGTGTAGGGTATTTTGTGATTTTGGAATAGTTTGGTCAGGGTGGCGAGGTTCTTACGTGCCAACATAGTATGCTGTGAAATGTCAGAAAACACTGATATATCTGAATATGGTTCAGGCAGCGGCGAATTTTTCCTGCTGTATCTCATCAGGTCTTCCTTCACATGAAAGAAGTGAATACGTGTTATCACATCCCTCGGCACTTTGTCTGGTAGATGTTTGGGTTCAGGCAAGCGGTGTGCTCGATCTACAATCACCTCCCTCTCCGGTGTTTCCGGCAGCAGCGCGGAGATAAATTGCTGTACATATTTCCGGAGGTCTGCTGGCATAATGGATTCTGGCACTCCCCGCAGCTTAACATTATTTCTCCTTGCCCGGTCCTCTAAATCTGCCATCTTGTTTTTAATCGCTAATATTTCATCCTCCGCCCCATTGTATGCATCTACCAGTTCGTTATGTGCTGCAGCCAAGTCTCCCATTTTTTCCTCAGTATGAGACACTCTTTCCCCAATAGCGGCAACATCAGCTTTCAGCTGGGTTGTGCACTCCAGCATGTCCCTATGTAGTGAGCCCCTCAAAGTGACCAGCATCTCTTTCATCATTGTATCAGTCAATGGTTGGCCCAGGGTAGGGAAGTCATGGAGTTGTTCCACAAATTCCTTAGTACTGTCTTGTGAGGTGTCATGGCTCCCAAGCTCACCTGGGTATGTGTGCCCCATCGATCGCTTCTGCGATGCCTTCTGTGGGCTGTGTACCGGAGATGCTGCTGGGGATGATCTGCTGCTGTGCCCTGGTGAGGATGCCTGGAAGTTCCGATCCTGTTTTGGAGCTCCGCTTCCGCCGCGGCCTCGCCTCGTGTCTCGTGTTGCGCCGCCATATTGAGGCCTTTCCTCGTCTGCTAGGCCAAAGAAGTCCGTGAGCTTTTTTGGGCCTTTCCCAGGTTTTCTTTTATACATCTTGGCACCGGATAGTAGCTAAACGTGCAGGCTATCTATATCGCCGCTCGGTACTCTCTAATGTCGCTTGTAGTCGCTAGATGGGTCTGGATGTTTCAGGAGCTCTCTCCTCAAGCTGCCATCTCCTCGGCTGCTGGCCACGCCCCCCATGTTGCATTTATCAATGCACGTTTTTTATCCATTGAAGTCTGTGAAACCAAAAGCACAACCTGCTGGTCCCTGGCCCTTTCCATAAAATGCACAGATGTGAACGTGACCCATAAGAAACCATGTTAAATGGTGTGTTTCTGCAAAACTGAAAACACAATAAAAAACGCATAGGTGTGATCCAGGCCTAATGCCCCATACACACGATCATTTTTAATGTCATTTTTAAAACTGACGTTTTTCTCGTAATTTTTTTTCTTGTTTCCTCTCAAGCCTGTCTTGCGTACACACCATCATTTTAAAAAATGTTCAAGAAAAGCGCAGTGACGTACACCACGTACGACGGCACTATAAAGGGGAAGTTCCGTTCGAATGGCGCCACCCTTCATGTTAGTAAAGTTTGTTGAGAGACGATTCGCTCTTTTCAGTCTAGTACTTTTCAGTCCGTTACAGCATGACGAATGTGCTATCTCCATTACGAAGGCTAGTTTTACCAGAACGAGCGCTCCCGTCTCATACTTGATTCTGAGCATGCGCATTTTTTTTCACGTCGTTAAAGCATACACACTATCGTTTTTCACTTCGTTAAAAAAAACGACGTGAAAAACGACGTGAAAAAAGAGAGCATGTTCGAAATTTTTAATGCCCGTTTTTCACGTCGTTAAAAATGCTCTGGAGCATACACACGATCATTTTTAATGCCCATTTTTTTAAATGGCATTTTTAACGCCATGAAAAATGATCGTGTGTATGGGGCATAAGGCTCGATTCACATCTATACATATTGCTTTTGAGCATCTTTGCATTCCTTTTTAGTGTGTTTTCTGCATTTTAACCATGTTTTTACTGCGATTTGCATTTAACTTTTGTGTTTTTTTTTTTTTTAACATCCACTGTATATATCTGGTTTCTTAGAAGTGGGCCGGGATACAGGGTGCCGCGTCCTTAACAACTGATGAGTCATCAGCTGTCAGCGGGGTTCCCTGCTGACAGCTGAATGTAAAAAAAAAAGAAAAACAGAATTGCCTGCAAAAATATTTGTGAAAAAAAACAGCCCCCTCCCCCCAAAATCCATACCAGACCCTTATCCGATCATGCAGCTTAGCAGGTCAGGAAAGGGAGGGGACTATGGGGCGGGGAGGCTCTGCATGTTGATGGGGACAAGGGCCTCTTCCTGACAACCCTGGGCGGTGGTTGTGGGGGTCTGTGGCCAGAGGGCTTATCGGAATCTGGAAGCCACCTTAAACAAGGAGGCCCACACATCCCGCCCCCCCAATGTGAATGAGTATGGGGTACATTGTACCCCTATCCATTCACCCAAAAAAGTAGTGTAGTGTGAAAAAAGACAAGAAACGTTTTTTGACAAGTCCTTTATTAAAAATGTCTTCTTCCCCCGCTTCTTCTTCTTTCTCCGGTCTTCTGCTTCTTTCTCTGGTCTTTTTCTTCCTTCAGTGTTTTTTTTCCTTCGGTCTTCTTATTCTTTCTCCGGTCTTCTTCTTCTTTCTCCGGTCTTCTTCTTCTTTCTCCGGTCTTCTTCTTCTTTCTCTGGTCCTCTTCTTCCTTTGTTTGTTTTTTTTCTCCGGTCTTCTTCTTTCTCCGGTCATTTGCTTCTTTCTCTGGTCTTCTTATTACTTCGGTCTTCTTCCTTCTCCAGTCTTCTTTCCCTGGTCTTCTGCTTCTGCCTCCGATCTTCTTCTTCTTTGTCTGTTCTTCTGCTTTTTTCTCTGGTCTTCTTCTTCTTCTGGTCTTTTTCTTTCTCTGGTCTTCTTTCTCTGGTCTTCTTTTTCCTCCGGTCTTCTTCTTTCTCTGGTCTTCTTCTTCCTCCGGTCTTCTTCCTTCTCTGGTCTTCTTCTTTCTCCGGTCTTCTTTGTTTAGTGTTCTTCTTCCTCCGCTGCCGCTCCAGCTGCTGACCCGCTGTAAATAAAAAAGCAATCCCCCTCCAAAGCTGAGTTCCCGCTGATCTGTCCGCTTTGATGTTGGACATTCCTTAAATAACTATGGGGCGGATGATGTCATCCAGAGATCCCGCCCTCCCCCATGTTGAGGGCATGCGACCTGGTATGGTTCAGGAGGGGGACGCTCTTTTGTCCTCTCCCTTTCCTGACCTGCCAGGTTGAATGCTCATATAAGGATCTGGTATAGATTTTGGGGGGCCCCACACCATTTTTTTTATTTTGGCATGGGGGTGTCTCCTCCAAATACATACCACACCAAAGGGTCTGGTATGGTTTTGGTGGGGGGGACCACACGCCGCTTTTTCCGCTGGCAAATATTTTTTTTCTTTACATTCAGCTGTCAGCGGGGAAAAGCGAATTAAAAGTGCAGTACTTGAGTTTTGGATTCGGGTCTATTGAAGTCTATTACATGCAAAATGCTGCATGCTGCGGGAAAAAAAATGTCCCCGACCCTTTAAAAAATGCAGAGACACAAAAATGCATTGATGTGAACGTGTCCCATAGGAACTTAAGTTAAAAATAATGTCCTGTGTTTCTGTAAAAAGCATGAAAAATGCATTAGCGTGAATGGAACCTAAGGTGTCTATTTATAAAAAAGAATGAGTAAGCATTCGCACAAAAAAGTCACAAATAATACCTGTAATCTCTGTAAAATGTGTGAAATGTTTCTATTTAATACCTTTCGCTGGGCAAATGTACCATTCCCTAAAAATTGATTCTAAGACAAAATAGCCAAAAATGAAAGAACATTGGACCAATAGAGAAAAAAGCCTATAACTCGGTCAAGGTAGGTAGACATGTCCAGCCTGTGTGACAACCATGACTTCCCTCGTACATTCAGTAAATAAATTAGTGTAGACAAAAAGGAACAGTACATGTGTTATTTGCAAAACTACCAGGTAAAAAAAGAGAACCTGAAAAAAGAAAAGTAATGCAAAAGTAATAAAGGATTATTATGTTATAATATTACTTTTTTGGGGTATTGATATGCTAAGTGCCTTTTAAGGCACTAGTGGGGTATATTTATAAAACATTTGCTGTGCTAATGCCTAAAGCAAAAAATCGCTGTATTGTGTCTAATATATATTTATTTCCTATGATGGTCAGCTCCATCAAGTGGCCATGATGCGGTATTTTCCTGATTGAGGTATTTCAGGAAAATGCCACATTATATCCCCTAGATGGAGCTGATGATCATCAGAAAAATACATATTACACACATTAAAGAGGAACTGCAGTCTGCTCACATAATTTTTAATAAAAACATCTTTGCCATTCTGAAGCTTCCCTCCAACCACTTTGCATATTATTTTATATACATTGGGGCAAAAAAGTATTTAGTCAGCCACTAATTGTGCAAGTTCTCCCACTTAAAAAGATGAGAGAGGCCTGTAATTGTCATCATAGTTATACCTCAAGTACGAGAGACAAAATGTGGAAACAAATCCAGACAATCACATTGTCTGATTTGGAAAGAATTTATTTGCAAATTATGGTGGAAAATAAGTATTTGGTCACCTACAAAGAAGCAAGATTTCTGGCTCTCACAGACCTGTATCTTCTTCTTTAAGAGGCTCCTCTGTCCTCCACGTATTACCTGTATTAATGGCACCTGTTTGAACTTGTTATCAGTATAAAAGACACCTGTCCACAACCTCAAACAGTCACACTCCAAACTCCACTATGGTGAAGACCAAAGAGCCGTCGAAGGAAACCAGAAACAAAATTGTAGACCTGCACCAGGCTGGGAAGACTGAATCTGCAATAGGCAAGCAGCTTGGTGTGAAGAAATCAACTGTGGGAGCAATAATTAGAAAATGGAAGACATACAAGACCACTGATAATCTCCCTCGATCTGGGGCTCCACGCAAGATCTCACCCCGTGGGGTCAAAATGATCACAAGAACGATAAGAAAAAATCCCAGAACCACACGGAGGAACCTAGTGAATGACCTGCATAGAGCTGGGACCAACGTAACAAAGGCTACCATCAGTAACACACTACGCCGCCAGGGACTCAGATCCTGCAGTGCCAGACGTGTCCCCCTGCTTAAGCCAGTACATGTCAAGGCCCATCTGAGGTTTGCTAGAGAGCATTTGGATGATCCAGAAGAGGATTGGGAGAATGTCATATGATCAGATGAAACCAAAGTAGAACTGTTTGGTAGAAACACAACTCGTGTTTGGAGGAGAGAGAATGCTGAGTTGCAACCAAAGAACACCATACCTACTGTGAAGCATGGGGGTGGCAACATCATACTTTGGGGCTGTTTCTCTGCAAAGGGAACAGGACGACTGATCCGTGTACATGAAAGAATGAATGGGGCCATGTATTGTGAGATTTTGAGTGCAAACCTCCTCCCATCAGCAAGGGCATTGAAGATGAAACATGGCTGGGTCTTTCAGCATGACAATGATCCCAAACACACCGCCCCGGCAATGAAGGAGTGACTTCGTAAAAAGCATTTCAAGGTCCTGGAGTGGCCTAGCCAGTCTCCAGATCTCAACCTTATAGAAAACCTTTGGAGGGAGTTGAAAGTCTGTGTTGCCCAGCGACAGCCCCGAAACATCACTGCTCTAGAGGAGATCTACATGGAGGAATGGGGCCAACATACCAGTAACAGTGTGTGACAACCTTGTGAAGTCTTACAGAAAACGTTTGACCTCTGTCATTGCCAACAAAGGATATATAACAAAGTATTGAGATCAACTTTTCATATTGACCAAATACTTATTTTCCACCATAATTTGCAAATAAATTATTTCCAAATCAGACAATGTGATTGTCTGGATTTGTTTCCACATTTTGTCTCTCATAGTTGAGGTATACCTATGATGACAATTACAGGCCTCTCTCATCTTTTTAAGTGGGAGAACTTGCACAATTGGTGGGGGACTAAATACTTTTTTGACCCACTGTATACTGTAATTCTGTACTCGCCAAATATGATGCAGAAATCTCCCTCCACTAAGTCTGGCCATTTTAACTGTAGGCAGCTGAAGCTGCTGCCTGGTCACTTCCTAGATTTACACAAAGGCATACTGCCAGCTCTGCAGCTCTCCTTGGCCCTCTTATGACTCATCCCCTCTCCCTTCCTAGTAAACTCTCAGGAGAGTGAGAGAGAGAGAGCTGTGCATGAAGTCCTAAGCCTAGGCTTTATATCAGACAAGAAACAGGAAGTGGGCTGTATATGGTATTTACTGGCAGAAAAATAAATGTTTTACTATCCAAAGTTAAAACAACAACAAGAGCAGAAGATTTAATAGATGAGAAAATTAAAAAATGACCGAAGGACCACTTTAAGGTTAACATTTGCACTGGCTCTGTGATTGCTTGAGGATTTCACACACCTAATTTTTTCTTCTTGCCGCCCGCTCTATATCTGAAAAACGGCTACAGCGCGGGCTTTAATTGCCGGGAGCGCATCCATAGACGTCCTCCCGAGCATGCGCTGTCTGCGCGTCTCTGCGTATCGGCACGCGGTGCGCTCTGTGAGCTCCGTGAGTCTATGAGACTCGGCTGATCACAGATTGGAGTCCCGGCCACTTACCACGTGACCAGCTGTCAGCCAATGACAGCTGATCACATGATGTAAACAGAAGATCGGTAATCAGTAATTTTTTTCCCCTCACGCTGGCAATGTGAGGGAAAAAAAAGCTGATCACCGTCTTCTGTCAGAGTGACATCGGTCCCTCACACAGAGAGCTGTGGCTGCCTCATCTGTACCCACCAGTGTCAGCTGCCCGTGCCACCTATCAGTACCCACCAGTTCCACCTACCAGTGCCCACAGTGCCACCTACCTTTGCCCACCAGTGCCACCTATCAATGCCCACCAGTGCTGCCAATCAATGGCCATCAGTGCCTCATCATCAGTGCCACCAATCAGTGCCATCTATCAGTGTCATCTACCATGGCCTACCAATGCCCATCAGTGTCACCCATCAGTGCTACCGCTTATCAGTGACACCTATCAGTGCCCTTCAGTGCTGCCCATCAGTGCCAACCATCTGTGCCACTCATCAGTGTCACCTCTCAGTGCCACCTATCAGTGCCCATCAGTGCCGCCTCATCAGTGCTTATCAGTGCCCATTAGTGCCACCTTATCAATGCCCATAAGTGCAGCCTATCAGAGCCCATCAGTTCAGCCTCATCACTGCAAATCAATGAAGGAAAAAAATGACCTGTTTTAAAAATTTTATAACAAACTATGAAATTATCATTATTTTTTTTCCGTTTTTTTTTTTTAGCAAAAAATAAAAAACCCAGCAGTGTCTAAATGCCACCAAAAGAAAGCTCTATTTGTGTGAAAAAAATGATAAAAATTGAGTTTGGGTACAGTGTAGCATGACCGTGCAACTGTCATTCAAAGTGCGACAGTGCTGAAAGCTGAAAATTGGTCTGGGCAGGAAGGGGATGAAGGTGCCCGCTAGGCAAGTGGTTAAAGGATTACCTCACTCTTACCTGTCAGAAATTCACCAGTCATAATTTTAGGTATTTAATATTCCTGACTTCCTAATCGCTTTGATTGCTTGTAAGAATTTCTCACTCATTGCAGAGATTTGTGTCCAGCTACAGCTTTGAATACAAAAAGATAGGACAATGTTCCTTTACTTGCTGGAAATATTATTGTCCTATCTCTATAAAGCAATACCGCTTTTATATTAATCCCAGATATCCCTGAGAGTATTTCTGAGCACCCCAAGGATTAAATCATTATTTTCAGTTAGACCAAAACCAGCCTGGGAATTGTCCATTAAGATGCAGCTTGGGAACTGTGGACTCGAATTATCTGCGAAATACAGATGAGGCGTTCAATTTTTTGTATTGTGTGTTTTTTGTGCTCATCCTAGGTCAGCCTAGGTCAGTGATGGTGAACCTTGGCCCCCCAGATGTTTTGGAACTACATTTCCCATCACTCAACTACACTGCAGAGTTCATGAGCATCATGGGAAATGTAAATCCAAAACATCTGGGGTGCTAACGGTTCGCCATTACTGAACTAGGGGGAATGACCACCTAAGTGTTGTGGCTGACTAGCATTTAACATTTCAAGGTGAATCCCTGGCTTATTGTCAGGTAAAACAAATATTTGGGCGATAGTCACTTTAGTCTTTTTTTTTTTTGTATTCACTTGGTGAACTTTGGATTAAGAGTTAAAGGTGATGTTTAGGTATGTGATACGATGAGGCACTGTGATCATGAGGAATGTAAAGTTCAGTTTTTCTTGCATAGGAGAACAGAATACATGTGTGAGAACAGCATTACAGGAGAGAGCAGATTTTTTTTTCCTTCCTGTGCAGAATATACAAGCAGATATAAACATACAGACGCTTGTATATCACTACAGCACCATCTACAGTTTGGAGTGCATAGTACATGCTGTTGCACTTCCAACAAAGGGCACATGATATCCAAAAGCAACATTTCTCAGCAACATAAATGCTAGTGTCCCTTTAAGTGTAGCCTTTTTATAGTATTTGGGCCTTTAATAGCAGCCAAGTAGGTGGCAGTAACTCTATGTAAGAGTGGGGTACTTGTCTGTAGCAGCCTCTTAATAGTAGTCAGCCCATTGAGAGCGTCCGATTAGATTGCAGTGACACTATACTGTATTTGAGAACAGTCACTGGACCATAAAATGTTAAGCAATCAGGTTTCCATGTAATGTCCACTGGCAATAGCTTCTCCCAAGCTCTTCAGGACACTCTTCAGTGAAGGAGACTACTGTAAAGATGTGCCATCTTCCATAGTAGACTTTCTCTAATGCCCCATACACACGATCGTTTTTCTTGCCATTTTTTTTCTTGCCGTTTTTCACGTAGTTTTTTTTCATGTTTCCTCTCAAGCCTGTCTTGCGTACACACGATCATTTTAAAAAACGATCAAGCAAAGCGCAGTGACGTACAACACGTACAACGGCACTATAAAGGGGAAGTTCCGTTCGAATGGCGCCACCCTTCATGTTAGTAAAGTTTGTTGAGCGACGATTCGCTCTTTTCAGTCTCGTGCTTTTCAGTCCGTGACTGCGTGACGAATGTGCTATCTCCATTACGAACGCTAGTTTTACCAGAACGAGCGCTCCTGTCTCATACTTGATTCTGAGCATGCGCATTTTTTTTCACGTCGTTAAAGCATACACACTATCGTTTTTCACGTCGTTAAAAAAAAACTACATGAAAAACGACGTGAAAAAAGAGAGCATGTTCGAAATTTTTAATGCCCGTTTTTCACGTCGTTAAAAATGCTCTGGAGCCTACACACAATCATTTTTAATGGCCATTTTTTTAAATGGCATTTTTAACGGCATGAAAAACGATCGTGTGTATGGGGCATAAGGTGCTCCGCAGAGGTAGCCATAAACCAGATTTTTCCATACAGCTTACCATCTCCTGTAGTGGACATGCTCAATACAGGTCGCCATCTTCTTTATGATTTTAAAGGTGTTTCATAAAAGGTAATTACCTCTCCTATTCTTCTAAAGATGCTCCATACTGGTAGTCATCTTCTTTATTTTTTTAAAGATGTTCCATAAAGGTACTGAAACTATCTCTCCTATTCTTCTAAAGATGCTCCATATGGGTAATCATCTTCTAAAGTGGACCTTCTCTGAAGATGCTCCATACTGGTAGCCATCTTCTTTATTTTTCTAAAGATGTTCCATAATGGTACTGAAACTATCTCTCCTATTCTTCTAAAGATGCTCCATATGGGCAATCATCTTCTATAGAGGACTTTCTGTGAAAATGCTCCAAACAGGTAGCCATATTCTTTACTTTTCTAAAGATGTTCCATACAGGTAACGATGCCCCCTTCTCCCTCCACCTCCAGAGTCACGCTATATGGAGCCGGTGCGGCAACGTCCCCTTCTGCCTCCACCTCCAGAGTCACGCTGTATGGAGCAGGAGCGGCGACTCCCTCTTCTCCCTCCACCACCAGAGTCACGCTGATGTGTTTATGGGAGAATAGAATGGCCGCCTGGGACAGAAGAGAGGATTAAAGGTGCTTAGTCTCTCTCTTTTTCTCTCTCTCTCAAGTGTATGTGTCAGGTAGGTCAGTGTATGTCAGGTGGGTCAGTTTATGTGTCAGGTAGGTCAGTAAATGTGTCAGGTAGGTCAGTGTATGTCAAGTAGGTCAGTGCGTGTCAGGTAGGTAACGACCCCCCGATGCCGGTCTCGGACTTCGGGCTGAAGCCCCTGGTCTTTTTGCCACCTAGCAACGCCTCTGCAGGTAACCATCTTTCCTATTCTTCTAAAGATGAAATAATAAAGGGTCTGGTGTCTGTCACCCCTACATCACCTCCATCCCAATACAGTACATAAAAACATAGGAATCGCCCTGGGACTTTGTATGAGGTGAGTAAGTTTAGCCAATAAACATGCCAAGAGTAAGTGTAATCACACATTTATTACAAAAGGTCAATATTTGCCGAACCGATGAGGTATACATACAGAATAAAAAAATGACAATCCACATACAGTTGTATATAACAGTATAAAGAGCAGTATACAATCATCAATAATAATGTGATGTTTCTGCAATACAAATGTAGCGGCCTCACCCGCTCTCTCCCTTCTTCTTCTCGGCTGGTTAACTAGTCTAGGGGGACCCGGGAGAGGGGTGAGGTTCTGCCACCAGCTCGCACCTCATATGTGTGTAGAGGTTTGAGCTAAGATCTTTACCTTCAGGTCTGTGTCCCTGTCCAGAGCCTCCACTTCAAATGTGACAGGTAGATAGGTGAATGTAGAACACTTTGCTCCCAGAAAAGTAAGCCCACACCAGGTGACAGTACAACATCTATATTTATTTCTCCAGAGATAAATATGCCTCTTTGAAAGCAGACAGGTTGATACAAACACAACTTGGTGGGGAGAGGGTTCAGGCACAATCCTTTTCGGATCAGAGAAGCTGTTAGGAGTTCACAACAACTTTTGGCGCACGGTCGCTGCCACCAACCGTGAGGTTGGTCCCTGCCACAGACCGGGTGAACGATGAGGCCTCTGCCAAAGACCTTTGGATAGGCCTTTGCCACCAACCTGATGTAGCTGGGTCTCTGCAAAGACCATAGAACATGGACTACCTTCTAATGGCGACCCCTGTTAGGGAGATGATCCATCCCGGACGGTCCCCGGAGGCCTACACTGTCACCAGCCAATGCTGCGCTGGATCTTCAGGTCAGGTCACCTCCCTGGTTCTCCTCGCCCAAAACTCGGGTCCCCTCACTCGGTGGGCCCCTAGGTATCTTCTCCCATGCGGGACCCAGTCGAAGGTACTGGGCCCCAGGCCTCGGCTAGTACCTCACCCCAGGCTTAAGGTGCCTGGGATGGAACTCGAACTCTCCCGCACCCTTGCCGAGGGCACCTGGGCTATGACGAACAGAACATCAGCCCCCAGGCTGAAGGTGCCTGGGGCTCGGACCTCGTGCCCAAGATGTCCGCCCCTTATATCCTCTCCCAGCAGGCACAGCGGGTTCCCCGCCCCGCTGTACTACTGCCGCGAGAGGACACAAAGGGCACGGCCCTACAATGGTGGTTTAACCCCGGCCCCAGGCGACAGCGCCACCCAGGGGCAGCAGGGAACAGGACACCATCATTATCCTCCACAAACCAAATTGGCCATAAATCCCTAATAATTAGTGTATCTGGGCCATGCTACCGCCCAGATACTCCCTCTAAATGTTGATACCCGCTACACAAATAATAAACCAAATGGATATATATTGCATTGCACAGTAATGGCATTGGGGTAAATGGTCAGAGGGTCTAACAAAAGACCTCATACTCACCAGTTAGCTGGAACAAGTGACCAAATGCTTGGTCCCCATGCGGCGGCAGCAACAGACATCCAGATCGGAAGCTGAGGAGGTGGAGCAAAAGGTGGCCCCAACAGGGGGACACCCCGGAATGCAGACATGGCTTGGGTAAAAGTGTGTGTCCTTGAAGGTCTCAACTTGTCCACTATAGATGACAGCTAAAAACTATAAATGTTTATGGGTTTGTATGTGTCAAAAGACAATGCAATAGCAAAATAAGCTTAATGCAATAAAGGGTATGCGTATAAATGTACATGGTAGCCATCTTCTTTATTTTTCTAAAGATGTTCCATAAAGGTACTGTAACTATCTCTCATATTCTTCTAAAGATGCTCCATATGGGCAATCAATCATTTTCTATAGTGGACTTTCTCTGAAGATGCTCCATACTGGTAACCATCTTATTTATTTTTCTAAAGGTGTTTTATAAAGGTAACCATCTCTCCTATTCTTCTAAAGATGCTCCAAACGGGTAACCATCTTCTATAGTGGACTCCCTCTGAAAATGCTCCATTCTGGTAGCCATCTTATTTATTTTTCTAAAGATGGTCCATGCAGGTAACCATCAGGGGAAGGATGGGAGACTATCTATTAGTGCTTGCAAATCTTTTGAGAGAGGGATGGAAGCAAAGGTACCAAGAGCATAGGCTGGCTGGAAGAGGGCCAGTTCTCTATGTTGTTATTGACCACTTCAGCCCCGGAAGAATTTACCCCCTTCCTGACCAGAGCCCTTTCTACGATTCATCACTGCGTCTCTTTAACTGACGATTGCGCAGTTGCGCGACATTGCACCCAAACAAAATTAGCGTCCTTTTTTCCCACCAATAGAGCTTTCTTTTGGTGGTATTTGATCACCTCTGTGGTTTTTATTTTTTGCGCTATAAACAAAAAAAAGAGCGACAATTTAAAAAATATATATATATTTTTTACTTTTTGCTATAATAAATATCCCCAAAAAATGTATATACATTTTTTTTTTCCTCAGTTTAGGCCGATACATATTCTTGGTAAAAAAATTGCAATAAGCGTATATTGATTGGTTTGCGCAAAAGTTATAGCGTCTACAAAATAGGGGATAGATTTATGGCATTTTTATTATTATTATTTTTATTTATTAGTAATGGTGGCGATCTGTGATTTTTATCGTGACTGGGACATTGCGGCGAACACATCCGACACTTTTGACACTATTTTGGGACCATTGTCATTTATACAGCGATCAGTGCACTGATTACTGTATAAATGGCACTGGCAGGACAGGGGTTAAACACTAGGGGGCGAACAAGGGGTTAACTGTGTGTCCTAGGGAGTTATTCTAACTGTGGGGGGGGGGGGTGGTCTCACTAGAACATGACAGCGATCACTTCTCCCAATGACAGGGAGCAGTAGATCTTTGTCATGTTGCTAGGCAGAACAGGGAAATGCCTTGTTTACATAGGCATCTCCCCGTTCTGCTTCTCCGTGCCACGATCGCGGGCCCCCAGTGGACACGCGGCGGGCGCGTGCCCACAATGCCGCGATTTAAATGGGATGTACAGGTACGCCCATTTGCCCACCGCTGCCATTTGCCCACCAATGCTGGGTTGGTTCCGGACCAGATTTTACGGTCCACTTGTGTCCACCAAGAATTGCTCTTGGCCTGGGACTCAGGAAGCCACAAACCTGAGAGAGTTCCCTTTTTTGACGTTTGCTTTTGTGAGAGAAAAGGTTTGCATTATCTTTATTTTGTGGGTGACTGGGAGAAGCCCTTCACCGGTGAGTTAGGAACCTGCATATGTTTAGTTAGTGCCTGGATGGCAAGGATCAATTTTCTGTTTTTGTTTGTTTTATTTCTATGCAACCTTTTAAAATAAAACTCGCTACAAGTCAGATTTTAAGAAAACCTGCTGTTTGGACTGCTTTTGGGCCGTTGTAGCCTATAAAATAGTACTTTTTTATATTGATTCTGGACCCTATCTTTTAAGCCCCTCCTTCTTTTAGCACAATTTCTTCACACCTAAAATCTGGTGCTGTGTGTTTTGCATGTTATGATTAGCATACAGCTCCACCAGAGACCATAATTTTACAGCCATCTGATGCCCTAAACTGACAAAAAAAATGAATTGGTATGATTGGTGGCTAACAAGCTGCTGATCACATCCATTCATAAAAAAGGGATTTTTATAACAGCTTACCTGTAAAATCCTTTTCTTGGAGTACATCACGGGACACAGAGCGACTTAGTCATTACTAATGGGTTATATAGATACCTTCAGGTGCTGGCACTGGCAACTTCCAAAACCGGAAGTACCCTCCCCTATATAAGCCCCTCCCATCCGGGAGCACCTCAGTTTTGTAGCAAAGCAATAAGTGTCCCAAAAAGAGGGGTGGGAGCTCTGTGTCCCGTGATGTACTCCAAGAAAAGGATTTTACAGGTAAGCTGTTATAAAAATCCCTTTTTCTTTTTCGTACATCACGGGACACAGAGCGACTTAGTCATTACTAATGGGACGTCCCAAAGCAATGCCAAATGAGGGGGGGGATACACCATACATAAGCTGAGCGCCATCAGGCATGAGGCTCTTTTGCGGCCTGCAACACACTGCGCCCAAAGGCGACATCCTCCTGACTTCTAACGTCTACCTGGTAGAACCTAGTAAACGTGTGTACTGAAGACCATGTTGTGGCCTTACAGACTTGAGCCAGGGAGGCTTGGTGATGCACTGCCCATGAAGTTCCAACTGCTCTTGTGGAGTGCGCCCTAACTTTGAACGGAGGCGGTCTCCTTTTCAAGCCATAGGCTTGTATTATGACCTGTCGAATCCACTTGGCTAAAGTAGATTTTTGATGCTGCCTGACCCTTTCTGGGGCCTTCCGGCAGAACAAACAAAGTATCCGTTCTGCAAATCTGAGCAGTGGCTTTTAGATAAGCTTTAACTGCTCTTAATACAATATTAATTGGTGGGAAGGGGGGGAGGGGAGGGGGGGGGGAAGGGGGGAAGTGGGAATGGAAGAAAGGGGATCAGTCTGTGTAGAGCAGACCGAAAGCGGTTACTATAGGCAACAGATTGTAGATCCAGAGGCGGAAATGATTTTAAAATTAATCATTTATTCCTGTTAACATTTCAAATAGATGTAAGAGGAAACATATGAAAGTGCAGCATTATTTTCAAAAGGTGAATGATCATACATTACATGAATTCATTGGAAACATCTAGTAAACAGACAAGACAAACAAATAACTAAAACATATAACAACACACTTGTCCGGACGTATGGTTCAGTCTTATATAAGTATGTGACCCAGTGAAGGATAATATTGTTTTGTATATTGATTACCATCCACCAGGGAATATAGGGTAATCTCGGCCACCTGCTAGTAAGTGGATTTATTAATTAAGGTCAAATGGGTTTAACATTTAATATAAGACTGAACCTGATGGGGTGGGAAAGGGGGACCGGGGGAGGAGGGTATTAGCGCTGAGGGCATGCATTAGGACTGGTACAAATCGAAGCCGTTTGCCTAAATGCAGTATTTGCATTGGGTATACTCTGGGAATCCACTAATGGAAAAGTTCTTTGAAGATTGAAAGGGTTAATTGATGTTAATAAAAGGGCTGTTGTATTGGCACAATGGTAATGAATAAATGTCCTCCAAAAGTTGCTAGCAGAGAAAGTTCATCAATACGGTTATTAGTACAGAAATCTGTGATGCTTTTACAACATAGCTCTGGTTTGCACATATAGGCAGTGTGTAATTAGTCTCTTTATCATTGTCTGCAGCTCAATTTCAACCTACAAGTCAAAGTACTTTACCATAGGTCCCGGGTTACCTGGTATTTGGCAGCTGATTTGAGGGTGTTATTTTGGCCATACCTATTTGTTGTGTTGGCCGTCAACCCGAACGGATATTGTGGTAAAGTCCAGGTCCCCCAAGCGTTACCTGCGCTGGTATCAAAGTGGGATCCAATGTGGCTGCTTTGCAAATGCCTAGTGTCAGTTGCCGCGGTCGTAGCCGCTATCGTGTGTACTGACTATGGCTTACGAGCTCCGTGCCATGTCGATCCGCCCACTCCATTCAGAACAACGTCACGTGACTGTGTGGGATGTGACGTCAACGCGTTTCGCCGTGCTCTGTGGCGTAGTTTCGTCTGGACGTATCACGTCACTGGACAGGACCCATATTTATGTTTCACTGAAACCAGTGACGCGCATCATTAGGGGGTTGGGTTTTGTGAAAGACAACCCTTAGTTGCGTCCTGTCTGGATTTATTCCAATTTCCTATGTGACATTCACCTGTTTGAGGTTAATCTTCATTGCAACGCGCATAGGGGGGTCAGTTGAATTCTCATTTTTTGTTTGTTTGCTGAGAGTCACTGAACGTATTGACAAGAGGGACTTTATACATTTTCAATGTATTTTACAAAGGAGGAAAACAAGGAGATGGACACTTGGTGCATATATAGAGGAGGTCAATGCTGGTAACGGCCCAGATTGTGTACATTTTGGTAAAAGGGGGGGGGGGAAGAAAAGGGGGGGATTTAGGTAAAAGAAAAACCACACATAATGATGATCTAATATTAATCATTTTCCTAAGCTTAGTTTGATATGTTATTAGAAATACTTGAAAGACCCTTATGTATAGGGAATGGCAAGAAAAAAGTAAAAAAAGCAAAAACATAATAATAAATGAACAATGTTTGAATTAATTGATTATATAGTTCAACTATCAAGGAAAGATATTGGTAAGGTAATAGTATTGATGAATATCATCAAGTCACAACATGTAGTGTTAGCAAAGGAAGGGAAAGGGGGGGGGAAAGGAAGGGGGGAAAAAAGAAGGTAGGGGAAGGGGAAGGGGAAGCGAAGGAGAAGAAAGAGGGGGGGGGTTTGAAAAGGAGGAAAAAAGGGGGGGAAGGGAAAAGAGGGGGGGGGGGGGAAAGAGGGGTAGAAGGGGAGGGAGGATTTTATTTATGGCCCACCTCTAGGTTGGCAGAAACACCTGCAAATTTAACTCCGTGTTTAGGCCAACAGGAACAAGGGATTTTAGGCGATATACCCACCATTTCTCCTTTTGTAGGAGGATGCGATCGTAGTCGCCTCTTCTGGTGGGAAGCTTAAGGACATATATCCCTTTGACCATCAAGCCCCTAGAGCTACGCCCATGATACTGGGCGAAATGTTTGGCTAGGGGTTTCTCAGGAATTTTTTCTTTGTTATTGATTTCTCTCAAGTGCTCACTGACTCGTATCCTCAGCGATCTCTTGGTCTTGCCCACATAAATCTTAGGGCAAGGACAAGTGATCATGTATATGACACGAGTCGTTGAGCAATTTATAAGATCCCTAATCTGAAAGGATCTAGTACCCAAAGAGTCTGTGAAGGTATTAGTTCGATGGACATAGGGGCAAACCTGGCATCTATTACACGGGAACATCCCTGTTGCCCGTGGGTATTCACTGAGCCAGGTAGTTTGTGGCTCTTTAGTAAACTCTGATTTCACCAGCATGTCTCCAAGATTTTTGGCTCGCCGTGCCACCAAAATAAGTGATTTACCAACAACCCTGGCCAGGTCAGGGGTGTTGGTCAAGATGCCCCAATGCTTTTCCAGTGTTTTTCGTACTGGTTCCCACTGTGACCCAAATGTTGTAATAATCCGTATTGGGTCATTGGTTTGTGGTGTATCCTCATTAGTTACTTGTTTTTTTGGGGCTAGAAGGTCAGAACGCTCTCTACTTGCTGCTCTCTTCCTTGCCTGTTTGATCTGTCTGTGTGAATAACCTCGTTCACGAAATCTAAGGTATAATTCATGACTTTCTCGTCTATAGTCCTCTACACTGGTACAGTTCCGTTTAATACGTAAGAACTGGCCCAGCGGGATCCCGTTTTTTAACCAATGGGGGTGGTGACTTGTAGAATACAGCAGCGTATTGGCCGCTGTATCTTTGCGATATGTGCAAGTTTTTAGTCTACCCTGTTTGAATGTAATTAGGAGGTCAAGGAAGGGCAATTTCTCATAATCAAATGTGTAGGTTAAGTGTATATTCCGTTGGTTGATATTAAGTTCCAACATAAATTGATGTAACTGTTCTGGCGTTCCTCGCCATAGCATCAAAACATCGTCGATGTACCGCCACCAGGTCATCACATGGGGACGGTACATCGTCGAGGGGTAAACATCCTCCTCCTCCCACTGTCCAAGATGGATACAGGCATAGGCCGGGGCCCAGGCTGCCCCCATAGAGGTGCCCCTTATCTGATGGTAGAATTTGTTCAAAAATTGAAAAAAATTATTGTGCGGAACAAAATTCAATAATTCGGTTATGAACTCATTTTGGGGTCCCAGTAGGGGGTAATGTAACTCTAAAAAGTTTTCAACAGCCTGGATACCCACCGAATGGGGAATCGAGGTGTACAGGGACTCCACATCAATTCCAACCAGTAACACTTCCTGTGATTGTTCACAGTAGCCTAAGTCATCGATCTTGGCCAGAACTTGACGTGTATCTTGTACGAAGGATTTTAGATTGGTAACAATGTCTTTAAGGAGTGAGTCTAGGTACTTTCCTACCCTTTCCAAGGGTCCTTGACAGGCCGAAACTATCGGTCTTCCCGGAGGGTTCTGCAAATTTTTATGTACTTTAGGTATAATATAAAATGTTGGTATGTTATACTCATGGACGTAAAGATAGTTATAGTCCTTTACTGTTAATAAACCCTCATCTTTTGCGTATTTTAATTTTTTATTTAACTCATCAGTCAGTAGGGGAAAGGGGTTGTGGTCAAGTTGATGATAGGTTGATTTATCCATTAGTTGTCTGTTGACTTCTAATTCGTATTGCTGTGGGTTCAGTAAGACCACATTGCCCCCCTTATCGCTATTTTTGATAACGATATCCTTCCTACTCTCCAAGTCCAAAAGGGCTTGTCTTTCACCAGCTGTTAAATTATCTGGTGATTTTTTTGTCCAATCAATCCTCTCCAGGTCCATTTGGACCATGTCCAAGAAGGTGTTTAGCCATCTATTTTTTGACAATGGGGGCATCTTTTGGGATCGTATCTTTAAGTTTGCTCGTCTTATTGAGGGAGCTGATTCCTCATCGGGTATGACGTTCTCATCCAGCAGTGAATTTAGGATATCGAGAGCCAGCTGATCCTCTGGATCTGTCGGCTGAACCATCACTGCTCCAGTATCCTCTGTACTGTACAATAATCAAAAGAAGGCCTTTCTTAGAAATAATGCAATATCCTTGAAGACTGTAAATTCGTCCATGTTAGCTACTGGAGAGAAGGTCATACCCTTTTGCAGGAGGTTTAGGTGGTCTGGATTTAAATCGTAATCAGACAAATTGATTACCCTCATATCAGTACTTGCCTGTTGTTTTGTCTTGACTATTATTACTTGTTCTGACTCCTGGTGTGTGTTCGTTCCTGTGTTAGTTTGGGTAATTTTTGGTTCCTGGATTGTGTCCTTATTTTTGGCTTTGGGGGTGGCACCTGGTCGAGTCCTTGGTCCTCCCCCTCTTGCTCTAAAAAAGTTACCGTTTTTAGGGTGTCTTCATCGGTATCACTAAGGGATTTATTGCGATGACGTCGCGATTGTGATCTAATACCACGTCCCTGCGATTTGCTTCGTCCACGACGTATGGTGAGATCGAAGACTTCGTCCTTGTCGAAGTCTGCTAAGTCGCGTCTAAATTTTCCCTGTTTAGTGATTTTAAGATTTAATTGTACTTTTTCTATCTCTTTCTTTAAGAGGTCGTTTTGCCTTACAAATTCTTCCTTATCCTTTAATTCCTCTAACCCTCGTGCACTCTCCTTAATCTGTTGCTGTATACTAATTAGTTGGATTTTTTCCTCTTGTACAATTAGTCCCATGACATTTAACCCATGACTAATGCAGAGTTCCTTCCATTTTGGCAGAAAGGTGTCAGTGTGGAGATGTTCAGCTGGAATTGTCTTGTCCCTTAGACCTCTTGGAACAATTCGATGTTGAATATAGGTCTCCAGTGATGACACATCCCACTTGCGATTCAGGTGTCTGATTAGTAGCTTCTTATGCTCTTTGAATTTATTTTTAATTTCATCATCCTGATCGAAAGTGTGTGGTGTGTCACTCTGGAAAGCTGTTCTGATCTCTTGATCTATATCATCTCCCAACATGAAAGCCATCCCACGCGAGACTTGAATAATAGAAGATTTTAGGATTTTAAATACTGCACTAAAAATTGTTGGAAAACTTGCTAGAAGTGAACATAAAGATCACCATTGAACTGTAAACATATTAGGGTTTGGGGATGGGGAATTGCGCAAGTTCCGCTGGTGAGTGGGTGAAAAGAAATGTCACCCACTGGGGATCGTTTTTACCTGATAAGGTATAGTTGCTGTAACCATATAAGCATACAATATTAATTGGTGGGAAGGGGGGGAGGGGAAGGGGGGAAGTGGGAATGGAAGAAAGGGGATCAGTCTGTGTAGAGCAGACCGAAAGCGGTTACTATAGGCAACAGATTGTAGATCCAGAGGCGGAAATGATTTTAAAATTAATCATTTATTCCTGTTAACATTTCAAATAGATGTAAGAGGAAACATATGAAAGTGCAGCATTATTTTCAAAAGGTGAATGATCATACATTACATGAATTCATTGGAAACATCTAGTAAACAGACAAGACAAACAAATAACTAAAACATATAACAACACACTTGTCCGGACGTATGGTTCAGTCTTATATAAGTATGTGACCCAGTGAAGGATAATATTGTTTTGTATATTGATTACCGTCCACCAGGGAATATAGGGTAATCTCGGCCACCTGCTAGTAAGTGGATTTATTAATTAAGGTCAAATGGGTTTAACATTTAATATAAGACTGAACCTGATGGGGTGGGAAAGGGGGACCGGGGGAGGAGGGTATTAGCGCTGAGGGCATGCATTAGGACTGGTACAAATCGAAGCCGTTTGCCTAAATGCAGTATTTGCATTGGGTATACTCTGGGAATCCACTAATGGAAAAGTTCTTTGAAGATTGAAAGGGTTAATTGATGTTAATAAAAGGGCTGTTGTATTGGCACAATGGTAATGAATAAATGTCCTCCAAAAGTTGCTAGCAGAGAAAGTTCATCAATACGGTTATTAGTACAGAAATCTGTGATGCTTTTACAACATAGCTCTGGTTTGCACATATAGGCAGTGTGTAATTAGTCTCTTTATCATTGTCTGCAGCTCAATTTCAACCTACAAGTCAAAGTACTTTACCATAGGTCCCGGGTTACCTGGTATTTGGCAGCTGATTTGAGGGTGTTATTTTGGCCATACCTATTTGTTGTGTTGGCCGTCAACCCGAACGGATATTGTGGTAAAGTCCAGGTCCCCCAAGCGTTACCTGCGCCGGCATCAAAGTGGGATCCAATGTGGCTGCTTTGCAAATGCCTAGTGTCAGTTGCCGCGGTCGTAGCCGCTATTGTGTGTACTGACTATGGCTTACGAGCTCCGTGCCATGTCGATCCGCCCACTCCATTCAGAACAACGTCACGTGACTGTGTGGGATGTGACGTCAACGCGGTTCGCCGTGCTCTGTGGCGTAGCTTCGTCTGGACGTATCACGTCACTGGACAGGACCCATATTTATGTTTCACTGAAACCAGTGACGCGCATCATTAGGGGGTTGGGTTTTGTGAAAGACAACCCTTAGTTGCGTCCTGTCTGGATTTATTCCAATTTCCTATGTGACATTCACCTGTTTGAGGTTAATCTTCATTGCAACGCGCATAGGGGGGTCAGTTGAATTCTCATTTTTTGTTTGTTTGCTGAGAGTCACTGAACGTATTGACAAGAGGGACTTTATACATTTTCAATGTATTTTACAAAGGAGGAAAATAAGGAGATGGACACTTGGTGCATATGTAGAGGAGGTCAATGCTGGTAACGGCCCAGATTGTGTACATTTTGGTAAAAGGGGGGGGGGAGGGGGAAAGGGGGGGGAAGAAAAGGGGGGGATTTAGGTAAAAGAAAAACCACACATAATGATGATCTAATATTAATCATTTTCCTAAGCTTAGTTTGATATGTTATTAGAAATACTTGAAAGACCCTTATGTATAGGGAATGGCAAGAAAAAAGTAAAAAAAGCAAAAACATAATAATAAATGAACAATGTTTGAATTAATTGATTATATAGTTCAACTATCAAGGAAAGATATTGGTAAGGTAATAGTATTGATGAATATCATCAAGTCACAACATGTAGTGTTAGCAAAGGAAGGGAAAGGGGGGGGGGAAAGGAAGGGGGGAAAAAAGAAGGTAGGGGAAGGGGAAGGGGAAGCGAAGGAGAAGAAAGAGGGGGGGGGGTTTGAAAAGGAGGAAAAAAGGGGGGGAAGGGAAAAGAGGGGGGGGGAAAGAGGGGTAGAAGGGGAGGGAGGATTTTATTTATGGCCCACCTCTAGGTTGGCAGAAACACCTGCAAATTTAACTCCGTGTTTAGGCCAACAGGAACAAGGGATTTTAGGCGATATACCCACCATTTCTCCTTTTGTAGGAGGATGCGATCGTAGTCGCCTCTTCTGGTGGGAAGCTTAGGGACATATATCCCTTTGACCATCAAGCCCCTAGAGCTACGCCCATGATACTGGGCGAAATGTTTGGCTAGGGGTTTCTCAGGAATTTTTTCTTTGTTATTGATTTCTCTCAAGTGCTCACCGACTCGTATCCTCAGCGATCTCTTGGTCTTGCCCACATAAATCTTAGGGCAAGGACAAGTGATCATGTATATGACACGAGTCGTTGAGCAATTTATAAGATCCCTAATCTGAAAGGATCTAGTACCCAAAGAGTCGGTGAAGGTATTAGTTCGATGGACATAGGGGCAAACCTGGCATCTATTACACGGGAACATCCCTGTTGCCCGTGGGTATTCACTGAGCCAGGTAGTTTGTGGCTCTTTAGTAAACTCTGATTTCACCAGCATGTCTCCAAGATTTTTGGCTCGCCGTGCCACCAAAATAGGTGATTTACCAACAACCCTGGCCAGGTCAGGGGTGTTGGTCAAGATGCCCCAATGCTTTTCCAGTGTTTTTCGTACTGGTTCCCACTGTGACCCAAATGTTGTAATAATCCGTATTGGGTCATTGGTTTGTGGTGTATCCTCATTAGTTACTTGTATTAACTGCTCTTACTACATCCAAAGAATGCAATAACTTTTCCTCTACCGAGCTAGGTTTGGGGAAAAAGGAAGGAAGAACCACATCTTGGTTCAAATGGAACCTCGATACCACCTTAGGAAGAAAGGCTGGATGAGGACGTAATACTACTCTGTCCTTATGGCCAACCAGATATGGCTCC
Source organism: Rana muscosa (assembly GCA_029206835.1). Taxonomy (NCBI): domain Eukaryota; kingdom Metazoa; phylum Chordata; class Amphibia; order Anura; family Ranidae; genus Rana; species Rana muscosa. The sequence goes on along the minus strand of CM055118.1, from coordinate 366,407,002 downwards.
TTACAGGACAAGGTGGCTAATTCCGATACTCTTTTAGCCAAACAAATGGCTACTAAGAAAAATCAATTTCCTGGTGAGAAGAACCAAGGAAACGTGCCGCAATGGTTCAAATGGTTGTTTCCGTAGAACCGACAGAACCAGGTTTAAGTCCCATGGACATATGGGAATACTAACCGGAGGGCTAATACGCATCACTCCTTGTATGAAAGCTTTGACTAATGAATGCAAAGCCAAGGGCCTTTGAAAAAATATTGACAAGGCCGTCTGACCCTTGATAGTACTCAAGGCAAGCTTCCTATGTACAGCCCACTGTAGGAAGTCCAGAATCCTACCTATTACGTACTTACGTGGATGCCATTTCTTGGCCTCACACCACGTGATGTACGCCTTCTAGATCCTATAATAGATCTGCCTGGATACCGGCTTCCTGGCATTGATCATGGTAGATACCACAGGATTAGAGAGCCCTCTCTTTTTTAGAATGTGGGCTTCAATAGCCAGGCCGTCAACCTAGGGCTGGTAAGGAAGGGTAGTATATCGGTCCTTGCGAAAGCAGGTCTGGACGATGTGGGAGGGTCCTAGGACTTCCCACTGACATTTTTACAATCTCCGCGTACCATACCCTTCGAGGCCACGCTGGAGCCACCAGAATCACTGGTTTCTTTTCTACCCTGATTCTGCGGATTAATCGCGGTGGGAATGCATATATCAGCTTGAACTGATCCCAAGGGAACACTCGGGCATCCGAACCGCAAGCTAGGGGATCCCTTGTGCGAGACACAAATCTGTCCACCTTTGCGTTGAATCTGGATGCTAGCAGATCTACATCCGGTGTTTCCCACCGCTGGCATATTGCCTGCAAACCTCGGGGTGAAGAGACCATTCCCCCGGGCATAATTGCTGGCGACTTAAAAAGTCCGCTCTCCAATTTTCCACTTCTGGGATGAAAACCGCGGATATGGCTGGGACATATCTTTCTGCCCATTCCAGGATGCAATTCGCTTCCCTCTGGGCTGCACGACTCCTGGTGCCACCCTGGTGATTGATATATGCCACTGCTGTGGCATTGTCTGATTGAATTCTGACAGGGGACCCTTGGAGTTTGGATGTCCATGCTACTAGGGCATACCGGGCTGCTCGTATCTCTAAGAGATTGATGGGCAGGGCCTTCTCTGCTTCTGACCACTTGCCCTGGAGAGACCATTGCTCCAGTACTGCCCCCCAGCCTATGAGGCTGGCATCTGTAGTGACCACCTTCCAAGAAACCGGACTGAAGGGTTTCCCTTTTCCCAGATTCTGGGGCACCAACCACCAATGGAGGCTCTTGCGAACGGAAGGGGACAGGGACATTGGTAAGTCTAAAGCCTGAACTTTTTTGTTCCAGGCTGACAGTATGGCCCTCTGCAAGTTCCTTGAATGGAATTGACCGTAGGGTACTGCTTCGAATGAAGCCACCATTTTTCCCAGCAGCCTCATACACAGGCATATGGATGGTTTTCTTTTTTGTACCCACTAAGTGGGTCAAATCTTTCAAAGACGACACCTTCTCTGGAGGTAAGAAAATCTTTCTCTGATTTGAATCCAGTCTTAGCCCCCAAGTATTCCAGACTTTTGACTGGTTTTAGGGCTGACTTGTCTCGGTTGATAATGCAACCGTGAGATTCCAGATACTTGATTGTCTTGTGAACGACCACCTCTAGTTTTTTTCACTGAGTGGTCTATCAGCAACAAGTCGTCTAGATATGCCATTATCGTTACACCTTGTGTTCCTAGTTTGGCCAATCGTAGGGCCAGAATTTTTGTGAACACTCGTGGTGCTGTGGCCAGACCGAAAGGTAAGGCTCTGAACTGAAAATGGCGCCCTTCTACTGCAAAGCGTAGACATTTCTGGTGGGCCGGACAGATGGGAATATGCAAATAAGCATCCCTTATGTCGATCGAGGCTAACCATTCCTGCCCTTGTAGGACGGTGGCCACCGATTGGATCGACTCCATCCGAAAAAGTCCTGTTATGTAGGAACTTGTTTAGCCCTTTTATATTTAATATGGGCCTCACGTCCCCATTTGGTTTGGGGACTGTGACGAGGTTCGAGTAAAACCCAAACCCGCTTTCTTCCAAGGGAACCTCATGATTACCCTTGGAGCAATAGTTGTTCTAGTGCCAGAAGGAGGGATCCTCTCTTCTGGGGATCGCTTGGCACGTTTGACCTCATAAAATGGGCAGGAGGAATGTCTTTTAACTCCAGCCTGTATCCCAGACTTACTGCGGAGATCACCCATCTGTCTCTGATGGTGTCCCGCCATGGTCTCTGTGAACAACTGAAGTCTTCCCCTCACCCGATTGAGTGGGGGCAACCCTTCATGACTTGGGGGGAGGTTTTGTACCTCTCTTGACCCAGGGTTTCTTGTTACCCTGTGATTGTCCCTGATTTCTGCCCCCTGGATTTGACCGCGGAGGCCGTCGGAACTGTTTCACAGCCGATGTGCCAGGGACTGGAGAAGTAGGCCTCTTAAAAGAAGGACTTCTACCCTTGTTCTTAACCGGCAAGAGTGTACTTTTACCGGCAGAAGTTTTCTGGATATATTTGTCCAGATCTTCTCCAGATAAGCGTTCTCCATGAAATGGGAAGCTAATCAGCAATTTCTTACAGGGAGCTTCAGCAGACCAGTTTTTGAGCCATAGAAGCCTACGCATATGTCTACAGACAGCGTAAAGCGGGAGGCCTGTTGGATTGTATCCTTTATGGCGTCCACCGCAACACAAGGCTCTAGGTAGGTCAGCTAGGGCAAGAGCCTGCTGATCTGGTAAGTCCCTTAAGACTTGTTTCAACTGATCTTTCATTGCTTGGCAGACTCCAATCGCTGCTACTGCAGGTTGTGTCACCATGCTTACTGTAGAGAAAGCAGATTTTAGTAAAGACTCCAATTTTTTATCTATTGGGTCTTTGAACATTGGAACATTATCTACTGGACATGTCAGTGATTTATTTACACAAGAGATGGCTGTGTCCACTGTACGGACCCTCCATTTTTTTATGAACTTAACCTCCATGGGATAGATCACTGGAAATCTCTTGGGGGGAGTAAATATTTTAACAGGATGCTCCCAATCCTGGTAAATAAGCCCTTCCAATAAAGGGTGGATTGGGAAGGAACAGACAGTCTGGGGAGCTTTCAGCGACCCAAGGCGAGGAAACAGTAGTGGTTGATGGTTCCGCCAGAGGCATTTAAAATGCTGCTCGGACCATGTTAGTCAGAGACTGAACCCATAATCTTTCAGCCTGAGATGCTGAGAAAGGTTCTTCCACTGTTGATTCCTCTATAACTGAATCAACCTCACCTGATCCCCTTCAGGTAGGTCGATCTCTGTGTGGGGCTGTTCCTCCACTAACAGGCACTCTGCAGGAGGAGACGGAGATCGGACGCGCTTTCCCTGTGACAGGGAAGCAGCGATCAATGCTGTTAATCTCTCTTCCAATCCTCCCAGAGTTGAGGATAAAACCTCCTCTGTTATATATACAGGAGCAGGTGGACTGGGGACAGCCGCAGTACCAGGTACTCCTGCGGGGTTTCCTACGGCTACTGACCTCTGAAATTTCAGGGGAGATTGGCGCAGTACAGCATGCCCAAAATCCTCAGAGCCCGATGGAGACCCCTTTCGCTTCTTGGAAGACTTATTTCCAGAGCGTCTGGACGACATATCCTATAAGCACAAAGCTGAGGTATTCCCGTCGTCATACACCAATTTTTCTGGTAATAGTCTAACACAGTTGCTGCTATATACCAGCTGGTGTCCACTAAAGTGTCTTTCTATGGGGATGCCTGCATCAACTGCCTCTGTGTGCCACCGTTTTGTTGCTAGCTCTGCTTGCATCCAGCTGATACTTGTACTGTGTCTTTTACACATGCTGGGACGCCTGCACATGCGCAGAAGCGCCGCGGCGCGCATCGAGCGTCATCCACCCGCCCCGCCCCTTTTTTTCATAGGAGGCGCGTGCACGCGCCCGCGCGCGCCCGTGCGCCACTGGCGCCCTTTTCGAAACCAAACAGGGACTAGGAGCCAGGGCCCTTTTTGCCGGAGGGCCTGTGCGGTGGATGAGCGCAGCAACAGGGCAGAGGAAGTGGATTCCCACAGAGAACTTACCAACTGCCTGGATCTTTTGACTTGAGAAAACCAAAGATCCACATGACAAGAAAAAATGGACCACAGCGGCCTCTAGTGGTTTAACACAGGTACCGCGGTCCCTTTTTTTTTTTTTTCTTGACTACTATTAAAATTTTACATTTTCCAGTAGTTACAGGCATACACAGATATTAGCGGGAATACCGTTAGGTAACAGACAGAAAGACAAATTAGGCTTGGGGGTCCCCCAATAGAACCAAGTTCCTGGGGGCCCCCACTTACCTGTTCCCCGCCGCAGGACTCTGTTTGGTCCACAGAAGCCCAAACTTCACCTATCACGGCAGGCATTGTAATTAAACCTTCAGGGACCGGGTTCCCAAGGATTCCACTCCCCTGGACCTGTATAGCACCCTGCACAGAAAACATCTTGGTCGTGGGTATGACCAGAGCTCTGGATCCCAGGGTCCAGCCCTCCTAAGAGAAGCATTACAGGCAAAACCTTGCTCTTCTGCTGCAAGGCCCGGGTACCGACCGTTTAGCTATGAAGCTTTTTTGGTGGGATCCGGAACAGCTTACTAAGGCCCGTAAAAGAACCTGTACGCAAGCCCAGTGAAAACACATGTTACTCTTTGGCCAACACCTTAGACACTGGCAAAAAACTGAGGTGCTCCCGGATGGGAGGGGCTTATATAGGGGAGGGTACTTCCGGTTTTGGAAGTTGCCAGTGCCAGCACCTGAAGGTATCTATATAACCCATTAGTAATGACTAAGTCGCTCTGTGTCCCGTGATGTACGAAAAAGAAATACACAATTCTCTCCCACGCTACTGCCCCCTGACTTTGCTTTGTTTCGTTTAGGATAGAGAAAGGGTTAAAATCACTGCAATGTATATTGATCACTCGGGGGGATTTGTTTTTTTCTCAATAAAAGTAGTACTTTTTAATGTAGCTGGCATACCTGTAGACCATTTGGTTCAAGCACAATGTCTGGATAAAAAACTCTCATATTGCTTGTATTGCACTGTCCTGGATAACTGGTAGGACACAAAATCTATACGCTACCCAGGGGTGATTAGGCTTACATATTTTTACCCTTATCTTATTGGAGACTTCTATATTTTTATAAGATCCTCCCGCCATTCCCACAACCGCTGGGCCAGGGTTGTGGGAAAGGGGCGCTTGTCCTCATGAACATGGGACCCCGCCATGCTAGGGACATGTGGCCTGGTCTGGTTCAGGAGGGTGCCAGGCTGCTTGTTAGGCTTCCATGTTCTTCTTCTGATCCCAAAGCAGACTTCCAAATTTAAATACGTTTCTCCATCCACCCATACAACCACCGGGCCAGAGTTGTGGGAAAGAGGCTGTCCTCGTGAACATGGGACCCCACAATGTTGAGGACATGTGGCCTGGTCTGGTTCAGGAGGGTGCCAGGATGCATGCTTGGATCAATGGTCTGGTATAGATTTAATAAAGGATCCAGCACCATTTTTTGCACCCTTAAAATCTGTGCAAGATCTAAAGGGTATGGATTTTGGCAATATTTATTTGTACATGTATAGCAAAGGTGACACATAAAAAAAAAGTTGTTAATTCGCAATTCCCTGACACCTTCTTTTATTTTGTTAATAATACAATAGGAACCCGCCCAAAATACATGCCAGATTTTTATCCTCCTTGATGAGGGTCTTTGTAAATATGGGGTTCCCTATTTCCAGTGGAGAAAAAAGCTCCAACATTCACCAGTCTGTAACTGTAGAGTAGTCACCACATCCCTGATAGATATGAAAAAACAATAACCCCCCTAAGGGTGGGACTTTGAAAGTGACTACTACTTGTTGTTGTTCATCGCATCTAGACAAGATATTAATCATGAAAATGTCGTCAATATCACGATAGATTCGGTCAGAGGTAAAAGGATTTCCTCTGATAGAAAGTTTTGTTCCCACTCCCCCAGATACAGATTGGCGTAGGATGGGGCACAAGAGGTCCCCATTGCTATGCCCTGCACCTGGAGGTAGTGGGAACCATCAAAGGCAAACACATTGCACGTAAGGATATGTTCCAAAGCTGAAAGCAGAAAGCAATCAAAGGGACGATTGTCTCGATGGGATTGTGATAGGACATGCCTGATAACCCCAATGCCCCGCAACAGCCACCAACAGGGCATTGGGGGGCACAGACATCTCATCCAACTGGTGCGGAAGATACATAGTGTCCTTGACAAAGGAGGGCAAGTTGTTGACATATGGACGAATTTGCTCGTCAATGAATTTAATGAGGTTCTCAGTGATGCTCCCACACCCCGAAAACAATGGGGCATCCTGGTGGTGGAGTTTGATTTTTGTGTACTTTCGGGAGACTATAAAATGTGGGGATTCTAGGGTAGAGTGTCCTAATGAAATTCCAAGTTTGCATGTTAATGATTTTTTTGGCATAAGCATTGTCTATCAAAAGATAGAAGTCACAATCAAATTTATTGATCTGTGACTTTGGAATCCGTTTATACCAATCACTATTTTTAAGTATCTTAAGACACATTTCTTTATACTGAGAGTTGCTCATAATAACAATATTGCCCCCTTTGTCTGCCTGTTTGGTGGTTAAATGGGTTTGCTTGGTCAAATTGTCAATTGGTCAAATTGGTCAAATTGTCCAGAGCATCTTTTTGTTCCTTGGTCAAATATTTGGACACTTACCTGTCCTGGAGTCCAGCGACGTCCGCAGCAGAGGACGAGCGACCGCTCATCGCTCTGCTGCTCCCTCCGCCATCCTCGCTGAGGGAACCAGGAAGTGAAGCCCTGCGGCTTCATGCCCGGTTCCCTACGGCGCATGCGCGAGTCGCGCTGCGCCGTTCTGATTGGTGCTCCTGTGTTCTGGGAGCCGAGTGTCTCCCAGAACACCAAGGGAAGTCTGCGGGAAGTGACGTAACTCCCGCAGATTCCCGGAGAGAGGACTCCCGGATGTGGGTGAAAATACCTGTCTTAGACAGGTATCTTCACCCCCCTCCCCCCTGAAAGGTGTCAATTGTGACACCGGAGGGGGGGAGGAATCCAAATAGCAAAAGTTGCTATTTAGGGTGGAGCTCCACTTTAAGTTTGTTTATATCTCTGGCTGTCATTGTGAGAAAAGCCCCTAAATTGATGTTTGAACCAATGGCAGGAAACTTGTCTGACTTTTTTTTGAGGGATGATTGAATTTTTGGTATCATCTCTTTTTTGGTTGATGTGTCCACAGTAAGTAGGCTCTCTAGGTCAATTTTGTCAATGAGGTCAATGCCGTCCTGATCTTCAGATAATTCTACTAGAGTATCTACATCTCGTTCATATTGAGTCTGTTCTTTTTGAACAATCTCAGTTTTGTCATACATACTTCCTAATAACAGTTTCCTAGAAAAAAGCTGTAAATCTTTTATTACTTCGAATTTATCTATGTCGAAATCCGGTTAAAAACTAAGACCTCTTGACAAAACTGATGTCTCATCTTTCGAGAGTATGTAATCTGAAAGATTAATAATGTTTAAGCGATCATTAGTAGATCCATGCATATCTAGCTATGATGTCAGATTAGGCAAATTAATATTAATTTTTGCCATGGGTTCAACCGTGTCAGTGAAGTTGCCTTGAGGAAACAGTGTCCCAGAAGTAGTTCGCTCAGATGAGCCACCTCGTGAACCAATTACCTTACTGCTACTATTACCAGTGTGAGAAGAAATAGAATTAGCCTCCACCATGCGTTGTTTTTTGGTGAATCCTTGATTCGGTGATTTCCACTTATTTTTTAACGATTTTTTCTTTTCAGGTTCATTTCATTTGAATGACTGCCGTTGGCATAGTGTTTTCCATCTGAAATCTGGACTTGTGGGCATTTTGAAGTTCTGAGGCACGTTACTTCCTGTTTCTTTTTCTGTCTCCTTTTGAAGGTTTTAGTGCCATTTTGGTAGGTATATATATATATATATACATACAATTTTTTCTGGCTTTTCTTTTTAGACACACTTTGACCATCTAGTTACTCTAATGATTTGGAAAGTTGAATTATGGAATTTTTCATTTTTTCTACTTTTCCTTCTTATTTATATAAATCAAAAGGAGAATAAACAGGGTGACTTTTGTTCCCCCCCCCCTTTTTCGTCTGTCATTTGGAGGGAGCCCTGGTTGGAGGCTATTTTGGTCCTCATTCCCAAGTTGGGAGACACTCTCCTTCATTTAACTCCTTGAGCCATGCACTTTATTCTCGACATATGGAGTATCAATTGAATCCTAGAGTTATTATATACATGTAACAACTGATTGAGAATGAAACATTGATATATAAGAACCATGAAACTAACCAACTATGCTTTCTTACTAGACACTTTTAACCTTAAATGTCTATAAACCCCCTGAAGAAGGGCTATATTCCCAAACAGCTGTTGGGTCTGACTTTTGAGTGTTCTTTTGTCCATTTCAAGCAAGATTGTCTGGATTCATACAAATTCCATGTATTTTTATTTATGATTTGTATAACCTTGTATTTATTAAAATTTATATATTTTTGATACATATCTACTTCTGTGTGTAGCCTATTTCCAGTGGCATCACTAGGGTTGGTGTCTCCTGGTGTGGTAAAACATGGTGCCACCCCACCCCCCCGGTAGGGATGAGCTTCGTGTTCGAGTCGAACATACGTTCGACTCGAACATTGGCTGTTCGATCGTTCGACGAAGATCGAACGATTTGGGCCGTTCGCGCCAAATTCGAGTGACGCGAACGGCCCACAATGCACTACGCCATCGCAGTGTCATCCAGGCGCTGTGATTGGCCAAGCATGCACTGTGACCCCGCATGCTTGGCCAATCACAGCGCCGGCAGCGAGGAGAGCAATGATTGGCCACAGGCAGGATGCCTGTGGCCAATTATTGCTGAGGGTGTTTAGTACACGCCCCACACTATAAAAGGCCGCCAGCACGGCGGCCTAGTGTAGTGTGTTCCGGAGCAGGGATAGAGTAGCATAGGCAGGGACAGTGACTGTTATTTCTTTCTTGCTTAACCTGGATTCCTTTAGTTTAGGGAAAGAGAAGGATAGGTAGGGAGAGTGTCAGTGTGTTTTGTGCTTCTGCTATAGTGTGCTTAAAAAAAACATTTATTCTAGGGACAGAAAACTCTAGGTAGGGACAGTGTCAGTTTCTTTCACTCTGCAAGTCCTTGTTTCCAGGGACCTGTAAGGACAGTGAGTTAATTGTCCTTGTGCTATATTGTGCTTAAAAAAAACATTTATTCTAGGGACAGAAAACTCTAGGTAGGGACAGTGTCAGTTTCTTTCACTCTGCAAGTCCTTGTTTCCAGGGACCTGTAAGGACAGTGAGTTAATTGTCCTTGTGCTATATTGTGATTAAAAAAAACATTTATTCTAGGGACAGAAAACTCTAGGTAGGGACAGTGTCAGTTTCTTTCACTCTGCAAGTCCTTGTTTCCAGGGACCTGTAAGGACAGTGAGTTAATTTTCCTTGTGCTATATTGTGATTAAAAAAAACATTTTTTCTAGGGACAGAAAACTGTAGGTAGGGAGAGTGTTTTTTTTCTTTCACTCTGCAAGTCCTTGTTTCCAGGGACCTGTAAGGACAGTGAGTTAATTGTCCTTGTGCTATATTGTGCTTAAAAAAAACATTTATTCTAGGGACAGAAAACTCTAGGTAGGGACAGTGTCAGTTTCTTTCACTCTGCAAGTCCTTGTTTCCAGGGACCTGTAAGGACAGTGAGTTAATTGTCCTTGTGCTATATTGTGATTAAAAAAAACATTTATTCTAGGGACAGAAAACTCTAGGTAGGGACAGTGTCAGTTTCTTTCACTCTGCAAGTCCTTGTTTCCAGGGACCTGTAAGGACAGTGAGTTAATTTTCCTTGTGCTATATTGTGATTAAAAAAAACATTTTTTCTAGGGACAGAAAACTGTAGGTAGGGAGAGTGTTTTTTTTCTTTCACTCTGCAAGTCCTTGTTTCCAGGGACCTGTAAGGACAGTGAGTTAATTGTCCTTGTGCTATATTGTGCTTAAAAAAAACATTTATTCTAGGGACAGAAAACTCTAGGTATGGACAGTGTCAGTTTCTTTCACTCTGCAAGTCCTTGTTTCCAGGGACCTGTAAGGACAGTGAGTTAATTGTCCTTGTGCTATATTGTGATTAAAAAAAACATTTATTCTAGGGACAGAAAACTCTAGGTAGGGACAGTGTCAGTTTCTTTCACTCTGCAAGTCCTTGTTTCCAGGGACCTGTAAGGACAGTGAGTTAATTTTCCTTGTGCTATATTGTGATTAAAAAAAACATTTTTTCTAGGGACAGAAAACTGTAGGTAGGGAGAGTGTTTTTTTTCTTTCACTCTGCAAGTCCTTGTTTCCAGGGACCTGTAAGGACAGTGAGTTAATTGTCCTTGTGCTATATTGTGCTTAAAAAAAACATTTATTCTAGGGACAGAAAACTCTAGGTAGGGACAGTGTCAGTTTCTTTCACTCTGCAAGTCCTTGTTTCCAGGGACCTGTAAGGACAGTGAGTTAATTTTCCTTGTGCTATATTGTGATTAAAAAAAACATTTATTCTAGGGACAGAAAACTCTAGGTAGGGACAGTGTCAGTTTCTTTCACTCTGCAAGTCCTTGTTTCCAGGGACCTGTAAGGACAGTGAGTTAATTTTCCTTGTGCTATATTGTGATTAAAAAAAACATTTATTCTAGGGACAGAAAACTCTAGGTAGGGACAGTGTCAGTTTCTTTCACTCTGCAAGTCCTTGTTTCCAGGGACCTGTAAGGACAGTGAGTTAATTTTCCTTGTGCTATATTGTGATTAAAAAAAACATTTATTCTAGGGACAGAAAACTCTAGGTAGGGACAGTGTCAGTTTCTTTCACTCTGCAAGTCCTTGTTTCCAGGGACCTGTAAGGACAGTGAGTTAATTGTCCTTGTGCTATATTGTGCTTAAAAAAAACATTTTTTCTAGGGACAGAAAACTCTAGGTAGGGAGAGTGTTTTTTTTTTTTCACTCTGCAAGTCCTTGTTTCCAGGGACCTGTAAGGACAGTGAGTTAATTGTCCTTGTGCTATATTGTGCTTAAAAAAAACATTTATTCTAGGGACAGAAAACTCTAGGTAGGGACAGTGTCAGTTTCTTTCACTCTGCAAGTCCTTGTTTCCAGGGACCTGTAAGGACAGTGAGTTAATTTTCCTTGTGCTATATTGTGATTAAAAAAAACATTTTTTCTAGGGACAGAAAACTGTAGGTAGGGAGAGTGTTTTTTTTCTTTCACTCTGCAAGTCCTTGTTTCCAGGGACCTGTAAGGACAGTGAGTTAATTGTCCTTGTGCTATATTGTGCTTAAAAAAAACATTTATTCTAGGGACAGAAAACTCTAGGTAGGGACAGTGTCAGTTTCTTTCACTCTGCAAGTCCTTGTTTCCAGGGACCTGTAAGGACAGTGAGTTAATTTTCCTTGTGCTATATTGTGATTAAAAAAAACATTTTTTCTAGGGACAGAAAACTGTAGGTAGGGAGAGTGTTTTTTTTCTTTCACTCTGCAAGTCCTTGTTTCCAGGGACCTGTAAGGACAGTGAGTTAATTTTCCTTGTGCTATATTGTGATTAAAAAAAACATTTTTTCTAGGGACAGAAAACTGTAGGTAGGGAGAGTGTTTTTTTTCTTTCACTCTGCAAGTCCTTGTTTCCAGGGACCTGTAAGGACAGTGAGTTAATTGTCCTTGTGCTATATTGTGCTTAAAAAAAACATTTTTTCTAGGGACAGAAAACTGTAGGTAGGGAGAGTGTTTTTTTTTTTTCACTCTGCAAGTCCTTGTTTCCAGGGACCTGTAAGGACAGTGAGTTAATTGTCCTTGTGCTATATTGTGCTTAAAAAAAACATTTATTCTAGGGACAGAAAACTCTAGGTAGGGACAGTGTCAGTTTCTTTCACTCTGCAAGTCATTGTTTCCAGGGACCTGGAGAGACATTGAGTGAATTGTCCTTGTGCTATATTGTGATTAAAAAAAACATTTATTCTAGGGACAGAAAACTCTAGGTAGGGACAGTGTCAGTTTCTTTCACTGTGAAAGTCCTTGTTTCAAGGGACAGAGAAGGACACCTGAAGGTAGCCCTTATTGCTTTTTTCCCATCTCCCTGCAGGCCATCTATTAGAATGTCTGGAAGGCAAACAAGGAGAGGCAGACAGTCAGGAGGCAATAAAAGAGGGCAAGCAGGCTCTGTGTCTGGGGGCAACAGTGCTGGTCGTGGACGCGGTGCATTGTCATCAGCACATGGCCATGGGACACGCTTGTCCTTCTTTTCGGCAGCTGGACATGTTGAGCCACATCATGCCGAAGACTTGGTAGAGTGGATGACCAAGCCCTCCTCCTCCTCCTCATCCTCTCTCACCCAGGCTCAGGGTACTGGAAAAGCAGCTGCCAAAGCGTCGTCTTCCCTGGTATCAATGTCAGACAAATCATCAGTCACTCCTTCCCTAGACCCACCATGTCCTCCTCCTGAGGAGTCCCCCGAACTGTTTCAGCACAGTGTTGGGTACATGCTCCAGGAGGATGCCCAGCGTTTCGAAGGGTCTGATGATGAAACCCAGCTAGAGGAAGGCAGTAGCGTGAGAGCAGACAGAGGGGATGCTCAAGAAGGACACCAATCTGGCAGTCATGTTCCAGCAGCTGCAGCATACTGCCAGATTGGCTCCAGTGATGAGGAGGGAGGGGATGATGAGGTCAATGACTCCACGTGGGTGCCTAATAGGAGAGAGGAGGAGGAGGAGGATGAGGAGGAGGCACATCTCCAACGAGGCAGGATGCCCTTTGGTGGCCAGCGTAAGGGCAGTACACCGACGGAATCACACCGCAGAGCTCCGCCTGTGCAGGGCGCTGCCTCTGCCCGTCATTCAAAAAGTTCTTTGGTGTGGGCCTTTTTTGAGGCTAGTGCATCAGATCGCACAGCTGCTGTTTGCAACATATGTCTCAAGCGTATATCGCGTGGCCAAAACATCAGCCGCTTGGGTACCACATGCCTGACCAGACATATGTTGACCTGCCATGCAGCTCGTTGGCAAGCCTACCTCAAAGACCCACACCAAAGAACCAAGCGGACCTCTCCTTGCACCGCATCAGCTGGGATCTCCAACCCCACTATAACTTCAGTCCTCTCTGAAACATGCACTGAGAGGAATGAAGGTGTAGAATTAGGTGTGTCACAGCCAAGTACTTGCGCCCACTCTGCTAGCAGTACACCGACGTCCGATTCTAGCAGGCAAATTTCCCTGCCCCAGCTGCTGGACCGTCGAAAGAAGTTCACTCCCAGCCATCCACATGCCCAGCGGTTGAATGCTAGCTTGGCTAAATTGCTAGCGCTTCAACTGCTGCCTTTTCAGTTGGTAGACTCGGCCCCCTTCCGTGAGTTTGTGCAATGTGCGGTTCCTCAGTGGCAGGTTCCCAAACGCCACTTTTTCTCACGGAAGGCTATTCCGGCTCTCTACCGGCATGTGGAAGGCAATGTCTTGGCCTCGCTGGACAGGGCGGTCAGCGGTAAGGTGCATATTACCGCTGACTCATGGTCCAGCAGGCATGGACAGGGACGTTACCTTTCTTTCACGGCCCATTGGGTCACTCTTTTGGCAGCTGGGAAGGATTCAGGACAAGGTGCAGTAGTGTTGGAGGTTGTCCCACCGCCACGCCTCCAAAATGCTACTACTGGTTGTGACACACCTCTCTCCTCCACCCCCTCCTCTTCTTCTTCCTCCATGGCCTCTTCCTGTGGTTTGTCCTATGAACCAGCGGTGCTCCGTAGCCGTTCACGGGGCTACGCAAGTACGCAGGCAAAAAGATGCCATGCCGTGCTTGCGCTGGTGTGTTTGGGGGACAGAAGCCACACTGGGGCAGAGGTCCTGTCTGCTCTGCAGGGCCAGGCCGAGAGGTGGTTGACGCCACGCCAGCTTAAGCCAGGAATGGTGGTTTGCGACAATGGCACCAACCTCCTCTCCGCCCTCCGACAGGGACAACTGACCCATGTGCCCTGTGTGGCTCACGTCCTTAACCTGGTGGTGCAGCGCTTCTTGGGCAGGTACCCGGGCTTACAGGATGTCCTGAGGCAGGCCAGGAAAGTCTGTGTGCATTTCCGCAGATCTTATAATGCCAGTGCTCGCCTGGCTGAGCTGCAAAAGGAGTTGAACCTGCCCAAGAACCGCCTTATATGTGACATGCCCACCAGGTGGAACTCAACGTTGGCCATGCTGCAGCGGCTGCACACGCAGCAGAGGGCCATCAATGAGTACCTGTGCGACTACGGCACCAGGACAGGGTCAGGGGAGCTTGGTTTTTTTTCTCCACGCCAGTGGGGCATGATCAGGGATGCATGCACTGTCCTGGCACCATTTGAGGAGGCCACGAGGATGGTGAGCAGTGACAGTGCATGCATCAGTGACACTGTACCTCTTGTCCACCTGTTGGAGCACACGCTGCGTGGAATAATGGACAGGGCACTTGAGGCAGAACAGAGGCAGGAAGAGGAGGACTTCCTTGCCTCTCAAGGCCCCCTTTACCCAGACAGTGTTCCTTCTGTCCCACCCATCGCACAGGAAGAGGAGGAGGAGGAGGAGGAGGAGGAGGAGGAGGATTGTGTCAGCATGGAGGTGGAGGCTGGCACTCAGCATCATCAGCAGCAGTCTTTTAGGGATGATTTACAGTCCCAAGAAACCAGTGGACTTGTACGTGGCTGGGAGGAGGTGGCTGCGGATCATGTCGTCCTTAGTGACCCAGAGGACTCCGGAGCGAATGCCTCAGCAAACCTACGCTGCATGGCCTCCCTGATCCTGCAAAGTCTGCGGAAGGATCCTCGTATTCTTCGGATCAAGGAGAGGGACCATTACTGGCTGGCCACTCTCCTTGATCCACGGTACAAGGGTAAGGTTGCGGACCTTATGTTACCGTCGCAGAGGGAGCAGAGGATGAGACAACTCCGGGAGGCCTTGCAGAAAGGTCTGTGCAACGCGTTCCCAGAGACTGGGAGGTTGCAAACTCCTGGTCCTGGACAACGAGTTGCTGAGGCTTCGGCCAGTCAAAGAAGGAGCGGTGGGGAAGGTGGCCGTCTGACCGATGCGTTCAGACAATTCTTTAGTCCGCAGCCCCAAAGTATGATCGGTTCCAGCAACCATCGCCAGCGTCTGATAAACATGGTGCAGGAATATCTAGGGGCAAGGTCAGACTTGGACACCTTCCCCACCGAAAATCCTCTGGCTTACTGGGTCTTGAGGATGGATCACTGGCCAGAGCTTGCACAGTATGCAATTGAGCTACTGGCCTGTCCTGCATCCAGCGTTCTTTCGGAACGCACATTCAGTGCTGCTGGAGGATTTGTCACGGATCACAGGGTGCGCCTGTCCACCGACTCGGTTGATCGACTGACTTTCATCAAGATGAACCAGTCTTGGATCACCACCAGCTACCACACACCTGATGCTGATATAACAGACTAATTGATTTTAAAATGTCACATCCCTTCAAGACTGATGCTGATGCTGAGTGCCTGTGCTGTTATGTTGACTGGCTATCCTCCTCCTCCGAGTCCTCAATGATACGATTGATGATGATAGCTTGGAAGATCATTTTTGTTTATGGGTGCCGCCACCAGTGCCTAACGCCCAATTTTTCAGCCCCTGTTTAACAGGGGCGTGTAATTACAATTTTTGAAGCAATACTTTGCAACAGGGCTCATTGCTGTGCTCCAAGTACAGTATCTGTGAGGAGTTGCAGTGTTGTGCCACCAGTGCCTAAGGCCCAATTTTTCAGCCCCTGTTTAACAGGGGCGTGTCATTACAATTTTTGAAGCAATACTTTGCAACAGGGCTCATTGCTGTGCTCCAAGTACAGTATCTGTGAAGGGTTGCAGTGTTGTGCCACCAGTGCCTAAGGCCCAATTTTTCAGCCCCTGTTCAACAGGGGCATGTAATTACAATTCTTGATCTAATAATTCACAGCAGGGCCCATTGCTGCACCCACCAAGAGTAACTGTCAGGGCTTACAGTGTTGTGGCACCAGCACCACCATCAAAGGCCCAATTTTTACTACCACTGTTCAACAATTATATGTAATTAAAATTCCTGATATAATAGTTGACAGCAGGGCGTTCCAGCACCAACCAAGAGTAACTGTGAGTGCTTACAGTGTTGTGCCAACACCAACAACTAAGGGGCCTATTTCTGCAGAGTATATACGGCAGGTCCCTACTTTCAAACATCCAACTTACAAACGACTCCTACTTGCAAACGCAAGAAGACAACAGGAAGTGAGAGGAAATCTACCACTAGGAAGGAAAATTCTCTCCTGTAAGAATAAATATGGGAGAAAGGTGTCTCCTCTGTACTGATGCTTTATCAGCAATCCTTGTTTCAAGAAAAACACCACATTTCAAAAACAGTTGTCATTAGGACGGAAAGTGAGGTGAAATGTTCTGAACAGGGGCACAGACAGCAAAACAAATGTTACAGGGGTGATAACCCTTACCTATGTTTTCCAAAAAGTTTAAAAATAGATTTTTGGTCTGGAGCTACACTTCAACAATGTACCTGTTCAAAATTACAAACAGATTCTACATAAGAACAAACCTACAGTCCCTGTCTTGTATGCACCGCCTGTATACGGCTGTTCTGAGTATATAGGGCCTTTTTTATTTTATGTGCGGGGTTCCCCTTAATATCCATACAAGACCCAAAGGGGCTGGTAATGGGCTGGGGTAGGGGGGGGGTCATGGGGTAGCTATGCCATTTTTCTTAAAGATTTTCATCCATATTACCGGGACCAGACATTACATTAAAGCCGCAAGCAGTTTTAAATGGCTTTTTTTTCCTTTAGAAGTGTCATTTTGTGCAGGGACAGTTCTAAACACGGGAAACACGTGGCACTTCACAGGCATACTTTAGACACCCCCCAGGTACGATATTTAAAGGAATATTTGACTTTTTTTTTTTCACTTTATGCATCATTAAAATGACTGCTCCCGGAAAACGACCGTTTTTAAAACTTATTTTTGCATTGATACATGTCCCCTGGTGCAGAACCCGGGTTCCCAAACCCTTTTTAGGACAATAACATGCATAATAGTTTTTATAATTAGCACTTTAGAATTCGAACGTTCGCATCCATTGTATTTAATAGGGTTCTAATGTTCGTTCGAACTTTCGGTCCGTTCGCGGGTTCTGGTGCGAACCGAACCCGGGGGTGTTCGGCTCATCACTACCCCCCGGTACACTGAGCAGTCTAGCACATCAGCACAGCTCTCCCCCCTAGCCAGCCACAATACTCTGTCCTGCCACTACGGAGTAGGATAGAGAAGTAGACCCTGGGCAGGCTATGTGAGTTAATGATATTTTAAGGGGCTTTTTTTTTCTTCATAGTAAATGTCACTTTTCCTATACTATTTTGTTTACATGGTAGAAATGCACCACTTCACAGACAGGTTTTGGGGACCCCAGAAGAGCATTTTTTTTTCAAGGAATAGCTCATTATTAATGTTGTACTTTTTTTTTGCATTGGTACATGTCCCTTTTGGCAGAGTCTCTCATGCACTTTATTTTGCTTATACCTTGCCTATTAGCTTTAAAAATTGCGAAAATTGATTTGGGAGATTCTGTTCCCATTTACTTCAATGGAGTTCAGATTCAGCACCTGGAATTTTGACATGCTTAGCTAAATCAGGGTGTTTTCAGCTTATCCCTAGGGGTGACCTGAATAGTCTACAGGTTTGCTGGCTACAGTAAGAAAAAAAAAATCTTACCCAAGCTCCACTGCTATATCCAGGATTTAGAATCTAGAGACCAGTGCTCTGTCTAGGGCGTTCTGCTCCCAAGGCAATCAGTCAATATCATGTATGGTTGGCCTCTCGGAGTACTATTGACCAAAAATTCTTTATAGGCTACATACAGTATATAGTGACACGGTATCAAAGATGCTAGCGTGTTTCGGCTTATACAGCCTTCCTCATAGGCTTATACAGCCTTTGAGGAAGGCTGTAAAAGCCGAAACACGTTAGCATCTTTGAATACTGTGTCATTATATGTGTAGCCAATAAATTTTTTGTCAAGAGTACTCCAAGTGGCTGGCCATACATGATATGGACTTAATGCTAGCTACAGTAAGCAGTATTTTACAAAACTGCACAGTGGGCTGGGCATTTATAAAGCAAATTAGCAACACAATTCAGGCTGATGGATTATATACATGTAGAAGCTTTTGGCATTTGAGCACAGGTATTTCTTTTGCATTGCAGGTCAATGGCCAGACCTGAACCTGTAGCTCTCCTCCCAACTTGGGTTTATCTGCCCCATATTGGCACTGTATCAACTGTAGCATTTGTATTTTGCAGAGTAGGGACTCACCAGAGAGGGAATACTTTGATGCATCTGGCCACTTTAATCATGCATTGCAATGTATGCGAACCAAAAATCCCTGTTTTTTTTATTGCAAAGTTTGCCAGAACGGGTATATAGCGGTATTCAGAGTTTTCATCCAGAATTTCTAGTGTTACCATGTGGTCCCACCCCTTTAGCACCTGGTGGATTATATACATGTAGAAGCTATTGGGTTTAAGAACAGGTATATCGTATTTCTATTGCATTGCAGGTTAGTGGCTCTCCCGCAACTTGTGTCTATTTGCCCCATATTGGCACTATATGCACTGAACTATTTTCATTTTGCAGATCAGAGTAGGGACTGGCCAGCGAGGGATCACTTTAATGCAGTTGGCCAGCCTAAACATGTATTACAGTGTAGGTGAACCAAAAATCACAGGTTTTTCATTGCAAAGTTTGCTAAGAAGGGTATACAGCAGTGTGCAGAGGGTTCATCCAGAATTTTTTGTGTGAAAATTTGGTTACATCCCTTTAGCACCTGATGGATTTTATGTACAAGCTATTTGAATTTGTCCACAGGTGTATCTTATATCTTATTTATTTTACAATTCAGGCTGTGTCTCCTTTAATAAATTATCTGCACCTGGTTTAGAGAGCTGTGCAAGTCTGTGAAGATTTATTAGCAAATTATTACTGAAGATAAGGCAGATTAAGCTGTGGTCAGGGTCAGGTTTCATGCCAGGAAGAATTTATAACAGGTTGTAACCTGTCATAAATCTCCTTGGTCTCAACCCTCCAACCCCCCCCCCCCACTCCCCTTGTTGCATGGCACAATTTGGTTAATGGTAAGTTTGGAAGAACACCACTGTTAGAGACTTATGTTATTGTATAATGCAGTGCCCGAGTTTTCAGGAGTTTTTGCAGGAGTTATAGATGCAGTTGCCTGTTTTATATTTATGTAGCGCTACTCCTGCAGGAGCCGCTGGATTTTGTGTCCAAATATTCCTGCATTTTCAACTCTCATTCAGAGACAAGGAATCAGTCCATGGGCTTGTTTTTGGTGTTTTATTTGTGTAGCGGCCTCACCTCTCTCTCTTGTTCTATCGGTTATATGGCTAGGGGTACCTGGGAGAGAGAGATAAAACACACCACGGCCCATGTCCTCCGTAACTAAGAGGTGAAGGCCAGAAGATTGGGCTTTTGTGTAGGTGTCCTAGAGTCAAGTCCAGTCCTTCCTCCCTGACTCCTTTGCTTTAGTAACCCAAGTTCCACACAGTGAATAGGTACAACTCAGTATTATTCTTCTTGCCAAGCAATAAAACAATCTTTCTCCTTTGGAAAATGGGGACAGATCGAGGCACAATCCTTTCCCTTCTTGCTGCTGCCCACTGTGCTGTCACCAGTGGTGAATAGTCACTGCCACTGACTAGGTAATATAGAACGTGAATTACCTTCGCTCACTTTGCCCCTGTCAGAGGAAGAAATCCGTCCAAGGGAGAAGTGGAGGCCTCTCCGTCACCAGCGATGCTGCGCCAGGCTCTTCAGAGAAGTTACTGTGCACCAGTCCTCACGAACTCAGACACGGGCACCCAAAGAGTTAGGGCCCCCTCGGATTCCTCCACCCTCGCGGAACTCAGCCGAAGGTACTGAGCCCCAGGCATCCGCCATAGTACCTCACCCAAGGCTAAAGGTGCCTGAGATGGACTCCATCCCTGCTCCAGCTAGGCCAAGGGCGCCTAGGCCTGAAACACCAGAACACCAGCACCCAAGCTGAAGGTGCCTGGGTGCGGCCGCGTCCTCCAACTCTCTGCCCAAAATCAGGGCATCCACCCCTTTTATGACCTCTCCCTTTGCGTCACAGCGGGTTCCCCGCCCCGCTGTACCAGCTACAGGGGAGGACAAAAAGGCACAGTTTGCGGTGCAACTTCAGCTCCGGCCCAAGTCAACAATGCCACCTGTAGGCCCCAAGGAACCCCACACCACCAGAGTCCTCACATAAATTCAAACACCCGCTACATTTGGGAAAACAACTTACAGTAGATAGGGTATAGGATTTATGGGATGCCCAACTTGACTTGAAGAACAGATGATAACAAACTTCCTTCTCTTGTACACAAAAATGAAGATCATGAACTGTACTCCCTCCAGAAAACTCACAGTCTCTATGAATTAGTGGCAAAATTATTTACGAACCAGGAGCTCTTGTTTCCCTTTAGTGAAATAGCACAAAGTTCCAAACTGTATGCAGGAGTATCGTGTCTCCTCAGTAGAACCTCACACAGTTCTAACACTTGCAGATACTACCAGCCCACCTGGCTGCCTTGACTACCATCCAACCTGGCTGCTTTGAAGAATGCTCCTGGCTAAGGGATTGGGATTTAGCTGAACACTGTCCCTGTGAAAGCATGCTACGCCAAGCAGACTTTACCCTTGTATGCCCCTGGGTGTGTTGAGGTACTCACACTGTCCCTTGATTCCTGCTGCACTGGGCAAGCATGTCTTCAGGTCTCAGGATGTCTTCTGCACAAGACCAAAGATAACGGAGATCCCCCTCTAATGCCGCATACACACGGCCGGACTTTTGACCGGTCAAAACTCTGTCAATTCCAATGGAAAAATAGAGAACATGTTCTCTATCTAACTCCGTCGGAAATTCCGACGGGAAAAGTCCGATGGGGCATACACACGGTCGGAATATCTGATAGAAAGCTCCCATTGGACTTTTTCCATCGGAAATTCCGACCGTGTGTACGCGGCATTAGGCTTCCTCTCCTCCCTTACCCTCAGATTGAGCCTGGAGACAGAGCCCCCCAGCCCCAGGGTCCCCTCCCAGGCCTCACAACAGCAACCTCAGCGCTCCATCTTCCACCTGACTCCCCCCGCTGGCCAGGCTCCACGATACTTAAGGGCTGATCCTGCCACCCTGCCAACTACCATGACTCACAAAATAAATTTACCAACACTAGTTGCACACTAGAGGGTGACATATTTATTTTAGCAGTTTTATACGTTCTAATAAGTGTGTGTAGTTTAAAGGAAGTGTACCAGGCACTTTACAGATGAGCTGCATTAAATCTATATCAAAAAGTTTTTTTCAATGCTTGAGCAAGAACCCGCTTCACCTCTTGGTTCCTCAGGCTGTAGATAAGAGGATTCAACATTGGGGACACTGTTGTATAGAAGACAGAAGCCACCTTGTTTTGTTTGTCCAATCCCCCAGAATGAGGACGAAGATACACAAAGAAAATAGCTGTAACAAAGACCGAGACACAAATAATATGTGAGGAACATGTACTGAAGGCCTTCTGCCTGCTCTTAGTAGAAGCCATCCTAAAAATTGAACGCAATATTAAAGCATATGAAAGGAAGATGGTTGTCAATGAATATATTCCACAAGCCGCTACAAGTGCACCAGTTACCATATCACAATGGAGATTATCAGAACAGGATAACCTGATCAGTAGTGGGATGTCACAGAAGAAATGGTCAATAAGGTTTGATCCACAGAATGGAAGACTGAACACACAACTGGTCTGCACAACTGACTGCAAGAAACTAATGGAAGAGGAATAAAGGACCAAACCAAAACATTTCTTCTTGGTCATTATCAAGGTGTAGTGTAGAGGATGGCAGATAGCCAAATAGCGATCATAGGACATGGAGGAGAGAAGAATTACTCCCATGCTCCCTAATGCACAAAATAAGTAATATTGGGCAGCACAACCAAGAAATGAAATGGACTTTTTAAGGGAAAGGAATTGAGACAACATATTTGGAGTGATAACCGAGGAGTAGAAAATATCCACAAAAGAGAGACTACTCAGGAAGTAATACATTGGAGTGTGAAGGCTGGAGAAGACAAAGACAATAGCTATCATCCCCATGTTTCCTACCAGGGTCACCATATAAACTAAAAATATGAACATGAATAGGAATGGGACAAGTTCTTTATCATCAGTTAGTCCAGAAAACTCAAACATGGTCACTTTTGTCTCATTTTTTAGGTCCATTAACATATCTTTTTGTCGTGGTGAAACTAAATGTCCAATGGATTAAAAAATCGAACGGTTTCCAATATCCTTGTGGTGAAACATAGAAAAATCACCAGGTTATCTAAAATTTACATTAAGCACAGTGGGAAGTAGATCCCATACATTGGTAGTCATTGGGAAGAATGTCCCTTACATTGGTGGTCATTGAGATGATTGCTCCTTACATTGATGGTCGTTGGGAAGAATTTCCCTTACATTGGTGGTCATCGGGAAGAATTTCCCTTACATTGGTAGTCATTGGGATAAATGTCCCCTACATTGGTGGTCATTAAGATGATTGCTCTTTACATTGGTGGTCGTTGGGAAGAATTTACCTTACATTGGTGATCAGTGGGAAGAATGCTCCTTACATTGGTGATCAGTGGGAAGAATGCTCCTTACATTGGTGATCAGTGGAAAGAATGCCACTTACATTGGTGATCAGTGGGAAGAATGCTCCTTACATTGGTGATCAGTGGGAAGAATGCTCCTTACATTGGTGATCAGTGGAAAGATTCCCCCTTACATTAATGGTCAGTGGGAAGAATGCCCCTCACATTGGTAGTCAGTGGGAAGAATTTCCCTTACATTGGTGATCAGTGGGAAGAATGTCCCTTACATTGGTGATCAGTGGGAAGAATGCTCCTTACGTTGGTGATCAGTGGGAAGAATGCTCCTTACATTAGTGATCAGTGAGAAGAATGCTCCTTACATTGGTGATCAGTGAGAAGAATGCTCCTTACATTGGTGATCAGTGGGAAGAATGCTCCTTACATTGTTGATCAGTGGGAAGAATGCTCCTTACATTGGTGATCAGTGGAAAGAATGCCCCTTACATTGGTGTTTAGTGGGAAGAATGTCCCTTACATTGGTGATCAGTGGAAAGAATGCTCCTTACATTGGTGATCAGTGGGAAGAATGCTCCTTACATTGGTGATCAGTGGGAAGAATGTCCCTTACATTGGTGATCAGTGGAAAGAATGCTCCTTACATAGGTGATCAGTGGGAAGAATGCTCCTTACATTGGTGATCAGTGGGAAGAATGCTCCTTACATTGGTGATCAGTGGAAAGAATGCCCGTTACATTGGTGATCAGTGGGAAGAATGCTCCTTACATTGGTAATCAGTGGGAAGAATGCTCCTTACATTGGTGATCAGTGGAAAGATTGCACCTTACATTGATACATTGATGGTCAGTGGGAAGAATGTCCCTTACATTGGTCGTCAGTGGGAAGAATTTCCCCTACATTGGTGATCAGTGGGAAGAATGCTCCTTACATTGGTGATCAGTGAGAAGAATGTTCCTTACATTGGTGATCAGTGGGAAAAATGCTCCTTACATTGATGGTCAGTGGGAAGAATGTCCTTTACATTTGTTGTCAGTGGGAAGAATTTCCCTACATTGGTGATCAGTGAGAAGAATGCTCCTTACATTGGTGGTCAGTGGGAAGAATGCTCCTTACATTGGTGATCAGTGGGAAAAATGCTCCTTACATTGGTGATCAGTGGGAAGAATGCCCCTTACATTGGTGATCAGTGGGAAGAATGCTCCTTACATTGGTGATCAGTGGAAAGATTGCCCCTTACATTGATGGTCATCTGGAAGAATATCCCTTACATTGGTCGTCAGTGGGAAGAATTTCCCTTACATTGGTGGTCAGTGGGAAGAATGCCCCTTACATTGATGATCATTGTGGAAAATTCTCCTTACTTTGGTGGCCCATGGGAATAATGCCCCTTACATTGGTGGTCAAAGTATAGAATTCTCCCTACATTGGTGGACCTTGGGAGCAATGCACCTTACATTGGTGGTCAATATGTTGAATGCTCCCTATATTATTGAGAATAATGCTCTTTACATTGCTGGTCAGTGGGAAGAATATCCCTTTCATTGGTGGTCAGTGGGAAGAATGTCCCTTTCGTTGGTGGTCAGTGGGAAGAATGTTCCTTATATTGGTGGCCAGTGGGAAGAATGCCCCTTACATTGGTAGTTAATCTGTTGAATTCTCTTTACATTGATGGTCAGCGAGGTGAATGCTCCTCTTAAATATACCTAAAAAGATTATTGTGGCCAGTGGTAGCACATCCTTGAGACCAAAATTGCTCATTGCTCAATGAACGTCTATCAACCTCTTTAGAAACTCTAGGATTCCATGGAGCCCTGGTTGAGAAAGACTGCTCTAGAAACCGCTTTCATATCTCAGGTAACCCCTACTAAAATATATGATGATATATCTGTAGATAGGACTAAAAAAAAAAAAAAAAAAAAAATGTGGTGTAAAGAGCGTATTTGGTCTCCAGGACATAATTTTTTATCACATCAATCTGCTGTTCATGATTATAAGATTCAGTGATACTCATGAAAAGAAACATATAATAATGGCCTGAAATAAAGCACAGACTGTAAAAGTGAGTTTACCTGTGCAATGGTGGACAGTGGGAGAGGTGACCTCTGAGACTTGGGGGTCTGTGGAAAAGGAGCCCTCTAAAACAATGTCTTTAATAATGTTTTTGAAAATGGCACTGCAGATAAAACTCTGGTGTGTTGTAGTGGCCACTGTGCTCATTTTTTGTCCGTGTTACCACATCCTCACTTCTCCAGAATCCAGATATCTGTTCCTGAGAATCTGGAGCCTTTTTATAATATATAGTTTTGGCTTGGGAGTAATTCTCATCCATCCCACAGCAATATCTTAATTATTTTAACTGTTAAACAAAGCAGTTTTTAATCGGCCTCTGGTGGATTTATTTAATGTAAGCTTAAGGAATACACAAACACATATTATAGTTTATGATTCCTGCGTTAACCCAATGAGCTGTGCAAGAAATTATGGTTCAATACATTTTCATTGAGTTTACAAAATCATACTACAGATTGCAGCCAATTTGTGGTACAAGAAAGATTAACATCAGATGTATTCTTGTATAATGCAAATTTATCAAAATAGCTACTCTGTAGTAATATTATCATTGTGCAGTATTTTGTAGCAGGGATGTGCAGTGATGTCAGCGGCTGGTGAGGCACTGGCTAGTATCAGAGCCAGATACACACAGGTTACATACGCCACGATCGTTAGAGCGAGAGCAATAATTCTAGCACTAGACCTCCTCTGTAAGTCTAAACATGTAACCTGTAAAAAAAATTAAAGCGTCGCCTATGGAGTTTGGCACCATTCTACAAGTACTGAAGTTTGGCACCATTCTACAAGTTTGTGCAATTTTAAAGTGTGACATGTTAGGTATCTATTAACTTGGCGTAACATCATCTTTCACATTATGCAAAAAAATCGGACTAACGTTAGTGTTTTTTTTATAAAAAAAAAATGCATTTAACCACTTCCATACCGTAGGACGTCATATGACGTCCTGGAATTTGCAGCTACTGGCATCAATCAGATATCCTTCTTTTCTGCCGGCGATTCTGCGCACCATAAAAATGATCATAGCGGTGGTTCCGCTGCTTGATTGTTCTTGTAGGCGGGGGGAGGGGACGTCCCCCCCCCTCCCGCAGCCATCCGGTGCTTCTCCGGGCTCTCCCGTGCCATTGGGGGCCCGGAGAACTAATTGGCCGGCGCCGGTTGAGGACCACAGAGATTTCCGGTGACCAGATGACCGTCGGAGGCCCAGGCGCGATGTTATGACGTCACGCCCGGTACCCGGAAGTAAACAAAGCCGCAATCGCGGCTGTCAGCATGAGATCAGTGATTTTTTTTTACCGATCTCATGCTTTTCAGCCTGGAGGAGAGATGCGGGGTCTTATTGACCCCGCATCTCTCCATAAAGAGGACCTCAGCCTGTCACTAACAATTCCTATTACAAGGGATGTTTACATTCCTTGTAATAGGAATAAAAGTGATCAAAAAATAATTAAGGGTTAATTACCATAAATAATATACAAATAATTATTATATATTGTTATTAAGGTCATTAACTATATTTTCAAAATCTGATCTCAAGCAGGTGGCTTAGCAGACAAATTACTGAAGTTTGAAGTTATAACTTCCAGTAATTTTTACAGTAAATAGATAAATAATAAATAAATTATTATCTAATAACATATAGCATAATAATATATGATTTAGCTTGAATATAACAATACCCTTTCAGCAGAATCAAATTCTCCCTCTTAACCGTGTGAGAAAAACATGTGTAGCGGCCTCACCCCATCTCTTTTGTCTAGGGGTATCACATACGACAGGGTGAGATGCGCTACGGCCCATGTCCTCCCCATAGCTGTGGGTGAGGTGAAGGCCAGTACCAGATATTTTCCTCGGGCCTGTGTGTTTTTGTCAAGGATCAAGTCCTGCCGTGCCAACACTTCCCTTTGCTCCCATTAACCAGAGTTCCACACACCGATCACAGTCCAACTCTTGTTTTATTGCATAACTCACAATAAACAGTGCTTCAGTAGCCAACTGGTTGAGACCCAATAACAGTTTGATACGGTGGAATGAGCAGGTCGAGGCACTATCCTGATTGTACACTAAACCACTGTGATTTCACCAGCAGTTACTATAGCCTTGGCTAGAGAGAACTTAGAACTTGAGAGTCTCTACCAGCGACTCAAGAGAACGTAGATAGGAGTACCTTTGTTGCGTTTCGGCCCCTGTCAGGGGAAGATGTCCCTCCAAGGGAGTTACCAGAGGCCCATCCGTCACTGGGTTGATGCTGCTCCGGACTCTCCGAATGGGTAACCTACCCGGCCTCCTTGCCTCAGACATGGACCCCATGCACTACAGGGACCCTCGGACTTCTCCACCCTCGCGGGACCCAGTCGAAGTCACTGAGCCCCAGGCCTCCTGGTTTAGTACCTCACCCCAGGCTGAAGGTGCCTGGGATGGACTCCAACTCCATTCCGGTCAGGCCTAGGGTACCTGGGCCGGAACTCAGAACCGCCCGCACCCAGGCCTAAGGTGCCTGGGCGCGTGATGAAGAGACTCCAGAAGAGGAAGACCTCGTGGCAAGGGCGTCTCCCCCTTTTATCCCCTCCATTGACGCCACGGCAGGTTCCCCGCCCTCGCCGTACCATCTCCGAGAAGGGAAAAAAAGGACAGCACTATGGCAGTAAATCTACCTTGAGCCTGCGGGCACCCTGCCACCCACAGGCCAAGGAGATTATTACACCGCCCAATCCTCCACGAATACAAATGGTCCAATTACTCTCATAATTTACACACCTGGATCATACTACCACCCAGGTGTATCCCACCTAAATTTAGAGACCCCGCTACATACTCCCCCCTGTGATTTGACGCTGGTCCCCAGCGTCTGGTGCAAACCCATGTCTCCCAAGGAGTGGTGACATAAGTCTGACCCCAGAGGCTATCCCTAAAAATTTGAACCTTAACCGTGCCAAGACCTGCTCAAAGAAAGGGGAACATAAAACAATAAACTTTTTCATAAAACCCTCTAAGCATGTACACATATACAATCCCTCCCTTTACTGTCTAAGAACCACCCCATACTCAGTAGTCTTGACAGACGAATCTCCTGTAGAAAGGAAACAAACAACACACAAAAAAAAAAAACATCCTGACATTTTGTGTTAATTTGGAATGAATGGGTCTATCAGCCGAGAGACCCATTCGCTCCAATGAGTAAAGTGATGCAAATGTAAAAACAACAGCCGTTGCACAACACCGCCACCTGGTGAGAGTGCCATGGTAATGACACTTGGTGAAATCTTCATTCTTCCTGCGTCCCTACTCTGATTCTACCCCCAAAGTCTCTGTCTTTGAATTGTGAAAGAAGAGAGAACAAACAAAACAGCTCTCATTCCTCCAAAGAGTAGAAAAAAGAAAAAAAAAGAAAACCCAAATAAAAAACTAGGGTACAGTTCGGATACTCCGGCAAGGACACTTCCAGAAAGTTGCTGCAGAAAAAAAAAACACACAAGTGAGTCTCTTCTCACAAGTAAAACTTCGGGTCAGGCAGGAACAAGGGCTTCAGATGCTTATCGAAAACCTCAATCGAATAGTCAACGTCCTCTCCATCTTTCCGGCAGATAAGCACCTTGTCCGCATGAATGTGGCGCCCCAACATCCAGTCTGCTCTGCAGTCTCTGAACTTTTTCGACACAGGTGGCGAACAAGACAAGTATCGCCGGGCATGAGGCACTTTAAGTTTCTCCCAAACAAACTCATCATACCATTGATGTCGCAGAACTTCAACCTCAAACAGCAAGTCCCTTGGCAGGTAAGGATATTCCCATCCGTACTCGTGGGCGACCCTCTGAGAAAAGAGTTGTTGCAATCGGGCCAAGGGAGGCATTGTGGCCCGCTCACCTTCTCCTGGTTGAACGATGGCCTCCGGGTGCCGAGGTACTTTCACTACCTCAGATGGCTTTGCTCTAGGTGCCCGTAGTAATGCTCGTTTTGTCCCCACCAACAAAACAGGTGATACTGTGGATTGTGGAAGAACAATTGGAGGACTAGGCTTCCTCGTAGACTCCGGGGCTTCCGCCCGGGGCGTGCTATCTCCTATAGACATAGGCAAATCTTGGGGTGCACGTAGCACAGGTAATGGGCGTTTGTCCCAGCCCTTACGATGAAAGAGTTTGTCTATTTCACCGTCATCTCCACAGTCCGACAGCGATTCTAGGTCGGAAGTGTCATACATCTCCGCGGGAAGGTAGTCTCTAGTAGACGTGGAACTACCCTCCATAGCGGGCTCCACCGACTGTGGACCCCCGACACCTCCAACCACCACCACAGTCCCAGCCGCTGGCTCACCTTGACCTTTCATAGAACTGGGATGTCCAGGACTCTTCCAACCGGATCCATCCAGGCCAGGCAAGCGACGGGGTGAAGCTCTTCCACGACCATAGGAGGCCTGCACCAGGCCGACTTTCCTCTTCGGAGGTGGGAGCAGAGAATCTGTGGTGACCGAAGCAGCATCCTCGGATTTTTCTTTCTCAGTCTCTGATTGGGCAGTCACATCGCCCTGGTCAGTGTGTACGGGAACCTCCGCAAAGGCCTGGATCTCCCCTTCCGGAGTAGCGGTACCTGTGAGGCTGTTGAGGCGAAGGGCCCGGGGCCTTAATGTGGATGGCTCCACCTCGAACAAGAACTCTTTGCATGCCTCGCAACGCCCGAATGGCTTCAGGTGGACCACCAGTCCCGAACATCCAGGACAGATCACGCCGAGGGCCTCCGTGTCTCTGCAGGTGTACAGAGCCAACTGCCCTCGGGGCCTGAGTCTTATCCCCGTGTCTGTAAGGGGAGCAGCAAAGGTAGTCATCTTCGTAGGGTAGGGAAGCGGAATCCACAGGGAGCTTGAGGCCATCCCGACTGTCTGCTGCTCCATCACGCACTGACCACGCGCCGAAGTCTCCACGTGAGTTCCTACACATGGCCAGACTCCTCCCACGACTTGCACTTTTTCGCGAGCTTCCATCAAACTCCGCCCACGAACTGTGTAGTCACAGGGTGCCTCATGGCGCAGTGCAGTAAAAGCCCCCACATGTAGTACGTCACACGGCTGGACTTCTCTCTCTTCTCGCTCTTCCGCATGGGCCTTTCCCGTCTTAGGGTCATTTCCACGACTTTGAGCAGGGATGCACTTTGGCCGATCACATGGCCGACCTGCTCGGAACTCCTCCGGGCAGCAAAGTCCAGACACAGCCATTATTACTTCCAAAGTCAAAACACACATCATCCCGGACTCACGAGCCCCCACGTGTAGTGGCCTCACCCCATCTCTTTTTTCTAGGGGTATCACATTCGACAGGGTGAGATGCGCTACGGCCCATGTCCTCCCCATAGCTGTGGGTGAGGTGAAGGCCAGTACCAGATATTTTCCTCGGGCCTGTGTGTTTTAGTCAAGGATCAAGTCCTGCCGTGCCAACACTTCCCTTTGCTCCCATTAACCAGAGTTCCACACACCGATCACAGTCCAACTCTTGTTTTATTGCATAACTCACAATAAACAGTGCTTCAGTAGCCAACTGGTTGAGACCCAATAACAGTTTGATACGGTGGAATAAGCAGGTCGAGGCACTATCCTGATTGTACACTAAACCACTGTGATTTCACCAGCGGTTACTATAGCCTTGGCTAGAGAGAACTTAGAACTTGAGAGTTAAGAGAACGTAGATAGGAGTACCTTCGCTGCGTTGCGGCACCTGTCAGGGGAAGATGTCCCTCCGAGGGAGTTACCAGAGGCCCATCCGTCACTGGGTTGATGCTGCTCCGGACTCTCCGAATGGGTAACCTCCCCAGCCTCCTCGCCTCAGACATGGGGCCCATCCACTTCAGGGACCCTCGGACTTCTCCACCCTCGCGGGACCCAGTCGAAGTCACTGAGCCCCAGGCCTCCTGGTTTAGTACCTCACCCCAGGCTGAAGGTGCCTGGGATGGACTCCAACTCCATTCCAGTCAGGCCTAGGGTACCTGGGCCGGAACTCAGAACTGCCCGCACCCAGGCCTAAGGTGCCTGGGCGCGTGATGAAGAGACTCCAGAAGAGGAAGACCTCGTGGCAAGGGCGTCTCCCCCTTTTATCCCCTCCATTGACGCCACGGCAGGTTCCCCGCCCTCTCCGTACCATCTCCGAGAAGGGACAAAAAGGACAGCACTATGGCAGTAAATCTACCTTGAGCCTGCGGGCACCCCGCCACCCACAGGCCAAGGAGATTATTACACCGCCCAATCCTCCACGAATACAAATGGTCCAAATACTCTCATAATATACTCACCTGGATCATACTACCACCCAGGTGTATCCCACCTAAATTTAGAGACCCCGCTACACATGGGATTGTGGGTAAATCTTATACCCATAAACACATGTTTTCCCCTTGTAGTTAGGAGGGCTGGAAGGGAGCATTTGTCTTTTAGCCACTTGACCACTGGGCACTTAAACCCCCTTAATAACCAGACCAATTTTCAGCTTTCGGTGCTCTCACATTTTGAATGACAATTACTCAGTCATACAACACTGTACCCATATGACATTTTTATCATTTTTTTTACACAAGTAGAGCTTTCTTTTGGTGGTATTTAATCACCGTTGGGGTTTTTTTTTGCGCTATAAGAGAAAAAAGACTGAAAATTCTGTAAAAAAAATGTTTTTTTTCGTTTCTGTTATAAAATTTAGCAAATTAGTATTTTTTCATCATATATTTTCACCAAAATTTATACTGCTACATATCTTTGGTAAAAATAAGTACAAATTGGTGCATATTATTTGGTCTTTGTGAAAGTTATAGAGTCCACAAGCTTTGGTGCCAATATCTGAAAATTGATCACACCTGAAGTACTGACGGCCTATCTCAATTCTTGAGACCCTAACATGCCAGAAAAGTACAAATACCCCCCCAAATTACCCCTTTTTGGAAAGAAGACATTCCAAGGTATTTAGAAAGAGGCATTATGAGTTTTTTGAAGTTGTCATTTTTTCCCACAATTCTTTGCAAAATCAAGATTTTTTTTTTCTTTTTTTTTTCCACAAAATTGTCATATTAGCAGGTTATTTCTCACACACAGCATATGCATACCACAAATTACACCCCAAAACACATTCTGCCAATTCTCCCGAGTATGGCGATACCATATGTGTGAGACTTTTACACAGCGTGGCCACATACAGAGGCCCAACATGCAGGGAGCACCATCAGGCGTTCTGGAGCACCCAGGCCAATTATGACATTTCTCTCCTACATGTAAAAATCATAATTTGTTTGCTAGAAAATTAAATAGAACCCCAAAACATTATATATGTTTTTTAGCGAAGACCTTAGAGAATATAATGGTGGTCGTTGCAACTTTTTATCTCGCACGATATTTGCGCAGCAATTTTTTTAACGCGTTTTTTGTGCTTTAAAAAAAAAAACAGTAAAGTTAGCCCAATGTTTTTGCATAATGGGAAAGATGAAGTTACGCCGAGTAAATAGATACCTAACATGTCACCCTTCAAAATTGCACACGCTCGTGGAATGGCACCAAACTTTGCTACTTAAAAATCCCCATAGGAGACGCTTTAAATATTTTTACTGGTTACATGTTTTGAGTTACAGAGGAGGTCTATGGCCAAAATTATTGCTCTCACTCTAATGTTCGCAGAGATACCTCACATGTGTGGTTTGAACACCATTTTCATATGTGGGTGGGACTTATGCATGCGTTTGCTTCTGTATGCGAGCTCACGGGGACAGGGGCGCTTTAAAAAAAAAAAAAAAAAATTATTGTTCATTTTACTTAATTTATTTTAGTTTGACATGTTTTTCCGCCCCCAAATTTTTTTTGATCACTTTTACTCCTATTACAAGGAACGTAAACATCCCTTGTAATAGGAATATGGCATGACAGGTCCTCTTTACAGTGAGATATGGGGTCAATAAGACCCCACATCACACCTCTAGGCTGGGAGGCCTGAAAAAAAAAAACAATCTTGGCTTTAATCGTAGCAGTGAGTCGGTAGAAGCACCGGAGGGCAGCGGGGGGGGGGGTCATCCCCTCTCGCCTCCCGTAAGAATGATCAAGCAGTGGAACAGCCGCTATGATTGTTCTTATGGTGTAGGGAATTGCCGGCTGAAAAAGCTGATATCTGAATGATGCCTGTAGGTGCTCCCATCATTCAGATATCCCCGCACAAATTCAAGGATGTCATATGACGGTCGGCGGGCGGAAAGTGGTTATTGCAGAGTGTTGCAGGGTATTGCGTAGTATTGCAGGGTATTGTGGAGTATTTCAGGGTATTGCAGAGTATTGCAGGGTATTGCAGAGTATTGTGGAGTATTGCTGGGTATTGCGGAGTATTACAGGGTATTGCGGAGTATTGCAGGGTATTGCAGAGTATTGCAGGGTATTGCGTAGTATTGCGGGGTATTGCGGGGTATTGCGGGGTATTGCGGGGTATTGCAGGGTATTGCGGAGTATTGAGGAGTATTGCAGGGTATTGCGGAGTATGGCTGGGTATTGCGGAGTATGGCAGAGTATTGCACAGTATGGCAGGGTATTACAAAGTATGACAGCGTATTGCACAGTATGGCAGGGTATTGCAGGGTATTGCAGAGTATTGCAGAGTATTGCACAGTATGGGCAGGGTATTGCAGAGTATTGGTAGGGTATTGCAGAGTATTGCAGAGTATTAGCAGGGTATTGCACAGAGTATTGCACATGGTATTGCAGAGTATTGGCAGGGATGGCTGAGCAGGGGTGGATGGATGGCTGGATCTGTGACTGCAATTGTCACAGATCCAGCCCACAGTGCTGCTGCCATGATCCGCTCCCTCCCCTCTCCTCTCACACTGTACCGATCGGTACAGAGAGGGGAGAGAGGAACCGGCATCATCACATGACGCCGGTCTGTTTACAAGTGATCGCTCCGTCATTTGACGGAGCGATCACGTGGTAAACGGCCGCTATCAGCAGCGATTTACCATGATCCCTGATGCTCCGGGTCCTCTGGACCCGGTGGTCACGGAGACTCCTGTGTGAGCGCCCCAGGGGGCGCTCAGAAGCGCGATTCTTGGAGGATGTTACATAACGTCCTCCCAGAGTTAAGGAACCACCCTGCTGACGTTATTTGTCGGCAGGCGGTGGTTAAGTGGTTAGTCACATTCCCCCTTCTATGACACTGCAGTGAGAGGCGTGCCTCCACTGCAGCATTTTTATTGGACAGCTGGGACCAATAGTACTTAACCATTGGTCCAAGACTCCAAGCTGTCCATTAAACTCAGTGCCTCTGACAAGAAGTGAGAGGCACTGTGAGCTCCTCCTCTCAGTCTGCTGCAAACAGAGTGTGCCAGCTTGTATTTAAACTGGCCGCTCTGTATGTAGCTTCTGACAGTCTGCGCATGGAGCCCCGTATCTCTGGAACTATAGGTCGTATAATTTTTACCATTGGTGGGGTAGGACTTAAGCCTCATAAACACGATCGGATTATCCAACGGGAATTGTGTGATGACAAGCTGTTGTCGGAAAATCCGACAGCTTGTATGCTCCATCGGCCAATTGTTATCGGATTTTCCGCCAACAAATGTGGGATAGCATGCTTTAAAATTGTCCGCCAACAATTGTGTGTTGTCGGATTTTCCGATCGTGTGTACACAAGTCCGTCGGACAAAACTCCAAAGTACAAACACGCATGCTCAGAAGCAATGCTCACCATAACACAACATTAGCAGAAATTGCCCAAGGGGTCGCGCTAAAGAGCTGAAAAACCACATAGTTTCGTGTTTGTTGGCTGACAATTATTTGCCGTTTGTATGTGTAGCGGCCTCACCCCTCTCACCCCTTCTCATTCTCGGCTTGTCTGTCTTTGTCTAGGGGTGTTAGTACTGGGGGGAGGGATGAGATACACCACGGCCCATGTCCTCCATAGTAAAGAGGTGAAGGCCAGAAAGATCGAGCTTTGTGTAGGTGTCCTAGAGTCAAGTCCTGTCCTTCGTCCCTGACTCCTTTCCTCCTAGTAACCAGAGTTCCACACACTGAATAGGTCCAACACAGTTTTATTCTTTCAGCGAATAAACATACAGCACATTCCAGTGGGGACCTTTGCAACAGTTCAATGGGAGTAGGCCAAGGCACAATCCTTCCAGATAAAGCTAACCACTGTGGTGTCACCAGTGGCGAATAGTCACTGCCACCGACTATGTAAAATAGAACATGAATTACCTTCGCTAGCTCGGCCCCTGTCAGGGGAAGGATATCTGTCCAAGGGAGGTACCGGAGGCCTCTCTGTCACCAGCAATGCTGCGCCGGACTCTTCAGAGAAGTTCTGCTCACCAGACCTCACAAACTCAGACACGGGCACCCAAAGAGTTAGGGCCCCCTCGGATTCCTCCACCCTCACGGAACTCAGTCGAAGGTACTGAGCCCCAGGCATCCGCCATAGTACCTCACCCAAGGCTAAAGGTGCCTGAGATGGACTCCATCTCTCGCTCCGGCCAGGTCAAGGGCACCTGGGCCCAGAACTCCGGAACGCCAGCACCCAGGCTGAAGGTGCCTGGGTGCGGCCGCGTCCTCAGACTCTGAACCCCGAGGTAAGGGCATCCGCCCCTTTTATCCCCTCTCCCTTTGCGTCACAGCGGGTTCCGCGCCCCGCTGTACCAGCGCCAGGGGAGGACAAAAAGGCACAGTCTTGCGGTGTGAGTTCAACCCCGGCCCCCGACAACAATGCCACCTGTAGGCCGCAGGGAATCTCACACCACCAGAGTCCTCCAAGAACCATAAAAGGGTCTCAGATTCCTGAGCAATCAGTGCACCTGGGTTACACTACCACCCAGATGCTTCCCCTAAATTCAAATACCCGTCACATATGCAAGACAAGTTCCTGGCCAACGCCCTTTGGACAAAAGTCCTACGCTTTTTTCCGATGAAAATCAGATCGTGTGTACGAGGCTTTAGGCTACATAACCTTTCAAATTTGGGGTCTCTGTGACCCCAGGTCGCCGAGTTACAACCCTCGAAGCTCAGTTTCTCTCTTTTTTTTATTTTTTATGTTCATGGCAGGTGAGGCCCTGCCTCACCTACCTCCCCTGACTGCACGTCCCTGTTTTGTAGCACTGAATATTGTGGTGGCCGAGTAAACAAAACATATCAAGCATCTGGGGATACGGGGTAAGAAGGAGCGAGTAGAAGGGTAGGTCTAAGGGGAAAAGAGGGGTAGAACAGAAAGGAGTGTAGTAAAGTGGCGGCACAATCTGACCTACAAATCAAACAGGCCACTATCCATTCCATTTGGAAGGAAATGTGTAAACCAAGGGTACAGATTAGAGTACTTTTGCATTGTACCCAGACCTCGACCTTCTCATGTAGCATAGTTTGTGTGATCCAAGATTTAGGTTTGGCTATAGAGGGGGTGAGGGTCTTCCACGCTTGACCAATTATCTATTGAGCAGATGTTAGAACGTGGATCATAAGCTTGAATTGCATTTTGAATACTGTAGATCAATGGGTCTAATACAAAGAAGGGCATAGTCGTGTAGTCAAGAGTTATGCCGCGTACACACGGTCGGACTTGCCAACGGGGAAACCTCTGTCGGAATTTCCGACGGAAAAATAGAGAACCTGCTCTCTATCTAAGTCTGTCGGAAATTCCGACAGAAAAAGTCAGATGAGGCACACACACGATCGGAATATCCAACCAAAAGCTCCCATCAGACTTTTTCTGTTGGAAATTCCGACCGTGTGTACGCGGCATAAGAAAACGGTAGATAAGAATCGCAGAGCCTGCGAACATAACCGCCGTATGTGGAAAAAGGTTCCCAATTGCCCACATCCCCGAAGCAGTTGGATGGATAACCAGGGACAAATCACACAATTTTGGCAAGATCCATTTACTAACGTGTCATCACTTTATGGTTGCTCTCTATTGCAAGTACATTGTGTGAGCAAGATTTAATGGTTTCCCATACAGAGGACGGGTCTCCTGCTTCTAAATCTATCCCAAGGTTTGTCACCCACTGTTGAGTGTAAGTCGGGAGTTGATAAAGCAGAACTTCTGACAAAAATAGCAAGATAAAAAGGAACTGCCAATTAACCACTAGACATGTAAACTGCGAAAAAATTTGTTTGTTTTCGTTTTCGTTTCGTTCGTTTTTTTTTACGTTTTTCGGGTCATTTGTTATGATCGCAATTCGTAAATTCGTACATTCGGAAATTTATACATTCGTACATTCGTAATTTTATACATTCGTAAATTTGTAAATTCGTACATTCGAAAATCTGAAAAAATAACTATTAAATTATAGGTATTGTAATTTCCTTTTAAATTTGGCTGTTAGCGAACGTAACAAATACAAATTTATCCGAAGTTACGCATAACCTGAAATAACAAATGCCGTATCTAAACAAATGGAACGGAACAAATTAATAATAAATAATAATAATAATAAAACATTTTTTTTATTATTATTGTTATTTATTATTATTATTAATTCATTACGTTCCATTCGTTTAGATACGGCATTCATTATTTCGGAAAACAATACGTAACTTCGGATAAATTTGTATTCGTTAAGTTCACTAACAGCCAAATTTGAAAGGAAATTCCAATACCTATCATTTAATAGTTAGTAATAGTTAAGTTATTATTAGTTAATTATTATTTCAGATTTCCGAATTTACAAATTTACGAATGTACGAATTTAAGCATTTACGAATGTAAGAATTTACGAATGTGCGAATGTACAAATTTCCGAATGTACGAATATTCGTTAAAATTCGTTAAACGAGTTTTCGTTCATTCGGATATTTCCGAATTAACGAATTTGTCGAAATTCGTTAAAAAACGAATTCGGAACTAAACGAATTGCACATGTCTATTAACCACTTCCAGACCACCCGCCGCCATTATACGTTGGTCCTTTGACATTAAATACCAGGGGTTATGGCAGCAGATAGCTCCCATAACCCCGGTATTTTCTTAAACAGTGGGCAATCCGCTTTAAGAGATCACTTTTAACGGCCGCAAGAGAGGTGCCCGCGTTCCGGTCGCTTCCGCCGCTTACCGGAGCTGTCGATCCTTTCCCCTCAGAGGCGCTAAGTCAGCCTTAAAGGGACCTTTTTGTTTTCATTGAAAAAATGATAATTTTTGACCCCAGATCTCACATTTCAAGCCCTGTACACACGATCGGATTTCCTATGGATTTTAAACCGATGGATTTTTCCATCGGAAAACCGATGAAGCTGACTTCCATCAGTCTTGCCTACACACCATCAGTCAAAAAATCGACCGTTCCAAACGCGGTGACGTAAAACACTCCGATGAGCCGAGAAATATGACGTTCAATGCTTCTGAGCATGCGTCGACTTGATTCTGAGCATGCATGGGTTTTTTAACCGATGGACTTCCCCATAGACAATCGGAATTTGCTATCGGTTTTTTATCCATCGGAAAAATTTAAAACATGTTCTATTTTTTCACACCGATGGAAAAAAGACCGATGGGGCCCATACATGATCGGTTTGTCTGATGAAAAAAAATCCATCGGACAGCTTTCATCGGAAAAACCTCTCGTGTGTACGCGGCTTAAGAGTTCCTGTCATGCCTATTTTCTATTACAAGGGATGTTTACATTCCTTGTAATAGGAATAAAAGTGACCCATTTTTTTTATTTTAAAGAAACAGTTTAAAAATAAAAAATAAAAAGTAAAATAAATAAGAAAAAAAAAATAGAAAACGCCCCGTCCCGCCGTGCTCGCGCACAGAGCGCAGTGTTCGCATACATAAGTCACTCCCGCATATGTAAACAATGTTTAAACCACACATGGGAGGTATCGCTGCGATTGTTAGAGTGAGAGCAATAATTCTAACAAAAGACCTCCTCTGTAACTCAAAACTGGTAACCTGTAGAAATTTTTTAACCGTCGCCTATGGAGATTTTTAAGTTTGTCGCCATTCCATGTGCAATTTTGAAGCGTGACACGTTGGGTATCAGATTACTCTGCGTAACATCATCTTTCACAATATAGAGATAGATTGGACATAACAGTCTCCACTCTTGCGGGAAGGCTTTACACAAGATTTTGAATTGTGTCTGTGGGAGTTTGCTTCCATTCATTCAAAAAATATTTATAATGCCTTGTACACACGATAGGATTTTCCGATGAAAAAAGTCAGACGCAGTTTTTTCATCGGAAATTCTGACCATGTGTGGGCCCCATCGGAGAAATTCCGATGAATTTCATCTGAATTTTCAAATAGAACATGTTAAATTTAGGGGGAGTGTTTGAGTGGTAGTAATACTCAAACACCCTAATTGTCAGGGTTCTTGCAACCATTTTGTCCGCAGGCAGAGTATCGGTGTACAGTTCCCTGTGGCCTACAGGTGGCGCTGCCATAGTAGGCTAGGGTTGAACCACTGATACAGTGCTGTGCTTTGTGTGTCCCCTCTCGGCAACCATACGGTGGGTGTGGTCAACCTGCTGTGCATGCTGGGAGAGGGTAAAAAAGGGGCAGATGCTGCCTGTTCGGGGTGTGTTCGGGGGTTCTCGTGTCCATCCCAGAATTGGGGTGTGTTCCTGTCCGCCCTGGGCACCTTTGGCCCAGGGGCGGAGGTCGGTGAATCAGTCCCAGGCACCTTTAGCCCTGGGGCTGCAGCAAAGGCCTGGGCCCAGCACCTTTGGCTAGAGCCCACCAAGGATCGAGGAATCTCAGGGTACCACCTTGCTAGGGGACCCGTGTCTTAGATGAGGAGGCCGGGGGAGGAACCGTTCCGAAGGACTGATGCGGAAATTACAGTGAAGGAAGGGTCCCGGTAACTCTCTGGAGGGATGTCTTCTCCTTAACAGAGGCCAAGTTCACCAGGTCTGTGGCTGAGACCAAGTTCACCAGGTCTGTGGCTGAGACCAAGTTCACCAGGTCTGTGGCAGAGACCGAGTTCATCGAGTCTGTGGCAGAGACTTTGGGTTAGGTTAGAGCATCATTCCGGCTGCTAGTCCCAAGTTGGGGAGACTATCCGGATGGGCTGAGTCTGCTTGAGAATCTGAGCAGTGAATTGTACTACGTTTGTGCCTGGACCTCCTCCACACCTTAAGCTGTCCTGTTCTCACTCCAACCTTTCCTGTCAGAGACTGTGTTTTACAAGAAAATAAACTCTACGTTGGAGTTGCAGCTGGTGTGGACCTTGAAGTTATTGGGGGATATAAAGACTTATCTTTATTCAATATAGAGGTGAGAACCATTCTCTGACTTTTGGCTGCAGAGGACCCATCTACAACACCGCTCAACCTCTTCACACAGGAGGGTATGGGCTTGTGGGGGTATTGGTGTGCCTCTCTCTTCCTGCGAGGAGCCTAATAAGGCAGCTAAAGAAAGGGGTCTGTGTGCTATAGGTGGGGGCTCGTCCGGGAGACTCAGATAATGATGTTGGATGAGAAGACCTGGCTCACTACCTGGGTTCCACTTCATCCCAAAAGTATTCAGTAGGGATGAGATCAAGACTCTGTGCAGGATACTCAGGTGCATACAAACCAAACTCATCAATCCATGAGTTAGCTCCTCTTATCTTTAAAGGTTTTCTACAAGATTTTGGATTGAGTGTATGAGAGTTTTTGTCCATTCACCAAAAAAAACAACAACATTTGTGAGATAAGGTACTGATGTTGGATCAGAAGACCTGGCTCCCAATCAGAGTTCCAATTCACCTCAAAGGTGTTCAGTAGGGTTGAAGTCAGGGCTCTATGCAGGAGACACTTTAGTTCCTCCACACCAAACTGGTCAAACCATGTCTTTATGGAGCTGGCCTTGAACACATAGAACAATCATGATGGAACAGAAATGGGCTTTCACGAAACTGATTACATGATTAAAAGTGCACAGTTGTTCAATATATCTTTGTATGCTGTAAAATTAAGGCTATGTTCACACTTGAGCTTCTTCGAGCATTTTAATGCACGTTAATGCACTCCTTTTTTAAGTTATTTTTTAAGTTTTAAGTTAAGTTTTTTAAGTTTTGAATTCCAGCCTTTTAATGTTTATTAAAAGTCAGCAGCTACAAAAAGTGTAGCTGCTGACTTTTAATAAACAGACACTTACCTGTTCCACGGTCCAGCGATGCGCCGCACGGAGCATCGCTCCTCTCCCCGCTCCTCTCCTCAATGCCTCCATTCACACTCTGGGAACCCGGCCGTGACAGCTTTCGGCTTCACGGCCGGGCACGCACTGTACATGCGCGAGTCGCGCTGTGCTTCCGGAGTGGACAGGCGATCTCCTGGGACCTGTCACATGTCCCAGGAGATCGCCTAGAGGTAGGGGCTGCCTAGGGGAAGAGGAGGAGTCGCCTAGGTGGAAGTAGTAAGTGGGACAGGAAGTCCCACTCCTAACAAAGCCCCCACTTCCCCCCAAAAAAATTACATTCCAAATGTGGCATGTAAGGGGGCGAGGAGTGCTTAAAGCGGAAGTTCCACTTTTGGGTGGAACTCCGCTTTAAGTGTTTTTGGGCTTTTGTTTTTTGTTTAAGCAAATGGAAAGCTAGTTAATAGGAGAAGGAGAGACAAGAAGTAACACAATAAAAACACCTGTTATGTATGTGGCGGGTGGCTATATTTAAGGGAAGCATCTGAGTGGTAACAGGCTCAGATGTAATAATTGTTAGGGTTCATGGACCAATTTATGCCAGTGAGGATATCATTGGTGTCCAGTTCCCTGCGGCCTACAGGTGGCACTGTCGCCATAGGCCGGGGTTGAACCACCATTGGAGGGCTGTGCCTTTTGTGTCCCCTCGCGGCAGTAGTACAGCGGGGTGGGGAACCTGCTGTGCCTGCTGGGAGAGGGTATAAAAGGGGCAGACGTCTTCCGCTCGGGGTCCACGCCCAGGCACCTTCAGCCTGAGGGTGAGTGATGGTTGTCTCCGGGTGCCCTAGGCCCAGAGACGGAGCTGCTGTTCCACCCCAGACACCTTCAGTCTGGGGTGAGGTACTTTGAGAGAGAGGCCCGGGGCCCAGTACCTTCGACTGGGTCCCACAAGGGATCGAGGGCTCCTAGGGTGCCCCCTGGAGTGGGTGCCCGAATCTAGGACGAGGAGGCCAGGGAGGTTACCCTTCCCGAAGACCCAGTACATCATCGCTGGTGACGGTGGGGCCTCTGATAACTCTCCGGATGGATGTCCTTTCCCTGACAGGGGTCAGCACTTTTAGAAGGTAGTCCACGTTCTCATGGTCTGTGGCAGGGACCCATCGTGAATCAGGTCGGTGGCAGAGACCCAACAACTGGGTCTGTGGCAGAGGCCCTATTCATCTGGTCTGTGGCAGGGACCACCTCATGGTCGGTGGCAGTGACCGTGCGCCAAGCCTGTTCGTGCTATCCAGAACAGGAGAAAACTCAAATTCAAGTTTGTGCCTGGACCTCCTTCCCACCTTATCTGACCTGTGTCTGTTCCAACCCGTCTGCTCTTAAAGAGACTGTTTATTGTGCTACAGAGAATAAATAAGTGTTGGACCTTTCAGTTGGTGTGGACAGTTGCTTACTGGGGAGAAACAAGGACTTGTCTCTGATTACTGCAGAGACGAGGTCAGCACTGGAGGTTTTAAACACTGGCTGCAAGCAGGCCCAAGAAACTAACACCGCTCGGCCTCCCCATCCAGGAGGGTACGGGCTTGTAGTGCGGTGTGCCTCATTCTTTCCTGCAGAGGAGCCAAGGAGAAGAACAGCAGGTAAAGTCTGGGGTTGGTGCACTACACGTGGGGGCTCGAGTCC
This sequence comes from Rana muscosa, assembly GCA_029206835.1. NCBI lineage: Eukaryota > Metazoa > Chordata > Amphibia > Anura > Ranidae > Rana > Rana muscosa. Next base: position 366,364,361 of record CM055118.1, on the reverse strand, counting down.
GGGATGTGTTTGCGGCCACAGAGTGAAAAAAACCCCCAGAAGTTGAACTTTTATTCCCCAGTGAAGCTCCATGGAGGTCGGCCATGTTTAGAACTGCGCCACGAGGAGAGCCCTGACTGCGTAGTTCGTGGGCGTGTCTATTCAGAAAAGCCCGCGAGCGATGCAGGAGATGGGAGGAGTCTGGCCATGTGTGGTGTTTCACGTGGGGACTTTGGCGCGGAAAGTCAGTGCGCGATGGAGCAGCAAGTGGTCAGCATGTCGTCTCATGCCTCATGGGTTCAAGTCTCAAACACCATGAAAATGACATAATTCGCTGCTCCGCTTACGGATACGGGGATTCAGCTCAAGCCCCAGGGAAGGTTTGCCCTCTACGTGTGCAAGGATGTGGAGGCCCTTAGTGTGATTTGTCCTGGCTGCTCGGGACTGGTGGTTCATCTGAAGCCATTCGGGCGATGCGAGAGCTGCAAGGAGTTCCTTTTTGAGGTCGAGCAACCTACAGAGAGGCCTCAGGCCTTCCACCTTAACTGCCTTACCGGCGCCACCACTCTCGAGGGAGGAATCAAAGCTTGTACAGCCACCCCTGCGCGCACTGACGGGACTTCGGAGGAAGTCACAGAAGAGATTGTTTCGGCAAGTGAGAGGATGGAAGATGCTGCATTGGCCACAATGGAGTCTTTTCTCCCACCACCAAAGAGGAAGATTGGTCTGGTAAAGCTTCCTGCGGCCGTGACGGAGCAACGCCCCAGCGCTTACCCGGTACGGATGTCTCTGAAAGGAAAAGTCCTGGACGTCCGAGTTCTGCTACAAGCCGAGGTAAGCCGGGGGGAGAGACTTTGTTATAGGCCCCTAGCCCTGGGAATTCACATGCTGGTGAGTTGGCCAGAGGGGGTGAATCGTCAGTCACCAAGAACTATTCCCCTGTGGAAGAGTATGATACCTCTGACCTGGAGTCCATCTCTGATGCGGGGGATGGCGCTGAAATTGACAAACTATTTGAGAGGAAGGGATGGGACAAGATGCCCCTATCCTTGTTCTGTAGGCCTAGGAACCCACCCATGTCTACTAGGGAAAGTACACCCCGGGTGGTGGCCTCTGAGCCTGAGGAGGGATCTGTCCCCGTGTCTACCCTTCCACCGTCGGGAGCACCCGCTTCCGCCACCGCTGCCGCTATGAGACAGGTGTCACTGCGGGCCCCTGCAACAGGCCCGGAGGCAGTTAAAGTGCCTCGACACCCAGATGCCGTTGTTTTGCCCGGCGCAGGGGACCGCACCACTATGCCACCGCTGTCCCGTCTCCAGAGACTCTTCAACCAGTAGGTTGCTAGCGAGTATGGATGGGAGTACCCATACTTGCCCAAAGAACTGCTGTTCGAGGTTGAGGCCTGTAGGGACCGGTGGTATTCGGAGTTTGTGTGGGCACACCTCAAGGTACCCCACGCTAGAAGGTACTTTTCCTGTTCGCCCGCAGCCACTCTGCGGTTTAAGGACTGCAAGGCTGCTTGGATGTTGGGTCGGCACATTCATGCGAATAAAGTGCTCATCTGCCGAAAGGACAAGGACAATGTGGAGTACCACATAGACACTTTCGACAGACATTGGAAGCCGCTGGTGTTGCCTGATCCACATTACTATTTGTAAGAGACCAGACTCTTATGGGTTTTTTTTTCTCTTGTGTGTTTGAACTTTTTCTTCAAGCCCAGGAACTTTGCCCTATGTTAAAGGGTACTTTACTCTTTGGAGGAGCGGGAGCTGTTGCTGTTTGTTGTTCTCCCTTCTCTTCCCACTGCAAAGATAACAAGGACTTTGGGGTTGTAGTCAGCTTAGGGCCAAAGATCCAGAAGAAGAAAAAAAAAAAAGTTCTCCAGAAACCAGTGATTAATTAATTCATCATTCATTCATCAGATTCATCGCAGCACCACCACCAGGTGGCGGTGCTGTACAACTGTTATGCTGTTCATTTTACACTGCACTCACTGTTAGAACGAGGAGGTTCTTCCTTAGGGAGGAACCTGCTCATTCTAAATTACACACTGTGTTGGATTATGTGTTCTTTCCCCTGCAGGTGGACAACAAGCAAGACTGCTGAGTATGGGGCAGGTCTTAGCTAGTTCTTTGGGAGGGAAATGCAAATTTTACTGTGAAGTTTATGTGACCTCAAAAAATGTTTATACACTTGTGCACCCCTTTTTCCGTTTGTGTTTCCCTTTCCTTCCCTTTGTAGGTTCCAGCACAAACGAAACAAAATTTTAAATTGTCTTTTTTTTTTGGTTAGTTTGTCTCTGGATCGAGTTTATGCTGACTCTGGTTGAGGAGGCATAAATTGGTTCCAGACACTGGGGACCAGTGTCAAATAACTGGGGGGATGTGTAGCAGGTGGCTATATATAAGGGAAGCATCTGAGTGGTAACAGGCTCAGATGTAATAATTGTTAGGGTTCATGGACCAATTTATGCCAGTGGAGGATATCATTGGTGTCCAGTTCCCTGCGGCCTACAGGTGGCGCTGTCGCCATAGGCCGGGGTTGAACCACCATTGGAGGGCTGTGCCTTTTGTGTCCCCTCGCGGCAGTAGTACAGAGGGGCGTGGAACCTGCTGTGCCTGCTGGGAGAGGGTATAAAAGGGGCAGACGTCTTTCGCTCGGGGTCCACGCCCAGGCACCTTCAGCCTGGGGGTGAGTGATGGTTTTCTCCGGGTGCCCTAGGCCCAGAGACGGAGCTGCTGTTCCACCCCAGACACCTTCAGTCTGGGGTGAGGTACTTTGAGAGAGAGGCCCGGAGCCCAGTTCCTGCGACTGGGTCCCACAAGGGATCGAGGGCTCCTAGGGTGCCCAGTGGAGTGGGTGCCCGAATCTAGGATGAGGAGGCCAGGGAGGTTACCCTTCCCGAAGACCCAGTACAGCATCGCTGGTGACGGTGGGGCCTCTGGTAACTCTCCGGATGGATGTCCTTTCCCTGACAGGGGTCAGTACTTTTAGAAGGTAGTCCACGTTCTCATGGTCTGTGGCAGGGACCCATCGTGAATCAGGTCGGTGGCAGAGACCCAACAACCGGGTCTGTGGCAGAGACCCTATTCATCTGATCTGTGGCAGGAGCCACCTCATGGTCGGTGGCAGCGACCGTGCGCCAAGCCTGTGCGTGCTATCCAGAACAGGAGAAAACTCAAATTCAAGTTTGTGCCTGGACCTCCTTCCCACCTTATCTGACCTGTGTCTGTTCCAAGCCGTCTGCTCTTAAAGAGACTGTTTATTGTGCTACAGAGAATAAATAAGTGTTGGACCTTTCAGTTGGTGTGGACAGTTGCTTACTGGGGAGAAACAAGGACTTGTCTCCGACTACTGCAGAGATAAGGTCAGCACTGGAGGATTTAAACACTGGCTGCAAGCAGGCCTAAGAAACTAAAACCGCTCGGCCTCCCCATCCAGGAGGGTACGGGCTTGTAGTGCGGTGTGCCTCATTCTTTCCTGCGGAGGAGCCAAGGAGAAGAACAGCAGGTAAAGTCTGGGGTTGGTGCGCTACATGTACAAAAATCAGGCACTTCCTATAGGGACCAAAATCGTGTGACGGAGTCAAAAAATGTCACCAGCACACCAAGGATTCCCGAAAAGGTTCCAAAGCTTTAGTTGACTACGAAAAAAAAAGCTTTGGGCCCTTTTGCGTAATCATTGGCGTGCTGGTGACATTTCTTCACTGTGACTGTCTACGGTTTCCAGCCTGTTGTCCAGGGGTGGTCAGTCCGTTAGGGGTGCCCGGGAGCCGCCCCCTCTCTGGATAATATTATGCATAGCATGAATCTATCTAATGGGCACCAGGCGCATGAACTACAGCGGCCAGTTTTTTTTTTTTTTTAAGCACCTGATTAGAGCCAGAGGCTCTAATAGGCTTCAAAATAGGGTGGGCTAGGGTCAGAGAGAATGCGAACGGAGAACACCCAGGTGTGTTACAACAGCGAAGAAACACTGATCCTCAACCTGGCCAATCAGAAGAGCGTGTGAGATCCGTTTTCCGATTGGCCAAAAATAGGAAACTTCAGGTTGGCCTGCCGAGGAGGAGGGAGGAAACGGAAGCCGGGAAGCTGCTGCCGCTGTGATGACCTGTGGAGCACAGGAGAATGGGAGGCCGCCGCGGCTGAGCAGGGGAAGCTGCCGGTGATGGGGTAAGTGCTACTGACTGACTGACTGGGGGGGGGGGGGTGTCATGCTGTTTGCCACCCCCCCTCCCCAAAAAATTCCACTGGCCGCCATAGCTGTGGTCATTACAGCACCCAGCATTACTGAACAGCCATTTTTAGGAATGTGTGCGTGGGGAATATTGCGTTCTACTACAAAGGAGACTGTGCTTTTTAGAGCTTCAAGCGCCAAACTTTTACAGACGAAAAGCAGTGAACAGGCTCCATAGGATACTGTACAATGGGAATCTTCATATCAATTGTTAAAGCATCTCTAGGCTAGTGCTCTGATTCAGTATCCTTCCCTGGAAACACCTAAATGCACATACTTTTGGTCTTTCGTAGGGTTGAAGGTGAAGTTTTGCCATATAGGGGATTATTTACTAAAACTGGAGAGTGCAAAATCTGGTGCAACTCTGCATAGTTACGAATCGGATTCTAGCTTTTATTGCCAATGATTAATTGAACAAGCTGAAGCTAGAAGCTGATTGGCTACTGTGCACAGAGGCACCAGATTGTGATTGCATCAGTTTTAGTAAATCTCCACCTATATTGTGTACAGCTATGGAAATCTCCAAAACAGTTATATTCTTAAGAAACACTCTTTGGGAAAAAAGGACACTGAGAAGAATAGCTTTCATGCATTTATTTATTGATTTTGAAAGAAAGAAAGTAGGAAAAGCACAGACTTCCATTTTCCAAGCCAGTACAAAGATATCCAAGTACAAAAATCTAATGAAAACATGTAAAACTAAAATTGCTACTAATAATAAGCCATTGCGGGTTGGGATTTTATTCTCAGGATAGCTGAACAATCAAAATAAACTGGTGTGCAGTCATGTTGGAACAGGAAGGGGCCATCCCCAAACTGTTTTCACAATGTTGGCATCATGAAATTGTCCAAAATGTCTTGGTATGCTGACGCCCTAAGACAGGGGTAGGCAACCTTGGCTCTCCAGCTGTGATGAAACTACAAATCCTATCATGTCTCTGCCTCTAGGAGTCATGCCTGTGATTGTCAGGGTCTTGCAATGTCTCATGGGACTAAGGGGCCAAGCCGAACCCCTGAAAAACAACTCCACCCAATAATTCCCCCCATCCACCAAATGATTTGGACCAGTGCACAATCAAGGTCCATAAAGACATGGATGAGTGAGTTTGGGGTGGAGGAACTTGACTGGTCTGCACAGAGTCCAGACCTCAACCCGACAGAACACCTTTGGGATGAATTAGAGTGTAGACTGTGAGCCAGGCCTTCTTGTCCAACTTCAGTGCCTGACCTCACAAATGCACTTCTGGAAGAATGGTCAAACATTCCCATAGACACACTTCTAAACCTTGTGGACAGCCTTCCCAGAAGAGTTGAAGCTGTTATAGCTGCAAAGGGTGTGGCTGCACTACTGCTGATCTCCTGAGCTCCAGTGAGGCCTACTGATCCAGGGAGCTTGATTACTCCCTATACCCAGGGTGGATGCAGGAACCTGGGGTGGACCCAGGGGAGGATCCCCCGGATGGCCATAGTACTGGTCCTCCCATACCAGTGTTTGAGGTCCTGGGAAATGGACCAGCTAAAGGTGAAAGCCTGGCAACCTACAGAAAGAAGGTTTGTGCTAGGATTGCGAGAATCGCCAAGGAGGAAGAAGTACTGGCGAAGTTGAAGTTTGACTTCAAGCATAAAAAAATTGCAAGTGACCGGCTTCACAGTTCTAAGAGGAAACAGATGCGGCCTGAGTTAATGGCTTTGGAGGCCAAAGTGGAAAAGCAGAGTCTGCTGGTGGCCACATGGAAAGAAACCAGCGGTGCTTTCAAGGAGAAGTATGGCAACGATGATCGCTTCCGTGCAATGCGCAGAGGGGTCATAGAGGCCAGTGGAGAGCAGGCATCATCAGAGTGCGAGAAGCAAAGGTCAGTGCAAAGCAAAAAAGTTTCTGTGGGCTCGGACTGTGTTTCTGGCCAGCACGCTGGAAAATCTTTGCATCCCGAGCCAAGTATCAGTATGCCTGCAGAAAGCAGAGAAAGCTCTGGCATACAGGCTGCGGGTGATCAGCAGTCAGGTGTTTTGACTGGCAGTATGTCATCGGGACAAGGAAGTTCTGTGCCCTTACCACCGCAGCAGGAGGCTATGGAGCAAGATGATCCATCTGAGCCTGTGGAGGGAGCAGGTATGCTGAACTTCATATCAGAAATGGAATCACCTTTGCATGGTTGCAAGTTTGCAGTGTCTGGATGATCTGAGGATGAAGAAGAGGATGATGATGTCCCCCCAAAACCTTTGAAACAACGGGTGACAGAAAAAGAGGTTTTTGTTAATGACTTGCCTATACAATGTAATGGAGGTGTAGTTCCTATGGATGGTGCAGTAGAGGGCAGCGGAGAGCAAGCTCATCTCCTGGCTGAGACTTCCACCTGTGTACAGCCAGCCAGTGCAGACTCTGCTGTGAAGAATGCTGACAAAGACATCTCTACTGCTGGTAACTCTTTAGATACTGGTAATGAAGTAAGAATTACCAAGGGTAATGTAAATGACATTTCTGTGTCAGAAGTCTCTGCTCCATCTGTTCCTGACAATAATGTTGTTATTACTTTATCTAATAAAGAGTCTGTTACTAAAAGTGATGTGCCGGATGTTGCAAGGAGTGCGGTTATTTCCCATGCTGCAGCACTGGCTGCACCTGTCCCCGGGGTGAGTAGGGCCAGTTATTCTGCGGTCACTAGGAGTGATGTGAGTGAAGGTCAGGCCAATCTGACACCATCTGGTAGCTCCTTTAAACGCCGCAATGTGGTCCAATTGAGGTGGACTGGAGAAGGGCCCCCCCCCCCAAATAGGAGAGATGTGGTGGACCGTATTTTGGGGATGGGTTTTAAAGCAGAGGAGATTTTTGCCCTTATCAGCCCAGTTGGGTCATATGAGTATGACCTCTCCTTTGTCAAGGCGGAAGGTTTAGATGTCTTTTGGGAGAGGTATGAGCAAAGGTGGAAGGAGTCCCCAAGATGGGCAGGTTTGTCACCTAAAGTAGTCTCCCGCCAGCCATTATATAAAAACGTCACCATTCTAGTGCGTAATGAGTCCATTCCTGCTGCGGATCTGGTGGTGTGGTTGGGGAGATATGCGGATGTCCAAGCCCCCTTGAGGAAAGTTGTAGATGACAGGGGGATATGGACAGGAGGATGGATAGTGTTAGTAAAACTGCATGTCACGGGTAATGTTGTTAGGCACATCCCTTCATCTGCCTTTATAGGTTGTGACAGGATTATTACCTTTTTATGAAGGGCAACCAAAGCTGTGTCATCGCTGTGGTGAAAAGGGCCATTTTTCAAGCTCATGTTCTGTGCAGAAATGTTCCCTCTGTCAGGGCTCAGGGCATGTTGCAAAGGACTGCAATAGTATTCGTTGTAATCTTTGTAATAAGTTAGGTCACCCCTATAGCCTTTGCCCAATTTGCCCTGAAGCCCTCCATAATCAGCCAGAGATGGTGGAAGAACTGCTATGGATGGAGGAGGAGGAACGTGGGGGGCAGCAAGGAGTTGGTGGAGCTATTTCAGCTAGTCCTGAGGGGCCCCCCCAGGTGTCAGTTTTCCAATCTGAAGGTCTGACCCCTCTTGTGTCTGCTCCCTAGTCTGTGCTCCCTACTGTGTCAGTGTCTACTTCTGTTTTGTGTTCTTCCCCAGTGTTTCAGGTGCCCAGTGTTCCAAATGTAAATAAGTCATCCAGATTGGCTGAGGCTGCCAAAGGGGCAGATTCATGCCTATCTGAGGTGGCAGCTTCGCCTGGGCCTTCCCTGAGGCAACGTAAGACCTCTAGTGGAGGTTCTAAGGGGAAGAAGGGGGAAGTTGCCACTGCTAATGATGTAGATGAGGCCTTTCAGGGTGTTGTTTCAGGGGAGGAGGGAGAGTGGGCCAAGGTGGGCAGAAGGAGGAATAAGGTAGTCCTGACCTCTGCCTCCTCGGTTTCATCTTTAGAGGTAGATGATCTACCTCTGGGAAACAAGTTTGGGTCCTTATCTGAGGGGGAGGGGGAGGAGGAGTCTTCTAAATCCGTGTCTCAGATGGAGGAGGATGAGGTAGAGTGTTCCCTAAAGAGGTCAAGGTCTCCAGTAAAGGGGGAGGGAGCTCAGGCTAAGAAACGCCTACCTCAATCATCCTGATGGCAGTTCCCACTCCGATAAAGGTGGCAACCAATAATGTTGCCAGCATAAAATCTGTAGGGACTCGTAATATGGCCTTATTTTTGCTCTACGAGATGGATGCTGATATTTTGTTCTTGCAAGAGACCCGGCTAAATAGCCTTGCCAATGTCCACCTGGCAAAGGGGGAGTGGAGGCGTGGGCCCTCCTTCTGGTCTCTTGCAGCTGAGCCTTACAGCGGAGTTGCAGTACTTTTTACTGGTATGGTAGCGTGTCAGTGGGTTATCGAGGTAAAGATTGGAAGGTGTATGGTCCTGGACGTCTCTGTGAAGGGGCATGATCTACGTCTAATAAATATTTATGAACCACAAACTAGATGGGAGAGGCAATGCCTCTTTACAAAGATTAAGCCTTTCCTTTTTACATCTCGGTAAGTTGTCTTTGGAGGTGATTTTAACACCGTCACTAGGCCCTAAGACAGGAAAGGCTCCACTGACAGCCTGAGATATGATAGCGTATTTCTTAATACGATAGCCAGGGAAGCAGGTCTGGAAGATGCGCATATTAAGCGTTGCCCAGACAGCACGGGTTACACATTTAAGCGAGGCAGTTGTGAGAGCAGGATAGTTAGTTTTTTGTTTTTAAGGGGGACTCTGCCTTTTCGGCTCCTGAGTGTCGTATGGTGGAGTTCTCTGATCACCTTATGCTGTCTGTTATTCTCAATGCTTCAGATATGCCACCTAAAGGAAAGGATATTTGGAGGATGAATTCGGCTCTGCTGGATGACGAGGAGGTAAGACAATCTTTTGAGGATTTTTTTCAGGCTCAGGTAACCATCCTGGATTTCTGCAGCAGTAAGTCGGAGTGGTGGGAGCTTGCCAAAAGCCAGATTAGTGGGGTTTTCAAGGCCATAGGAAAAAGGAAACAGCTTGATAAGTACATTACCTACCAGCAGCTGCGGAGAAAACTTGATCGCCTTGTCTCGAGTGGTGGAGATTCACGGGCAATCTCTGAGGTGAAACTTATCGCTAGGAAGTATCAGTATGACAGACACGCTTCTTTGGTTCTGGAAAGGGACTACGGGAAATATAACTCGACCGACCCTTATCAAAACTGCAAACAAAGTGCGGCAGTTAAGACGGTTGTTGGGCTAAGGGATAGTACGAGCTCTTTGAGGAAATTCAGGTCAGGGATTATGGAGGTCTCAAGGTCTTTTTATGTGGATCTTCTGGGGGAGAAGTACCTTGATTGGGCAAAGATGTCAATTTTCTGTATTCTACACCAGGTCTGGGAAATAACATTCTGCTGGCAAGTTTGACGGGGGAAATCACAGCAGAAGAGGTAGTCAAAGTTATAGACGGTCTGGTTATTAAGAAAACACCTGGGCCAGACGGATTGACGGCTGAATTTTATAAGACTTTCAAATCTAGCTTGGTACCTTATCTTGTGGAGGTATTTAACGGCTGTCTGCAAGAGGCTTCGCTCCCTCCCTCCATGAGACAATCTGATGTGATTCTGTTGTCAAAAGGCAAGGATCCCTCGATGATTGAGAATTGGCGCCCCATTAGCCTTCTCAATGTCAGTAGAAAGATTCTGGCAAAGATAATTTTCTGGTGCTTGTCGTCAGTAGCAGACAGATTGCTTTCTCGTCAGCAGCACTGTTCGGTCCAGGGCAGGAGCACTTTTTCAGCGGTGTTAGCTGTCTGGGAGGCTCTGGAACGTTGCAGTGCTGAAGGCTGGGGAAAGTATTTGCTGGCATTGGATCAGGAGAAGGCTTTTGATCGTGTCAATCATGAGTACCTCTGGCTTCTCCTTGACAAATATGGCCTGGAGGGTAGGGTGGGTTTATTGGATGGCTTAAGACTTTATACAGAGAGGCAGAAAGCTTCATGCTTGTTAATGGTTGGGTTGGATGGCCCTTCGGGGTTGGATCGGGGGAGCGCCAGGGGTGTCCGCTGAGCCCTTCACTATACGTGTTCGCAATCGACCCCTTCATCAGAAACCTAAAGAGCAGACCGTTGTGCGGGGTGCCGGTGGGCATTACTGGTGAGCCGCCCTTGAGGGTTGTAGCCTATGCTGTTGACGTTTCTGTCTTTATCTCTGGGACAGAGGAGGCGCAGGAGGTGGTCTCAGTTATAGAGCAGTATTCCGAGGCATCAGGCTCCAAGGTCAACCGTGATAAAAGTGAAGTTTATTGGATGAGCGAGGGAGGTGAGAGCTTTGCACTTCCAGACACCTTCCCGAGGCCTCAGCACAAAGTCAAAGTATTAGGCATCGAGTTTGGCCCTGATGATTACAGTAAGTCAAATTGGGAAGCCAGGCTGAATGATGCTGATGTCAAGGTGACATGCTGTAAAGGGTGGTGGCTCTCCTTGAGGGAAAGGGTGGACTTGATTAAGGCCTACCTGATTTCTACCTTTCTGTATGTCAGCTTTGTTACATCTTGCCAGAGTCCTTCTATACCAGGATTTATAGTTGTTTCTTCCAATTATTATGGGGGAACAGGCTGAATCTTGTGAAGCGGAATGTGACTTAGCTATCTAGGCAGAAGGGTGGTCTAGGGATGTCAACTCGGTTGTGTTCTTCTCTCTGATGTTTTTGAGACACAATTTTGGTAACATGCTAGCAGAGAGACCGCCTGGATGGATAGGTATTTTCCAGATCTGGTTTAGACCTTTTTTGGGCTGTTGGGAGAGTGGCGGGCTAGTGAAAAGCCTGAGGATCAAGCATGGTAAGCTCCCGGCTTATGTTGCCCCGTCCTGAAAATTCTTAAACGGTGGCAAGTGACAGTGCAGGATATCAGTAGACATGTGCACACTGAAATATTTTGTTTCGGAATTTCGTTTTCGTCCGAAAAATAAATTTATTTAGTTACTCCCGAAATTCGTTTTTATTTATTTTGTTTTTCGTTAGAAATTGCATTAGTCCGAAAATCTGAATTAATTAAGGTCGAATCTGTCATTGAAGGCTTATGGTGTCTGTCGAATGTTCAAAGAAGATTCAACGAAGCAGCGAAACTGTACGACACTGCAATCATACATTTCCGGTCGAATGTTCCGCCCACAAGCTATAGTAGAATTCTAATGTTGTATGACTAGTAATAATTATATTTATTAATTACTATTACTAGTCAACCAACATTAGAATTCTTCTATAGCCTATGGGCGGATGCATTTGACTGGAAATGTACGATTGCAGCGTCGTACAGTTTAGCTGCACCGTCGAATCTTCTAACTTTCGACAGACACCATAAGCCTTCAATGACAGATTCAACGTTTGTATGTTTTTTGATGCTTTGTCGAATCTTCGTCGTTCATGTTGAATTGTCAAGTTAGTTCTAGCTATTTTACTGCTCCTCCTCTTTGGTTACAATCAGCCAATAACATTCATCATCATCATCATTATTTTTATTTTACTTCCCCCATCCAATTCCAGCAGCGATCTTTTCTCTGTATGTCGAATCTTTTCTCTCTATGTCGAATCTTTTCTCTGTATGTCGAATCTTTTCTCTGTATGTCGAATCTTTTCTCTGTATGTCGAATCTTTTCTCTCTATAATGTCGAATCTTTTCTCTCTATGTCAAATCTTTTCTCTCTATGTAGAATAATCTTGGACTAATAGAGTTAAGGTTAGGCACATTCAACCACAGGTTCAATAGACACAGATTGTTATTGTCAGCGTCACGTTGAATCTCCTATCTATATCGAACTGTTGTCACAACGAAAACGAAAATAAAGCATTTGTTTATGTCGGATTTTTCGGTTTTCGGATTTTGTGCTTTCATTTTCGTTTGCTAAAACGATAACGAAAATACCTGAAATTCGGACGAAAATGCATTCGGATGAAAACGAATGCACATGTCTAGATATCAGGTCCCTCCCTAGGAGACTCCTGGGTGATAAGATCGTGGGTACTGTCTTTCATGCGCCACTGGCCTTAAGGGATTGCCCAGGTCATATTATGAGGGAAGGTTTACCTTTAATATCTGAGCAGATTCCCTTGAAATTTAGGGACCAGGCTTGGCTCGCTTACCATGGTAGGCTCTATGTGAGGGGGAACGTGAAGTGCCGCTCTTTGGACAATCGTGATTGTCCAAGAGCGGAGTGTCAGGGTGAAGTGGAAACCGTGGACCATTTCTTGCTTCAGTGCCCTTTCAATTCAGAAGTTTATAAAAAGGTGGGGAGGGCTCTGAATTTTCCTTTCTTGCCTAGCATGTCTTATGCTGAGTGGGTGTATGGTACTGGGCCACCCAGTAGAAGCCGGGCCCAGAGAGTAAGACTTGAAAGGCTGTGAGGCGGCGGCGGCGATGGGCAGAGTCGCTGATTGCCGCCATTACTAATAAAAAAAAAAATATGTCCCCGGATTTCATTTAAAAAATCTAGTCACCTTAGCTTAGGTAATTCCATACAATACTGCCTAAGTATCAAAGGTATCTCAATGTCTTGCTTCTTGTGTAATCATGATACAACGTTTATTCTTTTATTTATTTTTTAGCCCTAGTAGTATAATAGTGTTGTAACATTAAAAACATTATTCAAATTGCTGTCCTCCTAATGTAGCTCCTTCTTGGGCAGCTGGTGTCAAGAGTGATTTAGCTATGGTGGCTTCACCTGGAATGCCCCCAACAGGAGGCTTCCATAGCTGTAAAGGTTGATGTGCCTATTTTAGCAAATGCTTGCTATCATTTTCTGTTATGTACTGATCAAAGTGTGCAAGTGCTCTGGTAGATATTCCCTGCCAACAACAGGACAGAAAAGGGAAGGTTATTGCCAGTACCCAGGATAATTAGACATTCTTTAACATTCTTAGAACTGTAATGCCACGTACACACGATCGTTATTCAGGTCATGGAAAAAAATTATGTTTTTCTCTACGTGATTTTTCGTGTTTCCTCTCAAGCCTGCCTTGCATACACACGTTCGTCAAAAAAAGCGCAATGACGTACAACACGTACGACGGCACTATAAAGGGGAAGTTCCATTCGAATGGCGCCACCCTTTGGGATGCTTTTTCTGATCCTCGTGTTAATAAAGTTTGGTGAGAAACGATTCGTGCTTTTCAGTCCGTTACAGCGTGACAAACGCTAGTTTTACCAGAACGAGCGCTCCCGTCTCATACTTGATTCTGAGCATGCGCATTTTTTTCCCCTCGTAAAAGCATACACACGACCGTTTTTCACGACGTTAAAAAGAACGACTTGAAAAACGACGAGAAAAAATAGAGCAGGTTCTATTTTTTTTCCGGGCATTTTTCTCATCGAGAAAAATGCTCTGGAGCATACACACCACCGTTTTTCACGACCATTTTTAAAAATGGCATTTTTCTCGTCATGAAAAACGGTCGTGTGTACGCGCCATTAGTCATTGCTTGGCAATCACTGAAAGATGTGTTATGTATTTGACAGGCAGTCATATGGTGATCTTTATTGACAATAACCCACTTTTGTGTTGGGCATGCCCAAGCTAGGAGAAGAAGTTGGTCTTTAGGTTGGCCCATCTCGATTATTTTATCCACCTCAAACCCAGAGTGACCAATAAGGCTGACGATGCTTTGCCTTAGTTTCCCCAGCAGCAGCAGCCTCATTCTGGGAGACCAGTCAGACAAAGAGAAAATATTACAAATGTACCACTAAGGGTCTAAAGGCCCATACACACGATCAGACTTTTCCACAGCGGTCCAACGGACGTGTTTTATCGGACAATCCAACCGTCTGTATGCTCCATCGGACAATTGTTGACGGTTTTTCAACGGACCAATGTTCGCTGTGCATGCTCTCAAACTTTCCGACAACAAATGTCCGATGGAGGATCATCCGATCGTGTGTATACAAGTCCATCAGACTAAAGTCCAAAGTACAAACACTCATGCTCAGAACCAATGCTAAACATCAGACAACAATAGCAGAAGTTGCCCAAAGGGTGTCAGTAAAGACCGGAAAAACAACGTGATTTTTACATCGGCGTACTAGATCTAGCCCACACATTACCCCATTGATGAGCACTATGCTTCGGGTTTGAGAGACGGTAAGGGTTCAGGTTACACAACCTAACAGCTGGTCCCCGCAGACTCCTCTATGGGGGAATCCAAGACTGCCACACTTTCGATCCATCCCGGACCCACTAATATGGGCCCGATATGGTGTCAAAACCCTGGCTGATATTACCTCGGAGTCTGGCCTGTGCACCTTTGATGCTCTGAAGAGAGATCATGGAATGCCTAACCACAAGTTTTTTCGTTACCTGCAACTTCGCCATGCCTACTGAGCCCAGTTCCCCCTCCCTGTTATCTTGGCGACTAATAGGGATGAGCATCTACTTGGTCTGGCGGACGACATTAAACCACTTTCGGCTCTCTATTCCAAATTTGTCGGGTTGGACACCTCATGGGTGCCCCGATTGTTCTCCAGGTGAAAGGCAGACATACCGGCACTTGCTGACGATGACTGGGAGGAGGGTGTCCAGCAATACCTTCCCCTCATGGTCTCCGCGAGAGATAGGTTCACCCAACTTAAATTTTTACACCAAGCTTATTATAGGACTGTCTAAGTTTTACCCTACCAGGAGCCGTACTTTTCAATGACCGTTTTCCTAATTTTGCAATTTTGGTTCCCATCTAAAATCAAATACAATCACCAATACTGCAGCCAAATTGTTGTGGACACAAGTAGTTCATGGCTTCTGTCAGATTGAGGTCCCTGTTTTGAGGTGCACCTGCTTGGAAAGTTGAGTGACCTCAGTGGAATAAAGAGGTCATGAATAACTTCTTATCATCCACAAAGAAAACAATTCAACCCAACTGTTTTAGGGCTGTTGTCATAGGTGTGCACAGCCTATTGCATTGGGGTGTGCACCTCAATGCTCAAACACACACGTGTGTGTGCATGTGTATTTATACTGATAGTGTCAGTAGGGCAGGGATTGGTGTCTGTAGGGTACGGATTGGTGTCAGTAGGGCAGTGGATGGTGTCAGCAGTTTTTTTTTTTTTAGGAGCCCCTTTAGTGGGCTTTTGTTATAGATCAGGGGTTTAAACAGGGAGATTATGTGCCACACAGGGAAATTAGGGGGTGCCCAAGCACACCTGGCACACCCTGTGCGCACGCCTATGACTGTTGTGGACCTTAGATGAGAACTGGTGGCTAAATTATGTGGTCAACTTAGTTAGGGTCTTTACTAACATCATTGCAGGTCAAACTCCATTATTTATTTATTTAGTTCTATTTTTAGCAACATGCACATCTACCACTGGATTTTTTCTTAGGTATTCCAGTGCATGTTCCTGATTGCACTTCTGAATAGGTGATGGAGCACCAGAACACCTACAGCAAAAACAAATAATCAAGTATTGGATGCAAATCATTAATATCTAGAATCGAAAGATGGTTGCAACAGCAAAGTCACTCTTTCATAGTTTGGAGACTAAATTTGAATCTGATGATTATGCAGTGAAGGGAGCAAATTGGCTTGTATATGAGAGAGGATTAGAGAAGGCCCAACCTGTTCACCCAAGGCCGTATTATGATCTTTTCAAGCCTTTCCAATTTTTGTTGATAAGGCTGATGAGAAGAAGAAAAAAATCTGGTGCCTCTGGCACTCAGAACCCTCCGATGAATCCTCCATACATGTAGAATCTGAACCAGCTGAAGTTGCCAGGCCCCTTAATGATGATTCATCACTGAACGCAGACAACTATTACACCTAGAGGCTTTGTTCGTCTGGTGCAGAGGAGCCTTGGGCACAATGTATATATATATATGTAGCACACCGGCCCTCCTTCTCCACTCTTTGGCTTGTTCACAGGAGAAGAAGGCACACAGTCTCCACCATGCCCGTACCCCCTGGGTTGCAGAGGTTAAGCACACTTGTTTTCACTTACGGGTCTTGCAGCAAGGCTCCCCTTAGAGTTGGTTTCCGTCCCTAGAATGTAAGGACAAAAGTCTCTATACCCCAAGTAACTCCAAGGTCCACACCAGAGTCAACTCCAACATAGAGTTTATTTCTTTATGCATGAACATCCACAAAATGAGGAGAAGAGAAAGGTGTTAGGAAGACAGATCAGTTCAGGCACTCTTGTTTCTTCGCCACTTGATCCCGAGTGGGTATAGCTCACCCAGATAGTCACCCAAAGGCACTAGCAGCTGGCGTGTAACTCGAACAGTCTATTAGATTCCCTAATGGATGCGTTCAGGAGATCCTCTGCCACAGAATCGATAGTGTCCCAAACCTCCTCCTGGTTCTGTTGTTTAGATCCCTGTTTTTGGATGGATGACATCCCTCCAGAGAGTTACTGGGCCCCTTCCTTCACTGTGATCTCTCACCAGTCCTTCGGAACGGTCCTCCCCCAGCCTCCTCTTCTAGAAACGAGTCCCCTCGCAAGGCGGCACCCTGGGATTCCTCCTCCCGAAGTGGGCTCCAGTTAAAGGTGCTGGGCCCAGGGCTAAAGTTGCAGTCCCAGGACTAAAGGTGCCTGGGACTGAAGTGCACATGGCCCCATGGCCTGGAGGGCCATGCGCCACGCACCAGGACTCCGACCCTGGAACCAAGAAGAACCGACCCCTCCCAGGCAGCGTCTGCTCCTTATGTATCCTCTGCCAGCATGCACAGCAGGCAGACCACACCCACTGCACGGCTGCCAAGAGAGGACACCAAATCACTGCCCCATTACCTGTGGTTCAACCCCGAGTACAAGTGACAGCGCCACCCATACTTCAAAGGGGAACTGC
The DNA here is from genome assembly GCA_029206835.1 of Rana muscosa. Taxonomy (NCBI): domain Eukaryota; kingdom Metazoa; phylum Chordata; class Amphibia; order Anura; family Ranidae; genus Rana; species Rana muscosa. The sequence goes on along the minus strand of CM055118.1, from coordinate 366,347,354 downwards.
ACACCAGGCAAAACAGCAGCAAGGCAGAGTCCAACAAATTGAAAGATTCGAGCCAACTACCACTCGAATCACCCTTAAATCGGGTATAGCAATCCCTAAATTTGGAACCCCCGCTACAAATATATATATATATATATATATATATATATATATATATATATATATATTTATTGGAGTGATGGAGGATTGTGATTGTGACCTCCTAAAGAATAGAGGTTTTGCTGTATGTTCTGGGTACAAACAAGATATCCTGGTGCATGTAAAAACATTGTGGTTGATCTAATAAAGGCAAAAAGGCTGTTCACTTTGCAAATACATTTTTCTTTTAGCTTAGTAAATGTGGTTGAAATTCGCTTCACAAAAATACTCAATCACATGGAAGGAAATGTAAAAAAAATGTAGTTTTGGTTGCACACATAGGCGTGCGTACAGGGTGTGCCGGGTGTGTGCCTGGTCACACACTGACTGTGCCAGGGCCATATTTATAGACACACACGTGTGTGTTTGAGCTTTGGGGTGCACATCCTAATGCAATAGGCTGCGCACAGCTATGTATGCACATGATTAATTAATGGAAGCCAGCAGAGCTTTACCTCATTCACTAAGCTAAGGGAAAGTTTCCTTGAAAAGTGAATCGTCTATTTGCCATTAGTAATACAGTAGTTGGGTTGAGAAAAGACACAAGTCCATCTAGTTCGACCATTAACCACTTTAGCCCAGGAGGATTTGGCTGCCCAATGACCTGGCCATTTTTTGTGATTCAGCACTGCGTCGCTTTAACTGAAAATTGCGCGGACGTGCGACGTTGCACTCAAACAAAATTGACGTCCTTTTTTCCCACAAATACAGCTTTCTTTTGGTGGTATTTTATCACCTCTGCGGTTTTTATTTTTTGCGCTATAAACAAAAACATGCGACAATTTTGAACAAAAAGCAATATTTTTTACTTTTTGCTATAATAAATATCCTCAAAAAATATATAAAAACAAATTTTTTCCTCAGTTTAGGCCGATACGTATTCTTCTACATATTTTTGGTAAAAAAAATTGCAATGAGCGTGTATTTATTGGATTGCGTAAAAGTTATAGCGTCTATAAAATAGGGGGTAGTTTTATGGCATTTTTAATATTATTATTTTTTTACTAGTAATGGCGGCGATCAGTGATTTTTATCATGACTGCTATATTGCGGCGGACACATCGGACACTTTTGATGCTATTTTGGGACCATTGTCATTTATACAGCCATCAGTGCTATAAAAATGCACTGATTACTGTGTAAATTACACTGGCAGTGAAGGGGTTAACCAGTAGGGGGCAAGGAAGGGGTTAAGTGTGTCCTAGGGAGTGATTCTAACTGTGAGGGGGCTGGGCTACCAGTGACACAACATTGATCACTGCTCCCGATTACAGGGAGCAGGCGATCAGTGTCCTGTCACTAGGCAGAACAGGGAAATGCCTTGTTTACAAAGGCACCCCCCCCGTTCTACCTCTCCATGACACAATCACGGGACACCAGCAGAAATCGAGTCCGCGGGTCCCACGGGCACGATCACAGAGCCTGCGGCGGGCGCGCTAGGTGACAGATTCAAAGCAATGTACATGTACGTTGCTTTGCCTGCCTGTGCCATTCTGCCGACGTATATGTCGGCAATCGGTTAAAAAATAAAATAAAAAATTGAATATATAAATATAAAACCCCCATGTACAGAACCCTATACCCACATTTGATCCAGGGGAAGGCCAAAAAAACTCTACAAAGCATGGTCCAATCTGCTCCAGTGAGCGAAAAATCCCTTCTGATGAAGTGAAGGCAAATACATTTTCCCTAGATCAACAGTCTTTGATGTATCAAGACCTGTGAGGGGACTCTGGATAATATGTGACGAAAGAAAGTGTGTGTGGGGGGGGGGGGCTACCTTCATAGTAGGTTAGTGCAAGAAAAAAAAAATTTCCTTTACAAAGAAAACGATTGGAAAAACTGATTCTCATAAAGTGACTGGTGCTGCAACTACAGTATAGCTGGAATAAACAGCTAAAAATAGGAATGTTAAAAGTGGGATAAATTGCGCAACCAATTGGTAATGCAAACAAAGTGCAAATAGATGGGTAATATGTTATTGACCTAATAAAGTTCAATGCGACTCAATGTGAAACAATGTCCATTTCAAGTCAGCTGTGAAAAACTTGCTCCAATCAAAGAAACGAAAAGCAGATCTTCATATGTTTCAACCAAGCAGACGAGAAATGATATACAGAGGGGCCGCTTACCGAATCTGTTGGATCTCTGTCAGGGAGATCATGCAAGCTCAGCACTGACCATTACCCTGCATTTGGAATAAAGGGACTTTTTCTTTAAAAGAACTTACTGCACCATGAAGCTTTTTATTTTCCTCCTCTAAAAATACCCTACCCAATTGGTTGCGCAATTTACCCTACTTTTAACATTACAGTGAGTTTACAAAGGAAGTATTTTATATGTAGTGGGGTCCCCAATTTAGGGGTAGTGTTTGAGTGGTAGTTATGCTCAAACACCTAAATTGTTAGGACATTATCAACCATTTTGTCTGCAGGAAGAGTATCGGTGTACTGTTCTCTGTGTCCTGCAGGTGACGCTGCCATAGTGGGCCAACTTGAATCGCTGATACAGTGCTGTGCCTTGTGTGTCCCCTCTCGGCAACCATACAGTTGGAGTGGTCGGCCTGCTGTGTATGCTGGGAGAGGATATAAAAGGGACAGACGCTGCCTGTTCGGGGTGGTCGGTTGTCGGGAGTCCTACTCCCAGGGAGTGTGTGTTCCTGTCCGCCCTGGGCACCTTTGGCCCAGGGGCGGTGGTCAGTGAATCAGTCCCAGACACCTTTAGCCCTGGGGCTGCAACTAAAGGCCTTGGGCCGAGCACCTTCGGCTGGGGCCCATCAAGGATCGAGGAATCTCAGGGTGCCACCTTGCGAGGGGACCCGCATCTTAAATGAGGAGGCCGGGGAAAGACCGTTCCGAGGGACTGGTGGGAAGTCACAGTGAAGGAAGGGGCCCGGTAACTCTCTGGAGGGATGTCTTCTCCTTACAAAGAGGCCAAGCTTTGAAAACCAAGTTCACCAGGTCTGTGGCAGAGACCAAGTGCACCAGTTTGTGTAGTGATTGTGCGGTTAGTTCGAGTACCATTTTGGCTGCCAGTCCCTATCTAGGGAGACTATCCAAATGGGCTAAGTCTGCTTGAGAAGCCAAGCAGTGAAGTGTATTACGTTTGTGCCTGGACCTCTCCCACACCTTATGCTGTCCTGTTCTCTCTCCAACCTTTCCTATCAGAGACTGTCTTTTAAGAGAAATAAACTCAACGTTGGAGTTACAGCTGGTGTGGACATTGAAGTCATTGGGGGAAATAGAGACTTGTCTTTATTGACTATAGAGATAAGAACCATTCTCTGGAGAATCTGGCTGTGGAGACCCATCACAACACCGCTCAACCTCTTCACACAGGAGGGTCCGGGCATATAGAGCTGGGTGTGCCCTCTCTTTCTGCGAGGAGCCAAAGACAAGGAGGAGAGGGTGGTAAGCGCTATATATATAATTATCGACAAGATTTTTGAATTGCTTGGACAAGGACCTGCTTCACCTCTTGGTTCCTTAAGCTGTAGATAAGAGGATTGAGCATTGGAGTCACTGATGTATAGAAAACAGAAGCTACCTTGTCTTGAATCTCAAAGGCCCCTGAATGAGGACGTAGATAGACAAAGAAAACGGCTGTGAAGAAAGTCAACACAGAAATAATGTGTGAAGAGCACGTACTGAAGGCCTTCTGCCTGCCCGTAGTGGATGTCATCCTAAAAATTGAAAGAAATATGAACGTGTACGACAGGGAGATTGTTAATAATGTATATATTCCACAGGTGGCTACAAGGATGCCGGTTACCATTTTACAATGGACGGTGCTGGAGCAAGACAATTCGAGCAGAGGTGGGATGTCACAGTAGAAATGGTCAATGAGGTTCGATCCACAGAATGGAAGACTAAACACACAAATGGTATGCACAAATGACTGCAAAAAACTAAAGAAATAACAAGAAAAGATCATACAAAAACATTTCTTCTTGGTGAATATCAAGGTGTAGTGGAGAGGGTGGCAGATAGCCACATAGCGGTCATACGACATGGTGGAGAGAAGAAGAGTCTCGGTGCTCGCCAGGGAGCTAAAAAAGTAAAGCTGAAGGGTGCAACCAAAAAGAGAAATGATCTTCTTAAGTGAAAGCAAGTGATACAAAGTGTTTGGAGAGAGAACTGATGAGTAAAAAAGGTCAGCTAGAGAGAGGCTACTCAGGAAGAAGTACATTGGGTTGTGAAGGCTGGAGAAGGAATAGACAAGGGCTATTATCGCCAAGTTTCCTACTATGGTCACCAGGTACACCACTAAAAAGAACATGAAGAGGAATGGGACAAGTTCTTTATCATTAGATAGTCCAGAAAACTCAAACATGGTCACTTGTGTCCTGTTTTCATACCAAGTGATTTTTCTCTTTGCAAGAATAAAATTATACATCTCATGGATTCAGACATTAAAGGGTAAACAATATCCTGGTGAAACAAAAAAATAATAATCAAAAAATCAACAAAAAAAAAAGTAAACTAAATTTAACAGAAAGCACCTATGAATTAAGATTTTGTGTTCTTTGGTTTTGATCTCTGAAGGACAATTTTGACTTTATCGGTACATTGAGCCAGGCTCTTAATGCAATGTTAAAGCAGAAGTAAACCCATCCATAAAACAGATTCATTTCCCCATCCATAAAACAGTTTGATTCCGACACGTGCCGGAAATGTAACACTCCCATTGGTTGTGCTCTCAACCAAACTGTCAAACCATCCAATGGCTGGTGTCATAACTGATCACATGTGCAGCATCATGGCAGTTGTAGATTAAATAGAGGCAAAGATGGCAGCTTCCTTGGCTGAAAACGATAGGGGGGTTTACTTCCACTTTAAGAAGAGATCTCCAGTTAGCGAGCACTGTTACTTTTAAAGGCTTAGTTCACCTTTAACCGCTTCAATACTTGGCACTTTTACCCCTTTCCCGCCCAGGCCAATTTTGTAGCTTTCAGTGCTGTTGCACTTTTAATGACAATTGGGTGGTTATGCAGCACCGTACCCAAATTAAATTTTTTATTTTTTTTTCACATAAATAGAGCTTTCTTTTGCTGGTATTTAATCACCGCTGGGTTTTTATTTTTTGTTAAATTTTTTTTTTTAAAAAGAATGAAGAATGAAAATTAAAAAAAAAAATGTTTTTCTTATGTAGCGATACCCCCGAAGGGGCTGCTTGAATAATTTTGGGTCCTGCTGTTACCCCACATTTCACCGTCCCAGAACTTAAGAGTCTATGTTAAGTAATCAGAATAGAGGTGATTGCCAGTCACGTCAGTCCTTTTCTCAATTGCTTTATTAAACAAGTTCAGGTAGAAGGATAGAGGGTTAGGGGAAGTTCAGATACCTTGGTTTTGCAGATCACTAATGCGGTTCTTGAATCCAGATGACAAATTCGTTATTTCGGAAACATCCGAATTAACGAAAACCCGTTTGAGTTTTTCCGAATTCGTAAATTTTAAATCCGAAAATTAGAAAATCTAAATAACTGACGATTGTAAATTCAGAAATATGTAAATGTGAAAATTTGGAAATTCAAAAATTTGGAAATTCACAATGCGAAATTGGAAAATCCGAAAATCTGAAATAATTACTAACTATTATATTATAGGTATGGGAATTTCCTTTCAAATTTGGCTGTTAGTGAACGTAAAGAATACAAATTTATCCGAAGTTACGAATTATTCGAAATAACGAATGCCGCATCTAAACAAATGGAACGTAACACATATAATAATAATAATAATAAATAACAATAATAATAATTAACATAATAATAAATATTATGAATTTGTTCCGTTCCGATTGTTTAGATGTGGCGTTCGTTATTTTGGATAATTCGTAACTTCGGATGAATTCGTATTCGTTACGTTCACTAACAGCCAAATTTGAAAGGTAATTCAAATAACTATAATTTAATAGTTAGTTATTATTCAGAATTCTCGGATTTCGTTCTTTTGAATTTTCGGGATTTCTTTCTTACTTATATAAATAAAATAGGAAAAGTATTTTTCTTAATTTTTTTTTTCTTTCAGCAGCTTAGTAGATGTCCCCTACTTATTGTTATGTGGTAGTGTAATGTTCATTTTGAGGTCATATTTCAATTTAGTTTTAGTCATAGTCTTTTGACTAAAATGCCATTTTACTTTCAGTCGTATTTCAGTCATCTGAATTGTTTTAGTTTTAGTCGTATTTTAGTCAACTAAAACAGTGGTAATTTAGTAGACAAAAAGATTTTAGTCTACAAAATTAACGCTGACCTGGAACAAGCCTACAGTTTAGAAAGTCAAGACGCCAGGACTAACCATCTGTAGGCTAGTTTTAACCGCTCAGTGACCGCCCCACGCAGATATACTGCAGCAAGGAGGCCGCTCTGTACCAGATCACGTACCTAGTACGTGATCTGACACTTTTGGGTCTAGGGGTGCGTGCACGCTGTCGGCAACCCACTCCCACTGTGATTGGACACAATGGGAGCAAATAAGCCGCTCCGGCTGACGCGATTCCCGTCGGGACCACCGATCATTTAAGAGAAAGGTAGAACGGCAGTCTGCCTATGTAAATAAGGCAGACCGCTGTTCTGTGAGAGGGGAATGTGCTGATCCTGTGTTCCTGCAAAGCAGGAACACAGATTTTTACATTCCCCCCAGTCAAAGCACCTCCCACACAGTTAGTAAGTACTCCCAGGGAACACATTTAACCCTTTGATCGCCCCTGATGTTAACCCCTTTCCTTGCCAGTAGGGATGGGCTACTGGGCTCGGTGTTCGAGTCGAACATACGTTCGACTCGAACATCGGCTGTTCGATCATTCGACGAAGACCGAACGATTTGGGCAGTTTGCGCCAAATTCGAGTGACGCGAACGGCCCACAATGCACTACGCCATCGCAGTGCAATCCAGGCGCTGTGATTGGCCAAGCATGCACTGTGACCCCGCATTCTTGGCCAATCACAGCGCCGGCAGCGAGGAGAGACATAATTGGCCACAGGCAGGATGCCTGTGGCCAATCATAGCTCAGGGGGGTTTAGTACACGCCCCACACTATAAAAGGCCACCAGCGCGGCAACCTTGTGTAGTGTGTTCCGGTTCAGGGAGAGAGAAGGATAGGCAGGGACAGTGTCAGTGCTATTTGTTCATTTAACTTGTGTGCAGGGAGAGAGAAGGATAGGCGGGGACAGTGTCAGTGATATTCTTTGCTAAACCTTGTGTGCAGGAAGAGAGAAGGATAGGCAGGGGACAGTATCAGTGTCATTTTTGCTAAGCCTCCTGCACAGTATACACCTGAAGCTAGCCCTTATTGCTGTGTTTTCCTGTTGTGTAACACAGGCAGGCATCTGCAGCACTTACAGCGGGCGTAGTGTACCTCCTGCACAGTATACACCTGAAGCTAGCCCTTCTTGCTCGTGTTTTTTTCTTTTGTGTTACACTAACAGGCATCTGCAGCACTTACAGCGAGCGTAGTGTGCTTCCTGCAAAATATACACCTGAAGCTAGCCCTTATTGCTGTGTTTTTGTGCTGTGTAACACAGGCAGGCATCTGCAGCACTTACAGCGGGCGTAGTGTGCCTCCTGCACAGTATACACCTGAAGCTAGCCCTTATTGCTCGTGGTTTTTTCTTTTGTGTTACACTAACAGGCATATGCAGCATTTACAGTGGGCGTAGTGTGCTTTCTGCAAAATATACACCTGAAGCTAGCCCTTATTGCTGTGTTTTCCTGTTGTGTAACACAGACAGCCATCTGCAGCACTTACAGCGGGCGTAGTGTGCCTCCTGCAAAATATACACCTAAAGCTAGCCCTTATTGCTGTGTTTTCCTGTTGTGTAACACAGGCAGGCATCTGCAGCACTTACAGCGGGCGTAGTGTGCTTCCTGCAAAATATACACCTGAAGCTAGCCCTTATTGCTGTGTTTTCCTGTTGTGTAACACAGGCAGGCATCTGCAGCACTTACAGCGGGCGTAGTGTGCCTCCTGCACAGTATACACCTGAAGCTACCCCTTATTGCTGGTTTTCCCATATCCCTGCAGGCCATTAGAATGTCTGGAAGGCAAACAAGGAGAGGCAGACAGTCTGGAGCCAATAAAAGAGGGCAAGCAGGCTCTGTGTCTAGAGACAACAGTGCTGGTCGTGGACACGGTGCATCGTCATCAGCACGTGGCCATGGGACATGCTTGTCCTTATTTTCGGCAGCTGGACGTGTTGAGCCGCATCATGCCGAAGACTTGGTAGAGTGGATGACCAAGCCCTCCTCATCCTCCTCATCCTCTCTCACCCAGGCTCAGGGTACTGGCAAAGCAGCTGCCAAAGCGTCCTCTTCTCTCGTATCAATGTCATCATCAGTCACTTCTTCCCTAGACCCACCGTGTCCTCCTGAGGAGTCCCCCGAACTGTTTGAGCACAGTGTTGGGTACATGCTCCAGGAGGATGCCCAGTGTTTCGAAGGGTCTGATGATGATACCCAGCTAGAGGAAGGCAGTAGCGTGAGAGCAGAGAGAGGGGATGCTCAATAAGGACAGAAATCTGGCAGTCATGTTCCAGCAGCTGCAGCATACTGCCAGATTGGCTCCAGTGATGAGGAGGGAGGGGATGATGAGGTCACTGACTCCACGTGAGTGCCTGATAGGAGAGAGTAGGATGAGGAGGAGGCACATCTCTAACGAGGCAGGATGCCCTCGGGGGGCCAGCATAAGGGCAGCACACCGACTGAATCACACCGCAGAGCTCCGCCTGTGCAGGGCGCTGCCTCTGCCCGTTATTCCAAAAGTTCTTTGGTGTGGGCCTTTTTTGAGTCCAGTGCATCAGATCGCACTGCTGCTGTTTGCAACATATGTCTGAAGCGTATCTCGCGTGGCCAAAACATCAGCCACTTGGGCACCACTTGCTTGACCAGACATATGTTGACCTGCCATGCAGCTCGTTGGCAAGCGTATCTTAAAGACCCACACCAAAGAACAAAGCGGACCTTTCCTTGCTCCTCATCAGCTGGGATCTCCAACCCCACTATACCTTCAGTCCTCTCTGAAACCTGCACTGAGAGGAATGAAGGTGTAGAATTAGGTGTGTCACAGCCAAGTACTTGCGGGCACTCTGCTAGCAGTACACCGACATCCAATTGTACCAGGAAAATTTCCCTGCCCCAGCTGCTGGACCGTCAAAAGAAGTTCACTCCCAGCCATCCACATGCCCAGCGGTTGAATGCTAGCTTGGCTAAATTGCTAGCACTTCAACTGCTGCCTTTTCAGTTGGTAGACTCGGCCCCCTTCCGTGAGTTAATGCAATGTGCGGTTCCTCAGTGGCTGGTTCCCAAACGCCACTTTTTCTCATGGAAGGCGATTCCGGCTCTCTACCGGCAAGTGGAAGGCAATGTCCATGCGTCGCTGGACAGGGCAGTCAGTGGTAAGGTGCATATTACCACTGACTCATGGTCCAGCAGGCATGGACAGGGACGTCACCTATCTTTCACGGCCCATTGGGTCAATCTTTTGGCAGCTGGGAAGGATGCAGGACAAGGTGCAGTAGTGTTGGAGGTTGTTCCACCACCACGCCTCCAAAATGCTACTACTGGTTGTGAAACACTTCTCTCCTCCACCCCTCCTCTTCTTCTTCCTCTATGGCCTCTTCCTGTGCTTTGTCCTCGGAACCAGCGGTGCTCCATAGGCGTTCAAGGGGCTACGCAAGTACGCAGGCAAAAAGATGCCATGCCGTGCTTGCGCTGGTGTGTTTGGGGGACAGGAGCCACACTGGGGCAGAGGTTCTGTCAGCTCTGAAGGGGCAGGCCGAGAGGTGGTTGATGCCATGCCAGCTTAAGCCAGGAATGGTGGTTTGCGACAATGGCACCAACCTCCTCTCCGCCCTCCTACAGGGACAACTGACCCATGTGCCCTGTGTGGCTCACGTCCTTAACCTGGTGGTGCAGCGGTTCTTGGGCAGGTACCCGGGCTTACAGGATGTCCTGAGGCAGGCCAGGAAAGTCTGTGTGCATTTCCGCAGATCATATAATGCCAGTGCTCGGCTGGCTGACCTGCAAAAGGAGTTGAACCTGCCAATGAACCGCCTTATATGTGACATGCCCACCAAGTGGAACTCAACGTTGGCCATGCTGCAGCGGCTGCACACGCAGCACAGGGCCATCAATGAGTACCTGTGCGACTACGGCACCAGGACAGGGTCAGGGGAGCTCTTTTTTTTTTCACCACGCCAGTGGGGCATGATCAGGGATGCATGCACTGTCCTGGCACCATTTGAGGAGGCCACGAGGATGGTGAGCAGTGACAGTGCATGCATCAGTGACACTGTACCTCTTGTCCACCTATTGGAGCATACGCTGCGTGGAATAATGGACAGGGCACTTGAGGCAGAACAGAGGCAGGAAGAGGAGGACTTCCTTGCCTCTCAAGGCCCCCTTTACCCAGACAGTGTTCCTTCTGTCCCACCCATCACACAGGAAGAGGATGAGGAGGAGGAGGAGGAGGAGGATTGTGTCAGCATGGAGGTGGAGCATGGCACTCAGCATCAACAGCAGCAGTCTTTTAGGGATGATTTACAGTCCCAAGAAACCAGTGGACTTGTACGTGGCTGGGAGGAGGTGGCTGCGGATCATGTCGTCCTTAGTGACCCAGAGGACTCCGGACCGAATGCCTCAGCTAACCTACGTTGCATGGCCTCCCTGATCCTGCAAAGTCTGTGGAAGGATCCTTGTATTCTTCGGATCAAGGAGAGGGACCATTACTGGCTGGCCTCTCTCCTTGATCCACGGTCGGTACAAGGGTAACGTTGCGGACCTTATCTTGCCGTCGCAGAGGGAGCAGAGGATGAGACATCTCCGGTAGGCCTTGCAGAAAGGTCTGTGCAACGCGTTCCCAGAGACTGGGAGGTTACAAACTCCTGGACAACGAGTTGCTGAGGCTTCGGTCAGTAGCAGAAAAAGCGGTGGAGAAGGTGGCCATCTGACCGATGCGTTCAGACAATTTTTTAGTCCGCAGCCCCAAGGTATGATCGGCAACCATCACCAGCGTCTGATATACATGGTGCAGGAATACCTAGGGGCAAGGTCAGACTTGGACACCTTTCCCACCGAAAATCCTCTGGCTTACTGGGTGTTGAGGATGGATCACTGGCCAGAGCTTGCACAGTATGCAATTGAGCTACTGGCCTGTCCTGCATCCAGCGTTCTTTCGGAATGCACATTCAGTGCTGCTGGAGGCTTTGTCACAGATCACAGGGTGTGCCTGTCCACCGATTCGGTTGATCGACTGACCTTCATAAAGATGAACCAGTCTTGGATCACCACAAGCTACCAAGCACCTGAAGCTGATATAACAGAATAATTTATTTTCAAATGTCACATCCCTTCAAGACTGATGCTGATGCTGAGTGACTGTCCTGTTATGTTGACTGACTATACTCCTACTCCTCAATGATCCGATTCTTGCTGATAGCTTGGAAGAAATTTTTTGTTTCTGGGTGCCGCCACCAGTGGCTAAGGCCCAATTTTTCAGCCCCTGTTTAACAGGGGCATGTAATTACAATTTTTGATGCAATGTTTTGCAGCAGGGCTCATTTCTGCACTCCAACTAGAGTATCTGGGAGAGGTTGCAGTGTCGTGTCACCAGCACCAGTGCCTAAGGCCCAATTTTTCTGCCCCTGTTTAACAGGGGCGTGTAATTACAATTTTTGATGCAATACTTTGCAACAGGGCTCATTGCTGTGCTCCAAGTTCAGTATCTGTGAGGGGTTGCAGTGTTGTGGCACCAGTGCCTAAGGCCCAATTTTTCTGCCCCTGTTTAACAGGGGCGTGTAATTACAATTTTTGATGCAATACTTTGCAACAGGGCTCATTGCTGCGCTCCAAGTTCAGTATCTGTGAGGGGTTGCAGTGTTGTGGCACCAGTGCCTAAGGCCCAATTTTTCTGCCCCTGTTTAACAGGGGCATGTAATTACAATTCTTGATTTAATAATTCACAGCAGGGCCCATTCATGCGCCCACCAAGAGTAACTGTGAGGGCTTACAGTATTGTGACAACACCACCACCACCAAAGGCCCAATTTTTCAGCCCCTGTTCAACAGGGCCATGCAATTACAATTCTTGATCTAATAATTCACAGCAGGGCCCATTCATGCGCCCACCAAGAGTAACTGTGAGGGCTTACAGTGTTGTGGCACCAGCACCACCACCAAAGTCCCAATTTTTCCTACCACTGTTCAACAATGGCATGTAAATATAATTCCTGATATAATAGTTCACAGCAGGGCGTTCCAGCACCCACCAAGAATAACTGTGAGGGCTCACAGTGTTGTGGCAACACCAACATGTAAGGGGAAAATTTCAGCAGAGTATATACGGCAGGCCCCTACTTTCAAACATCCAACTTACAAACGACTCCTACTTGCAAACGGAAGGAGACAACAGGAAGTGAGAGGAAATCTACCCCTAGGAAGGAAAATTCTCTCCTGTAAGAGTTAATATGGAAAAAAGGTGTCTCCTCTCTACTGATGCTTTATCACCAATCCTTGTTTCAATAAAAACCCCACTTTTCAAAAACATTTGTCATTGGGACGGAGAGTGAGGTGAAATGTTCTGAACAGGTGCACAGACAGCAAAACAAATGTTACAGGGGTGATAACCCTTCCCTATGTTTTCCAAAAAGCTTAAAAATAGATTTTTTGGCTGGAGCTACACTTAAACAATGTACCTGTTCAAAATTACAAACAGATTCTACTTAAGAACAAACCTACAGTCCCTGTCTTGTTTGCACCGCCTGTATACTGCTGTTCAGAGTATATAGGGCCTTTTTTTATTTTGTGTGCTGGGTTCCCCTTAATATGCATACAAGATCCAAAGGGGCTGGTAATGGGCTGGGGTAGGGGGGGGGGGGGCTGTGATGGGGTAGCTATGCCATTTTTCTCAAAGATTTTCATCCATATTACCGGGACCAGACATTACATTAAAGCCGCAAGCAGTTTTAAATGGCTTTTTTTCCTTTAGAAATGTTATTTTGTGCAGGGACAGTTCTAAACACGGGAAACACGTGGCACTTCACAGGCATACTTTAGACACCCCCCAGGTACGATATTTAAAGGAATATTTGACTTTTTTTTTTTCACTTTATGCATCATTAAAATGACTGCTCCCGGAAAACGTCCATTTTTAAAACTTCTTTTTGCATTGATACATGTCCCCTGGTGCAGAACCCGGGTTCCCAAACCCTTTTTAGGACAATAACATGCATAATAGTCGTTATAATTAGCACTTTAGATTTCAAACGTTCGCATCCATTGTATTTAAAAGGGTTCTAACGTTCGTGCGAACTTTCGGTCCGTTCGAAAGGTTCTGGTGCGAACCGAACCGGGGGGGTGTTCGGCTCATCCCTACTTGTCAGTGTCATTAGTACAGTGACAGTGCCTATTTTACACACTTATCAATAGACATGTGCACTGCCGGAAAAATGTGTTCATTTTTGTTTTTCGGGTCATTCGTTATGATCGCAATTCGGAAATCCGAAAATAAGAAAGAAATTCTGAGAATTTGAAAGACTGAAAATCCGAAAATTCTAAATAATAACTAACTATTACATCATAGGTATTGGAATTTTCTTTCAAATTTGGCTGTTGGCGAACGTAACGACTGCAAATTTATCCGAAGTTGCGAAATATCTGAAATAACGAATGCCGCATCCAAACAAATGGAACGGAACAAATTAATAATAATTTTCATTATTATTATTATTATTGTTATTTATTATTAATTTGTTACGTTCCATTCGTTTAAGATACGGCATTCGTTATTTCAGAAAATTCGTAACTTCGGATAAAATCGTTACGTTCACTGACAGACAAATTTGAAAGAAAATTCCAATACTTAATTTAATAGTTAGTTATTATTTCAGATTTTCGAATTTACACATTTTCGAATAATCAAATTTAGGGAATATTCGGAAAAATGGGTTAAACGGGTTTTCGTTAATTTGGATGTTTCCGAATTAACAAATTTGTCAAAATTCGTTAAAAAACTAATTTGGCACAAAACAAATTGCACATGTCTACTGATCACTGTATTGGTGTCACTGGTTCCCAAAAAGTGTCAAAAAATGTAAGTTCGGTGTCCGATTTGTCCGTCGCAATATCGCAGTCCTGCTAGAAGTCACTGATTGCCGCCATTACTAGTTAATTTTATTTTTTTAAATATCCCATAGTTTGTAGATGCTAAAACTTTTCTGCAAACCAATATACACGTATTGGGATTTTTTTATAACCAAAAACATGTATCAGAATACATTTTGCCCTAAATTGATGAAGACATTTTTTTATTTTTTTTTAATATTATTTTATTGGATATGTTTTATAGCAAAAAGTAAAAAATATTGTGTTTTTTTTTCAAAATTGTTTGCCTTTTTTTGTTTTTAGCGCATAAAAAAACAAAAATGCAGAGGTGATCAAATTTCACAAAAGAAAGCTCTATTTGTGGAGAAAAAAGGACATACATTTTATTTGGGTACAAAAATATGTAGCAGAATACATATTGGCCTAAATTTATAAAGAAATTCGATTTTTAACTTTCTTTTATTGGATATGTTTTATAGCAAAAAGTAAAAAATATTGTTGTTTTTTTTGTTTTTTTTCAAAATTGGCGTTTTTTTGGGGGTTTATAGCGCATAAAATAAAAACCACAGAGGTTATCAAATACCACCAAAAGAAAGCTCTATTTGTGGAGAAAAAAGGAAATTTTATTTGGGTACATCGTCGCACGACCACGCAATTGTCAGTTAAAGTAACGTAGTGCCAGTATCGCAAAAAATACCTGGTCATGAGGGGGGGGGGGGGAGGATTTAAAACCTTCCGGAGCTGAAGTGGTTTAGTCAATGCCATGGAAAGTCCTGAAGCCACTGGGTCAGCATGAAAGCCAGGTCACTATACTACAATTGTGTTTTGTTTGTTTTTTCCCCTCATTTGGTTTGATTTCTGCTGAGCAATTCCAGGTATAGGTACAGGTTTAACAAAAAAAAAATACATTAAAATAAATAAATAAATAAATAAATAATAAATAATGTTGTAATTTATATATAAATAATACAACCGTGCTTTAAACAGAATGTTATCTTCTTACCTACTGAAAAAATAAATATATAAAAAAATAAAATAAAAAAAATACATACATTTAAAAAATAAATAAAAATAATGCTGTAATTTATATATAAATAATACAACCATGCTTTAAACAGAATATTATCTTCTTACCTGCTAAAGAAATAAATACATAAAAAATAAAATAAAAAAATTTGTACATTTAAAACATAAATAAATAAACAATGTTGTAGTTTATATATAAATAATACAACTATGCTTTAAGCAGAATATTATCTTTTTACCTGCTGAATAAATAAATACATAAAAACAAAATACATTTAAAAAATAAATAAATAATGTTGTAATTTATATATAAATAATACAACTGTGCTTTAAACAGAATACTATCTTCTTACCTGCTGAATAGATAATTGTCCTATTTTTATAAAGCAACATCACTTTTATAATAAAAACAGAGATCCCAGAGAGTATTTCTGGGCACCCTAGAGATTCAATTATTATTGTTTTCCATCAGAATCAAACCAGGCAGGTAATTGTTCATTGTGATGTGATTCTGTTATACTGAACTGTTTGATATCATTCCTATAACTCCTATAAAGCATTGTTTACATTGTTTTCTATTGCAGAGGAGCTTACACTCTAATACACCCCCATTATATTGTATTACATATACATCCTTTATAGAAGTTATCTTGCCTGCATTACACCAAGACGTTATCTTTACATCTTTACCATTCTTGGGGTTGCACCCAAAAAAAAAAATGGTAAAGGGTTTTGGCTGCAAAATATTTATTTGGGTGCTCAACATTCTACTGTATTACATGTAGCGTTGCACCGATGCCGGTATCGGTGCTGATACTAAGAATTTGTATGAGTACTTGTACACATGCAAATGCTAAAATACTAAAAACATTACCTTCAAGTCCACAGACTAACCGCCACCTTTATGGAGAGAGACACAGGAGGACGTTGCTCGAGGGCGTGGTAATGTGAGACGTGACGTCTGGACCGCAGAAGCTCCGACAAATGCTCTACTGCTACACCACCAGTGCATATTTCTACATAATTATTATTATTATTATTATACAGGATTTATATAGCGCCAACAGTTTACACAGTGCTTTACAACTTGAGAGTAGACAGTACAAATACAATACACTTTAATACAGTAGGAATCAGAGGGCCCTGCTCCTTAGAGCTTACAATCTAAGAGGGAAGGTCAAGAGATACAAGAGGTAATAACTGTGTGTTGATGGAGAAAATAAATGTACAGTTGTTAGGTGGGAGCCAGATAGGCTTCTCTGAAGAGATGAGTTTTCAGGGATCGTCTGAAAGTGGACAAAGTAGGAGAAAGTCGGACAGATTGGGGTAGAGCATTCCAGAGGATGGGAGAGGCTCTGGAGAAGTCCTGAGGGTGAGCATGGGATGAGGAGACAAGGGAGTTAGAGAGCAGGAGGTCTTGGGAGGAGAGAAGAGAATGATTAGGTTGGTATTTTGAGACTAGGTTAGTGATGTAGCTGGGGGGCAGGTTGTGGAACAGTACTCATTTTTCATTAGTCTAAAAAACTGTTACGGAACACTAAAGATACAGTGCATCCGAAAAGTATCCATAGCGCTTCACTTTTTCCACATTTTGTTATGTTACAGCCTTATTCCAAAATGGATTTTATTTATTATTTTCCTCAAAATTCTACAAACAATACCCCATAATGACAACGTGAAAGGAGTTTTTTTGAAATCTTTGCAAATTTATTAAAATAAAAAAAAACGAAAAAAATCCATGTACATACAGTAAGTATTTACAGCCTTTGCCATGACACTCAAAATTGAGCTCTGGTGCATCCTGTTTCCACTGATCATCCGTGAGATGTTTCTACAACTTGATTGGAGTCCACCTGTGGTAAATTCAGTTGATTGGACATGATCTGGAAAGGCACAAACCTGTCTATATAGGGTCCCTCATGTCAGAGCACAAACCAAGCCATGAAGTCCAAGGAAATGTCTGTAGACCTCCGAGACAGGAGCGTATGGAGGCACATTTCTGAGGAAGGGTACAGAAAAATTTCTGCAGCATTGAAGGTCCCAATGAGCACATTGGCCTCCATCATCCGTAAATGGAAGAAGTTTGGAACCACCAGGACTCCTCCAAGAGCGTGCCGCCCAGCCTAACTGAGCGATCGGGGGAGAAGGGCCTTAGTCAGGGAGGTGACCAAGAACCCGATTGTCATCTGACAGAGCCCCAGCATTTCTCTGTGGACAGAGGAGAACCTTCCAGAAGAACATCCATCTCTGCAGCACTCCACCAATCAGGTCTGTATGGTAGAGTGGCCAGACGGAAGCCACTCCTCACTAAAAGACACATGACAGCCCGCCTGGAGTTTGCCAGAAGGCACCTGAAGGACTCTCAGACCATGAGAAACAAAATTCTCAGGTCTGATGAAACAAAGATTGAACTCTTTTGCCTAAATGGCAAGCGTCATGTCTGGAGGATCAGTGAAGCATGGTGGTGGCAGCATCATGCTGTGGGGATGTTTTTAGCGGCATGAACTGGGAGACTAGTCAGGATCAAGGAAAAGATGAATGCAGCAATGTACAGAGACATCCTTGATGAAAACCTGCTAAAGAGTGCTCTTGTCAAGAATCAGGTCTGACCAGAACTGCGTGGATAGCAACAGAGGAAAACCAAAAGCATGTAAAGTGAAAATAGTGATTTATTAAGATAAGTGAATAATATAAATACAACCACCTCCAATATAACACAGTACACAACAAACCAATTAACAGACAGAGACCCACAAATAACAACAGTCAGACAGGTACATACAGTAAATGGGAAATACTGGAATCATAAATGTTAGCCAGGCCAGGGTCATTCACAGGAGATCAGCAGATGGGGACAGGGAACAGGACAGGAGAGGATGGATGGATCAGGCTGCAGGGTAAAGGTAACAGGGTCACAGGAAGGACAGGTTCGGGTACAGGGCACAAGGTTCAGGGTTCAGGTATCAGGTACAGAGACAAGGACAGGTTCTGAGATAACAGGTTCAGGTCAGGCCCCCCTCAAAAGAGCGACCTCCGGACGCTCCAACTAGTTCCAACCGTACATAGTCCATAGCACCAGGCTGGGCAGTGGGCAGAGACAAATCAGGCAGGGTATGCAAGAAGTTCACAGTGAAAAGCCGGACAATGGGTGGAGGTACATCAAGCTGGGTAACAGGCACATTGGGCTGGGCAGCAGGTACTTTAAACTGGGCAACGGGTAAAACAAACTGGGCAGTAGAAATGTCAAGCTGGACCTCAGGCATCAGATTATAGAACCAGATAGTAGACACTGAAACATCGGGCCGGGCAGAAACTGGACGGCAGGCTCCGGGTCATCTGGTTGGGCAGCTGGCTCTGGGTCTTCTGGCTGGGCGGCAGGCTCCGGGTCGTCTGGCTGGGCAGCAGGCACTGAAACTGGGTAACGGGCACCGACTCAGTAAGCTGGGTAACAGACCCCGACCCAGTGGGCTGGGTGACAGGCACCGACTCAGCAAGCTGGCCGCCGGGCACCGGCTCAGCAAGCCAGATGTTGGGCACTGGTTCAACAGGCCGAGTGATAGGCATGGGTTTAGCAGGCTGGGTAGCGGGCACCGATTCAACAGGCTGGGAAACGAGCACCGAAACTTCAGGCTGGGTAACGCGCACCAAAACTTCAAGCTGGCACACCGGGACTTCAGGCTGGCACACCGGGACCAGGACTTTAGGTGAAGACACAGGCACCAGAATTTCAGGCTGGAACATGGGAACAGGGACATCAGACCAGGCAGCAGGCACTGGAACATCAGACTGGGCAGCAGGCACTGGGACTTCAAACTGGGCAGCAGGCACAGGTACAGGTGCTGGCACAACAGGCTGAACGGCAGGCTCATCAGATTGGACAGCAGGCACTGGGACATCGGACTGGGCATCAGGCACTGGAACATCAGACTGGGCAGCAGGCACTGGAACATAAGACTGGGCAGCAGGCACTGGAACATCAGACTAGGCACTGGAACATCAGACTGGGCAGCAGGCACTGGAACATCAGATTGGGCAGCAGGCACTGGGATGTCAAACTGGGCAGCAGGCACTGGGACGTCAAACTGGGCAGCAGGCACAGGTGCTGGCACAACAGGCTGAACAGCAGGCTCATCAGACTGGGCAGCAGGCACTGGGATGTCAGACTGGGCAGCAGGCACTGGGACGTCAGACTGGGCAGCAGGCACTGGGACATCAGACTGGGCAGCAGGCACTGGGACGTCAGACTGGACAACAGTCACTGGGATATCAGACTGGACAGCAGGCACTGGGACGTCAGACTGGACAGCAGGCACTGGGACGTCAGTGTGGACAGCGGGCACAGGTGCTGGCACAACAGGCTGAACAGCAGGCACTGGCACAACAGGCTGAACAGCAGGCACTGGCACAACAGGCTGAACAGCAGGCACATCAGACTGGACAGCAGGCACTGACACAACAAGCTGAACGGGCAGCTGGCACAGGAACCATAGACTGGGCAGCAGGCAGAGGCAATTCAAGCTGGGCAGCGGGCAGGGGCACTGCAAGCTGGGCAGCGGGGAGGGGCACTTCAAGCTGGGCAGCGGGCAGGGGCACTTCAAGCTGGGCAGCGGCACTTCAAGCTGGGCAGCGGGCAGGGGCACTTCAAGCTGGGCAGTGGGAAAGGAACCAGGCAGGGTATCAGAAATAACAGGCTGGACAGCTGGCAGAGAGTTGGCGGGATTAGGTGGGTCATCAGGTTCAGCTGGCATGAAGGCCGACTGGAGCAGGTTGGTCGGTGTGGAAGCAGGCTGGAGCAGATTGGCTGGTGTGGAGGCAGGTTGGGTTACTGGCAGGATCGTGTGAGTTGGAAAGAACTTCCATTTCTTCTTTAGCTTAGCTACTGAAGTTCTGTAGGCGACTGCAGGACTGTAGGTAGGGGGTGAAGCAGACTGAAGAGAAGGGCTGGGATATGGTGAGGAAGGGGGAACAGTGGCCAGAGGAAGTTCTGTGGGGTAGTTGTGGGTAACAGAGAAGAGGCAGGTGGGTTAAAGTCAGGATAGGTGCACCGAGTGGAAACAGGGTATTGGTATTTGATGGAATGCAGAGTATATTGGGCTGAAATGGAGGTTGCCATGGGTGAAGGGGAAAAAGACACTTGGGCAGGCAGTTGTCTGGTAGCGGAGGTGGTTTGTTGTGGGCTGGCTGGGGCTGATTGCAAAATATCAGACCATGCTAGGAGTAGTGGTTGCACAAATTGCAGGTTACATACTGCCTGTCTGACAAGGGATTGTACAGAATCAACACATTCTATTATCATCCGTTGGGAACAAGCTGTGTAATGTTCAAAAAAGTATGGGAAGTCATCTTCCAAAAGCCATACCAGTAGGGATGAGCCGAACACCCCCCCGGTTCGGTTCGCACCAGAACCTGCGAACGGACAAACTTTAGAACCCTATTAAATATAATGGACTCGAACGTTCGAAATCTAAAGTGCTAATTATAACGGCTAATATGCATGTTATTGTCCAATGCAAAAAGAAGTTTTAAAAACTGCAGTTTTTTCGGGAGCAGTGATTTTAATGATGCATAAAGTGAAAAAAAAAAAAGTGAAATATTCCTTTAAATATCGTACCTGGGGGGTGTCTAAAGTATGCCTGTGAAGTGGAACGTGTTTCCCGTGTTTAGAACTGTCCCTGCACAAAATGACATTTCTAAAGGAAAAAAAGCCATTTAAAACTGCTTGCGGCTTTAAAGTAATGTCTGGTCCCGGCAATATGGATGAAAATCATTGAGAAAAATGGCATGGGTAGCCCCCCTGCCCATTACCAGCCCCTTTGGGTCTTGTACGGATATTAAGGGGAACCCTGTACCCAAATTAAAAAAAGGAAGGGTGTGGGGCCCTATATACTCAGAACAGCAGTATACAGGCGGTGCAAACAAGACAGGGACTGTGTAGGTTGGTTGTGTTAAGTAGAATCTGTTTGTAATTTTGAACTGGTATATTTTTAAAGTGTAGCTCCAGTCAAAAAATCTATTTTTAAGCTTTTTGTAAAACATAGGGAAGGGTTATCACCCCTGTATAATTTTTTTGGCCGTCCGTATTTTTTCATCTCACTTCCTGTTGTCTCCTTCCGTTTGCAAGTAGGAGACGTTTGTAAGTTGGATGTTTGAAAGTAGGGGCCTGCCCTATATGCTCTGCAGAAATTTGGCCCTAAGGTGTTGGTGTTGCCACAAGTTAACACGGTAAGCCCTCAAAGTGACTCTTGATGGGTGCTGGAGCGCCCTGCTGTGAACTATTATATCAAGAATTGTAATTACATGCCATTATTGAACAGTGGTAGAAAAATTGGGCCTTTGGTGGTGGTGGTGCTGGTGCCACAACACTGTAAGTCCTCACAGTTACTCTCGGTGGGCGCTGGAATGGTCCCTTCTGTGAAATATTATATCAAGAATTGTAATTACATGCAACTGTTAAACAGGGGCTGAAAATTTGGGCCTTGGGCACTGGTGCCACAACACTGCAACCCCTCACCGATACTCTAGTTGGAGCACAGCAATGAGCCCTGCTGCAAAGTATTGCATCAAAAATTGTAATTACATGCCCCTGTTAAACAGGGGCTGAAAAAATTGGGCCTTAGGCACTGGTGCTGGTGCCACGACACTGCAACCTCTCCCAGATACTCTAGTTGGAGTGCAGGAATGAGCCCTGCTGCAAAGCATTGCATCAAAAATTGTAATTACACACCCCTGTTAAACAGGGGCTGAAAAATTGGGCCTTAGCCACTGGTGGCGGCACCCAGAACCAAAAATGTTCTTCCAAGCTATCAGCAGGATCATTGAGGAGGAAGAGGATAGTCAGTCAACATAACAGGACAGTCACTCAGCATCAGCATAGGCAGTCTTGAAGGGATGTGACATTTCAAAAAAAAATATTCGGTTACATCAGCTTCAGGTGCTTGATAGCTGGTGGTGATCCAAGACTGATTCATCTTTATGAAGGTCAGTCGATCAACCGAGTCGGTGGACAGGCGCACCCTCTGATCGGTTACAAAGTCTCCAGCAGCACTGAATGTGCGTTCCGAAAGAACGCTGGATGCAGGACAGGCCAGTAGCTCAATTGCATACTGTGCAAGCTCTGGCCAGTGATCCATCCTCAAGACCCAGTAAGCCAGAGGATTTTCGGTGGGAAAGGTGTCCAAGTCTGACCTTGCCCCTAGGTATTCCTGGACCAAGTAAATCAGACGCTGGAACCAATCAGTCCTTGGGGATGCGGACTAAAAAATCGTCTGAACGCATCGGTCAGACGGCCACCTTCTCCACCGCTCCTTCTGTGACTGACCGAAGCCTCAGCAACTCGTTGTCCAGGACCAGGAGTTTGTAACCTCCCAGTCTCTGGGAACGCGTTGCACAGACCTTTCTGCAAGGCCTCCCGGAGATGTCTCATCCTCTGCGATGGCAAAATAAGGTCCGCAATCTTACCCTTGTACCGTGTATCAAGGAGAGTGGCCAGCCAGTAATGGTCCCTCTCCTTGATCCGAAGACTACGAGGATCCTTCCGCAGGCTTTGCAGAATCAGGGAGGCCATGCAGCGTAGATTAGCTGAGGCATTCGATCCGGAGTCCTCTGGGTCACTAAGGACGACATGATCCGCAGCCACCTCCTCCCAGCCACGTACAAGTCCACAGGTTTCTTGGGACTGTAAATCATCCCTAAAAGACTGCTGCTGCTGATGCTGAGTGCCAGGCTCCACCTCCATGCTGACACAATCCTCCTCTTCCTCTTCCTGTGTGATGGGTGGGACAGAATAAACACTGTCTGGATAAAGGGGGCCTTGAGAGGCAAGGAAGTCCTCCTCTTCCTGTCTCTGTTCTGCCTCAAGTGCCCTGTCCATTATTCCATGCAGCGTATGCTCCAACAGGTGGACAAGAGGTACAGTGTCACTGATGCATGCACTGT
The DNA here is from genome assembly GCA_029206835.1 of Rana muscosa. Classification (NCBI taxonomy): domain Eukaryota; kingdom Metazoa; phylum Chordata; class Amphibia; order Anura; family Ranidae; genus Rana; species Rana muscosa. The sequence continues at coordinate 366,324,154 of CM055118.1, read as the reverse complement.
CACTGCTCACCATCCTCGTGGCCTCCTCAAATGGTGCCAGGACAGTGCATGCATCCCTGATCATGCCCCACTGGCGTGGTGAAAAAAAAAAACAAGCTCCCCTGACCCTGTCCTTGTGCCGTAGTCGCACAGGTACTCATTGATGGCCCTCTGCTGCATGTGCAGCCGCTGCAGCATGGCCAACGTTGAGTTCCACCTGGTGGGCATGTCACATATAAGGCGGTTCTTTGGCAGGTTCAACTCCTTTTGCAGCTCAGCCAGCCGAGCACTGGCATTATATGATCGGCGGAAATGCACACAGACTTTCCTGGCCTGCCTCAGGACATCCTGTAAGCCCGGGTACCTGCCCAAGAACCGCTGCACCACCAGGTTAAGGACGTGAGCCACACAGGGCACATGTGTCAGTTGTCCCTGTAGGAGGGCGGAGAGGAGGTTGGTGCCATTGTCGCAAACCACCATTCCTGGCTTAAGCTGGCATGGCGTCAACCACCTCTCGGCCTGCCCCTTCAGAGCTGACAGAACCTCTGCCCCACTGTGGCTCCTGTCCCCCAAACACACCAGCGCAAGCACGGCATGGCATCTTTTTGCCTGCGTACTTGCGTAGCCCCTTGAACGCCTATGGAGCACCGCTGGTTCCAAGGACAAAGCACAGGAAGAGGCCATAGAGGAAGAAGAAGAGGAGGGGTGGAGGAGAGAAGTATGTCAGAACCAGTAGTAGCATTTAGGAGGCGTGGTGGCGGAACAACCTCCAACATTACTGCACCTTGTCCTGCATCCTTTCCAGCTGCCAAAAGATTGACCCAATGGGCCGTGAAAGATAGGTGATGTCCCTGTCCATGCCTGCTGGACCATGAGTCAGTGGTAATATGCACCTTACCGCTGACCGCCCTGTCCAGCGAGGCATGGACATTGCCTTCCACTTGCCAGTAGAGAGCCGGAATCGCCTTCCGTGAGAAAAAGTGGCGTTTGGGAACCTGCCACTGAGGAACCGCACATTGCATTAGCTCACGGAAGGGGGCCAAGTCTACCAACTGAAAAGGAAGCAGTTGAAGTGCTAGCAATTTAGCCAAGCTAACATTCAACCGCTGGGCATGTGGATGGCTGGGAGTGAACTTCTTTCGACGGTCCAGCAGCTGGGGCAGGGAAATTTTCCTGGTACAATTGGATGTCGGTGTACTGCTAGCAGAGTGCCCGCAAGTACTTGGCTGTGACACACCTAATTCTACACCTTCATTCCTCTCAGTGCAGGTTTCAGAGAGGACTGAAGGTATAGTGGGGTTGGAGATCCCAGCTGATGAGGAGCAAGGAGAGGTCCGCTTTGTTCTTTGGTGTTGGTCTTTAAGGTACGCTTGCCAATGAGCTGCATGGCAGGTCAACATATGTCTGGTCAAGCATGTGGTGCACAAGCGGCTGATGTTTTGGCCACGCGAGATACGCTTGAGACATATCTTGCAAATAGCAGCGGTGCGATCTGATGCACTCATCTCAAAAAAGGCCCACACCAAAGAACTTTTGGAATAACGCGCAGAGGCAGCGCCCTGCACAGGCGGAGCTCTGCGGTGTGATTCGGTCGGTGTGCTGCCCTTAAGTTGGCCCCCGGAGGGCATCCCGCCTTGTGGAGATGTGCCTCCTCCTCCTCCTCTCTCCTATCAGGCACCCACGTGGAGTCAGTGACCTCATCATCCCCTTCGTCTTCATCACTGTAGCAAACCTGGCAGTATGCTGCAGCTGGTGGAACATGACTGCCAGATTGCTGTCCTTCTTGAGCATCCCCTCTCTCTGTGCTCACGCTACTGCCTTCCTCTAGCTGGGTATCATCATCAGAGCCTTCAAAATGCTGGGCATCCTCCTGTAGTATGTACCCAACACTGTGGTCAAACAGTTCGGGGACTCCTCAGGAGGACATGGTGGGTCTAGGGACCTACACCCACTGTAAAGGAGGCACCTACACCCACTGTAAATGCTGCAGATGCCTGTGTTACACTAACAGAACAACACCAGCAATAAGGGGTAGCTTCAGGTGTATACTGTGCAGGAGGCACACTACACCCACTGTAACTGCTGCAGATGCCTGTGTTACACAACAGAACAACTCCAGCAATAAGGGAGGTCTTCAGGTGTATACTGTGCAGGAGGCACACTACACCCACTGTAACTGCACTAGGTTAACAAGCAAAGATGACACTGACACTGTCCCTGCCTATCCTGCTCTCTCCCTGCACGCTAACACACTACACAAGGACGCCGGGCTGGTGGCCTTATATAGTGTGGGGCGTGTACTAAACCCCCTGAGCTATAATTGGCCACAGGCATCCTGCCTGTGGCCAATTATGGCTCTCCTCGCTGCCACTACTGTTATTGGCCAAGCATGCGGGGTCACAGTTCATGCTTGGCCAATCATCAGCCAGCAATGCACTGCAATGGCGCAGTGCATTGTGGGCCGTTCGCGCCACACGAATATGGCGCGAACGGCCCACAAAGTTCTGGATTCGCCGAACAAGCGAACAGCCGATGTTCGAGTCGAACATGCATTCGACTCGAACACCGAGCTCATCCCTACATACCAGTGATGCGACCTGATTGACACTGAAAGGGGGAGGAAAATCCTCCTGGCCCTTTGAGATACAGGGCAAAGCCAGCTCTGTACATATTTGAATTAAAGGCTGAACATCCCCAAACAACATACAGCCCTGATAAACCACAGAGTGAGCTAAACGAATGATCTCTAGCAGCTGATCACTGGTCCACTCTTTCAGTGTCTGGCGGAGATATGCACTACTCTCAGACGCCAGCAGAGCATAATAACTAATCACATCTGAATTCATCTCGGCAGAGCAAACAGAACCGAGATGGTTCCTCAGTACAGCCACTTCTGGTCAGCTATGGCCTTGGTATACTGTCACAAATTAGGTGTGACCAGAACTGCATGGACAGCAACAGAGGAAAACCAAATGCATGTAAAGTGAAAATAGTGATTTATTAAGATAAGTGAATAATATAAATACAACCACCTCCAATATAACACAGTACACAACAAACCAACTAACAGATAGAGACCCACAAATAACAACAGTCAGACAGCTAAACACAGTAAATGGGAAATTCCAGAATCATAAACGTTAGCCAGGCCAGGGTCATTCACAGGAGATCAGCAGATAGGGACAGGGAACAGGACAGGAGAGGATGGATGGATCAGGCTGCAGGGTAAAGGTAAAGGTAACAGGGTCACAGGAGGGACAGGTTCGGGTACAGGGCTCAGGGTTTAGGTATCAGGTACAGAGACAAGGTCAGGTTCTGAGATAACAGGTTCAGGTCAGGGCGCAAGGAAGATACCAAGGCCACTGTGTGTGTGTTGCCGGATATTTATACACATCTCCCGCAATCAGGCTCAGGTGACGCCTGATTGCAGGAGATAATGTCGGCTCCACACTGCCGGGAGACTCCCGCTATGAGTAAGCATCTATCTTTGATGTGAAACGCGTCAGCTATCCACCCCTGCATGTCAGTTTTCTGTTTTTGCTTGTTTTTGGACTTTTGAACCCATGTATTAACTTTGGATTTTAATTTTGGAATTTTGAAAATAAATTGTTTATACAGAGTGCGGCAGTCCAGGGCTATTTCCTTTTCCATGCATCAGTGCAGAGCCAGCACCTGTTTTAGTATCAGGGCGGGAGCAATCTTTGGAGCTGCACAGCTTGGAGCGGTACACACCTTTCATTGGTGGACACCAGTACTACTGCCCAAGGATCTAACAGTGCCACCAGCAGGTGAAACCTTTCACTACAGATCCTGACTGTTAGAAGACACCTGCTGGTGGACACCGGTACTGCGATCCACAGGACCGACAGCGCCAACAACGGGTGAACCCTTTCCTGACAGCTCTGGACCTCAGACTGGGGCGAAAGTTCATCTTCCAACAGGACAACTACCCTAAGCACACAGCCAAGATAACAAAGGGGTGGCTACAGGACAACTCTGTGAATGTCACTGAGTGGCCCAGCCAGAGCCCAGACTTGAACCCGTCTAAACATCTCTGGAGAGATCTGAAAATGGCTGTGTACCGACGCTCCCCATCCAACCTGATGGAGCTTAAGAGGTCCTGCAAAGAAAAATGGGAGAAACTGCCCAAAAATAGGTGTGCCAAGCTTGTAGCATCATACTCTAAAACAGTGTTTCTCAACTCCAGTCCTCAAGGCGCCCCAACAGGTCTTCTCAGAACCCACTAGTTTTTTTGTTTTTTTTTAAAGCCAAGAAACGTCCCAGCCAAAAACTGCTGATAACAGCCTATGTGTGCATAAACACATAGGATAACATGATGGGAAGTTTATTGACTGTAGAAAAAACGTCTGAAGCCAAAAACAGCGGCTGTAAATACTTCCAAAAACGTCCAGTGTGCAAGAGGCCTTATTAACGATCTATTACTGAAGATAAGGTAGATTGGTGTAGTGGGTAGCACTCTCGCCTAGCAGTAAAAAGGGTCGCTGGTTCGAATCCTAACCATGACACTACCTGCCTGGAGTTTGCATGTTCTCCCTGTGCCTGCGTGGGTTTCCTCCGGTTGCTCCGGTTTCCTTCCACACTCCAAAGACATGCTGGTAGGTTAATTGGCTTCTGTGTAAATTGGCCCTAGTATATGAATGTGAGTTAGGGACCTTAGATTGTAAGCTCCTTGAGGGTAGGGACCGATGTGAATGTACAATGTATATGTAAAGCACTGCGTAAACTGACAGCGCTATATAAGTACCTAAATAATAATAATTAATTAAGCAGTGGTCAGGGTCAGGTTTCATGCCAGGAAGCATTATGACAGCCTGTAACCTGTCATAAATCTCCTTGGTCTCAAGCCTCCTGTTCCATGGCACAATTTGGTTCATGGTAAGTTTGGAAGAACACCACTGTTAGAGACTTATGTTATTGTGTAATGCAGTGCCCCAGGTTCCAGGAATCTTTGCAGGAGTTATAAATGCAGTTGCCTGCTTTATATTTATGTAGCTCTGCCCTTGCAGGAGCTGCTGGATTTTGAGTCCCCCTGTTCCTGCACAGCCAGGCAACAAACATTTTCAACTCTCATTCGGAGACAATGAATCAGTTCATGGCTTGTTTTTGTTGTTTTATTTGGGAAAACAACTTGGATAGGGTATAGGCTTTATTGAATGCCCAACTTGACTTGAAGAACAACAGATGAGGACAAACATTCTTCTCTTGTACACAAAAATGAAGATCCTGGACTGTACTCCCTCCGGAATAATAACAGATTCTATGGATCAGTGGCAAAGTTATTTACGAACCAGGAGCTCTCGTTCCACTTTAGGTAATTGCACAAAGTTCAAAAATGTATGCAGGAGTATCATGTCTCCTCAGTAGAACCATACACAGTTCTAACACTTGCAAGTACTACCAGCCCCCTGGCTGCCTTGACTACCAGCCCACCTGACTGCTTTGAAGAATGCCCCAGGATAAGGGTTTTGGGATTTAGCTGAACACTGTCCCTGTGAAAGCATGCTACGTCTGGCAGACTTTACCCTTGTTTGCCCCTGGGTGTGTTGAGGTACTCACACTGTCCCTTGATTCCTGCTGCACTGGGCAATCATGTCTTCAGGCCTCAGGATGTCTTCTGCACAAGACCCAAAGATAACAGAGATCCCCCTCTAATGCCGCGTACACACGGCCGGACTTTTGACCAGTCAAAACTCAGTCGGAATTCCGATGGAAAAATAGAGAACATGTTCTCTATCTAACTCCGTCGAAAATTCAGACACAATTTGGTTCATGGTAAGTTTGGAAGAACACCACTGTTAGAGACTTATGTTATTGTATAATGCAGTGCCCCAGGTTCCAGGAATCTTTGCAGGAGTTATAGAAAAAAAGTCAGATGGGGCATACACATGGTCGGAATATCCGATGGAAAGCTCCCATCAGACTTTTTCCATCGGAAATTTCGACCGTGTGTACGCGGCATTAGGCTTCCTCTCCTCCCTTTCCCTCAGATTGAGCCTGAAGACAGAGCCCCCCAGCCCCAGGGTCCCCTCCCAGGCCTCACAACAGCAACCTTAGTGCTCCATCTTCCACCTGACTCCCCCGCTGGCCAGGCTCCACGATACTTAAGGGCTGATCCTGCCACCCTACCAACTACCATGAGTCACAAAAGAAATATACCAACACTAGTTGCACACTAGAGGGTGCTATATTTATTTTAGCAGTTTTATACTTTCTAATAAGTGTGTGTAGTTTAAAGGAAGTGTACCAGGCACTTTTTTCAGATGTGCTGCATTAAATCTATATCAAAAAGGTTTTTTCAATGCTTGAGCAAGAACCCGCTTTACCTCTTGGTTCCTCAGGCTGTAGATAAGAGGATTCAACATTGGGGACACCGCTGTATAGAAGACAGAAGCCACCTTGTCTTGTTTGTCCAATCCCCCAGAATGAGGACGAAGATACACAAAGAAAACAGCTGTAACAAAGACGGAGACACAAATAATATGTGAGGAACATGTACTGAAGGCCTTCTGCCTGCTCTTAGTAGAAGCCATCCTAAAAATTGAACGAAATATTAAAGCATATGAAAGGAAGATGGTTGTCAATGAATATATTCCACAAGCCGCTACAAGTGCGCCAGTTACCATATCACAATGGAGATTATCAGAACAGGATAGCCTGATCAGTGGTGGGATGTCACAATAGAAATGGTCAATAAGGTTTGATCCACAGAATGGAAGACTGAACACACAAGTGGTCTGCACAACTGACTGCAAGAAACTAATGGAAGAGGAATAAATTACCAAACCAAAACATTCCTTCTTGGTCATTATCAAGGTGTAGTGTAGAGGGTGGCAGATAGCCACATAGCGATCATAGGACATGGAGGAGAGAAGAATTACTTCTGTGCTCCCTAATGCACAAAAGAAGTAATATTGGGCAGCACAACCAAGAAATGAAATTGACTTTTTAAAGTGGAGCTCCACCCTAAATAGCAACTTTTGCTATTTGGAACCCTCCCCCCCTCCGGTGTCACAATTGACACCTTTCAGGGGGAGGGGGGTGAAGATACCTGTCTAAGACAGGTATTTTCACCCACATCCGGGAGTCCTGTCTCCGGGAATCTGCGGGAGTTACGTCACTTCCCGCAGACTTCCCTTGGTGTTCTGGGAGACACTCGGCTCCCAGAACACAGGAGCACCAATCAGAACGGCGCAGCGCGACTCGCGCATGCGCCGTAGGGAACCGGGCATGAAGCCGCAGGGCTTCACTTCCTGGTTCCCTCAGCGAGGATGGCGGAGGGAGCAGCAGAGCGACGAGCGGTCGCTCGTCCTCTGCTGCGGACGTCGCTGGACTCCAGGACAGGTAAGTGTCCAAATATTAAAAGCCAGCAGCTGCTGTAGCTGTAGCTGCTGGCTTTGAATTTTTTTTTTTCCGGTGGAGCAACCCCTTTAAGGGAAAGAAATTGAGACAACATATTTGGAGTGATAACCGAGGAATAGAAAATATCCACAAAAGAGAGACTACTCAGGAAGTAATACATTGGAGTGTGAAGGCTGGAGAAGACAAAGACAATAGCTATCATCCCCATGTTTCCTACCAGGGTCACCATATAAACTAAAAATATGAACATGAATAGGAATGGGACAAGTTCTTTATCATCAGTTAGTCCAGAAAACTCGAACATGGTCACTTTTGTCTCATTTTTTATGTCCATTAACATATCTTTTTGTCGTGATGAAACTATATGTCCAATGGATTAAAAAATCAAACGGTTTCCAATATCCTGGTGGTGAGACATAGAAAAATCACCATGTTAACTGAAATTTACATTAAGCACAGTGGGAAGTAGATCCCTTACATTGGTAGTCATTGGGAAGGATGTCCCCTACATTGGTGGTCATTAAGATGATTGCTCTTTACATTGGTGGTCGTTGGGAAGAATTTCCCTTACATTGGTGGTCAGTGGGAAGAAGGAGGAGGACACACCCAAAGAGCTCTCTCTGAGAACCAGCCTTTTTCAAGCCTGGACCTTGCCTGCTAGCTTGGCCCAGGAATAATGCCTGATCCTGGGGGAGGCCCTGGGAGGGATCCCCCTGATGACACGGGGCCTAGTGAGGAGGAGGTGGACCTGACTGTGGGTAGAGGCCCTGCTATGGATACAAAATATTCGGTTACATCAGCTTCAGGTGCTTGATAGCTGGTGGTGATCCAAGACTGATTCATCTTTATGAAGGTCAGTCGATCAACCGAGTCGGTGGACAGGCGCACCCTCTGATCGGTTACAAAGTCTCCAGCAGCACTGAATGTGCGTTCCGAAAGAACGCTGGATGCAGGACAGGCCAGTAGCTCAATTGCATACTGTGCAAGCTCTGGCCAGTGATCCATCCTCAAGACCCAGTAAGCCAGAGGATTTTCGGTGGGAAAGGTGTCCAAGTGTGACCTTGCCCCTAGGTATTCCTGGACCAAGTAAATCAGACGCTGGCGATGGTTGCTGGAACCAATCAGACCTTGGGGATGCGGACTAAAAAATCGTCTGAACGCATCGGTCAGACGGCCACCTTCTCCACCGCTCCTTCTGTGACTGACCGAAGCCTCAGCAACTCGTTGTCCAGGACCAGGAGTTTGTAACCTCCCAGTCTCTGGGAACGCGTTGCACAGACCTTTCTGCAAGGCCTCCCGGAGATGTCTCATCCTCTGCGATGGCAAAATAAGGTCCGCAATCTTACCCTTGTACCGTGTATCAAGGAGAGTGGCCAGCCAGTAATGGTCCCTCTCCTTGATCCGAAGACTACGAGGATCCTTCCGCAGGCTTTGCAGAATCAGGGAGGCCATGCAGCGTAGATTAGCTGAGGCATTCGGTCCGGAGTCCTCTGGGTCACTAAGGACGACATGATCCGCAGCCACCTCCTCCCAGCCACGTACAAGTCCACAGGTTTCTTGGGACTGTAAATCATCCCTAAAAGACTGCTGCTGCTGATGCTGAGTGCCAGGCTCCACCTCCATGCTGACACAATCCTCCTCTTCCTCTTCCTGTGTGATGGGTGGGACAGAATAAACACTGTCTGGATAAAGGGGGCCTTGGGAGGTAAGGAAGTCCTCCTCTTCCTGTCTCTGTTCTGCCTCAAGTGCCCTGTCCATTATTCCACGCAGCGTATGCTCCAACAGGTGGACAAGAGGTACAGTGTCACTGATGCATGCACTGTCACTGCTCACCATCCTCGTGGCCTCCTCAAATGGTGCCAGGACAGTGCATGCATCCCTGATCATGCCCCACTGGCGTGGTGAAAAAAAAAACGAGCTCCCCTGACCCTGTCCTTGTGCCGTAGTCGCACAGGTACTCATTGATGGCCCTCTGCTGCATGTGCAGCCGCTGCAGCATGGCCAACGTTGAGTTCCACCTGGTGGGCATGTCACATATAAGGCGGTTCTTTGGCAGGTTCAACTCCTTTTGCAGCTCAGCCAGCCGAGCACTGGCATTATATGATCGGCGGAAATGCACACAGACTTTCCTGGCCTGCCTCAGGACATCCTGTAAGCCCGGGTACCTGCCCAAGAACCGCTGCACCACCAGGTTAAGGACGTGAGCCACACAGGGCACATGTGTCAGTTGTCCCTGTAGGAGGGCGGAGAGGAGGTTGGTGCCATTGTCGCAAACCACCATTCCTGGCTTAAGCTGGCATGGCGTCAACCACCTCTCGGCCTGACCCTTCAGAGCTGACAGAACCTCTGCCCCACTGTGGCTCCTGTCCCCCAAACACACCAGCGCAAGCACGGCATGGCATCTTTTTGCCTGCGTACTTGCGTAGCCCCTTGAACGCCTATGGAGCACCGCTGGTTCCAAGGACAAAGCACAGGAAGAGGCCATAGAGGAAGAAGAAGAGGAGGGGTGGAGGAGAGAAGTATGTCACAACCAGTAGTAGCATTTAGGAGGCGTGGTGGCGGAACAACCTCCAACATTACTGCACCTTGTCCTGCATCCTTCCCAGCTGCCAAAAGATTGACCCAATGGGCCGTGAAAGATAGGTGATGTCCCTGTCCATGCCTGCTGGACCATGAGTCAGTGGTAATATGCACCTTACCGCTGACCGCCCTGTCCAGCGAGGCATGGACATTGCCTTCCACTTGCCAGTAGAGAGCCGGAATCGCCTTCCGTGAGAAAAAGTGGCGTTTGGGAACCTGCCACTGAGGAACCGCACATTGCATTAACTCACGGAAGGGGGCCGAGTCTACCAACTGAAAAGGAAGCAGTTGAAGTGCTAGCAATTTAGCCAAGCTAACATTCAACCGCTGGGCATGTGGATGGCTGGGAGTGAACTTCTTTCGACGGTCCAGCAGCTGGGGCAGGGAAATTTTCCTGGTACAATTGGATGTCGGTGTACTGCTAGCAGAGTGCCCGCAAGTACTTGGCTGTGACACACCTAATTCTACACCTTCATTCCTCTCAGTGCAGGTTTCAGAGAGGACTGAAGGTATAGTGGGGTTGGAGATCCCAGCTGATGAGGAGCAAGGAGAGGTCCGCTTTGTTCTTTGGTGTTGGTCTTTAAGGTACGCTTGCCAACGAGCTGCATGGCAGGTCAACATATGTCTGGTCAAGCATGTGGTGCACAAGCGGCTGATGTTTTGGCCACACGAGATACGCTTGAGACATATCTTGCAAATAGCAGCGGTGCGATCTGATGCACTCATCTCAAAAAAGGCCCACACCAAAGAACTTTTGGAATAACGCGCAGAGGCAGCGCCCTGCACAGGCGGAGCTCTGCGGTGTGATTCGGTCGGTGTGCTGCCCTTAAGTTGGCCCCCGGAGGGCATCCTGCCTCGTGGAGATGTGCCTCCTCCTCCTCCTCTCTCCTATCAGGCACCCACGTGGAGTCAGTGACCTCATCATCCCCTTCGTCTTCATCACTGTAGCAAACCTGGCAGTATGCTGCAGCTGGTGGAACATGACTGCCAGATTGCTGTCCTTCTTGAGCATCCCCTCTCTCTGCGCTCACGCTACTGCCTTCCTCTAGCTGGGTATCATCATCAGAGCCTTCAAAATGCTGGGCATCCTCCTGTAGTATGTACCCAACACTGTGGTCAAACAGTTCGGGGACTCCTCAGGAGGACATGGTGGGTCTAGGGACCTACACCCACTGTAAAGGAGGCACCTACACCCACTGTAAATGCTGCAGATGCCTGTGTTACACTAACAGAACAACACCAGCAATAAGGGGTAGCTTCAGGTGTATACTGTGCAGGAGGCACACTATACCCACTGTAACTGCACTAGGTTAACAAGCAAAGATGACACTGACACTGTCCCTGCCTATCCTGCTCTCTCCCTGCACGCTAACACACTACACAAGGACGCCGGGCTGGTGGCCTTATATAGTGTGGGGCGTGTACTAAACCCCCTGAGCTATAATTGGCCACAGGCATCCTGCCTGTGGCCAATTATGGCTCTCCTCGCTGCCACTACTGTTATTGGCCAAGCATGCGGGGTCACAGTTCATGCTTGGCCAATCATCAGCCAGCAATGCACTGCAATGGCGCAGTGCATTGTGGGCCGTTCGCGCCACACGAATATGGCGCGAACGGCCCACAAAGTTCTGGATTCGCCGAACAAGCGAACAGCCGATGTTCGAGTCGAACATGCATTCGACTCGAACACCGAGCTCATCCCTACATACCAGTGATGCGACCTAATTGACACTGAAAGGGGGAGGGAAATCCTCCTGGCCCTTTGAGATACAGGGCAAAGCCAGCTCTGTACATATTTGAATTAAAGGCTGAACATCCCCAAACAACATACAGCCCTGATAAACCACAGAGTGAGCTAAACGAATGATCTCTAGCAGCTGATCACTGGTCCACTCTTTCAGTGTCTGGCGGAGATATGCACTACTCTCAGACGCCAGCAGAGCATAATAACTAATCACATCTGAATTCATCTCGGCAGAGCAAACAGAACCGAGATGGTTCCTCAGTGCAGCCACTTCTGGTCAGCTATGGCCTTGGTATACTGTCACAAATTAGGTGTGACCAGAACTGCATGGACAGCAACAGAGGAAAACCAAATGCATGTAAAGTGAAAATAGTGATTTATTAAGATAAGTGAATAGTATAAATACAACCACCTCCAATATAACACAGTACACAACAAACCAACTAACAGATATAGACCCACAAATAACAACAGTCAGACAGCTAAACACAGTAAATTGGAAATTCCAGAATCATAAACGTTAGCCAGGCCAGGGTCATTCACAGGAGATCAGCAGATAGGGACAGGGAACAGGACAGGAGAGGATGGATGGATCAGGCTGCAGGGTAAAGGTAAAGGTAACAGGGTGACAGGAGGGACAGGTTCGGGTACAGGGCTCAGGGTTTAGGTATCAGGTACAGAGACAAGGTCAGGTTCTGAGATAACAGGTTCAGGTCAGGGCGCAAGGAAGATACCAAGGCCACTGTGTGTGTGTTGCCGGATATTTATACACATCTCCCGCAATCAGGCTCAGGTGATGCCTGATTGCAGGAGATAATGTCGGCTCCACACTGCCGGGAGACTCCCGCTATGAGTAAGCATCTATCTTTGATGTGAAACGCGTCAGCTATCCACCCCTGCATGTCAGTTTTCTGTTTTTGCCTGTTTTTGGACTTTTGAACCCATGTATTAACTTTGGATTTTAATTTTGGAATTTTGAAAATAAATTGTTTATACAGAGTGCGGCAGTCCAGGGCTATTTCCTTTTCCATGCATCAGTGCAGAGCCAGCACCTGTTTTAGTATCAGGGCGGGAGCAATCTTTGGAGCTGCACAGCTTGGAGCAGTACACACCTTTCATTGACGGACACCGGTACTACTGCCCAAGGATCTAACAGTGCCACCAGCAGGTGAAACCTTTCACTACAGATCCTGACTGTTAGAAGACACCTGCTGGTGGACACCGGTACTGCGACCCACAGGACCGACAGCGCCAACAACGGGTGAACCCTTTCCTGACAGCTCTGGACCTCAGACTGGGGCGAAAGTTCATCTTCCAACAGGACAACTACCCTAAGCACACAGTCAAGATAACAAAGGGGTGGCTACAGGACAACTCTGTGAATGTCACTGAGTGGCCCAGCCAGAGCCCAGACTTGAACCCGTCTAAACATCTCTGGAGAGATCTGAAAATGGCTGTGTACCGACGCTCCCCATCCAACCTGATGGAGCTTAAGAGATCCTGCAAAGAAAAATGGGAGAAACTGCCCAAAAATAGGTGTGCCAAGCTTGTAGCATCATACTCTAAAACAGTGTTTCTCAACTCCAGTCCTCAAGGCGCCCCAACAGGTCTTCTCAGAACCCACTAGTTTTTTTGTTTTTTTTTAAAGCCAAGAAACGTCCCAGCCAAAAACTGCTGATAACAGCCTATGTGTGCATAAACACATAGGATAACATGATGGGAAGTTTATTGACTGTAGAAAAAACGTCTGAAGCCAAAAACAGCGGCTGTAAATACTTCCAAAAACGTCCAGTGTGCAAGAGGCCTTATTAACGATCTATTACTGAAGATAAGGTAGATTGGTGTAGTGGGTAGCACTCTCGCCTAGCAGTAAAATGGGTCGCTGGTTCGAATCCTAACCACGACACTACCTGCCTGGAGTTTGCATGTTCTCCCTGTGCCTGCGTGGGTTTCCTCTGGTTGCTCTGGTTTCCTTCCACACTCCAAAGACATGCTGGTAGGTTAATTGGCTTCTGTGTAAATTGGCCCTAGTATATGAATGTGAGTTAGGGACCTTAGATTGTAAGCTCCTTGAGGGTAGGGACCGATGTGAATGTACAATGTATATGTAAAGCACTGCGTAAACTGACAGCGCTATATAAGTACCTAAATAATAATAACTAATTAAGCAGTGGTCAGGGTCAGGTTTCATGCCAGGAAGCATTATGACAGCCTGTAACCTGTCATAAATCTCCTTGGTCTCAAGCCTCCTGTTCCATGGCACAATTTGGTTCATGGTAAGTTTGGAAGAACACCACTGTTAGAGACTTATGTTATTGTGTAATGCAGTGCCCCAGGTTCCAGGAATCTTTGCAGGAGTTATAAATGCAGTTGCCTGCTTTATATTTATGTAGCTCTGCCCTTGCAGGAGCTGCTGGATTTTGAGTCCCCCTGTTCCTGCACAGCCAGGCAACAAACATTTTCAACTCTCATTCGGAGACAATGAATCAGTTCATGGCTTGTTTTTGTTGTTTTATTTGGGAAAACAACTTGGATAGGGTATAGGCTTTATTGAATGCCCAACTTGACTTGAAGAACAACAGATGAGGACAAACATTCTTCTCTTGTACACAAAAATGAAGATCCTGGACTGTACTCCCTCCGGAATAATAACAGATTCTATGGATCAGTGGCAAAGTTATTTACGAACCAGGAGCTCTCGTTCCACTTTAGGTAATTGCACAAAGTTCAAAAATGTATGCAGGAGTATCATGTCTCCTCAGTAGAACCATACACAGTTCTAACACTTGCAAGTACTACCAGCCCCCTGGCTGCCTTGACTACCAGCCCACCTGACTGCTTTGAAGAATGCCCCAGGATAAGGGTTTTGGGATTTAGCTGAACACTGTCCCTGTGAAAGCATGCTACGTCTGGCAGACTTTACCCTTGTTTGCCCCTGGGTGTGTTGAGGTACTCACACTGTCCCTTGATTCCTGCTGCACTGGGCAATCATGTCTTCAGGCCTCAGGATGTCTTCTGCACAAGACCCAAAGATAACAGAGATCCCCCTCTAATGCCGCGTACACACGGCCAGACTTTTGACCAGTCAAAACTCAGTCGGAATTCCGACGGAAAAATAGAGAACATGTTCTCTATCTAACTCCGTCGAAAATTCAGACACAATTTGGTTCATGGTAAGTTTGGAAGAACACCACTGTTAGAGACTTATGTTATTGTATAATGCAGTGCCCCAGGTTCCAGGAATCTTTGCAGGAGTTATAGAAAAAAAGTCAGATGGGGCATACACATGGTCGGAATATCCGATGGAAAGCTCCCATCAGACTTTTTCCATCGGAAATTTCGACCGTGTGTACGCGGCATTAGGCTTCCTCTCCTCCCTTTCCCTCAGATTGAGCCTGAAGACAGAGCCCCCCAGCCCCAGGGTCCCCTCCCAGGCCTCACAACAGCAACCTTAGTGCTCCATCTTCCACCTGACTCCCCCGCTGGCCAGGCTCCACGATACTTAAGGGCTGATCCTGCCACCCTACCAACTACCATGAGTCACAAAATAAATATGCCAACACTAGTTGCACACTAGAGGGTGCTATATTTATTTTAGCAGTTTTATACGTTCTAATAAGTGTGTGTAGTTTAAAGGAAGTGTACCAGGCACTTTTTTCAGATGTGCTGCATTAAATCTATATCAAAAAGGTTTTTTCAATGCTTGAGCAAGAACCCGCTTCACCTCTTGGTTCCTCAGGCTGTAGATAAGAGGATTCAACATTGGGGACACCGCTGTATAGAAGACAGAAGCCACCTTGTCTTGTTTGTCCAATCCCCCAGAATGAGGACGAAGATACACAAAGAAAACAGCTGTAACAAAGACGGAGACACAAATAATATGTGAGGAACATGTACTGAAGGCCTTCTGCCTGCTCTTAGTAGAAGCCATCCTAAAAATTGAACGAAATATTAAAGCATATGAAAGGAAGATGGTTGTCAATGAATATATTCCACAAGCCGCTACAAGTGCGCCAGTTACCATATCACAATGGAGATTATCAGAACAGGATAGCCTGATCAGTGGTGGGATGTCACAATAGAAATGGTCAATAAGGTTTGATCCACAGAATGGAAGACTGAACACACAAGTGGTCTGCACAACTGACTGCAAGAAACTAATGGAAGAGGAATAAATTACCAAACCAAAACATTCCTTCTTGGTCATTATCAAGGTGTAGTGTAGAGGGTGGCAGATAGCCACATAGCGATCATAGGACATGGAGGAGAGAAGAATTACTTCTGTGCTCCCTAATGCACAAAAGAAGTAATATTGGGCAGCACAACCAAGAAATGAAATGGACTTTTTAAGGGAAAGAAATTGAGACAACATATTTGGAGTGATAACCGAGGAATAGAAAATATCCACAAAAGAGAGACTACTCAGGAAGTAATACATTGGAGTGTGAAGGCTGGAGAAGACAAAGACAATAGCTATCATCCCCATGTTTCCTACCAGGGTCACCATATAAACTAAAAATATGAACATGAATAGGAATGGGACAAGTTCTTTATCATCAGTTAGTCCAGAAAACTCGAACATGGTCACTTTTGTCTCATTTTTTATGTCCATTAACATATCTTTTTGTCGTGATGAAACTATATGTCCAATGGATTAAAAAATCAAACGGTTTCCAATATCCTGGTGGTGAGACATAGAAAAATCACCATGTTAACTGAAATTTACATTAAGCACAGTGGGAAGTAGATCCCTTACATTGGTAGTCATTGGGAAGGATGTCCCCTACATTGGTGGTCATTAAGATGATTGCTCTTTACATTGGTGGTCGTTGGGAAGAATTTCCCTTACATTGGTGGTCAGTGGGAAGAAGGAGGAGGACACACCCAAAGAGCTCTCTCTGAGAACCAGCCTTTTTCAAGCCTGGACCTTGCCTGCTAGCTTGGCCCAGGAATAATGCCTGATCCTGGGGGAGGCCCTGGGAGGGATCCCCCTGATGACACGGGGCCTAGTGAGGAGGAGGTGGAGGACCTGACTGTGGGTCCAGGCCCTGCTATGGATACAAAATATTCGGTTACATCAGCTTCAGGTGCTTGATAGCTGGTGGTGATCCAAGACTGATTCATCTTTATGAAGGTCAGTCGATCAACCGAGTCGGTGGACAGGCGCACCCTCTGATCGGTTACAAAGTCTCCAGCAGCACTGAATGTGCGTTCCGAAAGAACGCTGGATGCAGGACAGGCCAGTAGCTCAATTGCATACTGTGCAAGCTCTGGCCAGTGATCCATCCTCAAGACCCAGTAAGCCAGAGGATTTTCGGTGGGAAAGGTGTCCAAGTCTGACCTTGCCCCTAGGTATTCCTGGACCAAGTAAATCAGATGCTGGCGATGGTTGCTGGAACCAATCAGACCTTGGGGAAAAATAGTCTGAACGCATCGGTCAGACGGCCACCTTCTCCACCGCTCCTTCTGTGACTGACCGAAGCCTCAGCAACTCGTTGTCCAGGACCAGGAGTTTGTAACCTCCCAGTCTCTGGGAACGCGTTGCACAGACCTTTCTGCAAGGCCTCCCGGAGATGTCTCATCCTCTGCGATGGCAAAATAAGGTCCGCAATCTTACCCTTGTACCGTGTATCAAGGAGAGTGGCCAGCCAGTAATGGTCCCTCTCCTTGATCCGAAGACTACGAGGATCCTTCCGCAGGCTTTGCAGAATCAGGGAGGCCATGCAGCGTAGATTAGCTGAGGCATTCGGTCCGAAGTCCTCTGGGTCACTAAGGACGACATGATCCGCAGCCACCTCCTCCCAGCCACGTACAAGTCCACAGGTTTCTTGGGACTGTAAATCATCCCTAAAAGACTGCTGCTGCTGATAATGAGTGCCAGGCTCCACCTCCATGCTGACACAATCCTCCTCTTCCTCTTCCTGTGTGATGGGTGGGACAGAATAAACACTGTCTGGATAAAGGGGGCCTTGAGAGGCAAGGAAGTCCTCCTCTTCCTGTCTCTGTTCTGCCTCAAGTGCCCTGTCCATTATTCCACGCAGCGTATGCTCCAACAGGTGGACAAGAGGTACAGTGTCACTGATGCATGCACTGTCACTGCTCACCATCCTCGTGGCCTCCTCAAATGGTGCCAGGACAGTGCATGCATCCCTGATCATGCCCCACTGGCGTGGTGAAAAAAAAAACGAGCTCCCCTGACCCTGTCCTTGTGCCGTAGTCGCACAGGTACTCATTGATGGCCCTCTGCTGCATGTGCAGCCGCTGCAGCATGGCCAACGTTGAGTTCCACCTGGTGGGCATGTCACATATAAGGCGGTTCTTTGGCAGGTTCAACTCCTTTTGCAGCTCAGCCAGCCGAGCACTGGCATTATATGATCGGCGGAAATGCACACAGACTTTCCTGGCCTGCCTCAGGACATCCTGTAAGCCCGGGTACCTGCCCAAGAACCGCTGCACCACCAGGTTAAGGACGTGAGCCACACAGGGCACATGTGTCAGTTGTCCCTGTAGGAGGGCGGAGAGGAGGTTGGTGCCATTGTCGCAAACCACCATTCCTGGCTTAAGCTAGCATGGCGTCAACCACCTCTCGGCCTGCCCCTTCAGAGCTGACAGAACCTCTGCCCCACTGTGGCTCCTGTCCCCCAAACACACCAGCGCAAGCACGGCATGGCATCTTTTTGCCTGCGTACTTGCGTAGCCCCTTGAACGCCTATGGAGCACCGCTGGTTCCAAGGACAAAGCACAGGAAGAGGCCATAGAGGAAGAAGAAGAGGAGGGGTGGAGGAGAGAAGTATGTCACAACCAGTAGTAGCATTTAGGAGGCGTGGTGGCGGAACAACCTCCAACATTACTGCACCTTGTCCTGCATCCTTCCCAGCTGCCAAAAGATTGACCCAATGGGCCGTGAAAGATAGGTGATGTCCCTGTCCATGCCTGCTGGACCATGAGTCAGTGGTAATATGCACCTTACCGCTGACCGCCCTGTCCAGCAAGGCATGGACATTGCCTTCCACTTGCCAGTAGAGAGCCGGAATCGCCTTCCGTGAGAAAAAGTGGCGTTTGGGAACCTGCCACTGAGGAACCGCACATTGCATTAACTCACGGAAGGGGGCCGAGTCTACCAACTGAAAAGGAAGCAATTGAAGTGCTAGCAGTTTAGCCAAGCTAACATTCAACCGCTGGGCATGTGGATGGCTGGGAGTGAACTTCTTTCGACGGTCCAGCAGCTGGGGCAGGGAAATTTTCCTGGTACAATTGGATGTCGGTGTACTGCTAGCAGAGTGCCCGCAAGTACTTGGCTGTGACACGCCTAATTCTACACCTTCATTCCTCTCAGTGCAGGTTTCAGAGAGGACTGAAGGTATAGTGGGGTTGGAGATCCCAGCTGATGAGGAGCAAGGAGAGGTCCGCTTTGTTCTTTGGTGTTGGTCTTTAAGGTACGCTTGCCAACGAGCTGCATGGCAGGTCAACATATGTCTGGTCAAGCATGTGGTGCACAAGCGGCTGATGTTTTGGCCACGCGAGATACGTTTGAGACATATCTTGCAAATAGCAGCGGTGCGATCTGATGCACTCATCTCAAAAAAGGCCCACACCAAAGAACTTTTGGAATAACGCGCAGAGGCAGCGCCCTGCACAGGCGGAGCTCTGCGGTGTGATTCGGTCGGTGAGCTGCCCTTAAGTTGGCCCCCGGAGGGCATCCTGCCTCGTGGAGATGTGCCTCCTCCTCCTCCTCTCTCCTATCAGGCACCCACGTGGAGTCAGTGACCTCATCATCCCCTTCGTCTTCATCACTGTAGCAAACCTGGCAGTATGCTGCAGCTGGTGGAACATGACTGCCAGATTGCTGTCCTTCTTGAGCATCCCCTCTCTCTGCGCTCACGCTACTGCCTTCCTCTAGCTGGGTATCATCATCAGAGCCTTCAAAATGCTGGGCATCCTCCTGTAGTATGTACCCAACACTGTGGTCAAACAGTTCGGGGACTCCTCAGGAGGACATGGTGGGTCTAGGGACCTACACCCACTGTAAAGGAGGCACCTACACCCACTGTAAATGCTGCAGATGCCTGTGTTACACTCACAGAACAACACCAGCAATAAGGGGTAGCTTCAGGTGTATACTGTGCAGGAGGCACACTACACCCACTGTAACTGCTGCAGATGCCTGTGTTACACAACAGAACAACTCCAGCAATAAGGGGTAGCTTCAGGTGTATACTGTGCAGGAGGCACACTACACCCACTGTAACTGCACTAGGTTAACAAGCAAAGATGACACTGACACTGTCCCTGCCTATCCTGCTCTCTCCCTGCACGCTAACACACTACACAAGGACGCCGGGCTGGTGGCCTTATATAGTGTGGGGCGTGTACTAAACCCCCTGAGCTATAATTGGCCACAGGCATCCTGCCTGTGGCCAATTATGGCTCTCCTCGCTGCCACTACTGTTATTGGCCAAGCATGCGGGGTCACAGTTCATGCTTGGCCAATCATCAGCCAGCAATGCACTGCAATGGCGCAGTGCATTGTGGGCCGTTCGCGCCACACGAATATGGCGCGAACGGCCCACAAAGTTCTGGATTCGCCGAACAAGCGAACAGCCGATGTTCGAGTCGAACATGCATTCGACTCGAACACCGAGCTCATCCCTACATACCAGTGATGCGACCTGATTGACACTGAAAGGGGGAGGAAAATCCTCCTGGCCCTTTGAGATACAGGGCAAAGCCAGCTCTGTACATATTTGAATTAAAGGCTGAACATCCCCAAACAACATACAGCCCTGATAAACCACAGAGTGAGCTAAACGAATGATCTCTAGCAGCTGATCACTGGTCCACTCTTTCAGTGTCTGGCGGAGATATGCACTACTCTCAGACGCCAGCAGAGCATAATAACTAATCACATCTGAATTCATCTCGGCAGAGCAAACAGAACCGAGATGGTTCCTCAGTGCAGCCACTTCTGGTCAGCTATGGCCTTGGTATACTGTCACAAATTAGGTGTGACCAGAACTGCATGGACAGCAACAGAGGAAAACCAAATGCATGTAAAGTGAAAATAGTGATTTATTAAGATAAGTGAATAATATAAATACAACCACCTCCAATATAACACAGTACACAACAAACCAACTAACAGATAGAGACCCACAAATAACAACAGTCAGACAGCTAAACACAGTAAATGGGAAATTCCAGAATCATAAACGTTAGCCAGGCCAGGGTCATTCACAGGAGATCAGCAGATAGGGACAGGGAACAGGACAGGAGAGGATGGATGGATCAGGCTGCAGGGTAAAGGTAAAGGTAACAGGGTCACAGGAGGGACAGGTTCGGGTACAGGGCTCAGGGTTTAGGTATCAGGTACAGAGACAAGGTCAGGTTCTGAGATAACAGGTTCAGGTCAGGGCGCAAGGAAGATACCAAGGCCACTGTGTGTGTGTTGCCGGATATTTATACACATCTCCCGCAATCAGGCTCAGGTGACGCCTGATTGCAGGAGATAATGTCGGCTCCACACTGCCGGGAGACTCCCGCTATGAGTAAGCATCTATCTTTGATGTGAAACGCGTCAGCTATCCACCCCTGCATGTCAGTTTTCTGTTTTTGCTTGTTTTTGGACTTTTGAACCCATGTATTAACTTTGGATTTTAGTTTTGGAATTTTGAAAATAAATTGTTTATACAGAGTGCGGCAGTCCAGGGCTATTTCCTTTTCCATGCATCAGTGCAGAGCCAGCACCTGTTTTAGTATCAGGGCGGGAGCAATCTTTGGAGCTGCACAGCTTGGAGCGGTACACACCTTTCATTGGTGGACACCGGTACTACTGCCCAAGGATCTAACAGTGCCACCAGCAGGTGAAACCTTTCACTACAGATCCTGACTGTTAGAAGACACCTGCTGGTGGACACCGGTACTGCGATCCACAGGACCGACAGCGCCAACAACGGGTGAACCCTTTCCTGACAGCTCTGGACCTCAGACTGGGGCGAAAGTTCATCTTCCAACAGGACAACTACCCTAAGCACACAGCCAAGATAACAAAGGGGGGGCTACAGGACAACTCTGTGAATGTCACTGAGTGGCCCAGCCAGAGCCCAGACTTGAACCCGTCTAAACATCTCTGGAGAGATCTGAAAATGGCTGTGTACCGACGCTCCCCATCCAACCTGATGGAGCTTAAGAGGTCCTGCAAAGAAAAATGGGAGAAACTGCCCAAAAATAGGTGTGCCAAGCTTGTAGCATCATACTCTAAAACAGTGTTTCTCAACTCCAGTCCTCAAGGCGCCCCAACAGGTCTTCTCAGAACCCACTAGTTTTTTTTGTTTTTTTTTAAAGCCAAGAAACGTCCCAGCCAAAAACTGCTGATAACAGCCTATGTGTGCATAAACACATAGGATAACATGATGGGAAGTTTATTGACTGTAGAAAAAACGTCTGAAGCCAAAAACAGCGGCTGTAAATACTTCCAAAAACGTCCAGTGTGCAAGAGGCCTTATTAACTATCTATTACTGAAGATAAGGTAGATTGGTGTAGTGGGTAGCACTCTCGCCTAGCAGTAAAAAGGGTCGCTGGTTCGAATCCTAACCACGACACTACCTGCCTGGAGTTTGCATGTTCTCCCTGTGCCTGCGTGGGTTTCCTCTGGTTGCTCCGGTTTCCTTCCACACTCCAAAGACATGCTGGTAGGTTAATTGGCTTCTGTGTAAATTGGCCCTAGTATATGAATGTGAGTTAGGGACCTTAGATTGTAAGCTCCTTGAGGGTAGGGACCGATGTGAATGTACACTGTATATGTAAAGCACTGCGTAAACTGACAGCGCTATATAAGTACCTAAATAATAATAATTAATTAAGCAGTGGTCAGGGTCAGGTTTCATGCCAGGAAGCATTATGACAGCCTGTAACCTGTCATAAATCTCATTGGTCTCAAGCCTCCTGTTCCATGGCACAATTTGGTTCATGGTAAGTTTGGAAGAACACCACTGTTAGAGACTTATGTTATTGTGTAATGCAGTGCCCCAGGTTCCAGGAATCTTTGCAGGAGTTATAAATGCAGTTGCCTGCTTTATATTTATGTAGCTCTGCCCTTGCAGGAGCTGCTGGATTTTGAGTCCCCCTGTTCCTGCACAGCCAGGCAACAAACATTTTCAACTCTCATTCGGAGACAATGAATCAGTTCATGGCTTGTTTTTGTTGTTTTATTTGGGAAAACAACTTGGATAGGGTATAGGCTTCATTGAATGCCCAACTTGACTTGAAGAACAACAGATGAGGACAAACATTCTTCTCTTGTACACAAAAATGAAGATCCTGGACTGTACTCCCTCCGGAATAATAACAGATTCTATGGATCAGTGGCAAAGTTATTTACGAACCAGGAGCTCTCGTTCCACTTTAGGTAATTGCACAAAGTTCAAAAATGTATGCAGGAGTATCATGTCTCCTCAGTAGAACCATACACAGTTCTAACACTTGCAAGTACTACCAGCCCCCTGGCTGCCTTGACTACCAGCCCACCTGACTGCTTTGAAGAATGCCCCAGGATAAGGGTTTTGGGATTTAGCTGAACACTGTCCCTGTGAAAGCATGCTACGTCTGGCAGACTTTACCCTTGTTTGCCCCTGGGTGTGTTGAGGTACTCACACTGTCCCTTGATTCCTGCTGCACTGGGCAATCATGTCTTCAGGCCTCAGGATGTCTTCTGCACAAGACCCAAAGATAACAGAGATCCCCCTCTAATGCCGCGTACACACGGCCGGACTTTTGACCAGTCAAAACTCAGTCGGAATTCCGACGGAAAAATAGAGAACATGTTCTCTATCTAACTCCGTCGAAAATTCAGACACAATTTGGTTCATGGTAAGTTTGGAAGAACACCACTGTTAGAGACTTATGTTATTGTATAATGCAGTGCCCCAGGTTCCAGGAATCTTTGCAGGAGTTATAGAAAAAAAGTCAGATGGGGCATACACATGGTCGGAATATCCGAATGGAAAGCTCCCATCAGACTTTTTCCATCAGAAATTTCGACCGTGTGTACGCGGCATTAGGCTTCCTCTCCTCCCTTTCCCTCAGATTGAGCCTGAAGACAGAGCCCCCCAGCCCCAGGGTCCCCTCCCAGGCCTCACAACAGCAACCTTAGTGCTCCATCTTCCACCTGACTCCCCCGCTGGCCAGGCTCCACGATACTTAAGGGCTGATCCTGCCACCCTACCAACTACCATGAGTCACAAAAGAAATATACCAACACTAGTTGCACACTAGAGGGTGCTATATTTATTTTAGCAGTTTTATACGTTCTAATAAGTGTGTGTAGTTTAAAGGAAGTGTACCAGGCACTTTTTTCAGATCTGCTGCATTAAATCTATATCAAAAAGGTTTTTTCAATGCTTGAGCAAGAACCCGCTTCACCTCTTGGTTCCTCAGGCTGTAGATAAGAGGATTCAACATTGGGGACACCGCTGTATAGAAGACAGAAGCCACCTTGTCTTGTTTGTCCAATCCCCCAGAATGAGGACGAAGATACACAAAGAAAACAGCTGTAACAAAGACGGAGACACAAATAATATGTGAGGAACATGTACTGAAGGCCTTCTGCCTGCTCTTAGTAGAAGCCATCCTAAAAATTGAACGAAATATTAAAGCATATGAAAGGAAGATGGTTGTCAATGAATATATTCCACAAGCCGCTACAAGTGCGCCAGTTACCATATCACAATGGAGATTATCAGAACAGGATAGCCTGATCAGTGGTGGGATGTCACAATAGAAATGGTCAATAAGGTTTGATCCACAGAATGGAAGACTGAACACACAAGTGGTCTGCACAACTGACTGCAAGAAACTAATGGAAGAGGAATAAATTACCAAACCAAAACATTCCTTCTTGGTCATTATCAAGGTGTAGTGTAGAGGGTGGCAGATAGCCACATAGCGATCATAGGACATGGAGGAGAGAAAAATTACTTCTGTGCTCCCTAATGCACAAAAGAAGTAATATTGGGCAGCACAACCAAGAAATGAAATGGACTTTTTAAGGGAAAGAAATTGAGACAACATATTTGGAGTGATAACCGAGGAATAGAAAATATCCACAAAAGAGAGACTACTCAGGAAGTAATACATTGGAGTGTGAAGGCTGGAGAAGACAAAGACAATAGCTATCATCCCCATGTTTCCTACCAGGGTCACCATATAAACTAAAAATATGAACATGAATAGGAATGGGACAAGTTCTTTATCATCAGTTAGTCCAGAAAACTCGAACATGGTCACTTTTGTCTCATTTTTTATGTCCATTAACATATCTTTTTGTCGTGATGAAACTATATGTCCAATGGATTAAAAAATCAAACGGTTTCCAATATCCTGGTGGTGAGACATAGAAAAATCACCATGTTAACTGAAATTTACATTAAGCACAGTGGGAAGTAGATCCCTTACATTGGTAGTCATTGGGAAGGATGTCCCTTACATTGGTGGTCATTGAGATGATTACTCCTTACATTGATGGTTGTTGGGAAGAATTTCCCCTACATTGGTAGTCATTGGGAAGAATGTCCCCTACATTGGTAGTCATTGGGAAGAATGTCCCCTACATTGGTGGTCATTAAGATGATTGCTCTTTACATTGGTGGTCGTTGGGAAGAATTTCCCTTACATTGGTGGTCAGTGGGAAAAAGGAGGAGGACACACCCAAAGAGCTCTCTCTGAGAACCAGCCTTTTTCAAGCCTGGACCTTGCCTGCTAGCTTGGCCCAGGAATAATGCCTGATCCTGGGGGAGGCCCTGGGAGGGATCCCCCTGATGACACGGGGCCTAGTGAGGAGGAGGTGGAGGACCTGACTGTGGGTCCAGGCCCTGCTATGGATACAAATGTCTTCAGTCAGAAGATTATCGATCGTTTTAGGGCGATTGGAAGAGAGGAAGAAAAACTTAAAGTTTTGAAGGCTGAACATAAAACCTTCAAAACCAAGTATTTCCAGGCCTGGAGTAAAAATCGTTCGGCCATGAAGCCTGAGCTACAGGAATTGGAGGAAAAGGTGAAGAAACAATCTTTATTATTGGAAAAGATGAAAGATAAAAGTAGAGCATTTAAAGAAAAATGTGATGAGAGGAGATTTTCCAGCCAGACAGCAAGTTCCATGGCCCCACCTGCTGTGGTGAATCTGAGGAGCAGAAAGAGAAGGCCTTGTACAAGGAGTTGCCTGGAGTTTCAGCTGGGACCTGTAGTTCCTCTGTTAAGTTTGCTGCACAAGGTATGCCTGCTGTTTGCAATGAGATTGCCTCCCTGTGGTGGGGGAGGGGATCAGCATATTGCACCATGTGCAGTGGAAGAAGCCATGGAGGTTTCACCTGTTGCAGTGTCAGACCAGCCTGCACTATCCCCCTGATGGAAGTCCTGTCCTGATGGAAGAGAACCGGCCAGCTGAAGCTTCTACAAGCACAGCAGAGGGAACTGACACTGCTGGGAAGACTGCAGGAACTGTGAATATTCTAGCAAGTACTAAGAATGACAGTAATGATAAAGCAATGGATGTGGTGGGTGGTGGTGAAGGGGTTAATCCTGCTGGGAAAAATAAAAATGACATTCCTCCCCCTGCTCAGCAGAGGAAAGACTCAGCGATTGTTCAGACCAAATCTGTACAATTGATATCTGCTACAAATCTGTCAG
Organism: Rana muscosa; assembly: GCA_029206835.1. Lineage (NCBI taxonomy): Eukaryota > Metazoa > Chordata > Amphibia > Anura > Ranidae > Rana > Rana muscosa. The sequence goes on along the minus strand of CM055118.1, from coordinate 366,297,791 downwards.
ATGGTTTAAAACAAACAGATGTTTTATCTGCTGGGGGGAATGTGGGGAGTTATGCATCAGTTTTGGGGAGTCGCACCAAGGAGGGTGGGGGGAATGCTGCAATTGTCAGTGGTCACAATTTGGGGAGGTTTGGTGGTGGGATGGTTAGTGGGTACCAGAGGAGAAATGTGGTTCAGTTGAAATGGGAGGGGGAGGGGACCCCGCCAGTAAGGGGGAGGGTGGCAGAGTTGGTTCTGGAAATGGGGTTTAATGTTTCAGATATTTTTGCTTTGATTTGCCCCGTGGGGAGTTCTGAGTTTGATTTGTCCTTTGTAAAGCCTGAGGGTTTGGATTTGTTTTGGGAACGATTTAGGAGGTGCGGGGGCCTTCCGCAGTGGAATGGTTGGGTGCCAAAGGTGATTTCCAGGCAGCCTCTGATAAAATCTGTGACGATCCTGGTGCGTAATGAATCTATACCAGAGGCTGATTTAATAGTATGGCTACGCCGATATGGTGAGGTCCTCGCTCCACTGCGGAAGGTCCTTGATCTGCATGGGATATGGACAGGGGTCTGGACAGTGTCACTAAAATTAGGGGTGCTGGGAAATCTAGTCCAACATCTGCCCTGTTCAGCTTTTCTGGGGAGGGATAGGCTGACCATTTTTTACCAAGGTCAGCCTAAAGTCTGCAACAAATGTGGTGAAAAGAGCCATTTTGCATCTACCTGCACCCGTAAAAAGTGTTCACTGTGCCAGGATCTGGACCATTTGGCTAAGGATTGTACCGAAATTCGGTGCAATTTGTGCCAAAAGCTCAGTCATCCTTATAGTCAATGCCCGGAGGCATTACATAACTTGACAGGATTGGAGGCTGAGCTGCAGAGGCTAGATAAGGAGGATGAGGCCGCTGAAACTGTTGTTGTCCCTCCTGTGTCTGTGACATCTGTTTCCGTTTCCCCTAGTAATGTGGTCCCTGAGTCTGTCCCTCCTGTGTCTGTTACATCTGTTTCCGTTTCCCCTAGTAATGTGGTCCCCGAGTCTGTCCCTCTTGTGTCTGTTACATCTGTTTCAATTTCCCCTAGTAATGTGGTCCCTGAGTCTGTCCCTCCTATGGTACGTAGATCCTCCAGACTGGCGGAAGCTGCTGGGGGGGCAGGTTTAGCGGATCTTCCCACTCAGCCTCCAGTCCCTGCCCCTCGGCAGCGCAAGCGTGGTCAGGGGAATGTGGGGGTGCTGGAGGGGAGTGGGGCTGATGGAAGGGTGTCCATACCCCATGTCTCACACTCTGTTGATGGGGATTCGGATGATGAGGGGTGGGAGAAGATTAGGAGGAAGAAAAAAAAGAAGAGAAAGACGAGAAAAGCAGTAATTTCTTCCTCAGAGTCGGACCCAGGAGGGGTTCCTCTTGGCAACACCTTTTCTGTTCTGTCGGGTGATGAAATGTCTGATATATCTTTCTCTTTATCATCTATGGATGAGGGGGAGTCACGCAGTCTGAAGAGAGCTGTTTCTGGGGGTGAGAGTGTGGTAAGGGTTAAGAAACGACTCCCCCAATCATCCTGATGGCATATCAGACCTGCCTTTGGTGATCTGCCCATCTCTGGGTGAGGAGCTCTTTTCTTTTTCTGTGTTGGTGTGAGTTGTAGTAAGATTTATTTTCCAGTAATGACATGATTTTTGCTTTTGCTGTAAAGTCTTTTTTGTTTGAGAGCAGATTTGCTATATTTATTTTCATTTTTATGTAAATATGTATATATATTGTTTTTATGCTTATTGATTGCAAGTCCTTTAATAAAGAAAAATTGGGAAGAATGTTCCTTACATTGGTGATCAGTGAGAAGAATGTTCCTTACATTGGTGATCAGTGGGAAGAATGTTCCTTACATTGGTGATCAGTGGGAAGAATGCCCCTTACATTGGTGATTAGTGGGAAGAATGCCCCTTACATTGGTGATTAGTGGAAAGATTGCCCCTTACATTGATGATCAGTGGGAAGAATGCCCCTTACATTGGTGATTAGTGGAAAGATTGCCCCTTACATTAATGGTCAGTGGGAAGAATGCCCCTCACATTGGTAGTCAGTGGGAAGAATTTCTCTTACATTGGTGATCAGTGGGAAGAATGCTCCTTACATTGGTGATCAGTGGGAAGAATGCCCCTTACATTGGTGATCAGTGGGAAGAATGCCCCTTACATTGGTGATCAGTGAGAAGAATGCTCCTTACATTGGTGGTCAATGGGAAGAATGCTCCTTACATTGGTGATCAGTGGGAAGAATACTCCTTATGCGGCGTACTCACGATCGTTTTTCATGCCGTTAAAAATGCCATTTTTAAAAATGGCCATTAAAACCGATCGTGTGTATGCTCCAGAGCATTTTTAACGGCGTGAAAAATGGCCATTAAAAATTTCGAACATGCTCTATTTTTTCACGTCGTTTTTCATGTTGTTTTTTTTAACGACGTGAAAAACGATAGTGTGTATGCTTTTACGAGGGGAAAAAAAACACGCATGCTCAGAATCAAGTATGAGACGGGAGCACTCGTTCTGGTAAAACTAGCGTTCGTAAGGGAGATAGCACATTCGTCACGCTGTAACGGACTGAAAAGCGCGAATCGCCGCTCAACAAAGTTTACTAACATGAAGGGTGGCGCCATTCGAAACAGAACTTCCCCTTTATAGTGACGTCGTACGTGTTGTATGTCACTGCGCTTTGCTCGAGCGGTTTTTTTAATGATCGTGTGGATGCAAGACAGGCTTGAGAGGAAACATGAAAAAAAAACGACGAGAAAAACGTTGGTTAAAAAAATGGCATGAAAAACGTCGTGTGTATGCCGCATAACATTGGTGATCAGTGGGAAGAATGCTCCTTACATTGGTGATCAGCAGGGATGAGCCGAACACCCCCCTGTTCGGTTCGCACCAGAACCTGCGAATAGACAGAATGTTTGTGTGAACTTTAGAACCCTATTAAATACAATGGACTCGAACGTTCGAAATCTAAAGTGCTAATTATAAAGGCTTATATGCAAGTTATTGCCCTAAAAAGTGTTTGGGGACCCGGGTCCTGCCCCAGGGGACATGTATCAATGCAAAAAAAGGTTTAAAAAAATAGACGTTTTTACGGGAGCGGTGATTTTAATAATGCTTAAAATGAAAAAATAAAAGTGAAATATTCCTTTAAATTTCGTACCTGGGGGGTGTGTATGATATGCATGTAAAGTGGCGCATTTTTCTCGTGCTTAGAACTGTCCCTGCACAAAGTGTCATTTTTGAAGGAAAAAAAGTCATTTAAAACTCACTCGCGGCTTTTATCAATACATAGAAAAGTCATTGATAAAAAAAAAAAAAAAAGCGTGGGGGTTCCCCCAAATTCAATTACCAGGCCCTTTAGGTCTGGAATAGATATTAAGGGGAACCCCGCCGCAAATTAAAAAAAAAATGGCGTGGGGTTCCCCCTAAATATCCATACCAGGCCCTTGAGATCTGGCATGGATTTTAAGGAGAACTCCACCCCAAATTTAAAAAAAAATGGCGTGGAGTCCCCCCAAAAATCCATTCCAGACCCTTATCCGAGCACGCAACCTGGCCGGCCACAGGGGAAGAGGGGGGGACGAGAGAGAGGCCCCCCCTCCCTCCTGAACCGTACCAGGCCACATGCCCTCAACATGGGGAGGATGTCCCCATGTTGATGGGGACAAGGGCCTCATCCCCACAACCCTTGCCCGGTGGTTGTGGGGGTCTGCGGGCGGGGGGCTTATCGGAATCTGGAAGACCCCTTTAACAAAGGGGACCCCCAGATCCCGGCCCTCCCTATGTGAATTGGTAAGGGGTACATTGTACCCCTACCATTTCACGAAGAAAGTGTCAAAAAATGTAAATAAAAACACAAACACCTTGAAAAAGTCCTTTATTAAAAAAAAAAATGATAATAAAAAAAAAAAACATTCCAGCGATGAAATCCAGTGTCCCGCGGCGATCCCGATGTCCAGCGCTGTCCGTCATTGGTTGTGCCTGAGCGGACCTGATGGGGAACTTCCTCGCTGTGTTTTAAATGTATAGACCCGCCCCTTCTAAAGTTCCCCATCAGGTCCGCTCAGCGGACCAGATGCGGAACATGAGAAGGGGCGGGTCTATACATGTATTACACAGCGAATGAAGTTCCCCATCAGGTCTGCCCCCTCGGTATGTCCGACCCCGCCTACGTCATTGGCCTGAGCGGGGAACTTCCTTCACTGTGTAAATTGAAATTACACAGTGAAGGAAGTTCCCCGCTCAGCGGACCAGATGCTGAACATGAGAAGGGGCGGGTCTATACATGTATTACAAAGTGAGAGAAGTTCCCTATCAGGTCCGCCCCCTCGGTATGTCGGACCCGCCTACGTCATTGGCCTGAGCGGGAAACTTCCTTCACTGTGTAAATTTAAATTACACAGTGAAGGAAGTTCCCCGCTCAGGCCAATGACGTAGGCGGGGTCGGACATACCGAGGGGGCGGACCTGATGGGGAACTTCCTTCGCTGTGTAATTCATGTATAGACCCGCCCCTTCTCATGTTCCGCATCTGGTCCGCTGAGACCTGATGGGGAACTTTAGAAGGGGCGGGTCTAAACATTTAAAACACAGCGGAGGAAGTTCCCCATCAGGTCCGCACAGGCACAACCAATGACGGACAGCGCTGGACATCGGGATCGCCGCGGGACACTGGATTTCATCGCTGGAATGTTTTTTTTTTTAATAAAGGACTTTTCCAAGGTGTGTGTGTTTTTATTTACATTTTTTTACACTTTCTTCGTGAAATGGTAGGGGTGCAATGTACCCCTTACCAATTCACATAGGGGGGGGGGCTGGGATCTGGGGGTCTTCCAGATTCCGATAAGCCCCCCGCCCGCAGACCCCCACAACCACCGGGCAAGGGTTGTGGGGATGAGGCCCTTGTCCACATCAACATGGGGACATCCTCCCCATGTTGAGGGCATGTGGCCTGGTACGGTTCAGGATTATGGTTCAATACATTTTCATTGAGTTTACAAAATCATACTACAGATTGCAGCCAATTCGTGGTACAAGAAAGATTAGCAACAGATGTATTCTTGTATAATGCAAATTTATCAAAATAGCTAATCTGTAGTAATATTATCATTGTGCAGTATTTTGTAGCAGGGACGTGCGGTGATGTCAGCGGCTGGTGAGGCACTGGCTAGTATCAGAGCCAGATACACACAGGTTACATACGCCGCGATTGTTAGAGTGAGAGCAATAATTCTAGCACTAGACCTCCTCTGTAAGTCTAAACATGTAACCTGTAAAAAAAATTAAAGCGTCGCCTATGGAGATTTATAAGTACTGAAGTTTGGCACCATGACTATTGTATAACAGATGTATTCCTGGTCTGCCAACCACGTTCTACCCCGTACCTTACTTATACTTAATCAATGAGACCACACCTTTTAGTTTGGAGTAAAACATGGCCGGAGCAGCCTCCTTTATTATAACTGTTACATCAGTTATCAAAACATCAAACCATGAAAACATAATCAGAACATAATCAGAACCCATGTTCTCAGAATATTGCCTCCTGGTGTTGGTCTTTGCAGGAACCTCAAAATTACCATAATCATATTATTCATAATAATATTAATCATCTTAATCATATCAATAACAACCCATGTGACACTGCGGTACCTTAAATGGTCATAGGCCTCAAGCCGACCAGCTGCTCAGAGACGACCACTGACCGCAGTGCCCCCAATATCAAACTCTTCCAGCTAAACCCCTGTTAGCTGGAATACACCCTCAGAACCCATACCACCGATAGGTCCTGACCACTTGCTTTTTGAGGAGCTTCATTCTCCCGCAAAGACCAAAACATCCGCCACTGCCACGAAAATCCGTTCACCTGTAATGAAAGAAACAAAACAGAACCCAATCTTCGCCCAACAAATAAAATTAAACATTCCAACAACTCAACAATAGGGAGGGTGGGTGGGAACTTTCCCCCACGCTGTGTTGTCTTAGGGGGGCGGGGACTCCCTTTTATCTGGCCTTTCCCCCTCCCCTCCATATTTCCTTTATCCAATCATTAATCCCCTTCCATCTCATACCCTGTTCACTCAGTCATGCCAGCCCTCCGCCTATGGCATTCTGTCTTTTTGCTCCGGGCTTTTCTTTCTACAAGTTTGCGCAATTTTAAAGCGTGACATGTTAGGTATCTATTTACTTGGCGTAACATCATCTTTCACATTATGCAAAAAAATCAGGCTAACGTTAGTGTTTTTTTTTTTTTTTATAAAAAAAAAATGCGTTTGTGACATAAAAAGTTGCAATGACCACCATTTTATTCCATAGGATGTCTGCTAAAACTATATATATAATGTTTGGGGGTTCTGAGTAATTTTCTAGCAAAAAAAATGATGATTTTTACGTGTAGGAGAGAAGTGTCAGAATTGGCCTGGGTGGCAAGGGGTTAATTACCATAAGTAATATACAAATAATTATTATATATTGTTATTAAAGCGGAGCTCCACCCTCATAGGTGTGCGCAGCCTATTGCATTAGGGTGTGCACCCCAAAACTCAAATACACATGCCTTTCTCTGCAGCCTCAGCTGCACGTGGCAGTGAATGAATGGGAAGTGCTCTGCACTGAGTGGCTTCCTGTTCATTCACAAACTGATGCATAGTAAACACAGTTTACTATGCTTCCGTTATGAATGGCCACAGTAAGCAAGTATGTTCATTTAGAAAAGGAAAGGGCTGGTAAATTGCATTTTTTTTTCTAACCCCTTCCCCTGCTCTCCATCCTGAAACACCCCCCACAGCATCTGGGGGGAGAGGAAAGGAGGGAAGCCAGCAGGACTGCAGGGCCAACAAGAGGGGAGGGGAAGCCTGGGCAGTAGGGGAAATCAAACACAGCGGGGACCAGTGAAAGACGCGCATGCGCAGTAGGGACCGGGAAGTGAAGCCGGAACGCGATTGCTCGTCTTCTGCTGCTGATGTCGCTGGACTCCAGGACAGGTAAGTGTCCTAATATTAAAAGTCAGCAGCTGCAGTATTTGTAGCTGCTGGCTTTTAATATTTTTTTACGGCGGAGCTCCGCTTTAAGGCCATTTACTATATTTTCAAAATCTGTACTCAAGCAGGTGCCTTAGCAGACAAATTACTGAAGCTTAAAGTTATAACCTCCAACCAGTAATTTCACAGTAAATAGATAAATAATAAATTATTATCTTATAACATGTAGCGGGGGTCCTAAATTTAGGGATTGCTATTCCAATTTTAGGGGTGGTCCGAGTGGTAGTCGGCTCGAATCTCTAAATTTGCTGGATTCTGCCTTGCTGCTGTTTACCTGGTGTGCAGTTCCCCTAAGAAGTATGGGTGGCGCTGTCACTTGTACTCGGGGTTGAACCACAGGTGATGGGGTAGCGATTGGGTGTCCTCTCTCGGCAGCCGTGCAGTGGGTGTGGTCTGCCTGCTGTGCATGCCGGGAGAGGATACACAAGGGGCAGACGCCATTGGAGAGGAAGCAATTGCCGGGGCCCATGCCCGGAGGGAGAATCTACAGTCCAAGTTCGAGTGTATGGCTCTCCAGGCCATGGGGCCATGTGTGCTTCAGTCTCAGGCACCTTTAGTCCTGGGACTGCAACTTCAGCCCCGGGCCCAGCACCTTTAGCTGGAGCCCACTTCGGGAGGAGGAATCCCAGGGTGCTGCCTTGCAAGGGGACCCGTTTCTAGAAGAGGAGGCTGGGGAGGAACGTTCCGAAGGACTGGTGAGAGATTACAGTGAAGGAAGGGGCCCAGTAACTCTTCGGAGGGATGTCATCCATCCGAAAAAAGGGATCGAAACAACAGGACCATTAGGAGGTTCGGGACACTATAGATTCTGTGTCAGAGGATCTCCTGAACGCATCCATTAGGGAATCACATAGACTGTTTGAGCTACATGCTGGCTGCTAGTGCCTTTTTGGTGACTATCCGGGTGTGCTATAACCACTCGGGATCGAGTGGCGAAGAAGCCAAGAGTGCCTGAATTGATCTGTCTTCCTAACACCTTTCTCTCTTCTCAACTTTGTGGATGTTCATGCATAAAGGAAAAATAAACTCTACGTTGGAGTTGACACTGGTGTGGACCTTGGAGTTACTTGGGGTATAGAGACTTTGTCCTTACATTCTAGGGACAGAAACCAACTTTTAGGAGAACCTTGCTGCAAGACCCGTAAGTTAAAACAAGTGTGCTTAACCTCTGAAAACCAGAGGGTACAGGCATGGTAGCTTCATGGTGCACCTTCTTCTCCTGTGAGGGGGCCATGTCCGCTACACATGGGGGCTCAGAGTCTGGGATTTTTGCAGTGTGTACCCCCCGGAAAAAGTTGGACTTTATTCCCCTGTGAAGCTCCGTAGAGGTCGGCCATGTTTATTTGAAATTCAACCGGCGCCACAAGTGAGAGAAAGGAAGATTCAGGCCTGGCTGTATTTCTGGCTGCGTAGTTCGTGGGCATGTCTCAAGTCTGGAATAGCCTGCAAAGTAAGTGCAGCGAAGGAAAAAGAAAGGGGAGTAGCCCCGCCAAGTGTGAGCTCCTCGTGGTGCGCTTGGCGCCGAAAGGGACATTATCTGTTGGACTATTGACGAAGCGACATGTCCGCTCCTTTATGGAAACCTGCTTCACCGGGATCTTGTACTCTTTTGCCCGGTCCAACCATGGATGTGACCCCTATTGCTGCCTCTTTGACTGACACAGGAATCCGGCTGAAGCCCAGAGGCCACTTTGCCCTTTATGCATGCAGAGATGCAGAGGCCTTGGGCATGATCTGTGTAAAGTGTCAGGGACTGATTGTGCACCTTCGGCCTTTTGGGAGATGCACCTGCTGTGGGGAATTCCTGTTCGAGGTAGAGCAGCCAACAGAGAAGCCAAAGGTTTACCGAGTGAATTGGATCTCTGGTGGTGTTACTCCTGAGCAGGAGGTGTGTGCTATCACCGCAATTCCCAAGCGCAGTCCCGCAGAGGTGGTGGATGTAAAGACTGAAGGTCCGGCCATTGAGGAATTTGAGGCAGAGGACCCAGCGGATGCTGCATCAGTCGCAACGGAGCCCTCCCTTTCGCCTGCCAAAAGGAAGGTAGGACTCATAAAGACTTCCCGCTGCCACGGTAGAGGCCCACCCCAGCGCCCGCCTGACTCAGGTCGTCCAGTTGGAGAAGTTTCCGAATGATCCATGATGGTTAAAGGTCGAGGTCGGCCGGGGAAAGGAATAAAGGTCAGTGTCCGTTCTATTAGGGACGCTTGGGTACCTGACCCAAGGGAACTGTTGAAAGATGATCCTGTGTCCACGAGAGTTTGCCTGCCAGCGGAGATGTGGGACTCTTCGGACATAGATTCTTCCTCTGATATGAGAGATAATGCAGAGATTGATGAACTGTTTGTCAGCAAGGGATGGGACAAGATTCCACTAACTTCTCCTCGTAGTGTAAAGGGATCACCCATGGACTCTGGGGATACTACACCCCGGGTGGAAGCCCCTGTTTGTGCTGGAGAAGTTGTCCCCATACCTGTGTTACAAGCTCCGGTGTCTCCCGTGCCTGCTGTACCGGAGGCCCGTTCACCATTAAGGCCTCCTATGCCACAGTTGGAGCCTGTACGCCCTAGGAGATCTCCGGATGCCATCGTCCTGCCAGGAGATGGAGATTGGGCAACCATGCCGCCTTTAGCCCGACTGCAACGGCTCTTGAACCAAAAGGTTGCTACGAACTATGGATGGGAGTACCCATACGTCCCAAAGAACTTGCTATTTGAGATTGAAGCCTCCCGAGAATGATGGTACAGTGACATTATCTGGGATCGTTTGGAGGTAAAGAAAGGCCACAGGTACCTTTCATGTTTGGCTGTAATGACTAGATACAAGGGCTGCCGGAAAGATTTGACTCTTGGTCGCCACATACATGCGGATCGGGTCGTGATCTGCAGTAAGGACAAAGATGATGTGACTTATTCAATTGAGACTTTGGATAAAGACTGGAAGTCTCTGACTCTTCCTGATCCACGTTTTTACCTCTGAGGTGGTACTTGTTTTTTTTGTTACCGCTTCGGAGCAATGCCTTAACTGCTGTGCTGACTCTATTCCCGGGGATTTTAACTTTTTGAAGGACTGTTTTTTTTTTTTGTTGTTCCCTTCCCTTTTCAAGGAAAAAAGACTTTGGGGTAAAGCTAGCCAGGGCCAAGCTGGAACCCGCCGAGATCAACAAGGGAATCCTGGTAGTGTGGTGCGTTAGTGTGCATTTAGGCTAAAGAAAAATATATGTGTGCTGCCACTAGGTGGTAGTGGTCTGCAAAACTTAAAGCACTTACACAGTACTGCTATTTAAAAAAATACACTAGGCTTAGCGTGTGCCGTTTAGATTAAACAAATTATCTTTTCTAGGAGAGATGGTTTGATTCATGTACATACAGTAGTGATGGAATGTTATTTTGTTTGTATGATATGTGTTTCTTTCCCATGCAGGAGACCATCAAGCAACTCACCGGAGATTGGGTGGGATCTAGTTGCGATAAGATGGTGGGAGGGATTGTCATTATTGTGAAAATGTTTCTGTCTCTCTCCTTTTGCTGAAATTTACTTCTTTAAATCAGGCACTCTGGTAGTTTTTTTTTTGTACATAGTTCTAAAGGTAAGTTTGCGCCTGCTCAGGATTGAGTGTGCAAATTTGTCTCCAGACACTGGGGACAGTGTCTCTTTAAGAAAGGGGAGTGTGTAGCGGGGGTCCTAAATTTAGGGATTGCTATACCAAATTTAGGGGTGGTTCGAGTGGTAGTTTAGCTCGAATCTCAAAATTTGCTGGATTCTGCCTTGCTGCTGTTTACCTGGTGTGCAGTTCCCCTAAGAAGTATGGGTGGCGCTGTCACTTGTACTCGGGGTTGAACCACAGGTGATGGGGTAGCGATTGGGTGTCCTCTCTCGGCAGCCGTGCAGTGGGTGTGGTCTGCCTGCTGTGCATGCCGGGAGAGGATACATAAGGGGCGGACGCCATTGGAGAGGAAGCAATTCCCGGGGCCCATTCCCGGAGGGAGAATCTACGGTCCATGTTCGAGTGCATGGCTCTCCAGGCCATGGGGCCACGTGTGCTTCAGTCTCAGGCCCCTTTAGTCCTGGGACTGCAACTTCAGCCCTTTAGCTGGAGCCCACTTCTAGAGGAGGAATCCCAGGGTGCTGCCTTGCGAGGGGGACCCGTTTCTAGAAGAGGAGGCTGGGGAGGACCATTCCGAGGACTGGTGAGAGATCACAGTGAAGGAAGGGGCCCAGAAACTCTTCGGAGGGATGTCATCCATCCGAAAAAAAAGGGATCAAAACAACAGGACCATTAGGAGGTTCAGGACACTATAGACTCTGTGGCATAGGATCTCCTGAACGCATCCATTAGGGAATCTAATAGACTGTTCGAGCTACACGCTGGCTGCTAGTGCCTTTTTGGTAACTATCCGGGTGAGCTATACCCACTCGGGATCGAGTGGCGAAGAAGTCAAGAGTGCCTGAATTGATCTGTCTTCCTAACACCTTTCTCTCTTCTCAACTTTGTGGATGTTCATGTATAAGGAAAAATAAACTCTACGTTGGAGTTGACACTGGTGTGGACCTTGGAGTTACTTGGGGTATAGAGACTTTGTCCTTACATTCTAGGGACAGAAACCAACTTTGAGGAGAACCTTGCTGCAAGACTGGTAAGTTAAAACAAGTGTGCTTAATCTCTGAAAACCAGAGGGTACGGGCATGGTAGCTTCATGGTGCGCCTTCTTCTCCTGTGAGCGAGCCAAAGTCTAGAAGAGGAGAGAGAGGGGGCCGTGTCCGCTACAAACATATAGCATAATAATATATGATTTAGCTTGAATATAACAATACCTTTTCAGCAGAATTAGTTTCTCCCTCTTAACCGTGGGAGAAAAACATGGGATTGTGGATAAATCTTATACCCATAAACACATGTTTTTCCCTTGTAGTTAGGAGGGCTGGGAGGGAGTCTTTTAGACACATTCTCCCTTCTATGACACTGCAGTGAGAGGCGTGCCTCCAAAGCTTTAGGTGACTACGAAAATAAAGCTTTGGGCCCTTTTGAGTAACCATTGGTGTGCTGGCGACATTTCTTCACTGTGACTGTCTACGGTTTCCAGCCTGTGGTCCAGGGGTGGCCAGTCCATTAGGGGTGCCTGGGCGCCGCCCCCTCTCTGGACAGAATTATGCATAGCATGAATCTATCCATGGCAGCCACGGCCACACCCTATTCATGCGTCCGGGCCCCTTTCAGGGCACCAGGCACATGAACTGCAGCGGCCAGATTTTTAATTTTTTTTAAGCACCTGATTAGAGCCAGAGGCTCTAATAGGCTTCAAACTAGGGTGGGCTCGGGTCAGAGAGAATGCGAACGGAGCCCACCCAGGTGTGTTACAACAGCCAAGAAACACTGATCCTCAATCTGGCCAATCAGAAGTGGGTGTGAGACCCGTTTTCTGATTGGCCAAAAATAGAAAACTTCAGATTGGCCTGCCGAGGAGGAGGGAGGAAACGGAAGCCAGGAAGCCGCTGCCGCCGTGATGACCTGTGGAGAACAGGAGAACGGGAGGCCGCCGCGGCTGAGCAGGGGAAGCTGCCGGTGATGCGGTAAGTGCTACTAACTGACTGACTGGGGGGGGGGGTGTCATACTCTTTGCCACCTCCCAAAAAAAATTCCACTGGCCGCCATAGCTGTGGTCATTACAGCACCCAGCATTACTGAAGAGCCATTTTTAGGAATGTGTGCGTGGGGAATATTGCGTTCTGCTACAAAGGAGACTGTGCTTTTTAGAGCTTCAAGCGCCAAACTTTTACAGACGAAAAGCAGTAAACAGGCTCCATAGGATACTGTACAATGGGAATCTTCATATCAATTGTTAAAGCATCTCTAGGCTAGTGCTTTGATTCAGTATCCTTCCCTGGAAACACCTAAATTCCATCATTTGGATGGGGGTTCACATACTTTTGGTCTTTCGTAGGGCTGAAGGTGAAGTTTTGCCAAATAGGGGATTATTTAATAAAACTGGAGAGTGCAAAATCTGGTGCAACTCTACATAGTAACGAATCGGCTTCTAGCTTTTATTGCCAATGATTAATTGAACAAGCTGAAGCTAGAAGCTGATTGGCTACTGTGCACAGAGGCACCAGATTGTGATTGCATCAGTTTTAGTAAATCTCCACCTATATTGTGTACAGCTATGGAAATCTCCAAAACAGTTATATTCTTAAGAAACACTCTTTGGGAAAAAAAGGTCACTGAGAAGAATAGCTTTCATGCATTTATTTATTGATTTTGAAAGAAAGAAAGTAGGAAAAGCACAGACTTCAATTTTCCAAGTCAGTACAAAGATATCCAAGTACAAAAATCTAATGAAAACATGTAAAACTAAAATTGCTACTAATAATGAGCCGTTGCGGATTGGGATTTTATTCTCAGGATAGCTGAACAATCAAAATAAAATGGTGTGCAGTCATGTTGGAACAGGAAGGGGCCATCCCCAAACTGTTCTCACAATGTTGGCATCATGAAATTGTCCAAAATGTCTTGGTATGCTGATGCCCTAAGACAGGGGTAGGCAACCTTGGCACTCCAGCTGTGATGAAACTACAAATCCTATCATGCCTCTGCCTCTAGGAGTCATGCCTGTGATTGTCAGGGTCTTGCAATGTCTCATGGGATTTGTCGTTTCAAAACAGCTGGAGGGCCGAAGTTGCCTACCCCTGCCCTAAGAATTCCCTTCACTGGAACTAAGGGGCCAAGCCGAACCCCTGAAAAACAACTCCACCCAATAATTCCCCCCATCCACCAAATGATTTGGACCAGTGCACAATCAAGGTCCATAAAGACATAGATGAGTGATTTGGGGTGGAGGAACTTGACTGGTCTGCACAGAGTCCTGACCTCAACCCGATAGAACACCTTTGCGATGAATTAGATTGGAGACTGCGACACAGGCCTTCTTGTCCAACATCAGTGCTTGACCTCACAAATGCACTTCTGGAAGAATGGTCAAACATTCCCATAGACACCCTCCTAAACCTTGTGGACAGCCTTCCCACAAGAGTTGAAGCTGTTATAGCTGTAAAGGGTGGGCCAACTCAATATTGAAAGACAGAGAACGGCACCCTTTAAATTCAGCAAGTTAAAACTTTTTAATTATAAAAAGTGGGATTAAAAACACTCACAAAAGAGCAATGTTTTCCAGCATGGGTATATACAATAAAGATTTCATCCGCATCGTCCCGGTATGATGTTGGCGGTCACTGGCTGATGTAAACGATCCTTTGTCTGGCTCCTATGCAGTCGCACTGCGGGCTCACGGTGCTTCCGGAGGGCTGGATCGTGGATCGGCAATGCTCTGTGGCGTCACTTCCGTGAATGGAGTCAGCGGGCGGTGCTTCGTGTTCGGAGCATGAGTGCTCCTTCCAATCCAATATTGAACCCTACGGACTGGGGTGCCATTAAAGTTCATGTGCGTGTAAAGGCAGGCATCCTAATACTTTTGGTAATATAGTATATGAGTATATATATATATATATATATATTTATCCAAAATTTTATTTAAAGTAAAAGTACCCAAAAACATGCTTTTATTTTAATATAGGGGAAAAGGAGCAAAAATATATATATTTTTTTCTTCTTCTATTTTCGATTTTCTTTAACCACTTGCTGACCGCCGCACGCAGATGTACGTAGACAGAATGGCACGGGCAGACAAATGGGCATACCTATACGTCCCTTTAAATTTGGCGCCCAGCAGGTCCCGGGAACTCGATGTTCCCGGGAGGCCCGCGATTGCGGTCGGCAAAGGCAGAACAGGGGGATGCCTTTAGAAACAAGGCATTCTCCTATTCTGCCTTGTGACACTGTCACTGATGGCTGTTCCCCCGTGATCGGGAACGGTCATCAGTGATGTGTCACGTGTAGCCACGCCCCCTAACAGTAAGAATCACTCCCTAGTACTGAATCCACCCCTACAGCGCCACCTAGTGGTTAGCCTCTTCACTGCCAGTGTCATTTTCACAGTAATCAGTGCATTTTTATAGAACTGTCCGCTGTAAAAATGACAATGGTCCCAAAAATGTGTCAAAAGTGTCCGATGTGTCTGCCATAATGTCGCAGTCACGATAAAAATTGCTGATTGCCGCCATTAGTAGTAAAAAAATAAATATAAAAAAAAAAGCCATAAAACTATCCCCTATTTTGTAGACGCTAAAACCAATCAATAAACGCTTACTGCGATTTTTTTTTTTACCAAAAATATGTAGAAGAATACGTATCGGCCTAAGCTGAGGGAAAAAAAAAGTTTTTTTACATATTTTTTGGGGATATTTATTATAGCAAAAAGTAAAAAAATATTGCATTTTTTTTCAAAATTGTCGCTCTATTTTTGTTTATAGCGCAAAAAATAAAAACCGCAGAGGTGATCAAATACCACCAAAAGAAAGCTCTACTTGTGGGAGCAAAAGGACGCCAATTTTGTTTGGGAGCCACGTTGCACGACCACGCAATTGTCAGTTACAGCGACACAGTGCCGAATCGCGAAAAGTGGCCCGGTTTTTGACAAGAGAAATGGTTTGGGGCTTAAGTAGTTAATTGATTAAAAAGAGGCCCTTGATAGTAAACTCTACATCATTGTATAGTGGTTTAAATGTGTGTTATACAGTTGTTGAAGAATAAGACTGGAGGTTGTCATTATTTTTTTTTTTTTGGTGACTGTATCTTACCCATATAAATATTAGCAAGTGTCACAGTTTTCAATAAAATTTTATTAGGAAAAAAAAAAAAGAGTAAAAGAATAGTTCAGAGCCCAACCCCTTGTCAAACAGCATCGTCTGCAGAAATGAATGCCATCAAATTTCCCCTTAAGAATAATCAGCAGAATTTCTAAAGCCTCGTACACACGACCGAGAATCTCGTCGTAAAAAAACCCGTAGTTTTTCTCGACGAGATTCTTGTCAAGCTTTCCTTTCATACACACTGTCAATTCCAAATCCTGCTGTTGTAAAGCGCGGAGACGTACAACACGTATGACGGCAGTATAAAGGGGAAGTTTGATTCCAATGGCGCCACCCCTTGGGCTGCTTTTGTTGATCTCGTGTTACCGCGTGTTAGTAAAAGTTTGGGGAGACGATTCACGCTTTTTAGTCTTTGTGTTTTCAGTTCGTTTTAGCGTGACGAATGTGCTGTTTCCATTACGAACGCTAGTTTTACCAGAAGGAGCGCTCCCATCTTATACTTGATTCTGAGCATGCGCAATTTTTTAAGACTTGAAAAAGCATACACACGAGCAGTTTTCTCATCGGGAAACAGGCCGACGAGAATCCCGACGAGAAAAACGAGAATCCTGACGAGAAAATAGAGAGCAGGTTCTCTATTTTTCTCGTCGAGATTCCCGGCAGTTTTCTCGACAAGAAACCATACACACAAACGTTTTTCGAGAACGTTTTTCGAGAAAACCGATCGTGTGTATCAGGCTTGACTGTAAGGACTACTAACCTACAATGGATTCTTTGACTGTTGAGCTGGCACACTCCCAAGACTTACAATAGAGCTTGGGTTGAACCAAGACATTGCCTTTAATATCATAGTAAAGAGAACTCCAGTTAATGTGATTTCCTTTGACATGACCAGACATAACTCCCTTTATTTCATCTGGCGTCAAAGTATAATCCCACATATGGACATCACTTATTTCACCAACAAATGACTGACCAGCATCAAAACCTCCCCCAAATGTGTCTTGGTCCTGTCCCAAAACTATGCTTGCTTCATCACTAATAATAGACGCTTTCTTTGAAACTTTTCTTGGGTAGAGTTTCCCATTGACCCAAAGTTGCATCACCCCAGTGGTGGAGTCCCAAGTTCCACAGGTGTGCTTCCAGGCAAGTGTCTCTGGGTCTATCTTAAATGTTCTGTCCTCCTGGAGTGCATACATTATGACATTTGGTGATTTGGTTAAAATTAGGAAGGCGTTGTCAACACCAGACGCTGCCATAGAAAAGAGACAGTATTCCCGTGTAAGCTCTGTATAAGATCGAAGACAGATGGTGACGTTTTGTAATGACTTTTTTATCTCAGGTTTTAGTATCACGTGTGCCGTAGCACTTGGCACCGGGAAGAGGAACACTTTATCACTCATATCTAGAAAAAAACAAAAAAACAATAAAGCATAAGGTAAGCAATATTAAAAAAATATAATGTTTCATGATTTACCTACTGTATATGGCCAAACGTGGTCCTCCTCTGTATGATGGAGTTCAGGTGTTGCAAGTGAAGGGTACCGTTAATACTACAGCATAAAAAGTTATATTAGACCAGTGGTCTCCAAACGGCGGCCCTTTGCTTGCTTTTACCTGGCCCTGGGGGCATTATTCCCCCAACTGTAAGCAACCAATAATGGGGCACTATTCCTCCCATTAATACCAATGATGGGGCACTATTTCTCCCACTGACACAAACAATGGGGAACTATTCCTCTCACTGACACAAATGATGGGGCACTATACCTTCCATTAAAACTAATGGTGGGGCACTATTACTCCCATTGATACCACCGATGGGGTACTATTAGTCCCTTTGGTACCAATGATTGCGCACTATTCCTCCCATTGATATCAACGATGGGGCATTGTTACTACCACCGATACCAATGATGGAGCACTATTCCACCCATTTATACATAGTTACATAGTTATTTAGGTTGAAAAAACACACAAGTGAATCCAGTTCAACCAATAAAAGAGAAAAAAATATATATACATTCCCATATACACAATCCTATACCCACAGCTGATCCAAAGGAAGGTGAAAAACCCCAGCAAAGCATAATCCAATTTCCTCCAGCAGGGGAAAAAATCCTTCCTGATCCCCCGAGAGGCAGATTTTCCCCGGATCAACTTTACCTATAAATGTCAGTACCCGGTTATATTGTGTACAGTCAGGAAAGTATCCATACCTTTCTTAAAGCAATCTACTGAGCTGGCCAGAACCACCTCTGGAGGGAGTCTATTCCCCATTTTCACAGCTCTTACTGTGAAGAAACCTTTCTGTATTTAGAGATTAAATCTCTTTTCCTCTAGATGTAAAATCCAAGTATACTTCGTCCACAGCCACCCCTCTGTCCGAGGTTTTACTTACCTCTTCATAAAAAGAAATCAGGTTTGTCTGACAACTTCTGTCTTTCACAAATCCAAGTTGTCTGTTGCTTAAAATACCTTTTTCCAGCAAGAACTCATCTATGTGGTCTTTTATTAAACTCTTCCCAACTATAGAAGTGAAACTAACGGGTCTATAGTTACTTCGTAAAGACTTCAATCCCTATTTAAATATAGGCACCACATTGGCCATACGCCAATCCAGTGGTACTATTCCAGTCATTAACGAGTCCCTAAAAATGGGAAGCAATGGCTTTGAAATGACAGAGCTCAACTCCTTTAGGACCCTTGGGTGTGTGGCATCTGGTCCAGGTGCTTTATCCACATTTATTCTGTCTAAATATTTCTGGACCATATCACCCCCCATTATGGACATGAGCTCCCCTATGCTCCTTTGTATACACAGAGCGGAAGAAGGTATTTAATAAATTTGCCTTCTCTTTGTCCCCAGTCATCCACCCTAGAATATTTTGTAAAGTGCCTACATGCTCAGACCTGACCTCTTTACTATTAAAATATTTGAAGAATTATTTGGAGTTTGTCCTACTATCTATTGCAATACCAATACCAATAATGAAGCACTATTCCTCCCACTGATACCAATGATGGAGCACTATTACTCCCCCTAATACCAATTATGGGGAATTGTTTACTCCCACTGAAGCCAGGACATTTTCTACTCCCACCAGTAACAGACTGGTCCTCCTAAAGTTTGAAGGACAGTAAACTGGCCCTTTGTTTGAAAGTTTGGAGACCCCTGTATTAGATTATTGTGCTCTTCCAAACTTGTTGTAACAGTTTGGGGAAGACCCTTTTTTGTTCCAGCATGACTGTGCCCCTGTGAACAAAGCCAGCTCCATAAAGGCATAGGTTAACCAATTTCATGTGATGGAATTTGAAGAGCCTTTGAGGAGCCCTGACCTCAACCCTACTGAAAACCTTTGATGCTGTTTGGCTACCAGATTGATATCTTCCTTCTCTGAAAAAGGCACTAATGTTATGTGTTGGTTAGGGTCTGCTTGCATTATTTTTGCACATTTGGGAATAAGGTGATCTACTGACTGCTATCCCTGCTATAGTTTTTTTTTTCCCTTTTTGTTTTGTGTGGTTAATATCCTTATCTTCATCCACACTTCCAATAGGTCACATTGACCCACCATGTTGTGGCTACAGATGGTGGTGAATACGGAGTGCAAATCTTACCACTTTGATAAGGCTCGCCAGTTCCTAAATGTCTTACAGGACAATTTTATGGATCAGATGGTAGTTGCACCAACTAGAAATAAAGCGTTACTGGATCTACTGTTTACCAACAATACAGACCTGATCACGGATGTGGCAACTTAGGTAACAGCGATCATTGGTCAATTGGCTTCAGTATACATCACACAAATAGGAAACATAAAGGTAATACAAAGACACTGAATTTCAAAAGAGCCAACTTCCCTAAACTATGAACCTTGCTAGAAGGCATAAATTGGGATAAAATCTTAGGAACAAAGAACACGGTGGTGAGATGGGTTTGCTTTAAGAGCATATTAAATAAGGGCATTAGCCAACGCATCCCATTGGGTAATAAATTTAAAAGAGAGAACAAAAGTCCTGGATGGCTTAACTCCAATGTAAAAATGCATATGAAAACAAAGGAGAAGGCCTTTAAAAAATACAGGGTTGAGGGATCATCATCAGCATGCAGACTTTATAAAGAATGCAACAAGAAATGTAAGGGAGCAATTAGGGCGGCTGAGATAGTACGTGAAATACAAATAGCAGAGGAGAGCAAAAAAAAATCCCAAGAAATTCTTTAAGCATGTAAACAGTAAAAAAGGGAGGACAGACCATATTGGCCCCATAAAGAAAGAGGAAGGACATCTGGTTACAAAGGATGGGGAGATGGCGAAGGTATTGAATTTATTCTACTCCTCAGTCTTCACAAGGGAATCAGGGGGCTTCAGTAACCAGAACTGCAGTGTTTATCTTCATGACACATAAAAGGAAGCACATCCATGGTTAACAGAGGACAGAATTAAATTTAGACTTGGGAAACGTAACATTAATAAATCACCGGGACCAGATGTATTGCACCCGGGGGTTACTTTAGGGAACTCAGTCAAGTAATTGCCAGACCATTGTGCCTAATTTTTACTGACAGTCTGCTGACTGGAATGGTACCAGCTGATTGGAGAAAAGCCAATATAGCACCAATATTTAAAAAGGGCGCAAAATGCATCCCTGGGAATTACAGACCAGTTAACCTAACATCCATAGTATGTAAGCTCTTGGTGGAGATAATGAGGTATTATATAAAGATTTTAGTAATGAGAACGGTATCATTAGCAGTAATCAGCTTGGATTCATTAAAAATCTTTTTTGCCAAACCAATCCATTAACCTTTTATGAGGAGGTGAGTTGCCATCTAGATAAAGGAAGGCCCGTAGACGTGCTGTATCTGGATTTTGCAAAAGCATTTGATACAGTTCCCCATAAATGTTTACTGTACAAAATAAGGTCCGTTGGCATGGACCATAGGGTGAGTACATGGATTCTATAAAGGAGTGAATTTGCACAGTATTAAATTATCGCAGTAAATAATAATTGTGACAAAAGGGAATAATAAGTATAGTCCCAAAAAAATTCTATTCCATGTGGTTCTTGAGAATAATTTCAAATAAAAGCTCTTCCCATCCGGCTAGGAATGAGTACATGGATTGAAAACTGTCTACAAGGGCGAGTTCAAAGGGTGGTGATAAATGGGGATTACTCGGAATGGTCAGGGGTGGGTAGTGGGGTCCCCCAGGGTTCTGTCCTGGGACCAATCCTGTTTAATTTGTTCATAAGCGACCTGGAGGATGGGATAAACAGCTCAATCTCTGTATTTGCGGATGATACTAAGCTAAGCAGGGCAATAACTTCTCCGCAGGATATGGAAACCTTGAAAAAAAATCTGAACAAATTATTGGGGTGGGCAACTACATGGCAAATGAGGTTCAATGTAGAAAAATGTAAAATGATGCATTTGGGTGGCAACAATATGAATGCAATCTATACACTAGGGGGGAAAACCTCCGGGGGAATCTAGGATGGAAAAGGACCTGGGGGTCCTAGTAGATGATAGGCTAGGCAATGGCATGCGATGCCAAGCTGCTGCTAACAAAGCAAACTGAATATTAACATGCATTAAAAGCTTAAAAAGTGGGAGGCACATATACAAACTGTTGTAATTCCTACACTGTTCACCTGATTTGGATGTAAATACCCTCAAATTAAAACTGAAAGTATGCAGTTAAAGCACATCTTGTTCGTTTCATTTCAAATCCATTGTGGTGGTGTATAGAGCCAAAAAGATTAGAATTGTGTAGATGTCCCAATATTTATGGACCTGACTGTATTTAGAAAATAAAAAACAAACCTTTATAACCCCTTTAACCTTAAACTAGGTAGAGGGTTCTTTACTGTAAGAGCGGAAAGGATGTGGAATTCCCTTCCACAGGCGGTGGTCTCAGCGGGGGGCACCGATAGTTTCAAGAAACTATTAGATAAGCACCTGAACGACCACAACATACAGGGATATACATTGTAAAACTGACATATAATCACACGCATAGGTTGGGCTTGATGGACTTGTGTCTTTTTTCAACCTCACCTACTATGTAACTATGTATGTAACTATGATATTGATATTATTTTCTTGATATGATTTTTATTTTTTTTACTTCTGCTACATTGTGTTTCTCATGGCGATTACTACTTGACTTTCAGCCATTAACCGGCCATTTTTGACTGTCATAAACTAGTGTATACGTTTTTGGCTTCTTTATCCTGTTTGAATGATTTGTAGAGTGATAAAACCTTCAATATTTTTTATTTTTTTTTAAAAACCCTTATGATGAATTAGAACTCTGATGGCAAACCAGGTCTTCTCAAAAAAATGCATTTGGTGAACTAGCTGTAAAGAGGGCAATCTAATGTGCATCGGGCTACTTCTATATATAACTCAGAAGACGAAAGACCTATACAATTGTAAAAAGTCGATTCAGCTAGTCATGTTGGACACAATGTTAGGTTCCCCTGTCTTTCATCTTATGACACATAATAACAAGCTGTAGAACCTACCTTCACAGGAAAGTGTCCCCATGATGAATAGCAACAGCAAGATACATAACTTCATGTTTCTGAAAAAAAGACACATGTTACAGACCGTTTATTAAATGTTACAGCGAACCTGTGCTCCCCTGTACAGGGCAAAGTAATACAAGGGCATTCCTGTCTTCTTCATAGGAGCGCATACTTATTAATGATGTGCTGACCTGCCCTGGGTTCAGTTTGAGCAGGGTTGTGTGAACGTCAAGGAAGATCGGATCCCGAACTCAAACCCCATTGAAATCAATTGGAGCCCAATCTGTCAAATTAAAAATGCCCATTTTCTGGGCAAATAGGCAAGGAGGTGTCAACAATCAGCATGCAGGGATGGGGTTTGGAGTAGGCACTGCCCCATGGAACATGTACCAATGCTTTTCCTAACATTCCATGTGGCCAGGAACAGTGATTTTTTTTAAAAAACATTGACATTTACATTGTACAAAGGAAAGAGTTCTAAATTGCCGGCAAATGACTCTCTCCTGGATTATTTTATTTTTTTAAGGAAAAACAGCAAACAGACCCCTAAGGTCCTCTAAAATACATAGCAGACCCTTTTATTCTTTGTAAATGTCACTTTTGTTGCAGTAGATTTTACAGAAAGACTAAAAACAATATTGTGCAGAGTCCATCCTAAAATGCAAACCAGATCCTGTGAGTCTGGCACAATGCACAAGGACCCCAAGAAATCGGCAACCAGACATAAAGGGTGTGGCATTGATTTCCTGAGGGACCTTAGGCATTTAATTTTTCCCCATTCTTCCCACAGTCGCTGGTACTCCTCTCCCACAAAAACTGACCACTGTCACCCCCTCCACACTCCTCTCCTGTACATACTACCCCCATCATCTCCTCCACACTCATCTCCTGTACATACCACCCACTGTCATACCCTCCACACTCCTCTCCTGTATATTCTGCCCACTGTCATACCATCCACACTCCTCTCCTATACATACTGACCCCATCATACCCTCCACACTCCTCTCCTGTACATAGTGCCCACTGTCATCCCTCCATACTCCTCTCCTGTACATACTGCCCACTGTCATCCCCTCCACACTCCTCTCCTGTACATACTACCCCCATCATCCCCTCCACACTCATCTCCTGTGCATACCACCCACTGTAATACCCTCCACACTCCTCTCCTGTATATTCTGCCCACTGTCATACCCTCCACACTCCTCTCCTATACATACTGACCCCATAATACCCTCCACACTCCTCTCCTGTACATAGTGCCCACTGTCATCCCTCCATACTCCTCTCCTGTACATACTGCCCACTGTCATCCCCTCCACACTCCTCTCCTGTACATACTACCCCCATCATCCCCTCCACACTCCTCTCCTGTACATACTGCCTACTGTCATCCCCTCTACACTCCTCTCCTATACATACTGACCCCATCATACCCTCCACACTCCTCTCCTGTACATACTGCCCACTGTCACTGTCATCCCCTCCACACTCCGTTCTTATACATACTGCCTATTCTTGGTGAATATCCATCAAATCGTTGTTATATACCTCCTCTTCTTTATGTGTCAGTCCTCCAATCTGTTCTTTCTCTCCCAACCTTTTTTCTAATTCTGCATATCCTCAGAACACGTTATCTGTTTTTATATGGTAGGTTTGATAGAAACATTGCTCATAAACAGAGAAGTTATTGCCTGGCCATCACTTAATCAAATACAATAAACTTTTACTGTGCCATTTATGTCTACTTTATGATCCCAATATTTTTCTATTACACTTCTCTATTTTTATATGTAAGCAGAATATTGAAGCCTAAAGTAAATGTTTGCATTTTACTTTAGCAAAGTTTTGTTCCTTTTTTGATGCAATGTGACATATGCATAAAAAAAATTAAAACATTTTTAGAGATGAAAGGTTCAAATTCGCCTATACTATGAACTCACATTCGCCAGAAACTACCAAACTCTTTCTTTGTTGGTATAGCATTCGATCTCCAATGACAGGGAACACAATGTCTGGCTGCATTTATCATGAACATTGCTAGAGATTTCAGATACTGTTTTTTAGGGATAGAGCAATAATGCAGTAGATACTGTGCTGGATCCAGTCTAATGTTTTCTGAAGTAATTGAGATAATGGTGTCATGTACCATCTTCCAGAAGGTCTGGAATAATGGGCAGGACCACCATATATGTATCATCGAGCCTTCCTCTTGCTTACATCTCCAACATTTATTAGATATGAGCGGTGAAAATTTATGCAGTAAGGTGGGAGTTCTGTACCATCTGGTGACAATTTTGAAACAACATTCCTGGGTGGCTACATTGAGGGAGCCCTTGTGTGCATACATGTAAATTGTCCCCCAATCTGTTTGTGAAAGATTAATGTCAAGTCTGTTTTATCCTCAAATAATGATATATATAGGGTGGAGATAATATGTCTTTGTGGTTTTTTTTCAAACAAAGTGCTTCTAGGGATGTGGGTGGTCTTGACCATTCTTGAGCATTCTCTCTTGCAGTCAGAAAATGTTTGATTTGAAAATATGTCCAGTGGGTAATTATGCTCGGGCTAATTTCTTTATTTAAGTCATCTCTTGAGAGAAGTTTACCTGATTTAAAGAAATGAGAGGACAGTATGTCTCTGTGGGGCCAGGAAATTGCAAGGAAGTTTTTTTCCAACCCTGGGAGAAAGTCTGGATTATTTTTAAGTGGGGTGAGTGGGCCAAACCATGGTGAGGGTTTGTTCGTTTTAAAAGTTGTTCGGAAGATCTCTAATGTGGGACCAATGAGAGGATGAGACTTGGCGGCCGATGGGTGATATTTTGGGTGTATCCATGGGAGGGATCTAACAGGTTGGGAAAGTTGTGAGTGTTCTAATGAGACACAGTCTTTAACTGAGTGATGAATGTTCCAATCCACTATCCTTGCTTGTAAGTCTGCCTGATGGTATTTACGTAAGTCGGGCAACGCTATTCCTTCTTTATTTTTTGGCAGAGTCTGTCTAGTGAATTTTATTCTAGGGGGCCTGCTTCTCCATATGAAGGAAGAGCATGCCTGACGAAAAGAGTTAAAAAAAGATACCGGAAGTCTAATTGGAATTGATTGCATAACGTAGAGAAAATGGGGTAAAATAGTCATCTTTATTAATGAAGCTCTACCAAACCAAGAGACATTCAATGAGTTTCATCTTTTCAAGTCCTCTTTTGTTTCTTTTAGGATTGGGGTGAAGTTAAGCCTGAATAGATCGTTTAGATATCTGGGGATTTCTGTTCCTAAGTATGTGATGGACTCTGTAGCCCAAGTGAAGGAGAAATTTATTTTACAGAGTTCTACTGATTCTGGGGGTAGCGTGATATTAAGGGCGTTAGATTTTGAGTGGTTAATTTTTAAGTTAGATATCAATTGAAATTGCTCCAGATCTCGAATAAGATTAGGAATGGAAATGTGGGGGTCTGAGAGGAAAAGAAGCAGGTCATCCGCAAAGGCGGCGACTTTGTATATCTTTTCGTTAATCTGTATTCCCTTTATGTCGGGGTTGGATCTGATTCTGTTTAATAGAGGTTCGAGTGTGAGTACAAATAAGAGAGGGGAGAGGGGGCATCCCTGTCTGGTACCATTACGTAATCTAAAGGGGTTCGACAGGTGGCTATTGACACGCACTTTCGCAGTAGGGTTAGAGTAAAGGGCTTTTATATATGCTCTCATTGTCGGTAAAATACCAATATGATCTAAAACAGCGTCAATATAGTCCCATGCCACTCTGTCGAACGCCTTTTCCGCGTCAAGGGATAGAAAGAAGCCTTGTTTCATATTTGACGTAAGCCAGGCGTTTATGTTTATAGCTTTGATCGTGTTGTCTCGTCCCTCCCTACCTGGGATAAATCCCACTTGATCAAGGGATATAAGGGAGGATAGTAAAGGGATAAGTCTGTTTGCTAGTATTTTGGCGTGTATCTTTACATCTACGTTAATCAGGGATATTGGTCTATAATTTGTGACCTGATTGGGATCCTTACCTTCTTTGGGAATAACAGATATATGGGCTTCTAGTAATTGGTGTGGTGGATATTGTTCGGATTGGAGGGAATGTAAGGCTTTCAAGAATCTGGGCTTTAATACGTTAGTGAATGTCTTGTAGTAGAGCAGGGGCAACCCATCGGGTCCTGGGGCTTTGCCTATTTTCATGTCTTTAATGGCTTTATCAAACTCAGGGCTCGAAATAGGTGTTTCCAGATCTTGCGCTATGTTCACTGTTATTTTTGGAGGGCTATAACTCTGTAAAAATTCCTGATTCAGTTGGGTTATTTTTTCTGAGTTTTGGGGACATTTATGATTAGATGGAATGTTATACAGGGTTTGGTAGTAAAGTTTGAATTGTTTTGCTATCTCTTCATTAGATGAGTGTATTGTACCGTTACTCTCTCTAATTTGATGTATCGTGGATGAGACTTTCTTATCTTGAACTGCCTTCGCTAATAATTTCCCGCTTTTATTGCCTTGCTCGTAGTATATTTTGTGGCGGAGGATGTATTGTCTTTTTGTTTTTAAACTAAGTTCTTCAGATAATGTTTTCCTAGCATTTGTCAGTTCATCCATGGTAGCCGCTGCAATGGTGCGTTTGTGTGTTGCTTCTAGTTTATGGATTAGAACAATCAAGGATTGAATCCTTGACTGTTGTTCCTTTTTCTGTCTGGCAAGTCTGGCGATAAATTGTCCCCTAATAACACATTTATGTGCTTCCCATTGTGTGAGCGTAGAGGTCTCGATATTCTCATTTTCTTTGAAATAATTGTTTAGTGTGTCATTGAAATGTTGGACATTTACTAGGTCTTTCAAGACGGAAGTGTTGAGTCTCCATGATTTAGTCTTAGTGATTCTTTCTGGGAAGGATAGTGTCATAGAGATTGGGTGGTGGTCTGATAGGGTCATAGTTTCAATTGTTGAGTTTTTAAGTAGTGTAAGGTCAGATTGGGACAAGAAAAAATAGTCAATCCTAGAATACTTTTGGTGAATAGAGGAAAATAAAGTATAGTCCTTAGTTCGTGGGTTAAGAGTTCTCCATGCGTCATGTAACATCAGATCTTGTAGTTGAAGCTTAATTTTTTTCAGTGCTCTATGAGGGAGGCTCGATGTACCGTTTGAAGTGTCTAGAAGAGGATTTAAGGGGATATTAAAGTCCCCTCCCAGTATGAGTATGCCAGAAGCGAAGGTGGTTAATAAATCTTTTATCTTACGAAAAAACGCTACTTGTTTTGTGTTAGGGGCGTATATGTTTGCTATGGTGATAGGGTGCGATCTCAGTTTCCCTTTGAGAAATATGTATCTCCCTTCTGGATCCAGCATAGTGTCAAGAATTTGGATTGGAGTCTGGTTTGCTATCAAAATTGAAACACCCTTTGTCTTCCCTTCTGGGTTGGTTGCATGAAATGAAAGTGGAAATCTCTTGTCTTTAAATTTTGGGATCTTGTCTGTTTTGAAGTGGGATTCCTGAATGCAAATAATATTGGCTTTTTGCTTATGGAATTCGTTAAGAAATTTGGTTCTTTTTTCAGGGATATTTAGGCCTTTTGCATTTATAGAGAGTAGTTTTAATGATAGTGGAGTAGAATGGTGTTTGTCCATGGGCATAATGGTTGATAGTTATTCTACAGATGTGCGGAAAAAAAAAAAATATATTTTAGACTACCACCCAGAGGGTGTCCAGTGATTATGTCTAATGCGATCGGAGTCCTACTATGCATAGTTTGCTCAATTCCAAACTTAGATCTGGAGGAAGGGTAGTGGGAGGGGGGGAAGTAAAAAATTGAATAGATAAAATAAAGTAGGGGAGGAGAGAGAAGGGTGGGGGTGTTCCGGAGGTAGGTTCATGCCGCGTACACACGACCGCTTTTCTCGACAAGAAAAACGGCATTTTTTAATTTTGCCGAGAAAAACGATCGTCTGTGGGCTTTATGTCGTTTTTCTCGTCGAGAAAAACGGCATAAAAACCACGAGAAAAATTAGAACATGTTCTAAATTTTCTCGTCGTTTTTTCCAGCATTTTTTTCCGCGTCAGTTTTCCCATAGGGAAACACTGCAGCGGAGCCCACAGACGGTCGTTTTTCTCGTCAAGAGAAAAAATGACGGGAAAAACGACCGTGTGTAGGGAACCAAGCGGTTCCCTCATTTTTCCTATCATTATTCACGGCGGTTTTTTAACCGCCGTGAATAATGATCGTGTGTACGCGGCATCAGACCTTCTGGTCTGTCCTAGAAAAGATGATCCGGTATGTTCAAGGGATGAAAGAAATTTCACCCCTTCTGTGGGTCCGTGGTCTGAGTGAGCCAAAATGGAATCGTATTGTAGAAGTATCTACAGCGCAAAGAAAGAACGAGAAAGGTTGTTCCTGTTAGGTTCAGCAACAATCCCTTACTATTTTACTAATCTGTCTGTCATCACTTTTGCCTTATGGCAAGGTGCTCCATCTTCCTGGAAAAGTAATTGTTTCTCACCAAACTGTTCTTGGATGGTTGGAAGAAGTTGCTCTCGGAGAATGTTTTTAGGTAAAATTGTGAGTGAGCCCACTTCCTTGGCTGAGAAACAACCCCACACATGAATGGTCTCATGTACACACGAACGGTTTTCCTGGCAGTAAAAAAAAACGACGCTTTTCCCGACGAGATTCCTCTCAAGCCTGCCTTGCATACACACAGTCACACAAAAGACCTTTTGACTGCCAAGAACGTGGTGACATCAAAGACTACGACGAGCCGACAAAATTACGTTCTATACTTCCGCGCAAATTGTTTACAAGCATGCGCGTTTTTTTTCCCCTCGGGAAAGCATACAGACGACCAGTTTTCTCAGCAGGATTTTTTCCTGAGGGGAAAATAGAGAATAAGTTCTCTTTTTTTCCTGTCGGGAAAACTGCGATGGAGCATACACACGGCTGGTTTTCCCAGCCAAAAGCTGTCATTGCAGTTTTCTCGACGGGAAAACCGGTCGTGTGTATGAGGCATCAGGATGCTTTACTGTTGGCATGACACAGGACTGATGGTAACCTGATGGTAACCTTTTCTTCTCTGGACAAAGGTTTTTTCCAGATGCTCCAAACAATCAGAATGGGGATTCATCAGAGAAAATGACTCTACCCCAGTCCTCGGCAGTTCAATCCCTGGACCTTTTTCAGAATATCAATCTGTCCCTGGTGTTTTTCCTAGTGAAAAATGTCTTCTTTGCAGCCCTTCTTGACACAAGGCCATCCTCCAAAAGTCTTCTCCTCACTGTGCGTGCCGATGTACTCACACCTGCCTGCTGCCAATCCTGAGCAAGCTCTGCACTGGTGGTGCCCAGATCCCGCAGCTGAATTAGCTGTAGGAGACAGTCCTGGCGCTTGCTGGACTTTCTTGGGCACCCTGAAACCTTCTTCACAAATGCAGTGGAAATGTTTTTTTATGGGATTAAGTTCATTTAAATGGTAGAGAAACTTTGCAATTAATTGCAATACATTTTCTGTAG
Organism: Rana muscosa; assembly: GCA_029206835.1. Classification (NCBI taxonomy): domain Eukaryota; kingdom Metazoa; phylum Chordata; class Amphibia; order Anura; family Ranidae; genus Rana; species Rana muscosa. Next base: position 366,268,006 of record CM055118.1, on the reverse strand, counting down.
CAATTTGGATCGTGCTCTGCTGGGGTTTTTCGCCTTCCCCTGGATCAACTGTGGGTATAGAATTAGGTATATGGGATTGTATGATATTATTGTTACATTTTATTATGGTTGAACTGGATGGACTTGTGTCTTTTTTCAACCTGACTAACTATGTAACATCTAAACACTCTTCATAACATTCTGGAGTTAATGCAAATTGCCATCATAAAAACTGAGGCAGCAGACTTTGTGAAAATAATATTTTTGTCATTTTCAACTAAACTGAACACTGTACTAGTTCTTTTTTTGTATGGTCCTGAGCCTTGTCCCTCTGGATCCAGTCTTGATGCTCATCATTGATCCTGTTACTGACCTGGCTTCCTCGTTGACCTTTTACTAGGGCAGGATCTAGCCTGTCTGATATGGGGGGTGCAGTATAGAGAATAACAGGAACGGATCTAGCTAAACTCAATACAGTTTATAAATATATATACAACACCTAGGATGCATATATATCCTCTACACACTGTAACTGCAGCTAACTGACTCGCCTGCCTGCTCTATCTAACTCAAATGAAATGACACTGTCCCTCTCTCTGTCTCTTTCCTTTAACCAACACCAACACACTACACAAGGCTGCCAAGCCGGCGGCCTTATATAGTGTGGGGCGTGTACCTACTCCTCTGAGCCATGATTGGCCAAAGCCACCCTGGCTTTGGCCAATTACGGCTCTCTGTGCTTACGGTACTGTGATTGGCCAAGCATGCGGGTCATAGTGCAAGCTTGGCCAATCATCAGCCAGCAATGCACTGCGATGCTGCAGGGAATTATGGGCCGTGACGCGCCACTCGAATTTGGCGCGAACGGCCCATAATGTTCGAAATTCGGCGAACAGCCAAACAGGCGATGTTCGAGTCGAACATGGGTTTGACGCGAACTCGCAGCTCATCCCTACTGTACATACAGTGCACATACACACACTATCTTCAATCTGTGTGGCTACAATAAATATCTCCAAATCCAGTATCTATCTATCTACGGCAGTGGTTCTCAACCTGCTAGTGCCGTGACCCCTTGATAAAATTTCCCAAGTTGTTGGGGCCCCTAACAGTAAAATTATTTTCGTAGCGTGGGTTGTCAAGGCACCCAAGGCAAGACAAGTAGTTTGTGCCCCTAACCCACAGACATTTAGCGCTCCCTGAGTCCTTTTAATGGCAACTATAATTGCAGGTAGTGTCACTCACTGTGTCTCGGGCTTCACTGTGTTTCCGACTTTGTGGTGTCTCGTAACAGTGACACCTACAGTAGGTGCCGCCGATTTTGTGTTTCCAGCGCGATGGGACTGCTCTGGAAATCACTGCTGCGAGCTGTGCTTCTCACGCTCGCTGCCCGCCCGAGATGCCACGCATCCATAGGAATACATTGGGGGTGGCGAGCAGGAGGAGCGACATAGCTCGGCGCTGGCTCCCGCGACGGGGCTCGCGAGTGTCAATCTCGCCGCTAGCAGCGGCGAGATTGACACAATATCGGCGGCAGGTACTGTATGCCGAAATCAGGAGATAGGGTCTCCTCCAGCCCCTCTCACTTCACATTCCTCACTAGTCAGCTGACCTCTAGTCTTTGCCCCCCAGCCATGTCGTGAACTGAATGGGCACCTGCGAAGAGGCTGAGTGGGCAGCCGCGGGCTCCAGGAATAGCCCAGCGGGGTGGCTGCAAAAAGACTGGGAGAGTGATGCGGGCTTCAGGAACAGCCCAGGATTCGGCGACCCCTGGCAAATCATCATTTAACCCCCAGGTTGAGAACCACTGATCTACGGTATATTAAAAAAGGGAATTATGTAATATATAAATATAAAATCTTTATTGTTCACAGAGTAAAAGTATTGGAACAACATTTACAAAAAACTTAGATCCTACTGCCAGCACAGAGCCTAATATTCTATTACCAGGTATCGTCCTGAAATAAGGAAGCATATAAAGTATCAATGTCACTCCATTTCTTGGCTGTCACTATCACTCTGTAAATAGTCATCAATAGAAAATCCTTGTGTACACATTAATTATCCAAAGTAAAGCCACAATGTTTGTCCAAAAAGTGACTCTAATATCCCAAGGAAATTAAATCCCATATGGCCTGTACTCCCCATTTCCCCTAGAAGGAAGCAGGCCAAAAGTATGGTGTGGAACAAGAACTCCAAATCATGGATCTAATCTTTAATATATTCAGTATTTTTAAATGATAGGCACCCGTAAAACAAATTCACTATCCAACCACGTAGTGGTCATCAACTCTGTCCTCAGTCCCCACTAACAGGCCAGGTTTTATGTATTACCTTGGGGAGATGTAGACTAGAATACTGCAATCTCTGAGCAGCAAATGATATCACCTGTCATGTATTTCAGTTATCTTGCAAACCTGGCCTGTTAGTGGGCCCTGAGGACAGGGTTGATGACCACTGAGTCGTAGTGGGTTTCCTGTACAATTGTGTTGTAACCAGCAATGGCCGGTCCATAAGGGGTACATGGCTGCCACCCCCCTAATCTCCATGTGTCGGCCCCTAATCTCCATGTGGGGCGCCAGACGCATAGATTTCTACAAGCTTTTTTTTTTAAGCACACGATTAGAACCTGAGGCTCTAATTGGCTTAAAAAAGGTTGGGCTCGGGGCGCAGAACACTGCGCTCTGAGCCGCCCACCCACTTGTGACATTAGCAAATCAACATTGGACTTAGCCCCTTGAGCCACGATTGGCTAAAGGCACCCTGCTTTTGGCCAATCATGGCTCTCACAGCAGCTGTGATTGGACAAAGCATGCAGAAGAGGTGCATGCTTTGGCCAATCATCAGACATCAATGCACTGCGATCTCGCAGTGCACTATGGGGCGTTCCACGGCGCTCGACTTTGCCACGAACGCCCTATAAAGTTCGGTATTCAACGAACTTACGTTCGACTCGAACATCGGGCCAATCCCTATTTTTGTGATGTGTTGAAGCGTTTGTTTTTGTTTAAGAAAATGGAAAGCTAGTTACTAGGAGAATGAGAGGCAAAAAGTAGCATGAAAAACATGTGTTATGAACAGAAACCAGGCACTTCCTCTAGGGACCAAAATGTGTGACTCTGCCCCAGAGAAGAATTTGTGCTTTTTTGAGTTTTGAGCAACAAACTTCTGGAGACACAAAGACCAGGTGTGAACAGGCTCCATAGAATACAATGGGAATCCTCACATAGAGTGTTAAGCCTCGTACACACGACCGAGTTTCTCGTCAAAAAACGACAAGAAAACTGCCGAGAGAGCTTTCTTGCCGAGAAAACCGTTCTTGTGTATGGTTTCTCGTCGAGAAAACTGCCGGGAATCTCGACGAGAAAAATAGAGAACCTGCTCTCTATTTTCTCGTCCGGATTCTCGTTTTTCTCGTCAGGTTTCTCGTCGGCCTGTTTTGCGATGAGAAAACCGTTTGTGTGTATGCTTTTCCGAGTCTTAAAAAATCCCGCATGCTCAGAATCAAGTATGAGACGGGAGCGCTCCTTCTGGTAAAACTAGTGTAGCGAGGTCTCCTTTAAGGCCATGGGACTACGTTACCCAGAAACCCGTTCGGCACCCAGAGTGCAATTGGCCACCATAGAGACTCATAGGAGGGGCTATTTAAGAAGGAGGCGAGGCGGAGCTCGGCCTCTTTGGGACACCGCGCTGCAAGCAACAGTTTCTTCCTGTGCGGATCTGCTGCAGTGCAAGGCCTGAAGCCTGGGGCCTTGCGCAACTTCCGAAGAGCCTTCCACCCCACTGCGGAGCCTGGGTGGCATCAGACTTGTCGAGTGAGGACATCAGTTAGATCGGGGACCCGATCGTTGCAGACGCTGTGTGCGGAGACACAGCAGGTGGAAGTCCCGGACTGGGATCGCGTCCGGAGTGGTGAGCGAGCACTTGCTCAAGCCAATAGACTGTACCGTGTTTAGGCCTATAGACTGCCTTGGCCCACCTATCGTTTGTTTGTTGTTCCATTAGGAGACCAGTAGCAGGACAGAGTTAAAGGGTCTCCAGTATAGTGTTCCTTGGGACTGTCTTCCTGTGGATTACAAATACTGTTTCATCAAGTGCACCACTGAAAGTTTGCATGCGAAGAAATCCTAAGTGAAAAGACTGAGATTTCTTCTATGTCAGGCCTGACCAGGGAGGGGAGAGAGTAATATTGTTTAGTGCGCCACAGGGCGCATACACCATAATAGCTGCGCGCGGTGGGTTACCGCGCTGGGCCATTGTTGTGTGCTACACCTATTGCTGCAGGGCTCTGTAAGCAAGTTGCATGTGTTCTGTTCTGCCTATGCCTTTTGATATAAAAGTAAAACTGTTATATTTGATCTCTCGCCTCAGTGTGTTGTCTTATTGCAAAGAGATTACTCCTTGCAATACTATATTGAATGTGATATAAGTTTAACCCTAGACTAACTGTGCCAGAGTGGGTCGAGTAAGATTGCCGGGGGTTGGCGGTGCTGTATACAGGGCCCGAAATCAAAACAGCGGCTCTCTTAACTGGGGGTAGCGCTACACGTGGGGGCTCTCGAGTCCAGGATCCTGATACAGCAAGTAACGCGCCAAAAGTACCAGCATGGACCCACTAGAAGTAGGACAGTGGTGCAAAGCGGTCGGCACAGATCCAGCCGGGGTAGTAGTCATAGAACTCCCAGGGATCTGGCAAGAAGAAGCGGTGAAGCAGCTAGTGATGTCACTGTCCCCGCACCAGAAGGCATGGGTGGTGGATGTCAGGATGAATTCCTCACTAACCCACGCACTAATAGAGTGGAAGAACGGAGTCCCAGAGCATTTCAAGAATCCAAGTGTAGAAGAAATAGATGATCAGACTTATAGCCTAATACACGCGCTGCCGCTCAAGCCAGGAGGACGGTTTCAGACACCGAAACTATCTCCATCACAAACCCCAAAAGCAGAAAAACAGCAGAAAAGGGAAAGTCCCGGGTCGCCACCTGCCACCCTCAGCGCAGAATTATGCGCAGTCCTGGGGGAAATTGTAGCCCAGTGTAAGAAGGATCCTACAGACTACCAAATGTCGGGATACAGAAAACTCAGAATATTCTCTGGAAGGAAACCTGTACCTTCAGGTGAAGAGGGGTTTGAGGAGTGGTTAGACGGTGCCACTCAGGCCTTAGAAGAATGGGAAGTCCCAGACCACAGAAAGAAGCAGAGAATTGCTGAGAGCTTGAAGGGGCCTGCTCTAGAGGCCATACGCAACCTCAAGATGAGTAAGACAGACTGTGCATCACAGTCTATCTGGACATTCTGCAGAATGTGTTCGGTGGAACAGAGAAAATCACTGAGCTCACTTATCAGCTGGAACACTGCTACCAAAAGACAGGAGAGAAACTGTCAGAGTTCATGAGGCGCCTGGATAAGATCCTGAATAAGATGATTCTGAAGAAGGGGATTGACCCGCGGAAGGTGGATGAGGCCCGTGTTCAGCAGGTGATGAGAGGATCTCAGCCACTGGACCCCATCGCATTGGCACTACACACCAGACAGGACGGGAAGAGCCTGGAGTACCCTGACTTGATCCGAGTGGTCAGAGAGGAAGAAGCGATGCTGGAGGAGAAGAAGAGGAGCCAACCAGTTGAGTCTGTAAATCCTCCTCCGGTGATGGTCAGGACGGCCATGACCCTGGAAAGAGACTCAGAGGTGGATACCTTGAAGTCACAGATGTCCCAAGAATTGGGAATGCTGACCTCCCTGATGGAAAAGAAGTCAAGGGAACCAGAGAGGGAAAGTCAGAGGAAGGAGCTGTTTCCCAACACCTCAGCGCCCACATCCCTGGAAGATTGGGGGGATGTGATTTGTTTCAATTGTGGAGGAGCTGGCCATTTCGCCAAAGTGTGTGCCAGTCCAAAGAAAAAAAAGATGAATAACCGCAAGCCGCCGAAAAACTTCAGCGGGCCCCGGTGAAGGAGTCAACCGGGTGCCCATCATCTCCAGTGAGCTCCAAACTGAATTAGAAGCACATGAAAAGAGTGGACAAGACCCCTCAGAAGTAACACAAGGTTCCTCAGAGGGAACGCACCCCAAAGAAAGAGAGTAGTGTCCCTCAGCGGGTAGTTACACCCATCAAAAGGAGGGAGATCAATGCATACCAGGCCCAAGAGAGACTTAAGTCCAAAGAGAAATGGAAGAAAGAAAGTCCAAAAGAAAAATGCAAAGATCAAAGGAAAGAGACCCCTTCGAAGCGATATCCAGAGAAGCTGGTGGGTCCCTCCCCGATAGTACCTGTTCAAGTGGAGGGAGTCTACACAAGAGCCATATTGGATACTGGGGTGCAAGTGACCCTGTTGTACCGGGACTTTTATGACAAGCATTTAAGTCACCTACCCATCCAGAAGATTGAAGAGCTGGAGATATGGGGAATTGGGACAGAGAGTTTCCCTTATGATGGCTATCTGCCTATAAAACTGACTTTTGACCCGTCCATAGCCGGGAAGCCTGAAGTGTTTGATACCTTAGCTGTGGTATGCCCCCGACCGCCTGGAGCTAACAAGAGTTCCTTAATAATAGGGACCAACACAGATCTGGTCCGAAGACTCTTGACCCCTCTAACAAAAGGAAAAGGCCCCACAGTCACTGGGATCCACCCAATGTTGAAGACAGCCTACCAACGACTGATCTTAGAACAGAAGGCCCCAGAAGAGGGGGTAGGGAAGGTTTGGAGGCTGGGAAGAAAAGGAATAGTGCTACAGCCCGGTTTGAAAGCCACTGTGAAACTCACTTGGGAGCAGCCTGGGCCCTTTGTCATGTTGGAACCCGACCCAAGGGGAGAACATTCGGGCTTAGAAGTAGTCCCAGAAGTGGTCCCGTTGAGGGCCCTGAAGAAGGCCCACTGTAAGGTACCTGTGAGTGTCAGTAATACTACAGGTGGCCCCATGGAGATCCCAGCCAGGATGCTGCTGGGCCAGGTGAGCCCTGCCACCCCAGTTGTTTTGTCGGATGTGGAAAAGACAGATGGAGAAAGCACTGTGTGGGAAAAACTTTCCATGGAGAACCCAAACCTACCCAGGGCTTGGAAAGAGAGAGCCAAGGCCCAGTTGACCAAGTGGGAAAAGATCTTCTCCCAAGATGAGTTCGGTGTGGGGTGTGCAAGGAGTGCCACCCATCGAATCTGCCTCCAGGAAGACAAGCCCTTCAGGGAAAGAGTCAGGCGAGTTCCGTTAGCAGACCTCGAGGACTTGAGGGAACAGCTCGCCGAGCTAAAGCGAACCGGTGTAATTCGAGAATCCAGAAGCCCCTATGCCTCCCCGTTAGTGGTGGTCAGAAAGAAGAATGGATCATTGAGGCTGTGCATAGACTACAGGATCCTCAACAGGAGAACCATACCCAACCAGTATACCACTCCGAGGATAGCGGATGCCCTACAGAGCTTGTCTGGAGCCAAGTGGTTCAGTTTTATGGACCTAAAGAGCGGGTACTATCAAATCCCGATGCATCCAGAAGACAAAGAGAAGACGGCTTTCATAACCCCAGTAGGGTTCTTTGAATTTGATCAGATGCCTCAAGGTCTGTCTGGAGCCCCAGCTACCTTCCAACATCTTATGGAGAAGACTGTAGGAGACATGAACCTCATCAAAGTCTTAGTATACTTGGATGACATCATTGTCTTCGGAAGAACCTTGGAAGAACATGAAGAGAGGCTGGAGAAAGTTTTGAAGAGACTGAGTGAGGAAGGACTCAAGCTCTCACCTAAAAAAAGGCCAATTCTATCAGTCATCAGACAACTATCTGGGGGACCTAGTGTCTGAAGATGGGGTAGCCACCGACCCCGAAAAATTGGAGGCAGTCGCCTCCTGGCCCAGGCCCACCACTGTGACAGAGCTCAGATCCTTCCTGGGGTTCTGTTCCTATTACAGGAGGTTTGTGGAGGGGTTTGCTCGGATAGCCAGGCCTCTGAATGAGCTGCTCAAGACGGAGGGGGAAGAGGATGACTTGGGCCCCAGAAAGCCAGGGGAGTCAGTCAAGGACCAGTGGAACGAGAAGTGTGAGGATGCCCTCCAGATGTTGAAGAAAACATTAACCACTGCCCCTGTCCTGGCCTACGCAGATCCTAAGAAGCCTTATGAACTTCATGTAGATGCCAGTCACGATGGTTTGGGAGGAGTGCTATACCAGGAGCATGAAGAGCAACTGAGGCCGGTTGCGTATGTGAGCAGAAGTCTGACTCTCTCCGAGAAGAACTACCCCACCCATAAGTTGGAGTTCCTGGCCCTTAAGTGGGCGGTAGTTGAAAAACTCAGAGACTATTTGTATGGGGCGGAATTCACAGTGAAAACCGATAACAACCCCCTCACCTATCTTTTCACCACAGCAAACTTGGATGCCACAGGACATAGATGGTTGGCGGCTCTGTCTGCCTTCAATTTCAGCTTAAAGTACAGACCTGGGGCTGGAAACCGAGATGCAGACCCCTTGTCTAGAAGATCTCATGTCTCCGCCTTCAATACAGAAGAGTGGACCCAAGTGGCACCCGACGGGGTGCGGGCCCTCTGTCAAGGGGCTGAACTCCAAGCCAGTGGCGGCTCAAGAGCATAAGAGATAGGGGTTACCATAGTCGGAGTCCCCAAGCAGTACTGTGGGGTAACCCACTTGGGGGAAGATAACTTGCCAAGACTGTCCAAGAAGTAGTTGAGATCCAACCAATTGGAAGACCCCATGGGGAGATTGGTCCTAGAGGCCCTGGAGAATCAGGACCCGAATAGACTTTTACGTCACCCTTCAAAGGAAGCTCGCCTGTTGAGGAAGGAGTGGGAGAGGTTGCAGGTGCATCAGGGAGTGGTCTACCGAAGGGGCCCCTCTGATGACCTGGAAGACAAATGGCAATTGTTCCTGCCCGAGAAACACAGAGAGACTGTTCTGGTTGCTTTGCACGACAACCATGGCCACCTAAGGGCGGAAAGGACTTTCCAACTCGTTAGGAACCGTTTCTATTGGCCCTGCATGAGGGCTGAAGTTGAAGAATACTGCCACTCATGTGCACGATGCATCCAGAGAAAGACTTTACCTCATCAAGCTGCCCCAATGGGCCATCTGCAAAGTCAAAGCCCACTTGATCTGGTATGCATTGATTTTCTCTGCCTCAAACCTGACCTGAGTGGACTAGGAAATGTTCTGGTAGTAACCAACCATTTCACCCGGTATGCCCAGGCCTTCCCAACCAAGGACCAGAAGGCTTCCACTGTGGCCAAAGTGCTGATGGAGAAATACTTCGTACACTATGGACTACCACAACGGCTCCATTCAGATCAGGGAAGGGATTTTGAAAGTCGGTTGATCCGGAAGCTCCTGGATTCTTTGAGAATCAAGAAGACAAGGACTACCCCCTATCATCCACAAGGTGATGCTCAGCCGGAGAGGTTCAACTGAACCCTGCTCAACATGCTGGGGACCCTAAGCAGTGAAAAGAAGCAGCATTGGAGCAACCACATAGCGGCAGTTGTGCATGCATACAATAGCACCACCAGTGACGCTACAGGGTACTCACCCTATCGGCTTATGTTCGGAAGAGAAGCAAGACTACCAGTAGATCTGGCATTTGGCACTTCCATAGACCATTGTTCTGCTGCTTCCCACAAGGGATATGTCGATAGACTCAGACGCAATTTGAAATTGGCCTATGAACAGGCCCAGGCGGCCTCGGAGCAAAGGGGGGCCCGCAACAAGAAAAATTTTGATCTGAAAGTTAGGATTCAAGATTTACAACCCGGAGACAGAGTGTTGCTACGGAACTTGGGGGTCCCTGGAAAACACAAGCTTGCAGACAGATGGAGACCTGAACCTTATGTTGTTTGCAAAAGGCTACCGGGCCTGCCCGTTTACAGACTTAAACCAGAAGGGAAGGTGGGACCTTTGAAGACCTCGCATCGGAACCACCTACTCCCACTAGCTGAGGCAGTTCGGATACCCCCTGTGATGGATTCCCCTGAGCCAACTTCCATCCTGGATACTCCCAGACCAAACACTCAGTCCCAGACCCCTCAGATTGAGGATACAGAGACCTCGGGGATAAGTGAAGATGAGGGAGAAGAACTTGATTGGCTTTGGCCTTCACAGGCCCCAGGAACTCCTGCTATTGATCTTCCACCTGAAGAAGACACCATAGATCAGACGCTGAATGCAGAAGCTACTGAGTTCATTCCGTCCAGTCCTTGGTCAGATTCTTGGGAGAGTGCCTGTGACTTACTCCCAGAAGAAGATCCAAGGGAGTCCCTGTACCTCCCTGCTCCGGAGTCCAGTGCTCCTGAACCAGAGGAAATTCCTAAGTCGGTTCCAGAAGAAGAGCCTGTTTTAACAGAAAGCCCAAGAGGACAGAGGAAGCGAAGAGCCATAAAGCCTCCCAAAAGATTAACTTACCCACAGATGGGGAGGAGTGCAGAAGACACTGTGGTTACTGCCAGGAGGAGTATGGAAGACCCTGATCCTCCCACTGTTCATTTAGTGGGGGGCAACCCCAACTCACTCTCTGGCACAGTTAGGCAGGACACTAATGATAGCGTGACCTGTGGGCAGGGAAGTTCACTGCCTCATTTTTGGTGGGAATTTCCTCTGCCAACATCATACGAAACTTTGATTGATGTTGTACGTTCTGTAATGTAGTGTTATGTTATCTTTGGGGACCAAAGAGTTTAAGTGTTGGGAGTGTGTAGCGGGGTCTCCTTTAAGGCCCCGGGACTACGTTACCCAGAACCCTGTTCGGCACCCAGAGTGCAATTGGCCACCGCAGAGACTCATGGGAGGGGCTATTTAAGAAGGAGGCGAGGCGGAGCTCGGCCTCTTTGGGACACCGCGCTGCAAGCAACAGTTTCTTCCTGTGCGGATCTGCTGCAGTGCAAGACCTGAAGCCTGGGGCCTTGCGCAACTTCCGAAGAGCCTTCCACCCCACTGCAGAGCCTGGGTGGCATCAGACTTGTCGAGTGAGGACATCAGTTAGATCGGGGACCCGATCGTTGCAGACGCTGTGTGCGGAGACACAGCAGGTGGAAGTCCCGGACTGGGATCGCGTCCGGAGTGGTGAGCGAGCACTTGCTCAAGCCAATAAACTGTACCGTGTTTAGGCTTATAGACTTCCTTGGCCCACCTATAGTTTGTTTGTTGTTCCATTAGGAGACCAGTAGCAGGACAGAGTTAAAGGGTCTCCAGTATAGTGTTCCTTGGGACTGTCTACCTGTGGATTACAAATACTGTTTCATCAAGTGCACCACCGAAAGTATGCATGCGAAGAAATCCTAAGTGAAAAGACTGAGATTTCTTCTACGTCAGGCCTGACCAGGGAGGGGAGAGAGTAATACTGTTTAGTGCGCCACAGGGCGCGTACACCATAATAGCTGCGCGCGGTGGGTTACCGCGCTGGGCCATTGTTGTGTGCTACACCTATTGCTGCAGGGCTCTGTAAGCAAGTTGCATGTGTTCTGTTCTGCCTATGCCTTTTGATATAAAAGTAAAACTGTTATATTTGATCTCTCGCCTCAGTGTGTTGTCTTATTGCAAAGAGATTACTCCTTGCAATACTATATTGAATGTGATATAAGTTTAACCCTAGACTAACTGTGCCAGAGTGGGTCGAGTAAGATTGCCGGGGGTTGGCGGTGCTGTATACAGGGCCCAAAATCAAACCAGCGGCTCTCTTAACTAGGGGTAGCGCTACACTAGCGTTCATAATGGAGATAGTACATTCGTCATGCTGAACTGAAAAGCACGAGGCTGAAAAGCGCGAATCGTCTCATACCAATTTTTTTACTAACACGCGATAACACAAGATCCGCAAAAGCAGCCCAAGGGGTGGCGCCATTGGAATCGAACTTCCCCTTTATACTGCCGTCGTACGTGCTGTACGTGACCACCCTTTCCAACGACGAGATTTGGAATTGACAGTGTGTATGCAAGGAAAGCTTGACAAGAATCTCGTCGAGAAACTCGGTCGTGTATGAGGCTTAAAAGTACCTCTAGAAAAGTGCTTCAAATTACTCAAGAGTGTGAACCGGGGGCTTACAGTATCCTTTCCTGGAAACACCTAAAACACCCTCATTTGGAGGGGGGGTCCCCATACTTTTGGTCTATTGTAGGGTGGAAGGTCAGGTTTTGGCTATATAGTATACAGCTATGCAAATCTCCAAAACAGCTATATCATTAGGAAACACTCAATCTCTGGAAAGAAGACACTGTGAGCACACTAGCTTTCATGCATTTATTTACTGATTTTTAAATAAAGTAAGAAAAGTGTAGACTTTCATTTTCCAAGGCAGTACAAACATATATATGGACAACCATTTAATAAAAAAAAATTAAAATTAAAATTGCTACTTATAGTGAGCCATTGAGGATTGGGATTTTATTTCCATGACAGCTGAACAATTAAAATAAAATGTAACATTTACCCAAAAACTATTTTTGGCCTTATACTCTGTATGTTCCAACTTTAAAAATTTCCTGAGCCAAGCTGATACAGTTAAAGGGAATGCATACTTTAAAAAAAAAAATGTTTTTCTATTTATTGTGTTTAGGACTAAAATTAGATTTTTTTCTTTCATTTGAATCAAATAAATATAAAATATTATTATGTTATATAAAAATAAAGGACCATTTATGTTAAGCTGGCTATACACTCATAGATATTAACAGAACAGCATCTGATTGGATGCAAGCACCATTTGGCTGACAAATTTTCTGCCTGGCCCTGTGGTGCTGACAGGGCCACCCACTGATCTAATTTTGGCTGGTGTAAACCCAAGAACAAAAATTTAAAACATTGCAGCTCAGCAGTCCTTAAAGCGGAGGTCCGCCGATTTTTTTTTTCTTTTAAAGTCAGCAGCTACAAATACTGCAGCGCTGACTTTTAAAAAAAGGACACTTACCTGTCCAGCGTGCCCGCGATGTCAGCACCCGAAGCCGATCAATCGCTCGGCTCTCGGACGCTGCCGCCGCCATCTTCTGTAAGGGAATCAGGAAGTGAAGCCTTGCGGCTTCACTTCCTGGTTCCCTACTGCGCATGTGCGAGTCTCGCTGCGCAATCTGAATGGACCCTGCTGTCTTATGGGATCTGTGTGTCTCCCAGAAGACAGCAGGGGGGGCGGCGTAGATACGCGCAGATAATGTGGCTATCTATGCCCGGAAGTAGGTGCAAATACCTGTCTTAGTTTCCAGGCAGGAAAACTGCCATGAGAGCTTTTGTCTGGGAATCCCGGCCGTGTGTATGCTCCATCGCAGTTTTCCCGACAGGAAAACTGCGGGGGGAAAAAAAGAGAACATGTTCTCTTTTTTCCCTTTGGGATTCCCGGCGGAATTTTTCCAGCCGGGAAAATCGGTCGTGTGTATGCTTTTCTGCGGGGGGAAAAAACGCACATGCTCAGAGTCAAGTATGAGACGGGAGCGCTCGTTTTGGTAAAATAGCACATTCATCACGCTGTAACAGACTGAAAAGCACAAGGCTAAAAAGCGCAAATCGTCTCTCACCAAACTTTTACTAACATGAGGTTCAGCAAAAGCAGCCCAAAGGGTGGCGCCATTTGAATGGAACTTCCCCTTTATAGTCCCGTCGTACGTGGTGGATGAGCTTCGCAAGGGATGAGCTTCGTGTTCAAGTCGAACCCATGTTCGACTCGAACATCGCCTGTTCGGATGTTCGCTGAATTGCGAACATAATGGGCCGCTCGCGCCAAATTAGAGTGGCGCGTCACCGCCCATAATTCACTGCGGCATCGCAGTGCATTGCTGGCTGATGATTGGCCAAGCATGCACTATGACCCGCATGCTTTGGCCAATCACAGCACGCAAAAAACGGAGAGGCATTATTGGCCAAAGCCAGGGTGGCTCTGGCCAATTATGTCTCAGGGGGTTTAGTACACGCCCCACATTATATAAAGCCGCCTCCGCGGCGGCCTTGTGTAGTGTGTTGCGGTGTTGGTTAAAGAGAGAGCTTACAGAGAGAGAGAGACAGTGTCATTTATATTGAGTTAGATAGAGCAGGCAGGCGAGTCAGTTAGCTGCAGTTACAGTGTGTAGAGGATATATATGCATCCTAGGTGTTGTATATATATTGTGACAGCAGGCAGGTAAAATCACCAGGTTGCATCCAGGATGGTAGGTATGTATGCCCTAGATTCAGGCTTTATGCAAATTCATACCACTAGGGGAAGTGCTGGGAGTATTGCGGGGGAAAGTGTTAATGAGCCCAGATGAATCAAGTGGCTCATTAAGGCCTCTACAAGGACTCCCAGCATGCTAAGGGAGATGCTCCATCCTGGAACCAGTTCTGTGTTGTGCAAGACTGGGGAGTGTGTTTCTGTCCTGTGCGGTGAGACAAAGCCTGTGTGGCTAAAACCTTCAAAAACAGGGAGATAGGGGCTGGGGCAGCACAAGGCTGCACCTAGTTGTCAGACAGGGAACCTACGTGTGTAGTAAGCGGTCAAGCTGACCAGGATTTCTTTTGTATGTTTCTTTTTGTTTTGCTGTTTTTCCCCTGTAAATAGTTTAAATAAACCGCACCTTTTGTTTTTGCAACTACAAACTCTGTCTGCTGTGCCTGTTTTTGTGTGGTGAACCCATCCAGGGGGTCACACACACCCGCTACTGAGCTAACCCCCTCACAGTTTGTGGAGAACCAGTGGCAGTTTTTTTTCTAAGGCCAGCATGGAGGAGATATTGAAACAGCTGGCTCTAGCAAATGCCAATCAGCAGCAGACAAATGCAGGTTTGCAAAAGAGCCTTGCAGCTCAACAACAGAGCTTTGCATCCTACCAGCAAGCTTATCAACAGAGCCTTGCAGCCCAGCAGCAAGCTCACCAACAGAGTCTGGAAGCTCAGCAACAAGCCCTGCAGCAAACGGAGGCCCGTTTCATAGACCTGTTGCAGAAGCAAGAGCAGAGACTACAACAAATGGAAACAGTAATGCAGCAACGTCCGCAGACCAGTGAGGAAAGTCGTTCCACTAATACCGCGTCCTTTGGGGTGAGTCAGTTATTGACAAAAATGACTGGAGATGATGATCCAGAGGTGTTTTTGACCACATTTGAAAGGACTGCTGAAAGAGAAAAGTGGCCTAAGGAGCAGTGGGCTGGACTGGTGGCTCCTCTGTTAACTGGTGAATCGCAAAAAGCTTACTATGACCTAGAGCCTGACCAAGCCTAAGATTATGTGATGCTAAAAACTGAAATTTTGGCACGGCTGGGTGTTACCCTGGCTGTCCGGGCTCAGCGTGTGCATAACTGGACTTTCCGGCTTGGAAAACCCCCCAGGTCTCAAATGTATGATCTCATTCACCTGAGCAGGAAGTGGCTACAGCCAGAGACTTTGTCCGCACCAAAGATTGTGGAACGTGTTGTGATGGATCGTTTCTTGAGAGCTCTTCCTACTGCCATCCAAAAGTGGGTAAGCCATGGAGACCCAAAAACTGCCGATAATCTTGTGGATCGTGTAGAGAAGTACTTGGCTACAGACAACCTGACTGCCTCTTCCAGAGACTCACGGACTTTCCACCCTAAGACCAGACCATCCCCAGTGGCGGGTAAGATGATTCCAAGGGGTGAGGGTGGAGAGAGTGAGAGGGTGGGAGTTCTACCCAAGGTTTGGTGAGAACAGCCTGGGAAGTCAGGGGTTCAAGAGGCAGCAAGAAGGATTGTTTGTTACCGCTGTCGACAAGAGGGACATATTGCAGCAAATTGCCCGGTTGTGGATGAACCCATGCAATGTGACTTTCTAACGGACAGACGTCAGTCGCTGTTTGCGACAGTCGCATGCACTGCCATTCGGGGAACTGAGAAACATTTATGCAAAATGTGTGTTATTGTTAGAAATGTTGTTGTATTGCTGTATTCAGGTAGCCTCGTGACACTGATAAAGGCTGAATAAGTTACTACAGAGGTTTCTGGGAATAGCAAGGTAGCGGTTATTTGTGTGCATGGGGACACCCGAGAGTATCCGGTGACTACAGTGTGTTTTAAGACCCCCAAAGGTACCCTCTCTCATCGGGTGGGATTCGTGTCTCACTTGCCTCATAATGCCATTGTGGGAAGGGATTTTCCAAAGTTCTGGGAACTATGGGATTGTCCTGAGCCCCCCACTGGTGTCCCTATATACCAGGAATGTGATAGCCAGAATTCCTCGGAGAGTGGTGAGGACTCTCCAGAATTTCCCTTGTCGGTATTGGCAGGGGAGACTCGAGAAACTGGGGAGGAGCCAACATCCTCAGACGAAAACATGCCGTCTGTGGAGTTTTCTGATCTCGATGTTTACAAGGAAAATTTTGCCACAGAACAGTTAACTAATAAAGGCACGGGAAAATGTAGTGGAAATAGATGGCGAGTTAGTGAACCCAGATGAGACCTGCACTTACCCATACTTCATCGTGGAAAAGGACCTACTGTATCGGGTGGCTAAAAGGGCAGAAGAAACCATTGAGCAGCTTGTGGTGCCCAAACCTTACAGGAAGTTGGTGTTAGAGTTGGCCCATAGGCACATTCTTGGAGGTCATCTGGGGACAGAGAAAACCAGAGAGAGAGTATTGCAGAGATTCTATTGGCCTGGGGTCATGAAGGAAACAGAAAATTATTGTTCCTCCTGCCCTGTGTGTCAGAGGTCGGCACCAATGCCACATTTCCGTAACCCGCTGGTACCTCTTCCCATCATTGAGGTCTCATTTGAGAGGAACGCAATGGATTTGGTAGGTCCGATAATGAAGTCCGCTAGGGGGCACCAGTACATCTTGGTTATAATGGACTATGCCACCCGTTATCCGGAAGCGATTCCTCTCCGAAATACCTTGGCCAAAACCATAGCCAAAGAGCTATCTCTTGTTTTTAGCCGTGTGGGTATTTGGAAAGAACTGCTTACGGACCAAGGTACACCCTTTATGTCCCCGGTTATGAAAGAGCTGTGTAAGTTGTTCAAAGTGACACAATTGCGTACATCTGTGTATCATCCCCAAACAGATGGGTTGGTTGAAAAATTCAACAAAACCCTAAAACAAATGTTAAAGAAAGTGGTGGATAGAGATGGAAAGGATTGGGACTGTCTAATTCCCTATTTAATGTTTGCTATTAGGGAGGTACCCCAATCCTCTACGGGTTTCTCACCCTTTGAGTTACTTTATGGGAGACACCCCAGAGGGCTGTTGGATATCGCCAAGGAAACCTGGGAAAGTGAGAGTTCTCTCCACAGGAGTGTGATTGAGCATGTCGCCCTGATGCAAGATAGAATTGCACAGGTAATGCCAATCGTAAAGGAACATTTGGCCCAAGCGCAGTTGGCACAGCAGAGAGTGTACAACCGTGGAGCCAAGACCCGTACCTTTTCCCCGGGGGATAGGGTATTGGTACTTGTCCCTACGGTTGAAAGCAAATTCCTCGCCAAATGGCAAGGCCCCGATGAGATATTGGAAAAAGTGAGCAAAGTGAATTACAAGGTCAGACAACCAGGAAGGCAAAAGCCTGAACAGATCTAGCACGTTAATCTGTTGAAAGCCTGGAGGGATAGGGAATCCCTAGTCGCGGAAACTTTGTCACCAGCTCACTCTGATTGCATGATTCCTGAGGTTGGAATAGCAGTCACCTTGTCAAACCCCCAACAACAGGAGGTTAAGGAGTTTGTGCTTCACAACAAGGAGGTTTTCTCTGAGCTGCCAGGACAAACGTCTGGGGTAGAGTATGATATTATTACCTGACCCGGTGAAAGGGTGAAACTAAAACCCTATCGGATCCCGGAGGCCCGACGGGAGGCAATACATGAGGAAGTACAAAAAATGCTTAAGTTAGGGGTGATAGAGGAGTCCCAAAGTGATTGGTCAAGTCCCATTGTGTTAGTGCCTAAACCGGATGGGAGCTGGCGATTTTGTAACGATTTTCGACAACTGAACAAAGTTACAAAATTTGACACCTACCGCATGCCACGTATAGATGAGTTGATCGACCGGCTGGGAACAGCCCGATACATGACAACTCTTGATCTCACCAAAGGGTATTGGCAAATTCCCCTGGCCAAGTCGGCCAAGGAGAAAACTGCATTTGTAACCCCAGACGGGGCGTTCCAATATAAAAGAATGCCGTTTGGGTTACAGAATGCGCCGGCCACATTCCAGCGGAAAATGGACCAGATACTGAGGCCCCATCAGAAGTATGCTGCGGCTTACCTGGATGATGTAATTATCTATAGCACAGATTGGGCCTCACATCTGCCAAAAGTGCAAGCAGTCCTAGACTCTATCCGGAAAGCTGGGTTATAAAATAGTAATAAAACCCCAAGTCAACAAAGTCGAGGCCATACAGAATTGCCACGTCCCAACAGTAAGAAGCAGGTACGAGCCTTTCTGGGAATCGCCGGTTATTATTGGCGATTCATTCCCCACTTTGCTTCTCAGGCTGTGCCCCTAACCAACCTGACAAAAGGGAAAGAGTCGGTAATGGTTAAATGGACCCCAGAGGCTGAGGCAGCATTCCAATTCTTAAAAAAAGCCTTATGTAGCCAGCCAGTGTTGTACTCACCAGACTTCTCTAGGGACTTTGTGGTACAAAGTGATGCATCAGACGTTGGGTTAGAAGCAGTATTGTCCCAGGTCTGGAACGGGGAAGAGCACCCAGTCATTTACCTCAGCAGAAAATTGAAGTCCCATGAGGTAAATTATGCCACGATTGAGAAGGAGTGTTTAGCGGTGAAGTGGGCTCTAGATTCCCTTCGGTACTATCTGCTAGGTAGGCACTTTGACATGATTACTGATCACGCTCCTTTAAAGTGGATGGCTCAAAACAAAGAGACAAATAGAAGAGTGAATAGGTGGTTCCTGGCCCTACAGGAATTCAACTTTACAGTAAAGCATCACCCTGGCGTTCAAATGGGGAATGTGGATGCTTTGTCTCGAGTACATGCATTCCTGATTGCTTGTGTTCCAACCCCAAGGTTAAAACAAGAGGGGGGTGGTATGTGACAGCAGGCAGGTAAAATCACCAGGTTGCATCCAGGATGGTAGGTATGTATGCCCTAGATTCAGGCTTTATGCAAATTCACACCACTAGGGGGAGTGCTGGGAGTCTTGCGGGGGAAAGTGTTAATGAGCCCAGCTGAATCAAGTGGCTCATTAAGGCCTCTACAAGAACTCCCAGCATGCTAAGGGAGATGCTCCATCCTGGAACCAGTTCTGTGTTGTGCAAGACTGGGGAGTGTGTTTCTGTCCTGTGCGGTGAGACAAAGCCTGTGTGGCTAAAACCTTCAAAAACAGGGAGATAGGGGCTGGGGCAGCACAAGGCTGCACCTAGTTGTCAGACAGGGAACCTACATGTGTAGTAAGTGGTCAAGCTGACCAGGATTTCTTTTGTATGTTTCTTTTTGTTTTGCTGTTTTTCCCCTGTAAATAGTTTAAATAAACCGCACCTTTTGTTTTTGAAACTACAAACTCTGTCTGCTGTGCCTGTTTTTGTGTGGTGAACCCATCCAGGGGGTCACACACACCCGCTACCGAGCTAACACCCTCACAATATTTATACACTGTATTCAGTTTAGCTAGATCTGTTCCTGTTATTCTCTATACTGTGACAGGCAGGCAGGTAATTGTGCTAGCTGCAGTCAGTGTTTCACTTAGTGTACTGTGTCCTTTGCATAGCGTTCACCTAAAGCTTACCTGAATACAATTAGTGGTGTTCTCATAATAAAACCACAGGCAGAGAGCTGCAGGTATTTTCAGTTAGTGTACTGTGTCCTCTGCACAGTGTTCACCTAAAACTAGCTGAAGACAATTGCTGCTTTTCTCATACTAATACCACAGCAGGCAGTTGATTCTGATAGCTGCATTATAATATATATATACACATCCCACCTTTGTGCAGCTACATCTCACTGCAGGCCATTAGTATGTCTGGAAGGCCAACAAGGAGAGACAGACAATAAAAACCCCACATTTTCAAAAAACATTTGTCATTGGGACAGAAAGTGAGGTGAAATGTTCTGAACAGGTGAACAGACAGCAAAACAAATGTTACAGGGGTGATAACTCTTCCCTCTGTTTTCCAAAAAGCTTAAAAATAGATTTATTGGCTGGAGCTACACTTAAAAAATGTACCTGTTCCAAATTACAAACAGATTCTACTTAATAACAAACCTACAGTCCCTGTCTTGTTTGCACCGCCTGTATACTGCTGTTCAGAGTATATAGGCCTTTTTTTAATTTGGGTGCGGGGTTCCCCTTAATATACATACAAAGGGGCTGGTAGTGGGCTGGGGGGGGTACCCATGCCATTTTTCTCAATGATTTTCATCCATATTGCCGGGATCAGACATTACATTAAGTCCAGGTTCACACTGGGCTGCGGGAGTGAAGCCGTGCGTCAGTCCAGATTTCGGCCGTGATTACAGAGACATCTATGCAGGTTTCTGCACAGATGTCAATGTAAATCGCGGCCCGAAATCGCAAAAAGTAGTACAGAAACTACTTTTTGAAATCAGTGCAGCGCCACAGATGCAGCATCGCACCGATTAGGACGGTGTTATTTCCGGCAATTGCCGGAAAATGCCGCCGCGTGACATGCAATTTGACATGTCAAAACGCATGTCAAATCACACCAATGTGAACCAGGGCTAAAGCCGCAAGCAGTTTTAAATGACTTTTTTTCCTTTAGAAATGTCATTTTGTGCAGGGACAGTTCTAAACACGGGAAACACGCGCCACTTCACAGGCATACTTTAGACACCCCCAGGCACGATATTTAAAGGAATATTTCACTTTTTTTTTTCACTTTAAGCATCATTAACCACTTAAGCCCCGGACCACTATGCAGATTAAAGACCAGGCCCTTTTTTGCGATTCGGCACTGCGTCGCTTTAACTGACAATTGCGCGGTCGTGCGACGTGGGTCCCAAACAAAATTGACGTCCTTTTTTTCCCACAAATAGAGCTTTCTTTTGGTGGTATTTGATCACCTCTGCGTTTTTTTTTTTTTTTTTGCGCCATAAACAAAAATAAAGCGACAATTTTGAAAAAAATGCAATATTTTTTACATTTTGCTATAATAACAGACATGGGAGTAAGTCACACATGTGCAAGTCACAAGCAAGTCTCAAGTCTTAACCTTCAAGTCTCAAGCAAGTCCCAGGTTACTGTGACGAAAAGCAAGCAAGTCAAGTCGAGTCCCTGCTAGAAGTCAAGCAAGTCAAGTCAAGTCATTTATTTTGGTCAAGTCACAAATCAAGTCGAAATACTGATCTACCCCATACTGTATAAAAATAATAGGAACAATAACAATAAATAATATTGGTTATGTGCCCATGCCTCACTGTGCCCATGCCTCACTGTGCCCATGCTTCACTGTGCCCATGCCTTACTGTGTCCATGCTTCACTGTGCCCATGCTTCACTGTGCTCAATGCCTCACTGTGCCCATGTCTCACTGTGCTCGT
The DNA here is from genome assembly GCA_029206835.1 of Rana muscosa. Lineage (NCBI taxonomy): Eukaryota > Metazoa > Chordata > Amphibia > Anura > Ranidae > Rana > Rana muscosa. Next base: position 366,246,611 of record CM055118.1, on the reverse strand, counting down.
GTCTCACGGTGCCCATGCTTCACTGTGCCCGTCAGCCGTGTACCTGATCGGCGGCATCCCGACGGCCATTCCAGTATTCAAAAGCTGCGCCTCCTCCTCATCTGTGATAGGCGGAACACTCAATTTCCCAGCATCCTCATAACACAGACGAGGATAAGAGGATGTCCGTGATAGGCTGAACACTGCCTGCTGTAAAATTGAGTGTTCCGCCTATCACAGACGAGGAGGCGCGGCTTTTGAACACTGCAATGGCCGCCGTCTGTCTGCATGACACGCTGATCAGGTAGGCAGATGGCGGCTTGCGGTTAGTGTTAGTGGTGCCAAGTCATTGCAAGTCATATAGCCCAAGTTAAAGTCAAGTCGCAAGTCATTAGTGACAAGTCAAAGTCAAGTCGAGTCATTTATTGAATTCTGTCAAGCAAGTCGCAAGTCCTCAAACAGGTGACTCAAGTCTGACTTGAGTCAAGTCATGTGACTCAAGTCCCCCACCTCTAATAATAAATACCCCCAAAAAATATATAAAAATGATTTTTTTCCTCAGTTTAGGCCGATACGTATTCTTCTACATATTTTTGGTAAAAAAAATTGCAATAAGCGTTTATTGATTGGTTTGCGCAAAAGTTATAGCGTCTACAAAATAGGGGGTAGTTTTATAGCATTTTTATTAATATATATTTTTTTACTAGTAATGGCGGCGATCAGTGATTTTTATTGTGACTGCGACATTATGGCGGACACATCGGACACTTTTGACACCATTTTGGGACCATAAAAATGCACTGGTTACTGTAAAAATGACACTGGTAGTGAAGAGGTTAACCACTAGGGGCGCTGAAGGGGTTAAGTATGCCTAAGGTAGTGATTCTTACTGTTAGGGGGCGTGGCTATGAGTGACACGTCACTGATCTCCGCTCTGATTACACAGAGCGGAGATCGGTGACAGTGTCAGAAGGCGAGCGGGGAGATGTTGTGTTTACACTAACATCTCCCCGCTCCATGCCTCCGTGAGACGATCGCGGGGATCGCTGCGGGAACCCGCAGTCCGACTCACAGGGATGGCGGCAGGGTTGCGAGCGCGCCGGCAGTTAAAGAGGATGTACAGGTACGTGATTGTGCCTGTACGTGCCATTCTGCCGACATATATATACAGTGGGTGGTCGTTAAGTGGTTAAAATCATTGCTCCCAAAAAAACTGCAGTTTTTAAAACTTATTTTTTTGCATTGGTACATGTCCCCTGGGGCAGGACCCGGGTCCCCAAACCCTTTTTAGGACAATAACTTGCATATTAGCCGTTATAATTACTAGACTTGTGCACAACGGAAAAATTCGTTCCGTTTCGGTTCGTTTCTTTCCGGTCCTGTTGATTCGTAATCATTCGTAATTTTGCTAGACGGGATTTTTCGTGTTCGGACTCATTCGTATTTTTGCAAGCGACATTTTTCGTTGAATTTTTTGTTGCTTTATAATTCGTACTTTCGGTAGAGTACGTTGTTTTTCGTTGATTCTGGACACAACTCCTACTTTCGTAACTTTTTTTGGGTTCGTACTTTCGGTAGAGTACGTTGTTTTTCGTTGATTCTGGACACAACTCCTACTTTCGTAACTTTTTTTGGGTTCGTTGATTCGTAATTTTCCGTGTCTCTCTCACAACGACGCTGCCTATTATGCCTAATGTGCTTCGAATGGATTTGTACTTTTCTAAATACATTGCGGTTATTTGTAACGATTCGAAATCTCGTATTTTACTTTCGTTTTTAACATGCGGCTATAGGCTCCGCCCCTGTACACCATTTTGAGAGGGTTCAGCACGGTGAGGGAGAAGCAGAGAGCAGAGCAGAGTGTTATTGTGCTTCGAATGGATTCGAAATCTCGTATTTTACTTTTGTTTTTTACATGCGGCTATAACCTCCGCCCCTGTACACCATTTTGAGAGGGAGTTCAGCACGGTGTGGGAGAAGCAGAGAGCAGAGCAGAGTGAGTGTTATTGTGCTTCGTATGGATTCGTACATTCGTAACTTTTTCATAACGAATTATGCCGAAGACATTCGGGCATTCGCTATTTGCGGTATAATTTATTTCGGATTCGGTCTTATTCGTAATTGCTTTGTTCGGAAATTCGAATGCTTCCGAATGTCCGAAAGTTGCTAAATTCGGACGAATTTCAATTCGTTACGAAACGAATTGCACAAGCCTAATAATTACCACTTTTGATTTTTAACGTTCGAGTCCATTGTATTTAATAGGGTTCTAAAGTTCGCGCAAACTTTCGGTCCGTTCGCAGGTTCGGGGGGGGGGGGGGTGTTCGGCTCATCTCTAGTCACCGCGCTTAGGATGGGCGGTATTTGGCCTGAACGTGTGTATGCAAGGCAGGCTTGAGAGGAATCCCGTTGGGAAAAATTTAGTTTTTTTTCCTGCCGAGAAAACTGGTCGTGTGTACGAGGCATATGGTGAAAATACTGCTTCTCCATAGATACGTGAAGGAGTGGATGTTGTCACCCTAGGACAGGAAGCATACTACTGGCAGGATCAACAGGTAAAAATAAAGGAGAAAAAGCCTGACAAAAAAAGAAAACTAAGACAACTACTACATCTATCTACTACAACTTTTGTTGTTGGGTTTAGATGCTCTTTAAGGCAGGACTGTCTGGTGTAATCATTTATACTAAAGGTGTCACAATATATTCACTTTTTTATTGCTACCATAGATGCTCCCTTTATCAAACATATATATATTGTGACAGCAGGCAGGTAAAATCACCAGGTTGCATCCAGGATGGAAGGTGTATATGTCCTAGATTCAGGCTTTATGCCGATTTATACCACTAGGGGGAGTGCTGGGAGTCTTGCAGGGGAAGAGTTAATGAGCCCAGCTGAAGTAAGTGGGCTCATTGGGGCCTCTACAAGAACTCCCAGCATGCTAAGGGAGATGCTCCAACCTGGAACCAGATCTGTGTGGATAGTCTGGGGAGTGTGATCTCTGTGCAGTGAGCCAAAGCCTGTGTGGTTATTGCTAAGAACTTCTAAAAGCAGGGACCTAGGGACTGGGACAGCACAAGGCTGTACCCAGTTGTTAGTTAACATGTGTAGTGAGCGGTCAAGTTGACCAGGATTTATTTTCCTGTTTCTTTTGTTTTTGCTGTATTTTTTTATCTGTATATAGTTCAAATAAAACCACACCCTTTTGTTTTCTCCTACCACTGTCTGCTGTGCCTGTTTTTGTGTGGTGAACCCATCCAGGGGGTCACACACACCCGCTGCTGAGTTAACCCCCTCACAATATATATATATATATATATATATATATACACAAAATTACATTTGAAGTAAAAGTAACAATAAACATATTTCAATTTTTTTATTATAGGAGAAAAGAAGCAAAATGAGCATTACATGGCCCAATCCCTTGTCAGACGGCTCAGCTTGCAGTGCAGATATGAATATCATAAAATTTCCCCTCAATAATAATTAACAATTTTCAGCAGAATTTCTAGCTGTAAGACCTACTAACCTACAACGGATTCTCCATGTGTTGAGCTGGCACACTCCCAAGACTTACAGTGGGGCTTGGGTTGAACCAGGACATTGCCTTTAATATAATAATTAAGAGAACTCCAGTTAATGTGATTTCCTTTGACATGCCCAGACATAACTCCCTTTATTTCATCTGGTGTCAAAGTATAATCCCACATATGGACATCACTTATTTCACCAACAAATGACTGACCAGCATCAAAACCTCCCCCAAATGAGTCTTGATCTTGTCCCAAAACTATACTTGTTTCGGCACCAATAGTTGACCCTTTCTTTGAAACTTTTCTTGGGTAGAGCTTTCCATTGATCCAAAGTTGGATTACCCCAGTGGTGGAGTCCCATGTTGCACAGATGTGCTTCCAGACCAGGGTCTCTGGATCTATCTTGAATGCTCTCTCCTCCTGGAGTACATACGTATAGACATTTGGTGATTTGAGATAAATTAAGAAGGCATTGTCAGCACCAGACACTGCCAGAGAAAAGAGACTGTATTCCCGTGTAAGCTCTGTATAAGATCGAAGACAGATGGTGAGCTTTTGTAATGACTTTTTTATCTCAGGCTTTAGTATCACGTGTGCCGAAACACTTGGTTCTGGGAAGAGGAACACTTTATCACTCATATCTAGAAAAAAACAATAAAGCATAAGGTAAGCAATAATAAAAAGATAGAGTTTCATGATTTCCCGACAATCACATCTACCTACTATAGATGTGGAGTTCAGATGTTGCCGGTGAAGGGTACAGTTAATACAGTTAACACTTTGGGGAAGACCCTTTTCTATTCCAGCATGTGTGCGCCCCTGAAAAAATTAAACCTTAGCACCTATGGATAACCAGAAATATTCAACAATACACCAGCTGCAGTAAGAAAAAAATGCTAGAAAGCAATGGACAATATAAAAACAATTTGCTGATAGTGTTAGTTAGGTTAAAATACACGCATACAGTATATATCTGATACAGTCTCAGTAGGTGATGATATAAGGTGCTCGTGCTTCAATGACGTATCTATGTGCAGATAGGCTCAGACTGGGTGCCCCACATGGATGTGTACTCACCCCTAGATGTTGACCACCTATCTCTAGTATTGTCTCTCAAGCGTGTGGGGATACCCCTGTGGAAGTCTGTTGACTGACGTCTCATGCAGAAAAAAACCTCATATAGATGGATGGAAATGACAAAAAAAGATCCTCATCGCACAATGCCATTACAAACGACTTTATTTGGTAAAAAACAATAAAAATTTCCACTCACATTTAAAAGTGCCTATAATCCTGGCACCCGGTGTGTTTAGCAGGTGATTATATTATGGGGTAATCAGCCCACTCATGGATGACACCACTCTCGGCATTCAGCTCGATTCCCGGGTGTTCGTATGGGCGGAATTATGTCGCGATAACGTGGTAAAACCTTGACGCGTTTCGGCCAATCACAAGGCCATCATCAGGAGGTTCTAATTTCGCCATATTGGTTGAGGGCATTTATACTCTTACTTCGAATCTGGTTAATTGATTATATTAAACACCTGCTAGATACTTCGGGGGAAGCGTACAATCTAATTTCTACTACAAAGTCGTATCTACAGAGATCAGACTAGTGGTATTAACTAGATAACATAATAGAAAAAAAAAATATATATATTGTAACAAGCCCCTTTGCTCACTCGGATCCACTCTCCCGACACTCCTCTGCTCTACTGGATCATCCGGTGCTCCAGGATTCAAATTACAGCTATGTGCCATTCTAATCCATTTGTGATCATTCAGAACAAACACCAGGCAGGCTGTATGTAAGTTCAAACAGGAGAGACTTTATTAGAACCAAAATCAAGTCTTATATACAGTAACAGAGGAGGTAACCAGAACATAAATTAACATGAGCTAATTAACTAAATCCTTTCGACAGCCAAGGTGACTCATCGATATGACCTTTCAGGGTAGACATCCCGTCTCCTCGCTCACCTGCTATACAATACACATTATCATAAGTGTAAACATCACACACTTAGCAGGGTCAATTAGCACAGAGGACAGACAGATGGCTGGAGGTGATGTCTTTAGCATATCCTTAGAGTGAACGTGTGAACGTCCCAACAGTATGAATCAGTCACTCTAATATGGCATATACAGGGTCCCCAGAGTCTGTGTGTCTTGGGGGGACATGGACCTGAATCCAAAGTAACACCCCCTCAAGGGTCCCCAGGCATACAGCTCACAAAGAGCACCGTTCCCCCAAATGCCAGGGCCCATGGTCGCAAGGCAAGAGGCTTGCATTCAGTCCCCTCCAAAAGCCTCTGTCCCGGCTAGATCTGTCACACATCTCCCCTTTCGGCAGGAAACTAACATAGGAGGAGACCCCAAACGGATTGACTCCGAAGTTAGTCCATAGTTCTGTTCCCCCAATGCTGGTATCCACACAGTACCCCAAATAAATTGCTCCAAACAGAGCATTACTTACCCAGCCAAACTCTGCCTCTCTCAGAGAACATACCCGCCGCTGGGGAGAGGCCTGGACTGGCCCTTCTCCCTGGAGTCCTTCCAGCCGCTGGAGAGAAGACAGGGTGACTGGGCTCAGTCCGTCATGCTGTTGGGGATCTGGGTCGACTGCCCGGGATCCCTGGGGTATACAAGTGGAGACTGAAGTCCCATCCTCTTGTGGTAGGTGAAAATCCCCCAGTGCTTGCAAAGCAAGGCTGACATCCTCCTGACTCAGTGTCACACCATTTTCTGGGGTTGTGTCAGTGAGGACTTAAGTCCCATCCAATACCACAGGACCTCCCTCTTCTGTTAGTTGAGAGCAGAGGCCCGTGACACTCTGCTCTGTTGCCAGCTCTTCTGCTGGGTTGCTGTGAGTGGGGACCGCAGTCCCATCCACCGATCTCCGCTCATGTGGTAGTTGTGTGCCGATGCCAGTAGCATTCTGCCCTGCTGCCAGTGATTCAGCTGGGAGTAAGAGCTTTACTGCCTCAGCTTGTTGCTGGGAAGAGGGGCCAACTGCCCCGGCTCCCTGAAACTCCACAGTGGTTTCCGGTGTTGGGCAGAGGTGGGTATCACTCTGCCCTGTTGCCAGCACTTCTGCTGGGGACTCCACACCATCTGCTCTGGTTAACTGTTGGGGGGGGGGTAGATGGCCTGCTTCTCCTCCCTGCATCTCTGAAATCCACTGGGAAAGAGGAACCATCACCTTCTCACCTCGGGCCTCCAAAACTGCCACGGGTGTAGAGCAGGGGTCTGTAGTACTCTGTCCTGCTGCCAGTACTTGGGCAGGCGATGCATAATCCCTAACATCCTCTGAACAGTCCCTTAAGTCCATACCTACTGTAATCTGTGGCTGGGGAGATGAGCCAACTTCCCTAGCTCCCTGGAACTCCATATCATCCACTTCGGCTTTAAGGGTGGCAATCTTCAGATTTTCCACTGCTGATTCTTCAGCCAGGATTTCAGAGTTGTCAACTGGTATTTCCTGATAGTCCCAGGCAAAGGGAGCCCCACCCTGCTGCTGAGCAGAGTCTAGCAGCTGTTTGTAGGCAATCTCCAGCTCCCATTCCTGAACGGCCAGAAACTCCAAATCTTCCTGTCCCCAGTGCCCTTCCGAGACATTCAGTCTTTGTTCTCTGTGCTCCATTATTTCCTCCAAATGCCACTCCCGATCACTCCCAAAGTCAGGGTCCTCGGACAGCCTCCAATACAACAATCCCAGGCCATTATAGTCAAAGCCTTCCGTGGGGCTGTCATCCGCTGACCACTGGCACTCTTGGGCTACATACCACCGGAGGGCTCTGTAGCTCTCATCCAACCGCATCTCTGCCCGGATCAGCCTGCTTAACTCAGCTGTCCACTCCTGCTTTGGTTGTTCCCCCAATAACAGCATTCGTACTTCATACTGCGACCAGTACCTTACATAGATGGAGGGGAGAATCTTTCCCTGGTGTTGCTGCTCGAGGGCTAGCACTTTCTTCCAGAGTTCGCAGCGGATCGAATCCGACCATCCCAGCAGGACCTCCTCTGATACTGGTCCTCTATGCTGTATCTGCATCTCTCGCAACCTCCTTCCGAATTCCTCTTCCATGGTGGCTGGTTCTTTAGGCGTTGTCTCCGATTGCCGTATTTCCGCCATTCTCCGCTCATGTTGCCGCTCTAGTTCTCTCTTTTGTCGCTCTCATTCTCTCTTTTGTCGGGCATCCTGCAGCTGAATGCCTTCAATGGCTTCCTGTATGGCGGTCTCTGATGGGTTAGCCCCATATAATGCCAACCGCTGCCACACTCGTTGCTGAAACAAATCTTCAACTGACCGGGGTCCTGCATCACCTTTCTTCTGGTCCATCTCAGCTCTCAAGTAGGTCTTTCAGCGTGACTTTCCTGCAGGCTGCATAGCTGGTCATTCACTGTGGTGGTTTGGCGTGTCCCAGGAACTGGAGAGCAAATCCCACCGCTGTCAACCAATGTAACGAGCCCCTTTGCTCGCTCGGTTCCACTCTCCCGACACTCCTCTGCTCTACTGGATCATCCGGTGCTCCAGGATTCAAACTACAGCTATGTGCCATTCTAATCCATTTGTGATCATTCAGAACAAACACCAGGCAGGCTGTATGTAAGTTCAAACAGGAGAGACTTAATTAGAACCAAAATCAAGTCTTATATACAGTAACAGAGGAGGTAACCAGAACTAGGGATGAGCTCGGTGTTCGAGTCGAACATAAGTTCGACTCGAACATCGGCTGTTCGATCGTTCGACGAAGATCGAACGATTTGGGCCGTTCGCGCCTAATTCGAGTGACGCGAACGGCCCACAATGCACTACGCCATCGCAGTGTCATCCAGGCGCTGTGATTGGCCAAGCATGCACTGTGACCCCGCATGCTTGGCCAATCACAGCGCCGGCAGCGAGGAGAGCAATGATTGGCCACAGGCAGGATGCCTGTGGCCAATTATTGCTGAGGGTGTTTAGTACACGCCCCACACTATAAAAGGCCGCCAGCACGGCGGCCTAGTGTAGTGTGTTCCGGAGCAGGGAAAGAGAAGCATAGGCAGGGACAGTGACATTTTTTTTTCTTGCTTAACCTGGATTCCTTTAGTTTAGGGAAAGAGAAGGATAGGTAGGGAGAGTGTCAGTGTGTTTTACTGTGCTAATCCTTGTTTGTAGGGACAGGGAAGGACAGTGAGGGAAATTCTCCTTGTGCTATACTGTGCTAAAGCATTGATCATCAACCATCTTTAAAAAAACATTTTTTATAGGGACAGAAAACTATAGGTAGGGAGAGTGTCAGTGTGTTTTACTGTGATAATCCTTGTTTGTAGGGAGAGGGAAGGACAGTGAGGGAAATTCTCCTTGTGCTATAGTGTGCTAAAGCATTGATCATCAACCATCTTTAAAAAAACATTTTTTATATGGACAGAAAACTATAGGTAGGGAGAGTGTCAGTGTGTTTTACTGTGCTAATCCTTGTTTGTAGGGACAGGGAAGGACAGTGAGGGAAATTCTCCTTGTGCTATACTGTGCTAAAGCATTGATCATCAACCATCTTTAAAAAAACATTTTTTATAGGGACAGAAAACTATAGGTAGGGAGAGTGTCAGTGTGTTTTACTGTGCTAATCCTTGTTTGTAGGGACAGGGAAGGACAGTGAGGGAAATTCTCCTTGTGCTATACTGTGCTAAAGCATTGATCATCAACCATCTTTAAAAAAACATTTTTTATAGGGACAGAAAACTATAGGTAGGGAGAGTGTCAGTGTGTTTTACTGTGCTAATCCTTGTTTGTAGGGACAGGGAAGGACAGTGAGGGAAATTCTCCTTGTGCTATACTGTGCTAAAGCATTGATCATCAACCATCTTTAAAAAAAAAATTTTTCTAGGGACAGAAAACTATAGGTAGGGAGAGTGTCAGTGTGTTTTACTGTGCTAATCCTTGTTTGTAGGGACAGGGAAGGACAGTGAGGGAAATTCTCCTTGTGCTATACTGTGCTAAAGCATTCCTCATCAACCATCTTTGAAATCCTTGTTTTTTGGACAGTCAGGGAAATTGTCATTGTGCTATTCTGTGCGAAAGCAATCATCCTCAACCATATTTAGAAATCCTTAAGTAAAGGGACAGAGAAGGACACCTGAAGGTAGCCCTTATTGCTTTTTTCCCATCTCCCTGCAGGCCATCCATTAGAATGTCTGGAAGGCAAACAAGGAGAGGCAGACAGTCAGGAGGCAATAAAAGAGGGCAAGCAGGCTCTGTGTCTGGGGGCAACAGTGCTGGTCGTGGACGCGGTGCATTGTCATCAGCACATGGCCATGGGACACGCTAGTCCTTCTTTTCGGCAGCTGGACATGTTGAGCCACATCATGCCGAAGACTTGGTAGAGTGGATGACCAAGCCCTCCTCCTCCTCCTCATCCTCTCTCACCCAGGCTCAGGGTACTGGCAAAGCAGCTGCCAAAGCGTCCTCTTCCCTGGTATCAATGTCAGACTCATCATCAGTCACTCCTTCCCTAGACCCACCATGTCCTCCTCCTGAGAAGTCCCCCGAACTGTTTGAGCACAGTGTTGGGTACATGCTCCAGGAGGATGCCCAGCGTTTCGAAGGGTCTGATGATGAAACCCAGCTAGAGGAAGGCAGTAGCGTGAGAGCAGACAGAGGGGATGCTCAAGAAGGACACCAATCTGGCAGTCATGTTCCAGCAGCTGCAGCATACTGCCAGATTGGCTCCAGTGATGAGGAGGGAGGGGATGATGAGGTCACTGACTCCACGTGGGTGCCTAATAGGAGAGAGGAGGAGGAGGAGGATGAGGAGGAGGCACATCTCCAACGAGGCAGGATGCCCTTTGGTGGCCAGCGTAAGGGCAGTACACCGACGGAATCACACCGCAGAGCTCCGCCTGTGCAGGGCGCAGCCTCTGCCCGTCATTCAAAAAGTTCTTTGGTGTGGGCCTTTTTTGAGGCTAGTGCATCAGATCGCACAGCTGCTGTTTGCAACATATGTCTCAAGCGTATATCGCGTGGCCAAAACATCAGCCGCTTGGGTACCACATGCCTGACCAGACATATGTTGACCTGCCATGCAGCTCGTTGGCAAGCCTACCTCAAAGACCCACACCAAAGAACAAAGCGGACCTCTCCTTGCACCGCATCAGCTGGGATCTCCAACCCCACTATAACTTCAGTCCTCTCTGAAACATGCACTGAGAGGAATGAAGGTGTAGAATTAGGTGTGTCACAGCCAAGTACTTGCGGCCACTCTGCTAGCAGTACACCGACGTCCGATTCTAGCAGGCAAATTTCCCTGCCCCAGCTGCTGGACCGTCGAAAGAAGTTCACTCCCAGCCATCCACATTGCCAGCGGTTGAATGCTAGCTTGGCTAAATTGCTAGCGCTTCAACTGCTGCCTTTTCAGTTGGTAGACTCGGCCCCCTTCCGTGAGTTTGTGCAATGTGCGGTTCCTCAGTGGCAGGTTCCCAAACGCCACTTTTTCTCACGGAAGGCTATTCCGGCTCTCTACCGGCATGTGGAAGGCAATGTCTTGGCCTCGCTGGACAGGGCGGTCAGCGGTAAGGTGCATATTACCGCTGACTCATGGTCCAGCAGGCATGGACAGGGACGTTACCTTTCTTTCACGGCCCATTGGGTCACTCTTTTGGCAGCTGGGAAGGATGCAGGACAAGGTGCAGTAGTGTTGGAGGTTGTTCCACCGCCACGCCTCCAAAATGCTACTACTGGTTGTGACACACCTCTCTCCTCCACCCCCTCCTCTTCTTCTTCCTCCATGGCCTCTTCCTGTGCTTTGTCCTCTGAACCAGCGGTGCTCCGTAGCCGTTCAAGGGGCTACGCAAGTACGCAGGCAAAAAGATGCCATGCCGTGCTTGCGCTGGTGTGTTTGGGGGACAGAAGCCACACTGGGGCAGAGGTCCTGTCTGCTCTGCAGGGCCAGGCCGAGAGGTGGTTGACGCCACGCCAGCTTAAGCCAGGAATGGTGGTTTGCGACAATGACACCAACCTCCTCTCCGCCCTCCGACAGGGACAACTGACCCATGTGCCCTGTGTGGCTCACGTCCTTAACCTGGTGGTGCAGCGGTTCTTGGGCAGGTACCCGGGCTTACAGGATGTCCTGAGGCAGGCCAGGAAAGTCTGTGTGCATTTCCGCAGATCTTATAATGCCAGTGCTCGCCTGGCTGAGCTGCAAAAGGAGTTGAACCTGCCCAAGAACCGCCTTATATGTGACATGCCCACCAGGTGGAACTCAACGTTGGCCATGCTGCAGCGGCTGCACACGCAGCAGAGGGCCATCAATGAGTACCTGTGCGACTACGGCACCAGGACAGGGTCAGGGGAGCTTGGTTTTTTTTCTCCACGCCAGTGGGGCATGATCAGGGATGCATGCACTGTCCTGGCACCATTTGAGGAGGCCACGAGGATGGTGAGCAGTGACAGTGCATGCATCAGTGACACTGTACCTCTTTTCCACCTGTTGGAGCACACGCTGCGTGGAATAATGGACAGGGCACTTGAGGCAGAACAGAGGCAGGAAGAGGAGGACTTCCTTGCCTCTCAAGGCCCCCTTTACCCAGACAGTGTTCCTTCTGTCCCACCCATCGCACAGGAAGAGGAGGAGGAGGAGGAGGAGGAGGATTGTGTCAGCATGGAGGTGGAGGCTGGCACTCAGCATCATCAGCAGCAGTCTTTTAGGGATGATTTACAGTCCCAAGAAACCAGTGGACTTGTACGTGGCTGGGAGGAGGTGGCTGCGGATCATGTCGTCCTTAGTGACCCAGAGGACTCCGGACCGAATGCCTCAGCTAACCTACGCTGCATGGCCTCCCTGATCCTGCAAAGTCTGCGGAAGGATCCTCGTATTCTTCGGATCAAGGAGAGGGACCATTACTGGCTGGCCACTCTCCTTGATCCACGGTACAAGGGTAAGGTTGCGGACCTTATGTTACCGTCGCAGAGGGAGCAGAGGATGAGACAACTCCGGGAGGCCTTGCAGAAAGGTCTGTGCAACGCGTTCCCAGAGACTGGGAGGTTACAAACTCCTGGTCCTGGACAACGAGTTGCTGAGGCTTCGGCCAGTCAAAGAAGGAGCGGTGGGGAAGGTGGCCGTCTGACCGATGCGTTCAGACAATTCTTTAGTCCGCAGCCCCAAAGTATGATCGGTTCCAGCAACCATCGCCAGCGTCTGATAAACATGGTGCAGGAATATCTAGGGGCAAGGTCAGACTTGGACACCTTCCCCACCGAAAATCCTCTGGCTTACTGGGTCTTGAGGATGGATCACTGGCCAGAGCTTGCACAGTATGCAATTGAGCTACTGGCCTGTCCTGCATCCAGCGTTCTTTCGGAACGCACATTCAGTGCTGCTGGAGGATTTGTCACGGATCACAGGGTGCGCCTGTCCACCGACTCGGTTGATCGACTGACTTTCATCAAGATGAACCAGTCTTGGATCACCACCAGCTACCACACACCTGATGCTGATATAACAGACTAATTGATTTTAACATGTCACATCCCTTCAAGACTGATGCTGAGTGCCTGTGCTGTTATGTTGACTGGCTATCCTCCTCCTCCGAGTCCTCAATGATACGATTGATGATGATAGCTTGGAAGATCATTTTTGTTTATGGGTGCCGCCACCAGTGGCTAAGGCCCAATTTTTCAGCCCCTGTTTAACAGGGGCGTGTAATTACAATTTTTGAAGCAATACTTTGCAACAGGGCTCATTGCTGTGCTCCAAGTACAGTATCTGTGAGGGGTTGCAGTGTTGTGCCACCAGTGCCTAAGGCCCAATTTTTCAGCCCCTGTTCAACAGGGGCATGTAATTACAATTCTTGATCTAATAATTCACAGCAGGGCCCATTGCTGCACCCACCAAGAGTAACTCTGAGGGCTTACAGTGTTGTGGCAACACCACCACCACCACCACCACCACCACGAAAGGCCCAATTTTTCAGCCCCTGTTCAACAGGGGCATGCAATTACAATTCTTGATCTAATAATTCACAGCAGGGCCCATTGCTGCACCCACCAAGAGTAACTGTCAGGGCTTACAGTGTTGTGGCACCAGCACCACCATGAAAGGCCCAATTTTTACTACCACTGTTCAACAATTATATGTAATTACAATTCCTGATATAATAGTTGACAGCAGGGCGTTCCAGCACCAACCAAGAGTAACTGTGAGTGCTTACAGTGTTGTGCCAACACCAACAACTAAGGGGCCTATTTCTGCAGAGTATATACGGCAGGTCCCTACTTTCAAACATCCAACTTACAAACGACTCCTACTTGCAAACGCAAGAAGACAACAGGAAGTGAGAGGAAATCTACCCCTAGGAAGGAAAATTCTCTCCTGTAAGAATTAATATGGGAGAAAGGTGTCTCCTCTGTACTGATGCTTTATCACCAATCCTTGTTTCAAGAAAAACACCACATTTCAAAAACAGTTGTCATTGGGACGGAAAGTGAGGTGAAATGTTCTGAACAGGGGCACAGACAGCAAAACAAATGTTACAGGGGTGATAACCCTTACCTATGTTTTCCAAAAAGTTTAAAAATAGATTTTTGGGCTGGAGCTACACTTAAACAATGTACCTGTTCAAAATTACAAACACATTCTACATAAGAACAAACCTACAGTCCCTGTCTTGTATGCACCGCCTGTATACGGCTGTTCAGAGTATATAGGGCCTTTTTTATTTTGTGTGCGGTGTTCCCCTTAATATCCATACACGACCCAAAGGGGCTGGTAATGGGCTGGGGTAGGGGGGGGGGTCATGGGGTAGCTATGCCATTTTTCTTAAAGATTTTCATCCATATTACCGGGACCAGACATTACATTAAAGCCGCAAGCAGTTTTAAATGGCTTTTTTTTCCTTTAGAAGTATCATTTTGTGCAGGGACAGTTCTAAACACGGGAAACACGTGGCACTTCACAGGGATACTTTAGACACCCCCCAGGTACGATATTTAAAGGAATATTTGACTTTTTTTTTCACTTTATGCATCATTAAAATGACTGCTCCCGAAAAACGACCGTTTTTAAAACTTCTTTTTGCATTGATACATGTCCCCTGGTGCAGAACCCGGGTTCCCAAACCCTTTTTAGGACAATAACATGCATAATAGTCGTTATAATTAGCACTTTAGAATTCGAACGTTCGCATCCATTGTATTTAATAGGGTTCTAATGTTCGTACGAACGTTCGGTCCGTTTGCGGGTTCTGGTGCGAACCGAACCCGGGGGTGTTCGGCTCATCACTAACCAGAACATAAATTAACATGAGCTAATTAACTAAATCCTTTAGACAGCCAAGGTGACTCATAGATATGACCTTTCAGGGTAGACATCCCGTCTCCTCGCTCACCTGCTATACAATACACATTATCATAAGTGTAAACATCACACACTTAGCAGGGTCAATTAGCACAGAGGACAGACAGATGGCTGGAGGTGATGTCTTTAGCATATCCTTAGAGTGAACGTGTGAACGTCCCAACAGTATGAATCAGTCACTCTAATATGGCATATACAGGGTCCCCAGAGTCTGTGTGTCTTGGGGGGACATGGACCTGAATTCAAAGTAACACCCCCTCAAGGGTCCCCAGGCATACAGCTCACAAAGAGCACCGTTCCCCCAAATGCCAGGGCCCATGGTCGCAAGGCAAGAGGCTTGCATTCAGTCCCCTCCAAAAGCCTCTGTCCCGGCTAGGTCTGTCACATATATATATATATATATATATATATATATATATATATATATATATATATGTGTAGCGAGGTGTCACTTTGCAGTGTGGTTATAGACTACTGTGTGTATTGAGAAGGAACTCAGCTCCCTCCGGTGTTTCAATCAGAACCTTACAGCAACTTGTTTGTTTTAAAGTGGATGTAAACCTGAAATGTTTTATTTATTTTTTTGCTGTCACAATGTAGAGTATAAGATTTCCTATCATCTGTGCCCAGTCTTGCCACAAACAGTTAATCCAGCTCTGAGCAATCCTCTTTTATTGTTCAGTGAGATAAAACGGACAAACAGAGAAAAACCTTTGTCCGTTCCGCCCCCTTGCTTTGAGTGACAGGTTATTTACATATCTCGTGCACTAGCTTTATTTTTTAATTCCCACCCCCACTCCTTTTCTGAAGTCATGTGGTTACTTTTCTGGATTTTGACTTGATGTTAGTGATCGTGGCAGAAGGAATACACAGGAGAAAATGCATGTTGACATGGGGAGTGTAGAGGTGGGCGGGGAGTCTACTGACATCAAGACTCCACCCACCGAGCTCCAGACAACAGATCCACCCACAGAATCTGCAGTTTTTCAATTCTTATAACAGACAGAGGGGAGACATTTGACAGATAAGGATACATGCAGGAGGCATCTATATCCTTATAGATCAGCACTATGGCAGTAGTTTAGAAAGGATGAGAGTGGGTTTACATCCATTTTAACTGTATTGAGCAAAGCATTATGGAACTTGCAGTACAGGGAGAAAAAGACTCCATTGCCTTGGGTACTAAACAGACTACAATACCCACAGTGCAGCTGTACTACCAGAGTGCCCTGCATCATTGCACAGCCTGCTGGGAGAGGTTATTTTAAGGAGGGGAGGAGTTACTTTCGGTCTCTTGGGACGCGGCCTTCATTCAAGGAGGAAGCCTGTGCTGGGGCCTGCTACCAGTGTGTGTAGGCCCGAGAAGCCTGGGCCTCCAGTCGCCAGAGCGGATCGCCTAACCTTAGAGGGATCCTTTTCACTGTGTCCGACCTACACTCCACAGCAACCAGGGTCGCCCATCCACCCACACCTATTGACAGGTACGCGGAGGACCAGAGACTGCAAGTTGTGGAGAGGCCGAGAACCGAGACACTACCAGCGGAACATACCGGAGAGGAGAGGCCTCATTGGGTGAGAGGGCTCCTGCCCAATGATATAAGTAACTGTATCGCAGGAGGGTGGATCTGATATACTCAATATTACTGTTTGTAAGTTAACACGCCACGTGCAGAGACTCATCGCAGCTTACAGTGACAGTGCATTGAAAGGATTGGCGCTTGTGCCGCCAGCACGTTATATATACTGTGAATGTTCATTTTCTTCTTACCAGTTGGATTACAAATTATTCATGTGCACCAACTAAAGGCTAGCGAAGATTACTCTTGAACGGAAGGAACACGTATAGTGCTCAGTTTGCTTGTTTGAACTAAACCAGTGGGACACATATATAGAAGTTGCCCGCTAGAGGGAGCCCAAGAACATATAGACTCATATATATATATATATATATATATATATATATATATATATACATATATCTGTTTATGCTAGTTTATACAGTCATTGTTATTACTAGAACTGGGTGAGGCCTGGTGGATAGGTGCTCCAGCGCTGGTCTTATTGCATTGGGGGAATCCCTTCACTGCATGCTTACCTAGGTATGACTTCAGCTCATAGTGTTTAAACCTGTGATTAAATTCCATGCCATTGACTCTTACAGGGCCCTGTATGAAGTCAATTGTCATTTATTTAAGTTTGCTTCATCTTTCTTTTACCAAGTAAACGCTTTATCCTTGGTTAAACTACACTTGTGTGAAATCTTGTCTGTTAGTTGGGACAGGTAACCAGTATAAGTAACAATA
The DNA here is from genome assembly GCA_029206835.1 of Rana muscosa. Lineage (NCBI taxonomy): Eukaryota > Metazoa > Chordata > Amphibia > Anura > Ranidae > Rana > Rana muscosa. The sequence goes on along the minus strand of CM055118.1, from coordinate 366,229,459 downwards.
TTTCAATATATTATCATCATTGTATGATATCATTGTGGTTCCCAACTACCAGTGGGTTCCACAATCATTGTGTTGTCTAGTTGTGCCAAGGGAGGGTTCGAGCCAAACATCTGGGGTTGATAGGCAGAGTGCAGACCCAAAACTAACCAGCAGCTCCTACGGGGGTAGTGCTACATATAAATTAATTAATAATGAGAAATAGAAAGTGAAAGTGCCCTCTGGTGGTCATAAGGCGAATGACATTTGAAAACAGTAATTTTAAATGTGGCCATCTAGTGGTGCAATCTAAATGTGCAATAATTGTGAATAGCTGAATTTATAAAAATATATTGAATAGAATATACTTTAATAAAATACAGTTAAAATAAATTTGTGGTCATAATTAAATTATACGTTTTACGTAAAGTTTTTTAGTGTTGAATTTATATTATGTGACACAGTGAATTAGGTGACACCATACATTTTAACTATATATTTTAATATAAAAATAAAATAAAATAAATAATGTCAAAAAATAAATCTACTTATGAATATGGATTGATAACCCTAATGACAGGTGTCTATGGAAACTTGGTAATAGCTATCTAGAAAGCAGGAGTGAATAATTTAAAATATTCAATTAAAAAAAATTACAAAATATAAAAAATGGATTTAATCATTAATAATCTGTGATGAAGCAGTTAAGATCTAATTCAACATTTAACCCTAATGGTGTCAAAGTTTGGAGTTCAAATATCCATTTAGTTTCATTCCGGTGTATTTTTTGGATCATATTGGCACCTCTCCAGTGTTTATTAATAGTGTCAATTGCATAAAAGGACAGTCCAGCTGGGTCTTTTTTGTGTGCCATCCTGAAATGGTTGGACACACTGTGTTTTGGGAATCCACTGCGAATATTTGTTATGTGTTCACTGACTCGTTTTGTTAACGTCCTGGAAGTCCTACACACGTACTGGTAGCCACAAGTACATTACAGAACATAAGTCACGTGTCTAATGCCACATGTTATGAATGGTTTGATGGGGTACTGTTTATTGGTTTGGTGAGAAGTGAAAGATATCCTTTTCCTGGGGGCTCCTTGTGTTCTCCTACAGGGTCCACATCTTCCACATCTGTAGAAACCTTACAAGTTAAACATAGGGGTTGCTTGTTTTTTGGGAGGGTCAGGTATATTTTTTACTAGTTTTGTTCTTGACTTGCAACTGTAATTGTAGCGCAAGGGGGCTCTACAAAGTAGGGCCTGAATACAAATGCACGCCACACTTTTCACATATTTATTTGTAAAAAAAATTGGAAAACCATTTATAATTTTTCTTCCACTCCACAATTATGAGCCACTTTTTTTGTTGGTATATCATATAAATTCCCAATAAAATACATTTACGTTTTTGATTGTAACATGACAAAAGGAAAATTTCAAGAGGTATGAATACCCTTTCAAGGCACTGTATTTATAAGTTAGAAACTAACAGAACAAAGGAGGCAATTCAGATAGTCATGTTGGACAGCATCTTCTGACATGACAGTTAGTCTGTAGAACTTACTTTCACTCTATTTCCATCTTATGAGACATAATAACAGACAGTAGAACCCACCTTCACTCTATTCTTTTTTTTATATTATGACACATAATATTGGCCTGTAGAACCTACCTTCATAGGCAAGTGTCCCCATGATGAATGGCAGCAGCAGGATATATAACTTCATCTTGCTGGAAAAAAAATACACAAGGTTTTATAATTAATCACTAAAACACAGCCAGGGCATTATTTGAAGATCACTTACAGCTACCTCTCCTGTATATACTGCCCACTGTCATCCCCTCCACACTCCTCCCCTGTACATACTGCCCACTGTCATACCCTCCACACTCCTCTCCTGTATATACTGCCCACTGTCATCCCCTCCACACTCCTCTCCTGTACATACTGCCCACTGTCATCCCCTCCACACTCCTCTCCTGTACATACTGCCCACTGTCATCCCCTCCACACTCCTCTCCTGTACATACTACCCACTGTCATCCCTCCACACTCCTCTCCTGTACACACTGCCCTCTGTCATCCCTCCACACTCCTCTCCTGTACATACTGCCCACTGTCATCCCCTCCACACTCCTCTCCTGTACATACTGCCCACTGTCATTGCCTCCACTCTCCTCTCCTGTACATACCACCCTCTGTCATCCCCTCCACACTCCTCTCCTGTACATACTGCCCACTGTCATACCCTCCACACTTCTCTCCTGTACATTCTGCCCACTGTCATCCCTCCAAACTCCATTCCTATACATACTGCCCACTGCCATCCCCTCCACACTCCTTTCCTGTACATACAGCCCACTGTCATCCCCTCCACACTCCTCTCCTGTACATACTGCCCACTGTCATCCCCTCCACACTCCTCTCCTGTACATACTGCCCACTGTCATCCCCTCCACACTCCTCTCCTGTACATACTACCCACTGTCATCCCTCCACACTCCTCTCCTGTACACACTGCCCTCTGTCATCCCTCCACACTCCTCTCCTGTACATACTGCCCACTGTCATCTCCTCCACACTCCTCTCCTGTACATACTGCCCACTGTCATTGCCTCCACTCTCCTCTCCTGTACATACTGCCCTCTGTCATCCATCCACACTCCTCTCCTGTACATACTACCCTCTGTCATCCCTCCACACTCCTCTCCTGTACATACTGTCCACTGTCATCCCTACACACTCCTCTTCTGTACATACTGCCCACTGTCATACCCTCCACACTCCTCTCCTGTACATACTGTCCTCTGTCATACCCTCCACACTCCTCTCCTGTACATACTGCCCTCTGTCATCCCTCCACACTCCTCTCCTGTACATACTACCCTCTGTCATCCCTCCACACTCCTCTCCTGTACATACTGTCCACTGTCATCCCTACACACTCCTCTTCTGTACATACTGCTCACTGTCATACCCTTCACACTCCTCTCCTGTACATACTGCTCACTCTCATACCCCCACACTCCTCTCCTGTACATACTGCCCACTGTCATCCCCTCCACACTCCTCTCCTGTACATACTGTCCACTGTCATACCCTCCACACTCCTGTCCTGTTTATACTGCCCACTGTCATCCCCTCCACACTCCTCTCCTGTACATACTACCCTCTGTCATACCCTTCACACTCCTCTCCTGTACATACTGCTCACTCTCATACCCCCACACTCCTCCCCTGTACATGCTGCCCACTGTCATCCCCTCCACACTCCTCTCCTGTACATACTGTCCATGGTCATTCCTCCACACTCCTCTCCTGTACATACTGTCCACTGTCATCCCTCCACACTCCTCTCCTGTACATACTGCCCACTGTCATCCCTCCACACTCCTCTCCTGTACATACTGCCCACTGTCATCCCTGCACACTCCTCTCCTGTACATACTGCTCACTGTCATACCCTCCACACTCCTCTCCTGTACATACTGTCCACTGTCATCCCTCCACACTCCTCTCCTGTACATACTGTCCACTGTCATCCCTCCACACTCCTCTCCTGTACATACTGCTCACTGTCATCCCCTCCACACTCCTCTCCTGTACATACTGCCCACTGTCATCCCTCCACACTCCTCTCCTGTACATACTGGCCACTGTCATCCCTCCACACTCCTCTCCTGTACATACTGTCCACTGTCATCCCTCCACACTCCTCTCCTGTACATACTGTCCACTGTCATCCCTCCACACTCCTCTCCTGTACATACTGCTCACTGTCATCCCCTCCACACTCCTCTCCTGTACATTTTGCCCACTGTCATTCCCTCCACACTCCTCTCCTGTACATAAAATACCTTAATTTCCTTACTATATATTCTATACTATATATACTGAATATAAACTATTTCTCAGGCTTGTAATATCCCCAACCTAGCCCTTCCTGGATTGGGCATGCTCTTGCTGGTATACATATAATCTTAATCTTTATTATATACCTGCTCTTCTTTATGTGTCAGTCCTCTAATTCGTTCTTTCTCTCCCAGCTTTTCCTGAAGTCTGCATGTCCTGTCAGAACAAGCCACATGCTTTTATATTGATGGTTTGGTGGAAGAATTCCTCAGAAACAGTAAATGTTGGAGTAGCTATTGACAAGCCACCAGTAGTCAAATACAATTAAGTTTTATTGTGGCATTTACACCATTTACCTATTTTATGATCCTAATATTTTTATATGACAGTTCTTCGTAATTTTTTTACATAATGTAGCAGAATCATGAGACTCCAAGTCATGTGTTGGGGAGTCCATATTCCAGCCATTTACTATTAAAAAGAGGGAGTCTGAAAACAGCCATAGGGGTAGTGTGATGGAACCGTCCAGCACCCAGCTTGGATGCTTCCGTGAGTATTCAGCTTCCTGCAGTCTGGACCCAGGAACAAAGTACTGTAGCGGAATATTGCACCCAAGAATCTAGACAAAATTAGCTTAGGTGCACTGGAACAGGCACTAACTTTATTGTAAAATCACACAGAATATACAGCACACCAGATCAGGTGAGCCTATCACATTATCAAATGCAAAGGAAACTGTATACAGGAATATAATTAACATAGGAACAGCTAACTTAAACAGTATGCTAATCCACCTCTAGTAACTAATAGCTGACAGCAGTGGCGTAGCTAGGGGGTGGCTATTGGGGCTATAGCCCTGAATCTGGGGCCCATAGCCCCAAGTCTCTTGCCCCAGGGCTCCCTGCCTAACCAGTGGGCAGTGGCTTCTCTGCAACCGGACCACGGGTGCGGCAAGCGGTAGGGCTGCATGAGAGAGCAGGGCAGGCAGATGAGAGAAGCCAGCGGGCGGACAAGCAGAGATGAAATCATCTCTCTCAGCCCGCCCTGCATCACCGCTCTTCTGCCCTCACAGCCGGGCCTCTTCAATGTCAGATCGAGGTGCGGCGGGGAGCAGCGAGATGACATCATCTCTCACTGCCCGCCCCGCATCACTGCTCGTCCGCCCTCACAGCGCGGGCCTCTTCAATGTCGGAGGTGTGGCGGAGAGCAGTGAGATGACATCATCTCTCACTGTCCGCCTTGTATCCCCACTCTTCTGCCCTCACTCAGAACAAAATGAACCAGTTCTGCCAGCCTGCCACCAATGCAGCGACAATGCACATTTGGTGGCACTGGCTGGTATGGCAAGTGACAATCCGCAAATAGTGGCAGGCGACGTGACCAGCGATCATCCACATCTGGTGACAGGTGACATGGCAAGGGACAATCCACATCTGGTGACAGATGAAGTGGCAAGTGACAATCCACATCTGGTGCCAGGTAACGGTGGCAAATAACAAGCTGCATCTGAGGACAGGCGATGGTGGCAAGTAACAAGCTGCATCTGGTGACAGGCGACGGTGGCAAGTGACAAGCTGCATCTGATGTCAGGAGATGTGGCAAGTGACACGCCCAGGGCTCTCACTGATTCTGCATTATGGTGAGTTGAACCACTTCATTATATATTACAATATAACAATAGAAACAATGCGCTTCCATCACCCTGACACCATGTCAACCATGGTGCCGTGAAGATTGAAGCACCAACACCAGCCATTGCCCGTAAATATTTCTTACCACCCACTTTTTCAGACCTAGAAAAGCCCCCTGGCTAACAGTAATCTAATTAACATGAACTAATTAACAGCTAGCCACTTAAACCCTCATAGGTGACCAGACTGTCCGGCGCCCACAACCCAGGATACACAGCACATTACACATTATTATAAGCATAAACACATAACCTCCCATAAGGGTTCCATAATAAGGTAAAGTGGTCACAGTATTAATTACATCTCCAAGAGATGCTCAGACAGACAGAAACAACAGGTGACTCAATTAACAATGGGAATGCACACCTAGGAGGCACACAATGGGAATGCACAATAGGAGAGAAACAAACTTGTGTAATCTGTCCAATGTCCACTAGACAAGTCATCAGAAGACAAACAATGTGCCAGCAGTCTGACACAGTGGAATTAATTTATCTTTTGTCAGAGAATAGCTCGCAGAAGAACTGGCACATTTGCTTTTGCCCAACAGAATTGCAGATTGGTACATTGAAATTCAGCAATGCATATGCGCGCCACAACGAGATCACCTGGAAGTTCGGCCCCCCTCCTTCCCCCACTACCGGGCCATTCAGAAAGCGCAGCGCGCCTTGTGCATGCGCAATAGGGAACCGGCTGTGAAGGGCATGGCTTCACTGCCGGTTTCCTTTACAGCAATGGCGGTGGCAGCACCTGAGAGCCGGTGGAAAAATCAGCTGGGGTGAAGGCACCACAGGATCCCTGGACAGGTAAATGTCCTAATATTAAAAGTCAGCAGCTACAGTATTTGTAGATGCTGACTTTTCATTTTTTCTGAAGGATCCTAGAGCTCATTTTTAAGGCATCAGCATACCAAGACATTTTGGACAATGTCATTCCCCCAACTTTGTGGGAACAGTTTGGGGATGGCCCCTTCCTGTTTCAACATGACTGCGCACAAGTGCACAAAGCAAGTCCATAAAGACATGGATGAGCGAGTTTAGGGTGGAGGAACTTGACTGGCCTCAACAGAGTCCTGACCTCAACCCCATAGAACACCTTTGGAATGAATTAGAGCGGAGACTGCGAACCAGGCCTTCTCGTCCAACATCAGTGCCTGACCTCACAAATGCGCTTCTGGAAGAATGGTCAAACATCCCCATAGACACACTCCTAAACCTTGTGAACAACCTTCCCAGAAGAGTTGAAGCTGTCATAGCTGCAAAGGGTGGGCCAACTCAATATTGAACCCTATGGACTAAGACTGGGAATCCATTAAAGGTCATGTGTGTGTAAAGGCAGGCGTCCCAATACTTTTGGTAATATAGTGTAAGTATATTTACACAACAACAATATTCTAGGCCCAGTAAGACTAAGGACCAATAAAACAAGAAAATGTGAATCTAGCAGAGAGGTGTTACTTTGGTGCTAAATATTGTGTGTATAATGCCACTTTGCCTCAGTTGCCTATAGAACAGCATGCTGTGTCTAATGTTAAATACAACCCTAAGCACAGCAGAAACTGTTTCCTTTTGGAAAAAAAGCAAACAAAAAACGAAGGGCAACTATTCAGAAATTAGCAGAAAATATCAAGTCATTAGATCCCAAATGCAGACCTGACTATTATGAATAATAAAATCAGCAACAGCATGAAATCAGGAGCAGCAGCCAAAGACATACATCATCCCAAACTGTGGTACTCCATCACCCTGCAACTTCTGGAAGAGCAGCTCGAGGCCAGAGAATCACCTCCTGCTCTTCCCTGTAGCCTTCCTTCCACGCTTCCCTGCAGCGTTCTCTCCACGGCCCCGTCCACGCACCCTTGCAGGCTGGGCCACTGTGGGTGGTGATGTGGCAGGAGGAGGAGGAGAAGGAGGAGAGGGATTGGCCTGATGTGACAGATGGGTGGCCTCAGTCAGCTGCCCCCTCACCCCCATGTGTACGGCCATGTATATGAGGTGCTCACAAAGGGCCCGTTGTTCCGCCTCCATTTGGAGCAACTTATTCGCCAGATAGCTGCTAAACCCATCCGTAGGGTTGAGGGGGGCCCTCATGATGGCAGCAGCCTCCCGAATCATCTTTAGTGACTCCTCCTCCACTTGTGTCATCCGCCGTTGTTTTGGCGGTCTGACGTGGAGGGGAGCCACTTGGGAGACGGTGCTGCCACTAGGCCTGGGGACCTGCTGAGTCCCACTTGGCCCTGCCTCCTCCTGCCTGCCACACTCCTGAGCCTCTTCCTCCTGGCTTGCCTCATCCTGTTTTTAAAATAAAATGTAAAATTGTATTATTTGGGGAATCTATCACACACAATTTGGATATCATTACTGGTGCATATTTTTTTTTGGGGGGGGGTGATATCATTTATGACTAATCCAACCATTTCAACACAATATTACGTAGTGGACAATAATTATCAGCAAAAATACTATACCTGGCTGAAGATGCAAAGATCTGGCTCTTCAAGTTCAGGTGGCCCCTCCTCCGCCTCTGCAGGGGTGGAGGGAAGAGTGGAAGGAACGCTGGAGGGAAGGGTGGAAGGAAGGGTTGAGGGAAGGCTGGAAATAGATTCCCTGGCCTCGATCTGGTCATCCAGAAATTGAAGATGTTTGTAGTACCACAGCTTGGGCTTTACTACATCGTCGGCTGCTGCTCCTGATCTCTTTGACTGGCGCACTTCCTTGTATTTTTTTTATAGGAATTACGCAGGTTGTTGATTTTATTATTGATCATAGTGTAGTCTGCATCTGGAATCCATGGCTTCATATCCTCTGCTAATTTTGTAATAGTTGCCCGACGTACATCACTCTTGTGGTACGCTGGGTGTTTCAGTTCCCACAGGTTGCGCTGTTCCTTATATTTGTCTATAAAAATCAGCATCACCTCCGGCTCACGTAGTTTATGCATCTTTTTGGATCAGCAAGTAAAAAAAAACAATAAAAAAAAAAACAGATCAGATTTGATTCTCCTCAACTTATCACAATATTGCCATTTACAATCATGAACCATTATAGGCCACTGCAGGCCCGAGTTCCCTTCTTACCTTAGTTGAGTTTGTTTGTTCACTTCCGGTCGTCCTTACTCCGCGCATCCCTAATAACTTCTTTCCCCTTTTTATACCCTGCGCATGCGTGTAACTCCGCCCTCGTCGCCTGCCCATGACGGACTTTTTCTGCATTTCCCCGCCCCTTAACGATCGGCGCACAGTGTGAGACGGCGACATGTCGCAGACACAGGTGGCTTCTTTAGTAGAAATTACCGACGAGGAAAGCCCGGAGGCGGAAACGTCCCGATCCAGTAAAAAAAGATACAAGGCGACTAATATGTCTTTTGCTGAGATGGCGGAGATGGTGGACATTCTGCGGAGGAAGGATTACGACGGCAAGCATGGCCCATGCGACACCCCTAATCTCCGGAAGTCACAAATTATGGACAAAGTGGCGAAGACTCTCTATAAAAAATATGGGGTCAGGAGATTCAAGGAACAACTCCGTAAAAGGTGGTCTGACCTGAAGCTCAGGGAGCCGGAGCAGTATAGGAAGCTTTCAAAAAGCATAGAAAAAAGTAAGTTTTTTTTTACTGTGTTCTTTCACATTGTAATATGTGTTCTTCCATGTTTTGCAACATGTGCTTGGCTTGACTGGTTTCACATTTTAAAATGTCAACTTTTATGTTAAGTGGAGAGTCCACTTATTTAGTAAATGTGTGTTAAAAAAAATTGCTGCTTTTCCCCCAAACATGTTTGGCACATATCCAGGTAAACTACATGTGGGCATGCCTCATTTAATTTAAACAATGTTTATCTACACATTGTTGGCTAGATGATGTGTTGTAAGGAAAACTAGAATGTGAATGAAAGGCTAAACTGTATTCTGGGTAAAGGAGATGACACTCCAGCAGTTGTGTACTCATTTTTTTTTTCTGGATCAAGATACTATAGTCTGGGCCACATGACCAAATTTATAAACGGTGTCACACACAGGTGGTCCAGTGGATACCTTGGTGGTTATCCAAGTGTATTTGTGAGTGTCCTCAAAAATAACATGTTGCTTTGTAGAGTTTGCAAGATCTCATATGTTCATCTTGAAACTCAGGGACAAATATCAATTGTACCCCACTTCAAAACAATGAGAATCCATTTTCAGGCCTAAAAACTCTGTGTGCTAAAGGATACATTATTTTTGACATTCCCATAGGGGAGAGGAGACTGGGAGAACACCATGCTCAGGAGGCGAGGAACCAAACACCACAGAAACTCCCCGAAGATCACAAAGCAGACCAAGATCAGCATGTTCAGGAAGGGGAGGGTGAGGAAGCGGAGGTAGAGGAAGGGGAGGTGGAGGAAGGAGAGGTGGAGCTTATCAGCACAACAGGTCAGTGTCTGTCACCACAACTTCAAGGTAAATACAGATGTAGGCCTGCATAGTTCAAATAATTTATTTTTTTAGGGACTGAACGTGGGGGTGTGTCAGGAAGTCCAAATCCCCCATTCTCGAGTGCCAGAGCCAAAATAATCATTCAGGAAATCATGGAATGCAGTAGCGAAATGGACATTATGAGAAAGAGAATGAATGTGATTGAGCAAAAATATAAAAACATTATAGATATTTTGGGGAGAATAGTGTGAACCCCCCCCCCCTGTTTTTGTGTTTTGTTATGCGTCAGAAATTTGCAATGGGATTTCCACCAGCCCAAATGTGAAGATGCACACAGTGACTGAACATGTGCTATCTGCCGTCACAGGATATCTATGTCCCTGTTTTGGGGGTGCAACCTCTTCCTCCCTACTCAAGTAGGTGAGAGGAAGGGTTTTCACCCCCAAAGCACGGCCATTGATCCCCCATGATGGCAGATAGCACATGTTTACCTTAGCCATGGGATCATGTTGAAGATACCCATTTGAGCCCCAAAAAGAAAGTGTGGTTCTTCACATTTGGGATGGATCAGGGGTAACATCACCCCATCTCATGTTTGTATTTTTCACTGTGTTATTTTGTTACTTTTTCATAAAAAATTTTTTGGCTTTTGACCCATGCATGTTTCTGCAAAAAAAGCCGCCCAAACAAAAAAAAGGCTTGAATATCGCAAACCACCCAAAAATGTGGTGCAATCAATAAAAACATTCGGGAAGTCTAAAAAAGGTGTTGCTTGTTCTTTCTATGCTCAATAGCAGTTCTGAAGATGCAAAATCAAGGTTTTTACCTGTGAGATTTGAGGCTATTTACTAAGGACAAATACACTTGGCACTACTAGAACCTGGGAGACACATAAACCCAAAATACAAGAATGACAACACAAGTTTGTAGTAAATATAATATTTTTTTTATTTTAAAAAGGTTATAAAATGTCAGATGTGGTCTGGCATTGCGATGGCCCCCTACCCGTGAAGTACTCTACGTATTTCTGACGTACTTCACGGGCACTTTGGGGGGCCAAGCCAGTACGGGCAGTGTTGAGGCCGGTCAGAATTGTCATTTCGGATGGACCGGCCTCAGGCCCAACTGATGACACATAAGTAGCTGAGAATTTTCTTAAAAAGTTGTGCAATATGCAGCAGCAGTACACAATGTTGTTCAGTTTATATTCCGCCAAATGTATAGCTGTCTGAAACAGGGGGAACCGGCTGGCCATTATCCCGAAGGCATTCTCCACAACTCTCCGGGCTCTGGCCAGCCGGTAATTAAAAACCCTCCTCTCCGGGGTGAGGGTGCGTTGGGGAAACGGCCGCATGAGGTGTGGTCCAAGTCCAAAATCTTCATCCGCAATGAAAACGAACGGGAGCCCTTCCACGTTCTCTGCATCTGGAGGCAGTGCAAGACCCCCAGCCTGCAGACGGTGAGTGAACTCCGTCTCAGCGAATACTCCGCCATCGAACATCTGGCCGTTCTTCCCCACGTCCACATACAGGAACTCGTACCGTGCCGACACCACCGCCATTAACACAATACTATTAAAACCTTTATAGTTAAAATAGTATAACCCCGAACGGGGTGGCGGCACTATGTGGACGTCCTTCCCATCAATTGCCCCTCCGCAGTTGGGGAAATCCCACCGCTGGGCAAATTGAGAGGCCACAGTCAGCCATTCCTGTGGTGTGCTAGGGAACTGTGGAGTCAAACAAAAAGAAGACATTAGTACGGTTTATGTTTACAGTGCAAGCAGATTACACACAAAAACATTGTTGACCAACATCATTCTAACATTATTATTTAAGGGAGTATTTCCTACCAATAAACAAAAGGCCCACTTAGCAGATGCCTCACCCCCGCTGAGTGGACATTCTAAACTAATCTAAGGGGGGGGCTTGAGGTGATTGTGGGGGATACAAAAAAAGGCTCTACCACTCTGCTGAGCTTGATTGAGAACTAAAACTATTTTTACATCTTTAGGGGGGGGAGGGAGGGTTGTCAAACTACGAGGGCACTGACCCCAAAAATTGGAAAAGGAAAATAGAAGGCTAGCTGTGTTTGGGCCCAGGATAGCATGCTGGAGAGGTTAGTGAAGGGAAATAGGCATGTAGGGCCCAAAAAGGCCTTTACAGGTAAAAACATGCATGGGGAAAATGGGGACATTACCAGGATATTACAAACAGGCAAATTTGGGTTAGGAGGAAAAAAAAATAGAACATTATAAAACAATAAAAACATATAATGTGATGTTAAAGGAGCAAAATTACCTTCATATAGTCCGTCTGCAGGACCTGAATAATGGCCGAACACGTCTCAGGGATAATGATCCCGAGAGCCTGGGGGGAGATGCCTGTTGTGAACTTGAGGTCCTGCAAGCTTCTCCCAGTCGCCAGGTATCTCAACGTGGCAATAAGCCTCTGCTCGGCAGTGATGGCCTGGCGCATCACAGTGTCCTGCCTCGTGATATAGGGGGACAGCAAATCCAACAGACGGTGAAAAACGGGGTCCGTCATCCTGAGATAATTCCTGAAATCATCAGGATTATTCTCATGGATTTCCCGCAGCAGAGGCATATGAGAGAATTGGTCCCGCTGGAGCAACCAATTCATAGTCCATGAACTCCTCCTCACCCTGTTCACAGACTGAACTCGGGTTACAGTGTTAACCGCAACACCAAGTCCAAAGCCAGCACGAGCTCGAGAACGAGAACGCACTTCAAACATGGTTTTAAACCGGTCGGCTGGTCAGAACGCACTCAAACAGAACGCACCGTGGAACAGCAAGGCCTGAGAAGAACGACCTGAAAAACAGTAAACGAACGGCCAAGAAGGCACTGCGAGGCAGTAACGACCTGACTGCACGCACTGAATAACAAATACGAACCCACAAGCACAAACTGAACACCAGGAAACGATCTGCAAAGCACGGAGACTGAAAAGCGCGAATCGGCTCTCACCAAACTTTTACTAACACGCGGTAACACGAAATCAGCAAAAGCAGCCCAAGGGGTGGCGCCATTAGATTTGTTCGGCCCTTTTATAGCGCATCGTAAGTTTTGTACGTGCCGTCGTTTTCTTGCCGTCGGTTTTTAGACTGATGGTGTGTGGCCAAGACTGATGAAAAACAGTTTCATCGGATTTCCGATGGTCAAATCCATCGGACAAAAATCCATAGGTTATCCGATTGTGTGTACAGGGCTTAACAGTGCCTTGAACAAGTATTCATACCCCTTGAAATTTTCCACATTTTGTCATGTTACAACCAAAAACGTCAATGTATTTTTTTGGCATTCTATGTGATAGACCAACACAAAAGGGCACAAAATTGTGAAGTGGAAGGAAAATGATAAATGGTTTTCAAAATGGTTTACAAATAAATATGTGAAAAGTGGGGGGGGGGATTTGTATTCAGCCCCCTTTACTCTGATACCCCTAGTAAATAGAGTCAACTATTAGTCGTGGGCTCCACAAATCTGGCCTTTATGGAAGAGTGACAAGAAGAAAGACATTGTTGAAAGAAAGCCATAAGAAGTCCCATTTGCTGTTTGCAAGAAGCCATGTGGAGGACACGGCAACAATGTGGAAGAAGGTGCTCTGGTCAGATGAGACACAAATTTCACTTTTTGGCCTAAAAGCAAAATACTATGTGTGGCGGAAAACTAACACTGCACATCACCCTGAACACTGTGAAACATGGTGGTGGCAGCATCATGTTGTGGGGATGCTTTTCTTCAGCAGGGACAGGGAAGCTGGTCAGAGATGATGGGAAGATGGATGGAGCCAAATACAGGGCAATCTTATAGGAAAACCTGTTATGCCCAGTACACACGATCGGAAATTCCAACAAGAAACCCGTGGATTTTTTTCTGACGGAATGTTGGCTCAAACTTGTGTTGCATACACACGGTCACACAAATCTTGTCGGAAATTCCGACAGTCAGGAAGGCGGTGACGTACAAGACGTACGACGAGCCGAGATCAATGAAGTTCAATAGGCAGTTCGGCTCTTTTACTTGATTCTGAGCATGCGTGTTTTTTTGCGCATCGGAATTGCATACAGACGATCGGAATTTCCGACAAGAACTTTTCTTGACGGAAAATTTGAGAACCAGCTTTCAAATTTTTGTGGGCAGAAATTCCGTCAGAAAAAGTCAGATGGGAGCCTACAGACGGTCGGAATTTCCGACCAAAAGCTCACATCAAACTTTTCTTGTCGGAATTTCCGATCGTGTGTACGCGGCATTAGAGTCTGCAAAAGACTTGAGACTGGGGCGGAGGTTCACCTTCCAGCAGGACAACAATGACCCTAAACATACAGCCAGAGCTACAATGGAATGGTTTAGATCAAAGCATATTCATGAGTTAGAATGGCCCAGTCACAGTCCAGATCTAAATCCAATTGACCTAAATCTAAATGCAGTAAAGCCACCCCCATCAAATCATTCTCTGCAGCTATTACCTTTTGTACCACCACCCCCTCCCTTTAGAATGTAAGCTCTACGAGCCGGGCCCTCCTGTACCTTCTGCATTGAACTGTACTGTAATTGTGTTGCCCCCCCTATACATTGTAAATAGGGTAACCACGTGTCCCGGATTGCCCGGGACAGTTCTGCATTTTGCAGGTCTGTCCCGGGCACCTTCATTCCAGGACAATACCGTGTCCCGGAATGAAACTGACACAGCTACCCACCGGGCTAATCAGATGCCCCCAAAAAAGGCCGCCACATCACTGCTTTACTCACTGACAGTACTTGTCCTGGCCGGGAATGCCTGGAGGAGCACAATCCCCGCCCCCTGATTGTGATTGGAGAAATCATAAATCCCGCCTCTTGTGTCCAATCACTGTGCTATGATTCGTTACAGCACAAGCTGATTTTTGGGAAGGGGGGGTGTCCCTGAATGGGAGTTTGGAAATGTGGTCACCCTAATTGTAAAGTGCTGTGTAAACTGTTGGCGCTATATAAATCGTGTATAATAATAATATAATAATTGAGAATCTGTGGCAAGACTTGAAAAATTGCTGTTCACAGACGCTCTCCGTCCAATCTGACAGAGCTTGAAATATTTTGCAAAGAAGAATGGGCAGAAATGTCCCTCTCTAGATGTGCAAAGCTGGTAGAGACATCCCCAAAAAGACTTGCAGCTGTAATTGCAGAGAAAGGGGGTTCTACAAAGTATTGACTGACACACTTTTCACATATTTATTTGTAAAAAATTTGGAAAACCATTTATCATTTTCCTTCCACTTCACAATTATGTGCCACTTTGTACAAAAATTAGTACACCGCGCTATATGTTACCTAAAAAGCAGCAACTAAAAAGTGAGATACACCAAAACGTAAATAGAAAAGATAAAGCTGCGCTCCCCTTATAAATAAAGTCAATTAAAACCAAGCATTAATATTATATAGGTGATAGTTGACAATGAATAGGTGACAATCAATGGTTCAATGAATAAACCCCTAAAGATTAACACATTTTATCACATGAAATGGCATAAGGAAATTGTGAAGAAAAAATATTGAAATCCTTATTGATAGTGAGTCAGATGAAAAAAGTCCATATGTGATTAATAAAAGTCCATAAGCCCAGATTAATTGAAGTCCGCAAATTGAATAAACAAATGACAGATGTCCACCAAAGTCTCCGTGCACCACCACCATAAGAATTGCAGGCTTACCAGAAGCAAGCTTTAGACAAGCGTGTGGCTATAACCCAGTCCTATACCAGGAAGTAGCAGGCGCTATGATCAACCACAACTCTCTTTAGGCAGATAGTCCGGCTGGAAGCCCCCGGTACACCAGCAATCCAAAAACCAAAAAGAAAACTCACATAGTGTGAACCAGTTTAACTACTTGCTTACTGGGCACTTAAACCCCCTTCCTGCCCAGGCCAATTTTCAGCTTTCAGCGCGGTCACGCTTTGAATGACAATTGCTAGATCGTGCGACGTGGCTCCCAAACCTCTGCGGTTTTATTTTTTTGCGCTATAAACAAAAAAAGAGCGACGATTTTTAAAAAAACACAATATTTTTTACCTTTTGCTATAATAAATATCCCAATTTAAAAAAAAAAAAAAAAATTCCTCAGTTTAGTCCGATACGTATTCTTCTACATATTTTTGGTAAAAAAAAAATCGCAATAGGCGTTTATTGATTGGTTTGCGCAAAAGTTATAGCGTCTACAAAATAGGGGATAGTTTTATAGCATTTTTATTAATATTTTTTTTTTACTAGTAATGGCGGCGATCAGCAATTTTTATTGTGACTGCGACATTATGGCGGACACATCGGACACTTTTGACACCATTTTGGGACCATTGTCATTTTTACAGCGACCAGTGCTATAAAAATGCACTGGTTACTGTAAAAATGGCACTGGCAGGGAAGGGGTTAACCACTAGGGGGCGAGGAAGGGGTTAAATGTGTAACCTGGGAGTGATTACTACTGTGTGGGGGAGGGGACTGACTGGGGGAGGTGACCGATCTGTGTCCCTATGTACAAGGGACACAGCATCGGTCTCCTCTCCCTGACAGGACGTGGATCTCTGTGTTTACACACACAGATCCATGTCCTTGTCTGTGTACCGGCGGATCGCTGGTACTTGACGGACATCGTGGCCGCCAGGCACGCGCATCGGCATCTCAGTGATGCACCACGCTCGCACGTGCTGCCAGCGGCGCTCCTGCGCCCCCCCAGTGGTCGGAATAGCCTAGGCCGTATAATGACGGCCTCCCGGATTTCTAGATCCGCCTTGAGGCCGTCATTTGTACATGGCCCGGATCTAAACTGGTTAAAAACGTGATTTAATTTAAAAAAGGGTTCCACTTACATGGTTTACAAAGTCAAAGAGCATGAATAAAAAGCAGGGCGGCACACAGGCATACACCCATCCACAGCGAGGGTAGCGTGATGGTGTCAATACGTCCACGTCCCGACGCACGTTTCGTCAACCACTGACGTCGTCCCCAAGAAAGATTAAAGCGCCCCACCCCTCTGTGTTCGCGCGCAGACACAAAAGCATACGTTAGTCGCTTCCGCATATGTATACAGTGTTCAAACCACACATGTGGGGTATCTCCGTAATCATTTGAGTGATCATCTAGCGCAAGGCCTCCTATGTAACTCTAAACAGGTAACCTGTAAAAATGTTTAAATCGTCGCCATTCATCACCATTCCACGAGCGTGCAAAATTTTAAAGCGTGACATGTTAGGTATTTATTTACTCAGTGTAACATCATCTTTCACATTATACAAAAAAATTGGGGTAAATATATATATATTTTTTTTATTTCATTAATTTTTTCAAAAAGATTCATTCATTCCAAAATAATTGCGTGTGAAAGACCGCTGCGTAAATTCAGTGTGACGTATAATATTGCAACGGCCGCCATTTTATTCTCTAGGGTCTCTGCTAAAAAAAATATATAAGGTTTGGGGGTTCTAAGTAATTTTTTTTCTAGGAAAAAAATACTGATTGTTACTTTTAAACAACAAGTGTCAGAAAAAGGCCTGATCCTTAAGGCTCTGTTCCCATTTACGCAATGCTATTTTACAGGCGTTCTTCAGGCCTTTTTTCAGGTGTTTTTGTACAGGCGTTTTGAAGTTCAAAGGTCACCAATTGAAAAGCAGTAAAACGCCTGTAATCTGCCAAAAAAAGAAGCTCATGTACTTTTTTGAGCGACGGGCATTTTGCTTTAGGCGACAGAACGCTCAAATGTAAACAGGGGCCGTTGAAATTAATTGGATTTGTCTCGTTTGTTGTTGATTTTTTTTTATATGGACTCATGTGGACATATCAACATTGGACCGCAATTGGAGGAGAGCGCATCACATGATCGGATGACCTAGCAACCTCCTAAGTGCGGCCAATCAGAACCGTGTCCGCAAACTGCTTCCGGTGTGTAACCAGAAGCATGTGCACATGGACCAACCAAATAGCCTAAAAAGCCAGCGAAAACAACAAAGGAGAAAGTGGGCGGCAACAAGCCATGTATGAAACCAATTCTACCCTGCCATTGGCCCGGCTTGAGGCTCTTGCGGACATCACTGTCAGCAGGGTACGTCTCTCCCCCGCTGCAGGGAGCCGCGATGTATAGGGATATCCTCGGGCATGCGCTAAAAAATGGAGCAATAAGCGGAGTGGTTGGCAGGGTAGAATTGGTTTCATACATGGCTTGTTGCCGCCCACTTTCTCCTTTGTTGTTTTCACAGGCTTTTTAGGCTATTTGGTTGGTCCATGTGCACATGCTTCTGGTTACACACCGGAAGCAGTTCGCGGACACGGTTCTGATTGGCCGCATTTAGGAGGTTGCGAGGTCATCCGATCATGTGATGCGCTCTCCTCCAATTGCGATCCAATGTTGATCCGGTTCGCTGATTGACCGGTTCCAACCAAAATTTGAGTGTTTTATTATAAATATTTGGCAATGAGTGGGAGCGGGTTGATGCCCCTGTT
The DNA here is from genome assembly GCA_029206835.1 of Rana muscosa. Classification (NCBI taxonomy): domain Eukaryota; kingdom Metazoa; phylum Chordata; class Amphibia; order Anura; family Ranidae; genus Rana; species Rana muscosa. Next base: position 366,211,036 of record CM055118.1, on the reverse strand, counting down.
GAAGTACCATTGTACGAAACGCGTAGGGCCTGTTTCAACCACTCAGCTTATTGCCCCATTTTTTACTTGTTTTTATGTGATCACTTTTTATGTATTGTTGGTTTTACTCAATAAACCCTCTGTCAGGGAACCAACAGCAGGAGAAGGACTTTAGGACCCAGCATCTCTGGCAGGAGAAGGACTTTAGGACCCAGCATCTCTGGCAGGAGAAGGACTTTAGGACCCAGTATCTCTACAAGCAGGTCACATGGGCCTATATAAGAAAGTTTGCTAGTGTCTGCTTTTTCTGGATTATCGTCAGCTTCTCCTGTGTTCCTGTGTCTTGCATCTCCTGCCTGTCTGCTCTCCTGTGTACCAAACCCGGCTTGCCTGACCTGCTCCTGTTGACTTCCTGGCGTATACCTGACCCCGGCCTGGCTAACGGACTCCGCTTACCTTGTCTTCTGTGCTAAGACTCAGCTCTGCTGTGTTCTCGGACTGTCTTGCTGTGTTTGACCCCCTGGTCTGGCTTCTGACTCTGCTATCGGAACATTCCACTGGTCTTTACCCTTTAGACCTCCTAAGCACGCCTGCTGTCCTGCAGTCTGCCTGTCCTACCAAGTTCCTGGCAACCAGCACTACCTACTAGGCAACCCGTGCTTCTGTGGGCACCACACCCCCTGTGTCATCTTCAGGGCTGTGCTGCACTCGGCCGCAAGGGGCGCCATCTCTGCTACTCGGCCTCACATCATAGACTTGACACCCTCAATTGATCTACACTATTGGAGCCCTCCCCTCCTTTTTTTGTCTTTTTCCCATGCCATGGTGAATCGATTGTTTGGAGGTCTGGCTTCTGTGTGTCTTCCATGACCCAGACAGGCACCGCTGCATGTGCCAGTTTTCTGGTATCTAAACAAGGACCACTTTTATGGTGTGTCCATTGTGAACTCCTTTGTATCCAGGACAACTTGAACAAACTTCATCTGCAGGTGTATTTTGGGTCCACGACTTCCATCCAAGATTGCCGACGGTCAGAGTCTTCAGACAAGCCGCAGAGTTTTGCCTTTTGGAATTCCAATGCCCTAACGATCCACTGTCACTGACATGTGGTCCATCTGCTCTGGTAAGAGTATTTCACCTATTTCTACCATATGAAGAGTTATGTGATGGTCTACATGGTTCCAAACCCAGTTCCACCACACATCCATATCATTCTGTTATGGACACTGCTTATCACTTATCACGTTTATGTGGACTTTAATACTACCAGTATTTTGTTTGCACATTGTTTATGACCTAAGTTTTCTCTGAGGTCTTTCTGAACACTTAGCGCTTCATTTTCATCACCAGTATATTTTGAATTTTAGTCACATTTTTTTGCAGCAGCTTTCTGTGTTTAGTACATTTTAAGACCAGCGCACAATTTTTCCCTCTTTTTCTATGTATATTAAAGAAGGAAAGCTGTAAGTATATAAAAACCTGTCTATATTGTAGAAAACATTATATAAAAATATAAAAACAGTATTGTTCACAGAGTAAAAGTATGAACAGAACAGAGCCTATTATTCCATTACCAGGTATCATCCTGGAATAAGGAAACATATAAAGTATCAGTGTCACTCCCTTTCTTGGCTGTCGGTAGCACTCTGTAAATAGTCATCAATAATAAATCCTTGTGAACACATTAATCATACAAAGCATTGCCACAATGTTTGTCCAAGAAGTGACTCTACTATCCCAAGGAAATGCAATCCCATATGGCATGTACTCCCCATTTCTCTAGAAGGGAGTTGGCCAAAAGTATGGTGTGGAACAAGATCTCCAAATATCGGATCAAATCTTTTAGATATGCTTTTAAATAACGGGAATCCATGAAGTGTTCCAATGTTCAACCACACAGTGGGTTTCCTGTACAATTCTACTCTTTTAAGGGCACACGTATATTGATTTCTGTATTCAATATACTTACTGGTTCCCCTTTTTATTTCATCCCCTACCTACACAATTAGGCTGATTTTGTCATTTAGAATTCAGCACAATTACCCCCTATTCTGTATATATATATATATATATATATATATATGATATATTTACAGTGCCTTGAAAAAGTATTCATACCCCTTGACATTTTTCACATTTTGTCATGTATGTAAATGTATTTTATTGGGATTTTATGTGATGGACCAACACAAAGTGGCACATAATTGTGAAGTGGAAGGAAAATGATAAATGGTTTTCAACATTTTTTACAAATAAATATGTAAAAAATGTCGGGTGCATTTGTATTCAGCCCCCCTGAGTCAATACTTTGTAGAACCCCCTTTCTCTGCAATTACAGCTGTAGGTCTTTTGGGGATGTCTCTACCAGCTTTGCACATCTAGAGAGGGACATTTTTGCCCATTCTTCATTGCAAAATATCTCAAGCTCTGTCAGATTGGATGGAGAGCGTCTTTGAACAGCAATTTTCAAGTCTTGCCACAGATTCTCAATTGGATTTAGGTCTGGAATTTGACTGGGCCAGTCTAACACATGAATATGCTTTGATATAAACCATCCCAATGTAGCTCTGGCTGTATGTTTAGGGTCATTGTCCTGCTGGAAGGGGAACCGCCCCAGTTTCAAGTCTTTTGTAGACTCTAACAGGTCTTCTTCTAAGATTGCCCTGTATTTGGCTCCATCCAACTTCTCATCAACTCTGACCAGCTTCCGTATCCCTGCTAATGCTGCCACCACCATGTTCCAGGTTACCCTATTTACTAATTAGGTGACTTCTGAAGGCAATTGGTTCCACTAGATTTTAGTTAGGGGAATCAGAGTAAAGGGGGCTGAATACAAATGCACGCCCCACTTTTCACATATTTATTTGTAAAAAATTTGGAAAACCATTTATCATTTTCCTTCCAGTTCACAATTATGTGCCACTTTAGGTTAGTCTATCACATAAAATCCCAATAAAATACTTTTACATTTTTGGTTGTAACATGACAAAATGTGGAAAATTTCAAGGGGTAGTATGCTTTTATATATCACTGATTGTGACAGACCCAACCAGGTCAGGTTTTTTGGGGGAGGGGACTGCAGGGTAGCCTCTACCCTACTGACTATGGGCCCTGGCATTAGAGGAAGCTACAAGAATTCAGGAAGATGTCCTCTTATATAATGAAAGATGACATGTTATTTCCACATTTAACAGTCAAGGAAGCCATGATGGTCTCTACCAACTTGAAACTCAGTGATAAGATGGATGTGCAATGAAAGCTGATTAATGAGATTTGGACAGCCCTGGGTCGTCTTGAATACTAATACCGAACTGTCTGGGTGGGCACTGTCACCTAGGTGTGCCTAGGTGACTAGCTGTTGTTTTGTCACGTTTTTGGGGTTGTGTTTGATATGTGCAAAGAGAGATCCCACAAATACTTAAAAGTATAACATTTATTAAAAGCAATGACAGATACAGATAAAGATAAAGAAAACATAAAAAGAATACTTAATTAAAGATGTTGTTTCGCCATGGAGTCCCCCATAAAGGAGTGGCCAGGTACTTTAGACCAGACGCTTGCATGATGCTGCTCAGGAGACGGGACTAATTAATTTCAGTTTGGGCTGTGGTATTTAGACTTGTGTATAAGGAATAGACCACCTCCAAGCCAACTCCCTTTGCAAAATGACCACTCAATGACTTGGTCCATTACCAATGACATTCCTTTGATTTAAGGTAAAGCTATGCTTATGTCCTTATATGGCCTCCTTAACCAGGATATTAGATGTTTTTTTTAGATATTTGTAATACTAACCTTAATTGAGTTATAGGAAATATGCAGTTTCCCTATCAGTTGTTAATTAGCCTACTGTTTAATTTGCTTACGGTTTATAATAGCTGTTCATTAGATGTACTGACATTACTGTTTAAAGTTTTCATTGTCTAGGATAATGTGATCACGCTTTTACCTGATCTTGTGTGGTAAAAATTCTGTGTTAATTTGCACTAAAGTCAGTTCCAGTTTACACCTAAGCTGGTGTCATCTAGTTCTTGGGTGCAATGCTCAGCTATCATATCTGGTACCTCCAGAGTGGAGGAAGCTGAATCTTGGCAGGAGGAACCCAAGAGGGGTGCCTCAGGTGAGCTTGCATCACCTGCCAATTGTGCCAGTTGTAACATCAAGATGCTTACATTAAGTCAATAAATGAATAGTATCCCTTACATATAAGGGCAAAGTCAAAACAATTGAAGTGCTTGATTTAACCACTTGCCGATCACACTAGAGCTACAGTGTGGTTGTCCGTCAGGCGCGCACTGTGACCACTGTATCCTTTAGACACAGCTAATCACAGATCGGGGTAAAGGATCAACCACAGCGGCCCTTTATCATGTGATCAGCTGTGTCCAATCACAGCTGATCATATGTAAACAGACTCTGTCGGTTAACAGCAGTCCTTTCCTCCCACGTAATCTGTGGGAGGAAAGGAGAGCCATTAACCGTCAAGACTGTCAGGACAGGGCCCTGATCATCAGTGCAGCTTATCAGTGCCAATCAGTGAAGCCTATCAGTGTTGCCTATCAGTGCCCATCAGTACTGCCTCATCAGTGCTCTATCAGTGCCGCCTCATCAGTGCCCATCAGTGCAGCCTATCATTGCCCATCAGTGCACATCAGTGAAGAATAAAGTTGGGCCGAACACCCCCCGATTTGGTTCGCACCAGAACTCCCGAACATGGAAAAAGTTCAGACCCGAACCATGAACCCAATTTAAGTCTATGGGACCCAAACTTGAAAACTCAAAAGTCCCCATTTTGAAGGCTTATATGCATGTTATTTGCCTTAAAAACTGTATGGGGGCCCAGGTACTGCTATGGGGGACATGTATCAATTACATATTTTTTTTTTTTTAAACAGATTGTTTTTAAAGGAGCAGTGATTTTAATGATGCGTAAAGGGAAACAATAAAAATGAAAAATTCCTTGAAATATAGTGCCTGGGGGTCCCTTTAAAGTGGGACCCCCCACCGCCAAGCATCCCTCCCTATGTTGGGGGCATGTGTCCTAGTATTGTTCAGGAGGGAGCGCTCGCTCGTTGGTGCATGCTAAGGGTCTGATATGAATTTTGGGGGGACCCCACGCCATTTTATTTAACATTTTGGCATGGGGTTCCCCTTAAAATCCATACCAGACACAAAGGGCCTGGAATGTATTGGGAGTGAATCCCCATGCCGTTTCTTTTTAAAATTTTTCTATTGCCAGCAATGTTTTTTTTTTCATTCAGCTGTCAGTGGGGAAGCCCGCTGACAGCTGATGACTCATCTGTTGTTAAGGACATGGCGGCCGGCTTCCCAGCCCACTTCTTAACAACCAGCAGCTATTCACTGCGCACTTGGCTGTGCGAACATCCGGTCGAGCGCCCTGAAAATTTGGGTGTTCGCCAAACATGCGAACAGGAGATGTTTGGGCCTTATACTCAGCCCGAACTGCTTGCCCAGAAACTAAGAAAGACTTTTTGTTTTTTCAAAATGATTGGTCTTTTTTTGTTTGTTTAACAAAAAATAAAAAACCCAGTGGTGATTAAATACCACCAAAAGAAATCTCTATTTGTCTCAAAAAATGATAAAACTTCATATGGGTACAGCGTTGCATGACCGCATTGAAAGTGTGACTGTGCTGAAAGCTGAAAATTGGCCTGGATAGGAAGGGGGTATAAGGCCCCTTTCACACGGATGGTGCTTTTAGCTGCAGATTTTCTAGTTTTCTACCGCAGCTAAAAGCACACAATGCTTTCCTATGGTCCCATTCACACACAGCGTTTAGCTGCGATTTCGTTACATGTGGTTTGGTGCGAATAGGAATAGGAAAAATAGAATTGAATGCGTCCAGCTGCGATGTAGCGCAGCTAAATGCACATAACCGCAGGTAATCGCAGTCTTTTGTGTCAACTGCGGATAGCAGCGTGAGAAAAACAAAAGAACAACAGGAAGCACATTATAATCAGTAGGTATAAAAAGGGTTGCTATAGAAATGACTACCGCAGCTAAACGTGGCCGCATGTAACCACATGTAAACGCAGGTATTCGCAATGTACAAATGCAGCTAATCACAGTGCATGGAGCCTTGAATTTTACAGAACATTTTACATGCTTTTAACTGCTGCAAAACAGCCGTCCGTGTGAAAGCGGCCTAAGTGCCCAGTAGGCAAGTGGTTAAAGTCTTCTTTAGGGATGCAGATTATTTTAAAAAGATATCCGAGAGATTAGATTCATTACATGGAGTCCCTGGACCACACATTACATTTGGGTGACTCCCTTCTGGGGAGATGGGTAGAGCCTGCCATGTGAGATTTAATTTCCTTGGAATATTAGTCATGTCTTGGACAAACTTTGCGGCTATACTTATTTATTTATTATCAATGAAAATTTACAGAGTGATACTGATAGCAATGAAAAGAGTGATGCTGATAATTTATACAAGTTCCTCCACCCCAAACTCACTCATTCATGTTTTCAAGGACCTTGCTTTGTGCACTGGTGCACAGTCATGTTGGAACAGGAAGGGGACTTCCCCAAACTGTTCCCACAATGCTGGGAGCATGAAATTGTCCAAAATGTCTTGGTATGCTGACACCTTAAGCGTTCCCTTCACTGGAACTAAGGGTCCAAACCCAACCCCTGAAAAACAACCCCATACCATAATCCCCCCTTCACCAAATGATTTGGACCATGGCACAAAGCAAGGTCCATAAAGACATGGATGAGCGAGTTTGGGGTGGAGGAACTTGACTGGCCTGTAAAGAGTCCTGACCTCAACCTGATAGAATATTTTTGGAATGAATTAGAGCGGAGACTGCGAGCCAGGCCTTCTCATCCAACCTCAGTAAATGACCTCACAAATGCGCTTCTGGAAGAATGTTTAAACATTCCCATAGATGCACCTTGTTGACAGCCTTACCAGAAGAGTTGAAGCTGTTATAGCTGCAAAGAGTGTGCCAACTCAATAATGAACCCTATGGACTAAGACTGGGATGCCATTAAAGGGGTTGTAAAGGTTCAGTTAAAAAAAAAACAACACGAAAACAAACATGTCATACTTACCTCCGCTGTGCAGTTGGTTTTGCACAGAGTGGCCCCGATCCTCCTCTTCTGGGTTCCCTCCGCGGCACTCCTGGCTCCTCCTCTTCTCGAGTGTCCCACCAGGTAAGCGTTTTCCGATGGGACACCCATGTCCTGCTGCTATAATTCAGGTGGCTTTCTGAACTACAGTGTCCACCATTCCCTGGGCAGCAGGAGATTTGCCTTGGAAAGTTTGTGCTCTTTGTCGTTGTGGGGATCGCTAGTGCAAGTCCGCTCTGTGCACCCAGAGGGGAAAGCCGGACCCTACCCTGCGGTGCTGCAATCCACCAGTCTGCCATTTCTCCATTTATGCACCACAGGCAGCTGAGCTTTCTGAAATGCTGTCACAAGACCACAGGGGCCCCTTCCACCACACAAATACCTACTACTCTGCTATCAGGAAACTGAGCTGTTGTAAGTGGGGTAGGCAGTATCTTGCACCCATCTGAATTCAATCTAGTTTCATAGTTGTACTAGTAGTTGATCCTTATCTCTAGGGCTGTGTTGTTATTACCACCAGTACTACCTTTAATCCTGCCCTATTCCACCTTGCACTGAACTGCATACTAGTGTCTACCATCTAACTGTTTGCAGAACTGATAGTTCATCACAAGTGCACCAACGCTTAAAATAAAAGATTAAATAAGGACGCCAGCGCTAGCCAGCAGAAGAACCATCTTAAGGACGTCACCTTGATTAATTTGCTATTTGTCTTACTCACCCATTGACTGTTGATTTGGATAGTATTTTTCCAGTTGGCCTGGGCCTAGCACAGCTACCTATGAGTGCACGCTGACAGTGTAGTACCTGCCTTGATATAATCACTCTGAGCCGGCTGATGTTGCTCTTCAGGTGGTGATGATACTGTGTAAGCTGATTGAGTGGCTTAGTGAAATGTGTCATTTATTACTCACATTATTTACAACTGAACCTCATGAACATTAGACTGTGTTATTATGATAGTCAGCCACTTGGAATCTGTCTTCTAACCAAAATATCTGAGTGGTAATACAATAAATTTACTTTTCAGTAACTCGTGTAGCACCCTCTACCTAGTGTAGGTGCTAGAGTGAGATTTTTCTGTAGTGCAGGAAAATTTAAGCAGGCCTAGCCAAAAGCTAGGCCTGTTTGTTTTGATCTGTGGGCTGGGAGTGGTCTAGAGTAGGCTAGTGACTCACAGCTAGTTTCACCTTTCAGTTATCTCCCTTCTGCTTCTAGAGGCTTCTAGAAGGGATGTGGGGAAGAGAGGTGGAGCTCTCTGGGGTGTTCTAAGAAGCCCTGACAAATCCCCAATCTGGATTGGCAGGGGGAAGGCCTCCTTAAATACCCAGGGTCAGCCCAACTGGGAGAGAGTTGTTCGGGTGGAAGAACTGGAGATGGAGTAATAGGCTGTCGGGGCCTTTGAGGAAGCCCCCTACTCTGGTCTTGGGCCAGGGGGCTCAGAGCTGAACAGGAACCCCACACAACCCAAGGGGTGTCCTGAACAGGAGCAGGAGAGGACAGCAGGAAATACTGCCAGGCAAGTCTCCAGGAGACTGGGAGTGAGCAGTCTGAGATGGATGTAGAGCCAGCAGGAGAGACTGTGATGTTACTGGCAGTGAAATCGGGCCGCTGCAGTTGGGAGGGCTGTCAGGGTCTGCAAAGGGCTGACTGGGATCAGTAGTCCACCAAAGAGGACAGCTAGCACCAGAACTTTATTTTGCTACACCATAGGGGCCCGTAGACCCTGCCTGTAATAAGGCACTTTTGCTAAGGCCTGGCTGAAACCATTGTTAGGCCTAACCATGTGCTAGCTTCTCCTGAAGAATTGTGCTGGAGGGAGAAGGAGAAATAGTATGCAGCAAGTGTTGTGCAGGAGGAGAGCATCTAAATTGTCCCAAGCCAAGTAAGAATCTTTTCTGGGCATCCCATGAACCCCTAACCCCATCCAAGTTCTAATCCCTTAATAAAAACACAAAAACAAAGCTGATGGAATTTTCATTGTCTTAGAGTGTCTGGAAGTGAATGCCGGGCTGGGCAGGGTGACAGGTGGGCTACATCACTCAGCAGCCCCTATGGGGGTTCCACTACACTCATCTGGTGCCTGATTTTAACCACTTACGGACCACCCACCGTCGTTATACGTCGCTACTTTGAAGAGTAATATCGTTGTTAAGGTAGCAGCTAGCCACCATAACCCCGGCTACCCTCTTCAAGAGCGGGCGGTCTTCTTTCAGATAAAAGTGGTCTCTGCGGTGGATACGCCGCGAGATCACTTTTATCAGCGATGGGAGAGGGCCCCCCTCCCGCCACTTTCCCGGAGCAGCTCCGGTGCCCTCCGCCGCTTACCGGAGCCGTCGGCAGCGGCAGAGGCGATCACGTCCTCTTGCCGGCTGGGTATTGAGACGAGTGAGGGGAATATGGCCCCCACCTGTCTCCATACCACTGCAGGGCAGAAGCGACATCAAAACGTCACTTCCAACCAATGTTTGGGGGGTTCTAAGTAATTTTCTAGCAAAAAAAAAATGTTTTTAACTTAAACACCAAATTAAAACAAACTTAAAACTCTCAGAAAGAGGCTCAGTCCTTAAGTTGTTAAACAGTTATTATTGTGTTTTGTGGAGGTTTTTTTTACTGTGATTACCTGTTTTTCGGATTCAATCTGATGTGTCAGAGGGGTTAAGCTTTTGAGAAGTTTGAGGACTTATCTTAACCAGCGGCTTCTTAAGGAATGGAGCTACAGACATTTTAGAAATGTATTATGTTTCTCAGACACTTTACAGAAAAGGTATTCTATATCTACATTAAAAAGATTTTCGAATTGCTTGGACAAGGAGTCTCTTCACCTCTTGGTTCCTCAGGCTGTAAATAAGAGGATTCAGCATTGGAGTCACTGCTGTATAGAAAACAGAAGTCACCTTGTCTTGTATCTTAAAGCTCCCTGAGTAAGGGCGCAAATATGTGAAGAAAACAGCTGTAATGTAGGCTGAGACACAAATAATATGTGAGGAACATGTACTAAAGGCCTTCTGCCTACTCTTTGTACTTGTCATCCTAAAAATTAAAAGAAATATGAAAATGTATGAGAGGAAGATTGTTGTCAATGTATATGTTCCAACGATTGCTATAAGGATACCACTGATCATATCACAATGAAGAGTATGCGAACAAGATAGACTAATAAGTGGTGGGATGTCACAACAGAAATGGACAATAAGGTTTGATCCACAGAATGGAAGACTGAACACACAAGTGGTCTGCACAATCGACTGCAAGAAACTAATGGAGGAGGAATAAAGGACCAAGCCAAAACATTTCTTCTTAGTCATTATCAAGGTGTAGTGTAAAGGGTGGCAGATAGCCACATAGCGGTCATAGGACATGGTGGAGAGAAGGATAGCCTCAGTGCACCCTAGAGCACAAAAGAAGTAAAGTTGGACAGCGCAACCAAGAAATGAAATAGACTTCTTAGGCGAAAGGAAGTGAGACAACATATTTGGAGTGGTAACTGAAGAGAACAAAAGGTCCACCAGAGAGAGGCTACTCAAGAAGTAGTACATTGGGGTGTGAAGGCTGGGGAATACACAGACAAAGGCTATTATCCCCACATTTCCTATAATGGTCATCATATAAACCAAAAAAATGAACATGAAAATAAATGGGGCAAGTTCTTTATCATCAGTTAATCCGGAAAACTCAAACATGGTCGCTTGTGTTCTGTTTTTGATATCCATTGGCGTCTCTTTTTATGATGATGAAATAGAACATCTCATGGATTCAAACATCAGACTGTCTCTGAATCCTGGTGAAACATGAAATCAATATGTGAACTAAAAAAATGAACAGCTTGCATCAAGGATAGTGCAGATGTTAACACAATGTAATAAATAACCTTTTAAATGTCATCAAGCTGAAACAATAAATTGTAAAAAAAGATTATCTTCTAGAACCCACTTTTATTAAATAAACTGAAAATTCACATACACATCAGTTGTCCACACATAATTCAAACAATAAAAATGGCGAGCCACCTGGCTCACTTGTTGGCAGCAACGATGCTCCACCTACCAGTCCCTCTGACTGTGTTGTCCAGCTCTCCTGGATCACTTTGGCTCTCTTAGCCTTTAGTTGCAGCATCCTGCTGCTTGGCCCATTCCTGACCTATGGATTGGGGTTCTTATGACATCCCGATAGGAGCTGACCCGACTCCTGGAATGAGACCTTCTGTCTCTTGGCTTCTGGCTGGGGCTCCTCTGACCACTCACTGAGACCCTCTGTCTCTTGGCTTCTGGCTGGGGCTCCTCTGACCACTCAGTGAGACCCTCTGTCTCTTGGCTTCTGTCTGGGGCTCCTCTGACTCCTGGGTGAGACCCTCTTTCTCTTGGCTTCTGGCTGGGGCTCCTCTGACCACTCAGTGAGACCCTCTGTCTCTTGGCTTCTGGCCGGGGCTCCCCTTACCTCTTGTTGAGACCCTCTGTCTCTAGGCTTTTGGCTGGGGCCCTCTGACCCCTGGATGAGACTTTCAGTCTCCCACACTGGGAGCGGTCTCCAACTGGGTGCTCTGAGCGAGTGGATCTCAACCTCAGTCCTCAAGTACCCCCAACGGGCCATGTTTTGGGAAGTTCCCTTAGATAAAATAACTCTTATCAATACCATGCCATTGCGATTGATTTAAAACATCTGTGTAAAGTAAAGGAAAACCTGAAAATATGGCCCGTTGGGGGTACTTGAGGACTGAGGTTGAGAACCATTGCTCTGAGCTATCCTCAGACCTGAGTATATAACGACTCTGCAGTCCTGTGTACTTACACAGGTTGCAGGCACCTGATAAAACCCAGACACAAGACGTAAAGTTCCGATCCAGAACTACCGAATAAAGAGAGAGACAAATACACTGTTTTCTTTGCTCAGAAACAGTTGTCTGGAAGTTCGCATTAACCCTAAACGCGAATCTTGTGTCACATTTACCTATATTCTTACAGTGACAGGGCCTCTCACTGTCACATATCACCCAGACTAATCCATCAGGGTATGCAAACCAACTAACGCATTTCACTTGGTCAGGACCCTATGAGTATAACTCCTTTGGAGTTAAGCATAGACTGTGCTAGTGGCTGATGACTATGGGAACTGACTCCTGGTCTTGGTGGTAGCTCAAGGGGTTCTTTGCCCCTGACTAGGGATGAGCTTCGTGTTCGAGTCGAACATACGTTCGACTCGAACATCGGCTGTTCGATCGTTCGACGAAGATCGAACGATTTGGGCCGTTCGCGCCAAATTCGAGTGACGCGAACGGCCCACAATGCACTACGCCATCGCAGTGTCATCCAGGCGCTGTGATTGGCCAAGCATGCACTGTGACCCCGCATGCTTGGCCAATCACAGCGCCGGCAGCGAGGAGAGCAATGATTGGCCACAGGCAGGATGCCTGTGGCCAATTATTGCTGAGGGTGTTTAGTACACGCCCCACACTATAAAAGGCCGCCAGCACGGCAGCCTAGTGTAGTGTGTTCCGGAGCAGGGAAAGACAAGCATAGGCAGGGACAGTGACATTTATTTCTTTCTTGCTTAACCTGGATTCCTTTAGTTTAGGGAAAGAGAAGGATAGGTAGGGAGAGTGTCAGTGTGTTTTACTGTGCGAGTCCTTGTTTCTAGGGACAAAGAAGGAAAGTGAGGGGATTTCTCCTTGTGCTATAGTGTGCTTTAAAAAAACATTTTTTCTAGGGACAGAAAACTGTAGGTAGGGAGAGTGTCAGTTTCTTTCACTGTGCCAGTCCTTGTTTCTAGGGACAAAGAAGGAAAGTGAGGGGATTTCTCCTTGTGCTATAGTGTGCTTTAAAAAAACATTTTTTCTAGGGACAGAAAACTGTAGGTAGGGAGAGTGTCAGTTTCTTTCACTGTGCCAGTCCTTGTTTCTAGGGACAAAGAAGGAAAGTGAGGGGATTTCTCCTTGTGCTATAGTGTGCTTTAAAAAAACATTTTTTCTAGGGACAGAAAACTGTAGGTAGGGAGAGTGTCAGTTTCTTTCACTGTGCCAGTCCTTGTTTCTAGGGACAAAGAAGGAAAGTGAGGGGAATTCTCCTTGTGCTATAGTGTGCTTTAAAAAAACATTTTTTCTAGGGACAGAAAACTGTAGGTAGGGAGAGTGTCAGTTTCTTTCACTGTGCCAGTCCTTGTTTCTAGGGACAAAGAAGGAAAGTGAGGGGATTTCTCCTTGTGCTATAGTGTGCTTTAAAAAAACATTTTTTCTAGGGACAGAAAACTGTAGGTAGGGAGAGTGTCAGTTTCTTTCACTGTGCCAGTCCTTGTTTCTAGGGACAAAGAAGGAAAGTGAGGGGATTTCTCCTTGTGCTATAGTGTGCTTTAAAAAAACATTTTTTCTAGGGACAGAAAACTGTAGGTAGGGAGAGTGTCAGTTTCTTTCACTGTGCCAGTCCTTGTTTCTAGGGACAAAGAAGGAAAGTGAGGGGATTTCTCCTTGTGCTATAGTGTGCTTTAAAAAAACATTTTTTCTAGGGACAGAAAACTGTAGGTAGGGAGAGTGTCAGTTTCTTTCACTGTGCCAGTCCTTGTTTCTAGGGACAAAGAAGGAAAGTGAGGGGAATTCTCCTTGTGCTATAGTGTGCTTTAAAAAAACATTTTTTCTAGGGACAGAAAACTGTAGGTAGGGAGAGTGTCAGTTTCTTTCACTGTGCCAGTCCTTGTTTCTAGGGACAAAGAAGGAAAGTGAGGGGATTTCTCCTTGTGCTATAGTGTGCTTTAAAAAAACATTTTTTCTAGGGACAGAAAACTGTAGGTAGGGAGAGTGTCAGTTTCTTTCACTGTGCCAGTCCTTGTTTCTAGGGACAAAGAAGGAAAGTGAGGGGATTTCTCCTTGTGCTATAGTGTGCTTTAAAAAAACATTTTTTCTAGGGACAGAAAACTGTAGGTAGGGAGAGTGTCAGTTTCTTTCACTGTGCCAGTCCTTGTTTCTAGGGACAAAGAAGGAAAGTGAGGGGATTTCTCCTTGTGCTATAGTGTGCTTTAAAAAAACATTTTTTCTAGGGACAGAAAACTGTAGGTAGGGAGAGTGTCAGTTTCTTTCACTGTGCCAGTCCTTGTTTCTAGGGACAAAGAAGGAAAGTGAGGGGAATTCTCCTTGTGCTATAGTGTGCCAAAGCATTCCTCATCAACCATCTTTGAAATCCTTGTTTTTTGGACAGTCAGGGAAATTGTCGTTGTGCTATTCTGTGCAAAAGCAATAATCCTCAACCATATTTAGAAATCCTTAAGTAAAGGGACAGAGAAGGACACCTGAAGGTAGCCCTTATTGCTTTTTTCCCATCTCCCTGCAGGCCATCTATTAGAATGTCTGGAAGGCAAACAAGGAGAGGCAGACAGTCAGGAGGCAATAAAAGAGGGCAAGCAGGCTCTGTGTCTGGGGGCAACAGTGCTGGTCGTGGACGTGGTGCATTGTCATCAGCACATGGCCATGGGACACGCTTGTCCTTCTTTTCGGCAGCTGGACATGTTGAGCCACATCATGCCGAAGACTTGGTAGAGTGGATGACCAAGCCCTCCTCCTCCTCCTCATCCTCTCTCACCCAGGCTCAGGGTACTGGCAAAGCAGCTGCCAAAGCGTCCTCTTCCCTGGTATCAATGTCAGACTCATCATCAGTCACTCCTTCCCTAGACCCACCATGTCCTCCTCCTGAGGAGTCCCCCGAACTGTTTGAGCACAGTGTTGGGTACATGCTCCAGGAGGATGCCCAGCGTTTCGAAGGGTCTGATGATGAAACCCAGCTACAGGAAGGCAGTAGCGTGAGAGCAGACAGAGGGGATGCTCAAGAAGGACACCAATCTGGCAGTCATGTTCCAGCAGCTGCAGCATACTGCCAGATTGGCTCCAGTGATGAGGAGGGAGGGGATGATGAGGTCACTGACTCCACGTGGGTGCCTAATAGGAGAGAGGAGGAGGAGGAGGATGAGGAGGAGGCACATCTCCAACGAGGCAGGATGCCCTTTGGTGGCCAGCGTAAGGGCAGTACACCGACGGAATCACACCACAGAGCTCCGCCTGTGCAGGGCGCTGCCTCTGCCCGTCATTCAAAAAGTTCCTTGGTGTGGGCCTTTTTTGAGGCTAGTGCATCAGATCGCACAGCTGCTGTTTGCAACATATGTCTCAAGCGTATATCGCGTGGCCAAAACATCAGCCGCTTGGGTACCACATGCCTGACCAGACATATGTTGACCTGCCATGCAGCTCGTTGGCAAGCCTACCTCAAAGACCCACACCAAAGAACAAAGCGGACCTCTCCTTGCACCGCATCAGCTGGGATCTCCAACCCCACTATAACTTCAGTCCTCTCTGAAACATGCACTGAGAGGAATGAAGGTGTAGAATTAGGTGTGTCACAGCCAAGTACTTGCGGCCACTCTGCTAGCAGTACACCGACGTCCGATTCTAGCAGGCAAATTTCCCTGCCCCAGCTGCTGGACCGTCGAAAGAAGTTCACTCCCAGCCATCCACATGCCCAGCGGTTGAATGCTAGCTTGGCTAAATTGCTAGCGCTTCAACTGCTGCCTTTTCAGTTGGTAGACTCGGCCCCCTTCCGTGAGTTTGTGCAATGTGCGGTTCCTCAGTGGCAGGTTCCCAAACGCCACTTTTTCTCACGGAAGGCTATTCCGGCTCTCTACCGGCATGTGGAAGGCAATGTCTTGGCCTCGCTGGACAGGGCGGTCAGCGGTAAGGTGCATATTACCGCTGACTCATGGTCCAGCAGGCATGGACAGGGACGTTACCTTTCTTTCACGGCCCATTGGGTCACTCTTTTGGCAGCTGGGAAGGATGCAGGACAAGGTGCAGTAGTGTTGGAGGTTGTTCCACCGCCACGCCTCCAAAATGCTACTACTGGTTGTGACACACCTCTCTCCTCCACCCCCTCCTCTTCTTCTTCCTCCATGGCCTCTTCCTGTGGTTTGTCCTATGAACCAGCGGTGCTCCGTAGCCGTTCACGGGGCTACGCAAGTACGCAGGCAAAAAGATGCCATGCCGTGCTTGCGCTGGTGTGTTTGGGGGACAGAAGCCACACTGGGGCAGAGGTCCTGTCTGCTCTGCAGGGCCAGGCCGAGAGGTGGTTGACGCCACGCCAGCTTAAGCCAGGAATGGTGGTTTGCGACAATGGCACCAACCTCCTCTCCGCCCTCCGACAGGGACAACTGACCCATGTGCCCTGTGTGGCTCACGTCCTTAACCTGGTGGTGCAGCGGTTCTTGGGCAGGTACCCGGGCTTACAGGATGTCCTGAGGCAGGCCAGGAAAGTCTGTGTGCATTTCCGCAGATCTTATAATGCCAGTGCTCGCCTGGCTGAGCTGCAAAAGGAGTTGAACCTGCCCAAGAACCGCCTTATATGTGACATGCCCACCAGGTGGAACTCAACGTTGGCCATGCTGCAGCGGCTGCACACGCAGCAGAGGGCCATCAATGAGTACCTGTGCGACTACGGCACCAGGACAGGGTCAGGGGAGCTTGGTTTTTTTTCTCCACGCCAGTGGGGCATGATCAGGGATGCATGCACTGTCCTGGCACCATTTGAGGAGGCCACGAGGATGGTGAGCAGTGACAGTGCATGCATCAGTGACACTGTACCTCTTGTCCACCTGTTGGAGCACACGCTGCGTGGAATAATGGACAGGGCACTTGAGGCAGAACAGAGGCAGGAAGAGGAGGACTTCCTTGCCTCTCAAGGCCCCCTTTACCCAGACAGTGTTCCTTCTGTCCCACCCATCGCACAGGAAGAGGAAGAGGAGGAGGAGGAGGAGGAGGAGGATTGTGTCAGCATGGAGGTGGAGGCTGGCACTCAGCATCATCAGCAGCAGTCTTTTAGGGATGATTTACAGTCCCAAGAAACCAGTGGACTTGTACGTGGCTGGGAGGAGGTGGCTGCGGATCATGTCGTCCTTAGTGACCCAGAGGACTCCGGAGCGAATGCCTCAGCAAACCTACGCTGCATGGCCTCCCTGATCCTGCAAAGTCTGCGGAAGGATCCTCGTATTCTTCTGATCAAGGAGAGGGACCATTACTGGCTGGCCACTCTCCTTGATCCACGGTACAAGGGTAAGGTTGCGGACCTTATGTTACCTTCGCAGAGGGAGCAGAGGATGAGACAACTCCGGGAGGCCTTGCAGAAAGGTCTGTGCAACGCGTTCCCAGAGACTGGGAGGTTACAAACTCCTGGTCCTGGACAACGAGTTGCTGAGGCTTCGGCCAGTCAAAGAAGGAGCGGTGGGGAAGGTGGCCGTCTGACCGATGCGTTCAGACAATTCTTTAGTCCGCAGCCCCAAAGTATGATCGGTTCCAGCAACCATCGCCAGCGTCTGATAAACATGGTGCAGGAATATCTAGGGGCAAGGTCAGACTTGGACACCTTCCCCACCGAAAATCCTCTGGCTTACTGGGTCTTGAGGATGGATCACTGGCCAGAGCTTGCACAGTATGCAATTGAGCTACTGGCCTGTCCTGCATCCAGCGTTCTTTCAGAACGCACATTCAGTGCTGCTGGAGGATTTGTCACGGATCACAGGGTGCGCCTGTCCACCGACTCGGTTGATCGACTGACTTTCATCAAGATGAACCAGTCTTGGATCACCACCAGCTACCACACACCTGATGCTGATATAACAGACTAATTGATTTTAACATGTCACATCCCTTCAAGACTGATGCTGATGCTGAGTGCCTGTGCTGTTATGTTGACTGGCTATCCTCCTCCTCCGAGTCCTCAATGATACGATTGATGATGATAGCTTGGAAGATCATTTTTGTTTATGGGTGCCGCCACCAGTGGCTAAGGCCCAATTTTTCAGCCCCTGTTTTACAGGGGCGTGTAATTACAAATTTTTTAGCAATAATTTGCCATAGGGCTCATTGCTGTGCTCCAAGTACAGTATCTGTGAGGGGTTGGAGTGTTGTGGCACCAGTGCCTAAGGCCCAATTTTTCAGCCCCTGTTTAACAGGGGCGTGTCATTACAATTTTTGAAGCAATACTTTGCAACAGGGCTCATTGCTGTGCTCCAAGTAACGTATCTGTGAGGGGTTGTAGTGTTGTGCCACCAGTTCCTAAGGCCCAATTTTTCAGCCCCTGTTCAACAGGGGCATGCAATTACAATTCTTGATCTAATAATTCACAGCAGGGCCCATTGCTGCACCCACCAAGAGTAACTCTGAGGGCTTACAGTGTTGTGGCAACGCCACCACCACCACCACCACCACGAAAGGCCCAATTTTTCAGCCCCTGTTCAAAAGGGGCATGTAATTACAATTCTTGATCTAATAATTCACAGCAGGGCCCATTCCTGCACCCACCAAGAGTAACTCTGAGGGCTTACAGTGTTGTGGCAACACCACCACCACCACGAAAGGCCCAATTTTTCAGCCCCTGTTCAACAGGGGCATGCAATTACAATTCTTGATCTAATAATTCACAGCAGGGCCCATTGCTGCACCCACCAAGAGTAACTGTCAGGGCTTACAGTGTTGTGGCACCAGCACCACCATCAAAGGCCCAATTTTTACTACCACTGTTCAACAATTATATGTAATTAAAATTCCTGATATAATAGTTGACAGCAGGGCGTTCCAGCACCAACCAAGAGTAACTGTGAGTGCTTACAGTGTTGTGCCAACACCAACAACTAAGGGGCCTATTTCTGCAGAGTATATACGGCAGGTCCCTACTTTCAAACATCCAACTTACAAACGACTACTACTTGCAAATGCAAGAAGACAACAGGAAGTGAGAGGAAATCTACCACTAGGAAGGAAAATTCTCTCCTGTAAGAATAAATATGGGAGAAAGGTGTCTCCTCTGTACTGATGCTTTATCAGCAATCCTTGTTTCAAGAAAAACACCACATTTCAAAAACAGTTGTCATTGGGACGGAAAGTGAGGTGAAATGTTCTGAACAGGGGCACAGACAGCAAAACAAATGTTACAGGGGTGATAACCCTTACCTATGTTTTCCAAAAAGTTTAAAAATAGATTTTTGGGCTGGAGCTACACTTCAACAATGTACCTGTTCAAAATTACAAACAGATTCTACATAAGAACAAACCTACAGTCCCTGTCTTGTATGCACCGCCTGTATACGGCTGTTCAGAGTATATAGGGCCTTTTTTATTTTATGTGCGGGGTTCCCCTTAATATCCATACAAGACCCAAAGGGGCTGGTAATGGGCTGGGGTAGGGGGGGGGGTCATGGGGTAGCTATGCCATTTTTCTTAAAGATTTTCATCCATATTACCGGGACCAGACATTACATTAAAGCCGCAAGCAGTTTTAAATGGCTTTTTTTTTCCTTTAGAAGTGTCATTTTGTGCAGGGACAGTTCTAAACACGGGAAACACGTGGCACTTCACAGGCATACTTTAGACACCCCCCAGGTACGATATTTAAAGGAATATTTGACTTTTTTTTTTTCACTTTATGCATCATTAAAATGACTGCTCCCGAAAAACGACCGTTATTAAAACTTCTTTTTGCATTGATACATGTCCCCTGGTGCAGAACCCGGGTTCCCAAACCCTTTTTAGGACAATAACATGCATAATAGTTGTTATAATTACCACTTTAGAATTCGAACGTTCGCATCCATTGTATTTAATAGGGTTCTAATGTTCGTACGAACTTTCAGTCCGTTCGCGGGTTCTGGTGCGAACCGAACCCGGGGGTGTTCGGCTCATCACTACCCCTGACCGAGTGAATTCCTTTGGGGTTTGGCATAGACTGTGCTAGTGGCTAATGACTATGGGAATTGACTCCTGGTGTCAGTAGTAGCCCAAGGAGTTCTTTGCGCTTGAGAGAAACACATTTGTACTTACTACTTGGTTAGTTCTGGGGTTTAGCCAATAACTAAAAATGACTTAAGGGCTCCTCTGGGGTAATGTTGAGAGAGACTTCTTTAGATGCTTAATGTATTTTTAATTGCAAGAACAGAAATGTAATATATTGCAGCTTAACCCTCCTTACATGTGGTAGCTATATTATATTTTTTGCTCCATAGCTTTAGTGAGCTACCGATAATGAAGGATGAAGGATGTTCCATGTCATGCAGGCAGCTGGATATTGGAGAAATTACTGCTGTGCTGCCCTGTCCTCTTCCTGTGGCTGAACTTCAGGCAGGCAGCCTGGTAATGGCTTCAGGTTGAGCTGCTGTGAAAAAATTCTTGACAAGCACCTGACCCTTCCTACCTCCTCCCCCATTGAGGACAGTTCATTGGTTGCCTTTACTTCCTCTAACACAATCTCTGAATGATGGAGAGAAGTTCCTCAGCCACAGGAAGAGGACTGGGCATCCACGGAGTGAGGATTTCTACAGGATCCAGCTGTTTGCACAACACCATGGCACATTTTTTATTACTGGTAAGTAATGTGACTAAAGCTGTAGAGCAAAAAAAAAAAAATAGCTAAACTTCAGCTTTTATTTTCAGAACATTTTCTGCAAGTACAGTAAATATATGTAGATCCTGCTGAAAGTCTCCTGTTTTCTTTTATAACTTCCTTTAGTTACATAGTTCATAGTCAGGTTGAAAAAAGACACAAGTCCATCTAGTTCAACCATAAAGATAAATAAAAAAAAATCAAACAATCCCATATACCCAAGCCTATACCCACAGTTGATCCAGAGAAAGGTGAAAAACCCCAGCAAAGCATGATCCAATTTGCTACGGCAGGGGAAAAAATTCCTTTCTGACCCCCCGAGAGGCAATTGGATTTTGACCACCTTTACCTATAAATGTCAGTACCCTGTTATATTGTGTGCATTTAGGAAAGTATCCAGGCCTTTCTTAAAGCAATTCCACATTTTAACAGCTGTTACTGTGAAGAAACCTTTCCGTATTTGGAGATGAAAGATTGAAAAGAGTGAAAGAGATAAAAGAGTGCCCCTGTGTCCTCTGTGTTGACCGTAAAGTGAATAACTCAACACCAAGTTCACTATATGGACCCCTTATGTATTTGTACATGTTGATCATATCCCCCCTTAATCTCCTCTTCTCAAGAGTCCATGAATTCAGTTCCTCTAATCTTTCCTCATAGCTGAGCTCCTCCATGCCTCTTATCAGTTTGGTTGCCCTTCTCTGCACTTTCTCCAGTTCCCCAATATCCTTTTTGAGAACTGGGGCCCAAAACTGAACTGCATATTCCAGATGAGGTCTTACTAATGATTTGTACAGGGGCAAAATTATATCTCTCTCTCTGGAGTCCATACCTGTCTTCTACAAGAAAGGACTTTACTCGGGTTGGAAACCGCAGCTTGGCATTGCATGCTATTATTGAGCTTATGATCTACCAAACCCCCAGATCCTTCTCCACTACGGATCCCCCTAGATCCTTCTCCACTACGGATCCCCCCAGATCCTTCTCCACTATGGATCCCCCCAGATCCTTCTCCACTACGGATCCCCCAGATCCTTCTCCACTACGGATTCCCCAGATCCTTCTCCACTACGGATCCCCCCAGATCCTTCTCCACTATGGATCCCCCCAGTTGTACTCCCCCTAGTATGTATGATGCATTCATATTCTTAGCCCCCAAGTGCATAACTTTACATTTATCAACATTAAACCTCATCTGCCACATAGTCGCCCAATTAGACAGTGCATTGAGGTCCTGTGCACTGAACTAAAATATCAAACAATGTTATCAGTAGTGATGAGCCGAACACCCCCGGGTTCGGTTCGCACCAGAACCCGCGAACGTACCGAAAGTTCGTACGAACATTAGAACCCTATTAAATACAATGGATGCGAACGTTCGAATTCTAAAGTGCTAATTATAACAACTATTATGCATGTTATTGTCCTAAAAAGGGTTTGGGAACCCGGGTTCTGCACCAGGGGACATGTATCAATGCAAAAAGAAGTTTTAAAAACGGTCGTTTTTCGGGAGCAGTCATTTTAATGATGCATAAAGTGAAAAAAAAAAAGTCAAATATTCCTTTAAATATCGTACCTGGGGGGTGTCTAAAGTATGCCTGTGAAGTGCCACGTGTTTCCCGTGTTTAGAACTGTCCCTGCACAAAATGACACTTCTAAAGGAAAAAAAAGCCATTTAAAACTGCTTGCGGCTTTAATGTAATGTCTGGTCCCGGTAATATGGATGAAAATCTTTAAGAAAAATGGCATAGCTACCCCATGACCCCCCCCCCCCCTACCCCAGCCCATTACCAGCCCCTTTGGGTCTTGTATGGATATTAAGGGGAACCCCGCACATAAAATAAAAAAGGCCCTATATACTCTGAACAGCCGTATACAGGCGGTGCATACAAGACAGGGACTGTAGGTTTGTTCTTATGTAGAATGTGTTTGTAATTTTGAACAGGTACATTGTTGAAGTGTAGCTCCAGACCAAAAATCTATTTTTAAACTTTTTGGAAAACATAGGTAAGGGTTATCACCCCTGTAACATTTGTTTTGCTGTCTGTGCCCCTGTTCAGAACATTTCACCTCACTTTCCGTCCCAATGACAACTGTTTTTGAAATGTGGTGTTTTTCTTGAAACAAGGATTGCTGATAAAGCATCAGTACAGAGGAGACACCTTTCTCCCATATTTATTCTTACAGGAGAGAATTTTCCTTCCTAGTGGTAGATTTCCTCTCACTTCCTGTTGTCTTCTTGCGTTTGCAAGTAGGAGTCGTTTGTAAGTTGGATGTTTGAAAGTAGGGACCTGCTGTATATACTCTGCAGAAATAGGCCCCTTAGTTGTTGGTGTTGGCACAACACTGTAAGCACTCACAGTTACTCTTGGTTGGTGCTGGAACGCCCTGCTGTCAACTATTATATCAGGAATTTTAATTACATATAATTGTTGAACAGTGGTAGTAAAAATTGGGCCTTTGATGGTGGTGCTGGTGCCACAACACTGTAAGCCCTGACAGTTACTCTTGGTGGGTGCAGCAATGGGCCCTGCTGTGAATTATTAGATCAAGAATTGTAATTGCATGCCCCTGTTGAACAGGGGCTGAAAAATTGGGCCTTAGGCACTGGTGGCACAACACTACAACCCCTCACAGATACTGTACTTGGAGCACAGCAATGAGCCCTGTTGCAAAGTATTGCTTCAAAAATTGTAATGACACGCCCCTGTTAAACAGGGGCTGAAAAATTGGGCCTTAGGCACTGGTGGCACAACACTACAACCCCTCACAGATACTGTACTTGGAGCACAGCAATGAGCCCTGTTGCAAAGTATTGCTTCAAAAATTGTAATGACACGCCCCTGTTAAACAGGGGCTGAAAAATTGGGCCTTAGGCACTGGTGGCACAACACTACAACCCCTCACAGATACTGTACTTGGAGCACAGCAATGAGCCCTGTTGCAAAGTATTGCTTCAAAAATTGTAATGACACGCCCCTTTTAAACAGGGGCTGAAAAATTGGGCCTTAGGCACTGGTGCCACAACACTCCAACCCCTCACAGATACTGTACTTGGAGCACAGCAATGAGCCCTATGGCAAATTATTGCTAAAAAAATTGTAATTACACGCCCCTGTAAAACAGGGGCTGAAAAATTGGGCCTTAGCCACTGGTGGCGGCACCCATATACAAAAATGATCTTCCAAGCTATCATCATCAATCGTATCATTGAGGACTCGGAGGAGGAGGATAGCCAGTCAACATAACAGCACAGGCACTCAGCATCAGCATCAGTCTTGAAGGGATGTGACATGTTAAAATCAATTAGTCTGTTATATCAGCATCAGGTGTGTGGTAGCTGGTGGTGATCCAAGACTGGTTCATCTTGATGAAAGTCAGTCGATCAACCGAGTCGGTGGACAGGCGCACCCTGTGATCCGTGACAAATCCTCCAGCAGCACTGAATGTGCGTTCCGAAAGAACGCTGGATGCAGGACAGGCCAGTAGCTCAATTGCATACTGTGCAAGCTCTGGCCAGTGATCCATCCTCAAGACCCAGTAAGCCAGAGGATTTTCGGTGGGGAAGGTGTCCAAGTCTGACCTTGCCCCTAGATATTCCTGCACCATGTTTATCAGACGCTGGCGATGGTTGCTGGAACCGATCATACTTTGGGGCTGCGGACTAAAGAATTGTCTGAACGCATCGGTCAGACGGCCACCTTCCCCACCGCTCCTTCTTTGACTGGCCGAAGCCTCAGCAACTCGTTGTCCAGGACCAGGAGTTTGTAACCTCCCAGTCTCTGGGAACGCGTTGCACAGACCTTTCTGCAAGGCCTCCCGGAGTTGTCTCATCCTCTGCTCCCTCTGCGAAGGTAACATAAGGTCCGCAACCTTACCCTTGTACCGTGGATCAAGGAGAGTGGCCAGCCAGTAATGGTCCCTCTCCTTGATCCGAAGAATACGAGGATCCTTCCGCAGACTTTGCAAGATCAGGGAGGCCATGCAGCGTAGGTTTGCTGAGGCATTCGCTCCGGAGTCCTCTGGGTCACTAAGGACGACATGATCCGCAGCCACCTCCTCCCAGCCACGTACAAGTCCACTGGTTTCTTGGGACTGTAAATCATCCCTAAAAGACTGCTGCTGATGATGCTGAGTGCCAGCCGCCACCTCCATGCTGACACAATCCTCCTCCTCCTCCTCCTCCTCCTCTTCCTGTGCGATGGGTGGGACAGAAGGAACACTGTCTGGGTAAAGGGGGCCTTGAGAGGCAAGGAAGTCCTCCTCTTCCTGCCTCTGTTCTGCCTCAAGTGCCCTGTCCATTATTCCACGCAGCGTGTGCTCCAACAGGTGGACAAGAGGTACAGTGTCACTGATGCATGCACTGTCACTGCTCACCATCCTCGTGGCCTCCTCAAATGGTGCCAGGACAGTGCATGCATCCCTGATCATGCCCCACTGGCGTGGAGAAAAAAAACCAAGCTCCCCTGACCCTGTCCTGGTGCCGTAGTCGCACAGGTACTCATTGATGGCCCTCTGCTGCGTGTGCAGCCGCTGCAGCATGGCCAACGTTGAGTTCCACCTGGTGGGCATGTCACATATAAGGCGGTTCTTGGGCAGGTTCAACTCCTTTTGCAGCTCAGCCAGGCGAGCACTGGCATTATAAGATCTGCGGAAATGCACACAGACTTTCCTGGCCTGCCTCAGGACATCCTGTAAGCCCGGGTACCTGCCCAAGAACCGCTGCACCACCAGGTTAAGGACGTGAGCCACACAGGGCACATGGGTCAGTTGTCCCTGTCGGAGGGCGGAGAGGAGGTTGGTGCCATTGTCGCAAACCACCATTCCTGGCTTAAGCTGGCGTGGCGTCAACCACCTCTCGGCCTGGCCCTGCAGAGCAGACAGGACCTCTGCCCCAGTGTGGCTTCTGTCCCCCAAACACACCAGCGCAAGCACGGCATGGCATCTTTTTGCCTGCGTACTTGCGTAGCCCCGTGAACGGCTACGGAGCACCGCTGGTTCATAGGACAAACCACAGGAAGAGGCCATGGAGGAAGAAGAAGAGGAGGGGGTGGAGGAGAGAGGTGTGTCACAACCAGTAGTAGCATTTTGGAGGCGTGGCGGTGGAACAACCTCCAACACTACTGCACCTTGTCCTGCATCCTTCCCAGCTGCCAAAAGAGTGACCCAATGGGCCGTGAAAGAAAGGTAACGTCCCTGTCCATGCCTGCTGGACCATGAGTCAGCGGTAATATGCACCTTACCGCTGACCGCCCTGTCCAGCGAGGCCAAGACATTGCCTTCCACATGCCGGTAGAGAGCCGGAATAGCCTTCCGTGAGAAAAAGTGGCGTTTGGGAACCTGCCACTGAGGAACCGCACATTGCACAAACTCACGGAAGGGGGCCGAGTCTACCAACTGAAAAGGCAGCAGTTGAAGCGCTAGCAATTTAGCCAAGCTAGCATTCAACCGCTGGGCATGTGGATGGCTGGGAGTGAACTTCTTTCGACGGTCCAGCAGCTGGGGCAGGGAAATTTGCCTGCTAGAATCGGACGTCGGTGTACTGCTAGCAGAGTGGCCGCAAGTACTTGGCTGTGACACACCTAATTCTACACCTTCATTCCTCTCAGTGCATGTTTCAGAGAGGACTGAAGTTATAGTGGGGTTGGAGATCCCAGCTGATGCGGTGCAAGGAGAGGTCCGCTTTGTTCTTTGGTGTGGGTCTTTGAGGTAGGCTTGCCAACGAGCTGCATGGCAGGTCAACATATGTCTGGTCAGGCATGTGGTACCCAAGCGGCTGATGTTTTGGCCACGCGATATACGCTTGAGACATATGTTGCAAACAGCAGCTGTGCGATCTGATGCACTAGCCTCAAAAAAGGCCCACACCAAGGAACTTTTTGAATGACGGGCAGAGGCAGCGCCCTGCACAGGCGGAGCTCTGCGGTGTGATTCCGTCGGTGTACTGCCCTTACGCTGGCCACCAAAGGGCATCCTGCCTCATTGGAGATGTGCCTCCTCCTCATCCTCCTCCTCCTCCTCTCTCCTATTAGGCACCCACGTGGAGTCAGTGACCTCATCATCCCCTCCCTCCTCATCACTGGAGCCAATCTGGCAGTATGCTGCAGCTGCTGGAACATGACTGCCAGATTGGTGTCCTTCTTGAGCATCCCCTCTGTCTGCTCTCACGCTACTGCCTTCCTGTAGCTGGGTTTCATCATCAGACCCTTCGAAACGCTGGGCATCCTCCTGGAGCATGTACCCAACACTGTGCTCAAACAGTTCGGGGGACTCCTCAGGAGGAGGACATGGTGGGTCTAGGGAAGGAGTGACTGATGATGAGTCTGACATTGATACCAGGGAAGAGGACGCTTTGGCAGCTGCTTTGCCAGTACCCTGAGCCTGGGTGAGAGAGGATGAGGAGGAGGAGGAGGGCTTGGTCATCCACTCTACCAAGTCTTCGGCATGATGTGGCTCAACATGTCCAGCTGCCGAAAAGACGGACAAGCGTGTCCCATGGCCATGTGCTGATGACAATGCACCGCGTCCACGACCAGCACTGTTGCCCCCAGACACAGAGCCTGCTTGCCCTCTTTTATTGCCTCCTGACTGTCTGCCTCTCCTTGTTTGCCTTCCAGACATTCTAATAGATGGCCTGCAGGGAGATGGGAAAAAAGCAATAAGGGCTACTTTCAGGTGTCCTTCTCTGTCCCTTTACTTAAGGATTTCTAAATATGGTTGAGGATGATTGCTTTTGCACAGAATAGCACAACGACAATTTCCCTGACTGTCCAAAAAACAAGGATTTCAAAGATGGTTGATGAGGAATGCTTTAGCACACTATAGCACAAGGAGAATTCCCCTCACTTTCCTTCTTTGTCCCTAGAAACAAGGACTCGCACAGTGAAAGAAACTGACACTCTCCCTACCTAGAGTTTTCTGTCCCTAGAAAAAATGTTTTTTTAAAGCACACTATAGCACAAGGAGAATTCCCCTCACTTTCCTTCTTTGTCCCTAGAAACAAGGACTCGCACAGTGAAAGAAACTGACACTCTCCCTACCTAGAGTTTTCTGTCCCTAGAAAAAATGTTTTTTTAAAGCACACTATAGCACAAGGAGAATTCCCCTCACTTTCCTTCTTTGTCCCTAGAAACAAGGACTCGCACAGTGAAAGAAACTGACACTCTCCCTACCTAGAGTTTTCTGTCCCTAGAAAAAATGTTTTTTTAAAGCACACTATAGCACAAGGAGAATTCCCCTCACTTTCCTTCTTTGTCCCTAGAAACAAGGACTCGCACAGTGAAAGAAACTGACACTCTCCCTACCTAGAGTTTTCTGTCCCTAGAAAAAATGTTTTTTTAAAGCACACTATAGCACAAGGAGAATTCCCCTCACTTTCCTTCTTTGTCCCTAGAAACAAGGACTCGCACAGTGAAAGAAACTGACACTCTCCCTACCTAGAGTTTTCTGTCCCTAGAAAAAATGTTTTCTTAAAGCACACTATAGCACAAGGAGAATTCCCCTCACTTTCCTTCTTTGTCCCTAGAAACAAGGACTCGCACAGTAAAACACACTGACACTCTCCCTACCTATCCTTCTCTTTCCCTAAACTAAAGGAATCCAGGTTAAGCAAGAAAGAAATAAATGTCACTGTCCCTGCCTATGCTTGTCTTTCCCTGCTCCGGAACACACTACACTAGGCCGCCGTGCTGGCGGCCTTTTATAGTGTGGGGCGTGTACTAAACACCCTCAGCAATAATTGGCCACAGGCATCCTGCCTGTGGCCAATCATTGCTCTCCTCGCTGCCGGCGCTGTGATTGGCCAAGCATGCGGGGTCACAGTGCATGCTTGGCCAATCACAGCGCCTGGATGACACTGCAATGGCGTAGTGCATTGTGGGCCGTTCGCGTCACTCGAATTTGGCGCGAACGGCCCAAATCGTTCGATCTTCGTCGAACGATCGAACAGCCGATGTTCGAGTCGAACGTATGTTCGACTCGAACACGAAGCTCATCCCTAGTTATCAGGTTTCTTAGCTATCTTTTGTGAACAATAAAGCATCTCCCTCTACGTAATGGAGATGAGGAGAGTGGGAGGTGTTTGTAGTTTAAATAGGGAGTGCAGTCAGGCTGACAACGCTGCTCCTCCATAGATACAGTGCAGTAATTAAATGTGTTGCCATACTAGAACAGGTATTGTATCACTCACAGGTTTATAAAGGGAAAAAGACGCCTTAGAAACCTTAAGGTTCCTTCAGAGATCGGTATAGAGGTGCTTGTTTTTTTTTTACTTTTTTCAATTGCTTAAGGGCAAATGTGGGACCACGCTACAGCTGAAAGCCAATCACTTGAATGAAGGTTACTGTTTGGCCCCATTGATTTCAATGGGCAAGTATGACAGGCGGTGCCTCCTATCAAGCTCTCCAACCCGATTAAAAATTATGTTGCCATGAAACAAAGCATCACAGCTGCTGCCTGTGCACAACCCTATCAGGCTATAATGTTAGAATTCAGGTGGGCGACCAAAGGGCAGCAAAGCCATGGCTCATCTGCCTGATTTTACACCCCCCCACGCGTGCTATCCATGTGAAATAGCCCTCAGAAAACGAATGCAGTCACCAGTGTCGGGACAAGGTCACCTAGAGCCCAGGGCGAATATGCCCAATTGCGCCCCCCTCCAACATGTATGAGCATTATGTGTCCCCCCAAAAATTGAGCTCTAATTTACATGCTTAGCTCAAATCCTCTCATTCCCAGCACAACCCCCCCCCCCCGAAAATAACAAATTCCCCCTACCTAGCAAAAATCCTCTACCCCTCAAATTTCCCCACCGAGCACAAGGCTTCTCCCCTCCACTCCAAATCCCCCCTCCCAGCACAAATCCCCGGCCCCAATACTCCATCCTTGCACGAGCCCCCCCCCCCAAATTTCCCCTCCTAGCACAAATGTTCCCCAACCATCCCTAATAGCACAAATTCCCCTCCCAAAAAAACACAAATCCCCTCCCCCCCCCAATCACCACTCCTAGCACACCTTCCCAAATTTCCCCTCCTAGAACAATTATTACCTGCTGCCCCCCAAATTCCCCCTCCCAACACAGATCCTCTTCCCCCAACCTCCTTGTGATGCCCCCGCACCCCTTATGATACCACAGTGCCTCCTGCCCACCCCTTGTCCGGCCCTGGCAGCCACCATAACTAAGACCTGCTACACTGTGATATATTACATTTTTGTTCTTCGGTTTGGATATACTTTAAAAAGCAAAAT
This sequence comes from Rana muscosa, assembly GCA_029206835.1. Lineage (NCBI taxonomy): Eukaryota > Metazoa > Chordata > Amphibia > Anura > Ranidae > Rana > Rana muscosa. Next base: position 366,181,322 of record CM055118.1, on the reverse strand, counting down.
AAATGGTACTTAAAGAGGAAGTAAACCCTCATGGGTTTTACTTCCTCTTTTGCTTGCTGCAAAGCCTGCAAATGAAAAGCATAATGGGCTAGTATGCATCGCAAACTCGCCCATTATGTGCCACTTACCTACAAAAGAATCCAGCGATGTCCCCACAGTAGGCAGCCTCCATCTTCTGTCCCCTCTTCCTTCTGGGCCGCTGACTCCGGCGCTGTGATTCGCCGGAGCAGCGTGATGTCACTCCCACGCATGCGCACGGGAGCCGTGATTCACGGCACTGGCTGGGGAAGAAACGGCACTTCGTTTTGTTTCTTCCCCGCGCATGAGCAGTTACGTTTTTCGGCGGACTACAAGTGAAATATCTCCTAAACGGCGCACGTTTAGGAGATATTTCCACTACCTATAGGTAAGTCTTATTCTAGGCTTACCTATAGGTAGAAGTCCAAAAAGTGGCTTTACAACCACTTTAATACCACAATGGTCTTTTTTTTTCTTCCAGATTTGTTTGATTGCTGCTGAACAGTTCCTGCTTTTTCTATGAACATATCTTCAGCTGCAGATTTACACATAAAAAGATCTCAAGTTATAGCCAAGCTTTAAAAGGAATATCAATCTCTCATCTGCTGCAGAAAATAATGGTTTTATCTCAATAAAGCAATCTCCCTTTTATACTAAACCCAGAAATCTCAGCGCGCAATTCTGTGCACTCCGGGGTAATAGTTATAATCAGTGAGAGCCCAACAGGGGAATCCTTCCATGTGATGTAATCCACTGAAAATAGATTGATGGATATTGTTGTTTAATATAATTAAAATTAATATAGAATACATATAATAATGAATAATTAATAATATTTATTATAATATAATATATAATTATGGAAAAGAGAAGGGCACTTCCTAGTTTCTTGTAAGCAGTACTGGAGGGTTCTGGCACTCATCTAGTGGGCACGCTATATATTATTATGTATTCAAATAAATTTATAATACATTTATTAACATGAATAATCAATAATATTTAATATACCTGTAGCGGGGCTTTGAAATTTAGGGGGATGTTTGAGTGGTAGTTGTGCTCAAACACATTACTTGATAGGGTTCAGCAAACCCAATTTTAGCTGCAGGCGGGATACTGGTTTGTAGTTCCCCGTGGCCTGTTGGTGGCGCTGCCATTGGAGGTCAGGGTTGAACCGCTGGTACAGTGCTGTGCCTTGGATGTCCCTTGTCGGCGGTGGTATGGTGGGCGTGTTTGCCCGCTCTGCATCCCGGGAGGGGATATAAAAGGGGCAGACCCTGGCTGTTGGGGGTGAGTACTCGGGGGTCCGACCCCGGGAGCGTGTGGTTACATAGTTACATAGTTACATAGTTAGTCAGGTTGAAAAAAGACACAAGTCCATCCAGTTCAACCGTAAAAAATAAAAATAAAAAAATAAAAATAAACATATATCGTACAATCCCATATACCCAATTCTATACCCACAGTTGATCCAGAGGAAGGCAAAAAAAAACAGAAGAGCATTATCCAATTTGCTACAGCAGGGGAAAAAATTCCTTCCTGATCCCCCGAGAGGCAATCGGATATTCCCTGGATCAACTTTACCTATAAATGTCAGTACCCAGTTATATTATGTACATTTAAGAAAGAATCCAGGCCCTTCTTAAAGCAATCTACTGAGCTGGCCAGAACCACCTCTGCAGGGAGTCTATTCCACATTTTCACAGCTCTTACTGTGAAAAAACCTTTCCGTATTTGGAGGTTCTGTTCGTGGCCACCCCAGGCACCTTTAGCTCTGAGGTGGAGTTCCTGGTTTGGTACACTGGCGGATCAGTCCCAGGCACCTTTAGCTCTGGGGCTGCAACTGGAGGCCTTGGGCTCAGCACCTTTGGCTGAGACCCACAGAGGATCGAGGAATCCCAGGGTGCTGTTTTGCAAGGAGACCCGTATCTTAGATGAGGAGGCCAGGGGAGGACCGTTCCGAGGGACTGGTGAGGAACTTACAGTGAAGGAAGGGGCCCGGTAACTCTCTGGAGGGATGTCATCTCCCTGAAAGAGGCTTAACGTTGCAACCAAGTTCGCCAGGTCTGTGGCAGAGACCCAAGTGTATCTAGTTCGAGCATCATTCCGGCTGCTAGGGTCCATTTCGTGGGGAGACTATCCGGATGAGCGGAGTCTTCCTAAAGATATGGGTAGTGAATAAGAATTTGTTTGTGCCTGGACCTATTCCCACACCTTTTGCTGTCCTGCTCTTCTTTCAACCTTCTCCTGTCCAGTTATTGTGCATAACAGAAGAAATAAACTCTAAGTTGGAGTTGCAATCAGTGTGGACTTTGAAGTTATTGGGGAATAGAGACTTGTCTTTGTTACAGTGCCATTTCTCTGAGGGAACCTGATCACAGAGACCCAGGTACATTACACCGCTCAACCTCTTTCTACAGGAGGGTACGGGCATGTAGCACGGTGGGCCCTTTTTTTTTTCTCAGGAGCCAATGGCAGGAAAAAGGGGTTGTGTCGCTACATACCTGTAAAATAATACAGTGGATATAGAAAAAAATCCCTCCCCTTTAAAATAATTACATTTTATTGCTTTGCAGCCTGAAATGAAGACAGACACGGTTTTTGTTTTATCCAGCTGTATTTACTCAGTGCAACTTATAATATCCAAGTGACAGATATAACACCAACATGTCAGAAAAAAAAAAAAAAACAGAATCACTGAGTTGGAAAAAGGATCACCCCCTCCTAAAAACGACTTGTTAACTCAATCAGGTGTAGCTAATCACATTCGCAATGGCATACAAAGCCATTTGACTTTCAACTGCAATCAGCTGTGGTCATTTTGATTAGATCAACATGAAAAGAGCTTTCCTGGAGCATTTCATTCCCTGGTAGTGCAACTGAAGTAAACAATCAATTATGGGTGGCAAGACACTGTCAAAAGATAAAGTTGTGGACAGGCACAAGTCAGGAGATGGATACAAATGTCAAAGGCTTTATCAATGCCTAGAAGCACAATGAAGTCTATTATTAAGAAGTGGAAGGTATTTGGCACAACACAGACCCTCCCTTGACCAGGACGTCACTTCAAACTGGATGAAAGAGCCAGGAGGAAACTGGTCAGAGAGGCTACCAAGAGGCCACAACTCTGAAGCAGTTGCAGGAATTTCTGACAAAGAGTGGTCATTGTGTGCATGTGACAACAATATCACAAATTCTCCACAAATGTGGCTTGTATGGGAGGGTTGCAAGGAAAAAGCCACTCCTCAAGAAAGGCCACATGTAGTCAGCTTTGCCAAAATGCACCTTGAAGATTCTGCGGCTACTTGGAAAAATTTGTTATGGTCAGATGAGACTAAAATTTAATTATTTGGCCTCAACACCAAGCGATATGTCTGGCTGAAATCCAATACAGCTCACCATCCAAATAACACCATTTCTATAGTAAAGCATGTCAGATGGAGACTGTAGCCATGAAATTAAGGGACAATTTATCTTCTGGGGAGGAAAGCAATGGCAAACCTAGGCAACCACTTAAGAAGCTTGCCTGTTTTTCAGACTCTGTGTTTACAAGTTTAAAACAGGTTGTTTTGCTAGAAATTTACTTAGAACCCCCAAACATTATATATTGTTTTTTTCACCCTAGAGAATAAAATGGCGGTTATTGCAATACTTTTTGTCACACTGTATTTGCGCAGTGGTCTTACAAGCGCACTTTTTTAATAAAAAAATAAGACAACAGTAAAGTTAGACCATTTTTTTTATATTGTGAAAGATAATGTTACGCAGAGTAGATTGATACCCAACATGTCACGCTTTAAAATGCGCCCGCTCATGGAATGGCGTAAAATGTTACCCTTAAAAATCTCCATAGGCGACGTTTAAAAAATTCTATAGGTTGCATCTTTTGAGTTACAGAGGAGGTCTAGGGCTAGAATTATTGTTCTTGCTCTAATGATTGCGGTGATACCTCACTTGTGTGTTTTGAAGACCGTTTTCATATGCGGGCGCTACTCACGTATGCGTTCGCTTCTGCACGGCTCCGGTAAGCGGCGGAGGGCGCGGGAGAGAGGCGGGAGGGGGGCCCCTCTCCCGCCACCGATAACGGTGATCTTGCGGTGAATCTGCTGCAGAGACCACCATTATCGTAAACAGAACCGCTCACAGAAAAGATGGATATCTCGGTTGTGGCAGCAGCTGCTGCCGTTACCGAGATATCCATCTTTAAAGTGCCGACGTATATGTACATAAGGTGGTCGGCAAGTGGCTAAAAGCAGAGACATCACCCTACTGACAAAGTGCCTGTGACGGGAGTCACTTTGGGCGGGAGGCTGGTTGATCCCAGAATCCCTTGGAGAGGTTGGAAAACCCATGCACCTCTTATGTCTAAGTGACCCTGTGTCTATTAGAGGCACAGGGTGACTGTAGCCATGAAATTAAGGGACAATTTATCTTCTGGGGAGGAAAGCAATGGCAAACCTAGGCAAAATTGTTAAAAGCAGAGACATCACCCTACTGACAAAGTGCCTGTGATGGGAGTCCCTTTGGGCGGGGGGCTGGTGGAACCAAGAATCCCTTGGAGAGGTTGGGAAACCCTTGCTTCAGCTCCCCATGCACCTCTTAAGTCTAAGTCACCCTGTGTCAATTAGGGGCACAGGGTGACCAAGAAAATGTGGCTTGGATTACTTAAAATGAAACATTAATATTTTTCCACCATATCTCCTAGGAAATATACGACGACTATTCGTGGTTTATTTGATTCTCAACTATACGTGTTAATTGAAAGAACTAATCACATTGGCCTCTGTACAATGTAGGAGACGGGATGACTGCTACTAGGTGCTCCTGCTATTGTAAAGGTGTCCTGTGTTTATGTTTATGATATGTTGTGTCGTCTGAGCTAAAAGATGGCAAATCTGCCCTGAAGGGTCATACCTCTGAGTCACCTAGGCTGTTTTAATGATTTGTTAATTAGCTATGTTAATTCTGTTTCTGGTTACATTTTTGAAGGTTTCCAACAGGTCACTTTCTTTTTCAAAAATGTTTATCAGGGTGGAAGACACCCGTTTCCCTTGGTGACCTGCTGGACCCTACTCTCCATATGATCATTCATTCTCAGACAACGATCCACGGGACTATATACATGTTGGCATCCTTTACCACTGTTCTCTACTTTTTTTGATTCCATCATTGTTTCATATTTCCCCATGACAGTAGGTGATCATTGTCAATTCTTCGTCTCCATTTTCTATTTTATAACAGTGACTGTGTTTTAGATTTGCTATACACACCCTTAGCCTGCCCAACCCATGCAAACCGTGGGCCCTGTTGCATTGTTGGTCTCTCTTCCCCGGGGTTGCGATGCGCCCAGTTCCTCCTCCCCCGCCCGTCCCCCTTTGGTGACGGGGCGGGGCTGGACCTTGGTGCATCGGCGCCATGCCAGCACGTTGCACGCACGGCGTCTCAACACGCCGGCATGTGCATCATGGCTTCCTCCATCCCGCGCGGCTTGGTGGTTGGGTCGAGTTCCCGCTGGGGTCCCATGTACCTCGGGCGGGTATTCGGTCCCTTTCCTCCTATTGGCCAATGCAATGACGCATAACGTTGGCGGGAACACGCCCCAGGATGTGGGTACTTAAGCCAGGACAGCCTCGACAGGCCCACTTCACATTTTTTCATCTGATGATGGGCTCCATGTGTTTCCATCCACACTCATCAGGTAACCAAGGGTACCTTTTTCAGGACCCACACCACATCTATGCCCACATGCTTTCTTTCCCTTCAGCACACCCATCCTTCCCATACACCCTATTTTTCCCACTCACACTTCCACCATTTCTGTGGCAATATTTGTGGTCTCTATCCACTCATGCACTAAGCCCCACTGCCACCCTGGCCCAACTCCCTTATTCACCTATAAAGAAAATTTGTTGCGCTAATCAAAACAAAAATGTGAATAAAAGATAAAATAAATAAGAAAAGCAGCTAGCACTAAATTGTTTGGACACAATAAATAAAAAGCTGGGGATTGTCGTGCAGCGCTAAAATAAAATACAAAAAAAGAAAAAGAAAAAGTTCATGAGAAAACACTCCAAAATCAAATGGTGTGCGGATCCAAACGTAGTGAAAAGTCCAAAAGGAGAGGAGAAAACACTGGTAATAGAGATGAGAAGACCGCCACCAGCACCCATACACACTGACTCTTACCGTCAGTGCATAATAAATGCACATGTAAGATATCCCAATCTTGGCAGTAGATCTAATTCAAGGCAATAATCAATCAAATGAAAAATTCCAATAATCCTCCTCCAATGGACTGAATGAATCCAGCTGCGCTTTTTAAATTTCAGCAATAGGAAAAGACACAGCAGCTCCAGCAGCAAACAAACATGTGATAAAAGATGAAAAAAAAACATCTCATTGCGCAGACGTCCAATCTCAATTTCAATTTATTGATAAAGAATGTGGAATGCACTCACATGATATAAATGAAAAACAAGCATATGTGTATTAAGGAAAGCGACCAGCACTTCCTACCACAAAGATGGCGTCGTCCGTCCTTCCGTCTCCAAGCATGTAACCTTCCTCTGGCCCGACGTTTCTCTACCAGAGTGTGTCATCAGGGGCGTGGTTACAGTGCATAGGAATCGTTCCTATGCACTGTAACCACGCCCCTGATGACACACTCTGGTGGAGAAACGTCGGGCCAGAGGAAGGTTACATGCTTGGAGACGGAAGGACGGACGACGCCATCTTTGTGGTAGGAAGCGCTGGTCGCTTTCCTTAATACACATATGCTTGTTTTTCATTTATATCATGTGAGTGCATTCCACATTCTTTATCAATAAATTGAAATTGAGATTGGACGTCTGCGCAATGAGATGTTTTTTTTCATCTTTTATCACATGTTTGTTTGCTGCTGGAGCTGCTGTGTCTTTTCCTATTGCTGAAATTTAAAAAGCGCAGCTGGATTCATTCAGTCCATTGGAGGAGGATTATTGGAATTTTTCATTTGATTGATTATTGCCTTGAATTAGATCTACTGCCAAGATTGGGATATCTTACATGTGCATTTATTATGCACTGACGGTAAGAGTCAGTGTGTTTGGGTGCTGGTGGCGGTCATCTCATCTCTATTACCAGTGTTTTCTCCTCTCCTTTTGGACTTTTCACTACGTTTGGATCCGCACACCATTTGATTTTGGAGTGTTTTCTCATGAACTTTTTATTTTTATTTTTTTTGTATTTTATTTTAGCGCTGCACCACAATCCCCAGCTTATTCACCTGACTACAGGCACTCACTTTGCCCCCCTTTTACTCTTTCCCTCCCCCCGCACCCCAACCCCCCCTCTCCTTTCTATATATTTTTTGTTGGGTTCACATTCTTTGACCATTTTTTCACTCACCTTTTTTCTTTCATCATCACCTGAATTTGTGTCTCATGTGTGCCTACCTCACCTTTTGGTATTGTGCTGTGGCTGTCCGGGTTTTCTCCCTGGCTGATGTCCCACGCCATCCTCTCCTTGGCTCTCCTCATGGTTGGGGAGTCTTTGGAGTGTGGGGGACCCATTCCCGCCTCAACCCCGGGGGAGACAGTTCATCCAGGACCACCATCCCATTCCATTTTTTGGAATGCTTGGGCTACCTTTTTGGGCTTCGCCATGGGTAATGTATCAAACCATCTGACTTAGCTTTTTTGTAACTATGACCTAACCATTGAGACCTCATTGACTTACCTTTTTATTCTTCTATCCCCCCCCCTCTTTTTAGCTACAATATACGCACCCCACTCCTGATGACTGGCTTTAAACGTCAATAAACGTGTCGAGTCCATGCCCAGGGATGCCAAGCTAAGCTTGCCCAACTATGTTATTTCATCTAACTGTATTCTTTATTTTAATTTAATTGGATAATCATGTCTACTGTATCTGTATGCCCATCGATTTTGATTGCTTTTACTAGTAATGTCCTAGAGATTGAATCATTAAATATGCCAATGTGATTATTATTATATGTATTATGCCTTTGTCTGCATGATCTGTGTATTATATATTATGATACATTATTACACTATGAATTTTACAATTGACTTTTTGATTTTCATTATCATTTTTGGATGGATTACTTAGCAATTTCTCATGGCCACAGAGACTTCCCTGACGGGACTGTGACAGATACACCCACCTTTGATATCCTATGCAAATCTATACGCCCATCCATGCCTCATTTAAAGTCCCATAGCCCATTTCTTCTTTTTCTGTTTCTGGTTACAGTTTGCTAGGGTAATATGATCAGAAGGGGAGGGAGTGAGAAAATGTCCTCCTGGTGTAAATATTTGTGTGAGATTGTCCAAAAAATGATTCCATGTTCCTGCAAGCTAGTTTTGACTAGTGTTGTACGTTTGGCTGTAATATCTGATATCTGATGTTCAGACTGGAGGAGGCTGTATACTGATGGAAGCACTCAAGCGGAGTGTGACGGGGTTCCGTGACAGTGCCGTATAGTCAAAGCTATGGTATTCCCAGTAGTAATCTATGGCTGTGAAAGTTGTACCATAAGGAAGATTGAACGCCGAAGAATTAATACTTTTGAACTATGGTGTTGGAGAAGACTCTTGAAAGTCCCTTGGATGGCAAGAAGATCAAACCAGTCAATCTTGAAGGAATCAACCCTGAATATTCACTGGAAGGACAGATCCTGAAGCTGAAACTCAAATATTTTGGCCATCTAATGCGAAGGGAGGACTCATTGGAAAAAACCCTGATGCTGGGAAACATGGAAGGAAAAAGCAGAAGAGGACAACAGAAAACTAGATGGATAGATAGCATCATCGAAACAATGAACATGAAGTTAAGCAAGCTCCGGGAGGCAGTGGAGGACAGAGAAGCCTGGCGCGCTATGGTCCTTGAGGTGACGAAGAGTTCGGACACAACTATACGACTGAACAACAACAACAATAGTAAAACATGAAGGTGGTAATATCCTGTTATGGGGGTGTTTCTCTGCAGCAGGGACTGGAGCCCTTTCCTGGATAGAAGGAAAAATGGATGGGGAAAAATACCATCACATTTTTGAGGAAAATCTGCTGCCCACTGTCAGAAAGTTTTCAGTGGGAAGAAGATTTACCTTCCAAGATAACAATGACCCAAAGCACACAGCAAAAATGACCACACAATTGTTGAAGGAGAAAAAGGTGAATGTCACTGCATTAGACATGTTCCAATTCCAAGGTGTTTGTGTGTTTTTATTTATTTTTTTACACTTTCTTTGTGAAATGGTAGGGGTACAATGTACCCCTTACCAATTCACATAGGGTGGGGCGGGATCTGGGGGTCCCCTTTGTTATAGGGGTCTTCCAGATTCCGATAAGCCCCCTGCCCGCAGACCCCCACAACCACCCGGCAAGGGTTGTGGGGATGAGGCCCTTGTCCCCATCAACATGGGGACATCCTCCCCATGTTGAGGGCATGTGGCCTGGTACGGTTCAGGAGGGGGGCGCTCTCTCGTCCCCCCTATTTTCCTGCGGCCTGCCAGGTTGCGTGCTCGGATAAAGGGTCTGGTATGGATTTTTGGGTGGACTCCACGCCATTTTTTTTTATTCGGGGTGGAGTTCCCCTTAAAATCCATACCAGACCTGAAGGGCCTGGTATGGATATTTGGGGGAACTCCACGCATTTTTTTTTAAATTTGCGACAGGGTTCCCCTTAATATCCATACCGGACCTGAAGGGCCTGGTAATTGAATTTGGGGGGACCCCCACGCTTTTTTTTTTATCAATGACTTTTTTTATGTATTGCCGGGAGCCGACAATTCATTATAGCCGCGAGTGGTTTTAAATGACTTTTGTTCCTTCAGAAATTACATTTTGTGCAGGGACAGTTCTAAGCAAGGGAAACAAGCGCGACTTTACAGTCATACTATACACACACCCTAGGTATGCAATTTAAAGGAATATTTCAGTTTTATTGTTTCACTTTAAGCATTATTAAAATCACTGCACCCGAAAAAACTGCAGTTTTTAAAACTTTTTTTTGCATTGATACATGTCCCCTGGGCAGGACCCGGGTCCCCAAACCCTTTTTAGGACAATAACTTGCATATTAGCCTTTATAATTAGCACTTTTGATTTCGAACGTTCGAGTCCATTGTATTTAATAGGGTTCTAAAGTTCACACGAACATTCTGGCTGTTCGCAGGTTCTGGTGCGAACCGAACAGGGGGGTGTTCGGCTCATCCCTAGTCACCAGTATGGTATTAGTAAGTTGAAATCATATCCCCTCTCAAGCGTCTCTTCTCCAGAGAGAATAAGTTCAGAGCTCGCAACCTTTCCTCGTAACCAAAATCCTCCAGACCCTTTATTAGCTTTGTCGCCCTTCTTTGTACTGTCTCCATTTCCAGTACATCCTTCCTGAGGACTGGTGCCCAGAACTGGACAGCATTCTCCAGGTGCGGCCGGACCAGAGTCTTGTAGAGCAGAAGAATTATCGTTTTATCTCTGGAGTTAATCCCCTTTTTAATGCATGCCAATATTCTGTTTGCTTTGTTAGCAGCAGCTTGGCATTGCATGCCATTGCTGAGCCTATCATCTGCTAGGACCCCCAGGTCCTTTTCCATCCTAGATTCCCCCAGAGGATCTCCCCCCAGTGAGTAGATTGCATTCATATTTTTGACACACAAATGCATTATTTTACATTTTTCTACATTCAACCCTGTCACCATTCTTCTCTTGGTGTCAGGAAAACTTGTCAAAAGTGAATCATGCAGATAGCAGAGGAAGGAGGCAGCAGACAAAAGTGACGCTTAGTGCTCTTAATTGAGACAAGTACACAGTATAGAGGGATATGCTTTGTTCATATTTCATGTCTGAGGTTTACAGCCTTAAGCCACTTTACAGAGAAGGCGAGTTATAGCTGCATCAGAAAGCTTTTTTCATTGCTTGGACAAGGAACCTCTTCACCTCTTGGTTCCTCAGGCTGTAGATAAGAGGATTCAGCATTGGAGTCATTATTGTATAAAAAATTGAGGCCACTTTGTCTTGTATCTCAAAGGCCTCTGAATGAGGGCGGAGATAGATAAAGAAAACAGCCGTAAAGAAGGTTGAGATACAAATAATATGTGAAGAACATGTACTGAAGGCATTCTGCCTACTCTTACTGGATGTCATCTTAAAAATGGAAACAAATATGAAGGTGTACGATAAGAAGATTGTTATCAATGTATATATTCCACAAGCTGCTACAAGGATGGCAGTTACCATATTACAATGGAGAGCATTGGAGCAGGACAATTTGAGCAGCGGTGGGATGTCACCATAGTAATGGTCAATCAGGTTCGATCCACAGAATGGAAGACAGAACATACAACTGGTCTGCACAACAGACTGTAGGAAGCTAACAAGGGTAGAATAAAGGACCAAACCAAAACATTTCTTCTTGGTCATTGTCAAGGTGTAGTGGAGAGGATGGCAGATTGCCACAAATCGGTCATAGGAGATGCTTGATAGAAGAATAGCTTCAGTGCTTCCCTGTGCACTAAAAAAATAAAACTGGAGGGTGCAACCAAGAAATGAAATTGATTTCTTGGAGGATAGGAAGTGAGACAACATATTTGGAGTGATTACCGAGGAGTAACTAATATCCACAATTGAGAGTCTACTCAGGAAGTAATACATTGGAGTGTGAAGGCTGGAGAAGGTATGTACAAGAGCCATCATCCCGATGTTTCCTGCTATGGTCACCATGTACACCAGTAAAAAAAAAAAACACAAAAAGGAATGGAAGAAGTTCTTTATCACTAGATAGTCCTGAAAACTCAAACATGGTCACTTGTGTCAAGTTTTTGATACTCATCAGCCTTTCTTTTATTAATGATGAAATGAAACATTCCATGGCTTCAAATATCAAATTGTTTCCTGAATATGACATCACCAAAGGAACTGGAAATTAACAGCGAGCAACAATGTAATATGGGTAGTATAGATTTTAACAGATTTACATAACCTACCTCTTATGCCTTGTACATACGGTCGGATTTTCCGTCGGAATAAACTCAGACGGGTTTTTCCGATGGAATTCCATTGAAGCTGTCTTGCATACACACTGTCACACCAAATTCCAACTGTCAAGAAAGCGGTGACTATTCTTCTTGTTAAAAAAAAAAAAAAAAGAAAGCGGTGACGTAAAACACTACGACGAGCCGAGAAGTTCAATGCTTCCGAGCTTGTGAGACTGGTGAGACTGAACGTCCGAGACGAAGCTACGCCACTGAGCATGGTGAAACGCATTGACGCGTTTGACGCAACGCATTGACGTCACTGTGACAGGGGTCACTTTGGGTACAGGGTGAGCAAGAAAATAATGGACATTAAGAATATATCTTGGACTACCTAAAATGGGTCTGTAATATTAATCCACCATATTCCCCAGGATATCTGTAAATAACTAGTTACTGTTTGCTGATCCTGAACACAACAAGTTAATTGAGAGATGCTGATGTGCCACCTGCCTGTTGTGACGTAAATTAACCTAGGATGGCTTCTGAGGATCTTTCATTGTGATAATTAACTCTGTACTTGTGTGTATTGTAAAGTAGCAGACAGACAGTCTGGGAAACATAAAGGTTATGCATAGTCATTTAAGATGAAAAGGGATTAGCTAATGACCTCACCTGCTGTCTGCTAAGAGATGTCAGATGTGTATTGGGAGCTCGTTATGTGACCATTGTGTGATGTTGTGGGTGGAGTTGTTCATTTGGACTACAGTATTGTTTTTGTGTATATAAGGGCCTGCTTTTCTCAATAAAAGTGTCAGACCAGCTGGAAACTTCATACAGAGCGTTTGTCTCGTACTTCTGGAAGAATTATTCCTATGGGAAGCGGTCGCCTGACTGTGGAGTGTCGGTAGTGGATGTGTGTTCAGGAGAGGGAATATCCTAAACGGCGTTAACCCCTTTCATACTTGGGGTGCCGTTACAGTCACCATCCTGCACAGTCACGTGACGGCTTTTTTGTGCCGAGTGAGCGGAGCTAGCGAAGTTAGCTGAGGTGATGGGACGCAGCTATTGAGCTGAGACAAACACTCGCTGGATTGTTGGATTGGGAGATGACCGGCCGCCTAAACAAATCCCCCTGCTGGGACGGGTCACATTGAATTCCGCCTGGACACATCCAAGTTTACTAGCGGAGACCCGGGACTGCCTCCTCCTCCCCCTTCACCACAAGACGAGTCCAAAAAATCCTAACCAGTTGCAGCATCAACAACCAGCCAATACCATCGTGAGCGACACAGGGTAACCCAGTGGTAATGTATGACCGCACATACTAATCAGCACACGCTGTTAGCAGATTGAACTGTTTTAAGATTGCCAACCCTGTGTTGCTGTCACTCTCAACTCATAGCCGACTATTTGCAAGGCAATCTGATGATTGAATATATCATGATTACAGACCTAATGATTAAATCCTGGAATTTAATTACACCAATGATGGACTAACTTAACAACATTCACTGAAAGTTTACATGTGTGACGAATAAGTTACCTAAATTGAAACTTCAGCAACCTTGTTGGCCCTAGTGGACAATTGATATATTATTATTTTGCCTTTACCAGGACGTATCTCAGTAAAAGGAATTAAAAAATGATATTTATTATTCATGATCGTATGTGCAGCCTTTTTCTATAGTCTACTAGGTGAACTTTGATGCTCCCCACCTCCCATCTTCCCGCTTCCCCTCCCTACACCAGGTCCAGTGCCTTGTAAGTCGCATTCATTGACCATAATAAGCAAATTTATTTTATTCACTTAATTAATTACCCAGATTCCCTTTTTAGGGCCCAATACTATTCCCATTGGAATGGGGTGTGCAAAACTTGAGGCTGGACTATAACGTCCGGACTAGTGTTGTGTTTTATGTTTTGTCATTGTGTGTCCTGTTTGACATTTATGTTCATGGTAATCGTTCTTCATCTGATAGCACTTTTTCATTTGGTTCATTAAATTGCACTTTTTAATCTTTTTCTATATATTTAACTTTTGATATTTCACACCAGGCTATCTCTCTCCCCCTCTTGTTTATGCTAATTGGTTACAGCAATAACAACCTACAAGGTGAATGATCTACCACAGGTATTCCATTTGAATACTTGTACATTAGTGGCCACGACTTGCATTTTCCCTTCCCCCAATATTCCCCTAGTTTTTGTATCAGGAAACTGAGCTGTTGTAAGTGGGGTAGGCAGTATCTTGCACCCATCTGAATTCAATCTAGTTTCATAGTTGTACTAGTAGTTGATCATTATCTCTAGGGCTGTGTTGTTATTGCCACCAGTACTACCTTTATTCCTGCCCTATTCCACCTTGCACTGAACTGCATACTAGTGCCTACCATCTAACTGTTTGCAGAACTAATAAGTCAATCACAAATGCACCAACGCTTAAAATAAAAGATTAAATAAGAACCCCAACGCTAGCCAGCAGAAGAACCATCTTAAGGACGTCACCTTGATTATATTGCTATTCGTCTTACTCTGAGTGCACGCTGACAGTGTAGTACCTGCCTTGATATAATCACTCTGAGCCGGCTGATGTTGCTCTTCAGGTGGTGATGCTACTGTGTAAGCTGATTGAGTGGCTTAGTGAAATGTGTCATTTATTACTCACATTATTTACAACTGAACCTCATGAACATTAGACTGTGTTATTATGATAGTCAGCCACTTGGAATCTGAGTGGTAATACGATAAATGTACTTTTCAATAACTCGTGTAGCACCCTCTACCTAGTGTTGGTGCTAGAGTGAGATTTTTCTGTAGTGCAGGAAAATTTAAGCAGGCCTAGCCAAAAGCTAGGCCTGTTTGTTTTGATCTGTGGACTGGGAATGGCCTAGAGTAGGCTGGTGACTCACAGCTAGTTTCACCTTTCAGTTACCTCCCTTCTGCTTCTAGAGGCTTCTAGAAGGAAGGCGGGGAAGAGAGGTGGAGCTGTCTGGGGTGTTCTAAGAAGCCCTGACAAATCCCCAATCTGGATTGGAAGGGGGGAAGGCCTCCTTAAATACCCAGGGTCAGCCCAACTGGGAGAGAGTTGTTTGGGTGGAAGAACTGGAAATGGAGTATTAGGCTGTTGGGGCCTTTGAGGAAGCCCCCTACTCTGGTCTTGGGCCAGGGGGCTCAGAGCTGAACAGGAACCCCACACAACCCAAGGGGTGTCCTGAACAAGAGCAGGAGAGGACTGCAGGGAATACTGCCGGGCAAGTCTCCAGGAGGGATCCATCAGGTGTCGGTGAGTGACAGGCACAGTCGGGAGAGCTGGGAAAGGCATGCCGGAGCAGACTGGGAGTGAGCAGCTATGGATGTAGAGCCAGCGGGAGAGACTGTGATGTTACTGGCAGTGAAGTCAGGCCACTGCAGTTGGGAGGGCTGTCAGGGTCTGCAAAGAGCTGACCGGGATCAGTAGTCCACCAAAGAGGACAGCTAGCACCAGAACTTTCTTTTGCTACACCATAGGGGCCCGTGGTCCCTGCCTGTAATAAGGCACTTTTGCTAAGGCCTGGTTGAAACCATTGTTAGGCCTAACCACGTGATAGCTTCTCCTGAAGAATTGTGCTGGAGGGAGAAGGAGAAATAGTCTGCAGCAAGTGTTGTACAGAAGTAGAGTATCTAAATTGTCCCAAGCCAAGCAAGAATCTTTTCTGGGCATCCCATGAACCCCTAACCCCACCCAAGTTATAATCCCTCAATAAAAACACAAAAACAAAGCTGATGGACTTTTCATTGTCTTGGAGTGTCTGGAAGTGAATGCCGGGCTGGGTAGGGTGACAGGTGGGCCATATCACTCAGCAGCCCCTATGGGGTTCCACTACACTCATCTGGTGCCTGATTTTAACCACTTACGGACCACCCGCCGTCGTTATACGCTGCTACTTTGAAGAGGAATACCGTTGTTATGGTAGCAGCTAGCTACCATAACCCTGGTACCCTCTTCAAGAGCGGGCGGTCCTCTTTCAGATAAAAGTGGTCTCTGCGGTAAATGCGCCGCAAGATCACTTTTATCGGTGGCGGGAGACGGCCCCCCCTCCCGCCGCTCTCCGGTGCCCTCCGCCGCTTAGGAAGAGGAAAGAGCCCTGGCCATTCACCCCCGCATGTCTACTGTCTGTTTTCTGTTTGCTTTTGGATTCATGGATTAATTTTTGGACTTTTATTTTTGAAACTCAATAAACCGTTTATACAGAGTGCGGCAGTCCAGGGCTCTTTCCTCTTCCTATGCATTAGTGCAGAGCCAGCACCTGTTGGAGTAACAGGGTGAGAGCAACCATTGGAGTCTAACAGCTTGGAGCGGTACGTCTTTCTGATTGTTTCTACCTGGACCTTGCCCTCCGCCGCTTACCGGAGCCGTCGGCAGCGGCGGAGGCGATCGCCTCCTCTTGCCGCCTGGGTATGGAGACGAGTGAGGGGATGATGGCCCACACCCATCTCACTGCAGGGCAGAAGCGACATCAAAACGTTACTTCCACCCAATGTTTGGGGTTCTAAGTCATTTTCTAGCAAAAAAAAAAATTTTAACTTGTAAACACCAAATCTCAGAAAGAGGCTCGGCCCTTAAGTGGTTAAACGGTTATTATTGTGTTTTGTGGAGTTTTTTTTACTGTGATTACCTGTTTTTCTGATTCAATCTGATGTGTCAGAGGGGTTGAGATTTTGAGAAGTTTGAGGACCCATCTTAACCAGCGGCTTCTTAAGGAATGGAGCTACAGACAATTTAGAAATGTATTATGTTTCTCAGACACTTTACAGAAAAGGTATTCTATATCTACTTTAAAAAGATTTTCGAATTGCTTGGACAAGGAGTCTCTTCACCTCTTGGTTCCTCAGGCTGTAAATAAGAGGATTCAGCATTGGAGTCACTGCTGTATAGAAAACAGAGGTCACCTTGTCTTGTATCTTAAAGCTCCCTGAGTAAGGGCGCAAATATGTGAAGAAAACAGCTGTAATGTAGGTTGAGACACAAATAATATGTGAGGAACATGTACTAAAGGCCTTCTGCCTGCTCTTTGTACTTGTCATCCTAAAAATTAAAAGAAATATGAAAATGTATGAGAGGAAGATTGTTGTCAATGTATATGTTCCAAAGATTGCTATAAGGACACCACTGACCATATCACAATGAAGAGTATGCGAACAAGATAGACTAATAAGTGGTGGGATGTCACAACAGAAATGGACAATAAGGTTTGATCCACAGAATGGAAGACTGAACACACAATTTGTCTGCACAATCGACTGCAAGAAACTAATGGAGGAAGAATAAAGGACCAAGCCAAAACATTTCTTCTTAGTCATTATCAAGGTGTAGTGTAAAGGGTGGCAGATAGCCACATAGCGGTCATAGGACATGGTGGAGAGAAGGATAGCCTCAGTGCACCCTAGAGCACAAAAGAAGTAAAGTTGGACAGCGCAACCAAGAAATGAAATAGACTTCTTAGGGGAAAGGAATTGAGACAACATATTTGGAGTGGTAACTGAAGAGTACAAAAGATCCACCAGAGAGAGGCTACTCAAGAAGTAGTACATTGGGGTGTGAAGGCTGGGGAATACACAGACAAGGGCTATCATGCCCACATTTCCTATAATGGTCATCATATAAACCAAAAAAATTAACATGAAAATAAATGGGGCAAGTTCTTTATCATCAGTTAATCCGGAAAACTCAAACATGGTCGCTTGTGTTCTGTTTTTGATATCCATTGGCGTCTCTTTTTATGATGATGAAATAGAACATCTCATGGATTCAAACATCAGACTGTCTCCGAATCCTGGTGAAACATGAAATCAATATGTGAACTAAACAAATTAACAGCTTGCATCAAGGATAGTGCAGATGTTAACACAATGTAATAAATAACCTTTTAAATGTCATCAAGCTGAAACAATAAATTGTAAAAAAAGATTATCTTCTAGAACCCACTTTTATTAAATAAACTGAAAATTCACATGCACATCAGTTGTCCACACATAATCCAAATAAAAATGGCGAGCTCACTTGTTGGCAGCAACTCTGATCCCCTTACCAGTCCCTCTGACTGTGTTGTCCAGCTCTCCTGGATCACTTTGGCTCTCTTATGCCCTGTACACACGACCGGATTTCCGATGGAATAAAATCCGATGGAATTTTCTGTCGGAATTTCGATGAAGCTGACTTCCATCAGTCTTGCATACACACTGTCAGACTAAATTCGACTGTCCAAAACGTGGTGACGTAATACACTACAACAAGCAAAGAAAAATGAAGTTCAATGCTTCCGAGCATGCGTTGACTTGATTCTGAGCATGCGTGGATTTTTCTCCAATGGAATTCCACACAGACAATTGGAATTTCCCATCGGAAAAATTTAAAACATGTTCTATTCTTTTACTCCAATGGAAAAAGTCAGATGGGGCCCACACACAATCGGAATTTCCGATGAAAAAAGTCCATCAGACTTTTTTCATCGGAAAATCCGATCTTGTGTACAGGGCATTAGCCTTTAGTCGCAGCATCCTGCTGCTTGGCCCACTCCTGGCCTATGGATTGGGGTTCTTATGACATCCCGATAGGAGCTGACCTGACTCCTGGAATGAAACCTTCTGTCTCTTGGCTTCTGGCCGGGGCTCCTCTGACTCCTGGGTGAGACCCTCTTTCTCTTGGCTTCTGGCTGGGGCTCCTCTGACCACTCAGTGAGACCCTCTGTCTCTTGGCTTCTGGCCGGGGCTCCCCTTACCTCTCTGTGAGACCCTCTGTCTCTAGGCTTTTGACTGGGGCCCTCTGACCCCTGGATGAGACTTTCAGTCTCCCACACAGGGAGCGGTCTCCAACTGGGTGCTCTGAGCCAGTGGTTCTCAAACTCAGTCCCCAAGTACCCCCAACAGGCCATGTTTTGGGATGTTCCCTTAGATAAAATAGCTCTTGTGTCCTCAAACAGATCTAGTTCCCCCGTCAATGCTTCCTCTGTTCAGATCCAGCACCTTCCAAGATTCTTTAGCCCCTCAGTCCACAGACAACACCCAGTATAGGGTAAAACAAACTAACTTTATTATCACACATGGACACACAGATATCTCTCCTCAAAAACACATCCCTCCCATCCTTGGAAAACAGGGCAGGTCAAACTGTCCAATGACAATGGCCACACAGGTCAGGTGTGTTCAAACTTCTCAATAAACAGTCTTATCAGCAGGGGGGTTGGAGGAATCCCCCTCCCTTTTTCCTCACAGCAAACACACTTATACATCCCATAATAGTTAAGACAGCCACAATAGACAATAGAATACAGTCCCACCCCAAACCATCATAGCAAATAGTCCAACAGCATGGGACAGCACACATTATATATACATATATACAGCACACATTATATATGTAGCGCTACCCCCAGTTAAGAGAGCCGCTGGATTTGTTTCGGGCCCTGTGTACAGCACCGCCAACCCCCCCGGCAATCTTACCCGACCCACTCTGGCACAGCTAGTCTAGGGATTCTACTTGTATCACAATCAAACAGTATTGCAAGGGTAACCTCTTTACTATAAGACAACACACTGATGCGAGAGATCAAGTATAACGGGTGGACTCATCTACATACATCGCTCCAGTACCTATATTTACACGCATTTATGACCATCTGAAATGTGAGTGTTCACTTTTTATTTTTTCTATTAAAACTCTTTCCATACGGTATCAAGCTATGTGAATTTGTATTTAATACGCATGACACATGGATACCGGACGTCTGCTCATATCTATGAACATATGGTATATCCTCTGATGTTTTGACTGACCGAGGTGGAAATATCTTTCTGGATCCAAGACCAACGGTTTACATCAGGTTCCTTAACCAATAAGCTTATCTCGACTTGGGTGGTATATGCCCCTCCAAGTCTGAGATTTCTGGTAAGCCTCCTCTCAACTCATCCTTAGTGGTGGCGATCCTTGGTGGCGGTGTTCCTTGGCATCCTTTTCACACATGAACGTTTATATTTTGTGTTGCAAGTTTAAACACTTCATTTTGGATATTTTTCTTGCACGGATAATATATAAGTTAAATATTCCTCATCAAAAATAGGAGTCATCACCTTTTTCTTCCTTTGGATTTTTACTTACTGGACTTTTTATATCACATGGTTCATTCATATGTTATACACATTGGTGTTTATGGTTTATTTTATACACTTGTTTGCAAAGTTAGCACTGCACTTTACATATATACTTTATTTGCTTTGTTCTACAGCAGTGTTGGCTGCTGACTTTGTTTTAGTTTGTTTTCAGCGCAATATACCTTTTTCACAGGGCCTCTTACTGTCACATATCACCCAGACTAATCCATCAGGGTATGCAAACCAACTAACACATTTCACTTGGACAGGGCCCTATGAGTATAACTCCTTTGGAGTTTAGCATAGACTGTGCTAGTGGCTGATGACTATGGGAACCGACTTCTGGTCTTGGTGGTAGCTCAAGGGGTTCTTTGCCCCTGACCGAGTGAATTCCTTTGGGGTTTGGCATAGACTATGCTAGTGGCTGATGACTCTGGGAATTGACTCCTGGTGTCAGAAGTAGCCCAAGGAGTTCTTTGCGTCTGAGAGAAACACATTTGTACTTACTACTTTGTTAGTTCTGGGGTTTAGCCAAGAACTAAAAATGACTTAAGGGCTCCTCTGGGGTAATGTTGAGAAAGACTTCTTTAGATGCTTAATGTATTTTTAATTGCAAGAACAGAAATGTAATATATTGCAGCTTAACCCTCCTTACATGTGGTAGCTATATTATATTTTTGCTCCATAGCTTTAGTGAGCTACCGATAATGAAGGATGTTCCATGTCATGCAGGCAGCTGGATATTGGAGAAATTACTGCTGTGCTGCCCTGTCCTCTTCCTGTGGCTGAACTTCAGGCAGGCAGCCTAGTAATGGCTTCAGGTTGAGCTGCTGTGAAAAAAATCTTGACAAGCACCTGACCCTTCCTACCTCCTCCCCCATTGAGGATAGTTCATTGGTTGCCTTTACTTCCTCTAACACAATCTCTGAATGATGGAGAGAAGTTCCTCAGCCACAGGAAGAGGACTGGGCATCCACGGAGTGAGGATTTCTACAGGATCCTGCTGTTTGCACAACACCATGGCACATTTTTTATTACTGGCAAGTAATGTGACTAAAGCTGTAGAGCAAAAAAAAATAAAAAAATAGCTAAATGTCAGCTTTTATTTTCAGAACATTTTCTGCAAGTACAGTAAATATATGTAGATCCTGCTGAAAGTCTCCTGTTTTCTTTTATAACTTCCTTTAGTTACATAGTTCATAGTCAGGTTGAAAAAAGACACAAGTCCATCTAGTTCAGCCATAAAGATAAAAAAAAAAAAAAAATCAAACAATCCCATATACCCAAGCCTATACCCACAGTTGATCCAGAGAAAGGTGAAAAACCCCAGCAAAGCATGATCCAATTTGCTACAGCAGGGGAAAAAATTCCTTTCTGACCCCCCGAAGGCAATTGGATTTTGACCACCTTTACCTATAAATGTCAGTACCCTGTTATATTGTGTGCATTTAGGAAAGTTTTCAGGCCTTTCTTAAAGCAATTCCACATTTTCACAGCTCTTACTGTGAAGAAACCTTTCCGTATTTGGAGATGAAATCTCTTTTCCTCTAGACATAAAGAGTGTCCCCCTGTCCTCTGTGTTGACCGTAAAGTGAATAACTTAACACCAAGTTCACTATATGTACCCCTTATATATTTGTACATGTTGATCATATCCCCCCTTAATCTCCTCTTCTCAAGAGTGAATAAATTCAGTTCCTCTAATCTTTCCTTATAGCTGAGCTCCTCCATGCCTCTTATCAGTTTGGTTGCCCTTCTCTGCACTTTCTCCAGTTCCCCAATATCCCTTTTGAGAGCTGGTGCCCAAAACTGAATTGCATATTCCAGATGAGGTCTTACTAATGATTTGTACAGGGGCAAAATTATATCTCTCTCTCTGGAGTTCATCTCTCTCTTATACAAGAAAGGACTTTACTCGGGTTGGAAACCGCAGCTTGGCATTGCATGCTATTATTGAGCTTATGATCTACCAAAACCCACAGATCCTTCTCCACTACGGATCCCCCCAGATCCTTCTCCACTACGGATCTCCCCAGATCCTTCTCCACTACGGATCCCCCCAGTTGTACTCCCCCTAGTATGTATGATGCATGCATATTCTTAGCCCCCAAGTGCATAACTTTACATTTATCAACATTAAACCTCATCTGCCACATAGTTGCCCAATTAGACAGTGCATTGAGGTCCTGTGCACTGAACTGAAATATCAAACAATGTTATCAGGTTTCTTAGCTATCCTTTGTGAACAATAAAACATATCCCTCTACGTAATGGAGATGAGGAGAGTGGGAGGGGTTTGTAGTGTAGCGGGTGTTTTCTTTAAGGCCCAGAGACTACCATACCCAGGATGCCTTCCCCCGCGCAAGGACTGCTGGGGCGGGGTATTTAACCAGGGGGCGGGCTGCAGCACGGTCTCTTTGGACACCGCCTGCCCAGCAAGTGGAACTCTGTGCTGAGTCTGCTGAGAATACAAGGCCTGAAGCCTAGGCCTGTATTATTCCAACGAGCCTTCCGTACCCACTGAGGAGCCTGAGGGACGTTGCATCCTGCTGCTGTTCTCTCACTACCAGGAGGACTGAAGACCCGGGTGTCGTGGAATCTGTGTACCAAGACACAGCAACAGAAGATACGAACACGGACTGTTCCGGTTGGGTGAGAGAGCACTTGCTCATGAGAATAATACCGGATCTCTAGACCCAATAACTGTTGTTCGGAACTAACGTTAGTGTTGCAGTTGCACGCCGGAGGGACAGTGCATTGAATAACGCTAGTAGAGTTATTCTGGGTTCACCAAGTTATCAAATTCCTTTATTCTTGTGGATTACAAATCGTTCCAGAAGTGCACCACCGTTTGCTAGCGAAGATCTTTCTCTGCAGAACTTTCACATAGTACAGTCAGGCCTGACTTAGTAGTAGTGACATTGCTGGGCATCATCTTGCCCACGAGGGAGAAGAGCTGCACCGGGGTTCTGTTAGTTTCTTGTTATAGAATTGAATATCTGTCTGTGTGCTAAAACACTCTTTGATTGCAGGGCTCTGCATATGTCTATGTATACTGTTTGCCTGCTTAACCATTATTTTCAGTAAAGTACCATGGTTGAGTATATCAGTTGTTTGTGTCATTCACTGTGCAGGAGAAACAGTTAGTGATAGCTACCCCATAATGTTGTGTGCTGTTATTGTGGGATTGTGCTGCCAGAAATCACCGGTCACACAATCCCATCATCCCTACTAACTGTGCCAAGGGAGGGTAGAGACAATTGCCGGTGGTTGACAGTGAGTGCTACAGGGCCCGAAAAAAATCATACCAACGGCCCTCTTAGCTGGGGGTATCGCTACACGTGGGGGCTCAGAGTCCGGGATACCTGTACACTGCAACTAAAAGTACCGGCATGGATTGTTTAGCAGTGACCCAGTGGTGAAGATCAACCGGCGCCTTTCCAGAGCTGCAGTTATTGAACTTCCTGGGGAGGGCTGGTCCGGGAGCGATGTAGAGCGGCTCATGGAGTTGTTGTCCCCGAGCCAGAAGGCATGGTTAGTTGATCTCAAACCATATGGACAGACCTTTTTAACCTATGCACTGGTAGAATGGAGAGAAGAAATCCCTGAGAGTTTCAGAGGGCAGAGTGTGCAAGCCATAGATGAGAAGATATACCACTTGGCGCACGCAAAGGCTATAAAGAGGGAACCTCCGCAGTCACCCACAATTCCCAGAAGTTCCAAAGACATGACAGCTTCAGGGACTCCTCTAACCACTATAGGTCCTGAACTTCTAAATGCATTAGGAGACTTTGTCACAAAGTCTCAAAAGAGTAATACGGTACATGTAGAAGCTGGGTACCCGAAGCTCAGAATTTTTTTCAGGGGGACAACCTGTACCACTTGGAGAAGAGGATTTCGACACTTGGATGGAGCAGGCGATGCAATCTGTAGAAGGATGGGAAATACTGGAGGCCCAAAAGAAGCAGCGCATAAGAGAAAGTTTAAAGGGGGCTGCTGCTGAAGTCGTGAAGAACCTCAGGTTCAGTAATGGTGCTTGTACTGCCTTTGACTATTTAACTATGTTACAGGAAGAGTTCGGCCAATTTGAGAAAGTGGTCGATTTAGTCTACCAGTTTGAGCACACCCTTCAACTTCCAGGAGAAAGGCTGTCTGAATACGTTCGCAGACTGAATAAGATGCTGTGTCAAATTGTCCTTAAGAAGGGGATGCTGCCACAGGCCATAGATGCGGCCAGGATGAAGCAGATTTTAAGGGGAGCACTGCGTTCCGATCCAGTCTGGCTCCATCTGAAAACCACTAGTGGGGTCATGTCCTTGAACTACCCAGACCTTGTGCGAATAATAAGGGATGAAGAGGCTCTTCTGAAAGACCAACAGGTGACCGAGAAGCCCACTACTCCCCCCTCAGTTGGGGTCAGATCCGCAATGGCCACTGAACGGGACTCGGAAGTAGAGGTCTTAAAGTCACAGATGACCCAAGTACTGGAGATGCTGACCTCTTTAATGGCCAAGAACTCAGGAGTTGGAGAAAAAGTCAGGAGAGAGCTGTACCAGAGCGTTTCAACACCAGTCTCCCCGCGGGATAGAGGGGAAGCTGTTTGCTTCAACTGTGGAGGAATTGGCCATTTTTGGCGAGTGTGCCCCAGTCCAAGGAAGACCCGAGGCATCTACCGCCAGCTGGCAGAAAACTCCAGAGGGCCCCGGTGAAGGAGTCAACCGGGTGCCCATCATCTACAGCAAGCTCCATTAGAATACGAAAGCAAGAGAAAGCAAGAGATGAGGGGAATAATTCCCCATCAAAAGCACACAATATCCCTCCTTTGGAGGAAAAATCCCAAAAGTCACGAGAAACCAATGCATACCAGGCCCAACAGGGATTAAGATCCAGGAAACGATTGGAAAAAAAAAAAAGATCAAACCCATGAGTCCGCGGAAAGAGGCCTCCCCGAAGAAGTTCCCAGCCATGTTAGTGGGGCCCTCCCCAGTAGTCCCCATTCAAGTGGAGGGAGTCTACACAAAGGCCATTCTGGACACAGGGGCTCAAGCAACTCTCCTGTATAGGGACTTTTATCAAAAACACCTGAGACATTTGCCCTTACAAAAGTTGGAAGACTTGGAAATATGGGGAATTGGCACCCAGAGCTTTCCTTATGACGGTTACCTTCCGATCAGATTGGCTTTCGACCCCTCGGTGGCAGGAGAGGCAGAGGTCTTTGACACATTGGCAGTGGTCTGTCCCCACCCACCAGGGGCCAACAAAAGTTCCTTGATAATAGGAACCAACACTGACCTGGTCAGGAGGCTGCTGGCCCCTCTAGTGCAAGAGCAGGATGTCTTGACAGCCAGAATCCACCCCATGTTGCAGTTGGCTTATCAGCGATTGATGTTAGAGAAGAAGGCCCCGGAAGAGGGGGTGGGGAAAGTTTGGAGACTGGAGAGGAGAGAGAGAGTGCTGCAGCCTGGTGAAGTGGCCTGCTTGAGAGCCACTGTGAAGCTCACCTGGGAACAACCTGGCCCCTTTGTAGTCCTAGAACCAGACCCCCTGAATGCATACTCAGGACTGGAAGTTATCCCAGAAGTAGTCCAGCTGAGAGTCCTGAAGAAAGCAAATGGCAGGGTGCCAGTGAGTGTCAGGAACACCACTGACTCACCTGTGAAGATTCCAGCCCAGATGCTGTTGGGCCAAGTGAACCCCGCTACCCCAGTTGCCTTGTCTGACCTGGAGAAGGAGGAAGAAGAGGAACCCACTTTGGAGAACCTCGCCTTACCACCGGCGTGGAAGGAGAGGGCCAGGGCCCAGTTGGCGAAGTGGCGGAAGATCTTCTCCAAGGATGAGTTCGATGTGGAATGTGCGAGAAGTGGCACTTACAAGATTCACCTACAAGAAGACAAACCCTTTCGAGAGAGTCCGGCGAGTTCCCCTGGCTGATCTGGAAGATCTGCGTGAGCAACTTGCAGAGCTCAAGAGAACGGGTGTTATCTGGGAGTCCAGGAGCCCATATGCCTCTCCAATTGTAGTAGTTAGGAAAAAGAATGGGTCATTGAGACTCTGTATAGACTACAGGACTCTCAACAGGAGGACAATATCTGATCAATACACCACCTCAAGAATAGAGGATGTCCTGCAGAGTCTATCTGGAGCCAAATGGTTCAGTGTAATGGACCTGAAGAGTGGATACTATCAAATCCCAATGCACCCAGAAGATAGAGAGAAGACTGCCTTCATCACCCCAGTGGGGTTCTATGAGTTCAACCGGATGCCTCAAGGTCTGTCGGGAGCTCCTGTCACCTTTCATCGGTTGATGGAGAAGACGATGGGAGACATGAACCTCATTGAAGTCTTAGTATACCTGGATGACATCATCGTCTTTGGGAAGACTCTGGAGGAGCATGAGGAGAGGTTGGAGAAGGTCTTGAGGAGACTCAGTGATGAGGGGCTCAAGCTTTCCAAGGAGAATTGTCAGTTCTATCAGTCTTCAGTCCATTACCTGGGACACATAGTGTCTGAAGAAGGAGTCTCCACAGATCCCGACAAATTGGAGGCAGTTACCTCCTGGCCCCGGCCCACCACAGTGACTGAGCTTAGGTCATTTTTGGGGTTCTGCTCCTACTATTGCAGATTTGTGGAGGGGTTTGCAAAAATTGCCAAGCCTCTGAATGAGCTGTTGAAGACAGATGGAGAAGAGGATGACTCGGGTCCCAGGAAGCCGGGAGAGTCAGTGGAAGACCAGTGGACTGGAAAGTGTGAAGAGGCTTTCATTAAGCTGAAAGAGAGTTTGACCACTGCCCGCGTTTTGGGCTATGCGGACACACAGAAGCCCTATGAATTACACGTGGATGCCAGCCATGATGTTTTTTTGCTGGAGTACTATACCAGGAGTATGAAGAGCAGCTAAGACCCGTTGCCTATGTGAGTAGGAGTTTAACCCCAGCTGAAAAGAATTACCCCACCCACAAGTTGGAGTTTCTGGCCCTAAAGTGGTTAGTGGTAGACAAACTGAAGGACTACTTGCATGGAGCTGACTTTGTGGTTAAGACAGACAATAACCCACTCACTTACCTTTTGACCACCACGAAACTAGATGCCACTGGACACCGTTGGTTGGCAGCCTTATCAGGGTTCAATTTCAGCCTGAAGTACAGGCCTGGGACTGGAAACCGAGATGCTGATGCCTTGTCCCCGAAGATCTCATACTCCCGCTTGCATGGCAGAAGATTGAACCCAGGTAACCCCAGAGGGGGTACAGGCTTTGTGTCAAGGGGCAGAGCTCCAGACTAGTGGAGGATGCAGGGCAGAAGAAATTGGAGTCTCAGCTGTTGGAGTGCCTAAATACTATTGTGATGTCACTCAGATTGGTGGAGAGGACTTGCCCAAATTATCCAAGAAGGATATAAGACGGGACCAGCTGGAAGACCCTTTGGGGAAATTGGCTTTGGAAGCCCTGTAATATCAGGATCTGGACAGACTCTTACATGATTCCTCAAAGGAGGCCCGCTTACTGCGCAAGGAATGGGATAGGTTGCAGGTGCATCAAGGGGTGGTCTACCGAAGGGGCCCCTCTGATGACCTGGAAGACAAGCGGCAACTATTCCTGCCAGAAAAACACAGAAAGACTGTTATGATTGCCCTACATGACAACCATGGCCACCTTGGAGCCGAGAGAACCTTTCAGCTCATAAGGAGCAGATTCTATTGGCCCTGTAACCGGGCTGAAGTGGAGGAATACTGTCACTCATGTGCTCGCTGCATACAAAGGAAAACATTGCCTCATCAAGCTGCCCCAATGGGCCACCTGCAAAGCCAAGGACCTTTGGACTTGGTATGCATTGATTTTCTTTGTCTGGAACCTGACTTGGGGGGACATGGAAATGTTCTGGTGATAACCGACCATTTGACCCGTTACGCTCAGGCCTTTCCAACTAAAGACCAAAAGGCTTCTACTGTGGCCAAGATACTTGTAGAGAAGTATTTCGTACACTACGGATTACCTCAATGCCTTCATTCGGATCAAGGGAGGGACTTTGAAAGTCGACTAATCCGGAAATTACTGGATTCCCTGGGGATAAAGAAGACCCGTACAACCCCCTACCCACAAGAAGATGCCCAACCGGAGAGGCTTAACCGAACTTTGTTGAATACCCAATTAAAAATGATGTTGCCATGAAACAAAGCATCACAGCTGCTTTCCGTGCACAACCCTATCAGGCTATAATGTTAGAATTCAGGTGGGCAACCAGGGGGCAGTAAAGCCATGGCTCAGCTGCCTGATTTTACAAACCCCTCCCCCACGCAGGCCATCCATGTGAAATAGCCCTCAGAAAACGAATGCAGCCACCAGTGTCGGGACACAGGTCACCTAGAGCCCAGGGCGAACATGCCAAATTGTGCCCCCCTCTAACATGTATGAGCATTATGTGTCCCCCAAAAAATTGAGCTCTAATCTACATGCTTAGCTCAAATCCTCTCATTCCCAGCACAACCCCCCCCCCAATAACAAATTCCCTCTTCCTAGCAAAAATCCTCTACCCCTCAAATTTCCCCACGAGCACAAGGCCCCTCCCCTCCACTCCAAATCCCCCCTCCCAGCACAAATCCCCCGCCCCAATCCTTCATCCTTGCACAAGTCCCCCCCCCAAATTTCCCCTCCTAGCACAAATGTTCCCCAATCATCCCTAATAGCACAAATTCCCCTCCCAAAAAAACACAAATCCCCCCCCCAATTACCACTCCTAGCACACCTTCCCAAATTTCCCCTCCTAGAACAATTATTACCTGCTGCCCCCCAAATTCCCCCTCCCAACACAGATCCTCTTCCCCCAACCTCCTTGTGATGCCCCCACACCTCATATGATACCACAGTGCCTCCTGCCCACCCCTTGTCCGGCCCTGGCAGCCACCATATCTAAGACCTGCTACACTGTAATATATATTTTTTTAAATCTTGGGTTTGGATATACTTTAAAAAGCAAAACAAATGGTACTTAAAGAGGAAGTAAACCCTGATGGGTTTTACTTCCTCTTTTGCTTGCTGCAAAGCCTGCAAATGAAAAGCATAATGGGCTAGTATGCATCGCACTGCACTGGCTGGGGAAGAAACGGCTCTTAGTTTTGTTTCTTCCCCGCGCATGCGCAGTTACGTTTTTCGGCGGACTACAAGTGAAATATCTCCTAAACGGCGCACGTTTAGGAGATATTTCCACTACCTATAGGCTATGCCAAGTACACACGATCGTTTTTCACGCCGCTAAAAATTCCATTTTTAAAATTGGCCATTAAAAACGATCGTGTGTATGCTCCAGAGCATTTTTATTTTTTCACGTCGTTTTTCACGTCGTTTTTTTTTAACGTCGTGAAAAACGGTAGTGTGTATGCTTTTACGAGGGGAAAAAAAACACGCATGCTCAGAATCAAGTATGAGACGGGAGCGCTCGTTCTGGTAAAACTAGCGTTCGTAATGGAGATAGCACATTCGTCACGCTGTAACGGACTGAAAAGTACGAGGCTGAAAAGCGTGAATCGCCGCTCAACAAACTTTTCTAACATGAAGGGTGGCGCCATCCGAAGGGAACTTCCCCTTTATAGTGCCGTCGTACGTGTTGTACGTCACTGCGCTTTGCTCAAGCATTTTTTTTAATGAACGTGTGTAGGCAAGACAGGCTTGAGAGGAAACAAGAAAAATCACGTCGAGAAAAACTTTGTTTTTTTAAAATGACATTAAAAACGGTCGTGTGTACGCGGCATAAGCCTTATTCTAGGCTTACCTATAGGTAGAAGTCCAAAAAGTGGCTTTACAACCACTTTAATACCACCATGGTCTTTTTTATTCTTCCAGATTTGTTTGATTGCTGCTGAACAGTTCCTGCTTTTTCTATGAACATATCTTCAGCTGCAGATTTACACATAAAAAGATCTCAAGTTATAGCCAAGCTTTAAAAGGAATATCAATCTCTCATCTGCTGCAGAAAATAATGGTTTTATCTCAATAAAGCAATCTCCCTTTTATACTAAACCCAAAAATCTCAGCGCGCAATTCTGTGCACTCCGGGGTAATAATTATAATCAGTGAGAGCCCAACCGGGGAATCCTTTCATGTGATGTAATCCACTGAAAATAGATTGATGGATATTGTTGTTTAATATAATTAAAATTAATAAAGAATACATATAATAATGAATAATTAATAATATTTATTATAATATAATATATAATTATGGAAAAGAGACGGGCACTTCCTAGTTTCTTGTAAGTGTAGCGGTCTTCCCCCACCTTCTCCCTTTCTCTGTGGCTGGTTTTACTCGTCTAGGGGTATCTGGGAGAAGGGAGGAAGATGCACACCACCAGCTCGGCTCTCTGATGTAGTATGCAGAGATATGAGCTAAACCATTTACCTTCGGGTCTGCGTTTTAGGCTGGAGCCTCAGCCTCTCCTGTGGAGAATGATTGCCACTGTCACTAACAGGGACACTTAGCTTCCAGTAACACGAGTTCCACACCATAAAAAGTCCAACACTGTTTTATTGCTTTGAGACTGGTTGACTTTTAAAAGGACAGACAAGGTGTAGGGAAGAGTAGGTCCAGGCAAAACTAATGAATAAAGTTTCTCCTGTTCCGTTTAGTGCAAACAGGCTTGGCGCTGGCTCTTCAGGGAGGTCACGTCTCCGGTCCCTTACGCCCAGGATTCAGGCACCCAATACCGGGGGTACCTTAGGAATGCTTCGCCCTTGCGGGACCCAGTCGAAGGTACTGGGCCCCAGGCCTCCTGGTAAAGTACCTCACCCCAGGCTGAAGGTGCCTAGGATTGAACTCGACTCCACGCGCCCAGGCCAAGGGTGCCTGGGCACAGACGAACCGCAGCAGCCCCCAGGCTGAATGTGCCTGGGGAATGGACCTCGTGTGCAAGATGTCCGCCCCCTTTTATATCCTCTCCCAGCAGGCACAGCGGGTTCCCCGCCCTGCCGTACTACTGCCGCGAGAGGACAAAAAGGACACGGCTCTAGAATGGCAGTTAAACCCCGGTCCCAGGTGACAGCGCCACCCAGGGACCGCAGGGAACATGACACCATTCATACCTCCCACACTCTAAAGTGTCCATAAAACCCTAAAATCAATGTATCTGGGCCACTAAATTTGACACCCGCTACACTCTCCCCCCAGCAATTTGACACTGGTCCCCAGTGTCTGGATC
Organism: Rana muscosa; assembly: GCA_029206835.1. NCBI lineage: Eukaryota > Metazoa > Chordata > Amphibia > Anura > Ranidae > Rana > Rana muscosa. The sequence goes on along the minus strand of CM055118.1, from coordinate 366,150,019 downwards.
AAGTCATGCCCCAAAGGGAGCCAATATAACCTCCATCCAGAGACTGCTTCAAAAATGTGAAAAAATATCAATTTGAAAATCTGGTAGTTGTGCCTGAACCTGACATGGAAGGGAAAAGAAAAGGGAACAACACATAACAGCATACATATCACAATAACACCATTGACACTTTCTCCCCTCCCACATCACTAACTAAGACCCGGCCCATTCTCAGCGGTCTTGACAGATGTTCTCCTGCAGAGGGGATAAAAGAAAGTTAAATACAAAACTTCCTGACACATATGTGTGTGTTGGAACGAAAAAATCTCTCCAAAGAGAAATCCTTTCCTTCCATGAAGTGTGTGTGTTGCAAAGTGAATAACGTTGTGCAACACTGCCACCTGGTGGCAGTGCCACGGTAAAGACACTTGTTGAATCCTTGGACAACTTTTTTTTTTTCTTCTGTACTTTGGCCCTAACTACCCCAAAGTCCATGATTGCTTTGCGGGAAGGAAGAAAAAAGAGAAAACAACAGCAACAGTTCTCCATTCCTCCAAAGAGCACAACACCCGTTAAACTCGGGTACAGTTCCTGTGTTTCCCGGGAGAGAAACAAACCCCGGAAAGTTCAGCAAACTTGCAAGGCACTAAGCAAGGAGTCTTTTCTCCTACAAGTAGAATCTGGGATGCGGCAAGACAAGGGGTTTAAAATGTTTATCCACAGTCTCTATGTGATATTCGACATCCTCCTCTTCTTTCCTTCGAATCAACACTTGGTCAGCATGGATGTGCCGACCCAACATCCACTCTGCTTTACAGTCCTTAAATCTTTGAGATGCTTTTGGGGAACAAGTAAGGTACCTGCGTGCGTGTGGGACTTTGATGTGTGTCCACACAAAATCATTGTACCAATGGTCCCTGCAAACCTCCACTTCATAAAGCAGCTCCTTAGATAAGTATGGGTACTCCCACCCATACTCGTTGGCAACTTTCTGGCAGAACAAATGCTGTAGCCTAGACAAGGGAGGCATGGTAGAGCGGTCTCCCTCGACCGGCAGGACGATTGAATCCGGATGGCGAGGTGCCTTGACCACCTCCAGGTTGGACATAGGTGCCCGCAGCGACAGTCTCTTGTCCCCGGTGGTAGGTGCAGGAGGCACCGGGGACTGAAGGGCAGGCCGGGGACAGGGTCCCTCCTCAGGCGCTGGTGCCTCCACCCGGGGTGTACTATGCCCTGTGGACATAGGTTGATCCCTGGCTCTACGGGATGAGGAGAGAGGCATCTTGTCTCAGCCCTTCTCAGCAAACATTTTGTCTATGATGATGTCGTCTCCCACATCAGAGACCGACTCCAGGTCTGAGGTGTCACACTCCTCCGCGGGCAGGTAGTTGGTAGTGGACACCGAATCACTCCCACCCACGGGCTCAAGGGGCCGTGAATCCCCGACACCTCCGTCACAACACCAAGTCCCAATCCCTGGCTTACCTCGGCCCAAACTTGCGAAGGGATGTCCAGGACTCTTCCTACCGGATCCATCCGGGCCAGGTGAGCGCAGGGGTTGTCCTCCATCTCGGCCACTGGAAACTCTCACAAGACTGACCTTCCTAGTTGGCGCTGGGAGTAGGGAAACTGTGGTGACCGAAGCAGCATCCCCGGATTTAGCATCCTCCATCCCTTTGTTCGCGACCTCTACGGAGGTCTCTACAGTGCGCATAGGGACGGCTGTCCAAGCGTTGATTTCTCCTTTTTGAGTGGCGGCGCCTGTTATAGGGCTGAGGTGGAAGACCCGAGGTCTCTCTATGGATTGCTCCACTTCAAACGTGAACTCCCCGCAGGTCTCGCAGCGCCCGAATGGCTTTAACTGTACCACCAGTCCCGAAACATCCGGGACAAATCATACCCAGGGCCTCAACATCCTTGCAGGTGTGCAGGGCGAATCGTCCCCGGGGCTTGAGCCGAATCCCCGTATCTGCAGCAGTTGAAGTCATCCTCGTCGTATTTGAGACTGGAACCCACGAGGCATTGCTGAACATAGTGACTGATTGCTGCTCCATCGCGCACTGCATAACTGGCGCCAAAGTCCCCATGTGTATCTCTTCACATGGCCAGACTCCTCCCCTCTGGCACACCAGTTTGCGGGCTTTCTCCATGTCACACCCATGAACTGTGCATGGAGGGTGTGAATGCTGGCGCAGTGGCCAATATGGCCGACCTAGTCTAGAATGGCAGTTCAACCCCGGTCCCAGGTGACAGCGCCACCCAGGGACCGCAGGGAAGATGACACCATTCATACCTCCCACACTCCAAAGTGTCAGTGTCCATAAATCCCTAAAATCAATGTATCTGGGCCATCTATGGCCCAGATACACCCCACTAACTTTGACACCCGCTACATAAGCAGTACTGGAGGGTTCTGGCACACATCTAGTGGGCACGCTATATATTATTATGTATTCAAATTAATTTATAATACATTTATTAAAATGAATAATCAATAATATTTAATTCACCAGTAAAATAATACAGTGGATATAGAAAAGAATCCCTCCCCTTTAAAATAATTAAATTTTTTGCTTTGCAGCCTGAAATGAAGACAGACACGGTTTTTGTTTTATCCAGCTGTATTTACTCCGTGCAACTAATAACATCCCAGTGACAGATATAACACCAACATGTCAGTGCAACTGAAGTAAACAATCAATTATGGGTGGCAAGACACTGTCAAAAGATAAAGTTGTGGATGGGCACAAGTCAGGAGATGGATACAAATGTCAAAGGCTTTATCAATGCCTAGAAGCACAATGAAGTCTATTATTAACCACTTCAATACAGGGCTTTTTGTACCTATTCAATACCGGGCCTATTTTGGCACTTCTCTCCTACATGTACAAATCATCATTCTTTTGCTAGAAAATTACTCAGAACCCCCAAACATTATATATGTTTTTTTAGCAGACACCCTAGGGAATAAAATGACGGTCATTGCAACATTTTTTCTTGCACAATATTTGCGCAATAATTTTTCAAACGCCTTTTTTAAAACAAAAAAAATGGTTTCATGAATAAAAAAATAACAAAACAGTAAAGTTAGCCCAATTTTTTGGGAAAATATGAAAGATAATGTTACGCCGAGTAAATAGATACCTAACATGTCACGCTTTAAAATTGCGCACACTCATGGAATGGCGCCAAACTTCGGTACTTAAAAATCTCCATAGGCGACGCTTTAATTTTTTTTACAGGTTACCAGGTTAGAATTACAGAGGAGGTCTAGTGCTAGAATTGTTGCACGCGCTCTAACGCATGCGGCGATACCTCACATGCGTGGTTTGAACAGCGTTTACATATGTGGGCGACTTACGTGTGCATTCGCTTCTGATCGCGAGCTACCGGGGACAGGGGCGTTTTAATATTTTTTTTTTTTTTTTTTTACTTATTTATTTATTTTTTTGCAATGATTTTACTTATTTTTTTTTTTGATTACTTTTATTCCTATTACAAGGAATGTAAACATCCCTTGTAATAGGAATGTGTGTGACAGGTTCTCTTTATTGAGAGATGCGGGGTCAATAAGACCCCACATCTCTCCTCCAGGCTGGAAAGCATGAGATCAGTGAATTTTTTTTCACTGATCTCATACTTACAGCCGCAATGGCGGCTTTGTTTACATTTGAGACCCGGGCGTGACGTCATCACATCGCGCCCGGGCCTCCGACGATCATAGAGATGACTGGTGACCATCTGGTCACCAGTCATCTCTATGCTCATCACGTGACCCCACCAACGACGCCGGAAGATTCGCTCCGGGTCCCCGATCGCACAGGGGAGCCCGGAGAAGCACCGGATGGCGGCGGGAGGGGGGGGGGTGTCCCCTCCCGCCGCCTATAAGAACGATCAAGCGGCGGAACTGCCACTATGATCGTTCTTATTGTGCACAGAATCGCCGGCACTTCAAAAGGATATCTGAGTGATGCCTCTAGCTGCAGGCATCATTCAGATATCCCCCTACAAAGCCGAGGACGTCATATGACGTCCACCCAGGATGGGAGATCCCATCTGTGGACGTCATTTGACTATGGCTGGGTAGGGAAGTGGTTAAGAAGTGGTAGATATTTGGTACAACACAGACCCTCCCTTGACCAGGACGTCACTTCAAACTGGATGAAAGAGCCAGGAGGAAACTGGTCAGAGAGGCTACCAAGAGGCCACAACTCTGAAGCAGTTGCAGGAATTTCTGACAAAGAGTGGTCATTGTGTGCATGTGACAACAATATCACAAATTCTCCACAAATGTGGCTTGTATGGGAGGGTTGCAAGGAAAAAGCCACTCCTCAAGAAAGGCCACATGTAGTCACCACTGAACTTTGCCAAAATGCACCTTGAAGATTCTGCAGCTACTTGGAAAAAATTGTTATGGTCAGATGAGACTAAAGCCGAGTTTCTCGTCGTTAAAAACACGTCGTTTTTTCGACGAGATTCTTGTTAACCTTGACGAGTTTCTTGTCAAGCTTTCCATGCGTACACACTGACAATTCCAAATTTCCTCGTTGTTCAGCGCGGTCACGTCCAGCACTTACGACGGCAGTATAAAGGGGAAGATCGATTTCCCTGGCGCCACCCCTTGGGCTGCTTTTGCTGATCTCGTGTTACCGCGTGTGAAGTAAAAGTTTGGGAATAGACGATTCACGCTTTTCAGTCTTCGTGCTTTCAGTTCGTTTTCTGCGGTTCAGTTTGTGCTTGTGGGTTCGTATCTTGACTTTCAGGGCATCTAGGCAGGTCGTATCTGTTTTACAGTGCGTTCTTGCCCGTTCATTTCTGAATTTCAGTTCGTTCTTCATAGGCCTTGCTGTTCTAAAGAGCGTTCTGTTCTGTACGTTCTGATAAGACGACCATTTCCTAGCCATGTCGCGGGTACGTTCTCGTCGTTGAGTTCATGCTGTGCGGGCGCTTGGTGTTGGTCTGCTTGTTTTGGACCAAGACCAGTCCATGAACGGGTTGAGGAGGAGTTCATGGACCAAGAATTGGTTGCTCCAGCGGGACCAATTCTGTCATATGCCTCTGCTGCGGGAGATCGTTGAGAATAATCCTGAGGACTACAGGAATTTTCTGCGGATGTCTGACCCCGTTTTTCAGCAACTGTTGGCTTTGGTGTCCCCTATATTACCAGGAAGGACACCGTTATGCGGGAAGCCATCAGTGCTGAGCAGAGGCTCATTGCCGCCTTACGTTACCTGGTGACAGGGAGAAGTCTTCAGGACTTGAAGTTCATGACAGGCATCTCCCCCCAGGCTCTGGGCCTCTTAATCCCAGACACCTGTTCTGTCATTATACAAGTCCTGCAGGAGGACTATATTAGGGTAAGTTTTCTCCATTAACATCACATTTTATGTATTTCATGTATGATAATGTATTGTATTTCTTTCATCCTTCCCTAATTACCATGATTGTAAAATGCTGAGAATGTCCCCTTTGTCCTCATGCATGCTGGAAGCTTTTAAATGCCCCTTTTTTTCTCCTCCATGCATATTTCCCTTCACTAACCTCTCCATCAGTGGTGACTGCTGCTCCAAATGTTTGGGGGTCCACCCCCAAATTTTTTAACTAAACTTCCTCCTTTTTTGCGACTGTGCCTATTAAACGCCACCAGTTGCCCCCTCCAATGCAGCCATTTTGCCCCCTCCAATGCAGCCATTTTGCCCCTCCAATGCAGCCATTTTGCCCCCTCAAATGCAGCCATTTTGCCCCCTCCAATGCAGACAGTTTGCCCCCTCCAATGCAGCCAGTTTGCCCCCTCCAATGCAGCCAGTTCCCCCCCAGCCCTGCACTTACCTTCTTCTGGTCAGCGCCATCCTTCTTCTGTCCTTGATGTCTTCTCCTGCCCTCGATGTTGCATCAGCCAATCATGTTACCGTTAAACAGACTTTGTGAACATGATTGGCAGAGGAGCCTGTCAGTGTTTACCCAAGGAATGCCCCCCCCCCCTGCGTCCCCTTTTTAACTTTTATGAAGCCAATTACATCCCTCAGGCTGTAATCGCCAAGCCTATTTGCCCCCTGTCTCTGATAGTCAATTTTCACCCCAAAAATGCTGCAGTTATTCATATGGCCATCGCTCAACAGGGGGCCATCCACCTGAATAGTGGGCGGCATTGACAATACATAGGTTAATGCAAGGCATGAACCTATGTATTGTTCTGAGTGACGGGCGCAGGAGAGAGGGGGCAGTGCTCCAGCGCCCACTCTGGATGCACCGCCACTACAATGCTATCCTGTGGCCAAACATATCTCCCCCCCCCCCCAAATTTGGTTATAATGGACCATCAGAGGGGGTGATGAATATGATACTTGAGCCTTCCATTATACTTAGTAAAAACGCTTTAAACTGAGATTTTTGTTGATGTTGGCCTCGAATGTATTTTATTATAATCTGCTTGCAATGTTATGTGCAAAAGTACTAATATTTTTTTATCTTGTTTGACTCCACAGCTTCCTTCCACGCCACAGGAATGGCAGACTGTGGCATCGGAGTTTGCCATGCGGTGGGACTTCCCCAACTGCGGTGGTGCCATTGACGGGAAGCACGTCCGCATCGTGCCACCACCCCGTTCTGGGTCCTACTTCTTCAATTACAAGGGGTTTCATAGCATTGTGCTGATGGCGGTGGTGTCAGCACGGTATGAATTCCTCTATGTGGATGTGGGGAAGAATGGCCGGATGTCCGATGGGGGATCCTTCATCCAGACGGAGTTTGCCCTCCGTCTCCAGAGTGACAACCTTGCATTGCCACTGGATGCAGGGAAAGTTGAAGGACTACCCTTTGTTTTTTTGGCTGATGAAGCCTTCGGACTCGGACCGCACCTCATGAGGCCATTTCCCCAGAGGACCCTGACCCCAGAGAAGAGGGTGTTCAATTACCGGCTGGCCAGGGCCCGAAGAGTCGTTGAAAATGCCGTCGGGATAATGGCCAGCCGGTTCCGCCTTTTTATGACTTCAATTCACTTGGCGGAGTACAAGATAAACTATGTCGTTTTATGCTGCTGTGTGCGCCATAATTTTCTGAGCCGAAAATCCAGTCATTATATGGCCTCAATATTGCCCGAGGCATGACTTACCTATGGCAATACCCTGCCGGGCCTCGAATCTGCCCGTCTTGGCTTGCCTCCCCCAAAATGCCCGTGAGGTTCGGGAGAAATATATGCAATATTTCACGGGTAGGGGGGTAATTCCTATGCCAGGCCATGAGTAAAGATTCGTGCATAAAGAAATCAATAAAAATCTGATTTAATCTTGTAACTTTTTTTGTTTCCTGTCTCCTAGTTTGTCTTAGTGCATTTGTAGTGCCAAGTGTTTTTTTCCTTTAGTAAATACCAACCATTTCACTATGAACCTCAAAAATATACACAAATAAGGTTAGAGCATATTTGAAAAAGAAGCTACACTTTGTTTGTGTTCAAACATTTTACTCTGTGCACATTCACACACATGGTAAATAGAATTTTTTTTTTGGCTGGCCACAAACCGTCTTTTTTTTTATAAGAAAATACAAAACCATCAGTTGCATTCAACAAACTACAACATTGGATACCTCTGGGCAATATGAGACATTCAATTACCCAAAATATGTCTCTATCTGGCCGTGCTAATATGGGGTTTTGGCACCCCTGGCCAAGCCAAAATTTGAATATGCACACAATTTGAAGTCATTTCCAATAGGGATTTGAGACTCCTGATCCCTATTGTCAACATGTGCTATCTGCCATCAGGGGTGATCAATGGACGTGTTTTGGAGGTGCAACCCCTTCTTCAGTTCACCTACTTGAGATACGAGGAAGGGGTTGCACCCCCAAACCCCGTACATGGATATCCCCTGATGGCAGATGGCACATGTTGACACACTGTGTGCATATTCAAATTTTGGCTGGATTGATTGTCTAAACGAGAAAAAAAGGGGGAAGAACAATCTCAAACAAAAAATGGGGGTTTGGTTGCCTTATTCAATTCTCCCCAAAACATCTAGGATGTCTTTAAAGGTTTGATCCATCACATGAATTCTTTGCTTAATTCTGTCCAGTTCTGTGCTACATTCCATCACTTGCTGTATGATTCGTAGGGCACTGTCAGCAGAGAAACATGTACTTTCATTCACCACAACATTTTCATCCCCTATAAAAAGATACAAAAGGTATTATAACTCTGCAGGCCTACATCTCTTACCTGAATCTGTGTTGACAGATACTGACCTGTTGTGGTGACCAGTTCCACCACGTCATCCACTTCTCCTTCCTGCACTTCTCCTTCCTCCACCTCTTCAACTTCCTCAACATCCTTAGGTTGTGGGTCTTTGTGAGGTTGGGGTTTTTTAGAAGCTGTGGGGTTTCTGTGCTCCCTGGAGTGTTCTCCTCCCAGTCTTCTCTCCCCTATGAGAATCAAACAAAAGGTCTAGTTATCACATAGAAATTCTCACTGAAAAATAAAAACAGGCTAAATTGCTTGGAAGTGGGGGACAAGCAGTGGCGGCTGGTGCTCAAAATTTTTGGGGGGGCGCAAACAAACTGAAAAAAAAAAATCAATTGCCGCCACTGTGCCCATTAAACGCAGCCACTGTGCCCAAACGCCACCAGTTTGCCCCCTCAAATACAGCCAGTTTGTCCCCATATATATAGCCAGTGTGCCCCCATATACAGCCAGTTTGTCCCCATATACAGCCAGTTCCCCCCAAATGCAGCCAGTTTGTCCCCATATACAGCCAGTTCCCCCCAAATGCAGCCAGTTTGTCCCCCATATACAGCCAGTTCCCCCCAAATGCAGCCAGTTTGTCCCCCATATACAGCCAGTTCCCCCCAAATGCAGCCAGCGTGTCCCCCATATACAGCCAGTTCCCCCCAAATGCAGCCAGCGTGTCCCCCATATACAGCCAGTTCCCCCCCAAATGCAGCCAGTTTGTCCCCCATATACAGCCAGTTCCCCCCAAATGCAGCCAGTTTGTCCCCCATATACAGTCAGTTCCCCCCAAATGCAGCCAGTTTGTCCCCCATATACAGCCAGTTCCCCCCAAATGCAGCCAGCGTGTCCCACATATACAGCCAGTTCCCCCCTAATGCAGCCAGTTTGTCCCCCATATTCAGCCAGTTTGTCCCCCATATACAGCCAGTTCCCCCATATACAGCCAGTTCCCCCCAAATGCGGCCAGCGTGTCCCCCATATTCAGCCAGTTTGTCCCCCATATTCAGCCAGTTTGTGCCCCATATTCAGCCAGTTTGTCCCCCATATTAAGCCAGTTTGTGCCCCATATTCAGCCAGTTTGTCCCCCAAATGCAGCCTGTCCCCCCCCCAGCCCTGCACTTACCTTCCTCGGTCCGCGCCGTCCTCGATGTGTTCTCCCGCCCTCGATGTCGCTTCAGCCAATCAGGTTACCGGTAACCAGATCCGGTGAACCTGATTGGCTGAAACCTCCACACAGTCTTCTTCCAGGAACGCACCCCCGTGCGTACCTGGGAGGAGTTTTTGGAAGCCGAATACAGCGTGAGAGCTGTATTCGGAAAGCCTATCAGAGCCGCTGGCTCTGATAGGCACTTCCAAGTCACACCCACCGCCGCCCGGCGCTCTAATTCATATGGCTGGCGCTCACCAGGAGGCCGGCAATATGTATAGTGGGCAGCGCGGCAGCGGTGACAATACACAGATTCATGCAATGCATGAATCTGTGTATTGTCTTTCAGTGGCGGTGCGGGAGCGAGAGGGGGCGGCGCTCCGGCGCCCTCTATGGACGCACCGCCACTGGGGACAAGTGTCTGTTTGGGCGGATTTTCCACATGAAGACATTCTTTTTTCCCAAAAATGTGTTTATTATTCACCTTTGGCTGACAATTTTTATACATGGAGGCACCACAAAAATTCACTGATGCACCTGTGTGTGGAACCCAAAAAAGGCGGTTCTGGTGGCCCACACTATAGTGCTCAAAAGTACAGATGTGGAACCAGCTGCTGAGTGTCCTCTCCTTTACACTGATTAAAGCTTGCATTTCATTCTCTTTACAAACACATCATCTAGCCAACAATGTAAGAACAACAATTGAATAAAAACAGGCAGATGTGTAATTTAGTTTAACCCTGTAAAATCTTTAAAAATCGAGGATAGTGGCCGAACGATGTGTCTGTAACAAACGATTACTGTGCCAAACCAAGTTCAAACTATGACATTTTGTAAGGTAGTACAATAGAAAAATGCAATAACATGGAGCAACATGCAAGTTGTGAAATACAATAATATGAAAAATGTGGAAAAAGTACTTACTTTTTTCTAGCATTCTCTTAATGCTCCTTAACTGCTCCGGCTCCCTCAGTTTGAGGTCTGACCACCTCTTTCTGAGCTGCTCATTTGATCTTTTCACCCCGAAATTATTCTTCAGACTCTTCACGACTTTCTTCATGATTTTGGCCTTCCTTCGATTAGGTTTGCTATACGGCCCATGCTTTGCGTCATAATCCGACTTTAGCAATATGTCCACCATCTCCGACATCTGCGCGTAAGACATATTAGATGCCTTGAATCTCCTCCTTGATCGTGACGTTTCCTCAGTCTCCGGGCTTGTCTCCTCCTCGTTATTTGAGGAATTAGCAGACACCTGCTGTGAATCCGCCATATCTGTCTGCGCGCCAAAAGAGAAGGGGCGGGGAAAAGATGTTACTTCGAACGTCATGGGCGGGCGACGTGTGCGGAGCGACGTGTGCGTAGTTTTACGCATGCGTGGTGTATATATGGCAAAGACACATGTGACTATGCTACGTTTGGTGTGCGGAGAGAGGAGTACAAGTGACGGACGTGCGAACAAAGGTATGTGATTTGGAGACTTTGAGAAATTGGTGGCCTATACTGTCTTGAGAATGTTGGAGGATATATATGGTGACTAAGATTTTCAGGAGGTTAGACTGTGTGGCTCACATTATTTTTTATTATTTTTGTTTGGCTTGCAGACCCAAAATGAATGTCTTCATAAGTGACAAGGAATTCCTTGCGGAATTTATAGACCGGGTAAGGGAGCTGCCCGCTCTGTGGGAAACCAAAAACCCCATCCATAGGAAAAATGGGGTAAGAAAAGCAGCGCTGGAGACCCTGCTCCCATTTGTGCATACCAAGGTGCCCACAGCAACAGCAAAACAGGTGGACACTAAAATTGGGAGCTTGAGAGGCACATACAGGACTGAACGCTCTAAGGTCCTGGCTTCTCAGAGGTCAGGAGCAGCAGCAGATGATGTGTATGTCCCCAATTTGTGGTACTATAGCAGTATGTCCTTTCTGGATGACCACATTGAGGCAAGGCCATCACTCTCCACTCTTCCCCCCAGACTTCCCTGCAGCCAACCTGAGCCTTCTCTGGAGCAAGAGGAGGCAGCCATCCTGGATGAACCTGATTTGGCCATCTGGAGCCAGGTATAGTATTTAATGAAAATGTATTGGGCTAAACTTAATGCTGGAAAAAGACGTCAAGATGAAAATCCAAAACTATTTTGGGTTCCAAAAGTGAAATCAAGATCTAGAGACATTAGTCTGCCCTAAACTGGGTGCTAAATAGTCAATCTGATGTAGTCCTAAAAAAATGGTATTTTTTCTTGATTTACATTCAAATTGCTACATTCATGATCTCAAATTTGTGTGAAAATAATAAACCAAAATATTAAACTATGTCCCTTTTTCATACACAGGATGAAATCAGCCAGGAGGAGGGTCTGGAAACTGTCAGGTAGGAGGAGGCAGGGCCCAGTGGTAGCCAGGAGGTGGAAGGGCCCAGTGGCAGCCAGGAGGTGGCAGGGCCCAGTGGCAGCCAGGAGGTGGCCGGCACGAGGAGAAACACTAGATCACAGGTGCCTCCCATCCGCCTTCCGAAAAGAAGCAGGATGGACAGGACCACTAGTGAGGCAGCAATGGCCCTTATTAGAGAGGCACATGCCACCCTCCAGGAGCCCACATCCCCTGAAGAGGCCATTGCCGGCCTAGTTGAGGCCAAGGTGATGAGCATGGAGCAACGCCTCCTATGCAAGCCTCTGCTCATCCTATGCTGAACAAGGGGGTGATGGAGAAAATTATCCCCAATACCGCCATATGTGAGGTCGCACAACTGTCCCAAACTCAACCTCCTCCTCCACCTCCACCTTCTTCTTCTGCCCCACCCCCTTCTCCTCAACCTCCTCCTCCACCTTCTTCTTCTGCCCCACCCCCTTCTCCTCAACCTCCTCCTCCACCTCCACCTTCTTCTTCTGCGCCACCCCCTTCTCCTCCTCCTCCTGACAGGAGTACCCCTCCAGTGGCCCAGCCTCCAGCCACACGCAGAAGGAAGGCTGCAGAGAAGGCTTCAGGGAAGGCTGCAGGGAAGGCTGCCAAGAAGACGAGGAAGTGATGGCCTTGCTTCATTGTGGTCGGACAGAAGGCAGCCTGTTGTAGTACCACAGACTTGGGACATATATATCACCTGCTGCTGTTCCTGAAATCTGGGAGGCCAGCATCAGATTGTGCTCAGATCTGTTGGCCTTCTCAAGCTCCCAATTTTAGTGTCCACACAGGGTTGATGTGTGGTCTGGGGTCCCATGGATGCACAAATGGCAGCAGGTTCTCCAGTGCTGCCTTCTATTTATTTTGTTCAAAACATGAATAAATGTTTTTTTTGTTTAAGTTCATACTTGACTATGTGTTTTTCTACAAATTATTTATTTACCTTTGGAGTAAGCAGATACATTTGACCCCCAAAAAAAGGGACAGATAACACCAAAAGAAAATCATTAAAGGTGTTCTTTAAAAAATATAGGCTGTAAACTTGACACAACTAAATTTAAAATATACAATGGGAGATCACTATCAAAACATTGACAAATTACAATTAACATCTGTTTAAAAAATATAAAATATTAAAATATTCAGAAGATCTTGCACGATATAATACAGCTAAATCTTCTTAAGAGCAGCATGAAAAAGGTTTAAAATAGATAGTCAGAACTCTGTGTGAATATCAGCAGCAAAACAAGTTCATTAGTTTTCATTATTGTAACATTCTAAAGAAGATTTAAATGCATAACATTTAAACGATGCAATAATTTACAGCGTGACAAATGTGTTATCTCCATTACGAAGGCTTGTTTTACCAGAAGATGCGCTCCCGTCTCATACTTGATTCTGAGCATGCGCGCTTTTTGAAGAGTCGTAAAAGCATACACACAAACCATTTTCTCGTCGCAAAACAGGCCGACGAGAAACACGACGAGAAAATCGAGAATCCGGACGAGAAAATAGAGAGCAGGTTCTCTATTTTTCTCGTCGAGATTCACGGCAGTTTTCTCGTCGTAAAACCATACACACGAACGGTTTTCTCGACAATAAAGCTCACACGGCACTTTTCTTGTCGGTTTTGGACGAGAAACTCGGCCGTGTGTACGAGGCTTTAAATGTTATTATTTGTCCTCAACACCAAACGATATGTCTGGCTGAAATCCAATACAGCTCACCAACCAAATAACACCATTCCTATAGTAAAACATGTCAGATGGTGACTGTAGCCATGAAATTAAGAGACAATTTATCTTCTGGGGAGGAAAGCAATGGCAAACCTAGGCAACATTATTAAAAGCAGAGACATCGCCCTACTGACAAAGTGCCTGTGATGGGAGTCACTTTGGGCGGGGGGCTGGTGGAACCCAGAATCCCTTGGAGAGGTTGGGAAACCCTTGCTTTAGCTCCCCATGCACCTATTATGTCTAAGTCACCCTGTGTCTATTAGGGGCACAGGGTGACCAAGAAAATGTGGCTTGGATTACTTAAAATGAAACAGTAATATTTATCCACCATATCTCCCAGGAAATATACAACGACTATTCCTGGTTTATTTGATTCTCAACTATACGTGTTAATTGAAAGAGCTAATCACAGTGTACTCTGTACAATGTAGGAGACAGTCCATCTGCTACTCGGGGCTCCTGCAATTATGTGAAGGTGTCTTGTGTTTATGTTTATGATAATGTGTGTTGTGTTTCTGAGCTAAAAGACGGCAAATCTGCCCTGAAAGGACATACCTCTGAGTCACCTAGGCTGTTCAAATGATTAGTTAATTAGCTATGTTATTTCTGTTTCTGGTTACAGTTTGCTAGGGTAATATGAGAAGGGGGGCGGGAAAATGTCCCCCTGGTGTATATATTTGTGTGAGATTGTCCAATAAATGATTCCATGTTCCTGCAAGCTAGTGTTGGCTATTGTTGTACGTTTGGCAGTAATATCTGATATCTGATGTTCAGACTGGAGGAGGCTGTATACTGACGGAAGCACTTAAGCGGAGTGTGACGGGGTTACGTGACAGTGCCGTATAGTCAAAGCTATGGTATTTCCAGTAGTAACCTATGGCTTTGAAAGTTGGACCAAAAGGAAGGTTGAACGCCAAAGGATTAATGCTTTTTGAACTATGGTGTTGGAGAAGACTCTTGAAAGTCTCTTGGATGGAAAAAAGATCAAACCAGTCAATCTTGAAGAAATTAACCCTGAATATTCACTGGAAGGACAGATCCTGAAGCTGAAACTCAAATATTTTGGCCATCCAATGTGAAGAAAGGACTCATTGGAAAAAGCCCTGATGCTGGGAAACATGGAAGCAAAAAGGAGAAGAGGAGAAGAAGATAACAGAAAACAAGATGGATAGACAGCATCATCGAAACAATGAACAAGCTCGGGGAGGCAGTGGAGGACAGAGAAGCCTGGCACGCTATGGTCCTTGAGGTCACAAAGAGTTGGACAAAACGAAACGACTGAACAACAACAACAATAGTAAAACATGGAGGTGGTAATATGCTGTTATGGGGGTGTTTCTCTGCAGCAGGGACTGGAGCCCTTTCCTGGATAGAAGGAAAAATGGATGGGGAAAAATACCATCAAATTTTTGAGGAAAATCTGCTGCCCACTGTCAGAGAGTTTTCAATGGGAAGAAGATTTACCTTCCAAGATAACAAGGACCCAAAGCACACAGCAAAAATGACCACACAATGGTTAAAGGAGAAAAAGGTGAATGTCCCTGCATTATGCCTCGTACACACGACCCATTTTCCCGATGAGAAAACTGCAATTTTTTAGATTGGTCGGGAAAACTGGTCGTGTGTATGCTCCATAGCAGTTTTCCCGACAAGAAAACTGCCCGCAAAAAAATTAGAACCTGCTCTATTTTTTCCCATCGTGTTTCCCGTCGGTCTTTTTCTCGTCGCGAAAACCGCTCGTGTGTATGCTTTTCCGAGGGGGAAAAAAACGTGCATGCTCAGAATCAAGTATGAGACGGGAGCGCTCGTTCTGGTAAAACTAGCATGGAAAATGAAGAAAAGAAACTGCGCTAAAAGACACTAAAACAAATAACGGCAAAGCCGTGTCACAGTTATTCAATTAGGAGCTGCGATTTTCATGTAAACAAAAAATTACAAGGACAAGACTATGGAAGAAAAATAAATCGCGCTGACCCCGTGACCATTCAATGTTGAATTGAACCGAGATAACAAATAAAATCACCAAAAATAAAATTGATGAATAACCCTTATGCCTTGTACACACGATCGGATTTCCGATGGAATAAAATCCAATGGAATTTTCCGTCGGAATTCCGATGAAGCTGACTTCCATCAGTCTTGCCTACACACTGTCAGACTAAATTCCGACCGTCCAAAACGCGGTGACATAAAAAAAAGCCGAGAAAAATTAAGTTCAATGCTTCCGAGCATGAGTCGACTTGATTCTGAGCATGCGTGGATTTTTCTCCAATGGAATTCCACACAGACGATTGGAATTTCCCATCTAATTTTTTTCCATCGGAAAAATTTAAAACATGTTCTATTTTTTTACTCCGATGGAAAGAAATCTGATGGGGCCCACACACAATCGGAATTTCCGATTAAAAAACTCAATCTGACTTTTTTCATCAGAAAAAATGATCGTGTGTACAGGGCATTACATAAATCAATATAGTGATAAATCTACGAAAACATCAAAAATATAAAAAATATATATAAAGGAAAAATTGAATAATGAAAATCCTACAAAGTGTTGATATAAGAAACCAAAAAATCAAGAAATTATTGTCCATAAATAATTGGTGCATGTGAGCTCAAATTAATAAACTGAACACCAGTGCTCTGTGAAGAAAAGTCCATAAAATAGCGAGATGTCATATCCAAAAAGCAATTATGTTGAATCTACCACCAATCAGCAGAAATTGCTTCTTACCAGCTTGCCACGATCCCCCCATGGCAGAGGATCAACATATGCCTGTAATCAATCAGCTCTTTCCAAAAACCAGCAAACACAAGTACGATTCTTTAAGCAGTGACTCTCGACCAATTTACCATCTAATGGTGAGTCGGGTGTTGTAGTTGGGGTGGCAAGCAGGGGCGTGTAACTGGAAGAAGTTGTCCCTTTGCAACACTTATGCCCCATACACACGATAGTTTTTCATGCCATTTTTTAAACCGACGTTTTTCTCGTCGTTTTTTTTCATGTTTCCTCTCAAGCCTCTCTTGCGTACACACGATCATTTTAAAAAACGTTCAAGCAAAGCGCAGTGACGTACAACACGTACGACGGCACTATAAAGAGGAAGTTCCGTTTGGATGGCGCCACCCTTCATGTTAGTAAAGTTTGTTGAGCGACAATTCGCGCTTTTCAGCCTCCTGCTTTTCAGTCCGTTACAGCGTGACGAATGTGCTATCTCCATTACAAATGCTAGTTTTACCAGAACGTGCGCTCCCGTCTCATACTTGATTCTGAGCATGCGTGTTTTTTTTCACCTTGTCAAAGCATACACACCATCGTTTTTCACGTCGTTAAAAAAAACTACATGAAAAACTACGTGAAAAAATAGAGCATGTTCGAAATTTTTAATGGCTGTTTTTCACGTTGCTAAAAATGCTCTGGAGCATACACACGATCGGTTTTAATGCCCATTTTTAAAAATGTCATTTTTAACGGCATGAAAAACGATCGTGTGTATGGGGCATTAGGCCTGGTTCACACCTATGTGAATAGGTTGCGGCTTACACCGCATCCAATTCGCATAACATTTTAAAATACATTGATTTCAATGAGGCTGGTTCACATATGTGCGATGCATTCGCACTGCGCAGTGCCCAAAAAAACGTGTGCGTTTTCTAGGCATTGCGGTGCGAATTGTCTGTCCATTAAGTTCTATGGGAACACATCTGATTCGCAGATGTGTTGCGACCTGAACGCAGTACGTATGACTCATGAGGGGGAACTCCACGCCAAATTTTAAATAAAAAACTGGCATGGGTTCCCCTCCAAGAGCATACAGGCCCTTAGGTCTGGTATGGATTTTAAGGGGAACCCCCTACGCCGAAAAAACAGCGTGGGGGTCCCCCCAAAATCCATACCAGACCCTTATCCGAGCACGCAGCCCGGCCGGTCAGGAAAGGGGGTGGGGACGAGCGAGCGCCCCCCCTTCCTGAACCGTACCAGGCCGCATGCCCTCAACATGGGGGGGTGGGTGCTTTGGGGCAGGGGGGTGCCCTGCGGCCCCCCCACCCCAAAGCACTCTGCCCCCATGTTGATGGGGACAAGGGCCTCTTCCCGACAACCCTGGCCGTTGGTTGTCGGGGTCTGCGGGCGGGGGGCTTATTGGAATCTGGGAGCCCCCTTTAGTCCAGGAGCCCCCAGATCCCAGCCCCCCCACCCTATGTGAATGAGTATGGGGTACATCGTACCCCTACCCATTCACCTGGTGGAAAAAAATGTAAACAAAAACACTACACAGGTTTTTAAAGTAATTTATTAGGCAGCTCCGGGGTCTTCTTCCAACTTCGAGGGTCTTCTTCCAACTTCGGGGGTCTCTTCCGACTTTGGGTGTCTCTTCCGATTTCAGGGGTCTCTTCTTCTGCTCTCCGGTGTCGTCTCCGCGCTCTCTGGTTCTTCTCCCGCTCTCCGGTGTCTTCTCCACACTCTCCGGTTCTTTCTGCATTCTGCCGGGCGCCTCCGCTATTTTCTTCTAGCTCTTTTGCTAGCGGGGGGCCTGGTCTTCATCGTCGTCTTCTTCCCTCTCCTCTTCGCCCAATGTTGCCTCCTTGCTCTCTGCCTCTATAATGCCGTGTGCGTGGAGCGCAACGGCTTATATTGGCATGGGGCGTGGTCACCGGGTGATGCCACCCGGTGACCCCGCCCCTGTATGACGTCACAGTCCCATCATTCCCCGGGACTGTCACGTCATACGGGGGTGGGGTCACCGGGTGGCATCCCGCCTACGTCATTGGCTATTCCCCGCAAGCGGGGAAAGCCGGGGCTTACCCCTATGATCTGACGGGTGACCCCGCCCCCTCCTACCTCAGACCCCGCCTTCATCATTGGCTGAGCGGACCTGATGGGGAACTTCCTCCACAGTGTAATAAATGAATAGACCCGCCCCTTCTCACGTTCCCCATCAGGTCCGCTCAGCCTTATACCCAGTGAAGGTGATCCCGCCCCCTACGTCATTGGCTGAGTGAACCTGGTAGGGGTACAATGTATCCCTTACCAATTCACATGGGGGGGCAGGATCTGGGGGGGCCAGATTCCGATAAGCCCCCCGCCTGCAGACCCCCACAACCACCGGGCAAGGGTTGTGGGGATGAAGCCCTTGTCCCCATCAACATGGGGACATGGTACTTTGAGGGGTCACAGACCCCCAAAGCATCCTCCCCATGTTGAGGGCATGTGGCCTGGTACGGTTCAGGAGGGGGGCGCTCTCTCGTCCCCCCTCTTTTCCTGCAGCCTGCCTGGTTGCGTGCTCGGATAAAGGGTCTGGTATGGATTTTTGGGGGGAACTCCACGCCATTTTTTTTTTAAATTTGGCGTGGAGTTTCCCTTAAAATCCATACCAGACCTGAAGGGTCTTTTAAATGACTTTTTTTCCTTCAGAAATTACACTTTGTGCAGGGACAGTTCTAAGCAAGGGAAACAAGCGCTGCTTTACAGGCATACTATACACTCCCCCCACCCCCCAGGTACGAAATTTAAAGGAATATTTCACTTTTATTGTTTCACTTTAAGCATTATTAAAATCACTGCTCCCGAAAAAACTTCTGTTTTTAAAACTTTTTTTTTGCATTGATACATGTCCCCTGGGGCAGGACCCGGGTCCCCAAACCCTTTTTATTACAATAACTTGCATATAAGCCTTTAAAATTAGCACTTTAGATTTCTCCCATAGACTTTTACAGGGTGTTCCGCGGCTTTTTGAATTTGCCGCGAACACCCCAAGTTGTTCGCTGTTCGGCGAACGTGCGAACAGGCAATGTTCGAGTCGAACATGAGTTCGACTCAAACTCAAAGCTCATCCCTAGTGTGCAAACCTGGTGGCCAACTACAAGAAATGTCTGACCTCTGTGCTTGCCAACAAGGGTTTTGCCACCAAGTTGTTCTGTCACTCACTGTTAAAATATAACCGACCATTAGAATTATAGACTTATCATTTCTTTCTCAGTGGGCAAACGTACAAAATCAGCAGGGGATCAAATTCTTTTTATTCCGTCACTGTATAGATTGGCTCAGTGTGATTGAAGAGTAGGGATGAGCTTCGAGTTCGTGTCAAACCCATGTTCGACTCGAATATCGCCTGTTCGGCTGTTCGCCGAATTTCGAACATTATGGGCCGTTCGCGCCAAATTCAAGTTGCGCGTCACGGCCCATAATTCACTGCGGCATCCCAGTGCATTGCTGGCTGATAATTGGCCAAGCATGCACTATGACCCGCATGCTTTGGCTAATCACAGCACGGAAAGAACGGAGAGCCGTAATTGGCCAAAGCCAGGGTGGCTTTGGCCAATCATGGCTCAGAGGAGTAAGTACATGCCCCACACTATATAAGGCCGCCGGCTTGGCGGCCTTGTGTAGTGTGTTGGCGTTGGTTAAAGTAAAGAGAGAGCTTACAGAGAGAGAGAGAGACAGTGTCATTTATATTCAGTTAGCTGCAGTTACAGTGTGTAGAGGATATATATGCATCCTAGGTGTTGTATATTTATTTATACACTGTATTCAGTTTAGCTAGATCCGTTCCTGTTATTCTCTATACTGTGACAGGTAGGCAGGTGATTGTGCTAGCTGCAGTCAGTGTTTCACTTAGTGTACTGTGTGCTTTGCATAGCGTTCACCTAAAGCTTACCTGAATACAGTTATTGGTGTTCTCATAATAAAACCACAGGCAGGGAGCTGCATTAATTTCATGTAGTGTACTTCTTTCCTTTGCACAGCGTTCACTTAAAGGGACCTGAATACGATTTGTGGTGTTCTCATAATAAAACTACAGGCAGAGAGCTGCAAGTATTTTCAGTTAGTGTACTGTGTCCTCTGCACAGTTTTCACCTAAAACGAACTGAAGACAATTGCTGCTTTTCCCATACTAATACCACAGCAGGCAGTTGATTTTGAGAGCTGCATTATCAGTACAGATATATATATATATATACATCCCACCATTGTGCAGCTACATCTCAATGCAGGCCATTAGTATGTCTGGGAGGCAAACAAGAAGAGGCAGACAGTCATGAGGCAATAAAAGAGGGCAAGCAGGCTCTGTGTCTAGAAGCAACAGTGCTGGTCGTTTACACGGTGCATCCTCATCAGCACGTGGCCGTGGGACACGCTTGTCCTTTTCGGCAGCTGGCCATGTTGAGCCGCAACATGCCGAAGACTTGGTAGAGTGGATGACCAAGCCGTCCTCTCCTCATCCTTCTCATCCTCTCTCACCCAGGCTCAGGGTACTTTGTCTGGCAAAGCAGCTGCAAAAGCGGCCTCTTCCCTCGACTCAATGGCATCAGTCACTCCTTCCCTAGCCCCACCATGTCCTCCTGAGGAGTCCCCCAAACTGTTTGACCACAGTGTTGGGTACATGCTCCAGGAGGATGCCCAGCGTTTTGAAGGCTCCGATGATGGAACCCAGCTAGAGGAAGGCAGTAACGTGAGCCCAGAGAGAGGGGGTAGTAACGTGAGCCCAGAGAGAGGGGGTAGTAACGTGAGCCCAGAGAGAGGGGGTGTCCAACAAGGACAGCTATCTGGCAGTCATGTTCCCCCAGCTGCAGCATACTGCCAGATTTGCTCCAGTGATGAGGAGGGAGGGGATGATGAGGTCACTGACTCCACGTGGGTGCCTGATAGGAGAGAGGAGGAGGAGGAGGAGGAAGAGGTGGAGGAGGCACATCTCCAACGAGGCAGGATGCCCTCCAGGGGCCAGATTAAGGGCAGCACACCGACTGCATCACACCGCAGAGCTCCGCATGTGCAGGGCGCTGCTGTCTCTGCGCGTTATTCCAAAAGTTCTTTGGTGTGGGCCTTTTTTCAGACATGTGCAGCAGATCGCACCGTTGCCATTTGCAACATATGTCTAAAGCGTATCTCGCGTGGCCAAAACATCAGCCGCTTGGGCACCACGTGCTTGACCAGACATATGTCGACCTGCCATGCAGTTCATTGGCAAGCCTACCTAAAAGACCCACACCAAAGAACAAAGCGGACCTCTCCTTGCTCCTCATCAGCTGGGATCTCCAACCCCATTATACCTTCAGTCCTCTCTGAAACCTGCACTGAGAGGAATGAAGGTGTAGAATTAGGTGTGTCACAGCTAAGTACTTGCGGGCAATCTGCAATCCGATTGTACCAGGCAAATTTCCCTGCCCCAACCTGTGCTTTGTCCTTGGAACCAGCGGTGCTCCGTAGGCGTTCAATGGACTACGCATGTAAGCTGGCAAAAATATGCCATGCGGTGCATGAGCTGGTGTGCTTGGGGGACAGGAGCCACACTGGGGCAGAGATTCTGTCAGCTCTGCAGGGGCAGGCTCAGAGGTGGTTGATGCCACGCCAGCTTAAGCCAGGAAAGGTGGTTTGCGACAATGGCACCAACCTCCTCTCCGCCCTCCGACAGTGACAACTGACCCATGTGCCCTGTTTGGCTCACGTCCTTAACTTGGTGGTACAGCCAGTGCTCGGCTGGCTGACCTGCAAAAGGATTACAACCTGCCCAAGAACCGCCTAATCTGTGACATGCCCACCAGGTGGAACTCTACGTTGGCCATGCTGCAGCGGCTGCACACGCAGCAGAGGGCCATCAATGAGTATCTGTTGCAATATGGCACCAGGACAGGGTCAGGGGAGCTTGGAATTTTTTCCCCACGCCAGTGCGCCATGATCAGGGATGCATGCACTGTCCTGGCACCATTTGAGGAGGCCACGAGGATGGTGAGCAGTGACAGTGCATGCATCAGTGACACTGTCCCTCTTGTCCACCTGTTGGAGCACACACTGCGTGGAATAATGGACAGGGCACTTGAGGCAGAACAGAAGCAGGAAGAGGAGGACTTCCTTACCTCTCAAGGCCCCCTTTATCCAGACAGTGTTCCTGCTGGCCCGGATATCACACAGGAAGAGGAGGAGGAGGATTGTATCAGCATGGAGGTGGAGACTAGCACTCAGCATCAGCAGCAGTCTTCAAGGGATCAATTACAGTCCCAAGACACCCGTGGACTTGTACGTGGCTGGGAGGAGGTGGCTGCGGATCATGTCGTCCTCAGTGACTCAGAGGACTCCGCACCGAATGCCTCAGCAAACCTACGCTGCATGGCCTCCCTGATCCTGCAAAGCCTGAGGAAGGATCCTCGTATTCGTGCGATCAAGGAGAGGGATCATTGCTGGCTGGCAACCCTCCTTGATCCACGTTACAAGGGTAAGGTTGCGGACCTTATCTTGCCGTCACAGAGGGAGCAGAGGATGAAGCATCTTCGGGAGGCCTTGCAGAAAGGTCTGTGCAACGTGTTCCCAGAGACTGGGAGGTTACAAATTCCTGGTCCTGGACAGTGTGTTGCTGAGGCTTCGGTCAGTCAAAGAAGGAGCGGTGGAGAAGGTGGCCATCTGACCGATGCGTTCAGACAATTTTTTAGTACTCAGCCCCAAGGTATGATCGGTTCCAGCAACCATCACCAGCTGGTTTACATGGTGCAGAAATATCAGACTTGGACACCTTTCCCACCCAAAATCCTCTGGCTTACTGAAGATGTATCACTGGCCAGAGCTTGCACAGTATGCAATTGAGCTACTGGCCTGTCCTTCATCCAGCGTTCTTTCGGAACGCACATTCAGTGCTGCTGGAGGCTTTGTAACCGATCACAGGGTACGCCTGTCCACCGACTCGGTCGATCGACTGACCTTCATAAAAATAAATCAGTCTTGGATCACCACCAGCTACCAAGCACCTGATGCTAATGTAACCAAATAATTTTTTGGAAATGTCAGATCCCTTCAAGACTGCCTATGCTGATGCTGAGTGACTATCCTGTTATGCTGAGTGACTATCCTCTTCCTCCTCAATGATCATGCTGATAGCTTGTAAGAACATTTTTGGTTCTGGGCCCAATTTTTCAGCCCCTCTTTAACAGGGGCGTGTATTTACACTTTTTGATGCACTACTTTGCAGCAGGGCTCATTGCTGTGCTCCAACTACAGTAACTGTGAGGGCTTACAGTGTTGTGGCAACACCACCACCACCAAAAGCCCAATTTTTCTGCCCCTGTTAAACAGGGGCATGTAATTACAATTCTTGATCTAATATTTCACAGCTGGGCCCATTCCTGCGTCCACCAAGAGTAACTGTGAGGACTTACGGTGTTGTGGCACCAGCACCACCACCAAAGGCCCAATTTTTCCTACCACTGTTCAACAATGGCATGTAATTATAATTCTTGATATAATAGTTCACAGCAGGGCGTTCCAGCGCCCACCAAGAGTAACTGTGAGGGTTTACAGTGTTGTGGCAACACCAACACCTAAGGGCCAAATTTCTGCAGAGTATATATGGCAGACCCCTACTTTCAAACATCCAACTTACAAACGACTCCTACTTGCAAACGGAAGGAGACAACAGGAAGTGAGAGGAAATCTACCCCTAGGAAGGGAAATTCTCTCCTGTAAAGCCCTGTACACACGATCGGTTTTACCGATGAAAACAGTCCGATGGACTTTTTTCATCGGACAAACCGATCGTGTATGGGCCCCATCGGTCTTTTTTCCATCGGTGTTAAAATATAGAACATGTTTTAAATTTTTCCGATGGATCAAAAACCGATAGCAAATTCCGATCGTCTATGGGAAAGTCCATCGGATAAAAAACCCACGCATGCTCAGAATCAAGTCAACGCATGCTCAGAAGCATTGAACTTCATTTTTCTCGGCTCATCGGAGTGTTTTACGTCACCGCGTTTGGGACGGTCGGTTTTTTGACTGATGGTGTGTAGGCAAGACTGATGGAAGTCAGCTTCATCAGATTTCCGATGGACAAAACCATCGGATTAGAATATCCGATCGTGTGTACAGGGCTTTAGAGTTACTATGGGAAAAAGGTGTCTCCTCTCGCAATTTTCATTCAAATTGTGACAGCGCTGAAAGCTGAAAATTGGCTTGGGCAGGAAGGTGCGTAAGTGCCTGGTATTGAAGTGGTTAAAATCACTGCTCCCGAAAAAACGGCCAATTTAAAAAAAAAATTGCATTGATAAATGTCCCCTGGGGCAGGACACGGGTCCCCAAACTCTTTTTAGGACAATAACTTGCATATTAGCCGTTATAATTAGCACTTCTGATTTTGAACGTTCGAGTCCATTGTATTTAATAGGGTTCCAAAGTTTGCGCAAACTTTCGGTCCGTTCGCAGGTTCTGGTGAAGAGCACAGATTAAAGCCTATAAAACGCCATCAATAAAATTGGTAATTTTAAAATGATTACGGAATTTATTGATACAAACAAACCTTTGTGTATGTAGCACACAGATCCTTTTCTCACTGCTTACCTCCACTTGCAGAGTGGGACACACCATGCCACATGCCCAGTATCCTCCATCTTTGTAGAGGGTGAGCGGTGTTAATAGATTTTCCGTTGGTTCTCGAGTCTATTCTCTCTCTCTCAGAAGAAGGCCATTGTCCAGACAGTATTAAACCCAATAAAAGAGTTTATTTTTCTTGCATAGTAACTGGATAGGAAAGTTTGGAGATAGAGAAAGCTGAACAGGGAGGCAGGTTCAGGCACGCAGCACTTAACTGACACTTCTCTCCACTCAAGCCTGAGTGGATTTTTGCTCACCCGGATAGTCCCCTCTCACGGTCCTAGCAGCCGGTGTGGAGCACGAACATTCACTTGTGATTTTCTTTGGGACACGATCAGGATAATGAACCTCCAAGTCCCAAACCTCCCGACACTTGTAACACTTGAGAACCTAGGTGCTAGCGGGGCATGTTACAAGGCTTTTGGCGGAATATGGAATCCTTCCCTCTGACCAGGCCTCTCCCTAGACAGTGACTTCTTTCACTCATCCACTTGGGAACGATCCTCCCCTGGTTTCCTCTCACTCAGAGCGGGTCACCCCTCTCTGGGCACCCTGGGATCCCACTGCTGGTGTAGGCCTCAGCTAAAGGTGCTGGGCCTACCTGGAACAATGCAGCCTCGGGCTAAAGGTGCCCGAGACCAAACACATGCACGCACCCCTGGCCATGAGGGCCACCGAAGGTGGGGTACATGCCTAGGACCAAGGGGTCCCCTGGATCACCTCACGAACTCCCCGCCTAATGGCGTCTGCCCCCTTATGTACCCTCTCCCAGCAGACCACGCCCACTGCAGGCTGCCGAGAGAGAACACCCAATAGCGCTGCAACGCCACCTGTGGTTCGACCTGAGACCTGGGTGACAGCGCCACCTGTAGGTCAAAGGGAACTGTACTGCCAGGCAAAGTTACAACAGAGCAGAGACCAATTTAAGAATTCAAACAGCCTGAGCCTAACTACTTGCTCAGGCTACCCCTAAATTTAGGCATAGCGACCCCAGTTTTGGGGGGTCCGCTACACACACCCCCTCCTAAACAAGCCACTTTCCCAGTGGCTGGAATAAATCAAAGACCCCCTCAATCCTGAGTAGGTGTTGATTTATTCACAAATTATATACACAAAATTTTGAAATGGTGCCTGAACCATTATTTGGGAAATGGGAAAGAGAAAGAAGAAAAGAAAGGAAACATGGAATAATACACAACTTTGACATCCCATTCTCAATGTCACACTTTGAGTAAAACACACACATATCACATATTATACATCCCACCCCCTCCTTACTTATCTACCCCACCCATTCTCCGGTAGAGTTGATAGAAAATCACACCTGCAGAGGGAGAGAAAAAGAAAACAGCATACATCACAATAAACATACTACCTTCTATCTACATTAAGAAGTGAGCCGTTTCTCCAAAAAAAAAACAACTTCCTTCCTTCTAAAGTACAATATGCTAATCCTAGCATATATTTATTTCTCTTCTTTTTTTTTTAAAAGAAAAGTTCAGCAAACCGCTGCCACCTGCAACCTTCACCATATTTGCGCATGGGAATGAATCACTGCACACATAGAACACTTCTTGTCTTGACCACGACATCCTTCGTGCTTTGGCCCTGGCTAAACTACCCCAAAGTTCAAGTCAAGAAAAAAAACTGTTTATTTTCTCATTTTTTTTGAAGAGCTGAGGAGGAAGAAACAAACAAACAAACAACGGTTCTCCTATCCCTCAGCAAGGTAGACTTCCTCTGTAGCAGAGGGCAAAGTTACTGAATCCAAGGCAGCTTGTTCATGTAAAACAGGATACGAAAAATAAAACACACAAATTCCTGTTTTAGAGGTAGTAGTGAGGGTCAGGGAGAATGAGAGTCTTCCACTGTCTGTCCAGTGTCTCTATAGAGTACACAGCATCCTCTCTCTCTTTGTTGCAGATCACCCCCCGGTCTGCATGTGTGTGCCGACCATAGTTCCATTCTTGGCAGCAACCTTTAAAATGATCAGCCATGGCGGCTGAACATATGAAGTACCTGCGGGCTTTAGGTACTTCCAAGTGATCCCAGACAAAGTGGGAGTACTATCTCTCACGGTAAGCCTCTATCTCAAAGAGGAGCTCCCTAGGAACATAAGGGTACTCCCAACCGTACTCCTTGGCGACTTTCTTATTTAGGAGCCGTTGCAACCGGGCAATGTGTGGCAGAGTCGCCCGGTCTCCTGCTCCAGGTAGAACAATGGCATCCGGGGACCTTTTAACTGGCACAGTTTCCAGCTTTGGCAAAGGCGGCCGCAATGGCAAACGTCCTTCCGTAGTGGTGGGTACAGGCGATGCAGGTGCGGGCAGTCCGGGCGTGGGAACAACCTTCTCCTTCAGAGCAGGAGCTTTCACTCGGGATGTAGTTTCCCCGGAGTCCGTGGGCGATTCCCTCTCTAGTGTTGTGGGTCGGGGTCGCCGGAATCCTGTCCCAACCCTTTTTGGTGAAGATCTCGTCGATATCCACATCGTCACCCACATCAGACGATGAGTCCAGATCAGAAGTTTAATACTCTTCTGCCGGTAAATAACTTCTGGTGGACACAGACACATTGTCCCCAGATGGTAAAAGTTCCAGAGGGTTGGCTGTCCACACATCCCCAGTAGCATGGGGTATGGGCTTCTTTCCCTTCGCCGGCAAACTTGCTAACACAGTCCTCCCAGCCTCCTTACCGTCACCAGATGTTGACTTCCCAGAGATCCCTCCGCTTCGAAGATCCGGTTCAGGCAGGCGCTGGGGCAGGCTTCTACCACGGCTGCGGGAGGCCTTACCGTATCCCACCTTCCTTTTAGCAGGCGGGATGGAAGTTTCCGTAGTGAGGGAGGCAGCATCCGCTGTGGTGTCAGTCGCTAGCTCCGTGGTGGCTGGAACTTCATCTCTGGCATCCGTTGCAGCCGCGGTGATGCGCGTGGGCTCGGGTGCAGAGGCATAATTGTCTTCCTCGGAAGTAACGGCCCCTGTGATGCAGTTGACCTGGTAGGCTTGGGGTGACTCAGTGGGCTGGTCCACCTCAAAAAGAAACTCCCCGCAAGTCAAACACCTTCCGAATGTCCGTATCTGCACAGCCCAACCACTGCATCTGGGACAGAGCATGCCCAGGGCCTCCGCATCTCGGCACGCGTAGAGTGACCCCTAGGCTTGAGCCTGATCCCCGTATCCGTGAGGGGAGCAGTAATGGGAGCAACGTCCATGGCAGTGGTAGTTGGGAACATCCGAGGTCCCGGTGAAATAGAAGTCCATGGAGCGGCCGACATGTTGCTTCTCCCTACTAGTCCAGGCTCTTACTGTCCCTTCACGCCAAATGTACCACGTGCAACTCACAATTGGTGGGGGCTCCTCCCCCTTTTCTCTTCCTACACGCAGTTCCCGGGCTTTTCTTTTCTTAGGACACGCCCACGAACTACGCAGTTAGAAAAACAAAGTACAGGCCTCTACCTCCATTTCTCTCGTTGAAGTAGTGATGACGCAGTCCAAATTTCCTTAATGGCCGGTCTCCGCAAAAACACACAAATAGAGAAAAACAGTACAACTTCCAGGGGTAGCTGCGGATCCCGGACTCGAGCCCCCACGTGTAGCACACATATCCTTTTCTCTCTGCTTACCTCCACTTGCAGAGTGGGACACACCATGCCACATGCCTAGTAATCTCTATCTTTGTAGAGGGTGAGCGGTGTTAATAGATTTTGGGTCCTGCAGCGAGTTACCTCTTTCCGTTGGTTCTCTTCCCTAGAGTGTAGGGAAAAGTCTATTCTCTCTCTCAGAAGAAGGCCATTGTCCAGACAGTATTAAACCCAATAAAAGAGTTTATTTTTCTGGCATAGTAACTGGATAGGAAAGTTTGGAAATAGAGAAAGCTGAACAGTGGGGCAGGTTCAGGCACGCGGCACTTAACTGACACTTCTCTCCAATCAAGCCTGAGTGGGTTTTTGCTCACCCGGATAGTCCCCTCTTACGGTCCTAGCAGCCGGCGTGGAGCACGAACATTCACTTGTGATTTTCCTTGGGACACGATCAGGATAATGAACCTCCAAGTCCCGAACCTCCCGACACTTGTAACACTTGAGAACCTAGGTGCTAGCGGGGCACGTTACAAGGCTTTTGGCAGAATATGGAATCCTTCCCTCTGACCAGGCCTCTCCCTAGACAGTGACTTCGTTCACTCATCCACTTGGGACCGATCCTCCCCTGGTTTCCTCTCCCTCAGAGCGGGTCACCCCTCTCTGGGCACCCTAGAATCCCACTGCTGGTGTAGGCCTCAGCTAAAGGTGCTGGGCCTACCTGGAACGATGCAGCCTTGGGCTAAAGGTGCCCGAGACCAAACACACGCATGCACCCCTGGCCATGAGGGCCACTGAAGGTGGGGTACGTGCCTAGGACCAACAGGTCCCCTGGATCACCTCACCAACTCCCCGCAGACCATGCCCACTGCATGGCTGCCGAGAGAGAACACCCAATAGCGCTGCAACGCCACCTGTGGTTCGACCTGAGACCTGGGTGACAGCGCCACCTGTAGATCAAAGGGAACTGTACTGCAGGCAACATTACAAAAGAGCAGAGACCAATTTAAGAATTCAAACAGCCTGAGCCTAACTACTTGCTCAGGCTACCCCTAAATTTAGGCATAGCGACCCCAGTTTTGGGGGGTCCGCTACATGTATATACTGTACATGGCACAAAACAAGATTTATGAAAAAAGTGTTAGTATTTTTCAGATGGTACTCCCTGGTCAAAGCCTCAGGGAGGGAGAAGGATTTAGAAGGACAATTTCAATCGACAACTTTTAGGCTTCTTATTTTAACCCAGTAGCCTACTTTTTCAATTAAAATAAGATTATTTGTTTTTATTCATTTAATGACTGGAGAAACAATTGTTTCCCATTGTATAATCATTATAGCCATTAATAAAAATTGTATTCTATTTTGATTAAATCTGAATAATCTTTCCAGCGGGGGCACAAAGAGCAAGAAAAAAATCCAAAGGCAAAAATTGATGGTAAGGTGAGTAAGCATAGAACAAAACAGGGTACATCAGCAAAAAAAAATGCTGTACGAATGTTACAGTATTCGTACAACCATTTTAAATAATCCCATCATTATGTTGTAATATGTTTATTTCCTATGACCATCAGCTCCATCTAGTGGCCATTATGCAATATTTTCCCGAATGACCTGAACCAGTAAAATACCATATTATGGTCACTAAATGGAACTGACCATCATAGAAAATATATATTGCATATTGGCAGCTTTGTGAATGCCGTGACATTCATACAGCATTTTTTTCATAAATAGACCCCTACGTATCCTTCATGTTTGTTTTTATTTCCTTTTTATTCCTGCTTATATACTGTATGTGGTACCCAGCCTTTTCTTGTGAAGAGCTGATTGGGGAAGGGTTTAAAGCTGGCCATACACCAGTAGAGTTTAACTTCTTGTAACATTCATTCTTTTTTCTTAATAGTTAATGGGTTCGAATTGACGATTGTTTTCAAATGAACAAAATTCTAACAGTGTATGTGGCTTTCGTTTAGGAAATTCCATCCATTCCAAAATCCATTGTTAACCTCCCTGGCGGTATGATTCTGTCTGGAATTATGTACCAAAAGCGGTACAATTATTTTGCATGGACATTTGGTGTTATGTATTGTAGGCCTGCAATTCCTTAGTAATAACTCACTTAATTGATTTTTAGAAGTGGGAGGTTCCCCCTCAAGATGGGCTCAATGATAAAAAATATATGGACGAATGGCTATGTTTTTTTAATAGAGTAGGCAAGGAGTTACAAGATCTAGTTTTAAAAAGGAAACAAATTAAGTTTACTGAATGAGAAGATTAAAGAAATACAAAATAAATTAGAACCAATACAGGACTCAAGTCTAATTAAAGAATTTAATACTAACATGAAAAAGAAGTTAGAGAAAGTCGACCGGGACACTCAGAAAAGAAAAGTTAAAAAGTACAATCGGGATTCCAACAATTTTAAAACCAACAATATTTATGCCTGGCAAAGTATAAATGTCACTGGTGATGAATCTGCAACTAATAATCTGGAACCCAAACCTAGTGTCCCTATTCCCAAAAAGGATCCACCTAAAACCAGTGGGAATAAAGGGACTATTAATCAGGGTCCACATAATCAAATTTGAACAAATACTGTGAGAGGAGGTCAGTATGGACCCTACTATGGCTCACCAGGGCCACAGCGTCAATATCAGGGGAATCCAAATTACCAATCACCTCGTCCCCCTCAATCCTATGGGAAGAATATCCCTTATTACCCCCAACAGGAGCCTGAACATTGGCATCAATACCCCCCTCCGGATTACCCACAAGGGCCTGGACACATTCCCACATACAATAGGTTTCAACCATTGGCTGAGGAGGAGTGTGGTGGTTATTACCAACAGTCTTTTTTAGGATCTCGGGGGAGGGGTGGGAGGGAAGGAACACCGAAGAGGAACCTTTATCCAACCAACAGGGGAGGAGGTGGCAGGGGAGGACCCCCGAATCTCCCCTACAGGGATCCTGCATCCTCCCAAAGAGAGTACGGGGATGCAGGGCAGGAAAGCGGAAACAATCCCAAAAAAAGAATGAGGCACAACTAACGACTGGCATTTTTAACTTAAGCAAGATCCAGTTGAACTCCAGAGAATTGAATATTTTGAATACAGGTTTAAAATGCGCACCAAGAAAAGTGATGAACAAATATGACATTTATATTGACACGCACAAGTTTATAAGAACTATGAACATGGAAAAGTACTTTTTAAGTCACCCTGTGGAATCCTCTATGAAAAGCAAAGTGGCTTCAGATAAAGTGGATAGTGGCCTAAAAAATAGGTCTATATTTAATCCCCAAAACTCGAATAATCATTTCATCGAAGTCTTCAAACAGCTGGTTCTTAGGGATATTGAAGAACTTCCTCAAAAGAAAAATGTGAATCCAGGCTACATAAAGGAAGGAATAAAATCTCTAGAAAAGAATAAAAACATCATTATACGTCCGGCGGATAAAGGTGGAGGAGTAGTATTAATGGACAGAGAATTTTATCAAAATCAACTGACTGAGTTATTGAGTGATCGTATAACTTATAAGAGGTTGAGTTTTGATCCATCTGAGGCGTATAAAATGCAACTTGAAGCTTTGGTGGAATATGGATATCAAACAAATGCCCTAAACTCCAAAGAGAAGAGATACTTGGCCCCGTCTGTGTAGAATCCCAGTGATCTACACATTACCAAAGGTGCACAAAAATGCAGTTGTCCCGCCGGCCCGACCCATTGTTAATGGGATAGGGTCGATTACTGCCAGGTTAGGGGAATACCTTGACAAGTTTCTTCAACCTAGTGTAAGAGCTACCAAAGCATATCTGAGGGACACGACTGATTTGTTACAATCTTTGGAAGAGGTTAAGTTCAAGCCCGGCTCAGAATTTTTTGTTAGTGACAGCAGATGTAGCGTCACTCTACACTATTATTCAGCACAAGGACGCAGCACTAGCACTAAACTGGGCCTTAAGCAAAAGAGAGGACATCCCATATATACAAAATAAATTTTTGGGGTACGTTCTAGAATTTTGCATGTCACATAATTATTTTTGGTTTAATGGCTTTTTCTTTTCTCAATTAGTTGGCGTGGCGATGGGAGCAAAATTTGCTCCCAGCTTAGCCAATTTATTTATGTCGGAGTGGGAGGATAGACATGTTTTTAGGAACCAAAAACCACAGTTGATTTTCTACCGAAGATTCATAGACGATCTCTTGATGATCTGGGAAGGACCAGAGGACGCTCTGAATGAATATCTATATACTCTAAATGTTAACACCAATAACATCAAATTAGAGTATCAAATTAGTAATGTTTCAGTGAATTTTTTGGATGTAACTATTGAATATTCTGAAGGGAGAATAAAAACAAAAGTATTTTTTAAACCCACAGATCGCAATAGTCATCTGTCAATTAGGAGTGGGCATCATCCTGCCTGGATTAAAAACATACCGAAAGGTCAATTCTTAAGAGTACGACGTAACTGTACGGATGATGCGGACTATTTCACTCAGGTTGCCAAAAGAAAAATTCATACAACGGGGATATTCAGAAGATAATTTAAATAATGTGATACAAAAAGTGGCAGAACCTCCAAGGGATCAATGTTTTAAAAAGAATGAGAATCAGGGTGATAATGAACATCAATGGGCTTTTTTAACAGGGTTTCATGTCCAATATAAAGAAATTGAAATGATCTACAATAAGCATTGGCACATCTTAAGTAGAGACAGGCATTTGGGGCAAATTCTCCCTATAAAACCTAAATTTATTTATAGAAGCGCTCCGAATTTTGGGGACCGGATTGTACGGAAAATTCTAGATCCACCAGAACAAACATTAAAAATTGATCTGAAGGGTTTCTTTCCCTGTATGGAATGTATATGCTGCAGAACAGTAAAGATGCATAACAGAGGAAAGAGACAAATTATGAGCACTGACAACAAGCCTTTTGAAATCAATGAATTTATTTCATGTAACTCTTCACATGTGGTTTATCTGCTATGGTGCCCATGCGGGTTACTCTATGTGGGGAGAACCAAAAGGCTTCTGCGAGTTCGTATTTCCGAACATTTAACGAATATAAAAAATGGCTTTAAACACCATAGTGTGTCAGTGCACTTTAAAGAAAAACATAACCAGGATCCTACTGTGGCCCAATTTTGTGGCATAGATTGTGTATATCCAACATGGAGGGGCTCTAATAGGGTTAGAGACCTTTCACAACGCGAAACCCAGTGGATCTTTCTTCTAAAGTGTCTTTTTCCAAGAGGTTTAAATGTGGAGGTGGATTTAAATTGTTTTATAAATAATTTTTAATAAGTTCTTGTAGGCTGTTTAACACATTTAAATCCGAGGGAAGAATTTGCTAATTTTGTGTAGCAGGGTCTTTAAATTTAGTTGGGGTACACCTGGGGGTAGTGTGACCCAGGTGTGTAATTGTGAAAGGTTCTGGACCCCTTTTGTAATTCGTGGAGGATTGGGTGGTGTATTATTCTCCTTGGCCTGTGGGTGGCGGGTTACCCGCAGGCTCAAGGTAGAATCACTGCCACAGTGCTACCCTTTTTGTCCCTTTCCGGAGATGGTACGGCGAGGGCGGGGAACCTGCCGTGGTGTCGATGGGAGGAGATAAAAGGGGGAGACGCCCTCGCCACGAGGTGTTCGAGGATCTTCTCTTCACGCACCCAGGCACCTTAGGCCTGGGTGCGGGCGGTTCGGAGTTCTGGCCCAGGCGCCCTAGGCCTGGCCGGAATGGAGTTGGAGTCCATCCCACGCACCTTCAGCCTGGGGTGAGGTACTAGATCGTAGGCCTGGGGCCCAGTAACTTCGACTGGGTCCCGCAAGGGTGAAGTGATCCGAGGGTCCCCGAGGTGGACGGGAGCCGCATCTGAGGTGAGGAGGCCGGGGAGGTCACCCGTCCGGAGATTCCGGAGCAGCATCAACCCGGTGACAGATGGGCCTCCGGTAACTCCCTTAGAGGGACATCTTCCCCTGATAGGGGCCGCAACGCAGCGAAGGTACTCCCATCTATGTTCTATGGAGTTGCTGGTAGAGACTCACAAGTTCTATGTTCTGTGCTAAGCAAAGTTGCTATAACCCCTGGTGAAACCACAGGGGTTTAGATTGAAATCAGGATAGTGCCTCAACCTGCTCATCCCACTGTTTGCGTTATGTTATGGGTCGCAACCAGTCGGCTGTGAAAGGACTGTTTGTTGTGGAAGTATAATAAACAAGTGTTGGACCCTGCATCGGTGTATGGACTCTGGTTAATGGGAGCAAGGGAGGTTTCAGCATAGCAGGACTGAGCTTCATAACTAACACACATTGGCCCGAGGAATGTACTGATACTGGCCTTCACCTCACCCACAGCTATGGGGAGGACATGGGCCGTAGCGCATGTCACCCTGTCATGTGACATACCCCTAGCAAAAGGAGATGGGTGAGGCCGCTACACGTGGGGGCTCGCGAGTCCGGGATAAAATGTGTGTTGACTTTGAAATTTGAAATGGCTGTGTCTGGACTTTGCTGCCCGGAGGAGGTCCGAGCAGGTCGGCCATGTGATTGGCCAAAGTGCGTCCCTGTGCTCGAAGTCGTGGAAATGACCCCAAGACGGGAAAGGCCCATGCAGAAAGAGCGGGAAGAGGGAAAAGCCCAGCCGTGTGACGTACTACATGTGGGGGTGTTTGCTGCACTGCGCCATGAGGCACCCCATGACTGCGCAATTCATGGGCGGGGACTGTGGGAAGCCCGCGAAAACGTGCAAGTCGTGGGAGGAGTCTGGCCATATGTGGAGATACACGTGGAGACTCCGGCGCGTGGTCAGCGCGTGATGGAGCAGCAGGTGGTCGGGATGGCCTCAAGCTCCCCGTGGATGCCGGTATCATACCCCATGAAGATGACTGCTTTTGCTGCTCCCCTTACAGACACGGGGATAAGACTCAGGCCCCGAGGACAGTTGGCTTTGTACTCATGCAGAGACACGGAGGCCCACGGTGTGATCTGTCCCGGATGCTCGGGACTGGTGGTCCAACTAAAGCCATTTGGGCGTTGTGAAGCGTGTAAAGAATTTCTGTTTGAGGTTGAACCATCCACAGTAAGGCCCCGGGCCCTTCGCCTCAATTGCCTCACAGGTACCGCCACTCCGGAAGGGGAGATCCAGGCCTTTGCGGAGGTCCCCGTACGTGCTGACCAGGGCGACGGGACTGCCTAACCAGAGACTGAGAGAGAAAAATCAGAGGATGCTGCTTCGGTCACCACAGATTCCCTGCTGCCACCTCCGAAGAGGAAGATAGGCCTGGTGCAGGCCTCCGGTGGTCGTGGTCGAGCTTTACCCCGTCGCTTGCCGGACCTGGATGGATCCGGTTGGAAGAGTCCTGGACATCCCAGTGCTGAAAAAGATCCAGGTGAGCCAGGGGCTGGGACTGTGGTGGTGGTTGGAGGTGTCGGGGGTCCACTGGAGGTGGAGCCCGCAAGGGGGGGTAGTTCTCCGTCTACTAAAGACTACCTTCCCGCCGAGATGTATGACACCTCCGACCTGGAATCGCTGTCGGACTGTGGGGATGATGGGGAAATAGATGAACTGTTTCACCGGAAGGGCTGGGACAAACGCCCGCTACCTGTGCTATGCAAACTGCAGGATTCCCCTATGTCTATAGGAGACAGCAGGCCCCGGAGCTCAGGAGGGAGTCTAGTCCTCCGACTGACTTTCCACATTCCACAACATCACGTGCTTTGGTTGTGGGGATGTAGCGCGCGTCATTGCGTGCGCCAAAGGCAAAGCCACTCGAGGTAGTGAAGGTACCTCGGCACCCGGAGGCCATCGTGCAGCCGGGAGAAGGTGAGCGGGATGTCATGCCTCCTTTGGCCAGATTGCAACGACTTTTCTCCCAGAGAGTCGCCCGTGAGTACGGATGGGAATATCCCTACTTGCCTCGGGACTTACTTTACGAAGTTGAGGTCCTGCGACAGAGATGGTACGACAAATTTGTCTGGGAGAAGCTCAAAGTGCCTCAGGCCCGGCGATACTTGTCCTGTTCGCCGCCTGTGTCCAAGAAATTCAAGGAATGCAGAGCGGATTGGAAGTTGGGGCGCCATATTCATGCTGATAAAGTGCTTATCTGCAGAAAGGAGGGAGAGGATGTTGAATATTCAGTCAAAGTGTTTGATAAGCATCTGAAACCATTGTTCTTACCTGATCCGAGGTTTTACTTGTGAGGAGAGACTCATGAGTATGTTTTCAGCTACAAATTTTCCTGGAAGAGCCTTTGCTAGGACGTCAACAAAACCCTGTTTTTTTATTTGTTTTTTTTTCTTCCCACTCTCTTTTTTCTATGAATCAAGGACAGACTTTGGGGTAGAATTAGTGTAGGGACGCATGAAGAATGAAGGAGCACCAAGTGTCATTACCGCGGCGCTGTCACCAGGTGGCAGTGTTGTGCAACGTTTGTTTGTTTTCTGCACACTTTTGCATCACACTCGTTGGAGCAAGTGGGTCCCTCGGCTGATGGACCCATTCATTCCAAATTTTCACATAATGTTAGGATGTTGTCTGTTTTTTTGTTTCCCTTCTGCAGGAGATTTGTCGGTCAAGACTACTGAGTATGGGGTGGTTCTTAGACAGTGACGGGAGGGATTGTATATGTGTACATGATAGATGTTTTATACAAAAGTTTTATTGTTTTATAGTTCCCTTTCCCCTTGAGCAGGTCTTGGCACACACGGGATTCAAAATTTTTAGGGATAGTCTCTGAGGCTCGCTTCATGTCACCACTCCTTGGGAGACGTGGGGTTGCACCAGACGCTGGGGACCAGCGTCAAATCACAGGGGGAGTATGTAGTGGGGTCTTTAAATTTAGTTGGGGTACACCTGGGGGTAGTGTGACCCAGGTGTGTAATTGTGAAAGGTTCTGGACCCCTTTTGTAATTCGTGGAGGATTGGGTGGTGTATTATTCTCCTTGGCCTGTGGGTGGCGGGGTACCTACAGGCTCAAGGTAGAATCACTGCCGCAGTGCTACCCTTTTTGTCCCTTTCCGGAGATGGTACGGCTGGGGCGGGGAACCTGCCGTGGTGTTGAAGGGAGGAGATAAAAGGGGGAGACGCCCTCGCCATGAGGTCTTCGAGGATTTTCTCTTCACGCACCCAGGCACCTTAGGCCTGGGTGCGGGCGGTTCAAGGTTCCGGCCCAGGTGCCCTAGGCCTGACCGGAATGAAGTTGGGGTCCATCCCAGGCACCTTCAGCCTGGGGTGAGGTACTATATCGTAGGCCTGGGGCCCAGTAACTTCGACTGGGTCCCGCAAGGGCGAAGTGATCCGAGGGTGCCGCCTTGCGAGGGGACCCGCATCTGAGGTGAGGAGGCCGGGGAGGTCACCCGTCCGGAGATTCCGGAGCAGCATCAATCCGGTGACGGATGGGCCTCCGGTAACTCCCTTAGAGGGACATCTTCCCCTGAAAGGGGCCGCAACGCAGCGAAGGTACTCCCATCTATGTTCTATGGAGTTGCTGGTAGAGACTCACAAGTTCTATGTTCTGTGCTAAGCAAAGTTGCTATAACCCCTGGTGAAACCACAGGGGTTTAGATTAGACTTGTGCACAACGGAAAAATTCGTTCCGTTTCGGTTCGTTTCTTTCCGGTCCTGTTGATTCGTAATCATTCGTAATTTTGCTAGACGGGATTTTTCGTGTTCGGACTCATTCGTATTTTTGCAAGCGACATTTTTCGTTGAATTTTTTGTTGCTTTATAATTCGTACTTTCGGTAGAGTACGTTGTTTTTCGTTGATTCTGGACACAACTCCTACTTTCGTAACTTTTTTGGGGTTCGTACTTTCGGTAGAGTACGTTGTTTTTCGTTGATTCTGGACACAACTCCTACTTTCGTAACTTTTTTTGGGTTCGTTGATTCGTAATTTTCCGTGTCTCTCTCACAACGACGCTGCCTATTATGCCTAATGTGCTTCGAATGGATTTGTACTTTTCTAAATACATTGCGGTTATTTGTAACGATTCGAAATCTCGTATTTTACTTTCGTTTTTTACATGCGGCTATAGCCTCTGCCCCTGTACACCATTTTGAGAGGGTTCAGCACGGTGAGGGAGAAGCAGAGAGCAGAGCAGAGTGTTATTGTGCTTCGAATGGATTCAAAATCTCGTATTTTACTTTCGTTTTTTACATGCGGCTATAACCTCCGCCCCTGTACACCATTTTGAGAGGGAGTTCAGCACGGTGTGGGAGAAGCAGAGAGCAGAGCAGAGTGAGTGTTATTGTGCTTCGTATGGATTCGTACATTCGTAACTTTTTCATAACAAATTATGCCGAAGACATTCGGGCATTCGCTATTTGCGGTATAATTTATTTCGGATTCGGTCTTATTCGTAATTGCTTTGTTCGGAAATTCGAATGCTTCCGAATGTCCGAAAGTTGCTAAATTCGGACGAATTTCAATTCGTTACGAAACGAATTGCACAAGCCTAGTTTAGATTGAAATCAGGATAGTGCCTCGACCTGCTCATCCCACCGTTTGCGTTATGTTATGGGTCGCAACCAGTCGGCTGTGAAAGGACTGTTTGTTGTGGAAGTATAATAAACAAGTGTTGGACCCTGCATCGGTGTATGGACTCTGGTTAATGGGAGCAAGGGAGGTTTCAGCATAGCAGGACTGAGCTTCATAACTAACACACATTGGCCCGAGGAATGTACTGATACTGGCCTTCACCTCACCCACAGCTATGGGGAGGACATGGGCCGTAGCGCATCTCACCCTGTCATGTGACATACCCCTAGCAAAAGGAGATGGGGTGAGGCCGCTACAGTTGTATTGAAGGTTCTATAGGTGCTGGCCTTAGGATTGACTGGAGTGCATTTTTACGATCCACCAATAGGTGGAGTAGGCTATATTCAGTCACACCTTGACCAACGCAGTATACTTAATATGTATTTGTATTTTATATAATTTTTATACATTTTTATACATATTTTAAAATGATTTTAGAGGTGCAACATGATTCCACATTAATGTGTTGACATATATATCTAACAGTTTGGATATAAGGGGTGGTCATTCTTGCACGGGTGTAGTATTTTATGCGGTAATTTCTTGCCATACATATATATATTTTATTTGTGCCATTCATTCAGTAAAGTGGAATTTGATTTTTTTCCCCCTATCCCTAAATTAGGTTTACTATTTAGTGGATTTATACTTCAAATAAGTTAAAACATTGAGCTCTGTTTAATTTTATATAAATTTTTTATATTTTTAAAAAAAATGTTTAATGGGAATAAGTTTTTTTAGAACTAATAGTGTGTTTGATTTAAATGATAACTTTATTAAACATGACTCATGTAGGATCCTTTATCCAGTTTATTTACTATGCAGGTGACACTGATGTGTCCTGGGTTAAAGAGAGCCAGTGAATTGTGGTTGCGGGGACACCAGATCAGCTTACCAGCTGAATGCGTAATTTCCGCCCTTAGAGTTCTTTCCTAGCAAGGATACTTCCGCCCGCACTTCATGCGGCAAATGTACATAATGAATGAGGTCGTTCCTCTGGTCTGCTGACTGGAAGGGTGAGTTCCGCCCATGAGACTTTCGTTCCTGCTAGCGAGTTTTTCGACCGTGGTGCACTTGCGCAGTAAAGATTGGTGGGATTCGACCAATTAGAGGAGATTGTATAAAGGGAGAGTGCTTATCGCTGTGTAGCCAATCCCATGAATAAGTCCCATGTGACGAAACATGTCGGGGCGTGGCTACACGGCGAATTACTGAATCTACAAACGAGTGTGAAGTGTGACGTGTATCTTATCAAGCCACATCTGGAAGTGGCAAGTCCGAACAGGGAGGGCAAGTAGCGAGTGTATACTGCACTGTTTTCCCTGTTGATCTCGGGTCCGCCGCGACCATTGTTCACTGGCTGAAGCAATTTGAGTTTTCGTTGTTGGATCTTCGTTTGATGTGCAATTGGCTTGTTTTTATTGGTTTCCATGTGAGTGTAATGTTTGAGGGAGTGAGATATTTAATAAACTGAATTTTGCAATATTACACTATTGTGCACTTTCTGTTTCTATATCTATATGGAGCTGATTTGAAGATCACTGAGCTGAATTGATTCACCTGCTTGAGAGGTGCTGTTTTGTTTACACGCCGAACACGAGAGTGTGAGGCATATTATTGCGGTGAGTGTTGCATCTGAAGGGGGAGGTTTCACTTGAACACTTTGGTGCGGTGGAAGAGAAGAAGATTTCTTTTGGACACTTTTTTGCTATATTTATGAACTTTTTGGATCACTTAATCACCTTTACACACGGGATTCTTTTCTATTTGTTTCAATCATATATATGTTTTTTTCTCAGGATTTAATCACTTGGATTTTCTCATATATATCAATTTATAGGATTGTGTTATAATACCACATTTATATATATGCGCAACTTTTAGTTTTCACTTCACCATTTTGTTGTGACCACTATATTATTTACATACTTCACCATTTAGGGTGGCTGCTGTTTAGTTAAATTTCTTTATTATTTTGGTTAATCACTTCCTCAGACACCGCAGTGGTGGTGATCATTAGGGCGCCTTTTTTTGATCACTATTGTTTGCAATAACTCACTTAAACCTGACCAAAGAAGAGTCTAGTAGACATCCCGGGTATAATAAAGTTTGAAACACAAAATCATAAATTATAATATAATAAATAACTATAAATAATTATAACAAAAAGTAATGTAATTATAATAAAAAGTATTCAATAATGTAATCAAATCAAAAACACTGAAATTTGCTCAGTTGCAGAATTGTCGCTGTCATTAGATCTAGTGTTTGATGGCGAATTTCCCCACAAATCGCTATCGCTCAATTCTGCGAGTGATTCTAATTTATTGTCGCTGTTTTTTAGCTGGTCTAAAACCACTTTTAACATAAAGGGACACTTTTTGGTTATTATGGACAATCTCCAGTTTCCAGGCAGAAAGAACAGTTTTTATTATATAAAACTGCATGCAGGACACTGGACAGACCACTAGGGACAAAGGGGGTGTGTAATTATTACATACAGTACTGTAATCAGTAAGATTACAGTATACTGTATGTATACTATGTGTTTCACTTTTTGAATTTAGCGTCAAACTCCGTCCCCGTGCGCCACAACGTCGGAGCTCAGCACCCCGCAGTGTGGATCGGGCGAGACACGGCTCGCAGACACTGCGGGAGGACATCGCAGGATCCAGGGAACAAGGTAAGTGACTTCCCCTGGATACTGCGATGTAGCCCAAGTCTGGCTCAGGGTTACCGCTCTTAGCATTGAAAACTCACCCCGAGCCGGACTCGGGATTACCGCCAGGGAGGTTAAAAGCTAACAACATTTTGAAGTGCCTTCAAACGACATTTCCTGAGTCTCTGATGGCATTATCGAATGTACTGATGAGATTTTTAATTCTTATACAAAAATCTATTAGTATGCAGCAATATTTAAATTCAAAGGTTTATTGGAATAAAGCAACAAATATCCTTCAGAGTCGGGGTAGGCAGTAGGCACATACAGATCCCCTCTGAGAAAGGGTTATCAAGAAGGAACAGTAGTTTTCAGTTTAAATTCCAGAAGTTTCCTTCAAGTGGCTTTGCTTTCAGACAAAGCTGTATACGTCTCTTCATCCAATCTTGATTGAACATCATCCATGTCATATTTCTTGGTACCTTACCATACATTAGAGAGCACCTTCAGTGTTACCTACAACTTGGTCTCCTCCTCTCCATCTCTTTTTTTCTGCAGGGGTCCCCCAAGGCTCTTTCCTTTGACCCTTTCTCTTCTCTCTCTACTCCTCTTGCCTTGGTCCCTTGATAAACTCCCATGGCTTCCAATACCATCTCTATGCTGATGATACCCAAATGTATCCCCATTCCTCACCTAACCCCTTCAGTCATGTGTTTTGGTAGTATGGTCTTTTCTCATTTCCTTTGTAGGTACTCTAATGCCTCGTACACATGATCGTAATTTCTGATGAAAAAAGTCTGACGGATTTTCCGACCGTGTGTGAGCCCCATCGGACTTTTTTTCCGTCGGAGTTTAGAAATAGAACATGTTTTATTTTTTTCCAATGGAAAAAAATCCTATCAGAAATTCCGATCATCTGTGTGGAACTCCGACGGAGAAAAAATCACGCATGCTCAGAATCTAGTCAACGCATGCTCGGAAGTATTGAACTTCATTTTTCTCAGCTCATCGTCGTGTTGTACGTCACCGCGTTCTTGAAGATTGGAATTTGGTGTGACAGTGTGTATGCAAGACAGCTTGAACGGAATTCCGATGGAAAATTCCATCGGATTTTATCACATCGGAAATTCCAATCGTGTGTACGGGGCATTACTACCCCCTGATGAAGATATAATATATACCAAAAATAAAAAAGCATTGGGGATCTGTGGGGAAAAAAAGCGTTTTAGAATGTTTTTTGTACTGAGTTGTTACAAGCTTAGAAATTAGGGGTATACATTCTTTGAAAGTACATCATAAAACCAGAGTATCCATGTAAATGTGTTTTTATTGCGTGATTTTATGAATATACCTGTAATGTGTGTACAATAAAAAGTGATTTCCTTTTACATATTGTGATTTTTGCATTAAAGACCCATGGGAGGCAATTTCCTTTATGAAGAAAGTAGATGGAGCTTTATGGGACCATCTAACTATGTTCAAGCTGTATACTGCACGATCTGATGTCAGATGTTTATATTGCAATACCTTTTTTTTAAAGAGTAACATTTTATTAAGATTATGGCAATTCAAGATAGTACAAGCAGATGTAGTGAAACAGTATCAAGATAAGAATGAACAACATATTAGACATGTGCACTGCCGAAAAATTAGTTTTTTTCGTTTTCGATTTTTTGCTTTTTTCGGAAATTTCGAAAAATTAGTTTTTTTCATTTTATTTATGAATTTTTTTTGCTTTCTTTGGAAATTCGGAAATTCGGGAAATTCTAAAAATTTTCGTTTTTTTCGTTTTTTTGCTTTTTTCGGAAATTCGGGAAATTCGAAAAATTACTTTTTTTCCGTTTTAGTTATTTTTTCTGCTTTTTTCGGAAATTTGGGAAATTTCGAATTCCGAATTTTCGAATTTCTGAATTTCCAAAAAACAAATAAAACGAAAACGAAAAAACGAATTTTTCGAATTTCCGAAAAAAGCAAAAAAAAGAAAAAAAAAACAAATTTCCGATTTTCGGAAATTCGGAAATTCTAAAAATTCGGAATTTGGAAATTCAACTTTCCAAATTTCCCATTTTCGAATTTTAGATTTTCGAATTTTAGATTTTCGAATTTTGCAATTTCAAATTTTCGAAATTTCCAATTTTCGAAATTCCGAATTTCTGAAAATCGTAAATTTGTAAATTCGTAAATCCGAAAATTCGGAAATTGAAAAATTCGGAAATCCGAAAATTCTTAAATTGAAAAATTCGAAATTTCGGAAATCCAAAAACCCGAAAATTCGGAAATTTGGAAATTTCGGAATTAACGAATTTCTCTAAATTCATGAAAAACGAATTAGAAACTAAACAAATTGCACATGTCTACAACATATACCGTATTTATCGGCGTATAACACGCACAGGCGTATAACACGCACCCTAACTTTAAGAGGGAAGTTTCATGAAAAACACTTTCCACAGCCCCCTGCGTATAACACACAGGCACAGTTTACCCTCTATTTTCAGGGTAAAAAAGTGAGTGTTATACGCCAATAAATACAGTATCTATAATTATAGCCAGACACATTGACAAGAGATCAATCTGAATGGCAGTGGATTGAAATCAAACAATATATAAGTGACAGGCTCAAGTGACCGCTTAAAACAGTATCAAAATGGAAGTTG
The DNA here is from genome assembly GCA_029206835.1 of Rana muscosa. Taxonomy (NCBI): domain Eukaryota; kingdom Metazoa; phylum Chordata; class Amphibia; order Anura; family Ranidae; genus Rana; species Rana muscosa. The sequence goes on along the minus strand of CM055118.1, from coordinate 366,105,751 downwards.
AAGTCAGCTTGGTCACACCAATAGTGACATATATTTTAAGTTGGTTTCTTGAAAGGTGTTAACAGACTGTCAGGTCACCTGAGGCCAGGTGACAGATGCACACCGTTGGGGTCAGGGGTGCACCACTATGATAGTGGACCCTACGGCTGACTGCTGCGGATGGAACCCTGGGTGGTACAGGAAGGCAGGTCCACTGGGGCACCAAGACGGATCCCACAGGGAGCTAGAACATAAGATTCCCAGGGCGCAGAGTCTAAAGCCTCGTACACACGACCGGTTTTCTCGCCAAGAAACGACAAGGAAACTGCTGGGAGAGCTTTCTTGCTGAGAAAACCGTTCGTGTGTATGGTTTCTTGTCGAGAAAACTGCCGGGAATCTCGACGAGAAAAATAAAGGACCTGCTCTCTATTTTCTCGTCAGGATTCTCGTTTTTCTCGTTGGGATTCTCGTCAGCCTGTTTCCCGATGAGAAAACCGGTCGTGTGTATGCTTTTCAGAGTCTTAAAAAAACGTGCATGCTCAGAATCAAGTATGAGACGGGAGCGCTCCTTCTGGTAAAACTAGCATTCGTAATAGAGATAGCACATTCGTCACACTGAAACGAACTGAAAGCACGAAGACTGAAAAGCCCGAATCGTCTCTCCCCAAACTTTTACTAACACGCGGCAACACGAGATCAGCAAAAGCAGCCCAAGGGGTGGCGCCATTGGAATCAAACTTGTAGGATCTCGACACACTTGGGACACATATTAGTACACATATATACTGGGCCAATTTGGACAAGATCCAATTAACCTACCAGCATGTCTTTGGAGTGTGGGAGAAAACCGGAGTATCCGGAGGAAACCCACGCAGGCACAGGGAGAACATGCAAACTCCAGGCAGATGGTGTCGTGGTTGGGTTGCGAACCAGCGACCCATTTGCTGCTAGGTGAAAGTGCTAACCACTGTGCTGCAGTTGCTGTAGAGGGGGACATGCAAGGAAAATAAAAAAACAGCATTTTTGCTTTCACATGATTGGATGATAGAAATCAGCAGAGCTTCCCCTCATTTTAGATCTTTCCCTCCGATCTAAAGCGACTGCTCTTCCAAGTGCACTTGCAGTGCACAGTGGATTTGTCTTTATTAAATCAACCCCATAGTCTTTATACCTATAAGCTATACCTTACTGCAATTGTCTAAGGTTCGCTCCTTACACAGGATATGTGTTATTTCTACATCAGAAGTATTTTAGCATCGCTTGGGCAAGAATCCGCTTCACCTCTTGGTTCCTCAGGCTGTAGATTAGAGGATTCAGCATCGGAGTCATTATTGTATAGAATACAGAGGCCACCTTGTCTTGTTTTTCAAAGGTCCCTGAATGAGGACGCAGATAGACAAAGAAAACAGTCATCATAAAGATGGAGACACAAATAATATGTGAGGAACATGTACTGAAGGCCTTCTGCCTGCCCTTATTGGATGTCATCTTAAAGATTGAAATAAATATGAAAGTGTATGAGAGGAAGATTGTAACTAGTGTATACATTCCACAGACTGCTACAAGGATGCCAGTTATCACATTACAATGGAAAATGCTGGAACAGGACAATTTGAGCAGCGGTGGGATGTCACAGTAGAAATGGTCAATCAGGTTTGATCCACAAAATGGAAGACTAAACACACAACTGGTCTGCGCAACCGACTGTAAGAAGCTAGCAATGGAAGAATAAAAGACCAAATCAAAACATTTCTTCTTGGTCATTATCAAGGTGTAGTGTAGAGGGTGGCAGATAGCCACATAGCGATCATAAGACATGGAGGAGAGAAGAAGAGTCTCAGTGCTCACCAATGAACAAAAGAAGTAAAACTGGAGGGCGCAACCAAGAAATGAGATTGACTTCTTTGAGGAAAGCAAGTGAGACAACATATTTGGAGTAATAACTGAGGAGTACAAAATATCCACCATAGACAGGCTACTCAGCAAGAAGTACATTGGGGTGTGAAGGTGGGAGAAGACACAGACAAGGGCCATCATCCCAACATTTCCTACTAGGGTCACCATGTACACCAGAAAAAAGAAGAGGAAGAGAAATGGAACTAGTTCTTTATTATCAGTTAGTCCTGAAAACTCAAACATGTTCACTTGTGTCTTGTTTATTATATCCATTAGCTTCCTTAAAAGAGTTGAAATTAAACATTTCACAGTTTCAAATATAAAGTAGATGTCATTTTCCGTGTGAAACAACTAATTAACACCACATGCATGAATTGTGGGTAGCAGGGATAATATACCAGCATTGCATATTCCAACTCTCAAATATGTCAAGCAGAAAGTAGGATTTCCGAGTTTCTGCATTTTTCTAAAGACTCTAAAATTATTTTTCCATTTTGTCGTTTTTAAGTGCATGATCCTGAAGTAAGATTGTGGGAAGAACAACGACCAACAATATCATAGTTTGTTCTTGTCTTTATGACTAATAAATGTAATAAAATGATTGTAAGTAACTTTACAAAAAAGTTTGGCAAACATGCACCTCACTGAACGTCACTTCTAAGGCGGGTTTCACACCTCATACGGATGCGACTCACAGCGGGGATTGGGTGCCTCCCTGTTCTCCTCTTCAGGGACAAATCAGGCCCAAATTTTTTCCTGAATTCGGACCTGAAATGAAGCCAAAGATTCACAGGACCCCTGTGCAATCCGTTCCGAAGCAGCCACGGAGATATGTTATCCGGCTCCATTGAGAGTCGGTCACAATCTCCTGTCATGTGAATTGAATGAGGGGAAACCATTCGCATAAGTGTGAACCCAGTCTGAAAGTGTATAATGAAGTTAAGAAGGCAGGAAATTAAGGGAATGACGCTGAGCGTGACAGGTGATGGATAGGCACATTGGGTGGTGACAGGTGGCGGGTGAGCACAACAGTCTATAATTCTATAATGGTATATTAGCATACATCTATTGTGAATATGCACTACTTTTCCTTTTATAATAAAGTTGTATCTGGTAATTCACTAGGCCTTTGCATCCTTTCTTTTTTGTATGTTTGCTTTTAGGATTTCCCAGTCTTATGAAGGTAGCACTGGTACAGCTTATCAGGATGTGATTAGAATTGGAGTTTGAATGGTCTGCACCAGTGGTTCTCAACCTCAGTCTTCAAGTACCCCCACTGGGCCGTGTTTTGGGAACTTCCCTTAGATAAAAAAGTTCTTATCAATACCATGTCATTGATATTGATTTAAAGCAGCTGTGCAAAGTAAAGGAAAACCTGAAAACATGGCTCGTTGGGGGTACTTGAGGACTAAGGTTGAAAACCACAGGTCTACACTAAAGCTCTGTTGGTCCTTAGGAAGCCCTTAGCTCTATGGTGTCATTTGGAGATACATATAGGCAGGTAGTAATATATGCTGCCCCGGCAGACAGTCAAGCGTTAACTGCACTGCCAGGTTTTTTCTCGGCGTGTTTTTCTTGGGTCTGACCCTCCGGTCCTGTGTGCTATAAAAAGGAATGAGGGCCCGGATCCAGAGAGAGAGTGGAGACTTACACACACAGTCTGTATGGGAGGGAGGACATAGACAGTCAGCAAGATGTAAAAGGATTGCCGGAACCAAAGATGGACTCTTTCCTATGCTATGGCAGCACAAGACTTTATTCCAAACTCTTACTTGTGATTGCCATCATGTTAATTTATTCCTTAGGTAAAGCTACAAAGAGTTAATACAGTGTAAAGCTCCAAGTGGTTACCAAGGGTAACAAAGGGTTCTCTAGCAGAGGGTACATGTGGCAGGTAAGATAGCCTTTTGCAGCAAGGGGGATGTTTTCGTAATTTCTTCAGCCGCAATCCATCTCCCATAGCAATGGGAGCAGATCTGCACCGCTGGGCCTCATCGTGTACACAGGTATGGAAGAGAAAGAGTTAAGTGAAGAGAATTGCGCACTTTGAGTCGAAGTGCATGCTTTGAGTCCGCGCTAGGTGCACAGCAGGACCCCGTGCCATTACTGAACGCGAGGTAGCAGTGATATGCTGAACAGGTGGAGAGGGCATTGGCTCTGCATGTCCCTCCTAAATAAATTCATACCCGTGGTGATGCTTATTACCTCAAGAGAGTTACTAGAGTTTGTTCATGTTTGTCATCTACCGGGTCATGAGCGTGGCTCAAGCAAAGGTACCCCATGTGTATGTCAGTGACCCTGTACAAACAGCTTAACGTAGCCCAGAAGAACACACACTGGGGTAGCCCTCTCATGTGAACCTTGCTTGACGCCCAAAGAGCAGGGAAACATGGAGGACGTGAATTCCCCCCCCCCATGACACTACCCCCCTTACATACATTCATGTTGGAGAATTACCAGGTAGTGATCAACAGGTAGTGGGTGAGTAGAATAATCCACATGTCCCCTTCACTAGAGTGAAGCTAGCTAGATTGCGCATTTGCATGCAAAGAAGAATGAAGCTGTGTCAGCTTGGCCTTTTCACCCTTGCCATTTATATGAAAGTGGTTGGGCAAGCAGGAAGTGGCATGTTCTGAGAAGTGAATTCTTGCTGAAGAAGCTGGTGGCAATAAATATAGGCCAAAGGTTGTGATAGGAAATGAATTTCAGATGAGCGCGAAGAAGGTGGTTACAGTGAATTTGAGTTGAAGATGGTTGGTAGTGAAATTGAGTTGAATAAGGTGAAGGCCAATGACTTTGAGCTGAAGAAGGTGAATCTGAGCTGAGGAAGGTGGTTGGTATTGAATTTTAGCTGAATTACATAGTATTGGATAGAAAAAAAATCCTGGACTGCCGCCCTCCATAAAACAACGTCTTTATTGGGTAAGTAAAATCCAAAAACAACCAAAACGATACAGTCAAAATAAAGTGAACAACAGGAAAAAAATAGCTGACATGTTTCACATCGTGTGATGCTTACTCATAGCTATACCCAATAAAGATGTCGTTTTATGGAGTGCGGCAGTCCAGGATTTTTTTCTATCCAATGCACCTGTGTATAGCCAGCACCTTGTGGTTTAGTGGGACGGAAGCCAAGCCAAGGGATTAGTAGATTTTGGAGTGGTATCATCTCCCACTGAATTACATAGTAGGCACTGAATTTGAGTTGAAGAAAATGATGAGCAGGAAATTTGAGCTGAAGAAGGTAGCGGGCAAGCAAAACTGAGCTAAAGAAGGCAATGATCAGTACATTTGTGCTGAAGAAGGTATCGGGCACCGAGTTTGTGCTAAAGAAGGTGCTGAGCTGTGAATGTAAGCTGAAGAAGGTAGTATGGAGAGAAATTAAGTGGAGTAAGGCGCATGGCAATGCATTTGAGCTGAAGAATGTGGTTGTAGTGAAATGGAGTTGAATAAGGCGAAGGGCAGTGAATTTCAACTGAAGAAGGTGAATCTGAGCTGAAGAAGGTGGTAGTGAATTTTAGCTGAATTATGTAGTAGACACTGAATCTGAAAATGATGTGCAGTAAATTTGAGCTGAAGAAGGTAGTGGGAAGCAAAACTGAGCTAAAGAAGGTGGTGACCAGTAAATTTGTGTTAAAGAAGGTATTCGGCAGTGAATTTGTGCTAAAGAAGGTGTTGAGCTGTGAATGTAAGCTGAAGAAGGTGGCAGGGAGTAAAATTTAGTTGAATAAGGTGAATGGCAGTGAATATGAGCTGAAGAAGGTGGTTTGAAAGTGAAATTGAGTTGAATAGGGCTAACGGCAGTGAATTTGAGATGAAAAGGTTGTTGGTAGTGAAATTGAGTTGAATATGGCAAATGACAAGGAATTTGAGCTAAAGAAAGTAGTAGGTAGTGAAATTGAGTTGAATAAGGAAAATGGTAGTGAATTTGACCTGAAGAAAGTGGTTGTTAGTGAAATTGAGATGAATAGGACGAATGGTAGTGAATTTGAGCTGAAGAAGGTGGTTAGTGGTGAAATTGAGTTGAACAAGGTGAAGGGCAGTGAATTTGAGCTGAAGAAGGTGGTTAGTGGTGAAATTGAGTTGAACAAGGTGAAGGGCAGTGAATTTGAGCTGAAGAAGGTGGTTAGTGGTGAAATTGAGTTGAACAAGGTGAAGGGCAGTGAATTTGAGCTGAAGAAGGTGGTTAGTGGTGAAATTGAGTTGAACAAGGTGAAGAGCAGTGAATTTGAGCTGAAGAAGGTGGTTAGTGGTGAAATTGAGTTGAACAAGGTGAAGGGCAGTGAATTTGAGCTGAAGAAGGTGGTTAGTGGTGAAATTGAGTTAAACAAGGTGAAGGGCAGTGAATTTGAGCTGAAGAAGGTGGTTAGTGGTGAAATTGAGTTGAACAAGGTGAAGAGCAGTGAATTTGAGCTGAAGAAGGTGGTTAGTGGTGAAATTGAGTTGAACAAGGTGAAGGCCGGGCAGTGAATTTGAGCTGAAATCAAAAAAGCGCAACCCAACGTGAATGATAACTGTGAATCTCTGAAACAATGTGAAATTCCAACCGATATCCCAACTGATATCTCAAAGCTGGAATATAAGTGAAACAAACATATATAAATGGAAAAAAATAAATTGATCAAAATAAAAATAAAACTTATGACATAAAACTCTCAATTGATAAAAGTCCATATGATGTAATATCTATGGGAGACTAGTCCAAAGATGACATGTATAGGATTGTTGCCGTGAAGGAATTCCTATGCGGCGGAAGGTGTAATACTCAGACAGGTTGATAGTATAAGCTTCACATCCAATAGTAAGTAAATGGCTTGCTTACCAGATATAAGGTGATATTGGGCTCAGGACTAGGCCGACCTGCCTTCACTCGATCTGTTCTCGGTGTTCACCACACATGGATCGATTGGGAAATCCGGAGGCGGTCACTTTGGCGCTGAATCCCACAGACTGTGGGCACTTCAAAAATCTTTCGCTTGCTGTAAGGTGAGTATTGTGTTTTATATAACTCACGTTTTCCACATACAGCAAGTGGAGATCAGCATCCAGAAGTCAGCAGTCAATTACCAAAAATAAGGAAGAAGAAAATATCCTCATGGTGCAGTATTTCTTCATAAAAAACGTATTTATTGCACAGGCTTCATAAAACACTGACATCCATGGAACAGAGACAAATTTTCAAAAACAGCCACGGTTAGCACCAGCTGGCTGGAACGTGATGGTGTCAGAGACTTGTGGCTCCACCCTACATGTTTCCCCGTACAAGGATTCTACTGGGAACGGAGGCCTCAAGTCTCTGACACCATCACGTTCCAGCCAGCTGGTGCTAACCGTAGCTGTTTTTGAAAATTTGTCTCTGTTCCATGGATGTCAGTGTTTTATGAAGGATCTGCATGGATCTTTTCTTCTTCCTTCTCTTTGGTAATTGACTGCTGACTTCTGGATGCTGATCTCCACTTGCTGTATGTGGAAAACGTGAGTTATATAAAACACAATACTCACCTTACGGCAAGCGAAAGATTTTTGAAGTGCCCGCAGTCTGTTGGATTCAGCGCCAAAGTGACCGCCACCGGATTTCCCAATCGATCCATGTGTGGTGAACACCGAGAACAGATCGAGTGAAGGCAGGTCAGCCTAGTCCTGAGCCCAATATCATCTTATATCTGGTAAGCAAGCCATTTACTTACTATTGGATGTGAAGCTTATACTATCAACCTGTCTGAGTATTACGCCTTCCGCCGCATAGGAATTCCTTCACGGCAACAATCCTATACATGTCATCTTTGGACTAGTCTCCCATAGATATTACATCATATGGACTTTTATCAATTGAGAGTTTTATGTCATAAGTTTTATTTTTATTTTGATCAATTTATTTTTTTCCATTTATATATGTTTGTTTCACTTATATTCCAGCTTTGAGATATCGGTTGGGATATCGGTTGGAATTTCACATTGTTTCAGAGATTCACTGTTATCATTCACATTGGGTTGCGCTTTTTTTATTTCTTTTTTCCATATGTTTTGAGTCCTTTTTCAGGCTAATTGAATAGCAGCACCCGCCCGTCAGGTGAAGGTCATACCATTCACCCTTCTCTCACACATTTAGAGCATCACACTTAATTTGTGTTTCAAACACACTTAAGTTTGAATTTTTTATTTAATTTCGTCACTGTTTAAGGCAGCGCTGGATTTTTTCCATTTACTAAGTGAATTTGAGCTGAAGAAGGTGGTGGGTAGTGAATTTTAGCCAAATTTGAGCTGAAGAAGCTAGCGGGCAGCAAAACTGAGCTGAAGAAGGCGGTGACCAGTAAATTTGTGATAAAGAAGGTATACGACAGTGAATTTAAGCTGAAGGAAGGTGGTAGAGTGTGATGTGAACAATGTTATTTTGCTGAAGTGTTTCTAAATGAAAATAATAGTTAGTAAAAATGCATACTTAAAATGTTACTAATTATCATTTATATAAAAGCGTGGCCCGCAGATAAAGGTGAGAATACATTTGTAGCCCATTCTTTTTTTGTAAATTACTGTATTTATCGGCGTATAACACGTACAGGCGTATAACACGCGCCCTAACTTTAAGAGGGAAGTTTCAGAAAAAAAATAATTCCACAGCCCCCTGCATATAACACGCAGGCACAGTTTACCCTCTATTTTCAGGGTAAAAAAGTGAGTGTTATACGACAATAAATACAGTACTTTTTATTGAGTTTTATGACATATAAACAAACAGTTAGGCTACTTTCACACTGAAGCGCTGGATGCACTGGCGGTATAGTGGCGCTATTTTTAGCGCCGCTATACCGTCGTTTTTGTCGCGATTTGGGGGTGCTAGCGGGGTGATTTTAACCCCCGCTAGTGGCCGAAAAAGGATTAAAAATGCCTCTTTGCGGCTTTTTGTGGGTTTTTTGGAGGCGCTACCCCATTGATTTCAATAGGCAGGGGTGCTATAGGAGCGGTATTTTTACCGCTCCTACCACGCCTCAAAGATGCGGCTTGCAGGAGTTTTTTTACCCTCCTGCAAGCGCACCGCTGCAGTGTGAAAGCCCTCGGGCTTTCACACTGGATACAAAGGAGTGGCTTTTTCGGGGCGCATAGCAGGCGCTATTTTTAGCGCAATGGCGCCTGCAAAGCGCCTCAGTGTGAAAGGGGCCTAACCCGCACAACAAATACATAAGGGTAATAACCCAGCCCTGGTACGGTCTTGTCTAGACAGACGTGCCCACTACATTACCCTCCAGCCGGAGGTGGGATTTTTAGTGATTCCGTGTGGTGACTCCCCGTTCTATCATTCAGGAGAATGTCTGCTTTTTTGGGCTTGAATTTGACATGGCTATTCTAAAACATAGGGTAAAATTACATTGGGTAAAATTACATAGGGTAAAATTACAGCACCCACAAGAATTAACATATTGTATCCTCATATGCCTATGGTGTTGCATAAGATCAATAATCCCCCCATCCCTCCAAAAAAAAAACAATTGTATGTTACACTAACAATTTACACAAACCATTATTTATTTTTTCGTTTGTGCATCACTATGTGGTGCCTAAAGGAGACTAAAGCTTTTGCAAAGTAAAATGCAAACCTTCACTTTAAGCCTAATGCCGCATACACACGGCCTTTTCTAATGTCATTTAAAAAAACAACGTTTTTCTCGACGTGATTTTTCTTGTTTCCTCTCAAGCCTGCCTTGCCTACACACTATCGTGAAAAAAAAATCTTGAGCAAAGCGCAGTGACGTACAACACGTACGACGGCACTATAAAGGGGAAGTTCTATTCGGATGGCGCCACCCTTTGGGCTGCTTTTGCTGATCCTCGTGTTAGTAAAGTTTGGTGAGAGCCGATTTGCGCTTTTCAGCCTCGTGCTCTTCAGTCCGTTACAGCGCAACGAATGTACTATCTCCATTACGAACGTTAGTTTTACCAGAACGAGCGCTCCCGTCTCATACTTGATTCTGAGCATGCGCATTTTTTTTCCCCTCGTAAAAGCATACACACTACCGCTTTTCACGACGTTAAAAAGAACGACGTGAAAAATTACGTGAAAAATAGAGCAGGTTCTCATTTTTTTTAGGCCATTTTTCACGTCGTTAAAAATGCTCTGGAGCCCACACACCATCGTTTTTAATGCCCAATTTAAAAAATAGCATTTTTAACGTCATGAAAAACGGTTGTGTGTATGCGGCATGACTATTCCACTGTGTTACATGATAATGACGCTTATGTGATATCATTTTAATCAGCCGACTTTGTCAGTTATATTTTTGGGGTAAATATGAGGAGTGTGCAAATTATGTAAATGCTGCGTTGAGGAAATTTAGAGGAAAATGCCATTTTACATTTCTTTTTGCTATTTCTTCCCAACAAAAACCAAAGAAATAAAAATATCAGTATACAAAACTGCTACCAAATAAAAGCCCTGTAAAAAAAAAAAAAAAAATCTATCTATCTATCGATCTTTAATACTTTGGGGTATGAACTAAAAAAAATTAAAAAATGCTCTGGGACTCAAGGAAATAAGACCCTGAGACTCAAGTGATTAACTCAATGGCAGAGTGGCTTTAACTTTGATTTAATTATATAGTAATGCTTGAGTCTCTGACAGTCTTCTATACACTGCTGGGTTTCTTCTTCTCTTGGAAGCACACCTGTTGTATTCGTAGATGGGATTTACATTCAGGAATGAAATATATTGTTTAAAATTGAAAAGAGAGTTGAATATCATGGATAAAATATTTTTTAGACCTAACCAGCCATAGAAAATTGTATACAAACAATAAAAGGGGTCCTTCCCTAAAAGCCGACCAGCCAGGCAGAAAATTTGCTGCCTGGCATAACACTTCAGTATGAGAATCAAAAGTCTTAAGAGAAAAATTCTGTAAGCAAAATAAAAAAAAAAAAGAAACATATCACTAAATACATCATTGCTCTTTTTTTGTTTTTGTTCCTGACTTATTTTATTGATACAGAAAAATCATCGTAGGGATCAGTCTCAGCTGTAATATAAAAAAAAACAAAAAAAAAAAAACAGACAATTGTGTCTTGTAAAGCGATATTATTCTCTTACCTGCTGGAAGCATAATTGGTCTATGTCTGTGAAGCAACATCACTTTTATAATAAAGTCAAGGATCCGAGAGAGTATTTCTGGGCACCCGAGGGACTAAAATATTATTTAAATTTAGAACCAAATCAGCCAGGGAATGTCTTTCTGCTAATAGAGTTTGACAGCAAACAATCCACATCAATATCTGCTCTAAAGGAGCTTACACGCTATTTTTATTATTATAGAGCTCTGACATATACCGGGGTGCTGTACACAGAACACTGAACCAGTCACATCAGTTTGCACCAGAGGAGCTTACACTCTAATTTCCTGCCACAGTCACACTCCACTCCAAAGATATCCTTCTAGTTGTGGAAAGTGTGAAAAATGTTGTCCTGGTGTAGTGTAGGCTGCTCGGTGAATTTAGCTATTTCCTTTAATTAGTGGAGCAGGGGTTGATTGGTTAATGTCTGCTGCTCTGTTGCTTCCCCCTGTCTTCTAGAGGATTCTAGAATTATAGTGGAAGGAAGAACAGAGTAGGCAGCTTAAATATTTTTGGGACTCCAGACATGTGTGTGTGTGTGTAATACTTATCATCCAGTTTCTCATTGATCTTCCTAATACTACTACACTCATACAGTGATACTCTCTCTCCCCCTCCCTGTTTTCTGTCTTTACATGAACATTGGTGGGAAAACTCCAGAACTCGCTTGAAGGAGAGACTACTGACACTTTTAGAGCCCATTCACACAGGGGCAACACGGCTTCCAGCGCGACTTTGGGAGGCAACTTGGACACGACTTAAGCATGAATCACAGTGCGACTCCAGGCAACTTACAAGGCAACTTCAAGTTGCCTCCAGGACAGGCTACTTTCCAGTGGCCAATCAAACAATAATCAGCTCTGTGGAAGGGAGGGATTTGCCTGGAAAACTATTTTTACTATCCGGAAAGTTGCTTCAGTTAAGACAGGGGATCCGACTTGGAGGCAACTTCCATTGAAATCTATGGGTACAAGTTGCCTACAAGTTGCCTAGAAGTCGGATTGATGTAGTACAGGAACCTTTTTTGAAGTCGGAGCGACTTCAGTAGTGTGCATTAAGACGGCTCTCATTCACTTACATTGGTTTTCTCATGCCGCGCCACTTGAGGCATCTTGGGGCGACTTCAAGTCGGATCCAAAGTCGCCCCTGTGTGAATGGACTCTAAAGCCCTGTACACACGATTGGTTTGACTGATGAAAACCGTCCGATGGATGGTTTTCATCAGACCAACCGATCGTGTATGGGACCCATCGGTCTTTTTTCCATCAGTTTTAAAAAATAGAACATGTTTTACATTTTTCCGAAGGATAAAAAACTGATCGAAAACTCTGATCGTCTATGGGCAAGTCCATCGGATCAAAAACCCACGCATGCTCAGAATCAAGTCGACGCATGCTTAGAAGCATTAAACTTAATTTTTCTCGGCTCATCGGAGTGTTTTACGTCACTGCGTTTGGAACGGTCGGTTTTTTGACTGATAGTGTGTGGGCAAGACTGATGAAAAACAGTTTCATCGGATTTCCGATGGACAAATCCATCGGACGAAAATTCATAGGTTATCCGATCGTGTGTACGGGGCTTAACAGTATCCATTATATTATATGGACTATATTTACATTGCCTTGATATTTACTACTAATCACCCCTGTCCTTTTACCTCTGAGGGTTGTATACTGGTCTTGGTCCTTTTGCAATGGGTTTCAAGTATATCCCCTTGTGGGGCCATATTTGATATTGCTTTTCACTACATAGACCCTACACACACCTACCTTTTGGACTTCTCAACCTTGGGTTCTTACCACAGGTAATTACCAGGAATGAAAAGAGATTGTCCAGTGCTACTCTTCTTTCCCTACAATGGTCAGTGTCTGCAGAGCTCAAGTAAAAACATGATATTGTCACCTGATCCCCCAACCAGCACTCCAACTGCATCCTCCAGTAGTTGAGAAGCCTAACTCCAACTAATGGACCTTACCAGTCCCAGGCTGGGACAAAAAATGGGCCCAGGCATTTTAAACTGAGTGGCCCGGGCCTGGGGGCCCTCCCCTTGGAGCCCGGTGGCGGAACGTCAGGGCCTCAGTGCAAGTGCGACCTTTGTGAGCCTGGTGATCGAAAACAAGAGAAAATAGGGACGGCGCCACCTAATTAAATAATAAATAAATATATATGTGCCAGTGCTGCTCCTAAAATTAATAGATGACTAAAAGTGAAAGAGATAAAAAAGATGCTATCTGGTCTAACAAATAAAAACTGTTGTAATTAACAATCAAATAAATAATGAACCAATGATTAATTGAAAAAAACTGTGGAAAATATACATATGTAAAAAATATTATATATAAAAAAAGTGCACAATAATAAATTCATAAACAATGATAAGAGTTCATATTTGTTGTGATTCCTCAATCCGAAATAAATTCTCCAACACCGTGATTCTATGTAAAAAAAGTGCTTCAGTGATCCAAATATAAAGTGCTCCACCCAAAGTGAGAAACAAATTGCGCTGACCAGATCAATTCGGCCAACAAGTGACCATCAGGCTTGGATATTTAAGATACCAAATTCTTCAATTCATGGGTAAATATCCACCATATTCAACATCTATCACCTCTCCTTGTAAAGATGCGACCATGAGTATACCTCTTCAGTCAGTGAGTATATCCTCCACAATATTCAACTCCTGTCTCCTTTCCCATCAAAGAATCTGCAGACTTGGCTCCACCAAATGAGCCACAAAAAGCGGGTATAGTGTAATACTGCTTTATTAGTTAAAAATGCTGCACTTACATGAAAATGTGGTCGGTGCTCAGCACATTAGCAGCTCTAGGATATGTGAGAACCGATCCTGTCCACTGTGTGACTAGCGGTGTATGGCGTGCACTTCAAAGCCCAGGTGAGGAGCTGGAAGACAAGGAGAGAGGTGCCTCTAAGTGCAATAGTGCTAAAAAAGTTTTTAATGGTAGAGACAAATACACTCACATTTAGATGGACAATGTAGGCGTTTAGAACATGTCAGGATGACAGTCATCAGCAGCAGGTCACAGGTCACAAGGGCTACTCAGCTTCTGCAAAAGATGGCAGGAGTGTCTCTAGGATGGAGCGGCCGACTTCCGGGGACAACGATCCTGTGATGAGTTGTTTCAAAACGAGGCTAGGAGCGCACATGTGTTGAGACTGCAAGAAGTGACGTCATCAGCAGTGGACGCGTTTCGTGAGCGCAGACTTGCGATGTCCTGGCAAGTCGCGCTCCTTCTTCAGCAAGACATGAGGGCGGAAGTGAAAGGACGCTTAATATGGGAGTGAATGCACTGAATGGGGCGGAGCTGAATAGGGGATGGGAAGGTCATGTGATCGGGAAGGCTAGGACGAAATAAGAGGGCTGGAGATAAACAATAATAAAAAGGAATAGAGGAGTAATATATAAGAATGGAAAAGAAAAAGAACAAAAACAAAGAAACAAGGGAGAAAAGTGTTTAAACCATATATATGGAAATAAAGAAATAAAGAAACTAAGATCATATGGATTACGAATGATGATAGTATAGCGGTGTAGGAAGGGAAATTATATATTATATTAAGAATAAGGGATATGAGAGCGAAGTCTCAAGAAGTGCAAAAATATAAATGCACATATAAGGTATGACTAAAAAATGGAAGCTGTGAAGATGATCAAGAGAACGAACAGCAAATTATGTATCATGATAAAGTGGTATACAGCATATAACATATAACTAAAGGTGTGAATGATGACAGCTGTATATCAGATGGATAAATAAAAATAAAATGTAATACTGTCATACTTGAAAAATAATAAAGAGAAGTAATAACTTAAAAAATTATTATAATAAGGCGGACAGGGGGGGGGGGTTTGGAAGGAGGGAGGGGGGGCGGGACAAAAAATAAATAAATATATATATATATATATATATATATATATGTATTATTGGAGGGGGGGGAGTGGATAGGAAAGAAGGAAAGGATAAGTCGGAGGGGGGGGAGGAGAAAGGGTGGGATGGGGGCATGGAAAAAAGGGGGGGGATGGAGGAAAAGAAAAGGGGGGGAGAAATAATGATGAAAGAAAGAGGGGAAGTGGGAGGGGGAAAGATGTGAAACTATGAACATATATAGGTTTGCATATGGTTGGCAAATGGTCACGCAAGTAGAACTTCAATAGAACAATAGCAAATGGTATAACGCATCATCTAAATAGATGTACAGTAAACATAAATGCTAGAATAAGGGCTATGTTAACATGAGTCGGTAATGATATATATACTCCAACAAGTGAGCAATTGGTTGGTCCCCAAGTTGGAGAGAGATTAAAATATACACATATATATATATATATATATATATATATATATATATATATATACACATACATACACACATATATACATATACATACACATACAAAAGAATTAAAAATATGTAAAAATATATATACAAAATATATATAAAATATTATATAAAAAATATGATGATCCTAGATGTGGGCCTCTACAATAATACAATAACAACTAACAGAGCCAGATATAGAACATATAAAAATATATAAAATAAATAAAATATTTCATATATAATCGAACATATGGGCCTCAACAATGGTATAAAAAACGGGTGGGGAAAAAACCCACAGGTGTGAGGAGGTGGAGTCATAAAATGTATCATTTATAAAAATGTATAATTTATAAGATTGTGGAAATCTCAATCCCTTCATTTATACCACCAGGCGAGAGAACGTCTAAGGTGTAGATCCAAAAAGTCTCTCTAGCGCATAACTTTTTGAACCGCTCTGCTGCTGGAAGTGAGCGTGGTATCTGTTCGATCACCCAAACCTTCAGACCGCTGGTGGATTTTTGGTGAGCTATGCAGAAGTGTTTGGGGACACTAAGTGGGTCGGTACCACCTTCAATTAGCCTCCTGTGTTCTCCGAACCTGACTCGCAAGGCTCGTATGGTGCGGCCCACATACATGAGGCCGCAAGGGCAGCTGAGGCCATAAACTACAAACTCGGAGGAGCAATTGTAGAACTCCCTGAGTGGGTAGATCTTCCCTTTAGTGGAAAAGGATTTTTGTCTATGTTGAACAAATTTGCATGTTTTACATAGGGTTTTGTTACATTTGTACATGCCAACTAACGGTATAAGGACTAAAGGGGTAGGGGTACAGTCACGAGAGCAAATCTTACTAGGAGCCAATTTGCTTTTGAGATTGGGTGCTCTACGGTAGGTGACTTTAGGACGAGTGGGGATAATAGATTGGAGGACAGGATCCTGTAAAAGGATCTTCCAATGGTTGGCCAAAATACTTTCCATTTTTTTATATTCAAAGTGGAAAGTAGTGGTGAAGCGGAGTGTATGGTTCTCAGCTTCCCGGATCACCTTCGGAGGTTTACCCTTCAGGTAAAATTGGAAGGCTTTATTAATAAGGCCATCAGGGTATCCTTTCTCGCTAAATTTCTTCTTTAGAAGCTTGCTTTGGTCGACATAATCTTCATCTCTGGTAGTGAGGAGCTCCTGTGTATTTGCGTATCAAACCTCTCTTCTATGCATTTCACGCTCTGCGCGTCATCAGGAAGTGAGCCTGGTAGTTCCGCCACTGGTGTCAGTAGTTTTTTATTTTTACTTTTTATTTTACCATTTTAATTATTTATTTATTTTATTACAATTTTATTTTTTTAGGAGCCCTATTGGGGGGCTGTCCCTGACATCTCACCTTTGGGACAGATAGGAGATTGAGGACACAGCCTTCAATCTCCATCTTTGCAGCCTCAGCTGCACAGAATAAATGACCAGGAAGCGCTTCCCGTTCAATCATAACCTGGAGAAAAAATTCATAAACTGAAGTAAATTGAGTTCCTCCAGTTCTCCTCTCTTCCTGCATGGTGGTACTGTTAGCGCCACCTGTGCAGGAATTCCAAACTACATCTGCCCAAAAGAACAATGTAGTCCTTTAAAAGTGACAGTATAAAAAAAAGGGAAAACACTGTGTAGAGTTCCCCTGAAAATTCCAACCAGATCCCTATCTAGGCATGCAGTATGGGTGATTAGGAAATGGTAGACAGCAATCATGCTTCCTGTACATTGGAAGTGGATACCTTGCAAGGCGGTGCTGTAGCACCACCCCCCGCAGGAGCTGCTTGGTAGAATGGTTTCTCTGTTCACTATCACGACTCTATAAACTACTTCATCCCTTCTGATACATCTGGTTATATATAAGTGCACTTATTTTGTGAGTGCTTTTTTATTTAGTTTAAAGTGATTATAAAGTCTAGTTTTCTTTCTATAAGAATAGCAAACATGTTATACTTACCTCCTCTGTGCAGTTAGTTTTGCACAGAGCAGCCCAGATCCTCCTCTTCTCGGGTCCCTCTTCGCTACTCCTGGCCCCTCCCTCCTGTTTCAGCTTGCTATAGGGTCCCCGAGCCGAGCTGCAGCTCTGTGTGTCTATTCAGACATGGAGCAGAGGTTCAGCCCCGTCCCCTCTCTCTTCTGATTGGCTAACTGACTTTAATTGAGCCATTGGCTCCCTCTGCTGTGTCTCAGTCAATCAGGAGGGAGAGTCCCGGATGGCTAAGACACTTGTGGACATCGCTGGACAGAGATGGGTCTCCAGTACGTAATAGGGGGGCTGAGGGGGGGGGGGGGTTCTGCACACAGAAGGCTTTTTCTCTTAATGCATAGAATGCATTAGGAGAAATGACCTTCTGACTTTACAACCTCTTTAATAAAAGGTTAGTTTGGTTGCAATACTACACTTTGAGAGGCCGTTTTATTATTTCTAAATGAATGGTGCTGGAGCGGATTTTGGAAGGAGGATTACAGACCAGTGATTGATTAATTTAGTGGTTTCCTGGAGTGAATGTCAACCCAGGTTAAAGGGCAAAGTGCATATTGACCATATCTTTGTGTAGTTCAAATACAGATGTAAGCAGTTGGAGCTAAAGGTGGTGGTGCACACTGCAAGTCGGATCTGTTTGCACGTTTATTTGGTAGGAAGAGAAAATTTGGATGAAAATTCGGACTGATATATGATTTGTGCACTTTATATATTTGTTCATTATTTATTTATTAATTTTTGGATGAGGTGGATGAGGTGATGCATGAATTTCTGAAAAATCACATGGACACTTGCTTAGAGTTTTTGCACGTTTTTATTGAAATGAATTTGCACAAAAATGTGTTAATGGGATTTATTATACTTCCTCATATATCAAAGTAATTGTTCAGAATATGGCGCCTGACTTGCTTCTTTAGCCAGCTAATGGTGGGGTCTGATCTTTATGGTGGTGCATGTGGTACCCTCTCTTTAAGACTGCATGTATTGCCAGTGAACTACTTTTATACTATTGGGCAAAAAAGCAGGCTCAAGTTGTATTGGATCACTAGCAGTCGAACAACAACAACAAAGCTGAATCCGCTCACGAATCTTGGCACACGCAAACCTTGTCCTGGGCGCTTGGCAGTCTGCAGTCTCAGTCCCATCTATCAAGGCCTCTAGGCTCAACTCCAGCTCTCTGGTCCTCAGCCACTCTGTCTCTGTTAGGCACAGACACATACAGGCCACAGGTCTGTACCGCTTCAGTCTCCAGAAGCAAGAAACTGTCATGGCTCATTTCTCAGCACTCCAGCTTTTAAAAGGCTCTCTCTTGGTGCAGACACCCACAGCAACAAGTCTGCACTCTCTGGCTCCCTGCACTGTTCTTCCCAGACCTCCGGTGATTGCCCAGGAAAACTCACTCTCTGTTGCTCTGGTGTGCTGGGTATTAAAATTTAGGGACGTGTGGTGAGGGCAGTGGCTGGTGAGGCACTGGCTAGTATCAGAGCCAGATACACACAGGTTATATATGCCGCAAACGTTAGAGCGAGAGCAATAATTCTAGTACTAGACCTCCTTTATAATTATAAACATGTAACCTGTAAAATGCTTTAAAGCGTCGCCTATGGAGATTTTTAAGTACTGAAGTTTGGCGCCATTCCACATGTGTGCGCAATTTTAAAGCATGACATGTTAGGTATCTATTTACTCGGCGTAAGGTCATCTTTTATATTATATACAAAAATCGGGCTAACTTTAGTGTTTTTTATTTTATTTTTTTATTCATGAAACAGTTTCTTTCCAAAAAAAATGCATTTGAAAAATTGCTGCACAAATACAGTGTAACATAAAAAGTTGCAATGACCACCATTTTATTCCCTAGGGTCTATGCTAAAACAATATATATATATATATATATATATATAATATTTGGGGGCTCTGTGTAATTTTGTAGCAAAAACATTATAATTTTTACATGTAGGAGAGAAGTGTCAGAATTGGCCTGGGTGGTAAGGGGTTAATTACCATAAGTAAGTAATATACAAATACCGTATTTATCGGCGTATAACACGCACTTTTTTCCCCTTAAAATCAGGGGAAAATCGTGGGTGAGTGTTATACGCTGATCCCCACTGTCTCTGAGGGGAAGAGGAGCGAGCGCCGCCGAAATAGACCGAACCAAGTGTACTGTGTACTCCGCTCACAGTCACGCCCAGTCCCGCCTCCTAGCCTTTACGTCCCGCCATTGGACCGGTGCTGTGTCCATCATAGGAGCCGGGCCAAGAGGCGGGACTGGGCGGGACTGCGAGACGAGCCGAGAGGAGCCGAATACACAGGTCATCCGGCTCTGTGTATCTCGGCGGCGCTAAAATTTTAAAACCTATCATGCTGCAATTTTGGTCAAGGCTGCAGATGGACACTGGGGAAGGCTGCAGATGGACACTGGGGAAGACTGCAGATGGACACTGGGGAAGACTGCAGATGGACACTGAGGAAGGCTGAAGATGGACACTGGGGAAGGCTGCAGATGGACACTGGGGAAGACTGCAGATGGACACTGGGGAAGACTGCAGATGGACACTGGGGAAGGCTGCAGATGGACACTGGGGAAGGCTGCAGATGGACACTGGGGAAGGCTGCAGATGGACACTGGGGAAGGCTGCAGATGGACACTGGGCAAGGATGCAGATGGAGACACTGATAAGGCTGCATTGATTGGCATTGATAATGTACGTTTTTTTCCTTAAACTTCCGTCCTAAACTTGGGGTGCGTGTTATACGCTGGCGCGTGTTATACGCTGATAAATACAGTGATTATTATATATTGTTTTTAAGGCAATTTACTATATTTTCAAAATCTGTACTCAAGCAGGTAGCTTAACTGACAAATTACTGAAGTTTGAAGTTATAACTTCCAACCAGTAATTTCGCAGTAAATATATAAATAATAAATGTATTATCTTATAACATATAGCATAATAATATATGATTTAGCTATACAATATGATGTACCCTTTCAGCAGCAGCAGATTCCCATTCTCCCTCTTAAAGTGGTTGTAAACCCCCAAAATTTTAAAAAATAAAAATAAAAACTTGCAAGACAAAGGCATAATGAGCTAGTATGACTAGCATACTAGCTCATTATGCATTACTTACCTTAGATCGAAGCCCCCTGAAGCCATCCTCGTCTCCCCCTCCGGCCGCAGACATTTCTCCCGGCGGTTACTTCCGGGTATCGCCGCTCCAGGGCTCTGATTGGCTGGAGAGGCAGTGACGTCACTTCGCGCATGCACACGGGAGCCGTCAAAGCCGGCATTACCCATTCACAAAACCAGCATTCTCAGTGTGCCTGCGCCATTGTCTACGGCGCGCATGCGCCATAGACATCGGTGCATTCTTTTTGGCAAATATCTCCTAAACCATGTAGGTTTAGGAGATATTGCAAGCACCTACAGGTAAGCCTTAATCTAGGCTTACCTGTAGGTAAAACTTTTCAGAGAGGGTTTACTTCCATTTTAACTGTGTGAGAAAAACATGGGATTGTGGGTACATCTTATACACATACACACATGTTTTTTCCTTGTAGATAAGAGGGCTGGGCTGAAAGGGAGCATTTGTCTTTTAGGCATGCCTCCACTGCAGCATTTTTATTTGACAGCTTGGGCTAATGGTGCGTTACCATTGGTCCAAGACTCCAAGCTGTCCATTGAGCTCAGTGCTTCTGACAAGAAGTGAGGAGAGGCACTGTGAGCTCATCCTCTCAGTCTGCTGCAAACAGAGTGTGCCAGCTTGTATTTAAACTGGCCGCTCTGTATGTACCTTCTGACAGGCTGCACAAGGAGCCCCGTATCTCCGGAACTATAGGTCATAGGAGCCCCAAATATTGACCATTGGTGGAGTAGGACTTCAGCTACCTACCCCAAAAAAGGTCTCTGCGACCCAGGTCGCTGAGCTATGACCCTCAAATTCAATTTTTTTTTTATTTTTTATGTTCATGGCTCTGCCCCACCGCCCCAACACCGCCGCCAGCTTTAAAAACAGTCAGGCAGGAGCAGACGGAGGAGCCTAGTGGAGAGCAGACATACGCTGTGCGTGAGAGCTGAGCGGCAGGACTCGGGAGCCTGAGAGTAAAGGACCACACAGCACACATACCCCCACCGGACTGGAGCAACGGACGGACAGTCCCCTGCCTGCCTGCCTGCCCGCCCGACTGAGTGTATGGACTGTGGAGCCTGCTGGCTGCTGCCTCTTTGAACCTGGTGAGGTGAGTCCAGCAGATTAGTCTTGTAGTCGGACTGACAGTGACAGACTGACAGTCAGTGTGACCGGACAGAGTGACGTGTGACTGAGGCACTGCCCCCCTGGAGATCAGCAATCAGTGCAAGAACAGCTGTGACAGCTAGGCAGGTACTGGGAGTGACGTCATCACTACACCCCTTGCCCTTCCCTGCCACTGCTTGCTATGTAAAGCTGAGCCGGCACTGTGAGTACTCTGCCCTCTGGGCATCATCATCATCACCCCTTTCTGCTGCCATGCTTCTGGCTCCCATCTGATCTCCCTCTTTCTCCCTGTCCACCTCTTTTTTTCTTCTACCACCATCTCTGTCTTATAGTGACTGCTCACATGCATGTTACAGCAGTGCTGGCTGCTTCTATAAAAAGGCATGCCAAAACAGGGGCTAGGCTGACTGACACATTACTAGCTGTCATGCTAGGAAGAGGCACTGGGAGACTCTAGGAAACCTGTAGCCAGAGAACCAGGCACAGTGCCATGGCTGATCTGAGATAGCTACTTGCCTGGTGTAGTCTGAAATTCACCTTGGTTTGACTTGCACAGTGCCTCACAGAGAATCAAAGCCAGAGATAGCCAGGCAGCCAACATTTTCAGATCTTGGTGAGTAATGATGGGGCTTGCAGTTCCCAGCCAGATGCATTGAATTTACTAAGACTAGAGCAGCTGTGCATGGCAACCAATCAGCTTCTAACTTTAGCTTGTTTAGTTAGGCTTTGACAATAATATCTAGAAGCTGATTGGTCCGCAGCCTCTGTTCCCCTCCTGTGTCATGTCCGCAGCCTCTGTCCTCCTCCTGTGTCATGTCCGCAGCCTCTGACCATCTCCTGTCTTTTATCATGTCTGCAGTCTGAGGGGATCCTAGAAAGAAGTCAAGAGTGGGAGCGCCGTGATGGGGGTTACGGGAAGAAACAGATGTGTGGACTGTGGAGAGGAGGTCAAGCTGGAGCCGTCTGACTGAGCCCCACACTGTGCACCTGAGAGGAGGTCAGTGACCGTGCCGTCAGGCCAGTCTGAGGGGGGTCACTGATCTAAGGAGGGGAGTGAATACAATAATGTAAGGGGGCACTGATATAAAAGGTCCCCCCCCTATATTAGTAACCCCCCCTTACCTTAGTGTATTCACTCTGCGGAAGGTTGTCTCTATTCACCAGAGCCCCCCTCCACATCAGAGTTCCCCCTTACATCATGATCTGCAGCATTCCCCTTTACATAAGAGTACCCTTGCACTGTAAGGGAGAATCCTGCAGACTCTGATGTAAGGGGGAACTCTGTGCTGGCTGGGTTATAGTATCCTGACCATCATGTAAATTGAGAAATATGTTTTTTTACTTTTGTTTAACTTAAACACATTGATAATAGCATTAGCTATGTGTTTATAGTTCAAATATTGATATTTGCACTGTTTAGCACTAAAACCAGTAATTGTAGGTATTTTTTTTACAGTGGCAGTAAAAAATGTGGATCTGTCAGTAAATCGCATGTTTTTTTGTCAGTAAAAAAAAAAGTAAAAACCCAAACTGGTGCCGTCCGTAAATTTTGTCGTCCTGCCAGTAAATTTCACTTCGGGGGGTTGGCAACATTGTACAACGCTCATTCCTTAAATACATTTCTGTGGATTAGCCATGATTATGCATTGTTTGTCTTTGGTAGACTCTGAAATCAAGGGGCATTCTAACCTCAAAAACATATCAGCTTGGTTGTACTGCAACACTGACAGTGATACTGGGGATTATTACTGCACGTGCTGGCACCAAAGCTGGGGGTTATTACTGAACCCAGTGACACCAATGCTGGGGTTATTAGTGAACCCAGTGACACCAATGCTGGGGTTATTACTGAACCCACTGACACCAATGCTGGGGTTATTACTTAACCCACTGACACCAATGCTTGGGTATTACTGCACCCAGGAGGAAGTCGTAATGATGAAAACTCGTCGGGACGTGGCTGTACAGCAACCATTTGTGACGTTTGACGCTACACTGGAAGTGACGCTCCAAGGTTTATGATCGCGTGAGATACAGTTCCCACATGCTGGGTCCGCTGTGACCATACCATGCCAGTTCTTGCTGTTGCAGTGAATATACACATGATCTTACTTACTTGGTTTCATGTGAGTGTAATGTTTGAAGCTTTTTAATTTAATATATTTATCATAACGTTACTGCATCGGAGCACTTTGTTTTATTATATGTGGAGAGTCTATGACATCTGCTTTCACGATTTGATATCATTGGATGATTTAACCCTGTGAGGGTTGATGCTGATTTGCCGAGCAGGAGAGTGCAAGGCATCTTCATCTGGTGAGTGCACATCTAGAGGGGAGTGGAATCACCAAGTGCACGCGGTGTGGTGGAAGATTTTCAAGATTACATATTTTATCAATTAAGACATCATGTCTTATTTATGGACTGTTTAGTTACGGACTATGTCCACAATAGTATATTTATGTATTATCAGTTTGGCAGTTATTAACACTTGTCACTGGGTGTATTTTATGATTTTAGTTACCGGTATTAGCGCTACTATTTACTTTAATTCACATAGTAAATGCATTTTATAATTATTACTGCACCCACTGACACCAATTCTGGAGTTATCACTGCACTTACTGACACTAATGCTGGGGTTATTACTGCACCCATTGACAACAATGTTTTGGGTTATTACTAAACCCACTGATACCAATTCTGGGGGTTATTACTTCACCCATGAACACCAATGCTGGGGGTTATTACTGCACCCACTGACAGCAGTGCTTGGGGTTATTACTACACCCACTGACACCAATGCTGGGGGGGGTTTTACTGACACCTACTGAGACTAATGCTATGGATATTACTGCACCCACTGACACCAATGTTGGGGGTTATTACTACACCTACTAATACTAATGCTATGGATATTACTACACCCACTGACACAAATGCTGGAGGTTATTACTGCACCCACTGACACCAATGCTATGCTTATTACTGTGATACCAATACTTGGGGTTATTGCTGCACTTAATGACACCAATTCTGGGGGCTATTACTGCACCCTCTGACAACAATAATGGGGGTTATTGCTGCACTGAATGACACCAAAGCTGGGGGTCGTGTCAGATAGGCTGTATTGGGCACCATGATTTCTAATGGTGGGCCTGCCTACACGTACTCATATAGTGGGTATAGAAAAGAGTCACCCTCCTTTAAAATAATCTTTTTTTTTTATTTGCAGCCTGAAATGAAGACAGACAGTTTGTTTTATCCAGCAGCATTTACTCAGTGCAACTTATAACATCCAAGTGAAAGATATAACACCAACATGTCAGAAATAAAATTAAAAAATTCAGAAACAGAATCACTGAATTGGAAAAAGGACTGCAGTCTTCAAGTCATTCCACTGATTTCCAATGGGGTTTAAGTCTGGGCTCTGACTAGGCCATGCAAGAACATTCACCTTCTTCTCCTTAAACCACTGTGTGGTCATTTTTGTTGTGTGCTCTGGGTTATTGTCATGTTGGAAGGTAAACCTGCTTCCTATTGACAGCTTTCTGGCAGAGGGCAGCAGATTTTCCTCAAGAATTTAAGGGTATTATTCCCCATCCATTTTTCCTTCTATCCTGACAAGTGCTCCAGTCCCTGCTGCAGAGAAACAGCCCGATAGTTAACTAATTCAAATTTTAGTCTCATCGGACCATAACATCTTTTTCCATGTGGCCTCAGAATCTTCAAGGTGCATTTTGGCAAAGATCAGTCGTGACTGCATGTGGCCGTTCTTGAGGAATGGTTCTTTTTGCAACCCTTCCATACAAGACACATTTGGAGAATTTATGATATTGTTGTCACAGGCACACAATGACCACTCTTTGTCATAAATTCCGGCAACTGCCTCAGAGTTGCTGTAGGCCGCTTGGTAGCCTGTCTGAAGAGTTTCCTCCTGGCTTCTTCATTCAGTTTGGAGCAACATCCTGATCCAGGGAGGGTCTGTGTTGTACCAAATATCTTCCACTTCTTAATAATAGACTTCATTGTGCTTCTAGCCATTGATAAAGCCTTTGACATTTTTTTGTATCCATCTCCTGACTTGTGCCTGTCCACAACTTTATCCCGGAGATCCCCAGTGACAGTGCCTTGACACCCATAGTCGATTGTTTGCTTCCGTTGCACTACCAGGGACTGAAATCTTCCAGGAAAGCTCTTTTCATGCTGAGCTAATCAAAATGACCACAGATGATCACAGTTGATATTCAAATGGCTTTGTAAGCCATTGAGAAGGTGATTAGCTACACCTGATTGAGTTTACAAGTCATTTTTAGGAGGGGGTGATCCTTTTTCCAACTCAGTGATTCTGTTTTTGAAAAAAAAAATATTTGTTTTCTGTTTTCAATTTCTTTTTATTATTTTTTACAAACTTTACACAAATTATACAATACAAATACATTCATATGCTTATTATATGGCTGATGATCTTAGTTTACAATATAAAATGTATTCCTCATTCATACCCATTTACCCACCCCCCCCAAAAAAAAGAATCATATTCTTTACCTTCCCTCTCTCTCCCCCCTCTGTGGGGTGATTAGTTACTTTTCATAGATATTTTATTAAATTCATTGGGGTCCAAAATTCATCCCACTGTTGCCATATTTTATGCATTTAATTCTTTAAAAACCCTTCTTACCTTATCTGTCTTTCCGTATGTTGGATTTCGTTCATTTTGCATATCCATTCCGTTATTGTAGGACTTTTGTTTTTCCGCCATCTATGGGCTATTATTGTTCTAGCTGCTGTAGTCATGTGATGGAGGATATCTGTTGTTATGTTTTTTTTTTTTATCCTGGTATTATAGATAATATTGCCACCTTTATATTTGGGTGAATCTCAATTCCAGACACTTTGTGATATATCTCAAATACCGTATTCCAGAAATCCCTCACCACATGACATCCATACCAAATATGAGCCGTAGTTCCCTTATCCTTGAAACATCTCCAGCAGGTCTCTGTATTTTCTTTATTTATTTTATTTAGGGCCATTGGGCTCCAATACCACCTCATCAGAATTTTTATAATTTCTTTCCTGTTGTTTAACCGCTATTGATGCTTTATGTATTGTTAAAAATGCTTTCTCCCATTCTGTTGCTGATATCTGGCCTTCTATTTCCTCTTCCCAATTTTTCATATTTGCTAATTCATTCATTTATTAACAGAAAAGATACAGATACTTCTTCAAAAAGATTTTCCCTTTTAAATGGCAAAAATAAGCAATCAAATATTTGGGGATATATATCCCAAATAATTTGATCAACTTACAGGACTTTAATTATTCTTTAATAATTCGAGAAATTACAAAATCACTTCAAAAATGTGATAAAATAATATATTCATCGGTGGGAAGAATTAATGCAGTGAAAATGGACATACTACCAAAAATACTATATATATTTCAAGCTATACCCTTGATACCCTTGATTCCCCCCCAAAAATTAGAAAAGCATGATTGGAAATCAATGGAACGACTTGAAGACTGCAGTTCTTTTTCCAATTCAGTGATTCTGTTTTTGAATTTTTGATTTTTTTTTCTGACATATTGGTGTTATATCTTTCACTTGGATGTTATAAGTGGCACATAGAGCTGGATAAAGAAAAAACTGTGTCTGTCTTCATTTCAGTGTTATTATTTTAAAGGGGGTGATTCTTTTCTATACCCACTGTATACTACTACTAATTATGCTTACAAATAAATGTTTTAAAGCAGCTCTACAGTGATGAGATATTCCTTTAAAACAAATACATTTTTTCTGTTTATCTAAAAAAAAAAAAGACTGATAAAATTAAAAGTTCACTTTAAAATGTGATACCTCAGGGAAACCTTCTGCCATTATATCAATAATAAAGCCAAAGTTGTTGGTGAATGACCTCTTCAAACACACCAACTGATGGAAGCATACATCTAACCCAAAGTCTGGTATGGATTGAAGATCAAACTGGACTGATTTGCTCTGTTACTAGACATGTGCAATTCGTTTAGTTCCAAATTTGTTTTTAATTAATTTTGACAAATTCGTTAATTCGGAAATTTCCGAATTTCCGAATTTTTTAATTTCCGAATTTTCAAATTTCCGAATTTCCGAAATTTCAAATTTCCAAAATTACGAATTTCAGAAATTTTGGAAATTCGGAAATGTGAAAATTCGAGATTTCGGAAATTCAAAGTTTTGGAAATTCGAATATTTAGAAAATCAGAAATTCTAACATCGGAAATTTTAACATCGGAAATTCTAACATCGGAAATTCTAACATCGGAAATTCGAACATTCCAAAAATTCGAAAATTCCAAGTTCAAAAAATTTCGAATATCCGAATTTCCGAATCCTCGAATTTCCGAATATCAGAATTTCCGAATTTCAGAATCTTCAAATTTTAGAATTCAGAATCTTCGAATTTCAGAATTCAGAATTTCCGAATCTTCGAATTTCAGAACTCCGAATTTTCGAATTTTACGAATTTCCGAAAAAAGCTAAAAAATGAATGAAACGAAAACAAAAATGAACAAATTTTTCGGCAGTGCACATGGCCATCTGTTACTAGCAGTTGCTAGTTGGCTCCATGGGGAGTGAGGAACGGATCACTTCCAGTGGGTAAAAACCCAATGGTGGGGTGGTGGTGGTGGACCTCCTTGTGGGCTTGGGCTGCTACCACCCAAGAAGTACTTGGGTTAGCAGGGGAACATCAGCAACATTTTTCTATTGCTCCTCTAAAGACCCTTTTGACCTCTTGGTTCCTCAGGCTGTAGATAAGTGGATTTAGCATTGGAGTCATTATGGAATAAAATACAGAGGCCACCTTATCCTGTGTCTTGAGGACACCGGAAGATGGATGCAGGTAAGTGAAGAAAACTGCCATGTAGAAGATGATGGAACATGTCAGATGGGACGAACAGGTGCTAAAAGCTTTCCTCCTGCTCAATGATGATTTCATTCTTACAATAGAACGAAGAATGAGCACGTAGGAGATCAAGATGGTCATCAATGAACAAACACCGAAAACAGATACAAGCACAATAGTTAATAGGTCACAGTGGAGAGTGTCAGAGCAGGACAGTTTGAGCAGTGGGGGGATTTCACAGTAGAAATGGTCAATGGTGTTAGATTTGCAGTATCGCAGACTGAACACACAGCTGGTCTGAGCTGACGACTGAAAGAAACCTATGGAAAACGAAAAAAAGGCCATGCAAAAACATTTCCCTCTGGTCATTGTTGAGACATATTTGAGTGGTCGGCAGATCGCCAAATATCGGTCGTATGACATGCACGAAAGAAGTAGGACTTCAGTACTTGCTAGAGCCGAGTAAAAATATATTTGAAGGACACAGCCAAGAAAATAGATTGACCTCTTGAAGGACAGAAGGTCAGCCAGCATTTTAGGTGTTGTAATTGATGAGTAGAAAATGTCCACCAGAGAAAGGCAAGTCAGAAAATAGTACATCGGAGTGTGGAGCCTGGAAGAGGCATAGATAAGAGCTATCATCCCAATATTTCCCACTATTGTGATCAAGTAAACAAGGAAGAAGAATGTGAAGAGGAACGGGGCAAGTTCTTTGTCTTGAGTAAGACCAGACAACTCAAATTTGATCATTTGTGTCTTGTTTACTTCCTCCATTTTGTTATGCCCCTGTAATGGTATACAAAGAATCTCATAGTTACAGAGAACAAACCCATTTCTAGCTACATAGTTTAGCTAGTTAGCGGGGCTACCCAGGAACTGGGAAGTTTGGCCCTTTCCCAGCCCCAGTGCCTAATGCAAACCCACATTGTCTGCTCCTGTGTATACGAATGGGTTTTAACCACTTCAGATCCGCGCTATGGCCAAAAGACGGCCGCAGCGCTGACCTGAACTGCCAGGAGTGCGTCCCTGGATGTCCTTGTGTTTACTTCCGCAATGCGCGCCCACGGCGGCGCGCGGCGCGGAAGAGCCGTGCCCGCTGTGTCACGCGGGTGCCGATACGCATGCCTGGTGGTCGCGATGTCCGTCAGGTACTCGCGAATGGCAGTCACAGAGCCAGGGACGTGGATCTCTGTGTGTAAACACAGAGATCCACGTCCTGTTAGGGAGAGGAGACCGATGGTGTGTCTCTTGTAAAAAGGGACAACCATTGGTTACCTCCACCAGTTAGTCCCCTCCCCCACAGTAAGAATCACTCATGAGGGAACATATTTAACCCCTTGATCGCCCCCTAGTGTTAACCCCTTCCCTGCCAGTCACATTTATACAGTAATCAGTGCATTTTTATAGCACTGTTTACTGTATTATGTGAATGGACCCAAAATAGTGTCAAAAGTGTCCGATGCATCCGCCGCATAATCGCAGTCCTGACAAAAATCACAAATCACCGATATTACTAGTGGGAAAAAAATAAAATAAAAAATTTCATAAATCTATCCCCTATTTTGTAGACGCTATAACTTTTGCGCAAACCAATCAATAAACGCTTATTGCGATTTTTTTATTCAAAAATATGTAGAAGAATACGTATCGGCCTAAACTGAGAAAAATTATAAAAAAAAAAAAAAATTGGGATATTTATTATAGCAAAAAGTTAAAAATATTTAGTTTTTTTTTTCAAAATTGTCGCTCTTTTTTTGTTTATAGCGCAAAAAATAAAAACCGCAGAGGTGATCAAATACCACCAAAAGAAAGCTCTATTTGTGGGAAAAAAGTGATAAAAATGTAATTTAGGTACAGCGTTGTATGACCGCGCAATTGTCATTCAAAGTGCATCAGTGCTAAAAGCTGAAAATTGGTCTGGGCAGGAGTGGGGTTTAAGTTCCCAGTAAGGAAGTGGTTAAACTCAACTATATCATCCCTCTGGTCCGCCGCAGCATTGTCCCCTAAGTATGGCCAGGAGCTACTTACATCATAGGACCACACTTTACAGAGGGGCCTTGACAAAGCAGTGTGGCTTCCACATATATATACAAACTTTGAAAACCTCAGTTTTTTTACATACAATTTTAGACAGTGTCATAAGTTTTTTTGCAGGCTAGCTGGTAAGTGTGCTGGGAAAATGTTTGTGCAATGCCCTTAGATGTGCACCTTGCTTCTGTAGCACCTTCCTACATAGGATTAGCTAGATTTAGTGCTGGCTGCGTTTTTATTTGCTAGGTAAATTTAGATTATCTCACTGTAACCAGTGTGGCTGTAATTGTTGTGTTAGGAAAATTTAGTTGTGCTCACTGTAATCAGTGCAGTTGCATGTGATTAGTTAGGTCTGCTCAGTGTTTCAGCTGCTGCTAGTTTTGAGTGATTCCTCTGCTTTCAAGAGAACTGGAGAACTCTCTGGAACATAGGTGTGAAGCAATGCAAAAAAAAATCAGGAATATTTATACAGCCCTGGCCAGTCCCAGGGAGGATGGCCCTAAAGGCTGCTGAGAGTCTGTATAAATACTCTGAGACACTGAGCTTCTGGATATTTTCCTCTAGGGCAGTGCAGCCATGTGCTTGCTGTTTGTGAGGCCTCAGGTGGGCGACCTGAGGGCCTAGATGCAGAAGCTACAGGGAGCTGACTGATGGGCTGTCTGCTGAAGATCTAGTCTGGTATTACAGGAGAAAGGTGTTGCATGGATATTGGAAGGAGGTAACCAACTGTCCCTGGACATTTGTTAATACAGATTGCTGTGAGAGACTTTTGGGCTGCTGTCACCCCTCTTGTGCTAGAGTCAGCTGTAGGTAGGCTTGTTTAAAGGGTACATCCGCTGCTGTCCTGAAGAGCTTAGTCTATCTAGTTGTTTGTGAAGGAACTCTGCTCTTGGTGCTCCAAAGAAAGAAGTCAACTTTTAACTGCTTCTACTACAAGCCAAGTCCACAGTTTGCTATTGCAAGGACTTCTTCTTCAGCTTTTCAGAAAGGAATTTACTGTCCTCAACTTGTACTTTGCTTTGTTTTTGGATTATCCCAAACAATTCCCTCAAACCTATCCCACTTGATCCAAAAATAAAAACAACAAAAACAACAACCCTAGAGTGGTTATTAAGGAAAAGAGTGACTGAACGTGTGCCTGACTGAGGGGCAATCTACTGGGAAAAGAACCTGGGCAAATTTCAAACAGCTCCAAAGGTAGCCCTACATTTCAAAAGATAGTTATAAATTGGGGTGGTTGTCATTCTTGTAAGCACAGATCTCAGGTAGGTTCTGTTGATTTTCCCCAGGTTCTCTTCCCATTCAGGCATACAGGAAGCCAGGTAGACAACTCGAACAGTCTCACAACTTAATGACCAGGCAAGGGATGTCTTTTTTGTATTTTATTGATCGTTGAGCTTGGTTGGGGAGTAGGGAAGCTGAGGGGTACTCCTAAATTTAGTGCACAAGTCCCAATTCAGAAACATGGATGCACTCACACAAGGGGTTAAAAAGCAAACCGTCACTAGGATCCTACTCCCAGGCCTCTAGTCACAGTGTCTCTGGATACTTTGAGGCCTCCCATCCAATATCAGCCAGATAATTCTCCAAGTGAATCTCCAGGCCAAACTCCCTTTGACTTGGCTCTGAATGCTTCCAGAAATAGGCCCACCAGCTCCCACCGAGCTAGGACCTTGATGAATTCCTGACAATAGCCCCCCCAGATCCCACTGAGCTGGGATCTTGATGAACTCCTGACAATAGCCCCCCCCCAAGCTCCCACTGAGCTAGGACCTTGATGAACTCCTGACAATAGCCCCCCCAGCTCCCACTGAGCTGAGATCTTGATGAACTCCTGACAAAAGGCCCCCAGCTCCCACTGAGCTGGGACTCGATGAACCTGTGGCAATAGGCTCCCCATCTCCCACTAAGCTAGGACTTCGATGAACTTCTGCAAATTTCAGCTAACCTGCCTAAAAGGGCAGCAGTCCTTTAGACTGGGATCTTCTCCTCCTGGACGAGAACCCTGCTGCTCCAGGCCCAAACTATTTATGATCTCCTCAACCACCTTCTGGGCACTCTTCCACCAGGGATTGGCTGAGACCGTATAAATATTCAGGCCAGGATCTGCCTCTTTCAACTAGTGTTGGGCAAACAGTTCGGCCCGAACATGAATTTGAGCTGAACATTGGCTGTACGCCCATTCGCCGAACACCTGAATTGTCAGGCCGTTTGACTGTTTGTTCGGCCCATCGAGCGCCCCACAATGCACTGTGAGCTGCACAGTGCATTGGAAGCTCTGACTAGCTGAAGCAATGAAGGATTTGCCCAATCAGGGCAAAGAACACTGTCAGAGCCATTATTGGAGAAAGTAATGATGAATGTGCCCAATCATGGCTCATTGCTCATAGACCCACCCCCCTCTATAAAAGGATCCTTCTCACAGCAGCTATTTGCAGTGTGATATTAGAGTAGAGATAGATAAAACAGGGTTCTGTTCATTGCTACTAGCAAGGTAGTGTGCTTTAGTGTGATAATATGATTCTATTAGTGTGCTATTGTGATTCTATTGTGAGTGTAGAGTGTTAAGCTTCGTACACACGATCAGATTTTCCACGGACAAAGCGTAGGACTTTTGTCCGAAGGGCGTTGGCCGTGAACTTGTATTGCATACAAACGGCAAAAAATGGTTGGCCAACAAACACAAAACTACATGTTTTTTTCAGCTCTTTAGTGCCACCCTTTGGGCAACTTCTGCTAATGTTGTGTTATGGTTAGCATTGCTTCTGAGCATGTGTGTTTGTACTTTGGAGTTTTGTCCGACGGACATGTGCACACACGATTGGATAATCCAACAAGACACATTTGTTGTCAGAAAATTTTAAAGCATGCTATCCAACATTTGTTGGCGGAAAATCCGACAACAATTGTCCGATGGAGCATACAAACGGTCAGATTTTCTGACAACAGCCTGTCATCACACATTTCCCATCGGAAAATTTGATCGTGTGTACGGGCCTTTAGTTTAGCATGAATTTAGTGATAGTGCAGTGTGAGTGTAGTGTGACCATTCATTGTTACTTTAGTGTGAGTTTAGTGTTTCAGGGCAGGTTTCTGCAGTATATTGAGGTGCGTTAGTGCACGTTTACTGTAGTAAATTGATGTGCGTTGGTGCACGCTTACTGCAGTATATTGATGTGCGTTAGTGCATGTTTACTGCAGTATATTGAACTGTTAGTGCATGTGTACTGCAGTATATTGAGGTACGCTAGTTCACGTGTACCACAGTATATTGAGGTGCGTCAGTGCACGTTTACTGCAGTATATTGACGTGCGTTACTGCACATTTACTGCAATATATTGATGTGCGTTAGTGCATGTTTACTGCAGTATATTGAACCGTGTTAGTGCATGTTTACTGCAGTATATTGAGGTGCGTTAGTGCACCTTTACTGCAGTATATTGACGTGCGGTAGTGCATGTTTACTGCAGTATATTGATGTGCGTTAGCATTGACGTCCGCTGAACTTTTTTCAGGGGGGGGCATCATTTTAAGGTCATCCATGCATCTTTGGGGCAGTGGAGCAGCGCTGTATACACCACTCCTCCACCGCCCCTGCCCATTGAAATAGATGGGCACCGCGGCCGAAGCGCCTACAAAGCGATTCGGCAGCGGCGATACACAGTTGCATTTAACCCTGTCTTTGACCGCTAGCTGGGGTTATTGCAACACGGGGCGAGTGTCTTCACTCTGACTTCAACACTTACGATTCCAGGGGGGGCAATTGACCCCCCTTGCCCTATGGAGCGGATGCCCATGTGCGTTAGTGCACCTTTACTGTAGTATATTGATGTGCGCTAGTGCACATTTACTGCAGTATATTGAACTGCATTAGTGCACGTGTACTGCAGTATATTGAGGTGCATTAGTGCACGTTTACTGCAGTATATTGATGTGCGCTAGTGTGCCTTTACTGCAGTATATTGAACTGCATTGGTGTGTGTTTACTACAGTATATTGATGTGCATTAGTGCACGTTTAACTGCAGTATGTTTATGTGCATTAGTGCACGTTTACTGCAGTATATAGAAGTGCGTTAATTCACGTTTACCACAGTATATTGAAGTGCCTTAGCGCACTTTTACGGCAGTATATTGACAAGCGTTAGTGCACATATACTGCAGTATATTGAACAGCTTTAGTGCACTTTTACGGCAGTATTTTGAATTGCGTCAGTGCAGTTTTACTGCAGTATATTGTAGCGTGTCAGTGAAGTGTGTCTGTGTAGTGAATACTCAAGTTAAAGTGCACCAAACACCACTTTCCATTGATTAAAGTGTATCCAAGTACACGTTTCCCTTCTCTATTACATTTTGTTAATAAGCACCCCCCCCCAACATGTCTGGGAGGACAACAAGGATAGGCAGACATTCCCTTGGCACTGTAAGGGGGCCAGCAGTGTATGTGTCCACAGGCAAAGGTGGACGTGGTCAGTCCTCAGGCAAGGCACCATTTCCTCTGTTTAGTGATGTTGGCCATGCTATCCAGCCACAGCATGCAAATGAGGTGGTGGACTGGTTTACTAAACCATCCTCATCCTCTGTCACCCAAGCAGAGACTAGTGTGCAGTCCACCGCAGCTGCCAGAGTGGCTTATTCTGCCTCCTTGTCCACAGCTACTCCTGACATAGCACCAGCATCAGGCATGGGTGAGTAAGCTGAATTATTTGAACATAAGCCTACAGAGAGAGGAGAACACTGGTAAACATTAAATTGACAGTCATGTTCCCCCAGGCACAGCGTATTGCCGAGTTGGTTCCAGTGATGTTTAGGATTGAGGGGATGATGATGATGAGGCCATTGACATGACTTTGGTGCTGGATAGAGCAGAGGAGGAAAGTGAGGGATTCTTGTGATACCACAGAACACACAAGAGGATGAGGAGGAGAAGAGGAGGAGGATTATGGCAGTTTTGGAGTCATTGAAGCAGAGGAAGACATACGTCAAACCTTAAGAGATGGTTTTCTTTCCCCAGAAACCATGGGAGTAGTACATGGCTGGGAGGAGGCAGTTCCAGATACTGTAATCCTCAATGACCCCGAGGACTCTGCTTCTCAAGCCTCCGCAAACTTGCTTTGCATGGGCTCCCTCACTCTTCAAAGCCTGAGAAAGGACCCGACAATTTGTGGCATCAAGGAGAAGGATCACTATTAGTTGGCAACCGTCCTTGACCACCATTACAAGGGGAAAGTCTCGGGAACTCATCCTGTCCTCACAGAGGGAGCAAAGGATGAAATATCTTGAGGACACCTTAAAGAGGAGTTTATGTAATGCCTTTTTGAGGCTTCTGTTGGTCAAGAGAGGAGCGGTGGAGAAGGGCGCCTCAGTGAAGCATTTCAATTTTTTTTTAGCCCTCAGTGCCCAGGGCTGTCAGCTTCCACATCCCTTCATCAGCGTCTGCATCATATGGTGGGAGATTATCTAGGGTCAAAAACAGACATGGAGAGCTTTCCAGTTGATGATCCACTGGTTTACTTGGTCATGAAAATAGACCACTGGCCAGAACTTGCCCAGTATGCAATTAAGCTGCTGGGCTGCCCTGCATCCAGCGTGCTTTCCGAATGGACATTTAGTGCTGCCGGAGGTTTTGTGACAGATAAAAGAGCACGTCTGTCCACAGACTCCGTTGACTGGCTGGCATTTATCACAATTAATAATTTCTGGATTAGCAGCAGTTATCATGCCCCTAATGTTGGTGTTGCCGATTAGGTGTTTTTGGGATGTGGAATATGTGCAAGACTGTCTAGACTGCCTAGCTTTGTGGGTGTTGATTTTATCATGAAGAAACTTGTTGGTATAGGTTACATGAGCACAATTAACACCCAAGGACCAATTTTTCCGCACCTGTTTGACATGTGCATATAATTTCATTATTTGACAGCAAGGTCAATTCTTGCTTTCATCAAGAGTACCTCTATAGGGTTACGGTGTGATGGGACCACCAACACCCAAAGCCCAATTTTTATGCACCTGTTACTTCTCTTCAAAGTCTGCGAAACAGACACCAGAATTTATCCAAAAACATACTGTATCTAATATTGTTCCAAGCCGTTGTTTATAAAATAAAGAAATCTTGCAAGGAAAATGTCATTTTTTGGCATTTATAAATGCCATTTCTGCTGCAGCAGGTTCTATACATGGTACAGATGTGCCACTTTACAGTCAGACTAAGGGGACCCCCCAGGCACTATAATTACCGGAATTTTGTTATTTTTATTATTTCACTTTAAGTATTAGTAAATCACTGCTCATTTAAAAATTATGTTTTTTGCAAACTTTTTTTTTATTGATACATTTACCCCAGGGCAGTACCCGGACCCCCATACCTTTTCTATGCCCAGCAATTTGCTTCTAAGCCCTCAAAATGGAAACTTTTGATTTTTCCAGTTTGGATCCCATAGACTTCCATGGGGTTTGTTATTCGGCCCTGAATTTTTGCAATGTTCAAGAGTTCTGGAGAGAACCAAACAGGGGGTTGTTTGGCCCATCTCTACTTCCAACGCACTACATTCTAGAATATACTAGAAGGCAGGGAGAAGTAGTTGTGCCTACAGCCAGTGAGACCCAGAGCAGCCAAAAATAATCACACCCTGGTCCAATGTATACAGAGGAGCTAATAAAAACTAAATTAACTTGAGCCTTTAGCACTCTAGTCTAGTTGGATTCTAAACTTGTATAGCTTGAAAACATAAAACTGCTAGAAAAGATGTTCACATTGCATTATATATTACTGAGAGGTGATGTGCTAAAGGCCCTCACCTCTGGTTAAGGTTCTCGGTTCTCGGTTTGACATCCTTCATGGCCTTTATGAACCATACATGCCTTGATAAACGATCGACTTATTTTCTGATTGATCTGAAGTAATCAATCTAAAGCTGACAACCCATTCAATCAATATGTCACACACGGGGGAAATGGATTTGATTGATGTTTTAAATGATTATGAATTATGATGGTAAGGAATTGATCACATCTTTGTTTCCACGATGTAGTTTCATAATCTGATCAATTGAAATATGAATGTATTCATGAACAAAGTATCTGTCTAACTGCTTCCTGTCCTTAGGACATACCTTGTCATCCTTGAATACAGGTCATGCAACTCCAGCTATGATGCAGATATAATTTTTTCCAGTTGGTGATCCCCTAGAATGATTTCTAGATTGGAACTCTTTAACTGCTTTCTGTCTTTAGGACATACCCATATGTCCTCAGATAGAAGCAGTGAAATCTGGGCCAAGGCTGCAGCAGCAGCCACCACCCAGTTATAATTTTGTTCAGCTGCTGATTCCCTAGAATGACTTCTAGATTAGAACGCTTTAACTGCTTCCCGGCCTTAGGACGTACTTGTATGTCCTCGAATAGGAACGGTGATATCTGGGATGCAGCTCCAGCTGTGATCCAGACATCATTTTGTTCAGCCTGCGATCCCTTATGAAACTGTCATTTTTTCACTTGGACGAGAAAAACGGCCGTGTGTAGGCTCTCCAGCAGTTTTCCCGACGAGAAAACCGCCGAGAATCACGACAAGAAAAATTAGATCATGCACTAATGCCGCGTACACACGACCGACCGAGAAAACACTGCCTTGAAACCGCCGTGAAACCGGACGGGAAAAAAGAGGACCGGCTAGGTCCCCTTTTCCCAGTCTACACATGGCCATTTTTCACGACATGTTTTTTCTTGGTCGAGAAAACCGGCCGTGTGTAGGCTCCCTAGCAGTGTTTCCCTATGGGAAAACTGCCGTGGAAAAAAATGCCACGATTCTCGACGAGAAAAATGAGTGCATGTTCTAATTTTTCTCGTTGTGATTCTCGGCGGTTTTCTCGGCGGGAAAACTGCTGGAGAGCCTACACACGGCCGTTTTTCTCGTCCAAGTGAAAAAAATGACAGTTTTCCCAACGAGAAAAATGGTTGTGGCATAATTTTTCTCGTCGCGAATCGCAGCATTTTTTTCCTCGGCAGTTTTCCCATAGGTAAACACTGCTAGGGAGCCTACACACGCCCGGTTTTCTCGACCAAGAGAAAACATGTTGTGAAAAACGGCCGTGTGTAGACTGGGAAAAGGGACCAAGCCGGTCCTTGTTTTTCCTGTCGGGTTTCACGGCAGTGTTTTCGCCGCCGAGAAACTCGGTCGTGTGTACGCGGCATTAGAAAGACTTCTAGATTGGAGCTCTTTAACTGCTTCCTGTCCTTAGGACATAGCTGTATGTCCTTGGATGGCAGTGGTGAAATTTGGGTCATGGCTGCAGCTCCATCCATAATTCAGTTATCATTTTGTTCAGCTGCCTATTCCTTAGAACGACTTACAAAATTGGAGCTCTTTAACTGCTTTTTGTCCTTAGGAAGTACCTATATGTCCTCACTCAAATAGGAGCAGTGATATCTGGGCCAAGGCTGCAGCAGCAGCCATGACCCAGTTATAATTTTGTTCAGCTGCTGATCCCCTAGAGGCTTAGAATGACTTCTAGATTGGAGCTCTTAAACTGCTTCTCATCCTTAAGATGTACCTACAGGGCCGCAATCAGGGGGTACAGGCAGTACACCTGTAAGGGGCCCGGAGGTCCCCAGGGCCCCGGATGGCAACCCCCCTTTTTTTATATATATATATTTTTTTATATATATATTTATTTTTGTTTCACTTTTTTTTGTAAGGGGCCCAGAGGTCCCCAGGGCCCCGGATGGCAACCCCCTTTTTTATATATATATTTTTTTCATTAATTTTTTTTTTTTTTTATAATTTTTTTTTGTAAGGGGCCCATTGGTCCCCAGGGCCCCGGATGGCAACCCCCCCTTTTTTTTTTGTTTATATTTAATTTATTTTTTTATTTCCCCCCGGTTCTCCTCTGCTCTGCTCCAGGGGGCCAATGCCTGAAGCTGTGTAAGGGGCCCCAAAATTCCTGATGGCAGCCTGTGCACCTATATATCTTCAGATAGGAGCAGTGATCCAGTTATCATTTTGTTCAGCCACCGATTCCCTAGAATGTAAAAGTGATTGAGCAGCTATAGGAGCCCCCCTCCCACTGTCACCGTCCTCCTTCACTGGGCTCTCCTCTGTTCCTATCACAAGGACTTTATTCCTTGTGATAAGAATAAAATTCAATAAAAAAAAACTAAAGAAAGAATGTATTTTTTTTTTTTATAAAATAAGTAAATAATAAAAAAGACGTGTGATTACCCCCCCCCCCCCATGCAATTGTGAATGGGGGAAAAAGTCCTGCATGCACATATAAACGGTGATAATCGAATGCACCAAAATTTGACGCCATTCCGCGGGCAAGCCTAAATTTAAAGAGTGACTTGTTAGGTATCTATTTACTTGGCGTAACATCATGTTTTATATTTTACCCAAAAAAATGGGTATTATTTTGTGTTTGTGTGCACTAAAATTCATTCAAGTGTTTTTTTTCCTGAAAATCTGTGTTTGATAAACTGCTGCGATAATATTGTGCAAAATAAAAAATTGCAACAACAAATAATCTATAATGTTTAGGGGTTCTATGTAATTTTCTAGCAAAAAAAACAACGTTTTTTACATGTATGACAGAAATGTCAGAATTGGCCGGGACGGGAGGTGGTTAAAATAGAACTCCAGGCAGATCTAAAAGATCCAGACCAGTGTTGTTCTGAGACTGGTGGGCCTAATCAAAGGCTGTCGTTTTTTTCGACGAGATTCTTGGACAAGAAACTTGTCCCGGCCGAGTGTACAGATGCTCGATTCAAAGAACCCACGGTTCTTTGAATGGAGCGTACGCCGTGACGTCATCGACTACGACGAGCATGCGCTCGTCACATTCAATGCCGTCGCCGCCATCTTGGTATACCCTACCTATGCCTAGGAAGCTACCGCGCATGCGTCGAATTCATTTCGAACATGCGCGGGCTTCCCGGAGGACAGGTAAGTGTACACACACTCACTTTTCTCGTTGAGAAACATGCCGACGAGAATCTCAACGAGAAAATAGAGAGCAGGTTCTCTATTTTCTCGTCGAGATTACTTGTCAGTTTTCTTGACGAGAAACCATA
Organism: Rana muscosa; assembly: GCA_029206835.1. Taxonomy (NCBI): domain Eukaryota; kingdom Metazoa; phylum Chordata; class Amphibia; order Anura; family Ranidae; genus Rana; species Rana muscosa. Next base: position 366,065,195 of record CM055118.1, on the reverse strand, counting down.
CACACGAACGAATTTCTCGGCAAGACATCTCTGCCAGCAAGTTTCTTGCTGGTTCTTGCCGAGAAACTCGGTCGTGTGTACGAGGCCTTAGTGTACCTAATTCAAACTGAACAGCATGGGCCTCCGCTGAACTTTTTTCAGGGGGGGGATCATTTTAAGGTCATCCATGCTCAGTCCCTTTTTGACAATGTCATGAATGGGAGGAGCTTAGTCGTTATGACATAAAGCACAGGCATGCAAAGGTTTGAGAAACCTGATGCAAAAGCTTAATAGAAGGATCAAGCGGCCTTTGTCTGATTAGCAATTTCTATTTTTTTTTAACCCCCCCCCTCTAGTGGCCGAATAGCACCACTAAAACGATGGTAAGGCGCCGCTAAAACTAGCGGCGCTTTACCGATAACGTGGCCAGCTGGTAGTGTGAAATAGCTCTTGAGGATAATTCCGCTTCACTCCATGTCCATATAAATATGGTGTGTCTCCAGGGGGGGGGCAATTGACCCCCCCTTGCCCTATGGAGCGGAAGCCCATGCTGAACAGTTAGGGTTACTTAGCCGCCACAAATTGTTGAGGTCAGGGGGGCTTTGGGTGCTGGCGAAAAAAAAAAAAAGGGGGGGGTTGCCATCTGGGGCCCTGGGGACCTCCAGGCCTCTGGGGACCTCTGGGCCCCTTACAAAAAAAAATGTCTAAAAAATAAATAAAAAAATTAAACTTTTTATAAAAAAAGGGGTTGTTGCCATCCGGGGTCTTTACAAAAAAAAAAGTTATAAAAAAAAAAAAGGGGGGTTGCCATCCGGGGGCCCTGTGAACCTTTTTCATAAAAAAAAGAAAAATGTATAAAAAAAAAAGGGGGTTGTTGCCATCGGGGCCCGTACAAAAAATAAATAAAAATGTAATAAAAAAAAAAAGTTATATAAAAAAAAAAAGGGGGTTGCCTTTCGGGGCCCTGGGGACCTCTGGGCCCCTTACAAAAAAAAAAGGGGGTTGCCATCCGGGCCCCTTACAGGTGTACTGCCTGTACCCCCCTGATGGCGGCCCTGCTTAGCCAGCTGGACCATAGGGTGAAGAATTTCTTATATTAGTAATTTATTAACAAAAATTTGCTCCTTTGAACATTGGAGATTCAGATCGTTGATAGTGTTGAGGAAGCTCGGTTGTTGAGTTGTGTTCCACAACCTAGCATAGTTCTGTATTTAACCACTTAACGACCGCTCACTGTATATGTACGTCAGCAGAATGGCACCGACAGGCACAATCACGTACAGCGATCGGACCCCCCTCCTATACAGTGAGCGGCCGTTTATCGTTAGGGAGCGATCCGAGATGAGGGGACGGCCATTCGATTCCGGCCACCCCCTCGCGATCGCTCCCGGCGAATGAAAATGCTCCCTCTGCCCGTGTAATGTAAACACAGGCAGAGGAAGCAGGAGGAAGTGATGTCATCTCTCCTCGCGGCGGTCTTTTCGTCCGCAGCGCCGAGGAGGGAAGAAGCAGGTTAGTGCACCAACAGTCCACTGACACTTAGGTACACATAGGCACATATTTTACCCCCCAGTCACCCCCAGATCACCCCCCAGGTCACCCCCCAGCCCCCAATCACAGTGTCACTGATTGCAGTGATCATTTATTTTACTGATCACTGCATTTAGTGTCATCTGTGACAGTAAAAAGTTGCAGGGCAGTTAGGTTTAGGCCCCTTTAGGTCCAGGGTAGCCCCCTAACCCCCCCTAATAAAGGTTTAACCCCTTGATCGCCCCCCAGGTAACCCTTTCACCCCCTAACGCCAGCGTCACTAAGCGATCGTATTTTCGATCGCTGTATTTAGTGCCGGTGGTGCCCTAGATAGCCAGTTATTTATTTTTCGTTTCGCCGCAGGTTTTTATAGTGTCAGGTACCCCCATATATTATTTTAACCCCCTGATTGCCCCTAGAGTTAACCCTTTCACCAGTGATCACTGTATAAGCGTCACTGGTGACACTGGGTACACAGTTAGTTATTTAGTTATTTAGGTAACCCGTCAGGTTTTTATATAGCATCGGGTACCCCCATATTTAACCTAATAAAGATTTTAACCCCCTGATTCCCCCTAGTTAACCCTTTCACCAGTGATCACCATATAAAGGTTACGGGTGACGCTGGTTGGTTAGTTTGCTTTTTATAGCATCAGGGCACCCGCCGTATATAACCCAATAAAGGTTTAACCCCCTGATCGCCCGTCGGGTGGGATCAATTAGGTTTTAGCGCCAGAGAGGGTCTGCGTCGCCCCAGGCAGCGTTAGGTTAGTGCCAGTAATGCTAACACCCACGCGCAAAGCATACACCTCCCTTAGTGGTATAGTATCTGAACAGATCAATATCTGATCTGATCAGATCTATACTAGCGTCCCTAGCGGTTTAGGGTTCCCAAAAACACAGTGTTAGCGGGATCAGCCCAGATACCTGCTAGCACCTGCGTTTAGCCCCTCCGCCCAGCCCAGCCCACCCAAGTGCAGTATCGATCGATCACTGTCACTTACCAAACACAAAACACATAACTGCAGCGTTCGCAGAGACAGGCCTGATCCCTGCGATCGCTAACAGTCTTTTTTGTAGCGTTTGATATATTTGCTGACGACAGTCATGTGCTTTTTTCCTGTGAATCTTACTAGTGTACCCCTAAATTTAGAGCCCAAAATGGCAAATCGAAGGTACACTAGTAAAGAGGCCTACGAGATTCTGAGCATGACAGATAGTGAAGAGGAGGTCACGTATCTGTCAGATTCAGGCTCAGAATATCTTCCCGTAGAAGACAGTGACATCAGCGGCCAACGTCGGATAGCTCTGACGACGAAGTTGAGGTCCCTGCTAAGGTCAGGCGTACCCGATCCCGATCTTCTGAGGTTGTTGAGGAGCAAGAACCGCAGGGCTCTCGTATCATGGAGCAGAGTAGTACTAGCGCCGCTATTCCTTCTGGTGAATTGGCAAGCACCAGCGGCCTAGTACAGCCTGGGAGTACATCCAGCACTGCAGTATCACGTGGTGACGTGGCGAGTCCCATAAGTGCAGTTCAAGCTGGCGAGGTGGCAGGCACAAGTAGTGTCCCGCTGCCACCAATAAGAAGACAAAGACAGGCCCGTCGTACCCATAGTGCCCTTCCTGCAGAATTCGCCTATCCTGATTGGGTCCCCACCACTTCTGCAGAACCCGTACTTCCCCCATTCACTGCCCAACCCGGTATTCAGGTGGAAACAGCTGATTTTATGCCAATTGATTATTATTCAATGTTTTTCACGGAAGATCTCTATAGATCTATTGTGGACCAGAGTAATTTATATGCTAGTCAATTCATTGCCGCTAATCCCCAGTTGCCTTCCATTGTTAAAGATTGGAAACCAATTACAGTTTCCGAATTTAAGACCTTTCTGGGCCTTTCCCTCAACATGGGCACACATAAATTCCCGTCATTGCATGCTTATTGGTCCACGCACCCAATTGACCACATGCCCATGTTCTCTGCCTCCATCCCCAGGAAACCAGGAACCGATACGAGCAGATTTTGCGGTTCATGCACTTCAACGACAATGAAATTTGTCATCCACGTGGGGACCCTGAATACGACCGGCTCTATAAAATTCGGCCCCTCATAAACCACTTCAACGAACGTTTTGCAGCCTTGTTTATTCCCGATCAAGTTGTCTGCGTTGATAAGTCCCTGATTAAATTTTCTGCCCGCTTGGCTTTCAAGCAGTACCTTCCCAGCAAGCGTGCCAGATACGGGGTCAAGCTCTATAAGTTCTGTGACAGGGCAACAGGCTATGTATGGAGCTTTATGATTTATGAGGGAAAAGATAGTCAGGTTGAGCCGGTCAACTGCCCGGATTACATAGGGAGCGCTGGCAAGATAGTGTGGAAATTGGTGTCACCCTTATTCGGAAAGGGGTACCACTTGTATGTGGACAATTATTACACGAGCGTGCCACTGTTTAGTCACTTGTTTGATCATCAGATTGGAGCATGTGGCACAGTGCGACCTAATCACCGGGGCTTTCCCCAACGGCTTGTAGATGCCCGTCTTAGGCTGGGGGAGAGAGCCTGCGTAAAGTGTAATAATTTGCTCGCTATGAAGTGGAGGGACAATAAGAATGTTTTCCTTCTTACCTCCCTTCATGCAGACGCGACAGTCCAAATTCCTACGGCGACTGGTGTTGTGGAGAAACCCCTCTGTGTCCACGAATATAACAAAAATATGGGAGGGGTGGACCTCAACGACCAGTTGTTGGCGCCGTATCTAATTGACCGTAAGGCGAGACGCTGGTACAAAAAAGTGTCTCTATCCTTATTTCAATTGGCTTTGCTGAACGCTCATGTGCTATACAGAGCTTCAGGCGGGACGTTATCTCTTCTAAAATTCCAGAATGAGATAGTCACAGAACTCCTGTATCCAGGCGGTTCTGCACCTCAGCATCCCCAACCAAATGCAGTAAGTCGGCTGCATGAGAGGCTTTATACGTATGTCCTCCCGAGTACCCCTACCCAACGAGCCCCCCAAAAAAGATGTCGTGTCTGTAGCAAGCGCGGATTTAGGCGTGACACCCGTCATTATTGTCCACTCTGTCCTGACAAGCCTGGTCTTTGCCTTGGTGAATGTTTTGAACGCTACCACTCAAAAGTGAAGTTTTAGCGTAGGGTACAGCATTTCACAGACTAGGACACACTTACACAGGGTCTCCCAAGATGCCATTACATTTTGAGAGACCCGAACCATTACAGTTGTTAAAGTTACAAAAAAAAAGTGTAAAAAAGAAAAAAAAAAAGGAAAAATAAAAAAAACAAAAATAGTTGTCGTTTTATTGTTCTCTCTCTCTCTCTCTCTATTTTCTCTCTATTGTTCTGCTCTTTTTTACTGTATTCCATTCTGCAATGTTTTATCATGCTTGCTTTTCAGGTATGTAATTTTTTGTTTTCAGGTGCGCCATTCAACTGCAGCGCGGAATTATTTATCTTGACAGCAACAGCGTTTGCTCCCACGATACATAAAGCCGTGACTCCAGTGCTGTAGGAGGTGATTTCACCACCACAGTTAAAAAAAAAAGAGCATATATGCCGAAGCATGGGGGCAGCAGGGGCGGAGGAGCGATTTTGCTCCTAATACCTCGTATATACGGTCGAAATTCCGACGGAGGCTTGACCGTGGAAAAGTCCGACCGTGTGTACGCGGCATAACCTTTTATGCCGCGTACATACGGTCGAAATTCCGACGGAGGCTTGCCCGTGGAAAAGTCCGACCGTGTGTACGCGGCATAACTTTTTTGCGGGAGGATGCCCCCATGCTTCGGCATATATATATTTTAGGCACAGGTTGCGTTAAAAAAATGTTTTATTTTTTACTAGGTTTTGTTTTGGTATTTGCTTTGCAGGTATGGTATGGTAAGGTCTTACTGTTGTACTGTAATGTTACTTTGTTTTAATGTTAACCATCATTTGCTTAGCAGGTACACCATTCAGTTGCAGAGCGGATCTATTTATCTTGACAGCAACAGCGTTTGCTCCCACGATACATAAAGCCGTGACTCCAACGCTGTAGGAGGTGATTTCACCACCACAGTTAAAAAAAAGAGCATATATGCCGAAGCATGGGGGCAGCAGGGGCGGAGGAGCGATTTTGCTCCTAATACCTTGTATATACGGTCGAAATTCCGACGGAGGCTTGCCCGTGGAAAAGTCCGACCGTGTGTACGCGGCATAACTTTTTTGCGGGAGGATGCCCCCATGCTTCGGCATATATGCCCATCATTAGAAGTGGGTGGATGAAGGGAGGTATTCTAATGGTGGGCATACCCACCGATCAATCTCTTTTTTTCGTTCAGCCAACAGGCTGCATGAAAAAAAAGATTACAATACATGTCCAACAAGGACCAGTAACGTACTGGTATGTTGCTGGACTTTGAATGTTTATACCAGAATGATGCCTGCAGGTTTAGGTATCATCTTGGTATCATTCTTTTCAGCCAGTGGCCGGCTTTCATGTAAAAGCAATTCTAGCAGATAATTAGCCTCTAGACTGCTTTTACAAGCAGTGGGAGGGAATGCCCCCCCCGGATATAAACAGCGCCATTGGGAAATTGGGAAAGCATTTTATCACACCGATCTTGGTGTGGTCAGATGCTTTGAGGGCAGAGGAAAGATCTAGGGTCTAAGCCCCCAATTTTTTTCAAAAAAAGAGTACCTGTCACTACTTATTGCTATCATAGGGGATATTTACATTCCCTGAGATAACAATACAAATGGTAAAAAAAAAAAAATATGGAAGGAACAGTTTAAAAATAAAATAAAAAAGCAAAATAAATAATAAAAAAAAAAAAAAAGCACCGCTGTCCCCCCCTGCTCTTGCGCAAAGGCGAACGCAAGCGTCGGTCTAGCGTCATATGTAAACAGCAATTGCATCATGCATGTGAGGTATCACCGCGAAGGTCAGATCGAGGGCAGTAATTTTAGCAGTAGACCTCCTCTGTAAATCTAACTTGGTAACCTGTAAAAGCTTTTAAATGCTTTTAAAAATGAATGTAGTTTGTCGCCGCTGCGCGTTTGTGCGCAATTTTAAAGCATGTCGTGTTTGGTATCCATGTACTCGGCCTAAGATCATCTTTTTTATTTCATCAAACATTTGGGCAATATAGTGTTTTTTAGTGCATTAAAAATAAAAAAAGTGTGTTTTTCCCCCAAAAAATGCGTTTGAAAAATCACTGCGCAAATACTGTGTGGAAAACAAAAATGCAACACCCACTATTTTAATCTGTAGGGCCTTTGCTTTAAAAAATATATATAATGTTTGGGGGTACAACATAATTTTCTTGCAAATTTTTTTTTTTTTTCCATGTAAACAAAAAGTGTCAGAAAGGGCTTTGTCTTCAAGTGGTTAGAAGAGTGGATGATGTGTGACATAAGCTTCCTAATGTTGTGCATAAAATGCCAGGACAGTTCAAAACCCCCCCAAATTACCCCATTTTGGAAAGTAGACACCTCAAGCTATTTGCTGAGAGGCATGTTGAGCCCATTGAATATTTTTTTTTTTGTCCCAAGTGATTGAATAATGACAAAAGAAAAAAAAAATGTACAAAAAGTTGTCACTAAATTATATATTGCTCAAACATGCCATGGTTATATGTGGAATTGCACCCCAAAATACATTCTGTTTCTTCTCCTGAGTACGGGGATACCACATGTGTGAGACATTTTGGGAGCCTAGCCGCGTACAGGACCCCGAAAACCAAGCACCGCCTTCAGGATTTCTATGGGTGTAAATTTTTGATTTCACTCCTCACTGCCTATCACAGTTTCGGAGGCCATGGAATGCCCAGATGGCACAAAGCCCCCCAAATGACCCCATTTTGGAAAGTAGACACCCCAAGCTATTTGCTGAGAGGTATGTTGAGTATTTTGCAGATTTCGCTTTTTGTCACTAAGTTTTGAAAATTGAAAAAAAAAAGAAAAAAAAAATGTCTTTCTTCATTTTCAAAAACAAATGAGAGCTGTAAAATACTCACCATGCCTCTCAGTAAATAGCTTGGGGTGTCTACTTTCCAAAATGGGGTCATTTGGGGGGGTTTTGTGCTATTTTGGCATTTTATGGCCTTCAAAACTGTGATAGGTAGTGAGGAGTGAAATCAAAAATTTACGCCCTTAGAAATCCTGAAGGCGGTGCTTGGTTTTTGGGGCCCTGTACGCCGCTAGGCTCCCAAAAAGTCTCCACACATGTGGTATCCCTGTACTCAGGAGAAGCAGCAGAATGTATTTTGGGGTGCAATTCCACATATAACCATGGCATGTGTGAGCAATATATAATTTAGTGACAACTTTTTGTACATTTTTTTTTCTTTTTGTCATTATTCAATCATTTGGGACAAAAAAAAATATTCAATGGACTCAACATGCCTCTCAGCAAATAGCTTGGGGTGTCTACTTTCCAAAATGGGGTCATTTGGGGGGGTTTTGTGCCATCTTGGCATTTTATGGCCTTCAAAACTGTGATAGGTAGTGAGGAGTGAAATCAAAAATTTATGCCCTTAGAAACCTTCAAGGCGGTGCTTGGTTTTTGGGGTCCCATACGCGACTAGGCTCCCAAAAAGTCCCACACATGTGGTATCCCCGTACTCAAGAGAAGCAGCAGAATGTATTTTGGGGTGTAATTTCACATATGCCCATGGCATGTGTGAGCAATATATCATTTAGTGACAACTTTGTGCAAAAAAAAAAAAGTTTGTCATATTCCCGCAACTTGTGGCAAAATATAAAATACTCCATGGACTGAACATGCCTCTCAGTAAATAGCTTGGGGTGTCTACTTTCCAAAATGGGGTCATTTGGGGGGGGTTTGTGCTATTTTGGCATTTTATGGCCTTCGAAACTGTGATAGGTAGTGAGGAGTGAAATCAAAAATTTGCGCCCTTAGAAATCCTGATGGCGGTGCTTGGTTTCCGGGGTCCCGTACGTGGCTAGGCTCCTAAAAAGTCCCACACATGTGGTATCCCCGTACTCAGGAGAAGCAGCAGAATGTATTTTGGGGTGCAATTCCACATATAACCATGGCATGTGTGAGCAATATATCATTTAGTGACAACTTTTTGTAATTTGTTTTTTTTTTTTCGTCATTATTCAATCACTTGGGACAAAAAAAAAAAAATATTCAATGGGCTCAACATGCCTCTCAGCAAGTTCCTTGGGGTGTCTACTTTCCAAAATGGTGTCATTTGGGGGGGTTTTGTACTTCCCTGCCATTTTAGCACCTCAAGAAATGAGATAGGCAGTCATAAATTTAAAGCTGTGTAAATTCCAGAAAATGTACCCTAGTTTGTAAACGCTATAACTTTTGCGCAAACCAATAAATATACGCTTATTAACATTTTTTTTACTAAAGACATGTGGCTGAATACATTTTGGCCTAAATGTATGACTAAAATTGAGTTTATTTGATTTTTCTTATAACAAAAAGTAGAAAATATCATTTTTTTTCTAAATTTTCGGTCTTTTTCCGTTTATATCGCAAAAAATAAAAATCGCAGAGGCAATCAAATACCATTAAAATAAAGCTCTATTTGTGGGAAAAAAAGGACGCAAATTTTGTTTGGGTACAACATTGCATGTCCGCACAATTTACAGTTAAAGCAGCGCAGTGCAAAATTCTGAAATCACCTCTGGTCCTTTAGCTACCAAATGGTCCGGGGCTTAAGTGGTTAATAATACATCATTAAAGAATATGTAAACCCAACATTTCATATTCTTGATATGTGTCTGCTGTACCGTGTACTTGTGTGAGGAAGTCTCCTGGTCTCTTTGTATTGCTTCCTTTATGTGATATCCTCGGTGTTGCTACCAGTCCCTCTGCTTTCCTATCGAAAAAAGACCTATCTAGGCATGAGAGCACAGGGTGGTCAGTTTTCTAGCTGTGTTGAGAACTCAGCCTGCTAACCCCTAATCGTAAAAAATAATAAATAAATTATTATTATTAATAATAAATAAACACCCAAGCCCAAACAAAAGAATACTAGGAAATAATAATAATAATAATAATAATAATAATAATAATAATTATTATTATTATTTATTTAGTTTGTGTTAGGGTTAGGATGTTTAGTTATTTATTACTATATCATTTTCTTTTTTTAAGGGTTAGAGGTAAACATTGGGGTTAATTATTTATTTATTATTACTAAGTATTCATTTATTGAATTTATTTATGATTATTTTTATTTATTTGTGTATTTATTTTACATTTATTTATTAATTTATTATTATTATTATTAGTAGTAGTAGTAACACTCTAACAAAAATAAAATAAAAATAAATAGGTAACCCCAGCTCCTTATCCTAACCCTAACCTAACCTTAACTCTGATGCCTCGTACACATGACCGTTTTTTCTGAAGGGGAAAACTGCTATGAGAGTTTTTCATCGGGAATCCCGGCCGTGTGTATGCTCCATCGCAGTTTTTCCAATGGGAAAACTGCCGGACAAAAAAAGAGATCAAGATCTCTTTCTTCCCGTCAGGCCAAAAATCCGTTCGTCTGTATGGTTTTCCGACGGGCAGAAAACAGCGCATGCTCAGAATCAAGTATGAGACGGGAGTGCTCGTTCTGGTAAAACTAGCGTTCGTAATGGAGATAGCACATTCGTCACGCTGTAACGGACTGAAGAGCACGAGGCTGAAAAGGGCGAATTGTCTCTCACCAAACTTTTACTAAAGCAGGCCATACACGGTCGAATTTCGAACAAATTTTCCTTTCAAAATCAGAAAGGAAAAAAATCACAAATCGTTTTTTTTGTGATCCGATGATGCCACCATTGATTTTCGAAATTCGGCCGGGAATATTCTTTTCTCTCCGAGAATATTCTTTTCTCTCCAGGAATCTTCTTTTCTCTCCGGGAATTTTCTTTTCTTGCACATGCGCATTTTTTTCTCTATTACATTTCTCGCATGATTCTCGCATCATTGATTAGAAAATCCTTTGTTTTTCAAAAAATTTTCAACATGTCGGATTCCTCAAATTTGATTGCCGCACGAAAATCGGCTGTTGCTGCAGCCCCACTAACGGTGTGAAATTCGTACGAAAATTCTTTGATACGATTTTCGAAAGAGAACTCTTTCGAAATTCGAACCGTGTATGGCCGGCTTAACATGAGGATCAGCAAAAGCAGCCCAAAGGGTGGCGCCATTGGAATGGAACTTCCCCTTTATAGTGCCGTCGCACGTGTTGTACGTCACCGTGCTTTGGACGGGCGGAATTTTGTCTGAGCGTGTCTATGCAAGGCAGGCTGAGAGGAATTCTGTCTGGAAAACCGTCAGATTTTTATCCGTCGGAAAAAACGGTCGTGTGTACTAGGCATTAGTCTAATGAAAAAAAAATATATGAAATATAATAATAAAAATAAAATAAAAAAATAAAAGCTAATAGAAAAGCTAAAAAAGCTGAAATACCTAGCAACAAATGATGATAGTTTTCTCTATTCGCTAATAAAAAAACGCCAAAACTCAAAAACGCTGTATAAAAATGCACCAAAATCGCGTATAAAAATGTGCAAAAAAAAAAGAAGATGGGGGGGGGCGTAGTATAACTACATTTAATTTTATAATTTTATGTTGCGGGGGGGCGGGGGGTTTACTAAAACAGGTGCACACAGAATATGATGCAGCTCTGCCTAGTAACCTTAAGTTCTTAATTGAACAAGCTGAAGTTAGAAGCTGATTGGTTACTATGCTCAGCTGCACCAGATTCCGTGTGCACCATTTTTAACAAATCTTCCTGAAAGCAGATTCTTTTATCTAATTCCGAACAAGCGTGAACATCAAATGAGGCCTATTGTGCTGCCAACATCCCTGGAGTAAATAGAAAGAAGAAGAACCCCCCAGATGGGACTTTAAAGGTCAACAACAGAGTATGTATGTATAATAGACATGTGCGATTAGTTTCGTACGAATCGGAAATTCGTACGAATTTTTCGAAATTCGTACATTTGTACAAATCCGAATTACAAATTTTTACGAATACGAATTCTGTACGAAATACAAAATTTCGTTTACGAATTTCAGCTCTCAAACCAACACCAACATTCTCACTCACAAGACTCACACATCCATTCTCACTCCCAGACATTCTAATTTCACCAAAAGCACCAAACGACACAAAAATAACCACAAATCCAACAATACCACTCTCTGCTCTGCTCTCTGCTCCTCCCTCACCACATCACACTATACGGCCTCTCAAAATGACATACAGGGGCGGAGACTATAGCCAGTGCCACATGTCAAAACCGAAAGTAAAAAAAATTAGATTTCGAATAGTTACGAATAACCGCGATGTATTAGAAAAGTACGAATCCATTCGAAGCACGCAGCGCCACTATCAGACATGTAAATTTACGAATCAACGAACCCAAAAAAAGTTCAGAATGTACGAATCCATTTGAAGCACGTTAGACAGCGCCATTGTGAGAGACACGTAAAATTACAAATCAACAAACAAAAAAAAGTAACGAATTTACGAATCCATTCGAAGCACGTTAGGCAGCGCCATTGTAAGAGAGACACGGAAAATTACGAATCAACAAACAAAAAAAAAAGTTACGAAAGTCGGAGTTCTGTCCAGAATCAACCAAAACAATGTACTCTACCGAAAGTACGAATTATAAATCAACTAAAAATAAGGCTTTCAGAAATACGACTCATTCCGAATCAACGAAAAACGTTGCTTGCGAAAATACGAATTAGTCCGAACACGAAAATCCCTTTTTACGAAATTACGAATTTTTTAGTTATCCACAAGTCTACTCTAGTCTACACAATAGACTTGTGTTATGTAACCTTAATATGTTTTCGGATAATTCGTTATTATTCGTAGAGTGTCGATATTCGTTATCAAAATTAACGATTCGTACAAAATTCGTATTTCGTACGAATCCGAATTGAATTCCGTACACGTATTACGAATTTTTTTAAATACGAAACGGAACGGAACGAAACGAAACAAATTTTTTGACGGCTCCCATGTCTAATGTATAAAAGTTTATTGACAAAATGTCCAAAAATACAAAGTTAAAACCATAGATGATACGAAAGTACGTGGGTCCAAAGAAGAGGTCCAGAAATCCCGACGCGTTTCGGGACACCTCTCGTCCCTTCGTCAGGGGCTAGTATCCAGACAGGATCACACTGCACAATACAAATAAAAAATAATAAAATAAAATTATTTGTTTGTATTGTGCAGTGTGATCCTGTCTGGATACTAGCCCCTAACGAAGGGACGAAAGGTGTCCAGAAACGTGTCAGAATTTCTGGACCTCTTCTTTGGACCCACGTACTTTCGTATCATCTATGATTTTAACTTTGTATTTTTGTACCTTTTGTCAATAAACTTTTATTCAGTACATACCTACTCTGTTGTTGCCCTTTAAAGTCCCATCTGGGGGGTTCTTCTTCTTTAGTTTTATCTAATTACAGCAGAGCTCAGACTGGGAGAGGAAATAAGTTGCATAAGAAGTCATTCAAATGTGCTGTAGTGTGAAAGCGGAACTAAAGGCGGTATTACTTACCTCTTTTTCCAACGGTTCAACGTCCCTGAGGTCACTTGCTGCCAATGTTCTCTTTGGTTTCCTCTGGGTCTTGGTTGGCCAGTGTGGGATGACGTCATTGCCACACATGCCAGGAGTGCAGTCATCTCGGTACACAGGCAGTGTGCTGGAATGCAGACTGAGCTGCTCACGTACAGCTCATTGCATGTCTCTTCTGCAGTAAAGATCCTGTCTGTCTGGAATCTTTATTTTTCCAACTTTAGTTCTGTTTGATAAAAAGGGACATCCTGGTGGAAGGATAGAGCAGAGTGACAGAGAGATGTGCCTATCAGCCTGCTGCTTCTCCTTTCACGGTCCAGTCACAGACCAGGGGAGGATCAGCAGGACCTATACGTTTTACTTAAAGTGATTGTAATCAATCACCTTGTAAAACAACTCATTCCGTTTAAAATATAAATATAAGGCAAAACATTTGTGTATAGATATAAAAAATGAATTATAAATACCCTTTTTTCCCTTTTTTTTTATAAGTGATCACATTCCTTCTGTTCTCAGCTGTATAAGAGCTGGGGGAGGAGACACAGCAGCACCCTGGGCTTCCCAGTGAATGACTGTGCAGACCGTGTCAAGACAAAGCTGATCATTGGAGTAGAGCACACTGAGTTCCCAGCATACCTAGGGAACCAACCACGATGTGCTCTCCTGCTTAATGTGGTCAGTTTATAATAGGAAAGCAGAAGGACTGTCAGGAACACCAGGGATTTCAGACAAAGGAAGCAATACAAAGAGAACAGGAGACTTTCTCATACAAGTACATGGTACAGCAGGCACACATCAGGAATATGAAGTGTTGGGGTAACAAATGTTTTACTGTGGCAGAGAAAAATCAGGTCTCCTGCCCTTCCAAACAGGGCAGAGCTATGTAACTCCAAGGAATGTATGGACAGAAATACATGTAGCGGGCTGCTAAATTTAAGGGAAGTGTTTGAGAGGTAGTTTGCTCAAACACCCTAATTTGTCAGGGTTTTTGCAACCATTTAATCCGCAGGGAGAGTATCAGTGTACAGTTCCCTGTGGCCTACAGGTGGCGCTGCCATAGTAGGCTAGGGTTGAACCGCTGATACAGTGCTGTGCCTTGTGTGTCCCCTCTCAGCAGCCATACGGTGGGTGTGGTCTACCTGCTGGGCATGCTGGGGGAGGATATAAAAGGGGCAGACGCTGCCTGTTTAGGGGTTCGGTCGTCGGGAGTCCTACTCCCAGGTAGTGTGTGTTCCTGTCCGCCCTGGGCACCTTGGGCCCAGGGGCAGGTGTTCCTGTTCCATCCTGGGTACCTGTAGCCCAGGGTGAGGTACTACCATGCTGTTCCTGTCCGCCCTGGGTATGTAAGCCCAGGGGCCGCAGCGGAGGCCTGGGGCCCAGCACCTTTGGCTGGGGTCCACCGAGGATCGAGGACTCTCAGGGTGCCGCCTTGCGAGGGGACCCATATCTAGGATGAGGAGGCCGGGAAAGGAACTCTCCGAAGACCCAGTGCAGTGTCATGGTGATGGTAGGGTCCCGGTAACTCTCCGGAGGGATGTTTTCTCCTAAGAAGGGGCCATAGCTAAAGAAGGGTATCAGCTTCACCAGGTCTGTGGCAGAGACCAACTTCACAGTCTGTGGCAGAGACTGAGCGCCTAGTTAAACTTGCTTGAGAATCTAAGCAAACATCTGTAACGTTTGTGCCTGGACCTCCTCCACACCTTGTACTGTTCTGTTTCTTGCTCCAACCTTTTTCCTGTCAGAGACTGTTATTGGCTAAGAGAAAATATACTCTGAGTTGGAGTTTCAGCTTGTGTGGACGTTCACTTTACTGGGAAGTCAAGGACTTGTCTCTACCTCAACATAGAGGTTAGAATCATTCTCTGGAGGTTTTCATGTTCTGACCATGGAAGACCCAACAACAACACCGCTCAACCTCCTCACACAGGAGGGTACGGGCTGTTAGTGCGGTGTGCCTCTCTCTTCCTATGAGGAACCAAAGTTAATGCAGGTAGGAGTGAGGTGTGTGCGCTACATACAGATCAGGCAATACTGCTACCTTATATGTACTGTATTTCATCTGTCTTTTTCTGATACATTGTAAAAGATAGGAGCTCCAGGCTGTTTAATTGGATGTCTTTAAATATGACCTACCTTAGTCATTACATCCTAGAGCAGGAACTACAAAGACATCAAGATGCTCTGCTATAAAAATTAGTCTCTTAACTGCTGGATACATATTCTTGTGTAATCTCTGCGTAGCACAATGTTTAGTGTTTATAGTAAACTGTTGTTCTCCAGTGAATTATTCTGTCTTGCTCCAGAGAGATCACTTAATTAACTAACCAATTAAACATGACAATGGACAATTCCTGTTCATTTGAGAATAATTCTGCTGTGAGGAATGCACATAGAACCTTCAATAGTTGATCCATAGAACCTCCAGTTGTTGATGCATCTAGTAGTTGATCCATATAACCTCCAGTAGTTGATCCATCTAGTAGTTGATCCATAAAACCTCCAGTAGTTGATCCATCTAGTTGTTGATCCATAGAACCTCCAGTAGTTGATGCATCTAGTAGTTGATCCATATAACCTCCAGTAGTTGATCCATCTAGTAGTTGATCCATAAAACCTCCAGTAGTTGATCCATCTAGTAGTTGATCCATAGAACCTCCAGTAGTTGATCCATCTAGTAGTTGATCCATAGAACCTCCAGTAGTTGATGCATCTAGTAGTTGATCCATATAACCTCCAGTAGTTGATCCATCTAGTAGTTGATCCATAAAACCTCCAGTAGTTGATCCATCTAGTAGTTGATCCATACAACCTCCAGTAGTTGATCCATCTAGTAGTTGATCCATAGAACCTCCAGTAGTTGATCCATCTAGTAGTTGATCCATACAACCTCCAGTAGTTGATCCATCTAGTAGTTGATCCATAGAACCTCCAGTAGTTGATCCATCTAGTAGTTGATCCATACAACCTCCAGTAGTTGATCCATCTAGTAGTTGATCCATACAACCCCCAGTAGTTGATACATCTAGTACTTGATCCATAGAACATCCAGTAGTTGATACATCTAGTACTTGATCCATAGAACCTCCAGCAGTTGATCCATAGAACCTAAAGTAAGTGATACATCTAATAGTTGATCCATAGAACCTCCAGTAGTTGATACATCTAGTAGTTGATTAATAGAACCAGGGCTTTTTTTTTACCTCTGGCTCAGGCCCTCTGCTCCCTGCTCACCACTAGGGATGAGCCGAACACCCCCCCCTATTTGGTTCACGGCAGAACATGCGAACGGATTAAAAGTTTGTGCGAACTTTCAAACACCGTTAAAGTCTATGGGACTCGATTGTCAAAAATCAAAAGTGCAAATTTTAAAGGCTAATATGCAAGTTATTGTCCTAAGAAGAGTTTGGGGACCCGGGTCATGCCCCAGGGGACATGTATCAATGCAAAAAAAGTTTTAAAAAACTGACGTTTTTTCGGGAGCAGTGTTTTTAATAATGCTTAAAGTGAAAAAATAAAAGTGAAATATTCTTTTAAATGTCATACCTGGGGGGTGTCTATAGTATGCCTGTAAAGTGGCGTGTTTGTCCCGTGTTTAGAACAGTCCCTGCACAAAATGAAATTTCTAAAGGAATAAAAGTCATTTAAAACTGCTTGTGGCTGTAATGTAATGTTGGGTCCCGGCAATATGGATTAAAATTATTGAGAAAAACGGCATGGGTCCCCCTCCATCCCATTACCAGGCCCTTTGGGTTTTGAATGGATATTAAGGGGAACTCTGCATTAAACTAAAAAAAGAAAAGGCGTGGGGCCCTCAGTCCCTATATATATATATACTCTGAACAGCAGTATACAGGTGGTCCAAACAAGACAGGGACTGAAGGTTTGTTCTTAAGTTGAATCTGTTTGTAATTTGGAACAGGTACGTTTTGTAAGTGTAGCTCCCGCCAAAAAAGCTATTTGGATAACATAGGGAAGGGTTATCATCACCCCTGTTACATTTGTTTTGCTGTCTGTGCCAGAACACTGTAAGCCCTCACAGTTACTCTTGATGGGCGCTGGAACGGGCCCTGCTGTGAAATATTATATCAAGAATTGTAATCACATGCCCCTGTTCAACAGGGGCAGAAAAATTGGGCCTTAGGCAGTGGTGGTGGCGGTGGTGGTGGTGGCACAACACTGTAAAGCCTCACAGATACTCTTGTTGAGCGCAGGAATGGGCCCTGCTGAGAAATATTACAGCAAAAATTGTAATTACACGCCCCTGTTAAACAGGGGCAGGAAAATTGGGCCTTAGGCAGTGGTGGTGGTGCCACAACACTGTAACCCCTCACAGATATGCTAGTTGAGAGCAGGAACGAGCCCTGCTGCGAATTATTACAGCAAAACTTGTAATTACACACCCCTGTTAAACAGGGGCAGAAAAATTGGGCCTTAGCCACTGGTGGTGGTGCTCAGAAACAAAAATGTTCTTAGAAGCTATCAACATGAACATTGAGGAGGAATAGGATAATCACTCAGCATAACAGGATAGTCACTCAGCATCAGGGATGAGCTTCGAGTTCGAGTCGAACTCATGTTCGACTCGAACATTTCCTGTTCGCCCGTTCGCCGAACAGCGAACAAATAGGGGTGTTCGTGGCAAATTCGAAAAATCTATGGGAGAAATCTAAAGTGCTAATTATAAAGGCTAATATGCAAGTTATTGTCTTAAAAAGTGTTTGGGGACCGGGGTCCTGCCCCAGGGGACATGTATCAATGCAAAAAGAAGTTTTAAAAACGGCCGTTTTTTCGGGAGCAGTGATTTTAATAATGCTTAAAATGAAAAAATAAAAGTGAAATATTCCTTTAAATTTCGTACCTGGGGGGTGTGTATGATATGCATGTGAAGTGGCGCATGTTTCCCGTGCTTAGAACTGTCCCTGCAAAAAATGTCATTTTTGAAAGAAAAAATTGCATTTAAAACTGACTCGCGGCTATTAATGAATTGTCGGCTCCCGGCAATACATACAAAAGTCATTGATAAAAAAAAAAAAAAGCGTGGGGGTTCCCCAGAATTCAATTACCAGGCCCTTCAGGTCTGGAATGGATATTAAGGGGAACCCTGCCGCAAATTAAAAAAAAAATTGACGTGGGGTTCCCCCAAATATCCATTCCAGGCCCTTCAGATCTGGCATGGATTTTAAGGGGAACTCCACCCCAAATTAAAAAAAAAAATGGCGTGGAGTCCCCCTAAAAATCCATACCATTTTTTTAATAAAGGACTTTTTCAAGGTGTTTGTGTGTTTTTTTAAACATTTTTTTACGCTTTCTTCGTGAAATGGTAGGGGTACCTTACCAATTCACATAGGGGGGGGGGCCGGGATCTGGGGGTCCCCTTTGTTAAAGGGGTCTTCCAGATTCCGATAAGCCCCCCGCCCGCAGACCCCCACAACCACCGGGCAAGGGTTGTGGGGATGAGGCCCTTGTCCCCATCAACATGGGGACATCCTCCCCATGTTGAGGGCATGTGGCTTGGTACGGTTCAGGAGGGAGGGGGGGCCGCTCTCTCGTCCCCCCCTTTTCCCCTGCGGCCGGCCAGGTTGCGTGCTCGGATAAGGGGTCTGGTATGGATTTTTAGGGGGACTCCACGCCATTTTTTTTTTAAATTTGGGGTGGAGTTCCCCTTAAAATCCATGCCAGATCTGAAGGGCCTGGAATGGATATTTGGGGGAACCCCACGTCAATTTTTTTTTTAATTTGCGGCAGGGTTCCCCTTAATATCCATTCCAGACCTGAAGGGCCTGGTAATTGAATTCTGGGGAACCCCCACGCTTTTTTTTTTTTTTTTATCAATGACTTTTGTATGTATTGCCGGGAGCCGACAATTCATTAATAGCCGCGAGTCAGTTTTAAATGCATTTTTTTCTTTCAAAAATGACATTTTTTGCAGGGACAGTTCTAAGCACGGGAAACATGCGCCACTTCACATGCATATCATACACACCCCCCAGGTACGAAATTTAAAGGAATATTTCACTTTTATTTTTTCATTTTAAGCATTATTAAAATCACTGCTCCCGAAAAAACGGCCGTTTTTAAAACTTCTTTTTGCATTGATACATGTCCCCTGGGGCAGGACCCGGGTCCCCAAACACTTTTTAGGACAATAACTTGCATATTAGCCTTTATAATTAACACTTTCGATTTCGAACGTTCGAGTCCATTGTATTTAATAGGGTTCTAAAGTTTACACGAACATTTTGTCTGTTCGCAGGTTCTGGTGCGAACCGAACAGGGGGGTGTTCGGCTCATCCCTGCTCAGCATCAGCATATTCAGTCTTCAAGGGATCTCACATTCATAGTAAAATTAATCGGTTACATCAGCATCAGGTGCTTGGTAGCTGGTGGTGATCCAAGACTGATTAATTTTTATGAAGGTGAGCCGATCAACTGAGTCTGAGGACAGGCGCACCCTGTGATCGGTTACAAAGCCTCCAGCAGCACTGAATGTGCGTTCCAAAAGAACGCTAGATGCAGGACAGGCCAGTAGCTCAATTGCATACTGTGCAAGCTCTGGCCAGTGATCCATCCTCAAGACCCAGTAACCCAGTGGAGTTTCGGTTGGAAAGGTCTCCAAGTCTCATCTTGCCCCTAGGTATTCCTGCACCATGTAAATCAGATGCTGGCGATGGTTGCTGGAACCGATCAGACCTTGGGGCTGCAGACTAAAAAATTGTCTGAACGCATCGGTCAGATGGCCACCTTCTCCACCGCTCCTTCTGTGACTGACCGAAGCCTCAGCAACACGTTGTCCAGGACCAGGAAATTGTAACCTCCCAGGCTCTGGAAACGCATTGCACAAACCTTTCTGCAAGGCCTCCCGAAGATGTTTCATCCTCTGCTCCCTCTGCGAAGGCTGGATAAGGTCCGCAATCTCACCCTTGTAACATGGATCAAGAAGGGTTGCCAGCCAGTACTGATCCCTCTCCTTGATACCACGAATCCGAGGGTCCTTTCGCAGGCTTTGCAGGATCAGGGAGGCCATGCAGCGTACGTTTTCTGAGGCATTCGGTCCAGAGTGCTCTGGGTCACTAAGGACGACATGATCGCAGCCACCTCCTCCCAGCCACGTAGAAGTCCATGGGTTTCTGGGGACTGAAAATGATCCTGTCGGAGGGCGGAGAGGAGGTTGGTGCCATTGTCGCAAACCACCATGCCTGGCTGAAGCTGGCGTGGCATCAACCATCTCTGCGCCTGCCCCTGCAGAGCTGACAGAATCTCTGTCCCAGTGTGGCTCCTGTCCCCTAAACAGACAAACTCAAGCACTGCATGGCATCTTTTTGCCTGAGTGCTTGTGTAGCCCTTAGAACGCCTACGAAGCACATCTGGTTTCGAGGTCAAATCTGCACAGGAAGAGGCCATAGAGGAAGAAGAGGAGGGGGTGGAGGAGAGAGGTGTGGCAGAATCACCACTACCAGCATTTTGGAGGCGTGGTGGCGGAACAAGCTCCAACAATACTGCACCCTGTCCTGCATCCTTCCCAGCTCCCAGCAGAGTTATCCAGTGTGCCGTGAAAGAAAGGTAACGTCCCTGTCCATGCCTGCTGGACCATGAGTCAGCGGTAATATGCACCTTACCGCTGACCGCCCTGTCCAACGAGGCCAAGACATTGCCTTCCACATGCCGGTAGAGAGTCGGAATGGCCTTCCAATTAAAAAATGGCATTTGGGAACCTGCCACTGAGATACCGCACATTCCACAAATTCACGAAAGGGGGCAGAGTCTACCAGCTGACAAGGCAGCAGTTGGAGTGCTAGCAATTTAGCCAAACTAGCATTCAGACACTGCGCATGTGAATGGCTAGGACCGAATTTCTTTCGACGGTTTAGCAAATGGGGTAGGGAAATTTGCCTTCTACAATCGGATTTAGGTGTACCGCTAGCAGATTGCCCGCAAGTGCTTGGGACACCTAATTCTACACCTTCATTCCTCTCAGTGCAGGTTTCTGAGAGGACTGAAGGTATAGTGGAGTTGGAGATCCCAGCTGATGAGGAGCAAGGAGAGGTCTGCCTTGTTCTTTGGTGTGGGTCTTTTAAGTACTGTTGCCAATGGACTGCATGGGAGGTCGACATATGTCTGGTCAAGCATGTGGTTCCCAAGCGGCTGCTGTTTTGGCCACGCTTGATACGCTTCAGACATATGTTGCAAACAGCAACGATACGATCTGCTGCACACGTCTAAAAAAACGCCCACACCAAAGAACTTTTTAAAATACACGGGGAGTCAGCAGCGCCCTGCAAATGCGTAGCTCTGCGGTGTGATGCAGACGGGTGGCTGCCCTTAAGCTGGCACCTGGAGGGCATCCTGCCTTGTTGGAGATGTGTCTCCTCCTCCTCCTCTCTTCTATCAGGCACCCACGTAGAGTCAGTGACCTCATCATCCCTTCCCTCCTCGTCACTGGAGCAAACTTGGCAGTATGCTGCAGCTGGGGGAACATGACTGCCAGTTTCTTGTCCTTCTTGGGCACTCCCTCTCTCTGGGCTCACATTACTGCCTTCATCCTCAACCTGGATACTATCATCAGAGCCTTCAAAACGCTGCGCATCCTCCTGTAGCATGTACCCGACACTGTGGTCGAACAGTTCGGGGGACTCCTCAGGATATGATGGTGGGGCTATGGAAGGAGTGACTGATGACATTGAGCCGATGGAATAGGCCACTTTGGCAGCTGCATTGTCAGGCAAAGTACTCTGAGCCTGGGTGACAGAGGATGAGGAGGATGAGGATGGCTTTGTTATCCAC
The DNA here is from genome assembly GCA_029206835.1 of Rana muscosa. Classification (NCBI taxonomy): domain Eukaryota; kingdom Metazoa; phylum Chordata; class Amphibia; order Anura; family Ranidae; genus Rana; species Rana muscosa. Next base: position 366,043,334 of record CM055118.1, on the reverse strand, counting down.
TCTACCAACTCTTCTGCATGTTGTGGCTCAACACAGCCAGCTGTCGAAAAAAAGGACAAGCGTGCCCCACGGCCACGTGCTGAGGATGCACCGTGTCCACGACAAGCACTGTTGGCTGTAGACACAGAGCCTGCTTTCCCTCTTTTAGTGGCCTGTGAGCGTCTGCCTTTCCTTGGTGGCCTTCAAGACATGCTGTAAAATTGGATTAGCAAAACACCGCCTGAAGTTTACTAGAAAAAGTACACCAGGAATGGCCTACAGTCACATATAGGCTTGTCTAGAGTAGAATGCAGTGGATATATATATGTAGGAGACTGTATATATATTTTATGCACTGCAGATCACTGAATCACCTGCCTGCCTGAAAGTGTATTTGAACACGTACACCAGGAATGGCCTACAGTCAGATATAGGCTTGGCTAGAGTAGAATGCAGTGGATATATATATTATTATTATTATTATTATTATACAGGATTTATATAGCGCCAACAGTTTGCGCAGCACTTTACATCATCAGGGAAGACAGTACAATCACAATACAAAATATATGTAGGAGACTGTATATATATTTTATGCACTGCAGATCACTGAATCACCTGCCTGCCTGCCTGAAAGTGTATTTGAATACGTACACCAGGAATGGCCTGCAGTCAGGTATAGGCTTGGCTAGACTAGAATGCAGTGGATATATATGTAGGAGACAGTATATATATTTTATGCACTGCAGATCACTGAATCACCTGCCTGCCTGAAAGTGTATTTGAATACATACACCTGGAATGGCCTGCAGTCAGGTATAGTCTTTGTTAGAGTAGAATGCAGTGGATATATATATATATATATATGTAGAAGACAGTATATATATTTTATGCACTGCAGATCACTGAATCACCTGCCTGGCCTGCCTGCCTGAAAGTGTATTTGAATACGTACACCAGGAATGGCCTGTAGTCAGGTATAGTCTTGGCTAGACTAGAATGCAGTGGATATATATGTAGGAGACATTATATATATTTTATGCACTGCAGATCACTGAATCACCTGCCTGGCCTGCCTGCCTGAAAGTGTATTTGAATACGTACACCAGGAATGGCCTGCAGTCAGGTATAGGCTTGGCTAGACTAGAATGCAGTGGATATATATGTAGGAGACAATATATATATTTTATGCACTGCAGATCACTGAATCACCTGCCTGCCTGAAAGTGTGTTTGAATACATACACCTGGAATGGCCTGCAGTCAGGTATAGTCTTGGTTAGAGTAGAATGCAGTGGATATATATATATATATATATATATATATATATATATATATATATATATATATATGTAGGAGACAGTACATATATTTTATGCACTGCAGATCACTGAATCACCTGCCTGGCCTGCCTGCCTGAAAGTGTATTTAAATACGTACACCAGGAATGGCCTGCAGTCAGGTATAGTCTTGGCTAGACTAGAATGGAGTGGATATATATGTAGGAGACATTATATATATATTTTATGCACTGCAGATCACCGAATCACCTGCCTGGCCTGCCTGCCTGAACCTGTATTTGAATACGTACACCAGGAATGGCCTGCAGTCAGGTATAGGCTTGGCTAGACTAGAATGCAGTGGATATATATGTAGGAGACGGTATATATATTTTATGCACTGCAAATCACTAAATCACCTGCCTGGCCTGCCTGCCTGAAAGTGTATTTGAATACGTACACCAGGAATGGCCTGCAGTCAGATCTAGCTACACAGGATACAGTATATATATATATATATATACAAGCTGGGATGTATATATATATACTAAATGCACTGTAGCTAGCTAAATCACCTGCTTGCCTGAAGTATATTAGAAACAGTACACCAGGAACGGTCTGCAGTCAGATCTAGTTAAACTTGATACAGTATATATATATATATATATATATATATATATATATATACACAAAGCCTAGATGTATATATATATACTAAATACACTGCAGCTAGCTTAATCGCCTGCCTGCTCAAACTAAATTAAATGACACTCTCTCTCTCTCAACGCAAGCAGCAACACACTACACAGGGCCGACTTGCAGGCGGCCTTATATAGTGTGGGGCGTGGACTTAACCCCCTGAGCCAATTATGGCTCTCTTTGCTGACGGTGCTGTGATTGGCCAAAGCATGCGGGTTATAGTACATGCTTGGCCAATCATCAGACAGCAATGCACTGCGATGTCGCAGTGCATTATGGGGCATTCCGCACCGCTCTAATTTGGTGCGAACGCCCCATGATGTTCGTTTTTTGCCGAAGAGCCAATGTTCGAGTTGAATTGTGTTTGACCCGAACATAAAGCTCATCCCTACTCACCACCAGGGATGAGCTCGGTGTTCGAGTCGAACGTATGTTCAACTCGAACATCGCCTGTTCGGCGAAACCAGAACTTTGTGGGCCGTTCGCGCCAAATTCGTGTGACGCGAACGGCCCACAATGCACTGCACCATCGCACTGCATTGCCGGCGCTGTGATTGGCCAAGCATGCACTGTGACCCCGCATGCTTGGCCAATCACAGCGCCGGCAGCGAGGAGAGCCATAATTGGCCACAGGTAGGATGCCTGTGGGCAATCATAGCTCAGGGGGGTTTAGTACACGCCCCACACTATAAAAGGCCGCCAGCACGGGGGCCTTGTGTAGTGTGTTCCGGCGTGCAGGGAAAGAGCTACATAGGCAGGGACAGTGTGTTCTACAGTGTGTTCTTTTCTCAGGCATCTGCAGGAGTTAGTGGGTGTTGTGTGCCTCCAGCGCAGTATACACCTGTATCTACCCTTTATTGCTCTTCTCTAAGCTAGATAGGCAGGCAGGGACAGTGTGTTCTTTTCTCAGGCATCTGCAGGAGTTAGTGGGTGTTGTGTGCCTCCAGCACAGTATACACTTGTATCTACCCTTTATTGCTGTTCTCTAAGCTAGATAGGCAGGCAGGGACAGTGTGACTTTTCTCAGGTAACTGCAGGAGTTAGTGGGTGTTGTTTGCCTCCAGCACAGTATACACCTGTATCTACCCTTTATTGCTGTTCTCTAAGCTAGATCAGGGTTTCTCAACTCCAGTCCTCAAGGCGCACCAACAGGTCATGTTTTTGGGATTTCCATTGATTTGCACAGGTGATTTGAGCAGTTTCACTGCCTTAGTAATTACCACAGCTGTTTCATCTGCAGGAAATCCCAAAAACATTACCTGTTGGTGCGCCTTGAGGACTGGAGTTGAGAAACACTGAGCTAGATAGGCAGGCAGGGACAGTGTGTTCTTTTCTCAGGCATCTGCAGGAGTTAGTGGGTGTTGTGTGCCTCCAGCGCAGTATACACCTCTCCTTGCTCCTAATCAGCTGGGATCTCCAACCCCACTATACCTTTAGTCCTCTCTGAAACCTGCACTGAGGAATGAAGGTGTAGAATTAGGTGTGTCACAGCCAAGTACTTGCGGGCACTCTGCTAGCAGTACACGGACGTCCGATTGTAGCAGGCAAATTTCCCTGCCCCAGTTGCTGGACCGTCGAAAGAAGTTCACTCCCAGCCATCCACATGCCCAGCGGTTGAATGCTAGCTTGGCTAAATTGCTAGCACTTCAACTGCTGCCTTTTCAGTTGGTAGACTCGGCCCCCTTCCGTGAGTTTGTGCAATGTGCGGTTCCTCAGTGGCAGGTTCCCAAACGCCACTTTTTCTCACGGAAGGCGATTCCGGCTCTCTACCGGCATGTGGAAGGCAATGTCCATGCCTCGCTGGACAGGGCAGTCAGCGGTAAGGTGCATATTACCGCTGACTCATTGTCCAGCAGGCATGGACAGGGACGATACCTTTCTTTCACGGCCCATTGGGTCACTCTTTTGGCAGCTGGGAAGGATGCAGGACAAGGTGCAGTAGTGTTGGAGGTTATTCCGCCGCCACGCCTCCAAAATGCTACTACTGGTTGTGACACACCTCTCTCCTCCACCCCCTCCTCTTCTTCTTCCTCCATGGCCTCTTCCTGTGCTTTGTCCTCGGAACCAGCGGTGCTCCATAGGCGTTCAAGGGGCTACGCAAGTATGCAGGCAAAAAGATGCCATGCCGTGCTTGCGCTGGTGTGTTTGGGGGACAGGAGCCACACTGGGGCAGAGGTTCTGTCAGCTCTGCAGGGGCAGGCCGAGAGGTGGTTGACGCCACGACAGCTTAAGCCAGGAATGGTAGTTTGCGACAATGGCACCAACCTCCTCTCCGCCCTCCGACAGGGACAACTGACCCATGTGCCCTGTGTGGCTCACGTCCTTAACCTGGTGGTGCAGCGGTTCTTGGGCAGGTACCCGGGCTTACAGGATGTCCTGAGGCAGGCCAGGAAAGTCTGTGTGCATTTCCGCAGATCATATAATGCCAGTGCTTGGCTGGCTGAGCTGCAAAAGGAGTTGAACCTGCCCAAGAACTGCCTTATATGTGACATGCCCACCAGGTGGAACTCAACGTTGGCCATGCTGCAGCGGCTGCACACACAGCAGAGGGCCATCAATGAGTACCTGTGCGACTACGGCACCAGGACAGGGTCAGGGGAGCTCGGTTTTTTTTCACCACGCCAGTGGGGCATGATCAGGGATGCATGCACTGTCCTGGCACCATTTGAGGAGGAAACGAGGATGGTGAGCAGTGACAGTGCATGCATCAGTGACACTGTACCTCTTGTCCACCTGTTGGAGCATACGCTGTGTGGAATAATGGACAGGGCACTTGAGGCAGAACAGAGGCAGGAAGAGGAGGACTTCCTTGCCTCTCAAGACCCCCTTTACCCAGACAGTGTTCCTTGTGTCCCACCCATTACACAGGAAGAGGATGATGAAGAGGAGGAGGAGGAGGATTGTGTCAGCATGGAGGTGGAGCATGGCACTCAGCATCAACAGCAGCAGTATTTTAGGGATGATTTACAGTCCCAACAAACCCGTGGACTTGTACATGGCTGGGAGGAGGTGGCTGCAGATCATGACGTCCTTAGTGACCCAGAGGACTCCGGACCGAATGCCTCAGCTAACCTACGCTGCATGGCCTCCCTGATCCTGCAAAGTCTGCGGAAGGATCCTCGTATTCTTCGGATCAAGGAGAGGGACCATTACTGGCTGGCCACTCTCCTTGATCCACGGTACAAGGGTAAGGTTGAGGACCTTATCTTGCCATCGCAGAGGGAGCAGAGGATGAGACAACTCCGGGAGGCCTTGCAGAAAGGTCTGTGCAACGAGTTCCCAGAGACTGGGAGGTTACAAACTCCTGGTCCTGGACAACGAGTTGCTGAGGCTTCGGTCAGTAGCAGAAGGAGCGGTGGAGAAGGTGGCCTTCTGACTGATGCGTTCAGACAATTTTTTAGTCCGCAGCCCCAAGGCATGATCGGTTCCAGCAACCATCGCCAGCGTCTGATATACATGGTGCAGGAATACCTAGGGGCAAGGTCAGACTTGGACACCTTTCCCACCGAAAATCCTCTGGCTTACTGGGTCTTGAGGATGGATCACTGGCCAGAGCTTGCACAGTATGCAATTGAGCTACTGGCCTGTCCTGCATCCAGCGTTCTTTCAGAACGCACATTCAGTGCTGCTGGAGGCTTTGTCACGGATCACAGGGTGCGCCTGTCCACCGACTCGGTTGATCGACTGACCTTCATAAAGATGAACCAGTCTTGGATCACCACCAGCTATAAGCTGAAGCTGATATAACAGAATAATTTATTTTGAAATGTCACATCCCTTCAAGACTGCCTATGCTGATGCTGAGAGACTGTCCTGGTATGTTGACTGACTATCCTCCTCCTCCTCAATGATCCGATTCATGATGATGATAGCTTGGAAGAACATTTTTGTTTCTGGGTGATGCCACCAGTGGCTAAGGCCCAATTTTTCAGCCCCTGTTTAACAGGGGCATGTAATTACAATTTTTTATGCAATGCTTTGCAGCAGGGCTCATTCCTGCACTCCAACTAGAGTATCTGAGAGAGGTTGCAGTGTTGTGGCACCAGTGCCTAAGGCCCAATTTTTCTGCCCCTGTTCAACAGGGGCATGCAATTACAATTCTTGATCTAATAATTCACAGCAGGGCCCATTTCTGCGCCCACCAAGAGTAACTGTGAGGGCTTACAGTGTTGTGGCAACACCACCACCACCACCACCACCACCACCAATGGCCCAATTTTTCTGCCCCTCTTCAACAGGGGCATGTAATTACAATTCTTGATCTAATAATTCACAGCAGGGCCCATTAATGCGCCCACCAAGAGTAACTGTGAGGGCTGACAGTGTTGTAGCACCAGCACCACCACCAAAGGCCCAATTTTTCCTACCACTGTTCAACAATGGCATGTAATTACAATTCCTGATATAATAGTTCACAGCATGGCGTTCCAGCGCCCACCAAGAGTAACTGTGAGGGCTCACAGTGTTGTGGCAACACCAACATGTAAGGGGCAAATTTCAGCAGAGTATATACGGCAGGCCCCTACTTTCAAACATCCAACTTACAAACGACTCCTACTTGCAAACAGAAGGAGACAACAGGAAGTGAGAGGAAATCTACCCCTAGGAAGAGAAATTCTCTCCTGTAAGAGTTAATATGGGAAAAAGGTGTCTCCTCTCTACTGATGCTTTATCACCAATCCTTGTTTCAATAAAAACCCCACTTTTCAAAAACATTTGTCACTGGGACAGAAAGTGAGGTGAAATGTTCTGAACAGGTGCACAGACAGCAAAACAAATGTTACAGGGGTGATAACCCTTCCCTATGTTTTCCAAAAGCTTAAAAATATATTTTTTGGCTGGAGCTACACTTAAACAATGTACCTGTTAAAATTTACAAACAGATTCTACTTAAAAACAAACCTGTATACTGCTGTTCAGAGTATATAGGGGCCTTTTTTTATTTTGGGTGCAGGGTTCCCCTTAATATGCATATGTAGCGCCCTCACCTCTCTTCCTTGCTCTATCGGTTATATGGCTGTTGTCTAGGGGTACCTGGGAGAGAGAGATGATACAAACCACGGCCCATGTCCTCCCGTAACTAGGAGGTGAAGGCCAGAGATTGGGCTTTTGTGTAGGTGTCCTAGAGCCAAGTCCAGTCCTTCGTCCCTGGCTCCTTTGCTTAGTCACCCAAGTTCCACACAGTGAATAGGTCCAACTCAGTTTTATTCTTCTTGCCAAGCAATAATACAGTCTTTCTCCTTTTGAATAATGGGGAAACAGATCGAGGCACAATCCTTTCCCTTCTTGCTGCTGCCCACTGTGCTGTCACCAGTGGTGAATAGTCACTGCCACTGACTAGGTAATTTAGAACGTGAATTTACCTTCGCTCACTTTGCCCCTGTCAGGGGAAGAAATCCGTCCAAGGGAGAAATGGAGGCCTCACCGTCACCAGCGATGCTGCGCCGGACTCTTCGGAGAAGTTACTGCGCACCAGTCCTCACGAACTCAGACACGGGCACCCAAGGCGTTAGGGCCCCCTCGGATTCCTCACCCTTGCGGAACTCAGTCGAAGGTACTGAGCCCCATAGTACTGAGCCCCAGGCTAATGGTGTCTGGAATGCACTCCATCTCTGTTCCAGCTAGGCCAAGGGCGCCTAGGCCTGGAACACCGGAACGCCAGCACCCAAGCTGAAGGTGCCCGGGTGCGGCCACGTCCTTCGACTCTCTTCCCAAATCAGGGCCTCCGCCCCCTTTTATGACCTCTCCCTTTGCATCGCAGCGGGTTCCCCGCCCCGCTGTACCAGCTCCAGGGGAGGACAAAAAGGCACGGTTTGCGGTGTATGTTCAGCTCGAGCCCAAGGCAACAGCGCCACCCAGAGACCCCAGGGAACTTCACACCACCAGAGTCCTTACAAATTCAAATACCTGCTACACATACAAGACCCAAAGGGGCTGGTCATGGGCTGGGGTAGGGGGGGTGGCGATGGGGTACCCATGCCATTTTTCTCAAAAATTTTCATCCATATTACCGGGACCAGACATTACATTAAAGCCGCAAGCAGTTTTAAATGGCTTTTTTTCCTTTAAAAATGTCATTTTGTGCAGGGACAGTTATAAACACGGGAAACACATGCCACTTCACAGGCATACTTTAGACACCCCCCAGGTACGATATTTAAAGGAATATTTCATTATTTTTTTCACTTTATGCATCATTAAAATGACTGCTCCCGAAAAAACGGCCGTTTTTAACCACTTCCCGCCCAGTCAATAGCATATTGACGTCCGGGAAGTGGTTGTGTTATCCACACTGGACGTCATATGATGTCCTGCAGGATAACAGCCGCCGCGCGCCTGGGGGGGCGCACATCGCGGCGATCGGTGGAGCGGTGTGTCAGTCTGACACACCGCTGCACTGATCTCGGTAAAGAGCCTCCGGCGGAGGCTTTTTACCACGTGATCAGCCATGTCCAATCACGGCTGATCACGATGTAAACAGGAAGAGCCGTTGATCGGCTCTTCCTCACTCGCGTCTGACAGTCGCGAGTAGAGGAGAGCCAATCGGCGGCTCTCCTTTCAGAGGGGTTCACGCTGATTGTTTATCAGCGCAGCCCCCCCTCGGAAACCCACACTGGACCACCAGGGAAGCCCCCCAGGACCACCAGAAAAGCCCCAAGCATGTGGATGGCCAGGTAAGTCCCCCATGGCCATTCACATGCACAAATAGATAAAAAATATATGCCAATCAGTGGCCACAATTGGGCACTGATTGGCACCATCATGGCACAACCAAAAATGCATGATGCCCAGCAATGCCAGCCACCAGTCATCAGTGCCACCTACCAGTGTCCATCAGTACCACCTATCAGTGCCCATTCGTGCCCATCTGTGCCCATAAGTGCCCACCTATCAGTGCCCGTCCGTGCCACCTATCAGTGCCACCCATAAGTATACATCAGTGCTGCCTATGAGTGCCCATCAGTGCCGCCTATGAGTGCCCATCAGTGCCGCATACCAGTGCCACATATCAGTGCCCATCAGTGCCGCCTATCAGTGCCCATCAGTGCCGCCTATCAGTGCCCATCATCAGTGCCACCTCATCGGTGCCACCTCATTGGTGCCACCTCATCGGTGCCCATCAGTGTCGCCTTATCAGTGCCCGTTAGTGCCGCCTTATCAGTGCCCATCATTGAAGTAGAAACGGTACTTATTTACAAAATTTTTTTTACAGAAACAAAGAAAAACATATTTTTTTTCAAAATTTTCACTCTTTTTTTATTTGTTATGCAAAAAATAAAAATCGCAGAGGCGATCAAATACCACCGAAAGAAAGCTCTATTTGTGGGGACAAAATGATAAAAAAATTGTTTGGGTACAGTGTTGCATGACCGCGCAATTGTCATTCAAATTGCGACAGCGCTGAAAGCTCAAAATTGGATTGGGCAGGAAGGTGTATAAGTGCATGGTATTGAAGTGGTTAAAACTTTGTTTTGCATTGATACATGTCCCCTGGGGCAGAACCCGGGTCCCCAAACCCTTTTTAGGACAATAACATGCATATTAGTCGTTATAATTAGCACTCTCGATTTCGAACATTCAATTTTCCTTTGGTGTTTATTGATTTGAAGTCATCGCATATTTTTTCACTGAACATGTGTGTGCTTTGGTACTGTGTCCTGTGACCCTGTGGTGTGGGAGCTCACAATTTTGGGATTGACATCTATAGTTGATTTGTGCACCACTAAAGGGACTTATCCTTGTTGTATGTGATTCATGTCCATCCATTTGGGTCCAGTGTCTTTGTTCCATTGTCTGGGTCCAGGTTTTTTGACATTCAATTGGTTCATTATTTTGCACATGTATTTATGTTTATATGTCTTTTTTTCACATTTATTTGCAGCGCAGCTTATTTTATATATCGTTTCTTAGTGTGTGTATCTAACATTTTAGCTGCAGCAGCATTATTTTATTCATTTAATTCTAGTTTATATTTATACAGACAGCACAGTATTTCACCTTGAACTACATATTTATTTGTTAGTTAGATTGCATAGTTAGATTTTTATTTTTTTGCTGTTTTTAGAAGGCTCCCCCTATTGATATGCAAATGAACAAGTCGGATTGGTTTGTGAGCTAAGCAGAGGACAAGATGTCATATACAGTAAGTTAGAGGGAGGAGTTTAGGACTTTTGAAACAGGCATGTGGGAGACAAAGGACAGAGTTGGTTTGGAATACAAAGGAGCAAGACGTGGAGGAAATTGTTTGGTGTTGGACTCCAGGAGATTACTCCATCAATTGAAAACCCAAGTTGAGTAACTGTTTAGTTGACTTATTGCATACATACTGTACATGCTTATTTTGCTAGAAAGGATAATTGGCACGTGCAGGTTGTAGGCATATTTTGTAATCTATACATTGTGTATCCTGCAGTTGTATGTGCAGCTCCTCTGTTTAGTAAAAGCATTGATACACTACAGAAGTCAAAGCTTCCTTGGCTTGTACCGCAAAGAACCTTTTAACAGACACCAAAGCAAAACAATTAGATACAATTGTTAAAGCTTAGTATGGCCGAAGATGATTTTTGGTCATTGGCACAGTAAAAATAAGTCAGCTCTAACGATGTGTGGCCCATATCTGGCTGTTGCAGTATTTGATACATACTTTGCTTTTACTCAGGTAGCAGTTTCCTGTTGGCTGAAAACATCTGGTGCTGAGACTTGTAGTGTCACTGTGAGTCATTTGCTCTGCATCTCCTCCAATCATAAAAAAAGCCTTGAATTCTTTTCACTGAATGCAAGGTGCTCTGTGATTTGAGGAGGTGCAGTTGAAACCAATGATTTAGCCCCCCTCCAATCACAGAACACCTTGCAATTATTGGAAAGAATGCAATGATTTATATGAATGGAGGAGGTGCCGAGTGAGTGACCTACAGTGATTCTTTTCCTAAGGTTACTACAGCAGGAATTACAAGTAAAATGAAGCTAGCATAGCACAATAGTGATATACAGTACTGTATATACTCGTGTATAAACTGAGTTTTTCAGCACTTTTTTTGTGATGAAAATGCCCCCCTCAGATTATACTCGAGTCTGTGTCCATCTGCAGCTTTGTGCACCTGATCTCCCGGCACTGTGACGTCAGTCTAGTCGACGGCCGTGCAGTGTAACAATGCCCCGCCTCTTCCTCGTCCTCATCCGTGATGAGTGGAACACTGACTCACTGCTGGGAAACCGAGTCAGTGTTCCGTCACGGAAGAGGACGAGGAGGAGGCGGTGCTTTGTTACACTGCATGGCCGCCGACTAGACTGAATATATCACAGCGACGGGAGATCATAAGGCTGCAGATGGACACACAGGTACATCAGGTAGGGAGATTGGGCAAGAAATATGGGCACAGTGAGGCATACACATGGACACAGTGAGGCAAAATGAGGCACAGCGAGGCATGCACATGGACACAGTGAGGCACTGGGAGGCATGCACATGGACACAGTGAGGCACGGTGAGGCACAGTAAGGCATGCACATGGACACAGTGAGGCACTGGGAGGCATGGACATGGGCACAGTGAGGCACGGTGAGGCACAGTGAGGCATGCACATGGGCACCCTAGGCTTATACTCAAGTCAATACGTTTTCCCAGTTTTTTGTGGTAAAATTAGGTGTCTCGGCTTATATTCGGGTCGGCTTATACTCGAGTATATACGGTACTTAGATAATAGATTTGTATACACCAGACCCATGAAAGAAAACTACCTAGCACTAGATGATGGGTCCTACTGACAGAATGTTTAAACATAATTGATGAGACCCCCAATGTAACACATTACAGTTTTTTAAATGTGCATCAATGACAACTTTTCGCTGCTTTTATAATAACAGTTTTCACGTCTTGATTCCTCAAGCTGTAAATAAGAGGATTTAGCATTGGGGTCACCATGGAATAGAAGATAGAGGCTGCCTTGTCTTGTTTCTTAAGAACACTGGATGGAGGGCGAAAATAAGTGAAGAAAATTGCTATGAAAAAGATGGAGGCACATGTGATATGGGAAGAGCATGTGATGAATGCCTTTTGACGGCTCCCAGAGGATTTTATACGTAGAATGGAGGAAATGATCAAAGTATATGACACCAAGATTGCTGTCAATGAATACAAACCAAAAGAACTTATCACTGCTAAGTTGACAACATCGCAAGAAAATCCCTTTGAGCAGGACAATTTCATTAGAGGTGGGATGTCACAGTAGAATTGGTCTACATGGTTTGGTCCACAGAACTGAAGACTGAACACACAGCTGGTCTGCAATGCTGCCTGTAAGAAGCCGCAACCAAAAGAGAAGACCACCAGGGACCAACATTTCCTCGTGGTCATTATTGAAATGTATTGAAGAGGGTGACAGATAGCAGCGTATCGATCATATGACATGCTCGAGAGAAGAAGAACCTCAGTACCTGCCATTGCAGCAAAAAAGAAAAACTGGGCAGCACAACCATTAAACGATATAGTCTTGCGCTGGGAAATGAGGTCAGACAGCATTTTTGGAGTGGTAGTAGAGGAATATACAAGATCCACCAAAGAGAGGTAACCCAAGAAGTAGTACATTGGAGTTTGGAGGTTTGAGGCTAAGTGGACCATGGCCATTATGCCCACATTTCCAATGATGGTCAAAATGTAAACCGCAGAGAAGAAAATAAAAAGGAATGGGACAAGTGAGTCATTATCTGTTATTCCGGAAAGCACAAACATTGTCACTTGAGTCTGGTTTAGGTTGTCCATTGAGTTCTTCCTCTGGAAATATTAAAACATATTCGACAGTTTTCATCAAACAAATAATCCAGACAAATGTGCTCTGAAACAAGATATTGTGTGTATTAAGACCCATACACACAATCTGACTTTTTGACAATAACGGTCCGACGGACGTGTTTTATCAGACAATCCGACCGTGTGTATGCTCCATCGGACAATTGTTTTCGGTTTTTCAACGGACAAATGTTCGATGTGCATGCTCTCAAACTTTCCGGCAACAAATGGCCGATGGAGGATAATCTGATCGTGTGTACACAAGTCCATAGGACTAAAGTCCAAAGTACAAACACCCATGCTCAGAACCAATGCTAAAGATCAGACAACACTGGTAGAAGTTGCCCAAAGGGTGGCGGTAAAGAGCTGAAAAACCACGTGATTTGGTGAAAGTTGGCTGAAAATGTTCTGCCGTGTGTGTGCAGAACAAGTTCACGGCCAACGTCCTTCGGACCAAAATCAGCGGAAAAGTCAGATGGAAGTCCAATCGTGTGTATGAGGCTTTAGATTCATGAAAAAGACAACACCATTTACTTGTTTTGTTCTTCTACGTTTTATAATTAACATTGCTTATTTTCTAAAATAAAAAAGTCCTTCAAAGATGGGGATGCTGGGTGATCTACTGGATCATATTTAGTCAATTACGTCACCCAGCACTCCCGACTCAAAAGGCAATTTTTTTTCCTGGTCATCACCAGATTTGGTAAAAGATGTCGTCCATGATCCCTGTCTGATTTGAATACAAACAGCAGCCAGGGATCTGTCATTTTGCGGAAGTAGTATGATGGGGTTAAATCATTTGGTGGTGGGTTGTCGTGATAGCAGGGCATTACTATTAGGTGCATGGGTCATTGTGATGTTCGGTCATTATGACTAATGATGGATCTACATCACTGGATAATGTGATTGACAATGGATTTACATTGGTGGACATTTTTTTTTAACCCCTTGCCGACCGCAGCACGACTATATACGTCGGCAGAATGGCACGGCTGCTCAGATCGACGTATATATATGTCCCCTTTAAGGCCCGGGGTTGCGCGCGCCCGCCGCAAGCTCCGAGGGTCTGTCCGTGTTTTCCGTGGACTCGATGTCCGCCAGGAGTCCCGCGATCGCCTCACGGAGAGGAAGAATGGGGAAATGCTAATGTAAACAAGCATTTCCCTGTTCTGCCTAGTGACAGGACACTGATCACAGCTCCCTGTGATCGGGAGCGGTGATCACTGTCGTGTCACACGTAGCCACGCCCCCCCACAGTTATAACACATCCCTAGGACACACTTAACCCCTTCAGCGCCCCCTACAGGTTAACCCCTTCACTGCCAGTCACATTTACATCAGTAATCAGTGCATTTTTATAGCACTGATCACTGTATATATGTGAATGGTCCCAAAATAGCATCAAAAGTGTCCGATGTGTCCGCCATAATGTCGCAGTCACGATAAAAATCACTGATCGCCACCATTACTAGTAAAAATAAAAAATATTAACAAAAATGCCATAAAACTACCCCCTATTTTGTAGACGCTATAACTTTTGCGTAAACCAATCAATAAATGCTTATTGCGATTTTTTTTTTTTTACCAAAAATATGTAGAAGAATACGTATCAGCCTAAATTGACGCTATATTTTTGTTTATAGCGCAAAAAATTAAAACCACAGAGGTGATCAAATACCACCAAAAGAAAGCTCTATTTGTGGGAAAAAAAGGATGTAAATTTTGTTTGGGAGCCACGCCGCACGACCGCGCAATTGTGAGTTAAAGCAACGCAATGCCGAATCGCAAAAAGTGCTCTGGTCTTTGGCCAGCCAAATGGTCCGGGGCTGAAGTGGTTAAATCACTTTGTCATGCTGTGTGTGTTGTTCTAATAATGGACTTGCTAGCTGATAGCCAAAGTCTGTAGCCACATTTTTCTCATGTTTCACCCCTATTGAGCCTAATTGATTAAACAGCGTGGCCTTCTGGGATCCTCAACTGTGTTTATTTACACTATGAATTTCTTTGGGAGGGGATAAGTAATAAGGGGCACATATTTTCCTGGGGTGGGTTTATATGACTCCACATGCCTGATAAAGGGGTCCTGGGAGGCTCCGCAACATTGCTATTTGCTATAGCAATGTGATTGTTGAATAAAGCTTAGGTCCCACTCTGAGGATCCATGGTGTGCTGGTGACATTCTCTTCCTCTGACTATATACGGCTCCAGCCGGTGGTCGCTGCAGCACCCACTTATATACACAGGCATTTCAACAGGAACGTGTGCGCTGGGAATAGTGTGTTGTTTTACCCCTAGGTTCGCAGATTGAAACAACCAGCATAATGAACTTTGTCCAACTCACTCATCCCTAGTAATATGTTTATTTCACAAAGGCAAGTCAAGGTACCAGATCCACTTCTATGAGCCCTGGAAACATTTGTGATGTTTTACAACAGTCTTCCTCTCTCTCTTCAGATGACTACATTTACATTACAAATATAACAAGCAAACTTACTTGTCAAATAAGGTCCAAGGTTATCTCAGGTGTGTATTTTTCTGCAGAGTAGTATAAAGGATAGGTACCTATCACTTTGGTTACAATAAACATTAACTAGTTTATTGCATACTGCAACATATGGGAAGGAAAAAGAAGGAGGAAACACCAATAAGCAGATTGTCTCAAACACCAAACTATACTGAAGCCCCGTACACACGATCGGTTTGACTGATGAAAACCGTCCGATGGATGGTTTTCATCAGACCAACCGATCGTGTATGGTACCCATCGGTCTTTTTTCCATCGGTTTTAAAAAATAGAACTTGTTTTAAAATTTTCCGATGGATAAAAAACCGATCGAAAACTCAGATCGTCTATGGGCAAGTCCATCGGATAAAAAACCCACGCATGCTCAGAATCAAGTCGACGCATGCTCAGAAGCATTGAACTTAATTTTTTTCGGCTCATCTGAGTGTTTTACGTCACCGCGTTTGGAACGGTCGGTTTTTTGACTGATGGTGTGTGGGCAAGACTGATGGAAAACAGTTTCATCGGATATCCGATGGACAAATCCATCGGACGAAAATCCATAGGATATCCGATCGTGTGTACGGGGCTTAAGGCCAAATGCTCCATAAGTCTCTCTACTTTCACATCAGAGACCCTGCTGGCTGGATACCTGCTCGGATTTGGTTTCTTGGAGATTAGGGTTTTATGCCGCGTACACACGAACGGAAATTCCGATGTGAGCTTTTGGTCGGAAATTTTGAGTTTTTGTGTATGCTCCATCAGACTTTTGTTGTCAGGATTTCTGCCAACAAAAGATTGAGAGCTGGTTCTCCAATTTTCCGATGGAAAAAATTCCTATCGGAAATTCCATTCATCTGTATGCAATTCCCACGCGCAAAAAACACGCATGCTCAGAATCAAGCAGAAGAGCCGAACTGCCTATTGAACTTCATTGATCTCGGCTCGTCGTACGTCTTGTACGTCACCGCGTTCTTGATGGTCGGAATTTCCGACAGTATTTGTGTGACCGTGTGTATGCAACACAAGTTTGAGCCAACATTCCGTTGGAAAAAAAACATGGTTTACTTGTCGGAATTTTCGTTCGTGTGTACGTGGCATTAGAGGTATCTTAATCCCGGTGTTCAAAGACAGGAGGGCTGAGAATGTTCATGTGGGGCTTCTCAGTCTTTCAAATTTGTGGGGGGCAGCCACAGTTGCTACCTTAAGACTAGATGCTCAATCCTCTGGAAGCAAACATCTTCAGGAATACCTCCCAGAAGGGAAGACTTCTCCATCTTTCATCCCCTAGCCTTGAAGCTCTAAGGTCTCAGCCCAAAAGATAAGTGGCTGAAACAGGAAAGGTCCCAAATATTTAACTCATCACCAACCCCTATGGGTTGGACAAGGTTACAAAATACTCATATGCAACAGGTTGCTTCTGCTGCTGGAGAAATCTCAGTTGCACCTGGCAAAGAAAGGGCTAGACTTGTTTCGTTAAGATTCATTTTTCAGATGCAAATTTGATTTCCTGAGATTTGAATGTATCTATATTTCCCAAATAAACATAGTAACGAATGTAAACAAACCTGAAAAAAAAGGTATACCAAAATTAATGAATGCATTCATTTAATTCGGATTCATTGTGACTAGGTGGTTGTTAGGGAGCTGGAAGCCCCCACGTTCTTAACAACCATGACTCATCTGCTGTCAGCAGGATTCCCCACTGACAGCAGAATGTAAGCAAAAGAACTGCTGGCATTTTAAATAAAAAATAGAAGCTTACTGCAGCTCACTTCTTGCTCACATAATGATGTAATGGGAATTTGGAAACATACTACATTGTAAATCCCTACATTTTCTAGTAGCCTTTAACATAAAAAGCCAACCTCCACCCACCACCTCCTGTACCGCCTTACTGATACCCAGAGTGTCTGCCACCCTCAAAGACTGATAGTCATATGTGGGAAGTGTCAAGGTCTTAACTCAACTTCCTACTAGTGAATTTAAAAGTTGCATAATGGAACACACTGAGACTTGCGGGATCCCTGGTAGTAGCTTACGTTCAATTCAAACTTGGGCTTGGCCAAATCTGGAAGGCAGCTGTCACTCCTGGGCCAATAACTGTAGCCAGGACATTCCCAGCCCTGAAGCTGCATGGATGCAAAGGGGTGAGGATGCCCATGATATCATTGATCTAGCTTTTCTTTAGGTCCGGGTTTGGTCTAAATTCATGTTCGACCAAACCCTGAAGTCAGCTATCAGTGTCAGATCAATAAGCTGCAAGCAAGGGATCCCTGCACTTCAGCTACAAATGCACAAAGAAGCAGGGATGCTCTTGACATCATTGATCTAATATGGACACATGGCTATATTAGCACAATGTCACTGACCTAATAAGCCATGTGGTTATATTAGGTCACAATGTTTTGAGCATCCTTGCCCATTTGTGTATGTGCGGCTGCGTGGCAGGAAGCTTTGTGATATCATTGACCTACTGTATTATAACCACATGGCCGTATTAGGTCAATGGTGTCATAAGCGCCCCTGTACAGGAAAATGTCAACCACCCCAGCCTATAACTAGCCTTTGCAGCAAGGTGCACATGTAAGAGTAATGCACATTAGAAACAAACAGAAGATTTACCAACACACTTACCAGCCAGCCTGCAAAACATCCAAAACGCTCTGTTTAACAGTTTGCGTTAAAAACAGAGGGTTTTGTTTGCACACATTTGAAAATATATGCGTAAGCCGCAGTGCCCGCGTCAAGGGACCTCTGTATATACTGTGGTCATAACTCTAAAGTTTGCAGCTCCATAGTAGGAACACATATATCAACGTATCAGCAGTGGCCCGTCCATATGGGGTGCAGGGGCGCCGCCCCCCTAATTCATGCGACCGGCCCCTAAGTTACATGCAGGGTGCCGTACGCATGGTTTCCAATGGGAGTTTTTTTGTTTTGTTTTAGAAGCACATGATTAGAGCCTGAGGCTTTAATTGGCTTCAAAAAAGGGGGGGCTCGGGGCGCAGTGCAGCCCACCCACTTGTGTGACAATAATGAATTAATATTCGCTATTGCCTTCTTGCTTTTCCTCCCGGCCAATCCCGGCTCAGGAAGCGGGTCCTGAGACCCAATAGGCCGAGAGGAGAAGTGATCCTATTGGCTGCCTAGGAGGAGGAGCGAGGAGAAGCAGGGGAAGCCGCGCCGCCATTAAGCTGTGGAAGGAGGAGACGCAGAGACCTAGATGGGGTACGTGCGGGGACCGATCGACCGGCCGGGGGGGTTGGCGGATGGATTGCTGCCCCCCCCCAAAAAAAATATACCAGCCTCCACTGCAATTGATAGGTTAAGGGCAGGTATGCCTGGAGGGAGCCCACCCCTCCTTAAAGGCACAGGGACGCATGTGATACCCAACAATAGCACAATGGCAGCAAAGGCATCCAGTGCATCCCTGCACCCAATTCAACCAACTTTACCAAAAATGGCAACCTCCCCAACCTATAACTGGCTTTTGCAGCAACCCAAACCCCCCCCCCACACCTGTTTTTAAATGCAAAGTGTTAGACGGGAACTATTTGGTTGTTTTTGCAGGCTGGCTGGTAAGTGTGCTGGGAAATCTTTTGTTTATTTTCATCATAAGTGCCCCTGCCCCTTTGTATGTGCCCCTACATACAAAAGGTTTGGGCAGAACCCAGAGTCTAACCCAAGCCCATCTCCACTCCCTGGGTTCTCAAGAAGCTATCCAAAGATATATGCTTACAGCTGTAGGTGCTTCCATTCAACTCTTGGCGGAAGTGTAAATAGTATGTCATTTAAGAAAATTTTGAGAAATGTACAAACTGCTGTACTCCTATCAGGAAGAAAACACCAAGAAAAAATATATTCCAGACAGTATTTATAGATCAAGATAAAAAGTTTAGCAAATAAGGACACTTACATGTTGGAAGTCTTATAAAGTGCAATGGGGCCGGCTTCCGAGAGGAATGCAGCTTCAAAGGTGGCGGGTCTCTGAATGATGAGTAGTGACAACATCGCTTCGGGTATTTTATATCCAGTGCCACCAAGGATTCTGATAAAATGTTACCAAGGATTCTGATAAAATTAGCAATTTGAAGGAGGGCAATTCAATTAAGTTGAAAAAAAAGAAAGATAAACCAGAATACAATACCATGACCCACATTTTTTTAAATGGACTCATTAGCAGATATAACAAATTAGTATTTGTTGTACGTATGATAGATGGGATCTCAAGGTGCTTCCACATCACTTTGTTTTAAGCCAGCCATACATAGATCAAAATTTGACCGGTTCAGCCAGGATTGGCTGAATTTTTATAAATTCATAGGCAGGCTGGTTGTACACAAGTTGATCTACCAATTTGGGTTTTTCCCAAATGATCTATAGCCGGCAAGACTGATCATTGTACTATGGCGGTGGGGAGGTCTCCCCACCAATAAAATACTAAACCACAGCAGGAGAGATTCCCATATGCACCTTGAACGTGTGAATCAGATAATTTATTTTGTTCAGCCCTTTGATAGAAGAAAAAAAAAGATCAATGTATGGGCTGCCTTAGAAGTAAAAAAACTAAACATGTGAAAAATGAAACATGTTTCTAAGTAGCATAAGCTCCACACTCCTTGGGTGATTAGAGGAATTCAACTGGATCCTGTTTTAGGGCCATTGGGGTTTATGAGCCAAGAATCCTCTCCCCATATGATGCAAGATAGGGGGCTTATGATCCTACAAGTAAGTTTCAATATTTGCATATTAAAGTGACCCAGAATTTGGGCTAACTGACCATCAATTGAAATTTGATCTACTATAATATTTTGTATATATCTATTATAAATATAGTCTTTTTGCCCAACAGAGCTGACAAAGTGATGACCTCTCCAGAAGAGTGAATCTACTAGACTTGTGCACAACGGAAAAATTCGTTCCGTTTCGGTTCGTTTCTTTCCGGTCCTGTTGATTCGTAATCATTCGTAATTTTGCTAGACGGGATTTTTCGTGTTCGGACTCATTCGTATTTTTGCAAGCGACATTTTTCGTTGAATTTTTTGTTGCTTTATAATTCGTACTTTCGGTAGAGTACGTTGTTTTTCGTTGATTCTGGACACAACTCCTACTTTCGTAACTTTTTTTGGGTTCGTACTTTCGGTAGAGTACGTTGTTTTTCGTTGATTCTGGACACAACTCCTACTTTCGTAACTTTTTTTGGGTTCGTTGATTCGTAATTTTCCGTGTCTCTCTCACAACGACGCTGCCTATTATGCCTAATGTGCTTCGAATGGATTTGTACTTTTCTAAATACATTGCGGTTATTTGTAACGATTCGAAATCTCGTATTTTACTTTCGTTTTTTACATGCGGCTATAGCCTCTGCCCCTGTACACCATTTTGAGAGGGTTCAGCACGGTGAGGGAGAAGCAGAGAGCAGAGCAGAGTGTTATTGTGCTTCGAATGGATTCAAAATCTCGTATTTTACTTTCGTTTTTTACATGCGGCTATAACCTCCGCCCCTGTACACCATTTTGAGAGGGAGTTCAGCACGGTGTGGGAGAAGCAGAGAGCAGAGCAGAGTGAGTGTTATTGTGCTTCGTATGGATTCGTACATTCGTAACTTTTTCATAACGAATTATGCCGAAGACATTCGGGCATTCGCTATTTGCGGTATAATTTATTTCGGATTCGGTCTTATTCGTAATTGCTTTGTTCGGAAATTCGAATGCTTCCGAATGTCCGAAAGTTGCTAAATTCGGACGAATTTCAATTCGTTACGAAACGAATTGCACAAGCCTAGAATCTACCTCATGGTTTGCTGCTGACAAGTCAGTGACCTACAGAATTACTTAATTGCAGTTGAAAAAAGTAAAGTTACCAGTCCAGTCCAGAAACACGTAGAGTTTGAGAAAAGTCCCACTTCCATCTGGATCACCATATGCGTTAACATTTATGTGATATACATGGTGTCTTGAATAGGGATGAGCTTCGTGTTCGAGACGAACTCATGTTCTAGTCGAACATTGGCTGTTCGGCCGTTCGCCGAATTTCGAACATTATGGGCCGTTCACACCAAATTCGAGTGGCATCGCAGTGCATTGCTGGCTGATGATTGGCCAAGCATGCACTATGACCCGCATGCTTTGGCCAATCACAGCGCCGTCAGCACAGAGAGCCATAATTGGCCAAAGTCAGAGTGCCTTTGGCAAATCGTGGCTCAGGGGAGTAGGTACACGCCCCACACTATCTACTATATACGGCCGCCTGCGTGTCGGCCTTGTGTAGTGTGTTGCGGTGTGTGAGAGAGATAGATAGAGAGTCAGAGTGTCATTTAATTTCAGTTAGATAGAGCAGGCAGGCGATTGAGTTAGCTTTAGTCAGTTTATTTAGTATATATATGCATCCTAGGAGTTGTATATATATATATATATATATATATATATATATATATATATATACACTGTATTCAGTTTGGCTAGATCCATTCCTGTTATTCTCTACCTAATATACTGACAGGCAGGCAGTTGATTGTGGTAGCTGCAGTATTTTCATCAGTGTACTGTATCCTGTGTACAGTGTGCAACTACAGCTAACTGCAGACAATTGCTGGTGTTCTCTTCCTAATATACTGACAAGGCAGACAGCTGCAGTATTTTCAGTCAGTGTACTGTATCCTGTGCACAGTGTACAACTAAAGCTAACTAAAGACAATTGCTGGTGTTCTCTTCCTAATAATACCACAGGCAGGCAGCTGCAGTATTTTCAGTCAGTGTACTGTATCCTGTCCACAGTGTGCAACTAAACCTAACTGCAAACAATTGCTGGTGTTCTCTTCCTAATAATACCACAGGCAGGCAGCTGCAGTATTTTCAGTCAGTGTACTGCATCCTGTGCACAGTGTGCAACTAAAGCTAACTGCAGACAATTGCTGGTGTTCTCTTCCTAATAATACCACAGGCAGGCAGCTGCAGTATTTTCAGTCAGTGTACTGCATCCTGTGCACAGTGTGCAACTAAAGCTAACTGCAGACAATTGCTGGTGTTCTCTTCCTAATAATACCACAGGCAGGCAGCTGCAGTATTTTCAGTCAGTGTATTGTATCCTGTGCACAGTGTGCAACTAAAGCTGACTGCAGACAACTCCTTGTGTACCTACCTATTCCAATACATCAAATAAAGTACAGGTGATACTCAAAAAATTTGAATATCGTGCAAAAGTTCATTGATTTCACTAATGTAACTTAAAAGGTGAAACTAATATATGAGATAGACTCATTACATGCAAAGCAAGATAGTTCAAGCCGTGATTTGTCATAATTGTGATGATTATGGCTTACAGCTCATGAAAACCCCAAATCCACAATTTAGAATATTGCCTGCAATCAATAAAACAAGGATTGTACATAGAACAATATCGGACCTTTGAAAAGTATAAGCATGCATATGTACTCAGTAATTGGTTTGGGCCCCTTTTGCAGCAATTACTGCCTCAATGCGGCGTGGCATGGAAGCGATCAGCCTGTGGCACTGCTGAGGTGTTATGGAAGACCAGGATGCTTCAATAGCGTCCTTCAGCTCTTCTGCATTGTTCGGTCTCATGTCTCTCATCTTTCTCTTGGCAATGCCTCATAGATTCTCTATGGCAGGGATATGCAATTAGCGGACCTCCAGCTGTTGCCAAACTACAAGTTCCATGAGGCATAGCGAGACTCTGACAGCAGCAAGCATGACACCCAGAGGCAGAGGCATGATGGGACATGTAGTTTGGCAACAGCTGGAGGTCCGCTAATTGCATATCCATGCTCTATGGGGTTCAGGATAGGCGAGTTTGTGACCAATAAAGCACATTAATCCCACGGTCATTGAACCAGGTTTTGGTGCTTTTGGCAGTCTGGGCAGGTGCCAAGTCCTGCTGGAAAATGAAGTCAGCATCCCCATAGAGCTCGTCTGCGGAAGGAACCATGAAGTGCTCCAAAATATCCTGGTAGATGGCTCCGTTGACCTTGGACTTAATGAAGCACAGTGGAACAACACCAGCAGATGACATGGCTCCCCAAATCAACACAGATTGTGGAAACTTCACACTGGACTTCAAGCATCTTGCAGTGTGTGCCTCTCCATTTTTCCTCCATACTCTGGGTCCTTGGTTTCCAAATGAGATGGAAGATCAGATAGATTTGCTCTCATCAGAAAAGAGGACTCTGGACCACTAAGCAACAGACCGGGTCTGTTTTTCTTTATCCCAGGTAAGACGCTTCTGACGTTGTTTGTTGTTCAGGAGTGGCTTGACAAGAGGAATACGACATTTGAAGCCCATGTCCAGGATCCATCTGTGTGTGGTGGCTCTTGATGCACTGACTCCAGCCTCAGTCCACTCCTTGTGAAAGTCCCCAACACTTTTGAATGGCCTTTTCCTGACAATCCTCTCCAGGCTGCGGGCATCCCTGCTGCTTGTGCACCTTTTTCTTCCACACTTTTCCCTTCCACATAACTTTCTATTAATGTGCTTTGATACAGCACTTTGGGAACATCCAACTTCTTTTGCGATTACCTTTTGAGGCTTTCCCTCCTTATTGAGGGTGTCAATGATGGTTTTCTGCACAACTGTCAGGTCAGCAGTCTTTCCCATGATTGTGATTCCTACTGAACCAGACTGAGAGACCATTTAAAGGCTCAGGAACCCTTTGCAGGTGTTATGGCTTTATTAGCTGATTAGAGTGGGACACTTTGATCCTAGAATATTGCACCTTTTCACAATATAAATTTTTTATGAGATTGTAGATTTGGGGTTTTCATGAGCTGTAAGCCATAATCATAACAATTATGACAAATAACGGCTTGAAATATCTTGCTTTGCATGTAATGAGTCTATCTCATATATTAGTTTCACCTTTTAAGTTGCATTAGTGAACTAAATGAACTTTTGCATGATATTCACATTTTTCGAGTATCACCTGTATGTCTGGAAGGCCAACAAGGAGAGGCAGACACACACAGGCCAATAAAAGAGGGCAAGCAGGCTCTGTGTCTAGAGGCAACAGTGCTGGTCGTGGACACGGTGCATCCTCATCAGCACGTGGCCGTGGGACACGCTTGTCCTTTTTTTCGGCAGCTGGCCGTGTTGAGCCGCAACATGCTGAAGAGTTGGTAGAGTGGATGACCAAGTCGTCCTCATTCTCCTCATCCTCTCTCACCCAGCCTCAGGGTACTTTGTCAGCCAAAGTGGCCTCTTCCCTCGGCTCAATGGCATCAGTCACTCCTTTCCTAGCCCCACCATGTCCTCCTGAGGAGTCCCTCGAACTGTTTGACCACAGTGATGGGTACATGCTGCAGGAGGATGCACAGCATTTTGAAGGCTCTGATGATGGTACCCAGCTTGAAGAAGGCAGTAACGTGAGCCCAGAGAGAGGGGGTGCCCAAGAAGGACAGCAAACTGGCAGTCATGTTCCCCCAGCTGCAGAATACTGCCAGGTTTGCTCTAGTGATGAGGGAGGGGATGATGAGGTCACTGACTCTATGTGGGGGCCTGATAGGAGAGAGGAGGAGGAGGAGGAGGCACATCTCCAACGAGGCAGGATGCCCTCCAGGGGCCAGTTCGAGGGCAGCACACCGACTGCATCACACCGCAGAGCTCCGCATGTGCAGGGCGCTGCTGTCTCTGCGCGTTATTCCAAAAGTTCTTTGGTGTGGGCCTTTTTTGAGACGTGTGCAGCAGATCGCACCTTTGCTATTTGCAATATATATCTGAAGCGTATCTCGCACGGCCAAAACAGCAGCCGCTTGGGCACCACATGCTTGACCAGACATATGTCGACCTGCCATGCAGTCCGTTGGCAAGCGTACATAAAAGACCCACACCAAAGAACAAAGCGGACCTCTCCTTGCTCCTCATCAGCTGGGATCTCCAACCCCATTATACCTTCAGTCCTCTCAGAAACCCGCACTCAGAGGAATGAAGGTGTAGAATTAGGTGTGTCACTGCAAAGTACTTGCGGCAATCTGCTATTGGTACACCAACGTCAGATTGTACCAGGCAATTTTCCCTGCCCCAGCTGCTGCACCACTGAAAGAAGTTCGCTCCCAGTCATCCACATGCCCAGCGGTTGAATGCTAGCTTGGCTAAATTGCTAGCACTTCAACTGCTGCCTTTTGAGTTGGTAGACTCTGCCCCCTTCAGTGAGTTTGTGGAATGTGCGGTTTCTCAGTGGCAGGTTCCCAAATGCCACTTTTTTTCACGGAAGACGATTCCGGCTCTCTACCGGCATGTGGAAGGCAATGTCTTGTCTTGCCTCACTGGACAGGGCGGTCAGCGGTAAGGTGCATATTACCGCTGACTCATGGTCCAGCAGGCATGGACAGGGACGTTACCTATCTTTCACGGCCCACTGGGTAACTCTGCTGGCAGCTGGGAAGGATGCAGGACAGGGTGCAGTAGTGTTGGAGGTTGTTCCACCAATTTCAAACAGATTCTACTTAAGAACAAATCTACAGTCCCAGTCTTGTTTGCACCACCTGTATACTGTTGTTCAGAGTATATAGGGCCTGGGACCCCACGCCATTCCTTTTTTTAATTTGGGTGCTAGGTTCTTCTTAATATCCATACAAGGCCCAAAGGGGCTGGTAATCGGACTAGGGGGGGGGGTACCCAAGCCTTTTTTCTCAATGATTTTCATCCATATTGCTGGGACCAGACATTACATTAAAGCCACAAGCAGTTTTAAAT
Source organism: Rana muscosa (assembly GCA_029206835.1). NCBI lineage: Eukaryota > Metazoa > Chordata > Amphibia > Anura > Ranidae > Rana > Rana muscosa. The sequence goes on along the minus strand of CM055118.1, from coordinate 366,017,378 downwards.
GACTTTTATTCCTTTAGAATTGTCATTTTGTGCAGGGACTGTTCTAAACACGGGAAACACGCGCCACTTCACAGGCATACTATAGGCACCCCCCAGGTACGATATTTAAAGGAATATTTCACTTTTATTTTTTCACTTTAAGTATCATTAAAATCAGTGCTCCCGAAAAAACAGCAGTTTTTAAAACTTTTTTGGACAATGTAACTTGCATATTAGCCTTTAAAATTCGCACTTTTGATTTCTCACATTCGAGTCCCATAGACTTTAACGATGTTTGAAAGTTCACGCGAACTTTCGGTCCGTTCGCAGGTTCTGGTGCGAACCAAACCGGGGGGTGTTCGGCTCATCCCTAGTCTTGACATTGGTATATATTCATAAATATAAATGGCTAGGAATGTGACATACCCTTCTGGATGAGTCTAGTCTTTTTCACAGTATAGAGGAATATGCCACACAATTTATAATTGATGTTTTTAATTGTATATTAATAAAGTTTTGCTATATTTTAAACACACTGCTCGATTACTTCTGCCTTACTTCCTGTCAGACTTTAGGTCATGACACAGGAAGGAGTTGACCGGCTGACCTTTTTAGCACACACTCTGCATCACCTACCCTGAGCTGGTCAACTCCTTCCTGTGTCATGAGTGACCTAAAGTCTGTCCAGGAAGTAAGGCAGAAGTAATCAAACAGTGTGTCAAGCCGCTGTAGAATTAATGGAAAGCTGTTTTTTTTTTCAAAATAAGTACATTAATGCTATATTGGTACATGGGGGAGCTGGAATTTAGAAAAAAAATGTGAACAAAGGTGAACTTATCCTTTAAGAATACTTAATACTGGAACCCAATTTTGCAACTTTGGCATGTGTTAGTTAAACTTTCTATATCTTTGCAACCACTTGGGGATCTCTGCATTCATAATTCTCCTTGTGAATTTATCAGCATTTGCGCAAAAGTAACAAATGATGCCTGTAATGTTTGTAAAATGTGTGTAATGTCAGTTTCTATTTGTTGCCTTTTGCCAGTAAACATTCAATCCTAAAAGAAAATAGCCTTAAGATCGTTCGATCAGAAGAGTTTAAGAACAATCAACTAATAACAACCAGGAGCCTTGAATTGGAAACTGTCACAGTTAGTATTAGTAGTCATACTGCTGCTAAATGCTTCATTTCATACGGCAACTAGACATGTGCATTCGTTTTCGTCCGAATGCATTTTCGTCCAAATATCTAGGATTTTCGTGTTCGTTTTAACAAACGATAACGAACGAGCAGAATCCAAAATATCCACAATAAAAAAAATGCTTTATTTTCGTATCGTTGTGACAACAGTTCGATATAGATAGAAGATTCAACATAACGGTGACAATAGCGATCTGTGATTATCGAACCTGCGGTCGAATGTGCCTAACCTAACTCTATTAATCCAAGATTATTCGACATTGAGAGAAAAGATTCGACATTATAGAGACTTGAAGATTCGACGAAGCAGCTAAAAACATACGATCGCAGTGAGTGGACATTTATGGTCAAATGCTCCGCCCATTGGCTATAGAAGAATTCTAATGTTGTTTGACTAGTAATAATAATTAATAAATATAATTATTACTAGTCAAACAACATTAAAATTATACTATAGCTTGCGGGCGGAGCATTCGACTGGAAATGTACGATCGCGGCGTCGTACAGTTTAACTGCTTCGTCAAATCTTCTTAGAACATCCGACAGACACCATAAGCCTTCAATTAAAATATTCAACCTTAATCAATTTGGATTTTCGGACGAATGCATTTTTTAACTAAACAAAGTAAATAAAAAGGAATTTCGGGAGTAACTAAATAAATGTATTTTTCGGACGAAACTGATAATTCCGAAACAAAATATTTCAGTGTGCACATGTCTAATGGCAGCTGCATCCATTGTGACTACAGTATCTTCTAAACACCGCAAGTTTAGGACATAGCCACTGTACCTACAGATAAGCCTTATTATAGGCTTACCTGTAGGTACAAGTAAAAAAAAAAAGTTTACTACAAATTTAACATCGATTTATTTGGCCATTCCCACAGGAATATTCATAGACTGTACATGGTGCTGACGTATCCCGAGTTCATAACGGTCGGAATTTGGTGTGACCGTGTGTATGCAAGACAAGCTTGAGCGGAATTCCGTCGGAAAAACAATTGAAGGTTTTTCCAATGGGAAAACCGATCGTGTGTACGCGACATCAGAGTATTTCCTTTATTGGTCCAATATTATTGAACTTTTCTTGTCTAATGCTCTTAAGGCTATTTTTCTCTTTGGACGAAATGTTATATTCACCATGTGAAAGGCACAGTGGCTAAGTGGTTAGCACTTCCGCCTAGCAGCACTTGAGTCGTTGGTTTGATTTCCAACTGCGGCACTACCTGCCTGGAGTTTGCATTTTCTCCCTGTGCCTGCATGGGTTTCCTCCCACCCCCCAAAGACAAGCTGGTAGGTTTGTTGGCTCCTGTCTAAATTGGTCCTAGTATATGTATGTTTGAATATGAGTTAGAGACCTTAAATTGTAAGCTCCTTGATACTGTATAGGTGTAAATTGCTTAGCAAATTTTTTATACCCCTTAGTGTATCCACCTAGGTTAATTATACCGTGTCTTTTTCCAGGATAAATTGGGCCTTTATTTGGTGGTAAATATCTAACAATATCTCCTGATTTTTCCAAAAGTAAAACTGTAAAAAAAAAAAAAAATTATAATAAATATTAATATTTTTTTTTAACTTTAGCACTTTAACGGCATATTCTTACCATTATCATGACCCACCAAAAAAATAAAAAATTCTCCTACTCCAGAAATTGGTGGTGAATATCGTATACAGTGTATATTATTTGTTACTGTAAAAGACTCCGATGTGTGAATGGCTATACATAGGATGAAACAGTTAATGATCGGTGAACAGACGGCTATCAAAACTGGATGTTTGCTCAGCAATAAAACAATACCTACACCATAAAATGTTCTTTCCCAGTCTTACCTGTATGTCATATATTGTGTAACAGCTGTAAGTCACATACTGTACATTCATCTCTGTAAGTAAGGATTCTCTTTATATAAATCTCAGTTCCCCTGAGTGCAATTCTCTTCTCCATAAAATGCTAATTAAAATAATAATACAAGTAACAATAACACTTACCTTTAAAGAAATAATTTTTGGCTGAAAAATACATACATTAAAGCAAACCTTTAAGGATCATGGTATAACATTATTTATTTATTTACTTATTTTATTTATTTACTTATTTTATTTTTTAAAATATATATTTATTTTTTATTATTTTATTATTTATTGATGTACTGGAAGACAGCCAAGTACACAGTTTTACTTTCAAGAAGATGCCAATCCAGTCCTAAGATATACACAGCTCTACCAGATAACACAGTCGGGTTGGTGACCTGACCTTTCTCTACTGCAATTAGACAATACAATTTGGTCACCTCCCTGCTCCGAGCCTGTGATTAGACCAGAAAGTAGCAACAGACTAAATAGCGTATCCTAACAAAGGACATTTGGAAACCTGATTGGTGAATGGCTCTGCCCCTCCACTTCCCCTCCCTCTTCACTAGTTGCATTTAAAATGCGTTTAAAGTGCATGCAAGGTCAATTATTTTTTTAGAGGGGTCCTAAACCCCAAATAATTATTCAACATGCCATACCATCAGGGAGACATGTGATTGGCCCCAAATGTATTCTGCAGCAGGACAACCAACCCAAACATACAGCCAATGTCATTAATAACTATCTTTAGTGTAAAGAAGAACAAGGAGTCCTGGAAGTGATGGTTTGGCCCCAACAGAGCCCTGATTTCCACACCATAGAGTCTGTCTGGGATGACATGAAGAGACAGAAGGATTTATGGCAGCTGATATCCACATAAGATCTGTGCTTAGCTCTCCAAGATGTTTGGAACAACCTAGCTACCAAGTTCCTTCAACAACTGTGTGCAAGTCTACCTAGAAGAATCAATGCCTGTTTGAAGGGAAAGGGTGGTCACGCCAAATATTGGTAGGATTTCGATTTCTCTTTTTTCCATTTACTTTCCATTTTGTCAATTGATAAAAACAAACTATTGACACTTCTATTTCTAAAAGTATTCTTAATTTTTTCACACCTGCCTTAAACTTTTGCACAGTAATATATATATATATATATATATATATATATATATATATATATATACAGTGGGGCAAAAAAGTATTTAGTCAGCCACCAATTGTGCAAGTTCTCCCACTTAAAAAGATGAGAGAGGCCTGTAATTGTCATCATAGGTATACCTCAACTATGAGAGACAAAATGTGGAAACAAATCCAGACAATCACATTGTCTGATTTGGAAAGATTTTTTTTTTTGCAAATTATGGTGGAAAATAAGTATTTGGTCAATATCAATAGTTTATCTCAATACTTTGTTATATATCCTTTGTTGGCAATGGCAGAGGTCAAACGTTTTCTGTAAGTCTTCACAAGGTTGTCACACACTGTTGCTGGTATGTTGGCCCATTCCTCCATGCAGATCTCCTCTAGAGCAGTGATGTTTTGGGCTGTTGCTGGGCAACACGGACTTTCAACTCCCTCCAAAGGTTTTCTATGGGGTTGAGATCTGGAGACTGGCTAGGCCACTCCAGGACCTTGAAATGCTTCTTACGAAGCCACTCCTTCATTGCCCGGGCGGTGTGTTTGGGATCATTGTCATGCTGAAAGACCCAGCCACGTTTCATCTTCAATGCCCTTGCTGATGGGAGGAGGTTTGCACTCAAAATCTCACGATACATGGCCCCATTCATTCTTTCATGTACACAGATCAGTCGCCCTGTTCCCTTTGCAGAGAAACAGCCCCAAAGTATGATGTTGCCACCCCCATGCTTCACAGTAGGTATGGTGTTCTTTGGTTGCAACTCAGCATTCTCTCTCCTCCAAACATGACGAGTTGTATTTCTACCAAACAGTTCTACTTTGGTTTCATCTGACCATATGACATTCTCCTAATCCTCTTCTGGATCATCCAAATGCTCTCTAGCAAACCTCAGACGGGCCCAGACATGTACTGGCTTAAGCAGGGGGACACGTCTGGCACTGCAGGATCTGAGTCCCTGGCGGCGTAGTGTGTTACTGATGGTAGCCTTTGTTACGTTGGTCCCAGCTCTCTGCAGGTCATTCACTAGGTCCCCCCGTGTGGTTCTGGGATTTTTGCTCACCGTTCTTGTGATCATTTTAACCCCACGGGGTGAGATCTTGCGTGGAGCCCCAGATCGAGGGAGATTATCAGTGGTCTTGTATGTCTTCCATTTTCTAATTATTGCTCCCACAGTACATTTATTCACACCAGGCTGCTTGTCTATTACAGATTCAGTCTTCCCAGCCTGGTGCAGGTCTACAATTTGGTTTCTGGTGTCCTTCGACAGCTCTTTGGTCTTCACCATAGTGGAGTTTGGAGTGTGACTGTTTGAGGTTGTGGAGAGGTGTCTTTTATACTGATAACAAGTTCAAACATGTGCCATTAATACAGGTAATGAGTGGAGGACAGAGGAGCCTCTTAAAGAAGAAGATACAGGTCTGTGAGAGCCAGAAATCTTGCTTGTTTGTAGGTGACCAAATACTTATTTTCCACCATAATTTGCAAAACAATTATTTCCAAATCAGACAATGTGATTGTCTGGATTTGTTTCCACATTTTGTCTCTCATAGTTGAGGTATACCTATGATGACAATTACAGGCCTCTCATCTTTTTAAGTGGGAGAACTTGCACAATTGGTGGCTGACTAAATACTTTTTTGCCCCACTGTATACACTGGGTACGGAAAGTATTCAGACCCCCTTAAATTTTTCACTTTTTGTTATATTGAAGCCATTTTCTAAAATCATTTAAGTTAATTTTTTTCCTCATTAATGTACACACAGCACCCCATATTGACAGAAAAACACACAATTGTTGACATTTTTGCAGATTTATTAAAAAAGAAAAACTGAAATATCACATGGTCCTAAGTATTCAGAACCTTTGCTGTGACACTCATATATATTACTCAGATGCTGTCCATTTCTTCTGATCATCCTTGAGATGGTTCTACACCTTCATTTGAGTCCAGCTGTGTTTGATTATACTGATTGGACTTGATTAGGAAAGCCACACACCTGTCTATATAAGACCTTACAGCTCACAGTGCATGTCAGAGCAAATGAGAATCATGAGGTCAAAGGAACTGCCTGAAGAGCTCAGAGACAGAATTGTGGCAAGGCACAGATCTGGCCAAGGTTACAAAAAAATTCTGCTGCACTTAAGGTTCCTAAGAGCACAGTGGCCTCCATAATCCTTAAATGGAAGACGTTTGGGACGACCAGAACCTTTCCTAGAGCTGGCCGTCCGGCCAAACTGAGCTATCGGGGGAGAAGAGCCTTGGTGAGAGAGGTAAATAAGAACCCAAAGATCACTGTGGCTGAGCTCCAGAGATGCAGTTGGGAGATGGGACAAAGTTGTAGTAAGTCAACCATCACTGCAGTTCTCCACCAGTCGGGGCTTTATGGCAGAGTGGCCCGATGGAAGCCTCTCCTCAGTGCAAGACACATGAAAGCCCACATGGAGTTTGCTAAAAAACACCTGAAGGACTCCAAGATGGTGAGAAATAAGATTCTCTGGTCTGATGAGACCAAGATAGAACTTTTTGGCCTTAATTCTAAGCGGTTTGTGTGGAGAAAACCAGGCACTGCTCATCACCTGTCCAATACAGTCCCAACAGTGAAGCATGGTGGTGGCAGCATCATGCTGTGGGGATGTTTTTCAGCTGCAGGGACAGGACGACTGGTTGCAATCGAGGGAAAGATGAATGCGGCCAAGTACAGGGATATCCTGGACGAAAACCTTCTCCAGAGTGCTCAGGACCTCAGACTGGGCCGAAGGTTTACCTTCCAACAAGACAATGACCCTAAGCGCACAGCTAAAATAACGAAGGAGTGGCTTCACAACAACTCCGTGACTGTTCTCTAATGGCCCAGCCAGAGCCCTGACTTACACCCAATTGAGCATCTCTGGAGAGACCTAAAAATGGCCGTCCACCAACGTTTACCATCCAACCTGACAGAACTGGAGAGGATCTGCAAGGAGGAATGGCAGAGGATCCCCAAATCCAGGTGTGAAAAACTTGTTGCATCTTTCCCAAAAAGACTCAAGGCTGTATTAGATCAAAAGGGTGCAAATACTAAATACTGAGCAAAGGGTCTGAATACTTAGGACCATGTGATATTTCAGTTTTTCTTTTTTAATAAATCTGCAAAAATGTCAACAATTCTGTGTTTTTCTGTCAATATGGGGTGCTGTGTGTACATTAATGAGGAAAAAAATGAACTTAAATGATTTTAGCAAATGGCTGCAATATAACAAAGAGTGAAAAATTTAAGGGGGTCTGAATACTTTCCGTACCCACTGTATATTATATATATATACAGTATCTCACAAAAATTAGTACACCGCTCACATTTTTGTAAATATTTTATTCTATCTTTTTATGTGACAACACTGAAGAAATTACACTTTGCTACAATGTAAAGTAGTGAGTGTACAGCTTGTATAACAGTGTAAATTGTCTGTCCCCTCAAAATAACTCAACACACAGCTATTAATATCTAAACCGCTGGCAACAAAAGTGAGTACACCCCTAAGTGAAAATGTCCAAATTGGGCCCAAAGTGTCAATATTTTGTGTGGCCACCATTATTTTCCAGCTCTACCTTAATCCTCTTGGGCATGGAGGTCACCAGAGCTTCAGAGGTTGTCACTGGAGTCCTCTTCCACTCCTCCATGATGACATCACAGAGCTGGTGGATGTTAGAGACCTTGTGCTCCTCCACCTTTCATTTGAGGATGTCCCACAGATGCTCAATAGGATTTAGGTCTGGAGACATGCTTGGCCAGTCCATCACCGTTACCCTCAGCTTCTTTAGCAAGGCAGTGGTTGTCTTGGAGGTGTGTTTGGGGTCATTATCATGTTGGAATACTGCCCTGCGGCCCAGTCTCTGAAGTGAGGGGATCATGCTCTGCTTCAGTATGTCACAGTACATGTTGGCATTCATGGTTCCCTCAATAAACTATAACTCCCCAGAGTCGGCATCACTCATGCAGCCCCAGACCATGACACTCCCACCACCATGCTTGACTGTAGGCAAGACACACTTGTCTTTGTACTCCTCACCTGGTTGCCGCCACACATGCTTGACACCATCTGAACCAAATGATTTTATGTCTCATCAGACCACAGGACATGGTCCCAGTAGTCCATGTCCTTAGTCTTCTTGGCTTTCTTGTGCATCATCTTTGAAAGAGGCTTCCTTCTGGGACAACAGCCATGCAGACAAATTTGATGCAGTGTGCGGCACATGGTCTGAGTACTGACAGACTGACCCCCTACCCATTTCAACCTCTGCAGCAGTGCTGGCAGCACTAATAAGTCTATTTCCCAAAGACAACCTCTGGATATGACGCTGAGCATGTGCACTCAACTTCTTTGGTGGACCATGGCGAGGCCTGTTCTGAGTGGAACCTGTCCTGTTATACCTCTGTATGGTCTTGGCCACCGTGCTGCAGCTCAGTTTCAGGGTCTTGGCAATCTTCTTATAGCCTAGGCCATCTTTATGTAGAGAAACAATTCTTTTTTTCAGATTCTCAGAGAGTTCTTTGCCATGAGGTGGCATGTTGAACTTCCAGTGACCAGTATGAGAGTGAGAGCGATAACACCAAATTTAACACACCTGCTCCCACCTATCTCTCCCACAGGAAGATTACAGAGATTACCACAGCCTTAGCTGCAGCCAGAATTCATTACTGTTGGGCAATTTCACCTCAAGCTTATTGTTCCACATAATGGCTCTACCTACATTGCCACCACAATTCCGGAAGGTCAGGCTATCTTGGTTAAACTGGGACTCTTTAATCTGGAATGCCTTTGCAGATCTCTGTCCACTCCTAGACCTGAATCTATAAGGAACACACTTTACCGCAGAAATTGGAGGAGGATTCATTATTAAGTGGGTAGGGCTGATCCCGCTGGATCTGATGCCTTTGATCTGGTGTTCACTCTCCCTGTGGCACTTTGGACTAAGGACAGGACAAGGGGTGGGCAGGCTGCCCTGGGCACAAATGTTTATTGCAGGGATGGGGGTGCCCTGTGCCAGATGCTTCTGTTACAAGGCTGACAGGAGTGATGACAGTGACATTACTGCTAACCCTAACCCTAAGGGAAGGGGGGCGCAATTTGACATCCTTGCCCTGGGCACTTCATGACCTTGTCCCGGCACTGCTTTGGACTCCTGTCTTTTCTTCAAACATATCCCAGTAAAAGCCCCCTTTTTTCTTTTTTCCTCTGTTTTTCAAATTTAGATTTTTTTGCTACCTGGTGACTTTGCTGACTGACTATGTTACTACTGCTGCTCTATTGCCACCTAGCACAACTATGAGAGAGTTCCATTAAGCCCCACATTGCAAGTTCTATTTTCTTTATATAATCCCTTACTTTTGTCTAGGATTCGGAATATGCTCAAGCTCTGAACTACCTACCCCATTTTATTCTTAGGCCGGGTTACTGCCAATAAAATTAATGCCCTCCCAATACTTCTATATTTATTCACTGCCCTCCCTATTCGGCTAACAAAGTCTTACTTAAAGTGGTTGTAAACTCACTTTTTCAACTTGCACCTACAGGTAAGCCTAGATTAAGGCTTACCTGTAGGTGCAAGAAATATCTCCTAAACCTACACGGTTTAGGAGATATTTACTAAAAAGACAGGCGCCGCTCTCTACGGCGCATGCGCGCCGTAGACAACAGCGCATTCATGGGGTTAATCCCATTCACAAAATCGGCTACTTCCCAGCAATAGCTGGGCGTAGCCGTTTGTAACGGCTCTCGCGCGCATGCGCAGAGTGACGTCTCCGCCGCTCCGGCCAATCACAGCGCCGGAGCGGCGCTGTGATTGGCTGCAGCGGCGATACCCGGAAGTAACCTTCTGGCTATTGCCGCAGCGATGGATGCGGCTGAAGAGGGAGACGAGGACAGCTTCGGGGGCCCCGATCTAAGGTAAGTGATGCATAATGAGCTATTATGCTAGTCATAATAGCTCATTATGCCTTTCTCTTATGCCGCGTACACACGACCGCTTTTCTCGACGAGAAAAACTGAATTTTTTTTTTCGCCGAGAAAAACGATCGTCTGTGGGCTTTATGTCGTTTTTCTCGTCGAGAAAAACGGCATAAAAAACGACGAGAAAAATTAGAACATGTTCTAAATTTTCTCATCGTTTTTTCCATCATTTTTTTCTGCGGCAGTTTTCCCATAGGGAGACACTGCCGTGGAGCCCACAGACGGTCGTTTTTCTCCTCAAGAGAAAAAATGACGGGAAAAACGACCGTGTGTAGGGAACCCTTGGAACCGAAGCGGTTCCCTCGTTTTTCCTGTCATTATTCACGGCGGTTTTTTAACCGCCGTGAATAATGATCGTGTGTACGCGGCATAACAGGAGGTTGTGAAAAAAAACAAAAACATTATTGGGTTTACAACCACTTTAAACTCTTTTCGGACAGAGGTCAACAAATTTATATGGGCTAACTCTTGGCCCACCCATCCTATATTGCTCTCAACACAGGGGAGGTTTGGGCCTTCCTTATATTTGGCTCTATAATTTGGTAGCAACATTCTCCCAATTAGCCCAATGTAACCTCTTAAGCCCTGTACACACGATTAATTTTACCGATGAAAACAGTCCGATGCACTGTTTTTATCGGACAAACCGATCGTGTGTGGGCCCCATCGGACTTATTTCCATCGGTGAAAAAAAAATAGAACATGTTTTAAATTTTTCAGATGAAAAAAAAAACAATAGGAAATTCCGATCGTCTGTGTGGAACTCCATCGGAGAAAAAAAACACGCATGCTCAGACTGAATTAGGAGACGGGAGCGCTCATTCTGGTAAAACTAGCGTTCGTAATGGAGATAGCACATTTGTCATGCTGTAACAGACTGAAAAGCACGGAGACTGAAAAGTGCGAATCGGCTCTCACCAAACTTTTACTAACACGCGGTAACACAAAATCAACAAAAGCAGCACAAAGGGTGGCGCCATTGGATTTTGAACTTCCCATTTATAGTGCCGTCGTACGTGTTGTACATCACGGCATTTGGGACGGTCGGAATTTTGTCTGATGGTGTGTAGGCAAGACTGATGGAAGTCAGCTTCATCGGAATTTCGATGGAAAAATCTATCGGATTTGATTCCATCGGAAATCCGATCGTGTGTACAGGGCTTTAGACTCCAGGGTTTAATTGGTAAGTTTTGAGAGTGAGTCCATCTTGCCTTATGTTTTGCCAGGTATACTGTGGGCTACCTCTGCTTCGGTGAAAGATATCCCCTCACTTAATCATACGGGTGCTCACTCTTACACTTTGGCACCTCTATAAACAAAAATGTAATTTGGTTTTATCTACCCCACCTCAAGCCTCACTTGTGGGCAATCCTGCTTTCCCCCCTGAATTCTCCAATTTCCCCTTCCAAATCCTGGTGGATTTCTCAAAAGCTACTTTCTTGGTCTGATTTCAAATTAACCTCTTTTGTATCTTTCTTAGTTTTCCGAGACACTAGGCATATTCCACAGCTTAAGCATTTCCAATATCTACAGATTTGTCATTTTTTTTTACTCCAACTACTCCCTAATTTGCCTTTCCCCTCTCTTCTATATTCAAAAGAATCTGTCAAAACTCCCTTAGAGGCAAAGGCCTTATCTCTGACATTTAAAGGCTACATGATTGGTGTCAATTCCCCAGACAAATTGACACATATTTCTAAATGGGAGGCAGATTGTGGTACCTCATTCTCCCCAGAGGATTGGAAAGATTGTTTGACCAACCTTCAAAAGAGTACTCGATTCCTTACTTTTAGGGAAACAGCTATGAAGTTGTTCACCAGATGGTATCTAACCCCAGTCAAACTTCATAGATTTATCCCACTGTATTGCCCACATGTTTTTCCTGAGACACTCACATATTTGTTGGTTTTGTGGAACGGCGCAGTATGGTAGGTAGCCCAGACTCATTAACCACGGCTTAGTGCCTATTGTTTTGCCATCTCTCACCTCCAAGAAAAATGTATCCATACACTGTGTATTGCAGTTCAATAGGTGATTGCGCTCCATTGGAAGTCCCCTAACATACCCTTGCCACAGATCAAATCTAACCTTTTAGTGTCTAGACAACTTTATATTCTGTATCTAGATATATGTTGAGATTTCATAACTTTTATTGTACCACTACTGTCATATGTCACTGTAGCGGGGTGTTCAATTAAGGGGAGTGTCTGAGTGGTAGTTAGGCTCAGACACACTATTGTTAGGGTTAATGAACCATTTTTGTGCCATGGGAGATAGTATTGGTGCATAGTTCCCTGGGGCCTACAGGTGGCGCTGTCGCCATAGGCCTGGGTTGAACCACAATACAAGGTTGTGCCTTTTCTTGTCCCCTCTCGGCAGCAGTACGGCGGGGCGGGGAACCTGCTGTGCCTGTTGGGAGAGGGTATAAAAAGGGGCGGCCATCTTCCATGGGAGGTCGTCCGTGCTCAGGCACCTTCAGCCTGGGTGTGTGTGGGTCGTCTCCGGGTGCCCTAGGACCGGAGGCCTGGTTCCTGTTCCATCCCAGACACCTTCAGTCTGGGGTGAGGTACTATTTTGGAGGCCCGGAGCCCAGCACCTTCGGTTGGGTTCTGCCGGGGATCAAGGACTCCCAGGGTGCCGCCTTGCGAGGGGACCCCGATCTAGGACGAGGAGACCAGGGGGGTTACCTGTATCGAAGACCCAGCGCAGAGTCGTGGTGATGGTGGGGACCTCTGGTAACTCTCCGGAGGCATGTCTTCTCCTTTACATGGGCCAAATACTATTTGAGAAGGAAGTTCACAATCAAGGTCAGTGGTAGTGACCTCATAGGGCCGTGCCCTATTCACCAAGTCAGTGGCAGTGACTTTATTCACCAGGTCTGTGGCAGAGACCAACCTCACGGTCTGTGGCAGAGATCGTGTGCCAAAGCTGTTTGTGAAACCTAAACAGTCAAAGAGTCTGATTCAAGTTTGTGCCTGGACCTCCTCTCACCTAAGCTGTCCTGTGTCTTGTTCCAACCTGTCTGCTGTTAAAGAGGCATATTTATTATCCGTGTGAAATAAATATAGAAGTTGGACTTTCTGTTGGTGTGGACAGTTACATTACTGGGGAAAATATAAGGACTTGCCTCTACCTAAGGTAGAGGTGGGAATCCTCCTTGGGAGGATTCAACTCCAGCCGCAGGCAGGCCCGAAAATTAACACCACTCAACCTCCTTACTCAGGAGGGTACGGACTTGGGGTGCGGTGTGCCTCTCCTCTCCCTGCGAGGAGCCGCAACTAAATAAAAAGGCAGGCAGGGGGAGAGGTGAGGGCGCTACATCACATTTGATACATACCATGTTCTGGTCTGTTTATATATACAGTATGCTTCATCATGAGTGTCAAGTTCCTTTACTTGTTCCACTTTCATGTATTCTGTTATGGATGCATTGACATTTATTTTTATTTTTCTCTATTATGATCTTTAATAAAATAAATTAGACAAAAGAAAACATTTTCACTAACTGCAAATATGAACATGAAAAGAGGAACCATAATTTTTACCCTAAACATGTTGTTTTTAACTAAATGTTAAATATAGTAAAACCTTGGTTTGAGAGTAACTTGGTTTGAGAGCGTTTTGTAAGCGTTTTGATATACAAGCGATGTCTTGATATACAAGTAGCGTCATGTCACAACTGAGTATACAAGAGAGGAGAGCGCCTCTAAAGGCCCATTCAGACGATCGGACTATCCGACAACAACGGTCAGACGGATGTATTTTATCGGACAATCCGACCGTCTGTATGCTCCATTGGACAATTGTTGTCAGAATTTCCAAATGTTCGCTGTGCATGCTCTCAAACTTTCCGACAACAAATGTGTTTCTTCGGATCATCCGATCGTGTGTACACAAGTCCATCGGACTAAAATCCAAAGTACAAACTGGCATGCTCAGAACCAATGCTAAACATCAGAGAACAATAGCAGAAGTTGCCCAAAGGGTGGCGGTAAAGAGCTGAAAAACCACGTGATTTGGCGAATGTTGGCTGAAAATGTTCTGCCATGTGTATGCAGAACAAGTTCACGGCCAACGCCCTTCGGACCAAAATCCATGGAAAAGTCAGATGGAAGTCCGATCGTGTGTATGAGGCTTTAGGGTAGCAATATGGTTACATTTGATGAAGGTACAACATTTAGCAACTCACATGGTTGATGATTAAAAGAGGCACATCTAAGTATGCAGGCATCCGGGGTAAAGCTGTCCACATAGATTATCCACCTCCACGAGTGCTTCAATTCTCAATTTCAGATCGCTCTACTGCAGGGTAGTCTTTCCGGTCATGATTGCAGACTGACAGCGGTGAGAGCTGGCTGTGCGGAGGATGGTTTATGTGGACAGCTTTACACCGGATGTCTGCATACTTAGATGTGCCTCTTTTTTTTTCTTTTTCCCATAAAGATTTTTATTTAAGAGAAAAAATAACATACAGAGATTTTGAACAGTAGTTGTATGGTTAACAATTGGTAAATCAGATTCACGTTACAAGTGAAAGTCATTTAACAATGCATAAACCTTGAGAACATCGGTCCAGTTCTGAATCATTCTATGGGTCCATGTGGACAACAGTTATAAGCAACAAGTAACTCAAACAAAAAGGTCCTTTAAAGGTCTTTTTTATGGACATGGTCATTGGCTTCTAAGAGGTAAGTGAGCGTAGAGGAATCTGTTGTGGTGTAGGTTAGGTAGATGTGCCTCTTTTAATCATCAACCATGTGAGTTGCTAAATGTTGTACCTTCATTAAATGTAACCATATTGCAACACTAATGCCGCGTACACACGATCGGAAATTCCGACAACAAAACCGTGTATTTTTTTCCGATGGAATGTTGGCTCAAACTTGTCTTGCATACACACGGTCACACAAATGTTGTCGGAAACTCCGACCGTCAAGAACGCGGTGACGTACAACACTACAGCGAGCCGAGAAAAACGAAGTTCAATGATTCCGAGCATGCGTGGAATTGATTCAGAGCATGCGTAGGATTTATGTGCGTTGGAATTGCATACACACGATCAGAATTTCCAACAAGAACTTTTGTTGTCGGAAAATTTGAGAACCAGCTCTCAAATTTTTGTTGTCGGAAATTCAGACAGAAAATGTCGGATGGAGCCTACACACGGTCGGAATGTCCGACCAAAAGCGCACATCGAAGATTTGTTGTCGGAATTTCCGATCATGTGTACGTGGCATTAGAGGCGCCTCTCTTCTCTTTTATACTTTGTAGCTCCTGCTGGATTTTGCTTCTAATCCCCTTGTGGAGGCTTCCATTTGTGGATGGATATTTTATGGTTACATAACCTGGTCACATTGCTATAATCTTTTTATATGGACTATAAACTGAAGGACTTATGAATAAATGGTTGTAGAACAAATCATTTGAGTTTCCATTATTTCTTATGGGGAAATTCGCTTTGATATACAAGTGCTTTGGATTACAGGCATGTTCCTGGAACGAATTATGCTCGCAATCCAAGGTTTTACTGTATTGTTAAATGCTTGTATGGTGGCCCTTTTAACCTCTTGGTTCCTCAGGCTGTAGATAAGAGGGTTCAACATGGGGGTTCCTATTGCATAGAAAACAGAGATCACCTTGTCTTGCTTCTGTAGGCCACTGGGAGGTGAGTGCACATAAGTTAAAATAACTGTGACATAGAAGACACTGGCACACATGAGATGAGAGGAGCAAGTGTTGAATGCTTTCTGTCGTCCTTTAGAAGACTTTATACGCAATATAGTGGAGAAAATGAGAACGTACGAGACCAGGATTGCTGACAATGTACAAATGCTGTAAGAACCAATTAAGGTCATGGATACGATGTCACACTGAAGTGTTTTGGAGCAAGACAGTTGAAGTATTGGAGGGATGTCACAGTAGAAATGGTCTATAACATTTGGTCCACAGTACCAAAGACTAAACATACAGCCGATCTGCACAATGGACTGAAAAAAGCCAAAGAAAAATGACAGACTGACTAGAGACACACATTTCTTTTTGGTCATGATGGAAATGTAGCGAAGAGGGTGGCAGATAGCAGCATATCGGTCGTACGACATACTGGAGAGTAGGAGAACCTCAGTTCCTGCCATGGTAGCAAAGACTAACAACTGGATGGCACAACCATGAAATGATATGGTCTTCTTCAGGGATATAAGATCAGACAGCATTTTAGGAGTAACAGATGTGGAGTAGAAAAGGTCGACCGCTGAGAGGTAACTCAGGAAGTAATACATTGGCGTGTTGAGATTGGAGGCAACATTGACAACAGCGATCAGGCCAATGTTTCCAAACAAAGTCACAAGGTATACCATGAAAAAAAAGGCAAAAAGGAATGGGACTAGCTTATCATTATTACTAAGTCCACAAAGCACAAATTCTTTCACTTGTGTGCTATTTTCCATTGAGTTCTTCCTGTATGGAAAAAAATTCAATCTAAAATAAATCAATCTTAAATATGGAAGGGAAGCCGAGGCTGATAGAAATGCAGAGGTGGTCAATCTTGACCTGTTCTTGAAAATATTAGTCTTTGGTCTTGGCTGACCCAATAATGTAATGGAGGGTAATGAAACAAATAATAACATGGACATTAACCGCTTCCTGACTGCCGCGCGAGGATATACGTCGACAGAATGACGCAAGCTCCGTGACTGTGACCTCGGGTCACAGAGCTGAAGAACGGGGAGATGTTAGTGTAAACACAACATCTCCCCGTTCTGCCTAGTGACATGTCCCTGATCGTATGTTCCCTCTCATCAGCAACAGCGATCAGTGATGTGTCACGGAAAGCCACGCCCCCTAACAGTTAGAAGCACTCCCTAGGTCACACTTAACCCCTTCACTGCCCCCTACAGGTTAACCTCTTCACTACCAGTGTCATTTTTACAGTAATCAGTGCATTTTTATAGCACTGATCGCTGTAAAAATGACAATGGTCCCAAAATGGTGTCAAAAGTGTCCAATGTGTCCGCCATAATGTCACAGTCATGATAAAAATCGCTGATCGCCGCCATTACTAGTTAAAAAAAAAAATATTTTAAAAATGCCATAAAACTATCCCCTATTTTGTAGACGCTATAAACCAATCAATAAACGCCTATTGCGTTTTTTTTTTACCAAAAATATGTAAAGGAATACATATCGGCCTATACTTTTTCAAAATTGTCACCCTATTTTTTGTTTATAGCGCAAAAAATTAAAACCGCAGAGGTGATCAAATACCACCAAAAGAAAGCTATATTTGTGGGAAAAAAAGGTCATAAATTTTGTTTGGGAGCCATGTCGCACGACCGCACAATTGTCAGTTAAAGCGACAGTGCCGAATCACAAAAAGTGCTCTGGTCTTTGGGCAGCCAAATGGTCCGGGGCTTAAGTGGTTAATAAACAATATCTATATTAATAATCAACACCCACTTCTCACCATTCAATATTGAAACACATCACAAACTATAGGTGAAAAATAGTATATTGTATACAGAATCAAACATGAACTCAAACATGAACTCCTTAATGTCTGGTAAGGAAATATTACACAAAAATGGCAGAACATAAATCACCACAATGTGACACTCAATTAATAAAGCACCTTAGCCATGGCTAATCTATCTAAAGAGCAAATTATGATACATTCAAACCCTCATAAACTGGATATACTGTACTGTATAACTAGTCAAAAGTATACCAATTTATACTTATCCCAGGGGACTGAACAATGGCTTGCCTCTCTCTAATTCTGCCCCTATGTGCCTGACCTCCACATGTCCCAGGTGTCTCTTGGCCCAGTCTCTCCTGCTCAGGTCTCCCAGTCAGGTCTCCCTCTGCAATTCTTATCCTTGTGTAGCGGGGTGCCGATTTGCAGTGTGTTATGAAAGACTGTTGTTAATTTGAGAATTGACCCCAGCTCCCTCCGGAGTCCACTTATGATATTACAGTAACTTATGGTACAGGAAGAAATGGACTTCATTGCCATGGGTTTCAAATAGACTACGGTACCCAGAGTGCAGCTGTACTCCCAAAGTGCATTGCAATCCTCGCTCAGCTTTCTGGGGAAGGTTACTTAAAGCAAGGGAGGGGCTACGCTCTCTCTCTCTGGACCTTGCTCTCGATCAAGCAGGAAGCCTGCGTTGGGGCCTGCTGCCAGAGTGTCTAGGCCTGAAGCCTGGGCCTACAACCATCCGGTGGGATCACTCAACCTAAGAGGGATCCGCTCCCGTGTGTTTAGCCTTCACTTCTCAGAGACCGGAGTCGTCCACCTACCTACATCCAGTGCTGCTGAGTGAGGGAATCGGAGACTGAGAGTTGCGGAGAGACTGCGTGTCAATATACCGGCAGCGGGGTGTGCCTGAGGGACGAGGCCTCTTTTGGTGAGGGGGCACTTGCCCGGAATCCAGTAACTGTTGTGTAGGGCCCGTGACTTTGTTAGGGCCCACCATTATTAGTGGTGCGCCACACGCCAGGACATAGCACATCTCACGGTGGCCGCGTGGTTTAAAAGTTTGGCGTTAGCACCGCCGGAGAGTTTTCATATTCCTGAACATTGTGGAAGTTATTTGCTTTCTTAACTCTTTGGATTACAAATGTTATGTGCACCAACGTTTGCTAGCGAAGATTTCTCCTACTAAAGGAACTGTTCACTGAATTTAGTCAGGCCTGACTAGAACTGTTAGTGACGGGACACGGGTATAGTATTGCCCATTAGGGGGAGCTCACAAGCATAAGGCTATTACTCAGGTAGAAAGTGTGTGTTAATACTGTGTTTTACTGTTGCCTTAGATATATTATTGACTTTTCAGGGCCCTGCATTAGTCAACTGCAATACTGTTTAAATCTGCTATCCTTCTTATTATTAAGTAAACTTGATCTTTGATTAAGCAGAACACTGTGTGAAGCTCTCTGTTATTCTTCTGGACGAGTGGTAACATGTAACAATTTAAACATTATACAGTTGTGTGGTATTATTGTGTTCCCAATCATCAGTGGGTTCACAATTACAGTACAGACCAGTTGTGCCAAGGGAGGGTTCGAGCCAAGATTGTGGGGTTGATAGCTAGGGAACTGGCCAGAAACAAAACCAGCAGCTCTCTTAACTTGGGGTAGTGCTACACTAGTTTTTTCCATTCGTTATCTTTGAGGAACCTTTAACTAGTCCAAACTGCATAATCATATCTTTCTCATGAAAGCGATTGGATGGAGCTCAAGCCCTCTTTGATATGATGACTTTCCAATATTAAGATCTCTCCTTAAGCCCTGGTTCACACTGGTGCGATTTGACATGCGATTTGACATGTCAAATCGCATGTCAAATCGGCGGCATTTGCCGGCAATGGCACCGTCCTAATCGGTGCGACCCCGCATCTGCGGTGCTGCACCGATTTCAAAAAGTAGTTTCTGTGCTACTTTTTGCGATATCGGCCCGCGATTTACAGAGACATCTGTGCAGGAACTGCACAGATGTCTCTGTAATGGCGGCCGAAATCGGGACTGACAAGCAGGAGTGAAATCGTGCGAGTTCAGCTGAACTCGCACGGCTTCATTCCCGCAGCCCAGTGTGAACCTAGGCTTATATTAAGAGTCTTGGTGTCTCTTGCTTGCTTTGAAGTACTCCAAGTTCATTAAACTTTATCTCCTGAAATCATGCCTGCTCAGACACTACAATACCCCACTTGTGATTCTATACATTTGTCCGTCAGTTGGCCTCTTAACATACCAAAGCCATATGACCTTCATGGAGACACACTTGCTTCCACCTATTCACCTGCCCTCTGAAGACAAAGGGGGAATCAGAATCCTAATCATAATGTGCAAAATTTGACTTTAGCATACTAATGAAAGCGACAACAGAAAAGACCAGTTCTCTTAAAGGCAATTGTTGGTCTTGTAAACGAAGGCCAGTTCATACGCTTTTGACTATTTGTGTTCATAGGCATCTCTATATCTATTCCCACATATCATATTAATCACATATTGTATAAATGTATTCATTGTATATATTACCTAAAGATATACATATACTGTAAATTTTATTGGGCAAGGTCATTTCCTACAACCCTGGCTTTATTACCTTCCGAGTCACTGACCCAGAAGAAGCATAAAGCAACTAAAGTAAAGAAATCCCAATCAGTATACTTGCTCCAGGTCGGTGAATGGGAGGTGATTAAATATTGGGGTTGGTATGAGGTAGCACTGGATCTCAGTGAACAAGTAGAAAAGGCGCAATGCACAAGTACCTCAGTATGTGGGTTAGGTATGGTACCAAATAGTCCAGGAACAAGGATAAAAGAGATGTATAGAAAAGTACTTATACTCTCGGGTGCATATGTAGAGATGGGTCAGTCAGGGCAGCCAGCCACCGATAAGACCAGAAGCAGGTTTCCAGTAGGCTAAAATAAAACAAGGAGAGGGGCACCTCTGAGAAAGTATCAATAAAACATTTAATAAACAGAAATATTCACTCACATGAGGGAATGAAGAGTTGTATTTACGATTCACAGCTGGGTAGAAGAGTGGGGGTGGAACTGCAGGTCACAGCAAGTCCATCTGAGCTGGCACCACAACTGATCCTGGGCAGGAGAGCGTGGGATGGCAGAGCACAGCAAGGTATTCTTCTAGGACCCAGTTCATTCATACCAATATCAGGAGAAAAGAGTCCATCTAGCGTTGGTATGGGTTCCAATAGGTAGATGAGAGGGGTGAGACGTCAGGGCTGGATGGCTGGCTGCGCTGTGGCTGATGGCATTCATCTGGCTTCCGGGATGTGATGGAGAGACATGGCCATGTGATCAGCAGCCAGAACGAGGCTTGGCCAGCACAACAAAGCGCGGCGCCAGGCTATGACGTCATCGACATGCGACACGTTTCAGAGCAGGCTCGCTATTGGTGGGGGAACAGCGGCACTCCTTTCTCAAGCATAAGGTGTGTGGAAATTGGGATAACGTTTTTATAGACTGACGGGGGGTGGGACCAGCACGTAACTGGGAAAGATGTCAGCATTTAACATGGGAACAAAGAACATTAGAGAACATATAAAATGCCAAGAGAATATCTGCCATGAATGCATTATACAATATAGCTGCCATAAATGGATGCATTATACAAAAAACAACTTTATAAACATTTTAAAAAATTCATATATAATTGATCAAAGAATAAACGTATATCCATAATAAATAGATAAAAAAGATAGTATTTCAATCGTTTAGGAAGAAATGGATAAAGGCTAGTTATTTGGAAGGGGAGGGGGGAGGAGAAGGAAAAAAGGGGGGGGGAACATAGTTAGCTCTGTATCTAAACTCTGTAGAAGGATCTTAGATTGGGCCAGCTATGCATGAGAGGGAGGGGGTAAAAAACATAGCCTGCTCTGTATCTAAATTCTGAAGAAAATCTTAGATCTGGCAGACTATACTTATATAAGATTATAATGGAATTTGAATAGAATATATATATAGATTACACATCATTATATCTGGACAGTTAATCTCATATAGATCTTGGTCACATGTATATATATATGCATACAATATACATATATACACATGTATGGGATAATTAATAATAATTATAACTATCTGTCCGTTAAGGCAGCATTTCGGCCAGCATCGACGACTGATAGAAGGCGGTAAGGACATGCATAGTGTCCCACGACACTTTGCAGAATACCATAAAAAGTCTACCACTGGATTAAGTGTTTGGGTCGTCGAAAAAATCCCCAACTCTATGACAGAGGCTGAACACTTCAAAAATCATTCTGGATCTATACCCTGGATGTTCTCTGGCCTGGCGGCTTGAACGAAGGAATAGAGATAGCTACTGTATTATAGTGATCTTATGGTAGATCCCACCACACGACATTACCTGTACTATCTCTATAATGTTAGTATTGTTGTTTTTTTCCCTGTTACTTATATAGATATCTCTGTCATTTTTACCACAGGTTTTTTAACCTTATCTTTTTATATATGGGGGTGGCAGGTATGCTGTCCAGTAAGTATATATTTAGACTAGAACCCCTTGGCTATTCTTGCCCTGCTCGGATTATCCATACCACTGCCCCCCTCTGGTTCTTTCTCCCCCCACCTCCCTTTCCCCCTCCTTCCCCTTTTCTCCCCCCATATACATCATTTAGTATTAATTAACCCATACATGTGTATATATGTATATTGTATGCATATATATATATACATGTGACCAAGATCTATATGAGATTAACTGTACAGATATAATGATGTGTAATCTATATATATATTCTATTCAAATTTAATTATAATCTTATATAAGTACAGTCTGCCCGATCTAAGATTTTCTTCAGAATTTACTGTAGATACAGAGCTAACTATGTCCCCCCCCCCCTTTTTTCCTTCTCCTCCCCCCTCCCCTTCCAAATAACTATCCTTTATCCATTCCGTCCCAAACTATTGAAATACTATCTTTTTTATCTATTTATTATGGATATGCGTTTATTCTTTGATCAATTATATATGATTTTTTTTTATGTTTATAATTTTGTTTTTTGTATAATGCATCCATTTATGGCAGCTATTTTGTATAATGCCTTCATGGCAGATATTCTCTTTGCATTTTATATGTTCTCTAATGTTCTTTGTTCCCATGTTAAATGCTGACATCTTTCCCAGTTACGCGCTGGCCCCGCCCCCGTCAGTCTATAAAAACTTTATCCCAATTTCCACACACCTTATGCTTGAGAAAGAAGTGCCGCTGTTCCCCCACCAATAGAGAGCCTGCTCTGAAATGTGTCGCATGTCGATGACGTCATAGCCCGGCGCCACGCTTTGTTGTGCTGACCAAGCCTCGTTCTGGCTGCTGATCACACGGCCATGTCTCCCCATCACATTCCGGAAGCCAGACGAATGCCATCAGCCACAGCGCAGCCAGCCATCCAGCCCTGACGTCTCACCCCTCTCATCTACCTATTGGAACCCATACCAACGCTAGATGGACTCTTTTCTCCTGATTTTGGTATGAATGAACTGGGTCCTAGAAGAATACCTTGCTGTGCTCTGCCATCCCACGCTCTCCTGCCCAGGATCAGTTGTGGTGCCAGCTCAGATGGACTTGCTGTGACCTGCAGTTCCACCCCCACTCTTCTACCCAGCTGTGAATCGTGAATACAACTCTTCATTCCCTCATGTGAGTGAATATTGCTGTTTATTAAATGTTTTATTGATACTTTCTCAGAGGCGCCCCTCTCCTTGTTTTGTTGGATCTCAGTGAGGAGATTTTATGTGGCAACTTAACTTGTGGAAGGATTCCTGAGTTGGTTGGTCTCTTCAGAAGTGGGATGATTGTTTAGGTGGATAAGGAACAAAAAAAACCTTCAGTCCTTACACAAAATAGGTAAACATGTTCATAACACATTGCAGGGATCTTAATTAGGGTTAACAAAAACTTGAAAAGGATGTTGAGTAAGTGATGAGGTGTAGAATGGAGGTTGGATATCTCAGGGTGGGGTGTAGCTGTAGACTCATGCTTGAGTCTTGTGAATGTTCTAGAAATATATCTCCGCTTTTTTTTTTTAAGTCAGCAGCTACAAATACTGCAGCTTCTGACTTTTAAAATAAGGACACTTACCTGTCCAGCATGCCCACGATGTTGGCACCCGAGGCCGACCCGTCCCTCGGTCCTCGGATGCTGCCGCCGCCATCTTCGGTAAGGGAATCAGGAAGTGAAGCCTTGCGGCTTCTCTTCCTGGTTCCCTACTGCTCATGCGCAACTCGAGCTGCGCAATGCCACTGGTCCCTGCTGTCTTCTGGGACCCGTGTGTCTGAATTTACCACAGGTAGTATCCAATCAAGTTGTAGAAACATCTCAAGGATGATCAGTAGAAACAGGATGTACCTGAGCTCAATTTTTAGTGTCATGGCAAAGGCTGTAAATACTTATGTACATGGGATTTTTTATTTTTTTTTATAAATTTGCAAAGATTTCAAACAAACTTCTTGTAATTATGGGGTATTGTTTGTAGAATTTTTAGAAAAATAATGAATTTAATCCATTTTGGAATAAGTCTGTAACATAACAAAATGTTGGTATAACAAGTCTAAAATTCAAAGTAAAAATTACATTATTTTAAATTGTAAAAAAAATTAAAATCACATTGTTCAGTGCTTTATTGATCTTTCCAGCCATTAGTTGGAGATATATTAGCAGTTTAGATTTACTCAGTTCTTGATAGCAGTTATATATTTTACTTGGCCCCAGCAAAGCATGAAAGAGCACACTGACTCATTCAAAACTAACACATGACCAGTGAGTGCTCTCTCCCTCTGTCTCTGCTATGACAGAGAGAGAGAGAGCGTGCACTTTGCATGCACAGGTTTTGAATGAGCGAGAGTGCTCGTTCATGGTGTACTGGGGCTGCACACTCAATGTCCGGAGCATCCTTCTGTGAAAGCAGGGTGGGAGGAGGATGTCCTTGGGCTGCACACCCAACATTCGGAGCATCATTCCATGAAAGCAGGGCAGGAGGAGGGTGTGCTGAGGCTGCACACCCAATTTCTTGAGCGTCCAGCCATGAAACAGGGCGGGAGGGGGTGTACTGGGGCTACACACCCAACTTCCAGAGTTTCCTCCCATGAAACAGGGCAGGAAGGAAGTGTACTAGGATTGCACACCCAACATCTGGGGTGCCCTTCCATGAAAGAAGGGCGGGAGGTGGGTGTACTGAGGCTGCACACCCAACGTCCAGAGCTTCCTTCCATGAAAGTAGGGTGGGAAGGGGGTGTACTGAGGCTGCACACCCAACGTCCAGAACTTTCTTCCATGAAAGCAGGATGGGAGGGGAGTGTACTAAGGCTGCACACCCAATTTCTGGAGCGTCCCGCCATGAAAACAGGGCAGGAGGGGGTGTACTGGGGTTGCACACCCAATTTCTGGAGCATCCCGCCATGAAAACAGGGCAGGAGGGGGGTGTACTGGGGTTGCACACCCAACATCTGGAGCACCCTTCCATGAAAGTAGGGCAGGAGGGGGTGTCCTGGGATTGCGCACGCAACATCCAGAGCTTCCTTTCACCACCTAGCAGTTTTGGAGACAGGCTTGGGGGAAACAATCATGGTCTACAGGTGTTACTTTTACAAAAAGCTTCATTATGAAAATTGGGGCCCTGCTTTGTAATATTCTGGAGAGGCTGCGATGCATAGGACTTTTTTTATTTGAAAATGTGAACCAACCCTTTAAAGCAAAATGTAACTCAGAATGTGCACTCACAGAAAACACGTTGTGCATTCCCTTCAATAAAGTATTGCAGCTGAGGATCTGGAGCATTGTGATGGACATTGTCCTAGCCTCCAAATTTTGATTCAAAACCGAACAATAAAATAATGATGTCCTTGTACCGTTTGTTGTGCCACTCACCTCTCCAATATCCACAGCTGTCTAAAGTTAAGGATCTGTCCATGGCCATCTGGATCCTTTTTTATAACAAATTGCTTTAGCTTGAGAGCAATTGTCTTCCATCCCAAGGGATATCATTCATTATTTTTTATTAACAAACAAAGCAGTTACTAACTGGTCTCTTGTGTATTCATTTAATTGATAATAAGAAGTACATCATTTAGTAAGTGTTTCATGTGTTAAACCCATTACTATGAACGGCATAAGAAATCATCATTAAAGGGCCCATTCACATTTAAAGGGGTTGTAAAGCTTCGTAGTATGCATTAAGGTGAAAAAACACCTTGCAGTCACTGCCCCCACGAGCCCCGTTTTACTTACCTGAGACCCAAATCTCCTTGGGCGCGATCCCGCGTTGCTTTCACCGAGCTCTAGTCTTCTTATGGCAGAAAAAGACCAAATGGTCCTCAGTCTACCATTTTTGTCCTATCTATATATACCCTCCTTTTCTTCTGTTGATATGGTCCTCCTGGTCAATCTCCATTTCTGCTGTTAATGTGGTCTTTCTGGTCATCCTCTTTTTCTGGTGTTAATGTAGTCCTCCTTGTGATCCTCCTTTTCTGGTGTTCATGTAGTCATCCTTGTCATCCTCCTTTTCTGGTGTTGATGTTGTCCTCCCTGTCAGCCTCCTCTTCTAATGTTGAAGTGGTCCTCCTGGTCATTCTCCTTTTCTGGTGTTGCTGTGGTCCCCCTGGTCATCCTCTTTTGCTTCTGTTTACGTGGTCCCCATGGTCATAGGCCTCTTACTCCTTTTTTTTCTGTTAGTATAGTGCTCCCAGTCATCTGCATTTTCTGCTATTGATGTGGTCCTCTTGGTCATCCTCCTTTTCCTCTTTTTTTGCTGTTGATGTGTTCCTCTTGGTTATCTTTCTTTTCTTCTGTTGTTGTGGTCCTCCTGGTCATCCTTCTTTTCTGCAATTGAAGTGGTCTTCCTGGTCATCGTCCTTTCCCTCCTTTTTTTCTGCTGATGTGGTCCTCTTGGTCATCCTCCTTTTTTTTCCTCATTTGCTGTTGATTTGGTCCTCCTGGTCAATGTCCTTTTCCTCCTTTTTTGCTGATTATGTGGTTCTCCTGGTCATTCTCCTTTTCCTCTTTTTTAAGCTGGTAATGTGGTGCACCTGGTCATCCTCTTTTTCTGCATTTCATGTGGTCCTCCTGGTCATCCTCCTTTTCTGCATTTCATGTGGTCCTCTTGGTAATCCTCCTTTTTTGCTGTTGATGTGATCCTTCTGGTCTTCCTCCTTTTCTGTTGTTGATGTGGTCCCCCTGGTCATCCTCTTTTTCCTCTTTTTTTTGTTGTTGATGTGGTCCTCCTGGTCATCCTCCTTTTCTGCTATTGATGTAGCCCATCTGGCCATCCTCCATTTTTGCTGTTGATGTGGCCCTCTGGTTATTGGCCTTTCCTCCTTTTTGCTGTTGATGTGGTCCTCATGGTCATCCTCCTTTTCCTCTTGTTTTGCTGTTGCTGCAGTTGAGCATTCTGTCTGCTTGTTATAAATAATCAAGAATATTTTTTTGATTGTCATTGTCTTCTGCCATTGATCGATCCGAATTTGAATTAGAAAAATTGTAATCAATTTGAAATCGAATAAACTAAGCAAAATCCGAAAACTAATTAAACAAATGAGACAAATTTAACTAAAAAAAGTATGTAAATAACGAATTAAAACAAAACAAAATAATTTTTTTGTTCTGCGCATGTCTAACAGACACAAATCCTTCCTGGCAATCAGCCCCCTTTGTGATTTTGTGCTTTGGCAAAAACACATATTACTGGAAGCCAGCAAACCTTTGACAAGCATGCTACCCAAACAAATCTCCTGCCATCTACATACTTCTAAATACAGTTTTATCAATTGTCCTCCAAATCTTTCAATTGTATCATTGTTTTCTATTTAATGACCTATATAAATAAAACAATATAATATAAATTGATTACTTGTGTATATAAAAAAAAGTATAAATACATCATTATTTTCAGCAAATGTTATTTTGTCCTCCTGATATGAATTGACAAATATAATTTAATCTCTACACTATAAATACTAATATTTAACTTTATTAATGCAATAATTGGATTATAGAAACTATCATATACAATAAATGTCTATATATATATATATATATATATATATATATATACATAAAACAATTTTTCAGAATAAAAAAATTGATAATTGGCACGTGCGTTTGTATTCACCCCCTTTGTTATGAAACCCATAAAAAGCTCTGTTGCAACCAATTACCTTCAGAAGTCACATAATTCGTGAAATGATGTCCACCTGTGTGCAATCTAAGTGTCACATGATCTGCCATTACATATACACACCTTTTTGAAAGGCCCCAGAGGCTGCAACACCTAAGCAAGAGGCACCACTAACCAAACACTGCCATGAAGATCAAGGAACTCTCCAAACAAGTAAGAGACAATGTTGTTGAGAAGAACAAGTCAGGGTTAGGTTATAAAAAATATTCAAATCTTTGATGATTCCTAGGATCCCTAGGAGGATTAAATCTATCATAGCCAAATGGAAAGAACATGGCACAACAGCAAACCTGCCAAGAGACGGCCACACACCAAAACTCACGGACCGGGCAAGGAGGGAAATAATCAGAGAGGCAGCACAGAGACCTAAGGTAACCCTGGAGGAGCTGAAGAGTTCCACAGCAGAGACTGGAGTATCTGTACATAGGACGACAATAAGCCGTATGCTCCACAGAGTTGGTCTTTATGGCAGAGTGGTCAGAAGAAGCCATTACTTTCAGCAAAAAAACAAATGACACGTTTTGAGTTTGCGAAAAAGGCATGTGGGAGACTCCCAAAATGTATGGAGGAAGGTGCTCTGGTTTGATGAGGCTTTTTGGCCATCAAAGAAAATGCTGTCTGGCACAAACCCAACACATCACATAACCCAAAGAACACCATCCCCACAGTGAAACATGGTGGTGGCAGCATCATGCTGTGGAGATGTTTTTCAGCAGTCAGGACTGGGAAACTGGTCAGAGTTGAGGGAAAAATGGATGGTGCTAAATACAGGGATATTCTTGAGCAAAACCTGTACCACTTTGTGTGTGATTTGAGGCTAGGACCGAGGTTCACCTTCCAGCAGGACAATGACCCCAAACACAATGCTAAAGCAACACTTGTGTGGTTTAAGGGGAAACATGTAAATGTGTTGGAATGGCCTAGTCAAAGCCCAGATCAATCAAATAGAAAATCTGTGGTCAGACTTAAAGATTGCTGTTCACAAGCGCAAACCATCCAACTTGAAGGAGCTGGAGAAGTTTTGCAAGGAGGAATGGGCAAAAATCTCAGTGGTAAGGAGTGGCAAGCTCATAGAGACTTATCCAAAGCGACTTGGAGCTGTGATAGCCGCAAAAGGTGGCTCTAAAAAAGTATTGACTTTAGGGGGGTGAATAGTTATGCACATTGAATGTTTCTGTTATTTTGTGCTATTTGTTGTTTGCTTCACAATAAAATAAAAAATATACAAATTCATATCCGTGGCTTTAAATTTAGTTTCTGTGATTATCTTGTTACTCTCATTATTGATTTCCAGGTCTAGAAAAAAAAAATGACTGTATTCCCAAGTCAATGTAATTTTTGTACTGTTCTGGTTCATTCCTAACAGGAATGTATTAAGCTCCTGTTCACTACCATCCCAAAAAATGATCAAATCATCAATAAATCTCATATATATTTTAGTTGACTTGGTGAATTATACAGGGCTTCTTCTTCTTCCCACTTGGCCATATATAAATTCACTATGCTGGGGGCAAGCCTAGCCCCCATGGCTACCCCCTTGATTTGGTGGTAGAATTGGTCCTGGTACCAGAAATAATTATAGTTTAAACAAAAATCAAGACAGTCCACTATAAACTTTTTTTGTTGTCTGTCTATATCTCTATTGTTCACTAGAGCCCATTTGGCAGCATTGATGGTCCCCTTGTGGTTGATATTCATGCATAAAGATGCCATGTCTGCTGTGGCCATAATAGTGCTTTTCGATACACTGATATCCTTTATAATATGCAATACATGTTTTGTGTCTTTTAAATATGCCTTGGTATTTTGTACCAAGGGCTGAAGGTGACAGTCTATATATTGTCCCAATCTTGAGGACAGCAAATCCATTCCATTTATGATTGGGCGCCCTGGTGGGTTCGTGCTATTTTTGTGGATTTTGGGGATTGCGTATATGACGGGGATCCTACAAGTTTCAGGAATTAGGTACTTTTCCTCTTTCTCATTAATAAATCCTTTTTCTTTTCCTTCTTTCACAAGTATTTCCAATTCTTTTTTATACTGTCTACTAGGGTCCCCTTTTAATACCTTATATGTCTCAGTGTCATCTAATAAATCACTCATCACTGTTTTGTATTGGGATTTATTCCATACCACAACCCCCCCCTTTTGTCAGCTGGTCTGATTACCAGGTCCTTTCTCTTTTCCAAGGTTTTAATACCTACCCTCCTTAATATGACCCTGGCCTGTGGGTTTCTTTATATTTAACATTGCAAAATCCTTGATTATCAACTTTTTAAACAAATCCACATGTCTATTATTCTGTATTTTGGGGTTAAATGTTGATTTATTTCGTAACTGTGTATACATCCTAGTCTCTAATTCATTTTCATATCTTTTCATTGGGTTTAGGGCAAAATGTTTCTTTATACTGATACTCCTTATGAATTTCTGTATCCCTACATATGTCTTGAAATTATTAGGCGTTGTTTTAGGAGCAAACTTCAACCCTTGATTGAGTACCTGACGCTCCTGTTTAGTAAGGTCTATCCCACTAATGTTAAAAATTCCTTCGCCTAATTCTCTCTTCTTCTTTTGGATCTTCATCCCTCCCCTGCATCCCCTCTTTCTCCCCCTCCCTGGGAGGCTCCCTTTGGGGTGGGTGATGTCCAGGTGGGGTCCCTCCTCTCTGTGGGTTGTCTCTCCTTGGATAACCTTTGTCCAAAAAAGGTGTCCCTGGTTCCTCATTATTGCAATGTCCCTGTAATGGGGCATACCTGTTGGGGGTAGTATACTGTTGTTTATACTCTGTTCGTCTCTGCCATCTGGGTCTTTGGGGTTTGGGGGAGTGATAATAACTCTCTCCTTCCCTGTGACCTGGCATATAATTATAATTATAATTAGGTGTCCATGGTCTAGGAGTATATCCATAATCATTTCTTCCTTAATAGTAACCTTGTGTGTTATTATATGCACCCTGTTGCCAGGGTTTCTGGTAATGGCCCCAATTTAGCTGAGTTAATTAGCACAAATGACAATGGGTGAAAGACCCTTAGAAGCCACACTAGACTTATTTACAATAAACACATTATAGCAGACAACCCCAGACAGGAGGCTGGAGTTATTGACATCAGCATCTGCTATGAGTCCCAACAGTGTGAAGCAGTCACTATTTCTAATATGGCATATAGGCACTATACAGGGTTCCCAGAGTCTGCGTGTCTTTGGGAGACATGGACTTGAATCCAAAGTAACATTACTCCAAGGGTCCCCAGGCATACAGCTCACAAAGAGTATTATTCCCTTAAAATCCAGAGCCCATAATCAGTAGGCAAGAGGCTAGCATTCAGTCCCCTCCAAAAGCCTCTGTCCCGGGTGAGTCTATCACAATTCTTGAACCATAAATATTTATGTAATTTAAATTACATGTGAAATATGCTGTATTGCTTACATGATGGCCCGTTTTACCCCTTGGTTCCTTAGGCCAGTGTTTCTCAACTCCAGTCCTCAAGGCACCCCAACAGGTCATGTTTTCAGGCTCTCCATTGTTTTGCACAGGTTATTTGATCAGTTTAACTGCTTTAGTAATTCCCACAGCTGTTTCATCTGAGGGAAATCCTGAAAACATGACCTGTTGGGGCGCCTTGAGGACTGGAGTTGAGAAACACTGCCTTAGGCTGTAGATAGGAGGGTTCAACATTGGGGTCATTACTGTATAAAAGACAGATGCCACTTTGTCTTGTTTGTCCAGGGCACTGGAAGGTGAGTGCAAATAAGTCAAGAAAACTGAAAAATATAAGATGCTGACACACACAAGGTGGGAAGAACAAGTGCTGAAAGCTTTCTGTCGCCCTTCAGATGATTGTATACGTAATATTGTGGTAAAGATGAGAGTGTATGAGACCAGGATTGCTGACAGCAAATAAAGACCGCAAGAACCAAGTCAGAGAATAGTTAACATGTTGCAATGAAGTGTTTTGGAATAAGACAACCGGAGTATAGGAAGAACATCACAGTAGAAATCACAGTAGAAAAATGTTCTATAAGATTTGAGCCACAGAACTGGAGACTGAACAAGCAGCTGGTCTGTACAACTAATAAAGGGAAAAAAAGTTGCGCTATTGAAAAATATCCCCAGTACAGCAACTGGTGACAGTGTAAAACTGAGCCAACAGGCTCACACAGTAAATATGTGACACAAATAATGAAAGTGAGTGACGCGAACATGTGATAATAAAATCACATAGACCAAAAACCACAGAAGTTGTCGCATATAGTCCAAACAATAAAGTTCATATGCACAAAAAATGCTCCTCCACCGTGCTGGTTGTGATCCAATGTATTACACCACGAGCAAGTGTAAGATAGGACAGCCTCCACCAATAGATTTACTGCCTCTTACCGAAAATGATGGATCCCTTGTCACAGGGGATCAAAGAAAGCCTGTGGCTATTCCCCAGCCAAGAGTATGGGGCAGGCAGCGTCTCATTGACCAGGAGATCCGCAACTCTCAATGATAGGAAACACGGTCCCTTGTGTTGTATCATGTGCAGCCTGCAGTTATTATCTTCTCACCACTGCAGGCTGCACATGATACAACACAAGGGACCGTGTTTCCTATCATTGAGAGTTGCGGATCTCCTGGTCAATGAGACGCTGCCTGCCCCATACCCTTGGCTGGGGAATAGCCACAGGCTTTCTTTGATCCCCTGTGACAAGGGATCCATCATTTTCGGTAAGAGGCAGTAAATCTATTGGTGGAGGCTGTCCTATCTTACACTTGCTCGTGGTGTAATACATTGGATCACAACCAGCACGGTGGAGGAGCATTTTTTGTGCATATGAACTTTATTGTTTGGACTATATGCGACAACTTCTGTGGTTTTTGGTCTATGTGATTTTATTATCACATGTTCGCGTCACTCACTTTCATTATTTGTGTCACATATTTACTGTGTGAGCCTGTTGGCTCAGTTTTACACTGTCACCAGTTGCTGTACTGGGGATATTTTTCAATAGCACAACTTTTTTTCCCTTTATTATCTGTTTGGTGTAGTATAACACTGTTGGTTGCTGCTTTAATTTTTATTTCATTAGCGCAGTTTTTCTCTTTTTCATTTGGTCTGTACAACTGACTGGAAGAAGCCCATGAAGAATGAAAGACTGGCAAGAGACAAACATTTGCCTTTGGTCATGATGGAAGCATAATGAAGAGGGTGGCAGATAGACGTGTTGCGGTCATACGACATAGTGGAGAGTAGGAGAACCTCAGTTCCTGCTAGGCCAGCACAAAATAAAAATTGGATGGCACAACCATTAAACGATATGGTCTTGAAGGTCAGGCAACAATTTAGGAGTGACAGCTGTAGAGTAGAAGAGGTTAACTGCTGAGAGACAACTCAAGAAGTAATACATTGGAGTGCGAAGGTTGGAGGCAACAAGGACAAGAATAATTATGCCAATGTTTCCGAGTATGGTCACAAATTGGTAATACAACACTATTGGATATCAATACTGTTACCCGTTTATTAATATTTAAGATTTAATATTTCAAAGCTATGATGTGCGTTAAATGAGAGTTCTTTGACCAAGAGTGAAAGCTTTAACACAATAACAACATTTATTGGTGAGTAGTTGAAAGTCTATCTAATACACAGCCATCTATCTATAGATAAGAAAATCTTAGGTTAAAATAAAATAATACATAACATCAAAATACAAACAGCAAACAAACAAACATAAGACAAGCAGATATACCTTAAGTCCTGATATTTACCAGTAGTGATGTGTGTGGGCCCACACTAATAAAGGCCCATCTCTCATTGACTTGAACAGGGCCACCCTGACTGGTGGAACAATGTTACCCCTCTCCTCCTTCCACTCGTATCTCCTTCAAGATTGGACAATTTCCCCTTCCCCTTAATTTAGCATAGCTCAGCCCCTCAATAGCACCTCCTCTCTTGGGAAGAAAATTAGTTAGAATGAGAAAATAATTAAAGAGAAGGTCTTCACCTTCTCTTGAATGGGGCACTTAACTATGCATGGTCATAGCCGGGGCAAATTGTCCATTCCTGAACAGATCTGAGAAATATTCTCTGCATATCAAACATTTCTTTGAAGTGGATAAAGGGTTGGTTAACACTAGACATGTGCATTTCGTTTCGGTCCGAATCTAAATTCGGACAAATTTTTCATTATTCGGAAATTCGGATGCATCCAAATTTCAGAATGACAAAAGTCACAAATTTAAACAAATCCGCGCACGAAATTCGATTTGAATCAAATTTGAATCGAATTTGAAAACAAATTCGAATCGAATTTGAAAAAATAGAAATCGTTTTTCTAAGAAATACAATCAAATAGAATATAAAACAATAAAGCAATAGGATAAAAAAGAATAGAAATGAATAGAATAGAATTTAATAGAATGTAATAAAATAGAACATGACCGTCTTCCGAAATTCCAATAGTATAAATTCGAATTTGAGAATAGATTGGAAAAAATCATTCTATATGAAATTAGAATTTCGGAAAATGGCTATATATATATATAAATATTAACCCTAACCCTATTATATATATATATAACCATTTTCCGAAATTCGAATTTCGTATAGAATGAATTTGAATTTGAATAGAAAAGATTAGAATAGAAAATATTAGATAAGAATAGACTAGAAAAACAATAGAATAGAATAAATATAATATATATATATATATATATATATATATATATATATATATATATATTATATTTTATTCTATTCTGTGCTATTGTTTGGTTTTTCTAGTCTATTCTTTTCAAATCTATTCTAATCTTTTCTCTTCAAATTCAAATTCAAATTCATTGTATACGAAATACGAATTTCGGAAGATGGTTATATATATATATATATATATATATATATTATTTTTTTCTGTTCTGTTCTATTGTTCTATTGTTTTTTTATGCTATTCTTTTTATTATTTTACATTCTATTCTAATCTTTTCTATTTAAGTTCATTCTATACAAAATTCCAATTTCAGAAGATGGTTATATATATATAATTTGGAAGATGTTAGAAAAAATATAATATATAACATCTTCCAAAATTCGAATTTCGTATAGAATGAATTAGAATATGAATACAAAGATTAGAATAGAAAATATAATAGAAAAGAATAAACTAGAAAAACATATATTGTATTTTATTCTATTCTGTTCTATTGTTTTTCTATTCTATTCTATTCTTTTCTATTTTCTATTCTATTTTAATCTTTTCTATTCTAATTCAAAATAATTCTATACGAAATTCGAATTTCGGAAAATGGCTAGCTCTTTTGCTAGATTTTGCTAAATTCCAACTATATATACAATATTTTTTTTCTATTCTGTTCTATTGTTTTTCTATTATTTTCAATTCTATTCTAATCTTTTCTATCCAAATTCATTTTATATGAAATTTTGGAAGATGTTCGAAAAAATATAATATATAATATCTTCCAAAATTCTAATTTCTTATAGAATGAATTTGAATGTGAATACAAAAGATAAGAATAGAAAATATAATAGAAAATAATAAACATATATTATATTTTATTCTATTCTGTTCTATTGTTTTTCTATTCTATTCTATTCTATTTTTTATTCTATTCTAATCTTTTCTATTCTAATTCAAAATCATTCTATACGAAATTTGAATTTCGGAAAATGGTAATATATATAAAAATTAGGGTTAGGGTTAACCCTAACCCTATTATATATATATATATATATATATATATATATATATATATATATAACCATTTTCCGAAATTCAAATTTTGTATAGAATGAATTCGAATTCAAATAGAAAAGATTAGAATAGAGTAGAAAATAATAGACTAGAAAAACAATAGAACAGAATAGAATAATAAAAATATATATATATATACACATCTTCCAAAATTCAAATTTCATATAGAATGAATTCGAATTTGAATACAAAAGATTAGAATAGAAAATAATAGAAAAGAATGAACTAGAAAAACATATATTATATTTTATTCTATTCTGTTCTCTTGTTTTTGTAGTCTATTATTTTCAACTCTATTCTAATCTTTGCTATTTAAAGTTCAAATTCATTGTATACGAAATTCGAATTTCGGAAGATGTTTTATATATATATTTATTTATTATATTTTATATTTTTTTCTGTTCTGTTCTATTGTTTTTCTATGCTATTCTTTTCTATTATTTTACATTATATTCTAATCTTGATGGTTTTATATATTATATTTTTTTCTATTCTGTTCTATTGTTTTTCTATTATTTTCAATTCTATTCTAATCTTTTATATCCAAATTCATTCTATATGAAATTCAAATTTTGTGAGATGTTAAAAAAACAATAATATATATATATATATATATATATATATATATATATATATATATATATATATAACATCTTCAAAAATTAGAATTTCGTATAGAATGAATTAGAATACAAAAGATTAGAATAGAAAATAATAGAAAAGTATAAACTAGAAAACATATTATATTTTATTCTATTCTGTTCTATTGTTTTTCTACTCTATTCTATTATTTTCTATTTTCTATTCTATTCTAATCTTTTCTATTCTAATTCAAAATCATTCTATAAGAAATTCGAATTTTGGAAAATGGTTATATATATAAATATATTAGAGTTAGGGTTAACCATAACCCTAACTCTAACCCTATTATATATATATATATATAACCATTTTCCGAAATTCGAATTTTGTGTAGAATGAATTTGTATTTTAATAGAAAATAATAGAAAAGAATAGACTAGAAAAACAAGAGAACAGAATAGAATAAAATATAATACATGTTTTTTTTAGTTTTTTATTTTCTATTATTTTCTATTCTAATCTTTTGTATTCAAATTCATTCTATATGAAATTCGAATTTTGGAAGATGTTATATATGAAATAAGATGGCTTCCGAAATTTCGAATTTCTTATAGAATTATTTAGAATTCTAATAGAAAAGATTAGAATAGAGAATAATAGAAAAGAATAGCATAGAAAAAATATAATATAATATATATATATATATATATATATATATATATATATATATATATATAAAACCTCTTCCGAAATTCGAATTTCATATAGACTAATTCAAAATCATTCTATACGAAATTCGAATTTCGGAAAATGGTTATATATATAAATATTAGGGTTAGGGTTAACCATAACCCTATTATATATATATATATATATAACCATTTTCCGAAATTCGAATTTCGTATAGAATGAATTTGAATTTGAATAGAAAGATTAGAATAGAAAATAATAGAAAAGAATAGACTAGAAAAACATAAGAACAGAATAGAATAAATTATAATATATGTTTTTCTAGTTTATTATTTTCTATTTTCTATTCTAATCTTTTGTATTTAAATTTGAATTCATTCTATACGAAATTCGAATTTTGGAAAATGGTTATACATTATATATTTTTTTTCTATTCTGTTCTATTGTTTTTCTATTTTCAATTCTTTTCTAATCTTTTCTATTCAAAATCATGCTATACGAAATTCGAATTTCGGAAAATGGTTATATATAAAAGTATTAGGGTTAGTGTTAACCCTAACCCTATTATATATATATATAACCATTTTCCAAAATTCGAATTTCGTATAGAATGAATTTGAATTTGAATAGGAAAAATTAGAATAGAAAAGAATAGAAAAGAATAGACTAGAAAAACAATAAAACAGAATAGAATAAAATATAATATATATAATTTTGGAAGATGTTTTATATTTTTTCTATGCTGTTTTATTGTTTTTCTATGCCATTCTTTTCTATTATTTTCTATTTTATTCTAATCTTTTCTATTCAAATGCAAATTCATTCTATGCGAAACTCGAATTTCGGAAGATGGCTTTTGAATTTGAAAAGAAAAGATTATAATAGAAGATAATAGAAAATATATATATAATAAAATCGAATTCTAATAGAATAGACTAGAATAGAAAAAACAATAGAACAGAATAGAAAAAAATATAATATATATATATAAGCCTTCCGAAATTCGAATTTGGTACAGAATGAATTTGAATAGAAAAGATTAGAATAGAATATATTATATTTTTTTCAATTCTGTTCTATTGTTTTTCTATGCTATTAATTTCTATTATTTTCTATTTTATTCTAATTTTCTCTATTGGAATTCGATTTCATTCTATACGAAATTCGGATTTTAGAAGATGTTATATATATATATATAGATATATCTATATATCTATATATCTATAGATATATATATATATATATATATATAGATATATATATCTATGAATATAGATATATATATCTATATATCTATATATATATAGATATATAAATATATCTATATATATATATATATATATATATATATATATATATATAGATATATATATCTATATATAATATTTTTTTCTGTTCTGTTCTATTATTTTTCTATGATATTCTTTTCTAGTATTCTCGATTCTATTCTAATCTTTTCTAATCAAATTCAATTTCATTCTATATGAATTTTGAATTTTGGAAAATGGTTATATATAGTTTAGTTCAAATGTGGTAGAATTATTTTGAATTTGATAGTTTTTTCGAATGCGGTAGAATGTTTTCGAATGCGGTCGATTTTTTTCGAATTCGAATACAAAACGAAACGAAACCCGAAAACGAATGTAACGAATGCAACAAATTGAACTAAACAAATTTAGTTAATTAACGAATCGAAATGAAACGAAACCAAACAAAATTTTTCATCTTGCACATGTCTAGTTAACACGGGGACTACAAGGCCTTTATCTAGCTAATTAATTCGACCCAGTCAGGCCTCCACTACAGTATTTAACCCACATCATATCTTTTGAGATATTAAATCTTAAATATAATAAAGGGGTAACAAATACCAATAAGATAAGCCTAGGGTTTCAGCTCTACGTATCCATACCTCTGAGCAATAAAAACTTGAAAGGTTTCCTAACCTATTCCTAAGTCATCCAAACCTATAAAAAAAAAGATTCTTGTGACGGACTCCAGACACCCTGTTGGGTATTTCTGCCAAGAAGCTGCTTCCCAAGTCCTGGAACACGTGACCAATGGATCTGGCTATAGTAACCCCCAAGAACCAGACAACACCAGTCTTGGAGTACACCAGAAATAGAACTGTTTTATTTTGAAATCTCACACAAATATATACATCAGGATGACATCCCTCCCTCCTGATCATATTACCCCAACAATACAACTGTACAATAGAAACATAATTAACTCCTAGCCCAGAGCGTGCGATTGAAGAGCTCCTGCCAGCCAGATACATCCGTGACTTTCCTCTCCCCCCAGCGGGCCACCTTGCCTACCTGCTGTCCACCCACATTCCCATAGACCCTGGAGCTTCCGCAGAGCCCCCCCCAGCATCAGAGTGCCGCACGAGGCCGCCATCTGGACATCACTCTATAAACGGCAGCGGCCCACAGGATAGACCGCGGCTGCGGCCTAACTCCTGCCAACCGCAATTTTTCCTTCTCGGCTTCTCCCCCCAGCGAGCCCACCTTACCGTGTGCACCCCCAAGCCCCCCCCCAGCCTATCAGCGTGCGCCATCCGAAGCTACAACTGCGGCTGCTTGTTTTAGGATAGACTGCGGCTTCGGCCTAGCTCCAGGCCGCAGAGGCCATCTTGGTCCACACAGCCCCGGCCCTCAGCACCTTCTCTCGGCCTCCCTGGAACATATTCACCCGGTATAACCACCAGACTTCACCCCCTCGCCGGTCGATTGCCTGTGGCCCCCACTGGGTCACTCTTAAGCGGCAGCCGGGAGAACAAACCGTACTGGTAAGTAGCGGCCATCTTGGTACACCCTGGCGTTTTACTTTCAACACTAACATTCTAAAAAAAAAAAAAAAACTTTAACTTTTTTTTCTCTACTTCTACTGATATTTCCCCCCATCCAGGACTCATCCTTGGATTCCCCCAGCAAACGTGAACCTGACAGCCTGTGGCTTCCCCTGGACCCCACTCTCCCCACTCTCCCCCAGCTCAGCTCCTCCAGCTCACCATTGCGCCGCCCGCAGCCGCCGCCTGCCCGCGGCCGCCTGCCGCCATCCGGGCACCCCTTCTCTAGACCGCTAGACCCGCAGAACAGACCACGACTGCGGCCTAGCTCCGGCCATCCCATTATCTTCTCCCCAATTCTCTCTCCAGCGGGCCCGCGTGCTTCCTCCAACTCCGGAGCCCCCCCAGCCATCAGCGGACCTCCCTGAAGCTACACCGGTAGCCACCGGGCCCTCCAGGACAGACCGCAGCTCGAGCCTAACTCCGGCGGCCATATTGGTCCACCCAGCCGCGGCTTCAGTACTTTCCCCCGACCACCCCAACTAGCCATCCAGGAATAAAAGCACAGAACTCACCTGGCACAGGCTAACAGCGAGTAAACCCCTGCTGGGCCACTTACAAGCAGCAAACGGAAGGACAATCCAGGGATCTGGCCTGGTAAGTAGCGGCCATCTAGGTACACCCGAGCGCTCTCACTATCAGTACCCTGACATCCTTTTTATCCACCTCCCCCCCTCATCATCCTCACCTTCACCCTCCTCATCTATGCACCATATTCAGCCAGGTAAGTACATCGGGGCACCACCAACCATAAGAAGTTGATCCAGGGTCCACCCGATCGCCTCTCGGGGGACCAGGAAGGAATTTCTTTCCCCTGCTGTAGCAATTGGCCTAGGCTCAGCTGAGGTTTTTCGCCTTCCTCTGGATCAACAGGAGGGCGGTTAGGTCAGTTGGGTCCTAATCACCTCCATCATCACCATCATCACCATTCGCATCATCATCATCATCATTACCACCCTATCATCAGCTGCATCTTCAGGATCATCATCATCTCGTCATCCTCGCTTCATCAGTATCATCATCACATCATCCCATCACCTTCAACTTTTTCCCACCATGTGCAACTTTAAATACAGCGGACACCCTCCACAGGCTAAGGAATACCGCCTCAACACTACCAACCTCCACCCAAAAAATACTACGAAAAGAACTGCTAAGGATCAATAGACAATCGACCAACAAAAAACAGGAAGGCACCACTTCAACTACAACACTTATCATGCGCCCTGATCAACACCAGATCTGCAGTCAAGCACAGACAGGAAATCCATGACTTCATCACCAAAAACAACAAAGATTGCCTCTTTATCACGGAAAGCTGGCTAACACCTGACTGTAACACCATTGAAATTGGTGACCTCATCTTCAAACAAAATATGGACATCAACACACTGGACAACTGGACAACATGCCGTTACCATGGACGGACCACCAAACTATCAAATTTAAAAACACCACCAACACCATCTT
Organism: Rana muscosa; assembly: GCA_029206835.1. Classification (NCBI taxonomy): domain Eukaryota; kingdom Metazoa; phylum Chordata; class Amphibia; order Anura; family Ranidae; genus Rana; species Rana muscosa. The sequence continues at coordinate 365,976,151 of CM055118.1, read as the reverse complement.
CCAAAAACCGAAACACTCAATAACAACACACTGGACAAGATCTCAGAAGAAACTACACTCTGAACTCTTCAAAACCACACTATGAAAAAATGCTAAATCAAAACCACTCAACGGAACAAACACTCAACTCCTTAAACAAAGCATTACTACAAACATCAGACACAGTCGCTCCGAAACGTAGAGCACTCATCCGCAAAAAAAATTTGGGCTGGTTTAATGACACTCTTACTGAAGCAAGAACGCAGAAGAGCTGAAGGAGCATGGAGAAGAAACCAAACAAAGGAAAACCACACAAACTACAAAGCACTCACTAAGAAATATCACAAAGCAATCTTCAAAGCAAAAAAAGAACATTTCTCAAACACCATCTCAAAAGCCCTAAACCGACCGTGTGAACTTTTCAAACTAGTCGCTCAGACTATGAACCCTACCTGCCTAGAGCCTCCAGCAAATGAAACTCAAGAATTCTGTAATGAGCTATCAGATTTTTTTATCGACAAAATCGAAAACATTCGTGAAATAATTAAACAGAAAAAAACAACCAACCTCACTCACCAAAGCAAAAAGAGGACATCAATACGTACATTATACAATCAACAAAATTTTCGCTGGTCCCGATCACCATTGACACCACCAAAAAGATCATCAGAAGCCTCCGAGACAGCACATCACCAAATGACATAATTTCTACAAAACTCCTGAAAGAATGTACCGACATCTTGGCACCTACCATAACACATCTCGTAAATCAATCGTTCAAAGAAGGTATTGTTGCAATCTCCCTCAAGCAAGGCATAATCAAACCCCTAATAAAGAAACCCAACCGGGGGCGTGGCCTAACTCCGGACCAAGATGGACGCTTTATCCCCTACCTCTGGCACAAAGGAGCAGCTAAATTAAGCTACAGGGTAAAATAAACCCCACCTGAGCAGAGAAGAGAGCGATCACGGCTCCCTACACACCCGGGAACCGATGGAGTCAATTCAGCAGCCAGCCCCTATCATTCCTGCAATGTTCCGAGCGGCGCAGGCAGAAGGCCTCAAAGCCGCGGCCTTGCCTAAGCCTCCCACCCCGCTCGGCGGCTCCAGCCCACTCGCGGACGGCGGAAACAGCGCTAATACCATAGCGAATCCGCCTGTACAGCCATCTCATACCCTCAGCCTTGCAGACCTCCAGGCAAACCTTCAGGCAATGGCAATGGATATTAAATCATCTTTTGCAGCAGCCATAACAGATATCAGAGCGGACATACAGGGGATTGCAGCAAGAACTGGAGCAATGGAACAGGCCGCAGCACGCCACTCAGATGCCATAAAGCAGGTACAGAAAAATGCTGACTCACACCTAACCCATATAATTGAAATAAAGCGCCATTTAGAAGATTTAGACAATAGGGGGAGGCACCATAATGTAAGAATTAGAGGGGTCCCAGAAATGCCAGAACAGATTCCGGTAGAACGCACTGGGGAAGCTATCTTTAACAATATACTGGAAAGACCCCCAGACTCCCCCATTGAGTTCGAGAGGGTTCACAGAGCCCTCAGACCAAGAGGAAGAGACAATGAACCCCCTAGGGATATAATCTGTTGCCTGGTAAATTTTCCATTGAAAGAAGCTATTCTAAAAAAGGCAAGAGAAAAAAACAGAATAATATTCAACGGTAATGAAATAAAACTCTACCAGGACCTTTCAAGCATCACTTTGCAACAACGCAGAGCACTGCGCCCAATCACAGAACAACTACGAGCAAGAGGAATCCCCTATAGGTGGAAGTTTCAGTTTTGCCTGTCAGCTTCATGGAGGGGTCACACGGCACTACTTCGAACACCTGAAGACCTACGATCATTCTGCGAATCCATGAACATCCCCAGGACAGAAGTCCCAGAGTGGTATGAATCATTTACGCTTAATGAACCATGGATTGCAGTTTCCAACAACCTCACTCCTAGAACCCAGAGGCAGAGAGATCGACGCCGCAGATCACCGTCACCTCATCAAAATAGGAGAGAAGATGTCCAAGGAGGACCAGGAATTTCTCCACCCAGGCGCAGAGACCGCTTGGACCATCAGGACCGAATGGACACCTGAAAAGTAAATATATCCCTGAGGATTGAAAGTTAAAATTTAAGTCATATATCTACAGACATATGGAATAGATCACCCCTTCTACGAAGATTTAAAGATACACAGTTAAAAAAAAAAAAAAAAAAAAAAAAGAAAAGAAAACAGCTAAATTACCTTAAAAATATCAGCTGAAAAGTACTCGATCATTCAGAGTTGAGCAATCTCCTTTCTGTTTACGTTCACCCCTAACCCTGTATTTTTCTCTTCATTTGTTTGCAGAACTGTTTCGCCTTCCCATAAAAGAGATCCAAGGTAAATGTCCCCGGGTGCATACAATCATATGAACAACAAATGACCAATCTCGCAGCTTACAGGTATGATCACATAAGATTGGACTGAACCTGACGTCTGTAAGTACTGCTACTTTTTCCACTACACAAGAAGCAGAGACCTTACCATAGGGAAGACAATCAACATACTGTTATTATATCAAGGTCAGTCATTTCCTCTGAAATAGAGTTCTGAGGAGTTACAGTCATATAGACAGCAGCTGGGTATCTGACCCATAAACATACAAGACTGACTGTAACTCCTTTTGAGGTTAATAGGAACTACACAATTTGAATACAGGGTCGCATACAACCCAGATAAGAAGATAACTAATAACACATGGTTTCTTTATTTGATTAGTCACAAGACCATGCAACAAGCACTTGGACTTATAGAGGATCCTAACTGAACTATAGTCATGTAGTGAAGTGTTGAAGCTACCCTGTACTCTTCTTTTCTCTTTTGGGGGAAAAAAAAAAGGGAATTTATATATTTATATGCCTAGATAATTTACTGATGGACGTGACGGTGTTTAACGTCTACTAAATTCTTCTGCAGAATAACTGCAATGAAATTCGTAGGTACTGGTCTCTCTCATTCCTAACTGTTTATGATGACCATTATTTAGTTTTTTGGGGCGAAAGCTCTTTCAATTCTGGAAGTGCCCATTGCACAACCTAAACAAACTGCTGGTGTCCTTGATCAACATGGGGACTCACATGCAGTTCAGAATCTAACGGTGGACTCAAAATGGAATTTAGTGATGTTTTATAGGTAACACGCTTCAAAGAGTTATACAAGTGATATACATATCAAATGATTTCTGTTTAATAGTTTAACAGTTTTTTTTGTATTATTATTACTATGGTATTTTAGATTGAACAATTTCAATTGTGGGGTTCAGAAAGTAGATGCCTTTTAAGCAACCTAGAACTTACCAACACAATGGCTCCATCTAGTGGTGGTTAATAAAAATGTCATCACAAAACCTTCCTAATAGGTATAAGTTTTACAGTACAGAACTCAAGGTATTAGTTATAACTTCACCAAAGGAACAACATATAAATGCTAAGTAAATACAAAGATTCCAAAAACTACCGCCCCACAACTTACAACTTAATGCTTCCAACTCAACAATGCATATATATATATATACATACATACAGGCCATAATCACATTCTCCCTCCCTCTGCTCATCAATCTGTCTAAAACCCCGTACCTTTAAACTATTCTACTTAGATAGCTGCTCCGGAGTGCTAGAACTAAGAGAAAGGAAGAGAAGGAAAGAAAAAAAGAAAAAAAAAAAAAAGAAAAGAGAATAGAAGAAATCATCTTGAGACCCACTTAGACCACAAACCCACGCAAGGGGCAGAAATTATTTTTTTTTACTTTCTGCCCTTTGAAACATCCGGCAGTCCACAAATCAGGGTAGACTAGCTGGTCTAAATCTACCCCCGGATCACTTTACCCCTTATCTCCCCTTACCTATCCCCCCCCTTCCATTTTTTTTTTTTTTTTTTTTTTTTAAAGTCGGACTGAATCAAGCGTGCTTCCAAACCCTTAAAGGTAGATAAACACGATAAGAAATACGCACACCTTACAAGATGACTGCTAATACACAACAAACCATACGACTATCTATAAAGTTATTGTCTCTCAATGCTAAAGGATTGAATATACCTGAAAAAAGAACTAAATTTTTAAATGAATGCCACAAACATAAAGCAAACATTATCTGCATACAAGAAACTCACTTTAAATCTGATAAAATCCCGAAATTACACGACAGGAGTTATCCTACAGCATTACACTCCACCAACCCAGAAGGAAAAACAAAGGGTGTTTCTATACTAATCTCTAACAAGACTCCTCTCCAGATACACGACACTCTGATAGATCCCGGAGGTAGATTTATCTTCATAAAAGGAAAACTAGAAAACCACCCAATAACAATCGAACTCGAGACAGATACCTTTTTTCCGTAAGATCAAAGATTTACTAATGACCTTTGCCTCAGGCATTTTAATCCTAGGAGGCGATTTTAACACTCCCTTGAATCCACTCATTGACACCTCGAATGGAGCGTCGAGCCTTCCTTACAGAGCACTGAAGCAAATTAAAACCCAGTTAAAAGACGTGATGTTGCATGACACCTGGAGAACTCTCTACCCTCAAACCAAGGACTTTACTTTCTTTTCCACTGTCCATCAGAAGTACTCTAGAATTGACTATTTCTTTATAACACAACCTGACTTGCCCTACTTACAAAACTCAACGATTGAACCCATGACGATATCAGACCACCATCCAATTACCTTGACACTGACCTTCCCTGAGAAAAAAAACGTGACTAAAACATGGAGACTCAACACTGTCTTACTAAAAGACCCCGTTAATGTACTTGAGTTTAGAGACAAATTGCAAGACTACTTTTTAAGGAATGAAAATAACGAGACCTCGACCATCACTCAATGGGAGGCCCACAAATGTGTCATCAGGGGGGAATTTATCAAAAAACTAGCTAAACTAAAGAAAGACCAACAATCCAAAATAAAAGCCCTAGTGGACCAAATTCATAGATTAGAAATAACACATAAAAGAACAGTGGCGGTCTCTACACTTGAGGAATTAACCAAAGCAAGAACACTCTTAGCGGAGGAACTAAACATAAAAATCAAAAGACAATACATACTGAGACATAAGATCTACTACGAACAGGGAAATAAAAATGGAAAATTGCTTGCTAAAGCAGTCCAAAGTAAAAAAATAGCTTCAACCATACACCAAATAAGAGACAAACAAGGTAAGCCACTATCTTCAAATGAGGAAAGAGCTAAACAGTTTGAAGAATACTATCAGTCCCTGTATAACATTCCGCCTAACCCCAGTGGCGGATCCAGGGGGGGCAACAGGGCAATTGCCCCCCCCCCGAGACCATCTGTTACACTCACTTGCCGGCCGTAGGACCCCTGGACCCCAATCTTGGCACACATGTAGCCCAATGTCTCTCCTACAAGTGTGCAAAGTTTGGTGTCTGGGGGACTTACGGCCGTGGAGCACTGATTTTTTAAACCCGGGCACCCCTTCCATAGACTCCAATGTTAAACGGTCATTTCTCCAGTGATTTTGCGGACCCGGTACCGGCCGGTCGTAGGTCCTCTGGACCCCAAACTTGGCACACATGTAGCCCCATGTCTCCTCTATAAGTTTGGTGTCTGGGAGAACTGATTTTTCAAAGCCGGGCACTCCTTCCCTAGACTTCCATGTTAAACATCAGTCTAGTCATGGGCACAGTGAGGCATGGGCACAGGGAGGCAAAGTGAGGCAAGTATAAGCCTAGGACACCCTAGGCTTATACTTGAGTCAATAAGTTTTCCCAGTTTTTTGGGGTAAAATTAGGTGCCTCGGCTTATATTCGGGTCGGCTTATACTCTAGTATATACAGTACTTGTTCTGCGGCTGCCGCTGCCTCTCTGAGTCTCTCTCTCAGTTTCTCACATCAGCCGATCAGCGGCGCTAAGAGAGAGACTCGTCTAATGTAGTTACGTGGCGCACTGACACGATACCAGGAGCGGAGGAGGAGGTGGGTGGAGCCTCTTCCCTGCACTCGCTGCTAACGCCTGGGCCGCTTGGCGTCTAGCAACGAGTGACGTCAGTGAGTCACGTCAGGCCGCTCTGTGGGCAGGTGCAATAGCGTGCGGCTCCACAGACGGGTAAGAAAGCGGGCGGCTCCGCTTGCGGCACGGTTTGTTGTCGGGGGGCGGCGCGGTTCGTGGGCAGACCGTGCTGCTCAGTGTGTTGGCAGCGCAAGTGAGAGTGAGAGAGCAGGCTCAGTGTGGCAGCTGGCCAATCAGCTAGCCAGGAGCGGGGGAGCAGAGAGATGAGATCATCTCTCACCGCCCGTGCCTGCCCTGCATTCCTGCAGTGACTTCCGCCCTCACTGTGCAGACAGCAGAGAGATTACATTATCTCTCTGCTGCCTGACTCTGGGAGTCTGGGACACAGCAAGAGACAACCAAAATTACACCTTAGCAGGCAAGTTAGTGACAATCCGCAAGGTGTGGCAGGCGACGTGGCAAGTGACAATCCGCAAATTGTGTCAGGTGACGTGGCAAATGACAATCTGCATCTGGTGGCAGGCAAGTGACAATCAGCAAGGTGTGGCAGGTGACCTGGCAAGTGACAATCCGCAAGGTGTTGCAGGTGATGTGGGAAGTGACAATCCACAAGGTGTGGCAAGTGACAATCCACAAGATGTGGCAGGTGACGTGGCAAGTGACAATCCACAACGTGTGGCAAGTGACACGCTCAGGGCTCCCAGTAATTGCAGGCGACTGTGGCAAGTGACACACTTGGGGCTCCCACTGATTCTGCATTGAACTATTTAATTTCATATTACAATGTAATAATATAAATAATGCGCTTCAATCATCCTGACACCATAACAACCATGGTGCCGGGATCAATGGCGTCCCTAGGGGGGGACCAGAGGGGGCCCTGGCCCCCCCAACATTATGCTGTGCCCCCCCATGTTCCCCCCCAAAAAAAATATCTATATATTTTTTTTTTGCATTTTTTTTTTCCGCTTGGGCTGCGGTTGGGGTAACATAGTCTCTCCTGAGAGGGAGAGCGTCCCCAGTCAGCTCCTGCGGGGGATTCCTCCCCACTCCCTCTGCTCGCTGACACTGCATAATGTGAGCACTCACACAACCACAGCCGCCTGATCTGCTCCTTTCCCTGCATCCTCATTGGCATGGAGAAGAGCGAGTTGCAGGAAGGACTCCACGAGCACTGTGGGAGGGGGGGAGGGGGGCCCAAGCCTTCATCTCAGTTACTGAAAAAACAGACTGATTTCTCCCGTCCTTAGGACAGGAGAACCAGCCTGTAAATTCCGAGAATGGTGACTGCAAGCTGAGCCGAGTGTCAGTCTATGACACTCTTTCACAGCCCAGCGAGTCCAGCCACCCCCCTCACTCTCCTCACATACGAGCAGGGAGGAATACAGCTCCTCCTCCTCCTTCCAGTCCCGCCCACACTATCCCGGCGTGCTGTATCTGAAGAGAGGGGATGTGTGGGCGGGAAATATGAAAATCCGCAGCATTCCTGGCTGTGTGTGAATGATGCCTGAGATTCTAGCCTGGACCGTGGGTAAGTTTGTGCACTGCAGACCGCAGTACACTGTAATCACTGAACTGCATTATCTCCATCCCTTCTCTCCCCCATCTGTCTCCCTCCCCCTCTCCTGTTCTTTCAAGACATTCACAATTTACTTTCACTTTCAGTTAGGCAGGTAATATACGGTGCAAATTTATTTCCTGCATCCACAGATTGCAGGAAAGAAACTTGCATAATTCCCCCATCAACACAGACAGTGCTGACAGGGGAATATCCCTCCTTCCCAGCAATTGTATTCTCCCAACAAACAGTGATTATCACTAGTGGCTATAGCAATCACTAGTGATAATCATAAGAGAATCTGCTCATTAATGGTTCAAATCTCAGCCAGTTCCTGCTGAACCAGCTGAGATTTAAACTGTCTATGGCTGGTCTTAGCTCTTAGGCAGCCCATACATTGATCACTTTTTTTCATTCAACTATTAGGTTGAATGAAAAAAAAAAGGAAATGATCCAATTCCCCCATCTACACATTATAGGTGGATGGGGGAATCCTCCCAGTGTGGACCAGTGCTGGAACAACCAGAGTTGCTGTCCTGTCCCGGCTATTCACAGCGCTGGTCTCTGCCTCCATGGTAGCGGCGGCAGCACATTGGAACCCAGAGCTGGTTACTTTATGGAGCTGATGTACAGGAGGGCCAGCACAATTTGTTGTTAGAGATGGGCTGGGCATGTTCAAAATTCCACATGCCAGAGCCTGCCAGGAAGCCCACACTTCACAGCGCTAATCACAGGCAATGAGACATTTCCCGGTCCGCAGCTCCACAGATCAGGAAATGTCTCACTGGCTGTGATTAGCACTGTGGAGTGTCGGCTTCCTGGCGGGATCGGGCATGTGGGATTTCAAACACACCCGAGCCCGACTCTAGTGGTTATAGACAGTTGAGCTCCCTGCAGGTTGCTTAGCAGCAGTGGAGCCTTCTCTGACATGCTGATCATGATGCAATCCAGGTGATGCTCCTAGTCAAATCCTAGTGTTAAATATCAGTGATTTTATTGATCAAAGCCCACACTTTACAGGTATAGAGCCCACATGGCTGCTGAACATACAGTTGATTATATATATGTGGTTGTACTCTTGATGCTAATAAATACTGTGTTTATTAGATCTGACTGGGAGCATCACTAGGATCACATCCCGATCAGCATGTCAACAGAGAAGGTTATACAGCATTACGGCTTCTAGGTGACCAGCTGGGGGCTCGGCTCTCTATAACCAATAGTGCCAGCCTTCCCCTGCATGCACCCATAATGTCACCAGCACTAGGTCCTAATAGACTGCCGCCGGTGCCAAGGAGACAGATGCCAGACCAGCGCTGTCAATAACAGGGACAGAACAGCTGGGGAACCCCACAGTGGCAGAACACCAGGGCCCGGTAGCAAGACAACCTTTGCAAGTTAGTTCTCCCACTGCTTTGGACCATTATATTTTCTTGGTGTGCTGGTGACATATATCTCTTGTTTTCTGCCACCCTGGTGGGGCCCCAGTATAGTAGGAAGGGAGCTCACTGCAGAACATGTGAAAGGGCCCATTGTGGGATCGTAGTAAAGGGCCCCAGGATATATATATATATATATATATAATTGCATTTGATAGTTGGCCCCTCTACTTTTGTCCCTGTCCCCCCATGTGCCCCCCCTAAATATGAAAGCTGGAGACGCCAAAGGCCGGGATGATTGAAGCGCCGACACCAACCATTTCCCCGATAAATTTCCCATAAAAAAAACTTTTTTGGCAGTGCCCCTCCCGAGAAAAGACTCTGGATCCGCCCCTGCCTAACCCAAAGTGCCCCCATAACTCAGATAAAAGGGCGAAACTCATCCAAGAATTTTTAGAGAAATACAGCCCACCCCAACTAGCGAAAGACAAAGCCCAAGAACTTGAAGCCCCTATATCAGGCCCTGAATTTGACATAGCAATTAAAGAGATGAAACTAGGCAAAGCCCCCGGACCTGATGGACTGCCCCTACAATACTACCGTATATACTCAAGTATAAGCCGAGATTTTCAGCCCTTTTTTTGGGGCTGAAAGTCCCCCCCTCGGCTTATACTCGAGTCATATAAATTTTTACATTGTAATTATTACCTGTAAAGAAGTTGCGGCTGCGGCGTCCATCGTTCGAATTCCGTGGCGTCCATCGTTCAAAATTCCGCGGTCTCTTCCTGTTCCTTCCTTGATAGGCGAGTCTCAGCAGACACTCTCCGCCTATCACGAACGTTCTCTCATCCTCAGTTTTCCAGCAGACGTCTGTGATTGGCGGAATACCCAACACAGTGTCTGCTGGGAAAACTAAGGATGAGAGAATGATCGTGATAGGCGGAGAGTGTCTGCTGAGACTCGCCTATCAAGTAAGGAACAGGATGAGACCGCGAAATTCGAACGATGGACACCGCGGAATTCGAACGATGGACGCCGAAGCCGCAACTTCTTTACAGGTAATAATTACAATGTAAAAATTTATATTTACAGGGAACAGCGAGCTAGGGAACAGTGGGGCATCGGCTTATACTCGGGTCAGTGAGGTTTCCCAGTTTTTTGGGCAACATTAGGTATTTTGGCTTATACTCGAGTCGGCTTATACTCGAGTCGGCTTATACTCGAGTATATACGTATAAAACATTCAATGACATACTGAAACCAAGATTTTTGAAAACTTTCCAATCACTAAATTCCGTCCAACAACCTCCCAAACAACTACTAGAAGCTCACATCACAGTGATACCCAAAGAAGGCAAAGACACAACACAGGTTACAAACTATAGACCCATATCCCTAATAAACGTAGATGTAAAGATTTATGCTAAAATACTAGCCAATAGATTGCTACCCCTATAAAACTCACTTATAGCATTAGATCAGGTGGGGTTCATCCCAGGTAGAGAGGGTCGAGATAACACAACCAATGCTTTAAACATAAGTCACTGGCTAACAACCAACAAAAAAAAATGATTCTTCTTGTCCCTAGACGCTGAGAAGGTGTTCGATAGAGTGGCCTGGGACTTCATTGATGCAGTTTTGAAACATATTGGTATCTTACCCCAAATGAGAACATATATTAAAGCGTTGTACACTAATCCCACAGCACGAGTTAGAATCAATGGCCACCTGTCGAATGCCTTTAATCTACGTAATGGTACTAGACAGGGATGCCCCTTATCCCCCCTTCTCTTTGTTTTAACTCTAGAACCACTGCTAAATAGAATCAGAACCAACCAAAATATCAAAGGGATAGAGATTCAAAAAAATACATACAAAATTGCTGCGTTTGCCGACGACATGCTTCTCTTCCTCTCTGAACCCCATATCTCCAAACCTAACTTATTACAAGACCTAGATCATTTCAACATGTTATCCAACCTGAAAATCAATCACACAAAGTCGATGGCCCTTAACATCTCGTTACCCCCTAGCTCAATAGATTTATGCAAACTAAACTTCCCGTTCACATGGGCTAACCACAACATAACCTATCTAGGGATAGAAATCCCCTCAAACTTAAATGATCTCTTTAAGTTAAACTACATACCTATATTAAAAAAACCACAGGAAGACCTAAAAAGATGGAATTCTTTAAACGTATCTTGGTTTGGAGAGCGTCCCTAATCAAGATGACAATCTTACCTAGATTCCTATATGTCATGCAGACCATACCTATCAAATTACCCTCTACTTTTTTTAACTCATTCCGTAAAGCATGTTCCACCTTTATTTGGAGGGGCAGGCCTCCAAGAATTAAATTTACCAGATTAAATCTACCCAAGAATAGAGGTGGAATAGCGGTACCCGATTTGAAAAAATACCATCAAGCTACCCTATTAACACGAATAGTAGACTGGAATATACACCAAACAGTTAAAGACTGGGTATCACTAGAACAAATTCAGTTCTCCCAAGAACTGGATACCTTACCATGGATCCACCCTAAATACCATCCGAAATCTATCAAATCACACCCTCTTATAGGCCCTACAATAGGAATATTTCACAACACAAATCCACCAATCCATCCCCCTGCCTTAGCCCTCTAACTCCACTGAGAAACAATCCGGAGTTCCCCCCGGGGCAAGAAAGAAACTTCTTAACATACAATTGGCCACATAAGAAAATTTTGACCAAACACTTCTTTAAAAATGGGAAAATATTATCTAGAGAAGAACTAAACAAAGTCATAGAACCATCCCTAATCCCACAATGGAACTATATTCAAATCAGACATTTTCTAACCAGAAATGAATCAGCATTAGCATGGACAAAACCCCTAACGGAACTTGAGAAACTTTGTACGAAAGAAACCCCACACAGACACATAATTTCAACACTATACAACTCACTCTTTGGGGATTTGACAGATTTCTCCAGCTCGTCATGCCAGAACTGGGAAAAAGATCTAGATATTACTATAACTGAAAAAAACTGGGAAAAAATATATATGCATGCTCACAAAGGTTCTCTAAACGTAGCCTCGCAAGAATGCGGATTCAAAATTATTACTAGATGGTACAGGACCCCATCAATTTTACATAAATTTTCTCCACTAATCTCTGACCGCTGTTGGAGATGCAAACAAGAGGAGGGCTCGATGCTCCATATATGGTGGACTTGCCAATTGATCCAAAAGTTCTGGAAAATAGTTCACGAAACCATTATTTCAATCACAGCAGAAAACATAAGTTATGACCCAGCGCAATGCCTACTACACTTTAACTCTCTCCCAAGAAAACAATATTTAAAGTCACTACCTATGTTCCTGATCAATGCAGCTCGCCAATGCATTCCATCCCACTGGCGCACAACAACAGTTCCTTCTACTGCGGAATGGTTTAGGAGAAGCAATAACATTGAAAGGGTAGAGGAGCTCATAAGTATTTCTCAGGAAAAAATAACCAATTTCTCTGCAACATGGTACAACTGGATACTATTCAAAGAATCCCAGACATATAAAACAATCACTAAGTGAGAATCAAAACCTTATCTTTGGGTTATTGATTACACAGGAAGGTTGGAAGGAGAAGAGGAAAGGATAAAGAGAAAAGAAAAAAAAAATAAAGGAAAAGAAAGGGAAAGAATTATCTAAATAGAACACTTCAGTCCCAATAGAATACTGCAGTCTCCCCCCTCCTTCCGCCCCCTTATCCCCCCCCCCCTCATCCCTCCCTCTCCCCCCTAAGTATCTCTGAAAAATATATATACGTTAATAATTATAGTATCAATTAAAAAAAAATAATAATAATAATATGGTGGAATACTTGTCGAATATTAAGCACATTATTAACCCTGTCTTTAATATTCTTATGATCACCAAAGGTGTTATAACAAACTAACATTGTGCGCATTCTAATACATTTACTTTTGTAAACATATGCAATTATGTACTGTATTATTTTACTGTTACTTTGTTACTCTCTTGTTCACCTAATAAAACTTTATGAAACAAAAAAAAAAAAGAAACCCAACCTCGACCCCAAAGACCCTAACTACCGCAGACCGGTAACAAGCTTTAACACCATCTCCAAGATTATAGAGAAAGCAGTAGTACAACAGCTACAACTCCATTTGGACACCCACAAACTCTTGGACCCACTACAATCAGGCTTCCGCCCAGGCCATGGCACAGAAACAGCACTTCTCAAAATATGGGATGACGCCCTCGAAGCAGCAGATGACGGAGAATCATGTCTTCTGGTGCTGCTGGACCTCAGAGCAGCATTCGACACAGTAGACCACAAAACTCTACTCATTCGCCTTAAAGAAGTAGCAGGAGTCACAGACTCAGATCTACCCTGGTTCGCATCGTTCTTAGAAAATCGTTCCCAGACAGTGAAACTAGGAGCCTTCACCTCTGAAACTCGCGAAAGTTCTTGTGGAGTGCCTTAAGGATCACCCCTGTCACCCATGCTCTTCAACATCTACCTCCGCACACTCCTCAAAATCATCAGCAAACAGGACCTGTGCTACCACTCATACTCTGATGACACTCAACTCTACTTTCACATCACCGAAAAAAAAGACCAATATCACGGACTAGAAAAATGCCTCACATTGATCGATGAGTGGATGATTGAGCGCTCCCTCAAACTCCATGGATCCAAAACAGAACTTCTTCACCTCCACGCAAACGGAAAGACAAAAGCTAAGACTTCATGTACACCACCCACCATCCTTGGACAGACCATCAACCCAAGCACCAAAGTCAAAAGTCTCTGAGTCATCTTTGACTCAGAGATGTCAATGGATGCACAAATAGGATCAATAGTCAGCGGATCTCACCATTTTCTCTGCCTGCTGCGTAGACTCATCCCCTTCATCCCAGAAGAGGAGATAGCAGTAGTAGTTGGAACAATCATCAATTCCCGACTCGACTACGCAAACTCTCTCTACATAGGACTACCTAAATATCAGATTTCGCACCTACAAGTCATCCAGAACACGGCAGCCAGACTGGTAACGGGGAAAAAACCCTGGGAATCCATCACCCCATCCCGAGGACCCTTCATTGTCTAACCGCAAAGGATCGGGTCACATTCAAGACCCTCTGCCTTACCCACAAATGCACACAAGGAAACGCTCCTCAATACTTATGCGAGAAAATAAAACACTACACACTCAATCGCATTCTCCGATCAACTAACCAAAACCTCCTCCACATCCCCAAGTCCTGCTACAAATCGAAGGGAGAACGAAGATTAGGACCATGGCTATAGAACGCTCTACCCACAAACATCCGCATGGAAGAAAACTATCGGGCCTTCAGGAAAAAACTTAACACCCACCTCTTCTGAAGGATCAGGATGACACTGGATGGAAATAAGCGACTTGAGGCGATTTAGTTTGCATTTGTAGCGCTATACAAGTTATTCACTCACTCACTCACTCAACTAGTCATTTAAACCAGCCTAGGTGTGTAGCCTTTTTGGCCCCTACCAGAGTAAATACAAAGGACACAGCATTACAAGTATAAACACAGCTCAAAAGGTTTTCTAGCAGACACACAATAGCTGAGTTAATTAGCACAAATAACAATGGGTGAAAAAGCCTTAGAAGCCACACTAGACTTATTTACAATAAACACATTATAGAAGAAAATCCCAGACAGGTGGCTGGAGTTGATGACATCAGCATCTGCTATGAGTCCCAACAGTGTGAAGAAGTCACTATTTCTAATATGGCATATAGGCCCTATACAGGGTTCCCAGAGTCTGTGTATCTTGGGGAGACATGGACTTGAATCCAAAGTAACATTACTCCAAGGGTCCCCAGGCATACAGCTCACAAAGAGTAGTGTTCCCTTAAAATCCAGGGCCCATAATCAGTAGGCAAGAGGCTAGCATTCAGTCCCCTCCAAAAGCCTCTGTCCCAAGTGAGTCTATCACAATTCTTGAACCATAAATATTTATGTAATTTGAATTACATGTGAAATATGCTGTATTGCTTGCATGATGGCCCGTTTTACCTCTTGGTTCCTTAGACTGTAGATAAGAGGGTTCAACATTGGGGTCATTACTGTATAAAAGACAGATGCCACTTTGTCTTGTTTGTCCAGGGCACTGGAAGGTGAGTGAAAATAAGTCAAGAAAACTGAAACATAGAAGATGCTGGCACACACAAGGTGGGAAGAACAGGTGCTGAAAGCTTTCTGTCGTCCTTCAGAAGATTTTATACGTAATATTGTGGTAAAGATGAGAGTGTATGAGACCAGGATTGCTGACAGCGAATAAAGACCACAGGCACCAACAGAGAGAATAGTTAATATGTTGCAATGAAGTGTTTTGGAACAAGACAACTGGAGTATAGGAAGAGCATCACAGTAGAAGTGGTCTATAAGATTTGAGCCACAGAACTGGAGACTGAACAAGCAGCTGGTCTGTACAACTGACTGGAAGAAGCCCACGAAGAATGAAAGACTGGCAAGAGACAAACATTTGCCTTTGGTGATGATGGAAACATAGTGAAGAGGGTGGCAGATAGCAGTGTAGCGGTCATATGACATACTGGAGAGTAGGAAAACCTCAGTTCCTGCTAGGCCAGCAAAAAATAAAAATTGGATGGCGCAACCATTAAATGATATGGTCTTCCTGAGGGATGGAAGGTCAGACAACAATTTAGGAGTGATAGCTGTAGAGTAGAAGAGGTCAACTGCTGAGAGGCAACTCAAGAAGTAATACATTGGAGTGTGGAGGTTGGAGGCAACAAGGACAAGAATAATTAAGCCGATGTTTTCGAGTATGGTCACAATGTATACCATCAAGAAAAAAAAGAAGAGGAACGGGATTAGTTGATCATTATCGGTCAGTCCAGAAAACACAAACACTGTCACCTGTGTGTTGTTTGCCATGCCCACTGAGTTCTTCATACACAGAAATGAACCTAAATTACAGATTTTAATATTTGAAAGAAACTTAAGTTAAGAGAAATACGTAAGCTGTCATAGCTAACCTCCTTCAGAATAAACAACTCATCTAGCTTCATTACCTGCTAAGTAAGCAACCACAAAAAAAGCATGCAGCAAGTGAAGTCAATAAAAATCTCTGGCCAGCATGCTTGTTTCAAGACAGGAATTATTGAAAGCACTGGAACCTCAGGCTAGCCAGTGAAACTCGATTTCTCAATTTCACTTATAGCACTGCTTAGGCAAAATGTACTAAAGGAGTGGAAATTTTTTTGCATAATAAATTGTGAATATTCATTTAAATTATCCCGTCAGGTGGAGATGAAACAGGTAAACAGGAATCTGCTTTTTGCGTGATTGGATAATTGAAGTGAATATTCAAATTCTCAACTCCTTTAGTGAATTACCCGGCCTAAGGTATTAACATGATTGAAAAATAAATCATGGTTCCCATTTGCACATTGGGGCCTGTTTCCCATGTGTGTTGGGGTGTCATTCAAAATTAATAGTATTGTAATGGCCCCCCAATGCCAATCATGTGTTAACAGCTTAACCACTTCCATACAGGGCTTTTTATACCACTTCCATACCGGGCCTATTCTGGCACTTCTCTCCTACATATACAAATCATCATTCTTTTGCTAGAAAATTACTCAAAACCCCCAAACATTATATATTTTTTCTAGCAGACACCCTAGGGAATAAAATGACGGTCTTTGCAACTTTTTATCTTGCACGGTATTTGCGCAATAATTTTTCAAACGCCTTTTTTGGGGGGAAAAAATGGTTTCATGAATTAAAAAATAACAAAACAGTAAAGTTAGCCCAATTTTTTTGTAAAATATGAAAGCTTATGTTACGCCGAGTAAAAAGATACCTAACATGTCACGCTTTAAAATTGCGCACACTCATGGAATGGCGCCAAACTTCGGTACTTAAAAATCTCCAAAGGCGACGCTTTGAAAATTTTTACAGGTTACCAGGTTAGAGATACAGAGGAGGTCTAGTGCTAGAATTGTTGCACGCACTCTAACGCACGCGGTGATACCTCACATATGTGGTTTGAACGACGTTTACATTTTTTTTTTTTTTTTTACTTTTTGTTACACTTTTTTTTTTTTTTTTACACTTTTATTCCTATTACAAGGCATGTAAACATCCCTTGTAATAGGAATGTGTGTGACAGGTCCTCTTTATGGAGAGATGCAGGGTCAATAAGACCCCACATCTCTCCTGCAGGCTGGAAAGCATGAGATCAGTGAAAAAAATGTCACTGATCTCATACTTACAGCCGCAATGGCGGCTTTGTTTACATTTGAGGACCCGGGCGTGACGTCATCACATTGCGCCCGGGCCTCCGACGATCATAGAGATGACTGGTAACTATCTGGTCACCAGTCATCTCTATGCTCATCACGTGACCCACCACCGGTGCCAACGATTCTCTCTGGGTCCCCGATCGCACGGGAGAGCCCAGAGAAGCACCGGATGGTGGCAGGAGGGGGTGATGTCCCCTCCCGCCGCCTATAAGAATGATCAAGCAGCGTAATCGCCACTATGATCATTCTTATGGTGCGCAGGATCGCCGGCTCTAAACAAGGATATCTGAATGATGCCTCTAGCTGCAGGCATCATTCAGACAATTTCGACAAAGCGGAGGACGTCATATGACGTCCACCCGGAGGGAGAGAGGGTTCCTGCCGGCGTCATTTCCCAATGGCCCGGTATGGAAGGGGTTAAATCTTTTTGCCACTGAGAGATTAAACCATTTTCCAATCATCTCATTTGCAACACTCAAAATTTGATAATGTTTAGACATGTGCAATTAGTTTAGTTCCAAATTTGTCTTTTAATGAATTTTGACAAATTTGTTAATTTCGGAAATATCCGAATTAACGAACACCCGTTTAACAAATTTTTCAGAATATTCAGAAATTTGAACATTTGAAAATGCAAAAATTGGTAAATTTGTAAATGCAAAAATTCTCAAATTCGAAATTAAAAAATTCGAAAACCCTGAAATAATAAGGAAGTAATAATAACTTAACTATTACTAACTGTTAAATTATAGGTATTGGAATTTCCTTTCAAATTTGGCTTTTAGTGAACGTAACGAGTACGAATTTATCCCAAGTTACGATTTATCCGAAATAACCAATGCCGTATAAATAACCAATGCCGTATATAAACGAATGGAACGTAACAAATTATTACTAATAAATAACAATAATAATAATAATAATAAAAACATTTTATTATTATTTATTATTAATTCCAATACCTATAATTTAATAGTTAGTTACTATTAGTTAGTTAGTTAGTTAGTTAGTTCTTCTTTCAAAATTTTTGTATTTTCTTTCTTATTTCGAATTTACGAATTGCGACAAATGACCCGAAAAAGTAAAAAATCAAAAACAAATGAAACAAAAACAAACACATTTTTTGGCTTGGCACATGTCTATAATGTTCAAAAATCTGTTAAATCTCTATAAAGAAGATGTAAATGCCCATATAGCCCTAGACATATTACAACAAATATTGATTTACAAATTTCTACATTTAATGCAAAAAAATAATTTATTATTAAAAAAGTTTCATATCAAAAATTGTGGTCAGGTCAATGCTGCATTTATAACACAAACTAAGTTCTCCCTAAAATTATGTTGTAATGTCCCCTGGTCATTGTCTTCATTTGTTTCAAAACTGAACAATTAACAAACAACGACTGGTTTAGTGATAAATAATATTCTCACCTCAACGACATTTACTTCTGTTTCATGTATGGGATTTGTTCAAAGGGAATCCGGAACCTTTATTTTATAATGTATCACTTTAGCTTGGGAACAATTTCCGTCCTTCCCAGAGCATTAATTATCTTCATTAAGAAACAAGGTAATTACAAACCAGTTTCTTATGGATTCATTTAATGAAGCAATAAGGAATACAACATTACTCTTGACATTTCCATTCTGATAGTTTGAGTTCATGCCTCCATGTTCTTGATCTCAGCTTCTCCAACTTTAATGTATTCAAAGGTTTTAATTATGTTCCCCCTTTCAACACATACACACTTCTTCATGTTTTATCCCTTTAATCTCTTGCCGACCGCACTATAGCCGAATGATGGCTACAGCAGAGTCTCAAATTTCCGGGATGGTGTCTATTGACTAGTGATGAGCCGAACACCCCCGGGTTCGGTTCGCACCAGAACCCGCGAACGGACCGAAAGTTCGTACGAACATTAGAACCCTATTAAATACAATGGATGCGAACGTTCGAATTCTAAAGTGCTAATTATAACGACTATTATGCATGTTATTGTCCTAAAAAGGGTTTGGGAACCCGGGTTCTGCACCAGGGGACATGTATCAATGCAAAAAGAAGTTTTAAAAACTGTCGTTTTTCGGGAGCAGTCATTTTAATGATGCATAAAGTGAAAAAAAAAAGTCAAATATTCCTTTAAATATCGTACCTGGGGGGTGTCTAAAGTATGCCTGTGAAGTGCCACATGTTTCCCGTGTTTAGAACTGTCCCTGCACAAAATGACACTTCTAAAGGAAAAAAAAGCCATTTAAAACTGCTTGCGGCTTTAATGTAATGTCTGGTCCCGGTAATATGGATGAAAATCTTTAAGAAAAATGGCATAGCTACTCCATGACCCCCCCCCTACCCCAGCCCATTACCAGCCCCTTTGGGTCTTGTATGGATATTAAGGGGAACCCCGCACATAAAATAAAAAAGGCCCTATATACTCTGAACAGCCGTATACAGGCGGTGCATACAAGACAGGGACTGTAGGTTTGTTCTTATGTAGAATCTGTTTGTAATTTTGAACAGGTACATTGTTTAAGTGTAGCTCCAGCCCAAAAATCTATTTTTAAACTTTTTGGAAAACATAGGTAAGGGTTATCACCCCTGTAAAATTTGTTTTGCTGTCTGTGCCCCTGTTCAGAACATTTCACCTCACTTTCCGTCCCAATGACAACTGTTTTTGAAATGTGGTGTTTTTCTTGAAACAAGGATTGCTGATAAAGCATCAGTACAGAGGAGACACCTTTCTCCCATATTAATTCTTACAGGAGAGAATTTTCCTTCCAAGTGGTAGATTTCCTCTCACTTCCTGTTGTCTTCTTGCGTTTGCAAGTAGGAGTCGTTTGTAAGTTGGATGTTTGAAAGTAGGGACCT
The DNA here is from genome assembly GCA_029206835.1 of Rana muscosa. Taxonomy (NCBI): domain Eukaryota; kingdom Metazoa; phylum Chordata; class Amphibia; order Anura; family Ranidae; genus Rana; species Rana muscosa. Next base: position 365,956,008 of record CM055118.1, on the reverse strand, counting down.
GCCGTATATACTCTGCAGAAATAGGCCCCTTAGTTGTTGGTGTTGGCACAACACTGTAAGCACTCACAGTTACTCTTGGTTGGTGCTGGAACGCCCTGCTGTCAACTATTATATCAGGAATTTTAATTACATATAATTGTTGAACAGTGGTAGTAAAAATTGGGCCTTTGATGGTGGTGCTGGTGCCACAACACTGTAAGCCCTGACAGTTACTCTTGGTGGGTGCAGCAATGGGCCCTGCTGTGAATTATTAGATCAAGAATTGTAATTGCATGCCCCTGTTGAACAGGGGCTGAAAAATTGGGCCTTTCGTGGTGGTGGTGGTGGTGGTGGTGGTGTTGCCACAACACTGTAAGCCCTCAGAGTTAGTCTTGGTGGGTGCAGGAATGGGCCCTGCTGTGAATTATTAGATCAAGAATTGTAATTACATGCCCCTTTTGAACAGGGGCTGAAAAATTGGGCCTTTCATGGTGGTGGTGGTGGTGGCATTGCCACAACACTGTAAGCCCTCAGAGTTACTCTTGGTGGGTGCAGCAATGGGCCCTGCTGTGAATTATTAGATCAAGAATTGTAATTACATGCCCCTGTTGAACAGGGGCTGAAAAATTGGGCCTTAGGCACTGGTGGCACAACACTACAACCCCTCACAGATACTGTACTTGGAGCACAGCAATGAGCCCTATGGCAAATTATTGCTTCAAAAATTGTAATTACACGCCCCTGTTAAACAGGGGCTGAAAAATTGGGCCTTAGCCACTGGTGGCGGCACCCATAAACAAAAATGATCTTCCAAGCTATCATCATCAATCGTATCATTGAGGACTCGGAGGAGGAGGATAGCCAGTCAACATAACAGCACAGGCACTCAGCATCAGCATCAGTCTTGAAGGGATGTGACATGTTAAAATCAATTAGTCTGTTATATCAGCATCAGGTGTGTGGTAGCTGGTGGTGATCCAAGACTGGTTCATCTTGATGAAAGTCAGTCGATCAACCGAGTCGGTGGACAGGCGCACCCTGTGATCCGTGACAAATCCTCCAGCAGCACTGAATGTGCGTTCCGAAAGAACGCTGGATGCAGGACAGGCCAGTAGCTCAATTGCATACTGTGCAAGCTCTGGCCAGTGATCCATCCTCAAGACCCAGTAAGCCAGAGGATTTTCGGTGGGGAAGGTGTCCAAGTCTGACCTTGCCCCTAGATATTCCTGCACCATGTTTATCAGACGCTGGCGATGGTTGCTGGAACCGATCATACTTTGGGGCTGCGGACTAAAGAATTGTCTGAACGCATCGGTCAGACGGCCACCTTCCCCACCGCTCCTTCTTTGACTGGCCGAAGCCTCAGCAACTCGTTGTCCAGGACCAGGAGTTTGTAACCTCCCAGTCTCTGGGAACGCGTTGCACAGACCTTTCTGCAAGGCCTCCCGGAGTTGTCTCATCCTCTGCTCCCTCTGCGACGGTAACATAGGGTCCGCAACCTTACCCTTGTACCGTGGATCAAGGAGAGTGGCCAGCCAGTAATGGTCCCTCTCCTTGATCCGAAGAATACGAGGATCCTTCTGCAGACTTTGCAGGATCAGGGAGGCCATGCAGCGTAGGTTTGCTGAGGCATTCGCTCCGGAGTCCTCTGGGTCACTAAGGACGACATGATCCGCAGCCACCTCCTCCCAGCCACGTACAAGTCTACTGGTTTCTTGGGACTGTAAATCATCCCTAAAAGACTGCTGCTGATGATGCTGAGTGCCAGCCTCCACCTCCATGCTGACACAATCCTCCTCCTCCTCCTCCTCCTCCTCCTCTTCCTGTGTGATGGGTGGGACAGAAGGAACACTGTCTGGGTAAAGGGGGCCTTGAGAGGCAAGGAAGTCCTCCTCTTCCTGCCTCTGTTCTGCCTCAAGTGCCCTGTCCATTATTCCACGCAGCGTGTGCTCCAACAGGTGGACAAGAGGTACAGTGTCACTGATGCATGCACTGTCACTGCTCACCATCCTCGTGGCCTCCTCAAATGGTGCCAGGACAGTGCATGCATCCCTGATCATGCCCCACTGGCGTGGAGAAAAAAAACCAAGCTCCCCTGACCCTGTCCTGGTGCCGTAGTCGCACAGGTACTCATTGATGGCCCTCTGTTGCGTGTGCAGCCGCTGCAGCATGGCCAACGTTGAGTTCCACCTGGTGGGCATGTCACATATAAGGCGGTTCTTGGGCAGGTTCAACTCCTTTTGCAGCTCAGCCAGGCGAGCACTGGCATTATAAGATCTGCGGAAATGCACACAGACTTTCCTGGCCTGCCTCAGGACATCCTGTAAGCCCGGGTACCTGCCCAAGAACCGCTGCACCACCAGGTTAAGGACGTGAGCCACACAGGGCACATGGGTCAGTTGTCCCTGTCGGAGGGCGGAGAGGAGGTTGGTGCCATTGTCGCAAACCACCATTCCTGTCTTAAGCTGGCGTGGCGACAACCACCTCTCGGCCTGGCCCTGCAGAGCAGACAGGACCTCTGCCCCAGTGTGGCTTCTGTCCCCCAAACACACCAGCGCAAGCACGGCATGGCATCTTTTTGCCTGCGTACTTGCGTAGCCCCTTGAACGGCTACGGAGCACCGCTGGTTCAGAGGACAAACCACAGGAAGAGGCCATGGAGGAAGAAGAAGAGGAGGGGGTGGAGGAGAGAGGTGTGTCACAACCAGTAGTAGCATTTTGGAGGCGTGGCGGTGGAACAACCTCCAACACTACTGCACCTTGTCCTGCATCCTTCCCAGCTGCCAAAAGAGTGACCCAATGGGCCGTGAAAGAAAGGTAACGTCCCTGTCCATGCCTGCTGGACCATGAGTCAGCGGTAATATGCATCTTACCGCTGACCGCCCTGTCCAGCGAGGCCAAGACATTGCCTTCCACATGCCGGTAGAGAGCCGGAATAGCCTTCCGTGAGAAAAAGTGGCGTTTGGGAACCTGCCACTGAGGAACCGCACATTGCACAAACTCACGGAAGGGGGCCGAGTCTACCAACTGAAAAGGCAGCAGTTGAAGCGCTAGCAATTTAGCCAAGCTAGCATTCAACCGCTGGGCATGTGGATGGCTGGGAGTGAACTTCTTTCGACGGTCCAGCAGCTGGGGCAGTGAAATTTGCCTGCTAGAATCGGACGTCGGTGTACTGCTAGCAGAGTGGCCGCAAGTACTTGGCTGTGACACACCTAATTCTACACCTTCATTCCTCTCAGTGCATGTTTCAGAGAGGACTGAAGTTATAGTGGGGTTGGAGATCCCAGCTGATGCGGTGCAAGGAGAGGTCCGCTTTGTTCTTTGGTGTGGGTCTTTGAGGTCGGCTTGCCAACGAGCTGCATGGCAGGTCAACATATGTCTGGTCAGGCATGTGGTACCCAAGCGGCTGATGTTTTGGCCACGCGATATACGCTTGAGACATATGTTGCAAACAGCAGCTGTGCGATCTGATGCACTCGCCTCAAAAAAGGCCCACACCAAAGAACTTTTTGAATGACGGGCAGAGGCAGCGCCCTGCACAGGCGGAGCTCTGCGGTGTGATTCCGTCGGTGTACTGCCCTTACGCTGGCCACCAAAGGGCATCCTGCCTCGTTGGAGATGTGCCTCCTCCTCATCCTCCTCCTCCTCCTCTCTCCTATTAGGCACCCACGTGGAGTCAGTGACCTCATCATCCCCTCCCTCCTCATCACTGGAGCCAATCTGGCAGTATGCTGCAGCTGCTGGAACATGACTGCCAGATTGGTGTCCTTCTTGAGCATGCCCTCTGTCTGCTCTCACGCTATTGCCTTCCTGTAGCTGGGTTTCATCATCAGACCCTTCGAAACGCTGGGCATCCTCCTGGAGCATGTACCCAACACTGTGCTCAAACAGTTCGGGGGACTCCTCAGGAGGAGGACATGGTGGGTCTAGGGAAGGAGTGACTGATGATGAGTCTGACATTGATACCAGGGAAGAGGACGCTTTGGCAGCTGCTTTGCCAGTACCCTGAGCCTGGGTGAGAGAGGATGAGGAGGAGGAGGAGGGCTTGGTCATCCACTCTACCAAGTCTTCGGCATGATGTGGCTCAACATGTCCAGCTGCCGAAAAGACGGACAAGCGTGTCCCATGGCCATGTGCTGATGACAATGCACCGCGTCCACGACCAGCACTGTTGCCCCCAGACACAGAGCCTGCTTGCCCTCTTTTATTGCCTCCTGACTGTCTGCCTCTCCTTGTTTGCCTTCCAGACATTCTAATAGATGGCCTGCAGGGAGATGGGAAAAAAGCAATAAGGGCTACCTTCAGGTGTCCTTCTCTGTCCCTTTACTTAAGGATTTCTAAATATGGTTGAGGATGATTGCTTTTGCACAGAATAGCACAACGACAATTTCCCTGACTGTCCAAAAAAACAGGATTTCAAAGATGGTTGATGAGGAATGCTTTAGCACAGTATAGCACAAGGAGAATTTCCCTCACTGTCCTTCCCTGTCCCTAGAAACAAGGATTATCACAGTGAAAGAAACTGACACTCTTCCTACCTATAGTTTTCTGTCCCTAGAAAAAATGTTTTTTTAAAGACGGTTGATGATCAATGCTTTAGCACACTATAGCACAAGGAGAATTTCCCTCACTGTCCTTCCCTGTCCCTAGAAACAAGGATTATCACAGTGAAAGAAACTGACACTCTTCCTACCTATAGTTTTCTGTCCCTAGAAAAAATGTTTTTTTAAAGCTGATTGATGATCAATGCTTTAGCACACTATAGCACAAGGAGAATTTCCCTCACTGTCCTTCCCTGTCCCTAGAAACAAGGATTATCACAGTGAAAGAAACTGACACTCTTCCTACCTATAGTTTTCTGTCCCTAGAAAAAATGTTTTTTTAAAGCTGATTGATGATCAATGCTTTAGCACACTATAGCACGAGGAGAATTTCCCTCACTGTCCTTCCCTGTCCCTAGAAACAAGGATTATCACAGTGAAAGAAACTGACACTCTTCCTGCCTATAGTTTTCTGTCCCTAGAAAAAATGTTTTTTTAAAGATGGTTGATGATCAATGCTTTAGCACACTATAGCACAAGGAGAATTTCCCTCACTGTCCTTCCCTGTCCCTAGAAACAAGGATTATCACAGTGAAAGAAACTGACACTCTTCCTACCTATAGTTTTCTGTCCCTAGAAAAAATGTTTTTTTAAAGCTGATTAATGATCAATGCTTTAGCACACTATAGCACAAGGAGAATTTCCCTCACTGTCCTTCCCTGTCCCTAGAAACAAGGATTATCACAGTGAAAGAAACTGACACTCTTCCTACCTATAGTTTTCTGTCCCTAGAAAAAATGTTTTTTTAAAGCTGATTGATGATCAATGCTTTAGCACACTATAGCACGAGGAGAATTTCCCTCACTGTCCTTCCCTGTCCCTAGAAACAAGGATTATCACAGTGAAAGAAACTGACACTCTTCCTACCTATAGTTTTCTGTCCCTAGAAAAAATGTTTTTTTAAAGATGGTTGATGATCAATGCTTTAGCACACTATAGCACAAGGAGAATTTCCCTCACTGTCCTTCCCTGTCCCTAGAAACAAGGATTATCACAGTGAAAGAAACTGACACTCTTCCTACCTATAGTTTTCTGTCCCTAGAAAAAATGTTTTTTTAAAGCTGATTGATGATCAATGCTTTAGCACACTATAGCACAAGGAGAATTTCCCTCACTGTCCTTCCCTGTCCCTAGAAACAAGGATTATCACAGTGAAAGAAACTGACACTCTTCCTACCTATAGTTTTCTGTCCCTAGAAAAAATGTTTTTTTAAAGACGGTTAATGATCAATGCTTTAGCACACTATAGCACAAGGAGAATTTCCCTCACTGTCCTTCCCTGTCCCTAGAAACAAGGATTATCACAGTGAAAGAAACTGACACTCTTCCTACCTATAGTTTTCTGTCCATAGAAAAAATGTTTTTTTAAAGACGGTTGATGATCAATGCTTTAGCACACTATAGCACAAGGAGAATTTCCCTCACTGTCCTTCCCTGTCCCTAGAAACAAGGATTATCACAGTGAAAGAAACTGACACTCTTCCTACCTATAGTTTTCTGTCCCTAGAAAAAATGTTTTTTTAAAGCTGATTGATGATCAATGCTTTAGCACACTATAGCACGAGGAGAATTTCCCTCACTGTCCTTCCCTGTCCCTAGAAACAAGGATTATCACAGTGAAAGAAACTGACACTCTTCCTACCTATAGTTTTCTGTCCCTAGAAAAAATGTTTTTTTAAAGATGGTTGATGATCAATGCTTTAGCACACTATAGCACAAGGAGAATTTCCCTCACTGTCCTTCCCTGTCCCTAGAAACAAGGATTATCACAGTGAAAGAAACTGACACTCTTCCTACCTATAGTTTTCTGTCCCTAGAAAAAATGTTTTTTTTAAAGACGGTTGATGATCAATGCTTTAGCACACTATAGCACAAGGAGAATTTCCCTCACTGTCCTTCCCTGTCCCTAGAAACAAGGATTATCACAGTGAAAGAAACTGACACTCTTCCTACCTATAGTTTTCTGTCCCTAGAAAAAATGTTTTTTAAAGACGGTTGATGATCAATGCTTTAGCACACTATAGCACAAGGAGAATTTCCCTCACTGTCCTTCCCTGTCCCTAGAAACAAGGATTATCACAGTGAAAGAAACTGACACTCTTCCTACCTATAGTTTTCTGTCCCTAGAAAAAATGTTTTTTTAAAGATGGTTGATGATCAATGCTTTAGCACACTATAGCACAAGGAGAATTTCCCTCACTGTCCTTCCCTGTCCCTAGAAACAAGGATTATCACAGTGAAAGAAACTGACACTCTTCCTACCTATAGTTTTCTGTCCCTAGAAAAAATGTTTTTTTAAAGCTGATTGATGATCAATGCTTTAGCACACTATAGCACAAGGAGAATTTCCCTCACTGTCCTTCCCTGTCCCTAGAAACAAGGATTATCACAGTGAAAGAAACTGACACTCTTCCTACCTATAGTTTTCTGTCCCTAGAAAAAATGTTTTTTTAAAGATGGTTGATGATCAATGCTTTAGCACACTATAGCACAAGGAGAATTTCCCTCACTGTCCTTCCCTGTCCCTAGAAACAAGGATTATCACAGTGAAAGAAACTGACACTCTTCCTACCTATAGTTTTCTGTCCCTAGAAAAAATGTTTTTTTAAAGATGGTTGATGATCAATGCTTTAGCACACTATAGCACAAGGAGAATTTCCCTCACTGTCCTTCCCTGTCCCTAGAAACAAGGATTATCACAGTGAAAGAAACTGACACTCTTCCTACCTATAGTTTTCTGTCCCTAGAAAAATTTTTTTTTAAAGCTAGTTGATGATCAATGCTTTAGCACACTATAGCACAAGTAGAATTTCCCTCACTGTCCTTCCCTGTCCCTAGAAACAAGGATTATCACAGTGAAAGAAACTGACACTCTTCCTACCTATAGTTTTCTGTCCCTAGAAAAAATGTTTTTTTAAAGACGGTTGATGATCAATGCTTTAGCACACTATAGCACAAGGAGTATTTCCCTCACTGTCCTTCCCTGTCCCTAGAAACAAGGATTATCACAGTGAAAGAAACTGACACTCTTCCTACCTATAGTTTTCTGTCCCTAGAAAAAATGTTTTTTTAAAGCTGATTGATGATCAATGCTTTAGCACACTATAGCACAAGTAGAATTTCCCTCACTGTCCTTCCCTGTCCCTAGAAACAAGGATTATCACAGTGAAAGAAACTGACACTCTTCCTACCTATAGTTTTCTGTCCCTAGAAAAAATGTTTTTTTAAAGATGGTTGATGATCAATGCTTTAGCACACTATAGCACAAGGAGAATTTCCCTCACTGTCCTTCCCTGTCCCTAGAAACAAGGATTATCACAGTGAAAGAAACTGACACTCTTCCTACCTATAGTTTTCTGTCCCTAGAAAAAATGTTTTTTTAAAGATGGTTGATGATCAATGCTTTAGCACACTATAGCACAAGGAGAATTTCCCTCACTGTCCTTCCCTGTCCCTAGAAACAAGGATTATCACAGTGAAAGAAACTGACACTCTTCCTACCTATAGTTTTCTGTCCCTAGAAAAAATGTTTTTTTAAAGATGGTTGATGATCAATGCTTTAGCACACTATAGCACAAGGAGAATTTCCCTCACTGTCCTTCCCTGTCCCTAGAAACAAGGATTATCACAGTGAAAGAAACTGACACTCTTCCTACCTATAGTTTTCTGTCCCTAGAAAAAATGTTTTTTTAAAGCTGATTGATGATCAATGCTTTAGCACACTATAGCACGAGGAGAATTTCCCTCACTGTCCTTCCCTGTCCCTAGAAACAAGGATTATCACAGTGAAAGAAACTGACACTCTTCCTACCTATAGTTTTCTGTCCCTAGAAAAAATGTTTTTTTAAAGATGGTTGATGATCAATGCTTTAGCACACTATAGCACAAGGAGAATTTCCCTCACTGTCCTTCCCTGTCCCTAGAAACAAGGATTATCACAGTGAAAGAAACTGACACTCTTCCTACCTATAGTTTTCTGTCCCTAGAAAAAATGTTTTTTAAAGACGGTTGATGATCAATGCTTTAGCACACTATAGCACAAGGAGAATTTCCCTCACTGTCCTTCCCTGTCCCTAGAAACAAGGATTATCACAGTGAAAGAAACTGACACTCTTCCTACCTATAGTTTTCTGTCCCTAGAAAAAATGTTTTTTTAAAGATGGTTGATGATCAATGCTTTAGCACACTATAGCACAAGGAGAATTTCCCTCACTGTCCTTCCCTGTCCCTAGAAACAAGGATTATCACAGTGAAAGAAACTGACACTCTTCCTACCTATAGTTTTCTGTCCCTAGAAAAAATGTTTTTTTAAAGACGGTTGATGATCAATGCTTTAGCACACTATAGCACGAGGAGAATTTCCCTTACTGTCCTTCCCTGTCCCTAGAAACAAGGATTATCACAGTGAAAGAAACTGACACTCTTCCTACCTATAGTTTTCTGTCCCTAGAAAAAATGTTTTTTTTAAAGATGGTTGATGATCAATGCTTTAGCACACTATAGCACAAGGAGAATTTCCCTCACTGTCCTTCCCTGTCCCTAGAAACAAGGATTATCACAGTGAAAGAAACTGACACTCTTCCTACCTATAGTTTTCTGTCCCTAGAAAAAATGTTTTTTTAAAGCTGATTGATGATCAATGCTTTAGCACACTATAGCACAAGGAGAATTTCCCTCACTGTCCTTCCCTGTCCCTAGAAACAAGGATTATCACAGTGAAAGAAACTGACACTCTTCCTACCTATAGTTTTCTGTCCCTAGAAAAAATGTTTTTTTAAAGATGGTTGATGATCAATGCTTTAGCACACTATAGCACAAGGAGAATTTCCCTCACTGTCCTTCCCTGTCCCTAGAAACAAGGATTATCACAGTGAAAGAAACTGACACTCTTCCTACCTATAGTTTTCTGTCCCTAGAAAAAATGTTTTTTTAAAGACGGTTGATGATCAATGCTTTAGCACACTATAGCACAAGGAGAATTTCCCTCACTGTCCTTCCCTGTCCCTAGAAACAAGGATTATCACAGTGAAAGAAACTGACACTCTTCCTACCTATAGTTTTCTGTCCCTAGAAAAAATGTTTTTTTAAAGATGGTTGATGATCAATGCTTTAGCACACTATAGCACAAGGAGAATTTCCCTCACTGTCCTTCCCTGTCCCTAGAAACAAGGATTATCACAGTGAAAGAAACTGACACTCTTCCTACCTATAGTTTTCTGTCCCTAGAAAAAATGTTTTTTTAAAGACGGTTGATGATCAATGCTTTAGCACACTATAGCACAAGGAGAATTTCCCTCACTGTCCTTCCCTGTCCCTAGAAACAAGGATTATCACAGTAAAACACACTGACACTCTCCCTACCTATCCTTCTCTTTCCCTAAACTAAAGGAATCCAGGTTAAGCAAGAAAAAAAAATGTCACTGTCCCTGCCTATGCTTCTCTTTCCCTGCTCCGGAACACACTACACTAGGCCGCCGTGCTGGCGGCCTTTTATAGTGTGGGGCGTGTACTAAACACCCTCAGCAATAATTGGCCACAGGCATCCTGCCTGTGGCCAATCATTGCTCTCCTCGCTGCCGGCGCTGTGATTGGCCAAGCATGCGGGGTCACAGTGCATGCTTGGCCAATCACAGCGCCTGGATGACACTGCGATGGCATAGTGCATTGTGGGCCGTTCGCGTCACTCGAATTAGGCGCGAACGGCCCAAATCGTTCGATCTTCGTCGAACGATCGAACAGCCGATGTTCGAGTCGAACGTATGTTCGACTCGAACACCGAGCTCATCCCTACTATTGACGTCCTCCCAGAACTCTGCCTCCTCATGTGCATTGGGGGTGCTTTGTGATTGCTATATTCTTCAGACACAGTTGATTGCAGATCAGGGGAAAAGGACCAATCACAGCTGATCTAAGTGTAAACAGTATTTGATGGCATTCCTTTCCTCATTCATTTCCTCACGCTGACAGCATGTGAGGAGAGGAGAGCCTATAAGCGGCATTCCACACAGGGGACATCCTACACTGTTAATCATAGAACTGGTCATCAGTGCCCTGATTATCAGTGCAGCCTCATCAGTGCTCATCAGTGCTGCCAATCAGTGCTCATCAGTGCTGTTATTTAGTGCCCATCAGTGATGCCTGTTAGTGCCCATGAATAATGCCTGTTAGTGCCCATCAGTGATGCCTGTAAGTGCCCATCAGTACCACCTATTAATGCCTATCAGTGCTGCATTTCAGTGCCCATCGGTGCTGCCTATCAGTGCCCATCATTGCTACCTTTCAGTGCAGCATATCAGTGCCTATCAGTGCCCATCATTGCCACCTATCAGTGAAAATCAGTGCCACATATCAGTGCCCATCAGTGCCTCATATCAGCTCAGCCTCCTCAGTGCCTCCTCAACAGTGCAGCCTCATTGGTGCCCATCAGTGCGCCATATCAGTGCCAATCAGTTCCGCCTCATCAATGTCCATTAGTGCAGCCTCATCAGTGCCCATCAGTGTCACCTATCAGTGTCCATCAGTTTAGCCTCATCAATGCAACCTATCAGTGCCCATCAGTGCAGCCTCATCAGTGCCCATCAGTGCCGCATATCAGGACTCATCAGTGGGGCTTCGTCAGTGCCTATCAGTGCCCATCAGATCAGCCTCATTAATGCCCATCAGTGCAGCCTCATCAGTGCCCATCAGCGCCGCCTATCAGTGCCCATCAGTTCAGCCTCATCAATGCCCATCAATGCCGCCTATCAGTGCCTAGCAGTGCTCAGCAGTGCTGCCTATCAGTGGCCATTAGTTCAGCCTCATCAACGCACAATAAGGAAGGAGAAAAATTACTTATTTAGAAAATTGTATAACAGAAACTAAGAATTTTTTTATTTTTTTTAAACATTTGGTCTTTTTTCGTTTATTTAGCAAAATATAAAAAAAAAACAGTGGTGATTAAATTCCACCAAAGAAAAGCTCTGTCTAAAAAAATGCAAAAAATGTTGTTTTGGTATAGTGTGGTATGACCGCGCAATTGTCATTCAAAATGCGCTGAAAGATGAAAATTGGCCTGGGCTGGAAGGGGGTGAAAGTGCTGGCGGGCAAGTGGTTAAAAAAGTACAGAAAAATACCCATTGCTTAGACATGTGCAATTTGTTTTGTTCCAAAATAATTTTTTTAACAAATTTTGACAAATTCATTAATTCGGAAATATCCGATATAACAAAAAACAGTTTTAACAAATTTTTCCGAATATTCATAAATTAGAATATTTTAAAAATATTTTAAAAACTCCTAAATTCGTAAATTTGAAATTTGAAAATCAGAGAATTAAAAAATCTGAAAATTCGAAAACCCGAAATTTTTTAAATCTGAAATAATAACTAACTAATAATAACTATTACTAACTATTAATTTCCTTTCAAATTTGCCTGTTAGTAAACGTAACAAATAAATAACAATAATAATAATAACGTTTTATTATTATTCATTATTAATTTGTTCCGTTCCATTTGTTTAGATGCGGCATTCGTTATTTTGAATAATTTGTAACTTCGGATAAATTTGTATTTATTATGTTCACTAACAGCCAAATTTGAAAGGAAGTTCCAATACCTACAATTTAATAGTTAGTTATTATTAGTTAGTTAGTTAGCTATTATTTAGAATTTTCGGATTTTTGGATTTTCGTTCTTTCGAATTTTCGGATTTTCTTGGAAAGAGAAAAACCCCTAAGTGGGATTTTTAAGGCACTACCGCAAAATATAGTATATAGAATTGAAGTAAATAGATAAATTTATTGAGAACACACAATAGAATAGTAAAAAAGCATGGATACATAAAATATACAACAGATATATAAATACATAAAACCAACGCGTTTCGGAAAACAGGGTTTTTTTCTTCCTTCTTCAAGGTAGTAATATAGTATCATATCTATAAGAGATGCAAGATAATCAATAGACAGTTTGTACAACAGTGTGTCTATTTACAAAATTTATAATGCAAATAGCCCGTCAACATATTGAAAACTTACATCCTTATTGTTGGTAATGCAAAAAAGTATCCAAAGAGTTAAAAAAGAGAGTTAGGCATCACCACACATGTCACATCCAGCAGACCATCCAAAATGTCAGTGTTGGCAGATAGCAACCAAAAACGGAAGGATATAGAGTATTTCAAAACAGTGACCCTGAAAGAATCTCTGTCCCAGACACCTCAGGAAACACTGTATAATGCATCCAGACACAGTGTGCTTGTATACTGTGGTCCAAAAAGCCAGGAACCTGCGACAGGAACATAGGTGTATCAATAAATAAATGACTGCATAGATAGATATAATGATTCATGTGTAAAGAAAAAGACACAAACACATAGAATCACTGCAGTTGTAACACCCACCTATGCGTAATAATGCACTCACATACCGGCAGGCAGGTAAATGGGGAGATGTGAGGGTTTGATAGTGCAGATGATTTCAGCATCCATAGAAAAATCAACTATATTGAAAAAGTTCACCATGTTTTTATTGAACACACCATGTAAACTTTCACAGTGCAGGTGGAAAAAATATGTGAACCCTTGGATTTAATAACTGGTTGAACCTCCTTTGGCAGCAATAACGTCAACCAAATGTTTCCTGTAGTTGCAGATCAGACGTGCACAACGGTCAGGAGTAATTCTTGAACATTCCTCTTTACAGAACTGTTTCAGTTCAGCAATATTCTTGGGATGTCTGGTGTGAATCGCTTTCTTGAGGTCATGCCACAGCATCTCAATCGGGTTGAGGTCAGGACTCTGACTGGGCCACTCCAGAAGGCATATTTTCTTCTGTTTAAGCCATTCTGTTGTTGATTTACTTCTATGCTTTGGGTCGTTGTCCTGTTGCAACACCCATCTTCTGTTGAGCTTCAGCTGGTGGACAGATGGCCTTAAGTTCTCTTGCAAAATGTCTTGATAAACTTGGGAATTCATTTTTCCTTCGATGATAGCAATCTGTCTAGGCCCTGATGCAGCAAAGCAGCCCCAAACCATGATGCCCCCACCACCATACTTCACAGTTGGGATGAGGATTTGATGTTGGTGTGCTGTGCCTCTTTTTCTCCACACATAGGGTTGTGTGTTTCTTCCAAACAATTCAACTTTGGTTTCATCTATCCACAGAATATTTTGCCAGTACTTCTGTGGAACATCCAGGTGCTCTTGTGCAAACTGTAAATGTGCAGCAATGGTTTTTTTTGGACAGCAGTCGCTTCCTCTGTGGTATCCTCCCATGAAATCCATTCTTGTTTAGTTTTCTACAAATCGTAGATTCGCTAACAGGGATGTTAGCATATGCCAGAGACTTTTGTAAGTCTTTAGCTGACACTCTAGGATTCTTCTTCACGTCATTGAGCAGTCTGCGCTGTGCTCTTGCAGTCATCTTTACAGGACGCCCACTCCTAGGGAGAGTAGCAGCAGTGCTGAACTTTCTCCATTTATAGACAATTTGTCTTAACGTGGACTGATGAACAGCAAGGCTTTTGGAGATACTTTTATAACCCTTTCCAGCTTTATGCAAGTCAACATTTCTTAATCGTAGGTCTTCAGAGAGCTCTTTTGTGCGAGGCATCATTCACATCAGGCAATGCTTCTTGTGAAAAGCAAACCCAGAACTGGTGTGTTTTTTTTATAGGGCAGAGCAGCTGTAACCAACACCTCCAATCTCATCTCATTGATTGGACTCCAGTTGGCTGACACCACACTCCAATTAGCTCTTGGAGATCTCATTAGTCTAGGGGTTTGCATACTTTTTTCACTGCACTGTGAATGTTTACATGGTGTGTTCAATTAAAACATGGTAACATTTAATTCTTTGTGTGTTATTAGTTTAAGCAGACTGTGATTGTCTATTGTTGTGACTTAGATGAAGATCAGATCACATTTTATGACCAATTTGTGCAGAAATCCATATCATTCCAAAAGGGTTCACATATATTTTTTTGCAAATGTATATTCCAATAGTGGTAAAATTCAGACATTTTCTGGCATAACAATGGCCCCCCTACCCGTAAAGTAATCCACATATTTTTGGCGAACTTCACGGGCGCTTTGGGGGGCAAGCCAGCTTCCAGGCCCGTCAGGGGATTTGAAGGAAGTCCAGCCTCAGGCCCAACTGTGGCAACATAATTATGAGAATTTTTCCTTAAAAAATTGTGAAGTATGCAGCGTGCTAAAATGATGTGGTTCAGTTTGTACTCCGCCATATTGATTGCCGTAAGAAATAGGCGGAACCGGATGGTCATTATCCCAAAGGCATTCTCAACGACTCTTCTGGATCTGGTCAGCCGGTAATTAAAAACCCTCCTCTCCGGGGTGAGGGTCCTCTGGGGGAATGGCCTCATCAGGTGATCACCCAGACCAAACGCTTCATCAGTGATAAACACGAACTGGAGCCCTTTCTCGTTCTCCGCAGCAGTTGGCAATGCCAAGCCACCACTCTGAAGCCGCCTGGCAAACTCCATCTGGGCAAAAACTCCTCCATCCGACATCCGGCCATTCTTCCCCATGTCCACATATAGAAACTCATATGTCGCTGACACCACCACCATTAACATGATATTATTGAACCCCTTATAATTAAAATAGTATAACCCCGAATGGGGTGGTTGGACGATGTGGACGTGTTTCCCATCTATTGCCCCTCCGCAGTTAGGAAAGTCCCACCGCTCGGCAAACTGGGATGCCACAGTCTGCCATTCCTGTGGCATTGAAGGAAACTGTGGCGTCAAACCAGAAAAAATAAAATTTGTACTTTTGCACATAACATTGCAAGCAGACTAGACACAAAAATTCTTGGCCGACATCAGTATAACATTTATTTTAAGAAGTATTCCTCACCCCCTCTGATGGCCCATTGTAAACACTTTAGGGGGGTTCGAGATGAGTTTGGGACCCCCAAAAAAAGCCTCTGCCACTCTGCCTGAATTTAATGAGAACAAAAACATTTGTACACATTTTAGGGGGGAGGGGGAGGGTAAAGCACTACAATGGCGCTGAAAAAATACATTGTCAAGTGACTAGGCTAGGTGTGTATGGGCCCAGGATAGCATGCTGGAGAGGTTAGTGAAGGCAAATATGCATGTAGGCCAAAAGGAGCATTAAAAGCTTACAGCATGCATGGGGACAAAGGGGACATTTACCGCATATTACAATCATGGTAATTAGGGAATGATGAAAGAAATACAATACATTAGCATACATTAAATACATAGAATGTGATGTTAAAGGAGAAAACTTACCTTAATATAGTCCTTCTGCAGGACTTGTATGATGGCAGAACAGGTCTCTGGGATAATGATCCCCAGAGCCTGGGGGGAGATGCCTGTCGAGAACTTGAGGTCCTGCAGACTTCTCCCTGTTGCCAAGTACCGCAACGTGGTGACTAGCCTCTGCTCGGGAGTGATGGCTTGCCGCATGCAGGTGTCCTGCTTAATAATATAGGGGGACAGCAAAGCCAACAGACGGTTAAAAAGGGGGGGTCCGTCATCCAGAGATAATTCCTGAAATCATCAGGATTATTCTCATGGATCTCCCGCAGCAAAGGCATCTGACATAATTGGTCACGCTGGAGCAACCAATTCTTCGTCCATGAACTCCTCCTTACCCTGTTCATGGACTGAGCTTGAGTCAAAGCAAGAAGCCCAACACCAAGCCCCCGCACAGCACAAACTCTATGACGAGTACGTACCCACAACATGGCTAGAAAATGGTCGGCTGGTCAGAACGAACTAACAGAACGCACTGAAGAACAGAAAGGCCTATGAAGAACGACCTGAAAATCAGAAACGAGCAGACAAGAACGCACTGAAAAACACATACGAACTCACTACTAGGGATGAGCTTCGTGTTCGAGTCGAACATGCGTTCGACTCGAACATCAGCTGTTCGATCGTTCGACGAAGATCGAACGATTTGGGCCGTTCGCGCCAAATTCGAGTGACGCGAACGGCCCACAATGCACTACGCCATCGCAGTGTCATCCAGGCGCTGTGATTGGCCAAGCATGCACTGTGACCCCGCATGCTTGGCCAATCACAGCGCCGGCAGCGAGGAGAGCAATGATTGGCCACAGGCAGGATGCCTGTGGCCAATTATTGCTGAGGGTGTTTAGTACACGCCCCACACTATAAAAGGCCGCCAGCACGGCGGCCTAGTGTAGTGTGTTCCGGAGCAGGGATAGAGCAGCATAGGCAGGGACAGTGACTTTTATTTCTTTCTTGCTTAACCTGGATTCCTTTAGTTTAGGGAAAGAGAAGGATAGGTAGGGAGAGTGTCAGTGTGTTTTGTGCTTGTGCTATAGTGTGCTTAAAAAAAACATTTTTTCTAGGGACAGAAAACTGTAGGTAGGGAGAGTGTCAGTTTCTTTCACTGTGCAAGTCCTTGTTTCTAGGGACCTGGAAGGACAGTGAGTGAATTCTCCTTGTGCTATATTGTGCTTAAAAAAAACATTTTTTCTAGGGACAGAAAACTGTAGGTAGGGAGAGTGTCAGTTTCTTTCACTGTGCAAGTCCTTGTTTCCAGGGACCTGGAAGGACAGTGAGTGAATTCTCCTTGTGCTATATTGTGCTTAAAAAAAACATTTTTTCTAGGGACAGAAAACTGTAGGTAGGGAGAGTGTCAGTTTCTTTCACTGTGCAAGTCCTTGTTTCCAGGGACCTGGAAGGACAGTGAGTGAATTCTCCTTGTGCTATATTGTGCTTAAAAAAAACATTTTTTCTAGGGACAGAAAACTGTAGGTAGGGAGAGTGTCAGTTTCTTTCACTGTGCAAGTCCTTGTTTCCAGGGACCTGGAAGGACAGTGAGTGAATTCTCCTTGTGCTATATTGTGCTTAAAAAAAACATTTTTTCTAGGGACAGAAAACTGTAGGTAGGGAGAGTGTCAGTTTCTTTCACTGTGCAAGTCCTTGTTTCCAGGGACCTGGAAGGACAGTGAGTGAATTCTCCTTGTGCTATATTGTGCTTAAAAAAAACATTTTTTCTAGGGACAGAAAACTGTAGGTAGGGAGAGTGTCAGTTTCTTTCACTGTGCAAGTCCTTGTTTCCAGGGACCTGGAAGGACAGTGAGTGAATTCTCCTTGTGCTATATTGTGCTTAAGAAAAACATTTTTTCTAGGGACAGAAAACTGTAGGTAGGGAGAGTGTCAGTTTCTTTCACTGTGCAAGTCCTTGTTTCCAGGGACCTGGAAGGACAGTGAGTGAATTCTCCTTGTGCTATATTGTGCTTAAAAAAACATTTTTTCTAGGGACAGAAAACTGTAGGTAGGGAGAGTGTCAGTTTCTTTCACTGTGCAAGTCCTTGTTTCCAGGGACCTGGAAGGACAGTGAGTGAATTCTCCTTGTGCTATATTGTGCTTAAAAAAAACATTTTTTCTAGGGACAGAAAACTGTAGGTAGGGAGAGTGTCAGTTTCTTTCACTGTGCAAGTCCTTGTTTCCAGGGACCTGGAAGGACAGTGAGTGAATTCTCCTTGTGCTATATTGTGCTTAAAAAAAACATTTTTTCTAGGGACAGAAAACTGTAGGTAGGGAGAGTGTCAGTTTCTTTCACTGTGCAAGTCCTTGTTTCCAGGGACCTGGAAGGACAGTGAGTGAATTCTCCTTGTGCTATATTGTGCTTAAAAAAAACATTTTTTCTAGGGACAGAAAACTGTAGGTAGGGAGAGTGTCAGTTTCTTTCACTGTGCAAGTCCTTGTTTCCAGGGACCTGGAAGGACAGTGAGTGAATTCTCCTTGTGCTATATTGTGCTTAAAAAAAACATTTTTTCTAGGGACAGAAAACTGTAGGTAGGGAGAGTGTCAGTTTCTTTCACTGTGCAAGTCCTTGTTTCCAGGGACCTGGAAGGACAGTGAGTGAATTCTCCTTGTGCTATATTGTGCTTAAAAAAAACATTTTTTCTAGGGACAGAAAACTGTAGGTAGGGAGAGTGTCAGTTTCTTTCACTGTGCAAGTCCTTGTTTCCAGGGACCTGGAAGGACAGTGAGTGAATTCTCCTTGTGCTATATTGTGCTTAAAAAAAACATTTTTTCTAGGGACAGAAAACTGTAGGTAGGGAGAGTGTCAGTTTCTTTCACTGTGCAAGTCCTTGTTTCCAGGGACCTGGAAGGACAGTGAGTGAATTCTCCTTGTGCTATATTGTGCTTAAAAAAAACATTTTTTCTAGGGACAGAAAACTGTAGGTAGGGAGAGTGTCAGTTTCTTTCACTGTGCAAGTCCTTGTTTCAAGGGACAGAGAAGGACACCTGAAGGTAGCCCTTATTGCTTTTTTCCCATCTCCCTGCAGGCCATCTATTAGAATGTCTGGAAGGCAAACAAGGAGAGGCAGACAGTCAGGAGGCAATAAAAGAGGGCAAGCAGGCTCTGTGTCTGGGGGCAACAGTGCTGGTCGTGGACGCGGTGCATTGTCATCAGCACATGGCCATGGGACACGCTTGTCCTTCTTTTCGGCAGCTGGACATATTGAGCCACATCATGCCGAAGACTTGGTAGAGTGGATGACCAAGCCCTCCTCCTCCTCCTCATCCTCTCTCACCCAGGCTCAGGGTACTGGCAAAGCAGCTGCCAAAGCGTCCTCTTCCCTGGTATCAATGTCAGACTCATCATCAGTCACTCCTTCCCTAGACCCACCATGTCCTCCTCCTGAGGAGTCCCCCGAACTGTTTGAGCACAGTGTTGGGTACATGCTCCAGGAGGATGCCCAGCGTTTCGAAGGGTCTGATGATGAAACCCAGCTACAGGAAGGCAGTAGGGTGAAAGCAGACAGAGGGGATGCTCAAGAAGGACACCAATCTGGCAGTCATGTTCCAGCAGCTGCAGCATACTGCCAGATTGGCTCCAGTGATGAGGAGGGAGGGGATGATGAGGTCACTGACTCCACGTGGGTGCCTAATAGGAGAGAGGAGGAGGAGGATGAGGAGGAGGCACATCTCCAACGAGACAGGATGCCCTTTGGTGGCCAGCGTAAGGGCAGTACACCGACGGAATCACACCGCAGAGCTCCGCCTGTGCAGGGCGCTGCCTCTGCCCGTCATTCAAAAAGTTCCTTGGTGTGGGCCTTTTTTGAAGCTAGTGCATCAGATCGCACAGCTGCTGTTTGCAACATATGTCTCAAGCGTATATCGCGTGGCCAAAACATCAGCCGCTTGGGTACCACATGCCTGACCAGACATATGTTGACCTGCCATGCAGCTCGTTGGCAAGCCTACCTCAAAGACCCACACCAAAGAACAAAGCGGACCTCTCCTTGCACCGCATCAGCTGGGATCTCCAACACCACTATAACTTCAGTCCTCTCTGAAACATGCACTGAGAGGAATGAAGGTGTAGAATTAGGCGTGTCACAGCCAAGTACTTGCGGCCACTCTGCTAGCAGTACACCGACGTCCGATTCTAGCAGGCAAATTTCCCTGCCCCAGCTGCTGGACCATCGAAAGAAGTTCACTCCCAGCCATCCACATGCCCAGCGGTTGAATGCTAGCTTGGCTAAATTGCTAGCGCTTCAACTGCTGCCTTTTCAGTTGGTAGACTCGGCCCCCTTCCGTGAGTTTGTGCAATGTGCGGTTCCTCAGTGGCAGGTTCCCAAACGCCACTTTTTCTCACGGAAGGCTATTCCGGCTCTCTACCGGCATGTGGAAGGCAATGTCTTGGCCTCGCTGGACAGGGCGGTCAGCGGTAAGGTGCATATTACCGCTGACTCATGGTCCAGCAGGCATGGACAGGGACGTTACCTTTCTTTCACGGCCCATTGGGTCACTCTTTTGGCAGCTGGGAAGGATGCAGGACAAGGTGCAGTAGTGTTGGAGGTTGTCCCACCGCCACGCCTCCAAAATGCTACTACTGGTTGTGACACACCTCTCTCCTCCACCCCCTCCTCTTCTTCTTCCTCCATGGCCTCTTCCTGTGGTTTGTCCTATGAACCAGCGGTGCTCCGTAGCCGTTCACGGGGCTACGCAAGTACGCAGGCAAAAAGATGCCATGCCGTGCTTGCGCTGGTGTGTTTGGGGGACAGAAGCCACACTGGGGCAGAGGTCCTGTCTGCTCTGCAGGGCCAGGCCGAGAGGTGGTTGACGCCACGCCAGCTTAAGCCAGGAATGGTGGTTTGCGACAATGGCACCAACCTCCTCTCCGCCCTCCGACAGGGACAACTGACCCATGTGCCCTGTGTGGCTCACGTCCTTAACCTGGTGGTGCAGCGGTTCTTGGGCAGGTACCCGGGCTTACAGGATGTCCTGAGGCAGGCCAGGAAAGTCTGTGTGCATTTCCGCAGATCTTATAATGCCAGTGCTCGCCTGGCTGAGCTGCAAAAGGAGTTGAACCTGCCCAAGAACCGCCTTATATGTGACATGCCCACCAGGTGGAACTCAACGTTGGCCATGCTGCAGCGGCTGCACACGCAGCAGAGGGCCATCAATGAGTACCTGTGCGACTACGGCACCAGGACAGGGTCAGGGGAGCTTGGTTTTTTTTCTCCACGCCAGTGGGGCATGATCAGGGATGCATGCACTGTCCTGGCACCATTTGAGGAGGCCACGAGGATGGTGAGCAGTGACAGTGCATGCATCAGTGACACTGTACCTCTTGTCCACCTGTTGGAGCACACGCTGCGTGGAATAATGGACAGGGCACTTGAGGCAGAACAGAGGCAGGAAGAGGAGGACTTCCTTGCCTCTCAAGGCCCCCTTTACCCAGACAGTGTTCCTTCTGTCCCACCCATCGCACAGGAGGAGGAGGAGGAGGAGGAGGAGGAGGAGGAGGAGGATTGTGTCAGCATGGAGGTGGAGGCTGGCACTCAGCATCATCAGCAGCAGTCTTTTAGGGATGATTTACAGTCCCAAGAAACCAGTGGACTTGTACGTGGCTGGGAGGAGGTGACTGCGGATCATGTCGTCCTTAGTGACCCAGAGGACTCCGGAGCGAATGCCTCAGCAAACCTACGCTGCATGGCCTCCCTGATCCTGCAAAGTCTGCGGAAGGATCCTCGTATTCTTCGGATCAAGGAGAGGGACCATTACTGGCTGGCCACTCTCCTTGATCCACGGTACAAGGGTAAGGTTGCGGACCTTATGTTACCGTCGCAGAGGGAGCAGAGGATGAGACAACTCCGGGAGGCCTTGCAGAAAGGTCTGTGCAACGCGTTCCCAGAGACTGGGAGGTTACAAACTCCTGGTCCAGGACAACGAGTTGCTGAGGCTTCGGCCAGTCAAAGAAGGAGCGGTGGGGAAGGTGGCCGTCTGACCGATGCGTTCAGACAATTCTTTAGTCCGCAGCCCCAAAGTATGATTGGTTCCAGCAACCATCGCCAGCGTCTGATAAACATGGTGCAGGAATATCTAGGGGCAAGGTCAGACTTGGACACCTTCCCCACCGAAAATCCTCTGGCTTACTGGGTCTTGAGGATGGATCACTGGCCAGAGCTTGCACAGTATGCAATTGAGCTACTGGCCTGTCCTGCATCCAGCGTTCTTTCGGAACGCACATTCAGTGCTGCTGGAGGATTTGTCACGGATCACAGGGTGCGCCTGTCCACCGACTCGGTTGATCGACTGACTTTCATCAAGATGAACCAGTCTTGGATCACCACCAGCTACCACACACCTGATGCTGATATAACAGACTAATTGATTTTAACATGTCACGTCCCTTCAAGACTGATGCTGATGCTGAGTGCCTGTGCTGTTATGTTGACTGGCTATCCTCCTCCTCCGAGTCCTCAATGATACGATTGATGATGATAGCTTGGAAGATCATTTTTGTTTATGGGTGCCGCCACCAGTGGCTAAGGCCCAATTTTTCAGCCCCTGTTTTACAGGGGCGTGTACTTACAATTTTTTTAGCAATAATTTGCCATAGGGCTCATTGCTGTGCTCCAAGTACAGTATCTGTGAGGGGTTGTAGTGTTGTGCCACCAGTGCCTAAGGCCCAATTTTTCAGCCCCTGTTTAACAGGGGCGTGTCATTACAATTTTTGAAGCAATACTTTGCAACAGGGCTCATTGCTGTGCTCCAAGTACAGTATCTGTGAGGGGTTGTAGTGTTGTGCCACCAGTGCCTAAGGCCCAATTTTTCAGCCCCTGTTCAACAGGGGCATGCAATTACAATTCTTGATGTAATAATTCACAGCAGGGCCCATTCCTGCACCCACCAAGAGTAAGTCTGAGGGCTTACAGTGTTGTGGCAACGCCACCACCACCACGAAAGGCCCAATTTTTCAGCCCCTGTTCAAAAGGGGCATGTAATTACAATTCTTGATCTAATAATTCACAGCAGGGCCCATTCCTGCACCCACCAAGAGTAACTCTGAGGGCTTACAGTGTTGTGGCAACACCACCACCACCACCACCACCACCACGAAAAGCCCAATTTTTCAGCCCCTGTTCAACAGGGGCATGCAATTACAATTCTTGATCTAATAATTCACAGCAGGGCCCATTGCTGCACCCACCAAGAGTAACTGTCAGGGCTTACAGTGTTGTGGCACCAGCACCACCATCAAAGCCCCAATTTTTACTACCACTGTTCAAGAATTATATGTAATTAAAATTCCTGATATAATAGTTGACAGCAGGGCGTTCCAGCACCAACCAAGAGTAACTGTGAGTGCTTACAGTGTTGTGCCAACACCAACAACTAAGGGGCCTATTTCTGCAGAGTATATACGGCAGGTCCCTACTTTCAAACATCCAACTTACAAACGACTCCTACTTGCAAACGAAAGAAGACAACAGGAAGTGAGAGGAAATCTACCCCTAGGAAGGAAAATTCTCTCCTGTAAGAATAAATATGGGAGAAAGGTGTCTCCTCTGTACTGATGCTTTATCAGCAATCCTTGTTTCAAGAAAAACACCACATTTCAAAAACAGTTGTCATTGGGACGGAAAGTGAGGTGAAATGTTCTGAACAGGGGCACAGACAGCAAAACAAATGTTACAGGGGTGATAACCCTTACCTATGTTTCCCAAAAAGTTTAAAAATAGATTTTTGGGCTGGAGCTACACTTCAACAATGTACCTGTTCAAAATTACAAACACATTCTACATAAGAACAAACCTACAGTCCCTGTCTTGTATGCACCGCCTGTATACGGCTGTTCAGAGTATATAGGGCCTTTTTTATTTTATGTGCGGGGTTCCCCTTAATATCCATACAAGACCCAAAGGGGCTGGTAATGGGCTGGGGTAGGGGGGGGGGTCATGGGGTAGCTATGCCATTTTTCTTAAAGATTTTCATCCATATTACCGGGACCAGACATTACATTAAAGCCGCAAGCAGTTTTAAATGGCTTTTTTTTCCTTTAGAAGTGTCATTTTGTGCAGGGACAGTTCTAAACACGGGAAACACGTGCCACTTCACAGGCATACTTTAGACACCCCCCAGGTACGATATTTAAAGGAATATTTGACTTTTTTTTTTCACTTTATGCATCATTAAAATGACTGCTCCTGAAAAACGACCGTTTTTAAAACTTCTTTTTGCATTGATACATGTCCCCTGGTGCAGAACCCGGGTTCCCAAACCCTTTTTAGGACAATAACATGCATAATAGTTGTTATAATTAGCACTTTAGAATTCGAACGTTCGCATCCATTGTATTTAATAGGGTTCTAATGTTCGTACGAACTTTCGGTCCGTTCGCGGGTTCTGGTGCGAACCGAACCCGGGGGTGTTCGGCTCATCACTACTCACTACACGCCCTGAAAAACACATACAAACTCACTACATGCCCTGAAAAACAGATACGAACCCAAAAGCACCAACTGAACAGCAGAAATGATCTGAAAAGCATGAAGGCTGAAAAGCTTGAATCGTCTCTCTCACCAAATTTTTACTAACACGAGATTAGCAAAAGGAGCCCAAAGGGTGTCAGCCTCGGAATGGAATTTCCGTTTTATAGTGCCGTCGTACGTGTTGTACGTCACCGCGTTTTTGACGGTCAGAATTTGGTGTGACCGTGTGTATGCAAGCCAAGCTTGAGCGGAATTCCTTCGGAAAAACCATCCAAGTTTTTGCCGACGGAAAGTCCATTCGTGTGTACGCGTAACGCGACATAAGCAGCATACGCGAAGGTGATACACCAGAAGTCATATGTGAAATTACAATACCTAACAGGTAACTTAGATAATTCCAGCCCCATCTATCTGTAGCTGACCGTGGCAGAAAAAGAAAGAAAAAGAAAAACAAAAACAAAAAACAAAAAAACAAAAAAAAAGGGGGGGTAGGTTGAGGGGAGGGACATGAATAGATAAAGGAAAGGGGGTGAGGACTTCACTAACTGCCCTCACCATCATCCAATGATCAGAACATTAAGGTGTGTCCCGCCATTAGTGTGGCTCAGGGTTGACCCTCATGCCGCGTACACACGATCATTTTTCACGTCGTGAAAAATTACATTTTTTGTTTTCAACAAGAAAAACGACCGTGTGTGTTTTTTTTGTCATTTTTCACGACGTGAAAAACGGCATTAAAAACGACGAGAAAAATTAGAACATGTTCTAATTTTTCTCGTCGTTTTTCCTGACATTTCTTCTGCGGCAGTGTTTCCCATTAAAAAATGACGAGAAAAATGACCGTGTGTGGGGAACAAGCTGTTCCCTCGTTTAAAATGTCATTATTCACGGCGGTTTTTTAACCGCCGTGAATAATGATCGTGTGTACGCGGCATCAGAAGCTTGTCGTTTTTGCTTCCTAATGTCTAAAAGTTCTCAGAAAACTCTCCCAGCACAGGAAAAAATTAGATGGTGTGAAGGAAATAAACCAAACTATCTACTACTGAGAGTAACATTATAGAATCACATTAAGAGGTCTACAGTATCTATATTATGTAATATACCTGTAAAGTGTATAATAATAAGATGAAATTGCACTTGTTTTAACTGTTTTATTATAAAAGTCAGATTTTAACTGTGGCACATATTTCAGTACAATGTTTGTCACCTTTAAAGTCCCATAACTAGAAGAAACTGTGTTTGTTTCTGTTGACCCCAGGGATGTTGGTGCCTACCCACACAATCCTGGCATCAGATATATATAGGATTTGTCCCTCATTTATTGGTGCATACTGTATGAAGGCAACTTTCTTGTGTTAAATGTATGCTAAAATCAACCACTCCCTGACATTCACTTATTAGACCACAGTCCACCCTTCACCAGATAACTGTATACTAAGCGCTAGTGATAAGCCAAACCTACCTGGGTTTGGCAAACATTACTAAAGTTCAGGTGTGGAATCCGAACATGATTGTGAAGGTTCTTGAAATTTTCTGAGCTAATAGGCAAAATAATTTTCCAACAAATGGCATTGGGAGTGAGCGTTGCCCTGGGGGATATGTACCAAAGCAAAAATAAAAATAAAATAAAAATGTACCGTAATTTGGTGGGGAGCAACATATACAAACCTATAACAGTATACCAATAAAGGACCATACAGATACCGCCACAGGGTAAGGGGTACTTAACCGCTAGCCGACCAGTCACTGACGTATATACTGATTAGCAAGGCTGCACAAATCACCGTAGCTATACGTCACTCCTTTAAGATGTCATAGCAGGCGTGGGCACGCTGCCACGTGTCCCCAGAGCCAATGCACGTGCCCGCCGGGCACCCACGATCGCTCGTGACATAACGAGAATGGGGATGTGTGTGTGTGCACACAAATCCCGGTTCTCTCGGGGGAGAGGAGACAGATTGTGTGTTCCTACTAAGTAGGAAAAGCGATATGTCTCTTTCCCAGTCAGTCCCATCCCCCCTACAGTTAGAACACACCTAGCGAACATTTAACCCCTTGATCGGCCCCTAGTGTTAACCCCTTCCCTGCCAGTGACATTTATACAGTAATCAGTGACTATTTTTAGCTCTGATCGCTGTATAAATGTCAATGGTCCCAAGATAGTGCCAAAAGTGTCTGATCTGTCCACTGCAATGTCGCAGTCCTGATAAAAATGGCTGATCGTCACCATTACTAGTAAAAAAAATAATATTAATAAAAATGCCATAAATCTATCCCCTATTTTGTAGACGCTATAACTTTTGCACAAACCAATCAATAAACGCTTATTGCAATTTTCTTTACCAAAAATATGTAGAAGAATACGTATTGGCCTAAACTGATGAAGACATTTTTTTACATTTTTTTGGGGGGGATATTTATTAAGGCAAAAAGTACAAAATATTGAGTTTCTTTTAAAAGTGATGATCTTTTTTTGTTTATAGCGCAAAAAAATAAAACCGCAGAGGTGATAAAATACCACCAAATGAAAGCTCTGTTTGTGGAGAAAAAAGGACATCAATTTTGTTTGGGTACATCGTTGCACGGCCGCGCAATTGTCAGTTAAATCGATGCAGTGCCGTATTGCAAAAAATGGCCTGGTCAGGAAGGGGTCAAATCTTTCCGGGGCTGAAGTGGTTAAAAACTATTTTTTTAATAAAAAACACAAACACATTGTAGCCTTTTTTTTGGGGTTATGAGAAATGGCCCTCCCTGAACAGGATATTGAGCTAAAATTGTTGGTAAATAAGAGATCTAGAACCTTCGCTAAGTGGAAGAGTGGGTTTGATAATAAAGTTGGCAGTGCCTCCACCCAGGACAGTGACTCTGTGACCAGTGGAGGTTTTCATTCTGGGAAATTAATCAGTAATCTAAACAAGGTAATTGAAAGAAGAAGAACTGTATCCAGCATATAACAATAACCATACATAGTACATAGATGCACACCAATACAGAAATAATACAAGCTTTATATGAGAAGAGATTAACAGTACATGCATCTGATATACAAACAGTGTGTAAGTTCAGGCACCTGCCGAGTACTGGAGACCGGTACCCTGTACTATCAAGGACTCAGTGGTGGCTGGTGTTTTTTTGTTTGGGGGGGACAAACAACTGAACTCCCCCGCCATGTGCCGGTCGGTCCACCGGCACTTACCCCATCTAGGCAGTGGGCATCCAAGGAGCAGTGGGGGGAATTGGGTATCTGAGGGGTGGCAGGGATCGGGAACCCGAGGAGCAACGGCGGGAATCAGGCATCGGCGGAGACCGGGCATCCAGGCATTGGCCAGTGGCTCTTCTCCTCCTCGCTTCCGCCGCATGTCTCCTCCCCTCCTCCTAGGCGTCCAATAGGATCGCCTGTCCTTTCAGCCAATCGGGTGACGGGTATCAGATGGGTATATTAATTCGCAGTTGTAACACACCTGGGTGGGCTCCGGTCGCACTCTCTGCATCCCAAACTCACCCTATTTTGAAGCCTATTAGGTGCTTGAAAAAAAACCCGGCCGCTGTAAGTTCATGCACCCCGTGCCCTGAAAGGGGCCGGAGGCATGAATAGGGGGTGGCCGCAATGGCCATGGATATATTTATGCTATGCATGAATCTATCCATTGCATATAGGGGGTGGCCTGGAGAGAGGCGCCCCTAATGGACGGGCTGTCCCTGCAAGGACTCCTCAAACTGGTAATGTAAAAAAAAAAAGTAATCTTAAGTGTCACTAAACCCACATCATAAAAAAAAAACTATGAATAAATGGTGTTCTACATGCTGTTCATACTCACTCGGTCACTATGAGATTAGTATTCTGTATTCTGTAAAAAACCTGGTTGATCCTGCTGCTCTCTATCTCCCCCTTCTGCCCATGTCCCCAAATCAGCTAGGGAATTTGCAGCTGTGTTGGCAGCTCTGCACATGCTCAGATTTCAGTGAGTTTCTATGCTGAGCATTTCCTTCTATCACAACTGGAGCAGCCCATGTGACTATATGTGGGTGTATACACAGTGGTAAATGAAAGCCACTAACCAGCTAAACACAATGGGGGCGGAATATTACATTTTGATTGATGGAGGCTTCACCTCCCTCTTCTTCTAAGATACAGGTTGGAGGGGCGTAACACAGCCTGTGACTGGCAGAAATCTGTGTTATTTCCACAAAATAATAAAGCTTTATTTTCAAATATATATTTGTATGACAATTGCTAACAGTTTATTGATATTAATTATGTATTTTTACTCTGTATCCCAAAGGCTGCTTTTTTTTTATTTTGAACATGTGACCAGCAGTAGAGGACTAGAAGCTCCTCCTGCTTATCTTTGCCTGCAAATAGACTGGGAGAGAGCTGGGTCACGTGACAGCTGTAGAAAAATGCAGCTCTCCAGGCCTCAGACCTCAACACACACACGCCCTATAACAGCCCTCAAAATTTCCACTCGCCTGCTCGCATTTGGCGAGTGGATTTAAGCTGGGGGCGAGTGATGACAGGGCTGCATGACCATCAGTCCAATCTGTGCCCACACTTAGAGCCCCACTGCGACTGGCGGTGGAAGAGGAAAGGTACGTGCCGCACACAGGCAGAGCAGTACACAGGTGCTTTCCTCACAATTCTGTCAAGCCATGGGACCTGGCTGACAGTTTGACCTCTCTGAGCCTGGCTTCCCACCCTGACCAATGTAGCTGGAGTGCAGAGAGCAGGAAGGAATGAGTGAAATGGAGGACTACGAAAATCACCACTTCGGGGTGTCCCAAAGGCCTGTAATGTGGCTTCAGTTATGAGCAGAGAGCGTCTATTACACTCTCTGTCACACTGCTCGGACCCCACACCGACAGCCCGCCCCCCCTCCTCGCACGGACGTCGGACTGGAGAGAAAAAAAGATACAGAGAGCAGGATCTTCTCCTCCCACCCCCCTCGTGTGTGTCCCGGTGGCCCCTCCCACTTTCCAATCCTCGGCAGCTCCTTTGCTTGCCAAAGAGAAACTCCAGCAGCCTGCAGGTAGATAGTGGAGGAAAGGCCAGCTTGTATTATGGATGCTGCAACCCTCCAAAGACAGCTCTCCAGGTTAGCCAGTCGCCTTGCTTCCTAATGAAACTTCTCAGTGATTGAAAAGAAAGCAGCACACAGGTGGGTCAGTCATTGATGGGACTGAACAGAGTATGTTGTCACCTCCAGAGCCCCTCAACCAACACAGCAGCCCACTGGGGTTTCCCTAGTGTGGTGCACTACAATCCCCAGCATGCTCTGCCAGCCTATGTATATATATATATAGCACAGGCTAGTAGGCCTTATTTGCTGACCAATCCAGGGCCCAAGCCTTCATCTATGGTAAGGGAAATGTCCCCCCCCCCTCCTCTCTTATCTTGACAGCCTCTGAGCACACTTAAGTAAGGGAGAGCTCCGTGGACTGTAATGTAAAGGGGGGCTCCGATGTATGTGGGGGCTTTGGTGAGCAGAGACCCCCTTACATCAGGATTCCAAGAGTACCTCTTACATCAGTTTCCCTTTACATCACACTCCACAGAGCTCTCCCTTAGGGCCCTTTCACATGGGCGGACTCTGCCACTCAAATCCACCTGCTCAGTGGGAGGAACTCTTCGCTGATCCCCGCTGAGCTGGAGGATAACAGGTCTGTGTCTGCTCCACTTGTGCAGAGTGGACACAGTCACAGACTGCTGTTCTCTATGGACCGGTCTGACTGTCATTCAATCCGCTAGATGGATGGGGAATGGAGCTCCATCCATCTGTTTTCATTGGAGCGGATGCAGGCAGGTGTAAATGGAAAAGTCTGTTTACTTCTGCCTCCCTATACAAAACAATGGGTGATCCAATCGGTTCAAATGTGTAAAAGGGGTCCTGCTGCAGGACCATAATCAAGGGCCCACGTGATGGGAGAAAGGGACACCAGGATCATTAGAAAGGACCCCCGGGACCAGAGGTCAGGGGGCCCTTCATGGTTCCTTGCACCAGGGCCCTGAAGGTTCTAGTTACGCCTCTGGCGGCAGCCTTCCAGTTTGTTCAGTTTTGTTCTCCTTGTGCTCTATGTAGCAGTTCAGCCTAAGCAGTGCAGTGTAAGCAGGCTGGTCTCAATGTGTGCTGTGTTGTGTCAGTGTGTGCTTTGCTGTGGTGTCAATGGCTATGCAGGTGTGTGGATATCAGCGCTGGATTGTACTCCCTCCCGCTGTGCTGTAGCTCCTCTCCTCACTGCCAGACTGAATGAAAGGGAAAAATGCGGACATGCAAGCGTGGAGCTGCACACAGGGGCTCTTGATGATGAGAGTGGGTAGAATAGGAGACGGAGAGAGAGAGGAGGATGGGTGGGGGTTGCAGAGGAGACAGCAAGATAATGGGGAAGAGACCTGGTTATAGAGAGAGAAGGTGGAGGAAAGCTTGTACATAGGAAGAGAGAGAGCAGAATTTGCAGAAGTAAAAAAAGTCCATGTCCCTCTGGACTGTCCCCAGTGCCCTGTCTCTCAGGTCTGCCCCAGTGCCATGTCCCTTTGGTCTGTCCCCGGTGCCCTGTCCCCCTGATCTGTCCCCAGTGCCATGTCCCTCTGGTATGTCCCTTTGGTCTGTCTCCAGTGCCATGTCCCTCTGGTCTTCCCCCAGTGCCATGTCCCTCTAGTCTGTCCCCAGTGCCATGTCCCTCTGGTCTGTCCCCAGTGCCATGTCCCTCTGGTCTGTCCCTAGTGCCATGTCCCTCTGGTTGTCCCCAGTGCCATGTCCCTCTGGTCTGTCCCCAGTGCCATGTCCCTCTGGTCTGTCCCCAGTGCCATGTCCCTCTGGTCTGCTCCAGTGCCACGTCTCTCTGGTCTGCCCCAGTGCCACGTCCCTCTGGTCTGTCCCCAGTGCCACGTCCCTCTGGTCTCTCCCCAGTGCCATGTCCCTCTGGTCTGTCCCCAGTGCCATGTCCCTCTGGTCTGTCCCCAGTGCCCTGTCCCATTTTGTTAAAGTTGTTGTTGGTAATATTTAATTGTGTAACTTGATTCTGCATAAAACATTTAACAGTGTCATTCCATGAGGTAATTTACGAGGGCGTATTTAGGGGCAGAATTAGGGGAGGGGCAGTGTATGGGTTAGGTGGGGCAACTGGTGGCGAGTAACTCTTGAGGCCTGGCTAGTAGCTCAGGGCTTGAAATTTTGAGCCCTGCCCTATAATGAACTCACAGGTGTTGGCTCTGCACAACTTGGAAGAAGAGAAAAAGTCCTGGACGGCCGCACTCTGTTGAAGGCATCTTTATTGATAGAGTAAAAATAAAATCCAATACATTCACTTCATAAATGGCAGAAACAGGAAAAAAAAGCTATGACTAAGCACCCACGTACGGTGTGAAATGTGTTAGCTGTTTTTTCCTGTTTCTGCCATTTATGAAGTGAATGTATTGGATTTTATTTTTACTCATGTGACAGCTGAATATCCATTAGGAAAAGGGTACTTTGTTTTTATTTTATTATTAAAATAATTACAGAGCCATCATTCACATAGAGAAATTGAAGGGGCAGTGTAAATTAAACAGTGTGTGTTTAGTATCACTTTAATCACAAACATTTAGTTTTTTTTTTCACTATAAGGCCTGGTTCACACCTATGCATTTTTTTAGTGTGTTTTCAGTTTTACATAAGCAAACTACAGTCCATTTAACATGGTTTCCTATGAGTCACATTCACATCGGTGCATTTTATGGAAAGGGCCAGGGACTTTTTTTCTGGTTTTTGGTTCCATAGACTTCAATGGATCAAAAATGCGTATTGAAAAACAGCAAAATGCACCTGGAACATGCAAACTTCAACCTGCAAAGGTGAGAACCAGGCCTAAAAGACAAAAAACATAAGCTGTAAGCAGAGCTTTTTTTCTCAGAAAATGGGTGCAGGAACTCAACCACGACCCCATTCAGATTTCACAAACAGTAGAAGGTTCTTAAAGGGGCATTACATACCACAATTGCATTCCATACAGAGTGCAGAATTCAGGGGGTTGCACACAGAGTGCAGAGCTGTCACTTGTAAACACAGAAACCAGACTTCTGTGTTTACAAGTGATTGTGGTGAGGAGGCACCAAAGGGTCTGAGCCAGAGGTGGTGGAACTGAGTTCCCCCAAGTTCCCCCTGAAAAAAAGCCCTGGCTGTAAGCAATATACAAGCAGTGTCAGCGCTTAACATAACAGTGGAATCAAGTCCAGGCCAGGCAATAATGATAACAAGTCCAAGAGAGACACAACACTGGATTGATGAACAGTAGGGAATGTGGGATGACTAGGACACACGGGCTCCGGCAGCTCCTCATCAAGATTTCCATTTCAGGATTTTTTTTCCGAAATGTGAAATATTGTTCATTGCTTGCATGATGGCCTTTTTTACCTCTTGGTTCCTCAGGCTGTAGATAAGAGGATTCAACATTGGGGTCATTACTGCATAGAAAACAGAGGCCACCTTGTCTCTCTTCTGTAGGGCACTGGAAGGTGAGCGAAAATAAGTAAAAAGAACCGCGACATAGAAGACACTGGCACACATGAGATGAGAGGAGCAAGTGTTGAATGCTTTCTGTCGTCCTTCAGAAGACTTTATACGCAATATGGTGGAGAAAATGAGAGCGTACGAGACCAGGATTGCTGACAATGAACAAAGGCTGTAAGAACCAATTAGGCTCATGGTTAAAATGTTGCAGTGAAGTGTTTTGGAGCAAGACAGCTGCAGTATTGGAGGGATGTCACAGTAGAAATGGTCTATAACATTGGGTCCACAATACCGGAGACTAAACAAACAGCTGGTCTGCGCAATGGACTGAAAAAAGCCAAAGAAAAATGACAGACTGACAAGAGACACACATTTCTTCTTGGTCATGATGGAAACATAGCGAAGAGGGTGGCAGATAGCAGCATATCGGTCGAACGACATACTGGAGAGTAGGAGAACCTCAGTTCCTGCCATGGCAGCAAAGATTAACAGCTGGATGGCACATCCATGAAATGATATGGTCTTCTTCAGAGATGTAGGATCAGACAAAATTGTAGGAATGACAGATGTGGAGTAGAAAAGGTCGACCACTGAGAGGTAACTCAAGAAGTAATACATTGGAGTCTTGAGATTGGAGGCAACATTGACAATAGTGATCAAGCCAATGTTTCCAAATACAGTCACTAGGTAGACCATCAAGAAAAAGAGAAAGAGGAGCGGAATTAGCTTATCATTATTAGTTAGTCCAGAAAACACAAACACTGTCACTTGTGTGTTGTTTTCCATAGATGTTGAGTTCTTCCTGTATAAATAAGAAATGACGTTTTAGATATAGATATTTTAAAGGAAACAGATGGTGACAGAAATACAAAGGCTGTCATTCTTGACCTCTATTTGAAAATACTAGTTGTCTGGCTGAATCTGGCTTTATTGCCTTCTGAGTCCCTGACCCTCAAGAAGCATGCAGCAACAGAAGTGCAGTAATCACATTCACTATACTTGTTCCCTAGGTCAGTGACTGGGAGATTTTCTGCATCAGCTCGACTTGTGGAGGGTTTCCTTAAATGGCCGGTCCCTTTAGATGTATCATGATTGGTGGTTGAGGAGCACCATGTGAAAAAGTTCTAAAGGTTTCAGCAGGAGAGGGCTGGTAGCCTTAGACCTGGGGGGCAAGTCCAGTCAAGTGGCCCACTGAACCGCCGAATCAGCTCACCATCCATGACCCACCTGATTTTTCAATGCAGCCTCACCTGTGTTTATCAGTGCAGCCAACTCCAGTGCCCATCAATGAAGCCTTATCACTGGGGCAGGTTACATGGGGTGTATGGTGGGGGAGATGGGGGGTCAGCTAGGGGTGTCAGGGTCTCTCACCTCAGCGATATCAGCTCAGCAGGTCCTCGCACGCCACGGTCTCCTGGGGGGTAACGCGCCTGATCCTGGGGTCAAGTTGCAGCCAGCGCCCAGCCCTGCAGCCCTGCGTCCCGACTCCCTGGGAGTTGTAGTTTCCTCTGCGCTGCTGTGTTTTCTATCCACCGGAAGCTTGAGCGCGGACTACAACTCCCGGAATGCACAGCTAGTGGTCAGCCACCATGGCCGTGCCCCCGGCCCGACTTACTAGACCAGAATAAAAAAGAAATCGGTAGCGGGCAGCTGCTGGCGGCCATTTTGAACATTAGTTAGGGCGGCCTGGGTGGAAATTGCCACCCTGCTCCCTGGCCCAGCTCTCCCCTGGGTTTCAGTCCTTACACAATTCCTGAATTTATTGGTAAGCATGTATGTTGTGTTACACTATGTGATTATTCTTGCTCTGTGTCTTTAAGATCTGTCCCCTTCTTTCTAGCTGAACTCTCTCTCTCACCGTAGTTCTTTATATATCTCCTCCACTTCCTGATTCTGGTCATTACTCCTGTATATCTTCCATGCTAAACATCTTACATGTGGCTTACAACTGCAACGTTTTTCTACCTATGAATATCCATCATTAAACGGAACATTCAAAAGGATTCATCGTCTGTCGTCCTAACTGTGAGTTTATTCATTGAGTTAAACTGCCTGTATCGATGCAAGGGATGAATATCAAACCAGCTTGAGTAAGGCCTACTTAAACCTGGAGATGAACTTTATCGCTTTGTAGTTGAGACAGAACAGTAGAAAAATGGAGTTTCACAGCCTAATTACAAGATTTCTGCATGTAGGTACTGAAACAGACAAGATTTACTGCCCTCATAGCAAGACAGAAGGGACAGAGCAGCACATGGCAGCCTTATAGCCTGAGACAATCTGCACGGTGTCATATTTCAGCACACAGATCCTGCCTGCTTTCACAGTCAGTCTGCTATCATGAGTGACCAAGCTTCTGCATGTGAACTCACATCTACCTCCCCACAAGTTCCTGAAGAAACTGAGTTACCCAAACACTCAGTTAAACCCACTTGGAAAGTAATGGAGAATTATGAAGCTTCAAGGACTGAGTTGTCAAATAGCTTGGAATTAGTCTGGGAGAAAATCCTTGCTGAAGCCAATACAGTGTCTGTTGAACGTGAACTACTGACACTAGAGGGTGCCATTAAACAACTTTCTGCCTCATATGAGCTTTATCAGCTTACCAGCATCAAATTCACTAATGTCTTACAAAACATGAAGTCAGAAAATGCGATGAGGCAGTTAAAGCAGGTCAACATTCTTAATCTTGAAAGAGACAGTTTTATCCAGCAAACCAGATTAAAGGCAGAAGCAAAAATAAAGCTGTTACAGGACACTGCATCTCACAGATCTGTTTCCACCAGACATTCTAAAAACTCGTCAAGATTCCATAGTTCAAGATACTCAACACTCAGTGAGCGACTTATTAATGCCCGCGCTGAAGTGGAAGCCAGCAAAGTGCAGGTGGCATATGCAGAAAAAAGAGCAGAGTTGGAAGCGCAGTCAGCACGTCAAAGAGCAGAGTCGGAAGCGCAGTCAGCACGTCAAAGAGCAGAGTCGGAAGCTCAGTCAGCCCGTCAAAGAGCAACAATGGAAACCTTAAATGAACAGTGTAAACATGACGCAGCTATGGCAAAGCTAAGGGTCCTACAGCAAGCTATCAGTGCAGACGAAGGTGCAAGTGAGAAAGACAGCATTAACCTAAACATAGCAGATATGAAAGACCCCCTCAAACGCACTAAAGACTATGTCCTAAGCCACTGCAGTGCACACTCCATTGTCTCCAATGCTCCCGACTACATAGAGACTCCTTCACAGCTTCAAGTTAAAGAGGTTCCAGCAACTTCCTGCACTCAAAATCACTCCACTGCATTTCCTACCTGCCTACCTTGCCTGCCTTCATACGTCACAGAGCATCAGTGCAAGCTTCAAGCAAGTCATCAATCTCCAGTCATCGGTACAGCCTTGAATCAACGTACCATTGGAACAACTGACTTCAAGCAAGCAACTCACCTGGATGCATCTGCTGCACCATATTTCCCTGTGTCCTTTAACAACAATGTCAAAGATAACGCAATCAGCACCATACAGCCAACAGCATCTCACATAAAGGCGGAGACAACTGAGACAGAAGAGTTTGTGAGGTACATGCTTCGCAGAGAGCTCACAAAGACTGGTCTTACAAGCTTTGATGACCAACCTGAGAACTACAGAAGTTGGAAATGTGCCTTCAGAACTACAATCAGCAATATTGGCATTACAGCTGATCAAGAATTGAATCTGCTGATCAAATGGCTTGGTCCTCTATCTGCTGCACGTGTTAAGCCATTAAGATCGGTTTTCATGGACAATCCTTTTGCAGGCCTCACAGCTGCATGGTAGCGACTAGAGCAAAGTTATGGCAGTCCAGAAGCTATAGAAAATGCTTTGTTCATGCGTCTGGAAACTTTCCCAAAGATATCCGGTAAGGACAACAAGGAGTTCCAGAGACTGAGTGACCTTCTCCTTGAGCTTCAGCTAGCCAAGACAGACCCAAAACTACCTGGACTCAGTTACCTTGACACTCCAAGAGGGGTAAACCCAATTGTCTCCAAGCTCCCGTATGGTTTGCAAGAGAAATGGACTGCACTAGGGTCATCATACAAACGAGAGAACAAGGTTTCCTTCCCTCCATTCTCTTTCTTCTGTGAATTCATCAGGAAAATTGCAGAGACCAAGAACGATCCAAGTTTTTCCTACGGTGAGTACAGCCTCTTCTCACCCTTTCCTAAGAGTACCAGTCTTCAGGGCAACTATAGAAACCATAGCGGCCCAGTGTCCGTGAAAAAGACTGACATCCTTCCCACTCCTACCACAGTTCTAGCCACGAACAGAGTAGGAAGATTGAAAACCCTAACAGAGAGTGTCCCATACACAAGAAGCCACACCCCCTCAATAAATGTATCGGCTTTAGGAAAAAGCCTCTGGAAGAGCGCAAGGAGCTTTTAAAGACATTTAGGGTATGTTTCAGGTGCTGTGCTTCTACAGAACATTTTGCAAGGGACTGTAATGTGTCCATCAAGTGCATAGAGTGTGGCTCTGAAGAACATGTGCAAGCCCTCCATCCTCTTGAGCCCAGCTCTGCACAACCTGCCAACACTCCTCCCAGGTTAACGCATGGCGGGGAGAATACAGACCAAGTGCCTAATTCTACCATCATTTCTTCATCCTGCACTGAAGTTTGTGGAGAAGACCGCTGTGGTAAGTCCTGTGCTAAGATATGCTTGGTGAACATATACCACAAGGATCAACCAGAAAAGTCTCTAAAGGCATATGCTATCTTAGACGATCAGAGCAATCGATCACTTGCAAAATCGGAATTGTTCAATCTATTTGAAATAAAAGGCGAAGCTCATCCTTACACCTTGGGTACCTGTAGTGGAACTATAGAGGTTTCTGGAAGAAGGGCTCATGGACTCATGGTATCTTCTCTCAAAGGTAACTTGCAATTACCCTTACCTACACTTGTTGAGTGCAATCAGATACCTGCTAACAGGGAAGAAATCCCTACTCCAGCTGCTGCTTTCCATCACCCTCACCTCAAGGTAATAGCAAATGAGATACCGCCGCTTGACAAAGATGCTCAGATCCTTCTTCTGTTAGGAAGAGACATTCTAAGAGTTCACAAGGTACACAGACAAGTCAGTGGACCCCCAGATGCCCCATTTGCCCAGCGCACAGATCTAGGGTGGGTCATCATAGGCAATGTCTGCATAGGCAAAATGAAAAGACCTACCAACATTTCGTCATTCAAGACAAATGTTCTGCCAAATGGCCGAAACACTTACTTTGAGCCATGCCCACATCACTACTGGGTGAAAGAGAAGATAGCCAGCCACGAATGGCAACATGGTATCTCAGGTGACACAAGCCCTTTCTCCTGCCATGATGGCGACTTCGGCTCTACAGTGTTTAATGCAACCAGTGAAGATGACATACTGGCTCCTTCAATGGAAGACAAAGAATTCATCAAGGTAATGGACAAGGAGTTCTTTCAAGATGACTCCAATAACTGGGTAGCACCCCTACCCTTTCGTCTCCCAAGAGAGAGATTGCCCAACAACTTACAGCAGGCCATCAGTAGATTCTCCTCCTTAAAGCGAAACTTAAGCAGGAAACCAGAGATGCAAAAGCACTTTGTGGACTTTATGCAAAATGTATTTGACAGAGTTCATGCAGAGCCTGCTCCCCCACTAAAGGAGGGAGAAGAATGCTGGTACCTTCCATCCTTTGGCGTGTATCACCCACGCAAACCAGACCAAATCAGAGTTGTCTTTGATTCCAGTGCTCAGCACGAAGGTGTTTCTCTTAACAACATGCTCCTTACGGGACCCAACTTGAACAACAGTCTAACAGGAGTCTTGATTCGTTTCAGACAAGAGCCTGTAGCAGTAATGGCCGACATTCAACAGATGTTTCACTGCTTCATCGTCAGAGAAGACAACAGAAACTACCTCAGGTTTCTATGGCACAAGGACAATGACCTCAACAAGGAAGTTATAGATTATCGCATGAAGGTACATGTCTTCGGTAACAGTCCTTCCCCAGCAGTGGCAACTTATGGGCTAAGGAGAACAGCTCAGACTGGAGAAGTTGAATATGGATCTGATGCCCGTCAATTTGTTGAAAGAAACTTCTACGTTGACGACACACTTAAGTCCTTTCCAACTGCTAAAGAAGCAATTGATCTTCTCACTAGAACAAAGGAGATGCTGTCTGTAGCAAACCTTAGACTGCACAAGATTATATCCAACAGGCAGGAACTTATGAATAGTGGTGAGCCGAACACCCCCGGGTTTGGTTCGCACCAGAACCCGCGAACGGACCGAAAGTTCGTACGAACATTAGAACCCTATTAAATACAATGGATGAGAACGTTCGAATTCTAAAGTGCTAATTATAACAACTATTATGCATGTTATTGTCCTAAAAAGGGTTTGGGAACCCGGGTTCTGCACCAGGGGACATGTATCAATGCAAAAAGAAGTTTTAAAAACGGTCGTTTTTCGGGAGCAGTCATTTTAATGATGCATAAAGTGAAAAAAAAAAGTCAAATATTCCTTTAAATATCGTACCTGGGGGGTGTCTAAAGTATGCCTGTGAAGTGCCACGTGTTTCCCGTGTTTAGAACTGTCCCTGCACAAAATGACACTTCTAAAGGAAAAAAAGCCATTTAAAACTGCTTGCGGCTTTAATGTAATGTCTGGTCCCGGTAATATGGATGAAAATCTTTAAGAAAAATGGCATAGCTACCCCATGACCCCCCCCCCCACCCCAGCCCATTACCAGCCCCTTTGGGTCTTGTATGGATATTAAGGGGAACCCCGCACATAAAATAAAAAAGGCCCTATATACTCTGAACAGCCGTATACAGGCGGTGCATACAAGACAGGGACTGTAGGTTTGTTCTTATGTAGAATCTGTTTGTAATTTTGAACAGGTACATTGTTTAAGTGTAGCTCCAGCCCAAAAATCTATTTTTAAACTTTTTGGAAAACATAGGTAAGGGTTATCACCCCTGTAACATTTGTTTTGCTGTCTGTGCCCCTGTTCAGAACATTTCACCTCACTTTCCGTCCCAATGACAACTGTTTTTGAAATGTGGTGTTTTTCTTGAAACAAGGATTGCTGATAAAGCATCAGTACAGAGGAGACACCTTTCTCCCATATTAATTCTTACAGGAGAGAATTTTCCTTCCAAGGGGTAGATTTCCTCTCACTTCCTATTGTCTTCTTGCGTTTGCAAGTAGGAGTCGTTTGTAAGTTGGATGTTTGAAAGTAGGGACCTGCCGTATATACTCTGCAGAAATAGGCCCCTTAGTTGTTGGTGTTGGCACAACACTGTAAGCACTCACAGTTACTCTTGGTTGGTGCTGGAACGCCCTGCTGTCAACTATTATATCAGGAATTTTAATTACATATAATTGTTGAACAGTGGCAGTAAAAATTGGGCCTTTGATGGTGGTGCTGGTGCCACAACACTGTAAGCCCTGACAGTTACTCTTGGTGGGTGCAGCAATGGGCCCTGCTGTGAATTATTAGATCAAGAATTGTAATTACATGCCCCTTTTGAACAGGGGCTGAAAAATTGGGCCTTTCGTGGTGGTGGTGGTGGTGGCGTTGCCACAACACTGTAAGCCCTCAGAGTTACTCTTGGTGGGTGCAGGAATGGGCCCTGCTGTGAATTATTAGATCAAGAATTGTAATTACATGCCCCTTTTGAACAGGGGCTGAAAAATTGGGCCTTTCGTGGTGGTGGTGGTGGTGGCGTTGCCACAACACTGTAAGCCCTCAGAGTTACTCTTGGTGGGTGCAGGAATGGGCCCTGCTGTGAATTATTAGATCAAGAATTGTAATTACATGCCCCTTTTGAACAGGGGCTGAAAAATTGGGCCTTTCGTGGTGGTGGTGGTGGTGGTGGCGTTGCCACAACACTGTAAGCCCTCAGAGTTACTCTTGGTGGGTGCAGCAATGGGCCCTGCTGTGAATTATTAGATCAAGAATTGTAATTACATGCCCCTGTTGAACAGGGGCTGAAAAATTGGGCCTTAGGCACTGGTGGCACAACACTACAACCCCTCACAGATACTGTACTTGGAGCACAGCAATGAGCCCTATGGCAAATTATTGCTAAAAAAATTGTAATTACACGCCCCTGTAAAACAGGGGCTGAAAAATTGGGCCTTAGCCACTGGTGGCGGCACCCATAAACAAAAAAGATCTTCCAAGCTATCATCATCAATCGTATCATTGAGGACTCGGAGGAGGAGGATAGCCAGTCAACATAACAGCACAGGCACTCAGCATCAGCATCAGTCTTGAAGCGATGTGACATGTTAAAATCAATTAGTCTGTTATATCAGCATCAGGTGTGTGGTAGCTGGTGGTGATCCAAGACTGGTTCATCTTGATGAAAGTCAGTCGATCAACCGAGTCGGTGGACAGGCGCACCCTGTGATCCGTGACAAATCCTCCAGCAGCACTGAATGTGCGTTCCGAAAGAACGCTGGATGCAGGACAGGCCAGTAGCTCAATTGCATACTGTGCAAGCTCTGGCCAGTGATCCATCCTCAAGACCCAGTAAGCCAGAGGATTTTCGGTGGGGAAGGTGTCCAAGTCTGACCTTGCCCCTAGATATTCCTGCACCATGTTTATCAGACGCTGGCGATGGTTGCTGGAACCGATCATACCTTGGGGCTGCGGACTAAAGAATTGTCTGAACGCATCGGTCAGACGGCCACCTTCCCCACCGCTCCTTCTTTGACTGGCCGAAGCCTCAGCAACTCGTTGTCCAGGACCAGGAGTTTGTAACCTCCCAGTCTCTGGGAACGCGTTGCACAGACCTTTCTGCAAGGCCTCCCGGAGTTGTCTCATCCTCTGCTCCCTCTGCGACGGTAACATAAGGTCCGCAACCTTACCCTTGTACCGTGGATCAAGGAGAGTGGCCAGCCAGTAATGGTCCCTCTCCTTGATCCGAAGAATACGAGGATCCTTCCGCAGACTTTGCAGGATCAGGGAGGCCATGCAGCGTAGGTTTGCTGAGGCATTCGCTCCGGAGTCCTCTGGGTCACTAAGGACGACATGATCCGCAGCCACCTCCTCCCAGCCACGTACAAGTCCACTGGTTTCTTGGGACTGTAAATCATCCCTAAAAGACTGCTGCTGATGATGCTGAGTGCCAGCCTCCACCTCCATGCTGACACAATCCTCCTCCTCCTCCTCCTCCTCCTCTTCCTGTGCGATGGGTGGGACAGAAGGAACACTGTCTGGGTAAAGGGGGTCTTGAGAGGCAAGGAAGTCCTCCTCTTCCTGCCTCTGTTCTGCCTCAAGTGCCCTGTCCATTATTCCACGCAGCGTGTGCTCCAACAGGTGGACAAGAGGTACAGTGTCACTGATGCATGCACTGTCACTGCTCACCATCCTCGTGGCCTCCTCAAATGGTGCCAGGACAGTGCATGCATCCCTGATCATGCCCCACTGGCGTGGAGAAAAAAAACCAAGCTCCCCTGACCCTGTCCTGGTGCCGTAGTCGCACAGGTACTCATTGATGGCCCTCTGCTGCGTGTGCAGCCGCTGCAGCATGGCCAATAGGGATGAGCCGAACACCCCCGGGTTCGGTTCGCACCAGAACATTCGAACGGACCGAAAGTTCGCTGCGAATTTTCGAACCCTATTCGTTATAATGGACGCGAACGTTCGAAATCAAAATTGCTAATTACAACGGCCAATATGCATGTTAATGTCATAAAACAGGTTTGGGGACCCGGGTCCTGCCCCAGGGGACATATATCAATGCAAAAAGAAATTTTAAAAACTAAAGTTTTTTCGGGAGCAGTCATTTTAATGATGCATAAAGTGAAAAAAAAAAAAGTGAAATTTTCCTTTAAATATGGTACCTGGGGGGTGTCTAAAGTATGCCTGTGAAGTGGCATGTGTTTCCCGTGTTTAGAACTGTCCTTGCACAAAATGACATTTGTAAAGGAAAAAAAGAAGCCATTTAAAACCACTTGCGGCTTTAATGTCATGTCTTGTCCTGGCCGCCATATGGCTGAAAATCCTTGAGAAAAATGGCATGGCTACCCCATCACCCCCCCCCCCACCCCAGCCCCTTTGGGTCTTGTATGGATACTAAGGGGGACCCCGCACCCAAAATAAAACCCTATACCTACAACCCTATATACTCTGAACAGCAGTATATAGGTGGTGCAAACAAGACATGGACTGTAGGTTTGTTCTTAAGTAGAATCTGAACAGGTACATTATGAAGTGTAGCTACATCCCAAAAAAATCAATTTTTAAGCTTTTTGGAGAACATAGGGAGGGGTTATCACCCCTGTAACATTTGCTGTCTTTGCACATCTGTTCAGAACATGTCACCTCACTTTCCGTCCCAATGACAA
Source organism: Rana muscosa (assembly GCA_029206835.1). Classification (NCBI taxonomy): domain Eukaryota; kingdom Metazoa; phylum Chordata; class Amphibia; order Anura; family Ranidae; genus Rana; species Rana muscosa. The sequence continues at coordinate 365,912,844 of CM055118.1, read as the reverse complement.
ATGTTTTTGGAAAAGTGGGGTTTTAATTGAAACAAGGATTGGTGATAAAGCATCAGTAGAGAGGAGATACCTTTTTCCCAAATTAAATCTAACAGGATAGAATTTTCCTTCCTAGGGGTAGATTTCCTCTCACTTCCTGTTTTCTCTTGCCGTTTGCAAGTAGGAGTCGTTTGTAAGTTGGATGTTTGAAAGTAGGGGCCTGCCGTATATACTCTGCAGAAATTTGCCCTATTAGATGTTGGTGTAGCCACAAGACTGGTGGGCACAGGAATGGGCCCAGCTGTGAGTTAATAGATCAAGATTTGTACTTGCATGCACCTGTTGAACCGGGCAGAAAAATTGGGCCTTTGGTGGTGGTGGTGGTGGTGGTGGACGGTGTTGCCACAAGACTGTAAGCCCTCACAGTTACTCTTGGTGGGTGCAGGAATGGGCCCTGCTGTGAGTTATTAGATCAAGATTTGTAATTGCATGCACCTGTTGAACAGGGCAGAAAAATTGGGCCTTTGGTGGTGGTGGTGGTGGTGGACGGTGTTGCCACAAGACTGTAGGCCCTCATAGTTACTCTTGGTGGGCGCAGGAATGGGCCCTGCTGTGAACTATTAGATCAAGATTTGTAATTACACGCCCCTGTTAAACAGGGGCTGAAAAATTGTGCCTTAGGCATTGGTGCTGGTGCCACAACACTGCAACCCCTCACAGACACTGTACTTGGAGCACAGCAGTCACACCTGTTGCGAAGCATCTTTTTAAAAAATTGTAATTACACGCCCCTGTTATACAGGGGCTGAAAAATTGTGCCTTAGGCACTGGTGCTGGTGCCACAACACTGCAACCCCTCACAGATACTGTACTCTGAGCACAGCAATGAGACCTGTTGCAAAGCATTGCCTAAAAATTGTAATTACACGCCCCAACAGGGGCTGAAAAATTGTGCCTTAGGCACTGGTGCTGGTGCCACAACACTGCAACCCCTCACAGATACTGTACTCTGAGCACAGCAGTCAGACCTGTTGCGAAGCATCTTTTTAAAAAATTGTAATTACACGCCCCTGTTATACAGGGGCTGAAAAATTGTGCCTTAGGCACTGGTGTGGTGGCATGGATCATTGAGGAGGAGGAAGAGGATAGTCAGTGAACATAACAGGACAGTCACTCAGCATCAGCATAGGCAGTCTTGAAGGGATGTGACATTATAAATTATTCCGTTATATCCGCTTCAGGTGTCTGGTAGCTGGTGGTGATCCAAGACTGATTCATTTTTATGAAGGTCAGTCGATCAACCGAGTCGGTGGACAGGCGCACCCTATGATCGGTGACAAATCCTCCAGCAGCACTGAATGTGCGTTCGGAAAGAACGCTGGATGCAGGACAGGCCAGTAGCTCAATTGCATACTGTGCAAGCTCTGGCCAGTGATCCATCCTCAGGACCCAGTAAGCCAGAGGATTTTCGGTGGGAAAGGTGTCCAAGTCTGACCTTGCCCCTAGGTATTCCTGCACCATGTATATCAGACGCTGGCGATGGTTGCTGGAACCGATCATACCTTGGGGCTGCGGACTAAAAAATTGTCTGAACGCATCGGTCAGACGTCCACCTTCCCCACCGCTCCTTCTGCTACTGACCGAAGCCTCAGCAACTCGTCGTCCAGGACCAGGAGTTTGTAACCTCCCAGTTTCTGGGAACGCGTTGCACAGACCTTTCTGCAAGGCCTCCCTGAGATGTCTCATCCTCTGCTCCCTCTGCAACGGCAAGATAAGGTCCGCAACCTTACCCTTGTACCGTGGATCAAGGAGAGTGGCCAGCCAGTAATGGTCACTCTCCTTGATCCGAAGAACACGAGGATCCTTCCGCAGGCTTTGCAGGATCAGGGAGGCCATGCAGCGTAGGTTAGCTGAGGCATTCGGTCCGGAGTCTTCTGGGTCACTGAGGATGACATGATCGCCAGCCACCTCCTCCCAGCCACGTACAAGTCCACTGGTTTGTTGGGACTGTACATCATCCCTAAAAGACTGCTGCTGCTGATGCTGAGTGCCAGGCTCCACCTCCATGCTCACACAATCCTCCTCCTCCTCCTCCTCCTCCTCCTCCTCTTCCTGTGTGATGGGTGGGACAGAAGGAACATTGTCTGGATAAAGGGGGCCTTGAGAGACAAGGAAGTCCTCCTCTTCCTGCCTCTGTTCTGCCTCAAGTGCCCTGTCCATTATCCCACGCAGCGTATGCTCCAACAGGTGGACAAGAGGTACAGTGTCACTGATGCATGCACTGTCACTGCTCACCATCCTCGTGGCCTCCTCAAATGGTGAGAGGACAGTGCATGCATCCCTGATCATGCTCCACTGGCGTGGGGAAAAAAAGCCAAGCTCCCCTGACCCTGTCCTGGTGCCGTAGTCGCAAAAGTACTCATTGATGGCCCTCTGCTGCGTGTGCAGTCGCTGCAGCATGGCCAACGTTGAGTTCCACCTGGTGGGCATGTCACATATTAGGCGGTTCTTGGGCAGGTTCAGCTCCTTTTGCAGCTCAGTCAGCCGAGCACTGGCATTATAAGATCGGCGGAAATGCACACAGACTTTCCTGGCCTGCCTCAGGACATCCTGTAAGCCTGGGAACCTGCCCAAGAACCGCTGCACCACCAGGTTGAGCACGTGAGCCATACAGGGCACATGGGTGAGCTGCCCCTGTCGCAGGGCGGAGAGGAGGTTGGTGCCATTATCAGAAACGACCATTCCTGGCTTAAGCTGGCGTGGCGTCAACCACCTCTCGGCCTGCCCCTGCAGAGCTGCCAGAACCTCTGGCCCAGTGTGGCTCCTGTCCCCCAAACACACCAGCGCAAGCACGGCATGGCATCTTTTTGCCTGCGTACTCGCGTAGCCCCTTGTACGCCTACGGAGCACCGCTGGTTCCGAGGACAGAGCACTCGAAGAGGACATGGAGGAAGAAGAAGAGGAGGGGGTGGAGGAGAGAGGTGTGTCACAACCAGTAGTAGCATTTTGGAGGCGTGGTGGCGGAACAACCTCCAACACTACTGCACCTTGTCCTGCATCCCTCCCAGCTGCCAATAGAGTGACCCAATGGGCCGTGAAAGAAAGATAACGTCCCTGTCCATGCCTGCTGGACCATGAGTCAGCGGTAATATGCACCTTACCGCTGACCGCCCTGTCCAGCGAGGCATGGACATTGCCTTCCACATGCCAGTAGAGAGATGGAATCGCCTTCCGTGAGAAAAAGTGGCGTTTGGGAACCTGCCACTGAGGAACCGCACATTGAACAAACTCACGGAAGGGGGCCGAGTCTATCAACTGAAAAGGCAGCAGTTGAAGTGCTAGCAATTTAGCCAAGCTAGCATTCAACCGCTGGGCATGTGGATGGCTGGGAGTATACTTCTTTCGACGGTCCAGCAGCTGGGGCAGGGAAATTTGCCTGCTACAATCGGACGTCGGTGTACTGCAAGTACTTGGTTGTGACACACCTAATTCTACACCTTCAGTCCTCTCAGAGCAGCTTTCAGAGAGGACTGAAGATATAGTGGGGATGGAGATCCCAGCTGATGAGGAGCAAGGAGAGGTCCGCTTTGTTCTTTGGTGTGGGTCTTTTATGTGTGCTTGCCAACGAGCTGCATGGCAGGTCGACATATGTCTGCTCATGCTTGTGGTGCCCAAGCGGCTGATGTTTTGGCCACGCGAGATACGCTTGAGACAAATATTGCAAATAGCAGTGGTGCGATCTGATGCACTCGTCTCAAAAAAGGCCCACACCAAAGAACTTTTGTGATAACGTGCAGAGGCAGCGCCCTGCACAGGCGGAGCTCTGCGGTGTGGTACAGTTGCTGTGCTGGCCTCTAGCTGGCCTCCAGGGGGCATCCTGCCTCGTTGGACATGTGACGCTGCATCCTCCTCCTCCTCCTCCTCTCTCCCTTCAGGCACCCACGTGGAGTCAGTGACCTCATCATCCCCTCCCTCTTCACCACTAGAGCAAACCTGGCAGTAAGCTGCAGCTGGTGGAACACTACTGCCAGATTGCTGTCCTTCAGCATCCCCTCTCTCTGCGCGCACACTACTGACTTCCTCAAGCTGGGTATCATCATCCGAGCCTTCGAATCGTTGGGCATCCTCCTGGAGCATGTACCCAACACTGTGCTCAAACAGTTCGGGGGACTCCTCAGGAGGACATGGTGGGTCTAGGGAAGGGGTGGCTGATGATGCCATTGAGTACGCGTTGGCAGCTGCTCTGCCAGTACCCTGAGCCTGGGTGAGAGAGGATGAGGAGGATGAGGAGGGCTTGGTCATCCATTCTACCAAGCCTTCGGCATGATGCGGCTCCACATGTCCAGCTGCCGAAAACAGAGAAAAAGCGTGTCCCATGGCCACGTGCTGATGACGATGCACGACCACGTCCACGGCCAGCACTGTTGTCTCTAGAAACAGAGCCTGCCTGCCCTGTGTTCTTGCCTCGGCACGCTCTGCCTCTCCTTGGCGGTCTTCCAGCCATTGTAGTCGGTAGTGTATATAGTATAAAAAATAGAACTCCTATGTGTGCTCACAACACACTGTAGGTCCTATGGGTGCTGACACTAACACACTATAGGTACTATGTGTGCTGCTGACAAGAAAATATAGGAGCTCTGTTTGCTGCCACTAACACACTAGAAGTCCTATTGGTGCTTCTGAGATGAAAATATAGGAGCTCTGTGTGATGCCACTAACACACTAGAAGTCCGATGGGTGCTGCTGAGAAGAAAATATAGGAGCTCTGTGTGATGCCACTAACACACTAGAAGTCCTATGGGTGCTTCTGAGATGAAAATATAGGAACTCTGTGTGATACCACTAACACACTAGAAGTCCTATGGGTGCTTCTGAGAAGAAAATATAGGAGCTCTGTTTGCTGCCACTAACACACTAGAAGTCCTATGGGTGCTGCTGAGAAGAAAATATAGGAGCTCTGTGTGATGCCACTAACACACTAGAAGTCCTATGGGTGCTTCTGAGATGAAAATATAGGAGCTCTGTGTGATGCCACTAACACACTAGAAGTCCTATGGGTGCTGCTGAGAAGAAAATATAGGAGCTCTGTGTGATGCCACTAACACACTAGAAGTCCTATGGGTGCTTCTGAGATGAAAATATAGGAACTCTGTGTGATGCCACTAACACACTAGAAGTCCTATGGGTGCTGCTGAGAAGAAAATATAGGAGCTCTGTTTGCTGCCACTAACACACTAGAAGTCCTATGGGTGCTTCTGAGAAGAAAATATAGGAGCTCTGTGTGATGCCACTAACACACTAGAAGTCCTATGGGTGCTGCTGAGAAGAAAATATAGGAGCTCTGTTTGCTGCCACTAACACACTAGAAGTCCTATGGGTGCTGCTGAGAAGAAAATATAGGAGCTCTGTGTGATGCCACTAACACACTAGAAGTCCTATGGGTGCTTCTGAGATGAAAATATAGGAACTCTGTGTGATGCCACTAACACACTAGAAGTCCTATGAGTGCTGCTGAGAAGAAAATATAGGAGCTCTGTTTGCTGCCACTAACACACTAGAAGTCCTATGGGTGCTGCTGAGAAGAAAATATAGGAGCTCTGTGTGATGCCACTAACACACTAGAAGTCCTATGGGTGCTTCTGAGATGAAAATATAGGACCTCTGTGTGATGCCACTAACACACTAGAAGTCCTATGGGTGCTGCTGAGAAGAAAATATAGGAGCTCTGTTTGCTGCCACTAACACACTAGAAGTCCTATGGGTGCTGCTGAGAAGAAAATATAGGAGCTCTGTGTGATGCCACTAACACACTAGAAGTCCTATGGGTGCTTCTGAGATGAAAATATAGGAGCTCTGTGTGATGCCACTAACACACTAGAAGTCCTATGGGTGCTGCTGAGAAGAAAATATAGGAGCTATGTGTGATGCCACTAACACACTAGAAGTCCTATGGGTGCTTCTGAGATGAAAATATAGGAGCTCTGTGTGATGCCACTAACACACTAGAAGTCCTATGGGTGCTTCTGAGATGAAAATATAGGAGCTCTGTTTGCTGCCACTAACACACTAGAAGTCCTATGGGTGCTGCTGAGAAGAAAATATAGGAGCTCTGTGTGATGCCACTAACACACTAGAAGTCCTATGGGTGCTTCTGAGATGAAAATATAGGAGCTCTGTGTGATGCCACTAACACACTAGAAGTCCTATGGGTGCTGCTGAGAAGAAAATATAGGAGCTCTGTTTGCTGCCACTAACACACTAGAAGTCCTATGGGTGCTGCTGAGAAGAAAATATAGGAGCTCTGTGTGATGCCACTAACACACTAGAAGTCCTATGGGTGCTGCTGAGAAGAAAATATAGGAGCTCTGTTTGCTACCACTAACACACTAGAAGTCCTATGGGTGCTGCTGAGAAGAAAATATAGGAGCTCTGTGTGATGCCACTAACACACTAGAAGTCCTATGGGTGCTTCTGAGATGAAAATATAGGAGCTCTGTGTGATGCCACTAACACACTAGAAGTCCTATGGGTGCTGCTGAGAAGAAAATATAGGAGCTCTGTGTGATGCCACTAACACACTAGAAGTCCTATGGGTGCTTCTGAGATGAAAATATAGGAGCTCTGTGTGATGCCACTAACACACTAGAAGTCCTATGGGTGCTGCTGAGAAGAAAATATAGGAGCTCTGTGTGATGCCACTAACACACTAGAAGTCCTATGGGTGCTTCTGAGATGAAAATATAGGAACTCTGTGTGATGCCACTAACACACTAGAAGTCCTATGGGTGCTGCTGAGAAGAAAATATAGGAGCTCTGTTTGCTGCCACTAACACACTAGAAGTCCTATAGGTGCTTCTGAGAAGAAAATATAGGAGCTCTGTGTGATGCCACTAACACACTAGAAGTCCTATGGGTGCTTCTGAGATGAAAATATAGGAACTCTGTGTGATGCCACTAACACATTAGAAGTCCTATGGGTGCTGCTAAGAAGAAAATATAGGAGCTCTGTTTGCTGCCACTAACACACTAGAAGTCCTATGGGTGCTTCTGAGAAGAAAATATAGGAGCTCTGTGTGATGCCACTAACACACTAGAAGTCCTATGGGTGCTTCTGAGATGAAAATATAGGAACTCTGTGTGATGCCACTAACACATTAGAAGTCCTATGGGTGCTGCTGAGAAGAAAATATAGGAGCTCTGTTTGCTGCCACTAACACACTAGAAGTCCTATGGGTGCTGCTGAGAAGAAAATATAGGAGCTCTGTGTGATGCCACTAACACACTAGAAGTCCTATGGGTGCTGCTGAGAAGAAAATATAGGAGCTCTGTTTGCTGCCACTAACACACTAGAAGTCCTATGGGTGCTTCTGAGATGAAAATATAGGAGCTCTGTGTGATGCCACTAACACACTAGAAGTCCTATGGGTGCTGCTGAGAAGAAAATATAGGAGCTCTGTTTGCTGCCACTAACACACTAGAAGTCCTATGGGTGCTGCTGAGAAGAAAATATAGGAGCTCTGTGTGATGCCACTAACACACTAGAAGTCCTATGGGTGCTGCTGAGAAGAAAATATAGGAGCTCTGTTTGCTGCCACTAACACACTAGAAGTCCTATGGGTGCTGCTGAGAAGAAAATATAGGAGCTCTGTGTGATGCCACTAACACACTAGAAGTCCTATGGGTGCTTCTGAGATGAAAATATAGGAGCTCTGTGTGATGCCACTAACACACTAGAAGTCCTATGGGTGCTGCTGAGAAGAAAATATAGGAGCTCTGTGTGATGCCACTAACACACTAGAAGTCCTATGGGTGCTTCTGAGATGAAAATATAGGAACTCTGTGTGATGCCACTAACACACTAGAAGTCCTATGGGTGCTGCTGAGAAGAAAATATAGGAGCTCTGTTTGCTGCCACTAACACACTAGAAGTCCTATGGGTGCTTCTGAGAAGAAAATATAGGAGCTCTGTGTGATGCCACTAACACACTAGAAGTCCTATGGGTGCTTCTGAGATGAAAATATAGGAACTCTGTGTGATGCCACTAACACATTAGAAGTCCTATGGGTGCTGCTAAGAAGAAAATATAGGAGCTCTGTTTGCTGCCACTAACACACTAGAAGTCCTATGGGTGCTTCTGAGAAGAAAATATAGGAGCTCTGTTTGCTGCCACTAACACACTAGAAGTCCTATGGGTGCTGCTGAGATGAAAATATAGGAACTCTGTGTGATGCCACTAACACACTAGAAGTCCTATGGGTGCTGCTGAGAAGAAAATATAGGAGCTCTGTTTGCTGCCACTAACACACTAGAAGTCCTATGGGTGCTGCTGAGAAGAAAATATAGGAGCTCTGTTTGCTGCCACTAACACACTAGAAGTCCTATGGGTGCTGTTGGGGTGCAATGCTGTGCTAACAGCACTGCGGTTGGTACTACTGCAATACTGTACTAACAGTAAGCACGCACCAGACTAATCCCCAGCAGCAGCTAATAACACGCTAACTGTGCAATCAGCAGCAATGAACGATCAATGACTTAGGTAGCAATGGTTTAGCAAAGAAATAGCCAATGGTTTAGCAAAGAAGAGCAAATCTTTCAGTATCAAGCAAAGACAGAATCAGCAGACTGATCTCTCCTAAAGCCGGAACTCATGTGACCGGGGCCGATGGCGTGGCGGCCTTTTAAATGGTGGGGCATGTACTAAAGCCCCTGAGCTGTAATTGGCTACAGGCGTCCTGCCTGTAGCCAATTATTGCTCTCCGAGTTTCGGGCGCTGTGATTGGCCAAGCATGCGGGGTCACAGTGCATGCTTGGCCAATCATCAGCCAGCAATGCACTGCGCCGGCCGCGCCGGCCGCAATGCATTGCGGGGCCGCTCGCATCACACGAATGTGATGCGAACGGCCCAAATAGTTCTGGGCTCGACGAGCGAGCGAACGCCCGGTGCTCGATTCGAACATGGGTTCGAATCGAGCACCGGGCCCATCCCTAATGGCCAACGTTGAGTTCCACCTGGTGGGCATGTCACATATAAGGCGGTTCTTGGGCAGGTTCAACTCCTTTTGCAGCTCAGCCAGGCGAGCACTGGCATTATAAGATCTGCGGAAATGCACACAGACTTTCCTGGCCTGCCTCAGGACATCCTGTAAGCCCGGGTACCTGCCCAAGAACCGCTGCACCACCAGGTTAAGGACGTGAGCCACACAGGGCACATGGGTCAGTTGTCCCTGTCGGAGGGCGGAGAGGAGGTTGGTGCCATTGTCGCAAACCACCATTCCTGGCTTAAGCTGGCGTGGCGTCAACCACCTCTCGGCCTGGCCCTGCAGAGCAGACAGGACCTCTGCCCCAGTGTGGCTTCTGTCCCCCAAACACACCAGCGCAAGCACGGCATGGCATCTTTTTGCCTGCGTACTTGCGTAGCCCCTTGAACGGCTACGGAGCACCGCTGGTTCATAGGACAAACCACAGGAAGAGGCCATGGAGGAAGAAGAAGAGGAGGGGGTGGAGGAGAGAGGTGTGTCACAACCAGTAGTAGCATTTTGGAGGCGTGGCGGTGGAACAACCTCCAACACTACTGCACCTTGTCCTGCATCCTTCCCAGCTGCCAAAAGAGTGACCCAATGGGCCGTGAAAGAAAGGTAACGTCCCTGTCCATGCGTGCTGGACCATGAGTCAGCGGTAATATGCACCTTACCGCTGACCGCCCTGTCCAGCGAGGCCAAGACATTGCCTTCCACATGCCGGTAGAGAGCCGGAATAGCCTTCCGTGAGAAAAAGTGGCGTTTGGGAACCTGCCACTGAGGAACCGCACATTGCACAAACTCACGGAAGGGGGCCGAGTCTACCAACTGAAAAGGCAGCAGTTGAAGCGCTAGCAATTTAGCCAAGCTAGCATTCAACCGCTGGGCATGTGGATGGCTGGGAGTGAACTTCTTTCGACGGTCCAGCAGCTGGGGCAGGGAAATTTGCCTGCTAGAATCGGACGTCGGTGTACTGCTAGCAGAGTGGCCGCAAGTACTTGGCTGTGACACACCTAATTCTACACCTTCATTCCTCTCAGTGCATGTTTCAGAGAGGACTGAAGTTATAGTGGGGTTGGAGATCCCAGCTGATGCGGTGCAAGGAGAGGTCCGCTTTGTTCTTTGGTGTGGGTCTTTGAGGTAGGCTTGCCAACGAGCTGCATGGCAGGTCAACATATGTCTGGTCAGGCATGTGGTACCCAAGTGGCTGATGTTTTGGCCACGCGATATACGCTTGAGACATATGTTGCAAACAGCAGCTGTGCGATCTGATGCACTAGCCTCAAAAAAGGCCCACACCAAAGAACTTTTTGAATGACGGGCAGAGGCAGCGCCCTGCACAGGCGGAGCTCTGCGGTGTGATTCCGTCGGTGTACTGCCCTTACGCTGGCCACCAAAGGGCATCCTGCCTCGTTGGAGATGTGCCTCCTCCTCATCCTCCTCCTCCTCCTCTCTCCTATTAGGCACCCACGTGGAGTCAGTGACCTCATCATCCCCTCCCTCCTCATCACTGGAGCCAATCTGGCAGTATGCTGCAGCTGCTGGAACATGACTGCCAGATTGGTGTCCTTCTTGAGCATCCCCTCTGTCTGCTCTCACGCTACTGCCTTCCTGTAGCTGGGTTTCATCATCAGACCCTTCGAAACGCTGGGCATCCTCCTGGAGCATGTACCCAACACTGTGCTCAAACAGTTCGGGGGACTCCTCAGGAGGAGGACATGGTGGGTCTAGGGAAGGAGTGACTGATGATGAGTCTGACATTGATACCAGGGAAGAGGACGCTTTGGCAGCTGCTTTGCCAGTACCCTAAGCCTGGGTGAGAGAGGATGAGGAAGAGGAGGAGGGCTTGGTCATCCACTCTACCAAGTCTTCGGCATGATGTGGCTCAACATGTCCAGCTGCCGAAAAGAAGGACAAGCGTGTCCCATGGCCATGTGCTGATGACAATGCACCGCGTCCACGACCAGCACTGTTGCCCCCAGACACAGAGCCTGCTTGCCCTCTTTTATTGCCTCCTGACTGTCTGCCTCTCCTTGTTTGCCTTCCAGACATTCTAATAGATGGCCTGCAGGGAGATGGGAAAAAAGCAATAAGGGCTACCTTCAGGTGTCCTTCTCTGTCCCTTTACTTAAGGATTTCTAAATATGGTTGAGGATGATTGCTTTTGCACAGAATAGCACAAGGAGAATTTCCCTCACTGTCCTTCCCTGTCCCTAGAAACAAGGATTATCACAGTGAAAGAAACTGACACTCTTCCTACCTATAGTTTTCTGTCCCTAGAAAAAATGTTTTTTTAAAGCACACTATAACACAAGGAGAATTTCCCTCACTGTCCTTCCCTGTCCCTAGAAACAAGGATTATCACAGTGAAAGAAACTGACACTCTTCCTACCTAAAGTTTTCTGTCCCTAGAAAAAATGTTTTTTTAAAGCACACTATAGCACAAGGAGAATTTCCCTCACTGTCCTTCCCTGTCCCTAGAAACAAAAATTATCACAGTGAAAGAAACTGACACTCTTCCTACCTATAGTTTTCTGTCCCTAGAAAAAATGTTTTTTTAAAGCACACTATAGCACAAGGAGAATTTCCCTCACTGTCCTTCCCTGTCCCTAGAAACAAGGATTATCACAGTGAAAGAAACTGACACTCTTCCTACCTATAGTTTTCTGTCCCTAGAAAAAATGTTTTTTTAAAGCACACTATAGCACAAGGAGAATTTCCCTCACTGTCCTTCCCTGTCCCTAGAAACAAGGATTATCACAGTGAAAGAAACTGACACTCTTCCTACCTATAGTTTTCTGTTCCTAGAAAAAATGTTTTTTTAAAGCACACTATAGCACAAGGAGAATTTCCCTCACTGTCCTTCCCTGTCCCTAGAAACAAGGATTATCACAGTGAAAGAAACTGACACTCTTCCTACCTATAGTTTTCTGTCCCTAGAAAAAATGTTTTTTTAAAGCACACTATAGCACAAGGAGAATTTCCCTCACTGTCCTTCCCTGTCCCTAGAAACAAGGATTATCACAGTGAAAGAAACTGACACTCTTCCTACCTATAGTTTTCTGTCCCTAGAAAAATGTTTTTTTAAAGCACACTATAGCACAAGGAGAATTTCCCTCACTGTCCTTCCCTGTCCCTAGAAACAAGGATTATCACAGTGAAAGAAACTGACACTCTTCCTACCTATAGTTTTCTGTCCCTAGAAAAAATGTTTTTTTAAAGCACACTATAGCACAAGGAGAATTTCCCTCACTGTCCTTCCCTGTCCCTAGAAACAAGGATTATCACAGTGAAAGAAACTGACACTCTTCCTACCTATAGTTTTCTGTCCCTAGAAAATTTTTTTTTTTAAAGCACACTATAGCACAAGGAGAATTTCCCTCACTGTCCTTCCCTGTCCCTAGAAACAAGGATTATCACAGTGAAAGAAACTGACACTCTTCCTACCTATAGTTTTCTGTCCCTAGAAAAAATGTTTTTTTAAAGCACACTATAGCACAAGGAGAATTTCCCTCACTGTCCTTCCCTGTCCCTAGAAACAAGGATTATCACAGTGAAAGAAACTGACACTCTTCCTACCTATAGTTTTCTGTCCCTAGAATTTTTTTTTTTTTAAAGCACACTATAGCACAAGGAGAATTTCCCTCACTGTCCTTCCCTGTCCCTAGAAACAAGGATTATCACAGTGAAAGAAACTGACACTCTTCCTACCTATAGTTTTCTGTCCCTAGAAAAAATGTGTTTTTTAAAGCACACTATAGCACAAGGAGAATTTCCCTCACTGTCCTTCCCTGTCCCTAGAAACAAGGATTATCACAGTGAAAGAAACTGACACTCTTCCTACCTATAGTTTTCTGTCCCTAGAAAAAATGTTTTTTTAAAGCACACTATAGCACAAGGAGAATTTCCCTCACTGTCCTTCCCTGTCCCTAGAAACAAGGATTATCACAGTGAAAGAAACTGACACTCTTCCTACCTATAGTTTTCTGTCCCTAGAAAAAATGTTTTTTTAAAGCACACTATAGCACAAGGAGAATTTCCCTCACTGTCCTTCCCTGTCCCTAGAAACAAGGATTATCACAGTGAAAGAAACTGACACTCTTCCTACCTATAGTTTTCTGTCCCTAGAAAAAATGTTTTTTTAAAGCACACTATAGCACAAGGAGAATTTCCCTCACTGTCCTTCCCTGTCCCTAGAAACAAGGATTATCACAGTGAAAGAAACTGACACTCTTCCTACCTATAGTTTTCTGTCCCTAGAAAATTTTTTTTTTTAAAGCACACTATAGCACAAGGAGAATTTCCCTCACTGTCCTTCCCTGTCCCTAGAAACAAGGATTATCACAGTGAAAGAAACTGACACTCTTCCTACCTATAGTTTTCTGTCCCTAGAAAAAATGTTTTTTTAAAGCACACTATAGCACAAGGAGAATTTCCCTCACTGTCCTTCCCTGTCCCTAGAAACAAGGATTATCACAGTGAAAGAAACTGACACTCTTCCTACCTATAGTTTTCTGTCCCTAGAAAAAATGTTTTTTTAAAGCACACTATAGCACAAGGAGAATTTCCCTCACTGTCCTTCCCTGTCCCTAGAAACAAGGATTATCACAGTGAAAGAAACTGACACTCTTCCTACCTATAGTTTTCTGTCCCTAGAAAAAATGTGTTTTTTAAAGCACACTATAGCACAAGGAGAATTTCCCTCACTGTCCTTCCCTGTCCCTAGAAACAAGGATTATCACAGTGAAAGAAACTGACACTCTTCCTACCTATAGTTTTCTGTCCCTAGAAAAAATGTTTTTTTAAAGCACACTATAGCACAAGGAGAATTTCCCTCACTGTCCTTCCCTGTCCCTAGAAACAAGGATTATCACAGTGAAAGAAACTGACACTCTTCCTACCTATAGTTTTCTGTCCCTAGAAAAAATGTTTTTTTAAAGCACACTATAGCACAAGGAGAATTTCCCTCACTGTCCTTCCCTGTCCCTAGAAACAAGGATTATCACAGTGAAAGAAACTGACACTCTTCCTACCTATAGTTTTCTGTCCCTAGAAAAAATGTTTTTTTAAAGCACACTATAGCACAAGGAGAATTTCCCTCACTGTCCTTCCCTGTCCCTAGAAACAAGGATTTGCACAGTAAAACACACTGAAACTCTCCCTACCTATCCTTCTCTTTCCCTAAACTAAAGGAATCCAGGTTAAGCAAGAAAAAATAAATGTCACTGTCCCTGCCTATGCTTCTCTTTCCCTGCTCCGGAACACACTACACTAGGCCGCCGTGCTGGCGGCCTTTTATAGTGTGGGGCGTGTACTAAACACCCTCAGCAATAATTGGCCACAGGCATCCTGTCTGTGGCCAATCATTGCTCTCCTCGCTGCCGGCGCTGTGATTGGCCAAGCATGCGGGGTCACAGTGCATGCTTGGCCAATCACAGTGCCTGGATGACACTGTGATGGCGTAGTGCATTGTGGGCCGTTCGCGTCACTCGAATTAGGCGCGAACGGCCCAAATCGTTCGATCTTCGTCGAACGATCGAACAGCCGATGTTCGAGTCGAACGTATGTTCGAGTCGAACACCGAGCTCATCCCTACTTATGAATGCCTTTCACTCTGAGGACTATGCCACTAGTCTAAAAAACCTTGACTTAGGTACAGATGTGCCTCCTGTACAGCGAAGTCTGGGTTTGTTGTGGAACATCAAGCAAGACAAATTCACCTTCCAAGTGTCAACTTGTGACAAACCCTTCACTAAGAGAGGAGTCCTGTCCGTGGTGAATAGCATCTATGACCCACTGGGTTTCCTTGCTCCAGTTACCATTCGAGGTAAGATTTTACTAAGACAGTTGTCTACTGAGAACATAGACTGGGATACTCCCTTGCCTAGTGAGAATCAACACAAGTGGGAAAGGTGGAGATATTCTTTGAAGTCACTAGAAAAACTTCAGATTCCCCGTTGCTATGTTCCAGGATCCACTTCAACTGCTAACCGGAGAGAGATTCATATTTTCTCTGATGCATCAGTTGAAGCTATTGCTGCAGTAGCCTATTTGAAGACCTCTGAACTGAATGGAGAATCACACTGTAGTTTTGTCCTAGGCAAGGCAAAACTCACTCCCAAGCCTGCACATACCATACCAAGACTTGAACTTTGTGCAGCCGTGCTAGCAGTAGAAATTGCTGAGGTCATACGAAGTGAAATGGACACTAGAATTGATTCTTTCACCTTCTATACAGACAGTAAGTTAGTACTTGGTTACATAAACAACCAAACAAAACAATTTTATGTGTACGTCAGCAACAGGGTTGAGTGTATCAAGAGATTCTCTCTACCAAGTCAATGGCATCACGTTCCCACTGAACTCAACCCAGCTGACTGTGGGATCAGAGCCGTGTCACCTGCCGCTCTTCAGGACAGCTTATGGCTGTCACCTCCAAGGTTTCTGTGTGAGGACTTTTACTTACTCCCTATTGACACCACCTATGGGCTAGTAAACCCTGAAGATGATAAGGAAATAAGAACTGTGAACACCTCACTCCACACTTCTGTAAGTACAAAACAGAAGCTGCGGTCACACCATTACAGGAATCAATGGAAGCAGGTGCAGCATCTAGCCAATGTGTTCTGGCATCGCTGGAAGAAAAAGTATCTTCATCACCTTCAAGGTCGTAACAAATGGCAAGCATCTAAGCCGAATCTTAAGGTTGGAGACCTCATCCTTCTAAAAGACAAGGAAGTTTGTCGGAATGAGTGGCCTATGGGTCTTATTACTAAAGTTATGCCCAGCGACGATAACAAAGTCCGGAAGGTAGAAGTCAAGGTAACCAAGGGAGGATCGACACGAACCTTTAGTCGACCAATTACAGAGTTAGTACTCCTTTTGCCAGGTGAGTGACTTGTGCAAGGACTAGCCATGCTGTTGGCACGGCGGGGAGTACATTGCTGCCATCTACAGGTTCTACTCAGAACTTTGGAATTATTTGAAGACATCATACTGTGACTTTATGTTCTTCATCCTGTTGAACTTACGTTTATTATTTGCTTGTTGCATGTTTTTTCATTACAGGTTCCAGGACATTTGTCAGTATTGGACTTTTTGAAAATATATATATATTAGTTTAAGGTTATGAAATCGAAAGATTTCGGACGGGGAGTGTTGTGTTACACTATGTAATTATTCTTGCTCTGTGTCTTTAAGATCTGTCACCTTCTTTCTAGCTGAACTCTCTCTCTCTCACCGTAGTTCTTTATATATCTCCTCCACTTCCTGATTCTGGTCATTACTCCTGTATATCTTCCATGCTAAACATCTTACATGTGGCTTACAACTGCAACGTTTTTCTACCTATGAATATCCATCATTAAACGGAACATTCGAAAAGGATTCATCGTCTGTCGTCCTAACTGTGAGTTTATTCATTGAGTTAAACTGCCTGTATCGATGCAAGGGATGAATATCAAACCAGCTTGAGTAAGGCCTACTTAAACCTGGAGATGAACTTTATCGCTTTGTAGTTGAGACAGAACAATGTATACATTTAAAGTGGTTGTAAACCCCAAAATAAAAAAAATAAAAAAATAAATACCTGCAAGACAAAGGCATAATGAGCTAGTATGACTAGCATACTAGCTCATTATGAATTATTTACCTTAGATCGAAGCCCCCCCAGCGGTTCTCGAACACCTCCGCCGCCGCCATCTTGCCTCGATGTCCCTTCCGTGTATCGCCGCTCCGGCGCTGTGATTGGCCCCGGAGCGGCGATGACGTCACACGCATGCGCGCTCGGGCCGGCTAAATCTATTCAGAAATCCGGCTACTATGCCGGCCCGCTAGTGCGCATGCGCGTGACGTCAGCGGCACCAGTTTTATAAGCGAATATCTCCTTAACCGTGTAGGTTAGGGAGATATTTCACACACCTACAGGTAAGCCTTAATCTAGTCTTACCTGTAGGTGCATGTTGTGTAAGTGGGTTTACAACCACTTTAAAGGATCTCCTCAATCATTAGGGCTAAAATAAAAATAAAAAAAACTTGAATGTGATGTTTGGTGTGTAATGAGTTGTAGAATGGAGGTTGAATACCCAAGGGTGAAGCACAGCTGTAGGTTCATGCTTGATTCTTGAGCTTCTCTTCACCCTAATGCCCCGTACACACGACCGGTTTTCCTGACATGCCAAAACCCGACCTTTTTCCCGACGTGATTCCTCTCAAGCCTGCCTTGCATACACATGTTCATTAAAAAAAAACACTTGAGCAAAGCGCGGTGACGTCCAACACGTATGACGGCACTGTAAAGGGGACGTTTCATTCAAGTGGCGCCACCCTTTGGGCTGCTTTTGCTGATCCTCATGTTAGTAAAAGTTTGGTGAGAGACGATTCGCGTTTTTCAGCCTCATGCTTTTCAGTCCGTTGCAGCGTGACGAATGTGCTATCTCCATTACGAACGCTAGTTTTACCAGAACGAGCGCTCCCGTCTCATACTTGATTCTGAGCATGCGCGTTTTTTTTCACCTCGGAAAAGCATACACATGACCGGTTTTCGCGACAAGAAAAAGACTGATGGGAAACATGAATAAGAGAGCAGGTTTCTCGTCAGAAAACTGCTATGGAACATACACACGGTTTTCCCGACCAATCTAAAAAATGGCAGTTTTCTCGTCGGGAAAACCGGTCGTGTGTACGGGGCATTAGGCATCAGGCCTCCATTCCATACCTCATTAAGCACCAAACAAACTTTTAAGCTCTTTAACCATGAAGAAGGGGAGAACCTCAAAATGCAAATGCTGTATTTGTACACATTTACCAAAAACTCAGTGAAAAAGCGTGCAATTGCATTTGCCAAGTGCACAGTTTTTTTGCCTTTAGTATATCAATCCCATTATGATCTAGCAGCTAAGAACATCTACCCTATTTACTCGAGTATAAGCCAAGTTTTTTAGCACCACAGTGAGGTATGGGCACAGTGAGGCATGGACACAGTGAGGCATGGGCACAGTGAGGCATGGGCACAGTGAGGCATGCACATGGACACAGTGAGGCACAGTGAGGAATGCAGATGGACACCCTAGGCTTATACTCGAGTCAAAAAAAAATTGTGGTAAAATTAGATGCCTCGGCTTATATTCGGGTCGGCTTATACTCGAGTATAAACGGTAATTTAATCATGTTTAATATTTACATAACAGCAATAATTTTTCAGATATTACATAGGGTTGCATTTGCTGCATGGCAAATAAAGATGTCAACCTTGAATCTTGTGTAGCGATACCTTCAGTTAAGAGGGCCGCAGATTTAGTTTGGGCCCTAAAGACAGCTCCGCCAACCCCCCTGCAATTTACTCGACCCCCTTCTGGCACTGTTAGTCTAGGGTAAAAAAAAAATATATATATATATCTTATGCTCTATGGTTAAACTCAGACACCAATGCAGTGATAGAAGAATAACGAGTTTACTTCTCCTGGCAATAAAATCAACAGTTATCACAAATCACAGGAATATATCCGCAGAGCCCTGCAGCAATAAACACACTATAACCAGTCAGATATGGCGCACACGCACCACGTGTAACAGTACTTCACTATGCACCCTATGGCACAGTAACTAAATAAACTATCTAGATGGCCAGGCCTGACCATATAACTCTGTCTCTAGGGGGGTAAAATTCTTCGCATGCAAGTCTTTAAACGGTGGTGCACATTTCAGGAACACATTTGTAATCCAAGGGGGGTAAAAAAGCCAACACAGTACACTCCACTAGAGATCCGTTTGACTCAGTTCTGCTATGTATCTTAAGTGGGGGAAAAGAACTGAAATAGGAACTGGTGGGCCACGGCAGTCTGTAGGCCTAACAATGGTATACAGTATTTATGGATTGAGCATGTGCTCGCTCACCCCTCCGGACGCAATCCAAGTCCGGGAACTTCCACCTGCTGTGTCCCCACACACAGCCTCTGCAGCGGTCGGGTCTCCAGCTCAGCAGCAGTTGAAGAAAACCCAGTCAGATGCCACCCAGGCTCGAGATGGGGTGGAAGGCTCTTTGGTAACTGCGCAAGGCCCCAGGCTTCAGGCCTTGCACAGCAGCAGCTCCGCACAGGAGGATCTCTCACTGAAGTCTCGTGTCCCAAAGAGGCCGAGCCTAGCCTCGCCTCCTCCTTATAAAGCTCCCCCATGAGTCTCTGCGGTGACAACATTGCACCCTGGGTGCCCAACGGGGTTCTGGGTAACATAGTCTCTCTCCTCTGCTTTCACTTCCAGTAAAGTCTCTTCTCTACTCCCTCCCAACTCACCTCTCACCCGGAAAGTCCCGTCTCTCTGTATTAAAGGGGAATACCCCGCTACACACTCCCCCCACTTAAACTCTTTGGTCCCCAAAGACATCTAACATTTTTAGGTTTTCCAAGCGTTTTAGCCTCAATACGGTCGCATAGGATTGACAGAGGAGTCTCCCACCAATCATCATGTGATGGGGAGCTGTCCTGTCCACAGGTCGCTTCAGTGGGGCCGACCTGTCTAACTGTGCCAAGAAGTGAGCTGGGGTTGCCCTCCACCAAATGAACCGTGGAGGGATCCGGATTCTCTGCATTCCTCCTGGCAGTGACCACAGAATCTTCTGCGCTCTTCCCCATTTGTGGGTAGGTCAACTTTTTGGGAGGTCTTATGACTCTTTGAGCCCTTTGCCCTCTTGGAGTTTCTGGCTCTGGCGCCACAGGTTCTTCTTCCGTAGCAGGCTCGGGCAACACGGCGGGCTCTGGAATATCTGCTTCAGGAGCCGAGGGATACATAGAGTCTCTAGAGTCCCCTTCAGAGTGGGTATCACAGGCATCTTCCCAGTAATCTGGTGAAGGACTAGATGGGATGAACTGAGTGGCTTCTGGATTCAGTTGCCCATCTATAGTGTCTTCAGTGGTTGGAAGATCTATAGTAGAAGTTCCTGGAGTTGGGGAAGGCCACAGCCATTCAAGTTCTCTTCCCCACTAAGTTCAGAGGCCTCTCCATCTTCAGCCCGAGAGGTCTGGGACCGAGTGTTTGGCCTGGGGGTATCCAAAATAGAGACTGGTTCAGGGGAGTCCCCCACTGGAGGTATCCTGACTGCTTCAGCAAGTGGGAGCAGGTGGTTTCGATGCCACGTCTTCAGTGGTTCTACCTTCCCTTCTGGCTTCAACTTGTAGACAGGTAGACCCGGCAGCTTCCTACAGATGACATAGGGTTCAGATCTCCATCTGTCTGCAAGTTTGTGTTTTCCGGGGACCCCCAGATTGCGTAGCAGTACTCGGTCCCCGGGCTGCAGGTCTTGCACCCGGACCTTCAAGTCGAAGTTTCTTTTGTTTCGAGCTCCCCTTTGATCTGAGGCCGCTTGAGCTTGTTCATAGGCTACTTTCAGGCTGTGTCTGAGCATGTCCACATATCTTTGTGGGATGTGGCTGAGGAATGGTCTAAAGAGGTGCCAAAGGCCAGGTCCACAGGTAACCTTGCTTCTCTCATGAGTCGATATGGGGAGTAGCCTGTAGCATCACTGGTGGTGCAGTTGTAAGCGTGTACTATAGCTGCTATGTGTTTGCTCCAATGTTGTTTCTTCTCACTATCCAGAGTTCCCAACATGTTGAGCAGGGTTCGGTTAAACCTCTCCGGCTGAGCATCTCCCTGTGGGTGGTAAGGTGTGGTTCGGGTTTTCTTGATTCCTAACAAATCCAGGAGTTTCCGGATCAGCCGACTCTCAAAGTCCCTTCCTTGATCTGAATGGTGTCGCTGTGGCAGCCCATAATGGACAAAATACTTCTCCATAAGTACCTTGGCTACCGTGGAAGCCTTCTGATCTTTGGTTAGGAAAGCTTGGGCATACCGGGTGAAATGATCGGTTATCACCAGAACATTTACTAGTCCACTCAGGTCGGGTTCGAGGCAGAGAAAATCAATGCATACCAGATCCATTGGGCCTTGACTTTGTAGATGGCCCATTGGGGCAGCTTGATGGGGTAAAGTCTTCCTCTGGATGCAGCGTGCACATGAATGGCAGTACTCTTCCACTTCTGCCCTCATGCAGGGCCAATAGAACCGACTTCTGACGAGTTGAAAGGTCCTTTCCGCCCCTAGGTGGCCGTGATTGTCATGTAGGGCAATCAGAACAGTCTCTCAATGTTTTTCTGGAAGGAACAATTGCCATTTATCTTCCAGGTCATCAAAGGGGCCCCTTCGGTAGACCACTCCCTGATGCACCTGTAACCTGTCCCACTCTTTCCTCAACAGGCGAGCTTCCTTTGAGGAGTGGCGCAGGAGTCTATTTGGATCCTGATTCTCCAGGGCTTCCAGAACCAATTTCCCCATGGGGTCTTCTAATTGGTCGCATCTCAGTTCCTTCTTGGACAGTTTCGGCAGATTGTCTTCCTCCAGTTGGGTTACTCTACAGTATTGTTTGGGGACTCCTACCATGGTAACTCCTATCTCTTCCGCCCTTGAGCCTCCTCTGGCTTGTAATTCAGCCCCTTGACAAAGGGCCCGCACCCCGTCAGGTGCCACTCTTCTGTGTCACTGGTGGGGCCATGAGATCTCCTGGATAGAGCGTCTGCATCTCGATTTCCAGCCCCTGGCCTGTACTTTAGGCTGAAATTGAATCCAGACAGTGCGGCCAGCCACCTGTGTCCAGTGGCGTCCAGCTTGGCCGTGGTGAAAAGGTAGATAAGGGGCTTGTTGTCGGTCTTCACAGTGAACTCCGCCCCATACAGGTAGTCTTTGAGCTTGTCTACTACCGCCCACTTAAGGGCCAGGAACTCCAGCTTGTGAGTGGCGTAGTTCTTCTCAGAGGGGGTCAGGCTCCTGCTCACGTAGGCAACAGGCCGCAGTTGTCCTTCGTGTTCTTGGTAAAGTACTCCTCCCAGACCCACATGACTAGCATCTAGATGTAGTTCATAGGTTTTGGTTGGGTCTGCGTAGGCCAAGACTGGGGCAGTGGTTAGGCTCTTCTTCAGCGCCTGGAAGGCCTCTTCACACTTTTGGTTCCACTGATCTCTGACTGACTCTCCCGGCTTCCTGGGCCCTGAGTCGTCCTCTTCCCCCTCGGTCTTGAGTAGTTCATTCAATGGTCTGGCAATTCAGGCGAATCCTTCCAAAACCTCCTGTAATAGGAGCAGAACCCCAAGAAGGATCTGAGTTCTGTTACTGTGGTGGGTCTTGGCCAGGAGGTAACTGCCTCCAATTTCTCAGGGTCTGTGGCCACCCCTTCTTCAGACACTATGTGCCCCAGATAGTTCACAGAAGACTGGTAGAACCAACACTTCTCAGGCGAAAGCTTGAGTCCCTCCTCACTGAGTCTTCTCAACACTTTTTCCAGCCTCTCTTCGTGTTCTTCCAGGGTTCTCGCAAAGACAATGACATCGTCCAGGTATACAAGGACTTCAATAAGATTCATGTCTCCTACAGTCTTCTCCATGAGACGTTGGAAGGTAGCAGGAGCTCCAGACAGTCCCTGAGGCATTCGATCAAACTCGAAGAACCCCACTGGGGTTATGAAGGCTGTCTTCTCCTTGTCTTCTGAATGCATAGGGATCTGGTAGTATCCACTCTTGAGATCCATAACGCTGAACCACTTGGCTCCAGACAAACTCTGTAAAGCGTCCTCTATCCTCAGAGTGGTGTACTGGTCGGGGATGGTTCTCCTGTTGAGGGTCCTGTAGTCTATACAGAGCCTCAATGACCCATTCTTCTTCCTGACCACCACTATCGGGGAGGCATAGGGGCTTCTAGACTCCCGGATCACACCAGTCCTCTTGAGTTCTGCGAGTTGTTCCCTTAGATCCTCCAGATCTGCTAATGGGACCCGCCTGACCCTCTCTCTGAAGGGCTTGTCTTCTTGGAGGCGGATTCGATGGGTGGCACTCCTTGCACACCCCACATCGAACTCATCTTTGGAGAAGATCTTCTCCCATCTGGTCAACTGGGTCTTGGCTCTCTCTTTCCAAACCCTGGGCAGATTCGGGTTTTCCATGGACAGCTTCTCCCAAACATCTCTTCCTTCACCCGTCCCCTTGACTTCTGACAGGGTGAACGGGGCAGCAGGGCTCACCTGGCCCAGCAGCATTCTGGCTGGGATTTTCATGGGGCCACCTGTAGTATTCCTAACACTCACCGGAACTCTACAATGGGCCTTCTTCAGGGCCTTCAGCGGAATCACTTCTGGTATCACCTCCAGACCAGAGGACTCTTCCCTTGGGTCGGACTCCAGCATGACAAAGGGTCCAGGTTGCTCCCAAGTAAGCTTCACAGTGGCTCTGAGACAGGTTACTTCGCCGGGCTGCAACACTACCCCTTCTCTTCCAAGTCTCCACACCTTCCCTATCCCCTCCCCAGGGGTCTTCTGCTCTAGGACCAGCCGTTGGTAGGCCGTATTCAGCATGGGGTGGATCTTGGTGGCCGCTGGCCCCTTCTCTTTCACTAGAGGGGTTAGGAGTCTTCAGACCAGGTCCGTGTTTGTCCCTATTATAAGGGAACTCTTGTTGGCTCCTGGCGGCCGAGGGCACACAACTGCCAGGGTATCAAACACTTCGGCCTTCCCAGCCACAGATGGGTCAAAGGTCATCTTATCGGGCAGATAGCCATCGTAGGGGAAGCTCTGGGTTCCGATTCCCCATATTTCCAGTTCCTCTATTTTCTGGATGGGCAGGTGACTCAAATGCTTATCGTAGAAATCCCGGTATAATAGGGTCACTTGTGCCCCAGTATCCAAGATGGCTCTGGTGTAGACTCCCTCCACTTGAATGGGCACTATATGAGATGGGCCTACCAGCTTCTCCGGATATGGCCTGGCAGGGGTCGCCTTCTTCTGGTCCTTTCCCTTCGGACTCTCTCTCGTCCAACTCCCTTTGGACTTTAGTCTTTCTTGGGCCTGGTATGCATTGGTTTCCCTTCTTTCAATGGGTGTACAGACCCGCTGAGGGATATTATTGTTTTTCTTAGGTGTGCATCCTCTTTGGGGAATGCTGTGCTTCTTCTGAGGGGTATGGCCCTCTCTCTTTGGGGTGTACCCCTGCTGAGGGATACTGTACTTCCTCTGAGGAGTTTTGTCTTTTCTCTTCCTTAGCTTCTTATTCAATTTGGAGCTCGCTGAAGATGATGGGCACCCGGTTGGCTCCTTCACCGGGGCCTTCTGAAGTTTCCCGCCAGCTGTTTGGACTTTTCCTCAGCTACCGGGCTTGGGCACACTCACCTGAGATGTCCTACTCCTCCACATTTGAAGCAGGCTCTCTGTATTGGTTTCATAGAGCGGTTAGCGGTAGGAGTCTCCGGTGACTTGAGTGGTGAGACTTCTTCTGTCCGGGGTTCCACCAGATGAGTCATCAACATTGTCATCATCTCCAGTATTTCTTTCTGGGTCTGGAACAGCTTCTCCAGTCCAGTCTGACTTGCGGGGAGGTGGTGAAGACCATGATCCCTGTTCAGTGCTTGCTGCCAGTACACTGAGTTCCCGAGTGTCTGAAGGGACATCTATCTGCTGTACTTTGGCGCTTGTGGTGCTAGGAGGTTGAAGTTTCCTCTGTTTTTGGTCCCTCTCAATCTCCATCTTATCTGCTTCATTCACTTTCTCAATGAGGACCTCATCCAGAGTTGAGGGGTCTTCCAAATGCTGCTTCAGTTGTAGCTTGATATAGTCACTCCTCAATCCCGTAGTCGCAGATCTCCGGAATTTCTTTTGGACTAGCTTGGCTCCAAAATGCTCCCCAGTTCCTTCTTCCTTGGATGTGGACAACAGGTGGTCCTTGAGCTCAATGGCCCGGAATAGGAAGTTCTGAGGAGGCTCTCTACTATCCTGGGTCATATTTATCAGTCGATGAAATAACTCGGCGGCATCTTCCTCCTCATAATAGCTTTTCAGTATCCTCTTTAGCTGGTTCAGGGTCAATCCACTCTTCCTCTCTAACATGCCCCTGACACTTGAACCTGGGCTGATGGCATGGATTACAGCCTCTCTAATTTCAGATTCCTGATATCCTTTCTGTAGCCCCAACTCTATTTGGTGTAGGAGGCTGGTGTAGGACAGTTTGTCCTTCTGCCCTCTTTCTCCTATCTGGCCGTCAATGCGGAAATCCTTCCGGATGGTTACTTCCTGCAGGCGGCCCTGAGCTCGTTTCTTCAGTATCTTCCCAGGTTTGGGCGTTATCTGACCATCTTTCTGATCCTCAGAAGCGACACGTAACCCATTAATGCGTTCGGCTATCATACTGGAAGTCTCCTGAAACCTCTCTTGTATGTTACAGTACTGTCGTTTCAGATCAACCAGCTGTTGTTCTGCCTGCGATTTAACAGCAGCCCCTGCTTTCCTGTCTAAGGGTTCTAACTGCTTCTGACTGGGATGTGTCAGGTGGAACTCAGTCTTTTCTGACAATTTTATACTGGCACCGTGGAAGTTTTCAGGGACATCCTGTCCCCAACTCTATCAGTGCATAGGTGCAGTTGGTCCTTGGGTCTGGTCTCACTGCGACCATGTAAGCCTTTCTATCCGGGGACAATGTTTGCACCACCTCTTTAATTCGTTTCTCTCCCCAGTCACTCCCTGGAAGTTCAATGGTCATGCTCGCTTCTGAGCGTGTCCCTTCTGCTTCGCACATTTGACTACTTTGATGGGGTCCATGCTGGTACTTCTGGCGTTCATCTGCTGTATCAGGATCCCGTACGAGAACCCCCACATGTAACGATACCTTCAGTTAAGAGGGCCGCAGATTTAGTTTGGGCCCTGAAGACAGCTCCGCCAACCCCCCGGCAATTTACTCGACCCCCTTCTGGCACAGTTAGTCTAGGGTAATATATATATATATATATATATATATATATATATATATATATATATATATATATCTTATGCTCTATGGTTAAACTCAGACACCAATGCAGTGATAGAAGAATAACGAGTTTACTTCTACTGGCAATAAAATCAACAGTTATCACAAATCACAGGAATATATCCGCAGAGCCCTGCAGCAATAAACACACTATAACCAGTCAGATATGGCGCACATGCACCACGTGTAACAGTAATTCACTATGCACCCTATGGCACAGTAACTAAATAAACTATCTAGATGGCCAGGCCTGACCATCATAACTCAGTCTCTAGGGGGGTAAAATTCTTTGCATGCAAGTCTTTAAATGGTGGTGCACATTTCAGGAACACATTTGTAATCCAAGGGGGGTAAAAACGCCAACACAGTACACTCCACTAGAGATCCGTTTGACTCAGTTCTGCTATGTATCTTAAGTGGGGGAAAAGAACTGAAATAGGAACTGGTGGGCCACGGCAGTCTGTAGGCCTAACAATGGTATACAGTATTTATGGATTGAGCATGTGCTCGCTCACCCCTCCGGACGCGATCCCAGTCCGGGAACTTCCACCTGCTGTGTCCCCACACACAGCCTCTGCAGCGGTCGGGTCTCCAGCTCAGCAGCAGTTGAAGAAAACCCAGTCAGATGCCACCCAGGCTCGAGATGGGGTGGAAGGCTCTTTGGTAAATGCGCAAGGCCCCAGGCTTCAGGCCTTGCACAGCAGCAGGTCCGCACAGGAGGATCTCTCACTGAAGTCTCGTGTCCCAAAGAGGCCGAGCCTAGCCTCGCCTCCTCCTTATAAAGCTCCCCCCATGAGTCTCTGCGGTGACAACATTGCACCCTGGGTGCCCAACGGGGTTCTGGGTAACGTAGTCTCTCTCCTCTGCTTTCACTTCCAGTAAAGTCTCTTCTCTACTCCCTCCCAACTCACCTCTCACCCGGAAAGTCCTGTCTCTCTGTATTAAAGGGGAATATCCCGCTACACTTGATTTGCACATGTGGATGGTTAAAGTAGACCAATTAACCAATTAACCAATATTGACTTGAAATACAGGTGTCATGGCAGCAGCTAAAGTAAGAACACACCTCACATTTTTGTAAATATTTTCTTCTATCTTTTCATGTGACAACACTGAAGAAATGACACTTTGTTACAATGTAAAGTGGTGAGTGTATAACAGTGTAAATTTGCTGTCCCCTCAAAATAACTCAACACACTGCCATTAACGCCTAAACCGCTGGCAACAAAAGTGAGTACACCCCTAAGTGAAAATGTCCAAATTGGGCCCAAAGTGTCAATATTTTGTGTGACCACCATTATTTTCCTGCACTACCTTAACCCTCTTGGGCATGGAGTTCACTGGAGTCCTCTTCCACTCCTCCATGACGACATCACGGAGCTGGTGGATGTTAGAGACTTCCATTTGAGAATATCCCACAGGTGCTCACTAGGGTTTAGGTCTGGAGACATGCTTGGCCCGTCCATCACCTTTACCCTCAAGGCAGTGGTCATCTTGGAGGTGTGTTTGGCGTTGTTATCATGTTGGAAGGAATACTGCCCTACGGCCCAGTCTCTGAAGGGAGGGGATCATGCTCTGCTTCAGTATGTCACAGTACATGTTGGCATTCATGGTTCCCTCAATGAACTGTAGCTCCCCAGTGCCGGCGGCACTCATGCAGCCCCAGACCATGACACTCCCACCACCATGCTTGACTGTAGGCAGGACACACTTGTCTTTTTACCCTTCACCTGGTTGTCGCCACACACCCTTGTCACCATTTGAACCAAATAAGTTTATCTTGGTCTCATTAGACCAAAGGACATGGTTCCAGTAATCCATGTCCTTAGTCTGCTTGTCTTCAGCAAACAGTTTTCGGGCTTTCTTGTGCATCATCTTTAGAAAAGGCTTCCTTCAGGGACGACAGCTATGCAGACCAATTTGATGCAGCGTGCGGCATATGGTCTGAGCACTGACAGTCTGACCCCCCCACCCCTTCAACTTCTGCAGAAATGCTGGCAACACTCATAAGTCTATTTCCCAAAGACAACCTCTGGATATGACGCTGAGCATGTGCACTCAACTTCTTTGGTCGACCATGGCAAGGCCTGTTCTGAGGGGAACCTGTCCTGTTAAGCCGCTATATGGTCTTGGCCACCGTGCTGTAGCTCAGTTTCAGGGTCTTGGCAATCTTCTTATAGCCTCGGCCATCTTTATGTAGAGCAACAATTCTTTTTTTTTTAGATCCTCAGAGAGTTCTTTGCTATGAGGTGCCATGTTGAACTTCCAGTGACCAGTATGAGAGATTGAGAGCGATAACACCAAATTTAACACACCTGCTCCCCATTCACACCTGAGACCTTGTAACACTAACGAGTCACATGACACCGGGGAGGGAAATTACTAATTGGGCCCAATTTGAACATTTTCTCTTAGGGGTGTCATTTCTTCAGTGTTGTCACATGAAAAAATAGAAGAAAATATTAACAAAAAAAGTGATGGGGTGTACTTACTTTTGTGAGATACTGTATCTGGGATATTGTGGAGTGTTTTTTTGGCACACTGGGCCATGCGTTTTGTAAGGTTTTTCATATTTTTTTGTGGATACTCAATTTCAATGGGGCTTTGGTGGGGCTTTGGTGAGGCTTCGATGAGGCGTCAGTGGGGCTTCAGTGGGGCTTCAAGCGAGCTTTGCCATAGACTTCTATTGAGGCTTTGAAGACGCACCACTAAAGCTACATGGGGTATAATTTTTGAAGCAATCCCGAAGCAAAGCAAAGCTAAGAAAAAGCAAGGTGTAAACAGGACTGTAAGCTAACCATTTTATTTACTGACAGGAGCTTTGACTACCATTCAGAGAGCTTTTAACAAAGCGTGTCCGAAGCCTTGTTTTGAAGCAAGTGTAAACTAGCCGTTAATGTGTGTTGAAGCCAAAGCAAGGCTTACTGAACAATAAAAAAGTGTTACCATTTTCTATGCCACTTACCTCTCCTGAATTCACACTTGTCTGACGTTATGGATCAGTACATGGCAAACTGGAGCCTTTTTATAATATATTGCTTAAGCTTGGGAGTAATTCTCATCCATCCCAGAACACATCATTAATTATTTTTAGCAACAAACAAAGCAGTTACTAACCAGTTTCTTGTGAATTCATTTAATGCAGTAATAAGGAATATATCCTTAGAGTTTTATGTGTTTCATGTGTTAACCCCTCAACTGTGAGTACCATAAGAAATTATTATTAAGGGCCCAATCATATTTAGGAGGTCCATTATGGTGCATTAATGTATGCTATAGCATTTGTTTATCTGTGTTGAGTTAAGGCTGAGGTGCCATTTTATGTGGGTTTGCTGCATGTTGACCATCACGCCAGGAAGTGGAGGCATACAGTAGTTTCTTCATTGTTTACTAGTTTTATGTGGTTTCTTGGATTTATTGGCTATATTTGTTGTGCCTAAACATCATACCTAATTGGACTGGTACACTTAGTGGACTACCTCTGTTGTGCTTTTTTCTGTATGGTTTTACTATCTATTTACCTTCCATCTGACATCAGACTGATCTTTTGGTGGGCCGGTGCCTTATAGGGGTTATATGTAGACATGTGCAATTCATTTAGTTACAAATTCGTCAAAATTCATTATATTCGTTGATTCGTAGACATACGCATAAACAAACGGTTTGATAAAATTACAAACGAACAACGAATGATCGAAAAGAACGGATATGGAAAACAACGAAAATACGAATTTAGTAAATTAAAAACAGCCAAAATACGAAAAAGTCAAAAACAAAAACATAAAAACAACGAAACTACCGAACAAAGATCAAAAAATAACAAAATTCAAAACGAACGAAGAAGCAAAAATACAAACATTCGGAAAACGTAAAACAAAACAACGAAAATAACGAACAAAGATTAATTTTAACGAAAATCAAAATGAACGGAAAAAAAATTACGAATCTTCGGAAAACGGTCATCAAAACAACGAAAATTCGAAAAAACGTAAATTCTATTTTGTTAGTTCCGAATTTGTTCTGGACGTTGGCCAATGGCCAAAAAGTTTGTCCCTTCCCCTGAAGAGGTTGTCTCTTCCTCCAATGAGTTTGTTTCTTATTCCCTTGTGTGTTTTTCTGTGTTAGACTGCAGTGCATTCCATCCACAGTCCAGATAGGTTGTGGTTGGGTAGGTGGCACAGTTCTGTTGGATTTGTGAGTAAAGTTGTGACTTGTGAGAGAGAAATTCTTTGTTTCTTAACCACTTAAGGACCGCCGCACGCCGATGTACGCCAGAAAAATGGCACGGCTGGGCACATGGGTGTACAGGTACGTCCCCTTTAATGTGCACAGCTGTGGGCCACGAGCGCGGCGGCGGCGGCGCGCTCGCAACCCGGTCCTCTTCTCCGTGACCGTCCCCGCGGGAACATTGGACCCGATCGCCACTGGTGTCCCGTGATCAGGTCACAGAGAGTAAGAACGGGGAGAGGTAAGCGTAAACAAACCTCTCCCCGTGCTTTCTAGTGTGACTGACACTGATCGTCTGTTCCCTCTCATAGGGATTGACGATCAGTGATGTCACATGCTAAGCCACGCCCCCCACAGTAATAAACACAAATCAGGGCACATTTAACCCCTACAGCGCCCCCCTCCTGGTTAACCCCTTCACTGCCAGTGTCATTTTTACAGTAACCAGTGCATTTTTATAGCACTGGTCGCTGTAAAAATGGCAATGGTCCCAAAATAGTGTCAAAAGTGTCCGATGTGTCCGCCATAATGTCGCCATTACTAGTAAAAAAAAATAAAAAATAATAAAAATGCCATAAAACTACCCCTTTTTTTGTAAACGCTATAACTTTTGCGCAAACCAATCAATAAATGCCGATTGCGTTTTTTTTTTACCAAAAATATGTAGAAGAATACGTATCAGCCTAAACTGAGGAAAAAAATAAATCTTTTATATATTTTTTGGGGATATTTATTATAGCAAAAAGTAAAAAATATTGAATTTTTTTCAAAATTGTCGCTCTATTTTTGTTAATAGCGCAAAAAATAAAAACCGCAGAGGTGATCAAATACCACCAAAAGAACACTCTATATGTGGGAAAAAAAGGACGGCAATTTTGTTTTATGAGCCACGTCGCATGACTGCGCAATTGTCAGTTAAAGCGGCGCAGTGCCGAATCGCAAAAAGGGGCCTGGTCCTTATGCTGCGTATTGGTCCGGGTCTTAAGTGGTTAAGCATACTCTGTCTAGATTCTAATTTCTATATTTGTATTTTGTAATATCTCTGACATATTTTTGTTTTCTCCTATTCTGACACATTATGTTAAATTACGAATTATGCCCCGATTACTAATCTACGAAAACAATGTTACGAAAGTACGAATAAATGAGCCAGTCAATCTCACGAAAGTACGAATTACAAAATTACGACGAGTAGTGTTTTGAATAAACGGAAAATGCATTCTAACGAAAGTACGAATGTAATTAAATCTACAAAAGTACGATTTTCCAATCAACGAAAATTAGACACGAAAATACGAATAATTGCAAATCAACGAAAATATAGTTCTTACGAAAATACGAACACGGCCGAATATAAAATATAACGTAAATACGAATTTCGAATCAACGAAAATTAGACTAACGGAAAAACGAATTAACAGAAAAATAACCCTTACGGAAATACGAAAGAGTCCGAATACGATAACCCACGTCTTACGAAATTACGAATCGTTACGAATCAATGGAAACACACAGAAACGAAACCAAACTAACCAAATTTTTATGTGCACATGTCTAGTCATATGTAAGGACTTCTTGGAGGGGTACACTTGGATTACAGAATTCTGTCCATTTTGGTATATACTTTGAATGACCTGTACACGTGGATCACCATTGGCATCCGGACAATATTTTGTAGCTACTCGAGCTGAGCAATAGTTCAGCCGGAACTTCGCCTGTTTGCCCATTCAGTGAACATCCGAATTTGCTGGTAGCTCGGCAGGATGTTCGCCAACCGAGCGCCCCACAACGAACTGCGTGCTTCACAGTGCATTCTAGGGTCCTAATTAGATGAGGCCTTGCACTGGACCGCTGGTCAGGTGTAGGGTTTCACCAATTAGCACTGTCAGAGCTCTGATTGAACAAAATGATGATTACTTTCTCCAATCACGGCTCAGTGCTCATAGTCCCACCCAACACTATAAAAGCTAACTTCCCATAGAAATCTTTTGTAGTGTGTTGGAGATAGATAGAGCAGGGCTCATTTTGCTACTAGCAGTTAGTGTGCTCACTTATTGTGACTCTGAGTGTAGAGTGTTAGTTTAGTGTGTGAGAATACTGTGTAATGTGTTAGTGTAGTGCAGTGTTTAACACAGCATTACATAACATTTAGTGCTGTGTACCTTTTTTTTTTTTATTGGTTGCTGCATGTTTTCTTTTTCTTTTTTGTCCCCTGCCTGCCCCTTTTTTTAAATTGTCAGCCACAGTTTTTCTGACTGCGACGTGGTGTTCCCGCTTTTTTATTTTGTTTTATTGTTTTTACATATTTGTTAGCATCAGTCCTCAATTTATAGTGCACCAAACACCACTTTTCATTGAATAAAGTGCATCCAATTACACATTTCCCAATATTTATAAAATTTGGGTAATAAGCACCCCCCCCCCCCATCATGCTGGGAGGCCAACAAGGAGAGGCAGACGTAACCATGGCACTATGAGGGGGCCAGCAGAGTATGTGTCCACAGGCAAAAGTGGACATGAACCGTCCTCAGGCCGGGCACCTTTGTCTCTGTCTAGTGATGTTGGCCGTGCTATCCAGCCACAGCATGCAGAGGAGGTGGTGGACTGGTTTACTAAACCATACTCATCCTCCTCACCCTCTATGACCCAAGCTGGCACTAGTTTTCAGTCCACCGCAACTGCCTGAGCTGCTTATTCTGCCTCCTTGTCCACAGCTACTCCTGCCATAGCCTCAGCATCATGCATGGAGGAGTCAGCTGAATTATTTGAACATAACATCAGCCACTTGCTTCTTGAGGATGCACAGCCATTACTTGATTCTGTTGTTGGTTCTGAGGTAGAGGAAGGGGCTAACATGAGCCCACAGAGAGGGGAGAACACTGTTAACCACTTCAATACCATGCACTTATACACTTTCCTGCCCAAGCCAATTTTGAGCTTTCAGCGCTGTCGCAATTTGAATGACAATTGCGCGGTCACGCAACACTGTACCCAAACAATTTTTTTATCATTTTGTTCCCACAAATAGAGCTTTCTTTCGGTGGTAATTGATCGCCTCTGCGATTTTTATTTTTTGCACAACAAATAAAAAAAGAGCGAACATTTTGAAAAAAAATACGTTTTTCTTTGTTTCTGTCAGTTTTTTTGTAAATAAGTACCTTTTCTACTTCAATGACAGGCACTGATAAGGCGGAACTGACGGGCACTGATAAGGCGACACTGATGGGTACCGATGAGGTGGCACCAATGAGGTGGCACTGATGAGGTGGCACTGATGGGCACTGATAGGCGGCACTGATGGGCACTGATAGGCGGCACTGATATGTGGCACTGGTATGCGGCACTGATGGGCACTCATAGGCGGCACTGATGGGCACTCATAGGCGGCACTGATGGGCACTCATAGGCGGCACTGATGGGCACTTATAGGCGGCACTGATGAGCACTTATGGGTGGCACTGATAGGTGGCACAGACGGGCACTGATAGGTGGGCACAGATGGGCACGGATGGGCACTGATAGGTGGCACTGATGGACACTTGTAGGTGGCACTGTTGACACTTGTAGGTGGCACTGTTGACACTGGTAGGTGGCATTACTGGGCATTGCACATTGTGGTGTGCCAGTCAGTGCCCATTTGTGGGCACTGATTGGCATATGTTTTTTGAGAAATTTTACATGTGGATGGCCATGGGGTACTTACCTGGCCATCCACATGCTTTGGGGTTCCCTGGTGGTCCTTGGGGGCTTTCCTGGTGGTCTAGTGTGGGTATCCGAGGGGGGCTGTGCTGATAAACAATCAGCGCGAACCCCCCCTGTCAGGAGAGCCACCGATCGGCTCTCCTCTACTTACGTCTGTCAGACGCGAGTGAGGAAGAGCCGATCAACGGCTCTTCCTGTTTACATCCTGATCAGCCGTGATTGGACACGGCTGATCACGTGGTAAAAAGCCTCCGCCGGAGGCTTTTTACCGAGATCAGTGTAGCGGTGTGTCAGACTGACACACTGCTCCACCGATCGCCGCGATGCGCGCCCCCCCCGGGCGCACGGCGGCTGTTATCCTGCAGGACGTCATATGACGTCCAGTGTGGATAACACAACCACTTCCCGGACGTCAATATGCTATTGACTGGGTGGGAAGTGGTTAAACAACAAATTGGAAGTCTTGTTCCCCCAGCCGCAGAATGTTGCCAAGTTGGCTCTAGTGATGATGAGGACGGAGGGGATGCTGATGATAAGGTCACTAACGTGAGTTGGGTGCCGGATAGCGCAGAGGAGGAAAGTGAGGGGGAGAAACAAACCTAACAAGGCAGGATGTCTTCCAGAGGCAGGCGTCATGGAAGAGTAGAGAGCAGCCACCCTAAGCCATCAGATTGTGGAGCTGTTATTTCTCAGCCCACTGGTATAGAAAATGGTGTCACAGGTCCTTGCAACATATCTGCCAGTATAGTATAGCAGGCAAATTTCTCTTCTCCAGCTGCTGCACGCAAAAAAATACCTTCCCTGCCACCCACATGCCAAGCTGGCTTTACAAATCCTTTCCGTGAATTTGCAGAATGTGCTGTACCACAATGGCAGGTTCGTAGTAGCTATTTATTTTTACATAAGGCCATTCCAGCTTTGTACCATAGTTACATAGTTACATAGTTAGTCAGGTTGAAAAAAGACAAAGTCCATCCAGTTCAACCATAAAAAAAATAACTAAAATAAAATAAAAAAAATATCGTGCACTCCCATATACCCAATTCTATACCCAGAGTTGATCCAGAGGAAGGCAAAAAACCCCAGCAGAGCATGATCCAATTTGCTACAGCAGGGGAAAAAATTCCTTCCTGATCCCCCGAGAGGCAATCGGATTTACCCTGGATCAACTTTACCAAGAACTGTTAGTACTCAGTTATATTATGTACATTTAGGAAAGTATCCAGGCCTTTCTTAAAGCAATCTACAGAGCTGGCCAGAACCACCTCTGCAGGGAGTCTGTTCCACATTTTCACAGCTCTTACTGTGAAGAAACCTTTCCGCATTTGGAGATGAAATCTTTTTTCTTCTAGACGTAAAGAGTGCCCCCTTGTTCTCTGTGTTGACCGTAAAGTGAATAACTCATCACCAAGTTCACTATATGGACCCCTTATATATTTGTACATGTTAATCATATCCCCCCTTATTCTCCTCTTCTCAAGAGTGAATAAATTCAGTTCCTCTAATCTTTCTTCATAGCTGAGCTCCTCCATGCCTCTTATCAGTTTGGTTGCCCTTCTCTGCACTTTCTCCAGTTCCCCGATATGCTTTTTGAGAACTGGTGCCCAAAACTGAACTGCGTATTCCAGATGAGGCCTTACTAATGATTTGTACAGGGGCAAAATGATATCTCTCTCTCTGGAGTC
This sequence comes from Rana muscosa, assembly GCA_029206835.1. Classification (NCBI taxonomy): domain Eukaryota; kingdom Metazoa; phylum Chordata; class Amphibia; order Anura; family Ranidae; genus Rana; species Rana muscosa. Next base: position 365,877,404 of record CM055118.1, on the reverse strand, counting down.
CATACCTCTCTTAATACAAGAAAGGACTTTGCTCGCCTTGGAAACCACAGCTTGGCATTGCATGCCATTATTGAGCTTATGATCTACCAAAACCCCCAGATCCTTCTCCACTACGGATCCCCCCGTAAGACAATGTTTTGGCATCTATGGGCAAGGCAGTCAGCAGCAAGGTCCCCCTTACTACTGACTCGTGGTCCAACAAGCATGATCAGGGACAATATATTTAGTTCACAGCACACTGGGAAACTCTGCTAGCAACTAGGAAGGATGCAGGACAGGGCTCAGTGCTGGAGCTTGTTTTGCCCGCACGTATCCACACAGCTGGTGCAAGATCTGTCAACTCCACCCCCTCCTCCTCCTCCTCCTCCTCCTCCATGCCCTCCTCTGCTGGATTTTCCAATGAACCACCAGTACCTCTTAAGCATTCAAGGGGCCATTCAATGAGTCAGGCTAAAAGATACCATGCAGTGCTTTAGCTGGTCTGTCTAGGGGGCAAGAGCCACCCTAGAGCAGAGATTCTTTGAACTCTGCAGGGGCAGGCTCAGAGGTGGTTCACGCCATGAAAGCATGAGCCAGAAATGCTGGTGTGCGATAATGGCACTAACCTTCTGTCCGCCCTTTGACAGGGAAAGTTGACACATGTGCCATGCCTTGCACATGTCCTTAATTTGGTAGTGCAGCATTTGCAAGATATTCTAAAGCAGGCCAGAAGAGTCTGCAGCCATTTCCGGTGATCATACACAGCCGGTGTTCGGTTGGCTGAAATTCAGCGGGAATTCCACCTTTACAGGCAGACTAAGGGGACCCCTCAGGCACTATATTTAACAACTTACCAGAAGGATTTGCCCCCTTAATGACCAGGCCATTTTTTGCGATACGGCACTGCGTCGATTTAACTGACAATTGCGCGGACGTGCAATGCTGTACACAAACAAAATTTATGTCCTTTTTTTCTCACAAATAGAGTTGTCTTTTGGTGGTATTTGATCACCTCTGCGTTTTTATTTGCGCTATAAACAAAAAAAGACCGACAATTTTGAAAAAAATATATATTTTTTTTACTTTTTGCTATAATAAATATACAAAAAAATGTAAAAAAAAATAATTTATTTATCAGTTTAGGCCAATATGTATTTTTCTACATATTTTTGCAAAAAAAAAAAAAGTCGCAATGAGCGTATATTGATTGATTTGCGCAAAAGTTTTAGTGTCTACGAAATAGGGGATAGATTTATGGCATTTTTATTATTATTATTTAAAAAAAATTTGCTAGTGTAGCAGGGGTCTAAAATATAGGGGGAGTGCATGGCTGGTAGTATGACCCAATACACCCTGATTGCTGGGGAATTAGAGACCATTTACTGTCTTGGAGGACTCTGGTGGTGTGAGGTTCCCTATGGCCTGCAGATGGCATTGTCGCCCTGGGCCGGGGTTGAGCCCACACTGTAAGACTGTGCCTTTTTTGTCCTTTCCTGGCGCTTGTACAGCGGGGCGGGGAACCCGCTGTGACGCAAAGGGAGAGGGGATAAAAGGGGCGGATGCTCTGACCTTGGGGTTGAGAGTTCGGGGGCCGGAGTACGCGGCCGCACTCAGGCACCCTCAGCCTGGGTGCTGGCGTTCCGGAGTTCTGGGCCCAGGTGCCCTTGACCTGGCCGGAGCTGGAGATGGAGTCCATCTCAGGCACCTTTAGCCTGGGGTGAGGTACTATGGCGGAAGCCTGGAGCTCAGTACCTTCGACTGAGTTCCACGAGAGTGGAGGAATCCGAGGGGGCCCTAACTCCTTGGGTGCCCGTGTCTGAGACGAGGAGGCCGGTGAGCGGAACTTCTCCGGAGAGTCCAGTGCAGCATTTCTGGTGACGGAGAGGCCTCCAGTAACTGTCTTGGACGGATGTCTTCCCCCTGATAGGGGCTACGATAGCAAAGGTAGTCCATGTTCCTGTTCTATATAGTCAGTGGCAGTGACTATGCGCCACTGGTGACACCACAGTGGTTGGCTCTACAGTAAAGGATTGTGCCTCGACCTACTCCCCACAAATATTGAACTGTTCGTTGGGTCCCAACCTGTCTGTGTTGTATGACTATTTATCAGAGAAGAATAAATATGAGTTGGACCATTTTCAATGTGTGGAACTTTGGTTAATGGAAGTAAAGAGGGGTTAATCAGTGAAGGTTTGACCCTAGGACATACACACAAAGCCCAATAGTTCTGGCCTTCACCTCTGCACATTGGAGAACATGGGCCGTGGTGTATCTCATCCTTCCCCCCCAGCACTAACCCCTAGACAAGACAGACAAGCCGAGAATGAGAAGGTGCGAGAGGGGTGAGGTCGCTACACGTGGGGGCATCGTGTCCGGGATGTGTGTTGTGTCTGAATTTGAACTTTGCTGTCCGGAGGAGTTCCAAGTAGGTCGGCCATATTGACCAATGCGCCACGAGGCAAACCATAGCTACGCAGTTCATGGGCGGGGAGAAGAAAAAGCCAGCGAACAAGTGCAGAGTGTGGGAGGAGTCTGGCCATGTGGAAGGACTCATGTGGAGATTCCGGCGCATAGTGGTCAGTGCGCATTGGAGCAGTAAACAGTCAGGATGGCTTCATATACCCCTTGGGTTTCTGCTTCTTCCATCACGGAGATGACTTCCTTTGCTGCCCCGATCACGGATACAGGAATAAGACTAAGGCCCCGAGGACGTTTGGCTCTGTATACCTGCAGAGACATAGAGGCCCTCTGTGTGATCCGTCCTGGCTGTTCGGGACTGGTGGTTCAGTTGAAGCCGTTCGGGCGATGTGAGGTCTGCAAGGAGTTTCTCTTTGAGGTGGAGCCATCCACAGAAAGGCCTCGCGCCTTCCACCTCAACTACCTAACAGGTACTGCCACTCCAGAGGGAGAGATCGATGCCTATGCGGACATTCCTGCGCGCACTGACCAGGGCGACGTGATAGCCCAAGAAGAGACGAAGAGAGAGAAATCCGAGGATGCTGCCTCGGTCACCACAAGCTCCCTGCTCCCACCACCGAAGAGGAAAGTTGGCCTGGTGATGGCATCCTGTGGTCGTGGAAGAGCTTCGCCCCGTCACTTGCCTGGCCTGGATGGATCCGGAGGGAAGAGCCCTGGATATCCCTGTTCTTCTGAAGGCCCAGGTGAGCCAGGGGTTGGGACTGTGTGTGCGGTTGGAGGTGTCGGCAGCCCAGAGTCGGTGGGAGTTGTTAAGGGGAGTGATTCCATAAGTACGGGGAATTACTTGCCTGCAGAGTGTTATGACACCTCCGACCTGGAGTCATTGTCTGATGATGGCGATGATGGGGAGATACTGTAGATGAAATCTTCCACAAGAAGGGATGGGACAAGATGAAGTTACCCTCGTCCCGTGTCTTAAGGGACCCACCTATGTCCATTGGGGATAGTATACCCCGGGTGGAGGCCTCGGAGCTTAGGGAAGAATCTGGTCTCCTGTCTGTGATCCCATCTCTTGAGCCAGCGGCTGTTTCACCTGCTCCTGTTGCGGGAGTGCAACGGACATCACTGCGGGCTCCTAGGCCCAAATCTACAGAGGTGGTGAACGCACCTCACCATCCGGAGTCCATTGTTTTGGCTGGAGAAGGAGACTGTGGCACAATGCCACCTTTGGCAAGGCTGCAGCGTCTCTTTTGTCAAAAAGTTGCCCGGGAATATGAGTGGGAATACCCATACCTACCTCGAGAATTGCTCTATGAGGTGGAAGTTTTCCGGCAGCGGTGGTACAATGACTTCATTTGGACAAAGCTTAAGGTACCTCACGCACGCCGATACCTCTTATGCTCACCTACGGTCACCAAGAAATTCCAGGACTGTAAGGCAGAGTGGATGCTGGGAAGGCATATCCATGCGGACAAAGTAGTGATCTGTCGCAAGGATGGAGGGAATGTTGAGTACAATGTGGAGGCTTTTGATGAGCATTTGAAGCCTATGTTCCTGCCGCATCCAAAATTCTACCTTTAGGAGAAAGAGACTCCTTTGTTTTTCCTGTTGCTGCTGAACTTTCCAGAAGTATGTGCTGGAACATAGGGACTGTGCCCTACATTTTCTTTCTGATGTTTTACTCTTAGGAGAATGGGAGCTGTTGTTCTTGTTCTCCCTACTTCTCCTCTCGTCAAGGAAAATTAATCAGTGACTTTGGGGTTAGCCAGAATAGGGCCACAGTTAAGAGGAAAAAAAGAGTTCATCTGGATTGATAAGTGTCTTTACCGCGGCATTGCCACCAGTGGCAGTGTTGCGCAACGATTGTTTTTTTACACTATGCAACATACTCATTGAAGCGAATGGGTTTCTCCTTAGATAGACCCATTCATTTCAAGCAAACACGTTATTATGCTAGGATGTGTGTTTTCTTTTCTTTCTTCCCTCTGTAGGAGACTCGTCTATCAAGGCTGCTGAGAATGGGGTGGTCCTTAGTTAGAGAGGGGGGAAGAAATATATATGTGTGAAATTATTTAAAGTACTATTTTTTTATGCAAAGTTTATAGTTTTATCTCCCTGTTCCCTTTTCTTTTCCATTTTTAGGTCTTGAAACAACTCCTGGTTAAATGGTAAGGTTGGTTTTATGTGAATGTCTCTGGGTCAAACTTATGTTACCACTCCTTGGAAGACGTGGGTTTGCACCAGACACTGGGGACCAGTGTCAAATCACTGGGGGGAGAGTGTAGCGGGGGTCTAAAATATAGGGGGAGTGCATGGGTGGTAGTATGACCCAATACACCCTGATTGCTAGGAAATTAGAGACCATTTACAGTCTTGGAGGACTCTGGTGGTGTGAGGTTCCCTATGGCCTGCAGGTGGCATTGTCGCCCTGGGTCGGGGTTGAGCCCACACTGTAAGACTGTGCCTTTTTTGTCCTTTCCTGGTGCTTGTACAGCGGGGCGGGGAACCCGCTGTGACGCAAAGGGAGAGGGGATAAAAGGGGCGGACGCTCTGACCTTTGGGTTGAGAGTTCAGAGTCGGAGGACGCGGCCGCACTCAGGCACCCTCAGCCTGGGTGCTGGCGTTCCGGAGTTCCGGGCCCAGGTGCCCTTGACCTGGCCGTAGCTGGAGATTGAGTCCATCTCAGGCACCTTTAGCCTGGGGTGAGGTACTATGGCGGAAGCCTGGAGCTCAGTACCTTCGACTGAGTTCCGCGAGGGTGGAGGAATCCGAGGGGGCCCTAACTCCTTGGGTGCCCGTGTCTGAGACGAGGAGGCCGGTGAGCGTAACTTCTCCGGAGAGTCCAGTGCAGCATTGCTGGTGATGGAGAGGCCTCCGGTAACTGTCTTGGTCGGATGTCTTCCCCCTGATAGGGGCTACGTTAGCGAAGGTAATCCATGTTCCTGTTCTATATAGTCAGTGGCAGTGACTATGCGCCACTGGTGACACCACAGTGGTTGGCTCTACAGTAAAGGATTGTGCCTCGACCTACTCCCCACAAATATTGAACTGTTCGTTGGGTTCCAACCTGTCTGTGTTGTATGACTATTTATCAGAGAAGAATAAATACGAGTTGGACCGTTTTCAATGTGTGGAACTTTGGTTAATGGAAGCAAAGGGGGGTCATTCAGTGAAGGTTTGACCCTAGGACATACACACAAAGCCCAATAGTTCTGGCCTTCACCTCTGCACATTGGAGGACATGGGCCATGGTGTATCTCATCCTTTCCTCCCAGCACTAACCCCTAGACAAGACAGACAAGCCGAGAATGAGAAGGGGTGAGAGGGGTGAGGTCGCTACACTAGTAATAGCAGTGATCCACAATTTTTAATGGGACTGCGACATTGCGGCAGACAGATCAGACACTTCTTACACTTTTTTGGGACCATTGACATTTATACAGCGATCAGAGCTAAAAATAGCCACTGATTACTGCATAATGGTAACTGTCAGGGAAGGGGTTAACACTAGGGGGCAATCAAGGGGTTAAGTGTTCCCTAGGGAGGTGCTTATAACTGTGGGGGGAGTGTAGTGACTGGGGGAGGAGACAAATCGCTGTTCCTAATCACTAGGAACAGCAGATCTGTCTATCCTCCCCTGACAGAATGGGGATCTGTCTGTTTACATTGACAGATTCCCGTTCTGTCTCTGTCAGGAGCGATCGCGAGTGGCCGGTGGACATCGCAGCCGCCCCCAAACGTGCATCGGCTCCGGCGTCCCACTTTTCCATATGTGGTACAGTAGCATTTTTTTATTGAACAATTTGACTGAATCTATGGGGAAGGTGAATGTTTAATTTTCATATTAGGGTCCTCCGCCTATATCGTAAGGCAATAAAAAATCCTAATGGATGACAAAAAAATTACCCTTTTTTTGAGCAATGCAGTGCTTCACAATCAATGGCAATGCAATGCACTGCACATACAGCAGCGGGATCCACTGGAGCATTTTGCAGAGTATAGTAGGGACTGGCCATAAAGCCCCACCTTATACTTGCCTGAACCCGATCTCAACCCAGAGTTGTGTCTGAGGGCAGTGGTTCTCTCCATTCTCTCCCTCCTCACTGGACAGAGAGGCAGCAGCAGGAGCCATTAGCTCTTGCTGCTGTCAATCGCAGCCAGTGAGGAGAGAGTGGGGGTGGGGCTGAGCCACTCTGTGTGTCAATGCTAAAACTTTTGGATGCACCCTCTGCACACTGCTATATATCTTTTCTGGTAAACGTTGCAAAAGATCAGGTGTTTTTGGTTATTGCAATACATGTGTCAGCTAGCTAACTGCGTCAAAGTTATCTCTTTATGGCTAGTCCCTACTCTGCTCTGCAAAATGCAAACGCTCCAATGGTAAAGTACCAATACGAAGCAGATAGACACAAGGTGTAGGAAATCTCTACAATTTCATGTCTGGCCACTGACCTGCAATGCAACAGAAATAAGATATACCTGCGTGCAAATTCCCAATAGTACCATAGCCTGGGAGCTGGAGTATCTTGGTGGACATCATTTTGTCTTCATTTTGTTTCAAAACTGAACAATTAACAATGTCTGCTTACCATTTGATATGTAATTTCCTCACCTCAAAACAATTCCCATCTGTCTGATGGGTGGGATCTGTTCAATGAGAATCTGGAACCTTTTATATATTGTTTCACTTTAGCTTAAGAGCAATTCTCTTCCTTGCCAGAGCAACCTGTTAATCATTTTCATCAAGGAACAAGGCCCTTAGTAAACTAGTTTAATATAGCAATAAGGAATACAGCATAACACTTGACATTTCAAGGTCATGCCTCAGTTTTCTTGATCTTAACTTTATACTGAAAATTCTGCTCTTCTGAACCTTAAAGAGGAAGTAAACCCTCTTTTTTCCCCTGCAAAGTAAAAGCATAATGGGCTAGTATGCATCTCATACTAGCCCATTATGTTGCACTTACCTGCAAACAAAGCCCACGATGTCCCAGAGGTCCCCGCTGGTGGCCACTTCCATCTTTACCCCTCTTCCTTCTGGGACCATGGACTCCAGCTCTGTGCCTGGCCGGAGTCGTGTGACGTGACTCCTGCACATGCGCGCGGGAGCCGATGGTCACGACACGGGCCCTTTAGAAACACCAAGATCGTGCCCTTTCTTCAGTGTGCATAGACCGATGACGTTGGCGCAAGCATATATGGTAAATATCTCCTAAACCGTGCAGGTTTAGGAGATATCTCCAGTACCTACAGGTAAGCCGTATTACAGGCTTACCTGTAGGGAAAAGTGGTGTGTAAGGGTTTACAACCACTTTAAATCTGTCATAAAAAGTGGTGCAAAAAAATTCTACAATGAATACATTGTGACAGCAGGAAGGTAAAGTCACCTGGTTGCATCCAGGGGGGTAGATATATTTCGCCCAGATTCAGGCTTTACGCTGACTTGTACAGCTAGGTGGAGAGTTGTATAAGCCCAGCTGAGACTAGTGGGCTCATTGATGACTCATACCTCTAGGGAGAGGGCTGGGCGTCGTGCAGACAGGGAGTTGATGAGACCAGCTGAACCTTGTCAGCTCATTTAGGCCTCTATAAGAAAGCCCAGCTTCATTAGATGTTAGCTCATGCCTGGAAGCAGACCTGTGTGGACTGTCTAGGGAGAGTGAACCCCTGTGCGGTGAGAGAAAGCCTGTGTGGCTATATTTTGCTTGGACATTTAAAACCAGGGACTAGGACAGCACTAGGCTGATCCCAGTCGTTAGTTAGGAAACCTGTAAGTTTAGTCAGAGGTCAAGTTGACCAGGATTTATTTTGTTTATGTTTTTTTTGCCTTGCTGTGTTTTTGTCACTGTAAATAGAAAATAAACCGCACCTTTTTGATTTTGAAAACCACAACCTCCGTCTGCTGGGCCTGTTTTGGGTGGGGAGCCCATCCCGGGGGTCACACATACCCGCTGCCGAGCTAGCCCCCTCACAGTTGGTGGAGAACCAGTGGCAGTTTTTTTTTTAAGCCAGCATGGAGGAGATACTGAAACAGCTGGCTCTAGCAAATGCCAATCAACAGCAGACAAATGCAGGTTTGCAAAGGAGCCTTGCAGCCCAGCAGCAAGCTCATCAACAGAGCCTTGCAACTTTACAACAGAGTCTGGAGGCTCAGCAACAAGCCCAACAGCAATCTGAGGCCCGCTTCATAGACCTGTTGCAGAAGCAAGAGCAGAGACTACAACAACAGATGGAAGCAGTAATGCAGCAACGTCCGCAGACCAGTGAGGAAAGCCGTCCCACTAATACCGCGTCCTTTGGGGTGAGTCGTTTATTGACAAAAATGACTGGAGAGGATGATCCAGAGGTATTTTTGACCACATTTGAAAGGACCGCTGAAAGAGAAAAGTGGCCTGAGGAGCAGTGGGCTGGACTAGTGGCTCCTCTGTTAACTGGTGAATCGCAGAAAGCTTACTATGACCTAGAGCCTAACCAAGCAAAAGACTATGTGATGCTAAAAGCTGAAATATTGGCAAGGCTGGGTGTCACCCTGGCTGTCCGGGCTCAGCGTGTGCATAACTGGACTTTCCAGCTTGGAAAACCCCCCAGGTCTCAAATGTATGATCTCATTCACCTGAGCAGAAAGTGGCTACAGCCAGAGACTTTGTCCGCACCAAAGATTGTGGAACGTGTTGTAATGGATCGGTTTTTGAGAGCTCTTCCTACTGCCATCCAAAAGTGGGTAAGCCATGGAGACCCAGAGACGGCCGATGGTCTTGTGGATCGTGTGGAGAAATACTTGGCTACAGAGAACCTGACGGCCTCTTCCAGAGACACTCGGACTTTCCACCCTAAGACCAGACCATCCCCAGGGGCGGATAAGAGGATTCCAAGGGGTGAGGGTGGAGAGAGTGAGAGGGTGGGAGCTCTACCCCAAGTTTGGCGAGAACAGCCTGGGAAATCAGCGGCTCAAGAGGCCGCAAGAAGGATCGTTTGCTACCGCTGCCGGCAAGCGGGACATATTGCAGCAAATTGCCCGGTTGTGGAGGAACCCATGCAGTGTGACTTTCTGACGGGCAGACGTCAGTCGCTGTGTGCGACAGTCGCATGCACTGCCATTCGGGGAACTGAGAAACATTTATGCAAAATGTGTATTAATGGTAGAAATGTTGTGGTATTGCTGGATTCAGGTAGCCTTGTGACCCTGATAAAGGCTGAGTTAGTTAAAACAGAGGTCTCTGGGAATAGCAAGGTAGCCGTTATTTGTGTGCATGGGGACACCCGAGAGTATCCAGTGACTACGGTGTGTTTCGAGACCCCCAAAGGTACCCTCTCTCATCCAGTGGGCTTAGTATCTCAGTTACCGCATGACGCCATTGTGGGAAGGGATTTTCCGAAGTTCTGGGAACTGTGGGATGATCCTGAGCCCCCCACTGGTGCCCCTATGTACCAGGAATGTGATAGCCAGAACTCCCCTGAGAGTGGTGAGGACTCTCCGGAATTTCCCTTGTCAGTATTGGCAGGGGAGACTCAAGAAACTGGAGAGGAGCCCACCTCCTCAGACGAAAACCTACCGTCTGTGGAGTTTTCTGATCTTGAGGTTCACAGGGAAAACTTTGCCACAGAACAGTTGAAAGACCCCGCCCTAATAAAGGCACGGGAAAACGTAGTGAAAATAGATGGCGAGTTAGTGAACCCAGATAATACTGGCACTTACCCATACTTCAGCGTAGAGAAGGACCTACTGTATCGGGTGGCAAAAAGGGCAGAAGAAACCGTTGAGCAGCTTGTGGTGCCCAAACCTTACAGGAAGTTGGTGTTGGAGTTGGCCCATGGGCACATTCTTGGAGGTCATCTGGGGACAGAGAAAACCCGAGAGAGGGTATTACAGAGATTCTATTGGCCTGGGGTGATGAAGGACATAGAAAATTATTGTTCCTCCTGCCCTGTGTGTCAGAGGTCGGCCCCGATGCCACATTTCCGTAGCCCGCTGGTCCCTCTACCCATCATTGAGGTCCCGTTTGAGAGAATCGCAATGGATTTGGTAGGTCCTATAATCAAGTCCGCTAGGGGGCACCAGTACATATTGGTTATAATGGACTATGCCACCCGTTATCCAGAAGCGATCCCTCTCAGAAATACCTCGGCCAAAACCATAGCCAAAGAGCTATCTCTTGTTTTTAGCCGGGTGGGTATTTGTAAAGAACTGCTTACGGACCAAGGTACACCCTTTATGTCCCGGGTTATGAAAGAGCTGTGTAAATTGTTCAAAGTGACGCAATTGCGTACATCTGTGTATCACCCCCAAACCGATGGGCTGGTTGAAAGATTCAACAAAACCCTAAAACAAATGTTGAAGAAAGTGGTGGATAGAGATGGAAGGGATTGGGACTGTCTACTTCCTTATTTGATGTTTGCTATTAGGGAGGTGCCCCAATCCTCTACGGGATTCTCCCCCTTTGAGTTACTGTATGGGAGACACCCAAGAGGGCTGTTGGATATTGCCAAGGAAACTTGGGAAAGTGAGAGTTCTCCCCACAGGAGTGTGATTGAGCATGTCGCCCTGATGCAAGATCGAATTGCACAGGTAATGCCCATCGTGAAGGAACATTTGGCCCAAGCGCAGTTGGCACAGCAGAGAGTGTACAACCGTGGAGCCAAGACCCGTACCTTTTCCCCGGGGGATAGGATATTGGTACTTGTCCCTACGGTTGAAAGTAAATTCCTTGCCAAATGGCAAGGCCCCTACGAGATAATGGAAAAAGTGAGCGAAGTGAATTACAAGGTCAGACAACCAGGAAGGCGAAAGCCCGAACAGATCTATCACGTTAATCTGTTGAAAGCCTGGAGGGATAGAGAGTCCCTAGTCGCAGACACTTGGTCACCAGCTCAAACTGGTTGCGTGATTCCTGAGGTTGGAATCGCAGCCACCTTGTCACAACCCCAACAACAGGAGGTTAAGGAGTTTGTACTTCGCAACAAGGAGGTATTCTCTGAGCTGCCGGGACAAACATCTGGGGTAGAGCATGACATTATTACCCCGCCCGGGGGAAAGGGTGAAGTTAAAACCCTATCGGATCCCAGAGGCCCGACGGGAGGCAATACGGGAGGAAGTACAGAGAATGCTGAACTTAGGGGTGATAGAGGAGTCCCAAAGTGATTGGTCTAGTCCCATTGTGTTGGTGCCTAAACCGGATGGGAGCTGGCGATTTTGTAACGATTTTCGTCAGTTGAACAAAGTTACAAAATTTGACACCTACCCCATGCCACGTATAGATGAGTTGATCGACCGGCTGGGAACAGCCCGATACATGACGACTCTTGACCTCACAAAAGGGTATTGGCAAATCCCCCTGGCCAAGTCGGCCAAAGAGAAAACCGCATTTGTAACCCCAGACGGGGCGTTCCAATATAAAAGAATGCCGTTCGGGTTACAGAATGCGCCGGCCACATTCCAGCGGAAAATGGACCAGATGCTGAGGCCCCATCGGAAGTATGCTGCGGCTTACCTGGATGACATAATTGTCCATAGCACAGATTGGGCCTCACATCTGCCAAAAGTGCAAGCAGTCCTGGACTCTGTTCGGGAAGCAGGGTTTACGGCTAACCCCAAGAAGTGTACCATTGGGCAGGAGGAGGCCAAATATCTTGGGTACACCATTGGGAGGGGAGTAATAAAACCCCAACTCAACAAAGTCGAGGCCATCCAGAGTTGGCCACGTCCCAACAGCAAGAAGCAGGTACGAGCCTTTCTGGGAATCGCTGGGTATTATCGGCGATTCATTCCCCACTTTGCTTCTAAGGCTGTGCCCCTAACCAACCTGACGAAGGGGAAAGGGTCGGTCATGATTAAATGGACCCCCGAGGCTGAGGCAGCATTCCAATTCTTGAAACAAGCCTTATGTAGCCAGCCAGTGTTGTACTCACCCGACTTCTCTAGAGACTTTGTCGTACAAAGTGATGCGTCAGATGTGGGGTTAGGAGCAGTATTGTCCCAGGTCTGGAACGGGGAAGAGCACCCAGTCATTTACCTCAGCAGGAAGTTGAAGTCCCATGAGGTAAATTACGCCACCGTTGAAAAGGAGTGTTTAGCGGTGAAGTGGGCTCTAGATTCCCTTCGGTACTACCTGCTAGGTAGGCACTTTGACATGGTTACGGATCACGCTCCGTTAAAGTGGATGGCTCAAAACAAGGAAACAAATAGAAGAGTGAATAGGTGGTTCCTGGCCCTCCAGGAATTCAACTTCACAGTAAAGCATCGCCCTGGCGTTCAAATGGGGAATGTGGATGCTTTGTCTCGAGTACATGAATGCCTGATTGCTGGTGTTCCAACCCCGAGGTTAAAACAAGAGGGGGGGGTATGTGACAGCAGGAAGGTAAAGTCACCTGGTTGCATCCAGGGGGGTAGATATATTTCGCCCAGATTCAGGCTTTACGCTGACTTGTACAGCTAGGTGGAGAGTTGTATAAGCCCAGCTGAGACTAGTGGGCTCATTGATGACTCATACCTCTAGGGAGAGGGCTGGGCGTCGTGCAGACAGGGAGTTGATGAGACCAGCTGAACCTTGTCAGCTCATTTAGGCCTCTATAAGAAAGCCCAGCTTCATTAGATGTTAGCTCATGCCTGGAAGCAGACCTGTGTGGACTGTCTAGGGAGAGTGAACCCCTGTGCGGTGAGAGAAAGCCTGTGTGGCTATATTTTGCTTGGACATTTAAAACCAGGGACTAGGACAGCACTAGGCTGATCCCAGTCGTTAGTTAGGAAACCTGTAAGTTTAGTCAGAGGTCAAGTTGACCAGGATTTATTTTGTTTATGTTTTTTTTGCCTTGCTGTGTTTTTGTCACTGTAAATAGAAAATAAACCGCACCTTTTTGATTTTGAAAACCACAACCTCCGTCTGCTGGGCCTGTTTTGGGTGGGGAGCCCATCCCGGGGGTCACACATACCCGCTGCCGAGCTAGCCCCCTCACAACATATTAACTCATAGTTTATCTTCGTATAAAAAAGTACAGAAAATACCTGTTAATAAGGGATGAGTACATTTCCTCAGGTTTGATTTGTAGAAATTCAATTGAATCCTGCTTGAAATTAGGGATGGGCCGAACGGACCTGTGTTCGGTTCGCACCCGAACTTTCGAACACCGCGAAAGTTCAGACCCGAATAACGTACACCATTAAAGTCAATGGGACCTGAATGTCAAATATCAAAAGTGCCCATTTTGAAGGCTTAAATGCAAGTAATTGGGCATACAATGGTTATAGGGGTCCGGGTCCTGCCCTGGGGGACATGTATCAATAAAAACAAAGTTAGTGAAAAACGTCATTTTTAAATGAACAGTGATTTTTTGTTTTTAAAGTGAAAGCCTAAAAATGAAAAAAATCCTTCTAATATAGTGCCTGGGGGGTCCCCGGAGTCTAACTGTAAAGTTGCAGATCTGTACCATGTCTAGAATCTGCTGCAGCAATAATTGAATTTATAAAGCCATTTTTCCTGCAAGCTGCCTTTATTTTGCTCAGCAACAGCTGGGGAGCCAGTGTGTATGATGAGGCCACAATGTAGTGCACTGGTAAGAAGATTAGAGATTTTTTGGATACATTCTGGTGTCACTTTGACTTTGGATAGAAGTAATGGGTGCGTTAAAATTGGTCTTTGGGTGTCGTGGCGCCTTGACACCGTAACCCTATAGAGGTACTCTTGATGAAAGCAAGAGTTTGCCTTGCTGTAAAAAATTGCAATTAAATGCACCTGTCAAACAGGTGCTGAAAAATTAGTCTTTGGGTGTCGGTGGTGCCTTCCCATTGTAACCATATAGAGGTACTCTTGATGAAAGCAAGAATTTGCCTTGCTGTAAAAAATTGCAATGATATGCACCTGTCAGACAGGTACGTAGAATCTGTACGTAGATGCACTTTAATAAATGTAAAGAGGTGTTTGGTGTCCTTTAATTTGAGTACTCACACTACACAGACACACTCCACAGATACAATATAATATACTGCAATATAATGCGCCAAACGTACAGTGACGCACAGAACTATATGGCGTTAAACTGGCAGTAACGCACGCAAAACGATATGGCGTTAAACTGGCAGTAACGTACACAGAACTATATGGCGTTAAACTGGCAGTAACGCACGCAAAACGATATGGCGTTAAACTGGCAGTAACGCACACAGAACTATATGGCGTTAAACTGGCAGTAACACATGCAAAACAATATGGCGTTAAACTGTCAGTAACGCACGCAGAACTATATGGCATTAAACTGGCAGTAATGCACACAGAACTATATGGCGTTAAACTGTCAGTATCTCACACAAAACTATATGGCATTAAACTGGCAGTAACGCACACAGAACTATATGGCGTTAAACTGGCAGTAACGCATGCAAAACGATATGGCGTTAAACTGGCAGTAACGCATGCAAAACGATATGGCGTAAAACTGGCAGTAACCCACGCAAAACTATATGGCGTAAAACTGTCAGTAACGCACGCAAAATTATATGGCGTTAAACTGGCAGTAACGTGCACAGAAGTAAATGGCGTTAAACTGGCAGTAACACAATCAAATAGACTGTGTCCAACCGTCACTACACTGACGCTATCTGAACTGTCCCTACTCTAGCTATACACTAATGTCAAGATTACTGACACGGTCTCACTACACTACACTACAGTGAAATTATCTGAGCTGTCCCTACTCTACACTAATGTATGTATAAATGACACGGTCTCACTACACTACAGTGAAACTATCTGAGCTGTCCCTACTCTAGCTGCACACTATGCAAAGCTGAATGATGGTCCTCCTCACTACACTCACACTATCCCTAGACTGACACTAAACTAATATTCTACACTGACACTGACAATTGAAGCAAAATAGCACAGTATAGCACACTAACTAACTAATAGCATTGAACAGAGCCCTGTTCTATCTCTCTCCACGCCAAAATCACACTGAAAATGGCTGCCATTGAAAGAATACTTTTATACTGTGGGGCGGGAATGAGCCATGGTTGGATAAAGTCATGATGACAGTGTCCAATCGTGACTCTGAGAGTGCTCTGTGCCCTGATTGGCGGAAGCTTTCACTGCTTCAGCCAATCAGGGCTTGCAATGCACTGTTCAGCGACGCAATGCATTGTGGTCAGTTCGGGGGGGGGGGGCGAACAAACGGTCGAACGTCCCGAAAGTTCGGCTGTTTCCCCAGCGACCGAACAACGAAAGTTTGGCTGTTTCCCGAGCGACCGAACAACGAAAGTTCGCCCGTCCCTACTTGAAATTCATGAAACCCTGAACCTACCTGTGAACCCTTTTGAAGTCTATGGGGGGGGGGGGGGGAATCTTGATACAATTTTTTTTTACATTTTCAAGGCATGGAACACTGGGTACTACCATTGGGGTTATTTAACAAAGCAAACACAGTGGAACAGTATTATTTTATAATAATAATAAAGTGAGAAACACCCTTTTCTGGCATCACATATTTTGGGCGTGTCTTTGCAGCAGCAACCTAATCTGATTCACTTCAACCTTTTTTTTGGGGGAGTTTAGGCCTCAATATCTGATTTTATTCATCAAATGGTAATAGGATTAAAGTCAGCGGTGGATGTAGAAACTGTAGGAGAGTTTATTTTAAAAAGATAAGTCTAAAGCCGTAAATAAATTGGCTAGTGGCACAACAGCTTATTAGCATACTGTATCAAACAGAGTGAAAAACTCTTCAAATCCAGAATCCCACATATCATAAACCCTTTCCCATCCCTGTATCCCCAGTCATTTAAAATATATACTATAATATAATGTTGAGCGTGATAGAAATTGGCCAGTATCAGATCAGAAAGTGAGCACTCCTCACTCCTCCTGGCTATCTAAACTACTTAGTCCCCCAGTGTGCCTCTGCACAGACTGCAATGGATGAACCTCCAAGCTATTTAGTCTGCTCACAAAACATTTGTTTAAAGGCTTTTCCATTTTTATTCAAAAGAGTAAACACTTTAATCCCCTAACCCCACATTACATGAATCCCCCCCATCCCTGTATCCCCAATTATTCCAAAATATTTCAAATATAGATTTCAGGTATGTGCTTGGTAGAAATTGGTCAGTGTCTGGACAGTATACAAACACTTGAATGGGCAGAAAATAGAAACTATTGTATTATCTTAGAGACGATAGCCAAGAATATTGTACAGTGGATAAATAGCATGTAAGCAGCTTGGTAAGGCTGCAATGCAAGAAAAAGGGATGAGACAGATTTTATCATCAAAAATAAATCAGAGCACATTATTTGAGAGGCAATATCCATAAACATTGTACAGTGGCTGAACAGTTTAGTAGCCATCAGTTGCCACCTGGAACTACAAAAATTAGTTACACTGTAAACACCCCAAGTTCCGCAGTCTGATTCCCACTTTGCCAAAACTCTTTTTTACTGCAACCCTACCCATATAATCTAGTGGAATTTTCCTGGACTTAGTGGCCCCGAAGTGGCAGATTCCCAACTGCAATTTCTTATTTTTTCCCTGTCACTAAGCATGAACACTTATAAGTGTATTATGTTCTGTTTTTTTTTTAAATCATATTTATGATTATATCCGTGATATAAATTGAGCAATATAAGGTAGTGCTTTCACCCTTAGATATTGATGTATTTACATTTGATATACTAAGAGGCGTTAACCACCTCCCGTCCACGCTATAGCTGAAAGACGGCTACAGTGCGGGCCTTAAATGTCGTGAGGGCATCCATGTATGTCCTCCCGAGAATCTTACTCATAGATCAGAGTAAGGGGTCAATCCCGAACCCTTACCACGTGATCGGCTGTCAGACAATGACAGGTGATCACGTGATATAAAAAAAAGATCCTAATCTGCTTTTTTTTTCCTCACGCTATCAGCGTGAGGATAAAAAAAAGCTGATAAGTGGCTTCTGTCATAGGGACATCGGTCCCGATCACGGAGAGCCACTGCTGCTATTCAATGCCCACCATTGCCACCTGCCAGCTCCCACCAGTGCCACCTGCCAGTGCACATAAGTGCTGCCTATTAGTGTCCACCAGTGCCATCTACCAGTGCCCACCAATGCGACCTATCAATGCCCACCAGTGCCACATATCAGGGCCCATTAGAGCTGCCAATCAGTGCCCATCAGTGCTTCATCATCAGTGCCACCTATCAGTGCTGCCTATCAGTGTCACCTACAAGTGCCTATTAGTGCCCATCAGTGCCACCCATCAGTGCCCATTAGTGCCACCTCTCAAAAGGGAATGTACAGTGTGGAGTGTATGGAGACTATCACCCTAAGGACCGCTTGAGAATTTGGCTTACCCGTCAAAGATCTTCAGATCTGATGTTTCAAACCTTGGCGTTTGCCAATACAAGCTTGTTTGACTCATAGGACGTAGGTCCTTTGGAGTTCAAACTATTTGGTAAGTCTTCATCTTATCGGTGGCGGATCACTCACCTTCACAATTTGTTTTCCGTTCATATTCACTACCTCAATGTCACAATGATGTTGTGAACACTTGGCCTACGTCCCTTCAAGGGTCTTTTGGACTCACCACATAATTGGTTTTCATTTCACTTATGGACTTTATGTTTATTTTTTTTCAATGAAAATTTACAGTGTATTCATTTAAGTAGCGTTTTACAATGTTTGTATTGATTATTGGGAGATCTATTAATTAGTGTCTGTTCACTTGAAACTTAGCGCTGCACTTTTATTTATTTTTACACCACCTCTCAGTGCCGCCTCATCAGTGCCCACCAGTGCCACATATCAGTGCCCATCAATGCTGCCTTATCAGTGCCTTTCAGTGCAGCCTTTCAGTGCCCATCAGTGCAGCCTATCAGTGCCCATCAGTGCCGCCTCATCAGTGCACATTAAATATGAAACTGTATTGTTATTGTTTTTCAAAATCTTTTGTTTTTTTTAGCAAAAAATAAAAAACTCAGCAGTGATTAAATGCCACCAAAAGAAATCTCAATTTGTGTGAAAAAATATATAAAAAATTCATATGGGTACAGTGTTGCATGAATGAGTAATTGTCATTCAAAATGTAAAGCCCTGTACACACGATCAAATTTCCGATGGAATCAAATCCAATAGATTTTTCCATCGGAATTCCGATGAAGCTGACTTCCATCAGTCTTGCCTACACACCATCAGACAAAATTCCGACCGCCCCAAACGCTGTGATGTACAACATGTACGACGGCACTATAAATGGGATATTCAAATCCAATGGCGCCACCCTTTGAGCTGCTTTTGTTGATTTTGTGTTACCGCGTGTTAGTAAAAGTTTGGTAAGAGCCGATTCGTGCTTTTCAGTCTCCGTGCTTTTCAGTCCGTTACAGCAGGACGAATGTGCTATCTCCATTACGAATGCTAGTTTTACCAGAACGAGCGCTCCCATCTCCTAATTCAGTCTGAGCATGCGTGGGTTTTTTCTCCGATGGAGTTCCACACAGACGATCGGAATTTCCTATCGTTTTTTTTTTTCCATCGGAACAATTTAAAACATGTTCTATTTTTTTTCACCGATGGAAATAAGTCCGATGAGGCCCACACATGATCGGTTTGTCCGATGAAAACAGTCCATCCGACTGTTTTCATCGGTAAAACCGATTGTGTGTACAGGGCTTAAGAGCACTGAAAGCTGAAAATTGGCCTGGTCAGGAAGGGGGTGTAAGTGCCCAGTAAGCAAGTAGTTAATAACACAGTACAACAGCAGCCACCTATTTTTTTTTTTGTAGTTTTATTTTTATATTATATTCCGCAAAAATAGAGTTACGTCCAACAGGGTTGACAAAACAGCAGAAAGAAATAATCAATGGTTTAAATTCAGCAATCAACATTAGCAGCTTGGAGAAGATTCACAAGTATTGCAGCTTACAATTGTCAAATGGTGTACAACGTGCGTCAAAAGCATGTGAAATAAGCTGAAATATATCCAGATCAACCCTCAAGGTGCTGGATTGAACATGAACAACATTACAATTACCCAAAATACATGGAAGAACTAATAAAAAATAAAAGAAAAGGTATATTGAAAAACACACCAGGTTTGACTGTATGAAGCTGGATCATACAAGGGTAGGTCAAAACAGTTACATTGAAAGTGGTTTAGGAAGTGATAGAAAGACATATTCCGACTGATCCCAGGCATCTAATACTTTGAGGAATAGACCCAATTTGTCAGCTTAAGCCTCGTACACACGATCGGATATCCTATGGATTCTAATCCGATGGTTTTGTCCATCGGAAATTCGATGAAGCTGACTTCCATCAGTGTTGCCTACACACCATCAGTCAAACAACCGACCGTTCCAAACGCGGTGACGTAAAACACTTTGATGAGCCGAGAAAAATGAAGTTCAATGCTTCTGAGCATGCGTCGACTTGATTCTGAGCATGCGTGGGTTTTTTATCCGATGGACTTGCCCATAGACGATCAGAATTTGCTATCGGTTTTTGATCCATCGGAAAAATGTAAAACATGTTCTATTTTTAAAACCGATGGAAAAAAGACAGATGGGTCCCATACACGATCGGTTTGTCCGATGAAAAAAGTCGATCGGACTGTTTTCATCTGTAAAACCAATCGTGTGTACAGGGCTTAAGCCTGTGGTAAGGTGCTCCAAGCCCTCAAACCATTGTACTGTACCTATAAGGCTATGAGATGGGGGAGGTACTACCTATTTTTTTTATTTAATTTATTTTATTTTCATATTTATAAATTTTTTCACCATTCACAGCACAGTTATTTGTAGGATATTTGTTACTTTCTATTTCTAAAATGTTATTTTTTTCTGCATATTGTAAAGTGAAAGCATGAAGAGTAGAGCTTCAAGGACTCACTCCATTCACCAAACATTTCCATTTTTATTGAAAAGAAATGTCTCTTAGGCCTCGTACACACGACCGAGTTTTTCGGCAAGAACCAGCAAGAAACTTGCTGGCAGAGATGTCTTGCCGAGAAATTTGTTCGTGTGTATGGTTTCTCGTCAAGAAAACCGACAAGTAATCTCGACGAGAAAATAGAGAACCTGCTCTCTATTTTCTCGTCGAGATTCTCGTCAGCCTGTTTCTCGACGAGAAAAGTGAGTGTGTGTTCGAAATGAATTCGACGCATGCGTGGTAGCTTCCTAGACATAGTTAGGGTATACCAAGATGGCGGCGACGGCATCGAATGTGACGAGCGCATGCTCGTCGTATTCGATGACGTCACCGCGTTCGCTCCATTCAAAGAACCGCGGGTTCTTTGAATCGAGCGTGTGTTCACTTGGCCGGGACAAGTTTCTTTTCCAAGAATCTCGTCGAAAAAAATGACATGTTTTTTTCTACGAGAATCTCGGCCGTGTGTACGAGGCTTCACATCAGGTTTCTCACACAATGGTTCAGCTATTACACAAGATAGAAGAGTAAAATAAAGTACAGCCTGGCTATCTGGACTACTTAGTCCCCTAGTGTGTCTCTGCACAAACTGCAATGAATGAATGAACCTCCAGGCTAAGTGGTTGTAAACCCTCATGCCGCGTACACACGATCATTATTCACGGCGGTTAAAAAACCGCCGTGAATAATGTCATTAAAAACGAGGGAACGGCTTGTTCCCCACACACGGTCGTTTTTCACGTCATTTTTTCTCTTGTCGAGAAAACCGACCGTCTGTGGGCTCCGCGGCAGTGTTTCCCTATGGGAAACACTGCCGCGGAAAACATGTCGAAAAAAACGACGAGAAAAATTAGAACATATTCTAATTTTTATTGTCGTTTTTAATGCCGTTTTCTCATCTAAAAAAACGACAGAAAGCCCACAGACTATCGTTTTTCTCGTCGAATGGGAAAAATGTCGTTTTTCTCGACGAGAAAAACGGCCGTGTGTACGCGGCAGAGACAACATTATCTTAA
Organism: Rana muscosa; assembly: GCA_029206835.1. NCBI lineage: Eukaryota > Metazoa > Chordata > Amphibia > Anura > Ranidae > Rana > Rana muscosa. Next base: position 365,856,106 of record CM055118.1, on the reverse strand, counting down.
AAAGTAGTCCATAACACAGGCAGCTGATCGATGCCTGTGAAAGTGTACTCACCGCTGTATTTACCTCTAAAATCGTATTTTCCTTTTTCATGACATCACCTGCGCTTGCGCACTTTTGCCCCTCAAAACTGGCATCTAAAGCTTGCCGGGTTTTCATTTTAATGCTTTCCGGGAACTGACTCTGAGCGAACTTCCCCTCTGTCCGGCACAGAGGAGAAGTCTCGCGTTGTTTCACTCCTTCTCTTGTTCCTGATACTCCCCCGTGTGTCTGAACAAGACGTCACAAAGGGGAGTGAAACAACACAGCAGCCGCAGACACATAGCTGCATAGCCGCAGACACATACAGCGCTACGGCGCATGCGCGAGATTTCGAACAGGGAAACAGTAAGGGCGGAAGTGACGTCAGAAACGGAATCACTAAACAGCACAAAAAATTGCACTTTCAATACCCGGAAATACAGAGAATAACAGGAGAAAAAAGGTATTTGCAGGCCTCGTTTTTGGAAATTTTACTGTATATGTACTATGCATTGCGATGAGCTTGTGTAACATAATAATTGAAAAAGAGAAAAAATCGGCCGGGGTTTACTTCCTCTTTAACGTGATTAAAAAGGTATTTTTTTTTAAATAAAAATAACAAACATCTTTATACTTACTTGCTCTGTGCAATTGAATTGCACAGAGCGGCCCCAAGCCTTCCCTTCTCGGGCCCCCCGTCGGCAATCCTGGCTCCTCCTCTCTGTTCCATGCCCCCATGGTTAGCCACTTCCCACAGGGACTCTCGTGTGGGCTCGTTCCCGAGCCCCGCTGCTGCATCAATTGACACAGACAGCAGGACTTGGCTCCGCTCCCTCATCATTGGCTTTGATTGACAGCACTGGGAGCATTGCATACTAGCACATTATAAGAGACTTATCTTAGAACAAAGCCCTGCAGTGCCGCACTGTCACCGCTGGGAGGGCTGACATCTTCTTGGGTCTTCCTTTCCGAATTCACGTCCTCCGGCTACATGAGTGGCTGAGGGCACAATGACGTCTTTCCCGCGCATGCTCGCAGGAGCCACCGTTTACAGTACGAGCTCTAAAGGTCTGGCACTGTATGCTGGACCTTCAGAGCGCATGCACCAGTAATGTCACCGGCTGCATGCACTCTGAATATCTCCTAAACTGTGCAAGTTTAGGAGATATTCACAGTACTTACAAATAAGCCTTATTGTAGGCTTGCCAGGTAGGTACAAGTGATAGAATAGAGTTTACTACCACTTTAAGATAAATCATGTTTAGGTTTTAGAATGACTTTAAGCTGGCCATCAATTATGCAATTTTCTTGTTCAATTTCCTTTAGGTTTTACCTTCAACTACTGTATGTAGTGCAAGGGCCTGCCTGATTGCATACAAATTAAAAATTGTTTAGGTCTGACCTCAAACTATATGGCTTCGGTAAATTTAAAGGACAATTGAGCAAGACTTTCAGAACTTTCAGGTGATGGCCTGGTCAGGTTGGCTGTCTTTAAGGCCAGACAGGCCAGAACACAGACACAAACATGGCTAGTGTACATAGGTGTGTGCAGCCTATTGCATTAGGGCGTGCACCCTTAAGCTCAAAAACACATGCGTGTGTTTGTTTCTACATATATATGACCCCGGCACATTGTACTCCCTGCCGGCACAGTGAATGAGAAGACCATAAACACTTCTCTTATGGCAGAGTCAGTAAGAGGGAGATCTTTCCCATGTTCTTGCTGCTACACTGAGTGATAACACTAATGTGCATGGGGTGATTAGGGTGCGCCTGGGCACAGCCAGCACACCCTGTGCGCACGCCTATGCTAGTGTATCTGTATTTTATAATGTGTTATAAACTATTTAGTTAGGTCCATTTCCACAGAGCAGCAGTCATCTTCCTCCGTCACCAATAAAGTACTTTATTGTTTACATTTTCTCATATCATATGCAATAAAGGTGTCACAATAAAACGCCCACCATTTGCCATGCCCGCTAATCACTGTGGTACAACAGAAAACTTCAATTGGTGCATTTTAATCCACAGAAAAATGTCCTGATCATGAAATGTTTGCTTCCGAGGGCAAATGTTCCAAGTCAATGCTCTCTTGGCTTTAGACAGCCCAAAGAAAAGTAAGAACCAATCCAACTACTAGGCTCCACTATAAAGAATATTTTTCCTTCACCGACTTAAGTAAAAAAATAGGAGTCCCAGGGGCCACACAATAAGTACCAAAGGGCCACAGGTTGAGCACAGGGCTTTATACCAGGGATATGCAATTAGCGGACCTCAAGCTGTTGCAGAACTACAAGTCCCATGAGGCATAGCAAGACTCTGACAGCCACAAGTATGACACCCAGAGGCAGAGGCATGATGGGACTTGTAGTTTTGCAACAGCTGGAGGTCCTCTAATTACATATCCCTGCTTTATACCATAAGTGCAAAGAGCCAGAACCGTATGCAGATACAGTTTCAGTGTGTGTGCTCTTCTCCTTACATTGTTTCAGATACATAGTTACATAGTATTGAAAGAGGGTTGCCTCAATTTTAGACAAGGCTAGGGGTGGGTGCCATCATCCTAAAATATGAATTTGAATAGGGGCGGGAGGGGATCGTTAAGGGTCACTCCAAACGAAGTCCCTGATCGCCCATTGGTGGTTGGACTATTGCGGCATCCAAGCAAGAAACATTGGTATGTAAAAATAAACAATTTATTACAATATTACAAAAAGGAGATTACAAATATACAGTTGACAAATCACATTGGTGTTTTAGCACCAGAACATTAAAATCATTACAAACTCCATAGGGAGGTAGAGACCAAAATTGATGTAGCTATTTGACATGTTTCGTGACAAAGTCACTTCCTCTGGAGGCGTCAAGCTCTAACATCTGGAATGATATGTAATCTAACGATTATATGTTTAAGGTATACTCCATTGAAGCCTGGCTACAAATATTACAATTTTCAAGGAGTGTGATAAAGAAACGAAAAACATGACTCACCAAGGTGCTCCCTAGAGGCTAGCTGCGGCTATAATAGGACACCCAATTGGGTGTTCCCCCCAGGGGCGGACACGGGAGGACGTTGGACGGTACTATAAAGATATATATAATATATATATATAAAATAGGAGTAAGCAGCGGTAACAGGGAGTACTAAAAAAAGTTGGAAATAAAAGGGCATGTCGAGGACAATGTCAAATAGCTACATCAATTTTGGTTTCTACCTACCTGTGGAGTTTGTAATGATTTTAATGTTCTGGTGCTAAAACACCAATGTGATATGTCAACTGTATATTTGTAATCTCCTTTTTGTAATATTGTAATAAATTGTTTATTTTTACATACCAATGTTTCTTGCTTGGGTGCCGCAATAGTCCAACCATCAATGGGCGATCAGGGACTTCGTTTGGAGTGACCCTTAACGATCCCCTCCCCCCCTATTTGAATTCATAGTTACATAGTAGGTGAGGTTGAAAAAAGACACTAGTCCATCAAGTCCAACCTATGTGTGTGATTATATGTCAGTATTACATTGTATATCCCTGTATGTTGTGGTCATTAAGGTGCTTATCTAATAGTTTCTTGAAACCATCGATGCCCCCCGCTGAGACCACCGCCTGTGGAAGGTAATTCCACATCCTTGCCGCTCTTACAGTAAAGAACCCTCTACGTCAGGGGTCTCAAACCGGCGGCCCTCCAGCTGTTCTAAAACTACAAATCCCATGAGGCATTGAAAGGCTTACAGTTACAAGCATGACTCCCACAGGCAAAGGCATGATGGGATTTGTAGTTTTGCAACAGCTGGAGGGCCACCAGTTTGAGACCCCTGCTCTACGTAGTTTAAAGCGGAGGTCCGACGGTAATTTTTTTTTTTAAAAGTCAGCAGCTACAAACACTGTAGCTGCTGACTTTTAATAAGCACACTTAGAGCCGGTTCACACCAGGGCGGCGCGACGCGGCACGACTTGTGGGGGCGACCTCGGCGGCGCGATCTCAAGACGACTTGAGACGCCCGCTGAGGCGATTTGCATAAGACTTCTGTATCGAAGTCAATGCAGGTCGCCTTGGGTCGCCCCCAAAAGTAGTACAGGAACCTTTTTCTAAGTCAGAGTGACCTGAGTCGCTCTTACTTAGAACGGTTCCATTGAAAAGCATGGGACGTGACTTGTCAGGCGACTGAGTCGCCTGACGAGTCGCCCTGGTGTGAAAGGGCTCTAACTTGTCCAGGTTGCCCGCGATGTCGGCCACCCGAGGCCGATCCGTCCCTCGGACCAGGTCCCATCGCCGCCATCCTCACTAAGGGAAACAAGCAGTGAAGCCTTGCGGCTTCACTGCCCGTTTCCTACTGTGCATGCGCGAGTCGCACGGCTCTTTGTGAATGGGCACACCGTCGTGTGTGTCCCAGAAGGCAGCGGGCCTCCATTTCCCAGGAGGCAACGCGAGGAGGAGAATACAGAACCTCACCGCGGACGAGGAAGAGGCAGATTAGGGCGATCTGCCTAGTAACAACCATTTCTGGTAAATATAAAAAAAAAATTCATTTTTTTTAGCCTTTTTCGCAATTTTTTTTTTTTAAGGGTGGACCTCTGCTTTAAGGTTAAACTTATTTTCTTCTAATTTTAATGAGTGGCCACGTGTCTTGTTAAACTTTCTTCTGCAAAAAAGTTTTATCCCTATTGTGGGGTCACCAGTACGGTATTTGTAAATTGAAATCATATCCCCTCTCAAGCGTCTCCTCTCCAGAGAGAATAAGTTCAGTGCTCACAACCTTTCCTCATAATTAATATCCTCCAGACCCTTTATTAGCTTTGTTGCCCTTCTTTGTACTCTCCATTTCCAGTACATCCTTCCTGAGGACTGGTGCCCAGAACTGGACAGCATACTCTAGGTGCGGCCGGACCAGAGTCTTGTAGAGCAGAAGAATTATCGATTATCGTAGATACAGAAAAAATAATCTAGAGTTCATCCTAAAGTTTGGATAAAGGTAAATTCAGAGCAGATTTCATGGATTTCGATAACCAGATCATAACCCAAATTTCAATGTTATTTTGGTAGTTTAGATTCACAAAGGCTACGGGGAAAAAACGGGACCAAAGGCATCTCCAAAAGCTGGTGGTGCCTTTTATCTGCCCCTGCCATAGCCTATTGAGTACACTTGACTGTCTTTGTCACAAGGGACCATCCTTCTTTCTTAATATCTCTATTATAATTTTAGAAGGAAATGGCTCAGGCTGTTTTTTTGATTTTTTTTACAGTCTGGACCATTGGGGGTTTCCCAAATCATTCTGCCCAATGTTGTATAATTTCTTGCACTCAGCTTGGTTAAGAAATTTCAAAATTCGAAGTTCACAGATTTTTTTGTGAAATGTTCAGCAGAACCCCAATTGGTTGAATTTTTCACCAAGTTCACTCATCTCTAGTGAGATATTCTGGGATTCTGGCATCTTTTAGCACAAAATGGGTTAGTCTTTGGTATAATGAATTACAAAGCAGGTGAGGTGTGAATGTAAACAAGTGGTTAAGTTTACATTTGCTGGTACAAGTGAAGGCATTAAAGGATAACTAAAGGTTCAGTTTAAAAAAAAAAAAACATATCATACTTATTTCCTCTGTGCAGTTCGTTTTGCACAGAGTGGCCCCAATCCTCCTCTTCTGGGGTCCCTCAGTGGCGCTCCTGGCTCCTCCTCTTCTCGAGTGCCCCGTCAGAGAAGTGCTCCCCCTCAGGGCACCCATGTGGGCGCACTCCCATGTCCTGCTGCTGTGTCCATTGACACAGACAACAGGATTCAGTTCCGCCCCCGGCTCTCGCATCATTGGATATGATTGACAGCGGCGAGAGCCAATGGCTGTGCTGCTATCAATCTATCCAATCAGGACCCGAGCCACCGGCTGGAGTGGATGTACTCATCCCCGGGGCTGGAACGATCGGGCTCAGGAAAGTAAAAGGGGGGCTCTGGGGGCTGGGGGACTACAAGAGTTTTTTCACTTCAATGCATAGAATGCATTGAGGTTAAAAACCCTTTAATTAGAAACATAGCTGTAGTTCAATAACACTCTTCCAAACTTTAAAAAACTAAAAGAACAAAAAAAAAGCAAAATTAAAGTTGATGTAAACCCACTCTCATTCTTTCTAAACTACTGCCATAGTGCTGATCTATAAGTATATACATGCCTCCTGCTTGTATCCTTATCTGTCAAATGTCTCCCCTCTGTCTGTTATAAGAACTGAAAAACTGCAGATTCTGTGGGTGGATCTGTTGTCTGGAGCTTGGTGGGTGGAGTCGTGATGTCAGTAGACTCCCCGCCCACCTCTACACTCCCCTTGTCAACATGCATTTTCTCCTGTGTATTCCTTCTGCTATGATCACTAACATCCAGTCAAAATCCAGAAAAGTAACCACATGACTTCAGAAAAGGAGTGGGGGGTGGGAATTAAAAAATAATGCCTGTCTAAAGCTAGTGCATGAGATATGTAAATAACCTGTCACTCAAAGCAAGGGGGCGGAACGGACAAAGGTTTTTCTCTGTCCGTTTTATCTCACTGAACAATAAAAGAGGATTGCTCAGAGCTGGATTAACTCTTTGTGGCAAGACCTGGCACGAATGATTGGAAATCTTATACTCTACATTGTGACAGCAAATTTTTACCTTTTTGCAGCTTAGAAATTTCCCTGAAATGTGTAATTAAACATGAAAGAAAAAAATCCTAATTTATCTTAGGGTTTATCAAAAACCAGGCTTTTTTTTTTTTTTTGTTTTTAGCTGTCTTGGTGGGGAGAATTCTTCACTTCCTGTCCCAGAGAAAATAAATCCTCTCCTAAATGGTCATTTGTCATTTGAACAGGTGTCCCTATTAGAAGATTTCCCCAAACCTCCTGTTTCAGTGAACACTGTAAAATGTTGGATTCCATATCAATTTCTGTTGTCGTGACATTGGTTACCAGGGCTCATAGGGTGAATCACCCCAGGGAAAATCCCACCTTTTCCCATGCCATATAAAATTAAAATAATATATTTTAACCCTAAACATTTATTAAATTCTAATTAGATGTGAAGTTTTACGCATTGCTTGCATGATGGCCTTTTTCACCTCTTGGTTCCTCAAGCTGTAGATAAGAGGGTTCAACATTGGGGTCATTACTGAATAAAACACAGAGGCCACTTTGTCTTGTTTTTCTATGGCACTGGAAGGTGAGCGCAAATAAGTAATGAAAACTGAAACATAAAAGATGCTGGCGCACACGAGATGGGAAGAACAAGTACTGAAAGCTTTCTGTCGTCCTTCAGAAGATTTTATACGGCATATAGTGTTAAAGATAAACGTGTATGAGACTAGGATTGCTGACAACGAATAAGAACAGTAACAACCAACAAAGAGAATGGTTAACATGTTGCAATGAAGTGTTTTGGAGCAAGACAACTGGAGCATAGGAGGAGCATCACAGTAGAAATGGTCTATAAGATTCGAACCACAGTAATGGAGATTGAACAAGCAGCTGGTCTGTACAGTTGACTGGAGGAAGCCCATGAAAAAAGAGAAACCGACAAGAGACAAACATTTGCTTTTGGTCATGATGGAAACATAGTGAAGAGGGTGGCAGATAGCAGCGTAGCGGTCATACGACATACTGGAGAGTAGGAGAATCTCAGTTACTGCTAGGCCAGCAAAAAAGAAAAATTGGATGGCACAACCATCAAACGAGATGGTCTTCCTGAGAGATATAAGGTCAGACAACATTTTAGGAGTGATAGATGTAGAGTAGAAGAGGTCAACAGCTGAGAGGAAACTCAAGAAGAAATACATTGGAGTGTGAAGGTTGGAGGCACCAAGGACAAGAATAACTATGCCAATGTTTCCGAGTATGGTCACAAGGTACACCATCAAGAAAAAAGTGAAGAGGAACGGGATTAGTTTATCGTTATCGGTTAGTCCAGAAAATACAAACACTGTCACCTGTGTGTTGTTTTCCATAGCCATTGAGCTCTTTCTAGATAAAGAAATTAAACACAATTTTGAATAATATGGGCATGAATTTTTTTTAAGGAGTCTTATGCCGAGAGAAATATGTAGACTGTTATAGATGATCTCCTTCTAAAAAAAAAAAAAACGAATCATCTTCATTACCTTTTCCTTCAGCAACAAAGAAGAAGCATGCAGCAAGCAAAGTTAGAATGAGGTAAGGAGCTTTGATCAGCATACATGTTCCACATCAGGAAGTTTTGCAGACACTGGATCCTCATGATAACCAGGCAACTATATTTTTCCAAAGAGAAGGAGAACAATATTAGCCATGTTTTTCTGCCAAGAAGAGCTCTTTCACACTCGAGGCAGTGCCTATTGCCCTGTGAAAAGCTTTTTAAGCTGTATTTCTTTTCTAGGGGGTAGGGGGTGTTGCAATTGCCGACAGGCATTTAGCAGGTGATGCTGGAACTTCCTGGATGTCTGTGGCTAAGTGGTTAGCACTTCCAGTTAGCAGCACTAGGGTTGTTGGTTCAAATTCCACCCACTGCACTACCTGCCTGGAGTTTGCATGTTCTCCCTGTGCCTGTGTGGGTTTCTTTCGAGTACTCTGGTTTCCTCCCACACTCCAAAGACACATTGGTAAGTAAATTGGCTCATGCTGGAGTGTGAAAAATTGTTCAAAATGAAGGAAGGTGGTACTTTTTAATAGGCATGCATCCAAGGAGATAACACAATATAAATGAATATGGCAGGTACCTAATATAGTAGACCTATGAACATTGCATGACAGCATTGTATAACAACAATTGGCAATCAATAGTTTATTGATATATATAAAATATGACAATAGTGATAATAACAAGATAATATAATAGCATAATAAGTTCATACTGTAAACATTAAACAGGACCAAGTTCATTGTAAGTGCCCTAGTAAATAACTGTATCTCTAGTTCATTGGTACAATCCAATTGGTATATGAGGTAGTTGATAGTAATAATACAAAATATAAGCAAGGGGGCATCTATTGGCTCAATGTGTTTCGTGGCGACTGCCTGTCACGTACCTGACGGTGACGAGCCCGGTTAGCAGAGGGAGGCCTCCCTTACGGCTCCCACCGGCGGCCCCTGGTGGTATAACAGGAAGCACGGAGGTGGAAGGGGTACGAGTGCCTGGCAGGATCAAGAACTACCGCAGGTGATCAGGAACCAGCAGGTGAGGAGGCAGGAACCAGGAACTACAGCAGGTGAGTGGACAGGAACCAGGAACTACAGCAGGTGAGTAGACAGGAACCAGGAACTCAGAAGATGACCCGGACCGGGAGGCACAGCAGGTAGACTGGAACCACTGGGCAGCAGCAGATGAACAGGAACCAGCAGATGAGCAGACAGGAACCAGCAGATGAGCAGACAGGAACCAGCAGATGAGCAGACAGGAACCAGGAACTGCAGCAGGTGAGTAGACAGGAACCAGGAACTCAGCAGATGACCCGGACCGGGAGGCACAGCAGGTAGACTGGAACCACTGGGCAGCAGCAGGTGAACAGGAACCAGCAGATGAGCAGACAGGAACCAGCAGATGAGCAGACAGGAACCAGCAGATGAGCAGACAGGAACCAGGAACTCAGCAGATGACCCGGACCGGGAGGCACAGCAGGTAAACTGGAACCACTAGGCAGCAGCAGGTGAACAAGAGCCAAGGTCAGGCAGGATCGTCAGACAAGCTGGGGTCGGGTAAACTGGCAGGCAGCGAGGCACAAAAGGATCAGGCAATACCGAAGTCAGAAAACAGGCCGATGGTCAGGTACAGGCAGATAGCAGGAGGGTCACAGGAAGCCGGATCAGATACAGGTAAACAAGGCAGATCAGGTCACTTGGGATAAACGCTGTAGAGCAGACAGCAGGGACTGTCTGCAAGTGAGGAGTTTAAATAGCCCTTCGGGCGTCACCTGCGGGGGCGGGAACCAGGAAGTCCAGGGCGTCTGTTCCTGACAGGGTTTCCATGACATTGCCCCCCCCAAGGGGCAGCCTCCGGATGCCCCTAGGAGCAAACTTCTCGGGGTGAGACCTCCTGAAGGCTTGTATCAGGTCTTTGGCGTGAATGTTCTCTTCGGGTTCCCAGGAGTTCTCCTCTGGTCCGTAACCCTTCCATTTTATTAAAAATTGACTCTGGCTATTTCTTCTTCGTGCGTCTAAAATAGCTTCTACCTCGAATTCCTGTTCCCCGTCTATGATGACGGGATCAGGGCGAGTCGGGGTCCGACCTGGGAATGGGTTGGAGACTGACGGTTTCAATAGAGAAACATGAAAAACAGGGTGGACCCTCAGGGAGTCGGGGAGCTCCAGCTCGTAGGCCACCTCGTTGATTTTCCTTTTGATAGGAAAAGGCCCTAGAAACTTGGGGCCCAATTTCTTGGACGGGCAAGCCAATCTTAGATTGATGGTGGAAAGCCATACTTGGTCGCCCGGTGCCAGCGCTAATTCACCCCGTCTCCTCCTGTCGTAGACCGTCTTGTTATACTCCTGAGTTTTTGCCATGGCTTCGCGTAGAAGCTGGTTGTTAGAGGAGAAGAAATTCACTTTTTCCAGAACTGCGGGCACTGAGCACTCAGGGAGAGAGTTGGGCAGAAATGTGGGGTGAAACCCGAAGTTCGCAAAAAATGGGGTCTGGTTAGTTGCGGAGTGGATGGAGTTATTGTAGGAGAACTCCGCTAGCGGAAGCAGGGAGAGCCAGTCATTCTGAGCAAAGGAGGAGAAACAACGCAAATATTGCTTGAGGGTCTGATTTGTTCTCTCAGTCTGTCCGTTGGTTTGAGGGTGGTAAGCCGAAGAGAATGATAGCTCTATTCCCAGAGTCTTGCAGAGGGACCTCCAGAACCGGGAGGTAAATTGTACCCCCCGATCGGAGACTATATTAGCAGGTACCCCGTGGAGCCTGACGACTTCTTTAATGAACATTTGTGCAGTTTCCGTGGCCGAGGGGGTCCCTCTCATAGGAACAAAATGTGCCATCTTGGACAGACGGTCCACAATCACAAAGATGGTGGTGTGATTCTCAGCCGGGGGGAGTTCAACTATGAAGTCGATAGAAAGCATTTTCCACGGTCTCTCTGGAACGGGTAAGGGCTTCAGTAGTCCCCAGGCTTTGGATCTGGACCCTTTATTCCGGGTACATGTAGTACAGGACTCCATGAACCTCCTGCAATCCTCGCGTAGTCGAGGCCACCAGAAGGTACGTTGTACCAACTCAGTGGTCTTAGCCACGCCAAAGTGCCCAGCAAGGGCATGATCGTGGCAGAGCTCTAGCACGGTTATCTTTAGTTCTTCTGGTATGAATATCCTGTCTTGGTGCCAGAGTAATCCATCCTTGGTTTGCAGATCCAGTTCAGGAGAGGGTTCCTGTCTAGTGGTGGCTTGTCTGATCCGGGAGAGTAGGTCCTCCTGAAGTAGGAGAAAATTCCCAGGAGCGAGGATTGTATCGGGTGAGGAGAGTTCTTTGGATCCATGAAACATTCGGGACAAGGCGTCAGGTTTAGTGTTCTTGGCACCGGGGCGGTATGTCACATGGAAGGAGAACCGGGAAAAAAACAGGGCCCATCTGGCTTGTCGTGGTTTTAGTCTTTTTGCAGTTTTCAGGTACTCTAAGTTCTTATGGTCGGTGAATACTAAGATCGGGTGAGCAGCACCTTCAAGTAAGTACCTCCATTCTTCCAGGGCGGACTTAATCGCCAAGAGTTCCCGGTCTCCCACGTCATAGTTCTTTTCTGCCGCAGATAATTTGCGAGAAAAGAACGCCACCGGATGAAGCAAAGCTTTGGTTCCTTGCCTCTGTGACAATATTGCCCCTACTGCAACCTCAGAAGCATCTACCTCAAGTACAAATGGTAGGGAGGAATCTGGGTGTTTTAAGATGGATGCAGAGGTGAAGAGCCCTTTGAGATCCTCAAAGGCCTTTTGGGCCTCAGGGGACCAGTGGAAGCGGGTACCTTGCTTGGTTAGCTGAGTAATGGGTGCAATGATGGCGGAGAACCCCCGGATGAATTTACGATAAAAGTTGGCGAATCCAACGAACCGTTGGATTCCCTTCTTATCCACTGGCGCTGGCCAGTCCAAGATTGCGGTGATCTTCTGTGGATCCATCCTGATGCCTTCGCCAGAGATGATTAATCCCAGAAATGCTATGCTCTCCCACTCAAACTCGCATTTCTCAGCCTTCGCATATAGTTTATGCTGCCGAAGCCGGTCTAACACACTTCTGACATGCCTGCGATGAGAGTCAAGGGAGGAAGAGAAGATTAGTATGTCATCTAAATAAGCAATCACAAAGAGATCTAAAAAGTCCCGAAGAACATCATTAATTAAATACTGAAAGGTGGCAGGGGCATTGCACAGCCCGAAGGGGATCACTAAATATTCGAAATGTCCGAACCGGGAGCGGAAGGCGGTTTTCCACTCATCGCCCTCCTTGATTTGGACCAGGTTATAGGCTCCCCGGAGGTCAAGCTTAGTAAAAATAACGGCAGCTCCCAATCTTTGGAACAACTCTGGTACCAGAGGAAGAGGATAACGATTTTTAATGGTGACCTTATTTAGTTCACGGTAGTCCACACATGGCCTGAGGGTATGGTCCTTCTTTTCTACAAAGAAAATGCCTGCGCCTGCTGGCGACGTAGAGGGGCGAATGAACCCCTTTAAAAGGTTCTCATCGATGTAGTCCTTCAGGGCCCCCTGTTCCACCTCCGTTAAAGGGAAAATCCTACCGAAAGGAATAGCTGCTCCGGGAAGTAGATCAATGGGGCAGTCGTAGGCTCGGTGGGGTGGTAGTGTCTCTGCCCCCTGTTTACTAAACACATCGAGAAAGTCCAGGTAAGCGTCAGGGATGGCCTGACGTATTCCGGCCTCAGTGTCGGTACACATTAAGGTGGCAGGCCCAGGGGGTTTATGTGAGCCACAGGACCGTTGGCAGTAGGAGGAAGGAAACGTGATCACCCCCGTGACCCAGTTAATGGTAGGATTATGGGCTTGTAGCCAGGGCATACCAAGAATTATGGGGAACAGTGGAGAGGAGATAATATCCAGCCGTAGATATTCTCGGTGCACCCCGGTAGAGGAGAAGACAGTGACAGGTAGGGGAGCCGTCTCTTCGACCACGGGCCCCGACTTGATAAGGGACCCATCAGCCAGGTGAACCCATAGTCCATGGGTCTTGGAAAGTAGAGGAATAAGTTGAGTACGGGCAAAAGTTGAGTCCATGAAGCAACTACAAGCCCCAGAGTCAATAATTGCGACGACTTGCAGGGTCCTTCCTGGGAGCTGCAGGGAGATAGAAAGAGCGAAGTGAGAGGAGGATTTAGTCTGAGGGTTGATCACAGCAGGGAATACTGACAAGCACTTACGGAACTTCAGGGGACAGTTCCTAACGAAGTGACCGGGCTCCCCGCAGTACAGGCACAGGTTGTGCGCGCGTCGGCATTGGCGTTCCTCCGGAGTAAGGGAAGGGCGGAGGACCCCAAGCTGCATGGGTTCAGGAGCATCGTACGAGGGGGTCAAGGGTGCTGCAGAAGCTGGGTGCGGATGACTGGGGACCCGGGGAAGCATCCAGGTCGGCCGGGTGAAGCCCGTGGCCCTCTCAACCCTCCGTTCCCTCAGGCGTCGGTCGATCTGAATTGTCAGATCGATCAGTAGGTTCAAATTTTCTGGTATTCCTACCCTAGCCAGTTCGTCCTTCAGGGGGTCAGAAAGGCCTATACGAAACTGGTGACGGAGGGCAGCGTCATTCCAGCTGGTGTCTGCGCTCCAGCGCCTGAATTCAGCTACATAATCTTCCGCTGCTCTGCGTCCCTGCTGAAGGGTCCGCAGGGCGTTCTCTGCAGTGACCGAGAGCTGAGGGTCCTCGTACACTTGGGCAATGGCGTCAAAAAAAAGTGTAAGGCTGTCCAAGGACGCATCTTTGCGTTCTAGCAGGCGGTGGGCCCAGTTCTGTGGGTCTCCGGAAAGCAGCGAAATTACAAAGCCCACCTTGGTAGCTTCTAAGGAAAAGGTGCGGGGCTGTAAGGCAAAGTACAACTCACAAGAGTTCCGGAAAGCCCTGAACTTGCTCCGGTCCCCAGAGAATCTTTCGGGTGTAGGGACCCTGGGTTCAGGGGGAAGCATGACCACCGTGGGCGCAGCTCCTGCCCCGGCGGAAGAAGTGGAGGCACGTGGACCCCCTTGAGCTCCATCGGGGTTGGTGAGGGCCTTGTCCTTCCAGGTGAGTGTAGCCTTGCTGGAGGCTCTTAACGGCCTCGGTCAGTCCCGCCAGGTGTCGGCATAGTTCCTCCATAGGTGAGGCTCCCTGCTCGGGCTCAGACATGGCTGTCTGCTACTGTCACGTACCTGACGGTGACGAGCCCGGTTAACAGAGGGAGGCCTCCCTTACGGCTCCCACCGGCGGCCCCTGGTGGTATAACAGGAAGCACGGAGGTGGAAGGGGTACGAGTGCCTGGCAGGATCAAGAACTACCGCAGGTGATCAGGAACCAGCAGGTGAGGAGGCAGGAACCAGCAGATGAGCAGACAGGAACCAGCAGATGAGCAGACAGGAACCAGGAACTCAGCAGATGACCCGGACCGGGAGGCACAGCAGGTAAACTGGAACCACTAGGCAGCAGCAGGTGAACAAGAGCCAAGGTCAGGCAGGATCGTCAGACAAGCCGGGGTCGGGTAAACTGGCAGGCAGCGAGGCACAAAAGGATCAGGCAATACCGAAGTCAGAAAACAGGCCGATGGTCAGGTACAGGCAGATAGCAGGAGGGTCACAGGAAGCCGGATCAGATACAGGTAAACAAGGCAGATCAGGTCACTTGGGATAAACGCTGTAGAGCAGACAGCAGGGACTGTCTGCAAGTGAGGAGTTTAAATAGCCCTTCGGGCGTCACCTGCGGGGGCGGGAACCAGGAAGTCCAGGGCGTCTGTTCCTGACAGGGTTTCCATGACATTGCCACTCTTCAGGAGAAGGTATGGGGTAGATGTCTATAAGTATTGAAACACATAATTAATCTGTGGAAGGATAGAATATTAGGTCTTTCTATGGAGAGAGGAGGGGGAAAAAACTATTTCCCAAAACTACTTACAGAAATGTCAATGAGACTGGGCGCAGGCGTGGGGGGCTGGAAGCCGACCGGAGAAAACATTGTGAAAAATTGTTGTTGTAAGAACATGTACTATAAAACAGTACATACATCCTGATGATTTCCAAGACCACAGATACACGACTGAGATTCAGTCCTTAAGGATGCAATTGGGCTGATTTACTAAAGGAGTGGAGAATCTTTACATAATCAATTGTGTGAATATTGATTTTTAATTATAGTAATTTTTAATAAGGATTAAAGAGCTAACATGGGTATAATATATAAGTTTAATATCACCTTACACATATCATGTTGATACAGAGACTTACGTACAATATGATACATACAGTCAGATTCAAAAGTTTGGCCTATCTGGCGAGTTTAGCCCAGAAATCATTAAATTGTGGAACACAGGACCTAACCCTATGAAATATGTAAAGCACGACATAAAAAGAAAGAAGAGTTGTAAAAGAAACCAATGTGTAACAATGAGAATGATTGAGTCTACATGTAGGTGCCCAGTAGCGACCACCACATGTATCTCACACAGCATGATAAAAGAGTACCGTACATACTCGAGTATGAGTCGAGTTTTTCAGCACATTTTTTTGTGCTGAAAATGCTCCCCTCGGCTTATACTCGAGTCACCTTTTTGCGCCTGATCTCCCAGACTTTGGGGACCCAGTACCGGCCTGCCGTAGGTCCCCTGGACCCCAAACTTGTATCCCCACATGTAGCCCCACTCTTCCTCTACAGGTGTGCAAAGTTTGTTGTCCAGGGGACCTACGGCCGGGGAGCACCGATTTTTCAAAGCTGGGCACCGCTTCTGTAGACTCCCATGTTAAATGGTAATTTCTTTGGTGAATTTGGGGACCCGGTACTGGCCGGTCGTAGGTCTTCTGGACCTGAAACTTGGCACACATATAGCCCCCTTTCTCCTCTACAAGTGTGCTAATTTTTCTGTCTGGGGGAACTATGGCCGGGGAGCACCGATTTTTGAAAGCCGGGCACCCCTTCCATAGACTCCCATGTTAAATGTCAGTCTAGTCATGGACATATTGAGGCATGGGCACAGTGAGGCATGGGCACAGTGAGGCATGGACACAGTGAGGCATGGGCACAGTGAGGCATGGACACAGTGAGGCATGCACATGGACACAGTGAGGCAAAGTGAGGCACAGTGAGGCATGCACATACCTAGGCTTATACTCGAGTCAACACGTTTTCCCATTTTTTTGTGGTAAAATTAGATGCCTTGGCTTATATTTGGGTCGGCTTATACACGAGTATATACAATATATATAGTTAGGGTGTATTGAAGGGTTTGTGAAGCAATAGGGGTAGATGTGGGGAAGGAACTGAAACTTAAATTGTCCCACAGGTCCCATATTTTAGTGAATTGTTCAAAATATTCTTCAGTCAGGGAAGTCAAGTGTTCCAAAGCTCGTATCTCAGATATAGCTGTCAGGAGGTGATTTTGAGAGGGAATCTCTACCGATTTTCCAATGCCTCGATATCAGACCACTTGCAGCACTCAACTTTTTGGATTTTTTTGGGATGCCTTTAAAAGAAATACTTCATATTCCCATCACACACATTCCTGGATGAGCTCTGGAATTTGGGTGCTGCAGCAACAACCAGCTGGATACTGGCTGGTTCACTCCAAAACGTTGCACTCTTCTTGTGTTGTGATCATGCAATAAATTATCTGTTTGGACGCTATTTATGTCGTTCCATGGTGTGCTGGCAAATATCTCTGCCTTTAAAAGGAAGACCCAAGAGATAATGTCAAGGGGCAATGTAGTGCCAAGGACTTGTTCTAATGCTTTCTGTACTGTGACCCAGAACCTCTGTATCCGGGGGTGAATATTCATTTGAATTATCCTATTATGTGCAGATAAAATAGGAATTTGCTTTTCATATGATTGGATATGTTAAGTGAATATTTTCACATTTTGTGAATGTGAAGATTCTATACTCTCTTAATAAGTCAGGCTAAAGTATTAATATGTAAAAACTATTTAGAAAAAAAAAAAAAACTTTCATGTAAATACTGCAGTTATAACACAAAATATGTTTTTTATTAAAAATACACTGTACTTGCCCTTTTTTGGAAAATAGTATGGCAGCTAAAATTCTGGTGAATAGCGATGCACATTTTATTTCCAAACTAAACAATAAATGGACTATATCTAGTTACCATTTGCTGTACCATTTCCTCACCTCTCCTCTATTCACACTCGTCTGATGTTAGAGATTTGTTCATGGGAATCTGGAATATATTTATAATAAATCATTTTACCTTGGGAGCAATTCCCATCCATCCCAGAGCATATCATTAATTATTTTCATCAACAAACAAGGCCGATACTAATTGGTCTCTTGTGGACTAATTTAATGTGCCATTGGGAAATGTTTGTGTTGCACGTGTTAACCCCACAATTATGAGCGGTGTGAGAAATTATTATTAAAGTAAATTTTGATTTGTTAAAAGTATACTTTTTATAAATACAGTATATATAAGACGGATGACAGAAAAAGGCCAAGCGACCCATTAAAGTATAACTAAAGGCAAAACTTTTTTTTTCTTTTTTTTTAGTTTTGGATAGACTGGAGAGGGATTATAACACGTGTCAGTTTTTATTGCTGTCTGTGGCCCTATTTGCTCTCTATCATGGAGATTCGCCCTCTATTTGTCATGTTTAGCATTATCATTAAAAGGGAAAGTAAAGAAAAGCACATTTTGGGTTGTCCCCAAAAAAGTAATAGAGGGGAAATCCTCCAATGGGGAAACTAATTCTGGTGACCAGGGGGTCCCCAAGGTATTCCCTTAATTTGCAGGGATTTGCTTTTACTTCCTGTTTTGGCTATGAGACAGGAAGTGAAGGGAAATCTCCCCAATAGGACACAGATGGCATTTTGGATTATGATCTTCCCTTACTCTATCCAAAATGAAAAAAAAACCAAAAAACATCTATAGTTCTACTTTAGGTCTTTTTTTACCTTGTTGTCTAAGGATGTTTAAGCAGTTGTGGAGACTGGGTGTGATGCACTCATCATAAAAAAGTACAAGATGCCCAGTCCTTCTGCCCCTCAGGTCAGCAACAGACAATCAGGTACAGGCATGGGCGGCAGGCAGGAGAATGGTCAGGATACAGGCAGAGATCAACAACACTTGAGCGGTCGTATAAGCAAGAGGCAAGCAGAATCCAAAGATAGGCCGAGTTCAGGGCAGGTAGCATTTAGGCAAGGTCAGGACAAGCAGGGTCAAACACAGGAATCAAGTACAGGAACGGGCACAGGAACACATAAAGAGCTGCAGATCAGACAGCAACTAACTAGTGTAGCTGTTGCAATTATATAGCCCACAGGGTGGCAGTATCGGTGGGGGCCACCACACTCTGTCTACTGAAGACACAGCTTGTTTGTCACAAACATCCCCATATCCGACAGTCACAGATGAATGACGTGGTGCGGAAGTGATTCTCGGAGGTCAGCAGGAGCAGTGGCGTGAGACGCCAGTGATACATGCTGAACAGTGAACGGGCTCTTCCCCCCTTATCTCCCCTCTATCTCGGTGAGGATAAGGCTTCTAACCTGACTGGACGGTCAGGTGGTTGGACGACTTGGAAAGGTTTGGGAACCTGAAGAGTGGTGAGCTGTATTTACATCTAATATACCCGGCTGGGAACTGACTATCAGTGCATACACTCACCTTCTATACAGATATACCAACTGTTTGTTTCCCCCGTTCCCTGTGGGATTTGCTTTTTGGACATAGACTACCCAATTGTGTGAGCCTAGCTTGCATCACTTGCCACATCACTGCTTACTCCCTATCACCAGAATTCTCCACCATTCCCCTCATGACTAATATTGATACCCATCGATCACCACATTGGGAAACTTCATAAACCTGGATCATACTTCTCCATTTCACACTGAATCAATCATTTTTTTCATCTGCCGAGCATGAAATTGATTTATACTGAGAGGTAACTCTGCTATTATTGCAATAATTTTTTCTCCCTATTACAGGTAGCCTCCATAGATTCAATGACTTTTGATATATGTGTGTAGGATGAATGTCTGTGGTAGCTACCTGTGTCTTCAGTAGACATGTGCATTTGTTTTCGTCCGAATGCATTTTTGTCTGAATTTCAGGTATTTTCGTTGTCGTTTTAACAAACGAAAACAAAGGCGCAGAATCCGAAAACTGAAAGATCCGTCATAAACAAATGCTTTATTTTTGTTTTTGTTGCAACAACAGTTCGATATAGATAGGAGATTCGACATGACGCTGACAATAACAATCTGTGTCTATTGAACCTGTGGTCGAATGTGCCTAACCTTAACTCTATTAGTCCAAGATTATTCTACATAGAGAGGAAAGATTCGACATAGAGAGAACAGATTTGACATTATAGAGAGAAAAGATTTGACATAGAGAGAAAAGATCGCTGCTGGAATTGGTTGGGGGAAGTAAAATAAAAATAATGATGATGATGATGAATGTTATTGGCTGATTGTAACCAAAGAGGAGGAGTAGTAAAATAGCTAGAACTAATTTGACAATTCAACATGAACGACGAAGATTCGACAAAGCATCGAAAAACATACAAACGTTGAATCTGTCATTGAAGGCTTATGGTGTCTGTCGAAAGTTCTAAGAAGATTCGACCGAGCAGCTAAACTGTACGACGCTGCAATTGTACATTTCTGGTCAAATGCATCCACCCATAGGCTATAGAAGAATTCTAATGTTGGTTGACTAGTAATAATAATTAAAAAATATAATTATTACTAGTCATACAACATTAGAATTCTACTATAGCTTGTAGGCGGAACATTCGACCGGAAATGTACGATTGCGGCATCGTACAGTTTCGCTGCTCCGTCAAAACTTCTTTGAACATTCGACAGACACCATAAGCCTTCAATGACAGATTAGACCTTAATTATCTCAGATTTTTGGACGAATGCAATTTCTAACGAAAAACTAAATAAATAAAAATGAATTTCGGGAGTAACTAAATAAATGTATTTTTCGGACGAAAACTAAATTCCGAAACAAAATATTTCAGTGTGCACATGTCTAGTCTTCAGACAACAATTTTAATTGAATGTGGTGGGGGTCATACTTTTTATTGCTACCAGTGTCTATGTGGAACTGTTTAATAAAGATTTACTAAATTTTTGATAATACCGGTTGTTTCCCTTTTGAAGAAATTCTTTGGATTCCTTTCCTTTTTTCTATAAGCAGAATCCAAAGACAGGCCGAGGTCAGGGCAGGTAGCATTAAGGCGAGGTCAGGACAAGCAGAGTCAAACACAGGAATCAAGTACAGGAACGGGAACAGGAAGAGCTGAAGATCATACAGCAACTAACTGGGGGCGTGGCCGACCGGAGATGAGAGTGGACGTGTGAGCTCTCAGTTCCTGAACCAGGGGATAGAATCCAGCGACATCGGCTGTACCAAAGCTACAATATCCAGCCATCCTTGCTCTAGGCACACCGGAGCAGCTGAGGATCATGTCCAGAAAAAGATTTACGGACTACAAGCCGCAAAAACTAACGGAATTCGCCTACAAGCCGGCGGACCGCGATGCTGACATCCAAGATGGCGCCGGCCAGGCCGCGCCGCGGGACTCATACACGGACCTCCCGGACGAGATACCGGATGACTCACCACATACAGGTACCTTCGGGGTATCCTCTCAGCCCCCGGAGAGGGATCCCCTCACCCGTAGCCCTGCAAAAGCTAGAATGCGGCTCGACACGCCGCCGCAGCGGCCGCTGCACTCACAAATTGAGGCCCAGTCTTTTAACCCACTCCTGTCTAACCAGGCCCTGCATACCTCCATGGCATCCTTCCCAACCTCAGGCCAACCAGTTATGGACACTACCCTGAAGGACATGCTTCTCTCACTGCAGACCTCCCTAATGACTGACCTCTCCTCTCTGTTTACTAAAATTACTACAGACATCCACTCCCTTGATGACAGGGTGACAAACGTTGAGAGAGGCCTAACTGATTGTACCTCCACTGTGAATGAGGTAATAGATGTTTGTGAAGGTATTAGAGAGGAGCAGTCATGGATGCGTGCCAAGATGGCGGATTTAGAGGACAGGTCTCGCAGGAATAATGTTAAGCTAAGAGGAGTACCGGAAAGTGTTCTTCCTGCAGACCTGCCACGGTATGCCAAGGAGTTGATGCATATCATTATTCCTGAAGCATCCCCCCGAGATGTTATCATAGACAGGATCCACAGAATCGCCAAACCATCCCACCTAGCAGCCTCAGTACCCAGAGACGTCCTGATGAGAATTCACTTCTATCATATCAAGGAAAAGCTCCTGATGGGGGTTAAAGCTAAAACGCCCATACCAGCTCCCTTCACAGGAATCCAATTCTTTCCTGATCTCTCAAAGTATACACTTCAACTGAGACGTCAGTTGAGTCCAGTCACCAAGGGTCTACAGAACCATAAGATTCAGTACAAATGGCGCTACCCAGCCACACTCCTCATCACGAAGAATGGGCAGTCACATACCGTCAGTGATCTTGACAAAGGAATGCGACTTCTCCACAACTGGGGAATCCTCCTGGAACCCCCAAAATCCACCCCCACACCCTGACGGAAGATCACCTACAAACAGAAAACTGGACAACATTAATCTGGACAACATTAAATGGCATCTGTTAAAGACGCCACAATTGGCCAAAAAATATTCTTGCAGTTCCCCTGGGTTATGTTACAGAGAACCCCTGTTTTTGCAGCTTCTAGACATAAAAACTGTTTGTACCCCCAAACGGAGGCTTCCGAGGTGCGAGGCACCCCCTCTGAGAACCTTTCTAGTTCTACTTTCTGAACAATCTAAGCGAAACCTCTCGCTGTTAACTTGCTCTTGAACTCTTTATCTTTTTGTTTTTGCTTGATACTACCGCTTGAGTGCTTAACATATTGCTCTATCCACAGCATCCTAACCACCTTACTTCCAGGACCCTGGGCTGCCGCATCACTGCTACACTGTCTCGTAGGCAAGTAACCCTGACCTGGACTGAATAACCAAACCGTAAGTGCAACTACATCGCACCCGCTACCTCCTTGGCTACAAGATGCCGCTCACAATCCTATCATTGAACACTAATGGACTAAATCATCCAGCCAAACGTCACTCACTCTGGAAAACCGCCGCGGCTCTCCACAGTGACATTTTATGTTTACAGGAAACCCACCTATTACCATCCAATGAGTCCCTATGCTCCAATCGTCAGTTCCCGCATATATTCCACGCTTCACATTCTACTAAAACTAAAGGGGTCATGATAGCGATCAAAGATAGTGTGGACTTCCAACTACTAGATGTTGTAACAGACCCTGAAGGTCGATATATAATACTTGCCTGCACTATGAATCAAGTTCAATACACTCTTGTTAATGTATATACCCCAAACTCACACCAGTTGCAATTCCTACGCAAACTACTTCGGATAGCCAAACCTATTCAGAAAGGTCATCTGATTCTCTGTGGAGATTTCAACCTAGTCCCCGATGTGGTTATAGACTCCACATCAGCTGCGAAAAGGCGAGACTCGCCTCTGAAAAAACTCATCGCCACCCACGACCTCTATGATGTGTGGCGATGTCAACATGGATCTGAAAGAGACTTTACATTTTCTCCTCCAGACACAACTCGTATTCGAGAATTGATTTGTTTCTGACAGATAAATGGATTTTACAAAAAATATGTGTGTCTGCGATCCACACCGCGACATGGTCGGACCATGCCCCAATATCAATTACTATAGATGACTTAACCCTGCAACGCAACACATTTCTCTGGCGAGCAAACAACTACATTATCCAGCATGATAATTATGCCCCAGAAATTTCGGCTCAAATTACCAACTTTTTCTCATTAAACAAGGGCTCGGTGCCCGACCCTGCCGTGGTGTGGAGCGCACATAAAGCTTTCATTAGAGGAACCCTAATCAAATTAAGCTCTTACCATAAAAAAAAGAGGACGCAACGTATAGACGACCTGACGACTCAGATAGCGTCCCTAGAATTAAAGCTCAAGGCTGACCCTAGAGACACACGAGCGAACAAATTGTTGTCCCTTAGACAGGAACTTAGAACTCTACTCCTCCACTCCTATGAATTTCTTCACAGGAAGCTTAAAGCCACCACTTACTCCACTTCTAACAAGGCGGGGAAAAGACTAGCGCAACGCCTTAAAGGTAGGCGCACCAAAACCAAAATTGCCAAACTCCGACACCCTCATACTAAACTTCTCCTGAGTAACCCACAAGACGTAGCCGACGCCTTTAGCGCCTATTACAGTGACCTATACAACCTGAGACAGGACCCGTGTACACCTCAACCCACACAAGAAGGAATTGACCACTTTCTCTGTAAGCTCAATCTACCTACCTTGACTGAAGAGCAATTGACAAACCTCAATAGTCCGTTCACAGAACTAGAAATAAAAAATGCAATTGACTCCCTGCCAAATGGTAAAGCGCCAGGCCCAGACGGACTGACAGGCGAATATTATAAACAATTCTCCTTTCACATAACCCCCCACCTTACTGAAGTTTTCAACCACGCTGCCTCCTCTTCCACCTTTCCACCTTTCCGACTGAATATCTAAAATCACTGATTATACGTTACCGAAACCAGGGAAGGAGCCGAATTTTCCCCAAAATCTTCGCCCAATATCCCTTCTTAACCTTGATCTCAAGATCTATGCTAAAACTATAGCAACAAGGTTACTCAAGATAATGCCAGCCCTCATACATAAGGACCAGTCAGGCTTCACAAAGGGCAGACAGGCATCAGATGCCACTAGAAGGATGATCAATCTCATCCACCACGTGGAATCCACCGGAACACCTTCTCTGCTCCTATCTTTGAATGCAGAGAAGGCGTTAGATAGGGTCCACCTGTCGTACCTAAAGACAGTCCTTCAAAAATTTGGATTTAAAGGCCATATACTACAAGCCATCATGGCACTTTACTCAAACCCCACGGCCCAAGTATATACAGAGGGAATGCTCTCCTGCCCATTCAATATCACTAATGGTACGCGGCAAGGCTGTCCATTATCCCCACTCATCTTTAACATGCTCATGGAGCCGCTGGCGGAGCAGATCCGCTCACACCCCAATATTTCAGGAATTCAAATTGGACCCACATCTTATAAAATCAGCCTATTTGCTGATGATGTCATTCTTATCCTCACCAATCCGACTTCCTCCCTGGCAGAAGTACAAAAACTGTTAAACTGGTTCAGCTCGGTTTCCTATTACAAAGTTAACACAACCAAATCCTTCATATTAGATATTAATTTAGACGCCACGACGAGAAACTTGTTACAAACACAATATCCATTTGCATGGGCAGATACAGACATTTCGTATCTAGGCATCCGACTCCCGCGATCACTGAACAACTTATACGCCTGTAATTTCATACCACTTCTACATAACATCCGTCTGTCCTCGGACCAATTAGCGAAACATGAACTTTCCTGGTCAGGGAGGCTTGCGGCCTTCAAAATGATATGCCTCCCTCAAATATTGTACTTCTTTAGGACCCTTCCCATTCCACTACCCAAAGCCTTTTTCAGATCCCTCCAGACGATATTCAACAAATATCTTTGGAAAGGCAAACGACCCAGATGTGCTCATCTAAAGTTAATTAAACACAAACTGGCGGGAGGCATTGGATCAGTAGAATTTGAGGACTATCACATGGCAGCCATTCTAGCCCAACTGCCCAGTTGGTTCCAATCCCCCATGACCTCAATGTGGGGACAAATAGAGAACCTTTCACTTGCACACCCCAATTTAAAGACCTGGCTCCTAAGCACACCTCTAGGTACCCAAATACCTACATGTCTCTCCCCTACTATGAAGGCTACAGTAAGTGCCTGGAAAAAAATGGTCACTTCCCTGGGCTATAACTCCACCACACCACAATTTAAAATCCCTTTAGAATCCCTTCATCACTTGACCCCAGATCTACTGATCTCCATATGGATCCTCAATGGGATCCACTGCTTACAAAACTTAATACAGGGTAACCACGTTAAATCCTTCTCCCAACTACAGGCCGAATATGGTCTACCTACCTCAGAGCACTTCACGTTCTTGCGCATCCACCACTGCTTGATTAATATACCCCTACCCCTATATAGAATCCACCCTAAGACCTGGGAATACCTTACTAACCCTGCCTCCAAAACAAAGGGCATCTCACATTTCTATAACAACCTTCACCAAAAGTAAATTTTTTCCAAAACGAAACCGCACCATAGATGGGACACTGATCTTACACATACCTTCACAGTCGCACAATGGCAACGGGCACTTCACTCCATATACGCGGCCACCAAATGCTCAACACTTTGGGAACTCACTCAGAAAATATCACTACGCTGGTACCTCACGCCAGCCAAATTAGCGAATTTCAGTCCTCAAATCCCTAACAAGTGCTGGAGATGCAAAGCGACCACAGGAGACATGCTCCACATTTTCTGGACATGTTCCAAGATACAAAAATACTGGGACGATATTTTTAATCTTATATCAAACGTGATTAAACTCAATATCCCTCCATCACCCGCGCTTGCCATTCTCAACCTAACCATAGACGACATACCTAAACCCCTTCGACACGTCACGACTCACATACTCCTGGCAGCCAGGCTCAACTTAACGAGACAATGGAAATCCGACAATACTCCAACCATAGAACAAGTTATCAACTTAGTAACCCTACACTTTAGCTATGAGATGATAACAAACGCCAGTAATGGTCGGGCTGTTAAAACCCGAACACTCTGGCAGACTTGGACCGATTGGACTGATGCTGTGACAGCCACCTAAGCTTATTGTTACAATATTTCATATAGCCTGACAGAGCAATATCCTTGAAGTACACTTCTGATATCTACTAACCGTCTCTTCTTTTACTTCCGGCTTTGTTAACATGTTCAAGCAAATTTATGAAACACTGCCAACAAGCAGTGGGTGTTACCCTGCAGTGCTCGCACTGTACTGAATGGACCTTCTCCACTTCGGTGGCACTAAAGATCCCATATGGGGTGCCACCGGAGAGGGGAGATCCGAGTGTCCTCATGTATACTCATATAGTTATACACCTCCTGCTTGGAATGTCTGCAACTTGTCAGTGAATATATGTTCATCTTTTAATTATCTATCACATCGTCGTTGCACGACGTACAATGTTAATTGTACACTGTACTTTTATGCAAATTAATAAAATATTTGGAAATAATACAGCAACTAACTAGCTGTTGCAATTATATAGGCCACAGGGTTGCAGTATCGGTGGGGAATACGCGCACGCCTGCACACATATGTGTGCGCCGCAAGACAAGTACCTGCAGGCCCGAGACTGCACATCTGTGTGCATCTCAGGAGCTTCACTTGCACTATGGCCAGGGCGTCCCTGACAGACAGTCAGGAGTTTCTGTGGAAATACAGCTGCTGTAAAAAAAACAAAAAAAACAGATGTCCTTCCTTATAGTGCACCAAAGTATATAAAGAACTAACTGCATAAAGCTAATAACCCTAAATACAAAAAAAAAAATGTTGTGATGGCTTTCTTCTTGTCTTTTGTTTGGTTCCAGTTCCTCTCCCCCTTTTTCTCATTTTTTAAATTAAAGAACTCTTTAATTAAAGAATTAAAGAACTCTCAAATCCTTTCTTGGATTTGAGAAAGATGCAGCTGTGTCAAAACACATCATGCACCCGGGAGACTATTTGTATGGTCCCTTTCTTGTTCTGTACCAGGCGTATGGCCGAGTGACATCAGATCCGGGTCATATGGCTTCCGGTGACGGCATTTCAGGTTCCTGTGGTTGTACACCACCATCATTTTTTTGGTTCCCCAGCATCCTGACATTAGATTGCCCTGAGCTCCCCCGCTTTGAATGGCCACAAGGTTGGGTATGTCTTGCCTCTACTGCCTAACATCACACCAAATGCATTGGCTCTTGGTTCAGGAGCTGAGTATCGACCACATTGTTTATTGTGCATTACCTTTTAGACATTAAAGTGTACCGTTTTTTTGCCCTATCTATTGCATGGTGAAAGTTTTATTTTATTTATTTTTTTAAACTTCAAAGAATTTTTATTGAATTTCCATAAAAATAACAGAAATAACAAAAACATCTATTTTAAGTATAAAACAATCAAAATATAAAGATTGCATAACTACTTAATCACTATAGTAGGTCCTACACATGAGAATGGACAAATGTTACAAACGTAACAAAAAAAAGGTGAATTCCTGTTTACTCCAATGGGTACTAGCTGTAAACAGGCACAAGAGAATGCTTTAAGAATAACAATGAGTATAACTGGAGGAATTAGAAGAGAACTCAAAACCTCAATGGCACTCACTGGAAGAATCTTGGTTTGTGATTCGCGAATTGTAAATCAATTCTTTGAGAGAGTTAGAAGCTCTAAGATGATCAGTCCAAATTTGCAATTTTTTATACTTGGTTGTATTGTAATTTTTGTATGATAACATAAGCTCATATTGGGCTTGCGTATTGAGCCATGTAATTGCCATGTAGCTTCTGATAAATTTGGTGATGAATGCTTTTTTTTTTGTACATGGGGTTATTATCTTTATGCAGTTAATCCTTTATATACTTTGGTGCACCACAAGGATGGAGATCCTTTTTTTCACAATAAAACTCATGGAGATGGAGATAATTTCTTCACTAAAAACTGTCTTATTTATTCATAAATGATATGGAGGTCGGTATAAATAGCTCAATCTCAGTTTTTGCTGACGACACAAAAATAAGCAGGGCAATAACTTCACATCTGACATCAGACCTGAATAAAATAATGGGGTGGGCATCTACATAGCAAATGAGGTTTAATATGGAGAAATGTAAATTAATGCACTTGGGGGCTAAAAACATAAACGCAAACTGCTCACTAGGGGGAGAACCTCTGGGGGAATTAAAGTGGTTGTAAAAAAAACACCTGCAAGACAAAGGCATAGCTGCACTTGTCTGGTCTGGTGACGCTGACACAGGTGAGGTGGTGATTAGGAACAGTTGCTGACTGCTGGTGTGGCGGCAATCAGAAACACTGTTGCCAGCTGCACTGGTGAGGTGACACTGGCACAGTTGTGGCAATGAAGAACTGTTTCTGGTTTACACTGGTCTCATTATGCCATAGTTACACTGCACTGAGGTGTCTAGTGACTACAGACACTGGCTGGCTGCTCTAGTGACGGTGTATGTAAAAAGAAAAAAAATGTTGATCACAGAGTGTTTCCTACAGGGATGATCACTTTAGGAAACACTCTGCTTCCTCTCACAGACAATCTCTGTGATAGGAGACAGAGCACTGGCTGCAACATGTAGCAGTTCCAAACCCGGGCCATTGCCAAATTTTTTTACAGGCCGCTGCTGTCCGTAACGGACATTTATGGACAGGGTAGAAATCGGCCGATTTTTATAAACTGTTCATAAATTTATGGATGGTTGGAAACCCTGGTCAGAGGGTGCACACAAGTGGCACGAGTAGAAGGATGTTTTATATATAAAAGTCAGACAGCAAGTGGTTGAATTTCATACAGAGGGGAAATGGTCCTTGTGATGTGACGGTGACAAAAAATGTCCCCTAAATGAAATGCTTGGAGATGCCTTCAAGCAGTATGTAGGGTTATGGAAAAGTTTAATTTTCACAGACAGCACCAGCAGAACAGTATTCCCCCATCAGATATTTTGAATGTGTAATTTAAGTTTTAACTTTTACATGTAGCTTGGTTTAAATTCACAGCAGCACCCCCATTTGATACATTTCATCTTGAAAAAAAACTTTATGGGTAGTTTTGGCTGTAAAACCTGATTTTTAATCAAATGGTAATAGGCCTGACTTGAACCGTGGAAGTAGTAGCTACATTTGTTTAAAAAAACTATAGGAAATTTTACTCTAGTATGGTTTGTGAATTTTTTTTCACAGCACTACACTGCACATTTTTTGGAAACATCAATACAGAATGCATAAAAACAATTGAAAACCCTAATCACACATTCTCAAACACCCTCCTACCATTTATCCCAAATTATTCACCGGAATATTCCAAATTTAGACTTCAGGTATGTGCTTGGTAGAAATCTGCTAGCATCAGGACAATATGTAAACACTTGAAAAGACAGCAAAAACAAAAAGATACAATAATTGCAATAAAGATTAGAGTTTATTATCTGAGAAGCAATAGCTACAAATATTATTCAGTGGCTGGACAGTATGTAAGCAACTTGGGCCACAATATAAGAAAAAGAGATGAGACTATTGAGTGATTTGAGTGTAATTTTGGTGGGACAATGATCACAAATATTGAACAATGGCTTGTTGATGCAGCAAACAGCTATGAAAAAGAAAAAGTTACGCTATAAGCACCCCAAATCCACTCTGTACAGACTGCAATACTTCAGCCTTCTGGCTATTTGGACATCTTAGTCCCTCAGTTTGCCTCCACACAGGCTTTCATGACTTTTAGCTGGTCAGCTTGTCTCTCTTTAAGACCAGACGGATCAGAACATAGAAACAAACACTGCAATGGTGTCTGTACATACTCTTATGCTTTCTGCAGCATGACTATTCTAGTGAGAAAGGAGCTTGGACCAGGCAGAGGTACTGCTTTTAGTGGGCCAACACACACTTGCCAATCAACCTCACACCTGGTTAATGCAAGACCAAGCAAAGCCTGCAATTTAATAGAATACAAGACTGTTATAATGTGTACATCATTTTTTTTCTGAATTTTGGGTATTGATGTAGTAGTTGGGATGCACACTGCAGAGGCCAGGAATGTCTGAAATTCCCCTGTTTTTGCCAGAAAAAGATATAGCTGCAGCGAGAAAACGTATGGCCATAGGCGTCATCAAAAAGTTAAGTGTAGGATCTTACAGCCATAGGCAGGTGTAAAAGAAAGGGTGGACTGTTTGAAAGGACTGTTGAGTCTATGCACTTTGAACACAGGGGGGTACACACTAATATGTAACCCACCACTCAGGGCCTTTTTACACGGTACATGCTGCTCTGTTCAGCAAGCGATCCATGAGCATATTCCCTGCTTAAACAGCTGGTGGATGTCGTTTTTGTTACATCCATGCCCATTCAGTTTTTTGTCCACATTTACACAGAAAACAGGGGCAAGCATTTACTGGCTCTAAGGGAGACTGAATGTAAACAGAATTGTTTCTGTTTACAACAGGCTACCTCCGATCTGTCACATTTAGGTCTGGGAAAATGGAAAAGGACACCGTTTTTTAGCGGTTCCTTGGCGAACTCTGAGGTTGGTAGACACAAGACCATTTACATCAGCCTGCCCATAGACGCAACTGAAGCTTCCAATTGGATCCGCCTGAAAAACAGACAGGAAGACCTGATCAGAAAGCCCATGTGAAAGGGCCCTTACTCTATATCTCCCGCCATTGCCTGAGTACATTTAATATGACTGCCTTTGCCACAAGGCCCCACCCTTCTATCCTGACATACCTGGTACAATTTTAAAAGAAGTGTCTCAGGCTGTTTTTTTTGTCCCATCAACTCATCAGGCCAGACCACCATGAATTTCCCAAACCATTCTGCACAGTTTTTTGAGCCTATGTTGGGTTACCATTGATTAACCACTTCCGGACCGCCGCATGCCAATATATGTCGGGACTTTGAAGAAGGATATCTTTGTTATGGCAGCAGCTAGCTGCCATAACCCAGGTATCCTCTTCTTCAGCGGGCGGTCCGGTTCCTATAATAGTGGTCTCTTCGGTGGATTTGCTGCAAGATTACGTTTATCGGCGGCGGTACAGGGGCCCCCTCCCGCTTCTCTCCCGTGTCCTCCGCCGCTTACCGGAGCCGTTTGCAGCGGCAGAGGCGATTGGGTCCATTCTCGTGCTTGGTATGGGGATGAGTGAGGGGAAGATGGCCCCCACCCGTCCCCATACCATCGCAGGGCGGAAGCGGCGTCAAAACTTAACTTCCGACCATAGCTCTTAAAGGGCCTTTTTTTATTGCGTTTTAGTGTAAATATGAGATCTGAGGTCTGTTTGATCCCAGATCTCATATTTAGGAGGTCTTGTTATGCTTTTTTTCTATTACAAGGGATGTTAAAATTCCTTGTAATAGGAATAAAAGTGACACAATTTTTTATTTTTAAAAGAACAGTGTAAAAAAAAAAATTATATACGATTTTTTTTTTAAACGCGCCCCGTCTCGCCAAACTCGCACGCAGGAGTGAACGCATACGTGAGCAGCGCCAGCATATGAAAATGGTGTTCAAACCACACATGTGAGGTATCACCGCAATCAGTAGAGAGAGCAATAATTCTAGCACTAGACCTTCTCTGTAACTCAAAACATGCAACCTGTAGAATTTTTTAAACATCGCCTATGGAGATTTTTAAGGGTAAAAGTTTGTCGCCATTCCACAAGCGGGCGCAATTTTGAAGCGTGACATGTTGGGTATCAATTTACTCAGCGTAACATTATCTTTCACAATATGAAAGAAAGTAGGATTTTTAAAACAGCTTACCTGTAAAATCCTTTTCTTGGAGTACATCACGGGACACAGAGCAGCATAGTCATTACTATGTGGGTTATATAGAATTACCTTCAGGTGCTGGCACTGGCAACTTCCAAAACAGGAAGTACCCTCCCCTATATAAGCCCCTCCCATCCGGGAGTACCTCAGTTTTGTAGCAAAGCAATACGTGTCCCCAAAAGAGGGGTGGGAGCTCTGTGTCCCGTGATGTACTCCAAGAAAAGGATTTTACAGGTAAGCTGTTTTAAAAATCCTACTTTCTTGTTCATACATCACGGGACACAGAGCAGCATAGTCATTACTATGTGGGACGTCCAAAAGCAATGCCAAATGAGGGGGGGGATACACCATACATAAGCTGGGCGCCATCAGGCATGAGGATCTTTTGCGGCCTGCAACACACTGCGCCCAAAGGCGACATCCTCCTGACTTCTAACGTCCACCTGGTAGAACCTAGTAAACGTGTGTACTGAAGACCATGTTGCGGCCATACAAATTTGAGCCAGGGAGGCCTGGTGATGCACTGCCCATGAAGTTCCAACTGCTCTCGTGGAGTGCGCCCTAACTTTGAACGGAGGCGGTCTACTTCTCAAGCCATAGGCTTGTATTATGACCTGTCGAATCCACTTGGCTAAAGTAGATTTTGATGCTGCCTGACCCTTTCTGGGGCCTTCCGGCAGAACAAACAAAGAATCCGTTCTACGAATCTGAGCAGTGGCTTTTAGATAAGCTTTAACTGCTCTTACTACATCCAAAGAATGCAATAACTTTTCCTCTACCGAGCTTGGTTTGGGGAAAAAAGAAGGAAGAACCACATCCTGGTTCAAGTGAAACCTCGATACCACCTTAGGAAGAAAGGCTGGGTGAGGGCGTAATACTACTCTGTCCTTATGGATAACCAGATATGGCTCCTTACAGGACATGGCGGCTAATTCCGACACTCTTCTAGCCGAGCATATGGCTACTAAAAATATCAATTTTCTGGTGAGTAGAACCAAGGAAATGTGCCGCAAAGGTTCAAATGGCTGCTTCTGCAGAACCGACAGAACCAAATTTAGATCCCATGGGCATATGGGAGCTTTAATCGGTGGAATAATACGAGTCACCCCTTGCATAAAGGATTTGACAAGTGAATGCATAGCCAGGGGCCTTTGAAATAGTATTGATAAGGCCGAAACCTGGCCCTTGATAGTACTTAAGGCAAACTTCCTGTCTACAGCCCACTGCAGGAAGTCCAGAATTCTGCCTATAACGTACTTACGTGGATGCCATTTTCTGGCCTCGCACCAAGTGATGTACGCCTTCCAAACTCTATAGTAGATCTGCCTGGATACAGGCTTCCTGGCATTGATTATAGTTGATACCACAGAGTTAGAGAGACCTCTCTTCTTTAGGATGTGGGATTCAATAGCCAGGCCGTTAAACTTAGAGTTAGTAAGGAAGGGTGGTATATCGGTCCTTGCGAAAGCAGGTCCGGACGACGTGGAAGGGTCCAAGGACTCCCCACAGACATTTTGATGATCTCCGCGTACCAGGCCCTTCGGGGCCACGCTGGAGCCACCAGGATCACCGGCTTCTTCTCCAACCTGACTCTGCGAAGGAGTCGAGGCAACAATTGTAGCGGAGGGAATGCATATATCAGTCTGAACTGATCCCAAGGGAACACCAGAGCATCCGAGCCGCAAGCGAGGGGATCCCTTGTCCGGGAGACAAATCTGTCCACCTTTGCGTTGAATCTGGATGCTAGCAGATCTACATCCGGTGTTCCCCACCGCTGACATATTGCTCGGAAGACCTCGGGATGAAGGGACCATTCCCCTGGGCATAACTGTTGGCGACTCAGAAAGTCCGCCTTCCAATTCTCCACCCCTGGAATGAAGACAGCTGATATACATGGGACATGCTTTTCTGCCCATTCCAGGATGTGACTTACTTCCCTCTGGGCTGCACGACTCCTGGTGCCTCCCTGATGATTGATATATGCCACTGCTGTGGCATTGTCTGATTGAATTCTGACAGGGGACCCTTGGAGTCTGGATGTCCAGGCTACTAGGGCGTACCGGGCTGCTCGTATCTCTAAGAGATTGATGGGCAGGGTTTTTACTACATTTGACCATCTGCCCTGGAGAGACCATTGCTCCAGTACTGCCCCCCAGCCTATAAGGCTGGCATCTGTAGTGACCACCTTCCAAGATATCGGGCTGAAGGGTTTTCCCTTCTGGAGATTCTGGGGGATCAACCACCAGCAGAGACTCTTCCGAACGGAAGGGGACAAAGCCATCGGGAAGTCTAAAGCCTGAACTTTTCCGTTCCAGGCTGACAATATGGCCCTCTGTAAATTCCTTGAGTGGAATTGGGCGTATGGCACAGCTTCGAATGATGCTACCATCTTTCCTAGCAGCCTCATGCACAGGCGTATGGACGGCTGTCTTTTTGCAGACGGACCAAGCCCCTCAAAGAGGATACCTTGTCTAGAGGTAAGAAAATCTTCCTCTGGTCTGAATCCAGCCGTAGCCCTAGATATACCAGGTTTTTCACTGGCTGTAGGACTGACTTGTCCAGGTTGATGACCCAACCGTGAGATTCTAGATACTTGATTGTATCGACAATTACCACTTCTAGCTTGGCAACTGAGTGGTCCATCAACAACAGGTCGTCTAGGTATGCCATTATCGTTACACCTCGTGTTCTTAGATCGGCCAACAGTGGGGCCAGAATTTTTGTGAACACTCGTGGTGCTGTGGCCAGACCGAATGGTAAGGCTCTGAACTGAAAATGGCGCCCTTCTACTGCAAAGCGTAGAAATTTTTGATGACCTGGAAAGATGGGAACATGCAAGTAAGCATCTTTGATGTCGATCGAGGCTAACCATTCCTCCCCTTGTAGGGCAGCGGTGACCGATCGGATCGACTCCATCCGGAAAGACCGGACGTTTAGAAATTTGTTTAGACTCTTTAGGTCCAATATGGGTCTTATGTCCCCGTTTGGCTTCGGGACTGTGAAAAGGTTTGAGTAGAAACCCAACCCCCACTCTTCCATAGGAACCTCCATAATTACTCCTTGGAGCAATAGTTGTTCTAACGCCAATAGGAGAGACCCTCTTTTCAGAGGGTCTTTTGGCATGCCTGACCACATAAAATGGGAAGGAGGAGACTCTTTTAACTCCAACTTGTATCCCAGAGTTACTGCGGAGAGCACCCATCTGTCTTTGATCGTCTCCTGCCAGGTCTCTGCGAACAACTGAAGTCTTCCCCCCACCCGTTTGAGTGGGGGCAGCCCTTCATAGGCTTGACTTGGAGGCTGGTTTAGTACCCCTTCGGATCCAGGGTTTCTTATTACCCTGTGACTGTCCCTGATTTTTACCCCCTGAGTTTGACCGAGGAGGCCGTCGGAACTGCTTAGTAGCAGACGTTGCAGGGATAGGAGAGGTAGTCCTCTTAAAAGATGGACCCCTAGACCTCTTCTTACTCGGTAAGAGAGTACTTTTACCACTGGAAATCTTCTGGATATACTTATCCAGGTCCTCGCCAAAAAGGCATTCCCCATGAAATGGGAAGCTAACTAAGAGCTTCTTACAGGGAGCTTCAGCAGACCAGTTTTTGAGCCACAGAAGCCTACGCATATGTACCAAAAACAGCGTGAGGCGGGAGGCCTGATGGATAGAATCCTTGATGGCTTCAACCGCAAAGCATAATGCTCTAGGCAGATCAGCCAGAGCCTGGGCCTGCTGGTCTGGCAAATCCCTCAGGACCATTTTCATTTGATCCTTTAAAGCTTGGCAGACCCCAATAGCTGCCATGCTGGCTGTGTAACAGCCCCTGCTGTGGAAAAAGCAGATTTTAATAAAGATTCCAATTTTTTATCCACTGGATCTTTGAACATTTGAACATTATCTACTGGACATGTCAGTGATTTGTTCACAGAAGAGATGGCTGCATCCACCGTAGGAACATTCCATCTCCGGGTGAACTTTTCCTCCATGGGATAGATCACCGGAAATTTTTTAGGCGGGACAAATAGTTTATCAGGATGTTCCCAGTCCTGGTATATAAGTCCAATTACTCAGTCATACAACACTGTACCCATATGAAATTTTTGTCCTTTTTTTCACACAAATAGAGCTTTCTTTTGGTGGTATTTAATCACTGTTGGGTTTTTTATTTTTTGCGCTATAAGAGAAAAAAGACTGAAAATTTTGTAAAAAAATGATTTTTTTTTCCGTTTCTGTTATAAAATTTTGCAAATTACTATTTTTTCTTCATAAATTTTGGCCAAAATTTATACTGCTACATATCTTTGGTAAAAATAAGTACAAATTGGTGGATATTATTTGGTCTTTGTGAAAGTTATAGAGTCCACAAGCTATGGTGCCAATATCTGAAAATTGATCACACCTGAAGTACTGACGGCCTATCTCAATTCTTGAGACCCTAACATGCCAGAAAAGTACAAATACCCCCCAAATGACCCCTTTTTGGAAAGAAGACATTCCAAGGTATTCAGAAAGAGGCATTGTGAGTTTTTTGAAGTTGTCATTTTTTCCCACAATTCTTTGCAAAATCAAGATTTTTTTTTCTCTTTTTTTTTTTTCACAAAATTGTCATATTAGCAGGTTATTTCTCACACACAGCATATGCATTCCACAAATTACACCCCAAAACACATTCTGCTATTACTCCCGAGTATGGCGATACCACATGTGTGAGACTTTTACACAGCGTGGCCACATACAGAGGCCCAACATGCAGGGAGCACCTTCAGGCGTTCTGGAGCACCAAGGCCAATTCTGACATTTCTCTCCTACATGTAAAAATCATCATTTATTTGCTAGAAAATTACATAGAACCCCAAAACATTATATATGTTTTTTTAGCAAAGACCTTAGAGAATATAATGGTGGTTGTTGCAACTTTTTATCTCGCACGATATTTGTGCAGCAATTTTTTTAACGCGTTTTTTACGGAAAAAAAATGTTTTGTGCTTAAAAAAAAAAAAAAAACAGTAAACTTAGCCCAATGTTTTTGCATAATGTGAAAGATGAAGTTACGCCGAGTAAATAGATACCTAACATGTCGCCCTTAAAAATTGCACACACTCGTGGAATGGCGCCAAACTTCGCTACTTAAAAAATCCCCATAGGCGACGCTTTAAATATTTTTACTGGTTACATGTTTTGAGTTACAGAGGAGGTCTAGGGCCAAAATGATTGCTCTCGCTCTAACGTTCGCAGAGATACCTCACATGTGTGGTTTGAAAACCGTTTTCATATGTGGGCGGGACTTACGTATGCGTTCGCTTCTGTATGCGAGCTCACGGGGACAGGGGCGCTTTAAAAAAAAATATATATTTTATTCTTCATTTTACTTTATTTATTTTAGTTTGACATGTTTTTCCGCCCTAAACATTTTTTTGATCACTTTTATACCTATTACAAGGAACGTAAACATCCCTTGTAATAGGAATATGGCATGACAGGTCCTCTTTACAGTGAGATATGGGGGGGGGGGGGGGTGTCAATAAGACCCCACATCTCACCTCTAGGCTGGGAAGCCTGAAAAAAATACAAAAAAAAAAACAACAATCCTGGCTTTGATCGTAGCGGTGAGTCGGTAGAAGCACCGGAGGGCAGCGGGAGGGGGGGGCATCCCCTCTCGCCTCCCGTAAGAATGATCAAGCAGCGGAACAGCCGCTATGATTGTTCTTATGGTGTAGGGAATCGCCGGCTGAAAAAGCTAATATCTGAATGATGCCTGTAGCTGCTCCCATCATTCAGATATCCCCGCACAAAGTCAAGGACGTCATATGACGGCCGGAGGGCAGGAAGTGGTTATTGCAGAGTATTGCCGGGCATTGCGGAGTATTGCTGGGCATTGCGGAGTATTGCCGGGCATTGCGGAGTATTGCAGGGCATTGCGGAGTATTGCGGACTATGGCAGGGTATTGCGGTGTATGGCAGGGTATTGCGGTGTATGGCAGGGTATTGCACGGGTATTGCACAGGGTATTGTGGAGGGTATTGCACAGGGTATTGTGGAGGGTATTGCAGAGTATTGTGGAGGGTATTGCAGAGTATTGTGGCGGGTATTGCAGAGTATTGTATTGCAGAGTATTGTGCAGGGTATTGCAGAGTATTGTGCAGGGTATTGCAGAGTATTGTGCAGGGTATTGCAGAGTATTTTGCAGAGTATTTTGCAGGGTATTGCAGAGTATTTTGCAGGGTATTGCAGAGTATTTTGCAGGGTATTGCAGAGTATTTTGCAGGGTATTGCAGAGTATTGTGCAGGGTATTGCAGAGTATTGCACCAGGGTATTGCAGAGTATTGCACCAGGGTATTGCAGACTATTGCACCAGGGTATTGCAGAGTATTGCACCAGGGTATTGCAGAGTATTGCACCAGGGTATTGCAGAGTATTTCGCAGGGTACTGCAGAGTATTTCGCAGGGTATTGCAGAGTATTGCAGCAGGGTATTGCAGAGTATTGCACCAGGGTATTGCAGAGTATTGCACCAGGGTATTGCAGAGTATTGCACCAGGGTATTGCAGAGTATTGGCAGGGTATTTTGCAGAGTATTGGCAGGGTGTATTGCAGAGTATTGGCAGGGTATAGCACAGGGATGGCTGAGCAGGGATGGATGGATCTGTGACTGCAATTGTCACAGATCCAGCCCACAGTGCTGCTGCTGCCATCCGCTCCCTCCCCCTCCCCTCTCACACTGTACCGATCGGTACAGAGAGGGGAGGGAGGAACCGGCGTCATCAAATGACGCCGGTCTGTTTACAAGTGATTGCTCCGTCATTTGACGGAGCGATCACGTGGTAAACGGCCGCTATCAGCAGCGATTTACCGCGATTCGTGATCCGCCGGGTCCTCTGGACCCGGCGGTCACGGAGCTTCCCGTGTGCGCGCCCCAGGGGGCGCGCGGGAGCGCGATTCTGGGAGGACGTTATATAACGTCTTCCCAGAGTTAAGCAACCACCTTGTCGACGTTATTTGTCGGCAGGTGGTTGTTAAGTGGTTAAATTTCGTACCTGGGGGGGTGTGTATGATATGCATGTAAAGTGGCGCATGTTTCCCGTGCTTAGAACTGTCCCTGCACAAAGTGTCATTTTTGAAGGAAAAAAAGTCATTTAAAACTCACTCGCGGCTATTAACCACTTAAGCCCCGGACCATTTGGTAGCTAGAGGACCAGAGGTGAATTCAGAATTTTGCACTGCGCTGATTTAACTGTAAATTGTGCGGACATGCAATGTTGTACCCAAACAAAATTTGCGTCCTTTTCTTCCCACAAATAGAGCTTTCTTTTAATGGTATTTGATTGCCTCTGCGATTTTTATTTTTTGCGATATAAACGGAAAAAGACCGAAAATTTTGAAAAAAAATAATATTTTCTACTTTTTGTTATAAGAAAAATCGAATAAACTCAATTTTAGTCATACATTTAGGCCAAAATGTATTCAGCCACATGTCTTTAGTAAAAAAAACGTCAATAAGTGTATATTTATCGGTTTGCGCAAAAGTTATAGCGTTTACAAACTAGGGTACATTTTCTGGAATTTACACAGCTTTAAATTTATGACTGCCTATCTCATTTCTTGAGGTGCTAAAATGGCAGGGCAGTACAAAACTCCCCCCAAATGACCCCATTTTGGAAAGTAGACACCCCAAGGAAATTGCTGAGAGGCATGTTGAGCCCATTGAATATTTTTTTTTTTGTCCCAAGTGATTGAATAATGACAAAAAAAAAAAAAAAATACAAAAAGTTGTCACTAAATGATATATTGCTCACACATGCCATGGTTATATGTGGAATTGCACCCCAAAATACATTCTGCTGCTTCTCCTGAGTACGGAAATACCACATGTGTGGGACTTTTTAGGAGCCTAGCCACGTACGGGACCCCGGAAACCAAGCACCGCCTTCAGGATTTCTAAGGGCGCAAATTTTTGATTTCACTCCTCACTACCTATCACAGTTTTGAAGGCCATAAAATGCCAAAATAGCACAAAACCCCCCCAAATGACCCCATTTTAGAAAGTAGACACCCCAAGGAAATTGCTGAGAGGCCTGTTGAGCCCATTGAATATTTTTTTTTTGTCCCAAGTGATTGAATAATGACAAAAAAAAAAAAATTACAAAAAGTTGTCACCCATTTTGGAAAGTAGACACCCCAAGCTGTTTGCTGAGAGGCATGGTGAGTATTTTACAGCTCTCATTTGTTTTTGAAAATGAAGAAAGAATTTTTTTTTTTCTTTCAAAACTTTGTGACAAAAAGCGAGATCTGCAAAATACTCACAATACCTCTCAGCAAATAGCTTGGGGTGTCTACTTTCCAAAATGGGGTCATTTGGGGGGGTTTTGTGCCATCTGGGCATTCCATGGCCTCCGAAACTGTGATAGGCAGTGAGAAGTGAAATCAAAAATTTACACCCTTAGAAAGCCTGAAGGCGGTGATTGGTTTTTGGGGTCCCGTACGCGGCTAGGCTCCCAAAAAGACTCACACATGTGGTATCCCCGTACTCAGGAGAAGCAACAGAATGTATTTTGGGGTGTAATTCCACATATGCCCATGGCATGTTTGAGCAATATATCATTTAGTGACAACTTTGTGCAAAAACAAAAAAAAAAAAATTTCTTTTTTCCGCAACTTGTGTCAACATATAAAATATTCCATGGACTCGACATGCCTCTCAGTATATAGCTTGGGGTGTCTACTTTCCAAAATGGGGTCATTTGGGGGGGTTTTGAACTGTTCTGGCATTTTATACACAACATTAGGAAGCTTACATCCACTCTTCTAACCATTTGAAGACAAAGCCCTTTCTGACACTTTTTGTTTACATGAAAACATATTTTTTTTTTGCAGGAAAATTATGTTGAACCCCCAAACATTATATATATTTTTAAAGCAAAGGCCCTACAGAATAAAATGGTGGGTGTTGCATTTTTTTTTCTACATAGTATTTGCGCAGCGATTTTTCAAACGCATTTTTTGGGGAAAAAATACACTTTTTTTATTTTAATGCACTAAAACACACTATATTGCCCAAATGTTTGATGAAATAAAAAAGATGATCTTAGGCCGAGTACATAGATACCAAACACGACATGCTTTAAAATTTCGCACAAACGCGCATTGGCGACAAACTACATACATTTTTAAAAGCCTTTAAAAGCCTTTACAGGTTACCCCGTTAGATTTACAGAGGAGGTCTACTGCTAAAATTGGGCAAGAGCAGGGCAGGACAGGGGTGCTTTTTTTTATTATTATTAATTTTGCTTTTTTATTTTATTTTTAAATTGTTCCTTCCATGTTTTTTTTTTTTTATCATTTTTATTGTTATCTCAGGGAATTTAAATATCCCCTATGATAGTAATAGGTAGTGACAGGTACTCTTTTTTTGAAAAAACTGGGGTCTAGACCCTAGATCTTTCCTCTGCCCTCAAAGCATCTGACCACACCAAGATCGGTGTGATAAAATGCTTTCCCAATTTCCCAATGGCGCTTTTTATATCCGGGGGGGGACATTCCCTCCCACTGCTTGTAAAAGCAGTCCAGAGGCTAATTAGCCACTAGGGTTGCTTTTACATTAAAGCCGGCCGCTGGCTGAAAAGAATGATACCAAGATGATACCTAAACCCGCAGGCATCAATCTGGTATAACCATTCAAAGTCCAGCAACATACCAGTACGTTGCTGGTCCTTGTTGGACATGTATTGTAATCTTTTTTTTTCATGCAGCCAGGTGGCTGAACGAAAAAAGAGATTGATTGGTGGGTATGCCCACCATTAGAATACCGCCCTTCATCCACCCACTTCTAATGATGGGCATACATGCACCATTTATATATGCCGAAGCATGGGGGCATCCTCCCGCAAAAAAGTTATGCCGCACACACATGGTCGGACTTTTCCACGGGCAAGCCTCCGTCGGAATTTCGACCGTATGTACGCGGCATTAGGAGCAAAATCGCTCCTCCGCCCCTGCTGCCCCAATGCTTCGGCATATTTCCTTCTTTTTTTTTTTAACTGTGGTGGTGAAATCACCTCCTACAGCACTGGAGTCGCAGGGATCAGGCCTGTCTCTGCGAACGCTGCAGTTATGTGTGTTGTGTTTTGTAAGTGACAGTGATCGATCGATACTGCACTTCGGTGGCCTGGGCTGGACGGAGGGGCAAAACGCAGGTGCTATCAGGTATCTGGGCTGATCCCGCTAACACTGCGTTTTTGGGAACCCTAAACTGCTGGGGACGCTAGTATAGATCTGATCAGATCAGATATTGATCTGTTCAGATACTATACCACTAAGGGAGGTGTATGCTTCACGCGTGGGTGTTAGCGTTACTGGCACTAACCTGACGCTGCCTGGGGTGTGACGCAGACCCTCTCTGACGCTAAAACCTAATTGATATCACCCTGACACTATAAAAAGCAAACTAACTAACCAGCGTCACCCGTAACACTTATATGATGATTACTGGTGAAAGGGTTAACTAGGGGCAATTAGGGGGTTAAAACCTTTATTAGATAATATATGGGGGTACCTGACGCTATAAAAACCTGCGGCGAACCTAAAAAAAAATTACTGGCTACCGATCTGCATCACCGACGCTAAGACATCGATCAGAAAAATGATCGCTTAGCGACAGTGGTGATAGGGGGTGAAAGGGTTACCTGGGGGGCGATCAAGGGGGTTAAACCTTTATTAGATAATTTATGGGGGGTACCCGACGCTATAAAAACCTGCGGCGAACCTACAAAAATTACTGGGTACCGATCTGCATCACCGACGCCAAGACAGCGATCAGAAAAACAATTGCTTAGTGACAGTGGTGATAGGGGGTGAAAGGGTTACCTGGGGGGTGATCAAGGGGGTTAAACCTTTATTAGATAATTTATGGGGGTACCCGACGCTATAAAAACCTGCGGCGAACCTAAAAAAAAAATACTGGCTACCGATCAGCATCACCGACGCTAAGACATCGATCAGAAAAACGATCGCTTAGTGACAGTGGTGATAGGGGGTGAAAGGGTTACCTGGGGGGCGATCAAGGGGGTTAAACCTTTATTAGATAATTTATGGGGGTACCCGACGCTATAAAAACCTGCGGCGAACCTAAAAAAAAATACTGGCTACCGATCAGCATCACCGACGCTAAGACATCGATCAGAAAAACGATCGCTTAGTGACAGTGGTGATAGGGGGTGAAAGGGTTACCTGGGGGCGATCAAGGGGGTTAAACCTTTATTAGATAATTTATGGGGGTACCCGACGCTATAAAAACCTGCGGCGAACCTAAAAAAAATTACTGGGTACCGATCTGCATCACCGACGCCAAGACAGCGATCAGAAAAATGATCGCCAAGCGACGGCGGTGCTAGGGGGTGAAAGGGTTATCTGGGGGGTGATCAAGGGGTTATACCTTTATTAGGGGGGGGGTTAGGGGGCTACACTGGACCTAAAACTAAATGTAGTGACACTTTTACAGTCACAAATGTCACTGATTGCAGTGATCAGTAAATAAATGGTCACTGCAATCAGTGACACTGTGACTGGGGGCTGGGGGGTGATCTGGGGGGCTGGGGGTGATCTGGGGGGGCCTGGGGGGCGATTTATGTGCCTATGTGTGCTGGTGTTAGTGTAGTGTTAGTGCACTGACCTGTGTGTCTTCTCTTGTACGACGCTCGGTAT
Source organism: Rana muscosa (assembly GCA_029206835.1). Lineage (NCBI taxonomy): Eukaryota > Metazoa > Chordata > Amphibia > Anura > Ranidae > Rana > Rana muscosa. The sequence goes on along the minus strand of CM055118.1, from coordinate 365,812,725 downwards.
ATGTGAGCGCCGCACAGGAGATGACATCACTTCCTCCTGCTTTCTCTATCTGTGTAAACAGTACACAGACAGAGGGGGCATTTCTATTCGCCGGGAGCGATCGCGGGGGGTGGTCGGAATCGAACGGCCGCCCCCCCATCTCGGAACGCTCCCAGACGAATTCCGACCGCTCACTGTACAGAAGGGGGGTCCGATCGGACCCCCCAACTGTACAAAGGCAATCACGTACACTCTACGTGATTGTGCCTGTCGGTGCCATTGTGCCGACGTATATATACAGTGAGCGGTCGTTAAGTGGTTAATGAATTGTCTGCTTTTATCAATACATAGAAAAGTCATTGATAAAAAAAAAAAAAAAGCGTGGGGGTTCCCCCAAATTCAATTACCAGGCCCTTTAGGTCTGGAATGGATATTAAGGGGAACCCCGACGCAAATGAAAAAAAAAATGGCGAGGGGTTCCCCCTAAATATCCATACCAGGCCCTTGAGATCTGGCATGGATTTTAAGGAGAACTCCACCCCAAATTTTAAAAAAAATGGCGTGGGGTCCCCCCAAAAATCCATACCAGACCCTTATCCAAGCACGCAACCTGGCCGGCCGCAGGGGAAGAGGGGGGGACGAGAGAGCGGCCCCCCTCCCTCCTGAACCGTACCAGGCCACATGCCCTCAACATGGGGAGGATGTCCCCATGTTGATGGGGACAAGGGCCTCATCCCCACAACCCTTGCCCGGTGGTTGCGGGGGTCTGCGGGCGGGGGTCTTTTTGGAATCTGGAAGACCCCTTTAACAAAGGGGACCCCCAGATCCCGGCCTCCCCCTATGTGAATTGGTAAGGGGTACATTGTACCCCTACCATTTCACGAAGAAAGTGTCAAAAAATGTAAATAAAAACACACACACCTTGGAAAGTCCTTTATTTAAAAAAAAAAAATAATAAAAAAAAAAACATTCCAGCGATGAAATCCAGTGTCCCGCGGCGATCCCGATGTCCAGCGCTGTCCGTCATTGGTTGTGCCTGTGCGGACCTGATGGGGAACTTCCTCCGCTGTGTTTTAAATGTATAGACCCGCCCCTTCTAAAGTTCCCCATCAGGTCCGCTCAGCGGACCAGATGCGGAACATGAGAAGGGGCGGGTCTATACATGTATTACACAGCGAATGAAGTTCCCCATCAGGTCTGCCCCCTCGGTATGTCCGACCCCGCCTACGTCATTGGCCTGAGCGGGGAACTTCCTTCACTGTGTAATTTAAATTTACACAGTGAAGGAAGTTTCCCGCTCAGGCCAATGACGTAGGCGGGGTCCGACATACCGAGGGGGCAGACCTGATGGGGAACTTCTCTCACTTTGTAATACATGTATAGACCCGCCCCTTCTCATGTTCAGCATCTGGTCCGCTGAGCGGACCTGATGGGGAACGAGAGAAGGGGCGGGTCTATTCATGTATTACACAGCGAACAAAGTTCCCCATCAGGTCCGCCCCCTCGGTATGTCGGACCCCGCCTACGTCATTGGCCTGAGCGGGAAACTTCCTTCACTGTGTAAATTTAAATTACACAGTGAAGGAAGTTCCCCGCTCAGGCCAATGACGTAAGCAGGGTCGGACATACCGAGGGGGGCGGACGTGATGGGGAACTTCATTCGCTTTGTAATACATGTATAGACCCGCCCCTTCTCATGTTCCGCATCTGGTCCGCTGAGCGGACCTGATGGGGAACTTTAGAAGGGGCGGGTCTATACATTTAAAACACAGCGAGGAAGTTCCCCATCAGGTCCGCACAGGCACAACCAATGACGGACAGCGCTGGACATCGGGATCACCGCGGGACACTGGATTTCATCGCTGGAATGTTTTTATTTTTTTATTATTTTTTTATTTTTTAATAAAGGACTTTTTCAAGGTGTTTGTGTGTTTTTATTTACATTTTTTGACACTTTCTTCATGAAATGGTAGGGGTACAATGTACCCCTTACCAATTCACATAGGGGGGCCGGGATCTGGGGTCCCCTTTGTTAAAGGGGTCTTCTAGATTCCAAAAAGCCCCCACCCGCAGACCCCCACAACCACCGGGCAAGGGTTGTGGGGATGAGGCCCTTGTCCCCATCAACATGGGGACATCCTCCCCATGTTGAGGGCATGTGGCCTGGTACGGTTCAGGAGAGAGGGGGGCTGCTCTCTCGTCCCCCCCTCTTCCCCTGCAGCCGGCCAGGTTGCGTGCTCGGATAAGGGTCTGGTATGGATTTTTGGGGGGACCCCACGCCATTTTTTTTTAAATTTGGGGTGGAGTTCTCCTTAAAATCCATGCCAGATCTCAAGGGCCTGGTATGGATATTTAGGGGGAACCCCTCGCCATTTTTTTTTCATTTGCGGCGGGGTTCCCCTTAATATCCATTCCAGACCTAAAGGGCCTGGTAATTGAATTTGGGGGAACCCCCACGCTTTTTTTTTTTATCAATGACTTTTCTATGTATTGATAAAAGCCGACAATTCATTAATAGCCGCGAGTGAGTTTTAAATGACTTTTTTCCTTCAAAAATTGACAGTTCTAAGCACGGGAAACATGCGCCACTTTACATGCATATCATACACACCCCCCAGGTACGAAATTTAAAGGAATATTTCACTTTTATTTTTTCATTTTAAGCATTATTAAAATCACTGCTCCCGTAAAAACGTCTATTTTTTTAACCTTTTTTTGCATTGATACATGTCCCCTGGGGCAGGACCCGGGTCCCCAAACACTTTTTAGGACAATAAATTGCATATTAGCCTTTATAATTAGCACTTTAGATTTCGAACGTTCGAGTCCATTGTATTTAATAGGGTTCTGAAGTTTACACGAACATTCTGTCTGTTCGCAGGTTCTGGTGCGAACCGAACAGGGGGGTGTTCGGCTCATCCCTGATGGAGACAAGAGGTTAGGTTTATATTAGGTAGGAAAGAGTGAATTGGCTGGTTCAAGAGAAGGGATTAATGGATTGCATAGCTATAGTTCCAAAATTCTCTCTTCCAAAACTTAACAAAAAAACAAAAACAAAGGAGCAACATGGCAATATTATTCTCATTCCCTCTCTGTGGCTTTTAATTCTCACTGAAATGTGTTATTAATTAGAAAAGAAAGAATAATAACCTTAAAGTTTACCTAAAGCTTATTTTATTTCTTAGTTTAAATTTTTTAGCAGTCGTGTTGGGGAGATTTCTTTATTTCCTGTCACAGAGACAGGAGAAAGTGACGGTAAATCCTTTCCTAGAAGGTCAATCATCATTTAAACAGGTGTCCCTACTAGAAGACTCCCCCTAAAATCCTATTTTTTTGTGACAACCATAACATTTTGGATTCCCAATCAATTTCTGTCGTAGTGACATTGGTTTACAGAACACACAATGTTATTCTCCCCATGGCAACAATGACAACCTGGCATGGGTTCTAACCTTTTCCCATTCCAGATACATTTTTGTAAATAATATTTTAACCCTAAACATTTACAAAATTTGAAATACATGTAAAATATTATGTATTGCTTGTATGATGGCCTTTTTCTCCTTTTGGTTCCTTAAACTGTAGATAAGAGGGTTCAACATTGGGGTCATTACTGAATAAATTACAGAGGCCACTTTTTCTTGTTTTTCTAGGGCACTGGAAGGTGAGCGCAAATAAGTAATGAAAACGGACACAAAGAAGACGCCGGTGCAAATGAGATGGGAAGAGCAAGTGCTGAAAGCTTTCTGTCGTCCTTTAGAAGATTTTATACGTAATATGATGGTAAAGATAAAAACATAAGAGACCAGGATCGTTGACAATGAATAAAGACAATAGGAGCCAACAGAGAGAATAGTTCATATGTTGCAAATAAGTGTTTTGTAGCAAGACAAGCGGAGTATGGGAGGGATGTCACAGTAGAAATGGCCTATAAGTGTCAAACCACAGAACTGGAGACTGAACAAGCAGCTGGTCAGCACAACTGACTGAAAGAAGCCCATGGAGAATGAGATACCAACAAGAGAGAAACATTTGCTTTTGGTCATGATGGAAGCATAGTGAAGAGGGTGACAGATAGCAGCGTAGCGGTCATACGACATACTGGAGAGTAGAAGGACCTCAGTTCCTGCTAGGCCAGCAAAAAAGAAAAATTGGATGGTACAACCATTAAACGATATGGTCTTGCTGATGGATGGAAGGTCAGACAACATTTTAGGAGTGACAGCTGTAGAGTAGATAAGGTCAACTGCTGAGAGGAAACTCAAGAAATAATACATTGGAGTGTGAAGGTTGGAGGCAACAAGAACAAGAATAATTAAGCCAATGTTTCCGATTATGGTCACAAGGTACACCATCAAGAAAAAAGCAAAGAGAAACGGGATGAGTTTATCATTATTGGTTAGTCCAGAAAATACAAACACTGTCACCTGTGTGTTGTTTTCCATAGCCATTGAGCTGAGCTAAGCTGAGATGTGTTTTTTTTTTGTTTTGTTTTTTAGGAAACCTATGCCAAGAGAAATACATAGGCTGGTATAGCTAATCTCATTAGAATCTCAAAGAATAACCATCTAGCTGAGTGTAGCTTCATTACCTTCTCAGTCAGTAGGAAGAAGTAACAATCTCGGGTCAGTATACTTGTTCCACGTCAGGATGTATTGAAGACATTGTATCCTCATGATAACCAGGTAACTGTAATTTTCAAAAGAAAAGGAGAACAACGATAGCCATCTTATTTCTCCCAGGTTTGCTTTCCGTATATTTTTAGCAGTGCAGCTATCTTTCTTGAGAAAAAAAAAATGGTTGCATTAGTGTTTCTCAATATATATATATATTTTAAAGATACTCTTTATTGAGCATTTTGAGCTTAGGGTACAAAACAAAGCCTATTGGGCATACCCAAATAGAAATACAGAAAAAAAAGCCACACAAACAAAGCTAAACACAAACACAAACAAAAATCAAAGCCACAAAAACAATGACAAACTATCCACTTGTCAACTACAATGGCGGATTTAGATAAAGCCCAAAAGTTTCTTAATATTTAACTTCATATTTAACAATATTTAAATCATATTTCAAGCTAGTTCAAGAGGATGAGAGCAAGGATTGGGACTTTAATTGAAGCACATATGTACAAGGACATTAATAGGGTGAACTAGAGGAATTTTATTAAAACATCGTACAACACATGTATATCAATTGGTATAATAGACATTGTAATATTTGTAACAGCAGTGGACATGGTGACATAGCCACCGCTGAAAAGGTAAACAGTCAACACAAAAAAAAAGTATACATGATAATGACATAATAGTCAAGGAGTAAAACAAGAGCAATTTCGGTGGGTCACCACAAATAAGAGGGTATAATTGGTAATAAGAAATAATGCCTGCAGAACTTATGGCCTGATAAACCTGTATAGATAAGGGTAACTTGGTGATTTGGGGTTAAAAAATTGCAATTGGTTGACACGGCATCTGGTAGCTCAATGCGTTTCGCGGCTTCTTAGCCGCTCATCAGGAGCATGCGCGTGATAACTATGAAAAGATATGGAAATAAAAGGTAAGTACAAAAATAAAAATAAGTATTTGGGGGTAGAAAGTAGCCCCAGCACCGGGGTGCATACTTACATTATAATGACTATAGGATGGAATGCAGTTGTAGGCATGGCTAACACAAAGATTTCAAGCTAGAGAGAAGTGAGTTCAGCACAGTTTTCATTTCACAGTGAAACAATTCTGGGTATATTTATAGAGCAGTGTGCCCAGAAGGTGGCTGAAGAGGCATATTCATAGTCTGGGATTTAGAGCAGCAGTGTTCTTTCTTCATCTCCCTGTTGGAAGGAATACACCCATCTGGGTAGGGGGTGGCTACCCTCACCTTCAGCAACTATTTCTGTTTCCAGCAGCCATTCACCTGTGCAGAGCTTTCTCTTGGGATACCTTCTGGATCTGATCAAGGGATTCCTCACCTGGGGACCTGGTCTGGAAAGCTCACTAAAGAGTGTCCATTGAATACTGGAAGGAGGCATCCAGTGGCCCTGAGACATTGTGAGTACTGACCTAAGCCCAGTGTTTTTAGTGACTGCGTGCTGTTTTCCCCTGGGTGGGCGAGTATACAGAACCCTGGCCTGGGTTAGCTTCCAAAGAAAAGATTTAGTAACACTTTATGTATTTTAGCCTGCATAAAAAAACTATTAACAAAGACTGAACAAGATGAGATGTCCTAATACAAGCACATAGGAAATTTGGAGTATCCCATACCACCCCTTCACAATCCTCAAGTTATTCAAAAATAAACATTTCAAAAAGACCAGCCCTAGACTTATTATTAAACCAGAAAGACTGAAATGTTGCTGTGTGACTGTCTGCCTCACATCTGCTTTGAGAAAAGAACCTGATAATCTACAGTGGCCCCTCCAGGGGTAGCACTACAGTCATTTATAGGACCCGAGATCACCAGCAAGCCACTTCATAATATTTAACGGTCTGTTCAAAACAGGCAAACACATATGGCTCTCTTCAGCAAAAGCAAAGCTAACAATTCACATGCCTGGTAAAAAGAAAACCATACAATAGGGCTCACCACCAGTCTCTTGGTCCCATACTGGGGTTTAGGGTTCCCACTTGTTTTGGGGTATAAGACAAGCTGCAGGAGTCCAGAAAAACCAGAGTCTCAGTTCTCCAGAGAGCCCACCCTTGTTCACAGCTGTGATCAACTCAACACTACCTCACAAACCTCTTCTGCTTCCTTCCTGCTACCTTACAAGGCTCCCTCGCATGTGGCTTAACCCCAGTCAGTCTCTATAGTCAGGGTTTGGAGGTTCTTGCCTCCCAAAACTCTTCAAACCTTTGAAATTCTGAAACATAAGCCGGTTCCCATAACTTGTAATAGAAATACAGGTCTTCTTTATGGAGAGATATGGGGGTCAATAAGACCCCAGATCTACCCTCTACATTTACAAGCAAAAGTATAAAATTTAAAAATGTGATCTATTGCTTGTAAAAAAAAAAATGTACTTCTTCCATAGACTGGAAATTACGCCATGACATCGCTCTGGTCCTCCAAGACCAAAAAGGCAATCAGAGACCATCTGGTCTCTGGTAAACTCTTTGGCCAGTCGTGCGACCGTCGGATCATTTCTATGTAAACAATGCATATCTCAGTTCTGACAGGGGGGGATGGATTTTGTGTTCCTGCAAAACAGGGAATAAATTCCATTACTTCCCCTCATAAAAGCAGCACATACAGTACACACAAACACTGGTTAGACACACAGTTAACCCTTTGATCACCCCTGATGTTAACCCTTTCCCAGCCAGTGTCATTAGTACAGTGACATTGCGTATTTTTAGCACTGATCACTTTATTAGTGTCACTGGTTTTCACAAAGTGTCAGTTATTGTCAGAATGTCCACCCCAATATCACTGTTCCGCTATAAGACGCTGATCGCCACCATTACTAGTATGAAAGAAAAAATCCATTAATATATCCTATAGTTTGTAGACGCTATAACATTCGCGTAAACAAATCAATATACCCTCAGACTCCATTCACACAGGGGCAACACGACTTCCAGCGCGACTTTGGGAGGCAACTTGGACACGACTTGAGTATGAATCACAGCGCGACCTGGAGCTACTTACAAGGCAACTTCAAGTTGCCTCCAGGACAGGAGACATTCCAGTGGCCAATCAAACAAGAATCAGCTCTGGGGGAGGGAGGGGTTTGCCTGAGAAATGTATGTTTTCTTCCTGGAAAGTTGCTTCTGTTAAGACAGGGGATCCAACTTCTGAGTGACTTTCATTGAAATCAATGGGTACAGGTCGCCTAGCAGTTGCCTAGAAGTCAGATTGAAGTAGTACAGGAACCTTTTTTGAAGTCGGAGCGACTGCAGTAGTGTGCATTAAGACGGCTCCATTCACTTACATTGATTTTCTCATGCAGCGCGACTTGAGGCGACTAGAGGCGACCTGGGGCGACTTGAAGTCGGATTCAAAGTTGCCCCTGTGTGAATGGGCTCTCATTGTGATTTTCTTTACCAAAAACATGTAGCAGAATACATATTTGGCTAAATTTATAAATAAATTAGATTTTTTTTAAAATTTATTGGATATGTTTTATAGCAGAAAGTAAAAAAAAAACTGTATATATACAAAATAAAAAATCTGATTAAATACCACCAAAAGAAAGCTCTATTTGAAAATATTTTATTTGGGCACAGTGTCGCATGACCGCGCAATTTTCAGTTACAGTAAAGCAGTGCCATATTGCAAAATATGGTCTGGTCATGAAGGGGGGTAAATCTTCCGGAGGTCAAGTGGTTAAGCATCTTTTCTCCAGGGTGAATAAGTTCAATGCTTGTAGTCCTCAAAACTGAGGTCCTCCAGCCCCCTTACAAGCTTTATTGCTCAGGACTGATGACTGGTGACCAGAATTGGACGGCGTACACAAGATTCCAAATCTCTAAAAAAAAGGTGTCATATAAAAATTGCTTTAAGGTAAATACTGCAGATATAACACAAAATATGTGCTCACTAAAAATACACTACACTTTCCCTTTAATAACATTTCTGAAAATAGTGAGGCGGGTAAGAAAAATTATGCATTATGATGGAAATTCTCCTAATTTTTCTTCAAAACGGAACAATAAAACCTGTCTGGTTTCTATTTTCTGTGCCATTTGCTCACCTCTCCTGTATTCACACCTGTCTGATGTCAGAGATCTGTTCATGGGAATCCAGAATATTTTTATAATATATCACTTTGGCTTGGGAGCAATTCTCATCCATCCCAGAGCATATAATTAATGATTTCTATTAAGAAACAAAGCCGATACTAACTGATTTCTTAAGGAATAATTTAATGTGCTACAAGAGAATACATTTTTTATTTTGTGTTTTATTATGAAATTATCATTAAAGTGTACTTTAAAGATTTGCTAAAAGAACACCCCGACCTTTTCATAGAAACATAGAAGACGAGTGACAAAAAAGATCAAATTGTCTATCAAATCTTTTTTGTTTTATCCTTTTTGTCTAAGTATAGACTGTGATGGGAGTTGCTTTGGGTAGGGGTCCCGTGACCCTTTCATAGAAACATAGAAGACGAGTGACAAAAAAACAACAAATTGTCCATCAAATCTTTTTTGTTTTATCCTTTTTTGCCCTGTACACACAATCAGATTTCCGATGGGATAAAATCCAATGGAATTTTCTGTCGGAATTCCGATGAAGCTGACTTCCATCAGTCTTGAATACACATTGTCAGACTAAATTCCGATCGTCCAAAACGTGGTGACGTAAAACACTACGACGAGCCGAGAAAAATTAAGTTCAATGCTTCCGAGCATGCGTCGACTTGAATCTGAGCATGCGTGGATTTTTCTCCGATGGAATTCCACACAGACGATCGGAGCTTCCCATCGGAAAAATTTAAAACATGTTCTATTTTTTTACTCCGATGGAAAAAAGTCTGATGGGACCCACACACGATCGGAATTTCCGATGAAAAAAGTCCATCAGACTTTTTTCATCGGAAAATCCGATCGTGTGTACAGGGCATTTGTCTAAGTATAGACTGTGATGGGAGTCGCTTTGGGTAGGGGGCCCATGAAACCCAGAATCCTTTGGAGAGGTTGGGAAACCCCTGTTTCAGCTCCCCAGGCCCCTCTTATGTATAAGTTACGCTGTGCCTGTTAGGGGCACAGGGTTACCTGAGAAAATGATGGACAGCTACTAATGGAAATTGAGAACGTGGTTTAGATTACCTCAGATAGGACAGTAATATTTATCTACAATATCTTCCAGGAAATATGCAAAGACTATTCCTGGTTTATTTGATTCTGAACTATACATGTTAATTGAAAGAGCTGATCACATTGGCCTCTGTACAATGTAGAAGCAAGATAGTCTGCTACGGGTGGTCTCCTGCTATTGTGTGAAGGTGTCCTGTGTTTATACTTATGATAATGTGTATTGTAGTTTGTGAGCTAGGAGATGACCTCTGAGTCACCTAGGCTGGTTAAATGACTAGCTCACGTTAATTTATATCTGTTACAGTTTGCATTGTAAGGGTAATATGATCAGGAGGGGGGGGGGGGCTACTTTTCAAGTGTATAAAAAGCCTGTATCCTTGTCCAATAAAACATTCCATGTTGCAGTTTTGTAACTGAGCTAGTCTCGCCTGGTTCTTGGTTACAACTTGTGGCTATAATATCTGATATCTGAAGGTCCAGACTGGAGGAAGCAGTGTACTGACGCAAGCACGCAAGCAGAGGGCGACGGAATTCCGTTACATAGACCAGCTATAGCAAAAGCAAAAAGAAGGCGCACTGGCCTGGTGCATTACCAAAATACCTTTTATTGATAAAATATTATTTCAATGTACTTACAAAAATAAGGAGTGAAACACATGTAAAATAATCCCACATGTAAAATAATCCAATCCAATAGACAACGCTGTGGCGCGTCCATCTGGAATAGCATAGCATATCAAGGGCTGTGCCCTCTTCATCTGAGCCCAGGCTCAGGTTCTTTTGTGAGTACATTGAAATCATGTTTTATCAATAAAAGGTATTTTGGTAATGCACCAGGCCTTCTTCTTTTTGCTTTTGTTACAGTTTGGTTTCCCGACTTGAAGTGGGCATCAAGGCTGAGGTGGTGTTCTGGCTCCATGCTGTGACTGCTTGTTTTTGTTCCACAAGGGAGAAGTCCACTACGTAGACCTCTAGCATTGAGGGTGCTTCCATCTGTAGCGCTGACTTAACCAGTTCAGGACCGGATGCTTTTACCCCCTTCCTACCCCCACATTTTGAATGACAATTGCGCAGTCATGCAACACTGTAGCCATATTATGTTATAATTTTTTTCAAACAAATAGAGCTTTCTTTCAGTGGTATTTAATCACCGCTGTTTTTTTAATTTTGGCAAAATAAACTAAAAAAGACCAAAAAAAAAATGTGTTTTTCTTCTTTTCTGTTATACAACTTTGCACGTAAATAATCGTTCTTCATAAATTTAGGCCAAAATGTATACTGCTACATTTCTTTGGTAAAAAAATAAATAAAATCAGTGTTTATTACTTATTCTGTAGGAAAGTTATAGGGTCTACAAACTACAGGATACAGTACAGTGCCTTAAAAAAGTATTCATACCCCTTGACATTTTCCACATTTTGGCATGTTACAACCCAAAACTTAAATTTATTTTATTGGGATTTTATGTGATAGACCAACACAAAGTGGCACCTAATTGTTAATGTGGAAGGAAAATGATAAATGGTTTTCAACATTTTATACAATAGTAAACTGCATTAAACGTCTCACAATAGTACACAATGAAAGGCATGTAACAAAGCCTTTCATTGTGTACAACTGTCATGTGATCTGCGTTTCGTTTTGCGCTTCCTCAGGACCCAGACAACTAGAGAAGCCCTCTCTAGTTGTCTGGGTCCTGAGGAAGCTAAATCTTTGGTGAAACGCATTGACCTTACAGGCATTAGGAAAGCCTTTCTCATCTATACTGGACTGTTACCATCTGAGTCTGTTTATAAGTATTCATCTGATTGTCATTCACATTGAGAGGGTTTTACTTCCCTAAAACATATGGGATGCGCAGCTATTGTTGTTTTTTTTTTCCTTTTTTAACAATGTTTAAATAAAGACTATCTTTAATCTGATTGTTTTTTGTCTCCTATGCTGTGCCGCTATAGTCCTCATTCATAGGCAACATGAATAATTTCCAGTTGTTACCTATCTTTTTTCTACTATTTTGGGACGAGGCTTGAAAGTCTCCTTTTTACTATATAATCCAGTGGTTGCCACTTCACACATCAGAGATAAAAATGGGCCCGGGTGTGCAGCAAAGACTGTAGTATGTATAATCCAAAAGAGAGAGTGGCACTCATGGGTCTTGAGAGGTGAACGCTAGACATGTTAAATTAGTTCTGGTCTGAATACAAATTCGGACAAATTTCTGGTTATTTGGAGATTCGTCTGTATTCAAATCTCCGAATGAAATAGTAATGAATAGTAACAAATTTAGGTAAAATCTGTAAAAAATTGTTTTGTTTATTCGTTTTTTAATGAATTCCACACCAAATTTAACACACCTGCTCCCCATTCACACCTGAGACCGTGTAACACTAATGCCCCGTACACACGAGCGGAAATTCCGTCGGAAAAACCTTGGATGGTTTTTCCGCCGGAATTCCGCTCAAGCTTGCCTTGCATACACATGGTCAAACAAAGGTTCTCTGTACTTTCGACCGTCAAGAACACGGTGATGTACAACACTACAACGAGCCGAGAAAATGAAGTTTAATGCTTCTGAACATGCGTCAAATTGTTTCCGAGCATGCGCCGGAATTTTGCGCATCGGAATTGCTACAGAAGATCGGAATTTCAGATCGGATTTTTTTCTGTCGGAAAAAATTGAGAACCTGCTCTCAATCTTTTTCTGGCGAAATTCCAACAGCAAAAGTCAGATGGAGCATACACACGGTCAGAATTTCTGACCAAAAGCTCACATCGGACTTTTGCTCAAAGAAACGTACCGCTTCAAGCTGATAGACTCAAATAATTGCTCCCGCCCTGTTGCACTGACAGGTGCTGGCTATGCCCTGGTCCGTAGGAAAAGAAAGAGGTCCTGGACTGCCGCACATCGTAAAACGGTTTATTGCAAAATATTTTCAAAAAGGTCAAATCCAAAAATGAATCCATAAATGCCAAAGACAAACCAAAACAGACAGTGGACATGCAGGGGCTAACGGATGACGCATTTCTCATCATAACTTGATGCTTACTCATAGCTTGAGCTATGCTGGCGGAAATTCTGACCGTGTGTACGTGGCGTAAAGAGTCACATGACAGCGGGGATGGAAAATGGCTAATTGGGCCCAATTTGAACATTTTCACTTAGGGGTGTACTCACTTTTGTTGCCAGCAGTTTAGACATGAATGGCTGTGTGTTGAGTTATTTTGAGGGGACAGCAAATTTACACCGTTATACAAGCTGTACACTCACTACTTTACATTGTAGCAAAGTGTCATTTCTTCAGTTTTGTCACATGAAAAGATAGAATACAATATTCACAAAAATGTGAGGGGTGTACTCACTTTTGTGAGATACTGTATATATATATATATATATATATATATATATATATATTGTGAGGGGGTTAGCTCGGCAGCGGGTGTGTGTGACCCCCGGGATGGGCTCCCCACACAAAACAGGCCCAGCAAACGGAGGTTGTGGTTTTCAAAATCAAAAAGGTGCGGTTTATTTTCTATTTACAGTGACAAAACACAGCAAAGCAAAAGAAACATAACCAAAATAAATCCTGGTCAAGTTGACCTCTGACTAAACATACAGGTTTCCTAACTAACAACTGGGATCAGCCTAGTGCTGTCCTAGTCCCTAAGTCCCTGGTTTTAAATGTCCAAGCAAATAGCCACACAGGCTTTGTCTCACCGCACAGGGGTTCACTCTCCCTAGACAGTCCACACAGGTCTGGTTCCAGGCATGAGCTAACATCTAATGAAGCTGGGAGTTCTTATAGAGGCCTAAATGAGCTGACAAGCTTCAGCTGGTCTCATCAACTCCCTGTCTGCACGACGCCCAGCCCTCTCCCTAGAGGTATGAGTCATCCATGAGCCCACTAGCCTTATACAACTCTCCACCTAGTTGTATAAGTCGGCGTAAAGCCTGAATCTGGGCGAAATATATCTACCCCCCTGGATGCAACCAGGTGACTTTACCTTCCTGCTGTCACAATATATATATATATATATAGTTAAGGCACTGAAGCCATGTTGCAGGGAGAAAACATATTTCCATAGGCACCATCAAAGAGGTAAGTGTAGAATCTTATGGTCTTAGGCAGGTGTAAAAGAAAAGGTGCTGCATGTGGTTGTAGTAGGTTCTAAGCATAGCTGATGTACATTCTTATTTCTAATCCACCTCTACCTGTTCTTCCTCCACCTCCACCACCATCACCTTCTTCACCTAAAGCTCCATCTCCTGCTTCTCCTCCTCCATCACTTCCACCTTCTTCTCTAATTCCTTTAATCCCACCATACCACTTCCAGCAAGACCAACCCTGCCTTCCACCTTCATGTAAAGCATTATTTTTTGTCTTCTTCACTTCCTAAACCTTCAATTAATGCTCAAATGTAAAAGAGAGGCAGTCAAGAGGCTGACATCCACTGGCACGGAAGGGAGTTTTTTTTTTTTGTTAGTGACAGGTTGTAGAGGAATTTGATCACTTGTAGTCTGTGGAATCTGGTAAGTTGTTTGGTAGAGATGAGCTTCTGATTCAGTCAAGCACAGTTTCAAGGCAAAACCAAATTGTTCATGGTTTGGAAAAATGGCAAACTAATGTGATCTTTCACTACTATAGCAACCAATGACCAATAATGTTTAACTTGGCCTCTCTGAACTTAGATCAGGTGCTGTAGAATGGCCAATAATGAGGACTTTATTATGTGCCAGCCCCATCACTTAAAAGCCAGGGTTCCCAGCAGCCATTTGTGTGTTGAAGTAGATGCTGAGAGTGTTTTTAAGGATAGACAGTTGCTCTATACCAGTGGTTCTCAACTCCTGTCCTCAGGGCCCACTAACAGGCCAGGTTTGCAAGATAACTGAAATACATGACAGGTGATATCCTTTGCTGCTCAGTGATTGCAGTCCTCTAGCCTGCATCTCCCCAAGGTAATACTTAAAATCTGGCCTGTTAGTGGGTCCCGAGGACAGGAGTTGAGAACCACTGCTCTATACTGTGCTATTTAAAGTGCCCTACAGTGCTATACAGTATTATACATAGTACTGTGTTGTGCTAGGTTTCTTTAAATTGGGTGTGAAATGTGGTGGGCTACATATTAGTGTGTACCCCCCCCTTCCATTGTTTACAGTACATAAACTCAACAGTTGTTTTTAAGACCACCTTTGGTGTTGGTCCGAAACAACTTCAGTTCTTCTTGTCAAATTTGTTTATTAAATTTTCAAAATTACAAGCATATATTGTCAATAAACATAGTCACTATAAATAGTAGCAGTTAAGGAGAACACAAATTAGATATTTATGTCAAGCTCCAGTGATTTTTGAAGGCAACAACAACAGAAGAGGAGAAAAAAAACAGTAATTTAAGTTTAACATATGTTGACCATTATCTGGAGACTTGCTAAAATATATGCTTAGTGTTGAATTTAGTAATTACAAACCAGATTTAGTAATAATATATAACATGTAAGGTAATATAAGGATTTATAAAGAAAAAATGAAGGGTCATAATTTCTCGACCTCATATAATGTTATTGTAATATATAAGGTTTGTATTGTTTCAAAGGAGCTCTAAAGCTGAAATATACTGATAAATAAAAAACATAAAAAAATAAAAATGTTGCTACCATTTTTGCATATAATAACAATATATGCTAGGAAAGAAAAAACAACAGAAAAAGAGCTAAAGAGCGAAGATAGAAGAGAGGGAAGGGTAAGAAGAAGAAGAGAAAAAAATAAAGATAGTAGGTAGAAAAGATAGAAAAGGTCGAAAAGGTCCCCGGGGTATCTTATAATGTTGGTCTGATAATATTAGTATATTAAATAGCTATTAGTAGTTATATTACCAAGGTCTTAATAATGTGATGTCAAAGTTGGGAGGGAAAAAATTAGTCACCCAAGGATTCCAGATTTTTTCAAATTTTCCAATATTATCATTGGTAATGGCTTCCGTTTTTGAGTGGGTCATGGCTTGGTTTATTCTGGTTTTGGTTTCTGAGATCATTAATGTTGGGGTTTTCCACGCTTTGGCGATTGTCTGCTTTGCTGCAGTAGTGATTTGTAGAAGGAGTTTGAATTGAGTGTGGGAAATAGAAGTCGGTTTTAGATTTAGTAGTGCAATTGAAGGGTCAGGTTTGATTTTTTTTTTGAATAAGGTAGAGAGGATAAGAAAAACCTCTTTCCAAAAACATTTTGTAAGGGGACAATCCCAAAATATGTGTATGTGTGATCCTAGTTCACCACAGCCACGGAAGCAGAGTGGGGAGTATTGCGGAATATATTTCGCGATTCTGACAGGAACCAAATACCAGCGCAAAAGTACTTTATAATTTGTCTCTAGAGCTATTATATTTTGTGAAGATGATTTTGTTGTGGTCCAAATTTTATCCCAATCGGATGGTTCCAACTGAAGTCCAAGGTCTCTCTCCCATTTTGCCACGTATGATGGTGGGTCTGCAGTAGGCAAAGTAACAAGGTGTTTATATATTATTGATATGAGACCCTTAGAGTGAGGTTCGTGTTTACATATACGTTCAAATTGTGTGAGTTCGTTGAGCTTACTCATATTTTGTATATATGGCATGAAATTTTTTTTGATCTGCAGATATCGGAAAAGTTCTGATTGGGGGAGTTGATGCCTATCACATAGTTCAGGAAATGTTATAAGTGAGGTAGATGTCGATAAATCACAGAGTTGCGTTATGTCAGAGGAGATCCATTTTTTAAATGAATTAGGGAATGTGCAGGCTGGGTAGAATAGTGGGTTTCTAATAAATGATAGAAGGGGAACATGAGGAGATTGTAGTCCTTTGATAAGTTTAAATTTATCCCAGATAGTAACTGTGTGTTTGGTAATCTTATTTTTTATATTTTTATGATCTGAGGGTTTGGACCAAATTAAATTTGTTATAGAAAATGGATCACAGTCAATTGCTTCAATTGCAACCCAGAGTGGGGTTTCGTATTTTGCGTGATATTTGGGGATGCATGCTATTTGAGCTGCATGGTAGTAAGAGGCAAAATTGGGGAATCCTAGTCCACCTTTAGGTTTGGGAAGGTAGAGTGTGTGTTTAGATAAACAATGTTTTAAAGAGCCCCAGATGAACGCTAGTGTTTTGCGTTGAAGATTTCTAAGAAAGTATGCTGGAACTGGAATGGGCAAAACCCGAAATAGATATAGTATCTTGGGTAAAATAGTCATCTTTATTACGTTTATTTTACCAATCCATGAGATTGGTAAAGAAGACCATTGTTTAAGGAGATTGGTAATTTGCTTTAGTAATGGCGGAAAGTTAGCTGAGAAGAATTCAGTTAAATTGGGAGTAAGAGTAATTCCTAGGTAGGTCAGGTGCGATGTAGACCAGGAGAATGGGAGGGAAGTTTGTGCTTGTTGTAAAGTATGGGGAGGTAAGGAGATATTTAAGGCTGTAGATTTTTGAGAGTTGATAATTAGTCCAGATATCTGTGCAAAATGATCTAGCTTACTTATAAGGTTGGGAGCAGAAATATGAGGGGAAGACATAAATATTAGTATATCGTCAGCAAACAAACATAATTTGTGCTGATGACCAGCTAAGTCTATCCCTTTGATTGAAGGGTCAGATCGTATAGCCTGAGCTAGGGGTTCAATAAGTAGGGCAAATAAAAGTGGGGAGAGTGGACAACCCTGACGTGTACCTCTATTTATGTTAAAGCAACCAGATTTATATCCAGCATATTTAATATAGGCTTTGGGATTATTATATAGTGATGAAACCCAGTTAAGAAAGTGAGGACCGAACCCCCATTTTTGTAAAGCAAAATGTAGATAGGGCCATGATACTGTGTCGAATGCTTTTTTAATATCTAACAACAGAAGACACATAGGTATTCGCCGTGTTTTAGCTGCTTGGATTAATAAAGTTGCCCTGCGTACGTTATCAGCTGCTTGGCGAAAAGGAATAAAACCAACTTGGTCTTTATTTATTAATGAACCAATAATATTGTTCAAACGAGTTGCTAGAATTTTCGCTAGTAGTTTGATATCAAGATTAAGCAGGGATATGGGCCTGTAATTAGCACAAGATGAATCATCTGAATGAGGTTTGGGGATCATTGTGATTATTGCTGTTAAGGTTTCAGGACGAAAGGATTGGTTGTTCAGAAGTGAATTGAAAGCATCTGTCAGCAATGGCGCAAGAAGATGAGTAAATTTTTTATAATATAGGGCAGAGAAGCCATCAGGACCCGGGCGTTTATTTGGTTTAAGGGATTTAATGGCTAATTCAACCTCTGCAGTTGTAATGGGACTTTCAAGATGTTCATGTTGAGTTAAAGGAATCTTTGGAAGTTTGGTTTGTGAAAAAAATAATTCTGCAGCGGTTCGGTCAAAAAATCCCTGATTGTTGTATAAAGATGTAAGGTGTTTGTGGAAGGTTTGTAGGATTTTTTCTGGATTACTGGTGTAAGTATTATGAGGTAATTTTAATCGAATCGGTTTGTATGGGTTGTTTAATTTTTTAAGTGCTCGAGCGAGAAGTGTGCCAGGCTTGTTAGCTTTAATATAAAATTTATGCTTGGATTTGCGTATGGTTTTATCTGCGGAACAACTTCAGTTCTTTAGCCCCCTCCTGTATTTTTGAGGACGACAAGGTATTCTATAAAGTATTTGTTTAGGTGAAGGCATATCAATTCTTCCTCCAGAAATATTGTTCCAGTGGAAGGTCCTCCTTACATTGTTATATATACATGAAGTGAGATTTAGAGTTGTTCCTAAAGTTTTGATAAGGCTAAATTCATACCAAATTCAAGGATTTGGATAGCCAAATCCTTAGGCCCCTTTCACACTGGGGCGGGCAGGTGCGGTGGCGGTATAGCAGCGTGATTTTCAGCGCCGCTATACCGTCGTTTTCATTGTGGTATGCGGCCGCTAGTGGGGTGAATTTAACCCCCGCTAGCGGCCAAAAAAGGGTTAATTCCGCCCGCAAACCGTGGCTATTGCCGCGGTTTGCAGGCGGTATTACTGCGGTGTCCTATTGATTTCAATAGGCAGCCGCGGTAAAGGAGCAGTGAACACACCGCTCCTTCACCGCTGTAAAGATGCAGCTAGCAGGACTTTTGGAGCGGTTCTGCTAGCGCACCGCTTCAGTGTGAAAGCCTTCGGGCTTTCACATTGAAGAATACAGGGCAGGATTTTTTCAGGCGGTATAACAGCGCTAATATTAGTGCTAAACCGCCTGAAAAACGTGCCAGTGTGAAAGGGGCCTAACCCAACTGTCAGTGTTATTTTTGGCAGTTAAGATTTACAAAGGGCTACTGGGAGAAAGGGACAAAAGCTTGTTGGTCCCTCAGGGCCCTTTCTGCTCTGTTCAACAAGGGATCTGTGAGCAGAAGCTTTTTTGGCTGTACTTCTCCTGTAGGTCACAGGAGTGCACTTAATTGTGCACTCCTGTGACTTGTTTTCAGCCAACAGCGGGCTAAAGTCTGCTGTTGGCTGACATCACTCAGCCAGTCCAGGTTCTGAAAAAAGATCCCAACCATATAGTCAGGATCCACCCAGATGCCTGGATTGGTATCTGGCTGAGCCTCTCAGCGATCCATCAAGAGCCTGAGCCAGCCCCTCCCGCCTCCTCCACAGCCCAGTGCCCCAGTGAGTGCTGAAGGGGCAAAGCAAAGGACAGGTTACTGACAGCCATGGCTCTCTGCTCACAGCGGAGGCGGAGAACTGAGCAATCAGTGGTGTTTGACTGCTCAGTTCTCACTGCAGAGTTGGCCTGGGAAAGATGCAGCATCGGATCGAAACTGCATCCACCTAGGTGAGTATAAATGTTTGTTTGTTTTAAAGCCCCAGCTTCTCTTTTAATGTAACTGTCATTGCCACAATGTCCCACCCTTCTATCTTAACATACCTGGTACAATTTTTAAAAGAAGTGTCCTAGGCTGTTTCTTGGCCCCATCAACTCATGAGGCCAGACCGCCCTGAGTTTCCCAAACCACCTGCACAATTTTATAACATTTCTGCACACATTTTTTATCCTGTGCTGGCTTTCCTTTTGACTTTAATGGGACTTCTGGTTTAGAAATGTTGAGTTCCAAAGTTTACTGCTTTTATAAAAAGTTCAGCAGAACTCTAAGGCCTCAAGCCCACGGACGTTTTTACAGACGCATTTTTTACAGCTTAAAAACGCCTGTCCATGTTATTGTATAATTTTTTTACCTTTTTTTTTTTTCGAAAAAACAAAAACGAAACAAAAAAAAACGTTGCAGCTTTTTTGCGTTTTTTAACGCTTCGCATTTTTTTATGCCTAACGCCGACGCTGAGGAACGCACTGGTTCTGGGTTTTTTTTACAACTTAAAAACGCCTATGCTATTTGCAGCTCAAAAACGTCTAGGTGGGCATGAAGCTATAGACTAACATGGACAGGCGTTTTTAAGCTGTAAAAAACACTCAAAAACGCGGCTGTAAAAACGTCCGTGGGCATGAGGCCTAAATGATAAAACGTTTCAGAAGTTCACTCATGTATATAGTACATTTTGTTTTTGGAATCTTGATGCTGGCATATTTTGACAAAAAAAGGGTTGGTCTTTTTTGGATTGTGAAACAGGCTAGGTTTGTATGGAGACAAGTAGACATGTGCATTTCGTTTCGTTCCGAATCAAAATTCGGACAAATTTTTCATTATTTGGACATTCGGATGCATCCAAATTACCGAATTACAATACGAACAAATTTAACTGAATCCGAAATAACGTTTCGAATCGAAAAATCACGGACGAAATTAGAATCGACTTCGAAAACAAATTCTATTCAAATCGAATTCGAAAACAATTTGAATCAAAATCGAAAACAAATTTGAATCGAAATCGAAAAAATATAAATCGATTTCTAAAAAAGAATACAATAAAATAGAATATAAAACAATAACACAATAGAATGAAAATAAAAGAATAGTAAAGAACAGAATAGAATTTAATATAATGTAATAAAATACAATAGAAGAATATGACCTTCTTCTGAAATTCTAATTTCGAATAGTATAAATTTGAATTCGAGATTCGAGAATAGATTGGAAAATAACTCAAAACAATGGAAACTAAAAAAATATATATTATATTTTATTATAGTCTATTCTTAGTCTATTCTTTTCTATTATTTTCTATTCTAATATTTTATATTCAAATTTGATCCAAATTTTTATACTAAATGTAAATGTCAGAAGATAGTTTTATATATATATATATTTTATATTACCATTATTCTAAGATTTTTCTATTCGAATTTGAGTTAATTCTATATGAATTTCAAATTTCAGAAGATGGTTATATATATAAATATTATATAAATAGATATATATATATCTCTATATATATCTATATATATATATATCTATATATAGATATATATAGATATATATAGATATATATATATCTATATATATCTATAACCATTTTCCGAAATTCGAATTTCATATAGAATTAAATCGAATTTGAATAGAAAATATTCCAAACTAATAGAAAAAAATATCATAAACAATAGAACAAATCAGAAAAATATATATATAAAACCAAACCATGTTCCGACATTCGAATTTCGTATAGAATGAATTTGAATTCCAATTAGAAAAGATTAGAATAGAAATAGAAAATAGACTAGAAAAACAATAGAACAGAATAGAATAAATATAATATATATATATTATAATTTAGTCTATTCTGTTTCTATTGTTTTTCTATTTGATTCTTTCCAATATTTTCTATTCTATTCTAATCTTTTCGAATTTGAATTCATTCTATACGAAATTCGAATTTCAGAAGATGGTTTTATATATATATATATATATATATAAATAATATATATATATATATATATATATATATATATATATATATATATATACATATATATATATATATATATATATATATATATATAAATAAATATATATATATATATATATATATATATATATATATATATATATATATATATATATATAACCATTTTCCGAAATTCGAATTTCATCTAGAATGAAATAGAATTTGAATAGAAAGGATTACAATAAAATAGAAAAGAATTGCATAGAAAAACAATAGAACAGATCTGAAAAAAAAAAAAATATATATATTGTGACAGCAGGAAGGTAAAGTCACCTGGTTGCATCCAGGGGGGTAGATATATTTCGCCCAGATTCAGGCTTTACGCCGACTTATACAACTAGGTGGAGAGTTGTATAAGGCTAGTGGGCTCATGGATGACTCATACCTCTAGGGAGAGTGTGGGGCGTCGTGCAGACAGAGATGAGGAGACCAGCTGAACCTTGTCAGCTCATTTAGGCCTCTATAAGAACTCCCAGCTTCATTAGATGTTAGCTCATGCCTGGAACCAGACCTGTGTGGACTGTCTAGGGAGAGTGAACCCCTGTGCGGTGAGACAAAGCCTGTGTGGCTATTTGCTTGGACATTTAAAACCAGGGACTTAGGGACTAGGACAGCACTAGGCTGATCCCAGTTGTTAGTTAGGAAACCTGTATGTTTAGTCAGAGGTCAAGTTGACCAGGATTTATTTTGTTTATGTTTCTTTTGCTTTGCTGTGTTTTGTCACTGTAAATAGAAAATAAACCGCACCTTTTTGATTTTGAAAACCACAACCTCCGTTTGCTGGGCCTGTTTTTGTGTGGGGAGCCCATCTCGGGGGTCACACACACCTGCTGCCGAGCTAACCCCCTCACAGTTGGTGGAGAACCAGTGGCAGTTTTTTTTTTAAGCCAGCATGGAGGAGATACTGAAGCAGCTGGCTCTAGCAAATGCCAATCAACAGCAGACAAATGCAGGTTTGCAAAAGAACTTCGCAGCCCAGCAGCAAGCTCATCAACAGAGCCTTGCAGCCCAGCAGCAGACAAACGCAACTTTGCAACAGAGTCTGGAGGCTCAGCAACAAGCCCAGCAGCAATCTGAGGCCCGCTTCATAGACCTGTTGCAGAAGCAAGAGCAGAGACTACAACAACAGATGGAAGCAGTAATGCAGCAACGTCCGCAGACCAGTGAGGAAAGCCGTCCCACTAATACCGCGTCCTTTGGGGTGAGTCGTTTATTGACAAAAATGACTGGAGAGGATGATCCAGAGGTATTTTTGACCACATTTGAAAGGACCGCTGAAAGAGAAAAGTGGCCTGAGGAGCAGTGGGCTGGACTGGTGGCTCCTCTGTTAACTGGTGAATCGCAGAAAGCTTACTATGACCTAGAGCCTAACCAAGCAAAAGACTATGTGATGCTAAAAGCTGAAATATTGGCAAGGCTGGGTGTCACCCAGGCTGTCCGGGCTCAGCGTGTGCATAACTGGACTTTCCAGCTTGGAAAACTCCCCAGGTCTCAAATGTATGATCTCATTCACCTGAGCAGAAAGTGGCTACAGCCAGAGACTTTGTCCGCACCAAAGATTGTGGAACGTGTTGTAATGGATCGGTTTTTGAGAGCTCTTCCTACTGCCATCCAAAAGTGGGTAAGCCATGGAGACCCAGAGACGGCCGATGGTCTTGTGGATCGTGTGGAGAAATACTTGGCTACAGAGAACCTGACGGCCTCTTCCAGAGACACTCGGACTTTCCACCCTAAGACCAGACCATCCCCAGGGGCGGATAAGAGGATTCCAAGGGGTGAGGGTGGAGAGAGTGAGAGGGTGGGAGCTCTACCCCAAGTTTGGCGAGAACAGCCTGGGAAATCAGCGGCTCAAGAGGCCGCAAGAAGGATCGTTTGCTACCGCTGCCGGCAAGCGGGACATATTGCAGCCAATTGCCCGGTTGTGGAGGAACCCATGCAGTGTGACTTTCTGACGGGCAGACGTCAGTCGCTGTGTGCGACAGTCGCATGCACTGCCATTCGAGGAACTGAGAAACATTTATGCAAAATGTGTGTTAATGGTAGAAATGTTGTGGTATTGTTGGATTCAGGTAGCCTTGTGACCCTGATAAAGGCTGAGTTAGTTAAAACAGAGGTCTCTGGGAATAGCAAGGTAGCTGTTATTTGTGTGCATGGGGACACCCGAGAGTATCCAGTGACTACAGTGTGTTTCGAGACACCCAAAGGTACCCTCTTTCATCCAGTGGGCTTAGTATCTCAGTTACCGCATGACGCCATTGTGGGAAGGGATTTTCCGAAGTTCTGGGAACTGTGGGATGATCCTGAGCCCCCCACTGGTGCCCCTATGTACCAGGAATGTGATAGCCAGAACTCCCCTGAGAGTGGTGAGGACTCTCCGGAATTTCCCTTATCAGTATTGGCAGGGGAGACTCAAGAAACTGGAGAGGAGCCCACCTCCTCAGACGAAAACCTACCGTCTGTGGAGTTTTCTGATCTTGAGGTTCACAGGGAAAACTTTGCCACAGAACAGTTGAAAGACCCCGCCCTAATAAAGGCACGGGAAAACGTAGTGAAAATAGATGGCGAGTTAGTGAACCCAGATAATACCTGCACTTACCCATACTTCAGCGTAGAGAAGGACCTACTGTATCGGGTGGCAAAAAGGGCAGAAGAAACCGTTGAGCAGCTTGTGGTGCCCAAACCTTACAGGAAGTTGGTGTTGGAGTTGGCCCATGGGCACATTCTTGGAGGTCATCTGGGGACAGAGAAAACCCGAGAGAGGGTATTACAGAGATTCTATTGGCCGGGGGTGATGAAGGACATAGAAAATTATTGTTCCTCCTGCCCTGTGTGTCAGAGGTCGGCCCCGATGCCACATTTCCGTAGCCCGCTGGTCCCTCTACCCATCATTGAGGTCCCGTTTGAGAGGATCGCCATGGATTTGGTAGGTCCTATAATCAAGTCCGCTAGGGGGCACCAGTACATATTAGTTATAATGGACTATGCCACCCGTTATCCAGAAGCGATCCCTCTCCGAAATACCTCGGCCAAAACCATAGCCAAAGAGCTATCTCTTGTGTTTAGCCGGGTGGGTATTTGTAAAGAACTGCTTACGGACCAAGGTACACCCTTTATGTCCCGGGTTATGAAGGAGCTGTGTAAATTGTTCAAAGTGACGCAATTACGTACATCTGTGTATCACCCCCAAACCGATGGGCTGGTTGAAAGGTTCAACAAAACCCTAAAACAAATGTTGAAGAAAGTGGTGGATAGAGATGGAAAGGATTGGGACTGTCTACTTCCTTATCTGATGTTTGCTATTAGGGAGGTGCCCCAATCCTCTACGGGATTCTCCCCCTTTGAGTTACTGTATGGGAGACACCCAAGAGGGCTGTTGGATATTGCCAAGGAAACTTGGGAAAGTGAGAGTTCTCCCCACAGGAGTGTGATTGAGCATGTCGCCCTGATGCAAGACCGAATTGCACAGGTAATGCCCATCGTGAAGGAACATTTGGCCCAAGCGCAGTTAGCACAGCAGAGAGTGTACAACCGTGGAGCCAAGACCCGTACCTTTTCCCCGGGGGATAGGATACTGGTACTTGTCCCTACGGTTGAAAGTAAATTCCTTGCCAAATGGCAAGGCCCCTACGAGATAATGGAAAAAATGAGCGAAGTGAATTACAAGGTCAGACAACCAGGAAGGCGAAAGCCCGAACAGATCTATCACGTTAATCTGTTGAAAGCCTGGAGGGATAGAGAGTCCCTAGTCGCAGACACTTGGTCACCAGCTCAAACTGGTTGCGTGATTCCTGAGGTTGGAATAGCAGCCACCTTGTCACAACCCCAACAACAGGAGGTTAAGGAGTTTGTGCTTCGCAACAAGGAGGTATTCTCTGAGCTGCCGGGACAAACATCTGGGGTAGAGCATGACATCATTACCCCGCCCGGTGAAAGGGTGAAGTTAAAACCCTATCGGATCCCAGAGGCCCGACGGGAGGCAATACGGGAGGAAGTACAGAAAATGCTGAACTTAGGGGTGATAGAGGAGTCCCAAAGTGATTGGTCTAGTCCCATTGTGTTGGTGCCTAAACCGGATGGGAGCTGGCGATTTTGTAACGATTTTCGTCAGTTGAACAAAGTTACAAAATTTGACACCTACCCCATGCCACGTATAGATGAGTTGATCGACCGGCTGGGAACAGCCCGATACATGACGACTCTTGACCTCACAAAAGGGTATTGGCAAATCCCCCTGGCCAAGTCGGCCAAAGAGAAAACCGCATTTGTAACCCCAGACGGGGCGTTCCAATATAAAAGAATGCCGTTCGGGTTACAGAATGCGCCGGCCACATTCCAGCGGAAAATGGACCAGATGCTGAGGCCCCATCGGAAGTATGCTGCGGCTTACCTGGATGACATAATTGTCCATAGCACAGATTGGGCCTCACATCTGCCAAAAGTGCAAGCAGTCCTGGACTCTGTTCGGGAAGCGGGGTTTACGGCTAACCCCAAGAAGTGTACTATTGGGCAGGAGGAGGCCAAATATCTTGGGTACACCATTGGGAGGGGAGTAATAAAACCCCAACTCAACAAAGTCGAGGCCATCCAGAGTTGGCCACGTCCCAACAGCAAGAAGCAGGTACGAGCCTTTCTGGGAATCGCTGGGTATTATCGGCGATTCATTCCCCACTTTGCTTCTAAGGCTGTGCTCCTAACCAACCTAACGAAGGGGAAAGGGTCGGTCATGATTAAATGGACCCCCGAGGCTGAGGCAGCATTCCAATTCTTGAAACAAGCCTTATGTAGCCAGCCAGTGTTGTACTCACCCGACTTCTCTAAAGACTTTGTCGTACAAAGTGATGCGTCAGATGTGGGGTTAGGAGCAGTATTGTCCCAGGTCTGGAACGGGGAAGAGCACCCAGTCATTTACCTCAGCAGGAAGTTGAAGTCCCATGAGGTAAATTACGCCACCGTTGAAAAGGAGTGTTTAGCGGTGAAGTGGGCTCTAGATTCCCTTCGGTACTACCTGCTAGGTAGGCACTTTGACATGGTTACGGATCACGCTCCGTTAAAGTGGATGGCTCAAAACAAGGAAACAAATAGAAGAGTGAATAGGTGGTTCCTGGCCCTCCAGGAATTCAACTTCACAGTAAAGCATCGCCCTGGCGTTCAAATGGGGAATGTGGATGCTTTGTCTCGAGTACATGAATGCCTGATTGCTGGTGTTCCAACCCCGAGGTTAAAACAAGAGGGGGGGGGTATGTGACAGCAGGAAGGTAAAGTCACCTGGTTGCATCCAGGGGGGTAGATATATTTCGCCCAGATTCAGGCTTTACGCCGACTTATACAACTAGGTGGAGAGTTGTATAAGGCTAGTGGGCTCATGGATGACTCATACCTCTAGGGAGAGTGTGGGGCGTCGTGCAGACAGAGATGAGGAGACCAGCTGAACCTTGTCAGCTCATTTAGGCCTCTATAAGAACTCCCAGCTTCATTAGATGTTAGCTCATGCCTGGAACCAGACCTGTGTGGACTGTCTAGGGAGAGTGAACCCCTGTGCGGTGAGACAAAGCCTGTGTGGCTATTTGCTTGGACATTTAAAACCAGGGACTTAGGGACTAGGACAGCACTAGGCTGATCCCAGTTGTTAGTTAGGAAACCTGTATGTTTAGTCAGAGGTCAAGTTGACCAGGATTTATTTTGTTTATGTTTCTTTTGCTTTGCTGTGTTTTGTCACTGTAAATAGAAAATAAACCGCACCTTTTTGATTTTGAAAACCACAACCTCCGTTTGCTGGGCCTGTTTTTGTGTGGGGAGCCCATCTCGGGGGTCACACACACCCGCTGCCGAGCTAACCCCCTCACAATATATATATATATAATATATATATATAACCATCTTCCGAAATTCAAATTTCCTATAGAATGAATTAGAATAGAAAATATTTGAATAGAAAAGAATAGACTAGAAAAAACATTGAACAGAATAGTATAAAATATTATTTTATTCTATTCCAATCACTGAGTCCAAGCCTTATTCTTCAAGGGGAAACCCTAACCCCAACCCTAACCCTAAACCTAAGCCTAACCTGAACCCCAACCCTGACCCTAACCCCAATCACAACCCTAACCCCTAACCATAACCCTAACCCTATCCCTAACCCTAACCCCCCAACCCTTACCCCTAACCATAACCATAACCCTAACCCCTATCCCTAACCCTAACCCCCTAACCCTATCTCTAACCCTAACCCCCTAACTCTAACCCCCTAACCACAACCCCCTAACCCTAACCCTATCTCTAACCCTAACCCCCTAACTCTAACCCCCTTACCCCAACACCAACCCCAACCCTAACCCTCACCCTCACCCTAAACCTATAAAAATATAATATATATGTATATCTATAGATATAGATATATCTATATATCTATAGATATAGATCTATATATATAAATAACCATCTTCTGAAATTCGATTTTCATATAGAATGATTTTGAATAGAAAAGATTAGAATAAAAAAGAATAGAAAATAATAGAAAAGAATAGACTAGAAAAACAATAGAACAGAATCAAATAAAATATAATTTATTATATTTATTTTTATTATGTTATATTGTTTTTCTTGTCTATTCTTTTCTATTTGAATCTTTTCTATTCTAATCAAAATTGTTCTATACTAAATTTGAATTTCGGAAGATGGATATATATATATAACCATCTTCCGAAATTCAAATTTAGTATAGAATGAATTCAAATTTGAATAGAAAAGATTAGAATAAAAAAAAACAGAATAAAAAATAAGAGAATACAATAGAACAGAATAGAATAAAATATAATATATATATATTGTATTTTATTCTATTCTGTTCTATTGTTTTTCTATTCAATTCTTTCCAATATTTTCTATTCTATTCTAATCTTTTCGATTCGAATTTGAATTCATTCTATACGAAATTTGAATTTCGGAAGATGGTTTTATAAATATATATATATATTGATATATATCTATATCTATATATATATATATCTATATATATATATATATATATAGATATAGATATAGATATCTATATAGATTTCTATATCTATAACCATTTTCCGAAATTCGAATTTCATATAGAATTAAATCGAATTTGAATAGAAAATATTCAAAACTAATAGAAAACAATATCATAAAAAAAAAAACAATAGAACAAATCAGAAAAAAATATATATATATATATATATATATATATATATATATATATATATAAAACCAACCCATGTTCCAACATTCGAATTTCGTATAGAATGAATTCAAATTAGAATTAGAAAAGATTAGAATAGAAATAGAAAATAGACTAGAAAAACAATATAACAGAATAGAATAAAATACAATATATATATTGTATTTTATTCTATTCTGTTCTATTGTTTTTCAATTTGATTCTTTCCAATATTTTCGATTCTATTCTAATCTTTTCGATTCGAATTTGAATTCATTCTATACGAAATTCGAATTTCGGAAGATGGTTTTATAAATATATAAATACTGTGTGATGTCATCACCTCCCCCCTCCTCCATCTATAGAGAGACAATCACCTCCATGCACCATCCAATCAGAGCTCAGCATCTCCACTCACTAATACCCCACACATTATTTTAGCACATCTCCTTTAGTCTATTAATAGCTATTTCATTTTTATTTTTTTTGCAGATTATGATCCATTTCCTTTATTTCCAGCAGATCTCCTGCAGACTATTAGCATCTATTTAATTTATGAATGGAGGAACGGTTTGAGGAAGAGACAACAAGAGAGACATCATCACCGCTTATATCTCTATACACAGGGAAATGGCTGCTAATAGTTTTTAGGAGACCTGAAAAAAAAATGAAATAGATGCTTATAGTCTGCAGATGTGATGAGAAAATTAAATAGATACTAATAGTCTGCAGGAGATCTGCAAAAAATTATATAAATGCTAATAGTCTGCAGGAGATCGGATGGAAATAAATAGTAATCTGCAAAAAAAATGAAATAGATGCTAATAGTCTGCAGGAGATCTGCTGAAATAAAGGAAATGGCTGCTCTAATGCAAAAAAAAGAAAAAGAAAATAAAAATGAAATACATGCTAATAGTCTGCAGGAGATCTGCAAAAAAAATGAAATAGATGTTAATATACTGCAAGAGATCTAATGGAAGTAAATAGTAATCTGAAAAAAAAAATGAAATAGATGCTAATAGTCTGCAGGAGATCTGAAAAAAAGAAGTGAAATGGCTGCTAATAGTCTACAGGAGATCTGCTAAAAAAGAAATAGATGCTAATAGTCTGCAGGAGATCTGGTGAGAAAACGAAATAGATACTAATAGTCTGCAGGAGATCTGCAAAAAATATGAAATAGATGCTAATAGTCTGCAGGAGATCTTATGGAAACAAATAGTAATCTGCAAAAAAAATTAAAAATGAAATAGATAGTATCTATATTCTATTCTGTTCTATTGTTTTTCTAGTCTATTTTCTATTTCTATTCTAATCTTTTCTATTCAAATTTGAATTCATTCTATACGAAATTTGAATGTCGGAAAAAAATATATATATAACCATCTTCCGAAATTCGAATTTAGTATATAATTATTTTGATTTTAATAGAAAAGATTTGAATATAATATAAAAGAATAGACTAGAAAAAAATAGAACAGAATAGAATAAAATATAATATATTCTATTCTGTTCTATTGTTTTCCTAGTCTATTCTATGTTTTTCTATTTTATTATAATCTTTTCTATTCGGTTGAAATAATTTTGAATCCGGTTGAAATATTATCGATTGCGACCGATTTTTCGAATTCGGTCGAAAATGAAACAAATTCCGAAAACGAATTTAACGAATCCAACTAAACTAAATTAATTAATTAACAAATTAAAACGAAACAAATTTTTTTTTTCCTTTTGCACATGTCTAGAGACAAGAGGTTAAGTTTATATTAGGTAGGAAAAAGTGAATTGGCTGGTGCAAGAGAAGGGATTAATGGATTGCATAGCTATGGATCAATATCTCTCTTCCAAAACGTAACAAACTAAAAAACAAAAAAGGAGCAAAAAAAACAATGGCAATCTTATCCTCATTCCTTCTTTGAAGCTTGTAATTGTCACTGAAATGTGTTATTTAATGGAGCGCTACCCCCAGAGGAGCCGCTGGTGAATATGGGTATCTCCCACCCTGCACAGACAGGCACATCAATTTTCCACACACGCTGGAGTCAGGAATCAGTCCTTGCAGATTTGTTTTTGTATTTTATTAGGTAGGTTGAGCTTGGATAGGGGGTAGGGTATTATGGGATGCCCACTTGATCAGCACAAAAATCATTATTCAGGGACACAAACAATATACACACAGTATATACACTTGCTCTTCTACCTCCATCACAATCTTACTTGTAGAACTACATCACCCAGAACCAGCTAGCACTGATGATCCAACATAGACTCAGTTAGATCCGGAGCAAGTGCCCTTTGCAGGCAGGGACCCTTTGGTAGTGTAGCAGGAAAGAAGTCCTAGTGCTTAAGTGTCCTATTACTTTGGCTACTGATCCCAGTACTACCTCTTCAGGCACTGCTAGCCCGCCTTAATGCAGCTGCCCCTTTCACTAGCCTTCCTGGCTAAAACTCCACAGTCTTCCCAGACTGACACTGCATTCATCCCAGACTGCTTGCACCCAGTCCCTTCAGTCCCTCTCAGTCCTCTGACTGTAACACTCACCAGCCCTCTGTCTTCCTCCCTGGAGATTTGCCCGGCAGTGTTCTGCTGTCCTTTCCTTGCTCCCGTGCCTCCTGGTCAGGATCCCCCTGCGTGTTTTGAAGAGGGGTCCCTTCCGAACCCAAGTCCAGGCCTGAGTTCACCCCTCCCCCCCTAAGACTAGGGGGTTATTCTCAAAGGCCTCAAACAGCTTAACACTACCTCTTCATCTTCCACCCAAACTCCACTGCCCCAGCTGGGCTTACCCTGAGTATTTGAGGGGGCCTTCCCCCTGCCAACCCATCTGTTAGGGATTGGTCAGGGCCCTCATGAATACTCCAGGCAGCTCCTCCTCCACTCCCATTCTTCTGGAATATTCTGCTAGTTTCCAGAAGTAGAGGGAGGTGTCAGAGATGCTGCCTATGTGTCATAGAGAGAAACAAAAAATATCTTGAAGGGGCTGTAGGGTCATATAAGATTGGATGTGTCTGTGAAGTAAACAAATCATGGTTGATAATGATGAAACTCAGTGAAGCTGGCACAACAATGGAATAATGTAGAACAAACAAAAATAACTATAATCAGCGCTCTATGAGTATTAGTAAGGCAGATCTTACTCATAGAGCACTGAATATACGTACACTAACAAAAAAAATAACACTAGCTCTCTAGCAACGCTAGGGGGTGATACAATCAATCCCCTCCCCCGCAACATCCAGCCTGTCCCTATGGCTGGGAGAATTTCAAAAAAAGGGCTGCAAGGAGCAAGAGCATCCCAAAAAAATACAGTTTTGGAAGGGGAAGAGAGAAAAAACTAGGACAGGGCTATGTTAAAAATAAATAGCAGTAAAAAAATATACAAGTTTGTTTTCTTTTGAAAAAGCATATACAGTGGGTACGAAAAGTATTCAGACCCCCTTAGAATTTTCACTCTTTGTTATATTGCAGCCATTTGTTAAAATAATTTAAGTTTGACAGAAAAACACAGAATTGTTGACATTTTTGCAGATTTATTAAAAAAGAAAAACTGAAATATCACATGGTCCTAAGTATTCAGACCCTTGTCTGTGACACTCATATATTTAACTCAGGTGCTGTCCATTTCTTCTGAACATCCTTGAGATGGTTCTACGCCTTCATTTGAGTCCAGCTGTGTTTGATTATACTGATTGGACTTGATTAGGAAAGCCACACACCTGTCTATATAAGACCTTACAGCTCACAGTGCATGTCAGAGCAAATGAGAATCATGAGGTCAAAGGAACTGCCTGAAGAGCTCAGAGACAGAATGGTGGCAAGGCACAGATCTGGGCAAGGTTACAAAAAAATTCTGCTGCACTTAAGGTTCCTAAGAGCACAGTGGCCTCCATAATCCTTAAATGGAAGATGTTTGGGAGGACCAGAACCCTTCCTAGAGCTGGCCATGCGGCCAAACTGAGCTATCGGTGGAGAAGAGCCTCAGTGAGAGAGGTAAAGAAGAACCCAAAGATCACTGTGGCTGAGCTCCAGAGATGCAGTCGGGAGATGGGAGAAAGTTGTAGAAAGTCAACCATCACTGCAGCCCTCCACCAGTCGGGGCTTTATGGCAGAGTGGCCTGACAGAAGCCTCTCCTGAGTGCAAGACACATGAAAGCCTGCATGGAGTTTGCTAAAAGAACACCTGAAGGACTCCAAGATGGTGAGAAATAAGATTCTCTGGTCTGATGAGACCAAGATAGAAATTTTTGTGTGGAGAAAAACAGGCACTGCTCATCACCTGTCCAATACAGTCCCAACAGTGAAGCATGGTGGTGGCAGCATCATGCTATGGGGGTGTTTTTCAGCTGCAGGGACAGGGCGACTGGTTGCAATCGAAAAAGAAAGATGAATGCGGCCAAGTACAGGGATATCCTGGACGAAAACCTACTCCAGAGTGCTTAGGACCTCAGACTGGGCCGAAGGTTTACCTTCCAACAAAACAATGACCCTAAGCACACAGCTAAAATAACGAAGGAGTGGCTTCATAACAACTCTGTGACTGTTCTTGAAGGGCCCAGCCAGAGCCCTGACTTAAACCCAATTGCGCATCTCTGGAGAGACGTAAAAATGGCCGTCCACCAACGTTTACCATCCAACCTGACAGAACTGGAGAGGATCTGCAAGGAGGAATGGCAGAAGATCCCCAAATCCAGGTGTGAAAAACTTGTTGCATCTTTCCCAAAAAGACTCATGGCTGTATTAGATCAAAAGGGTGCAAATACCAAATACTGAGCAAAGGGTCTGAATACTTAGGACCATGTGATATTTCAGTTTTTCTTTTTTAATAAATCTGCAAAAATGTCAACAATTCTGTGTTTTTCTGTCAACATGGGGTGCTGTGTGTACATTAATGAGGAAAAAAATGAACTTAAATGATTTTAGAAAACGGCTGCAATATAACAAAGAGTGAAAAATTTAAGGGGGTCTGAATACTTTCCATACCCACTGTATATATATATATATACACATACATCCTGGCTACAGGTCCCTGCATTCCCTGCATATACAGAAAAGGTCAGAGTACCCCCCCCCCCCGTCAAGGGAAGCCCTCTGCCTGCTGGAACATATTGTTCATTAATAGCAGGGTAAGCAGTCGCCTACAACGACACCTGTAAAGCAGCAAAACACAATATACAAAATCCTACTACTAATAACTGACCAACTGTACATAGGTCCTGTCAGCAGGGAGTTATGATCCTACTGACAGAAAGAACAAATAGCAAGGTGCACACAGATATTTTTTTCTACTGGCAGAAAAATAAACAGCTCAAAAGACAGTCCCTTTTTTTTTCTTACGAGTCCCTGGTGGGAGGGGCCTGCCAACCCATCTGTTGGCGATTGGTCAGGAATACTCCTGGTAGTTCATCCTCCCCTCCACTCCCATTCTTCTGAAATCTTCCACTAGTTTCCAGAAGTAGGGGGAGGTCTCAGAGATGCCAGCCTCCTTGAGTCACACTGAATTTACATCCCTAACAAAAAACCTAACACTAGCCCCTAGAAATGCAAGGGGGTGCTACATAAATATGAAAGAAAAAATAACAATCTTAAAGTTTATCTAAAGCCTATTTTATTTTTCATGTTTTAGTTTTAATTTCCTAGCAGTCTTGTTGGGGAGATTTCTTTACTTCCCGTCCCAGAGACAGAGTGAGGGGAAATCCTCTTCTAGACTGTCAGTTGTCATTTGATCAAAGGCACAAAGCTTTGACTTACAAAAGCCACATCCAAATTAAGACACAATTAAAATTGCTGTCCGACGATCTCAAGCACCACCTAGAAAAGAACTGACTTTTTAGGCTCAATATGGGAGACCACACAAAAATTGTAAAACATAATACATTTAATTATAAACATTAAAATATGGTTTAAAACATAGACAAAAACAGGCTCAACAACATCCAGATGTTAACATAGAAAATGACCTACTACTAATAATACCGGAAGTCTATACATAAATGGGGTATATAGCAAAGTAGAAAATATACAGTTCCGGTTGCCAGGTCAACGTTTCGCCAATTCAAGGCTTCAGGACCAAATATAACAGTAGTAATACTATATGCAGGCGTATCTCATAAAATTAGAATATCATCGAAAAGGTAACTTATTTTAGTAATTCAATAAAAAAGTGAAACTGATATATTTTATATAGAAGTGTTACACACAGAGTGATATATTTCAAAAATGTTTTCTTTTAATTTGAATGATTAAGGATGACATAAGACTAATAAAAAAATGATTTTTAATACAGCAATGTTGGCTTACAGAAAACTATGTCCATGTACAGTATAGTATGCTCTCAATACTTGGTCAGGGATCCTTTTGCACAAATTACTGCATCAATGTGGCGTGGCATGAAGGCGATCAGCCTGTGGCACTACTGAAGTGTTATTGAAGCCCAGGTTGCTTTGTTAGCAGCCTTCAGCTCCTCTGCATTGTTGGGTCTGGTGTCTCTCATCTTCCTCTTGACAATACCCCGCAGATTCTCTATGGGGTTTAGGTCAGGCGAGTTTGCTGGCCAACCAAGCACAGTGATCCCATGATCATTAAACCAGGTATTGGTACTTTTGGCAGTGTGGGCAGGTGCCAAGTTCTGCTGGAAAATGAAATCAGCATTTCCATAAAGCTGGTCAGCAGACGGAAGCATGAAGTGCTCTAGAATTGCCTGGTAGAGGGCTGCACTGACTTGATAAAAAACAGTGCACCAACACCAGCAGATGACATGGCT
This sequence comes from Rana muscosa, assembly GCA_029206835.1. Classification (NCBI taxonomy): domain Eukaryota; kingdom Metazoa; phylum Chordata; class Amphibia; order Anura; family Ranidae; genus Rana; species Rana muscosa. The sequence continues at coordinate 365,777,167 of CM055118.1, read as the reverse complement.
CCCCAAATCATCACTGACTGGTAATTTTACACTGGACCTCATGCAACTTGGATTCTGTGCCTCTCTACTCTTCTTCCAGACCCTGGGACCTTGATTTCCAAATTAAATGCAAATGTCATCTGCTGGTGTTGGTCCACTGTGTTTTATCAAGTCCAAAGTCAGCGCAGCCCTCTACCAGGAAATTTTAGAGCACGTTATGCTTCCCCCTGCTGATCAGCTTTCTGGAGATGCTGATTTCATTTTCCAGCAGAACTTGGCACCTGCCCACACTGCCAAAAGTACCAATACCTGGTTTAATGCTCATGGGATCACTGCGCTTGATTGGCCAGCAAACTCGCCTGACCTAAACCCCATAGAGAATCTGTGGGGTATTGTCAAGAGTCAGATGAGCTGAAGACCACTATCAAAGCACCAGGGCTTTCATAACACCTCAGCAGTGCAGCAGACTGTTCGCCTCTATGCCACAATAAAATGAAACAAAAAAGACGCTGGCGCACATGAGATAAGAAGAGCAAGTGCTGAACGCTTTCTGTCATCCCTCAGAATATTTTATACGTAATATGGTGGTAAAAATAAAAACACAAGAGACCAGGATTGTTGACAGTGAATAAAAACAATAACAACCAATAACGACAATAGTTAACATGTTGCAAAAAAGTGTTTTGGAACAAGACAACCGGAGTATGGGAGGAACGTCACAGTAGAAATGGTCCATAAAATTGGAACCATAGAACCGTAGACTGAACAAACAGCTGGTCAGCACAACTGACTGAAAGAAGCCCATGGAGAATGAGAGACCTATAAGAGACAAACATTTGCTTTTGGTCATGATGGAAGCATAGTGAAGGGGGTGGCAGATAGCAGTGTAGCAGTCATAGGACATACTGGAGAGTAGGATAACCTCAGTTCCTGCTAGGCCAGCAAAAAATAAAAATTGGGTGGAACAACCATTAAACGAGATGGTCTTCCTGAGGAATGTAAGGTCAGACAACAATTTAGGAGTGATAGCTGTAGAGTAGAAGAGGTCAACTGCTGAGAGGCAACTCAAGAAGTAATAAATTGGAGTGTGAAGGTTGGAGGCAACAAGGACAAGAATAATTATGCCAATTAATAAAATCAAAGAGGAGATTAATTATTGGTTAGTCCAGAAAACACAAATCCTGTCACCTGTGTGTTGTTTTCCATAGCCATTGAGCTCTTTCTAGATAAGAAATGGACCTACATTTTGGATAATATGGGCATGGATATTTTTTATGGAATCATATGCCGAGAGAAATGTGAAGACTGTTATAGCTGATCTCCTTCTAAAAAACAAAAAAACAAAACAATCATCTTGTTGACTCTAGCTACATTAACTTTTAGCTTAGCAACAAAGGACAAACATAGAAGTTAGAAAGAGCTTTGGTCAACATACAGTATATGTTTCTTTTACAAAAAGTTTATTGTCATACAAATCAACAGTACAGTTTTGCAATAGAGTTTTATAGCATACAATATACAAAGTAGATCTGGACTTGAAAGCCCTCACCAACAGAAAGGAAGCATGAGCCGTGATCTTATGCTATATTCAGATAAAAGGAAAAATGAAAAAGTCCTTAGGACCCGATGGTCCCGTAAACGGGCCATGCCCGGATGTCTGTAAACCTGTAGAATGAGTGTACAATACACAACAGTAAAACCTGAAAGTTAGCATCCTCTAGAAAGGATAGAACGGTTAAACAGCAAAGTAAGAGTCTAAGAAGGAATGGAGAAAGAGAGAGAGAGAGAAAAAAAAGAAAGGGAAGCAGGACAAGAAGAAGAGGAGAAGGAGAAGAGGGAGAAAGAGAAGAGGGAAGCAGGAGGTCCACGGGGTGCGCGCAAGAGGGGTCCTATAGTGACAGCAATGCAACATCAAACCTAGAAGGGTGGTAGTATGTGATCCAAGGTTGCCAGACTCTAAGAAACTTGTCATGCGTATCAGAAAGAATAGCTGTTAGTTTCTCGTTGACCATGACATCGTTCAGGCGATTTTTGACTGCCTCAAAGCTTAGTGCAGGGGTTTTCCATGCTCTCGCAATTGTCAATCTAGCTGCAGTAAAAAGATGCTGGGCTAGTTGAATTTCTGGACGCAGTAGTTCCACAATGGACTTACCAAGGGGAGCTACATAAGGGTCTCTTTTGATATTAATCTGAAATAGATTGCGGAGGAGAGTAAATACCCTAATCCACAGTCTGCACGCCCGCGGACATGACCACCAAATATGAGCCATGGTGCCCTCCTGGGAACACCCCCTAAAACAAAGTGGAGAATAATTTGGAATAAAGTGAGCCAATCTTGCCGGTGTGTAGTACCACCTATACAATACTTTATAGGCATTTTCCAAAATTAACACATTACGCGAGCATTTGGACAGAGTTAGTGTCATCGCCTGCCAGTCCTCAGGGTCCAACTGCCTCCCCAACTCTTTCTAACATAGAGTATATGTTTCATGCCAGGAAGTATTGAAGACATTGGATCCTCATGATAACCAGACAACTATCATTTTCAGAAGAGAAGGCAAACAATCTTAGCCATGTTTTTTCTTTCAGTAAGGGCTCCTTCACGCCAGTGGCAATGCCTACCAGGCTACCACCTTCTGAAAAGCTGAGCTAGATGTTTTTTCAGTTGGGTGGTATTGCAATGGTCGACAGGCATTTAGGAGATGATCCTGGCACCACCTGAATGTCTGACTTTTTTATTCTCAAGAGGAATTTTGTATAAAAAATTGCACCAGACCATGAACCAAGCATTTGGCTCATGACCCCGTTGACTTCCAATTGATCTCATTCACTGTCAAACTCTGCAGACCAATGTAACATTACTGTGGGTGTGAAGCAAAGCATCATGGCCATGGCATGTGTACTGCCCTGTCCAGCTATAATGTTAGAATTTAGGTGGACAGCCTTGGGGGTGGTAAAACCTCTGTCAACCGCCTGTTTTTATTGTCATGGAGTGTGACATTTACCTTCCTGGTGAATATGTTTTACATTTTAATACTTGGTAAATGTCACACTCCATGTTTTATAAATGTACCCCTTAATTTCACTCATTGAGCTACTAAGCCAAACTGTACTTGTTTTCTTTTTAAATTTAGAAGGTTTTTTTTGCATTTTGGGTAGTTTAGTGTATTTATTTTTCTCTTCTTTCAATTTTTTTACTGTCATTTTTTTTTCTTTTTGTTAAAAGCTTTAAATTTCAATACTTAGTAAATATTACATTCCTTGCTTTATAAATGCGCCCATTTATGTCACTCATTGAGCTACTTATGCAAAATTTACTTAACATATATATCATTTTTTAAACTATAATTAATATTTTTTTAGAAGGTTTTTTTTTTTTTGCATTTTGGGTAGGTTGGTTTATTACATTTTCTGTTTTTTTTTTTTTGTTAAAAGCTTTACATTTTAATGCTTGGTAAATGTCATATTCCATGCTTTATAATTTTTCCACATAATTTCCCTCATTGAGCAACTGAAATTACCTAAAATGTACTTGACTTTTATTTAAAAAAGTATTTTTTGCATTTTGGGTAGTTAATTTTTTTTAAGGTTATATCCTTATTTATTTATTTTCACTGTCAGTTTTTTTTGGTTGTCAAAGGATGAAAAGCAATAAAATGAATGAGGGGGCACTTTTTTGGCACAAGCACAGGTTCAGAATACGTTGAAGTAGCTTCCATAACTCTCAGGAGCCATTCAAAAACCTGGTGGAAAGTTAAAAACAAACTCATTTATTCTTCCCCATTAACTTTTTGTTGTATTTTGGCCAAATGATGAAATTTAGGTGAAATGTTCTAATTTTCAAGGAAGCTAAATCTGTCAATTTCACTAATCCTTAGTGACCAGTGAAAAGAAACAAATCAAAGCACCTCAAGGTTTCTGGATTGATCTACTTTTTATAAACATGTTTAAAATTATTCTCACATTGTTACTTTTAAACATTCTTTTTGTACTCTTTTCCAGCTTCAGTGTGAATTTTTTTTGTTGAAGAACATATACTATAAAAACACTAGACATGTGCACACTGAAATATTTTGTTTCGGAATTTAGTTTTCGTCCGAAAAATGTATTTATTTAGTTACTCCCGAAATTCGTTTTTATTTATTTTGTTTTGTTAAAAAAAATGCATTCGTTCAAAAATCCGAATGAATTAGGTCAAATCTGTCAATTGAATGCTTATGGTGTCTGTCGAATGTTCTAAGAAGATTCGACGAAGCAGCTAAACCGTACGACGCCGCAATCGTACATTTCCGTTCGAATGCCCCGCCCACAAGCTATAGTAGAATTCTAATGTTGTATGACTAGTAATAATTATATTTAATAATTATTATTACTAGTCAACCAACATTAGAATTCTTCTATAGCCTATCGGCGGAGCATTTGACCATAAATGCCGGCTCGCGGCGACTGCTTAGTCGAATCTTCATGTCTCTATAATGTCGAATCTTTTCTCTCTATGTCGAATAATCTTGGACTAATAGAGTTAGGTTAGGCACATTCAACCGCAGGTACGATAGACACAGATCGCTATAGTCACCATCATGTTGAATCCTCATGTCTCTATAATGTTGAATCTTTTCTCTCTATGTCGAATAATCTTAAACTAATAGAGTTAGGTTAGGCACATTCAACCGCAAGTTCGATAGACACAGATCGCTATTGTCATGTCGAATCTTCTATCTATATCAAACTGTTGTCACAACGAAACTAAAATAAAGCATTTTTTATGTTGTATCTTTCGGATTCAGGGTTCTGAACATTCGTTTGTTAAAATGAATGCGAAAATCAACGAAATTCGGACGAAAATGCATTCGGACGAAAACGAATACACATGTCTAAAAAACCCTACATACACCATGATGATTTGCAAGACCACAGATACAAGACTGAGATTCGGTTCTTAAGGATGCAATTGGGCTGATTTACTAAAAGATTTGAGAATCTTCAAATAATAAATTGTGTGAATATTTATTTTAATTATCCAATCATGTGCAGATAAAATAGGAATTTGCTTAATTTATTTGCTTTGATTGGACAAGTTAATTGAATATTTTCACAATTTTTGGAATGTGAAGATTCTCAGCTTCATTAAAAAGTCGGACTAAAGTATTAAAATGTAAAAGAATATTTTAAAACATTCCATATCAAAACTTAATTTCAGGTAAATGCTGCAGTTATAACACGAAGTATATGCTTTCTAAAAATACACTGTACTTGCTCTTTAATAACATTTTGGAAAATAGGGTGGGAGCTGAAACTGTTGTGAATCACGATGGACATTTTGTTGCCAAACTGAACAATAAACGGACTATATCTGGTTACCATTTGCTTTGCCATTTCCTCACTTCTCCTGTATTCACACCCGTCTGATGTTAGAGATCTGTTCATGGGAATCAAGAATATTTTTTATAATATATAATTTTAACTTGAGAGCAATTCTCATTCATCCCAGAGCATATCATTAATTTTCATCAAGAAACAAGGCCGATAAGTGGATTAATTTATTGTGGCATTGAGGACATCATCCTTTAGTTTGTGTTTCATGTGTTGCTAACCCCACAATTATGAGCAGTGTGAGAAATTATTATTAAAGTGCTAAAGGTATACACAGCCCCAAACTTTTCATAGATACATAGATGACATAGAAAGATCACCTTTATGAAAAAAAAAAAAAAAGAAAGATCACATAGAAGACTGATGACAGAAAAAGGCCAAATGGGCAATTAAAATACAACAAAAGGCATTATTTTTTGAGTTTTGGATAGAGTGGAAATACATGTAAAATTTTACGCATTGCTTGCATGATGGCCTTTTTAACCTCCTTGTTCCTCAAGCTGTAAATAAGAGGGTTCAACATTTGGGTCATTACTGAATAAAAGACAGAAGCCACTTTGTTTTTAATGTCCCAGGCACTGGAAGGTGAGTTCAAATAAGTAATAAAAACTGAAACAAAGAAGACGCTGGCACACATAAGATGGGAAGAGCAAGTGCTGAACGCTTTCTTTCGTCCCTCAGAAGATTTTATACGTAATATAGTGGTAAAAATAAAAACATAAGAGACCAGGATTGTTGACATAGAATAAAAACAATAACAACCAACAACGACGATAGTTAACATGTTGCAAAGAAGTGTTTTGGAGCAAGACAACTGGAGTATGGGAGGGACGTCACAGTAGAAATGATCTATAAGATTGGCACCACAGAACTGGAGACTAAACAAGCAGCTGGCCAGCACAACTGACTGAAAGAAGCCCATGGAGAATGAGAGACCTACAAGAGAGAAACATTTGCTTTTGGTCATGATGGAAGCATAGTGAAGAGGGTGGCAGATAGCAGTGTAGCGGTCATACGACATACTGGAGAGTAGGAGAACCTCAGTTCCTGCTAGGCCAGCAAAAAAAAAAAATTGGGTGGCACAACCATTAAACAATATGGTCTTCCTGAGGGATATAAGGTCAGACAACAATTTAGGAGTGATGGATGTAGAGTAGAAGAGGTCAACTGCTGAGAGGCAACTCAAGAAGTAATACATTGGAGTGCGAAGGTTGGAGGCAACAAGGACAAGAATAATTATGCCAATGTTTCCAAGTATGGTCACAAGGTACACCATCAAGAAAAAAGCAAAGAGGAATGGAATTAATGTATCATTATTGGTTAGTCCAGAAAATACAAACACTGTCACCTGTGTGTTGTTTTCCATAGCCATTGAGCTCTTTCTAGATAAGAAATGGACCTACATTTTGGATAATATGGGCATGGATTTTTTGCCGAAAGAAATGTGTAAACTGTTATAGCTGATCTCCTTCTAAAAAAAAAAAACATCTTGTTGACTCTAGCTTCATTAACTTTTAGGTTAGCAATGAAAGACAAGCATGCAGCAAGCAAAGTTAGAAAGAGCTTTGTTCAACATACAGTATATGTTCCACGCAAGTATTAAAGACATTGGATCCTCATGATAACCAGGCAACTATAATTTTCAGAAGAGAAGGAGAACAACGTTAGCCATTTTATTACTTTCAGTAAGGGCTATTTCATGCCAGTGGCAATGCCTACCACCTTCCAAAAAGCTGAGCTAGATGTTTTTTCAGTTAGGTGGTATTACAATGGCTGACAGACATTTAGGAGATGATCCTGGCACCTCCTTAATGTCTGTCTTTTTTTATTCTCATGAGAAATTTTGTATAAAAAATTGCACCAGACCGTGAACAAAGCATTATGCTCATGGCTCCCATTGACTTCCCATTGATCTCATTCACTGTCAAACTCTGCAGACCAATGTAACAATACTGTACGTGTGAAGCAAAGCATCATGGCCATGGCATGTGTACTGCCCTGTCTGGCTATAATGTTAGAATTTAGGTGGACAGCATTAGGGGTGGTAAAACCTCTGTCAACCGTCTGTTTTTATTGTCTTCTCGCCACACATGTGAAACAGACCTAAAGGTTTTCTTTCTGTATATTTCCATCACTACAGCTTTGTTTTTTTTAGGAGAAAAATTGGAGTCGAGTGACTTCAGCACAGTTTGAAACAATTAGGGGTACATTTATGAAGCAGGGAATGTGACATTCACCAATAATTCACTGCTGGTGTATCTTCCTAGTGTATATGTTTTACATTTTAATACTTGGTAAATGTCACACTGCATGTTTTATAAATATACCCCCTAATTTCATGCATTGAGCTACAAAATTGACTTGATTTTTTTTTATTATTTATTTAGAAGGGTTTTGGGCATTTTGGGTAGTTTAGTGTATTTGATTTTGTGTTCTTACATTTTTTTACTCTCTGATTTTTTTTTATTTTTATTAAAAGCTTTAAATTTCAATGCTTGCTAAATGTCACATTCCATGCTTTATAAATGTGCACATTTATGTCAATCATTGAGCTACTTATGCAAAATTTACTTATCCTATAGATAATAATCTATCTGTCTATCTGTCTATCTTTCTATCTGTCTATCTATCTATCTATCTATCTATCTATCTATCTATCTATCTATCTATCTATATATATATAGATATTCTGTTCTTACATTTTTTTCATTTAACTTTTTTACTGTCAGTTTTTTTTTTGTTAAAATCTTTACATTTCAATGCTTGGTAAATGTCACATTCCATGCTTTATTATTTTGCCACTTAAATTCACTCATTGAGCAACTTAAATTACCTAAAATGTACTTTTGCATTTTCAGTTGTAGCATCCATAACCCCCAGGAGCCATTCAAAAAAACTGTGGAAACTTAAAAACACCACAGAACAACCTAATTTATTCTTCCCCATTAACTTTTTATTTTATTTTGGCCAAATTATGAAATTTTGGTGAAATGTTCTAATTTTCAAGGAATCAAAATCTGTCAATTTCACTAATCCTTAGTGACCAGTGAAAATAAACAAATCAGAGCACCTTAAGGTTTCTGGATTGATCTACTTTTTATAAACATGTTTAAAATTATTCTCACATTGTTACTTTTAAACATTCTTTTTGTTCTCTTTTCGAGCTTCAGTGTGAAAAATTATCGTTGAAGAAAATGTACTATAAAAACACTACATACAACGTGATGATTTTCAAGACCACAGATACGAAATTGAGATTCAGTCTTTAAGGATGTAGTTGGGCTGATTTACTAAAAGAGTTGAGAATCTTCAAATAATAAATTGTGTGAGTATTCATTTTAATTATCCAATCATGTGCAGATAAAATAGGAATTTGCTTAATTGATTTGTTTTGATTGGAAAAGTTAATTGAATATTTTTTAAAAATTTTGAATGTGAAGACTCTCAGCTTTGTTAAAAAGTTGGCCTAAAATATAAAAATTTAAAGTTTTTTTTAAAAACATTCCATATCAAAAATTAATTTCAGGTAAATGCTGCAGATATAAAACAAAATATATGCTTGCTAAAATATGCTGTACTTGCTCTTTAATAACATTTTGGAAAATAGGGTGGGGGCTGAAACTCTGGTATATCACGATAGACATTTTGTTGCCAAACTGAAAAATAAATAGACTATATCTGGTTACCATTTGCTGTGCCATTTCCTCACCTCTCCTGTATTCACACACGTCTGAATGTTAGAGATCTGTTCCTGGGAATCAAGAATATTTTTATAATAAATCATTTTAGCTTGGGAGCAATTCTCACTCATCCCAGAGCATATCATTATTTTTTATCAACAAACAAGGCTGGTAATAACTGGTTTCTTGTGGATTAATTTATTGTGGCACTGAGGAATTCATCCTTTGGTTTGTGTTTCATGTGTTGTTACCCCCACAATTATGAGCGGTGTGAGAAATTATTATTAAAGTGCTAAAGGCATACACACCCCCAAACTTTTCATAGATACATAGATGACATAGAAAGATCACAAAAAAGACTGATGACAGAAAAAGGCCAAATGGCTCACTAAAGTACAACAAAAGGTTGTTTTTTTTTTTTTGTTTTGGTAGAGTGGAAAGAGATTAGAACACCCATGAGCTTTAACTGCTTTCTGTGCCCCCTCTCTATTTATCTTGTTTACCATTATCATTGAAAGAGAAAGTAAAATAAACTACCACATTTTGGGTTGTCCCCAGAAAAGTAATAGAGGGTAAATCTACCAATGAGCACACTAGTTCAGTGACCTGAGGGTTCCCAAGGGAGCCCCTTTAATTTACAGGGGTTTCCTCTCACTTCCTGTTTTGGCTATGGGACAGTAAGTGAAGGAAAGTCTCCCCAATGGGACACAGATGGCAAAAAACAAACTGACAGGGGTTATATCCCTCTCTAACTCTATTAAAAATCTGAAAAAAAATGTTTTGACTATATTTCTACTCTAAGTATTTTTTAACTTTTTTTCTAAGCATGTTTTAGCAGTTGTGTACACAGTGCAAAGCACACAGGGCAAGTGTAAGCTACCCAGTCCTTCTGCCCCTCTTTCACTTACAGGTAATTCCCAGCTGTCAAAATGACAGTCAGGAGTTGCTGTGGAAATACAACTGCTGTCAAAAAAACAGTCCTCCACTCTTGTAGTGCACCAAAGCATATAGAGTACCAACTGCATAAAGGTAATAACCCCATATACAGAACAATGGTGTGATGGGTGGCTTTCTTCTTGTCTTTGTCAGATCCGGTCCTACCCCCCCATTTGCCCATGTTTTTATTCAAGAACTCTTTAGTATCTTTCTTTCTTGGATTTGAGAAAGAAGCTGCAGTTTCGAAACCCATCATCCACCTGGCAGACTATCTGTGTGGTCCCTTTCTTGTCCTGTACCAGGCGTATGGCCGAGTGCTGACATCACATCCGGGTTACATGGCTTCCGGTGACAGCATCTCAGGTTCCGGTGGTTGTACACTGCCACTTATTGAACACAGGGAATTGCTTGCTTGGCAGAAGCACCATTTAGAGAACACTTTGCAATTTCTCAATGAACGCAAAGTATTCTCTGACTGGACAAGGTGGACAGATGGGGTAATGACATCACAATCTCTACCTCGTCCAATCAGAGAATGCTTTGCATTCCTTCTGAATGGCACTTGTGCCAAGAGACTTCTTGTGTTCAGTAAATAGCAGAGCAGCTGTATGACACGGGTCCCAGAAGCTAGTGGAGATCACTGTAGTAGTGGTGCCTGTAACAGCACCCCAAGTATGAAAGGGGTAACGCCGTTAGGATATTCCCTTTATGAACACACGATAGCCACCAGACACTCCCAACCAGCCGAATAAGACCCCATACAAATATTTCTCCCTCCACAGACGAGACAACCACTCTGTGTGAGGTTCAAGCAGGAATCCCTCTTTATTGAAAAACTACAAGTTTTATACACCAAAAGAGGAGGTTCTTACATTCTCCTCATTTTCCTCTGACAATACATCTTTGACCAGACCTAATTTACATGAGCTAATTAACTACAGCTAATGACTCAGACACATGACCTTTCCGTGTCCCAGACTGTCTGTCTGCTAATTTACAATACACACAATTACAGAGTTAATTATCACAATCCACAATGAAAAGATCTTTAGAATAGTTGGGATTCATTAACATGACAACAGGCAGACAGGTGTTTGAAGTTGAACACATCAGCCCTTTCAATTAGCCTGTTGAGTTCAGGATCAACAAACAGTAAATAGTTATTTACAGAAATCCTGGGGAATATGGTGGATTAATATTACAGACCCATTTTAAAGCAATCCAAGACATATTCTCAATGTCCATTATTTCCTGGCTCATACTTTCTAAGAACTTCTGGGTTCCACGGGCCCACCCGTTACATCTCTCCCCTTTCGGCAGGAGAATAACACAGGAGGAGACCCCAGACGGGTTGACTCCGAAGTTAGCCCATAGTTCCATTTCTCTAATGCCTGGACAACCCATCAGCATTGCCATTTTGCTTCCCGGGCCAGTAGCTGATGGTGAAGTTGTAAGGTTAGAGAATTCTAGATTTTTAACGTGTATCTTCCCACAGGGTGACACTGTGGATACACTAGTACAAGTATGCCACCGTTACGATATATATGAATTGCTAAACTAGGAACTAGTAATTGGACTTTGAAGGCATACAAAGTAGATAAAGGTAAAAAACTAAAGATTTATTGGTATACAAAAGGTTGGTATATAAAACAATCATAAAGTATCAAAATTAATTGATCAGTTATTATGACTGGTCCAGGTGGGTTATCAATATGTTAACATACAATACAGTGTATTCTTCTTATAACGACTCAACTGAGTACAAAATCCAAAAAGAGAAAATGTAATTATATAATTATAAAATAGATAACCAGCAGATGGATCCAGAGGAGATGGAGAACTTGCTCTACATGTTGCGCGTTATTGTAAACGCTTCCTCAGGAGCATATATATATACTTTTCAAAATAACGTAATAAGCCAACGTTGGCAGATCAACACATCTAACTAGACAGAGGCAAAGTATAAATACTATGTACCCAGTCAAGAAGATGGTATCGCATTAATATATTTATGGTAGTTCTTAGACGATCCTCTTTCGAGCATAGGAGCACTCGCCATTCTGACCATCATCCGAATCTAGGTTAAATCTACCCTTTTTACCTAGAATAGGTAGTATGATGACTACTCCCGGGGACTTAAAAATAGTCTGCTATGCTTTGGAATAAGCTTTTATGTTCCTGTTATATTTAACTAACTAAACCTAATTCGGAAAGGGCTTGAGTGTACTCCAATGGCTCTTTGCTTACCAGCACTGATCACTCTATCAGAACTACCATAAATATATTAATGCGATACCATCTTCTTGACCGGGTACATAGTATTTATACTTTGCCACTTTCTAGTTAGATGTGTTGACCTGCCAACGTTGGCTTATTACGTTATTTTGAAAAGTATATATATATGCTCCTGAGGAAGCGTTTACAATAACACGCAACATGTAGAGCAAGTTCTCCATCTCCTCTGGATCCATCTGCTGGTTATCTATTTTATAATTATATAATTACATTTTCTCTTTTTGCATTTCGTACTCAGTTGAGTCGTTATAAGTAGTGTTGAGCGGACCCGAACTGTAAAGTTCGGGTCCGTACCGAATTTTGGCGTTTTCCCGACCCCGGACCCGGATTTTGCGCTAAAGTCCGGGTTCGGGTCCGGATTCGGGAATTTAATGGCGCAGTTAGAAATGCTTCAGGGGCCAGCCAATCACCATTTGATTAGCTGGTGTGCCCTTAGAAGCCATCATAGCCATGCCTACTAATGGCATGGCTGTGATTGGTCAGTGCAACATGTGACCCAGCATGTGACCAGCTTCTATATAAGCAAGAGGCACACAGCACAGATCGTCACTCTGCTTTTAGACAGTGTAGGGAAAGGATCCTGGCTGCTGTTGCTGTGAGGGAGAGAATTATATGATAGGAGTTAGTCCTGATTCTGCAATCTACTGATAGAAAAGATAGAGAGACAGTGTAGTGTAGTGTAGGGGCAGGATCCTGTTTGTGCTTTCAGGGAGAGAGATTTAGATAGGAGTCCAGATTGAGAGATATAATAGCTCAGCGATCTGCATAGGTTTATCTGTTTGTGTTGCAAGCTCAGTGCACCAGCACTGCATTACGTTGAGTGATACACCTATTCCATACTGTGGCTGTATTGTGCTCTTGCTAAAAGACCCATTTCGGGCAGAAAAAAAAAGGCACTTTATTGTGCTTTTGCTAAAAAGACCCATTTTTGCCCCCCCCCCAAAAAAAGGCACTTTATTGTGCTGTTGCAAAAAAAAAAAAAGGCACTTTGTTGTGCGCAAAAAAGACCTATTTTTGGGCAAAAAAAATATTTTGCAGTGTATATCTCTAGTTGTGTGAAATAACCAATTTCTATATATTTTTCTTGTACTATGCTATACTAAAAAAAAAAAAAAAACTTTTTTTTGAATAGCATTCTCTGCAGCTGTGCGATTCAGCGGTTATATACTGTGGGTGTGTTGTGCTCTTCCAAAAAACGCCATTTAGGGCCACAGAAAATATTTTGCAGTGTGAAATACACATCTGGAGGTGTGTGAAAAAACAACATTATTTTTGAATAGCATTCTCTGGCCTCTGCAGCTGTGCGATTCAGCGGTTATATACTGTTGGGGTTGTTGTGCTCTTCAAAAAAACGCCATTTAGGGCCACAGAAAATAAATTGCAGTGTGAAATACACATGTGGAGGTGTGTAAAATAAACAATTTCTATATATTGTACAGTGCTATACTAAAAAAAACAACATTTTTTTTGAATAGCATTCTCTGCACTTCTATAGCTGTGCGATTCAGTGGTTAAATACTGTGGTTGTGTTGTGCTCTTCCAAAAAACGCCATTTAGGGCCACAGAAAATATTTTGCAGTGTGAAATACACATCTGGAGGTGTGTGAAAAAACAACATTATTTTTAAAAAGCATTCTCTGGCCTCTGCAGCTGTGCGATTCAGCGGTTATATACTGTTGGGGTTGTTGTGCTCTTGCAAAAAACGCCATTTAGGGCCACAGAAAATATTTTGCAGTCTGAAATACACATCTGGAGGTGTGTGAAAAAACAACATTATTTTTGAATAGCATTCTCTGGCCTCTGCAGCTGTGCGATTCAGCGGTTATATACTGTTGGGGTTGTTGTGCTCTTCCAAAAAACGCCATTTGGGGCCACAGAAAATATTTTGCAGTGTGAAATACACATCTGGAGGTGTGTGAAAAAACAACATTATTTTTGAATAGCATTCTCTGGCCTCTGCAGCTGTGCGATTCAGCGGTTATATACTGTTGGGGTTGTTGTGCTCTTCCAAAAAACGCCATTTAGGGCCACAGAATATAAATTGCAGTGTGAAATACACATGTGGAGGTGTGTAAAATAAACAATTTCTATATATTGTACAGTGCTATACTAAAAAAAACAACATTTTTTTTGAATAGCATTCTCTGCACTTCTATAGCTGTGCGATTCAGTGGTTAAATACTGTGGTTGTGTTGTGCTCTTCCAAAAAACGCCATTTAGGGCCACAGAAAATATTTTGCAGTGTGAAATACACATCTGGAGGTGTGTAAAATAAACAATTTCTATATATTCTTCTTGTACAGTGCTATACTAAAAAAAACAACCTTTTTTTTTGAATAGCATTTTCTGTAGCTGTGCGATTCAGCGGTTACGTGCTGTGGGTGTGTTGCGGTCTGGCAAAAAACGCCATTTAGGGCCACAGAAAATATTTTGCAGTGTGAAATACACATCTGGAGGTGTGTAAAATAAACAATTTCTATATATTCTTCTTGTACAGTGCTATACTAAAAAAACAACCTTTTTTTTTTGAATAGCATTTTCTGTAGCTGTGCGATTCAGCGGTTACGTGCTGTGGGTGTGTTGTGGTCTGGCAAAAAACGCCATTTAGGGCCACAGAAAATATTTTGCAGTGTGAAATACACATCTGGAGGTGTGTAAAATAAACAATTTCTATATATTGTACAGTGCTATACTAAAAAAAACAACATTTTTTTTGAATAGCATTCTCTGCACTTCTATAGCTGTGCGATTCAGTGGTTAAATACTGTGGTTGTGTTGTGCTCTTCCAAAAAACGCCATTTAGGGCCACAGAAAATATTTTGCAGTGTGAAATACACATCTGGAGGTGTGTAAAATAAACAATTTCTATATATTCTTCTTGTACAGTGCTATACTAAAAAAAACAACCTTTTTTTTTGAATAGCATTTTCTGTAGCTGTGCGATTCAGCGGTTACGTGCTGTGGGTGTGTTGTGGTCTGGCAAAAAACGCCATTTAGGGCCACAGAAAATATTTTGCAGTGTGAAATACACATCTGGAGGTGTGTAAAA
This sequence comes from Rana muscosa, assembly GCA_029206835.1. Classification (NCBI taxonomy): domain Eukaryota; kingdom Metazoa; phylum Chordata; class Amphibia; order Anura; family Ranidae; genus Rana; species Rana muscosa. Next base: position 365,761,855 of record CM055118.1, on the reverse strand, counting down.
TAAACAATTTCTATATATTGTACAGTGCTATACTAAAAAAAACAACATTTTTTTTGAATAGCATTCTCTGCACTTCTATAGCTGTGCGATTCAGTGGTTAAATACTGTGGTTGTGTTGTGCTCTTCCAAAAAACGCTATTTAGGGCCACAGAAAATATTTTGCAGTGTGAAATACACATCTGGAGGTGTGTGAAAAAACAACATTATTTTTAAAAAGCATTCTCTGGCCTCTGCAGCTGTGCGATTCAGCGGTTATATACTGTTGGGGTTGTTGTGCTCTTGTAAAAAACGCCATTTAGGGCCACAGAAAATATTTTGCAGTGTGAAATACACATCTGGAGGTGTGTGAAAAAACAACATTATTTTTGAATAGCATTCTCTGGCCTCTGCAGCTGTGCGATTCAGCGGTTATATACTGTTGGGGTTGTTGTGCTCTTCCAAAAAACGCCATTTAGGGCCACAGAAAATAAATTGCAGTGTGAAATACACATGTGGAGGTGTGTAAAATAAACAATTTCTATATATTGTACAGTGCTATACTAAAAAAAACAACATTTTTTTTGAATAGCATTCTCTGCACTTCTATAGCTGTGCGATTCAGTGGTTAAATACTGTGGTTGTGTTGTGCTCTTGCAAAAAACGCCATTTAGGGCCACAGAAAATATTTTGCAGTGTGAAATACACATCTGGAGGTGTGTGAAAAAACAACATTATTTTTGAATAGCATTCTCTGGCCTCTGCAGCTGTGCGATTCAGCGGTTATATACTGTTGGGGTTGTTGTGCTCTTGCAAAAAACGCCATTTAGGGCCACAGAAAATATTTTGCAGTGTGAAATACACATCTGGAGGTGTGTGAAAAAACAACATTATTTTTGAATAGCATTCTCTGGCCTCTGCAGCTGTGCGATTCAGCGGTTATATACTGTTGGGGTTGTTGTGCTCTTCCAAAAAACGCCATTTAGGGCCACAGAAAATAAATTGCAGTGTGAAATACACATGTGGAGGTGTGTAAAATAAACAATTTCTATATATTGTACAGTGCTATACTAAAAAAAAAACATTTTTTTTAAATAGCATTCGATGCACTTCTATAGCTGTGCGATTCAGTGGTTAAATACTGTGGTTGTGTTGTGCTCTTCCAAAAAACGCCATTTAGGGCCACAGAAAATATTTTGCAGTGTGAAATACACATCTGGAGGTGTGTAAAATAAACAATTTCTATATATTCTTCTTGTACAGTGCTATACTAAAAAAAACAACCTTTTTTTTTGAATAGCATTTTCTGTAGCTGTGCGATTCAGCGGTTACGTGCTGTGGGTGTGTTGTGGTCTGGCAAAAAAACGCCATTTAGGGCCACAGAAAATATTTTGCAGTGTGAAATACACATCTGGAGGTGTGTGAAAAAACAACATTATTTTTAAAAAGCATTCTCTGGCCTCTGCAGCTGTGCGATTCAGCGGTTATATACTGTTGGGGTTGTTGTGCTCTTGTAAAAAACGCCATTTAGGGCCACAGAAAATATTTTGCAGTGTGAAATACACATCTGGAGGTGTGTGAAAAAACAACATTATTTTTGAATAGCATTCTCTGGCCTCTGCAGCTGTGCGATTCAGCGGTTATATACTGTTGGGGTTGTTGTGCTCTTCCAAAAAACGCCATTTAGGGCCACAGAAAATAAATTGCAGTGGGAAATACACATGTGGAGGTGTGTAAAATAAACAATTTCTATATATTGTACAGTGCTATACTAAAAAAAAAAACATTTTTTTTGAATAGCATTCTCTGCACTTCTATAGCTGTGCGATTCAGTGGTTAAATACTGTGGTTGTGTTGTGCTCTTCCAAAAAACGCCATTTAGGGCCACAGAAAATATTTTGCAGTGTGAAATACACATCTGGAGGTGTGTAAAATAAACAATTTCTATATATTCTTCTTGTACAGTGCTATACTAAAAAAAACAACCTTTTTTTTTGAATAGCATTTTCTGTAGCTGTGCGATTCAGCGGTTACGTGCTGTGGGTGTGTTGTGGTCTGGCAAAAAACGCCATTTAGGGCCACAGAAAATATTTTGCAGTGTGAAATACACATCTGGAGGTGTGTAAAATAAACAATTTCTATATATTGTACAGTGCTATACTAAAAAAAACAACATTTTTTTTGAATAGCATTCTCTGCACTTCTATATCTGTGCGATTCAGTGGTTAAATACTGTGGTTGTGTTGTGCTCTTCCAAAAAACGCTATTTAGGGCCACAGAAAATATTTTGCAGTGTGAAATACACATCTGGAGGTGTGTGAAAAAACAACATTATTTTTAAAAAGCATTCTCTGGCCTCTGCAGCTGTGCGATTCAGCGGTTATATACTGTTGGGGTTGTTGTGCTCTTGTAAAAAACACCATTTAGGGCCACAGAAAATATTTTGCAGTGTGAAATACACATCTGGAGGTGTGTGAAAAAACAACATTATTTTTGAATAGCATTCTCTGGCCTCTGCAGCTGTGCGATTCAGCGGTTATATACTGTTGGGGTTGTTGTGCTCTTCCAAAAAACGCCATTTAGGGCCACAGAAAATAAATTGCAGTGTGAAATACACATGTGGAGGTGTGTAAAATAAACAATTTCTATATATTGTACAGTGCTATACTAAAAAAAACAACATTTTTTTTGAATAGCATTCTCTGCACTTCTATAGCTGTGCGATTCAGTGGTTAAATACTGTGGTTGTGTTGTGCTCTTCCAAAAAACGCCATTTAGGGCCACAGAAAATATTTTGCAGTGTGAAATACACATCTGGAGGTGTGTGAAATAAACAATTTCTATATATTTTCCTTGTACTGTGCTATACTAAAAAAAAACAACCTTTTTTTTTTGAATAGCATTTTCTGCAGTTCTGTAGCTGTGCGTTTCAGCCATTACGTACTGTGGGTGTGTTGTGGTATTCCAAAAAACGCCATTTAGGGCAAGATCCTAAATTTGGAAAATATGAGGGGAAGGTCAAAGGGACGTGGTGGCCCCGGTCGTGGTGCTGCTGGTGGAGCTCCTGTTGCAGGGAGAGGACGTGGTGGATCTGTGCCAGCTACACGCACAAGTGAAACACCTTCCTCAGGTGCGAGTAGGCGACCGAGCCTGCGGCGGTATTTTGTCGCGCCTAATGAGGCTGTACCAATGTTTAGGCCAGGACAAGTACAGGCGATAGTAGATTGGGTTGCTGACAGTGCCTCGGGTTCCTTCACATTGTCTCCCACCCACTCTTCTGATGAAAGATCAGAGTTGGCACCTGAAGCCCATGTCCATCAGTCTTTCACCTCACCCCCTTGCAAATCAGCCAAGCAGTCTGAGCCCCAAATCATGCAGCAGTCTCTTCTGCTTTTCGATGACTCTGTTAGCAGGGTTTCCCAGGGCCATCCACCTAGCCCTGCCCCAGAAGTGGAAGAGATTGAGTGCACCGATGCCCAACCACTTATGTTTCATGATGGGTACATGGGAGGACCATCGCAGCACGTCTCGGATGATGACGAAACACAGGTGCCAACTGCTGCTGCTTTCGCAATTGTGCAGACAGACATGGAGGGCAGGGGTGAAGACTGGGTGGAAGATGATGTGGAGGCCGATGAGGTCCTCGACCCCACATGGAATCAACGTTATGCAGGTGACCAGTGTAGTTCGGAGGAAGAGGCGGTGGTCGCACAGAGCCACCAGCACAGCAGAAGAGGGAGCAGGGTGCAAAAACGGAGCATTCGTCCCCTAGACAGTACATCTGCTACTGCCCAACGCAGCAAGGGACCGAGCACACCAAAGCCAGGTCCAAGGACTTCCCTAGCGTGGCAGTTCTTCACACAGTGTGTTGATGACAAGACACGAGTGGTTTGCACGCTGTGCAATCAGAGCCTGAAGCGAGGCATAAACGTTCTCAACCTGAGCACAAGCTGCATGACGAGGCATCTAAGTGCAAAGCACGAGCTGCAGTGGAGTAGACACCTCAAAAACCAAGAAAGGTCTCTGGCTCCTCCTGCTTCCTCTTCTGCTGCAGTCTCGGCCTCTTCATCCACCTCTGTAGTGACAGTGGCACCTGTCACCCCGCAAACAGAGGATCTGCCAGCAACACTACCACCTGGGTCACCAACCATCTCCACAATGTCCCATGGAAGCGTTCAGCTCTCTATCTCCCAAACATTGGAGCGGAAGAGGAAGTACCCCCCTAGCCACCCGCGATCCCTGGCCCTGAATGCCAGCATTTCAAAATTCCTGGCCTTTGAAATGCTGTCATTCCGTCTGGTGGAGACGCAGAGTTTTAAAAGCCTGATGGCATTGGCTGTCCCGCAGTACGTCGTGCCCAGCCGCCACTACTTTTCCAGGCGAGCCATCCCTTCCCTGCACAACCAGGTGGGGGACAAAATCAGGTGTGCACTGCGCAACACCATCTGTGGCAAGGTCCACCTAACTACGGATGCGTGGACCAGTAAGCACGGTCAGGGACGTTATATCTCCCTAACAGCACACTGGGTAAATGCAGTGGCGGCTGGGCCTGAGGCAGATAGCGGTTTGGCGCATGTCCTTCCACCACCGAGGATTGCAGGGCGCTTCAGTTTGCCTCCTGTTGCTAACTCCTCCTACTCCGCTTCCTCATCCTCTACCGCCTCCTCATCCGGTCAGCGTAACACCTTCACCACCAACTTCAGCACAGCCAGGGGTAAACGACAGCAGGCAGTTTTAAAACTTTCCTGTTTGGGGGAAAATCCCCACACCGCGCAGGAGTTGTGGAGGGACATGGAACAACAGACCGATGAGTGGTTGCTGTCAGTGAGCCTCAAGCCCGGCCTGGTGGTGTGCGATAATGGGCGAAATCTCGTAGCAGCTCTGGGTCTAGCCGGTTTGACGCACATCCCTTGCCTGGCACATGTGCTGAACTTGGTGGTCCAGAGGTTCCTTAAAAATTACCCCAATATGCCAGAGCTGCTGCAGAAAGTGCGGGCTGTCTGTGCGCACTTTCGGCGTTCTCACCCTGCTGCTGCTCGCCTGTCAGCGCTGCAGCGTAACTTCGGCCTTCCCGCTCACCGCCTCATATGTGACGTGCCCACAAGGTGGAACTCCACCTTGCACATGCTGGCCAGACTGTGCGAGCAGCAGCAGGCAATAGTGGAGTTTCAGCTGCAGCAATCACAAGTGAGTCGCTCTGCGGAACAGCACCACTTCACCACCAATAACTGGGCCTCCATGCGAGACCTGTGTGCCTTGTTGCGCTGTTTCGAGTACTCCACCAACATGGCCAGTGCCAATGACGCCGTTCTCAGCGTTACTATCCCAGTTCTATGCCTCCTTGAAAAAACGCTTTGTGCGATGATGGAAGAGGATGTGTCACAGGAGGATGAGGAGGAGGAGGAGGAAGCGGGATCATTTCAAAGGCTTTCAGGGCAGTCTTTCACAAGTGGCTACGAGGGTGGGTTCCTGCACCAACAAACGCCAGGTACACAATTGTCCGGCAGAAAGGGCACAGTTCTGGAGGATGACGAGGTGGAGGAGGAGATGGAGGAGGAGGAGGAGGAGGAGGAGCCATGTTCACAGCAGGGTGGCACTCAGACCAGCTTGTGGCCATTACTGGTGCGTGGCTGGGGGGATACAGAGGACACAGACGATACACCTCCCACAGAGGACAGCTTTTCTTTGCCTCTGGGCAGCCTGGCACACATGAGCGATTACATGCTGCAGTGTTTCCGCAACGACAGCTGAGTTGCCCACATTTTAACTGGTGCTGATTACTGGGTGGCCACCCTGCTGGATCCCCGTTACAAGGACAACGTACCGTCCTTAATTCCCTCACTGGAGCGGGATCGTAAGTACAAGCGCACGCTGGTAGACGCGCTGCTGGTGGCATTCCCACCTGACAGCGGGCGTACGGTGGAAGCACAAGGCGAAGGCAGAGGAGGAGGAAGAGGTCGCCAACGCAGCCGGGGCACCGGCAGAACCTCAGAAGGCAGGGTTAGCATGGCCGAAATGTGGAAAAGCTTTGTCAGCACGCCACAACAACCCGCACCACCAGCTGAGATGGAACGTCTTAGCAGGAGGCAGCATTTCACCAACATGGTTGAGCAGTATGTGTCCACAGGCCTACACGTACTGGATGACGGGTCTGCCCCCTTTAACTTCTGGGTCTCCAAATTGGGCACATGGCCTGAGCTTGCCGTTTATGCCTTGGAGGTGCTGGCCTGCCCTGCAGCCAGTGTATTATCTGAACGTGTATTTAGCACGGCAGGGGGCGTTATCACAGACAAGCGCAGCCGCCTGTCCAGAGCCAATGTGGACAAGCTCACGTTCATTAAAATGAACCAGGCATGGATCCCACAGGACTTGTCCGTACCTTGTGCAGAATAGACATGTATACCGGTGTTGTGACAAAAACTGTCCGGCCATCGGATTGTGCCCGGCCCGTACTGCGCAGGCGCAACGCTTGCGCAGTACAGAGGACAAGGAGATTCACAAAATCTCCGAAGATGAACGGCGCCTGCGCTGTGAGTGCAGGTTCAAGCCCCACCATCCAAGAGGACATACGGTAGCACATAGTAACAGGGCCCCTCACGGGCTCGCTTCGATCGCGGCCTTGCTTGGCTCGGCTTGAACCACGGATGGTGTGGCCTTCACCTGAACTCAACACGCAGGCGCCGTTAGTCTTGGGAGATTTTTGAAATCCCCTTGTCCTACATACTCAGCAAGCGCAGTACAGGGCGGACACTATTCGACAGGGGACAGAATTCGGCACATCACCGGCCTTACCCAGCCATTGTTGTATTTTTGAACCAGTGTTGGCTACCTCGTCCTCCTCCACCGCCGCTTCCACCTACACAGCCACATCCACCGCCACCTCAACCTCCTACTCCATATGGACCTCGTCCTGCTAGGCCAAGATTAAATTTTTTATTTTATTTTTTTGTAGCGCACATATCCTTTCCCCCTTACCTGCCTTTATGTTGTTGGCTCTTCGCAGGAGGGAGAAAGGCACACCGCACTACCAGCCCGTATCCTCCTATATAAAGAGGTTGAGCGGTGTACTTGACGGGCCGTGTCCACAGCCGGAGTCAAAACTCCTCCAGAGGATGATTCTCACCTCTACTGTAGGTAGAGGCAAGTCCTTTAATTGCCAGTAAAGTCAATGTCCACACCAGCTGAAACTCCAACTCTTATTCTCTCATGGCAAAATAAACTGTACTCAGATAGAAAAGGTTAGAGCAAAGAAACAGGACAGCTTAAGGTGTGGAGGAGGTCCAGGCACAAACGTAGCACATTCACTTCACTGCTTAGGTTTCTCAAACAGTTTTTGGCGCACGGTCTCTGCCACAGACATTGAGGTTGGTCTCTGCCACAGACCGGGTGTACAAGGCCCCTACCACGGGCCTGGAGAACTTTGGTCTCAGCCACAGACCAGGGTGTATAAGGCCCCTGCCACGGGCCGGTTGAATAAGGCCTCTGATACAGTCAAGGTGACCTTGAGCTTCTCCTTCTACGAACCTAGCCCATATCAAGGGGAAGACATCTCTCCAGGGAGTCAACAGACCATTCCTTCACCGTGACTCCCGCATCGGTCCATCAGAATGATCCTCCCTTCCCTGGAACAGGGTCCCCTACACGAGGCGGCTCTGGACTCCAGGCTTTACTCCCGCCCCTAGGCCTCCATACCCAGGGCAGCAAGAACTCCAGGATAGTACCTCACCCCGGGCTAAAGGTGCCCGAGATGGAACAGGAACACATGCACCCAGGCCGAAGGCACCTGGGCGCGGACCCCACTGGACATCAGCCCCCAGGCCAAAGGTCTGCCCCTTTTATATACTCTCCCGGCATGCACAGCAGGTTCCCCGCCCCGCTGTACTACTGCCAAGAGGGGACACAAAAGGCGCCACCTGTAGGCCGCAGGGAACTGCACACCAATACTGTCCCCCGAGGACAAAATGGTCCATGAATCCTACAGAATTAGGGTATTTGAGCCTATTTACCACTCAAACACTTTCCTTAAATTTAGCACCCCGCTACATTTTTATTTCAAAGTATTTTATTTTCCCACTAGCTTATCCATTAAATTAAATAATTTATTCCAGAAAGGGCGTATTCTGGGGCATTCCCACCATATGTGTGGCATCATGCCGTTGAGTTTCTGAGGTTCTTAATGACTTCCTGTACCTCTTCTGCTGAAAAGGGGGCCTCCAGCATATTTTTTTATTTTTTAATTTTTTTTTATGTTCTTTTAAGTTATTTCCTATCCACATTTGTTTGCAGAGCACTTGCCATGTTCTTAACAACATTTTGCTGCCATTTGCAGCCCTCTAGCCCTTTCCATTACTTTTTTAGAGCCTTTTTAGTCGTCAGAAGTCCGGGTCCCCATTGACTTCAATGGGGTCCGGGTCCGGGTTAAAGTTCGGTCCCGAATCCGAACTTTTTTCCGAAGTTCGGCCGAACCCGCCGGACCCGAATATCCAGCTACCCGCTCAACTCTAGTTATAAGGAGAATACACTGTATTGTATGATAACATATTGATAACCCACCTGGACCAGTCATATTAACTGATCAATTAATTTTGATACTTTAGGAGGAGACCCCACACGGGTTGACTCCGAAGTTAGTCCATAGTTCAATTCCTCTAATGCCTGGATAACCCATCAGCATTGCCAGAACTTCTGGGTTCCACGGGCCCACCCGTTACAGTGCCTAATACAATGATATCCAGCTTCCACTGTACTGCAGCTGTGTCTCCATCCAGCTTCCACAATACTTACATTGGTCCAAGTTGGACCAATGTATGCAAAAAATATGTATACCTAGAATTATTACTGTCCTAATTTTATTTATTTTTTTACTACTTTTTCTACTTACAGTGCCTTGAAAAAGTATCCATACCCCTTTCCACATTTTGTCATGTTACCTCCAAAAACGTAAATGTATTTTATTGGGATGTTATATGATAGATCAACACAAATTGGTACATAATTGTGAAGTGGAAGGAAAATGATAAATGGTTTTCAATTTTTTTTACAAATAAATATGTGAAAAGTGTGGCGTGCATTTGTATTCAACCCCCCTGAGTCAATACTTTGTAGAACCGCCTTTCACTGCAATTATAGCTGCAAGTCTTTTTGGGAATGTCTCTACCAGCTTTGCACATCTAGAGAGTGACATTTTGCCCATTCTTCCTTGCAAAATAGCTCAAGCTCTGTCAGATTTTATGGAGAGCGTGTGTGAACTGCAATTTTCATGTCACAGATTCTCAACTGGATTTAGGTCTGGACTGTGACTGGGCCATTCTAACACATGAATATGCTTTGATCTAAACCATTCCATTGTAGCTCTGGCTGTATGTTTAGGGTCGTTGTTCTGCTGGAAGGTGAACCTCCGCCCCAGTTTCAAGTCTTTTGCAGACTCTAACAGGTTTTCTTCCAAGATTGCCCTGTATTTGGCTCCATCCATCTTCCCATCAACTCTGACTAGCTTCTCTGTCCCTGCTGAGGAAAATCATCCCCACAACATGATGCTGCCACCACCATGTTTCACGGTGGGGATGGTGTGCTCAGGGTGATATGCAGTGTTAGTTTTCCCACCACACATAGCGTTTTGCTTTAGGCAAAAAAGTAAAATTTTGGTCTCATCTGACCAGAGCACCTTCTTCCACATGTTTGCTGCGTCCCCCACATGGCTTCTTGCAAACTGCAAATGGTACTTCTTATGGCTTTCTTTCAACAATGGCTTTCTTCTTGCCACTCTTCCATAAAGGCCAGATTTTTGGAGTGCGTGACTAATAGTTGTCCTGTTGACAGATTCTCCCACCTGAGCTGCGGATCTCTGCAGCTCCTCCAGAGTTACCATGGGCCTCTTGGCAGCTTCTCTGATTAATGCTCTTCTTGCCCGGCCTTTCAGTTTAGGGACAGCCATGTCTTGGTAGGCTTGCAGTTGTGCCATACTCTTTCCATACTCTTTTCATATGATGATTGAACAGAGCTCCGTGAGTTGGTCAAAGCTTGGTATATTTTTGAATAACCTAACATTGCTTTAAACTTCTCCACAACTTTATCCCTGACCTGTCTGATGTGTTCCTTGGACTTCATGAAGCTGTTTGTTCAACCGGGGATGTACTGTATATCTGCTCAATGTTGTTTCCAGTGTTTGCAATGTGTGCTGACAGAGAGTATTGTCTCTGTATTTCTGGTTCAGAGGGCAGAACTGAGAGCAATGCAGAGAGCGGGAGCTCTAAATTCAGACCATGGAGGAAGAGAGCACAGAGTGGGAGCTGTAAATTAAGACTATAGAGGTAGGAAGCACAGAGTGGGAGCCGTGAAGACTATGGAGTTGAGGAGCACAGAGCAAGAGCCATGAATGAAGACTATGGAGGCAGGGAGCACAGAGCGGGAGCCTTGAATGAAGAATATGGAGGCGGAGAGCACAAATCGGGAGCCCAGAATGAAGACTATGGAGGTGAGGAGCACAGAGTGAGAGCCCAGAATGAATACTATGGAGGCGGGGAGCACAGAGTGGGAGCCATGAATGAAGACTATGGAGATGGGGAGCACAGAGCGGGAGTCATGAATGAAGACTATTGTAGAGCACCCCCTTAATGCACTCAAATGAACTGGGATTTCCCACTCTGCACAGCCAGGCACACTGAATTTTCACAGGCACTCCAGAGTCAGAGAACAGTCCCTGACGTTGTTTTTTATTTTATTTATTAGAGGTTAATAACTTGGATAGGGATGAGAGGTTATGGGATGCACACTCAACATTAGCAGAACTTCAGGGGCACTCTTCCTTTATACAGTCTCTATATACAGCTCCGCTTCTTCCTCCAGCACACACTTGCTTGAAGGACCCAGCTGGATCGCTGTGAAGATCTGACAGTCGTTTAGTTAGATTAGAAGCATTGCAGGCAGGAACCTGAAGCCCCTTGGTTGTGTAGCAATAATTTACAGTGTCCAACTTGTATCATTTCTTTGGCTACTAATCCCAGCAAAATCTCTTCAGGCACTGCCATCCCACCTGTGTCAGAAAGGGCATGCCAGTAGACAACATGGTTCCTCTAGGTGGACTTGTGTGCCTCTTCACAGGCTAATTCATGTTCCCTCTCATACTCAAAGGCATTTGGCTAAAACGTATGCGCATGCGCGCATGCGCGCATGCATATTGGCACTCACAGGGATGTGCGCACACGTGCGCATACACATGCAAATCAGCGTCCTCACATTCACAGCTGACATATGTTGGTGCCAAATGGGTTTATATAAACTGTGTCAGTACTCTAGTTCGGTGCTGCTTTGGCTTTCAGCCTCCTGTGTATCCTGTGGCCTGCTATCCTGTATCCTGATCCCAGTTGCTGACCTGGCTTGCCTGGCCACTCTCTGAACTCCACCTGCATCAACCTTAGCTTGTCCTTGACCCCCACTTCTGTCTGCTCCTTTGGCTTCTATTTCACAGATTGGCTCCTGACCGGCTTGTACCCAGACCATGCTCATGCCTGCTACACTGTACTTGATCTATCCTGCCAGTGTATGACCTGGCTTACTTGACTCTGCTTCCTGACACATCCAGCTGTGTCTGCTGTCCTACAGTCCGCTTCCAGTGCATGCCTCATCTGCCGCTGTCACCAGTATCAGCCTGCTTCAGTCTGCCATACACCAGCTGTCTACCAACCTGCCAGCTTTTCTGAAGACTACTGACGACTCCCCTGCCTGGTGTAAATACCAGCTCTGCTCCTCAAAAGACTTATACTTGCTATGTACTCCTGCCCTTTCTGTTCACACTACCAGGGGCCCTGAGTCAGAGGTGCAAGAGAGGCCTTCCTCATCGTCCCAGGCTCTGCTACCAGGAACATGATAACCTGGCTGCAGCTGCACAGTTCACTAGTCCTCCAGGCTAAATTCTCCACCACAGTCCTCCAGACTGACACTCACCAGCCCTCCCAGCTGACTCTCAGGAGATCTCACAGTAGTTCTGACCTTCTCCTGCTGTCCTCCCTCCTTGCTCCCATGTTTCCAGGAAGGGCTTCCTCTGTGTGTTTTGGCAGGATCCTTCCAGCACCCGAGCCCTGGCCCAAGGTCACCCCCCAGACTAGGGGGCACCCCTGAGGGCCACCGACAGCCTCCTCAGCACTACATCTTCCACCTGACTGTCCTTCTGGCATGATTAATGCCTATTTATGAGGTGGCCTGCCCCATGCCAGCCCTTTACTTAGGATTGGCTGACGCTCTCATAAATATTCCAAGCAGCTCCTCCTAACCTCCACCCACTATGTCCAGAACATTCTCCAATGTCCCAGAAAACAGGGGGAGGCACCAGAGAGGCTGCTAGGATGAATCATCCAGCCCTGAGTCACTGAACCCTGACCCATATTCACAGCTCAGACTTAGCCCCAAGCCAACTACCTGTAAATTGACCTACTCTAACAAATTTACACTAACATCTAGCACACAGACTAGAGGATGCTACACTCACCCCCTAAAAAGCAGCCATGTCCCAATCAGGTGGAAAAAAAAACAAAACACACCCCCGAGCCCAGGAGAAAAATAGGGCATCCCATAAAGAAAGGAAAGGAAAAAGGGAAAGAACTTGGAAGGGGCTATGTACAAATAAATAGTGATATCAAAAATAGACTTTTTTTCAAAGAACGATATGTACATTACATACACATATCCTAACTAGGGATGAGCCGAACACCCCCCCCCGGTTCAGTTCACAGCAGAACATGCGAACAGGCAAAAAATGTGTTTGCGAACACCGTTAAAGTCTATGGGACACGAACATGAAAAATCAAAAGTGCTCATTTTAAAGGTTAATATGAAAGCTATTGTCATAAAAAGTGTTTGGGGACTCGGGTCCTGCCCCAGGGGACATGTATCAATGCCAAAAAAGTTTTTAAAACTGAATTTTTTTTTGGGAGCAGTGATTTTAATAGTGCTTAAAGGGAAACAATAAAAGTGAAATATTCCTTTCAATTTCGTACCTGGGGGGTGTCTATAGTATGCCTGTAAAGTAGCGCATGTTTCCCATGTTTATAACAGTCTCTGCACAAAATGACATTTCTAAACGAAAAAAAGTAATTTAAAACTACTCGTGGCTATAATGAATTGTCGGGTCCCGGCAATACAGATAAAAGTAATTGAAAGTCATTGAAAAATAAAAATAAAAATGCATGGGGGTCCCCCAAAATACCATTACCAGGCCCTTCAGGTCTGGTATAGATATTAAGGGGAACCCTGCGCCAAATTTAAAAAAAGAAATGGCGTGGGGTTCCCCCCAAAAATCTATACCAGACCCTTCAGGTCTGGTATGGATTTTAAGGGGAACCCAGTGCCAAAATAAAAAAATAATGGCGTGGGGTTCCCACCAAAAATCCATACCAGACCCTTATCGCCGGGGTTACCCAGTGACGTGTATGGGTGACCCCATCCCTCTCTGATGCAATGGGAAACCTGTGTTGCGTTAGAGGGGGCATGGTCACCCGTACTTGTCACTGGGTAACCCCGGCGATTCCCCTTGCGTATCTGGCCCCGCCCTCAGCTATATAAGAGCTGTTAGGCTCTTATATAGCCGGCCGGGATCCTCCGGTGCAGGCAGGATCGCGTGCGTCGTATCCTCGCTGGAGATCATTTCTGGAGATCATCACTGGATACCGAGAATGGATTACATCGCTGGATACTGAGAATGGATTACATCGCTGGAGATCGAGAGTGGATTACATCGCTGGAATCTTTTTTTTATTTAATTTTTTTTAGTTGTTTTTAAAATTTTGACACTTTTTTTGTGAGATTGTAGGGGTACTTTACCAATTCACATGGGGGGGGGCGGGATCTGGGGGTCCCCTTTGTTAAAGGGGGCTTCCAGATTCCTATAAGCCCACCGCCCGCAGACCCCCACAACCCCTGGGCAAGGGTTGTGGGGATGAGGCCCTTGTCCCCATCAACATGGAGACATCCTCCCCATGTTGAGGGCATGTGGCCTGGTACGGTTCAGGAGGGGGGGCGCTCTCTCATCCCTCCTCTTTTCCTGCGGCCTGCCAGGTTGCGTGCTTGGATAAGGGTCTGGTATGTGATTTTGGGGGGAACCCCACGCCATTTTTTTTATTTTTGGCGCGGAGTTTCCCTTAAAATCCATACCAGACCTGAAGGGTCTGGTATGGATTTTTGGGGGGAATCCCAAGCCATTTTTTTTTAATTTGGCGCAGGGTTCCCCTTAATATCCATACCAGACCTGAAGGGCCAGTGGTTAAATACTGTGGTTGTGTTGTGCTCTTCCAAAAAACGCCATTTAGGGCCACAGAAAATATTTTGCAGTGTGAAATACACATCTGGAGGTGTGTGAAAAAACAACATTATTTTTAAAAAGCATTCTCTGGCCTCTGCAGCTGTGCGATTCAGCGGTTATATACTGTTGGGGTTGTTGTGCTCTTGTAAAAAACGCCATTTAGGGCCACAGAAAATATTTTGCAGTGTGAAATACACATCTGGAGGTGTGTGAAAAAACAACATTATTTTTGAATAGCATTCTCTGGCCTCTGCAGCTGTGCGATTCAGCGGTTATATACTGTTGGGGTTGTTGTGCTCTTCCAAAAAACGCCATTTAGGGCCACAGAAAATAAATTGCAGTGTGAAATACACATGTGGAGGTGTGTAAAATAAACAATTTCTATATATTGTACAGTGCTATACTAAAAAAAAAAACATTTTTTTTGAATAGCATTCTCTGCACTTCTATAGCTGTGCGATTCAGTGGTTAAATACTGTGGTTGTGTTGTGCTCTTGCAAAAAACGCCATTTAGGGCCACAGAAAATATTTTGCAGTGTGAAATACACATCTGGAGGTGTGTGAAAAAACAACATTATTTTTGAATAGCATTCTCTGGCCTCTGCAGCTGTGCGATTCAGCGGTTATATACTGTTGGGGTTGTTGTACTCTTGCAAAAAACGCCATTTAGGGCCACAGAAAATATTTTGCAGTGTGAAATACACATCTGGAGGTGTGTGAAAAAACAACATTATTTTTGAATAGCATTCTCTGGCCTCTGCAGCTGTGCGATTCAGCGGTTATATACTGTTGGGGTTGTTGTGCTCTTCCAAAAAACGCCATTTAGGGCCACAGAAAATAAATTGTAGTGTGAAATACACATGTGGAGGTGTGTAAAATAAACAATTTCTATATATTGTACAGTGCTATACTAAAAAAAACAACATTTTTTTTGAATAGCATTCTCTGCACTTCTATAGCTGTGCGATTCAGTGGTTAAATACTGTGGTTGTGTTGTGCTCTTCCAAAAAACGCCATTTAGGGCCACAGAAAATATTTTGCAGTGTGAAATACACATCTGGAGGTGTGTAAAATAAACAATTTCTATATATTCTTCTTGTACAGTGCTATACTAAAAAAAACAACCTTTTTTTTTGAATAGCATTTTCTGTAGCTGTGCGATTCAGCGGTTACGTGCTGTGGGTGTGTTGTGGTCTGGCAAAAAACGCCATTTAGGGCCACAGAAAATATTTTGCAGTGTGAAATACACATCTGGAGGTGTGTGAAAAAACAACATTATTTTTAAAAAGCATTCTCTGGCCTCTGCAGCTGTGCGATTCAGCGGTTATATACTGTTGGGGTTGTTGTGCTCTTCCAAAAAACGCCATTTAGGGCCACAGAAAATAAATTGCAGTGTGAAATACACATGTGGAGGTGTGTAAAATAAACAATTTCTATATATTGTACAGTGCTATACTAAAAAAAACAAAATTTTTTTTGAATAGCATTCTCTGCACTTCTATAGCTGTGCGATTCAGTGGTTAAATACTGTGGTTGTTTTGTGCTCTTCCAAAAAACGCCATTTAGGGCCACAGAAAATATTTTGCAGTGTGAAATACACATCTGGAGGTGTGTAAAATAAACAATTTCTATATATTCTTCTTGTACAGTGCTATACTAAAAAAAACAACCTTTTTTTTGAATAGCTTTTTCTGTAGCTGTGCGATTCAGCGGTTACGTGCTGTGGGTGTGTTGTGGTCTGGCAAAAAACGCCATTTAGGGCCACAGAAAATATTTTGCAGTGTGAAATACACATCTGGAGGTGTGTAAAATAAACAATTTCTATATATTGTACAGTGCTATACTAAAAAAAACAACATTTTTTTTGAATAGCATTCTCTGCACTTCTATAGCTGTGCGATTCAGTGGTTAAATACTGTGGTTGTGTTGTGCTCTTCCAAAAAACGCTATTTAGGGCCACAGAAAATATTTTGCAGTGTGAAATACACATCTGGAGGTGTGTGAAAAAACAACATTATTTTTAAAAAGCATTCTCTGGCCTCTGCAGCTGTGCGATTCAGCGGTTATATACTGTTGGGGTTGTTGTGCTCTTGTAAAAAACGCCATTTAGGGCCACAGAAAATAAATTGCAGTGTGAAATACACATGTGGAGGTGTGTAAAATAAACAATTTCTATATATTGTACAGTGCTATACTAAAAAAAACAACCTTTTTTTTGAATAGCATTCTCTGCACTTCTATAGCTGTGCGATTCAGTGGTTAAATACTGTGGTTGTGTTGTGCTCTTCCAAAAAACGCCATTTAGGGCCACAGAAAATATTTTGCAGTGTGAAATACACATCTGGAGGTGTATATATTTTCCTTGTACTGTGCTATACTAAAAAAAAAACCTTTTTTTTTTTGAATAGCATTTTCTGCAGTTCTGTAGCTGTGCGTTTCAGCCATTACGTACTGTGGGTGTGTTGTGGTCTTCCAAAAAACGCCATTTAGGGCAAGATCCTAAATTTGGAAAATATGAGGGGAAGGTCAAAGGGACGTGGTGGCCCCGGTCGTGGTGCTGCTGGTGGAGCTCCTGTTGCAGGGAGAGGACGTGGTGGATCTGTGCCAGCTACACGCACAAGTGAAACACCTTCCTCAGGTGCGAGTAGGCGACCGAGCCTGCGGCGGTATTTTGTCGCGCCTAATGAGGCTGTACCAATGTTTAGGCCAGGACAAGTACAGGCGATAGTAGATTGGGTTGCTGACAGTGCCTCGGGTTCCTTCACATTGTCTCCCACCCACTCTTCTGATGAAAGATCAGAGTTGGCACCTGAAGCCCATGTCCATCAGTCTTTCACCTCACGCCCTTGCAAATCAGCCAAGCAGTCTGAGCCCCAAATCATGCAGCAGTCTCTTCTGCTTTTCGATGACTCTGTTAGCAGGGTTTCCCAGGGCCATCCACCTAGCCCTGCCCCAGAAGTGGAAGAGATTGAGTGCACCGATGCCCAACCACTTATGTTTCATGATGGGTACATGGGAGGACCATCGCAGCACGTCTCGGATGATGACGAAACACAGGTGCCAACTGCTGCTGCTTTCGCAATTGTGCAGACAGACATGGAGGGCAGGGGTGAAGACTGGGTGGAAGATGATGTGGAGGACGATGAGGTCCTCGACCCCACATGGAATCAACGTTATGCAGGTGACCAGTGTAGTTCGGAGGAAGAGGCGGTGGTTGCACAGAGCCACCAGCACAGCAGAAGAGGGAGCAGGGTGCAAAAACGGAGCATTCGTCCCCTAGACAGTACATCTGCTACTGCCCAACGCAGCAAGGGACCGAGCACACCAAAGCCAGGTCCAAGGACTTCCCTAGCGTGGCAGTTCTTCACACAGTGTGTTGATGACAAGACACGAGTGGTTTGCACGCTGTGCAATCAGAGCCTGAAGCGAGGCATAAACGTTCTCAACCTGAGCACAAGCTGCATGACCAGGCATCTAAGTGCAAAGCACGAGCTGCAGTGGAGTAGACACCTCAAAAACCAAGAAAGGTCTCTGGCTCCTCCTGCTTGCTCTTCTGCTGCAGTCTCGGCCTCTTCATCCACCTCTGTAGTGACAGTGGCACCTGTCACCCCGCAAACAGAGGATCTGCCAGCAACACTACCACCTGGGTCACCAACCATCTCCACAATGTCCCATGGAAGCGTTCAGCTCTCTATCTCCCAAACATTGGAGCGGAAGAGGAAGTACCCCCCTAGCCACCCGCGATCCCTGGCCCTGAATGCCAGCATTTCAAAATTCCTGGCCTTTGAAATGCTGTCATTCCGTCTGGTGGAGACGCAGAGTTTTAAAAGCCTGATGGCATTGGCTGTCCCGCAGTACGTCGTGCCCAGCCGCCACTACTTTTCCAGGCGAGCCATCCCTTCCCTGCACAACCAGGTGGGGGACAAAATCAGGTGTGCACTGCGCAACGCCATCTGTAGCAAGGTCCACCTAACTACGGATGCGTGGACCAGTAAGCACGGTCAGGGACGTTATATCTCCCTAACAGCACACTGGGTAAATGCAGTGGCGGCTGGGCCTGAGGCAGATAGCGGTTTGGCGCATGTCCTTCCACCACCGAGGATTGCAGGGCGCTTCAGTTTGCCTCCTGTTGCTAACTCCTCCTTCTCCGCTTCCTCATCCTCTACCGCCTCCTCATCCATTCAGCGTAACACCTTCACCACCAACTTCAGCACAGCCAGGGGTAAACGACAGCAGGCAGTTTTAAAACTTTCCTGTTTGGGGGAAAATCCCCACACCGCGCAGGAGTTGTGGAGGGACATGGAACAACAGACCGATGAGTGGTTGCTGTCAGTGAGCCTCAAGCCCGGCCTGGTGGTGTGCGATAATGGGCGAAATCTCGTAGCAGCTCTGGGTCTAGCCGGTTTGACGCACATCCCTTGCCTGGTGCATGTGCTGAACTTGGTGGTCCAGAGGTTCCTTAAAAATTACCCCAATATGCCAGAGCTGCTGCAGAAAGTGCGGGCTGTCTGCGCGCACTTTCGGCGTTCTCACCCTGCTGCTGCTCGCCTGTCAGCGCTGCAGCGTAACTTCGGCCTTCCCGCTCACCGCCTCATATGTGACGTGCCCACAAGGTGGAACTCCACCTTGCACATGCTGGCCAGACTGTGCGAGCAGCAGCAGGCAATAGTGGAGTTTCAGCTGCAGCAATCACGCGTGAGTCGCTCTGCGGAACAGCACCACTTCACCACCAATAACTGGGCCTCCATGCGAGACCTGTGTGCCTTGTTGCGCTGTTTCGAGTACTCCACCAACATGGCCAGTGCCAATGACGCCGTTCTCAGCGTTACTATCCCAGTTCTATGCCTCCTTGAAAAAACGCTTTGTGCGATGATGGAAGAGGATGTGTCACAGGAGGATGAGGAGGAGGAGGAGGAAGCGGGATCATTTCAAAGGCTTTCAGGGCAGTCTTTCACAAGTGGCTACGAGGGTGGGTTCCTGCACCAACAAACGCCAGGTACACAATTGTCCGGCAGAAAGGGCACAGTTCTGGAGGATGACGAGGTGGAGGAGGAGATGGAGGAGGAGGAGGAGGAGGAGGAGCCATGTTCACAGCAGGGTGGCACTCAGACCAGCTCGTGGCCATTACTGGTGCGTGGCTGGGGGGATACAGAGGACACAGACGATACACCTCCCACAGAGGACAGCTTTTCTTTGCCTCTGGGCAGCCTGGCACACATGAGCGATTACATGCTGCAGTGTTTCCGCAACGACAGCTGAGTTGCCCACATTTTAACTGGTGCTGATTACTGGGTGGCCACCCTGCTGGATCCCCGTTACAAGGACAACGTACCGTCCTTAATTCCCTCACTGGAGCGGGATCGTAAGATGCGCGAGTACAAGCGCACGCTGGTAGACGCGCTGCTGGTGGCATTCCCACCTGACAGCGGGCGTACGGTGGAAGCACAAGGCGAAGGCAGAGGAGGAGGAAGAGGTCGCCAACGCAGCTGGGGCACCGGCAGCACCTCAGAAGGCAGGGTTAGCATGGCCGAAATGTGGAAAAGCTTTGTCAGCACGCCACAACAACCCGCACCACCAGCTGAGATGGAACGTCTTAGCAGGAGGCAGCATTTCACCAACATGGTTGAGCAGTATGTGTCCACAGGCCTACACGTACTGGATGACGGGTCTGCCCCCTTTAACTTCTGGGTCTCCAAATTGGGCACATGGCCTGAGCTTGCCGTTTATGCCTTGGAGGTGCTGGCCTGCCCTGCAGCCAGTGTATTATCTGAACGTGTATTTAGCACGGCAGGGGGCGTTATCACAGACAAGCGCAGCCGCCTGTCCAGAGCCAATGTGGACAAGCTCACGTTCATTAAAATGAACCAGGCATGGATCCCACAGGACTTGTCCGTACCTTGTGCAGAATAGACATGTATACCGGTGTTGTGACAAAAACTGTCCGGCCATCGGATTGTGCCCGGCCCGTACTGCGCAGGCGCAGCGCTTGCGCAGTACAGAGGACAAGGAGATTCACAAAATCTCCGAAGATGAACGGCGCCTGCGCTGTGAGTGCAGGTTCAAGCCCCACCATCCAAGAGGACATACGGTAGCACATAGTAACAGGGCCCCTCACGGGCTCGCTTCGATCGCGGCCTTGCTTGGCTCGGCTTGAACCACGGATGGTGTGGCCTTCACCTGAACTCAACACGCAGGCGCCGTTAGTCTTGGGAGATTTTTGAAATCCCCTTGTCCTACATACTCAGCAAGCGCAGTACAGGGCGGACACTATTCGACAGGGGACAGAATTCAACCCATCACCGGCCTTACCCAGCCATTGTTGTATTTTTGAACCAGTGTTGGCTACCTCGTCCTCCTCCACCGCCGCTTCCACCTACACAGCCACATCCACCGCCACCTCAACCTCCTACTCCATATGGACCTCGTCCTGCTAGGCCAAGATTAAAATTTTTATTTTATTTTTTTGTAGCGCACATATCCTTTCCCCCTTACCTGCCTTTATGTTGTTGGCTCTTCGCAGGAGGGAGAAAGGCACACCGCACTACCAGCCCGTATCCTCCTATATAAAGAGGTTGAGCGGTGTACTTGACGGGCCGTGTCCACAGCCGGAGTCAAAACTCCTCCAGAGGATGATTCTCACCTCTACTGTAGGTAGAGGCAAGTCCTTTAATTGCCAGTAAAGTCAATGTCCACACCAGCTGAAACTCCAACTCTTATTCTCTCATGGCAAAATAAACTGTACTCAGATAGAAAAGGTTAGAGCAAAGAAACAGGACAGCTTAAGGTGTGGAGGAGGTCCAGGCACAAACGTAGCACATTCACTTCACTGCTTAGGTTTCTCAAACAGTTTTTGGCGCACGGTCTCTGCCACAGACATTGAGGTTGGTCTCTGCCACAGACCGGGTGTACAAGGCCCCTACCACGGGCCTGGAGAACTTTGGTCTCAGCCACAGACCAGGGTGTATAAGGCCCCTGCCACGGGCCGGTTGAATAAGGCCTCTGATACAGTCAAGGTGACCTTGAGCTTCTCCTTCTACGAACCTAGCCCATATCAAGGGGAAGACATCTCTCCAGGGAGTCAACAGACCATTCCTTCACCGTGACTCCCGCATCGGTCCATCAGAATGATCCTCCCTTCCCTGGAACAGGGTCCCCTACACGAGGCGGCTCTGGACTCCAGGCTTTACTCCCGCCCCTAGGCCTCCATACCCAGGGCAGCAAGAACTCCAGGATAGTACCTCACCCCGGGCTAAAGGTGCCCGAGATGGAACAGGAACACATGCACCCAGGCCGAAGGCACCTGGGCGCGGACCCCACTGGACATCAGCCCCCAGGCCAAAGGTCTGCCCCTTTTATATGCTCTCCCGGCATGCACAGCAGGTTCCCCGCCCCGCTGTACTACTGCCAAGAGGGGACACAAAAGGCGCCACCTGTAGGCCGCAGGGAACTGCACACCAATACTGTCCCCCGAGGACAAAATGGTCCATGAATCCTACAGAATTAGGGTATTTGAGCCTATTTACCACTCAAACACTTTCCTTAAATTTAGCACCCCGCTACATTTTTATTTCAAAGTATTTTATTTTCCCACTAGCTTATCCATTAAATTAAATAATTTATTCCAGAAAGGGCGTATTCTGGGGCATTCCCACCATATGTGTGGCATCATGCCGTTGAGTTTCTGAGGTTCTTAATGACTTCCTGTACCTCTTCTGCTGAAAAGGGGGCCTCCAGCATATTTTTTTATTTTTTTATTTTTTTTATGTTCTTTTAAGTTATTTCCTATCCACATTTGTTTGCAGAGCACTTGCCATGTTCTTAACAACATTTTGCTGCCATTTGCAGCCCTCTAGCCCTTTCCATTACTTTTTTAGAGCCTTTTTAGTCGTCAGAAGTCCGGGTCCCCATTGACTTCAATGGGGTCCGGGTCCGGGTTAAAGTTCGGTCCCGAATCCGAACTTTTTTCCGAAGTTCGGCCGAACCCGCCGGACCCGAATATCCAGCTACCCGCTCAACTCTAGTTATAAGGAGAATACACTGTATTGTATGATAACATATTGATAACCCACCTGGACCAGTCATATTAACTGATCAATTAATTTTGATACTTTAGGAGGAGACCCCACACGGGTTGACTCCGAAGTTAGTCCATAGTTCAATTCCTCTAATGCCTGGATAACCCATCAGCATTGCCAGAACTTCTGGGTTCCACGGGCCCACCCGTTACAGTGCCTAATACAATGATATCCAGCTTCCGCTGTACTGCAGCTGTGTCTCCATCCAGCTTCCACAATACTTACATTGGTCCAAGTTGGACCAATGTATGCAAAAAATATGTATACCTAGAATTATTACTGTCCTAATTTTATTTATTTTTTTACTACTTTTTCTACTTACAGTGCCTTGAAAAAGTATCCATACCCCTTTCCACATTTTGTCATGTTACCTCCAAAAACGTAAATGTATTTTATTGGGATTTTATATGATAGATCAACACAAATTGGTACATAATTGTGAAGTGGAAGGAAAATGATAAATGGTTTTCAATTTTTTTTACAAATAAATATGTGAAAAGTGTGGCGTGCATTTGTATTCAACCCCCCTGAGTCAATACTTTGTAGAACCGCCTTTCACTGCAATTATAGCTGCAAGTCTTTTTGGGAATGTCTCTACCAGCTTTGCACATCTAGAGAGTGACATTTTGCCCATTCTTCCTTGCAAAATAGCTCAAGCTCTGTCAGATTTTATGGAGAGCGTGTGTGAACTGCAATTTTCATGTCACAGATTCTCAACTGGATTTAGGTCTGGACTGTGACTGGGCCATTCTAACACATGAATATGCTTTGATCTAAACCATTCCATTGTAGCTCTGGCTGTATGTTTAGGGTCGTTGTTCTGCTGGAAGGTGAACCTCCGCCCCAGTTTCAAGTCTTTTGCAGACTCTAACAGGTTTTCTTCCAAGATTGCCCTGTATTTGGCTCCATCCATCTTCCCATCAACTCTGACTAGCTTCTCTGTCCCTGCTGAGGAAAATCATCCCCACAACATGATGCTGCCACCACCATGTTTCACGGTGGGGATGGTGTGCTCAGGGTGATATGCAGTGTTAGTTTTCCCACCACACATAGCGTTTTGCTTTAGGCAAAAAAGTAAAATTTTGGTCTCATCTGACCAGAGCACCTTCTTCCACATGTTTGCTGCGTCCCCCACATGGCTTCTTGCAAACTTCAAATGGTACTTCTTATGGCTTTCTTTCAACAATGGCTTTCTTCTTGCCACTCTTCCATAAAGGCCAGATTTTTGGAGTGCGTGACTAATAGTTGTCCTGTTGACAGATTCTCCCACCTGAGCTGCGGATCTCTGCAGCTCCTCCAGAGTTACCATGGGCCTCTTGGCAGCTTCTCTGATTAATGCTCTTCTTGCCCGGCCTTTCAGTTTAGGGACAGCCATGTCTTGGTAGGCTTGCAGTTGTGCCATACTCTTTCCATACTCTTTTCATATGATGATTGAACAGAGCTCCGTGAGTTGGTCAAAGCTTGGTATATTTTTGAATAACCTAACATTGCTTTAAACTTCTCCACAACTTTATCCCTGACCTGTCTGATGTGTTCCTTGGACTTCATGAAGCTGTTTGTTCAACCGGGGATGTACTGTATATCTGCTCAATGTTGTTTCCAGTGTTTGCAATGTGTGCTGACAGAGAGTATTGTCTCTGTATTTCTGGTTCAGAGGGCAGAACTGAGAGCAATGCAGAGAGCGGGAGCTCTAAATTCAGACCATGGAGGAAGAGAGCACAGAGTGGGAGCTGTAAATTAAGACTATAGAGGTAGGAAGCACAGAGTGGGAGCCGTGAAGACTATGGAGTTGAGGAGCACAGAGCAAGAGCCATGAATGAAGACTATGGAGGCAGGGAGCACAGAGCGGGAGCCTTGAATGAAGAATATGGAGGCGGAGAGCACAAATCGGGAGCCCAGAATGAAGACTATGGAGGTGAGGAGCACAGAGTGAGAGCCCAGAATGAATACTATGGAGGCGGGGAGCACAGAGTGGGAGCCATGAATGAAGACTATGGAGATGGGGAGCACAGAGCGGGAGTCATGAATGAAGACTATTGTAGAGCACCCCCTTAATGCACTCAAATGAACTGGGATTTCCCACTCTGCACAGCCAGGCACACTGAATTTTCACAGGCACTCCAGAGTCAGAGAACAGTCCCTGACGTTGTTTTTTATTTTATTTATTAGAGGTTAATAACTTGGATAGGGATGAGAGGTTATGGGATGCACACTCAACATTAGCAGAACTTCAGGGGCACTCTTCCTTTATACAGTCTCTATATACAGCTCCGCTTCTTCCTCCAGCACACACTTGCTTGAAGGACCCAGCTGGATCGCTGTGAAGATCTGACAGTCGTTTAGTTAGATTAGAAGCATTGCAGGCAGGAACCTGAAGCCCCTTGGTTGTGTAGCAATAATTTACAGTGTCCAACTTGTATCATTTCTTTGGCTACTAATCCCAGCAAAATCTCT
Source organism: Rana muscosa (assembly GCA_029206835.1). Lineage (NCBI taxonomy): Eukaryota > Metazoa > Chordata > Amphibia > Anura > Ranidae > Rana > Rana muscosa. The sequence goes on along the minus strand of CM055118.1, from coordinate 365,737,057 downwards.
TCAGGCACTGCCATCCCACCTGTGTCAGAAAGGGCATGCCAGTAGACAACATGGTTCCTCTAGGTGGACTTGTGTGCCTCTTCACAGGCTAATTCATGTTCCCTCTCATACTCAAAGGCATTTGGCTAAAACGTATGCGCATGCGCGCATGCGCGCATGCATATTGGCACTCACAGGGATGTGCGCACACGTGCGCATACACATACAAATCAGCGTCCTCACATTCACAGCTGACATATGTTGGTGCCAAATGGGTTTATATAAACTGTGTCAGTACTCTAGTTCGGTGCTGCTTTGGCTTTCAGCCTCCTGTGTATCCTGTGGCCTGCTATCCTGTATCCTGATCCCAGTTGCTGACCTGACTTGCCTGGCCACTCTCTGAACTCCACCTGCATCAACCTTAGCTTGTCCTTGACCCCCACTTCTGTCTGCTCCTTTGGCTTCTATTTCACAGATTGGCTCCTGACCGGCTTGTACCCAGACCATGCTCATGCCTGCTACACTGTACTTGATCTATCCTGCCAGTGTATGACCTGGCTTACTTGACTCTGCTTCCTGACACATCCAGCTGTGTCTGCTGTCCTACAGTCCGCTTCCAGTGCATGCCTCATCTGCCGCTGTCACCAGTATCAGCCTGCTTCAGTCTGCCATACACCAGCTGTCTACCAACCTGCCAGCTTTTCTGAAGACTACTGACGACTCCCCTGCCTGGTGTAAATACCAGCTCTGCTCCTCAAAAGACTTATACTTGCTATGTACTCCTGCCCTTTCTGTTCACACTACCAGGGGCCCTGAGTCAGAGGTGCAAGAGAGGCCTTCCTCATCATCCCAGGCTCTGCTACCAGGAACATGATAACCTGGCTGCAGCTGCACAGTTCACTAGTCCTCCAGGCTAACTTCTCCACCACAGTCCTCCAGACTGACACTCACCAGCCCTCCCAGCTGACTCTCAGGAGATCTCACAGTAGTTCTGACCTTCTTCTGCTGTCCTCCCTCCTTGCTCCCATGTTTCCAGGAAGGGCTTCCTCTGTGTGTTTTGGCAGGATCCTTCCAGCACCCGAGCCCTGGCCCAAGGTCACCCCCCAGACTAGGGGGCACCCCTGAGGGCCACCGACAGCCTCCTCAGCACTACATCTTCCACCTGACTGTCCTTCTGGCATGATTAATGCCTATTTATGAGGTGGCCTGCCCCATGCCAGCCCTTTACTTAGGATTGGCTGACGCTCTCATAAATATTCCAAGCAGCTCCTCCTAACCTCCACCCACTATGTCCAGAACATTCTCCAATGTCCCAGAAAACAGGGGGAGGCACCAGAGAGGCTGCTAGGATGAATCATCCAGCCCTGAGTCACTGAACCCTGACCCATATTCACAGCTCAGACTTAGCCCCAAGCCAACTACCTGTAAATTGACCTACTCTAACAAATTTACACTAACATCTAGCACACAGACTAGAGGATGCTACACTCACCCCCTAAAAAGCAGCCATGTCCCAATCAGGTGGAAAAAAAAACAAAACACACCCCCGAGCCCAGGAGAAAAATAGGGCATCCCATAAAGAAAGGAAAGGAAAAAGGGAAAGAACTTGGAAGGGGCTATGTACAAATAAATAGTGATATCAAAAATAGACTTTTTTTCAAAGAACGATATGTACATTACATACACATATCCTAACTAGGGATGAGCCGAACACCCCCCCGGTTCAGTTCACAGCAGAACATGCGAACAGGCAAAAAATGTGTTTGCGAACACCGTTAAAGTCTATGGGACACGAACATGAAAAATCAAAAGTGCTCATTTTAAAGGTTAATATGAAAGCTATTGTCATAAAAAGTGTTTGGCGACTCGGGTCCTGCCCCAGGGGACATGTATCAATGCCAAAAAAGTTTTTAAAACTGAAATTTTTTTGGGAGCAGTGATTTTAATAGTGCTTAAAGGGAAACAATAAAAGTGAAATATTCCTTTAAATTTCGTACCTGGGGGTGTCTATAGTATGCCTGTAAAGTAGCGCATGTTTCCCATGTTTATAACAGTCTCTGCACAAAATGACATTTCTAAACGAAAAAAAGTAATTTAAAACTACTCGTGGCTATAATGAATTGTCGGGTCCCGGCAATACAGATAAAAGTAATTGAAAGTCATTGAAAAATAAAAATAAAAATGCATGGGGGTCCCCCAAAATACCATTACCAGGCCCTTCAGGTCTGGTATAGATATTAAGGGGAACCCTGCGCCAAATTTAAAAAAAGAAATGGCGTGGGGTTCCCCCCAAAAATCTATACCAGACCCTTCAGGTCTGGTATGGATTTTAAGGGGAACCCAGTGCCAAAATAAAAAAATAATGGCGTGGGGTTCCCACCAAAAATCCATACCAGACCCTTATCGCCGGGGTTACCCAGTGACGTGTACGGGTGACCCCATCCCTCTCTGATGCAATGGGAAACCTGTGTTGCGTTAGAGGGGGCATGGTCACCCGTACTTGTCACTGGGTAACCCCGGCGATTCCCCTTGCGTATCTGGCCCCGCCCTCAGCTATATAAGAGCTGTTAGACTCTTATATAGCCGGCCGGGATCCTCCGGTGCAGGCAGGATCGCGTGCGTCGTATCCTCGCTGGAGATCATTTCTGGAGATCATCACTGGATACCGAGAATGGATTACATCGCTGGATACTGAGAATGGATTACATCGCTGGAGATCGAGAGTGGATTACATCGCTGGAATCTTTTTTTTATTTAATTTTTTTTAGTTGTTTTTAAAATTTTGACACTTTTTTTGTGAGATTGTAGGGGTACTTTACCAATTCACATAGGGGGGGGCGGGATCTGGGGGTCCCCTTTGTTAAAGGGGGCTTCCAGATTCCTATAATCCCACCGCCCGCAGACCCCCACAACCCCCGGGCAAGGGTTGTGGGGATGAGGCCCTTGTCCCCATCAACATGGAGACATCCTCCCCATGTTGAGGGCATGTGGCCTGGTACGGTTCAGGAGGGGGGGCGCTCTCTCATCCCTCCTCTTTTCTTGCGGCCTGCCAGGTTGCGTGCTTGGATAAGGGTCTGGTATGTGATTTTGGGGGGAACCCCACGCCATTTTTTTTATTTTTGGCGCAGAGTTTCCCTTAAAATCCATACCAGACCTGAAGGGTCTGGTATGGATTTTTGGGGGGAATCCCAAGCCATTTTTTTTTAATTTGGCGCAGGGTTCCCCTTAATATCCATACCAGACCTGAAGGGCCTGGTAATGGAATTTTGGGGGACCCTCGTGCATTTTTTTTTATGACTTTCAATGACTTATATCTGTATTGCCGGGACCCGAAAATTCATTATAGCCGTGAGTAGTTTTAAATTAAGTATTTTCCTTTAGAAATGTCATTTTGAGCAGAGACTGTTATAAACACGGAAACAAAATTTACGAAATTTAAAGGAATATTTCACTTTTATTGTTTCACTTTAAGCTCCTGAACAGGCGTTTTTAAAACTGTTTTTGCATTGATACATGTCCCCTGGGGCAGGACCCAGGTCCCCAAACCCTTTTTTGACAATAACTTGCATATTAACCTTTAAAATTAGCACTTTAGATTTCTCCCATAGACTTTTAAAGGGTATCCGCAGCTTTTCGAATTTGCCGCGAACACCGCAAATTGTTCGCTGTTCGGTGAACGGGCGAACATCCAATGTTCGAGTCGAACTCATGTTCGACCCCAACATAAAACTCATCCCTAATCCTAACTACAGGTCACTGTAGCTGTCATAATAGGCACAGTTAAAACAGACACTTCAGCTGGAGAACCTCCCCCTAGAGGGAAGCTCTCCCAGCAAACTGTAGAAACTTATGCCGCGTACACACGACCGTTTTTCATGACGAGAAAAATGCCATTTTTTTATTTGGTCATTAAAAACGATTGTGTGTGGGCTCCAGAGCATTTTTCACAACGTGAAAAATGGCCATTAAAAATTTGGAACATGCTGTAATTTTTCTCGTCGTTTTTCACGTCGTCGTTTTTCTCGTCATGAAAAACGGGCGTGTGTAGGCTTTAACGACGTGAAAAAAACGCGCATGCTCAGAAGTAAGTGATGAGACGGGAGCGCTCGTTCTGGTAAAACTAGCATTCGTAATGGAGATAGCACATTCGTCACGCTGTAACGGACTGAAGAGCACGAGGCTGAAAAGCGCGAATCGTCTCTCACCAAACTTTACTAACACAAGGATCAGCAAAAGCAGCCCAAAGGGTCGCGCCATCCGAATGGAACTTCCCCTTTATAGTGCCGTCGTACATTTCGTACGTCACCGCGCTTTGCTCTAGCATTTTTTTTCATGATCGTGTGTAGGCAAGGCAGGCTTGAGAAGAATCACATCGAGAAAAATTTCGTTTTTTCAATGACATTAAAAACGGTCGTGTGTACGCGGCATTAGAGTCCATCATGAAGCAGGGGGACAGCTATCCAGAATGATACCTGCAGAACAGAACAATAAACACATTCCTATCACTATCTTACTATCTATCTGCACATTTTGCCAGCTGGGGGTTATAAGTAGGGATGGGCAAAACACTCCACGGTTTGGTTCGCACCAGAACACCTCGAACAGGCAAAAGGTTCTAGTGAACATGCAAACCCTATTAAAGTCTATGGGAAACGGACATGAAAAATCAAAAGTCATAAAGGTTTATATGCAAGGTATTAAAAAGTGTAAGGGGACCCGGGTACTGCCCCAGGGAACATGTATCAATACAAAAAAAAAGTCTTTTAAAACCATAGTTTTTTCAGGAGCAGTGACTTTTAATGATGCTTAAAGTGAAACAATAAAAATAAAATATTCCTTTAAAAATCGTGCCTGGGGGATCACCTTGGTCTGCCTGTGGCACATATGTGTGATGTGTAAAACATGCCGAAGCAATAATGACATTTCTAAAGGAAAAAATGTAATTTAAACTTGCTCGTGGCTGTAATGTATTGCCCGCTCCCGGGAATATAGATAAAAAAACAAAGTAAAAAATCACACCTACATTTAAAAAAATTGCTGTGGGGTCCCCCCAAAATCCATACCAGACCCTTTAAACCTGAGCATGTAGCCTGGCAGGTCAGGATAGGGTTGATGGGCGAGCGACCCCCCTCCTGAACCAGACAAGGCCACATGCCCTCAACATGGGGGGGTGGGTGCTTTGACCGGTCAATTATATGATTCCAGGAAAATACATGCTCCACCCATCAATGATGCAAATGCTCACTTACCAGAGCCAAAAGGCCCGCTGGACCACAAACGTGTGTAATGATATTATTACAATCTCCCAGCATGGGGTTCCAAGTTTTCTCCTTCTCCAGCTCACAGACACTCCTTTCTCTCAGCAGGATGTACACCAATCACCCAGAAAGAAGATAAACATGGTGATCGTGCAACACATTTTTATTAAAAACGTTCCCTGTTAAAACCAATCCCCAAATATATGCGCTTACATGTCAAGGTGCCTAGACCGACACCTGCTTGACCAGCATAAACATTTTAATTCAAAGGATAACATCCAGCACACTGCCGTTGAAATGGTACAGACAAAGGCGCCGTCTGTCTCACCAGATTCCGGAGTTCGTCTCACTGCTCAAACAAATGTGACGTAACATGCGGTCCACGGGAATAGCGACAGCAATCCAACCTCGAGTAGATAGAGGTCAGATTGCTGTTGCTATTCCGCATATGATGTCATGTCCGTTTGAGCAGGGAGACGCACGCCAGAATCTGGTGAGACAGACGGTGCCTTTGTCAGTATTATTTCAATGGCAGTGTGCTTAATATTATCCTTTGTGTGTATATTTTAATCTTAAACATTTATAAAATTTTAAATACATGTAAAATATTACGCATTGCTTGCATGGTGGCCTTTTTCACCTCTTGGTTCCTCAAGCTGTAAATAAGAGGGTTCAACATTTGGGTCATTACTGAATAAAAGACAGAGGCCACTTTGTTTTTATTGTCCCAGGCACTGGAAGGTGAGTTCAAATAAGTAATAAAAACTGAAACAAAGAAGACACAGGCGCACATGAGATGGGAAGAGCAAGTGCTGAACGCTTTCTGTCGTCCCTCAGAAGACTTTATACGTAATATGGTGGTAAAGATAAAAACATAAGAGACCAGGATTGTTGACAGTGAATAAAAACAATAACAACCAACAATGACAATAGTTAACATGCTGCAAAGAAGTGTTTTGGAGCAAGACAACCGGAGTATGGGAGGGACATCACAGTAGAAATGGTCTATAAGATTCGAACCACAGTAATGGAGATTGAATAAGCAGCTGGTCTGTACAACTGACTGGAAGAAGCCCATGAAGAAGGAGAAACTGACAAGAGACAAACATTTGCTTTTGGTCATGATGGAAACATAGTGAAGAGGGTGGCAGATAGCAGTGTAGCGGTCATACGACATACTGGAGAGTAGGATAACCTCAGTTCCTGCTAGGCCAGCAAAAAACAAAAATTGGATGGCACAACCATTAAACGATATGGTCTTCCTGAGAGATATAAGGTCAGACAACAATTTAGGAGTGATAGCTGTAGAATAGAAGAGGTCAACAGCTGAGAGGCTACTCAAGAAGTAATACATTGGAGTGTGAAGGTTGGAGGCAACAAGGACAAGAATAATTATGCCAATGTTTCCGATTATGGTCACAAGGTACACCATCAAGAAAAAAATGAAGAGGAACGGGATTAATTGATCACTATTGGTTAGCCCAGAAAATATGAACACTGTCACCTGTGTGTTGTTTTCCATAGCCATTGAGCTATTTCTAGATAAGAAATGGACCTACATTTTGGATAATATGAGCATGGATTTTTTTAAAGGAATCTTATGCCGAAAGAAGTATGTAGATTGTTATAGCTAAACTCCTTCTACAAAAAAAAGAAAAAAGGAATCATCTTGTTGACTCTAGCTTCATTAACTTTTAGGTCAGCAACAAAGGACAAGCATGCAGCAAGCGAAGTTAGAAAGAGCTTTGTTCTACATACAGTATATGTTCCATGCCAGGAAGTATTGAAGACATTGGATCCTCATGGTAACCAGGCAACTATCATTTTCAGAAGAGAAGGAGAATAATGTTAGCCATGTTATTTCTTTCAGTAACGGCCCTTTCACACCAGTGGCAGTGCCTAACGCTTTCTGAAAAGCTGAGCTAGATGTCTTAGGAGGTAATTCTGGCACCTCTTGAATGTCTGTCTTTTTAATTCTCATGAGGAATTTTGTATTAAAAAATTGCACCAGACCGCGAACAAAGCTTTTTGGCTCCGGGTTGCAGTGAGCTCCCATTGACTTCCCATTGATCTCATTGACTATCAAACACTGCAGGTCAATTTAAAATTACTATGGGTGCAACACAAAACATCATGGCCATGGCATGTTTACTGCCCTGCTTTAATGTTAGAATTTAGGTGGACGGCCCTGTGGGTGCTAAGACCTCTGCTCAGCTAACTGTTTTTATTGCTTCCTGGCCACCTGTGTGAAACAGCCCTAACGGTTTTCTTTCTGTATATTGCCATTACTACAGCATTTTTTTTTGAGAAGAAAAATTGGAAGTTTAGTGACTTCAGTACAATTTGAAACAATTAGGGGTATATTTATAAAGCAGCGAATGTGACATTCACCAAATATTCATTGCTGGCAAATCTTCCTGGGGTATATGTTTTACATTTTAATACTTGGTAAATGTCACACCCCATGCTTTATAAATTTACCCCTTCATTTCACTCATTGAGCTTCTTAGGCAAAATTTACTTGTTTTATTATTTTTCAATTTAGAAGGAGTTTTTTGCATTTTGGGTAGTTTAGTGTATTTCATTTTCTGTTCTACAGTTTCTTTACTGTTAGCTTTTTGCTTTTTGTTAAGAGCTTTAAATTACAATGCTTGGTAAATGTCACATTCCATGCTTTATAATTTTTTATTTTTTTTACATTTAGAAAGGGTTTTTTGCATTTTTGGTAATTTAGCTTATTTAATTTTCTGTTCTTACATTTTTTTCATTTCATTTTTTTACTCTCAGTTTTTTCTTTTTGTTAAAAACTTTACATTTCAGTGCGGTAAATGTCATAGTCCATGTTTTATAAATTTGCCACTAAAATTAACTTTTTATTTAGAAGGGTTTTTTTTGCATTTAGTTTATTTAATTTTCTGATCTTCATTTTTTTTTTAATTTGTTTCATTGTCAGTGTTTTCTTATTGTCAAAGGATGAAAAATAATGAGACTAATGAGGGGCACTTTTTGGCACAAGCATAGATACAGGATACTTTGAAGTAGCCTCCATAACCCTCAGGAGCCATTTAAAAACCCAGTGCATCTTTAAAAACATCACAAAGCTACCTAATTTCATCTTCCCCATTAACTTTTTGTTGTATTTTGCCCAAATGATGACATTTTGGTGAAATGTTCAAATTTTCAAGGAAGCAAAATCTGTCAATTTTGCTAAACCGTACTGACCAGTGAAAGTAAACACATTAAAAGCATGTCAAGGTTTCTGGATCATCTACTTTTTATATACACGTTTAAAAATATCCTCACATTGTTACTTTTTTTTTTTGTAAATTATATTTATTCAATTTAAAAGTTAAGGTGTACAAAACAAAGACTATTGGGCATACCCAGGCTTAGGAACAGAACAAAATAAAAAAAGAGGAAGAAAAAAATAAGACTAAAATAAAGGCACACAAAACATAAGAAGTTGGCAACCAAAGTCAAATTGACCTTACTGAGTTCTGCTAGTAGGCACTAAGTGGGATTCAGAATAATTACCCACATTACAATGAAATCACCTATGTTAAATACTGGGAAGCAGATAGGCAATAATAATGGGGGAACTGACGGTGAGACAGCCATATCCCTGATACCTTGGAGATTTTGTTAGGGCATCTTCATTGTTCATATGGGAATTTTCGAGGTAGTGCTGATAAGTATTGAGCCTTACCCAAAAAAACATTGAGCTAGGAATCTGTAAATTGCAGGGTGTACTGGCCAATTTGTGTATTTTCAATAGTTCAAAAAACAAGTACCTATGATTTAACTTATCTTTCTTTTTCAGGTCCAAAGTGAACATGGCAGCACCTCCAGAAAAATTCAATGTAGAAGAGAATATGACCATAATCAAGTTCCTGTTTCTCCAAGGGAAAGTTGTGAAGCAGATACATGATGAAATATCACAAACTTTGGGTGACAGTGGCCCTTCATATGCAACAGTTAAACATTGGGTTGTCAATTTTAAAACTGGCCATTTTGGTATTGAAAGTGAGAAAGCCAGTGGAAGGCCTGTTTCTGTCTCTGTGCCTGTAAATGTGAAGGCCATCCATGACATGACCATGGAAGGCCGCCGAATATCAGCCAAAAGTATTGCTACATATCTGTCAATATCACATGGGAGAGTTGGTGCCATTATCCACAATGACTTGGAAATGAGAAAGCTTGCAGCAAAGTGGATCCCAAAACTTTTGACAACCGAACTGTTGCATGACAACGCCTTGTCACACACTGCAGGTGAAACAATGGCAAAACTGACCTCCTTAGGCTTTCAAGTAATGACCCATCCACCCTATTCGCCCAACCTGGCTCCTTCTGACTATCATTTGTTTCCCAATCTCAAAAAACAACTAAAGGGACAATGATTTGGGAGTGTTCCGGAGACAACAAATGCTGAAAATGATTGGTTACACCAGCAGGCGGAAGAATTTTAATTGCAGGGGCTTAAGAAGCTGCAGGACAGATGTCACAAGTGCATTGATTTCCTGAGAAAATATTTAGAATTTTTTCTGGGTAAGGCTCAATACTTATCAGCACCCCCTCATATACAATGGCACCATTTTAGTAACAATAGACTTCCAGAAGTCTAAAGTAGGGACCTGCAGAGATTTCCATTTGAGGAGTATAGACTTGCGAGCATAAAACAATAACAGTCCTATCAAAATTCTCATGGCACCGGTGGTGGCAAGCAAATGAACTAGACCCAATATACAAACATCAATGGATACGGGTACCGAAATGGTAGTGTCACGTACCTAGCGGTGATGAGCCCGGACTTGCAGAGGAAGGCCTCCCTTACGGCTCCCACCAGCGGCCCCATGTAAGGTAACAGCAGGCGCGGAGGTAGGAGGGGTACGAGTGCCTGGCAGGATCAACCAAGGTGAAGGTAGTTATGCAGACTTGGTAGGCACACTGGAACACAGCAGGTCGAACTGGAATCAGGAACACTCAGCAAACTGGAATCGTTCAGCAGACTGGACCGGAACCAGGGACACAGGAACTCAGCAAACTGGATCAGCTTAGCAGACTGGACCGGAACCAGGAACACAGGAACTCAGCAAACTGGATCAGCTTAGCAGACTGGACCGGAACTAGGAACAGTGAGCTTGGTCAGACAAGCCGGGTCGGTTAACTGGCTGGCAGCAAGGTACAGAGGGATCAGACAGAGGAGAGGTCACAACAAGCCAGGGGTCGGATGCAGGCAGAAAACTGGAGAAGTCACAGGCAGGCCGGGTCAAACACAGGTAAGTCTTCAGATCAGGTTTTCAGGTACTCAACGCTGTAGAGCAGACAGCAGGGACTGTCTGCGATTGACAGGTTTAAATAGCCCCTCTGGCGCCACCTGCAGGGCGGAGCATGCACAACCGAGAATCAGGAAGACCAGGACGCCTGCTTCTGGCAGGATCTCCATGACATTGCCCCCCCCAAGGGGCAGCCTCCGGATGCCCATCCGGGCAAACTTCTCAGGGTGAGATCTCTTGAAGGACTGCACCAGGCTTCTAGCATGGATGTTCTCCTCAGGCTCCCAAGAGTTTTCTTCGGGTCCGTAGCCCTTCCAATTAATCAGGAATTGGTTCTGGTTATTCCTTCTTCTAAAATCCATAATGGCTTTCACTTCGAATTCCTCCTCCCCGTCTACAATGACAGGATCAGGGAGAGCCGGACTTCGGCCTGGAAATGGGTTGGGAACCAAAGGCTTCAGCAGAGATACATGGAAGACCGGATGGATCTTGATGGAGTCAGGGAGCTCCAGTTCATAAGCCACTTCATTGATTTTCCTTTTGACAGGAAACGGCCCTAAGAACTTGGGGCCCAGTTTCTTAGAGGGGCATGCCATCCTCAAGTTTAAAGTGGATAACCATACTTGGTCGCCGGGTGCCAGCATTAATTCACCCCGTCTCTTCCTGTCAAAAATTGTCTTGTTGTGTTCCTGAGTCTTGGTCATGGTTTCCTGCAGAAGTTGGTTGTTGGATGAAAAGAAGTTCAACTTTTCCTGGACTGCGGGCACCGTACATTCAGGAAGGGAATTGGGCAGGAATGTAGGATGGAAACCGTAATTTGCGAAGAATGGGGACTGCTTGGTAGCGGAATGCGTAGAGTTGTTATAGGCAAACTCGGCCAATGGGAGCAGGGAAACCCAGTCATTCTGAGCGAATGAAGAGAAGCAGCGCAGGTACTGCTCAAGGGTCTGGTTAGTCCTCTCAGTCTGTCCGTTGGTCTGGGGATGGTAAGCGGAGGAAAGTGACAATTCTATCTCCAGAGCCTTGCAGAGGGATCTCCAAAACCGGGAGGTAAATTGTACCCCTCGGTCGGAGACAATATTGGCTGGTACCCCGTGGAGTCTGACGACCTCTCTGATGAACACCTGTGCAGTTTCGGGAGCTGAGGGAGTCTCCTTCATGGGAATGAAATGTGCCATCTTGGATAGACAGTCTACTATCACGAAGATAGTGGTGTGACTCTCAGCCGGAGGCAACTCGACGATAAAGTCGATGGACAGCATTTTCCAGGGTCTGTCTGGGACGGGTAGGGGTCTCAGTAGTCCCCAGGCCTTGGATTTGTAACCCTTGTTTCGGGTACAAACTATGCAAGACTCCACAAACTTCGTACAGTTCTCGCGGAGCCGAGGCCACCAAAAGGTACGCTGTACCAAGTCGGTGGTCTTGGCAACGCCAAAGTGCCCGGCAAGGGCATGGTCGTGGCAGAGTTCTAGTACGGTTATTCTCAGCTCTTCAGGTATGTAGATCCTGTTCTGGTACCAAAACAGCCCATCTTTGGCCTGCAATTCCGGTTTGGAGGGGGGTCTCTGCCCAGTGGAGGCTTGCTTTATCCGGGAGAGTAGGTCTTCCTGAAGCAGAAGGAAGTTTCCAGGAGCAAGAATGGTGTCTGGAGGAGAGGTTTCCTTAGACTTATGGAACATCCGAGAGAGGGCATCGGGCTTAATGTTCTTGGAACCGGGACGGTAAGTGACATGGAAGGAAAACCGGGAGAAGAAAAGCGCCCACCTGGCTTGTCGTGGTTTTAGCCTTTTCGCTGCCTTCAGGTACTCCAGGTTCTTGTGGTCGGTGAATATCAGAATCGGGTGGGCAGCCCCCTCCAACAGATAACGCCACTCCTATAATGCGGACTTGATCGCCAGCAATTCCCGATCCCCCACGTCATAGTTCCTCTCTGCCGCAGATAACTTGCGAGAGAAAAAAGCTACTGGGTGGAGCAAGGCTCTTGTCCCCTGTCTTTGGGACAGTATTGCTCCTACCGCAATTTCCGAGGCGTCTACCTCCAGAACGAACGGTAATGAGGAATCTGGGTGCTTCAAGATAGAGGCAGAGGTAAAGAGACCCTTCAGAGCCTCAAAGGCCTTTTGGGCCTCAGGGGACCAGTGGAAACGGATCCCTTGTTTGGTCAGCTGGGTGATGGGTGCAATGATGGCTGAGAACCCTCTGATGAATTTGCGGTAGAAGTTGGCGAATCCAACGAAACGTTGGATCCCCTTCTTGTCCGCCGGGACTGGCCAGTCCAGGATTGCAGCAATCTTTTGAGGGTCCATTTTGATGCCCTCGCTGGAGATAATTAGTCCCAAGAACGATATACTTTCCAGCTCAAATTCACACTTCTCGGCCTTCGCATACAGCGAAGCTGAGCCAACACACTTCTGACGTGCCTGCGGTGGGAATCAAGGGAGGAAGAAAAAATTTGTATATCATCCAGGTAGACAATGACAAAGAGATCTAGGAAGTCCCGGAGTACATCATTAATGAAATACTGGAAAGTGGCAGGGGCGTTGCACAACCCGAAGGGCATTACCCGGTACTCGAAATGTCCGAATCGGGTGCGGAAAGCGGTCTTCCACTCATCCCCCTCCTTGATGAGGACCAAATTGTAGGCTCCGCGGAGATCAAGTTTGGTAAAAATGATGGCTGTTCCCAGTCTCTGAAATAGTTCCGGTACCAAGGGGAGAGGGTAGCGTTTTTTTACTGTGATTTTATTTAATTCACGATAGTCCACACAGGGTCGAAGGGTATGATCCTTCTTCTCTACGAAAAAGATGCCTGCACCGGCTGGAGATGTAGACGGACGAATGAACCCTTTCTGTAGGTTTTCATCGATATAGTCTTTTAGTGCCCCCTGTTCTACCTCTGTTAACGGGAAGATCCTGCCAAACGGAATTGCCGCTCCGGGAAGTAGGTCAATGGGGCAATCATAGGCCCGATGAGGTGGTAGAGTATCTGCCCCTTGTTTGCTAAACACATCAAGAAAGTCATGGTAGACCTCAGGGATGGATTGCCGTATTCCAGCCTCCGTATTGATACATAAGAGGGTGGCCGGCTCAGGGGTTTTGAGTGTCCCGCAGGATTGCTGGCAGTAAGGAGAAGAAAAGGTCACCAACCCCGTGGCCCAGTTGATGGTAGGGTTGTGGACCTGTAGCCAAGGTATACCAAGGATCACAGGGAACAATGGGGAAGAGATAATGTCCAGGCGTAAGTATTCTTGGTGGGTTCCGGAGATGGTGGAGATGGTAGCGGGTAAAGGGGCGGTCTCTTGGACCACTGGTCCAGACTTAATGATGGACCCATCAGCCAAATGCACACATAGTCCATGGGTCTTGGTGACAAGAGGGATCTGGTGCTTGATGGCAAAGGCTGAGTCCATAAAGCAGCTGCAAGCCCCGGAATCAATAATGGCGGGCACTTGCAGAGTCCTTCCTGGGAGCTGTAACGAGACAGAGAGAGCAAGGTGAGATGTGGACTTGGCCTGTGGGTTGGTAGTGTCAGAAGATACTGAAAGACACTTACGAAGTTTCAGGGGACAATTTATAACGAAGTGTCCGGGTTCCCCGCAGTACAGGCACAAATTGTTCACTCGGCGACGTTGGCGTTCCTGTTGGGAGAGGGAAGGACGAAGCACTCCGAGCTGCATGGGCTCGGGTATGTCAGATGTAGCAGCTGGAGGTGCAACAGGTGCTGGGTGCAGATGGCAGGGAGCCTGGGGAAGCATCCAGGTCGGGCGGGAGAAGCCCGTGGACCTCTCAGCCCTTCGTTCCCTGAGACGTCGGTCGATCTGGATTGTTAAGTCAATTAGTGAATTCAGGGTTGGTGGTATGCCAACCCTAGCGAGCTCGTCCTTCAGAGGGTCGGACAGACCTATGCGGAACTGATGGCAGAGGGCGGCGTCATTCCAACTGGTATCTGTGCTCCACCGTCTAAATTCCGCTACGTAGTCCTCTGCTGCTCTGCGCCCCTGCTGAAGGGTGCGCAAGGCGGTCTCTGCGGTTACTGAGAGCTGGGAATCTTCATATAGCTGAGCCATGGCGTCGAAGAAGGCAGTAAGGTTGTTTAACGCCATATCTTTCCGTTCCAAGAGACGGTGGGCCCAGCTCTGAGGGTCTCCGGAAAGCAGGGACATCACAAAGCCCACCTTGGTGGCTTCCAAGGAGAAGGTGCGAGGCTGCAGGGCGAAGTAGAGTTTGCAGGAATTACGAAAAGCCCTAAACTTGCTTCGATCCCCGGAGAATTTTTCGGGTGTAGGGACCCTGGGCTCCGGAGGAAGCATGACAACTGTGGGTGAGGATCCTGCCCCAGCAGTGGAGGTAGAGGTATGGGATCCCCCTTGGGCTCCAGAGGGGTTGGAGAGGACCCGCACTTGTTCTTCCAGATGGGTGTAGCCTTGCTGGAGGTTCTTGACCGCTTCAGCCAATCCTGCCAGGTGCCGACATAGTTCCTCCATAGGTGAGGCTCCCTGCTCGGGCTCAGACATGGCTGTCTGCTACTGTCACGTACCTAGCGGTGATGAGCCCGGACTTGCAGAGGAAGGCCTCCCTTACGGCTCCCACCAGCGGCCCCTGGTAAGGTAACAGCAGGCGCGGAGGTAGGAGGGGTACGAGTGCCTGGCAGGATCAACCAAGGTGATGGTAGTTATGCAGACTTGGTAGGCACACTGGAACACAGCAGGTCGAACTGGAATCAGGAACACTCAGCAAACTGGAATCGTTCAGCAGACTGGACCGGAACCAGGAACACAGGAACTCAGCAAACTGGATCAGCTTAGCAGACTGGACCGGAACCAGGAACACAGGAACTCAGCAAACTGGATCAGCTTAGCAGACTGGACCGGAACTAGGAACAGTGAGCTTGGTCAGACAAGCCGGGTCGGTTAACTGGCTGGCAGCAAGGTACAGAGGGATCAGACAGAGGAGAGGTCACAACAAGCCAGGGGTCGGATGCAGGCAGAAAACTGGAGAAGTCACAGGCAGGTCAGGTCAAACACAGGTAAGTCTTCAGATCAGGTTTTCAGGTACTCAACGCTGTAGAGCAGACAGCAGGGACTGTCTGCGATTGACAGGTTTAAATAGCCCCTCTGGCGCCACCTGCAGGGCGGAGCATGCACAGCCAAGAATCAGGAAGACCAGGACGCCTGCTTCTGGCAGGATCTCCATGACAGGTAGTAACTGAACAAATGCACTAAGAAATTTCAGTCCAAAAAACTTTAATGCCCAGACAGTTCCAAAACATGTGTAAAAATGTGGCAGGGTCTTCCAAACAGCGCCAGCATTTAGATGAGTGTATGGAAAACAGTTTATGTAACCCTATTGTAAATTGCATGAATCCTTCCATGACAGAGACCAGGTGATGCATAGGGTAAGCCCACATATCCTCCCAATCACATTGTTACTTGTAACCATTCTTTTTGTTCTCTTTTCCAGCTCCAGTGTAAAAAATTATTGTCAAAGAACATGTACTATAAAACAGTACATACAGTACATTATAATAATTTTCAAGACCACAGATTCAATCCTTAATAATGCAATTGGGCTGAGTTACTAAAGGTGTTGAGAATCTTCACATAATACATTTTCACATTTTTTTTAATGTGAAGATTCTCAGCTCCTTTAATAAGTCGGCCTAAAGTATAATTTTTTTAAATAAAAAAATTAAAAATTACATATCAAAAAATACTTTCAGGTAAATGCTTCAGTTATAACAAAAAACATATGCTTCTTAAAAATTCACTGTACTTGCCCTTTAATAAAATTTTGAAAGATATAGTGGGAGCTGAAACGGGTGAATCACAATGGACTATGTCTGGTTACCATTTGCTGTGCCATTTCCTCACCTCTCCTGTATTCACACCCATCTGATGTTAGAGATCTGTTCATGGAAATCCAGAATATATTTATAATATATATTTTAGCTTGGGAGCAATTCTCATCCACCCCAGAGCATATCATTAATTTTCATCAACAAACAAGGCCGATAATAACTGGTTTCTTGTGGATTAATTTATTGTGGCATTGAGGAATTCAATCTTTAGTTTGTGTTTCATGTGTTAAGCCCACAATTATGAGCAATGTGAAAAAATATTATTAAAGTGCTAAAGGTATACACACACCCAAACTTTTCATAGATACGTAGATGACATAGAAAGATCACATAGAAGACTGATGGTAGAAAAAGACCAAATGGCTCATTAAAGTACAACTAAAGGCATTTTTTAAATTTTAGTTTTGGATAGAGTGGAGAGAGTTTGGAACACCTGTCGGCTTTTATTGCTTTCCCCTTGCCCCTGTTAAGAAGATTCACACTCTATTTGTCTTGTTTACTATTATCATTGAAAGAGGAAATAAAAGAAAATTTGAAATTTTGGGTTATCCCCATAAAAGTAATAGAGTGCAAATCTTTCAAAGGGGACTTGGGGGGTTACAAAAGGATTCCCTTAATTTTCTTAATTTGGTTTCAAATCCGGTCCCTCCCTCCCATTTGCCCATTTTTTTTATTTTAAGAACTCTTTAGCATCTCCCTTTTTTGCAAGTCTAAGCTTCCTAGTTCTTCTGCCCCTCTTACACTTGCAAAATGACAGTCAGGAATTGCTGTGGAAATATGACTGCTGTCCAAAAAAACAGATGTCCATCCTTGTAGTGCACCAAAGTATATAAAGGACTAACAGCATAAAGCTAATAACCCCATGTAAAAAAAAAATGGTGTGATAAATGGCTTTTTTTTGTTTTTGGCTCAGATTTATTTAGGCACTCTTTAGTATTTCCCTTTCTTGGATTTGAGAAAGAAGAAGCAGCTTCAAAATGCATTATCCACCCTGGAGATTATCTATTTGGTCTTTATCTTTTCCTGTACCAGCTCTACAGCCGAGCGTTGATATCACATCTGGGTTACGTGGCTTCTGATGATGGCATCTCTGATTCCTTTGGTTGTACACCACTGCCATTTTGCTGGTTCTCCAGTATCCTGGTATTAGATTGTGTCTTGTAGCTCCCCTGACTTCCCTGGGCTCCCCTGCTTTAATTGTCTACACGGTTGGGTATGTCTAGCCTCTACTGCCTAACATCACACCAAATGCAGCTGTTGATGGTTCAGGAGCTAAAAAAAATGCATAAAAAATTAAAAATGTATTATTTAAAATAAAGTTTTAAATTCATAAGGTATTTCTAACACACAGCGTGGGCATGCTAACAGTATGGAGGGATTATACACTGCATGTGAGACCGTTTTGGAGCATTGTTACATAAAGGAGCCCAAAATCCAAGAAGCACCTTTGGGTTTACAGGGACATCATCTAACATCCTCGTTCCTGACTACCTATCACGTTTTTGGTGGCCCTGGAGTGCCAGGACGGTGAAAACACTCACAAAATGACCCCATTTTAGAAAGCAAACACCACAAAGTATTTGCTAAGAGGCATACTGAGTCTTTTGAAAATTTCATTTTCTTGCCACTAGGGATGGGCCAAATGACCCCCTTGGATAGATGTAAAAGGTGTGGAAAAATTGGTCTTTGGGTGTATGTGGCGCCTTCATACCGTAAGCCTATATAGGTGATTCTTAACCTTTCTAGTGCCATGACCCCTTGATAAAATTTCCCAAGTTGTGGGGACCCCTAAGAGTAAATTTATTTTCGTAGCGTGGGTTGTCAGCACCCAAGGCAAGACAAGTAATTTGCACCCTTAACCCATGGACATGTAGCGCTCCCTTAGTCACTTCCACCTTATTATTATTTTTTTTTACTAGTAATGGTGGCAATCAGCAATTTTTATCGTGACTGCGACATTATGGTGGACACATCGAACACTTTTGACGCTATTTTGGGACCATTCACATTTATACAGCGATCAGTGCTAAAAAAATGATGCTGTATAAATGTGACAGGCAGGGAAGGGGTTAACCACTAGGGGGCTAGGAAGGTGTTAAGTGTTTCTTAGGGAGTGATTCTAACTGTGTGGGGGCTGGGCTTACTGTGACACAACACTGATCGCTGCTCCCGATGAGAGGGAGCAGACGATCAGTGTCTTGTCACTAGGCAGAACAGAGAGATGCCTTGTTTACACAAGCATCCCCCCGTTCTGCCTCTCTGTGACACGATCGCGGGTCAATGGTAGACCTTGAGTCCACGGGTACCATGGGCATGGCCACGGAGCTTGCGGCAGGGGCGCGTGCGCGCCCACACAGCGGCAAATTTAAAGGGCTGTACCTGTACGCCCATTTGCCTGTCCATGCCATTCTGCTGATGTAAAAGTGCGTGCGCTGGTCGGCAAGTGGTTAAAGCATGAGGGAACCCATGCACCGCAAATTTGCGGAGGCATGAGAAGAAGACTCCTCGGGGTCACTGAGGATTATAATATCTGGAACGGCCTCCTCCCAGCCACGTACTACTCCCAATGGTTCTGGGGATGAAAAACCATCTCTTACTGTTTGATGTATGTCTTCCTCTGCTTCAATGCCTCCAAAACTGCAAGAATCCTCCTCCTCCTCCCTCTCCTCTTGTGTGTTCTGTGGCATAGCAACAATGGTGTCTGCATAAAGTGCCTCAAGTTCCCTGTCCATAATGCCACGCAGTGTCTGCTCCAGCAGAAACACAACAGGGATTGTGTCACTCATGCATGCATTGTCACAGCTCACAATCCCTGTGGCCTCCTCAAATGGTGACAGTACAGTTTATGCATCCTTTATGAGCAGCCATTGGCCAAGTCGGCCTGAGCCTGTCGTTGTGCCATACTCACACAGGTACTTGTTGACAGCCCCCTGCTGCATGTGAAGCCGCTGCAGCATTGATAAAGTCGAGTTCCACCTGGTAGACATGTCACAAATCAGGTGGTTTATGGGCAGGTGGAATTCCCGCTGAATTTTAGCCAACCGAGCACTTGCTGTGTATGACCACCTGAAATGGCTACAGATGCTTCTGGCCTGCTTTAGCAGATCTTCCAACCCTGGGTACCTATTTAGGAAACACCGCACTACCAAATTGAGGACATGTGCCAGGCATGACACGTGTGTCAACTTTCCCTGTCTAAGGGGCGGACAGGAGGTTTGTGCCATTATCACACACCACCATTCCTGGCTCCAGCTGGCATGGCATGAACCACCTCTGGACCTGCCCCTGAAGAGCTGCAAGAATCTCTGCTCTGGTGTTGTTCCTGTCCCCTAGACAAACCAGCTGAAGCACTGCATGGCACCTTTTAGCCTGACTCTGAATAGCCCCTTGAACGCTTAGTGGGTACTTGTGGTTCATAGGACAATTCAGCAGAGAAGGGCATGGAGGTGGAGGGGGTAGAGCTGAAAAATCTCCCATCATCACCACTAGCTGTATGGAGATGTGGTGGCACAACAAGCTGCAGCCCTGAGTCCTGTCCTGCATCCTGCTGTGTTGCAAGCAGAGTTACCCAGTGTGCTGTGAATGAAATATATCGTCCTTGACCATGCTTGCTGGACCACATGTCAAAAGTAACGTGGATTTTGCGGCTTACTGCCTTGCCCATCGATGTCACAACATTGTCTTCCACATGATGGTACAGAGCTGGAATGGCCTTACGTAAAAATAAATAGCGACTGGGAACCTGCCATTGTGGTACAGCACATTCACGGAAGGGGGAAGAATCCACCAGACGGAAAGGCAGAAGTTGTAGTGCCAGCAGCTTTGCAAACTTGCATTTGGACGCTGGGCATGTGGGTGGCAATGACTGGATTTTTTTGGGCTGCAGTAGATGGGGCAGAAAAATTTGCTGGCTATAGTCTACAGCTGGTGGTGTGCTACTGGCAGATGTGCTGCAAGGACCTAGGACACCCTGCGCTATATTGTCATCCCTGTCAGTGAAGGCTGGGAGATAAGAGCTCCACAGTGTGATAAAATACAGTGGCTGCTCTCTACTCTTTAATAATGGCTGCCTCGTTGGGGTTGTGCCTCACCCTCACTTTCCTCCTCTGCTCTATTTGGCATCCAAGTTGCATCAGTGACCTCATCATCATCTCCTCCATCCTCATTACCACTGGAGACAACCTGGCAATACGCTGCGGCTGGAGGAACATGACTGCCAATTTGTGTACCAGTTTTCTCCCCTCTCTGTAGGCTCATGTTTCTGCCTTCCTCAACCTCAGAACCAACATATGAATCTGATGGCTGTACATCTTCAAAGAGCAAGTGGCTGACGCTGTGTTCAAATAACTCAGCTGACTCCTCCATGCCTAATGCTGGGGCTATGGCAGGAATAGCTGTGGACAAGGAGGAAGGTTTTGCCACTCTGGCAGCTGCAGTGAACTGCACACTAGTCTCTGCTTTGGTGACGGAGGATGAGGAGGATGAGGATGATTTAGTAAGCCAGTCCACTACTTCCTCTGCATGCTGTAGCTGGATAGCATGGGCAACATCACTAAACAGAGAAAATGATGCCCTGCCTTAGGACTGACCACGTCCACCTTTGCATGTGGACACATACACTGCTGGCCCCCTCACAGTGCCATGGGAACATCTGCCTCTCCTTGTTGGCCTCTCAGACATGATTGGGGGTGCTTATTAACAAAATGTAATAAAGATGTGGAAATGTGTACGTGAATGCCCTTTAATCAATGGAAAGTGGTGTTTAGTGCACTTTAACTTGAGTACTCACTACTCACTACACAGACACACTCCACTGATACACTATAATATACTGCAGTAAATCTGCACTGACACACTGCAATATACTGGGTAAAATGTGCAGTAAGGCACAGAAATATACTACGTTAAACATGCACTAACGCACTGAAATATACGGCGCTAAACTTTCAGTAACGCACTGAAATATACAGTGTTAATATATGGTGTTAATCTTGCAGCAACGCAATGAAATATACGGCATTAAACTTGCAGTAACGCACTGAATATACTGCGTTAAATGACACATAACACACTTAAATATACAGCGTTAAACTTTTAGTAACACACTGAACTATACTGCATTAAATGACACGTAACACACTGAAATATATGACGTTTAACTTGCAGTAACACACTGAACTATACTGCATTAAACGGCATGTAACGCACTGAAATATACGGCGTTAAACTCACAGTAACGCACTAAAGTATACTGCATTATTCGGCACATAACACACTGAAATATATGGCGTTAAAATTGCAGTAATGCACTAAACTATACTGCGTTAAACTGAAGGTAACGCACTGAAATATACAGCGTTAAACTTGCAGTAACACACTGAAATATACTGCGTTGAACCGAACATAACACACTTAAATATATGGCGTTAAACTTGCAGTAATGCACTAAACTAGCCGGGGGAGGAGCTATCTCTAGTGACGTCACCCGCATCCCATCTGTTGCCGCTCGCGGTAATCTCACCGCTGATTCACTGTTGTTTACATTACACTTTTTATGCTGATTTTATCTGCCTGCTGTGCCTCCCTGTTTTGATTGTGTTACACTGTTGGAATAAATACCAGTCTACATTTAGATTGTGTCCCCCCCTTTTTTATTCCATACACGGTTTATCATTCATTGATGCCTGTTTACCACTCTCCTGGATTCCACTCATCAATACCATCTCCCCTTGGTGGGAACAAGCGAATCCGACCATTTGTTCGTTCAATGGTCCACCTTATTTGGTAAAAGCATTTACTTCTTATGGTGGAGGACTTGTCACTTTTAAATATCATTTGCTTGAAGATCTTCTGCATCATGGGGTGTTCCATTACTGTTTTTAATTTTCATTTCAGTATATGGAATTTATATATTGCGCTGCACCGTTTCATTTTTGCAATGCACAAAACTATAGTGCCTTAAATGGAAGGTAACACACTGAAATATACAGCGTTAAACTTGCAGTAACACACTGAAATATACTGCGTTAAACGGAACATAACGCACTTAAATATACAGTGTTAAACTTGCAGTAACACACTGAACTATACTGCGTTAAACGGCATGTAACGCACTGAGATAAACAATGTTAAACTTGCAGTAATGCACTGAAGTATACTGCGTTAAACGTGCACTAATGCACAGAAATATACTGCATTATATGGCATAAAACACACTGAAATATACAGCGTTAAACGTGCAGTAACGCACTGAAATATACAGCGTTAAGCTTACAGTAACACACTGAGCTATACTACGTTAAACGGCATGTAACGCACTGAAATATACTGCGCTAAACGTGCACTAACGCACAGAAATATACAGCGTTAAACTTGCAGTAATGCACTGAAGTATACTGTGTTAAACGTGCACGAATGCACAGAAATATACTGCATAAACTGTGCGTAACATACTGAAATATATGGCGTTAAACTTGCAATAATGCACTGAAATATACTGTGTTAAACGATCACTGCACTCACACTGACTGAACTATCACTATATTCACACTAATGTAAAGATGAATGGTGGTCACTACACTCACACTGACTATCACTAGATTCACACTAATCTGATAGCACACTAACTGTCTTGTAACACTGAACAGAGCCCTGTTCTATCTCTCTCCACACGGATATCACACTAAAAATGTCCGCTATTGAAAGAATACTTTTATAGTGTGGGGCGGGACTAATGCCGCGTACACACAACAGTTTTTTTTGTTGGAATAAACTCCGACAGGTTTTTCCGACGGAATTCTGCTCAAGCTGTCTTGCATACACACGGACACACCAAATTCCGAACGTCAAAAACGCGGTGACGTACAACACTACGACGAGCCGAGAAAAATTAAGTTCAATGCTTCCAAGCATGCGTCAAATTGTTTCCGAGCATGCGTGTTTTTTTCCCTGTCGGTATTCCATACAGACGAACTGAATTTCTGATTGAAATTTTTTCTGTCGGAAAAAAAGAGAACATGTTCTCTTTCTAAGTCCGTCGGAATTCCGATGGTGCATACACACGGTCGGAATATGCGATGAAAGAATTCCATCTGACTTTTTCCATTGGAAATTTTGACCGTGTGTACGTGGCATAAGAGTAATGAGCCATGATTGGATAGAGTCATCATGACAGCGTCAAATCATGGCTCGGACGGTGCTTTGTGCACTGATTGGGCAAAGCTTCATTGATTTAGAAAATCAGGGATTCCAAGGCACTGTGCATTGTGGTCATTTGGCGGGCCGAACAAGAGGTTGAACACCCCGATAATTTTGAGCGTTCCTCGAAACGGGCGAACGGCCAATGTTCAGCCCGAACTCACGCTGGAGCCGAACCATTTGCCCATCCCTACTTGCCACCAGTTTTTGGAAAATGTGGAAAGAGGAATATTCTTTTTTGAGTTGCTAATTTAATAAGATTCCCCCCCTTACATTTTCGCCCCAAAGCACATTTTGTGTGAGACTATCTACTCGACATTGTATCTTGTGTATCAAAAAGATCAACCAACGTTGTATCAAAAACAAAGTACTGTAACGTTTGCCTCTGTAAAAGTGGTCAGAAAGTATAGCTTAGTGTAACATCAGCTATAGCAGTCCCCATTCCTATAAGCCAAACAAGCCTTGCCTACTGGTACGGGCTTCTCCCAGGAAAGCAATGTTTGCTGGCCAAGTAAGCACTGGATGCTGTAGAAAGGGTGGACAAAAATGTTCCTGTGGTTCCAGGAGTGTAGTTGTCATTATGAAAATGATCACAAATTTTGTATAGTGGCTGGATGGTGCAGCTGCCACCTGGAGCTGTAAAAAAAAAAAAAAAGTTACACTGTAAGCACCTCTAAAACCAGAAAATTGACCCTCACTTTGCCCAAACTATTTATGCTGCCACCTTTACAATAGAATCACGTGGAAATGTATTGGTCTTAGTGACCCCAGAGTGGCAGATTCCAAGCAGCATTTTTTTTTAACTTATGCTATCTTTTTAATTTTATTCTCATATTGTAGAGATTTAGCGCCAAGAACAGAGCTTTAAGAACTCCAACTAAAAAACAAAAACAGAAAAAAATGGCAATCTTATCCTCATTCCCTTTTTGCAGGTTGTAATTGTCACTGAAATTTGTTATTAAAATTAAAAGAAAGAATAACAATCTTAACGTTTATCTAAAGCTTATTTTATTTTTTACATTTTAGTTTTCATTTCCTAGCAGTCTAGTTGGGGAGATTTCTTTCCTTCCCGTCCCAGAGACATAGTGAGGAGAAATCATCTTCTAGACCAGTGCTTCTTAAACTTTTTTGTCTTGTGGCGCACCAAAAAGATCTAAAAATGTTTACGGCACACCTGAAAAGATTTAAAAATTTTTGTGGTGAAGAACTTATTTATTTTTACATATATATTTCATTTTAAATTTATTGTGAAGGATGTGCCTGCTTTCGAGAGCAAATCGGATTGAAGCGAGGCTCCAAAGTTGACAAAACTATCGCAAATTTTATTGTTGATTCTAAGAAGTCTCTCTCTCTCTTTTTCGATTTGATTTCAGACAATGCTGAAAATCCAAACACAAAACCATGAAGACACAAATTGCAGAATTACTTTGATTGCTTTTGAACTGATTGCAGGATATGACTTCTTGATTGAGATCCAAAATGTATCCAGGCTCGTTTTGGGAAATGTTGACTGAAATATATAATTAGAGCGATCGAGTTCCCCCTGAGATCTCGCACAAGTCTTGTGTTATGAAAGGAACCAATGAATGACAGACTGACAGAGATTTTGTTTTTATATTTGTTACTTTTTTAACTTTTTCAACATTAATTTACCATTTAATTTTTCGATATGTTCAAGGTTTCAAAACGCTAGCAATTTGATTTTTTTTTCAAAACTCCCATGGCACACCTGCAAATTTTTCGCAGCACACAGTTTGAGAATCATTGTTCTAGACAGTCAGTTTTCATTTGAACAGTAGTCCCTAACCTCCTGTTTCAGTGACAACTCTAAGATTTTGAATTCTTTATCAATTTCTGTCATAGTGACATTGGTTTCCAGAACACATAGGGTTATTCTCTCCGGGGGACACAGACAGCAATGAAAATCTGGCATGGGTTCTAACCTTTTCCAAGCCTTATAAAATGAAAAAATATATATATTTTAACTTTAAACATTTATAACATTCTAAATACACGTAAAATATTATGCACTGCTTGCATGATGGCCTTTTTCACCTCTCCATTCCTCAAGCTGTAGATTAGAGGGTTCAACATTGGGGTCATTACAGAATAAAAGACAGAGGCCACTTTGTCTCTTTGGTTCAAGGCACTGGAAGGTGAGCGCAAATAAGTAATAAAAACTGAAACAAAGAAGACGCTGGCACACATGAAATGGGAAAAGCAAGTGCTGAAAGCTTTCTGTCTTCCTTCAGAAGATTTTATACGTAATATGGTGGTAAAGATTAAAACATAAGAGACCAGGATTGTTAAGAATGAAGAAAGACAATAACAACCAACAGAGAGAATGGTTAACATGTTGCAAAGAAGTGTTTTGGAACAAGACAATTGGAGTATGGGAGGAACGTCACAGTAGAAATGTTCTATAAGATTCGAGCCACAGTACTGGAGACTGAACAAGCAGCTGGTCTGTACAGCTGACTGAAAGAAACCCATGGATAATGAGAGACCGACAAGAGAGAAACATTTGCTTTTGGTCATGATGGAAACATAGTGAAGAGGGTGGCAGATAGCAACATAGCGGTCATACGACATAGTGGAGAGTAGGAGAACCTCAGTTCCTGCTAGGCCAGCAAAAAAGAAAAATTGGATGGCACATCCATTAAACGATATGGTCTTTTCGAGAGATGTAAGGTCAGACAACGTTTTAGGAGTGATAGATGTAGAGTAGAAGAGGTCAACCACTGAGAGGCAACTCAAGAAGTAATACATTGGAGTGTGGAGGTTGGAGGCAACAAGGACCAGAATAACTAAGCCAATGTTTCCGAGTATGGTCACAAGGTACACCATCAAGAAAAAAACGAAGAGGAATGGGATTAGTTTATCAATATCGGTTAGTCCAGAAAATACAAACACCCTCACCTGTGTGTTGTTTTCCATAGCCATTGAGCTCTTTCTACATAAAAAAAAAAATAATCTAAATGTTGGATAAAAGGGATAGGGATTTTGTTTAATGTGATTGTAAAGCTTTAATTAAAAAAAAAAATAACAAACATGTCATACTTACCTCCACTGTGAAGTTCATTTTGTACAGATTGGCCCCGAACACCGTCTTCTGGGGTCCCTCAGTGGTTCTCGCGGCTCCTCCCCGAATCATATAACACCCTAGGAGAAGCGCTCTCCCAGGGGGTTACCTTGCGGGTGCGCTCCCGAGTCCATCATTCGGCATCCATAGACGCCGATTGTAGGACTCGACCCTGCCCCCCGGCGCACCGCGTGATTGGATTTGATTGACAGCAGCTGGAGCCATTGGCTGCGCTGCTATCAATCTATCCAATCAAGAGCCGAGAACCCCGGGCAGAGGGTCAGCACGTCCCCGCCGCGGGAAATTCCAGGTTTTAGGTAAATAAAATGAGGGGGCTGGGGGGCTTCACTGCCAGGTGTTTTTTCACCTTAATGCATTAAGGTGAAAAAACACAAGGGTTTACAACCCCTTTGACCTCCCTGGAGGTATGAATCTGTCTGGAATTACGTACCAAAAGCGGTACAATTATTTTGCATGAAAATTTGGTGTTATGTATTGTAGGCCTGCGATTCTTAGTAATTACTTACTTAAACCTGACCAAACAAGAGTCTAGTAGACATCCCGGGTATGATAAAGTTTGAAACACAAAATCATAAATTATAATATAATAAATAACTATAAAAAATTATAACAAATAGTAATGTAATTATAAAAAAAAATATTCAATAATGTAATCAAATCAAAAACACTAACATTTGCTCAGTTGCAGAATTGTCGCTGTCATTAGATTTAGTGTTTGATGACGAATTTCCCCACAAATCGCTATCGCTCAATTCTGCAAGTGATTCTAATTTATTATTGCTGTTTTTTAGCTGGTCTATACTATGTGTTTCACTTTTTGAATTTGGCGCCAAACTCCATCCCCGTGCGCCGCAACGTCGCAGGGAACGGAGTTCGGCACTCGGCAGTGTGGATCGAGCGTGACATGGCTCGCACACACTGCGGGAGGACATCGCAGGATCCAGAGAACAAGGTAAGTTACTTCCCCTGGATACTGCGATGCAGCCCGAGTCCGGCTCGGGGTTACCGCTTTTAGCATAAAAAACTCACCCCGAGCCTGACTCGGGAATACCGCTAAGGGGGTTAAGGAAACCTAAGAGAAATATATATGTTATAGCTGATCTCTTTCAAAAAAACTAATAAAACCAAATCATCTTGTTGACCTTAGCATCATTACCTTTTCAGTCATGAACAAAGAACAAGGATGCAGCAAGTGAAGTTAGAATGAGGTAAAGAGCTTTGATCAACATATATGTTCAACGACAGGAAGTATTGAAGACATTGGATCCTCATGATAACCAGACAGCTATCATTTTCAGAAGAGAAGGATAACAATGTTAACCATGTTATTTCTTGCATTAAGGGCTCCTTCACACAGAGGGCAGTGCCTACCACCTTTGGAAAAGCTGAGCTGGATGTCTTTTCAGGGGGCAGTATTGCAATAGCCGACAGACATTTAGATGGAGATCCTGGAACCTCCTGAACGTCTGACTTTTTTTTATTCTCAATGGGAGTTTTGTATTAAAAATAAATTGCACCAGAGCATGAACCATTTGGCCTGTGGTTGCAGTGAGCTCCCATTGACCTCATTGACTGTCAAACGCTGCAGGCCGAGTTAAAATTGCTGTGGGTGCAAAGCAAAGCATTGTGGCCAAAGCATTGTGGCCAAGCATTGTGGCCATGGCATGTGTACTGTCCTGTCCGGCTATAATGTTAGAATTTAGGTGGATGGCCCTGGGGGTGGTAAAACTTCTGCTTGACCATCTGTTTTTATTGCCGCATGGCCACCTGTGTGCAAGAGCCCTAAAGGTTTTCTTTCTGTATATTTCCATCATTTCAGCTAAGAGTCGAGTGACCTCAGCACAGATCGAAAACTAGGGGTATATCTACAGTGGGTGACCGTGAGATTGTATTTCCAGCGCGATCCCATCGCAATGGAAATCGTCACTGCGAGGCTGTACTTCTCGCACTCGCTGCCCCCACGAGTTGCAGCGTATCCAAAGGAAAAAAAATGAGCGACAGAGCTCGGCGCTGGCTCGCATGACGGGGCTCACAGAGGGTCAATATCGCTGATGCAGAGCCGGTTATAGACACAATCTCGCGGTCACCTACTGTATAAAGCACCAAATGTGACATTCCCAAAAATATTTTCTGCAGGTGTTTACGGCAGGTGTATTTTTCTAGTGTATGTGTTTTAATTTTGAATGCTTTAAATTTCAATGCCTGGTAAATGTCACAGTCCATGCTTTATAAATGTGCTCCTTAATGTCACTCATTGAGTTACTTAGGCACAATTTAATTTTTTTTTTTTTGCATTTCGGGTAGTTTAGTTAGTTTAATTTTCATTTTCTGTTCTTACATTTTTTTTTTTTTTTTACTATCAGTTTTTTATTTTTGGTGGTGTCAAATCATAACTGGGTTATCTAGCATCTCCCCCCCCCCCCCAATTATTGGCTGTTGTAAGTCTGCTGGGCATGGGTACACAGGACATTAATGGTGGGTGCCGAAATTCAACCGCTGTGAATTTGCCCAAAAATGTACACATTCAGGGCATATTCTGCAAATTCATGATAAGAAAGATTTTATTTGCAAGCCCTGAAAGTGGTCCTAAAGCCTAAACATTGTTTACCTTAAAGCGGTAGTAAACCCTCTATGACATGTTTTACCTACAGGTAAGCCTAGATTAAGGCTTACCTGTAGGTGTTTGCAATATCTACTAAACCTACATGGTTTAGGAGATATTTGCCACAAAGAATGCACCAATGTCTACGGCGCATGCGCGCCGTAGACAACGGCGCAGGTGCATTGAGAATAGCCATTCATAAAACCGGCAATGCCGGCTTTGGCGGCTCCCGCGCGCATGCCTCTTCACCGCTCCGGGCCAATCACAGCACCGGAGCCGCGATACCCGGAAGTAATCTTCCGGAGAGATGTCTGTGGCCGGAGGGGGAGACGAGGGTGGCTTGGGGGGCTTCGATCTAAGGTAAGTAATTCATAATGAGCTAGTATGCTAGTCATTCTAGCTCATTATGCCAGGTTTTTATTTTTTATTTTTTAAATTTTTTGGGTATACAACCGCTTTAAAGAATTCCTTGTATTAAAAGCTTTCAATTTCAATGCTTGGCAACTGTCACATTCTATGCTTTATAAATTTGCCCCTTAAAGTCACTCATCTTGAGCTTCTTATGAAAATTTTTTTTTTTTTTAATTAGAAGGGTTTTTTAAATGTTGGGTAGTTTAGTTTATTTCATTTACTGTTCTTACGTTATTCTTTTTTGTTTCATAATTTACATTTTTATTATTTAATTTTTTACAGTTTTTTCTTTTTGTCAAAAACTTTTATCTTTCAATGCTTAGTAAATGTCATATTTCATGCTTTAGAAATCTGCCCCTATAATTTCACTTATTAAGCTACATAGGCAAAATGTACTTTATTTTTTATTTTTTTTATTTAGATGGTTTCTTTTGCATTTTGGGTATTTTGGTTTTATTTTTTTACCATATTTATTTATTTTTTTTTACTAACAGTTTTTTTCATTTGCCAAAAGATGAAAAATAATGAGCCTAATGAGGGGCCTGCTTTTTGGCACAAGCACAGATTTACTGTCAGTTTTTTTCTTTTTATATAAAGGTTTAAATTTCGATGCTAGGTAAATGTCATTAGCCATGGTTTATAAATGTGCTCCTTACTTTTACTCATTGAGCTACTTATGCAAAATTTACTTGATTCTGGGTTGTTGTTTTTTTTTTCACTTTTTTTTTTTTTTTGCATTTTGGGTAGTTTCATCTATTTAATTTTATGTTCTTATTTTTTTTTTTTATTTCAATTTTTTCCATTGTCAGTTTTTTTCTTTTTGTCAAAATATGAAAATAATGAGACTAATCAGGGGCGGTTTTGGGCACAAGCATAGGTCCAAGTTTGAAGAAGCTTCCATAACCCTCAGAAGCCATTTAAAAACCCAGTGGATCGTTAAAAACATCATAAAACGATCTCATTTCATTTTTTCCATTAACTCTAATGTATTTTGCCCAAATGATGACATTTTGGTCAAATGTAAAAATTTTCAAAGTAGCTAAATTTGTCAATTTTGCTAATCCTTAGTGACCATTGAAAGTACACAAATCAAAGCACGTCAAGGTGTCTGGATCGATCTACTTATAAACATGTTTAAAAATATTCTCACATTATTACTTTTAAACATTCCTTTTGCTCTTTCTTTTTTATTGTTGAAGAACATGTACAATAAAACAATGAATACATAGTGTATCAAGGCCACAGAAACACAACTGAGATTGAATCCTTAAGGATGCAACTGGGCTGAGAAAAGGAGTTGAGAATCTTTAAATAATAAATTGTGTGAATATTCATTTCAGTTATCCAGTCATGTGTAGATAAATTAGGAATTCAATTTTTACACGATTGGACAAGTTAATTCAATATTTTTACAATTTTTGAATGTGAAAATTTTCAGCTCTTTTAACAAGTCTGCCTAAAGAATTAATATATATAATATTTCCGGGTGATGCGGAGTTCCTCCTGTCACTCACACTATATATCTGTATGACTAGTTCTTCAATAAATTCTTTTGAAAAAAAATAAAAAAGAATTAATATATAAAAAATTATATATATATATATATATATATATATATATATATATATATATATATATATATTTATTTAAAAATTGTATAAAAAAAAATATGAAAAATTACTGCAATTAAAACAAAAAATATGAGCTTACTAAAAATACACAGTTTTTGCCCTTTAATAACATTTTAGAAAATAGGGTGTCAGCTGAAATTCTGGTGAACAGATATGGACGTTTTGTTTCCAAACTGTAAAATAAATGAACTATGTCTGGTTACCATTTGCTGTACCATTTCATCACCTCTTCTGTATTCACACCCATCTGCTGTTAGAGATCTGTTCATCAGAATCCAGAATATTTTTTATAATATATCATTTTAGCTTGGGAGCAATTCTCATCCATCCCAGAGCATATCATTAATTTTCATCAACAAACAAGGTCAGTAATAACTGGTTTCTTGTGGATTAATTTAATGTGACATTGAGGAATTCATCCTTTAGTATGCGTTAACCCCACAATTATGAGCGGTGTCAGAAATTATTATTAAAGTGAACTCAGATTTGCTAGAGGTATACACCCCCTGACCTTTTCAGAGAAACATAGAAGGCTGATGACAGAAAAAGGCTAAGTGGTTCATCAATTATTATTTGTTTAATAATATTTATTAGAATTTTTAGCACAGAAAATAATAGAAATCCCCAATACAATTCACAGCATAAAGGCATAGAGATATGCATTAGGGCTCAATAGAGCCTTTCGTATATTTGATGATATACTCATAGAAACGGCTGGCCCAAGACATTGTGCTGTCTGGGTCCAAGAATTAAATGCTGCCCCCTCACCCCACCAAAAAAATAAAATCACTCCCACCAAAAGGCCCCCACATCCATTATTTTTTATCACG
The DNA here is from genome assembly GCA_029206835.1 of Rana muscosa. Lineage (NCBI taxonomy): Eukaryota > Metazoa > Chordata > Amphibia > Anura > Ranidae > Rana > Rana muscosa. The sequence continues at coordinate 365,704,917 of CM055118.1, read as the reverse complement.
ATAATTAAAACTAAAATTTAATTGATCTGGAAGGGACAGGCTAGGGTAGTATATAGACAGGCTAGGGTAGTATAGGGACAGGCTAGGGTAGTATATAGACAGGCTAGGGCAGTATATAGACAGGCTAGGGCAGTATATAGACAGGCTAGGGTAGTATATATGCAGGCTAGGGTAGTATATAGGCAGGCTATGGTAGCATAGGAGCAGGCTAGGGTAGTATATGAACAGGCTAGGGTAGAATATAGAGACAGGCTAGGGTAGTATATGGACAGGCTATGATATTATATGGACAGGCTAGGGTAGTATATAAACAGGCTAAGGTAGTATATGGACAGGCTAGGGTAGTATATGGACTGGCTAGGATAGTATATGGACAGGCTAGGGTAGTATATAAACAGTCTAAGGTAGTATATGGACAGGCTAGGGTAGTATATAGATGGGCTAGGGTAGTATATAAACATGCTAGGGTAGTATATGAACAGGCTAGGGTAGTATATAAACATGCTAGGGTAGTAGATAGACAGGCTAGGGTAGTATATGGATAGGCTAGAGTAGTATATGAACAGGCTAGGGTAGTATGTGAACAGGCTAGGGTAGTATATAGACAGGCTAGGGTAGTATATGGACAGGCTAGGGTAGTATATTAACAGGCTAGGTTAGTATATAAACAGGCTAGGGTAGTATATGAACAGGCTAGGATAGTATATGGACAGGCTAGGGCAGTATATAGAAAGGCTAGGGTAGCATATAGACATGCTAGGGCAGTATAGGTGTGGGCTATGGTCATATAGGGGCTGGCTGGGGTAGTATAGAGCATGCGGAGCGGCCCGAAGGGTAGTTGTCATCATGACACACAAAACTGCTGGGAAAAAAATCATGGGCATCAATTTGCTGGATAAATTGAAGAGAAATAGAGGTGGCCACGGTTCCCATTTGCTGCCCCTCTCAAAGTACCGCCTGGGTCCAATGGACCCAGCCGGACCCATGATAGGACCGGCCCTGCTCATAGATCTTAACATAAATTGCCATAAGAAATATTGGAATAGAATTACGAATATATTTTAGGTAATTACACATTAAAAACTATGACTAATATGCGGAAAGCAAAAAAAAAAAAAAAAAAAAAAGAGAGAAGAAAGAACAAGAACAAGAAAAGAGGGGGAAAAAAAAGAAAAAACTACATGGGCCTGTCAACGTGATATCAATTATTTTTTTAAACCTTTTTGTGTAGGCATGTTTAACTACGGTACTTCAATACCGGATGCTTCAGCACTCTCACACTTTGAATGACAATTACTTAGTCATGCAACACTGTATGCCAATGAAATTGTTATCACTTTTTTGAGACAGATGGAGATTTCTTATGGTGATACTTAATCACCACTGTTTTTTTTTGTTTGTTTTTTTAAAAACACTTTTTTTTCTTCATTTCTGTTATAAATTTGCAAATAAATAATCATTCTTCATACATTTAGGCCATTTATTTGGTAAAAAAACAAAAAAACAAAAATGAAAATGAGTGTATATTATTAAGTCTGTGTAAAAGTTACAGTATATATATAGTCTACAAACTATGGTATTTATATTTTGAAATTGATCAGTCCCAATGTACTAACGGTCTATCTAATTTCTAGAGGTTCTAAAATGCCAGGATAGTACAAATACCCCCCAAATGGCCCCTTTTTTGGAAAGTAGACACGGCAAGGTATTATGTAAGAGGCATGGCAAGTTTTGTTAAATTAAATTTTTTTTGCACTATTTGGGGAAAATTAAGAAATTAAATAATTTTACATACTGTCACCAGTGCAGTACGGTGCATGACATGTTAAGGACCGATCTTCCGCACTGACTTACCCCTCTATATACCTTCCCCCACCCCACATACCCTTCTTACCAATAACGACTGACAAGGTTGTGGAGTAAAATTGGCCTTAAGGCCTATTTATTTAACAAATTCTTATATATAAAATAAATAACCATTTAAATAACATTTAACACTTTTCCAATACCCTGGTGGTCTTGGAGACCACAACTCACAACTTGGACACTGGGACCAAACTATATCCACTAGGCCTCCAGTCGCAAGACACCGACTGAGAGGCGGTACACATGTCCGCAGTGCCCTAACATTTCCCCCCTTCCTGGTTAACCCTTGTTGACCGGAAGGTACCCAATAACCCCATACCACCTATGGGTACCACCTTTTTATCCAGAACTTCCACTTTTACCTCCTCTTCCAGAAACCAAACACCGCCACCAACAAACTGAAATTCACCACTATCACTACCCCCCCCCCTTCCTATTACATGGGGAGGGTGGGTGGGAAGTTTCTTCCTTGTGGTAATGGAGGAATGACAAAAACGTCACTTCCTCCCAGCCTGAACTGTGCTGACACTCCTCCCTGCCCCCTTGTACCACTCCCCTTTCCTTAAAGTGCCACAGCCCTGTTATGCTGCTGCCTGTCCCACCTTTCATGCTGTCCCTCCGCTCATTTCTTCTCTCTCTGCGCCGGGACTCTCTTGACATGTTAAGGACCGATCTTCCGCACTGACTTACCCCTCTATATAACTTCCCCCACCCCACATACCCTTCTTACCCCTTCCTGGTTAACCCTTGTTGACCGGTAGGTACCCAATAACCCCATACCACCTATGGGTACTACCTTTTTATCCAGAACTTCCACTTTTACCTCCTCTTCCAGAAACCAAACACTGCCACAGCTCGCAAGGGGTAAAGCCTTACCCTTGCGTGCACCTCCACACCCTCAGGGCCCGCTGAATTCCCTCCTGCAACCCCAGGGCCCAAAGATCAATGCCAATGGCATTCAGATGGACCCCGTCTCCCCTTAGGTACCGCCAGGTGTCCACTTCCAATTCCCGGTGGCGCACCACAAGGCCGCCATTCCGTACAAAAAATCTCCCCACTTCCTTATTAATTTTAACCTGGGCCTTGTTAACTTTTTCCACCGACCAAGCCCAACGCCACTCCGTTCTGCCCACTAGGTCTGATCAAATAACAATCATGCCCGGGAAAGCAGTGCGCAACCTTAAGAAATCATACTTGATATCCCGTATCAGCTGGTGCACAGACCTGGCCCCCATGTCATTACCTCCCGCATGCAGCACCAGGATATCCGGCGCCCTATCACAGCATGCGAACCTCTGTACTTCTGGCATTACCCCACTCCATACCATGCCCGGCACCCCGATCCAACGGACCTGGGCTTCTCGCAGAGGAAACCCCAACTGCCTTCCATTGGGCCGAACATCGGCCCGTCTTGCCCCCCAGAACAGGTACGAGTGACCCAGAATCCAAACCAGTCTGGGCTCACCACCTGAAAAACATTGAAAATAAAACAAACCATTTTTTGATACGTCCACTTTTTCCACCACACAGCCCGAACACAGACCCCCAACCAGTGCCCCTTACTCATGCATCAGATGTGGGCGAATATAAAGCCTAAACCTGTCAGACTCCCTGTGCCCAATCCGCTTCACCGCGTCCGCCGTCAGGCCTGCCCAAGCCGCGTCCATGGCTGCCCCAATGCGGAAGGAATGATAGGCATAACCCTTCGGGTCATACCCCGCCGCCAACAAACACTTTTTGAACACCGCTATAAATTGAAACTTAGACAGTGCCGACCCATCCCAGTGCATCAGAAAAGAACCCCCAATTCCAGGACGCATGGAACAAAAGGATTCCACCGCCCGTACAGGACAGATTGACGCATCTGGAAGAACTGACCAGCTCTCCCACCCTCAAGGCCCCAAAAAAGGCAAGCGCAAATGCTACCCGGAACAAGTGACACTCATATTCCGAACTGCACACGGAATGCAAATGCAGGAACAAGTTCTACAACATTATGAACAAAACCGGCCGGCGGCTGTCAGCCGCCTTCCGGCCTTTTCTGTACCCCTTCACCGCCTGTTTCACCCAAAATTCTTTTGTATAGTCCCTGCAACCATACCATTTGAAAAGAAAAGCCAAACCCGCTAGTGCCCGATCCACCGCGGACACAGAAACGCCCTGCTCCATCTTCAAGGTAAGAAAATAAAGCAGGGCTACTCCCGCGTCACGCCCCAATGGGGAAACTCCAAGCCCTTGAACAAATGACCTCCACTCCTGCCAAACCTTAGCATAGGCATTCCATGTGCCCCCACTCACCGACCGTTTAATCCACTGTGCCGCGCTGTCAAAGCAATGTTCCACATCCAGTCGGGACAGGTAACCCTGCGTTGCTCCGCTGCTGGTGCCAACTCCCGGAACCTGTCCCACTGAAAACGAGACAAAGCGTCAGCCGGAGTGTTATCCACACCAGGAAGATGTACTGCATAAACGAATACATTCAAGTGCAAGCAGCGCAGGACCAAATGTCGTAGCAAACGCACCACCACCGGCTGCGATGCAGCCGACACACGATTCACCACCTGTACTACACCCATGTTGTCGCAGTTTAATCGCACCTTGAGATTCGGGAAGGAATCCCCCCAAAGTTCCAGTGCCACCACAATTGGGAAAAGCTCCAGTAGTACTAGGTTCTTCAAGAACCCCGCCTCCTCCCACTCTTTGGGCCAAGGAGCCGCGCTCCATTTGCCCTGACAGAATGCCCCATACCCCGTGGAGCCTGTCACATCCGTAAACAATTCCAAATCAAAATTAATAACGGGCCCGGCCATCCACAACGCCCGCCCGTTGAAAGATTCCAAGAATTCGTGCCACACTTCCAAATCTTCCCGCAGCTCTCCATTCAGACTCACAAAATGAGTAGGAACCCGCACCCCAGCCGTCACAGCCGACAGCCTGCGGCTAAAGACCCTGCCCTTAGGCATTATCCGGCAGGCGAAACACATCTTACCTAGTAGTGACTGCATCTGACGCAGCTGAATCTTACGCCGCCCAATAACACCCCGCACTTCCGCATTCAAAGCCTCCAACTTATCCTCTGGAAGTCTACATTCCATATTCAAGGAATCCAGCACTATGCCCAAGAATACAATAGACGAAGTGGGGCCCTCAGTCTTCTCCGGGGCCAAAGGGACCCCGAAACGGTCAGACACGTATTGCAACGTCCCCAGCAGGACAGAGCAAACGTTAGACTCCGGTGGACCCACACACAAGAAATCATCCAGATAATGGATGAACGAACTGATCCCTGACGCGTCTTGGACCACCCATTCCAGGAACAAGCTGAAACTCTCTAATAGTGCGCAAGAGATGGAGCATCCCATGGGCAAGCAACGGTCCACATAGTAAGCCCCATCCCACGTGCAGCCCAAGAAACAAAAACTGTCCGGGTGTATCGGGAGCAACCGAAATGCCGATTTAATATCAGCCTTTGCCAAGAGCGCTCCCCGCCCATACCTGCGAACCCATGCCACGTAGCATCGAAAGAAGTGTACGATACCGTGCAGTCCTCTGGCGCAATAGCGTCATTAACCGACCCACCCTTCGGAAAGGAAAGGTGGTGAATCAAGCAAAATTTGTGCGATTCCTTCTTGGGGACACCACCAAATCCGTTATTGGAACCTCAGTGAACGGCCCAGCCATGCGCCCCAACTGCACTTCCTTAGCCAGCTTCTCTGAAACCACCAAGGGCTGTAGCAGGGTGGACTGGAGGTTCCAAGCCGCCGGGGGAATGGCAAAGGGTGCACAAGGAATCTTAAAACCACTGGTGAAGCCCCCCTCTAACAACCTAGCGGCACCCCTGTCGGGATATCTATTGAGAAAGGGAAGCATCCTTTCCACCCGAATTGGAGTCGTTCCCTTTACCCGCAGAATCTCCGGAACGGCCCTTGCCGCGCTTGAAGCATTTGGAAAAGGCATGGCTACCCCCGCAACCTGAACACACGTGCTTGAAGCGACAGTTTGCGCCGTACTTACACGTACCCTCATTAAACTGCCAGCAGTAGCCCCATCTTTTTTCGGTCGGTTGTCCTGAGGCCGCGGCACCTCCGACCCCCCCCCTGAAAAAACTCATTGGAGGCCCGCGACGCTGTCATCAGTCTCATCCACAAGTTGATGTCCTTGTGATCCCATCGTAGCCCTGGTCTGATGGCCATCCTTTGCCGGAACTGCTCATCGTACCGCAACCAAGCTACACCACCATACGTCCGGTATGCTTCGCTAACGGCCTCCAAATAAATGAACAGCCCAGAACAATGTTCCGGGGCCTTCTCCCCTATCACACAGGCCATGATCGCAAATGCTTGCAACCAATTGGTGAATGTGAATAAGACAATAACGACGCTTTTCCTCGTCCTCCTTCTTGCTCTCCTCAGGCTTCACCCTATCCAGGTTGAATTTCTCCAAGGGGAGCAACGTAAAGATCTCCACATACTCACCCTTCCAGATCTTCTCTCTGAAGTCCGCCTTGAGGTGAGCTCCCAACGGCGTCTCAAAACAAATATACATCTCGTTTTTTGCGGCATCAGCCAGCCTGACTGCCTTCTTTTTCTTCTCCCCCGAAGCATCCTGACCGCCTGCCGCGGTAGCCTCTCCCGGGAAAGGGGGCCTGACCGTTCCCGTCACCCCACCCACAGGTACACCAGAGGCTAACGGAGCCGCCGCAGGCACCCCACCCGCCCCAACTGCCTGAGATGAACCCTCTTGTTGAACGCACGCCACCGTGGGCGACGCCGTGTCGCCACTGCCCGGCTCAAACCGCCTGACCAAATCTTTTAACCCAGACCACAAATTCTGCGCCTCCGCCACCGCACTTGTCTTGGCGGGGAGGAAAGCGCCCGGGTGTCCCCCCGTAACTAAACCCCCCCCAACACTACCTTGTCCCAGTAAATCTTGCAACAGTGCACAAATAGTAGCAGAAGAATTCGCCTTACCAGGCTGCCTTGGACTGGGTCCACGAGCCACAGGACTGGAATTCATCGCCGCCTGTTGTCCCGAGTCCTCACCACCATCCAACCCGGACAGCTCACCCTCCGACCTGTCGTCACCCGCTACTGCCGACACATGCGCTGGCTGCACCCCGTGCGGACGCGACCCTAAAGGCAAGGGCCGGCGTGGCTGTGCATCCCGTCCCCTCGATCCTTGCACGCCCGACCCACTCACGACCTCCACCGATGGACTCCGGGTCCGCCCCCTGGCACAGTTGTCATCCGCTCGACCTCCGCCATTCACCCTTGTCGACACTGCACTCCTCACTGATCGTCCCACTGACACTTCCGGACCCCTGGCCGCCACCGTCTCCAGGCCACTGGCCCGCGGACTGGGTCTTCTGCGCTGGGCCGCACGACTGCCGTGGCTGTCCCCTGCAGCCTCGGCCGCGATGTCACCGCATCTCCGATGCGTGGGGTGGATTCCTCCCGGCCCCCCCCGCCAACGCAGGCTGTGAGTGACGAGGGGATGCAGCCGGAGGGCCCCTGTCGGGTCTCCGAACGGAACTCCCAGCACCCGGGGAGGCTTCAGGGCTGTACCACTCCGGCGGCCTGGACCGCCTAGCGCGTGCTGATGCAATCCCCCCCCCAGTGGGCACCGCCGCCCGCTCATCCAGAACTGCCGCTACCTGCTCTTGTAGCCACTCGGCACCTTTTTCAGCCACCACCGCTCTTAATTGCTCTAGAATCTCCTGAGCGGCCGCCATAGCCAGGCAGAAGAGGCTTCTTCCTTGTGGTAATGGAGGAATGACAAAAACGTCACTTCCTCCCAGCCTGAACTGTGCTGACACTCCTCCCTGCCCCCTTGTACCACTCCCCTTTCCTTAAAGTGCCACAGCCCTGTTATGCTGCTGCCTGTCCCACCTGTCATGCCGTCCCTCCGCTCATTCCTTCTCTCTCTGCTCCGGGACTCTCTGTACAGCATCCTATTACAAGACAATTTTAACCACTTCAATATTGGGTACTTTCCCCCTTCCTGCCCAGGCCAATTATCAGCTTTCAGCGCTCTCACACTTTGAATGACAATTGCGCAGTCATGCAACACTCTAACCAAACTAATTTTTTGTTATTTTCTTCCCACAAAAAGAGCTTTCTTTTGGTGGTATTTGATCACCTCTGGGTTTTTTTTTTTTTTTTGCCAAACAAACTAAAAAAAATAATTTTTTTGGAAAATAACAAGTTTTTCTTCTTTTCTGTAAAAAAATGTGTTTTTCTCCTTCACTGACGGGCACTGATGAGGCTGCACTAATGGGCACTGATGAGATGGCACTTATAAGATGGCACTGATGGGCACTCATGAGGAGGCACTTATTTGAAGCACTGAGAGGGGGCACTGATATGCAGCACTGATGGGCACTGATAAGCGACACTCATGGGCACTGATAGGTGGCACTGATGGGCACTAATAGGAGACACTGATTGGCACAAATAGGCAGCACTAATGGGCACTGATGGGTGGCACCGATGGGCACTAATAGATGGCAATGATAGTCAGCACGGATGAGGAGGCACTGACAGTCATTACTGATGGGCACTGATTGGCATCTGTGAAGGGCACTGAAAGGCGTTGCTTATGGACACAGATTGGCACTTTAATGGGCACTGATTGGCATTTTGGTGGGCACTAATTAGCATTTTGGTGGGCAGTGATTAGCATTTTGGTGGGCACTTCTGATGGGGGCTGCGCTGATAACCAATGTGCTGACTGGGCAGACCCCCTTCTGTCAGGAGAGCCACCGATCGGCTCTCCCTGTCAGCGCAAAGCGAGGAAAGCTTTGTACCGGTACTTCCTGGTTACTGCTGTGATCGGCTGTGATTGGTTACAGCTCATCATGTGGTTAAGAGCCTATGTCATAGGCTTTTTATCACGATTGGAGATGCGGCGTGTGCACGAGCGGCTTATCCTGCTGGATGTCATATAACGCCCAGTCAGGATAATGGAGCCACATTGTGGATGTCATTCATAGACACATTCATAGACACCCCGACTAGGAATGCTAGACCTGGTAATCTCAACCATGCAGAGCTTATGTTTATATAAAAGAACATCTGGGTAGCAGTGACCATAACATGATTTAATTTAATGTTTGCTGTAAACAGCAAGCTCATACTGGAAATATAAAAACACTTAACTTTTAAGAGAGCACATTTTCCAAGGATGAGGGCTGCTCTCCAATACTTAGACTCAAAGGGAATATTGGCTTTGAAGAACAAAGAATAGAAATGGGAATTCTTCAAAAAGACTGTTTGTGAACTCACTGCAAAGTATATTCCCATGGGCAATATGTTTAAAAGGCTAAAAATAAAACCTACAGTATGTGGCTCACGGCCAAAGTTTAAAAAGCTATAAATAATAAGAAAAGAGCTTATTAGAATCTTACAAAGAATATAACAGAATATGCAAAAAGAAATTCAAAACGAACAACTGATTTGCAAAAGATAGCAGGACAAACCTAAAAAAAAATCTTCAAATATGTTAATAGTAAAAAGGTCAGGTTTGGGCATGTAGGCCCTTTACAAAATAATCTAGAGTGGGTGACTGGGGCAGAGAGAAGGCAAATTTATTAAATACCCTTTTCAGCTCTGTGTATACAAAGGAGCATGGGGGAGCTCATGTCCATAATGGGGGTGGTAGTGACACAGCCCCAAATAAACCACAATGGTTCAAAAGTGATATGGTCCAGAAATATTTAGAATTGAGCTCTATCATTTCAAAACCATTGTTTCCAATTTTTAGGGACTCGTTAATGGCAGGAATGGTACCACTGGATTGGCGCAGGGCCAATGTGGTGCCTATATTTAAAAAGGGATAAAAGTCTTTACCAAGTAACTATATACCTGTTAGCTTAACTTCTATAGTTGTGAAGATACTGGAGAGATTAATAAAAGACCACATAGACAAATTCTTGCTGAAAAAAAATATTTTAAGGAAAAGTCAGCATGGATTCATGAAAGACAGAAGTTGTCAGACAAACCTGATTTCTTTTTATGAAAAGGTAAGTAAAACCTTGGACAGAGGGTGGACATGGTATACTTGGATTTTGTCAAAGCATTTGACAGTTTCCCACACACGGCTCATGTGTAAGGTAAAGTCCACAGGCTTGGAAAGATCAGTTTGTAAATGGATAGAAAACTGTCTAAAAGACCGAATTTAGAGTACCGTAGTGGTTAATGAATCTTACTCTTAAAAGTCTAAGGTTATCAGTGGTGTACCCCAAGGTTCAGTGCTGGGACCCTTACTTTTTAAAAGCTTTATAAATGATATAAGGTCTGGGATTAAAAGTAGGGGTGAGCCGAACACCCCCCTGTTCGCACCATTACATGTGAAGAGGCAAAAAATTTGTTCGAACACGCGAACACCGTTAAAGTCTATGGGACACGAACATGAAAAATCAAAAGTGCTAATTTTAAAGGCTAATATGCAAGTTATTGTCATAAAAATTGTTTGGGGACCCGGGTCCTGCCCCAGGGGACATGTATCAGTGCAAAAAAAAGTTTTAAAAACTACCGTTTTTTCGGGAGCAGTTATTTTAATAATGCTTAAAGCTCAGCTATGAGGAAAGATTAGAGGAACTGAATTTATTCTCTCTTGAGAAGAGGAAATTAAGGGGGATATGATCAACATGTACAAATACATTAGGGGTCCATAGAGTGGACTTCGTGTTGAGTTATTCACCTTAAGGTCATCACAGAGGACAAGGGGACACTCATTTTACGTCTGGAGGAAAATATATTTAATCTCCGAATGCTGAAAGGCTTCATCTTTTTTTTATTGGTTCACCTGGAAGGACTAGTGTCTTTTTCAACCAGATTAACTATGTAACTATGAGTGGCAGTGATCAGGGATACTGACCGGTGACAGTATGCAGAAAAAAAAAAATATTTTTTATTTTTTTACATTTTTTCTTGTTTAACTTTTTTTTTTAAGATAGTATGACCAGAGCAGTGCAGTGTTACCAAAGTGAAAATTTAGTACTCTGGGGAGGAGATCAGGATTTTTTTTACACTATGATTGTTTTTACAGTGATGATCACTGTTATAAGCAATAATTTTTATGAATGGCATTTATGTATAGCCTGTATGCACTATTGTATGTACTAATGTGAGGGGTGTGATTGGCTACAGCTACTGTATCACATGTAACAGAAGGGCTGTGGTTGGCCCTGTCTGTATTATGTGATCACTGTGACCAATCACAGATCACAATAGTACATAAAAAATGGCTATGAATGAAAGCTATTAATTGTGTACATTTGATATGTAATTGCTGATTGGCCACAGCAGTCACATGGTACAGAGACTGGCCCAGAATGCTGATCTTTCATCTGCTGTGTCCGGTGGATACATCGGGTGACAGATCAGGCTTCAGCACCACTACTAGAGTACACAGGAGGTATATGCCTGGGAGGACATCATATAAAAGGCCTCTCAGGATGAGAGAGCACCCGTCCGGCCATCATTTGTCTATAGGCCCCATAGAAACTGGTTAAGCTGTTGTGGACATTTGACATTCATCATAAAAAAGAAGTCATCAAAATGCACAGGGCATTTGTAGGCTACCAAGACTTCTGCTCCTCTTTCAGCTGTCAAAATTACAGCCAGCTGTCAAGTGGAGAAAATATGACACAGCAGTGACATTACCAAGAACTGGACGTCCCTCCAAAATTGATGAAAAGACGAGAAGAAAACTGGTAAGGGAGGCTGCCAAGAGGCCTACAGCAACATTAAAGGAGCTGCAGGAATATCTAGAAAGTACTGGCTGTGTGGTACATGTGACAACAATCTCCCGTATTCTTAATATGTCTGGGCTATGGGGTAGAGTGGCAAGACGGAAGCATTTTCTTACGAAAAAAAACATCTAATCCCGGCTAAATTTTGCAAAAACACATCTGAAGTCTCCCAAAAGCATGTGGGTAAATGTGTTCTGGTCTGATAAAACCAAGGTTGAACTTTTTGGCCATAATTCCAAAATATATGTTTGGTGCAAAAACAACACTGCACATTACCAAAAGAACACCATACCCAACGTGAAGCATGGTGGTGGCAGCACCATGCTTTGGGGCTGTTTTTCTTCAGCTGGAACCAAGGCCTTAGTCAAGGTAGAAGGAATTATGAAAAGGGCCAAATACCAGTCAATATTGGCACAAAACCTTTAGGCTTCTGCTAGAAAGCTGAACATGAAGAGGAACTTATTGTTTCAGCATGACAACGACCCAAAGCATCCATCCAAATCAACAAAGGGATGGCTTCACCAGAAGAAGATTAATGTTTTGTAGTGGCCCAGCCAGAGTACAGACCTTAATGTGATTGAAAATCTGTGGGGTGATCTGAAGAGGGCTGTGCACAAGAAATTCAATCTGACAGATTGGGAGTGTTTTTGCAAAGAAGAGTGGGCAAATATTGGCAAGTCAAGATGTGCCATGCTGATAGAGTTAGTTGCCTACTAAAGTGATTGCTGCTAGCTTTTTGCTTTTGCTTACTTACTATTTTTCTAAGCATTAATAATTAAACTATTTTTGGTTTTGCTCTCTGCATTTGCTCCAGAGCTCCAAAGCTAAGTAAATGAGAGGACGCTCTACTCCCTTCCATCATCCAATCATATGCAAGTAAGAATGCTGCTTTTTAATTTTCCTTTCAGGTGATTAGGTATTGCTTACCAAAGAGAAGCTCCGCCTCATTTACTAAGCTCAAAGGATTGGTCAAGGCAGCAGGCAGAAAAAGGTCAGATTCAGCACAGATAGCGGTCAGAGGCAACAATGCACCGATGTGGTGTGGCAACACTTTTGCTGGCTGCACTGGCTCTGGTGACACTGAACTGGTGTGGTGGGAATAAGGGACACTGTTGATGCTGCAGTGGCTCTGGTACAGCAGTGACCAGGAACACTGTTGCTGGCGTACACTGCTCTCGTGACACTGAGACAGGTGTGGCAGTGATCAGGAACACTGTTGCTTTCTTACACTGGCCTGGTGACACTGTTACTGGTTTGGCAGTGGTCAGGAACACTGTTGATGGTTGCATTAGTCTGGTGACACTGGGGAAGGTATGGCAGTGACCAGGAACACTGTTGATGACTTCATTAATTTAAGTCAATGGCACTGGTATGGCATAAATCAGGAACACTGTTGCTGGCTGCTGGTGTGGTGGTGATCAGGAATACTGTTGCTGGCTTACACTAGTCTAGTGACATTGGGACTAATGTGGCAGCAATTAGGAACACTGTTGCTGGTTACATTGGTCTGTAGACACTGGGATAGGTATGTCAGTGATCAGGAATACTGTTTCTGGCTTACACTGGTCAGGTGAAGCTCATGCAGCAGTGACCAGGAACACTGTTGCTGACTTACTCTGGTCTGGTGACAGTAGGACTTATGTGGTAGTGATCGAGAACACTGTTGCTGTCTTACACTGGCCTGGTGACACTTTTACTGGTGTGGTAATGGTCAGGAACACTGTTGATGTCTAGTTTGGTAACACTGAGAAAGGTGTTGAAGTGACAAGGAACACTGTTGCTGGCTTCACTTATTTGGGTTAATGGCACTGGTGTGGCATAAATCAGGAACACTGTTGCTGGCTACTGATGTGACGGTGATCAAGAACACTGTTGCTAGCTCACACTGGTCTGGTGACACTGGGACTCATGTGGCAGAAATTAGCAAACACTGTTGCTGGTTACATTGGTCTGTAGACACTGGGACAGGTATGTCAGTGATTATGAACAATGTTTTTGGCTTACACTGGTCTGGTGAAGCTGGGACTCATGTGGTAATGATCTGGAACACTGCTGCTGACTTACTCTGGCCTGGTGGCAGTAGGACTCATGTGGTAGTGATCGAGAACTGGATGCGCTGGTCAGATGACACTAGGACTGGTACGGCGATGAGCAGTGACACTGTTATTTGCTTACACTGGTATGGTGACACTAGCACTGTTGTGGCAGTGATAAGGAACACTGTTGCTGGCTGGGTGGTGGTGATCAGGGATGCTGTGGCTGTTTACACTGGAATAGTGACACTGCATTGGGGTGGCTGGTGAGCAGGAACACTGGCTGGCCACCAGGAAGCCGTCACTGCCCACTGCCAATCATAGGCAGTGAGACATTTCCTGGCCCGCAGCTGCACATACAAACACTGCCTATGATTGGCGGTGTGCAGCGATGGCTTCCTGGCGGGTACGAGCCGATCATTATTAAATGGTGAGGAAACACACCACTCTTTTTAGTTAAGTGCTTGTACAGTAGATGCCTTTTGGGGGTATATAGTATTACAGTGAAACAGTGGAACAGTACAATTTTCATGGATAGCGCCAGCAGCACCGTATTCCTCCATCACATATTTTTGATGTGTAATTGAACTTTTAACTTTTCAATGAAGCTTGGTTTAAATTCAATGGCAGCATCACAATCTGATTATTTCACCTTGAAAAAAGGGCAATATATAGTAGGTAGTTTTGTCCGTGACAACAAATTTTTAGTCAAGCAGTAATAGGTCCAAATTAAACCGTGGAAGTTGCAGCCACAATAGATCTAAAAGCTATAGAAAAATTTACTCTAATATAGTTCATTTCACAGTTCCAGACTGCATAGTTTAGTAAAATGTCAATGCAAGTGTATAAAACAACTTGAAACCCTAATTGCACATTCTCAAACCTCCTCCTATCCCGTTATGCCTAATCATTCCCAGAATATTCCAAAGGCTGATAGAATCCAGGTATGTGTTTGGTAGAAATTGCCTAGCATCAGGATAGTATGCAATCACTTAAATAGAAAGCAAATAGAAAGAGACAATATTTGTTGCTATAAAGAGATTAAAGTTTATTATATGAGAGACAATAGCCACAAATATTATTCAGTAGCTGGACAGTGTGTACGCTGCCTGGTTAGACTACAATATAAGAAAGAGAGATGAGTCCGGTTTTATCATAAAAAATAAATAAATGTGAGTGTATTATTTGGGGGACAGTGATCACAAATATTGTGCAGTGGCTGTGTGGTGCAGCAGAGATCAGCTGCCATCTGGAGTTCTAAAAAATCTAATGGAAATTTCCTATCTTAAGCCTCGTACACACAATCGGATTTTCTAGAGACAAAGCGTCGGACTTTTGTCCGAAGGGCGTTGGCCAGGAACTTGTCTTGCATACAAACGGCACACAATTGTCGGCCAACAAACACGAACGTAGTGACGTACTACGTGTTTTTTCAGCTTTTTAGCGCCACCCTTTGGGCACCTTCTGCTAATGTTGTGTTTGGTGAGCATTGCTTCTGAGCATGCGTGTTTGTACTTTGGACTTTTGTCTGACGGACTTGTGCACACACGATCGGAAAATCTGACAACAGACCATTGTCCACGGAGATTTTTAAAGCCGGCCATCCAACATTTGTCTGCGGAAAATCCGACAAGAATTGTCTGATGGATCATACAAACGGTCGGATTTTAGGCCAACAGTCTGTCAACACACAATTCCCGTTGGAAAATCCGATTGTGTGTACGAGGTTTAAGTGGCTCCAGAGTGGCAGATTCTCAGCTGCAAAGTCTTTTTTTTTACCTATGTGTAGCACCCTAGTGCTAGAAGTGTGAATCATTTTTTTTTGTGTGTTTAGAGTAGGTAAATTTGTGCAGGCTTGGCTGTGTTTTTCCTGGGTTGGGCAGAGACCCAGGGAGCGCTGGATGACTCAGAGGCAGCATTACTGAGACCTTCCTCCTTTTTATAGAATGTACTGGAATCTTCTAGAAAAAGGAAGAGGCAGGCCCCCTAAAATATTCTGGGTCAGCCCAGCTGGGGAGGCTAGTTCGGTGGAAGCTGGAGAGGCCTTTGAGGGGGCTCCTTAGTCTGGGGGAGGTGCGGATGGGACCTTCTCAAAAACCACAGAGGTGTCCTTGCCAGGAGTCACAGGGGCAAGGAAAGGACATCAGCAGGATAACACTGCCAGGCAAGACTCCTGGAGCAACAGGAACAGCCAGGAGGGCTGGTAAGTTACACACAGTCGGGAGGACTGGGAAGCAAGCCTGAGAGGACTGGGTGCAAGCAGTCTGGGATGGGTGTAGTTAGGAGGACTGTGGTGGCAAGGCAGTGGAAAGGGGCAGCTGCAGCCAGGAGGGCTGGCAGCACCTGAAGAGGTGGTACTGGGAACAGTAGCTACAGATAGGACAGCTAACACCAATGACTTCTATTTTTGCTACACCATAGGGGCCCGCGGTCCCTGCCTGCAAAGGGCATACTGCTATGATCCAGCTGAGTCTGTGTTGGATCTGAAATATGTGCTAGCTGGTCCTGGGAGCGACAGTCTGCAAGAAACTGTGTGCTGGAGGTAGAAGATGAGAGAATGTATATACAGGAGTGTATATAGTTCAAGTCCCTACAGAGTTTCATTGATCAAATGGGCATCCCATATGCACCCTTCCCCATCCAAGTTCAATTCCCCTAAATAAAAAAAC
Source organism: Rana muscosa (assembly GCA_029206835.1). Classification (NCBI taxonomy): domain Eukaryota; kingdom Metazoa; phylum Chordata; class Amphibia; order Anura; family Ranidae; genus Rana; species Rana muscosa. The sequence continues at coordinate 365,688,595 of CM055118.1, read as the reverse complement.
AAAAAAACAAAGCTCCAATGGATGCTTTTTGTCTCTAAGTGGAAATTGGTGTGCCTGGCTGTGCAGGGTGAGAGACGAGCACATTCACCAGCAGCCCTTATGGGGGTAGCACTATATATGTTATTTTTTTTTTTTTTATATATATATATAATGTAGAGCACAGGTGTTAAACAAAAGGCCCGTGGGCCGAATCCGGCCCTCCAGGCCATTTCATGTGGCCCTCGCACCTCTCCTGCAGTTGCAGGAGGGCTCCAGCCCTCCTCTGGTCCTCCTCCAGTCCCCTATTTACTGCTTTCAAGCAATGCATCCAGCTTCTTCCCAGCAGCAGCACAGGGAAAGGGGGGTGCACTGTGATGTAAGGGAGAATTGGGAACTCAACTTCTGAAGGTGGGGTGGCTCTTGACATCTAATGCAAGGAGAGGGGGATGTGCTGGTCATCTAATCTTACAGATACAACCGGCCCTTTTGAGGACAATCATAATGCTGATGTGGCCCACAATGAAATTCAGTTTGACACCCCTGATGTAGAGATTTAGTGTCAAGAGTAGAGCTTCAAGGACTCTGTCAGCACCAAACATCTGTTTAAAGGCTTGTCCATCCACTTAAAAAAATAAAAAATAAATTTTGCATGAGGTGTCCCACACAGTTTATCTCCACACAGGCTTTCAAAACTTTCATGTGATGGCCTGGTCAGGTTGTCTGACTTTAAGGCTATGCAGTCCAGAACACAGGCAAAACATAACTAGTGTGTCTGTACACGCTCTGCTGCTTTCTGCAGCATGATTCTTCTAGTGAGGGAGGAGCTTGGACCAGGCAAAGTTACTGCTTTTGGTGGGCCAACACATAACTGCCAATCAATCTTACACCTGGTTCATGAAAGACCGGGCTTTACCTGCATCTCTACACAGTACCAGACTGCTATAATGGGCGGAGCTAGTATGTGACGTCATTCCGCATGAGTCTAATTTAAAGTCCCGTGGTCATGCTTCATAATAATTCAAGCTCAATTCTGTATACATGTAAGCACAATTTTTTTAATTAAAGGCGATTTCTGTTAACTATATGAAACTATGCAGCTTCTTCTTTTTATGTTCAATTTGCCTGGCTAACCATTGTGGGGACATGGATTGCATATTAGACCTACATTCCAGCAGTGGGGACACTGCAACTACTTCCCATTGACCGGATAATTTGGCTAAATGAGGCACCTGATGGTGAGAGCATGGGATATCATGGAAGACATATCAAATGCTGGTTTGAACCCTATAATTTGAGATCTTCACCGTTTGGTAATTGGCTAATATTTACACAGTTTGGAAGAGCACTTTATAAGCACTTTTTGGAGCACTTGTAAAATTATGAATTTAATGATTACAGACATTTTTTGAATTTTGATTTATCTATAATGTGCTATATAAAGTGCTTGACAGTGTTATACATAGTGCTTTGTTGTGCTAGGTTGCTTTTAATTGTGTGTGCAGTGTGGTGGGTTACATATTATTGTGTAATTCCCTTTGTTCACAGTGTATAGACTCAACAGTCTTTTCTAGGACTATATTTTTGTGTTGGTCAGAAACAATTTTAATTGCTGTTTAGATGCTACCCCCTCTTGTATTTTTGAGACTGACAGGGTATTTTATAAAGTATTTTTTTAGGCAAGACCATATAAATTCTTGTTCCACAAATATTATTTCAGTGGATGGCCACTCCTTATAGATACAAGACGTGATCCTGAAGTTTTAATAAGGCTAAATTCATATCAAATTTCATGGATTTGGATAGCCAGATCTTAGCCCAACTGTAATGCCGCGTACACACGGTCGGAATTTCCGACAACAAATGTTCGATGTGAGCTTGTTGTCGGAAAATCCGACCGTGTGTAGGCTCCATTGGACATTTGCTGTCGGAATTTCCGACAACAAATGTTTGAGAGCTGGTTCTCAATTTTTCCAACAACAAAAGTTTTGCTCGGGAATTCCGATTGTGTGTACCCAATTAAGACGCACAAAAATCCTACGCATGCTCGGAATCAATTTGACGCATGCTCAAAATCATTGAACTTAATTTTTCTCGGCTCGTTGTAGTGTTGTACGTCACCGCGTTCTTGGCGATCTGAATTTTTCAACAACATTTGTGTGACCGTGTGTATGCAAGACAAATTTGAGCGAACATCCGTCGGAATAAAATCCACGGTTTTGTTGTCAGAATGTCCGATTGTGTGTATGCGGCAATTATTTTTGGCAGTTCAGATTTGAAAAAGGCTACTGGGAGAAAGAGACCAGAGGCTGATGGCCCCTTACTGTACATTTAACTTGACTGCCATTGCCTCAAGATCCCACCCTTTTATCTTAATATGACTGGTACATTTTTAAAAAGAAGTGTTGTGTTTTGGCCCCATCAACTCATCAGGCCAGACCGCCCTAAACCATTTTGCACAATTTTATACCATTTCTGCACACTTTCTTGCGCCTATGTTGTGTTTCCATTGATTAAATGGGACTTCCAGTTTGGAAGTTCTAAATTTCAAACTTTACAAAATTTGCAAAAAGTTCAGCAGAATTCTAAATGATCAGACTTTTCAGAGGTTCACTCATCTCTAGTGATACATAGTACATTTTGTCCTTGGAATCTTGATGCTGGCATCGTTTGGCACAGAAAGGGTTGGTCTTCTGCCCTTCTGTTGAGGGCCCCCACAGCTTGCTATGGGTGAGCTGAGCCGCAGCTCCCTGTGTCCATTTAGACACGGAGTTACGGTTCAATCCGCCCCCTCTCTCTCCTCATTGGCTAGCTGACTTTGATTGACAGCAGTGGGAGCCAATGGTGCTGCTGCTGTGTCTCAGCCAATCAGGAGGGAGTGTCCTGGATGGCAGAGGTACTTATAGACATTGCTGGATCGAGAGGGGGTTTAGGTAAGTATTGGGGGGGGTTGAGGAGGGCTGAGTAGGGCTGCTGCACACAGAAGGCTTTTTATCTTAATGCATAGAATGCATTAAGATAAAAAGCCTTCTGCCTTTACAACCCCTTTAAGTTTACATTAGGTAGGGAAGAATGAATTGGCTGGTACAGGAGAGGGATTAATGGATTACATAGATATAGTTCAAATTTCTCTCTTCCAAAATGTAACAAACTAAAAAACAAAACAAAAAAAAGAGGAACACGGCAATATTATCTCCATTACCTCTTTGCAGCTTGTAATTTCCACTGAAATGTTGAAATATTAACTATGAAAAAAAGAATAATAAAGTTAAAGTTTATCTAAAACATATTTTATTTAGAATTTTTTTAGCAGTCTTTTTGAGGAGATTGCTTGATTTCTTGTCCCAGATACAGGAGAAAGTGGGGGGCAAATACTCTCCTAGATGGTCAGTCTGGGAGTGACAACCATAACATTTAGGATTCCCTATCAATTTATGTCGTAGTGACATTGGTTTCCAGAACACATAGGGTTATTCTCTCCGGGGGATACAGACAGCAATGAAAACCTGGCATGGGTTCTAACTTTCCTATTAATATTTTACCCCTATAAATTTATACAATCCTAAATGCAAGTAAAATATTATGCCTTGCTTGTATTATTGCATTATTTTTTTAAATTTTGGATAGAGTGGGAAAACATGTAAAATGTTATGCCTTGCTTGTATGATGCCTTTTTTCACCTCTTGGTTCCTCAAGCTGTAAATAAGAGGGTTCAACATTGGGGTCATTACAGAATAAAAGACAGAGGCCACTTTGTCTTTTTTGTCCAAGGCACTGGAAGGTGAACGCAAATAAGTAATAAAAACTGAAACAAATAAGACGCCGGTGCACATGAGATGAGAAGAGCAAGTGCTGAAAGCTTTCTGTCGTCCTTCAGAAGATTTTATACGTAATATGGTGGTAAAGATAAAAACATAAGAGACCAGGATTGTTGACATTGAATAAAAACAATAACACCCAACAGAGAGAATAGCTAAAATGTTGCAAAGAAGTGTTTTGGAGCAAGACAACTGGAGTATAGGAGGGATGTCACAGTAGAAATGTTCTATAAGATTGGAGCCACAGTATTTGAGACTGAACATGCAGCTGGTGTGCACAACTGACTGAAAGAAGCCCATGGAGAATGAAAGACCGACAAGAGAAAAACATTTGCTTTTGGTCATGATGGAAACATAGTGAAGAGGGTGGCAGATAGCAGTGTAGCGGTCATACGACATACTGGAGAGTAGGAGAACCTCAGTTCCTGCTAGGCCAGCAAAAAATAAAAATTGGGTGGCACAACCATTAAACGATATGGTCTTTCTGAGAGATATAAGGTCAGACAACATTTTAGGAGTGACAGATGTAGAGTAGAAGAGGTCAACAGCTGAGAGGAAACTCAAAAAGTAATACATTGGAGTGTGAAGGTTGGAGGCAACAAGGACAAGAATAATTAAGCCAATGTTTCCGAATATGGTCACAATGTACACCAGCAAGAAAAAAGCGAAGAGCAACGGGATTAGTTTATCATTATCGGTCAGTCCAGAAAATACAAACACTGTCACCTGTGTGTTGTTTTCCACAGCCATTGAGCTGCTCTTCCTTTAGAGTTAAAAAATTAACCTAAATGTTAAATAATATGGATTTGTTTTTTGTTTTTTCGGGAAACCTATGCCAAGAGAAATATGTAGACTGTCATAGCTGATCTCATTAAAATCTTCATTACTTTCTCATATATAGTCCAATAGAGTTGCGCTTGTAAATATATTGAGAAGGAAAAAAGACAAAATTACAAAAAGTGATAAACCAAAATCGATTCAATCGGTGAGTGCACTATCCGTCACCCGAAAAGTGTGTGATCCTGCGTGAAAGCATCTACCTTACAGAACGTCTGCTTACCAGCTAGTGTTGACCTCCTATTACAGAAGGTTGCTCAGGCTTGTGGCTCTAAAACCCAGCCAAGGGGACTTGGACTGGAGGAAACCCATACAAGGGGACTTGGACTGGAGGGAACGGTATCCACCACTCTAATGCCGTTTACACACGACCATTTTTCTCGTCGGGAAAAATTTAATTTTTTCTCTTTAACGAGAAAAATGCCAGTGTGTGGGCTTTCCAGCATTTTTCCCGATGAGAAAAACGGCAAGAATCACGACGAGAAAAATTAGAACATGCTCTAATTTTTCTCGTCGTGATTCACGGCATTTTTTTCCGCGGCAATTTTCCCATAGGGAAACACTGCCAGGGAGCCTACACACGGTCGGTTTTCTCGACCAAGAGAAAAAATGTCATGAAAACCGGCCGTGTGTAGGGCACCAAGCCGGTCCTCGTTTTTCATGTCGAATTTCTCGGCTGTGTTTTCACCGTCGAGAAAATCGATCGTGTGTACACGGTATTAGGAAGACTCAAAATTTGGTTGATGGGTATTTTAAAGTGTTTCCTGTAAGTGCAATATATTTTATATGAATACATGTATAAAAGATTTTATGCTATGGCAAGTTTTTATTAGACAGGTGCACACTGAAATATTTTGTTTCGGAATTTCGTTTTTGTCCGAAAAATTAATTTATTTAGTTACTCCCGAAATTCGTTTTTATTTCTTTTGTTTTTTTTAAAATGCATTCGTCCGAAAAATCCTAATTAATTAAGGTCAAATCTGTTAATTGAAGGCTTATGTTGTCTGCCGAATGTTCTAAGAAGATTCAACGAAGCAGCTAAACGCTGCAATCGTACATTTCCGGTCAAATGCTCCGCCCACAAGCTATAGTAGAATTATAATGTTTTATGACTAGTAATAATTATATGTATTAATTATTATTACTAGTCAACCAACATTAGAATTCTTCTATAGCCTATGGGCGGAGCATTTGACCATAAATATCCGCTCGCGGCGATCTTATGTTTTTAGCTGCTTCATCAAATCTTCATGTCTCTATAATGTCGATTCTTTTCTCTCTATGTCAAATTTTTTCTCTCTGTGTCAAATCTTTTCTCTCTATGTCGAATAATCTTGGACTAATAGAGTTAGGTTAGGCACATTCAACCGCAGGTTCGATAGACACAGATCGCTATTGTCACCGTCATGTCGAATCTTCTATCCATATCGAACTGTTGTCGCAATGAAACGAAAATAAAGCTTTTTTTAATGTTGGATCTTTCGAATTTCGGATTCTGCACATTCGTTATCGTTTGTTAAAATAAATGCAAAAATCCCAGAAATTCTGTCAAAAATGCATTCGGATGAAAACGAATGCACATGTCTAATTTTTATCTTTCTGGGGTTTTCATGGGACTTTCTAAGACTGGGGGATACCGTTCCCTCTAGTCATAGCCCCCTTGAATAAACAGAGACCTTGGCTGGGTTTCTGTCAGGAATGGCACGCCAGCAATCAAGATGGTGACTATGGTCGTTCCCCTGTTATGCATGTTCCACTGTGCAGGCACGCACCCACTTGCACACTAGTGCCACACAAAATTCCGGCGCCCGCCGGCACGAGCGTGCGCGCGCGCTCCCAATGACGTTGTGGCGCTAATAGACTATTTAAACTGCCTTACTTCCTGGGATCAGTGCTGTCCGGTCTACAGCATTACCTGAGACTTCTGATTGTTGTTTACCTGTATCCTGCTCCAGCTGACCCTACCTGGCTTGCTTTGATTATCCCTGCTTATCTGCCTGCATCTGACCTCGGCCTGTGTTGACTATGTTCCAGCCTGCTCCTCCTGCTACCTTGCTGCCAGCCTGTTGTCGAACCTGCCTGTACCTGAGACCACGTTCCTGCCTACTCCTTCTGCTACCCTGCTTCCAGCCAGTTGCCAAACTTGCTTGTGTCTGACCCTGCTCCAGTGTTCACCTGCTTTGGACTTGTGTGCCTACTCTTCCAGTCCATCTGCCTGCACCTGCCTGAGTTCCAGTTTCCAGTCTGACAGCTGTTCCCGGGTCCGTTCCAGTTCCTGTTCCAGTTTCCAGTCCAGCTTGTCTACCAGCAACCTTGCCAGGCTCTTGTGCGACTCTGCACTCCTGCGCCTCCTGTTTTTCCTACCAGGGGCCTCGAGCCAGAGGTGTAAGAGAGGCCTCCCTCTGCATACCAGACTCTTCCACCAGGTACGTGACAGTTTCAGAGCCACAAGCGTGAGCAACCTTCTGTAATAGGAGGTCAACACTAGCTGGTAAGCAGACGTTCTATAAGGTGGAGGCTTTCACTCAGGATCACGCACGTTTTGGGTGATGGATAGTGCACTCACCGATTGAATGGATTTTGGTTTATCACTTTTTAGACTTTTTTCTTTCTCCTTCTCAATATATTTACAAGCACAATTCTATATATGTATACCATATTTATCAGCGTATAACACGCACAGGTGTATAACACGCACCCCAATTTTAAGATGGAAGTTTAAGGAAAAAATGTCTTCACAGCTCCCTTTACAGTACACTTTTTTTTTTATATGTCTTTATTAGTTTTTCATATAAACACAACATTACAACCTACTAATACATTAAATTTCAAAAAGAAGATTATTATTATACCCAACCCCCCACCCCCCCACCCCCTCTCCCTATTCCCCGACCTCTCCCATCTAAGATTTCTCCCATCTTACATTCTCTCTCTTTAATATATTCTTTTCCCCTCTTCTCCCTTCTTTAGTTCAAATGATTAATATTCTAATTTTAATATAGTTTGTGTTATTATGTTATGCTCCCATCTATTTTATGTATCCCACTGTATGCTTGTAATCTATCCATTCCTTCCACTTTTCTTCAAACTCCTCCATTACCTCCCCCTCACTGAACCTTAGGTATTCTAAGTTGTAAATTTCATCTATTTTATTGCACCAACCCTTCAGTGTAGGCCGTTCAGGTTCTTGCCAGTGTGTAGGTATTTGTCTCTTTGCAGCGTTTAAAAGCTGTGGGAGCAATGTTCTCAGGTATTGTTTAGTTGGCATTTGAATCCCGTGTAGTAAACACCCCCATGGGTCGTCGGGAACTTCAATATTGGTTATTTCTCTGATTATTTGCCTAATCTCCCGCTAATATTTTTTAATTTTGGGACATGTCCATTATATGTGGGCCATAGTCCCAATTTCCTTACACCCCCTACAGCATAACTGTGATGTTTCCCTTGAACATTTATGCACCTTGTCAGGGGTTAGATACCAACGAACTAGACATTTATAATTTAATTCTATCATATTACCATTTACCCATGTAGAAGGCACCCTCTTTGTTAATTGCTTGATCTCAAAATCATTAACCTGTGTCCCCAATTCCTCCTCCCACTTCTTGATGTATGGCGGTATGCCCCGCTTTTTTGTATCATTTAATATCTTATAAATCCTAGAGATTGCCCCCTTCCTACCCTTTTCCTCGCATAATTTCTCTACGGATCTAATAGGCTGAGGTAATTTTTCAAAAAAATGTTTTTGCTGGGTGTACCGCCATTCATCAATCACCATCAATTCCCTTTTATTTTTTAGTTCCTAATACGTATACAATTTATTTTGCTGCATTACATCTTTCAATTGTGCGTTTTCTTGTATGATCCATTTTCCAAACATTTTTTCCATTCCAGTGTAAAATATTTTGTGTCAGTTAGTGGTATTAGAGGTGAATTAAGATCACATTTTTATTTTTTGTGTATCTTATCCCATATTTTTAATGCATTCCTTGTAATACTGTGTGTGTCCCTGCTAAGTTCTCGATATTGTGCAGGAATCCATATTACCTTCCCCAGTGGTGCTTTACTAGTTGTAAATTCCATATTTACCCACCACTTTTCTGTATTCTTTTTAGCCCATTCTATTATTCGTGATAAGACAATTGCGTAATAATAATTTCTCAGATCAGGTGCCCCTGATCCCCCTTGTGCCTTTTCCTTTGTCCATAGTGTCAAATTAATACATGGTTTCTTCCCTTGCCAAATAAATTTTAGGAACATTGACTGTAACGTTTTAAAATATGCCTGTGATAGTGGAATTGGGAGCATTTGCATTTTATATACTATTTTGGGTAAGATTACCATTTTAAAGACATTTATTCTTCCACTCCAAGATAGTTGCCCCGGTGCTATTCTATTAAGTTCTGCCTTAATGTCGTTTAATAATGGGAGGAAATTAGCTTTATATAATGTCTCAGTAGTAGTTGTTAACTCCTAGGTACTTCAGTTATTTTTTTCCCCCAGCTAAATGGAAAATTAGACATATTTCCAAACTCTTTAAGAGATTTCATTAAATTAGGCAGGGTTATTCTTGGGTTAGTTATATAAAATAAAATGTAATCCGCATAAGCCGCTAGTTTATTATGTTCCTCCCCTACTTTTATCCCCCTGTTGTCCACATTCCGCCTTATACCCCTTAGCAGGGGTTCCAGCGCAAGGACAAACAGTAGTGGTGACAGGGGACACTCCTGTCTAGTGCCATTCTTCATCTCAAATGGCGCTGAGACAGTCCCATTTACTTTTACTCTCGCCGTTGATCTATTATATAGTGATTTTATCCAATTGGTCATTCTAGGTCCTATGCCTATTGCCTCAAGTGTACTCTGCATGAAGCCGCAGTCTACCCTGTCAAATGCTTTTTCAGCATCAATTGACAGGAGTAGACCTGGGGCCCCGCTTTCTTTGATTTTCTGTAAAGCCAAAAGAGTTCTAATTCCATTATCCCTCCCCTACCTTACTGGAATGAATCCAACTTGGTCTACATGGACCACGTCCTTCATTATTGTTTTCATCCTCCCAGCAAGTACCTTTGCAAATAGCTTAGTATCGATGTTCATGAGTGAAATCGGTTTATAACTGAAACATAGTGTGTTATCTTTACCTTCTTTTGGGATTATAGTTATTGTGGCCTCTAGTGCCTCTTTCCACATTTCCAATTTCACGCCCACCCCATTCATATAGGAGCACAATTTCGGTGTTAAAATGCCTAAGAATTTTTTATATTTTATTTTTCCCATTTGGCAGTTCTGTTATGATTTTTGTTATTTCCTCCTCTGTTATGGGGGCCTCTAGGTAACTAAGTTTATCTTCTGGGATTTTATCTAGGTCTATCTCTTTCAGAAAAGCTTTTGTTTTCTCCCCTTTTTGTTTAACCTCTTCTTTTGTGTCATTTGTAGTAATTGAATAAAGCCTCCTATAGAATTCTTGGAAAGTTTTAGCTATTTCTGTTGTTTTATATCTTAATTACCCAGTGCTTGTTTGTATTTTCTCTATGTAATTAGCTGTTTTTTTCTTTTTTAGTAATTTCGCTAAATATTTCCCCGGCTTATTACCCCATTGATACCTCTCTTTCTTAATTTGATTAAAGACCGTTCAGGTTTCTTGTTCTATTACCTCTCTCATCTCCTCTCTTTTAATACTAAGTTTCAGTAGGAGTTCTTTCTCTCTAGTTTTCTTATGTTGCTGTTCTAATTCATAGATTTATTTTGATATTAAATTATTTTTCTCCTTAGTTCTTTTCTTTTTTTTCTGCTCCCTCCCTGATCAATATACCCCTAATATAAGCCTTGTGGGTTTCCCATATTATGGCCTCTGACATATCTTCTGTACTATTCTCCCTGAAGAACTGCTCTAGTTCATCCTTTATTCTCTGTACTGTTTATTTATCCTGTAAAAGTTCTTCATTTAACCTCCAGCTATTGTTCCTATTTTGTAGCTCTCCTATCTTCAATTGGAGTGTTACTGGCGTGTGATCTGAGAATGTCGTTATTCCGATGTTTGTACCTTCTACTACAGTATTTCCAGTAGCCAGTGCTCTACCAAAAAAAGTATATTCTTGAGTATGTCTCATGCACAGGGGAGTGGAATGTGTAGTCCCATTGTTTAATATGTTTTGTTCTCCACACATCCACTAGTTGATGTTGATGCATTTTCTTTTTTAATTTATTCCTGTGGGCTATTCCTGTCCCCTGTGCATGCAACGTACTATCCATCTTTGGTTCCAAGCATAGGTTAAAATCCCTTGCCATAATAGCCCCCCCTTTCTTAAATTCCATAAACTCTGCCATGGCCCCCATTAAATATTTGATTGACTTTTTGTTTGGGCCATATACATTTGCCAGAGAGACCTCGGCTCCGTTCAATTTTCCCCTTATATACAGGTAGCGCCCTTCCGGGTCCACTTTCCTCTCCCCCAGTGTGAACCGGGTTCCCCTGGCAAACCCTATGGCCACTCCCTTAGCTCGACTTATAGGCGAATCCCCATAGTACCAAAGAGGATAGCCCTTTGAAATTATTCTGCGATTTGTACCCACAAAAAAGTGGGTCTCTTGTAGGAGTACTACATCGGCCTTCAGCGAGTTTAATTCTCTCATTATGTTTGCACTTTTAGTGGGAGCATTTAATCTGCAAACATTATATGACTTTATGTTTATTTTGGGCATCCGTTACTTGCAAAAGGGCCCTACTAAGAGAGAAGAGTTGTTTCTTTCATGGTTTTTCATTGAGGTCCCCCATCCCATCCCACCTCTCCTGCCCCCCCCTCCCAATCCCCCAATCTGCCCAAAATGGGGGCTTATGGCCTCCCCGTGGCCCATAGATCCGTGGCCCTCCATCTCCATCCAGCCCTACGGTTCTCCCCCTAGAGGTTGAGCTCTGATTGTTGATCTCGGTCGGGGCAGTTGTCCCCCCGAATGGGGGGTCTCCTAGGCCCGCTCCGCTCTCACAGTTCCTAAATTCCCATGGTATAGTGACCTTACCCTTTTCCCCTCCCCTGTTGTGCCCTCGTCCCTCCGCATCCCACCCCATTCCAGATCCCCATTTTCCTTTTCTTTTTCTGGGTTTTCTTCTTATTTGCTTCTTCTTTTGTTCTTATTTACTTCCCCTTATTTTTCCTTGAATTCAAGTGCCATGACTGCTTTATTAGAACTCCTCTCCTCTGTTTCCCACCGGCCAGGAATATCAATTTCTGGGATATCAAGTCTTTTACAAAAGTTCACCATATCTTCGGAAAATCTTAGGGTAGCAGACCGACCCTCCTTCCGTCCTATTAGGCAGGCTGGAAAGCCCCAGAAATACTGGATGTCATGTATCTTTAATTGTTCAAGCAAGGGTTTTAATATTCTTCTCTTTGTCAGTGATTCTGCTGCCAGGTCTGGAAATATCTACAAGGTGGTCTCTTCAAACTTAACTGGTATATTAGATTTTAAGCCTAGCTGGATCTGTTCTTTATGTTGAAAATTATGAAATCGCACAATCACGTCTCTCTGTGTTTCTTCTGCCATTCCTGCAGGTTTTCTGATCCTATGGATTCTTTCAAATTTTATTTTATATGTTGCCGTTTTACCCAGCATTTGTCCAAATACTTAATCTATTTTGTCTTGTAGATCTTCTACTTGTTGGTCCGGCAGTCCTCGGATCCTCAGATTTTTTCTACTATTGCGATTTTCCTGATCTTCAAGTCGGTATCTCATGTACGCTTGCTCTCTGTGTATCTCTTTCATCTGTTCTTTTAGTTCTATTACTTCTGCTACTTGAGAGTCCAATTTTTCTTCTGTTTCCTCTACTCTCCTTAGTATGTGATTCATATCCTCATGTATTAACGCCATTTCAACTTTTAGCGATGTTTCCATACTAGAGAACATCTCCGCTATTTCACCTTTAGTAGGAAGTTGGTCTAATTGTCTGCTCTCTAACCTTCCTTCAATTTCTTCCTCCACCTCAGCGGTATTAGGGGTTACAGTCTCTGCACTTCCTGATTGTCTTCTCAGCCCAGTTTTCTGCGGGCCCTCAGAAACTTTTCTTTTAGTCACCACCGTTTTTCCTGGACTATCTTTAGCGCCCTCTTGTGTCATATATTTTTTAATAGAGCCCGAACTAGCGCTCATTTTTGTAAGGTTTGCTGTTTCTCCCCTTACCGGCCTACCTCTCATCCTTACCTCTCCTGTTTCTGCATGGTAGCGTGTCCACACAAACAAAAAAAAACACCAGAGGTACGGAGCAAAGGTGATGAGAGTGCTGAGATAGTCTAACTGCTGATATTTCTCTTCTGTCCAGAGGACACTTTTAATGTCTTTGAATTTTGTTATTTATAAACAGTTCCGGCATACAAAGCATGCAAAACAGATAGCAGATATTTTGTGCAGATTGAGAAGAAGAGATAAGAGGGAATTTTTATTTATTTTTTTGCAATTTGCACCAATAGTTCAAAGTGGGGGATGTCAGGACCTGAATCTTGTGCAGACCCTGTTGATGGAATGTGATATGTCCAGGCACACACAATAATAGTATCTGTAGCAGTTCTGTAGCGGTTCCTTTCACAAAGTCTTATGGACAGTCTTATAGGCAGTCTCAGAGGCTCAGAGGCTCCTTCTATTCTCCGCTACTTATCTGCTCATGTGAGATATACCAGTATACTATTTACGGGTGTACCAGGCAGGGGTGAACACAGTTCAGTACAGCACAGCACAGTTCATCATAGTCCTTCTCATTACCACACTTGCAGACACAGTTCATTTTGTATCAAAGTGTAGCTTTTGAGACACTTGAGCATTCAAGAATTTATGAGTATATAACAGTCTGTATGAAAAAAAAAAGAAAAAAAAAAGATAATCAAGTGACTCTCCCCTTGCCGCTTTCAGGTATTTGTTTCAGGTACTACCCGTCAGCGCGTTCGCGTTCACTCCTGAGCTCCTGAGTGCTCCTGGGCACCTTTCTAAGCCTCTTTATTTTCAGTAGCTGCGGCTGTATGTGGCAGTGGGATCCGTGCCGTTTCCGTTGCTGTTATCGGCTCACTGCACTGAGCGTTCCTCCCCTCATCGGTCACCCCCACATCCACATATATCCTCTGAGCCTCTAAGCTGCGATGCTTCCGCGGGGTTGCATTGGGCTACAAGAATCCACAAAGTCCACGCCAGTCCCCTTGCCGACTCCAATCGCTTCCTCCCAGCCTCCTCCAAACTCTTCCCGGACTCTGCCCAGCCTCCTTCACCGTCCCCGCGGCTGCACTCTGAGCCGTACGCAGCTGTACTCAGAGCTGTACTCAGAGACTCCGCCTGTCTCTTAACTGTGTGCCGCACCGCCCACTACTCCATACTGTTTGTTACCTGGCACCCGATCCCGGCTCTCCCGGCTCTCATTGATGCTTCTCTCCTCGGGACTCTCCTCAGGACTCAGAAGCACATTACGGGAAGGCTGTGCGGGCAACCTACAGGTTCACCGAAGGCTATGCAGGGGGGGGGTCCGGTCCTGGTGTCACCACATTGAAGAAAGTTTCATGAGCCTCACGGAGCTAGCAACTAGCAGCTTCTCCCTTCCAACCTCACCATCAGGCCCCTGTCCTTTACAGTACATAGTCCCCCTCCCCCTGCACAGTACACAGCCCCCATCCAGAACACAGCCCCCCATCCAGTATACAGCCCCCCTCCCCAGTATACAGCCCCCCATCCATTATACAGTCCCCCTCCCCAGTATACAGCCCCCCATCCAGTATACAGCCCCCTCCCTGCACTCCCAGGAGACCCCCAGTCTCCTAGGGACAGCACTGCCAGCATATTCTACAGTTAAGAAAAAAATCACTGCCAGCCTCTTCCACACTGCTCCTTTTGTGTCACTCCTATTGTAAAATGAAGCTTCCATATACCTCAATAGCTCAGTTTTTTCCACTGACTTGGTCACATGATTGCTTTCATCTAACGTTACATAGATGGCCATGTGACCGTTCTCCTCCTCCAATCTAAAGCTACACTCAGAGGAGGAGGAGCGGGAGGAGAAGAGCAGCCAGAAAAAACTGAGCTAATGAGATATTTACAAACTTAGTTTTACAATGACACTGATATAGGAGGAGCACTGTAGGAGAAGGGGCTGGCAAATGATTTTTCTAAACTTTAAACTATGCAGACAGCGCTGTTCCAGGGCCAGGAGAGGTGGGACAGCCAGCCTGACACCCCCCCAATGGTTGGCTCCTGGGGCAGACCGCCCGATCCCCGCCTCCTTTTGGTAAAACATGATATCGGTGTATAACACGCAGGCACTGTTTACCCTCTGTTTTCAGGGGAAAAAAGTGCATGCTATACGTCGATAAATATGGTATATACAGTATATATAGATATTCTTTTTTGATATTCAAAATAGCGCAGTTTTTACCTTTTGTATAATCATTCCCTTCTCAGTCAGTACAATGTAGTAAACATCTAAGGTCAGTATACTTGTTCCACGTCAGGATGTATTGAAGATATTGAATCCTCATGATAACCAGGCAACTGCAATTTTTAGGAGAACAATGATATCCATCTTATTTCTCTTTGTAAGGGTTTCTGTTTCTGTATATTTCCAGCAGTGTAGCTTTGTTTCTAAAAAAAAATGGTTGCATTGGTGTTTTTCAATATTTAAAGTGGAACTTTACCCATAAAAACTTAATAAAAAAAGAATGTTCTTTAGCAAGGAACATACAGTACATTCGATATTAACCATTTAAGGACCGCCGGCTGTGACCGTGGGTCCCGCGGACTCAATGTCCGCGGGGATACCCGCGATCGTCTCACGGACAGGAAGAATGGGGAAATGCTAATGTAAACAAGCATTCCCCCATTCTTCCTAGTGACAGGACACTGATCACCGCTCCCTCAAATCGGGAGCGATGATCAGTGTCGTATCACACACAGACCACCCCCCCTACAGTTAGAAGCACTCCCTAGGACACACTTAACCCCTTCAGCGCCCCTACTGGTTAACCCCTTCAATGCCAGTGTAATTTTTACAGTAATCAGTGCATTTTTATAGCACTGATCGCTGTATAAATGACAATGGTCCCAAAATGGCATTAAAAGTGTCCAATGTGTCCGCCATAATGTCGCAGTCATGATAAAAATCACTGATCGCCGCCATTACTAGTAAAAAAAAAATTATTAATAAAAATGCCATAAAACTATCCCCTATTTTGTAGACGCGATAACTTTTTCGCAAACCAATCAATAAATGCTAATTGCGATTTTTTTTTTTTTACCAAAAAAATGTAGAAGAATACGTATCGGCCTAAACTGAGGAAAAAATTTTATTATAGCAAAAAGTAAAAAATATTGCTTTTTTTCAAAATTGTTGCTCTATTTTTATTTATAGCACAAAAAATTAAAACCGCAGAGGTGATAAAATAGCACCAAAAGAAATCTCTATTTGTGGGAAAAAAAGGACGTCAATTTTGTTTGGGAGCCATGTAACACGACCGCGCAATTGTCAATTAAAGCGAAGCAATGCCGAATCGCAAAAAGTGCTCTGGTCTTTGGCCAGCCAAATGGTCCGGGGCTTAAGTGGTTAAAGAAGCCCTTCAGCCTACCCCCCCTTTTTCCTTTTTTTCTGTCCCTGCTTTCCTCCTGTTGTTCTAGGAAGAGTTTGGATACTCACCCAGCCACCGGATCGAGGGTTGTTCCGCTGACATCCTTCTGTCAGCAGACGTTGCTGGGCCCCGTGCTGCCATCTTACTTGTGACCTCATCAAGAGCCCCGCCAGCTCTTCTGGGTTTCAGCCGGCATGACTTTGTGATGACGCGCCACTAGGCCTGCCCCCCTCCTATTTCTAAATGAATGACTAAAGGCCTCCTGGGATATGTTACTATGCACGTCATTCGTCTAGGCAAATGACGTGCACTGAGGGGTGGAACCCCACTTTATTTGCCAAAAGAAGGTAAATTAAAAAAAAAACAAGATTCATGAAGAGGATGGGAGGAAGGGTAGAGAGAGGGGAGGGGTTCATATAGAGGGTGAAGGTCTGCTTTAATTTATTTTTTGTGTTTCCTTTTTCAACTGACAGTTTTTTTGTTTTTGTCAACAAAAATAATTGAGTACTGTCAATGATACTTTTTTTTAATTTATACTAAAATAAAATAAAAATAAAAAAAATAAAAAATTCAGGACAAGGTTTTGGGGTGTACTTTTTCTTTTAAGGTCAAAGCATTGCACAAGGTTTCAGCAAAATTTTAAGTACGGTAAGCCAATCTCTGAAAAACAAAACAAAAACAACAACAAGCACATATAACACAATGGTGACTAAACTAGAATAGTTGGTTGGATAGGGAAAGTAGCAGGCTATGGAATGATGAATTTCATTTTGTCAAAGGATGTAAAATGTAATGTAACATAAACTAACTAATATTGGGGTCGCTTCTTGACTCAAGAACAGGACAGTTTAAAATAGCTTCCATAACCCTTGGGAGCCATTTACAACCCCATGTATCCTTTGTCATATAGCACCCTCCTAGTCAGGTTGCTAGAAAGCTAGACACATGTAGTTCTTTTGGGCTTCTTTTTAGTCAGTGGGGCAGTCTTTGATTGCTTTTGGCTGCTATGGGTCTCAGACTTTGGGTTTGATTGCTCTTCCTTGTCTTCCAGAGGTTTCTGGAACATAGAGAGTTGGGCAAATCTGACTATTCATTGTGCTCCAGGCTATCCCTGGTGAAGTGTGCCCAGGCATATAAATCATCTGAGATTTAAAGCAGGGTTCCTTTTTCTTCTCTTTGTTTTAGGGAATCCACCCATCCAAGGTTTTTAGTGATTGTTTGCTGTATCCCCCATGAGTATACAGAACCCAGACCTGGGTTAGCTTCCAAAGAGAGGATTTTGTAACACTTTCTGTATTTGAGCCTGCATACAGATTATTTAAGACAAAGACATGGCAAGGTGAAATGTCCCAACACAAGCAAAAAGGAAAGTTGGAGTTTCCCATACCACCCCTTCCCTATCTCAAATTCTTCAAAAATAAAAATCCAAAATATACCAACCGTAGACTGATTATTGAGCCAGAATGAGTGAAATGTTGCTGTGTGTCTGGTTGTCTCTGCACTACTTTGGGAAAGAACCTGCTAATCTACAGCAGCCCCTCCAGGGCTTGTGCTACAGTCATATATAGGTCCCAAGATCACCAACAAGCTGCTTGTAAAAGCAAAATAGTCTTTATTGGTCTCTTCAAAACAAGCAAACACAAATGTATTTCTTCAGTAAAAAAGTAAAGTAAACCATTTATACTCCTGGTATAAGGAAAACCATACAACACGGCTCACTGCCAATCTCCTAGTCCCACACTGGGGTTTAGGATTCCCACATGATTTGGGGGTAGAAGACAAGCTGCAGGTGTTCAGTAAACCAGAATATCAGTTCTCCAGAGAGTCCACCCTTGTTCACAGCTGTGAACCACTCCACACTACCTCAGCGACCTTTGCTTTCTTTCTGCTGCTTTTCAAGCTTCCCACACATGTGGCTTAACATCATTCAGGACCAGAATTCCCATAGTCAGGGTTTGGAGATTCTTCCCTCCCAAAACGAAAATTCAGAAAAGTAAGCTGGTTCCCATATATGCATTGGGGAGGTGTATTGAGGTGCCATTTAAAATTATTATTTATATAGACTTATTTTAACAAACATTGATTTACATACAGTATTTACATAGTTACATCATTGGTAAGGTTGAATAAAGACACCAGTCCATCCAGTTCAACCTGTGTAGGTGTGTGTGTATTAGTGTGTATGTACTGTATGTCTCTACCATTTCCCATGCCCCTGTATATTGCATTCCCTAAGATGTCCATGTAAAGCCCCATACACACGATTGGTTTAACTGATGAAAACTGTCCGATGGATGGTTTTCATCAGACAAACCGATCGTGTATGGTACCCATCGGTCTTTTTTCCATCAGATGGAAAAAATAGAACTTGTTTTAAATTTTTCCGATGGATAAAAAACCGATGGGAATTTCCGATCGTCTATGGGCAAGTCCATTGGTTAAAAAACCCACGCATGCTCAGAATCAAGTCGACGCATGCTCAGAAGCATTAAACTTCATTTTTCTCGGCTCATCGGAGTGTTTTACGTCACCGCGTTTGGAACGGTCGGTTTTTTGACTGATGGTGTGTGGCCAAGACTGATGAAAAACAGTTTCATCGGATTTCCGATGGTCAAATCCATCGGACGAAAATCCATAGGTTATCCGATCGTGTGTACGGGGCTTTTGAGTTTTGTTAAAATGATCAACACTTCCCGCTGACACCACCAAATGTGGAAGGGAGTTTTGTATCCTTACAGCTCTAACAGTAACGATTTCCCTGCGTAGTTTAAGGTCAAATCGCTTATTGTCCAACTTCATTGAGTGACCGCATGTCTTCTTAAGTAATCTGAGACTGGATTTTTTTCCTGTGCTAGAATCACCATTTATAAGTACACTATATTACCAAAAGCATTGGGACGCCTGCCTTCAGACGCACATGAACTTTAATGGCATCACAGTCTTAGTCTGTAGGGTTCAATATTGAGTTGGCCCACCCTTTGCAGCTATAACAGCTTCAAATTTTCTGGGAAGGCTGTCCACAAGGTTTAGGAGTGTGTCTATGGGAATGTTTGACCATTCTTGTGAGGCCAAGCACTGATGTTGGACAAGAAGGCCTGGCTCACAATCTGTGCTCTAATTCATCCCAAAGGTGTTCTATCAGGTTGAAGTAAGGCCAGTCTAGTTCCTCCACCCCAAACTCGCTCATCCATGTCTTTATGGACCTTTCTTTGTGCACTGGTCCAAATTATTTGGTGGAGGGGGGATTATGGTGTGGGGTTGTTTTTCAGGGGTTGGGCTTGGCCTCTTAGTTCCACTGAAGGGAACTCCTAGACCCCTTTCACACTGGGTCGGTTTGCAGGTGCTATAACGCTAAAAATAGCACCTGCAAACCGACCTGAAACAGCCGCTGCTGTTTCTCCAGTGTGAAAGCCCTGGAGCGGAGAAGGAGCGGTGTGTATACCGCTCCTCCACGGCTCCTGCCCATTGAAATCAATGGGACACCGCGGCTATACCGCTGGCAAAGTGCCTCTGCAGAGGCGCTTAGCGGTGTTTTTTAACCCTTTCTCGGCCGCTAGCAGGGGGTAAAACTGCCCCTCTGGCGGCCGAATAGTGCCGCCAAATTGACGGTAAAGCCCTGCTAAAAATAGCGGTGCTTTACCGCCGCCACTCTCGCCCCAGTGTGAAAGGGACCTTAAGGCGTCAGCATACCAAGACATTTTGGACCATTTCATGCTTCCAACTTTGTGGGAGCAATTTGGGGATGACCCCTTCCTGTTCCAACATGACTGCGCACCACTGCACAAAGCAAGATCCATAAACCTGGATAAGTGAGTTTGGGGAGGAGGAACTTGACTGGCCTGCACAGAGTCCTGACCTCAACCCGATAGAACACCTTTGGGATGACTGCCAGCCAAGCCTTCTTGTCCAACATCAATGCTTGACCTCACAAATGCGGTTCTGGAAGAATGGTCAAACATTCCCATAGACACACCCCTAAATATTGTGGACAGCCTTCCCAGAAGAGTTGAAGCTGGTATAGCTGCAAAGGGTGGGCCAACTCAATATTGAACCCTACGGACTAAGACTGGAATGCCATTAAAGTGTCCCAATACTTTTGGTAATATAGTGATATTGCAATCATACCTCCTCTTCAGTGTCTCTTCTCCAGGGAGAATAAGTTTAATGATTGCAGTCCTCACAACTCTGGTAGTTCAGCCCCCTTATTAGTTTTGTTGCCCTTCTCTGGACTCTCTCCAGTTCCAGCAGATCTTTCCTGAGGACTGGTGACCAGAACTGGGTGGCATACACAAAATTAAAAATCTCTACGTTTGATACAAAAAAGCACAAGCTTGTAAAAATGGTGCCATAAAAAAAGAATAGCTTTAAGGTAAATACTGCAGATATAACACAAAAAATGTGCTCACAAAAAATACACCCTGCATTTTCCCTTTAATAAAAAAAAATCTGAAAATAGTGCAGCAACTAAAAAAAAAAGGTGTATCATGATGGAAATTGTCTTAATTTTGTTTCAAAACTGAACAATAAATAGACTTTGTCTGGTTACCATTTGATAGGTAATTTTCTCACTTCTCCTGAATTCACACCTGTCTTATGTTTGGGCTTCTGTTTATGGGAATCTGAAATCCTTTTTATAATATATCGCTTTAGCTCGGGAGCAATTCCCATCCATCCCAGAGCAGATCATTAATTATTTGCAAAAATAAAACAAGAAACAAGTCTGTTACTAATTGGTTTCTTGAGGAATAATTGAATGGGCCATTAAGGAATACATCCTTCATTTTGTGTTTAATTATGAAATTATCATTAAAGTGTACTTTAAAGATTAGCTAAAAAAAATAAACCCCTACCCTGACCTTTTCATAGAAACATAGAACACAAGTGACAGAAAAAGACCAAACTGTCCATTAAGTATAGACCAGCTATAGCAAAAGCAAACAGAAAGCGCACTGGCCTGGTGCATTACCAAAATACCCTTATTTGGTAAAGTAAAATTTCAATGTACTCACAAAAACAAGGAGTGAAACACATGTAAAATAATCCCATCCTTTCGGAATAGGACGCTAACGCGTTTCAAGGGCTGTGCCCTCTTCATCAGAGCCCAGGCTGAGGTGTTTTTGTGAGTACATTGAAATTATGTTTTTTCAATAAAAGGTATTTTGGTAATGCACCAGGCCTTCTTCTTTTTGATTTTGTTCCAGTTTGTTTCCCCCTGACTTGAAGTGGGCAGAAAGGCTGATGTTCTGGCTCCATGCTGTGACTGCTCATTGTTTGTTCCACAAGGGAAAAGTCCACTACGTGGATCTCTAGCATTGAGAGTTTTTCCATCTGTAGTGCTGACTTTTTATGTGAAGAAATTTAAAGGGGTTGTAATGTACTCTCTGGCCCCCCCCGACCCCCCATTTTACTTACCTGAGCCCCAAATCTCTGTGGGCGCGATCCTGCGTCGTTCTCTCTATGGCTGATCGGCTCCTCATTGGATCCAGTGATGCGGCCGTGGGGGGGCGGGGCCGAGTCATACACTCGGCGGCTATGCACGCCGAATGTATAACACGGGAGCGCGCTCGCAAGGTAACCCCCTCGGGAGAGAGCTTCCCAGAGGGGGGTTAGCTCTTGCGGAGAGGAGCCGTGACAGCCTCCGTGGGACCCCAGAAGAGGACGTTCGGGGCCACTCTGTGCAAAACGAACTGCACAGTGGAGGTAAGTATGATATGTGTGTTATTTATTTTTTTTTTTTTAAAACCTGAACCGTTAGTGTCACTTTAAAGCAATTCTGTGGAAATCCTCCCTCCATAAGTTATTAGCCGACACTCGTTAACCAGGTCCTGCCAAAGTACAAAAAAACTATGAGGCCTGTTTTTCCCCTCCATAAAGATTTGATAAGTTATGTATTCCCTGTGTCAGGACTAGGGTTTCCACCTGTCCGGGATTCACCTGGACAGTCCAGGTTTTGAAACATGTCTCCGGGTTTCAGTCCACCTAAAACTCGGACACATCAGTGACAGCCCCACAGCACCAGTCCTCCTCTCCCCCTCTCCCCTACTGTTGGCTTCCAGTGCTTTTAATCATATTGGTAAAGGGGGGGTGCTTAGCAATATCCCCGCCTCCACTCTGTATCCTCCAGCCTCCCCCTTGTGCAGAGCCCATGATCCGATCCACTGTCCTGGTAAACTGAGGGAAGGGAAAGCAAGCAAGTGGAAACAGCAGTGACAGACCCACCCAGAGCCCAGAGCTCCATCACAGCCCTCTGAACTGTATGGAGTTTCTTCTTCCTCCTCCGCTATTGCTAGTCACCCCCCCCACACTGTGACTGGGGCTGCTATGTGTCACATACAGGAAAGATAAAAACACTTAATTTTAAGAGAGCAAATTTTCCAAGGATGAGGGCTGCTCTCCAGGACTTAGACTGGGAGAGAATATTGGCATCAATAGGCACAGAACAGAAATGGGAATTCTTCAAAAAGACTGTTTGGGACCTCACTGCAAAGTATATTCCCATGGGCAATAAGTTTAAAAGGCTAAAAATAAAACCTATATGGCTCACGGCCAAAGTTAAAAAAGCTATAAATTATAAGAAAAGAGCTTTTAAAAAATATAAAAATTAAGGAACACTTGTGTCATTTAAATGTTACAAAGAATATTACAGAATATGTAAAAGGGAAATCAATCATGCATTAATTCAAAACGAACGACAGATTGCAAAAGATAGTAGAACAAACCTCAAAAAATTCTTCAAATATATTAATAGTAAAAAGGTCAGGTTTGAGCATGTAGGCCCTTTACAAAATAATCTGGAGAGGGTGATTGGGACAAAGAGAAGGCTAATTTATTAAATACTTTCTTTAGTTCTGTGTATACAAAGGAGCATGGGGGAGCTCATGTCCATAATGGGGATGGTAGTGACACAGACCCAAATGAACCACAATGGTTCAAAAGTGATATAGTCCAGAAATATTTAGACATAATAAAGGTGGATAAAGCACCTGGACCAGATGGCATACACTCACGGATCCTAAAAGAATTGAGCTCTGTAATTTCAAAGCCATTGTATCTAATTTTTAGGGACTCGTTAAAGGCTGGAATGGTACTGCTGGATTGGCACAGGGCCAATGTGGTGCCTATATTTAAAAAGGGATCAAAGTCTTTACCAAGTAACTATAGACCTGTTTGTTTAACCAGTTGGGAAGATACTGGAGAGATTAATAAAAGACCACATACCTGTAGATGAGTTCTTGCTGGAAAAAAATATTTTAAGAAAAAGTCAGCATGGATTCATGAAAGACAGAAGTTGTCAGACAAACCTGATTTCTTTTTATGAGGAGGTAAGTAAAACCTTGGACAGAGGGGTGGCGGTGGACGTGGTATACTTGGATTTTGCCAAAGCATTTGACACAGTTTCGCACACATGGCTCATGTGCAAGGTAAAGTCTACAGGATTGGAAATATCGGTTTGTAAATGGATAGAAAACTGGCTAAAAGACAGAATTCAGAGAGTAGTGGTTAATGATTCTTAAGCCTCGTACACACGACCATTTTTTCTGACGGGAAAACTGCTATGAGAGCTTTTTGTCGGGAATCCGTGTGTTTGTTCCATCGCAGTTTTACCGACGTGAAAATTGACGGACAATCTATTTTTCCCGTCAGGCCAAAAATCCGAGCGGGAAATCCGTTTGTCTGTATGGTTTTCCGACGGGCAGAAAAGCACGCATGCTCAGAATCAAGTATGGGACGAGAGCTCTCTTTCTGGTAAAACTAGCGTTCAGAATGGAGATAGCACATTCGTTCACGCTGCAAATTACTGCATCGTTTAATGCAGCGCATGAAAGGCATGAATCATCTCTCACCAAACTTTTACTAACACGAGGATCAGCAAAAGCAGCCCAAAGGGTGGCGCCGTTGGAATGGAACTTCCCCTTTATAGTGCCGTCGTACGTGTTGTACGTCACCGCGCTATGGACGGGCGGACTTTTGTCTGAGCATGTGTACGCAAGGCAGCCTGAGAGGAATTCTGTCAGACAAACCATTGGATTTGATGAAACGCACAAGTGGCGCGTGTGCTTCACCGCTAGCCGGCTCGAAACGAGGAAGTGATTAAAGTCGCTCTAAGGAAACACAGGCTCATATGCTTGATGGCAAAACGGTGAAGTGCACACTGCTGTTTTCACTTTCAAAGCTTCATTGATTGTTTTATCTTGTACGTAGATATTTATGAGAGGGATTTTCTTTGTAAAGGGCTCTTTTGTTATAATAAACGGGATTACGCTATGTGCACTCTCTTTTGTTTTATGACCTTAATTGGAGCCTAAACTATTAACTGATCTCCAGGAACAGTGGGGATTGATTTGTGAGATTCAAAGGAACGATTCTCTTAAAGGCTGATTTAGCTTTAATGCTCTGGTGAGTGTAACCCCCTGAGGGGAGTGTGTTTCACGTGGTGGAATTTGAAAGCTCGGTGGAAGGTGCACACTGTGACAATCGTTTAGGATCACCCACGGTTGCTTTGAACTAATTTGATTATCTTCACTGTTTACAAAGACTTAGATGTGAAGTTGGCCACACGCCATTTATTGCTCAACATTAGCACTGTTTTAATATCTGACTGATACAGTATTTTGGACTGTTTATGTTTTGTATACTATTTTATTAATATATAAATATTAATGTGGCAGTAGGACCCCGTGCTACCTTAAGCCCTTCCATACCGGGCCATTGTCAAATGACGCCGGCAGGAACCCTCTCTCCCTCCGGGTGGACGTCATATGACGTCCTGGGTTTGAGGGGGGATATCTGAATGACGCCTGCAGCTAGAGGCATCATTCAGATATTTTTTTTCAGCCGGCGATCCTGCACACCGGTTCCGCCGCTTAATCGTTCTTATAGGCGGCGGGAGGGGACATCCCCCCTCCCGTCGCCATCCGGTGATCTCTATGACCGTCCGAGGCCCGGGCGCGATGTGATGACGTCACGCCCGGGTCCTCAAATGTAAACAAAGCCACCATTGCGGCTGTAAGTATGAGATCAGTGAATTTTTTTTCACCGATCTCATGCTTTCTAGCCTGGAGGAGAGATGTGGGGTCTTATTGACCCCTCATCTCTCCATAAAAAGGACCTGTCACACACCTTCCTATTACAAGGGATGTTTACATTCCTTGTAATAGGAATAAAAGTGAACCAAAAAAAAAAGTGTAAAAAAAAAATAAGTAAAATAAAAAAAATAAAAAAAATTAAAACGCCCATCCCCAATAGCTCGCGCTTAGAAGCGAGCACACACGTAAGTCCCGCATATGTAAACGCCATTCAAACCACATATGTGAGGTATCGCCGTGTGCGTTAGAGCACGTGCAACATTTCTAGCACTAGACCTCCTCTGTAACTCTAACCTGGTAACCTGTAAAAAATTTCAAAGCGTCGCCGATGGAGATTTTTAAGTACCGAAGTTTGGCACCATTCCATGAGTGTTTAAAATTTAAAGAGTGACATGTTAAGTATCTTTTTACTCGGCGTAACATAAGCTTTCATATTTTACAAAAAAAATGGGATAACTTTACTGTTTTGTTCATTTTTAATTCATGAAACCATTTTTTCCCCAAAAAAAGGTGTTTGAAAAATTATTGCGCAAATACTGTGCAAGATAAAAAGTTTCAATGACCGTCATTTTATTCCCTAGGGTGTCTGATAAAAAAAAAACATATATAATGTTTGGGGGTTCTGAGTAATTTTCTAGCAAAAGAATGATGATTTGTACATGTAGGAGAGAAGTGCCAGAATAGGCCCGGTATGGAAGTGGTATAAAAAGCCCTGTATGGAAGTGGTTAAAGATTTCCAGATTTTGGAGAGAAAGGCACGCTGATTGCACAGCTGTGTGTTGGGCTATTTAGTTGTGAGCTGACTATGGCTCAGGGCCCCACCTAACAGATCGGAAATCTGTGCATGGGAGTCAGGTGGACTCCCATTCCTCTGAGAGGAGTCAGAGGCTGCATGGGTGCAGCCAGAGCATGCATGTCTGCAGGAAGCAGATGTCCTTGGTGACAGAGCAGCAAGTAAGCTTATGATGATATCCACATAGGATGAAACATGTCAGGCTGGCCGATACAAGTACACTGAAAACCGCAAAGTTTTATATGCCATGACGTTCCTTTTTTACCTGTAAGTAGACTACAATAAAGACTGTGTGTTTTACATCTACGGGCTTCACTATTGTTGCTTTTTCCTTCCATTGGGGTAATATTCTGTTGGTGAATGCACAATATACCCATCTCTTCATGCGAGTCCTGATGATTTTCTGAGATTGATGAACTTGGATAGCCTTATGATCTGCCTATTACACTTGGAATGTGCCATTTGAATCCATCACTGACCTCTTGCAATATGTGATTATGTTGCGTATTTTCATATCCTTCTGGTAAGCAGATTGGCAGCACTTGGGTGTGGTGTGCTTTCTTTATACACATTGAAGCTGGCGGAGGTCCTACATCATCTTTATCACTTTCATATTTGGATTGTTATATGTTTTATGAATCACTGAAGCGCTGCATTTGGGGCTTTTTATATTTTATAAAGTACAGTGCCTTGAAAAAGTATTCACACCCATTGAAATTGTCCACATTTTGTCATGTTGCAACCAAAAATGTAAATGTATTTTATTGGGATTTTATGTGATATACCAACGCAAAGTGGCACATAATTGTGAAGTGGAAGAAAAATGACAAATGGTTTTAATTTTTTTTTACAAATAAATATGTGAAAAGTCTGGCATGTATTTGTATTCAGCCCCCTTTACTCTGATATCCCTAACTAAAATCTAGTGGAACCAATTGCCTTCAGAAGTCACCTAATTAGTAAATAGAGTCCACCTGTGTGTTATTTAATCTCAGTATGAATACAGCTATTCTGTGAAGCCCTGAGAGGTTTGTTAGAGAACCTTAGTGAGCAAACAGCATAATGAAGGCCAAGGAACACACCAGACAGGTCAGGGATAAAGTTACGGAGAATTATAATGCAGGGTTAGGTTATAAAAAAATATCCCAATGTTTGAACATCTCATGGAGCTCTGTTCAATCCATCATCCGAAAATAGTAAGAGTATGGCACAACTGCAAACCTACCAAGACATGGCTGTCCACCTAAACCGACCGGCCGGGCAAGGAGAGCATTCATCAGAGAAGCAGCCATAGTAACTCTGGAGGAGCTGCAGAGATCCACAGCTCAGGTGGGAGAATCTGTCCACAGGACAACTATTAGTCGTGCTCTCCACAAATCTGTCCTTTATGGAAGAGTGGCAAGAATAAAGCCATTGTTGAAACAAAGCCATAAAAAGTCCCGTTTGCAGTTTGAAAGAAGCCATGTGGGGGATACAGCCAATATGTGGAAGAAGGTTCCCTAGTCAGATGAGACCAAAATTGAACTATTGGCCTAAAAGCAAAACAATATGTGTTGTGGAAAACTAACACTGCACATCACCCTGAACACACAATCCATTTTTTCAGCAGGGACAGGGAAGCTGGTCAGATTGGTGGGAAGATGGATGGAGCCAAATACAGGGCAATCTTAGAAGAAAATCTGTTAGAGTCTGCAAAAGACTTGAGACTGGGGTGGAGGTTCACCTTCCAGCAGGACAACGACCCTAAACATACAGCCAGAGCTACAATGGAATGTTTTACATCAAATAATATTCATGTGTTAGAATGGCCCAGTCAAAGCCCAGATGGAAATCCAATTGAGAATCTGTGGCAAGGCTTGAAATTTGCTGTTCACTGAGGCTCTCCATCCAATCTGACAGAGCTTGAGCTATTTTGCAAAGAAGAATGGGCAAAAATGTTCTTCTCTAGATGTGCAAAACTGGTAGAGACATCCCCAAAAAGATTTTCAGCTGTAATTGCAGTGAAAGGGGGTTCTACAAAGTATTGACTCAGGGGGCCTGAATACAAATGTACGTCACACTTTTCACATATTTATTTGTAAAAAATGTTAAAAATTATTTATCATTTTCTTTCCACTTCACAAATATGTGCCACTTTGTGTTGGTCAGTCA
The DNA here is from genome assembly GCA_029206835.1 of Rana muscosa. Lineage (NCBI taxonomy): Eukaryota > Metazoa > Chordata > Amphibia > Anura > Ranidae > Rana > Rana muscosa. Next base: position 365,660,347 of record CM055118.1, on the reverse strand, counting down.
AAACTATTGAGGTTAAAAAGAATCAATTTATAAGGCTTATACATATTATTGTATATATGGTTTCATGGGCAGCTTGAAAGCCATGTTGTATGTCTGTTAGAAGGTGAATGCAAGTTCATTGCTTTTGGACAGAGACTTTTACAGAAGATTTTAAGAGCCTTATCGCAATTCTCCCAGCTTGTAAATTGTGAGGGTTCTAGACAACAAAAACAAGATAAGGACTGGCCATGATGTCAGAATGTGTATAATGAGATTGATGACTCATGTCTCAACTAAAACAATGAACAGAGACTTAAAAAAAAATTCTCTCTCATTACTGGAAAAAGGAAAAAAGGGGCTTATTTAAAAATTGCCTTATGAATAAGTGTTATTAATTGCAAGGAATTATATTAGCAATAATTTAGATTGTATTACTATTACATTATACGGAGCATTTATATGCCTACTTAATTGAATAATTTCACACATATTTTGTTTATGTAATTTTTACAATATTCAGCATATATTTATTATATATTGTTTGAATTTTGCTCATTGAAATATATTATATTATTAATATGAGGGGTATATGTTTAAAGTACTATGGATATCAGTGAAATTACATGTGAATAACCATTGTGTTTTTTTTTCCCCAATTACCTCATTCTCAAAGGTATTTGGAGCAAAAGTTAATTACCATCGTTCAGACGTTCTTAAAGCTATATATTGTATGAAGAGACAATAAGTCTGACAGATGCTGCCATAAAATAGACCCCTATTATATTTATGGTTTTGTTCAAGGCTAAGGTCAGAGGTTATTTGAAGCGAAATCTTGATATTTTTAAGGATATTCCAAAAACTTTTTTTAATCCAATACTGCCCCCTTTAGGTAGGTGTGCAAACAAGTGTATGATGAAATATATGTCATTTGAGGTCATCAATTACGTGGAAAACACATCCACACCTACTTTCTTTGGGGAATAAAAGTTTGTAGAAAGATTAGGAGAGGAGAAAGGAAGGAGAGGAGAAAGAAAGAAGAAAGGAAGGAGAGACGAAAAAGGAAGGAGACAAAGCTGATATCTCTCAGACAAAAGATTTTGAGATTTTTGGTAAAGTATATATTTCTATTTATCTGTAGGCAATTGACTAGACCTTTATCTGGCTAAACCATTTAGTACTTGTATCATGATGATTTGGAATTGTAATAATTCTAACTGCAGTATGAATTTTTCCTGTTCCAATCAAATAAAGGAATACACACATATGTATAATTTCATTGAAACACATTCCAGTTTCTAGTAAATGGTTTAGTTATGATGTATGCTTAAAATAAAATAATTATTGGAAATGTATCTTTACCTTAATTATAAATCTTGGTTAAATCACCAATTCTGTGCATGGTATAACAAGTTTGCCCATGTGCAGTTAAAGTAAATTTGAGTTTGCAATATCTGTTAACTGAGAGAGGTCACGTGTCAAAATCCAGTTTTGCTACCTCTGTAATAGGGATGAGCTCGGTGTTCGAGTCGAACATAGGTTCGACTCGAACATCGGCTGTTCGCGCGTTCGGCGAACAACGAACGATTTGGGCCGTTCGGGCCAAATTCGATTGACGCGAACGGCCCACAATACACTGCGCCATCGCAGTGTGATCCCGGCGCTGTGATTGGCCAAGCATGCACTGTGACCCTGCATGCTTGGCGAATCACAGCGCCGGCAGCGAGGAGAGCAATGATTGGCCACAGGCAGGATGCCTGTGGCCAATTATAGCTGAGGGGGTTTAGTACACGCCCCACACTATAAAAGGCCGCCAGCGCGGCGGCCTTGTGTAGTGTGTTCCGGAGCAGGGAAAGTGAAGGATAGGCAGGGACAGTGTCAAATCTTGTCAAATCTATTCTTTGCTAAACCTTGTGTGTAGGGACAGAGAAGGATAGGCAGGGAGAGTGTCAGTGTCTTATTCTTTGCTAAACCTTGTGTGTAGGGAGAGAGAAGGATAGGCAGGGAGAGTGTCAGTGTCATATACTTTGATAAACCTTGTGTGCAGGGAGAGAGAAGGATAGGCAGGGGACAGTGTCATATTCTTTGCTAAACCTTGTGTGCAGGGAGAGAGAAGGATAGGCAGGGAGAGTGTCAGTGTCATATACTTTGATAAACCTTGTGTGCAGGGAGAGAGAAGGATAGGCAGGGGACAGTGTCAGTGTCATTGTTGCTAAGCCTCCTGCACATTATACACCTTAACTTAGCCTGTATTGCTGCTTTTTCCTGGTGTGTTACACCAACAGGATTTTGCGGCACTTACAGCGGGCGGAGTGTACCTCCTGACCATATTACACCTTAACTTAGCCTGTATTGCTGCTTTTTCCTGGTGTGTTACACCAACAGGATTTTGCGGCACTTACAGCGGGCGGAGTGTGCCTCCTGACCATATTACACCTTAACTTAGCCTGTATTGCTGCTTTTTCCTGGTGTGTTACACCAACAGGATTTTGCGGCACTTACAGCGGGCGGAGTGTGCCTCCTGACCATATTACACCTTAACTTAGCCTGTATTGCTGCTTTTTCCTGGTGTGTTACACCGACAGGATTTTGCGGCACTTACAGCGGGCGGAGTGTGCCTTCTGACCATATTACACCTTAACTTAGCCTGTATTGCTGCTTTTTCCTGGTGTGTTACACCAACAGGATTTTGCGGCACTTACAGCGGGCGAAGTGTGCCTCCTGACCATATTACACCCTAACTTAGCCTGTATTGCTGCTTTTCCCATTTCCCTGCAGACCATTAGAATGTCTGGAAGGCAAACAAGGAGAGGCAGACAGTCAGGAGCCAATAAAAGAGGGCAAGCAGGCTCTGTGTCTAGAGACAACAGTGCTGGTCGTGGACGCGGTGCATCGCCATCAGCACGTGGCCATGGGACACGCTTGTCCTTCTTTTCGGCAGCTGGACGTGTTGAGCCGCATCATGCCGAAGACTTGGTAGAGTGGATGACCAAGCCCTCCTCATCCTCCTCATCCTCTCTCACCCAGGCTCAGAGTACTGGCAAAGCAGCTGCCAAAGCGTCCTCTTCCCTGGTATCAATGTCATCATCAGTCACTCCTTCCCTAGACCAACCATGTCCTCCTGAGGAGTCCCCCGAACTGTTTGAGCACAGTGTTGGGTACATGCTCCAGGAGGATGCCCAGCGTTTTGAAGGGTCTGATGATGATACCCAGCTAGAGGAAGGCAGTAGCGTGAGAGCAGAGAGAGGGGATGCTCAAGAAGGACACCAATCTGGCAGTCATGTTCCAGCAGCTGCAGCATACTGCCAGATTGGCTCCAGTGATGAGGAGGGAGGGGATGATGAGGTCACTGACTCCACGTGGGTGCCTAATAGGAGAGAGGAGGAGGAGAAGGATGAGGAGGAGGCACATCTCCAACGAGGCAGGATGCCCTCGGGGGGCCAGCGTAAGGGCAGCACACCGACGGAATCACACCGCAGAGCTCCGCCTGTGCAGGGCGCTGTCTCTGCCCGTTATTCAAAAAGTTATTTGGTGTGGGCCTTTTTTGAGGCGAGTGCATCAGATCGCACAGCTGCTGTTTGCAACATATGTCTCAAGCGTATATCGCGTGGCCAAAACATCACCCGCTTGGGCACCACATGCTTGACCAGACATATGTTGACCTGCCATGCAGCTCGTTGGCAAGCCTACCTTAAAGACCCACACCAAAGAACAAAGCTGACCTCTTCTTGCACCGCATCAGCTGGGATCTCCAACCCCACTATACCTTCAGTCCTCTCTGAAACCTGCTCTGAGAGGAATGAAGGTGTAGAATTAGGTGTGTCACAGCCAAGTACTTGCGGCCACTCTGCTAGCAGTACACCGACGTCCGATTCTAGCAGGCAAATTTCCCTGCCCCAGCTGCTGGACCGTCAAAAGAAGTTCACTCCCAGCCATCCACATGCCCAGCCGTTGAATGCTAGCTTGGCTAAATTGCTAGCGCTTCAACTGCTGCCTTTTCAGTTGGTAGACTCGGCCCCCTTCCGTGAGTTTGTGCAATGTGCGGTTCCTCAGTGGCAGGTTCCCGAACGCCACTTTTTCTCACGGAAGGCGATTCCGGCTCTCTACCGGCATGTGGAAGGCAATGTCTTGGCCTCGCTGGACAGGGCGGTCAGCGGTAAGGTGCATATTACCGCTGACTCATGGTCCAGCAGGCATGGACAGGGACGTTACCTTTCTTTCACGGCCCATTGGGTCACTCTTTTGGCAGCTGGGAAGGATGCAGGACAAGGTGCAGTAGTGTTGGAGGTTGTTCCACTGCCACGCCTCCAAAATGCTACTACTGGTTGTGACACACCTCTGTCCTCCACCCCCTCCTCTTCTTCTTCCTCCGTGGCCTCTTCCTGTGCTTTGTCCTCGGAACCAGCGGTTCTCCGTAGGCGTTCAAGGGGCTACGCAAGTACGCAGGCAAAAAGATGCCATGCCGTGCTTGCGCTGGTGTGTTTGGGGGACAGGAGCCACACTGGGGCAGAGGTTCTGTCTGCTCTGCAGGGGCAGGCCGAGAGGTGGTTGACGCCACGCCAGCTTAAGCCAGGAATGGTAGTTTGCGACAATGGCACCCACCTCCTCTCTGCTCTCCGACAGGGACAACTGACCCATGTGCCTTGTGTGGCTCACGTCCTTAACCTGGTGGTGCAGCGGTTCTTGGGCAGGTACCCGGGCTTACAGGATGTCCTGAGGCAGGCCAGGAAAGTCTGTGTGCATTTCCGCAGATCTTATAATGCCAGTGCTCGCCTGGCTGAGCTGCAAAAAGAGTTGAACCTGCCCAAGAACCGCCTTATATGTGACATGCCCACCAGGTGGAACTCAACGTTGGCCATGCTGCAGCGGCTGCACACGCAGCAGAGGGCCATCAATGAGTACCTGTGCGACTACGGCACCAGGACAGGGTCAGGGGAGCTTGGTTTTTTTTCACCACGCCAGTGGGGCATGATCAGGGATGCATGCACTGTCCTGGCACCATTTGAGGAGGCCACAAGGATGGTGAGCAGTGACAGTGCATGCATCAGTGACACTGTACCTCTTGTCCACCTGTTGGAACATACGCTGCGTGGAATAATGGACAGGGCACTTGAGGCAGAACAGAGGCAGGAAGAGGAGGACTTCCTTGCCTCTCAAGGCCCCCTTTACCCAGACAGTGTTCCTTCTGTCCCACCCATCGCACAGGAAGAAGAGGAGGAGGAGGGGGAGGAGGATTGTGTCAGCATGGAGGTGGAGCCTGGCACTCAGCATCATCAGCAGCAGTCTTTTAGGGATGATTTACAGTCCCAAGAAACCAGTGGACTTGTACGTGGCTGGGAGGAGGTGGCTGCAGATCATGTCATCCTTAGTGACCCAGAGGACTCCGGACCGAATGCCTCAGCTAACCTACGCTGCATGGCCTCCCTGATCCTGCAAAGTCTGCGGAAGGATCCTCGTATTCTTCGGATCAAGGAGAGGGACCATTAATGGCTGGCCACTCTCCTTGATCCACGGTACAAGGGTAAGGTTGCGGACCTTATCTTACCGTCGCAGAGGGAGCAGAGGATGAGACAACTCTGGGAGGCCTTGCAGAAAGGTCTGTGCAACGCGTTCCCAGAGACTGGGATGTTACAAACTCCTGGTCCTGGACAACGAGTTGCTGAGGCTTCGGTCAGTCAAAGAAGGAGCGGTGGGGAAGGTGGCCGTCTGACCGAAGCATTCAGACAATTCTTTAGTCTGCAGCCCCAAGGTATGATCGGTTCCAGCAACCATCGCCAGCGTCTGATATACATGGTGCAGGAATACCTAGGGGCAAGGTCAGACTTGGACACCTTCCCCACCGAAAATCCTCTGGCTTACTGGGTCTTGAGGATGGATCACTGGCCAGAGCTTGCACAGTATGCAATTGAGCTACTGGCCTGTCCTGCATCCAGCGTTCTTTCAGAACGCACATTCAGTGCTGCTGAAGGATTTGTCACGGATCACAGGGTGCGCCTGTCCACCGACTCTGTTGATCGACTAACCTTCATAAAGATGAACCAGTCTTGGATCACCACCAGCTACCAAACACCTGAAGCTGATATAACAGACTAATTTATTTTCAAATGTCACATCCCTTCAAGACTGATGCTGATGCTGAGAGACTGTCCTGTTATGTTGACTGACTATCCTCCTCCTCTTCAATGATCCGATTGATGATGATAGCTTGGAAGAACATTTTTGTTTCTGGGTGCCGCCACCAGTGGCTAAGGCCCAATTTTTCAGCCCCTGTTTAACAGGGGTGTGTTATTACAATTTTTTATGCAATGCTTTGCAGCAGGGCTCATTCCTGCACTCCAACTAGAGTATCTGGGAGTGGTTGCAGTGTCGTGGCACCAGCACCAGTGGCTAAGGCCCAATTTTTCAGCCCCTGTTTAACAGGGGCGTGTAATTACAACTTTTGATGCAATACTTTGCAACAGGGCTCATTGCTGTGCTCCAAGTACAGTATCTGTGAGGGGTTGCAGTGTTGTGGCACCAGTGCCTAAGGCCCAATTTTTATGCCCCTGTTTAACAGGGGCATGTAATTACAATTCTTGATCTAATAATTCACAGCAGGGCCCATTCCTGCGCCCACCAAGACTAACTGTGAGGCCTTACAGTGTTGTGTCAACACCACCACCACCACAACCACCAAAGGCCCAATTTTTCAGCCCCTGTTCAACAAGGGCATGCAATTACAATTCTTGATCTAATAATTCACAGCAGGGCCCATTCATGCGCCCACCAAGAGTAACTGTGAGGGCTCACAGTGTTGTGGCAACACCAACATGTAAGAGGCAAATTTCAGCTGAGTATATACGGCAGGCCCCTACTTTCAAACATCCAACTTACAAATGACTCCTCCTTGCAAACGGAAGGATACAACAGGAAGTGAGAGGAAATCTACCCCTAGGAAGGCAATATCTCTCCTGTAAGAGTTAATATGGGAAAAAAAGTGTCTCCTCTCCACTGATGCTTTATCACCAATTCTTGTTTCAATAAAAACCCCAAATTTTCAAAAAACATTTGTCATTAGGACGGAAAGTGAGGTGAACTGTTCTGAACAGGTGCACACTGCACAGACAGCAAAACAAATGTTACAGGGGTGATAACCCTTCCCTATGTTTTCCAAAAAGCTTAAAAATAGATTTTTTGCCTGGAGCTACACTTAAACAATGTACCTGTTCAAAATTACAAACAGATTCTACATAAGAACAAACCTACAGTCCCTGTCTTGTATGCACCGCCTGTATACGGCTGTTCAGAGTATATAGGGCCTTTTTTATTTTGTGTGCGGGGTTCCCCTTAATATCCATACAAGACCCAAAGGGGTTGGTAATGGGCTGGGGTAGGGGGGGGGAGGGTGTGTGATGGGGTAGCTATGCCATTTTTCTTAAAGATTTTCATCCATATTACCGGGACCAGACATTACATTAAAGCCGCAAGCAGTTTTAAATGGCTTTTTTTCCTTTAGAAATGTAATTTTGTGCAGGGACAGTTCTAAACACGGGAAACACGTGGCACTTCACAGGCATACTTTAGACACCCCCCCAGGTACGATATTTAAAGGAATATCTGACTTTTTTTTTCACTTTATGCATCATTAAAATGACTGCTCCAGAAAAACGGACGTTTTTAAAACTTCTTTTTGCATTGATACATGTCCCCTGGTGCAGAACCCGGGTTCCCAAACCCTTTTTAGGACAATAACATGCATAATAGTCGTTATAATTAGCACTTTAGATTTCGAACGTTCGCATCCATTGTATTTAATAGGGTTCTAAAGTTCGTGCGAACTTTCGGTCCGTTCGCGGGTTCTGGTGCGAACCGAACCCGGGGGTGTTCGGCTCATCACTACTCTGTAATTTTAAAACAACATCATGTGGTTATTTTCTCATCATACAGTATGTATCATCCATATTATTGAAATGTTGATCCATATTCTTTGTTTGTCACCAGTTATATTTTGATATTATTCTGCACCGGTTTTAAGTAAATAAATATATATATATTTGCACACTTTTGTATTCCTTTTGTCTTCAAGTTAACGCAAATAAACTAATTATTAGTTATTTTGTTGATTTGTGGAAATAAGTGGCAATCTCCTTAATTATAGATCCTTGCTTATTTTCATTAATATAAAACTGTTTAATATTTCAGTATAAACATTCTGACAGGTCTATCACATAAAATCCCAATAAAATACATTTATGTTTTTGGTTATTACGTGACAAAATGTGGAAAATTTCAAGGGGTATGAATACTTTTTCAAGGCACTGTATTTATTTAGGTAAGACCATATCAATTTTTATTACACAAATATTATTCCATATAGATATACCTATACCTATAGATACAGGAAGTGATCCTGAAATTTTGATAAGGCTAAATTCATATAATTTTTCATGGATTTGAATAGCCACATCCTAACCTAACTGTCAGTGTTATTTTTGGCAGTTCAGATTTGAAAAAGGCTACTGGGAGAAAGGGGCTGATGGCCCCTTACTGTACATTTAACTTGACTACCATTGCCACAAGCTCCCACTCTTTTATCTTAACCACTTGACAACTGGGCACCCTTAATAACCAGACCAATTTTCAGCTTTCGGTGCTCTCACATTTTGAATGACATTTACTCAGTCATACAACACTTGTTGTGGAGAATTTTATGAAGATGTATTTAATATGTATTGTCATAGTGTCACCCAGTGTTAGTACTTCCGCAACCCACTCTAAAGAGCTGACTGGGGCAGTCTGAGGCTGGTTGAATCCCGTCTGGTAGGGGAAAACGTCTTGAGGTTGGAGTGTGATGTTTGCAGCGTGCGGATATGCTCGCCAACGGGGGCCCTCTGTGCATTAGCACGGACGATCGTTGAGGAGGGGATATGCTCACTCTGAAACAACATCATTGGTTATAGGCAGATGCGTGCTCTTGTCTCTGCTGTGTCTGATCAACATTGATCGGGATTCGTAGCGCACGTCTGCAGATAGCCTCCCTCCCCCATTCAATAATAGTATAATATGAATATGCGTTATTCTATGGAATAGCGCAGAATAAGGATTCCTATCAACGGTAATATGAGAGCGTTGTCAGAGCCGGGGAGGGCGTCCATGTTTTAAAGCAATACGGCTTTGTTTGCTGGGAGCATGCGCGCTTTCCCTGCCTGGACACGCCCATAGGACTTTAGCCAACATGCGTTATTGTATTCATTGTATGTATTGTATTGAATTGTATCCTTTAAGCTATATTTCTTGAGTGGTATTCATGTACTGGATTATATGGGACACCCTGTTGGAAGGATGTCCTTGTATGGTCATTTCCTATGGAGGGTGGGTCACATGTTGTGACATCACTTCCTGCTGGGAGTTTATTAAAACTGTTTATGGGCGTCGACTTGGCAGAGTTTGCTGGGATGCCTTGATGATAAGGCCTGTGTGAGGATGCTTGCTTCTTGGAGTGGATGGGACGTATGAATGGTGAGTTAAACTTAGATTAACATGCATTATATCACTGAGACGAAAGCTGTTACTATCAGAGACACAATATCTGGCTGTATGTTCTGCGTACAGGCAAATTTCGCTAACACACTGTACCCATATGAAACTTTTGTATTTTTTTCACACAAATAGAGCTTTCTTTTGGTGGTATTTAATCACAGTTGGGTTTTTTATTTTTTGCGCTATAAAAGAAAAAAAAATGTAAATTCTGTAAAAAAATGATTTTTTCTTCGTTTCTGTTATAAAATTTAGCAAATTTGTAATTTTTCTTCATAAATTTTGACCACAATTTATACTGCTACATATCTTTGGTAAAAATAAGTACAAATTGGTGCATATTATTTGGTCTTTGTGAAAGTTATAGAGTTCACAAGCTATGGTGCCAATATCTGACAATTTATCACACCTGAGGTACTTACGGCCTCTCTCATTTTTAATACCCTAACATGCCAGAAAAGTACAAATACCCCCCAAATTACCCCTTTTTGGAAAGAAGAAATTTCAAGGTATTTAGAAAGAGGCATGGTGAGTTGTTTGAAGTTGTAATTTTTTCCACAATTCTTTGAAAAATCAAGATTTGTTTTTCTTTTATTTTTTTCACAAAATTGTCATATTAGCAGGTTATTTCTCACACACAGCATATGCATAACACAAATTACACCCCAAAACACATTTTGCTATTACTCCCGAGTATGGCGATACCACATGTGTGAGACTTTTACACAGCGTGGCCACATACAGAGGCCCAACATGCAGGGAGCACCATCAGGCGTTCTGGAGCACCCAGGCCAAATCTGACCTTTCTCTCCTACATGTAAAAATCATCATTTGTTTGCTAGAAAATTACATAGAACCCCAAAACATGATATATTTTTTTTAGCAAAGACGCTAGAGAATACAATGGTGGTCGTTGCAACATTTTATCTCACACAGTATTTGTGCAGCAATTTTTCGAACACGTTTTTTTGGAAAAAAAAACAGTTTTGTGCTTTAAAAAAACAAAACAGTAAAGTTAGCCTAATGTTTTTGCATAATGTGAAAGATGAAGTTACGCCGAGTAAATAGATACCTAACATGTCACCCTTCAAAATTGCACACGCTCGTGGAATGGCGCCAAACTTTGCTACTTAAAAATCCCCATAGGCGACGCTTTAAATATTTTTACTGGTTACATGTTTTTAGTTACAGAGGAGGTATAGGGCCAAAATTACTGCTCTTGCTCTAACATTCGCAGCGATACCTCACATGTGTGGTTTGAACACCGTTTTCATATGTGGGCAGGACTTTCGTATGCGTTCGCTTCTGCGTGCGAGCACACGGGGACAGGGGCACTTATTTTATTTTTTTATTGTTAATTGTACTTAAAAAAAAAATTATTTGACACTTTAAAAAAAATAAAAAATGTATCACTTTTATTCCTATAACAAAGAATGTAAACATCCCTTGTAATAGGAATATGGCATGACAAGTCCTCTTTACAGTGAGATATGGGGTCAATAAGACCCCACATCTCATCTCTAGGCTGGGAAGCCTGAAATAAATAAAATAAAAAAAACGATCCTGGCTTTGATCGTAGCGGTGAGTTGGTAGAAGCACCGGAGGGCGTCCCCTCTCGCCTCCCGTAAGAATTATCAAGCGGTGGAACAGCCGTTATGATCATTCTTATGGTGTAGGGAATCTCCGGCTGAAAAAGTTGATGTCTGAATGATGCCTGTAGCTGCACCCATCATTCAGATATCCCCGCACAAATTCAAGGACGTCATATGACGGCCGGCGGGCGGGAAGTGGTTATTGCAGAGTATTGCAGGGTATTGCAGAGTATTGCAGGGTATTGCAGGGTATTTCAGAGTATGGCAAAGTATTGCAGGGATGGCTGAGCATGGATGAATGGGATCTCTCCCCTCTCACGCTGTACCGATCGGAGAATTGCAGAGTATTGCAGAGTAGGGATGAGCTTCGAGTTCGAGTCGAACTCATGTTCGACTCGCACATTGCTTGTTCACCCGTACGCCGAACAGCGAACAATTTGGGGTGTTCGCGGCAAATTCGAAAAGTCTATGGGAGAAATCTAAAGTGCTAATTTGAAAGGCTTATATGCAAGTTATTATCATAAAAAGTGTTTGGGGACCCGGGTCCTTCCCCGAGGGGACATGTATCAATGGAAAAAAAGTTTTAAAAACTGCTGTTTTTTCGGGAGCAGTGATTTTAATAATGCTTAAAGTGAAACAATAAAAGTGAAATATTCCTTTCAATTTCGTACCTAGGGTGTGTGTATAGTATGCCTGTAAAGTCGCGCTTGTTTCCCGTGCTTAGAACTGTTCCTGCACAAAGCGTAATTTCTGATGGAAAAAAAGTCATTTAAAACTCACTCGTGGCTATAATGAATTGTCGGCTCCCGGCAATACATAGAAAAGTCATTGATAAAATGAAAATAAAATGCGTGGGGGTCCCCCCAAATTCAATTACCAGGTCCTTCAGGTCTGGTATGGATATTGAGGGGAACCCTGACGCAAATTTTTAAAAAAAATGCGTGGGGTTCCCCCCAAATATCCATACCAGGCCCTTTATCCGAGCACACAACCTGGCAAGCCGCAGGAAAAGAGGGGGGGACTATAGAGAGCGCCCCCCCTCCTGAACCGTACCAGGCCACATGGCCTCAACATGGGGAGGATGTCCCCAAGTTGATGGGGACAAGGGCCTCATCCCCACAACCCTTGCCCGGTGGTTTCGGGGGTCTGCGGGCAGGGGTCTTATCTGAATCTAGAAGACCCCTTTAACAAAGGGGACCCCCAGATCCAGGCCCCCCATGTGAATTGGTAAAGGGGTACATTGTACCCCTACCATTTCACTAAAAAAGTGTAACATTGTAAAAAAAAAAAACACACAGACACCGTTGGGAAAGTCCTTTATTAAAAAAAAATAAAATAAAAAAATAAAAAAAAACATTCCAGCGATGAAATCCAGTGTCCCGCGGTGAAACGTGATTGGCTGAGCCTGAGTGGACCTGATGGGGAACTTCCTCTGCAGTGTATTAAATGAATAGACCCACCCCTTCTAAAGTTCCCCATTAGGTCCGCTCAGCCAATGATGTAGGTGTAAGGCTAAGCGGACCTGATGCGGAACGTGAGATGGGGCGGGTCTATTCATTTATTACACTGCGGAGGAAGTTCCCCATCAGGTCTGCTCAGCCAATGACATAGGCAGGGTCTGACATACGAGGGGGCGGACCTGATGGGGAACTTCCTCTGCAGTGTAATAAATGAATAGACCGGCCCCTTCTCATGTTCCGCATCTGGTCCGCTTAGCCTTACACCTACGTCATTGGCTGAGCGGACCTGATGGGGAACTTTAGAAGGGGCGGGTCTATTCATTTATTACACTGCGGAGGAAGTCCCCCATCAGGTCCGCTCAGGCTCAGCCAATGATGTTTTGTGTGGACAGCGCTGGACATCGGATCACCGCGGGACGCTGGATTTCATCGCTGGAATGTTTTTTTTTGTTTTTTTTTAATAAAGGACTTTCCCAATGGTGTCTGTGTTTTTTTTTACAATTTGTTACACTTTCTTTGTGAAATGGTAGGGGTACAATGTACCCCATTACCATTTCACATGGGGGGCCGGGATCTGGGGGTCCCCTTTGTTAAAGGGGTCTTCTAGATTCAGATAAGACCCCTGCCCGCAGACCCCCGCAACCACCGGGCAAGGGTTGTGGGGATGAGGCCTTTGTCCCCATCATCTTGGGGACATCCTCCCCATGTTGAGGGCATGTGGCCTGGTACGGTTCAGGAGGGGGGGCGCTCTCTCGTCCCCCCTCTTTTCCTGCAGCTTGCCAGGTTGCGTGCTCAGATAAAGGGTCTGGTATGGATTTTTGGGGGAACTCCACGCCATTTTTTTTAAATTTGGGGTGGAGTTCAAATCCATACCAGACCTGAAGGGCCTGGTATGGATATTTAGGGGAACCCTACGCATTTTTTTTTAATTTGCGGCAGGGTTCCCCTTAATATCCATACCAGACCTGAAGGACCTGGTAATTGAATTTGGGGGGACCCCCACGCATTTTCTTTTTTTTTTACCAATGACTTTTCTATGTATAGTATTGCCGGGAGCCGACAATTCATTATAGCCGCGAGTGAGTTTTAAATGACTTTTTTTCCTTCAGAAATTACACTTTGTGCAGGGACAGTTCTAAGCATGGGAAACAAGCGTGACTTTACAGGCATACTATATACACACACCCTAGGTACGAAATTTAAAGGAATATTTAATTTTTTTGTTTCACTTTAAGCATTATTAAAATCACTGCTCCCGAAAAAACTGCCGTTTTAAAAACTTTTTTTTGCATTGATACATGTCCCCTGGGGCAGGACCCGGGTCCCCAAACACTGTTTAGGACAACAACTTGCATATTAGCCTTTATAATTAGCACTTTAGATTTCGAACGTTCGAGTCCATTGTATTTAATAGGGTTCTAAAGTTTGCGCAAACTTTCTGTCTGTTCGCAGGTTCTGGTGTGAACCGAACAGGGGGGTGTTCGGCTCATCCCTATTGCAGAGTATTGCAGGGTACTGCAGGGTACTGCAGAGTACTGCAGGGTATTGCAGTGTATTGTAGGGTATTGCAGAGTATTGCAGGGTATTGCAGAGTGTTGCAGGGTATTGCAGGGTATTGCAGAGTATTGCAGAGTATGGCAGAGTATTGCAGGGATGGCTGAGCAGGGGTGGATGGGATCTCTCCCCTCTCACACTGTACGGATCTGAGTATTGCAGGGTATTGCAGGGTATTGCAGGGTGTTGCAGGGTATTGCAGAGTATTGCAGAGTATTGCAGGGATGGCTGAGCATGGATGGATGGGATCTCTCCCCTCTCACACTGTATTGATCGGTACAGAGAGGGGAGAGAGGAACCAGCGTCATGATATGACGCCGGTTTGTTAACAAGTGATCGCTCCGTCATTTGACGGAGCGATCACGTGGTAAACGGCCGCTGTCAGCGGCCATTTACTGTGATCCGTGATGCTCTGGGTCCTCGGTCACGGATACTCCCATGTGCGCGCCCCAGGGGGCGCGATTCTGGGAGGTCGTTAATGTACGCCCTCCCAGAGTTAAGAAACCACCCTGTAGCCGTCATTCGGCTATGGGCTGGGTATTAAGTGGTTAATATTCCTGATACAATTTTTAAAAGAAGTGTCCCAGGTTGCTTTTTGGCCCCATTAACTCATCAGGCCAGACCACCCTGAGTTTCACAAACCATTCTGCACAATTTTATAACATTTCTGCACACATTCTTGAGCCAGTGTTGGGTTTCAATTGATTAAATGGAACCTCCAGCTTGTAAATATTAAATGTAAAACTTTACAGAGTTTGTAAAAAGTTCAGCAGAACTCTAAATGATCAGACCTTTCCGAGGATCAAATCATCTCTAATGATACATAATACATTTTGTCCTTGAAATCTTGATGCTGGCATCTCTTGGCACAGAAAGGCTTGGTCTTTGGTAAAATAAATTGTGAAGCAGGTGAAGTTTATATGGAAACAAGAGGTCAAAAGTGATACTGAAGTCTTTTTGTTTTTCCTTCAAAATAACTAACATGTTATTCATAGCTGCTCTGTGAAATGGTTTCTCACAGAGCAGCCTGGATCCTCCTCTTCTCAGGTACCTCATCAGTGCTCCTGGTCCCTCCCTCCTGTTGAGTGCCACCACAGGAAGCAGCTTACTATGGGGGCACCCAAGCCTAGCCGCTGCTCTGTGTGTCCATTCAGACATGGAGATGCAGTTTGGCACCGCCCCTTCTTCTCCTGATTGGCTAACTGACTTTGATTGGAGCCAATGGTGCCGCTGCTGTGTCTCAGTCAATCAGGAGGTACCAGACAGCTGAGGCATTTGTGCTTTTGGATTGAGATGTGTTGTGGAAATTTTATGAAGATGTATTTACTATGTATTGTCATAGTGTCGCCCAGTGTTAGTATTCCCGCAGCCCGCTCTAAAGAGCTGACTTGGGCAGACTGATGCTGGTTGAGTCCCGTCTGGTAGTGGAAAACTTCCTGGGGTTGGAGAGAGGTGTTTGCAGAGTGGGGATATGTCCGCCAGCCAAAGGGCCCCTGTGCATTAGCACAGACATTCATCTGGGGAGGATATATTTCGCTCTGCAAGGACATTATCGGTTATAGGTGGATGTACGCTCTTGTCTCTGCTGTGTCTGATCAGCACAGGTCGAGATTCGTAGCGTACACCTGCAGATAGCCTCCCATCCACAAGGAACAGTAGTATAATCCGGGTATGCGTTGTTCTTTGGAACAACGCAGAATAAGGATTCATATCAGTGGAAATATGGGAGTCTTTGGGTTGTTATGGTCAGAGACGGAGTCCATGTTTGAAAGCCACGCGGCTTCCATTGTTTAGTGGAATCCAGGAAAGGCAATACACCCTGTCTCTGCTCAGACACACCCATAGGACTCCTTTAGCCATTATTCATTGGTTGTTTTTATTACCTCATCCTGTTGAAAGGATTTCTTGTTAGGTCATATCCTGTGATGTCACTTACCATGGAAGAAGCGATTGGCTGCTGGGGCCATCACTTACTGTTTGTCATAGCTTTTGTCATTTACGAATAAAAAGCCAAGCATGCTAGGCAGAGGGCAGTCATGCTAATGGAGCTGAGACCTAAGCTGTGGTGATGTCTGTTTACTTGGGGATATACGGGAAATAGAATGATAGGTAAGATGCATTATATCATTAGACGAAATGTGTGCTTATTAGCACAGGAGATATGCTGTGCGCTCTGCGTACAGTCTTATTTCCATGACAGATGGGGCTCAGTTAAGTATTAGAGGGGCTGAGGGGAGGTTTTTTATCTTAATGCATATAATGCATTCAAATAAAAAACATTCTGCCTTTACAACCACTTTAAATTTACATTAGGTAGGAAAGAGTGAATTGGCTGATACAAGAGAGGGATTATCGGATTGCATAGATATAGTTCAAATTTCTCTCTCCCAAATTTTAACTAAAAAACAAAAAAAAGAGAAAAATAGCAATATTATCCTCAATCCCTCTTTGCAGCTTGTAATTGCCACTGAAATGTTAAATATGGAAAAAAATAATAAAGTTTATCTAAAATGTATTTTATTTTATTTTTTACTTTTTTGCTTGCATGCTTGCACGATGGCCTTTTTCACCTCTTGGTTCCTTAAACTGTAAATAAGAGGGTTCAACATTGGGGTCATTACAGAATAAAACACAGAGGCCACTTTGTCTTTTTTGTCCAAGGCACTGGAAGGTGAACGCAAATAAGTAATAAAAACCGAAACAAAAAGGACGCCGGTGCACATGAGATGAGAAGAGCAAGTGCTGAAAGCTTTCTGTTGTCCTTCAGAAGATTTTATATGTAATATGGTGGTAAAGATAAAAACATAAGAGACCAGGATTGTTGACAGTGAAAAAAAACAAAAACAACCAACAGAGAGAATAGCTAAAATGTTGCAAAGAAGTGTTTTGGAGCAAGACAACCGGAGTATGGGCGTGACGTCACAGTAGAAATGTTCTATAAGATTGGAGCCACAGAACTGGAGACTGAACAAGCAGCTGGTGTGCACAACTGACTGAAAGAAGCCCATTATGAATGAAAGACTGGCAAGAGACAAACATTTGCTTTTGGTCATGATGGAAACATAGTGAAGAGGGTGGCAGATAGCAGTGTAGCGGTCATACGACATAGTGGAGAGTAGGAAAACCTCCGTTCCTGCTAGGCCAGCAAAAAAAAAAAATTGGGTGGCACAACCATTAAACGAGATGGTCTTCCTGAGGGATGGAAGGTCAGACAACATTTTAGGAGTGATAGATGTAGAGTAGAAGAGGTCAACAGCTGAGAGGCAACTCAAGAAGTAATACATTGGAGTGTGAAGGTTGGAGGCAACAAGGACAAGAATAATTATCCCAATGTTTCCGAGTATGGTCACAAGGTACACCATCAAGAAAAAAGCAAAGAGGAACGGGATTAGTTTATCATTATCGGTTAGGCCAGAAAATACAAACACTGTCACCTGTGTGTTGTTTTCCATAGCCATTGAGCTTTTACTTTAGAGATAAAAAATTAACTTAAATGTTGGAAAATATGGATATGTTTTTTTTTTTTTCAGGAAACCTATGCCAAGAGAAATACGTAGGTTGTCATAGCTAATCTCATTAGAATCTCAAAGAATAATCACCTGACTGATTGTAGCTTCATTACCTTCTCAGTTAGTAGAATGAAGTAAACATCTATGGTCAGTATACGTCAGGATGTATTGAAGACATTGGATCCTCATGATGACCAGGGAACTGTCATTTTTAGGAGAACAATGATATCCATCTTATTTCTCTTTGTAAGGTTTTTTTTTCTGTATATTTACAGCAGTACAGCTTTGTTGAGAGAGAGAGAGAGAGAGAGAGAGATAGAGAGGGAGAGAGAGAGAGAGAGATAGAGAGGGAGAGAGAGAGAGGTGTGGAGTGATTTTAACACAGTTTTGATTTCACAGTGAAACATTCTGGGTATATTTATAAAGCAGTGATTGGGACATTCACCAAACATTCATAGCAGATGTCTTTTCCTGGTGTATTTGTTTTAAATGCCATTGCTTGATTACCATGCAGTGAATGCTTGGTAAATGACCAATTGTATGCTTTATAAATTTGCACCTTAATTTCACTCATTGCTTAGGAAAAATGTCCTTGGACTTTTCTTTGTAAGGTAGAAGGTGTAATTTTGGGTAGTTTATTTTATTTAATTTCATGCCCTTTGTATTTATGTTCTGTCACTTAAAGAGGACCTTCAGTCCAACCCCCCATTTTCTTTTTCTCTGCCACTGCTTTCCTCCAGTTGTTCTAGGCAGAGTTTGGATACTCACCCAGCCATCGGATACAGGGTTGTTCTGCTGTCATCCTTCTGTCAGCAGACACCGTTGGGTCCCGACCTGCCATCTTACTTGTGACGTCCTCGAGAGACCCACCAGCTCTTCTGGGTTCAGCCGGTTTGGCTTTGTGATGACGTGCCACTAGGCCTGCCCCCCCTCCTATTTTTGAATGAATGACTAAAGGCCTCCTATAATATGTGACATGCATATCACAGGAGGCCTAGCGAGCACTATGCACATCACTCATCTAGGCAAATGATGTGCACTGAGGGGCGGGGCCACACTTTTTTTCCACAAAAGAAGGTAAATTTAAAAAAAAAGAATGCCCGATTCATAAAGAGGAAGGGAGGAGGGTGGAGTTTTTTCTGCTTTTTGTCAACAAAAATAATTGAGTACTGTCAGTGATACTTTTTTTTTATTTATACTAAAATTTTGGGGTGTACATTCTTTTAGGTCAAATCACACAAGTAGTCAGCAAAATATTAAGTAAGCCAATCTCTGGAAAAAACTAACAAACAAAAAAAAAACACAACGGTGCGCATATAAAACAATGGTGACTAAATTAGAATAGTTGGTGGGATAAGGAAAATAGAGGGCTATGGAATGAAGGATGTCTTTTTGTCTTATGCCGCGTACACACAATCGGAAATTCCAACAAGAAAAACGTGGATTTTTTCTGACGGAATGTTGGCTCAAACCTGTGTTGCATACACACGGTCACACAAATCTTATCGGAAATTCTGACCATCAAGAACGCGGTGACGTACAACACGTACGACGAGCCGAGATCAATGAAGTTCAATAGGCAGTTCGGCTCTTCTGCGTTTTTTGCACGTTGGAATTGCATACAGACGAGCAAATTTTCCGATAGAATCTTTTTCCGTCGGAAAAATAGAGAACCTGCTCTCAATCTTTTGTTGGAGGAAATTCCGACAGAAAAAGTCAGATGGAGCATACACATGGTCGGAATTTCTGACAAAAAGCTCACATCGGACTTTTCTTGTTGAAATGTGTACGCGGCAAAAGGATGTAAAATGTAAATGTAATGTAAAATAATCTAACTACTTGACTCAAAAACAGGATAGTTTAAAATAGCTTCCATAACCCCAAAGACATGCTGGTAGCCTGGTAGGTTAATTGGCTTCTGTCTGAAAAATTGGCCCTAGTATATGAATGTGAGTTAGGGACCTTAGATTGTAAGCTCCTTGAGGGTAGGGATTGATGTGATTGTACAATGTATATGTAAAGCGCCGCGTAAATTGACGGCGCTATATAAGTACCTAAAAAAAAATAATAATAATAACCCTCAGGAGGCATTTACAACACCATGTATCCTTTGTCATATAACACCCTCCTAGTTAGGTGGCTAGGACGCTAGGCAAATGTAGTTCTTTAGGCTCCTCTTAAGTCCATGGAGCAGTTGTTGATTGTTTTTGGCTGCTCTGGGTCTCACAGACTGTGGGTTTGATTGCTCTTCCCTGTCTTCCAGAGGTTTCTGGAACATAGAGAGGGGGGCAAGGCAAATCTCAGCCTGAATTTTCACTGTGCTGCAGCCAATCCCTGGTGAAGTGTGCCCAGGCATATAAATAGTCTGAGATTTAGAGCAGTGGGGTCCTGGGGGCCTATCTCTTGAGATCCCTTCTGGAGCAAATCAAGGGATTCCTCATCTGAGGACCTGTTCCGGAAAGCTCACTGAAAGGTGTCTGTCAGGAAGGGCACACCAAAGATGGCGTCTATGGACATTCCCATGTTCTGCATAGAAGGGCTGCACGGGCGCAGGCATGCACACGCTTGCACACCAGTGCCGCACACGCGCGCCCAGTGACGTTGTGGCGCTAATAGACTATTTGAACTGCCTTACTTCCTTGGATCAGGGCTCTCTGGTCTACAGCATTACCTGAGACCTCTGATTATCATTTACCTGTATTCTGCTCCAGTTGACCTGAATTGCTCCTGACTACCCCTCCTTATCTGCCTGCATCTGACCTCGGCCTGTGTTGACTACGTTTCTGCCTGCTCCTCCTGCTACCTTGCTGCCAGCCTGTTGCCGAACCTGCCTGTACCTGAGACCACGTTCCTGCCTACTCCTTCTGCTACCCTGCTTCCAGCCAGTTGCCGAACCTGCTTGTATCTGACCCTGCTCCAGTGTTTACCTGCTTTGGACTTGTGTGTCTACTCTTCCAGTCCATCTGCCCGCACCTGCCTGAGCTCCAGTTCCAGTCTGACAGCTGTTCCCGGGTCCGTTCCAGTTCCTGCTCCAGTTCTGGTCCAGCTCATCTACCAGCAACCTTGCAGGGCTCTAATGCGATTCTGCACTCCTGCGCCTCCTGTCTTCACTACCAGGGGCCTCGAGTGAGAGGTGTAAGAGAGGCCTCCCTCTGCATACCAGACTCTTCCACCAGGTATGTGACAGTGTCTGGTGGATACTGGTAGGAGGCATCCGGTGATCCAAAGTCATTATGAGTACTGCCCTGCGCCCAGGGTTTTTAGTGACTGTGTGCTGTATTCCCCTGGGTGGACGAGTATACAGAACCCCGCCCTGGGCTTTATTTGAGCCTTAATACAGACTATTCACAAAGACATGGCAAGGTGAAATTTCCTAACACAAGCAAATAGGAAAGTTGGAGTATCCCCATACCACCCCTTCTCCATCTCAAATTCTTCAAAAATAAAACCAAAAATATACCAACTGTAGACTGATTATTGAGCCAGAATGAGTTAAATGTTGTTGTGTGCTTGGCTGCCTTGCTGCCTCTGGACTGCTTTGAGAAAGAACCTGCTAATCTACAGCGGCATCTACAGTCATATATAGGACCCAAGATCACCAGCAAGCCATCTGTAAAAGGAAAACGTTTTTATTGGTCTCTTCAAAACAAGCAAACACAAATGGATTTCATCAGCAAAAGTAAAGCAAACAATTTACACTCCTGGTCAGGGGTGGCCCGTCCATTAAGAGCGCATGGGCACCACCCCCCTATCCAATGCGCCTGGACCCCATACTGGATGTCAGAGACTCTAATAGGCTTTAAAAAATGGTGGGATCATGTCGCAGAGCACTGTGAACCGAGCCCACCAAGTTGTGTGACAATATTTAATGAATATTCGCTACTTTAACACTGATTCTCTTCCCGGCCAATCAGAAAGCGGGTCTGATACCCGTTTCACAATTGGCCAAAAGAAGAAGTGCTCCGATTGGCCACCAAGGAGGAGGAAGGAGACAGAAGCCGTTGTGATGCCGGCGGAGGAGAGAAGGGGAAGCCGCCTGTGATGCCTGCTGCCCCCAATGATACCCACCACCTGTCGCCCGGGTAAAGCGCTGCCTGCCATAGATGACGGACCGACCGGACCAGGGGGGTGTGGGTGCACTGCTTGCCGCCCTCCCATAATAATTACCACCAGCCGCCACTGCTCCTGGTATAAGGAAAACCATAAAACATGACTCACTGGGGTTTGGAGTTCATACTTGTTTTGGGGGTACAAGACAAGCTGCAGGAGTTCAGTAAACCAGAATCTCAGTTCTCTAGAGAGTCCACCCTTTTTCACAGTTGTGAACAACTCCACACTACCTCACAGACCTCTGCTTCCTTCCTGCTAATTTTCAAGACTCCCATGCATGTGGCTTAGCATCATTTAGGACCAGAGTTCCCTTAATCAGGGTTTGGAGATTCTTCCCTCCAAAAACTTTTCGAACCTCTGAAATTCTGAAAAGTAAGCCTGTTCCCATTTATGCATTGGGGAGGTGTGTTGATGTGCCATTTTAAATTATTATTTATATAGACTGATTTATGTAAGGAATGGAACAATATATTGATTAATGTATAACCAAATGAACCATTGATGAAGAGTTCCACTTTATTTTGTTATAATAAGTTCAAACTGTATGTTTCGTGGGATGTTTTTTCTGCTCGCTTGTCTACTGATATTATTATGATGATTAAGTGTATTTTGCAAGCACGGAATGTGACCTTGCGAGTTTCACCTGCAGTGGGCTGCTTTCTGCCTTTGGCAAGACGCCCGAATCACAGTGATAAAACCCCAAGACAAATAATAAAGAATGGTATTCATGCATAACCATACTCTGTGTTGGTATCATTGAATATACAGCTGGCTAGAGTTACTTCCACAGGTCCGACCCAGCTCAAGCAGAACCAGAGCCAGGACCAGAACCTCTCAAATGGTAGCAGCGGTGGGATGATTCAACTGAACAGGTGAGACCCCTTTATTTTTATTGGGAATTTAATGTCTTACTCTGTTCATTGATTCATCCGGACTAGACTCTCGAGGGAACACTGTATCCCTGGGACTCTCTGAAATAATGAGAGGAGGTATATAGGGACTTCGCTAGGTTGGCCAAGTCATGAGAGGAGGTATATAGGGACTTCGTTAGGTTGGCCAAGTCATAGTCAATGAGGGAATCAGAAATTCCCTCATTTCTATAGGGCAGATCTGTGGAAACTCTATTTACTGTGTACACACCAGGTTGATTTAATTATATCATCTTGCAAATGTCTATTATTTCTTGTTGTGGTGAATGTAAAACTGGTTTACTGTTTGCTTACAAAGGGAAGACCACGTCATTAGTGACAATTGTTCCAGGGGGGTATCATGTCAAAATTGGCAAGGGTCCTATGTTCCAGGGATCAAAACAACATATGTTAAGGTTTAATATACACAACATACTACCCCCCAGTCCGGTGTTCGAGGGACTAAGTGTAGCAGAAATACAGTGTCTGGTTGTATTTAAAAAAAGAGGACACTGGGTTCCTTGTCATAAATCTATAAATTGTCATAAGGTTGAGGACATTTTCCGCCCCTGGAACGAAATAGAGAAAGCAAGACAGAATTTTTTTTAATTTTAAAGTATAAGAATAAAATATTATTGTTTGTTAAAATGGGTAATCAGTCGGGAAAAAGTGATGATGAAGGTAAGCATCAACCCTCCCCGATAGATTACATGAAAGGCAATTATGGAAATCATTGTACTGATCCGTTCTGGTCTCTGGTCTTAAAAAGAGCACATCAGTTAGAAGTGCCATGTTTGGGGGAGTACGGACCATGTTCCGAAGGAGAATGGGAAGAAGTGACCAGAATATGTGGCCAGCACAAACAGTACAATTATCCCATACAGACCTCGATAAGGATTACATGACTCAATGTTGTAAAATTTGGGCAAAAGGTATGAAGGAATATAGAAAGAAGCACACAAATATGAAAGAGGGAAAGAAAAATAAGGCAGAAGGTATAATGGGTAGCCCATCAGCCCCCCCTAATTTATATCAAGAAAAACCACCCCCATATGCTATGGAGAAGGATAAGTCTCCTGTCCCAAAGCAGATATATCCCTCGTTGGATCCAAATATCATAGCAGGAGTCTTAACTATAGCCAATGAAAAAGGGGAAGGCTGGATGAAGGAAGCAGAGGAAAAAAGGCGGACAAAGGAAAAGTTTAGTATATTGGTACGGGCACAGGAAAAGTATGATGAGCAAGATAGAAAAGAAAAAAAGGAAAGAAGACAAATGTGGGAGGAAGTTAAACAGCAAATGACAGAAAAAGATGAAAGAATAAGGGAATTAAGCAAGTTATTAGACTACATGAAACAGATTAACCCAACAGAAACTACTATGATACACAAAGCAGAACAGCTTATTGAAGCCGATCGTAATCTTGTAGCGCCTGATCTGTCCAGGCAGTCATCCCCTGGACAAACCCCCACACATGCCACAAACAAAATTGGTACTGATGATTCATTCGTAGCATACACAGAATAAACACCTCTAGACACAGAAAAGCCAAAGGGGTCTTTCCCCTTCATTACAATGGGAGATACACATATACAAATACCATTGCCCTTAGGAACAGTCAAGGAAATTAGAGATACATGCCCAAAACCAAAAAAGGATCCCAGCCAAGCGGTCACTTATTTACAGAGATACTGTTCAGGAACAAGAATGTCTCCTGAAGATCTCAACACTATAATTCAAAATATAGACCCCGAGTCCGCTGCTGACATAAAAATAAATGATTGGGCTAAAGATGCAAATTTATATACGGAGGCAGAAGATTGGAATGTTTTTTGGAACAAATTGTTGCAGGCTTGGCTTAAAGCTTATAAAAATACATCTATGTTGCATGATTTGATCTCTTGCAAACAGCAGACAGGAGAAGATTTTCACACTTTTGTCAACAGACTACACAAGTTGTATAAAAATTGCGGAATAGACAATGATCAATTATTTGTGAGTACAGCCATAAATAATGGAGATCCCAAGGCTACTCAAATAATAAGACTAATAAATCCAAAGTGGGCAGCATCTACTGCAGATCTATTTATAACAGACATAAAAGACAGAGCATCCTCAGGAATATTTAGCACAAAAGGAGGATTATTTACCTCCATCATAGAAGACAATCCAAATGTGGCTATGGTCAGTAGACCAAGCTCAGGGGCAATACCTAGAGGGAATTATCCTCCCCGAAGTCAGGAGCAGGGTTGTTTTAATTGTGGGGACTTAAATCATTGGAAGTCAGAATGTCCACAGAGGAGAGGAGCTAGAGATAACTTTGCTAGGAGAGGCAGAGGAGGATATAGTTCGAGATCTCAACACAGACCTCAACAGAGATACGAAGGGCAGCTACAACAGAGATCCCAGTCAGCTCCAGCAGCCCCTCCCTTCAGCCCCAGGAATACTCAAATGGGAAAAGAGAGGATTTAGGACAGCAGATAACAAAGAGATAGCAAATAAGGCTTTTGTTCTCTCTCTGCTGGCTGCACTGCAACTCCCACGAAGTCTCCGAGTTATTAAAGTAAAAGGACACTCGTATGACAAAAGTAAAGAAGCACAGGGCAATGCATTGGCAGATAGAGAAGCAAAAAAAAGCAGCGGACTCCGTTCCCACCTCTCATCCCATCACATTGCTTTTTGCTACTGACTTCTCTTCCCCAGATTTTCCATCACTAGCTTCCCTCCTGCAGTCCAAGGCAACCGCCCAGGACATTAAACACTGGACAGAGCATAACTTGTTAAAGACTACTTCGGGCCTTTGGACAAGTAAGGAGGGAATAATATGTATACCTGAAGCAGCAGCCCCTTTACTTATTTCCTATCTACATGGTCCAGGTCATTTGAGAAGAAAAACAGTTTTGACAATGTACATACAGTCCTTCAGCACAATCAATGATACACACCTCGTTGCCCAGTTGACAGATTCATGCCTCACTTGCGCACAAAACAATGTGCAATGTAAAAAACAGGGTATACATGGAAATTTGCCCCCCCCCCAATAGGCCCCCTCCAAGATCTACAAATAGACTTTACACACATGCCAAAACAGAAAGGGAATTTAAAATACCTTTTGGTCATAGTGGACAAGTTTATCTCATGGGTCGAGGCTATTCCAACCACAGGAGAAACGGCCAAAATAGCATCAAGGGCACTAATAAATCACTGGATTTCGAGGTATGGTTTACCAGCCAAGATCTGGTCAGACCAGGGTCCAGCTTTTACAGCTGTCCTCACTCAGGACCTAGCGAAACTCCTGGGCATTCAATGGAAACTACATATTCCATATCACCCACAAAGTGCAGGAATAGTAGAAAGAATGAACAGAAATATAAAGGATAAACTCAAAAAGGCCACAGGAGGAACTATGAAGCGGTGGATTGATTATCTCCCTGCAGTCCTATTCCAAATAAGAACAGCCCCACATTCCAGAACAGGGTTGTCACCATTTGAAATACTTATGGGTAGGCCAGCACAGAGGAAGCCTGATGAGGGAGAGGAGGTTAATCTTTATTCTCTACAGGAAGAGTACGTGAAACATTTGGTAAGTAGTCTTAGTGAAACAGAGGACAAAGTTGCTGTCACTTTTCCTCCTCTCTCCACAGAACCTACACATCCGTATATCCCAGGAGACAAAGTGCTGATAAAACAACAAGCTGTCCGGAGACAACCAGGTCCTATTTTCCAGGGACCATTTGAAGTCCTGAAGGTTGCCAGAACAGCCGTTCTCACAGATCAAGGCCCACAGTGGATCCATGCATTAAGACTAAAGACATTTCCAGGCACACCCCCAGAGAAAAAGGAGGTGAAACAGGTGTTACAAGTCCTCGAAAATAGAGACTAAAAGGAAGACTGTACCCTAAAAATGACTCTGTTCATAGCAAATGATTCAGGGAAGCTATGGGCTCTGTTGGCAGGACTCGTGATATTGGTGTTTATCCCCACTTGGATCATAACTAACTGTATGTATCACCTGGAGGATCTGGGTGAAATGAAGGGTATATGGGGTAAAAATACCGAGAAGAAGTGGTACAATGAATATTATTTTCTATTATTTGTTATAATAAGTTCAAAGTGTATGTTTCGTGGGATGTTTCTTGTTCATACATCACGGGACACAGAGCAGCATAGTCATTACTATGTGGGTTATATAGATTACCTTCAGGTGCTGGCACTGGCAACTTCCAAAACAGGAAGTACCCTCCCCTATATAAGCCCCTCCCATCCGGGAGTACCTCAGTTTTTTGCCAGTGTCTAAGGTGTTGGCCAAGGTTAACATGTATTCATCTGGGCTTGTGTACAGGTTCTCTGGGCCTTAGCAAGCTATTCCGGATCCGACCAAAAAAGCTTCATAGCTAAACGGTCGGTACCCGGGCCTTGCAGAGAAGAGCAGGGTTTTGCCTGTAATGCCTCTCTTAGGAGGGCTGGACCCTGGGATCCAGAGCTCTGGTCATACCCAAAACCAAGAGGCTATCTGTGCAGGGTGCTATACAGGTCCAGGGGAGTGGAATCCTTGGGAACCCGGTCCCTGAAGGTCTAGTACAATGCCTGCCGTGAGAGGTGAAGTTTGGGCTTCTGTGGACCAAACAAAGTCCTGCGGCGGGGAAAAGGTAAGTGGGGGCCCCTCAGGAACTTGGTTCTATTGAGGGGACCCCCAAGCCTAATATGTCTTTCTGCCTGTTACCTAAAGGGTATTCCCGCTAATAGCTGTATATGCCTAAGAAATCCTAGAAATGTTTTTTCATAAGGGAAGTTTTAAAAAAACTGTAAACCTGGAAATGTTTTTTCATAAAGGAGGTTTTAAAAAAAAAAAAAAAAAAAAAGACAAAGGTGCGGTACCTGTGTTTGTCCACTAGAGGCCGCTGTGGAACGTCTTTTTTCTTGGGACTATTCCTTCCATGGTGAAAGTCCAGGCAGATGAGTGAGCTCTCTATCAGGGAAGCTGCATTCCTCTGTCATGCTGCCAAGTAGTTAACTTCCATCCCCGAGTCCTGGTGAAACAGGGACCCTGGCTCCTCTCCCTACATGGCGCCAAGAGCGCACACGTGCACGCGCGCGCGCGCGCACACATGCTTTCCTTTTATAAGGTTTAGCTTAAAAAAGGGGGCGGAGCCTGGCGGATGACGCGCTCTGTGCGCCCAGCGCTTCTGCGCATGTGCGGGCGTCCCAGCAAGATAAAAGGACTCAGTCCACGCTGCTTGCTATGGACACAGAGCATGAAAAGGAGCTGGTAGCATGGTATAGGGGCTTACAGCGGGCGGTTGATACAGGCATCCCCAGAAAGACGCATTAGTAGACACCCACTGATGTACATAGCAGCAAATTGCATTAGACTATTTCAGTAAGGGGTGTATTGCGGCTGGAATACCTCAGCTTTGAACTAAGGAATATGCCGCCTAAAAAACTCCGAGATATACCTCTCAGGAAGTGTAGGGGGTCTCCATCGGGCTCTGAGGATCTGGAGCAGTCATCTGCACCCTCCTCCCCTGAGAAATCAGAGGTTAATACCCATAAGGAACCCCCGGGAGTGCCAGGTACTGCGGCTGTCCTCAGTCCACCTGCTCCTGCATATATAACAGAGGAGGTTTTTTCCTCAACTCTGGAGGGATTGGAGCAGAGATTGGCAGCATTGATCGCTTCTTCTCTACAGGAAAGAAAGCGCGCCAGATCTCCATCACCTCCATTAGAGTGCCTGTTGGCAGAGCAACAGTCCCAGGAAGGGACCGACCTACCTGAAGGGGATCAGGAGGAGGTTAGCTCTGTTTTTGAGGAATCGACAGTAGATGAACCATTTTCAGCATCGCAGACTGAAAGATTGTGGGTCCAGACCCTAACTGACATGGTTCGATCTGCATTTAAAATGCCTCTTGTTGAACCATCAACTACTGCTGTCTCCTCATTGGGGTCGCTAAAAGCTCCCCAGGTTAATTGCTCCTTTCCAATACATCCATTATTGGAAGGACTTATATACCAGGACTGGGAACATCCTGATAAACTATTTGTTCCGCCTAAAAGGTTTCCGGTGATCTATCCCATGGAGGAAAAGTTCACCCAGAGATGGAATGTTCCTACGGTGGATGCAGCCATCTCTTCTGTGAACAAATCACTGACATGTCCAGTAGATAATGTTCAAATGTTCAAAGATCCAGTGGATAAAAAATTGGAATCTTTATTAAAATCTGCTTTTTCCACAGCAGGGGCTGTTACACAGCCAGCAGTGGCAGCTATTGGGGTCTGCCAAGCTTTAAAGGATCAAATGAAAATGGTCCTGAGGGATTTGCCAGACCAGCAGGCCCAGGCTCTGGCTGATCTGCCTAGAGCATTATGCTTTGCGGTTGACGCCATCAAGGATTCTATCCATCAGGCCTCCCGCCTCACGCTGTCTTTGGTACATATGCGTAGGCTTCTGTGGCTCAAAAACTGGTCTGCTGAAGCTTCCTGTAAGAAGCTCTTAGTTAGCTTCCCATTTCATGGGGAACGCCTTTTTGGCGAAGACCTGGATAAGTATATCCAGAAGATTTCCAGTGGTAAAAGTACTCTCTTACCGAGTAAAAAGAGGTCTAGGGGTCCATCTTTTAAGAGGACTACCTCTCCTATCCCTGCGACGTCTGCTACTAAGCAGTTCCGACGGCCTCCTCGGTCAAACTCAGGAGGTAAAAATCAGGGACAGCCACAGGGTAATAAAAAGCCCTGGATCCGAAGAGGTACTAAACCAGCCTCCAAGTCAAGCCTATGAAGGGCTGCCCCCACTCAAACGGGTGGGGGGAAGACTTCAGTTGTTCGCAGAGACCTGGCGGGAGACGATCAAAGACAGATGGGTGCTCTCCGCAGTAACTCTGGGATACAAGTTGGAGTTAAAAGAGTCTCCTCCGTCCCATTTTATGTGGTCAGGCATGCCAAGAGACCCTCTAAAAAGAGGGTCTCTCCTATTGGCGTTAGAACAACTATTGCTCCAAGGAGTAATTATGGAGGTTCCTATGGAAGAGTGGGGGTTGGGTTTCTACTCAAACCTTTTCACAGTCCCGAAGCCAAACGGGGACATAAGACCCATATTGGACCTAAAGAGTCTAAACAAATTTCTAAACGTCCGGTCTTTCCGGATGGAGTCGATCCGATCGGTCACCGCTGCCCTACAAGGGGAGGAATGGTTAGCCTCGATCGACATCAAAGATGCTTACTTGCATGTTCCCATCTTTCCAGGTCATCAAAAATTCCTACGCTTTGCAGTAGAAGGGCGCCATTTTCAGTTCAGAGCCTTACCATTTGGTCTGGCCACAGCACCACGAGTGTTCACAAAAATTCTGGCCCCACTGTTGGCCGATCTAAGAACACGGGGTGTAACGATAATGGCATACCTAGACGACCTGTTGTTGATGGACCACTCAGTTGCCAAGCTAGAAGTGGTAATTGTCGATACAATCAAGTATCTAGAGTCTCACGGTTGGGTCATCAACCTGGACAAGTCAGCCCTACAGCCAGTGAAAAACCTGGTATATCTAGGGCTACGGCTGGATTCAGACCAGAGGAAGATTTTCTTACCTCTAGACAAGGTATCCTCTTTGAGGGCCTTGGTCCGTCTGCTTTGTGCAAAAAGACAGCCGTCCATACGCCTGTGCATGAGGCTGCTAGGAAAGATGGTAGCATCATTCGAAGCTGTACCATACGCCCAATTCCACTCAAGGAATTTACAAAGGGCCATATTGTCAGCCTGGAACGGAAAAGTTCAGGCTCTAGACTTCCCGATGGCTTTGTCCCCTTCCGTTCGGAAGAGTCTCTGCTGGTGGTTGATCCCCCAGAATCTCCAGAAGGGAAAACCCTTCAGCCCGATATCTTGGAAGGTGGTCACTACAGATGCCAGCCTTATAGGCTGGGGGGCAGTACTGGAGCAATGGTCTCTCCAGGGCAGATGGTCAAATGTAGTAAAAACCCTGCCCATCAATCTCTTAGAGATACGAGCAGCCCGGTACGCCCTAGTAGCCTGGACATCCAGACTCCAAGGGTCCCCTGTCAGAATTCAATCAGACAATGCCACAGCAGTGGCATATATCAATCATCAGGGAGGCACCAGGAGTCGTGCAGCCCAGAGGGAAGTAAGTCACATCCTGGAATGGGCAGAAAAGCATGTCCCATGTATATCAGCTGTCTTCATTCCAGGGGTGGAGAATTGGAAGGCGGACTTTCTGAGTCGCCAACAGTTATGCCCAGGGGAATGGTCCCTTCATCCCGAGGTCTTCCGAGCAATATGTCAGCGGTGGGGAACACCGGATGTAGATCTGCTAGCATCCAGATTCAACGCAAAGGTGGACAGATTTGTCTCCCGGACAAGGGATCCCCTCGCTTGCGGCTCGGATGCTCTGGTGTTCCCTTGGGATCAGTTCAGACTGATATATGCATTCCCTCCGCTACAATTGTTGCCTCGACTCCTTCGCAGAGTCAGGTTGGAGAAGAAGCCGGTGATCCTGGTGGCTCCAGCGTGGCCCCGAAGGGCCTGGTACGCGGAGATCATCAAAATGTCTGTGGGGAGTCCTTGGACCCTTCCACGTCGTCCGGACCTGCTTTCGCAAGGACCGATATACCACCCTTCCTTACTAACTCTAAGTTTAACGGCCTGGCTATTGAATCCCACATCCTAAAGAAGAGAGGTCTCTCTAACTCTGTGGTATCAACTATAATCAATGCCAGGAAGCCTGTATCCAGGCAGATCTACTATAGAGTTTGGAAGGCGTACATCACTTGGTGCGAGGCCAGAAAATGGCATCCACGTAAGTACGTTATAGGCAGAATTCTGGACTTCCTGCAGTGGGCTGTAGACAGGAAGTTTGCCTTAAGTACTATCAAGGGCCAGGTTTCGGCCTTGTCAATACTATTTCAAAGGCCCCTGGCTATGCATTCACTTGTCAAATCCTTTATGCAAGGTGTGACTCGTATTATTCCACCGATTAAGGCTCCCATATGCCCATGGGATCTAAATTTGGTTCTGTCGGTTCTGCAGAAGCAGCCATTTGAACCTTTGCGGCACATTTCCTTGGTTCTACTCACCAGGAAATTGATATTTTTAGTAGCCATATGCTCGGCTAGAAGAGTGTCGGAATTAGCCGCCATGTCCTGTAAAGAGCCATATCTGGTTATCCATAAGGACAGAGTAGTATTACGTCCTCACCCAGCCTTTCTTCCTAAGGTGGTATCGAGGTTTCACTTGAACCAGGATGTGGTTCTTCCTTCTTTTTTCCCCAAACCAAGCTCGGTAGAGGAAAAGTTATTGCATTCTTTGGATGTAGTAAGAGCAGTTAAAGCTTATCTAGAAGCCACTGCTCAGATTCGTAGAACGGATTCTTTGTTTGTTCTGCCGGAAGGCCCCAGAAAGGGTCAGGCAGCATCAAAATCTACTTTAGCCAAGTGGATTCGACAGGTCATAATACAAGCCTATGGCTTGAGAAGTAGACCGCCTCCGTTCAAAGTTAGGGCGCACTCCACGAGAGCAGTTGGAACTTCATGGGCAGTGCATCA
The DNA here is from genome assembly GCA_029206835.1 of Rana muscosa. Classification (NCBI taxonomy): domain Eukaryota; kingdom Metazoa; phylum Chordata; class Amphibia; order Anura; family Ranidae; genus Rana; species Rana muscosa. Next base: position 365,628,178 of record CM055118.1, on the reverse strand, counting down.
CCAGGCCTCCCTGGCTCAAATTTGTAAGGCCGCAACATGGTCTTCAGTACACACGTTTACTAGGTTCTACCAGGTGGACGTTAGAAGTCAGGAGGATGTCGCCTTTGGGCGCAGTGTGTTGCAGGCCGCAAAAGATCCTCATGCCTGATGGCGCCCAGCTTATGTATGGTGTATCCCCCCCCTCATGTGGCATTGCTTTGGGACGTCCCACATAGTAATGACTATGCTGCTCTGTGTCCCGTGATGTATGAACAAGAAAGTAGGATTTTTAAAACAGCTTACCTGTAAAATCCTTTTCTTGGAGTACATCACGGGACACAGAGCTCCCACCCCTCTTTTGGGGACACGTATTGCTTTGCTACAAAACTGAGGTACTCCCGGATGGGAGGGGCTTATATAGGGGAGGGTACTTCCTGTTTTGGAAGTTGCCAGTGCCAGCACCTGAAGGTAATCTATATAACCCACATAGTAATGACTATGCTGCTCTGTGTCCCGTGATGTACTCCAAGAAAAGGATTTTACAGGTAAGCTGTTTTAAAAATCCTACTTTTTTCTGCTTGCTTTTCTACTGATATTATTATGATGATTAAGTGTATTTTGCAAGCACGGAACGTGACCTTGCGGTTGCACCTGCAGTGAGCTGCTTTCTGCCTTCGGCAAGACGCCTGAATCACAGTGATAAAACCCCAAGACAAATAATAAAGAATGGTATTCATGCATAACCATACTCTGTGTTGGTATCATTGAATATACAGCCGGCTAGAGTTACTTCCACAGGTCCGACCCAGCTCGAGCAGAACCAGAACCAGGACCAGCACCTCTCAATTTACATACAGTATTTACATGGTTACGTCATTGGTAAGGTTGAATAAAGACACCAGTCCATGCATTTCAACATGTGTAGATGTGTGTGTATGAGTGTGTATGTACTGTATTTACTGTACAGTACCTGACCGCAATATTGTACATAACTTGGCTGCCCGCGACCCCCGTCGCGGGAGCCAGCGCCGAGCTCTGTCGCTCCTCCCGCTCGCCGCCTGCAATACATTCCTATGGATGCGCTGCATCTCGTGGGGACGGCGAGCGCGAGAGACACAGCCTCACAGCGGCGATACCCAGCGCGATCCCATTGCGCTGGATATACAAAATCGGCGGCACCTACTGTATGTCTCCATTTACCATTTCCCTGTATATTGCAATCCCTAAGATGTTCATATAAGAGTTTTGTTAAAATTATCAACACTTCCTGCTGACACCACCAATTGTGGAAGGGAGTTCCACACCCTTACCGCTCTAACAGTAAAGAACCCCCTGCGTAATTTAAGGTCAAACCGCTTCTCGTCCAACTTCATTGAATGGCCGCGTGTCTTCTTAAGTGATCTGAGACGGAATATTTTTTTCCCATTGCTAGAATCGCCATTTAAATGTACACTATATTACCAAAAGTATTGGGTCACTTGCCTTTACATGCACATGAATGTTAATAGCATCCCAGTCTTAGACCATAGGACTCAATATTGAGTTGGCCCACTATTTGCAGCTAAAAACAATTACTGTGAGTGATCCTTTTTTCTTATTTTGCACTAACATCCAATTTTTAGGACAAACTTTCAGGGTTTACCCCTTTCTTCAAGGTCCAGCTTCTTCAAAGTAACGCTTGGACCTTGAAAAAGGTGGTACACCCTGAAAGCTTGTCCTGAAAATTTGGATGTTAGTGCAAAAACAAAAGAAAATGTTTTTGATGTGGTAGTGTGAATGCTCACTGCAGAGGCCAGGCACTTTTGAAATGTCTCTGTTATATATATCTATCTATAGATAGATAGATATATATAGATATATATATCTATATATATATATAGATATATGTATATATCTATATATATATATATATATATATATATATATATATACACTATATTAACAAAAGTATTGGGACTCCTGCCTTTACAATCACATAAACTTTATTGGTATCCCACTCTTAGTCCGTAGCATTCAATATTGAGTTGGCCCACCCTTTTCAGCTATAACAGCTTTAACTCTTCTGGGAAGGCTGTCCACAAGGTTTAGGAATTTGTCTATGGGAGTGTTTGACCATTCTTCCAGAAGCGCATTTGTGAGATGGGATTTTAATGGCAACAACTCCAAAGTTGTATAAAAAAAATTATTGATACATATAAAAAAGATAAATCACACGTGATGATTTATAAAAGCAGAGCAAGTGCAAATGACAAATTCATTGCAAACATACAAAAAAGCATACAGTAAATGTAATGTTACTCTCCATTGTCCGAGAACAATCTTCAATAACCGTCGCGTTTCAGGTTCAAGCCCTTCTTTAGGGAGTATTTATATAGGAGAATCTAGATTCAAATATTTGTCTAATGAGTAAGAAAAAACAAAAAACAAAAATGTTGTGTTATAGACATACAGTAGCAAACATATCGAATAATGATCAAAACCATGTCCATAGGACACCTACCAGAATGGAATGAATGGTGCAATGCTCAAATGTGCAATTGTTCAAGCGGGGATCAAAAACTTTAATGCAGCATATGATGTAATTGGAGGTCTTTAACACTGCCCCCAAGCCCAACCAGGATACCCCACGGAGGTCCCCACAATAAATGGTCGCAGACAGAGGGTGGACCAACTCAATATTGAACCCTACGGACTAAGACTGGGATGCCATTAAAGTTAATGCTTAGTGTATATTGCAATCATATCTCTTCTTAAGTGTCTTCTCCAGGGAGAATTATGCCTCGTACACACGACCAGTTTTCCAGTCGGGAAAACTGCCATGACAGCATTTGGCCGGGAAAACTGGCCATGTGTATGCTCCATGGCAGTTTTCCCGACAGGACATGTTCTCTTTTTTCCTGCTGCGATTCCCGGCGGTCTTTTTCCCGGCAGTTTCCCTATGGGAAACACTGCGGTGGAGCATACACGCGGCCGGGATTCCCGGCCAAAGCTCTCACCGCAGTTTTCCCGACAGGAAAACCTCTGGTGTGTACAGGGGGAAAGTTAACGAGCAGGTTCTCGGTTTTCCCCCTGGGATTCCCGGCGTACTTTTTACCGCCGGGAATCCCGTTCGTGTGTACAGGGCTTAAGTTTAATGATTGCAGTCGTTCCTCACAACTCTGGTCCTCCAGCCCACTCATTCGCTTTGTTGACCTTCTCTGAGCTCTCTCCAGTTCCAGCACATCTTTCCTGAGGACTGGTGACCAGAGCTGGATGGCGTACAAAAAAAATTACAAATCTCTGTTAGGAATTGTAATTGTATTAATGCTATATTTAAAGTTGCATTTGGAAGAAAATTTTGTATGCTGGCATTTTGATAAAATAAAAATAAATAAATAATAATAATAATATAAAACAAATTACAAATCTCTATATTTGATACTAAAAAGCACAAGCTTGTAAAAATGGTGCCATATAAAAAAAAAATGCTTTAAGGCAAATTCCTCAGATATAACACAAAAAATGTGCTCACTAAAAATACACTGAACTTTCCTCAGAAAAAAAGTGCAGCAGCTAAAACAAATGGTGCATCGTGATGGAAATTGTCTTCATTTTGTTTCAAAACTGAGCAATAAATAGACTTTGGTTACCATTTGATATGTCATTTTCTCACCTCTCTTTAATTCACACCTGTCTGATGTTAGGGCTTCTGTATATGGGAATCTGAAATCCTTTTTATAATATATTGCTTTAGCTTGGGAGAAATTCCCATCCACCCCAGAGCACATCATTAATGATTTTTAACAAGAAAACAAGAAACAAGGCTGTTATTAATTGGTTTCTTGAGGAATAATTGAATGTGCCATTAAGGAATACATCCTTCATTTTGTGTTTTATTATGAAATTATCATTAAAGTGTAGGGATTTGCTAAAAGTAGCTAACATGGATTTGCCAGAGGTTTTTCGATATATATGAATTAGTATGTATTTTTGACCCTATTGTCATTGTGTAGATATATATATTTTTTTATATTAGGTCTGGATTTTTTCAATATATCTCACCCCTGTAACTCCATGATATTATAGATATTTTATTCATTGAAAAAAAAATGTTTTTGATTTTTTGTACCTTGATGTTTGTTTTTATTATTTTTATTCCACAATATTTTATTAGTAGAAAAAAGAGTGTAGGTTTACAAGATTGTTGAACAGAGAGTTGGTAAAGCATATTGATAGTTACAATCAATGGTAAAACATTTGTGGTCAGAACAAATGCGAATATCTAACTATGGCACAAATCAAGTCATAAAATCAACAAAATAAGTAACAATTAAGACTTATGCGGCGTACACACGATCGTTTTTCATGCCATTTTTTTAACCAACGTTTTTCTCGTCGTTTTTTTCATGTTTCCTCTCAAGCCTGTCTTGCATCCACACGATCATTAAAAAAAACACTCGAGCAAAGCACAGTGACGTACAACACGTACAACGGCACTATAAAGGGGAAGTTCCATTCGAATGGCGCCACACTTCATGTTAGTAAACTTTGTTGAGCGGCGATTCGCGCTTTTCAGCCTCGTGCTTTTCAGTCCGTTACAGCGTGACAAATGTGCTATCTCCATTACGAACGCTAGTTTTACCAGAACGAGCGCTCCGGTCTCATACTTGATTCTGAGCATGCGCATTTTTTTTCCCCTCGTAAAAGCATACACACTATCGTTTTTCACGTCGTTAAAAAAAACAACATGAAAAACGACGTGAAAAAATAGAGCATGTTCGAAATTTTTAATGGCTGTTTTTCACGGCATGAAAAACGATCGTGTGTACGCCGCAATAGGGTCTGGTTGTGTTGGATCTGTTATGCCTTGTACACACGGTCAGACTTTTGCCTGTGCAAAACCGCCGTAAGTCAGTCGGAAGTCCGACAGACAGAAAGAGAACAGGTTCTCTATCTAGGTCTGTCGGAATTCCCGACAAAAAAAGTCCAATGGGGAATACACACGACCGGATTTTTTCATAAAAAAAGCCCGTCTGACTTTTTTTATCGGAAAATCCGGCCGTGTGTACAAGGCATTAAAGTTCCATGCAAGCTATAAAAACAAGCCTTCTGTCTATTGCTAGATTGGTTTGGGGTGTGTATCTTGTATATGATCGGATGTTTAAGAGTTGGTATGTTAATTATGGTCATTAGGTGTGGTATTTCGTCTATGTAGCACATGACCCGATCTGGTAAATTTTCTATGTTTCATAAGATAGGGCTTTAGTGGATGTATAAGGTTGGTGAAGATGTAAACCAAAAGAGAGGAAAAAGAGAAATCGGGTAAACGAGGGGGGGGGTGGGGAATGGGGGGGGGGCATGACGGGTGAAGGAAGTTGTTAGGGGGATGCACTTCCCAGTCTCCACCGACAGGAATTTATGAAATACATACAGAACAGTGAAGTCCAAAAGTTTTAGGCATGTACTTAGATATCTTGAGAGGGGTCCTCCCTCATTCTTCCCCTGTTTAGGAGAGGGAGGACCTACGTCTCGTATTTAACTAAAAGTATCAGGTGGATTTATGGAGAAGGTCATTATGGGTCTAAAGTATTTTGGAGTGAAGGGTTAGATTGAGTTTGATTCATCAGTAGCTTAGATCTATCTGTGTGTAGTTTTTATTCATTTATTTTTATATGCACAAGTATATGTTTAGTTGATCTATGTACAGTATATAATTATGGATTGAAAGACCCTGAGATTGGTGCAGGCTTGTGACAAGAACAATTTATTTTTGGTTTAACCATGTTTAAATCTCATGTTCTTTGCACCTGCATTCTCCCATGTGTTTTCAATATACTTTGGGAATCAGTCTTGACCATATACGTAGGTGATTTTTTTTCTTTTGAACAGCCTTGTGATTGGATGTTTATTCCCAAATATCTACCTGATTCGCATTAGCTATGAATAAGCACCCATAGGTTGTGTGAAACGCATTAGCCGTTTGGTTCCTGTATCTTTGATATCCTGTAACTGTATTGGTCATATTGGATTTCAATAAAGGTGTTGGACTGGAGTGCGACTGTCAAAATTCTTTCTTCTGATTTTGATGTTACGTGCAAAGCCAGCACCTGTGCTTTTCACCGGGGAAGGTGTAACTATGGGATATCTGCTTGGAGCGGTGTTCATTGTCTCATGTTTAAGCAGTTGTGGACACTGAGCATGCTATACTCCTCCAGAAAATGATGGCCCAGTGACACTATTTCCCTCAAACTTGCAGGCAATTCCCTGCTGTCAAAATGACAGCCAGAAGTTGCCATGGGAATACAGAAGCTGTAAAAGCTGCTGCTTTGAAAAATCAAGACCTTCTGACACACTGTTTATATACATCGTTCAGATGCTGGATAAAGAGTGTGATGTTTGGGGGTTATTTAGCTTAATTACTTGCTGCTCATGCTATAGCCAAACCAAAAGATGGCTACAGTGGGGCCTTAATTGCCGGGACGTCCTCCTGTGCATGAGCTGCCTACATGTCCCTGTAGGCCACGCGCAGCGTGCTCTGTGATCACAGAGTCTATGAGACTCGGCTGATCACAGATCAGAGTAAGGGGCTGATCCTGGCTCCTTACCACGTGATCAGCTGTCAGCCAATGACAGCTTATCACGTGATGTAAACAGAAGATCGTAATTGGTATTATTTTTTCCCTCATGCTATCAGCGTGAGGGGAAAAAATCAGATCACCGGCTTCTGTTAGAGGGATTTGGTCTCTCACACAGAGAGCTGTGGCTGTCCCATCAGTGCCCACCAGTCAAACCTACCAGTACCACCTATCAGTAGCTACCAGTGCCACCCATCAATGCCCACCAGTGCTGCCAATCAATGCCCATTAGTGCCTCATCATCAGTGCCATTGATCAGTTCTGCCTACCAGTGTCACCTACCAGTGCCCATCAGTGCCATCCATCAGTGCTCATCACTGCCAACTATCAGTGCTGCTTATCAGTGCCCTTCAGTGCCACCCATCAGTGCTAATCATCAGTGCCCATCAGTGCCAACCATCAGTACCACCCATAAGTGACACCTATCAGTGTTGCCTCATCAGTGATTATCAGTTCCACCTATCAGTGCCCATTAGTGCTGCCTTATCAGTGCCCATCAGTGCCACCTACCAGTGCACATCAGTGCCCATCAGTGCAGCCTCATCAGCGCATATCAATGAAGGAAAAAAATACCTGTTTTAAAAATTTATAAGAAAATATGAAACAGTTTTTTTTTTCAAAATTTCTGGTCTTTTTTGCAAAAAATAAAAAACCCAGCAGTGATTAAATACCCCCAAAGGAGAGCTCTATTTGTGTTAAAAAATGATAAAAAATTAGTTTGGGTACAGTGTTGCATGCAATTGTCATTCAAATTGCGACAGCGCTGAAAGCTGAAAATTGGTCTGGGCAGGAAGGGGGTTTAAGTGCCCAGTAAGCAAGTGGTTACGTGTAGAGCTAACCAGTGAGAAAACTCCATGCCATTTCTGCTGTTTAAGGGCTTGTTGGCCCACTTTTATTAAACAAAAACACACAGTCCATTCAGGATTCCCACGCATGGGGTTTTAGCTTTACACAGCAACAATGAAAACAAAAAATACAGAGCCCCCTGGCTTTCTGGTCAGCACTGCTGCTCAGGCTTTGGGCCTCGGTCCTCTTGACACTGTAACAGTGTCCCTGTTTGGTACACAATTTGTACCTCTGCTGGCACTCTCTTTCCCAGCTTCCTTGCTGCTCCAGCCCACAGGCTTAGGCCCTCCGTCTGCTCTGTCAGACTGCACCTTGCAGACATGCACGCTTCTCTCTTGCACACCTGGACCTCTCAGGAGGGTGGAGCCTAGAACCCTGGCCCAGGACCCACCTGCTTAACCACTTCAGCCCTGGAAAATTTGGCTGCCCAATGACCGGGCCATTTTTGCGATTCGGCACTGCGTTGCTTTAACTGACAATTGCGTGGTTGAGCGACGTTGCACCCAAACAAAATTGACGTCCTCTTTTTCCCAAAAATAAAGCTTTGTTTTGGTGGTATTTGATCACCTCTGCGGTTTTTATTTTTTGCGCTATAAACAAAAAAAGAGCAACAATTTTGAAAAAAAAAGCAATATTTTTTAATATTTGCTATATTTTATACCCCAAAAATATATTTAAAAAAATGTTTTTCCTCAGTTTAGGCCGATACGTATTCTTCTACATATTTTTGGTAAAAAAAATCGCAATAAGCGTATATTGATTGGTTTGCGCAAAAGTTATAGCGCCTACAAAATAGGGCATAATTTTATGGCAATTTTATTACAATATTTTTTTTTTTATAGTAATGGCGGCGATTTGCAATTTTTATCGTGACTACAACATTATGGCGGACACATTGGACACTTTTAATGCTATTTTGGGACCATTGTCATTTATACAGCGACTGTGGGGGGGATTGTGGGCCCGTGACACGATCGCCGGACACCTGTATGTTGGTTTGCGCAGCCGTGCCATTCTGACGACGTATATCGGCATTAGCCGGTCGGCAAGTGGTTAATCAATCTCCTGACTGATTACTGTGTAAATGACACTGCCAGGGAAGGGGTTAACCACTAGGGGGCAAGGAAGGGGTTAAGTGTGTCCTAGGGAGTGATTCTAACTGTGGGGGGATGGGCTACGAGTGACATGACAGTAATCACTGCTCCTGATGACAGGGAGCAGACGATCAGTGTCCTGTCACTAGGCAGAACAGGGAAATGCCTTGTTTACATAGGCATCTCCCCGTTCTGTCGCTCCGTGACATGATCGCGGGACACCTGTATGTTGCTTTGCGCAGCCGTGCCATTCTGCCGACGTATATCGGCTTTTGCCGGTCGACAAGTGGTTAATCAATCTCCTGGCTGCCTGTTTCCAAAACCTGGTACAAGGATTGGAGATTTCCTCCCACCCAGATCCTTGTGAAACCTCCATGCTCCAGGTCCCCAACTGGATTTTACAAACCAGAGTAAACTGACAAAAACAGATTCCTCCACATTAAACAACCATCCTGGAGCCCCTCAACCTGTCTGGTTGAAAATCCTGGTCGACATACCCCATCCCAGCTAACTGTACTGTCACAAGAGGTATAAATTAACAAAACATTGTCACTATATAATCCAGTGGTTGCCACTGCACACATAAGAGATAAAAAAAACGGGCCTGGGTGCACAGCAAAGACTGTAGTACATATAATCCAAAAGAGAGAGTGGCACTCACGGGTCTTGAGAGGTGAAAGCACAGTCAAGATTTTATTTTCTGGCCCCATCCCATCTTCCTCATGACAGCAAACAAGTGAAGAAACGCAACATATATACCCTAACCCCCCCATTATTATCAGCCACATATGATGACATCAACAAGTGTAAATGTCAAAGTTCCAGCTAAAAACAAGGAGACCTTGACAAAGGAGTGGTCTATATTGCTCCATGCCCCCCATGCCTGCCACATCATCCTGCTGGTCCCCTCTGAACCTCCGATCAGGTCCCAGTCTCTGGCTAGTGGTGTGTTCCATACCGGCTCCCCGAGGACACTCTCCATCTCTGCTGCCTCCAGCACTGCTTGGGCTTCTTCCACCATGTTCTTCCCGTAATTTTGCTAGGATCAGTGACACACTTCCGAGCGCTACCATGCTATCCCCAGCCGTTATCCTGCTGAACTCTGCAGTCAGGATCGGAGGATGTTATGTGCTTTTAACTTTTTTACGATGTGAGTTTATTTTCTGCTTTTATACTCAGTTATTTTTTTAAATGTCTACACTTAAGAGGTGGCACTCCTTTCTTCCTCTTGCCAGCTAAAAACAATCATTGGCAAATGTCCAAATTATTGAGAAACAGAAAAACAACAACAAAAGTACCTACAAAATAGACATAAATAAAGGAATTAGCTAAATCCAGGCACTAAAGACAAAAATCAGAGACCGACAAAACCTGCATGACAGAGTATCATGCTGCCTAGGCAAGATGGCCACCCATGCTGAGTCAGAGCTGGAGCCGGAGAGCATGATGAATATGTAATGTGTATAGGAAAAGAGTACAAGGGGGGCGTTTCGGAGAAGCCTGCATAACCACCAGGAATGCAGATTTGGCGCACCCCCTAAGGAGACGCAAGTAAAATGGGATCACCCACCCTGCACTTCCAGGCACACCACATTTTCACAATCACTCAGAGTCAGACTTTGTTTATTTTTTTATTGAGGGATAAGAACTTGAATAGGGATTGGAAAAATTCTGGGATGCCCACTTGACTTCAGAACAGTTCCGGGGTCAACGTTTCTTTCCTATATACAGTTTATATACACTCATCTGCTTCCTCCAGGACTCACTTGCTTGCAGTACTCCCATCTGTGTCACTATAAAACGATTTGTAGCAATGGCCCATTACAGGCAGGGATTTGCAGCCCCTATACTTGTAGAACGTTGGAGTGACACAGCTAACTCAGTTCTAGCACTTCCTCCCGTGGTCATTAAGCCCAGCACCACCTCTTCAAGCACTGCCAACCCGCCTGGCTGAAGCTGCCCCTTTCACTAGCCCTCCTGGCTAACTTCTCCACACTCCTCCCTGAATGAACACTCACCTGCCCACCTGGCTGACTTCAGGTGATCTCCCGAATATGCTGACCTGCTCTTGCTGTCCTCTCAGTGCTCCATGCCTCCAGGATAGGATTCCTCTGTGTGTTGTCGAAGGTCCCTCCAGCACCCGAGCCCCAGTCCCCAAGTCACCCCAGAAGGAGAGGATTGGGGCTGCTCTGTGCAAAACCCTTGCACAGAGCAGGTAAGTATAACAGGTTTGTTAATTTTATAAAAAAAAAATGATCCTTTAAAACCCCTTTAAATTCAGCATCCCAGGATGTGATACCTGATACCTGATTTTTCATCAAGCCTGAAATGAATAGGCCTGAATTGAACTGTGGAAGTTCAGTCACAATAGATATAATATATATATATATATATATATAGATATAAAAGCTATAGGAAAATCTACTCTATTGTCTCTGTATAGTTTATGAACTTTTTTCACAGTTCCACACTGCATAGTTTAGTAAAATGTCAATTCAGAGTGCACAAAAATAATTTAAACACACATTCTTGGAACCCCTCCTATCACTGTATGCCTAATTATTACCAAAAATATTCCAAAAGCTTTTAGATTCCAGGTATGTGTTTGGAAGAAATTGGCTAGCATCAGGACAGTATGCAATCACTTGAATAGACAGCAAATAGAAAGAGACAAAAATTGTTACAATCATGTCTTTTTTCTCAAAGAATAGGTGGAGGTAATCCCTATTCAGTGTCACCTGCTGCCTCCACCCCTATTCAACTCCGAACACTGTCCCTTGGTTCCACCCACCTCCCAGTACCGCCATTTTGAGAGAATACACAACCAAGTATCATTTTGTGGTGCTAAGTAATTTGTATGAAATGTGTTAATGAAGACAAGAGAAGCAGTATAATAGATCCCCAGTAGCCAGCAACAATAGACCCCCCCTGCAAAATTCATCCCCCCACCAGCAATAATAGATCTCCTAGCATCCAGCATCAGGAGACTCTTCCCTCAACAGTAGATTCCTTCCAGCCCCTACCCTGAGCAACAAGATCCCCCTTAAACAATAGATTCCCCCAGCAACAATAGATCTAGCACAACCTATTGCCAGTACATACATTCAGTGCTGGAGGTGCTGGAACTGCCTTTCCCCACGTTCCCGCTGAAAAAAATGCCCTGGTTGCAATAAAAATTGGAGTTTACTATGTAACAATACCCAGAAATATTATTCAGTAGCTGGACAGTATGTAAGCTGCTTGGTTAGGCCACATAAAAAGAAAGAGAGATGAGTCTGTTTTTATTTTCCAAAAGAAAATTCAAGCGTTATTTGGGGGACAATGATAAATATTATACCCTGGCTGTATGGTGTAGCAGACATCAGCTTCCATCTGGAGTTTAAAAAAGGTTACGCTATAAAGTACCCCCCGAGTTCAGCAGTTGGAAAACCCCACTTTGCTCAAACTCTTTGTCCTGCAACTCCTCCCTTATAATCGAGTGGACATTTTCTATCTTAGTAGCCCCAGAGTGGCAGATTCTCAACTGAAAATGTTTATTTTTTTTATTTATGTTATTTATTTTTATTTTTAATTTTTTTTTTATATTGTAGAGAAAGGCGCTTTAAAGATTCAATCAGCACCAAGCGTTTGTTTAAATGCTTTGTTGTCCCGCACAGGGGTTTAGCATCACACAGGATATAAAGCAAAGAAAGCCTCCTTGCTATCTGGACTGCTTAGCCCCACTGTCTGTCTCTGTATAGACTGCAATAACTCAGCCTCCCGGCTATCTGGACATCTTTGCCCCCTAGTTTGCCTCCACACAGGCTTTCACAACTTTCAGGCCAAACAGGCCAGAACACAAACAAAACATGACTAGGATATTTTTGTACACACTCAGTGGCAGCTGGTGCTCAATATTTTGGTGGGGGGCGACAAACTAACGCCATACACCCCCGGCGAACAGCAAGGTGGCAATCGCCGCAACCCCCCCTGGCGGGGGGCATTAGACAGGTGAGAAGGCGGGGGTGGAGACTAACCTTAACATAGAAGGCAGGGGGAATAAAGAGCCAGGCCATTCTCCTCTTTGTTCTCTTTGTTCTCCTCTGGACTGAACAGGGAGTGTGTTCTGAGACACAATTGACCCATCAGGCCAGACCTCCCTTAGTTTCACAAACCAATCTGCACAATTTTATAAAATTTCTGCACACTTTCTTGAGCCAGTGTTGGGTTTACATTGATTAAATGAGACCAAAGGCTACTCCAAAGGCTTATGGTCTCTTACTGTACATTTAACTTGACTGCCATTGCCACAAGGTCCCACCCTTTTATCTTAATATACCTGGTACAATATTTAAAAGAAGCATCCCAGGTTGTTTTGTTTTTTTGGCCCCATAAACTCTTGGGACCAGACATCCCAAAGTTTCCCAAACCATTCTGCACAATTTTATACAATTTCTGCACATTATTTTGAGCTTGTGTTGAGTTTCCATTGACTTTAATGGGACTTTTGGTTTGGAAGTTCCAAATGTCAAAGTTCATTGAATTTGTAAAAAGTGACCAAACTTTTCAGTTCACTAATTTCTAGTGATATATAGTAGGCTTGTGCAATTCGTTTCGTAACGAATCGAAATTCGTCCGAATTTAGCAACTTTCGGACATTCGGAAGCATTCGAATTTCCGAACAAAGCAATTACGAATAAAACCGAATCCGAAATAAATTATACCGCAAAATAGCGAATGCCCGAATGTCTTCGGCATAATTCGTTATGAAAAAACTTACGAATGTACAAATCCATTGGAAACACAATAACACTCACTCTGCTCTGCTCTCTGCTTCTCCTTCACCGTGCTGAACTCCCTCTCAAAATGGTGTACAGGGGCGGAGGCTATAGCCGCATGTAAAAAACGAAAGTAAAATACGAGATTTCTAATCCATTCGAAGCACAATAACACTCTGCTCTGCTCTCTGCTTCTCCCTCACCGTGCTGAACCCTCTCAAAATGGTGTACAGGGGCGGAGGCTATAGCCGCATGTAAAAAACGAAAGTAAAATACGAGATTTCGAATCGTTACAAATAACCGCTATGTATTTCGAAAAGTACAAATCCATTCGAAGCACATTAGGCATAATAGTCAGCGTCGTCGTGAGAGAGACACAAAAAATTACGAATCAACGAACCCAAAAAAAGTTACGAAAGTAGGAGTTGTGTCCAGAATCAACGAAAAACAACGTACTCTACCGAAAGTACGAATTATAAAGCAACAAAAAATTCAACGAAAAATGTCGCTTGCAAAAATACGAATGAGTCCGAACACGAAAAATCCCGTCTAGCAAAATTACGAATGATTACGAATCAACAGGACCGGAAAGAAACGAACCGAAACGGAACGAATTTTTCCGTTGTGCACAAGCCTAATATATAGTACATTTTGTCTCTGGGATCTTGTTGCTGGCTTCTTTTGGCACAATAAGATTTGATCTTTCGTCCAATGGATTGTGAATCAGGCAAGGTGTGCATGGGTGGAGCATTAAACTTAGTTTTCTTATTAAAGAACTTCTTTACACTCTGGCATTAATTAATTAATTACCCTACTACTGCTACATGCCTGTATTCCATATATATGGAATGTATTAATTCCCGATAGTAAAGGGACATACTTCTGCCATCTTCAAGTTAGAAGTACATCAGCCCCCACCAGAAGAGAAAAGGGAGGGGGGAATTCGACACCTCTCCACACAGTCTGTGCAGAAGGAAAGGGGGGGGGGGCGCGCGTGAATCTGGGCTTCGTGTTTGTGTCACAGAATGAGCTGTACAAACAGGCTGAGCTTGAGGTAGCCAAGCTCGCATTAGCCGAACTAAAATCCCAACCTTTTCCACATGTATAGAATGGCCATAAAATAGACAAAAAACAACATACAAAAAAAAAAAACAGATAGACAAAACACACAAGTGTAGAATATGAGAGCTATTTCAGCTTCGCTGTCTGTTATGGAGGTAAAAAATTTTAACACAGGGATCACTGGAAAAGGAAATTCTGTCTCTAAACCTATCGCAAGCACTTCTCTATCAATCCACGATATCGGGAAATATATATCTTAATGAATGGATTCAACATCTCTATAAACTTCATATATCGTAGCTTCATAAAATGGAATCTGAAGTAAGGAAATCCAGTGATTCCATACACACATATATATCTATTTATCCTATAATATATATCTAAATATAAGAAGCCAGCCTCTCTTCAACTAGACCCCTACATTTTCCGGGACTTAGCAAGGAATCCAGTGGCTTCATATACACATATATATTTGTGTATCCTGCGCCTCTCTCTTCAATTCGTATCTTAAGGGTACGTATAAGGACTTCCGCGCATACAATTTAATTTACCCAGCGCATCTCTTCAATCCGACAACGGACAAGGAAATTCAGCACATATAATAAACCTACCCTTCTTAAACTAGGCCAGCCCAGCAAGAATATCGAGACTCCCCTCACACACACAGACAGGATTCAGCGAAATAGGGACATTCAAGACAACACAGAACAAAACATAACATAAATATAACATAAATAACAGCCGGCAGAAGAAGTCAAACGGGTTCTTAGTAAAACGACTTTTGGACAAGAAATTACCCGTTTTATCGTGGCATGGCACAGCCGACGGACTGCAAGTGAAATTGAGGGTGACGAGGCGGAAAAACACAGGTAAGGAATATAACAGACTCCACTTACCGTGTATTACGAAGTTGCGCAAGCTTCGATTCTGCCAGGCCCGTCTCAAGTCGCTGGTAGTCACATCTGGATCGGCTACGACAGCGCACAGCTCGAAAAGTCCACGTTGGGAAGCCAATTGTAATGGATCGGTTCTGGTCTAATCCCAGAAACTATTTTCTTGTTCTTCCGCTGTCCCAAATCTGTGCTGGAGTGTATAGACCTATTTGCTAGCTTTGAAAGAAAATACTTTACTCAGTGCTTTAGCATAAATTCTTTATTTCTCCAGACCTGGTCTTGGTCTCAGCCCTTTTTAAAGGCAAATCTTACACAGACAACGTCACAGGCATGTACATATAATTAGTTTGTGTTCATATATGGAGCTTCTTCTTGTGACGTCAGTTTCTTCCTCTTGCCAGAGTGTCCCGGAATACTCTTTTCTCCTTTTTAGTCTTGCTCGGAGGGGGGAGGAGTAAAGATAGCCATGTGATGATGTAATGGACTTCTGTTCTTTTCCTTTATTCTGGGCTGAATATCTCTGCTATATTTCTTAATCAAGGAAAACACATTTTTTTCTTATTTTATAAACACTAAAAGATACACATCTAATATTTCAAACGCGTACCATTAATATACACAAAACCCTCTGGTTCCCAATATTAAGATGAATGAGCTTCTTTTTGTACAGGAACACCTCAAAATGTATTTCTGTTCCTAACAGATGGTTCTAGTAAAAGGACACTAGTCTTCCTGAATTGCTGAGATAGCTGAAAATAGACTGTCAGAAACAGAAAATCAAGAAAAAAAACATTTAACCCTTGCTAAGCTTCTCAAACTATAATGGATAATAGATAGGGATAAAACGTATTATATATAAAATATTCATTTTATATACTCCATCACAGTATGGTGACCTGATGTCACCACGAATCAGTTGACAGGCTTTTGCCGCAGCTGAGAAGTATCGTTTTAATTGTTTGCTACTTTTTGCTTCTAAAGATGTCAGTAGCCCAGCAAATGGAATAAAAACTTTTGCTTTAAATCTACTGCACTATGAAGCCTTCCTTTTTCCTTTTTTAAATATCCTGCATGAGCTAATCCAGTCATTGAAAAAAGGATTTCACGGAGATCATTACAGCACCTGGAACTGAAAAGTGGAGGAGGGGATCGGGTTGGACGAGTGAGCTGATCGGTCCGTGACCAGATTGATCCCTCCTGTATGTGCCCATATGATCTCCGTGATAGAGATCCTACAGTTCTGGTAAGCGGCCTGTGTGGCTACTTTTATTATTGCCTATAATTACCTGGCTGTCGTGTGAAAAACAGGATTATCACCTGCGTTTTTACCTAAGGATCCATCTATTATCCATCCACAGTGAATATCATTTGCTATGGACGTTTAATTCAGTCAGTTTGTTTCAGTGTTTGTTTTACATTCATTCTTGGGAAGGAGTTATATGATACATTCTCAGTGCTTTCAATTTTATTATGTGAAGGACGCACATTTGATATATTTGGTTGCACATGTTTGTTTGTTTTTTTGGGTTGCGCAATTGTTACTATTTCTTGCACATTTTAATGAGCTAAATATTCAGGCTCCCTGTTTTAGTTACAGAACCATCAGATATTTATTATTCATTGTTTTGTTTCACTTTTTGTTCATTTTTTGTTTATTCATTTTTGAATATTCATATATATATATATATATACGTTGATATATACACATTTTTTGTCATGAGATTAGCGCGGATTTACCACTTTTAACAAGGTGTTTATGGAAACAAGAGGGTAGGTTTACATTAGGGAGAGAAGAATAAATTGTCTGGCACAGGAGAAGGGATTAACGGATTGCATAGCTATAGTTCAATGTCTCTCTTCCAAAATTTAACAAATGAAAAAACAGCAAAATAAAATAATAGTATTCTTATCCTCATTCCTTCGTTGCAGCTTTTAATTGTCACTGAGTTGTGTTACGGTATATATTATGAAAGAAGGAATAACAATCTTACATTTTATCTAAAGCTTATTTTATTTAATTACATTTTATTTATTAGCTATACATTTTTTTAGCAGCCTTGTTGGGAGATTTCTTTCAAAATTTAACAAACTAAAAAAAATAAAAAAAATAAGTTTACATTGGGGAGAGAAGAATAAATTGGCTGGCATAGGAGAAGGGATTAACAGATTGCATAGCTATAGTTAAATGTCTCTCTTCCAAAATTTAACAAACTAAAAAACAAAAAAGAGCAAAATAAAACAATGGTAATATCCTTTGCAGCCTGTAATTGTCATGGATTTTTTTTTATTAAATAAGAAAGAAAAAAATACTAATTGTAAAGTTTATCTAAAGCTTATTTTATTTTTTACTTTTTAGTTTTAGATTTTTCGCAGTCTCGTTGGGAAGATTTTTTTATTTCTGGTCCCAGAGACAGTAGAAGGTGAGGGTAAATCATCTCTTAGATGGTCAATTATAATTGAAACAGGTGTCCCTACTGGAAGACTTCCTCTAAATTTCTGTTTCAGTGACAACCATAACATTTTGGATTCCCTATCAATTTCTGTCATAGTGACATTGGTTTCCTGGACACATAGGGTTAATCTCACCATGGGACACAGGCAGCAATGAAAATCTGGCATGGGTTCCAACCTTTTCCCATGCCAGATAAATAAAAAAAACAAAAACGTAACCCTAAACATTTATAAAATTCTAAATACATGTAAAATATTATGTATTGCTTGCATGATGGCCTTTTTCACCTCTTGGTTCCTTAAGCTGTAGATAAGAGGGTTCAACATTGGGGTCATTATCGAATAAAATACAGAGGCCACTTTGTCTTTTTCGTTCAGGGCACTGGAAGGTGAACGCAAATAAGTAACACAAACTGACACATAGAAGACGCCGGCACACATGAGATGGGAAGAGCAGGTGCTAAAAGCTTTCTGTCGTCCCTCAGAAGATTTTATACATAATATGGTGGTAAAGATAAAAACATAAGAGACCAGGATTGTTGTCAGTGAATAAAAACAATAACAACCAACAGAGAGAATAGTTAACATGTTGCAAAGAAGTGTTTTGGAGCAAGACAATCGGAGTATGGGCGTGACGTCACAGTAGAAATGTTCTATAAGATTGGAGCCACAGAACTGGAGACTGAACAAGCAGCTGGTCTGTACAGTTGACTGAATGAAGCCCATGAAGAATGAGAGACCGACAAGAGACAAACATTTGCTTTTGGTCATGATG
This sequence comes from Rana muscosa, assembly GCA_029206835.1. Lineage (NCBI taxonomy): Eukaryota > Metazoa > Chordata > Amphibia > Anura > Ranidae > Rana > Rana muscosa. Next base: position 365,609,707 of record CM055118.1, on the reverse strand, counting down.
GAAACATAGTGAAGAGTGGCAGATAGCAGTGTAGCGGTCATACGACATACTGGAGAGTAGGAGAACCTCAGTTCCTGCTAGGCCAGCAAAAAATAAAAATTGGATGGCACAACCATTTAACGAGATGGTCTTCCTGAGAGATATAAGGTCAGACAACATTTTAGGAGTGATAGATGTAGAGTAGAAGAGGTCAACAGCTGAGAGGAAACTCAAGAAGTAATACATTGGAGTGTGGAGATTGGAAGCAACAAGGACAAGAATAACTATGCCAATGTTTCCGAGTATGGTCACAAGGTACACCATCAAGAAAAAAGTGAAGAGGAACGGGATTAGTTTATCATTATCGGTTAGTCCAGAAAATACAAACACTGTCACCCATGTGGTGTTTTCCATAGCCATTGAGCTCTTACTTTACAGATAAAAAATGAACCTAAATGTTGGATAATATGAATAATATGTGTTTTATTTTTTCAGGAAACCTATGCCAAGAGAAATATGTAGGCTGTCATAGCTAATCTCATTAGAATATCGAAGAAGAATCACCTGGCTGACTGGAGCTTCATTACCTTCTCAGTCAGTAGAATGCAGTAAACATCTTTATTCTACTGTATACTTTTCCACGTCCGGACATATTGAATGCATTGGATCCTCATGACAACCAGGTAACTATAAAGTTCAGAAGAAAAGGAGAACAATGATAGCCATATTGTTTCTCTCTGTAATGGTTTTCTTTTTGTATATTTTCAGCAGTGCAGAAATTTTCCTTGAAAAATAAAAAAAAAGTTGCATTAGTGTTTCTTAATATTTACAATCTTATTTCCAGCTAGAGAGAAGTGGAGTGATTTTAGCATTTCTGGGTATGTTAATAAAGCAGTGAATGTGACTTTCACCAAACATTCACTGCAGATGTATCTTCCTGCTGTATTTGTTTCATTTTCCATTGCTTGATTCCCATGCAGTGAATGCTTGGTAAATGCCACATTTATGCTTTATAAATTTGCCCCTAATTTCACTCATTGCATTGCTTAGGAAAAATGTACCTAAATTATTTTTTGTTTTTAAGTTAGGTGTCATTGGGGGTAGTTAGTTTTATGTAATTTCATGTTCTTTTATTATGTTCGGTCACCTAAATTCTTTCTTTTATTTCTCCTTATTCAGCTTTTTGCCAACAAAAATAATTGAGTACTGTCTGTGATATTTTTTTAAGTTACACTCCAGAAATATATATATATATATATATATATATATATTATATATATATATATATATATATACACAGTATATATATGTGAGAATTGATCATTCCTGAATCTGATGTACTGACAGCCTCATTTCATGAGGTCCAAAAATTTCAGGACAGTACAAATACCACCCAAATGACTCCTTTTTGGAAAGTAGACAGTCCGAGGTATTTAGTAAGAGACATGGAAAAAATGTTGACGTTGTAATTTTTTGGCATCATTTTTTGGGATAATTAAGGAATTCATTTTTTTTTGTTTACACACTGTCACCGGTGCAGTACAGCTTCATCATATAACTGGTGTGATAAATGAACAGGGACACTGACCGGTGACAGTACAAACATTTATTTTTTTATATATATATATTTTTCTTCTTTTGTTTTCATTTTTTTTTTTAACACACTTTGACCAGAGAAATATAATGTAAACTGTATACCACTCTGGGGGAGTGATCAGTATTTTATTTTTATTTTTTTACACATTTTTACACAAATGCATTTCATTGCTATATGCAAGAATTTTACTGAATGAAATTGATTCATTCAGTGTGTTTTGTTGTGATGAGCTGATATTGGCCAAAGCTGATCATATGGTACAGATGGGCTGTGATTGGCCCAGTCTGTGCCATGTGATCGTTGTAAACAATCGCAACTAGCAACACAATTGTACACAATGGATGGCTTGAAAGGAAGCCATCCATTGTTTTTAGAACTGTCATATGACCTGCTGTGATTGAGCACAGCAATCACATGGTACCAGCAGAGGGACGGTACAGTGATTAGTCATCTAAAGGACACAGCCGGTGACAGATCGTGCCGCAGCGCGGCCCCACGGGTGCGTGCGAGGCGTAATCTATGAGTACATCATATGATGTCCACTCGGAGGGTCGAGAGGCTGGCCCCAGGGTCATTATGCCATGGGCCAGGCGGGAACGGGTTTTTACAAACCTTGATTTGCAAATCTCCACATTTGTATTACATTTTATTTTATATATATATATTTTTTTAAATACTATAAAAACAAGAAAAAAGAAAGAGATTCTGAAATATTCAAAAACAAATAGATACATTATATATTGTTCAGGAACAAAGGAATTTTGAGTATAAAAAATGTATAGAATACCTGATATTCACTTACTATGCTGTCTTCATTTAAATAATAATTTATACTAAATATAAAAATGTCATTCCTTACACCTAATCTCATTTACCCTCAGGATTTTAATTAGAACCAGGTTGTCCTAAAAAAAGGAAAAATATATTAGAATATTCTAGAATTCTAGACAAAAATTATATTTATCAAAATAAATTACGTAAATATAAAAAAAAAAGGGGAAAGAGGAAGAAACAAAACAAAACAAAAAAAGGAAAAAAAGAAAAAAAAAGGGGGGAAACAAATGCACCCATTATGGAGTCATACTATTTTTTTTATTATTCAGTAACCCAGGTCCTGAGCTCTGGAGAGTGTCAAAAAGAGAGCCATGGGGTCCATGTGTTTAAAAACTGTTCTGTTTCATAATCTTCTTGCAACAGCAGACATTCAAAATCACAAATGGCATCTAATTCCCATTCCGCCATTGCTGGCATCACAGTAGACTTACAATGTTGAGGAATTACAGTTCTTACTGTCGAAAGGAAATGTCTGAAGATATTTTTAGATATTTAGATATTTTTAGATTTAATATGGCCCAGAATGAGAGAGATCAATACTACTTTGGGCATATTATCAACTTGGGTCCCCGTTAGCATGTAGCACAAATTAACGATCCTTGCCCCAAATTTTTTAATAGGAGTACATTCCCACCAAATACGGGTCATTGTCTCTTTCATACAAAAACCACAAGCTGACACCACAAGGTGTCATTTAAAAAATACTTTCAGGTAAATAATGCAGATATAAAACAAAATACAGTATGTGCTAACTAAAAATACACTGCACTTTCCCATTAAGAAAATTTTAGAAAATAGTGCGGCAGCTAAAAAAAATGATGCATTGGGATGAAAATCTTGTTTCAAAACAGAACAATAAATAAAGTATGTCTGGTTACCTTTTGTTGTGTCATTTCCTCAACTCTCTTTAATTCACACCTGTCTGATCTAAAACCCTTTTTATAATACTGTATATTGCTGTAGCAATTCTCATCCATCCCAGAGCGTATCATTAATGATTTTCATTGAGAAACAAGCTTGTTACTAACTGGTTTCTTAAGGATTAATTTAATGAGTCATTAAGGAATATATTCTGTAGGTTGTGTTTTATTATAAAATTATCATTAAAGTTACTATTAAAGTGTACTACTATAATTTAAAGTTTGCAAAAAGAACCCCCCCCCCAACATAGAAGACGAGTGCCAAAAAAAGACCAAGTTGTACATCAAGTTTTTTTTATAACCTTTTTGTATAGACCAGGGATCCCCAAACTATGGCCCTCCAGATTGTGTGGAACTATGAAGCATTGTAAAACTCTGACATTCACAGACATGACTAGGCATGATGGGAATTGTAGTTCCTGAACAAGTGGAGGGCAATAGTTTGGAGACCTCCTGGTATAGACCAGCTATAGACCAGGGGCCTCCTAGGATATCTGGAAAATTCTAGGATATCTGATACACTATATTACCAAAAGTATTGGTACACCTGCCTTTACACGCACATGGACTTTAATGGCATCCCAGTGTTAGTCCACAGGGTTCAATATTGAGTTGGCCCTCCCTTTACAGCTATAACAGCTGAGGGTGCCAGCAGCATCTGTGTCCACAAGCAAAGGTGCAGGTGGTCCGTCCTCAGGCAGGGAGCATTGATTTTGATTCTGCCATCCAGCCACAGCATGCAGAGGAGATGGTGGACTGGCTTACTAAACCATACTCATCCTCCTCATCCTCCGTCACCCAAGCTGACACTATTGTGCAGTCCACTGAAGCTGCCAGAGTGGCTTATTCTGTCTCCTTGTCCACAGCTACTCCTGCCATAGCCCCAGTATCATGCACGGAGGAATCAGCTGAATTATTTGGATGCACAGACATTACTTGCTTCTGATGTTGGTTCTGAGGTAGAGGAAGGGAGTATCATGAGCCTACAGAGAGGGGAGAACACTGATAAACAACAAATTGGCAGTCATGTTTCCCCATGAACTTGGGCCTGAGTGTACTATAATTTGGCTTCTTCACATAAGGCTTGATCACTGTTGTGCAAAACCTTATTATTTCCAGACAAAATCTGCCAAAGACACAGTAGAATTTATCCAACAAATCTCTAATCTTGTTCGGAGTGCACTAAATTGTAGCCTCATCATACTGACTGGCTCCTCAAGCCGTTGTTTACAAAATAAAGAAAGCTTGCAGGAAAAATCAATTTAAATTACATTTTTTTCTTTATCTTTGCTGCAGCAGGTTCTATACGTGGTACAGATGGGCCACTATACAGGAAGACTAAGGGTACCCCCCAGGCACTATATTTAAGGGAATTTTTCATTTTTATTGTTTCACTTTAAGCATTATTAAAATCACTGCTCCTTTAAAAACAAAAAATAATGTTGTCTTCGATACATGTCCCCCAGGGCAGTACCCAGGCCCTCATATCCTTTTTATGTCCAATAACTTGCATATAAGCTTTCAAAAGGGGGACTTTTTATTTTTCGAGTTCAGGTCCCTTAGAATTTAATGTGTATTTGGATCTGAACTTTTTCCCTTTTTGGGAGTTCTGGTGGTGAGCCGAACACGGGGTGTACGGCCCATCACTACCCCACACAGGGTTGTCCCCTTCACTACTCTTGGTCCAACCTCAGTAAACATATGGATCCTGAGAGAACACCTCCACTGTCCACCCAATAGGAATTATAACAAGGGTAAAAGGCATGCAACTGGAAGATCACGTGATCTTTATATTAGTTTAAAATGAAGATCTAGATTTTTTTTTAAACCAGTCTGTAGATATAGTGGTTAATTGTTTCTTGGTGGTTAGTTGTTTCTTAAAGTGGGGCTTTAACACATTACAACATGCATTATTTAATCCTGCCTTAATACAGTATTTTTAAAAGTTTCAATCATGCCCTCCCCCACCTCCCCCTTTCCTTTGTGGCTGTTTCAATAAAGTGTTCCAATAAATAATAATAATAATAAAATAATACATTTCTACAATACATACACCTGTCCCCATGTTTTATCCCTTTAAAATGCTGAAACTACAGAAAAATATCAGTGTGTACCTAACTTCCATTTTTGTGAGCATTTCAACCAGCATCATCAGACTTGCCTGCCAGGCTACTAGGGATGAGCTTCGAGTTCGAGTCAAACTCATGTTCGACTCGAACATTGCCTGTTCGCATGTTCGCCGAACAGCGAACAATTTGGGGTGTTTGCTGCAAATTCGAAAAGCCGGGGAACACATCAGGTCCACTCAGCCAATGACGTAGGTGTAAGGCTGAGCGGATCTGATGGGGAATGTGAGAAGGGGAGGGTCTATTCATTTTTTGCACTGCAGAGGAAGTTCCCCATCAGGTCCGCTCAGCCAATGACGTAGGCGGGGTCTGAGATACGAGGGCGCCCCCCGCCCCCTCGTACCTCAGACCCCCGCCTACGTCATTGGCTGAGTGGACCTGATGGGGAACTTCCTCCGCAGTGTAGGTCCGCTCAGCCAATGATGTTTCGTGTGGAGTGGAGACTGCAGCGCTGGACATCGGATCGCCGCGGGACACTGGATTACATCGCTGGAATGTGTTTTTTATTTTTTATTTTTAATAAAGGACTTTTCCCAACGGTGTCTGCTTGTTTTTTTTACATTTTTTTTACACTTTCTTTGTGAAATGGTAGGGGTACAATGTACCCCTTACCAATTCACATGGGGGGGCGGGATCTGGGGGTCCCCTTTGTTAAGGGGGTCTTCCAGATTCCGATAAGCCCCCTGCTCGCAGACCCCCACAACCACCGGGCAAGGGTTGTGGGGATGAAGCCCTTGTCCCCATCAACAGATCCCCAAAGCATCCTCCCCATGTTGAGGGCATGTAGCCTGGTACAGTTCAGGAGGGGGGCGCTCTCTCGTCCCCCCCTCTTTTCCTGTGGCCTGCCAGGTTGTGTGCTCGGAATAAAGGGTCTGGTATGGATTTTTGGGGGGAACTTCACGTCATTTTTTTTTAAATTTGGGGTGGAGTTCCCCTTAAAATCCATACCAGGCCTGAAGGGTCTAGTATGGATATTTGGGGGGAACCCCATGTCATTTTTTTTAAATTTGACGCAGGGTTCCCCTTAATATCTATACCAGACCTGAAGGGCCTGGTAATTGAATTTGGGGGGACCCCCATGCATTTTTTTAATTTTTTATCAATGACTTTTCTCTATATTGCCGGGAGCCGACAATTCATTATATCATTATAGCCGCGAGTGCTTTTAAATTACTTTTTAAATGACATCTTGTGCAGGGACAGTTCTAAGCATGGGAAACAAGCGCTGCTTTACAGGCATACTATACCCCCCCCCCCCCCGGTACGAAATTTAAAGGAATATTTCACTTTTATTGTTTCACTTTAAGCATTATTAAAATCACTGCTCCCGAAAAAACGTCAGTTTTTAAAACTTTTTTTTGCATTGATACATGTCCCCTGGGGCAGGACCTGGGTCCCCAAACCCTTTTTAGGACAATAACTTGCATATTAGCCTTGATAATTAGCACTTTTGATTTTGAATGTTCGAGTCCATTGTATTTAATAGGGTTCTAAAGTTTGCACAAACTTTAGGTCTGTTTGCAGGTTCTGGTGCAAACCGAACAGGGGGTGTTCGGCTCATCCCTACAGGCTACAGAGATCCACCTATTCCTAGCCCCTCTCGGTCCCTCTCCATATGAATATATTTGTTTCTTCCCTAGTAAAGCAATGCAGCTGCCTTGGATCCCAAGTGCCTGCCCACAAACTGCGCATATGGAAGGGGCTTCTTGGAGATGTAGTTCTGGGAGCAATTCTATATCATCAAGAACTGAGCTCCCAGCAGTTGCCCTTGCAGGAATTTCAAAAAACCTGAAGTCACTGGGATCCCATCAATCTTTCTTATATTACTACAGGAACAAGGAAAAAAAGAAATGCTTAGATATGCCCTAGAGGGGGAGATTAAGGTTTGAGGAGTACATTTGGGTAATGCCTGGATTTACCCTTTAGGTTCCTGCAATCTCTCCTGATATGTTGTATCCCCCACTTTTTGATGCCTATCCACTGTATTTTATTTTTTTCATAAATAGGCCCCATAGTGTTCATGGGGATACACTAGAGATGAGACACTATACAAGGAGATAGCTGATGGAAGTTCAGCATAGAGCCAATACTTGGGAACCCTTACAGATTTTTTTTTTAATTTGCTCACACATTGGGCTTGATTTAAAACTGTACATTTGATTTAAAACGGGAAGTGCAAATTCTAGTGCAGCTGTGCATGGTAGGCAATCAAGTTTTGGTGGTAAAATGGCAGTTTGGGTCCCGTTCCCACTTGGCGAGGCTTGGAAGTTGATAATCCTCTTTTGGTGTGATCAGTATGTTGTATGTAAGGGATAATGTATGTGGTAGTATACCTGAGTCCATACATAACTCTTCCAAAGTCATGAGGGGCTGATTTGTAGCAGCAGGAGGTGGTATGATGCTAAGAAAGTGGCAGAGCTAGTGAGCTCTCAGGAAGTCTAGGTGGTAGTGGCCTGCAGGGTCAGAGAATTCCGCAACCGTTTTCCTACGTCCCATGTTACTTAAATGGGAGGCTTGGTATAGCCCTGACTCTCTCAGAACACGGAACTTCATATCTCGCATACCCGGTTCAAATTGTGGATTGCCTAGTATGGGACGTAATGGTGAATTGCGGGAGGATAAGGAGGTCTGAGATATCAGCCGTGCGCATAGTTTGATGGTGTTACTCATTAACGGTTGACGTTTAACACCCGGTTGTAGTGCCGCGTGGCACCAAGGAGCGCGGTGTAGGGGGGTTTCGCTTTGAGCTTTTTCCAGACGTGGAGGCAATCAACTTTTAACTTCAACTTGTTAAATTAAGCCTTGACAATAAAACCTGGAAGATGATTGGTTTATATGCAGAGCTGCACCAGATTTTGCACTCTCCAGTTTGAGTAAGGCTGGATTTACACTATTGGGAATTGGATGCGGGTTTTCCCGCATCCAATTCGCGTGTCAGGAGATTGTGACCGGCTCTCAATGGAGCCGGTTCACACATCTCTGGAGCGGCTCTGGAGCGAATTGTGCAGGAATCCTGTGCGTCTTCTGGTCTGTTTTAGGTCCAAATTCACCCAAAAATTAGGACCGAAATGGGACCTGAAATGGTAAACAGGGGCACACTGGACCCCTGCTGTGAGCCACTCCATACAACAGCGTGAACCCAGCCTCATTCAACCCCATTGTGTATTAGGCACAAATGCATGTTATTTTTTATTAACCAGTTCCATACTGGGCTATAGTCAAGTGACACCGGCAGGAACACTCTCTCCCTCCGGGTGGATGTCATATGACCTCCTCTGGTTCTCGCCGTTCCTGCAGGCCCTCGGGGGCTCGCAGCATGGCGATCGGGGACACAGCTTATCCCTGATCAGGGTAAAGAGCCAATGAAATTGGCTCCTTACCAAGTGACCAGCTGTGTCCCATCTGAGTACCTGTCATCCCATCTGAGTACCTGTCATCCCATCTGAGTACCTGTCATCCCATCAGAGTACCTGTCACCCCTTCAGAGTACCTGTCATCCCGTCTGAGTATCTATCATCCTGTCCAAGTAATTGTCACCCCGTCTGTGTACCTGTCATCCCGTCTGAGTACCCGTCAACCTGTCATCCCATTTGAGTACCTGTCCATGATCCCATCAGGAGTACCTGTCCTGTGAGCACATCAGAGTACCTGTCATCCCTTCTGAGTACCTGACGTGCAGCCAATTACTACCTGACATGCAGCCCATTAGTACCTGACGTTCAGCCCACGTTTTCCGAAAAACTTGTAGAAAAAAATGAAAAATGACCCGTTCAAAAGACTCATAATGCGTTATAGACGGATAGGTTGGGGTGTTTGCTTTCCAAAATGTGGTCATTTTGTGGGCATTTCCATTGTCCTGGTGCTTAGTGATGAGCCGAACACCCCCGGGTTCGGTTCGCACCAGAACCCGCGAACGGACCGAAAGTTCGAACGAACATTAGAACCCTATTAAATACAATGGATGCGAACGTTCGAATTCTAAAGTGCTAATTATAACAACTATTATGCATGTTATTGTCCTAAAAAGGGTTTGGGAACCCGGGTTCTGCACCAGGGGACATGTATCAATGCAAAAAGAAGTTTTAAAAACGGTCGTTTTTCGGGAGCAGTCATTTTAATGATGCATAAAGTGAAAAAAAAAAAGTCAAATATTCCTTTAAATATCGTACCTGGGGGGTGTCTAAAGTATGCCTGTGAAGTGCCACGTGTTTCCCGTGTTTAGAACTGTCCCTGCACAAAATGACACTTCTAAAGGAAAAAAAAGCCATTTAAAACTGCTTGCGGCTTTAATGTAATGTCTGGTCCCGGTAATATGGATGAAATTCTTTAAGAAAAATGGCATAGCTACCCCATGACCCCCCCCCTACCCCAGCCCATTACCAGCCCCTTTGGGTCTTGTATGGATATTAAGGGGAACCCCGCACATAAAATAAAAAAGGCCCTATATACTCTGAACAGCCCTATACAGGCGGTGCATACAAGACAGGGACTGTAGGTTTGTTCTTATGTAGAGTCTGTTTGTAATTTTGAACAGGTACATTGTTGAAGTGTAGCTCCAGACCAAAAATCTATTTTTAAACTTTTTGGAAAACATAGGTAAGGGTTATCACCCCTGTAACATTTGTTTTGCTGTCTGTGCCCCTGTTCAGAACATTTCACCTCACTTTCCGTCCCAATGACAACTGTTTTTGAAATGTGGTGTTTTTCTTGAAACAAGGATTGCTGATAAAGCATCAGTACAGAGGAGACACCTTTCTCCCATATTTATTCTTACAGGAGAGAATTTTCCTTCCTAGTGGTAGATTTCCTCTCACTTCCTGTTGTCTTCTTGCGTTTGCAAGTAGGAGTCGTTTGTAAGTTGGATGTTTGAAAGTAGGGACCTGCCGTATATACTCTGCAGAAATAGGCCCCTTAGTTGTTGGTGTTGGCACAACACTGTAAGCACTCACAGTTACTCTTGGTTGGTGCTGGAACGCCCTGCTGTCAACTATTATATCAGGAATTTTAATTACATATAATTGTTGAACAGTGGTAGTAAAAATTGGGCCTTTGATGGTGGTGCTGGTGCCACAACACTGTAAGCCCTGACAGTTACTCTTGGTGGGTGCAGCAATGGGCCCTGCTGTGAATTATTAGATCAAGAATTGTAATTACATGCCCCTGTTGAACAGGGGCTGAAAAATTGGGCCTTAGGCACTGGTGGCACAACACTGCAACCCCTCACAGATACTGTACTTGGAGCACAGCAATGAGCCCTGTTGCAAAGTATTGCTTCAAAAATTGTAATGACACGCCCCTGTTAAACAGGGGCTGAAAAATTGGGCCTTAGGCACTGGTGGCACAACACTGCAACTCCTCACAGATACTGTACTTGGAGCACACCAATGAGCCCTGTTGCAAAGTATTGCTTCAAAAATTGTAATGACACGCCCCTGTTAAACAGGGGCTGAAAAATTGGGCCTTAGGCACTGGTGGCACAACACTGCAACTCCTCACAGATACTGTACTTGGAGCACAGCAATGAGCCCTGTTGCAAAGTATTGCTTCAAAAATTGTAATTACACGCCCCTGTTAAACAGGGGCTGAAAAATTGGGCGTTAGGCACTGGTGGCGGCACCCATAAACAAAAATGATCTTACAAGCTATCATCATCAATCGTATCATTGAGGACTCGGAGGAGGAGGATAGCCAGTCAACATAACAGCACAGGCACTCAGCATCAGCATCAGTCTTGAAGGGATGTGACATGTTAAAATCAATTAGTCTGTTATATCAGCATCAGGTGTGTGGTAGCTGGTGGTGATCCAAGACTGGTTCATCTTGATGAAAGTCAGTCGATCAACCGAGTCGGTGGACAGGCGCACCCTGTGATCCGTGACAAATCCTCCAGCAGCACTGAATGTGCGTTCCGAAAGAACGCTGGATGCAGGACAGGCCAGTAGCTCAATTGCATACTGTGCAAGCTCTGGCCAGTGATCCATCCTCAAGACCCAGTAAGCCAGAGGATTTTCGGTGGGGAAGGTGTCCAAGTCTGACCTTGCCCCTAGATATTCCTGCACCATGTTTATCAGACGCTGGCGATGGTTGCTGGAACCGATCATACTTTGGGGCTGCGGACTAAAGAATTGTCTGAACGCATCGGTCAGACGGCCACCTTCCCCACCGCTCCTTCTTTGACTGGCCGAAGCCTCAGCAACTCGTTGTCCAGGACCAGGAGTTTGCAACCTCCCAGTCTCTGGGAACGCGTTGCACAGACCTTTCTGCAAGGCCTCCCGGAGTTGTCTCATCCTCTGCTCCCTCTGCGACGGTAACATAAGGTCCGCAACCTTACCCTTGTACCGTGGATCAAGGAGAGTGGCCAGCCAGTAATGGTCCCTCTCCTTGATCCGAAGAATACGAGGATCCTTCCGCAGACTTTGCAGGATCAGGGAGGCCATGCAGCGTAGGTTTGCTGAGGCATTCGCTCCGGAGTCCTCTGGGTCACTAAGGACGACATGATCCGCAGCCACCTCCTCCCAGCCACGTACAAGTCCACTGGTTTCTTGGGACTGTAAATCATCCCTAAAAGACTGCTGCTGATGATGCTGAGTGCCAGCCTCCACCTCCATGCTGACACAATCCTCCTCCTCCTCCTCCTCTTCCTGTGCGATGGGTGGGACAGAAGGAACACTGTCTGGGTAAAGGGGGCCTTGAGAGGCAAGGAAGTCCTCCTCTTCCTGCCTCTGTTCTGCCTCAAGTGCCCTGTCCATTATTCCACGCAGCGTGTGCTCCAACAGGTGGACAAGAGGTACAGTGTCACTGATGCATGCACTGTCACTGCTCACCATCCTCGTGGCCTCCTCAAATGGTGCCAGGACAGTGCATGCATCCCTGATCATGCCCCACTGGCGTGGAGAAAAAAAAACAAGCTCCCCTGACCCTGTCCTGGTGCCGTAGTCGCACAGGTACTCATTGATGGCCCTCTGCTGCGTGTGCAGCCGCTGCAGCATGGCCAACGTTGAGTTCCACCTGGTGGGCATGTCACATATAAGGCGGTTCTTGGGCAGGTTCAACTCCTTTTGCAGCTCAGCCAGGCGAGCACTGGCATTATAAGATCTGCGGAAATGCACACAGACTTTCCTGGCCTGCCTCAGGACATCCTGTAAGCCCGGGTACCTGCCCAAGAAGCGCTGCACCACCAGGTTAAGGACGTGAGCCACACAGGGCACATGGGTCAGTTGTCCCTGTCGGAGGGCGGAGAGGAGGTTGGTGCCATTGTCGCAAACCACCATTCCTGGCTTAAGCTGGCGTGGCGTCAACCACCTCTCGGCCTGGCCCTGCAGAGCAGACAGGACCTCTGCCCCAGTGTGGCTTCTGTCCCCCAAACACACCAGCGCAAGCACGGCATGGCATCTTTTTGCCTGCGTACTTGCGTAGCCCCGTGAACGGCTACGGAGCACCGCTGGTTCATAGGACAAACCACAGGAAGAGGCCATGGAGGAAGAAGAAGAGGAGGGGGTGGAGGAGAGAGGTGTGTCACAACCAGTAGTAGCATTTTGGAGGCGTGGCGGTGGGACAACCTCCAACACTACTGCACCTTGTCCTGAATCCTTCCCAGCTGCCAAAAGAGTGACCCAATGGGCCGTGAAAGAAAGGTAACGTCCCTGTCCATGCCTGCTGGACCATGAGTCAGCGGTAATATGCACCTTACCGCTGACCGCCCTGTCCAGCGAGGCCAAGACATTGCCTTCCACATGCCGGTAGAGAGCCGGAATAGCCTTCCGTGAGAAAAAGTGGCGTTTGGGAACCTGCCACTGAGGAACTGCACATTGCACAAACTCACGGAAGGGGGCCGAGTCTACCAACTGAAAAGGCAGCAGTTGAAGCGCTAGCAATTTAGCCAAGCTAGCATTCAACCGCTGGGCATGTGGATGGCTGGGAGTGAACTTCTTTCGACGGTCCAGCAGCTGGGGCAGGGAAATTTGCCTGCTAGAATCGGACGTCGGTGTACTGCTAGCAGAGTGGGCGCAAGTACTTGGCTGTGACACACCTAATTCTACACCTTCATTCCTCTCAGTGCATGTTTCAGAGAGGACTGAAGTTATAGTGGGGTTGGAGATCCCAGCTGATGCGGTGCAAGGAGAGGTCCGCTTTGTTCTTTGGTGTGGGTCTTTGAGGTAGGCTTGCCAACGAGCTGCATGGCAGGTCAACATATGTCTGGTCAGGCATGTGGTACCCAAGCGGCTGATGTTTTGGCCACGCGATATACGCTTGAGACATATGTTGCAAACAGCAGCTGTGCGATCTGATGCACTAGCCTCAAAAAAGGCCCACACCAAAGAACTTTTTGAATGACGGGCAGAGGCAGCGCCCTGCACAGGCGGAGCTCTGCGGTGTGATTCCGTCGGTGTACTGCCCTTACGCTGGCCACCAAAGGGCATCCTGCCTCGTTGGAGATGTGCCTCCTCCTCATCCTCCTCCTCCTCCTCTCTCCTATTAGGCACCCACGTGGAGTCAGTGACCTCATCATCCCCTCCCTCCTCATCACTGGAGCCAATCTGGCAGTATGCTGCAGCTGCTGGAACATGACTGCCAGATTGGTGTCCTTCTTGAGCATCCCCTCTGTCTGCTCTCACGCTACTGCCTTCCTCTAGCTGGGTTTCATCATCAGACCCTTCGAAACGCTGGGCATCCTCCTGGAGCATGTACCCAACACTGTGCTGAAACAGTTCGGGGGACTCCTCAGGAGGAGGACATGGTGGGTCTAGGGAAGGAGTGACTGATGATTTGTCTGACATTGATACCAGGGAAGACGACGCTTTGGCAGCTGCTTTTCCAGTACCCTGAGCCTGGGTGAGAGAGGATGAGGAGGAGGAGGAGGGCTTGGTCATCCACTCTACCAAGTCTTCGGCATGATGTGGCTCAACATGTCCAGCTGCCGAAAAGAAGGACAAGCGTGTCCCATGGCCATGTGCTGATGACAATGCACCGCGTCCACGACCAGCACTGTTGCCCCCAGACACAGAGCCTGCTTGCCCTCTTTTATTGCCTCCTGACTGTCTGCCTCTCCTTGTTTGCCTTCCAGACATTCTAATAGATGGCCTGCAGGGAGATGGGAAAAAAGCAATAAGGGCTACCTTCAGGTGTCCTTCTCTGTCCCTTGAAACAAGGACTTTCACAGTGAAAGAAACTGACACTCTCCCTACCTACAGTTTTCTGTCCCTAGAAAAAATGTTTTTTTTAATCACAATATAGCACAAGGACAATTCACTCACTGTCCTTACAGGTCCCTGGAAACAAGGACTTGCAGAGTGAAAGAAAAAAAACACTCTCCCTACCTACAGTTTTCTGTCCCTAGAAAAAATGTTTTTTTTAATCACAATATAGCACAAGGACAATTCACTCACTGTCCTTACAGGTCCCTGGAAACAAGGACTTGCAGAGTGAAAGAAAAAAAACACTCTCCCTACCTACAGTTTTCTGTCCCTAGAAAAAATGTTTTTTTTAATCACAATATAGCACAAGGACAATTCACTCACTGTCCTTCCAGGTCCCTGGAAACAAGGACTTGCAGAGTGAAATAAACTGACACTCTCCCTACCTACAGTTTTCTGTCCCTAGAATAAATGTTTTTTTTAAGCACAATATAGCACAAGGAGAATTCACTCACTGTCCTTCCAGGTCCCTGGAAACAAGGACTTGCAGAGTGAAAGAAAAAAAACACTCTCCCTACCTACAGTTTTCTGTCCCTAGAAAAAATGTTTTTTTTAATCACAATATAGCACAAGGACAATTCACTCACTGTCCTTACAGGTCCCTGGAAACAAGGACTTGCAGAGTGAAAGAAAAAAAACACTCTCCCTACCTACAGTTTTCTGTCCCTAGAAAAAATGTTTTTTTTAATCACAATATAGCACAAGGACAATTCACTCACTGTCCTTCCAGGTCCCTGGAAACAAGGACTTGCAGAGTGAAATAAACTGACACTCTCCCTACCTACAGTTTTCTGTCCCTAGAATAAATGTTTTTTTAAAGCACAATATAGCACAAGGAGAATTCACTCACTGTCCTTCCAGGTCCCTGGAAACAAGGACTTGCAGAGTGAAAGAAAAAAAACACTCTCCCTACCTACAGTTTTCTGTCCCTAGAAAAAATGTTTTTTTTAATCACAATATAGCACAAGGACAATTCACTCACTGTCCTTACAGGTCCCTGGAAACAAGGACTTGCAGAGTGAAATAAACTGACACTCTCAATACATACAGTTTTCTGTCCCTAGAATAAATGTTTTTTTTAAGCACAATATAGCACAAGGACAATTCACTCACTGTCCTTACAGGTCCCTGGAAACAAGGACTTGCAGAGTGAAAGAAAAAAAACACTCTCCCTACCTACAGTTTTCTGTCCCTAGAAAAAATGTTTTTTTTAATCACAATATAGCACAAGGACAATTCACTCACTGTCCTTACAGGTCCCTGGAAACAAGGACTTGCAGAGTGAAAGAAAAAAAACACTCTCCCTACCTACAGTTTTCTGTCCCTAGAAAAAATGTTTTTTTTAATCACAATATAACACAAGGACAATTCACTCACTGTCCTTCCAGGTCCCTGGAAACAAGGACTTGCAGAGTGAAATAAACTGACACTCTCCCTACCTACAGTTTTCTGTCCCTAGAATAAATGTTTTTTTTAAGCACAATATAGCACAAGGACAATTCACTCACTGTCCTTACAGGTCCCTGGAAACAAGGACTTGCAGAGTGAAAGAAAAAAAACACTCTCCCTACCTACAGTTTTCTGTCCCTAGAAAAAATGTTTTTTTTAATCACAATATAGCACAAGGACAATTCACTCACTGTCCTTACAGGTCCCTGGAAACAAGGACTTGCAGAGTGAAATAAACTGACACTCTCCCTACCTACAGTTTTCTGTCCCTAGAATAAATGTTTTTTTTAATCACAATATAGCACAAGGACAATTCACTCACTGTCCTTCCAGGTCCCTGGAAACAAGGACTTGCAGAGTGAAATAAACTGACACTCTCCCTACCTACAGTTTTCTGTCCCTAGAATAAATGTTTTTTTTAAGCACAATATAGCACAAGGACAATTCACTCACTGTCCTTACAGGTCCCTGGAAACAAGGACTTGCAGAGTGAAAGAAAAAAAACACTCTCCCTACCTACAGTTTTCTGTCCCTAGAAAAAATGTTTTTTTTAAGCACAATATAGCACAAGGACAATTCACTCACTGTCCTTACAGGTCCCTGGAAACAAGGACTTGCAGAGTGAAAGAAAAAAAACACTCTCCCTACCTACAGTTTTCTGTCCCTAGAAAAAATGTTTTTTTAATCACAATATAGCACAAGGACAATTCACTCACTGTCCTTACAGGTCCCTGGAAACAAGGACTTGCAGAGTGAAAGAAACTGACACTGTCCCTACCTACAGTTTTCTGTCCCTAGAATAAATGTTTTTTTTAAGCACAATATAGCACAAGGAGAATTCACTCACTGTCCTTCCAGGTCCCTGGAAACAAGGACTTGCAGAGTGAAATAAACTGACACTCTCCCTACCTATAGTTTTCTGTCCCTAGAATAAATGTTTTTTTTAAGCACAATATAGCACAAGGACAATTCACTCACTGTCCTTCCAGGTCCCTGGAAACAAGGACTTGCAGAGTGAAATAAACTGACACTCTCCCTACCTACAGTTTTCTGTCCCTAGAATAAATGTTTTTTTTAAGCACAATATAGCACAAGGACAATTCACTCACTGTCCTTACAGGTCCCTGGAAACAAGGACTTGCAGAGTGAAAGAAAAAAAACACTCTCCCTACCTACAGTTTTCTGTCCCTAGAAAAAATGTTTTTTTTAATCACAATATAGCACAAGGACAATTCACTCACTGTCCTTACAGGTCCCTGGAAACAAGGACTTGCAGAGTGAAAGAAAAAAAACACTCTCCCTACCTACAGTTTTCTGTCCCTAGAAAAAATGTTTTTTTTTAATCACAATATAACACAAGGACAATTCACTCACTGTCCTTCCAGGTCCCTGGAAACAAGGACTTGCAGAGTGAAATAAACTGACACTCTCCCTACCTACAGTTTTCTGTCCCTAGAATAAATGTTTTTTTTAAGCACAATATAGCACAAGGACAATTCACTCACTGTCCTTACAGGTCCCTGGAAACAAGGACTTGCAGAGTGAAAGAAAAAAAACACTCTCCCTACCTACAGTTTTCTGTCCCTAGAAAAAATGTTTTTTTTAATCACAATATAGCACAAGGACAATTCACTCACTGTCCTTACAGGTCCCTGGAAACAAGGACTTGCAGAGTGAAATAAACTGACACTCTCCCTACCTACAGTTTTCTGTCCCTAGAATAAATGTTTTTTTTAATCACAATATAGCACAAGGACAATTCACTCACTGTCCTTCCAGGTCCCTGGAAACAAGGACTTGCAGAGTGAAATAAACTGACACAGTCCCTACCTACAGTTTTCTGTCCCTAGAATAAATGTTTTTTTTAAGCACAATATAGCACAAGGACAATTCACTCACTGTCCTTACAGGTCCCTGGAAACAAGGACTTGCAGAGTGAAAGAAAAAAAACACTCTCCCTACCTACAGTTTTCTGTCCCTAGAAAAAATGTTTTTTTTAAGCACAATATAGCACAAGGACAATTCACTCACTGTCCTTACAGGTCCCTGGAAACAAGGACTTGCAGAGTGAAAGAAAAAAAACACTCTCCCTACCTACAGTTTTCTGTCCCTAGAAAAAATGTTTTTTTTAATCACAATATAGCACAAGGACAATTCACTCACTGTCCTTACAGGTCCCTGGAAACAAGGACTTGCAGAGTGAAAGAAACTGACACTGTCCCTACCTACAGTTTTCTGTCCCTAGAATAAATGTTTTTTTTAAGCACAATATAGCACAAGGAGAATTCACTCACTGTCCTTCCAGGTCCCTGGAAACAAGGACTTGCAGAGTGAAATAAACTGACACTCTCCCTACCTACAGTTTTCTGTCCCTAGAATAAATGTTTTTTTTAAGCACAATATAGCACAAGGACAATTCACTCACTGTCCTTACAGGTCCCTGGAAACAAGGACTTGCAGAGTGAAAGAAACTGACACTCTCCCTACCTACAGTTTTCTGTCCCTAGAATAAATGTTTTTTTAAGCACAATATAGCACAAGGACAATTCACTCACTGTCCTTCCAGGTCCCTGGAAACAAGGACTTGCAGAGAGAAAGAAACTGACACTGTCCCTACCTACAGTTTTCTGTCCCTAGAATAAATGTTTTTTTTTAAGCACACTATAGCACAAGCACAAAACACACTGACACTCTCCCTACCTATCCTTCTCTTTCCCTAAACTAAAGGAATCCAGGTTAAGCAAGAAAGAAATAACAGTCACTGTCCCTGCCTATGCTGCTCTATCCCTGCTCCGGAACACACTACACTAGGCCGCCGTGCTGGCGGCCTTTTATAGTGTGGGGCGTGTACTAAACACCCTCAGCAATAATTGGCCACAGGCATCCTGCCTGTGGCCAATCATTGCTCTCCTCGCTGCCGGCGCTGTGATTGGCCAAGCATGCGGGGTCACAGTGCATGCTTGGCCAATCACAGCGCCTGGATGACACTGCGATGGCGTAGTGCATTGTGGGCCGTTCGCGTCACTCGAATTTGGCGCGAACGGCCCAAATCGTTCGATCTTCGTCGAACGATCGAACAGCCGATGTTCGAGTCGAACGTATGTTCGACTCGAACACGAAGCTCATCCCTACTGGTGCTCCAAGGTCTTCAAAAGTGTGGTAGGTCATCATGAAATTAGATGTGTAATTTATGCTCCTAGAACGCCTGGAGGTGCTACTTGGATGTTGGGCCTCTGCATGTGGCCAGGCTGTGTAAAAGTCTCACACATGGGGTATCACTGCTACATTTCTTAATTTACCCAAGAATTGTGGAGAAAAATTACAACTTCAAAAAACTCACCAGGCCTCTTACTAAATACCTTGGATTGTCTACTTTCCAAAAAGGGGTAATTTGGGTGGTATTTGTACTGTCCTGGCTTGTTAGTGTCTCAAGAATTGAGATGGACCATCAGTACATCATGTGTGATCAATTTTCTTGTCAAATTTGTTTATTAA
Organism: Rana muscosa; assembly: GCA_029206835.1. Classification (NCBI taxonomy): domain Eukaryota; kingdom Metazoa; phylum Chordata; class Amphibia; order Anura; family Ranidae; genus Rana; species Rana muscosa. The sequence continues at coordinate 365,590,113 of CM055118.1, read as the reverse complement.
ATTTTCAAAATTACAAGCATATATTGTCAATAAACATAGTCACTATAAATAGTAGCAGTTAAGGAGAACAAAAATTAGATATTTATGTCAAGCTCCAGTGATTTTTGAAGGCAACAACAACAGAAGAGGAGAAAAAAAAACAGTAATTTAAGTTTAACATATGTTGACCATTATCTGGAGACTTGCTAAAATATATGCTTAGTGTTGAATTTAGTAATTACAAACCAGATTTAGAAATAATATATAACATGTAAGGTAATATAAGGATTTATAAAGAAAAAATGAAGGGTCATAATTTCTCGACCTCATATAATGTTATTGTAATATATAAGGTTTGTATTGTTTCAAAGGAGCTCTAAAGCTGAAATATACTGATAAATAAAAAACATAAAAAAAATAAAAATGTGTGTGATCAATTTTCAATGATTTGCACCATAGCTTGTACAGTTTATAACTTTCACACAGACTAAATAATATCCACTAATTTGGGTTATTTTTTTTTTACCAAAGATATGTAGCAGTATACATTTTGGCCCAAATTTATGAATAAAAATGACTTATTTTAAAAATTTTACAATATAAGCTAAAAAAAACTTTGTTTTTTTCTATTTTTTTTCGCTTATATCCCAAAAAAAAAAAAAAAAACTGCGGTAATTAAATACCACCAAAAGAAAGCTCTATTAGTTAGAAAAACAATGATATACAGACATTTGTTTCTTTTTATTTTCGTTTCATTCGTTATGATCGGCATTCGTTTCTTTGATAATTCGTAACCTTGAATGCATGTGAATTCGTTACGTTGCATTCGTATAGATGCGGTATTCGTTATTTTGATCATTTGTAACTTCAGATGCATTCGTATTCGTTACGTTCCATTCATTTAGATGCAGCATTCGTTATTTTGGATAATTTGTAACTTCGGATAAATTTCGTATTCATTACGTTCACTAACAGTTAGTCAAATTTGAAAGGAAATTCCAATACCTCTAATTTAATAGTTGATTATTAAAGTTAAAGTATTATTATAGTTTTTTTTTCTTATTATTATTATTATTTATTATTAATAAATAATAACAATAATAAAAAACTATAATAATGGTTAATAATTTAGATATAATAGAACATATGAAAAAAAAATTATGTAAAATAGTTTTTTGTTCATTCAAATGCTCCCGAATGAATGAAAATGCAGAATTTTGACAAAAAAACAAATCCAGGGACAAAACAAATTCCACATGTTTAATAAATCCATCGTCAATCACCACGCCGCCACACCACCAGACCCGAAAAAGAAGAAGAAAAAAAGTTTCCGCTGTCCATAAAGGCTGACCGCCTACTGCAGGCTCTGCCGTGACATTTGTAATATAGGTAAGGGTGGAGCCACATAGCGACGTCACCTGGTGTCACTGCCCCCCTTGTGACGTCATGGGCCAGTGCATACAGGAGCGTTTTTCTTTTTCGGGTGTGGCAGGTGACGTGAATGTCAAAAACGTCTGTCTTTTTATTATTTTTTTACACTTTTTTGGTGAATGGGTAGGGGTACCATGTACCCCATACTCATTCACATGGAGGGGCAGGATCTGGGGGCCCCCTTGTTCCAGATTCCAATAAGCCACCTGCCCGCATGCACCCACAAACACAGCCCAAAGTTATGGGGAAGAGACCCTTGTCCCCATCAACATGGGTAAAAGGTGCTTTGGGCAGAGCCCACCCACGCCAAAGTACCCACACCCCTATTTTGAGGGCATGTGGCCTGGTATGGTTCACAAGGGGGGGCACTCGCTTTTTGTGACCTTTTGTGACCTGCCAGGCTGCATGCTTGGATAAGGGTCTGGTATGGATTTTGGGGTTGGACCAACGCCGTTTCAAAAAAAAAAAATTCAATAGCTGGGTCCCGGCAATTGCAACCACAAGTCAATTTAAATGTGATTTGACTTGTTTTTTTTTTTCTTTAGAACTGTCATTTTTTCTGCAGCATGTTCTATACACTATACAGATGTGCCACTTTACAGGCAGACTAAGGGGACCCCCACGCACTATATTTAAAATAATTTTTCGTTTTTATTGTTGCACTTTAAGCATCAATAAAATGACTGCTTCTAAAAAAAACAATAGTTAAAAAAAAAAAGCATTTAGCATGTTCCCCAGGGCAGTACCCAGCCCCCCATGCCCCTTTATGGCTAATTACTTGCATACAGTGCCTTAAAACAGCATTCATACCCCTTGAAATTTTCCAAATTTTTTCATGTTACAACCAAAAACGTGAATGTATTTTATTGGGATTTTATGTGATAGACCAACACAAAGTGGCACAAAATTGTGAAGTGGAAGAAAAAATTATAAATGGTTTTCAATGTTTTCTACAAATAAATATGTGAAAAGTGTGGCGTGCATTTGTATTCAGCCTCCTTTACTATGATACCCCTAACTAAAATCTAGTGGAACCAATTGCCTTCAGAAGTCACCTAATTAGTAAATAGAGTCCACCTGTGTGTAATTTAATCTCAGTATTAATACAGCTGTTCTGTGAAGCCCTCATAGGTTTGTTGGAGAACCTTCATGAACAAACAGCATCATGAAGGCCAAGGAACACACCCGACAGGTCAGAGATAAAGTTGTGGAGAAGTTTAACGCAGGGTTAGGTTATAAAAAAATATCCCAAGCTTTAAACATTTCACGGAGCACTGTTCAATCCATCAACCGAAAATGGAAAGATTATGGCACAACTGCAAACCTACCAAGACATGGCCGTCCATCCAAACTGACAGGCAGGGCAAGGCAAGGAGAGCATTAATCAGAGAAGCAGCCAAGAGGCCCATATTAATTCTGGAAAAGCTGCAGAGATCCACAGCTCAGGTGGGAGAATCTGTCCACAGGACAACTATTAGTCGTCACTCCACAAATCTGGAGTTTATGGAAGAGTGGCGCGAAGAAAGCCATTGTTGAAAGAAAGCCATAAGAAGTCAAATTTGCAGTTTACCAGAAGCCATGTGGGGGACACAGCAAACATGTGGAAGAAGGTGCTCTGGTCAGATGGGACTAAAATTTAACATTTTGGCCTAAGAACAAATTACTATGTGTGGCGGAAAACGAACACTGCACATCACCTGAACACACCACCCCCACCGTGAAACATGGTGGTGGCAGCATCATCATGTTGTGGGGATGCTTTTCTTCAGCAGGGACAGGGAAGCTGGTCAGAGTTGATGGGAAGATGGATGGAGCCAAATACAGGGCAATCTTAGAAGAAAACCTGTTGGAGTCTGCAAAAGACTTGAGACTGGGGCGGAGGTTCACCTTCCAGCAGGACAACGACCCTAAACATCAAGCCAGAGCTACATTGGAATGATTTAGATGAAAGTATATTCATGTGTTAGAATGGCCCAGTCACGGTCTAGACCTACAGTAAATCCAATTTAGAATGTGTGGTAAGACTTGAAAATTGCTGTTCACAGACGCTCTCCCTCCAATCTGACAGAGCTTGAGCTATTTTGCAAAGAAGAATGGGCAAAAATGTCCCTCTCTAGATGTGCAAAGCTGGTAAAGACATCCTCAAAAAGACTTGCAGCTGTAATTGCAGTGAAAGGTGGTTCTACAAAGTATTGACTCAGGGGGGCGCTATACAAATGTATGCCACCCTTTTTTTACATATTTTTTATAAAAAATGTTGAAAACCATTTATCATTTTCCTTCCACTTCACAATTATGTGCCACTTTGTGTTGGTCTATCACAAAAAATCCCAATAAAATACATTTATGTTTTTGGTTGTAACATGACAAAATGTGGAAAATGTCAAGGGGTATGAATAATTTTTCAAGGCACTGTATAAGCCTTCAAAATGGGCACTTTTAATTTTTCCTGTTGGGCTCCTATAGATTTTAGTGTGTGGTTGAGCCCCCAGGAGACAGCCTCGCGCTGGCTGTCTCCTGGGGGCTCAACCACATATGTCCATTGATTCCTATTTCTCGGTTTTGAGCCATATAAGAGGCGAGCTTCACTCCAGTATACCAGTTTGGCTTGTCTCATTGGACCCCTGGTTATATACTTTGATGTTTTGTGGACCTTTCAAGCCTTATCCCCTGGATATCTGCCCCCACTAAATGAGATAGCTGTTACTCACTAAATTACGGACACTACATCTACTAATGTTTAATATACAGCATTTCCTATACTGGACACCTCCCATACAGGGAACATCTGCCTAATCATTTATCTGACCTTGAGCAGAATCTCAGATATACATGCCATTCTTATTATATTTCCTATGGAATTCTCTTTGCCTATAAAGATTCTCCGATATTCGGATATTTATATATCAGATCCTGTCCATCGCAAGATAGTAAACGTAGTCTCTGCTCTTGCTATCTTTTGTTCGTCCTGAAGAAGCCTCACGGCGAAACGTGTGGACGCACAAGAGACTGAATCTATACGTTGCAATATCTTGTATGGTTTTAATTCTTGAACACTGTGCTTATCAATTTGTATTTTTTTTAATAAATATATTTTTTTGCTATTTCTATTGTTTCCTTGCCTTTAAAGTCTGACCATTGGTTACCCTTTTTTGAGTAATCGCCCATGTTTTCCCCTTAAATATACGGATGTGGCATTGTGAGTGCTTTTCCCTTTTCCTTATTATTCATTAGTTTAGATGTCAGTCTTAAAGTGGATGTAAACCCGAATTTTTTTTTTTTTTTTGCTGTCACAATGTAGAGTATAAGATTTCCTATCACTTGTGCCAGGTCTTGCCACAAAGAGTTAATCCAGCTCTGAGCAATCCTCTTTTATTGTTCAGTGAGATAAAACGGACAAACAGAGTTACCTTTGTCCGTTCTGCCCCCTTGCTTTGAATGACAGGTTATTTACATATCTTGTGTACTAGTTTTAGACAGACATTATTTTTTAATTCCCACCCCCACTCCTTTTCTGAAGTCATGTGGTTACTTTTCTGGATTTTGACTGGATGTTAGTGATCATAGCAGAAGGAATACACAGGAGGAAATACATGTTGGCAAGGGGAGTGTAGAGGTGGGTGGGGCGTCTACTGACATCACGACTCCACCCACCGAGCTCCAGACAACAGTCCACCCACAGAATCTGCAGTTTTTCAGTTCTTATAACAGACAGAGGGGAGACATTTGACAGATAAGGATACATGCAGGAGGCATCTATATCCTTATAGATCAGCACTATGGCTGGAGTTTAGAAAGGATGAGATGAGGCTTTACATCCACTTTAAGAATCATAGCTGCTAGGAATAAACTTTTGGGAAAGAGTAAACAAGCAGAGCTGCAAGAAATCGATCCAAAGAGCGCTTAGATCCAGATTATTAGGTCTTTAAATAGATGAGATGTGGTGGTGACATAACCTTATGACACATCAACTTCTATAAAACCATAAGTTTATTCAATTACAGGTTAAAAAGCTGAACCCAAACCAAGTGTCAGATGTTAAAAGAAACCACAGTGGCTGAGCCTGCTTACTGTATTCCAACAGGGGAGGTCCGAGATGTGTCTGATGTTTGCCTCAGTGTTGGTTCCAGGGCGGTGGACCTTAACCATTGAGTCACCCAGCGGTCAGGGGGTACTGTTATGGGAAACAAAGACTTTGACAAGGCGCCGATATATAGGACCAGGAAGGATGTAAGACAGGCTGTGTCGATGAGGAGGTCCCGCCCGTGTACAGCGACAAGCAATGACGTAAAACGCGGCGCCGGTTGAACTGCGGCGGGTGGAAGTCACTGGAGTATGGGCACTTGAAGGGCAAGCTGGTGGGTGAAGTCCTGTCACATTGACGACATGTTTTGTGCGCCTGCGCCTTGTCAAAGTCTTTGTTTCCTATAGCAGTACCCCCTGGCCGCTGGGTGACTCAATGGTTAAGGTCCACCGCCCTGAAATCAACACTGAGGCAAACATCAGACACATCTCGGACCTCCCCTGTTGGAATACAGTAAGCAGGCTCAGCCACTGTGGTTTCTTTTAACATCTGACACTTGGTTTGGGTGCAGCTTTTTCACCTGTAATTGAATAAACTTATGGTTTTATAGAAGTTGATGTGTCATCGGGTTATGTCACGACCACATCTCATCTATTTAAAGACTTAATCATCTGGATCTAAGTGCTCTTTGGATACATTTCTTGCAGCTCTTCTCTCAGTTGGCTAGAGAGATTGGGTGAAGCTCTGAGAAAAGGAAAGACAGTCCTTTGTCTGAACACCTAAATAAATTTGATACGTTTAGTAAGGATGCGAGGGTGGAAAACCCAGAATTAGGAGCCCTAGATGTTACTGCTATCCTTAACAGCCTGGAGAGATGCTCGTCTAATAGGGATAGGGGTAATTAAGGAGGGCCTAAGCAGGGGGTGGTAGTAAGGGGATTGTATCATCAAAAAGGACTGATGATAATTGTGTTGCTAGGATCCCCTCAACCAAATTGTTTCCTTTCATACGTTTAGCATGTCGTGGTCTTAAGCCGTGTACACACGATAGGTTTAACCGATGAAAACAGCCGGTGGACTTTTTTCATTGGACGAACCAATCGTGTATGAGCCCCATCGGTCTTTTTTCCATTGGTGTTTAAAAATAGAACATGTTTTAAATTTATCCGATGGTTAAAAAAACCGATAGCAAATTACTATTGTCTGTGGGGAACTTCATCGGATAAAAAACCCACGCATGCTCAGAATCAAGTCGACGCATGCTCAGAAGCATTGAACTTCATTTTTCTCGGCTCATCGGAGTGTTTTACGTCACCACGTTTGGAACGGTCGGTTTTTTGACTGATGGTGTGTAGGCAAGACTGATGAAAGTCAGCTTCATCGGTTTTCCGATGGAAAAATCCATCGGTTAAAAAAACCATAGGAAATCCGATCGTGTGTACAGGGCTTATGAAGACAGATTGCTGGGAGAACAAAATAGAGACCACAGAGAATGGGACTTTTCAGGCACCGTATCGAACACACAAAAATGTATGTATGTGTATTCGTTGCGGTGCCTAAAAAGTCCCATTCTCTGTGGTCTCTATTTTGTTCTGTATTATTTAGGGATGAGGCATAGTGTATCACTTTTTATGTCCATGATAGCCATGTCATGGTGACATAATTTATTAATTGTTTCAGATTGCTGGGAGAGGCCATGACTCAACTGTCCTGTTCGATGTTGAAGCCAATAAGCAAAATAAAGGACCCTTAAGAACGAATTTAAAGAGCTAGACTGTAAATTGAATGAGAGGTCCTCCACATTTTTATTCTCTAGAATTTTGTCTGTGTGTTTGGCAACAGAAGAAAGACTGTGGGAACCTATAGGACATGAGTTAGGTCTTGGTCTAAAAAGGGGAAGATTTGATTTTATAGAGCAGTGATGGCGAACCTCGGCATCTCAGATGTTTTGGAACTACATTTCCCATGAAGCTCAACTACACTGCAGAGTGAATAAGCATCATGGGAAATGTAGTTAAAAAAACATCTGGGGTGCCAAGGTTCACTATCACTGTTATAGAGCATTGGACTGACTTTTCATTGGGGTATAACTTATATGCTAAATATGGTTTGCACATAGATAAACATGGTCTGTTGTACTAGGGGAGAGGTTTATGAAAAGGTTGGAGGTATATTTAAACTAGGATGGTGGGAAGAAGGTGAGTTACAAACAAAGTCAAGCCTGACAGGGGTCATACTTTGCTGAAGGATAGAATAGTAGAAGATGACTGCAGGGCTATGACAGGTGATAAGGAACTTCTAATGTTACAATCAAACATGGATTAATAGGGGCCAAATTAGTGATGATTCCTGAATTTCTGCAAGCTGGATTTTCCTATGAAAAAAATTGCCATTTACACATTTGCCAGAATGTTGCCTAAGTTGCCCACTAATGTTATCTTGCACCACTCACTGTAAGGTAAAATTACTAAAGAGAAAAAGTTTTAAAGCTTACCGTATATACTCGAGTATAAGCCGACCCGAATATAAGCAGAGGCACCTAATTTTACCACAAAAAACTGGGAAAACGTATTGACTCGAGTATAAGCCTATGGTGTCCATCTGCATGCCTCACTGTGCCACACTTTGCCTCACTGTGTCCATGTGCACATGTCCATGCCTCACTGTGTCCATGCCTCACTGTGCCCATGCCTCACTGCACCCATGCCTCACTGTGTCCATGACTAGACTGACGTTTAACATGGGAGTCTATGGAAGGGGTGTGACAAGTTTCGGGTCCAGGGGACCTACGACCGGTCGGTACCGGGTCTCCAAAGTCACCAGAGAAATTACCGTTTAACATGGGAGTCTATGGAAGGGGTGCCCGGATTTGAAAAAATCGGTGCTCCCCGGCCGTAGGTTCCTTGGACAACAAACTTTGCACACTTGTAGAGGAAGAGTGGGGCTACATGTGTGCCAAGTTTGAGGTCCAGGAGACCTACGGCCGGCCGGTACCTGGGTCCCCAGATTCCGGGAGATCAGGCACAAAAAGGTGACTCGAGAAACTTGGCTTATACTCGAGTATATACGGTACGTAATTTTTTTTTAATAACAATAAATATGTTTTTTCTTTTTTTCTTAATTTTCTTTTCTCATGTGTTTTTGTTTATTTATGTTTTTTTTTTTTTTTAGATACAGTAATAAGAAAACTAACAACTTCAAATATTTAAAACAATTTATTTTTCCCTTTATGACAATCTTTTTTCTATTGAAAAGAAAAGAGGGACAGCGGCTTGTAGATGCCCGTCTTAGGCTGGGGGAGAGAGCCTGCGTGAAGTGTAATAACTTTCTCGCTATGAAGTGGAGGGATAATAAGAATGTTTTCCTTCTTACCTCCCTTTATGCAGACGCGACAGTCCAAATTCGTACGGCGACTGGTGTTGTGGAGCAACCCCTCTGTGTCCACGAATATAACAAAAATATGGGAGGGGTGGACCTCAACGACCAGTTGTTGGCGCCGTATCTAATTGAGCGTAAGGCGAGACGCTGGTACAAAAAAGTGTCTCTATCCCTATTTCAATTGGCTTTGCTGAACGCTCATGTGCTATACAGAGCTTCAGGCGGGACGTTATCTCTTCTAAAATTCCAGAATGAGATAGTCACAGAACTCCTGTATCCAGGCGGTTCTGCACCTCACCATCCCCAACCAAATGCAGTAAGCCGGCTGCATAAGAGGAATTATTCGTATGTCCTCGAGAGTACCCCTACCCAACGAGCCCCCCAAAAAAGATGTCGTGTCTGTAGCAAGCGCGGATTTAGGCGTGACACCCGTTATTTTGTCCACTCTGTCCTGACAAACCTGGTCTTTGCATTGGTAAATGTTTTGAACGCTTCCACTCAAAAGTGAAGTTTTAGCGTAGGGTACAGCATTTCACAGACTAGGACACACTTACACAGGGTCTCCCAAGATGCCATTACATTTTGAGAGACCCGAACCATTACAGTTGAGTAAAAAAAAAGTGTAAAAAAAACCCCCCAAAAAAACGTAAAAAACAAAAACACAAAAAAAATAAAAAATAGTTGTCGTTTTATTGTTCTCCCTCTCTCTCTATTTTCTCTCTATTGTTCTGCTCTTTTTTACTGTATTCTATTCTGCAATGTTTTATCATGCTTGCTTTTCAGGTATGTAATTTTTTGTTTTCAGGTGCGCCATTCAACTGCAGAATTATTTATCTTGACAGCAACAGCGTTTGACACTCACCATGCCTCTCAGCAAATATCTTGGGGTGTCTACTTTCCAAAATAGGGTCATTTGTGGGGTTTTTGTGCTATCTTGGCATTTTATGGCCTTAAAAACTGTGATAGGTAGTGAGGAGTGAAATTAAAAATTTGCGCCCTTAGAAATCCTGAAGGCGGTGCTTGGTTTTCGGGGTCCCGTACGTGGCTAGGCTCCTAAAAAGTCCCGCACATGTGGTATCCCCGTACTCAGGAGAAGCAGCAGAATGTATTTTGGGGTTCAATTCTACATATAACCATGGCATGTGTGAGCAATATATCATTTAGTGACAACCTTTTGTAATTTTTTATTTTTTTTGTCATTATTCAATCACTTGGGACAAAAAAAAAAAATATTCAATGGGCTCAACATGCCTCTTAGAAATTTACTTGGGGTGTCTACTTTCCAAAATGGGGTCATTTGGGGGGGTTTTGTACTGCCCTGCCATTTTAGCACCTCAAGAAATGAGATAGGCAGTCATAAATTTAAAGCTGTGTAAATTCCAGAAAATGTACCCTAGTTTGTAAACGCTATAAGTTTTGCGTAAACCAATAAATATACGCTTATTGACATTTTTTTTACTAAAGACATGCGGCTGAATACATTTTGGCCTAAATGTATGACTGAAAGTTAGTTTATTCGATTTTTCTTATAACAAAAATTAGAAAATATAATTTTTTTTCAAAATTTTCTGTCTTTTTCCGTTTATATCGCAAAAAATAAAAATCGCAGAGGCAATCAAATACCATTAAAAGAAAGCTCTATTTGTGGGAAGAAAAGGACGCAAATTTCGTTTGGGTACAACATTGCATGTCCGCACAATTTACAGTTAAAGCAGCGCAGTGCAAAATTCTGAAAACACCTCTGGTCCTTTAGCTACAAAATGGTCCGGGGCTTAAGTGGTAAGGGTGTGCACACTTATGCAACCATATTATTTTATTTTTTTTTATTTTTACTTCCCTCCACCTAAAAAGATTTCAGTTTGTTGTTCAACTGAGTTGTACAGATTATAGGTCACATTAAAGTTGGAAAAAGTTCTGAAATTATTTCTCTTAGATTGTAAGCTCTAAGGAGCAGGGCCCTCTGATTCCTACTGTATTGAAGTGGTTGTAAACCCAACCACACAACTTGCACCTACTGGTAAGCCTAGATTAAGGCTTACCTGTAGGTGCAAGAAATATCTCCTTAACCGTGTATATTTTCAGAAAACCCTGCAACGATGTCAACGGCGCATGCACGCTGTAGACAACAGCGCAAGCACACTGAGCGTTGACGGTTTTCTCAATAGAGACTGCCGGTTTTCTCAATGGAGAATGACGGCCCCGCGCGCATGCGTGTGACGTCATCGCCGCTCCAGCCAATCACAGCGCCGGAGCGGCGATAACAGGAAGACGGTCAGAGCGGACATGACGGCGGCGGTGGAGGGGGACGAGGAGTGCTTCGGAGGCTTCGATCTGAGGTAAGTGCCACATAATGAGCTAGTATGCATAGCATACTAGCTCATTATGTCTTTTTCTTGCAGGTGTTATTTTTTATTTTGTTTTTTGAAAAGTGGGTTTTTAACCACTTTAAAGTGTATTGTATTTGTACTGTCTACTCTCAAGTTGTAAAGCGCTGCGTAAACTGTAAATCCTGATTAATAATAATAATAATATCTTTGTGTCATTTTTTTACACCACAGAAACCTGACATTTTAACAAGGTTGTGTAGACTTTTTATATCCACTGTATATATATATATATATATATATATATATATATATATATATATATATATATATATATATTATGTTTTATTTTATTATATTATAATATATTATGTTTTGATTTAATTTTAATGTATTTTATTTATGTATTGTTTATAATGGTATTTCTAATTGTGTTCTAAGATTAATACACAATTGGTTTGTTTCTAATTAACATTGTCTCTGAAGCTCTCTGGAGAGAATGGAAACCATTCTCAAAGGAAGAAAGGGATATTATAAAAAGCAAGCACTTCTATATGATGTAGTATTGTAAGCCCAACAGGTAAGAACATCATAATAACATTTACAGCGTATGCTTTTTTTTATAAGTAAAACAAAATGCAGCATTGAAAAGAGTGTATTCTAGATCTCTAACATCAAATCTTTTTTTTTTAATGAACATAGGCAAATTCTACAATATTGTTACTTTTAAAACAGTATTTGTAGTGCAATTAAGAAAAAAAACATAAGATCTGTGACTTTATTGTATGCCAGTACTACATACTGTATGCCTTAATGGTTGACACTATGTTTAAAGCGGAGGTTCTGCGGCGATTGTTTTTTTTTTTTTTTTTGGTGCATTCTATTGGGTTTCACAATACAAGGTTAAACTCACTTGTTTGGTGTCTTCAAATATCCCCTGTCCGTTTTCATGGCAAATAAGAACTTTTAAAATCGGTTCCTGACAATTTCCATTTTGCTTGTGGGCATTGTGAAGCCCACAAGAAATCATTTCCTGGAAGCGCCTGCAGTGTTTACGGCGAGTAGCTGTATCGATAGAACACCGCCCCTATGAGAAAAGCATTGGCTGTATATAACGAGCGAGCGGCGTGTATAACCAATGAGCGACGAGCAGCATCCCCAGCTGACGAACTGTTCAGACTCGGGGATTTCCGTCGGATTCAATTGCGCCTGCGCAGACCATCCCGGAACCTATCCGATAGCAGAACCGGCACGATAGAACAGCAGCGTTCTGTATTGTCTCCTGGGAAACATGACTCTGTGCTCCCAGGAGACATTGCGGCGCCGAGGAAAGGAGTAGGAACGCCTACTCCCGCGGGAGGGAAAGCCCGGAAGTGGCAGCTAAAAACTAAAATCTAAGGTATTTACACTATAATTTTTTTTTTTGATGTGGCTATTTAACTTGGTGATAGTGTTCTGCTTGTGCCAGGATGTAGTTGTTTTTCTGGGTGGAACTCCACTTTAACTCATCAGTAAATTAAATTAAAATTGATATCAATAGGATTCTGAATGTACCAAAAGGTGATGCACCACAATCAACTGTTCACCCATGTGTGCTAAGAGAGCTAAGGTCAGAAAAATTGTTTGTTTTATATTTATACTGTATAATGGCTAAGTGATTAATATAAATGCAAGCAGTGTGAGGGTCTCAAAACTGCATACCCATCAGGATATGCATATGGTTGATAGTCGGAATGCAGGTTCCTTGTTTGTCTAGGCTTCTTCTAGGTGCTCAAAATCTAAAAGCATACTGGTAAGTTAGTTAGCTGTTGAATTAATTTGTCTGTATATGTATATATTTAACACCCTATATTTTAGTAGCATTTTGGAGATTTGGTATAGATTTATTGACAATATTTTCATTATATGGGAGGGGGGGGGGGACATGGAGTCTTATTAGTTCATAACTAAATAGTATGGTACAGGAACTGCAGTTTTACATGTATTGTAGTGAGGAATTTATCCCTTTTTTAGACGTTAGGGTATTTAGGAAAAAATTATAAAATTGGGACAGATTTATATGTGAAGCCAACAGAAAAATAAGTTACTACTACAGTGTGTGTATATATATATATATATATATATATATATATATATATATATATATATATATATATATATATATATATATTTACATAGTTACATAGTTAGTCAGGTTGAAAAAAGTCACAAGTCCATCTAGTTCAACCAATAAAAAAGGGAAAAAAAAAAAAAAAATCATACAAAAACCTACCGTACCTGTTATGTACAGTGGGTAAAATAAATATTGAACGCGTCAATTTGTTTTAGGTAAATACTGTATATTGATAAAGGTGCTAGTATTGACCTGAAATTTTCACCACATGTCGGTAACAACCCAAGCAATCCATACATATAAAGACACCAAAATAAATACGTTCAGAGATGAAGTTCTGTGTAATAAAATGGAATGACACAGGGAAAAGTATTGAACATGCTAACTGAAATTTATTTAATACTTGTGTAGCGCTACCCCCAGTTAAGAGAGCCGCTGATATTGATTTGGGCCCTGTAGTGCACTGCTGTCAACCCCTGGCAATCGGCTCTAACCTCCCGTGGCACAGCTGGTGATAGAGGGATAGGACCGCGTGACCGCAACTGTTGGTGACACAGTCCTATAACAAACATACACAGAATATACTTTAAAACTCCTATTAAAGTAAGCGGAACTGACACCAAATGTACTTTACCCAGATATTTTACTGAGGCTAATGGGCAAGTAATAAACAACAGTATAACAAGTTGCAGATCCCTGCAATAAACAGTAATAAAGATAAACAGAGTAATCAGAATAATAAAGTATTGCTATGCAACTCTAGCGCTGCCCTTTTACAGCTACTTCCCCTCATGGGTAGACTAACACCCAGCAATGTCTACCTATGCAGTCAGGCCTGACTGATCTAAATGGAAGTTCAGTGAAACAATATTCGCTAGCAATCTTTTCGGTGGTGCACTTGAAGAACAACTTTGTAATCCCAACGAATAGTAAAGATAAAGGTATCTGTCTTTAAACAGCTCTCACCACCTGGACAAGTCCAAGTCCCTTTCCTCCATCGATTCGTCTAGGAACAGGAATCCACCGACATCCAAGTCTTCAATCCTTCTGGTGTACTGCAGCAAGGAGGATTAGATGTCTCTAAGGCTCTGCTAGGCTGGCAGAGGGCTCTTTGGAAAGGAGCACACGGCCCAGGCTTCAGGCCTTGTGCACACAGCAGTTCAGCACAGACATCCTCTTGCTAGGAGAGGGGTGTCCAAAAAGACCGACCAAAACTCCGCCTCCCCTTTATAAAGTCTCCCCCAGCAGTCTCTGTTCTGGAGCAATGCACCCTGGGTGCTGCAAGATGTACTGGGAGATGTAGTCTCTCTCTCCTCTGCTTTCACTTCCATAATGTCTCTTTACTTCCTCCCGACTCACCTCTCACCTGGAACTTCTTGTCTCTCTGCATTAAAGGGGAACACCCCGCTACACACTCCCCCCACTTGAACTCTTTGGTCCCCAAAGATAAACTTCAACAAATACTGTTTACCATTTTGGACAATGTCGAGCATGATGTTGGCATAGGGAATTCCCACCAAAACTTTGGGATGGAACTCTCTTGCCCACAGGTCACACTACCATGAGTGGCCTGCCTAACTGTGCCAGAGAGTGAGCTGGGGTTGCCCTCCACCAAATGGACGGTGAAAGGATCAGGTTGTTCAACACTTCTCCTAGCCGTTACAACAGAGTCCTCTGAGCTCGTCCCCATTTGGGGGTAAGTTAGTTTCTTGGGAGGCCTGATGACTCTGCGAGCCCTCTGCTCTCTTGGTGCTTCTGACTCTGGCACCACAGGCTCTTCTTCAGGAGTAAGTTCAGGTAACATTGCTGGTTCTGGAACCTCTGATTCAGAAGTCGACTGACGTATGGAATCTCTAGAGTCCTCCTCTGCGCAATTGTCAGGAACATCTTCCCAGTAATCAGCTGAGGGACTGAAGGGTATGAATTCAGTAGCCTCTGGATTCAGCGTTGCATCTGGGGTATCCCCTCCATTTGGGAGATCTATGGCGGACGTTCCCAGAGTCGAGGGAGGCCACAGCCAGTCCAGTTCTCCACCTTCTTCTGTACTCAATTGGGAGGCCTCCCCATCTTTGGCTCGAGAGGTCTGGGACCGAGTGTTCGGCCTAGGAATATCCAGGATAGAGGCCGGTTCAGGGGAGTCTCTCACGGGAGGTATTCTGACTGCCTCAGCAAGTGGGAGCAGGTGGTTCCGATGCCACGTCTTCAGTGGACCCACCTTTCCTTCTGGCTTTAGTTTGTAGACAGGCAAACCGGGCAACTTCCTACAGACAACATAGGGCTCGGATCTCCACCTGTCGGCAAGCTTGTGTTTTCCAGGGACCCCCAGATTGCGTAGCAGTACTCGGTCCCCGGGCTGCAGATCTTGCACTCGAACCTTCAGATCAAAATTTCTCTTGTTGCGGGCCCCCCTTTGATCCGAAGCCGCCTGGGCTTGTTCATAGGCCACCTGCAAGCTACGTCTAAGTCTGTCCACGTATCCCTTGTGGGATGTAGCTGAGGTATTGTCTATAGAAGTGCCAAAGGCCAGGTCCACAGGTAGCCTTGCTTCTCTCCCAAACATAAGTCGATAAGGGGAGTAGCCAGTGGCGTCACTTGTGGTACAGTTATAGGCATGTACTAGGGCTGATATGTGCTGACTCCAGTGTTGCTTCTTCTCTGTTTCTAAGTTTCCCAACATGTTGAGCAGGGTCCGGTTAAATCTCTCCGGCTGAGCATCTCCTTGTGGGTGGTAAGGCGTGGTTCTGGTCTTCTTTATTCCTAATGAATCCAAAAGTCTTCGGATCAACCGACTCTCAAAGTCCCTTCCTTGATCTGAGTGGAGTCTCTGTGGTAGTCCGTAATGGACAAAATACTTCTCCATAAGTATCTTGGCCACGGTGGATGCCTTCTGGTCTTTGGTTGGGAAAGCTTGAGCATAGCGGGTGAAATGGTCGGTTATTACCAGAACATTCCCCAATCCACTCAGGTCGGGTTCGAGGCAGAGAAAGTCAATGCATACCAGATCCATTGGGCCTTGACTCTGTAAGTGGCCCATTGGGGCAGCTTGATGGGGTAGGGTCTTTCTCTGAATGCATCGTGCACAGGAATGGCAATACTCCTCTACTTCTGCCCTCATGCAGGGCCAATAGAACCGATTTCTGACGAGCTGGAAGGTCCTTTCTGCCCCTAGGTGACCATGATGGTCATGCAGGGCAATTAGTACAGTCTCTCGGTGCTTCTCTGGAAGAAATAACTGCCACTTATCTTCTGAGTCATCAGAGGGGCCCCTTCGGTAGACCACTCCCTGATGTACCTGTAGCCTGTCCAATTCCTTCCTCAACAGGCGAGCCTCCTTTGAGGGGTGATGTAGGAATTTGTTGGGATCCTGATTCTCCAGGGCTTCGAGGACCAATCTCCCCATGGGGTCTTCCAATTGGTCACACCTCAACTCCTTCTTGGACAGTCTCGGTAGGTTGTCTTCCTCCAGTTGAGTTACCCCACAATAGTGTTTGGGGACTCCTACCATGGTAACCCCTATTTCTTCTGCTCTGGAGCCTCCTCTGGCTTGGAATTCAGCCCCTTGACAAAGGGCCCGCACCCCGTCCGGTGCCACTTGGGTCCAATCTTCCCAGTCATTTGTCGTGGCATGAGACCTCCGGGACAGGGCATCTGCATCCCTATTTCCGGCTCCTGGTCTGTACTTCAGACTGAAGTTGAATCCAGACAATGCGGCCAACCACCTGTGTCCGGTGGCATCTAGTTTCGCGGTGGTGAAGAGGTAGGTCAGGGGGTTGTTGTCTGTCTTCACAGTAAACTCTGCCCCATACAAGTAGTCTTTTAGCTTGTCTACTACCGCCCATTTGAGGGCCAGGAATTCCAGCTTATGAGTGGGGTAATTCTTTTCTGAGGGGGTCAGGCTCCTGCTCACATAGGCCACTGGTCGCAGTTGTCCTTCATGTTCTTGGTAGAGTACACCACCTAGACCCTCATGGCTGGCATCCACATGTAATTCATAAGGTCTGGTAGGGTCGGCGTAGGCCAGGACTGGGGCAGTGGTTAAGCTCCTCTTCAGAGCATGAAAGGCCTCTTCACACCTTGGGTTCCACTGATCTTGAACTGACTCACCAGGCCTCCTGGGCCCTGAGTCATCCTCTTCCCCTTCTGCCTTTAGCAATTCATTCAACGGGCGGGCAATCCGAGCAAACCCCTCCACAAACCTCCTATAATAGGAGCAGAACCCCAGGAAGGATCTGAGCTCTGTTACTGTGGTGGGTCGTGGCCAGGAAGTGACTGCTTCCAACTTCTCAGGATCTGTGGCCACCCCTTCTTCAGACACTATGTGCCCCAGATAGTTCACAGAAGACTGGTAGAACCGACACTTCTCGGGGGAAAGCTTAAGTCCCTCTTCGCTGAGTCTTCTCAATACTTTCTCCAACCTGGCTTCATGTTCTTCCAAGGTTCTTCCAAAGACAATGACATCGTCCAAGTACACAAGGACTTCTATAAGATTCATGTCTCCAACAGTCTTCTCCATAAGGCGTTGAAAGGTAGCAGGAGCTCCAGACAGACCCTGAGGCATCCTATTGAATTCGAAGAATCCCACCGGGGTTATGAAGGCTGTCTTCTCCCTGTCTTCTGGGTGCATAGGGATTTGATAGTACCCACTCTTGAGGTCCATCACACTGAACCATTTGGCTCCAGACAAACTTTGTAGGGCATCTTCTATCCTTGGCGTGGTGTATTGGTCAGGGATGGTTCTCCTGTTGAGAGTCCTGTAATCGATACAAAGCCTCAACGACCCATTCTTCTTTCTGACCACCACGATTGGGGAGGCATAGGGACTTCTAGACTCACGGATAACACCAGTCTTCTTTAGTTCTACAAGTTGTTCCCTCAGATCCTCCAGATCTGCCAGGGGGACCCGCCTGACCCTCTCTCGGAAGGGCTTATCTTCTTGGAGGCGGATCCGATGGGTGGCACTTCTTGCACACCCCACATCGAATTCATCTTCGGAAAAGATCTTCTCCCACCTGGTCAGCTGGGCCTTGGCTCTTTCTTTCCAAGCCCTGGGTAGGTTCGGGTTTTCCACGGACAGTTCCTCCCAAACATCTCCTCCGTCACCCGTCCCCTTGACTTCGGACCAAGTGACCGGGGCAGCAGGGCTCACCTGACCAAGCAACACTCTGGCAGGGATCTCCATGGGTCCTCCCGTAGTGTTCCTAACACTCACCCGAATTCTGCCATGGACCTTCTTCAGGGCCTTGAACGGAATCACTTCTGGTATCACTTCCAGGCCTGATGACTCTTCCCTTGGGTCTGATTCCAGCATGACAAAGGGGCCAGGTTGTTCCCACGAAAGCTTCACAGTGGCCCTAAGACAGGTTACTTCTCCGGGCTGTAGCACTACTCCTTCTCTGCCAAGTCTCCACACCTTCCCTATCCCCTCTCCCGGGGTCTTCTGCTCTAAGACCAGTCGTTGGTAGGCCGTCTTTAGCATGGGATGGATTTTGGTGGCTGAATGGTTTCTCTCTTTCACTAGAGGGGTCAGGAGTCTCCTGACTAGATCCGTGTTTGTCCCAATGATCAGGGAAATCTTGCTGGCTCCAGGCGGCCGGGGACACACAACTGCCAGGGTGTCAAACACTTCAGCCTTCCCAGCCACGGATGGGTCGAAAGTCATCTTTATGGGCAGGTACCCATCATAAGGGAAACTCTGGGTTCCAAGTCCCCATATCTCCAGCTCTTCTATCTTCTGGATAGGCAGATGACTCAAGTGCCTATCATAGAAGTCCCGGTATAGTAAAGTCACCTGTGCTCCGGTGTCCAAAAGAGCTTTAGTATAGACTCCTTCCACTTGAATGGGCACAGTAGGAGACGGGCCCACCAGTTCCTTTGGGTATGGCCGGACTGGGGTCACCTCTTTTTTTTTGCTTTCGACCCTTGCCCTGCTCCTTTTGGACTTTAATTTTTCCTGAGCCTGGCATGCATTGACCTTCTCCCTCTCAATGGGGGCACAAACCCGCTGAGGGATGTTATTGTTCCTTTTAGGTGGATGTTCCTTCTTTGGGGTGCTGTACTTCCACTGAGGGGTCTTGCCCCCTCCCTCTGGGGTACATCTTGGTGGGGGTGTACTATACCTCCTCCTAGGAGTTTTGTCTCCTCCATTCTTGGCCTTTTTTTTTAGTTTGGAGCGCACTGAAGATGATGGGCACCCGGTTGACTCCTTCACCGGGGCCCCTTTGGAGTTTCCCGCCGGCTTGCAATTATCTGTTCTCTTCTTCTTTGGGCTGGAGCATACGTTAGCAAAGTGGCCACTCCCTCCGCAGTTATAGCAAATCACCTCTTCTCGGTCCTGTAGGGAGGCCGGTGCTGAGGTGTTCGGGAACAACTCCTTTCTTGGGCTTGGTTTCTCTCGTCTTCTCTGATCTTTCTCCATCAAAGAGGTCAGCATCTCCAACACTTGGGCCATTTGCGATTTCAGAGTGTCAACCTCCGCATCTCTTTCTGGGCTCTTGACCGAATGGACCAACACTGGTACAGGTGTGACATTCGCCTTGGCCACCTGCTGATCTTCCTCCAGCGCCTCTTCGTCCCTAATAATTTTTATTAGATCAGAGTAGGTTAGTGACATTCCTCCTCCTGAGGTTTTCAGGTGCAGCCAGACCGGGTCTGAGCGCCGCGCTCCCCTCATGATCTGCTTCATGCGTGCTTCATCTGCATCTTTGGGCAGCATTCCCTTCTTCCGTACAATCTTGCATAACTGCCTGTTCAGCCTTCTAACATATTCTGACAGTTTCTCATTCGGCTGCTGGAGAGTGTGTTCAATTTGATAAATCATCTCTGACACCTTCTCCAGCTGACCAAACTCTTCCTGCAGCATGGCCAGGCAATCTTGAGCTGTACAGTTTTCATTTCCAAACCGGAAGCTCTTCACTGCTTCTGCCGCGGCACCTTTCAGACTTTCTAAGACTCGCTGTCTCTTCTGTGCCTCAGGCACCTCCCATGCTTCTAATGCCTGCAATGCCTGTTCCACCCAAGTGTCAAAATCTTCCTCCCCCGCAGGGACGGGGAGCTTCCCTGAGAAGGTGCTAAGCTTCCGGTAACCGGCCTCCACATGCACCGTACTGCTTTTCTGGCACTTAATTACAAGGTCTCCTAGAGCATTCAACAATTCAGGCCCTATAGCGGCCAGCGGTGATCCCGGGCTTAATAGTTCCTTAAGCTTTTCTGCTTTAGGGGATAGTGGTGGAGATAATTGTGGGAGTGATGGCTTTGGTGTCTGAAACCATTCTTCCTTCACTGGCAGCGTATGTATCAAGTGATAGATCTGATTATCTATGGCTTGTATACTCTGACTTTTAAAATGCTCTGGGATTTCGTTTTTCCATTCTACCAGTGCGTATGTAAACAAGATCACTGGATCTGGCCTAAAATCCATCACCCATGCTTTGTGGCTCGGAGACAGTAACAATACGAGCTGTTTTATCTCCTCTTCCTTCCATCTTTCCCCCGGGAGTACAATGACTACCGCCGCGGTTGGATCGGCGCCAATCGCTGCGCACCACTGTGACATTGCCAGCGGGTCCATGCTGGTACTTCTGACCGGCTTGATTGCAGCGTGCAACGTACAAGGATCCCGGACGAGCCCCCACGTGTAGCGCTACCCCCAGTTAAGAGAGCCGCTGATATTGATTTGGGCCCTGTAGTGCACTGCTGTCAACCCCTGGCAATCGGCTCTAACCTCCCGTGGCACAGCTGGTGATAGAGGGATAGGACCGCGTGACCGCAACTGTTGGTGACACAGTCCTATAACAAACATACACAGAATATACTTTAAAACTCCTATTAAAGTAAGCGGAACTGACACCAAATGTACTTTACCCAGATATTTTACTGAGGCTAATGGGCAAGTAATAAACAACAGTATAACAAGTTGCAGATCCCTGCAATAAACAGTAATAAAGATAAACAGAGTAATCAGAATAATAAAGTATTGCTATGCAACTCTAGCGCTGCCCTTTTACAGCTACTTCCCCTCATGGGTAGACTAACACCCAGCAATGTCTACCTATGCAGTCAGGCCTGACTGATCTAAATGGAAGTTCAGTGAAACAATATTCGCTAGCAATCTTTTCGGTGGTGCACTTGAAGAACAACTTTGTAATCCCAACGAATAGTAAAGATAAAGGTATCTGTCTTTAAACAGCTCTCACCACCTGGACAAGTCCAAGTCCCTTTCCTCCATCGATTCGTCTAGGAACAGGAATCCACCGACATCCAAGTCTTCAATCCTTCTGGTGTACTGCAGCAAGGAGGATTAGATGTCTCTAAGGCTCTGCTAGGCTGGCAGAGGGCTCTTTGGAAAGGAGCACACGGCCCAGGCTTCAGGCCTTGTGCACACAGCAGTTCAGCACAGACATCCTCTTGCTAGGAGAGGGGTGTCCAAAAAGACCGACCAAAACTCCGCCTCCCCTTTATAAAGTCTCCCCCAGCAGTCTCTGTTCTGGAGCAATGCACCCTGGGTGCTGCAAGATGTACTGGGAGATGTAGTCTCTCTCTCCTCTGCTTTCACTTCCATAATGTCTCTTTACTTCCTCCCGACTCACCTCTCACCTGGAACTTCTTGTCTCTCTGCATTAAAGGGGAACACCCCGCTACACTTGGTACAAAATCCTTTGTTGGTAATGACAGCTTCAAGACGGATCCTGTATGGAGAAACTAGTCACATGCGTTGCTCAGGTGTGATTTTGGCCGATTCTTACACACAAACAGTTTTCACATCTTGAAGGTTCCGTGGGCCTCTTCTATGAACTCTGATCTTTAGTTCTTTCCATAGATTTTCAATTGGATTCAAGTCAGGCTGGGCCATTCTAGCAGCTTTATTTCCTTTCTTTGAAATCAATTAAAAGTTTGTTTGGCTTTGTATTTGGGATCATTGTCTTCCTGAAATTTCTACCCTTGTTTCATCGTCATCATCCTGGTAGATGGCAGCAGATTTTTTATCAAGAATGTCTTGGTAGATTTTTCCATTCATCCTTCCTTCAATGACATGAAGTTGGCCAGTACCGTATGCTGAAAAACAGCCCCGCCAACACCCATGATGTTCCCACCTCCAAACCTCACTGTTGGTATGGGGGGTGTTTTTGGGGTGATGTGCCATTTGACCTCCAAACATGGTGTGTATTCTGGCATCCAAAGAGTTCAATTTTGGTCTCATCTGAGAAGACTATATTCTCCCAGAATTTCAACATGATTTTTCTTCAGCAATGGAGTCTTGCACAGGTGAGCGTGCATACAGGCCATGGCGCTTGAGTGCATTACTTATTGTTTTCTTTAAAACAATTGTACTTGCTAATTCCAGGTCTTTCTGAAGCTCTCCAAAAGTAGTCATTGGCTCTTGGACAACTCTTCTGATAATTATTTTTACTTTTCTGTCAGAAATCTTGCAAGGAGCACCCGGTCGTGGCAAATTTATGGTAAATTTATGTTCTTTCAACTTCCGGATTATGGCCCCATCAGTGCTCACTGGAACATACAGAAGTTTACAAATCCTTCTGTAACTAATTACATCAGTATGTTTTGCAACAATAAGGTTGTGAAGGTCTTGAGAGAGCTCATTGCTTTTACCCATCATGAGATTTTTCTTGTGTGACACCTTGGTAATGAGACACCTTTTTATGAGCCATCAGTTGAGACTTAACCAGCTGATATTAATTTGCACTGACAAGGGGCAGGATTGCTTTGTAATTACTGATAGATTTCAGCTGGTGTTTTGGCTTTCCATTTTTTTTTGCACCTCCCTTTCTTCGTGTGTTCAATAATTTTTCCCTGTGTCATTCCATTTTTTACACATAACTTAATTTCTGAACTTATTTGTTCTGGTGTCTTTGTATGTATGGATTGCATGGGTTGTTTTTGATGTGGTGAAAATTTCATGTCAAAAGAACCTTTAGAAATAAATTTACCTAGAAAAATGGTGACGTGTTCAGTACTTATTTTACCCGCTGTGTGTGTGTGTGTGTGTATATATATATTTTTTTATATATATACACACACAGTATATATATGTACACACACAGTATATGGACACACACATACACACTAGCCAAAAGTTTGTGGACACCTGAACATCACACCTTAGGGCTCTTTCACACGGGACGGATCCGTGAAGATCCGCCCCGTGAAGCTCCGCTTGCTCAGCGGGGATCGCTCAGTTAATCCCCGCTGAGCCGGCGGATGACTGGGCGGTCCCTGCACACTGTACAGGGACCGCCCTGTCAGAGCGCCGCTCTCCCCTATGGGGAGATCGGATGAACACAGACCGTCTGTCCGTGTCATCTGATCCGCTCCGCTGACGGAAGGGAAAATAGGGTTTTCCTCTGTCACACTTTGGCGGAGCAGATGTCAGCGGACATGTCACCGCTGACATCCGTTGCTCCATAGGGCTACATGGAGCGTCCGTCCAGGTCCGCCTAAAAAACTGACAGGCGGACCTGAACGGACCCTCCGTGTGAAAGGGGCCTAAATGCGCTTGTTTTACAACTCATAAAACCATGGGCCTAATTAGTGTGGAGCAGGTTCCCATCTGTAGCTACAAAAGCCTTCATTCTTCTGAGAAGGCTTTCCACAAGACTGTGGAGTTTATCTGTAGGAGTTTGTGCACATTCAGTTAAAAGAGCATTTGAAAGGTCAGGCACTAATGTGTGCTGGCCTTCTTTTTTTTTTTTTCTGGTTTTCTACAGTATCACCATTGGTTATGCATCCCCTCAAGGCATTAAATGTACAAATGTGGGATAGATTTTTATCCAATGACTAAAGTTAAATGGCGAGACCATTACCATTCTAATTTATCCCAAAGGTGTTCAGTAGGGTTGAGGTCATGATTTTGTGCAGGACACTCATGTTTAGT
This sequence comes from Rana muscosa, assembly GCA_029206835.1. Taxonomy (NCBI): domain Eukaryota; kingdom Metazoa; phylum Chordata; class Amphibia; order Anura; family Ranidae; genus Rana; species Rana muscosa. The sequence goes on along the minus strand of CM055118.1, from coordinate 365,565,977 downwards.
GATGGACGAACATCTAGCGGGACGGTTCGCGAACACAATCGCGCAAAGGCGGGCAAATGTTCGCGAACCGCAGGTTCGTGGCGGGCCCCATTCATTTTAATGGCAGGCGAACATTAAAAACCTCCAGGTCATATTTGCAGCCACAAAATACTCACTAGCTGTGCACACATAGTCCCACAACATGGACAATGACATACCAGAAGTATTAAGCGAATCTGCGATCGACAACGACAAGCATTCTTTTTTTATCTGCAAAATTTCGTCAATTCAGGAGCGCATGAAGGCCATGGAAGAGATGCAAGGCCAGGCTATGAAGGGGGTGCAGGAGATGATCCTGCTATTGGAAAAGTTGCCATTATTTTTTTTTATAAGTTATTGTAGCGGGTATCCCAAATTTAGGGGTGACCTGAGCAATAGTTGGCTCGGGTCTTCTAATTGTTTGGACTCCTCCTTGCTGCTGCTTCACCTGGCGTGCAGTTCCCCTTAGGTGTATAGGTGGTGCTGACACTTGTACCCGGGGTTGAACCACAGATGATGACTCTTTGTAGTATCGCTGCAGAACCACTCAGCAGTCACAATGCTGCACAGTAGAAATGCACTATACTATGCTTTCTATATTTGGTAGTATTTTATGCGTGTATTACACCCCTATATACTGCACACCAAATAGTACACCTATACCAGTCCTTAAAAGGCCTTTGTGTGGACCTTTATTAGTTAGCTATTTTTGTCGCTAGTCTGTCCCTGCGACGCGTCATCAACCTCTCCCTACACTTACAAAAGAGCTGCAGAACCGCTCAGCACTGCAGTCACAATTGAAACGAACTATAATATGATTTCTATATTTGGTAGTATTTTATGCGTGTATTACACCCCTATATACTGCACACCAAATAGTAGACCTATACCAGTCCTTAAAAGGGCTTTTGTGGACCTTTATTAGTTAGCGATTTTTGACGCTAGTCTGTCCCTGCGACACGTCAGCAACCTCTCCCTACACTGACTCACAATGCTGCACAATTGAAATTAACTATAATATGATTTCTATATTTGGTAGTATTTTATGCGTGTATTACACCCCTATATACTGCACACCAAATAGTAGACCTATACCGGTCCTTAAAATGGCTTTTGTGGACCTAATAGCTAGGATTACAGTCTGTCCCTGATACACAGCACAGCAACCTCTCCCTCCCTACACTGACAAAAGACAGCTGCAGAATCGCTCAGCACTGCAGTCACAATGATGCACTATAATATGCTTTCTATATTTGAAAGTATATTATAAGTGTATTACACCCCTATATACTGCACACCAAACAATAGTACACCTATACCAGTCCTTAAAAGGACTTTTGTGGACCTAATAGCTAGTGATACAGTCTGTCCCTTCTCCACACAGCAACCTTTCCCTACACTGACAAAAGACAGAATGTAAATGGCAGCAAGATCAGGTCTATTTATAAGGTAGGGGGTATGTCCATGTGCTGAAATGTCTCAATTGGCTGTCCTGTACCACATGATGGATGTGTCATGGGTCAAAGTTCAAAGTTCAAAGAATATGGCGGCTTCGAACAGCGTCATATGTCCGTCGGTTTGGCGAATAGCGAACACGCAAAGTTCGCTGCGAACCGACCGCTGGGCGAACCGCGAGGCCATCTCTACTCATGTTCTCCTACATCAAACTGGTCAAATCATGTCTTTATGGAGCTGGCTTTGTACAATAATACTGGAACAGAAAAGTACCTCACCATACTGTTACCTCAAGGTTGGAGGTGCACAATTGTCTAAAATGCTGTAGCATTAACAATACATTTCACTGGAAAGAAATTTAACACAGTCATCCATCCATACCTATGGCCATATGGTATAGTGACAGCGAGAGGCCATGTTACTGTGAGAATATAGGAAAATGTGACACAGGATTTGTATTTAGGGTTAATGTGAAGTTCCAGACTATTGTTTCTGAACAAAGACATCTGTATTTGGCTTTCTCCAGATTCTGTAGTTTTGGATCAGAACTTTAAATCCTGTGTCAGGTTTTAGCAGATGCCTGCAACCTGTCTGAGTATACAGGTATGCAGGGCCATTATATTATTATATGTAGCAGGGTCCTAAATTTAGGGGTAGTGTTTGTAGTTATCCTCAAACACCCAAATTGTTAGGACATTATCAACCATTTTGTCTGCAGGAAGAGTATCAGTGTACCGTTCCCTGTGGCCTGCGGGTGGCGCTGCCATGGTGGGCCAGGGTTGAATCGCTGATACAGTGCTGTGCCTTGTGTGTCCCCTCTCGGCAACCATGCATTGGGCGTGGGTGGCCTGCTGTGTATGCTGGGAGAGGATATAAAAGGGGCGGACGCTGCCTGTTTGGTGGTTCGTTGTCGGGGGTCCTACTCCCAGGGAGTGTGTGTTCCTGTCTGCCCTGGGCACCTTTGGCCCAGGGGCGGTGGTCTGTGAATCAGTCCCAGGCACCTTTAGCCCTGGGGCTGCAACTAAAGGCCTTGGGCCCAGCACTTTTGGCTGGGGCCCACTAAGGATCGAGGAATCTCAGGGTGCCGCCTTGCGAGGTGACCCGCATCTTAGACGAGGAGGCCAGGGAAAGACCGTTCCGAGGGACTGGTGAGAAGTCACAGTGAAGGAAGGGGCCCGGTAACTCTCTGGAGGGATGTCTTCTCCTTACAAAGAGGCCAAGCTTTGAAAACCAAGTTCACCAGGTCTGTGGCAGAGACCAAGATCACCAGTTTGTGTAGTGACTGTGTGTTTAGTTAGAATACCATTCTGGCTGCTAGTCCCTATCTAGGGAGACTATCCAAATGGGCTAAGTCTGCTTGAGAAGCCAAGCAGTGAAGTGTATTACGTTTGTGCCTGGACCTCTCCCACATCTTATGCTGTCCTGTTCTCTCTCCAACCTTTCCTATCAGAGACTGTCGTTTAAGAGAAATAAACTGTACGTTGGAGTTACAGCTGGTGTGGACCCTTGGAGTTATTGGGGGAAATAGAGACTTGTCTTTATTGACTATAGAGATAAGAGCCATTCTCTGGAGAACCTGGCTGTGGAGACCTGTTTCATAACACCGCTCAACCTCTTTACACAGGAGGGTACGGGCATGTAGCTGGGTGTGCCCTCTCTTCCTGCGAGGAGCTAAAGACAGGTGAAGAGAGGGTTGGAGGCACTATACTGTATATACATTATATTATACACCCTGTTGGGTATTTCCACCAAGAAGCTGCTTCCCAGGTCCTGGAACACAAGACCAATGGATCTGGCTATAGTAACCCCAGGAACCAGGCAACACCAGTTTTGGAGTACACCAGAAATAGAACTGTTTATTAGAACAAGAATACTGTCTTTTATACACTTGAGAAAAAGGGGCCCCACCCCCGATCATATTACCCAAACAATATAAACTGTAACCAGAAACATAAATTAACATGAGCTAATTTACTAGTCATTTAACCAGCCTAGGTGACTCAGAGGTTTGACCCTTCAGGTCAGCCTTGCCGTCTTCTAGATCAGAAGACACAATCCACATTATCATAAGTATAAACACAGGACGCCTTCTTACAATAGCAGGAGCCCACCAGTAGCAGACTATCCGTCTCCTACATTGTACAGAGGCCAATGTTATCAGCTTTTTTAATTAACATTCATAGTTCAAAATCAAATAAACCAGGAATAGTCTTTGTATATTTCCTGTGAGATATTGTGGATAAATATTACTGTTCCATTTGCTTGGTCACCCCGTGCCCCTAATAGACACAGGGTGACTTAGACATAAGAGGACATGGAGAGCTGAAACAAAGGGGCCAGAGGCAGTTGGCAAGAGGCTAGAATTTAGTCCCCTCCAAAAGCCTCTGCCCCGGGTGAGTCTATCACAGTAACCAGTTCAAACTCTGCGTAAGCTCCAATGTTAAATTGTATCGGAGCTTATAAACCTTTCATGACCCTATGCTTTTCTCATGCGACCTGGGCCTTGTAATTTGCCACTCGGACTTCAGCACTGTATCCTGGGAGAAAAGAGGAGAGGTCACATGTTCCCCTATGCAGTCGAAAGCACCAAGTATTTCCCAAGGGCTTCAAAGTAGCAATGGGTTGGTGGTAGAGGCAAGTAAATATAAGAGGGTGGTAAGGATTAGCTTTCAAGAGATTCTGTCACTGTGCCCTAAATAGGCAAATAATTTTTAATAGTTATCTTCCATTACTGTAAAGAATTTTCATAGATTTCTTCATATACCTAATATAAAACAAATACCAGCTCATAATAGCCCATGCAAGCAGATGATCTGATAGATACTGTAGATTACAGTTATTTTTAAAACAATTATTACTGTCTTTTTAATGCACTCAACCCATGATTCATTGATGTGAACTACATTTTTAACCACTTTACGCCCAAGGTACGTCCATGGACGTCCTTGACTTTGAGCCGGGATATCTGAATGATGCCTGCAGCTACAGGCATCATTCAGATATAGTTTTTTAGAGCCGTAAGAACAATCATAGCGGCTGTTCCCCTGCTTGATCGTTCTTACAGGCGGCGAGAGGGGACGCCCCCCTCCCGCCGCCCTCTGGTGCTTCTACCGTCTCACCTGTGCGATCGGTGAGTTGGTGACAGGATCCGCCAGCCCCGGCTGCATACCATAGAGATTTCCGGCGGACCAGATGGTCACCAGAGTCTCTATGATCGTTCGGAGGCCGGGCGCCATGTTATGATGTCACGCCCGGCCTCTGCATTCAAAAAAACATGTGACCTCTCCTCTTTTACAAGGGATGTTTACATTCCTTGTAATAGGAATAAAAGTGATAAAACATATTTTTTTTTAAAGTGTCAAAGTAAAAAGTTTAAAGTAAAATTAACAATAAAATAAAAATAAAAATTTAAAGTGCCCCTGTCCCCGTGTGCTCGTACGCAGAAGCGAACGCATACGTAAGTCCCGCCCACATATGAAAACGGTGTTCAAAACACACATGTGAGGTATTGCAGCAATTGTTAGAGCAAGAGCAATAATTCTAGCCCTAGACCTCCTCTGTAACTCAAAACATGTAACCAGTAAAAAAAATTAAAGCGTCGCCCATGAGGATTTTTAAGTACCAAAGTTTGGCACCATTCTACGAGCGTGTGCAATTTTGAAGGGTGACATGTTAGGTATCTATTTACTCGGCGTAACTTCCTCTTTCACATTATGCAAAAGAATTGGGCTAACTTTAATGTTTTTATATGTTTTAATTCATGAAACCATTTTTTTCCCCGAAAAAATTTGTTTAAAAATTATTGCGCAAATACCGTGCGAGATAAAAAGTTGCAATGACCACCATTTTATTTCCTAGGGTGTCTGCTAAAAAAAACATATATATAGTGTTTGGGGGTTCTGAGTAATTTTCTAGCAAAAAAAATTATGATTTTTGCATGTAGGAGAGAAGTGCCAGAATAGCCCCGGTAAGGAAGTGGTTAAATCTACTTTTTATGGTTTCTTTATTTTCATTGTAGAGAAGGACATCAAAGATCATACGACCGTTATGAACAAGACACAACTGACCATGTTCGAATTGGCTGGACTAACTAATGACAAAAACCTTGATCCGTTCCTTTTTTTATTCTTTTTGGTTGTATATGTGGTCACCATATTGGGTAATGTTGGCATGATGGCTATTATCCAAGGGTTTTCCAGTCTTCACACTCCAATGTACTTTTTCCTGAATTACCTCTCTTTGGTGGACCTCTTGTACTCCTCTACCATAACTCCTAAAATTTTGGCTGACCTTGTTTCATTAAAGAAGTCAATTTCATTTATTGGTTGTGCCTTTCAGGTTTACTTCTATGCAGCTCTGGCAGGTGTTGAAGTCGTACTTCTGTCAAGTATGTCATATGACCGATATGCAGCTATCTGCCATCCTCTCCGCTATGCCCTAATAATGACCAAACCTAAATGCACTGGCCTGGTCCTCCTATCTTTTGCTGTTGGTTTTTTACAGTCAGCAGTAGTGATGAGCCGAACACCCCCCTGTTCGGTTCGCACCAGAACCCGCGAACGGACCGAAAGTTCGAACGAACATTAGAACCCTATTAAATAGAATGGATGCGAACGTTCAAATTCTAAAGTGCTAATTATAACAACTATTATGCATGTTATTGTCCTAAAAAGGGTTTGGGAACCCGGGTTCTGCACCAGGGGACATGTATCAATGCAAAAAGAAGTTTTAAAAACGGTCGTTTTTCGGGAGCAGTCATTTTAATGATGCATAAAGTGAAAAAAAAAAAGTCAAATATTCCTTTAAATATCGTACCTGGGGGGTGTCTAAAGTATGCCTGTGAAGTGCCACGTGTTTCCCGTGTTTAGAACTGTCCCTGCACAAAATGACACTTCTAAAGGAAAAAAAAGCCATTTAAAACTGCTTGCGGCTTTAATGTAATGTCTGGTCCCGGTAATATGGATGAAATTCTTTAAGAAAAATGGCATAGCTACCCCATGACCCCCCCCCTACCCCAGCCCATTACCAGCCCCTTTGGGTCTTGTATGGATATTAAGGGGAACCCCGCACATAAAATAAAAAAGGCCCTATATACTCTGAACAGCCCTATACAGGCGGTGCATACAAGACAGGGACTGTAGGTTTGTTCTTATGTAGAATCTGTTTGTAATTTTGAACAGGTACATTGTTGAAGTGTAGCTCCAGACCAAAAATCTATTTTTAAACTTTTTGGAAAACATAGGTAAGGGTTATCACCCCTGTAACATTTGTTTTGCTGTCTGTGCCCCTGTTCAGAACATTTCACCTCACTTTCCGTCCCAATGACAACTGTTTTTGAAATGTGGTGTTTTTCTTGAAACAAGGATTGCTGATAAAGCATCAGTACAGAGGAGACACCTTTCTCCCATATTTATTCTTACAGGAGAGAATTTTCCTTCCTAGTGGTAGATTTCCTCTCACTTCCTGTTGTCTTCTTGCGTTTGCAAGTAGGAGTCGTTTGTAAGTTGGATGTTTGAAAGTAGGGACCTGCCGTATATACTCTGCAGAAATAGGCCCCTTAGTTGTTGGTGTTGGCACAACACTGTAAGCACTCACAGTTACTCTTGGTTGGTGCTGGAACGCCCTGCTGTCAACTATTATATCAGGAATTTTAATTACATATAATTGTTGAACAGTGGTAGTAAAAATTGGGCCTTTGATGGTGGTGCTGGTGCCACAACACTGTAAGCCCTGACAGTTACTCTTGGTGGGTGCAGCAATGGGTCCTGCTGTGAATTATTAGATCAAGAATTGTAATTACATGCCCCTGTTGAACAGGGGCTGAAAAATTGGGCCTTAGGCACTGGTGGCACAACACTGCAACCCCTCACAGATACTGTACTTGGAGCACAGCAATGAGCCCTGTTGCAAAGTATTGCTTCAAAAATTGTAATGACACGCCCCTGTTAAACAGGGGCTGAAAAATTGGGCCTTAGGCACTGGTGGCACAACACTGCAACTCCTCACAGATACTGTACTTGGAGTACAGCAATGAGCCCTGTTGCAAAGTATTGCTTCAAAAATTGTAATTACACGCCCCTGTTAAACAGGGGCTGAAAAATTGGGCCTTAGCCACTGGTGGCGGCACCCATAAACAAAAATTATCTTCCAAGCTATCATCATCAATCGTATCATTGAGGACTCGGAGGAGGAGGATAGCCAGTCAACATAACAGCACAGGCACTCAGCATCAGCATCAGTCTTGAAGGGATGTGACATGTTAAAATCAATTAGTCTGTTATATCAGCATCAGGTGTGTGGTAGCTGGTGGTGATCCAAGACTGGTTCATCTTGATGAAAGTCAGTCGATCAACCGAGTCGGTGGACAGGCGCACCCTGTGATCCGTGACAAATCCTCCAGCAGCACTGAATGTGCGTTCCGAAAGAACGCTGGATGCAGGACAGGCCAGTAGCTCAATTGCATACTGTGCAAGCTCTGGCCAGTGATCCATCCTCAAGACCCAGTAAGCCAGAGGATTTTCGGTGGGGAAGGTGTCCAAGTCTGACCTTGCCCCTAGATATTCCTGCACCATGTTTATCAGACGCTGGCGATGGTTGCTGGAACCGATCATACTTTGGGGCTGCGGACTAAAGAATTGTCTGAACGCATCGGTCAGACGGCCACCTTCCCCACCGCTCCTTCTTTGACTGGCCGAAGCCTCAGCAACTCGTTGTCCAGGACCAGGAGTTTGCAACCTCCCAGTCTCTGGGAACGCGTTGCACAGACCTTTCTGCAAGGCCTCCCGGAGTTGTCTCATCCTCTGCTCCCTCTGCGACGGTAACATAAGGTCCGCAACCTTACCCTTGTACCGTGGATCAAGGAGAGTGGCCAGCCAGTAATGGTCCCTCTCCTTGATCCAAAGAATACGAGGATCCTTCCGCAGACTTTGCAGGATCAGGGAGGCCATGCAGCGTAGGTTTGCTGAGGCATTCGCTCCGGAGTCCTCTGGGTCACTAAGGACGACATGATCCGCAGCCACCTCCTCCCAGCCACGTACAAGTCCACTGGTTTCTTGGGACTGTAAATCATCCCTAAAAGACTGCTGCTGATGATGCTGAGTGCCAGCCTCCACCTCCATGCTGACACAATCCTCCTCCTCCTCCTCCTCCTCTTCCTGTGCGATGGGTGGGACAGAAGTAACACTGTCTGGGTAAAGGGGGCCTTGAGAGGCAAGGAAGTCCTCCTCTTCCTGCCTCTGTTCTGCCTCAAGTGCCCTGTCCATTATTCCACGCAGCGTGTGCTCCAACAGGTGGACAAGAGGTACAGTGTCACTGATGCATGCACTGTCACTGCTCACCATCCTCGTGGCCTCCTCAAATGGTGCCAGGACAGTGCATGCATCCCTGATCATGCCCCACTGGCGTGGAGAAAAAAAACCAAGCTCCCCTGACCCTGTCCTGGTGCCGTAGTCGCACAGGTACTCATTGATGGCCCTCTGCTGCGTGTGCAGCCGCTGCAGCATGGCCAACGTTGAGTTCCACCTGGTGGGCATGTCACATATAAGGCGGTTCTTGGGCAGGTTCAACTCCTTTTGCAGCTCAGCCAGGCGAGCACTGGCATTATAAGATCTGCGGAAATGCACACAGACTTTCCTGGCCTGCCTCAGGACATCCTGTAAGCCCGGGTACCTGCCCAAGAACCGCTGCACCACCAGGTTAAGGACGTGAGCCACACAGGGCACATGGGTCAGTTGTCCCTGTCGGAGGGCGGAGAGGAGGTTGGTGCCATTGTCGCAAACCACCATTCCTGGCTTAAGCTGGCGTGGCGTCAACCACCTCTCGGCCTGGCCCTGCAGAGCAGACAGGACCTCTGCCCCAGTGTGGCTTCTGTCCCCCAAACACACCAGCGCAAGCACGGCATGGCATCTTTTTGCCTGCGTACTTGCGTAGCCCCGTGAACGGCTACGGAGCACCGCTGGTTCATAGGACAAACCACAGGAAGAGGCCATGGAGGAAGAAGAAGAGGAGGGGGTGGAGGAGAGAGGTGTGTCACAACCAGTAGTAGCATTTTGGAGGCGTGGCGGTGGGACAACCTCCAACACTACTGCACCTTGTCCTGAATCCTTCCCAGCTGCCAAAAGAGTGACCCAATGGGCCGTGAAAGAAAGGTAACGTCCCTGTCCATGCCTGCTGGACCATGAGTCAGCGGTAATATGCACCTTACCGCTGACCGCCCTGTCCAGCGAGGCCAAGACATTGCCTTCCACATGCCGGTAGAGAGCCGGAATAGCCTTCCGTGCGAAAAAGTGGCGTTTGGGAACCTGCCACTGAGGAACCGCACATTGCACAAACTCACGGAAGGGGGCCGAGTCTACCAACTGAAAAGGCAGCAGTTGAAGCGCTAGCAATTTAGCCAAGCTAGCATTCAACCGCTGGGCATGTGGATGGCTGGGAGTGAACTTCTTTCGACGGTCCAGCAGCTGGGGCAGGGAAATTTGCCTGCTAGAATCGGACGTCGGTGTACTGCTAGCAGAGTGGGCGCAAGTACTTGGCTGTGACACACCTAATTCTACACCTTCATTCCTCTCAGTGCATGTTTCAGAGAGGACTGAAGTTATAGTGGGGTTGGAGATCCCAGCTGATGCGGTGCAAGGAGAGGTCCGCTTTGTTCTTTGGTGTGGGTCTTTGAGGTAGGCTTGCCAACGAGCTGCATGGCAGGTCAACATATGTCTGGTCAGGCATGTGGTACCCAAGCGGCTGATGTTTTGGCCACGCGATATACGCTTGAGACATATGTTGCAAACAGCAGCTGTGCGATCTGATGCACTAGCCTCAAAAAAGGCCCACACCAAAGAACTTTTTGAATGACGGGCAGAGGCAGCGCCCTGCACAGGCGGAGCTCTGCGGTGTGATTCCGTCGGTGTACTGCCCTTACGCTGGCCACCAAAGGGCATCCTGCCTCGTTGGAGATGTGCCTCCTCCTCATCCTCCTCCTCCTCCTCTCTCCTATTAGGCACCCACGTGGAGTCAGTGACCTCATCATCCCCTCCCTCCTCATCACTGGAGCCAATCTGGCAGTATGCTGCAGCTGCTGGAACATGACTGCCAGATTGGTGTCCTTCTTGAGCATCCCCTCTGTCTGCTCTCACGCTACTGCCTTCCTCTAGCTGGGTTTCATCATCAGACCCTTCGAATTGCTGGGCATCCTCCTGGAGCATGTACCCAACACTGTGCTGAAACAGTTCGGGGGACTCCTCAGGAGGAGGACATGGTGGGTCTAGGGAAGGAGTGACTGATGATTTGTCTGACATTGATACCAGGGAAGACGACGCTTTGGCAGCTGCTTTTCCAGTACCCTGAGCCTGGGTGAGAGAGGATGAGGAGGAGGAGGAGGGCTTGGTCATCCACTCTACCAAGTCTTCGGCATGATGTGGCTCAACATGTCCAGCTGCCGAAAAGAAGGACAAGCGTGTCCCATGGCCATGTGCTGATGACAATGCACCGCGTCCACGACCAGCACTGTTGCCCCCAGACACAGAGCCTGCTTGCCCTCTTTTATTGCCTCCTGACTGTCTGCCTCTCCTTGTTTGCCTTCCAGACATTCTAATAGATGGCCTGCACGGAGATGGGAAAAAAGCAATAAGGGCTACCTTCAGGTGTCCTTCTCTGTCCCTTGAAACAAGGACTTTCACAGTGAAAGAAACTGACACTCTCCCTACCTACAGTTTTCTGTCCCTAGAAAAAATGTTTTTTTTAATCACAATATAGCACAAGAAAAATTCACTCACTGTCCTTACAGGTCCCTGGAAACAAGGACTTGCAGAGTGAAAGAAAAAAAACACTCTCCCTACCTACAGTTTTCTGTCCCTAGAAAAAATGTTTTTTTTAATCACAATATAGCACAAGAAAAATTCACTCACTGTCCTTACAGGTCCCTGGAAACAAGGACTTGCAGAGTGAAAGAAAAAAAACACTCTCCCTACCTACAGTTTTCTGTCCCTAGAAAAAATGTTTTTTTTAATCACAATATAGCACAAGAAAAATTCACTCACTGTCCTTACAGGTCCCTGGAAACAAGGACTTGCAGAGTGAAAGAAAAAAAACACTCTCCCTACCTACAGTTTTCTGTCCCTAGAAAAAATGTTTTTTTTAATCACAATATAGCACAAGAAAAATTCACTCACTGTCCTTACAGGTCCCTGGAAACAAGGACTTGCAGAGTGAAAGAAAAAAAACACTCTCCCTACCTACAGTTTTCTGTCCCTAGAAAAAATGTTTTTTTTAATCACAATATAGCACAAGAAAAATTCACTCACTGTCCTTACAGGTCCCTGGAAACAAGGACTTGCAGAGTGAAAGAAAAAAAACACTCTCCCTACCTACAGTTTTCTGTCCCTAGAAAAAATGTTTTTTTTAATCACAATATAGCACAAGAAAAATTCACTCACTGTCCTTACAGGTCCCTGGAAACAAGGACTTGCAGAGTGAAAGAAAAAAAACACTCTCCCTACCTACAGTTTTCTGTCCCTAGAAAAAATGTTTTTTTAATCACAATATAGCACAAGAACAATTCACTCACTGTCCTTACAGGTCCCTGGAAACAAGGACTTGCAGAGTGAAAGAAAAAAAACACTCTCCCTACCTACAGTTTTCTGTCCCTAGAAAAAATGTTTTTTTTAATCACAATATAGCACAAGAACAATTCACTCACTGTCCTTACAGGTCCCTGGAAACAAGGACTTGCAGAGTGAAAGAAAAAAAACACTCTCCCTACCTACAGTTTTCTGTCCCTAGAAAAAATGTTTTTTTTAATCACAATATAGCACAAGAAAAATTCACTCACTGTCCTTACAGGTCCCTGGAAACAAGGACTTGCAGAGTGAAAGAAAAAAAACACTCTCCCTACCTACAGTTTTCTGTCCCTAGAAAAAATGTTTTTTTTAATCACAATATAGCACAAGAAAAATTCACTCACTGTCCTTACAGGTCCCTGGAAACAAGGACTTGCAGAGTGAAAGAAAAAAAACACTCTCCCTACCTACAGTTTTCTGTCCCTAGAAAAAATGTTTTTTTTAATCACAATATAGCACAAGAAAAATTCACTCACTGTCCTTACAGGTCCCTGGAAACAAGGACTTGCAGAGTGAAAGAAAAAAAACACTCTCCCTACCTACAGTTTTCTGTCCCTAGAAAAAATGCTTTTTTTAATCACAATATAGCACAAGAACAATTCACTCACTGTCCTTACAGGTCCCTGGAAACAAGGACTTGCAGAGTGAAAGAAAAAAAACACTCTCCCTACCTACAGTTTTCTGTCCCTAGAAAAAATGTTTTTTTTAATCACAATATAGCACAAGAAAAATTCACTCACTGTCCTTACAGGTCCCTGGAAACAAGGACTTGCAGAGTGAAAGAAAAAAAACACTCTCCCTACCTACAGTTTTCTGTCCCTAGAAAAAATGTTTTTTTTAATCACAATATAGCACAAGAAAAATTCACTCACTGTCCTTACAGGTCCCTGGAAACAAGGACTTGCAGAGTGAAAGAAAAAAAACACTCTCCCTACCTACAGTTTTCTGTCCCTAGAAAAAATGTTTTTTTTAATCACAATATAGCACAAGAAAAATTCACTCACTGTCCTTACAGGTCCCTGGAAACAAGGACTTGCAGAGTGAAAGAAAAAAAACACTCTCCCTACCTACAGTTTTCTGTCCCTAGAAAAAATGTTTTTTTTAATCACAATCTAGCACAAGGACAATTCACTCACTGTCCTTACAGGTCCCTGGAAACAAGGACTTGCAGAGTGAAATAAACTGACACTCTCCCTACCTACAGTTTTCTGTCCCTAGAATAAATGTTTTTTTAAGCACAATATAGCACAAGGACAATTTACTCACTGTCCTTCCAGGTCCCTGGAAACAAGGACTTGCAGAGTGAAAGAAAAAAAACACTCTCCCTACCTACAGTTTTCTGTCCCTAGAAAAAATGTTTTTTTTAATCACAATATAGCACAAGAAAAATTCACTCACTGTCCTTACAGGTCCCTGGAAACAAGGACTTGCAGAGTGAAAGAAAAAAAACACTCTCCCTACCTACAGTTTTCTGTCCCTAGAAAAAATGTTTTTTTTAATCACAATATAGCACAAGGACAATTCACTCACTGTCCTTACAGGTCCCTGGAAACAAGGACTTGCAGAGTGAAATAAACTGACACTCTCCCTACCTACAGTTTTCTGTCCCTAGAATAAATGTTTTTTTAAGCACAATATAGCACAAGGACAATTCACTCACTGTCCTTCCAGGTCCCTGGAAACAAGGACTTGCAGAGTGAAAGAAAAAAAACACTCTCCCTACCTACAGTTTTCTGTCCCTAGAAAAAATGTTTTTTTTAATCACAATATAGCACAAGAACAATTCACTCACTGTCCTTACAGGTCCCTGGAAACAAGGACTTGCAGAGTGAAAGAAAAAAAACACTCTCCCTACCTACAGTTTTCTGTCCCTAGAAAAAATGTTTTTTTTAATCACAATATAGCACAAGAAAAATTCACTCACTGTCCTTACAGGTCCCTGGAAACAAGGACTTGCAGAGTGAAAGAAAAAAAACACTCTCCCTACCTACAGTTTTCTGTCCCTAGAAAAAATGTTTTTTTTAATCACAATATAGCACAAGGACAATTCACTCACTGTCCTTACAGGTCCCTGGAAACAAGGACTTGCAGAGTGAAATAAACTGACACTCTCCCTACCTACAGTTTTCTGTCCCTAGAATAAATGTTTTTTTAAGCACAATATAGCACAAGGACAATTCACTCACTGTCCTTCCAGGTCCCTGGAAACAAGGACTTGCAGAGTGAAAGAAAAAAAACACTCTCCCTACCTACAGTTTTCTGTCCCTAGAAAAAATGTTTTTTTTAATCACAATATAGCACAAGAACAATTCACTCACTGTCCTTACAGGTCCCTGGAAACAAGGACTTGCAGAGTGAAAGAAAAAAAACACTCTCCCTACCTACAGTTTTCTGTCCCTAGAAAAAATGTTTTTTTTAATCACAATATAGCACAAGGACAATTCACTCACTGTCCTTCCAGGTCCCTGGAAACAAGGACTTGCAGAGTGAAATAAACTGACACTGTCCCTACCTACAGTTTTCTGTCCCTAGAATAAATGTTTTTTTTAAGCACACTATAGCACAAGCACAAAACACACTGACACTCTCCCTACCTATCCTTCTCTTTCCCTAAACTAAAGGAATCCAGGTTAAGCAAGAAAGAAATAAAAGTCACTGTCCCTGCCTATGCTGCTCTATCCCTGCTCCGGAACACACTACACTAGGCCGCCGTGCTGGCGGCCTTTTATAGTGTGGGGCGTGTACTAAACACCCTCAGCAATAATTGGCCACAGGCATCCTGCCTGTGGCCAATCATTGCTCTCCTCGCTGCCGGCGCTGTGATTGGCCAAGCATGCGGGGTCACAGTGCATGCTTGGCCAATCACAGCGCCTGGATGACACTGCGATGGCGTAGTGCATTGTGGGCCGTTCGCGTCACTCGAATTTGGCGCGAACGGCCCAAATCGTTCGATCTTCGTCGAACGATCGAACAGCCGATGTTCGAGTCGAACGTATGTTCGACTCGAACACGAAGCTCATCCCTAGTCAGCAGCGCAAACCAGTTGTTTGTTCAGTCTTGAGTATTGTGGGTCTAACTTCATAGAGCATTTCTACTGTGAGATACCACCAGTACTTAAGTTATCCTGCTCCAGGACACATCAGTGTGACATTGTGACATTTTTCTTTGTAAGTACTTTAGGCATATGTTCTTGTGTAGCAATGCTGGTCTCATACACTCTCATCATTTTGTCCATCCTACGGATGAAGTCCGTGCAGGTCAGGCTGAAAGCCTTTAACACATGCTCCTCACATCTCATATGTTCCTCTATGTATTTCCTGACTATCTTCTTTATTTATCTACGTTCTGACACCAGGGTCCTTAGTAAACAGGATAAGGTGGCTTCTATTTTTTATTCAGTAATAACACCAATGTTGAACCCTATTATTTACAGCCTGAGGAACCAAGAGGTAAAAAGGCTAGTTTTACAAGCAGTAAAAAAGTGTTGCTGATATACCGTATATACTCGAGTATAAGCCGAGTTTTTCAGCACATTTTTTTGTGCTGAAAATGCCTCCCTCGGCTTATACTCGAGTCTGTGTTCATCTTCAAATTTGAGTGCCTAATCCTGGCTAGCCGTAGGTCCCCTGGACCCAAAACTTGGCACACATCTAGCCCCACAATTTTTCTACAAGTGTGCAAAGTTTGTTGTCCGGGGGACCTACGGCCGGGGAGCACCATTTTTCAAACCCGGGCACCCCTTCCATAGACTCCAATGTTAAACGGTCATTTCTCTGGTTATTTTTGGGACCCGGTACCGGCTGGCCCTAGGTCCCCTGGACCCAAAACGTGGCACACATGTAGCCCCACTCTTTATATACAAGTGTGCAAAGTTTGTGTTAAACGTCAGTTTAGTCACACAGCGCCGGAGATCAGGTAGGGAGATTGGGCACAGTGAGGCATGGACACAGTGAGGCATGGGCACAGTGAGGCATGGGCACAGTGAGGCATGGACACAGTGAGGCATGGACACAGTGAGTCATGGACACAGTGAGGCATGGTCACAGTAAGGCACAGTGAGGCATGCACATGGACACAGTGAGGCACAGTGAGGCATGGGCACAGTGAGGCATGGGCACAGTGAGGCATGGGTACAGTGAGGCATGGCCACAGTAAGGCACAGTGAGGCATGGACACAGTGAGGCACAGTGAGGCATGGACACAGTGAGGCATGCACATGGACACAGTGAGGCAAAGTGAGGCACAGTGAGGCATGCACATGGACACCCTAGGCTTATACTCGAGTCAATACGTTTTCCCAGTTTTTTGTGGTAAAATTAGGTGCCTAGGCTTATATTCAGGTCGGCTTATACTCGAGTATTCACGGTAAATTAAACATTGTAGACATTCCATCCATGCTCTTTGGTAGCAATGTTAGTCTCATACACCTTAAATATTTCATTCTATGGATAAAGCCCAGGGAAGGCAGACTGAAAGCCTTTAACACATGCTCTTCACACCTTATGAGTTTCTCCATGTGATTTCTGACCATCTGTTTTTTGTACCCATATTCTAATAAACAGGACAAGGTGATGGCAATCTTCTGTTCAATAGCGATGCCTATGATAAACTCTATTACTTATAAGAACCAAGGCCTGAGGAACCAAAAGGTGAAAAGGGAAATTTTACAACTGCAAAATATTGTTGACATGCTTATATCTTTAACTTAACTTTAAACCTTCTATAGACATCCCTAGAATTCTTGATCCAGAGCAATCAGACTTGCATTCAACCGGTTTCTTCTTTAGTAGATCACCATACCTAAAACCAGGGCTTTTTTCTTATAGAATAGGTGCAGGAACTCCCCCTTTCTGAGTCATCTCTTTTCTCCGCCCCTACCCACCTACAAGCACCATTCCTTGGTTTCACTCCTTACCCTTCTCCCAGTATTGTAATTTGTATGGAATTTGGAAATGATAACAAGAAAAGCACTAAAATAGATCCCCTGCAGCCAGTAACAAAAGAGCCCCCCCCCCCAGGAACAATAGATTTCCCCCGGCAACAAAATTCCCCCCCAAGCAACAATAGACTCCTGGCATCAACAACACATCTCTCACAGCCAGCATCAATAGACTTTACGGCAGCCAACAACAATAGACCCCCTCCCTCAACAGTAGATCTCTCCCAACAACTGACCCAGTATAAAAACCATCCCCAGCAACAATAGATCTCCCACCAGAAACAATAGACCTCCTCAACAACAGTAGACCCTAGTGCTGGAGGTGCCGGAACGGCGTTCCCCCGCGTTCCCGCTGAAAAAAAAGCCCTGCCTAAAACAAAAGGTAATGTCTTTCTAGGGCCTTTGGTGCAGCATAGTTGCCAAGAGGTACCCCAACTTGCCTTGCCTTGTTCTGGATTTAATCTCATTCACATCTTTATCTTAAAGAAGAATGCATATCATGCATGCATATGTGAAGGATGTGTTTCGGTTCTCGACATCACAAACACTTTACTGAACAGGTGGCTAAATCTTCGCATCAGCATGTGTAAGCTTGCGTTGGTGTGAGAGGTCCATTGGGGCATGAATGGATGTGGGGTTTCCATAAACAGATGGGAAAGAATTTGGAGGTTCAATAAACTCAACAGTGCTCCTTAACCACTTCAATACTGGGCACTATCACCTCATACCATCAGGGAGGCGTGTGATTGGCCTCAAAGTTATTCTGCAGCAGGACAACGACCCCGAACATATAGCCAATGAGTCCTGGAAGTGATATTATATGTACAAATTAGGTTAGGATGCTGTAAAATACTTTTAATTAGTTACATTTTATGTTATGTTGATATTATGTTAATAAACAAAAATTTTATTAATTTGACACTTATTTTTAGTATCTAATGATCGGCTTCTCTCAAACAGGAATGTTGGAAATTTTTCATTTGATCAGCACATGCAGCCAATTGGCTACAGGACTATTCAGTGCATTCTGACTGCAGTTAGGCCCCGTGGTCAGAATACAATAGAAAAGTGGGGAGGATTCCTCCATCCACCTTGCCTGTTTTTTAGTTTTTTGTTTTTTTATGAGTCCTCTGGCTGATCAAAAAAAAATAAAAAATCCATCTATTGTCAGAATTAGGTCCCCAAATTGTGTTAAGAAATTTACACAAAATATTGCAATAATATAAAAAAAGTCCAAAATCATAAAATGAATGAATCCACGTTGTGCAAAAAAACAAAAACAAGCTTGTGTGATGTCTTCATACAACCTCTATGAAAGGAGTGCTCCCACCACCTCATGCAATGCTCGCTCACCTCCTTTGAGTAATGCAGTAATCTCTGTGAAACACTTATAGGGGTGAGTTCGCTCCTGGAGCATGTTTTAAAAGCGGAAGAAAGAAGACTTCATGGTGCAGTACAGCTAAAATCAAAGTTCCTTTTATTCCATTGGATGAGCGACTGACATCTTAGTAAAAAAACGGTAGCGGTAAATTCAAACGAGACTCACAGCCGCCGCTCAAGCCAGCCAGCTGGTGCGTGGTGACGTCAGGTCCTACAGCTCCACCCGACGCGTTTCTTCATATTAGGCATCGACTGGCAAAGGAGGCTATTGCAATAATATAAAAAAAGTCCAAAAAACATAAAATGAATGAATCCACATTGTGCAAAAAAGCAAAAACAAGCTTGTGTAATGTCTTCATACAACCTCTATGAAAGGAGTGCTCCCACCACCTCATGCAATGCTCGCTCACCTCCTTTGAGTAATGCAGTAATCTCTGTGAAACACTTATAGGGGTGAGTTCGCTTGTGGAGCATGTTTTAAAAGCGGAAGAAAGAAGACTTCATGGTGCAGTACAGCTAAAATCAAAGTTCCTTTTATTCCATTGGAAGAGCGACTGACATCTTAGTAAAAAAACGGTAGTGGTAAATTCAAACGAGACTCACAGCCGCAGCTCAAGCCAGCCAGCTGGTGCGTGGTGACGTCAGGTCCTACAGCTCCACCCGACGCGTTTCTTCGTATTAGGCATCGACTGGGAAAGGAGGCTATTGCAATAATATAAAAAAAGTCCAAAAACATAAAATGAATGAATCCACATTGTGCAAAAAAACAAAAACAAGCTTGTGTGATGTCTTCATACAACCTCTATGAAAGGAGTGCTCCCACCACCTCATGCAATGCTCGCTCACCTCCTTTAAACGACTCTGCAAGGGGTCAAACACGCCTTGCACCCTGTGCAAACATTCCTCCCTAGGGATCGTCAGAGAATCTTGGTGGCTCAAAGGATGAAACTAATCAAAAGCAGGTAGGTACTCCTTCCACTGTGCTGCTTCAAACTTTAAATCCACAATGACTACCGGTATGTTCAGCAACACATGAAAAAAAAAATCGAGAAAGTGCCTCCTATAGTGCAGTATCCGAGGGGTTAAAAATAAAACCACTCCACCCCAACTAGCATTGAACTCACATTTAATGACATTTTAAAAACATTAAAAATGACATGACAGTCTCACTCAGTAGTAGTAGTCCACCGCCAGGCTCCACCTCTACTAGTTTCACCACCTCCCATGTGGCTTCATCTGGAGGAATGAGATTGAAACTAGTAGAGGTGGAGCCTGGCCGTGGACTACTACTACTGAGTGAAACTGTCATGTCATTTTTAATGCTTTTAAAATTTCATTTAGACCCCTTTCACCTTGAGGGCGTATTGCAGGTGCTATAGCGTTAAAAATAGCGCCTACAATCCGCCCTCAAACAGCTGTTCCATTGTCTCCAGTGTGAAAGCACGAGGGCTTTCACACTGGAGCGTTGCGCTAGCAGGGCGGTAAAAAAAGTCCTGCTTGGTGATTACCGCTCCTCCACCGCTGCTGCCCATTGAAATCAATGGGACAGCGCGGCTATTCCTCCCGCAATGCGCTGCTTCAGCAGCGCATTGCAGGCGGTTTTAACCTTTTCTCGGTCGCTAGCGGGGGGTAAAGACGCCCCGCTAGTGGCCGAAATGTGCCGCAAATCTGCCCATAGCGTCGGCAGTAAAAATAGCGGCGTTTTACCACCGACGATATGGGCGCCTCAGTGTGAAAGGGGTCTAAGTGTCATTTTACACAGGAGTGGCTGCATTTGGACAGATGCTTTAGGTGTGTAATGCAAAGCAATTCCCAACTGTCTGGCTGTAGAAGGGAGTGGTAGCAGGAGGATATAAATGGACATATGAGATGCATCCTAAATGTTTTTATGATATATCTCCTTTGTTTAGAATTTGCGGGCTTCAAATCCATGATGCCAATCTCCTGTTCTACCACATCCCAAAGGTTCTCTATTGGATGAGATGTGGTGAGTGTGGAGGCCATTGGAGGACAGTGACCTCATTGTCCAGTGGTGAGATGATTGGAACTTTGTGACATGGTGACATTATCCTGCTGGAAGGAGCCATCAGAAGATGGGGACACTGTAGTCATAAAGGGATGGACATGGTCAGCAACAATACTCAGGTAGGCCCGTGGCGTTTAAAAGATTCTCAATTGTTGCTAAGGAGCCCAAAGTGTGCCAAGAAAATATCCCCCACACATTACACCACCACCACCAGCCTGAACCGGTGATACAAGGCAGGATGGATCAGGATGGATCCATGCTTTCATGTTGTTTATGTCCAATTTCTGACCCTACCATCTGAGTGTCGCAGCTGAGACTAATCAGACCAGGCAACGTTTTTGAATTTTCTATTGTCCAATTTTGGTGAGTCTGTACGAATTGTAGCCTCAGTTTCCTGTTGTTAGCTGACAGTAATGGCACCTGGTGTAGTCTTCTGCTACTTTAGCCCATCTGATTCAAGTTTCGATGTGTTGTGCATTCAGAGATAGTATCCTGCATACCTTGGGTGTAACGAGAGGTTATTTAAGTTACTGTTGCCTTTCTATCATCTGGAACCAGTCTGCCCCATTCTCCTCTGTCCCCTGACATTAACAAGGCATTTTCCTACACACAACTGCCGCTCACTGGATATTTTCTCTTTTTGAGACCATTCTCTGTAAACCCGAGAGATGGTTGTGTGTGAAAATCCCAGAAGATCAGCAATTTTTTAAATACTCAGACCAGCCTGTCTGGCCCCAACAACCATGCCACCTTCAAAGTCACTTAAATCCCCCTTTCTTCCCCATTCTGATGCTCAGTTTGAACTTCAGCAAGTTGTGTTCACCATGTCTAGATGTCTAAATGCATTGAGCTGCTGCCATGTGATTGGCTGAGTAGCAATTTGTGTTACCTAGCAATTGAACAGGGTAAAGTGGCCGGTGAATGTAGAACTGTGCCTTGCATCCTGGGGGCAACCAAGCCCCAGTGGAAATACCAGCCTTAAAGGAATACTAAAGAGAATTTTTTATATATTTTTTAAATAACAAACATGTTATACTTACCTCCTCTGTGCAGCTCGTTTTGCACAGAGTGGCCCCGAACCTGGTCTTCTGGGGTCCCTCGGCGGCTGTCTCGGCTCCCCCCGCAAGAACTCCTCACTTTCATGCGAGCGCGCTCCCGTGATACAGCCAGCGGCTGTAGCCGCTCACTGTATCCCTCGGCCCTGCCCCCCGGTGCGCCGTGTCATTGGATGTGATTGAGCCAATGGCTGCGCTGCTTTTAATCAACCAATGAATGCATTAAGGTGAAAAAACTTTTACCTTTACAACCCCTTTAACCACTTCCCTACCATTCTCTTTGTTCTCCTTTCTTTCCCTTTCATCTCTCTCTCTCCCCCAATTTCTTTTTTTTTCCCATCCCTCTCTCTAGCCCTCTTTCTTGATCTTTCTCTTATTTTTTTTCTCTCCCTTTTTTTTTGGTTCCTCCCCCTCTTTGCCTCTCCCTTCCATGTATTCTCTATTTTTATTCCTTCTCTTACTCCTTGGTTGGGGGTGGGGGGAATAAGATGAGTGGCAGTGCTGGTGGGGAGTTGGGATGAGTGGCAATGCTGGGGGGGAGTTCTGTTTAGCCAACTTAGGTGCTCTTGATCAAGGTCATCTGCTGATTTAAAAACTGCAGTGGGGACCTTTAATGACAACTATAATCACAGGCAGTGTTACTCACTGTGTCTCTAGCTCTGTGGCGTCTCGTATCAGTGACACCTATGCTGAAATCAGGAGATAGGGTCTCCTCCAACCTCTCCCACTTCACATTCCTCACCAGTCAGCTGACCTCTAGTCTCTTCCCCCCAGCCATGCCGTGGACTAAGTGGGCGGCCACGGGCTCCAGGAACAGCCCAGCTGGGCGGCCACAAAAAGGCTGGGAGAGCGGGGCGGGCTTCAGGAACAGCTCAGGATTTGGTGACCCCTGGCAAATCGTCAATCGACCCCCGAGGGGGTCCCGACCCCCAGGTTGAGAACCACTGGGTTAAGGAAAAGGTGGCTGCTATAGGTGAAACTGCACACTAGAATTGCTGTTTTCGCAGAACAGGAAGCAAACTGGTAAACCTTACATTATCACATAATCCCACACTATGGAGATGGATATTACTCAGTCCCAGTTATTTGATGATAAACTCTGTAAGCGGACCCACTAGATCCAAGCACTCTTAATTTAGACCTCTCAGCAGCCAGCTCCTGTTGCTGCTTCAGTGAAATCTGAGGTCTTTGAACATGAGCCAAAGATTCCATTACTTTCAACAGTAACCACTGGAACTTTTCAAACTTTAAAAAATCTAATTTGCACTTTAACCACTTCAGCCCCTGAAGAATTTACCCCCTTCCTGACCAGAGCACTTTTTGCGATACGGCACTGCATCGTTTTAATGACAATTGCGCGGTCGTGCGACGTGGCACCCAAACAAAATTGACGTCCCTTTTTCCCCACAAATAGAGCTTTCTTTTGGTGGTATTTGATCACCTCGGTGGTCTTTATTTTTTGCGCTATAAACAAAAAAAGAGCAACAATTTTGAAAAAAAAAGCAATTTTTTTCTTTTTGCTATACTAAATATCCCCCAAAAATATATAAAAAAACATTTTTTTCCTCAGTTTTGGCCGATATGTATTCTTCTACATATTTTTGGTAAAAAACAAAAAAAATGTAATAAGCGTATATTGATTGGTTTGCGCAAAAGTTATAGCGACTACAAAATAGGGGATAGATTTATGGTATTTTTTTTTTTTTATTAGTAATGGCAGCGATCTGTGATTTTTATCGCGACTGCGACATTATTGCGGACACATCGGACACTTTTGATGCTATTTTGGGACCATTGTCATTTATACAGCGATCAGTGCTATAAAAATGCACTGATTACTGTATAAATGACACTGGCAGGGAAGGGGTTAAACACTAGGGGGCAATCAAGGAGTTACGTGTGTCCTAGGGAGTGATTCTAACTGTGGGGGGGATGGGCTACCACTGACATGACAGCGATCACTGCTCCAGATGACAGGGAGCAGTAGATTCCTGTCATATCACTAGGCAGAACAGGGAAATGCCTTGTTTACATAGGCATCTCCCTGTTCTGCAGCTCCGTGACACAAATCCACGGGTCCCGCGGGCATGGTCATGGAGCTTGCGGTGGGCGCGTGCCAACTAAGCCGCGATTAAAAGGGGACGTACCTGTATGCCCATTTGCGCAGCCATGCCATTGTGCCGACGTATTTCGTTGGGCGCTGGTCGGCAAGCGGTTAAGCTTCGCCCCTCAGTTCTCAAGCTCTGAACTACAAGGAAAGATTTTAATATCGCTACTCCAAGAAGGCAGTGGCGGCTGGTGCTCAAAATGTTTGGGGGGGGCGCAAACAAACTGAAAAATTCTAAAAAAAAAAACATCAATTGCAGCCTCACTGTGTCCATCAAAATGCAGCCACTGTGCCATCAATTGCAGCCACTGAACCTCTGTTATGATCACTAACATCCAGTCAAAATCCAGAAAAGTCACCACATGACTTAAGCATGCCCAATCATGCTGAGGTGTGGAGCAGCCAATCCTGGGATAGCTGAAGAAGAAAGGAGGAGGGGATCTGAAGTACATAGAATGTCTCTCAGGCTCCTGCATTAGATATGTAAATCATCTGTCACTCACAGCAAGGGGGAGAAACAGACTCCTATTTCTCTTTCTGTCTGTTTTTATCTCACTGTAAAAAGATAAGAGGACTGCTCAGAGCTGGATTAACTCTTCGTGAAAAGACTGGGCACAGATGATATGACATCCTATACTGTACAAGGTGCAAGCCTTATTTAAAAAAAATATCGGGTTTACATGCACTTTAAGGACACTCAGTTTTATCACCCCACATCAGACACGTTGGAAAAAGTCATGCAGCTGGGATCCATATTGATAGGTGCCTTTGTGAGGGCCGCTCTGAAAGACAGGTCGCCGCTCCTTTGTCTTACTCCTCATCCTTATCTGAGGCTCCTGCGGCCACTATTTACTTGGAAGAACCTATGCAGATAGGGGCCACTTGTCTTACCACCCAACTTTGATCTCTGTCTCTATTTTGTAATGATCAGCTGAGTGTTTGGTCTAAATGTAAGTTCAGACCAAACACTCACAGTTCTGATGTTCTGATGTTCGTCAGAATGTTTAGGGCATTTGGTGTGAATATCAATGATGTCATCTGGCCCATTCACTTACATGGCCTGGAGTCCCTTTCCCATTGTTCAGATGACAGCTGCCATAGAGTGAAGTGTTGCTTATTCCTAAAGATTTCTGATCTCTACAATATCTGTCTCACAATGCCATAAGTGAAGGAAGAATTAATAAGAGGTGACTATGCATTGCATTTACATACATGGGGGATTTATAAAAAAAAATTGCTGTGCGAATGTCTCAGCATTCTGACAGCCATCAGTAATAATCCCTGTAATGTGTCTAATATGTTTTTTTCCTATAATCGTCAGATCAATCTAGTGTTCATATTGCAGTATTTCATTGATTGATATTTTAGGAAAATACTGCATTATGGCCACTAGATGGAGTTGATGATCAAAGGAAAAAAACATATTAGACCAGGGGTTTGAAACTCAATTTAATTGCGGGCCGCATCAGCAAGCATTATGGTTGTCCTCAAAGGGCTGGTTGTATCTGTAAGACTATATAAAACTATGCAGGGCTTTTTTTTTCTCATCGAATAAGTGCAGGAACT
Organism: Rana muscosa; assembly: GCA_029206835.1. Classification (NCBI taxonomy): domain Eukaryota; kingdom Metazoa; phylum Chordata; class Amphibia; order Anura; family Ranidae; genus Rana; species Rana muscosa. Next base: position 365,540,821 of record CM055118.1, on the reverse strand, counting down.
CAACCATGCCCCCCCATAGAACTGCATCGAATGGAGGGTGCGGACAAACTTAAAAAATGGGAGGATATTGAAGGAGCAAAAAATACCAAGAATGTGCTATGTACAGAGTACAGAGTTCAGAGGTGCGCTACATACAGAGTGAAGGGTTCAGGGGTGTGCTATGTACAGAGTCCAGTGTTCAGTGGTGTGCTACATACAGAGTACAGAGTTCCGGGGTGTGCTATGTACAGAGTGCAGAATTTAGAGGTGCGCTACGTACCAAGTGCCGGCTTCAGGGTTGTGCGATGTAGAGTTAAGAGGTGCACTACTTACCAAGTGCTGGGTTCAGGGGTGCGCTATGTACAGAGTGAAGAGTTTAGGGGTGCGCTACGTACAAAATGGAGAGTTTAGGAGTGTGCTACATACAAAGTGCAGAGTTCAGGAGTGCGATATGTACAGAGTGCAGAGTTCAAAGGTGCACTACGTACCGAGTGCAGAGTTCAGAAGTGCGCAATGTACAGAGTGCAGAGTTCAAAGGTGCACTACGTACCGAGTGCAGAGTTCAAAGGTGCGCTATGTACAGAGTGCACAGTTCAAAGGTGTGCTACTTACCGAGTGCAGGGTTCAGGGGTGAGCTATGTATAGAGTGCAGAGTTCAGGGGTGCACTACTTACCAGATGCAGGGTTCAAGGGTGCGCTGTGTACAGAGTGCAGAGTTCAGAGGTGTGCTACTTACCGGATGCAGAGTTTAAGGGTACACTGTGTACAGAGTTCAGGGGTGCACTACTTACTGAGTGCAGGGTTCAGGGGTGCGCTATGTACAGAGTGAAGAGTTCAGGGGTGCACTACTTACTGAGTGCAGGGTTCAGGGGTGCGCTATGTACAGAGTACAGAGTTCAAAAGTGCGCCAAGTACCGAGTGTAGGGTTCAGAGGTGCACTACTTACCAAGTGCTGGGTTCAGAGGTGCGCTATGTACAGAGTGAAGAGTTTAGGGGTGCACTATGTACAAAGTGCAGAGTTCAGGAGTGCGCAATGTACAGAGTGCAGAGTTTAAAGGTGTGCTATGTACAGAGTGCAGAGTTCAAAAGTGCGCTACGTACCGAGTGTAGGGTTCAGAGGTGCACTACTTACCAAGTGCTGGGTTCAGGGGTGCAATACTTACCAAGTGCAGGGTTCAGGGGTACGCTTTGTACAGAGTGAAGAGTTTAGGGGTGCACTATGTACAAAGTGCAGAGTTCAAATGTGCGCTATGTACAGAGTGCAGAGTTCAAACGTGCGCTATGTACAGAGTGCAGAGTTCAAAGGTGCGCTATGTGCAGAGCTCAAAAGTGTGCAATGTACAGAGTGCAGAGTTCAGAAGTGCACAGTGTACAGAGTGCAGAGTTCAGAAGTGCGCAGTGTACAGAGTGCAGAGTTCAGAAGTGCGCAATGTACAGAGTAAGGAGTTCAACTGTGCGCAATGCAAATATTACTTGGCATTCCATTTGCGTGCGGTGGTGTTGTGGTCCAACCTGAGGCCCCCGAATCGTTGGACGGAGATTGAGATGGGCTCCCTTTACCCGACTAATCCCTGCTCCCTGGTCTGGTCGCCTACTGCAGCATCTGACCCCGAACTCCAAGGTCTCTGTTTAGGCCCCATGCTGTTTACTCTCAGGATATGGCGCACCTGCCTCTCCAAATTTACTCTCTCGTCCCCATGCCCCCCCCTTTCTAATGTATTGTTCAACCCTCTTATCCCGGACAGCCTCTCACACATACGTATGTTCCCCTGGGCAAAAGAGGGACTGTTCCAGCTTCGTCACTTTGTACACCCTGTCACACGTAAAATTAAACCTTTCACTGCTCTCCAGTCCAAAAGCCAAATCCCAAACCACCTGCAGTATTCGTACCTCCAGATTTCCCACTTTTTCTCAGGACTTTCCCCCACCCTCACACTCACTAAACCAACGCCCTTTGAACTTATTTGTTCCCAAGGTCCCTATCAGACACAACTCATATCTAGCATCTATCAAATACTCCAAATGCAGTCCACACCCACAGCACATGCTCACTTCTATATGCTTAAGTGGTCACAGCTTATACAGCAACGAATTACGATCCCTCAGTGGTCCAAAATATGGTCCTCCACTTCTAAAACATCCAGATGTGTGGCACAGAAGGAGACAGCATATAAAGTTTTAATGTTTTGGTATAGGACCCCTGAGGTCATTCATCGCTATGACCCTTCCCTGTCTCCTCTTAGTTGGAGATGTGGAAAGGCCAGGGGGACGCATTTCCACATATTCTGGCAATGTGATCTGATCTCCCCCTTCTGGTTTATGGTATCGTTGATGCTGCAACAGATATTTTCGATCCTCAGCCCAGTAGACCCATTATACTTCCTCCTTGGTCACCCCCTCCCCGCAATAGGGAGGGCGGCGAACAAATTGGCTTCCTTTCTCTTACTGGCTGCTAAAAGAACTATACCAGCCAACTGGTTATCCTCTCTACCCCAAACTCAAAGCCAACTGGTGCAGGGCATCAATGATATCCGCAAGATGGAGCACATAACGGCTATGGTAGAAGATAAGATAGATGGGTTTGACAAGATTTGGGCCCCTTGGGACAACTCGACTTTTGGTTTATCTCCCCCGACCACACTGCCTCCTGTTGTCCCGACGTCACTTTGTTCATAGACCTCACTGCGATGACCCCCTCCCCCTGTGCACCCTGATTCCCACCTCCCCTTATTTAAATGTATGTTTCTCAGTCCAAGTCGTGCCCTGAGAGGATAATCCCATATGTTTGCATCCACCACTTTGATAGACAAACAGCTAACCCTTACAAGCTCTGTAGTTATGACCCTAATGGCTGCAAAGTACACCCCGAACTTATTTCGTAGATTATGTATGCCAACCTTTTTATTTTATTTCATTTTTATTTTTTATTTTTTTTACCCCCCATTGTTTAATTTCATTTCTTTTATTATTTTCCTTTTACGAAAACGAACTCTCTGTATTGTTTATGTAAACATTGTATCTGTTTACCACTCTAATGTACCTGAAATGTCTGTGATTGTTAACATGACAGAATTCTTTATTCAATAAAAACACAATTTATAAAAAAAAAAAAAATGTGCGCAATGTACAGAGTGCAGAGTTCAGAAGTGCGCTACGTACCGAGTGTAGGGTTCCCGGGGTGTGCTACTTACCAAGTGCAGGGTTCAGGGGTATGCTATGTACAGAGTGAAGAGTTTAGGGGTGCACTATGTACAAAGTGCAGAGTTCAGAGGTGAGCTATGTACAGAGTGCAGAGTTCAAAGGTGCGCTATGTACAGATTGCAGGGTTCAAAGGTACGCTATGTACAGAGTGCAGAGTTCAAAAGTGCGCAGTGTACAGAGTGCAGAGTTCAGAAGTGCACAGTGTACAGAGTGCAGAGTTCAAAGGCGCGCAATGTACAGAGTGCAGAGTTCAAATGTGGGCAATGTACAGAGTGCAGAGTTCAGAAGAGCGCATAGTACAGAGTGCAGAGTTCAAAAGTGCGCAATGTACAGAGTGCAGAGTTCAAAAGTGCGCTACGTACAGAGTGTAGGGTTCAGGGGTGCGCTACTTACCAAGTGCAGGGTTCAGGGTTGTGCTACAGTTTGTACAGAGTGCAGAGTTCATGTGGACAATTGTGTAGAGAAAAACCCTTAGGGACGTTTAAGGCAGAATTCAAACAAAGTCATTGGATTAAAAGGCAAATTATGTTTTTTTTTTATTTTGGAGTATATAATAAAAAGGACATCAGTCCAATAAAAGTATCACATATAACAGACAGTGTGTGTATATAAAAACAAACATTTTCATACATATATATATATATATATATATATATATATATATATATATATATATATATATATATAATAAAAATATATATATAGATATATATATATATATACACACACACACATAGTATACACAACACGTCAAGATTAGGGATGAGCTCGGTGTTCGAGTGGAACATACGTTCGACTCGAACATCGGCTGTTCGATCGTTCGACGAAGATCGAAAGATTTGGGCCGTTCGCGCCTAATTCGAGTGACGCGAACGGCCCACAATGCACTACGCCATCGCAGTGTCATCCAGGCGCTGTGATTGGCCAAGCATACACTGTGACCCCGCATGCTTGGCCAATCAAAGCGCCGGCAGCGAGGAGAGCAATGATTGGCCACAGGCAGGATGCCTGTGGCCAATTATTGCTGAGGGTGTTTAGTACACGCCCCACACTATAAAAGGCCGCCAGCACGGCGGCCTAGTGTAGTGTGTTCCGGAGCAGGGAAAGAGAAGCATAGGCAGGGACAGTGACATTTATTTTTTTCTTGCTTAACCTGGATTCCTTTAGTTTAGGGAAAGAGAAGGATAGGTAGGGAGAGGGTCAGTGTGTTTTACTGTGCTAATCCTTGTTTGTAGGGACAGGGAAGGACAGTGAGGGAAATTCTCCTTGTGCTATACTGTGCTAAAGCATTGATCATCAACCATCTTTAAAAAAATTTTTTTTATAGGGACAGAAAACTATAGGTAGGGAGAGTGTCAGTGTGTTTTACTGTGCTAATCCTTGTTTGTAGGGACAAGGAAGGACAGTGAGGGAAATTCTCCTTGTGCTATAGTGTGCTAAAGCATTGATCATCAACCATCTTTAAAAAAACATTTTTTATAGGGACAGAAAACTATAGGTAGGGAGAGTGTCAGTGTGTTTTACTGTGCTAATCCTTGTTTGTAGGGACAGGGAAGGACAGTGAGGGAAATTCTCCTTGTGCTATACTGTGCTAAAGCATTGATCATCAACCATCTTTAAAAAAACATTTTTTATAGGGACAGAAAACTATAGGTAGGGAGAGTGTCAGTGTGTTTTACTGTGCTAATCCTTGTTTGTAGGGACAGGGAAGGACAGTGAGGGAAATTCTCCTTGTGCTATACTGTGCTAAAGCATTGATCATCAACCATCTTTAAAAAAAAATTTTTTATAGGGACAGAAAACTATAGGTAGGGAGAGTGTCAGTGTGTTTTACTGTGCTAATCCTTGTTTGTAGGGACAGGGAAGGACAGTGAGGGAAATTCTCCTTGTGCTATAGTGTGCTAAAGCATTGATCATCAACCATCTTTAAAAAAAATTTTTTTATAGGGACAGAAAACTATAGGTAGGGAGAGTGTCAGTGTGTTTTACTGTGCTAATCCTTGTTTGTAGGGACAGGGAAGGACAGTGAGGGAAATTCTCCTTGTGCTATAGTGTGCTAAAGCATTGATCATCAACCATCTTTAAAAAAACATTTTTTATAGGGACAGAAAACTATAGGTAGGGAGAGTGTCAGTGTGTTTTACTGTGCTAATCCTTGTTTGTAGGGACAGGGAAGGACAGTGAGGGAAATTCTCCTTGTGCTATAGTGTGCTAAAGCATTGATCATCAACCATCTTTAAAAAAACATTTTTTATAGGGACAGAAAACTATAGGTAGGGAGAGTGTCAGTGTGTTTTACTGTGCTAATCCTTGTTTGTAGGGACAGGGAAGGACAGTGAGGGAAATTCTCCTTGTGCTATACTGTGCTAAAGCATTGATCATCAACCATCTTTAAAAAAACATTTTTTATAGGGACAGAAAACTATAGGTAGGGAGAGTGTCAGTGTGTTTTACTGTGCTAATCCTTGTTTGTAGGGACAGGGAAGGACAGTGAGGGAAATTCTCCTTGTGCTATAGTGTGCTAAAGCATTGATCATCAACCATCTTTAAAAAAAACATTTTTTATAGGGACAGAAAACTATAGGTAGGGAGAGTGTCAGTGTGTTTTACTGTGCGAATCCTTGTTTGTAGGGACAGGGAAGGACAGTGAGGGAAATTCTCCTTGTGCTATACTGTGCTAAAGCATTGATCATCAACCATCTTTAAAAAAACATTTTTTATAGGGACAGAAAACTATAGGTAGGGAGAGTGTCAGTGTGTTTTACTGTGCTAATCCTTGTTTGTAGGGACAGGGAAGGACAGTGAGGGAAATTCTCCTTGTGCTATAGTGTGCTAAAGCATTGATCATCAACCATCTTTAAAAAAATTTTTTTTATAGGGACAGAAAACTATAGGTAGGGAGAGTGTCAGTGTGTTTTACTGTGCTAATCCTTGTTTGTAGGGACAGGGAAGGACAGTGAGGGAAATTCTCCTTGTGCTATACTGTGCTAAAGCATTGATCATCAACCATCTTTAAAAAAATTTTTTTATAGGGACAGAAAACTATAGGTAGGGAGAGTGTCAGTGTGTTTTACTGTGCTAATCCTTGTTTGTAGGGACAGGGAAGGACAGTGAGGGAAATTCTCCTTGTGCTATAGTGTGCTAAAGCATTGATCATCCACCATCTTTAAAAAAAAAAAAAAATTATAGGGACAGAAAACTATAGGTAGGGAGAGTGTCAGTGTGTTTTACTGTGCTAATCCTGGTTTGTAGGGACAGGGAAGGACAGTGAGGGAAATTCTCCTTGTGCTATACTGTGCTAAAGCATTGATCATCAACCATCTTAAAAAAAACATTTTTTATAGGGACAGAAAACTATAGGTAGGGAGAGTGTCAGTGTGTTTTACTGTGCTAATCCTTGTTTGTAGGGACAGGGAAGGACAGTGAGGGAAATTCTCCTTGTGCTATAGTGTGCTAAAGCATTGATCATCAACCATCTTTAAAAAAACATTTTTTATAGGGACAGAAAACTATAGGTAGGGAGAGTGTCAGTGTGTTTTACTGTGCTAATCCTTGTTTGTAGGGACAGGGAAGGACAGTGAGGGAAATTCTCATTGTGCTATACTGTGCTAAAGCATTGATCATCAACCATCTTTAAAAAAACATTTTTTATAGGGACAGAAAACTATAGGTAGGGAGAGTGTCAGTGTGTTTTACTGTGCTAATCCTTGTTTGTAGGGACAGGGAAGGACAGTGAGGGAAATTCTCCTTGTGCTATAGTGTGCTAAAGCATTGATCATAAACCATCTTTAAAAAAAAAAATTTTATAGGGACAGAAAACTATAGGTAGGGAGAGTGTCAGTGTGTTTTACTGTGCTAATCCTTGTTTGTAGGGACAGGGAAGGACAGTGAGGGAAATTCTCCTTGTGCTATACTGTGCTAAAGCATTGATCATCAACCATCTTTAAAAAAAAACATTTTATAGGGACAGAAAACTATAGGTAGGGAGAGTGTCAGTGTGTTTTACTGTGCTAATCCTTGTTTGTAGGGACAGGGAAGGACAGTGAGGGAAATTCTCCTTGTGCTATAGTGTGCTAAAGCATTGATCATCAACCATCTTTAAAAAAACATTTTTTATAGGGACAGAAAACTATAGGTAGGGAGAGTGTCAGTGTGTTTTACTGTGCTAATCCTTGTTTGTAGGGACAGGGAAGGACAGTGAGGGAAATTCTCCTTGTGCTATAGTGTGCTAAAGCATTGATCATCAACCATCTTTAAAAAAACATTTTTTTATAGGGACAGAAAACTATAGGTAGGGAGAGTGTCAGTGTGTTTTACTGTGCTAAACCTTGTTTCTAGGGACAGGGAAGGACAGTGAGGGAAATTCTCCTTGTGCTATACTGTGCTAAAGCATTCCTCATCAACCATCTTTGAAATCCTTGTTTTTTGGACAGTCAGGGAAATTGTCGTTGTGCTATTCTGTGCGAAAGCAATCATCCTCAACCATATTTAGAAATCCTTAAGTAAAGGGACAGAGAAGGACACCTGAAGGTAGCCCTTATTGCATTTTTCCCATCTCCCTGCAGGCCATCCATTAGAATGTCTGGAAGGCAAACAAGGAGAGGCAGACAGTCAGGAGGCAATAAAAGAGGGCAAGCAGGCTCTGTGTCTGGGGGCAACAGTGCTGGTCGTGGACGCGGTGCATTGTCATCAGCACATGGCCATGGGACACGCTTGTCCTTCTTTTCGGCAGCTGGACATGTTGAGCCACATCATGCCGAAGACTTGGTAGAGTGGATGACCAAGCCCTCCTCCTCCTCCTCATCCTCTCTCACCCAGGCTCAGGGTACTGGCAAACCAGCTGCCAAAGCGTCCTCTTCCCTGGTATCAATGTCAGACTCATCATCAGTCACTCCTTCCCTAGACCCACCATGTCCTCCTCCTGAGGAGTCCCCCGAACTGTTTGAGCACAGTGTTGGGTACATGCTCCAGGAGAATGCCCAGCGTTTCGAAGGGTCTGATGATGAAACCCAGCTACAGGAAGGCAGTAGCGTGAGAGCAGACAGAGGGGATGCTCAAGAAGGACACCAATCTGGCAGTCATGTTCCAGCAGCTGCAGCATACTGCCAGATTGGCTCCAGTGATGAGGAGGGAGGGGATGATGAGGTCACTGACTCCACGTGGGTGCCTAATAGGAGAGAGGAGGAGGAGGAGGATGAGGAGGAGGCACATCTCCAACGAGGCAGGATGCCCTTTGGTGGCCAGCGTAAGGGCAGTACACCGACGGAATCACACCGCAGAGCTCCGCCTGTGCAGGGCGCTGCCTCTGCCCGTCATTCAAAAAGTTCTTTGGTGTGGGCCTTTTTTGAGGCTAGTGCATCAGATCGCACAGCTGCTGTTTGCAACATATGTCTCAAGCGTATATCGCGTGGCCAAAACATCAGCCGCTTGGGTACCACATGCCTGACCAGACATATGTTGACCTGCCATGCAGCTCGTTGGCAAGCCTACCTCAAAGACCCACACCAAAGAACAAAGCGGACCTCTCCTTGCACCGCATCAGCTGGGATCTCCAACCCCACTATAACTTCAGTCCTCTCTGAAACATGCACTGAGAGGAATGAAGGTGTAGAATTAGGTGTGTCACAGCCAAGTACTTGCGGCCACTCTGCTAGCAGTACACCGACGTCCGATTCTAGCAGGCAAATTTCCCTGCCCCAGCTGCTGGACCGTCGAAAGAAGTTCACTCCCAGCCATCCACATGCCCAGCGGTTGAATGCTAGCTTGGCTAAATTGCTAGCGCTTCAACTGCTGCCTTTTCAGTTGGTAGACTCGGCCCCCTTCCGTGAGTTTGTGCAATGTGCGGTTCCTCAGTGGCAGGTTCCCAAACGCCACTTTTTCTCACGGAAGGCTATTCCGGCTCTCTACCGGCATGTGGAAGGCAATGTCTTGGCCTCGCTGGACAGGGCGGTCAGCGGTAAGGTGCATATTACCACTGACTCATGGTCCAGCAGGCATGGACAGGGGCGTTACCTTTCTTTCACGGCCCATTGGGTCACTCTTTTGGCAGCTGGGAAGGATGCAGGACAAGGTGCAGTAGTGTTGGAGGTTGTTCCACCGCCACGCCTCCAAAATGCTACTACTGGTTGTGACACACCTCTCTCCTCCACCCCCTCCTCTTCTTCTTCCTCCATGGCCTCTTCCTGTGCTTTGTCCTCTGAACCAGCGGTGCTCCGTAGCCGTTCAAGGGGCTACGCAAATACGCAGGCAAAAAGATGCCATGCCGTGCTTGCGCTGGTGTGTTTGGGGGACAGAAGCCACACTGGGGCAGAGGTCCTGTCTGCTCTGCAGGGCCAGGCCGAGAGGTGGTTGACGCCACGCCAGCTTAAGCCAGGAATGGTGGTTTGCGACAATGGCACCAACCTCCTCTCCGCCCTCCGACAGGGACAACTGACCCATGTGCCCTGTGTGGCTCACGTCCTTAACCTGGTGGTGCAGCGGTTCTTGGGCAGGTACCCGGGCTTACAGGATGTCCTGAGGCAGGCCAGGAAAGTCTGTGTGCATTTCCGCAGATCTTATAATGCCAGTGCTCGCCTGGCTGAGCTGCAAAAGGAGTTGAACCTGCCCAAGAACCGCCTTATATGTGACATGCCCACCAGGTGGAACTCAACGTTGGCCATGCTGCAGCGGCTGCACACGCAGCAGAGGGCCATCAATGAGTACCTGTGCGACTACGGCACCAGGACAGGGTCAGGGGAGCTTGGTTTTTTTTCTCCACGCCAGTGGGGCATGATCAGGGATGCATGCACTGTCCTGGCACCATTTGAGGAGGCCACGAGGATGGTGAGCAGTGACAGTGCATGCATCAGTGACACTGTACCTCTTGTCCACCTGTTGGAGCACACGCTGCGTGGAATAATGGACAGGGCACTTGAGGCAGAACAGAGGCAGGAAGAGGAGGACTTCCTTGCCTCTCAAGGCCCCCTTTACCCAGACAGTGTTCCTTCTGTCCCACCCATCGCACAGGAAGAGAAGGAGGAGGAGGAGGAGGAGGAGGAGGAAGAGGATTGTGTCAGCATGGAGGTGGAGGCTGGCACTCAGCATCATCAGCAGCAGGGGTTGGAGTGTTGTGCCACCAGTGCCTAAGGCCCAATTTTTCAGCCCCTGTTTAACAGGGGCGTGTCATTACAATTTTTGAAGCAATACTTTGCAACAGGGCTCATTGCTGTGCTCCAAGTACAGTATCTGTGAGGGGTTGCAGTGTTGTGCCACCAGTGCCTAAGGCCCAATTTTTCAGCCCCTGTTCAACAGGGGCATGTAATTACAATTCTTGATCTAATAATTCACAGCAGGGCCCATTGCTGCACCCACCAAGAGTAACTCTGAGGGCTTACAGTGTTGTGGCAACGCCACCACCACCACCACCACGAAAGGCCCAATTTTTCAGCCCCTGTTCAAAAGGGGCATGTAATTACAATTCTTGATCTAATAATTCACAGCAGGGCCCATTCCTGCACCCACCAAGAGTAACTCTGAGGGCTTACAGTGTTGTGGCAACACCACCACCACCACCACCACCACGAAAGGCCCAATTTTTCAGCCCCTGTTCAACAGGGGCATGCAATTACAATTCTTGATCTAATAATTCACAGCAGGGCCCATTGCTGCACCCACCAAGAGTAACTGTCAGGGCTTACAGTGTTGTGGCACCAGCACCACCATCAAAGGCCCAATTTTTACTACCACTGTTCAACAATTATATGTAATTACAATTCCTGATATAATAGTTGACAGCAGGGCGTTCCAGCACCAACCAAGAGTAACTGTGAGTGCTTACAGTGTTGTGCCAACACCAACAACTAAGGGGCCTATTTCTGCAGAGTATATACGGCAGGTCCCTACTTTCAAACATCCAACTTACAAACGACTCCTACTTGCAAACGCAAGAAGACAACAGGAAGTGAGAGGAAATCTACCCCTAGGAAGGAAAATTCTCTCCTGTAAGAATTAATATGGGAGAAAGGTGTCTCCTCTTTACTGATGCTTTATCACCAATCCTTGTTTCAAGAAAAACACCACATTTCAAAAACAGTTGTCATTGGGACGGAAAGTGAGGTGAAATGTTCTGAACAGGGGCACAGACAGCAAAACAAATGTTACAGGGGTGATAACCCTTACCTATGTTTTCCAAAAAGTTTAAAAATAGATTTTTGGGCTGGAGCTACACTTAAACAATGTACCTGTTCAAAATTACAAACACATTCTACATAAGAACAAACCTACAGTCCCTGTCTTGTATGCACCGCCTGTATACGGCTGTTCAGAGTATATAGGGCCTTTTTTATTTTGTGTGCGGTGTTCCCCTTAATATCCATACAAGACCCAAAGGGGCTGGTAATGGGCTGGGGTAGGGGGGGGGGGGTCATGGGGTAGCTATGCCATTTTTCTTGAAGATTTTCATCCATATTACCGGGACCAGACATTACATTAAAGCCGCAAGCAGTTTTAAATGGCTTTTTTTTTCTTTAGAAGTGTCATTTTGTGCAGGGACAGTTCTAAACACGGGAAACACGTGGCACTTCACAGGCATACTTTAGACACCCCCCAGGTACAATATTTAAAGGAATATTTGACTTTTTTTTTCACTTTATGCATCATTAAAATGACTGCTCCCGAAAAACGACCGTTTTTAAAACTTCTTTTTGCATTGATACATGTCCCCTGGTGCAGAACCCGGGTTCCCAAACCCTTTTTAGGACAATAACATGCATAATAGTCATTATAATTAGCACTTTAGAATTCAAACGTTTGCATCCATTGTATTTAATAGGGTTCTAATGTTCGTACGAACGTTCGGTCCGTTCGCGGGTTCTGGTGCGAACCGAACCCGGGGGTGTTCGGCTCATCACTAGTCAAGATATACTTGGTCAGCTAGGCAGAAAATCTTGAATGAATCCCGACATATTTCGGAAGATTTCCTTCTTCAAGGGAGTTAATGGGTATATAGAACTCTAGAATGCAAATATCAAAATCCGTGTAAAAATCTAGAACAAATATAGCATAATTTACATACATTTGATAGTATATTTGGTACAGTCAGGTCCATAAATATTGGGACAATCGACACAATTTTAATCTTTTTGGCGCTATACACCACCACAATGGATTTGAAATGAAACGAACAAGATGTGATTTAACTGCAGACTTTCAGCTTTAATTTGAGGGTATTTACATCCAAATCAGGGGAACGGTGTAGGAATTACAACAGTTTGTATATGCGCCTCCCACTTTTTAAGGTACCAAAAGTAATGGGACAGATTAACAATCATAAATCAAACTTTCACTTTTTAATACTTGGTTGCAAATCCTTTGCAGTCAATTACAGCCTGAAGTCTGGAACGCGATGACATCACCAGACGCTGGGTTTCATCCCTGGTGTTGCTCTGCCAGGCCTCTACTGCAACTGTCTTCAGTTCCTGCTTGTTCTTGGGGCATTTTCCCTTCAGTTTTGTCTTCAGCAAGTGAAATGCATGCTCAATCGGATTCAGGTCAGGTGATTGACTTGGCCATTGCTTAACATTCCACTTCTTTCCCTTAAAAAACTCTTTGGTTGCTTTCGCAGTATGCTTCAAGTCATTGTCCATCTGCACTGTGAAGCGCCGTCCAATGAGTTCTGAAGCATTTGGCTGAATATGAGCAGATAATATTGCCCGAAACACTTCAGAATTCATCCTGCTGCTTTTGTCAGCAGTCACATCATTAATAAATACAAGAGAACCAGTTCCATTGGCAGCCATACATGCCCACGCCATGACACTACCACCACCATGCTTCACTGATGAGGTGGTATGCTTTGGATCATGAGCAGTTCCTTTCCTTCTCCATACTCTTCTCTTCCCATCACTCTGGTACAAGTTGATCTTGGTCTCATCTGTCCATAGGATGTTGTTCCAGAACTGTGAAGGCTTTTTTAGATGTTGTTTGGCAAACTCTAATCTGGCCTTCCTGTTTTTGAGGCTCACCAATGGTTTACATCTTGTGGTGAACCCTCTGTATTCACTCTGGTGAAGTCTTCTCTTGATTGTTGACTTTGACACACATACACCTACCTCCTGGAGAGTGTTCTTGATCTGGCCAACTGTTGTGAAGGGTGTTTTCTTCACCAGGGAAAGAATTCTTCGGTCATCCACCACAGTTGTTTTTTGTGGTCTTCTGAGTCTTTTGGTGTTGCTGAGCTCACCGGTGCTTTCTTTCTTTTTAAGGATGTTCCAAACAGTTGATTTGGCCACACCTAATGTTTTTGCTATCTCTCTGATGGTTTTTTTTTTTTTTTAGCCTAATGATGGCTTGCTTCACTGATAGTGACAGCTCTTTGGATCTCATATTGAGAGTTGACAGCAACAGATTCCAAATGCAAATAGCACACTTGAAATTAACTCTGGACCTTTTATCTGCTCCTTGTAAATGGGATAATGAGGGAATAACACACACATGGCCATGGAACAGATGAGCAGCCAATTGTCCCATTACTTTTGGTCCCTTAAAAAGTGGGAGGCACATATACAAACTGTTGTAATTCCTACACCGTTCACCTGATTTGGATGTAAATACCCTCAAATTAAAGCTGAAAGTCTGCATTTAAAGCACATCTTGTCCGTTTCATTTCAAATCCATTGTGGTGGTGTATAGAGCCCAAAAGATTAGAATTGTGTCAATGTCCCAATATTTATGTACCTGACTGTATATGTATTACATTAGGTTACTGTGTGAAAGAAAACCTCACTTACAATAGATACACATAATGTAAAACAATTCTATGAAGCGGGGCTGGTACAGGCCACGCTCCAGATGCTGGGCAAGTCAGCAGCCTGTGGACCCCCTGAATATCCACACGGACCCTTAAAGCCAATGGGCACCCACTAGGTAGGGGTACAGTCTGTAAATGAATATTGGACAGTGTTACTGTGTTGTAAATAGACAATGGCCAAATTAAAAGTCTATAACTAAATTCCATAAGGATGAGTGAAGAAAAAGGAGGTAAACGGCCATAAATAATTCACAAACCAAAAAGTCGTTTGGATATACTGGGGGACAAACCTAATAGGTAAAGTGCTGCAGCCCACACAAAACAAAGCAGTGTCAGAGTCCAAAGCATAGAGGCACGGTGTGTAGGGTTAGCCGATATTTATATGGATATAGCCCTATTAACATGGAGCTAATAACAGGCTGATTACATCTCATTGCCTGCACTGGTGTGCAGTCATGTTGGAACAGGAAGGGGCCATCCCCAACCTGTTTCCACAAAGTTGGGCGCATGAAATTGTCCAAAATGTCTTGGTATGATGACGCCTTAAGATTTCCCTTCACTGGAACTAAGGGGTCAAGTCCAACCCCTGAAAAACAACCCCACACCATAATCCCCCCTCCACCAAGTGATCTGGAGGGTTGGCCTAATACTTTTGGCACTATAGTGTGGATCAGCAAGTTAAGGGAGGAGGAACTTGACTGGCCTGCACAGAGTCTTCTCATCCAACATCAGTGCCTGACCTCCCAAATGCACTTCTGGAAGAATGGTCAAAAATTCCCATAGACACACTCCTAAACCTTGTGGACAGCCTTCCCAGAAGATCTGAAGCTGTTATAGCTGCAAAGGGTGGGCCAACTCAATGTTGAACCCTACAGACTTATGCCACGTACACACGACCGTTATTGATGTCATGCAAAAAAACAAAGTTTTTCTCATTGTGATTCCTCTCAAGCCTGCCTTGCATACACACGTTCATGAAAAAAAATGCTTGAGCAAAGCGCGGTGACATACAACACGTACGACGGCACTATAAAGGGGAAGTTCCATTCGAATGGCGCCACCCTTTGGGCTGCATTTGCTGATCCTCGTGTTAGTAAAGTTTGGTGAGAGACGATTCACGCTTTTTAGCCTTGTGCTGTTCAGTCCGTTACAGCGTGACGAATGTGCTATCTCCATTACGAACGCTAGTTTTACCAGAACGAGCGCTCCCGTCTCATACTTGATTCTGAGCATGCACATTTTTTTCCCCTCGTAAAAGCATACACACTACCGTTTTTCACGACGTGAAAAAGAACGACGTGAAAAACGAGAAAAAAAAATAGACCAGGTTCTAAAAAAAATCTGGCAGTTTTCTCGTCATGAAAAACGGTCGTGTGTACGCGGCATAAGACTGGGATGCCATTAAAGTTAATGTGTGTGTAAAGGCAGGCGTCCCAATACGTTTGTAAAAAAGAAAAAATGGCGCAAAAAGAGTTCTGGCAGAGCATAAATTCCAAATGTCAGTAAATGTCAATATCAATAAATCATGCAGGCACCAGCGGCAGCTACCATAAGCAGAAGCAGGCCCTGTAAAACATGATAAGGAAAGGAAGGTGCGCCAAACTAAGTGCAGTATAACTGATTTTAATGGCAAATTAGTAAAAGACAGTTAAATGGTAGGGATGAGCTTCGAGTTGAACTCATGTTCGACTCGAACATTGCCTGTTCGCCCGTTCGCCGAACAGCGAACAAATTGGGGTATTCGCGGCAAATTCGAAAAATCTATGGGAGAAATCTAAAGTGCTAATTATAAAGGCTTATATGCAAGTTATTGTCCTAAAAAGTGTTTGGGGACCAGGGTCCTGCCCCAGGGGACATGTATCAATGCAAAAAGAAGTTTTAAAAACGGCCGTTTTTTCGGGAGCAGTGATTTTAATAATGCTTAAAATGAAAAAATAAAAGTGAAATATTCCTTTAAATTTCGTACCTGGGGGGTGTGTATGATATGCATGTAAAGTGGCGCATGTTTCCCGTGCTTAGAACTGTCCCTGCAAAAAATGTCATTTTTGAAAGAAAAAAATGCATTTAAAACTGACTCGCGGCTATTAATGAATTGTCGGCTCCCGGCAATACATTCAAAAGTCATTGATAAAAAAAAAAAAAAAGCGTGGGGGTTCCCCAGAATTCAATTACCAGGCCCTTCAGGTCTGGAATGGATATTAAGGGGAACTCCGCCGCAAATTAAAAAAAAAATTGACGTGGGGTTCCCCCAAATATCCATTCCAGGCCCTTCAGATCTGGCATGGATTTTAAGGGGAACTCCACCCCAAATTTTAAAAAAAAATGGCGTGGAGTCCCCCTAAAAATCCATACCAGACCCCTTATCCGAGCACGCAACCTGGCCGGCCGCAGGGGAAAAGGGGGGGACGAGAGAGCGGCCCCCCCTCCCTCCTGAACCGTACCAGGCCACATGCCCTCAACATGGGGAGGATGTCCCATGTTGATGGGGACAAGGGCCTCATCCCCACAACCCTTGCCCGGTGGTTGTGGGGGTCTGCGGGCGGGGGGCTTATCGGAATCTGGAAGACCCCTTTAACAAAGGGGACCCCCAGATCCCGGCCCCCCCTATGTGAATTGGTAAGGGGTACATTGTACCCCTACCATTTCACGAAGAAAGCGTAAAAAAATGTTTAAAAAAACACACAAACACCTTGAAAAAGTCCTTTATTTAAAAAAAAAAAAAAAAAAACATTCCAGCGGTGAAATCCAGTGTCCCGCGGCGATCCCGATGTCCAGCGCTGTCCTTCGTTGGTTGTGCCTGAGCGGACCTGATGGGGAACTCCCTCTCAGTATTTTAAATGTATAGACCCGCCCCTTCTAAAGTTCCCCATCAGGTCCGCTCAGTGGACCAGATGCGGAACATGAGAAGGGGCGGGTCTATACATGTATTACCAAAGTGAGAGCAGTTCCCCATCAGGTCCGCTCCCTCGGTATGTCGGACCCGCCTACGTCATTGGCTTGAGCGGGGAACTTCCTTCACTGTGTAATTTAAATTTACATAGTGAAGGAAGTTCCCCGCTCAAGCCAATGACGTAGGCGGGTCTGACATACCGAGGGGGCGGACCTGATGGGGAACTGCTCTCACTTTGGTAATACATGTATAGACCCGCCCCTTCTCATGTTCCGCATCTGGTCCGCTGAGCGGACCTGATGGGGAACTTTAGAAGGGGCGGGTCTATACATTTAAAATACTGAGAGGGAGTTCCCCATCAGGTCCGCTCAGGCACAACCAATGAAGGACAGCGCTGGACATCGGGATCGCCGCGGGACACTGGATTTCACCGCTGGAATGTTTTTTTTGTTTTTTTTAAATAAAGGACTTTTTCAAGGTGTTTGTGTGTTTTTTTTAAAAAAAAATTACGCTTTATTCGTGAAATGGTAGGGGTACAATGTACCCCTTACCAATTCACATGGGGGGGGCGGGATCTGGGGGTCCCCTTTGTTAAAGGGGTCTTCCAGATTCCGATAAGCCCGCTGCCCGCAGACCCCCACAACCACCGGGCAAGGGTTGTGGGGATGAGGCCCTTGTCCCCATCAACATGGGGACATCCTCCCCATGTTGAGGGCATGTGGCTTGGTACGGTTCAGGAGGGAGGGGGGGCCGCTCTCTCGTCCCCCCCTTTTCCCCTGCGGCCGGCCAGGTTGCGTACTCGGATAAGGGGTCTGGTGTGGATTTTTAGGGGGACTCCACGCCATTTTTTTTTTAAATTTGGGGTGGAGTTCCCCTTAAAATCCATGCCAGATCTGAAGGGCCTGGAATGGATATTTGGGGGAACCCCACGTCAATTTTTTTTTAAATTTGCGGCGGGGTTCCCCTTAATATCCATTCCAGACCTGAAGGGCCTGGTAATTGAATTCTGGGGAACCCCCACGCTTTTTTTTTTTTATCAATGACTTTTGTATGTATTGCCGGGAGCCGACAATTCATTAATAGCCGCGAGTCAGTTTTAAATGCATTTTTTTCTTTCAAAAATGACATTTTTTGCAGGGACAGTTCTAAGCACGGGAAACATGCGCCACTTTACATGCATATCATACACACCCCCCAGGTATGAAATTTAAAGGAATATTTCACTTTTATTTTTTCATTTTAAGCATTATTAAAATCACTGCTCCCAAAAAAACGTCCGTTTTTAAAACTTATTTTTGCATTGATACATGTCCCCTGGGGCAGGACCCAGGTCCCCAAACACTTTTTAGGACAATAACTTGCATATTAGCCTTTATAATTAACACTTTAGATTTTGAACGTTCAAGTCCATTCTATTTAATAGGGTTCTAAAGTTTACACAAACATTTTGTCTGTTCGCAGGTTCTGGTGCGAACCGAACAGGGGGGTGTTCGGCCCATCCCTGCTAAATGGCTACTCACAAGATGTAGGAAAATATAAGGCATGTAAAAAGTAATGGTGGTCCGGTGTTGTCTATGGCGGTCCTCGGGGGAGATGTAGTTCCCAGATGAGAAAGTGGCTGGAGGCAGGTCTGCGGTGTCAGCAGAGAACGTCTGGACATCAAATCTGTGCGAGATGTGAGTCTTCCTGTGATGCAGGAAAGACCAGGAAGATGCGCTTCAGCACCGGACGTGACGTAATGCAAGGATGCAAGGAACGGACCAATGGGATGACGCGTTTCACAGCATACGCTGTTTCATCAGATCCATGGAGAGCAATGTAATAGGTGGATGTAATATAGCAGAGAGAGGAGTCGTGATTGGTTGATAACATACTGGCATTAATGGAGGGACACTGTGATTGGTTGAAGGAGAGATGCAAGGAATCTAATAGCACGGAGCTATGTAAAAAAGATATATGAGAAGAATAAAAAAATTATAAAAAGATATATATATAGAAAAGGGGGAGGAATGTAACTGACGTGGGATATATCTATAAGGTGATATTATGGAAGAACAAAAAGAGAGACACAATGATACTATAGAAGAGCAGCGCGGTAATGATGGCAGGGAGGAGGGAGGAAGCAGGGGAAGCAAAAAGAGCGCATATAGAGAAGGGAATAGGACAATACTAATAAGGATTATTATGAACAAAATTAATTGGGAATTATAATCAGTATTGAATGAAATGGGTGAGGGGGGGGGTGGGGAAAGTTTTTTAATGCCCAAAAATTCATAATGACTGTTATGGGGAAAAGGAAATTATATTAGTATTAATAGGGAATACGGGACAAAGGGAATTAAGTAACATGGATATAAGCATATGGGTGAGTGTTCAGGTGGGTATCTGACATGCAAAAAAAGAAGGGGGGGATAAAATAGGAAGAGGAGGTGGTAGGAAGAGGTTATGGTGGGAAACGAAAAATATAATCAAATATGATATACAGAGGGGGTTGAAAATAATAAAATATAATGAACATGGCTGTCATATATATATAAAAAATGCATATACACAAAATACATATAAATCACAAGAGAAATGCAATAAAAAAATAAATAAAAAATATATATATATAAAATTATGTGTGAAAAAAACTATAGAACAATTCTTAAAACGAGGTACATATGAAATTCATAAGAAATACACCAAAGGATTATGCAGCATGGGTAGTGGTAGATCTACAACAGAAACCCAATATACATACATACACATATATATATATATATATATACCTATACGTATACACGCACATATACATACATACACACACGCATGCGCATGGGGATATGTCTAATTAAGTTGGAAGATTGAGATAATGAATGGACGGACATCCGTATACATATGTGGAGAAAAAGAGAAGTATTACTATATATCTGAGAAAAAACTCTAGTGAAAGGATAGGCAGTCTGGTACAAGAGCGAGAAACGCATAAGGAGTCGCATGGATAAGGAGGCGATAAAGTTGATAATAAAAAAAGGCATAAAGTGATGGTATTGCAAGAGTTTTTAGATGATGTTGTTGGTTTCTATTTCTTCGTTGAGGCCATGAGGCGACATGGTATTCAAAGAATAAATCCAATAGGTTTCTTGTCTGCAGAGGCGTTGGAATCTCTCTACCGCAGTAGGTGTTTCTGGTATGGATTCGATAATCCAAACTTGGAGGGCACTAATATCTTTGTGATGGTGAGCTGCAAAGTGACGGGCCACACTGTATTTGGGGTTGTTTCCTTGAACTGCACGACGGTGTTCTCCAAATCTGGCCCGTAGGGCTCTGATGGTTCTGCCTACATATAAAAGGCCGCATGGACAGGAGATGCAATACACTACATAGGTGGTGGAGCAATTATAAAAAGAGCTGAGGTTGAAAGTCTTGCTATTGGCTAAAGGTTTTTTGGCCATGGGTGACATGAGAGCAGGTTAAGCATAGGGCCTTTTTGCATTGGAACATCCCTACAAGGGGAATTAAAGTAAGCTGTTTAAGCATATAATTTTTATGATGGTTAGATGTTTTAGTTTTGCTAGGAGCGATCTTACTTTTGATGTTGGGGGCCCCTCGGTAGGCAAACTTGGGAGTAACTGATAAAGATTTCGATAGGTGGATCCTGGGTGAGGATAGTCCAATGTTTCTTGAAGATGTTTTCCATTTTCTTGTGTTTTGCGTGGTACTGGGTGATGAAACGAGTGGTGGGTTCAGAGTTGGATTTTTTGGGGATGGGCAAGGACTCTTGTTGATAGGTGGCGCGAGCCTCTTCGATCAAGTGGGGGGATATCCTTTTTTGATAAATTTGTTTTTAAGTAAGATACTTTGAGATGTATAATCCTCTAGTCTAGTGCAATTGCGTCTGTGTCGATGGAATTGGCTTTTGGGGACATTGTTGATCCACATGGGATGGTGGCAACTAGAGTAATGTAGATAAGAGTTTCCGGCTGTGGGTTTGGTAAAAAGATTTGTCCTAAAGGAATGCTCCTTTCTCAATAGTGAATCCCGTACAGAATGGGAGAATATAGCTGAATTTTGCACTCAAAAATTAATCAAAACTCTGATTAATCACAGAGAGCAACGCTACCATACCCTTAGACATAAAATTCAGGACAATATTTCCAATCTTCACTTCTCTTACCCCTCCTTACCCCTTGAATGGTTTAAAACTTTCAAAATAAACACCAAAAAAAGCGAAGACTCCCTCATACAAAAGAAACTGGGAAAATTCCGTAGAGATCTGGATGACTACAACAATAAAAGGGTCTTCAATTGGAAACGGAATCTCTCTCACTCATCCCCTTCCTCGATCTTGCCCCTTCTATCCTTACCCGTATCCAAACCCAAACCCATTCCTTCCCTTTTGGGAGATACACCTGACCTCCCCCTACCCTGCCCTGCCAATACTACTGCCCATAGACCTAAGAAACTTCCCGTAGTGACATCCACCCCCACCTCTTCTCCTGCCACTATCCCATCTAAAGATAGTCGCTCCATGATCGCCTCCACAAGCACCAACCCTCTGAATCCTCTCCCTGTCACACAGCCTACTGTAGATCCAGCTCTCCAGGATATACCAGATATAACACCTATTATCGATTCTCATGACTTGGTCAGATCTACACCCATAGATACCACTACAGCTACCTTCCATGGTCCACCAGCACCTATCCCTGCTTCTTTTTTAGCGCAGACCCCCCTGCTCAGTCCATCACTTCCCAAAACCAAAAGAAAGCACATAGAAGAGGCAAAAGAGGAAGAGGAGGAGGGGGGAAACACAAACCTCCACCCATCACGTCTGGACAAACTGAGAAAGCTATAAAGATTTACAACTTATCCTCTCTCACCCTAAATGCTCAAGAATCTTCATTATTAGCCAGAGGCCTGAACTTTGCTCCTACCACCCTTCCCAACTCCTTCACTATGTTCAAAGATCTCAATAAATTTATTCGCAATCTCACCCTTCAACGACATTTCAATATGAAAGCCGTGAATAATGCCATTCCACCAATTACCTCCCCTGACACTACATCCTACCTATTAGATTCCTCTGCGGACGCACAAGCCATCCAAGACTTATGTGACTTATGGAATGTAGATGAAGAGGATGACCTGATAGTCTGGTCACAATATACCCAATCCAATCCATCCATAGCTCACACTTCATTTAGACCTAAATCCATCTTTAACCCCACTCAATCCAAAGGTCCCTACTTATCAACTTTTTATCAAGTAGTCTTCAAAGAACTTAGTGATTTATGTACATCTGAATCTTCCAAATCTCAACGTTACAACAATAACCTCAGTCCGCCGGAATATCAAGCTTTAAAATCTTTGAGTGCAAATCCAGACATTATCATCAGATCTGCAGATAAGGGAGGAGGTATAGTGTTACAAGACAAAATAGACTCAATGAAAGAAACCACACGACTCCTCTCTGACAAAAACACGTCCGAAAAACTGAAAGCTGACCCGTTGCCCAAATTTACAGAAGAAGCCACTACCATCATCAAACAAGCCTGCACGGATGGAATCCTTAACAAGCTAGAGGCCGCCTTTTTTCTAAAACCCTTCTTTCAAGTACCTTACCTATACCATTTACCAAAAATCCATAAAGACATATCTAACCCGCCAGGCCGCCCTACCGTTGCCTCTATGGACAGCATCACTACCAGCTTTTCTCTGCACATTGACCATTTCTTACAACCACTAGCCCAAGCACTTCCGTCTTACA
This sequence comes from Rana muscosa, assembly GCA_029206835.1. Classification (NCBI taxonomy): domain Eukaryota; kingdom Metazoa; phylum Chordata; class Amphibia; order Anura; family Ranidae; genus Rana; species Rana muscosa. The sequence goes on along the minus strand of CM055118.1, from coordinate 365,518,213 downwards.
TTCGCGACGGTACCCATCTAATTGACCTACTGAAACCTTATACCTGGGAACCATCGTATATATGGGTATCCCTTTATGTATGCTCACTCTATACATCTATACCACATTCTGTAGGGCTTGAAGCAGTCGCCCATTTCTTGAAAGATGATTCCACTCTTAATACAACACAAATAGACTTCATCCTCCTGGCCACCCGGTTCTGCCTTGAGCACAATTACTTCTTATCAGCTGGAGAATTCTATCTCCAAAAACAAGGCACTGCTATGTGCGCTAATTTTGCGCCCAGTTACGCCAATCTCACTATGGGATTATGGGAGTCCAGATATATTGAAGCTAGCAACCCCTTTGCAGCCAACCTTGTTTTCTACGGTCGCTATATAGACGACATCGTCATCATTTGGGATGGGCCAACCACTTCAGTCAGTGAATTTTTAACCTACTGCAATTGCAACAATTTTGGACTAACTTTCACCTTGACCATGGACCCCGCATCCTTATGCTTTTTAGACCTCAAGCTCTTTCATACAGACAATTCCATTTCTGCAAAATTTTTTACCAAACCCACAGCCGGAAACTCTTATCTACATTACTCTAGTTGCCACCATCCCATGTGGATCAACAATGTCCCCAAAAGCCAATTCCATCGACTCAGACGCAATTGCACTAGACTAGAGGATTATACATCTCAAAGTATCTTACTTAAAAACAAATTTATCGAAAAAGGATATCCCCCCCACTTGATCGAAGAGGCTCGCGCCACCTATCAACAAGAGTCCTTGCCCATCCCCAAAAAATCCAACTCTGAACCCACCACTCGTTTCATCACCCAGTACCACGCAAAACACAAGAAAATGGAAAACATCTTCAAGAAACATTGGACTATCCTCACCCAAGATCCCCACCTATCGAAATCTTTATCAGTTACTCCCAAGTTTGCCTACTGAAGGGCCCCCAACATCAAAAATAAGATCGCTCCTAGCAAAACTAAAACATCTAACCATCATAAAAATTATATGCTTAAACAGCTTACTTTAATTCCCATTGTAGGGATGTTCCAATGCAAAAAGGCCCTATGCTTAACCTGCTCTCATGTCACCCATGGCCAAAAACCTTTAGGGCCAATAGCAAGACTTTCAACCTCAGCTCTTTTTATAATTGCTCCACCACCTATGTAGTGTATTGCATCTCCTGTCCATGCGGCCTTTTATACGTAGGCAGAAGCATCAGAGCCCTACGGGCCAGATTTGGAGAACACCGTCGTGCAGTTCAAGGAAACAACCCCAAATACAGTGTGGCCCGTCACTTTGCAGCTCACCATCACAAAGATCATAGTGCCCTCCAAGTTTGGATTATCGAATCCATACCAGAAACACCCACTGCGGTAGAGAGATTCCAACGCCTCTGCAGACAAGAAACCTATTGGATTTATTCTTTGAATACCATGTCGCCTCATGGCCCCAACGAAGAAATAGAAACCAACAACATCATCTAAAAACTCTTGCAATACCATCACTTTATGCCTTTTTTTTATTATCAACTTTATTGCCTCCTTATCCATGCGACTCCTTATGCGTTTCTCGCTCTTGTACCAGACTGCCTATCCTTTCACTAGAGTTTTTTCTCAGATATATAGTAATACTTCTCTTTTTCTCCACATATGTATACGGATGTCCGTCCATTCATTATCTCAATCTTCCAACTTAATTAGACATATCCCCATGCGCATGCGTGTGTGTATGTATGTATATGTGCGTGTATACGTATAGGTATATATATATATATATATATGTGTATGTATGTATATTGGGTTTCTGTTGTAGATCTACCACTAACCATGCTGCATAATCCTTTGGTGTATTTCTTATGAATTTCATATGTACCTCGTTTTAAGAATTGTTCTATAGTTTTTTTCACACATAATTTTATATATATATATATATATATATATATATATATATATATATATATATTATATATATATATTTTTTATATGCATTTCTCTTGTGATTTATATGTATTTTGTGTATATACATTTTCTATATATATATGACAGCCATGTTCATTATATTTTATTATTTTCAACTCCCTCTGTGTATCAGATTTGATTATATTTTTCGTTTCCCACCATAACCTCTTCCTACCACCCCCTCTTCCTATTTTACCCCCCCCCCTTCTTTTTTTGCGTGTCAGATACCCACCTGAACACTCACCCATATGCTTATATCCATGTTACTTAATTCCCCTTGTCCCGTATTCCCTATTAATACTAATATAATTTCCTTTTCCCCATAACAGTCATTATGAATTTTTGGGCATTAAAAAACTTTCCCCACCCCCCCCCCCCCTCACCCATTTCATTCAATACTGATTATAATTCCCAAATAATTTTGTTCATAATAATCCTTATTAGTATTGTCCTATTCCTTTCTCTATATGCGCTCTTTTTGCTTCCCCTTCTTCCTCCCTCCTCCCTGCCATCATTACCGCGCTGCTCTTCTATAGTATCATTGTGTCTCTCTTTTTATTCTTCCCTAATATCACCTTATAGATATATCCCACGTCAGTTACATTCCTCCCCCTTTTCTATATATATATCTTTTTATAATTTTTTTATTCTTCTCATATATCTTTTTTATATAGCTCCGTGCTATTAGATTCCTTGCATCTCTCCTTCAACCAATCACAGTGTCCCTCCATTAATGCCAGTATGTTATCAACCAATTACGACTCCTCTCTCTGCTATATTACATTCACCTATTACATTGCTCTCCATGGATCTGATGAAACAGCAGATGCTGTGAAACGCGTCATCCCATTGGTCCGTTCCTTGCATTACGTCACTTCGTCACTTCCGGTACTGAAGCGCATCTTCCTGGTCTTTCCTGCATCACAGGAAGACTCACATCTCGCACAGGTTTGATGTCCAGACGTTCTCTGCTGACACCGCAGACCTGCCTCCAGCCACTTTCTCATCTGGGAACTACATCTCCCCCGAGGACCGCCATAGACGACACCGGACCACCATTACTTTTTACATGCCTTATATTTTCCTACATCTTGTGAATAGCCATTTGGCTGTCTTTTACTAGTTTGCCATTAAAATCAGTTATACTGCACTTAGTTTGGCGCACCTTCCTTTCCGTCCCAATACTTTTGGCAGTATAGTGTAGTGTGCTTCTGTTATTTATGTTTCTATAATATTCCTGTTATTCTTAACTTATTTTACTACCTACATTTTTATGTGTAGCATAGGAGTGGGCTACATCTACGTTTCATTGTATAATTTTGTATTGTAGAATGATAATAAAATTTAACATTAAACCTTGAACCTGTGATTACTCAAAAAAATCTAAATTTATTCCACAAATGACCTCTCCCTTAGTATCTTTTTAATAAACGTGTAATAATTCATCAGAGGATCTTTGGGGGATAAGGAAATGTTTCTCTTTCCTAATTGGTCTTATTATAAAAACCCGAGCTTGTTTTCAGATATAATACAGCAGCCTTATGTCTGAATGGTAGAAGACCGATGTCTCATGTAGTAAAGATTCAATATTAAAGGAAAGCTATTATGTATTTTCACTAAGACCCCTTTCACACTGGAGTGGTGCGCTGGCAGGGCGTCAGAAAAAGTCCTGCCAGCAGCTTCTTTGGAGCGCATTAGAAGTGGTGAACTCAATGGGCAAGCGCCACCGTACCGCCAAGGCAAAACGCCGCTGTAGCGGTTTTAACCCTTTCTCGGCCGCTAGGAGGGGTTAAAAGCGCCCCGCTAGTGGCCAAAATGCGCCGCAAATCCGACGGTTAAAAAAGCAGCGTTTTACCGCTATTTTACCGCCGACGCTATGGGCAGCACAGTGTAAAAGGGGTCTTAGCATGTATTTTTTTATTGGTAATGATGTTTTTGCTAATTATGTGGTTAGAGAACAAGAAAATGTGTCCACCGTTCAATAATATTTATCCCTCTTTAATCTGAGTTGTTCCACATTCTGCTTCTTCAATTTAATATCCAATTCTTTTTTACCAGGTAAGTCGCAATTTCCAAACTAGAGGTGAGTGGTTCAGTCTCATTGTTCAACCTTCCTTTTGCACATATTGTGGAGCTTCTATATAGCTCTGACATATTCTGCAGTGCTGTACAGATTCACATCACATTACAATGTAGGCTTCACATTAGAGTGTAAGCTCTTCTGCCCCTGATGAACTTACACTGTATTGTCCCCCCCCCCCCACAGTCACACACTATTATTAATATACCGTATATACTCGAGTATAAGCCGAGTTTTTCAGCACATGTCTTTGTGCTGAAAATGCCCCCCTCGGCTTATACTCGAGTCACCTTTTTGTGCCTAATCTCCCGGATCTTGGGGACCCGGTACCGGCCAGCCGTAGATCCCCAGGACCCCAAACTTGGCAGACATGTAGCCACACTTTTCCTTTACAAGTGAGAAAAGTTTGTTGTCCGAGGGACCTACGGCCGGGGAGCACTGATTTTTCAAACCTGGGCACCCCTTCCATAGACTCCCATGTTAAATGGTAATTTCTCTGGTGACTTTGGGGACCCGGTATCGGCCGGCTCTAGGTCCCCTGGGCCCAAAACTGGGCACACATGTAGCCCCCTTTCTCCTCTACAAGTGTGCAAAGTTAGTTGTATAGGGGACCTACGGCCGGGGAGCACTGATTTTTCAGAAAACACTGAGCCAGTCACATCAGTCACTGTACCAAAGGAGCTTACACTCTAATGTCCCCCCCCCCCACAGTCACACACTATTATTATTATACATTTATATACAGCACCTTGAAAAATATTCATACCCCTTGAAATTTTCCATATTTTGTCATGTTACAATCAAAAACGTAAATGTATTCTATTGGGATTTTATGTGAGAGACCAACACACAAGTGACACATAATTGTGAAGTGGAAGGAAAATGATAAATGGTTTTCAATTTTTTTTACAAATAAATATGTGAAAAGTGTGGCGTGCATTTGTATGGTGCCCCCCAGAGTCAATACTTTGCCTTTCTCTGCAATTACAGCTGCAAGTCTTTTTGGGGGATGTCTCTACCAGCTTTGCACATCTAGAGAGGGACATTTTTTTTCCCATTCTTCTTTGTAAAATATCTCAAGCTCTGTCAGATTGGATGGAAAGCATCTGTGAAGAGCAATTTTCAAGTCTTGCCACAGATTCTCAATGGGATTTAGGTCTGGACTGTGACTGGGCCATTCTAACACATGAATATGCTTTGATCTAAACCATTCCATTGTAGCTCTGGCTGTATGTTTAGGGTCGTTGTCCTGCTGGAAGGTGAACCTTCACCCCAGAGCTTGCACTCTAATGCCCCCCACATTCACACACATTTTATGTCCCCACCTAGTGCTTTTCTAGATCTTTTCTGATATGAACTTGTTGGATGAAAATCATATTCTGTCAGTTTTAAAGTATAGCTAAAGCCAAAATCATTTCCGCTGCCTTCCGCCGATCTTACTGGGCCTCCCATCCCACCGGGAGACCCGATTCGGCACTTCTGGTGGCTAGAGACAGACTGGCACGAAGCCGGAAAGGGCTTCGTTCCAGTCTCATGTATGTAAATACAGAAGCAACGTCACAACGTCACTTCCGGTTTACTCGGCTGCCAATGGCCCGGTTTAAAAAAAATACAGTATTCAGAATCAACATTTTTGGCGATCTGAATACTTTTAAGTGTAAAGGAGGGATTGGGGTCTTTTAGACCCCCAATCCCTCCATAAAGAGTACCTGTCACCACTTATTACTGTCACAAGGGATGTTTTTTTTTTAAAACATAACGTAAAAAAATTAAAATAAATAAGAATTAAATTAAATGAAAGCGCCCCTGTCCTCGCGAGCTTGCACAGCAAAGAAAACTCATAAGTGAGTCGTGCCCGCACATGTAAACGGTGTTCGATTCACACATGTGAGGTATCGCCACGATCGTCAGAGCGAAGGCAATAATTCTAGCACTAGACTCCCTCTGTAACTCTAACCTGGTAACCGTTATTTTTTTTAAAGCTTTGCCTATGGAGATTTTTAGGTACCGTAGTTTGTCGCCATTCCACTAGTGTGCTCAATTTCAAAGCGTGACATGTCAGGTATCTATTTACTCGGCGTAACATCATATTTCACATTATACAAAAAAAATGGGCTAACTTTACTGTTTAGTTCTTTTTTAATTTATGAAAGTGTCTTTTTCCCCAAGATATTGCGTTTGAAAGACCGCTGCACAAATACCGTGTGACATAAAATATTGCAACGATCACCATTTTATTCTCTAGGGTCTCTATATATATATATATAATGTTTGGGGGTTCTAAGTAATTTTCTAGTGAAAAATACAGATTTTTTATTGTAAGCAACAAATATCAGAAATAGGCTTAGGCATGAAAGGGATTAATAATTGACTGACATTAAGTGCTTATATGCAAATGTTAGGTTCTTTATATATTAACAGACTTGCTGCTTACTAGAATGATTTTGTAGAAAGATGTTATTGGAACAAATTGTTGCTCTTCTAGTAGAGGAATACTCCCGCGCTATCACTGGAAGTGGAAAAAAAAATGTATAGCACAACTGCCGCAAACACTGATAGGTGGATCCGTGACAGTCACGTGACTTGATCCCCTGATGAAGTCATGTGACTGTGACGATATGCGTTGGGATTGGCTGACAGGCACACAGGAAGTGATGTAGAAACGAACTTGGCGCTCGTGGATGATGTATTGTGTTCCATCTTGCTTAATGTGAGGGTTTTAGTGTTTGTTTTTATCGAATAAATATTTTATTACATACTACACTATATAGGCATTCCCCTTCTTCCCTCTATATCCCCCTCCCCCTTTGGGTGAGAGTTAGATTACATTATGGAATCACTGTCCACTACTCAGCATTGATTCTTGGGACAAAGAGGAAGACCCTGAAAGGAAATCGAGATTTTCTCAAACCACCAGCCATTTATATAAAGACCCCCAGAATATATTGCAACCACTGGTTTTCCTATGCTGTTACCTTACAGCAGTAAGGTGAGAGGCCACTTTACACAGAGTTGTCATTGCATGGAATGAAGAGACACCCATTTATATTTTTTAGCTTGTTAAGACTGTAGCACTACACTTCAGAGATTTGTTACTTGTCATATTATCACTTCACTGTTCAGTGTATGTCGATCAGCTTGATGAGCATTGATTGACTAACCACCCACGTTTGTTATATGTGTCATCTGGTTTGTTGTGTAAATCATTCCTTATTTGCATGATTGCAAGGAATCTGTTATTTAAAGAGTTTATTTGCATGTTTGGTTTACACTGCCACCTTGTGCACACCTTTATTATTGTCTTTTCATTTAAAGTACCGTATATACTCGAGTATAAGCCGACCCAAATATAAGCCGAGGCACCTAATTTTACCACGTAAAACTGGGAAAACTGATTGACTTGAGTATAAGCCTAGGGTGTCCATCTGCATGCCTCACTGTGCCTCACTGTGCCTTACTGTGTCCATGCCTCACTGTGTCCATGCCTCACTGTGTCCATGCCTCACTGTGCCCATGCCTCACTGTGCCCATGCCTCACTGTGCCCATGCCTCACTGTGCCCAATCTCCCTACCTGATCTCCGGCGCTGTGTGACTAGACTGACTTTTAACATGGGAGTCTATCAAAGGGGTGCCCAGGTTTGAAAAATCGTTTCTCCCTGGCCGTAGGTCCCCTGGACAACAAACTACGCACACTTGTAGACTAAGAGTGGGGCTACATGTATGCCAAGATTGGGGTCCAGGGGACCTAGGGCTGGCCGGTACCGGGTCCACAAAATCACCAGAGAAATGACTGTTTAACATTGGAGTCTATGGAAGGGGTGCCCGGCTTTGAAAAATCGGTGCTCCCCGGCCGTTGGTCCCCCGGACAACAACCTTTGAACACTTGTAGATGAAGAGTGAGGCTACATGTGTGCCAAGTTTGGCCGGAATCAGGCGCACAAAGTTGAAGATGGACACAGACTCGAGTATAAGCCGAGGGGGGCATTTTCAGCAAATGTGCTGAAAAACTCGGCTTATACTCGAGTATATACGGTACCTTTATTGTTTTGCGACACATTGGTTACACTTCAGTTACACTTCAGTTCAACAACAATGTCAGATCACGAATTATACACATACACACATTGCTGCTCTTGTTTTCTTGGAATGTTTTGTTGTGAAACATAGAGACAGTTAAAGTGACAGTAAACTCCACTTTTGACTTGGACCTACAGGTAAGTCTATCATAAGGCTTATCTGTAGGTACAGTGAAAATGTCCTAAACTTGCAGTGTCTTTCAGGAGATATTTACACTGGATGCAACCAGTGACATCACTAGCGCATGCACACTGAGTATGCCTTCAATTCAGAGTGCTGTGCCGAGGCCTTGACTCTCGTGTGCATGCGTGGGGGTGACATCATTGCAGCCCGGCTATTCAAATGGCCAGAGCCTGCGAACCTGGAATGAAGACTGGATGAAGATGGAAGCCCTGTCAGTGTTGATAGTGTAAGTATGTCTGTCATAATGTGCTAGAATGCGGTGCATTTGTACATTATAACTTAACCGCTTAAGGACCGACGTACGCAGATTTACGTTGACAGAATTGCACGGACAGGCAAATGGGCCTACAGGTACGTCCCCTTTAATTTGCCGTCGTGTGGTCACGCGCACACGCGCCGCCGTGCTCGCGACCCTGCCTGCGGACTCGATGTCCACCGGTGTCCCGCGATCGTGTCACGGAGCTGAAGAACGAGGAGATGTCAGTGTAAACACAACATCTCCCCGTTCTTCCTAGTGACATGTCACTGATCGAATGTTCCCTCTCGTCGTAATAGTTAGAATGTTCCCTCTCGTCGTAATAGTTAGAGTCACTCCCTAGGACACACTTAACCCCTTCAGCGCCCCCTACAGGTTAACCCCTTCACTGCCAGTGTCATTTCTACAGTAATCAGTGCATTTTTATAGCACTGATCGCTGTAAAAATGACAATGGTCCCAAAATGGTGTCAAAAGTGTCCGATGTGTCCGCCATAATGTCGCAGTCACGATAAAAATTGCTGATCGCCGCCATTACTAGTAAAAAAAATGTATTAATAAAAATGTCATAAAACGATCCCCTATTTTGTAGACGCTATAACTTTTGCGTAAACCAATCAATAAACGCTTATTGCGATTTTTTTTTACCAAAAATATGTAGAAGAACACGTATCGGCCTAAACTGAGGAAAAAAATATATTTTTTATATATTTTTTGGGGATATTTATTATAGCAAAAAGTAAAAAATATTGTATTTTTTCTAAATTGTTGCTCTATTTTTGTTTATAGCGCAAACAATTAAAACTGCAGAGGTGATAAAATACCACCAAAAGAAAGCTCTATTTGTGGGAAAAAAAAGTGCGTCAATTTTGTTTGGGGGCCACGTCGCACGACAGCGCAATTGTCAGTTAAATCGACGCAGTGCCGAATTGCAAAAAGGGGCCTGGTCTTTGGCCAGCCAAATGGTCTGGGGCTTAAGTGGTTAAACCACCTGGGGCCCACTATTTTTGAGACGGTCCTGCACTACAGCTGCCCAGGATTGAAGCTTAAAGCCTCCCATTTTGATCAAGAGATCAGATCCTTGGTATACCGGCCATGTTGAAGTCTTTTTTTCCAAATAAACTTTCTAAACCTTTCACCATGAGCCCAGGTTGTAGATTTTCATGCGGCCTGGTGGGCGGCGAGGCATATTTGTGATACTGATCTATAAACATTTGGCATGCTACCTTGTTTTTGGAGACCAATATATGGACGCTCCCCTATCTTACTGTTTATCTATTCTGCATACTATTCATAGCTTTTGGAAATCTTGATACCCACGATATATCACCTATCATGTGGCTTGCCAATACTTCTGTGCTCCACTTCATAAAATCAATTCAGTAAGTCTACTGTCCATATACTCAAATATGTATATTTGTCATCAGATGGACATGTAGGGGTTTTTCTTTTTCCTGCTTTTAAGACCCTAGTATCTCTTGCTGTCACAGCGGTGGTCCACCTCTTGGCGGTGGGTTCTGAAGCCCCCTATGCCCACCCCCAGGTCCTGCTAATAGATGTTCCGTGATTCACCATAGTAATTATAGTGCTGCTCTACCCTGCCACGTTGGGTCCTGAAGAAGCCGTGAATTGGCGAAACGTTGACCTGGCAGACCTCGCTACCGGAAGCAAACAGTCTCCACTATTTGTATATTATTAGACTTTACATAAATAGGTAGACTTCTGGTACCTCTGTAGAGTATGTGTGATACTAACACGTGGTGGAAACATTTGAGGCTGTTTTTTAAAACCATATTTAACCACTTACGGACCGCCCGCTGCAGGAATACATCGGCTGTTTGAAGAGGAATACCGGTGTTATGGTAGCAGCTTTTTACCATAACCTTGGTATCCTCTTCTTCAGCTAGCGGTCCACTATAAGATAAAAGTGTTTTTTTTTTGCAGCAGATTCACCACAAAATCACTTTTATCTCCGGTGCCCTCCGACGCTTACCGGAGCCTGAAAGTGATGGAAAATACAACATTTTCAGCTGTCACTGGCTCAGAATTGGAGGGAGAATCTTCCAATGGGGAAACACATGAAGATACCTATTCTAGTGAATCAATAAGTGCTGTATAATAATTTTGGAGCCTTTCCTTCCTGTTGTGTTTCTAATTTAAAAAAGCAAATCAAATTTTTGACAATGGGACACAGGGAGCAAAAAAAAAAAAAAAAAAACTATTTCCTTATCTTTCACAAATGAATAGCCCTGTTATAGGGGTTTCCCAAATGTAGCCCTGTCATAGGGAGGGTCATATGAAGTTGCCCTCTCAACACAGGCTATGGCGCTAACCTGCAGGTAACCAAATGAGTCAGAGCCTTCGCTAAAGGAAGAGTGGACTATGAATATATAATGGCAGTGCCTTCATTCAGAACAGGGCTCCAGCGTATGTAAAGATGATCCCTTTCTAGGACAATAACTAGTAACTCACCCAAAATAACTGACAGCAGTAGTACTAATATACGCAGCATAGATTTCTAAGAGTAAAGATATGCAGACATACCAGCAGGTTATTAGTGTAACTTTATATATGATAAAGTGATGGAATTACATACAACCAAAGCAATAACAGGAAGAATGTACATATGTCTGAGAAGAACAGTGTATATATATGTATCTATATATATCTGGATATATATAACCAAGGACCTTTAACACCAATACCTCCAATTAGGCCCCGTGGCACAGTTCAGTTGCAGGGGTGCCTGATGAGCTGGCTTGCAAGGCGTAACACAAACCGGCTTGAGAGGAGGAATGCTGACGCATCTGTGGAGCGGTGGCTTCCTGGAAATTTCGAAAATTCGAGATTCGAAAATTCGAAATTGCAAAATTCGAAAATCTAAAATTTGAAAATGGGAAATTTGGAAAGTTGAATTTCCGAATTTTTTGAATTTCCGAATTTCCGAAATTCTGAAATTAGTTTTTTTTTGCTTTTTTCCGAATTTCCGAGTTTCCGAAAAAAGCAAAAAAACGAAAAAAACGAAAATGAAAAAAAAATAATTTTTCCGAATTTTCGAATTTCAGAAAAAAGCAAAAAAAACGAAAAAAACTAAAACGAAAAAAACAATTTTTTCAAATTTCCCGAATTTCCGAATTTCCGAAAAAAAGCAAAAGACCGAAAAAACAAAAACGAAAAAAAAAAATTTTTTTCGATTTTCCCAAATTTCTGAAAAAAGAAAAAAAAAGAAAAAAACGAAAACGAAAAAAACGATTTTTTCGGCAGTGCACATGTCTATTCATTACCCTTAAGCAGGGGCAGGAAACAACCTCAACAGGAAGAATCTGTTTGTGACAAGAATTCTATGGTAGCTACCAGGCATGAATGGAAACAACCTCACAGACATTGTACAAAAGAACACTTCCCTACACTGCATTACAAAAAAAGTAATATAACTCAACACTGGGCTCTAAGATGTCTATCCATCACATCATGGATAGTGTTGAGCGGACCCGAACTGTAAAGTTCGGGTCCGTACCGAATTTTGGCTTTTTCCCGACCCCGGACCCGGACCCGGATTTTGCGCTAAAGTCCGGGTTCGGGTCCGGATTCGGGAATTTAATGGCGCAGTTAGAAATGCTTCAGGGGCCAGCCAATCACCATTTGATTAGCTGGTGTGCCCTTAGAAGCCATCATAGCCATGCCTACTAATGGCATGGCTGTGATTGGTCAGTGCAACATGTGACCCAGCATGTGACCAGCTTCTATATAAGCAAGAGGCACACAGCACAGATCGTCACTCTGCTTTTAGACAGTGTAGGGAAAGGATCCTGGCTGCTGTTGCTGTGAGGGAGAGAATTATATGATAGGAGTTAGTCCTGATTCTGCAATCTACTGATAGAAAAGATAGAGAGACAGTGTAGTGTAGTGTAGTGTAGGGGCAGGATCCTGTTTGTGCTTTCAGGGAGAGAGATTTAGATAGGAGTCCAGATTGAGAGATATAATAGCTCAGCGATCTGCATAGGTTTATCTGTTTGTGTTGCAAGCTCAGTGCACCAGCACTGCATTACGTTGAGTGATACACCTATTCCATTTAGTGGCTGTATTGTGCTCTTGCTAAAAGACCCATTTCGGGCAGAAAAAAAAAAAAAAGGAACTTTATTGTGCTTTTGCTAAAAAGACCCATTTTTGGCCCCCCCCCCCCCCAAAAAAAAGGCACTTTATTGTGCTGTTGCAAAAAAAAAAAAAGGCACTTTGTTGTGCGCAAAAAAGACCTATTTTTGGGCAAAAAAAATATTTTGCAGTGTATATCTCTAGTTGTGTGAAATAACCAATTTCTATATATTTTTCTTGTACTATGCTATACTAAAAAAAAAACAAAAACTTTTTTTTGAATAGCATTCTCTGCAGCTGTGCGATTCAGCGGTTATATACTGTGGGTGTGTTGTGCTCTTCCAAAAAACGCCATTTAGGGCCACAGAAAATATTTTGCAGTGTGAAATACACATCTGGAGGTGTGTGAAAAAACAACATTATTTTTGAATAGCATTCTCTGGCCTCTGCAGCTGTGCGATTCAGCGGTTATATACTGTTGGGGTTGTTGTGCTCTTCAAAAAAACGCCATTTAGGGCCACAGAAAATATTTTGCAGTGTGAAATACACATCTGGAGGTGTGTGAAATAAACAATTTCTATATATTGTACAGTGCTATACTAAAAAAAACAACATTTTTTTTGAATAGCATTCTCTGCACTTCTATAGCTGTGCGATTCAGTGGTTAAATACTGTGGTTGTGTTGTGCTCTTCAAAAAACGCCATTTAGGGCCACAGAAAATATTTTGCAGTGTGAAATACACATCTGGAGGTGTGTGAAAAAACAACATTATTTTTGAATAGCATTCTCTGGCCTCTGCAGCTGTGCGATTCAGCGGTTATATACTGTTGGGGTTGTTGTGCTCTTCAAAAAAACGCCATTTAGGGCCACAGAAAATATTTTGCAGTGTGAAATACACATCTGGAGGTGTGTGAAATAAACAATTTCTATATATTGTACAGTGCTATACTAAAAAAAAACAACATTTTTTTTGAATAGCATTCTCTGCACTTCTATAGCTGTGCGATTCAGTGGTTAAATACTGTGGTTGTGTTGTGCTCTTCCAAAAAACGCCATTTAGGGCCACAGAAAATATTTTGCAGTGTGAAATACACATCTGGAGGTGTGTGAAAAAACAACATTATTTTTAAAAAGCATTCTCTGGCCTCTGCAGCTGTGCGATTCAGCGGTTATATACTGTTGGGGTTGTTGTGCTCTTGCAAAAAACGCCATTTAGGGCCACAGAAAATATTTTGCAGTGTGAAATACACATCTGGAGGTGTGTTAAATAAACAATTTCTATATATTGTACAGTGCTATACTAAAAAAAACAACATTTTTTTTGAATAGCATTCTCTGCACTTCTATAGCTGTGCGATTCAGTGGTTAAATACTGTGGTTGTGTTGTGCTCTTCCAAAAAACGCCATTTAGGGCCACAGAAAATATTTTGCAGTGTGAAATACACATCTGGAGGTGTGTAAAATAAACAATTTCTATATATTATACAGTGCTATACTAAAAAAACAACATTTTTTTTGAATAGCATTCTCTGCACTTCTATAGCTGTGCGATTCAGTGGTTAAATACTGTGGTTGTGTTGTGCTCTTCCAAAAAACGCCATTTAGGGCCACAGAAAATATTTTGCAGTGTGAAATACACATCTGGAGGTGTGTGAAATAAACAATTTCTATATATTGTACAGTGCTATACTAAAAAAAAAAACATTTTTTTTGAATAGCATTCTCTGCACTTCTATAGCTGTGCGATTCAGTGGTTAAATACTGTGGTTGTGTTGTGCTCTTCCAAAAAACGCCATTTAGGGCCACAGAAAATATTTTGCAGTGTGAAATACACAAGTGGAGGTGTGTAAAATAAACAATTTCTATATATTGTACAGTGCTATACTAAAAAAAACAACATTTTTTTTGAATAGCATTCTCTGCACTTCTATAGCTGTGCGATTCAGTGGTTAAATACTGTGGTTGTGTTGTGCTCTTCCAAAAAACGCCATTTAGGGCCACAGAAAATATTTTGCAGTGTGAAATACACATCTGGAGGTGTGTGAAAAAAAAACATTATTTTTGAATAGCATTCTCTGGCCTCTGCAGCTGTGCGATTCAGCGGTTATATACTGTTGGGGTTGTTGTGCTCTTCAAAAAAACGCCATTTAGGGCCACAGAAAATATTTTGCAGTGTGAAATACACATCTGGAGGTGTGTGAAATAAACAATTTCTATATATTGTACAGTGCTATACTAAAAAAAACAAAATTTTTTTTGAATAGCATTCTCTGCACTTCTATAGCTGTGCGATTCAGTGGTTAAATACTGTGGTTGTGTTGTGCTCTTCCAAAAAACGCCATTTAGGGCCACAGAAAATATTTTGCAGTGTGAAATACACATCTGGAGGTGT
Organism: Rana muscosa; assembly: GCA_029206835.1. Lineage (NCBI taxonomy): Eukaryota > Metazoa > Chordata > Amphibia > Anura > Ranidae > Rana > Rana muscosa. The sequence continues at coordinate 365,503,166 of CM055118.1, read as the reverse complement.
GTGAAAAAACAACATTATTTTTAAAAAGCATTCTCTGGCCTCTGCAGCTGTGCGATTCAGCGGTTATATACTGTTGGGGTTGTTGTGCTCTTGCAAAAAATGCCATTTAGGGCCACAGAAAATATTTTGCAGTGTGAAATACACATCTGGAGGTGTGTGAAATAAACAATTTCTATATATTGTACAGTGCTATACTAAAAAAAAAAACATTTTTTTTGAATAGCATTCTCTGCACTTCTATAGCTGTGCGATTCAGTGGTTAAATACTGTGGTTGTGTTGTGCTCTTCCAAAAAACGCCATTTAGGGCCAAAGAAAATATTTTGCAGTGTGAAATACACATGTGGAGGTGTGTAAAATAAACAATTTCTATATATTATACAGTGCTATACTAAAAAAACAACATTTTTTTTGAATAGCATTCTCTGCACTTCTATAGCTGTGCGATTCAGTGGTTAAATACTGTGGTTGTGTTGTGCTCTTCCAAAAAACGCCATTTAGGGCCACAGAAAATATTTTGCAGTGTGAAATACACATCTTGGAGGTGTGTAAAATATACAATTTCTATATATTCTTCTTGTACAGTGCTATACTAAAAAAAACAACCTTTTTTTTTGAATAGCATTTTCTGTAGATGTGCGATTCAGCGGTTACGTGCTGTGGGTGTGTTGTGGTCTGGCAAAAAACGCCATTTAGGGCCACAGAAAATATTTTGCAGTGTGAAATACACATGTGGAGGTGTGTAAAATAAACAATTTCTATATATTGTACAGTGCTATACTAAAAAAAAAAAACATTTTTTTTGAATAGCATTCTCTGCACTTCTATAGCTGTGCGATTCAGTGGTTAAATACTGTGGTTGTGTTGTGCTCTTCCAAAAAACGCCATTTAGGGCCACAGAAAATATTTTGCAGTGTGAAATACACATCTGGAGGTGTGTGAAATAAACAATTTCTATATATTGTACAGTGCTATACTAAAAAAAACAACATTTTTTTTGAATAGCATTCTCTGCACTTCTATAGCTGTGCGATTCAGTGGTTAAATACTGTGGTTGTGTTGTGCTCTTCCAAAAAACGCCATTTAGGGCCACAGAAAATATTTTGCAGTGTGAAATACACATCTTGGAGGTGTGTAAAATATACAATTTCTATATATTCTTCTTGTACAGTGCTATACTAAAAAAAACAACCTTTTTTTTTGAATAGCATTTTCTGTAGCTGTGCGATTCAGCGGTTACGTGCTGTGGGTGTGTTGTGGTCTGGCAAAAAACGCCATTTAGGGCCACAGAAAATATTTTGCAGTGTGAAATACACATCTGGAGGTGTGTGAAATAAACAATTTCTATATATTTTCCTTGTACTGTGCTATACTAAAAAAACAACCTTTTTTTTTTTAATAGCATTTTCTGCAGTTCTGTAGCTGTGCGTTTCAGTGGTTAAATACTGTGGGTGTGTTGTGGTCTTCCAAAAAACGCCATTTAGGGCAAGATCCTAAATTTGGAAAATATGAGGGGAAGGTCAAAGGGACGTGGTGGCCCCGGTCGTGGTGCTGCTGATGGAGCTCCTGTTGCAGGGAGAGGACGTGGTGGATCTGTGCCAGCTACACGCACAAGTGAAACACCTTCCTCAGGTGCGAGTAGGCGACCGAGCCTGCGGCGGTATTTTGTCGCGCCTAATGAGGCTGTACCAATGTTTAGGCCAGGACAAGTACAGGCGATAGTAGATTGGGTTGCTGACAGTGCCTCGGGTTCCTTCACATTGTCTCCCACCCACTCTTCTGATGAAAGATCAGAGTTGGCACCTGAAGCCCATGTCCATCAGTCTTTCACCTCACCCCCTTGCAAATCAGCCAAGCAGTCTGAGCCCCAAATCATGCAGCAGTCTCTTCTGCTTTTCGATGACTCTGTTAGCAGGGTTTCCCAGGGCCATCCACCTAGCCCTGCCCCAGAAGTGGAAGAGATTGAGTGCACCGATGCCCAACCACTTATGTTTCATGATGGGTACATGGGAGGACCATCGCAGCACGTCTCGGATGATGACGAAACACAGGTGCCAACTGCTGCTGCTTTCGCAATTGTGCAGACAGACATGGAGGGCAGGGGTGAAGACTGGGTGGAAGATGATGTGGAGGACGATGAGGTCCTCGACCCCACATGGAATCAACGTTATGCAGGTGACCAGCAGGGATGAGCCGAACACCCCCCTGTTCGGTTCGCACCAGAACCTGCGAACAGACAAAATATTTGTGTAAACTTTAGAACCCTATTAAATACAATGGACTCGAACGTTCGAAATCTAAAGTGTTAATTATAAAGGCTAATATGCAAGTTATTGTCCTAAAAAGTGTTTGGGGACCCGGGTCCTGCCCCAGGGGACATGTATCAATGCAAAAAGAAGTTTTAAAAACAGCAGTTTTTTCGGGAGCAGTGATTTTAATAATGCTTAAAATGAAAAAATAAAAGTGAAATATTCCTTTAAATTTCGTACCTGGGGGGTGTGTATGATATGCATGTAAAATGGCGCATGTTTCCCGTGCTTAGAACTGTCCCTGCAAAAAATGACATTTTTGAAAGAAAAATTTGCATTTAAAACTGACTCGCGGCTATTAATGAATTGTCGGCTCCCGGCAATACATATGTAGCGCTACCCCCAGTTAAGAGAGCCGCTGATATTGATTTGGGCCCTGCAGTGCACCGCTGTCAACCCCCGGCAATCGGCTCTAACCTCCCGTGGCACAGCTGGTGATAGAGAGATAGGACCGCGTGATCGCAACTGTTGGTGACGCAGTCCTATAACAAACATACACAGAATATACTTTAAAACTCCTATTAAAGTAAGCGGAACTGACACCAAATGTACTTTACCCAGATATTTTACTGAGGCTAATGGGCAAGTAATAAACAACAGTATAACAAGTTGCAGATCCCTGCAACAAACAGTAATAAAGATAAACAGAGTAATCAGAATAATAAAGTATTGCTATGCAACTCTAGCGCTGCCCTTTTACAGCTACTTCCCCTCATGGGTAGACTAACACCCAGCAATGTCTACCTATGCAGTCAGGCCTGACTGATCTAAATGGAAGTTCAGTGAAACAATATTTGCTAGCAATCTCTCGGTGGTGCACTTGAAGAACAACTTTGTAATCCCAACGAATAGTAAAGATAAAGTATCTGTCTTTAAACAGCTCTCACCACCTGGACAAGTCCAAGTCCCTTTCCTCCATCGATTCGTCTAGGAACAGGAATCCACCGACATCCAAGTCTTCAATCCTTCTGGTGTACTGCAGCAAGGAGGATTAGATGTCTCTAAGGCTCTGCTAGGCTGGCAGAGGGCTCTTTGGAAAGGAGCACACGGCCCAGGCTTCAGGCCTTGTGCACACAGCAGTTCAGCACAGAGATCCTCTTGCTAGGAGAGGGGTGTCCAAAGAGGCCGACCAAAACTCCGCCTCCCCTTTATAAAGTCTGCCCCAGCAGTCTCTGTTCTGGAGCAATGCACCCTGGGTGCTGCAAGATGTACTGGGAGATGTAGTCTCTCTCTCCTCTGCTTTCACTTCCATAATGTCTCTTTACTTCCTCCCGACTCACCTCTCACCTGGAACTTCTTGTCTCTCTGCATTAAAGGGGAACACCCCGCTACACACTCCCCCCACTTGAACTCTTTGGTCCCCAAAGATAAACTTCAACAAATACTGTTTACCATTTTGGACAATGTCGAGCATGATGTTGGCATAGGGAATTCCCACCAAAACTTTGGGATGGAACTCTCTTGCCCACAGGTCACACTACCATGAGTGGCCTGCCTAACTGTGCCAGAGAGTGAGCTGGGGTTGCCCTCCACCAAATGGACGGTGGAAGGATCAGGTTGTTCAACACTTCTCCTAGCCGTTACAACAGAGTCCTCTGAGCTCGTCCCCATTTGGGGGTAAGTTAGTTTCTTGGGAGGCCTGATGACTCTGCGAGCCCTCTGCTCTCTTGGTGCTTCTGACTCTGGCACCACAGGCTCTTCTTCAGGAGTAAGTTCAGGTAAAATTGCTGGTTCTGGAACCTCTGATTCAGAAGTCGACTGACGTATGGAATCTCTAGAGTCCTCCTCAGCGCAAGTGTCAGGAACATCTTCCCAGTAATCAGCTGAGGGACTGAAGGGTATGAATTCAGTAGCCTCCGGATTCAGCGTTGCATCTGGGGTATCCCCTCCATTTGGGAGATCTATGGCGGACGTTCCCAGAGTCGAGGGAGGCCACAGCCAGTCCAGTTCTCCACCTTCTTCTGTACTCAATTGGGAGGCCTCCCCATCTTTGGCTCGAGAGGTCTGGGACCGAGTGTTCGGCCTAGGAATATCCAGGATAGAGGCCGGTTCAGGGGAGTCTCTCACGGGAGGTATTCTGACTGCCTCAGCAAGTGGGAGCAGGTGGTTCCGATGCCACATCTTCAGTGGACCCACCTTTCCTTCTGGCTTTAGTTTGTAGACAGGCAAACCGGGCAACTTCCTACAGACAACATAGGGCTCAGATCTCCACCTGTCGGCAAGCTTGTGTTTTCCAGGGACCCCCAGATTGCGTAGCAGTACTCGGTCCCCGGGCTGCAGATCTTGCACTCGAACCTTCAGATCAAAATTTCTCTTGTTGCGGGCCCCCCTTTGATCCGAAGCCGCCTGGGCTTGTTCATAGGCCACCTGCAAGCTACGTCTAAGTCTGTCCACGTATCCCTTGTGGGATGTAGCTGAGGTATTGTCTATAGAAGTGCCAAAGGCCAGGTCCACAGGTAGCCTTGCTTCTCTCCCAAACATAAGTCGATAAGGGGAGTAGCCAGTGGCGTCACTTGTGGTACAGTTATAGGCATGTACTAGGGCTGATATGTGCTGACTCCAGTGTTGCTTCTTCTCTGTTTCTAAGGTTCCCAACATGTTGAGCAGGGTCCGGTTAAATCTCTCCGGCTGAGCATCTCCTTGTGGGTGGTAAGGCGTGGTTCTGGTCTTCTTTATTCCTAATGAATCCAAAAGTCTTTGGATCAACCGACTCTCAAAGTCCCTTCCTTGATCTGAGTGGAGTCTCTGTGGTAGTCCGTAATGGACAAAATACTTCTCCATAAGTATCTTGGCCACGGTGGATGCCTTTTGGTCTTTGGTTGGGAAAGCTTGAGCATAGCGGGTGAAATGGTCGGTTATTACCAGAACATTCCCCAATCCACTCAGGTCGGGTTCGAGGCAGAGAAAGTCAATGCATACCAGATCCATTGGGCCTTGACTCTGTAAGTGGCCCATTGGGGCAGCTTGATGGGGTAGGGTCTTTCTCTGAATGCATCGTGCACAGGAATGGCAATACTCCTCTACTTCTGCCCTCATGCAGGGCCAATAGAACCGATTTCTGACGAGCTGGAAGGTCCTTTCTGCCCCTAGGTGACCATGATGGTCATGCAGGGCAATTAGTACAGTCTCTCGGTGCTTCTCTGGAAGAAATAACTGCCACTTATCTTCTGAGTCATCAGAGGGGCCCCTTCGGTAGACCACTCCCTGATGTACCTGTAGCCTGTCCAATTCCTTCCTCAACAGGCGAGACTCCTTTGAGGGGTGATGTAGGAATTTGTTGGGATCCTGATTCTCCAGGGCTTCGAGGACCAATCTCCCCATGGGGTCTTCCAATTGGTCACACCTCAACTCCTTCTTGGACAGTCTCGGTAGGTTGTCTTCCTCCAGTTGAGTTACCCCACAATAGTGTTTGGGGACTCCTACCATGGTAACCCCTATTTCTTCTGCTCTGGAGCCTCCTCTGGCTTGGAATTCAGCCCCTTGACAAAGGGCCCGCACCCCGTCCGGTGCCACTTGGGTCCAATCTTCCCAGTCATTTTTCGTGGCATGAGACCTCCGGGACAGGGCATCTGCATCCCTATTTCCGGCTCCTGGTCTGTACTTCAGACTGAAGTTAAATCCAGACAATGCGGCCAACCACCTGTGTCCGGTGGCATCTAGTTTCGCGGTGGTGAAGAGGTAGGTCAGGGGGTTGTTGACTGTCTTCACAGTAAACTCTGCCCCATACAAGTAGTCTTTTAGCTTGTCTACTACCGCCCATTTGAGGGCCAGGAATTCCAGCTTATGAGTGGGGTAATTATTTTCTGAGGGGGTCAGGCTCCTGCTCACATAGGCCACTGGTCGCAGTTGTCCTTCATGTTCTTGGTAGAGTACACCACCTAGACCCTCATGGCTGGCATCCACATGTAATTCATAAGGTCTGGTAGGGTCGGCGTAGGCCAGGACTGGGGCAGTGGTTAAGCTCCTCTTCAGAGCATGAAAGGCCTCTTCACACCTTGGGTTCCACTGATCTTGAACTGACTCACCAGGCCTCCTGGGCCCTGAGTCATCCTCTTCCCCTTCTGCCTTTAGCAATTCATTCAACGGGCGGGCAATCCGAGCAAACCCCTCCACAAACCTCCTATAATAGGAGCAGAACCCCAGGAAGGATCTGAGCTCTGTTACTGTGGTGGGTCGTGGCCAGGAAGTGACTGCTTCCAACTTCTCAGGATCTGTGGCCACCCCTTCTTCAGACACTATGTGCCCCAGATAGTTCACAGAAGACTGGTAGAACCGACACTTCTCGGGGGAAAGCTTAAGTCCCTCTTCGCTGAGTCTTCTCAATACTTTCTCCAACCTGGCTTCATGTTCTTCCAAGGTTCTTCCAAAGACAATGACATCGTCCAAGTACACAAGGACTTCTATAAGATTCATGTCTCCAACAGTCTTCTCCATAAGGCGTTGAAAGGTAGCAGGAGCTCCAGACAGACCCTGAGGCATCCTATTGAATTCGAAGAATCCCACCGGGGTTATGAAGGCTGTCTTCTCCCTGTCTTCTGGGTGCATAGGGATTTGATAGTACCCACTCTTGAGGTCCATCACACTGAACCATTTGGCTCCAGACAAACTTTGTAGGGCATCTTCTATCCTTGGCGTGGTGTATTGGTCAGGGATGGTTCTCCTGTTGAGAGTCCTGTAATCGATACAAAGCCTCAACGACCCATTCTTCTTTCTGACCACCACGATTGGGGAGGCATAGGGACTTCTAGACTCCCGGATCACACCAGTCTTCTTTAGTTCTACAAGTTGTTCCCTCAGATCCTCCAGATCTGCCAGGGGGACCCGCCTGACCCTCTCTCGGAAGGGCTTATCTTCTTGGAGGCGGATCCGATGGGTGGCACTTCTTGCACACCCCACATCGAATTCATCTTCGGAAAAGATCTTCTCCCACCTGGTCAGCTGGGCCTTGGCTCTTTCTTTCCAAGCCCTGGGTAGGTTCGGGTTTTCCACGGACAGTTTCTCCCAAACATCTCTTCCGTCACCCGTCCCCTTGACTTCGGACCAAGTGACCGGGGCAGCAGGGCTCACCTGACCAAGCAACACTCTGGCAGGGATCTCCATGGGTCCTCCCGTAGTGTTCCTAACACTCACTGGAACTCTGCCATGGGCCTTCTTCAGAGCCTTGAACGGAATCACTTCTGGTATCACTTCCAGGCCTGAGGACTCTTCCCTTGGGTCTGATTCCAGCATGACAAAGGGGCCAGGTTGTTCCCACGAAAGCTTCACAGTGGCCCTAAGACAGGTTACTTCTCCGGGCTGTAGCACTACTCCTTCTCTGCCAAGTCTCCACACCTTCCCTATCCCCTCTCCCGGGGTCTTCTGCTCTAAGACCAGTCGTTGGTAGGCCGTCTTTAGCATGGGATGGATTTTGGTGGCTGAATGGTTTCTCTCTTTCACTAGAGGGGTCAGGAGTCTCCTGACTAGATTCGTGTTTGTCCCAATGATCAGGGAAATCTTGCTGGCTCCAGGCGGCCGGGGACACACAACTGCCAGGGTGTCACACACTTCAGCCTTCCCAGCCACGGATGGGTCGAAAGTCATCTTTATGGGCAGGTACCCATCATAAGGGAAACTCTGGGTTCCAAGTCCCCATATCTCCAGCTCTTCTATCTTCTGGATAGGCAGATGACTCAAGTGCCTATCATAGAAGTCCCGGTATAGTAAAGTCACCTGTGCTCCGGTGTCCAAAAGAGCTTTAGTATAGACTCCTTCCACTTGAATGGGCACAGTAGGAGACGGGCCCACCAGTTCCTTTGGGTATGGCCGGACTGGGGTCACCTCTTTTTTTTGGCTTTCGACCCTTGCCCTGCTCCTTTTGGACTTTAATTTTTCCTGAGCCTGGCATGCATTGACTTTCTCCCTCTCAATGGGGGCACAAACCCGCTGAGGGATGTTATTGTTCCTTTTAGGTGGATGTTCCTTCTTTGGGGTGCTGTACTTCCACTGAGGGGTCTTGCCCCCTCCCTCTGGGGTACATCTTGGTGGGGGTGTACTATACCTCCTCCTAGGAGTTTTGTCTCCTCCATTCTTGGCCTTTTTTTTTAGTTTGGAGCGCACTGAAGATGATGGGCACCCGGTTGACTCCTTCACCGGGGCCCTTTGGAGTTTCCCGCCGGCTTGCAATTATCTGTTCTCTTCTTCTTTGGGCTGGAGCATACGTTAGCAAAGTGGCCACTCCCTCCGCAGTTATAGCAAATCACCTCTTCTCGGTCCTGTAGGGAGGCCGGTGCTGAGGTGTTCGGGAACAACTCCTTTCTTGGGCTCGGTTTCTCTCGTCTTCTCTGATCTTTCTCCATCAAAGAGGTCAGCATCTCCAACACTTGGGCCATTTGCGATTTCAGAGTGTCAACCTCCGCATCTCTTTCTGGGCTCTTGACCGAATGGACAAACACTGGTACAGGTGTGACATTCGCCTTGGCCACCTGCTGATCTTCCTGCAGCGCCTCTTCGTCCCTAATAATTTTTATTAGATCAGAGTAGGTTAGTGACATTCCTCCTCCTGAGGTTTTCAGGTGCAGCCAGACCGGGTCTGAGCGCCGCGCTCCCCTCATGATCTGCTTCATGCGTGCTTCATCTGCATCTTTGGGCAGCATTCCCTTCTTCAGTACAATCTTGCATAACTGCCTGTTCAGCCTTCTAACATATTCTGACAGTTTCTCATTCGGCTGCTGGAGAGTGTGTTCAATTTGATAAATCATCTCTGACACCTTCTCCAGCTGACCAAACTCTTCCTGCAGCATGGCCAGGCAATCTTGAGCTGTACAGTTTTCATTTCCAAACCGGAAGCTCCTCACCGCTTCTGCCGCGGCACCTTTCAGACTTTCTAAGACTCGCTGTCTCTTCTGTGCCTCAGGCACCTCCCATGCTTCTACTGCCTGCAATGCCTGTTCCACCCAAGTGTCAAAATCTTCCTCCCCCGCAGAGACGGGGAGCTTCCCTGAGAAGGTGCTAAGCTTCCGGTAACCGGCCTCCACATGCACCGTACTGCTTTTCTGGCACTTAATTACAAGGTCTCCTAGAGCATTCAACAATTCAGGCCCTATAGCGGCCAGCGGTGATCCCGGGCTTAATAGTTCCTTAAGCTTTTCTGCTTTAGGGGATAGTGGTGGAGATAATTGTGGGGGTGATGGCTTTGGTGTCTGAAACCATTCTTCCTTCACTGGCAGCGTATGTATCAAGTGATAGATCTGATTATCTATGGCTTGTATACTCTGACTTTTAAAATGCTCTGGGATTTCGTTTTTCCATTCTACCAGTGCGTATGTAAACGAGATCACTGGATCTGGCCTAAAATCCATCACCCATGCTTTGTGGCTCGGAGACAGTAACAATACGAGCTGTTTTATCTCCTCTTCCTTCCATCTTTCCCCCGGGAGTACAATGACTACCGCCGCGGTTGGATCGGCGCCAATCGCTGCGCACCACTGTGACATTGCCAGCGGGTCCATGCTGGTACTTCTGACCGGCTTGATTGCAGCGTGCAACGTACAAGGATCCCGGACTCGAGCCCCCACGTGTAGCGCTACCCCCAGTTAAGAGAGCCGCTGATATTGATTTGGGCCCTGCAGTGCACCGCTGTCAACCCCCGGCAATCGGCTCTAACCTCCCGTGGCACAGCTGGTGATAGAGAGATAGGACCGCGTGATCGCAACTGTTGGTGACGCAGTCCTATAACAAACATACACAGAATATACTTTAAAACTCCTATTAAAGTAAGCGGAACTGACACCAAATGTACTTTACCCAGATATTTTACTGAGGCTAATGGGCAAGTAATAAACAACAGTATAACAAGTTGCAGATCCCTGCAACAAACAGTAATAAAGATAAACAGAGTAATCAGAATAATAAAGTATTGCTATGCAACTCTAGCGCTGCCCTTTTACAGCTACTTCCCCTCATGGGTAGACTAACACCCAGCAATGTCTACCTATGCAGTCAGGCCTGACTGATCTAAATGGAAGTTCATTGAAACAATATTTGCTAGCAATCTCTCGGTGGTGCACTTGAAGAACAACTTTGTAATCCCAACGAATAGTAAAGATAAAGTATCTGTCTTTAAACAGCTCTCACCACCTGGACAAGTCCAAGTCCCTTTCCTCCATCGATTCGTCTAGGAACAGGAATCCACCGACATCCAAGTCTTCAATCCTTCTGGTGTACTGCAGCAAGGAGGATTAGATGTCTCTAAGGCTCTGCTAGGCTGGCAGAGGGCTCTTTGGAAAGGAGCACACGGCCCAGGCTTCAGGCCTTGTGCACACAGCAGTTCAGCACAGAGATCCTCTTGCTAGGAGAGGGGTGTCCAAAGAGGCCGACCAAAACTCCGCCTCCCCTTTATAAAGTCTGCCCCAGCAGTCTCTGTTCTGGAGCAATGCACCCTGGGTGCTGCAAGATGTACTGGGAGATGTAGTCTCTCTCTCCTCTGCTTTCACTTCCATAATGTCTCTTTACTTCCTCCCGACTCACCTCTCACCTGGAACTTCTTGTCTCTCTGCATTAAAGGGGAACACCCCGCTACACATACAAAAGTCATTGATAAAAAAAAAAAAAAAAGCGTGGGTGTTCCCCAGAATTCAATTACCAGGCCCTTCAGGTCTGGAATGGATATTAAGGGGAACCCCGCCGCAAAAAAAAAAAAAATTGACGTGGGGTTCCCCCAAATATCCATTCCAGGCCCTTCAGATCTGGCATGGATTTTAAGGGGAACTCCACCCCAAATGTAAAAAAAAAATGGCGTGGAGTCCCCCTAAAAATCCATACCAGACCCCTTATCCGAGCACGCAACCTGGCCGGCCGCAGGGGAAAAGGGGGGGATGAGAGAGCGGCCCCCCCTCCCTCCTGAACCGTACCAAGCCACATGCCCTCAACATGGGGAGGATGTCCCCATGTTGATGGGGACAAGGGCCTCATCCCCACAACCCTTGCCCGGTGGTTGTGGGGGTCTGCGGGCGGGGGGCTTATCGGAATCTGGAAGACCCCTTTAACAAAGGGGACCCCCAGATCCCGGCCCCCCCCTATGTGAATTGGTAAGGGGTACATTGTACCCCTACCATTTCACGAAGAAAGCGTAAAAAAATGTTTAAAAAAACACACAAACACCTTGAAAAAGTCCTTTATTAAAAAAAAAAAAAGCGGTGAAATCCAGTGTCCCGCGGCGATCCCGATGTCCAGCGCTGTCCTTCATTGGTTGTGCCTGAGCGGACCTGATGGGGAACTCCCTCTCAGTATTTTAAATGTATAGACCCGCCCCTTCTAAAGTTCCCCATCAGGTCCGCTCAGCGGACCAGATGCGGAACATGAGAAGGGGCGGGTCTATACATGTATTACCAAAGTGAGAGCAGTCCCCCATCAGGTCCGCCCCCTCGGTATGTCAGACCCGCCTACGTCATTGGCTTGAGCGGGGAACTTCCTTCACTATGTAAATTTAAATTACATAGTGAAGGAAGTTCCCCGCTCAAGCCAATGACGTAGGCGGGTCCGACATACCGAGGGAGCGGACCTGATGGGGAACTTTAGAAGGGGCGGGTCTATACATTTAAAATACTGAGAGGGAGTTCCCCATCAGGTCCGCTCAGGCACAACCAATGAAGGACAGCGCTGGACATCGGGATCGCCGCGGGACACTGGATTTCACCGCTTTTTTTTTTTTTTAATAAAGGACTTTTTCAAGGTGTTTGTGTGTTTTTTTAAACATTTTTTTATGCTTTCTTCGTGAAATGGTAGGGGTACAACGTACCCCTTACCAATTCACATAGGGGGGGGCCGGGATCTGGGGGTCCCCTTTGTTAAAGGGGTCTTCCAGATTCCGATAAGCCCCCCGCCCGCAGACCCCCACAACCACCGGGCAAGGGTTGTGGGGATGAGGCCCTTGTCCCCATCAACATGGGGACATCCTCCCCATGTTGAGGGCATGTGGCCTGGTACGGTTCAGGAGGGAGGGGGGGGCGCTCTCTCGTCCCCCCCTTTTCCCCTGCGGCCGGCCAGGTTGCGTGCTCGGATAAGGGGTCTGGTATGGATTTTTAGGGGGACTCCACGCCATTTTTTTTTTAAATTTGGGGTGGAGTTCCCCTTAAAATCCATGCCAGATCTGAAGGGCCTGGAATGGATATTTGGGGGAACCCCACGTCAATTTTTTTTTTAATTTGCGGCAGGGTTCCCCTTAATATCCATTCCAGACCTGAAGGGCCTGGTAATTGAATTCTGGGGAACACCCACGCTTTTTTTTTTTTTTTTATCAATGACTTTTGTATGTATTGCCGGGAGCCGACAATTCATTAATAGCCGCGAGTCAGTTTTAAAAGACTTTTTTTCTTTCAAAAATGACATTTTTTGCAGGGACAGTTCTAAGCACGGGAAACATGCGCCACTTTACATGCATATCATACACACCCCCAGGTACGAAATTTAAAGGAATATTTCACTTTTATTTTTTAATTTTAAGCATTATTAAAATCACTGCTCCCGAAAAAACGGCCGTTTTTAAAACTTCTTTTTGCATTGATACATGTCCCCTGGGGCAGGACCCCGATCCCCAAACACTTTTTAGGACAATAACTTGCATATTAGCCTTTATAATTAGCACTTTAGATTTCTCCCATAGATTTTTCGAATTTGCCGCGAACACCCCTATTTGTTCGCTGTTCGGCGAACGGGCGAACAGGCAATGTTCGAGTCGAACATGAGTTCGACTCGAACTCGAAGCTCATCCCTGGTGACCAGTGTAGTTCGGAGGAAGAGGCGGTGGTCGCACAGAGCCACCAGCACAGCAGAAGAGGGAGCAGGGTGCAAAAACGGAGCATTCGTCCCCTAGACAGTACATCTGCTACTGCCCAACGCAGCAAGGGACCGAGCACACCAAAGCCAGGTCCAAGGACTTCCCTAGCATGGCAGTTCTTCACACAGTGTGTTGATGACAAGACACGAGTGGTTTGCACGCTGTGCAATCAGAGCCTGAAGCGAGGCATAAACGTTCTCAACCTGAGCACAAGCTGCATGACCAGGCATCTAAGTGCAAAGCACGAGCTGCAGTGGAGTAGACACCTCAAAAACCAAGAAAGATCTCTGGCTCCTCCTGCTTCCTCTTCTGCTGCAGTCTCGGCCTCTTCATCCACCTCTGTAGTGGCACCTGTCACCCCGCAAACAGAGGATCTGCCAGCAACACTACCACCTGGGTCACCAACCATCTCCACAATGTCCCATGGAAGCGTTCAGCTCTCTATCTCCCAAACATTGGAGCGGAAGAGGAAGTACCCCCCTAGCCACCCGCGATCCCTGGCCCTGAATGCCAGCATTTCAAAATTCCTGGCCTTTGAAATGCTGTCATTCCGTCTGGTGGAGACGCAGAGTTTTAAAAGCCTGATGGCATTGGCTGTCCTGCAGTACGTCGTGCCCAGCCGCCACTACTTTTCCAGGCGAGCCATCCCTTCCCTGCACAACCAGGTGGGGAACAAAATCAGGTGTGCACTGCGCAACGCCATCTGTGGCAAGGTCCACCTAACTACGGATGCGTGGACCAGTAAGCACGGTCAGGGACGTTATATCTCCCTAACAGCACACTGTGTAAATGCAGTGGCGGCTGGGCCTGAGGCAGATAGCGGTTTGGCGCATGTCCTTCCACCACCGAGGATTGCAGGGCGCTTCAGTTTGCCTCCTGTTGCTAACTCCTCCTTCTCCGCTTCCTCATCCTCTACCGCCTCCTCATCCATTCAGCGTAACACCTTCACCACCAACTTCAGCACAGCCAGGGGTAAACGACAGCAGGCAGTTTTAAAACTTTCCTGTTTGGGGGAAAATCCCCACACCGCGCAGGAGTTGTGGAGGGACATGGAACAACAGACCGATGAGTGGTTGCTGTCAGTGAGCCTCAAGCCCGGCCTGGTGGTGTGCGATAATGGGCGAAATCTCGTAGCAGCTCTGGGTCTAGCCGGTTTGACGCACATCCCTTGCCTGGCGCATGTGCTGAACTTGGTGGTCCAGAGGTTCCTTAAAAATTACCCCAATATGCCAGAGCTGCTGCAGAAAGTGCGGGCTGTCTGTGCGCACTTTCGGCGTTCTCACCCTGCTGCTGCTCGCCTGTCAGCGCTGCAGCGTAACTTCGGCCTTCCCGCTCACCGCCTCATATGTGACGTGCCCACAAGGTGGAACTCCACCTTGCACATGCTGGCCAGACTGTGCGAGCAGCAGCAGGCAATAGTGGAGTTTCAGCTGCAGCAATCACGCGTGAGTCGCTCTGCGGAACAGCACCACTTCACCACCAATAACTGGGCCTCCATGCGAGACCTGTGTGCCTTGTTGCGCTGTTTCGAGTACTCCACCAACATGGCCAGTGCCAATGACGCCGTTCTCAGCGTTACTATCCCAGTTCTATGCCTCCTTGAAAAAACGCTTTGTGCGATGATGGAAGAGGATGTGGCACAGGAGGATGAGGAGGAGGAGGAGGAAGCGGGATCATTTCAAAGGCTTTCAGGGCAGTCTTTCACAAGTGGCTACGAGGGTGGGTTCCTGCACCAACAAACGCCAGGTACACAATTGTCCGGCAGAAAGGGCACAGTTCTGGAGGATGACGAGGTGGAGGAGGAGATGGAGGAGGAGGAGGAGGAGGAGGAGCCATGTTCACAGCAGGGTGGCACTCAGACCAGCTCGTGGCCATTACTGGTGCGTGGCTGGGGGGATACAGAGGACACAGACGATACACCTCCCACAGAGGACAGCTTTTCTTTGCCTCTGGGCAGCCTGGCACACATGAGCGATTACATGCTGCAGTGTTTCCGCAACGACAGCCGAGTTGCCCACATTTTAACTGGTGCTGATTACTGGGTGGCCACCCTGCTGGATCCCCGTTACAAGGACAACGTACCGTCCTTAATTCCCTCACTGGAGCGGGATCGTTAGATGCGCGAGTACAAGCGCACGCTGGTAGACGCGCTGCTGGTGGCATTCCCACCTGACAGCGGGCGTACGGTGGAAGCACAAGGCGAAGGCAGAGGAGGAGGAAGAGGTCGCCAACGCAGCCGGGGCACCGGCAGCACCTCAGAAGGCAGGGTTAGCATGGCCGAAATGTGGAAAAGCTTTGTCAGCACGCCACAACAACCAGCACCACCAGCTGAGATGGAACGTCTTAGCAGGAGGCAGCATTTCACCAACATGGTTGAGCAGTATGTGTCCACAGGCCTACACGTACTGGATGACGGGTCTGCCCCCTTTAACTTCTGGGTCTCCAAATTGGGCACATGGCCTGAGCTTGCCGTTTATGCCTTGGAGGTGCTGGCCTGCCCTGCAGCCAGTGTATTATCTGAACGTGTATTTAGCACGGCAGGGGGCGTTATCATAGACAAGCGCAGCCGCCTGTCCAGAGCCAATGTGGACAAGCTCACGTTCATTAAAATGAACCAGGCATGGATCCCACAGGACTTGTCCGTACCTTGTGCAGAATAGACATGTATACCGGTGTTGTGACAAACTGTCCGGCCATCGGATTGTGCCTGGCCCGTACTGCGCAGGCGCAGCGCTTGCGCAGTACAGAGGACAAGGAGATTCACAAAATCTCCGAAGATGAACGGCGCCTGCGCTGTGAGTGCAGGTTCAAGCCCCACCATCCAAGAGGACATACGGTAGCACATAGTAACAGGGCCCCTCACAGGCTCGCTTCGATCGCGGCCTTGCTTGGCTCGGCTTGAACCACGGATGGTGTGGCCTTCACCTGAACTCAACACGCAGGCACCGTTAGTCTTGGGAGATTTTTGAAATCCCCTTGTCCTACATACTCAGCAAGCGCAGTACAGGGCGGACACTATTCGACAGGGGACAGAATTCGACACATCACCGGCCTTACCCAGCCATTGTTGTATTTTTGAACCAGTGTTGGCTACCTCGTCCTCCTCCACCGCCGCTTCCACCTACACAGCCACATCCACCGCCACCTCAACCTCCTACTCCATATGGACCTCGTCCTGCTAGGCCAAGATTACAATTTTTATTTTATTTTTTTGTAGCTCACAGATCCTTTCCCCCTTACCTGCCTTTATGTTGTTGGCTCTTCGCAGGAGGGAGAAAGGCACACCGCACTACCAGCCCGTACCCTCCTATATAAAGAGGTTGAGCGGTGTACTTGACGGGCCGTGTCCACAGCCGGAGTCAAAACTCCTCCAGAGGATGATTCTCACCTCTACTGTAGGTAGAGGCAAGTCCTTTAATTGCCAGTAAAGTCAATGTCCACACCAGCTGAAACTCCAACTCTTATTCTCTCATGGCAAAATAAACTGTACTCAGATAGAAAAGGTTAGAGCAAAGAAACAGGACAGCTTAAGTTAAGGAGGAGGTCCAGGCACAAACGTAGCACATTCACTTCACTGCTTAGGTTTCTCAAACAGTTTTTG
The DNA here is from genome assembly GCA_029206835.1 of Rana muscosa. Taxonomy (NCBI): domain Eukaryota; kingdom Metazoa; phylum Chordata; class Amphibia; order Anura; family Ranidae; genus Rana; species Rana muscosa. Next base: position 365,486,445 of record CM055118.1, on the reverse strand, counting down.
GCGCACGGTCTCTGCCACAGACATTGAGGTTGGTCTCTGCCACAGACCGGGTGTACAAGGCCCCTGCCACAGACCTGGAGAACTTTGGTCTCTGCCACAGACTAGGGTGTATAAGGCCCCTGCCACGGGCCTGGAGAACTTTGGTCTCAGCCACAGACCAGGATGTATAAGGCCCCTGCCACGGGCCGGTTGAATAAGGCCTCTGATACAGTCAAGGTGACCTTGAGCTTCTCCTTCTACGAACCTAGCCCATATCAAGGGGAAGACATCTCTCCAGGGAGTCAACAGACCATTCCTTCACCGTGACTCCTGCATCAGTCCATCAGAATGATCCTCCCTTCCCTGGAACAGGGTCCCCTACACGAGGCGGCTCTGGACTCCAGGCTTTACTCCCGCCCCTAGGCCTCCATACCCAGGGCAGCAAGAACTCCAGGATAGTACCTCACCCCGGGCTAAAGGTGCCCGAGATGGAACAGGAACACATGCACCCAGGCCGAAGGCACCTGGGCGCGGACCCCACTGGACATCAGCCCCCAGGCCAAAGGTCTGCCCCTTTTATATGCTCTCCTGGCATGCACAGCAGGTTCCCCGCCCCGCTGTACTACTGCCAAGAGGGGACACAAAAGGCGCCACCTGTAGGCCGCAGGGAACTGCACACCAATACTGTCCCCCGAGGACAAAATGGTCCATGAATCCTACAGAATTAGGGTATTTGAGCCTATTTACCAATCAAACACTTTCCTTAAATTTAGCACCCCGCTACATTTTTATTTCAAAGTATTTTATTTTCCCACTAGCTTATCCATTAAATAAAATAATTTATTCCAGAAAGGGCGTATTCTGGGGCATTCCCACCATATGTGTCGCATCGTGCCGTTGAGTTTCTGAGGTTCTTAATGACTTCCTGTACCTCTTCTGCTGAAAATCGGGCCCCCAGCATATTTTTTTATTTTTTAATTTTTTTTATGTTCTTTTAAGTTATTTCCTATCCACATTTGTTTGCAGAGCACTTGCCATGTTCTTAACAACATTTTTCTGCCATTTGCAGCCCTCTAGCCCTTTCCATTACTTTTTTAGAGCCTTTTTAGTCGTCAGAAGTCCGGGTCCCCATTGACTTCAATGGGGTCCGGGTCCGGGTTCGGGTTAAAGTTCGGTCCCAAATCCGAACTTTTTTCCGAAGTTCGGCCGAACCCGCCGGACCCGAATATCCAGCTACCCGCTCAACTCTAATCATGGATACTTTTTAAAATTTGAAATATTTAAGCCCCGTACACACGACCGAGAATCTCGTCGTAAAAAAAACCCCGTTGTTTTTCTTGACGAGATTCTTGTCAAGCTTTCCCTGCATACACACTGTCAATTCCAAATCTCGTCGTTGGAAAGCGCGGTCACATACTGCACGTACGACGGCAGTATAAAGGGGAAGTTCAATTTCAATGGCGCCACCCCTTGGGCTGCTTTTGCTGATCTCGTGTTACCGCGTGTTAGTAAAAGTTTGGGGAGAGACGATTCGCGCTTTTCAGTCTTCGTGCTTTCAGTCCGTTTTAGCGTGACGAATGTGCTATCTCCATTACGAACGCTAGTTTTACCAGAAGGAGCGCTCCCGTCTCATAACTTGCTTCTGAGCATGCGCAATTTTTTAAGACTCGGAAAAGCATACACACGACCGGTTTTCTCGTCGGGAAACAGGCCGACGAGAATCCCGACGAGAAAAACGAGAATCCTGACGAGAAAATAGAGAGCAGGTTTTCTATTTTTCTCGTCGAGATTCCCGGCAGTTTTCTCGATGAGAAACCATACACACGAACGATTTTCTCGGCAAGAAAGCTCTCCCAACAGGTTTCTTGTCGTTTTTTGCCGAGAAAATCGGTCGTGTGTACGAGGCTTAAGAAGTCTTCTCATCAAGCTCTCGAAGGGTCCTTTTACACAGGCTTTCCAATCAAGTTCTCCAGTCCATTTTTCAGGTGGACCCGATCGGAAGCTCCATGCAATCCTAAGGACAGGCAGCTATAAACAGATTTGTGAATTCTTGGACTTTAAAACTCTGGACTGTATAACTAAAATAAGCACCTAAAACAACAAAATGAGCCAGTATTGGGTATTGGTAATTGTTTAGATGTGGTGTGGTACTGTACAAATTCTTTTGGCGGTACCTTTTTAGAGTTTTTGAAGTATTATTATATTACATAATATATAATGTAGATTCTCTTTTAACTTTTGACATTTGTAGCCCTAATATATTATTTTACTACACAGGCAGTCCCCGAGTTACATACATCCGACTCAAACGGAGGGAGACAACAGGAAGTGAGAGGAAATCTACCTCTAGGAAGGGAAATTCTCTCCTATAAGAGTTATCATGGGAAAAAGGTGTCTCCACTGAAGTTTTATCACCAATCCTTGTCTCCACGATAACCAAAAACTTTCAGAATCCAATTGTCATCATTGGGACAGAAAGTGAGGTGAAATCTTCTGAACAGGGGCACAGACAGTAAAACAAACGCTACAGGGTTTTTAACCCTTCTTTATGCTATCCAAAAAACGTAAACTATTTTTTTGGCTGGAGTTACACTTAAAAAATTTACTTATTCCAACTTACATCCATAGCAACTTAAGAACAAACCTACACAACCACTTGTTTGTAACCTGGGGACTGCATGTAACAGAAAAATTATTTCAATGGGTAGCAACAGAACACAAGTAACCATGTTTGAGTTGACTGGACTAACAGATAATAAGAGACTTATCCCGTTCCTATTCGTACTGTTCCTGATTATATACATGGTGACACTAATAGGAAATGTTGGAATGATGGGTCTTGTCCGTGCCTTCTCTAGTCTTCACACTCCGATGTACTACTTTCTAAGCAACCTCTCCTTGGTGGACCTCATCTACTCTTCAACTATAACACCTAAAATGTTGGCTGACCTCATTTCACTCCAAAAGTCAATCTCGTTTATTGGTTGTGTCCTTCAGATTTACTTTTATGCTGCTCTGGCAAGTATCGAAGTTCTGCTTCTCTCAAGCATGTCATATGACCGATATGTAGCAATCTGCCACCCTCTTCACTATGCCTCAGTGATGACAAAAGATAAATGTTTTTCTCTGGTCCTCTTGTCTTCCTGTGTTGGCTTATTGCAATCATTCGCCCAGACCAGCTGTGTGTTTAGTCTCCAATACTGTAGGTCTAATCTCATAGACCATTTCTATTGCGAGATCCCCCCATTACTGAAATTGTCTTGCTCCGACACTCTCTTTTGTGAGGCTTTAACAATGTTCTTTGTAAGTACTTTGGGACTGTATTCCTTCATAACAGTTCTAGTTTCCTACACACTAATTGTTTCCTCAATATTACGAATGAAGTCTGCAGAAGGACGGCAGAAAGCCTTCAGCACATGCTCGTCCCACCTCACGTGTGTCTCCATCTTCTTTACTACCGTATTCTTCATATACCTATGCCCAGACACTCGGGTTCTTGAGAAGCAAGACAAGGTGGCATCTGTGATCTATTCAGTAGTCACCCCAATGCTAAATCCCATTATCTACAGCTTGAGAAACCAAGAGGTCAAGAAAGTCACTATAAAAGCAATGCAAACATGCTGCTAATATAGATATTACTATTGAAATGCAAGGCGGAGCAGACCACATGGGGATTTAAGTATAAGTAAAATTGGAAGACGTAAAGGCCAATTTTTCATTTTGCCATTGGTAACCACTGCTAATGACCATTAGCTGACAATACGGGTCACATTGTGAATTTCCCAAGTACATTTACATTACAAAAAGGCCCCATGGACATTCATCCCAGAGTTGATTCTTTTCCAGCGGGGCACCAGTCAGTTTACAGCTTAAACAATATTTGGTGCAGACTATATAGAGATGAAAAGGAGTTTGAGGTGACACAGGATACCTGAAACACACCGCCAAACAAAAACTCAGATCTTCTATACATTGTTCCAAATAACACTGTTCTCACAGGATTTGCTGGCTGGACAGAGGACAACAGTCAGGACTCTGGCTACTAATGCCCCGTACACAAGATCTGATTTTCCGTCGGGAAAACCTTGGATGGTTTTTCTGACGGAATTCTGCTCAAGCTTGGTTTGCATACACACAGTCACACAAAAGTTCTCTAAACTTTCGACCGTTAAGAACGCGGTGACATACAACACTACAACGAGCCGAGAAAATTAAGTTCAATGCTTCCGAGCATGCGTCAAATTGTTTCCGAGCATGCTTCGGAATTTTGCACGTCGGAAAAATTGAGAACCTGAACCGGAAATTCCGCGAGCAAAAGTCAGATGGAGCATACACACGGTGGGAATTTCCGACCAAAAGCTCACATCGGACTTTTGCTGGTGGAAATTCCGACCGCGTGTACGCGGCATTAGAGGTCAAAATTCTAGTGATATCTTGCTCATAGACTTCTAATAAAAGAGAGCTGAGAAGGTTCTTCTGTAAACTTTTCCCTCAACTAGACACCTTCCTCAAGACTGGTCACTTCCCTTCCAACAAGCCAACATCTTTAGGTAACCACCTAGAGAGATGACTCCTACACCATCCATTACCTACGGCCCAGGGGAGTCAGAAAGCCCACATAACCTTACTAAAGCCTAAGCCCAGGAGAACTGAACCATGTGGCAGGATTTAGACAAACATTTAACACCTCCCTAGTTCCTGAAAAAAAAAATTAAAACTAAGCTCTGGACCCCATGTTATTTTTTTTACTTACCTTTTCCAAATGTCCTCAGACTGGTCATGTGATACAACAGCATCCCCTTTAACTTGGTCTCTTTTTCTGGCTTGGCAGACTTTAATGATGCAGAGAGTGGGTTTAGAATTTAAGCCAAGATCGTCAGACCGTACACCAATCAGCCATAACTTTATGACCACCCACCTAATATTGAGTAGGTCCCCCTTTTGCCACCATAACAGCCCTGGCCTAATGGGGAAGGGATGCTGTTAGACCTATAAAAGTATGCTGTAGCATCTGACACTAAGCTGTCAGTAGCAGATCCTTTAAGTCCTGTAAGTTTCAAGGGTGGGGCCTCCATGGATCTTTTTCAGCATATTCTATGCTGGATTGGATTGAGATCTGGAGAATTTGAAGGCCAAGTTAACACTTCCTTAAACCATTCTTGAACCTTTTTTGCAGTGTGGCAAGGCGAATTATCCAACTAAAAGGAGCCACTGCCATCAGTGAATACTGTTTCCATCAAGGGGTGTACTTGGTCAGCAACGATGTTTAGGTAGGTGGTACGTATCAAGTAACATCCACATGAATGGCAGGACCCAAGGTTTCCCAGCAGAACATTGTCCCAAAGCATCATACAGCCCCTGCCAGCTTGCCTTCTTTTCATACTGGATCCTGGTTACATCTCTTCCACAGGTAAACGCACAGCCATCCACACGATGTAAAAGGAAACGTGATTCATCAGGGCAGGCTATGTTCTTCCGTTGCTCTCAAAAGAACAAGAGAAACAGAGCAAGCACCTCACTCAACTAAGAGTAAATTAACAAAGACTAGTGAATCATACTCTAGTCCATATGATAATGTTGAGTAAGCCCAAATCAGATCTTCGAAGCCAGTGGATCAGCTGGTAACTATTATGGGGTCAAAACACTAATCTGTTCCAGTCTAAGACATTTGTATGATAACCCAAAGGTGCAGCCCGGCAGTCTGTCTGAAGAATGTAACTTGGCAGTGACGCAAGCCGGTGTGGCGCATGGTTAGAGGAAGAAGTGGGTCGCTTAATTTTGAGGCTTAAAGTTAATTCCCTGCACTGTTGCTGTTGAATTTATGAATATTTGGAAACATTTGTTAAATGGGTTTTCGTTAATTTGAATGTTTCCAAATGAACAAATTTGTTGAAATTCGCTAAAAAAACTATTCGGAACAAGACAAATTGAACATGTTTATTGTGTAGAGTTATATAATGTATGGAAAATTTTCTCCATAAGACTAATCTTATTCGCTCTTGCCAATCAATTGAGTAATAGGGATTAAAGTAGATTTCCAGTGGAAGGCAGTTAGCCAGTGAATTGCTACGCTTATTGTATGGATAAGTCTCATGTGTGGAGTGGAAATACCAGGAATAGTTGTAAATAATAAACAATTAGTTAGTGATAGATTAATGTGTGTGTCAGAAATTGTTGCTGCAATGTTTTCTAGTTGAAGCCAGATACTGTATGTGATATTTTATCACTGTCCCAGAAAATGTGGGAAAAGGAGCCTGGGGATGGACAACCTATGAAGCAAGTTAGTGGAACCAATGGAAAAATGGCATTTAATTTGGTAGGGGTATATTACCATCTTGTAAAAAGTTTGACGGCAGTTTCTCTTACAGTAAGTGATTGTAATTTTCTGGAGAGGAGATGTCGGAGAAGGAGAAACAAGGAGCGTGACAGAACCAGCTGGAGTGTGTAAATATGTTATGAACCATCTTCAAAGCATAAGGCTTCTTTCACACTGAAGCACTGGATGCGCTGGTGGTATAGCAGCACTATTTTTTAGAGCTGCTATACCGTCTTTTTTGCCACGCTAGCGGCCGAAAAAGGGTTAAAAACGCCTCCAAAAACGCCTCTTTGCAGCATTTTGCGGGCGTTTTGGAGGCGCTAGCCCATTGATTTCAATGGCCAGGGGCACTATAGGAGTGGTATTTTTACCGCTCCTACCGCGCCTCAAAGATGCGGCTTATAGGAGTTTTTTTATCCTCCTGCAAGTGCAACGCTCCAGTGTGAAAGCCTTCAGGCTTTCACACTGGATACAAAGGAGCGGCTTTTTCAGGGCGCATTGCAGGCGCTATTTTTAGCGCAATAGCGCCTGCAAAGCGCCTCAGTGTGAAAGGGGCCAAAGGAAAGTGATTACACAGAGTGGGAGATTTGTAGGAGCAGTGACCACTGTGAGGCCGGGTTTACACTTGTCCGACAAATGCTCCGACATTGGGAGCTTATGTCGCATGACGTGTGAAAATCAATGTTTCCCTATGGGAGCCGTCTTAACTGGTCCGACACATGTCGGTCTGACTTTGAAGATGCTCCCTGTACTACTTTGGTCCAACTTTGATCCTACTTCAGCCCATTGACTATCATTGAAGTCGGATCAAAGTCGGACCACGGTCTTGCATGATCCGACTTTGGCATGCGACTTGTGCTCTGCTGATCTTGAGGGGGAACTCCACGCCAAATTTTAAATAAAAAACCGGCATGGGTTCCCCCTCCAAGAGCATACCAGGCCCTTCGGTCTGGTATGGATTTTAAGGGGAACCCCCTAAGCCGAAAAAGTGCGGGGGTCCCCCTCAGAATCCAAACCAGACCCTTATCCGAGCACGCAACCTGGCAGGCCGCAGGAAAATATGGGGGGGACAAGAGAGCGGCCCCCCCTACCCTCCTGAACCGTACCAGGCCGCATGCCCTCAACATGGGGGGTTTGGTGCTTTGGGGCAGGGGGGCGACCTGCGGCCCCCCCACCCCAAAGCACCCTGCCCCCATGTTGATGGGGACAAGGGCCTCTTCCCGACAACCCTGGCCGTTGGTTGTCTGGGTCTGTGGGCGGGGGGCTTATCGGAATCCAGGAGCCCCCTTTAATAAGGGGGCCCCCAGATCCCGGCCCCCCCACCCTATGTGAATGAGTATGGGGTACATCGTACCCCTACCCATTCACCTGGTGGAAAAAAATGTCAATAAAAAACAGTACACAGGTTTTTAAAGTAATTTATTACACAGCTCCGGGGGTCTTCTTCCGACTCCGGGGGTCTCTTCCGACTTTGGGGGTCTTCTTCCAACTTCGGGGGTCTCCGGTGTCGTCTCCGTGCTCTCCGGTTCTTCTCTCGCTCTCCGGTTCTTTCTTCCTTCTGCCGGGCCTATCTTCTTCCAGCTCTTTTGCTAGCGGGGGCCTGGTCTTCTTCGTCGCCTTCTTCCCTCTTCTCCTCCTCGATGTTGACACGTCGCTTCCTCCCGCTGTAATGCTGGGTGTGCGGTCCGCAACGATTTATATAGGCCTCTCATGACGTCACATGCTCCGGGTGGCCACATGCTCCCATGACGTCACAGTCACATGCTCCGGGGCCACCCGGAGCTTGTGACTTCATGAGAGGCCTATATAAATCGTTGCGCACCGCAACCCAACATTACAGCGGTAGGAAGCAACGTTTTTTTCGGCTTAGGGGGTTCCCCTTAAAATCCATACCAGCCCGAAGGGCCTGGTATGCTCCTGGAGGGGAACCCATGCCGTTTTTTTTTTATTTAAAATTTGGCGTGGAGTTCCCCCTCAAGATTCATACCAAACACAGTGCCTGGTATTGGCGGGGATCCAAGTCGGATCCCCGTTCATTGAAAGTCAGACGTATGTCGGCTTCAAGTCGCAGGGCAAAGTCGGATCCAAAGTAGGACGGCTGTCGTGTCGCACAAGTGTGAACCAGGCCTGAAGGAGGTAGTAATCAGTGATCATTGCTGCTGATTGCTGGGAGATCGCTCCTAAATCGGCCTACATCTCCTGTTTGCTAGGACTGCTGTGTGGGATTGAAGGCTGCAGAAGGCATTGGAAAAAGGATCAGAATGTTAATTGTCAGCTTGCTGAAGTGCTGTTAGTAAATTGAAACTAATATCTATTTTAACTAAGCTTATCTGTGCAGGCAAATAACAGTGATAAACAAATTGTTCCATTGGCTAAGGATGAGGAAATCTGCATTCAAAGTCAACTGATTATTGACTGAGCCTGAATCGGGTATTACAACTGTAGCGGGGTGTTGCTTTAAGGACCCAGAGACTACCGTACCCAGGGTACAGCGGGAGACCCAGGGTGCATTGTCCCGCACAAGGACTGCTGGGGTGGGCTATAAAAAAGGGGGGCCGGCCGGCAATAGGTCTCTTTGGACATCGCCTGCCCAGCAAGTGGAACACTGTACTGAGTCTGTTGTTCCTGATAGGGCCTGAAGTTTGGGCCCTGTGTTTCCAAAGAGCCTTCCGTTTTCCACTAGACATGTGCACACTGAAATATTTTGTTTCGGAATTTCGTTTTCGTTAGAAAAATAAATTTATTTAGTTACTCCCGAAATTCGTTTTTATTTATTTTGTTTTTCGTTAGAAATTGCATTCGTCCGAAAATCTGAACTAATTAAGGTTGAATCTGTCATTGAAGGCTTATGGTGTCTGTCGAATGTTCTAAGAAGATTCGACGGAGCAGCGAAACTGTACGATGCTGCAATCATACATTTCCGGTCGAATGTTCTGCCTACAAGCTAGCTATAGTAGAATTATAATGTTGTATGACTAGTAATAATTATATTTATTAATTACTATTACTAGTCAACCAACATTAGAATTCTTCTATAGCCTATGGGCCGAGCATTTGACCGGAAATGTACGATTGCAGCGTCGTACAGTTTAGCTGCTCCGTCTAATCTTCTTAGAACTTTCAACAGACACCATAATGACAGATTCGACGTTTTTATGTTTTTCGATGCTTTGTCGAATCTTCATCGTTCACGTTGAATTGTCAAGTTAGTTCTAGCTATTTTACTGCTCCTCCTCTTTGGTTACAATCAGCCAATAACATTCATCATCATCATTATTTTTATTTTACTTCCCACACCCAATTCCAGCAGCGATCTTTTCTCTCTATGTCGAATCTTTTCTCTCTATAATGTCGAATCTTTTCTCTCTATGTCCAATCTTTTCCCTCTATAATGTCGAATCTTTTCTCTCTATGTCTAATCTTTTCTCTCTATAATGTCGAATCTTTTCTCTCTATAATGTCAAATCTTTTCTCTCTATGTAGAATAATCTTGGACTAATAGAGTTAAGGTTAGGCACATTCGACCACAGGTTCGATGGACACAGATTGTTATTGTCAGCAACATGTCGAATCTCCTATCTATATCGAACTGTTGTTGCAACGAAAATGAAAATTAAGCATTTGTTTATGTCGGATCTTTCGGTTTTCGGATTCTGCATTTTCGTTTTCGTTTGTTAAAACGATAATGAAAATACCTGAAATTCGGACGAAAATGCATTCGGACGAAAACGAATGCACATGTCTATTTTCCACTGAGGAGCCTGAGGGAAGTCTCATCCTGCCGCCTGTCTACTACTTCCAGGAGGACCGAAGACCCCGGGTGTCGTGGGATCTGTGTACCGAGACACAGCTACCGAAGATACTGACATTGACTGGTCGGTTGGGTGAGAGAGCACCTGCTCAAAGATTATTACAGGATCTCTAGGCCCTGTGTCTGTTGTTTAGGACCCACCGTTTATAGTTTGCATTTGCACGCCGGAGGGACAGTGCATTGAGTAGCCTAGTCACTTTCTGTTATCCATCAAGTTACCAGTACCTATTCCTGTGGATTACAATTTATCTTCAAAAATTGCACCACCATTTGCTAGCGAAGATCCATCACAACGGAACTTGCATATAGGACAGTCAGGCCTGACATCTAAGTTTAGATATTGCTGGGCACCATCTTGCCCACGAGGGAGGGGAGCTGTAAGCAGGGTCCGTTAGTTGAATGTGTACAGGATTGTATATTTGTTTACTTGCTAAATACCCTTTAATTGCAGGGCTCTGCATATACTAAATGTGTACTGTTTATCTGCTTATCTATTTCACTCAAGTAAAAGTATCAGGATTAAGCAGACAAGTTGTTTGGTGTTATTACTGTGCAGAAGAGACGGTTAGTGTCAGTTACACATATTATCACTGTGTGCCCTTTGTTGCCGGATTGTGTTACGTAAAGCTATGGGTCTCACAATCCTATCATCCTCTACTAGCTGTGCCAAGGGAGGATAGAGACAATTACTGGGGGTTGACAGCGGTGCGTTACAGGCCCGAAAATCATCACAGCGGCTCTCTTAACTGGGGGTATCGCTACACAACATAGGACCTGGATTGGATTGTCTATGTTGTAAACGGCCACAACGTGTATTGCAGAACTCCTGACTGTTTAAATTAAATTATTAATTGGGACAACATGTTTTTGGGAAGGATAGAGGGTTGTGGTTGCTTATGGTACTTTTTTTTAATGTGTTATTTTTTTGGATTAGTTCCTGCGACACTTAGGGCAGATGGTGCTAAACTGCTATATAGTGGAAAGAAGGGTATTGGACCTTAGATTACAGTATAATGCATTAGTTAGGAATTTACCCCCAGGGGTTATGATATCCCAAAGAACCTAGTCTAGTATATTGGGATTCCTTCAATTAGCACATTTGGTAAAGGGCGCAGGAGGCGGAAGGAGAGGAAGCAGAAGCGAGGCTGTCGGGGTGGCGTGCTGACAAGGTAGAGAAGGCCCACAGACCCCAGCTGCCCAGTCTCTTTCTAACCAATACTAGATTCATAATCCATAAAATGGATAAGTTGCAGTTGCAGATCGCTACATGCAGTTTGGTTAAAGAGTGCTGTCTGTTGATAATAACTGAAACGTGGCTTCATCCTCTTGTACCGGACACTGTTATGCATATATCTGGCTGCACTTTTTATCGCCAGGATAGAAATAGCATTTCAGGGAAGAGCAAAGGAGGTGGCCTTTGTATTTATGTTTTTTTTTTGTTTCACAAGCCTTTGTATTTATGTTTTAAATGAGTAAGTAATGCTCTGATAGTAAACTTGAGGACACTTATTGGAATTTATGCTGGTGAAACATAGACCTTTTTATTTACCCAGAGAATTTACAGTGGTGATCATTATTGCATTATATCTACCGCCAGATGCGGATACTGCAGTGGCTCTGGATATTTTGTCAAATCTCATAGGCAAATATCGACGCGCACATCCTGATGGGGTTTTGGTAGTTGCAGGTGATTTCAATAAAGCGAATTTGAGGGCTGCACAGCCAAAACTACATCAGTTTGTTAAATGGGCTACTAGAGGTGAAAATACATTGGATATGGTGTATTCCAATATTAAGCAGGCCTACAGAGCCATTCCACTATCCCATCTGGGTCAGTCAGACCACCTTTCTTTATTCCTTATTCCAGCATATATTCCTAAAAGGCAGAAAATAACTCCAGAGTGGAAAATAAGCAGAATTTGGTCAGAGGGCTCTCTCTCGCGGCTACATAGGGTGCCCACATGTCCCGGATTGCCCGGGACGGTCCCGCAATTGACGTATCTGTTCTGGGTCCCGGGCACCTTCATTCCGGGACAATACAATGTCCCGGAATGAAATAGAAGACACAGCCACCCCTACTAACAAATAACTACATTTCCGGAACTGGTTGCTAGGGCCAGAGCTGCCTGGCATCTTGCAACCAGTAACAATTTACCCTCAGACAGTGAGACCGGGAGCGAGGCCTGCGCCTAGTGCAGCACTGCTGTCCCCACCCACCTCTGCACCTCCTCCTTCTCCGGCACCCAGCGGCAAGCAGCAGGGACTGGTGTGATCTTCGCTCTCCAGATAGTGACGCCACTCCTTTCCTTCTATGCACGTGGCTCATGCAGAGGGAGTGACAGTAGCAGTGCATCTGCTGGCAGGCTATGGGTGGCAAGCGGCACTGCATCTGGTGGCAAGTGGCACATTCACCTGACAACCCACTGCCAAATTGCCCATCAACCCCCGAGACTACATTTCCCCCCGCCACCCCTCATCTTTTTTTGGGGAAGGTGAGAGAGGGGGTGTGTCCCTGAATGTCAGTTTGGAAATGTGTTCACCCTACAGCTACAGGATTGTTTAGAAAGAACAAATTGGTAGATATTAGAGCAACAGGACTTAGATCTGTATACAGAAACAGTTCTGGACTATATAAAAACTTTTGTGGACAATGTTACTGAGGATAAACGCATTCGGGTCTTTTCAAATCAGAAACCCTGGATGACTAAGGAAATAAAGAGTCTCCTTAGAGAACGGAATACAGCATTCAATGTCGGAGATAAAGCAATGTATAGTATTGCGAGAGCTAATCTAAAAAGAGGCATAAAAGAAGCCAAATTAGCCTATAAAAAGAAAATTGAGGACTATTTTAATGGAAATGATGCGAGGGAGGGCTGGAGGGGTATACAGTATTTGACACAACATTGAGGAACTAAAAAAGTGGAAGAGAATTCTAGTGCTTCGCTGGTTGAAGAATTAAATAGGTTCTTCATACGGTTTGAAGTTGTGTTACCAAACCAGAATATAGGGTGTTCTTCAGGTTCAGAAAACTGTACATTCACTATACAGGAATATGAGGTGAGGCAGGCGTTTAAGGCTATAAATACAAGAAAATCATCAGGTCAGACGGAATCCCAGGGAGAGTACAGTAGTTAAGGCCTGTGCTGATCAATTAGCTGGAGTCTTTGCCAAGATCTTTAATCGATCACTATCATCTGCTGTTCCGGCATGTTTAAAATCAGCCACTATTATTCCAATTCCAAAAAAGTAAACTGTGGGAAGTTTAGACGATTATAGACCAATAGCACTGACCTCAGTACTAATGAAGTGCTTTGAGAGGTTGGTCTTGAAATATATCAAAACTAGATTACCGGGTAGTTTAGATCCTTATCAGTTTGTGTACAGGGCAAATAGAAGCACAGAAGATGTGATAGCTTTAGGCATGGGGCACTCAGTGCATGGGGCACTTAGTCATCTGGAGTAGGGATGAGCGCACACCCCCCCGGTTTGGTTTGCACCAGAACATGCGAACAGGCAAAAAATTAGTTTGAACACGCGAACAACGTTAAAGTCTATGGGACACGAACATGAAAAATCAAAAGTGCTAATTTTAAAGGTTAATATGCAAGTTATTGTCATAAAAAGTGTTTACCCAGGTCCTGCGCCAGGGGACATGTATCAATGCAAAAAAAAAGTTTTAAAAACGTCTGTTTTTTCGGGAGCAGTGATTTTAATAATGCTTAAAGTGAAACAATAAAAGTGAAATATTCCTTTAAATTTTGTACCTGGGGGGTGTCTAAAGTATGCCTGCAAAATAGCCCATGTTTCCCGTGTTTAAAATTGTCCCTGCACAAAATGACATTTCTGAAGGAAAAAAAGTCATTTGAAACTACTCGCAGCTATAATGAATTGTTGGGTCCCCGGCAATACAGATCAAAGTCATTGAAAAAAAATGGTAAAATGGTAAAATTGGAAAATAAAAGACAATTGTACAAATGTAAAAAAAGTACAAAAAGTACAAAAAAGATTGTCAGTCAGTTTCAAACAATGGTACATATAAACAAAGATTTAGCTAGTTGGGTAAATCAAGGAGGGCAAGAACCAAAAGATAAAACTTGACACTAGAACACTAGAAGGCTGACATTGTGGGGTTATAGAGAGAGCGCTGTATAGACATAATTCTCACCTAGTGAGGGTACAAAAGGTCATCCTAGACAAATACCAATACTGCAATATGACCAGAAGGTAGATACTGGATGGATCTGTCTATGCGCCCCTATAATTAAAATCGGGAATAGGGAAAGGAGCATAACAGAAACTAATAAGTGAAGAGGGGGGTAGGGGGGGGGGTCCAGAGACAATGGCGGGCTGTTCGTTCCAAAACATGGATGATCCCGAAAGTGAAACAGCCATGGTAGGACCGACCGGAAAGTAAAGTCTAGGTATTGCCGCAGATTTTCACAGCCCTTTTGAGATAGGGTCAGCATAGGAGAAGGAAAGTTGTTCCAGAGCCGCCTGATCATCTGACGAGAGGGTTGAAATGATGAAGGATTCCCATCTGTAGAAAAAGCGAGCTCTAGAGCTGGGTTCTTTGAAGTCTGTGAGAAATCGTTCTTTATAGAAAAGGTTAAGGCAGTCCTTTTCGAGTTGGATGAGAGAAGGGCTTTGAGGAGAGATCCAGTGCCTAAGAATGAGTCTCCTAACGATAAGCAGGCAGAGCAAAATCCAGTCTTTGGAGGAGGGATGATTTGTGGTCCCGGGGGAGATTGGTGCAGCAGGGGACAGAGACCAGGGTAGCAATAGAGGGTCCCAATATCCGAATATTAGGAGTAAAGGGTCTTTGGGGAGTTTCAATAAAGTGGTTTTGAATATGTAAGACATGACTTGATCCCAAAATGAGGAAATGAAGGAGCAGGACCAGAAGCGGTGGGAGAGAGAAGGTCTGGGTACCTTGCATAAAGAACATGAGGCACCATCCTTATTGGATTCAGAGGAGAGGAATGGGATATAAGCCCGGTGCGCAAACCTGAGTTGGGTTTCTCTCCAGATTTCGTTGGGTGTCAGTCGAAGAGTTTTCTGCAGACCAGACAGGATTTTGTCAGTTATATCGGGTACTGGGAAATCCACAGCCCAGATAGCAATAGATGAGGAGGACAAAGATGGGGATGATTCTTGCAGGAGAGGTTTGTAGATGTCCGAAATTTTATAATGTCCACTTTGTAATAAAAGTTCTGAGAAACTGTTTTCAAATCTCCGGAGATTGTCTTTGCAGGTGGTAGACAGGAAGCTGATGCATTGGTTGTAATGATATATGTGAGAGGGGGGCAGAGAAAATTACAAAGATATAGTGGTTTTCCAGTG
Organism: Rana muscosa; assembly: GCA_029206835.1. Taxonomy (NCBI): domain Eukaryota; kingdom Metazoa; phylum Chordata; class Amphibia; order Anura; family Ranidae; genus Rana; species Rana muscosa. The sequence goes on along the minus strand of CM055118.1, from coordinate 365,470,999 downwards.
TTGCCATCGCACAATGAGGAGAAATTGGACAGTCCTCGATCCTGCCAGACCGAAAAGGCTTTGCAATGAAGACCAGGGAGGAAGTTAGGATTCCCTTGGATTGGCAGATGGGGAGAGATGAAGGGAGATAGCTTGAGCGTTTTCCTGATTTCTCTCCAAGCTAGAGCTGTGTCCCGTAGCAGGAGATTGTGTTGATAAGGGGGGCAAACAGTTTTCCATCTGCAGTGTAGGAGGGCCACCAATGAGAAGGGGTGAGCCTTTTCGGATTCTAGGACGTAGTTAGAGTGTTGGGATGAGTGGGCTATCCAGTCTAGGCTGGTCCTGAACAAACATGCTAAATTATACAATCTAATATGAGGTAGACTGATACCCCCGTCACGTCTAGGAAGGTGTCGTTTTTTAAAGGCTATCCGAGGCCTTTTGCCGTGCCAGATGAAATGTGAAATTTTGGAGTTGAGGGATTTAACATCTTTGTGTTTCAAGAGCAAAGGTATGGTTTGCAAAGGATAAAGGATAAAGCAGTCTGGCGAAGCTAATCATTTTGACAAGGTGACACCTTCCCAGGAGATCCATTCAGTTTGACAGTTCCTGATAGAGTTTAGTGAAAAGGGGGGGATAATTGAGGTGGTAGATAGAAGAGGGTAGTTTCCCAATCTTTATTCCTAGATAAGTGATGTGGGAAAAGGCGACCTTAAACAGAGAGTGTTGAGTCCAGGGGGGTGGGGAATGAGTCCCTATGGGGAGAATTTCACTCTTGGAATAATTAATACGGAGGCTGGAGCACAGTTGAAAGTCGTCAAAGGTGCTTTTGATGGTCAAGATGTCGTCTCGGGGGTTGCCCGTAAATATGAAAACGTTGTCTGCGAATAATGAGGTGCGAAGTTCCGTTTTGCCTATTTTGATGCCTTGTAAGAGGGCTATCTGGGAAAGATATCTAGAAAGAGGTTCTAAGGCTATGTTGAACAGGAGGGGGGAGAGAGGGCAGCCCTGCCTGGTCCCTTTAGGAAAGTGGAGGTCCTCTGAGAGGAGTCCAGAAGCAACAAGTATAGCTGAGGGCGCTGTATACATGGCATTAATAAGGTGGCAGAAGGGGCCTGAGAATCCCATTTTAGAAAAAGTAAGAGATAGCCAGTCAAAACTAACATTGTCGAAGGCTTTTTCTGCATCTAGTGTGATGATAGCATAGTCTCCCGTGGGGTCTTGTTTGGCGCGCTCAAGGGCCAGGAGTACCTTACGAATGTTAAGGGTGGCTGTCCGCCATTTCACAAAGCCTGATTGGGCCAGGTGTATGAGGTCCGGGAGCATGACAGCTAGCCTGGAGGCCACAATCTTCTATAGAATTTTGACATCCAGGTTGAGTAGTGAAATAGGCCTGTAGGAACCCGGTTCTAGAGGGTCTTTGCCCTTTTTAGAAAGTAGCTTGATGATAGCCTGGTTGCCCGTCGGGAGATAGGGGCCACCCGCCCAGATATTGGAATAAACCGAGTGGAGTATGGGTGCAGTGATATTAGGGAGAGTTTTATAAAATTCACTTGTGAAGCCGTCTGGGCCGGGAGCTTTCGAAGGGCGGAGAGCACGAATAGTGCCTTCTATTTCGTCGACGGAAATGGGGGCATTCAAGGATTCCAGATGGGTAGAGGAGATAGTCAGTAGATTCATTTTCTCAAGGAAGGCATGGGCTAGTTTATGGTCGATAGGGTCGGGCGCGTAGAGGGCTGTGTAATATTCCAGCATGGTTTTATTTATGTGTAGTGGGGTAGAATGTATAGTTCCCGTGCGGTCCCGCAGCGAGGTGATGTGCGTCGGACGGAGTGCGCCCTTGCAGAGTCTGGATAGGAGTTTGCCAGCCTTATTTCCATATTTATGTAGAGTGGCATCTAGATGTGATTTTTTTGTGAGTTCCAGGGTGTCCGCCCAGGTGTCAAAGGCATTTTTAGCCGCCGACCACTCCGCCTTGTCAGCCGGTGAAGTCGAGGTGGCGAGAATGCGTTGTGCTAGGTGAAGTCTATCGCTGGCCAGTTTAAATTTCGATAGTGCATTTCTTTTAAAGGAAGTGGCGTATGAGATGATCCGACCCCTCAAGTATGCTTTTCCAGCATCCCAGAGAAGGTTCGGATCCCCTGCATGTGGAGCATTAGCGGAGGAAAACTATGCCCATGATCGTTCAATGTATGCGCTGAAATCAGCATTATTGTGGAGGAAGGATGGGAAGCGCGAGATATTGGGGTGGGGGGAGGTCTAGATTTTCAAGGGTAAAGTGTATTGGGGCATGATCCGATATGGCTATGTCTCCAACCTCTGAGTCTGAAACTAGAGGAATAAGATTATCGGTCCCAAAGAAGTAGTCGATCTTAGTGAGGATCTTGTGAGGGTTGGGGTAGAAGGTGAACTCCCTGTCTACCGGGTGTGTTAAACGCCAGATGTCGGTGAGATGGAGGGAGTCCATGGTGGAGGCAAATAGGGTGGGAGCAGATGTAGTGAGTGCTGGGGTAGATTGTTTCGGAGAGGACCTGTCGTCTGGAGGATGTATGAGGGCATTAAAGTCTCCCCCAACTAGGTGAGGTAGGTGGGAGGTGGTGAGGAGCCAAGTAGAGAGTTGAGAATAAAAGGTCTTTGTGGGACTGTTAGGAGCGTATACATTAGAAATTACTAGGTCTTTAGTGCCTATTTTAACCCTGGAAGAGATGAATCGCCCTTGGTCATCCGTGTGCATGGATAGAACAGTACATGGGAGTTTTTTTTTAAATAGAAGGAGAACACCAGCTTTCTGTCCAACTGATTCTGACCCCAAGACCGTTCCAACCCAAAGTTTCTGCATACGACTGAAGTCGGATGCCGGAAGATGAGATTCCTGAAGTAGTGCTATGTCAGCTTTTAGCCTTTTGAGATGGCGAAGAATCTTCAGTCTCTGGAGAACGGAGACCCTTCACATTCCATGAGATCACCCTAAGATATCACGGATAATAAGGTGTATAGGTGGAGATTCAGTATCTGTAGGAGTATAAGTGGGGATCAGGAGGCATAATTTAGGCACGGGAGGAACGTGAGCGTCTATATGTGGAGCCCTCGAGTAAAGAGTGTAGGATGATATGTGGAGTGGGGGAAGGGGGGATGAAGGGGGGAAAAGAGTAGAGAACAAGGTAAAACAAAACAACTAGTTAAAGTAAGCATCAGAAAGAACTTCACTTTTTTCCGCATGAGTTCGCTGTGTAAGGTAGCTCCCCATACAGGACCCTGCATGGAAAGAGGAGAACAGTAATGGTGCCTGAGTGCCCCAGGGACATCAATGATGTGCGAGGGACCCCCGGAGTGGAGTTATGGCAAGGAGCCAGGTATGTTGCACAGCGGAGCCATGGTGGGTATTTAAATGTAAACAAAATTGCGTACAGTGCGGCATGATTGCATTGCTACCTTAGCTGGAAAAAAAAAAGAACATTGGGCTCAGGCATAACATACAGTACAATAGGAGTGTGTAAGAAAAAAGAAAGAAAAAAAAAACGACAAATGAATTTAGAACAATCGAGGGAGAGAGCACTGGGGGACCACCCAGGTGTCAGTGCCCAGAGGTGGACTCAGGAGGACCACGTAATTAGATCTAGCACACAAACAACCGGAGTGACAGAAAGAGACCATACAACCTGTAATGGCGTGGATGAAAGTTCATGGCAGTGTAGGAAAGTTCATCGCTGGGAGTTTTGGTAGCGCTGGTCCGGAGCAGAATGTCTAAAACGTTTTGGAGAGTCCTTGCGAGCAGGGCCGGCCCTACCATGGGACCCGATGGTACCCCGGTCCCAGGCGGCACTTTAAGGGGGGCGGCAAATTGCCGCCCGTCAGCCAGCGACATTCCGTGTCTCCTACTAATTTTCCTTTCCTGTGTCCCCGATTTTCCAGCCGCCATGTTTAATGTCCGGTGCCCTGTGATTGGACGAATGGGGGTCATGTGCGGCGTGGGGCTGGCCTGTCAGCGATCGCTCTAGAAGTCCCGCCTCCGCACATGACCGCCATACGTCCAATCACAGTGCGCTGGGAAACACGAACATGGTGGCGGCAGACAAGCACTGGAAGTGTGAGCTGTCTTCCCCTCCGCCTGTTCCTCTGCTTTGTTACGGCGCGGTGGAGATGGAATCATGGAGGTGCAGGCGTGCAGCGTCTGACACCATGGAGCGGGCTGCGGGTGGATGGCGCTGGCGGGAAGTTGGGACGCCGAAGCAGTTCTGCACATCCAGTGCTGAGGTCCCGAGGAGAGTCCTGGTGAAGAGCAGACAAAAGGTAAGGAGGACTCAAAGGATGGATTCGCACCGAGCTGTGGGGAGGGGGTCGGGTGTGAGTAGTGCAGGAAGTAGGACTCCTACTGTAGGAGTCAGGTGGGTCTGTGTAGTAGTGATGAGCCGAACACCCCCGGGTTCGGTTCGCACCAGAACCCGCGAACGGACCGAAAGTTCGAACGAACATTAGAACCCTATTAAATACAATGGATGCGAACGTTCGAATTCTAAAGTGCTAATTATAACAACTATTATGCATGTTATTGTCCTAAAAAGGGTTTGGGAACCCGGGTTCTGCACCAGGGGACATGTATCAATGCAAAAATAAGTTTTAAAAACGGTCGTTTTTCGGGAGCAGTCATTTTAATGATGCATAAAGTGAAAAAAAAAAGTCAAATATTCCTTTAAATATCGTACCTGGGGGGTGTCTAAAGTATGCCTGTGAAGTGCCACGTGTTTCCCGTGTTTAGAACTGTCCCTGCACAAAATAACATTTCTAAAGGGAAAAAAGTCATTTAAAACTGCTTGCGGCTTTAATGCAATGTCTGGTCCCGGTAATATGGATGAAAATCTTTAGGAAAAATGGCATAGCTACCCCATCAACACCCCCCCCCCCTACCCCAGCCCATTACCAGCCCCTTTGGGTCTTGTATGGATATTAAGGGGAACCCCGCACATAAAATAAAAAAGGCCCTATATACTCTGAACAGCCGTATACAGGCGGTGCATACAAGACAGGGACTGTAGGTTTGTTCTTATGTAGAATGTGTTTGTAATTTTGAACAGGTACATTGTTGAAGTGTAGCTCCAGCCCAAAAATCTATTTTTAAACTTTTTGGGAAACATAGGTAAGGGTTATCACCCCTGTAACATTTGTTTTGCTGTCTGTGCCCCTGTTCAGAACATTTCACCTCACTTTCCGTCCCAATGACAACTGTTTTTGAAATGTGGTGTTTTTCTTGAAACAAGGATTGCTGATAAAGCATCAGTACAGATGAGACCCCTTTCTCCCATATTTATTCTTACAGGAGAGAATTTTCCTTTCTAGGGGTAGATTTCCTCTCACTTCCTGTTGTCTTCTTTCGTTTGCAAGTAGGAGTCGTTTGTAAGTTGGATGTTTGAAAGTAGGGACCTGCCGTATATACTCTGCAGAAATAGGCCCCTTAGTTGTTGGTGTTGGCACAACACTGTAAGCACTCAGTTACTCTTGGTTGGTGCTGGAACGCCCTGCTGTCAACTATTATATCAGGAATTTTAATTACATATAATTGTTGAACAGTGGTAGTAAAAATTGGGGCTTTGATGGTGGTGCTGGTGCCACAACACTGTAAGCCCTGACAGTTACTCTTGGTGGGTGCAGCAATGGGCCCTGCTGTGAATTATTAGATCAAGAATTGTAATTACATGCCCCTTTTGAACAGGGGCTGAAAAATTGGGCCTTTCGTGGTGGTGGTGGTGGTGGCGTTGCCACAAGACTGTAAGCCCTCAGAGTTACTCTTGGTGGGTGCAGCAATGGACCCTGCTGTGAATTATTAGATCAAGAATTGTAATTGCATGCCCCTGTTGAACAGGGGCTGAAAAATTGGGCCTTAGGCACTGGTGGCACAACACTACAACCCCTCACAGATACTGTACTTGGAGCACAGCAATGAGCCCTGTTGCAAAGTATTGCTTCAAAAATTGTAATGACACGCCCCTGTTAAACAGGGGCTGAAAAATTGGGCCTTAGGCACTGGTGCCACAACACTCCAACCCCTCACAGATACTGTACTTGGAGCACAGCAATGAGCCCTATGGCAAATTATTGCTAAAAAAATTGTAATTACACGCCCCTGTAAAACAGGGGCTGAAAAATTGGGCCTTAGCCACTGGTGGCGGCACCCATAAACAAAAATGATCTTCCAAGCTATCATCATCAATCGTATCATTGAGGACTCGGAGGAGGAGGATAGCCAGTCAACATAACAGCACAGGCACTCAGCATCAGCATCAGTCTTGAAGGGATGTGACATGTTAAAATCAATTAGTCTGTTATATCAGCATCAGGTGTGTGGTAGCTGGTGGTGATCCAAGACTGGTTCATCTTGATGAAAGTCAGTCAATCAACCGAGTCGGTGGACAGGCGCACCCTGTGATCCGTGACAAATCCTCCAGCAGCACTGAATGTGCGTTCCGAAAGAACGCTGGATGCAGGACAGGCCAGTAGCTCAATTGCATACTGTGCAAGCTCTGGCCAGTGATCCATCCTCAAGACCCAGTAAGCCAGAGGATTTTCGGTGGGGAAGGTGTCCAAGTCTGACCTTGCCCCTAGATATTCCTGCACCATGTTTATCAGACGCTGGCGATGGTTGCTGGAACCGATCATACTTTGGGGCTGCGGACTAAAGAATTGTCTGAACGCATCGGTCAGACGGCCACCTTCCCCACCGCTCCTTCTTTGACTGGCCGAAGCCTCAGCAACTCGTTGTCCAGGACCAGGAGTTTGTAACCTCCCAGTCTCTGGGAACGCGTTGCACAGACCTTTCTGCAAGGCCTCCCGGAGTTGTCTCATCCTCTGCTCCCTCTGCGACGGTAACATAAGGTCCGCAACCTTACCCTTGTACCGTGGATCAAGGAGAGTGGCCAGCCAGTAATGGTCCCTCTCCTTGATCCGAAGAATACGAGGATCCTTCCGCAGACTTTGCAGGATCAGGGAGGCCATGCAGCGTAGGTTTGCTGAGGCATTCGCTCCGGAGTCCTCTGGGTCACTAAGGACGACATGATCCGCAGCCACCTCCTCCCAGCCACGTACAAGTCCACTGGTTTCTTGGGACTGTAAATCATCCCTAAAAGACTGCTGCTGATGATGCTGAGTGCCAGCCTCCACCTCCATGCTGACACAATCCTCCTCCTCCTCCTCCTCCTCTTCCTGTGCGATGGGTGGGACAGAAGGAACACTGTCTGGGTAAAGGGGGCCTTGAGAGGCAAGGAAGTCCTCCTCTTCCTGCCTCTGTTCTGCCTCAAGTGCCCTGTCCATTATTCCACGCAGCGTGTGCTCCAACAGGTGGACAAGAGGTACAGTGTCACTGATGCATGCACTGTCACTGCTCACCATCCTCGTGGCCTCCTCAAATGGTGCCAGGACAGTGCATGCATCCCTGATCATGCCCCACTGGCGTGGAGAAAAAAACCAAGCTCCCCTGACCCTGTCCTGGTGCCGTAGTCGCACAGGTACTCATTGATGGCCCTCTGCTGCGTGTGCAGCCGCTGCAGCATGGCCAACGTTGAGTTCCACCTGGTGGGCATGTCACATATAAGGCGGTTCTTGGGCAGGTTCAACTCCTTTTGCAGCTCAGCCAGGCGAGCACTGGCATTATAAGATCTGCGGAAATGCACACAGACTTTCCTGGCCTGCCTCAGGACATCCTGTAAGCCCGGGTACCTGCCCAAGAACCGCTGCACCACCAGGTTAAGGACGTGAGCCACACAGGGCACATGGGTCAGTTGTCCCTGTCGGAGGGCGGAGAGGAGGTTGGTGCCATTGTCGCAAACCACCATTCCTGGCTTAAGCTGGCGTGGCGTCAACCACCTCTCGGCCTGGCCCTGCAGAGCAGACAGGACCTCTGCCCCAGTGTGGCTTCTGTCCCCCAAACACACCAGCGCAAGCACGGCATGGCATCTTTTTGCCTGCGTACTTGCGTAGCCCCGTGAACGGCTACGGAGCACCGCTGGTTCATAGGACAAACCACAGGAAGAGGCCATGGAGGAAGAAGAAGAGGAGGGGGTGGAGGAGAGAGGTGTGTCACAACCAGTAGTAGCATTTTGGAGGCGTGGCGGTGGGACAACCTCCAACACTACTGCACCTTGTCCTGCATCCTTCCCAGCTGCCAAAAGAGTGACCCAATGGGCCGTGAAAGAAAGGTAACGTCCCTGTCCATGCCTGCTGGACCATGAGTCAGCGGTAATATGCACCTTACCGCTGACCGCCCTGTCCAGCGAGGCCAAGACATTGCCTTCCACATGCCGGTAGAGAGCCGGAAATGCCTTCCGTGAGAAAAAGTGGCGTTTGGGAACCTGCCACTGAGGAACCGCACATTGCACAAACTCACGGAAGGGGGCCGAGTCTACCAACTGAAAAGGCAGCAGTTGAAGCGCTAGCAATTTAGCCAAGCTAGCATTCAACCGCTGGGCATGTGGATGGCTGGGAGTGAACTTCTTTCGACGGTCCAGCAGCTGGGGCAGGGAAATTTGCCTGCTAGAATCGGACGTCGGTGTACTGCTAGCAGAGTGGCCGCAAGTACTTGGCTGTGACACACCTAATTCTACACCTTCATTCCTCTCAGTGCATGTTTCAGAGAGGACTGAAGTTATAGTGGGGTTGGAGATCCCAGCTGATGCGGTGCAAGGAGAGGTCCGCTTTGTTCTTTGGTGTGGGTCTTTGAGGTAGGCTTGCCAACGAGCTGCATGGCAGGTCAACATATGTCTGGTCAGGCATGTGGTACCCAAGCGGCTGATGTTTTGGCCACGCGATATACGCTTGAGACATATGTTGCAAACAGCAGCTGTGCGATCTGATGCACTAGCCTCAAAAAAGGCCCACACCAAAGAACTTTTTGAATGACGGGCAGAGGCAGCGCCCTGCACAGGCGGAGCTCTGCGGTGTGATTCTGTCGGTGTACTGCCCTTACGCTGGCCACCAAAGGGCATCCTGCCTCATTGGAGATGTGCCTCCTCCTCATCCTCCTCCTCCTCCTCTCTCCTATTAGGCACCCACGTGGAGTCAGTGACCTCATCATCCCCTCCCTCCTCATCACTGGAGCCAATCTGGCAGTATGCTGCAGCTGCTGGAACATGACTGCCAGATTGGTGTCCTTCTTGAGCATCCCCTCTGTCTGCTCTCACGCTACTGCCTTCCTCTAGCTGGGTTTCATCATCAGACCCTTCGAAACGCTGGGCATCCTCCTGGAGCATGTACCCAACACTGTGCTGAAACAGTTCGGGGGACTCCTCAGGAGGAGGACATGGTGGGTCTAGGGCAGGAGTGACTGATGATGAGTCTGACATTGATACCAGGGAAGAGGACGCTTTGGCAGCTGCTTTTCCAGTACCCTGAGCCTGGGTGAGAGAGGATGAGGAGGAGGAGGAGGGCTTGGTCATCCACTCTACCAAGTCTTCGGCATGATGTGGCTCAACATGTCCAGCTGCCGAAAAGAAGGACAAGCGTGTCCCATGGCCATGTGCTGATGACAATGCACCGCGTCCACGACCAGCACTGTTGCCCCCAGACACAGAGCCTGCTTGCCCTCTTTTATTGCCTCCTGACTGTCTGCCTCTCCTTGTTTGCCTTCCAGACATTCTAATAGATGGCCTGCAGGGAGATGGGAAAAAAGCAATAAGGGCTACCTTCAGGTGTCCTTCTCTGTCCCTTGAAACAAGGACTTGCACAGTGAAAGAAACTGACACTCTCCCTACCTACAGTTTTCTGTCCCTAGAAAAAATGTTTTTTTTAAGCACAATTTAGCACAAGGAGAATTCACTCACTGTCCTTCCAGGTCCCTGGAAACAAGGACTTTGACAGTGAAAGAAACTGACACTCTCCCTACCTACAGTTTTCTGTCCCTAGAAAAAATGTTTTTTTTAAGCACAATTTAGCACAAGGAGAATTCACTCACTGTCCTTCCAGGTCCCTGGAAACAAGGACTTTCACAGTGAAAGAAACTGACACTCTCCCTACCTACAGTTTTCTGTCCCTAGAAAAAATGTATTTTTTAAGCACAATTTAGCACAAGGAGAATTCACTCACTGTCCTTCCAGGTCCCTGGAAACAAGGACTTTGACAGTGAAAGAAACTGACACTCTCCCTACCTACAGTTTTCTGTCCCTAGAAAAAATGTTTTTTTTAAGCACAATTTAGCACAAGGAGAATTCACTCACTGTCCTTCCAGGTCCCTGGAAACAAGGACTTTGACAGTGAAAGAAACTGACACTCTCCCTACCTACAGTTTTCTGTCCCTAGAAAAAATGTTTTTTTTAAGCACAATTTAGCACAAGGAGAATTCACTCACTGTCCTTCCAGGTCCCTGGAAACAAGGACTTTGACAGTGAAAGAAACTGACACTCTCCCTACCTACAGTTTTCTGTCCCTAGAAAAAATGTTTTTTTTAAGCACAATTTAGCACAAGGAGAATTCACTCACTGTCCTTCCAGGTCCCTGGAAACAAGGACTTTGACAGTGAAAGAAACTGACACTCTCCCTACCTACAGTTTTCTGTCCCTAGAAAAAATGTTTTTTTTAAGCACAATTTAGCACAAGGAGAATTCACTCACTGTCCTTCCAGGTCCCTGGAAATAAGGACTTTGACAGTGAAAGAAACTGACACTCTCCCTACCTACAGTTTTCTGTCCCTAGAAAATATGTTTTTTTTAAGCACAATTTAGCACAAGGAGAATTCACTCACTGTCCTTCCAGGTCCCTGGAAACAAGGACTTTCACAGTGAAAGAAACTGACACTCTCCCTACCTACAGTTTTCTGTCCCTAGAAAAAAAGTTTTTTTTAAGCACAATTTAGCACAAGGAGAATTCACTCACTGTCCTTCCAGGTCCCTGGAAACAAGGACTTTCACAGTGAAAGAAACTGACACTCTCCCTACCTACAGTTTTCTGTCCCTAGAAAAAATGTTTTTTTTAAGCACAATTTAGCACAAGGAGAATTCACTCACTGTCCTTCCAGGTCCCTGGAAACAAGGACTTTCACAGTGAAAGAAACTGACACTCTCCCTACCTACAGTTTTCTGTCCCTAGAAAAAATGTTTTTTTTAAGCACAATTTAGCACAAGGAGAATTCACTCACTGTCCTTCCAGGTCCCTGGAAACAAGGACTTTGACAGTGAAAGAAACTGACACTCTACCTACCTACAGTTTTCTGTCCCTAGAAAATATGTTTTTTTTAAGCACAATTTAGCACAAGGAGAATTCACTCACTGTCCTTCCAGGTCCCTGGAAACAAGGACTTTCACAGTGAAAGAAACTGACACTCTCCCTACCTACAGTTTTCTGTCCCTAGAAAAAATGTTTTTTTTAAGCACAATTTAGCACAAGGAGAATTCACTCACTGTCCTTCCAGGTCCCTGGAAACAAGGACTTTGACAGTGAAAGAAACTGACACTCTCCCTACCTACAGTTTTCTGTCCCTAGAAAAAATGTTTTTTTTAAGCACAATTTAGCACAAGGAGAATTCACTCACTGTCCTTCCAGGTCCCTGGAAACAAGGACTTTCACAGTGAAAGAAACTGACACTCTCCCTACCTACAGTTTTCTGTCCCTAGAAAAAATGTTTTTTTTAAGCACAATTTAGCACAAGGAGAATTCACTCACTGTCCTTCCAGGTCCCTGGAAACAAGGACTTTGACAGTGAAAGAAACTGACACTCTCCCTACCTACAGTTTTCTGTCCCTAGAAAAAATGTTTTTTTTAAGCACAATTTAGCACAAGGAGAATTCACTCACTGTCCTTCCAGGTCCCTGGAAACAAGGACTTTGACAGTGAAAGAAACTGACACTCTCCCTACCTACAGTTTTCTGTCCCTAGAAAAAATGTTTTTTTTTAAGCACAATTTAGCACAAGGAGAATTCACTCACTGTCCTTCCAGGTCCCTGGAAACAAGGACTTTCACAGTGAAAGAAACTGACACTCTCCCTACCTACAGTTTTCTGTCCCTAGAAAAAATGTTTTTTTTAAGCACAATTTAGCACAAGGAGAATTCACTCACTGTCCTTCCAGGTCCCTGGAAACAAGGACTTTCACAGTGAAAGAAACTGACACTCTCCCTACCTACAGTTTTCTGTCCCTAGAAAAAATGTTTTTTTTAAGCACAATTTAGCACAAGGAGAATTCACTCACTGTCCTTCCAGGTCCCTGGAAACAAGGACTTTCACAGTGAAAGAAACTGACACTCTCCCTACCTACAGTTTTCTGTCCCTAGAAAAAATGTTTTTTTTAAGCACAATTTAGCACAAGGAGAATTCACTCACTGTCCTTCCAGGTCCCTGGAAACAAGGACTTTGACAGTGAAAGAAACTGACACTCTCCCTACCTACAGTTTTCTGTCCCTAGAAAAAATGTTTTTTTTAAGCACAATATAGCACAAGCACAAAACACACTGACACTCTCCCTACCTATCCTTCTCTTTCCCTAAACTAAAGGAATCCAGGTTAAGCAAGAAAGAAATAAAAGTCACTGTCCCTGCCTATGCTGCTCTATCCCTGCTCCGGAACACACTACACTAGGCCGCCGTGCTGGCGGCCTTTTATAGTGTGGGGCGTGTACTAAACACCCTCAGCAATAATTGGCCACAGGCATCCTGCCTGTGGCCAATCATTGCTCTCCTCGCTGCCGGCGCTGTGATTGGCCAAGCATGCGGGGTCACAGTACATGCTTGGCCAATCACAGCGCCTGGATGACACTGCGATGGCGTAGTGCATTGTGGGCCGTTCGCGTCACTCGAATTTGGCGCGAACGGCCCAAATCGTTCGATCTTCGTCGAACGATCGAACAGCCGATGTTCGAGTCGAACTTAGGTTCGACTCGAACACGAAGCTCATCCCTACTGTGTAGTAGGTCAGTGTAGGTGTAAGGTCGGTGGGTCAGTGTATGTGTCAGTCAGTGTAATAGTCAGTGTTGCTGTCAGGTCAGTGTAATGTGAGTAGTGCAGGAAGTAGGAGTGAGGTAGGTGTCAGGTAGGTCAGTGTAGGGATCAGTGTAGGTGTCAGGTAGGTCAGTGTAGGGGTCAGGGTAATGGTCATGTAGGTCAGGTGGGTCAGTGTAATGTGAGTAGTGCAGGAAGTAGGAGTCAGGTGGATCAGTGCATGTGTCACGTAGGTGTGTCAGGGGGTCAGTGTAGGGGTCAGATAGGTCACATGTGTTCAAAAAATGTGCAGCGCTATGTGGTTAAAACCATGTGTGAAATAAATGTTAAACCTTGAAATGTGAAAAATTAATATATGAAAAATTAATTAAAAAGAAAACTAATGCAGAGTCCAAAAAGAACACAACATAGTCCGTGAAGAGTTAATTCCAAAAGCAAATCCGTGAAGGGTTAAGGGCTGTAGCCAATAAAGAGACTAGGGTCTAGTGGAGCATAATAAAATAAAAATAAACATTTCTTGATCAGTTTAGGTCGATATGTATTCTTCTACATATGTTTGGTAAAAAAAATGCAATGTGTATATTGATTAGTTTGTGCAAAAGTTATACCGTCTACAAAATAGAGGATAGATTTATGGCATTTTTATTATTATTATTTTTTTTTTTACTAGTGTAGCGGGATCTGGTGATCTGCGATTTTTAGCTAGACTGTGACATTGCGGTGGACAGATCAGACACTTTTGACACTTTTTTGGAACCAGTGACATTTATACAGCGATCTGTGCTATAAAAATGCACTGATTACTGTGTAAATGTCACTGGCAGGAAAGGGGTTAAATGTGTTCCCTGGGAGGTGTTTCTAACTGGGGGGGGTGATGGGACTGACTGTAGGAGGAGAGAGATCTCTGTTCCTAATCACTAGGAAGAGCAGATCTGTCTCTCCTCCCCTGTCAGAATAGGGATCTGTCTGTTTACATTAACAGATCCCCGTTCTGGCTTTCTGGAGCGATCGCGGCCACCAGACACGCATAGGTCCTTTTATACTCCTTTACATGTATAGAGCCGTGACAGGTCCACTTTAGTTATCATGAGATAAAATAATGAATGTGGGGTATTTGGTGGGCGTGATTTTTTATTTTTTTTGGGGGGGGGGGGGGGGCAGCATTTAATTCTTGGTACCAGGCAGCACAATGTCTTGGGCCGGCACTGCTTGCGAGGGCTTCTCTGTTCCAGAGATTGGAGGCTAGAAGTCGACTTGGAAGGCGTGTGAGGAATTGCATCACCCTGTAGGGAACGGACAAAGGATTCTGCTTCCAAGGGATCCTGGAACGACAGTTTTTCCCCTTTAGGTAATTTGAGGCGTAGAGTTGCAGGAAAAGCCAGGGTGAATTTTATTTGTTGCTTGAAGAGTTCAGAGCAGATCGGTTGAAAAGCTTTTCTTTTCTTGGAGACTTCGATCGAGTAGTCTGCAAAAATTAGGATTTTTACCCCGTCTATTTGGAGAGATGGGGACTGCCGGAATGTCTGTAGAATGAGGGATTTTTCAGCATAGTTGAGGTACTTGGCAATAATGGGACGGGGTGATTTGCGCTCGGTATTGAAGGACCCCATACGGAGTGCGCGTTCCACTGTGAACAGGCCCGAAAGACCCATGGCCTCCGGTATGCGTTTGAGCAGAATTCTGACAGAGCTGCAGAGGGAAGCGATTCGGGGACGCCTACAAATCGCAAGTTGCTCCTTCTGGATCTATTTTCCAAATCTTCCAATTTTTGAATGATATATTGGTTAGTTTTGTCCTGCGACTGCTCCGTGGCCTGCGCTTGGTAAAGTTTGTCTTCTATCTCAGACAGGCGGTATTCCATCTCATTTAGTCTAGTGGAATGTTCAGCGATTTGGGCTTTGATTTGTTGCATGCCCGCATTAACTGCCTTTTCCACCGAGGCAGAGATCATGGGGGAGAGAAGAGCTGCCACAGCATTAGCAATGCGGTGTGTGTTATCTGCATCCCCGGGGGGTGTGGAAGTGGTATAACCCCCTGGTGCGACTGGCAGGATTGATGATAGAGTTGGACCCTGAGGTGGGTTAGCAGAGGGGGTGGTGGTGTGCTGGGAGGGGTGTCCGCTCACCTCCATGTCGGTCACCTGTGATTCCTCCGCCGCGTGTGAGTAGGCCGAAGCCGGGGCCTCGATTTGCTGCTTGGCCTGCGGCGGCACTGTGGCCGCGAACGAGCGGGCACCGTTTTTTTCCACAAAGCGGTTCATCATAGTGAGGGGGGCATCCGGGGATGGCGGATGGCTGTGGGGGGCCACTCAGGCTGATTTTATAGGCCGGTATATCGGGTCCTGGAGCTGAGAGAAGGAGCAGCTACCTCATGCGGAACCGGAAGTGTTTTTTTTTTTAATTGTCACTCTTTATTTGTTAATAGCGCAAAAAAATAAAAGCCGCAGAGGTGATCAAATACCACCAAAAGCAAGCTCTATTTGTGGGGAAAAAAAATTACGTAAATTTTGGTACGGCATTGCACGACCGCGAAATTGTCAATTAAAGCGTCATAGTGCTGCATCGTAAGAAATGGCCCGGTCATTAAGCAGGAAAATCTTCTGGTCTGTAAGTGGTTAACAAGGGGGCCCCTAGATCCCGCCCCCTCCCCTATGTGAATAGGTATTAAGTACATCGTATCCCTACCCATTCACCAAAAAAGTGTGAAAAAATAAAAAACACAAGAGACAGTTTTTGACAAATCCTTTAAAAAAAAAAAAGTGTCCCGCGATGTAAATCCACCGTCAATCACGCCGCCCAACAGACCTGAAAATTTTTTAAAAATGTAAACGCTCCGCCTCCCACCCGACTGCTCTCTCTTCGCTTTCACGCAGTGACGTAACTGGGTGACGTAACTGGGTAACCCCGTCCCCTTATGACGTCATGTGACATGTGTGTGTATATATATATATATATATATATATATATATATATATATATATATAATTTAAATAAACTAAATACATTAAACTTTAGGACAAATAACGTCTTTATCAAAAAAATAAAAAAAATAATAAATCTTCATCAAACATATTTTGTTCTACTCTGTATATCTGTATCCCTCTAAAAAATGTTTGTGTTTTATAATGACACTGACAGGGTGAATTTCTATAGCTTTTTGTGTGCAATTTGCAAACAGTTAAAAAAGAAAAAAGATACAAATAAATAATTGTCTTGCTCCTAATTTACAATGATTATGATTTGCTTGGAGCTGTAGAGATTTAGGCTCTCGGGGAAACAGAATCTTATATAACAATCATACATTTGTGGAGGTTAGAAGATGCACAGACCGTTTGTTTATGCAGATCACAAAAATTATTACATCGCTGACAACAGCTAGACCCGGGATGTTCAAGGTAATGAAAAAAAAAAATTGTCTTTAATGCAGCAATCCAGTAATTCAAGATAAACACCGATAGACAATACAAAGCATTAATGCAGTCATTAATCTAAACTCCAGGCAAACAGCTACTGTACATACACAGTAGACAGACAACATTTTAGAATAACCTTTTCACTTTAAAAAAAAATGTAAGCAGCTGAATGTGTATGTGCTCTGAAATTAAGGTATTGAGCCAATCATTTGTGATAACAATGAAATTATTTTAATAAAATTTAATGCAGAATCCCTGGCAAAAATCTAAAATGACATACAGTGCCTTGCAAAAGTATTCACCCCCTTGGCTTTTTACCCATTTTGTTCTCCCTCCTGTAGATATATGTCGGGCAGAATGGCACGTACAGGCACATCAACCTACCTGTACGTCCCCTTTAACTGCCCGACGTGGGGGGTGGCGACCCTGCTGCCTTCCCCATGAGTCGGACCGCGGGTCCCGTGGACTCGATCGCTGCAGGGATCCCCCGCGATCGTCTCACGGAGGTATAGAGCAGGGAGATGCTTGTGTAAACAAGCATCTCCCTGCTCTGCCTAGTGACAATGACACGGATCTCGGCTCCCTGTACTTGGAGCGGAGATCGGTGTCATGTGACACAGAGCACATCCCCCCTACAGTTAGAAACACAATGCAGGGAACATTTAACCCCTACAGCGCCCCCTAGTGGTTACCCCCTTCACTGCCAGTGTCATTTTCACAGTAACCAGTGCATTTTTATAGCACTGATCGCTGTGAAAATGACAATGGTCCAAAAATGTGTCAAAAGTGTCCGATGTGTCCGCCATAATGTCGCCATAATGTCGCAGTCACGGAAAAAATCACTGATCGCCGCCATTACTAGTAAAAGAAAAAAAATTAATAAAAATGCCATAAAACTATCCCCTATTTTGTAAACGCTATAACTTTTGCGCAAACCAATCAATAAATGGCGATTGCGTTTTTTTTTACCAAAAATATGTAGAAGAATACGTATCTGCCTAAACTGAGGAAAAAAAATTGCATATTTTTGGGGGGTATTTATTATAGAAAAAAGTAAAAAATATTGCATTTTTTTTTTCAAAATTGTCGCTCTTTTTTTGTTTATAGCGCATAAAATAAAAACCGCAGAGGTGATAAAATACCACCAAAAGAAAGCTCTATTTGTGGGAAAAAAAGGACGTCAATTTTGTTTGGGAGCGACGCAGTGCCGAATCGCAAAAAGGGGCCTGGTCTTTAACCAGCCAAAATGGTCCGGGGCTGAAGTGGTTAATCTGAATTATATGTGATGGATGAGAAAACAATAGTCTAAGTTGGTGAAGTAAAATTAGAAAAATATATACATAAAACAATTTTTCAGAAATAAAAAAATTGATAATTGGCATGTGCGCTTGTATTCACCCTCTTTGTTATGAAGCCCATAAAAAGCTCTGGTGCAACCCATTACCTTCAGAAGTCACATAATTAGTGAAATGATGTCCACCTGTGTGCAATCTAAGTGTCACATGATCTGTCATTACATATACACACCTTTTTGAAAAGCCCCAGAGGCTGCAACACCTAAGAAAGAGGCACCACTAACCAAACACTGCCATGAAGACCAAGGAACTCTCCAAACAAGTAAGGGACAATGTTGTTGAGAAGTACAAGTCAGGGTTAGGTTATAAAAAAATATCCAAATTATTGATGATCCCTAGGGGCACCATCAAATCTATCATAACCAAATGGAAAGAACATGGCAAGAGATGGTCGCACACCAAGACACACGGACCGGGCAAGGAGGGCATTAATCAGAGAAGCAGCACAGAGATCTAAGGTAACCCTGGAGGAGCTGCAGAGTTCCACAGCAGAGACTGGAGTATCTGTACATAGGACGACAATAAGCTGTACATTACACATAGTTGGGCTTTATGGCAGAGTGGCGAGAAGAAAGCCATTACTTTCAGCAAAAAACAAAATGGCACTTTTGAGTTTTCAAAAAGGCATGTGGGAGACTCCCAAAATGTATGGAGAAAGGTGCTCTGGTCTGATGAGACTAAAATTTAAATCATTGGCCATCAAAGAAAACGCTATGTCTGGTGCAAACCCAACACATCACATCACCCAAAGAACACCATCCCCACAGTGAAACATGGTGGTGGCAGCATCATGCTGTGGGGATGTTTTTCAGCAGTCGGGACTGGGAAACTGGTCAGAGTTGAGGGGAAGATGGATGGTGCTAAATACAGGGATATTCTTGAGCAAAACCTGTACCACTCTGCGTGTGATTTGAGGCTAGGGCTGAGGTTAAAAGAGAAGTATGGGTTTTGAGTTTTTCCCATATTTATACTTACCTCAGTGGATAGAGCATCAGACCGATGCTCCAGCTGTCCCCCGCCATCTGTGCACTGAGAACCGAGGCACCGAACATCGCCGCTGGCTCGGTTCTCACAGATCCCCGAGAGGAAAGAGGCTGACTGTCAGTCAGCCTCTTTCCTCTCTGCTTCTCCATGCTCATTGGAGCGCTGAGCCGTGGAGGGGCGGGGAGAGGCTGTCCCAGTGTCTCAGTGGCTCGCTGAGACTGCCATCAATCAGGGCAGCTGGCGGATCCCGACTTTCTAAGTCCTGATGACGCGCTGCTCCGACTGATGACAGTGACGTCAGCAGAGAGCGGACTTCAGACCGCTCTCCGCTGAAAACGGGTCACAGGAGTACAAAACGAATCGCACTCCTGTGACCCAGAGGAGAAGCCCAGCCGAAAAAAGCTTAGGCTGGGCTTCCCCTTTAAGGGGAAACATGTAAATCTGTTGGAATGGCCTAGTCAAAGCCCAGACATCAATCCAATAGAAAATGTGTGGTCAGACTTAAAGATTGCTGTGTTCACGAGTGCAAACCATCCAACTTGAAGGAGCTGGAGCAGTTTTGCAAGGAGGAATGGGCAAAAATCCCAGTGGTAAGATGTGGCAAGCTCATAGAGACTTATCCAAAGCGACTTGGAGCTGTGATAGCCGCAAAATGTGGCTCTACAAAGTATTGACTTTAGGGGGGTGAATAGTTATGCACATTGACTTTTTCTGTTATTTTGTCCTATTTGTTGTTTGCTTTACAATAAAAAGAAAAACATCTTCAAAGTTGTGGGCATGTTCTGTAAATTAAATTATGCAAATCCTCAAACAATCCATGTTAATTCCAGGTTGTGAGGCAACAAAACACGAAAAATGCCAAGGGGGGTGAATACTTTTTAAAGGCACTGTATGATGCCGCCTGGTAGTAGCGCAGGTTTTATCATCTATTGATCCTGCACTAGATCTAATTTGGTTCTACTTCTTGTAACAGACCAAGCTGTCTAGTAAAAGTGATATTTACAGGGACATATATAAGGGCCAAAATACATCCCTGGGAATTACAGACCAGTTAGCCTAACATCAATAGTATGTAAGCTCTTGGAGGGGATGATAAGGGACTATATACAAGATTTTAGTAATGAGAACGGTATCATTAGCAGTAATCAGCATGGATTCATGAAGAATGGTTCTTGCCAAACCAACCTATTAATTTTCTATGAGGAGGTGAGCTGCCATCTGGATAAAGGAAGGCCCGTGGTGTATCTGGATTTTGCAAAAGCATTTGACACAGTTCCCCATAAACGTTTACTGTACAAAGTAAGGTCCGTTGGCATGGACCACAGGGTGAGTACATGGTGGATTGAAAAGTGGCTACAAGGGCGAGTTCAGAGGGTGGTGATAAATGGGGAGTACTTGGAATAGTCAGAGGTGGGCAGGGCCGCCATCTGGAATTTTGGGGCCCTTACACAGCTTCGGGCATGGGCCCCCTGGAGCAGAGGGCTGCCACGAATTGAGAAGCGGGGGGTTGCCAGGAATTGAGAAGTGGGGGGGCTGCTGCCGCGAATTGTTGAGGCCGGGGGGGGGGCTTTTGGTGCTGACGAAAAAAAAAAAAAAGGGGGGGTTGCCATCCGGTGCCCTGGGGACCTCTGGGCCTCTGGGTACCTCTGGGCCCCTTACAAAAAAGAAATAAAATAAATAATAAGTTATAAACAAAAAATATATATATATATTAAAAAAAATGGGGGTTGCCATCCGGGGCCCTGGGGACATCCGGGCCTCTGGGGAGCTCTGGGCCCCTTACAAAAAAAAAGAAAAGAAAAAAAAATGTAATAAAAAAAATATATATATTATAAAAAAGGGGGGTTGCCATCCGGGGCCCTGGGGACCTCCGGGCCCTTTACAGGTGTACTGCCTGTACCCCCCTGATGGCGGCCCTGGGGGTGGGTAGTGGGGTCCCCCAGGGTTCTGTGCTGAAACCAATCCTGTTTATTTGTTCATAAATGACCTGGAGGATGGGATAAACAGTTCAATCTCTGTATTTGCGGACGATACTAAGCTAAGCAGGCCAATAACTTCTCCGCAGGATGTGGAAACCTTACAAGAAGATCTGAACAAATTAATGGGGTGGGCATCTACATTGCAAATGAGGTTTAATGTAGAAAATTTTAAAATAATGCATTTGGGTCGCAAAAATATGAATGCAATCTACTCACTAGGGGGAGAACCTCTGGGGGGAATCTAGGATGGAAAAGGACCTGGGGGTCCTAGTAGATGATAGGCTCAGCAATGGCATGCGATGCCAAGCTGCTTCTAACAAAGCAAACAGAATATTGGCATGTATTAAAAAGGGGATTAACACCAGAGATAAAATGATAATTCTCCCGCTCTACAAGACTCTGGTCCGGCCGCACCTGGAGTATGCTGTCCAGTTCTGGGCTCCAGTCCCCAGGAAGCATGTACTGGGAATAGAGCGAGTACAAAGAAAAGGGCAACAGAGCTGTAATTATGTAACTATATATAACACTGCCGGGGGTGCTTCCAAAAGAAAAAAATGCAATTGCTTAAAACATTATAACCCAAAATATTAAAACCCAAAAGCAAACATTTATTGCATTGCAGCTTACCAATTCTTAGATGTGATCGCTGCATAAGTCTTATTTTTTAGGCTTTATTTCCTTCTTTTTTTTTTTTTTACCTGGTGTTCCAGCCAGCAAGTCTGTTGTTTTTCAAAAGAACAAACTCTCCAGCAGAATGTATCAGTTACAGAAATGACAGAGAGGAGACAAACCATTTTACACTGACAGGGGTGCTTACAATGATCAGCTTTGAATTATTTATGTAAAACCTCTATCCTAAAAGAAGAAAAAAAAAATCTGTAACTGATTATAGTATTATCTATAGTTTAGTATTAGCTGGAGTTTGGCTTTTATTTGTTAGTGTATCTAAATCTTCTAGTACATATAACACACCCCTTCCCCCAGACTGAAAAATGCTGCTGTCCGAAGGTGCCTCCTTTATCCAGAGTGGGGGGTGCTCTAATACAGGAGGTGTGTTATGCCTTGTACACACAGTTGGATTTTCCATCTGGATAAACTCCAATGGATTTTTCAGACGGAATTCAGTCTATACATGTCCATATCTTCTCACATTTTCATTACACACCATGGCTCCTCCATGTTATCACATTTCATATTTCAATGGGTTCCTATGCTGTTTTTTTTTTTTTTTACCCAGTCTACACGTTTTTTCCTTTTTTCCTCTTTGTGCATTATCAGCAGATTCACACACATTCCCTCACAGACCCACACCTTCCACTTTCCTTCCATTCATTTTTTCCCCCTACTTTTGCTTTTTGTTCCTAGTTTCCCTGTAGACTCTCTCGCTAATCTTTTTTTCATTATTGATATCGCTACTCAGGGCCATTTGTCCTCCATCTGTTGGTGCGCCTCCGTCTCTGGCTGGCCCGGCCCTCTTTGCCTAGCCTGTGCTGTTCTACCCCCCCCTTCCTGTTCAGTGTGGGGCCGCAAGCTGCGACCTCTCGTAGGTCTGGGGGTGGTCCCTCTTTTCTCCGCAACCTGGTCCATTGTTTCACCTGACCCTTTTCTCTGCTGTCCGGATCTCTGAGAGGGTTTGCTCCTCACTACTGGTCCTGGTTCTCGACATCCACCTTGGTATTTATTTCAGAACTGTCACTAACCATCTAACGATGACCGTATATACATGGAAATCACATACATACATACATATGTCTCATTTCTGTTGTTTGTTTTCTTTTTAACAAGTTTCATTGATGTGCATATATTTTATTATAGAATCTATGCTCGCAAATCCTTTCTCCCCCTGAAGAAGACCGCTACTACAAAGGTCGAAACGAGTCAAGGTTTTTGCGTTTATAGTAAATATTTTTGTAGCGGCCTCAGCCCTCTCCCTTGCTTTATTGGTTATATGGCTGTTGTCTAGGGGTACCTGGGGGAGAGATATGAGACACACCACGGCCCATGTCCTCCTGTAACTAAGAGGTGAAAGCCAGAAGATTGGGCTCTTGTGTAGGTGTCCTAGAGTCAAGTCCAGTTCTTCGTCCCTGACTCCTTTGCTTTAGTAACCCAAGTTCCACAAAGTGAATAGGTACAACTCAGTTTTATTCTTCTTGCCAAGCAATAAAACAGTCTTTCTCCTTTGGAAAATGGGGGACAGATCGAGGCACAATCCTTTCCCTTCTTGCTGCTGCCCACTGTGCTGTCACCAGTGGTGAATAGTCACTGCCACTGACTAGGTAATATAGAACGTGAATTACCTTCGCTCACTTTGCCCCTGTCAGGGGAAGAAATCCATCCAAGGGAGAAGTGGAGGCCTCTCCATCACCAGCGATGCTGTGCCGGACTCTTCGGAGAAGTTACTGCGCACCAGTCCTCACGAACTCAGACACGGGCACCCAAGGCATTAGGGCCCCCTTTGGATTCCTCCACCCTCGCGGAACTCAGTCGAAGGTACTGAGCCCCAGGCATCCGCCATAGTACCTCACCACAGGCTAAAGGTGCCTGAGATGGACTCCATCTCCGCTCCAGCTAGGCCAAGGGCGCCTAGGCCTGGAACACAGGAACGCCAGCACCCAAGCTGAAGGTGCCTGGGTGCGGCCACGTCCTCCGACTCTCTCCCCAAGGTCAGGGCCTCCGCCCCTTTTATGACCTCTCCCTTTGCATCACAGCGGGTTCCCCGCCCCGCTGTACCAGCTCCAGGGGAGGACAAAAAGGAACAGTTCGCGGTGTGAGTTCAGCTCCGGTCCAAGCCAACAGTGCCACCCAGGGACCCCAAGGAACCTCACACCACCAGAGTCCTCACATAATTCAAATACCCGCTACATTTTCAATGTTGTATAAATTCATATTGGTTGTTCTATATACATGCACAAGTTCATTATTAATGTCTTTCGGAGCTCATGTTCTCATTCCCATCAGATGTTTTTTTCTATCCTCATTGTTTGTTTTATCAAATAAACTTTATATATTTTTAACAGTTACCACCTCAATCATTTCTACTCATTGCTGCAATACAAAGCCCCTAGGGATACTTTTTCCTTTCTTCTAACCAGCTTAACACCTTCCCACCTAGCCTAACGTCCTCCAAGGATCGCGCCTCATGCATGGGCTGCGCTGCTGCGTGATCTGTCGTCTGATGTACCTAGCGGATAACAGTTCAGTGTACCAGCAAGCTGCCAATACCATGTAAATACTGTGACCAATCACAGGAGATCACATGACAATTGTGCACAATGAATGGCTTTCATTCATTGTGTACTATTGTGTTGATCTATGTGATTGGTCACAGTAATCACATGGTACAGACAGGGCCAATCAGAGCTAATCACAATAGTAAACATTTACTTGATTTCTATCACAAGTGGGCGAATAAGACCCCTTGTTATAGCTTTAAACAGTTACAGGTGCGATTTATGGAGACATCAGGGGTTTATCAGACCCCAAATGTATCCTCTACCCTCCAAAGCAGCTGATCAAGCACAGATCATGCTTGGTTAGCTGCATCCCAGGGAATGACAGCTCTGACACTGGAAGTGACAAAATCCTTGTCGCTTCTGGATTCATTGGTCACAGGGGAAATGGGGGAACATATGTTCCTACATCTCCTCTGTGGGAAGCCATCACAACTATTTACCATGGTTCCAGGCTGAAGTGGTTATAGAGTTACAGTCCTATAGGCTTCCTGTAGGTTTCTGTTTATGGTAAGCACATTGTGATAGCATGGTCAGTTCATGTCCTTTTATATTGTAATCAGACCTACCAAACACCAAGCCAAGGCTTTGCATGCCTTACATTCCTCCTTTGTAACACCCCCACCCTGCAGAAGGGTGATTAGAATGTTGCTCTTGAGGTTCACTGCTGTAGCCTGGGCTTGCAACCAACTGGTTTTGTTGCCTCTCCTCATTGTGACATCATTATGCCATCAAGTCTTCAGGGCCTGTGAGGACCTTGCCAATGGATATTATTATTAATATTATTATTATACAAGATTTATATAGTTCCAACAGTTTGAGCAGCACTTTACTTTATTGTACAGTTACAATACAATAAAATACAAGAGGATTAAGAGGGCCCTGCTCATAAGAGCTTACAATCTAATAGGGTGGGGGAAGTGGTACAAAAGGTTATAACTGTGGTGGATGAGCTGATGGAAGTAATAAAAGTTCAGTTAGTTGGAGGCGTGATAGGCTTCCCTGAAGAGATGAGTTTTCATGGATCGCTTAAAGGCAGCCAGAGTGGGAGATAGCCAGACAGATTGAGGTAGAGAGTTCCAGAGGATGGAAGAGGCTCTGGTGAAGTCCTGGAGATGAGCATGGGACGAGGAGACAAGGGAGCTTGAGAGCAGGAGGTCTTGGGAGGAGCAGCGAGGGCGGTTTGGGTGATATTTGGAGACAAGGTTGGTGAGGTAGCTGGGCGCAGAGTTGTGAATGGCTTTGTATGTTGTTGTTAGTTTTTTTTTATTTAATTTGCTCGATGATTGGAAGCTAGTGGAGGGATTGGCAGAATAGGGTAACAAACACTGAGAGGTTGGTAAGATAGATGAGTCTGGCAGTAGTATTCATGATAGACTGAAGAGGAGATGGAGATAGCTTATTGAGAGGTATGCCTATGAGAAGGGAGTTTCAATAGTCAGGGTGAGAGATAACAAAGTAGTGAATAAGTAGCTTTGTGGTCTCATTAGTTAAAAAGGGATGAATTTTAGAGATGTTACGATGGTGAAGTCTACAAGTTTCAAGGATTACAC
Source organism: Rana muscosa (assembly GCA_029206835.1). NCBI lineage: Eukaryota > Metazoa > Chordata > Amphibia > Anura > Ranidae > Rana > Rana muscosa. The sequence goes on along the minus strand of CM055118.1, from coordinate 365,445,597 downwards.
CTAGAACCCCGGTGTGAGTGGTGGGACTGATAGTTGCATTATTGATCTTCATGGAAAAGTCATGGAGAGAGGCACGGGTGGTGGGGGATATTATCAGCTTGGTAAGCCAAACAGAATTGTCTGTGGCAACATGGGCACCCAAAAGAAGGACTCTGGCATGTGAAGTGACCACATATTCAGCTAAGGATTTTGGTTACCGTATATACTTGAGTATAAGCCGACCTGAATATAAGCCGAGGCACCTAATTTTACCACAAAAAAACTGGGAAAACTTATTGACTTGAGTATAAGCCTGGGGTGTCCATCTGCATGCCTCACTGTGCCTCACTTTGCCAAACTGTGTCCATGTGCATGCCTCACTGTGCCCATGCCTCACTGTGCCCATGACTAGACTGACGTTTAACATGGGAGTCTATGGAAGGGGTGCCTAGCTTTGAAAAGTCAGTGCTCCCCGGCCGTAGGTCCCCCACACAAAAAACTTTGCACACGTATAGAGGCAAAATGGGGCTACATGTGTGAAAAGTTTGGGGTCCAGGGGACCTACGGTCGGCTGGTACCGGGCCCCCAAAGTCCGGGAGATCAGGCACAAAAAGGTGATTCGAGTATAAGCCGAGGGGGGCATTTTCAGCACAAAAAATGTGCTGAAAAACTTGGCTTATACTCGGAGTATATACAGTATTTTGCTTATTATTTATTTAATTAATAGGGTTAATAAACTAGAGGATTAAGTGGTTTTGTTTGTGGGGAAGGGAGGGACATGGACGGTTGACTAGCCAGACGTCACAATTAAACAAATTAATAAAATCTTCTGCACTTTACCTATTTTCCAGATTAAAGATAAACAGTTTGGGCAATATTGTAGAACTGAAAAATAAGATCCTTATTTCAGCCATTACAGGCCAAAAACTCTATGGATATGGTAAAAAACAAGACTCGAGTAGCCATGTTTGAGTTTTCTGGTTTAACTGATGATGAAGACTGTGTTCTATTTCTCTTTATGTTCTTTTTGCTAGTCTACATGGTGACCATACTTGGAAATGTTGGGATGATGGTGATTGTTCATATCTCTCCCAGTCTTTACACTCTGATGTACTACTTCTTGAGCCATTTGTCTATGGTGGACCTCTTCTACTCTTCAGTTGTTACTCCCAAAATGTTGTCCGACCTTCTTTCGAAAAGGAAGCAGATCTCCTTCATTGGTTGTGCCCTTCAGTTCTGCTTCTTTGCTGGTCTGGCAAGTACGGAGATCTTTATCCTGTCGAGCATGGCATATGACCGATATGTGGCTGTCTGTTATCCGCTCCACTATGTCATGATAATGACAAAGAAGAAATGTCAGGGGATGATTGTCACTGCTTTCCTAATCAGCATTGTGCAGTCCACATCATCAACCAGTTGTATGTTCACTCTGCAGTATTGTGGTCCAAACCTGTTAGATCATTTCTATTGTGACATCCCACCAATCCTCAAATTGTCTTGTTCAGATACTCGTTCTTGTGACATTTTAACGGTGTTCTTTGTGTGTTTTTGCACAGTAAGCTCATTGACAATCATCCTGGTCTCCTATACTCTTATTATATCGGCCATTCTACAGATGAAATCCACCAAGGGTCGACAGAAAGCATTTAGTACATGCTCATCCCATCTAATGTGCGCTACCATATTTTATGTGACCGTTTTCATCACTTACTTACACCCCTCTTCTAGCCACCTTGAGAAACAAAGTAAGGTTGCTTCTGTCTTCTATGCAATGGTGACCCCAATGCTGAATCCTCTTATCTATAGTCTGAGGAACCAGGAGGTGAAGAGGGCTATATTGCAATTACTGCAAAAATATAGACATTAATATGAGTAAAATACTATTTTATAGAAGATAGCCAAGTAGATAGCATGTGAGCGGGGTGCAGCATGGTGCGTCACAGAGTGAATAAGAACAGTATATTAGGAAAGTCCAAACAATTCAGAATCAGGTCCAGGGGGGTGGAGCAAAATGAGTTAGGGGTGTCCTAGACGGAGCCCAGGCTGAGGCTGCTTTCACTTTTTACACACAGGTTTTGTCTGCAATGTGCAAACTTTGGAACTTTCCTTTTCATCGATATCCACGGAGCTGGGGCAAGCTCCTTTCCTGCCTGCACTATCAGGGGCTGACAATATATGAGGACCTGCCGAAGCTTGAGCGACACCTTTTTGTTTTTGTATAGGCCTGGCGGGACACAGTCATCCAAAACCACTTTACAAAACAGTAGTAGTAAAGAGTTAGCTTGACATGATGCCCATAGCTTCTGCAATAAGGTGCGGGAATGCGGCTCCACACCCAAATGAGAGGCTTGCTCAACCAAGCTAAGATGTAGTCCCGGTGTTCTGACGAGCTGGTTCCTCCTATCGATATGGTTACACTTGCTTAAAAACATGGCTTCGGACACGCTTCGTTAAAGCTCTCTGAACACCAGTTGAAGCCCCTGTCACTAAATAAAATGGTTAGCTAAGGCTACTTTCACACTAAAGCTCTGGGAGCGCTGGCGGTAAAACGCCGTTATTTTTAGCCGCGTTTTACCGTCGTGTTTGCTGCGATTTACGGGGGCTAGCGGGGTGATTTTAACCCCCGCTAGCGGCCGAAAAAGGGTTAAAACCGCCCACAAAACGCTGCAAAGAGGCGTCTTTGGAGGCGCTACCCCATTGTTTTCAATGGGCAGGGGCGCTATAGGAGCGGTATTTTTACCGTTCCTACTGCGCCTCAAAGATGCGGCTGGCAGGAGTTTTTTTACCCTCCTGCCAGCGCACCGCTCCAGTGTGAAAGCCCTCTGGCTTTCACACTGGATACAAAGGAGCGGCTCTTTCAGGGCGCATTGCAGGCGCTATTTTTAGGGCAATAGCGCCTGCAAAGCACCTCAGTGTGAAAGCCTAATAGTCCTGTTTACACCTTGATTTTGCTTGGTGCTTCGATGAGGCTTCAGTGGGGTTTCGATGAGGCTTTGGTGGAGCTTCAATGGGGCTGCAATGAGCCTTTGGTGGGGCTTCGGTAAGGCTTTGTGGAACTTCAATGAGACTTCGGTGGGGCTTCAGTGGGGCGTCAAGCAAGCTTTGCCATAGACTTCTATGGAGGCTTTGAAGACGCTATGAAGCACCACTTAAAGGGGTTGTAAAGGTAAAAGTTTTTTCACCTTAATGCATTCTATGCATTAAGGTGAAAAAACATCTGTGGCTTAGCGCCCCCCCCCCCCGAGCCCCAGTTTACTTACCTGACCCCTCGAAAGTCCCACGCCATGAACACGCTTGCTTCTCGGTGCATTCATTGGTTGATTGAAAGCAGCACAGCCATTGGTTTGCGCTGCTGTCAATCACATCCAATGAGGCGGCGCGCCAGGGGGCGGGGCCGAGTGATACAGTGAGTGGCTATGGCCGCCGGCTGTATCACGGGAGCGCGCTCGCATGAAGGTGAGGAGTTCTTGTGGGGGGAGCCGAGACAGCCGCCGAGGGACCCCAGAGGACCAGGTTCGGGGCCACTCTGTGCAAAACGAGCTGCACAGTGGAGGTAAGTATAACATGTTTGTTATTTTTTTTTAAACATTTTTTTAGCTTTACATACCCTTTAAGCTACATGGGGTATTATTTTTGAAGCAAAGCCAAAGCAAAGCAAAGTAAATGCAGGTGTAAACAAGTCTGTAAGCTGACCATTTTATTTAGTGACAGAGAGCTTTAACAAAGCCTGCCCGAAGCCTTGTTTTGAAGCAAGTGTAAACTATCCATTAAACATCCAATATTTAACCAGTATCAACCAAAAATTCAATACCCACAACTAGTAAACCACTTTACAGTTTATAGCTAAATTCCAGAAGTTTAGCTCCTTTCTAAGAAGGCACATTATGAGTTAAGTCCAGCGAGGTGCATGACATCTCCTGGGCTTAGCTTGTGGGTGAGGAGCAGCGTGGTGCAATAATTCACACAGGCAGGTGCAATAAAACTTGTATTGAAGAAATGCAGAAACAGTTCACAACAAACCCCGTGGGAAGGCCACCCAGCCGGGCACATTTACAGTTCAGTAGCGTCACAGGAGTAAATTCTAGCTCCAATGACAGCATCTGTTGAGAGGGGACCGAATGCGTCCTGGCTGTCTGGTCCCAATCGGGAGAATGTCCCAAAGAGATGGTGCCCTATGCTTACCCTCCTCTTCAGGAACCTTTCCCTAGCGCTGTTACTGCCCCTCACAGATGGGGTACCTGTCCCTTTTCTGTCCACTCGGCAAGGGGGTTCAAACACAGGAGCCAGAGCCTTTAATAGGCTCTGCCTGCCCAAGATGGCTGCTTTGAGTCACATGGGGTGGCCGCATCCAATAGGATAGCTTCCGCAGTGACCCAGGAAACCATATAGGAACCTTGTTCCTCTTGATTTCCTCTCCAGCAACAGTGCCGCTGCGGAAGAAAGCCATCTGCCATGGAGAAAATAGACTGTGCCTGCCTACAAGCTTTCATCTGACAGCTTTATAGTACTATCAGGAGACAGCTATCTCTGTAATTCTGGGAGAGCAGCGCTGATCATTTTGAGCTCTGCATCTTAAAGCAGGAGAGTGGCTGCAGCTGCTATGCCCACCCCTCCCTTCATCCTGCCCATTCACAGAAGCCTTTGTATTATGTGAACACATTCACAAAATACAAAGACTTCTCTGAATGGGCAGCGGAGGGGAGGGGTTGGGCATAGCTGCTCCGTGTGCTCAGAGTGTCTAGAGTAGGGGCGTCCAACTCAAATTCATAGCGGGCCCCATCAGAAATATGGTTGCCCTCAAAGGGCCGGTTGTATCTGTAATATATAATAATGCTCCTTGTGCTGCTGCCGGGGGGGCAGATCTGGGAAGCAGAAAGTGCAGGGTCAGAAGGAGGACCAGAGGAGGGCTGGAGTCTGCTGAATGTGTTGGAGACAAGGGGGTGCTGCAGCTGCACATGCAGGATCTGTAGGAGGAATTCTGTCCTCCACTCTGCTGAGACAGGAATTAATATGGGGGGGGGGGGAAGAGATGAGCCTCTCTGTGGCTGCACAGAGAAGCGCAGGATCTGGTGGAGGAGTTCTTTTCTTTTCTCTGCTGCCAACTGCTGAGACAAAGTTGAGGTGGATATAAAGGGGGTGTTTCAGCTCTAGGAAAGGTGCAAGGGCCACATGAAATAGCCTGGAGGGCTGGATTTAGCCCACAAGGCCTTGTGTTTGACACATGTGGTCTAGAGTGTAGTTTTCAGCAGAGCAATGAACCCAGGAGATGTCATGCAGCTGCTTGGACTTAACTCCTCAAATGCCTTCACTTTTTACAAAGTGGCTGAATTCCTGTAATTCAGCTTTAAATGTCAAGCAGTGAGTGTAAAAAAAAAATAAAAAATCAGCTTGGCTAAATAGAAAATGATGGGCTCTGAAGTGATGTCTAGTCTGTTATTTTATTTTCTCTTTCTTGCACTGAATATCATATGTGGGGCTTATTAAAAGTCAATGAGAAGGTCTGTTTATATAACATTCATTGCAAGAATGTTAGAAGCATTCCTGCAAGTTGAAAAAAATGTTCCTTATTTTTTTTTTAGAAATTAATGACTGTATCATCAGCTCCATCTAGTGGAAAAAATGTGTTATAGTTTTCTGAAATACCGCAAAGATAAAACTATACCACGTTTTGGCCACTAGATGGAGCTGATGATACAGGCAATAATCTCTACAGGACCATTTTTTTTTTTTTTTTTGTAGGAACGCTTTTGACATGCAATGAATGTTTTAGAAATAGACCCCTCGGTGTGAAATAGTGCAAGAAAAGGTAATAGCAGCACGTCTGGCATGACTCATTAAAATAGAGGTGTACAGTCTCCTTATATGATGTGGATACGGAATCTCCTAAGCCCTTCACTTCTTTCGCCGAGGAATTCCACATACCTAACCATCACTTCCTTAGTGTTTTCCAATGCTCAGATTTTATTTGCAAAACCTGCCCGAATAAGCCTATCAGATTTCGAAACATCTTTGATAGACAAACTACTCAATGAGCAAAGGTACTCGATTATAGACATCTACGGACCACTAAATTCTCTCTTTACGGAGCCTCTACACCTCACCTCAGTACAATCATGGAGTAAAGATATATCTGGACAATATTCTGGAAAGCTATGCTATTACAAAAGGCGTGTGCACAGGGTGTGCCAGGTGTGCCCAGGCACACCCTAATCATCCTGTGCAGCACAGATTCCCCCTACTGCCCTCCCCTCCCACGCGCTGCCGACTTCCCTACTCTCCTCTCCCGTCAGCTGTTGCTGCAGAGATGTTTTAGGATGAGTGAGAAAAGGGGCCAGTAAATATTTAAATTACCAGCCCCTCCCCTTTCTGAATGAACATTGTGAGTTATTGGTAATGTGTGCTTGAGCTTTGGGGTGCACACCCTAATGGAATAGGCTGCGCACACCTATGGCTATTACCCATAGGTGTGTGCAACCTATTACATTAGGGTGTGCACCTCAAAGCTCCAACACACATGCGTGTGTAACATATTTACCGGCCTCTTCCCAGCTCTCCATCCTGAAGCAATGGGGGGGAGGGTGGAGCAAGGGAGCTCACAGGGGGACCCAGGCAGCAGAAAGAACAGGGATGGGGGGGTGGCATATATTGGTATGGTATTGGTATTTTCCTCCTGTGGCAGCTGAATGTCGGCGAGAGGGAGAGGAGGAGAAGCCTACTTTCAGCTGCTGCAGGAGGAAAATACATATTGGTTCCACTAAATTCCACCTCCTGTCCAGGTTCTTGGGGTCAGCAAGGAAGGATTGCAGTTTACCTGTCACCTGCCCATGATCACTGGGGAGATTGCCATTGATGGGTTGCCAACCCTAGGATTAGGGTGTGCCCAGGCACACCTGGCACACCCCTTGCGCACGCCTATGCTATTACCAAAAAACTGATGACAAATGAATCCTGGAGGGAAACTCATTTCAAACTTCTACACAGAGCCTATGTTCCTTTCTACACTAAACACTCTACACCTCCAGGGGCCACTTGTCCTTTGTGTTCAGTCTCCACACCATCTTTATTTTACTGTCTCTGAACATGCTCAGCCATCTCTGACTATTGGGATCGGGTCCTAACATTTATCTTTGGAGTAACCAACTACCTACTACCTAAGGACCCTTTGCTTCTCCTGTTTGGATCTCCAAAGATTTGGAACCTCTCCAATGGACTTCAAACCTTAAAGCTCCAGAACAATTACCAGTGGACTCGAATATGTCTTCTAGTTGCTTTCAGAATTATTTTTAAGCATTGGATCTCAGTAGCACTGTCTACCATCTCGGAAACCAAGAGAGACCTTAAAATACTTATTTTTAGAGAAAAACTGGACTCCATATTGCAAAATGTCAGGTGTATCAAACGCTTTGAATCCAGGTGGCGCTCCTTCATTGATAAGAGCCTAACGACATCTGAGGAGTCATCACTACAATCTTCATTCATATTTGCACCTAGTGGTATGATGACACTTATGACGCGAACACACGGTCGGAATTTCCGACAAGAAAAGTTCGATGTGAGCTTTTGGTCAGAAATTCCGACCGTGCGTAAGCTCCATCGTACTTTTGCTGTCGGAATTTCCGCCAACAAAAGATTGAGAGCAGGTTCTCTATTTTTCCGACTGGAAAAAGTTCCTATCAGAAATTCCGATCGTCTGTAGCAATTCTGACGCATGCTCGGAAAACAATTTGACGCATGCTCGGAAAGCATTGAACTTAATTTTCTCGGCTCGGCATAGTGTTGTACGTCACCGTGTTCTTGACGGTCGTCAAGATGGTCAAAACCATCAAAGGTTTTTCTGACGGAAATTCCGATCGTGTGTACGCGGCAATATAGCAAACTTTCCATAGTTAACAAGTTATTGTATTTTTTAGGTGATCTGGTCACCCATTTAAATTGGTTTAAGTTTGAATGTAATGACCATTCCTTTAACTCCTGGCCACCCGGCAAGCTCGGGAGACTATAGGTCCAATGTATTCTTTCTTCTCTTCTCCTCTTCCTTCTCTCTCTTCTATTCTCTGCTTTCTTTTACTTCCTACAATTTCTGTTTTTGTATTTGTAATAATATGCCAACAGTTACTTCGTTTTGACAATAATTAAGGGCCTGCGCCTCCCCCCCCCCTGTTTCTTTAACCTTGCGAGAAATTCATAACATATGTTTTTCTACTTTGTCATTTGAAATACTCTATAAAATATATTTAACCACTTCCCATCCGGGCCCATTCTGGCTCTTCGCACCTACTTGTAAAAATCATATTTTTTTTCTAGAAAATTACTCAGAACCCCCCAATATTATTTAGTAGAGACCCTAGGGAATAAAATGGTGGTCATTGCAACTTTTTATGTCACACGGTATTTGTGCAGCGATTTTTCAAATGCTTTTTTGGGAAAAAAACAGTTTCATGAATAAAGAAAACCCAATACAGTAAAGTTAGCCCAATTTTTTGTAAAATGTGAAAGATGATGTTGCGTCGAGTCAATCGATGGCTAACATGTCACGCTTTAAAATTGCGCACACTCGTGGAATGGCACCAAACTTTGGTACTTAAAAATCTCCATAGGCGACACTTTAATATTTTTTACAGGTTACCTGTTTAGAGTTACAGAAGAGGTCTTGGGCTAGAATTGTTGCTTTTGCTCTAACGCACGCGGCGATACCTCACATGTGGGATTTGAACGCCGTTTACATATGTGGGCGCGACTTATGTATGCGTTTGCTTCTGTGCGCGAGCATTTGGGGACGAGGGCGCTTTTCATTTTTTTTTTCTTTATTTTACTTTTATTTTATTATTTTTACACTTTCTCTTTAACCACTTTAGCCCTGGAAGATGTTCCCCCTTAATGAAAAGGCCATTTTTTGCGATACGGCACTGCGTCGCTTTAACTGACAATCGCGCGGTCGTGCGACGCTGTACGCAAACAAAATTGACGTCCTTTTTTCCCCACAAATAGAGCTTTCTTTTGGTGGTATTTGATCACCTCTGCGGTTTTTATTTTTTGCACTATGAACAACAAAAAGACAATTTAAAAAATATGTAGAAGAAAACATATTGGCTTAAACTGATGAAGAAATTTGTTTTTATTTAAAAAAAATTGGGTGGATATTTATTATAGCAAAAAGTAAAAAAAAATGTTTTTTACTTTTTGCTATAATAAATATCCCCCCAATTTTTTTTTTAAATAAAAACAAATTTCTTTATCAGTTTAAGCCAATATGTATTCTTCTACATATTTTTGGTAAAAAAAAAAAACTGCAATAGGAGTATATTGACTGGTTTGTGCAAAAGTTATAGCGTCTACATTTTTTTTTTTTACTAGTAATGGTGGCGGTCTGCGATTTTTAGTGGGACTACGACATTGCGGCGGACAGATCGGACACTTTTGACACTTTTTTGGGACCAGTGACATTTATACAGCGATCAGTGCTAATAAAATGCACTGATTACTGTGTAAACATACAACATTTCCAATCAAGTCCCACAAACCCTTCTTAAATGGATACCAGTCTGTGTTTGACAGTTCTCTTGGTCTAGGTGTTGCAGGTCCCTTGTGAATCCACTGGGTGGTGGACTGAAATCAGTAACATATATAAGGAGAAGGAGAGCGCACAGCTGCCCTAGTGAGATATTGTTTATTTAGTTAAAATCATAAAGTTAAGGTTGCACTCACGGAGATAGATAATCGTGATTACACCAACACGTATGCAAAAAAATAGAACAACACTCCTAAAGCCACATCCGTATAGGATCGAGTTTGTGAAAAAAATTAAGAGTCAGAGACTCTGGGCCGGATTTTGTAGGTAAGATGAACGAGAGTATAATAAAAAATTGTGTTTGTGTGTTATCACAAACAGATCAAGTATAGAAAGAGTTAAAAAAAAACCTTGCCTACAGGGCACTTTCACCCCCTTCCTGCCCAAGCCATTTTTTCAGCTTTCAGCGCTGTCACACTTTGAATGACAATTGCGCAGTCATGCAACACTGTACCCAAGAGACATTTAATTGTTTAATTTTTAATAATTTTTTTCCCACAAATAGAGCTTTCTATTGGTGGTATTTGATCCCCTCTGCGTTTTTTATTTCTTGTGCTACAAACAAAAGAGGGACGAGTTTGAAAAAAAAACACAATATTTTTTACTTTTTGCTATAATAAATATTTATATATATATATTTTTTTTTAACAAATTTTTTCCTCAGTTTAGGTCGATATCTATTCTTTTGGTAAAAAAAAAATAAGCGTATATTTATTGGTTTGCACAAAAGTTATAGCATCTACAAAATAGGGGATAGATTTATAGCATTTTTATTATTATTATTTTTTACTAGTAATGGCGGCGATCTGCGATTTTTATCGTGACTGCGATATTGCGGCGGACACATCGGACACTTTTGACACATTTTTGGGACCATTCACACTTATACAGCAATCCCTGCTATAAAAATGCATTGATTACTGTATAAATGTGACTGGCAGCGAAGGGGTTAACACTAGGGGGCGATGAAGGGGTTAAGTGTGTTGCCTGGGAGTGATTCTTACTGTGGGGGGAGGGGACTGACTGGGGGAGGTGACCGATGGTTGTCCCTATGTACAAGGGACACACCATCGTTCTCTCAATAACAGGATGTGGATCTCGTTGTTTACACACAGAGATCCACGGTCCTGCTCAGTTACTGGGCAATCGCGGGTGCCCGGCGGCCAGTGGCTTCGGAAGGCGCGACGTCATATGACGTCCGCCCAGAACAATAGGGTCTTCCGCCCGCCGTCATTTGACGGTGGGCGGTGGACAAGCAGTTAAACACAAAAAGATACATAAAACTATGATGTGAACAGAAGGTTGACACCAAATGGACAGCAGTGAGCCCCTGTGAGTCAACGCGTTTCTCTATTTCGCTTCGTCAGGACACACTTGGGGATGATCGAAAAGAACAGGTCTCACTATCTATGATAAAACACATCAGTCAGACATTGTATACTAATAACATACAAAAAAATATACAAAAAACATTATTCGCTGCCATATCCAAAGGACATGTACACAATGCACATAAACAAATACTGTATCAGCACACAATTAACCCGTATGGGAGACTCCAGATGGGACCTCAAGGCTCATCATATGAAGAGGAAAGAGAAAAATGTATTCTACCGTTGCCAGCGCCCAAATATTGTGCTGGAGCCAACACGTATACCCCCTCTCCCGGCCTGTAAACGAGACTGAGCTCCAAGACCCGATGAGCGGTGAAGGATATTTGTATGATCCTAACTGCAGCGTCCCGTTGAACAGAACAAGGAGCTGTGCATGCTCCCGGACCAGCTGGCGCTGCGTGACGTCAATCATGGCCACGATGGGGAGTAGTGACAGGTGAATCGTCACAATTCCCTTCTTAAAAAATACACTCCTTTAGACAGGAAACTCTGACACCGATCATTTGTATGCTCCCCAAACCCCATGCTGATGGCACACTCTGGACGAACTATCGTCCTATTTCACTTCTAAACTTGCACATCAAGCTTCTAGCTAAAATTCTCGCTTCCAGGTTAAACAACTTTTTTGTAAACCTTATCCACCGGGACCAAGTAGCATTCATCCCTGTTCATCAAGCTAATGACAATATTCCCCGAGTGGTCCTCTTAACCCACGCCGCCAAAACGCGTCCCATTCCTTCCTGCTTTCTTTCACTAGACATTAAAAAAGCTATCAACACTAGGGATGAGCTTCGTGTTCGAGTCGAACACACGTTCGACTCGAACATCGGCTGTTCGATCGTTCGACGAAGATCGAGCGTTATGGGCCGTTCGCGCCAAATTCGAGTGATGCGAACGGCCCACAATACACTGCGCCATCGCAGTGCAATCCCGGCGCTGTGATTGGCCAAGCATGCACTGTGACCCCGCATGCTTGGCCAATCACAGCGCCGGCAGCGAGGAGAGCCATAATTGGCCACAGGCAGGATGCCTGTGGCCAATCATAGCTTAGGGGGGTTTAGTACACGCCCCACACTATAAAAGGCCGCCAGTGCGGCGGCCTTGTGCAATGTGTTCCGGCGTGCAGGGAAAGAGCTACATAGGCAGTGACAGTGTGTTCTACGTTGTGTTCTTTTCTCAGGCATCTGCAGGAGTTGCTGTTCCTTGCTGTTCTCTAAGCTAGATAGGCAGCCAGGGACAGTGTGTTCTTTTCTCAGGCATCTGCAGGAGTTGCTGTTCATTGCTGTTCTCTAAGCTAGATAGGCAGGCAGGGACAGTGTGTTCTTTTCTCAGGCATCTGCAGCAGTTGCTGTTCATTGCTGTTCTCTAAGTTAGATAGGCAGGCAGGGACAGTGTGTTCTTTTCTCAGGCATCTGCAGCAGTTAGTGGGTGTTGTGTGCCCTAGCACAGTATACACCTGTATATACCTGTCATTGCTGTTCTCTAATAAAGGCATCTGCTGGAGTTAGTGGGTGTTGTGTGCCCTAGTACAGTATACACCTGTATATACCCGCCATTGCTGTTCTCTAATAAAGGCATCTGCTGGAGTTAGTGGGTGTTGTGTGCCCTAGTACAGTATACACCTGTATATACCCGTCATTGCTGTTCTCTAATAAAGGCATCTGCTGGAGTTAGTGGGTGTTGTGTGCCTCCAGCACAATATACACTACCCAATTGCTAGTTTTCCCATCTCCCTGCAGGCCATTACTATGTCTGGAAGGCCAACAAGGAGAGGCAGACAGTCACAAGCCAATAAAAGAGGGCAAGCAGGCTCTGTGTCTAGAGACAACAGTGCTGGTCGTGGACGCGGTGCATCTTCATCAGCACGTGGCCATGGGACACGCTTGTCCTTATTTTCGGCAGCTGTACGTGTTGAGCCGCATCAGGCCGAAGACTTGGTAGAGTGGATGACCAAGCCCTCCTCATCCTCCTCATCCTCTCTCACCCAGGCTCAGGGTACTGGCAAAGCAGCTGCCAAAGCGTCCTCTTCCCTCGTATCAATGTCATCATCAGTCACTCCTTCCCTAGACCCACCGTGTCCTCCTGAGGAGTCCCCTGAACTGTTTGAGCACAGTGTTGGGTACATGCTCCAGGAGGATGCCCAGCATTTCGAAGGGTCTGAAGATGATACCCAGCTAGAGGAAGGCAGTAGCGTGAGAGCAGAGAGAGGGGATGCTCAAGAAGGACAGCAATCTGGCAGTCATGTTCCAGCAGCTGCAGCATACTGCCAGATTGGCTCCAGTGATGAGGAGGGAGGGGATGATGAGGTCACTGACTCCACGTGGGTGCCTGATAGGAGAGAGCAGGAGGATGAGGAGGAGGCACATCTCCAACGAGGCAGGATGCCCTCCCGGGGCCAGCGTAAGGGCAGCACACCGACTGAATCACACTGCAGAGCTCTGCCTGTGCAGGGCGCTGCCTCTTCCCGTTATTTCAAAAGTTCTTTGGTGTGGGCCTTTTTTGAGTCGAGTGCATCAGATCGCACCGCTGCTGTTTGCAACATATGTCTCCAGCGTATCTCGCATGGCCAAAACATCAGCAGCTTGGGCACCACATGCTTGACCAGACATATGTTGACCTGCCATGCAGCTCGTTGGCAAGCGTACCTTAAAGACCCACACCAAAGAACAAAGCGGACCTCTCCTTGCTCCTCATCAGCTGGGATCTCCAACCCCACTGTACCTTCAGTCCTCTCTGAAACCTGCACTGAGAGGAATGAAGGTGTAGAATTAGGTGTGTCACAGCCAAGTACTTGCGGGCACTCTGCTAGCAGTACACCGACGTCCAATTATAGCAGGCAAATTTCCCTGCCCCAGCTGCTGGACCGTCGAAAGAAGTTCACTCCCAGCCATCCACATGCCCAGCGGTTGAATGCTAGCTTGGCTAATTTGCTAGTACTTCAACTGCTGCCTTTTCAGTTGGTAGACTCGGCCCCCTTCCGTGAGTTTGTGCAATGTGCGGTTCCTCAGTGGCAGGTTCACAAACGCCACTTTTTCTCACGGAAGGCGATTCCGGCTCTCTACTGGCATGTGGAAGGCAATGTCCATGCCTCGCTGGACAGGGCGGTCAGCGGTAAGGTGCATATTACCGCTGACTCATGGTCCAGCAGGCATGGACAGGGACGTTACCTTTCTTTCACGGCCCATTGGGTCACTCTTTTGGCAGCTGGGAAGGATGCAGGACAAGGTGCAGTAGTGTTGGAGGTTGTTCCACCGCCACGCCTCCAAAATACTACTACTGGTTGTGACACACCTCTCTCCTCCACCCCCTCCTCTTCTTCCTCCATGTCCTCTTCTGTGCTTTGTCCTCAGAACCAGCGGTGCTCTGTAGGCGTTCAAGGGGCTACGCAAGTATGCAAGCAAAAAGATGCCATGCCGTGCTTGCGCTGGTGTGCTTGGGGGACAGGAGCCACACTGGGGCAGAGGTTCTGTCAGCTCTGCAGGGGCAGGCCGAGAGGTGGTTGACGCCACGCCAGCTTAAGCCAGGAATAGTGGTTTGCGACAATGGCATCAACCTCCTCTCCGCCCTCCGACAGGGACAACTGACCCATGTGCCCTGTGTGGCTCACATCCTTAACCTGGTGGTGCAGCGGTTCTTGGGCAGGTACCCGGGCTTACAGGATGTCCTGAGGCAGGCCAGGAAAGTCTGTGTGCATTTCCGCAGATCATATAATGCCAGTGCTCGGCTGGCTGAGCTGCAAAAGGAGTTGAACCTGCCCAAGAACCGCCTTATATGTGACATGCCCACCAGGTGGAACTCAACGTTGGCCATGCTGCAGTGGCTGCACACGCAGCAGAGGGCCATCAATGAGTACCTGTGCGACTACGGCACCAGGACAGGGTCAGGGGAGCTCAGGTTTTTTTCACCACGCCAGTGGGGCATGATCAGGGATGCATGCACTGTCCTGGCACCATTTAAGGAGGCCACGAGGATGGTGAGCAGTGACAGTGCATGCATCAGTGACACTGTACCTCTTGTCCACCTGTTGGAGCATACGCTGCATGGAATAATGGACAGGGCACTTGAGGCAGAACAGAGGCAGGAAGAGGAGGACTTCCTTGCCTCTCAAGGCCCCCTTTACCCAGACAGTGTTCCTTCAGTCCCACCCATCGCACAGGAAGAGGACGAGGAGGAGGAGGAGGATTGTGTCAGCATGGAGGTGGAGCCTGGCACTCAGCATCAACAGCAGCAGTCTTTTAGGGATTATTTACAGTCTCAAGAAACCCGTGGACTTGTACGTGGCTGGGAGGAGGTGGCTGCGGATTATGTCGTCCTTAGTGACCCAAAGGAATCCGGACTGAATGCTGCAGCTAACCTACGCTGCATGGCCTCCCTGATCCTGCAAAGTCTGCGGAAGGATCCTCGTATTCTTCGGATCAAGGAGAGGGACCATTACTGGCTGGCCACTCTCCTTGATCCACGGTACAAGGGTAAGGTTGCGGACCTTATCTTACCGTCGCAGAGGGAGCAGAGGATGAGACACCTCCGGGAGGCCTTGCATTAAGGTCTCTGCAACGCATTCCCAGAGACTGGGAGGTTATAAACTCCTGGTCCTGGACAACGAGTTGCTGAGGCTTCGGTCAGTCAAAGAAGGAGCGGTGGGGAAGGTGGCCGTCTGACCGATGCGTTCAGACAATTTTTTAGTCCGCAGCCCCAAGGTATGATCGGTTCCAGCAACCATCGCCAGCGTCTGATATACATGGTGCAGGAATACCTAGGGGCAAGGTCAGACTTGGACACCTTCCCCACCGAAAATCCTCTGGCTTACTGGGTCTTGAGGATGGATCACTGGCCAGAGCTTGCACAGTATGCAATTGAGCTACTGGCCTGTCCTGCATCCAGCGTTCTTTCGGAACGCACATTGAGTGCTGCTGGAGGCTTTGTCACGGATCACAGGGTGCGCCTGTCCACCAACTCGGTTGATCGACTGACCTTCATAAAGATGAACCAGCCTTGGATCACCACCAGCTACCAAGCACCTGAAGCTGAACAGAATAATTTATTTTGAAATGTCACATCCCTTCAAGACTGCCTATGCTGATGCTGAGTGACTGTCCTGTTATGTTGACTGACTATCCTCCTCCTCCTCAATGATCCGATTCATGATGATAGCTTGGAAGAACATTTTTGTTTCTGGGTGCTGCCACCAGTGGCTAAGGCACAATTTTTCAGCCCCTGTTTAACAGGGGCATGTAATTGCAATTTTTTTATGCAATGCTTTGCAGCAGGGCTCATTCCTGCACTCCAACTAGAGTATCTGGGAGAGGTTGCAGTGTCGTGGCACCAGCACCAGTGCCTAAGGCCCAATTTTTCAGCCCCTGTTTAACAGGGGCGTGTAATTACAATTTTTGATGCAATACTTTGCAACAGGGCTCATTGCTGTGCTCCAAGTACAGTATCTGTGAGGGGTTGCAGTGTTGTGGCACCAGTGCCTAAGGCCCAATTTTTCAGCCCCTATTCAACAGGGGCATGTAATTACAATTCTTGATCTAATAATTCACAGCAGGGCCCATTCCTGCGCCCACCAAGAGTAACTGTGAGGGCTTACAGTGTTGTGGCAATACCACCATCACCACCACCACCAAAGGCCCAATTTTTCTGCCTCTCTTCAACAGGGGCATGCAATTACAATTCTTGATCTAATAATTTACAGTAGGGCCCATTCATGCGCCCACCAAGAGTAACTGTGAGGGCTGACAGTGTTGTAGCACCAGCACCACCACCAAAGGCCCAATTTTTCCTACCACTGTTCAACAATGGCATGTAAATACAATTCCTCATATAATAGTTCACAGCAGGGCGTTCCAGCGCCGACCAAGAGTAACTGTGAGGGCTCACAGTGTTGTGGCAACACCAACATGTAAGGGGCAAATTTCAGCAGAGTAAATACGGCAGGCCCCTACTTTCAAACATCCAACTTACAAACGACTCCTACTTGCAAATGGAAGGAGACAACAGGAAGTGAGAGGAAATCTACCCATAGGAAGGGAAATTCTCTCCTGTAAGAGTTAATATGGGAAAAAGGTGTCTCCTCTCTACTGATGCTTTATCACCAATCCTTGTTTCAATAAAAACCCCACTTTTCAAAAACATTTGTCATTGGGATGGAAAGTGAGGTGAAATGTTCTGAACAGGTGCACAGACAGCAAAACAAATGTTACAGGGGTGATAACCCTTCCCTATGTTTTCCAAAAAGCTTAAAAATAGATTTTTTGGCTGGAGCTACACTTAAACAATGTACCTGTTCAAAATTACAAACAGATTCTACTTAAGAACAAACCTACAGTCCCTGTCCTGTTTGTACCACCTGTATACTGCTGTTCAGAGTATATAGGGCCTTTTTTTATTTTGGGTGCGGGGTTCCCCTTAATATCCATACAAGACCCAAAGGGGCTGGTAATGGGCTGGGGTAGGGGGGGTGATGGGGTAGCCATGCCATTTTTCTCAAAGATTTTCATCCATTTTACCGGGACCAGACATTACATTAAAGCCGCAAGCAGTTTTAAATGGCTTTTTTTCCTTTACAAATGTCATTTTGTGCAGGGACAGTTCTAAACACGGGAAACACGTGCCACTTCACAGGCATACTTTAGACACCCCCCAGGTACAATATTTAAAGGAATATTTCACTTTTTTTTTTCACTTTATGCATCATTAAAATGACTGCTCCCGAAAAACTAACGTTTTTAAAATTTCGTTTTGCATTGATACATGTCCCCTGGGGCAGAACCCGTGTCCCCAAACCCTTTTTAGGACAATAACATGCATATTAGTTGTTATAATTAGCACTTTAGATTTAGAACGTTCGCGTCCATTGTATTTAATAGGGTTCTAACGTTCGCGCGAACTTTCGGTCCGTTCGAAGGTTCTAGTGCGAACCGAACCGGGGGGTGTTCGGCTCATCCGAATCAACACCATATGTTGGTCTTATATGAACTTCATTCTCCGGAAATGGGGCTTTGTCCCTCACTTCTTGCAATGGGTTTCTGCACTATACAATAAGCCTAGGGCAGTGATGGCGAACCTTGCCACCCCGATGTTTTTGGACTACATTTCCCATAATGCTCAACTACACTGCAGAGTGCATGAACATCATGGGAAATGTAGTTTCAAAACATCTGGGATGCCAAGGTTCGCCATCACTGGCCTAGAGTGTACATAAAATATGCGGGCTACAAATCAGATATGTTCAATATAGGGAGAGGCAAACGTCAGGGGTGCCCACTTTCTCCCCTCCTGTTTGCCCTGCTTATTGAACCCTTAGCACAACTTATCAGGACTGAACCCTCTTTCAAAGGCATAGAACTAGGTGGATACCAACACCAACTGTGCTTATTTGGGGACAATATCTTCCAATTCCTATCATCCCCAAAGGTTTCTGCCCCTAACCTCATGATCAGTCTAAGTTTGCCTCTTTTTCAGCCCTTAATATTAATATCCAGAAATCCATGGCGTTAAATATTTCACTAACTGAGGCGGAATTGCGTTTGGCACAAGTGGCATTACCTTTTACATGGGCCCCGCATCGCCTTTCTTACTTAGGCATCCAGCTCAATGCCAACAGTTCTGATGTCATTGCAGCCAACTATCCGGCCCTGTTGAAACAGACAAACTTGTTGATGAGGTGGCCATCCCTCCCACTTTCCTGGAAAATTACCGCAATCAAAATGACCATACTTCCTAAATTTTTATACCTGTTCAGAGTCCTCCCGATACCCGTATCTGCACATTTTTTCAGAATTATACAACAGAGAACAATACTGTTTACCTGGGGAACGCTTAAATCGAGATTACCTAAACACACCCTATATCTCCTCAAACTGGGCAGAGGCTTGGGTTTTCCTAATTTTGTGGCATACTACAAGGCTGCTCAACTAGCGCATTTGTCTAAATACCACGCTGCCAAAGAGACCCCCGCTTTGGGTTCGCGATAGAAGCGGTGGACTGTGACCCCTTCTCGGTATCCAGTCTTCTATGGCTACACCCAGCGGCTTGTAAGGCTATAACTAGCCCAATCACAAAACACTCTTTCGGTATGGGACAGGCTTAAAGCCACATATGGCCTACAGTCTATTCACAATCCATTTCTAGGAATCCTGCCTTCTACCCAGCCTGGGAATCTCCTGCGGCATTCCGGGCCTGGTCCACAGCCGGCCTTATCCGCCTATACAACATGGTCTCGGCGACATCACTTATACCCTTTCCAGATCTATGTGAGTCATTTGGGCTCCCCCAATCTGAAATATTCCGCTATTTACAAATTAAGATTTTTTTACCCCTTACATGAATACAGATGCCACTCTGAATCAACTCTCCCAGTTTGAGCATATCTGTATAAATGACTAGATATGAAAGGGCTAATTTCTACACTCTACTCCCAGCTGCTCACCAAATCGGATGCAGGTCTACCCTTGTATGTTGCCAAGTTGGAAAATGACCTAGGTCGCACTTTTGAAACAGCAAAATGGTCTGAAATATGGTCTGCCACAAAGTCTTCCTCACCAAATATCATACATACAAAATGCTTACACGCTGGTACTTATTCCCCACCAGAATCGCCAAGTTTGCACCCGATCACTCGGCTCTCTGCTTTCGCAGTTGTTCTGAGCTGGGTACACACATGCACATCTGGTGGAGTTGCCCAGTGGTGCAAAAATTATGGAAGGATGTTTTCACGCTCGCCTCTGAGATATTTGACCCCTCTCTCGCACGAGACCTGGCAATGCTCCTTTTAAACCTGAGACCAGAATCTTTAACGCGTAAACAATTTAAGCTACTCATTCAGCTCTTAACAGCCATGAAATAGACCATAGCTAAAGCATGGAAATCACCCACACTGAACACAGCAGAGACTAAACACAGAATAAACCGCACTTTGCTACACGCGAAGATGGAAGCCCTAGATAAGGACAGCTTTAGCAAATTCTACAACTTATGGAGACCATGGATTACACACTGTCTGCTGCCAGGCTTTGAAGAAAGGGTACTTCTACCATGGTAGAAGGAGCACAATCATGTGTGCTTTTCAATACCCCATTGGGGGTAGCTCTACCTTCAGGGACCCATCCTCCTTCTCTTTCCTGTCTTTTCTTTCTCTTTTTTCTACTACTCCCCCCCCCCCCCTATTACCCATGTTACCTCTTCTCTTAGGTAACCTCCATTGTGATTGGAAAGCACAATTAAAATCAAGTGATGTAACTAGGCCGTAACTCAGCAGTTGGATGACCATGGTATCCTATTTTTGAGGGACTGTTGATTGTATGTTTTGTTTAGACTGAGTCTATATACGTAAGTTTAATCCTCGAGCACCTCGAAAAGTTAAAATCTTATTGCTTCGACTTTAGTTACACAGATTGACAATGAATAGGCCATATACAGCTAGTTTTTTCCTCACCTGTTCTATATCTAATTCAACACAATTGTATTTATTAATGTATTATCTGTAATTCTATCAGTTGATCTTTTCAATAAATAAAAAATTTGAAGGAGAATGAATGTCATTAGTTAAAAATGGTTGCTTATAACAGTGATTATTACTGCTATAAGCAATCAGAGTGTAAAAAAAGAAAAAAAAATTCTCAATCATCTCCATCAAATAGTACAGTAGTGCTCTGATCACAGTATGTAAAAAAAAAATCATTAAAAAAGAAAAAAGATTGTAATTAAAAAAGAAAAATAGAAGAAAAGAATAAAAATAATATATATATTTATTTATGTTTATGTATATTTTTTTACATACTGGCACCAGTAAGTGTCCCTGATCACCGCCACACCAGTCATATGATCATGCTGTACTGCATTGGGGACAATATATATATATATATATATATATATATATATATATATATATATATTATATAAATAAATTGTGAAAATAAAAAATTAAATTTCTTAATTTTTCCTCAAAAAGTGTAAAAAAATGACAACTTCAGAAGATTTGTCATGCCTCTTACTAAATACCTTTGACTGTCTGCTTTTCAAAAAGGGGTCATGTGTTTGTACTGTCCTGGCATAATCGGGCCTCATAAAAAAAAATCTGTGTCTTCATAACAAAAAAAAGGGCAAAAATAAGGAGAAATCAGTAGACATGTGCACGGACGAAAAATGTTTTTTTCGTTTCCGTTTCATTTTGTTTTTTTGCTTTTGTTGTAAATTCGGAAAATTCGGAGTTTGGAAATTCGAAATTTCAGAAATTTGGAATTTCAACTTTCCAAATTTCCCATTTTCGAATTTTAGATTTTCGAATTTCGAATTTCCGAAAATCCGGAAATTCAAAATTTCGGAAATTCAAAATTTCGGAAATCCGAAATTTCGGAAATTGAAAAATTTGAAAATTCGGAAATTTCAGAATTAACGAAGTTGTCAAAATTTGTTAAAAAAACGAATTAGAAACTAAACGAATTGCACATGTCTAGAAATCAGAGTGGAATCAAAACTTGTAATCTAATCATCACTATGACAGCCAGGAAGAAGTGGTCAGTACTGCAATAGCAGTCTCTATCCTCTGACCTTTTTATAATGCACATCATAACAGTATTCATGTCCGCTTTATGCTCCTGCTTCCAAAAATGTTCTAAATATAAAGATTCTTCTCAAGTTTTTCGCCCATGCCAAATGACAGCCAATGCCTTTGTTACATCTTTATTCCGTAGGCTATATATAAAGGGGTTACAAAGTGGGGTGACCATACTGTATAGGATGCTGAGGACCTTACTAAAGCTTTGTGAGTTGTTCCCCATGTACATGACAATTGCAGTGATGTAATAGATGGACACAACGGACAGGTGGGAGGCACAAACGGAGAAGGCCTTCTCACGACTAGTAGCAGAGGACATTCTCATTATCGCCACAATGATGAACAGGTAGGAGACGAGGGTCCAAGAAAAAGGCCCAAAAGCCATTATGCAAGTCAAGACGAAGATGGAAATTCCAATCAGCCACGTGTCCACGCAGGAAAGCCTCAAAACTGGGAAAAGGTCACAAAAAAAATGGTCAATGGCTAGAGGAGCACAAAACGGAAGACTGGAAATGGAAACCGTCGGTAATAAAGAGGCTGAAAAGCCAATGCACCAAGTGGTGATGGTTAAATTTTGACATACTCTTGAGTGCATCAGCTTTGAGTAGTTAGGGGTCTGCAAATGGGCAGGTAGCGATCATATGCCATAAGTGCCAGGAGAACACCTTCTGTTCCACCGCAAGCACAAAAGAAATACATTTGTGTGAAGCAGGCAGGCAGAGAAATATTGTGAGCGTTGCCCAGGAGGATTTGTAACAGCTTGGGGGTTACCGTTGTGGTGTAGAGGACCTCGAGAATGGAGAGGTTCTTGAGGAAATAATACATGGGCTTATGAAGATGGACATCCAACCAGGAGACAAAGATGATCAAGAGATTGCCTATCAGTGTCAACAAGTAGATGATCAGGAAACATAGGAAGAGTGGAATTCTGCCATAGTGTAGATCAGAGAAACCGATGAGATAGAAGGTGGTTGAAGTGTGGTTCAGGGACATTTCCATAGATACTGTGAGGGACAATCTATCAAAGAACAGTTATCAGAAACATTCAATGTACTATAATAATACCTGTATATTTACAAAAAAAAATTGCCAGAGAGCTATCAATGTGTTTAAATCAGTGGTCTCCAAACTGCGGCCCTTTGATTGCCTTTATCTGGCCCTCGGTCCGCTATTTCTCCTAATGATATGAAGCACCAGTGGGGGTCCATCCATAAGGGGATCGGGGATCGCAGGGGTGCCAATCCATGCACCCGTCCCCTAATCTACATGCAGGGCGCCGGACGCATAGATTTCAGCTGTGTTTTTTCTTTTTTGAAGCACGTGCTTAGAGTCTGAGGTTCTAATTGGCTTCAAGAAAGGGCGGGCTCGGGGCGCAGAGCACTGCACCCTGAGCCCACTGAGTTTTGTGACAATAGCTCATTAGTATTTCCTATTGTCTTCCTGCTTCTTCTCCCGTCCAATCAGGAAGTGAGTCCTGAGACCCAATTGGCTGAGAGGAGAAGCGACCGTATTGGCCAGTACCCTGGGAGGATGTATGGGGAGATCCAGGAGATGGCTGTCCTCATCGGAGTGATCTCTCTGCATCGCCGCCAACACCAGAGAGGATGTTCAGGGAGATGCCTTTGAGCACCAGCAGCCACTGCAAAGCACCATTCCTTCCCACAGGCACCAATGATGAGGCACCATTCCTTCCTACTGACACATGGGACACTTTTCCTCCCACAGATACCAATGATGGGTGCACTTTTTCTACACTGACACCAATTATGGGGCATTACTCCTCCCACTGATACCAATGTTGGGGCACTATTCCTCCCATTAACACCAACGATAAGGCACCATTCCTACACACTGGCACAATGATGGGGCACTATTCTTCCCACTTACACCAAAGATGGGGCACTATTTCTCCACCGGACACCAATGATGTGACACTATTTCTTACACTAATACCAATGTTGGGGCACTATTGCTCCCGTTGACACCAACAATGAGGCAGCATTCCTTCCCACTGACACCAATGAAGGGGCACTATTTCTTCCATGATTACCAATGATGGGGCAGTATTCCTCTCACTGACACCAATAATGGAGGCACTATTCCTCCCACTGACACCAACAATGGGGGCACTATTCCTCCCACTGACACCAACGATGGGGGCACTATTCCTCCCACTGACACAAATGATGGGGCACTATTCCTTCCACTGATACTGATACAAAAGATAGGACACTATTCATCCTCCTACTGACCACAAGAGCTATGTAATTTTCTTACTCACCTAAGGTATGTTTAAAATCCAATGACACTGGAACAATTTCTATTCCCACTAGCCACAGTCCGGCCCCCCTAAAGCCGGAAGGACAGTATTCTGGCCCATTGTTAAGAAAATTTTGAAGACCCCTGGTTTAATGAACATTGAACTTTTTTGTTGTTGTTTTGGATAGGTTGGAGTAATGTTTGGACCTCTGTAGGGACCCACTAATCCTTGTAATCGTCATCCAAACCTGAATGTAAGTAGAAAACATCTATTGTGAAGTACTTTCCCACTGCAATGGTGAACAGCAGAAACACTGGAGAACCCCCAAAGGACTTCTTCATTAGACAATAGGGGTAAAGGAATCCTTTAGCAGTTCCGAAATGTCACTGGCGTCACTGGGGCCACTGGTGTCCCACGTGTGGCAAACAAAAGGTTGATTCTCAGCATGTTGGTGTTGGACCAAAGTGGAGCTGCACCATCTGACATTGAAAAAGGCAGGGCTATTTTTTCTCAGAGAATAGGTGCAGGAACTCCCCTCTTCGGAGTCAATTCTTGTCTCCGCGCCCTACCCATCTCTGAGCACTGAGCCAAGTATAATTTTGTGGTGTTTAGTAATTTGTATGGAATTTGTTAACAACAAGAAAAGCAGTAAAATTGATCTCCTGCAGCCAGCAACAATAGACCGCCCCCAGCAACAAAAGACCCTTCAGCAGTAACAACAGATCTCCCAGCAGCCGCAAACAAAGCCCTCCCTCAACAGTAGATCCCTTCCAGTAACAATTGACGCCCACAGCAACATAAGACCACCCAGCAACTTTAGATCCACTACCAGCAACAGACCTCCCCAGCAACAATAGACCAACACGCAAAAATAGACCCCCTCCAGCAATAATATATCCCCCAGCAGTCAGCATCAATAGACCCTCCAGCACACCCCAGCACCCCTTGCCATTACAAACAGTACATTCAGTGCTGAAGGTGCCAGAACTGCGTTCCCCCACATTCCCGCTGAAAAAAGCCCTGGGAAAAAGGGCATAGGTGGGCCTCTCTGGAGCAAATGGGGCTTCTATGTCCCTATTTGTCTGTAAACAGAGACATTTTCTCCCTTGGGACTTTACTGCAACAACATACAACATTTTTCATAAAAACAATATTCTTTATTGTATAATGTATTAAAAGATGACTATATACATCAGCGATGGCGAACCTTGGCACCCCAGATTTTTTGGAACTATATTTTCCATGATGCTAAACTACTCTGCAGAGTGTATGAGCATCATGGGAAATATAGTTCCAAAACATCTGGGGTGCAAAGTTTTGCCATTACTGGTACATAAATACTCTGGTATTGCATATTAAAATATAACAAAAAAAAGAAAGAACCCCTGTCAAATTAGACAGGAAATTGTTATTTGGTAGACTTGATACTGCCAGTGATATCCAGCTTGTTTCAATTGACCATCACAATCTCCATTAGAGGTTATCAGGGGCATTTAAAGTCACCCAGCATATTAAAGAAAACACCATTCCTATAAAGCACCACATTAAATCCCACAAGGGGCCACTATTGTTGGCTGTGGGGGGTCCGGATATGGGAACACCCACGGCAGAGGTCAGTAGGAAGACATCTTCAACATCAAGCCAAAAATGAGGGTGGTATGGGGCTCAATACAGGAGACGTTACACGTATGTAAGGGGCCTCATATAAACATGTCCCCTCAGGCTTGACCAGTTGAAACAGACTGTTCCAAACTGTGATATTTTCTTTAAATACTCTGGGTGACTTTCAATACCCCTGGTGAAGATCATGATGGTCAGTTGAAACTTGTTAGGTATTATTGCCAGTATCAAGTCTACAAAATAACAATTTCCTGGCTAATTTGACACTGGTCTTCCCTTTGTTCTACGAGGCGTGTCTAAAAAGTTTGGTGAATGGTCCGATATCTCAAAAGGCAACATGGGCCAGGTGCGCGCACGTGCACATGGCAATCCAGAGACATGTTGAGAAGCGCCACCTAGCGTGGAGTACACGTAAACCCGCTGCGGGCAGTTGAACGTAATCAGTGTGAGAGGTAGGGTCACAGTGCAATGGAGCAACAAGTGAACATCAAGTTCTGCTACATATTTGGGAAAACGGCGACAGAGATGAATGAAATGTTGGTGCAAGTGTACGGGACGGAAGCTATGAGCATAAAATGTGTTTATGGCTTGTTCAAACACTTTCGCAATGGGAAGGAAACAAATGCCGTCGACAAGCAGAACCCCAGACAAACGCTGGCACAAGATTGGCTATTGACTCTTCGACTGATGCTGGAGGAATTGGGCATTAGCAAGTACACGGTGCGCACCATTGTCCGCAAAGATTTGGGTAAGCGGAAGATCTGTTCCCGGTTTGTGCCGCACAAGCTGACAGGTGAACAGAAAGAAAAATGGATGGAAACCTCTGGAGATTCCATTACCATGTGTGACCAGGATCCATCCTTTCTGTAAAACCATCGTCACAGGGGACGAGACCTGGTGCTACCAGTTCAATCTGGGATCCAAGAGGCAATTGATTAAATGGCGTTCACTATCTTCCCCATGACCTAAAAAGAGTCGCCTGCAAAAGCAGCTACGCTCTGTGAAGTCTCAGAAACAAGCAGAGAGAGGAGAGCCGACATCAATCAAGCAAAATGACAGGAAAGGGGGTGGATCCAGACTCTATATTCACACCATTGTCTGGATGATGCTGTATGAAAGACTGTAGAACCTTCCATAGGTATTCATCTTGCTTTTAACAGAATGGGGGCACTTCTGAGAGGACTGGGAGGGTTTATAGATATCAGCAGCTCACATAGAATAAATGTAAGCAAAAAAAGGAAACCTATACTTCTCTTTTAAAAGTCAGCAGCTACAGTGTTTGTAGCTGCTGACTTTTATTTTATTTATTTTTTCCTCGCCGGACCTCCACTTTAAGAACAAACCTACAGACCCGATCTTGCTTGTAATCTGAGGACCGACTGTATGTTGCTGCAGTAAAGTCCCAAGGGAGAACATTTATTTGTGCACCATATGACATTTAGTCATGTCATCACTCATTTCTTGTGGTCAATAGCTATAAAGATTGCCCTTGAATTTAAATTATCTCAGGGTAGATAGCCAAAGTGTTTTTCATGTACAAATAATGAGAGTTGACACAGCAGGTCAGATTAAAAATGGTCTATACAGTAACTAGCTGTATTGTCTTCCCTGCCTCAGAGACCCATAAACACCTTGTCCACAGTAATAAACTATTACTCATAAACATAAATTGTAGGCTCCTTGGCATCTAACCACTGAAATCTCTTTCTAGGTGGAAAGTGGACCTTGCTCTACAAGTAGAAATACTCTGGCTTGAATTTGAATGAATGAAGCTGCCTTCTCTATTAATGAATAGTGCCCCAACAATGGAGCATTATTCCTCCCACTGACACCAACTGCAGGGACTTATGCCTCGTACACACGACCGTTTTTCCTGGC
The DNA here is from genome assembly GCA_029206835.1 of Rana muscosa. Classification (NCBI taxonomy): domain Eukaryota; kingdom Metazoa; phylum Chordata; class Amphibia; order Anura; family Ranidae; genus Rana; species Rana muscosa. The sequence goes on along the minus strand of CM055118.1, from coordinate 365,418,343 downwards.
AGGCTAAAAACCAACGTTTTTCCTGACGGGATTCCTGTCAAGCCTGCCTTGCATACACACGTTCAGGCCAAATACCGCCCGACCAAAGCGCAGTGACGAACAACACATATGATGGCACTATAAAGGGGAAGTTCAATTCAAACAGCGCCACCCTTTGGGCTGCTTTTGCTGATCCTCGTGTTAGTAAAAGTTTGGTGAGAGCCAATTTGCGCTTTTCAGTCTTCTTCCTTTTAGTCCGTTACAGCACGACGAATGTGATATCTCCATTACGAATGCTAGTTTTACCAGAACGGTCGCTCCCGTCTCATAACTTGATTCTGAGCATGCACGTTTTTTTCCCCCCTCGGCAAAGCATACACACGAGTGGTTTTGGCGACGGAAAAAAGACCGCTGGGAACCCTGACGAGAAAAAAAAAGAGAGCTGGTTCTCTTTTTTTTTTCAGCCAGTTTTCTCATCGGGGAAACTGCGATGGAGCATACACATGGCCAGTTTTCCCAGCCAAAAGCAATCATGGCAGTTTTCTTGTCGGGAAAACCGGTCGTTTGTACGAGGCATTATTCTTCCCACTGACACCAATTATGGGGCACTATTGCTTCGCCTGATACCAGGAATGGGGCACTTTTCCTCCCACTGATACAAATTATGGGGACTATTCCTTGACCTGATATATACAATGGGGCAATATTCCTCCCGCTAACACCAATGATGGGGCATTCAATACTCCCATTGATACCAGGGCATTTTCTACTAACACAGACCACAGTTCGGCCCCCCTCTGAAGGACAGTAAACTGGCCCTTTGTTCAAAAAGTTTGGAGACCCCTGACTTAGAGGAGAGAGGGCCCATCTTTTATTTGGGGGATGCATTACATCCTAATGACCCCCATGTCTCCAACCATGAAGAGAACTCCAATCAGAACAAAAGCAACGCTAATCTAACATAATATTAGGGTTAATATTATAATATATTACTGTGCCATTTAAAAAAAAAATGTCGTTAGGTGTGGAACTTTTCAATCTTATATCTCATGACATGTTTGTGATCTTCTTGTAAAACCTGAAACAATGGTGGAGCCTCCTTCCCCCTGTGTAGCCTGTCCAAAAAAACTCCTATAGATAGTTTTGCTCTATCTTTTCTTGTTTCTATGATGCTCCAAACATTGGATGTTTGCCCCCAGCATCAGAGGAGTGAGCGTTCTTCTCATTCAAACCACAGTGCGCTCTTTCTCTCTCTCTCTCGCAGCAAAGGTCCTTTTTCGATAACTATTGCCTTGTACACACGAACGGACTGTCCGTCGGAATAAAGTCCGATGGATTGTCCGACAGAGTTCCGATGGAATTCCACTCAAGCTGTCTTGCATACACATGGTCACACAAAAGTCTGACCGTCAAAAACGCGGTGACGTACAACACGTACGACGCACCGAGATTAATGAAGTTCAATAGGCAGTTTGGCTCTTCTGCTTGATTCTGAGTATGCATGTTTGCATGATTCGGAATTGCATACAGACGAACGGACTTTTCGATGGAAATTTTTGTTCGTCCGAAAAAAAAGAGAACAAGTTCTCTAAGTCCGTCGGAATTTCAGAAGGAAAAAGACCGATGGGGCATACACACGCACGGAATATCCGATGAAAATAGCCCGTCTGACTTTTTCCATCGGAAAATCCGGTCGTGTGTACAAGGCATATCAGGGACCAAAGTGCACTTGTCCTCCTTCCCCAGTTTTTTTACAATCTTTAATTTGGTGCTAAAAGAAAATAATAGTACTGTATATACTCGAGTATACGCCGACCCGAGTACAAGCCGAGGTACCTAATATTACCACAAAAAAATGGAAAAACTTATTGACTCGAGTATAAGTCGAGGGTGAGAATGCAGCAGCTACTGTAAGCGCAAAAGAGGGTCAACAATGCCCATTTGCAGCTTCACTGTGCCCATTGCAGTCTCACTGTGCCCGAGTACCTGCGTTCCGTTCCGTGATAGGCATTTGACACTGTGTTCAGCCTATCACGGAGGTCCGCTCATCCTCGGACAGTTTCCCAGCAGACACTGTGTTCAGTGTTCCGCCAATCACGGACATTCTTTCATCCTCGAACAAGAGGACGTCTGCGATTGGCGGAACACTGAACACAGTGTCTGCTGGAAAACTGTCCGAGGATGAGAGGACCTCTGTGATAGGCGGAACACAATGTCAAATGCCTATCATGGAATGGAACGCCAGGAGGAAGCCGTTACTTTTAAAAAAATGGACGCCAGGCAAGAATTCAGGTACTGACTCGAGTATAAGCCGAGGGGGGTATTTTCAGCCCTAAAAAAAGGGCTGAAAAACTTGGCTTATACTCGAGTATATACGGTAATTTAAAAAAAAAACGAAGGGAATGAAGGAGTTGAGAAAAATAATAGGTCTTAACTAAAAATGTAAGAGTTGAGAAACATATACACTATATTACCAAAAGTATTGGGACACCTGCCTTTACACGCACATGAACTTTAATGACATCTTAGGCCATAGGGTACAAAATTGAGTCCCCCCCCCCTCCTTTGCAGCTATAATATAGCTTCAACTCTTCTGGGAAGGCTGTCCACAAGGTTTAGGAATGTGTCTATGGGAATGTTTGACCTTTCTTCCAGAAGCTCATTTGTGAAGTCAGGCACTGATGTGGACGAGGAGGCCTGGCTCGTTATCGGGTTGAGTTCAGGACTGGGCAGGCCAATCTAGTTCCTTCACCCCAAAGTCGCTTATCCATGTCTTTATGGACCTTGCTTTGTGCACTGGTGCTCAGTCATGTTGGAACAGGAAGGGACCAACCCCAAACTGTTCCCACAAAGTTGGGAGGATGAAACTGGATGAGGATGAATGATGAAGGATGAGGATGAAGCTGACGCTTTAAGAGTTCCCTTCACTGGATTTCAGGGGCCCATCTCAACCCCTGAAAAAAACCCCACACCATAATCCCCCTCCACCAAATGATTTGGACCATTGCACAAAGCAAGGTCCATAAAGACATGGATGAGCTCATTTGGGATGGAGGAACTTGACTGAACTGCACAGATTCCTGATCTCAACCCAATAGAACACCTTTGGAATGAATTGGAGAGTAGACTGTGAGCCAGACCTTCTCGTCCCACTTCAGTGCCTGACCTCACCAATGCGCTTCTGGAAGAAAGGTCAAACATTCCCATAGTTACACTCCTAAACCTTCCCAGAAGAGTTGAAGCTGTTATAGCTGCAAAGGGTGGGCCAACTCAATATTGAACCCTACGGACCAAGACTGGGATGCCATTAAAGTTCATGTGCGTGTAAAGGCAGTTGTGCCAATACTTTTGACAATATAGTGTATATGCATTGACAGCTTAGAATGGCACCTACCTGATGTTGATTTGTCTTGTGCTTGCACAGGAAGAGACATGATCTCCCGGTGTAATCTGCAGGACTGAGATGTCATTTTAACAGTTCAGTCCTGCACAATTATACAGGAGACAACTGGGTGATAACGAGACGGGGTGTAGCTGGCCTCAACGGCGCCCCCTGCAGCATGGTGTCCAAGGTGCTTCTCCTTCCTCTCCCTTGACCCAGTCTTGCAATTGGGGTATAGTCCGGGCTTAATTGATCTGTTGGTGTGGCCTTGTTTGTAACCCCATATTAAGAAAATAGATTACCTGCAGTGTAGAGGAACCTGAATGAAATTAATTATTACACAGCATCTACCAAGGGCTAATTTATATAGCATTTTAAATCCACCGTTTGTAACTTGTCTCTGTAACTTCTGGCCCTTAGGGATTAATTAATAGTAGGAATGGTGAGAATTGGAGGGACCCCAGAGACGACCTTATTAAAGCACAATGTTTATCAACAGCTGCACCATCATAATGGCATTAATATTACAAATACAATGATGGAGATTATAGGGGAAGTACGTTCTATTTTCACTGAGAACATACTTTAAGCTATTATTATGCCTTTTTATTTGTTTATTGAAGGTTTACCAATAGTAGACAGTCAGAATAAAAGAGGCTATGCCCTAACACAATGGGATACAATGGTACAAGCACATTTCTCAGAAAACAAAGAGTATACTAGAGGGCACTTAATACCTTTCAGTCACCCTACGGTGACACCTGGAATGTTTAGTAGGCCATTGCGGTGGGCAAGAAGAGAAATCTGAAAGAACAGAAACACATGGAAAAGAGAGGACAGGAAAAGACATGGAGATAGAACTTGGGGGGATCTAATCCCACCTGATAATCTCTCCCATCCAAGTACCCAATAGAGTTCAAAATATAAAAGTGGATGGCATAGGTGTGCGTACAGGGTGTGCCAGATGTGCCTGGGCACACCCTAATCACCCGGTGCAATGCAGATTCCCACTGCTGCCTGCCCCACCCCCCGCTGCAGGCTTACCTCCTCTTCTCTCCCACCGGATACTGCGGGGGATGTAGGCAAATATGTCATTTACCAGCCCCTTCCTTTTCTGAATGAACACAATGAGTAATTGGTAATGATCACTTACTGTGTTTATTCAGAACAGAAGTATAGTAAACTGTGTCTACTGTGCTTCAGTTTGTAAATGAACATGAAGACGCTCAGCACAGAGCATTTCCCATTCATTCATTGTCCAGTGCAGCTGAGGCTGCAGAGTGGGGAATCCCTGTCCTCGGTCCCTTTCTCTGTCTCAAAAGTGAGACATCAAGGGTCACTTTAGACCTCACCAAAGCTATAAATAAAAAATATAAAAGTAATCTTGTAAAAAACAATAAAATAAAATTGTAAACAACAATACAAAAATAAAATAAAAATAAAAACTACTGACACTGTCCACTGCCCTACTGACTCAAACCTCTGCCCTACTGACACCATCCACTGCTCTACTGACTGACACGATTCCCTGTCCTACTGACACCAACCTCTGCCCTACTGACACCAACCTCTGCCCTACTGACACCGTCCACTGCCCTATTGACACCGTCCACTGCCCTATTGACACCGTCCACTGCCCTATTGACACCGTCCACTGCCCTACTGACACCGTCCACTGCCCTACTGACACCGTCCACTGTCCTACTGACACCGTCCACTGCCCTACTGACACCAACCTCTGCCCTACTGACACCATCCACTGCCCTACTGACACCATCCACTGCCCTACTGACACCAACTACTGCCCTACTGACTGACACTATCCACTGTCCTACTGACACCGTCCACTGTCCTACTGACACCGTCCACTGCCCTACTGACACTGTCCACTGCCCTACTGACACCGTCCACTGCCCTACTGACACCGTCCACTGCCCTACTGACACCGTCCACTGCCCTACTGACACCATCCACTGCTCTACTGACACCTTCCACTGCTCTACTGACTGACACCGTCCACTGCCCTACTGACACCGTCCACTGCCCTACTGACACTGTCCACTGCCCTACTGACACTGTCCACTGCCCTACTGACACCGTCCACTGCCCTACTGACACCGTCCACTGCCCTACTGACACCATCCACTGCCCTACTGACACCATCCACTGCTCTACTGACACCTTCCACTGCTCTACTGACTGACACCGTCCACTGCCCTACTGACACCGTCCACTGCCCTACTGACACAGTCCACTGCCCTACTGACACCGTCCACTGCCCTACTGACACCATCCACTGCTCTACTGACACCTTCCACTGCTCTACTGACTGACACCGTCCACTGCCCTACTGACACCATCCACTGCCCTACTGACACCGTCCACTGCCCTACTGACACCGTCCACTGCCCTACTGACACCATCCACTGCCCTACTGTCACCGTCCACTGCCCTACTGACACCGGCCACTGCCCTACTGACACCGGCCACTGCCCTACTGACACCGTCCACTGCCCTACTGACACCGTCCACTGCCCTACTGACACCATCCACTGCCCTACTGACTGACACCGTCCACTGCCCTACTGACACCATCCACTGCCCTACTGACATCGTCCATAGTTTAATACATTTTAAAATGCTTGTTTACATTAATTTATAAGAGTGTGTCTGTGTGTATATATACGTAGATATCTTTACCTCGGCTGTAAAATATCACCAGGAAATAGGCACAAGACCGTTTAGTGGTAAATTAACTCAATGTATTGATATGGTTTAGAATAAATGGTAGTTTGACTATAAATTAGGTTCAGACACAGTACAATCACTATGCCAAAGTAACTCAGAATAGAGTTCTGTACCACCAGACCGGAATCTACTTATAAGTCCACAAAGTCAGCAGTAAGCAGTGCATAAAAACATTCACTGTAGTGTGAATAAGAACACTATAACTAGTTTAGAGCACATTCTAAGAGAATGGCTCAAGTCTGGTGTAATGTCCCCTGTGAGGTACCCCTTGAAACTAAAAGCGAGGAGCTAAAAATCCTGTCATGGGATCCCGCGCCATCCTCACCCTAGCTAGTTCTTCACTAGCCTTCAGGTTCCCTGCACCGTCATCTTAACTGTGGGCAGCCAGCTATGCTACTTTCGGCTTCACAGCCAGCTGCCAACTGCGTGCTGTGCATTGTGAAAGGTCCCACAGTCTTCTGGGACCTGTGACATGTCCCAGAACATTGCACAGAGAGAGGGGGAGAGAACTTCCGCTTGGATTACCTTAGCGATCCGAGCGAAAGTGGGAGCGGGTACCTGTCAAAATGAAGTACCTGCTCCCCCCCAAAAAAAAAATTTGACATACCACATATGTCATAGAAGGGGGGGAGGAGGATTGAAAGCGTAATTTCCCCTTTTGGTGAAGTTATGCTTTAAGCTGGTTAGATTTGGGCTTTAAAAAAGGTTAAGTGGGTAGGAGGGAGGGTTCAAAGAGAGACTCCGGACGATTTCCCCCTTTTTTTTTTCCTACTTACCTGATGGTAGTATCTGCACATTTCAGCTACTCACCCATCCAGTGGATCCAGCGTTGACCCGCTGAGATCATCTAATGCCCGGCCACAGCTCTGTCCCGCGCCGCCATGTTCTAACTGACATCATCGAGAGGACCGCTGGCTTTTCCAGTTTCAGCAGACGGGCCTCTTGATGACACGCCAGTAGGCCTGCTCCCTCCTCCTGTTCTTCAAAGAAAGCCTATGCCTCCTGGGGCATGTGGAGGACATATCCCCGGATGCACGGCGGGCAGTGTGCGTGTCATTCGCCTAAGGCGAGTGCCGTGCATGGGGAAGCAGGGCGGACTTTCAATTACCGTATATACTCGAATATGCGGACCCGAAAATAAGCCGAGGCACCTAATTTTACCACAAAAAACTGGGAAAACGTATTGACTCGAGTATAAGCCTAGGGTGTCCATCTGCATGCCTCACTGTGTCCATGTGCATGCCTCACTGTGTCCATGCCTCACTGTGTCCATGTCTCACTGTGTCCATGCCTCATTGTGCCCATGCCTTACTGTGCCCATGTCTCACTGTGCCCATGACTAGACTGACATTTAACATGGGAGTCTATGGAAGGGGTGCCCGGCTTTGAAAAATTGGTACTCCCCGGTCATAGGTCCCCCAGACAACAAACTTTGCACACTTGTAGAGGAGAAATTAGGCTACAGGTTTACAAAGTTTCGGGTCCAGGGGACCTACGAAAGGCCGGTACCGGGTCCCAAAAGTCACTGGAGAAAATTCTGTTTAACATGGGAGTCTATGGAAGGGGTGCCCGGGTTTGAAAAATCGGTACTCCCCGGCCGTAGATCCCGTGGACAACAAACGTTGCACACTTGTAGAGGAAGAGTGGGGCTACATGTGTGCCAAGTTTGGTACCGGGTCCGCAAAGTCCGGGAGATCAGGTGCAAAAAGGTGACTCGAGTATAAGCCGAGGGGGCCATTTTCAGCACAAAAAAAATGTGCTGAAAAACGCAGCTTATACTCGAGTATATGCGGTACATATTTTTTTTTTAAAACACGTAAACGAAAGAAAAAAAAGAAAAATTGCCCGACTCCAGAGGAATGGAGGAGGGGTGGAGAGGGGAAATCTTCTTAGGGAGGGTGAAGGTCCACTTTAACTTTGCCTGGAGATGATATTTGTATGAGATTTTAGTGACTGTGTTTGTATCTCTCTGGTTGGAATATCAAAATCCATGAACCTTTATAGAACAACCCAATGGTCGTAGAATTCATACCATGACAATACTTGAAACTGGATAATTGTGATGCAAGTTCTACGAGGATGTGGATGGGCCTCTCATGAATTTGAATGGAAAAGTATTATCCAGGGATGTCGGAGAAGCTATTAATCAATAATTTTATATTGGTCCTAGTGGATTGTTTTTATGTTATCCTCACCTTATTGAGTTTAAATTGCCCTCTCTACAGGAAGTAGACATTTGAGATATGATTTCTGTCCATTCTGAATACTTGGAGATCAACGTTATCTTCAATTTTAACAGAAGAAGGAAGAAAGATGACAACTTATTGATCTACACCATTGAGACATTGACCTTGTTTTGGGTTCCCATGCTAACTTTGGCCAGCGTGAGTTGATATTTTGTATCTTTCATCCTTGTTATCATGAGGAGACTTATTAATGGTGGAACAAGTTATCTTTATTAGCAAATTTGACGTCCTGAATGAGCTTATGATTAGACATTTATAATGCTGAAAATAAATTGTTCTGGTGGATGGGCCTTTAGAAGGTTTCTCACGCTTTTGTGAAACTTTTTATACTCAAACGTACAAGGGTTTTATTATGGTCAAGGCTTCACTTTTGGACCTAGTTTACACTTGTAGTTGAGTAGGGGGGGGGGGAGTAAAATAGGTGTGGAGAAAATTCCTGTCCACTCAGGTTAGGGCTCAAGATCGGATTGCCACCTTTCCTTAAGCCAAACCTGAACACTTTAGCGGCCTGGGACACCTTTGGATGCCCCAAGGAGAGTAGTAATGTGATGTGCATAGCGTGCTGCAGTGAACAGTGGGTGTGGCCAAGCAATTGCTCCTGCTGACATCATCGCCCTGCCCCCTCCCTCCCAGAGATACCAAACCTGCCCCCAGATAGCCGCCAGCAACAGATTTGTGTGTTACTATCTTGGTTACTTGGGGAGCCACAGCCCGGTCTGTATAATGTGTCTGGGTTTCAGTCCTTGCAACCCTGGCAACCAGAGGCGTAGCTTGAAGTTTGTGGGTCCTGATGCAAAAGTTGTCCTGGGGCCCCCCACTACTTCCCGCCCCTTCCACTGGGAACCAAGATACTCCCATTAATATGCGCCAAGATACTCCAAGTGGCTAAAGAGTTATTTCAGAGATTTATGTACATATTGAGAGGGTAATTCAAAATATTATCTAGAAACTAACCTGGTAATCAGTGTCACATGACCTTGTCCTCTTCCCCCCATTGTAAGAATGACATGATCTCACCCCCATCCTAGTAATGACATGACCTCGCCCCCCTATCCTAGTAATGACATGACCTTGTCCCTTCCCGCCACCCTATTAATGACATGACCTATCCTCCCGTCCATCCTAGTAACGACATGGCCTAGTCCCCTCCCCCATCCTAGTAATGACATGACCTCTCCCCCTCCTCCCATCCTAGTAATGACATGTCCCCAGCCAATGAGAGCAGAGGAAGGTTGTGGACTTGGGAGAAGGAAAACAACTGAAAGCTGAATAATGGATTATAGAACTTGGCTGGGGCCCTGGGAGAAACAAGGCGGACTGGAGCTGGACTCCAGTTCTGGGATATTGTGGAGGAAATCAAATGTAATATGACAGCAGGGAGCAGATCTGTGGGCCCCCTGGCACTAGGGTCGGGGTCAAAATTGTGACCCCTGCAACCCCTGATGCTACGCCCATGCTGGCAACCCTAGCTCAAGGGCTCTAGGGTCCAGGTCCTAGATATTGTTCTTTTGTTCTTCACTGGACCACATCTGTGTGGAGCTCAGACATGATCCAGTAAAGAACAATTAAGAGTGTGTGTGTGTGACTCATAAGGGGCAAGTCCTGAAAAAAGTCCAAATGAATAAATCCGAGGGAAGAGTACATGTAATGTTCTCCACACTTGTGGCTGCTATCCCAAAATTTAGAAACAGACTCTATGGACAAAAAGGTCAAACAAAGAGAGGGGAAGCACCATCTAAGTGTAATAAAACAAGCATCCTTTATTAACCACTTGATCTCCGGAAGATTTACCCCCCTTCATGACCAGGCCATTTTATGCGATATGGCGATATGCCATTGCGTTACTTTAACTGCTTGTGGACCAGCCACCGGCAGAATGACGCGGCTGGGCGAAGCAACGTTACCTTACGTTGCTTCGCCTTTTGTCCACTAGGGGCGTGCCCACGGCTCGCCGCTGGAGCTCAGCAATGTATGAACACCGATGTCTCTCTTCCACTAGTTAGTCCTATCACCCCTACAGTTAGAAACACCTCCCAGGTGTTCCATTCGTTTAGATACGGCATTCGTTATTTCAGATAATTCGGAACTTCAGATAAATTTGTATTTGTTACGTTCACTAACAGCCAAATTTGAAAGGAAATTCCAATACCTATAATTTAGTAGTTAGTTATTATTTTAGATTATCAAATTTTCAGGTTTTCGGATTCTGGAATTTCGAATTTAGGAATTTACAAATTATCCAAAATACGGAATGCCGCATCTAAACATATGGAATGTAACAAATTAATAATAAATAATAATAATATTTTTTTATTATTATTATTTTTTATTATTAATTCATTTTTGGAGTTGGGCTTGCTCACTACTGGGTTTAAGGTAAAAAAAAAAGCTTAAGAACAATTCTCCTCACAGCCCCCCTTCTAATACTCATCTAAGCCCGAGTCCAGCGCTGTGCACTCTGCAGCAGCTCTTCTCCCCTCCCCCGGCTCTCATAGGCTTGGCTGGCCAATGGCTCCCGCTGCCACCAGTCAAGACCTGTGAGCAGAGAGTGGGACAGCGGAGTCAGGTCGGGCTGTGACCCGTGCTGCTGGAACCGACCCGCTTGCTGCCGAGACCCGGGTAAGACTATCTTCCCCGACATGTACCTTAGATCAGGCACAATATCACAGTCTAAAATTGGAATGTGACAAGTTGGCCAGTGAGAACTCGGGGATGCAACGACACTACGTCATGTATTATGAGATGTCCCATGGCTTGAACATTGAAATGCACAAACAGGCTGAAATTGTCAAAAGGTTAAATGGGATTTGCGCCCAGGTTTTGCCTTACCTCTCCCAAGAGCGTCAGCAACAAGTTTTGGGAGCCATTGAGAGAGCAAAGCAAGTGACTGTTCCAGAACTGAATTCCATTATTCGCCCTACAACCTTACAACTTCACCATCAGCTACTGACCCGGTAATCAAAATGGCAATGCTGATGGGTTGTCCAGGCATTAGAGGAATGGAATAGAAAGTATGAGCCAGAAAATAATGGACATTGAGAATATGTCTTGGATTGCTTTGAAATGGGCCTGTAATATTAATCCACGGTATTTCCCATGATATCTGTAAAGGACTATTTACTGGTTGTTTGATTCTGAACTCAACAGGTTAATTGAGAGATGCTGATGTGTTCAACTTTAACCACCTGGCTGCTTGTGTAATGTAGATTAGATCCAGACTAGCTTCCAAAGACCTTTTCATTGTTGTTTGTGGTGATGTGGATTGGAGCTGGTAGACCGTCTGGCTGCCTATTATGGGATGTTTAAGTGTCTTGCTGTGAGGAAAGGGGGGGGATAACTCCAGCAACCCCTCCTGCTAAGACTGTTTACTGAAGGAGAAGTTTGAACACACCTGACCTGTATCACCATTGTCATTGCACAGTTTAACCCGCCCTGTTCCCCAAGGATGTGAGGGAAGTGTTTTGAAGAGAAGTGTGTTACCATGTGCTTGTAATAAAGATTCATTCCCTGTTTTTGGAACTTCAACACAGAGCGTTGTCTCGTTTGTGCGGTGAGAAATATTTGTATGGGGTCTTATTCGGCTGGTTGGAGTGTCTGGTAGCTGCCTTGGTGTTCGAGAATGGCATATCATAATCGGCTTTAACCCCTTTCATACTTGGGGTGTCGTTACATTGTTGGCAAGCAGTGGGATGATTCCACAGCCTATAAGGACAGCTACAAGAGGACACAGGACAATGGAAGCACAGTAGGGACAGCTAAATCTCTCTTCCCTCAAGGACTTACTGGAGAACCCAGGCAGACCGGCCAACAACCATAAGAAAAGGGACATTAATCACAGAACGAGTCGAAATGGATGGAGCTGAAAGACCCATCATAAACTAAAGGCCCATCATAACAAACAGGACACCCAAAGAGGCAAGTTTTGATCGGGCTGTTAACATAAGACTAGCACATTATGGTCCTAACCCTACAGCGGAGATCATAGACCGAGTTATAGCTGCTGTGGACGCAAATTGGCTACAACAAAGAGGTGCTGCAGCAGCAGAAGTCAGAGCGGCACCAACTGAAAGGAGTAAGATACATTTTGCTGCTTTTAAAATTTCATTGAAACTGAAGGGGAGATTGATGGGTACCTTGCTGATTTTGAACGGCAATGTGCCCTACACCGGGTGCCCACAGAGGAATGGGTTACCATTTTGTCTGTGAAACTGTTCGGCCGGGCCAGTGAAGCATTCAGGGCCATCCCAGATGAGGATATTATGAACTATGGACTGGCAAAAGAAGCACTTTTGGCCAGGTATGCCATCACACCGGAGGCATACCGGAGGCGGTTTCTGAGAGACGAGCAAGCAGACTGGAGACTCGTATACCGAGTGGGCATGCCACCTACACCGCACTGCATCCCACTGGGTCACTGGATGCCAAGCAGAATCCGGGGAAGAGGTGCTGCAGGTGTTCCTGCTGGAGCATTTTGACAAACTGTCCCTGGAAGTCAAAGAGTGGGTCCGGGACCGAAAACCTTTCACCTTGCCTGAAGCAGCTCGCTTGGCGGACGAATACACAGACGCCTGCAAACTGTATAATCCAGTGGTCAAGACAACAGCTCGGGTAGATTATCGATCAGTGGCACCCCCTCCGGCTATTGCCTACCAACCCCAGTCGTGCCACCCTACAGCACCACCTCCAGCGGCCACTTATTCTCAGCAGCCCAGGTCCAATTCCCAGGGCTACTCACAACCCATCAGGTGTTTCGGGTGTAAACAGCTAGGGCACAAAAAGCCAGACTGTCCGTTGAATCCAGCCAGGCAGTCCCAGTCATGGAGACAGCCAGCAAGGGGGAACCCCCACACATCCATGCCTGCGGCCCACTGCGTTGAGGAGGAAGAACATTGGGGCGTCCTGCACGAGGCTGATCCAATACAAGCAGCTAACCGGGACAACCGGCAGCAACACAGGCAGACTGTCTGGGTCAATGGAAAGGTAGCCAATGGCCTACATGATACTAGCGCCACCATGACCCTACTACAGAAGAACCTCATCCCAGAGAGCCAACATACCGGAGACACTGTAGCTGTAAGAGTAGCGGGCGGCACTGTCTTCCGGCTACCCGTTGGCCGTGTTCACCTGGATTGGGGGGTTGGTTCGGGACACGTGAATGTGGGGGTGATGAACGATTTGCCAGCGGATGTACTACTGGGGAATGATTTGGCCCCCCTCGTTTCTGCTTATGCCGTAAAGGGCCCCGCTGAAGCCAACCCAGTGACTACCTGTGCCCAGACCCGTGCTGCTGGAACCGACCCGCTTGCTGAAGAGACCCGGGTAAGACTATCTTCCCCGACATGTACCTTAGATCAGGCACAATATCACAGACTAAAATTGGAATGTGACAAGTTGGCCAGTGAGAAATCGGAGATGCAACGACACTACGTCATGTATTATGAGATGTCCCATGGCTTGAACATTGAAATGCACTAACAGGCTGAAATTGTCAAAAGGTAAATGGGATTTGCGCCCAGGTTTTGCCTTACCTCTCCCAAGAGCGTCAGCAACAAGTTTTGGGAGCCATTGAGAGAGCAAAGCAAGTGACTGTTCCAGAACTGAATTCCATTATTCGCCCTACAACCTTACAACTTCACCATCAGCTACTGACCCGGTAAGCAAAATGGCAATGCTGATGGGTTGTCCAGGCATTAGAGGAATGGAACTATGGACTAACTTCGGAGTCAACCCGTCTGGGGTCTCCTCCTGTGTTAGTCTCCTGCCGAAAGGGGAGAGATGTAACGGGAGGGCCCGTGGAACCCAGACGCTCTTAGAAAGTATGAGCCAGAAAATAATGGACATTGAGAATATGTCTTGGATTGCTTTGAAATGGGCCTGTAATATTAATCCACGGTCATTCCTAGGATATCTGTAAAGGACTATTTACTGGTTGTTTGATTCTGAACTCAACAGGTTAATTGAGAGATGCTGATGTGTTCAACTTTAACCACCTGGCTGCTTGTGTAATGTAGATTAGATCCAGACTAGCTTCCAAAGACCTTTTCATTGTTGTTTGTGGTGATGTGGATTGGAGCTGGTAGACCGTCTGGCTGCCTATTATGGGATGTTTAAGTGTCTTGCTGTGAGGAAAGGGGGGGGATAACTCCAGCAACCCCTCCTGCTAAGACTGTTTACTGAAGGAGAAGTTTGAACACACCTGACCTGTATCACCATTGTCATTGCACAGTTTAACCCGCCCTGTTCCCCAAGGATGTGAGGGAAGTGTTTTGAAGAGAAGTGTGTTACCATGTGCTTGTAATAAAGATTCATTCCCTGTTTTTGGAACTTCAACACAGAGCGTTGTCTCGTTTGTGCGGTGAGAAATATTTGTATGGGGTCTTATTCGGCTGGTTGGAGTGTCTGGTAGCTGCCTTGGTGTTCGAGAATGGCATATCATAATCGGCTTTAACCCCTTTCATACTTGGGGTGTCGTTACATTGTTGGCAAGCAGTGGGATGATTCCACAGCCTATAAGGACAGCTACAAGAGGACACAGGACAATGGAAGCACAGTAGGGACAGCTAAATCTCTCTTCCCTCAAGGACTTACTGGAGAACCCAGGCAGACCGGCCAACAACCATAAGAAAAGGGACATTAATCACAGAACGAGTCGAAATGGATGGAGCTGAAAGACCCATCATAAACTAAAGGCCCATCATAACAAACAGGACACCCAAAGAGGCAAGTTTTGATCGGGCTGTTAACATAAGACTAGCACATTATGGTCCTAACCCTACAGCGGAGATCATAGACCGAGTTATAGCTGCTGTGGACGCAAATTGGCTACAACAAAGAGGTGCTGCAGCAGCAGAAGTCAGAGCGGCACCAACTGAAAGGAGTAAGATACATTTTGCTGCTTTTAAAATTTCATTGAAACTGAAGGGGAGATTGATGGGTACCTTGCTGATTTTGAACGGCAATGTGCCCTACACCGGGTGCCCACAGAGGAATGGGTTACCATTTTGTCTGTGAAACTGTTCGGCCGGGCCAGTGAAGCATTCAGGGCCATCCCAGATGAGGATATTATGAACTATGGACTGGCAAAAGAAGCACTTTTGGCCAGGTATGCCATCACACCGGAGGCATACCGGAGGCGGTTTCTGAGAGACGAGCAAGCAGACTGGAGACTCGTATACCGAGTGGGCATGCCACCTACACCGCACTGCATCCCACTGGGTCACTGGATGCCAAGCAGAATCCGGGGAAGAGGTGCTGCAGGTGTTCCTGCTGGAGCATTTTGACAAACTGTCCCTGGAAGTCAAAGAGTGGGTCCGGGACCGAAAACCTTTCACCTTGCCTGAAGCAGCTCGCTTGGCGGACGAATACACAGACGCCTGCAAACTGTATAATCCAGTGGTCAAGACAACAGCTCGGGTAGATTATCGATCAGTGGCACCCCCTCCGGCTATTGCCTACCAACCCCAGTCGTGCCACCCTACAGCACCACCTCCAGCGGCCACTTATTCTCAGCAGCCCAGGTCCAATTCCCAGGGCTACTCACAACCCATCAGGTGTTTCGGGTGTAAACAGCTAGGGCACAAAAAGCCAGACTGTCCGTTGAATCCAGCCAGGCAGTCCCAGTCATGGAGACAGCCAGCAAGGGGGAACCCCCACACATCCATGCCTGCGGCCCACTGCGTTGAGGAGGAAGAACATTGGGGCGTCCTGCACGAGGCTGATCCAATACAAGCAGCTAACCGGGACAACCGGCAGCAACACAGGCAGACTGTCTGGGTCAATGGAAAGGTAGTCAATGGCCTACATGATACTAGCGCCACCATGACCCTACTACAGAAGAACCTCATCCCAGAGAGCCAACATACCGGAGACACTGTAGCTGTAAGAGTAGCGGGCGGCACTGTCTTCCGGCTACCCGTTGGCCGTGTTCACCTGGATTGGGGGGTTGGTTCGGGACACGTGAATGTGGGGGTGATGAACGATTTGCCAGCGGATGTACTACTGGGGAATGATTTGGCCCCCCTCGTTTCTGCTTATGCCGTAAAGGGCCCCGCTGAAGCCAACCCAGTGACTACCTGTGCCCAGACCCGTGCTGCTGGAACCGACCCGCTTGCTGAAGAGACCCGGGTAAGACTATCTTCCCCGACATGTACCTTAGATCAGGCACAATATCACAGACTAAAATTGGAATGTGACAAGTTGGCCAGTGAGAAATCGGAGATGCAACGACACTACGTCATGTATTATGAGATGTCCCATGGCTTGAACATTGAAATGCACTAACAGGCTGAAATTGTCAAAAGGTAAATGGGATTTGCGCCCAGGTTTTGCCTTACCTCTCCCAAGAGCGTCAGCAACAAGTTTTGGGAGCCATTGAGAGAGCAAAGCAAGTGACTGTTCCAGAACTGAATTCCATTATTCGCCCTACAACCTTACAACTTCACCATCAGCTACTGACCCGGTAAGCAAAATGGCAATGCTGATGGGTTGTCCAGGCATTAGAGGAATGGAACTATGGACTAACTTCGGAGTCAACCCGTCTGGGGTCTCCTCCTGTGTTAGTCTCCTGCCGAAAGGGGAGAGATGTAACGGGAGGGCCCGTGGAACCCAGACGCTCTTAGAAAGTATGAGCCAGAAAATAATGGACATTGAGAATATGTCTTGGATTGCTTTGAAATGGGCCTGTAATATTAATCCACGGTCATTCCTAGGATATCTGTAAAGGACTATTTACTGGTTGTTTGATTCTGAACTCAACAGGTTAATTGAGAGATGCTGATGTGTTCAACTTTAACCACCTGGCTGTCTGTGTAATGCAGATTAGATCCAGACTAGCTTCCAAAGACCTTTTCATTGTTGTTTGTGGTGATGTGGATTGGAGCTGGTAGACCGTCTGGCTGCCTATTATGGGATGTTTAAGTGTCTTGCTGTGAGGAAAGGGGGGGGGGGAATCACTCCAGCAACCCCTCCTGCTAAGACTGTTTACTGAAGGAGAAGTTTAAACACACCTGACCTGTATCACCATTGTCATTGGACAGTTTAACCCGCCCTGTTCCCCAAGGATGTGAGGTAAGTGTTTTGAAGAGAAGTGTGTTACCATGTGCTTGTAATAAAGATTCATTCCCTGTTTTTGGAACTTCAACACAGAGCGTTGTCTCGTTTGTGCGGTGAGAAATATTTGTATGGGGTCTTATTCGGCTCGTTGGAGTGTCTGGTAGCTGCCTTGGTGTTCGAGAATGGCATATCATAATCGGCTTTAACCCCTTTCATACTTGGGGTGTCGTTACATTGTTGGCAAGCAGTGGGATGATTCCACAGCCTATAAGGACAGCTACAAGAGGACACAGGACAATGGAAGCACAGTAGGGACAGCTAAATCTCTCTTCCCTCAAGGATTTACTGGAGAACCAGGGCAGACCGGCCAACAACCGTAAGAAAAGGGACATTAATCACAGAACGAGTCGAAATGGATGGAGCTGAAAGACCCAACATAACCTAAAGGCCCAGCGTAACAAACAGGACACCCAAAGAGGCAAGTTTTGATCGGGCTGTTAACATAAGACTGGCACATTATGGTCCTAACTAGGGATGAGCTTCGTGTTCGAGTCGAACATACGTTCGACTCGAACATCGGCTGTTCGATCGTTCGACGAAGATCGAACGATTTGGGCCGTTCGCGCCAAATTCGAGTGACGCGAACGGCCCACAATGCACTACGCCATCGCAGTGTCATCCAGGCGCTGTGATTGGCCAAGCATGCACTGTGACCCCGCATGCTTGGCCAATCACAGCGCCGGCAGCGAGGAGAGCAATGATTGGCCACAGGCAGGATGCCTGTGGCCAATTATTGCTGAGGGTGTTTAGTACACGCCCCACACTATAAAAGGCCGCCAGCACGGCGGCCTAGTGTAGTGTGTTCCGGAGCAGGGATAGAGCAGCATAGGCAGGGACAGTGACTTTTATTTCTTTCTTGCTTAACCTGGATTCCTTTAGTTTAGGGAAAGAGAAGGATAGGTAGGGAGAGTGTCAGTGTGTTTTGTGCTTGTGCTATATTGTGCTTAAAAAAAACATTTTTTCTAGGGACAGAAAACTGTAGGTAGGGAGAGTGTGTCAGTTTCTTTCACTGTCAAAGTCCTTGTTTCCAGGGACCTGGAAGGACAGTGAGTGAATTCTCCTTGTGCTAAATTGTGCTTAAAAAAAACATTTTTTCTAGGGACAGAAAACTGTAGGTAGGGAGAGTGTGTCAGTTTCTTTCACTGTCAAAGTCCTTGTTTCCAGGGACCTGGAAGGACAGTGAGTGAATTCTCCTTGTGCTAAATTGTGCTTAAAAAAAACATTTTTTCTAGGGACAGAAAACTGTAGGTAGGGAGAGTGTGTCAGTTTCTTTCACTGTCAAAGTCCTTGTTTCCAGGGACCTGGAAGGACAGTGAGTGAATTCTCCTTGTGCTAAATTGTGCTTAAAAAAAACATTTTTTCTAGGGACAGAAAACTGTAGGTAGGGAGAGTGTGTCAGTTTCTTTCACTGTCAAAGTCCTTGTTTCCAGGGACCTGGAAGGACAGTGAGTGAATTCTCCTTGTGCTAAATTGTGCTTAAAAAAAACATTTTTTCTAGGGACAGAAAACTGTAGGTAGGGAGAGTGTGTCAGTTTCTTTCACTGTCAAAGTCCTTGTTTCCAGGGACCTGGAAGGACAGTGAGTGAATTCTCCTTGTGCTAAATTGTGCTTAAAAAAAACATTTTTTCTAGGGACAGAAAACTGTAGGTAGGGAGAGTGTGTCAGTTTCTTTCACTGTCAAAGTCCTTGTTTCCAGGGACCTGGAAGGACAGTGAGTGAATTCTCCTTGTGCTAAATTGTGCTTAAAAAAAACATTTTTTCTAGGGACAGAAAACTGTAGGTAGGGAGAGTGTGTCAGTTTCTTTCACTGTCAAAGTCCTTGTTTCCAGGGACCTGGAAGGACAGTGAGTGAATTCTCCTTGTGCTAAATTGTGCTTAAAAAAAACATTTTTTCTAGGGACAGAAAACTGTAGGTAGGGAGAGTGTGTCAGTTTCTTTCACTGTCAAAGTCCTTGTTTCCAGGGACCTGGAAGGACAGTGAGTGAATTCTCCTTGTGCTAAATTGTGCTTAAAAAAAACATTTTTTCTAGGGACAGAAAACTGTAGGTAGGGAGAGTGTGTCAGTTTCTTTCACTGTCAAAGTCCTTGTTTCCAGGGACCTGGAAGGACAGTGAGTGAATTCTCCTTGTGCTAAATTGTGCTTAAAAAAAACATTTTTTCTAGGGACAGAAAACTGTAGGTAGGGAGAGTGTGTCAGTTTCTTTCACTGTCAAAGTCCTTGTTTCCAGGGACCTGGAAGGACAGTGAGTGAATTCTCCTTGTGCTAAATTGTGCTTAAAAAAAACATTTTTTCTAGGGACAGAAAACTGTAGGTAGGGAGAGTGTGTCAGTTTCTTTCACTGTCAAAGTCCTTGTTTCCAGGGACCTGGAAGGACAGTGAGTGAATTCTCCTTGTGCTAAATTGTGCTTAAAAAAAACATTTTTTCTAGGGACAGAAAACTGTAGGTAGGGAGAGTGTGTCAGTTTCTTTCACTGTCAAAGTCCTTGTTTCCAGGGACCTGGAAGGACAGTGAGTGAATTCTCCTTGTGCTAAATTGTGCTTAAAAAAAACATTTTTTCTAGGGACAGAAAACTGTAGGTAGGGAGAGTGTGTCAGTTTCTTTCACTGTCAAAGTCCTTGTTTCCAGGGACCTGGAAGGACAGTGAGTGAATTCTCCTTGTGCTAAATTGTGCTTAAAAAAAACATTTTTTCTAGGGACAGAAA
This sequence comes from Rana muscosa, assembly GCA_029206835.1. NCBI lineage: Eukaryota > Metazoa > Chordata > Amphibia > Anura > Ranidae > Rana > Rana muscosa. The sequence goes on along the minus strand of CM055118.1, from coordinate 365,398,173 downwards.
ACTGTAGGTAGGGAGAGTGTGTCAGTTTCTTTCACTGTCAAAGTCTTTGTTTCCAGGGACCTGGAAGGACAGTGAGTGAATTCTCCTTGTGCTAAATTGTGCTTAAAAAAAACATTTTTTCTAGGGACAGAAAACTGTAGGTAGGGAGAGTGTGTCAGTTTCTTTCACTGTCAAAGTCCTTGTTTCCAGGGACCTGGAAGGACAGTGAGTGAATTCTCCTTGTGCTAAATTGTGCTTAAAAAAAACATTTTTTCTAGGGACAGAAAACTGTAGGTAGGGAGAGTGTGTCAGTTTCTTTCACTGTCAAAGTCCTTGTTTCCAGGGACCTGGAAGGACAGTGAGTGAATTCTCCTTGTGCTAAATTGTGCTTAAAAAAAACATTTTTTCTAGGGACAGAAAACTGTAGGTAGGGAGAGTGTGTCAGTTTCTTTCACTGTCAAAGTCCTTGTTTCCAGGGACCTGGAAGGACAGTGAGTGAATTCTCCTTGTGCTAAATTGTGCTTAAAAAAAACATTTTTTCTAGGGACAGAAAACTGTAGGTAGGGAGAGTGTGTCAGTTTCTTTCACTGTCAAAGTCCTTGTTTCCAGGGACCTGGAAGGACAGTGAGTGAATTCCCCTTGTGCTAAATTGTGCTTAAAAAAAACATTTTTTCTAGGGACAGAAAACTGTAGGTAGGGAGAGTGTGTCAGTTTCTTTCACTGTCAAAGTCCTTGTTTCCAGGGACCTGGAAGGACAGTGAGTGAATTCTCCTTGTGCTAAATTGTGCTTAAAAAAAAAAAATTTCTAGGGACAGAAAACTGTAGGTAGGGAGAGTGTGTCAGTTTCTTTCACTGTCAAAGTCCTTGTTTCCAGGGACCTGGAAGAACAGTGAGTGAATTCTCCTTGTGCTAAATTGTGCTTAAAAAAAACTTTTTTTCTAGGGACAGAAAACTGTAGGTAGGGAGAGTGTGTCAGTTTCTTTCACTGTCAAAGTCCTTGTTTCCAGGGACCTGGAAGGACAGTGAGTGAATTCTCCTTGTGCTAAATTGTGCTTAAAAAAACATTTTTTCTAGGGACAGAAAACTGTAGGTAGGGAGAGTGTGTCAGTTTCTTTCACTGTCAAAGTCCTTGTTTCCAGGGACCTGGAAGGACAGTGAGTGAATTCTCCTTGTGCTAAATTGTGCTTAAAAAAAACATTTTTTCTAGGGACAGAAAACTGTAGGTAGGGAGAGTGTGTCAGTTTCTTTCACTGTCAAAGTCCTTGTTTCCAGGGACCTGGAAGGACAGTGAGTGAATTCTCCTTGTGCTAAATTGTGCTTAAAAAAAACATTTTTTCTAGGGACAGAAAACTGTAGGTAGGGAGAGTGTGTCAGTTTCTTTCACTGTCAAAGTCCTTGTTTCCAGGGACCTGGAAGGACAGTGAGTGAATTCTCCTTGTGCTAAATTGTGCTTAAAAAAAACATTTTTTCTAGGGACAGAAAACTGTAGGTAGGGAGAGTGTGTCAGTTTCTTTCACTGTCAAAGTCCTTGTTTCCAGGGACCTGGAAGGACAGTGAGTGAATTCTCCTTGTGCTAAATTGTGCTTAAAAAAAACATTTTTTCTAGGGACAGAAAACTGTAGGTAGGGAGAGTGTGTCAGTTTCTTTCACTGTCAAAGTCCTTGTTTCCAGGGACCTGGAAGGACAGTGAGTGAATTCTCCTTGTGCTAAATTGTGCTTAAAAAAAACATTTTTTCTAGGGACAGAAAACTGTAGGTAGGGAGAGTGTGTCAGTTTCTTTCACTGTCAAAGTCCTTGTTTCAAGGGACAGAGAAGGACACCTGAAGGTAGCCCTTATTGCTTTTTTCCCATCTCCCTGCAGGCCATCTATTAGAATGTCTGGAAGGCAAACAAGGAGAGGCAGACAGTCAGGAGGCAATAAAAGAAGGCAAGCAGGCTCTGTGTCTGGGGGCAACAGTGCTGGTCGTGGACGCGGTGCATTGTCATCAGCACATGGCCATGGGACACGCTTGTCCTTCTTTTCGGCAGCTGGACATGTTGAGCCACATCATGCCGAAGACTTGGTAGAGTGGATGACCAAGCCCTCCTCCTCCTCCTCATCCTCTCTCACCCAGGCTCAGGGTACTGGAAAAGCAGCTGCCAAAGCGTCCTCTTCCCTGGTATCAATGTCAGACTCATCATCAGTCACTCCTTCCCTAGACCCACCATGTCCTCCTCCTGAGGAGTCCCCCGAACTGTTTCAGCACAGTGTTGGGTACATGCTCCAGGAGGATGCCCAGCGTTTCGAAGGGTCTGATGATGAAACCCAGCTACAGGAAGGCAGTAGCGTGAGAGCAGACAGAGGGGATGCTCAAGAAGGACACCAATCTGGCAGTCATGTTCCAGCAGCTGCAGCATACTGCCAGATTGGCTCCAGTGATGAGGAGGGAGGTGATGATGAGGTCACTGACTCCACGTGGGTGCCTAATAGGAGAGATGAGGAGGAGGAGGATGAGGAGGAGGCACATCTCCAACGAGGCAGGATGCCCTTTGGTGGCCAGCGTAAGGGCAGTACACCGACGGAATCACACCGCAGAGCTCCGCCTGTGCAGGGCGCTGCCTCTGCCCGTCATTCAAAAAGTTCTTTGGTGTGGGCCTTTTTTGAGGCTAGTGCATCAGATCGCACAGCTGCTGTTTGCAACATATGTCTCAAGCGTATATCGCGTGGCCAAAACATCAGCCGCTTGGGTACCACATGCCTGACCAGACATATGTTGACCTGCCATGCAGCTCGTTGGCAAGCCTACCTGAAAGACCCACACCAAAGAACAAAGCGGACCTCTCCTTGCACCGCATCAGCTGGGATCTCCAACCCCACTATAACTTCAGTCCTCTCTGAAACATGCACTGAGAGGAATGAAGGTGTAGAATTAGGTGTGTCACAGCCAAGTACTTGCGGCCACTCTGCTAGCAGTACACCGACGTCCGATTCTAGCAGGCAAATTTCCCTGCCCCAGCTGCTGGACCGTCGAAAGAAGTTCACTCCCAGCCATCCACATGCCCAGCGGTTGAATGCTAGCTTGGCTAAATTGCTAGCGCTTCAACTGCTGCCTTTTCAGTTGGTAGACTCGGCCCCCTTCCGTGAGTTTGTGCAATGTGCGGTTCCTCAGTGGCAGGTTCCCAAACGCCACTTTTTCTCACGGAAGGCTATTCCGGCTCTCTACCGGCATGTGGAAGGCAATGTCTTGGCCTCGCTGGACAGGGCGGTCAGCGGTAAGGTGCATATTACCGCTGACTCATGGTCCAGCAGGCATGGACAGGGACGTTACCTTTCTTTCACGGCCCATTGGGTCACTCTTTTGGCAGCTGGGAAGGATGCAGGACAAGGTGCAGTAGTGTTGGAGGTTGTCCCACCGCCACGCCTCCAAAATGCTACTACTGGTTGTGACACACCTCTCTCCTCCACCCCCTCCTCTTCTTCTTCCTCCATGGCCTCTTCCTGTGGTTTGTCCTATGAACCAGCGGTGCTCCGTAGCCGTTCACGGGGCTACGCAAGTACGCAGGCAAAAAGATGCCATGCCGTGCTTGCGCTGGTGTGTTTGGGGGACAGAAGCCACACTGGGGCAGAGGTCCTGTCTGCTCTGCAGGGCCAGGCCGAGAGGTGGTTGACGCCATGCCAGCTTAAGCCAGGAATGGTGGTTTGCGACAATGGCACCAACCTCCTCTCCGCCCTCCGACAGGGACAACTGACCCATGTGCCCTGTGTGGCTCACGTCCTTAACCTGGTGGTGCAGCGTTTCTTGGGCAGGTACCCGGGCTTACAGGATGTCCTGAGGCAGGCCAGGAAAGTCTGTGTGCATTTCCGCAGATCTTATAATGCCAGTGCTCGCCTGGCTGAGCTGCAAAAGGAGTTGAACCTGCCCAAGAACCGCCTTATATGTGACATGCCCACCAGGTGGAACTCAACGTTGGCCATGCTGCAGCGGCTGCACACGCAGCAGAGGGCCATCAATGAGTACCTGTGCGACTACGGCACCAGGACAGGGTCAGGGGAGCTTGGTTTTTTTTCTCCACGCCAGTGGGGCATGATCAGGGATGCATGCACTGTCCTGGCACCATTTGAGGAGGCCACGAGGATGGTGAGCAGTGACAGTGCATGCATCAGTGACACTGTACCTCTTGTCCACCTGTTGGAGCACACGCTGCGTGGAATAATGGACAGGGCACTTGAGGCAGAACAGAGGCAGGAAGAGGAGGACTTCCTTGCCTCTCAAGGCCCCCTTTACCCAGACAGTGTTCCTTCTGTCCCACCCATCGCACAGGAAGAGGAGGAGGAGGAGGAGGAGGAGGAGGATTGTGTCAGCATGGAGGTGGAGGCTGGCACTCAGCATCATCAGCAGCAGTCTTTTAGGGATGATTTACAGTCCCAAGAAACCAGTGGACTTGTACGTGGCTGGGAGGAGGTGGCTGCGGATCATGTCGTCCTTAGTGACCCAGAGGACTCCGGAGCGAATGCCTCAGCAAACCTACGCTGCATGGCCTCCCTGATCCTGCAAAGTCTGCGGAAGGATCCTCGTATTCTTCGGATCAAGGAGAGGGACCATTACTGGCTGGCCACTCTCCTTGATCCACGGTACAAGGGTAAGGTTGCGGACCTTATGTTACCGTCGCAGAGGGAGCAGAGGATGAGACAACTCCGGGAGGCCTTGCAGAAAGGTCTGTGCAACGCGTTCCCAGAGACTGGGAGGTTACAAACTCCTGGTCCTGGACAACGAGTTGCTGAGGCTTCGGCCAGTCAAAGAAGGAGCGGTGGGGAAGGTGGCCGTCTGACCGATGCGTTCAGACAATTCTTTAGTCCGCAGCCCCAAAGTATGATCGGTTCCAGCAACCATCGCCAGCGTCTGATAAACATGGTGCAGGAATATCTAGGGGCAAGGTCAGACTTGGACACCTTCCCCACCGAAAATCCTCTGGCTTACTGGGTCTTGAGGATGGATCACTGGCCAGAGCTTGCACAGTATGCAATTGAGCTACTGGCCTGTCCTGCATCCAGCGTTCTTTCGGAACGCACATTCAGTGCTGCTGGAGGATTTGTCACGGATCACAGGGTGCGCCTGTCCACCGACTCGGTTGATCGACTGACTTTCATCAAGATGAACCAGTCTTGGATCACCACCAGCTACCACACACCTGATGCTGATATAACAGACTAATTGATTTTAACATGTCACATCCCTTTAAGACTGATGCTGATGCTGAGTGCCTGTGCTGTTATGTTGACTGGCTATCCTCCTCCTCCGAGTCCTCAATGATACGATTGATGATGATAGCTTGGAAGATCATTTTTGTTTATGGGTGCCGCCACCAGTGGCTAAGGCCCAATTTTTCAGCCCCTGTTTTACAGGGGCGTGTAATTACAATTTTTTTAGCAATAATTTGCCATAGGGCTCATTGCTGTGCTCCAAGTACAGTATCTGTGAGGGGTTGGAGTGTTGTGGCACCAGTGCCTAAGGCCCAATTTTTCAGCCCCTGTTTAACAGGGGCGTGTCATTACAATTTTTGAAGCAATACTTTGCAACAGGGCTCATTGCTGTGCTCCAAGTACAGTATCTGTGAGGGGTTGTAGTGTTGTGCCACCAGTGCCTAAGGCCCAATTTTTCAGCCCCTGTTCAACAGGGGCATGCAATTACAATTCTTGATCTAATAATTCACAGCAGGGTCCATTGCTGCACCCACCAAGAGTAACTCTGAGGGCTTACAGTCTTGTGGCAACGCCACCACCACCACCACCACGAAAGGCCCAATTTTTCAGCCCCTGTTCAAAAGGGGCATGTAATTACAATTCTTGATCTAATAATTCACAGCAGGGCCCATTGCTGCACCCACCAAGAGTAACTGTCAGGGCTTACAGTGTTGTGGCACCAGCACCACCATCAAAGCCCCAATTTTTACTACCACTGTTCAACAATTATATGTAATTAAAATTCCTGATATAATAGTTGACAGCAGGGCGTTCCAGCACCAACCAAGAGTAACTGAGTGCTTACAGTGTTGTGCCAACACCAACAACTAAGGGGCCTATTTCTGCAGAGTATATACGGCAGGTCCCTACTTTCAAACATCCAACTTACAAACGACTCCTACTTGCAAACGAAAGAAGACAACAGGAAGTGAGAGGAAATCTACCCCTAGAAAGGAAAATTCTTTCCTGTAAGAATAAATATGGGAGAAAGGGGTCTCATCTGTACTGATGCTTTATCAGCAATCCTTGTTTCAAGAAAAACACCACATTTCAAAAACAGTTGTCATTGGGACGGAAAGTGAGGTGAAATGTTCTGAACAGGGGCACAGACAGCAAAACAAATGTTACAGGGGTGATAACCCTTACCTATGTTTCCCAAAAAGTTTAAAAATAGATTTTTGGGCTGGAGCTACACTTCAACAATGTACCTGTTCAAAATTACAAACAGATTCTACATAAGAACAAACCTACAGTCCCTGTCTTGTATGCACCGCCTGTATACGGCTGTTCAGAGTATATAGGGCCTTTTTTATTTTATGTGCGGGGTTCCCCTTAATATCCATACAAGACCCAAAGGGGCTGGTAATGGGCTGGGGTAGGGGGGGGGGGGTCATGGGGTAGCTATGCCATTTTTCTTAAAGAATTTCATCCATATTACCGGGACCAGACATTACATTAAAGCCGCAAGCAGTTTTAAATGGCTTTTTTTTCCTTTAGAAGTGTCATTTTGTGCAGGGACAGTTCTAAACACGGGAAACACGTGGCACTTCACAGGCATACTTTAGACACCCCCCAGGTACGATATTTAAAGGAATATTTGACTTTTTTTTTTTCACTTTATGCATCATTAAAATGACTGCTCCCGAAAAACGACCGTTTTTAAAACTTCTTTTTGCATTGATACATGTCCCCTGGTGCAGAACCCGGGTTCCCAAACCCTATTTATGACAATAACATGCATAATAGTTGTTATAATTAGCACTTTAGAATTCGAACGTTCGCATCCATTGTATTTAATAGGGTTCTAATGTTCGTTCGAACTTTCGGTCCGTTCGCGGGTTCTGGTGCGAACCGAACCCGGGGGTGTTCGGCTCATCACTAGTCCTAACCCTACAGCGGAGATCATAGACCGAGTTATAGCTGCTGTGGACGCAAATTGGCTACAACAAAGAGGTGCTGCAGCAGCAGAAGTCAGAGCAGCACCAACTGAAAGGAGTAAGATACATTTTGCTGCTTTTAAAATTTAATTGAAACTGAAGGGGAGATTGATGGGTACCTTGCTGATTTTGAACGGCAATGTGCCCTACACCGGGTGCCCACAGAGGAATGGGTTACCATTTTGTCTGGGAAACTGTCCGGCCGGGCCAGTGAAGCATTCAGGGCCATCCCAGATGAGGATATTATGAACTATGGACTGGCAAAAGAAGCACCTTTGGCCAGGTATGCCGTCACACCGGAGGCATACCGGAGGCGGTTCAGAGAGACGAGCAAGCAGACTGGAGACTTGTATACCGAGTGGGCATGCCACCTACACTGCACTGCATCCCACTGGGTCACTGGATGCCAAGCAGAATCCGGGGAAGAGGTGCTGCAGGTGTTCCTGCTGGAGCATTTTGACAAACTGTCCCTGGAAGTCAGAGAGTGGGTCCGGGACCGAAAACCTTTCACCTTGCCTGAAGCAGCTCGCTTGGCGGACGAATGCACAGACGCCTGCAAACTGTATAATCCAGTGGTCAAGACAACAGCTCGGGTAGATTATCGATCAGTGGCACCCCCTCCGGCTATTGCCTACCAACCCCAGTCGTGCCACCCTACAGCACCACCTCCAGCGGCCACTTATTCTCAGCAGCCCAGGTCCAATTCCCAGGGCTACTCACAACCCATCAGGTGTTTCGGGTGTAAACAGCTAGGGCACAAAAAGCCAGACTGTCCGTTGAATCCAGCCAGGCAGTCCCAGTCATGGAGACAGCCAGCAAGGGGGAACCCCCACACATCCATGCCTGCGGCCCACTGCGTTGAGGAGGAAGAACATTGGGGCGTCCTGCACGAGGCTGATTCAATACAAGCAGCTAACCGGGACAACCGGCAGCAACACAGGCAGACTGTCTGGGTCAATGGAAAGGTAGCCAATGGCCTACATGATACTAGCGCCACCATGACCCTACTACAGAAGAACCTCATCCCAGAGAGCCAAAATACCGGAGACACTGTAGCTGTAAGAGTAGCGGGAGGCACTGTCTTCCGGCTACCCGTTGGCCGTGTTCACCTGGATTGGGGCGTTGGTTTGGGACACGTGAATGTGGGGGTGATGAAGGATTTGCCAGCGGATGTACTACTGGGGAATGATTTGGCCCCCCTCGTTTCTGCTTACGCCGTGATGGGCCCCGCTGAAGCCAACCCAGTGACTACCTGTGCCCAGACCCGTGCTGCTGGAACCGACCCGCTTGCTGCCGAGACCCGGGTAAGAATATCTTCCCCGACATATACCTTAGATCAGGCACAATATCACAGACTAAAATTGGAATGTGACAAGTTGGCCAGTGAGAAATCGGAGATGCAACAACACTACATCATGTATTATGAGATGTCCCATGGCTTGAACATTGAAATGCACTAACAGGCTGAAATTGTCAAAAGGTTAAATGGGATTTGCGCCCAGGTTTTGCCTTACCTCTCCCAAGAGCGTCAGCAACAAGTTTTGGGAGCCATTGAGAGAGCAAAGCAAGTGACTGTTCCAGAACTGAATTCCATTATTCACCCTACAACCTTACAACTTCACCATCAGCTACTGACCCGGTAAGCAAAATGGCAATGCTGATGGGTTGTCCAGGCATTAGAGGAATGGAACTATGGACTAACTTCGGAGTCAACCCGTCTGGGGTCTCCTCCTGTGTTAGTCTCCTGCCGAAAGGGGAGAGATGTAACGGGAGGGCCCGTGGAACCCAGAAGCTCTTAGAAAGTATGAGCCAGAAAATAATGGACATTGAGAATATGTCTTGGATTGCTTTGAAATGGGCCTGTAATATTAATCCACGGTCATTCCTAGGATATCTGTAAAGGACTATTTACTGGTTATTTGATTCTGAACTCAACAGGTTAATTGAGAGATGCTGATGTGTTCAACTCTAACCACCTGGCTGCCTGTGTAATGTAGATTAAATCCAGACTAGCTTCCAAAGACCTTTTCATTGTTTGTGGTGATGTGGATTGGAGCTGGTAGACCGTCTGGCTGCCTATTATGGGATGTTTAAGTGTCTTGCTGTGAGGAAAGGGGGGGGGGGGAATCACTCCAGCAACCCCTCCTGCTAAGACTGTTTACTGAAGGAGAAGTTTGAACACACCTGACCTGTATCACCATTGTCATTGGACAGTTTAACCCGCCCTGTTCCCCAAGGATGTGAGGGAAGTGTTTTGAAGAGAAGTGTGTTACCATGTGCTTGTAATAAAGATTCATTCCCTGTTTTTGGAACTTCAACACAGAGCGTTGTCTTGTTTGTGTGGGGAGAAATATTTGTATGGGGTCTTATTCGGCTGGTTGGAATGTCTGGTAGCTGCCTTGGTGTTCAAGAATGGCATATCATAAATGGCTTTAACCCCTTTCATACTTGGGGTGTCGTTACAGCCTGTACCCGGGGTTGAACCACGGGTGATGGGGTGGGTGTTGGGTGTCCTCTCTCGGCTGCTGTTGGTGGGCGGTTCTGGCCTGCTGTGCATGCCGGGAGAGGATTTATAAGGGCAAACGCGATTACACAGAAGGCTAATTCCCGGGGCCCATGCCCGGAGGAGATTGAATTCCGGGGCCCAATGCCCGGAGGGAGTTGCCCCTCAGAGGGGGGTGGCGTCCCATCTTGATCGAGGAGTCTTGGGCACCTTTAGCCCAAGGCTACAGAGTTCCAGGTGGGCCGGGTACCTTTGACTGGGTCTACAACTGAAGAGGAGTCCCAGGGAACCCGCGTGAGGGTAACCGCTCTGACACAGAGGAAACCAGGGGAGGATCGATCCCATAACAAGAGGGCGAGTAATAGAGTATTGCTGACTCGGGAAAGGCCTGGTGACCTGTCGGAGGGAAGGATTCCTCACTTCGCAGACTGCCTCTGCGGAGTGTTGAATGTTCAGGAGGGATCTCCTTTACTTGGTCCTTGGAGGGGACTGAGCCATTATTCCAGCATCACGCCGGCTGCTAGTGCTATTGAGTGACTCTCCAGGTGAGCTGTACCCACTCGGGATCGAGTGGCAATGAAGCCAAGAGTGTGCCTGAATCCACTTCTATCTGTTAACCTTTTTCTCACGTCAACTCTCTGGTTCCTGGAAGCAAGATAAAATAAACTCACATTGGAGTTGATGTTGTGTGGACATTGACCTAATTTGGGAAAGATAAAGACTCACCTCTATAAACATAGAGGGGAGAACCAGAAAAAGGGAGCTACTAACTGCAGGACCCAAGTATGTAACACCGCCTGACCTTTATAATCTAGAGGACACGGGCATGTGGCATGGTGTGTCTTATCTCCCTGCTTGAGAAGGTAAGAGGAGGAAAAATATCCCTGTGCTACACGTAGATAACATGAAGCCCAGCAAAGCGTTATCAGCATGAATAAACCATTTATTGCTTTCTTGTCCTCACTTGTCCAGATACTTCTCTCCTGGGCTCTCATACAGTTACCTTTGATCTATTCTGTGTCGGAGTATTCTGAAATGTTTTCTTCTTTGATGGGGAAATTACTAACACCTTATATCAGCCTTGTCCTCTGAATACCCCGTGTGCCGTTTTAACCCTTGGATGCCACTTGAAACCTCATGATCTGAAGGTTAATTTCCACAGTGCTTGATACGGCTGCTAGTGATCGTGGAACGCAGTGGCGACTGGTGCTCCAATTTTTTTTTTGGGGCGGGGGGCGTCAAAAAAAAACCCCCACCAGGTCCGCACTTACCCCATCCAGGTCGCGGCTTCCCCGGCTTCTCCTCCCAGCTAATACGGTCTTAAAACCCACTTCCTGTCCTGATTGGCCAGGAGGAGAAGCTGGAAGGCAATAGCGAATATTGATTCGCTAATGTCACAAGTGGGTGGGCTCTGCGCCCCAAGCCCAACCTTTTTGAAGCCAATTAGAGCCTCAGGCTTTAATCATGTGCTTCAAAAAAAAAAAAAACTTGTAGAAATCTATGCGTCCAGTGCCCCGCATAGAGATTAGGGGGGGCGCCCCTTATGGACCAGCTGCTGCTGGTGGCACCCCTAGATTCATCAGCCCCAATGGTAACAGAGCTGAAGCCTCCATTACCATAGTTCCAAGGCTGATCTCAGAAGCCATGGCAGCAGGATCAAACTCTTCATTTTTGGAGTTGGGCTTGCTCACTACTGGGTTTAAGGTAAAAGAAAAAAGCTTAAGAACAATTCCCCTCACAGCCCCCCTCCTAATACTCATCTAAGCCCGATCTCGGTCCAGCGCTGTGCACTCTGCAGCAGCTCTTCTCCCCTCCCCCGTCTCTCATAGGCTTGGCTGGCCAATGGCTCCCGCTGCCACCAGTTAAGACCTGTGAGCAGAGAGTGGGACAGCGGAGTCAGGTCGGGCTGTGTGTCTGAATAGCCCGCACGAGTGCCCCCATGGGAAGTGGCTTCCTATGGGGGCACTCAGCGAAGGAGTGGGGAGCTGGTAAGTATGACATGTTTTTTTATTTTAATTAAAAAAAATTACACATTAAATTGTAAGTTCACCTTTACACTGAACCCCCTCCCCACCCCCGGTCCCGCTGTACCTGAAGCCGGCAATCACTCGCTAGGAGACAGGAGACATCAGGTCGTGGCTTCACCGGTCCAGGCATTTTAAATCCCCATTGGCTTCCTCTCCTCTTCTCACCCGCTGACAGGAGGGGCTAGGCGGGTTCTGATTGGTTGGTGCTGTCCATGTGATGGTGCTGATCAATTAGAATGCCTCCTATACATACCTTTACAAGGTACGTTTAGGAGATTAAGCCGCAGAGATTTCAAATCCCCAGAACGGTGAAGCGGCGACCCAATGTCTCCTAGCGGGTGATTGCCCACTTCAGGCATAGCGGGACCAGGGGGATGGGGAGGGGGTCCAGTGTAAGTTCAACTTCACGATTTTCTTCAAAAGTGAATTTACGCTTTAAATATCACTTAATAACAGTCCCAGTTAACCTTCATGCTGTAAAGGGGCAGTATAGATACGGTATAGCCTTGGCACGGGTAGATATGGTTGAGATGCGGTAACAGTTTGGTATAATGCAGTATAGGGTTGATATAGGTGACTCATGCCCTCCACACTGGCATAGAGGGACAGCTCTTCTTGCATCTACCGTTCTTCTGCCATCTCCCCATCGCTGCAGCAACACCGCAGTGCATTACCTCTTCATCTTGGCAGTATTCCACTACTGGGAGACTACAGACACACGGAGTGACTCATGCCCTCCGCAGACAACTTAGAAGGATATCTATTCATGCTTATACTCCACTTCCATCCTGTGAGTAGCCATTTGGCTGTTATTTTAATTCTTTTTAAATAAATTTCTAACATACTGCACTTAGTAGGCGCATTTGTTTTTTCTTTTCTTTGATATAGGTGCAGCCTAGCTTAGGAATAAGTGCGGTATGGATTGGGTACACTTGGAGTCCTACTGTAAGATACCTGTGGTAGGTAGTGTCCGAAGTGGAGCTTGTGTGCTGAGGATTCAGGCGAAAACTTAGTCAGGCAGGTCAGGACGGCAACGGATCAGGCAAAGCGGTACATGATCGAAATCAAGAGAGTGGTCAGGCAGGCAGAGGTCATACACGAGCTGGCGTTGAAGTACAAAATCAGCAGGCTAGAAAGTTATCAGTAATTCAGGCAGGAGTTCATACACAGAAATCAGAGTCACAAAGCTTATCACAACACCCAGGGAGCTAGTCCACACAAATGGGCACTGAGAGATATGAAATGCTGCTATTTATGGGCTGCTTTAATTGTAGATTGTCCACAGCTGGCAGCAGGTGGGGCTAGTGAGTCCAAGGTAATGCTTAAAACTGAGAGGACATTTCCATAACTCCAGAGCTCCTCCGTGGCACAACAGGTAAGACTGCATCCCGATTCAAATACACCCAGGTACATGACACCTACTCTTAGTGGCTCATTCACTGTTAGCAGTAGCAACAATGGGTGTATAGCAGTCTCACCAGTCCCTGGGATGCTGCCTAATTCCTTCAGCCTAAACCTGATAATGAGTCAACGTTTCTACTGTCACTTTGCTATAGGAGACTTATCACACCTGCTGCTGCATTCTTCAGGTAGCAGCCATCCAAACCAAATACAGATCTCTAAGCCATCAATATTCGAGAACACTGACTTTGCTTGGTTCTCCATCTGCCCCCTCCCTCTGGCTACCTATTACTCAAAACTTTACACTCAGAATTACTGCCTTGAAATGGCTTCAATCTCTGTCTGGCTGCACTAAGGAGCTTTCTTACCTACCAGGCCTGACTTTACACTAGGCCTCTGTTGATTGCCACCCCTTTGAGTCATCTACACCTTTCTGTGCACCAGCATTTAAAGGGCCTCAACATTGCCGGCAGAAACTCACCATAAGACTGTTCAAGTTACTAAGTTTTCCATGAGAGCAGAACTGGGTTCCTGATTTTGAGCTTGAGCTTTCAAACCTTTTATATGGGAGCCCTCAAGTGACTTAGCCTGTCTTATCTTTTTTTAATTCTTCTTGGCCACTGGGAGTGAAACCTCTCATTTGGATACCGTTTAAGCTCCAAGAGGTACATCTGTTTATTGCATTGTATTTGAATTGTAATGTTTATGTGCCTTGACATTGACATACCAATTTGCTTAGTTATATTGTATTCTTTACCTACCAATACAGTTTGCTTATTTTCTTAAAAAGACAAATGTGTGCATCGTTTTACACCCACTGGGAGTTCCCAGTCAAGGTATTTTGGCAGTGTCAGCTGGGCTGAAGTCTCACCTAGGGCTAAAGTGAGCAGAGGAACCAAAATTACAGGCAGCTCCTGCGGGGGTAGCACTACATATACATGACGTTCAGCTCCCGCTGAATGGGTAAATGTTCAAGCGTTCATCAGAACACCCAGACAGCCAGGGTTCGGTGAGAACTTGTGTTTGGACCAAACCTTAAGCTCATCCCTAATCAGCATGTAGAAATGCATGCTGACGTGAAATTTAGAAAAAGAGGGGAAAAGGAGCTGCTGGGGGGGGGGGGGGGGGATTGTACATATGCCGCAGCAAAAATTACACCATACCATAGCCAAGCATGACTTATGTAAGTGAATAGGGACGTGGCACAACCGTCCTGCAACCATATGCAATGCACTTGCTTGCGATGCGGTAGTGTGGGCTTTTCAGGGTTATAACAAGCAGTGAGGAGGTGACGTATTGTCTCCCAGCCACCTGCCAACTGCCCTCCGAAAAGCAATTTACTCCAGACTACTTTTCAGAGGGGTGCCGGGAGTTGCCGCATGTGTGAAGAGCCCTACAAGTTTTTTTTTTAATTTGTTAAATAATTACTAAACTTCATATATTGCTGTTTTATTTCTAATATCTGCACAAAGTCCAAATTGTTAAACATCAAATAACGGTTTGTAGATAACAGCCCAGCAATACTCTCTCAGCATGAAAGAACCATTTACAATACAATTTATTGCCTTTTTGTTAACTATTATCTATTCTGTGTGAATATTCTGACATTTTTTAATCTTTGTTGGTAATTGACTAATATGTTATCTCAGCCTTGTCCTCTAAATACCCCATGTGCTGTGTTAACCCTTGGAGGCTTCTTGAAACCTCATGATTTGAAGGTTTATTTCCATAGTGCTTGATACGGCTGTTAGTTATTGTGGGACCCCTAGATGGCAACTAGCCTCCGGAGGCTGAAGCCTCCATTACCATGGTTCCGAGGCTGATTTCAGAAGCCATGGCAGCAGGGTCAAACTCTTCTTGCTAGGGAATAGGGCTAGCTCACTATAGGGTTTGGTTCTAGATCCGCCTTTCTCAACATTTTCAACATAGAGGAACCCTTGAAATAACTTTCCGGTCTCAGGGAACCCCTGCTAAAAATGACTATATTTACAACTCATGATACATTAGTGGGATGGTCAGTGGGAAGAATGCTCCTTACATTTGTGGTAATTGGGAAGAATTACCCCTTAAAGACGGCTAAAAGTATCAATGGTGTCAGTGGGAACTTATCTGAGAGGCAGAAATTGCTCATTCCTAAAGGACAATCAAAATTATTTATTGATTTATTTTTTGGATAGAGTGTTAAAGGGTTAGATCTGTGTTAGGACTTGTTTCTACTGGAGTCACCCCCTAAAGGGCAATCCATGGTTGATTGCATTTCAGAGGGCATTTGACAGGTGGTGAGGAGGTATTGTGTCACCTTCTCACCACCTGTTTCAACCCATAAAAGTACCACCACACCACAATCACATGTATTGTCAATGGTCACAGGATGGTTGTGTGTTTTAACCCATAAAAGTACCACCACACCACAATCACATGTATTGTCAATGGTCACAGGATGGTTGTGTGTTTTAACCCCTAAAAGTACCACCACTCCACAAGTATTGCCAATGGTCGCAGGATGGTTGTGTGTTCCAACCCATAAAAGTACCACCCCACCACAATCACATGTACTGTCAATAGTTGCAGGATGGTTGTATGTTTCAACCCATAAAAGTACCACCACACCAAAATCACATGAATTGTCAATGGTCACAGGATGGTTGTGTGTTTCAACCCATAAAAGCACCACAAAAATTGTCAATGGTTGCAGGATGGTTGTGTGTTTCAACCCATAAAATTACCACCACACCACAATCACATGTATTGTCAATGGTCCCAGGATGGTTGTGTGTTTTAACCCATAAAAGTACCACCACTCCACATGTATTGTCATTGGTCGCAGGATGATTGTATGTTTCAACCCATAAAAGTACCACCACACCATTCCACAAGTATTGCCAATGGTGCAGGATTGTTTTGTATTCCAGCCAATAAAAGTACCACCACATCATAATCACATGAATTGTCAATGGTCGCGGAATGGTTGTGTGTTTCAACCGATAAAAGTACCACCACACCACAATTACGTGTATTGTCAATGGTCACAGGATAGTTGTGTGTTTTAACTAGTGATGAGCCGAACACCCCCGGGTTCGGTTCGCACCAGAACCCGCGAACGGACCGAAAGTTCGTACGAACATTAGAACCCTATTAAATACAATGGATGCGAACGTTCGAATTCTAAAGTGCTAATTATAACAACTATTATGCATGTTATTGTCCTAAAAAGGGTTTGGGAACCCGGGTTCTGCACCAGGGGACATGTATCAATGCAAAAAGAAGTTTTAAAAACGGTCGTTTTTCGGGAGCAGTCATTTTAATGATGCATAAAGTGAAAAAAAAAAAGTCAAATATTCCTTTAAATATCGTACCTGGGGGGTGTCTAAAGTATGCCTGTGAAGTGCCACGTGTTTCCCGTGTTTAGAACTGTCCCTGCACAAAATGACACTTCTAAAGGAAAAAAAAGCCATTTAAAACTGCTTGCGGCTTTAATGTAATGTCTGGTCCCGGTAATATGGATGAAAATCTTTAAGAAAAATGGCATAGCTACCCCATGACCCCCCCCCCCCCCACCCCAGCCCATTACCAGCCCCTTTGGGTCTTGTATGGATATTAAGGGGAACCCCGCACATAAAATAAAAAAGGCCCTATATACTCTGAACAGCCGTATACAGGCGGTGCATACAAGACAGGGACTGTAGGTTTGTTCTTATGTAGAATATGTTTGTAATTTTGAACAGCTACATTGTTGAAGTGTAGCTCCAGCCCAAAAATCTATTTTTAAACTTTTTGGAAAACATAGGTAAGGGTTATCACCCCTGTAACATTTGTTTTGCTGTCTGTGCCCCTGTTCAGAACATTTCACCTCACTTTCCGTCCCAATGACAACTGTTTTTGAAATGTGGTGTTTTTCTTGAAACAAGGATTGCTGATAAAGCATCAGTACAGAGGAGACACCTTTCTCCCATATTTATTCTTACAGGAGAGAATTTTCCTTCCTAGTGGTAGATTTCCTCTCACTTCCTGTTGTCTTCTTGCGTTTGCAAGTAGGAGTCGTTTGTAAGTTGGATGTTTGAAAGTAGGGACCTGCCGTATATACTCTACAGAAATAGGCCCCTTAGTTGTTGGTGTTGGCACAACACTGTAATCACTCACAGTTACTCTTGGTTGGTGCTGGAACGCCCTGCTGTCAACTATTATATCAGGAATTTTAATTACATATAATTGTTGAACAGTGGTAGTAAAAATTGGGCCTTTGATGGTGGTGCTGGTGCCACAACACTGTAAGCCCTGACAGTTACTCTTGGTGGGTGCAGCAATGGGCCCTGCTGTGAATTATTAGATCAAGAATTGTAATTGCATGCCCCTGTTGAACAGGGGCTGAAAAATTGGGCCTTTCGTGGTGGTGGTGGTGGTGGCGTTGCCACAACACTGTAAGCCCTCAGAGTTACTCTTGGTGGGTGCAGGAATGGGCCCTGCTGTGAATTATTAGATCAAGAATTGTAATTACATGCCCCTTTTGAACAGGGGCTGAAAAATTGGGCCTTTCGTGGTGGTGGTGGTGGTGGTGGCGTTGCCACAACACTGTAAGCCCTCAGAGTTATTCTTGGTGGGTGCAGCAATGGGCCCTGCTGTGAATTATTAGATCAAGAATTGTAATTGCATGCCCCTGTTGAACAGGGGCTGAAAAATTGGGCCTTAGGCACTGGTGGCACAACACTACAACCCCTCACAGATACTGTACTTGGAGCACAGCAATGAGCCCTGTTGCAAAGTATTGCTTCAAAAATTGTAATGACACGCCCCTGTTAAACAGGGGCTGAAAAATTGGGCCTTAGGCACTGGTGGCACAACACTACAACCCCTCACAGATACTGTACTTGGAGCACAGCAATGAGCCCTGTTGCAAAGTATTGCTTCAAAAATTGTAATGACACGCCCCTGTTAAACAGGGGCTGAAAAATTGGGCCTTAGGCACTGGTGCCACAACACTCCAACCCCTCACAGATACTGTACTTGGAGCACAGCAATGAGCCCTATGGCAAATTATTGCTAAAAAAATTGTAATTACACGCCCCTGTAAAACAGGGGCTGAAAAATTGGGCCTTAGCCACTGGTGGCGGCACCCATAAACAAAAATGATCTTCCAAGCTATCATCATCAATCGTATCATTGAGGACTCGGAGGAGGAGGAGGATAGCCAGTCAACATAACAGCACAGGCACTCAGCATCAGCATCAGTCTTGAAGGGATGTGACATGTTAAAATCAATTAGTCTGTTATATCAGCATCAGGTGTGTGGTAGCTGGTGGTGATCCAAGACTGGTTCATCTTGATGAAAGTCAGTCGATCAACCGAGTCGGTGGACAGGCGCACCCTGTGATCCGTGACAAATCCTCCAGCAGCACTGAATGTGCGTTCCGAAAGAACGCTGGATGCAGGACAGGCCAGTAGCTCAATTGCATACTGTGCAAGCTCTGGCCAGTGATCCATCCTCAAGACCCAGTAAGCCAGAGGATTTTCGTTGGGGAAGGTGTCCAAGTCTGACCTTGCCCCTAGATATTCCTGCACCATGTTTATCAGACGCTGGTGATGGTTGCTGGAACCGATCATACTTTGGGGCTGCGGACTAAAGAATTGTCTGAACGCATCGGTCAGACGGCCACCTTCCCCACCGCTCCTTCTTTGACTGGCCGAAGCCTCAGCAACTCGTTGTCCAGGACCAGGAGTTTGTAACCTCCCAGTCTCTGGGAACGCGTTGCACAGACCTTTCTGCAAGGCCTCCCGGAGTTGTCTCATCCTCTGCTTCCTCTGCGAAGGTAACATAAGGTCCGCAACCTTACCCTTGTACCGTGGATCAAGGAGAGTGGCCAGCCAGTAATGGTCCCTCTCCTTGATCCGAAGAATACGAGGATCCTTCCGCAGACTTTGCAGGATCAGGGAGGCCATGCAGCGTAGGTTTGCTGAGGCATTCGGTCCGGAGTCCTCTGGGTCACTAAGGATGACATGATCCGCAGCCACCTCCTCCCAGCCACGTACAAGTCCACTGGTTTCTTGGGACTGTAAATCATCCCTAAAAGACTGCTGCTGATGATGCTGAGTGCCAGCCTCCACCTCCATGCTGACACAATCCTCCTCCTCCTCCTCCTCCTCCTCCTCTTCCTCTTCCTGTGCGATGGGTGGGACAGAAGGAACACTGTCTGGGTAAAGGGGGCCTTGAGAGGCAAGGAAGTCCTCCTCTTCCTGCCTCTGTTCTGCCTCAAGTGCCCTGTCCATTATTCCACGCAGCGTGTGCTCCAACAGGTGGACAAGAGGTACAGTGTCACTGATGCATGCACTGTCACTGCTCACCATCCTCGTGGCCTCCTCAAATGGTGCCAGGACAGTGCATGCATCCCTGATCATGCCCCACTGGCGTGGAGAAAAAAAACCAAGCTCCCCTGACCCTGTCCTGGTGCCGTAGTCGCACAGGTACTCATTGATGGCCCTCTGCTGCGTGTGCAGCCGCTGCAGCATGGCCAACGTTGAGTTCCACCTGGTGGGCATGTCACATATAAGGCGGTTCTTGGGCAGGTTCAACTCCTTTTGCAGCTCAGCCAGGCGAGCACTGGCATTATAAGATCTGCGGAAATGCACACAGACTTTCCTGGCCTGCCTCAGGACATCCTGTAAGCCCGGGTACCTGCCCAAGAACCGCTGCACCACCAGGTTAAGGACGTGAGCCACACAGGGCACATGGGTCAGTTGTCCCTGTCGGAGGGCGGAGAGGAGGTTGGTGCCATTGTCGCAAACCACCATTCCTGGCTTAAGCTGGCGTGGCGTCAACCACCTCTCGGCCTGGCCCTGCAGAGCAGACAGGACCTCTGCCCCAGTGTGGCTTCTGTCCCCCAAACACACCAGCGCAAGCACGGCATGGCATCTTTTTGCCTGCGTACTTGCGTAGCCCCGTGAACGGCTACGGAGCACCGCTGGTTCATAGGACAAACCACAGGAAGAGGCCATGGAGGAAGAAGAAGAGGAGGGGGTGGAGGAGAGAGGTGTGTCACAACCAGTAGTAGCATTTTGGAGGCGTGGCGGTGGGACAACCTCCAACACTACTGCACCTTGTCCTGCATCCTTCCCAGCTGCCAAAAGAGTGACCCAATGGGCCGTGAAAGAAAGGTAACGTCCCTGTCCATGCCTGCTGGACCATGAGTCAGCGGTAATATGCACCTTACCGCTGACCGCCCTGTCCAGCGAGGCCAAGACATTGCCTTCCACATGCCGGTAGAGAGCCGGAATAGCCTTCCGTGAGAAAAAGTGGCGTTTGGGAACCTGCCACTGAGGAACCGCACATTGCACAAACTCACGGAAGGGGGCCGAGTCTACCAACTGAAAAGGCAGCAGTTGAAGCGCTAGCAATTTAGCCAAGCTAGCATTCAACCGCTGGGCATGTGGATGGCTGGGAGTTAACTTCTTTCGACGGTCCAGCAGCTGGGGCAGGGAAATTTGCCTGCTAGAATCGGACGTCGGTGTACTGCTAGCAGAGTGGCCGCAAGTACTTGGCTGTGACACACCTAATTCTACACCTTCATTCCTCTCAGTGCATGTTTCAGAGAGGACTGAAGTTATAGTGGGGTTGGAGATCCCAGCTGATGCGGTGCAAGGAGAGGTCCGCTTTGTTCTTTGGTGTGGGTCTTTGAGGTAGGCTTGCCAACGAGCTGCATGGCAGGTCAACATATGTCTGGTCAGGCATGTGGTACCCAAGCGGCTGATGTTTTGGCCACGCGATATACGCTTGAGACATATGTTGCAAACAGCAGCTGTGCGATCTGATGCACTAGCCTCAAAAAAGGCCCACACCAAGGAACTTTTTGAATGACGGGCAGAGGCAGCGCCCTGCACAGGCGGAGCTCTGCGGTGTGATTCCGTCGGTGTACTGCCCTTACGCTGGCCACCAAAGGGCATCCTGCCTCGTTGGAGATGTGCCTCCTCCTCATCCTCCTCCTCCTCCTCTCTCCTATTAGGCACCCACGTGGAGTCAGTGACCTCATCATCCCCTCCCTCCTCATCACTGGAGCAAATCTGGCAGTATGCTGCAGCTGCTGGAACATGACTGCCAGATTGGTGTCCTTCTTGAGCATCCCCTCTGTCTGCTCTCACGCTACTGCCTTCCTGTAGCTGGGTTTCATCATCAGACCCTTCGAAACGCTGGGCATCCTCCTGGAGCATGTACCCAACACTGTGCTCAAACAGTTCGGGGGACTCCTCAGGAGGAGGACATGGTGGGTCTAGGGAAGGAGTGACTGATGATGAGTCTGACATTGATACCAGGGAAGAGGACGCTTTGGCAGCTGCTTTGCCAGTACCCTGAGCCTGGGTGAGAGAGGATGAGGAGGAGGAGGAGGGCTTGGTCATCCACTCTACCAAGTCTTCGGCATGATGTGGCTCAACATGTCCAGCTGCCGAAAAGAAGGACAAGCGTGTCCCATGGCCATGTGCTGATGACAATGCACCGCGTCCACGACCAGCACTGTTGCCCCCAGACACAGAGCCTGCTTGCCCTCTTTTATTGCCTCCTGACTGTCTGCCTCTCCTTGTTTGCCTTCCAGACATTCTAATAGATGGCCTGCAGGGAGATGGGAAAAAAGTAATAAGGGCTACCTTCAGGTGTCCTTCTCTGTCCCTTTACTTAAGGATTTCTAAATATGGTTGAGGATGATTGCTTTTGCACAGAATAGCACAACGACAATTTCCCTGACTGTCCAAAAAACAAGGATTTCAAAGATGGTTGATGAGGAATGCTTTAGCACACTATAGCACAAGGAGAATTCCCCTCACTTTCCTTCTTTGTCCCTAGAAACAAGGACTGGCACAGTGAAAGAAACTGACACTCTCCCTACCTAGAGTTTTCTGTCCCTAGAAAAAATGTTTTTTTAAAGCACACTATAGCACAAGGAGAATTCCCCTCACTTTCCTTCTTTGTCCCTAGAAACAAGGACTGGCACAGTGAAAGAAACTGACACTCTCCCTACCTAGAGTTTTCTGTCCCTAGAAAAAATGTTTTTTTAAAGCACACTATAGCACAAGGAGAATTCCCCTCACTTTCCTTCTTTGTCCCTAGAAACAAGGACTGGCACAGTGAAAGAAACTGACACTCTCCCTACCTAGAGTTTTCTGTCCCTAGAAAAAATGTTTTTTTTAAAGCACACTATAGCACAAGGAGAATTCCCCTCACTTTCCTTCTTTGTCCCTAGAAACAAGGACTGGCACAGTGAAAGAAACTGACACTCTCCCTACCTAGAGTTTTCTGTCCCTAGAAAAAATGTTTTTTTAAAGCACACTATAGCACAACGAGAATTCCCCTCACTTTCCTTCTTTGTCCCTAGAAACCAGGACTGGCACAGTGAAAGAAACTGACACTCTCCCTACCTAGAGTTTTCTGTCCCTAGAAAAAATGTTTTTTTAAAGCACACTATAGCACAAGGAGAATTCCCCTCACTTTCCTTCTTTGTCCCTAGAAACCAGGACTGGCACAGTGAAAGAAACTGACACTCTCCCTACCTAGAGTTTTCTGTCCCTAGAAAAAATGTTTTTTTAAAGCACACTATAGCACAAGGAGAATTCCCCTCACTTTCCTTCTTTGTCCCTAGAAACAAGGACTGGCACAGTGAAAGAAACTGACACTCTCCCTACCTAGAGTTTTCTGTCCCTAGAAAAAATGTTTTTTTAAAGCACACTATAGCACAAGGAGAATTCCCCTCACTTTCCTTCTTTGTCCCTAGAAACAAGGACTGGCACAGTGAAAGAAACTGACACTCTCCCTACCTAGAGTTTTCTGTCCCTAGAAAAAATGTTTTTTTAAAGCACACTATAGCACAAGGAGAATTCCCCTCACTTTCCTTCTTTGTCCCTAGAAACAA
The DNA here is from genome assembly GCA_029206835.1 of Rana muscosa. NCBI lineage: Eukaryota > Metazoa > Chordata > Amphibia > Anura > Ranidae > Rana > Rana muscosa. The sequence goes on along the minus strand of CM055118.1, from coordinate 365,375,218 downwards.
GGACTGGCACAGTGAAAGAAACTGACACTCTCCCTACCTAGAGTTTTCTGTCCCTAGAAAAAATGTTTTTTTAAAGCACACTATAGCACAAGGAGAATTCCCCTCACTTTCCTTCTTTGTCCCTAGAAACAAGGACTGGCACAGTGAAAGAAACTGACACTCTCCCTACCTAGAGTTTTCTGTCCCTAGAAAAAATGTTTTTTTAAAGCACACTATAGCACAAGGAGAATTCCCCTCACTTTCCTTCTTTGTCCCTAGAAACAAGGACTGGCACAGTGAAAGAAACTGACACTCTCCCTACCTAGAGTTTTCTGTCCCTAGAAAAAATGTTTTTTTAAAGCACACTATAGCACAAGGAGAATTCCCCTCACTTTCCTTCTTTGTCCCTAGAAACAAGGACTGGCACAGTGAAAGAAACTGACACTCTCCCTACCTAGAGTTTTCTGTCCCTAGAAAAAATGTTTTTTTAAAGCACACTATAGCACAAGGAGAATTCCCCTCACTTTCCTTCTTTGTCCCTAGAAACAAGGACTGGCACAGTGAAAGAAACTGACACTCTCCCTACCTAGAGTTTTCTGTCCCTAGAAAAAATGTTTTTTTAAAGCACACTATAGCACAAGGAGAATTCCCCTCACTTTCCTTCTTTGTCCCTAGAAACAAGGACTGGCACAGTGAAAGAAACTGACACTCTCCCTACCTAGAGTTTTCTGTCCCTAGAAAAAATGTTTTTTTAAAGCACACTATAGCACAAGGAGAATTCCCCTCACTTTCCTTCTTTGTCCCTAGAAACAAGGACTGGCACAGTGAAAGAAACTGACACTCTCCCTACCTAGAGTTTTCTGTCCCTAGAAAAAATGTTTTTTTAAAGCACACTATAGCACAAGGAGAATTCCCCTCACTTTCCTTCTTTGTCCCTAGAAACAAGGACTGGCACAGTGAAAGAAACTGACACTCTCCCTACCTAGAGTTTTCTGTCCCTAGAAAAAATGTTTTTTTAAAGCACACTATAGCACAAGGAGAATTCCCCTCACTTTCCTTCTTTGTCCCTAGAAACAAGGACTGGCACAGTGAAAGAAACTGACACTCTCCCTACCTAGAGTTTTCTGTCCCTAGAAAAAATGTTTTTTTAAAGCACACTATAGCACAAGGAGAATTCCCCTCACTTTCCTTCTTTGTCCCTAGAAACAAGGACTGGCACAGTGAAAGAAACTGACACTCTCCCTACCTAGAGTTTTCTGTCCCTAGAAAAAATGTTTTTTTAAAGCACACTATAGCACAAGGAGAATTCCCCTCACTTTCCTTCTTTGTCCCTAGAAACAAGGACTGGCACAGTGAAAGAAACTGACACTCTCCCTACCTAGAGTTTTCTGTCCCTAGAAAAAATGTTTTTTTAAAGCACACTATAGCACAAGGAGAATTCCCCTCACTTTCCTTCTTTGTCCCTAGAAACAAGGACTGGCACAGTGAAAGAAACTGACACTCTCCCTACCTAGAGTTTTCTGTCCCTAGAAAAAATGTTTTTTTAAAGCACACTATAGCACAAGGAGAATTCCCCTCACTTTCCTTCTTTGTCCCTAGAAACAAGGACTGGCACAGTGAAAGGAACTGACACTCTCCCTACCTAGAGTTTTCTGTCCCTAGAAAAAATGTTTTTTTAAAGCACACTATAGCACAAGGAGAATTCCCCTCACTTTCCTTCTTTGTCCCTAGAAACAAGGACTGGCACAGTGAAAGAAACTGACACTCTCCCTACCTAGAGTTTTCTGTCCCTAGAAAAAATGTTTTTTTAAAGCACACTATAGCACAATGAGAATTCCCCTCACTTTCCTTCTTTGTCCCTAGAAACAAGGACTGGCACAGTGAAAGAAACTGACACTCTCCCTACCTAGAGTTTTCTGTCCCTAGAAAAAATGTTTTTTTAAAGCACACTATAGCACAAGGAGAATTCCCCTCACTTTCCTTCTTTGTCCCTAGAAACAAGGACTGGCACAGTGAAAGAAACTGACACTCTCCCTACCTAGAGTTTTCTGTCCCTAGAAAAAATGTTTTTTTAAAGCACACTATAGCACAATGAGAATTCCCCTCACTTTCCTTCTTTGTCCCTAGAAACAAGGACTGGCACAGTGAAAGAAACTGACACTCTCCCTACCTAGAGTTTTCTGTCCCTAGAAAAAATGTTTTTTTAAAGCACACTATAGCACAAGGAGAATTCCCCTCACTTTCCTTCTTTGTCCCTAGAAACAAGGACTGGCACAGTGAAAGAAACTGACACTCTCCCTACCTAGAGTTTTCTGTCCCTAGAAAAAATGTTTTTTTAAAGCACACTATAGCACAAGGAGAATTCCCCTCACTTTCCTTCTTTGTCCCTAGAAACAAGGACTGGCACAGTGAAAGAAACTGACACTCTCCCTACCTAGAGTTTTCTGTCCCTAGAAAAAATGTTTTTTTAAAGCACACTATAGCACAAGGAGAATTCCCCTCACTTTCCTTCTTTGTCCCTAGAAACAAGGACTGGCACAGTGAAAGAAACTGACACTCTCCCTACCTAGAGTTTTCTGTCCCTAGAAAAAATGTTTTTTTAAAGCACACTATAGCACAAGGAGAATTCCCCTCACTTTCCTTCTTTGTCCCTAGAAACAAGGACTGGCACAGTGAAAGAAACTGACACTCTCCCTACCTAGAGTTTTCTGTCCCTAGAAAAAATGTTTTTTTAAAGCACACTATAGCACAAGGAGAATTCCCCTCACTTTCCTTCTTTGTCCCTAGAAACAAGGACTGGCACAGTGAAAGAAACTGACACTCTCCCTACCTAGAGTTTTCTGTCCCTAGAAAAAATGTTTTTTTAAAGCACACTATAGCACAAGGAGAATTCCCCTCACTTTCCTTCTTTGTCCCTAGAAACAAGGACTGGCACAGTGAAAGGAACTGACACTCTCCCTACCTAGAGTTTTCTGTCCCTAGAAAAAATGTTTTTTTAAAGCACACTATAGCACAAGGAGAATTCCCCTCACTTTCCTTCTTTGTCCCTAGAAACAAGGACTGGCACAGTGAAAGAAACTGACACTCTCCCTACCTAGAGTTTTCTGTCCCTAGAAAAAATGTTTTTTTAAAGCACACTATAGCACAATGAGAATTCCCCTCACTTTCCTTCTTTGTCCCTAGAAACAAGGACTGGCACAGTGAAAGAAACTGACACTCTCCCTACCTAGAGTTTTCTGTCCCTAGAAAAAATGTTTTTTTAAAGCACACTATAGCACAAGGAGAATTCCCCTCACTTTCCTTCTTTGTCCCTAGAAACAAGGACTGGCACAGTGAAAGAAACTGACACTCTCCCTACCTAGAGTTTTCTGTCCCTAGAAAAAATGTTTTTTTAAAGCACACTATAGCACAAGGAGAATTCCCCTCACTTTCCTTCTTTGTCCCTAGAAACAAGGACTGGCACAGTGAAAGAAACTGACACTCTCCCTACCTAGAGTTTTCTGTCCCTAGAAAAAATGTTTTTTTAAAGCACACTATAGCACAAGGAGAATTCCCCTCACTTTCCTTCTTTGTCCCTAGAAACAAGGACTCGCACAGTAAAACACACTGACACTCTCCCTACCTATCCTTCTCTTTCCCTAAACTAAAGGAATCCAGGTTAAGCAAGAAAGAAATAAATGTCACTGTCCCTGCCTATGCTTGTCTTTCCCTGCTCCGGAACACACTACACTAGGCCGCCGTGCTGGCGGCCTTTTATAGTGTGGGGCGTGTACTAAACACCCTCAGCAATAATTGGCCACAGGCATCCTGCCTGTGGCCAATCATTGCTCTCCTCGCTGCCGGCGCTGTGATTGGCCAAGCATGCGGGGTCACAGTACATGCTTGGCCAATCACAGCGCCTGGATGACACTGCAATGGCGTAGTGCATTGTGGGCCGTTCGCGTCACTCGAATTTGGCGCGAACGGCCCAAATCGTTCGATCTTCGTCGAACGATCGAACAGCCGATGTTCGAGTCGAACGTATGTTCGACTCGAACACGAAGCTCATCCCTAGTTTTAACCCATAAAAGTACCACCACTCCACATGTATTGTCAATGGTCGCAGGATGATTGTATGTTTCAACCAGGGATGAGCCGAACACCCCCTTGTTCGGTTCGCACCAGAACCTGCGAACAGACAGAATGTTCGCGTGAACTTTAGAACCCTATTAAATACAATGGACTCGAACGTTCGAAATCTAAAGTGCTAATTATAAAGGCTTATATGCCAGTTTTTGTCCTACAAAGTGTTTGGGGACCCGGGTCCTGCCCCAGGGGACATGTATCAATGCAAAAAAAAGTTTAAAAAATTGACGTTTTTACGGGAGCAGTGATTTTAATAATGCTTAAAATGAAAAAATAAAAGTGAAATATTCCTTTAAATTTCATACCTGGGGGGTGTGTATAATATGCATGTAAAGTCACACATGTTTCCCGTGCTTAGAATTGTCCCTGCATAAAATGTCATTTTTTAAGGAAAAAAAGTCATTTAAAAATCACTCGTGGCTATTAATGAATTGTCGGCTCCCGGCAATACATAGAAAAGTCATTGATAAAAAAAAAAAAAAAAAGCGTGGGGGTCCCCCAAAATTCAATTACCAGGCCCTTCAGGTCTGGTATAGATATTAAGGGGAACCCCGCCGCAAATTTAAAAAAAATGCGTGCGGTTCCCCCCAAATATCCATACCAGGCCCTTCAGATCTGGCATGGATTTTAAGGGGAACTCCACCCCAAATTTAAAAAAAAATGGCGTGGAGTCCCCCCAAAAATCCATACCAGACCCTTATCCGAGCACGCAACCTGGCAGGCCGCAGGAAAAGAGGGGGGACGAGAGAGCCCCCCCCCCCTCCTGAACCGCACCAGGCCACATGCCCTCAACATGGGGAGGATGTCCCCATGTTGATGGGGACAAGGGCCTCATCCCCACAACCCTTGCCCGGTGGTTGTGGGGGTCTGCGGGCGGGGGGCTTATCGGAATCTGGAAGACCCCTTTAACAAAGGGGACCCCCAGATCCCGCCCCCCCTATGTAAATTGGTAAGGGGTACATTGTACCCCTACCATTTCACGAAGAAAGTGTCAAAAAATGTAAAAAAAAACACACACACCTTGGAAAAGTCCTTTATTTAAAAAAAACAAAAAAAAACCATTCCAGCGGTGAAATCCAGTGTCCCAGTGCGATCCGATGTACGATGTACAATGTACCCCTTACCAATTCACATAGGGGGGGGTGGGATCTGGGGGTCCCCTTTGTTAAAGGGGTCTTCCAGATTCCGATAAGCCCCCCGCCCGCAGACCCCCACAACCACCGGGCAAGGGTTGTGGGGATAAGGCCCTTGTCCCCGTCAACATGGGGACATCCTCCCCATGTTGAGGGCATGTGGCCTGGTACGGTTCGGGGGGGCGCTCTCTCGTCCCCCCCTCTTTTCCTGCGGCCTGCCAGGTTGCGTGCTCGGATAAGGGTCTGGTATGGATTTTTGGGGGGACTCCACGCCATTTTTAAAAAAAATTGGGGTGGAGTTCCCCTTAAAATCCATGCCAGATCTGAAGGGCCTGGTATGGATATTTGGGGGGAACCGCACGCATTTTTTTTTAATTTGCGGCGGGGTTCCCCTTAATATCTATACCAGACCTCAAGGGCCTGGTAATTGAATTCTGGGGGACCCCCACGCTTTTTTTTTTATCAATGACTTTTGTATGTATTGCCAGGAGCCGACAATTCATTAATAGCCGCGAGTGGTTTTAAATGACTTTTTTTCCTTCAAAAATGACATTTTATGCAGGGACAGTTCTAAGCACAGGAAACATGCGCCACTTTACATGCATATCATACACACCCCCCAGGTACGAAATTTAAAGGGTAAATGTTCAAGCGTTCATCAGAACACCCAGACAGCCAAGGTTCGGTGAGAACTTGTGTTTGGACCAAACCTTGAGCTCATCCCTAATCAGCATGTAGAAATGCATGCTGACGTGAAATTTGGAAAAAGAGGGGAAAAGGAGCTGCTGGGGGGGGGGGGGGTTTACATAAGCAGCAGCAAAAATTACACCATACCATAGCCAAGCATGACTTATGTAAGTGAATAGGGCCGTGGCACAACCGTCCTACAACCATATGCAATGCACTTGCTTGCGATGCGGTAGTGTGGGCTTTTCAGGGTTATAACAAGCAGTGAGGAGGTGACGTATTGTCTCCCAGCCACCTGCCAACTGCCCTCCGAAAAGCAATTCACTGCAGACTACTTTTCAGAGGGGTGCCAGGAGTTGCCGCATGTGTGAAGAGCCCTACAAGTTTTTTTTTTTAATTTGTTAAATAATTACTAAACTTCATATATTGCTGTTTTATTTCTAATATCTGCACAAAGTCCAAATTGTTAAACATCAAATAACGGTTTGTAGATAACAGCCCAGCAATACTCTCTCAGCATGAAAGAACCATTTACAATACAATTTATTGCCTTTTTGTTAACTATTATCTATTCTGTGTCTGAGTATTGACATTTTTTAATCTTTGTTGGTAATTGACTAATATGTTATCTCAGCCTTGTCCTCTAAATACCCCATGTGCTGTTTTAACCCTTGGAGGCTTCTTGAAACCTCATGACTTGAAGGTTTATTTCCATAGTGCTTGATACGGCTGTTAGTTATTGTGGGACCCCTAGATGGCAACTAGCCTCCGGAGGCTGAAGCCTCCATTACCATGGTTCCGAGGCTGATTTCAGAAGCCATGGCAGCAGGGTCAAACTCTTCTTGCTATGGAATCGGGCTAGCTCACTATAGGGTTTGGTTCTAGATCCACCTTTCTCAACATTTTCAACATAGAGGAACCCTTGAAATAACTTGACCTTCAAATAACCTTGAAGTTCCCCATCAGGTCCGCCCCCTCGGTATGTCAGACCGCGCCTACGTCATTGGCCTGAGCGGGAACTTCCTTCACTGTGTAATTTAAATTTACACAGTGAAGGAAGTTCCCCATCAGGTCCGCTCAGGCCAATGACGTAGGCGGGGTCTGACATACCGAGGGGGCGGACCTGATGGGGAACTTCCCTCACTGTGTAATACATGTATAGACCCGCCCCTTCTCATGTTCCGCATCAGGTCCTCAGCCTTACACCGAGTCATTGGCTGAGCGGACCTGATGGGGAACTTTAGAAGGGGCGGGTCTATACATGTAATAGACTGCGGAGGAAGTTCCCCATCAGGTCCACTCAGGCTCAGCCAATGACGGGCAGCGCTGGACATCGGATCGCCACGGGACACTGGATTTCACCGCTGGAATGGTTTTTTTATTATTAGTTTTTTATTTTTTAATAAAGGACTTTTCCAAGGTGTGTGTGTTTTTTTTTACATTTTTTGACACTTTCTTCGTGAAATGGTAGGGGTACAATGTACCCCTTACCAATTCACATAGGGGCAGGGCCGGGATCTGGGGGTCCCCTTTGTTAAAGGGGTCTTCCAGATTCCCATAAGCCCCCCGCCCGCAGACCCCCACAACCACCGGGCAAGGGTTGTGGGGATGAGGCCCTTGTCCCTATCAACATGGGGACATCTTCCCCATGTTGAGGGCATGTGGCCTGGTACGGTTCGGGGGGGGGCGCTCTCTCATCCCCCCCTCTTTTCCTGCGGCCTGCCAGGTTGCGTGCTCAGATAAGGGTCTGGTATGGATTTTTGGGGGGACTCCACGCCATTTTTTTATTTTATTTGGGGTGGAGTTCCCCTTAAAATCCATGCCAGATCTGAAGGGCCTGGTATGGATATTTGGGGGAACCGCACAATTTTTTTTTTAAATTTGCAGCGGGGTTCCCCTTAATATCTATACCAGACCTGAAGGGCCTGGTAATTAAATTCTGGGGGACCCCCACGCTTTTTTTTTATCAATGACTTTTGTATGTATTGCCGGGAGCCGAAAATTCATTAATAGCCGCGAGTCAGTTTTAAATGACTTTTTTTCCTTCAAAAATGACATTTTATGCAGGGACAGTTCTAAGCACGGGAAACATGCGCCACTTTACATGCATATCATACACACCCCCTAGGTACAAAATTTAAAGGAATATTTCACTTATATTGTTTCCCTTTAAGCATTATTAAAATCACTGCTCCCGAAAAAACTGCCGTTTTTAAAACTTTTTTTTTGCATTGATACATGTCCCCTGGGGCAGGACCCGGGTCCCCAAACACTTTTTATGACAATAACTTGCATATAAGCCTTTATAACTAGCACTTTAGATTTCTCCCATAGACTTTTCGAATTTGCCGCGAACACCCCAATTTGTTCGCTGTTCGGCGAACGGGGCGAACAGGCAATGTTCGAGTCAAACATGAGTTTGACTCGAAATCGAAGCTCATCCCTAGTTTCAACCCATAAAAGTACCACCACACCACAATCACATGCATTGTCAATAGTCGCAGGATGGTTGTATGTTTCAACCCATAAAAGTACCACCACATCATTCCACAAGTATTGCCAATGGTCGCGGGATGGTTGTGTGTTCCAACCCATAAAAGTACCACCATACCACAATCACATGCATTGTCAATGGTCACGGGATGGTTGTGTGTTTCAACCAATAAAAACACCACAAGAATTGTCAATGGTTGCAGGGTGGTTGTGTGTTATAACCCATAAAAGTACCACCACACTACAATCGCATGTATTGTCAATGGTCGCAGGATGGTTGCATGTTTCAACCCATAAAAGTACCACCACACCACAATCACATGTATTGTCAATAGTCGCAGGATGGTTGTATGTTTCAACCCATAAAAGTACCACCACACCATTCCACAAGTATTGCCAATGGTCGCGGGATGGTTGTGTGTTCCAACCCATAAAAGTACCACCACACCACAATCAAATGAATTGTCAATGGTCACGGGATGGTTGTGTATTTCAAGTTTCAACCAATAAAAGCACCACAAGAATTGTCAATGGTTGCAGGATGGTTGTGTGTTTCAACCCATAAAAATACCACCACACCACAATCACATGTATTGTCAATGGATGCAAGGCACCACCCCGTGCACTTGAATGGGTCATGTTCAGCAGTCAGTACTCTCTGCCAAACGCAACAGAGTGGGTAATTTTTGCAGCATTGTTATGCAAAGCATGGCAGCGGATGCATGTGTAGCCCCACATATGGGTGCTTTTAGAACTTAGAGGGAATACAGAATACAATGATCACTGCTGGCAGATATAGCCACCAGCAGCAACTGGGCAAAAAAAAAAACTCAACAGGCTTATTGAACTGGAGTCGATTCAGTGCACCCAGCCTGCCGGTAGACTGATCGAAATTCGGACGGTTCCTGATGAAGTGGCCGAATTTCAATCCATCTATGGCTAGCATAACAAAGAGGATTAATGACAGTCCTAGTTAACCTGCATGCAGTGTAGGTACAGTATAGGTATGGTATAGTCTTGGCACAGGTTCAAGGTAGATATGGTTCAGATGCGATAAAGGTTTGGTACACGGCTGTATAGGCTTGATATAGGTGCAGTCTAGGTTTGGAATAAGTGCAGTATAGAGCCCAGTATGGGTGCTGTATGCATTGGGTGCACATGGTGTCCTGCTCTCATTGGGTGCACTTGGTGTCCTGCTCTCATTGGGTGCACTTAGTGTCCTGCTCTCATTGGGGGCACTTGATGTCCTGCTCTCATTGGGGGCACTTGGTGTCCTGCTCTCATTGGGGGCACTTGGTGTCCTGCTCTCATTGGGGGCACTTGGTGTCCTGCTCTCATTGGGGGCACTTGGTGTCCTGCTTTCATTGGGTGCAGTTGGTGTCCTGCTCTCATTGGGTGCAGTTGGTGTCCTGCTCTCATTGGAGGCACTTGGTGTCCTGCTCTCATTGGGGGCACTTGGTGTCCTGCTCTCATTAGGTGCACTTGGTGTCCTGCTCTCAGTGACACTGCTAGCAGTATCAGCAATGGGTGCATAGCTCTCTCACCAGTCCCCGGGATGCTGCAGTGAACTTTCTCTGTAGAAGGTCACCCTCAGTCTCTCAACAGAATGCCTGCGGTTATCAGCGGTGGGAAGTAGAGGGCGAGAGGATGCTCCATTCTCATTGTGGCAATGGTGCACATGTGATTGCTGTGGTCCACACTGTGCTGCCCCAGGTGTCTCCGCTCCAGGTCTCAGTATCTGGCTGTGATCACTCGCCCCATGAATAATCCATGTGCACCAGGACTGCATTGCAGGGCCGATCCTAGGCAGGTGGGGGCGCCGAAGCTCCTGAGTGCTCCTCCCCTCCTCCTTGTCTGCGTCCAGAGGCGGAGCGCATGTAGCAGGTGCTGTGGTTCCCCATCCCGCTTGCTCTCTCTGCTGGCAACTGACAAGAATGCATACCTCCCGCTGTCCCCGGAATCCGGGCTGGGTACCGCAGCGGAGCCCAGTACTGAAACACGTTCCGTACTAGGCTCCACTAATTATTCTGTCCGGTGCGCGTGGAGCAGTCTCCTGTCTGCCCTGCCCCCTCTGCGTGTGTCCGCTCTTTTCCCATAGGCGGTGTGATGAGAGGCTTCTGGGTTGGCCAGAGCTGCTGCCAATCATCCCGTGCACTCCCAGAAATGCTCTCCGAGTGACACCCTCCTAGTAACCAAAGATGCCAGTATGCCCCCCCCCCTGTAATGTGCTTCTGCTCCCATCCCGAGCTACAGGGATCTATTGAACAGGTACTGATCTATGGGGACACCTGCTGTGGGGGGCTCTGATGGGGACACCTGCTGTGGGGGGGGCTCTGAAGGGGACACCTGCTGTGGGGGGGATCTGAAGGGGACACCTGCTGTGGGGGGGCTCTGATGGGGGACACCTGCTGTGGGGGGCTCTGATGGGGGACACCTGCTGTGGGGGGCTCTGATGGGGGACACCTGCTGTGGGGGGCTCTGATGGAGGACACCTGCTGTGAGGTGACTCTGGTGGGGGACACCTGCTGTGAGGTGACTCTGGTGGGGGACACCTGCTGTGGGGGGACTCTGATGGGGGACACCTGCTGTGGGGGGCTCTGATGGGGACACCTGCTATGGGGGGGGCTCTGATGGGGGACACCTGCTATGGGGGGGCTCTGATGGGGACACCTGCTATGGGGGGACTCTGATGGGGGAGACCTGCTGTGAAGTGACTCTGATGGGGGACACCTGCTGTGGGGGGCTCTGATGGGGGACACCTGCTATGGGGGGCCTCTGATGGGGGACACCTGCTATGGGGGGGCTCTGCTGTGGACACCTGCAGTGGGGGGGACTTTGATGGGGACACCTGCTGTGGGGGGCTATGATGGGGGACACCTGTGGGGGGGCTCTGATGGGGACACTTGTGGGGGGGCTCTTATGGAGACACCTGCTCTGGGAGGACTCTGATGGGGACACCTGCTGTGGGGGGCACTGATGGGGACACCTGCTGTGGGGGGGGCACTGATGGGGACACCTGCTGTGGGGGGGGCTCTGATAGGGGACACCTGCTGTGGGGGGGCTCTGATGGGGGACACCTGCCGTGGGGGGCTCTGATGGGGACACCTGCTGTAGGGGGGCTCTGGTGGGGACACCTGCTGAGGGAGACTCTGATGGGGGACACCTGCTGTGGGGGGCTCTGATGGGGGACACCTGCTGTGAGGGGCTCTGATGGGGGACACCTGCTGTGGGGGGGACTCTGATGTGGGACACCTGCTGTGAGGTGACTCTGATGGGGGACACCTGCTGTGGGGGGCTCTGATGGGGGACACCTGCTGTGGGGGGCTCTGATGGGGGACACCTGCTGTGGGGGCTCTGATGGGGACACCTGCTATGGGGGCTCTGATGGGGACACCTGCTGTGGGGGGCTCTGATGGGGACACTGTGGGGGGCTCTGCTGGGGACACCTGCTGTGGGGGGACTTTGATGGGGGAAACCTGTGGGGGGCTCTGATGGGGACACTTGTGGGGGGGCTCTTATGGAGACACCTGCTCTGGGAGGACTCTGATGTGGACACCTGTTGTGGGGGGGCACTGATGGGGACACCTGCTGTGGGGGGGCTCTGATGGGGGACACCTGCTGTGGGGGGGCTCTGATGGGAGACACCTTCTGTGGGGGGACTCTGATGGGGACGCCTGCTGTGGGGGACTCTGATGGGGAAGCCTGCTGTGGGGGAACTCTGATGGGTACACCTGCTGTGGGGGGGACTCTGATGGGGACACCTGCTGTGGGGGGGACACTGATGGGAACCCTGATGTAAGAAGGGACTCTGATGGGGACTTTGATATAAGCTGCACTCTCCCCAGAATGTCCCTCATTCTCAATTTTAAAAGTTGGGAGGTATGCAGGAGTCAGATCAGGGGAGGAGAGACTGTGCCAACGCCACCCCTGTTATCAATGGGAAGAGGGCTCTCTGTGTTTACTGCCCATCCCTTTCCCTCCTCCTGTCAGAGGAGGAGAGCGAAGCAGCCAGAGATCGGAGAGAGTCTGAATGGAGAATGGAGAGAGGGCAGCCGCTGGCTCTTAAACCCCTCTTCTCCTCGCATTGCTGTACTAGTGAGCAGTGCTTGCCAGGACAGCTGCCAGCTATGTTTCTTCTCCCTCCTTCATATTGGCCAGGGAGAGAAATACAATAAAAAAGGGGCAGAGAAGAGGATTGTGGGACATATAGTCCCGAGGACTGGCGGCCCCATTGTGACCCGGAAACTGCAGCCCACACAGCATGCCCAGCTGAATGGGAGAGGGGGGAGAGAGAGAGAGAGAGCCAGGAGCCCGGGAAAGCTTTTGGGAAAGTGCACCCAGGACTCCAGGGAGAGGACAGTGCTGAGGGAACACCATCAGAGAGAGAACCCCGCTGCCCTGCTCCACCATAGGGAAAGCCGGACAGCCTGGCACCATCCCTGGTGAAGAAAGGAATGGAGTCATTGCCAGAATACAGATCTGAGCACTACCCAGCGGAGTCGCCATGGGCAACCCAGAGTGAGCTGACTCCTGATTAGAGGAACCGATGTTGCTTTATCGCCAGGTCTGGTGAGAGGGCCGGTCGGCCATTATCTACTGCCATCCATAGGTACTGCAGCCTCCTGTAGTGTGTCTGCAGTCCCTGATCATCTCCTGTATTATGTCTGCAGTCTCTGACCATCTCCTGTAGTATGTCTGCAGTCTCTGACCATCTCCTGTAGTATGTTTGCAGTCTCTGATCATCTCCTGTAGTATGTCTGCAGTCTCTGACCATCTCCTGTACTATGTCTGCAGTCTCTGACCATCTCCTGTACTATGTCTGTAGTCTCTGACCATCTCCTGTAGTATGTCTGCAGTCTCTGACCATCTCCTGTAGTATGTCTGCAGTCTTTGACCATCTCCTGTACTATGTGTGTAGTCTCTGACCATCTCCTGTACTATGTCTGCAGTCTCTGACCATCTCCTGTATCATGTCTGCAGTATGTCTGGGGGCTCTTTCTAACAGACTCTCTCTGTGAGCATTAGAGAGACCCCCCTCCAGGTCCCATTAGTGTACTCATTTTCTTTATTGTTAAAAGATCATGGGAGGATCCCAGGGTAATGAAGACTTCTTAGGGGAGCATCTCTGTGTTTAAATCATAGCCATAGAAACATTTGTAAATGGGAGGAGTTAGTAAGATGACCACGCCCATGTGGGGGCGCCAGAAATATTTCTGCACCCAGGCGTCTGTGATCCTAGGATCGGCCCTGCTGCATAGCTCCCAACTGTCCCTGATTTCAACGGATTGTCCCCGATTTGGAACAATGTCCCTCTGTTCCTCTTTCCTCCTCATTTGTCCCTAATTTTGGTCTAATCTATATAATTGTATATAAAATGTATTACTCATACCTCCCAACCCACACAGCCACAGCAGGAGACAGAGGGAGGAGGAGGTAAGATCTGACAGACGTCCCTGTGCAGTGAAGTCGTCTGCCCCCGTCACTCCCCCCCCCCCCCCCCGCTCAACAACTTTTAATGATGGGGAAAAAAAATCTGAATGAAGAGGACATTTGCAAAGTTGGGAGGTATGTATTACTTATCTATCAAAATGCTAAACCTTTCATCCAATTTCTAAATTACTGCATTTGTAAATGTCAAAAGCCAATATAAAGGAATAGTAGTGGTAAAAAATAACACTTGGGGGTTTAATCTTTTTCTTTTGTATACTTCTCCTTTAAGGGTGTGTGGCAAGGGTGTGTCCTATGCCTACATACTTTTGCTAATAGGTGTCCCTCATTTCCAACTCAGAAAGTTGGGAGGTATGGCCGACTGATGTGCACACTTCAAAAAGAAAGAGGTTTCCAGCAGTCAGGTAAAAGCTGTTCTACAATTCCCCTTTCTCCTCAATGTACCATGGGAACTGTATTGTAAAGGTCCATAAGTCCCATTCTGTGATTGATGTTTCAGACCACAATTCCCATAATGCTCAGCATTCCGCACCGAAGTCCATAGGCTTTCCTGGCTATAGGTCCCCCTCTGCTGACTAGAGGGGATAATGCAACAGAACATTCAGAAAGTGAGAGACTAAATGGATTGTAAACAGGGAAATATCTCCATCTCCATGTTTCTGTAGTCCAGCACCTGGCTACCCATGGCTTATTCATACAGGTGGTGGTGGGGCTGTAAAAAAGGCAGTTGAGCCTCAATTTTACCACCTCCCCAGCCACTCTCACTGCTTTGAGTTATACACATGCCAAAGCTGTGGCAAAAATGATACACCCGGTCACGTTCAGTGGGCAGTACTGTTGGGGGCCAGTGACGTCATCACGCATTTTTTGAATACGAGGAAGTGCCGCGGAACATACAGGAACGAGAGACACAGACGAACGCCGGAGCTGTTACTGCCATATCGTTGTATTGTGATCACTGCTTTCAACGATCTTCGACATTGTAAGTGCAATACTTTTTAATAAACTAAGCTGGTTTGACATACTACCCTATGGAATTCTTTTTTCATGCCTGAGTTTAAGGTTGGACGAGGAATCTACACCATTGAAATTTAAAGGCTGTGGGGGAAGCCTAATTTCCCTGTGCTGGGTGAGACTGTTGGATGCAGTCATGAGCATCTGGTAAGCAGTAGGGATGGGCCCGGTGCTCGATTCGAACCCATGTTCGAATCGAACATCGGGCGTTCGCTCGCTCGTCGAGCCCAGAACTATTTGGGCCGTTCGCATCACATTCGTGTGATGCGAGCGGCCCCGCAATGCATTGCGGCCGGCGCGGCCGGCGCAGTGCATTGCTGGCTGATGATTGGCCAAGCATGCACTGTGACCCCGCATGCTTGGCCAATCACAGCGCCCGAAACTCGGAGAGCAATAATTGGCTACAGGCAGGACGCCTGTAGCCAATTACAGCTCAGGGGCTTTAGTACACGCCCCACCATTTAAAAGGCCGCCACGCCATCGGCCCCGGTCACATGAGTTCCGGCTTTAGGAGAGATTAGTCTGCTGATTCAGTCTTTGCTTGATACTGAAAGATTTGCTCTTCTTTGCTAAACCATTGGCTATTTCTTTGCTAAACCATTGCTACCTAAGTCATTGATCGTTCATTGCTGCTGATTGCACAGTTAGTGTGTTATTAGCTGCTGCTGGGGATTAGTCTGGTGCGTGCTTACTGTTAGTACAGTATTGCAGTAGTACCAACCGCAGTGCTGTTAGCACAGCATTGCACCCCAACAGCACCCATAGGACTTCTAGTGTGTTAGTGGCAGCAAACAGAGCTCCTATATTTTCTTCTCAGCAGCACCCATAGGACTTCTAGTGTGTTAGTGGCAGCAAACAGAGCTCCTATATTTTCTTCTCAGCAGCACCCATAGGACTTCTAGTGTGTTAGTGGCAGCAAACAGAGCTCCTATATTTTCTTCTCAGCAGCACCCATAGGACTTCTAGTGTGTTAGTGGCAGCAAACAGAGCTCCTATATTTTCTTCTCAGCAGCACCCATAGGACTTCTAGTGTGTTAGTGGCATCACACAGAGCTCCTATATTTTCTTCTCAGCAGCACCCATAGGACTTCTAGTGTGTTAGTGGCATCACACAGAGCTCCTATATTTTCTTCTCAGCAGCACCCATAGGACTTCTAGTGTGTTAGTGGCAGCAAACAGAGCTCCTATATTTTCTTCTCAGCAGCACCCATAGGACTTCTAGTGTGTTAGTGGCAGCAAACAGAGCTCCTATATTTTCTTCTCAGCAGCACCCATAGGACTTCTAGTGTGTTAGTGGCAGCAAACAGAGCTCCTATATTTTCTTCTCAGCAGCACCCATAGGAATTCTAGTGTGTTAGTGGCATCACACAGAGCTCCTATATTTTCTTCTCAGCAGCACCCATAGGACTTCTAGTGTGTTAGTGGCAGCAAACAGAGCTCCTATATTTTCTTCTCAGCAGCACCCATAGGACTTCTAGTGTGTTAGTGGCAGCAAACAGAGCTCCTATATTTTCTTCTCAGCAGCACCCATAGGACTTCTAGTGTGTTAGTGGCATCACACAGAGCTCCTATATTTTCTTCTCAGCAGCACCCATAGGACTTCTAGTGTGTTAGTGGCAGCAAACAGAGCTCCTATATTTTCTTCTCAGCAGCACCCATAGGACTTCTAGTGTGTTAGTGGCAGCAAACAGAGCTCCTATATTTTCTTCTCAGCAGCACCCATAGGACTTCTAGTGTGTTAGTGGCATCACACAGAGCTCCTATATTTTCTTCTCAGCAGCACCCATAGGACTTCTAGTGTGTTAGTGGCAGCAAACAGAGCTCCTATATTTTCTTCTCAGCAGCACCCATAGGACTTCTAGTGTGTTAGTGGCAGCAAACAGAGCTCCTATATTTTCTTCTCAGCAGCACCCATAGGACTTCTAGTGTGTTAGTGGCAGCAAACAGAGCTCCTATATTTTCTTCTCAGCAGCACCCATAGGACTTCTAGTGTGTTAGTGGCATCACACAGAGCTCCTATATTTTCTTCTCAGCAGCACCCATAGGACTTCTAGTGTGTTAGTGGCAGCAAACAGAGCTCCTATATTTTCTTCTCAGCAGCACCCATAGGACTTCTAGTGTGTTAGTGGCAGCAAACAGAGCTCCTATATTTTCTTCTCAGCAGCACCCATAGGACTTCTAGTGTTTTAGTGGCATCACACAGAGCTCCTATATTTTCTTCTCAGCAGCACCCATAGGACTTCTAGTGTGTTAGTGGCAGCAAACAGAGCTCCTATATTTTCTTCTCAGCAGCACCCATAGGACTTCTAGTGTGTTAGTGGCAGCAAACAGAGCTCCTATATTTTCTTCTCAGCAGCACCCATAGGACTTCTAGTGTGTTAGTGGCAGCAAACAGAGCTCCTATATTTTCTTCTCAGCAGCACCCATAGGACTTCTAGTGTGTTAGTGGCATCACACAGAGCTCCTATATTTTCTTCTCAGCAGCACCCATAGGACTTCTAGTGTGTTAGTGGCAGCAAACAGAGCTCCTATATTTTCTTCTCAGCAGCACCCATAGGACTTCTAGTGTGTTAGTGGCAGCAAACAGAGCTCCTATATTTTCTTCTCAGCAGCACCCATAGGACTTCTAGTGTGTTAGTGGCATCACACAGAGCTCCTATATTTTCTTCTCAGCAGCACCCATAGGACTTCTAGTGTGTTAGTGGCAGCAAACAGAGCTCCTATATTTTCTTCTCAGCAGCACCCATAGGACTTCTAGTGTGTTAGTGGCAGCAAACAGAGCTCCTATATTTTCTTCTCAGCAGCACCCATAGGACTTCTAGTGTGTTAGTGGCAGCAAACAGAGCTCCTATATTTTCTTCTCAGCAGCACCCATAGGACTTCTAGTGTGTTAGTGGCAGCAAACAGAGCTCCTATATTTTCTTCTCAGCAGCACCCATAGGACTTCTAGTGTGTTAGTGGCAGCAAACAGAGCTCCTATATTTTCTTGTCAGCAGCACACATAGTGCCTATAGTGTGTTAGTGTCAGCACCCATAGGACCTACAGTGTGTTGTGAGCACACATAGGAGTTCTATTTTTGATACTATATACACTACCGACTACAATGGCTGGAAGACCGCCAAGGAGAGGCAGAGCGTGCCGAGGCAAGAACACAGGGCAGGCAGGCTCTGTTTCTAGAGACAACAGTGCTGGCCGTGGACGTGGTCGTGCATCGTCATCAGCACGTGGCCATGGGACACGCTTGTCTTTGTTTTCGGCAGCTGGACATGTGGAGCCGCATCATGCCGAAGGCTTGGTAGAATGGATGACCAAGCCCTCCTCATCCTCCTCATCCTCTCTCACCCAGGCTCAGGGTACTGGCAGAGCAGCTGCCAACGCGTACTCAATGGCATCATCAGCCACCCCTTCCCTAGACCCACCATGTCCTCCTGAGGAGTCCCCCGAACTGTTTGAGCACAGTGTTGGGTACATGCTCCAGGAGGATGCCCAACGATTTGAAGGCTCGGATGATGATACCCAGCTTGAGGAAGTCAGTAGTGTGCGCGCAGAGAAAGGGGATGCTGAAGGACAGCAATCTGGCAGTAGTGTTCCACCAGCTGCAGCTTACTGCCAGGTTTGCTCTACTGGTGAAGAGGGAGGGGATGATGAGGTCACTGACTCCACGTGGGTGCCTGAAGGGAGAGAGGAGGAGGAGGATGCAGCGTCACATGTCCAACGAGGCAGGATGCCCCCTGGAGGCCAGCTAGAGGCCAGCACAGCAACTGTACCACACCGCAGAGCTCCGCCTGTGCAGGGCGCTGCCTCTGCACGTTATCACAAAAGTTCTTTGGTGTGGGCCTTTTTTGAGACGAGTGCATCAGATCGCACCACTGCTATTTGCAATATTTGTCTCAAGCGTATCTCGCGTGGCCAAAACATCAGCCGCTTGGGCACCACAAGCATGAGCAGACATATGTCGACCTGCCATGCAGCTCGTTGGCAAGCACACATAAAAGACCCACA
This sequence comes from Rana muscosa, assembly GCA_029206835.1. Classification (NCBI taxonomy): domain Eukaryota; kingdom Metazoa; phylum Chordata; class Amphibia; order Anura; family Ranidae; genus Rana; species Rana muscosa. The sequence goes on along the minus strand of CM055118.1, from coordinate 365,356,336 downwards.
CCAAAGAACAAAGCGGACCTCTCCTTGCTCCTCATCAGCTGGGATCTCCATCCCCACTATATCTTCAGTCCTCTCTGAAAGCTGCTCTGAGAGGACTGAAGGTGTAGAATTAGGTGTGTCACAACCAAGTACTTGCAGTACACCGACGTCCGATTGTAGCAGGCAAATTTCCCTGCCCCAGCTGCTGGACCGTCGAAAGAAGTATACTCCCAGCCATCCACATGCCCAGCGGTTGAATGCTAGCTTGGCTAAATTGCTAGCACTTCAACTGCTGCCTTTTCAGTTGATAGACTCGGCCCCCTTCCGTGAGTTTGTTCAATGTGCGGTTCCTCAGTGGCAGGTTCCCAAACGCCACTTTTTCTCACGGAAGGCAATTCCGTCTCTCTACTGGCATGTGGAAGGCAATGTCCATGCCTCGCTGGACAGGGCGGTCAGCGGTAAGGTGCATATTACCGCTGACTCATGGTCCAGCAGGCATGGACAGGGACGTTATCTTTCTTTCACGGCCCATTGGGTCACTCTATTGGTAGCTGGGAGGGATGCAGGACAAGGTGCAGTAGTGTTGGAGGTTGTTCCGCCACCACGCCTCCAAAATGCTACTACTGGTTGTGACACACCTCTCTCCTCCACCCCCTCCTCTTCTTCTTCCTCCATGTCCTCTTCGAGTGCTCTGTCCTCGGAACCAGCGGTGCTCCGTAGGCGTACAAGGGGCTACGCGAGTACGCAGGCAAAAAGATGCCATGCCGTGCTTGCGCTGGTGTGTTTGGGGGACAGGAGCCACACTGGGCCAGAGGTTCTGGCAGCTCTGCAGGGGCAGGCCGAGAGGTGGTTGACGCCACGCCAGCTTAAGCCAGGAATGGTCGTTTCTGATAATGGCACCAACCTCCTCTCCGCCCTGTGACAGGGGCAGCTCACCCATGTGCCCTGTATGGCTCACGTCCTCAACCTGGTGGTGCAGCGGTTCTTGGGCAGGTTCCCAGGCTTACAGGATGTCCTGAGGCAGGCCAGGAAAGTCTGTGTGCATTTCCGCCGATCTTATAATGCCAGTGCTCGGCTGACTGAGCTGCAAAAGGAGCTGAACCTGCCCAAGAACCGCCTAATATGTGACATGCCCACCAGGTGGAACTCAACGTTGGCCATGCTGCAGCGACTGCACACGCAGCAGAGGGCCATCAATGAGTACCTTTGCGACTACGGCACCAGGACAGGGTCAGGGGAGCTTGGCTTTTTTTCCCCACGCCAGTGGAGCATGATCAGGGATGCATGCACTGTCCTCTCACCATTTGAGGAGGCCACGAGGATGGTGAGCAGTGACAGTGCATGCATCAGTGACACTGTACCTCTTGTCCACCTGTTGGAGCATACGCTGCGTGGGATAATGGACAGGGCACTTGAGGCAGAACAGAGGCAGGAAGAGGAGGACTTCCTTGTCTCTCAAGGCCCCCTTTATCCAGACAATGTTCCTTCTGTCCCACCCATCACACAGGAAGAGGAGGAGGAGGAGGAGGAGGAGGAGGATTGTGTGAGCATGGAGGTGGAGCCTGGCACTCAGCATCAGCAGCAGCAGTCTTTTAGGGATGATGTACAGTCCCAACAAACCAGTGGACTTGTACGTGGCTGGGAGGAGGTGGCTGGCGATCATGTCATCCTCAGTGACCCAGAAGACTCCGGACCGAATGCCTAAGCTAACCTACGCTGCATGGCCTCCCTGATCCTGCAAAGCCTGCGGAAGGATCCTCGTGTTCTTCGGATCAAGGAGAGTGACCATTACTGGCTGGCCACTCTCCTTGATCCACGGTACAAGGGTAAGGTTGCGGACCTTATCTTGCCGTCGCAGAGGGAGCAGAGGATGAGACATCTCAGGGAGGCCTAGCAGAAAGGTCTGTGCAACGCGTTCCCAGAAACTGGGAGGTTACAAACTCCTGGTCCTGGACGACGAGTTGCTGAGGCTTCGGTCAGTAGCAGAAGGAGCGGTGGGGAAGGTGGACGTCTGACCGATGCGTTCAGACAATTTTTTAGTCCGCAGCCCCAAGGTATGATCGGTTCCAGCAACCATCGCCAGCGTCTGATATACATGGTGCAGGAATACCTAGGGGCAAGGTCAGACTTGGACACCTTTCCCACCGAAAATCCTCTGGCTTACTGGGTCCTGAGGATGGATCACTGGCCAGAGCTTGCACAGTATGCAATTGAGCTACTGGCCTGTCCTGCATCCAGCGTTCTTTCCGAACGCACATTCAGTGCTGCTGGAGGATTTGTCACCGATCATAGGGTGCGCCTGTCCACCGACTCGGTTGATCGACTGACCTTCATAAAAATGAATCAGTCTTGGATCACCACCAGCTACCAGACACCTGAAGCGGATATAACGGAATAATTTATAATGTCACATCCCTTCAAGACTGCCTATGCTGATGCTGAGTGACTGTCCTGTTATGTTCACTGACTATCCTCTTCCTCCTCCTCAATGATCCATGCCACCACACCAGTGCCTAAGGCACAATTTTTCAGCCCCTGTATAACAGGGGCGTGTAATTACAATTTTTTAAAAAGATGCTTCGCAACAGGTGTGACTGCTGTGCTCAGAGTACAGTATCTGTGAGGGGTTGCAGTGTTGTGGCACCAGCACCAGTGCCTAAGGCACAATTTTTCAGCCCCTGTTGGGGCGTGTAATTACAATTTTTAGGCAATGCTTTGCAACAGGTCTCATTGCTGTGCTCAGAGTACAGTATCTGTGAGGGGTTGCAGTGTTGTGGCACCAGCACCAGTGCCTAAGGCACAATTTTTCAGCCCCTGTATAACAGGGGCGTGTAATTACAATTTTTTAAAAAGATGCTTCGCAACAGGTGTGACTGCTGTGCTCCAAGTACAGTATCTGTGAGGGGTTGCAGTGTTGTGGCACCAGCACCAATGCCTAAGGCACAATTTTTCAGCCCCTGTTTAACAGGGGCGTGTAATTACAAATCTTGATCTAATAGTTCACAGCAGGGCCCATTCCTGCGCCCACCAAGAGTAACTATGAGGGCCTACAGTCTTGTGGCAACACCGTCCACCACCACCACCACCACCAAAGGCCCAATTTTTCTGCCCTGTTCAACAGGTGCATGCAATTACAAATCTTGATCTAATAACTCACAGCAGGGCCCATTCCTGCACCCACCAAGAGTAACTGTGAGGGCTTACAGTCTTGTGGCAACACCGTCCACCACCACCACCACCACCACCAAAGGCCCAATTTTTCTGCCCGGTTCAACAGGTGCATGCAAGTACAAATCTTGATCTATTAACTCACAGCAGGGCCCATTCCTGTGCCCACCAGTCTTGTGGCTACACCAATATCTAATAGGGCAAATTTCTGCAGAGTATATACGGCAGGCCCCTACTTTCAAACATCCAACTTACAAACGACTCCTACTTGCAAACGGCAAGAGAAAACAGGAAGTGAGAGGAAATCTACCCCTAGGAAGGAAAATTCTATCCTGTTAGATTTAATTTGGGAAAAAGGTATCTCCTCTCTACTGATGCTTTATCACCAATCCTTGTTTCAATTAAAACCCCACTTTTCCAAAAACATTTGTCATTGGGACGGAAAGTGAGGTGACATGTTCTGAACAGATGTGCAAAGACAGCAAATGTTACAGGGGTGATAACCCCTCCCTATGTTCTCCAAAAAGCTTAAAAATTGATTTTTTTGGGATGTAGCTACACTTCATAATGTACCTGTTCAGATTCTACTTAAGAACAAACCTACAGTCCATGTCTTGTTTGCACCACCTATATACTGCTGTTCAGAGTATATAGGGTTGTAGGTATAGGGTTTTATTTTGGGTGCGGGGTCCCCCTTAGTATCCATACAAGACCCAAAGGGGCTGGGGTGGGGGGGGGGGGGGTGATGGGGTAGCCATGCCATTTTTCTCAAGGATTTTCAGCCATATGGCGGCCAGGACAAGACATGACATTAAAGCCGCAAGTGGTTTTAAATGGCTTCTTTTTTTCCTTTACAAATGTCATTTTGTGCAAGGACAGTTCTAAACACGGGAAACACATGCCACTTCACAGGCATACTTTAGACACCCCCCAGGTACCGTATTTAAAGGAAAATTTCACTTTTTTTTTTTTCACTTTATGCATCATTAAAATGACTGCTCCCGAAAAAACTTTAGTTTTTAAAATTTCTTTTTGCATTGATATATGTCCCCTGGGGCAGGACCCGGGTCCCCAAACCTGTTTTATAACATTAACATGCATATTGGCCGTTGTAATTAGCAATTTTGATTTCGAACGTTCGCGTCCATTATAACGAATAGGGTTCGAAAATTCGCGCGAACTTTCGGTCCGTTCGAAGGTTCTGGTGCGAACCGAACCCGGGGGTGTTCGGCTCATCCCTAGTAAGCAGGATATATATCTTTCTCACCCGGGTGTCACCATTGTATCCATTACTTCACGTTTGGGAGCAAGCTTTCTTCTTTTTTTTGGAACACTTCACTTCACATTGGATTGTTGTTTATTTTTGCACCAAGGAGGTTTCTTTTGATGGACTTTGTTTATGAACTTCTTCACGGATTAGTTATTAACTTTATTTATATTGTCAACATTTACTTATTTAATCATTTTTTGTGGTTCACTACTGCACTTATTTATAATTCACTTTATATTTTGTGTTTAATCATTTAGTTGATTATCAACCTATTTTATGTTCTCCTAATTTTATTTTGGAGATCTTATTTCAGCGCTGCATTCCTTTGTTTTTTAAGTACTGTAGCCGACCATGACTTATTGAATGGGGCCACCCCGAAACTGCTCTGCAACCACATACATTGCATATGGTGGTGTGGATTTTTAAGGGTTAAAACAGGCAATGAGGAGGTGATGTCTCACCTCACAACTATCTGTCAACTGACCGCTGCAGATCACTTTTCATAGGGGTGGCATGGGCTGCCACAAGCGTAAATTAGCTCTATTCCTTTTTATGAAATAGATACATATATTAATTTCTTACATCTGCCCAAAGTCCAGCTTTAAAGTGGTTGTAAACCCTAAAAAATATCGAAGCCCCCGTAGCCGTCCTCGTCTCCCCCTCTGGCCGCCGACATGTCTCCCGGGGCTTACTTCCGGGTATCACGGCTCCGGCGCTGTGATTGGCCGGAGCCGCGTTGACGTCACTCCCGCGCTTGCGCGCAGGAACCGCTGGTAACGACACACGGACTTAAGCAACGCTCACATACGTTCTGTTGCTTCAGTTTGCCCCAGTGCGCATGTGCCGATGACATCGGCACATGCAGGGGACAGGGAACATCTCCTAAACCGTGCAGATTTAGGAGTAGGGATGAGCCGAACACCCCCCGGTTCGGTTCGCACCAAAACCTGCGAATGGACCGAAAGTTTGCGTGTACTTTAGAACCCTGTTAAAGTCTATGGGACTCGAACGTTCGGAATCAAAAGTGCTAATTTTAAAGGCTAATATGCAAGTTATTGTCCTAAAAAGTGTTTGGGGACCCGGGTCCTGCCCCAGGGGACATGTATCAATGCAAAAAAAAGTTTTAAAAACTACCATTTTTTCGGGAGCAGTGATTTTAATGATGCTTAACCACTTAAGCCCCGGACCAATACGGACCATAATGACCAGAGGTGATTTCACAATTTGGCACTGCGCTGGTTTAACTGGAAATTGTGCGGACATGCAATGTTGTACCCAAATGAAATATGCGTCCTTTTCTTCCCACAAATAGAGCTTTCTTTTAATGGTATTTGATTGCCTCTGCGATTTTTTTTTTTTTGCGATATAAACGTAAAAAGACTGAAAATTTTGAAAAAAAATTATATTTTCTACTTTTTGTTATAAGAAAATCGAATAAACTCAATTTTAGTCATACATTTAGGCCAACATGTATTCAGACACATGTCTTTAGTAAAAAAAAATGTCAATAAGCGTATATTTATTGGTTTGCGCAAAAGTTATAGCGTCTACAAACTAGGGTACATTTTCTGGAATTTACACAGCTTTTAATTTATGACTGCCTATCTCATTTCTTGAGGTGCTAAAATGGCAGGGCAGTACAAAACCCCCTCCAAATGACCCCATTTTGGAAAGTAGACACCCCAAGGAAATTGCTGAGAGGCATGTTGAGCCTATTGATTTTTTTTTTTTTTGTCCCAAGTGATTGAATAATGACAAAAAAAAGAAAAAATTACAAAAAGTTGTCACTAAATGATATATTGCTCACACATGCCATGGTTATATGTGGAATTGCACCCCAAAATACATTTTACTGCTTCTCCTGAAAACGGGGATACCACATGTGTGGGACTTTTTAGGAGCCTAGCCACGTACGGGACCCCGGAAATCAAGCACCGCCTTCAGGATTTCTAAGGGCGCAAATTTTTGATTTCACTCCTCACTACCTATCACAGTTTTGAAGGCCATAAAATGCCCAAATAGCACAACCCCCCCTCAAATGACCCCATTTTGGAAAGGAGACACCCCAGGCTATTTGCTGAGAGGCATGGTGAGTATTTTACAGCTCTCATTTGTTTTTGAAAATGAAGAAAGAAAATAATTTTTATTTTATTTTTTTAATTTTCAAAACTTTGTGACAAAAAGCGAGATCTGCAAAATGCACACCATACCTCTCAGCAAATAGCTTGGGGTGTCTACTTTCCAAAATGGTGTCATTTGGGGGGGGGGGGTTTGTGCCATCTGTGAGGAGTGAAATCAAAAATTTACGTACGCGGCTAGGCTCCCAAAAAGTCTCACACATGTGGTATCCCCGTACTCAGGAGAAGCAACAGAATGTATTTAGGGGTGTAATTCCACATATGCCCATGGCATGTTTGAGCAATATATCATTTAGTGACAACTTTGTGCAAAAAAAATAAAAATAAAAAATGAATTGTCTTGTTTCCGCAACTTGTGTTAACATATAAAATATTCCATGGACTCAACATGCCTCTTAGTATATAGCTTGGGGTGTCTACTTTCCAAAATGGGGTCATTTGGGGGGGTTTTGAACTGTCCAGGCATTTTATACACAACATTAGGAAGCTTACATCCACTCTTCTAACCACTTGAAGACAAAGCCCTTTCTGACACTTTTTGTTTACATGAAAACATATTTTTTTTTTGCAAGAAAATTATGTTGAACCCCCAAACATTATATATTTTTTTAAAGCAAAGGCCCTACAGATTAAAATGGTGGGTGTTGCATTTTTTTTTCCCACACAGTATTTGCGCAGCGATTTTTTAAACACTCATTTTTTGGGGAAAAATACATTTTTTTTTATTTTAATGCATTAAAACACACTATATTGCCCAAATGTTTGATGAAATAAAAAAGATGATCTTAGGCCGAGTACATAGATACCAAACACGACATGCTTTAAAATTTCGCACAAACGCGCAGTGGCGACAAACTACATACATTTTTAAAAGCCTTTACAGGTTACCACGTTAGATTTACAGGGGAGGTCTACTGCTAAAATGACTGCCCTCGATCTGACCTTCGAGGTGATACCTCACATGCATGATGCAATTGCTGTTTACATATGACGCCAGACCTACGCTTGCGTTCGCCATTGCGCAAGAGCAGGGGGGGACAGGGGTGTTTTTTTTTTTTTTTTTTTATTAATAATTTTGCTTTTTTATTTTATTTTTAAACTGTTCCTTCCATATATTTTTTTTTTTTTATCATTTTTATTGTTATCTCAGGGAATGTAAATATCCCCTATGATAGCAATAGGTAGTGACAGGTACTCTTTTTAAAAAAAAACTGGGGTCCCTAGATCTTTCCTCTGCCCTCAAAGCATCTGACCACACCAAGATCGGTGTGATAAAATGCTTTCCCAATTTCCCAATGGCGCTTTTTTTATCCGGGGGGGGGCATTCCCTCCCACTGCTTGTAAAAGCAGTCCAGAGGCTAATTAGCTGCTAGGATTGCTTGTACATGAAAGTCGGCCGCTAGCTGAAAAGAATGATACCAAGATGATACCTAAACCCGCAGGCATCAATCTGGTATAAACATTCAAAGTCCAGCAACATACCAGTATGTTGCTGGTCCTTGTTGGACATGTATTGTAATCTCTTTTTACATGCAGCCTGTTGGCTGAACGAAAAAAAGAGATTGATCGGTGGCTATGCCCACCATTAGAATACCTCCCTTCATCCACCCACTTCTAATGATGGGCATACATGCACCATTTATATATGCCGAAGCATGGGGGCATCCTCCCCCAAAAGTTATGCCGCGTACACACGGTCGGACTTTTCCACTAACAAGCCTCCGTTGGAATTTTGACCGTATGTACGCAGCATTAGGAGCAAAATCGCTCCTCCGCCCCTGCTGCCCCCATGCTTCGGCATATATGCTTTTTTTTTTTTTAACTGTGGTAGTGAAATCACCTCCTACAGCACTGGAGTCGCAGGGATCAGGCCTGTCTCTGCGAACGCTGCAGTTATGTGTGTTGTGTTTTGTAAGTGACAGTGATCAATCGATACTGCACTTGGGTGGCTTGGGCTGGACGGAGGGGCAAAACGCAGGTGCTAGCAGGTATCTGGGCTGATCCCGCTAACACTGCGTTTTTGGGAACCCTAAACTGCTGGGGACGCTAGTATAGATCTGATCAGATCAGATATTGATCTGTTCAGATACTATACCACTAAGGGAGGTGTATGCTTCACGCGTGGGCGTTAGCGTTACTGGCACTAACCTGACGCTGCCTGGGGCGACGCAGACCCTCTCTGATGCTAAAACCTAATTGATATCACCCGCCGGGCGATAAGGGGGTTAAACCTTTATTGGGTTATATACGGCGGGTGCCCTGACACTATAAAAAGCAAACTTACTAACCAGCGTCACCCATAACACTTATATGGTGATCACTGGTGAAAGGGTTAACTAGGGGCAATCAGGGGGTTAAACCTTTATTAGGTAATATATGGGGGTACCTGACGCTATATAAAAACCTGACAGGGAACCTAAATAACAAAATAACTAACTGGCTAACCAGTGTCACCAGTAACACTTATACGGTGATCACTGGTGAAAGGGTTAACTAGGGGCAATTAGGGGGTTAAACCTTTATTAGATAATATATGGGGGTACCTGGCGCTATAAAAATCTGCAGCGAACCTAAAAAAAATAACTGACTACCTAGCGGCCCCAGCATAACTATTACAGCGATCAGAAAAACGATCGCTTCATGACACTGGCAAAAGGGGGTGAAAGGGTTACCTGGGGGGGCGATCAAGGGGTTAAACCTTTATTAGGTAATATATGGGGGTACCTGACGCTATAAAAACCTGCGGCGAACCTAAAAAAAATAACTGGCTACCTATCGGCACCACCGACACTAATACATCGATCAGAAAAACGATTGCTTAGTGACACTGTCAAAAGGGGGTGAAAGGGTTACCTGGGGGGTGATCAAGGGGTTAAACCTTTATTAGATAATATATGGGGATACCTGACGCTATAAAAACCTGCGGTGAACCTAAAAAAAATAACTGGCTACCTATCGGCACCACCGACACTAAGACAGCGATCAGAAAAGCGATCACTTAGTGACACTGGAAAAAGGGGGTGAAAGGGTTACCTGGGGGGCGATCAAGGGGTTAAACCTTTACTAGGTAATATATGGGGGTACCTGACGCTATAAAAACCTGCGGCGAACCTAAAAAAAATAACTGGCTACCTATCGGCACCACCGACACTAAGACAGCGATCAGAAAAACGATCGCTTAGTGACAGTGGTGCTAGAGGGTTACCTGGGGGGCGATCAAGGGGTAAAACCTTTATTAGGGGGGGTTAGGGGGCTACACTGGACCTAAAACGAACTGCCCTGACACTTTTACAGTCACAAATGTCACTGATTGCAGTGATCAGTAAATAAATGGTCACTGCAATCAGTGACGCTGTGACTGGGGGCTGGGGGGTGATCTGGGGGTGTCTAGGGGGCCCTGGGGGGGCGATCGTGTGCCTATGTGTGTTGGTGTCAGTGTGCTGTTTAGTGCACTAACCTGTGTGTCTTCTCTCCATGGCGCTCGGTATAGGTGAGCGCCGCAGTAGAGATGACATCACTTCCTCCTGCCTGTGTAAACATTACACAGGCAGAGGAAGCTTTTCATTCGCCGGGAGCGATCGCGAGGCGGTGGCCGGAAACGAATGGCCGTCCCCTCATCACGGATCGCTCTCGAACGGATAACCACCGCTCACTGTATAGAAGGGGGGTCCGATGGGACCCCCCAACTATACGAAGGCAGTCACGTACAGGTACGTGATTGTGCCTGTCCGTGCCATTCTGCCGACGTATATATACAGTGAGCGGTCGTTAAGTGGTTAAAGTGAAAAAAAAAATTATATTCCTTTAAATATCATACCTGGGGGGTGCCAAAAGTATGCCTGTGAAGTGGCGCGTGTTTCCCGTGTTTAGAACTGTCCCTGCACAAAATGAAATTTCTAAAGGAAAAAAAAGTAATTTAAAACTGCTTGTGGCTTTAATGTAATGTCTGGTCCCAGCCATATGGATAAAAATCATTAATAAAAATGGCATGGGTAACCTTCCACCCCCCCCCCCCCCCAAGCCCATTACCAGCCCCTTTGGGTCTTGTATGGATATTAAGGGGAAAAAAAAAGAAGGAAAGGTGTGGGGCTCCCAGGCCCTATATACTCTGAACAGCAGTATACAGGCAGTGCAAACAAGACAGAGACTGTAGGTTTGTTGTTAAGTAGAATCTGTTTGTAATTTTGAACTGGTACATTTTTAAAGTGTAGCTCCAGACAAAAAATCTATTTTAAAGCTTTTTGGAAAACATAGGGAAGAGTTATCACCCCTGTAACATTTGTTTTGCTGTCTGTGCCCCTGTTCAGAAGATTTCACCTCACTTTCTGTCCCAATGACAAATGATTTTTTTTTTAAATTTGGGGTTTTTAGTGAAACAAGGATTGGTGCTAAAGCATAAGTGGAGGAGAGACACGTTTTTCCCATATTAATTCTTACAGGAGAGAATTTCCCTTCCTAGGGGTAGATTTCCTCTCACTTCCTGTTGTCTCCTTCCGTTTGCAAGTAGGAGTCGTTTGTAAGTTGGATGTTTGAAAGTAGGGGCCTGCCATATATACTCTGCAGAAAGTTGGGCCTTAGGTGTTGGTGTTGCCACAACACTGTAAGCCCTCACAGTTACTCTTGGTGGGCATTGGAACGCCCTGCTGTGAACTATTATATCAAGAATTGTAATTACATGCCATTGTTGAACAGTGGTAGAAAAATTGGGCCTTTGGTGGTCGTGATGGTGGTGCTGGTGCCACAACACTCTAAGTCCTCACAGTTACTCTTGGTGGGCGCTGGAACGGGCCCTGCTGTAAAATATTATATCAAGAATTGTAGTTACATGCACCTGTTGAACAGGGGCATAAAAATTGGGCCTGTGGTGGTGGTGGTGGTGTTGCCACAACACTGTAAGTCCTCACAGTTACTCCTGGTGGGCGCTGGAACGGGCCCTGCTGTGAAATATTATATCAAGAATTGTAATTACATGTCATTGTTGAACAGGGGCAGAAAAAATGGGCCTTAGGCACTGGTGCCACAACACTGCAACCCCTCACAGATACTCTAGTTGGAGCGCAGGAATGAGCCCTGCTGCAAAGTATTGCATCAAAAATTGTAATTACACGCCCCTGTTAAACAGGGGCTGGAAATTTGGGCCTTAGGCACTGGTGCTGGTGCCACAACACTGCAACCCCTCACAGATACTCTAGTTGGAGCGCAGGAATGAGCCCTGCTGCAAAGTATTGCATCAAAAATTTTAATTACACACCCCTGTTAAACAGGGGCTGAAAAATTGGGCCTTAGCCACTGGTGCTGGTCCCACAACACTGCAACCCCTCACAGATACTCTAGTTGGAGCGCAGGAATGAGCCCTGCTGCAAAGTATTGCATCAAAAATTTTAATTACACGCCCCTGTTAAACAGGGGCTGAAAAATTGGGCCTTAGCCACTGGTGGCGGCGCCCAGAACCAAAAATGTTCTTACAAGCTATCAGCATGATCATTGAGGAGGAAGAGGATAGTCACTCAGCATAACATGATAGTCACTCAGCATCAGCATAGGCAGTCTTGAAGTGATCTGACATTTAAAAAAAAAATATCCGGTTACATCAGCATCAGGTGCTTGGTAGCTGGTGGTGATCCAAGACTGATTCATTTTTATGAAGGTCAGTCGGTGGACAGGCGCACCCTGTGATCGGTTACAAAGCCTCCAGCAGCACTGAATGTACGTTCTGAAAGAACGCTGGATGCTGGACAGGCCAGTAGCTCAATTGCATGCTGTGCAAGCTCTGGCCAGTGATCCATCCTCAAGACCCAGTAACCCAGAGGATTTTCGGTGGGAAAGGTGTCCAAGTCTGAACTTGCCCCTAGGTTTTCCTGCACCACGTAAACCATACCTTGGGACTAGTGATGAGCCGAACGCCCCCGGGTTCGGTTCGCACCAGAACCCGCGAACGGACCGAAAGTTTGCACGAACTTTAGAACCCTATTAAATACAATGGATGCGAACGTTCGAAATCTAAAGTGCTAATTATAACGACTATTATGCATGTTATTGTCCTAAAAAGGGTTTGGGAACCCGGGTTCTGCACCAGGGGACATGTATCAATCCAAATTTTTTTTTTTTAAAACGGCCGTTTTTCGGGAGCAGTCATTTTAATGATGCATAAAGTGAAAAAAAAAAAGTCAAATATTCCTTTAAATATCGTACCTGGGGGGTATCTAAAGTATGCCTGTGAAGTGCCACGTGTTTCCTGTGTTTAGAACTGTCCCTGCAAAAAATTACATTTCTAAAGGAAAAAAAGCCATTTAAAACTGCTTGCGGCTTTAATGTAATGTCTGGTCCCGGTAATATGGATGAAAATCTTTAAGAAAAATGGCATAACTACCCCATCACAGCCCCCCCCCCCCCCTACCGCAGCCCATTACCAGCCCCTTTGGGTCTTGTATGGATATTAAGGGGAACCCCGCACACAAAATAAAAAAGGCCCTATATACTCTGAACAGCCGTATACAGGCGGTGCATACAAGACAGGGACTGTAGGTTTGTTCTTATGTAGAATCTGTTTGTAATTTTGAACAGGTACATTGTTTAAGTGTAGCTCCAGCCAAAAAATCTATTTTTAAGCTTTTTGGAAAACATAGGGAAGGGTTATCACCCCTGTAACATTTGTTTTGCTGTCTGTGCAGTGTGCACCTGTTCAGAACAGTTCACCTCACTTTCCGTCCTAATGACAAATGTTTTTTGAAAATTTGGGGTTTTTATTGAAACAAGAATTGGTGATAAAGCATCAGTGGAGAGGAGACACTTTTTTTCCCACATTAACTCTTACAGGAGAGAATTTGCCTTCCATGGGGTAGATTTCCTCTCACTTCCTGTTGTATCCTTCCGTTTGCAAGGAGGAGTCGTTTGTAAGTTGGATGTTTGAAAGTAGGGGCCTGCCGTATATACTCAGCTGAAATTTGCCCCTTACATGTTGGTGTTGCCACAACACTGTGCGCCCTCACAGTTACTCTTGGTGGCGCATGAATGGGCCCTGCTGTGAATTATTAGATCAAGAATTGTAATTGCATGCCCCTGTTGAACAGGGGCTGAAAAATTGGGCCTTTGGTGGTGGTGGTGGTGGTGTTGACACAACACTGTAAGGCCTCACAGTTACTCTTGGTGGGCACAGGAATGGGCCCTGCTCTGAATTATTAGATCAAGAATTGTAATTGCATGCCCCTGTTGAACAGGGGCTGAAAAATTGGGCCTTTGGTGGTGGTGGTGGTGGTGGTGGTGTTGACACAACACTGTAAGGCCTCACAGTTACTCTTGGTGGGCGCAGGAATGGGCCCTGCTGTGAATTATTAGATCAAGAATTGTAATTACATGCCCCTATTAAACAGGGGCAGAAAAATTGGGCCATAGGCACTGGTGCCACAACACTGCAACCCCTCACAGATACTGTACTTGGAACACAGCAATGAGCCCTGTTGCAAAGTATTGCTTCAAAAATTGTAATTACACGCCCCTGTTAAACAGGGGCTGAAAAATTGGGCCTTAGCCACTGGTGCTGGTGCCATGACACTGCAACCTCTCCCAGATACTCTAGTTGGAGTGCAGGAATGAGCCATGCTGCAAAGCATTGCATAAAAAATTGTAATTACATGCCCCTGTTAAACAGGGGCTGAAAAATTGGGCCTTAGCCACTGGTGGCGGCACCCAGAAACAAAAATGTTCTTCCAAGCTATCATCATCAATCGGATCATTGAGGAGGAGGAGGATAGTCAGTCAACATAACAGGACAGTCTCTAAGCATCAGCATCAGTCTTGAAGGGATGTGACATTTGAAAATAAATTAGTCTGTTATATCAGCTTCAGGTGTTTGGTAGCTGGTGGTGATCCAAGACTGGTTCATCTTTATGAAGGTCAGTCGATCAACAGAGTCGGTGGACAGGCGCACCCTGTGATCCGTGACAAATCCTCCAGCAGCACTGAATGTGCGTTCTGAAAGAACGCTGGATGCAGGACAGGCCAGTAGCTCAATTGCATACTGTGCAAGCTCTGGCCAGTGATCCATCCTCAAGACCCAGTAAGCCAGAGGATTTTCGGTGGGGAAGGTGTCCAAGTCTGACCTTGCCCCTAGGTATTCCTGCACTATGTATATCAGACGCTGGCGATGGTTGCTGGAACCGATCATACCTTGGGGCTGCGGACTAAAGAATTGTCTGAACGCATCGGTCAGACGGCCACCTTCCCCACCGCTCCTTCTTTGACTGGCCGAAGCCTCAGCAACTCGTTGTCCAGGACCAGGAGTTTGTAACCTCCCAGTCTCTGGGAACGCATTGCACAGACCTTTCTGCAAGGCCTCCCGGAGTTGTCTCATCCTCTGCTCCCTCTGCGACGGTAAGATAAGGTCCGCAACCTTACCCTTGTACCGTGGATCAAGGAGAGTGGCCAGCCAGTAATGGTCCCTCTCCTTGATCCGACGAATACGAGGATCCTTCCGCAGACTTTGCAGGATCAGGGAGTCCATGCAGCGTAGGTTAGCTGAGGCATTTGATTCGGAGTCCTCTGGGTCACTAAGGATGACATGATCCGCAGCCACCTCCTCCCAGCCACGTACAAGTCCACTGGTTTCTTGGGACTGTAAATCATCCCTAAAAGACTGCTGCTGATGATGCTGAGTGCCAGGCTCCACCTCCATGCTGACACAATCCTCCTCCTCCTCCTCCTCCTCTTCTTCCTGTGCGATGGGTGGGACAGAAGGAACACTGTCTGGGTAAAGGGGGCCTTGAGAGGCAAGAAAGTCCTCCTCTTCCTGCCTCTGTTCTGCCTCAAGTGCCCTGTCCATTATTCCACGCAGCGTATGTTCCAACAGGTGGACAAGAGGTACAGTGTCACTGATGCATGCACTGTCACTGCTCATTATCCTCGTGGCCTCCTCAAATGGTGCCAGGACAGTGCATGCATCCCTGATCATGCCCCACTGGCGTGGTGAAAAAAACCCGAGCTCCCCTGACCCTGTCCTGGTGCCGTAGTCGCACAGGTACTCATTGATGGCCCTCTGCTGCGTGTGCAGCCGCTGCAGCATGGCCAACGTTGAGTTCCACCTGGTGGGCATGTCACATATAAGGCGGTTCTTGGGCAGGTTCAACTCTTTTTGCAGCTCAGCCAGGCGAGCACTGGCATTATAAGATCTGCGGAAATGCACACAGACTTTCCTGGCCTGCCTCAGGACATCCTGTAAGCCCGGGTACCTGCCCAAGAACCGCTGCACCACCAGGTTAAGGACGTGAGCCACACAGGGCACATGGGTCAGTTGTCCCTGTCAGAGGGCGGAGAGGAGGTTGATGCCATTGTCGCAAACCACCATTCCTGGCTTAACCTGGCGTGGCGTCAACCACCTCTCGGCCTGCCCCTGCAGAGCAGACAGAACCTCTGCCCCAGTGTGGCTCCTGTCCCCCAAACACACCAGCGCAAGCACGGCATGGCATCTTTTTGCCTGCGTACTTGCGTAGCCCCTTGAACGCCTACGGAGCACCCCTGGTTCCGAGGACAAAGCACAGGAAGAGACCATGGAGGAAGAAGAAGAGGAGGGGGTGGGGGACAGAGGTGTGTCACAACCAGTAGTAGCATTTTGGAGGCGTGGAGGTGGAACAACCTCCAACACTACTGCACCTTGTCCTGCATCCTTCCCAGCTGCCAAAAGAGTGACCCAATGGGCCGTGAAAGAAAGGTAACGTCCCTGTCCATGCCTGCTGGACCATGAGTCAGCGGTAATTTGCACCTTACCGCTGACCGCCCTGTCCAGCGAGGCCAAGACATTGCCTTCCACATGCCGGTAGAGAGCCGGAATCGGCTTCCGTGAGAAAAAGTGGTGTTTGGGAACCTGCCACTGAGGAACCGCACACTGCACAAACTCACGGAAGGGGGCCGAGTCTACCAACTGAAAAGGCAGCAGTTGAAGCGCTAGCAATTTCGCAAAGCTAGCATTCAACCTCTGGGCATGTGGATGGCTGGGAGTGAACTTCTTTCGACGGTCCAGCAGCTGGGGCAGGGAAATTTGCCTGCTAGAATCGGACGTTGGTGTACTGCTAGCAGAGTGCCCGCAAGTACTTGGCTGTGACACACCTAATTCTACACCTTCATTCCTCTCAGAGCAGGTTTCAGAGAGGACTGAAGGTATAGTGGGGTTGGAGATCCCAGCTGATGCGGTGCAAGAAGAGGTCAGCTTTGTTCTTTGGTGTGGGTCTTTAAGGTAGGCTTGCCAACGAGCTGCATGGCAGGTCAACATATGTCTGGTCAAGCATGTGGTGCCCGAGCGGGTGATGTTTTGGCCACGCGATATACGCTTGAGACATATGTTGCAAACAGCAGCTGTGCGATCTGATGCACTCGACTCAAAAAAGGCCCACACCAAAGAACTTTTTGAATAACGGGCAGAGGCAGCGCCTTGCACAGGCGGAGCTCTGCGGTGTGATTCCGTTGGTGTGCTGCCCTTACGCTGGCCCCCCGAGGGCATCCTGCCTCGTTGGAGATGTGCCTCCTCCTCATTCTCCTCCTCCTCCTTTCTCCTATTAGGCACCCATGTGGAGTCAGTGACCTCATCATCCCCTCCCTCCTCATCACTGGAGCCAATCTGGCAGTATGCTGCAGCTGCTGGAACATGACTGCCAGATTGGTGTCCTTCTTGAGCATCCCCTCTCTCTGCTCTCACGCTACTGCCTTCCTCTAGCTGGGTATCATCATCAGACCCTTCGAAACGCTGGGCATCCTCCTGGAGCATGTGCTCAAACAGTTCGGGGGACTCCTCAGGAGGACATGGTTGGTCTAGGGAAGGAGTGACTGATGATGACATTGATACCAGGGAAGAGGACGCTTTGGCAGCTGCTTTGCCAGTACCCTGAGCCTGGGTGAGAGAGGATGAGGAGGATGAGGAGGGCTTGGTCATCCACTCTACCAAGTCTTCGGCATGATGCGGCTCAACACGTCCAGCTGCCGAAAAGAAGGACAAGCGTGTCCCATGGCCACGTGCTGATGGCTATGCACTGCGTCCACGACCAGCACTGTTGTCTCTAGACACAGAGCCTGCTTGCCCTCTTTTTTTGGCTCCTGACTGTCTGCCTCTCCTTGTTTGCCTTCCAGACATTCTAATGGCCTGCAGGGAAATGGGAAAAGCAGCAATACAGGCTAAGTTAAGGTGTAATATGGTCAGGAGGCACACTCCGCCCGCTGTAAGTGCCGCAAAATCCTGTTTGTGTAACACACCAGGAAAAAGCAGCAATACAGGCTAAGTTAAGGTGTAATATGGTCAGGAGGCACACTCCGTCCGCTGTAAGTGCCGCAAAATCCTGTTTGTGTAACACACCAGGAAAAAGCAGAAATACAGGCTAAGTTAAGGTGTAATATGGTCAGGAGGCACACTCCGCCCGCTGTAAGTGCCGCAAAATCCTGTTTGTGTAACACACCAGGAAAAAGCAGCAATACAGGCTAAGTTAAGGTGTAATATGGTCAGGAGGCACACTCCGCCCGCTGTAAGTGCCGCAAAATCCTGTTTGTGTAACACACCAGGAAAAAGCAGCAATACAGGCTAAGTTAAGGTGTAATATGGTCAGGAGGCACACTCCGCCCGCTGTAAGTGCCGCAAAATCCTGTTTGTGTAACACACCAGGAAAAAGCAGCAATACAGGCTAAGTTAAGGTGTAATATGGTCAGGAGGCACACTCCGCCCGCTGTAAGTGCCGCAAAATCCTGTTTGTGTAACACACCAGGAAAAAGCAGCAATACGGGCTAACTTCAGGTGTATAATGTGCAGGAGGCTTAGCAACAATGACACTGACACTGTCCCCTGCCTATCCTTCTCTCTCCCTGCACACAAGGTTTATCAAAGTATATGACACTGACACTCTCCCTGCCTATCCTTCTCTCTCCCTGCACACAAGGTTTAGCAAAGAATATGACACTGACACTGTCCCCTGCCTATCCTTCTCTCTCCCTGTACACAAGGTTTATCAAAGTATATGACACTGACACTCTCCCTGCCTATCCTTCTCTCTCCCTACACACAAGGTTTAGCAAAGAATATGACACTGACACTCTCCCTGCCTATCCTTCTCTGTCCCTACACACAAGGTTTAGCAAAGAATAGATTTGACAAGATTTGACACTGTCCCTGCCTATCCTTCACTTTCCCTGCTCCAGAACACACTACACAAGGCCGCCGCGCTGGCGGCCTTTTATAGTGTGGGGTGTGTACTAAACCCCCTCAGCTATAATTGGCCACAGGCATCCTGCCTGTGGCCAATCATTGCTCTCCTCGCTGCCGGCGCTGTGATTGGCCAAGCATGCAGGGTCACAGTGCATGCTTGGCCAATCACAGCGCCGGGATTACACTGCGATGGCGCAGTGTATTGTGGGCCGTTCGCGTCACTCGAATTTGGCGCGAACGGCCCAAATCGTTCGTTGTTCGCCGAACGCGCGAACAGCCGATGTTCGAGTCGAACACCAAGCTCATCCCTAGTGGTAATATGCACCATACCGCTGACCGCCCTGTCCAGCGAGGCCAAGACATTGCATTCCACATGCCGGTAGAGAGTTGGAATCACCTTCCGTGAGAAAAAGTGGCATTTGGGAACCTGCCACTGAGGAACCGCACATTCCACAAACTCAAGGGGGCAGAGTCTACTGACTGAAAAGGCAGCAGTTGAAGTGCTAGCAATTTAGCCAAGCTAGCATTCAACCTCTGGGCATGTGGATGGCTGGGAGCGAACTTCTTTCGGCGGTGCAGCAGCTAGGGCAGGGAAATTTGCCTGGTACAATCGGACGTCGGTGTACCGATAGCAGATTGCCCCCAAGTACTTGGCTGTGACACGCCTAATTCTACACCTTCATTCCTCTCAGTGCAGGTTTCAGAGAGGACTGAAGGTATAGTGGGGTTGGAGATCCCAGCTGATGAGGAGCAAGGAGAGGTCCCCTTTGTTCTTTGGTGTGGGTCTTTTAGGTACGCTTGCCAACGAACTGCATGGCAGGTCGACATATGTCTGGTCAAGCATGTGGTGCCCAAGCACGTGATGTTTTGGCCACGCAAGATACGCTTGAGACATATGTTGCAAATAGCAGTGGTGCGATCTGATGCACTCGTATCAAAAAAGGCCCACACCAAAGAACTTTTGGAATAACGCGCAGAGACAGCAGCGCTCTGCACATGCGGAGCTCTGGGGTGTGATGCAGTCTGTGTACTGCCCTTAAGCTGGCCCCTGGAGGGCACCCTGCCTCTCCTACCAGGCACCCACGTGGAGTCAGTGACCTCATCATCCCCTCCCTCCTCATCACTGGAGCAATCCTGGCAGTATGCTGTAGCTGGGGGAACATGACTGCCAGATTGCTGTCCTTCTTGGGCACCCCCTCTCTCTGGGCTCACGTTACTGCCTTCCTCTAGCTGGGTACCATCATCGGAGCCTTCAAAACGCTGGGCATCCTCCTGGAGCATGTACCCAACACTGTGGTCAAACACTTTGGGGGACTCCTCAGGAGGACATGGTGGGGCTAGGGAAGGAGTCACTGATGCCATAGAGCCGAGGGAAGAGGCCGTGTTGGCAGCTGCTTTGCCATACAAAGTACCCTGAGCCTGGGTGAGAGAGGATGAGGAGGATGAGAACAGCTTGGTCATCCACTCTACAAAGTCTTCGGCATGTTGCGGCTCAACACGGCCAGCTGCCGGAAAAAATGACAAGCGTGTCCCACGGCCACGTGCTGATGAGGATGCATCGTGTCCAGGACCAGCACTGTTGCCTCTAGACACAGAGCCTGCTTGCCCTCTTTTATTGGCTTGTGACTGTCTGCCTCTCCTTGCTGGCCTTCCAGACATACTAATGGCCTGCAGTGAGATGTAGCTGCACAAAGCTGGGATGTATATACAGTATATACTGATTATACTGCAGCTAGCAGAATCAACTGCCTGCCTGTAGTATTATTAGTATGAGAACACCAGCAATTGTCTTCAGGTAGCTTTAGGTGCACACTGTGCAAAAGACACATTACACTAACTGTAAATACTGAAGCTGCCTGCCTGTGGTATTAATATGATCAGAACACCAACAATTGTCTTCAGGTAGCTTTAGGTGCACACTGTGCAAAGGACACAGTACACTAACTGTAAATACTGAAGCTGCCTGCCTGTGGTATTAATATGACCAGAACACCAGCAATTGTCTTCAGGTAGCTTTAGGTGCACACTGTGTAAAGGACACAGTACACTAACTGTAAATACTGCAGCTGCCTGCCTGTGGTATTAAAAGGATCAGAAGAACACGAGCAATTGTCTTCAGGTAGCTTTAGGTGCACACTGTGCAAAGGACACTAAATGAAAATACTGCATCTCCCTGCCTCTATTAGTATGAGAACACCAGCAATTGTATTCAGGTAAGTGTTAGGTGCACACTGTGTAAAGGACACTAAATCAAATTACTGCAGCTCCCTGCCTGTATTAGTATGAGAACACCAGCAATTGTATTCAGGTAAGCATTAGGTGCACACTGTGCAAAGGACACTAAATGAGAATACTGCAGCTCCCTGCCTGTATTAGTATGAGAACACCAGCAATTGTATTCAGGTAAGCTTTAGGTGCACACTGTGCAAGGGACACTAAATCAAAATACTGCAGCTCCCTGCCTGTTTTAGTATGAGAACACCAGCAATTGTATTCAGGTAAGCTTTAGGTGCACACTGTGCAAAGGACACTAAATCAAAATACTGCAGCTTCCTGCCTGTTTTAGTATGAGAACACCAGCAATTGTATTCAGGTAAGCTTTAGGTGCACACTGTGCAAAGGACATAGTACACTAAGTGAAAATACTGCAGCTAGCACAATCACCTGCCTGCCTGTCAGTATATTATGAACAGAATAACAGGAACGGATCTAGCTAAACTGAATACAGTGTATAAATATATATATACAACACCTAGGATGCATATATATTCTCTACACACTGTAACTGAAGCTAACTGACTCGCCTGCCTGCTCTATCTAACTCAAATTACTGTAAATCACACTATCTCTCTCTCTCTCTGTCTGTCTTTAACCACCGTCGTAACACACTACACAAGGCCGCTACGCAGGCAGCCTTATATAGTGTGGGGCGTGTACTAAACCCCCTGAGACATAATTGGCCAAAGCCACCCTGGCTTTGGCCAAGTATGGCTCTCCGTTTTTTCCGCGCTGTGATTGGCCAAAGCATGCGGGTCATAGTGCATGCTTGGCCAATCATCTGCCAGCAATGCACTGCGTTGCCGCAGTGAAATATGGGCCGTGACACGCCACTCGAATTCGGCGCGAACGGCCCATAATGTTCGAAAAACGGCCAACGGCCGAACAGACAATGTTCGAGTCGAACATGGGTTCGACACGAACTCGAAGCTCATCCCTATTTAGGAGATATCCTGGGTAGCTACAGGTAAGCCTTAATATAGGCTTACCTGTAGCAAAAAGTAGTTGTAAAGGGTTTACAACCACTTTAATTATTAATCATTAAATGACTATTGATAGATAACACGAGGCCCAGCAATGATTTGCTGCCATAAATGCACCATTCCCAATACAATTTACTGCCTTCTTGTCTTTACTCCTACTATATAATACCATCATCCAGATACTCTTATCTCCTCGGCTCCCATGTACAGTAGGTATCCACGATCTATTCTGTGTCAGAGTCTTAGGACATTTTGAAATGTCCTAAGATATTTGGAATTGAATAATGTGTTATCTCAGCCTCGCCCTCTGAATGCATGGTGGACAGTTTTAACCCTTGGGTGTTTTTGAAACCTCACGCAGGTTTAACCACTTGTCCACCGCCCACCGTCAAATGACGACGGGAGGAAGACCCTCTCGTTCTGGGCGGGCGTCATATGACGTCGCGCCTTCCCAAGCCACTAGAGGCGCACACGCTCGCTGTGTCACTGGGGACCCGATGCGTGTGCCCGGCGGTCACGATGGCCGCCGGACACCCGGTGATTGCCCAGTAACTGAGCAGGACTGTGGATCTGTGTGTGTAAACACACAGATCCATGTCTTGTCAGGGAGAGGAGACCGATGGTGTGTCCTTTGTATATAGGGACAACCATCGGTCACCTCCCCCAGTCAGTCCCCTCCCCCCACAGTAAGAATCACTCCCAGGGAACACATTTAACCCCTTGATCGCCCCCTAGTGTTAACCCCTTCCCTGCCAGTCATAATTATACAGTAATCAATGCATTTTTATAGCTGGGATCGCTGTATAAATGTGAATGGTACCAAAAATGTGTCAAAAGTGTCCGATGTGTCCGCCGCAATATTGCAGTCACGATAAAAATCGCTGATCGCCGCCATTACTAGTAAAAAAAAAAAAATAATAAAAAAGCTATAAATCTATCCCCTATTTTGTAGCTGCTATAACTTTTGCGCAAACCAATCAATATACGCTTATTGCGTTTTTTTTTTACCAAAAATATGTAGAAGAATACATATTGGCCTAAACTGAGGAAAAAATGTGTTTAACCACTTAAGCCCCGGACCATTTTGGCTGGTTAAAGACCAGGCCTCTTTTTGCGATTCGGCACTACGTCGCTTTAACTGACAATTACGCGGTCGTGCGACGTGGCTCCCAAACAAAATTGACGTCCTTTTTTTCCCACAATTATAGCTTTCTTTTGATGGTATTTGATCACCTCTGCGGTTTTTATTTTTTGTGCTATAAACAAAAATAGAGCGACAATTTTGAAAAAAAATCAATATTTTTTACTTTTTGCTATAATACCGGTAAATATCCCCCAAAAATATATAAAAAAACATTTTTTTTCCTCAGTTTAGGCCGATACGTATTCTTCTACATATTTTTGGTAAAAAAAATCGCAATCAGTGTTTATTGATTGGTTTGCGCAAAAGTTATAGCATAACATTTTTGGTACCATTGTCATTTTCACAGCGATCAGTGCTATAAAAAGGCACTGGTTACTGTGAAAATGACACTGGCAGTGAAGGGGTTAACCACTAGGTGACGCTGTAAGGGTAAAGTGTTCCCTGCATTGTGTTTCTAACTGAGGGGGGGTTGGGCTCTGTGTCACATGACACTGATCTTCGCTCCGAGTACACAGAGCCGAGATCAGTGTCATTGTCACTAGTCAGAGCGGGGAGATGCTTGTTTACACAAGCATCTCCCTGCTCTATACCTCCATGAGACGATTGCGGGAATCCCCGCGGCGATCGAGTCCGCGGGACTCGCGGTCCGACTCACGGGGAAGGCGGCAGGGTCGCAAGCAGGCATTTAAAGGGCCACGTACAGGTACGTGATTATGCCTGTCCGTGCCATTCTGCCGACGTATATATACAGTGGGCGGTCGTTAAGCGGTTAAGAAAAAAAAATGGATATTTATTATAGCAAAAAGTAAAAAATATTGTGTTTTGCAGGGAGTTAATTTCTCTGTTTTTTAGTGAGGAAATACTGTACAGCTGAAATGCCAACATTGTGAGGTATGGACGTATAAAGTGAGGTCACATCTAATGAGGCCCATAAGTATCCATCCTGCCAAGAGTAGTTTTGTAGAGTATCAATAATATGTCCAGAATCTCTGATATATGAAGACAACTGGCAGACTATAGTCTGTAATAGATAATCTATATATATTGATAAACCACTAATAAAACTATTTGTACTGGCAACAATTGGCCTACCGCAGTGATGGTGAACCTTGGCACCCCAGATGTTTTGGAAATAAATTTCCCATGATTCTCAACTACACTGCAGAGTGCGTGAGCATCATGGGAAATGTAGTTCCAAAACATCTGGGGTGCCAAGGTTCGCCATCACTGGCCTACCGGGTGAATCTACCAAGGATTTGTGCACCTTGACTAGGTGATAGAAGTAGGGGGTACTGCATATTTTCGGTAACAAAAAGTGCTTTTCCCTTTTATTAAGAACCCCCCTACTATAGGCTGTCTCCACGAGGGTAGTAAGTTCCAATTGGTACTGCGGGAGAGGGTCTGAGCGGAGCTTCCGATATGTATCAAAATCGGCTAATAGCCGTTAAGCTACCCGGAGGTAGTCTGATTTGTTTTGAACAACCATACTGCCTCCTTTGTCCGCCTGTTTTACTATAATGTCTTTATTAGCGGTAAGATATTTGAGAGCTTGGCGGTCAGCTAAATCAAGGTTCGAAGGACTGCGTTTGGCCTGATTGTTACCTAATTAATAGTACAAAATCTTTATACACTGCCTGATAAAAGGTCTCAATATGCGGGCCTTTAGATTTAGTAGGGTTAAAAATTGATGGGGGCTCCCTGGCTCCCGCACTGCCCGGATTATTGAGCGGTTTGTCTGCACCTTACGGCGCCGTGCGCTGCCTGCCGTATTCATCTCTGGGGCTCTACAACTGTGCCCAGACTTGTGTCTACTGTCCAGGCCTACCACCTAGTACAGGCTAGAATCGTCACACCGCATTTCCCTCAATCAATCTGGGACCACATAACCATCCATCTGGAGTCGTGGCAGTTCCATTCAATAGACCCTTGCATACTGATGGACTGATGTTAACCCCTTCTTCCTGGGCTCAGCAGTGATATTGTTTTAATAATTTTACCCATTATCTATCAGCTACAATGACTGTCTGTTTTTAACTTTTATGTAGCTACAGCAGCATAATTATTATCATGTTTATTCTCAGTGCAATACTCAACTCAATTCATGTTATTTTTACGTCAAGACTATAAAGTTTTAATACTAATCCCATTGAGCGCTGCTTTTGTATTTTTATTTGTGGGGAAAAAATGATAAAAATTTATTTTGGGTACAGTGTTGCATGACTGCGCAATAGTCATTCAAAGTGTGACAGTGCTGAAAGCTGAAAAATGGCTTGGGCAGGAAGGTGGTGAAAGTGCCCACTATTGAGGTGGTTAAAGTGATTGTAAATGTAGCGGGGTCCTCAATTTAGGGGTAGTGTTTGAGTGGTAGTTGTGCTCAAACACCTAAATTGTTAGGACATTATCAACCATTTTTTGTCTGCAGGAAGAGTATCAGTGTACTGTTCCCTGTGGCCTGCAGGTGGCGCTGCCATAGTGGGCCAGGGTTGAACCGCTGATACAGTGCTGTGCCTTGTGTGTCCCCTCTTGGCAACCATACAGTGGGAGTGGTCGGTCTGCTGTGTATGCTGGGAGAGGATATAAAAGGGGCAGACGCTGCCAGTAGAGGGGTTCGGTCATCGGGAGTCCTACTCCCAGGGAGTGTGTGTTCCTGTCCGCCCCGGGCACCTTTGGCCCAGGGGTGGTGGTCGGTGAATCAGTCCAAGGCATCTTTAGCCCTGGGGCTGCAACTAAAAGCCTTGGGCCCAGCACCTTCGGCTGGGGCCCATCAAGGTATCTCAGGGTGCCGCCTTGCGAGGGGACCCGCATCTTAGACGAGGAGGCCAGGGAAAGACCGTTCCGAGGGACTGGTGAGAAGTCACAGTGAAGGAAGGGGCCCGGTAACTCTCTGGAGGGATGTCTTCTCCTTACAAAGAGGCCAAGCTTTGAAAACCAAGTTCACCAGGTCTGTGGCAGAGACCAAGTTCACCAGGTCTGTGGCAGAGACCAAGTTCACCAGGTCTGTGGCAGAGACCAAGTGCACCAGTTTGTGTAGTGACTGTGCGGTTAGTTCGAGTACCATTTTGGCTGCTAGTCCCTATCTAGGGAGACTATCCAAATGGGCTAAGTCTGCTTGAGAAGCCAAGCAGTGAAGTGTATTACGTTTGTGCCTAGACCTCTCCCACACCTTATGCTGTCCTGTTCTCTCTCCAACCTTTCCTATCAGAGACTGTCGTTTAAGAGAAATAAACTCTACGTTGGAGTTACAGCTGGTGTGGACATTGAAGTCATTGGGGGAAATAAAGACTTGTCTTTATTGACTATAGAGATAAAAACCATTCTCTGGAGAATCTGGCTGTGGAGACCCATCGCAACACCACTCAACCTCTTCACACGGGAGGGTACGGGCATATAGAGCTGGGTGTGCCGAGGAGACAAAGACAAGGAGGAGAGGGTGGTAAGCGCTATATAAAGTCTTTTTTTTCCCTATAAAAATAACAAAAATGTTATACTTACCTGCTCTGTTGCAGTGGATTTGCACAGAGCAGCCCGGATCCTCATGTTCTCGGGTCCCCCTTCTGTGATCTGGCCCCTCCCTCCTGTTGCGTGCCCCCACTGCAAGCAGCTTGCTATGGGGGCACCCACACCGAGTCATGGCTCCCTGTGTCCATTCAGACATTCAGTCTCCCCTGACTTGCTAGCTGACTTTGATTGACAGCATCGGCAGCCATTGGTGCGCTGCTGTGTCTCAGGCAATCAGGAGGGAGAATCTCAGACGGCTGAGACACTCGTGGACTCGTGGACGTCGCTGGACAGAGGGACCTCAGGTAAGCATTAGGGGGCTGAAAGGGGATGCTGCACACAGAAGGCTTTTTATCTTAATGCATAGAATGCATTAAGATAAAAAACGTTGTGCCTTTTCAACCACTTTAATTTCTTAGTGCTTGATGTGAACCAGTGCGCAAAGCAAGGTCCATGAAGACATGGATGACGGAGTATGGTGTGGAGGAAATTGACTGGCCTGCACAGAATCCTGACCTCAACCCGATAGAACCCGATTAGATCATAGACTGTGAGCCAGGCCTTCTTGTCCAACATCAGTGTCCAACCTCACAAATGTGCTTCTGGAAGAATGGTCAAACATTCCCATAGACACACTCCTAAACCTTGTGGACAGCCTTCCCAGAAGAGTTGAAGCTGTTATAGCTGCAAAGGGTGGACCAACTCAATATTGAATCCTACAGACGAAGACTGGGATGCCATTAAAGTTCATGTGCGTGTAATGGCAGGTGTCCCAATACTTTTGGTAATATAATGTAGTTACAAAGTTAATCTGGTTGAAAAAAGACACCATCCATCCAGTTTAGCCAAGAAGAAAAAAGAAAACCAACACAACACAAAACCTTCCTTTCTATCAACTTTGGGTAAAGGATTGTACAGTCATGTCCAAAAATATTGGTACCCCTGCATTTCTGTCAGATGATGCACCACCCAAAAAAATAATCGCAATTACAAATGTTTAGGCAGTCTCATGTTTGATTCTTTTGTTTGTATCGGTATGGCACAAAAAAAAAGTGGAGAAACAAAAAGTCAAAGCTGACAAATTCCATGCAAAACTCCAAGAATGGACTGGACATAATTATTGGCACCTTCTTAAAATTGTAAGAAATAATTGCATTCCAAGTTTGTGAAGCTCATGTAATTTGTAATTAAACTCACCTGTATCAATGAACACGTGTGGACAATATAGAAATCGCAGCGGCAACTAGTACTGAAAAATTGACTCAAACTTTCTGTTGTGTGTCTCTGTGTGCCAGAGAAAGAGCAGCAAAGAATTGTCTGACTGTGGGGACTGTATTCTTTCCTTTAACCACTTCCCGCCCGGCCTATAGCAAAATGACGGTTGGGCGGTGGTTCAGTTATCCTGACTGGGCGTCATATGACGTCCAGCAGGATAACAGCCGCCGCGCGCCCAAGGGGGCGCGCATTGCGGCGATCAGTGGTGCGGCGTTTCAGTCTGACACGCCGCAACACCGATCTCGGTAAAGAGCCTCCGGCGGATGCTCTTTGCCACGTGATCAGCCGTGTCCAATCACGGCTGATCACGATGTAAACAGGAAGAGCCATTTATCGGCTTTTCCTCACTTGCGTCTGACAGACGCGAGTAGAGGAGAGCCAATCGGCGGCTCTCCTGACAGGAGATGGTTTATCAGCGCTGCCCCCCTCGGATGCCCACACTGGACCACCAGGATGCTGCCCAGGACCACCAGGGAAGCACCTAACATGTGGATGGCCAGGTAAGTCCCCCATGGCCATCCACATGTACAAATGTATAGATAACATATGGCAATCAGTGCCCACAAATGGACACTGACTGGCACCATCATGGCATCATGGCACCAGCAAAATTTGTGATGCCCAGCAATGTCACCCACCAGTGTCACCAGTGCCACCCACCAGTGTCCATCAATGCCACCTATCAGTGCTCATCAGTGCCTATCAGTGTCCACCTATCAGTGTCATTCTGTGCCACCTATCAGTGCCACCCATAAGTACCCATCAGTGCTGCCTATGAGTTCCCATCAGTGCCACCTATGAGTGCCCATCAGTGCCACCTATGAGTGCCCATCAGTGCCGCCTATGAGTGCCCATCAGTGCCGCCTATCAGTGCCGCCTATCAGTGCCCACCAGTGCCTCCTATCAGTGCCCATCAGTGCCACCTCATCAGTGCCACCTCATTGGTGCCACCTCATCAGTGCCCATCAGTACCACCGTATCAGTGCCCATCAGAGCAGCCATATCAGTGCCTGTCATTGAAGAAGAAAAGGTACTTATTTACAAAAAAAATTTACAGAAACAAAGAAAAACTTTTTTTTTTCAAAATTTTCATGCAGAACAGGAAGACAAGCAGAGAGGAGTCTTGCATCCATCGCCGCGCTACACGTCCCACAGCTCGCCGCCTGTGCTGCTGCCTGACCCACCACCACGATGGGGTCAGTTCCGGGCAGACAGCGGGCAGACAGGGGGGCACCCACTGTGCCCAGCATATGCAGCCACTGTGCCCATAATATGCAGCCAACTGTGCCCATCATATGCAGCTGCATATTGTGGGCACAAGGGCTGCAATTGATGGAGCACAGTTGGCTGCATTTGCGGGGGAACAGTGGCTGTATATTATGGGCACAGAGGCTGCAATTGATGGAGCAAAGTTGGCTGCATTTGCAGGGCACAGTGGCTGCATATTATGGGCAAAGAGGCTGCAACTGATGGAGCACAGTTGGCTGCATTTTTTCGGGGGGAAAGTGTCTGCATATTATGGGATCAGAGGCTGCATTTGCTGGGCACAGTTGGCTGCATATTATGGGCACAGTTGGCTGCATATGATGGGCACAGGTGGCTGCTTTTGCTGGGCACAGTTGACTGCATATGATGGGCACAGTAGTTGCAATTTTTTTTTCTTTCCAAATTTTTCAGTTCATTTGCGCCCCCCAAAAATTTTGAGCACCAGCCACCACTGGGTGCAATGTACCCCATTCTCATTCACATAGGGTGGGGGGCCGGGATCTGGGGGCCCCTTGTTAAAGGGGGCTTCCAGATTCCAATAAGCCCCCGCCTGCAGACCCTGACAACCAACGGCAAGGGTTGTTGGGAAGAGGCCCTAACCAACATGGGGACAAGGTGCTTTGGGGGTGGCGGGCTCAGAGCCCCCCCTGCCCCAAAGCACCCACCGCCCCATGTTGAGGGCATGTGGCCTGGTATGGTCCGGGGGGGGTGCTCGCTCACCCCTACCTTTTCCTGACCTGCCGGTCTGCATGCTCGGATAAGGGTCTGGTATGGATCTTGGGGGGGACCCCCACGCCATTTTTTGGGGGGGACCCCCACGCCAAGATCCATACACCAGACCGAAGGGTCTGGTATCGTCTTGGGGGGAACCTCAATCAATAACTTTTTTTACATTATGGCGGGGTTCCCCTTCAGGATTCTCAGCACACAAGTCGCACCGCAATTCGGCTCATCCTGAGCCGACTTCTGGTGCGACTTCTATTCGAATCAATGTGCTCTCATAGGGAACCATTGACTTTGAGTAGAGGCAGAGAAACGCCGGACGAGGCTTAACGCTGTGTATACAGCGCTTAAGCCTCGTTAAACAGCGTTTGACACTTTTTACCGGCTTTAGGCGTTTTTACAGCTCTAGCGCTGGAGCCTCAGAACGCGCTGGTCCTGTTTTTTTTTTGGGAGCTTAAAAACGCCAATACCTGTTACAGCTCAAAAACGCCATGGTGTGTATGAGGCCATTGAATAAAATTTTTGCCCATAACTGTATATAAGGAGGTTTTCTTTTTTCAATTGGTTGAATCAGATGGACTAGTGTCTTTTTTTCAACAAGACAAACTATGTAATTATATGGCAAGTAATAAGGGATTCTGAAACACCATTTTCTGCAGGGAGGGAAAAAGTTTTTGCCCATCAGTCAAACTTTTTTTTTTAATATAGATATATAAAAATTGCTGTGAAAATGCAGCGGCATTTGCAAATCCATCATTATTTCCCGTAATATGTCTAACATGTGTATTTTCTATGTCAGCTCCATCTAGTGCCCATTTTGCAGCATTTTTGTGAAATATTGAAATCAGGAAAATTACACATTATGGCCACTTCGAAAGAGATAACAGCTTACTCTAGTCCAGGGCTGTAGATAAGGGGGTACCACCAGTCCTCCTGTAAGGAGCCGGGCCAGAAGGGGGGCTCAAGCAGCAGGGTGAATTGGATTTGGGCAGGGAGGATGATCGGTGTGGCAGGGGGGCAATTACTGGAACCTAGGGTATGGCTCTGTCTGCAGCAGCTGAAAATTGGTTTCTTCTCCTCTCCCTCCTGTTGGCTTTCAGCAGCTGCAGAGAGAGCCATACAAAAGATACTTTCTGGTAATTGCCACACAAATCCCCCTCCCTGTCCACCAAACGTTTTACCACTGCTACCCATGCCCCCCCGTGTGCCCCCTCTACCCCCAGAGTGCTTCTGGCTTCCCTCACCTTCTCACCACTGGCAGCTTAAAGTACACATTAAGATCCTTCGCGATTGAGAGTGGGGTAAAGGTTAGGTAAATGTTTCATATTTAACAGCCTCTTTCTTCCCTGAATGAACACAATGAGTAATCGGTACCTATCGCTCACTGTGTTCATTCATAACTGAAGTATTGGCTGAATGGGGCCCTGTGTCAGGTTGTCTGTATGGGGCCCTGTGGTTTATAACAGCAGCCCTGCTTAATTCATACTTGTACAAAAATACTGTAAAGCCAGACTGGGTGGAGAACAAACCTACCAACATATCTAGTAGTAGTTAGTGACATTCAACTGGGATTGTACTGTAATGTTGAAGACGTCTCATCACTTATCCAAGCCACTTCTACGGAACTAAAAAATTAGCCTGGATAAGTAATAAAATGTCTTCAACATTACAGAACAAGTCCAGGTGCGGGCCAGGGAAACCCTCCAGGAAAACACAGTAATTATTGCTAGCAGCTATAACAGCTACTAGCAATAAAAACAAAAATGGTGAGGACAGCCGCACTCCAATCCAACGTATATTTATTGAAGAAAAACAGGCACTACAAAAACCAGCATAACCCAGGACAGCTGACGCATTTCACACTTATTCAGTGTTTACTCACAGCTATGAGTAAACACTGAATAAGTGTGAAACAGCTGTCCTGGGTTATGCTGGTTTTTGTAGTGCCTGTTTTTCCTCAATAAATATACGTTGGATTGGAGTGCAGCTGTCCTCACCATTTTTGTTTTCATTGCTACGTGCATTGCCGGCACCCTTGGTTCCTGAGAGAAATATCTTTCCCAAACTCAATCTGCCTGGAGCGGCAATTTCTGTTTTTCGTATTTTGGATTTAACCACTAGCAATAATAACATGTAAACTCTGAAATGCTGGTTGTACCCAAATTGATCGATCAATCAACTTGGGTACATTCAACCTGCCCATAGAAGGTTTGAATCTTGGCGGGCTCCTGCTAAACCAGCCGAGATTCGAACCGTCTATGGCCGCCTAAACCAGTTATCTCTTTCGGGGCAGGGACTAATGAGAATGGTGCAAAATGTGTACAAAAATACCAGGTCCCGGATAAAGGAGAACCTTCACAGACAACCTACTGCCATGAGATATGAGATGGATTTGGATTAAGTGGGGACGGTTTGACCACATTTAAGAGCTTCCCCCTCATCTTGGTAGGAGCCAGACGGAACAGAAGAAATATTCTCCCAACTTTATCTGATAAGTATCCAAAAAAATTATGAATTGGAGAAAAATGAGGACAGCATGAAAACAAAAACAGGTGCTCAACAGGGGAATGCATATCATTTACGAATACAAGTTCTAACCCTTCCCAACTGTACTCAAAATCAAGGCACCCCCTTTTCAGCTATATCAGCCTCCACTCTTTTGGGAAGGTTTTGCACAAGATTTTAGAGTGTGTCTGTGGGAATTTGTTTCCATTTAGCCTAAAAAGCAATTGTCCTGTCCCACTGCCCCTCTCCTGTCCTGCTGCCCCCCACCTGTCCCACTGCCCCCCTCCTGTCCTGCTGCCCCCCACCTGTCCCACTGCCCCTCTCCTGTCCTGCTGCCCCCCACCTGTCCCACTGCCCCCCTCCTGTGGGGGAAGGAGATGGGACTAGAGGAGGAATGGGATGGAGGAGATAGACTGAAGGAGGAGGACATGGGATGGAGGAGAGTTGACTGGAGGAGGAGGCCATGGGATGGAGGAGATAGACTGGAGGAGGAGGTCATGGGATGGACGTGAGTTGACTGGTGGAGGAGGCCATGGGATGTAGGAGATAGATGGCACAGTGGCTGCGTTTGATGGCACAGTGGCGACAATTGATGGGCACAGTAGCTGCGTTTGATGGGCACAGTGGCTGCAATTGATGTGGGTTTTTTTTCAGTTTGTTTGCGCCCCCCCAAAAATTTTGAGCACCAGCCGCCACTGCCTGGACTCATTATATTGCTTTTCAGAAGTGTGCTCTTTATCACTCAGTTTTCTTTGAGCTTGAATCTCTATGTAATCTGTAGATCCTCCATCATTGGATTTGTATTGCTTTGTCATACTTACTGTAACGGGAAGGCCCGTGGAACCCAGAATCACTTGGAAAGTATAAGATACCCTTGCTTCAGCTCCCCATGCACCTCTTATGTCTAAATCACCCTGTGTCTATTAGAGCCACAGGGTGAGCAAGAAAATAATGGACATTAAGTATATGTCTTGGATTACTTAAAATGGGATAGTTATATTTATCCACAATATCTCCCAGGATATATGCCATATTAGAAAGTGTGACTAATTCGTACTGTTGGGACTATACTGTAAGGAGATGCTAATGTGTTCAACTCCAGCCACTTGTCTGTTGTCTGTTATAATGTAAATGAGTCTAGGATAACTTCTAAGGATCTTTCATTGTGACTTGTGCTAATTGACCCCGTAATTGTATGAAGGAGTTCTGTGTTAATGTGCATTGTAGTTAGGGAGAGGAGACAGCCAGGCTAGGAATGCATATGAGTCATCTTGGCTGCTTAAAGGGATTAGTTAATTAGCTCATGTTAATTAGGTCTGGTCACAGGTGTATTTTCAGAGTAATATGAGCAGGATATGTATGCACCTCCTCTTTTACTGTATATAAGCCTGTAGTCTTTCAATAAAGATTGTGATTCCTGTTTGACCTTTAACACGGAGTATTTGTATGGGTTTCTTGTTCGCCTGATTGGAGTGACTGGTAGTTGTCTTGTGTACGGGAATGGAATATCCTAAACGACTTTAACCCCTTTCATACACGGGGTGTCGTTACACTTACCTAGAAATCGTTTTCTTTTGGGTTTTATGTATGTTTTTCATCTATGGTATGACTGTATACAATTCTATATCTATGTCATCAATAAAGTACCCATTTTCAAGAAAAAAATATTATTTGTATGCTATAGATATAAAAGTACCCTTCACTAAAAATAATGGAACTCAATCATTTGAAGGGGTTTCCATTTTAATTATACAGGCAGATGTAACATTCCGACATCCATAAACCTTTGGTCATACAGTGGAACCTCGGATTGCGAGTAACGTGGTTAACGAGCATTTCGCAATACGAGCACTGTATTTCCTAAAAGCCTAACTCGGTTTGCGAGTGTTGTCTTGCAAAACGAGCAGGATTCAGGCCAAAACGGTGTGCAATACTGCGTTTGGCCTGAGAAGGGGGGGCGCCGGCGCCGATCGCAGCCGTTTGGAAATGCACGGTAAGGCCCAAGGACAGCTTGGCTGACCTCGGCAAACCACGGAAAGGTTTAGGAACGGAGTCTTTCCGAGGTTTGCCGAGGTCAGCCGAACTGTCCTCGGGCCTTTCCGGCCGTTTCCGAGGCTCCCCGGTGCCCCCCGCCTCTGGCCGCATGCGGTATTGCATGCCATTGAAGTCAATGCGGAACAAATTATTTTCGTTTCGCTTTGATATGCGAGTACTTAGGATTACGAGCATTCTCCTGGAACGGATTATGCTCGTAATCCGAGGTTCCACTGTATAGTGTATCGGCAAAACGTTTGGATTAGTGTATTTGGCAAAAAAAACCTTGACAATGGTTCCAACTGTGAAATTTTTTGGTTAAAATTGTGAAAAACAATGAAACTAGGCTAAATAATGTAAACAGATCTTTCATGGCTCATGACAACAGCTGAAGTTCAATATGTTATCATGTATTTCTATTAACCTTTGGGCTTCAAAAGTCATACATTCAACACTTCCCAACTTGCAGATAGAGTGCTCCCTTTGAATGCATCTTTGTGTAGATAAAGAACTCATGAGGCATGGCGTGGAAGCCGGGTTTGGGGATGTTGTTATCATAATAGTGGTGAAGGATAACATTCCCTTCTGGGTCTCTAGAAAATGGCCAAAATCCATAGAGGGTCACTTTGTTGCAAAGTTCAAGAGCAGCAGTGACTATCATGACTCCTGAAGATAGACGCCTGGCTTCAACACCCATCTCTCTCCAGTACTTGGAAATGTTGCTGAGATAATCCGGATGGTAATAGACAACTTTGTTTTTCAACTGGAATTCTTCCACAGAGTAAAAGACCCGGAAGGAAACCTCTGTGCTGCTGACGTAGGCGAAAGCTGGCAACACGATTATTGCAGGACCGTAACGTTTTATATGGTTGATGAAGGGCTTTCGCCTTGAAAAGAGCCTTTCATACCTTGAAGAATTAAGAGGCCGGTTAATAAGAGAACAGAAGTTTATTTACTTCAGAAATACAAAAATAGATGGAAATTCCCAGCCCCCCAATAAAATGGACTGGGTTGATTGCTAAGTCAACCAAGAGCAACAGTACCAATCCCTCAATTCATTGATATGGGCCACTCTGTCACCATGGTAATCAGCCCAATACTCTGCTGCCATAGCAATTGATTTTAGCCCTACATTGCCAAAAAAAGGGACCCTATCATTCTGTCGCCATTATAATGGGCCTGGTTGCTTGTTCACTATGGCAACAGACCTTATCGCATAGCTGACAAGGTACTTGGATATCATCAATTGGCCCAATTCTTCTTCTTCGATTTCTATGGCAAGAGGGCAGATACTATAGTCATCATCACAATGGGGCAGAGCCTTTGGTCATGATGTCAGGGGGACATTTCAATAATGGGACGCCTTATGCACACATGGATCATGTTTCTTTCTATCTAAATTTCAAGTTACATATTGATTCAAATCAGCCCGGGTAAGGTTCATGTTCTTCACTATATCTATATACCTTCAATGCCCTTTAATTGATATTTAGTTTCTTTTTCAATATTCTGCATATCTACCATGTGCCAATATATTTGATAAACATGTTTGTGTATCTAAAAAAATCAACATGAGTATTCATTCCAATCTCTTTTTTGTCATAGAAAACGCCACACCGGAATCTCCTGAGGAAGCTCTGTTGAGCGAAAACATGACACGTTGAGTGGTAGTGTCTGATAATTATGCCTCTCTATAAAACAAGTGATTTTTGATGTGGATGTAACATTGGTCTCATGTTTTTTATCTTTGTAATAAAATTCATTTATATATACCGTATATACTAGAGTATAAGCCAAGTTTTTTTTAGGGCTGAAAATACCCCTCTCGGCTTATACTCGAGTCAGTGTACCTTGGGCGTCCATTTTTTAAAATTCGTGGCTTCCTCCTGGTCCCGTGCGGTTCCGTGATATGTGATTGACACTGTGTTCAGTGTTCTGCCTATCACGGCCATCTTCTCATCCTCGGACTTTCCCAGCAGACACTGTGTTTAGTGATCCACCAATCACGGACCTTCTCTTGTTTGAGGATGAAAGAACGTCCGTGATTGGCGGATCACTAAACACAGTGTCTGCTGGGAAAGTCAGTGGATGAGAAGATGGCCGTGATAGGGGCGGGCGTCCATTTAAAAAATGGATGCCCGCAGCGCAGCCTGTCAAGAATTTCAGGTACGCTGCGATGGGCACAGTGTGGAGATGGGCACAGTGTGGCGTGCAAATGGGCATTGTTGACCCTCTTTTCCGCTTACAGTAGCTGCTGCATTCTTACCCTAGGCTTATACTCGAGTCAATAAGTTTTCCCTGTTTTTTGTGGTAAAATTAGGTGCCTCGGCTTATACTCGGGTCGGCTTATGCTCGAGTATATACAGTATTGTACAAGTGAGTTTTAAGTCTCCATACTCAAACATCTTAAAAGTCCAGAGGTTTGTCACCTCCCCTTCCCCCCTTTTCGAATGATGGCAATAGGGTCAAACACTTTGTCACCATGGCAGAATGTGGATAGTTTCATGACTTTGGCAATTGGGTGTATCAAGTGCTTACCATGGCAAGAGTGTTAATCCCTCAGTTGCCAACAACAACTGCAAGGATGCGTAGGTGACTATGACAATAGAGTAGGTTGTAAGGCAGGTTGCTCCTCTCCCAGTGGTCCATAATCTGCTCCAACTCTGCCTTCTCTTCTAGCCCACCCATGTCCTTCTGAATGATGGTGCAGTATAACAAATTACCGTAATATGAAACACTCAAAATGGTCAAAAATTATTCGGCCTAACTTTACTTGGTAATAAGTACTCATATATGTATATCCTGCAATTTCACTATAAAAAAAAAACACTATCACCTTTCCCATGTAGGGCAAATTGTCCCCGAAAACCTCCCCCCCCCCCTTTAACCAATCTATACCAACCTTACCAATGTTCCATCAGATCCATACCCAGCACTTCTGGATAAGAAGGACCATGTGACCTACCACCCTGAGACAGTGCTCAGGTCTGTCAGCCAATCATTGGCTTAGGGTGGGAGGGGACGGGACCATTTGCAGAGGCACTGTCACATCGTCTCTTAAAGCAGAAATAAACCCATCGATTTAACAGTTTCAAAAAGCAGTTACATTCCCAGCATGCCGGGAATGCCATCTGTCACATTGGTTGTGCTCTCAACCAAACTGTCAAACCATCCAATGGCTGGTGTCATAACTGATCACATGTGCAGCATCATGGCAGTTGAAGATTAAACTGAGGCTAAGATGGCAGCTTCCTTGCCTGAAAATGATAGGAGGGTTTACTTCCACTTTAAATTAAGACATTTTCCTTTAAAACCCCTATGTTAAAGAAGAGAATCTCACTTTTGTCTTAGAATACTTGGGTTGCAAGTGATGAAATGGGACTTCATACCAATGTGTTCTGCCATTGTGAGAGGTGGTAGATTAAGCCTGCAACAGATTATAGAGAAAAACAAGATTTATGTAAAGGATTAAATTGGCATTTTATTGTATCCCCCGGCAATTGACCTCCGGAACTGATAGCAATTTATGATGTAAAGAGCAAAGTGCAGCAATATATAGCAAATCTAATTAACCAGCATACAATCTTTGTAAACACGGGTTTATAACAAGTAAGCATAGTATAGATAGCTGTGTGGTTTATTTTAATTTTCTTGTTCAACAAAAAAAATGTCCTGCAAAGATTAGGAGCTGTAGTTGAAATAGAAATCACATCTTAAAAAGAACCTTTCACAAAGAGTGTATGCAAGACAAAAGAAGGAGATAAAAATGAAATTAAAATTTGACACAAAAGCAATATAAAACTCCTAAAGTGCATTTATGGCCAACACGTTTTAATTTTTTGTGGAGTGGGAAGAGGTAAAACTCTTGTCATTATATTTACTACTCTCTGTGTTATGTTGGGGGAAATTTCCCTTCACTTCCTATCCTGAAGACATAACAGGAAATAATGGGTTAACCCTACAAAGCCTACAAAGTGAGGGGGATTGACCTCTTAGACAGTTGTCACCTGAAGAACTGTCCTCATTGAAGAATTCCATTCCCATTCTGTAAACTTGCTTTGGGGTTTATTTATAAAAATAATTTGTTGTATGAATGCAACAGCATTGCCAGAGTCTTCGCAAATAATCCTCGTAATGTGTCTATGTTTATATTCTATGATCCTCCACCTTTTCTAGTGACTATGATATAGAAAATACCCCATTATGGCCAGTAGATGGAGATTGATACTGTGACAAACCCTTGCCCTCAACAGAACTTTGTCCGCCGTAAATGCTTCTTTTGTCCAGAACCAGCACTATCAGAGGCGTAGCTTGAATCTTGTGGGCCCCGATGCAAAAGTTGACCTGCCCCCCCCCCACTACCTCCCACCACTTTCACCGTGCATGCAGATACACCCACCGCATGCCAAGATACTCAAAGTGGCTTAAGAGTTTTGAGTTCCCAGAGTTACTCCTTACATCAGAGGACAGGGATCACCACTGGAGAATCAGAGGACAGGGACCCCTGGCAGGTCACTTGGCAGAGCTCCTTTCCCATCCCAGCACTGTATACATCTCCTCCTCCCCACAATACACAGGTCTGAAATTACATTTCTTTGCACACAGTCTGTCAGCCTTCACAAAGTGTATCTGGCTTTTATGTTGCTGTTTTGACCTGTAAAATTCTCTGGTTGGAACGACAGTGTAGTTGCAGTAGGCAGCTACACCCTGTGCAGATCGTGGCTGACTGGCTGTGTTGTAAAGGAATGTAATTTCAGCCCTGCAGAGGAGGAGCAGTATAGAGTGCTGTAATGGGAAAGGAGCTCATCAGCCGGGCATAGCATCCAGGGTGGAGGGGGTGGTCAGGGGGCTTTGTGGGGGGGGGGCGCAACTTAGATCTGTGGGGGCAAAGCCATGTGACACAAAATCTGGAGCCTGCAGCCCCTCAGGAGGTGCTAAGGGATTTGTTTTAGCAAATTCTTAAGGTTTCTCTGTCAGTGTTAGCAAGTGCTGGGGGAAGGTCACCTCCCGGAGGTTTGCATCTTTTCCCCAGTTGTCAGGGAAGAGGGGTAAGTGGACATCCCTGGGTGGGGGGGGGGTTACAGAGAACCCCAGCTAATGACTAGGAGACACTGAGCAGTGTCTTACCTTACCAGTGACATCGGTCCCATCGTGGCTACAGGACGGCACTCTCCTCCTCTTAACTCGCTGAGCTCGGTTACCATTCCATGCACACAGCACAGACACTTCCTCATCCTGGGCTGTTCTCAACCGTGCTCCTCTCTATTCAGGAAATGTCTCACAGCTTCTTCCCAAACAATAAGAACGGAGGGGTGTGGACTGTGGAAGGCAAAATGGAAGCCCAGTACTGGAGCCTGGCTGTAGGGCCTTAGGGCAGATCGGAGCTGGACTTTGTGGAGGATTTGATAATATGACAGGGAGGCTTCAGGGGCCCCCTGGAGCTAGGGGTGGGGTTGTGATTGTGACCCCTGCAACCCCTTATGCTATGCCCATGAGCACTATCCAAGACTCATTAACTCACCTAGTCACCAGACAACACCAGTCTTGGAGTACATCAGGAAAACCCTTTTTATTTGATATCTCACAAAATATATACGCAAGGATGACAATACAAACTGTAACCAGAAACCTAATTAACATGAGCTAATTATTAGACATGTGCAATTCGTTTAGTTACGAATTCGTTATCCGTCAAAATTCGTTATATTCGTTGATTCGTAAACATACGAATGAACGAACGGTTCGATAACATTACAAACGAACAACGAATAATCTAAACGAACGAATATGGAAAACAAATAAAATACGAATTTAGTAAATTTGAAACAAACAAAAAACGAAAAAGTGAAAAACGAAAACATAAAAACAACAAAAACACAGAAAAAAGATAAAAAATAACGAAAATAAAAATGAACGAAAACGAGATATTACGAATATTCGAAAAACAAAACAACGAATAACGAACAAAGATCCATATTAACGAATATCAAAATGAACGGAAAAAAAATTACGAATCTTCGGAAAACGGAAATGAAAACAACGACAATTCGTAAAAACTTAAATTCTATTTTGTTAGTTCTGAATTAGTTCTGGACTTTGGCCAATGGCCAATAAGCTTGTCCCTTCCCCTGAAGAGGTTGTCTCTTCCCCCAATGAGCTTGTTTCTTATAGACATGTGCTATAATGTGTGTGTGTGTGTGTGTGTATGTGTGTTTTTCTGTGTTAGACTGCAGTGCATTCCATCCAGAGTCCAGATAGGGTGTGGTTGGGTAGGTTGCACTGTTCTGTTGGATTTTGTGAGTAAATTTTTTACTTGGGAGAGAGAAATTCTTTGTTTCTTAAGGATATTAGATTGAGATTCTAGAGTCTACATTCTAATTTATAATTTTATTTATGTAATATCTCTGACATATTGTATTTTTCTTCTTTGTCAGACTACATTCTAGACAGGGTGTGGGTGGTGTTTGATTTGTGAGTCATTCAAAGAGATTGATATAGAAATTATAAATTTCTTACTATTTCTATTACTCCTAGGATTTTCTAAAGTTAGTTTTTTTCCCTTTTCTGGGACTGTGTTTTATTATATTGCTGTCTGTCTGCCCCTACCTATTTTTTTTGTTGTGTTAGCCAGTGCCACTACTAGGCCAGCCCAGGCAGCATATACTACGTATTCATGGTAGGAGAAGTAGATTAGTATATATTTTTTTTTGCATGGACCGGTAAAATAAGAATACTCCAGTCCTCAATCCCTCCACTCTCAGTCACACCAACACCAACTCTCATACCAACATTCTCACTTACAAGACTCACACGTCCATTCTCACTCCCAGACATTCTAATTGCAATAAAACCACCAAACCACACAAAAACAACTACAAAAACCACAATATCACTCTCTCATAGTTGCCAACAGTCACGGATTGGCCGGGACGTTCCCGGGATTCAAACCCTTTTCCCGGATTTATTTTGTCCCGGCCAATGTCCCGGCCAATCCGATTTTTCCTGTTTTCCCCGAATTTGGATGCCGCAGGCCGCCGCCGCTAGAGGTCCACGGCTGGCGGAGACAATGTCTCGGCCGGCCGCCATGTTCAAGAAGTCCAAAACACGGATGTAGTACAATAGAAAATAAAGCCGCTGCGGCGCCGCCCACACCCCGCACCTCCCCAGGGGTGGGCGGCGCCGCAGCAGCTTTATCTTCTATTGTACTACATCTGTGTTTTGGCTGGCCGGCCGTCCACCCCCCCCGCCCCGCCCCGCTGCAGGTCTGTCTGTAATGGAAAGGGGCGGGGGTCGGCAGCGCCACAGCTTAATTTTTTATTTTTTTGCAGCCACACTGTCGGCTCCGCCTCTATTTTGTTCCCCTTCAGGGAAGGGGAAACAATAATGGCGACCGAGACAGGAGACACCTGTGGTTAAGGGGGGACTCCGCTGGGGATGCCTGTGGTAAGGGGGGACTCCGCTGGGAACGCCTGTGGTAAGGGAGGACTCCGCTGGGGACGGCTGAGGTAAGGGGGGACACCGCTGGGGACGCCTGATGTAAGGGGGGACTCCGATGGGGACGGCTGAGGTAAGGGGGGACACCGCTGGGGACGCCTGATGTAAGGGGGGACTCCGATGGGGACGCCTGATGTAAGGGGGGACTCCGATGGGGACGCCTGATGTAAGGGGGGACTCCTCTGGGGACGCCTGATGTAAGGGGGGACACCGCTGGGGACGCCTGATGTAAGGGGGGACTCCGATGGGGACGCCTGATGTAAGGGGGGACTCCGATGGGGACGCCTGATGTAAGGGGGGACTCCGATGGGGACGCCTGATGTAAGGGGGGACTCCGCTGGGGACGCCTGATGTAAGGGGGGACTCCGCTGGGGACGCCTGAGGTAAGGGGGGACTCCGCTGGGGACGCCTGAGGTAAGGGGGGACTCCGCTGGGGACACTTGATGTAAGGGGGACTCCACTGGGGACGCCTGATGTAAGGGGGGACTCCGCTGGGGACGCCTGATGTAAGGGGGGACTCCGCTGGGGACGCCTGATGTAAGGAGGGACTCCTCTGGGGACACTTGATGTAAGGGGGGACTCCACTGGGGACGCCTGATGTAAGGGGGGACTCCGCTGGGGAACGCCTGATGTAAGGGGGGACTCCGCTGGGGACGCCTGATGTAAGGGGGACTCCTCTGGGTACACCTGATGTAAGGAAGGACTCCGCTGGGTACGCCTGATGTAAGGAGGGACTCCTCTGGGGACGCCTGATGTAAGGAAGGACTCCGCTGGGTACGCCTGATGTAAGGGGGGATTCCGCTGGGCACGCCTGATGTAAGGAGGGACTCCGCTGGGGACGCCTGATGTAAGGAGGGACTCCTCTGGGGACACTTGATGTAAGGGGGGACTCCACTGGGGACGCCTGATGTAAGAGGGGACTCCGCTGGGGACGCCTGATGTAAGGGGGGACTCCGCTGGGGACGCCTGATGTAAGGGGGGACTCCTCTGGGTACACCTGATGTAAGGAAGGACTCCGCTGGGTACGCCTGATGTAAGGAGGGACTCCTCTGGGGACGCCTGATGTAAGGAGGGACTCCTCTGGGGACGCCTGATGTAAGGAGGGACTCCTCTGGGGACGCCTGATGTAAGGAGGGACTCCCCTGGGGACGCCTGATGTAAGGAGGGACTCCCCTGGGGACACCTGATGGCATCTGGTGGCAGGCGACGTGGCAGGTGACACACTCGGGGCTAACACTGATTCGGCATTTTGGTGAGTTGAATGATTTCATTTTATATTAAAATGTAATAAGAGAAATAATGCACTTCAGTCATCCTGACACCCTAACAACCATGGTGCCGGGATGATTAAAGAGCTAACACCAGATGTTTGGATTATCTTTATCTGTTGATTGTTAAACTCTGGAATACACATATTTCTATTATGGTGTAGGATCTGGGCCTGCTGTCCTTCCATCCTTCCTTCTCTTTCCTTCCCTCCCTCTTTCTTTCTCCCTTCATCCCTCATTCATCTCAGACTTTAACCACACCCCCTTTGAGCCACGCTCATTTAAGCCACTCCCACTACCTGTGTAAACCACGCCCACGCTTCGTGCGCCACTTTTTTCTCCTAAAGTATAACACACCTTCAAATGAATGCCCCACCCCCTAATTATACCAAGGCTCCGCCTACATGCGAAAAAGTGTCACGGATTTTTTTTTTGCAATGTTGGCAACTATGCTATCTGCACTGCTCTCTGCTCCTCCCTCACCACACCACTTACACCCTCTCAAAATGGCGTACAGGGGCGGAGGCTATAGCCGCTTGTTGAAAACGAAACTAAAATACGAGATTGCGAATGGCCGCGATGTATTTACGGGAGTACGAATGCATTCGAAGCACGTGGACGTATTTTAGTTTCATTTTCAACACGCGGCTATAGCCGCGTGTTGAAAATAAAAATAACTAGTAACGCGAGATTGCGAATGACCGCGCCGAGATGTATTTACGAAAGTATAAAAAAATTACGAATCCATTCGAAGCACGGTAGTAGACACGAATCAAGGAAAACAAAACAATGTTACGAATCAACAGAAACGGCAGAGTAGTGTACAGAAAAACGAAAATTATTATCTAACAAAATTACGAATTACGAATCGTTCAGTATCAACGAAAATCAAACTGTTACGAAAGTACGAAAATAACTTAAACAGAAATACGAATCATTCAATATTAACAAAATTACGAATTTCAAATCAACGAAAATAACTTAGACAGAACTACGAATCATTCAGTATCAACGAAAATTAAACTGTTACGAACATACGAACGAGTCCGAATAGGAAAACTCGCGTCTTACGAAATTACGAATCTTTACGAACATACGGAACGAGACGAAACGAAACGATAGGAAACTAATTTTTTGGTTGTGCACATGTCTACTAATTATCTAATCCTTTAGACAGCCTAGGTGACTCAGAGGCATGACCTTTAAGACAGACTTGTCGTCTTAAAAGACAGACAGGTGGCTGTAGTTGATGACATCATTATCTTCTATGAGCCCCAACATTATGAATCAGTCACTATTTATAATATGGCATATACAGGGTTCCCAGAGTTTTGTGTTTTGGGGGGACGTGGACTTGAATCCAAAGAAACACCACCTCAAGGGTCCCCAGGCATACAGCTCACAAAGAGTATTGTTCCCTTAAAATCTAGGGCCCATAATCAGAAGGCAAGAGGCTAGCATTCAGTCCTCTCCAAAAGCCTCTATCCCAGCTAGGTCTGTCACAGATACCCTTTTCTCCGCCCATCTATCACTTCCTTCTCCTTTCCTCTCTTTACAATTCTTTTCTCCTCCCCTCCGGTCCGGTTCACACTCTACCTGGTCCTTTTTTGGCTTTGAATAATTTTGCTTACACCTTTAGTAGAGTTCCATGCTGAAAAAACTCCTGGTGGCAAAATCGAATTTTACATATACAGTATCTCACAAAGAGTGTCATGGTGGGAGTGTCATGGTCTGGGGCTGCATGAGTGCTGCCGGCACTGGGAAAATACAGTTCATTGAGGGAACC
Source organism: Rana muscosa (assembly GCA_029206835.1). Taxonomy (NCBI): domain Eukaryota; kingdom Metazoa; phylum Chordata; class Amphibia; order Anura; family Ranidae; genus Rana; species Rana muscosa. The sequence goes on along the minus strand of CM055118.1, from coordinate 365,311,353 downwards.
ATGAATGCCAACATGTACTGTGACATACTGAAGCAGAGCATGATCCCCTCTCTTCGGAGACTGGGCCGCAGGGAAGCATTCCAACATAACGACCCCAAACACACCTCCAGACCTAAACCCTATTGAGCATCTGTGGGGCATCCTCAAACGGAGGGTGGAGTCGCGCCAGGCCTCTAACATCCACCAGCTCCATGATGTTGTCACGAAGGAGGGGAAGAGGACTCCAGGGGCAACCTGTGAAGCTCTGGTGAACTCCATGCCCAAGAGAATTAAGACAGTGCTGGAAAATAATGCTGGCCACAAAAAATATTGAGTTATTTTGAGGGGACAGCAAATTTACACTGTTATACAAGCTGTACACTCCCTACTTTACATTGTAGCAAAGTGTCATTTCTTCAGTGTTGTCACATGAAAAGATAGAATAAAATATTTACAAAAATGTGAGGGGTATACTTACTTTTGTGAGATACTGTAGCACCCCTCCGACACCCCAAAGGAGGATAGCACCTCCAGAGGCTAAGAATCATATGGCCCATGGCTAAAATAGGGGGACCAAGAAAGGATATAGGATATCAGTCATTTTTTTTTCTTTTTAGTTTTATTGCAGAACAGTTAAAGCGATAGTAAACCCAGTTTGGTCATTTTTACATACAGGGAAGCCTATAATAAGGCTTACCTGCAGGTAAAATAAATATCTTATAAACGTGCACCATTTAGGAGAAATTCAGCCTGCATGCAGCCAGTGACATCAACAGCGCATGCACTCTGAAGGTCTGACATACCTTGCTGGAAATTCAGAGCTTTGTGTCAGAACCGGGGGCTCCCGTGCGCATGCACAGAAGTTATGTCATCGTGGCTCTGGCCAATCACATAGCCGGAGTGTGCGAACCTGGAAATAAGACTGAGGGGAACATGTCAGCCGTCTCAGCACTTACAGTACAGCACTGGAGGGCTTCGTTCCAATGTGAGTATTTTATAATGTGCTAGTATGCGATGCACTAGCACATTATGCCATTGTCTTACAGGTCACTTTTTTTTTTTTTAACAACAACTGCGGTTTACAACCTCTTTAAGGAGGTGATGGTTAGGGGGCCCGAATACCATAGCAGATCACTTACAGACTCTCCAGATCAATGTCCATTTTCACAATGTCAGAACCAGAGGCGGCTCTAGGCTTTGTGAGGCCTTAGGCAAAACTTAGACATGAGGCCCCACTCACGCTCATAATGGGGAAAAATAATTCAAGGAAGAAAAATGGCTGCAGAAAATGCTCGGATCTAACAAACAGGTGATCAGCACCACTTCCAGGGCATTAGCCGACATTAGCATTGATCACAGGCAAATTAGGCGTCCGCAAGGCCCCTGTGAGTGTGAGGCCTTAGGCGATCGCCTAATTTGCCTAATTAGAGAGCCGCCTCTGGTCAGAACTTTCATGCTGACCTGGCAACACTGTAAGCACGTTCCCAAATTTCAGTGCGTCCTCCAAGTGATTTAACAGAACCTTCTGAGAGACCAGCCTTCTGCCTGGCTCTCTCCAGCAAGGGGCCTCCCCTGGGTTTCTTTCTTAGCACAGCTAAGTCCTCCAGACCAGGCATGACAGCTTCAGGACCACTTCAGCACACGTTAGGCCCCAAAACAGGTATTGGGCCTAGCAGCAGAGCTCCACCCAGCAGCACCTCCCTAGCCCTCAGTCCAAGGAAAGAGAAAATGTCCTGTCCCAAATATTTATATCTTCCCCCTCAGAATGCACCAGTGACATACACCTCCTACTGGATTGACTGAAGAAAAATATAAATATTCATAACTTAGTTTTGTTTGTGAAATCTCAAACTACGACCAGTGATACATCTACTGGGGACAGTGAGAAACCGCAAACCAACCTAAAGTAGTTCTAAAGCCTAAACATTTTTTAACTTAATGCACTCCTTGCATTAAGGTAAAAAGTGTTTAGGCATAATCCCCCTCATCGCCCCCCCCCCCCTTTTTACTTACCTGAGCTTCTGTCAATCAAGGCCAGTGATGCAGGAGCAGGGGGGGGGGGGCGAGTCCCGCTGTCTGTGTCAATAGATGCATACAGCAAGACTCAGGAGCAAGCCCATACGAGTGCTCCCATAGAAACAGGGCTTCTCTGGGGCATTTTCTAGGGAGGAGGAGCCGGGAGGGACCCGAGAAGAGGAGGTTGGGGACTGCTCTGTGCAAGGTAAGTATAAACCTGTTTGTTATTTTTTATTTTAAATAATGATTTCCAAGCATTTTAAGCTTAGGGAAAAAACAGATGAAAAAAAAACTATGCAATCTGTCTGAGCTAACTACAGCCCAGCCTTATAACTAAATTGACATAGAAGCCCTGGTTTAGGACACGGAGTGTACATAATGGTGACATTGTGTGTCATAATAATATGAGAATTGCTTTCTATGTGATAATTTATTACATTTTTTGAATTTATAATATTTTTTTTTTTCACAATATGCAATATATTTGACACAAACTTTTAGATAAATTTTGTCCAAAACAGCAAAACTTAGGGAAAACTTGCTCTCTCTCCTGAACTGCTTTCTTCCGTACAAACTCAAAGGCCTTTGTAGTTTAATGCCGCGTACACACGACCGTTTTTCGTGTCATGCAAAAAAATGATGTTTTTCTCAACGTGATTCTTCTCAAGCCTGCTTTGCATACACACGTTCATGAAAAAAAAACACTCGAGCAAAACACGGTGACGTACAACACGTATGACAACACTTACGACGGCACTATAAAGGGGAAGTTCCATTTGAATGGCGCCACCCTTCCGGCTGCTTTTGCTGATCTCGTGTTAGTAAAGTTTGTTGAGCAATGATTCGCGCTTTTCAGCCTCGTGCTTTTCAGTCTGTTACAGTGTGACGAATGTGCTATCTCCATTACAAACGCTAGTTTTATCAGAATGAGCGCTCCCATCTCATACTTGATTCTGAGCATGCATGTTTTTTTCCCCTCGGAAAAGCATACACATGACCGGTTTTCGCGACAAGAAAAAGAACGGCGGGAAAGACGACGAGAAAAAATAGAGCAGGTTCTATTTTTTTTGCGGGGAGTTCTCTACGAGAAAACTCCTATGGAGCATGCACACGACCGGTTTTCACGACCAATCTAAAAAATTGCAGTTTTCTCGTCATGAGAAGCGTTCGTGTGTACGTGGCATAAAAGCAAAAAGTCCATTATAGACGGAAGGGCCCTGGGCCTTTCTGAAAAATGGTACAAACTTGAGGTAACTGCTTGCAGGAGTATATCCCCTCCTGTAGAACTGGTCCCAGCACCACTATTCAGTAGGTCCTACCAGCCCTCCTGGCTGCTCTGGAGATCTCTCAGGGTAAGTGTGAAGAGATAAAGCACACGCTCCCCCTCCCAGAAAGCTAGCTACATATGTCAGTCTTTGCCTCTGTAGAGTCCCTGAGTGTGCTGATGTAATCAAACCGTCCTTTCTTTCTCCCAATCAAACTGCACTTCTGAAGGGATCCTTCTTGAGCTAACTTGAGCCTCCCACCTGTAGAGCTCTCCCTTAGACCTAGAGGGCCCCCTCAGGGCCACTGGCAGACTCCTCAGAATTCCATTGCCATCTTCCACCTGACTCCCCTGCCAGCATGACTCATCCATACTTAAAGACTGGCTCAGCCACCCTGCCAGACCCACTGCCGGGGGATTGGCCAAGCTCCCTTGAGTAAGCACATCGACCCTGCTGGCCGCCGCCCTCCAGCTTCTGGAAATTTCACCAAACTCCCAGAACCAGGGGGGAGGCACCAGAGACCTGCCTGCATGAGTCATCCAGCCTAAACTCAAACCCTGACTCAGATTTCATGGGTCATATCTTAACCATGAGCCCAACTATATTTTGCCTGCTCTCACACTAGTAGCACACTAGAGGGTGATACATATATACCATACCTGTGAGTTCCCTCAAGAACAAATGGCCAGTTTACTGTCTGGGGGCCAGAATGTGGCCATTGAGAGTACAAAATGCTTTGGCATCAATGGGAGTATACAATGCTTTATCTTTAGTATTAGTGGGAGAAAAAGTGCCAATTGTTGGTATCAAGGGAATGAAAGTGCCCCATCATTGGTGTCAGTGGAAGGAATGGTGCTACATTGTTGGTGTCAGTCTGAGGAATAGTCCCATGTATTAGGAGGAGTAGTGCCAATTGTTGGTATCAAGGGAAGGAATAGTGCCCCATCATTGGTGTCAGTGGAAGGAATGGTCCTCCATTGTTGGTGTTGGTCTGAGGAATAGTCCCATGTATTAGGAGGAGGAATAGTGACAATTGTTGATATCAGGGGAAGGAATAGTGCCCTATCATTGGTGTCAGTGGAAGGAATGGTGCTTCATTGTTGGTGTCATTCTGAGGAATAGCCCCATGTATTAGGAGGAGGAAAATTGCCAATTGTTGGTGTCAAGGGAAGGAATAGTGCCCTATCATTGGTGTCAGCGGAAGAAATGGTGCTACATTGTTGGTGTCAGTCTGAGGAATAGTCCCATGTATTAGGAGGAGTAGTGCCAATTGTTGTATCAAAGGAAAGGAATAGTGCCCCATCATTGGTGTCAGTGGAAGGAAGGGTTCCCCATTGTTTGTGTCAAAGGGATGAATAAGGTCAAGCAAAGGGCCACTTCTGGTCCCTTGGCAGCAGTTTGAAGACCACTGCTCTAGAATAGTGGTTTTCAACTTATGAGCTAAAAGGGGCCTTATATGAGGCCCCTGACCTCACCAAAGGGCCACACATAATGTTTAATATATGTGATGCTTGAAAGGACTGTCAAAAACTGCAGACCTAATAGTGGAAATGATATCAGAGTATGGACAGGCTTGATTGTTGGCCAGACATATGCTGCGGAAGACAATATGAAACTGAGAACATGTTATATGAGTCTAGTAGAGATCAATGCTATTACCCTAACAATGTTCCCACTACAGACTGCTGAGGGCCGCACATCATATACCAAGGGGCCACATGCAGCCTTCAAGGCTGGGCACCAGGTCTCTAGAAGCTGGAAATCACTGTAGTAGGTGCATATCTACAATCTTATTTGTACCCAGGACGGTCTTTTCCTCACCTGAAGACATAATCCATTTTGTCAATTTGCGCCCCACAAAAACTATTCAGTAAAATGCCACCATTGCCGACCACAGCGCAGGTTTCAAAGGGTTTCTTGAGGAATGGAGGGTCCTAAAAACACATAATAAAGATTAGCACATCAACTAGAATGTACTGTATATATGTTTTTTAAATGTAGGCACTTGTGAAAAAAAAAAAAAGACAGACAAACACCTCTAGTGCTCAGAGGACTTCTATATAATCCAAATGGTTCAACATGAAGAGTCAGTGGGGTTTTAATGAAAATCCATCAGCTGGAATCCTCAGTTGGTGCTGCCCTCCTCAGATCGGGAAATCTAACAAGAAACTGTAGAAAGACACAAATAGGAGGAGGCAAACGCCTAGTGCATTACCAAGAGATTTATTAATAGGGATGAGCCGAACACCTCCCCGTTCGGTTCGCACCAGAACCTGCGAACAGACCTAAAGTTCGTGTGAACATTAGAACCCTATTAAATACAATGGACTCGAACGTTCAAAATCAAAAGTGCTAATTATTAGGGCTTATATCCAAGTTATTGTCCTAAAAAGGGTTTGGGGATCCGGGTCCTGCCCCAGGGGACATGTATTATTGCAAAAAGAAGTTTTAAAAACTGCAGTTTTTTCGGGAGCAGTGATTTTATTAATGCTTAAAGTGAAACAATAAAAGTGAAATATTCCTTCACATTTCGTACCTGGGGGGGGGGGTGTATAGTATGCCTGTAAAGCAGCGTGTGTTTCCCGTGTTTAGAACTGTCCCTGCACAAAATGTAATTTCTGAAGGAAAAAAAGTAATTTAAAAGCACTCGCGGCTATAATGAATTGTCGGCTCCCGGCAATACAGAGAAAAGTCGTTGATAAAAATAAAAAAAAATGCGTGGGGGTCCCCCCCCCCAAATTCAATTACCAGGCCCTTCAGGTCTGGTATGGATATTAAGGCGAACCCTGCATCAAATAAAAAAAAATTACGTGGGGTTCCCCCAAATATCCATACCAGGCCCTTCAGGTCTGGTATGGATTTTAAGGGGAACTCCACCCCAAATTTTTAAAAAAATGGCGTGGAGTTCCCCCAAAAATCCAGACCAGACCCTTATCCGAGCACGCAACCAGGCAGGCCGCAGGAAAAGAGGGGGGGACGAGAGAGCGGCCCCCCTCCCTCCTGAACCGTACCCGGCCACATGCCCTCAACATGGGGAGGATGTCCCAAGTTTATGGGGACAAGAGCCTCATCCCCACAACCCTTGCCCGGTGGTTGTGGGGGTCTGCGGGTGGGGGGCCTATGGGAATCTGGAAGACCCCTTTAGCAAAGGGGACCCCCAGATCCTGCCCCCCCAGTGAACTGTTCAACTGAGTGAGGGATAAAAAACTGGATGAGCACTCTCAATATCCGATTCACTCTAGATGTTTTTAAGGAAAAAGGGGAAGGACTGAATGAACCTTCCAAAAATGTCCAATCCACACTGAAATGTCCCGATTAGAGTTGAGCGGACACCTGGATGTTCGGGTTCGACGGGTTTGGCCGAACTTCGGAAAAAAGTTTGGGTTCGGGACCGAACTTGTACCCGAACCCGGACCCGAACCCAAACCCCATTGAAGTCAATGGGGACCCGGACTTCTAAGGACTAAAAAGGCTCTAAAAAGGTAATGGAAAGGGCTAGAGGGCTGCAAATAGCAGCAAAATGTTGTTAAGAGCATGGCAAGTGCTCTGCAAACAAATGTGGATAGGGAAATAACTTAAAATAACATAAAAAAATAAAAATAAAAAATAATAATCTTGACCTAGGAGGACGCGGTCCATATGGAGTAGGAGGTTGAGGTGGCGGTGGATGTGGCTGTGTAGGTGGAAGCGGCGGTGGAGGAGGACGAGGTAGCCAACACTGATTCAAAAATACAACAATGGCTGGGTAAGGCCGGTGATGTGTCGAATTCTGTCCCCCGTCAAATAGTGTCCACCCTGTACTGCGCTTGCTCAGTATGTAGGACAAGGGGATTTCTAAAATCTTCCAAGACGAACGGCGCCTGCGTGGTGAGTTCAGGTGAAGGCCACACCATCCGTGGTTCAAGCCGAGCCAAGTGAGGCCGTGCCCGAAGCGTGGCGATCGAACCGAGCCCGTGAGGGGCCCTGTTACTATGTGCTACCGTATGTCCACTTGGATGGTGGGGCTTGAACCTGCACTCACAGCGCAGGCGCCGTTTATCTTCAGAGATTTTGTAAATCTCCTTGTCCTCTGTACTGCGCAAGCGCTGTGCCTTCGCAGTATGGGCCGGACACAATCTGATGGCCGGACAGTTTTTGTCACAACACCGGTATACATGTCTATTCTGCACAAGGTACGGACAAGTCCTGTGGGATCCATGCCTGGTTCATTTTAATGAACGTGAGCTTGTCCACATTGGCTCTGGACAGGCGGCTGCGCTTGTCTGTGATAACGCCCCCTGCCGTGCTAAATACACGTTCAGATAATACACTGGCTGCAGGGCAGGCCAGCACCTCCAAGGCATAAAGGGCAAGCTCAGGCCATGTGCCCAATTTGGAGACCCAGAAGTTAAAGGGGGCAGACCCGTCATCCAGTACGTGTAGGCCTGTGGACACATACTGCTCAACCATGTTGGTGAAATGCTGCCTCCTGCTAAGACGTCACATCTCAGCTGGTGGTGCTGGTTGTTGTGGCGTGCTGACAAAGCTTTTCCACATTTCAGCCATGCTAACCCTGCCTTCTGAGGTGCTGCCTGTGCCCCGGCTGCGTTGGCAACCTCTTCCTCCTCCTCTGCCTTCGCCTTGTGCTTCCACCATACGCCCGCTGTCAGGTGGGAATGCCACCAGCAGCGCGTCTACCAGCGTGCGCTTGTACTCGCGCATCTTACGATCCCGCTCCAGTGAGGGAATTAAGGACGGTACGTTGTCCTTGTAACGGGGATCCAGCAGGGTGGCCACCCAGTAATCAGCACCAGTTAAAATGTGGGCAACTCGGCGGTCATTGCGGAAACACTGCAGCATGTAATCGCTCATGTGTGCCAGGCTGCCCAGAGGCAAAGAAAAGCTGTCCTCTGTGGGAGGTGTATCGTCTGTGTCCTCTGTATCCCCCCAGCCACGCACCAGTGATGGCCACAAGCTAGTCTGGGTGCCACCCTGCTGTGAAAATGGCTCCTCCTCCTCCTCCTCCTCCATCTCCTCCTCCACCTCGTCATCCTCCAGAACTGTGGCCTTTCTGCCGGACAATTGTGTACCTGGCGTTTGTTGGTGCAGGAACCCACCCTCGTAGCCACTTGTGAAAGACTGCCCTGAAAGCCTTTGAAATGATCCCGCTTCCTCCTCCTCCTCCTCATCCTCCTGTGCCACATCCTCTTTCATCATCGCCCAATGCGTTTTTTCAAGGAGGCATAGAACTGGGATAGTAACGATAAGAACGGCGTCATTGGCACTGGACATGTTAGTGGAGTACTTGAAACAGCGCAACAAGGCACACAGGTCTCGCATGGAGGCCCAGTTATTGGTGGTGAAGTGGTGCTGTTCCGCAGAGTGACTCACGCGTGATTGCTGCAGCTGAAACTCCACTATCGCCTGCTGCTGCTCGCACAGTCTGGCCAGCATGTGCAAGGTGGAGTTCCACCTTGTGGGCACGTCACATATGAGGCGGTGAGCGGGAAGGCCGAAGTTACGCTGCAGCGCTGACAGGCGAGCAGCAGCAGGGTGAGAACGCCGAAAGTGCGCACACACAGCCCGCACTTTCTGCAGCAGCTCTGGCATATTGGGGTAATTTTTAAGGAACCTCTGGACCACCAAGTTCAGCACATGCACCAGGCAAGGGATGTGCGTCAAACCGGCTAGGCCCAGAGCTGCTACGAGATTTTGCCCGTTATCGCACACCACCAGGCCGGGCTTGAGGCTCACTGACAGCAACCACTCATTGGTCTGTTGTTCCATGTCCCTCCACAACTCCTGCGCGGTGTGGGGTTTTTCCCCCAAACAGGAAAGTTTTAAAACTGCCTGCTGTCATTTACCCCTGGCTGTGCTGAAGTTGGTGGTGAAGGTGTTACGCTGACCGGATGAGGAGGCGGTAGAGGATGAGGAAGCGGAGTAGGAGGAGTTAGCAACAGGAGGCAAACTGAAGCGCCCTGCAATCCTCGGTGGTGGAAGGACATGCGCCAAACTGCTATCTGCCTCAGGCCCAGCCGCCACTGCATTTACCCAGTGTGCTGTTAGGTAGATATAACGTCCCTGACCGTGCTTACTGGTCCACGCATCCGTAGTTAGGTGGACCTTGCCACAGATGGCGTTGCGCAGTGCACACCTGATTTTGTCCCCCACTTGGTTGTGCAGGGAAGGGATGGCTCGCCTGGAAAAACAGTGGCGGCTGGGCACGACGTACTGTGGGACAGCCAATGCCATCAGGCTTTTAAAACTCTGCGTCTCCACCAGACGGAATGACAGCATTTCAAAGGCCAGGAGTTTTGAAATGCTGGCATTCAGGGCCAGGGATCGCGGGTGGCTAGGGGGGTACTTCCTCTTCCACTCCAATGTTTGGGAGATAGAGAGCTGAACGCTTCCATGGGACATTGTGGAGATGGTTGGTGACCCAGATGGTAGTGTTGCTGGCAGATCCTCTGTTTGCGGGGTGGCAGGTGCCACTGTCACTACAGAGGTGGATGAAGAGGCCGAGACTGCAGCAGAAGAGGAAGCAGGAGGAGCCAGAGACCTTTCTTGGTTTTTGAGGTGTCTACTCCACTGCAGCTCGTGCTGTACACTTAGATGCCTGGTCATGCAGGTTGTGCTCAGGTTGAGAACGTTTATGCCTCGCTTCAGCCTCTGATTGCACAGCCTGCAAACCACTTGTGTCTTGTCATCAGCACATTGTGTGAAGAACTGCCATGCTGGGGAACTCCTTGGACCTGGCTTTGGTGTGCTCGGTCCCTTGCTGCGTTGGGCAGTAGCAGACATACTGTCTAGCTGACAGACGCTCCGCTTTTGCACCCTGCTCCCTCTTCTGCTGTGCTGGTGGCCCTGTGCGACCACCGCCTCTTCCTTCAAACTACACTGGTCACCTGCATAACGTTCATTCCATGTGGGGTCGAGGACCTCATCGTCCTCCACATCATCTTCCACCCAGTCTTCACCCCTGCCCTCCTTGTCTGTCTGCACAATTGCGAAAGCAGCAGCAGTTGGCACCTGTGTTTCGTCATCATCCGAGACGTACTGCGATGGTCCTCCCATGTACTCATCATGAAACATAAGTGGTTGGGCATCGATGCACTCAATCTCTTCCACTTCTGGGGCAGGGCTAGGTGGATGGCCCTGGGAAACCCTGCTAACAGAGTCATCGAAAAGCAGAAGAGACTGCTGCATGATTTGGGTCTCAGACTGCTTGGCTGATTTGCAAGGGGGTGAGGTGAAAGACTGATGGACATGGGTTTCAGGTGCCAACTCTGTTCTTTCATCAGAAGAGTGGGTGGGAGACAATGTGAAGGAACCCGAGGCACTGTCAGCAACCCAATCTACTATCGCCTGTACTTGTCCTGGCCTAAACATTCGTACAGCCTCATTAGGCGCGACAAAATACTGCCGCAGGCTCGGTCGCCTACTCGCACCTGAGGAAGGTGTTTCACTTGTGCGTGTATCTGGCACAGATCCACCACGTCCTCTCCCTGCAACAGGAGCTCCACCAGCAGCACCACGACCGGGGCCACCACGTCCCTTTGACCTTCTCCTCATATTTTCCAAATTTAGGATCTTGCCCTAAATGGGTGTTTTTGGAAGAGCAGAACACACCCACAGTACGTAACCGCTGAATCGCACAGCTACAGAACTGCAGAAAATGCTATTCAAAAAAAAATGTTGTTTTTTTTAGTATAGCACAGTAGGAGAAAACTATATAGAAATTGTTTATTTCACACACCTCCAAATATGTATAACACACTGCAAACTATTTTTTGTGCCCCTAAACGGCGTTTTTTGGAAGAGCAGAACACACCCACAGTACGTAACCGCTGAATCGCACAGCTACAGAACTGCAGAAAATGCTATTCAAAAAAAATTTTGTTTTTTTAGTATAGCACAGTAGGAGAAAACTATATAGAAATTGTTTATTTCACACACCTCCAAATATGTATAACACACTGCAAACTATTTTTTGTGCCCCTGAATGGCTTTTTTTGCAAGCGTACATTAAAGTGCAAATTTTTTTTTTTTTTTTTTTGCCCTAAACGGGTCTTTTTTTGCACAAGCAAAATAAAATGCTTTTTTTTTTTTTGCCCTATGGGTCTTTTGGAAAAGAGCACAATAAAGTGCCTTTTTTTTTCCCCTAATGCCGCGTACACACGATCATTATTCACGGCGGTTAAAAAAACGCCGTGAATAATGACAGGAAAAACGAGGGAACCGCTTGGTTCCCTACACACGGTCGTTTTTCCCGTTATTTTTTCTCTTGACGAGAAAAACGACCGTCTGTGGGCTCCGCGGCAGTGTTTCCCTATGGGAAAACTGCCGCGGAAAAAAATGCTGGAAAAAACGATGAGAAAATTTAGAACATGTTCTAATTTTTCTCGTCGTTTTTTATTCCGTTTTTCCCGACGAGAAAAACGACATAAAGCCCACAGACGATCGTTTTTCTCGGCGAAAAAAAAAATGCCATTTTTCTTGTCGAGAAAAGCGGTCGTGTGTACGCGGCATAAAAGTTAGATTTTCTCTGGCTCATGGCAGTGTAAAAAGACTGCACTGCAACACAAACAGGTAAACCTATGCAGATCGCTGATTTTAATCTCTGAATCTGGACTCCTATATAATATTCTCTCTCCCTGAAAGCACCAACACAGGAACCTGGCCCTACACTACACTATCTCTCTATCTTTTCCCTCAGATTGTAGAATCAGGTCTACCTCATCTATTTTTCTATCTCTCCCTAAAAGCAGCAGCAGCAGACTAGATCCTCTCCCTATCTATTCTGAAGCAGAGTGTCATGTGTGCTGTGTGCCTCTAGCTTATATAGAAGCTGGGTCACATGTTGCACTGACCAATCACAGCCATGCCATTAGTAGGCATGGCTATGATGGCCTCTAAGGGCACACCAGCTAATCAAAAGGTGATTGGCTGGCCCCTGAAGCATTTCTAAATGCGAAATTAGATTGCCGAACCCGAACCCGGACTTTTGGGCAAAGTCCGGGTTCGGGTTCGGGAAAAAGCCAAAGTTCGGTACGGACCCGAACTTTACAGTTCGGGTTCGCTCAACACTAGTCCCGATGTAAATGAGATTCCAAATGAAAGTTCAAAAATGTAGATTCCTTACCCCCAGATTCCACAGTGACATATACAAACACCCAAGAAGGAGTGAAGAAAGTTATATGAAGGAATTCTCCACCAATAAATTGCTGCCGCTTACCAGATTGTAAGATCTCTTTTTAGGGAGATCATACACGCTTGTGGCTATTTCCCCAGACCGGGGTCTCTACGCCTTGATGTTAGAGTACCGTCAGGAATTTCCAACCAGGGTATCCGCAACAATATGAATGTTCATTTCCTGTGCTTTGTGGGCTTGAAAGCTTTCTGAAATAGCTACAAGCGGGTATGATCTCCCTAAAAAGAGATCTTACAATCTGGTAAGCGGCAGCAATTTATTGGTGAAGGATTCCTTCATATAACTTTCTTCACTCTTGGGTCTCTCTTGGGTGGAGCAGTCTCCAACTGGGAGCCCTGAGGTATTCCTAAACTTCCATTATAAGGGCTGTGTGCACCTGGGTACACACCGTGCTGGTCCTCCACAAAACTTGGACACTGGGTTGGAGATGCCGTCCAACCCAAGACACTATGGAATCTCCAACTACAGAGCTCCGGACTAAAAGGCCAATGACAGTGACCCTTTACCACGTGATTGCTGTCCAATGACGGAGTGATCAGTTGTCAAAAAACTGGAGCATGTCCGGTTCAGCTCTTTCCCTCTCCTCACACTGATCGGTACAGTGTGCGAGAAGAGGAGGGAACCGGTGCAGCAGCGCTGTGGGCTGGATCTGAAGTTTCCACAGCGCTGATCTGTACCCATTCATGGCTCATCCATCCATCCTTATTCATGCTCATCCATCCTCATTCTTGCTAATCCATCCCCATCCATGGCTCATCCATCCCCATTTATGGCTCATTCTTGCTCATCCATGGCTCATCCACCCCCATCCATGGCTCATCCATCCCCATCCATGGCTCAGACATCCCCATCCATGGGCCATCCATGGCTCATTCATGCTCATCCATCCCCATTCATGGCTCATTCATGCTCATCCATGGTTCATCCCTGCCACATCAGTGCTCATCTGTGCCACATCAGTGATCACCCATGCCACATCCATGCCACATCAGAGCTCATCCGTGCCACATCCATGCCACATTGGTTCTCATCAGTGCCTCATCCATGCCACATCAGTAATCATCCATGCCACATCAGTGCTCATCCTTACTACATGAGTGCTCATCCATGCCACATCCATGCCACATCAGTGCTCATCTATGCAACATCCATGCCACTACCGTGTCCATCAGTGCCTCACAAAAGTGTAATAGGTAGTCAAATTAGATTTGGAATGTATGTCCCTAGAACACCTGATGTGCTCCCTGCATGTTGGGCCTCTGTATGTACCCAGGCTGTGTAAAAGTCTCACACATGTGGTATCGCCATACTCGGGACGAGTAGCAGAATGTATTTTGGGGTGTAATTTTTGCTATGTACATGCTATGTGTTAGAAATGTGAACTGGGAGATTAGTCAGGATCGAGGGAACGATGAATGCAGCAATGTACAGAGACATCCTTGACGAAAACCTGCTCCAGAGAGCTCTGGACCTGAGGCTGGGGTAAAGGTTCATCTTCCAACAGGACAACAACCCTAACCACACAGCCAAGATAACAAAGGAGTGGCTACAGGCAGGGCCGGATTTCTGGCCAGGCCTCGGGGCGGCAGTGGGTGCAGGGGCAGATCCAGGGGGACAACAGGGCAATTGCCCCTCCCGAGAAGTTAATTGCGGGTGAGTGTGCGGGCAGCGTGGTGGTTGAGCCGGCGGGTAACTCGGCGTACAAGTGATTGTGGGGGCGGCACGGTGGGTGAGCTGATGAGCTTCCCGTCAGCTCGGTGCTCGAAGGTCACACTGACTGTGCAAGCGGAGGTGGCTCAGTGGGCGGGTGAGAGAGACAGGAAGGGAGGCTCGGTGGGTGGACTGGCCAATCAGGAGGGGGGCGGAGCAGGGAGAGGACATTATCTCTCACCACCCGGCATCCCGGCAGTTCCGCACTCACTCACTGTGCAAGCAGCAGAGAGATTACATCATCTCTCTGTTGCCTGACTTCGGGACACAGGAAGTGACAATCCCCATTCCCAACCTAAGCAGGAAAGTGACAATCCGCATGGTGTGGCAGGTGACATAAGTGGACAATCCGCAAGGTGTGGCAGGTGACATGACAAGTGGACAATCCGCAAGGTATGGCAGGTGACGTGGCAAGTGACAATCCGCAAGGTGTGGCAGGTGACGTGGCAAGTGACAATCTGCAACGTGTGGCAGGTGACGTGGCAAGTAGACAATCCGCAACGTGTGGCAGGTGACGTGGCAAGTGGACAATCCGCAACTTGTGGCAGGTAACGTGGCAAGTGACAATCTGCAATGTGTGGCAGGTGACGTGGCAACTGGACAATCCGCAACTTGTGGTAGGTGACGTGGCAAGTGGACAATCCGCAACTTGTGGCAGGTGACGTAGTAAGTGGACAATCCGCAATGTGTGGCAAGTGGACAATCCGCAACGTTTGGCAAGTGACAATTCGCAACTTGTGGCAAGTGACAATCTGCATATGGTGGCAGGCGACGGTGGCAAGTGACACACTTGGGGCTCCCACTGATTCTGCATTATGGTGAGTTGAACTATTTAATTTTCTATAACAATGTAATAATAGAAATAATGCACTACAATCGTCCTGACACCATAACAACCATGGCTCAGAAGCCCACTATGTGATGGTGTGTGTGTGTGTGTGTGGGGGCGGCATTGAAGGACCCGGCCTTGGGGCAGCAAAGGGAGTAAATCCGGGCCTGGCTACAGGACAACTCTGTGAATGTCCTTGAGTGGCCCAGCCACTGCTCTCCATCCAATCTGATGGAGCTTGAGAGGTCCCCTTACTCTTCTTGAGGTGCCCCACCTCACACGATATCATAGTGCCCAGGGCAGCCGCTCCTCCTGCCCACCCTTTGTCCCGGCCCTGATGCAGATAATGCATTAAAGGGGTTGTAAACCCTTGTGTTTTTTCACCTTAATGTATTCTATGGCTTCTGGAACAATGGTCAAAAATTCCCCTTTACACACTCCAAAACCTTGTGGACAGCCTTCCCAGAAGAGTTGAAGCTGTTATAGCTGCAAAGGGTGGGCCAACTCAATATTGAACCTTACGGACTAAGACTGATATGCCACTAAAGTTCATGTGTGTGTAAATCCAGTGACACGGGAGCCGGGGGGGCGGGGGCGGATCCTGCTGTCTGTGTCACTGGACACAGAGCAGCAGGACTTGGGAGTGCACCCGCACGGGGGCCCCCATGGAATGCGGCTCTCCGTGGGGGCAATCACGAAGAGAAGGAGAGCCGCCGGGGGACCCCAGAAAAGGAGGATCGGGGCTATAATAAGACTTGCCTGTAGGTACTGTAAATATCTCCTAAACTTGCACTGTTTAGGAGATATTTACGACGTACGCTACGAACTGAAGAAACGGCCTTCTCGTGACGTTTCTTCAGGGCCCGTGCCGGAGCCCGTAAACCCGGAAGTAACTTCGGGAAACCGTAGCGGCTGGTGGATTTTTTTTGGGGGGGCGGCAAACAGTATACCACCCACCGGTCGGTCGATAGCACTTACCCCATCCCTGGCAGCTTCCCCTGCTCGGTGGCGGCCTCCCGTTCTCCTGCTCTCCACAGGTCATCACGGCAGCGCCGGCTTCTGTTTCCTCTCTCCTCCTCGGCGGACAATCGGGAGTCTTCTCTTTTCGGGCAATTAGAAAACAGGTCTCACACCCGCTTCTGATTGGCTGGATTGAGGATCAGTGTTTCCATAGTGATTATTTATTTGCTGTTGTAACACACCTGCATGGGATCAGAGCGCATTCTCTGCGACATGAGCCCACCCTATTTTGAAGCCTATTAGAGCCTCTGGCTCTAATCAGGTGCTTAAAAACAACCCCCGGACACTGTAATTCATGCGCCCGGTGTCCTGACGCACCTATGCATGAATCTATCCATTGCATATAGGGGGTGACATGGAGATGGGGGCAGAGCCCAAGTGTCCCTAATGGACGGGCCGCCACTGCTGGGAAAGATGCGTGGGCGGCACTGCAGAAATTTGTCCTAAGGTAAGTATACTAGCTCATTATGCCTTTGTCTTGCAGGTTTTTTTTTTTCCGGAGGTTTACAACCTCTTTAGGTCTAGGGGTAGAGGAAAAATGTGTAACACTTACCTTACTCCTGGTTCCGGCAGGCTCCTTCCACATGTGCAACTGGTCCCCCAAAAATTAAAAGCATAAATGCAAACAAACTTCTGCTCAACAGAGCCTTGCTATGACCATATCCTGAACAAGTCCTTTGTTCCAGGTAGCATTCCTCTTTGGGGAGCAGCAGCAGTCCAAAAACAGGGTCCTATGGCACTGGCCTTTAGCATAGCTGCCTTCAACTTTATAGCTCAGTCCAAATCTCTCAGCAGACACCAACAGACCCACACAATTTGGTCAAGCTGAGCCTACTTCACAGACCTGTCTGGAATACTGTAAATTGAAACACGGTCCATGGTATTGGGAATTCACCCCACCCTGCTCATGAGGAACATCAATGAACCCAGCTCCAGTACAGGATTAGAAATCCCAAAGCAAAAAAAATAAATAAAAAATAGGCGTAGGCCTGCATGAGGAGGTGCACAGGGAGGCTGGGATAGTGGGGGTTAATAAAACTATCCAGGAGAACATCAGGAGGCAAAGGGATAGGCTGGACGAGAGAAAGGGGGAGGCAGTGCAGGGGAGAGGTCACAGAGGCAGACTTCTGGCCAGCACACGAGGAGAGGAAACGTTCCCGCCCGCCCTACATGTTTTTCAGCTTTAGTAATTGTATGTGGTTTGCTGTATTTATTTGTATGGTTCTCCTCTTTCGAGATATGCAGTTGGGTCTTTGGAGGCATTTGTAAATAAACTGCTGGAATTTGATGATTGGGATACATCTGAAGTATGGGTCCCCGGTGAACACCAGTTATGGTGGATTAACTGGGAGTAAGAATGGTGTATCTGCGGAAGGTGTTCGTCCCCGAGTCGGTGCAATGCAGCAGGGACCATGGAAAGAGTTTAAGCAGATATAAGGTAAAGATTTTGATACGTAGTGCCTCCAAGGATCGGCAACCAAAAAAGATTATTCCTTGTTTTGGTTTATATTGGTAAATATTTGTTAACTTTAATAAAGGGGCCGTAAAACGGCCAGTTTATCCCAACCTTGGTGTCAGACTATTTTTGGTAGTCATAGCGGGGGCCATAAGATGGGGGTATAAAAATGAGGGGTGGGGGGGTTCAAAAGGGCCAGTAGTCCAATTGGTTACCTTTTATGTACATAGCAGGTAAATAGATGGTCTTACTGGATTCAGCCTCATACATCCCATCATGCACTTTTTTGGACAGCATTACAGATTTTATAGTCAAGAAGCATGATATGTAACATAAAACAGTACTTTAAAAACAATACAAGCTAAACAAAAAATAAAATAAAAATATAATTAACCCAAAACCATTTTTTTTACCATTAATTGCCAATTTAAGGTCAGCAGACTTTATCTTTAGACTTTACCTCTGTGTGGCTACTGGAGAGTCTACTTGCAGATAATCTTATCTTTTAAGACTGTTTGCACTAGAAAACTTTGCACCTGCACAGATAACTATTAAAAAGACTCTGTCATCAACTTTAAAAATTGTATGTAAAAGCACAAGGAAAATTAAGACTTTAACCTCCTCAAGTCCAGACACTTTCATCCCCTTAAGCCTCGTACACACGCCCGAGTTTCTCGGCAAGAACCATCAAGAAACTTGCTGGCAGAGCTTTCTTGCCGAGTAAATCGGTCGTGTGTACGCGGCTCTCAGTTTTCTCGTCAAGAAAACCGAAAAGAATCTCGACGAGAAAAATAGAGAACCTGCTCTCTATTTTCTCGTCAGGATTCTCCATTTTCTCGTTGAGATTCTTGTCAGCCTGTTTCTCGACGAGAAAAGTGTGTGTGTGTACACTTACCTGTCGCCGTGGAAACCCGCGCATGCTCAAAATGACTTTGACGCATGCGCGGTAGCTTCCTAGGCATAGGTAGGGTGTAGCAAGATGGCGGCAACGGCATTGAATGTGTGGAGCGCACGCTCGTCGTAGTCGATTACGTCACCGCGTTTGCTCCATTCAAAGAACCGCGGGTTCTTTGAATCGAGCGTGTGTGCACTCGGCCGGGACAAGTTTCTTGTCCAAGAATCTTGTCAAGAAAAACTACGTGTTTTTTCCTGACGAGATTCTCGGCCGTGTGTACGAGGCTTAACAGTCTAGGCTGATTTTTAGCTCTCCACGCTTATCATTGTTCATCATTTTTTTGAGACAGATAACGGAAAATTTATATCAAATACTTACCGTAATTTTCCTTTCCTGATGGACTCCATGGCAGCCTACGTGTGGGTTAATCCCGCCCCTCATACCTCATAGGACCCTTCTCCCATAAATATTTGCTCTGGGTCAGAGGCTGTGTTCCATAATTTAGCCTACTCCAGCCACTGAGAGGGAACTCCTGCTGCCCTGGAGTCCATCAGGAAAGGAAAATTACGGTAAGTATTTGATATAAATTTTCCGTTTTCCTGACAGACTCCATGGCAGCCTACGTGTGGGAAATAACTAGCCATACACACCCGGGTGGGCAGAGTGCTGGACAAAAGAAAAAAGGTTTAATTGGCACCATCACAGACAAGATACGTAAACCACTACGCAGTACTGTGCCATGAACGTGTTAATTGAAGACCACAAGGCCACCTTGCAAATAACTTCTGGAGGCACGTGACGTGATGCCGCCCATGATGAAGACACTTCTAGTTGAGTGAGCAGTCACCGCTTCTGGAGGCGCCAAGCCCTTGGCTTTATAGGCCCACTGAATGGCCTGAACATTCCATGCTCCGATAGATCTGGAAGAGGCACGCATTCCCTTAT
Source organism: Rana muscosa (assembly GCA_029206835.1). Taxonomy (NCBI): domain Eukaryota; kingdom Metazoa; phylum Chordata; class Amphibia; order Anura; family Ranidae; genus Rana; species Rana muscosa. The sequence continues at coordinate 365,292,048 of CM055118.1, read as the reverse complement.
ACTTCCTGTGAAAAGAATGAGCAGGTGGTCGGTCTGACGGAAAGAAGCTGTAGCTTCAAGATACTGACTCAGAGCTTTTCCAACATCTAAGGGATAAACACTGGAATCCTCGGTAGATCTGAACGTTGGAAGAGCAATCTCCTGATTGTCATGAAACACAGATGCCACTTTGGGGTTTGAACCCAACATAGGAATTAAAAGGTTTAGAAATGGCTCCTTGCATCCCTGAGAGCTGATTTCAGAGACCCTCTTGGCCGAGGTTATAGCCACCAAGAAGACAACTATTAGAGAGAGTCATTTGACAGAAGATTGATCTTCATGTTCCAACTCTCTACCTAAGAAAAAATCCAGGACAAGGGGAAGATCCCAATTAGAAAAACTTGGCTCTGAGGTCTGAGCCTTATTGCTCCTCTGAAAAACTACTGAGTAAGAGGGTGTCTAGCCCAGGAAACACCCGTAAAGGCAGAGATTACAGCGATTTGGACTCGTAGCGAGCTGACTGACAATGAGCGATCCAATCCTGATTGTAAGAAGCCCAGGATATCATGTATCTTTGGGTTATTGCAAGAACCTGCAGTGGAAGAGGTGTAGTCTGAAAACTTTTTCCAAATCCTCTGGTAGACCCTGTTGGTGCCTGTTCTTCTGGCATTTAATATTGTGGAGATGGCCCTACTTGGACAGCCTAGGGCCTCCAACCTTCCCCTCTCAAGAACCAGATCATCAGATGTAGATGGGCCGGGCATGGATGTAGAAATGCCCCTTGTGATAGGAGATCTGGTCTGGAGGGTAGAGGAACTGGGTCCCGGAAGCTGAGTTGCATCAGCAGTAGAAACCATGGCTTGTTTGGCCAGTACGGGACTATTGCCACTATCTCTGCTTCTTCCATCCTGAGCCTCGACAAAAAACGGAGAATGACAGGAACCGGGGGAAAGGCATAGGCCCTGTGGAACCGCCAATGGTCTGTCAGAGCATCTACCCAAAAGCCTGGGGATACCAAGACCTTGTGTAGTATCTCTCTAGTCTGAAGTTGCATGGGGAGGCAAACAAGTCTACTTCCGGAATGACTCCCAGGGACAGGACCCACCTGAAGACTTCGGGGGGGAAGTCCACTCTTGTCCAGAGAAACTCTCAAAAGAAAATCTGCCTGAACGTTCGGGACTCCAGGGAGATAGACAGCTGTCAGGTTGGCCAGGTTTTTCTGGGCCCAGATCATGATGGGCTCTATTTCCTTTGACAGGGAGAGTCTGCGAGTACCCCCCTGTCTCTTGATGTATGCGACTGCCGTTGTGTTGTCCAGTCTTAGGAGGACTGAGTCTCCTGCTGTTAAGTGGTGAAAGGCCTGCAGAGCGCAGAACGCTGCCCGGAGTTCCAGAACATTGGAGACTATCCTGTGAGAGGGAAAATTCCATATGCCTTGGGCTACTTCTGTCAGCCCCTGTTGCTGGCATCTGTAGTGATGGTGACCCAAGACACAGGTGCGATGGAGTGACAATTGAGGAGGTTCCTCTGTTGTAGCCACCAAGGAAAGCTCTCCCGCATGGATGAGGTTATTTGGATAAAGTGATCCCGAAGCCCTGGATTATACTGCTGGAGAAAACCCTTCTGGAAGGGCCGCATTTTCCACTGAGCCCACTTTACCATGGGTGTTGTTGCCACCATGGTGCCAATGATCTTTAGGCATTGAGAGGCTTGGAGATGAGGACGACATTGCAAGCCAAACTCTGTCCCGGATCACTGGGATTTTTCCAGGGGTAACAAGATGGTACTCTTGATAGCGTTGAAGTGTGCCCCGAGGAATACCAGGGACTGCGTAGGATCCAGATGGCTCTTTTCCAGATTCAGAAGCCAACCAAACTCGAGTAGAGTGGAGATGACCTGGGATCTGTGGATTAGCAACTGCTCCTTGTCCCGAGACAACAGCAGGTCATCTAGATACTGATACAGATGGATACCTCTGGTCCTGATCAGAGCCACGACAGCCAACAAGTTTTGAAAACACACGAGGCGATGTTGTAAGCCCGAAGGGGAGACAGGTGAACTGCAGACGGATTTGATCGACAGCAAAGTGAAGGTATTTCTGGAATTCTGACGCTATCGGAACATGGAAGTAGGCGTCCTTCAGGTCTATAGAGACAAGCCAATCGCCTGGTTGGATTGCTTGACTGATCATGAGTAGTGTCTCCATCTTGAACTTCTCCTTCTAGATAAAAGAATTCAAGTGGGTTAGGTCTATAACTGGCCTCCAGGAGACGTTTTTCTTCAACAACATGAAGAGGGGCGAGTAGACCCCTTAAAACCTTTTGTCATCTGGAACTGGAATTGCAGCGCCCTGAGCCACAAGAGAGACAGGAGAATTTGCTTTTTCTCTTCCGAGAGAGGCAAGGATGCCGACTCGCTCTGTTTTAGGCAGGTGCAATATCATAAAGACTTAGGGGATTCTTGTCCACCGGAAGATGCCCCTTTTGAAAACTTCTGGCCTGAAGGCTGTTTTTTTTTTTCTTCCAGGTCTTCTTGAACTCACGGCTAGGCCTATAGTAGCAAGCATTCCTTGCTCGATCTGAACTTTGCCTGGGCTGTGTTCTCTTCTGGTTTAGCAGACAGCGATCCTGGGGAAGGAACCCCGACTTGCCCCCTGTGGCACGGGTGATGGCACTGTCCGATATGTTCCCAAAGAGGGACGAACCCCCAAATAGAATCCTGCACCATGCCTGCTTGGAGGCAGGGTCAGCTACCCATGGGCGCAGCCACAAGGCACGCTTAGCCGTGACAGATGTCAGCATGATCCGAGCCACCAGGCGAATTATGTCTAGGGAAGCCCCACAAGAAAAGCCAACGTCAACCTTAGCCCATGAATAGGTGAGCTCCTGGCCAGTTATTTCGAGATGCTCCTCAGAGAAGCATCTACATCGTCTGCCCAGACTTCCATCGCTTTAGAAAGGGATGCGAGAGCTAGAGCTGGTTTGCAGTTCATACCCGCTGTAATGTAGATCTGCTTGAGGTCGGTATAAATTTTCCACTCCAGGCAATCCCTAAAGGAAACAGTATCCTCCAATGGGAGTGTGACATGCCTCACCATCCTCATTAGGGCTGAGTCAATGAGAGGAGCCGACTCCAGGTGTTTTACATCCTTGCTTTTAAATGGGTACATTTTTGATACCTTCATTAACAGGCAATTCTTCCTTTCAACACCACCCCATTTGTCGGTAATTATTGCGCTGAGTTCACCCAACAAGGAGAAATTAGGGTGTTCTTTTTTGAGGTGTTTAAAATATTTCCTCTGTTTGGAGGGTGCCTCCACTGGCTCTTCCATCTCAAAGCTTCTTTGACAGCTTTTGACCAGCTGTGGTACTAGGGCAAATTCAAAACCTGCACCAGGGTCATCTACCTCCACCTCACTGTCTGAGGCTTCAATTGAGGAATGGCTCGGCTGTGAAGGGCCTGGAGCCTTGAGATCATCCCTAATAGGGTCTGACATAGTGTCACCAGCAGGGTTGTGGGTATGACCAGAATCCCCTTTACTCAGGGACTCATGGACCACCTTTCTGACCAGTGCTTCCACTTGTTGGTCTCCACCCTCTCTATCTTATGCGACTTTAGAAAAGCATCACTTGCAGAGCGATTTGCCTTCAGGAACCTGGGCCCCGCATACCCAGCAGGCTTTCCTCACAGAGCGGCTGGAGTGGCGGTGAGAGTGACGCCCAGAGGTGGTTTTAGACTCCTATCTGTGGTACCTAGATCTAAAGGAAGATCTGACGCCTGTACCTTGAAGAGGAGTGACAACGTTGAGACCTAGGACGGTCTTTGCCGTGCTTTGGTGTTCAGACCTATAAGAGCTGAGTGAAAAAGAAAGGGTTAACAGCTCCTGAATGAGTGAACCCAAGCATCACAGGTAGAAAATAAATAAATCCTACCTGCAGCGCAAGGTTGGCCACAAGAGGGCGGTGACAGATCCATGGCAAGGCAGTTTGAAAGGGAAATGAATCATTACAGCCTTATAAGAAACAGGAGTGACAACAGGCATGAGAGAGCACATAACAAAACATAGCCAGCACCCAGGGAGCCTGCAGCAAACAATTTACCTTGTAAACCAGAGCCCAGTGCCTGGGAAAATACTGCATAAGCCTGCAAGTCATCCCAAGTAATAGCTGCTTTGACAGCTATTTAAATCTGCCACCGTTAACGATGTCACCGCCCCATAGCGGTTGCCATCCGGTGGCGGCCAATCGCAATCGCGACCGCCACCGCCATTTTGGCGAAACTGCGCCTGAACGAACCAAGCACAGAATCTTCGTTCGCGGCTTGCGGATGCGCACCGACTTCCTGAAACGGCGAGCTGGAACGCAGCTGCGCTCCAGCCGCCGTGGCCACTCACTGGAGCTTGATAGAAAATAAGGAGACACACAAAACACAGAGATACGGCTGCCATATAAAAGGAATATCTTTGTACATTACCACCACCACGGCACGATCCGGACCAGAACCTGGGACTGGGGAGCTGTTCGCTCGACCCACCGCACGATCGGGCGTTTACAAAGCCTCCCGCTAATAGCTGGGACGTTTGGCCATATTGCCGCTTGCCTGCCAATGGCCAGGTTAGTAAGCTCTTCATGGTATCACATCATATCGCCCATGTTCACCTGCTAATAGCTAGGATTGCTGGACTGCAGAGAGGATCACCGCTAACCACCAACGTATCGCCGTGCACACCGCCAGGCCTGGATTACAGAAAACTTCATGAAAAGGTAAGACTATATCTTGGTCCTAGGAGGAGGACAAAAAAAGGAACACAGCCTCTGGCCCACAGCAAAGATTTATGGGAGAAGGGTCCTATGAGGTATGAGGGGCGGGATTAACCCACACGTAGGCTGCCATGGAGTCTGTCAGGAAAGAGCTTTTTTGGTGGTATTCAATCTCAGTGGGATTTTTTTTTTTTGCTATATAAAATTAAAGTTTTCTTACTTTCTGTTATAAAATTTTGCAAAATATTATTTTTTTCATAATTTTAGGCCAAAATGTATTCTGCTCTATTTATAACCCAAATCAGTGTTTATTATTTAGTCTGTATGAACTTTATACAGGTCCTTCTCAAAAAATTAGCATATTGTGATAAAGTTCATTATTTTCTGTAATGTACTGATAAACATTAGACTTTCATATATTTTAGATTCATTACACACAACTGAAGTAGTTCAAGCCTTTTCTTGTTTTAATATTGATGATTTTGGCATACAGCTCATGGAAACCCAAAAATCCTATCTCAAAAAATTAGCATATCATGAAAAGGTTCTCTAAACGAGCTATTAACCTAATCATCTGAATCAACTAATTAACTCTAAACACCTGCAAAAGATTCCTGAGGCTTTTAAAAACTCCCAGCCTGGTTCATTACTCAAAACCGCAATCATGGGTAAGACTGCCGACCTGACTGCTGTCCAGAAGGCCATCATTGACACCCTCAAGCAAGAGGGTAAGACACAGAAAGAAATTTCTGAACGAATAGGCTGTTCCCAGAGTGCTGTATCAAGGCACCTCAGTGGGAAGTCTGTGGGAAGGAAAAAGTGTGGCAGAAAACGCTGCACAACGAGAAGAGGTGACTGGACCCTGAAGAAGATTGTGGAGAAGGACCGATTCCAGACCTTGGAGGACCTGCGGAAGCAGTGGACTGAGTCTGGAGTAGAAACATCCAGAGCCACCGTGAACAGGCGTGTGCAGGAAATGGGCTACAGGTGCCGCATTCCCCAGGTCAAGCCACTTTTGAACCAGAAACAGCGGCAGAAGCGCCTGACCTGGGCTACAGAGAAGCAGCACTGGACTGTTGCTCAGTGGTCCAAAGTACATTCAGAAATCAAGGTGCCAGAGTCTGGAGGAAGACTGGGGAGAGGGAAATGCCAAAATGCCTGAAGTCCAGTGTCAAGTACCCACAGTCAGTGATGGTCTGGGGTGCCATGTCAGCTGCTGGTGTTGGTCCACTGTGTTTTATCAAGGGCAGGGTCAATGCAGCTAGCTATCAGGAGATTTTGGAGCACTTCATGCTTCCATCTGCTGAAAAGCTTTATGGAGATGAAGATTTCATTTTTCAGCACGACCTGGCACCTGCTTACAGTGCCAAAACCACTGGTAAATGGTTTACTGACCATGGTATTACTGTGCTCAATTGGCCTGCCAACTCTCCTGACCTGAACCCCATAGAGAATCTGTGGGATATTGGGAAGAGAAAGTTGAGAGACGCAAGACCCAACACTCTGGATGAGCTTAAGGCCGCTATCGAAGCATCCTGGGCCTCCATAACACCTCAGCAGTGCCACAGGCTGGTTGCCTCCATGCCACGCCGCATTGAAGCAGTCATTTCTGCAAAAGGATTCCCGACCAAGTATTGAGTGCATAACTGAACATAATTATTTGAAGGTTGACTTTTTTTGTATTAAAAACACTTTTCTTTTATTGGTCGGATGAAATATGCAAATTTTTTGAGATAGGATTTTTGGGTTTTCATGAGCTGTATGCCAAAATCATCAATATTAAAACAAGAAAAGCCTTGAACTACTTCAGTTGTGTGTAATAAATCTAAAATATATGAAAGTCTAATGTTTATCAGTACATTACAGAAAATAATGAACTTTATCACAATATGCAAATTTTTTGAGAAGGACCTGTAGAGTCCACAGACTATGGTATATATTTGAAATTTGATTAATCCTGATGTACTGACGGATTATCTAATTTCTTGAGGCCCAAAAATGCCAGAACAATACAAGAACCCCCCAAATGACCTCATTTTGGAAAGTAGAACGTCCAAGATATTTGGTTAGAGGCATGGTGAGTTATTTGAAGCTGCATTTTTTTTGTCACAAATTTATGGAAAATTAAAATACTTTTTTTTTTCACAAAGTTGTCATTTTAGCAAGTTATTTCTCACACACAGTATGGGCATTCTTATACTATAATTAAACCTCAAAACACATTCTGCTACGCCTCCCAAATATGGGAATACCACATGTGTGAGACTTTTTCACAGCCTAGCCACATAGAAGGGCCCGAAATCCAAGGAGCACCTTCAGGTCTTCCAGGGGCAAAAAATACACTTCTCATTTCCAGACCAACCTATAACATTTCTGGAGGTGCTGGAGCACCAGGACAGTAGACACTGTGACTGGTGTGGCGAAGATCAGAGACACTGTGACTGGTGTGGCGAAGATCAGGGACACTGTGACTGGTGTGGCGAAGATCAGGGACACTGTGACTGGTGTGGCGAAGATCAGGGACACTGTGACTGGTGTGGCGAAGATCAGGGACACTGTGACTGATGTGGCGAAGATCAGGGACACTGTGACTGATGTGGCGAAGATCAGGGACACTGTGACTGGTGTGGCGAAGATCAGGGACACTGTGACTGGTCTAGCGAAGATCAGAGACACTGTGACTGGTGTGGCGAAGATCAAGGACACCGTAACTGGTGTGGCGAAGATCAGGGACACCGTAACTGGTGTGGCGAATATCAGAGACACTGACTGGTGTGGCGAATATCAGAGACACTGTGACTGGTGTGGCGGTGATGATTGAGTACACTGACTTGAGAGAGTATGTAAAAAAATATATATAATTTTTTTCTTTTTCTTTTACAATTTATATATACACACACTATATTTTCAAAATTATTGGGACTTTTGCCTTTGCACGCACATAAACTTCAATGGCATCTCAGTATTAGTCCGTAGGGTTCAATATTGAGTTGGACCACCCTTTGCAGCTATAACAGCTTCAACTCTTCTGGGAAGGCTGTCCACAAGGTTTAGGAGTGTGTCTATGGGAATGTTTGACCATTCTTCCTGAAGCACATTTGTGAGGTCAGGCACTGATATTGGAGAGAAGACCTGGCTTGCAGTCTCCGCTCTAATTCATATGAAAGGTGTTCTATCGGGTTGAGGTCAGGACTCTGTGCAGGCCAGTCAAGTTCCACCACCCCAAACTCGCTCATCCATGTCTTTATGGACCTTGCTTTCTCGTCCACATCAGTGCCTGACCTCACTAATGCGCTTCTGGAAGAATGGTCAAACATTCCCATAGACACACTCCAAAACCTTGTGGACAGCCTTCCCAGAAGAGTTGAAGCTGTTATAGCTGCAAAGGGTGGGCCAACTCAATATTGAACCCTACGGACTAAGACTGAGATGCCACTAAAGTTCATGTGTGTGTAAAAAAAGCAGGTGTCCCAATACTTTTGACAATAAATGCGTATATATTCTTATGGGAAGATTGTTGTTGAAATGAGTTGTCTCTTCACCCATGGTTGCTGCAGAGGTTCCCGGAAAAGGCCACTGGTCATATGTGTCATGGCAGCCTCTTTGCTGAGGTCACTTAACAAGAATGGGTATTATCTACATACAGAGAGCCCTTAGAGAGTGCACATACATATCTGTATCTGGGTTTAATATATGCCTCCTCCAGTATGTTTCATTATATTAACAACTTTTACAGTAATTTCCAAGTAAGTGATACCTTTGGCAGCATTCGGTAGATTTCTTCTGTCACTGTAATATTTTTGTTGGGGTTCGTCTCATAATTCAGTGTAGTTCCAAGGGGAGCATTTTGCTTGGTGGTCAGTAACATGCTTCGCGCATTACAGCAATTTTGTAACTCCAACCTGTCAAAGATTACACCAGCTGATGTTTCTATCCAATCCACAGTTTATTATTCATGTACTAATCATTTATATATCCCTCCCGAAGGGAGGCTTCTAGAGGGGTGTCCTAAGATCTGTCACCCCTCTGAAAAGTAGATGCGTATAGCCAAACTCTAGCCAGTCTTTTAGATGTTTATAGAGTAGAGAATAAGCATGTGGGAAATTGAATGTTTGTCCTTCACCATTTTGGCCAAATGCAACAAGAAATGCCAATTTAAGTATTTTTTCAATGGTATTCAGGTGGTTCCTGATGGTCATAGAATGGCATTTAAACTATTCTCGACCCATTAACACACAAAATGTAGCCCCACATTAACTGAAAGTCTGATGTCAGGAAACCTAATGCCTCGTACACACGTTTGTAATTTCTGATGGAAAAAGTCAGGCGGAACTTTTTCATCGGATATTCCGAACGTGTGTATGCCCCATCGGACTTTTCCCTTCGGAAATTCCGACGGACTTAGAAAGAGTGTATAGAGCTGTATGAAAAATATTGGACTTTTTAGGCACTAATATAGAAAAATATAACAAATTTTATTATTACACAATAGTACAGTAAATGTATTATTAAAATACATAAAGAAATATTCTAAAATTGGAAATCATTGACATTAACCATGGTAGGACACTCAGAGATAATAATACTCATTTCGTGGGTATACATAAAGAATCTGCCCACTCGAGGTTACGAATAGGGATGAGCTCGGTGTTCGAGTCGAACATAGGTTTGACTCGAACATCCGCTGTTCGCGCGTTCGGCGAACAACGAACGATTTGGGCCATTCGCGCCAAATTCGAGTGACGCGAATGGCCCACAATACACTGCGCCATCGCAGTGTAATCCCGGCGCTGTGATTGGCCAAGCATGCACTGTGACCCTGCATGCTTGGCCAATCACAGCGCCGGCAGCGAGGAGAGCAATGATTGGCCACAGGCAGGATGCCTGTGGCCAATTATTGCTGAGGGGGTTTAGTACACGCCCCACACTATAAAAGGCCGCCAGCGCGGCGGCCTCGTGTAGTGTGTTCCGGCGCAGGGAAAGAGTTACATAGGCAGGGACAGTGTCAGTGCTATTTGTACCTCAAACTTGTGTGTAGGGACAGAGAAGGATAGGTAGGGAGAGTGTCAGTGTCATATTCTTTGCTAAACCTTGTGTGCTGAACCATATTGCTAAACCTTGTGTGTAGGGACAAACAAGGATAGGTAGGCAGAGTGTCAGTGTCATATTCTTTGCTAAACCTTGTTTGTAGGGACAGACAAGGATAGGCAGTCGAGAGTGTCAGTGTCATAATCTTTGCTAAACCTAGTGCGCTGAACCATATTGCTAAACCTTGTGTGTAGGGACAGACAAGGATAGGCAGTCGAGAGTGTCAGTGTCATAATCTTTGCTAAACCTAGTGTGCTGAACCATATTGCTAAACCTTGTGTGTAGGGACAGACAAGGATAGGTAGGCAGAGTGTCAGTGTCATATTCTTTGCTAAACCTTGTTTGTAGGGACAGACAAGGATAGGCAGTCGAGAGTGTCAGTGTCATAATCTTTGCTAAACCTAGTGCGCTGAACCATATTGCTAAACCTTGTGTGTAGGGACAGACAAGGATAGGCAGTCGAGAGTGTCAGTGTCATATTCTTTGCTAAATCTTGTGTGCTGAACCATATTGCTAAACCTTGTGTGTAGGGACAGACAAGGTTAGGTAGACAGAGTGTCAGTGTCATATTCTTTGCTAAACCTTGTTTGTAGGGACAGACAAGGATAGGCAGTCGAGAGTGTCAGTGTCATAATCTTTGCTAAACCTAGTGCGCTGAACCATATTGCTAAACCTTGTGTGTAGGGACAGACAAGGATAGGCAGTCGAGCGTGTCAGTGTCATAATCTTTGCTAAACCTAGTGTGCTGAACCATATTGCTAAACCTTGTGTGTAGGGACAGACAAGGATAGGCAGTCGACAGTGTCAGTGTCCTATTCTTTGCTAAACCTTGTGTGCAGGGAGAGAGAAGGATAGGCAGGGGACAGTGTCAGTGTCATTGTTGCTAAGCCTCCTGCACAGGATACACCTGAAGCTACCCCTTATTGCTGGTTTTCCCATCTCCCTGCAGGCCATTAGAATGTCTGGAAGGCAAACAAGGAGAGGCAGACAGTCAGGAGCCAATAAAAGAGGGCAAGCAGGCTCTGTGTCTGGGGGCAACAGTGCTGGTCGTGGACGCGGTGCATTGTCATGAGCACATGGCCATGGGACACGCTTGTCCTTCTTTTCGGCAGCTGGACATGTTGAGCCACATCATGCCGAAGACTTGGTAGAGTGGATGACCAAGCCCTCCTCATCCTCCTCATCCTCTCTCACCCAGGCTCAGGGTACTGGCAAAGCAGCTGCCAAAGCGTCCTCTTCCCTGGTATCAATGTCATCATCAGTCACTCCTTCCCTAGACCCACCATGTCCTCCTCCTGAGGAGTCCCCCGAACTGTTTGAGCACAGTGTTGGGTACATGCTCCAGGAGGATGCCCAGCATTTCGAAGGGTCTGATGATGATACCCAGCTAGAGGAAGGCAGTAGCGTGAGAGCAGAGAGAGGGGATGCTCAAGAAGGACACCAATCTGGCAGTCATGTTCCAGCAGCTGCAGCATACTGCCAGATTGGCTCCAGTGATGAGGAGGGAGGGGATGATGAGGTCACTGACTCCACGTGGGTGCCTAATAGGAGAGAGGAGGAGGAGGAGGATGAGGAGGAGGCACATCTCCAATGAGGCAGGATGCCCTTGGGTGGCCAGCGTAAGGGCAGCACACCAACGGAATCACACCGCAGAGCTCCGCCTGTGCAGGGCGCTGCCTATGCCCGTTATTCAAAAAGTTCTTTGGTGTGGGCCTTTTTTGAGGCGAGTGCATCAGATCGCACAGCTGCTGTTTGCAACATATGTCTCAAGCGTATATCGCGTGGCCAAAACATCAGCCGCTTGGGCACCACATGCTTGACCAGACATATGTTCACCTGCCATGCAGCTCGTTGGCAAGCCTACCTTAAAGACCCACACCAAAGAACAAAGCGTACCTCTCCTTGCACCGCATCAGCTGGGATCTCCAACCCCACTATACCTTCAGTCCTCTCTGAAACCTGCACTGAGAGGAATGAAGGTGTAGAATTAGGTGTGTCACAGCCAAGTACTTGCGGCCACTCTGCTAGCAGTACATCGACGTCCGATTCTAGCAGGCAAATTTCCCTGCCCTAGCTGCTGGACCATCGAAAGAAGTTCACTCCCAGCCATCCACATGCCCAGCGGTTGAATGCTAGCTTGGCTAAATTGCTAGCGCTTCAACTGCTGCCTTTTCAGTTGGTAGACTCGGCCCCCTTCCGTGAGTTTGTGCAATGTGCGGTTCCTCAGTGGCAGGTTCCCAAACGCCACTTTTTCTCACGGAAGGCGATTCCGGCTCTCTACCGGCATGTGGAAGGCAATGTCTTGGCCTCGCTGGACAGGGCGGTCAGCGGTAAGGTGCATATTACCGCTGACTCATGGTCCAGCAGGCATGGACAGGGACGTTACCTTTCTTTCACGGCCCATTGGGTCACTCTTTTGGCAGCTGGGAAGGATGCAGGACAAGGTGCAGTAGTGTTGGAGGTTGTTCCACCGCCACGCCTCCAAAATGCTACTACTGGTTGTGACACACCTCTGTCCTCCACCCCCTCCTCTTCTTCTTCCTCCATGGCCTCTTCCTGTGCTTTGTCCTCAGAACCAGCGGTGCTCCGTAGGCGTTCAAGGGGCTACGTAAGTACGCAGGCAAAAAGATGCCATGCCGTGCTTGCGCTGGGGTGTTTGGGGGACAGGAGCCACACTGGGGCAGAGGTTCTGTCTGCTCTGCAGGGGCAGGCCGAGAGGTGGTTGACGCCACGCCAGCTTAAGCCAGGAATGGTAGTTTGCGACAATGGCACCAACCTCCTCTCCGCTCTCCGACAGGGACAACTGACCCATGTGCCCTGTGTGGCTCACGTCCTTAACCTGGTGGTGCAGCGGTTCTTGGGCAGGTACCCGGGCTTACAGGATGTCCTGAGGCAGGCCAGGAAAGTCTGTGTGCATTTCCGCAGATCTTATAATGCCAGTGCTCGCCTGGCTGAGCTGCAAAAGGAGTTGAACCTGCCCAAGAACCGCCTTATATGTGACATGCCCACCAGGTGGAACTCAACGTTGGCCATGCTGCAGCGGCTGCACACGCAGCAGAGGGCCATCAATGAGTACCTGTGCGACTACGGCACCAGGACAGGGTCAGGGGAGCTCGGGTTTTTTTCACCACGCCAGTGGGGCATGGTCAGAGATGCATGCACTGTCCTGGCACCATTTGAGGAGGCCACGAGGATGGTGAGCAGTGACAGTGCATGCATCAGTGACACTGTACCTCTTGTCCACCTGTTGGAACATACGCTGCATGGAATAATGGACAGGGCACTTGAGGCAGAACAGAGGCAGGAAGAGGAGGACTTCCTTGCCTCTCAAGGCCCCCTTTACCCAGAAAGTGTTCCTTCTGTCCCACCCATCGCACAGGAAGAAGAGGAGGAGGAGGAGGAGGATTGTGTCAGCATGGAGGTGGAGCCTGGCACTCAGCATCATCAGCAGCAGTCTTTTAGGGATGATTTACAGTCCCAAGAAACCAGTGGACTTGTACGTGGCTGGGAGGAGGTGGCTGCGGATCATGTCGTCCTTAGTGACCCAGAGGACTCCGGACTGAATGCCTCAGCTAACCTACGCTGCATGGCCTCCCTGATCCTGAAAAGTCTGCGGAAGGATCCTCGTATTCTTCGGATCAAGGAGAGGGACCATTACTGGCTTGCCACTCTCCTTGATCCACGGTACAAGGGTAAGGTTGCGGACCTTATCTTACCGTCGCAGAGGGAGCAGAGGATGAGACAACTCCGGGAGGCCTTGCAGAAAGGTCTGTGCAACGCGTTCCCAGAGACTGGGAGGTTACAAACTCCTGGTCTTGGACAACGAGTTGCTGAGGCTTCGGTCAGTCAAAGAAGGAGCGGTGGGGAAGGTGGCCGTCTGACCGAAGCGTTCAGACAATTCTTTAGTCCGCAGCCCCAAGGTATGATCGGTTCCAGCAACCATCACCAGCGTCTGATATAGATGGTGCAGGAATACCTAGGGGCAAGGTCAGACTTGGACACCTTCCCCACCGAAAATCCTCTGGCTTACTGGGTCTTGAGGATGGATCACTGGCCAGAGCTTGCACAGTATGCAATTGAGCTACTGGCCTGTCCTGCATCCAGCGTTCTTTCAGAACGCACATTCAGTGCTGCTGGAGGATTTGTCACGGATCACAGGGTGCGCCTGTCCACCGACTCTGTTGATCGACTGACCTTCATAAAGATGAACCAGTCTTGGATCACCACCAGCTACCAAACACCTGAAGCTGATATAACAGACTCATTTATTTTCAAATGTCACATCCCTTCAAGACTGATGCTGATGCTGAGAGTTTGTCCTGTTATGTTGACTGACTATCCTCCTCCTCCTCAATGATCCGATTGACGATGATAGCTTGGAAGAACATTTTTGTTTCTGGGTGCCGCCACCAGTGGCTAAGGCCCAATTTTTCAGCCCCTGTTTAACAGGGGTGTGTTATTACAATTTTTTATGCAATGCTTTGCAGCAGGGCTCATTCCTGCACTCCAAGTAGAGTATCTGGGAGTGGTTGCAGTGTCGTGGCACCAGCACCAGTGGCTAAGGCCCAATTTTTCAGCCCCTGTTTAACAGGGGCGTGTAATTACAATTTTTGATGCAATACTTTGCAACAGGGCTCATTGCTGTGCTCCAAGTACAGTATCTGTGAGGGGTTGCAGTGTTGTGGCACCAGTGCCTAAGGCTCAATTTTTCTGCCCCTGTTTAACAGGGGCATGTAATTACAATTCTTGATCTAATAATTCACAGCAGGGCCCATTCCTGCGCCCACCAAGACTAACTGTGAGGCCTTACAGTGTTGTGTCAACACCACCACCACCACCACCACCAAAAGCCCAATTTTTCAGCCCCTGTTTAACAGGGGCATGCAATTACAATTCTTAATCTAATAATTCACAGCAGGGCCCATTCATGCGCCCACCAAGAGTAACTGTGAGGGCTCACAGTGTTGTGGCAACACCAACATGTAAGGGGCAAATTTCAGCTGAGTATATACGGCAGGCCCCTACTTTCAAACATCCAACTTACAAACGACTCCTCCTTGCAAACGGAAGAATACAACAGGAAGTGAGAGGAAATCTACCCCTAGGAAGGCAAATTCTCTCCTGTAAGAGTTAATATGGGAAAAAAAGTGTCTCCTCTCCACTGATTCTTTATCACCAATTCTTGTTTCAATAAAAACCCCAAATTTTCTAAAAACATTTGTCATTAGAACGGAAAGTGAGGTGAACTGTTCTGAACAGGTGCACACTGCACAGACAGCAAAACAAATGTTACAGGGGTGATAACCCTTCCCTATGTTTTCCAAAAAGCTTAAAAATATATTTTTTGGCTGGAGCTACACTTAAACAATGTACCTGTTCAAAATTACAAACAGATTCTACATAAGAACAAACCTACAGTCCCTGTCTTGTATGCACCGCCTGTATACGGCTGTTCAGAGTATATAGGGCCTTTTTTATTTTGTGTGCGGGGTTCCCCTTAATATCCATACAAGACCCAAAGGGGCTGGTAATGGGCTGGGGTAAGGGGGGGGGGGGGGTGTGATGGGGTAGCTATGTCATTTTTCTTAAAGATTTTCATCCATATTACCGGGACCAGACATTACATTAAAGCCGCAAGCAGTTTTAAATGGCTTTTTTTCCTTTAGAAATGTAATTTTCTGCAGGGACAGTTCTAAACACGGGAAACACGTGGCACTTCACAGGCATACTTTAGACACCCCCCAGGTACGATATTTAAAGTAATATTTGACTTTTTTTTTTCACTTTATGCATCATTAAAATGACTGCTCCCGAAAAACGGACGTTTTTAAAACTTATTTTTGCATTGATACATGTCCCCTGGTGCAGAACCCGGGTTCCCAAACCCTTTTTAGGACAATAACATGCATAATAGTCGTTATAATTAGCACTTTAGATTTTGAACGTTCGCATCCATTGTATTTAATAGGGTTCTAAAGTTCGTGCGAACTTTCGGTCCGTTCGCGGGTTCTGGTGCGAACCGAACCCGGGGGTGTTCGACTCATCACTAGTTGCGAAGAAGAGGAGTGCCCAAACATATGGAATTCCATGTATTTCTTGAAAATTAAAAGTAGCTCGACATGTTTCGCGATTATCTGGGAATCGCTTCTTCAGGAGCTTCTAAATTTAACATGTCGAGCTACTTTTATTTTTCAAGAAATACATGGAATTCCATATGTTTGGGCACTCCTCTTCTTCGCAACCTCGAGTGGGCAGATTCTTTATGTATACCCACGGAATGAGTATTATTATCTCTGAGTATCCTACCATGGTTAATGTCTATGATTTCCAATTTTAGAATATTTCTTTATGTATTTTAATAATACATTTACTGTACTATTGTGCAATAATAAAATTTGTTATATTTTTCTATATTAGTGCCTAAAAAGTCCATTATTTTTCATACAGCTCTATACATTCAATCAGGATGTGGCACTTGAGTTATCTAGGGGGATTGATTACTACCCCAGGGCAAATGTAATCAGAATTTTCAATCAGGACTTAGAAAGAGAACATGTTCTCTTTTATTCCGACGGAAAAAAATCAGATTGGAAAATCCATTCGTCTGTATGGAACTCCGAAGGGAAAAAAAACACGCATGCTCGGAAACAATTTGACGCATGCTCGGGAGCATTGAACTTTTTTTTCTTGCCTCGTTGTACGTGTAGTACATCACCGCGTTTTTGACGGTCAGAATTTGGTGTGACAGTGTGTATGCAAGACAGCTTGAATATAATTTGGTCGGAAAAACCAGTCTGAGTTTATTCCGACGGAAAATCCAACCGTGTTTACAAGGCATAACTCTAACCCTAATCCTATCCCTACTTACCCTAGCTCTAACCCTACTCTAGCCCTAGCTCTAACCCTAACAACCCTAGCTCTACTCTTAATCCTACCAGCCCTAGCTGTAACCCTAATCCTATCCCTACTTACCCTAGCTCTAACCCTACTCTAGCCCTAGCTCTAACCCTAACAACCCTAGCTCTACTCCTAATCCTACCAGCCCTAGCTGTAACCCTAATCCTATCCCTACTTACCCTAGCTCTAACCCTACTCTAGCCCTAGCTCTAACCCTAACAACCCTAGCTCTACTCCTAATCCTACCAGCCCTAGCTGTAACCCTAATCCTAACCCTACTTACCCTAGCTCCAAACCTAATCTTAACTCTACTAACCATAGCTCTAATCCTAGTCCTTACCCTACTAACCCTAGCTCTAACCATAATCTTAACTCTACTCACTATATCTATAACCCTAATCCTAACCCTACTAACCCAAGCCCTAAGCCTAATTCTAACCCTACTAATTTAAACTCGAACCCTAATCCTAACCCTACTAACCCTAGCTCTAACCCTAATCAGACCCCAAATCAACTCTTGCCCTATTCCTAACCATACTAAACCTAGCTTTAACCCTAATCATAACCATACTAACCCTAGCCCTAACTCTAAAGCATTATTAAAATTACTTTGCCAGAAAAAACAGCCATTTTAAAAACTTTTTTTGCATTGATATATGTTCCCTTTGGGCAGTACCCGGGTCCCCAAACACTTTTTATGGCAATACCTTGCACATAAGCCTTTAAAATTAGCACTTTTGATTGTTCACGATTGTGTCCCATAGACTTTAACGGTGTTTGCATGTTCGCACAAATTCTTCCCTATTTTGTCAGACAAAATAATGAGAATCTCCCCAATAAGGACATAGAAAGCAGTAAAAGTGTCACAAGGGCTCCAACTTTTTCCCACTCTATCCAATAACAAATTTATTTTGGTTGGAGTTAAAGCACCAAAGCTTTAAAAGCCACTTTGCACAATTGTTCATCTTCTCCTCAAAGAGACGTTCTCTGGCCCAGGAAGGAGCTCTGCTGATGCAGAGAGTAACACTTGCATGATGACTTTAGCACTGTACGCTACGTGAATACACTCGGAAGGAAGGGCACAGTGGTGTGACCCATTAGGGGGTGGGTCCATGACCCCCATTCATCTAAAGTATCTCCTCAATCTTCCAGGAAGATTTGTCAGTGAAAAATAAAAACATTATAGGGAATACTCACCTAAGTTTATTGTGTTCAGACTCGTTGTATTGCCATGGACAATGCCCCAGTTCATTAACAAGCCTTCTGAAGTCATCAGGTTCAAGTCTATGTGGAAAGAAGAAAATAAAAGGAACCTGTTACATCCAAACGACAGCACTTCTAGATTTTAGAGCAGGGGTCTCCCAACTTTCTGAACAAAGGGCCAGTTTATTGTTCTTTAGATTTTAACCACTTCCCGTCCGGCCTATAGCAGAATGATGGCCGGGCATTGGTTCTGTTATCCTGACTGGAGGTCATATGACATCCAGCAGGATAAGTCGCGATCACGCGCCCGCCGGGCACGGTGATCGGTGTAGTGGTGTGTCACTCTGACACGCCGCAACTCTGATCTAGGTAAAGAGCCTCTGGCGTAGGCTCTTTACCAGGTGATCAGCTGTGACCAATCACGGCTGATCATAGCGTGTAACCAGGAAGTGCCGGTAAACGGCTTTCCTCAGTTCGGGCTGACAGGAAGAGCCGATCGGCAGCTCTCCTGTCAGAGGGGGGGGGGGGTCTGTGCTGATAATAAGCACATTGATTATCAGCTCAGCCCCCATCATAGGTGCCCCCACAACTGCCAATAAGTGCCCATCAGCTGCCAGTCAGTACCCACCAAAGTGCCAGTCAGTGCCCACCAAAGTGCCCATCAAAATGCCAATCAGTTCCCCTCAGTAACATCTGTCAGTGCCCATATCAGATGCCAATCAGTGCCCATGTCAGATGTCTATCAGTACCTCATCATCAGTGCTGCCCATCAGTGCCGTCTGTCAGTGACAATCAGTGCCGCTCGTCAGTGCCATCTAGTAGTCCCCAACAGTGCCGCCTATCAGTGCTACCTATAAGTGCCCATCAGTGTCGCGTATCAGTGCCCATAATTTCTACATATTAGTGCCTCCTCATCAGTGCCCATTAATGCCACCTTATCAGTGCCAAATCATCAGTGCCCATCAGTGTCGCCTCATCAGTTCGCATCAGTGCAGCCTCATCAGTTCCCGTCAGTGAAGGATAAAATACAATTTTATAACAGAAACAAAGAAACACTTTTTTTTTTTTTTTTAAATGTCGGCATTTTTTGGCTTGTTTAGCAAAAAATAAAAAACCATGGGGTAATAAAATACCACCAAAAGAAAGCTCTATTTGTGGGAAGAAAATTATAAAAAATGTAGTTTGGGTACAGTGTTGCATGACTGCGCAATTGTCATTCAAAGTGTGAAAATTGTCCTGGGCAGGAAAGGGGGAAATTGCCCGCTATTGAAGTGGTTAAGGACACCGGACTGTGGCCAGCGGGAGTAAAAAAAAATGCCCCAGCATCAGTGGAGTAAACAATGCCTAATGCCCTGTACACACAATCAAAATTTCTGATGGCTACATGTGGCAGTCTCCATCCTTTGTTAGTCCCCCACAGTGTTACACTATAACTTTTGAGCTTGTTCTTCCATGTATCTGTTATTTTACTAAATATAGTTTGTGTAGTTTAGCCAGTAGAGGGAGCTCTCAGTGGCTCATTGCAATTAAAACCTGTCCCTCCCTTAAAATGTTGAGATAAGATATTGGCCACACATCATTTTCAATGAGTAGACTGATTCACAGATTGTCAATGCGAGAAGGAGCATTAAAGAATAACCGCTTTACCCCCCTCTCACCAGCCCTCCTGGCTGTCTCTACAGTCTGACTCTTCACCAGCCCACCCGGGTGACTCACTGCCTCCTGTCTTGCTCCTGTGCCTCCAGGAAGGACTTCCTCCTGTCTGTTTTGGCAGGATCTTTCAAGCAACCGAGCCCCGGCCCAAATGTGGCATGTAAGGGGGCAAGGAGTACTTAAAGCGGAAGTTCCACTTTTGGGTGGAACTCCGCTTTAATAAATAGAGGCCAAAATGTATTCTGCTACATTCCTCAGACCCAAATCAGTGTATATTATTTAGTCTGTAGGAAAGTTATAGAGTCCACAAACTCATTTCTTGAGACTCAATAATGCCAGGACAGTACAAATATCCCCCAAATGACCCCTTTTTGGAAAGTAGACAGTCCAAGGTATTTAATAAGAGGCATGGTGAGTTGATTCAAGTTGTACATTTTTGTCACAATTTTTGGAAAACAGAAGAAATTAAAAATAAAATGTTATTTTTTTTTACATACTGTCACCAGTGCAGTACAGCATCATCATATAACTGGTGTCGCGATGATCAGGGACACTGACTGGTGACAGTATGTAAAAAAACAATAACACAATTTTTTTTTATGATAATAAAATAAAAAATTACATATTTTTTTTAAATTACATTTTGTTTACACACAGGTGACCAGAGCAATACAGTGTTACCGCAGTAACACTGTACTACTCTATGGAAGTAATCAGTTTTTTTTATTTTTTACACTCTATGATTGTTTATAACTGTGAATTTTTGTTTATAACTGTGAATTTTACAGTTTTAAGCAACCATTTTTTTTTCTGAATGAAGACTATTCATTCAGTGTTTACTATTGTAATTAGCTGTGATTGGCCGCAGCTCATCACATGGTACAGATGGGCTGTGATTGGCCCTGTCTTTACCATGTGATGACTGTGACCAGTAAAACTGTTATGTGATCTGCTGTGATTAGGTACAGCGATCATATGATACCGGTAGCAGGCTGGTACAGTGATCTGTCATTGGCCGTGTTTGGTGGACACAGTGGGTGACAGATCGCGCCACAGCGCAGCCCGTGGGACATGATCCTGGGAGGACATCATATGAAGTCCTTCCAAAATAGCAGTGCTGCTACTGCTAGGGCCTATAGTAAAATGACAGACGGGCACTGCTGTTTTGGGAGGACCTCATATAATGTCCTCCCAGGATCACACCTCGCGCGCCCCACCGGCCGTGCCCCGGTGCCATCTGTCACCTGCTGGGTCCCGGACACAGCCAATGAGAGATCACTGTACAGATCACTGATGAAGAGGTTAAAAGCTGCATGGACAGCAGCTGTGGCTGGTGCTCAATATTTTGGGGGGGCAGTAAACAAACCTTCCCCCCTCACTCGCATCGCCGCTACCGCCAGCTGCCCCCCCTCCTCACTCGCGCCGACGCCAACCCTGCCACCCCCCCCCCGTGCAGTGTGTCTGCTTCAGATTAGAAATGGTGGTGCTCCGTGGTGAGGTGGAGGCTGAGCAGGGCTGTTGTTGGACCCAAGGCAGGGTTGCCGGATACCCTGCAGGGCACTGGCATCCCGACCTGTCAGGCTGCTCCGAAGCGGCTTTGGTACTCACTCAGCTGCTGCCAATACACGCTCCTGGCCCGGGCTTCTGACTGGGAGGACCCGCTCGGGGGCATTGCTTCTCCTCCTGGCCCGCTTCCTAAATTGGCCAGGAGAAGAAGCAGGAAGACATTAGCAAATTTTAATTTGCTAATGTCACACAACTGGGTGGGGTCGGGGCGCAATGCTCTGCTCACTTTTTTTTTAAGCTAATTAGATCCTCAGGCTCTAAACATGTGCTTAAAAAAAAAACATTAAAATCCATGTGTCCGGCACCCTGCATGTAGATTAGGGGCCAGGTGCATGGATTAGGGGGGCGGCGCCCCCCCCCTGTGTCCCGTATGGATGGGCTTCTACTAATGGACAGTTTATTGAAAAACAGCGTTTTGCTGTTTTTTAAGGCCATGGTGTGGTGCACAAAAATTAAACACCAAAGTGTACAAAAAAAGTGCAATTAGAATGTGTCATGAAGGACCCTGAACTAACCCCCTGGATGGGAGGGGGGGGGTGAGGCACACTCGGGTCAACCTAGCCAGAAGGCCCAGTGGACCCTACTCCTCGTGATCAGCCAAAGCCAACCAACAAGTATTTGGCGAGTGGCCATGCCAAAGAAAGAACCCCCCCCCCCCCCAATGCAGGAAAGGAGGGAACCTTAGGGGCAAAGACCCATGCCCTACAACCCGGAGTAATAGAAAACACACATATACAAGTCCTAGTGACAGACACATGGAGAAAAGTACATAATTAAATGATAATAATAATCATTTAAACATTTAATAATAAATACTTCATAGAAAATGTAAAATGTGTGATAAAAGTGAATTTAGGTTTTAAACCACATCCATTATTATGTATTTTGTACAGTAAGTTGGTCACGTTTTTGTTGTTTGTGTCCCATTAGAGAGATATCCCTTCCTGTCCCTGAGACACAACAGAAGGTAATCCCCTCTTTGGCAGTTGTCACCCGAACAGTTATCCCCACTGGACATTTTCCCTTCCCCTCCTGTACCGGGACAACTACATATTTTTGGATTTCTCATCACGTTTTGTCTCAGTAGCAACAGTCAACAGGACAAATAGAAAGAGTGAATATCCCGTGCAGGGATATACAGTAGACAGATATAAGAGCCTAATAGGGGCTCTAACCATTCCCTTACTTCCGCTATACTAAGTGATATAATTATTTTAGAAGTGACTTCAATACTTACGATTTTAATGACTCTGTTAAAGTGATGTTTCTCACTTTCTCGCAGTCAGAATTCGAGGCCTTTAGAGAACGCGCTCTCCTCCTGGAAGGGTTAAAAACAGAAGAAACCCGAAGTTGTATTAATTGAAGTTTAAGGATAGCCAACACTTTTTTTTAGAATAGAGTAAAGAATGGTTGAATGGTTATTTTTTGGTCCTTGTGTACCATGTTGGAACTTTAAGGATTTACCGTATTTATCAGCGTATAACACGCGCCAGCGTATAACACGCACCCCAATTTAAGAGGGAAGTTTCAGGAAAAAAAAGTTTTATTTTATTTTATGGTCAGTGTCCATCTGCAGCCTCAATGCAGCCTAATCTATGTCCATCTGCAGCCTCAATGCAGCCTATGTGCCCATCTCCAGCCTAAATGCAGCCTATGTGCCCATCTCCAGCCTATGTGCCCATCTCCAGCCTAAATGCAGCCTATGTGCCCATCTCCAGCCTATGTGCCCATCTCCAGCCTATGTGCCCATCTCCAGCCTAAATGCAGCCTATGTGCCCATCTCCAGCCTAAATGCAGCCTATGTGCCCATTTGCAGCCTCACCATCTCTCGTGCAGTAAGGGAATCACCGAGCCATCATCTCCTGTTCACTCGGCTCTCAGTCGTGTCAGCAGTCACATACACAGTCCCCGCCTCCACCATCGGCATTGGACTAGCTCCTGTGATTGATAGAACACTGGTCCAATGCCGGTGGCGGAGGCGGGACCATGTGTGTGACGTCAGAGCCGAGGGAGAGCCGAGTAAACAGGAGATGACGGCTCGGTGAATTCCGGCGGCGCTCGACCCCCCCCGAGTCCGAGGTACGCTATCGGTACACTATCAGCGTATAACACGCACCTGTGATTTTCCCACTATTTTCAGGGGGAAAAAGTGCGTGTTATACGCCAATAAATACAGTATTGTTAGTAGGGATGAACTTCAAGTTTAGTTCAAACTTTTTTTCTTCAGGTGTTCCGTTGAATAGCAGACTTTTTACTTATATATAGTAGTTGTTTTTCGACTGGTACAAAGCAGCTTTCTTACGTTCAATTGTTGCTAAGGAGGTGGGAGGTGCTGACACCACAGCATCGTTAGGAATTGTGACGCCACCTGACCCCATTCATTTACACTAAATGAAAGCGGAGTTCCACCCTAATTTTTTTTTTTTACATATTTACAGTCCTTTCATAGTATTAACCACTTGCCGACCGCCGCACAAACTTATACGTCGACAGAATGGCACGGACAGGCAAATGGGCGTACAGGTACGTCCCTTTAAATTTGCCGCTGTGTGGTCGCGCACGCCGCCACAGCCGCCGTGCGCGCAAACCCTGCCGCGAGCTCCGTGACCGTGCCCGCGGGACCAGTGGACTCAATGTCCGCGGGTGTCCCGCGATCGCGTCACGGAGCTGAAGAACGGGGAGATGTCAGTGTAAACACAACATCTCCCCGTTCTTCCTAGTGACATGTCACTGATCGTCTGTTCCCTTTCATCGGGAGCAGCGATCAGTGACATGTTACTCGTAGCCACGCCCCCTAACAGTTAGAATCACTTCCTAGGACACACTTAACCCCTTCCTAGCCCCCTAATGGTTAACCCCTTCACTGCCAGTCACATTTACACAGTAATCGGTGCATTTTTATACCACTGATCGCTGTATAAATGTGAATGGTCCTAAAATAGCGCCAAAAGTGTCTGATGTGCCCGCCATAATGTCGCAGTCATGACAAAAATCGCTGATTGCCACCATTACTAGTAAAAAAAAAAAATATTAATAAAAATGCAATAAAACTATCCCCTATTTTGTTGATGCTAAAACTTTTGTGCAAACCAATCAATGAACGCTTATTGCAATTTTTTTTTTTACCAAAAATATGTAGAAGAATATGTATCAGCCTTATTCTAGGCTTACCTATAGGTAGAAGTAGAAAAAAAGTGTTTACAACCACTTTAAAGAGGAAGTAAACCCCCCCCCCCCCAAAAAAAAAACGGGATAAAATAAGACCCTGCAAGAGAAAGGCATAATGAGCATAGCATACTAGTTCATTATGTGGCACTTACCTGAAATCAAAGCCCCCAAAGTCCTTCTCGTTCCCCGCCATGTCCCCTCGGAGCTTCTTCCTGGTATCGCCGCTCCGGCGCTGTGATTGGCCGGAGCGGCGATGACGTCACACGCATTCGCAGGGGGGCCGGCATTCGCCCATTCAGAAAACCTGCGACCCCGGCATGTCCCATTCATTCTGCCGGGACGCTCAGTGCGCCTGCGCCGTAGACATCGGTGCACTTTTTTGTGCAAATATCTCCTTAACCGTGTAGGTTAAGGAGATATTTCTTGCACCTACAGGAACGCGGATTGACGGCGGCAAAGTAGTTTTAAAATCCTGACTGGACGTCATATGACGTCCGCAGGATTTTAAGCCGCTGCGCGCTCCCGGGGGCATGCATCGCGGCGATCGTTGTTGCAGGGTGTCAGTCTGACACCCCGCAAAACCGATCTAGGTAAAGAGTCTCCGATGGAGATTCTTTACCACGTGATCAGCCGTGTCCAATCACGGCTGATCACATGTAAACAGGAAAAGCCGGTAATCGGCTTTTCCTCACTCGCGTCTGTCAGACGCAGGTAGAGGAGAGCCGATCGGCTGCTCCTCTGACAGGGGGGGTTTGTGCTGATCAATTATCAGCACAGCCCCCCCGAGGATGCCCACACTGGACCACCAAGGATGCCACTGGACCACCAGGGATGCCCATTACCAGGTATGCCTCCCTAGACCAATCAGTGCCCCCTAATGGATGCCAATCAGTGCCCCTAATGGATGCCAATCAGTGCCCACAATGGGCATCAATGATTGGCAGGCATTATTGTTTGGCACTGATTGGCATCCATTAACACATTACAGTGCCACCTATCAGTGCCCATCCATGCCACCTATCAGTGCCCATCCATGCCCATCCATGCCATCTATCAGTGCCCATCCATGCCATCTATCGGTGCTCATCCGTGCCGCCTATCTGTGCCCATCCGTGCCCATCCGCGCCGCCTATCGGTGCCCATCCGCGCCGCCTATCGGTGCCCATCCGCGCCGCCTCATCGGTGCCCATCCGTGCCGCCTTATCAGTGCCCGTCAGTGCAGCCCCATCAGTGCCCATCAGTGAAGGAGAAAATTTACTTATTTACAAAGTTTTGTAACTGAAACAAAAAAATATGTTTTTTTTTTTCAAAATTTTCTGTCTTTTTTAAATTATTTTAGCAGAAAATAAAAATTGCAGAGGTGATCAAATACCACCAAAAGAAAGCTCTATGTGTGGGAACAAAATGATAAAAATTTAGTTTGGGTACAGTGTAGCACAACCGCGCAATTGTCATTCAAAGTGCAACAGAGCCGAAAGCTGAAAATTGGTCTGGGCAGGAAGCTGTATAAGTGCCCAGTATGGAAGTGGTTAAGGACCAGACCTATTTCTGACATGTGTTGTTTACAAGTTAAAATCAGTATTTTTTTTTGTTGCTAGAAAATTAATTAGAACCACCAAACATTATATATTTTTTTAGAAGAGACCCTAGAGAATACAATGAAGATCATTGCAATAATCGATGTCACAATGTATTTGCACAACGGTCGTACAAACGCATTTTTTGAGGAAAAAATTCACCTTTTTGACAAAAAAAAAAAAGGAAAACAGTAAAGTTAGCCCAATTTTTTTATATAGGTAATGTGCAAAATGAGGTTACACCGAGTAAATTGATACCTAACATGTCACGCTTTAAAATCGCGCACGCTCGTGGAATGGCTGCAAACTACGGTACTTAAAAATCTCTATAGGCAACACTTTAAAAATGATTACAGATGACATGTTTAGAGTTACAGAGGAGATCTAGTGCTAGAATTATTGCTCAGATGCCGCGTACACACGATCATTTTTCCCGTCGGGAAAAATTACATTTTTTTTTTTCGCCGAGAAAAACGATCGTCTGTGGGCTTTATGCCGTTTTTCTCGTTGAGAAAAACGGCAGGAAAAACGACGAGAAAAATTAGAACATGTTCTAAATTTTCTCATCGTTTTTTCCATCATTTTTTTCCGCGGCAGTTTTCCCATAGGGAGACACTGCCGCGGAGCCCACAGACGGTCGTTTTTCTCGACAAAGAAAAAAATGACGGGAAAAACGGTCGTGTGTGGGGGAAAATGCCGTTCCCTCGTTTTTCATTTAATTTCATGTCGTGATTCACGGCGGTGTTTTCACCGCCGTGAATCACGATCGTGTGTACGCGGCATCACTCTAAAATTTGCGGCAATACCTCACATGTGTGGTTTGAACACCGTTTACATATATGGGCGCGACTTGCGTATGCGTTTACTTCTGTGCTTGAGCTCGGAGGGACTGGGCACTATAAAAAGAAATCTTATTTATTTTACTTTTTATTTTTACACTGTGCCTTTTAACTATTTTTATTTTTTTGGGAGACTCTTTAATTCCTATTACAAGGAATGTAAACTTCCCTTGTAATAGAAACAAGCAGAACAGGGCCTCTTTAATGTCAAAAAGACCTCAGATCTCACATTTACACTTGAAAGCACTTTTAAAAAAAAATGGGTCCTTTAAGGCCGGCGGGCAGAAATGGCGTTTGACGTTGCTCCGGTCCTCCAAGGGCATAGAGTTGAGTGGGGACCGTCTTGCCCTCACTTGACTTCCTGCCCATCACTACACCGGATCAGATCGTTTATGCCGTTGCTGATCTCTCTGGTAAGTGGGGAAAATAACCGGGAACAGGTGGGAGGGGTGGCACCTCTCCTGCTGCCCTTAAAAGTGATCCCGTGGCAAATACGCCGCTGGGACCACATTAATGTGAAAGAGGATCAGCCACTGTTTAAAAATATACCAGGGTGATGGTAGCTAGCTGCTGCCATAATGGTATATAACGTCAAAGTAGCGACATATATACACGGTAGCCAGTCTGGATGTGCCTAGAGTAAAAAAAAATTAACATTTATTAATAAGGAGAGAGAAACAGATACTGTATGTTGAGTGTATGTGTAGCGATACCCCCAGTTAAGAGGGCTGCCTGTATGATTTTGGGCCCTGTAGTGCACCGCTGTCAACCCCTGGCAATCGGCTCTAACCTACCTTGGCACAGTTAGTAGGGGTGAATAGAACTGTGAGGCCCGTAACTCACAGCGGCACAGTCCTTTGACAAGAACACACAGCAATATATTAAAACTTCCTTTAACTGTCTCTTCTGTAAAGTAAAGGACACAGACACCAATATACTTAACTCTTGTATATTTACTTAGACTAGTGGGTAAGCAATAAAACAGGAATGTCATGTGCAGAGCCCTGCAATAAACAGAGGTTAAATGAGCAGACAAGTATATAATGCTACACAACTCTAATGCCGCGTACACACAATCATTATTCACGGTGGTTTAAAAACCGCCGTGAATAATGACATTTTAAACGAGGGAACAGCTTGTTCCCCACACACGGTCATTTTTCTCGTCATTTTTTAAAATGACGAGAAAAACGATCGTCTATGGGCTCCGCGGCAGTGTTTCCCTATGGGAAACACTGCCGCGGAAGAAATGTCAGGAAAAATGACGAGAAAAATTAGAACATTTCTCATCGGAAATAATGCAGTTTTTCCCGTCGGGAAAAACGGCAAAAAGCCCACAGACGATCGTTTTTCTCGTCCAAAGGAAAAAATGTCATTTTTCCCGACGGGAAAAATGATCGTGTGTACGCGGCATAACAATTCCCTTTGCAGCTATTTCCCCTCGTGGACAAAATGGCGCCAGGAAAGTCTACGCTACACAGTCAGGCCTGACTGAATTTAGTGGAAGTTCTGTAGGGAAAATCTTCACCGGCAACGGTGGTGCACTTGAAGAATAGAATTTGTAATCCACCAATGTAACAGGGATACTGTGTCTGTCTATGAGCAAGTGCTCTCTCACCCAACCGGACGAGTCCGCGTCTGTTTCTTCCGCTGCGGTGTCTAAGTACACAGATCCCTCGACATCCGGGTCTTCGGTCCTCCTGGCAATGGTGCAGTAACAAAGGAGAGACATCCCTCAGGTTCCTCGGTGCGCGCGGAAGGCTCTTTGGAGAAAGGCCCAGGCTTTGGACCTAAAGTCACAGGAGATCAAGCAGTAGTTCAACCTGCTGGGCGGGCGGTGTCCAAAGAGAAAGACTGGGCTCCACCTCTCCCTTATAAAATCCACCCAGCAGTCCTTGCGTGGGGCAATGCACCCTGGGTGCCTTAAAGTGTACTGGGTATGGTAGTCCCTGAGAGATAAAAGGGCAATACCCCGCTACATATGTATGTACTTGACCACTTCAGATCCCGCCCATAGTCAAATGACATCCACAGATGGGATCTCCCATCCTGGGTGGATGTCATATGATGTCCTGGGCTTCCCGGCCGTCTAGGGGGTGCGTGGCATCACTCGGTACCCGGTGTGCGTGCCCAGCAGCCGCGATGTCCGCCGAGTACCCGCGATTGCCCGCAATCACGACAGGACCGTGGATCTGTGTGTGTAAACACACAGATCCATGTCCTGTCAGAGGTGAGGAGACCAATGTGTGTTCCCAGTAAAGAGGAACACACATCGGTCTCCTCCCCTTGTGAGTCCCCTCCCCCAACAGTTAGAATCACTCACTAGGGAACATATTTAACTCCTTCCTCGCCCCCTAGTGTTAACCCCTTCCCTGCCAGTGACATTTACACAGTAATCAGTGCAGTTTTATGGCACTAATTGCTGTATAGATGTGAATGGTCCCCAAATAGTGTCAAAAGTGGCTGATTTGTCCGTTGCAATGTCACGGTCACAATAAAAATCGCAGATTACTAATAAAAAAAAAAATGCAATAAATCTATCACCTATTTTGTAGACACTATAACTTTTGCGCAAACTAATCAATATACGCTTATTGCGTTTATTTTTACCAAAAATATTTAGAAGAATACGTATCGGCTTAAACTGTGGAAATTGTGGTTTTTTGGGGATACTTATTATAGCAAAAAGTAAAAAATTCTGCATTTTTTTCAAAATTGACGCTCTATTTTTGTTTATAGCGCAAAAAAAAAACCCCAAGAGGTGATCAAATACCACCAAAAGAAAGCTCTATTTGTGGGAAAAAAAGGACATCAATTTTGTTTGGGAGCCACGTCACACGGACTTCCTGGAAAAAGCTGATTGGAAGAAAGCCTAACAATGAACCAGGAAGTAGTCATATTTCCAGGGGTCGTGCATCATCTGTGTTTCGGGAGATATGTCGACAGTGACGTTCCATCGCCGCCATCTTGCTACACCCTGCACTTCTCCATAGTAAGGATACACTGAGAAGGGGGTAAGCGGGCATCTTGTTACACCCAACAGTAAACAGACTTTACATAGTGAAATCCAGTGCTTATAACTCCGTCTGACTGTTTAGATGTTGAATTTTAAAAGCAGCAGCAAGCCTGCTGATCTCACATGTTTGTCAATCTGACAAGTTCACTGCTTTTCAAATTCAACATCTAAACAGTCAGACGGAGTTGTAAGTACTGTATTTTACTGTATTTTACTATATAAACTCAGTTTACTGCTAAATAAACATAGTTACATAGTTACATAGTTATTCAGGTTGAAAAAAGTCCATCCGGTTCAACCATGAAAAAATTAAATAATAATATCATACAATCCCATATGCCTAATTCTATACCCACAGTTGATCCAGAGGAAGGTGAAAAACCCCAGCAGAGCACGATCCAATTTGCTACAGCAGGGGAAAAAATTCAGGAGACAGAGGCTCCTCCCCATTCATAAATTGAGCAGAGTAAACACAGATTACTCTGCTCAGTTATCACAGGACACAAGAGTGATCTTGCTCACTGTGTCCAATTCCTTGACAGTCCCCCCCTGCAACCGGAAGGAGAGGAGAGGAGAGGAGGGGAGCCGGCTGCAGGGGATGGGGGGGGGGGCGGAGGAGGAGGACAGAAGCAGAGGAGAACGGGGGGTGAAGAACAGGGGGGGTGGAGAAGAACACAGGGCGAAGAAGAACATGGGGGCAGAGAAGAACACAGCAGAAGAGGAGAACACGGGGGCGGAGAAGGACACAGGGGCAGAGGAGAACACGGGGGCGGAGAAGGACACGGGGGCGGAGAAGGACACGGGGCAGAGGAGAACACGGGGGCGGAGAAGGACACGGGGCGGAGAAGGACACGGGGGCGGAGGAGAACACGGGGCGGAGGAGAACACGGAGGGAGCCGGGGGAGGAAACAGCAGGAAATGATTGGTGCGGCGGGAGGGACAGCTGAAATCTATGCAAAGGAGATCAGTGCTCACAGCTGTTCCCTGCCGCACCGATCATTCCCAGGAGATCGTGAGGCACTTGCGGGTGTGCAGGAGCCACCGCAGAAATGCGGGAGACTGCCGCACCTCACAGGAGACTTGAGATGTCTTTTAGAGTGAAGCCTCGTACACACGGCCGAGAATCTCGTCGTTAAAAACATGTCGTTTTTTACGACGAGATCCTTGGACAAGAAACTTGTCCCGGCCGAGTGTACACACGCTCATTTCAAAGAACCCGCGGTTCTTTGAATGGAGCGTACGCGGTGACGTCATCGAATATGACGAGCATGCGCTTGTCACATTCGATGCCGTCACCGCCATCTTGGTTCACCCTACCTATGCCTAGGAAGCTACCGCGCATGCGTCAAAGTCATTTCGAGCATGAGCGGGCTTCCTGGCGAACAGGTAAGTGTACACACACACAATTTTCTCGTCGAGAAACAGGCTGACGAGAATCTCGACGAGAAAATAGAGAGCAGGTTCTCTATTTTCTCGTCGAGACTCTTGTCGCTTTTCTTGACGAGAAACCATACACACAAACGAATTTCTCGGCAAAAAATCTCTGCCAGCAAGTTTCTTGCTGGTTTTTGCCGAGAAACTCGGTCGTGTGTACGAGGCTTAAGTCTCAAAACATTGAAGACTACAACCAATACAAACATTTCATGTACAATCTGTGGCATGTAAACTCCCCTCAATGTAAACCCAAGATAACAAAAAACAGGGAACGTCTGCGTTTCAAACTTAAAAAGGAATATCTGATCTGTTTGCCACTAAATGAACACGTGCTATGGGGATTGATATCTGAGTTCACATTTATTATGGAAAAAGACCCTATCACACAGAAAAAGCACTGCAAAGCATTTTCTAACTTTATATGAGAAACACAGTAAAAGTTCACACAATAAAAAATAAAAAATAAAAAATGGGTAGATAAACAGCACTGTGAAAGTTTAACTACTCGGCAGTTAGAAAAATCATGTAAAGGTTGCCTATACACAGAAAAACAAACTAAACATACCACATACAAAAGAGCTAACAGACAAGTCTTTAGGACATAGGTAACAAAATCAAGACAAATTAATATACTTTCAAACAGCTAAGTAAGTATATCAAAGAAAAAATCAAGTCATTAGTGTAAACACATATCCCTCCAACTACATACATAGACCTCCCTGTCTTGTGTGCAGGGCCGCCATCAGGGGGGTACATGCAGTACACCTGTAAGGGGCCCGGAGGTCCCCAGGGGCACGGGTGGCAACCCCCCCCTATTTTTTTTACTATTTTTGTTTGTTTTTGTAAGGGGCCCGGAGGTCCCCAGGGCCCCGGGTGGCAACCCCCCCTTTTTTTTTTATATAAAAAAAAAAAATTACTTTTTTTTTATTCCTTTTTTATTATTTATCTATTTTTCTTTTTTCTTTTTTGTAAGGGGCCCAGAGGTCCCCAGAGGCCCAGATGGTAACCCCCCGACCTCAATAATTTGCGTCAGCAGCACCACCCCCACTTCTCAATTCGTGGCACCCCCCGCTTCTCAATTTGCAGCAGCAGCACTCCCCCCCCCGGTTCTCTGCTCCAGGGGGCCCATATGCCTAAAGCTGTGTAAGGGGCCCCAAAATTCCTGATGGCGGCCCTGCTTGTGTGTATAATGCTACACTTGATCACATAAGAAATTTAAGGTCAAAATAGGTAACAGTTGAACAATTTTTAGTAAACAATTCTTACTAGTGAAGTAACCATGATTCCCATGTATTTTGAATAGTTACTAATACAATCTAAACTCTAAGCAATAATAAAAATCGATGCCTGCATAACAAAGTGTAGCGGCCTCCACTCTCTCACCCCGCTGTTGGCTGTTTTTCTGCTTGTCTAGGGGTATCTTGGAGGAGAGAGTGCGGGGTCACCACGCCAAGCCTTCACCACAGGTGTTTGTGAGGTGTAAGCAAAGTTTCTCTACCTTCGGGTCGGTGTTCCGTTGCGGAACCTCCACCTCCTCTCTAGAAAAGTATCTGCCAGTAAAATGAGCCCCACACCATCAAAAGTCCAAAACTCCTTTATTCTTCTTACATCAGAGTGAAACACAATCAGTTGGACTCCCTCAACGAACAGAACAGACAGGGGGTGTGGATGCGAGTAGGCCCAGGCACAACTTACTCTCCTCTTTCCTGGCTGAAAGAGGGTTTTGGTCCCTTGTTCGGAGAAGACATCCCTCCAGGCAGTGGCGTAGCGTGGGTTGTCAGCACCCGGGGCAAGGCAAGTAATTTGCGCCCCCTAACCTGCGGACTTTTAGCACTCTCCAAGTCCCTTCCCTTCCTACAATAGTACTGACCTACCTGATTCCTATACTAACCTCTACACTGACCTACCTGATTCCTATACTAACCTCTACACACTAACCTAACTGATTCCTACATCGACCACTACACACTGACCTACCTGATTCCTATACTAACCTCTACACACTAACCTAACTGATTCCTACATCGACCACTACACACTGACCTACCTGATTCCTATACTGACCACTACACTACACACCACACCAACCTACCTGATTCCTACATCGACCACTACACTACACACTGACCTACCTGATTCCTTTACTGACCACTACATAATACACTATACACTACCCACAGACCACTACTCAATACACTACATACTGACCGCTACACAATACTCTACCCACAGGCCAATACACAATACACTATACACTACATACTGACCGCTACACTATACACAATACACTATTCAATACACTACATATTGACCGCTACACAATACACTATTCAATACACTACATACTGACCGCTACACAATACACTATACACAATCCACTATTTAATACACTACATACTGACCGCTACACAATACTCTACCCACAGACCAATACACTATACACTACATACTGACCGCTACACTATACACAATACACTATTCAATACACTACATACTGACCGCTACACAATACACTATTTAATACACTACATACTGACCGCTACACAATACACTATTCAATACACTACATACTGACCGCTACACAATACTCTACCCAATCTACCCACAGACCAATACACTATACACTACATACTGACCGCTACACTATACACAATACACTATTCAATACACTACATACTGACCGCTACACAATACTCTACCCACAGACCAATACACTACATACTGACTGCTACACTATACATTACATACTGACCGCTACACTATACACTATTCAATACACTACATACTGACCGCTACACAATACACTATACACAATACACTATACACAATACACAAACTTTCTGGCTGCTCCCTCTCCCCAGACCATATCTACTCCCCCCAGGCAGAGTGAGTCTCTTACCTTTATTTTCTTCCATCTGCTCTGCCGCCTGTCACACTGCTCGCTGGACTGCCTGTCCTGAGGAGATGATGATGATGGCGGCCACAGACTGCCTGCCGCCGCGCCGTGCCGGGACCATGATCGGAGACCCGGCCGGAGAGGGAGGAGGAGGAGGAGATGATGATGATGATGATGGCGGCTGGCCGCAGACTGCCTGCCTGCCTGCCACCGCGCCGCGGACCTGGTGACCTGGGCCGGAGAGGAGGAGGAGGAGGAGAAGACAGCCCTGCTTCCCCGCGATTAAGGACAGGCCACATTGATTTATGGAGCAAGGGTGACACCGGCGTGGGATTGCGCCCCCCAAATGTTGCGCCCGGGGCCTAGGCCCCCCTCGCACCCCCCACGCTATGCCACTGCCTCCAGGTGGTCTCCGAAGGCCCACCCAACACCTGCAGTCTGCTGCACCGGATCCTCAGGTGAGTACCCCCTCCAGTCCCTTACGCCTCTGGATTCGGGCACCCCCTCCAGGGGTCCCCTAGGAAATCCTTCCTCCGCGGAACACAGCGAAAGACACAGGCCTCCGGATCCCCATCCGAGTACCTCACCCCAGGCTGAAGGTGCCTGGGATGGAACACGAGCTCCGGGTGTCCAGGCCTAGACCACCTGGACACCGACCACGAACTGCAGCCCTCAGGCTAAAGGTGCCTGGGACTCAACTACCGTCACACAAAATGGCCGACCCCCTTACACCCTCCCCCAGAAAGTCCAGCAGAGCCTCCGCCCCGCTGTACTCATGCTGCAAGAGGCCGAAAAGGGTACGGCACTGCAATGATGGCTCAACCCCGGGACCAAGGCGACTATACACTACAGTTTCCCGACCAATTTCAAACATAACAGAAAAGCACATACCCGCTACAAAAGTATACACACAGCAAGATGTCCTACCTTTAGGCAAATGTACACAAACTACATTCCCCCTTATATAACATAGGAGATGCTGTTTTGGCGGGAAACTGTGTGCACGCGCAATGACAATTCTCTTGTGTTGCCTGTTGATTCGCACATGCGCAATAAAAATTCTTCACTTAAAGTGACACTAAAGGTTCAAGTTTTTTTTTTAAATAACAAACATATCATACTTACCTCCACTGTGCAGCTCCTTTTGCACAGAATGGCCCCGATCGTCCTCTTCTGGGGTTCCACTGCGGCTCTCTCGGCTCCTCCCCGCAATAGATAACACCCTCTGGGAAGCGCTCTTAAATAATATAAAACCTTGCACCCTTGAGGCGGTTTTTATATTATCATATATATTATCATATATATTTATATTTATTTCATTATCAATTATTTGTATCAGTATGAAGTTTTTTAACCACTTGCTTACTGGGTACATATACCCCCTTCCTGCCCAGGCGAAATTTCAGCTTTCGGCACTGTCACGCTTTAACTGACAATTGCACGGTCGTGCGACGTGGCTCCCAAACAAAATTGACATCCTTTTTTCCCACAAATAGAGCTTTCTTTTGGTGGTATTTGATCACCTCTGCGGTTTTTATTTTTTGCGCTATAAACAAAAAAAGAGCGACAATTTTGAAAAAAACACAATATTTTTTACTTTTTGCTATAGCAAATACCCCAATTTAAAAAAATAAAAATGAAAAACATTTTTCTCATTTTAGGCCGATACTTATTCTTCTACATATATTTGGTAAAAAAAAAAAAATCGCAATAGGCGTATAGTGATTGCTTTGTGCAAAAGTTATATCGTCTACAAAATAGGGGATAGAATTATGATTTTTTTTTGATTTTTTTGATTTTTTTTTTACTAGTAATGGCGGTTATCTGTCAGGACTGTGATATTGCGGCGGACAGATCGGACACTTTTGACACATTTTTGGGACCATTCACATTTATACAGCGAACAGTGCTATAAATATGCCCTGATTACTGTATAAATGTGACTGGCAGGGAGGGGGTTAACACTAGGGGGCGAGGAAGGGGTTAAATGTGTTCCCTGGGAGTGATTCTTACTGTGGGGGGAGGGGACTGACTGGGGGAGGTGACCGATCTGTGTCCCTATGTACAAGGGACACACCATCGGTCTCCTCTCTCCCTGACAGGACGTGGATCTCTGTGTTTACACACAGAGATCACGTCCTTGGCTGTGTAACGGGTGATCGCGGGTACCTGGTAGACATTGCAGCCACCAGGCACGCGCATCGGCACCTGAGTGACACGGCAGGAGGAGCCAAGGCCATCAATATACGGCATCCCGGACCTGTAGAGCCACCTTGTGCCCGTCATTTGACAATGGCCCGGGCTCCAAGAAGTTAAAATATTTTTTTTCTAAACAGCTATCCAATGTCCCTTTGGTTTTAGCAAGAGCCATGTTATTAGCTTCCCGTGGGCGTCACCCTTGGTCTTTTGACCGCCCACGGAAGTGGGAGGGTTTTCCAAGCCCTTCTGGGAGGTCCCTGCTTGCTTGATTAGTGGTGCATGTGTGTGTATATATATATATATATATATATATATATATATATATATATGGACAGCTGAGGGAGGCAACACTGCTGGGCTCTGAGGAAGAAGGTAATCCTTTGAAACGCGTCAACCGGCAGTGGCTCTCGTCATTTCCTCTGTGACCATTTGGAGTGTATCCGGTTCTGACTCATTGCTGCTACTTGAGGAAACGATTTACATTGTGAGCCATTCACCTACGTTTGTGAGTAGTTTTCTTTTATATCCATTTAAAATAAAATCCATCCAAAGGATAATGCACTAGGCTGGTGCGCCCTTTCTTTCTTTTTCAAGTAAAACGGGGGGGGCTGGGGGGCCGGACACTGCAATGTGTTTTTCACCTTAATGCATAGGGTTTACAACCCCTTTAATTTACCTAACTTTTCATATAGGAAAATTAATTGCTCAGACAGATGAGTGGATTCAGACGTTATCCAATCACATTGCACAGTGTATGTGGAAAAACATTACTCTGACAAATGAGTGGATGCCGGGGGCACGCATTGCGGTGATCGTTGTTGCGGCGTGTCAATCTGATACACGCAACTCCGATCTAGGTAAAGAGCCTCTGAGGAAGACTCTTTACCACGTGATCAGCTGTGTCCAATCACGGCTGATCACGATGTAAACAGGAAGAGCCATTGATCGGCTTTTCCTCACTCATGTCTGACGGACGGGAGTAGAGGAGAGCCGATCAGCTGTTCTCCTGACAGGGGGGGGTCTGTGCTGATAGTTTATCAGTGCAGCCCCCACGCTGATGCCCGCCCAGGACCACCAGGGATGCCACCATACCACCAGGGATTTTCACAAAAAGTACCCAAAAAGGTATGCCACCCGGGACCACCAGGGAGATGGCAATCAGTGCCCATCAGCAATGCCTGCCAGTGCCATCAGTGATGCCTATCAGTGCCGCATATCAGTGCCCAGCAGTGCAGCCTATCAGTGCCCAGCAGTGCCCAGAAGTGCCGCGTATAAGAACCCAGCAGTGCTGCCTATCAGTGTCACCCATAAGTACCCATCAGTGCAGCCTTTTAGTGCCCATCAGTGCCCACCAGTGCCCAGCAGTTCCCACTGGTGCCACCCACGAGTGCCCATCAGTGCCCATCAGTGCTGCATATCAGTGCCACCCTTCAGTGCCACCTACCAGTACACATCAGTGCCGTCTATCAGTGACCATCGCCAGTGCCCGTCAGTGCCACCTCATTGTGCCACCTCATCGGTGCCGCCTTGTCAGTGCCGCCTTATCAGTGCCCATCAGTTAAGGATAAAATGTACTTATTTACAAAATGTTATAACAGAAACAAAAGAAAAACTTACCGTATTTATCGGCGTATAACACGCACTTTTTTCCCCTTAAAATCAGGGGAAAATCGTGGGTGCGTGTTATACGCCGATACTCCGCCGATTCCCCTGCTGAAACGAGCGAGAGGAGCGAGCGGAGCCGAAGCCGAAGTACACTCGGCTTTACTCGGCTCCTCTCGCAGTTCCGCCCATCTCTGACTGCGCCGCTGACATAGAGAAAGCCGAGTGTACTTCGGCTAGTCTCGGCTCCTCTCGCAGTCCTGCCCCTGACTGTGAGCAGAGCCGAGTATAGCCAAAGTACACTCGGCTTTCTCTGTCAGCGGCGCAGTCAGTGGAGATGGGCGGGACTGCGAGAGGAGCCGAGTCTAGCCGAAGTACACTCGGCCCCGCTCGCTCCTCTCCACAAAAATCGGCGCCAAATTTAAAAAACGCCGAGACTGACAAGGCTGCAAAGGCACTGGGCAAGGCTGCAGATGGACAGATGGTCACTGGTCAAGGCTGCAGATGGACAGATGGTCACTGGGCAAGGCTGCAGATGGACAGATAGACACTGGGCAAGTATGCAGATGGACAGATGGACAATGGGCAAGGCTGCAGATGGACAGATGGACACTGGGCAAGGCTGCATGCTGCATTTAAATGTAAGTTTTTTTTCCTTGAATTTCCCTCCTAAAAGTTTTTTTCCTTAAAATTCCCTCCTAAACTTGGGGTGCGTGTTATACGCCGGCGCGTGTTATACGCCGATAAATACGGTAATTTTTTTTCAAAATTGTCGTTCTTTTTTTATTTGTTTAGCAACAAATAAAAAACGCAGAGGTAAACAAATACCACCAAAAGAAATCTCTATTTGTGAGAACAAAATGGTAACATTTTTGTTTGGGTATAGTGTAGCATGACCGCGCAATTGTCATTTAAACAGCGACAGCGCTGAAAGCTGAAAATTGGCTTGGGCAGGAAGGGGGTGTAAGTGCCCGGTATTGAAGTGGTTAAACAAGAATATATACATACTTTTTAGCCTGGTAATAGAAGATGGTAAACTGTAGTAAAGTTATCCACAGTATTCTGACAAAACTGTAGAAGATTACATTGGCTGCGCTTGCTAATAGTAGGTGCGAAAGTTTGCGCAAGTGCGCAATAGCGCTTCCTTTGTAAATATGGTTTGGTGCATATAAGTGCACCATAATTTTTGATAAATGTCTTGAGTCCCGTTTTTTTGTGCAATTGTTCCCTTTTCTCCACTGCACCACAGGCGCAGGTCTTTAGTAAATCACCCCCTTAGTGTCCGATTTGTCCGCCGCAATATTGCAGTGCCGCTATACGTCGCTGATCGCAGCCATTACTAGTAAAAATAAATATAAATAAATAAAAATTCCATAAATCTATCCCGTAGTTTGTAGGTGCTATAACTTTCGCGCAAACCAATCAATCTACGCTTATTCTTACTTATTTTTTTAACAAAAATATGTAGCAGAATACGTATTGGAATAAATTGACTAAGAAATTAGATTTTTTTTTTTTTTTTTACAATTTTCTGTTATAGCAGAAAGTATAAAATATATATTTTTTTTTTCAAATTTTTTTTTTTTTTCTATAGCGCAAAAAATAAAAACCACAGAGGTGATCAAATACCACCAAAAGAGAGCTCTATTTGTGAGAAAAAAAAAAGGACATGCATTTTATTTGGGTACAGTGTTGCACCGACCACGCAATTGTCATTTAAAGCAACTCAGTGGCGTATCGCAAAAAATGGCCTGGTCATGAAGGGGTGTAAACCTTCCGGAGCTGAAGTGTTTATGCCAAAAAAAGGGCCCCTCATTAGCCTAATTTCTATTTTTATTTTTTTATCACACAAAACGAAAACATAAAATGACTGAAAAAAAGTAAAATGATAAACTATTAAAGCAACAGTACATATCATATGCATACACACAAAAAAAGAGAGAGAAAAAAAAACAACCTTGAAATAACACTCGCTTTCACTTTGCGAAATTTTGCCTAAGAAGCTCAATGAATGATATCATATTAAGGTAGATATACCCTAGAACAGTAATTGCTAGCCTTGGCTCCCCAGATGTTTTGGAACTACATTTCCCTTGGTACTCACCTACACTGCAGAGTGCATGAACATCATGGGAAATGTAGTTCCAAAACATCTGGGGTGCCAAAGTTAGCCATCACTGCTCTAGAACATCCTAAAAAAAATCTGGTTTGCTTTCCTTCCATGAAGGAGTTAAATGAACACAAGCAGTAAAAACCCTTACCAAAAGTCGATGGTCATCCTCCTCTGCAGACTGGTGTAGAAGCCGTGGATAGCCAGCACCGTGAAAAGGAAGAGGCGCCATCTACGCAGTATACTGTTCAAATGCATATCCTAAGATCGTCTCTATAGAACTTGACAGGAAATATTCCTTCCCAGAGAGGACCTTGCCAGGTATTGGAATCTTACATGTAGACTTGAGGTCCGGCTTGACCTGGTTGGGACAAGGAACGATCTTGATTCACTAGACTGTCAGGAGGTGTGCCAAGGGGTCGGGATCCCAAGTAGAGCAGTGCCGGGAGGGAGGTGAAAGATCGTTGTGCACTTCATTTATGAGCAGAATATATTGCACTATTAGATTCGGGTCAGACACTTCTAAAGAGATAAGATATATACACACAGGATAAGGAAAAGATTTCCAACACTAATGCCCTGTACACACGATCGGAATTTCCGATGGGATAAAATCCGATGGAATTTTCCTTCGGAATTCCGTTCAAGCTGTCTTCCATCAGTCTTGCCTACACACTGTCAGACAAAATTCAGACCGTCCAAAACGCGGTGACGTACAACACTACGACGAGCCAAGAAAAATGAAGGTCAATGCTTCTGAGCATGTGTCGACTTGACTCTGAGCATGCGTGGATTTTTCTCCGACGGAGTTCCACACAGACGATCGGAATTTCCCATAGGATTTTTTTCCATCAGAAAAAAATAAAACATGTTCTATTTCTAAACTCCGAAGGAAAAAAGTCCGATGGGGCCCACACACGGTCGGAATTTCCGATGAAAAAACTCAGTCTGAGGCCTCGTACACACGGCCGAGATTCTCGTTGAAAAAAACATGTCGTTTTTTTCGACGAGATTCTTGGACAAGAAACTTGTCCCGGCCGAGTGTACACACACTCGTTTCAAAGAACCCGCGGTTCTTTGAAAGAAGTGTACGCGGTGACGTCATCGACTACGTCGAGCATGCGCTCGTCACATTCGATGCCGGCGCCGCCATCTTGGTCTACCCTACGTATGCCTAGGAAGCTACCGCGCATGCGTCGAATTCATTTCGAACATGCGCGGGCTTCCGGGAGGACAGGTAAGTGTACACACACTCACTTTTCTCGTCGAGAAACATGCCGAGGAGAATCTCGACGAGAAAATAGAGAGCAGGTTCTCTATTTTCTCGTCGAGGTTTCTTGTCGGTTTTCTCGACGAGAAACCCGATAGCAGCGTACACACGACCGATTTACTCGGCAAGACCTCTCTGCCAGCAAGTTTCTTGCTGGTTCTTGCCGAGAAAATCGGTCGTGTGTACGAGGCCTGACTTTTTTCATCGGAAATTCCGATCGTGTGTACGCGGCATAAGAGCGACATTTTAGGAAAAACAGGCAATGCAATATATATAAAGATGCACAGCGAGCTCTTTCTCTCTTCCGTTTCTCATTTCCCTGTTCCTTTACCTGATTCTTTTTCAATTATCTATGTATCTTTTGATCTATCTAGTTCCCTTTCTCTATCCTGATCCCTTTACCTATCCTGTCCCCTTCCTCTATACCAGTGATGGCGAACCTTGGCACCCCCGATGTTTTGGAACTACACTTCCCATGATGCTCATACACTCTGCAGAGTAGATGAGCATCATGGGAAATGTAGTTTCAAAACATCTGGGGTGCCATGGTTCACCATCATTGCTCTATACTGTCCCCTTCTTCTATTCTATTCCCTTCCCCTATGCTGTTCCCTTTCTGTATTTGGTTTCCTTTTCTATCCCGTTCACTTTTCCTATGGTTTTCCCAATTTTCTATCATGTTCTCTTACCTTTGGGTTTTCTATTATGTTTCCTTTCTTTATCCTGTTCCCTTTCCTTATTCTGTTCATTTCCTTGTTTCCTTTAACTATCCCATTCACATTTTTCTTTTCCATGATTTATCCCTTTCTCAATCCTGATCCCTTTACCTGTCCTGTTCCCTTCCCCTATTTTGTTTCCATTTTCTAACCTGTTCCCTTTCCCTGGGTTGTTCCCATTTTCCATCCTGATCTATTTTCCTGTTTTTTTTTTTCACATTTTCTAACCTGTCCTTCTCCTTATGCTGTTTCAATTTTCAAACCTGTTCCCCTCCTCATGGTGTTCCAGTGTTATATTTTGTTTCCTTTTCCTGTTCTTTCTCCCTAATCCTGTTCCCTTTTCCTCTTCTTTACCATTTTTTTTCTTATCCTTGATCTATCTTGTTTACTTTTCCTATCCTGCTTCATTTTCCTATCTGGTTCCTTCTTCCTATCCTGTTCCCATTCTGTATTTGGTTCACTTTCCCTATATTGTTCGCCTTCCCTATTATGTTTCCATGTTCTGACATGTTCTATTTTTCCCGTGTTGTTCCCATTTTCTATCCTGTTCCCTTTCATATGGTTTTCCCCATTTCCTATCCTGTCCCCTTTCCTATGGGTTACCCATTTCCTATCCTGTTCCCTTTCATATGGTTTCCCCATTTCTTATTCTGTTCCCTTTCCTATGGTTTTCCCCATTTCCTATCCTGTTCCCTTTCCTATGGTTTTCCCCATTTCCTAACCTGTCCCCTTTCCTATGGTTTCCTCATTTCCTATCCTGTTCCCTTTCCTATGGTTTTCCCCATTTCCTAACCTGTTCCCTTCCCTATGGTTTCCCCATTTCCTATCCTGTTCCCTTTCCTATGGTTTTCCCCATTTCCTATCCTGTCCCCTTTCCTATGGTTTCCCCATTTCCTATCCTGTTCCCTTTCCTATGGTTTTCCCCATTTCCCATGGTTTTCCACATTTCCTATCCTGTTCCCTTTGCTATGGTTTTCCCCATTTCCTATCCTGTTCCCTTTCCTATGGTTTCCCCATTTCCTATCCTGTTCCCTTTCCTATGGTTTCCCCATTTCCTATCCTGTTCCCTTTCCTATGGTTTTCCCCATTTTCTATCCTGTTCCCTTTCCTATGGTTTCCCCATTTCCTATACTGTTCCCTTTCCTATGGTTTTCCCCATCTCCTATCCTGTTCCCTTTCCTATCCTGTTCCCTTTCCTATGGTTTTCCTGATTTCCTATCCTGTTCCCTTTCCTATGGTTTTCCCGATTTCCTATCCTGTTCCCTTTCCTATGGTTTTCCCGATTTCCTATCCTGTTCCCTTTCCTATGGCTTTCCCCATTTTCTATCCTGTCCTGAGCGAGTTTGGGGTGGAGGAACTTAACTGGCCTGCACAGTGTCCTGACCTCAACCCGATAGAACACCATTGGGATGAATTAGAGGGGAGACTGCAAGCCAGGCCTTCTCTCCAACATCAGTGCCTGATCTCAGAAATGTGCTTCTGGAAGAATGGTCAAACATTCCTATAGACACACTCCTAAACCTTGTGGATAGCCTTCCCAGAAGAGTTGAAGCTGTTATAGCTGCAAAGGGTGGGCCAACTCAATATTGAACCCTATGGACTAAAGCCTCGTACACATGGTTGGACTTCAAACAAGCTTTACTGTGGATTTTTGTCTGAAAGGGAGTTTGCCGGGAACACCCATAGCATACACACGGCAGGACTTTTCTGCAAACTTTCCCAAAACTTTTCCAACATCACGTGGTCTTTCTGCTCTTTACCGCCACCCTTTGGTCAACTTCTGCTATTGTTGGTTGATTTTAACATTGGTTCTGGGCATGCTTATTTGTCCATCGGACAAAAGTCAGATGGATTTCTGTACACGCGGTCGGACTTTGCTCCATCGGACTTTTGTTGGCGAAAAGTTTGTCCGTTTGCAGACCGAACATTTGTCCGATGAAAGACAAAAAAGTTTGTCCGATGGTGCGTACACACGGCCGGATTTTTTTTTGTCAAACTTGCTCAAAATGAAGTTCGTTGGCAAAAAGCCTGACCGTGTGTACGGGGCTTTAGACTGGGATGCCATTAAAATTCATGTGGGTGTAAAGGCAGGCGTCCCAATACTTTTGGTGCGATAGTGTGTATATAAATATATATATATATATATATATATATATATATATATATATATATAGCTATATATATATATATAGCTATATTTATATAGCTATATATATATATGTAGCAGGTATATGCTTTCCTATTTTTGAATCTGGTGGGGAGACTGTGATGTATGGTTCCCTGGGGCCCATCAGGTGGCGCTGTCACTTTGGCCCC
This sequence comes from Rana muscosa, assembly GCA_029206835.1. NCBI lineage: Eukaryota > Metazoa > Chordata > Amphibia > Anura > Ranidae > Rana > Rana muscosa. The sequence goes on along the minus strand of CM055118.1, from coordinate 365,247,759 downwards.
GGGGTTGAGCCACCGTTGCGGTGTCGTTCCTCTTTTTGGCCTCTTTCAGCAGTAGTATGGTGGGGCGGAGAACCCGCCGTGCTTGCTGGGAGAGAGTATAAAGGCGGCAGGCATTTTTGGTGGCGGGGAGTCGAGTCGAAGCGGATCCCCAGGCACCTTCAGCCTGAGGGCGGTGTTCGTGTTGGAGTCCTGGGCGGTCTAGGCCTAGAGGACTTTCGGAGGTCGTGTTCCATCCCAGGCACCTTTAGCCTGGGGTGAGGTACTCGGATGGAGGTCTGGAGCTCAGTGCCCACCACTGAGTTCCGCGAGGGAAGGAGGTCCTAGGGAACCCCGGGAGTGGGTACCCGAATCCGGAAGGCGTAATGGACCGGTAGGAAATACTTGCTTGAAGACCTGGTGCAGCATATTGCCAGGGACAGGTGAGCCTCCCATCGGAGACCGCCTGGAAGGAAATTCCCCCTCGCTCGGAGACCGCAGCCCACTTTCAGGAAGGAAAGTGGAGAGTTTGTTGTGTCTGGGGCCTATTCGTTCCCACACCCCCCCTTGTCTGTTCTATTCGAGAAAAGAAGGAGTTCAACTGTTGTGTATACTCTGTTATTTGGAAGAATAAAGGAGTGTTGGACTTTGTAACGGCACCCCAAGTATGAAAGGGGTTAACACCATTAGGATATTCCCTTTCCAACCACACGAAAGCCACCAGACACTCCAACCAGCCGAATAAGACCCCATACGAATGATTCTCCCCCCAGATACGAGACAACGCTCTGTATTCAAGTTCCAAAACAGGGAATTACTTTATTTTCAAAACACATGGTAACACATTTCTCTTCAAAACCCTCCCCTCCCATCCTTTGGGGAACAGGGCGGGTTAAACTGTCCAATGACAATGGTGATACAGGTCAGGTGTGTTCAAACTTCTCCTTTGATAAACAGTCTTAGGCAGGAGGGTTGATTCCCCCCCCCCTCCTCACAGAAGACACTTCCACATCCCATAATATGGAGCCAGCCGGTCTACCAAGCTCCAATCAACATCATCACAATGAAAGGGCCTGTAGCATAGGTGAGGCTCATTAGCATTACACAAGGAGACAGGAGACACATCAGCCTCTCTTAATTTAACCTGTTGAGTTCAGAACCAACAGAATAACTATTTACAGATCCTGGGCAATATTGGGGAATAATGTTACAGACCCATTTTAAAACAATCCCATACATATTCTCAATGTCCATTATTTCATTGCTCACCCTGTGCTCCAAAGTGACCCCCTGTCACACATCTCCCCTTTCGGCAGGAGACTAACAGAGGAGGGGACCCCAGACGGGTTGATTCCGAAGTTAGTCCATAGTTCCATTCTTCTAATGTCTGGACAACCCATCACCACTAGGGACCCGAGATGACGTCTGTTTGCCGGGACAACCCATCAGCATTGCCATTTTGCTTACCGGGTCGGTAGCTGATGGTGAAATTGTAAGGTTGTAGGGCTAGGCTCCACCGCAACAACCTGCCATTGTCTCCTGAGACCCGGTTAAGCCAGACCAATGGGTTGTGGTCGGTGACCAGTGAAAATTCCTGTCCGTATAAGTAAGGGTTCAACTTTTTAAGGGCCCAGACCAGGGCCAAACACTCTTTCTCCACTGCCGCATAGCTCACTTCCCGGGGTAATAGCTTTCTACTCAGGTATGCGACAGGGTGTTCTCCTCCATCCTCCCCAACTTGGCTCAGCACAGCCCCCAGTCCAAACATGGAAGCATCTGTGTGGACAAGAAAACGTTTGTTAGGTACTGGGGCAGCCAAGACAGGAGCATTTACAAGTGCTTGCTTGAGGGCTAGAAACGTGGTTTCACAAGCTGGAGACCACAGGACCTGCCTAGGTAAATTCTTTTTCGTCAGGTCCGTCAGGGGTTTGGCGATAGCACTATAATTAGGCACAAAACGTCGGTAGTACCCTGCAGTTCCCAAGAAGGCTAATACCTGGGTCTTAGTACGGGGCGTGGGCCAGTTAGCTACTGCCTCTACCTTGGCTGGCTCTGGTCTCTGATTCCCACACCCCACTCGGTGTCCCAGGTACTGCACCTCCGCCATACCTAGATGGCACTTGTCTGGTTTCAAGGTCAGGCCTGCGGCCCGAATTTTGTCCAGAACCACCCCTACGTGCACCAGGTGCTCCTCCCAAGACCCACTGTAGATCGCAATGTCATCCAGGTATGCACATGCAAAATCCTGGAAGCCATCGAGGAGCCTATCCACCATACGTTGGAAGGTGGCCGGGGCATTTTTCATCCCAAATGGCATGACCCTAGACTGGTACAGGCCAAATGGGGTAACAAATGCCAACTTGGGGATAGCATCCTCGGCCAGGGGGATCTGCCAATAACCTTTACACAGGTCTATTGTAGTTAAATAACGTCCCCTGGCTATCCGATCTAGCAGTTCGTCTACCCTGGGCATCGGGTAGGCATCGGTGGTGGTCTTCTCATTGAGTCGCCTGTAGTCCACGCAGAACCGGGTAGTTCCGTCTTTCTTAGGCACCAGGACTACAGGTGAGGCCCAAGGGCTGTCAGAAGGCTCAATGACTCCTAACTAAATCATCTCTTGTATCTCCTTCCGCATTTCTTCTCGGACTGCTTCAGGGATACGGTAGGGGGGCTGTCGACGGGGTGCTTGTCCAGGGGTCTCTACCTTATGCACAGCCAGGGTCGTATAGCCCGGTTTTTGGGAGAACGTTGCCTGTTTCTCCCCCAGAAGCCGCTTAGCCTGTTCCTTCTTTGTGGGGCTTAACCGGTCTCCTAGCTGCACAAGGCTAATGAGGTCGGTCTGGGGCTCTCTCTCTAGTAAGTCAGGGAGGGGTAGACCTTCTGAGTCGTCCGAAGCAGGGGCACATACTGTAGCAACATCCTCCTGCCGTTCCTGATACTCCTTCAGCATGTTAACATGAAAGGTTCGCTGGAATCTTTCATCTGCACAGCTGGCAATAACATAGGTAGTATCACATACCTGGGCTACTACTTTATATGGGCCCTGCCAAGATGCCTGCATCTTGTCAGTCTTCACAGGTTTGAGCACTAAGACCTTCTGCCCAACCTGGAAGATACGCTGTCGGGCCCCCCGATCGTACCATCTCTTCTGTCTTCCCTGGGCCGCCTGGAGATTCTCCCTTACCATCAGAGACAGTTGCTCCATGCGGTCCCGGAGTTCCAGAATGTAGGGCACTATGGGGGTCCCTTCTTGCTCTGTCTCTCCCTCCCAGTGTCATCTGATGAGGTTGAGGGGTCCGCGGACCCTTCTCCCATAGAGCAACTCGAAGGGCGAGAACCCCGTAGATTCCTGGGGTACCTCTCTGTACGCAAATAACAGGTGAGGCAGGAATCTCTCCCAGTCTCTGCAAGCGTCCGAAAAGGTCCTCAGCATTTTCTTAAGGGTCCCGTTAAAGCGTTCGCAGAGACCATTAGTCTGGGGGTGGTAAGGTGAGCTCAGCAAGGGCTTAATATTGCACACCTTCCACAACTGCTGGGTGAGCACCGCAGTAAACTGGGTTCCCTGGTCAGAGAGAATCTTCTTAGGGAACCCCACTCTGGTAAAAATCTTAACCAGGGCATCAGCTACTGTCTCTGCTTCAATGTTAGACATAGCCACTGCCTCTGGGTAACAGGTGGCGTAGTCCACCACGGTGAGAATATACTTCTTCCCGGATGGACTAGGCCTGGCCAGGGGACCCACAATGTCAACGGCTATGCGGTAAAAGGGCTCCCCAATAATAGGCATGGACATGAGTTTAGCCTTAGGGTGGTCCCCCCTCTTACCTATCCGTTGACATGTGTCACACGTTTTGCAGTATTGTCGCACATCCTGGCTAAAATTGGGCCAGAAGAAATTCTTTGTGATCCTATGGGCTGTACGATGGAACCCTAGGTGTCCTGCTAGCGGTACATCATGCCCGATTCGCAGAATCTCCAGCTGGTATTTCTTAGATACCACCAGCTGTCGTTTCTGCGAAGGGGCCTTACTTCTCCGAGCTGGCTTAGGGATCCTATACAGTCTATCCCCCACCCATTCAAAAAGCTCCCCATCTATTCCCCTTTCCTGAGTATCTGCCTTAGCCCTATACTTGTGTAAGGTCGGGTCCTCCCGAGTTTCCCTCCAGAATGCTTCTGGGGTATCCCAGCCTAAGAGCGCCTGATCTAAGGTACGTGTCGGGGAAGGTAGTCTCACCTGTGTCTCAGCAGCAAGCGGGCCGGTTCCAGCAGTACGTGTCTGGGCACGGGTAGTCACGGGGTTGACTTCATCCGGGCCCATCGGGGCGTAAGCAGAAAGGAGGGGGCTCAAATCATTCCCCAGTAGTACATCCACTGGCAAATCTTTCATCACCCCCACATTCACGTGTCCCGAACCAACCCCCCAATCCAGGTGAACACGGGCAACAGGTAGCCGGAAGACGGTACCTCCCGCTACTCTTACGGCCACAGTGTCTCCGGTATGTTGGCTCTCTGGGATGAGGTTCTTCTGTAGTAGGGTCATGGTAGCGCCACTATCACGTAAGCCATTGGCTACCGTTCCATTAACCCGGACCGTCTGCCTGTGTTGCTGCCTGTTGTCCCGGTTAGCGGCTTGTATTGGATCAGCCTCGTGCAGGACGCCCCAATGTTCTTCCTCCTCAACGCAGTGGGCCGCAGGCATGGATGTGTTGCGGTTCCCCCTTGCTGGCTGTCTCCATGACTGGGACTGCCTGGCTGGATTCAACGGACAGTCTGGCTTTTTGTGCCCTAGCTGTTTACACCCGAAACACCTGATGGGTTGTGAGTAGTCCTGGGAGTTGAACCTGGGCTGCTGAGAATAAGTGGCCGCTGGAGGTGGTGCTGTAGGGCGGTATGACTGTGGTTGGTAGGCGATAGCCAGAGGGGGTGCCGCTGATCGATAATCCACCCGAGCTGTTGCCTTAACCACAGGGGTATCCAGTTTGCGGGCGTCTGTGTATTCATCCGCCAAGCGAGCTGCTTCAGGCAAGGTGAAAGGTTTTCGGTCCCGGACCCACTCTCTGACTTCCAGGGACAGTTTGTCAAAGAAGTGCTCCAGCAGGAACACCTGCAGCACCTCTTCCCCAGATTCTGCTTGGCACCCAGCGACCCAGTGAGAGGCCGTGCGGTGTAGGCGGCATGCCCACTCGGTATACGAGTCTCCAGTCTGCTTGCTCGTCTCTCGGAACCGCCTCTGGTATGCCTCCGGTGTGACGGCATACCTGGCCAACAGTGTTTCTTTTACCAGTCCATAGTTCATAATATCCTCATCTGGGATGGCCCTGAACGCTTCACTGGCCCGGCCAGACAGTTTCCCAGACAAAATGGTAACCCATTCCTCTGTGGGCACCCGGTGTAGGGCACATTGCCGTTCAAAATCAGCAAGGTACCCATCAATCTCCCCTTCAGTTTCAATGAAATTTTTAAAAGCAATAAAATGTATCTTTCTCCTTTCAGTTGGTGCTGCTGTGACTTCTGCTGCTGCAGAACCTCTTTGCTGTAGCAAATTTATGTCAACAGCCGCTATAACTCGGTCTATGATCTCCGCTGTAGGGTTAGGACCATAATGTGCCAATCTTATGTTAACAGCCCGATCAAAACTTGCCTCTTCGGGTGTCCTGTCTGTTACGCTGGGCCTTTCTGTTATGTTGGGTCTTTCAGCTCCATCCATTTCGACTAGTTCTCTGATAATGTCCCTCTTCTTACGGTTGTTGGCCGGTCTTCCCCGGTTCTCCAGTAAGTCTTTGAGGGTAGAACGCTTTAGCCGTTCATACTGTGCTTCCATTGGCCTGTGTCCTCTTGTAGCTGTCCTTCCGGCTGTGGGGATCAATCCCACTGCTTGCCACCAATTGTAACGGCACCCCAAGTATGAAAGGGGTTAACACCGTTAGGATATTCCCTTTCCAACCACACGAAAGCCACCACTCCAACCAGCCGAATAAGACCCCATACGAATGATTCTCCCCCCAGATACGAGACAACGCTCTGTATTCAAGTTCCAAAACAGGGAATGACTTTATTTTCAAAACACATGGTAACACATTTCTCTTCAAAACCCTCCCCTCCCATCCTTTGGGGAACAGGGCGGGTTAAACTGTCCAATGACAATGGTGATACAGGTCAGGTGTGTTCAAACTTCTCCTTTGATAAACAGTCTTAGGCAGGAGGGTTGATTCCCCCCCCCCCCTCCTCACAGAAGACACTTCCACATCCCATAATATGGAGCCAGCCGGTCTACCAAGCTCCAATCAACATCATCACAATGAAAGGGCCTGTAGCATAGGTGAGGCTCATTAGCATTACACAAGGAGACAGGAGACACATCAGCCTCTCTTGATTTAACCTGTTGAGTTCAGCACCAACAGAATAACTATTTACAGATCCTGGGCAATATTGGGGAATAATGTTACAGACCCATTTTAAAACAATCCCATACATATTCTCAATGTCCATTATTTCATTGCTCACCCTGTGCTTCAAAGTGACCCCCTGTCACAGACTTTATGGGTGTTGGGCTCATTTACTGGCAGACATTGTTCCAAAAGAGGTGGAGGCTCTGATGCAGGACACCGGCCTGGAGGTAAAAGAACTTTGCTCACACCACACAACTACTTGCGGTGAAGGCTTGGCGTAGTGACCTCTCTCTCCCTCCTCTAAAGTAACCCCTAGACAAGAGACAGATGAGCTGAACCGAGAGTGAGAGGGAGGAGGGTGCTACATGTGGGGGCTCGGGTCCGGGAAGGTGTTAATGCTACAACGGAGTTTGGACGTGTCTGCCCGGAGGAGTTACGAGTAGGCCGGCGATCATTGGCCAAAGTGCATCCCTGCTCGAAGTCGTGGACATGACCTGGTGAAGGGAAAGGCCCACGCAGAAGAGCGAGGAAAGGGGGGAGCTCAGCCGTGTGAAGTAGTACACGTGGGGGATTCTATTTGCACTGCGCCACCAGGCACACCCCCATCGCTTAGTTCGTGGGCGTGATTTAGAAAGAAAAGAAGAAAAGCCCGCGAACTGGAGCAAAGGGAGGGGTCCGATACGTGTGAAGGACTACACGTGGGACTTGGCGCAAAAACTGGCAGTGTGCAATGGACCAACAGCAAGTCACCATGTTCGGACATACGTCGTGGATTCCGGTTCACCCTTCGACCACGACTCTGACTGCTGCTGCTCCGGTGACCGATACGGGGATTCGGCTAAAGCCAAGGGGCCGATTCGCCTTGTATTCGTGCATGGACGTTGAGGCCCTGGGTGTGATTTGTCCCGGCTGTTTGGGACTGGTGTGCCAACTGAAGCCATTCGGGCGATGTGAAGCCTGCGGGGAGTTCCTGTTCGAAGTGGACCCAGTTATTGAGAAGCCAAGGACCATTTACCCCGGCCATGCTGTAGGCAACACCACTCACAAAGGAGGAATCACTGCTTTGACAGCCATCCCTGTGCGCACTGCAGCGACCGCGGAGGAGGTCGCGAATACTCAACGGGAGAAATCCGAGGATGCTGACTCGGTCACCACGGTCTCGCAGTGTCCACCACCGACGAGAAAGACCGGCATGGTAGCCCCGTCCAGCGGTTGTGGTGGACCATCCCGCCCGCCTACGCCCGGCCCGGATGGATCCGTTGACAGAAGCTCCGGACATCCCCTCCCAAGTAAAGGCAGAGGTAAGCCGCGCGGAGAGACTTGGTGTGTGGGCGGAGGTGTCGGGGATTCATGGCTCTGTGTATTTCCGGGAGGTGGCAGGTCAGTTTCCACTACAGGCTACCTGTCTGCGGAGGAGTGTGACACCTCCGACCTGGAATCGCTCTCCGATCTGGGAGACAATGTGGTCATTGATGAGCTGTTCGCTCAGAAAGGCTGGGACAAAGTACCTCTCGCCTCGTCCCGCAGAACCAGAGACCCACCCATGTCTACAGGGGACAGCACACCCCGGGTGGAGGCCTCAGCGCCTGAGGAGGAGTCCCATTCCCAGCCTGCCCTTACATCCCCGGTGCCACCTGCACCCAGTATCGGGGAGAAAAGACTGTTGCTACGGGCACCTATGCCCAGACCAGATGTGATCAGGATCCCTCGTCACCCGGATGCTATAGTCTTGCCAGGCGAAGGGGACAAAGCCACCATGCCTCCGCTGGCGAGACTACAACGCCTATTCGGACAGAAGGTTGCTGCAGAGTATGGGTGGCAGTACCCATACTTGCCTAAAGAACTCTTGTACGAAGTAGAAGTGTGTCGGGAGCGTTGGTACAATGACATTGTGTGGACCCACCTTCAGGTTCCACAAGCCCGCAGGTACCTTGCGTGTTCTCCCAAAGCAACTCTGCGTTCTAAAGACTGCAAGGCAGAGTGAATGGTGGGGCGGCATATCCACGCGGACAAGGTGCTGATTCGACGCAAAGAGGGGGAAGATGTCGAATACCAAATAGAGACTCTGGATCAACATCTGAAGCCCCTTGTTCTGCCGCACCCTCGCTTCTATCTGTAGGAGGAAAGAGACTCCGTTCTTGTAGTCTTTTGCATTGCTGAACTTTCCAGAGTTTGTTGTTCTGTTACCCAGAAGAGTTGAGGGACTGTTCCAGTTTGTTCTTCACTTTTCCAGCAGTCATCATGGACACTGGGTAGATAGGGCCCAAAGAAGAAGGAAAGTTCCACGAGTGCAGTCACCACAACGCTGTCACCAGGTGGCAGTGTTGCACATCGTTAACACTTTTCACACACTCACTCTATGGAGAAAAGGGATTTCTTCACGAAGAAGTTTCTTTCCTCTTACGCGAATACATGTGTCAGGGTTTATGTGTGTTAATTTTCTTTTTCCCTCTGTAGGAGAGCATCCCGTCAAGACCACTGAGGATGGGGTGGATCTTAGTCAGGATGGGTGGGAAAAGTGTGATATGGAAATGTGATTTCAATATTATGGTTAAGTGTTGTTGTTTCCCTTCCCTTCCCTTTTATGTAAGGCTCAGACACAACTGCTTCAGTTAGATAGAAAAAAAAATGTTTTATTTTGTACAATTTGTAGTTGGTTTCTGGACTGGTCTATGTCAGCCGTTGAGGACATAGTTTATTCCAGACACTGGGGACCAGTGTCAAATCACCAGGGGGAGAGTGTAGCGGGTATATGCTTTCCTATTTTTGAATCTGGTGGGGAAACTGTGATGTATGGTTCCCTGGGGCCCATCAGGTGGCGCTGTCACTTTGGGCCTGGGGTTGAGCCATTGTTGCGGTGTCGTACCTCTTTTTGGCCTGTCTCAGCGGTTGTATGGTGGGGCGGGGAACCCGCCGTGCTTGCTGGGAGAGGGTATAAAGGGGGCGGCCATTTTTGGTGGCAGGGAGTCGAGCCTGAGGGCGGTGGTCGTGTTGGAGTCCTGGGCGGTCTAGGCCTAGAGGACGTTCGGAGGTCGTGTTCCATCCCAGGCACCTTTAGCCTGGGGTGAGGTACTCGGATGGAGGTCTGGAGCTCAGTGCCCACCACTGAGTTCCGCGAGGGAAGGAGGTCCTAGGGAACCCCAGGAGTGGGTACCCGAATCCGGAAGGCATAATGGACCGGTGGGAGATACTTTCTTGAAGACCTGGTGCAGCATATTGCCAGGGACAGGTGAGCCTCCCATCGGAGACCGCCTGGAAGGAAATCCCCCCTCGCTCAGAGACCGCAGCCCACTTTCAGGAAGGAAAGTGGAGAGTTCGTTGTGTCTGGGGCCTATTCGTTCCCACACCCCCCCCCCCTTGTCTGTTCTATTCGAGAAAAGAAGGAGTTCAACTGTTGTGTATACTCTGTTATTTGGAAGAATAAAGGAGTGTTGTACTTCATGGCTGTGGGGCTCATTTTCTGGCAGACATTGTTCCAAAGGAGGTGGAAGCTCTGATGCAGGACACCGGCCTGGAGGTAAAATAACTTTGCTCACACCACACAACTACTTGCGGTGAAGGCTTGGCGTAGTGACCTCTCTCTCTCTCCTCTAAAGTAACCCCTAGACAAGAGACAGACGAGCTGAACCGAGAGTGAGAGGGAGGAGGGTGCTACATATATATATATAGCTATATCTATATCTATATAGATATATCTACCGTATTTGCCGGCTTATAAGGCGACTGGGCGTATAAGACGACCCCCTAATTTTCCAGATAAAATTTGGGTTTTGGGATATACTCGCTGTATAAGACGACCCCCTTCCGACTAGCCATGCCTCACCATACCTCACTGTGCCATTGCATACCTCACTGTGCCATTGCATACCTCACTGTGCCCCTGCATGCCTCACTGTTCCATTGCATACCTCACTGTGCCATTGCATACCTCACTGTGCCATTGCATACCTCACTGTGCCCCTGCATACCTCACTGTGCCCCTGCATACCCCACTGTGCCCCTGCATACCTCACTGTGCCCCTGCATGCCTCACTGTTCCATTGCATGCCTCACTGTGCCCCTACATACCTCACTGTGCCCCTACATACCTCACTGTGCCCCTGCATGCCTCACTGTTCCATTGCATACCTCACTGTGCCCCTGCATACCTCACTGTGCTCCTGCATACCTCACTGTTCCATTGCATACCTCACTGTGCCCCTCGACGATCACATACCTTATCCCTGACATGTAGAATCTCCAGTCAGACCGCGGCCGTCCATTTTTCAAAAGTCGCGCCTCCTCCTCATGCTGTTCTGTGATAGGCGGAACACTCAGCTTCCCAGCAGACACTGTGTTCAGTGTTCCGCCTATCACAGATGCCCTTTCATCCGAGGCCGAGGACGAGAGGGCATCCGTGATAGGCGGAACACTGAACAGAGGCTCTGCTGGGAAGCTGAGTGCTCCGCCTATCACAGAACAGCACGAGGAGGAGGCGCGGCTTTTGAAAAATGGTCGGCCGCGGTCTGACTGGAGATTCTACATGCCAGGTACCGGCGTATAAGACGACCCCCGACTTTTGAGAAGATTTTTATGGGGTAAAAAGTCATTTTATACGCCGGAAAATACGGTATATATAGAGATATATATTTCTATATATATATATCTCTATATCTCTATATCTCTATATCTCTCTCTCTCTATCTCTCTCTCTCTCTCTCTCTCTCTCTCTATCTCTCTCTCTCTATATATATATATATATAATCTCTCTCTATATCTATATATCTATATATACACATATGCACACTATGCTGTCCCTCTCTCCTATCCGGTTCCCTCTTCTGATCCTGTTAATTTTCTGTATTCAGTTCCTTTTTCCCAATCCTGTTCCCTTTCCCTTATTCTTTTTCTGTTTCTCCATGCAGTTCCGATTTATTATCTCCTTTATTACCTTCTCTTTCTTTTCTCTTTTCCTCTTTCTCTATCTTTTTTTTTCCCTTTCCCTATCCTGTCCCCTATCATGTCCCCTATCCTGTCCCCTATCCCCTTCAAGGAAAAAACTGGTAACCTCTGATTAGGGATGAGCTTCGTGTTCGAGTCGAACATACGTTCGACTCGAACATCGGCTGTTCGATCGTTCGACGAAGATCGAACTATTTGGGCCGTTCGCGCCAAATTCGAGTGACGCGAACGGCCCACAATGCACTACGCCATCGCAGTGTCATCCAGGCGCTGTGATTGGCCAAGCATGCACTGTGACCCCGCATGCTTGGCCAATCACAGCGCCGGCAGCGAGGAGAGCAATGATTGGCCACAGGCAGGATGCCTGTGGCCAATTATTGCTGAGGGTGTTTAGTACACGCCCCACACTATAAAAGGCCGCCAGCACGGCGGCCTAGTGTAGTGTGTTCCGGAGCAGGGAAAGAGAAGCATAGGCAGGAACAGTGACATTTATTTTTTCTTGCTTAACCTGGATTCCTTTAGTTTAGGGAAAGAGAAGGATAGGTAGGGAGAGTGTCAGTGTGTTTTACTGTGCGAATCCTTGTTTCTAGGGACAGGGAAGGACAGTGAGGGAATTCTCCTTGTGCTATAGTGTGCTTTAAAAAAACATTTTTTCTAGGGACAGAAAACTATAGGTAGGGAGAGTGTCAGTGTGTTTTACTGTGCGAATCCTTGTTTCTAGGGACAGGGAAGGACAGTGAGGGAAATTCTCCTTGTGCTATAGTGTGCTTTAAAAAAACATTTTTTCTAGGGACAGAAAACTATAGGTAGGGAGAGTGTCAGTGTGTTTTACTGTGCGAATCCTTGTTTCTAGGGACAGGGAAGGACAGTGAGGGAAATTCTCCTTGTGCTATAGTGTGCTTTAAAAAAACATTTTTTCTAGGGACAGAAAACTATAGGTAGGAAGAGTGTCAGTTTCTTTCACTGTGATAATCCTTGTTTCTAGGGACAGGGAAGGAAAGTGAGGGAAATTCTCCTTGTGCTATAGTGTGCTTTAAAAAAACATTTTTTCTAGGGACAGAAAACTATAGGTAGGAAGAGTGTCAGTTTCTTTCACTGTGATAATCCTTGTTTCTAGGGACAGGGAAGGAAAGTGAGGGAAATTCTCCTTGTGCTATAGTGTGCTTTAAAAAAACATTTTTTCTAGGGACAGAAAACTATAGGTAGGAAGAGTGTCAGTTTCTTTCACTGTGATAATCCTTGTTTCTGGGGACAGGGAAGGAAAGTGAGGGAAATTCTCCTTGTGCTATAGTGTGCTTTAAAAAAACATTTTTTCTAGGGACAGAAAACTATAGGTAGGAAGAGTGTCAGTTTCTTTCACTGTGATAATCCTTGTTTCTAGGGACAGGGAAGGACAGTGAGGGAAATTCTCCTTGTGCTATAGTGTGCTAAAGCATTCCTCATCAACCATCTTTGAAATCCTTGTTTTTTGGACAGTCAGGGAAATTGTCGTTGTGCTATTCTGTGCAAAAGCAATCATCCTCAACCATATTTAGAAATCCTTAAGTAAAGGGACAGAGAAGGACACCTGAAGGTAGCCCTTATTGCTTTTTTCCCATCTCCCTGCAGGCCATCTATTAGAATGTCTGGAAGGCAAACAAGGAGAGGCAGACAGTCAGGAGGCAATAAAAGAGGGCAAGCAGGCTCTGTGTCTGGGGGCAACAGTGCTGGTCATGGACGCGGTGCATTGTCATCAGCACATGGCCATGGGACACGCTTGTCCTTCTTTTCGGCAGCTGGACATGTTGAGCCACATCATGCCGAAGACTTGGTAGAGTGGATGACCAAGCCCTCCTCCTCCTCCTCATCCTCTCTCACCCAGGCTCAGGGTACTGGCAAAGCAGCTGCCAAAGCATCCTCTTCCCTGGTATCAATGTCAGACTCATCATCAGTCACTCCTTCCCTAGACCCACCATGTCCTCCTCCTGAGGAGTCCCCCGAACTGTTTGAGCACAGTGTTGGGTACATGCTCCAGGAGGATGCCCAGCGTTTCGAAGGGTCTGATGATGAAACCCAGCTACAGGAAGGCAGTAGCGTGAGAGCAGACAGAGGGGATGCTCAAGAAGGACACCAATCTGGCAGTCATGTTCCAGCAGCTGCAGCATACTGCCAGATTGGCTCCAGTGATGAGGAGGGAGGGGATGATGAGGTCACTGACTCCACGTGGGTGCCTAATAGGAGAGAGGAGGAGGAGGAGGATGAGGAGGAGGCACATCTCCAACGAGGCAGGATGCCCTTTGGTGGCCAGCGTAAGGGCAGTACACCAACGGAATCACACCGCAGAGCTCCGCCTGTGCAGGGCGCTGCCTCTGCCCGTCATTCAAAAAGTTCTTTGGTGTGGGCCTTTTTTGAGGCTAGTGCATCAGATCGCACAGCTGCTGTTTGCAACATATGTCTCAAGCGTATATCGCGTGGCCAAAACATCAGCCGCTTGGGTACCACATGCCTGACCAGACATATGTTGACCTGCCATGCAGCTCGTTGGCAAGCCTACCTCAAAGACCCACACCAAAGAACAAAGCGGACCTCTCCTTGCACCGCATCAGCTGGGATCTCCAACCCCACTATAACTTCAGTCCTCTCTGAAACATGCACTGAGAGGAATGAAGGTGTAGAATTAGGTGTGTCACAGCCAAGTACTTGCGGCCACTCTGCTAGCAGTACACCGACGTCCGATTCTAGCAGGCAAATTTCCCTGCCCCAGCTGCTGGACCGTCGAAAGAAGTTCACTCCCAGCCATCCACATGCCCAGCGGTTGAATGCTAGCTTGGCTAAATTGCTAGCGCTTCAACTGCTGCCTTTTCAGTTGGTAGACTCGGCCCCCTTCCGTGAGTTTGTGCAATGTGCGGTTCCTCAGTGGCAGGTTCCCAAACGCCACTTTTTCTCACGGAAGGCTATTCCGGCTCTCTACCGGCATGTGGAAGGCAATGTCTTGGCCTCGCTGGACAGGGCGGTCAGCGGTAAGGTGCATATTACCGCTGACTCATGGTCCAGCAGGCATGGACAGGGACGTTACCTTTCTTTCACGGCCCATTGGGTCACTCTTTTGGCAGCTGGGAAGGATGCAGGACAAGGTGCAGTAGTGTTGGAGGTTGTTCCACCGCCACGCCTCCAAAATGCTACTACTGGTTGTGACACACCTCTCTCCTCCACCCCCTCCTCTTCTTCTTCCTCCATGGCCTCTTCCTGTGGTTTGTCCTATGAACCAGCGGTGCTCCGTAGCCGTTCAAGGGGCTACGCAAGTACGCAGGCAAAAAGATGCCATGCCGTGCTTGCGCTGGTGTGTTTGGGGGACAGAAGCCACACTGGGGCAGAGGTCCTGTCTGCTCTGCAGGGCCAGGCCGAGAGGTGGTTGACGCCACGCCAGCTTAAGCCAGGAATGGTGGTTTGCGACAATGGCACCAACCTCCTCTCCGCCCTCCGACAGGGACAACTGACCCATGTGCCCTGTGTGGCTCACGTCCTTAACCTGGTGGTGCAGCGGTTCTTGGGCAGGTACCCGGGCTTACAGGATGTCCTGAGGCAGGCCAGGAAAGTCTGTGTGCATTTCCGCAGATCTTATAATGCCAGTGCTCGCCTGGCTGAGCTGCAAAAGGAGTTGAACCTGCCCAAGAACCGCCTTATATGTGACATGCCCACCAGGTGGAACTCAACGTTGGCCATGCTGCAGCGGCTGCACACGCAGCAGAGGGCCATCAATGAGTACCTGTGCGACTACGGCACCAGGACAGGGTCAGGGGAGCTTGGTTTTTTTTCTCCACGCCAGTGGGGCATGATCAGGGATGCATGCACTGTCCTTGGCACCATTTGAGGAGGCCACGAGGATGGTGAGCAGTGACAGTGCATGCATCAGTGACACTGTACCTCTTGTCCACCTGTTGGAGCACACGCTGCGTGGAATAATGGACAGGGCACTTGAGGCAGAACAGAGGCAGGAAGAGGAGGACTTCCTTGCCTCTCAAGGCCCCCTTTACCCAGACAGTGTTCCTTCTGTCCCACCCATCGCACAGGAAGAGGAGGAGGAGGAGGAGGAGGATTGTGTCAGCATGGAGGTGGAGGCTGCCACTCAGCATCATCAGCAGCAGTCTTTTAGGGATGATTTACAGTCTCAAGAAACCAGTGGACTTGTACGTGGCTGGGAGGAGGTGGCTGCGGATCATGTCGTCCTTAGTGACCCAGAGGACTCCGGAGCGAATGCCTCAGCAAACCTACGCTGCATGGCCTCCCTGATCCTGCAAAGTCTGCGGAAGGATCCTCGTATTCTTCGGATCAAGGAGAGGGACCATTACTGGCCACTCTCCTTGATCCACGGTACAAGGGTAAGGTTGCGGACCTTATGTTACCGTCGCAGAGGGAGCAGAGGATGAGACAACTCCGGGAGGCCTTGCAGAAAGGTCTGTGCAACGCGTTCCCAGAGGTTACAAACTCCTGGTCCTGGACAACGAGTTGCTGAGGCTTCGGCCAGTCAAAGAAGGAGCGGTGGGGAAGGTGGCCGTCTGACCGATGCGTTCAGGCAATTCTTTAGTCCGCAGCCCCAAAGTATGATCGGTTCCAGCAACCATCGCCAGCGTCTGATAAACATGGTGCAGGAATATCTAGGGGCAAGGTCAGACTTGGACACCTTCCCCACCGAAAATCCTCTGGCTTACTGGGTCTTGAGGATGGATCACTGGCCAGAGCTTGCACAGTATGCAATTGAGCTACTGGCCTGTCCTGCATCCAGCGTTCTTTCGGAACGCACATTCAGTGCTGCTGGAGGATTTGTCACGGATCACAGGGTGCGCCTGTCCACCGACTCGGTTGATCGACTGACTTTCATCAAGATGAACCAGTCTTGGATCACCACCAGCTACCACACACCTGATGCTGATATAACAGACTAATTGATTTTAACATGTCACATCCCTTCAAGACTGATGCTGATGCTGAGTGCCTGTGATGTTATGTTGACTGGCTATCCTCCTCCTCCGAGTCCTCAATGATACGATTGATGATGATAGCTTGGAAGATCATTTTTGTTTATGGGTGCCGCCACCAGTGGCTAAGGCCCAATTTTTCAGCCCCTGTTTTACAGGGGCGTGTAATTACAATTTTTTTAGCAATAATTTGCCATAGGGCTCATTGCTGTGCTCCAAGTACAGTATCTGTGAGGGGTTGGAGTGTTGTGGCACCAGTGCCTAAGGCCCAATTTTTCAGCCCCTGTTTAACAGGGGCGTGTCATTACAATTTTTGAAGCAATACTTTGCAACAGGGCTCATTGCTGTGCTCCAAGTACAGTATCTGTGAGGGGTTGTAGTGTTGTGCCACCAGTGCCTAAGGCCCAATTTTTCAGCCCCTGTTCAACAGGGGCATGCAATTACAATTCTTGATCTAATAATTCACAGCAGGGCCCATTGCTGCACCCACCAAGAGTAACTCTGAGGGCTTACAGTGTTGTGGCAACGCCACCACCACCACGAAAGGCCCAATTTTTCAGCCCCTGTTCAAAAGGGGCATGTAATTACAATTCTTGATCTAATAATTCACAGCAGGGCCCATTGCTGCACCCACCAAGAGTAACTCTGAGGGCTTACAGTGTTGTGGCAACGCCACCACCACCACCACCACGAAAGGCCCAATTTTTCAGCCCCTGTTCAAAAGGGGCATGTAATTACAATTCTTGATCTAATAATTCACAGCAGGGCCCATTGCTGCACCCACCAAGAGTAACTCTGAGGGCTTACAGTGTTGTGGCAACGCCACCACCACCACCACCACGAAAGGCCCAATTTTTCAGCCCCTGTTCAAAAGGGGCATGTAATTACAATTCTTGATCTAATAATTCACAGCAGGGCCCATTCCTGCACCCACCAAGAGTAACTCTGAGGGCTTACAGTGTTGTGGCAACGCCACCACCACCACCACCACGAAAGGCCCAATTTTTCAGCCCCTGTTCAAAAGGGGCATGTAATTACAATTCTTGATCTAATAATTCACAGCAGGGCCCATTCCTGCACCCACCAAGAGTAACTCTGAGGGCTTACAGTGTTGTGGCAACGCCACCACCACCACCACCACGAAAGGCACAATTTTTCAGCCCCTGTTCAAAAGGGGCATGTAATTACAATTCTTGATCTAATAATTCACAGCAGGGCCCATTCCTGCACCCACCAAGAGTAACTCTGAGGGCTTACAGTGTTGTGGCAACACCACCACCACCACCACGAAAGGCACAATTTTTCAGCCCCTGTTCAACAGGGGCATGCAATTACAATTCTTGATCTAATAATTCACAGCAGGGCCCATTGCTGCACCCACCAAGAGTAACTGTCAGGGCTTACAGTGTTGTGGCACCAGCACCACCATCAAAGGCCCAATTTTTACTACCACTGTTCAACAATTATATGTAATTAAAATTCCTGATATAATAGTTGACAGCAGGGCGTTCCAGCACCAACCAAGAGTAACTGTGAGTGA
This sequence comes from Rana muscosa, assembly GCA_029206835.1. Taxonomy (NCBI): domain Eukaryota; kingdom Metazoa; phylum Chordata; class Amphibia; order Anura; family Ranidae; genus Rana; species Rana muscosa. The sequence goes on along the minus strand of CM055118.1, from coordinate 365,229,958 downwards.
TTACAGTGTTGTGCCAACACCAACAACTAAGGGGCCTATTTCTGCAGAGTATATACGGCAGGTCCCTACTTTCAAACATCCAACTTACAAACGACTCCTACTTGCAAACGCAAGAAGACAACAGGAAGTGAGAGGAAATCTACCCCTAGGAAGGAAAATTCTCTCCTGTAAGAATTAATATGGGAGAAAGGTGTCTCCTCTGTACTGATGCTTTATCACCAATCCTTGTTTCAAGAAAAACACCACATTTCAAAAACAGTTGTCATTGGGACGGAAAGTGAGGTGAAATGTTCTGAACAGGGGCACAGACAGCAAAACAAATGTTACAGGGGTGATAACCCTTACCTATGTTTTCCAAAAAGTTTAAAAATAGATTTTTGGGCTGGAGCTACACTTAAACAATGTACCTGTTCAAAATTACAAACAGATTCTACATAAGAACAAACCTACAGTCCCTGTCTTGTATGCACCGCCTGTATACGGCTGTTCAGAGTATATAGGGCCTTTTTTATTTTATGTGCGGGGTTCCCCTTAATATCCATACAAGACCCAAAGGGGCTGGTAATGGGCTGGGGTAGGGGGGGGGGGGGGTCATGGGGTAGCTATGCCATTTTTCTTAAAGATTTTCATCCATATTACCGGGACCAGACATTACATTAAAGCCGCAAGCAGTTTTAAATGGCTTTTTTTTCCTTTAGAACTGTCATTTTGTGCAGGGACAGTTCTAAACACGGGAAACACGTGGCACTTCACAGGCATACTTTAGACACCCCCCAGGTACGATATTTAAAGGAATATTTGACTTTTTTTTTTCACTTTATGCATCATTAAAATGACTGCTCCCGAAAAACGACCGTTTTTAAAACTTCTTTTTGCATTGATACATGTCCCCTGGTGCACAACCCGGGTTCCCAAACCCTTTTTAGGACAATAACATGCATAATAGTTGTTATAATTAGCACTTTAGAATTCGAACGTTCGCATCCATTGTATTTAATAGGGTTCTAATGTTCGTACGAACTTTCGGTCCGTTCGCGGGTTCTGGTGCGAACCGAACCCGGGGGTGTTCGGCTCATCCCTACCTCTGATTATTAAACTGTTCCAGTGCCTTTTCTAGAATGCAAACATTAAGCTAAAAAAAAAATAAGGCATCAAGCAAACGCTATAAAAACCTAGACAAACGTCACCCTGCAAACTGCCACGCCAACAAGTCCCCACCTAAAAGAAAATTAAAATAAGAACAAATCTTAAACATTCCCCATCTATATATACATACCTGCTGGTGTTTTAGCCTCGACTCTCCATCCTAAGATGTGCAGTTGATGTGTTTCTTAGTTGATGCCTTATTTAAGAAATAAAATGTACTCTTATCCCCTTACAGATATACGTTGAGTGAGGGACACACAGGACGAAATTTATGACACTTCTGACGTTTTTGGTGGGGCACAGTTCACCTTTACATGAATGATAGATTTATATTTGTTAAAGCTGTAAAGTTAAACCCCCCTCTGTGACACCAACAATAATACTAAAGCAATAAAGATTGCAAAAAAGCGTCATTGTTTTAAAGCTCTGTTTTATTGATAACAGGAATGGTTAATTATTATTTAACAAACATAGTATGCTGTGAGTAAAATGAAGAGATACAGTGCCTTGAAAAAGTATTCATACCCCTTGAAATTTTCCACATTTTGTCATGTTACAACCAAAAACGTAAATGTATTTTATTTGGGATTTTATGTGATAGACCAACACAAAGTGGCACCTAATTGTGAAGTGGAAGGAAAATGATAAATGGTTTTCAATTTTTTTTACAAATAAATATGTGAAAAGTGTGGGGGTGCATTTGTATTCAGCCCCCTTTACTCTGATATCACTAACTAAAATCTAGTGGAACCAGGGGAGGGCTGGGCCATGGGGCAGGGTGGCAATTGCCTCCCAGGCCACCCTAACTTATATTCAAAATGGCCGGCAGCCGCTGCCCGCTAACATTTTCTTTTTATTCTGGTCTAGGAAGTCGGGCCATGGCGGCCGACCACAAGCTGTTGCATTCCGGGAGTTGTAGTCCGCACTCAAGCTTCTGGTGGGTGGAAAACACAGCAGCGCAGAGGAAACTCCTTTGGACCGGATTCTTGGAAGCAGGGCATGCCAGGGAGTCGGGGCTGGGCGCTGGCTGCAACTTGACCCCAGGATCAGGAGCGTTACCCCCAAGGAAACTGTGGCTGCAAGGACCTGCTGAGCTGAGATCACTGAGGTGAGAGACCCTGACACCCCTAGCTGACCCCCCATCTCCCCCCCATACACCCCATGTAACCTTCCCCAGTGATCAGGCTGCATTGATGGGCACTTGAGTTGGCTGCACTGATGGGCACTGGTGAGGCTGCATTGAAAAAACAGGTGGACTATGGATGGTGAGCTGATTCAGCGGTTCAATGGGCCACTTGACTGGACTTGTCCCCCAGGCCTAAGGCCGCCAGCCCTCCCCTGAGTGGAACCAATTGCCTTCATAAGTCACCTAATTAGTAAATAGAGTCCACCTGTGTGTAATTTAATCTCCGTATAAATACAGCTGTTCTGTGAAGCCCTCGGAGGTTTGTTAGAGAGCCTTAGTGAACAAACAGCATCTTGAAGGCCAAGGAACACACCAGCCAGGTCAGGGATAAAGTTGTGGAGAAGTTTAACCACTTCCCGCCCGGTCAATAGCAGATTGACGTCCGGGAAATGTTTGTGTTATCCTGACTGGACGTCTTTTGACATCCTGCAGGATAACAGCCGCCGCGCACCCGTGGGGGCGCGCATCACGGCGGTGCGGTGTGTCAGTCTGACACACCGCTACACTGATTTCGGTAAAGAGCCTCCGGCAGAGGCTCTTTATCACGTGATCAGCCGTGTCCAATCACGGCTGATCACGATGTAAACAGGAAGAGTCGTTGACCGACTCTTCCTTACTCTTTAACACAGTGAAGGAAGTTCCCCGCTCAGGCCAATGACGTAGGCGGGGTCTGACATATCGAGGGGGCGGACCTGATGGGGAACTTCCTTCACTGTGTAATACATGTATAGACCCGCCCCTTCTCATGTTCCGCATCAGGTCCTCAGCCTTACACCTAGTCATTGGCTGAGCGGACCTGATGGGGAACTTTAGAAGGGGCGGGTCTATACATGTAATAGACTGCAGAGGAAGTTCCCCATCAGGTCCGCTCAGGCTCAGCCAATGACGGACAGCGCTGGACATTGGATCGCCGCGGGACACTGGATTTTACCGCTGGAATGTTTTTTTTTTTTTTTTAATAAAGGACTTTTCCAAGGTGTGGTTTTCTTTTACATTTTTGACACTTTCTTCGTGAAATGGTATGGGTACAATGTACACCTTACCAATTCACATGGGGGGGGCCTGGATCTGGGGGTCCCCTTTGTTAAAGAAGTCTTCCAGATTCCGATAAGCCCCCCGCCCGCAGACCCCCACAACCACCGGGCAAGGGTTGTGGGGATGAGGCCCTTGTCCCTATTAACATGGGGACATCCTCCCCATGTTGAGGGCTTGTGGCCTGGTACGGTTCAGGAGGGGGGGCGCTCTCTCGTCCCCCCTATTTTCCTGTGGCCTGCCAGGTTGCGTGCTCAGATAAGGGTCTGGTATAGATTTTTGGGGGGACTCCACGCCATTTTTTTAAAAATTTGGGGTGGAGTTCCCCTTAAAATCCATGCCAGATCTGAAGGGCCTGGTATGGATATTTGGGGAAACCGCACGCATTTTTTTTTTAAATTTGCGGCGGGGTTCCCCTTAATATCTATACCAGACCTGAAGGGCCTAGTAATTGAATTCTGGGGGACCCCCACGCTTTTTTTTTTTTTTTATCAATGACTTTTGTATGTATTGTCGGGAGCCGACAATTCATTAATAGCCGCGAGTGAGTTTTAAATTACTTTTTTTCCTTCAAAAATGACATTTTATGCAGGGACAGTTCTAAGCACGGGAAACATTCGCCACTTTACATGCATATCATACACACCCCCCAGGTACGAAATTTAAAGGAATATTTCACTTTCATTTTAGGCATTATTAAAATCACTGCTCCCGAAAAAATGGCAGTTTTTAAAACTTAATTTTGCATTGATACATGTCCCCTGGGGCAGGACCCGGGTCCCCAAACACTTTTTAGGACAATAACTTGCATATAAGCCTTTATAATTAGCACTTTAGATTTCAAACGTTCGAGTCCATTGTACAGTATTTAATAGGGTTCTAAAGTTCACGCGAACATTCTGTCTGTTCGCAGGTTCTGGAACGAACCGAACAGGGGGGTGTTCGGCTCATCCCTGCTGACTAGGCCTCAATCCCCGGTCTCAAATTCTTAGGGAGATCTGGAGGATTACGTCAGAACCCTGATGGCGGGGGACGGAACTCAGCAGGCCACCCAGTCATTGGCTGCCCCCTCTCCTTCTCCGGTCCAGACTCCGGAGATGATGGACCTCAAACTCTAGGCTTTGGACCAGCAGGTAACCAGAAACATTGCTCAGGAGATGGGGAGGATCTCCAGAGAACTCAGGGGGGAAATAGATGCTCTGGGAGAGCGCACAGGTACCTTTGAGACTAAATTTGATGAGACACTGCACTATGTACAGGCTCTTGAAGAAGAGAATGCCTTCCTTAAAAATTCAGTATCCCAACTGCAGCTTGATTGGCGCATGGACCATGCGCATAGGTCTCTGGCCCCTAAACCTCCTGCGGGGGCCAGGCCCCGAGACATAGTTGTACGTTTCCACTTTTATGAGAGCAAAGAGACCCTGACCAGGGCCACACGTAATAGGTCAGGTATTGACTATAAAGGAGATAAAATCCAACTGTTCAGTGACCTCTCTCCAATCAGACTGGCCAAGCGCCGTTCTCTGAGACCCATCACCTCTCACCTCCAGCTGCATAAAGTCCCATATTACTGGGGTTTTCCTTTCCGTCTCAACGTTACCCTGGGCGGGGTCCAACATGTTCTTCGCAACATTCAGGAAGGGGATACCTTCATTAACCGCCTGGGCCTACCCCCACTCCCCGCAGAGGAGGATCAGGTCTCGCCAGCTACCCAGCGTCCCTTGGCAGCTCCTTCCAGGATCTGGACCCCGGTGAGAGGCAGAGGATCGAAGGCCTACTCTACTACCCAGCGGTCTCAACGTCCTAGACCACCCACCTGATTTGATGCAAGTTGCCCTCCTGCTTCTACCCTTCTTTTTGTCCCATTTGGGATTTCGACCGTTAGTCGATCCTCCTTCAGGGGGCCACTGTGTTCCCCACATCGTCTTCCCACGACGGCGACCTGCAAAGTCTCAGATGCTGTTGCTACTCTTTGTTCACATGTTTTTCTTTTGTTTTTCTATTATCTTTGAGGTGTTTACTCCTTCTGAAAAACATTGCTGATCTCCCAAGACTGGTATTCACCAAGTTATTTTGAGGAAAGTTTGATCAGGTAACATTGAAGGTGGATCACCGTGACGAGTGGTCGCGGGTCCCACACCATCTTGGAGACTGCTATGTTGCCCTACTGGTCCTCAGGCTGCGGCCAAGGACTCCTGAGTAGTCTAGGCTGCTCAGGCCTTTTTTTTATGTTGTTTTTTCTTTTACTTTTTCTTTTTTGGGCCGCACAGGTCTTTTTGTTCTCAAGCTACGTATTCTTTCTTGGTCCCCTTTTTGGACCGTCACGGTGTTGCTGTTTTTTTTACTCATTTTTATTTATTTTTTTTCTTCCGTTTTTCTTTTTTTTCCCTTTGTGGTTTCAATGTTGATCATCACATGTCACGTGAACACTTGGACAGACTAAGGTCTGCTCCTCAGCTACTTATTGATGCTCCTACTGCTGGGCCATCGCCCATTGTTTTAAATATTCTTAAGCTGTATTATACTGTCTATTCATGGCTCTGAAACTATTATCATATAATGTGAAATGATTGAATTCCATAAAGAAAAGATGGATGGCCTTGAAAGAATTCAGGGCCTCCGGTACGGATGTGATCCTGGTTCAGGAGACGCATTTCCGAACCGGGGGTTTCCTGAAATTTGCTTCCAGACACTTCCCAGTGTCTTTTCTGGCCTCCGACTCATCTGGTAAGGCTGGGGTGGCGGTTTTGATAAAACGCTCCTGTCCCCTCCAGATCAAGTCTACCTACTTGGATCCTCATGGCCATTATATAGTCCTGGAGGGCACCTACCTATCTAACCCTATAACGATCATGAATGTGTATGCCCCTAACACGGGTCAAATTTAATTTTTAACTGAGGTATTCGAACAATTGAACCATGTTGCCCACCCTTTTATGATAATTGGAGGGGACTTTAATGCTGTTCTCTCGCCTGCTCGAGATAGTAAGTCCCTATTCAATGTCAAGTCCACCCCCGTCTCACATTCCTTAGCCACCTCTTTCAGGAAACTTACTTGAAGCCACCGTATGTTTGATACGTGGCGGATCAAGCATCCCACAGGTAGACAGTACTCGTTCTACTCCCCCCCCCACAAGATGTTTTCCAGATTGGATTACTTTCTGGTATCAGCCCCGTTGCTTTCTCATATGGTGTCCTCCAATCTGGGCCCTATCACCTGGTCGGATCATGCCCCTCTGTCCCTGGATCTCTGCCTCTAGGCGGCATTTCCCAGGAGATGCCACTGGAGGCTCAATGAATCTCTATTGAAACACCCTGAAACTAAGGATAAACTCCACCTTGCTTTAACTGACTTTTTCCAACTAAATACATGCTCTGTGTCCAGCCCGTCTGTCCTTTGGGAGGCCCACAAGGCATATTTCGGAGGTCAGTGCATTTCTGTGGGATCTCAGAGGAAGAGGAACTCTGCCCTCCTGAGGTTCTCTTTATTGTCGGAACTGGCAGAAGCCGAACGCTCCCTGCTCCGCGCTCCCACGATGGACTGGCTGCGCACGGTAACCTCCCTACATAATCGCATAAAATCCCTAGACATGTCAAAAATAGATAAATCCCTTCTCTGGGCTAAACAAAAATTCTATGAATTTTCAAAAAAAAACGCATAGGATGTTGGTCTCCAGGCTTAATCCAAGGCCTTCTCTATCTTTCCCGGACCATTTAAGATGCATGGATGGGACCCCCACTTTCTGCCCGCAGAAAATGACCCAAGCTTTTGGCAAATTTTATGACAAACATTATAATTGCCTTACCCCCGACCAACACCCTCCCTTCCCTCAGAAGGCTTTTGAGACATTCATGGCGGATCTCCGTCTTCCCAAACTCACCGAGGCGGATGTACAGACATTGAATTCTCCCATTACTGATGAAGAGCTAAAGGACACTGTTAAATCTCTCCCATCCCATAAATCCCCTGGCCCGGACGGTCTGCCTTACTCCTACTACAAGACCTTTCTCCCGATTCTCTCAACACATTTGATATCCCTTTATAATTCCCTCTTACAGGGTCAACACCCCCACCACAATTTCTACACTCTTATATTACAGTCATACCCAAACTGGATAAAGACCCTACGCTCCCAAACAGTTATAGGCCAATTGCACTTTTAAATTCAGACTATAAACTTTTTACAAAAATCCTAGCAAATCGCCTTTCCCAATTCCTGACAAAATTTATAGATAGGGACCAGGTGGGTTTTGTTCCCACTAGACACGCTGGTGACAACACCAGACGTACCATTGACCTCATTGACATGCTTAACAGAGTCCGACGTCCTGCTCTGATCCTTAGCCTTGACGCCCAAAAGGCGTTTGATAGACTCAGCTGGCCCTTTGCTACTCTTACTAAATTCTGTCTGCACGGCCCTTTTTTTGCAGCTTTACGTTCCCTCTACTCTAATCCCTCATCTCAGGTCCAAATGTCCTCCTTCACCTCTAGATCATTCCCTATGTCAAATGGTACTAGACAGGGCTGCCCCCTTTCTCCCCTCCTGTTCATTCTATGCCTGGAGCCTTTGGCAGAGGCCACAAGATCACACCCAGACGTCCCCATGCGACAAAGGGAATATAAACTGTCCCTGTTCGCAGATGATGTGCTTTTGACTCTCACCAATCCCCTCACCTCACTTCCATCCCTGCACGCTCTATTATCCCAATTTAGTTCCCTATCGGGATACAAAATAAACACGTCAAAAACAGAAGCCCTCCCCTACACCTTTCCCAGGCAGATCTCCTCTCGCTTAGGAACTCCTACCCCTATCGCTGGTGCACCTCATCCCTCAAATATTTAGGGGTTCAACTTACCTCTGCATATTCCACTCTTTACTCTGCCAACTATGTGCCCCTGTTAAAATCTGTCAAAGCCATGCTAACTAATTGGAATCCCCTTCCGATATCTTGGATAGGAAGGATCAATGTCTTGAAGATGTCTGTGATGCCCAAATTGTTGTGTTATTTTGAAACACTACCTGTCCCTATCCCCATGGCTCAATTGAAACTCCTTAAAAGGTGGTTTCTTAATTTTATATGGAAAGACGGGGCACATAGAGTGGCCAGCTCAGTCATTTTTTCCCCCAGAGGTCAGGGAGGTATGAGCGCCCCGGATATCCACAAGTATTATCTGGCTGCCCACCTTCGAGCGGTGGTATCCTGGTCTAGTTTAAGGCCCCTGAATTGATGGATGGAGATTGAGATGGGATCTCTCTTTCCGATGCACCCATGCTCCCTTGTATGGTCTCCTGCGTTATTCTCGGATCCCAAGCTCCATGACCTCTGTCTGGGCCCTATGCAGTTCTCACTCAGGATTTGGAGATCCTGTTGCACAAAATTTTCTCTAACTTCCGCCTGCCCCCCTCTTTCTAACGTACTCTTTAACCCCCTACTCCCTAACAGTCTCTCTCACTCTCTGAAGTTTCCATGGGCTAAGGCGGGCTTGTTTCAACTCCGACACCTTGTTCACCCTGTCTCCCGCAAACTCCGTTCATTTCAAGACATTCAATCTATAAGCCAAATCCCAAACCATTTGTTATTCTCATATCTCCAAATTACCCATTATTTATCTACACTATCACCTGCACTTACTCTACCCAAACCCACACATTTTGAAATTATTTGCTCTCAGGGACCATACCAAACTCGATTAATTTCAGCTATATACCGACTCCTGCAAGAGAATCTCCCACTTTCCACGGTCCCCCACTCATACATGAGTAAATGGTCACAACTCACACAACAACAAATCTCTCCCCCCAATGGGCTAAAATCTGGACCTCAACTTCCAAAATGTCCCGATGTGTGGCACACAGAGAGACAGCATTTAAGGTATTATTATTTTGGTATAGGACTCCCGAGATTATACACCGCTATGATTCTTCCCTCTCCCCTCTTTGCTGGAGATGTGGGAAGCTCAGAGGCACCCATTATCATATCTTCTGGCAATGTGACTTGATTGTTCCCTTCTGGTCCATGGTTGTGTCCTTACTCCAACAGATTTTAGATACTAAAATCTGATTCACTTGCTGCCAGACAGAGAGGACGTGTGTACCTAGCTCCTGACTTCCAGGGCTGCATTGCTTCTCTCCCCAGGACTCTCCCCCCTACTCTCCCCTATTTTCCCCCTGGCTCTCTCCCCTGCTCTCACCCTTGTCCCCCCTTGCTCTCACCCTTGTCCCCCCGGTTCTCTCCCCCCCCCTCCATCCAGCGGGACCCCAATCCATACGAGCCCCCCCCCGCCAGACACCTCCTCCCGCAGCCGCCGCCGGGCAAGTCCGAGGCTGCGGCCTAACATCACTCATCCCACGGTCCCCCCCTCTGGCGCCTCCCTCACAGACCGGCAGCACCCCTGGCCTAGCTCACCGAGCTACATCCGAGCCCTCCACCCGCCACCGAGGCCATTCATCCGCCGCCGGTGGAACCCCCTCCACCCGCAGCCACCGACAGGAAAGTTCGCGGCTGCGGCCTAGCCACATTCGATCCCCCTTCCAGCATCCGGATCATCCAAGGAGCCACTCTACGGCACTCACCCACTCGCGGAGCCCCCCAGAGGAGTCAGCAGGCCCCGAAGCAGCAATAGCTGCTACCTGCCCAGCAGGATAGACCGCGGCTTCGGCCTAGACCCGGCCGCGGCGGCCATCTTGGGACACCCAGCCCCAGCCCTCAAACTCCTCTCCCGGCCCCCTGGAATATTCTGACCCGGGATAACTACCGGTTCGCATCCACTCACGGGTCACTTGCCTGTGGCTCCCACTGGGTCGCTCACAAAAGGCAGCCGGGAGGACGAAATGGATATTCGGCCCAGTAAGTAGCGGCCATCTTGATACACCCAGAGTCTTTCCCCAACACTGACAAAAAAAAAAACAAAAAAAAAAAAAAACGTATTTTTTCTCTCTATTCCTACTAATTCCCCACCCCATCCCCATTACTATCTTCACAATACTCTTCAATAACTCTACTACTTATGACTGATCGCCCCCCCCCCCCTGACGTACTCAGGCTGCCCCAACCTACAGCATCGACCGCCGCCACTACGCGATCTCCCCAGACCCACACACACGGCCAAGCATAACGGACGTGTGCGATAGGCCCCCGAGGCTCACCACTTCGCAGAGCAATCCGCACGCACGGTCCAGGGAAGCGGACGTGTGTGACAGGAGCCCTGACCTCATCGCTTCACAGAGCAATCCACACATACGGTCAAGCGTAACGGACGTGTGTGGCAGGAGCTCTGGCCATACAGGAACCCCCTTGGACTCTGGCGTTTCGCTCCTCCAGCAAACGTTAACCTGACGACCTGGGGCTTCCACGGGACCCCACTCTCCCCAATCTCAGATCCCCCAGCTCACCACCGCTTCACCCACAGCCGCCGACTGCCACCTGCCGCCATCCGGGCGCCCATTTCTAGACTGTTAGAACTGCAGGACAGACCGCGGCTGTGGCCTAGCTCCGGCCATCACTCTACACCCTCCCCGAGTCTCTCTCCAGCAGGCCCGCGTGTGCCGACCGGGTAAGTACATCGGGGCACCACCAACTAGTAGCGAGTTGATCCAGGGTTTACCCGATCGCCCCTCGGGGGGTCAGGAAGGAATTTTTCCCCTGCTGCAGCAATTGGCCAGACTCGGCTGGTGGTTTTTGCCTTCCTCTGGACCAACGGGAGGGCGGTTTAGGTCATTGGGCCCTATCCATCATCCCCATCACCTTTTCCTCCCATCATGTGCATCTTTAAATACTCAGCGGACACCCTCCGCAGGCTAAGGAATACCGCCCCAACACTTCCAACCGCCACCCAAAAAATCCTACAAAAAGAACAACTGCTTAGGATCAATCGACAATCGACTATCAAAACCACAAAGACACCACTTCATCTACAAGATTTATCATGCGCCTTGATTAACACCAGATCGGCAGTCAAGCACAGACAGGAAATTCACGATTTCATCACGCAAAACGACATAGATTGCCTCTTTATCACGGAAAGTTGGCTAACACCGGATTGTAACACCGTCCTAACGGAACTAGTACCTGGGAACTACCGCATCCTAACTGAGCACAGAATAGGACAAAGAGGAGGAGGCCTAGCAGTTATCTTCAAATCGCACCTCTCTCTTACCAAACCAACCCTACAGAACTCATTGCCATTCATGGAAACACTCACCCTGCAACTCCAAACAACACCCCATGACACCATTCACATACTGCTATGCTACAGACCACCAGGACCGAAGACAAATCTCCTCACACCCTTCACCGAATTCTTCTCGACACTTTAAAAACCAAAAAGTTTTTACTACTCGGGGACTTTAACCTCTGGGCTAACACCACTCAGGACCCCATCGCCACCGCCTGTATCAACCAATTGGAAGAACTAGGGTTGCAGCAACTGATAAATGCACCCACGCATGGATCGGGTCACATTCTTGACCTCATCTTCAAACAAAATATGGACATCAACATACTGGACAACATGCCGTTACCATGGACGGACCACCACGCTATCAAATTCAAATTTACCACCAGCACCATCTCCCAAAAACCGGAAGACTCAACAAAAACATACTGGACAAGATCTCAGAAGAAACTACACTCAAAACTTTTCAAAACCACTCTATCAAAAAAAATAGGAACGCTAAAGCATAACCGCTCAACGGAACAAACACTCAACTCCTTAAACAAAATATTACTACAAACAGCGGACACAGTCGCTCCGAGACGCAGAGCACACATCCGTAAAAACAACTCGGGCTGGTTTAGTGACACTCTTACGCTACTGAAGCAAGAACGCAGAAGAGCTGAAGGAGCCTGGAGAAGAAACCCAACGGAGGAAAACCACACAAACTACAAAGCACTCACTAAGAAATATCACAAAGCAATTTTTAAAGCAAAAAAGGAACATTTCTCAAACACCATAAAAAAAGCCCTAAACCGGCCTCGTGAACTCTTCAAACTAGTCACTCGGACCATGAATCCTACCTGTCTAGAGCCTCCAGCAAACGAAACCCAAGAGTTCTGCAATGAGCTATCGGATTTTTTTATCGACAAAATCGAAAATATTCGGGAAATAATACAACAGAAAAAAACAACCAACTTCACACACCCAAGGCAAACAGAGAAAATCAATACGAACATTATACAACTAGCAAAATTTTCGTTGGTCCCGATCACCATTGACACCACCAAAAACATCATCAGAAGCCTCAGAGACACTACATCGTCAAATGACATAATTCCCACAAAACTCCTGAAAGAATGTACCGACATTTTAGCTCCTACCATTACACACATCGTAAATCTATCATTTAAAGAAGGTTTGGTTCCGAACTCCCTCAAGCAAGGTATAATCAAACCCCTCCTAAAGAAACCCAATCTTGACCCTAAGGACCCAAATTACCGCAGACCGGTAACAAGCCTCAACACCATTTCCAAGATCATGGAGAAAGCGGTAGTACAACAGCTACAAGGCCATTTGGACACTTACAAACTCTTGGATCCACTACAATCAGGCTTCCGCCCAGGCCATGGCACAGAAACGGCACTTCTCAAAATATGGGATGACGTCCTCGAAGCCGCAGATGATGGAGAGTCATGTCTCCTGGTGCTGCTGGACCTCAGTGCAGCGTTCGACACAGTAGACCACAAAACTCTACTCATTCGGCTTAAAGAAGTAGCAGGAGTCGCAGACCCTGACCTTCCTTTGTTCGCTTCCTTTCTTGAGAATCGTTCTCAGACAGTGAAATTAGGTGCCTTCACCTCTGAAACTCGCGCAATTTCTTGCGGAGTCCCTCAAGGATCACCACTGTCACCCCTTCTCTTTAACATCTACCTCCGCCCACTCCTAAAAATAATTAGCAAACAGGACCTATGCTACCACTCATACGCGGACGACACCCAACTCTACTTTCGTATCACTGGAAAAAAAGACCAATATCACGGATTGGAAAAGTGCCTCACATTGATCGATGATTGGATGACTGAGAGTTCACTTAAACTCAACGGATCCAAAACAGAACTGCTTCTCCTCCACGCTAACCGAAAGACAAAAACTAAAACCTCTTGGACACCACCCACCATTCTCGGACAGACCATCACCCCGAGCACCAAAGTCAAAAGTCTCGGAGTCATCTTTGACTCGGAGATGTCGATGGACGCTCAAATAGGATCAGTAATCAGCGGATCTCATTATCTCCCCCGCCTGCTGCGTAGACTCATTCCCTTCATCCCAGAAGAGGACACAGCAGTAGTAGTTGGATCAATTATCAACTCCCAGCTCGACTACGCAAACTCCCTCTACCTCGGACTACCCAAATACCAAATGTCACGCCTACAAGTCGTCCAGAACACGGCAGCCAGACTGATAACAGGAAAAAAACCCTGGGAATCCATCACCCCTGCACTGAGGACCCTTCATTGGTTAGCCGTAAAGGATCGGGTCACATTCAAGACCCTCTGCCTCACCCACAAGTGCACACAAGGAATCGCTCCGCAATATTTATGCGAGAAGATAAAGCATTACAACCCCAAACGCAGTCTCCGATCAACAAACCAAAACCTCCTTCACATCCCCAAATTTCGCTACAAATCAAAGGGAGAACGAAGATTTGCAGTCCAAGGACCACGGCTATGGAACGCGCTACCCACGGATATCCGTATGGAAGAAAACCATCGGGCCTTTAGGAAAAAACTTAAGACCCACCTCTTCTGATGGATCATGAAGCTACTGGATGCAAAGCGCCTTGAGGTGATTTAGTTCGCATTTGTTAGCAAGTTTTTCACTCACTCACTCACTCACTACCATTCCGCTTGACCCGGTATATCTCCTCCTGGGCCTCCCATTCCCTGGACTGGGAAAGGCTTCAAATAAATTAGCCTATTTTGTCTTATTGGCAGCGAAGAGAGCTATTCCTGCATGTTGGTTATCCACCTCCCCCCCAACTCAAGCCCAGCTTATACAAGCCATCAATGATATTCGCAGAATGGAGCATATGACAGCTATGATAGAGGATGCTATCGATAGATTTGATAAGATATGGGACTCTTGGGACCGCTATACACATGGTTCTTCCCACTGATAGTACTAATAATTATCCCACATTTGGTTTGTTCAATCTGTGCAGGCCCCCCTTCCTTGGGTCCCCCCTGTGGTTTTGTTATAGATTACAAGCTCCTCCTAGCCAGACCCCTCCCCCCTCTTCTTATCTCAATAGTGTCTCCTTATCCCCACCTTCTGAAACCTATCCATTTCCCCATTTATATTATCTTTCGCTCATGGACGTAGCCTCTCATTGTATGGTAGCTCTCTCCGTCTGATGGTCAACTTTTTTCAGATTTGATTTCTATTTGTGATTTTTCTCTGTTTACTTTATTATTATTATTATTTCTTTCTTTATTCCCCCCCCCCTTTTTTTTGTTTTTTTTTTGTTTTTTGTTTTTGCTTTTGATTTAATATCATTGTTATGTACTTTTCCAATGCCTGCTAATTCTTTATTCGATATTTCGAATTACTGTTTGATCTGTACTTTTCTAAAAATGTCTCAATAAACATACAATTATAAAGGAAGGAAAAAAAATAAAACAGTTTTCAAAGTGCAATTTACTAAGAATTTGCGTTAAATACTGAAGAGATTTCAAGGGTACTCCAGGTACCTGACAGACCAGCCAAGGGTTAATACTGCAAAACGACCAGAAGACCCCCGGTACCGTGAGACAACTCCATTTGAAAAGAAGATACAAAGAATGAGTTCAGGAAATATTCTGATCTTTATTGGGCGGGTATACAGCTTATATTTGGTTCAACTTGACCAATCACAACCAATCACAATAGGGGAGTGGGGAGTGGCTAGTGTAGCGGGGTCTCCTTTAAGGCCCCACGGACTACGATTCCCAGAACCCCGTTTAGCACCCAAGGTGGATTGCCACCCGCAGAGACTCCTGGGGTGGGTTATAAAGGTGAGGGGCGAGGCCAAGCTCAGGCTTTTTGGACACCGCGCTTCTATCAAGAGGGATCCCCCCTGTGCGGACTCGCTGCTGGTGTAAGGCCTGAAGCCTGGGCCTTGCGCAACTCCAAAGGGCCTTCCACCCCACTGCAGAGCCTGTGTGGCACCTGATCTCCTCTTGCCTTTGACTGACATCAGGAGGACCGAAGACCTGGCTGTCGCATACCCTGTGTGTGGATACACAGCGGTGGAAGTTACAGACGAGGACTAAGTCCGGTGTGGTGAGAGAGCACCTGCTCACATCTATAGCCAAGTACAGTACTTTGTCTAGGCCTATTGACTGCTTTGGCCCTTCATGCTATACCTACTGTCTTAGCAGGAGACTAGTTCCAGAACAGAGTTTATAGTCTCCTGTGAATTGCTCCGTTATCAGATACAGTTCTTTTGGATTTATAAATTGTTGTTCCTGAATTTGCACCACCGATTACCCCTTGCATGCGAAGATTCTTCACTATAAGACTAAACCCCCCACTTTCTTAAGTCAGGCCTGACTGGGTAGTGTAGAACAGTATTGAGCGCCATATTGCTCATAGGGAGAATAGCTGCATGTGGTGTGTGATTCATTCTTTTACAGTATTGCTAGGTGTTATTTTAATTGCAGGGCTCTGCATGAGTTATGATGTACTGTATTGCTATGAAACCTTTATACCATCAGAAAAGTTGCTGTGGTTAAGTACTCTGGTCTTAGTGTCAATTACTGTATGTTATTACTATTTGCATCACTGTGGGATTGCTCACAGACAATTACAGAGTTATACCAATACCTAATCCCCTAGACTAGCTGTGCCAGAGGAGGGTCGAGTAGATTGCCGGGGGTTGGCAGTGCTGTGTAAAGGGATATATTGAATATCATTAACAATGAAATGATTTAACCTCTAAAAACATGGCTGACATACAGATATTCCTATTCCGAGATAGTCCTTACAAACTATTGGTGTCATAGGGCAATTTTATGGAGTAGCCCTTGACAATTCCTGCCCCTTTCCTCATGGCTGACATACAGGTGAAACTCAAAAAATTTGAATATCGTGCAAAAGTTCATTTATTTCACTAATTCAACTTAAACAGTGAAATTAATATATGAGATAGACTCATTACATGCAAAGCAAGATAGTTCAAGCCGTGATTTGCCATAATTGTGATGATTATGGCTTACAGCTCATGAAAACCCCAAATCCACAATCTCAGAAAATTAATAGTAATAGTAATCAGAGTGGGACTGGGGGCCTTATCTCTGAAATCTATCCGCATATATGTAAAGGAAGGCTCCAGAACATCTTTACAGTAAAGGGAAATGGGAGGAAGATCTAGGACCCATATCCGAGGGGCAATGGAAAAAGGTATTAGAGAGTGGACACCTGGTAACTGTTTCGCCAGCTCAGAAGTTTTCATTTTTAATGCTACTACATAGGACATACTACACACCAAAAGGGCTGTTTAAGTTTGGGTGGAGAACAGATGCAGGGTGTCCCAGATACCAGGGTACAGGGGATCTGATACATATGATATGGAGATGCCCGAAATTATACAGGTATTGGTCAGAGGTTCTTGATATCATAAACAGGACATACAAGACAGCATTAGAAATGGACCCTAGAATGTGTATTCTGGGACTAGGGGAAGGAACAAGCAGAGCAGCCAATATAACAAAAGCAGTGCTCAGATGTCTTTTTCATGCAAGAAAACTAATTGCGCAAAGATGGCAGGCAGAGAACCCCCCTTCAGTGAGAGACGGGGCTAATATTGTTACTGAAACAATATGGAAGGAGAAAGTAGTGTATACCAAGAGAAGGAATATAAGAGAGTTTGAAAAAGTGTGGAACCCGTGGTTGGAAAAAATGGGGAATCCCCTGTAAAATAGAAAAAGGAAGTAAGAAAAATGGTAGAAGGAAAAGTAAATGAAAATAAAAATAATATTAAATAATGTGTAAAAATGGAAGAAAAGAAAATAGAAAAACCCATCATGAGAAATGGTAAAGTGGGAGGGGGAAGGAGGGAGGGATAAGGGTCAATAGAGCGTAATTTATACTGATAATATCTTGCTATTTTTAATTATGAAAAATAAACTTGTATAAGTATGTACACTGTTAATTTGAATATGAAAGAAAATCAATAAAGAGAATATAATCTAAAGGAGTTGTTTAAAGAGAGAGATTACAGAGAGAGACAGTGTCATTTATATTGAGTTAGATAGAGCAGGCAGGCGAGTCAGTTAGCTGCAGTTACAGTGTGTAGAGGATATATATGCATCTTAGGTGTTGTATATATATTTATACACTGTATTCAGTTTAGCTAGATCCGTTCCTGTTATTCTCTATACTGTGACAGGCAGGCAGGTGATTGTGCTAGCTGCAGACAGTGTTTCACTTAAGCCCTGTACACACGATCGGATTTCCGATGGAATCAAATCCGATGTATTTTTCCATCGGAATTCCGATGAAGCTGACTTCCATCAGTCTTGCCTAAACACCATCAGACAAAATTCCGACCGTCCCAAACACTGACGTACAACACGTACGACGGCACTATAAATGGGAAGTTCAAATCCAATGGCGCCACCCTTTGGGCTGCATTTGCTGATTTTGTGTTACCGCGTGTTAGTAAAAGTTTGGTGAGAGCCGATTCGCGCTTTTCAGTCTCTGTGCTTTTCAGTCCGTTACAGCATGACGAATGTGCTATCTCCATTACGAACACTAGTTTTACCAACAAGCGCTCCCGTCTCCAAATTCAGTCTGAGCATGCGTGGGTTTTTTCTCTGATGGAGTTCCACACAGATAATCGGAATTTGCTATGTTTTTTTTTTCCATCGGAAAAATTTAAAACATGTTCTATTTTTTCTCACAGATGGAAAAAAGGCCGATGGGGCCCATACACAATCGGTTTGTCCGATGAAAACAGTCCATTGGACTGTTTTCATCTGTAAAACCGAGCGTGTGTACAGGGCTTAAGTGTACGGTGTGCTTTGCATAGCGTTCACCTAAAGCTTACCTAAATAAAGTTAGTGTTGTTCTCATAATAAAACCACAGGCAGGGAGCTGCATTAATTTCATGTAGTGTACTTCTGTTCTTTGCACAGCATTCACTTAAAGGAACCTGAATACAATTTGTGGTGTTCTCATAATAAAACCACAGGCAGAGAGCTGCAAGTATTTTCAGTTAGTGTACTGTGTCCTCTGCACAGTTTTCACCTAAAACTAACTGAAGACAATTGCTGATTTTCCCATACTAATACCACAGCAGGCAGTTGATTCTAAAGCTGCATTATCAGTATATATATACAGGTCCTTCTCAATAAATTAGCATATTGTGATAAAGTTCATTATTTTCTGTAATGTACTGATAAACATTAGACTTTCATATATTTTAGATTCATTACACACAACTGAAGTAGTTCAAGCCTTTTCTTGTTTTAATATTGATGATTTTGGCATACAGCTCATGAAAACCCAAAAATCCTATCTCAAAAAATTAGCATATTTCATCCGACCAATAAAAGAAAAGTGTTTTTAATACAAAAAAAGTCAACCTTCAAATAATTATGTTCAGTTATGCACTCAATACTTGGTCGGGAATCCTTTTGCAGAAATGACTGCTTCAATGCGGCGTGGCATGGAGGCAACCAGCCTGTGGCACTGCTGAGGTGTTATGGAGGCCCAGGATGCTTCGATAGCGGCCTTAAGCTCATCCAGAGTGTTGGGTCTTGCGTCTCTCAACTTTCTCTTCCCAATATCCCACAGATTATCTATGAGGTACAGGTCAGGAGAGTTGGCAGGCCAATTGAGCACAGTAATACCATGGTCAGTAAACCATTTACCAGTGGTTTTGGCACTGTGAGCAGGTGCCAGGTCGTGCTGAAAAATGAAATCTTCATCTCCATAAAGCTTTTCAGCAGATGGAAGCATGAAGTGCTCCAAAATCTCCTGATAGCTAGCTGCATTGACCCTGCCCTTGATAAACCACAGTGGACCAACACCAGCAGCTGACATGGCACCCCAGACCATCACTGACTGTGGGTACTTGACACTGGACTTCAGGCATTTTGGCATTTCCCTCTCCCCAGTCTTCCTCCAGACTCTGGCACCTTGATTTCCGAATGACATGCAAAATTTGCTTTCATCCGAAAAAAGTACTTTGGACCACTGAGCAACAGTCCAGTGCTGCTTCTCTGTAGCCCAGGTCAGGCGCTTCTGCCGCTGTTTCTGGTTCAAAAGTGGCTTGACCTGGGGAATGCGGCACCTGTAGCCCATTTCCTGCACACGCCTGTTCACGGTGGCTCTGGATGTTTCTACTCCAGACTCAGTCAACTGCTTCCGCAGATCCTCCAAGGTCTGGAATCGGTCCTTCTCCACAATCTTCTTCAGGGTCCGGTCACCTCTTCTCGTTGTGCAGCGTTTTCTGCCACACTTTTTCCTTCCCACAGACTTCCCACTGAGGTGCCTTGATACAGAACTCTGGGAACAGCCTATTCGTTCAGAAATTTCTTTCTGTGTCTTACCCTCTTGCTTGAGGGTGTCAATGATGGCCTTCTGGACAGCAGTCAGGTCGGCAGTCTTACCCATGATGGGAGTTTTTAAAAGCCTCAGGAATCTTTTGCAGGTGTTTAGAGTTAATTAGTTGATTCAGATGATTAGGTTAATAGCTCGTTTAGAGAACCTTTTCATGATATGCTAATTTTTTGAGATAGGAATTTTGGGTTGTCATGAGTTGTATGCCAAAATCATCAATATTAAAACAAGAAAAGGCTTGAACTACTTCAGTTGTGTGTATTTGTGTAATGAATCTAAAATATATGAAAGTCTAATGTTTATCAGTACATTACAGAAAATAATGAACTTTATCACAATATGCTAATTTTTTGAGAAGGACCTGTATATATATATATATATATATATATATATATATATATATACACATCCCACCTTTGTGCAGCTTCATCTCACTGCAGGCCTATTCCAGGCCTGTACCTGTTCTAAATTACAAACAGATTCAACTTATGAACAAACCTACAGTCCCTGTCTTGTTTGCACCGCCTGTATATGGCTGTTCAGAGTATATAGGGCCTTTTTTTAAATTTGGGTGCGGGGTTCCCCTTAATATCCATACAACACCCAAAGGGGCTGGATGTGGGCTGGGGGGGGGGGGGGTACCCATGCCATTTTTCTCAATGATTTTCATCCATATTGCCGGGACCAGACATTACATTAAAGCCGCAAGCAGTTTTAAATGACTTTTTTTCCTTTAGAAATGTCATTTTGTGCAGGGACAGTTCTAAACACGGGAAACACGTGCCACTTCATAGGCATACTATAGACACCCCCCAGGTACGATATTTAAAGGAATATGTCCCTTTTTTTTCACTTTAAACATCATTAAAATCACTGCTCCCGAAAAAAACGTCCATTTTTAAAACTTTTTTTTGCATTGATACATGTCCCCTGGGGCAGGACCCGGGTCCCCAAACACTTTTTAGGACAATAACTTGCATATTAGCCTTGATAATTAGCACTTTTGATTTTGAATTTTCGAGTCCATTGTATTTAATAGGGTTCTAAAGTTCGCGCAAACTTTCGGTCCGTTCGCAGGTTTTGGTGCGAACCAAACCGGGGGGTGTTCGGCTCATCCCTACCTGTAAGGTTACTGAAGTGGATATACCATCTGGCTTTGACAAATAAAAAAAGCTTTCTTGTTCCTTGTCTATGTCCTGTTAAACAGGAAAAACAGTCTAAACCACATTCTTTATACAGAATATACAAAGTAGAAATGCCTATGCAAGCTATCTTTTTATGTGTGTGCCTTGCAAAAAGCAGTTACAAGCTGGAAAATCAAAATGAGCTAACTAACTCGAGTCTGAAGTTAAAGATTTATAACCTTATAGCCAGCAAGATGGAGTCACTGTTGTTCAGTCATATTGCTACAAATACCAAATGCAGTGTTTGTTCGATTTAACGGTAATTACCGCATT
This sequence comes from Rana muscosa, assembly GCA_029206835.1. NCBI lineage: Eukaryota > Metazoa > Chordata > Amphibia > Anura > Ranidae > Rana > Rana muscosa. The sequence continues at coordinate 365,208,594 of CM055118.1, read as the reverse complement.
ATTTAATTTATTTAATTGAGCTGGCTGCTTAGGAGCAGGTTGGGAAGCCAGTCGCTGCGTCCTTGACTAAGCCTATTTCTGACATTTGGTGTTTACAAGTTAAAATCCGTATTTTTTGCTAGAAAATTACTTAGAACCCCCAAACATTATATATATTTTTTAGCAGAGAATCTAGAGAATAAAATGGCGATTGTTGCAAAATTTTATGTCACACGGTATTTGTGCAGCTGTGTTTTAAATGCAACATTTTGGGAAAAATTTACTTTCATGAATTAAAAAAAAATGAAAAAGTAAAGTTAGCCAAATTTTTTTGTATAATGTGAAAGATGATGTTAAGCTGAGTAAATAGATACCCAACATGTCATGCTTTATAATTGCACACACTCGTGGAATGGTGACAAACTACGGTACCTAAAAATCTCCATAGGCGAAGCTTTCATTTTTTTTACGGTTACCAGGTTAGAGTTACATAGGAGGTCTAGGGCTAGAATTATTGCTCTCACTCTGAAGATCGCGGCGATACCTCACATGTGGGATTTGAACACCGTTTACATATGCGGGCGCGACTTCCATATGCGTTTTCTTTGCTGCGCAAGCTCACGGGGATGGGGGCGCTTTAATTTTTATTTTTTTTTCTTATTTATTTTATTTATTTTTATAATATAAAATTGTGTTTTAAAAAAAAAAAATGTTTTGATCACTTTTATTGCTGTCACAAGGAATGTAAACATCACTTGTGACAGTCAATGCGTGTACACACGATCGGTTTTACCGATGAAAACAGTCCGATGGACTGTATTCATCGGACGAACCAATCGTGTATGGGCCCCATCGGCCTTTTTCTCATCAGTGTGAAAAAATAGAACATGTTTTAAATTTTTCCGATGGGAAAAAAACCGATAGCAAAATCCGATCATCTGTGTGGAAATCCATCGGATAAAAAACCCACGCATGCTCAGAATCAAGTCGACGCATGCTCAGAAGCATTGAACTTCATTTTTCTCGGTTCCTCGGAGTGTTTTACGTCACGGCGTTTGGGGCGAGCGTTTTTTTGACTGATGGTGTGTAGGGAAGACTGATGTAAGTCAGCTTCATCGGATTTCCAATGGAAAAATCCATCGGTTTAAAATCCAAAGGAAATCCGATCGTGTGTACAGGGATTAATAGGTGGTGACAGGTACTCTTTATGGAGGGATCGGGAGTCTAAAAGACCCCAAATCCCTCCTTTGAACTTCAAAGTATTCAGATCGCCGAAAACGACGATTCTGAATACTGTATATTTTTTAAAATCCGGCGCCATTGGCAGCCGAGTAAACCGGAAGTGACGTTTTGACGTCGCTTCTGTGTTTACATTCAGGAGACTGGCAAAAAGCCATTTACGGCTTCATGCCAGTCTCTCACAAGGCGCTGGAAGTGACAGATCGCGGAAATCGGGTCTCCCTGTGGGACGGGAGGCCCGGTAAAAGCGGCGGGAGGTGGCGGGAGAGGGGGCGATGTCCCCTTCTGCTCCCCCGGTAAAGCAACCGAGCGGCTTTTAGCCGCATCGGTTGTTATGCCTGGATAGCCAATCGCCCGCTCGAAACAGTACCGGGATCATGCCTGCAGCTGCAGGCATGATCCTGGTATAACCCCTGAAAGCCGAGGCTGCATATGTGCGTACGCTCGGCGGAAAAGTGTTAACAATGGATTACTCATCAGCGGGTCGCCCACTGACAGCTGAATGTTAAAAAACATGGCAGTAATTAAAAATTATGAAAAAAAAAAACTACATTGGGTCCCCTCCCCCAATGCATACCAGGCCCTCCTTAGCAACCAGCTCAATGCAGTAAATTACCGCATTAACTAATGTGGTAATCACCGCTAAATCTAACAAATACCGCATTCAGTATTTAACTCAAAATTCTTAGTGAATTGAAAACTTGGGCCGCATGCAGTATTTTACAGTATTTTACAGTATTTTATAAACTATTATCTTGCACTATATTTTTTTTTTAAGATCTATGTCACATACTACACAGGTTTTCCTTTGCACTTTATTATTGTTTTAGATATTGTTGCATATGCACCTATTTATGTGCCAACGATACAAATGTTGCTTTATTTTTAGCACTTATTATATACATTTCTCAGGATCACCCCCTGTGTGGAATAGGAATTGACATAGGGGATCAGTTAGGCAATCTTCAACAGCTCGGCATTACTTTTTATACACATTCTACTCAGGTTATGGTTCCAGTACCTTTCAGTGCCTTGTAGCAGTTGTAGTAATAATCCCTTTGTTTCATATATAGTAGCGCGTAAATACTTTTTATACCAGTATTTTACATAATTTTATTAGCAATTATTTAACTGAATTTATCCTATTGTATCTTCCTCTCCCTGCAGGAGAAAAAGTAAACAAAAGTAAAAAAATAATATAAAAAAATAACAAGATTAAGGTTTTCCAGAGTTAGTGTTAGGGTCAAGGTCGAAGTCAAAGGTCAGGGTCTGGCTCAAAAGTCACAGTCAGCTATATAGCAAAATGACGTTGGCAAAGTGGTTCTGTTATCCTGACTGGACGTCATATGACGTCTGCAGGATAACAAGCCGCTGCGCGCCCCCTGGGGCGCGCATCACGGCGATCGGTGGTGCGGTGTGTCAGTCTGACACACTGCAACTCCGATCTAGGTAAAGAGTCTTCGACGGAGACTCTTTACCACGTGATCAGCTGTGTCCAATCACGGCTGATCACGATGTAACCAGGAAGAGCCGTTGATCGGCTTTTCCTCACTCACGCCTGACAGTGCGAGTAGAGGAGAGCTGATTGGCTGCTCTCCTGACAGGGGGGGTCTGTGCTGATAGTTTATCAGCGCAGCCCCCCCTTTGGATGCCCGCCCAGGACCACCAGGATGCCGCCCAGGACCACCAGGATGGCCACCACACTGGACCACCAGGTATGACCCCCCCTAGACTACCAACCAGGAAATGCCAATCTGTGCAAGAAATATATAGATACAGTGTACATTTAAAACAAAGATTTTTTTTCTTTACTATTTTGGACCAGCTTTCTTTTGATAAATGTTAACGGATATCTCCTGATTTCTTTTTTTATTAACACCAAAAGAAAACCCAATTTGTCCTGAAAGAAAACATGGTATAATCCTCCTGGAATCACAAAGTAGTTGTGACGATATTTTACTAACACATGTCAGAGTTGCAAAATTGTGCTTAGGCATCAACATTTGTTTTACCCTTAGGCGTTAAGGGGTTAAACATAGAGAATTAACATTAAGTGGAAAAACATCCATATAGAGCTCCCTCCTCTGAAGGAGTACAATTTGCTTGGTGCAGCAACTTTATTTACATTGTAAATCATTTGAATCAATAGCAATAAGCTGTTCAATGAGTCCATTAAAATCCAATACATAGTACATAGTCCATAGTCATTAGGTGAAAAAAACATTCTTATATAACTCCCAGCCGAGTGAAACTCTCTCGTACAACAATTTAATTCAAAGTGCTGATCTTGTGCATTAACCGCTTGCCAATCGCTGCACGATGATATACGTCGGCAGAATGGCACAGCTGCGCAAAAGGACGTACCTGTACGTCCCCTTTTAAATTGTGGCATCTTGGGCGCTCGATGTCTGCCGGGTGCCTGCGGTCGTGTCACGGAGATGCAGAACGGGGAGATGCCTATGTAAACAAGGCGTTTTTCTGTTCTGCCTAGTGTTAGGACAGTGATCTACTGCTCCCTGTCATCGGGAGCAGTGATCGCTGTCGTGTCAGTGGTAGCCAAGCCCCCTAACAGTTAGAATCACTCCCTAAGACACACTTAACCCCTGCCTCGCCCCCTAGTGTTTAACCCCTTCCCTGCCAGTGACATTTACACAGTAATCATTGAATTTTTATAGCACTGATCGCTGTATAAATGACAATGGTCCCAAAATAGCATCAAAAGTGTCCGATGTGCCCACCATAATGTCGCAGTCACGAAAAAAATCGCTGATCGCCGCCATTATTAATAAAAAAAATATATAAAAAAATGCCATAAATCTATCCCCTATTTTGTAGACGCTATAACTTTTGCACAAACCAATCAACATTATTGTGATTTTTTTGAACAAAAATATGTAGAAGAATACATATCGGCCTAAACTGAGGAAAAAAATTGTTTATTTTATATATTTTTGGGGGATATTTATTATAGCAAAAAGTAAAAAAAATATTGCTTTTCTTTTCAAAATTGTCGCTCTTTTTTTGTTTATACCGCAAAAAATAAAAACCGCAGAGGTGATCAAATACCACCAAAAGACAGCTCTATTTGTGGGAAATGAAGGACGTCAATTTTGTTTGGGTGCAACGTGGCACGACTGTGCAATTGTCAGTTAAAGCGACGCAGTGCCGAATCGCAAAAATGGCCCGGTCATTGGGCAGCCAAATCTTCCGGGGCTGAAGTGGTTAAGTAGTTCAGATGAGCTCAGAGAGGTCGATTTACTAAAACTGGAGGGTGCAAAATCTGCTGCAGATCTGAATGGTGGCCAATCAGCTTCCAGGTTATTCTGTAAAAGCTTAATTGAACAAGCTGACGTTAGAAACTGATTGGCTGCCATGCACAGCTGCAGCAGATTTTCACTCTCCAGTTTTAGTAAATAAACCACATTGTGTCCATTTCAAATTGATGCTCCACCCCAGAGAAGGTGTTAAATATTCCACCACAGACATGCTTTCCCATAGACAGACTCAGGTATCCAAAATGGCCTTATAAATTAATAAGTAGGTCCTAGCAGGCTTTTATATGAAATTGATACCACTGTCAATACAGGAACCACACCTCCCACAATGCTGTACCCTCACCCAACTACTTTCATCACAAAATGACTTCCTCAGGACTAGTTTTCTGGACTTCAATTATGTGTTTGGTAGCATAGCTCGTCATGTATTAGGCTGCATTCACACCTGAGCGTATCGTTTTCAGGCATTTTTTTGGGTGTTTTTTAAGGGTGTGTTTTTTGGCCGAGGAAGGGAGGACCCTCACCATGCCAACATCCAAAATATATATACAAGAATTGAAAAACTCAAAAAATAGGTGGACTTTGTGGGCACATATGAGAGGAAACCTTGTTAAAAAAATAATACATTTTATTACAACATGATTAAAAAACATAGAAAACATACAATCAACACCGTATATGGACACAGTTACCAGTTACCCAATTAAACAGTTATGAAGGTTGGATCTAGGTATAAAAATTGTGGTAGTAATGTATTAAGTAGAAAAAGTCTGATCCAATGATGCCTTCAAACTTGCTCGTCGATGCGTTTCGCTAGATATTAGCTTCCTCAGGACAGATACTGGGTAGGTGCTGGTGAGTCTGTATCCAAAGGTATAGGGTGGACTCCACAGGACTAGACAGACATTCAAGGAGCCAAAACTTCAAATATATCTACCAAAACGGTGCATATACATAGCACGTTGTCTGTAGTGAACCCTGTGGGTAGAAAAGAGAGGACTATAGGCCACTGTAAGACCAAATTCAGTCATGCTCATTCCTAATAGGAATGAGCTTCAAGTTTGAGTCAAACTTATGTTCGACTCGAACATTGCCTGTTCGCCAAACAGCGAACAATTTGGGGTGTTTGCGGCAAATTCGAAAAGCCGTGGAACACCCTGTAAAAGTCTATGGTAGAAATATAAAGTTCTAATTTTAAAGGCTTATGTGCAAGTTATTGTCATAAAAAGTGTTTGGGGACAGGGGACATGTATCAATGCAAAAAAAAGTTTTAAAAACTGATGTTTTTTCGGGAGCAGTGATTTTAATAATGCTTAAAGTGAAACAATAAAAGTGAAATATTCCTTTAAATTTCGTATCTAGTATGCCTGTAAAGTCGCGCTTGTTTCCCGTGCTTAGAACTGCTGCACAAAGTGTATTATCTGAAGGAAAAAAAGTCATTTAAAAGCACTCGCGGCTATAATGAATTGTCGGCTCCCGGCAATACAGAGTAAAGTCATTGATAGAAAAAAAAATGCGTGGGGGTCCCTTTAAATTCAATTACCAGGCCCTTCAGGTCTGGTATGGATATTAAGGGGAACCCTGCATCAAATTAAAGAAAAAGATGACATGGGGTTCCCCCCAAATATCCATACCAGACCCTTCAGGTCTGGTATGGATTTTAAGGGGAACTCCACACCAAATAAAAAAAAATGGTGTGGAGTGCCCCCCAAAAATCCATACCAGACCCTTTATCCGAGCACGCAACCTTGCAGGCCGCAGGAAAAGAGGCGGGGACGAGAGAGCGCAACGGCAACGGAAACCTGCGTTACATCAGAGGGGGGCGGGGTCACCCGCACATCACTGGGTAAGCCCGGGTTTCCCCTTGTGTCAGAGGGGGATGGGTCACGTGACGGGTGGCCCCGTCCTCAGCTACATAAGACCTGTCAGGCTCCAGCGACGATATTCCTGGGGTGTCTCCAGTGGAGACAGGATGCGCTACGCTGGACATCTCATTGCTGGAGCCTGGACCCGGGTCCCCAAACACTTTTTATGACAATAACTTGCATATAAGCCTTTAAAATGAGCACTTTAGATTTTTCATGTTGGAGTCCCGTAGACTTTAACGGTGTTCGGATGTTCGAACAAATTTATTGCCTGTTCGCATGTTCTGATACGAACCAAAATGGGGGGTGTTCGGCTCATCCCTAATTCCTAATATATAGTAGTAAATTCACCAGCCACAATGTGGCAAAGAAAGAACCCAGACCCGTAATAGAGATATATTCCCATACAGTATGGTGTAACCCATCAAACAACAAGGTACCCTGAAATGTTCAGGTTAGATATCAAATAGATGGAGAACGTTCTCCAGAGAGAAGGGGACAGAACATCTATATCCTCTGAGTATGGCAAATATCCCAATTGGGGGGCCTATTATTAAGGCCCTGATGGTTAGTGCCGGTAGATGATGAAGGGTCAAGAATGGTTGAATTAAGTCACATGGATTCAGCTTACCCGGCGTTTTTCTGGCATTTTTTCTGGCGTTTTTGCAGAGTTTTTTGCAGCGTTTTTGTACAGGCATTTGGAGGTCCAAAGGTCACCAATGTAAAAAGCAGTAAAACACCTGTAATCTGCCTAAAACGAAGCTCATATCCTTTTTTGAACTTCAGGCGTTTTGCTTCAGGCGACAGAATGCTCTGATGTGAACAGGGGCCATTTCAATGAATGGGATTTTGCTTGTTGGGCGTTTTGGAACTTTTGAGATGAGCGATTTACGAGCTGAAAACACTCAGGTGTGAATGTAGCCTTATGCCTAGTACACAGGACCAGGATTCCCGATGGGAAAAGGTCCGTCGGAAAACCCGAGGAGAAAACCGAGAACCTGCTCTCTACTTTTCCCCCATACAGACGATTAGTTTTCCCTTCTGGAAAACTCTGATGAGAGCTTTTCCTCGGGAATCCCGACCGTGTTTATGCTCCATCAGAGTTTTTCACCACAGGAAAACTGCCAAAAAGGGCCGTTTTCTGCTCCACGCGCCCAGGTTTTCTGATGGGGAAAAAATCAGTCGAGAATCCCGGCGGGTAAAAAGAGAACTGGTTCTCTTTTTTTGGCCGGCGGGTTTGGCAGTTTTCCCATCGGAAAAACTGTGAGGGAGCATACACACAGCCGGGATTCCCGGCCAAAAGCTCTCCTCGCAGTTTTCCCATCGGAAAACCCGGTCGTGTGTACGGGGCAATATGAAACATTCTGCCATAACCTATCTAGAGAGAAAGGGATCATCTCCTTGATGTATAGATGCCTCAATGAAATGCACTTACCAGAGAAATCTACTGCTATGACCCACTGGGAATCAGACATAGGCCAAGAATTTTCCCCAGAGGAATGGTCAGACATGTTAGTAAACATGCATAAATGCTCTCGCTCTATGTCTCTTAAGGAAACAGTAGTGAAACTACACACGAGGTGGTACCTCACCCCAGATAGGGTACATAGATTCTATCCAAGGGTCCCAGACACTTGCTTTAGGGGCTGCCAGACCGCGGAAACATTGCTCCACACTTTTTGGAGCTGTCCCCAACTGAAACCTATATGGAGTCAGGCAGCCTCCAAGGTACCGCAACTGTCTAGGTCTTTGATCACACTGACGGCATCAATGTGCCTACTCTTCACCCCCATACCAAATATGCCCCTAAAAACCAAAAATTAGTAAACACCCTTTTCGGTGCTATCTTGTGGGCTATAGCCTTAAACTGACGTTCACCTACGGTACTTTGGGCTCAAGTACTCCAAAGAATGGAATCCATTAAAGTAATGGAACAAATTCACCATGCTATACTGGAAACTATGCAGGTTTTTAACAGAAAATGGTCCGGATGGACTGCATATGGCAGTTCATAGTGACCCAATGGCCTTACATATTAACACTAGCCTTTCTCCCTCCAAGGGATATGTGATATCTCCATCAGGCACCCAAAATTGCCCTTGGTACTGGTTCTATGACATATGTAATTGTCTACAACTTTAGCTCTTAACTCAGCACAACTCTGTTATACAGTTCATCTCTTCTTTGTTTATACAGTTATCTTTCCCTATTATTTTCCTGTATATTGGTGGTAATGGGACGCACCACAATATGGCGCCAATACCCAGTTAATGCACAAAAGTTTACCTGTGGAAAACGGTACTATTGTGAATAGGACAAACATGTAGTGCATATATACCGTATATACTCGAGTATAAGCCGACCCAAGTATAAGCCGACCTAATTTTACCACAAAAAACTGGGAAGACTTGTTGACTCAAGTATAAGCCGAGGGTGAGAATGCAGCAGCTACTATAAGCGGAAAAGAGGGTCAACAATGCCCATTTGCACGCCTCATTGTGCCCATTTGCAACCTCACTGTGCCATACCTCACTCTGTGCCATACCTCACAGTGCCTATTGCAACCTCACTGTGCCATACCTCACTGTGCCCATTGCAGTCTCACTGTGCCCGAGTAACTGAATTCTTGACAGCCGTCCATTTTTTTAAAAGTCGCAGCTTCCTCCTGGCGTTCCGTTCCGTGATAAGCATTTGAAACTGTGTTCCACCTATCACGGAGGTCCTCTCATCCGCGGACTCAGTTTCCCAGCAGACACTGTGTTCAGTGTTCCGCCAATCACGGACATTCTTTCATCCTCGGACAAGAGAACGTCCGTGATTGGCGGAACACTGAACACAGTGTCTGCTGAGAAACTGAGTCCGAGGATGAAAGAACGTCTGTGATAGGCTGAACACGGAACACAGTGTCTGCTGGGAAACTGTCCGAGAATGAGAGGACCTTCGTGATAGGCGGAACACAGTGTCAAATGCCTATCACGGAACGGAACGCCAGGAGGAAGCCGCGACTTTTAAAAAAATGGACGCCTGTCAAGTATTCAGGTTCAAAGAAACACAGACTCTGGTATAAGCCGAGGGGGGTATCTTCAGCCCTAAAAAAAGGGCTGAAAAACTCGGCTTATAGTCGAGTATATACGGTACTTATCAATCTGGGTTGCATCCCAACGTATACCACAACTCCTATGTTGAATCTGTACTGTCTTTTCCTACTCCCTAATAAAAATGTTTGTATTAAAAAAAATCCCCCATTAGTACACCCCCCCACAAAACACTAAACATTTGTGAAATTCCTTACCATTGAAGAGAAATGCTGAATTGAATTTTCAAGAAGTCAGCCCTGTAATTCAAAAAATGCATCATATATTCTGCCAGGGAGGATCTGTTTTGATTACATCATATCCTCTTCTCTGTCTCTACACTATAATCAAACTACATTTCCCATGAATCCTTGGGATTGGAGTGAATGTGGGAGGGTTTACTAGGCCTGTACATGTAAATGTGAACAAACCCACTTCAACATAAATCGCAACCCTCATTGTGCAGCCAGCAAACCATAATGCTCAGTAGGGATGAGTTGAACACCGCCCCTGTTCGGTTCGCACCAGAACGTCGCTCCTTAGTAATGACTGGTAAGGAGCTACGTTCAGATGATGTTTTCATGTGTTCCTGGACACTTATAATATCGGTTCAAGTTTGGTCATCCTTTATTCAGGGGGAGGAGCCTATCTCTCTGTAAGCTGTCCTGGAAGATTCCTGGAAAAAGTAGCTATCAGCTAAAGGTCGGATGAGGAGTTACTGCCACGGAGAGTAAAGGGTTGTAGGGAAACCCTATTCCCCTGTGCTAGGTGAGACTGTTTCTATACAGTCACGGCCATCTGGTAAGCAGGACATACATCTCCTCCACCTGGGTGTCATACCTGTATCTACCATTTCTCCTTTTGGGAAGAAGTCTTTCATCACCTTCTTGGAATATCCTACTTTTATTTTTGATAATTCATTCACTTTCTTCACCCACTGGAGTTGTTTGTACATGGACTTCTCCTATTTTTTGGACTTTGATATCACTCAAACACCTGGCTTTTCTTTCAATTATGGAATGTTTTCTATATTAATTCACATTATCAATTTTGATTAAGGTTTCTATATTGTTCACATGTTGATCTTGATCAGTTTTTTTTGGATAGATTCCACTTTGTTCAAGATTTATTAGCGCTGCATATCTTTTGTCCCCATAGATAACTGCTTGCTGTAGGGGCACTCGACAGGAGGGAAGGGTCAGGATCACAGAAGAGGCACCCGAGAAGAGGAGGATCCAGACTTCTCTGTGCAAAACCAACTGCACAGAGCCGGTAAGTATAACATGTTTGTTATGTTTATAGAAAAAAAAAAAACGAGACTTTACAATCACGTTAAAGCACTACTCTAGGCAACAAGGAAAGGATAAGGACAGCGGGCTCTTTTCCCCCACTCAGTCCGCCAGAGAACTCAGCAGAGGTGCTGTGACAGGAGAGAGGCGAGCTGCGGGCTGTCAGAGTGCTTCCACTGCTCATCCCCCCTTTCTCCTGTTAGCAGTGTGGGAGAAGAGAGAGCGGCTCTCATCTGCCCAGCTTGCTACCTGCTCTGTTTCCCTCCCCATTGGCCACAGCGGAGGGCCAATCAGCAGAGACTGGGGGAGCATCATGGGACATGTAGTCTCAGAAGTTTGATGGTCCTAGTGTTGTCCACAAGGAGCAGGCTACAGCATCCCAGAGAGAGAGAGCCACACTGTACCTTCACCACCAGAAAGAGAGCTATGCTGTACCCACACCACAAGAGAGATAGACACAATGCCCAGCACCACTAGAGAGAGAGAGACACACTGTACCTTTACCACCAGAGAAAAATGCTGTACCCGTACCACCAGAAAGAGAGCCACGCTGTACCTGCACCACCAGAGAGACAGCCACACTGTACCCGCACCAACAGAGAGAGAGCCACGCTGTACCCGCACCAACAGAGAGAGAGCTACGTGGTACCCGCACCATCAGAGAGAGAGCAACACTGTACCCGCACCAACAGAGAGAGAGCCAAACTGTATCCGCACCAACAGAGAGAGAGCCACGCTGTACCCACACCATCAGAGAGAGAGAGACACACTGTACCCACACCAACAGAGAGAGAGCCACGCTGAACCCGCACCACCAGAGAGAGCCATGCTGCTGTCCAGCAACACCAGAGAGAGAGCCATGCTGTACCCACACCACCAAAGAGAGAGCCAGGATGGCCAGCAACACCAGAGAGAGAGACATGCTGTACTCACAGCACCAAAGAGAGAGCCAGGCTGCCCAGCACCACCAGAGAGAGAGAGAGAGACACGCTGCCCAGCACCACCAGCGAGAGAGCCACGCTGCCTAGCACCACCAGAGAGGGAGCCACACTGCTTAGCACCACCAGAGAGAGAAAGACATGCTGTACCCGCACCACCAGAGAGAGAAAGACACGCTGCCCAGCCCCACCAGAGAGGGAGCCATACTGCTGCCCAGCACCACCAGAGAGAGTCACGCTTCTGCTCAGCACCACCAGAGAGAGAGCCACACTACCCAGCACCACAAGAGAGGGAGCCACGCTGCTGCCCAGCACCACCAGAGAGAAAGCTACGCTGCCCAGCACCACCAGAGACAGAGCTACACTGCCCAGCACCACCAGAGAGAGGGCCACATTGCTGCCCAACACCACTAAAGAGAGGGCCACACTGCTGCCCAGCACCACCAGAGAGAAAAAGACTGAGTCACTGCCAGGGTACAGATGTGCTACACTAATGACCAGAGTCGGCCTGGGCAACCCAAAGTGAGCACACCTCCAGCCAGAGGGATCACTGCTCTAGTTTAGCTGGAACAGGTAAGAAAGCCTGTCGCCCATTATCTATTACTGCTCTTAGGGACTGAGACATTAGGAAGTGCCTAAACTGCTATCATTTAGGCCTTATTGACCACTGCAATGCATGCCAACAAGCTCCAATGCAGGGCTGCCAGCCCAAAAAAAAGGGGGGGCGCCATGTTTTACCGCGCCAGGTGACACATCAACGCTAGTGACACCACTGCTTGTCAGATAGTGGAGGAGGAAGCAGTGCTGGATCAGTAATCTGTATATAAGGTGATAGATAGTGGAGGGAGAAATCAGTGCTGGATCAGTAATATGCATATAAGGTGTCATATAGTGGAGGAGGAAGCCGCGCTGGATCAGTAATCTGTATGTAGCACCCTGAAGTTTAGGCAGGGTTGCTCCTCACAAATTTACTTGCCAGGAGTAGTTACCCTGGTTGATTGCTAGAGATCTATTGATTTCTCCCTAAATTTGGCCTTGTTGCATTTTTATCTTCTACCACTAGGTGGCCGGGTACTTGGTGGTACTAGATAGGAGAAGGGCAACGCAAGGTCAGGTTATGGGTATATGGGGTATCTCAGCCAATGGGCAGGGGTTTTCTTGAACCCCTTGGCCTGCTGGAAGAGCCTATATAAATGGGTGAGGTCAGGGGATTTGTGTTCTGTGCCACCCGGACAGCTGTCTGGGTGGACATGTGTTGTATTGCCCGGGCTGCTAGGCTGGAGATGGGGCCTATCAAGGGCACATCTGGCTGCTAAGGCCTATCCAGAAGCAAGAGAGCAGCGTAGGGTTGGGATTGCAGCTTGGAGTCCAACCAAAAGTGACGGTTCTGTCGGCTGGAGAACCTGTCGTGGTTGGAGGTAGAGTGGAAGCTGTCGCCAGTAAGGGACCATCCGCTTTATTACCAGGGACCACAGTGAGTAGCTGAAACAAGTACCAGAGCAACATTCTCACCAACCGGGGACGGTGAAGAATCGTGAAAACTTCAGTGGGAATCAAGCCAGGGACCCAGCCAGCGGACGCAACGCTTGCAGAGCAGCCTTGTGTGTCAAGCCAGGGACCGAGCAGGCCAGCAGGGGTGAAGCTTGAGAGGTATCTAGAGTGTCAAGCTAGGGACCGAGCGGCCAGCAGGGGTGAAGCTTGAGAGGTATCTAGAGTGCCAAGCTAGGGACCCAGCAGAGAAGCGGGGGGTGACACTTGAGGAAGATACCACCGTGAAGATTGGAGGAGCTCAAGGGATTCAGCGAGAGTGAATCAGTGAGTCTAGTGAGAGACCGGAAACTCAGTGTATTGAAGAACTACAAGGAGTGATTGTAGTGAAAGTGAAGGAATGGTTAAGCCTTGTGTTGGCAAGGTGATGGTAACTGTAAGCGCAAATACGTGAGTGCACACAATGGCTGGGATGTTAACTGGGTAAGCAATTATTTCATAACAATATATCAGGCAGTTCAGGGGTTAAACATATATCGTGGCTGATCAATGGCGGCTGCTGTCCTCAGAGAGCTGGCTCTGTGATAGGCAAGAAGAAGGTAGAGAAGGAAGCGCCACCTGAGTGTAGTATTAAAGACAGCTTTAATGGCACAGTATAAGGTCACACTTACAGGAAACAGGAGATAACAGGCTCATCTGTATGTTAGTGGTCCATCTGATGGCCACAGGACATGCTCTAGGCTGAGCTGCAACGTTTTTGCAGCCCTACACCTCTGCATAGAAAACTCCCAATTGAACTTGCAACTACCTAAGGGTGTCCTGGCTCTAGCCCTCTCTCCCCCAAAAAAGGGTTTGTTAAGAGAAATAAACTTTCTTTTGCATCCAAGAAGTGTCTGGCGCCCAATAACTTTAACAACTATACACCCACCAGGGATGAGCCGAACACCCCCCTGTTCGGTTTGCACCAGAACCTGCGAACAGACAAAATGTTTGTGTAAACTTTAGAACCCTATTAAATACAATGGACTCGAACGTTCGAAATCTAAAGTGTTAATTATAAAGGCTAATATGCAAGTGTAGCGGGGTCTTCAAATTGATGGGATACACCTGGGGAATAGTGTGACCCAGGTGTATAATTGTGTTAGGGTTCAGACCCCTTTTTGTTTCGTGGAGGATTGGAGGATGTAGTATTCTCCTTTGCCTGTGGGTGGCGGGGTACCCACAGGCTTCAGGTAGAATCATCTCCTGCAGTGCTCCCTGTTTTGTCCCTTCTCGGAGATGGTATGGCTGGGGCGGGGAACCCGCCGGGCCGTTGATGGGAGGAGATAAAAGGGGGAGACGCCCTTACCACGAGGTCGTCTTGCGGAGAAGGAGGTCCTCGGAGGAGGAGGGTTGCGGTCCGCACCCAGGGCCCTTAGGCCTGGGTGCTGGAGATCCAGGAGTCTGGTCCAGGTGCCCATGGCCTGGTCCGGAGTCATGTTGGCGTCCATCCCAGGCACCTTTAGCCTGGGGTGAGGTACTATCGAGGAGGCCTGGGGCCCAGTACCTTCGACTGGGTCCCGCTAGGGTGGACTGTCCGAGGGTCCCTGAGCGGAGGGACTCGTACCTGAGGTGAGGAGGCCAGAGAGGTTACCCACTGAAGACCCGGAGCAGCACCAACCCGGTGACAGTGGGCCTCTGGGAACTCTCTTGGGGGGACACATCCCCCTGATAGGGGCCACAGCGCATCGAAGAGGGCTCCATTGCTGTTCATAGGGGTTGCTGGAAGAGACCCCATCTTTCCTGTTCTGTAACAGCCGGATTGGCTTAGGCGCCGCTGGTCATAGTACAGTGGCATAGAACTTAAACTTTAGGAAGTGCCTCGATCTGCTCGCCCCACCGTTGGCAAGGTTATAGGTCCCAACCAGTTTGCTGCAAAAGAACTGTTTATTGTGCTTTGCGTATTGGAGTGTCAAATAAACAAGTGTTGGACCTTTCTCCGGTGTGTGAACTCCAGTTACTGGAAGCAAAGGGGAGGCTGGTGAGCTTGCAATTACAGACTCAGTGCATTCACAGAACACACCGGCCCGAGGAAACATCAGTAAGTGGCCTTCACCTCCCTACTACAATGGGGAGGACATGGGCCGTGGCGCATCTCACTCTCACAACCCAGGAACCCCTAGACATGAGTTGGTGTGTAACCGATAAAGATGGAGAGAGGGTGAGGCCGCTACATGTGGGGGCTCGTCCGGGATAGAGTGTGTTCTAAAGATGGACTTGAGAATGTCTACATTTGAACTTTGCTGCCCAGAGGAGTTCCGAGCAGATCGGCCATATTACTGGCCAAAGTGCGTCCCTGCTCGGAGTTGTGGAAATGACCCTAACACGGGAAAGGCCCATGCGGAGGAGCGGAAAAAGGGAGAGGTCCAGCCGTGTGACGTACTGCACGTGGGGACTGTTAACGCACTGCGCCACGAGGCACCCCATGGCGACATCGTTCGTGGGCGGAGTCAAGAAGAAGCCCGCGAAAATGTACAGCTCATGGGAGGAGTCTGGCCAAGTGTGGGGATACACGTGGAGACTCCGGCGCGGGGTGAGTGCATGATGGAGCAGCAGATAGTCGGGATGACCTCAAGTGCCCCGTGGATTATGGTTCCTCACCCCACGAGAATGACTTCCTTTGCTGCCCCCATCACAGACACGGGGATAAGACTCAGGCCCCAAGGGCGGTTGGCTCTGTACACTTGCAGAGACACGGAGGCCCTCGGTGTGATCTGTCCCGGCTGCTCGGGACTGGTGGTCACCCTGAAGCCATTCGGGCGATGTGAGGAGTGCAGAGAATTCCTTTTTGAGGTCGAGTCGTCCACAGCAGGGCCCCGGGCCCTTCGCCTCAACCACCTCACGGGTACCGCTACTCCGGAAGGGGAGATCAAGGCCTTTGTCGAGGTTCCCGTGCGCGCTGACCAGGGCGATGGACTGCCCAACAGAGAAAAATCCGAGGATGCTGCCTCGGTCGCCACAAGTTCTCTGCTCCCACCCCCGAAGAGGAAAGTTGGCCTAGTACAGGCATCCTATGGACGTGGTCGAGCTTCACCCCGCTGCTTGCCTGGCCTGGATGGCGCCGGTCGAGAAGGAAGTCCCGGACATCCCAGTCTTCTACAAGGGTCAGGTGAGCCAGGGGCTGGGACTGTGGTGGTGGTTGGAGGTGTCGGGGGCCCATTGGAGGTGGAGCCCCCCAGGGAGGATGATTCTGTGTCCACCGCAAGATATCTGCCTGCGGAGATGTATGACACCTCCGACCTAGAGTCGCTGTCTGACTGCGGAGATGATGGCGAGATAGACGAACTGTTCAGCCGCAAGGGCTGGGATAGAATGCCACTTCTTGCTTCCCGTGCGGTACGGGATTCACCTATGTACACAGGAGACAGCACACCTCGGGTGGAAGACCCGCAGCTTACGAGGGAACCTACCCCTCCACCGGTGTCCTCATCTACTGTTACCTCACCTGCTTTGGTTGTGGGGACACCCCGCGCTTCTCTGAGAGCGCTGAAAGTCAGTTTCAGGGAGCTGGTAAAGGCACCTCGGCATCCGGAAGCTATTGTGCTGCCTGGAACTGGAGAGAAAGCCACTATGCCACCTTTGGCCCGCTTGCAGAGACTGTTTTGCCACAAAGTAGCTCGGGAATATGGGTGGGAGTACCCGTATCTGCCCCGGGACTTGCTGTATGAGGTGGAAATCTGGAGAGCAAGATGGTATGACGAGTTTGTGTGGGACAAGTTGAAGGTGCCTCATGCTCGCAGGTACCTGGAATGTGTGCCGGCAGTGTCTAAGAGGTTTGAGGACTGCAGAGCTGAATGGAAATTGGGGCGCCATATCCATGCTGACAAGATAGTCATTTGCAGAAGAGAAGGAGAAGATGTCGAGTATTCGATAGAGGCATTTGACAAACACCTGAAACCCCTGTATCTGCCGGATCCAAAGTTTTACTTATAGGAGAAAAGAACTCCTGTTTATTTCCTTTGTGCACTTGAACTTTCTGGAAGAGCCATTCCCAGACACCCAGGACTGTGCCCTGCTTTTGTTTTTGTTTGGGCTTTTCTTTTTCTCGTTGGAGACTTGGGGCTGTTGTGTTTTTTTTTTGTGTTTCCCCTTTTCTTCATGTGCCAAAGGCAAGGACATTTGGGAATAGTGGCAGAGTAGGGAAAAGCTGGAAGAACGAAGATTCGTTGAGTGTCATGACCGCGGCGCTGTCACCAGGTGGCAGTGTTGCGCAACAAATGTTTGAAAATGTTTCACACACACATCACCTTGCTTGTTGGAGTGAGTGGGTCTCTCGGCTGACGGGCCCACTCAAGCCAAATGACACGAAATTATGTTAGGATGTTGTTTTTTCTTTCCCCTGCAGGAGGATCGTCAATCAAGACCATTGAGAGTGGGTGGCTCTTAGACAGTGTGGGAGAAGGGTTGTGATTATGCAGATGTTTAAAGTGTTTTATGACATAAGTTGTTTTATATGTTCCCCATTCCCTGAGCAGGTCTTGGCACTTGGGAAAAATTTAGAGGAACTGCCTCAGGGGTTTCACTCCATGTCACCACTTTATGGGAGGCATGGGTGTGCACCTGACGCTGGGGACCAGCGTCCAATCACAGGGGGGAATGTGTAGCGGGGTCTTCAAATTGATGGGATACACCTGGGGAATAGTGTGACCCAGGTGTATAATTGTGTTAGGGTTCAGACCCCTTTTTGTTTCGTGGAGGATTGGAGGATGTAGTATTCTCCTTTGCCTGTGGGTGGCGGGGTACCCACAGGCTTCAGGTAGAATCATCTCCTGCAGTGCTCCCTGTTTTGTCCCTTCTCGGAGATGGTATGGCTGGGGCGGGGAACCCGCCGGGCCGTTAATGGGAGGAGATAAAAGGGGGAGACGCCCTTACCACGAGGTCGTCTTGCGGAGAAGGAGGTCCTCGGAGGAGGAGGGTTGCGGTCCGCACCCAGGGCCCTTAGGCCTGGGTGCTGGAGATCCAGGAGTCTGGTCCAGGTGCCCATGGCCTGGTCCGGAGTCATGTTGGCGTCCATCCCAGGCACCTTTAGCCTGGGGTGAGGTACTATCGAGGAGGCCTGGGGCCCAGTACCTTCGACTGGGTCCCGCTAGGGTGGACTGTCCGAGGGTCCCTGAGCGGAGGGACTCGTACCTGAGGTGAGGAGGCCAGAGAGGTTACCCACTGAAGACCCGGAGCAGCACCAACCCGGTGACAGTGGGCCTCTGGGAACTCTCTTGGGGGGACACATCCCCCTGATAGGGGCCACAGCGCATCGAAGAGGCCTCCATTGCTGTTCATAGGGGTTGCTGGAAGAGACCCCATCTTTCCTGTTCTGTAACAGCCGGATTGGCTTAGGCGCCGCTGGTCATAGTACAGTGGCATAGAACTTAAACTTTAGGAAGTGCCTCGATCTGCTCGCCCCACCGTTGGCAAGGTTATAGGTCCCAACCAGTTTGCTGCAAAAGAACTGTTTATTGTGCTTTGCGTATTGGAGTGTCAAATAAACAAGTGTTGGACCTTTCTCCGGTGTGTGAACTCCAGTTACTGGAAGCAAAGGGGAGGCTGGTGAGCTTGCAATTACAGACTCAGTGCATTCACAGAACACACCGGCCCGAGGAAACATCAGTAAGTGGCCTTCACCTCCCTACTACAATGGGGAGGACATGGGCCGTGGCGCATCTCACTCTCACAACCCAGGAACCCCTAGACATGAGTTGGTGTGTAACCGATAAAGATGGAGAGAGGGTGAGGCCGCTACACAAGTTATTGTCCTAAAAAGTGTTTGGGGACCAGGGTCCTGCCCCAGGGGACATGTATCAATGCAAAAAGAAGTTTTAAAAACGGCCGTTTTTTCGGGAGCAGTGATTTTAATAATGCTTAAAATGAAAAAATAAAAGTGAAATATTCCTTTAATTTTCGTACCTGGGGGGTGTGTATGATATGCATGTGAAGTGGCGCATGTTTCCCGTCCTTAGAACTGTCCCTGCAAAAAATTTCATTTTTGAAAGAAAAAAATGCATTTAAAACTGACTCGCGGCTATTAATGAATTGTCGGCTCCCGGCGATACATACAAAAGTCATTGATAAAAAAAAAAAAAAAAAGCGTGGGGGTTCCCCAGAATTCAATTACCAGGCCCTTCAGGTCTGGAATGGATATTAAGGGGAACCCCGCCGCAAATTTAAAAAAAAATTGACGTGGGGTTCCCCCAAATATCCATTCCAGGCCCTTCAGATCTGGCATGGATTTTAAGGGGAACTCCACCCCAAATTTAAAAAAAAAATGGCGTGGAGTCCCCCTAAAAATCCATACCAGACCCCTTATCCGAGCACGCAACCTGGCCGGCCGCAGGGGAAAAGGGGGGGACGAGAGAGCGGCCCCCCTCCCTCCTGAACCGTACCAGGCCACATGCCCTCAACATGGGGAGGATGTCCCCATGTTGATGGGGACAAGGGCCTCATCCCCACAACCCTTGCCCGGTGGTTGTGGGGGTCTGCGGGCGGGGGGCTTATCGGAATCTGGAAGACCCCTTTAACAAAGGGGACCCCCAGATACCGCCCCCCCCCCTATGTGAATTGGTAAGGGGTACATTGTACCCCTACCATTTCACAAAGAAAGCGTAAAAAAATGTTTAAAAAAACACACAAACACCTTGAAAAAGTCCTTTATTAAAAAAAAACAAAAAAAACATTCCAGCGGTGAAATCCAGTGTCCCGCGGCAATCCCGATGTCCAGCGCTGTCCTTCATTGGTTGTGCCTGAGCGGACCTGATGGGGAACTCCCTCTCAGTATTTTAAATGTATAGACCCACCCCTTCTTAAGTTCCCCATCAGGTCCGCTCAGCGGACGAGATGCGGAACATGAGAAGGGGCGGGTCTATACATGTATTACCAAAGTGAGAGCAGTCCCCCATCAGGTCCGCCCCCTCGGTATGTCGGACCCGCCTACGTCATTGGCTTGAGCGGGGAACTTCCTTCACTATGTAAATTTAAATTACACAGTGAAGGAAGTTCCCCGCTCAAGCCAAAGACGTAGGCGGGTCCGACATACCGAGGGGGCGGACCTGATGGGGAACTGCTCTCACTTTGGTAATACATGTATAGACCCGCCCCTTCTCATGTTTCGCATCTGGTCCGCTGAGTGGACCTGATGGGGAACTTTAGAAGGGGCGGGTCTATACATTTAAAATACTGAGAGGGAGTTCCCCATCAGGTCCGCTCAGGCACAACCAATGAAGGACAGCGCTGCACATCGGGATCGCCGCGGGACACTGGATTTCACCGCTGGAATGTTTTTGTTTTTTGTTTTTTTAATAAAGGACTTTTTCAAGGTGTTTGTGTGTTTTTTTAAACATTTTTTACGCTTTCTTCGTGAAATGGTAGGGGTACAATGTACCCCTTACCAATTCACATAGGGGGGGGCGGGATCTGGGGGTCCCCTTTGTTAAAGGGGTCTTCCAGATTCCGATAAGCCCCCCGCCCGCAGACCCCCACAACCACCGGGCAAGGGTTGTGGGGATGAGGCCCTTGTCCCCATCAACATGGGGACATCCTCCCCATGTTGAGGGCATGTGGCTTGGTACGGTTCAGGAGGGAGGGGGGGCCGCTCTCTCGTCCCCCCCTTTTCCCCTGCGGCCGGCCAGGTTGCGTGCTCGGATAAGGGGTCTGGTATGGATTTTTAGGGGGACTCCACGCCATTTTTTTTTTTAATTTGGGGTGGAGTTCCCCTTAAAATCCATGCCAGATCTGAAGGGCCTGGAATGGATATTTGGGGGAACCCCACGTCAATTTTTTTTTAAATTTGCGGCGGGGTTCCCCTTAATATCCATTCCAGACCTGAAGGGCCTGGTAATTGAATTCTGGGGAACCCCCACGCTTTTTTTTTTTTTTCATCAATGACTTTTGTATGTATTGCCGGGAGCAGACAATTCATTAATAGCCGCGAGTCAGTTTTAAATGCATTTTTTTCTTTCAAAAATGACATTTTTTGCAGGGACAGTTCTAAGCACGGGAAACATGCGCCACTTCACATGCATATCATACACACCCCCCAGGTACGAAATTTAAAGGAATATTTCACTTTTATTTTTTCATTTTAAGCATTATTAAAATCACTGCTCCCGAAAAAACGGCCGTTTTTAAAACTTCTTTTTGCATTGATACATGTCCCCTGGGGCAGGACCCGGGTCCCCAAACACTTTTTAGGACAATAATTTGCATATAAGCCTTTATAATTAGCACTTTAGATTTCTCCCATAGACTTTTCGAATTTGCCGCGAACACCCCAATTTGTTCGCTGTTCGGCGAACGGGCGAACAGGCAATGTTCGAGTCGAACATGAGTTCGACTCGAACTCGAAGCTCATCCCTAACACCCACCATGCCTCACAACCCACTACATACAGAAGGATGTCGTCAGGTATCCCTGGCCCTGGAGGTTCTCATTAGATCAAACAAGGCCTGGGACCTTGCTACATGTATATGTAACACCCGGGCTCTGTCTTTCACCTGCCTTTGGCTCGCTTGCAGGAAAGACTCACCCTGTTACCTGGCCGTACCCTCTTGTGTGAAGAGGTTGAGCAATGTCACAAACTAAGGTCCTGCAGCAAGGTTCTCACTTTAGTTGGTTCCCGTCTCTTAGGATGTAAGGACAAGTCTTTATATCCCCGAGTAACTCCAAGGTCCACACCAATAGTAAACTCCAACGTAGAGTTTATTTCTTTATATGCAAAGTCAATGGATAGAAGACAGGACAGTAAAGCCCCATACACACGATCGGATAACCTATGGATTTTCGTCCGATGGATTTGTCCATCGGATATCCGATGAAACTGTTTTCCATCAGTCTTGCCCACACACCATCAGTCAAAAAACCGACCGTTCCAAACGTGGTGATGTAAAACACTTCGATGAGCCGAGAAAAATTAAGTTTAATGCTTCTGAGCATGCGTCGACTTGATTCTGAGCATGCGTGGGTTTTTGATCCGATGGACTTGCCCATAGACGATCTGAGTTTTCGATCGGTTTTTTATCCATCGGAAAATTTTAAAACAAGTTCTATTTTTTACAACCGATGGAAAAAAGACCGATGGGTACCATACACGATCGGTTGGTCTGATGAAAACCATCCATCGGACGGTTTTCATCAGTCAAACCGATCGTGTGTACGGAGCTTAAGAGTTTGGATATGAGTCCAGGCACAAGACAAATTATGTATTTGCTACTCGTTCCTCAAGTAGGCTTAGCTCACCCGGATAGTTCCCTATGAAAGCGGATCCTAGCAGCCGAAGTGATGCTCGGACGTTTTTTTCATTTTCCCTTTTCTTTAGATGCGACTAGGAGATTCTCTGCCACAGAATTGTTAATCCCAATCCTTCAGTGTTGGATGGATCTAATCCCTCCAGAGAGTTTCCGGGCCCTTCTTTCTCTGTGAACTTTTCACCGGTCCTTCAGAAGGGTCCTCCCCCGGCCTCCTCATCTCAGAACGGCACCCTGGGATTTCTCCTTCCAGAACATGGGCCCCAGCTAAAGGTGCTGGGCCCAGGGTAGTTGCTTCAGCCCCAGGGATAAAGGTGCCTGTGACTGATGCATACTCAGGTCCCTGGCCAGGAGGGCCAGGTACTGTGTACCAGGACTCCAACTCTGGAACGAAGGCTGAACCGCACCCCGAACCGAACACCCACGCAAGCAGCGTCTGCCCCTTTTATATCCTCTCCGGCATGCACGGCAGGTTGACCACGCCCACTGCACCGCCGCCGAGAAAGGACACCCAAGGCACAGCACTATACCAGCGGTTCAACCCTGGCCCATTATGGCAGCGCCATCCACAGGCCACAGGGAACCACACACCAGTATACTACCTGCGGTATAAAATAGAATGCCCTAACAATTAAGGTGGTCTGAGCCCAACTACAGCTCAAACCTTCCCCTAAATTTAGGTATAGCGGGGTTAAATTTGGGGACCCCGCTACATATATAAGGTGATAGATAGTGGTGGAGAAATCACTACTGGATTAGTAATCTGCATATAAGGTGTCATATGGTGCAGGAGAAAGCAGCGCTGGATCAGTAATCTGTATTTAAGTTGACAGAAAGTGGAGATAGTGGACAGTGTTGGATATGTCTATAGAATGACAGGGTGTACTTTGTCAGAGAGTGGAGGAGGAATAAGTGCTGAATCAATGTTCTCTACATTAAGGTGTCAGTGTGTGCCTTAGCCGTAATTTATTGCTTGAACCTCCTCCATGGAGGCAAAGTTCAGGAGTTCTCTCATGTTGAATTACTGCATTGATTTGGATGAAATACACGGAGCACACCGAGATTGAAGGAAGAATGCACATGCCCTTTGTATGTAGCCAATACTTGTTTAGCCCTGATTTGGGATTTAAATTTTGAACTCTCTTCTCTGTATTACTGGCGGTCGGTGGATGAACTGAAAGAGAAAAGGAATGGGGAATTGAGCCCTGAAACCTGCTAGCATGGTGGAGAAGATATGGAATTCTTTCACAAAGTTCACATAAAGTTTTATTTATGGTGGGCACTCCTTTCTAGAGGTGAGGTCACTTCTACCGGCAGAGAGTGAAATTACTCGGAGGTATCCCAATCTGCTCCACTACCATAGTTGTGTTATATCATAATGGTGAGACGTTACTCTTGGAAGGTCATCCTTGTCCTCAATACTTTGGTGATATGTTACGTCTTCTACCAGAGTCAGCAGAGCCAACCAGAACTTGGACATGACCGGTAAGTCTCTGAGGGTACAGAATACCGAAGGGGTGTGTTGGGGTGTGTTGGGCTCCACTTTGTGTATGTGTATGTAGGAGGAACAGAGAAAGGCAGAGAGATGATGGAGATGGCATAAGGTAAGGTGACCAGATTTTTTAAATGAAATCCAAGGACATTTTTTTTTTACTAGTAATGGTGGCAATCAGCAACTCTCTGCCCGTCTCCGCTGCCCGCTTTACAGCCTCTCAAGTCTTACTCTCCGGGCCCCGGCTACTACTGGGAAGATCGCTCCGCCAGGGAAGGCAAGGAGATAAGCAGGCAGGTGGCTCCCGGGACTTGAGCCAAGGCAGAAGAACATGCGAACAGAGCTGAATGGGCATGCACCCGAAACTGAAGAAATATTCCCTCCGCTCTGATCAGAACACGATCATCAGAAAGGGGCACAGATAATAGAAAAAAATACACCCCCCCTAAGCTGTTTCAGTCCAGCTGGGTTGCACGTTTTTCCACTTGACAGTAGGTGTCACTGTCACGACAGGTCAAGGTTGGAAATGCAGCAGGCTGGATGTATTGGGTATTCCTTTCCCAGAAGTGGCTAAGGGGGGCGTGGTCAACCAGCTGTGCATTCTGGGAGGGGGTACTTAAGGGACAGAAACCGCTCTAGCGGGGTTCGTTTTCCGGATCCTGACCTGAGGGCCCTCCTAGCCTCAGGGATGTGCGAGCCGTTTTTCGGCCTCGGGGCCTGCTGGCCCGAGGCTCTGAAACTGAGAGTAGGCCCAGGAGTTTCTGGGGCCTACTAGTCCAGGGATGGTCCTACGCAGTCTTGCCTGTGGGAACGAAGCGGAACAATTGGCGACTCAATTGAAGGACGCATCCTGGCCAATTTACTTCACGGTGCTGTGTATTTTCTGAGGAACTTTGCAAAGTGACAGTGTGGTTGCACGATCTTGTGGCAGGAGATTGTGAAACGACTCAACGGCACTCATCATGTCTGTGGCAGAGACTTTGAACGAGCTTCGCACCGGTTGCTAGGTCAGTGAGAGTAGGCCTATCCGGTGGTTGCTGAATCCAGTGTGGAACCGATTTGTCCTCTGGATCTAAGATTGTGCCCGTGATCCGCAAAGCAAGGTACCTGAACCTCCACTATTCCTCTACCCCTCTGTTGGAACTGTTTAATAAAACTCTTGAAGAAAAAGAAACCAAGTGTTGGTGTGGACATTCATAGAAGTTCTTCAAGAGGGACCCCTGAGACGAGTGTGGTGAACAGAAAGGTAAAGACAGGCCCAAATCTTAAACCAGCGGGGGTATTGCTACAACTGCAACATGAGGAAGACACCTTCTTAATGAAAGGTCCTCTTTCCCACAACCCTGGTCCAGTGGTTTTGGGGGTCTGTGAGTGGGGGGGCTTATCAGAATCTGGGATATAACTGCAACACAAAGAAGATATCTTGTTAATGAAGTTCCTCTTCCCTAAAACCCTGGTCCAGTAGTTGTGGGGGTCTGTGGGTGGGGGGGGGGGGGGGCTTATCGGAATCAGGACTATGACTGCAACATGAGGAAGATACCTTGTTAATGTATCACCTCTTCCCCACAACCCTGGTCTAGTGGTTGTGGGATTCTGTGGGTGGGGGGGCTTATCGGAATCAGGACTATGACCGCAACATGAGGAAGATACCTTGTTAATGTATCTCCTCTTCCCCACAACCCTCGTCTAGTGCTTGTGGGAGTCTGTGGATGAAGGGGGGGGGGCTTATCGGAATCTGAAATATGACCGCAACATGAAGAAGATACCTTGGTAATGAAGGTCCTCTTCCCCACAATCCTGGTCAAGTGGTTATGGGGGTTTGTGGGTGGGGAAGCTTATCGGAATCTGGAATATGACCTCAACATGAGGAAGATAGCTTGTTAATGAAGGTCCTCTTCCCCACAACCCTGGATCAGGGTTGTGGCATGTATGTCCTGTCAAATAACAGTTGCGGCAAGGTTTTCCGGTATTTAGGAGGTTAAACAGGTGGTAATGAGGCAATACAACTGTGTTTTATCTCTGATGAATAATATGTATTTACTATGGTCATTAGTTCCATCTAGTGGCCATAATGGGGTATTTTCCTGATTTATTTTATACTTAGGTAGCACTACCCCCGTAGGAGCTGATGGTTAGTTTTGGGTTTTGCACTTTACCTCCTCAGCTTCGTTGTCCGGGTATGAAAGTCTGTATTAAATGCACTGTCCACACAGATGTAAAACCTTCAACAGTCAGGCTTTATTTTCTTATGCACTAAATTTCAAGGGAAAGTAGGAGGTAGAGAAGAGCAGGGGAAGGTTCAGACACTCGCCACAAAAATGCAAAGGTGTCAGTTCAAAGTCACTCACCACTCTCAATGTTAGAGTGGGTATTGGTCACCCGGATAGTCCCCTCTCACATGGCCTAGCAGCCGGGATGACACACGAACCAGCAATGGGGCAGTCTCTGCCACAGACTGCCCTAGGAGAAATGGGTCTCTGCCACAGACCTACTAAAGTGAACAAAGTCTCTGCCACAGACCTTTTGAAGTTGAGCGAATGGATAGTCCAGGAATCCTCTGCCACAAACTTCCAGCCATGCAGTGAAAGAACCTTTAAGCCAATCCGGCGAACTGCAGGGCTTGTAGTAAAGTGGATCCCTCCTTAATAAAGTTGCCAGGCCTCTCCCGAGACAGCAGCACTTTGCCGGTCTCCTCCAGGGCAGGTCCTCCCCTGGTCTCCTCCATTAAGACAGCTTCCTCCCCATTTGGGCGGACAGCTTGGGATCTCCTCTCCGAATGTAGGCCCCAGCCAGACTAGCTGGGCCTACTAGAAAGCGATGCAGCCTCGGGCCAACGTAGCCCAGAGACCAGGATCACACACACATACCTCGAGCCCGGAGGGCCACGAGGCGAGAACGATCCCCGATCAATGGCGTCTGCCCCTCAAATATCCCCTCCCAGCAGGCACAGCGGGGCGACCACTCCCACTGTACCGCTGCCGAGAAGGGCCACTCAATGCACCATGGTTTGCCCGTATTCCAACAGGTGCCCGAGGTGGTAACCCCACCTACAGGCAATAAGGGAAATTGTTATCGGGCAAACCACAACTAAAACAGAGGCAAATTTAAATGTAATTCAACAGTCTGAGCCCAACTATTGGCTCAGACATCCCTCTAAATTTTAAATAGCGTCCCAACCTTTTGGGGAGGGCGCTACACTTATCAATAAAAAAACTTTCAATCTGGAGAGAAAATAACCCAATAACATTAGTTTTTGCCCCCAATGAATATACTGTACATGCAGCTTCACATGACAAATAGCTCTGCCATTTTTTAATGAAATGCATCCCTTAGTTTATAATTGCTGAGGTCTCCCTCTTATTATTTCCTCTTCAGGTCGAATGTTCTTAGCCTATAGTGTTAGCTTATTTTCTGTGTTGGTCAAATGCACTTTAACTGTTCTGGTCAAATGTTCTTGAGGCTATTTTTTTTTCTTAGGATTGTTAGGTAATGTTCCATTCACCTGGCAAAAGGCAACAAGTAGAAACTGACAGTTCACATGATACAAACACTACAGCTATTATTCGTGACTTTTGAGTGAATGCTGAGACATTCACACTGTCTCAGCATTTGCACAGCCTTTACGGATGATCCCCATAATTCCCCTAGTATGTTTATTTCTTATGATTATCAGCTCCATCTAGTGGCCATCGTGTGGTATTTTCCAGATCTAGGTCATGAGAAATAAACAAATTAGGAAAATGATGGGGATTCTTTGTGACACCTGTGTAATTGCTTGAGACATTGGAACAGCTAATACTTTATAAATAGTCCTTTAATTTTTATGTAAAGGCTACAACTCCCACTGACAGCTCATCACTGCAGATTACATTGGGGGGGATTCACCTCTTAGATAGTTTCAAAGAAACAGGTGTCCCCATTGAAAGATTTCCCCTCTGATTCTATTTGACAACTGCAGAATGTTGTATTTCCCATCACTTTCTGCTTCAGTTACAATGGACACCAGAACAGAGAGTTAGCAAGGTTACAGGCAGCAATAAAAAGCTGACAGCTGTTTTAGTCTCTCAGCACTCTATGCAAAATGAAGAAAAATGGCTATACATATACTTTACATAGAGGAGGAAGGAAGGAAAGAACAAAGGAAGGAGGGATGGAAGGAACAGGAAGGAAGGGAGTAAAGAAAAGACAGCGTGGAAGGATTGGAAAAGAAAAGGGCAAGGGAGAAGAGAGGGGAGAGGGAAGAAGAGAGGAGATAAGAGGAGAGGAGGGAAGAGGGGAGAAGTAAGAGGTGATTAAAGAGGAGGAGAGGGAAGAAGAGAGGAAAGGGGAGAGAAGAGAGGGAGGGAGAGAAGAGAAGAGAAGAGAGGGGAGAGGAGAGAGAGGAGAGAAGAGAGGGGAGAGAAGAGATGGAGGATGTGAGGAAAGGAGTGGGGGAGAGGGGGGGAGAGGAGAGGGAAGAAAAGAGGAGATGGGGGTATAAGAGAGGGAAGAAGAGAGGAGAGGGGGAGAACAGAGGAGAGGAGAGAATGAACATGTAAGGATAGGAGGGGGTGAGGGAAAATGGGAGAAAAGAGGAAAGGAGAAGAATAGAGAGAGGAGAGGAGAAGAGAGAGGAGAGGAGAAGAAAAAGGAGAGGAGAAGAGAAGAGAGAGGGGGAGAGGGAAAGAGAGAAGAGAGGATAGGAGAATAGAGAGGATAGGAGAAGAGAGAGGAGAGGAGAAGAGGTGAGAAGAGAGAGGAGAGAGTATGGGGATAGGAGAAGAGAGAGGAGAAGTGAGAGGGGAGAAGAGGAAAAGAGAAGAGAAGATAGAGGAGAATAGAGAGGAGAGGAGAGGAGGAGAGAGGAGGAGAGGAGAAGAGAGAGGAGAGGAGACGAGAGAGGAGAGGAGAAGAGAGAGGAGAGGAGAGATATTCTAATATCCAATTGTTTTTCACAGGTCAAGGAAAAGAGAAGCTACACAACCAACTGCTAAATGTTCCCGCCTAAAAACCCTTATATTACATTCTACATTGAAAATGTAAGTTCTAGAATTTTTTTTTTTTTTTTTATTCTACAATGTGACTGTATAAATGATGAAGGTGTGAGGACATTATCAGTGGATTCTCAAAGTTACACTCTATATTGCTGTGAGATCATTATTGGGGGTCAAGACCCATCAGTTCCCCCTGAAGAAGTCAATGACATAATGCATAGGGCAGAGGACAGAGACCTGTCAATTCCAGCCTGAAGAAGTCAATTAAGTTATGTGTAGGGCAGACAGTAGAGACCTGTCAGTTTCAGCCCCTGGGGAAGTTGCTTATGTAATTTGTAGGACTGAGCACCGAGACCTGTCAATTAGTGAAAGATGGGGGGTACTAATGCGCAAAACAAATACATTAAATGTGGTATGTGAATTTTAAGTGAAAAAATAGTAGCGCTCTGTTTATGCAAAAACAGTCCTAATAAGTGATATACAAATCAAAAATACTATAATGTGTATATAAATAATATTCCACCAAGTGAAAGTGGACAAATGATAAATATTGTAGTCCTATGTATCCAAAACGTATAATCAGGCAACAAAAGTAATGAAATATATGTGCAGTGAATCATAAATAAAAGTCCATAAAACAATATTCATGAATAAAAAGTCCATAAAGCAAAGTACAAGTGATAAAGAAATCCAGGTGATGAAAACTTGAGTGCTTCCAACAAATATGCTTAATCTTGAAAATGTAATTATGCTCCTTCACCACACCACTTGTGTCTGTGAATCTACTGCCAAAGGAAAAAAACTCACCAGATAGATATGCCTCAGGCCTCGTACACACGACCGATTTTCTCGTCGTAAAAAACACGTCGTTTTTTTCGACGAGATTCTTGTTAAGCTTGTCGATTTTCTCGTCAAGCTTTCTATGCGTACACACTGTCATTTTCCAATTTCCTCGTGGTTCTCTGCGCTCACGTCCAGCACGTACGACGGCACTATAAAGGGGAAGATCTTTTTTCTTGGCGCCACCCCTTGGGCTGCTTTTGCTGATCTCGTGTTACCGCGTGTGAAGTAAAAGTTTGGGAAGAGACGATTCGCGCTTTTCAGTCTTCGTGCTTTCAGTTCGTTTTAGCGTGACGAATGTGCTATTTCCATTACGAAGGCTTGTTTTACCAGAAGATGCGCTCCCGTCTCATACTTGATTCTGAGCATGCGCGCTTTTTGAAGAGTCGTAAAAGCATACACACGAACCATTTTCTCGTCACAAAACAGGCCGACGAGAAACACGACAAGGAAATCTGGAATCCTGACGAGAAAATAGAGAGCAGGTTCTCTATTTTCTCGTCGAGATTCTCGTCAAGTTTCTCATCGTAAAACCACACACACAAACGTTTTTCTAGACAAAAAAACTCTCGCGGCACTTTTCTTGACTGTTTTGGACGAGAAAATCGGTCGTGTGTACGAGGCCTCACACTCTCATGTTCAGCATAAAAGCTTGATACCCCACCAGGGTTAATAGACAAATCCACCGGAATTTTTACAAGAGAATCCACTCCACATGTAAAAAATGAATAAGTGCTTCCAATGGTGAAGTAAGTAAAAACTATTTATTTTAAAATTGCACACACATCTTCAACCATCGTACTCACATTGTTCAAAATTCAAACAGGCGCTTCAAATAAAAAGCAACAGAAATGAATGAAGGAGGCTTGCAATGGCGTACTAGGAATTGCGGTCACGGCGGACCCAGAATAACCAGCAGATCTCACCCTCCAATTGCTCGCTCTCCTTCAGGCAAGGTAACTTTTTGTGAACTCTGAACGTAGACACCACCACCGAGGCTAAACAGAGCACTACTATTTTTTCACTTAAAATTCACATACCACATTGTTTCAATTTTTAAGTAGCAGCTTCAGGATTATTTGTTCTAATTCCATCTGGGCGCAGTGGTGGTTTGGGGAGTTAATTAGGGGGCGTGTTTAGCCCTCCTTACCAGCTTTTACAAATACATTAAATACCTAACTAATATTCCAAAAAGCAACTGCCACAACTAAAAAGTGTTCACACACTAAAACAGATGTATATAATGGGGGGTGTAATGGCACTCACTCAATAAATGAATCAATAATTAATTAATAAAACCACGTGCATCAATATACTAATATAAGAATAAAAATGAATCCAAAAGTGCAAAAACAGCAAATAGTGCAAAATAGCAAATGTCCAAGCAATGTGACAACAGTAAATATCCCACTGGCATAAACCCCAAAAATGTCCAGCAATATCAGTCTCCAGATAATTATGAAAAAACCTTCATGAAAAAATGTCATATAAAAATTAAAGTGAACAATAAAAAATTATTAAAATAAAAGTAATAATAGAAGTATCCTTGGTGCAAAAAGTACAGTTCCCATGCAATAATATGTGCAACAGTGAGACTCTGTGTAGGAATTAGGGATGAGCATAAGTTCGACTCGAACATCGGCTGTTCGACCGTTCGGCGAACATCGAACGATTTGGGCCGTTCGCGCCAAATTCGAGTGACGCGAACGGCCCACAATACACTGCGCCATCGCAGTGCAATCCCGGCGCTGTGATTGGCCAAGCATGCACTGTGACCCCGCATGCTTGGCCAATCACAGCGCCGGCAGCTAGGAGAGCCATAATTGGCCACAGGCAGGTTGCCTGTGGCCAATTATAGCTCAGGGGGTTTAGCACACGCCCCACACTATAAAAGGCCGCCAGCGCGGCGGCCTTGTGTAGTGTGTTCCGGCGCAGGGAAAGAGAAGGATAGGCAGGGACAGTGTGATATTCTTTGTGCTATTCTTGTGTGCAGGGAGAGAGAAGGATAGGCAGGGAGTGTGTCAGTGTAATATTCTTTGCTAAACCTTGCGTGCAGGGAGAGAGAAGGATAGGCAGGGGACAGTGTCAGTGTCACATTCTTTGCTAAACCTTGTGTGCAGGGAGAGAGAAGGATAGGCAGGGAGAGTGTCAGTGTCATATTCTTTGATAAACCTTGTGTGCAGGGAGAGAGAAGGATAGGCAGGGAACAGTGTCAGTGTCATATTCTTTGCTAAACCTTGTGTGCAGGGAGAGAGAAGGATAGGCAGGGAGAGTGTCAGTGTCATATTCTTTGATAAACCTTGTGTACAGGGAGAGAGAAGGATAGGTAGGGGACAGTGTCAGTGTTGCTAAGCCTCCTGCACATTATACACCTGAAGTTAGCCTGTATTGCTGTGTTTTCCTGGTGTGTTACACCAACAGGCATTTGCAGCACTTACAGCGGGCGGAGTGTGCGTCCTGCACAATATACACCTGAAGTTAGCCCGTATTGCTGTGTTTTCCTGGTGTGTTACACCAACAGGCATTTGCAGCACTTACAGCGGGCGGAGTGTGCCTCCTGATCATATTACACCTGAAGTTAGCCCGTATTGCTGTGTTTTCCTGGTGTGCTACACCAACAGGCATTTGCAGCACTTACAGCGGGCGGAGTGTGCCTCCTGCACATTATACACCTGAAGTTAGCCCGTATTGCTGTGTTTTCCTGGTGTGTTACACCAACAGGCATTTGCAGCACTTACAGCGGGCGGAGTGTGCCTCCTGATCATATTACACCTGAAGTTAGCCCGTATTGCTGTGTTTTCCTGGTGTGTTACACCAACAGGCATTTGCAGCACTTACAGTGGGCGGAGTGTGCCTCCTGCACATTATACACCTGAAGTTAGCCCGTATTGCTGTGTTTTCCTGGTGTGTTACACCAACAGGCATTTGCAGTACTTACAGCGGGCGGAGTGCGCCTCCTGCACATTATACACCTGAAGTTAGCCTGTATTGCTGTGTTTTCCTGGTGTGTTACACCAACAGGCATTTGCAGCACTTACAGCGGGCGGAGTGTGCCTCCTGCACATTATACACCTGAAGTTAGCCTGTATTGCTGTGTTTTCCTGGTATGTTACACCTACAGGCATTTGCAGCACTTACAGCGGGCGGAGTGTGCCTCCTGATCATATTACACCTGAAATTAGCCCGTATTGCTGTGTTTTCCTGGTGTGTTACACCAACAGGCATTTGCAGCACTTACAGCGGGCGGAGTGTGCCTCCTGCACATTATACACCTGAAGTTAGCCTGTATTGCTGTGTTTTCCTGGTGTGTTAAACCAACAGGCATTTACAGCAGGCGTAGTGTGATTCCTGCAAAATATACTCCTGAAGCTAGGCCTTATTGCTGGTTTTCCCATCTCCCTGCAGGCCATTAGAATGTCTGGAAGGCAAACAAGGAGAGGCAGACAGTCAGGAGCCAATAAAAGAGGGCAAGCAGGCTCTGTGTCTAGAGACAACAGTGCTGGTCGTGGACGCGGTGCATCGCCATCAGCACGTGGCCATGGGACACGCTTGTCCTTCTTTTCGGCAGCTGGACGTGTTGAGCCGCATCATGCCGAAGACTTGGTAGAGTGGATGACCAAGCCCTCCTCATCCTCATCATCTTCTCTCACCCAGGCTCAGGGTACTGGCAAAGCAGCTGCCAAAGCGTCCTCTTCCCTGGTATCAATGTCATCATCAGTCACTCCTTCCCTAGACCAACCATGTCCTCCTGAGGAGTCCCCCGAACTGTTTGAGCACAGTGTTGGGTACATGCTCCAGGAGGATGCCCAGCGTTTCGAAGGGTCTGATGATGATACCCAGCTAGAGGAAGGCAGTAGCGTGAGAGCAGAGAGAGGGGATGCTCAAGAAGGACACCAATCTGTTCATGTTCCATCAGATGTTCCAGCAGCTGCAGCATACTGCCAGATTGGCTCCAGTGATGAGGAGGGAGGGGATGATGAGGTCACTGACTCCACGTGGGTGCCTAATAGGAGAGAGGAGGAGGAGGAGGAGGATGAGGAGGTGCAGTAGTGTTGGAGGTTGTTCCGCCGCCACGCCTCCAAAATGCTACTACTGGTTGTGACACACCTCTCTCCTCCACCCCCTCCTCTTCTTCTTCCTCCATGGCCTCTTCCTGTGCTTTGTCCTCGGAACCAGCGGTACTCCGTAGGCGTTCAAGGGGCTACGCAAGTACGCAGGCAAAAAGATGCCATGCCATGCTTGCGCTGGTGTGTTTGGGGGACAGGAGCCACACTGGGGCAGAGGTTCTGTCTGCTCTGCAGGGGCAGGCCGAGAGGTGGTTGATGCCACGCCAGCTTAAGCCAGGAATGGTGGTCTGCGACAATGGCACCAACCTCCTCTCCGCCCTCCGACAGGGACAACTGACCCATGTGCCCTGTGTGGCTCACGTCCTTAACCTGGTGGTGCAGCGGTTCTTTGGCAGGTACCCGGGCTTACAGGATATCCTGAGTGTCATAGAAATCCTGCCAGCTACAGGATTCCTGGACTTCCTGATTCCGAATCTCGGGCACGTCCACGCGCGCGGGCGAGCACGTGCGCGCGGGGGCGCGCGCACGCTCCACAAAGCGCGCCAGAAGAGCTATTTAAACATGCCTGTGACAGACAGTCCCTGCTGTCTGCTCTAAAGTGTGTAGTACCCAAAGAGACCTGATTCGTGAATTTACCTGCATCCGACCCGGCTTACCTTGACCCTTCCAGTTTCCTGCCTGCCTCTGACCCCCGGCTTTGTTTGACCAATCTTCTGCCTGATCCTCCAGTACCTTGCCGCCAGCCAATTCTACCGACCCGGCTTGTCCGACCAATCTCTCCAGTTGCTGTGTCCTGGTTCCAGTCCAGTCAGCCTCATCAGTTCCAGTCCAGTTGCTTGTTCCTGGTTCCAGTCCAGTCTGCCTCTTCAGTTCCAGTCCAGTTGCTGTATCCTGGTTCCAGTCCAGTCAGTCTCATCAGTTCCAGTCCAGTTGCTGTGTTCCTGGTTCCGGTTCAGCCTGCCATACTTCCTGGGTGCCTGGATCCGTCCCAGTCTTCAGACTCTACTCTACCTTGATCCATCCTGCCAGGCACTCGTACCCCTTCTACCTCCGTGCCTCCTGTCTTCAGTACCAGGGGCCGCCGGTGGAAGCCGTAAGAGAGGCCTCCCTCTGCAGATCCGGGCTCGTCACCGTCAGGTACGTGACAGTAGCAGACAGCCATGTCTGAGCCCGGGCAGGGAGCCTCACCTATGGAGGAACTCTGTCGGCACCTGGCAGGTTTGTCTGAAGCAGTCAAGAGTCTTCAACAAGGATACACCCGCTTGGAAGAACAAGTGCGGGCCCTCTCCAATCCTTCTGCCATACAAGAGGGGCCCCACGCCTCTGCTTCCACAGCCGGAAAAAGTTCCTCACCCACAGTGGTCATGCTTCCTCCTGAACCTAAGGTTCCTACACCCGAAAGATTTTCCGGGGATCGGAGCAAGTTTAGGGCCTTCCGGAATTCGTGTGAACTGTATTTTGCCCTACAGCCCCGTACCTTTTCTCTAGAGGCCACCAAGGTGGGCTTTGTGGTCTCTTTGCTCGCTGGAGACCCTCAGAGCTGGGCCCACCGTCTCTCTGAACAGAAGGATGTATCACTAAACAACCTCGCTGCTTTTTTCGATGCCATGGCCCAGCTATACGAAGATCCCCAACTCTCAGTAACCGCAGAAGCCGCCTTGCGTTCCCTTCAACAAGGACGCAGACCAGCGGAGGACTATGTGGCAGAATTCAGGCGGTGGAGTGCGGATACCAATTGGAATGATGCCGCCCTCCGCCATCAGTTTCGCTTAGGACTTTCCGATTCCTTGAAGGACGAGCTAGCTAGAGTCGGTGTACCACAGACACTCAACCTGTTGATTGATCTAACCATCCAGATTGACCGACGTCTGAGGGAACGGAGGGCTGAGAGGACCACTGGCTTCTCCCGCCCAACCTGGATGCTTCCTCGGGCTCCTAGTCACCTGTACTCGGCTCCTGCTACACCTCCAACTCCCACATCTGACACGCCTGAACCAATGCAGCTCGGGCTCCTTCGTCCATCCCTCGCTCCTGAGGAACGCCAGCGCCG
The DNA here is from genome assembly GCA_029206835.1 of Rana muscosa. NCBI lineage: Eukaryota > Metazoa > Chordata > Amphibia > Anura > Ranidae > Rana > Rana muscosa. Next base: position 365,172,753 of record CM055118.1, on the reverse strand, counting down.
CCGAATAAATAATCTGTGCCTGTACTGCGGGGACCCCGGACATTTCGTTAGAACCTGTCCCCTGAAGCTTCGTAAGTTTCTTTCAGTTTCTTCTAACATGACTAACCTACAAGCCAAAACCACATCTCACCTTGCCCTCTCTGTTTCATTACAGCTCCCAGGAAGGACTTTGCAAGTACCCGCCATTATTGATTCCGGAGCATGCAGCTGCTTTATGGACTCAACCTTTGCCATTAAACACCAAATTCCCCTTCGTACCAAGACCCACGGACTTCGTGTCCATCTGGCTGATGGTTCCGTCATTAAGTCCGGACCTGTGACCCAGGAGACCACTCCTATACCCGCTACCATCTTTACCACCTCTGGAACCCACCAAGAATGCTTATGTCTGGACATCATCTCTTCTCCGTTGTTTCCCTTGATCCTTGGTATGCCTTGGTTACAAGCCCACAATCCCACTATCAACTGGACTACGGGAATAGTTGACTTTCCTTCTTCCTATTGCCAGCAGTCCTGTGGCTCATATAAACCTCCTGGGCCGGCCTCGTTACTATGCATTGACACAGAAGATGGCACCCGTCAATCCATCCCAGAAGTTTACCACGACTTTCTTGACGTATTTAGTAAACAAAAGGCAGAGACTCTACCGCCCCATCGGGCCTACGATTGCCCCATCGACCTACTTCCTGGAGCAAAGATTCCGTTCGGTAGAGTCTTCCCTTTAACGGAGGTGGAACAAGGGGCTTTAAAAAATTATGTTGATGAGAACTTGCAAAAGGGGTTCATCCGCCCTTCCACATCCCCAGCAGGCGCAGGCATCTTTTTTGTAGAGAAAAAGGACCACACCCTTCGACCTTGTATGGATTACTGGGAATTGAATAAAATTACAGTAAAAAATCGCTACCCTCTCCCCCTGGTACCAGAGCTATTTCAGAGACTAGGAACTGCCACCATCTTTACCAAACTTGACCTCCGCGGAGCCTACAACTTGATCCGTATCAAAGAAGGGGACGAATGGAAGACCGCCTTCCGTACCCGGTATGGACAATTTGAGTACTTGGTAATGCCATTCGGGTTGTGTAACGCCCCTGCCACTTTCCAGTATTTTATCAACGATGTTCTACGGGACTTCCTAGACCTCTTTGTTATTGTTTATCTTGATGATATCTTATTTTTTTCTTCCTCCCTTGATTCTCATCGCAGACATGTCAAAAATGTGTTGGGTCGGCTCCGCCAGCATGGCCTGTATGCGAAGGCCGAAAAATGCGAGTTCGAGCAAGAGAGTATATCATTTCTGGGGTTAATCATTTCCAGCGAGGGCATCAAGATGGATCCTCAAAAGATTACCGCAATCCTGGACTGGCCAGAACCGGTGGACAAGAAGGGAATCCAACGTTTCGTTGGATTCGCCAACTTCTACCGCAAGTTCATCAGGGGGTTTTCAGCTATTATCGCACCCATTACTCAACTCACCAAGCAAGGAACACGTTTTCACTGGTCTCCTGAAGCCCAAGAAGCTTTTGAACGCCTGAAGGCCCTATTTACCTCAGCCTCTATCTTGAAACACCCAGACTCCTCACTACCATTCGTACTTGAGGTAGATGCCTCCGAAATAGCGGTAGGAGCAATACTGTCCCAAAGACAGGGAGTCAAAGCCTTGCTCCACCCAGTAGCCTTCTTCTCCCGCAAGCTTTCTGCAGCGGAGAGGAACTACGACGTGGGGGATCGGGAGCTACTAGCGATCAAGTCTGCACTAGAGGAATGGCGGTACCTGCTGGAGGGCGCGGCTCATCCGATTCTGATATTCACTGACCACAAGAACCTGGAGTACCTGAAAGCCGCGAGAAGATTGAATCCACGGCAAGCCAGGTGGGCACTCTTCTTCTCCCGGTTCTCTTTTCATGTTACTTATCGTCCTGGGGCCAAGAATATTAAGCCTGACGCCCTGTCTCGGATGTTCCATAAGTCCAAGGAGACTTCTCCGCCTGATACCATCCTTGCCCCCGGAAATTTCCTTCTTCTACAGGAGAACCTGTTCACTCAAATCAAACAAGCTTCCACCGGGCAGAGACAGTTCTCCGAGCCGGAATTGCAGGTTAAGGATGGACTATTGTGCTACCAAGACAGAATCTACGTACCTGAGAAACTAAGAGTAACCGCATTAGAACTCTGCCACGACCACGCCCTGGCCGGGCATTTTGGCGTTGCCAAGACCACTGACCTGGTACAGCGCACCTTCTGGTGGCCTTGAGTACGTGAAGACTGTAGGAGGTTTGTAGATTCTTGTACAACTTGCACCCGAAACAAGGGTTCCAGATCCAAGGCCTGGGGACTACTAAAACCCTTACCCGTTCCAGATAGGCCCTGGAGAATGTTGTCCATCGACTTCATTGTCGAGTTACCCCCGGCTGAGAACCATTCCACCATCTTCGTTATTGTGGACCGTCTGTCCAAGATGGCACACTTCATCCCTATGAAAGGGACTCCCTCCGCTCCTGAAACCGCACAGGTATTCATCAGAGAAATAGTCAGACTCCACGGGGTACCAGCCAATATTGTTTCCGATCGCGGGGTTCAATTTACCTCTCGATTCTGGAGATCCCTTTGCAAAACCTTGAAAATCGAATTATCGTTTTCCTCTGCTTACCATCCACAGACCAACGGACAGACGGAGAGAACGAATCAGACGCTCGAGCAATACCTGCGATGCTTCTCCTCTTTTGCTCAGGACAACTGGGTTTCCCTACTTCCGTTGGCCGAGTTTGCGTATAACAATTCCATTCACTCCGCTACCTGCCAGACTCCTTTCTTTGCAAACTATGGTTTTCATCCTACTTTTCTGCCTAATTCCCTTCCTGAGTGTCCTGTACCTGCAGTCCAGGAAAAGTTCAATTTTTTCTCGGTCAATAACCAGCTTCTACAAGAGACCATGACCAAGACTCAAGAACGCAACAAGACAATCTATGACAAGAAGAGACGGGGTGAATTAGTGTTGGTACCCGGCGACCGAGTATGGCTATCTACCACAAACCTAAGAATGGCATGCCCTTCTAAAAAACTGGGCCCCAAATTTTTAGGTCCATTCCCTGTTAAGAGGAAAATTAATGAAGTAGCTTATGAATTGGAACTTCCTGACTCTCTTAGAATCCATCCAGTTTTTCATGTCTCTCTCCTAAAACCCACAGTCTCTAATCCGTTTCCAGATCGGAAGCCGGATCACCCTGATCCGATCATTATTGACGGTGAGCAGGAATTCGAAGTAGAAGCTATCATGGACTTCAGGAGAAGAAATAACCAGAACCAATTCCTAATTAAATGGAAGGGCTACGGACCCGAGGAAAACTCATGGGAACCCGAGGAGAATATCCATGCCAGGAGTTTGGTACAGGCTTTCAAAAGGACTCACCCTGGAAGGTTCACCCGGCTGGGCATCCGGAGGCTGCCCCTTGGGGGGGGCAATGTCATAGAAATCCTGCCAGCTACAGGATTCCTGGACTTCCTGATTCCGAATCTCGGGCACGTCCACGCGCGCGGGCACGCGCGCGCGCGCACGCGCTTAACGGGGGCACGCGCACGCTCCACAAAGCGCGCCAGAAGAGCTATTTAAACATGCCTGTGACAGACAGTCCCTGCTGTCTGCTCTACAGCGTGTAGTACCCAAAGAGACCTGATTCGTGAATTTACCTGCATCCGACCCGGCTTACCTTGACCCTTCCAGTTTCCTGCCTGCCTCTGACCCCCGGCTTTGTTTGACCAATCTTCTGCCTGATCCTCCAGTACCTTGCCGCCAGCCAATTCTACCGACCCGGCTTGTCCGACCAATCTCTCCAGTTGCTGTGTCCTGGTTCCAGTCCAGTCAGCCTCATCAGTTCCAGTCCAGTTGCTTGTTCCTGGTTCCAGTCCAGTCTGCCTCTTCAGTTCCAGTCCAGTTGCTGTATCCTGGTTCCAGTCCAGTCAGTCTCATCAGTTCCAGTCCAGTTGCTGTGTTCCTGGTTCCGGTTCAGCCTGCCATACTTCCTGGGTGCCTGGATCCGTCCCAGTCTTCAGACTCTACTCTACCTTGATCCATCCTGCCAGGCACTCGTACCCCTTCTACCTCCGTGCCTCCTGTCTTCAGTACCAGGGGCCGCCGGTGGAAGCCGTAAGAGAGGCCTCCCTCTGCAGATCCGGGCTCGTCACCGTCAGGTACGTGACACTGAGGCAGGCCAGGAAAGTCTTGTGCATTTCCACAGATCTTATAATGCCAGTGCTCGCCTGGCTGAGCTGCAAAAGGAGTTGAACCTGTCCAAGAACCGCCTTATATGTGACATGCCCACCAGGTGGAACTCAACGTTGGCCATGCTGCAGCGGCTGCACATGCAGCAGAGGGCCATCAATGAGTACCTGTGCGACTACGGCACCAGGACAGGGTCAGTTGAGCTCTGTTTTTTTTCACCACGCCAGTGGGGCATGATCAGGGATGCATGCACTGTCCTGGCAACATTTGAGGAGGCCACGAGGATGGTGAGCAGTGACAGTGCATGCATCAGTGACACTGTACCTCTTGTCCACCTGTTGGAACATACGCTGCGTGGAATAATGGACAGGGCACTTGAGGCAGAACAGAGGCAGGAAGAGGAGGACTTCCTTGCCTCTCAAGGCCCCCTTTACCCAGACAGTGTTCCTTCTGTCCCACCCATCGCACAGGAAGAGGAGGAGGAGGAGGATTGTGTCAGCATGGAGGTGGAGCCTGGCACTCAGCATCATCAGCAGCAGTCTTTTAGGGATGATTTACAGTCCCAAGAAACCAGTGGACTTGTACGTGGCTGGGAGGAGGTGGCTGCGGATCATGTCGTCCTTAGTGACCCAGAGAACTCCGGACCGAATGCCTCAGCTAACCTACGCTGCATGGCCTCCCTGATCCTGCAAAGTCTGCGGAAGGATCCTCGTATTCTTCGGATCAAGGAGAGGGACCATTACTGGCTGGCCACTCTCCTTGATCCACGGTATAAGGGTAAGTTTGTGGACCTTATCTTACCATCGCAGAGGGAGCAGAGGATGAGACAACTCCGGGAGGCCTTGCAGAAAGGTCTGTGCAACGCGTTCCCAGAGACTGGGAGGTTACAAACTCCTGGTCCTGGACAACGAGTTGCTGAGGCTTCGGTCAGTCAAAGAAGAAGTGGTGGGGAGGTGGCCGTCTGACCGATGCGTTCAGACAATTCTTTAGTCCGCAGCCCCAAGGTATGATCGGTTCCAGCAACCATCGCCAGTGTCTGATATACATGGTGCAGGAATGCCTAGGGGCAAGGTCAGACTTGGACACCTTCCCCACTGAAAATTCTCTGGCTTACTGGGTCTTGAGGATGGATCACTGGCCAGAGCTTGCACAGTATGCAATTGAGCTACTGGCCTGTCCTGCATCCAGCGTTCTTTCAGAACGCACATTCAGTGCTGGAGGATTTGTCACGGATCACAGGGTGCGCCTGTCCACCGACTCGGTTGATCGACTGACCTTCATAAAGATGAACCAGTCTTGGATCACCACCAGCTACCAAACACCTGAAGCTGATATAACAGACTAATTTATTTTCAAATGTCACATCCCTTCAAGACTGATGCTGATGCTGAGAGACTGTCCTGTTATGTTGACTGACTATCCTCCTCCTCCTCAATGATCCGATTGATGATGATAGCTTGGAAGAACATTTTTGTTTCTGGGTGCCGCCACCAGTGGCTAAGGCCCAATTTTTCAGCCCCTGTTTAACAGGGGCATGTAATTACAATTTTTTATGCAATGCTTTGCAGCAGGGCTCATTCCTGCACTCCAACTAGAGTATCTGGGAGAGGTTGCAGTGTCGTGGCACCAGCACCAGTGGCTAAGGCCCAATTTTTCAGCCCCTGTTTAACAGGGGCGTGTTATTACAATTTTTGATGCAATGCTTTGCAGCAGGGCTCATTCCTGCACTCCAACTAGAGTATCTGGGAGAGGTTGCAGTGTCGTGGCACCAGTTGCTAAGGCCCAATTTTTCAGCCCCTGTTTAACAGGGGCGTGTAATTACAATTTTTGATGCAATACTTTGCAACAGGGCTCATTGCTGTGCTCCAAGTACAGTATCTGTGAGGGGTTGCAGTGTTGTGGCACCAGTGCCTAAGGCCCAATTTTTCTGCCCCTGTTTACCAGGGGCATGTAATTACAATTCTTGATCTAATAATTCACAGCAGGGCCCATTCCTGCACCCACCAAGAGTAACTGTGAGGCCTTACAGTGTTGTGTCAACACTACCACCACCACCACCAAAGGCCCAATTTTTCAGCCCCTGTTCGACAGGGGCATGCAATTACAATTCTTGATCTAATAATTCACAGCAGGGCCCCTTCATGCGCCCACCAAGAGTAACTATGAGGGCTCACAGTGTTGTGGCAACACCAACATGTAAGGGGCAAATTTCAGCAGAGTATATACGGCAGGGCCCTACTTTCAAACATCCAACTTACAAACGACTCCTCCTTGCAAACGGAAGGATACAACAGGAAGTGAGAGGAAATCTACCCCTAGGAAGGCAAATTCTCTCCTGTAAGAGTTAATATGGGAAAAAAAGTGTCTCCTCTCCACTGATGCTTTGTCGCCAATTCTTGTTTCAATAAAAACCCCAAATTTTCAAAAAACATTTGTCATTAGGACGGAAAGTGTTCTGAACAGGTGCACACTGCACAGACAGCAAAACAAATGTTACAGGGGTGATAACCCTTCCCTATGTTTTCCAAAAAGCTTAAAAATTGATTTTTGGGCTGGATCTACACTTAAACAATGTACCTGTTCAAAATTACAAACAGATTCTACATAAGAACAAACCTACAGTCCCTGTCTTGTATGAACCGCCTGTATACGGCTGTTCAGAGTATATAGGGCCTTTTTTATTTTGTGTGCGGGGTTCCCCTTAATATCCATACAAGACCCAAAGGGGCTGGTAATGGGCTGGGGTGGGGGGGGGGGGTGTGATGGGGTAGCTATGCCATTTTTATTAAAGATTTTCATCCATATTACCGGGACCAGACATTACATTAAAGCCGCAAGCAGTTTTAAATGGCTTTTTTTCCTTTAGAAATGTAATTTTGTGCAGGGACAGGTCTAAACACGAGAAACACGTGGCACTTCACAGGCATACTTTAGACACCCCCCAGGTACGATATTTAAAGGAATATTTGACTTTTTTTTTTCACTTTATGCATCATTAAAATGACTGCTCCCGAAAAACGGCCGTTTTTAAAACTTCTTTTTGCATTGATACATGTCCCCTGGTGCAGAACCCGGGTTCCCAAACCCTTTTTAGGACAATAACATGCATAATAGTCGTTATAATTAGCACTTTAGGTTTAGAACGTTCGCATCCATTGTATTTAATAGGGTTCTAAAGTTTGTGGGAACTTTCGGTCCGTTTGCGGGTTCTGGTGCGAACCGAACCCGGGGGTGTTCAGCTCATCACTAGTAGGAATCAATATCCAGTATCCAATAAAGTGCAAAGTGACCCAGCATCCACAAATATTCTTTAAATGTGCAGGTGCTCAAATCCAGGTGCCCATGTTTCACCCAGCCTCTCACCTTGGCTGGCTTGCAATCAAGCCTCTTTTATCCCACACTGGCATAAACAGCTCACTTGGCAGCAATAGACACCTCAAGGCAGGGTAAATGGCTCTCAATGGCAAAATAAAAAAGAGAAGGGCTCCATAGTGTAATATGTTTCAATAATTTTATAAAAAATCATCATTACACTTACATCAGGATAGTTCATCAAACGCATGTAAACATTCCATACAAATCACGGCACTTCTGCGCTCGGCCGTGGGCGGAAATGACGTCACCACTAGCTCTCTTCCCTGATCTCCCTTACGCGTTACGTGGCTGTACACGCCACTTAATCATAGGGTATGGAGCCGTGATGCGTGGGGGTGACTTTTAAACACCTGCGCTGCCATAGTAACAACGTGACGCTACGGCAGCGGGCTTAATCAATTCATTAAGGAGCTCTTGACATCAATAACTGAGTCAGATGATTTAACTGGGTGGTAAAAATTTTATATAAAATCTTAAAAACGATCCTTAATGAGTAAATGGGCTACAAAACGGAAACTCTATCTAGTGGTCAGTCCGTATATTGCACCCATAACCATATCTCTCAATGGATTTAACATAATGGATCCTGGGGCGCATGCGCGGCTCTTGGACATGGCGGATGTGTAGAGGTTGAGCTCCGGATCCCGCCCGCACTCCTGACCCCCATAAAGCTTCCACAAGGCAACGATCGCCACGGGGGTAAGCACATCTAAACCCGGTAAGCTTACAGCACCCCATGGGTAAAATCGGTCAGCAAAAACAGTACTACAAACCGCTAACAGACCCACACACGCTGACCGCGATGGACAGATTCGTCACTAGGCCGCAATCCCCGGCCTTGCCTACACTTGCGGAACCGCTCGCGGCCATGGACCCTTCGCTGGGGATCGAGGATATGGGTCATCACGCTACACAAAGCACACATCCTGGGGGCACTCGGACTCCCCCCGCAGTGTCTTCCCATGCTGTACAGGACATTTTAACCCCAGAGCTCATGGATGAAAAGCTCCAGGCTCTCCTCATGCAAATGACATGCAACATGGCTGCTGAAATGGGAAAACTGTCGCAGGAGTTAAGGAATGAAATAGCTCAAATTGGGGACAGAACAGATGCTCTAGAGTCTAAATTTGATGACTTTGTCAATTATGTGCAAGAATTGGAGGAAGAAACGTCAGCACTGAAAAGCTCTTTCTCACAACTCCAACTACAACAGGAGGACCAGGAGAACAGGGAGAGGAGACAGAACCTGAGATTCCAAGGAATACCGGAGTCAGTGGGAGACAACAATCTACGCCAGTACCTGCTGGGGTTGTTTAACACCTTAGCCCCCAGAATTGCAGATATTGATTGGCGCCTGGATCGTGCGCATCGTTCCCTGGGCCCCAAACTGCCCGCTGGTACCAGGCCAAGGGATGTCATAGTACGTTTTCATTATTATGATAGCAAAGAGGCATTGACCCTTGCTACACGTAACAAATCAGCTACTGAATATAATGGGGCTAAAATACAGATTTACAATGACCTGTCTCCAGTGACCCTGGCGAAACGCAGGAACCTACGCCCGATCACATCCAACCTGCAAAACCTGTGCATCCCATACTTCTGGGGCTTTCCTTTTCGTTTGATTGTACCTCAAGATGGAAATCAACACTGTCTCCGTGATATGCATGAAGGTGAAGCATTCAATAAAAGTCTGGGCCTACCTCCCATGCCTGAAGATTCAATGCCGATACCTGCAACCCAGCAAAATCGCATTGCACCATCTACACCTTCCAGAGAATGGACCCCAGTCCACAGAAAGCAGATGAAATCTTTCTCCACTCCTCATCGTAGCCCCAGACGCCCCCCTTGAAAGGTCAAGAAGTCAAGGCTGGCTTTAATCTTTTTTTGGCTGGAAAAGCCTGCACCCTGGTGTCAGACATTTGATCTGTGTTCTACTTTCTTTCATTTGTTGCAGTCACCACTCTGAATAACCAGTGGACAAGTTACCCTACATCTGGAGTTCAAACCTTGCTTACCCATGGGGTAAAGTTTTTGAAAGTTTTGAAAGTTTCTTTTTATCTTTATTGAGATGACACTAGTGTTTTTGACAGCCCTAACAGTCTTACTTTCATAAGAGCTTCCTTTTGCTGGAGAGCGGGGGGATCCCCCTCTTCACGTGTCCATGTGATGGGAGTTGCCAAGTGGCCCCAAGTGGTCCCAGGCTTCGGTATGGGACTCCTGAGTGATTTTTACTACTCAGGTGTAATAACTTTGATTTTCACGTTTTTTTGTTTTGGACCCCCCCTGGGTTCATTCATTGATGTTTTTCTTTTGCTTTCTTTCACTGCATCTCAATTACAACATACCAGTGCTAATTGTTTGTTAGGGTACAGGGCAACTTTATGGTCAAGAGTCATACACGTGATGTGTTTTCAAGGTCTCCAATGCGGTTGTTTTAATGACTCAATATGGCTTTGAAGATAGTATCTCACAATGTCAAGGGCTTAAATTCAATTTCAAAACGTTGGATTGCTCTTAAAGACTTTAGACGGTCAGGGGCGGATATAATACTGGTACAGGAGACTCACTTCCATGCTGGGGGTTCGATGAAATTTGCATCTAAATTCTATCCCACTTCCTATGTGGCATCTGCTCCTTCTGGCAAAGCTGGAGTGGCTATTTTAATTAAAAATCATGCCCGGTAAAGGTCAGAGAAAAACACATCGACCCCCATGGGAGGTTTGTCATCCTGATTTGTGATTACATGTCGTCTACATTTACGTTGATTAATGTCTATGCACCCAACTCAGGCCAATTGGTATTTTTGGACGATTTTTTTGGTAAGCTTCAGCGTTATTCAAAGCCATTCATGATACTAGGGGGAGATTTTAATCTGATTATGTCTCATAGGCGTGATCGTCACACGCTCTTTGGGGATACCCCTTCCCAACGTGTGATGTCTCAATCCGCTTCCTTTAGGAAACTGGTCAGATCGCATCGACTGCTTGATTCATGGAGAATCAGGCACCCGATCCAAAGACAGTATACCTTCTATTCCATGGCACATAAGATGTACTCAAGACTAGATAATTTCTTTATTACAGCCCCATTACTCCCCCTCCTAGTGGACTCTAACATTTCTCCTATAACGTGGTCGGACCATGCTATTATTTCATTGGAGCTACTGTTGCACAACTCGCCCTCTAGGACTTGCCATTGGAGACTTAATGAACACCTACTTAGTTCACCCCCTATTAGGGATAGACTGACCAAAAGCCTGAATGAATATTTTGAACTAAATGTGGGTTCCGTACAAAAGGTTTCTACCCTTTGGGAAGCTCACAAGGCCTGTTTTCGTGGTACATGTATTGCCGAGGGCTCTCGTCTAAAGAGAGATGGCGAGAGTCGTCGGATTTCTTTATTAGCTGACTTAAAGCGGGCGGAGCGGGGCCTTCTGGGCTCCCCAACAGTTGAGGCTCTCCGTAGGGTTGTAGCTCTACCCAATCAACTGAAATCGCTAGCATACAGTAATGCAACAAAATCTCTTATGTGGGTGAAACAAAAATTCTATGAGTTTTCCAACAAGCCACATAGGATGCTAGTGAACAAACTTAGACCGCGTCCATTCCACTCCTTCCCTGAATTGTTGATCCAAAAAGATGGCACCCCCACTCATTGTCCCCAAACCATGACTAAAGTTTTTGGTAACTTTTACAAAGAATGATATAATTGTCTTACCCCCAAAAATAATTTTAATTTTACACAGGATAGGTTTGACCAATTCATCCAGACCCTTCCCCTGCCGAAGTTGAACTCCTCGGATCTGTAAAAGCTTAATGCCCCCATCACCCCTGAGGAGCTTACGAAAATTATTAAAGACTTACCTACGCATAAATCTCCGGGACCCGACGGCCTCACTTACTTATATTACCAGACCTTTCTGCCCACCCTACTGCCACATATGACAAACTTGTATACATCACTATTACGGGGGGAGATTCCACATAGCCAGTTTACGCATTCATATATCTCAGTGATTCCAAATCCAGGGAAAGACCATTCCTTACCGGATAACTATAGGCCTATAGCCCTACTAAACTCGGACTATAAAATTTTCACGAAACTTCTCTCATCTAGATTGTCCCAGCTCATTCCCAAATTAATAAACAAAGATCAAGTAGGATTTGTTCCCTCCCGACACGCTGGAGACAACACAGGACGTACCATGGACCTGATCGACCTGATAAACAAATTCCCACGCCCAACACTTATTTTGAGCTTGGATGCACAAAAGGCATTTGACCGCTTAAGCTGGCATTATATGTTTTCTGTACTGCAGAGATTTGGGTTTAACGGTCCTTTCTTTAAAGCTATACAGGCCTTGCACACAGGCACGTCTGCTCAGGTACAAATGGCCTCTTTTTTGTCCCCATCTATTCCTATGTCCAATGGTGCTAAACAGGGGTGCCCGTTATCCCCCCTTCTTTTTTTTCTTTGTTTAGAGCGGTTAGCAGAGGCTATTAGATGTCACCCAGATATTAAGGGGGTACTGATGAGACATAGAGAATATAAATTATCCCTTTTTGCGGATGACATCCTCCTGACAATAACGAGTCCCATCACGTCACTCCCCTCCCTGCATGCACTTCTTCAGACTTTTGATTCTATATCAGGCTATAAAATAAATACGACTACAACTGAAGTACTCCCCATACATGTCCCGCCAGACCTGTTGCTACAATTAGAAAGCACATACCCTTATAGGTGGTGTTCACAAGCTCTGACATATTTGGGCGTGAAGATTACCTCCTCATACAATACTATATACGCTGCAAATTTTCCCCCTCTGTTCCAGGACATTTATAAAAACCTCCACCAGTGGGCTACCTATCCTATTACCATGTTGGGCAGAATTAATGTGCTGAAAATGTCTGTGTTGCCTAGACTTCTTTATTTTTTTGATACGCTCCCTGTAGCTATTCCTACCAGTCAGCTTAAAGCTCTTCAAAGAGGGTTTTTGAAGTTCATATGGAATAATAACACACATCGGATAGCCAGCTCGGTGGTATTTTCTTTGAGGTCACAGGGGGGTATGGGAGCACCTGATATCATTAGATATTATTTTGCCGCTCATTTAAGGGCAGTTGTTTCCTGGTCATGTCAGAGCAGCCCTAATAGGTGGTCAGAGATAGAGAAGGGTGCCATTTACCCGTTACATCCGTGCTCTTTAGTGTGGTCTAGATCCTTACATGGCGACCCCATACTGAAAAGCATGTGTCTTGCATCTATGCTATTCCCCCAATCCATATGGAATAAATGCAGATCGAACCTTCCGCTCGCATCATTATGTCCTCCTCTTACTAACGTACTACTGAATCCAGTATTGCCTGATAGTTTGGTCTATGGTCGTCTGTTACCATGGATGCTGTCTCCACTGTTTCAGTTGCGAAATCTGGTCAATCTGGTCACTCGCAAATTTCTTGATTTTGCAACTCTCCAAAACAAATATTCTATTCCCCATAAGTTATTTTATTTTTACCTTCAGGTTAGGCATTTTTTTCAATCCCTGTCCCCTACTCTCACCCTAGAAAGACCGACTCCTTTTGAACGTGTATGCACGGAAGGTCCTCATCAATTACATCTCATATCATCCATATATCACATTCTACATGAATCTAAAGATTTAACGGCTGAAACACACCTATACATGCGTAAATGGAGTCTGCTACTGGAGCGCCCTATTCCTTTGCAATTGTGGACAAATATATGGTCTTCAACTTTTAAGTCCTCTAAATGTGTAGCTCAGAGGGAAACGGCAGTGAAGATTTTAATGTTTTGGTATAAAACCCCTGATAGACTTCATCGAGTAAACCCTGCCCTCTCTCCTACATGCTGGAGATGCAAAACTGAGATAGGATCGCACTTTCATATATTTTGGACCTGTTCACTTATACGGCCATTTTGGACGGAGGTTATGCAAAACCTTCAGGCTATAACAAGCTTACCTCTCCCTCTAGACCCTATCCACTATTTACTTGGACTCCCGTTTCTGGGTGTCCCAAAATCTGTTAAACGTTTAATATCATATATACTTTTGGCTGCTAAAAGGGCTATACCGCTGTGCTAGTTGTCCACCACCCCCCCTCCCATCTGCAGTTCCTACAACTAATTGCGGAGGTTCGGAGAATGGAATCTCTTACGGCCAAAGTTCACGACACAGTGATTCAATTTGATAGGGTGTGGGAACTTTGGGACTCCTCGAGTTATGGAGAACAAGAGATTTAGGATTAGCCTACATTCTCATTATTATTTCTGTGCAGATCCCTTCGTTGTGAGCTGACTTGCATTGTTTTATAACCTGTATCCGTTCATATTGCCCTTTGCAAATTTTGTTAATGACATATATGCAAATTATACTAGTATGGTTTTGATAATTTCTTGAGTGTATTTTTATATGTACCAACTGCCTTTAAAATGTGCTAATATCTCTCAGATAAATGCCTTGAGATGTTTCTGTTGAATACGTACTGTAACATTCTTTTCTTCTGAACTAATAAAAAATTACAATTATAAAAAAAACATAATGGATCCCACTAATAACATCTATTAATATGAAAGTATAAGAACTGTATAAAATGTAATAAATGTAATAAAATTGTAATAAATAAATACATAGCATTAATGAATGTGATCATTAAAATAGATTAATGAAAACAATCAAATCCTATAGAAAATATCATAAGGCTAAAAAACGGGAACTCAATCTAGTGGTCATTTAATAAAATGACATCCTAAAAATTTCTCTCAAATGATCAAACTAAATGGAGCCCACTGATAAATCTAATGGTGAAAAGGTAATAAAAACCAAATGGAGTGGAAACCACTTAATAAGGACATGGTAAATATGTGTTAATAGACCAATCCATCCAATATTAAAAATATATAAAATATATATCTAGAATAAGATGATTACCAGAATGGCATGAGGGAGAAGAATCTTGACATAATTCAAAACACCTATGGCACTCACCACTGCTTAAGGGGGACTGGAAACCCCACATACAGCTATTGGAATGGTATCCAAGACCTATCAGGAATAATCATGTGCACCTTAAGATAAGATATGGTGCGCTGAAAAGAGGAGAATGATAATAGAACGACTGAACTCAATTATTTGAAATAAAGCAATTTAAGTCAAACTCCACATTGTGCCCATGAGGTGCCAATGTGCAAAGCTCGTGTATCCAGCGAGATTCAGCTTGGCTGATTTTAATGATCTTATTATCCCCCCCTCCAGTGGGGTTTGTACTTCTCTATTCCCCATACCATTAGAGAAGAGGGGTCCCTATTATGATAACGATCATTATGTCGAGACAAGCTGTGTTTCGGGAAACCATTCTTTATATTTTGTGTGTGTTCTAGGAGTCTTTTCCAAAGTTCTCTTTTGGTTCTCCCGACATACTGAATATGACACGGGCATTCTAGGAGATATACCACCCCTTCAGTTCTGCACAAAATAAAATCCTTAATTTTGTATACATTCCCCGTGAATGTTGATTTAAAACTTTCCTTTTTCTTCTTGCTTTCTTTTGTGTGTCTGCAAGTATACCAACTTTTGCATGGATAAAAGCCTTTCTCATTAAAAAATGAAAACTCTTTTTGTGTGGGTGGATCTAAAACATTTTTGGCAATCATATCCCTTAATGTTGGGGCCCTGCGATATATGAACATGGGTTTCTCTGGTAGTATCGTTCCTAGATGTCAATCCGCTTTAATGATATTCCAAATATATTTCTTGCAAATGGTTTCAATTTGTTTGTGTTGAACACTATAATCCATCACCAATGGAACCTCATACAGTATTTTTGTTTCTGGTTGAATCTTGGATTAATTTCTCCCTCTCCAAAGCAGAGACCACCTCAATTTTTTATCAATAAACTCCTGTCGATAGCCTTTTTCCACAAATCTTTTTCCAATAAACTTGGCTTGTTTTAAAAACACTTCAGTCTTCGTGAAATTTCTCCTAAGTCTCACTAGTTGCCCCTTTGGTATATTGTCCATCCATGGGGCATAGTGACAGCTATCAAGAGGTAGGTAGCTATTTCTGTCTACTGATTTGAAATGAGTTTGTGTAATCAATTTATCTCCTTCTCTTGAGATCTCCAAATCCAGGAAGTTTATCTTCTTATCACTTATCTCCCATGTGAGTTTAATGTTTTTCTCATTCAAGTTCATACTAAAACCAAAATCTAAAAGACCTTCCCTATCCCCCGCCCAAATGACTAAAATATCATCAATAAAACGTTTAAAAAGGAGGAGTTGCTGAGGTTTCCTATTATACAATGCATCTTCCTCCCATTCAGCCATATACAAGTTTGCCACACTCGGCGCATACTTTGCGCCCATCGCAATACCACAAATTTGCTTATAATAAAAAAATGTATACCAAAAATAATTGTTGTCTAGGCTGTATTCCAGGCAATTAACAATAAATCTTTTTTGTGAAGTTTTTTTAGGTCACTCAACTCATTTAAAGCCCAGTTTGTTGCTTGTATCGCTTCTTTATGGTTTATGATTGTGTAAAGTGATGAAACATCTGCTGTCGCAAGATAAATCGATCTACCATCCAGTTTTATATTATCCAATAGTTGTATCAGATGTTTTGTATCTCTAAGATAAGAGTTGGTTTTCTTCACCAATGGTTGGAGAAACCAATCAATGTATTCTCCTATTCTTGCTCCTACTGAATTTATTCCATTTACAATCGGTCTTCCTGGTGGTTTTTCTTTAGACTTATGAACCTTAGGAAGAGTGTATATGATGGGGATCCTACATCCAAGGGGTTGAAAGTATTTTTCTTCTTTTTTTATTTAGCAAGCCCTTGTTTATGCCCTTTTCTACTAAGTATGCCAAATCATCTTTATAGCGTATTATTGGGTTTCCAGATAATTTGAGGTATGTATCTTCATCACTTAGTTGATGTTCCAGTTCTTCTTTATATGCTGTTTTAGATTGTATTACTATGGCCCCTCCTTTATCAGCCTGTCTTATGACTATGTCTTTTCTTTCTTCTAATTTTCTCATACCACTCTTTATATCTCCCGGGTCATAAATCTTTTTAATCTTTAGCTCATGTAAATCATTTAACACCATTCTTCGGAACACTTCAATATGGCCTTCGTTCCCAATTGGTGGATTAAATAAAGATTTATTTCTCAGATTACTGAACTGAACATGACTTTCCACAATATTGTTTCTTACGGTATTATCACCAGGCTTATTCATCATATATTTCTTGATATGTAGGCTCCTTGAATATTTATTAATATCCACAAAGGCATTGAACGTCTTCAAGTTCTTCTTAGGAGAACATTTTAGACCTTTGTCTAATACCTTTAATTCTTCTTTGGTTAGTACCACTCCACTAATATTTATAATTCCTTCTCCTATTGGTCTCTTCTTCTTCTGTTTCTTTGCTCCCGCCCTACATCCTCTCCTCGATATTAATTTCTTCCAGACCGGATTTCTGGGGTCTTTCTTGGTGTTCTTCTTGTTTTCCCTCTCTGAGGATACTGAGTCCTGACTTCTTCCTCTTTCCTCATATTCCTTCCCTGTCTGTTTTCTGGACTCCGCTTGATTGATCTCTGTGATCCATTCTCCTGTTGATGACGCCTCGGAGAGTCTTGGCGTCTTAACTCTAAAAAATGCATAGGAGTTTAATTTCTTGTTTCTCTTTTATACTGATGTTGATAATTTGGGGTTCTCATACTTTCATAATGATTTCTAGGGGCTCTTTCACCTTAATCATTTCTTCTCAAATATTCATACCGATTATGTATGTGGATATTATACTGATTTTCATAGCCTAATCTTCTATCATCATAATGGTATGGTCTATCATCTCTCCTTCCATTCTCATACTGCAGATTTTCATTCTGATTCATATGGTTTCTCCATGGTGGAGTCCGATATCTTCTTCCATAAGGTACCTGTTGAAATGGTCTAGGTTGATTTTGGGTATTATTATTATACCAATTATTTTTCCAAAATGGTCTCCATCCATTATTATTCCAATTCTTTCTTGGTTTCTGATTTGGTGTATTATTCACATGATTAGCTCCTGTACTATTGTTTGGCTGATTGTTTCCTCTATCCATATTTTCTTTAATTCTTATATCCTGCTCAGGAGAGCTGTTATTAGATTCTGGTACCCGCTCTTCAGATTTATTTTGCCATTTGAACACAAGGTAATCCTCATAGTCCTTCATGTCTCTCTGATATTTTCTTTTTTTCCTTGCAGTAGTTTCTTTTTCTTTCTGTTCCATATCTCTCTGTAGTTGTTTTGATAGCGCTATAAATTCAGGTAGCTCTTTACTTGTTTCTAAACTTCTTTTTAGCTCAGAGATGGTTTGATCTAATGCTCTAATCTTACGCTGTTTTCTCTTTATCAATAGGCCAAGTAATTCTAGACCTTTATCATTAAAAAATTGGAACCACTCATCCATGGATTCTTTATCCAATAGCCCATCATTGATGGGAACATCCCATCTCAATCTCCTTGGTATCAATCTATCCTTAATATATTTCTCATGGGTAGCGATATCCCACCATGCATTCATTTTCATCTCCATTAAATGACCCATTTTCCTATAACAATTCTCAATATCTCCTACTGGATTTTCGTCTGGCATTTCAA
Source organism: Rana muscosa (assembly GCA_029206835.1). NCBI lineage: Eukaryota > Metazoa > Chordata > Amphibia > Anura > Ranidae > Rana > Rana muscosa. The sequence goes on along the minus strand of CM055118.1, from coordinate 365,154,484 downwards.
GAATATTCTCCATGTCTATAGACCTATTCTCTAAAAACCCAAACATTTCCATGGTTGCTGCACAAGTGATGTAGATAATCAGATGGGGGGTACTAATGCACAAGCCAAATAAATTAAATACCTAACTAATATTCCAAGAAGCAGCTGCCACAACTAAAAAGTGTTCACACACTAAGCCCACGTTCACACTGGGGCTGCGGGAGTGAAGCCTGCGAGTTCAGCTGAACTCACACGATTTCACTCCCGCTGGCAGTCCCGATTTCATCCACGATTTCAAAGACATCTGAAACAGATGTCAATGTAAATCGCGGCTGAAATCGCAAAAAGTAGTACAGAAACCACTTTTTGTAATCGGTGCAGCGCCGCAGATGCGGCATCGCACCGATTAGGACGGTGCCATTGGCCGCAATTTGCGGCAAATTTCGCCGATTTGACATGCGATTTGACATGTCAGGGCTAAAACAGATTTATATAATGGGGGGTGTAATGGCGCTCACTCAATAAATAAATCAATAATTAATTAATAAAACCACGTGCATCAATATACTAATATAAGAATAAAAAGGAATCCAAAAGTGCAAAAACAGCAAATAGTGCAAAATAGCAAATGTGCAAGCAATGTGACAACAGTGAATATCCCACGTGCATAAACCCAAAAAATGTCCAGCAATATCAGTCTCCAGATAATTATGAAAAAATCTTCATGAAAATATTTCATATAAAAATTAAAGTGAACAATGAAAAATAATTAAAATAAAAGTAATAATTGAAGTATCCTTGGTGCAAAAAGTACAGTTCTCATGCAATGATATGTGAAAAAGTGAGTCTCTGTGTAGGAATCAATATCCAGTATCCAATAAAGTGCAAAGTGATCCAGCATCCACAAATATTCTTTAAACGTGATAAAGTCTTTAACGACGAAACATGTCTGGGCGTGGCCTGCATGGTAACTTTTTGTGAACTCTGAACGTAGACACCACCACCGAGGCTGATACGACTTTGGCCGGGAAGGAGAGCGAGCAATTGGAGGGTGAGATCTGCTGGTTATTCTGGGTCCGCCGTGACCGCAATTCCTAGTTTGCCATTGCAAGCCTCCTTCATTCATTTCTGTTGCCTTTTATCTGAAGTGCCTGTTTGAATTTTGAACAATGTGAGTACGATGGTTGAAGATGTTTGTGCAATTTTAAAATAAATTGTTTTTACTTACTTCACCATTGGAAGCACTTATTCATTTTTTACATGTTGAGTGGATTCTCTTGTAAAAATTCCGGTGGATTTGTCTATTAACCCCGGTGGGGTATCAAGCTTTTATGCCGAACATGAGAGTGTGAGGCATATCTATCTGGTGAGTTTTTTTTCCTTTGGGAGTAGATTCACAGACGCAAGTGGTGTGGTGAAGGAGCATAATTACATTTTCAAGATTAAGCATATTTGTTGGAAGCACTCAAGTTTTCATCACCTGGATTTCTTTATCACTTGTACTTTGCTTTATGGACTTTTTATTCATGAATATTGTTTTATGGACTTTTATTTATGATTCACTGCACATATATTTCATTACTTTTGTTGCTTGATTATACGTTTTGGATACATAGGACTACAATATTTATCATTTGTCCACTTTCACTTGGTGGAATATTATTTATATACACATTATAGTATTTTTGATTTCTATATCACTTGTTGTAAAATAGACCCGCCCCTTCTCACGTTCTGCATCTGGTCCGCTTAGCCTTACACCTACGTCATTGGCTGAGTGGACCTGATGGGGAACTTTAAAAGGGGCGGGTCTATTCATTTAATACACTGCGGAGGAAGTTCCCCATCAGGTCCGCTCAGGCTCAGCCAATGACATTTTGTGTGGACAGCGCTGGACATCGGATCACCGCGGGACACTGGATTTCATCGCTGGAATGTTTTTTTTTTTTTTTAATAAAGGACTTTCCCAATGGTGTCTGTGTTTTTTTTACAATTTGTTACACTTTCTTTATGAAATGGTAGGGGTACAATGTACCCCCATTACCAATTCATATAGGGGGGGCAGGATCTGGGGGTCCCCTTTGTTAAAGGGGTCTTCCAGATTCCGATAAGCCCCCCCCGCCGGCAGACCCCCACAACCACCGGGCAAGGGTTGTGGGGATGAGGCCCTTGTCCCCATCAAGGGCATGTGGCCTGGTACGGTTCAGGAGGGGGGGCGCTCTCTCGTCCCCCCTCTTTTCCTGCGGCCTGCCAGGTTGCGTGCTCAGATAAAGGGTCTGGTATGGATTTTTGGGGGAACTCCACGCCATTTTAAAAAAAAAATTTTGGAGTGAAGTTTCCCTTAAAATCCATACCAGACCTGAAGGGCCTGGTATGGATATTTGGGGGGAACCCCACGCATTTTTTTTTAAATTTGCGGCAGGGTTCCCCTTAATATCCATACCAGACCTGAAGGGCCTGGTAATTGAATTTGGGGGGACCCCCACACATTTTTTTATCAATGACTTTTCTCTATATTCCAGGGACCCGACAATTCATTATAGCCGTGAGTGAGTTTTAAATGACTTTTTTTCCTTCAGAAATGACACTTTGTGCAGGGACAGTTCTAAGCACAGGAAACAAGCGCTGCTTTACAGGCATACTATAGACACCCCCCCCCACCCCAGGCTCCAAATTTAAAGGAATATTTCACTTTTATTGTTTCACCTTAAGCATTATTCAAATCACTGCTCCCGAAAAAACTTTAGTTTTTAAAACTTTTTTTTGCATTGATACATGTCCCCTGGGGCAGGACCCGGGTCCCTAAACACTTTTTATGACAATATTTTGCATATAAGCCTTTAAAATTAGCACTTTAGATTTCTCCCATAGCCTTTTCGAATTTGCCGTGAACACCCCAAATTGTTCGCTGTTCAGCAAACGGGCGAACAGGCAATGTTCGCCCGTTCGCCGCGAGATCACCGTTATCGGCGGTGGGAGAGGCCCCCCTCTCCCGTGCCCTCTGCCGCTTACCGGAGCCGTCGGCAGCGGTGGAGGCGATCGGGTCCTGTCCGTGGCTTGTCATGGATACGAGTGAGGGCAAGATGGCCCCCACCCATCTCCATAACATAGCAGGGCGGAAGCGGCGTCAAAACGTCACTTCCGCCCATACGTTTTAAAGAGACAATTTATTTTTGTCATTTTTTCAAATGACAATTTTATTTTTTTTATTGCATTTTAGCCTAAATATCAGATCTGATGTCCTTTTGACCCCAGATCTCATATTTAAGAGGACCTGTCATGCTTTTTTCTATTATAAGGGATGTTTACATTTCTTGTAATAGTAAGTGATCCAAATTATATATTTTTTTAAACTGTATAAAAATAAATAAAATTAAGTAAAATAAATATGAAAAAAAAAAAATTAAGCGCCCCGTCCCGACGAGCGTGCACGCAGAAGCGAACACATACTTACATACTTAAGTCCTGCCCACATATGAAAACGGTGTTAAAACCACACATGTGAGGTATCGTCGCGATCATTAAAGCGAGAGAAATAATTCTAGCCCTAGACCTCCTTTTTAACTCAAAACATGCAACCTGTAAAACATTTTAAATGTCGCCTATGCAGATTATTAAGGGTAAAAGTTTGACGCCATTCCACGAGCGGGCGCAATTTTAAAGCGTGACATGTTGGGTATCAATTTACTCGGCGTAACATTATCTTTTACAATATAAAAAAATTGGGCTAACTTTACTGTTGTCTTATTTTTTTTATTCAAAAATGAGAATTTTTTCCACAAAAAGTGCACTTGTAAGACCGCTGCGCAAATACGGTGTGACAAAAAGTATTGCAATGACCGCCATTTTATTCTCTAGGTTGTTAGAAAAAATGTATAATGTTTGGGGGTTCTAAGTAATTTTCTAGCAAAAAAATGAGGATTTTTACATGTAGGAGCGAAGTTTCAGAATTGGCCCGGGCCTCAAGTGGTTAAAAAGATTTATGACCCGGGAGATATAAAGAGTGGCATGAGAACATTAGAAGAAAGAAAATACATAGTCATATGATAGGCTGATAAAGGAGGGGCCATAGTAATACAATCTAAATCATCATATAAAGAAGAATTGGAACGTCAACTAAGTGATGAAGATACATACCTCAAATTATCTGGAAACCCAATAATACGCTATAAAGATGATTTGGCGTACTTAGTAGAAAAGGGCATAAACAAGGGCTTGCTAAATAAAAAAGAAGGAAAATACCTTCAACACGGGGGAGAATCCCGTCTATTTGAAAACCGTCGGTTTTCTTGACGGGATTCCTTGCAAACTTGCCTTGCCAAGCCCTTTGTACAGATGGCCATTCAAAAGAACCGCTGTGCTTTTGAATGGCAAGAACACAGTGACGTCATCGACTACGACGAGCCGGCACTCATCACATTCGATGCTGTCGCCGCCATCTTGCTACACCCTACACTACCCTTGTATGCTACCACGCATGCGTCGAAGTCTCATCGAGCAAGCGCGGGCTTACCTAGGACAGGTGAGCATACTCACGAACGGTTTTCTTGGCAGGAAAACTCTGGCGAGTATCCCGACGAGAAAAATAGAGAGCAGGTTCTCTATTTTTCTCGTTGAGATTCCCGGCAGTTTTCCTGTCGAGAAACCATACACACAAACTGTTTTCTCTGCAAAAAGCTCTCCCAGCAGTTTTCTTGCCGAGAAAACCGGTTGTGTGTACGAGGCTTGAGGCAGTGAAACTGATCAAATCACCTGTTCAAAATAACGGAAAGCCTGTAAAGATGACCTGTTGGGGTGCCTTGAGGTCTGGAGTTGAGAAACATTGATCTATACTGCCACTAGGGATGGGCCAAACATATTCGGTTAGATCAATGTTTCTCAACTCCAGTCCTCAGGCCGCCGCAACAGGTCATGTTTTCAGGCTGCCAACTCCTTCTGCCTGCAATACTGCCAGCTACTAGACATGTGCATTTGTTTTCGTCCGAATGCATTTTCTTCTGAATTTCGGGTATTTTCGTTATCGTTTTAACAAACGAAAACGAACACGCGGAATCCGAAATCCGAAAGATCCAACAAAAAAAAATGCTTTATTTTCATTATAGATAGGAGATTCGACATGACACTGACAATAGCAATCTGTGTCTATTGAACCTGTGGTGGAATGTGCCTAACCTTAACTCTATTAGTCCAAGATTATTCTACATAGAGAGAAAAGATTCGACATTATAGAGACAGTGTTGGGGTAGACCATTCGACATGAACGACGAAGATTAGACGAAGCAGCGAAAAACATACAAACGTCGAATCTGTCATTGAAGGCTTATGGTCTGTCGAAAGTTCTAAGAAGATTCGACAAGCAGCTAAACTGTACGACGCCGCAATCGTAAATCTCTGGTCAAACGCTCCGCCTACAAGCTATAGAAGAATTTGAATGTTGGTTGACTAGTAATAATAATTTATAAATATAATTAATACTAGTGTCATACAAACATTAGAATTCTTCTATAGCTTGTAGGCGGAACATTCGACTGGAAATGTACGATTGCGGCATCAAATCTTTTAGCTGCTTCGTCGAATATTCTTAGAACATTCGATAGACACCATAAGCCTTCAATGACAGATTCAACATTAATTAATTCAGATTTTCGGGCGAATGCATTTTTTAACGAAACAAAATAAATAAGTAACAAAATAAATTTATTTTTTCGGACGAAAACGAAATTCCGAAACAAAATATTTCAGTGTGCACATGTCTACCAGCTACCCTCACACTAAACACCCATACGTTGACAAAAACCATCACTGGCCAATGTCTTGCACCCTGCTGCTCTTCTAATGTCCATAGCTTAGTGGGATGTGGTTCTGTAGTGAGCTAAGAGTAGTATGCCTCATTGTCACCAAGGGTAGAGAGCACAGCCAGTTATCAGATCACAACATTTCTGGCAGGATCAATAGAGACTTTTTTTGCACTTTTTGAACAGAATGCTTTCAATGGCAAATTTAGCCACCTCAATACCGAACTCTTTTACCCCCTTCCTGCCCAAGCCATTTTTCAGCTTTCAGTGCTGTTGCTCTTTGAATGACAATTGCGCAGTCATGCAACGCTGTACCCATATGACATTTTTATCTTTTTTTTTTTTTTAAACAGAACTTTCTTTTGGTGGTATTTAACTACTTTCTGACCAGTCGCCGTCATAATACGCTGGCAGGTTGGCTCTCCGGGGCGAATTGCTGTAGCTGTACAGCGGCCCTTTAAATAGCTTCAGCAGGTGGGTGTGTGCCGCCGGAGGCCCAGCGGTCGCGATGTCAGCCGGCAGCCCACGATCGCTTTGCTCCCAACTGTCCCTGATTTCGAGGGACTGTCCCTGATTTGAAACAATGACCCTTTGTCCCTCTTACCCCCTCATTTGTCCCTCATTTTGCTCTGATCTATATAGTTGTATATAAAATGCACTTTTTATCTTTCAAAAAGTGTTTCCCAGTGCTAAACCTTTCATCCAAATTCTAAATTGCTTTTGTAAATTTTAAAAGCCAATATAAAGGAATAGTAGTGGTAAAAAAAAGCCCTTGGGGATTTAATTAACCTTTTTATTTTGGTTAATTTACCTTTAAGGGGGTGTGGCAGGAGGCGTGTCCTATGCCTACATACATTTGCTAGTAGGTGTCCCTCATTCCCAACTCGAAATGTTGGGAGTTATGCGATCATTCCACAGAGAGCCAGAACGGGGATCTGTGTATGTAAACAGACAGATCCCTGTTCTGACAGGGAAGTAGAGAGAGATCTCCTGTTCCTAGTGATCAGGAACAGCGATCTTTCTCTATTCCCAGGCAGCCCATCCCCCATAAAGTTAGAAACACCTCCCTAGGGAACACACCTAACCCCTTGATCACCCCCCTAGTGTTAACTCCTTCCCTGCCGGTGACATTTATACAGTAAGCAGTGGCTATTTTTAGCTCTGATTGCTGTATAAATGTCAATGGTCCCAAAAAGGTGTCAAAAGTGTCCGATGTGTCCGCCGCAATGTCGCAGTCCCACTAAAAAAAGCTGATCGCCGCCATTACTAGTAAAATATAAATTAATAATAAAAAATGCCATAAATATATCCCCTATTTTGTAGTTGCTATAAGTTTTGCGCAAACCAATAAATATAGGCTTATTGCAATTTTTTTACCAAAAATATGTAGAAGAATATATATTGGCCTAAACTGATGAAAAATTTGTTTTTAAAAATATTATAGCAAAAAGTAAAAAATTTAGTTTTTTTTTTTTTATACATTTCATACATTTTATTTGGGTACAGTGTCGAACGACCGCGCAATTGTCAGTTAAAGTAACACAGTCCTGTATCGCAAAAAATGGCCTGGTCATTAAGGGGGCAGATCCTTACGGTCCTTAGAGTGCCTAATCATTAAGCCTTACAGTGCTTAATCACCAATGGGTTTTTATTTTTTACTAAACAATGAAAAAAGTCAGAACATTTTGAAAAAAATAAATATTTTGCAAATAAGTAATTTTTCTTCTTTACTGATATGCGCTGATGAGGCTGCACTGATGGGCATTGATAACCTGCACTGATGGGCACTGATAGGCGGCACTGATGGGCACTGATGAGGCAGCACTGATGTGCACTGATAAGCTGCCACTGATGGGCACTGATGATGAGGCACTGATGAGGCTGCACTGACAAGTCGGCACTGGTTGGCATTGATAGGCAGCACTGATGGGCACCACTAATATCCAGCACTGATGGGCACTGATGAGGCTGCACTGGTGAGCACTGATGAGGCTGCACTGATGGGCAGTGATGGGCACTGATGAGGCTCCACTGATGAGGCAGCACTGATGCGCACTGATGAGGCTGCAGTGATGGGCACTGATGAGGCTCCACTGATGAGGCAGCAGTGATGCGCACTGATAAGCTGCCACTGATGGGCACTGATTAAGAGCCACTGACGAAGAGGCACTGATGAGGCTGCACTGACAAGGCAGCACTGATGGGCATTGATAGGCGGCACTGATGGGCACTGATATGCTGCACTGATGGGCACTGATGAGGCTACACTGGCAAGGCAAAACTGATGACCACTGATAGGTGGCACTGATGGGCACCAATATGCTGCACTGATGAAGAGGCACTGATGAGACTGCACTGACAAGGCGGCACTGGTGGCCATTGATAGGCGGCACTGATGGGCACTGATGAGGCTGCACTGACAAGGCGAAACTGATGGCCACTGATAGGTGGCACTGATGGGCACTAATATGCTGCACTGATGAAGAGGCACTGATGAGACTGCACTGACAAGGCGGCACTGGTGGCCTTTGTAGGCGGCACTGATGGACACTGATGAGGCTGCACTGACAAGGCGAAACTGATGGCCACTGGTAGGTGGCACTGATGGGCACCAATATGCTGCACTGCTAGGCACTGATGAGGCTGCACTGATGATCAGTGCCCTGATTATCAGTGTAAATGTCCCCTGTCACAGGAAAGCCGGTTATCGGCTTTCCTTTTCTTAGACAGTGACAGCACGGAGGAAAGGAAATACAGACAACTGGCATTAGTTTACATGTTATCAGCTGTAAATGCTCAACGCTGATAACATGGCAAAGCGCCAACATCATTGGCTCTTTACCCTGATCATTGATGTGCTGTGTTCAAAGGACACCCTGAATGGGAGGACATCATATGACATCCTCCCAGAACAAGAGCGGTCCCACCGAGCCGTCATTGTACAATAGTCTGGGCATGAACGGTTAAAGCAGACCTTAACCATGTTATTTATTGTTACTCTCCCCTGCCTCCTCTCCACTCCCTATATCAGAATTGCAAAAAAAATAAAATGTAACTATGTTTTCCTATAGTTTAGGTCCATTATTCTTTCCTAGGCGAGGATAACGTCTCTGGACCCATTGCACACGAAGGAATGCCACGGGTCACTCTGGGATCGTTTGCACATGCATCCGGTCCTGATAAGTGCCTCCTGGGATGTCTACATCACTCACTCCAGGAGGCAGATCGGGGGATCTCCCGCATGTAGGCAGGTGCAGTCTATTTTCTCCACTGTAGGTAATGCTTGACCGCAGCGGCATTGCAGTTGGAGGGGAAGTCAAGAGGAATATGGTTCCTCTATGGTTTCCTAGGTCACTGGGTTAGCTATCTGATTGGATGCTGCCGCCCCATGTGACTCTGGCAGCCATCTTGGGTCAGGCAGAGCCTATTCAAGAGCCTGGTTCCATGGCTTGGTGCACATTTTGCCTGTGGGAAGTATAGAGTATGGTCACCCATCTGACAGGGATAGTGATTAGCAGCAGGGAGAGGTTCCAGAAGAGTAGGGAAAGGATAGAGACAAGCCATCTTTCCTGGAGACCTCCCCATTTGGGCACGGACACCAAAGCGGTCCCGATCAGGTGCCTTTCCTACGGGCTTGTTTAATACAACTTATTTTCCTGCAACTGGACTCTCAGTGTTTATTGCCGCCGCACCACACTGCCCCTCCCCTCATGCATGTGCAGAAATAGCGTGGGATGTCTGTCAGTTTATTGGCAGGGGTCTGTGGTGTGCGCATGTGCAAGAGGTCCAACACGTGCATAAACGCTGTGGGGCTCTGCCAGATCCCGTAGACCTTGCAAAGATACCTGTCTATGCTATACCAATGTTCTGGAATTTAATTTAAGATGGCAGGATCGTAGAGGAGCAGCTTAGGGAGAACATTCCCCACAAGCCAGACAATGCTGGACTCCATGGACTAGTACATATCTTTTTTTTCTTATACAGGGACAACGTTTAAGATTTAAAAATGAAATTCTTGATCTTAGGCCTCATGCCCACGGACGTTTTTACAGCCGCGTTTTTGAACGTTTTTTACAGCTTAAAAACGCCTGTCCATTTTAGTCTATAGCTTCATGCCCACCTAGACGTTTTTGAGCTGCAAATAGCATAGACGTTTTTAAGCTGTAAAAAAAAACCCAGGACCAGTGCGTTCCTCAGCGTCAGAATTAGGCAGAAAAAACCGCGAGCGTCAAAAAACGCGCAAAAACGCGCACTAACGCGCGGTCGCGTTTTTAGCTCCGACGTTTTTTTTTTTTTTCTTTTTTTTTTTTTTTTTTTTAAATATTTACAATAACATGGACAGGCGTTTTTAAGCTGCAAAAAACGCAGCTGTAAAAACGTCAGTGGGCATGAGGCCTAAGGGTGAACTTTCTCTTTAATTGGAAAAATAATAGCAAGTCTGAGAAGTTAATTCTTATGCCGCGTACAGACGATCGAAAAATTCCGACAACAAAACCGTGGATTTTTTTCCGACGGATGTTGGCTCAAACTTGTCTTGCACACACTCGGTCACACAAATGTTGTCGAAAAATTTGAACGCCAAGAAGGCGGTGACGTACAAGACGTACGACGGCTCTATTAAAGGGAAATTCAATACCAGTCATGTTAGTAGAAGTTTGGTGAGAGACGATTCGTGCTTTTTCAGCCTCATGCTTTTCAGTCCATTACAGCATGACGAATGTTCCATTGCGAACGCTAGTTTTACCAGATTGAGCGCTTCCGTCTCATACTTGATTCAGAGCATGCGTGGAATTTTGTGCGTCGGAATTGTCCACACACGATCGGAATTTAACAAGAACTGATTTTTTTTTTGTCGGAAAATTTGAGAACCAGCTCTCAAATTTTTGTTGTCGGAAATTCTGACAGCAAATGTCCGATGGAGCCTACACACAGTCGGAATTTCCGACAAAAAGCTCACGTCGAACATTTGTTGTTGGAAAATCCGACCGTGTGTACGCAGCATTAGGGTTTAGATGCACTTTATTGCACTCATTTATTAACTCCTTATCTCATCTGTAGAAAAATGATAATTCAGGTAGTTGATATCTCCACATACTACATGCAGTAGATATCTTAGCATTGTCACAATCATTTTTTATTTTCTTTCTTTCTGCAGATTAAAAAAAGAGGTATTTCTTAAGTCGGTCAGGGCACTACAAAGATGTTGGATTGAGAAGCCATCAAACCACAAGCTGCTGCAGTAAGTATGTGGAAAGAAGTTTCAATTTGCTAACAACAAACTTGTTTTACTAAAATTTTCTTACTAATTGAATTGCCCAGAAATGGTTTCTAGATATTTTTTCTAAGGTTATTTCCATATAAATCAATAGTATAATTCAGGGGACTCCAAACTTCCTACGCAAATGGCCAGTTTACTGTTCTTTAGACTTTAGGAGGGCCCATCATTGGTGTCAGGGGGAGGAATAGTGCCCCATCATTGGTATCAGTGGGAGGAATAGTGCCCCATCATTGGAATCAGTGGGAGGAATCGTGCCCCATCATTGGAATCAGTGGAAGTAATAGTGCCTCATCATTGGAATCAGTGGAAGGAATAGTGGCATATTGTTGATAACAGTAGCAGGAATATTGCCTCATTGTTGGTATCAGTGGGAGGAATACTGCACCATTGTTAAAAGAAAGCCATAAGAAGTCCCATTTGCAGTTTGCGAGAAACCATGTGGGGGACACAGCAAACATGTGGAAGAAGGTGCTCTGGTCAGATGAGACCAAAATTGAACTTTTTGGCCTAAAAACAAAATGCTATGTGTGGTGCAAAATTAACACTGCACATAACCCTGAACACACCATCCCCACCGTGAAACATGGTGGTGGCAGCATTGTGTTGTGGGGATGCTTTTCTTCAGCAGGGACAGGGAAACTGGTCAGAGTTTATGGGAAGATGGATGGAGCCAAATACAGGGCAATCTTAGAAGAAAACCTGTTAAGCCTCGTATTTTCTCGGCAAAAAACGACAAGAAAACTGTTGGGAGAGCTTTCTTGCAGAGAAAACCGACCGTGTGTATGGTTTCTGGACGAGAAAAATAGAGAACCTGCTCTCTATTTTCTCGTCAGGATTCTCGTTTTTCTCGTCGGGATTCTCGTCGGCCTGTTTTGCGACGAGAAAACCGGTCGTGTGTATGCTTTTCTGAGTCTTAAAAAATTGTGCATGCTCAGAATCAAGTATAAGACGGGAGCGCTTCTTCTGGTAAAACTAGCGTTCGTAATAGAGATAGCACATTCGTCACGCTAAAATGAACTGAAAGCACGAAGATTGAAAAGCGCGAATCGTCTCTCCCCAAACTTTTACTAACACGCGGTAACACGAGATCAGCAAAAGCAGCCCAAGGGGTGGCGCCATTGGAATCGAACTTCCCCTTTATACTGCCGTCGTACGTACTGTACGTGACCGCGCTTTCCAACGAATGGAATTGACAGTGTGTATGCAAGGAAAGCTTGACAAGAATCTCGTCGAGAAAAACAACGGGTTTTTTTTACGACGAGATTCTGTGTACGAGGCTTCAGAGTCTGCAAAAGACCTGAGACTGGGGCGGAGGTTCACCTTCCAGCAGGACAACGACCCGAAACATACAGCCAGAGCTACAATGGAATGGTTTAGATCAAAGCATTTTCATGTGTTAGAATGGCCCAGTCAAAGTCCAGACCTAAATCCAATGGAAAATCTGTGGCAAGACTTGAAAATTGCTGATCACAGACGCCCTCCATCCAATCTGACAGAGCTTGAGATATTTTTCAAAGAAGAATGGGCAAAAACATCACTCTCTAGATGTGCAAAGCTGGTAGAGACATCCCCAAAAAGACTTGCAGCTGTAATTGCAGAGATAGGCGCTTCTACAAAGTATTGACTCCGGGGGCGCTAAACAAATGCCCCCCACACTTTTCACATATTTATTTGTAAAAACTTTTTAAAACCATTTATCATTTTCCTTCCACTGAATACTTTTTCAAAGCACTGTAAACTGCACTTTTATGTCCCCCCCTTTAAGCTGCTTCATGGTGCAGCAAAACGTATACCCTCTGTTGCACTCGGTGGGCAATATCGCCTGTCGCATGCAACCAATTCACCTGGATGGGGCTGTGCCACCACCACCCCGCAAAGGTGTCCAACGCGCAACCACGTGGTGCAGGTTTTTTTGGGGTTAAACAAGTGGTGAGGATACTGAGGAGGTAACATAAGACCTCTTCATCACCTAATAAATGCCCTCGAATGAATGACCAATGCAGAAAGCTCTTCAAGTGCATTGCAAGTGTAAAAAAGCCCCTGCATTTCTAAAGTTTTACAACGTTCTCTTTTTCCAGACCTTTCTTCTTTTATTTTCACCTAGTGATCCTGCCAACAAGGCACCTCCTGTACTAGGGTGGCAACCTGTACTGTATTAAAGAGAGACAGCATGGTCATGCCAGGACAGGATGTTTGTAAAGCTGACCATACACTAGTAAATTTTGGAACAAATGTCTGTAGCGCCCTGCTCCTGATGACCAGGCGCTATGTTTAAATTTAGTCGGTGTCTGAGCTGGTAGTTAGCTCAGATTTTAATGATTAAGGCTAAATCAGCCTCTGTTCCAGCTATGGCTGTGCTTTGAGGGATTTCCCATTGTTTGCCTGAAGGTAGCATTACCACCACAGGCCAGTGTTGGAAAACAGGCAGGCCAGAGTGTATTGGGTATTTTTCTCTGAGAACAGCTCAGTGGGAGTGGTCCCCCCGCTGAGCATGCTGGGGAAGGGTACTTAAGGGGCAGACACCATTTCTCGGGGGTTTTCCCCTTGTGGCCCTCCTGGCTCAAGGTATGTGATGGTCAAATTTCAGCCGTGGAGCCATGTTGGCCCGAGGCTGCATCTCTGCCGGGTAGGCCCAGTAGTCTTGACTGGGGCCTGCACTTTGAAGGTGATCCTGTGCTGTCTGTCCTGCGGGAGGAAGCCACTCAATGGAGGAAACCAGGGGAGGACCTGTCCTGGAGAGGACCAAGCGGAAGGCTGGTGTCTCGGGGAAGGCCTGGTGACCTTATTGGAGGATGCACCGTAGCTTATGTTACCTTACAGTGTGCCGGGTCGGCTTAAAGGCTCTAAAACTGTAAGGCTGGATCTTTGGATACTAAATCCTGTGGCAGAGGATAATTGAACAGCTCATCTTTTATCATCTTAACGTCTGTGGCAGAGACTGTTGTTCTTCAATTTGTTTGTGCATCATCCCGGCTGCTAGGCTAGTGAGAGGAGCCTATCCGAGTGAGCAATACCCACTTGAAGGAGAGTGGTGAGTGTGACTCTTTTGAAGCTTAGAAGTTTCCCCAGTGATCTGCATCATGTGCCTGAACCTTTCCCGACCCTCCATCCCTCTACCTGTGCAAGTTTGTGTGAAATAAAGCCTAACAAAAAGGATTTATAACTTGTGTGGACATTGAAGTTTCTACAGACTCTCATCCCCTAGACCAGTGTTTCTCAACTCCAGTCCTCAAGGCGCCCCAACAGGTCATGTTTTCAGGCTTTCCATTATTTTGCACAGGTGATCAGTTTCACTGCCTTGTAATTACCACAGCTGTTTCATCTGAGGGAAATCCTGAAAACATGACCTGTTGGGGCGCCTTGAGGACTGGAGTTGAGAAACACTGCCCTAGACAATGAATAGAGAGGTAACGTGCAAGGCCCAAATCTAAACCAGCAGCTCCTACGGGGGTAGTACTACATGTGGGGGCCTGAATCCGAGATTTGCCGTTACCTCTCGCAACTCAAGAAACTATTCACCGGGAGTTTGTGCTACAAAGAGGGCTCTGGACTGTGTATTTCTTTAAAGAGCGGGGTTAATTTGTGGATCACTTCTAAGCCGCGTGGACTGTGGGCGGAGCCAAGAAAGGAAAAACCCACGAACTACGTGACTGAAGAAGCGAGTGGGAGGAGTTCCCGCCTGCTTGCTGCGTGAGGCGCCACATGTGTGTTCAGCACCCAGAGAATCGGAGCACCGCCATGTCTTCAGTACTATCGTTACAGTCTGCTTTTGGGCCCAGGATGTTTCCTGTGGGTACCGCTACAAGTGCCATGGTGCCGGGAACCGTGCTGACGGACACTGGCATCGATTGAAACCGCATGGGCGGTTCATGCTCTACACGATCGGTGATGTGGAGGCGTTGGGTATGCTGTGTAACAGGTGTCCATTTGTCCATTTGTTCGATGCCTACGATGCAGGGAGTACCTGTTTTCTGTGGAGCAAACTGCAACTGCAAAGTTGATTGGGCCATGGGCAACCGGACAGAAGAAGCTGATGCCTTCGACCAAATCGTCCGGCCCATGTTCGTCACATCTGCAGCTGTGAGTAATCCTGAGGGGAATGGTGAGGTAACGTGCAAGGCCCAAATCTAAACCAGCAGCTCCTACGGGGGTAGTGCTACATGTCCATAAAAAAATTCTCAGCACATTTTGAGGACTCGACGAATGCCATTCAAACATATCTCCAAACTTCCATATGCTTTTAACATTTGATTTTGGACGGAATGCACTTTCCTGAATAAAAAATACATTTAGGAATTTGTTTGTTTGAGAAAAAAAGTTTCATTGCTTTCCTTCAAATTTTCTCATCTCAGCGGTTCAAAATGACCGTCAATTGACCTGTCCAATGCTAGGTCGTTTTTTGGTCTTTAGGCCTCATGCCCACGGACGTTTTTACAGCCGCGTTTTTGAGCGCTTTTTTACAGCTTAAAAACGCCTGTCCATGTTAGTCTATAGCTTCATGCCCACCTAGACGTTTTTGAGCTGCAAACAGCATAGATGTTTTTAAGCTGTAAAAAAAAAACAGGACCAGTGCGTTCCTCAGCGTCGGAGTTAGGCAGAAAAAAACGGGAGCGTCAAAAAACGCTCAAAAACGCGCACTAACGCGCACTAACGCGCGGTCGCGTTTTTTAACTCCGACGTTTTTTTTTTTTTGCTTGTTTTTTTTTTTTTTTAAATAAATAAAAAATTTACAATAACAAGGACAGGCGTTTTTAAGCTGTAAAAAACGCAGCTGTTAAAAATGTCTGTGGGCATGAAGCCTAAGTGTTCATTCTTCTTTACAAATTATTTGGCGTTCATTTTGCCTAAAGACCCATGGTTCACCCTCCTACACTTCAAAAACTCCAAATCTCACCAAAAATCTATTCAAAATAGCACATTATGTAATCTTGGACTTTAAGCTGATCATCGCTAAAGCTTGGAGGAAGCAGTTTACTTACTTCTCTGAGGTTGAAACCACGTTGGAAGGTGTTTATATTAACCACTTTGGCTGCCAAAGGACCAGGCCACTTTTTGCGATTCGTCACTGCGTCGATTTAACTGACAATTGCGTGGTCGTGCGACGTGGCTCCCAAACAAAATTGACGTCCTTTTTTCCCCACAAATAGAGCTTTCTTTTGGTGGGATTTTGATCACCTCTGCGGTTTTTATTTTTTGCGCTATAAACAAAAATAGAGCGACAATTTTGAAAAAAATTCTATATTTTTTACTTTTTGCTATAATAAATATCCCCAAAAAATATATAAAAAAAAAAAAAATTTCCTCAGTTTAGGCCGATACGTATTCTTCTACATATTTTTGGTAAAAAAAAAATCGCAATAAGCGTTTATTGATTGGTTTGCGCAAAACTTAAAGTGTCTACAAAATAGGGGTAGTTTTATGGCTTTTTTTTTTTTACTAGTTATGGTGACGATCTGCGATTTTTATCGTGACTATGACATTGTGGCGGACACTTTTGACGCTATTTTGGGACCATTCACATTTATACAGCAATCAGTGCTATAAAAATGCACTGATTACTGTATAAATGTCACTGGCAGGGAATGTGTTAACAAGTAGGGAGCGGGGAAGGGGTTAAGTGTGTCCTAGGGAGTGATTATAACTGTTAGGGGGCGTGGCTTACTTTGACACTTCACTGATCGCTGCACCCGATGAGAGGGAGCAGCGATCAGTGTTGTGTCACTAGGCAGAACAGGGAGATGCCTCGTTTACATAGGCATCCACCCGTTCTGCCGTTCCGTGACCCGACGGACATCGAGTCCGCGTGTCGCGCGGGCACGGTCACGGAGACCGCAGTGGGCGTGCGCGCACGCACGAAAGGCGTAGGATTCAAAGCAACATATATATATACACTGCTTTGCCTGCCCGTGCCATTCTGCTGACGTATAAGTGCGTGAGGCAATCGGGAAGCGGTTAATGAACATTTGATAATTTCCCCTTGTTTGGAGAACCCTTATGTATGCTTTGCCAAGACTTATTTTCTTTTCATATTGATGTGTTTTAAAATCAATGCTAATGTATGTTTTTTCTTCTTTACATCTAAAGTGGGAAATTTACATTTCAATAATTCATTAAAATATTCCTCAACGTCCAGTCCTGATGAAGCCTTACAGGCGAAACTGTTGAACACTAATGGACGTCATTGTTAACTATATACCATTCTTTTCTGTTACATGTTAGGTAGTAGATGTATACCTGTAACGGTTAGTGATTTGTGTATATTAGTTTTTATATTGATGTGATCAATAAATTATATACTTTTTTACAAATGTTTTGTTGCATTCACTATTATATTGGCACCTTTAAAGTCCCATATCCCGTTCTTCTAAAAAATGTCAATTTTAGGGATGTCGGTGCTATAACATTTTGTTTTAGGGTATGCCGATCTCTGCCCACCACCCTTTGACCATTTGACAAGCACCATTACCAACAACCATAAGAAATTCAACAATATCTGGAATCCTTGGGTTGCCTACCGTCACCCTTACCTTCTTCCATGATACGTGTCCCTCTGTCTCACTAGCCTGGTGTAGTGGGGGCCCCCCGTGCCAACCATCCTCTGTTTCCCTTCCCTCTTTCATACTATAGTATGGGCATTAGCCTCTCTTTCCTGTTCTCTCTCACCCTCCCCCCAACTCAACCACCCACCAACACACTATTTTACTTTCCACATTCCCCCACTGCCTTTTCCTCCTCCTTTGACTATCTTGGTCTTCTTGTCCTATAAGTATGATGTGACTTTTGATATCAACACTTTGTGTACTGATTTGTTACTCTTCTCAATTATCTGAGATATGCCCCAGTAACCAACGCTGTATCCTGCCCTAGGCCAACACGGCCCAGGCCTAGGGCAGCACTTTGCAGGGGGGCAGCACGGAAAGAGTCCCCGCCGGCTTGCACTACACTGTTAGTGTAACGCAAGCTGCTTCTAATTTTGACTGCCCTATCATCCTGGACCACAAACCTTCCTCACTGTGCTATATGTTTTCTGCTGCACCATTGGCATGGTTATATCTTCTTGGTCCTCTCCATAAAATTATCCGAAATTTGTGCTTAAAGTAGAACTATAGGCAACATTTTGGATAGAGTAAGGGAGGGTTATAGCCCCTGTCAGTTTATTTTTTACCATCCCTGTCCCATTGCAGAGATTTCCCTTCACTTCCTGCCCCATAGCCAAACAGGAAGTGAGAGGAAATCTATGCAAATTAAGGGAATCCAATGCCCCCCCAGGCCCTCAGAACTAGTGTCCCCACTCAAAAATTTCGGGGGCGGGTCTTAAACAGAAATTGGTGTGACCTTCACAGGAAGGGGTGGGTCATATTTAAATTAGGGGGGTGCACGAGTTTAGTCAGGCCTAGGGCAGCACAAAACCTAAATACACTACTGCCAGTAACAACGTCACATCTTCACTGATTGTTTTACAGTGTCTATTGGATACCAGTTTGCCTCATTGTTGATCCATGTATTTGGATAACTTTCTCTGTACCTGCAATGCGGACTGTTTGATCTGTACCAAATGCTTATTCCAAAAATACATTGAACTCAAAAATGACTGTCATTATTCCCCCACTAACGATTAGAAAATCAAAGGGTTAAGCACAAGCTCATTGCTGCAGTAGCAGCTATAGGCTTGGGCTCACTTTGTTCAGTCAGGTCTCCGCTTTAAAGTTAAAGTGATCTGGGAAGTTTTATAGCAACCTGATCACTTTTAAAGTGCAAGTAGTGTGGTCACCTCCTGCTGGCCCACTTCTCCATGGTTTCCAGGCTATCCTGCTCCTATCAGGAGCCTGGGACCACATCGGAGGGCTTCATGATGACAAGTGGGAGGAGATCCAGGAATGGCTGTTTCTCAGTCTTCTCCTGCTTGTCGTTAAATGAAGCTCTAAGTAATGAGGATTTCATTATCTCCAGTTACAATCCAGGGAAGCAGCTAACCAAACATGATCTGCTAGATCTCCAATGTCTCCATAAGGAGCACTTGGCACCTGCCTAATGCAGGTTTGTCAACCTCCCCTGCAAATAAAAAAAATATATATATATATATATTGTGACAGCAGGAAGGTAAAGTCACCTGGTTGCATCCAGGGGGGTAGGTATATTTCTCCCAGATTCAGGCTTTATGCCGACTTATACAACTAGGGAGAGAGTTGATGAAGCCCAGCTGAGGCTAGTGGGCTCATGGATGAGTCATACCTCTAGGGAGAGGGCTGGGCGTCATGCAGGCAGGGAGTTGATGAGACCAGCTGAAGCTTGTCAGCTCATTTAGGCCTCTATAAAAACTCCCAGATTCATTAGGTGTTTGCTCATGCCTGGACCCAGACCTGTGTGGACTGTCTAGGGAGAGTGAACCCCTGTGCGGTGAGACAAGCCTGTGTGGCTATTTGTTTGGACATTTACTAAACCAGGGACTTAGGGACTAGGACAGCACCAGGCTGATCCCAGTTGTTAGTTAGGAAACCTGCATGTTTAGTCAGAGGTCAAGTTGACCAGGGTTTATTTTGTTTATGTTTCTTTTTGCTTTGCTGTGTTTTTTTTTGTCACTGTAAATAGAGAAATAAACCGCACCTTTTTGATCTTGAAAACCACAACCTCCGTCTGCTGGGCCTGTTTTTGTGTGGGGAGCCCATCCAGGGGATCACACACACCCGCTACCGAGTTAACCCCTTCACAGTTGGTGGAGAATGCAGGCAGTTTTTTTTAAGCCAGCATGGAGGAGATACTGAAACAGCTGGCTCTAGCAAATGCCAATCAACAGCAGACAAATGCAGGTTTGCAAAGGAGCCTTGCAGCCCAGCAGCAAGCTCATCAACAAGCCCAGCAGCAATCTGAGGCCCGCTTCATAGACCTGTTACAGAAGCAAGAGCAGAGACTACAACAAATGGAAGCAGTAATGCAGCAACGTCCGCAGACCAGTGAGGAAAGCCGTCCCACTAATACTGCGTCCTTTGGGGTGAGTCGTTTATTGACAAAAATGACTGGAGAGGATGATCCAGAGGTATTTTTGACCACATTTGAAAGGACTGCTGAAAGAGAAAAGTGGCCTGAGGAGCAGTGGGCTGGACTGGTGGCTCCTCTGTTAACTGGTGAATCGCAGAAGGCTTACTATGACCTAGAGCCTGACCAAGCAAAAGACTATGTGATGTTAAAAGCTGAAATATTGGCAAGGCTGGGTGTCACCCTGGCTGTCCGGGCTCAGCGTGTGCATAACTGGACTTTCCAGCTTGGAAAACCCCCCAGGTCTCAAATGTATGATCTCATTCACCTGAGCAGGAAGTGGCTACAGCCAGAGACTTTGTCCGCACAAGAGATTGTGGAACGTGTTGTAATGGATCGGTTTTTGAGAGCTCTTCCTACTGCCATCCAAAAGTGGGTAAGCCATGGAGACCCAGAGACGGCCGGTGGTCTTGTGGATCGTGTAGAGAAATACTTGGCTACAGAGAACCTGACGGCCTCTTCCAGAGACTCTCGGACTTTCCACCCTAAGACCAGACCATCCCCAGGGGCGGATAAGAGGATTCCAAGGGGTGAGGGTGGAGAGAGTGAGAGGGTGGGAGCTCTACCCAAAGTTTGGCGAGAACAGCCTGGGAAGTCAGGGGCTCAAGAGGCAGCCAAATGGATTGTTTGCTACCGCTGCCGGCAAGCGGGACATATTGCAGCAAATTGCCCGGTTGTGGAGGAACCCATGCAATGTGACTTTCTGACGGACAGACGTCAGTCGCTGTGTGCGACAGTCGCATGCACTGCCATTCGGGGAACTGAGAAACATTTATGCAAAATGTGTATTAATGGTAGAAATGTTGTGGTATTACTGGATTCAGGTAGCCTTGTGACCCTGATAAAGGCGGAATTAGTTAAAACAGAGGTCTCTGGAAATAGCAAGGTAGCTGTTATTTGTGTGCATGGGGACACCCGAGAGTATCCAGTGACTACAGTGTGTTTCAAGACCCCCAAAGGTACCCTCTCTCATCCAGTGGGGTTAGTATCTCAATTACCGCATGATGCCATTGTGGGAAGGGATTTTCCGAAGTTCTGGGAACTGTGGGATGATCCTGAGCCCCCCACTGGTGCCCCTATGTACCAGGAATGTGATAGCCAGAACTCCTCTGAGAGTGGTGAGGACTCTCCAGAATTTCCCTTGTCAGTATTGGCAGGGGAGACTCAAGAAACTGGAGAGGAGCCCACCTCCTCAGACGAAAACCTACCGTCTGTGGATTTTTCTGATCTTGAGGTTCACAGGGAAAATTTTGCCACAGAACAGTTAAAAGACCCCGCCCTAATAAAGGCACGGGAAAACGTAGTGGAAATAGATGGCGAGTTAGTGAACCCAGATAATACCTGCACTTACCCATACTTCAGCGTAGAGAAGGACCTACTGTATCGGGTGGCAAAAAGGGCAGAAGAAACCGTTGAGCAGCTTGTGGTGCCCAAACCTTACAGGAAGTTGGTGTTGGAGTTGGCCCATGGGCACATTCTTGGAGGTCATCTGGGGACAGAGAAAACCCGAGAGAGGGTATTACAGAGATTCTATTGGCCTGGGGTGATGAAGGACATAGAAAATTATTGTTCCTCCTGCCCTGTGTGTCAGAGGTCGGCCCCGATGCCACATTTCCGTAGCCCGCTGGTCCCTCTACCCATCATTGAGGTCCCGTTTGAGAGAATCGCAATGGATTTGGTAGGTCCTATAATCAAGTCCGCTAGGGGGCACCAGTACATATTGGTTATAATGGACTATGCCACCCGTTATCCAGAAGCGATCCCTCTCAGAAATACCTCGGCCAAAACCATAGCCAAAGAGCTATCTCTTGTTTTTAGCCGGGTGGGTATTTGTAAAGAACTGCTTACGGACCAAGGTACACCCTTTATGTCCCGGGTTATGAAAGAGCTGTGTAAAGTGTTCAAAGTGACGCAATTGCGTACATCTGTGTATCACCCCCAAACCGATGGGCTGGTTGAAAGATTCAACAAAACCCTAAAACAAATGTTGAAGAAAGTGGTGGATAGAGATGGAAAGGATTGGGACTGTCTACTTCCTTATTTGATGTTTGCTATTAGGGAGGTGCCCCAATCCTCTACGGGATTCTCCCCCTTTGAGTTACTGTATGGGAGACACCCAAGAGGGCTGTTGGATATTGCCAAGGAAACTTGGGAAAGTGAGAGTTCTCCCCACAGGAGTGTGATTGAGCATGTTGCCCTGATGCAAGATCGAATTGCACAGGTAATGCCCATCGTGAAGGAACATTTGGCCCAAGCGCAGTTGGCACAGCAGAGAGTGTACAACCGTGGAGCCAAGACCCGTACCTTTTCCCCAGGGGATAGGATATTGGTACTTGTCCCTACGGTTGAAAGTAAATTCCTTGCCAAATGGCAAGGCCCCTACGAGATAATGGAAAAAGTGAGCGAAGTGAATTACAAGGTCAGACAACCAGGAAGGCGAAAGCCCGAACAGATCTATCATGTTAATCTGTTGAAAGCCTGGAGGGATAGAGAGTCCCTAGTCGCAGAAACTTGGTCACCAGCTCAAACTGGTTGCGTGATTCCGGAGGTTGGAATAGCAGCCACCTTGTCACAACCCCAACAACAGGAGGTTAAGGAGTTTGTGCTTCGCAACAAGGAGGTGTTCTCTGAGCTGCCGGGACAAACATCTGGGGTAGAGCATGATATTATTACCCCGCCCGGTGAAAGGGTGAAGTTAAAACCCTATCGGATCCCAGAGGCCCGACGGGAGGCAATACGGGAAGAAGTACAGAAAATGCTGAACTTAGGGGTGATAGAGGAGTCCCAAAGTGATTGGTCTAGTCCCATTGTGCTGGTGCCTAAACCGGATGGGAGCTGGCGATTTTGTAACGATTTTCGTCAGTTGAACAAAGTTACAAAATTTGACACCTACCCCATGCCACGTATAGATGAGTTGATCGACCGGCTGGGAACAGCCCGATACATGACGACTCTTGACCTCACAAAAGGGTATTGGCAAATTCCCCTGGCCAAGTCGGCCAAAGAGAAAACCGCATTTGTAACCCCAGACGGGGCGTTCCAATATAAGAGAATGCCGTTCGGGTTACAGAATGCGCCGGCCACATTCCAGCGGAAAATGGACCAGATACTGAGGCCCCATCGGAAGTATGCTGCGGCTTACCTGGATGACGTAATTGTCCATAGCACAGATTGGGCCTCACATCTGCCAAAAGTGCAAGCAGTCCTAGACTCTATCCGGGAAGCGGGGTTTACGGCTAACCCCAAGAAGTGTACCATTGGGCAGGAGGAGGCCAAATATCTTGGGTACACCATTGGGAGGGGAGTAATAAAACCCCAACTCAACAAAGTCGAGGCCATCCAGAGTTGGCCACGTCCCAACAGCAAGAAGCAGGTACGAGCCTTTCTGGGAATAGCGGGGTATTATCGGCGCTTCATTCCCCACTTTGCTTCTAAGGCTGTGCCCCTAACCAACCTGACGAAAGGGAAAGGGTCGGTCATGATTAAATGGACCCCCGAGGCTGAGGCAGCATTCCAATTCTTGAAACAAGCCTTATGTAGCCAGCCAGTGTTGTACTCACCCGACTTCTCTAAAGACTTTGTCGTACAAAGTGATGCGTCAGATGTGGGGTTAGGAGAAGTATTGTCCCAGGTCTGGAACGGGGAAGAGCACCCAGTCATTTACCTCAGCAGGAAGTTGAAGTCCCATGAGGTAAATTACGCCACGGTTGAAAAGGAATGTTTAGCGGTGAAGTGGGCTCTAGATTCCCTTCGGTACTATCTGCTAGGTAGGCACTTTGACATGGTTACGGATCACGCTCCGTTAAAGTGGATGGCTCAAAACAAGGAGACAAATAGAAGAGTGAATAGGTGGTTCCTGGCCCTACAGGAATTCAACTTCACAGTAAAGCATCGCCCTGGCGTTCAAATGGGGAATGTGGATGCTTTGTCTCGAGTACATGAATGCCTGATTGCTGGTGTTCCAACCCCAAGGTTAAAACAAGAGGGGGGGGTATGTGACAGCAGGAAGGTAAAGTCACCTGGTTGCATCCAGGGGGGTAGGTATATTTCTCCCAGATTCAGGCTTTATGCCGACTTATACAACTAGGGAGAGAGTTGATGAAGCCCAGCTGAGGCTAGTGGGCTCATGGATGAGTCATACCTCTAGGGAGAGGGCTGGGCGTCGTGCAGGCAGGGAGTTGATGAGACCAGCTGAAGCTTGTCAGCTCATTTAGGCCTCTATAAAAACTCCCAGATTCATTAGGTGTTTGCTCATGCCTGGACCCAGACCTGTGTGGACTGTCTAGGGAGAGTGAACCCCTGTGCGGTGAGACAAGCCTGTGTGGCTATTTGTTTGGACATTTACTAAACCAGGGACTTAGGGACTAGGACAGCACCAGGCTGATCCCAGTTGTTAGTTAGGAAACCTGCATGTTTAGTCAGAGGTCAAGTTGACCAGGGTTTATTTTGTTTATGTTTCTTTTTGCTTTGCTGTGTTTTTTTTGTCACTGTAAATAGAGAAATAAACCGCACCTTTTTGATCTTGAAAACCACAACCTCCGTCTGCTGGGCCTGTTTTTGTGTGGGGAGCCCATCCAGGAGATCACACACACCCGCTACCGAGTTAACCCCTTCACAATATATATATATATATGTAGCGGGGCCGCTCCCTCCTCTCTCTATCTTCATCGGTTTTATAGCTGTTGTCTAGGGGTACCTGGGAGAGAGGGATAAGTCACACCACGGCCCATGTCCTCCATGGCTAGGAGGTGAAGGCCAGCAAATTGGGTTTTTGTGTAGGTGTCCTAGAGTCAAGTCCAGTACTTCGTCCCTGACTCCTTTGCTTCTAGTAACCAGAGTTCCACACAGTGAATAGGTCCAACTCAGTTTTATTCTTCTTGCCAAGCAATAAAACAGTCTCTTTACTTTGGAAAATGGGGACAGGTCGAGGCACCATCCTTTCCCTTTTGATGCTGACCACTGTGCTGTCACCAGTGGTGAATAGTCACTGCCACTGACTAGGTGATATAGAACGTGAATTACCTTCGCTCACTCTGCCCCTGTCAGAGGAAGAAATTCGTCCAAGGGAGAAATGGAGGCCTCTCCGTCACCAGCGATGCTGCACCGGACTCTTCAGAGAAGTTACTGCACACCAGTCCTCACGAACTCAGATACGGCACCCAAGGAGTTAGGGCCCCCTCAGATTCCTCCACCCTCGCGGAACTCAGTCGAAGGTACTGAGCCCCAGGCATCCGCCATAGTACCTCACCCCAGGCTAAAGGTGCCTGAGATGGACTCCATCTCTGCTCTGGCTAGGTCAAGGGCACCTAGGCCTGGAACACCGGAATGCCAGCACCCAGGCCGAAGGTGCCTGGGTGCGGCCGCATCTTCTGGCTCCGGACTCCAACCCCGTGACCAGGGCGTCCGCCCCTTTTATGACCTCTCCTTTCGCGCCACAGCGGGTTCCCCGCCCCGCTGTACCAGCTCCAGGGGAGGACAAAAAGGTACAGTCTTGCGGTGCGAGTTCAGCCCCGGTCCAAGGCAACAATGCCACCTATAGGCCGGCGGGAACTTCACACCACCAGAGTCCTCCAAGACTCACAAAGGGAACCTTGAATTTCCTAACAATCAAGGCATCTGGGTTACACTACCACCCAGATGCTCCCCCTAAATTCAAGTACCCGCTACACACTCCCCCTGGTGATTTGACACTGGTCCCCAGTGTCTGGTACAAACTCACATCCCACAAGGGTGGTGACATAAGTTCAGCCCAGAAACCAAACTACACATTTTAGCCCTGAATTGTGCCAAGACCTGAATGGGAAAGGGAAACTTAAAACAATATAACTATAAAAACTTTCAATAAAACACTGTAAATATCTCACACATTTACATTCTTCCCTCCCCCTGGCTATCTAAGGACCACCCATTCTCAGCAGCCTTGACAGACGAATCTCCTGCAGAGGGAAAGAAAAGAAACATACATCCTAACAACATATGTGTGTTTGCTTGGAATGAATGAGTCTATCCGAGAAGAAACCCATTCACTCCAATAAGTGCTGCATAATGTAAAAAAAAACAATCGTTGCGCAACACTGCCACCTGATGACAGCGCCGCGGTCAATACACTCATCACTTCCAGATGAACTTTTCTCTTTCTCTTGCTTTCTCTGTGACCCTACTCTAACTAAAACCCAAAGTCACTGATTTCTCTTGAGTGAAAGGAGAAGGAGGGAGAACAAAACAAAAACAGCTCCCTTTCCTCCAAAGAGTAGAACTGCCCAAATACAAAAAAAAAACAGGGCACAGTCCCTGCGTTCCGGCAAAGGCACTCCGGAAAGTTCAGCCATGAATAGAAAAGAAGCACACGGGAGTCTCTTTTCCCTTTTATAGGTAAAACCTTGGATGAGGCAACGACACAGGTTTCAGATGGTCATCAAAAGCCTCCACATGGTACTCAACACCTTTTCCTTCCTTACGGCAAATTACCACTTTGTCCGCATGGATGTGTCTTCCCAGCATCCACTTAGCTTTACAGTCCTGAAACTTCTTGGTGACCGTTGGTGAACAGGAAAGATACCGCTGTGCTTGCTGTACTTTAAGTTTGTCCCACACAAAGGTATCATACCATCATTGCCGAAAAACTTCCACCTCATAGAGCAGTTCCTGAGGTAGATACAGGTATTCCCACCCATATTCCTGAGCAACCTTCTGACCAAAGAGACGCTGCAGCCTTGACAAAGGTGGCATAGTTGCTTGGTCTCCTTCTCCAGGTGGAACAATCGCTTCTGGGTGGCGAGGTGCATTCACCACCTCGGTAGATCTGGGCCTAGGAGCCCGCAGTGATTGACGTTGCTCTCCCGCAACAGGAACAGTTGAAATGGATGTTGAATCCAGGAGGGGAACTTCAGACAGAGGACCAGCTTCTTCCCTTGGCACTGAGGCCTCTACCCGAGGTGTACTATCTCCTGTAGACATGGGCAGGTCCCTTGTGACACGGGACGAGGGTAGCTTCATCTTGTCCCATCCCTTCTGATGGAATATTTCATCTATCTCCCCATCATCGCCATTGTCAGACAATGAATCCAGGTCAGAGGTGTCGTAGCATTCAGCGGGTAGATAATTCCCAGTCACGGAACTATCCCCCTTGACGGCCTCTACCGACTGTGGGCTTCCGCTACTTGTAACCACGCAGACAGTTCCAACCCCTGGCTCACCTGGGCCTTTAGAAGAACAGGGATGTCCAGGACTTTTTCTACCTGATCCATCTAGGCCAGGCAAGCAGTGGGGCGAAGCTCTTCCACGACCACACAAGGCCATCACTAGGCCGACTTTCCTCTTCGGTGGCCGGAGCAGGGAGCTGCTGGTGACCGAGGCAGCATCCTCGGATTTTTCTCTTTTCATCTCCGCTTGGGCAGTCACTTCGCCCGGATCAGTGCGCACGGGGAACGCACCAGCATCGATCTCTCCTTCCAGAGTGGCAGTCCCTGTGAGGTAGTTGAGGTGGAAAGTGCAAGGCTTTTCTGTGGATGATTCCACCTCGAAGAGAAATTCTTTGCAGACCTCACAGCGCCTGAACGGCTTCAGCTGAACCACCAGTCCCGAACAGCCGGGACAGATCACACCAAGGGCCTCCATGTCTCTGCAGGTGTACAGAGCCAATCGCCCACGGGGCCTTAGTCTTATCCCTGTATCCATAATCCAAGCAGCCAGAGAAGACATATCCGCGAAGGAAGGAACTGAAATCCACGGAGCGTTTGAAGCCATCCTCTCTCTTTGCTGCTCCATTGCGCACTGACCCACCTGCGCCGGAATCTCCACGTGCATACGTCCACATGGCCAGACTCCTCCCACCTTCTGCACTTGTTTGCGGGCTTTTCCCTTTCCCCGCCCACGAACTACGCAGCTGTGGGTTGCCTCGTGGAGCGTTGGCCAATATGGCCGACCTACTCGGAACTCCTCCGGGCAGCAAAGTTCGAATTCAGACACCATACACATCCCGGACGAGCCCCCACGTGTAGCGGGGCCGCTCCCTCCTCTCCCTATCTTCATCGGTTTTATAGCTGTTGTCTAGGGGTACCTGGGAGAGAGGGATAAGTCACACCACGGCCCATGTCCTCCATGGCTAAGAGGTGAAGGCCAGCAAATTGTGTTTTTGTGTAGGTGTCCTAGAGTCAAGTCCAGTACTTCGTCCCTGACTCCTTTGCTTCTAGTAACCAGAGTTCCACACAGTGAATAGGTCCAACTCAGTTTTATTCCTCTTGCCAAGCAATAAAACAGTCTCTTTACTTTGGAAAATGGGGGCAGATAGAGGCACAATCCTTTCCCTTCTGATGCTGACCACTGTGCTGTCACCAGTGGTGAATAGTCACTGCCACTGACTAGGTGATATAGAACGTGAATTACCTTCGCTCACTCTGCCCCTGTCAGAGGAAGAAATCCGTCCAAGGGAGAAATGGAGGCCTCTCCAGAGAAGTTACTGCACACCAGTCCTCACAAACTCAGATACGGGCACCCAAGGAGTTAAGGCCCCCTCAGATTCCTCCACCCTCGCGGAACTCAGTCGAAGGTACTGAGCCCCAGGCATCCGCCATAGTACCTCACCCCAGGGCAGTGGACGGTGTCAGTAGGGCAGTGGACGGTGTCAGTAGGGCAGTGGACGGTGTCAGTAGGGCAGTGGACGGTGTCAGTAGGGCAGTGGATGGTGTCAGTAGGGCAGTGGATTGTGTCAGTAGGGCAGTGGATTGTGTCAGTAGGGCAGTGGACGGTTTCAGTAGGGCAGTGGACGGTTTCAGTAGGGCAGTGGACAATGTCAGTAGGGCAGTGGACAATGTCAGTAGGGCAGTGGGCGTGTCATTTAGGCCAGGGGTTAGTGTAGGTAGGGCATTGGATGGTTTCAGTCAGCAGAGCAGTAGATGGTGTCAGCAGTTTTTTATTTTAGTTTTATTTTTTTACACAATGTATCTTTAGTATTAGGGGGAGGACTAGTGCCCCATAGTTGGTGTCAGTGGGAGGACTAGTAACACACTAATCCCAACTGACACATTCCTGTAGAAATGGCTGTGCATATAAGTGGGTTTTGAAGGGACTACCGGCTGGAACTGTGTGAAGTCAGAGCAAAACAAGTCACCAGCACACCAAGGATCTCCAGAGTGGGTCCAGAGCTTTAATCGGCGATCACATCGTTACAGCAGATTGCAACATTTCGGTGCCTCACAGGACCCCTTTACCTTTATCAGGCATGTGGAAAGGAATAGAGGGAGGAATAATGCCCCATTGTTGGTGTCCGTGGGAGGAATAGTGCCCTTAATTGGTGTTAATGAGAGGAATAGTGCTCCATCATTTGTGTCAGTGAGGAGAATAGTGCCCTATTGTTGATGTCAGTAGCAGGAATATTGCCTCATTGTTGGTGTCAGTGGGAGGAATATTAGTGCCCCATATTCCCATTAGTATCAGTGGGAGGAATAATAGTGCCCCATATTCCCATTAGTATCAGTGGGAGGAATAATAGTGCCCCATATTCCCATTAGTATCAGTGGGAGGAATAGAAAATTATTGTTGGTGTCATTTTGAGGAATAGTTCTCTGTTGGTGTCATTGGCTCATTGTTGGTGTCACTGGGAGGAATAGTTCCCCATTGTTGGTGTCATTTTGCAGAATAGGTCCCCATCGTTGGTGCCAGTGGGAGAAATAGTGTCATATTGTTGATGTCAATAGCAGGAATAGTTCCCCATCGTTGGTGTCAGTGGGAGAAATAGTGCCCTATTGTTGATGTCAATAGCAGGAATAGTTCCCCATCGTTGGTGTCAGTGGGAGAAATAGTGCCCCGCCCATCATTGGAGCACAGGTGTGTCAGGAGGAAGATGCCTCTGAAGCTGCTCTGTGAGAGGGGAGTGGTGGTGAAATCTATCCCAGCTCTCCTGGGCCCCTTTCTGGGGAGGCTATGGAGGCTGGCAGGGCCTCTCCTGCTGGAAGCTCGCAGCCATCTCATGGGCCGTCGGGTGACATGCCATCCTCTGCACAAGCCGATCTCTCTACCCCTGGTGAGGATGAAGGCTCGGAGGCCATTCGGGAGCGAGTGGTGGCCGGGATTAAGGTCCTGAATAGGGAGAGAGACAAGCTGTACAAGCTGAGAGCGGAGTTGAAGCACCTGCAAAGGCAACGTGAGGGCTTGCACAGCCAGAAACGGGGATCCATGGATCCCGAAATCCAGCTGGCCAAGGTCCGTGTGGATCATCAGGAGACCATCGTGGCCATGATGGAAGGCAGAGATGGGCCCTTTAAAGAAAAATTTTGCAACGACAAGAGGTTTGGCAGGGTGACAAAGATGGAGGTGGAGGAGACCCCCAGTTCTGACCCCCTGCCCCCCCAGGGAGAGGTAAGCAGCCCCATGCCTTCCCAGGACTCGGGAGGCATGCTAAGGGCCATCCAGGTAATGGAGTCTCCTATGCGGGGGGATCAGATGGTTTTTAACGAGGAAGACATTACTGATGATGTGCCTGATAAAGTGAAGCCTGCTAAATCCCATGTTGTGGATAAAACTGTTTTTGTACCATCTAGCACCATGACTGATAATGTGCCTAATGACAATCAGGCTGCTAGTCCTGTGTGCAGCAATGTTGTGCCTGCTGAGGCTGCAATGCAGCAAGACTTATGCCCCGTACACACGATCGTTTTTCATGCCGTTAAAAATGGCATTTTAAAAAATGGCCATTAAAAATGATCGTGTGTAGGCTCCAGAGCATTTTTAACGACGTGAAAAACGGCCATTAAAAATTCCGGACATGCTCTCTTTTTTCACGTCGTTTTTCATGTCGTTTTTTTTAACGACGTGAAAAACGATAGTGTGTATGCTTTCACGACGAAGCTAATGTTGGAAATGGAGATGGCACATTCGTCACGGTGGAATTAATAGCATCGTTTTAATGCAGCGCATTCCGTTCTTCTTTTGACATTGAGAGTTTTATGCCAAACTTGTTTCTAAAGTAATTCCAAATTGCTCTAATGATTATAAAATATTATTTATAAGCCGCACCTCCCTCCTAAATAATACTAATAATAATAAAATAAGTTAATTCTCCTTTTTTCTTTAAATTTTATATTATTTTTGGTTATTTTTTTTGGCCTTTTTTTAAGTATTTTGGCTTAAATTATTCTTGTGTAAAGTTACCACAACAACCTTCCAAATGTGTCTCATTTGGCCTCAGGGAGGTTTGTGTCCCCTGATAATAACAATAATATAATTTGAGATGTCCCTGCCTGCTTCCTAGCAAGCTCTCTTTTGAAATACAAATCACATAGTCAAGTATTTAAAGGGCACTCAATTTTTTTTTATTTCAGAACATTAACAAATTAAAGTGGAAGGCAGCACTGGAGAGCCTGCTTGCATTTGTGCATCCCTTTGACCCCACAACAACCATACAAGATGTCCAAACCAAAATAGAGATTAGATCCCCCCAAAAAATGAGCCCAATCTTGTCTTGAGCTCCCAGAGGTCAGGAGCCACAGCAGATAAGTCATATATGTCCCCAGTCTGTGGTACTACAGCAGGCATTATTTTCTTCTCTTCCTTGTAGCCTTCTCTCCAGCCTTCTCTGCAGCCTTGGTTGGTTTCTTCCTTGGAGGCTGGGGATCAGGAGGAGAGGTTGTGGCAGGAGGAGAAGTAGGAGGAGGAGGAGGAGGTGGAGGAGTAGGGACAACCTTCGTTATGTCCGTGTACCTAGTGAGTTCACCCAGCACGCCCTTATTGATGACTTTCAATAGCAGGGTCTCACTGAATTTTTTTTGCTGCAACTCCATTTGCCCTAGTTTGTGGGCGAGGACTGCGGCAAATCCCTCTTCAACAGAGGGTGCCTCTCTGAGGGCCGCTGTTGCCTCTCTGAGGAAGGCCCTGGTTTCCTCCTCCACCTGCCTACCTCTCCTTGGCCCTCGTGGTTTAACTACCAGGGGAGGCATCTGGGCTCTTGTGCTGGGCCCAGCCTCCTCCTGGGTGCCACTGGGCCCAGCCTCCTCCTGGGTGCCACTGGGCCCTGCCTCCTCCTGGGTGCCACTGGGCCCTGCCTCCTCCTGATCCCCAACATCACCCTCTTCCTGGCTCTGCTCTGGCTGTAAAAAAAGAAAGGTACATTATTTATTTTGCCACATCATCATTCACAGACATTGTTCACCTCTAGACATTGTTGAAATCAATGCCAAAAGTTATGTCCTTTTCATTGATTACGCATCCTGGTTTTGTTGTCTTGGACACATAAAATTAGGCCACTACTGTATCTTGCTCTTCACAAACTTTATTGGTAGAAGTGTACATACCTTTAACAATTCTAACATCTATTTAAAATCTACAATTTTGTACGATAGAAATATAGATAGCAAAACTTTACCTGGCTCCATATCTCCAAATCTGCCCCCTCAAGGCCCTGATCTTGATCCTCAGAGGAAGCCAGAGCAGGGTTGACAGGAAGGCTGGAGGACTGGCTGCAGGGAAGGCTGGAGGGTTGGGTACAAGGGAGGCTGGATTGACCTCTGGGGGGAAGGGTGGAGAGAGATTCCCGCACTTCCAGCTGGTCATCCAGAAAAGCAAGCTTACTGTAGTACCACAGACTGGGTTTATAAACCTTATCTGCTGGTGCACCTGACCTCTGGGACCTCAGGACCATAGTCCTCTGGGTCCTGTATGTCCCTCTGATGGTCCCAATTTTGTTTTTGACATCTTGGAGAGTTGTGGGTATCTTTGTTTGCACAAATGCAAGCAGGCTCTCCAGTGCTGCTTTCCTGGCGTCTTTATTTTTATTACCGCCACTTTTGGTTTGCCATAATATAGGGAGCTCTTGCCATTTGTCGATGAACTCCCCCATGAAGTCTGGGTTTTTAAAAGTATTCATGATATCTGTAAAAGCGAGAAACCAAAATAAAAATATATTTCAGGCAACATTCCTCAACTGTGCATTGTCTACATATTTTGAGCACACAAATCTCCTCGTCTGATGAACCTCAAAAAGTAAAATTGTTAGGTACCTTCGTCACGACGTTCGTTGCTAACTCTCTCTCCCGAAAAATGAACGTATTTCCCAGACATGGATCTTCACTTTATATACACAGCGCATGCGTGAAACTCTGCACGCTTTCCCCGCCCCTGACGTTCGATATTGTACTTTCCCCGCCCCTTCTCGCTTGTAGTGCTGAACAAAACATGGCGGAGACACAGGTGGCTGAGATTACCTCTACAGAGGATGAAATTACAGAAGAGCCCAAATCAAGACCCAGGAGATATAAGGCATCCAACATGTCATTCGAGGAAATGGTCGCCATTTTAAAGAAGGAGGATTATGATGCCAAGCATGGTCCGTATAAAAGGCCT
The DNA here is from genome assembly GCA_029206835.1 of Rana muscosa. Lineage (NCBI taxonomy): Eukaryota > Metazoa > Chordata > Amphibia > Anura > Ranidae > Rana > Rana muscosa. The sequence goes on along the minus strand of CM055118.1, from coordinate 365,121,064 downwards.
AATCTGGTCAAGTCCAGAATTATGGGCAAAGTGGTCAAAAGTCTCCACAAAAAATTCGGGGTGTGCAGAACGAAGGAACAGCTCAGAAAACGATGGTCAGATCTGAAGTTGCGGGAGGCCGACCAATATAAAAGAATCAAGAAAGTTATATTAAAAAGTAAGTTGTTTTTTTTGAGTTTCCATGGTACATATTATTTTCTTGTATTCTGTCGTGTATTTTTAACTTTCATATAGTACACTGAAAGATACCATCTTTTTTAGGTTCGTCCGCATAGTAAACGGACGTATTAAACCTCTTTCTCCGTACAGTTCCTCAAACAATGTTTTCAGATCATCCAGTGTGAACACCCATGTTTTTTTGTTTATTTGGGGGAGTACATTTGGGCCACACTTATTTTTGGTGTGCTAATCCAAAGGAGATTTGTTCATTTGGAAAAACGATATGCATGGTAATGTTAAAGGGAGTGAATGCTCAGCAGCTGATGAAACATCTGAACGCAGTAGTACAAGTGTGGGCCTAAAGCCAAAAAGCTTGAGGGAGTCACACACAGGTGATCCAGTGTAGATACTTTGGGGTGTTACAATGTTTCAAATTTGTTTACAAAATGTATATGCTCTGTTTTGGCCTATGTATCCAATCATTTGTCCCGGTTGGCACAGAGGTTAGAAATTAAAATGGAGCATGCTTCAAAAGAATGATTAAAAAGTTTTTTTCCATGTTTCTTATTTTAGCAAAATTGAGTCGCTACTAATGAAACTATTCCTTTTATTTCAATCTCCCTAGGGATTCGAAAAGCTACCTCAGATGAGACGAGAATTGCAATACCTACAACAATACCCCCAGAACCCCAGGATGGAGAGGAATGTGATGTTGTGGAAGTGGAAAGTGGCACCACCACAGGTCAGAGAGAAACCAGACACATGCATGTTAAATAGATGTAGGCCTACATATTCTATCCTACATATTTCTTTTTACATTTAGGTGCAGTTCTGGCCGAAGACCCCAATAAGTTGTCACATCACAGTGCCCAGATCCTGATCCAATACCTGATGGTCTGCTGTCGTGACCTCGAAAAAATTAAGGGAGATTTGCTAGAGATCAGGGCAAATACAAAGCGGGTGGAGGAAAGGCTCCAAAATATCATGGCTGTGCTTGGGCGTGTCTAATGTTTTTACACCAAATAACGTTTTACTTGCAGAGATTTCAATTTTTTTTGGTTATTTTACCCTTTAATGACTAGCACATGTTTAGCTTTTTCAAAATTTGGAGAACTATAGTTTGTTTATGCATGGCTGGTCATGCGTTTTAATACACCTGAAATTAAGGGAACATCCACATTTCTATGGAAGTTGCCCACCTAAACAAAAAAAATAAAGGTATTTTTACATAACAAATCATTGTGGCTTCATTATGTAAATGTGGTGCTGAGTGAACTAATCAATGTTTGGTGTTTACACTGACAATGAAGGCTAATTAAAAGATTTTTTAATCCACATGGCAAAACAAATGCACTAGGTAAACCTACCAGAAACATCAAACATTATACAATAAAAATGACAAACCAATCTTTACTTTTTTAAAAAGTTTTATTTTTTTGGTCTAAAATTATTAGAGATTGTCTGGCATTTCAATGGCCCCCCTACCCATAAAATAGTCCACATATTGGTTACGGACCTCACGTCCGGTTGGGGGGGCCAAGCCAGGACGGCCAGGTTCCAGGGCCACCAAAGTTTCGGCATTGATTAAAGAGGCCTCAGGCCCACTCAAAGATATATAACTCGTTGAATGCACCCTTAGGAAATTATGCAGCACACAGCACGTCATAACCACATGGTTCCATTTGTATGGGGCAAGGTGGATGGAGGTAAGGAAGAGGCAAAATCGGCTGGCCATGATCCCAAACGCATTTTCCACCACCCTTCTGGCTCTGGCCAGCCGATAATTGAAAACCCTCCTCTCAGGGGTGAGGGTGCGTTGCGCGAATGGCCTCATCAAATGGGGTCCCAGGCCAAACGCCTCATCCGCCACAAACACAAAAGGTAGTCCCTCCACATTCTGCTCCGCGGGTGGCAAGGCCAGCAGATCCAAAAGGAGCCGTTCTCCAAACTCCGTCTGGGCAAAAACTCCTCCATCAGACATCCTGCCATTCTTGCCAACGTCCACATAGAGGAACTCGTAGGTGGCCGACACCACTGCCATCATCACGACGCTGTGGAACCCCTTATAATTATAATAAAAGGATCCCGAATGGGGTGGTGGGACGACCCGAACATGTTTGCCATCGATGGCTCCTCCACAGTTCGGAAAGTTCCATCGCTGGGCAAACTCGGAAGCCACATTCTGCCATTCAAGTGGCGAAGAAGGGAACTGTGGAATTAAAGAAATAACAAATTAATACTTGGAGCCAGAAACATTGAAAGCTGATTTCATACACACATTCATGGCCAACATTGGTAGAAACTGTTAAAAACATAAAAAATTGGAAGCAAGAAAAAAAAAAATTATGGGGGGGGGGAGGGAGGGAAGGGTTGAAGATGAGTTGGGAATATCACACATGAAGGCTGTAGCACTCTGTATTGAAGTTAACAAAAATGAAACATTCCTAGGCCAAATTTAGGGTGCGTTTTGGGTAAAGCACTACGATGGAACATATAATAAAAAACATGGAAATGACTAGGCAAGGTAGGTATGGCCCCAGGATAGCATGCTGGAGAGGTTAGGTAAGCCAAATTTACAGGTAGGCCTCAAACACCAAACTTTAAATAATAAAACATGGGGAGAAAGGGGACATTCCCTGCAGCTAAGAATCATGTGAATTAGGGACTGCAAATAAAGCAAATTAAAAATATCCCAAAATAAAAACCATACAATGTGAATTTTTGAAGAATAACACTTACCTTAATATAGTCCTCCTGCAAAACTTGAAGGATGGCAGAACAAGTCTCTGGTATAATGATCCCCAGAGCCTGGGGGGATATGCCTGTGGAGAACTTAAGGTCCTGCAGGCTTCTCCCAATAGCCAGGTATCGCAACGTGGCGATGAGCCTCTGCTCAGCACTGATGGCTTCCCGCATAACGGTGTCCTGCCTGGTAATATAGGGGGACACCAAAGCCAACAGCTGCTGAAATACGGGGTCAGACATCCTGAGAAAATTCCTGAAATCATCAGGATTATTCTCCCTGATCTCCCGCAACAAAGGCATGTGACAGAACTGGTGCCGCTGGAGCAACCAATTCTTGGTCCATGAACTCCTCCTGACCCTGCTCATGGCATGGAGTCGGGATACAGCATGAACCCCTGCACCAACTACAGCACGAACTCTACGACGAGTACGTAGCCGCAACATGGCTAGATAACGGTCGGCTGAACAGAACGTACTAGAAGAACGCACGGAAGAACAGCAAGGCCTATGAAGAACAAGCTGAAAAACACGAACGTGCAGAGCAGGCTGCACTGAATAAACAGATACGAACTGACTACAAGCAGTGCTAAACAGATACAAACCCACAGGCGCAATCTGAACTCCCGAAAACGATCTTCAAAGCACGAAGACTGAAAAGCGCGAATCGTCTCTCACCAAACTTTTACTAACACGCGGAAACACGGAATTAGCAAAAGCGTCCCAAAGGGTGGCGTCATTCGAACGGAACTTCCCCTTTATAGTGCCGTCGTACGTGTTGAACGTCACTGCGCTTTGCTTGATCGTTTTTTTTTAATGATGGTGTGTACGCAAGGCAGGCTTGAGAGGAAACATGAAAAAAAACGAGGAGAAAAACGTCGGTTTAAAAAATGACATTAAAAACGATCGTGTGTACGGGGCATTACATTTAAAAAATGTCATTTCTGTGGATAAACTACAAGTGTCAGAAAAGCCCATTAACCTTTCTTTGGCTGAGTCCAAAGCTGTTTGCCCCACTGCTGCTGAGGACTCTATAGTGCAGCATCAGGAGACAGCTGGTATTGCAGCAACTGTGACCATTCCTGATGGGAATTTGAATAGTTCTGTGACTGATAACAATCACCCCAGTACCAGTGTGATGCACAGTCGTTCTGCTACAGATCCTGCAATTTCAGTTCATACAGTTGATGATAATAATAATAATATACAGAGTGATGTGACTTCAGTGTGGGCCCTTGGCCCTGATAAACCTACATTTGCACAGGCGGTACACTCTGCTCCTGGTAGTCCCGCTCCCAAGCGGGGTTTTCCCCTACAAGCTGCCACCTTGAGCACCCCAAGATCTGGTCTTGGGTCTCTGGCTTCTGCTGGGGGTCCCAGGCGGAATGTAGTTATTCTGAAATGGGAAGGTGGTGCCATCCCTCCAGCACGGCGTGCGGTGGTGGATTTGATATTGGAGATGGGTTTTGGTGCAAATGACCTGTATGCCTTTATACACGTAGCTGGGACACGGGATTATACGGTTAGCTTCACCAGGCCAGAGGGTCTTGACCTGTTCTGGGAGCGATATGAGGCTCGGTGCAGGTCAAGACCTGAATGGGAAGGTCTGGTCCCAGTTGCGGTGTCTCAGAGGTCAACGGTGAAAAAAATTACCATTATTCTCACCAATGAGAGTGTTCCTGCTCGGGATCTAGAGGTCTGGTTTAGGAACTATGGGGAGGTTTTGACAAAGCCCAATAAAATCCATGATGAGCGTAACATCTGGACTGGGGGTTGGTCGGTAACAGTCAGGTTGGCCAGGGATGGGAATGTTGTCCGTCACCTGCACTCCTCAGCTTTCATAGGGAGGGATAGGATGACTGTTTTCTACCCTGGTCAGCCGAAGCTGTGTCACCGCTGTGGAGAAAAGGGGCACTTGAGCTCCTCCTGTTCAGCCTTGATGTGTTCAGTGTGTCGGGGTCAGGGTCATATGGCTAAGGACTGCACCAGGAAGATCAGGTGCAACCTGTGCCTGCGCCTTGGCCATCCCTACAGCAGGTGTCCTGAAGCCTGGCACAATATGGAGAAGGAGGTAGTAGAGGACATGTCAAGGCTGGACAGGATGGAGGGTGAGACCCCTGGTGTACCATCCTCCTCTGCGGTGACCGCCTCCCCTGGTCCTGCTCAGGATCCCTCTCCAGTTCCTCTGGCCACCCCTCCTGTGTCTGTAAGTACTCCTTCTGTATCTGTCTCTGTGTCCCCCCAACCTACTGTACCCTCTCCTCTTGTGTCAGAACCTTCCAAGTCTGTGCCCCCCGAGTCAGTTACCCCCCAGGAGTCTACCCCTCCTGAGTCTGACTTAAAGGGATCACCCCCCCCCCCACCAGCGTGTACTAAAAAGGTTGCTTCTTCCTCTGTAAAGAAGTCTTGTGGAAAGACTTTAAAGAAAAAAGTAAGGGATGAGGGCTTCTCTGAGGCTGACCTTCGGTACCTGGAAGAAAGAAGGAAGGTTGGGAGGCGGAAGAGGCAGGCGGTGAGGACGGAACGGGGATGGGAAGCTCCGGTGCCTGTCTCCAGCCGTCATAGGTCCCCCAAGTGGGATATTTCTTCATCCGGAGCTTCTTCTGAGAGAAGTTCCGATTCCGAAATGGACTTTGAGGCGGCCTCTAGAAAGAGAGAGGCTTCTGGTGATGAGCAGCAGAGGGGAGCTAAGAAGCAATCCACCCAATAACCCAAATGGCGGTTTCCCCTCCGTTAAAAGTGGTGACAATAAATGTCGCCAGCATTAAGTCAGTAAGAGCTCGTTCTATGGCCTTCTTTTTGTTCAGCCAATTAGATGCTGAAATTTTATTTTTGCAAGAGATTAGGCTCACCTCCTTGGCAGATATTCATATGGCCAAGAGAGAGTGGAGGTATGGTCCATCTTACTGGTCTCTTGTGGTCGAGCCTTACGGCGGTGTGGCGGTGTTGTTTAAAACCGGCATTGTAACTGTCCAGCGGGTTATTGAGGTGGAGATTGGGAGATGTATGGTCTTAGACGTCCTTGTGGGAGGGCAGGACCTGCGCCTAATCAATGTTTATGGACCGCACACAAAGTGGGACAGGAAATGCCTTTTTACAAGGATCAAGCCATTTCTTTTTACATCCCGGCAAGTGGTCTTTGGAGGTGACTTTAATACAGTAACTAGGCCCAAGGACAGGAAGGACTTCAAGGACAGGCTGGGATATGATAGCGTTTTTTTAAATAGTATGGTTAGGGATGCTGGTCTTGTGGATGTGCACATTAAGCACCTCCTGGATGACACGGGGTTCACCTTTCATCGTGGTAATAGTCAGAGTAGGATAGATAGGTTTTTTTTGAAGGAGGCCTCTGCTTTCTCGCCCCCAGTGGTGCAGGCAGTAGAGTTCTCTGATCACTGTATGCTATCTGTGGTCCTAAATGCTTCAGACGCCCCTCAGAGGGGCAAGGGCATCTGGAGATTGAATTCGACTCTACTCAAGGAAGAACATGTTAGACAATCCTTTGAGGAATTCTTTCAGGCACAGGTGACCATCCTGGACTTTTGTAGCAGCAAGGCTGAGTGGTGGGAGCTGACCAAAAAGAGGATTGCAGGATTCTTCAGGGGCCTAGCCAATAGAAATCAGTTTAATAAATACATGACCTACCAACGTTTACGGAGGAAGCTGGATATTCTTGTCTCGAGAGGAGGAGATCCTGGGGCAATCTCCGAAGTGAAACTCCTTCTCAGGAAGTGTCAATATGACCGGCATGCCTCTTTGGTTCTGGAGAGGGACTATGGGAAGTACCACTCGCCTGACCCTTACCAGAACTGCAAACAAGGTGTAGCTGTTAAAACGGTCGTTGGCCTTAAGGACAGTACAGGTTCCTTGACAAAGTCCAGGTCAGGGATTCTGGAGGTCGTGAGGTCCTTTTATGCCGACCTTCTTGGGAGGAAAGAGCTTGACCGTGACAAGATGGAAAGCTTTTTGGACTCTACTCCAGGTCTAAATGGTGGAGATGTTCCATTGATGAATGTGACAGAGGAGATCACAGTCGAAGAGGTGATGAGGGCAATTGAACAGCTTGCCATCAAAAAGTCACCTGGACCGGATGGCTTGACGGCTGAGTTTTACAAAGCCTTTAAGTCTATTCTTGCCCCACATTTGGTAGAGGTTTTTAACAGTTGCCTTGCTGAGGGGGTGCTTTCCCCTTCCATGAGGCACTCGGCTGTGATTCTTCTTTCAAAGGGAAAAGATCCTTCGATGATTGAGAATTGGCGCCCCATCAGCCTTCTTAATGTCGATAGAAAGATACTGGCAAAGATATTTTTCTGTTGCCTATCGTCAGTGGCAGAGTCTTTGCTTTCTCGCCATCAGCACTGTTCGGTCCAGGGTAGGAGCAACTTCTCAGCGGTTTTAGCTGTCCGGGAGGCCTTGGAGCGGTGCAGGGCTGCAGGCTGGGGAAAGTATTTGCTGACATTGGATCAGGCAAAGGCTTTTGATCGTGTTGACCATGAGTACCTGTGGTTGCTCCTTAGTAAGTACGGTCTGCCGGGTGGTTTTGTCGATTGGCTGAAAGTCTTGTATAAGGGGGCAGAAAGCTTTCCTCTTGTTAATGGTTGGGTTGGGCAGTCCTTTGAGGTTGGCTCCGGGGTGCGCCAGGGTTGTCCCCTGAGTCCCCTGCTCTATGTGTTTGCAATCGACCCCTTCATCAGGAGGCTAGAGAGCGGCATGTTGTGTGGGGTACCAGTGGGGCTCCCGGGTGAGCCGCCATTGAGGGTTGTTGCCTATGTGGACGATGTGTCGGTGATTGTCACTGGGACGAATGAAGCGGAGGAGGTGGTCTCTCTGACATCATGGTATTCTGAAGCATCAGGCTCCAAGATCAATCAGGAAAAGACTGAAGTTTTCTGGATGGGAAAGGAAGGTGAGGGGTTTGATCTCCCTGACACTTTTACAGTGCCCCAGGAAAGAATTAAGATACTAGGCATTGAATTTGGACCCGACGATTATGGCCTCAAAAACTGGGAAGGCAGACTGGAAATTGCCAATACTAAGGTGGTCAGCTGTAAGAGATGGAAGTTATCTATGAGGGAAAGGGTTGATCTGATTAAGACTTACCTGATTCCGATCTTCTTGTATGTCAGCTTTGTCTGCATCTTGCCAGTGTCTCTCTATGCTAGGGTCAGTAGTGTGTTCTTTCAGATGCTGTGGGGGAACAGACTGAACCCCATCAAGAGGAATGTCACCTACCTATCCAGGAGGGAGGGTGGCTTAGGTATGGTCAACCCAGTTCTTTTCTTTTCACTGCTGTTTCTCAAGTTTAACATTGGTAATATGCTTGCAGTAGAACCTCCTGGATGGGTAGGCATATTTAGATCTTGGTTTAGGCCTTTTCTACGACATTGGGAAGAAGGTGGCCAAGTGAAGAATCGCAGGGGTCATCGTGGTCAGCTACCAGCCTATGTCGCTCCGTGCCTGAAGTTACTGCGGCAGTGGCGATTGTCGGCTGAAGATCTCAGATCGGTTCCAAGGAAAGTCCTTATGAGTCGAGTCTTGAGCGAAGTCTTTCATGACCCACTGGCCTTAAGGGATTGCCCGGGCCCAGTTTTGAGGGCGGGGTTAAGACTGATTAATTTGGATAGAGTACCCCCTAAATTTAGGGATCTGGCCTGGTTGTGCTTCCATGGGAAGCTCTATGTTCGGGGCAATTTGAAATTCCGCAGTGGGATGGATCGTAGCTGTCCTCGGGAGGAGTGTGCAGATGAGGAGGAGACTATGGACCATTTTCTGCTTCGTTGCCCTTTTAACATAGAGGTGTATAAACAGGTGGAGCGGGCCCTCGTCGTTCCTTTCCTCTCCAGGCTGGGTTATGCTGAGTGGGTGTATGGAGCATTCAATACCGGTGGAGTTTGGATACACTTTTTTTTAGTTAGCCTAGTAGTCCGTTATTTCACCTGGAACGCACGGTGTCAGGTCAGCATTCGGCAAAAAATCCTTCCTGTTGAGGTGGTGGTGTATGACATTTTGCATGAGGTGGGGAAGATTCGGGAGCTTGAGAGAGACAAGCGGGGGCAGGGGACTTGGTTGAAGGCGTGGAGGGGTTTCAAGCCTCCCTGACTACCAGGAGTCTCTTTCCCGGGTGTGGCTGTCTGTCTCTTATCACACTAGATTATCAGTATTTTTGATTAATTTTTGATAAATGGCTGCGTACATAGGTGATGGGTTGTGCCTCTTAGGCCCTCTCTGCTGCTTTATGTAGATAGTTTTCTAGGGATGTTTTGGTAGTGGATTATGTATATATTGTATATATTCTGAACATGGATGTGTATTCCTTTGTTTTCTGTTGAAGTTTTGTACCATGGTTTTGTTTTTTACTTTTGTATAAAATTGGTTGCTTGATTCTTTTCAATAAAAGATCAATAGTGCCCCAAGGGCTGGATAAAGACAAGCAAAGTGCCGCATGCAGCCCCCAGGCCACAGTTTGGAGACCACTGCTCTAGAAGAAGAGAACAGCAGCCTGTGAAACACAGAGCACCCCTAAATAACCAACCCCTGCTTCACTGAGTACAGGGGAGCCACACTAATCTTACCTACTGTAGCAGCCAGCTCTGTCCTAAGAAGGTGCTATACATGTTTGCAAAAAATTAAAAATCACTTTAGAACTGAAATGGTTAAAAATTAACAATTTTAAACAAAATTCCACTAGTGTATGGCCATATTTAGAAGTAGATAACCCCCTATCATTAGCTCTATAACATAGGAGGGGGTGTTCTGTAGTCCACAGAGACATCCGGGAACAATGTTATTACCAGAAGTAAAGCACGGGAAGATTTTGGGCAGAAATAAAGGGATTTTTATAACAGCTTACCTGTAAAATCCTTTTCTTGGAGTACATCACGGAACACAGAGCGACTTAGTCATTACTAATGGGTTATATAGATTACCTTCAGGTGTTGGCACTGGCCAATTCCAAACCGGAAGTACCCTCCCCTATATAAGCCCCTCCCACCCGGGAGCACCTCAGTTTTGTAGCCAAGCAATAAGTGTCCCAAAAAGAGGGGTGGGAGCTCTGTGTCCCGTGATGTACTCCAAGAAAAGGATTTTACAGGTAAGCTGTTATAAAAATCCCTTTTTCTTTTTCGTACATCACGGGACACAGAGCGACTTAGTCATTACTAATGGGACGTCCCAAAGCAATGCCAAATGAGGGGAGGGATACATAAGCTGGGCGCCATCAGGCATGAGGCTCTTTTGCGGCCTGCAACACACTGCGCCCAAAGGCGACATCCTCCTGACTTCTGACGTCTACCTGGTAGAATCTAGTAAACGTGTGTACTAAGGACCATGTTGTGGCCTTACAGTACTTGAGCCAGGGAGGCTTGGTGATGCACTGCCCATGAAGTTCCAACTGCTCTTGTGGAGTGCGCCCTAACTTTGAACGGAGGCGGTCTCCTTTTCAAGCCATAGGCTTGTATTATGACCTGTCGAATCCACTTGGCTAAAGTAGATTTTTGATGCTGCCTGACCCTTTCTGGGGCCTTCCGGCAGAACAAACAAAGTATCCGTTCTACGAATCTGAGCAGTGGCTTTAAGATAAGCTTTAACTGCTCTTACTACATCCAAAGAATGCAATAACTTTTCCTCTACCGAACTAGGTTTGGGGAAAAAGGAAGGAAGAACCACATCTTGGTTCAAATGGAACCTCGATACCACCTTAGGAAGAAGGCTGGATGAGGACGTAATACTACTCTGTCCTTATGGATAACCAGATATGGCTCCTTACAGGACAAGGCGGCTAATTCCGATACTCTTTTAGCCGAACAAATGGCTACTAAGAAAATCAATTTCCTGGTGAAAAGAACCAAGAAAATGTGCCGCAATGGTTCAAATGGTTGTTTCTGTAGAACCGACAGAACCAGGTTTAAGTCCCATGGACATATGGGAATACTAACCGGAGGGCTAATACGCATCACTCCTTGTATGAAAGCTTTGATTAATGAATGCAAAGCCAAGGGCCTTTGAAAAAAAAATATTGACAAGGGCGTCTGACCCTTGATAGTACTCAAGGCAAGCTTCCTATGTACAGCCCACTGTAGGAAGTCCAGAATCCTACCTATTACGTACTTACGTGGATGCCATTTCCTGGCCTCACCCCACGTGATGTATGCCTTCTAGATCCTATAATAGATCTGCCTGGATACCGGCTTCCTGGCATTGATCATGGTAGATACCACAGGATTAGAGAGCCCTCTCTTTTTTAGAATGTGGGCTTCTATAGCCAGGCCGTCAAACCTAGGGCTGGTAAGGAAGGGTAGTATATCGGTCCTTGCGAAAGCAGGTCCGGACGATGTGGGAGGGTCCAAGGACTTTCCACTGACATTTTTACAATCTCCGCGTACCATGCCCTTCGGGGCCACGCTGGAGCCACCAGAATCACTGGTTTCTTTTCTACCCTGATTCTGCGGATTAATCGCGGTGGGAATGCATATATCAGCTTGAACTGATCCCAAGGGAACACTAGGGCATCCGAACCGCAAGCTAGGGGATCCTTTGTGCGAGACACAAATCTGTCCACCTTTGCGTTGAATCTGGATGCTAGCAGATCTACATCCGGTGTTCCCCACCGCTGGCATATTGCCTGGAAAACCTCGGGGTGAAGAGACCATTCCCCCGGGCATAATTGCTGGCGACTTAAAAAAGTCCGCTCTCCAATTTTCCACTCCTGGGATGAAAACCGCGGATATGGCTGTGACATACCTTTCTGCCCATTCCAGGATGCATTTCGCTTCCCTCTGGGCTGCACGACTCCTGGTGCCACCCTGGAGATTGATATATGCCACTGCTGTGGCATTGTCTGATTGAATTCTGACAGGTGACCCTTGGAGTTTGGATGTCCATGCTACTAGGGCATACCGGGCTGCTCGTATCTCTAAGAGATTGGTGGGCAGGGCCTTCTCTGCTTCTGACCACTTGCCCTGGAGAGACCATTGCTCCAGTACTGCCCCCCAGCCTATGAGGCTGGCAACTGTAGTGACCACCTTCCAAGAAACCGGACTGAAGGGTTTCCCTTCCCAGATTCTGGGGCACCAACCACCAATGGAGGCTCTTGCGAACGGAAGGAGACAGGGACATTGGTAAGTCTAAAGCCTGAACTTTTTTGTTCCAGGCTGACAGTATGGCCCTCTGCAAGTTCCTTGAATGGAATTGACCGTAGGGTACCGCTTCGAATGAAGCCACCATTTTTCCCAGCAGCCTTATACACAGGCGTATGGATGGTTTTTCTTTTTTGTACCCACTAAGTGGGTCAAATCTTTCAAAGACGACACCTTCTCTGGAGGTAAGAAAATCTTTCTCTGATTTGAATCCAGTCTTAGCCCCCAAGTATTCCAGGCTTTTGACTGGTTTTAGGGCTGACTTGTCTCGGTTGATAATGCAACCGTGAGATTCCAGATACTTGATTATCTTGTGAACGACCACTTCTAGTTTTTTTCACTGAGTGGTCTATCAGCAACAAGTCGTCTAGATATGCCATTATCGTTACACCTTGTGTTCCTAGTTTGGCCAATCGTAGGGCCAGAATTTTTGTGAACACTCGTGGTGCCGTGGCCAGACCGAAAGGTAAGGCTCTGAACTGAAAATGGCGCCCTTCTACTGCAAGGCGTAGAAATTTCTGGTGGGCCGGACAGATGGGAATATGCAAATAAGCATCCCTTATGTCGATCGAGGCTAACCATTCCTGCCCTTGTAGGGCGGTGGCCACCGATCGGATCGACTCCATCCGAAAAAAGTCCTGATATGTAGGAACTTGTTTAGCCCTTTTATATTCAATATGGGCCTCATGTCCCCATTTGGTTTGGGGACTGTGACAAGGTTCGAGTAAAACCCGAACCCGTTTTCTTTCAAGGGAACCTTCATGATTACCCTTGGGGCAATAGTTGCTCTAGTGCCAGAAGGAGGGATCCACTCTTCTGGGGATCGCTTGGCACGTTTGACCTTATAAAATGGGCAGGAGGAATGTCTTTTAACTCCAGCCTGTATCCCAGACTTACTGCGGGGATCACCCATCTCTGATGGTGTCCCGCCAGGTCTCTGTGAACAACTGAAGTCTTCCCCTCACCCGACTGAGTGGGGGCAACCCTTCATGACTTAGGGGGAGGTTTTGTACCTCTCTTGACCCAGGGTTTCTTGATACCCTGTGATTGTCCCTGATTTCTGCCCCCTGGATTTGACCGCGGAGGCCGTCGGAACTGTTTCACAGCCGATGTGCCAGGGACTGGAGAAGTAGGCCTCTTAAAAGAAGGACTTCTACCCTTGTTCTTAACCGGTAAGAGTGAACTTTTACCGGCAGAAATTTTCTGGATATATTTGTCCAGATCTTCTCCAAATAAGCGTTCTCCATGAAATGGGAAGCTAACCAGCAGTTTTTTACAGGGAGCTTCAGCAGACCAGTTTTTGAGCCACAGAAGCCTACGCATATGTACTATAGACAGCGTAAAGCGGGAGGCCTGTTGGATTGTATCCTTTATGGCGTCCACCGCAAAACACAAGGCTCTAGGCAGGTCAGCTAGGGCAAGAGCCTGCTGATCTGGTAAGTCCCTTAAGACTTGTTTCAACTGATCTTTCACTGCTTGGCAGACTCCAATCGCTGCTACCGCAGGTTGTGTCACCATGCTTGCTGTAGAGAAAGCAGATTTTAGTAAAGACTCCAATTTTTTATCTATTGGGTCTTTGAACATTGGAACATTATCTACTGGACATGTCAGTGATTTGTTAACAGAAGAGATGGCTGCGTCCACTGTAGGGACCCTCCATTTTTTTATGAACTTATCCTCCATGGGATAGATCACCGGAAATCTCTTGGGGGGAGCAAATATTTTATCAGGATGCTCCCAATCCTGGTAAATAAGCCCTTCTAATAAAGGGTGGATTGGGAAGGAACAGACAGCCTGGGGAGCTTTTAGCGACCCCAGCGAGGAAACCGTAGTGGATGGTGGTTCCGCCAGAGGCATTTTAAATGCTGATCGGACCATATTAGTCAGAGACTGAACCCATAATCTTTCAGCCTGAGATGCTGAGAAAGGTTCTTCCACTGTTGATTCCTCCATAACTGAATCAACCTTATCCTGATCCCCTTCAGGTAGGTCGATCTCTGTGTGGGGCTGTTCCTCCACTAACAGGCACTCTGAAGGAGGAGACGGAGATCGGACGCGCTTTTCCTGAGACAGGGAAGCAGCGATCAATGCTGTTAATCTCTCTTCCAATCCTCCCAGAGTTGAGGATAAAACCTCCTCTGTTATATATACAGGAGCAGGTGGACTGGGGACAGCCGCAGCACCAGGCATTCCTGCGGGGTTTCTACGGCTACTGACCTCTGAATTCTCAGGGGAGATTGGTGCAGTACAAGCATGCCCAATATCCTCAGAGCCCGATGGAGACCCCTTTGGCTTCCTGGAAGATCTATTTCCGGAGCGTCTGGACGACATATCCTTTAAGCACAAAGCTGAGGTATTCCCGTCGTCATACACCAATTTTGCTGGTAATAATCTAACACAGGTGCTGCTATATACCAGCTGGTGTCCACTAAAGTGCCTTTCTATGGGGATGCCTGCATCAACCGCCTCTGTGTGCCACTGTTTGTTGCTAGCTCTGTTTGCATCCAGCTGACACTTGTACTGTGTCTTTTAACTATGCTGGGACGCCCGCACATGCGCAGAAGCGCCGCGGCGCGCATCGAGCGTCATCCACCCGCCCCGCCCCTTTTTTTCATAGGAGGCGCGTGCACGCGCCCGCGCGCGCGCCCGTGCGCCATTGGCGCCCTTTTCGAAATCAAACAGGGGACTAGGAGCCAGGGCCCTTTTTGCCGGAGGGCCTGTGCGGTGGATGAGCGCAGCAACAGGGCAGAGGAAGTGGATTCCCACAGAGAAACTTACCAGCTGCCTGGATCTTTTGACTTGAGAAAACCAAAGATCCACATGACAAGAAAAATGGACTACAGCGGCCTCTAGTGGTTTAACACAGGTACCGCGGTCCCCTTTTTTTTTTTTTCTTGACTACTATTAAAATTTTACATTTTCAGTAGTTACAGGCAAACACACATATTTAGCGGGAATACCGTTAGGTAACAGACAGAAAGACAAATTAGGCTTGGGGGTCCCCCAATAGAACCAAGTTCCTGGGGGCCCCCACTTACCTGATCCCCGCCGCAGGACTTTGTTTGGTCCACAGAAGTCCAAACTTCACCTATCACGGCAGGCCTTGTAATTAAACCTTCAGGGACCGGGTTCCCAAGGATTCCACTCCCCTGGACCTGTATAGCACCCTGCACAGACAACATCTTGGTCGTGGGTATGACCAGAGCTCTGGATCCCAGGGTCCAGCCCTCCTAAGAGAAGCATTACAGGCAAAACCTTGCTCTTCTGCTGCAAGGCCCGGGTACCGACCGTTTAGCTATGAAGCTTTTTTGGTGGGATCCGGAACAGCTTACTAAGGCCCAAAAGAACCTGTACGCAAGCCCAGTGAAAACACATGTTACTCTTTGGCCAACACCTTAGACACTGGCAAAAAACTGAGGTGCTCCCGGGTGGGAGGGGCTTATATAGGGGAGGGTACTTCCGGTTTGGAATTGGCCAGTGCCAACACCTGAAGGTAATCTATATAACCCATTAGTAATGACTAAGTCGCTCTGTGTCCCGTGATGTACGAAAAAGAAAGGTATTTTTGCTCTTGGGAAGCACAACACTTTCAATGGAATATTTAACCAAAGTGAGCCAATAAAGAGATGTGTATTGTTGGGGTGTACATACTTTTTATTATTATTTAATACGGCTATTTACTAAGTGAACCTTTTCATTAAGGCAAGTTACGAAGCTTTCCCTTCAAAATAAAGGTATGGAAGGTACAACTCATTTGGCTTACGAACTTTGACTGATTTCAGTTCAAACAAATGCATCATAAATGTTTATCTAATTTCTGGGGAAGGTCTAGAATTGCAGCAATAAAACCTCACTTTAATTACAGCTACACTACTAAATAGCTTACATCATTATACCTGGCAGACAAAGTGAGCCTCTCTTCAAATACAATAAAATGTATTAATGAAGTCTGTAAATATTGATTGACATGAATCCATGTCATTTATATTCCAGTGAATATTGAAAAAAAAGAAACTGCGCTAGAAGTACCTAAAAAATAATAAGCTGCAACACAACGTGGGATACACACAAATACAATGGAAAATATATACCGTCTAAACTATATAAGCCGAGGCACCTAATTTTCCCACAAAAAACTGGGAAAACTTATTGACTCGAGTATAAGCCTAGGGTGTCCATCTGCATGCCTCACTGTGCCTTACTTTGCCTCACTGTGTCCATGTGCATGCCTCACTGTGCCTCACTGTGTCCATGCCTCACTGTGCCTTACTGTGCCCATGCCTCACTGTGCCCATGCCTCACTGTGCCCATGCCTCACTGTGCCTCACTGTGTCCATGCCTCACTGTGCCTTACTGTGCCCATGCCTCACTGTCACTGTGCCCATGCCTCACTGTGCTCATGCCTCACTGTCACTGTGTCCATGCCTCACTGTGCCCATGCCTCACTGTCACTGTGTCCATGCCTCACTGTGTCCATGCCTCACTGTGCCCATGCCTCACTGTGCCCATGCCGCACTGTGCCCATGCCTCACTGTCACTGTGCCCATGCCTCACTGTGCCCATGCCTCACTGTCACTGTGTCCATGCCTCACTGTGCCTATGCCTCAGTGTGCCCATGCCTCACTGTGCCCATGCCTCACTGTCACTGTGCCCATGCCTCACTGTGCCCATGCCTCACTGTCACTGTGCCCATGCCTCACTGTGCCCATGCCTCACTGTGCCCATGCCTCACTGTGCCCATGCCTCACTGTCACTGTGCCCATGCCTCACTGTGCCCATGCCTAACTGTGCCCAATCTCCCTACCTGATCTCCAGCGCTGTGTGACTAGACTGACGTTTAACATGGGAGTCTTAGGAAGGGGTGCCCAGCTTTGAAAAATCTGTGCTCCCCGGCCGTAGGTCCCCTGGACAAAAAAACTTTGCACACTTTTAGAGAAAGAGTGGGGCTATATGTGTGCCAAGCTTGGGGTCCAGGGGACCTAGGGCCGGCCGGTACCACGTCCCCAAAATCACAGGGGAAATTACAGTTTAACATTGGAGTCTATGGAAGGGGTGCCCGGATTTGAAATATCGGTGCTCCCCGGCCGTAGGTCTCCTGGACAAAAAACTTTGCACACTTGTAGAGGAAGAGTGGGGCTACAGGTGTGCCATGATTGGGGTCCAGGGGACCTACGGCTGGCCGGGATTAGGCGCA
This sequence comes from Rana muscosa, assembly GCA_029206835.1. Taxonomy (NCBI): domain Eukaryota; kingdom Metazoa; phylum Chordata; class Amphibia; order Anura; family Ranidae; genus Rana; species Rana muscosa. Next base: position 365,103,835 of record CM055118.1, on the reverse strand, counting down.
CAAATTTGAAGATGGGCACAGACTTGAGTATAAGCCGAGGGGGGCATTTTCAGCACAAAAAAAATGTGCTGAAAAACTCGGCTTATACTCGAGTATATACGGTAATAGTTGCGCTCTAATTAATTAATGAATGGATAAATACTGAATACCTAACACATAAATAAGGTCTATAAAAATTAGAATAATTAAATCCCCACACATAAATATGTGATATAAGTGACATAAATTCCTATAAATTATGAATAAACCTGAGACTATAAAAAAGAGTCCAAATAGTGAAATATAAGTGATTCCTAACACATAAAAAGAGTGTTAATGAAAAAACAGTCCTGTGTAAAAATCCTGAGAAAAAAGAAAAAATCCAATGCACAAATCTTTTACAATATAGGAATCCAAGTGAATCCGAGATCCAAACTCCTTTGCAGGAAAAAGCTCAAATAGAAAAACAGCTGCACAGACCAGTATAGCCTGTAGCTTACACCCAGGGCTGCTGATAGGGGGGGACCACCAGTCCTCTTGTAGGGGGCCCGGCCCCCCTCACAGGGGGGCCCAAACAGCAGAGGGAATCAGTGCGGTCGGATGGAGGGGCAAATACAGGATACCCTGTGAGTCTCTGCAGCAGCTGGAAACCGATTTCTCTCCCTCCCGCCGACTTTCAGCTGCTGCAGGGAGAGACACAGACACAGCTGACGGCTTCCTTGTCCCATGAAAAAAATAACAAATTGTAACCCTGTATTGTTTTAATCCCTTGTAAAATTTAATAAAATTCTTGGAAAAAAACATTGTAAAAAAAATAATTTGTAAAAACTGTAAAATTTTTGTTTTCAAAACTTTATTAAAAAAAAAAAAAATCTGAAATGTTTTTGTTAAAAAAATGTAAAAAACGAATTAAAAAAGGGCTAATTCACACAGCTTCTCTGTTATCTTTGTGTCCGCTAAGAATGATTTTAGTATATTTTTAGTGAAAATGTTGTTTTGATATATTTGAGGGGGGCCCTGCCAGGTAGGCTGTATGGGGCCCCGTGATTTCTAACAGCAGCCCTGCTCACACCCAGCCAGGGTCTTTCCCCACGGTGACACCAAGGGATGATCCGGTCACTCCACCAGCAGGGCAATCCGAGCGGGGTCACAGATGATCAAACCTCCTCCACCAGCTGGATGATGGCTCAGGGGCAGGCCCGTTGCAACAGGACAGGCAAACCAAACAATTGCTTGGCGCCCCGAGCTGGCCTGGGGCCCCAGCAGGACGGGCCCTTGCTGCACCGCCGCTTCCTATAAATGCTGCAGCCTGTAGCATGGCCGAGCTCCTGTTCCTTTCTCCTGCATCCTGGCGGTACAGGAGATTCAGTTTCCTGTTCCCGGCCGGACTGACAGGAAGTGCACACACTGAGTGCTCACTTCCTTTCAGTCCGGCTGGCCGGGATCAGCAAACTGAATCTCCTGCCGCGCGGTACGTGGAAGGGAGGGGGGGGGGGGGTAAAAAGAACACGGGGGGGGAGTAAGGGGGGGAGGCAGTCATCAAGACCTGTTGCTCACAGCTTGATTAGACTGTTGCACTGTTGGATTTCCTTTGCATATTGCACTTTTTGGACTTATTTCATGGACTGTATTAATATATGCTGGCACTAGTTATATACAGCATTTGCCACTGTGTTCACACGGATTACATTGCACTTTGCACCAGGATTTGCTGCTTTATTGTTGCCCATGCATTTTTTTTAGTTCATGGTACACAGCATTCTTTGGACTTTGCACTTATCGTTTGATTCTTTGCACAATTTATTTGTTATTCGCATCAGATGGGGTAAATTGGTGATAGTTATACCCAGTGCACATTTATCTATATATATTTTCTATGCACGTTGCACTATATATTTTTTACAGTATTTTTAGCATGCCATGCAGTGTTTTTTATTCCGTTTATTAGAAGTATACTTTAGCATGTTATGCACTGTTTTATAGTTTTATACCAGGAGTGTACTGTGATATTAATTTATTCAAGCTTTTGACATTTTACCCACTAGGATCAGTGTAACCTCTGCGTTAGGAGTGCTATCTCCTTTATCCTTTAATTAGCCTATTGGCACTATACCGTTTAGGGACAGCGCAGCACCACCCCCACTTTTATCCAATTATTTTTAGGGTATGGTTTGACCCTTTTTTCGGTGTCTGCAGCAGTTCTACCATCTAATTCGCATTTACACTTGGTAGCGCAGGAATAATATTACTCTAGTCATCAAGACCCATTTAGTATGAAAAATATGGTAGCTTGCTGACCATAACCTACCTGGATGAAAGACTCTTTTCTCTGCTTTGTACATTTTTGCAAAAAGCTTTAATAAATATTGCCTGATTCAAAAAAGAAGCAATACGATGGAAATGGGACGTAAAGAAAGAAAATGGAAAGAAAGCTATGGTAATTGTTTCTATGTGTAGCAGGGGTCTCCTTTAAGGCCTCAGGACTACGATACCCAAACCCCCGTTTAGCACCCAAGGTGCATTGCCAACCGCAGAGACTCATGGGGTGGGCTATGAAGGTGAAGGGTAGGCTAAGCTCGGCCTCTTTGGACACCGCCCTTCTAGCCAGAGGATCCCCTGTGCGGACTTGCTGCTGGTGCAAGGCCTGAAGCCTGGGCCTTGCACACTTCCAAAGAGCCTTCCACTCCACTGCGGAGCCTGTGTGGCACCTGATCTCCATTCGTCTCTCACTGATATCAGGAGAACCGAAGACCCGGCTATCGCAGACCCTGTGTGCGGATACACAGCGGTGGAAGTTACGGACGGGGACTAAGTCCGGTGTGGTGAGAGAGCACTTGCTCAAAGTTATAGCCAAGTACTTTGTTTAGGCCTACTGACTGCTTTGGCCCTTTGTGCTATATCAACTATCCTAGCAGGAGACTATTTCCAGAACTGAGTTTGATAGTCTCCTGGGAGTTGTTACTTTGCTGAGATACAGTCCTGTTGGATTAAACATTGTTGTTCCTGATGTGCACCACCGATTTCCTTGCATGCGAAGATTCTTCACCCTAAGAGTGTACCTTACTTTAAGTCAGGCCTGACTGGGTAGCGTAGAACATTATTGGGCGCCATATTGCTCACGGGGAGGATAGCTGCAGTGTGGTGTGCTAGTTATTTCTATACAGTATTGCTAAGTGTCACTGATATTGCAGGGCTCTGCATGTGTTATGATGTACTGTACTTCTACCTAACTTTTATACTAAAGTAAAGTTGCTATAGTTAAGTACTCCGGTATCAGTGTCAATTACTGTACTTTATCACTGTTTGCTTTATTGTGGGACTGTGTCATAGATGATCGCAGAGACATTACCAGTCTATCATTCCCTAGACTAACTGTGCCAGGGGAGGGTCGAGTAGATTGCCGGGGGTTGGCAGTGCTGTGTACAGGGCCCGAAACAATATCAGTGGCTCTCTTAAGTTGGGGGTATCGCTACATATGGTAAAGCTATGGTAAATCTTTATTTTTTGCTCTCCTCATTAGATATCGTTATACTGTGTCCACTGTACGTGCGGGGGGCCTCCATCTCCATTTGCTTGGGGCCCCCAAATTCCTTCAAACGGCCCTGCTCAGGGGTAACAATATGTCTCGTAAAAACGACATACAAAATTCTCCATAGGTAAAACCTGGTTGGTTTGTTAATATAAAACTAAAAAGGCAAATTGCCAACAAGGCATAAATCTTAAATCAATAAAAATACTTTTCTGTGGCCGGTCGGCTACAGTAACACACGCCCGTGCAAGCTAACAATGGGACGTATCGCGCGGTGACGTCCCATTATAGTCTCAGGTTTATTCATAATTTATAGGAATTTATGTAATTTATATCACATATTTATGTGTGGGGATTTAATTATCCTAATTTTTATGGACCGTATTTATGTGTTAGGTATTCAGTATTTATCCTTCATTAATTAATTAGAGCGCAACTATTATCTATTTTCCATTAATATTCCAAATGACCAATCTCCATACATTCTGCCCCCCGATAATTCCTTAAAATTGTCCTGAGATCTTCTTATCATTTTTTTAATTTATTTTTTACTGTGAGTACATGTAGCTGCCAGCTGAACGACATAGAGAGGCTCATTATTATCACAATTTCTGTTCTAATTAATTAATGAATGGATAAATACTGAATACCTAACACATAAATAAGGTTTATAAAAATTAAGATAATTAAATCCCCACATAGGTCTCTCTCTCTTTTACTCGTCGGCACCCACCCTGCTGTGTTGCATTTGCAGCCCATTCATAAAATGAAGGCCCCAGCATGGAGCTTGTAGGCTTGTAGTGTCCTTTGGTGTTCTTGCTGCTTAATGCTTACCTTTTGCAGGTCATGTGACCTTTAGTGATAAGAAAATCTGCTTAGGTTCAATTATTCATGGACATGGCCAAAAAATCTTCAGTTGTAAGATTTAATGTGAATTCCAAGATTCCCAACAACCCGTGATCGGCATGGCGGGTGCTACGGAGTAGATTAGGGGGAGTGAGACCAGTAAATGTCCATCTGCTGATCTCCCTTTCCTTTTTAAGAACCCAGGAGTGATGTGCAAATTTTCTCTTCTGTGTCTGGCACAATTTGCACTCCATTAGCTTTGTTGGAGGGCAGTTGAATAAGTTGCAAACTTTAATGTGAACCCCGATGACCTGGGACTAGAATGGCAGGTGCTGTTGGGTAGAGGAGAGAGCAAGACCTGTGCTGATCTCCCTTTCCTACTAAGAACTTGGAAGTGATGTGCAAATTGTCCCTTCTGGGTCTGGCACGATTTGCACTCTAGCTTCATTGGAGCGTAGATGAGCATGTTGTAAGCTTTAATGTGAACTCCATTGACCCTGGACCAGCATGGTGGGTGCCGACGAGTAAAAGAGAGAGAGACCTATGAATGTCCATTTGCCAATCTCCCCTTCCTACTAAGAACCTGGAAGTGATGTGCAAAAGGTTCCTTCTGGGTCTGGCTGTCAATTTCTCTGGCTGCTGTGACTGAAGAAGAAGTTAATAGAGCCCGATGTGCACTCTATTAACTTCATTGGAAGTAAAGTGAGACCTTGTGGGCCTCATAGACCCCCTTTAATGTGAACCTTATTGACCCGGAACCAGCATGGTGGGTGCCGCCTGATAGAGAAGAAGGAGAACAATGAATGTCTGTTTGGCGATCTCCTTTTTCTACGAAGAACCCGGAAGTGGTGTGCATTTTGTCCCTTCTGGGTCTGGCACGATTTGCACTCTAGCATCATTGGAGGGTAGATGAGTATGTTGCAAGATTTAATGTGAACCCCATTGACCCAGGACCAGCATGGTGCGTGCCACCGAGTAAAAGAGAGAGAGAAGCCTTTGGATGTCCATTTGCCAATCTCCCCTTCCTACTAAAAAACAGAATTGATGTGCAAAATGTCCCTTCTGGGTCTGGCTGTCACTTTCCCTGGCCGCTGTGGCTGAGGAAGAAGTCATTGGAGCACGATCTGCACTCTATTAACTTCAATAGAACTAAAGTGAGACCTTGTGGGCCTCATAGACCCCCTTTAATGTGAACCCCATTGACTCGGAACCGGCATAGTGGGTGCCACCAGATAGAGAAGATGGAGAATAATGAATGTCTGTTTGCCGATCTACCTTTCCTACTAAGAACCCAGAAGTGATGTGCAAATTGTCCCTTCTGTGTCTGGCACGATTTGCACTTCTTTAGCTTCATTGGAGGGTAGATGAGCACAAGCTTTAATGTAAACACTATCGACCCAGGAGCGGCATGGCGGGTGCCACCGGAGAGAGACCTGTGAATGTTCATTTGCTGATCTCCCTTTCCTACTAAGAACAAGGAAGTACCGTATATACTCAAATATAAGCCAAGTTTTTCAGCACATTTTTTGTGCTGAAAATGCCCCCTTGGCTTATACTCGAGTGTGCAAAGTTTTTTGTCTGGGGGACCTACGGCCGGGGAGCACCGATTTTTCAAATACGGGCACCCCTTCCATAGACTCCCATGTTCAATGGTAATTTCTCCGGTGATTTTGGGGACCCGGTACTGGCCGGCCCTAGGTCCCCCGGATCCCAAACTTGGCACACATGTAGCCCCGGGCACCCCTTCCATAGACTCCCATGTTAAACGTCAGTCTAGTCACACAGTGCCGGGGATCAGGTAGGGAGATTGGGCACAGTGAGACAGTAAGGCACAGTGAGGCACAGTGAGGCTCAGTGAGGCATGCACATGGACACAGTGAGGCATGCACATGGACACAGTGAGGCAAAGTGAGGCACAGTGAGACATGCAGATGGACACCCTAGGCTTATACTAGAGTCAATAAGTTTTCCCATTTTTTTGTGGTAAAATTAGGTGCCTCGGCTTATATTCAGGTTGGCTTATACTCGAGTATATACGGTACTGTGCAAAATGTCCCTCCTGGGTCTGGCTGTCACTTTCCCTGGCCACAGTGGCTGAGGAAGAAGTATATTGTGCCCGATCTGCACTCCATTGACTTCATTGGAAGTAAAGTGAGACCTTGTGGGCCTCATAGACCCCCTTTAATGTGAACCCTATTGACCTGGCACCGGCATGGTGGGTGCCGCTGGATAGAGAAGAGGGAGAAAAAATTAATGTCTGTCTGTCGATCTCCCTTTCCTACTAAGATCCCGGAAGCGATTTGCAAATTGTCCCTTTTGGGTCTGGCACGATTTGCACTCTAGTTTCATCGGGTAGGTTAAGGTATGATGAGCTTTTTGAAGTTGTAATTTTTGGTCCAATTTTTTGGGGGGAAAAATGCAAAAAGAAAAAATTCAATATATATATTTTTTTTAACATACTTTCAGCAGTGCAGTACAGCGTTATCATATAATGGGTGTGGTGGTGATCAGGGACACTGACTGGTGACAGTACTAAAAAGAAAAAAATATATATATATTTTTCTATTTTTTTTTTTCTTTTTATTACATTTTTTCTTTAATACACTGTGACCAGAGCAATATAATGTTACCATCATAACAATGTACTACTTTTTTCTACACATTATGAGTGCTTATAGCAGTAAATTTCATTGCTATAAGCAAGCATTTTACTGAATGAAATTGATTCAGTCAGTTTGTTTTGTTGTGATTAGCTGTGATTGGCCACAGCATGGTACAGATGGGCTTTGATAGGCCATGTCTGTACCATGTGATCACTGTGACCAATCAAAGCTAACAACACAGTTGTACACAATGGATGGCATGAAAGGAAGCGATCACATGGTACCAGCCTGGTACACCGATCAGTCATTGGACACAGCCGGTGACAGATTGCACCACAGCGGGCCCTGCGCCAGGTGCGATCTGGGACGACATCGTATGACGCCCACCCGGATCGACGAAAGTCCCGCCCGGCAATCATTTTGCTATAGGCTGGGAGGTGACCGGTTATAATAAAATATTGTTTTTCTTCTTTTTCATCTGTTTTTGGATCTCCAGAGGCCTCATTTTAGCTACTTCCTGTCTACATGCACTCCAGCAACTGCTGCTGGTCTTTTCTGATGGCAAGTTTCCTAAAGGTGACAACAGTGAACCATGTGTGCAGTGTGTACCAGCATGGATGCTTTTTGTCTGAAGTGGGAGTCCAAGAGAACAATCGGTAGACAGGGAGAGCATGTTGTCATCTGTAACAAGAAGTTCCAGGCAGGATCACCAAATAATATTTTAACCACTTCGCGCCCGGGCTATAAGCAAAAGACGTCCGCAAAGCGGTCGTCAATTGCTGATAGGACGTCTATGGACGTCCTCTTATCTACTTCCGCGATGCGCGCCACCGCAGGGCGCGCGTCGGGGAAAAACTGTGCCCGCCGTGTCAGGCGAGTGCCGATGCGCGTGCCTGACGGCCGCGATGTCCGCCAGGTACGAGCGATCGGCTGTCACAGAGCCAGGGACGTGGATCTCTGTGTGTAAACACAGAGATCCACGTCCTGTCAGGGAGAGGAGACGGATGGTGTGTCCCTTGTACATAGGGACAACCATCAGTCACCTCCCCCAGTCAGTCCCCTCCCCCCCACAGTAAGAACATCTAGCAGGGAACATATTAACCCCTTGATCGCCCCCTAGTGGTTAACCCCTTCCCTGCCAGTCACATTTATACAGTAATCAGTGCATATTTTTAGCACTGTTCGCTGTATAAATGTGAATGGTCCCAAAAATGTGTCAAAAGTGTCCGATGTGTCCGCCGTAATGTCACAGTCACAAAAAAAATAATCGCAGATCGACGCCATTACTAGTAAAAGAATAAATAAAAAAATAATTTAAAAAAAATCATAATTCTATTCCCTATTTTGTAGGCGCTATAACTTTTGCGCAAACCAATCACTATACGCTTATTGCGATTTTTTTTTTTTTACCTAAAATATGTAGAATGCGTATCGGCCTAAACTGAGGAAAAAAATAGTTTTAAAAAAAAAAAAAAATGGGATATTAATTATAGCAAAAATTAAAAAATATTGTGTTTTTTTCAAAATTGTCGCTCTATTTTTGTTTATAGCGCAAAAAATAAAAACCGCAGAAATGATCAAAGACCACCAAAAGAAAGCTCTATTTGTGCGAAAAAAACGACGTCAATTTTGTTTGGGAGCCACGTCGCACGACCGCGCAATTGTCATTCAAAGCGTGACGGCGCTGAAACCTGAAATTTTGCCTGGGCAGGAAGGGGGTTTTAATGAAAGCTGTTGAATTGATGATCTTCTTGAACATTGCTTTTGTAACTACTGTGACAGCAGGAAGGTAAAGACACCTGGTTGCATCCAGGGGGGTAGATATATTTCGCCCAGATTCAGGCTTTACGCCGACTTATACAACTAGGTGGAGAGTTGTATAAGCCCAGCTGAGGCTAGTGGGCTCATGGATGACTCATACCTCTAGGGAGAGTGTGGGGCGTCGTGCAGACAGGGAGTTGATGAGACCAGCTGAAGCTTGTCAGCTCATTTAGGCCTCTATAAGAACTCCCAGATTCATTAGGTGTTTGCTCATGCCTGGAACCAGACCTGTGTGGACTGTCTAGGGAGAGTGAACCCCTGTGCGGTGAGACAAAGCCTGTGTGGCTATTTGCTTGGACATTTAAAACCAGGGACTTAGGGACTAGGACAGCACTAGGCTGATCCCAGTTGTTAGTTAGGAAACCTGTATGTTTAGTCAGAGGTCAAGTTGACCAGGATTTATTTTGTTTATGTTTCTTTTGCTTTGCTGTGTTTTGTCACTGTAAATAGAAAATAAACCGCACCATTTTTGATTTTGAAAACCACAACCTCCGTTTGCTGGGCCTGTTTTTGTGTGGGGAGCCCATCCCGGGGGTCACACACACCCGCTGCCGAGCTAACCCCCTCACAGTTGGTGGAGAATGCGGGCAGTTTTTTTTTAAGCCAGCATGGAGGAGATACTGAAGCAGCTGGCTCTAGCAAATGCCAATCAACAGCAGACAAATGCAGGTTTACAAAAGAGCCTTGCAGCTCATCAACAGAGCCTTGCAGCTCAACAACAGAACTTTGCAGCCCAGCAGCAAGCTCATCAACAGAGCCTTGCAGCCCAGCAGCAGACAAACGCAACTTTGCAACAGAGTCTGGAGGCTCAGCAACAAGCCCAGCAGCAATCTGAGGCCCGCTTTATAGACCTGTTGCAGAAGCAAGAGCAGAGACTACAACAACAGATGGAAGCAGTAATGCAGCAACTTCCGCAGACCAGTGGGGAAAGCCGTCCTACTAATACCGCGTCCTTTGGGGTGAGTCGTTTATTGACAAAAATGACTGGAGAGGATGATCCAGAGGTATTTTTGACCACATTTGAAAGGACCGCTGAAAGAGAAAAGTGGCCTGAGGAGCAGTGGGCTGGACTGGTGGCTCCTCTGTTAACTGGTGAATCGCAGAAAGCTTACTATGACCTAGAGCCTAACCAAGCAAAAGACTATGTGATGCTAAAAGCTGAAATATTGGCAAGGCTGGGTGTCACCCAGGCTGTCCGGGCTCAGCGTGTGCATAACTGGACTTTCCAGCTTGGAAAACCCCCCAGGTCTCAAATGTATGATCTCATTCACCTGAGCAGAAAGTGGCTACAGCCAGAGACTTTGTCCGCACCAAAGATTGTGGAACGTGTTGTAATGGATCGATTTTTGAGAGCTCTTCCTACTGCCATCCAAAAGTGGGTAAGCCATGGAGACCCAGAGACGGCCGATGGTCTTGTGGATCGTGTGGAGAAATACTTGGCTACAGAGAACCTGACGGCCTCTTCCAGAGACACTCGGACTTTCCACCCTAAGACCAGACCATCCCCAGGGGCGGATAAGAGGATTCCAAGGGGTGAGGGTGGAGAGAGTGAGAGGGTGGGAGCTCTACCCCAAGTTTGGCGAGAACAGCCTGGGAAATCAGCGGCTCAAGAGGCGGCAAGAAGGATCGTTTGCTACCGCTGCCGGCAAGCGGGACATATTGCAGCCAATTGCCCGGTTGTGGAGGAACCCATGCAGTGTGACTTTCTGACGGGCAGACGTCAGTCGCTGTGTGCGACAGTCGCATGCACTGCCATTCGAGGAACTGAGAAACATTTATGCAAAATGTGTGTTAATGGTAGAAATGTTGTGGTATTGCTGGATTCAGGTAGCCTTGTGACCCTGATAAAGGCTGAGTTAGTTAAAACAGAGGTCTCTGGGAATAGCAAAGTAGCTGTTATTTGTGTGCATGGGGACACCCGAGAGTATCCAGTGACTACAGTGTGTTTCGAGACCCCCAAAGGTACCCTCTCTCATCCAGTGGGCTTAGTATCTCAGTTACCGCATGACGCCATTGTGGGAAGGGATTTTCCGAAGTTCTGGGAACTGTGGGATGATCCTGAGCCCCCCACTGGTGCCCCTATGTACCAGGAATGTGATAGCCAGAACTCCCCTGAGAGTGGTGAGGACTCTCCGGAATTTCCCTTATCAGTATTGGCAGGGGAGACTCAAGAAACTGGAGGAGAGGAGCCCACCTCCTCAGACGAAAACCTACCGTCTGTGGAGTTTTCTGATCTTGAGGTTCACAGGGAAAACTTTGCCACAGAACAGTTGAGAGACCCCGCCCTAATAAAGGCACGGGAAAATGTAGTGAAAATAGATGGCGAGTTAGTGAACCCAGATAATACCTGCACTTACCCATACTTCAGCGTAGAGAAGGACCTACTGTATCGGGTGGCAAAAAGAGCAGAAGAAACCGTTGAGCAGCTTGTGGTGCCCAAACCTTACAGGAAGTTGGTGTTGGAGTTGGCCCATGGGCACATTCTTGGAGGTCATCTGGGGACAGAGAAAACCCGAGAGAGGGTATTACAGAGATTCTATTGGCCGGGGGTGATGAAGGACATAGAAAATTATTGTTCCTCCTGCCCTGTGTGTCAGAGGTTGGCCCCGATGCCACATTTCCGTAGCCCGCTGGTCCCTCTACCCATCATTGAGGTCCCGTTTGAGAGGATCGCCATGGATTTGGTAGGTCCTATAATCAATTTTTAGCTTTCAGCACTGTCACACTTTGAATGAGAATTGTGTGGCCATGTAACGCTGTACACATATGAAATTTGTATAATTTTTTTGAGACATATAGAGCTTTTTTTTGGTGGTATTCAATCACCACTGGGATTTGAATTTTTTGCTAAACAAACGAAAAAAGACCAACAATTTAGAATTTTTTTTCCTTAGCTTCTGTTATAAAATGTTGTAAATAAGTAATTTTTCTCCTTCACTGATATGTGCTGATGAGGCTGCACTGACGGGCGGCACAGATGGGCACTGATGAGGAGGCACTAATATGCAGCACTGATAGGCGGCACTGATATGCACTGATAGGCGGCACTGATGGGCAGCACTTATGGGCACTGATAGGCAGCACTGATCGGCACTGATAGGCAGCAATCATAGACAATGATAGGCGGCACTGATAGGTGGCACTAATAGGCACTGATGGGCGGCACTGATGAGGAGGCACTTATACTCACCTCCTCCAAAGAGGCCCTTCAATGCCATCAAGAGACGGCTGCCGAGAGAGGACACCCAATGTGGTGTGATACCCCTGTATTCCAGCCTGGGCCGGTGGTGGCAGTGCCACCTACAGGCGAACAGGGAATATAACTGTCAGGCAGTATCACACCCAAAGCAGAAGCAAATTTCAACACAATTATTTAGGCCTGAGCCTAACTACTGGCTCAGACTACCCCCAAATTTACACATAGCTCCTAACCATTTGGGAAGGGCGCTACACATGTTTAACCACTTACATACTGGGCACATTCACCCCCTTCCACCCAGGACAATTTTTAGCTTTCAGCACTGTCACACTTTGAATGAGAATTGTGTGGCCATGTAACGCTGTACACATATGAAATTTGTATAATTTTTTTGAGACATATAGAGCTTTTTTTTGGTGGTATTCAATCACCACTGGGATTTGAATTTTTTGCTAAACAAACGAAAAAAGACCAACAATTTAGATTTTTTTTTCTTAGCTTCTGTTATAAAATGTTGTAAATAAGTAATTTTTCTCCTTCACTGATATGTGCTGATGAGGCTGCACTGACGGGCGGCACAGATGGGCACTGATGAGGAGGCACTAATATGCAGCACTGATAGGCGGCACTGATATGCACTGATAGGCGGCACTGATGGGCAGCACTTATGGGCACTGATAGGCAGCACTGATCGGCACTGATAGGCAGCAATCATAGACAATGATAGGCGGCACTGATAGGTGGCACTAATAGGCACTGATGGGCGGCACTGATGAGGAGGCACTTATACTCACCTCCTCCAAAGACGCCCTTCAATGCCATCAAGAGACAGTTGTACCGCCTAAAACCACTGGTAAGATTCTGGCTCAAAATCTTTAACAATGCCATCACCCCAATCTTTCTTAAAGTGGAGTTCAACCCTGATTTATTTATTTTTTTACCAAAAATGAAAAAAAAAAATGGAAAAAAAAAAAATGACTTACCAGAAATAGCGGTTGCTTCTGCCTCTTCATCCTTCGCAGCTGGTCTTCTTCCTCGTCCTACTCGCGGTGTCTTCTGGTGAATGGGGCGCGCTGCCTTCTGGGAACTGTGTGTATCCCAGAGAGCAGCCGCCCATTCACAAAGCGCTGCGCGACTCGCGCATGCGCAGTAGGAAATGGGCAGTGAAGCCGCAAGGCTGTTTCCCTTAGTGAGGATGGCAGGCGATCGGCCTTGGGGGGGCGACTTTGCGGGGGCCTAGGACAGGTAAGCGTCCTTATTAAAAGTCAGCAGCTACAGTGTTTGTAGCTGCTGAGTTTTTAAAAAATTAAAAATTGCGGGTGGAACCCCGCTTTAAGTATGGGGTTCTGTTTCCTACACAGATCAATGCTAATGGAACTCCAGCCCAAAGAAAATATTTCATCTGGTATTTTGTAAGCACTACCTTCAAGTCCATCAGAGCACCTCCAATGGTGCTTGCCGGTCTGAGTCGGGCAGATTGACCTTACTGTTCACAATAGACAAAAGGCCACTATCACAATGGGAGCACCTAAAAAAACACCTCATACCACCATAAAGCCTTAAGCCCCGTACACACGGTCAGACTTTTGGCCAACAAACTTCATTTTGAGCAAGTTGGACCAACAATCCGACCGTGTGTATGCTCCATCGGACAAACTTTTTTTTTGTTTGTTTTCATCGGACAAAAGTTGGGTCTGCAAACGGACAAACTTTTGGCCAACAAAAGTCCGATGGAGCAAAGTCCGACCGTGTGTACAGAAAACCATAGGACTTTTGTGGACAAAAGTCCGATGGACAAAACAACTAATGTTAAAATCAACCAACAATAGCAGAAGTTGACCAAAGGGTGGCGGTAAAGAGCAGAAAAGAGCAGAAAAAACACGTGATGTTGCATAAAGTTTTGGGAAAGTTTGCAGAAAAGTCCTGTGGTGTGTATGCTATGGGTGTGCCCGGCCAACTCCGTTCGGACAAAAATCCAGGGAAAAGTCCGATGGAAGTCCGACCGTGTGTATGGGGCTTTACTGACCAACAGGGACCAGGCCAAACCAACAATTCATTAGCACTTTGTTCATCTCAAACTCCCAACAATGCAGCCTTACAAAATCTCAACTAATAGACAGAATGAACAAATTCAAAGAAATATTTTTAGGAAAATGGAAGAATGAAATAACAAAGTCCAATAAGCTACTCATCAGTCACTACAGAGAGACTACAAATAGACCCCCTACATAGAGGTGCTACAAAGCCCCAAAGCCAAACAGGTCCTGTGCCTGTACAGGCTGAGCACCCACAGCCTGGAAATCGAATGTGCACAAAGCAAGGTCCATAAAGACATGGAAGAGCACATTTTGGGTGGAGAAACTTGACTGGCCTGCACAGAGTCCTGACCTCAACCCGATAGAACACCTTTGGGATGAATTAGAGCAGAGACTGCGACCCGGGCCTTCTCGTCCAACATCAGTGCCTGACCTCACAAATGCGCTTTTGAAAGAATGGTTAAACATTCCCATAGACATAGACACACTCCTAAACCTTGTGCACAACCTTCCCAAAAGAGTTGAAGCTGTTGTAGCTGCAAAGGGTGGGCCAACTCAATATTGACCCTACGGACTAAAGCCTCGTACACACGGCCGGTTTTCTCGGCAAAAGCGGTCGTGTGTATGGTTTCTCGTCAAGAAAACTGCCGGGAATCTCGACGAGAAAAATAGAGAACCTGCTCTCTATTTTCTCGTCGGGAATCTCGTCGGCCTGTTTCCCCGACGAGAAAACTGTATTTGTGTATGCGGCTACAAGCTTACCTGTCCTCCGGTAAGCCCACGCATGCTCGATGAGACTTCGACGCATGCGCGAGAGCTTACAAGGGGTGTGTAGGGTGAAGCAAGATGGCGGCGACGGCATTGAATGTGACAAGCGCATGCTCGTCCTAGTCAATGACGTCACTGCATTCTTGCAATTCAAAAGAACGGCGGTTCTTTTGAATGGCCATCTGTATGCACAGCTTGGCAAGAAAAGCTTGCCAGGAATCTCGTCAGGAAAAACAACGTTTTTCCTGACGGGATTCTCGGCCGTGTGTACAGGGCTTAAGACTGGGATGCCATTAAAGTTCATGTGTGTGTAAAGGCAGGCGTCCCAATACTTTTGACAATATAGTATATACTGTATATATATATATGTGTGTGTATATATATATATATATATATATATATATATATATATATATATATATATATATACATACATATATGTATATATTTATTTCACAATGGTTAAAAATAGACTATCTAAAAATGGTCTTTAAGTAACTTGCAAATACAGAGGTCATCATGACATCAACCAAATTCATCAAATATTCCAAGAGCTTGAAAATGTGATCAATGTACATAGGATTGACGCGTTTTGTCAGATCACCCGCTTCTTCAGGACCTTGGACCTCAGATGTTCACACATGTACAAATAAAATAAGGCTTGAAAAATATAAACAAAAATACAAATTAAATTATTCAATCAAAAATAATGAAATCATACATTTAAGTAACTAGAATCCAATGATATAACCTATCCTCCAGGGGAAGGGAAGGAAGCGGGTGGTACGTTGATTTTATGTTCCACCTCCTAGAATATTTGATGAAGTTGGTTGACGTCATGTCCTCTGGATTCACAAGTTACCAAAAGACGTTTTTTAGATTGTCTTTTTTCAACAATTATGGAAAAAAAAAAACATTGTTATAAAGTTTTTTTATATTATGTAACAGTGCGGTTGGCCCATTTTTCGGAACAATTAGTTAGGATAATGGTCTTACCCCCTATCCCCCTTTATATTATCCATTACCCCCAATTCCTCTCCCATAAAAAAAAAATGCCCTAGCAGCTATTCCTATCGCCCCCTCCTTTTTAATTTTGCTATCCAACCCATACGAACTCCAGAATCACTTTGGCAATGCTAAAATGTATGTGATCCTTTCCAATAAAATAATTGAATTGAACTAACCACTTCAGCCCCGGACCATGTTGTTGCTAAAGGACAAGGCCCCTTTTTGCGATTCGGAACTGCGTTGCTTTAACTGACAATTGCGCGGTCGTGCAACGTGGCTCCCAAACAAAATTTACGTCTTTTTTTTCCCACAAATAGTGCTTTCTTTTGGTGGTATTTGATCACATCTGCGTTTTTTATTTGTTGCGCTATAAATAAAAATAGAGCGACAATTTTGAAAAAAAATCTATATTTTTGACTTTTTGCTTTAAAAAATTTTACCCAAAAAATATTTACATTTTTTTTGCCCTCAATTTAGGCCGATACGTATTCTTCTACATATTTTTGGTAGAAAAAAATTGCAATAAGCGTTTATTGATTGGTTTGCGCAAAAGTTATAGCATCTAAAAAATAGGGGGTAGTTTTATGGCATTTTTATTATTATTTTTTTTTTTTTACTTGTAATGGCGGCGATTAGCGTTTTTTTTTATCATGACTGTGACATTATGGCGGACACATCGGACACTTTTGACACATTTTTGGGACCATTGTCATTTTTACAGTGATCAGTGCTATAAAAATGCACTGATTACTGTGAAAATTACACTGGCAATGAAGGGGTTAAACACTAGGTGGTGCTGTAGGGGTTGAGTGTTTCCTAGGGAGTGATTCTTACTGTAGGGGGAATATGCTGTGTGTCACATGACACTAATCTCCGCTCCGATGACACAGAGCGGAGATCAGTGTCATTGTCACTAGGCAGAGCGGGGAGATGCTTGTTTACACAAGCATCTCCCCGCTCTATATCTCCGTGAGACGATCGCGGGTGTCCCCGCGGCGATTGAGTCCGCGGGACCCACGGTCGGGCTCACAAGGAGAAAGCGGCAGGGTCGCTAGTGCGCCGCGGCGCGTGACCACATGGCGGTATCTTAAAGGGGACATACCTGTACTTACCTATGCCTGCCCGTGCCATTCTGCCGACATAAATATACAGGAGGCGGTCCTTAAGCGGTTAAACTGAATTGAATTAAGAAACATGGAATGGGAGAGGGAGATCTCTGGGGGGGGCGTGACCGGATGTGGACGCCTGAGTGAGAACGTGTGTGTCCTTCTCCCCCTCGCTTCTCTACTTTCTCCTGCTTTCCCCGGCTGGGGTTTATCGGATGCCACGGTGCGCAGCAATAGACGCGGTTTAGGCCGTGCAGGGAGACCGTGCATTGGGGGGCCAGATTCGTGTGGCTGTCCCTCTCCCTGAGAAAAGCTTCCGGCATGCTGGGCTGAGTGAGGCTGTTGGTGCGGCTAAGAAGCAGGGATATCCCTAGATACAGGACGCCTGTGGACATCGGTGGTCACCGGCGGTAATACAGCCAGCATAGGGAGAACCTGCTTCCCACAAAAACATTAAAATAATTTTGGACGGGGAGAAATGGTAGTGACAGTGTGAGAGACTGCCCCCCCTCTTTTGCAGATACAGGTTGAAGGATGTGAGAGATCCCCCCCCCTGGATCCCCCCTGGAATTTGGAACCTTTTAAGCATAGTGCAGCACAGCGGAGGAACGTGGCTCCTTGCTTGGGAAAACTGAATCTGAAACGTAGCAAGACCAAGGCTGGGTGAGATCATTTTATCATATGACATTGTGATGAACTTTATTTTTATGGATGGACTGTTTCCCAATAGCTGTCCCCCTCTTCCTAGTCACTAACTTTCAACCGTAGTGGAAACTATTCTGGGCCTTGTTTGGCATAGAGGAGGAGTGGTGGCTTTCTCTTCCTAGTAACTTCTATCTTCTATATGAGGACTGATGCTTTTTTGAGGCGAAGTTGAGAGACCTGATTGGATTTGACACTGTGAAGCTGCTTGCCCATTATCATTTATCTGACCTCCCTCCCTCCTCTACTCCCTTATTCCTTTTTGGATGATGACAACGCTGCGCACCACAAAGGTGAGACAGGCAGCCGCTGCCAGAATAAAGGAATTTTCTCATACGCCGGGCCAGACCCCCCCAAAAAACAGTCTGCAAACTCAACACGTCACCATGTTATCTAAACCTCAATCTGGAGCTAATAACAATAGGAAGAGTGGGGGTCAGGGCCAGGCAACCCCTATGAAGGGGACAACCGCCCCCTCTGGAAAATCATTGAGCGAGGGGATGGCGGAAATCCAGGGACACTTAGGTACACCCTCCCATATGGATCCCTCGGGAGCAACAGAACCATCTTTAAAGGAAATCCTGCTAGCAATTAATTCTTGTAAAACCGAAATGTCTGACCAAATTAAGACAGTGCGGGAAGAACTGTCTTTTATTAGACATGATATACAAAAAGTGCGGGAAAGGACTACTGCTCTAGAGGGGAGGGTTGGCCTGATAGAGGACGATCTGAACCCCCTGAAACGGGAGATTAAAATCATGAGGGACCAGATGACCAATTATCAGACAAGGATTGATGAAATGGAGAACAGGATGCGTAGGAAGAATATTAGGATAGTGGGTCTCCCCGAACGCACCGAAGGCCCGGATCCTATAAATTTATTGGAAAAATGGCTCAGGGAATTATTTGGGGAACAGTCCTTTTCACCCTTTTTTTCAATAGAGCCCATAGGGTCCCCTCTAGACCTCCCCAGTCAGGTGCCCCCCCTAGATCTCTTTTGTTAAAAACACTCCATTACAGAGACAAAATTATAATTTTAAATTAAAGCTAGAGAAATGGGTAACATATTGTACAACGGCAATAGGGTCTCGATGTACCCCAACTTTTCACCTGACCTACAATAACGTAGAGCAAAGTTTGGAGAGGTCAAGCGCAAGTTGCAACAATTAAAAGTGAATTATGCCTTGTTATACCCTGCCAGACTGAGAATAAACGCTTTGGGGGGAGACTGTTTTTTTTGACACCCCAGAGGGGGTGGAGGATTGGATTCCAACTTACAAGAGGAGACTGTAGTATGCTCTGACTGTATTATTCTAGAATTTCACTAACATGATGAATTAGTTTAAATCACATAAGCACATTGTTGTATAAAAAAGGGGGGTAGAGGAGGAGGGGGGTTGGGGTGTGGGGGAGTTATGAGCATATTGCCCCTGGTTGGTAAGGGGCTTGGCAAAGAACTCTCCATGTGTGTTTTTTTTGTTGTATGTTTTTGTGTTTGTTGGTTTGGATGTGGGGTTTACGGAGGGAGGGGTGGGTTAGGGAGGGAAGAGTGTAAAGAAGTGAGGTCAAAGACATTAAGAACACTAAAAACGATAGGAATCGGTAACGGTCACATTAGAATGCCCCCAATTAGGCCCAAAGGGCAGGTGAGAAGGATGTACGGATGTACGAGTCTGAAGAAAGGTATGAATTCGGGGAAGTGGCACGATTGGTATGCTTGGTACACAAGGTTGTTTGAAAGAAATTACACTTTTGGAAATGTGCAATATTGGGTTAGAATTTTATTTAATTTTTTAAATCAAGTTTTATTGAGTTTGAAAACAAATTGTACAACAAGTGATATGGTAGTGGACGCAGCCACAAAACAAACGAAAGATAGTGGCGGGCGCAGCCGTCCAACATGGCAAATAAGGGCACCAGAACACATACTCGTGTATCTAACACTTGTCAGTAATATATATAACCTGGTGCACAAGACCTGTCAGTAGTAGCAACAATTATATGGGGGTGAGATGTGAATCCAATGCAGGTACCAAGTGTAAGAGTTGGGGGTAAGATTACGGAGGGTGAGTCTGGTATCCAAAAAGCGAGTGAAAAATTCCAGGGAGTGACGGGGGGGGGGGGGAATATAACAGGTACGTGCAGGGGGGTCGGGTGAGGGATGGATACGTTTGTAAACAAGAGGTCTAGGAAGGACAGTTTTAAGAAGATTAGGCATATCGATATTGCGAAGTAGTATAGGTGGGTGAAGGTCGGTAGAGGAAGAAAGCAGGAAAGATTGGGCAGGGTGGGGGGGGGGGGAGATTGAAGAGGCGAATCTCCAATGAACTCATCTTCCCACCACAGCTCCCGGAGGGCCCTCATGTAACATATCCTTTATACTCGTCTGTAGTGGTAAATTGTAGCCAGCATGCCTAAGATTGCGTGTATTTAGAGGGTGTGTCGTGAGCCTGGTGTATCAGTTCCTCCATTTTAGCTGTTTTGTGTATGCGCTGGAACCAATCCGAAATAGAAGGTGGCTCAGTAGAGCGCCATTTCGCTGGGATGCATAGTTAAGCTGCATTGATCAAATGCAAGGCCAAGGATCGCACATAGATTTTTAGCGGTAAGTTGGAATGATGGAGTAAGAATTGCGCGTGAATAATCCAGTCTATAGGTGGTGATATGATTGGTAAGGCGGTGGACTTCCTTCCAGAAAGATTGTAGTTTAGAACATGTCCACCATATGTGCTGAAGTGAGCCTATATTGGTCCCACATCTCCAACAGAGCGGGGAATGTGAGGGATATATGTGGTGCAATCTCAGGGGGGGTTCTGTACCATCTCGAGTAGACTTTGAACGCATTTTCCTGTGTATGAGCATTGACTGACCCCTTGTGCATACAAGTATAAGCGTTTTCCCATTCTTGGTCCGATAGATCAATGGCGAGTTCGTTCTCCCACTTATGACTAGCCCAGTTCAGCTTGGGTCGTATGTTGGAGAAAAAAAGCGCATACGTACTAGATATCAAGTAAGTCAAAGGTACATCGCTCAGACAAAGCAATTCAAAAGGGGTGAGTCGTCGCGACGAGACAGGTTTGGGACTGGGTCGTTCAAAAAAATGCCTGATTTGGACATATGTCCAAAAGGGGAAGGAGCCTGTTGTCATTCTAGAGGCTAAGGTAGTGTGGGATACTAGGCGACCGTCCTCAAAGAAGTGTTCAGCACGGACGTGTGTGTGTGGGGCCATACGTCCGAGAGAATAGAATTTTTTTTAAATTAGCACAAGTAATATTCACAAATGTAAAAAGGCACTGGTCACTTGATCACAAGTTAGATAGAAAACTGGAATACTATGGCTGGAAGCACTCAGATTAAAAATTTGAATTTATGCTCTTGGAATGTGCGGGGACTGGGAGATCCAGAGAAAAAAACAGCAGTTCTCCTGATTGCAAAAACATATGCGGCAGCGATACTTTGCCTACAGGAGACACACCTTAAAAGGATCACTAGTCCCCAACTGAGGTGGCGGGACTACCCCATACAGTTTCACTCAGTCCACACCTCCTATTCCAGAGGGGTGAGTACCCTTATTAAAACTGGGGTGGCCTTTTCTTGTATTCAGACTAAGATAGATGAACAGGGGCGATATATTTTTTTATTTTGTACGATCGAAAATAAAACCTGCATATTGGCAAATGTGTATCTTCCCCCCCTTTTTGACCTTGTGGTTCTTTGTGATTTTATCGAGTTTGCATTGGATAAACCTGGAGTACCGGTGCTAATGGCAGGGGATTTTAATACGGTAATGGACCGGAAAGTAGATAGATTTCCCCCAGTGATACACACAAGTAGAGCAGCAGATAGTCAGTTATCTGACTTTCTGACAGAAACTGGATTGAGAGATATTTGGAGAGTACGGAATCCGGAGGTCCGACAATACTCCTGCTTTTCCAAGACTCACTCTACCCTTTCCAGGATCGACTTGGCTGTGGGAAACGAGGAGATGATGCCCTTAATAAAAAACGTGAGCTACAAACCAAGGGGCCTGTCAGATCATTCCCCGGTAATAGTATCATTGGAATTGGGAAAACGTAGCTCTCCTGGGGAGTGCAGGCTGAGCCCCTTCTGGATTGAACTGATGGGAGACCCCAGGGATGTTTTGATATCCCTGGGGGATTTTATCGATTTGAACCGGGGCACCGCCTTGGTAGGAATAGTATGGGACATGTTGAAGGCCTATTTGCGCGGAATGATGATACAGCAGATTTCAAAAATAAAAAAGCAGACTAAGGACTGGGAGAGAGTAATTGGAGAGAGGGTAACAACTACGGAAGAACAATACATTAATAACCCGACACCAGAGACACTTAGGACCTGGATAGAGGAGCAACAAAACTATTGACTAATAACTATTCGAAGAGTAGAGAACAAATATCTCTTCCAGAGACAAGCTGCCTTTGGAGAAGGGGAAAGTGTGGGGCGGATGCTGGTACAACTAGTTAGGGCAAACTCCCCCACCTCTGTGGTGCCTACGATCACCACGGCGGATGGGAGAGTGGCGTCATACACTCCAGAAATAGTGGATAAGTTCAAAACGTACTATGAAGATCTTTATAGATCCCGGCAGGGGGAGGTGAGCGAAGCAATGGACATCTTCTTTGGGGATTTAAATCTACCTTTCCTCAGTGAGATGGACAGAGCTGAGCTGGGCCGCCCTATAACTCTAGAAGAGATAACGTGTATTACCAACGAGATGGCAAGGCAGAAATCCCCAGGACCAGATGGCCTCCCAGCCGAGATATACCAGCATTACGGCAAGGTGTTACTACCCGAGCTGTTGACGGTATTGAATAATTCACTAGTACAGGGTGAGCTCCCTTTCTCAATGATGGACTCTAATATAATTATCATACACAAGGAAGGTAAAGACCCATTGGATGTAGCCTCTTACAGGCCTATTGCCTTGTTAAACACTGACATGAAGATCTTAGCGAAGGTTTTGGCGACCAGATTAAACAGGGTGATAGCAAAACGTATTCACCCCGACCAGTCGGGGTTTATTCCTGGAAGAACAACTAGTGTTAATATAAGACGGCTATATCTGAATCTCCAGGTCCCGTCAAACGAGGATGGGGAGAGGGTTATCCTGTCTCTAGACGCCGCCAAGGCCTTCGACAGTTTGGAGTGGCAGTACCTGTGGAAGGCCATGGATATGGCCCAACTGGGCCCGGGTTTCATCAACTGGGTGAAAATGCTCTATAGAGCACCAGAGGCTAGAGTAAGGGTGAACGGAGAGCAGTCCGATAAGTTTGAACTGGGGAGAGGGACGAGACAGGGATGTCCCCTGTCACCCCTCCTCTTTGCCATTGCAATCAAACCTCTGGCTATTGATCTCAGATCATCAGACCAGGTGAGGGGCTTTAGAAGAGGAGATCTGGAAGAAAAAGTTGCATTATATGCAGACGATCTTCTCCTCTTCCTTAGCGATGCACAGGATTCCCTTCGGGAGGCTATGAACATCATTAATAGCTTCGGCCAAATTTCTGGACTAAAGATAAACTGGGCAAAGTCCAGCTTGTTACCAGTGGACCCTCTGATGGGTTCTTTACCCGTGGAGGTAGCCCAGATCCCGGTTGTGAACAAATTCAAATACCTAGGCATAAACATTTCTAAAGATCTTCAACAATATACGACAGATAATATTGATCCCCTGTTGATCAAATTCAGGGGTAAAATAAAAGTCTGGAAACGTTTGCCAAAATCTGTGGCAGGCCAGTGTAACTTGATTAAAATGATTTGGATGCCCCAGCTCCTGTATGTATTACACAACTCGCCAATTTGGCTTTATAAAAAATGGTTTCAAAAGATAGAGACTCTGTTCAGGGAAATGATATGGAAAGGTGGCACAGCAAGAATCCGGTTAAGCACCCTGCAGCTACAGAAACAGGAGGCAGGAGTAGCACTCCCACATCCCTATAGTTATTTTCTGGCATCACAACTTCAGTATCTTGGGGGAAGTAATATTCCTGGTCAAGAAGTAGGAAGAAAGATCCTTCTCCAAAATACTCCACATGATTCCATACCTGAAGCTTTGGAGGCAGGATCTTTTTCTCCAAAACTCCCAACCTTGAGTTTAATGATGAAGGTTTGGGACACAGTGAAAACTATACTGAATTATAGAGGATTTACAGAATTTACTCCATTGTGGGATAACAGTAAATTAGAAGAGCTCCAGAAAATAGGGACAATAAGGGAATGGGAAAGATGCGGGATAAAATGTATTGCCCAGTTATATCAGGATGGTATTTTGAAAACTTTCCAGGAATTGAGGGTCCATCATGCCCTACCGAATAAATCCTTCTTCAAATATTTGCAGGTTCGGCATGCATTATTCCCCATACACACGATCGTTTTTCATGCCGTTAAAAATGCCATTTTAAAAAATGGGCAATAAAACCGATCGTGTGTATGCTCCAGAGCATTTTTAACGACGTGAAAAACGGGCATTAAAAACTTTGAACATGCTCTATTTTTTCATGTCGTTTTTTTTAGCGCATGCTCAGAATCAAGTATGAGACGGGAGCGCACGTTCTGGTAAAACTAGCATTTGTAATGGAGATAGCACATTGGTCACGCTGTAACGGACTGAAAAGCAGGAGGCTGAAAAGCGCAAATCGTCGCTCAACAAACTTTGCTAACATGAAGGGTGGCACCATCCGAATGGAACTTCCCCTTTATAGTGCCGTCGTACGTGTTGTACGTCACTGCGCTTTGCTTGAACGTTTTTTAAAATGATCGTGTGTACGCAAGACAGGCTTGAGAGGAAACATGAAAAAAACGACGAGAAAAACGTCGGTTTAAAAAATGGCATGAAAAACGATCGTGTGTATGGGGCATTAGAGGAACAATTTAAAGGACAGACTCTAGAATGGACCACAATTCCGGTACTTAAAATATTATTAACGCAGACTCAGTGAAAGGTTTAATCTCCAAAGTGTATCCTTACATTAATAAAGGGAGATTGAACTGGTTAGAACCACCCTTATACAAAATGAAATGGGAAACAGATGTGGGAGTTATCTCTGATACCCAGTGGAATAGGATCCTTGAAGTAGCCCCACTGGTCTCGCTGTCCCCCTCTCAGAGGATATCACATCTTTTCTTATTGTATAGAACTTACTATACCCCATATAGACTTTTTCAGTTTGTCAGTCGGCCAGACTCTAGTTGTCCTAGATGTAGGGACCCAAAAGGAGACCTGCTTCACATGTTCTGGAGGTGCCCGAAGCTATTCCGGTACTGGACGGAGGTGGTAAAAACTATTGTTAGGGTGTTCGGGATCTCCATTGAGATGAGGCCGAAGCAATGTCTACTAGGATTAATTGGGGAAGGGCGCAAACCTGGGAGCCCCCAAATAGCTGCCATGAGGTTCCTATTCCAAGCTAGGATTTTGGTTGCTCATAGATGGCAGTCAACACTGCCTCCGTCCAGTGAGGAATGGCAAAATAGCATGAACGGAGTAATTCTTAAAGAGAAATCGGTTTATATAAGTCAAGGCGCTCCAACGACATATGATAAGATCTGGAAACCTTGGTGGGAAGCAAGAGGGATCAGTATGTAAACCTTAATAAGTGCCAGATAAAACACCTTAAATCCAATGGCCCAAGAGAAACCCTTGGATAAGGGAGTGGAAGTTGTGGAACGATAGAGATGAATGAATGTTGCCAAAGGGTATGAATCTTAGCATTAGAACGGAAGTTTTTACAGATAGACCCAGGGGTCCCCTCTTCATCAGGTCTCTCCCCGGGGATACACTTAGTATGTATAGTCTATCGAACCGGTGGAGGGGAAATTGTTGGAGGGTTGGGGCAGAATGGGGAACATTGTTTTCTTAATTGCCTGTAAACCGTGAAAAACTTAACCACTTAACGACCGCTCACTGTATATGTATGTCGGCAGAATGGCACCGACAGGCACAATCACGTACAGTGTACGTGATTGCCTTTGTACAGTTGGAGGGTCCGATTCGACCCCCCTCCTATACAGTGAGCGGTCGGTATTCGTTGGGGAGCGTTCCGAGATGAGGGGACGGCCGTTCGATTCCGGCCACCCCCCCGCGATCGCTCCCGGCGAATGAAAATGCTTCCTCTGTCCGTGTAATGTAAACACAGGCAGAGGAAGCAGGAGGAAGTGATGTCATCTCTCATGCGGCGCTCACATATACCGAGCGCCGTACAAGAGAAGACGACAGGTCAGTGCACAAAACACTACACTGACACCAGGACACATAAGCACACAAATCGCCCCCCCAGACACCCCCAGATCACCCCCCAGCCCCCAGTCACAGTGTCATTGATTGCAGTGACCATTTATTTACTGATCACTGCAATCAGTGACATTTGTGACTGTAAAAGTGTCACTAAAGTTAGTTTTAGGTCCAGTGTAGCCCCCTAACCCCCCCTAATAAAGGTTTAACCCCCTGATCACCCCCCAGATAACCCTTTCACCCCCTATCACCACTGTCGCTAAGCGATCGTTTTTCTGATCTTAGCGTCGGTGATGCAGATTGGTAGCCAGTAATTTTTTTTAGGTTCGCCGCAGGTTTTTATAGCGTCAGGTACCCCCATAAATTATCTAATAAAGGTTTAACCCCCTTGATCGCCCCCCAGGTAACCCTTTCACCCCCTATCACCGCCGTCGCTAAGCGATCATTTTTCTGATCGCTGTCTTAGCGTCGGTGATGCAGATCAGTAGCCAGTAATTTTTTTTAGGTTCGCCGCAGGTTTTTATAGCATCAGGTACCCCCATATATTATCTAATAAAGGTTTTAACCCCCTAATTGCCCCTAGTTAACCCTTTCACCAATGATCACCATATAAGTGTTACGGGTGACGCTGGTTAGTTAGTTTACTTTTTATAGTGTCAGGGCACCCGCCGTATATATAACCCAATAAAGGTTTAACCCCCTGATCGCCCGGCGGGTGATATCAATTAGGTTTTAGCATCAGAGAGGGTCTGCGTCACACCCCAGGCAGCGTCAGGTTAGTGCCAGTAACACTAACACCCACGCGTGAAGCATACACCTCCCTTAGTGGTATAGTATCTGAACAGATCAATATCTGATCTGATCAGATCAGATCTATACTAGCGTCCCCAGCAGTTTAGGGTTCCCAAAAATGCAGTGTTAGCGGGATCAGCCCAGATACCTGCTAGCACCTGCGTTTTGCCCCTCCGTCCAGCCCAGGCCACCCAAGTGCAGTATCGATCGATCACTGTCACTGTCACTTACAAAACACAACACACATAACTGCAGCGTTCGCAGAGACAGGCCTGATCCCTGCGACTCCAGTGCTGTAGGAGGTGATTTCACCACCACAGTTAAAAAAAAAAATCATATATGCCGAAGCATTGGGGCAGCAGGAGCGGAGGAGCAATTTTGCTCCTAATGCCGCGTACATACGGTCGAACTTTTTTGCGGGAGGATGCCCCCATGCTTCGGCATATATAAATGGTGCATGTATGCCCATCATTAGAAGTGGGTGGATGAAGGGCGGTATTCTAATGGTGGGCATACCCACCGATCAATCTCTTTTTTCGTTCAGCCAACTGGCTGCATGGAAAAAAAAGATTACAATACATGTCCAACAAGGACCAGCAACGTACTGGTATGTTGCTGGACTTTGAATGTTTATACCAGAATGATGCCTGCGGGTTTAGGTATCATCTTGGTATCATTCTTTTCAGCCAGCGGCCGGCTTTCATGTAAAAGCAATCCTAGTGGCTAATTAGCCTCTGGACTGCTTTTACAAGCAGTGGGAGGGAATGTCCCCCCACGGATATAAAAAGCGCCATTGGGAAATTGGGAAAGCATTTTATCACACCGATCTTGGTGTGGTCAGATGCTTTGAGGGCAGAGGAAAGATCTAGGGTCTAGAAGACCCCAGTTTTTTCAAAAAAAGAGTACCTGTCACTACCTATTGCTATCATAGGGGATATTTACATTCCCTGAGATAACAATAAAAATGATAAAAAAATAATAAAAAATATGGAAGGAACAATTTAAAAATAAAATAAAAAAGCAAGCGTCGGTCTGGCGTCATATGTAAACAGCAATTGCACCATGCATGTGAGGTATCACCGCGAAGGTCAGATCGAGGGCAGTAATTTTAGCAGTAGACCTCCTCTTTAAATCTAACGGGGTAACCTGTAAAGGCTTTTTAAAGGCTTTTAAAAATGTATGTAGCTTGTCGCCAATGCGTGTTTGTGCGAAATTTTAAAGCATGTCGTGTTTGGTATCTATGTACTCTGCCTAAGATCATCTTTTTTATTTCATCAAACATTTGGGCAATATAGTGTGTTTTAGTGCATTAAAATTAAAAAAAGTGTATTTTTTCCCCAAAAATCGCTGCGCAAATACTGGGTAGAAAAAAAAATGCAACACCCACCATTTTAATCTGTAGGGCCTTTGTTTTAAAAATATATATAATGTTTGGGGGTTTATTATAATTTTTTGCAAAAACAAAATATGTTTTCATGTAAACAAAAAGTGTCAAAAAGGGCTTTGTCTTCAAGTGGTTAGAAGAGTGGATGTAAGCTTCCTAATGTTGTGTATAAAATGCCAGAACAGTTCAAAACCCCCCCAAATGACCCCATTTTGGAAAGTAGACACCCCAAGCTATATTCTGAGAGGCATGTCGAGTCCATGGAATATTTTATATGTTGACACAAGTTGCGGAAAAAAGACAATTTTTTTTTTTTTGCACAAAGTTGTCACTAAATGATATATTGCTCAAACATGCCATGGGCATATGTGGAATTACACCCCAAAATACATTCTGTTGCTTCTCCTGAGTACGGGGATACCACATGTGTGAGACTTTTTGGGAGCCTAGCCGCGTACGGGACCCCAAAAACCAAGCACCGCCTTCAGGCTTTCTAAGGGTGTAAATTTTTGATTTCACTTCTCACTGCCTATCACAGTTTCGGAGGCCATGGAATGCCCAGATGGCACAACCCCCCCCCCCCAAATGACCCCATTTTGGAAAGTAGACACCCCAAGCTATTTGCTGAGAGGCATGGTGAGTATTTTGGCATTTTATGGCCTTCGAAACTGTGAAACACATATAACCATGGCATGTGTGAGCAATATATCATTTAGTGACAACTTTTTGTAATTTTTATATTTTTTTTGTTGTTATTCAATCACTTGGGACAAAAAAAAAAATATTCAATGGGCTCAACAGGCCTCTCAGCAATTTCCTTGGGGTGTCTACTTTCTAAAATGGGGTCATTTTGGGGGGGGGGGGGGTTTGTGCTATTTTGGCATTTTATGGCCTTCAAAACTGTGATAGGTAGTGAGGAGTGAAATCAAAAATTTGTGCCCTTAGAAATCCTGAAGGCGGTGCTTGGTTTCCGGGGGCCCGTACGCGGCTAGGCTCCCAAAAAGTTCCACACATGTGGTATCCCCATACTCAGGAGAAGCAGCAAAATGTATTTTGGAGTGCAATTCCACATATAACCATGGCATGTGTGAGCAATTTATCATTTAGTGACAACTTTTTGTAATTTTTTTTTTTTTTAGTCATTATTCAATCACTTGAGACAAAAAAAATATTCAATGGGTTCAACATGCCTCTCAGCAATTTCCTTGTGATGTCTACTTTCAAAAATCGGGTCATTTGGGGGGGGGTTTGTACTGCCCTGCCCTTTTAGCACCTCAAGAAATGAGATAGGCAGTCATAAATTAAAAGCTGTGTAAATTCCAGAAAATGTACCCTAGTTTGTAGACGCTATAACTTTTGCGCAAACCAATAAATATACGCTTATTGACATTTTTTTTTTACTAAAGACATGTGGCCGAATACATTTTGGCCTAAATGTATGACTAAAATTGAGTTTATTTGATTTTTCTTATAACAAAAAGTAGAAAATATCATTTTTTTTCAAAATTTTCGGTCTTTTTCCGTTTATCGAAAAAAATAAAAATCGCAGAGGCAATCAAATACCATTAAAAGAAAGCTCTATTTGTGGGAAGAAAAGGACGCAAATTTACAACATTGCATGTCCGCACAATTTACAGTTAAAGCAGCGCAGTGCAAAATTCTGAAATCACCTCTGGTCCTTTAGCTACCAAATGGTCCGGGGCTTAAGTGGTTAATAAAGAAATAAAGTAAAAAAAAAAAAAAGAAACATGGAATGGGGGGAAGAGAGAGAGAGAGCGAGTGAGAGTGAGAGATAGTGGGGTGTGGGGGAAAGAGGGAGAAGGGAGAAAAAGAGAGAGTATGGCTCCATACTTGTGTGACCCAAGTAGTGGATAAGATGTACAATCCGAAAGTTTGCTGTCTTAAAACACTTTTTCTCATCATTAAAAACGATTGTGTGTATGCGGCATTAGATATGTTTTCTGGATATTGTTTCAGCGAAACATTGAAATTTAGATCCTGAAGAAGCCTGTACTCTAGGTGAAACACAATCCAAATCCTGTGGGATCTATCCAGATGCAGATATTTTTATTGTATGGCGAGGTGTATAATATGATATATTTTTTTTAATAAAAAACACATTCTTTGCATTTTTAATGTTTGTTGTGGTAAAATAAAAAATATATTGATTTTAATTATGGTACATAGTAATTAACTTTTGGGCACATCAAAAATCCCAATTTCCCAGTGTTTTTCCCCTCCCCCCCTCATTTGGAGAGACCTGAGATACACTTTTTGCTTCCTAATTACATAGGGGATTGTGCCAGAATTTTTTGTACAGGCTTCCTCCACCCAGTAATCTCTATATCAAAATGAGGGATCATTCAAGTCAGGTTGAAAGAATGGATTACCCAGAATTGGGATTAGAGGAATAGGAAAAGGTGAGAGGTCAGTATATTTAAAAACTGAAAAAACACATTTCAGTACATGTGGCAGTTCTCATAGGGCCAGTGCCGGGACAAGGTCACCCAGCGCCCAGGGCAAAGATGCCAAACTGCGCCCCTCCTTTCTCTTAGGGTTAGGGTCAGGGTGCCCCCCATCCCTGCAATAATCCATTGCGCCAGGGGCAGCCGTCCCTCCTGCCCACCCCTTGTCCCAACCTAGCATAGGGCTGCCCTGATAGGTTCCCTTTCAAATATAGGCAGCTGAACTTGTACGTTCAATGATTGCAACTCTCAGGAATTAATACCTACTTCCATATCTTGCATGATAGGACAAGTTTCCAGACATGTTGCAATGCCTCCTACTCGTTGGTTATGACACAGGAGAACACTCTGATGGGACAAGTCATTCAGTATGAACCACAGAACAAAAAAATCAGAAATGTCACAGAGAGCCTTTACAGTCTCTTACCAGAGGTGAGTGCGGAGGGGCAATTTCCTGAAAGAAAAAGTCAATTTTTACACACAGTTTTCACAGCTGCTATTTAAAGTGTGTGAGAAAGATTTGGTACGAGGAAGAAAGAGAGAGCATTAAACAGCTTCTACATAGGTACTTTTAGATGGGGAGAGGGGGGACATGTACCAATACAAAATAAAAAAAATACCATTTGCTGAGAGCGGCTCTTTTAAATAATGCTTCAAGTGAAAAATTAGAATGCACAATACCTTGATTTATTATGCCTGCTGGAGGCCTATACCTGCTTATGAAGTGTCTCGCCCGTACAATGTACATAAGCACTTGTAAAAAAAAAAAAATACAATTTAACGTAAAATGCCAGTAAATTAAATTTCACTGCCAGCTTCCTTCTGTTAAAAAAGGTGATTGCCTTCATCCATACCAGGCCCTTATATTAGATGAGAGTCTTGTATGGAATATAAGGGGGACCCTACAATACATACAAAAGAAGCTGCCTGGGTCCTAGCAACCAAGGACACTGTGGTACAGGTGGGATAATATAGTCAGTTGCTAGGCGGCCGCACGGTGCACCATAACAACCAATGCCAGATAAAAATAAACAGTATGACCCCCCCCCAATCAATACTGGACCCTTATCCTTGATGTGGATCTGGTATGAAGAGGGCACCCTGCCGGCAAAGCACATTATCCAATGTGTTGATGAGGACAAGGACTCTCCCCACACATTCCTGTTCCAGTAGATGTAGGTGTTTGGGGGGTGGACTTATCAGAATCTGGAGGCCCCTTTTAAAATTTGGGGACCCCCAGACATTCACCCACTCCATATGAATGTGTAAAGGGTACATAGTAAATTAAAAGGTAATTATCACACACACACAAACATAAACTGCTTTATAAAAATAATAAAAATGTCCCACAATGTCCATAACGTAATGTAGCACTAAGTGAATGTCCCACAATGATCCTCTTCCTCCAATCCTCCTGCTATGAGTGACAGCAAAGCTTCAATGATACTATTCACAGCAAGATAGTGGTTGCTAGGACACCAGCAGCCTCTGGCAACCTAGCAACCAATGAGACAGTCCAATTCACTGCTGGACAGGGAGGGGATTGTTAAAGGTGAATTAAATCACCGCCCAAAAAAAATAATTAAAATAGGCCCCAGGAGCTTTTGGCCATAACATGCTTAGCAGACTTACCTGGCTAGTGATCCCCTCCAGCACTGCGCTGTCAGTGCTTCTGTCGGTCAAGGGTGCTGCCATCTTTTCCTGGCCTTTCTTCTGATTTCTGACTCTTCAGCTGCTTGATTAGCCAAGTCACAATGACGTCACTACCGTGCAGAATCTGACAACCACAGCATTGAGAGTGAAGGTGTCATTTACTATTGGAAATGGTGGTAATGCATGCCACTAATGAATGGCTTCTTTCACAATTGGAGAATTGCTTTTGCTGAAGGGTAGATGGATCACCCCAAACTTATCCTCATAGTTATTATTAATTTCTAATAATTAAAATGATCTTTTACCTTTTGGGAAGCAGTTCTATTGGGTGGCAATGTAAAACACTGCGGTCCATAAACAAGAATCTTCAACTGAGAGCGTGGAGTGTGATTTTATAACCAATGGTAGTCCATATGTTTGTCATTGTTTTATGCCATTCCTAACAGGATAAAGACATACAGTAAAGCAAACCCAATCTTGGTGTCATATCTGGCTGTAGACTGTGGCTGTCTAATTCTTCTGGTTTGTATGGTATTACCTTGTTAGATATCCTATCTCTTTTATCACTAGACATTTATTAAAATTATTTAAGGCTCATTACTTAATTATTAAATCTAACTTGTTTGTGACTTTTTGTTGTCTCTCCAGAGCCTCTGAACCATTTATCCAACTGTCCATCCAGAGCCTCTGGTTTATAGGCCAGATACATCCTAAATATAGAGCCATTTATCCAACTGTCCATCCAGAGCCTCTGGTTTATAGGCCAGATACATCCTAAATATAGAGCCATTTATTCAAATGTCCATCCAGAACCTCCTGGTTTATAGACCAGATACATCCTAAATATAGAGCCATTTATTCAAATGTCCATCCAGAACCTCTGGTTTATAGACCAGATACATCCTAAATATAGAACCATTTATCCAACTCTACACCCAGAGCCTCTGGTTTATAGACCAGATATATCCTAAATATAGAGCCATTTATCCAATTGTACACCCAGAGCCTCTGGTTTATAGACTGGATACATACTAACTATAGAACCATTTATCCAACTGTCCATCCATAGCCTCTGGTTTAGAGACCAGATACATCCTAAATATAGAAATATTTATCCAACTGTCCATCTAGGGCCTCTAGTTTATTACAGACCAGATACATCCTAAACATAGAGCTATTTACCCAACTGTCCATCTACAGCCTCTGGTTTATAGACCAGATACAGTACCTGCCACCGATATTGTGTCAATCTCGCCTCTGCTAGCGGCGAGATTGACACCCGCGAGCCCCGTCGCGGGAGCCAGCGCCGAGCTATGTCGCTCCTTCCGCTCGCCGCCCTCAATGGATTCCTATGGATGTGCGGCATCTCGTGGGGTCAGCGAGCGCGAGAAGCACAGCCTAGCAGCGGTGATTTCCAGCGCGATCCCGTCACGCTGGAAAGCGCAAAATCGGAGGCACCTACTGTACATCCTAAATATAGAACCATTTATCAAACTGTCCATCCAGTGCCTCTGGTTTATAGACCAGATAAATCCTAAATATAGAGCTATTTATCCAACTGTACATCCAGAGCCTTTGGTTTATAAACCAGATACATCTTAAACATACTTCATATTCCCATCGCACACATTCCTGGATGAGCTCTCAAATTTGGGTGCTGCAGGAACAACCAGCTGGATACTGGTTCAAGTCACAATGAAGATATTTGCCAGCACACCATGGAATAACGTGAATAGCGTCCAAACGGATAATTTATTGCATGATCACAACAAAAAGAGTGTGCAACGTTTTGGAGTCCCGCGGGACCCCTTCGTCAGTTATGTGATTAATCTGTGGTAACAGTGAAAAGAATTTAAATAACCATCAACCAATCAGAAAAAACAGAAAAAAAGAAAAGACAAGAAAAAAACAAAGCTCCTCCCACCCCCAGACTGGTATGACTTCACAAATCCCGCCAAAACAGCTCAGATCGGCGGTATACGAGCAACCAGGGATGCTGTAGTGCCGAGGCGCCGTATCGTAGAAGACGTGTGACATCGGCAGTGTGAGGATGCTGAACTTACAACAGCCACCGCATGCGCGTTGTGCCAGCGGTAGACGATAACGAGGGACACTGCAGTGCTGGGGCCACCAATGTCATGGAAACGAGTGACGTCGGCGGACCACACCCTTAAGGCGGATTACGTACAATCAAGGGAGGTGGGCAAGAAAGGTGAGAGTGAGGAACGTGAGTGAGTAAACAAAGGAAAGAACAGCCGTAGAATAAGAAATCAAGAGGTGAAAATAGAAAAGGGAGAGTAAAGCCTCGTACACACGGCCGAGATTCTCGTCGGAAAAAACATGTCGTTTTTTTCGACGAGATTCTTGGACAAGAAACTTGTCCCGGCCGAGTGTACACACGCTCGATTCAAAGAACCCGCGGTTCTTTGAATGGAGCGTACGCGGTGACGTCATCGACTACGACGAGCATGCGCTCGTCACATTCGATGCCGTCGCCGCCATCTTGGTATACCCTACCTATGCCTAGGAAGCTACTTCGCATGCGTCGAATTCATTTCGAACATGCGCGGGCTTCCGGGAGGACAGGTAAGTGTACACACACTCACTTTTCTCGTCGAGAAACATGCCGACGAGAATCTCGACGAGAAAATAGAGAGCAGGTTCTCTATTTTCTCGTCAAGATTACTTGTCGGTTTTCTTGACGAGAAACCATACACACGAACTAGTTTCTCGGCAAGACATCTCTGCCAGCAAGTTTCTTGCTGGTTCTTGCCGAGAAACTCGGTCGTGTGTACGAGGCCTAAGAGTATGACGAAAAAAAGGAAAAAGAAAGACAAAAAGGGGGAAAGAAGAAGGAGAAAAAGAAAAGGAAGAGAAAAAAGAGAAAGAGAAAAAGAGTGGGACCAAAGAGTAAAGAAAAACAAAGCGAAATAAACAATACCAGCCAAAATAATAATGATAAAGATATAATAAGGGGAAAATAAAGAGAAAAATAGAATAAAATAGAATAAAATAAAATAAAAATAAATAAAAATAAAATAACATAAAATAAAAAGAAGAGAAAAAAATAATAATAATGAAGGTGATGATAATGAAATGAAAAAAAAAATATAAATATAAAAATAAATAAAGAAAACAAAAAGAAAAGAAAACAAGAAAGTTCAATTAAAAGAAAAAGAAAAGGAAGAGAGAAAAGAGAAAAGGGAGGGGGAGGGCAAGTAGGGGAAAAGGAGGAGGAGAGTGGGGAAGAAGAGGAGGGGAATAAAAAAAGGGGGGAGGGAGGGAAGAGAGGGGGGGAAGGGGCTCATACCTAGATGTGGAAGACCCATTAAGCTACGTTCAAAAGGAAACTCTAAGTCCATATAATGCAGAGAAAAATGCAGGTGACGTGGTCACAGCAGTTACAAAGTAATCCCAAATTAAGTTGCCATGGGTTTGTCATCAGATCATTGCCGAGGTAGACAGCAAAAGGAAACAGGGTAAAAGGAAGAAAAGAAACTCAATGGTCAAAGGAAGAAAGTTCGATCATCGTTCAAGTCAAGAACACAGGTCAGTTATCTCTCATTTAAGAAGCATGTGAATGATAGGTTGGCATTGAGTCCTCCAGGATGCACCG
Source organism: Rana muscosa (assembly GCA_029206835.1). NCBI lineage: Eukaryota > Metazoa > Chordata > Amphibia > Anura > Ranidae > Rana > Rana muscosa. The sequence continues at coordinate 365,068,080 of CM055118.1, read as the reverse complement.
TGCCCCAGAGTGTGGATCCAATAGGCTTCACGTTGTATGAACAGTTTATGCACCCACATAGGGGTAACCGCTATCGCATCAAAGAGTACCTAAACTGTAACACCGACTACTGCGTTTACATCCTCAAATGCCCATGCACACTCACCTATGTTGGAAAAACAACCGACCCTTTTAAAAGGAGGTTTCAAAAACACAGAAGCCTCATTAGACTCGCCCTGTCTAAAACAGAGGAGGATATGCAGATCGACCATAATAAACCAGTGGCCGTGCATTTTGTCAAACACAGACATCAAATACATGAACTAAGGGGAATGGTCATCGAACATGTCCAACAGCCCATTAGAGGTGGTGACCATGACTGTCAACTGCTACAACGTGAAGCCTATTGGATCCACAGCACTCTGGGCACGGTGCATCCTGGAGGACTCAATGCCAACCTATCATTCACATGCTTCTTAAATGAGAGATAACTGACCTGTGTTCTTGACTTGAACGATGATCGAACTATCTTCCTTTGACCATTGAGTTTCTTTTCTTCCTTTTTCCCTGTTTCCTTTTGCTGTCTATCTCAGCAATGATCTGATGACGAACCCATGGCAACTTAATTTGGGATTACTTTGTAACTGCTGTGACCACGTCACCTGCATTTTTCTCTGCATTATATGGATTTAGTTTCCTTTTGAACGTAGCTTAATGGGTCTTCCACATCTAGGTATGAGCCCCTCCCCCCTCTCTTCCCTCCCTTCCCCCCTTTTTTTCTTCCCCCTCCTCACCTTCTCCACTCTCCTCCTCCTTTTCCCCTACTTGCCCTCCCCCTCCCTTTTCTCTTTTCTCTCTTCCTTTTCTTTTTCTTTTCCTTTTAATTTAATTATCTTGTTTTCTTTTCTCTTTTTGTTCTCTTTCTTTCTTTATATATATATATTTTTTTTTTTTCATTTCATTATCATCACTATCATTATTATTATTTTCTTCTTTTCTTTTTCTTTTATGTTATTTTATTTTTATTAATTTTTTTTTTATTTTTTTTTTTATTCTATTTTATTCTATTTGTCTCTTTATTTTCCCCTTATCATTTCTTTATCTCTATTATTTTGACTGGTATTGTTTATTTCACTTTGTTTTTCTTTACTCTTTAGTCCCACGCTTTTTATCTATTTTTTATTTTTCTCTTTTTCTTTTTTCTTTTTCTTTTCCTTTTCTTTTTCTCCCTCTTCTTTCCCCCTTTTTCTCTTTCTTTTTATTTTTCCTTTTTTTCTTCATACTCTCACTCTCCCTCTTCTATTTTCACCTCTTGGTTTCTTATTCTATGGATGTTCTTTCCTTTGTTTACTCACTCACGTTTCTCACTCTCACCTTCCTTGCCCACCTCCCTTGATTGGACGTAATATGCCTTTTGGGCGTCACTCGTTTCCATGACATCGGCGGCCCCAGCACTGTAGCGTCCCTTGTTATCGTATACCACCGGCACAACGCGCAATACGCGGCCGGCGATGGCTGTTGTAAGCCCAGAATCTTCGCACTGTCGTGTGACACGTCTTCTACGCTACGGCGCCTCGGCACTACAGCGTCCCTGATTTCTCGGATACCGCCACTGCATTGCGCAAGCGCGGTCTGCGATCGCTGCTGCGATCTGTCCTACAGCTTCTAAGCCCTGCACTGGCGCCGATCTATAACAAGATCGTGCGCTGCATACAGATGCCCCCCAGCAGCTGGTCCGTCCTCACAGTGATTGGGGACACACGCCATTACAACAATAGAAAGGTACTATAAAGGCATTATCAACATGTCATTTTACTAAACCCTTCTTTTGATATATGTTTTTTTCTCAAATCTGTGCTAATGTATTTAAATAATTTGAGCTGTTTTGGCGGGATTTGTGACGTCATACCAGTCTGGGGGTGGGAGGAGCTTTGTTTTTTTTCTTGTTTTTTCTTTTCTCTGTTTTTTCTGATTGGTTGATGGCTATTTAAATTCTTTTCACTGTTACCCCACATTTATCACATGCCTGACGAAGGTGTCTGGCGGGACTCCGAAATGTTGCACTCTCCTTGTGTTGTGATCAAGGGAGGCCCGGAATGGAAATACAGAAAGAAAGAGTAATGCAGGGCCGGGCATGACAAGGTGGAGAGTAAGGCAACAGAGGGTTAAATAAAGCTGGGAAGAGGAGAGAAGGAGGAGACAGGAGTAATAGGTGCTGGGAGGGGAGGAGCGCTTTAAATAGTAAGGGGCGGGAACATTTTGTGAAGGGACAGTTAGGGAGAGGACGTTTTCCCAAACACCCTCCCTCCCTCCCTAGTGTTTGGTGTTTTTCTTGTTTGTGTGTTTTCTTGTTTTTCAGGTCGGAGGGATTTGGGTCATCATAACAGCTGTGTATTGGCGGTGTCTTTGGTCTTTGACGGTGGCAGAAAACACATGTGATGGAAGTGGTGGGGGGCTCATCAGTGGTATGTGCCCCTCTGGGGTATTCCAGTGGAACGGTGTCTGCTGGAATACGGGTATGGTTGCACTGCGGGAAGGAGTTGTCTCCGAGCTGTGATATGGCTAGAGGCCTGGTATGGTAAATTTTGGTCTCACAGTGTATTGGTGGAAAAAAGTGTTAAAACGTTTGTGGTGCCGTCGGAGAGCAATAGACTGGGAGTTAAACAGTTTTTTGGTAGTTGTGTTAATAAAGTTATTTAAGTGAAAGTATATATTTTATATTGGAGTTTTTATCTAATAATGTTTAATAAAAAAGGCTGCTATGGCCAGTTATACTCCAACTCTGGTGTGGTCTAATTATTATAGTGGTTAAGATATGGAGTAGGTAATATAAGGGGGTAAATTGGTAGGGGTAAAGTGTTGGGAATATCTCGATTACACTGGTCATGCAATAAATTATCCATTTGGACGCTATTCCCGTCGTTCCATGGTGTGCTGGCAAATATCTTCATTACATCCTAAACATAGAGCCATTTATCCAACTGTCCATCCAGTGCCTCTGGTTTATAGACCAGATACATCCTAAACATAGAGCCATTTTTTACCAGGTATTTGGAAACTTATGCCGCGTACACACGGCCGTTTTTAATGTCATTGAAAAAAACAAAGTTTTTCTCGACGTGATTTTTCGTGTTTCCTTTCAAGCCTGCCTTGCCTACACACTATCGTGAAAAAAAATGCTTGAGCAAAGCGCGGTGACGTACAACACGTACGACGGCACTATAAAGGGGAAGTTCTATTCGGATGGCGCCACCCTATGGGCTGCTTTTGCTGATCCTCGTATTAGTAAAGTTTGGTGAGAGCCAATTCGCGCTTTTCAGCCTCATGCTCTTCAGTCCGTTACAGCGTGACGAATGTGCTATCTCCATTACGAACGCTAGTTTTACCAGAAGGAGCGCTCCCGTCTCATACTTGATTCTGAGCACGCGCATTTTTTTCCCCTCGTAAAAGCATACACACTACCGTTTTTCACGACGTTAAAAAGAACAACGTGAAAAACGACGTGAAAAAATAAAGCAGGTTCTAATTTTTTTTAGGCCATTTTTCAAGTCGTTAAAAATGCTCTGGAGCCTACATACGATCGTTTTTAATGACCAATTTAAAAAATGTCATTTTTCACGCCATGAAAAACGGTCGTGTGTACGCGGCATTACTTCTGGTCTCTCAGCCACTGTTAGTTCTGATGTTACAAATATGCACTTGGCTGCCTATGTGTGCACTAAATCTGTATTTGTACAGAAGCTCCAGGTACTTCAAAGTAATATAGAACTTTCAATTTAAAAAATAACGTCTCATCTCTCTATCTGATTGCAGAAGTCTCCTTTCGTGAAACCAATAAAACACTGCGCGGTGGTGGGTAATGGTGGGATTTTAGACAGCAGCTTTTGTGGATCTGAGATTGACCGGGCTGACTTTGTGTTCAGGTAGGAATAAAGACACTTGGGAAAAAGCTTATGAGATGTGTTACTTACAATCTATCCCAACCTCAGTCTTTAAATCTTCCCATTATTACTACTCCTACGTTTGGAAAACTAATCTGTGGCTTATACACGCTTTTAAACCAGATCTGTTTTAAATCTTCCCATTTTTTACCTTCTAGGTTAAATTTTGCTCCACTGAACAGGACGGAGGACGTGGGGACAAAGACTGATCTTGTTTACGCAAACCCAAGTTTCCTACTCAATCAGTAAGTGTGACGTCTCTCCTAAGGATAGTGGTAATGGAATCTGCACCCCACTGGTTGCCTCGACTCTGCAAATCCTCCATCACCTCTGATACCCTGGGTTCCATCATCTTACCAACTGTACTAATAATAAGAGACTCACACAATATTAAGGAAACAGTTCATGTTTGTTTACTGTATTAGTGAGAACACAGAAATAAGTAAATTTCAACTCTGTGACAAGAAAAGGTACACTTATATGAACACTTACGCCCTGTACACACAATCGGATTTCCGATGGAATAAAATCCGATGGAGCTGACTTCCATCAGTCTTGCCTACACACCATCAGTCAAAAATCCGACCGTCCCAAACGCCGTGACGTAAAACACTCCGAAGAGCCGAGAAAAATGAAGTTCAATGCTTCTGAGCATGCGTCGACTTGATTCTGAGAATGCGTGGGTTTTTTCTCCGATGGAGTTCCACACAGACGATCGGAATTTGCTATTGTTTTTTTTTTCCATCGGTAAAATTGAAAACATGTTCTATTTTTTGATACAGATGGAAAAAAGACCGATGGGGCCCACACACGATCGGTTTGTCCGATGAAAAAAGTCCATCGGTCTTTTTTCATCAGAAAAAACGATCGTGTGTACGCGGCATAAGGGGTTGATTTACTAAAGGCAAATCCACTTTGCACTACAAGTGCACTTGAAAGTGCAGTCGCTGTAGATAGGGTTGCCACCTTTTCCTCAAGTCAAACCCGAACACTTTAGCGGCGCACAGCAATTTGTTTTTTTATACATTTATTTTGATAGTAAATAACATTACTAATCATATGAAGTTAATAACAAGAATCCCCCTTTAGATCAGAGTCCACAGAGTTCCCCTTTACATCAGAGTCCACAGAGTTCCCCTTTCACATCTGAACTCGCAGAGTTCCCTTTCACTGTAAGGGGGGACTCTGCAGACTCTGATGTAAGGGAGAACTCTGGGGACTCTAACATAAGGGATTCTCTGGGAACCCTGATTTAAGGGGGAACCCTGAGAACTCTGATGTAAGGGGGAACACTGTGGCCTCTGGTATAAATGGAAACTCTGATGTAAGGGGTGCTCTAAGAACCCTGATTTACCTTAGTGTAATCACTCAGAGGCAGGAGAGAGAAGGGGGAGACTTCGGTCACAGACAGGAATGGATGGTGAGCTCCTCCACCCCTTGGCAGTCAGCACCTCTCATCCAGATGTATCTGAGGCTGCTTGACTTCAAATTTCCAGCCCCCACTTTCCTTTTCTGAGGCACCGCCCTGCAGATTGGAGTGTGGGGAGACAAAGAGGGGAAGGGGCGGGAGGAAGAGATGCAGATCAAGCCCTCTCTGCTCTCCCCTCTGTGTGTGTGTTTGGGGGGGGGGGGGGGGGGTTGTTAGTGCTGGCTTTGGGCAGCATATAAGAGAGTGTAACAGACACTCTCAGCTTAGACAACTGCAGCCAGCAACCCTGCTGGGAAGTCATAGTCCAGTCTAAATAATGTGTCCGGGTTTAAGGCAGTCTGAAACCCGGACACATGATTCCAAACCCGAACTGTCCGGGTGAATCCCAGACAGGTGGCAACCCTAGCTGTAGATCTGAGAGGAAGCTCTGAAATGAGAGGAAGCTCTGCTAATTTTATCATCCAATCATGTGCAAACAAAAAAGCTGTTTTTTATTTTCCTTGCATGTCCCCCTCAGATCTACACTGGCGCAGCATGAGGGATTCCCTCCAATGACACTGACTGTGTTAATGGTGGAATCAATCGATTTTTTTTCCTTTAAGCTGAAGAAATTTATATAATGCATGGCTTGCAAATGGATCTGATAGGTCACGTTGTTACAGCCTTCTTTTTTCTTTATGTCTACCTAAAGTCATTGAAAGTGTCTCACCAAAAATAAGCTCCTGATGAAGGAAATGTTCATCATAATTACTCTTCATTAGAGATGGGAAGAACACCCCCCTTTCTAAACTAAACAGTGAACCACATTGAAGTCTATGGGAGCCGAACAGAAAGAAAACAAAAGTGCCTATTTTGAAGGCTTATATGCAAGTAGATGGCCATAAAAGGGGTATGGAGGTCGGGGTACTGCCCTGGGGGACATGTATCAATGCAAAACATTTTTAAAAAACAATATTTTTTTCAGGTGCAGTGATTTTAATGATGCTTAAAGTGCAAAAATAAAAATGAAAAATGTATTTAAAAATAGTGCCTGGGGGGTCCCCTTAGTCTGCATGTAAAGCGGCACATCTGTACCATGTATAGAACCTGCTGCAGCAAAACTGACATTTCTAAAGAAAAAAAAAACAAGTCAAATGCCATTTAAAATGACTCACGGTAGCAATTCAAGTTGTAAAGCGCTTCCTAAACTGCTGGCGCTATATAAATCCTGTATAATAAAAATAATTGCTGCCACCCAGCTATTAAAAAATAAACAAAGAAAAAATGGTGCAAAGTCCCCCACTCCTTTGGGCCTAGTATGTCCTGCCCATTGATACCAATAATAGGGCACTATTACTTCCATTCAAACCAATTATGGGGTATTGTTTATGCCCACTGGTGCAGAGGCGTTTTCTGCTCCCACTGGTCACAGTCTGGCCCCACTAAAGTCTGAAGGCCAGTAAGCTGGCCGTTTGCTTAGAGAGTTCGGAGAGCCCTGCTATAGAGGAAGAGTTACTTTACCAGCATGTGAAATTTGAACAAGTTATTAACCGCTTAAGCCCCAAAGCCTCTTTCTGAGATTTGGTGTTTACATGTTAAAAACTGTTTTTTTTTTTGCTAGAAAATTACTTAGAACCCCCAAACATTATATATATATATATATATATATATATATATATATATATATATATTTGTTTTATAACACCCTAGATAATAAAATGGCGGTCGTTGTAATACTTTTTGTCACACCGTATTTGCGCAGCGATCTTACAAGCGCACCTTTTTTGAAAAAAAACAAAAACTTTTTTGAATTAAAAAATAAGACAACAATAAAGTTAGCCCAATTTTTTTTATTATATTGTGAAAGATAATGTTAGTTACGCCGTGTGAATTGATACCCAACATGTCACACTTCAAAGTGGCGCCCGCTCGTGGAATGGCGAAAAACTTTTACCCTTAAAAATCTCCATGGACGACGTTTAAACAATTCTACAGGTTGCATGTTTTGAGATACAAAGGAGGTCTAGGGCTAGAATTTTTCTCTCGCTCTAACGATTGCGCCGATACCTCACATGTGTGGTTTGAACACCGTTTTCATATGCGGGTGCTGCTCGCGTATGTGTTCGCTTCTGCACGCGATCTCGGCGGGATGGAACGCTTTAAAAAAAAACGTTATTTTTGTTATTTTGACACTGTTTAAAAAAAAATAATAATTGGGTCACTTTTATTCCTATTACAAGGGATGTAAGCATCCCTTGTAATAGAAAAAAGAATGACAGGTCCTCTTGAATATGAGATCTGGGGTCATAAAGACCTCACATCTCATATTTACGCTAAAATGCAATAAAAAAATAAATTAAAAAAGCTCTGTCGGTCCTCCCGCTCACCGCCCCCAGAGATTCCTATGGATACGTTGCATCTCGTGGGGGCAGCGAGCGCGAGAAGTACAGCCTCGCAGTGGCGATTTCCAGCACAATGGGATCGCGCTGGAAATACAATCTCGTAGTCAACCACTGTACTTGTGTGGATGTTGCTGTATTATGCGAAACTATTACAATAGAATTTACATTTTAGAATGGGGTGCCGCAAGACTGTCCATGGTTTCTAAAGGGTGCCTCAAGATTGTCCATAATTTTTAAAGGGTGCCTTAACTGAAAAAAGGTTAAGAAACACTGGATTAGGAGAAAGTCGGATAGATTGGGGTATGGAGTTCCAGAGGATGGGATGGGTTCTGGAGAAGTCCTGGAGGTGAGCATGGGAAGAGGTGACGAGGGAGCTAGAGAGCAGGAGGCCTTGAGAGGACTGGAGAGAGCGTTTTGGTTGGTATATTGAGACCAAGTTAGCGATGTAGCCGGGGGAAGAGTTGTGGATGGCTTTGTAAGATTGTTGTTCAAATTTTTTAATTAATGTTTATGTCTCCTTTGTTAGGTTCAACAGTCTTAAGGACAGTAGGACATCATTTATCACCATGATGAGAGAGTACGGCTCCTCTTTCATCCTCCTACCAGCTTTCTCATTTTCATATTTTACAGAGGTCTCCTTTCGGACGCTCTACACCATGGAAGACCTTGACTTGAAGAGCAAAGTTGTCTTTTTCAACCCAGGCTATTTACGGACACTTAATGCTCACTGGAGAATTGCAGGACTTAAGTTTCGACGACTGTCTTCTGGCTTAGTGATGGTGAGCGTGGCGGCTGAAATTTGTGAAAAAATGACGCTCTACGGATTCTGGCCCTATTCCGAGGACCTGGATGGAATTTGGATCCCCCATCACTACTTTGACAATGAAAGCCCCAAACCTAAATATTACTCGTTGCCCGATGAATTTTATCGGTACCTTCAAATGCATGCGCAAGGGTCTCTACGTCTGCATCTGGGACACTGCTAATTATTTTTTTATTTTTTGGGTAATACGTGGTAAACCTATTCACAACCTTAATGTATTTCAAAGAAATCAGCCATGTTCATAATTTTCCATCTTTTCTTGAGGCTGTACAAATTAGGTTCCTGCATTAAGGACTGGAAGAAAGACCTCGGGGGCATGACTAAAAATGTTAAATGCATGAGGGGTGTGGATATGGTTTAGGAGAGCAGCATTTTTAATATCAAGTTGAGATCAAGAACCTAGAGGCATGACCTCAAACTGGCAGAAAGGAAGTTCAAATCTAACCTTAGAATGTATTAATAGTCGATGCCTAGTACAGATTTCCATGCACATTAAAAAGTATTGTCAAAGCTTTTTTGGCTATACTTCTCTCCTTGGTCACAGGTGGACACTTATTTCTGCACTCCTGTGGCCCAGATTCAGCCAACAGCAGGTAAAGCCCACTGTCGGCTGATGTCATAGAGCTAGTCCAGGCTCCGGAAGGATCTCGACTTTAAGGTTGGGATCCACCTAGATGCCTGACTGGCCGCTGAGAACCTAAGCCAGCCACTCCCGCCTCTTTCAAAGCAGAGCAAAGAGCGGGGACTGACAGTCACCACTCTCTGCTCAGTGAAGACCAAGAACTGAGCAATCAGTTGTCATGTGATTGCTCAGTTCGTGGATTAAGAGCTGGCTGGGGACAGCTGCAGCATCAGACCGATGCTATAGCCATATACAGTCGGGTCCATAAATATTGGGACATCGACACAATTCTAAACTTTTTGGCTCTATACACCACCACAATGGATTTGAAATGAAACAAACAAGATGTGCTTTAACTGCAGACTTTCAGCTTTAATTTGAGGGTATTTTTTACAGCCAAATCAGGTAAAGGGTGTAGGAATTACAACAGTTTGTATTTGTGCCTCCCACTTTTTAAGGGACCAAAAGTAATGGGACAATTGGCTGCTCAGCTGTTCCATGACCAGGTGTGTGTTATTCCCTCAATATCCCATTTACGAGGAGCAGATAAAAGGTCCAGAGTTCATTTCAAGTGTACTATTTGCATTTGGAATCTGTTGCTGTCAACTCTCAATATGAGATCCAAAGGGCTGTCACTATCAGTGAAGCAAGCCATCATTAGGCTGAAAAAAAAAAACCCATCAGAGAGATGGCAAAAACATTAGGTGTGGACAAATCAACTGTTTGGAACATCTTTAAAAAGAAAGAACGAACCGGTGAGCTCAGCAACACCAAAAGACCCGGAAGACCACGGAAAACAACTGTGGTGGATGACCGAAGAATTCTTTCCCTGGTGAAGAAAACACCCTTCACAACAGTTGGCCAGATCAAGAACACTCTCCAGGAGGTAGGTGTATCTGTGTCAAAGTCAACAATCAAGAGAAGACTTCACCAGAGTGAATACAGAGGGTTCACCACAAGATGTAAACCATTGGTGAGCCTCAAAACAGGAAGTCCAGATTAGAGTTTGCCAAACAACATCTAAAAAAGCCTTCACAGTTCTGGAACAACATCCTATGGACAGATGAGACCAAGATCAACTTGTACCAGAGTGATGGGAAGAGAAGAGTATGGAGAAGGAAAGGAACTGCTCATGATCCAAAGCATACCACCTCATCAGTGAAGCATGGTGGTGGTAGTGTCATGGTGTGGGCATGTATGGCTGCCAATGGAACTGGTTCTCTTGTATTTATTGATGATGTGACTGCTGACAAAAGCAGCAGGATGAATTCTAAAGTGTTTCGGGCAATATTATCTGCTCATATTCGGCCAAATGCTTCAGAACTCATTGGACGGCGCTTCACAGTGCAGATGGACAATAACCCGAAGCATACTGCGAAAGCAACCAAAGAGTTTTTAAGGGAGAGAAGTGGAATGTTATGCAATGGCCAAGTCAATCACCTGACCTGAATCCGATTGAGCATGCATTTCACTTGCTGAAGACAAAACTGAAGGGAAAATGCCCCAAGAACAAGCAGGAACTGAAGACAGTTGCAGTAGAGGCCTGGCAGAGCATCACCAGGGATGAAACCCAGCGTCTGGTGATGTCATCACATTCCAGACTTCAGGCTGTAATTGACTGCAAAGGATTTGCAACCAAGTATTAAAAAGTGAAAGTTTGATTGATGTTAATCTGTCCCATTACTTTTGGTCCCTTAAAAAGTGCTATAACCTTCCTAGTCAACATCAACCACCCCACGTGACTATGTCCAGGGAAGACACAATACTACAATTTTTATCTGACAGTAAGATCCCCTCCTTAGACGGAGCAGAGGCCTCCAACCTTGATGACCCCATTTCACTCACAGAATTACAACTAGCCATAAAGGAACTAAAAACAGGGAAGAGCCCAGGCCCGGATGGCTATACATCCCAATACTACAAGACTTTTTCACAACTACTCTCTAACCCACTACTGAAGGCCTTTAACTATCTAGCTGAGACTGACAACGCCTCCAATTCCCTCCTTGCAGCATACATAGCAGTAGTACCCAAACCGGACAAAGATCACACAGACTGCACGAACTTTAAGCCCATTTCACTCCTAAATGTGGACATCAAGCTACTAGCGAAAATCTTAGCCAACCGAATTAAGCCCCTTCTAGAGACAATTATCGGACCGGAACAGGTAGGTTTCATGCCAGGTCGGGAAGCTAGGGACAACATTACAAAATCCTTAAATCTTATCCACTATGCACAAAATATGAAACTTGAAGGCCTTCTCTTGTCAACGGACGTGGAGAAGGCCTTTGACAGGGTTTCTTGGGACTATATATTGGCCACATGCACCCACATAGGCTTACCAAGCAAAATGTTGAACTGGATCAAGGCCCTTTACCGTAATCCACAGGCGCAAATTAAAATGAATAACACCCTCTCAGACCCAGTTAGGATAGGGAATGGAACGAGACAAGGCTGTCCTCTCTCGCCTCTACTCTTTATCCTCTCACTGGAACCTCTCATTAGGGCTATCAACCTATCACCGGACATAAAAGGTTTCAAAATACAGGACAGGGAGTACAAATTAGCTGCTTATGCAGACGACCTTCTTTTTTTCATCACCCAATCCCATGTCTCCATACCCAACCTCACTAAGATATTTAAAATATTCGGATATATATCCAATTTTAAAATAAATCAATCTAAATCAGAAGCCCTTAATATTAAGCTACCCCCAAATAAATATAGTTTGCTGCAAGACAACCACAAATTTAGGTGGGAACACAATACTCTAAAATATTTGGGAATAAAACTCACTCCTGGCATTGCATCACTATTTATGGCCAACTTCACCCCCCTGCTACAATCAATATCCAAAGATCTTAAAAAATGGACTCCGAAGCACTTCTCTTGGTTTGGGAGGGCTTCAATACTGAAAATGACGATACTCCCAAGGTTACTGTACTTTTTTAATGCATTACCAATCCCAATACCCAACACATTCTTTATTAAATTACAAAAAATACAGAGGGAGTTTCTGTGGTCTGGTAAGAGGCCGAGACTAAGCTTTCGCTTAATAACTCTCCCAAAAAACAAAAGGTGGTATTGGCCTCCCGGACTTTAAGAAATATCACTTAGCAACCCACATAACCAGATTAATTGACTGGCATTGCCATAGCCGAAACAAAGACTGGGTGAAATTAGAACAGAATCATAACACACTCCAACTTTCGTACTACCCTTGGACCACACACTCTAAATCAGCTGGAAACACAACTCACCCTTTGGTAGCGACCACATTGAAGGTGTGGCATAAGGCGGCCGCTCAGTACAAACTTGCCGCAATCCCAGGCCCAATGACCCCAATAGCTCAAAACCCAGATTTTCTTCCAGGTCTGAACCAAAGAACCCTGCCAAACCCTGATCTCACTTCCACTTTTCTTGTTACCCACTGTTTTGCCGGAAACAAAAATAAAAACACTAGATGCATTAAATGCGGAGTATAAAGACTCTTTTCCAGGTCCCTGGTTTCACATGCAATTGACAGATTTCCTCACTAAGAGTAAACACAAATACGCATACCTCCAGAAAAGGACTCCTTTAGAGAACATTTGCTATAACAGAGAACAGGTTCTCAAAACAACCTCAATCGTATACTCTTGGTTAGAACAACCCTCACAAATGGAGAACAATAGGCACAAAAGGAAGTGGGAGGAGGATCTTGGGACCACCTTCAGTGATACCCAGTGGAAAAAAGCTTGTGTGTTTGCACATAAGTGTTCACTGAGCACCAGGTACCAAGAGATTTCGTACAAAATTTTGACACAGTGGTATATCACTCCACAAAAGGCTAAGAAATGGTACTCCTCAGGTTCTGACTCCTGCTGGCTCTGTAATACAGCTACTGGTTCTCTTTTACACATTTGGTGGGACTGTCCTCTCGTCCTTGACTATTGGGCCCATATTTCGCAATGGATTAAGCACATAACGGAAACTAACATAACCTTAAATGCAGCGGCTTGTCTGTTGAACATAAATCCCCTTCCAATTAGCAAGTACAAAAACTCCTTGACCAGACATCTCTTAACAGCTGCTAAAACGATCATTCCACTTCACTGGAAAACTACTTACAGGTCCTTCTCAAAAAATTTGCATATTGTGATAAAGTTCATTATTTTCTGTAATGTACTGATAAACATTAGACTTTCATATATTTTAGATTCATTACACACAACTGAAGTAGTTCAAGCCTTTTCTTGTTTTAATATTGATGATTTTGGCATACAGCTCATGAAAACCCAAAAATCCTATCTCAAAAAATTAGCATATCATGAAAAGGTTCTCTAAACGAGCTATTAACCTAATCATCTGAATCAACTAATTAACTCTAAACACCTGCAAAAGATTCCTGAGGCTTTTAAAAACTCCCAGCCTGGTTCATTACTCAAAACCGCAATCATGGGTAAGACTGCCGACCTGACTGCTGTCCAGAAGGCCATCATTGACACCCTCAAGCAAGAGGGTAAGACACAGAAAGAAATTTCTGAACGAATAGGCTGTTCCCAGAGTGCTGTATCAAGGCACCTCAGTGGGAAGTCTGTGGGAAGGAAAAAGTGTGGCAGAAAACGCTGCACAAGGAGAAGAGGTGACCGGACCCTGAAGAAGATTGTGGAGAAGGACCGATTCCAGACCTTGGAGGACCTGCGGAAGCAGTGGACTGAGTCTGGAGTAGAAACATCCAGAGCCACCGTGAACAGGCGTGTGCAGGAAATGGGCTACAGGTGCCGCATTCCCCAGGTCAAGCCACTTTTGAACCAGAAACAGCGGCAGAAGCGCCTGACCTGGGCTACAGAGAAGCAGCACTGGACTGTTGCTCAGTGGTCCAAAGTACATTCGGAAATCAAGGTGCCAGAGTCTGGAGGAAGACTGGGGAGAGGGAAATGCCAAAATGCCTGAAGTCCAGTGTCAAGTACCCACAGTCAGTGATGGTCTGGGGTGCCATGTCAGCTGCTGGTGTTGGTCCACTGTGTTTTATCAAGGGCAGGGTCAATGCAGCTAGCTATCAGGAGATTTTGGAGCACTTCATGCTTCCATCTGCTGAAAATCTTTATGGAGATGAAGATTTCATTTTTCAGCACGACCTGGCACCTGCTCACAGTGCCAAAACCACTGGTAAATGGTTTACTGACCATGGTATTACTGTGCTCAATTGGCCTGCCAACTCTCCTGACCTGAACCCCATAGAGAATCTGTGGGATATTGGGAAGAGAAAGTTGAGAGACGCAAGACCCAACACTCTGGATGAGCTTAAGGCCGCTATCGAAGCATCCTGGGCCTCCATAACACCTCAGCAGTGCCACAGGCTGGTTGCCTCCATGCCACGCCGCATTGAAGCAGTCATTTCTGCAAAAGGATTCCCGACCAAGTATTGAGTGCATAACTGAACATAATTATTTGAAGGTTGACTTTTTTTGTATTAAAAACACTTTTCTTTTATTGGTCGGATGAAATATGCTAATTTTTTGAGATAGGATTTTGGGGTTTTCATGAGCTGTATGCCAAAATCATCAATATTAAAACAAGAAAAGGCTTGAACTACTTCAGTTGTGTGTAATGAATCTAAAATATATGAAAGTCTAATGTTTATCAGTACATTACAGAAAATAATGAACTTTATCACAATATGCTAATTTTTTGAGAAGGACCTGTATATCCCGACGGTCAGGGATTGGCTGGACAGAGCCCAGTATATATACAAGATGGAAGAAATATCAGCTATGAAAAAAGAGAAAAGTGATAAATTTAATGATCTTTGGCAACCCTGGGTAATATTCAGATACTCAAATGATTATCTGGATCTTACCTCCGTTAGGCCCTAATATGAGCCATGAGAAACATTGATCCATGTATTTTCCTGGAAATTTGTATACCCCTTCATCAGACATACTCTCTGAGCTCCCATTGCTGACCTGTAGGATTGTTTCTTAACTACAATTTTTTTGCTTTTCTTTTTTGTTGTCCCTGTCTTGCCATTACTCCCAAACCTAGACCAGGCCCTTAGGGGCTATCCCACCATGTTTCAGATACTCCTCTTCGTGTCCTCATTATCCCTATACTTTCTGTTTATCCCACCCCTCTCCCCTTATCCTCCCTTTCCTTACCCCTCTTTCCTACTCCCCCCTCTTTTCTATATTACCCATTGTGATATTTGGACTATGCCCTTGCTCTGTTTATCAACAACACGACAATGTTTGATGTATCACGCTGCAATGACTTTTATTCATTTGTTACCAGTCTCTGAGTACTGTATCCCTTTAAACAACATTATCTTTTATATCAATAAAATTATTTTTGATTATGAAAAAAAATTAAAATAAAAAGAAGTGGAAGGCACATATACAAACTGTTGTAATTCCTACACCGTTCACCTGATTTGGATGTAAATACCCTCAAATTAAAGCTGAAAGTCTGCAGTTAAAGCACATCTTGTTCATTTCATTTCAAATCCATCATGGTGGTGTATAGAGCCAAAAAGATTAGAATTGTGTCAATGTCACAATATGTATGGACCTGACTGTAGGTGAGCATACCATTTAGTCTTTTTCTGTCCTTCTCCTTCTATGTTAAGCTAAAAAAGTGTGATTTTCGGAACTTATTAATGATAAAATGTTTGAAAGGGCTAAAGAGAATATATCATGGTTTTATATATAGTTTCCTTATTTATTATGAGATGTTACGCAGAAACTAAAAAATATTTTCAGGAAAAAATAACTTTTTTTTATAGACTTGACTTCTTTTTTTTTTTTAACCGAGCACAGTAGCTCAAGGTTAAATATACATGTGCAAGCTAATGTTTTGGAGCAGTGAGTCCAAACTCGCAGCAACTCGCCCTCTCTTAAGATGACACTATAGGGCAGGGATCCTCAAACTACGCCCTCCAGTATGATTTACACGGCTCATGGACTGAAACTAGTGAGCAGGCTGTGCTGATACCGACCCCCCATCAGGACAGGGCAGTGGCGCCGAAACTGACAGGCTCTGTGAAGGGACACAAGCAGAGCCACACCCCTCCCTCTCCTTGAGCAGAGCATTCACCTGGCAATGCCTGCTCCTATTGGCTACATTCAGAACCAATAGCTAGGAAACTAGAGCATTATGGGAATTGTAGTCCTGGATAACAGCAGGCCCCATGATGATTCCTTGAGAGGAGTTCAGCCCCCAACATGCTGAGCGGGAGGGGGACTAGGAAGAGAGGAGAAGAAATACCATGAGGCTGTCGAATGGAGGGAGCCAGTGATTCTTTTATTAGCCTCCAAGGTAAGAACTTACCTCCCATCCATCTGGCTGCTCCCACTCTGTTCTACCCTCCACCTGGCTGCTCCCACTCTGTCCTACCCTCCACCTGGCTGCTCCCACTCTGTCCTACCCTCCACCTGGTTGCATCCACCCTGTCCTTCCTTCCACCTGGCTGCTCCCACTCTGTCCTCCCCTCCACCTGACTGCTCCCACCCTGTCCTCCCCTCAACCTGGCTGCTCCCACTCTGTACTCCCCTCCACCTGGCTGCTCCCACTCTGTACTCCCCTCCACCTGGCTGCTCCCACTCTGTACTCCCCTCCACCTGGCTGCTCCCACTCTGTACTCCCCTCCACCTGGCTGCTCCCACTCTGTCCCCCCCTCCACCTGGCTGCATCCACCCTGTCCTCCCCTCCATCTGGCGGCTCCCACTCTGTCCTACACTCCACCTGACTGCTCCTCTGTCCTCTCCCCTCCCCTCCCTTTGTGTTGGGGGTCTGTGTGATGGGGGGTCTGTTATTCGGGGCTTTGTAACGGGGAGAAGTTTGTGTTGGGGGGCTTTGTGATAGGGGACCTAATACGGGGGGCATCTTTGATGGGGGGATCTATAATGGAGAGAAATCGCTGATGGGGGGGTCTGTGATAGGGAGGGGGTTCTGTTATGGGGGGGATCTGTGATGGGGGGGGTGTTCTGTCATGAGGGGAGTCTGTGAAATACTAATACGTTTATGTTGATTAAAATTGTTCTTTATTTTAAATATTGTATTGTTTTTTCCTGTTTTTTTACACTTCAAATAAGATGTGTGCATAGGTTCATATTTTTTTTAAACTATAGTCCGGCCCCCCAACAGTCTGAGGGACCATAAACTGGCCCCCCTGTTTAAAAAGTTTGAGGACCCCTGCTATAGGGCATTTCAATGTTTCAATCAGAGAGAGAGGGTCTGAAAGGAAACATACTCTATTCTACTTTCTCTTTACAAATCTCTGCGTTCTGCGCCCGCAATCACTCACCACCATGCGAGCTAGCCTATAGGTGGTGAGTGATCGTGAGGAGGAGCCAAGACAGCCGCTGAGGAACCCGAGAAGACGTGGATCTGGGCCACTCTGTGCAAAATGAGCTGCACAGCGGAGGTAAGTATAACATGTTTGTTATTTATTATTTTTTTTTACATTTTCGTTAGTGTTCCTTTAAATATGACCTATGAAGAATTCCTTGAACATGCTAAATGAATGAACCACCTTTGCCTTTGAGAGTTTTCATTGCTGAGAAAAAGAGGGGTATTTATAGAAGAGAATGAACGCCGCTATCTGCTTAACAGCAAAAAATGGCTCCCCACCATGGCCTGAAATTTAAAAGGGCCATTCATAAAATGTAAGCCATGGTGTGGAAACCTGCAGTGTCCCATGGCATTCTTTCTGCTTAATGCTGCAAAGAGAGCCCCATGATCAGAGAACAGACCAGCAGCCACATGAATTTCATAGGTCACATGATTGGGCTTTTGTATCGGCGATAGTTTTATTATTGAGCTTCTAGGTCTGTATGTAGGCCATAACCAATAAGCGTGGGAGACAATATTTATGTTGTAGGATTTGGCAGGAAAAAAAAAAAGGAAAATTTATTTTAAATTTGTTTTAAAGTGAATATATATTGTTTTGCATATTTTCTTTTATTTATTCGTTAAGTTCAGGACTAAAAAAAATAAAACATTTAATTTTTCTTAAAATAAACATGTATGTTTCTGAGGAGTGTTACTCTGCAGATTGTACATGTGAACTGATTTACCATCTGTACATGTAAGCAGGGGCGGCCTGTGTATTAAGGGCGCACTGGCGCCGCCCCCTCTATCCTCGCCACCCCCTATATGGTTCATGGATAGATTCAGGGCTTTTTTTCAGCAGGAACGTCGGGGAGCGCAGTTCCAGCACCTCCAGCACTGAATGTATACAGTGGCAAGGGCTAGTGGGGTGTGCTGAAGGGTTCAATGACGCCAGCTGCTGGGGGATCTATTGTTGCTGGGGGGTTGTTGTGTTGCTAGTGGGTCAATTGTCGCTGGGAGGGATCTACTGTTGAGGGAGGGGTCTATTGTTGCTGGCTGCTGGTGGGTCTATTAATGATGGCTGCTGGGGGATCTACTGTTGCTGGGGGGATCTGTAGTTGAGGGAGGGGTCTATTGTTGCCGGTGGGGTCTGTTGTTCCTGGGGTAGATCTGCTGTTGCGAGGCAGTATTTTGTTGCAAGCGGTCTATTGTTGCTAGGGGGATCTGTTATTGTTGGGGTTGTCTATTATTGTGGAGGGATCTATTTTTGTTTTGGGGGGAGCTATCATTGCTGACTGCATGGGATCCATTTTATTGCTTTTCTTATTATAATTACCAATTTCATACAGATTACTTAGCACTAGGGATGAGCCGAACACCCCCCAGTTGGGTTTGCATCAGAACATGCGAACACCATTAAAGTCTATGGGACTCGAACATGAAAAATCTAAAGTGCTAATTTTAAAGGCTTATATGCAAGTTATTGTCATAAAAGGTGTTTGGGGACCTGGGTCCTGCCCCAGGGGACATGTATCAATGCAAAAAAAGTTTTAAAAACGGCAGTTTTTTCGGGAGCAGTGATTTTAATAATGCTTAAAGTAAAACAATAAAAGTGAAATATTCCTTTAAATTTCGTACCTGGGGGGGGGGGGGGGGTGTATATAGTATGCCTGTAAAGTAGCACTTGTTTCCTGTGTTTATAACAGTCTGCACAAAATGTTTTTTCTGAAGGAAAAAAAGTCATTTAAAAGCACTCGCGGCTATAATGAATTGTCGGTCCCGGCAATACAAAGAAAAGTCATTAAAGTCATTGAAAAAAAAAAAAAATGCGTGGGGGTCCCCCCCAATTCAATTACCAGGCCCTTCAGGTCTGGTATGGATATTAAGAGAAAACCCTGCGTCAAATAAAAAAAAAATTATGTGGGGTTCCCCCCAAATATCCATACCAGGCCCTTCAGGTCTGGTATGGATTTTAAGGGGAACTCCATGCCAAATTAAAAAAAAAATGACGTGGAGTTCCCCCCAAAAATCCATACCACACCCTTTATCCGAGCACGCAACCTGACAGGCCGCAGGAAAAGAGGGGGGGGACGAGAGTGCGCCCCCCCCTGAACCGTACCAGGCCACATGCCCTCAACATGGGGAGGATGCTTTGGGGGTCTGTGATCCCTCAAAGCACCATGTCCCCATGTTGATGGGGACAAGGGCCTCATCCCCACAACCCTTGCCCGGTGGTTGTGGGGGTCTGCGGGCGGGGGGCTTATCGGAATCTGGAAGACCCCCAGATTCCGCCCCCCCTATGTGAATTGGTAACGGGGTACATTGTACCCCCTACCATTTCACAAAAGAAAGTGTCAAAAATTTTAAAAACCACACAGACACCGTTGTGAAAAGTCCTTTATTAAAAATAAAAAATAAAAGCCATTCCAGCGTTGTAATGCAGTCTGTCCAGCGACGATCCATGAATCATTCTCCAGCGATGAACGACGCACATCTTCCCTGCACCGGAGCCTCCCGGCTAATGACTCGCAAGCAGTGTTGACAGTTCTTTTATAACCGAGGTCAGAAACCCCCATGACGCGTTAGAGTGGGCAGGGTTACCCCTCTAAAAATAAAAATCACTGCTCCCGAAAAAACTGCAGTTTTTAAACCTTTTTTTTGCATTGATACATGTCCCCTGGGGCAGGACCCAGGTCCCCAAACACTTTTTATGACAATAACTTGCATATTAACCTTTAAAATTAGCACTTTAGATTTCTCCCATAGACTTTAAAAGGGTGTTCCGCGGCTTTTCGAATTTGCTGCGAACACTCGAACATAAAGCTCATCCCTGCTTAGCACCACAAAATTATACTTGGTTCTGTTTTCTCTAAAATAGGTGGTACTAGGAGGTGGGTAGGGGGTGGAAACATCTGACGGTGCTCGGAGGTAGGTAGGGGGCAGAGACATCTGATGGTGCTTGGAGGTGGGAGGTGGCGGAGACAAGGGGTGACTTGGGAGAGGAGAGTTCCTGCACCTATTCTGTGAGAAAAAAAGCCCTGGATAGATTCATGCATAGCATGAATCTATCCAAGGCTGCCACTGCCACCCCCTATTCAGGCGTCCGGCACCTTTTCAGACGCTGGGCGCTCGAATTACAGCAGTGGGGTGTTTTTTTGAAGTACCTGATTAGAGCCATAGGCAGAGTCCACCCAGATGTGTTATAAAAGCAAATTAATATTTGCTTTTCTAACACTGAATCACCTCTCTGCCAATCAGGAAGCGCGGGTCTGTTACCCTTTTCCCAATTGGCTTAAAGGTTAGGTGATCCTATTGGACGCCAAGAGGAGGGGAGGAGACGCACAGTGGAAGCCGCCGTGATCTCAGAGGGGAAGAGGACATGGAAGACGCTGCAAGATGCCTGCCCCCCTGTCCGATGATCCCTGATGTGCCTGATATTCCCTGACGTGCCCGCCGATTGGGTGAGTGCCGGTTGATTAGCAAACAGCGGGGGGCTTGAGGTGCTGCAGGGGGGGTTGTTGTTTGCCGCCCCCCCAAACAAAAAAACAACAGCCATCACTACATGTAAGTGTTCCTATTTTTCGGATGGAGATTACTTATGAGTGAGTTCTAGAGACATTTACACCTTACAGCCGAGGCCAAAAGTTTTGAGAATCACACAACTATTAATTTTCACAAAGTCTGCCGCCTCTGTATTTTTAGATCTTTTTGTCAGATGTTACTATGGAGTACTGAAGTATAATTACAAGCATTTCATAAGTGTCAACGGCTTTTACTGACAATTACATTTAGTTTATGCAAAGAGTCAATATTTGCAGTGTTGACCCTTAGTTTTCAAGACCTCTGTAGCTCACCCTGGCATGCTATGAATCAACTTCTGGACCACATCCTGACTGACGGCAGCCCATTCTTGCATAATCAATGCTTGGAGTATCTCAGAAATTGTGGGGGGGGGGGGGGTTTGTTCACCCACCTCTTGAGAATTGACCACAAGTTCTCAATGGGATTAAGGTCTGGGGAGTTTCCTGGCCATGGACCCAAAATTTCCATGTTTTGTTCCCCAAGCCACTTATTTATTACTTGTGCCTTATGGCAAGGTGCTTCATCATACTGGAAAAGGCATTGTTCCTTAGCAAACTGTTCTTGGATGGTTGGAAGAAGTTGTTCTTGGACACCTAACTGACACTTTTGACACTTTTTTGGGAACCAGTGACATTATTACAGTGATTAGTGCTAAAAATATGCACTGTTACTGTACTAATGACTCTGGCAAGGAAGGGGTTAACATCAGGCACGATCAAAGGGTTAAATGTGTGCCTGGGAGGTGCTTTCTAACTGTGTGGGGGTTGCTCTCACCTCATGAAGACAGAGATTGGTGTTCATCTATCTTCTCCCCTGTCAGAACCACGATCTGCCTTGTTTACATAGGCAGATCACCATTCTGCCTCTCTGGGAAATGATCGCAGGTGGCTGGCGGACAACGCTGTTTGGCATCCCCTGTGTCCAATCAGCGCGCAATCGCGCCTCCGGTGGCACGCGCGCTTCCTCAGTGTCTATTGCACAAAATGACCTACAGGTACATCATTTCACGCAATAGAGCCGACCTGCCACAGTAAAAGTGCGGTAGGCAGTCGGCAAGTGGTTAATAACTTACACAGGTCATTCAAATTTCACATGTTAATCGAGTCAATCTTCCTCTATAGTAACTTTTCTTCTTTTTCATTGCAGATAAATAATGGATTTCAATTGGAAGCAAAATGCTGTCATTAAGTTCTTGATGAAGGAGGGGTGTAAGGCTGTCCACTGAAGACACGCAAAGACTGGAGACGACACCATTAACAAGAGTCACCAATGGCAAGACATTGCCCGTGGAAATGGTGTCATCTCCATAAAAATTCTGTAGTTTTCTCTGGATGTCGGACAGCTGCTCCCCTCCTTTATCAATAACTCAATGACAGCATGTTGCTTCTGCTTGGAATTCACTATTTACCTGCAATGAAAGAGAAGAAGAGTTACTATGAAGATAGAGTTAGTTTGTCAATGTAAATCACAATTATTAATCACACTCTCACTTCCACAAAATTGTGAACATACTCATAAAATGCTCATACTCCAGAGAAATGTGTTTGAAGTAGTTAACACAACCAATATAGCTTATGCCAGGGTCAGCAACCTGTTGATCATGATCTACCTGTCGATCATGGTAAGCCGACAGGTAGATCACAGGGCTGGGCCGAGGCTTCCCCCCAGTCTTCTTAATAGCGGAGCGGCATGAGAGGCAGCACAGTGCTGGGTGGAGGGCGGCATCGGGATCTGCCAGAGTTAACTTTGCAAGGCAGTCCTAGCAACCAATCATCAGCTTGTTAACATGAAAAGTTAACTCTGGAGATCCCGATCACGTCCTCTCCCCAGCACTGTGCTGCCTCTTACGACGCTCTGATGTACAACAGGTGTTCTGTCGAAAACGTTAACCCGTCAAAATATTCAACCGCCTCACTTCCGGTGCAGCCAAGTCACGATCAGCAAACACTGCTCATGTGTGCAGATGGTCGGAGGTCGAGCAAAATTATAAAACACTGCCATGTTGGTACACCTAAAACATTTCTGATTCCCCGTCCTATTGGTAAATAGGACGGGTAAATAGCGGCCGCTCACTCGGTCGTCGGAGGTCCAGCAACATTATAGAACACCGCCATGTTGGTACACCTAAAACATTTCTGATTCGCCGTCCTATTGTTTTAATTCAGATAAACAACGTCTATTCACTGGAATTTTATTATAACATGGCGGCCTGTCTGCAAAGACCCTTTCATAGAACTATAGAGTTCTCTAATTTCCTCAACCTCTGATGATCTGCACATGCGCAGAGTTTGCTGATCATGACTCGGCTGCACCAGAAGTGATGTGGTTTGAGAGATTTTGACGGGTTGGAGTTTGACAAAACACCGGTGTAAGAAAAGAGAGCTACCTACACACAGCTGTGTGTTGTTAAGGGGGCAAATGTCTCTACTCGTGGGGGACTGAGCTACTGTATGTGTGTGTAGCGCCCTCTACCATAGATAGGTGTTAGAGGTGAGGATTTTTGTGATAGCTGTCAGGCAGGTAAATTATGCTGCATGCTAGGCCTGCTTGTTTTTGATCTGGGGGGCAGGGAGTGGTTAGTGTAGCAGTGGGTGTGACCACCTGTCTTTCAGTTCTTGGGTGCCTCCCCTGCTTCCAGGGAGAATGTTCTGGAAGAGGGGCAGGGCTGGGAATTGGAGTGACAGGGAGCTCATGTGAGGAGCCCTGACCAATCCCCAACTGGAATTGGCAGGGGGCAGGCCTCCTTCATAAGATCAGGTCCAGCCCACTGGAGGGGAGTTGTCGGCTGGGTGAAGTGAAGAATGGATTGCTAGACTGTAGCAGGAGGCCCATCCTCATCTGGGCGGGGTGGTGTGCCTCGGCGGAGGAGCTCAGGAGCTGGGAGGGAGCCTCATCCTTACAGGGTCATGGAGGAGGTGTCCTGGAACAGAGGAGCTGGAGAAGCAGTCGGTACGCATGTCTGGGTAGATTCTTCACCAAGGACTCAGGGCAGGAGAAGGTCGGTGAGTGAGGCACAGTGGATATCTGGAGGAGGCATGCCAGGGGAGCTGGGAGCAAGGCCAGAAGAGAGACTGTGGGGTTTTGTGTCTAATTGATGTGGCCTGTGGGCACAGGATTTGCAATTCGGGCTAGAAGGGGTACTGCAGGCCCCTGGCCTATCAGCGTTCAGCAAGTCAAATAACCACCTGGGATTATTCAGAGTGATCCCAAGTGCAGTGTAAAGATGATGGGGTGGAGATGCTAACATGTTACAGTGAAGTTCGTGCAGGAGGAGAGGAGTCCTGGGAGAAACAGTCTGCAGGAGTTGGTGCAGAGGAGTGACTGTAAATGTTAGAGTCCATCACTTATTCAGTGCTAATGAATCTACAATTATTCAAGAATGATGCCAAAGTGATCGGTTCTATGGGCATCCCATACTCCCTTGCCCCAACCAAGTTATATCCCCCAAATAAACAAAAACAAAACAAAAGCAAATGACTGTTCATTGTCTCTGGGAGTGATATATGGAGGTCTGGCAGCAGGGTGACATGGTGGGTGATAGTAACTAGTAGCAACCATCCGCTACATGTGTGTAGATGGAGGTGCAGAGGACAGTGCTATGTAGGGGGGCAGAGGACACTGCTATGTGGACACTATTGTATTGGGGGGATGCAGAGGGCATTGCTATGTGGGGAGGGGGTGCAGAGGGAACTACAGTGGGGGGAGGGGGGTAGAGGACACTGCTTTGGGGGGGTAGAGGACATTACCGTGGGATGAGCAGGCAGAGGATACTACTGTGTGTGTGTGTGTGTGTGTAGGGGGGGCAAAAGACACTACCATGTGGGGGAAGCAGGGGGGCAGAGAACATTATAGTGGGGAAACCGAGTACATTACTGGGGGGGGGTGATGTTAAAGGGGGCAGCACTGTGGGGGGGACAGAGGATACTACTGTGGGGGGAAGTGATTTGAAGCGAAGAATACACCACTATTCTTCATGTAGGCTTTTTATTGGGGGCTTTATTTTTATTTTTTTACAGGGTGACGATGACACTCCAGCCTCCCTCATCCCCAGGGATCTTTGATTTCCTCCATGTTGACCAGGTTGATCTCAACCTCTGAAAGGTTGCCCACTCCTGGCTTATAGTGTCCTTTAAAAATTCCAGGTCAATACAAAAAAGACTGCAGTAGTTCCACACCGAAAGTGACCATTAGTGTTTCCTCTTCATCAACATACAAGCACACAGCCCACTCACCGGAACCTTTTGACATCAGAAACCCCTGATGATGTCAGACGCATACTGACGAAACGCGTATGGTGGGACTATCGGGACACGTCACTTCCGCCATTTTGGAATGCAGGTGGAACGGCGTTCCCAAGCCATTCAAATGCTGTGATACATCTTGTGACACTGTAAATGTGTCTATAACCTATTTTTAAAGAAAACTGCATTTATTGCATGAGAGGCTTCTCTTTGCTCAATGCTTGAGCTGTGTAATCTGCCCTCTTCTAAACTGTAAAAAAAAACTCCCTGAACCTGCCACTTCCTGTATCCCCTCTATGCGCTGACCACAATAACCAGGGTTAATCAGCCCTTGTGGCCACTGTGGTCAGAGTGCGTCCCTCTGCTCTCCTCTCTCCCTCTCACCCTCTCCTTCCTGCCTGTCAGCGCCTTCTCTGTGTCTATCACCACTCCGCCCGACTCCCCGCCACTATTATTTAAAAAAAAAAAAAAAAACTACAATTGTCACTGCCAGCCCCTCTATTAGAGGCTGGCATCGTACTCTGTGTAAATCCTTTCTAAAAACGAGCATTCTAAATAGCTATTTACGGCTGTCTTCAGGCCGGTCACGTGACTCGCAGCTCCGAGACATGGTTTCTGCCGGAGGAGCCGAGCGGCCACGTGATCTCCCCGGCTGACATCAGAGGGAGATCGCAGTCTCTCCTGCAGGTAGCCGTGTATCAGAGCTGAAAAGCAGCCGCGGCCTGAAGACAGCTGTAAATAGCTATTTAGAATGCTTGTTTTTAGAAAGGATTTACACAGAGTACTATGCCAGCCTCTAATAGAGTGGCTGCCAGTTTTTAACAAATAGGGCTAACAAAAACTTTAACTACTTCAAACACATTTCACTCAGCCAAGAGTCCTGGGCAGCCAAGACAATCCTACAACATCACTGGATAGAGAGGGAGCTCAGGTAAGTATTAGGGGGCTAAGGGGAGCTGCTGCACACAGAAGGCTTTTTATCTTAATGAAATGAATGATCCTTTTCTCTTTACATGCATTTTTAATTCTTCACAAATCCCCCCAGCTCTCTCACAAATCCCCCCAGCTCTCTCACCTCTCACAAATCCTCCCCCCAGCTCTCTCACCTCTCACAAATCCCCCCAGCTCTCTCACCTCTCACAAATCCCCGCCAGCTCTCTTACCGCTCACAAATCTCCCCCAGCTCTCTCACAAATCCCCCCATCTCTCTCACCTCTCACAAATCCCCCCAGCTCTCTCACCTCTCACAAATCCCCCCCAGCTCTCTCACTTCTCACAAATCCCCCCAGCTCTCTCACCTCTCACAAATCCCCCCCAGCTCTCTTACTGTTCACAAATCTCCCCCGGCTCTCTCATAAATCCCCTAGCTCTCCTACCGTTCACAAATTTCCCCCAGCTCTCTCACAAATCCCCCCAGCTCTCTTACCTTTCACAAATCCCTCCCGGCTCTCTCACCTCTCACAAATACCCCCAGCTCTTTCACCTCTCACAAATCCCCCCCCCCAGCTTTCTCACCTCTTACAAATACCCCCCAGCTTTCTCACCTCTCACAAATTCCCCCCACCTCTCTCACAAATCCCCCCAGCTCTCCTACCTCTCACAAATCCCCCAGCTCTCTCACAAATCCCCCCTGCTCTCTCACAAATCCCCCCTGCTCTCTCACAAATCCCCCCTGCTCTCTCACAAATCCTCCCTCCCAGCTCTCTCACAAATCCCCCCCCAGCTAACTCACAAATTCCCCCCCAGATCTCTTACCTCTCACACATCCTCCCCCACCCCCAGCTCTGTGAGAAATCCTCACCCCCAGCTCTCTCACAGACCCTTCCTGCCCCCCACAAAAAGCTCTCTCTCACCTCTCGCAGAATGCAGCCGGCACCGCCCTGTTAGCTGTGCCCGGGCCTTTTTTTTCAACACAGTGACGTTTTCTGCAGCTCTGCCTATTAGGAATGTAGCACAGAGCCAAGGGAGGAGATTCACAGCACTTCACTCCACTCTGCTCTGCACAGTTGTGACAACCGACAGGCGAAGAAAGAAGAAGCACCTCCACCAAGACCCATATTTACAAAAAAAAATGAATTTCATATATCTGATTCCATAGTCCTGACTCCTTCACTCTGTACATTACATACTCTGACCCCTGCATTCTTGCATCTGTGCATTTCATACTCCTGACCCCAACACTCTCTACATTCTATCAGTGGCAGCTGGTGGTAATGTTTTTTGTGGGGCAGCAAACAGTGCACCCATCCGTCTCCTCCCTCCTCCTCTGCGGCCAATCAGAAATGGGTCTCGGACCCGTGCTTCCTTTTTTGGCGGAGAGACAATTCAGTATGAGAATAGTGAATAATTATTTGCTATTGTCACACACCTGGGTGGGCTCTGAGCGCATTCTCAGCGCCCCGAGCCCACCCTATTTTGAAGCCTATTAGAGCTTCTGGCTCTAATTGGTGCTTCAAAAAACCACCCACCCCGTATTGGAATTCATGCGCCCAGCGGCGTCCTGAAAGGGCCGGGACGCATGGATATGGGGGGGTGGCGGCGATGGATAGGGGAGGCAGTGCCATGCATCTTTAATGGACGGGCCACCCCTGAATTCCATAGGCCTGACTGCTACACTCAGTACATTACATACTCTGAGCCCTGCATTCTGTACATTTCTTACTCCTGACCCCAACACTCTCTACATTCCATAGTCCTGACTCATACACTCTGTACATTACATATTCTGAGCCTGGCATTCTGTGCATTTCATACTCTCGACCCCAACACTCTGTACGTTCCATAATCCTGCCTCATACACTCTGTACATTACATACCCTTGACCCTTGCATTCTGTGCATTTCATACTCCTGACCCCAACACTCTGAACATTCCATAGTTCTGACTCCTACACTCTGTACATTACATACTCTGACCCCTGCATTCTTGCATCTGTGAATTACATACTCCTGACCCCAACACTTTGTACATTTCATACTCCTGACCCCTACACTTTGTATATTACATACCCATGACCCCTGAATTCTGTGCAACATATACTCCTGTCCCCTACACGCTGTACATTACATACTCCTGTCCCCTACACGCTGTACATTACATACTCCTGTCCCCTACACGCTGTACATTACATACTCCTGTCCACTACACGCTGTACATTACATACTCCTGTCCCCTACACGCTGTATATTCCATACTCCGGACTCCTACACTATGTAAATTCTATACTCCCGACTCGTACACTCTGCACATGATATACCCCTGGTGTGCAGCAGGAGACCAAAATTCACATGGCTCTTGTATGTAGACAATATTTGGTTATTTTGGATTTTAGCTTTAACTGCTTCCGGACTGCCCCACACAGATATACTGCGGCAGGCTGCGCGAAATCGCATACCTCTATGTGATTTTGTGCCAGAGGTCTGGAACGTGCACATGCGCCACCAGCGGACTGCTCCCACTGTGATTGGACACAGTGGGAGCCAATTAGTGGATCTGGTGGACCCGATGTTTGCCGGCACCTTGCAATCATTCTCAGGAGAAGCAGAATGCCGCTCTGCCTATGTAAACAAGGTGGATCGCCGTTCTGTGAGAGGGGAAGATGGAGATCTTGTGTTTCTGCTAAGCAGAAACACGGACCTCTTTCTTTTCCCAGTCAAAGCACCTCCCCCACAGTTAGCAAGCACCCCCCAAGGGACACACCCTTTGATCACCCCTGATGTTAACCCCTTCCCTGCCAGTGTCATTAGAGCAGTTACAGTGCACTTTTTTTTAGCACTAATCACTTTATTGGTGTCACTGGTCCCCAAAAACTGACAAAAGTGTCAGTTAGGTGTCCGATCTGTCCACCACAATGCCAGAGTCCATCTAAAAATCACTGATTGCCATATCTAGTAAAAAAAAAAATCCATAAAAATATCCCATAGTTTGTAGACGCTATAACTTTTGCGCAAGCCAATCAATATACACTTATTGGCAAGTTGTTTACCAAGAAATATGTAGCAGAGTACATATTGGCCTAAATTTATGAGGAAATTTGATTAATTTTTTTTTTTTATTTGAGGTTTTATTTTTGGGTACAGCGTCGCACAACTGCGCAATTGTCAGTTAAAGTAACGTCGTGCTGTATCGCATAAAAAAGGCCTGGTCAGGAAGGGGGGCTGAAGTGGTTAAAGTTTGAACCCAATTCTTTGTATAGCTGGATGTTGGTTGAGGGACTGTATACCCATACAGGTCGTCCCGTACCTGGTAGGAGTCTAATATGACGAGGTCGGCCTCCCTTGTATCTCCTATCCAAGCCCCACTGAAGGTGGAACAGTTGGTGGCTAGGGACAGGAGGAACACGAGTGCCTGGGAATGTTGCTTGTAGAGCCTGCGGTGGAAGTAGTAGGCTCGGTGGCACCAGCAGGACAGCATTTGAAGAGCTGGGATGGAACTCAGAAGATCAGCGGATGTTAAATAGCAGGGGTCTTCAAACTACGGCCCTCCAGGTGTTCAGGAACTACAATTCTCATCATGTCTAATCATGTCTGTGAATGTCAGAGTTTTGCAATGCCTCATGGGATTTGTAGTTCCGCAACAGCTGGAGGGCCGTAGTTTGAGTATCCCTGTTAAAGAGGAACTCCAACCAACTTGAAGGTTCAGGCTTGGTGGCTTGTCTGTACTTCCTATGGTCAGGAGACAGGAGAGCACTGGACACAGGAGAGCTGAGAAGATAGAGAGCCGGCTCAGGTTTCCAGAGGCAGTGTCAGAGCCGGTCCGACGATGAAAGCGGAGTCGTGGAGATAGCCGAGTTCGGTAACAGGCGGGCTGCAGAGTACAAGGCATAAGCAGGAGGAAGATAATGTGCAGGCCGGAGTCAAGTACCAGTAATCAAGTATATCAGAGTCCAGAAGCAGAGTCAGAGGAAGCCGGGATCAGTAAAGGGTATCAAGCCGGTAATAAGCAAGGTTCAGAGGATCAGGACACAGCTGAAGACCAGTCAGCACTTGTAGAGAGTCTAAACACCCTTTAAATAGGTCGTCTGGTGCGAACTGGCGTTAGGGACGCGCGCCTGCGTGTGCACGCCATTTGTTGCGCATGCGCACTGGCGTTCTGGAAGTCTGTTGTTGTCCGGGAACGTGCGCATGCGCGCCAAGCGTGAATTAGCAGTTCTCTTACACAGGTCATGGTGAGAAGGGGATAAGGCAAAAAGCCCTCACTCTATTCGGTGCACACCATAGTAAAACCTTCTTAAAACAGAAGGTATTCCCATGGCTCAGTCTATCACAAATCCCCAAAATTAGAGGAGTATTCCTCATTTCAGGACAGTGGGTAGAGCCATTCAAATCATTGCTTTATGCCTCATTAGGGAGCCCTACATCCAGAACCACTGATGTATAGTGAAAACGTAGCCCAATATTATAGAGCCATTTATACCAAATTGCACACAGCTGTTTCAGGCTATTTTTCCATCATCAGTGCAGTGAAGGGAAACCATCGAGTTTGATAAGTGCGTCTTTAAACTTGGCAGCATGGCCGAGATTCTGTGGAATTTTGTTATAAAGTTTGCTTAATGTGTTGCACAGCAGCAAAGGCAAGGCACCATTTTGCATGTCCATCTGTGCACCAAGCCAGGAATAAAGGTTTATGGTAGAGATTCTATGGAATTTTCTTATAAGGTTTATATAAGGCGTTGTATTATTATCTATGGTAATAAAGACACACCTTTCCATGGGCACTACCACCTGCCCAGAGGGTAATTACTCACTTCACATCCCAATCTGCTTTATCACATTTGTGTTATACCATATACTGTAATGGTGAGACGTTGGAAGGTCCTCCTGATCCTGAGTACTGGGTTTGGCGTGTTACCTCTTCTACCATAGTCTGCAGAGCCAGCCGGGACCTGGACACCACCGGTAAGTCTTTGAGATTTGATAATACTGCAGAAGTGTGGGGGACTCCATCCTTGGTATGTGAGTGTAGGGGTAGAGAGAGGGGAAGAGAGATATTAGAGAAGGACGAAGGACCATGTCAGGTTTTCACTTACCTTCATGGAACTGCTCCTTCACTGATTGGGAACACCACCAAAGGCAAGGCAACATTTTGCAAGTCCAGCTCTGCAACATGCCAGGAATAGAGATATATGTGTGATAAGGATGGCAGAGAGTCTATAGAATTTTCTTTTAAAGTTTACATAAGGTGTTGCATTATTATCTATGGTAATAAAGACACACCTTTCCATGGTAACTTCTACCTGCCCAGAGTGTAACTACTCACTGCACATCCTGAGACATCCCAATCTGCTCTATTACCATTGTGCTATACCATATAATGATGAGACTTTGGAAGGTCTTCCTGATCCTAAGTACTGGGTTGGCATGTTACCTCTTCTACCAGAGTCTGCAGAGCCAGCCGGGACCTGGATACCACCGGTAAGTCTTTGAGGTTAGATAATAGTGAAGTGTGGTGGACTCCATCCTTTCTATAAGAGTGTAGGAATAGAGAGAAGGGCAGAGAGATATTAGAGAAGGAGTAAGGACCATGTTGGGTTTTCACTTACCTTAATGGAATTGCTCCTTCGCTGGCAAGTCAACATCTTTCGTGTCCAGCTCTTCGCCAAGCCAGGAATAGATGTTTATGTGTAAAATGGTCTACTAACTGGGTTTGAAGCACCATGGGTGCATATACTTTCCAGACATGTGAGTGTAGAAGTAGAGAGAGGGGCAGAGAGACATGAGAGAAGGTGTAAGGACCATGTCAGGTTTTCACTTCCCTTAATGGAATTGCCCCCTTAATGGGAATTTAACACTGCCGGCTTCCCTCCTCTCCCACTGGTTGTTGCTGTGGATGTTTTAGGATGAGTGGGGGAAGGGGCCAGTAAATATTCCATTTACCAGCCCCTTCCCTTTCTGAATGAACATCATGAGTGATAGGTAGAGTGTGTTTGAGCTTTGGGGTGCACACCCTAATGCCAAAGGCTGCGCACACCTATGCTTCTAGGCATGGTCCAGGTTCTGCTTTTAATTTAGGCTTATTTGCTTTGATGGTTCAACGTAACCTGCATTCCCTCCATTATCTTCAGAAAAAGTGGTATATGGAGACCACGAAACACCTTGAGCAGAAATCTGTTTAAGGTATTATGATTATCATGGAAAGATATGGTTGTGGAATATTTCCATCTAGGAAAACAGATTAAGGTTTGTATTGTGTGAATGTTGGGCTACTAATATGTATGTACACCAGATGCATTTGATTATAATTAGAAGAATTTGTGTATGGAACTAAATTAAAAAAATGCTTTAATGAGGAAATGTGTGTTCTGGTACTGCTAAAGTCCCACTCTTGGTAAATTTGTGGATATTATGTTAGGGATGTTGGTACTGTTCCCATATGGGATACTACCCTCCATATAGGTCTGTATATTTAAAAAATAAAATAAAAATTACACTAAACAAAAAAAAACTCCCAAAAACATTTTCATAGCCCCATGTACACAGAAATAATCATAAATGTGCATGTTGGTTACACTTACAATGACTATTGTACTACACATACTGGGTATCTCTATGTATGCCAAAGTGATAGCAATAATTCTAGGGCCATCATTCATGATTATTCCCAAACTGATGACCTTTAGGTGCTTTCAAAACGTCGACCTTTAGACAATTTTGGGTATTGAAGTCTACCATAATTTCACAGGTGTGCACAATTTTAAGACTTGACATGTTTGGTATCTATCTACTCAACGTAACCCTATCTTTTACATTTTACCAAAAAAGTGGGTAATATTTTGAGGTTGATTTACTAAAACTGAAGCAGCTGTGCATGGTAGCCAATTAGCTTCTAACTTCAGCTTCTTCAATTAAAGTGGTTCTAAAGCCTAAACATTTTTTACCTTAATGCATTCTTTGCATTAGGTAAAAAATGTTTAGCCATCAACATCCCCCCACCCCTCTTTTACTTACCTGAGCCCGCATTTGATCCAGCGTTGTGCTCGTCTGCAGCTCTTCTGCCCCCTCACTTCTGGGTCTCACTGACTTTTCTGAGGCACCGGGAGCCGAGTACCTATGTCTGTGTCAATGGACGCAGCAGTGGGGCTCAGGAGCGAGGAGAGGGAGGAGGAGAGGAGAGAGGAAAGGGGAGAAGAGAGAAAATGAGAGGGGAAAGGGGAGGGGAGAGGAAAGGGGAGAAGAGAGGAAAGGGGAAAGGAGAGGGGGAAAAGGGAGATGAGTGAAAAGTAAAGGGGAAAGGGTAGAGGAGAGAGGAAATGGGAGAGTAGAGGAGAGGAAAGGAAAGGAAAGGAAAGGAAAGGAAAGGAAAGGAGAGAGGAAAGGGGAGAGGAGAGAGGAAAGGAAGGAAAGGGGAGAGGAGAGGAGAGGAGAGGAGAGGAGAGAAGAGAAGAAAGAGGGGGTAGGAGAAGAGAGGAGAGGTAGGAGGAAAGGAAGGAAAGGAGAGAGGGGAGAGGAGAAGAAGAGGAGAGAAAAGGGGAGAGGAGAGGAGAAAAGAAGAGGGGAGGGTTCAGAAGAGAAGAGGGGACTAGAGGAAAGGAGAGGAGAGGAAAGGGGAGGGGAGGGCTGGGCTGAGGAAAGAAGATAAGTGGGGAGGGCAGAGGAGAGGAAAAGGGGAGGGCAGAGAAGCGGATAGGAGAGGGGATGGCAGAGGAGAGGAAAGGGGAGAGCAGAGAAGAGGAGAGGAAAGGGGAGAGCAGAGAAGAGGAGAGTAGTGATGAGCCGAACACCCCCGGGTTCGGTTCGCACCAGAACCCGCGAACGGACCGAAAGTTCGAACGAACATTAGAACCCTATTAAATACAATGGATGCGAACGTTCGAATTCTAAAGTGCTAATTATAACAACTATTATGCATGTTATTGTCCTAAAAAGGGTTTGGGAACCCGGGTTCTGCACCAGGGGACATGTATCAATGCAAAAAGAAGTTTTAAAAACGGTCGTTTTTCGGGAGCAGTCATTTTAATGATGCATAAAGTGAAAAAAAAAAAGTCAAATATTCCTTTAAATATCGTACCTGGGGGGTGTCTAAAGTATGCCTGTGAAGTGCCACGTGTTTCCCGTGTTTAGAACTGTCCCTGCACAAAATGACACTTCTAAAGGAAAAAAAAGCCATTTAAAACTGCTTGCGGCTTTAATGTAATGTCTGGTCCCGGTAATATGGATGAAATTCTTTAAGAAAAATGGCATAGCTACCCCATGACCCCCCCCCTACCCCAGCCCATTACCAGCCCCTTTGGGTCTTGTATGGATATTAAGGGGAACCCCGCACATAAAATAAAAAAGGCCCTATATACTCTGAACAGCCCTATACAGGCGGTGCATACAAGACAGGGACTGTAGGTTTGTTCTTATGTAGAGTCTGTTTGTAATTTTGAACAGGTACATTGTTGAAGTGTAGCTCCAGCCCAAAAATCTATTTTTAAACTTTTTGGAAAACATAGGTAAGGGTTATCACCCCTGTAACATTTGTTTTGCTGTCTGTGCCCCTGTTCAGAACATTTCACCTCACTTTCCGTCCCAATGACAACTGTTTTTGAAATGTGGTGTTTTTCTTGAAACAAGGATTGCTGATAAAGCATCAGTACAGAGGAGACACCTTTCTCCCATATTTATTCTTACAGGAGAGAATTTTCCTTCCTAGTGGTAGATTTCCTCTCACTTCCTGTTGTCTTCTTGCGTTTGCAAGTAGGAGTCGTTTGTAAGTTGGATGTTTGAAAGTAGGGACCTGCCGTATATACTCTGCAGAAATAGGCCCCTTAGTTGTTGGTGTTGGCACAACACTGTAAGCACTCACAGTTACTCTTGGTTGGTGCTGGAACGCCCTGCTGTCAACTATTATATCAGGAATTTTAATTACATATAATTGTTGAACAGTGGTAGTAAAAATTGGGCCTTTGATGGTGGTGCTGGTGCCACAACACTGTAAGCCCTGACAGTTACTCTTGGTGGGTGCAGCAATGGGCCCTGCTGTGAATTATTAGATCAAGAATTGTAATTACATGCCCCTGTTGAACAGGGGCTGAAAAATTGGGCCTTAGGCACTGGTGGCACAACACTGCAACCCCTCACAGCAACTGTACTTGGAGCACAGCAATGAGCCCTGTTGCAAAGTATTGCTTCAAAAATTGTAATGACACGCCCCTGTTAAACAGGGGCTGAAAAATTGGGCGTTAGGCACTGGTGGCGGCACCCATAAACAAAAATGATCTTACAAGCTATCATCATCAATCGTATCATTGAGGACTCGGAGGAGGAGGATAGCCAGTCAACATAACAGCACAGGCACTCAGCATCAGCATCAGTCTTGAAGGGATGTGACATGTTAAAATCAATTAGTCTGTTATATCAGCATCAGGTGTGTGGTAGCTGGTGGTGATCCAAGACTGGTTCATCTTGATGAAAGTCAGTCGATCAACCGAGTCGGTGGACAGGCGCACCCTGTGATCCGTGACAAATCCTCCAGCAGCACTGAATGTGCGTTCCGAAAGAACGCTGGATGCAGGACAGGCCAGTAGCTCAATTGCATACTGTGCAAGCTCTGGCCAGTGATCCATCCTCAAGACCCAGTAAGCCAGAGGATTTTCGGTGGGGAAGGTGTCCAAGTCTGACCTTGCCCCTAGATATTCCTGCACCATGTTTATCAGACGCTGGCGATGGTTGCTGGAACCGATCATACTTTGGGGCTGCGGACTAAAGAATTGTCTGAACGCATCGGTCAGACGGCCACCTTCCCCACCGCTCCTTCTTTGACTGGCCGAAGCCTCAGCAACTCGTTGTCCAGGACCAGGAGTTTGTAACCTCCCAGTCTCTGGGAACGCGTTGCACAGACCTTTCTGCAAGGCCTCCCGGAGTTGTCTCATCCTCTGCTCCCTCTGCGACGGTAACATAAGGTCCGCAACCTTACCCTTGTACCGTGGATCAAGGAGAGTGGCCAGCCAGTAATGGTCCCTCTCCTTGATCCGAAGAATACGAGGATCCTTCCGCAGACTTTGCAGGATCAGGGAGGCCATGCAGCGTAGGTTTGCTGAGGCATTCGCTCCGGAGTCCTCTGGGTCACTAAGGACGACATGATCCGCAGCCACCTCCTCCCAGCCACGTACAAGTCCACTGGTTTCTTGGGACTGTAAATCATCCCTAAAAGACTGCTGCTGATGATGCTGAGTGCCAGCCTCCACCTCCATGCTGACACAATCCTCCTCCTCCTCCTCCTCCTCCTCCTCCTCCTCCTCTTCCTGTGCGATGGGTGGGACAGAAGGAACACTGTCTGGGTAAAGGGGGCCTTGAGAGGCAAGGAAGTCCTCCTCTTCCTGCCTCTGTTCTGCCTCAAGTGCCCTGTCCATTATTCCACGCAGCGTGTGCTCCAACAGGTGGACAAGAGGTACAGTGTCACTGATGCATGCACTGTCACTGCTCACCATCCTCGTGGCCTCCTCAAATGGTGCCAGGACAGTGCATGCATCCCTGATCATGCCCCACTGGCGTGGAGAAAAAAAACCAAGCTCCCCTGACCCTGTCCTGGTGCCGTAGTCGCACAGGTACTCATTGATGGCCCTCTGCTGCGTGTGCAGCCGCTGCAGCATGGCCAACGTTGAGTTCCACCTGGTGGGCATGTCACATATAAGGCGGTTCAACTCCTTTTGCAGCTCAGCCAGGCGAGCACTGGCATTATAAGATCTGCGGAAATGCACACAGACTTTCCTGGCCTGCCTCAGGACATCCTGTAAGCCCGGGTACCTGCCCAAGAAGCGCTGCACCACCAGGTTAAGGACGTGAGCCACACAGGGCACATGGGTCAGTTGTCCCTGTCGGAGGGCGGAGAGGAGGTTGGTGCCATTGTCGCAAACCACCATTCCTGGCTTAAGCTGGCGTGGCGTCAACCACCTCTCGGCCTGGCCCTGCAGAGCAGACAGGACCTCTGCCCCAGTGTGGCTTCTGTCCCCCAAACACACCAGCGCAAGCACGGCATGGCATCTTTTTGCCTGCGTACTTGCGTAGCCCCGTGAACGGCTACGGAGCACCGCTGGTTCATAGGACAAACCACAGGAAGAGGCCATGGAGGAAGAAGAAGAGGAGGGGGTGGAGGAGAGAGGTGTGTCACAACCAGTAGTAGCATTTTGGAGGCGTGGCGGTGGGACAACCTCCAACACTACTGCACCTTGTCCTGAATCCTTCCCAGCTGCCAAAAGAGTGACCCAATGGGCCGTGAAAGAAAGGTAACGTCCCTGTCCATGCCTGCTGGACCATGAGTCAGCGGTAATATGCACCTTACCGCTGACCGCCCTGTCCAGCGAGGCCAAGACATTGCCTTCCACATGCCGGTAGAGAGCCGGAATAGCCTTCCGTGAGAAAAAGTGGCGTTTGGGAACCTGCCACTGAGGAACTGCACATTGCACAAACTCACGGAAGGGGGCCGAGTCTACCAACTGAAAAGGCAGCAGTTGAAGCGCTAGCAATTTAGCCAAGCTAGCATTCAACCGCTGGGCATGTGGATGGCTGGGAGTGAACTTCTTTCGACGGTCCAGCAGCTGGGGCAGGGAAATTTGCCTGCTAGAATCGGACGTCGGTGTACTGCTAGCAGAGTGGGCGCAAGTACTTGGCTGTGACACACCTAATTCTACACCTTCATTCCTCTCAGTGCATGTTTCAGAGAGGACTGAAGTTATAGTGGGGTTGGAGATCCCAGCTGATGCGGTGCAAGGAGAGGTCCGCTTTGTTCTTTGGTGTGGGTCTTTGAGGTAGGCTTGCCAACGAGCTGCATGGCAGGTCAACATATGTCTGGTCAGGCATGTGGTACCCAAGCGGCTGATGTTTTGGCCACGCGATATACGCTTGAGACATATGTTGCAAACAGCAGCTGTGCGATCTGATGCACTAGCCTCAAAAAAGGCCCACACCAAAGAACTTTTTGAATGACGGGCAGAGGCAGCGCCCTGCACAGGCGGAGCTCTGCGGTGTGATTCCGTCGGTGTACTGCCCTTACGCTGGCCACCAAAGGGCATCCTGCCTCGTTGGAGATGTGCCTCCTCCTCATCCTCCTCCTCCTCCTCTCTCCTATTAGGCACCCACGTGGAGTCAGTGACCTCATCATCCCCTCCCTCCTCATCACTGGAGCCAATCTGGCAGTATGCTGCAGCTGCTGGAACATGACTGCCAGATTGGTGTCCTTCTTGAGCATCCCCTCTGTCTGCTCTCACGCTACTGCCTTCCTCTAGCTGGGTTTCATCATCAGACCCTTCGAAACGCTGGGCATCCTCCTGGAGCATGTACCCAACACTGTGCTGAAACAGTTCGGGGGACTCCTCAGGAGGAGGACATGGTGGGTCTAGGGAAGGAGTGACTGATGATTTGTCTGACATTGATACCAGGGAAGACGACGCTTTGGCAGCTGCTTTTCCAGTACCCTGAGCCTGGGTGAGAGAGGATGAGGAGGAGGAGGAGGGCTTGGTCATCCACTCTACCAAGTCTTCGGCATGATGTGGCTCAACATGTCCAGCTGCCGAAAAGAAGGACAAGCGTGTCCCATGGCCATGTGCTGATGACAATGCACCGCGTCCACGACCAGCACTGTTGCCCCCAGACACAGAGCCTGCTTGCCCTCTTTTATTGCCTCCTGACTGTCTGCCTCTCCTTGTTTGCCTTCCAGACATTCTAATAGATGGCCTGCAGGGAGATGGGAAAAAAGCAATAAGGGCTACCTTCAGGTGTCCTTCTCTGTCCCTTGAAACAAGGACTTGCAGAGTGAAATAAACTGACACTCTCCCTACCTACAGTTTTCTGTCCCTAGAATAAATGTTTTTTTTAATCACAATATAGCACAAGGACAATTCAGTCACTGTCCTTCCAGGTCCCTGGAAACAAGGACTTGCAGAGTGAAATAAACTGACACTCTCCCTACCTACAGTTTTCTGTCCCTAGAATAAATGTTTTTTTTAATCACAATATAGCACAAGGACAATTCAGTCACTGTCCTTCCAGGTCCCTGGAAACAAGGACTTGCAGAGTGAAATAAACTGACACTCTCCCTACCTACAGTTTTCTGTCCCTAGAATAAATGTTTTTTTTAATCACAATATAGCACAAGGACAATTCAGTCACTGTCCTTCCAGGTCCCTGGAAACAAGGACTTGCAGAGTGAAATAAACTGACACTCTCCCTACCTACAGTTTTCTGTCCCTAGAATAAATGTTTTTTTTAATCACAATATAGCACAAGGACAATTCAGTCACTGTCCTTCCAGGTCCCTGGAAACAAGGACTTGCAGAGTGAAATAAACTGACACTCTCCCTACCTACAGTTTTCTGTCCCTAGAATAAATGTTTTTTTTAATCACAATATAGCACAAGGACAATTCAGTCACTGTCCTTCCAGGTCCCTGGAAACAAGGACTTGCAGAGTGAAATAAACTGACACTCTCCCTACCTACAGTTTTCTGTCCCTAGAATAAATGTTTTTTTTAATCACAATATAGCACAAGGACAATTCAGTCACTGTCCTTCCAGGTCCCTGGAAACAAGGACTTGCAGAGTGAAATAAACTGACACTCTCCCTACCTACAGTTTTCTGTCCCTAGAATAAATGTTTTTTTTAATCACAATATAGCACAAGGACAATTCAGTCACTGTCCTTCCAGGTCCCTGGAAACAAGGACTTGCAGAGTGAAATAAACTGACACTCTCCCTACCTACAGTTTTCTGTCCCTAGAATAAATGTTTTTTTTAATCACAATATAGCACAAGGACAATTCAGTCACTGTCCTTCCAGGTCCCTGGAAACAAGGACTTGCAGAGTGAAATAAACTGACACTCTCCCTACCTACAGTTTTCTGTCCCTAGAATAAATGTTTTTTTTAAGCACAATATAGCACAAGGACAATTCACTCACTGTCCTTCCAGGTCCCTGGAAACAAGGACTTGCAGAGTGAAAGAAACTGACACTCTCCCTACCTACAGTTTTCTGTCCCTAGAATAAATGTTTTTTTAAGCACAATATAGCACAAGGACAATTCACTCACTGTCCTTCCAGGTCCCTGGAAACAAGGACTTGCAGAGTGAAAGAAACTGACACTGTCCCTACCTACAGTTTTCTGTCCCTAGAATAAATGTTTTTTTTAAGCACACTATAGCACAAGCACAAAACACACTGACACTCTCCCTACCTATCCTTCTCTTTCCCTAAACTAAAGGAATCCAGGTTAAGCAAGAAAGAAATAACAGTCACTGTCCCTGCCTATGCTGCTCTATCCCTGCTCCGGAACACACTACACTAGGCCGCCGTGCTGGCGGCCTTTTATAGTGTGGGGCGTGTACTAAACACCCTCAGCAATAATTGGCCACAGGCATCCTGCCTGTGGCCAATCATTGCTCTCCTCGCTGCCGGCGCTGTGATTGGCCAAGCATGCGGGGTCACAGTGCATGCTTGGCCAATCACAGCGCCTGGATGACACTGCGATGGCGTAGTGCATTGTGGGCCGTTCGCGTCACTCGAATTTGGCGCGAACGGCCCAAATCGTTCGATCTTCGTCGAACGATCGAACAGCCGATGTTCGAGTCGAACGTATGTTCGACTCGAACACGAAGCTCATCCCTAGAGGAGAGGAAAGGGGAGAGCAGAGAAGAGGAGAGGAAAGGGGAGAGCAGAGAAGAGAAGAGGAAAGGGGAGAGCAGAGAAGAGGAGAGGAAAGGGGAGAGCAGAGAAGAGGAGAGGAAAGGGGAGAGCAGAGAAGAGGAGAGGAAAGGGGAGAGCAGAGAAGAGGAGAGGAAAGGGGAGGGTTGGGGAGAGAAGAGAGGAGAGGAGAGGTGAGGAAAAGGGAGGGCAGAGGAG
The DNA here is from genome assembly GCA_029206835.1 of Rana muscosa. NCBI lineage: Eukaryota > Metazoa > Chordata > Amphibia > Anura > Ranidae > Rana > Rana muscosa. The sequence continues at coordinate 365,026,960 of CM055118.1, read as the reverse complement.
AGGGAAGGGGAGAGCAGATGAGAACAGAGGAAAGGGGAGAGGATAGGAAATGGGAGAGGAGAGAAGAGGAGGGGAGGGTTCTGAAGAGAAGAGGGGAGGAGAGGAGAGGGGAGGGATGGGCTAAGGAAAGAAGAGGGGAGGGCAGAGGAGAGGAAAGGGTAGAGCAGAGGAGAATAGAGGAGAGGGGAGGGCAGAGGAGAGGAAAGGGGAGGGCAGAGGAAAGGAAAGGGAATAGCAGAGAAGATGAGAGGAAAGGGGAGAGCAGAGAAGAGGAGAGGAAAGGGGAGAGCAGAGAAGAGGAGAGGAAAGGGGGGAGCAGAGGAAAGGGAAGAGGAGAAAAAAGGAGAGAAATGGAGGGGAGAGGAAAGGAAAGGAGATAGGGGAGGAGAAGAGAGGAAAGGGGATAGGAGACGAAAGTAGAGGACAGGAGAGGAGATAAGAGGGGGGACAGAGAAGAGGAGAGGAGAGGGGTAGAGAGGGGAGGGAAGAGGACAGGAGAGGAGAGGAAAGGGGAGAGGAGAGGAGAGGAAATGGGAGAGGAGAGGAGAGGAAAGGGGAGAGGAGAGGAGAGGAAAGGGGAGAGGAGAGTAGAGGAGAGGAAATGGGTGAGGAGAGGAAAGGAGAGAGGAGATGGAAGGAGAGGAGGAGAGGAGAAGAGAGAAGATGAAAGGAGAGAATGAATGAAAGAGGAGAGCAGAGAAGAGGAGAGGAAAGGGGAGAGCAGAGGAAAGGAAAGGGGAAAGAGAAGAGGAAAGGGAAGAGGAGAAAAAAGGAGAGAGGAGAGGAAAGGAAAGGAGATAGGGAAGGAGAAGAGAGGAAAGGGGATAGGAGACGAAAGGAGAGAGGAAAGTAGAGGACAGGAGAGGAGATGAGAGGGGGGACAGAGAAGAGGAGAAGAGAGGAGAGGGGTAGAGGGGAAGAGAGGGGAGGGAAGAGGACAGGAGAGGAGAGGAAAGGGGAGAGCAGAGGAGAAGAGAGGAAATGGGAGAGGAGAGGAGAAGAGAGGAAATGGGAGAGGAGAGGAGAAGAGAGGAAATGGGAGAGGAGAGGAGAAGAGAGGAAAGGGGAGAGGAGAGGAGAAGAGAGGAAAGGGGAGAGGAGAGTAGAGGAGAGAGGAGATGGAAGGAGAGAGAGGAGAGGAGAAGAGAGAAGATGAAAGGAGAGAATGAATGAAAGAGGAGAGGAGCAGAGATGTGAGGAAAGGTGAAAAGAGCATAGAGGAGAGGAGAGGGAAGGATATGGGGGAGGGGGGAGAGGAAGGAAATGAGAGAGGGAAGGAGAGAGGAGAGGAGGGGAGGGAGAGAAGAAGGGAGGGCAGAGGAGAGGAAAGGGGAGAACAGAGGAGAAGAGAAGAAAGGAAAGGAGAGAGAGGACTGGAGATAAGAGGAGAGGAGAAGAGAAGAGGAGAGGAATGGAGAGGAGAGAAGAGGATAAGAAACTGAAGAGAGGAAAGGAGAGTGGAGGGGAGGGGAGGGAAGAGGAGGGGAGGAGATGAGAGGAAAGGTTAGAGGAGAAGAAAGGAGAGAAGATGAGAGGAGAGAGGAGAGGAGAGCAGATGAGAGTAGAGAAGGGGAGGGGAGGGAGACTATGCGGTATTCTAATATCCAGTTGTTTTCGGCAGGTCCAGGAACGGAGGAGCGGCACTATCAGCTGATGAATGTTCCCTTGTAAACACCCTTCTATTACACTCTACAATGAAGATGTGATTTGTAGGATTCTTCTGTGTGTTTTATTCCTCAGAGTGAAATAAAGAAGTCGTGTTGTTATATGAATAGTGATATAAATGATGAAGGTGTGAGGACATTGTCGGTGGAGGATCGTAGTTACACTCTATATTGCTGTGTGATTTGCAGTTTGAAATGCCTGAACTTGTGGGAAATTTGGTGTCTGCTGAGATGGACCTTCTTTCTATAAGTAATAGTCTTGTCATTTGCACAATGGTGGGGATATTGCCTAGAATAATTTTCCTGCATCTGTGCTTTTGATCTCCTCCAGCTTGTTTCGGCCTCTCGCTGTCTACATGCACTCTCTTCATCATTGCTCAGCACGGACTTCCTGATAACAACAGTGCACCATGCCTTACAAATGCATAGATGGTGCCATAAACAATGAAAAGCAATATTGCTAAAAAATTTAACTATGAACCTCATTTATTTTTATTTTTTTTGGTGTAACAAGCAAGAAAATTTATTTTTTTCTCCCAATTTTCATCAATCAACAGAGACAAAAGTGCAAATTGGGGTATTATACGTATTACTGTTCAAAATATGATTCTAGTGATGATAATCCTGATCAGAAGAGGGTGACTTGACACACCTGGGCTCTAAGTGAAACTGGCTCAGCACGATCCCACAGGAAAATCCAGAGTTGTCCTCAATTTTAAAACAAGAAAGGGGCTGGATAGTGCATTACCGCTAGTTTAAAAATGTATTTAGAAAAACATGAAAAGGGAAAGAGAATGTGGCGCTTATTATGTCTCAAGGAATAAACTAAAAAAAAATCAAGTTAACCACTTGCCGACCGCCGCACGCCGATGTACGTCGGCAGAATGGCACGGGCAGGCAGATAGGCGTACAGGTACGTCCCTTTAAATTTGCCATCCAGCGGGCACGCCCGCCGCGTGCCTCGCAAGTGCGGCCACGGGTCCCGGGAACTCAATGTTCCCGGGCGGCCCGCGATTGCGGTCGGCAAGAGCAGAACAGGGGGATACCTTTGTAAACAAGGCATTCCCCTATTCTGCCTAGTGACACTGTCATTGATGACCATTCCCCGTGATCGGGAACGGTCATCAGTGATGTGTCACGTGTAGCCACGCCCCCTAACAGTAAGAATCACTCCCTAGGAAACACTTAACCCCTGTAGTGCCACCTAGTTGTTAACCCCTTTCCTGCCAGTGTCATTTTTACAGTAATCAGTGCATTTTTATAGCACTGATCGCTGTAAAAATGACCATGGTTCCAAAATGGTGTCAAAAGTGTCATAGTGCCATAATGTCGCAGTCACGATAAAAATCACTGATCGCTGCCATAACTAGTAAAAAAAAATAAAAAATAATAAAAATGCCATAAAAAAGTCCCCTATTTTGTAGACGCTATAACTTTTGCGCAAACCAATCAATATACGCTTATTGAGATTTTTTTTACCAAAAATATGTAGAAGAATACGTATCGGCCTAAACTGTGGATTTTTTTTTTTTATATAATATATATATATATATATATATATATATATATATATATATATATATATATATATATATATATATATATATATATATATATATATTTTTTTTTTTTTTTTTTTTGGGGATATTTATTATAGCAAAAAGTTAAAAAATATAGCATTTTTTTCAAAATTGTCACTCTATTTTTGTTTATAGCGCAAAACATAAAAACCGCAGAGGTGATCAAATACCACCAAAAGAAAGCTCTATTTGTGGGAAAAAAAGGACGTCAATTTTGTTTGGGAGCCACGTCGCACGACCGCGCAATTGTCAGTTAAAGCGACGCAGTGCCGAATCGCAAAAAGTTGCCCGGTCTTTGACCACCAAAATGGTCCGGGGCTGAAGCGGTTAAAAATAGATAATTGCAAAAAAATTAATCAATGCAAATACACTATCTTTATTATTAGTGCGTGAACCTCACCTTTTATGTTGGCTGCTACTTTTACTAGTTTTAGTTTTAGAGTATTATCACCCTTGTGGTTTGCGCATTAGTATTCCCTCTATAAAATTTAGAAAAACATAACATCAGGGTACTCACACATTTTAGGTGCTTTCAACGCACCAAACTATAAAAAGCATTAAGCATAGGATTCCTCTCCAAACGACTTCCAAACTTGTATGTTTCAGCAGCTTGTACAAACAAGCATGTATCCAAGCTCCTCCACCATCCTGGCCCCTCCCCTATCAGTGCCCATCAGTGCTGCCTATCAGTGCCCATCAGTGCAGCCTATCAGTGCCATCTTATCAGTGCCTATCAGTGCTGCCTATCAGTTCCCATCATTGCAGCCCATCAGTGCTCTTCAGTGCCACCTATCAATGTCCATCAGTGCCACCTATCAGTGCAGCCTCATCAGTGCAGCCTCATCAGTGCCCATGAGTGCCACCTATAGGTGTTAATCAGTACAGCCTATCAGTGCCCATCAGTGCCACCTATCAGTGCCGCCTATCAGTGCCCATCAGTGCTGCCTATCAGTGCCCATCATTGCAGCCCATCAGGGCCCATCAGTGCCACCTATCAATGTCCATCAGTGCCACCTATCAGTGCAGCCTCATCAGTGCAGCCTCATCAGTGCCACCTATGGGTGTCCATCAGTGCAGCCTATCAGTGCCCATCAGTGCCACCTATCAGTGCTGCATTATGAGTGCTGTCTATCAGTGTAGTCTATCAGTGCCCATCAGTGCAGCCTCATCAGCACACATCAATGAAGGAGAAAAATTACTTGTTTGCAATATTATGAAAAACGTTTTTTTTTTGGTCTTTTTTTGTTTGTTTAGCAAAGAAAAAAAAAAAAAGCAGTGATTAAATACCACCAAAAGAAAGCTTTATTTGTGTGAAAAAAAAATGATAAAAATGTCATATGGGTACAGTGTTGTATGACCACACAATTGTCATTCAAAGAGTGAGAGCGCTGAAAGCTGAAAATTGGCCTTGGGAAGAAGGGGGTTCAAGTGCCCAGTAGGCAAGTGGTTAAAATTCATTAAAGTGTGCGTTTGAAAAATACCGTGTGACATAACACATTGCAATGACCGCCATTTTATTCTTTAGGGTCTCTGCTAAAAAATATATATATATATATATATATATATATATATATATATATATATATTGTAAACTTTTGGGGATTATAGCTCCACGGGACCAAGTGCATAAACCGTTAAACTTGAACAAAAAGGCTTTTATTTGTAAATAAACCAAAAATAAAGCTTCATTCAGCACACAGGAAAAATATAAAAACAAAGTCCGCTTATTTCCAGCATAAAGTAAAGTCCGCTTATCTCCAGCATAAAGTAAAGTCCTGCTTCTCTTCAGCACAAAACAAATGAAAGAAAAGGCACATACAGTTTTTGTAGAGGGGTCTTCGCCCCAGAACTTCCAGAGCCCTTGCTGAATCCTTAAAAGCTCCCAGTAGACACACAGCTCATCTTCACAGGTGCAATCCCCATATTCCTTTCACAACACCTCTTGCACCACTTCCTGTTTTATGAGCTGTTTCCTGGAAGCCTTTAACCCCCTGTGTGCTGACTCCCAGTGGTCAGGAGTGGAGGCTCTATCCCACCGGAATATCACTTTAGAGCCTCCGAAATTCGGGGCCCCAAATAACTCTTTATCAAGACAAAGAGGACTGCGAGCCAGTTCTCTCTGGACTACTTCTTTTGCCGGGAATTCCTCACCCATTCTGGGTGACCTCCTGAACACCATCACCACTCCTTAAAGGGACCACAACCCAAATATTGGTGCTATATAGCATCCGTCCAGGACCCAACCTTGGCGTCCTGTACAATATATATATATATATATAACGTTTGGGAGGTTCTGAGTAATTTTCTAGCACAAAAAATGATGCTTTTTACATGTAGGAGAGGAGTGCTAGAATTGGCTTGGGCTGGAAGTGGCTAACAGATCGAAAGTGAGCAAATAAGAGAAGTTCATTATCAGGTTTACTTACTGTTTCCTAACTTCTATTCTCATCTCTGGACAAATAATAATTTAGATACAGTAGTTGATATCACAACTTACCACATAGACATCTTAGCACTGTTACAATATTTTTACTTTTGTTTTCTGTAGATTTAAAAAAGAAGCATTTTTTAAGATGGTTAAGATGCTACAAAGATGTCCATGGATCGAGAACCCAGAGGAGCACAAGCTGCTGCAGTAAGTATGTGTGACGCAGATACAATTTTCTCCTAAGACATCAATAAAAGTACCACTTCCATACCGCTGAACGTCATATGACGTCTTGGACTATCAGTGGAGATATCTGAATGATGGGTGCAGCTACAGACATCATTCAGATATCTTTTCTTTTCTGCCGGAAATTCTCTGCACCGTAAAAACAATGATAGTGGCAGTTCAGCCACTTGATTGTTTTTACAGGTGGCGGGAGGGGACATCCCCCCCTGGAAACTTCACACTGGACCTCATGCAACTTGGATTCTGTGACCCTCGGCTCTTCCTCAGGGCCGTCTTAATAGCATCATGGGCCTCTGGGCAAAGTAATGCACTGGGGCTTCTACCAGCTTGCCCCAATTTCCACACCTACTTTCAAGAAAATAAAGAATAAATAGTTAATAGAATTAACCACTTAACAACCACCTGCCGACAAATAACGTTGACAAGGTGGTTGCTTAACTCTGGGAGGACGTTATATAACGTCCTCCCAGAATCGCGCTCCCGCGCGCCCCCTGGGGCGCGCACACGGGAAACTCCGTGACCGCCGTCTCCAGAGGACCCGGCGGATCACGAATCGCGGTAAATCGCTGCTGATAGCGGCCGTTTACCACGTGATCGCTCCGTCAAATGACGGAGCAATCACTTGTAAACAGACCGGCGTCATTTGATGACGCCGGTTCCTCCCTCCCCTCTCTGTACCGATCGGTACAGTGTGAGAGGAGAGGGGAGGGTGCAGATCAAGGCAGCAGCGCTGTGGGCTGGATCTGTGACAATTGCAGTCACAGATCCAGCCATCCATCCATCCCTGCTCAGCCATCCCTGTGCTATACCCTGCCAATACTCTGCAATACACCCTGCCAATACTCTGCAAAATACCCTGCAATACTCTGCAAAATACCCTGCCAATACTCTGCAAAATACCCTGCCAATACCCTGGTGCAATACTCTGCAATACCCTGCGCAATACTCTGCAATACCCTGCAATACCCTGCGCAATACTCTGCAATACCCTGCGCAATACTCTGCAATACCCTGCGCAATACCCTGCAAAATACTCTGCAATACCCTGCACAATACCCTGCAAAATACTCTGCAATACCCTGGTGCAATACTCTGGTGCAATACTCTGCAATACCCTGCGCAATACTCTGCAATACCCTGCGCAATACTCTGCAATACCCTGCGAAATACTCTGCAATACCCTGCGCAATACTCTGCAAAATACTCTGCAATACCCTGCACAATACTCTGCAATACCCTGCACAATACTCTGCAATACCCTCCACAATACTCTGCAATACCCTCCACAATACTCTGCAATACCCTCCACAATACTCTGCAATACCCTCCACAATACTCTGCAATACCCTCCACAATACCCCGTGCAATACCCTGCCATACACCGCAATACCCTGCCATAGTCCGCAATACTCCGCAATGCCCTGCAATACTCCGCAATGCCCGGCAATACTCCGCAATGCCCGGCAATACTCCGCAATGCCCGGAAATACTCCGCAATGCCCGGCAATACTCTGCAATAACCACTTCCCGCCCTCCGGCCGTCAGATGACGTCCTTGACTTTGTGCGGGGATATCTGAATGATGGGAGCAGCTACAGGCATCATTCAGATATTAGCTTTTTCAGCCGGCCTATTCCCTACACCATAACAACAATCATAGTGGCTGTTCCGCCGCTTGATCATTCTTACGGGAGGCGAGAGGGGATGTCCCCCCCCCCCGCCGCCCTCCGGTGCTTCTACCGACTCACCGCTACGATCAAAGCCAGGATTGTTGTTTTTTTTTTTGTATTTTTTTCAGGCTTCCCAGCCTAGAGGTGAGATGTGGGGTCTTATTGACACCCCCCCCCCCCCCCCATATCTCACTGTAAAGAGGACCTGTCATGCCATATTCCTATTACAAGGGATGTTTACGTTCCTTGTAATAGGTATAAAAGTGATCAAAAAAATGTTTGGGGCGGAAAAACATGTCAAACTAAAATAAATAAAGTAAAATGAAGAATACATTTTTTTTTAAAAGCGCCCCTGTCCCCGTGAGCTCGCATACAGAAGCGAACGCATACGTAAGTCCCGCCCACATATGAAAACGGTTTTCAAACCACACATGTGAGGTATCTCTGCGAACGTTAGAGCGAGAGCAATCATTTTGGCCCTAGACCTCCTCTGTAACTCAAAACATTTAACCAGTAAAAATATTTAAAGCGTCGCCTATGGGGATTTTTTAAGTAGCGAAGTTTGGCGCCATTCCACGAGTGTGTGCAATTTTTAAGGGCGACATGTTAGGTATCTATTTACTCGGCGTAACTTCATCTTTCACATTATGCAAAAACATTGGGCTAACTTTACTGTTTTTTTTTTTTTTAAGCACAAAACATTTTTTTTCCGTAAAAACGCGTTAAAAAAATTGCTGCGCAAATATCGTGCGAGATAAAAAGTTGCAACAACCACCATTATATTCTCTAAGGTCTTTGCTAAAAAAACATATATAATGTTTTGGGGTTCTATGTAATTTTCTAGCAAACAAATGATGATTTTTACATGTAGGAGAGAAATGTCAGAATTGGCCTGGGTGCTCCAGAACGCCTGAAGGTGCTCCCTGCATGTTGGGCCTCTGTGTGTGGCCACGCTGTGTAAAAGTCTCACACATGTGGTATCGCCATACTCGGGAGGAATAGCAGAATGTGTTTTGGGGTGTAATTTGTGGTATGCATATGCTGTGTGTGAGAAATAACCTGCTAATATGACAATTTTGTGGAAAAAAAAAAAGAGAAAAAAAAAATCTTGATTTTGCAAAGAATTGTGGGAAAAAATGACAACTTCAAAAAACTCACAATGCCTCTTTCTGAATACCTTGGAATGTCTTCCTTCCAAAAAGGGGTCATTTGGGGGGTATTTGTACTTTTCTGGCATGCTAGGGTCTCAAGAATTGAGATAGGCCGTCAGTACTTCAGGTGTGATCAATTTTCAGATATTGGCACCATAGCTTGTGGACTCTATAACTTTCACAAAGACCAAATAATATGCACCAATTTGTACTTATTTTTACCAAAGATATGTAGCAGTATAAATTTTGGCCAAAATTTATGAAGAAAAAATAGTAATTTGCAAAATTTTATAACAGAAACGAAAAAAAAATCATTTTTTTACAAAATTTTCAGTCTTTTTTCTCTTATAGCGCAAAAAATAAAAAACCCAACAGTGATTAAATACCACCAAAAGAAAGCTCTATTTGTGTGAAAAAAAGGACAAAAAATTCATATGGGTACAGTGTTGTATGACTGAGTAATTGTCATTCAAAATGTGAGAGCACCGAAAGCTGAAAATTGGTCTGGTTATTAAGGGGGTTTAAGTGCCCAGTTGTCAAGTGGTTAAACATATATTCATTAGTACTTCGTAAAATCAATTTTACAAAAGGAAAACAATCCATAAATCAAAGACTAGTCAACACAAAGGGCACAGTACAGGGGGGAATGCAGAAGTGCACAGGTCGGGGGGGTCAGGAGGGCACAACACTGAGATCAGGAGGGCATAGAATAGATTCTGGGGCGCTTCCCGGGACACGACCCTATTGGGACAGTTTAGTAAAAAGCATGACTGTCCCAGCAAATCCGGGACAGTTGGCAAGTGTGATGTAATGCAAGATTATTGTGGGCCCCCCCCCATGTACCTGGGGCCTCTGGGCAGTGCCCAGGAGTGCCCTTGCATTAAGATGGCCCTGCTCTTCCTCCAGACCAGTGGTTCTCAACCTGGGGGTCGGGACCCCCTAGGGGATCGAATGAGGATTTGCCAGGGGTCACTGAATCCTGGGCTGTTCCTGAAGCCTGCACCGCTCTCCCAGCCTTTTCGCAGCCACCCAGCAGGGCTGTCCCTGGAGCCCATGGCCACCCACTCAGCCTCTTCACAGCCGCCCATTCTGTTCATGGCATGGCTGGGGGGCAGAAACTAAAGGTCAGCTAACTGGTGAGGAATGTGAAGTGGGAGGGGCTGGAGGAGATCCTATCTCCTGATTTCAGCATAGGTGTCACTGCTATGAGACACCACAAAGTTGGAGACACAGTGAGTAACACTACCTGTGATTATAGTTGTCATTAAAAGTCCCCACTACAGTTTTCAGATCAGCAGATGACCTTTATCTAGAGCACCTAAGTTGGCTGATCAGAACTCCCCCCCAGCACTGCCACTCATCCCAACTCCCCACCAGCACTACCACTGATCCCACCCCCCCCAGCACTACCACTCATCCCATCCCCCCACCCCCCCACCAAGGAGTAGGAGAAGGAATAAAAATAGAGAATACATGGAAGGGAGAGGAAAAGAGGGGGAGAAACAAAGAAAAGGAGAGACAGAATAAGAGACAGAACAAGAAAGACGACTAGAGAGAGGGATGGGGGTAAAAAAAACAAGAAATTAAAGTACAGAGAAATAAAAGGGGAAAAAAAGGAGAACAAAGAGAGCGCAGTACATCCTAAAATGTACCATAAGGGGTTTTAATACTGTACAAGTGGAAGGAAGGGACTCAAGGAGTGCTAAATGCCTGTGGGTTAGGGGAGCAAATTACTTGACAACCCATGCTGTGAAAATTTTACTGTTAGGGGTCCCCACAACTTTGGAAATTTTATCAAGGGGTCACGGCACTTGAAAGGTTGAGAACCACTGCTCCAGACTCTGATACCTTGATTTCCAAATGAAATGCAACATTTTCCACAGTCTCTGATGATTTGGGGAGCCATGTCATCTGCTGGTGTTGGTCCACTGTGTTTTATGAGGTCCAAAGTCATCTCAGCCGTCTACCAGGCAATTGTAGAGCACTTCATGCTTCCCTCTGCTGACCAGATTTATAGAGATGCCAATTTTATTTTCCAGCAGGACTTGGCACCTGCCCACATTGCCAAAAGTACCAATACCTGGTTTATGGATCATGGTATCACTGTGCTTGATTGGCCAGAAAACTCGCCTGACCTAAACCCCAAAGAGAATCTGTTGGGTATTGTCAAGAGGAAGATGAGAGACACCAGACCCAACAATGCAGAGGAGCTGAAGGCCGCTATCAAAGCAACATGGGCTTCCATAACACTTCAGCAGTGCCACAGGCTGATCTCCCCCATGCCACGACACAATGATGCCGTAATTCATGCAAAAGGAGCCCTGACCAAGTATTGAGTGCATACTATACTGTACATGGATATACTTTTCACTAAGCCAACATTTCTCTATTAAAAATCCTTTATTTTACTGGTCTTATGTAATATTCGCATTTTCCGAGATACTGAACTTTGGGTTTTCACTAACGGTAAGCCTTAAAGTGATTGTAAAGGTTTTTTTTCCCCTTAAAAAAAAAAACATGTTATACTTACTTGCTCTGTGCAAGGGTTTTGCACAGAGTAGCCCCGATCCTCCTCTTCTGGGGTCCCCCAGCGGTGTTCCTGGCTTCTCCTCTTAATCGACTGCCCCCACATAAAGACGCTTTCCATGGGGGCACCCGTGTGGGTACGCTCCCAAGTCCTGCTGCTGTGTCCATTGACACAGACAGCGGGACTTGGCCCTCGCCCCGGGTCACTGAAATTGATTGATAGCAGCGGGAACCAATGGCTCCTGCTGCTATTAATCTATCCAATGAGGACCCGAGACAGCGTCTGGAGATGCAAAGATGTCACTCCTGCGCATGCACGCTGGAGTCTTGACCATGGCACACAGCTATGAAGGAACGACAAGGGTATGCCATTCCTTCAGAGTGATGTCACCGGCTGCTGCTCGCTAGTAACCGTCGACATTTAGGAGATATTCTTTTTTTTTACAGGTAAGCTTACCTGTAGGTAAAAAAGCCAAAGTGCAGTTTACTACGGCTTTACTATCACCCCTTACCCCCCTTATACTTACCGGAGCTCTCACTTTATCCAGTGCTGTGCCTGTCTGTAGTGGTTCTACCTGCTCTCACAGGCTTTGCAGAGGTAGCTGGAACCATTGGCTCCCCTTGCTGTCAGTCAAATCCTGCGAGCTGGGGGAGCTACGCTATCTCTGTCTATAGATGCAGGCAGCACAGCTTGGGATAGAGCCTGCAGGTGTGCCACAATAGGAAACAGCTTCCTATGATGGCACACCTAAAAGAGGAAGAGCCAGGAATGCAGCTGGGCGACCCGAGAAGAGGAGAATTGGGGCCACCCTGTGTAAATCCATTGCACAGAGAAGGTAAGCAGTGGCGTAGCGTGGGTTGTCAGCGCTCGGGGCAAGGTAAGTAATTTGCGACCCCTAACTTGCAGACTTTTAGCACTCCCCGAGTCCTGTGCCTTCCCTTCCTACAATATTACTTACCAGTCTGATTCCTATACTGACCACTACACTAACCTACCTGATTCCTATACTGACCACTATACTACATTGACCACTACACTGACCTACCTGATTACTATACTGATTACTATACTGACCATTACACTACAGTGACGACACTATACTGACCATTATACTACACTGACTACTACACTACACTGACCACTATACTGACCACTACACTACACTGACCACTATACTACACTACACTGACCACTTCACTAACCTACCTGATTCCTATACTGACCACTACACTACACTGACCACTACACTGACCACTACACTACACTGACCACTATACTACACTGACCACTATACTACACTACACTGACCACTTCACTAACCTACTTGATTCCTATACTGACCACTAGACTAGTGGTCAGTGTAGTGTAGTGGTCAGTGTAGTATAGTGGTCAGTGTAGTGTAGTGGTCAGTGTATACTACACTGACCACTATACTACACTACACTGACCACTTCACTAACCTACCTGATTCCTATACTGACCACTATACTACACTGACCACTACACTGACCTGCCTGATTCCTATACAGGCATACCCCACTTTTAAGTACACAACGGGACCAGAGTATGTATGTAAAACGAAAATGTACTTAAAGTGAAGCAATACATTTTTTCACTTCTAGGCTGTAGTGAGCGAGTCAGGGGCTGTAGTGGGGGTGCCAGGGGCTTTAGTGGGGGTGTCAGGGAAACACTCACATGTAATTAGGCTCTTCTGATGCAAGGGGGGGCCCACTCCAATCCATCCCCCGGACATCGCGCTGTGCACAGGAGGTGGGGCGGCGGCCAGGAAACAGGAAGAGCACACTGGAATAGGGTAGGCTACATGCTCAGAGCTTAAGTTCCTTCTACTGCGGCTGATGGTGCAGGAATGTTTGTCTTGTGAGGCACTTTATGTACACTCGCGGGTATGTCCGTACTCGCGAGTGTACGTAAAGTGAGTGTCCGTAAAGCGGGGTATGCCTGTACTGACCACTATACTGACCACTACACTACACTGACCACTATACTGCCCACTATACTACACTGATCACTATACTACACTGACCACTACACTACACTGACCACTACACTACACTGACCTACCTGATTCCTATACTGACCACTACACTACACTGACCACTATACTGACCACTAAACTACACTGACCACTACATTAACCACTATACTACACTGACCACTATACTACACTGACCACTATACTGACCACTACACTATACTGACAACAATACTACACTGACCACTATACTGACCACTACTCTGACCACTATACTACACTGACCACTACACTGACCTCTATAATGACCACTACACTACACTACACTGACCACTGTACTGACCACTATACTATACAGACCACTACACTGACCACTATACTGACCACTACACTACACTGACCACTATACTATACTGACCACTACCCTATACTGATCACTACACTGACCACTACACTATACTGACCACTATACTACACTGACCACTATACTGACCACTACACTACACTGACCATTATACTGACCACTACACTATCCTACCTACAGTATTCCTATACTGACCACTACACTACACGACTCTAGCTCTTCTACTCTCTCTCTCTCTGGCTGGCTGCTCCATCTCTCCAGACCGTGTCCACCCCCCCCCAGGGCTAGCAACACGACTCTCACGATCACGAGGGAGTCTCACCTTCTCTTCTTTGATCTCCATCGATCCAGAGGAGAGGAGGAGGAGGAGGAGAAGACAGTGACGTCTCAAAATCTCAATTTCTTGTGTCCCCCGCGCTCCGCCATGTTCAGACTCCGGCACCCTGTGATTGGGCGTATAGGGTCATGGGCGGTGGCGGGGCTGGCCAATCACAGGTTGCCGGAGATTGAACATGGGCAGAGGTGGGACTCCAGGATCTACCGCGATCGTGGACAGGCCAGCCCCGCCACCACACATGACCCCATACGCCCAATCACAGGGCACCTGAGACTGAACATGGCGGAAGAGCACGGGGACACAGGAAATTACATTTAGGAGGAGGCAGACACTGTGACACATACTGGCGGGGGCCCCCCTAAATGTTGCGCCCGGTGCCACGGCCCCCTCCCCACCCCCCATGCTACGCCACTGCAGGTAAGTGTAACATGTTTGTTATTTTAATAGAAAAAAAATTACTTTACAAACGCTTGAAGGAAGAGTACAATCCTGAAGCTTGCTCTCTTGAAAAACATCTCAGCACATGTGGTCACTCTCATAGGGCTGCTTCAACAGGTTCACTTTCAAATATACACTCACAAAACAGAGAGCGGAACCTATGAGTTTGATGATTGTATCTCCCAAGATTTATTATTTTATTTTCACCTTCTGTTTAGGAGAAACTTCCAGACATGTTGCAATGCCTCCTACTCAATGATTGTGACACAGGAGAACACTGCGATGGGACATACCATTCACTACGAGGCAGAAAAACGAACCAAAAATGTCACTGAGAGCCTTTACAATCTCTTTCCAAAGGTGAGCGTGGGAGGGAAATTTCATCAATGTATATTTGATTTTTACACAGAAATGGTGGACCCCTATTACAGGGATTGTTCGCTTGAAAACAATCACATATGTTTTAAGATATGATGTCTCATAAGGTAAAAGTTGGCCTCTTACCAGAAATGGTGGACCCCTATTACAGAGATCAAACTTGCTGTAGGAGTATATTCGCCTGTCTGGATATCATTCACTTGGTTGCCCTGCTTCCATGCAACTCACAGACTTGAACTCAGATGATGCAAAGACCAAGGAATTGGATTGCTTTAATTGGCGTTCAGCTTATTAACTGGTTTGGAAATCTCAAGTGTATTGGTACCAGATCTTTATATCCATAACAATGTAAAGGAACTCCAAATTTCAGGAAAGCATATAGATAAAAGAAGAAAAAGCCTCATAGTGTAAAATTGCATGGATTTATTAAAAAGCTCATAAAGGTTACACTTACAACAAGGTAGACATTTTTAAGCATGAAAAATTGTAGTATCTGGCAGCAATATGCTTTGTCTAACCAGTTTGGTGGCGTTACAGGGATTCTCCGATCCAACGCGTTTCCACAAAGATGTCTTCTACTGGGAATGGAGGATAGTAGGTAATGCCAGCTTACCAGCCGACCGTCTTTATAGAGGAAGTGATGCAGGATGTACAATTGAAAACATTGTGTCATGATGAATTGTCTATTCAGTTGTTCAAAAGGACATACAGTGCCTTGCGAAAGTATTCGCCCCCCTTGAACGTTTCATCCTTTTGCCACATTTCAGGCTTCAAACATAAAGATATAAAATTTAATTTTTTTGTGAAGAATCACCAACAAGTGGGACACAATTGTGAAGTGGAACGAAATCTATTGGATATTTTAAACTTTTTTAGCAAATAAAAAACTGAAAAGTGGTGCGTGCAAAATTATTCGGCCCCTTTACTTTCAGTGCAGCAAACTCACTCCAGAAGTTCAGCGAGGATCTCTTAATGATCCAATGTTGTCCTAAATGACTGATGGTGATAAATAGAATCCACCTGTGTGTAATCAAGTCTCTGTATAAATGCACCTGCTCTGTGATAGTCTCAGGGTTCTGTTGAATGCGCAGAGAGCATCATGAAGACCAAGGAACACACCAGGCAGGTCCGTAATACTGTTGTGGAGAAGTTTAAAGCCGGATTTGGATACAAAAAGATTTCCCAAGCTTTAAACATCCCAAGGAGCACTGTGCAAGCAATCATTTTGAAATGGAAGGAGTATCAGACCACTGCAAATCTACCAAGACCTGGCTGTTCCTCTAAACTTTCAGCTCAGACAAGGAGAAGACTGATCAGAGATGCAGCCAAGAGGCCCATGATCACTCTGGATGAACTGCAGAGAACTACAGCTGAGGTGGGAGAGTCTGTCCACAGGACAACAATCAGTCGTACACTGCACAAATCTGGCCTTTATGGAAGAGTGGCAAGAAGAAAGCCATTTCTCAAAGATATCCATAAAAAATCTTGTCTAAAGTTTGCCACAAGCCACCTGGGAGGCACACCAAACATGTGGAAGAAGGTGCTCTGGTCCGATGAAACCAAAATCAAACTTTTTGGCCACAATACAAAACGATATGTTTGGCGTAAAAGCAACACAGCTCATCACCCTCAACACACCATCCCCACTGTCAAACATGGTGGTGGCAGCATCATGGTTTGGGACTGCTTTTCTTCAGCAGGGACAGGGAAGATGGTTAAAATTGAGGGGAAGATGGATGCAGCCAAATACAGGACCATTCTGGATGAAAACCTGTTGGAGTCTGCAAAAAACCTGGGACTGGGACAGAGATTTATCTTCCAACAAGACAATGATCCCAAACATACAGTAAAATCTACAAAGGAATGGTTCACAAATAAACGTATCCAGGTGTTAGAATGGCCAAGTCAAAGTCCAGACCTGAATCCAATCGAGAATCTGTGGAAAGAGCTGAAAACTGCTGTTCACAAACGCTCTCCATCCGACCTCACTGAGCTCGAGCTGTTTTGCAAGGAAGAATGGGCAAGAATTTCAGTCTCTCGATGTGCAAAACTGATAAAGACATACCCCAAGCGACATGCAGCTGTAATCGCAGCAAAAGGTGGCTCTACAAAGTATTAACGCAAGGGGGCCGAATAATTTTGCACGCCTAACTTTTCATTTTTTTCTTAGTTAAAAAAGTTTCAAATATCCAATAGATTTCGTTCCACTTCACAATTGTGTCCCATTTGTTGGTGATTCTTCACAAAAAATTAAAATGTTATATCTTTATGTTTGAAGCCTGAAATGTGGCAAAAGGATGAAAAGTTCAAGGGGGCCGAATACTTTCGCAAGGCACTGTAACTGTGATGCCTTGTACACACGATCGGTTTTACCAATGAAAACAGTCTGATGGACTTTTTTCATGGGACAAACCGATCGTGTGTGGGCCCCATCGGTCTTTTTTCCATCGGTGAGAAAAAATAGAACATGTTTTAAATTTATCTGATTGAAAAAAAAACAATAGAAAATTCCGATCGTCTGTGTGGAACTCCATCGGAGAAAAAACCCACGCATGCTTAGAATCAAGTCGACGCATGCTCAGAAGCATTGAACTTAATTTTTCTCGGCTCGTCTGAGTGTTTTACGTCACAGCGTTTGGGAAGGTCGGATTTTTTACTGATTGTGTGTAGGCAAAACTGATGGAAGTCAGCTTCATCGGAATTCCGATAGAAAAATCCATCGGATTTGAATCCATAGGAAATCCGATTGTGTGTACAGGGCTTGAGAGATTGGTTACACATACATCATAAATATATTTTATTTGCATCAAATAAAAACACATATCATTTCTAAAAAGAAAAACATTTATTTATATTTGACACTTCAGCGCTCTGCTGCCATCTAGCGGAAAAAAACGTATACAGTAGATACAAACACACACATATAAATGAATTCATTCTGTAAACATACAAAGCATGAAGATTATGTTACAATATTGCAGTTCATTATGCACAAAAGCAAAAAAGTGTGTTGAAAAATGAAAACATGAGAAATATTTTTTTTTTTTTAAATGACAGTGATTGATTACATTTGTAAAACATATTTTTTATAATGAGGGAATTATATTTTATTTTATCAATCACATGTAGCTCAAATACAGTGGGGCAAAACACAATTTAGTCCCCCACCAATTGTGCAAATTCTCCCACTTAAAAAAATGAGAGAGGCCTGTAATTGTCATCATAGGTAAACCTCAACTATGAGAGACAAAATGTGGAAACAAATCCAGACAATCACATTGTCTGATTTGGAAATATTTTTTTTTTCAAATTATGGTGGAAAATAAGTATTTGGTCAATATCAAAATTTCATCTCAATACTTTGTTATATATCCTTTGTTGGCAATGGCAGAGGTCACACGTTTTCTGTAAGTCTTCACAAGGTGGTCACACACTGTTGCTGGTATGTTGGCCCCATTCCTCCATGCAGATCTCCTCTAGAGATGTTTTGGGGCTGTCGCTGGGCAACACGGACTTTCAACTCCCTCCAAAGGTTTTCTTTGGAGTTGAGATCTGGAGACTGGCTAGGCCACACCAGGACCTTGAAATGCTTCTTACGAAGCCACTCCTTCGTTGCCCGGGCGGTGTGTTTGGGATCATTGTCATGCTGAAAGACCCAGCCATGTTTCATCTTCAATGCCCTTGCTGATGGGAGGAGGTTTGCACTCAAAATCTCACGATACATGGCCCCATTCATTCTTTCATATACACAGATCAGTTGTCCTGTTCCCTATGCAGAGAAACAGCCCCAAAGCGTGATGTTGCCACCCCCATGCTTCACAGTAGGTATGGTGTTCTTTGGTTGCAACTCTGCATTCTCTCTCCTCCAAACACGACGAGTTGTATTTCTACCAAACAGTTCTACTTTGGTTTCATCTGACCATATGACATTCTTCCAATCCTCTTCTGGATCATCCAAATGCTCTCTAGCAAACCTCAGACGGGCCCGGACATGTACTGGCTTAAGCAAGGGGACACGTCTGGCACTGCAGGATCTGAGTCCCTGGCGGCGTAGTGTGTTACTGATGGTAGCCTTTGTTACGTTGGTCCCAGCTCTCTGCATGTCATTCACTAGGTCCCCCCGTGTGGTTCTGGGATTTTTGCTCACTGTTCTTGTGATCATTTTGACCCCCCGGGGTGAGATCTTGCGTGGAGCCCCAGATCGAGGGAGATTATCAGTGGTCTTGTATGTCTTCCATTTTCTAATTATTGCTCCCACAGTTGATTTCTTCACACCAAGCTGCTTGCCTATTGCAGATTCAGTCTTCCCAGCCTGGTGCAGGTCTACAATTTTTTTTTCTGGTGTCCTTCGACAGCTCTTTGGTCTTCACCATAGTGGAGTTTGGAGTGTGACTGTTTGAGGTTGTGGACAGGTGTCTTTTATACTGAAAACAAGTTCAAACAGGTGCCATTAATACAGGTAATGAGTGGAGGACAGAGGAGCCTCTTAAAGAAGAAGATACAGGTCTGTGAGAGCCAGAAATCTTGCTTGTTTGTAGGGGACCAAATACTTATTTTCCACCATAATTTGCAAATAAATTCTTTCCAAATCAGACACTGTGATGATTGTCTGGATTTGTTACCACATTTTGTCTCTCATAGTTGAGGTATACCTATGATGACAATTACAGGCCTCTCTCATCTTTTTAAGTGGGAGAACAGCCAATTGGTGGCTGACTAAATACTTTTTTGCCCCACTGTATAATTATATATTAGATCTACATCAATGGATGGAAGCTCCTTTAATTGGTCAAATAAATAGAGTCTTATCTTTCTTGATCTTATATTTTACAAATGAACTACAATATATTTTTTTTCTTTTTGCTTCGTCTTTATTGTTGGGAATTAATTTCTCTCTTATCTCATTAATTTCCTCTTGTAACTTGTTTTTTTTGGGGGATATTAAAAAGGACAAGAAACTGATACCCGCCTCATTAAAATATCTGAACCAATCTGTTACAGTAGGTCATCATCACCTTTTATCTGGGGAATTGTTCCACCTGAGGCTTCTGGCTCATATGTGAACATCTTACTAATATCAAAAAAGGTCTCCCATCACACAGTTTATCGAAACATTTTAACCACTTAAGCCCCAGACCAATATACAGCATAAAGACCAGGCCCCTTTTTGCGATTCGGCACTGCGTCGCTTTAACTGACAATTGCGCGGTCGTGCGACGTGGCTCCTAAACAAAATTGACGTCCTTTTTTTCTCACAAGTAGAGCTTTCTTTTGGTGGTATTTGATCACCTCTGCGGTTTTTATTTTTTTGCGCCATAAATCAAAAATAGAGCGACAATTTTAAAAAAAATGCAATATTTTTAATTTTTTGCTATAATAAATATCCCCAAAAAATATATAAAAAAAACAATGTTTTTCCCTCAGTTTAGGCCGACACGTATTCTTCTACATATTTTTGGTAAAAAAAATCACAATCTGCGTTTATTGATTTGTTTGCGCAAAAGGTATACCGTTTACAAAATAGGGGATAGTTTTATGGCATTTTTATAAATTTCACTTTTGACACATTTTTGGGACCATTGTCATTTTTACAGCGATCAGTGCTATAAAAATGCACTGGTTACTGTAAAAAATGACACTGGCAGTGAAGGGGTTAACCACTAGGGGCGCTGAAGGGGTTAAGGGTGCCTAAGGGAGTGATTCTCACTGTTAGGGGGCATGGCCACAAGTGACACGTCACTTAGTGGGCGAGCGGGGAGATGTTGTGTTTACGCGGCAATCGAGTCTGCGGGACCCGCGGTCCGACTCATGGGGATGGCGGCAGGGTCGCGAGCGCGCCGCCGGCGACCACATGGCAGGTAAAGGTGACGAACAGGTACGTGATTGTACGAGCCATTCTGTCGACGTATATATACAGTGGGTGGTCGTTAAGTGGTTAAATGACATCTTAGTAAAAAACCTGCTAAACTTTGGGTAAAAGGTATAGAAAGATATTCTCCTCATTGGAGAGGCAGCAATTTGAAAAGACAAATATCTTGACGTGAAACACGTTGGATTTTTTACTTAAAATCCTATTTTCCTTGGGGCCTAAATGTCAAATGGGATATAAATTCCTTTATAAATAACAGTTAATAAAATGTCAAATGGGATATAAATTCCTTTATAAATAACAGTTAATAAAATGTCAAATGGGATATAAATTCCTTTATAAATAACAGTTAATACATAATTACCAAACGGGGTGATTAAAAATTATAATATTTTCTCTCCTTGTATTGTTTTATGTGCATGGTAGTTGGGATTGACTAATCTCATAAGAAGGTTCAGATGTATTCCTATTAGAGATAAGTAAACACCATTCCAATACATACATACATTTTTAATGTAAAATATAAAAAAAATTCATGTAGTTCATATGTAAAATATAAGATCAAAAAAGGTAAGACTCTATTTATTTGTCCAATTAAAGGAGTTTCCATCCATATATTTCTATATTTGAGCTGCATGCGATTGATTAACCACTTCAGCCCCGGAAGAATTTACCCCCCTTCCTTACCAGAGCACTTTTTGCGATTCGGCACTGCGTCGCTTTAACTGACAATTGCGCGGTCGTGCGACGTGGCTCCCAAACAAAATTTACGTCCTTTTTTTCCCACAAGTAGAGCTTTCTTTTGGTGGTATTTGATCACCTCTGCGGTTTTTATTTTTTGCGCTATAAACAAAAATAAAGCAACAATTTTGAAAAAAAAAATGCAATATTTTTTACTTTTTGCTATAATAAATATCCCCCAAAAATATCTATAAATAAACACAATTTTTCCACAGTTTAGGCCGATACGTATTCTTCTACATATTTTTGGTAAAAAAAATCACAATCTGCATTTATTGATTAGTTTGCGCAAAAGTTATAGCGTTTACAAAATAGGGGATAGTTTTATGGCATTTTTATAAATTTCACTTTTGACACTTCAGGCACTTTTGACACATTTTTGGGACCATTGTCATTTTTACAGCGATCAGTGCTATAAAAATGCACTGGTTACTGTAAAAATGACACTGGCAGTGAAGGAGTTAACCACTAGGGGCGCTGAAGAGGTTAAGGGTGCCTAAGGGAGTGATTCTCACTGTTAGGGGGCGTGGCTACAAGTGACACGTCACTTAGTGGGCGTGGGGGAGATGTTGTGTTTTCGCAGCGATCGAGTCTGCGGGACCCGCGGTCCGACTCATGGGGATGGAGGCAGGGTCGCGAGCGCGCCGCCGGCGTCGCGCACAGCGATCACATGGCAGGCAGTTAAAGGCGACGAACAGGTACGTGATTGTGCCTGTACGAGCCATTCTGTCGACGTATATATACAGTGGGTGGTCGTTAAGTGGTTAAATCACATCTTAGTAAAAAACCTGATAAACTTCGGGTAATAGGTATAGAAAGATATTCTCCTCATTGGAGAGGCAGCAATTTGAAAAGACAAATATCTTGACGTGAAACACGTTGGATTTTTTACTTAAAATCCTATTTTCCTTGGGGCCTAAATGTCAAATGGGATATAAATTCCTTTATAAATAACAGTTAATAAAATGTCAAATGGGATATAAATTCCTTTATAAATAACAGTTAATAAAATGTCAAATGGGATATAAATTCCTTTATAAATAACAGTTAATACATAATTACCAAACGGGGTGATTAAAAATTATAATATTTTCTCTCCTTGTATTGTTTTATGTGCATGGTAGTTGGGATTGACTAATCTCATAAGAAGGTTCAGATGTATTCCTATTAGAGATAAGTAAACACCATTCCAATACATACATACATTTTTAATGTAAAATATAAAAAAAATTCATGTAGTTCATATGTAAAATATAAGATCAAAAAAGGTAAGACTCTATTTATTTGTCCAATTAAAGGAGTTTCCATCCATATATTTCTATATTTGAGCTGCATGCGATTGATTAACCACTTCAGCCCCGGAAGAATTTACCCCCCTTCCTTACCAGAGCACTTTTTGCGATTCGGCACTGCGTCGCTTTAACTGACAATTGCGCGGTCGTGCGACGTGGCTCCCAAACAAAATTTACGTCCTTTTTTTCCCACAAGTAGAGCTTTCTTTTGGTGGTATTTGATCACCTCTGCGGTTTTTATTTTTTGCGCTATAAACAAAAATAAAGCAACAATTTTGAAAAAAAAATTCAATATTTTTTACTTTTTGCTATAATAAATATCCCCCAAAAATATCTATAAATAAACACAATTTTTCCACAGTTTAGGCCGATACGTATTCTTCTACATATTTTTGGTAAAAAAAAAACGCAATAAGCGTTTATTGATTGGTTTGCGCAAAAGTTATAGCGTCTACAAAATAGGGGATAGTTTTATGGCATTTTATTTTTTTTATTTTTTTTTACTATTAATGGCGGCAATCTGCGATTTTTATTGTGACCGTGACATTGCAATGGACATATCGGACGCTTTTGACACATTTTTGGGACCATTCATCCACCATGATTACTGTGTAAATGTGACTGGCAGGGAAGGGGTTAACACTAGGGGGTGCTGAAGGGGTTAAATATGTTCCCTAGTGAGTGATTCTAACTGTAGTGGGAGGGGACTCACAAGGGGAACACTGTACTGGGAACACACATCGGTCTCTTCACCTTTGACAGGACATGGATCTGTGTGTTTACACACACACATCCACGGTCCTGCCGTGATTGCAGGCAATCGTGGGTGCCCTGGCGGACATCGCAGCCGCCAGGCACGCGCACCGGGTCCCGAGAGATGGCGCGCGCGCGCCCCCTAGATGGCCGGGAAGCCCAGGACGTCATATGACGTCCACCCAGGATGGGAGATCCCATCTGTGGACGTCATATGACTATGGGCGGGATGTCAAGTGGTTAAATAAAATATAATTCCTTCATTATAGAAAATATCTTTAACAAATGTAATCGATCAATTTCATGGTTTTTTTTTTTTCTATTTCTCATGTTTTAATTTTTCAACACACGTTTTTTTGCTTTTGTGCATAATGAACTGCAATATTGTAACATAATCTTCATGCTTCGTATTGTTACAGAAGTAATTTATTAATGTGTGTATATATACGTTTTTCTGCTAGATGGCAGCAGAGTGCTGAAGTGTCATATATACAAAAAAGGAAAAAATGGGACTTGGACTTTATAGACAAAACCAATCAATTATACAAAAATATATTTATTATGAACATATAACATTTACATAATCTCTAAAAACCCACATTGATAGAACAACATACTGTATAGTCTACAATATCGCTAATGTACATAACCATATAATAGCTACTAGGAGATGAAACACAGTCATTCCATAGTGTAAGAGAATCCAGGAGTATGGTTTGTTGACAGAAAAGCGGTAGAAGGATGTTCAGAAAATAAAATTTGCTCTACATGTTGCGCGCTCATTGCGCTTCTTCATGAGCATTTACATTAACTATCAAGAGATGGAAAAGAACATAGATAAATATTGTGACAGAAGCCAGAACCCAGAACCAGAACCCACGGTCCCTGTGTGTTTTGGAGGGGGCTGTGGGCTGGCCTCCTACCCACAGACTATGGCCCAGAAGAGATTGAGAGACTTGGGGACAAGCTGGCATTGAGATAATGTAATGTAATGCTACAAACCCTTCTCCCCATCCCACCCCCCCTCGTGTTGCTGTGTTTAATTGTGTTAGGTCTGGACTGAAGACATCTGTTTTGTATTTAATAAACAGTTCATGCTCTGCATCTTTAACCCTCAACACCTGTGTGGCTTGTCTCATGATTGAGGGGTTAAGGGCTGGTTATGGCAAATCTGCAGGCTGCGTTTGGAGGACAGGAGACACAGGTCTGGTGGAGATGCCCACCTGGGGTATCCGAGATCCGTCACAAATATAATACAAATTACTGAAAAAACAGGTTAACAATATATTCTATAAATGGCAAGCTGTCACAACTAGACCCATGGTGGCCAGACCCAAGTGGGGTCCTTTTTTCTATTCCAAATTCATAGGACACGCCACTGGTTACATTTTTTGTATCCACAATACCACTCTGTGGTGTGATACAATCAATAATTCCAATACATAAAACCTGGCCTGTTAGTGGGCCCTGAGGACAGGGTTGATGACCACTGCATTAGACGTCATTTTTGTGGAAACGCCTTGGATCGGAGAATCCCTGTAACGTCACTCAACTAGTTAGACAAATGATATTGCCGCCAGATACTACAATTTTTCATGCATGACATTTCTGCCTTGTTGTAAGTGTAACCTTTATAAGCTTTTTAATAAATCCATGCAGTTTTACACCATGAGGCTTTTTTTTCTCTTATCTATATGATTTCCTGAAATTTGGAGTTCCTTTACATTGTCATGGATATAAAGATCTGGTATCAATACACTTGAGATTTCCAAACCAGTTAATAAGCTGAACGCCAATGAAAGCAATCCAATTCCTTGGTCTTTGAATCATCTGAGATCAAGTCTGTAAATTGCATGGAAGCAGGGCAACCGAGTGAATGCTATCCAGACAAGTGAATATACTCCTACAGCAAGTTTGATCTCTGTAATAGGGGTCCACCATTTCTGGTAAGAGGCCAACTTTTACCTTATGAGACATCATATCTTCAAACATATGTGATTGTTTTCAAGCGAAAAAAATCAGACATCTTGCAATGCTCAGTGATTGAAAGCATAGAAGACAAATGCAGGAGATTGCCTGAATGAGATTCCACATATGCTGCATCTATTCACTAGATGAGATTTGTGTGTTACAGATAAAAGTCACAAAAGGCACTTATTATTTATAATAAGTTTATTAAATGTTTATACATTTTGCACTTTTTTTAGCACGGTTTTTATATTGTGGTTTATGCATCAGTCACTTTATTATTATTTTTTTATTCATTTTCATTATATTGAAGCACATTTGCATCAAGTATTATCTTGTGAACAATGATAACTTTATAAATTATATATAGTCATATTTTATATAGTTTAACAAAGGAAATAGCACTCCATATATATTAATACAAATAAAATAATATGCAAAGTGGTTGAAGGGAAGCATCAGTATAGCAAAGAAAATTTTTATTACAAATTATGTTAGCTGATTTCTTTTTGAGCCACTCCTTTGTTGCCTTGGCCATGTGTTTTGGGTCATTGTCATGCTGGAATACCCTTCCACGTCCGCTTTTTAATGCCCTGGCTAAGGGAAGGAGGTTCTCACTCAAGATTTCACGGTATGTGGCCCCTTAGCAAAAAAAACCCCCCAAAGCATAATGTTTCCACCTCCATATTTGACGGTGGGGATGGTGTTCTTAGGGTCATAAGCAGCATTCCTCCTTTTCCTCTACAATCTTGTCCCTGACATCCTTGGACAGCTCTTTGGTCTTGGCCATGGTGGAGAGATTGGAATCTGATTGATTGCTTTTGTAGACAGGTGTCTTTTATACAGGTAACAATCTGAGATTAGGAGCACTCCCTTAGGAGCACTCCCTTTAAGAGAGTGCTCCTAATCTCAGCTCATTACCTGTATAGAAGACACTTTGGATCCAGAAATCTTGCTGATTGATAGGGGACCAAACACTTATTTCACTCATTAAGATGCAAATCAATGTATAACTTTTTGGAAATGAATTTTTCTGGATATTTTTGTTGTTATTCTGTCTCTCACTGTTAAAATAAACCCACCAATAAAATTATAGACTGATCATTTCTTTGTCAGCGGACAAACGTACAAAATAAGCAGGGGATCAAATACTTTTTTCCCTCATTGTACCTGCAAGTGTGAAGTCCAAGCAATCCCAGTCCTTCAGAGGCACTCTCATGTATATGCAAGTCCTTCGGCTGCATGCTCCAGTTCCGGTGTCTTTGGGGGCGATCCCCAGGTTTGGATGTCTTTACATCTTGATGAAGATAAGCAACCTCCTTCTGTTCCTCTCGGGTCTTTCACTCTCTGTCTCTCTCCCTTATGGGCACCGATCCCAGCTTTCTCCCTCTCTTTACTGGGTCTCCCCTCTTTCGACCTCTCTTGGGGGCTCTCCTTCCCCAACTACCTCTGAGGGCCAACTCTTGTGCCAGTTCACTCCGATATTTATATATGACAGGATTAGTGGGCTGGACCCTGAGCAGAACAGAAAAAGATCATATAACCGGGAAAGGCATTAGCACCTACCCTCCCCCGGGTAAAGAATGTACAGTCCTACACTAAATTTAGATTTTTTTTAATACAGAAGGCCTGTGTAGCTTTATTTTAAAAAAAAGTAGGACAGAGGATGGTGTCAGTAGGGCAGATGACGTTATCAGCAGAGCAGAGGATGGTGTCAGTAGAACAGAGGATGGTGTCAGTAGGGCAGAGGGTGGTGTCAGTAGGGCAGAGGGTGGTGTCAGTTGGGCAGAGGGTGGTGTCAGTAGGGCAGAGGATGGTGTCAGTAGAGCAGTGGACCGTGTCATTAGAGCAGAGGATGGTGTCAGTAGGGCAGAGGAGGGTGTCAGTAGGGCAGAAGGAGGTGTCAGAAGAGCAGAGGGCAATGTCAGAAGAGCAGAGGGTGGTGTCAGTAGGGCAGAGGATGGTGTCAGTAGGTTAGAACAGTGTTTCTCAACTCCAGTCCTCAAGGCACCCCAACAGGTCATGTTTTCAGGATTTTCCCCTTAGATGAAACAGCTGTGTTAATTACTAATGCAGTAAAACTGGTCAAATCACCTGTACAAAATAATGAAAAGCCTGAAAACATGACCTGTTGGGGTGCCTTGAGGACTGGCGTTGAGAAACATTGGGTTAGAGGACGATGTCAGAAGAGCAGGAGACATGTCAGTAGAGCAGTGGATGGTGTCAGAATGCTCCCAATCAGCAGGGGGAATCTGCACAGCATGGGGTGATAGAAAGGAAGTGACACAACTGCAGAGGAAGAAGTCATACATTACCCAACCCCTACACCAATCAGCCAAACTATTTAAAGTGACACTATACCAGAAAATCAGTAACTTTGGCCTAATACCAGAACAGTAACAGCAATAATTAGTGCCTGCTTACACAGAGGTTGGTAATTAAATATATCATTAATATAGAAGGTTGATAATTAAATAAATCCTTAATATAGAAGCATTTATCCAACTATACAGCCAGAGCCTCTAATTTATAGACCAGATACATCCTAAATTTACAGCTATTTATCCAACTGTCCATCAAGAGCCTCTGGTTTATAGACCAGATACATCCTAAATATAGGGCCATTGATCCAACTGTACAACCAGGATCTCTGGTTTATAGACCAGATACATCCTAAATATAAAGCCATTTGTTCAACTGTCCATCTAGAGCCTGTGGTTTATAGACTGGCTACATCCTAAATATAGAGCCATTTATCCAATTGTCTATTCAGAGCTTCTGGTTTATAGACCAGATATACCCTAAATATAGAGCCATTTATCCAACTGACCATCCAGAGCTAAAATGGTGCACTTGGCCTCCTATGTGTGCACTAAAACTATATTGGTATAGGAGCTCCAGATATTTCACAGTAATACATCATAGTGAATTTTATATCAATGTCTTATGTTGTTAGGCAGGGGCACGGGACTGGCTCATTATGGGAAGTGTCTGAAGGACCAAGCCCTAGCACAGATGCAGTCTGTATAGCTATATCTCATGGAACTTCCCTTTAGGTGTGTGGCAGGGAGGAATGGTGCAAACCTATTGAAACTACTCGCATCACCTCTGCATGTTGTGCTGGACTCTGGCAAACCCCTCTAAGAAGTATGAGCTCCCCTCTCCACAGTTTTCTGCATTCTTTGCAACTTTAAGGAATACTCTTTTACCATTGGGATGACCAAAGCATGTAAATGTTTAAATCATTTGCTTTTACAAAACATATAAAAGGATTTCCTTCTTTGGACTCTTCTTTCTCCTAACCTCAAGATGGGGATGTCCTCTGGAAACAAATAATGCTGGGTGAATGTGCTATTGGGGTACATTTCCATAATTCCTAAAATAGGTATAGGATGGGCTACTTGGAGGCTAGTGGTTAAACCATACTGGGAGCCTACCAGGGTGTGCTTGAGCACTCACAGGGTCCAAGGGGTACTTTAGGTAAGTTGTCATTTCCATAATGCCACGGTTGGTCTGGGAGACCATCCTGTATCAACAGGAATGGGTTACATGTAGGCAGGTGCAGTCTACTTTCTCCACTGCAGAGGGCGCTCAACCACAACAGCATTACAGGGGGAGAGGAACGTGGTTCCTCTATGGTTTTCTGGGTCACTGAGTGCAGTCTGTGCTTCCCACTGTAGGTGGCGCTCGACTGAAGCGGCAATGCAGAAGGGGAAGGAAGTTCGAGAAACGTAGTTCCTCTATGACTTCCTGCGATCACAGGAGACAGCTGTCTGATTGGACACTGGCACCCCATGTGACTCTAGCAGCCATCTTGGGTCAGGTAGAGCCTATTTAAGGCCATGGTTCCCAGGCTTGGCGTGCATTTCATGTGTGGGTAGTATAGAGACAGGTCACCTGTCTGATAGGGACAGTGATTAGTGGCAGGGAGAGGTTCCAGACGAGTGGGGAAACAATAGGGACATGCCATCCTTCCTGGAAACCTCCCCATTTGGATGCAATCCGCCGCTTAAAATAGATGCTGTCGGCACATCTGAGACCTTCTCTGCTGTACACCGATGTTATATGCTGTGAGTCTTCCCGGTCAAGCCTTCCCGCCGGGTTGTTATGAATTGCTGGATTCTGCATTAATACAAGTTCTGTTCTCTGCCCCGCTGCACCTCCCCACATACAGAGTGCATGTGCTCCCCCACCACATGGTTAGCTGTGAAGGATAAGCAGCCCAGCACATGGCCCCTATTACATTACAATGTGTCTCTCATTGTAGAAGTCTCCTTTCCAGAAAGAAATCAGAAGCTGCGCGGTGGTGGGTAATGGTGGAATTTTAAACAACAGCTTTTGCGGCAATGAGATTGACCAGGCTGACTTTGTGTTCAGGTAAGACTTTAGTTGTGGAAGAAATGAGAGATACTGTTGCTTGTTGCGTGATTTTTCTGTTTACCCAAATCAGTCCTTATCTCTTCCCCTTTTTAGGTTAAATTTACCTCCACTGAATTGGACGAATGATGTGGGGACAAAGACCGATCTTGTCACCGCCAACCCGAGCATCCTGATTGATAAGTATGCGCCATTGTCTTCCTAACAGGGGAGGGCTGGCAGCCTTAGGCCTGGGGGGCAAGTCCAGTCAAGTGGCCCATAGAACCGGTGGTAGCAAAGTGATGGATCGGGAAAACATTCTAAGGTTTTCCATGATCACAAAGGTGGGGAGAGGGGCAGGGAGGACAATGTGGCCCTCCAGGGCCCGTGGGGGACTCGTACCACCATGGCCTCCAGGAACTAAAGTGCAAACAGGTCCCTGTACGAATCCCTCCGAGCTGAGGACCTGACCCTCTCCCCAACTAGTGAGGGACTACAAGTCCAATCATTAATGCCTGAGATCTAAGGATGTGACCCCCCCAACTAGTGAAGGACTACAAGTCCCATTATGAACCCCTGAGATCTAAGGATGTGTCCCCCTAGATCCCATGGGTTAATGCTGTGCCCTGTAGTCCTTCACTAGTTGAAGGGCTGGGGGGACACATGCTCAGCTCTGAGGGGTTTAAGCGGGCAGGGGTGTGTGACACATCCTTAGCTCTGAGGGGCTCATGCTGGGACCTGTAGTAGTTCACTTTTGGGATGTCACATCCCCAAAAGTATAAGGACTACAAGGCCAAGCATGAACCCTGACTGAGATTTAAGGATGTGATCTGCTCCTCTGCTGCCAGCTCATGCTCCCATGACACACATGCTCCACATTACACATGTTCTAATTCATTCACTGCTCCCGACCTCACCTCAGGCAGCTTGAATCTGGAGAGGTGCTTCTTGCACAGTCCGTCAGTGACAGCTCCCTTCCCTCAGGCAGGCTCCAAGGTGCATGCCGCTGCACAGGAGATGGAGGGAGGAGGTGGGTGGATAAAACGCTAATAGGGGTGGAGGAGGCAGAAGATCCTCCTCAGCTCTGAATGCTGGTGCCTCAGCCTCTATCCTCCTGGGGACTGTGACATCACTGGTTGCTAGATGCCAGGCGATCCTAGCAACCACTTCAGACGATAGAGGCCAGCAGTGGAACAAACGTGTCTTGGCCGGCTGGGTCACTCTGTAAGTAAAGCTATGCCACCCAGAGAGAAACACCTCTCCACATTTCCCTGCACAGAGAGACACCCCTCTCCACATTTCCCTGCACAGAGAGACACCCCTCTCCACATTTCCCTGCACAGAGAGACACCCCTCTCCACATTTCCCTGCACAGAGAGACACCCCGCTCCACATTTCCCTGCACAGAGAGAGACCCCCCGCTCCACATTTCCCTGCACAGAGAGAGACACCTCTCCACATTTCCCTGCACAGAAAGCAATGGCGACCCATCCATTAGGGGCACCGCCCCCTCTGTCCAGGCAACCCCCCTATATGCTTAATGAATAGATTCATGCATAGCATGAATCTATCCATAGCCGCTGGGGCCACCCCCTATTCAGCCGTCCAGCCCCTTTTAAGATGCTGGGCGCCTGAATTACAGCAGAGGGGTATTTTTTTTTAACCACTTGATTAGAGCCATAGGCTCTAATAGGCTTCAAAATAGGGTGGACTCGGAGCGCAGAGCATTATGCTCGGAGCCCACCCAGATGTGTTAGAAAAGCAAATGAATATTTGCTTTTCTAATACCGAACCGCCTCTCCGCCAATCAGGAAGCAAGGGTCTGATATCCGTCACCTGATTTGCTGAAAGGTCAGGCGCTTCTATTGGACATCTAGCAGGAGGAAAAGCATGGAGGAAGCATTGAGGACACAGGAGCTGCTCCCTGACCCATTAACCCGTCCCACAGCTCACCACCGTCTGCTGCTGCCTGACCTGCCACCAAGATGGGGTAAGTGCCAGTCAGACAGTGAGTGGGCAGGGGGGGTGCTGGTTAAATGCCGCTGGGGAGTCACAGTGGCTGCAATTGATGGCACAGCATGGCTGCTATTCATGGGCACAGTGAGGCTGCTATTCATGGGCACAGTGGGGCTGCTATTCATGGGCACAGTGGGGCTGCTATTAATGGGCACAGTGGGGCTGCTTATCATGGGCACAGTGGGGCTGCTATTCATGGGCACAGTGCGGCTGACATTCATGGGCACAGTGCGGCTGACATTCATGGGCACAGTGAGACTGACATTCATGGGCACAGTGAGACTGACATTCATGGGTACATTGAGGCTGACATTCATGGGCACAGTGCGGCTGACATAAATGGGCACAGTGAGGCTGACATAAATGGGCACAGTGAGGCTGACATAAATGGGCACAGTGCGGCTGACATAAATGGGCACAGTGCGGCTGACATTCATGGGCACAGTGAGGCTGACATTCATGGGCACAGTGTGGCTGACATTCATGGGCGGCACAGTGCGGCTGACATAAATGGGCACAGTGTGGCCGACATTCATGGGCACAGTGAGGCTGACATAAATGGGCACAGTGAGGCTAACATAAATGGGCACAGTAAGGCTGACAAAAATGGGCACAGTGCGCCTGACATAAATGGGCACAGTGCGGCTGACATTCATGGGCACAGTGAGGCTGACATTCATGGGCACAGTGTGGCTGACATAAATGGGCACAGTGTGGCTGACATAAATGGGCACAGTGAGGCTGACATAAATGGGCACAGTGCGGCTGACATAAATGGGCACAGTGCGGCTGACATTCATGGGCACAGTGAGGCTGACATTCATGGGCACAGTGAGGCTGACATTCATGGGCGGCACAGTGCGGCTGACATAAATGGGCACAGTGAGGCTAACATAAATGGGCACAGTAAGGCTGACAAAAATGGGCACAGTGCGGCTGACATAAATGGGCACAGTGCGGCTGACATAAATGAGCACAGTGCGGCTGACATTCATGGGCACAGTGCGGCTGACATAAATGGGCACAGTGCGGCTGACATAAATGGGCACAGTGAGGCTGACATAAATGGGCACAGTGAGGCTGACAAAAATGGGCACAGTGCGGCTGACATAAATGGGCACAGTGCGGCTGACATAAATGAGCACAGTGCGGCTGACATTCATGGGCACAGTGCGGCTGACATAAATGGGCACAGTGCGGCTGACATAAATGGGCACAGTGAGGCTGACATAAATGGGCACAGTGAGGCTGACAAAAATGGGCACAGTGAGGCTGACATAAATGGGCACAGTGTGGCTGACATTCATTGGGCACAGTGTGGCTGACATTCATTGGGCACAGTGAGGCTGACATTTATGCAAGACAGTGAGATCAGATCACCAACACTGCAGCACACCAGTGTGAGCACACATCACAGCACACATGACCAGGTACTGCACAGGCTGCTGAAAGAAACCTTGTTATTTGCAGAGAGAGGGGGAGAGGAATTTGGGAGCTAGCAGGAAGGGAGAGAGGAGGGAGAGGTTGGTCACAGCTCACTTACTTGGAAGGAAGGACGTCCCAGCAGCAGGCTCAGTAACCAGCTTCCAGAGCGTCCCATACAGAACACCGTCTGCCAGTGCTCTCATTTTAAATGTTCCCGCCCACACGTCCTATTCACAGACGAAGCACACGGGCTGCTCAGAGTGTGGGCGGGCACAGTGAGAGAGGGGGCTGGAGGAGGCAGAACGGATACACCCCCTTCCATGCGGCTTTGCTGTGAATGGACACAGACTGTCAGCTCAGAAGCAGGAAACAGCACTGTGACAGGACAGATGTCCGCTCACAGCACTAACGTTCCTGCACGCTTCTGGCTGTTATCCAGCCCTGCCAGCCTTCCCCGGAGTCGCTGAGCAGTAACACTCGGCCAACTGCACATGCTCAGTTCCCAGCTTGCCGCACATCAGCCTTTTTACAGGAAATGAGAGCGGCCCGGGGGGAAAAAGCATTCCTGCCCCAGCCCGCCCCTGCTTCCTAATATGAAACAAATTGAAGTATAGACAATGGTGGGACTTACCAGCATGCGGAAATGTGCTCCTGTTTCTAAAATGAATGTAATCTTAGGCAAAAAAAGATACCAAATTAATAAACTTAGCTCTAGGAAATTGTTAATCTGTAGTGAAGAGATATATACCCTGTACACATAGGTGTGCGCAGCCTAATGCATTAGGGTGTGCACCCTTAAGCTCAAGGACACATGCATGTGTATGTATCTACATCATAGGCGTGCGCACAGGGTGGTTCGCACCAGAACTTGCGAACAGGCAATAAATTAGTTCGAACATCAGAACACCGTTAAAGTCTATGGGACTCGAGCATGAAAAATCTAAAGTGCTAATTTGAAAGGCTTATATGCAAGTTATTGTCATAAAAAGTGTTTGGGGACCCGGGTCCTGCCCCAGGGGACATGTATCAATGCAAAAAAAAGTTTTACAAACTGACGCTTTTTCAGGAGCAGTGATTTTAATAATGCTTAAAGTGAAACAATAAAAGTGAAATATTCCTTTTAAATTTCATACGGGGGGGGGGGGGTATAGTATGCCTGTAAAGTAGCGCTTGTTTCCCGAGCTTAGAACTGTCCCTGCACAAAGTGTCATTTCTAAAGGAAAATAGTCAATTAAAACTCACTCGCAGTTATAATGAATTATCGGCTCCCGGCAATACAGAGAAAAGTCATTGATAGAAAAAAAAAAAATGCGTGGGGGTCCCCCCAAATTCAATTACCAGGCCCTTCAGGTCTGGTATGGATATTAAGGGGAACCCTGCATCAATTTTAAAAAGAAATGGCGTGGAGCTCCCCCTAAAAATCCATACCAGACCTTTTATCTGAGCACGCAACCTGGCAGGCCGCAGGAAAAGAGGGGGGGCCGAGAGAGCGCCCCCCCTCCTGAACCGTACCAGGCCACATGCCCTCAACATGGGGAGGATGCTTTGGGAGTCTGTGACCCCTCAAAGCACCATGTCCCCATGTTGATGGGGACAAGGGCCTCATCCCCACAACCCTTGCCCGGTGGTTGTGGGGTTCTGCGGGCGGGGGGCTTATCGGAATCTGGAAGACCCCTTTAACAAAGGGGACCCCCAGATCCCTCCCCCCTATGTGAATTGGTAAGGGGTACAACCTACCATTTCACAAAGAAAGTGTAAAAAATTGAAAAAAAAACACACAGACACCATTGGGGAAAGTCCTTTATTAAAAATAAAAAAAATAAAAAAGAGATACCAGCGGTGGTAATCCACTCTCGGTATCCTGCGATGGATGCTCTCCTCTCCGGGGTCCAGCGGTGGATGATCTCCTCTCCATCCAGGTCCGCAGGTTTCCGTTGCATCAGAGGGGGGCGGGGTCACCCGCACGTTACTGGGGAAGCCCGGGTTTCCCCTTGCGTCAGAGGGGGACGGGGTCACGTGACGGGTGGCCCCACCCTCTAAAGAAGAGACCTGTCAGGCTGCCGGGATTCCCGGGGTGTCTCAGGCGGAGACAGGATGCGCTGCGCTGGACATCTCATCGCTGGAGCCTGGACCTAGATGGAGAGGAGATCATACACCGCTGGACCCCGGAGAGGAGAGCATCCATCGCAGGATACCGAAAGTGGATTACCACCGCTGGAATCTTTTTTTTATTTTTAATAAAGGATTTTTCCCAACGGTGTCTGTGTGTTTTTTTTTTACATTTTTTACACTTTCTTTGTGAAATGGTAGGCCTTACCAATTCACATAGGGGGGCCGGGATCTGGGGATTGCCTTTGTTAAAGGGGTCTTCCAGATTCCGATAAGCCCCCGCCCGCAGACCCCCACAACCACCGGGCAAGGGTTGTGGGGATGAGGCCCTTGTTGTGGGGATGAGGCCCTCCATTTTTTTGCATTGATACATGTCCCCTGGGGCAGGACCCGGGTCCCCAAACACTTTTTATGACAATTACTTGCATATAAGCCTTTAAAATTAGCACTTTAGATTTCTCCTATAGACTTTTACAGGGTGTTCCGTGACTTTTCAAATTTGTCGCAAACACCCCAAATTGTTCGCTGTTCGGCGAACAGGCAATGTTCGAGTCGAACATGAGTTCGACTCAAACTCAAAGCTCATCCCTAGTTACTACCAAAGCTTGGTTGACCTTTCTAGCGATAGAAGGTCCATATGATCTGGTAAGCGCCCCTCTTAACTGAGGTGGTGAGTGTCCCATTTATGTTGGTGTCAGAACTTTAAAGATCATTTTTGCTGATGATGATCTTTTTCACTATTTTGCTTCACATGGACTTTCTACACTTTAATATTTTTATTACAATAATTACTTCACCATTGGATTAATGGTTATTGAATTGTTTATATCACATTTCCAACTAGTGCAGCTTTTTTGGACATAATAATTGAGAGGGAATCCCTGGCTGTCTCCATTGGAAGGTTTCCCCGTTTATTCCTGTTCTGGGGACAACCCAAAATTTAGGATTTTCTTTTGCTTTCACTTTCAATGATAACAGTAAACATGACAAATAGAGAGGGGGAATCTTCCCAACGGGGGCACAGACAGCAATAAAAACCTGAGGGGGGATCTAATCTCTCTCCACTCTATCCAAGACCAAAAAATAAGTTTTGCCTTTAGCTATAATTTAACAACTAAGTAAGTAAGTACTAAGGAAGTAATACTGCTATTGTACATGACTGTG
Organism: Rana muscosa; assembly: GCA_029206835.1. Taxonomy (NCBI): domain Eukaryota; kingdom Metazoa; phylum Chordata; class Amphibia; order Anura; family Ranidae; genus Rana; species Rana muscosa. Next base: position 364,990,492 of record CM055118.1, on the reverse strand, counting down.
ACGGGAGTCACCTTTGGGCCCAGGGTAACCAAGAAAATAATGAACCCTGAGAATATGATTGGATTACTTCAAATGGGACAGTAATATTCATTAACAATCTCTCTCAAGAAATATGAAGATTTTATCCCCTGTACACTGTGGGGTCTATGACCAGGAAGTATAACTCCTAATATGGGCATTCCAGGAAGTTCAATGTAAGAGGGTGACTGTCTATTGCTTAACGATGTTGCCTTTGTCTGGATAAGTAAATTGTGTTAATCTTGTCTGAGGCAGCTTTCCCTTCACCTATTATTAAATGTGCTAATGAACTCACCTGTTGTCTGCTAAGGGATGTATTGACACTCAGAATAATGTGTATTGGGGACCCTTGAGGTGGTGTTACTTTGGATTCAGGTCCATGTTCCCCCAAAACACACAGACTCTGGGAACCCTGTAAATGCCATATTAGAAAGAGTGACTGATTCATACTGTTGGGACTCATACTGTTAGGAGGTGCTGATGTCAACTCCAACCACCTGTCTGTCTGTTGTCTGTTATAATGTAAATGAGTCTAGTGTGGCTTCTCTTTCACTCATTATTGGTTATGCTAATTAACCTGGTAATTGTATGAAGGAGTTCTGTGTTCATATGTATGATAACGTGTATTGTAGTTAGGGAGTCACATCGGCTGCATAAGGGATTAGTTAATTAGCTCATGTTAATTAACTAATAGCTGCCTTTGTGTTCGGGAATGGAATGTCCTTAACGACTTTAACCCCTCTCATACTCGGGGTGCCATTACAATGACGTTCAGTTCACGCCAAACAGGTTTGAACACACGAACAGCCAAAGTTTGATCCAAACTTGTGTTCAGACTAAACCTTGAGCTCATCCCTATTCCTCAGCAACTGTCAATATTTAGGGCAAAATGTTACATGTTCATTGTTATTACATAATCAAAACCTGCTAAAATGAAAAATGGTGACATGTGTGAGCTTTCCAGAGTCTCTTGCCTGGCCGCCGCTGTCATCCTCACAGCAGGCGGGGGCGGGAGGTGCTGCGGGATCGGGACGAAGAGCGGGAGTCTTTTCAAATTAACAAGCGGGTAACCACCCGCTTGTTAACATAGTAAGTTTTTCAGCTTTTGACCTCCATCCAGACCTCCATCCAGACCTGTAGCTCCTCCCACCACTTACCCTGCTGTGAGGATGACAGCGGTGCCTGGGCCGAAGACTCGGGAGTGGACACACATCTGATAAGTGCCTCTACCCTACCGAAGGTAGGACAGTGCAGAGGAGGCTTGCATTGAAATGGGCATTCTGATGTGGAGGGGCAATGTGACAATGTGACATAAGGGGCACTGTGTTATAAAGGGACACTATGATGTAAAAGGGCACTGTGATGTGAAGGGCACTGCAAAGTAATGGGGCACTCCAGTGTTAAGGGGGGCTGTGAGGTGAAGGGGAACTGAGGAACTGATTTAAAGGATGGATTGTGATGTAAAGGGGACTAAGGACACTGATGAAAAGGGGTAACTGTGATGTTAAGGGGGGTTTTGATGTGAAGGGGACTGAGGATACTGATGTTAAAAGGGGGCTCTAATGCACTGATTTAGTGCAAAAATAAGATTCGGACCTCTGCCAAAAGAAAATTTTACTGCCTGGACCTCCATAAATTTTAATTCAAGACCCCTGTTCTAGAGGGATCTCCCTCTTCTTTGCCTTCTAGATCAGTGGTCATCAACCCTGTCCTCAGGGCCCACTAACAGGCAAGATTTTATGTATTACCTTAGGGAGATGCAGACTAGAATACTGTAAAAAGATATATACTTTTGCGCTACTAGTGAGTAAATAAAATGTGACCAAAGGTGTAATGCGTTCTCATAGCAGCTCAATCTGGCAGTGTTCACTGTACACAAAAAGGTGAATGAAAATATAATGGTGATAAGCGCTTAAAGAAATCCCATATGGGGACAGTGATGAACACAAAATAATAAAAGATGAAATCAAAATTCAACAACTTGTAGTGAAAATTGAATCAAAGAAATGATGTCACTAAAAAGTCTCTGTGTATCCAATAAATAGTTGTAAAATGTGTACAAGGAATCCCATAGACTAAAGAAAAAAATATTAAATGAAAAATAATAATAATAAATGTCTTTGTTAGTCCTCAATATGGAGGATTCCTCTCCTATAGTTGATTTTATTTTTCAGACTGGGTGTAGTAGGGTGGGATATGTTCCTCCTCTATAGATATTACGTGGTGAACTCAGCTATAGTGTAACTCTATCCTGGCCCAGTCTCCCAGAACTCTTACCTCAATTCTGAATAAACTCGCAATTAGTTGTGATATCTTTGGGGATGATTTCTCTCCCTTTCTTACACTTCTGCCGCGTACACACAACCGCTTTTCTCGACGAGAAAAACTGAATTTTTTTTTTTCGCCGAGAAAAACGATCGTCTGTGGGCTTTATGTCGTTTTTCTCGTCGAGAAAAACGGCATAAAAAACGACGAGAAAAATTAGAACATGTTCTAAATTTTCTCATCGTTTTTTCCATCATTTTTTTCCGCGGCAGTTTTCCCATAGGGAGACACTGCCGCGGAGCCCACAGACGGTCGTTTTTCTCGTCAATAGAAAAAATGACGGGAAAAATGACCGTGTGTAGGGAACCCTTGGAACCGAAGCGGTTCCCTCGTTTTTCCTGTCATTATTCACGGTGGTTTTTTAACCGCCGTGAATAATGATCGTGTGTACGCGGCATACCTCTCCGCTGGAATCTATGGTGAGGTGGTCCATCTGCAGTACTCCCGCTTTCCTCCAGGGCACCTAGTCACTGGACATATTGTGTCATCCAATACGACACCAGGGGGCGGGGGGGAGAAAAGATACCTCCAATAGTGTAATAAAGTTAAAATAAGGCAATGTTTATTAAACTAGGTGTGGACACTTACATCAACAAAGTGAAAAAACAGCATGTAAAAAGGACGCGGCTGAAACAGCCGTCTTACAGCTCCTCTGGTCACTTCCGGTCTACGTCCGTCTCGTGTGATCCCTACGTCATTACGTCACGTACCTCGTGACTTCATCAGGGGACGTGACGTCAAGTTGTTGAATTTTGATAGCATCCTTTATTATTTTGTGTTTATCACTGTCCCCATATGGGATTTCTTTAAGAGACTAGAATACTGCAATCACTGAGCAGCAAATGATATCACCTGTGATGTATTTCAGTTATCTTGCAAACCTGGCCTGTTAGTGGGCCCTGAGGACAGGGTTGATGACCACCAGGGCCGTCTTAATAGCATCATGGACCCCTGGGCAAAGTAATGCTCTGAGGCCCCTACAATGGAGACATTTGCAGGTAAACAGACATCAAGTAGGTAGGAGGCAGACAAGCGGAGCTTCCCCTTTTGGGTGGAGCTCCACATTAACTACATGAACAATCATTCTGAACAGCAAAGAAACAGTGGGAAAATACTACATACATAAAGTAGCAAAGCTGTCCTGTGCATATAATATATCTGCTAGATTGATGCCTCCGCAGCACTCTGACCCCTCTATGCCCTAGATATCCCCACAGCACTCTGACCCCTCTACACCCCAGATATCCCCCCAGCAATCTGATCCCTCTACACCCCAAATATCCCCCCCAGCACTCTGACCCCTCTACACCCCAGATATCCCCCAGCACTCTGACCCCTCTATGCTCCAGATTTCCCCCCCCAGCGCTCTGACCCCTCTACACCCCAGATATCCCCCCAGCATTCTGACCCTCTACACCCCAGATATCCCCCCAGCACTCTGACCCCTCTACACCCCAGATATCCCCCCAGCACTCTGACCTCTCTACATCCCAGATATCCCCCCAGCACTCTAACCCCTCTACACCCCAGATATCCCCCCAGCATTCTGACCCCTCTACACCCCAGATATCCCCCCAGCACTCTGACCCCTCTACACCCAAGATATCCCCCCAGCACTCTGACCCCTCTACACCCCAGATTTCCCCCCAGCACTCTGACCTCTCTACACCCCAGATATCCCCCCAGCACTCTGACCCCTCTACATCCCATATATCTCCCCAGCACTCTGACCCCTCTACACCCCAGAAATCCCCCCAGCACTCTGACCCCTCTACACCCCAGATATCCCCCAGCACTCTGACCCCTCTACATCCCAGATATCCCCCAGGCACTCTGACCCCTCTACATCCCAGATATCCCCCAGCACTCTGACCCCTCTACACCCCAGATATCCCCCCAGCACTCTGACCCCTCTACATCCCAGATATCCCCCCAGCACTCTGACCCCTCTACACCCCAGATATCCCCCCAGCACTCTGACCCATCTACACCCTAGATATCCCCCCAGCACTCTGACCCCTCTACACCCTAGATATCCCCCCAGCACTCTGACCCATCTACACCCTAGATATCCCCCCAGCACTCTGACCCCTCTACACCCTAGATATCCCCCCAGCACTCTGACCCCTCTACACCCCAGATATCTCCCCAGCACTCTGACCCCTCTACACCCCAGAAATCCCCCCAGCACTCTGACCCCTCTACACCCCAGATATCCCCCAGCACTCTGACCCCTCTACATCCCAGATACCCCCCCCCCCAGCACTCTGACCCCTCTACACCCTAGATATCCCCCAGCACTCTGACCCCTCTACACCCTAGATATCCCCCAACACTGTAACCATATACCATAAAAATACCCCTTGTATTGTGACCCCACTACATCCCTGATACCCCCTACACTGTGGCCTTTCTACATCCCTGATACCTCTAGCACTATAGCCACCCAAGCTACCCCAAGCATTGTTACCCCCTACACACCCCAGATCCCCACTCAGCATTGTTTTCCCCCCATACACCCTTGATATCCCCAGCACAATTATTCCATCCATGTAGTACCCCCCTTTTCCAGTGGAGATACTATGCATGTAAACATTCCAAGCCTTTTGGTGCAAACAGTGCTGGACAGCTGGGCTCACCATGACACCACCCACAATGCTACTTCCGCAGGTGGGCTCTCAGTGCTGCCAACTCAGCAGCTCCCACTCCAGCTCCTACCCTGCAGCCTTTGAGTCCCGAGCATTCAAGCTGCATGGGGCGGGGTCAGAGCATCACTGGCGCTTCGGCCCTGCCCCTCCCTGCTGGCTGTGAAATAATAGGTATCGTTCTGCACAGCACGGCGCACCGCTACCAGCCTTCCTCTCCTGTGTATCCATCACTCTCAGTGCCATCACAGGGCCCCCAATTTCGGGGCAGCATGGGCTCAAGGACCAGTTGCTTTGGGGAAAGTGTAGGGGCCCCCCATGCAGCTTGGGTGCCCAGGTGTGCCCTCTCATTAAGACAGCCCTGATGATCACTGTTCTAGATGTTTCCTATAACATTTGTTTTCTACCTGGAAAGTATTTAGACAAACTATTTGAGCTAGGTAAGAATGTAGGGTGACAATTAATATTCCTTTTAAGTGGAGTTGTTTATTTCTCCTTCGATAGGTTCAGTGGCCTCAGAAAGAAGAAGGAACCATTTATCACCATGGTGAAGGAGTATGGCTTCTCTATGATCCTACTACCAGCATTCTCATTTTTAATGAACACAGATGTCTCCTTTCGAGCACTCTATACCATCAAAGACTTTGACTTGAAAAGCAGAGTTGTCTTCTTCAACCCGGACTACCTCCGGAAATTGGATGCCTACTGGAAAAGTATGGGACTTAAGTTTTATCGAATGTCTTCTGGCCTCATGATGGTGAGCGTGGCGGCTGAAGTTTGTGAAACGGTGACACTTTATGGATTCTGGCCCTTTTCTGAGGACCTGGACGGAGTTTGGATCTCCCATCACTATTATGACAATGTTCTTCCGAAATCTGGATTTCACTCAATGTCTGATGAATTGTATTGGTACTTACAAATGCATGCTCAAGGGTCTCTGCGTCTGAACCTGGGGCAATGCTAATTTTTTGTAATAAAGTGGAAAAACTGATGAATTAAAGTGGTTGTAAACCCACTTTTTAAACAAAGACCTACAGGTAAGCCTAGATTAAGGCTTACCTGTAGGTGCATGAAATATCTCCTTAACCTACACGGTTAAGGAGATATTTGTATGTAAATGCGGCGACGCTGACGTCACCCCATTCACAAATTCGGCTAGGTCGCAACATTCGACGACGTAGCCGAATTCTACAGCTCACGCGCGCATGCGCGGAGTCACGTCTTCGCCGCCCGGCCAATCACAGCGCCGGAGCGGCGCTGTGATTGGCTGCAGCGTCGATACCCGGAAGTAACATTCCGGCTATCGCCGCAGCGATGGATGCGGCTAGAGGAGGGACACGAACGACTTCAGGGGCCCCGATCGAAGGTAAGTGGTACATAATGAGCTAGTATGCTAGTCATACTAGCTCATTATAGCTTTGCCTTGCAGGTAAGTATAAAAAAAAAAAAAATTTGTCTACGGGGTGTACAACCACTTTAAGGATGAGATTTGGGTTCAAGTCCAGCATGAGTCAGAAATGAACCCATCATGTTTTTGGTTTGCTGATCCATCAAACTAATATGCAATTTTACAGCCATAGTAACCAACTGCTAATAATAGACTTCCTGGCCTTTGAACTATGGTCAGGTGGTAAAGCAGGTCTTATCCAGAATGGAGGCTCTTAGATTATCTGAATGGATCCACCATACTCTCTTTGATAGCATACACACATACAATGGAAAGTGGATGTATTGGTCTCCAACTCAACAGAACATACCGCTATAACATACTATTGACCTTACTCCTATGGGACTTTTTTTTTTTTTTCCACACCATCCTACCTTCACACCCAAATGTTATCTTGTCCTTATGGTTGATACTGATTGCATATGAATATAACCTTTGTTGCCATTCTCATGTACAAACCTTTGTAAACCCTAGCACTACTGTATTTTGTATATCGCTTTATACTGAAGTTTGTCATTTTCCTGTCTTCCAAATAAAACTTTTGTAAACGAAGAAGAGCCAATAAGGGGGCATTTAGCTAAGCAAGTCTCCTCAATTTAAAACACTTGGGTTCCCTGCAGTTATATTGACAATGCGCTTAGCTGTGATAGAGAAATCATAGGGAGTGCTGCTGGCAAAGTTTATATGGCTAAATGTCCTTTAGGTAGTACAATTACCGTATTTATCGGCGTATAACACGTACTTTTTTCCCCTGAAAATCAGGGGAAAATCGTGGGTGCGTGTTATACGCCGATACCCACATCCCTGAGCTGTCTCCGCTGTCTGTGAGCGGAGCGGAGCGAGATACACATAGCCGAATGTACTCGGCTATACTCGGCTTTTCTCAGCTCCGCTCACAGTCACGCCCAGTCCCGCCATTGGACCTGTGTTATGTCCATCATAGGGCGGGACTCGGCGTGACTGTGAGCGGAGCCGAGAAAAGCCGAGTATAGCCGAGTACACTCGGCTATGTGTATCTCGGCGGCGGCTCCGCCCAGTCCCTGCGTCCCTGCGTTCTCGGCGTTCTCGGCGGCGTCCGCACAGTCTCGGCGCCAATTTTAAAATGCTGCACGGCGACTCTTGGGCAAGGCTGCACGGCGACTCTGGGGCAAGGCTGCACGGCGACTCTGGGGCAAGGCTGCACGGTGACTCTGGGGCAAGGCTGCACGGCGACTCTGGGGCAAGGCTGCAATGGACACTGACAAGGCTGCACTGTGACAAGGCTGCAATGGACACTGACAAGGCTGCACTGTGACAAGGCTGCAATGGACACTGACAAGGCTGCACTGTGACAAGGCTGCAATGGACACTGACAAGGCTGCACTGTGACAAGGCTGCAATGGACACTGACAAGGCTGCACTGTGACAAGGCTGCAATGGACACTGACAAGGCTGCACTGTGACAAGGCTGCAATGGACACTGACAAGGCTGCATTTAAATGTAAGTTATTTTTCCTTAAACTTCTCTCCTAAAAGTTTTTTTCCCTAAAATTTCCTCCTAAACTTGGGGTGCGTGTTATACGCCGGTGCGTGTTATACGCCGATAAATACGGTATATGTATCTTGTGTAATTTTTGTAATGGAGTGAGGAGAATGAAAGATTTTTATGTCACAGCCTGTCCCTGTTTACATGCACTATACTGATAACCGGTTGATTGTGTTTTTTCACAGGGCATATTTCCTAATTATTGCTGGCTGCAATGTTTTTTAAAGGCCGTAAAAAAAAAATGTAATATGTATGGGCAAAGCGCATCAGCACAATTATTTTTTCCTTTTGATAGAGCATTTTACAGGGTGATTTACAGGCAGGAGATTGTGGAAGATGGGGGCAGAGCATTGTCACCCCATAACACAAAGTAGTGGTTGGGTGTACACAGTAGCGGCTGGTCTTCCCCCGATCAAACCCCCCATCGCTGAGTCGATCAGCGAACAAACCCCCCCGTCTCCTCCTCGGCAGCTTCCCCCCTGCTGGCCAATATGATCGCTTCTCCTTTCCTATCTCTCTAAGACCCACTTCCTAAATGGCCGGGAGGAGAAGCAGGAAGACAATAGCAAATATTAATTTGCTATTGTCACACAAGTGGGTGGGCTCGGAGCGCAGTGCTCTGCCCCCCAGGCCCACCCTTTATAAACCAATTAGAGCCTCAGGCTCTAATAATGTGCTATAAAAACAAACAAACATTGAAATCCATGCATCTGGCGCCATTGCCTACACCTAGAGCTTCCCCTTCTTTGCAGTGCTAGACCTATCAGGACTCACTTCCTGTTAAGCCAGGAGGAGAAGCAACGGCCCTGGCTCTTCTCCCTGCAAGCTGGAGTGAGGAGCAGCATCGGCCTCCTAAGATAAGGCAACCGATCGCCACCGTCTATCTCCCGTGGGGGGGGACACACTGATCGCCGTCGCCTGTCCGCCACTGGGTGTAAGTGTAAAAAACAGAGCAGCTGGCACCAAGAGTTATGCCCTGTACACACGAGCGGAATTTCCGTCGGAAAAAAGTTGGATGTTTTTTCCGACGGAATTCCGCTCAAGCCTGCCTTGCATACACGCGGTCACACAAAAGTTCTGTGAACTTTTGACTGCCAAGAACGCGGTGACGTAAAAGACTACGACGAGCCGAGAAAATTAAGTTCAATGCGTCCGAGCATGCGTTGATTTGTTTCCCAGTATGCGTCGGAATTTAGTGCGTCTGAATTTGTACACACGATAGGAAATTCCGATCTGATTTTTTTCCCTCGGAAAAATAGAGAACCTGCTCTCTATCTAAGTCCGTCGGAAATTCCAGCAGAAAAAGTCAGATGGGGCATACACACGGTTGGAATATCCGCCGAAAAGCTCCCATCAAACTTTTTCCATCGGAAATTCCGCTCGTGTGTACAGGGCATTATGATACCAACCCTTAGACAAAAACAAAAAAAATGTGCAGCACTGTAAATATCCAAAAATATGTGAAAAATCAGTAAAAAATAATCATGCGTGGCAAAGGAAAAACTTGAGAAAAACACTACCAAAATATTAGTGTCCAAACATCAAAAACACATGAATCAATAATAATACTAATAAATCAAATATTGAAAAATTCATTAGTGACATATAGCACTATAAAATGTCCATCAAAAAGAAGTTCCAAAATCATTAATAATTCACCCGAAAGAGTGCATATAATAATACTACTCCTGGGCTGAGAGTAATGGAGCTTTCCAAAAAATTCTTCCACCAACCGGAAAAAGGAGAAGAAACACTTCACCAAACACCAGGGTGTGTAGATGAATTTTACCAGATGGTATGACCATAGGCATGCACATGGGGTGTGCCAGGTGTGCCTGGGCACACTATAATCACCTTGTGCAGCACCGATTCCCCCTGCTGCCCAGGCCCCCCATGTCCCACCCCCACCGCTGCCGACTTCTCTCCTCTCCCGCTGGCTGCTGCGGGGGATGTGTCAGGATGGAGAGTGGGGAAAGGGGCTGGCAAATTTAACAGCCCCTTCATTTTCAGAATGAATACAGTGATAGATCGGTACCGATCGCTCATGTGTCCATTCATAACTGAAACATAGTAAACTGTGTTTGTGAAGGAACAGGAAGCTGCTTAGCACAGAGCACTTCTCATTCATTCACTGTCCAGTACAACTGAGGCAACAGAGAGAGGGACTAATGAGTCTCTGTCCTCAATCTCTTTCTCTGTCTCAAAAGTGAGATTTCAGGGCTCCTAAAAATGTAAAAAAATAAAAATAATAAAAATAAAAAACTACTGATACCATCCACTGTCCTACTGATACCATCTACTGCTCTACGGACATTGTCCACGTTTTAATACCTTTTAAAATGTTTGTTTACATTAATTTATAACAGTGTGTGACTGTATGTAAACTTTGGGGTGCACACCCTAATGCAATAGGCTGCGCACACTTATGGGTATGACCACCATACCTCCCAACTTTCTGAAATGGGAATGAGGGATACCCAGGGCTTTTTTTCTCAGACAATAGGTGCAGGAACTCCCCTTTTCTGAGTCACTTGTTTTCTCCGCCCCTACCCACCTCCGAGCAACGTCCCTTGGTTCCATCCCCTACCCACCTACCAGTACCGCCCCTTTTAGACAATACAGAACCAAGTATCATTTTGTTGTGCTAAGAAATTTTTATGGAATTTGGTTTCCCCTTCAGCCAGAAACAATAGATCCCCCTAACAATGTACCACCCACAACAAAATTCCCCCCCCCCAGCAACAATTGACTCTCGGCAGCATCAACAGATCTCCGCACAGCCAGCATTAATAGACTCTCTGGCAGCCATCAACAATAGACCCCTCCCCCGACAGTAGATCTCCTTCAGAAACAATAGACCCCCCTGCAAAAATAGATCCCCTCCAGCTAGAATAGATCCGCCAGCAGTGAGCATCAATATCCTGCAGCACACCCCAGCACCCCTTGACATTACATACAGTCAGCCCAGGAGGTGCCGAAACTGCATTCTCCCGCGTTCCCACTGAAAAAAAGCCCTGGGGACACCTATTAGCAAAAGTGTGTAGGCATAAGACACACCCCCTGCCACAACCCCTTAAAAAAATTTTTTTTACTACTACTACAGTGGTGAAAATAATTATTTGATCCCCTGCAGATTTTGTAAGTTTTCCCACTTACAAAAAAAATGAAGGTTCTATAATTTTTTACCATAGGTGTATTTTAAATGATAGAGACAGAATATCAACCAAAAGTCCAGAATAAACACATGATACAAACAGTGCCGGCCCAAGACATGGTGCTGCCTGGGACCAAGAATGAAATGCCACCCCCCCAAAAAAATAAAATAAAAAAGTCACGCCCACCAAAAGTCCTGCAAGCAGCATCTATAGGACGGTGGAGGAGCCCATTAAAATGAATGGGCAGCACTGCTGAAGCACCTGAAAAGTGCTTTGGCAGCGGCGCTACACGTGCGCATTTATCCCTTTCTTCAGCCACTAGCGGGGGTTAAAAGCGCCCCGCTTGCGGCCGAATAGCGCCGCTAAAACGACGGTAAAGCGCCGCTAAAACTAGCAGCGTTTTACCGTTAATACCCGCCAGCCCCAGTGTGAAAGCAGCCTTAATGTTTTTTTTTTTTAAATTGTGTTCCTTTCGCTAATGCTGTACATACATTGTCTTACTGACAATCTGACCTATCAGAGAGAGGAGTTGAAGCACAGCAGTAATTAACCTCTTTTATGCCTGTTACCAATAAGAGCCCTTTCACACAGAGCCACCACCGAGCGTCGGCGGTAAAACACCACTATTTTTAGCGGCGCTTTACTGTCGGATTTGCGTCGCTTTTTGGCCGCTAACGGGGCGCTTTTAACCCCCGCTAGCGACTGAAAATGGGTTAAAACTGCCCGCAAAGCGCCGCTACAGCAACATTTTGCCGGCGGTACAGCAGCGCTGCCCATTGATTTCAATGGGCAGGAGCGCATTAGGAGTGGTGAGTTCACCGCTCCTAATGCGCTCCAAAGAAGCTGCTGGCAGAACTTTTTCTGACGCCCTGCCAGCGCACCGCTCCAGCGTGAAAGCCCTCGGGCTTTCACACTGGAGAGAATAGAACAGCTGTTTAACCACTTAAGCCCCGGACCAATACGCAGCATAATGACCAGGCCCCTTTTTGCGATTCAGCACTGCATCGCTTTAACTGACAATTGCGCGGTCGTGCGACGTGGCTCCCAAACAAAATTGACGTCCTTTTTTTCCCACAAATAGAGCTTTCTTTTGGTGGTATTTGATCACCTCTGCAGTTTTTATTTTTTGCGCTAAAAACAAATGTAGCGGGTATGTACTTTCCCAGGTGTAATTCAAACTGGCAGAGACACCAGTGATGTGCAGTTCTTTGCAGTCCAGTGGGTGGCGCTGTCACCTCGGGCTTGGGTTGAACCATCATTTTGTGCTGTGCCTCCTTTTTGTCCTCCCTCGGCAGCGGTATGGTGGGGCGGGGAACCCGCCGTGCTTGCTGGGAGAGGGTATAAAGGGGCCGGCCATCTTTGTCACGGGGTCGAGTCCCAGGCACCTTCAGCCTGAGGGCGTGTGGTTCGTGTCGGTTCTCTAGGCGCCCTAGGCCTGGAGGACGTCCGGAGATCGTGTTCCATCCCAGGCACCTTTGGCCTGGGGTGAGGTACTTGGATGGAGGTCTGGAGCTCAGTGCCCAACACTGAGTTCCGCGAGGGAAGGAGGTCCTAGGGTACCCAGGGATTGGGTACCCGAATCCAGAAGGCGTAATGGACCGGGGGGAGCTCCTCACTTGAAGACCGGTTGCAGCAGATTGCCAGTGACAGGTGAGCCTCCCATCTGAGGCCGCCTGGAAGGAAATCCCCCCTCGCTAGGAGACCTCAGCCCACTTTCAGGAAGGAAAGTAGAGAGTTCATTGTGTCTGGGCCTACTCGCATCCACACCTCCTTGTTTGTTCTGTTCTTTAAGGGAGTCTAACTGATTGTGCTGTTCACTCGAGAAGAATAAAGGAGTGTTGGACTTTAATGGTGTGGGGCTCATTTCTGGTGGATATTGTTCAAGGTAACTCAAGGTGCAGAGAAAGAACTTTGCTTACACCGCATGGACGCATGTGGTGGAAGCCAGGCGTGGTGACCCCGCTCTCTCCCCTCTAAGGTACCCCTAGACAAGAGAAAGACGAGCTGATGCAAAGAGGGGAGTGAGGAGGCCGCTACACAAAAATAGAGCGACAATTTGGAAAAAAAAATGCAATATTTTCTACTTTTTGCTATAATAAATATCCCCAAAAAATATATAAAAATATATAATTTTTTCCTTAGTTTAGGCCGATACGTATTCTTCTACATATTTTTGGTAAAAAAAAAAATCGCAATCGGCGTTATAGCGTTTACAAAATAGGGGATAGTTTTATGGCATTTTTATTATTATTATTTTTTTTTTACTAGTAATGGCGGCGATCAGCGATTTTTTTTCTTGACTGCGACATTATGGCGGACACATCGAACACTTTTGACACATTTTTGGGACCATTGTCATTTTTACAGCGACCAGTGCTATAAAAATGCACTGGTTACTGTGAAAATGACACTGGCAGTGAAGGGGTTAACCACTAGGGGTGCTGAAGGGGTTAAGTGTGCCTAGGGGAGTGATTACTACTGAGGGGGACGTGGCTACGAGTGACACGTGACCGATCTCCGCTCTGATTACACAGAGCGGAGATCGGTGACAATGTCAGTAGAGGAGCGGGGAGATGTTGTGTTTACACACAACATCTCCCCGCTCCATGCCTCCGTGAGACGATCGCGGAGATCCCCACGGCGATCGAGTTCGCGGGACCCTGACGTCGGGCAGTTAAAGGGGACGTACAGGTACGTGATTGTGCCTGTACGAGCCATTCTGCCGACGTATATCTACAGTGGCTGGTCCTTAAGTGGTTAAGGGCGGTTTGCATGCGCTATTTTTAACGCTATAGCGCCTGCAAAACGCCCCCCAGTGTGAAAGGGGTTTAAAATTCACCACTATTGCATCTTGATAAGAAGCCATCAAAATCATACAAATCATTTAATAGTTTGTATTTTAAAAGCATGTTCCTTTTGTAAATCTGCATTATCGTTTTTTTTAAAGAATAAAGTTTTGCTTTCAATTACAAACAGTACAGAAGATAAGGCCTCGTCAAAGTGTTTCCAGGGAAAACATGGGAACAATACAAAGGTCAGTCACATTCAATCCAGCTTGAGTTCCTTATAAAAAAAATCTTATGCCGCGTACACACGATCGTGATTCACGGCGGTGAAAAAAACGCTGTTAATCACGACAGAAAAAACGAGGGAACGGCTTATTCCCCCCACACACACGGCCGTTTTTCCCGTAATTTTTTCTCTTGACGAGAAAAACGACCGTGTGGGCTCCCCGGCAGTGTTTCCCTATGGGAAAACTGCCGTGGAAAAAAATGACAGGAATCACGACGAGAAAAATTAGAGCATGTTCTAATTTTTCTCGTCGTGATTAATGCCGTTTTTCCCGTCGGGAAAAACGTCAAAAAGCCCACAGACGATCGTTTTTCTCGTCCAAAGGAAAAAATTTCATTTTTACCGACGGGGAAAATGATCGTGTGTACGCGGCATTAGAGAGAAACCACTTGAAGTTGTACCTAACTCGCCTTGTTTTTTAGATAGGCAGAGAGGCTGCTCAGCTCACACTGTCATGGGTACAGCCGCACAGGCAGCTCTACTCAGACCCTTCCTTCCCTCACGCTCACACTCTGGAGATAGAAGATGGAAGAGGTAGGTGGAGCAATTGATTGGCGCGGGGGCTGAGCGCTGTAAATGCTGGGACAGCCGCGGCCTCTGACGTCACTGGTTGCTAGGCTAAGGTGACCAGATTTTTAAAATGAAATCCGGGGACATACTTTCTTTTACTAGTAATAGCGGCAATCAGCGACTCTCTGCCCATTGCCGCTGCCACCTGCCTGTCGAGTCTTACGCTCCAGTCCCCGGCTACTACTGGGTGGGGAGCGGAGGAAGATCACTCCGCCAAGGAAGGCAAGGAGAAAAGCAGGCAGGCGCATGGACGGGACTTGAGCCAAGGCAGAAGAACATGCGAGCGGAGCTCCAAACAGCACATGATCATCAGAAAGGAGCGCAGATTAGACTTTTACACAACGGAAACATTTGTTTAGTTTCGGTTCGTTTCTTTTCGGTCCTGTTGATCCGTAATCGTTCGTAATTTTGCTAGACGGGATGTTTCGCGTTCGGACTAATTAGTATTTTCGCACGCGACATTTTTCATTGAATCGGAATGATTCGTATTAATGTAAGCCTTATTTTTAGTTGATTTATAATTCGTACTTTCAGTAGAGTACATTGTTTTTTGTTGATTCTGGACACAACTCCTACTTTCGTAACTTTTTTTGGGTTCGTTGATTCGTAATTTTCTGTGTCTCTCTCACAACAACGCTGCCTATTATGCCTAATGTGCTTCGAATGGATTTGTACTTTTCTAAATACATAGCGGTTATTTGTAACGATTCGAAATCTCGTATTTTACTTTTGTTTTTTACATGCGGCTATAGGCTCCGCCCCTGTACACCATTTTGAGAGGGAGTTCAGCGCGGTGAGGGAGAAGCAGAGAGCAGAGCAGAGAGTTATTGTGCTTCGAATGGATTCCTACATTCGTAACTTTTTTCATAACGAATTATGCCGAAGACATTCGGGCATTCGCTGTTTGCGGTATCATTTATTTTGGATTCGTTTTTTTTCGGAATTGCTTTGTTCGGAAATTCGAATGCTTCCGAATGTCCGAAAGTTGCTAAATTCGGACGAATTTCGATTCGTTACGAAACGAATTGCACAAGCCTAGGACAGATAATGTAAAAAAATAGACCCCCCCTAAGATAGTAGGTGCAGTAGAGCTGGGGTGTGTAATTCAGAATTTATTTTTTAATTCTGCACTGACTGTCTTTGAAATTGCCCCAGCCCCTGTTCAAATCCAATCCGGGGACAAAACTGGGGACAGACTTGGTTCGGGGACAGTGTCCTCAATCCGGGGACTGTCCCCGGAAACCGGGGATGTCTATGCTAGGCGACGGTCGGCAGGCGATTCTAGCAACCAGTGCAGGAGACAGCACACAGTGCAAAGCCGACCAGCATCCGCTCCACTCTGCTCCTGAGAGTCTTGCTGAGTAATCCGGAATGAGCATTCTACTCCTGAGTCCTGAAAACTTCTTGCCGGCCGGGCTGCCGCCCCTCCTAAATGCCGCCTGGAACCATGGTCCCATTGGGTCCCATGGTAGGGTCGGCACTGGATACAAATGTTATAAATTGAGTTGCAGTTCAGTGAGTAAAATAAGTATATGATCCCCAAGCAAAACATGACTTAGTACTTGGTGGAGAAACCCTTGTTGGCAAGCACAGAGGTTTGTTGTAGTTGGCGACCAGGTTTGCAAACATCTCAGGAGGGATTATGATCCACTCTTCTTTACAGATCTTCTCTAAATCCTTAAGGTTTCTTGGCTGTCGCTTGGCAAAATTCGAAGGTTCAGCTCCCTCCATACATTTTTTATAGGATTAAGGTCTGGAGACTGGCTAGGCCACTCCATGATCTTAATGTGCTTCTTCTTGAGCCACTCCTTTGTTGCCTTGGTGGTATGTTTTGGGTCATTGTCATGCTGGAAGACCCATCCACAACCCATCTTCAGTGTTCTGGCTGAGGGAAGAAGGTTCTCATCCAAGATTTTACAGTACTTGTCCCCGTCCATTGGCACCTCAATGCGGCAAAGTCGGCCTGTACCTTTAGCAGAGAAACAGCCCCAAAGCATAATGTGTCCACCTCAGTGCTTGACTGTAGGGATGGTGTTCTTAGGGTCATAGTCAGCATTTTTCTTCCTCCAAACACATTGAGTTAATGCCAAAGAGCTAAATTTTGGTCTCATCTGACCACAGCACTTTCTCCCAATCCTTCTCTGAATCATTTAGATGTTCATTGGCCTGACTGTACATGTGCCTTCTTGAGGAGATGTCACAATACTTTTGACAATATAGTTGTAGCGGGTATATGCTTTTCTCTCATGTTTGAATTTGGTGGGGATATCTGTAATGTATGGTTCCCTGGGGCCCAGCGGGTTGAGCCATCATTGCAGTGCCGTACCCTTTTTGGCCTCTCGCAGCATGAGTACAGCGGGGCGGGGGCTCCGCTGGGCTTGCTGGCGGAGGGTATAAAGGGGTCGGCCATTTTGGTCATGGGGTGGTCGAGTCCCAGGCACCTTCAGCCTGAGGGCTGTGGTTCGTGGTCGGTGTCCAGGCGGCCTAGGCCTGGACACCCGGAGCTTGTGTTCCACCCCAGGCACCTTCAGCCTGGGTGAGGTACTCGGTTGGAGGCCTGGGGCCCAGTGTCCTCCGCTGGGCTCCGCGAGGGAAGGATTTTCTAGGGGACCCTGGGAGTGGGGTACCCATACCTCCCAACTTGATAAAGTCCCACTGCGGGACATTGATGTTCTCCCCTCTCCCCTGCAATCGAAAGTTGTTGAGCGGGGGGGGGTGCCGCGGACGCGAAAGTAGCTTGGGGGGGGCGCAGGACATTTGAATTTGTTCCGGCTGTGCGGGAAAAACACAGCTCTCGCGGGTATGCGGGAAGGAGGGGCCTGTGCGGGAGAAGCCGCGGAATCCGTGCCTGTTGGGAGTGGGAGGTATGGGACCGGAGGAGTTACTCACCCGAAGACCTGGTGCAGCAGATTGCCGGTGCAGGGTGAGCCTCAGGAGACCACCCGGAGGGGTATCTTCCCAAACAGGGGCCGAGTGCAGTCAGGAGGAAGGTTCACCGTTCACCCGGTCGGTGGCAGCGACCAAGATTCTCAGCAGGTGGCAGAGACCATGTGCCAAACCTATTCGTTGATAAAGGAATAGGAGAGTTCATTGTGCCTGGGCCTACTCATATCCACACCCCCCTGTCTGTTCGTTGAGGGAGTCCAACTGGTTGTGTTTCATCCTGACATTGGAAAATAAAGGAGTGTTGGACTTTTACTGGTGTGGGGCTCATTTACTGGCAGACACTGTTCCACAGGAGAAGCGGAGGTTCCAAACACCGAACACCGACCCGAAGGTAAAGAAACTTTGCTCACACCACACAAACATCTGCGGTGAAGGCTTGGCGTGGTGACCCCGCACTCTCTCCTCCAGGATACCCCTAGACAAGCAGTAACCAGCCAGCAGAGGAGTGAGAGAGTGGAGGCCGCTACATAGTGTATATTGTTCTTGTGGATAACATTATGGCTCTGTAATATAAGTATATTTTGTTGATGGCTAAAGCTGTATTTATCCCTTCCGTAATAAAAAATATTTGAAAGAATATATTGAATGAAATGTTACTAGTGTATACCCAGCTTAACCACATGACCTCCGGAAGATTTACCCCCTTCATGACCAGGCCATTTTTTGCGATTCGGCACTGCGTCGCTTTAACTGACAATCGCGCGGTCGTGCGACGTGGCTCCCAAAACAGAATTGACGTCCTTTTTTTCCCCACAAATAGAGTGTTCTTTTGGTGGTATTTGATCACCTCTGCGTTTTTAATTTTTTGCGCTACAAACAAAAAAAGAGCGTCAATTTTAAAAAAAAAAACAATATTTTTTACTTTTTGATATAATAAATATCCCCCCAAAAATATATAAAAAAACAAATTTATTCCTCAGTTTAGGCCGATATGTATTCTTCTACATATGTTTGGTAAAAAAAATTGCAATAAGCGTTTATTGATTGGTTTGCACAAAGTTATAGTGTTGTGACAGCAGGAAGGTAAAGTCACCTGGTTGCATCCAGGGGGGTAGATATATTTCGCCCAGATTCAGGCTTTACGCCGACTTATACAACTAGGTGGAGAGTTGTATAAGCCCAGCTGAGGCTAGTGGGCTCATGGATGACTCATACCTCTAGGGAGAGTGTGGGGCGTCGTGCAGACAGGGAGTTGATGAGACCAGCTGAAGCTTGTCAGCTCATTTAGTCCTCTATAAGAAATCCCAGATTCATTAGGTGTTAGCTCATGCCTGGAACCAGACCTGTGTGGACTGTCTAGGGAGAGTGAACCCCTGTGCGGTGAGACAAAGCCTGTGTGGCTATTTGCTTGGACATTTAAAACCAGGGACTTAGGGACTAGGACAGCACTAGGCTGATCCCAGTTGTTAGTTAGGAAACCTGTATGTTTAGTCAGAGGTCAAGTTGACCAGGATTTATTTTATTTATGTTTCTTTTGCTTTGCTGTGTTTTGTCACTGTAAATAGAAAATAAACCGCACCTTTTTGATTTTGAAAACCACAACCTCCGTTTGCTGGGCCTGTTTTTGTCTGGGGAGCCCATCCCGGGGGTCACACACACCCGCTGCCGAGCTAACCCCCTCACAGTTGGTGGAGAACCAGTGGCAGTTTTTTTTTAAGCCAGCATGGAGGAGATACTGAAACAGCTGGCTCTAGCAAATGCCAATCAACAGCAGACAAATGCAGGTTTGCAAAGGAGCCTTGCAGCCCAGCAGCAAGCTCATCAACAGAGCCTTGCAGCCCAGCAGCAAGCTCACCAACAGAGTCTGGAAGCTCAGCAACAAGCCCAGCAGCAATCTGAGGCCCGCTTCATAGACCTGTTACAGAAGCAAGAGCAGAGACTACAACAAATGGAAGCAGTAATGCAGCAACGTCCGCAGACCAGTGAGGAAAGCCGTCCCACTAATACCGCGTCCTTTGGGGTGAGTCGTTTATTGACAAAAATGACTGGAGAGGATGATCCAGAGGTATTTTTGACCACATTTGAAAGGACCGCTGAAAGAGAAAAGTGGCCTGAGGAGCAGTGGGCTGGACTGGTGGCTCCTCTGTTAACTGGTGAATCGCAGAAAGCTTACTATGACCTAGAGCCTAACCAAGCAAAAGACTATGTGATGCTAAAAGCTGAAATTTTGGCAAGGCTGGGTGTCACCCAGGCTGTCCGGGCTCAGCGTGTGCATAACTGGACTTTCCAGCTTGGAAAACCCCCCAGGTCTCAAATGTATGATCTCATTCACCTGAGCAGAAAGTGGCTACAGCCAGAGACTTTGTCCGCACCAAAGATTGTGGAACGTGTTGTAATGGATCGGTTTTTGAGAGCTCTTCCTACTGCCATCCAAAAGTGGGTAAGCCATGGAGACCCAGAGACGGCCGATGGTCTTGTGGATCGTGTGGAGAAATACTTGGCTACAGAGAACCTGACGGCCTCTTCCAGAGACACTCGGACTTTCCACCCTAAGACCAGACCATCCCCAGGGGCGGATAAGAGGATTCCAAGGGGTGAGGGTGGAGAGAGTGAGAGGGTGGGAGCTCTGCCCCAAGTTTGGCGAGAACGGCCTGGGAAATCAGCGGCTCAAGAGGCGGCAAGAAGGATCGTTTGCTACCGCTGCCGGCAAGCGGGACATATTGCAGCCAATTGCCCGGTTGTGGAGGAACCCATGCAGTGTGACTTTCTGACGGGCAGACGTCAGTCGCTGTGTGCGACAGTCGCATGCACTGCCATTCGAGGAACTGAGAAACATTTATGCAAAATGTGTGTTAATGGTAGAAATGTTGTGGTATTGCTGGATTCAGGTAGCCTTGTGACCCTGATAAAGGCTGAGTTAGTTAAAACAGAGGTCTTTGGGAATAGCAAGGTAGCTGTTATTTGTGTGCATGGGGACACCCGAGAGTATCCAGTGACTACAGTGTGTTTCGAGACCCCCAAAGGTACCCTCTCTCATCCAGTGGGCTTAGTATCTCAGTTACCGCATGACGCCATTGTGGGAAGGGATTTTCCGAAGTTCTGGGAACTGTGGGATGATCCTGAGCCCCCCACTGGTGCCCCTATGTACCAGGAATGTGACAGCCAGAACTCCCCTGAGAGTGGTGAGGACTCTCCGGAATTTCCCTTATCAGTATTGGCAGGGGAGACTCAAGAAACTGGAGAGGAGCCCACCTCCTCAGACGAAAACCTACCGTCTGTGGAGTTTTCTGATCTTGAGGTTCACAGGGAAAACTTTGCCACAGAACAGTTGAAAGACCCCGCCCTAATAAAGGCACGGGAAAACGTAGTGAAAATAGATGGCGAGTTAGTGAACCCAGATAATACCTGCACTTACCCATACTTCAGCGTAGAGAAGGACCTACTGTATCGGGTGGCAAAAAGGGCAGAAGAAACCGTTGAGCAGCTTGTGGTGCCCAAACCTTACAGGAAGTTGGTGTTGGAGTTGGCCCATGGGCACATTCTTGGAGGTCATCTGGGGACAGAGAAAACCCGAGAGAGGGTATTACAGAGATTCTATTGGCCGGGGGTGATGAAGGACATAGAAAATTATTGTTCCTCCTGCCCTGTGTGTCAGAGGTCGGCCCCGATGCCACATTTCCGTAGCCCGCTGGTCCCTCTACCCATCATTGAGGTCCCGTTTGAGAGGATCGCCATGGATTTGGTAGGGCCTATAATCAAGTCCGCTAGGGGGCACCAGTACACATTAGTTATAATGGACTATGCCACCCGTTATCCAGAAGCGATCCCTCTCTGAAATACCTCGGCCAAAACCATAGCCAAAGAGCTATCTCTTGTGTTTAGCCGTGTGGGTATTTGTAAAGAACTGCTTACGGACCAAGGTACACCCTTTATGTCCCGGGTTATGAAGGAGCTGTGTAAATTGTTCAAAGTGACGCAATTACGTACATCTGTGTATCACCCCCAAACCGATGGGCTGGTTGAAAGATTCAACAAAACCCTAAAACAAATGTTGAAGAAAGTGGTGGATAGAGATGGAAAGGATTGGGACTGTCTACTTCCTTATCTGATGTTTGCTATTAGGGAGGTGCCCCAATCCTCTACGGGATTCTCCCCCTTTGAGTTACTGTATGGGAGACACCCAAGAGGGCTGTTGGATATTGCCAAGGAAACTTGGGAAAGTGAGAGTTTTCCCCACAGGAGTGTGATTGAGCATGTCTCCCTGATGCAAGACCGAATTGCACAGGTAATGCCCATCGTGAAGGAACATTTGGCCCAAGCGCAGTTAGCACAGCAGAGAGTGTACAACCGTGGAGCCAAGACCCGTACCTTTTCCCCGGGGGATAGGATACTGGTACTTGTCCCTACGGTTGAAAGTAAATTCCTTGCCAAATGGCAAGGCCCCTATGAGATAATGGAAAAAGTGAGCGAAGTGAATTACAAGGTCAGACAACCAGGAAGGCGAAAGCCCGAACAGATCTATCACGTTAATCTGTTGAAAGCCTGGAGGGATAGAGAGTCCCTAGTCGCAGACACTTGGTCACCAGCTCAAACTGGTTGCGTGATTCCTGAGGTTGGAATAGCAGCCACCTTGTCACAACCCCAACAACAGGAGGTTAAGGAGTTTGTGCTTCGCAACAAGGAGGTATTCTCTGAGCGGCCGGGACAAACATCTGGGGTAGAGCATGACATCATTACCCCGCCCGGTGAAAGGGTGAAGTTAAAACCCTATCGGATCCCAGAGGCCCGACGGGAGGCAATACGGGAGGAAGTACAGAAAATGCTGAACTTAGGGGTGATAGAGGAGTCCCAAAGTGATTGGTCTAGTCCCATTGTGTTGGTGCCTTAACCGGATGGGAGCTGGCGATTTTGTAACGATTTTCGTCAGTTGAACAAAGTTACAAAATTTGACACCTACCCCATGCCACGTATAGATGAGTTGATCGACCGGCTGGGAACAGCCCGATACATGACGACTCTTGACCTCACAAAAGGGTATTGGCAAATCCCCCTGGCCAAGTCGGCCAAAGAGAAAACCGCATTTGTAACCCCAGACGGGGCGTTCCAATATAAAAGAATGCCGTTCGGGTTACAGAATGCGCCGGCCACATTCCAGCGGAAAATGGACCAGATGCTGAGGCCCCATCGGAAGTATGCTGCGGCTTACCTCGATGACGTAATTGTCCATAGCACAGATTGGGCCTCACATCTGCCAAAAGTGCAAGCAGTCCTGGACTCTGTTCGGGAAGCGGGGTTTACGGCTAACCCCAAGAAGTGTACCATTGGGCAGGAGGAGGCCAAATATCTTGGGTACACCATTGGGAGGGGAGTAATAAAACCCCAACTCAACAAAGTCGAGGCCATCCAGAGTTGGCCACGTCCCAACAGCAAGAAGCAGGTACGAGCCTTTCTGGGAATCGCTGGGTATTATCGGCGATTCATTCCCCACTTTGCTTCTAAGGCTGTGCCCCTAACCAACCTGACGAAGGGGAAAGGGTCGGTCATGATTAAATGGACCCCCGAGGCTGAGGCAGCATTCCAATTCTTGAAACAAGCCTTATGTAGCCAGCCAGTGTTGTACTCACCCGACTTCTCTAAAGACTTTGTCGTACAAAGTGATGCGTCAGATGTGGGGTTAGGAGCAGTATTGTCCCAGGTCTGGAACGGGGAAGAGCACCCAGTCATTTACCTCAGCAGGAAGTTGAAGTCCCATGAGGTAAATTACGCCACCGTTGAAAAGGAGTGTTTAGCGGTGAAGTGGGCTCTAGATTCCCTTCGGTACTACCTGCTAGGTAGGCACTTTGACATGGTTACGGATCACGCTCCGTTAAAGTGGATGGCTCAAAACAAGGAAACAAATAGAAGAGTGAATAGGTGGTTCCTGGCCCTCCAGGAATTCAACTTCACAGTAAAGCATCGCCCTGGCGTTCAAATGGGGAATGTGGATGCTTTGTCTCGAGTACATGAATGCCTGATTGCTGGTGTTCCAACCCCGAGGTTAAAACAAGAGGGGGGGGGTATGTGACAGCAGGAAGGTAAAGTCACCTGGTTGCATCCAGGGGGGTAGATATATTTCGCCCAGATTCAGGCTTTACGCCGACTTATACAACTAGGTGGAGAGTTGTATAAGCCCAGCTGAGGCTAGTGGGCTCATGGATGACTCATACCTCTAGGGAGAGTGTGGGGCGTCGTGCAGACAGGGAGTTGATGAGACCAGCTGAAGCTTGTCAGCTCATTTAGGCCTCTATAAGAAATCCCAGATTCATTAGGTGTTAGCTCATGCCTGGAACCAGACCCGTGTGGACTGTCTAGGGAGAGTGAACCCCTGTGCGGTGAGACAAAGCCTGTGTGGCTATTTGCTTGGACATTTAAAACCAGGGACTTAGGGACTAGGACAGCACTAGGCTGATCCCAGTTGTTAGTTAGGAAACCTGTATGTTTAGTCAGAGGTCAAGTTGACCAGGATTTATTTTATTTATGTTTCTTTTGCTTTGCTGTGTTTTGTCACTGTAAATAGAAAATAAACCGCACCTTTTTGATTTTGAAAACCACAACCTCCGTTTGCTGGGCCTGTTTTTGTCTGGGGAGCCCATCCCGGGGGTCACACACACCCGCTGCCGAGCTAACCCCCTCACAGTGTCTACAAAATAGGGGGTAGTTTTATGGCATTTTTATTGCGATCTGCGATTTTTATTGTGACTGCGACATTATGGCGGACACATCGGACACTTTTGACACTATTTTCAGACCATTGTCATTTATACAGCGATCAGTGCTATAAAAATGCACTGATTACTGTGTAAATGACACTGGCAGGGAGAAAGGGGGGGAGCAAGGAAGGGGTTAAGTGTGTCCTAGGGAGTGATTCTAACTGTGGGGGTGATGGGCTACCAGTGACACCACAGTGATCACTGTTCCCGATCACAGGGAGCAGTAGATCAGTGTCCTGTCACAAGGCAGAACAGGGAGATGCCTTGTTTACACAGGCATCTCCCCGTTCTGCAGCTCAGTGACATGATTGCGGGACACAGGAGGACATCGAGTCCGCGGGTCCCGCAGGCACAGTCACGGAGCTCGCGGCAGGGGCACATCTTCGGTATCCATTTTGTCGATCCTGCCAACCTTGGATCCCTGTTATGGTGTATGCTGAAATGGTTAGAGAGGCTATGTTTGGGGAACCCTTTTCTGATATTGTTAAGATGTTCATGTTGGATACCGACTGGAGGGGGGGCAATATGATCCAAAAAATTATAAAAAAATGAAACAGAATGGATTTATGAATTTAACACACTTACACCTGCTGGAGTTAATGTGGATATTGATTTAAACTGTTATTTATCCATATATTAAGTTTGATTACTATTTTGTAAAGGGGTTACCCAGTTTCTGTATCAATCCTCTCCCCTCATCAAAAAATCATCTAAAAATTATCTAGAAAAGTTATTCAAAGGTATCTGAAAATGATTTAACAATTATTTTAAAAAAATGGTTAATTAATTCATAATTTTTTTTTAATTGTTCTGATATAGTCTCTGCCATTAGTCTTTTTATCCACAAGATGGCGGTAGTTTGGAATGAGATACAATAGAATTAATGTTTCTGCCACAAGATGGCTCCTATAGCCGCTAATTTATTTTGGTCCTGCCATCCGCTGTTTATCCACAAGATGGCAGTATTCAATGAAAATGTATGTAGAAGCTCTTGTATGGATAATTAAAAATTAAAAATTACAATTTTATAATAATTTAGGTATAAATACCTTGATTCTAATGTTCTCTATATTTCTGGTATGTTTATGCAACATTTTATTGAGTTTTATGGAAGTATTGATCCAGGATTGGACATCCCCTAATAGGCGGACTTGACGTTCATAATCACATAACCCCTGAAGACGTTGGTGCGTGCTGACGAAACCGGTAGGGTTCCTGATTGTGATACGCCATTTGTAACGCAGCTGGAACACAGAACGGCGCTGTGAAGCACATGGATTTTTAAGCTGCTGGAATTTGTTGTTTTATCTTGTTTTTAAGTTGATTTTTTGAATAAAACTGTGGCATACTTCACTATGGAAGCCCTTTCTTATATTCTTTCCCATTAAACTAATCAGACAATTTCTTCAAATCGCTTTTGCCTGTGAACGTAGTTAAACGGTTTGGATCCACCTGGAGCGCCCTGGAGATTGGAGGTCTGTTGGGACTACCATTGGGATCATGGACATTTACGTTGGAATCATTCATAAGCGCTTTATGACTACCTGTAATGGGGGTCATGGAAGTCTGGTGAGTAGGGATGAGCTTCGAGTTTGAGTTAAACCCATGTTCGACTCGAACATCGTCTGTTCGGCCGTTTGACGAATTTCGAACATTATGGGCCGTTCGTGCCAAATTCGAGAGGCGCGTCATGGCCCATAATTCACTGCGGCATCGCAGTGCATTGCTGGCTGATGATTGGCCAAGCATACACTATGACCCGCATGCTTTAGCCAATCACAGCGCGGAAAAAACGGAGAGCCATAATTGGCCAAAGCCAGGGTGGCTTTGGCCAATTATGTCTCAGGGGGTTTAGTACACGCCCCACACTATATAAGGCCACCTGCATGGCGGCCTTCTGTAGTGTGTTGCGGCAGTGGTTAAAGACAGACAGACAGAGAGAGAGAGAGACAGTGTCATTTAATTTGAGTTAGATAGAGCAGGCAGGCGAGTCAGTTAGCTGCAGTTACAGTGTGTAGAGGATATATATGCATCCTAGGTGTTGTATATATATTTATACACTGTATTCAGTTTAGCTAGATCCGTTCCTGTTATTCTCTTCATAATATACTGACAGGCAGGCAGGTTATTGTGCTAGCTGCAGTATTTTCACTTAGTGTACTGTGATCTTTGCACAGTGTGCACCTAAAGCTTACCTGAATACAATTGCTGGTGTTCTCATACTAATACAGGCAGGGAGCTGCAGTATTTTTGCTTTAGTGTCCTTTGCACAGCGTGCACCTAAATCTTACCTGAAAACAATTGCTGGTGTTTTCATACTAATACAGGCAGGGAGCTGCAGTATTTTGATTTAGTGTGCTTTGCACAGTGTGCACCTAAAGCTTACCTGAATACAATTGCTGATGTTCTCATACTAATACAGGCAGGGAGCTGCAGTATTTTGATTTAGTGTCCTTTGCACAGTGTGCACCTAAAGCTTACCTGAATACAATTGCTGGTGTTCTCATACTAATACAGGCAGGGAGCTGCAGTATTTTGATTTAGTGCCCTTTGCACAGTGTGCACCTAAAGCTTACCTGAATACAATTGCTGGTGTTCTCATACTAATACAGGCAGGGAGCTGCAGTATTTTGATTTAGTGTCCTTTGCACAGTGTGCACCTAAAGCTTACCTGAATACAATTGCTGGTGTTCTCATACTAATACAGGCAGGGAGCTGCAGTATTTTGATGTAGTGTCCTTTGTACAGTGTGCACCTAAAGCTTACCTGAATACAATTGCTGGTGTTCTCATAATAATACAGGCAGGGAGCTGCAGTATTTTGATTTAGTGTCCTTTGCACAGTGTGCACCTAAAGCTTACCTGAATACAATTGCTGGTGTTCTCATACTAATACAGGCAGGGAGCTGCAGTATTTTCAGTTAGTGTACTGTGTCCTTTGCACAGTGTGCACCTAAAGCTACCTGAAGACAATTGCTGGTGTTCTGATCATATTAATACCACAGGCAGGCAGCTGTAGTATTTACAGTTAGTGTACTGTGTCCTTTGCACAGTGTGCACCTAAAGCTACCTTAATGCAATTGCTGGTGTTCTCATACTAATACCACAGGCAGAGAGCTGCAGTATTTTCAGTTAGTTTACTGTGTCCTCTGCACAGTGTGCACCTAAAGCTACCTGAAGACAATTGCTGGTGTTCTCATACTAATACCACAGGCAGGGAGCTGCAGTATTTTCAGTTAGTGGTCCACATTGCCGGGACCACACATTACATTAAAGGCGCAAGCAGTTTTAAATTACTTTTTTTTCCTTTAGAAATGTCATTTTGTGCAGGGACAGTTCTAAACACGGGAAACACGTGCCACTTCACAGGCATACTTTACACCCCCCCCAGGTACGACATTTAAAGGAATATTTCACTTTTTTTTTCACTTTAAGCATCATTAAAATCACTGCTCCCGAAAAAACTGCAGTTTTTAAAACTTTATTTTGCATTTATACATGTCCACTGGGGCAGGACCCAGGTCCCCAAACACTTTTTAGGACAATAACTTACATATTAGCCTTTAAATTTAGCACTTTTGATTCCGAACGTTTGAGTCCCATAGACTTTAATGGGTTTCTAAAGTTCGCGCAAAATTTCGGTCCGTTCGCATGTTCTGGTGCGAACCGAACCAGGGGGGGGGGGGGTGTTCGGCTCATCCCTACTGTTGAGTAGGCTGTGTGACAGGTGATGGTAGTGGATGATCTACAGTCTTTTTACTGCCCAGCAAGAATTTGAAGATTTTGATACACTGTTTGAACAATCATTAACTTCACTGCAGATTACATTTTTGTTTTGGACTTTTATTATTTATCAATGTTGGTTCTCAGATGAGATTGCTTTTGATATATTGCACATTTGTACTTTATAATATTTTCTAGGAGCGCGGTTCAATCAATTTAGCATTGATTTGTTTTTCCATTTATTTTCCATATACAACGTGCTGCTCCCTAGCACTGTTCACATTATTATTGTCACATATTATTTTTCCAATTTGCGGTGGTTTTTGGGTTGTATTAACCCTTCATTTACATAGAAGTAAACATGTTACCTTGTTTCTCTCTATTTCACGTCTGAACATTGTTGACTTTTTTTGACAGCTGCAGCTGCTGGATCTGTTGTGTGTACACAGCAACTCCCAGCTTCATTTTTCAGAACCAGTGAGTGTTTGGCAATGGTATTTTTTTTTTTTTTTCTTAGCAACGGCTTCGTTTTTAAATCGCCCCTGCAGATTTGCTTTGGGGTGTTGGGGAGATTTCATCAGAGCCCCCCCCCCCATGAAAATTAATGATTGATTTTATATGGTGACAACAGGTGAATATGCTTGGATAAGGTGCATCAATCAAGACGCTTATAGCTTCCTTTCTCCTGGGTGACATCATTGACCAAATATGGACATGACCATATGTGGTCAATGATGTAACTGTGATGCCATTTGTGAATGTCTGTGCTACTGTAGTAGGTTGTATACATTGAACAGATGTGCAACTTCACAGACAGGGCCAGGGCATGTTATTTCATGAAGTTTTTGTATTTTCACTTTAAGCATTAAAAAAAAACAATGCTTCCCGCCAAACTGTTTTAAAAAATAAATAAATTGTGCTTTGATAAAAGTCCCCCAGGGCAGAGAACAGTCACAACCCCTCCCCCCTTTAACCCAACCCTCCTTACCCAAGTGCCATTTGTTTGGCAATCGCGTTTCGTCATCACGTAGACGTTTTCAATAGGAATTCCTATTGAAAACGTCTACGTGATGACGAAACGCGTCTAGGAGGACGCTCAGTGATGTCACCACGCTGTAGGAGTGAGGCTCCTGTTATGCCGGCTGGCAACATTTGTTATATGCTGTTTTTATCGCTTACCTTTGTAAGTATAACTTACGTTTTTTAAATAGATACTGTGGAAACGGAGTTACGCTATTGGTCTGCCCTTTTATCTATTCTATGTCTGGGGGCTTACGATCTGGATGTTGAAGGGGAAACCCGAATTGAGAACGTCTGTTCAGTAAGGAAGGACCACTACTCCATTACTAAAGGCCGCGGCTGGGTTACAGTCGAATGCCCCAAACCGCTTGCCTTCTGGTAAGCTGCTTCTCTATTTGGTGGTGGATACCTCACAAGATTTGAGAAGTCCCTGTGGTGCTGTACTCTGTTTTTCATTGACATAAGATTTGTGGACATTTACAGACCATACATTGTGCAATATTTGTTGGACTTCAATTGGTGCAATATCTGTTGGACTTTTTATTCCAATTTTTACCAGTCAATATCCTTAATGGTCTTGGAATGGGTTTGGGCCAAGTTTGAGAGGGTTGGCGCAGCTTTGTTCTTTTTTATTTTTAATCGTGTGCCATTGTTGGTGTCAGTTGGAGGAAAATTGCCCCATTATTGGTGTCAATGGGAGGAAAAGTGCCCCATTGTTGGTGCCAGTGGGAGCAAAAGTGCCCCATTGATGGTGTCAGTGGGAGGAAAAGTGCCCCATTGTTGGTGTCAGTGGGAGGAAAGGTGCACCCTTGTTGGTGTCAGTGGGAGGAAAAGTGCCCCATTGTTGGTGTCAGTGGGAGGAAAAGTGCACCATTGTTGGTGTCAGTGGGAGGAATAGGGCCCCATTGTTGGTGTCAGTGGAAGGAAAAGTGCCCCATTGATGGTGTCAGTGGGAGGAAAAGTGCACCATTGTTGGTGTCAGTGGGGAGAATAGTGCCCCATTGTTGATGTCAGTGGGAGGAAAAGTGCCCCATTGTTGGTGTCCATGGGAGGAAAAGTGCCCCATTGTAGGTGTCAGTGGGAGGAAGAGTGCCCCAAGGGCAAGGGCATACAATGTGTCACATTCGGCCCGTGGGCCTCAGTTTGGAGACCACAGGTCTATAAAATGGCCATTGATTTTTTTTTTTTTATATTTGCCTCTTATTGACTTAAATAAAGTTTACATTTGGCACCCAAACGTTGGTAATTAGGTGACGGTGTGTGTCTTATCAGATAGTGGAGGAGGAAGAAGTGCTGGATCAGTAATCTGTATAGAAGGTGACAGATAGTGGAGGAGGAAGCAGTGCTGGATCAGTAATCTGTATATAAGGTGACAGATAGTGGAGGAAGAAGCAGCGCTGGATCAGTAATCTGTATATAAGGTGACAGATAGTGGAGGAGGAAGCAGTGCTGGATCAGTAATCTGTATATAAGGTGATAGATAGTGGAGGAAGAAGCAGCGCTGGATCAGTAATCTGTATATAAGGTGACAGATAGTGGAGGAGGAAGCAGTGCTGGATCAGTAATCTGTATATAAGGTGACAGATAGTGGAGGAGGAAGCAGCGCTGGATCAGTAATCTGTATAGAAGGTGACAGATAGTGAAGGAGGAAGCAGTGCTGGATCAGTAATCTGTATATATGGTGTCAGATAGTGGAGGAGGAAGCAGCGCTGGATCAGTAATCTGTATATAAGGTGACAGATAGTGGAGGAGGAAGCAGTGCTGGATCAGTAATCTGTATATAAAGTGATAGATAGTGGAGGAGGAAGCAGCGCTGGATCAGTAATCTGTATATAAGGTGACAGATAATGGAGGAGGAAGCAGTGCTGGATCAGGAATCTGTATATAAGGTGACAGATAGTGGAGGAGGAAGCAGCGCTGGATCAGTAATCTGTATAGAAGGTGACAGATAGTGGAGGAGGAAGCAGCGCTGGATCAGTAATCTGTATATAAGGTGACAGATAGTGGAGGAGGAAGCAGCGCTGGATCAGTAATCTGTATAGAAGGTGACAGATATTGGAGGAGGAAGCAGCGCTGGATCAGTAATCCGTATATAAGGTGACAGATAGTGGAGGAGGAAGCAGCGCTGGATCAGTAATCTGTATATAAGGTGACAGATAGTGGAGGAGGAAGCAGCGCTGGATCAGTAATCTGTATATAAGGTGACAGATAGTGGAGGAGAAAGCAGTGCTGGATCAGTAATCTGTATATAAGGTGACAGATAGTGGAGGAGGAAGCAGCGCTGGATCAGTAATCTGTATATAAGGTGATAGATAGTGGAGGAGGAAGCAGTGCTGGATCAGTAATCTGTATAGAAGGTGACAGATAGTGGAGGAGGAAGCAGTGCTGGATCAGTAATCTGTATATAAGGTGACAGATAGTGGAGGAAGAAGCAGCGCTGGATCAGTAATCTGTATATAAGGTGACAGATAGTGGAGGAGGAAGCAGTGCTGGATCAGTAATCTGTATATAAGGTGATAGATAGTGGAGGAAGAAGCAGCGCTGGATCAGTAATCTGTATAGAAGGTGACAGATAGTGAAGGAGGAAGCAGTGCTGGATCAGTAATCTGTATATATGGTGTCAGATAGTGGAGGAGGAAGCAGCGCTGGATCAGTAATCTGTATATAAGGTGACAGATAGTGGAGGAGAAAGCAGTGCTGGATCAGTAATCTGTATATAAGGTGACAGATAGTGGAGGAGGAAGCAGCGCTGGATCAGTAATCTGTATATAAGGTGATAGATAGTGGAGGAGGAAGCAGTGCTGGATCAGTAATCTGTATATAAGGTGATAGATAGTGGAGGAAGAAGCAGCGCTGGATCAGTAATCTGTATAGAAGGTGACAGATAGTGAAGGAGGAAGCAGTGCTGGATCAGTAATCTGTATATAAGGTGACAGATAGTGGAGGAGAAAGCAGTGCTGGATCAGTAATCTGTATATAAGGTGACAGATAGTGGAGGAGGAAGCAGCGCTGGATCAGTAATCTGTATATAAGGTGATAGATAGTGGAGGAGGAAGCAGTGCTGGATCAGTAATCTGTATAGAAGGTGACAGATAGTGGAGGAGGAAGCAGTGCTGGATCAGTAATCTGTATATAAGGTGACAGATAGTGGAGGAAGAAGCAGCGCTGGATCAGTAATCTGTATATAAGGTGACAGATAGAGGAGGAGGAAGCAGTGCTGGATCAGTAATCTGTATATAAGGTGACAGATAGTGGAGGAAGAAGCAGCGCTGGATCAGTAATCTGTATATAAGGTGACAGATAGTGGAGGAGGAAGCAGCGCTGGATCAGTAATCTGTATATAAGGTGACAGATAGTGGAGGAGGAAGTAGTGCTGGATCAGTAATCTGTATATATGGTGTCAGATAGTGGAGAAGGAAGCAGCGCTCAGGGCCGGCCCTACCACGGGACCCGATGGGACCATTGTCCCAGGCGGCAGGTTCTGAGGGGCGGCACATTGACGCCCATAAATACAGTAATCCCGCCCAATCGGGCTCCGCTACGCCCACCCGCTCCGCTCTTCATCCCACTATGTGGATGGCCCAGCGCCGCTGCTATTAGAAGTATTGGCAGACCATTCGCTGCCATAACCGCACAGCTGGCCGCCCGCACATCCTCTCCACGGCTCCCCCCCCCCCATGCTGCTGACGAGAAAGTCAGCTGACGAACAACAGCGTAAAGGGGGAGGAGCTTTCGGCTGAGCAGAGACCCCATGATGGAAGAGGGATCGCTATAGGCGCGGCGAACACTGAGAGAAAGTAAGTGTCACTAATCCCATCTCCACCACCTCTGCCTGTTTCTAACCTCCCCTACCACCCCTGCCTGTGTCTAACCCCCCTACCACCCCTGCCTGTGTCTAATCCCCCCTACCACCCCTGCCTGTGTCTAACCCCCCTACCACCCCTGCCTGTGTCTTATC
Source organism: Rana muscosa (assembly GCA_029206835.1). Classification (NCBI taxonomy): domain Eukaryota; kingdom Metazoa; phylum Chordata; class Amphibia; order Anura; family Ranidae; genus Rana; species Rana muscosa. Next base: position 364,957,400 of record CM055118.1, on the reverse strand, counting down.
CCCCTACCACCCCTGCCTGTGTCTAACCCCCCTACCACTCCTGCCTGTGTCTAACCTCCCTACCACCCCTGCCTGTGTCTAACCTCCCTACCACCCCTGCCTGTGTCTAACCCCCTACCACCCCTGCCTGTGTCTAACCTCCCTACCACCCCTGCCTGTGTCTAACCCCCCTGCCTGTGTCTAACCCCCCTACCACCCCTGCCTGTGTCTAATCCCCCTACCACCCCTGCCTGTGTCTAACCTCCCTACCACCCCTGCCTGTGTCTAACCCCCCTACCACCCCTGCCTGTGTCTAATCCCCCCTACCACCCCTGCCTGTGTCTAACCCCCCTACCACCCCTGCCTGTGTCTAATCCCCCTACCACCCCTGCCTGTGTCTAATCCCCCCTACCACCCCTGCCTGTGTCTAACCCCCCTACCACCCCTGCCTGTGTCTAATCCCCCTACCACCCCTGCCTGTGTCTAATCCCCCTACCACCCCTGCCTGTGTCTAACCCCCCTACCACTCCTGCCTGTGTCTTATCCCCCTACCACCCCTGCCTGTGTCTTATCCCCCTACCACCCCTGCCTGTGTCTAACCCCCCTACCACCCCTGCCTGTGTCTAACCCCCCTACCACCCCTGCCTGTGTCTAATCCCCCTACCACCCCTGCCTGTGTCTAATCCCCCTACCGCCCCTGCCTGTGTCTAATCCCCCTACCACCCCTGCCTGTGTCTAACCTCCCTACCACCCCTGCCTGTGTCTAACCCCCCTACCACCCCTGCCTGTGTCTAATTCCCCTACCACTCCTGCCTGTGTCTAATCCCCCTACCACCCCTGCCTGTGTCTAATCCCCCTACCACCCCTGCCTGTGTCTAATCCCCCTACCACTCCTGCCTGTGTCTAATCCCCCTACCACCCCTGCCTGTGTCTAATCACCCCTACCACCCCTGCCTGTGTCTAACCCCCCTACCACCCCTGCCTGTGTCTAACCTCCCTACCACCCCTGCCTGTGTCTAATCCCCCTACCACCCCTGCCTGTGTCTAATCCCCCCACCACCCCTGCCTGTGTCTAACCTCCCTACCACCCCTGCCTGTGTCTAATCCCCCTACCACCCCTGCCTGTGTCTAACCTCCCTACCACCCCTGCCTGTGTCTAATCCCCCCACCACCCCTGCCTGTGTCTAACCTCCCTACCACCCCTGCCTGTGTCTAATCCCCCTACCACCCCTGCCTGTGTCTAACCTCCCTACCACCCCTGCCTGTGTCTAACCCCCCTACCACCCCTGCCTGTGTCTAATCCCCCTACCACCCCTGCCTGTGTCTAATCCCCCTACCACCCCTGCCTGTGTCTAATCCCCCTACCACTCCTGCCTGTGTCTTATCCCCCTACCACCCCTGCCTGTGTCTAACCTCCCTACCACCCCTGCCTGTGTCTAATCCCCCTACCACCCCTGCCTGTGTCTAATTCCCCTACCACCCCTGCCTGTGTCTTATCCCCCTACCACGCCTGCCTGTGTCTTATCCCCCTACCACCCCTGCCTGTGTCTTATCCCCCTACCACCCCTGCTGTGTCTAACCTCCCTACCACCCCTGCCTGTGTCTAACCTCCCTACCACCCCTGCCTGTGTCTAATTCCCCTACCACCCCTGCCTGTGTCTAATTCCCCTACCACCCCTGCCTGTGTCTAATTCCCCTACCACCCCTGCCTGTGTCTAATTCCCCTACCACCCCTGCCTGTGTCTAATTCCCCTACCACTCCTGCCTGTGTCTTATCCCCCTACCACCCCTGCCTGTGTCTAACCTCCCTACCACCCCTGCCTGTGTCTAATCCCCCCACCACCCCTGCCTGTGTCTAACCTCCCTACCACCCCTGCCTGTGTCTAACCTCCCTACCACCCCTGCCTGTGTCTAACCTCCCTACCACCCCTGCCTGTGTCTAACCCCCCTACCATCCCTGCCTGTGTCTAATCCCCCTACCACCCCTGCCTGTGTCTAATCCCCCTACCACCCCTGCCTGTGTCTAATCCCCCTACCACTCCTGCCTGTGTCTTATCCCCCTACCACCCCTGCCTGTGTCTAACCTCCCTACCACCCCTGCCTGTGTCTAATCCCCCTACCACCCCTGCCTGTGTCTAATTCCCCTACCACCCCTGCCTGTGTCTTATCCCCCTACCACCCCTGCCTGTGTCTTATCCCCCTACCACCCCTGCCTGTGTCTTATCCCCCTACCACCCCTGCCTGTGTCTAACCTCCCTACCACCCCTGCCTGTGTCTAACCTCCCTACCACCCCTGCCTGTGTCTAATTCCCCTACCACCCCTGCCTGTGTCTAATTCCCCTACCACCCCTGCCTGTGTCTAATTCCCCTACCACCCCTGCCTGTGTCTAACCTCCCTACCACCCCTGCCTGTGTCTAACCATCCCTACCACCTCTGCCTGTGTCTAACCTCCCCTACCACCTCTGCCTGTGTCTAACCCCTTACCACCCCTGCCTGTGCCTAACCTCCCCTACCACCTCTGCCTGTGTCTAATCCCCCTACCACCCCTGCCTGTGTCTAATCCCCCTACCACCCCTGCCTGTGTCTAACCTCCCTACCACCCCTGCCTGTGTCTAATCCCCCTACCACCCCTGCCTGTGTCTAATCCCCCTACCACCCCTGCCTGTGTCTAATCCCCCTACCACCCCTGCCTGTGTCTAACCTCCCTACCACCCCTGCCTGTGTCTAACCTCCCTACCACCCCTGCCTGTGTCTAACCTCCCTACCACCCCTGCCTGTGTCTAACCTCCCTACCACCCCTGCCTGTGTCTAATCCCCCTACCACCCCTGCCTGTGTCTAACATCCCTACCACCCCTGCCTGTGTCTAATCCCCCTACCACCCCTGCCTGTGTCTAATCCCCCTACCACCCCTGCCTGTGTCTAATCCCCCTACCACCCCTGCCTGTGTCTAACCTCCCTACCACCCCTGCCTGTGTCTAATCCCCCTACCACCCCTGCCTGTATCTAACCATCCCTACCACCTCTGCCTGTGTCTAACCTCCCCTACCACCTCTGCCTGTGTCTAGCCCCTTACCACCCCTGCCTGTGTCTAAACCCCCTACCACCCCTGTCAGTATCTAAACTCCCTACCACCCCTGCCTGTGTCTAACCTCCCCTACCACCCCTACCTGTGCCTAACCTCCCCTACCCCCCCTGCCTGTGTCTAATCTCCTCTACCACCCCTGCCTGTGTCTAACCTCCCCTCCCCCCTCACCACAACCGCCGCTGCCTCTGTCTGAACCCCACCACCACTATTACATGGAAATCTGACTTCCTAATAAATGTAATTTTGTTTTTTATTGTCATAATATAAAATAATAAATGTGGGGGCCTTTTGGTGGGCGTGATTATTATTATTATTTTTTTTTGGGGGGGGGGGCGGTAGGGAGGAGGGGGGCAGCATTTTGATCCTGGGCCCAGGCAGCACAATGTCTTGGGCTGGCCCTGGCAGCGCTGGATCAGTAATCTGTATAGAAGGTGACAGATAGTGGAGGAGGAGGCAGCGCTGGATCAGTAATCTGTATATAAGGTGACAGATAGTGGAGGAGGAGGCAGCGCTGGATCAGTAATCTGTATATAAGGTGACAGATAGAGGAGGAGGAAGCAGTGCTGGATCAGTAATCTGTATATAAGGTGACAGATAGTGGAGGAGGAGGCAGCGCTGGATCAGTAATCTGTATATAAGGTGACAGATAGTGGAGGAGGAGGCAGCGCTGGATCAGTAATCTGTATATAAGGTGACAGATAGAGGAGGAGGAAGCAGTGCTGGATCAGTAATCTGTATATAAGGTGACAGATAGTGGAGGAGGAAGCAGTGCTGGATCAGTAATCTGTATATAAGGTGACAGATAGTGGAGGAGGAAGCAGCGCTGGATCAGTAATCTGTATATAAGGTGATAGATAGTGGAGGAGGAAGCAACGCTGGATCAGTAATCTGTATATATGGTGTCAGATAGTGGAGGAGGAAGGAGCGCTGGATCAGTAATCTGTATATAAGGTGACAGATAGTGGAGGAGGAAGCAGTGCTGGATCAGTAATCTGTATATAAGGTGACAGATAGTGGAGGAGGAAGCAGCGCTGGATCAGTAATCTGTATATAAGGTGACAGATAGTGGAGGAGGAAGCAGCGCTGGATTAGTAATCTGTATATAAAGTGACAGATAGTGGAGGAGGAAGCAGCGCTGGATCAGTAATCTGTATATAAGGTGATAGATAGTGGAGGAGGAAGCAGTGCTGGATCAGTAATCTGTATATAAGGTGACAGATAGTGGAGGAGGAAGCAGCACTGGATCAGTAATCTGTATAGAAGGTGACAGATAGTGGAGGAGGAAGCAGTGCTGGATCAGTAATCTGTATATAAGGTGACAGATAGTGGAGGAGGAAGCGGCGCTGGATCAGTAATCTGTATATAAGGTGACAGATAGTGGAGGAGGAAGCGGCGCTGGATCAGTAATCTGTATATAAGGTGACAGATAGTGGAGGAGGAAGCAGCGCTGGATCAGTAATCTGTATAGAAGGTTACAGATAGTGGAGGAGGAAGCAGTGCTGGATCAGTAATCTGTATATAAGGTGACAGATAGTGGAGGAGGAAGCAGTGCTGGATCAGTAATCTGTATATAAGGTGACAGATAGTGGAGGAGGAAGCAGCGCTGGATCAGTAATCTGTATATAAGGTGACAGATAGTGGAGGAGGAAGCAGCGCTGGATTAGTAATCTGTATATAAGGTGACAGATAGTGGAGGAGGAAGCAGCGCTGGATCAGTAATCTGTATATAAGGTGATAGATAGTGGAGGAGGAAGCAGTGCTGGATCAGTAATCTGTATATAAGGTGACAGATAGTGGAGGAGGAAGCAGCGCTGGATCAGTAATCTGTATAGAAGGTGACAGATAGTGGAGGAGGAAGCAGTGCTGGATCAGTAATCTGTATATAAGGTGACAGATAGTGGAGGAGGAAGCGGCGCTGGATCAGTAATCTGTATATAAGGTGACAGATAGTGGAGGAGGAAGCAGTGCTGGGTCAGTAATCTGTATATAAGGTGACAGATAGTGGAGGAGGAAGCAGTGCTGGATCAGTAATCTGTATATAAGGTGACAGATAGTGGAGGAGGAAGCAGTGCTGGATCAGTAATCTGTATATAAGGTGACAGATAGTGGAGGAGGAAGCAGTGCTGGGTCAGTAATCTGTATATAAGGTGACAGATAGTGGAGGAGGAAGCAGCGCTGGATCAGTAATCTGTATATAAGGTGACAGATAGTGGAGGAGGAAGCAGCGCTGGATCAGTAATCTGTATATAAGGTGACAGATAGTGGAGAAGGAAGCAGCGCTGGATCAGGAATCTGTATATAAGGTGACAGATAGTGGAGAAGGAAGCAGTGCTGGATCAGGAATCTGTATATAAGGTGACAGATAGTGGAGAAGGAAGCAGCGCTGGATCAGGAATCTGTATATAAGGTGACAGATAGTGGAGAAGGAAGCAGCGCTGGATCAGTAATCTGTATATAAGGTGACAGATAGTGGAGGAGGAAGCAGCGCTGGATCAGTAATCTGTATATAAGGTGACAGATAGTGGAGGAGGAAGCAGCGCTGGATCAGTAATCTGTATATAAGGTGACAGATAGTGGAGAAGGAAGCAGCGCTGGATCAGGAATCTGTATATAAGGTGACAGATAGTGGAGAAGGAAGCAGTGCTGGATCAGGAATCTGTATATAAGGTGACAGATAGTGGAGGAGGAAGAAGCAGTGCTGGATCAGTAATCTGTATATAAGGTGACAGATAGTGGAGGAAGAAGCAGCGCTGGATCAGTAATCTGTATATAAGGTGATAGATAGTGAAGGAGGAAGCAGTGCTGGATCAGTAATCTGTATATAAGGTGACAGATAGTGGAGGAGGAAGCAGTGCTGGATCAGTAATCTGTATATAAGGTGACAGATAGTGGAGGAGGAAGCAGTGCTGGATCAGTAATCTGTATATAAGGTGACAGATAGTGGAGGAGGAAGCAGTGCTGGGTCAGTAATCTGTATATAAGGTGACAGATAGTGGAGGAGGAAGCAGCGCTGGATCAGTAATCTGTATATAAGGTGACAGATAGTGGAGGAGGAAGCAGCGCTGGATCAGTAATCTGTATATAAGGTGACAGATAGTGGAGAAGGAAGCAGCGCTGGATCAGGAATCTGTATATAAGGTGACAGATAGTGGAGAAGGAAGCAGTGCTGGATCAGGAATCTGTATATAAGGTGACAGATAGTGGAGAAGGAAGCAGCGCTGGATCAGGAATCTGTATATAAGGTGACAGATAGTGGAGAAGGAAGCAGCGCTGGATCAGTAATCTGTATATAAGGTGACAGATAGTGGAGGAGGAAGCAGCGCTGGATCAGTAATCTGTATATAAGGTGACAGATAGTGGAGGAGGAAGCAGCGCTGGATCAGTAATCTGTATATAAGGTGACAGATAGTGGAGAAGGAAGCAGCGCTGGATCAGGAATCTGTATATAAGGTGACAGATAGTGGAGAAGGAAGCAGTGCTGGATCAGGAATCTGTATATAAGGTGACAGATAGTGGAGGAGGAAGAAGCAGTGCTGGATCAGTAATCTGTATATAAGGTGACAGATAGTGGAGGAAGAAGCAGCGCTGGATCAGTAATCTGTATATAAGGTGATAGATAGTGAAGGAGGAAGCAGTGCTGGATCAGTAATCTGTATATAAGGTGACAGATAGTGGAGGAGGAAGCAGTGCTGGATCAGTAATCTGTATATAAGGTGACAGATAGTGGAGGAGGAAGCAGTGCTGGATCAGTAATCTGTATATAAGGTGACAGATAGTGGAGGAGGAAGCAGCGCTGGATCAGTAATCTGTATATAAGGTGACAGTGTGGGGTTGATTTACTATAACTGGAGAGTGCAACATCTGGTGCAGCTCTGCATAGAAATCAATCATCTTGCAGGTTTTTTGTCAAATTTGAATAAAGAAGTTAGAATCTGATTGGCTAGAATGTACAGCTGCACCAGATTTAGCACTCTCCAGTTTTAGGGCCGTTTCACACCAGTTAGACATACGCTCCGGCTTCCAGAGCACAAGTCACATGGTTCCCTATGAGAGCCGTCTTCATTTTGAAAATGTTCCCTGCACTACTTTGGCCCAACTTGGGCACAATTGCAGCCCATTGATCTGAATGGAAGTTGGAATCATCATCTTAACTGATCCGACTTGTGGTATGCGACTTGTGCTCTGAGGATCTTGAGGGGGACCCCCATGTCAAAATTTAATAAAAAAACTGCGTGGGATCCCCCCTCAAGACCATACCAGAACCTTTGGTCTGCTATGGATTTTGAGGGGAAGCCCCACGCTAAAAAAAGAAAAAAAAATGGTGTGCCCCCCCCCCCCAAGACCATACCAGACCCTTATCTGAGCACGCAGCCCGGCAGGTCAGGAAAGGGGGGGCACATGCTTTTAACAGTCCTTTATTAATTGAAGAATGTCCCCCGTCATAGCTCCAAGGTGTCTTCTTCCTCCGGTCTTCCCCCCGCTGTCTTCTCCCTCAGGTGATGTCTTCTCCCTTCGACGATTTCTTCTTTTTCTTCTTCCTCCACCGCCACTGCTGCCAATCCTGCTCAAAAAAAAAACGATGCTGCTCTGACGCTGGCTCCCACGGTTATGTCAGCGACGATGTCTGACAGTTCTTTTATAGCTATGGGGCGTGGCCACCCAGTGACGCCAATCGAAAACCCTGCCCCTTGTGATGTCACCGGCTGGGGCATGATGGGGCGTGACATCACACGGGGGTGGGGTTTCCATGTGACGTCAGAGCAGCATCATTTTTTTTTTTTGAGGAGGGAGAAGACAGCAGATGGAGATGACCAGAGGAAGAAGACAGTGGGGGGAAGGAGACCGGAAGAAGAAGACAGCGCAGAGGGAGAGAAACGGAAGAAGAAGACAGCGCAGAGGGAGAAGACCGGAGAAAGAAGACACGTTGGAGCTACGTTGGGGGACATACTCATTCACATGGGGGGGGGGGGGCGGGATCTGGGATCCCCTTGTTAAAAGGGGCTTCCAGATTCTAAAAAGCCCCCTACCCGCAGACTCCCACATCCACCGTCCAGGATAGTCGGGAGGAGGCCCTTGTCCCCATCAACAGGAGGACAAGGTGATTTAGGGTGGGGGGGCACCCACCCCCCATGTTGAGGGCATGTGGCCTAGCATGCCGCCACTTCCTGACCTGCTGGGCTGCATGCTCAGATAAGGGGTAAAGGGTCTGGTATGGATTTTGGGGGATCCCCTTATTTTTTTGGTGTGGGGTTTCCCCTCAAAATCCATACCAGAACAAAGGGTCTAGTGTGGTCATCGAGGGGGAATTTTCAATTTTGACGTGGGGTTCTCCCTCAAGATCCGTACCAGACTCAAAAGGCCTGGTGTGGATCTGGGGGGGGGACCCCACGCCGTTTTATTTTTTTAATAAATTTGGCGTGAGGTTTCCTCCATACCAAAAGCAAATTAATTGTTTTGATTGGTTAAAGGACAAGTGACAATCATCTCAAAGTCGGATCCCATTCATTGAAATCGCATGGAAGTCGGACATGAAGTAGCAAGGCAAAGTCGGATCGGAAGTTGCACTACTTTGTGTCGGATCAGTGTGAAGATAGCCTTAGTAAATGTGTCTCGTCATCATAGAGTGGAGGAGGAAGCAGTATTGGATCAGTATACACTCAGTATCAGTGACGGTGCCACCCCCTCTCTCCAGCCACCCCCTCTATGTAAAATGGATAGATTCGTGGATAGCATGAATCTATCCACGGCCGCTGTAGCCACCCCCTATTCTGGCTTCCAGACCCTTTTCGGACCCCGGGTGAATGAATTTCAGCGGCGGGGGTGTTTTTTTGAAGCACCTGATTAGAGTCATAGGTTCTAATAGACTTCAAAAAAGGTGAACTGCGAGCGCAAAGCATTGCGCTCGCAGTCCACCCAGTTGTGTTAGCAAAGCAAATTAATATTCACTTTTCTAACACTGAACCGCCTCTTAGCCAATCAGGAGGTGCGAGTCTAATACCCGTCACCTGATTGGCTGAAGGCAGAGGTGCTCCGATTGGACGCCGAGCAGAAGGAAGGAGAGACGCACAGAGGCTGGGCACAGATGGGCACAGAGGCTGCATATGATGTGCACAGAAGCTGCATATGATGGGCACAGGCTGCATAAGATGGACACAGAGGCTGCATAAGATGGGCACAGAAGCTGTATATGATAGGCACAGGCTGCATATGATGGGCACAGAGGCTGCATAAGATGGGCTCAGAGGCTGCATAAAATGCGCACAGAGGCTGCATATGATGGGCACAGAAGCTGCATATGATGGGCACAGAGGCTGCATAAGATGTGCACAGAGGCTGCATAAGATGGGCACAGAGGCTGCACATGATGGGCACAGAAGCTGTATATGATGGGCACAGGCTGCATATGATGGGCACAGAGGCTGCATATGATGGGCACAGAGGCTGCATATGATGGGCACAGAGGCTGCATATGATGGGCACAGAGACTGTATGATGGGCACAGAGACTGTTTGATGGGCACAGGCTGCATATAATGGGCACATAGGCTGTATGATGGGCACAGGCTGCATATGATGGGCACATAGGCTGTTTGATAGTCACAGGCTGAATATGATGGACACAGAGGGTGCAATTGATGGGCACAGTAAGGCTACAATTGATGTTTTTTTCCAGAATTCTTCAGTTTGTTTGTGCCCCCCCAAAAATTTCGAGCACCAGCCGCCACTGCCCAGTATTAAACATTGCAGTGTGATTTTTGTCAGGTCGTCCAGAAAAAAGCCATGCTAAGTCAGTATTATCTATATTGACCTTTCTTTATTACAGTAAAATCTCTGCATGGAGTCAAAGTACAGAATTGGTTTTATGATGGATTACTGCAGAGACAAGATTCATGAAAAAGAACAGAAGTTGGGCAATGAGTCTGGAAATTTGCTAGCATGTCAAATAAAATATGGGATTCTTTTATAGCAGGTTATATCATTATCTATAGTAATAAAGACACACCTTTCCAGTGATAGTTCAACTTCACTTCAACCTGCACACTTCCCAGTCTCCTCTGTTCGAATGTCTTATATCATATAATGAGGAAGCATTGGATGGGCATCCTGATCTTGGCTACTGTGCTGGCATGTTACCTAGTCTACAAGAATCTGATGAGCCAGCCAGGACCTGGAAGTCTGCAGAACCATTCAGGACCTGGACACTACCGGTAAGTCTCTGTAGTTATATTATCCTAGAGAAGCGTGTTGGGTTCCACAATGTGTACATGTGCATAGGGGGCAGAGAGAGGGCAGAGGAGCATAAGTAAGGGCCATGTCAAAAGGGCAAACCCTGAGGAAAGGCCTTCACTTATAATGGAACTATTCCCTCTCTGGCCCGGGAACACTGTGCCGTTTTATTCGATAGCAAAGCAACATTTTCCAGGTTCAGCCAGTTAGGGGGGCAGTTTTGCAGCGAGAGGTAAATAGTCTCTAAGGCCCCGTACACACGATCGTATTTTCCGTCAGGAAAACCTTGGATGTTTTTTCTGACGGAATTCCGCTCAAGCTTGGCTTGCGTACACATGGTCACACAAAAGTTCTCTGAACATTCGACCGTCAATAACGCGGTGACGTACAACACTACGACGAGCCGAGAAAACAAAGTTCAATGCTTCCGAGCATGCGTCGTTGTTTCCAAGCATGAATCGGAATTTTGCACGTCGGAATTGCTACAGAAGATCGGAATGTCTGATCGGAATTTTTCTCGTCTGAAAAATTGAGAACCTGCTCTCAATCTTTTGCTGGCGGAAAATCCGACAGCAAAAGTCCGATGGAGCCCACACACGGTCGGAATTTCCGTCCAAAAGCTCACATCGGACTTTTGCTGTCGGAATTTCCGATCGTGTGTATGGGGCATTAGGGATCCAGTCACTGTTGAGTCTTTGCGAGTGACAGGATAACTTATGTGACATGGGCAATGCTGGGAAAAGGTAATCTGGCACCCACGGCAAACAGGCCAAATTACACCCACTTTCCCACCCCCCCCCCCCCGTGGGAAGCAAAGGTTGGAGCTAAAAGCACATACATAGCAAGTCATGCCAAAACTTCTGCAATGGTTGCAGCATGCCCCAATGATTGTTGCACACCACAGAGAATCTTTTTTTTAGCCTTAAATATATAGTCCTGCAGCAAAATACAGGTCCTTAAAGTGGTGAATGTAGAAATCCATGGTATCTGTGTTGTCAGTGAAAGGAAAAAATGCCCCCCCATATTAAGGGTGTTACCGGAAGAAGAAATGCCCCTGTGTCTGTCGGTGGAACAAGACATTGCAGTTGCAGTGGTGATGTCAATCTGTGGAGGTCTGCTTTGTCATCTGTATCAGTGGGATAAAGAAGGGGTGGGGGATCTGTGAGGCTGGGGTATGGGGCTTTGTGGGGTGAAATTAACTAAGAGAGAGTGAGTGAGTGAGTGAATAACTTGTATAGCGCTATGAACTAAATCGCCTCAAGGCGCTTTGCATCAAGTGACGTCCTGATCCTTCAGAAGAGGTGGGTCTTAAGTTTTTTCCTGAATGGTTTTCTTCCATACGGATGTCCGTGGGTAGAGCGTTCCATAGCCGTGGTCCTTGGACTGCAAATCTTCGTTCTCTCTTTGATTTGTAGCGGGACTTGGGGATGTGGAGGAGGTTTTGGTGGGTTGATGGGAGAATGCGTTTGGGGGTATAGTGTTTTATCTTCTCGCATAAATATTGAGGAGCGTTTCCTTGTGTGCACTTGTGGGTAGGGTTGAGCGGACACCTGGATGTTCGGGTTTGACGGGTTTGGGACCCGAACTTGACCCCGAACCCCATTGAAGTCAATGGGGACCCGAACTTTTGAGGACTAAAATGGCTCTAAAAAAGTAGTGGAATGGGCTAGAGGGCTGCAAATGGCAGCAAAATGTTGTTAAGAGCATGGCAAGTGCTCTGAAAACAAATGTGGATAGGGAAATAACTTAAAATAACATAAAATACATAAAAATAAAAAATAACAATCTTGACCTAGGAGGACGAGGTCCATATGGAGTAGGAGTTTGAGGTGGCGGTGGATGTGGCGGTGTAGGTGGAAGCGGCGGTGGAGGAGGACGAGGTAGCCAACACTGGTTTTTGTTTTTAATTGTATTTTTTTTTTAATTAGGGTACACCCCAAAAAAAGTGAGAGAGATCAAAAATACAACAATAGCTGGGTAAGGACGGTATACATGTCTATTCTGCACAAGGTTTGGACAAGTACTGTGGGATCCATGCCTGGTTCATTTTAATGAACGTGAGCTTGTCCACATTGGCTCTGGACAGGCGGCTGCGCTTGTCTGTGATAACGCCCCCTGCCGTGCTAAATACACGTTCAGATAATACACTGGCTGCAGGGCAGGCCAGCACCTCCAAGGCGTAAAGGGCAAGCTCAAGCCATGTGCCCCATTTGGAGACCCAGAAGTTGAAGGGGGCAGACCCGTCATTCAGTATGTGTAGGCGTGAGCACACATACTGCTCCACCATGTTGGTGAAATGCTGCCTCCTGCTAAGACGTTCCATATCAGCTGGAGGTGGTGGTTGTTGTGGCGTGCTGACAAAGCTTTTCCACATTTCAGCCATGCTAACCCTGCCTTCTGAGGTGCTGGCGGTGCCCCGGCTGCATTGGCGACCTCTTCCTCCTCCTCTGCCTTCGCCTTGTGCTTCCACTGTGCCCCCGCTGTCAGGTGGGAATGCCACCAGCAGCGCGTCTACCAGCGTGCGCTTGTACTCCCGCATCTTACGATCCCGCTCCAGTGAGGGAATTAAGGACGGTACGTTGTCCTTGTAATGAGGATCCAGCAGCGTGGCCACCCAGTAATCAGCACCTGTTAGAATGTGGGCAACTCGGCGGTCGTTGCGGAGACACTGCAGCATGTAATCGCTCATGTGTGCCAGGCTGCCCAGAGGCAAAGAAAAGCTGTCCTCTGTGGGAGGTGTATCGTCTGTGTCCTCTGTATCCCCCCCAGCCACGCACCAGTGATGGCTATGAGCTGGTCTGGGTGCCACCCTGCTGTGAACATGGTTCCTCCTCCTCCATCTCCTCATCCTCCACCTCGTCATCCTCCAGAACTGTGCCCTTGCTGGACAATTGTGTATCTGGCGTTTGTTGGTGCAGGAACCCACCCTCGGAGCCACTTGTGAATGACTGCCTTGGAAATGATCCCTCTTCCTCCTCCTCCTCCTCCTGTGCCACATCCTCTTCCATCATCACCCGAAGCGTTTTTTCAAGGAGGCATAGAACTGGGATAGTAACGCTGAGAACGGCATCATCGGCACTGGCCATGTTGGTGGAGTACTCGAAACAGCGCAACAAGGCACACAGGTCTCGCATGGAGGCCCAGTTATTGGTGGTGAAGTGGTGCTGTTCCGCAGAGCGAATCACGCATGATTGCTGCAGCTGAAACTCCACTATCGCCGGCTGCTGCTCACACAGTCTGGCCAGCATGTGCAAGGTGGAGTTCCACCTTGTGGGCACGTCACATATGAGGCGGTGAGCGGGAAGGCCGAAGTTACGCTGCAGCGCTGACAGGCGAGCAGCAGCAGGGTGACAACGCCGAAATTGCGCAGAGACGGCCCGCACTTTCTGCAGCAGCTCTGGCATATCGGGGTAATTTTTAAGGAACCCCTGCACCACCAAATTCAGCACAATGCGCTAGGCAAGGGATGTGCGTCAAACCGGCTAGGCCCAGAGCTGCTACGAGATTTCTCCTATTATCGCACACCACCAGGCCGGGCTTGAGGCTCACTGCCACCAACCACTCATCGGTCTGTTGTTCCATGTCCCCCCACAACTCCTGCGCGATGTGGTGTTTTTCCTCCAAACAGGAACGTTTTAAAACTGCCTGCTGTCGTTTACCCCTGACTGTTCTGAAGTTGGTGGTGAAGGTGTTACGCTGACCGGATGAGGAGGCGGTAGAGGATGAGAAAGCAGAGTAGGAGGAGTTAGCAACAGGAGGAAAACTGAAGCTCCCTGCAATCCTCGGTGCTGGAAAGACATGTGCCAAACTGCTATCTGCCTCAAGCCCAGCCGCCACTGCATTTACCCAGTGTGCTGTTAGAGAGATATAACGTCCCTGACCGTGCTTACTGGTCCACGCATCCGTAGTTAGGTGGACCTTGCCACAGATGGCATTGCGCAGTGCACACCTGATTTTGTCCCCCACTTGGTTGTGCAGGGAAGGGATGGCTCGCCTGGAAAAGTAGTGGCGGCTGGGCACGACGTACTGTGGGACAGCCAATGCCATCAGGCTTTTAAAACTCTGCGTCTCCACCAGACGGAATGACAGCATTTCAAAGGCCAGGAATTTTGCAATGCTGGCATTCAGGGCCAGGGATCGCGGGTGGGTAGGTGGGGTACTTCCTCTTCTGCTCCAGTGTTTGGGAGATAGAGAGCTGAACGCTTCCATGGGACATTGTGGAGATGGTTGGTGACTCAGGTGGTAGTGTTGCTGGCAGATGCTCTGTTTGCGGGGTGGCAGGTGCCACTGTCACTACAGAGGTGGATGAAGAGGTCGAGACTGCAGCAGAGGAGGAAGCAGGAAGAGCCAGAGACCTTTCAAGGTTTTTGAGGTGTCTACTCCACTGCAGCTCGTGCTTTGCACTTAGATGCCTGGTCATGCAGGTTGTGCATTGTCATCAGCACATTGTCTGAAGAACTGCCACGCTAGGGAACCCCTTGGACCTGGCTTTGGTGTGCTCAGTCCCTTGCTGCGTTGGGCAGTAGCAGGCATACTGTCTAGGGGACGGACGCTCCGCTTTTGCACCCTGCTCCCTTTTCTGCTGTGCTGGTGGCTCTGTGCGACCACCGCCTCTTCCTCCGAACTACACAGGTCACCTGCATGAAGTTGATTCCATGTGGGGTCGAGGACCTCATCGTCCTCCACATCATCTTCCACCCAGTCTTCACCCCTGCCCTCCTTGTCTGTCTGCACAATTGCGAAAGCAGCAGCAGTTGGCACCTGTGTTTCTTCATCATCCGAGACGTGCTGCGATGGTCCTCCCATGTACTCATCTTGAAACATAAGTGGTTGGGCATTGGTGCACTCAATCTCTTCCACTTCTGGGGCAGGGCTAGGTGGATGGCCCTGGGAAACCCTGCTAACAGAGTCATCGAAAAGCAGAAGAGACTGCTGCATGACTTGGGGCTCAGACTGCTTGGCTGATTTGCAAGGGGGTGAGGTGAAAGACTGATGGACATCGGCTGCAGGTGCCAACTCTGATCTTTCAGCAGTAGACTGGGAGGGAGACAATGTGAAGGAACTGGAGGCACTGTCAGCAACCCAATCTACTATCGCCTGTACTTGTCCTCGGCCTGGCCTCAACATTCGTAGAGCCACATTAGGCCCGACCAAATACCGCTGCAGGCAGAAGGTGAGGAAGGTGTTTCACTTGTGCGTGTAGCTGGCACAGAACGACCACGTCCTCTCCCTGCAACAGGAGCTCCACCAGCAACACCACGACCGGGGCCATGTCCCTTATTTGACGTTCTCCTCATATTTCTGAAATTTAGGATCTTGCCCTAAATGGGTGTTTTTTGAATAGCATAATAGAGCAACAGTATCTAAAGGGTGTATCTCACAGGTACAGATATGCAGAAAACGCACCCAAAAAAAATTTTGGGGCAGAAAACGCACCCAAAAAAAACATTTTTGTTGCCCTAATTTTTTTTTTTTTTGAAGAGCAGAATAGGAGAACAGTATCTAAAGTGTGTATCTCACGCATACAGATATGCAGAAAATGCATCAGAAAAATTATTTTGGCCAGAAAACGCACCAAAATTTATTTTTTTGCCCTAAATTATTATTTTTTGAATAGCAGAATAGGAGAACAGTATCTAAAGTGTACTCACACGTACAGATATGCAGAAAACGCACCAAAAAATATTTTTTTTTGCCCTAATTTATTTATTTTTTTGAATAGGAGAACAGTATCTAAAGTGTGTATTTCACAGTAACATATGCAGTGCTGGTGCACTGAGCTTGCAAAAATGCCCGCCAAAGCCAACCTAACAGACGGATAAAAGTTATCTTTTCTCTGGCACTGGGCTCAGGGCAGGATAAAAAGATTGTGCACTGCACCCACACAACAAAATCAAGGTAGATCGCTGAGTAATTTGATTTCTGAATCAGGACTCCTATCTAATTCTCTCCCTCAAAGCAGCAGCAGCAGCAACCTTTCCCTAAACTAACTGAAGCAGAGTGACGTGCTGTGCTATGTGCCTCTAGCTTATATAGAGGCTGGGTCACATGCTGCACTGGCCAATCACAGCCATGCCATTAGTAGGCATGGCTGTGATGGCTTCTAAGGGCACACAAGTTAAACAAATGTTGATTGGCTGCCCTGCAGCTTTTTAAAATGCGCCATTACATTGCCGAACACCGAACCCGAACCTGAACATACAGTACATTGTTCGGGTCCAGGTACCAAAAACCCAAAAGTCCGGTACGAACCCAAACTTTACAGTTCGGGTTCGCTCAACCCTACTTGTGGGTGAGACAGTGGGTCTTGAACGTGACCCGATCCTTTACGGTTAAACAATGCAGGGTCCTCAGTGAAGGGGTGATGGATTCCTAAGGTTTTTTCCCTGTTACCAGTCTGGCTGCCGTGTTCTGGATGACTTGTAGGCACGAAATCTGATATTTAAGTAGTTCTACTATGTAGAGGGAGTTTGCGTAGTCGAGTCGGGAGTTGATGATTGTTCCAACTACTACTGCTATGTCCTCTTCCGGGATGAAGGGGATGAGTCTCCGTAGCAGGCGGAGGAGATGGTGAGATCCGCTGACTACTGATCCTATTTGTGCATCCATCGACATCTCCGAGTCAAAGATGACTCCGAGACTTTTGACTTTGGTGCTCGGGGTAATGGTCTGTCCAAGGATGGTGGGTGGTGTCCAAGAAGTCTTTGTTTTTGTCTTTCGCTTTGCGTGGAGGAGAAGAAGTTCTGTTTTGGATCCATTGAGTTTGAGGGAACTCTCAGTCATCCAATCATTGATCAATGTGAGGCAATTTTCCAGTCCGTGATATTGGTAAGGGGCCCTGTGTGACGCTTCATTGGGTCCTCGAGACCAGATCCTTAGGTAAGACTGCTTAGTTAGCTTCAAAGATGATTAGAAATGGGGCCCCCAGCACTGCCACAGCTGGGACCTCAATGAACATCAGCAAACTCCAGCAAAAGTGCCCCAGAGGGGCAGCAGCCCTTGAGGCTGTGGAACTTCTCCAGCAGGACAAGAACAAGGGCTGACCCCAGACTATTTATGTTCTCCAGCAACCTACTGTACTAGGCATGCCTCCCCAGAGATTGGCTGAAACACACTAAATATTCAAGATGCCCATGTGCCTCTCTCTCAGCCCTCTATGTTCTTGAAGCCACCAGAATGCAGGGGGGAGCAATCAAAACGGCAGCCTGTACAGACTAGAGCAACCCAAAGGAATCAAATGCTGCTCCCGATTAGTGATGAGCCGAACACCCCCGGGTTCGGTTCGCACCAGAACCCGCGAACGGACCGAAAGTTCGAACGAACATTAGAACCCTATTAAATACAATGGATGCGAACGTTCGAATTCTAAAGTGCTAATTATAACAACTATTATGCATGTTATTGTCCTAAAAAGGGTTTGGGAACCCGGGTTCTGCACCAGGGGACATGTATCAATGCAAAAAGAAGTTTTAAAAACGGTCGTTTTTCGGGAGCAGTCATTTTAATGATGCATAAAGTGAAAAAAAAAAAGTCAAATATTCCTTTAAATATCGTACCTGGGGGGTGTCTAAAGTATGCCTGTGAAGTGCCACGTGTTTCCCGTGTTTAGAACTGTCCCTGCACAAAATGACACTTCTAAAGGAAAAAAAAGCCATTTAAAACTGCTTGCGGCTTTAATGTAATGTCTGGTCCCGGTAATATGGATGAAATTCTTTAAGAAAAATGGCATAGCTACCCCATGACCCCCCCCCTACCCCAGCCCATTACCAGCCCCTTTGGGTCTTGTATGGATATTAAGGGGAACCCCGCACATAAAATAAAAAAGGCCCTATATACTCTGAACAGCCCTATACAGGCGGTGCATACAAGACAGGGACTGTAGGTTTGTTCTTATGTAGAGTCTGTTTGTAATTTTGAACAGGTACATTGTTGAAGTGTAGCTCCAGCCCAAAAATCTATTTTTAAACTTTTTGGAAAACATAGGTAAGGGTTATCACCCCTGTAACATTTGTTTTGCTGTCTGTGCCCCTGTTCAGAACATTTCACCTCACTTTCCGTCCCAATGACAACTGTTTTTGAAATGTGGTGTTTTTCTTGAAACAAGGATTGCTGATAAAGCATCAGTACAGAGGAGACACCTTTCTCCCATATTTATTCTTACAGGAGAGAATTTTCCTTCCTAGTGGTAGATTTCCTCTCACTTCCTGTTGTCTTCTTGCGTTTGCAAGTAGGAGTCGTTTGTAAGTTGGATGTTTGAAAGTAGGGACCTGCCGTATATACTCTGCAGAAATAGGCCCCTTAGTTGTTGGTGTTGGCACAACACTGTAAGCACTCACAGTTACTCTTGGTTGGTGCTGGAACGCCCTGCTGTCAACTATTATATCAGGAATTTTAATTACATATAATTGTTGAACAGTGGTAGTAAAAATTGGGCCTTTGATGGTGGTGCTGGTGCCACAACACTGTAAGCCCTGACAGTTACTCTTGGTGGGTGCAGCAATGGGCCCTGCTGTGAATTATTAGATCAAGAATTGTAATTACATGCCCCTGTTGAACAGGGGCTGAAAAATTGGGCCTTAGGCACTGGTGGCACAACACTGCAACCCCTCACAGCAACTGTACTTGGAGCACAGCAATGAGCCCTGTTGCAAAGTATTGCTTCAAAAATTGTAATGACACGCCCCTGTTAAACAGGGGCTGAAAAATTGGGCCTTAGGCACTGGTGGCACAACACTGCAACTCCTCACAGATACTGTACTTGGAGCACACCAATGAGCCCTGTTGCAAAGTATTGCTTCAAAAATTGTAATGACACGCCCCTGTTAAACAGGGGCTGAAAAATTGGGCCTTAGGCACTGGTGGCACAACACTGCAACTCCTCACAGATACTGTACTTGGAGCACAGCAATGATCCCTGTTGCAAAGTATTGCTTCAAAAATTGTAATTACACGCCCCTGTTAAACAGGGGCTGAAAAATTGGGCGTTAGGCACTGGTGGCACAACACTGCAACTCCTCACAGATACTGTACTTGGAGCACAGCAATGAGCCCTGTTGCAAAGTATTGCTTCAAAAATTGTAATGACACGCCCCTTTTAAACAGGGGCTGAAAAATTGGGCGTTAGGCACTGGTGGCGGCACCCATAAACAAAAATGATCTTACAAGCTATCATCATCAATCGTATCATTGAGGACTCGGAGGAGGAGGATAGCCAGTCAACATAACAGCACAGGCACTCAGCATCAGCATCAGTCTTGAAGGGATGTGACATGTTAAAATCAATTAGTCTGTTATATCAGCATCAGGTGTGTGGTAGCTGGTGGTGATCCAAGACTGGTTCATCTTGATGAAAGTCAGTCGATCAACCGAGTCGGTGGACAGGCGCACCCTGTGATCCGTGACAAATCCTCCAGCAGCACTGAATGTGCGTTCCGAAAGAACGCTGGATGCAGGACAGGCCAGTAGCTCAATTGCATACTGTGCAAGCTCTGGCCAGTGATCCATCCTCAAGACCCAGTAAGCCAGAGGATTTTCGGTGGGGAAGGTGTCCAAGTCTGACCTTGCCCCTAGATATTCCTGCACCATGTTTATCAGACGCTGGCGATGGTTGCTGGAACCGATCATACTTTGGGGCTGCGGACTAAAGAATTGTCTGAACGCATCGGTCAGACGGCCACCTTCCCCACCGCTCCTTCTTTGACTGGCCGAAGCCTCAGCAACTCGTTGTCCAGGACCAGGAGTTTGCAACCTCCCAGTCTCTGGGAACGCGTTGCACAGACCTTTCTGCAAGGCCTCCCGGAGTTGTCTCATCCTCTGCTCCCTCTGCGACGGTAACATAAGGTCCGCAACCTTACCCTTGTACCGTGGATCAAGGAGAGTGGCCAGCCAGTAATGGTCCCTCTCCTTGATCCGAAGAATACGAGGATCCTTCCGCAGACTTTGCAGGATCAGGGAGGCCATGCAGCGTAGGTTTGCTGAGGCATTCGCTCCGGAGTCCTCTGGGTCACTAAGGACGACATGATCCGCAGCCACCTCCTCCCAGCCACGTACAAGTCCACTGGTTTCTTGGGACTGTAAATCATCCCTAAAAGACTGCTGCTGATGATGCTGAGTGCCAGCCTCCACCTCCATGCTGACACAATCCTCCTCCTCCTCCTCCTCCTCCTCCTCCTCCTCCTCTTCCTGTGCGATGGGTGGGACAGAAGGAACACTGTCTGGGTAAAGGGGGCCTTGAGAGGCAAGGAAGTCCTCCTCTTCCTGCCTCTGTTCTGCCTCAAGTGCCCTGTCCATTATTCCACGCAGCGTGTGCTCCAACAGGTGGACAAGAGGTACAGTGTCACTGATGCATGCACTGTCACTGCTCACCATCCTCGTGGCCTCCTCAAATGGTGCCAGGACAGTGCATGCATCCCTGATCATGCCCCACTGGCGTGGAGAAAAAAAACCAAGCTCCCCTGACCCTGTCCTGGTGCCGTAGTCGCACAGGTACTCATTGATGGCCCTCTGCTGCGTGTGCAGCCGCTGCAGCATGGCCAACGTTGAGTTCCACCTGGTGGGCATGTCACATATAAGGCGGTTCTTGGGCAGGTTCAACTCCTTTTGCAGCTCAGCCAGGCGAGCACTGGCATTATAAGATCTGCGGAAATGCACACAGACTTTCCTGGCCTGCCTCAGGACATCCTGTAAGCCCGGGTACCTGCCCAAGAAGCGCTGCACCACCAGGTTAAGGACGTGAGCCACACAGGGCACATGGGTCAGTTGTCCCTGTCGGAGGGCGGAGAGGAGGTTGGTGCCATTGTCGCAAACCACCATTCCTGGCTTAAGCTGGCGTGGCGTCAACCACCTCTCGGCCTGGCCCTGCAGAGCAGACAGGACCTCTGCCCCAGTGTGGCTTCTGTCCCCCAAACACACCAGCGCAAGCACGGCATGGCATCTTTTTGCCTGCGTACTTGCGTAGCCCCGTGAACGGCTACGGAGCACCGCTGGTTCATAGGACAAACCACAGGAAGAGGCCATGGAGGAAGAAGAAGAGGAGGGGGTGGAGGAGAGAGGTGTGTCACAACCAGTAGTAGCATTTTGGAGGCGTGGCGGTGGGACAACCTCCAACACTACTGCACCTTGTCCTGAATCCTTCCCAGCTGCCAAAAGAGTGACCCAATGGGCCGTGAAAGAAAGGTAACGTCCCTGTCCATGCCTGCTGGACCATGAGTCAGCGGTAATATGCACCTTACCGCTGACCGCCCTGTCCAGCGAGGCCAAGACATTGCCTTCCACATGCCGGTAGAGAGCCGGAATAGCCTTCCGTGAGAAAAAGTGGCGTTTGGGAACCTGCCACTGAGGAACTGCACATTGCACAAACTCACGGAAGGGGGCCGAGTCTACCAACTGAAAAGGCAGCAGTTGAAGCGCTAGCAATTTAGCCAAGCTAGCATTCAACCGCTGGGCATGTGGATGGCTGGGAGTGAACTTCTTTCGACGGTCCAGCAGCTGGGGCAGGGAAATTTGCCTGCTAGAATCGGACGTCGGTGTACTGCTAGCAGAGTGGGCGCAAGTACTTGGCTGTGACACACCTAATTCTACACCTTCATTCCTCTCAGTGCATGTTTCAGAGAGGACTGAAGTTATAGTGGGGTTGGAGATCCCAGCTGATGCGGTGCAAGGAGAGGTCCGCTTTGTTCTTTGGTGTGGGTCTTTGAGGTAGGCTTGCCAACGAGCTGCATGGCAGGTCAACATATGTCTGGTCAGGCATGTGGTACCCAAGCGGCTGATGTTTTGGCCACGCGATATACGCTTGAGACATATGTTGCAAACAGCAGCTGTGCGATCTGATGCACTAGCCTCAAAAAAGGCCCACACCAAAGAACTTTTTGAATGACGGGCAGAGGCAGCGCCCTGCACAGGCGGAGCTCTGCGGTGTGATTCCGTCGGTGTACTGCCCTTACGCTGGCCACCAAAGGGCATCCTGCCTCGTTGGAGATGTGCCTCCTCCTCATCCTCCTCCTCCTCCTCTCTCCTATTAGGCACCCACGTGGAGTCAGTGACCTCATCATCCCCTCCCTCCTCATCACTGGAGCCAATCTGGCAGTATGCTGCAGCTGCTGGAACATGACTGCCAGATTGGTGTCCTTCTTGAGCATCCCCTCTGTCTGCTCTCACGCTACTGCCTTCCTCTAGCTGGGTTTCATCATCAGACCCTTCGAAACGCTGGGCATCCTCCTGGAGCATGTACCCAACACTGTGCTGAAACAGTTCGGGGGACTCCTCAGGAGGAGGACATGGTGGGTCTAGGGAAGGAGTGACTGATGATTTGTCTGACATTGATACCAGGGAAGACGACGCTTTGGCAGCTGCTTTTCCAGTACCCTGAGCCTGGGTGAGAGAGGATGAGGAGGAGGAGGAGGGCTTGGTCATCCACTCTACCAAGTCTTCGGCATGATGTGGCTCAACATGTCCAGCTGCCGAAAAGAAGGACAAGCGTGTCCCATGGCCATGTGCTGATGACAATGCACCGCGTCCACGACCAGCACTGTTGCCCCCAGACACAGAGCCTGCTTGCCCTCTTTTATTGCCTCCTGACTGTCTGCCTCTCCTTGTTTGCCTTCCAGACATTCTAATAGATGGCCTGCAGGGAGATGGGAAAAAAGCAATAAGGGCTACCTTCAGGTGTCCTTCTCTGTCCCTGGAAACAAGGACTTGCAGAGTGAAATAAACTGACACTCTCCCTACCTACAGTTTTCTGTCCCTAGAATAAATGTTTTTTTTAATCACAATATAGCACAAGGACAATTCAGTCACTGTCCTTCCAGGTCCCTGGAAACAAGGACTTGCAGAGTGAAATAAACTGACACTCTCCCTACCTACAGTTTTCTGTCCCTAGAATAAATGTTTTTTTTAATCACAATATAGCACAAGGACAATTCAGTCACTGTCCTTCCAGGTCCCTGGAAACAAGGACTTGCAGAGTGAAATAAACTGACACTCTCCCTACCTACAGTTTTCTGTCCCTAGAATAAATGTTTTTTTTAAGCACAATATAGCACAAGGACAATTCACTCACTGTCCTTACAGGTCCCTGGAAACAAGGACTTGCAGAGTGAAAGAAAAAAAACACTCTCCCTACCTACAGTTTTCTGTCCCTAGAAAAAATGTTTTTTTTAATCACAATATAACACAAGGACAATTCACTCACTGTCCTTCCAGGTCCCTGGAGACAAGGACTTGCAGAGTGAAATAAACTGACACTCTCCCTACCTACAGTTTTCTGTCCCTAGAATAAATGTTTTTTTTAAGCACAATATAGCACAAGGACAATTCACTCACTGTCCTTACAGGTCCCTGGAAACAAGGACTTGCAGAGTGAAAGAAAAAAAACACTCTCCCTACCTACAGTTTTCTGTCCCTAGAAAAAATGTTTTTTTTAATCACAATATAACACAAGGACAATTCACTCACTGTCCTTCCAGGTCCCTGGAAACAAGGACTTGCAGAGTGAAATAAACTGACACTCTCCCTACCTACAGTTTTCTGTCCCTAGAATAAATGTTTTTTTTAAGCACAATATAGCACAAGGACAATTCACTCACTGTCCTTACAGGTCCCTGGAAACAAGGACTTGCAGAGTGAAATAAAAAAAACACTCTCCCTACCTACAGTTTTCTGTCCCTAGAAATTTTTTTTTTTTTAATCACAATATAACACAAGGACAATTCACTCACTGTCCTTCCAGGTCCCTGGAAACAAGGACTTGCAGAGTGAAATAAACTGACACTCTCCCTACCTACAGTTTTCTGTCCCTAGAATAAATGTTTTTTTTAATCACAATATAGCACAAGGACAATTCAGTCACTGTCCTTCCAGGTCCCTGGAAACAAGGACTTGCAGAGTGAAATAAACTGACACTCTCCCTACCTACAGTTTTCTGTCCCTAGAATAAATGTTTTTTTTAATCACAATATAGCACAAGGACAATTCAGTCACTGTCCTTCCAGGTCCCTGGAAACAAGGACTTGCAGAGTGAAATAAACTGACACTCTCCCTACCTACAGTTTTCTGTCCCTAGAATAAATGTTTTTTTTAATCACAATATAGCACAAGGACAATTCAGTCACTGTCCTTCCAGGTCCCTGGAAACAAGGACTTGCAGAGTGAAATAAACTGACACTCTCCCTACCTACAGTTTTCTGTCCCTAGAATAAATGTTTTTTTTAATCACAATATAGCACAAGGACAATTCAGTCACTGTCCTTCCAGGTCCCTGGAAACAAGGACTTGCAGAGTGAAATAAACTGACACTCTCCCTACCTACAATTTTCTGTCCCTAGAATAAATGTTTTTTTTAAGCACAATATAGCACAAGGACAATTCACTCACTGTCCTTACAGGTCCCTGGAAACAAGGACTTGCAGAGTGAAAGAAAAAAAACACTCTCCAAGGCGAGTCCACCAACCTGCGTCTGGGTGTCCATAGAGCTCAGGGAGGCTGGGGTTGTTCCACATGCGAGCGTGTGGCGAAGGGCCCCGATCCGACCCCCCGAGTATGTTTTCCCCCTCCCTCCATGCCAAAAAGCCCACATCTAAGGGGGAGTAACGAGAGCATCTAGACTTCTGTGCTTTATGTAGCTCATCTCTAAGGGAGGTCAATAAAAGAGTTGTCGAGGGGGTCTGAGGGTCAGCATGAAACCATTCATAGATATATGCTAGTTGAGATGCAATGAAATAATTTCGCAAATTCGGACACGCAAGACCACCTGAGGATTTAGAAGCCTGTAGAGATGATCTTGCGATCCGAGGATGGGCATTATTCCAAAAGAAGGACGAGAGAGTGGATTTAAACAGTGTTAATTTTGACGTCAAATTTCGATTTAGTTTTAGCCATAGTCTTTTGACTAAAATGGCATTTTAGTTTTAGTCGTATTTTAGTGATCTGAATTGTTTTAGTCATATTTTAGTTGACTAAAATCTCCAGTACCAGTGTTAATTTTGTCAATGAAAATATTTTTGTCGACAAAATTAACAATGGAAGGAAGGAAGGGGTGCAAGGGAAAGGAAGGTAAAGGTAGAAAATAAGGAGGAAGGCAAGTAAAGGTAAGGAGGAAGGAAGGGGAAATAAGGAAGGTATAAATAAGGGAGGAAGGAAAGTAAAAGGTAAGGTGAAGGAGGGTAAAGACAAGGAAGGGAGGAAGGAAGGAAGAGATAAGGAGGAAGGAAGACAAATGAAGGGGAAGGTGGAAGGAAGGAAGAAGGAAATAAGGAGGAAGTAAGGGGAAGGAAGGAAGGAAGGGGAAAAGGGAAAGAAAGGAAAGAAGAGAAAGGAAGAAAGAGAAATAAAGGAAAAGAAAGGAAGGAAAAGAAAGGAAGGAAGGAAGGAAACAATATGGTGAAAGGAAGAAAAAGGAAGGGAGGAAGGTAGGTAAAGATAATGATGGAGGAAAAGAAAGGAAGGGAGGAAGGAAGAAAGAAAGGGAAATGAAGGAAGGCAGGAAGGAAAAAAGGAAGGAAGAGAATGAAGGAAGGGGAAGGAAGGAAAAGGAAGGAAGGAAGAGTAAGGAAAAAGGGGAAAGGAAGGATAGAAAGGTAAAGGGAAGGAAGGGGATGGAAGGAAGGTCAAGATAAGAAGGGAGGAATGAAGGGAAACTAAGGAAGGAAGAGGATCAAGGGAGGAAACAAAAAAGGGAAGGAAGTGGAATCAAGAAAGTAAGGAAGCAGTGTTAATCTTGATGTCAAATTTTGATGTTGTTTTAGTCAGTCTTTTTACTAAAATGCCATTTTAGTTTTAGTCATATTTTAGTCAACTCAAATCTCCAGAACCAGTGTTAATTTCATCGCAAAAAATATTTTTGTTGATGAAATTAACACTGGAAGGAAGGTAGGAAGGACAAGAAAGGAAGTAAAGGAAGAGAGGGAGGAAGGAACAAAGAAAAAGGGAGGAAGGAAGGGAGGAAGGTAGGTAAAGATAAGGAAGAAGAAAGAGAAAGGAAGAAAGGAAGGAAGGAAGGCAGTAAGGAAGGAAGGAAAAACATAGTATTCTAATATCCAGTTGGTTTTTGCAGGTCAAGGAAAAAAGAAGCCACACTATCAGCTGCTGAATGTTCACATCTACAAACCCTTATATTGCATTCTACAATGAAAACGTGAGTTTTCTGAATCTTCTGCTTGCCTTATTTTTCAGTATAAAGGTGTGACAACAGTATGCAGTCTATTTTTAAAACACCTCAAGAATTCACGCAACCCTCCCAAACTATCTTCGTATTATGTGTAATTCATTTTTCCTATAATCATCAGCCCCATCCAGTGGCCATAATGCTGTATTTTCACAATTGAGGTATTTCAGGAAAATACTGCATTATGACCACTAGATGGAGCTTAAGATCATAGGAAATAAACATATTAGACACATTACGTGGGATTATTCAGGACAGTTGTGCAAATGTTGTGACATTCACACAGAGATTTTTTTTAATTTTTTATAAATAGACTTCAAAGTTTTGCTAAAGAATATTTTTGTATTATATATGTTTTTTATAATTATATGTTATAAATTGTATCAATTCCTCCTTTAACAAATAAAATGATACTTAGTGCCATCTAGTGGCCAAATGCTGTATTTTTAAATGAATGAAAAACATTTAACCAGCTTAGGGAATACCCTAATAACAGTTGTGTTTTTTTTTGCCCCAGTTGCAGAGAATGAACATGCATGTGTTTTTACTGGGAGAACGACACTCCCCAGCTACTTTTATTAGGTACAATATAAATAAATAGTTTGGCGCTACATTAATAATAATGGTAAAAAATTACCACTATGTGATATAGATAATAAACCAAACATTAATGGTGAAACACAAAAGTGAAATGTGAGAACTTCTGTTTAAAGTAAAAAGATGGGGTACTCTTACCGCAACAGTTGGACTCATCTATCATATAACAGTGAGCCAAAAAGGCTTGGGGTCTCAATGACCTGGATCGATGGAACAGGATCTCTGCAGATGCCATGGAGGTCTGAAGCGGTCCTGAGGAGGATGGTCCAATAAGCTGAGATAATGATATAGCACTCTTCCTGCATGCAGGCTCCGAGATGGATAATGGGAACAAAAATAAAGACAAAAAGGGATTGCCCCCAATGGTGCAGGTCAATAAAACCAATCAAGGTTTATTGAAATAAAATGTCATACAGACAAATGACAAAAAGATATACGGATAAAAAAAAGTGATCACGGATTAAAAGCAATGTGGGGTGCAGTGATACGGGTCCAACGCGTTTCGACTAAGAAAGTCATCAACTGGGGCCCCCATCTTTTTTCCATTATCAGTATTTGATCTCAACAGTCAACTTGTTGCTCCTGTTAACCTGGGTCATTCCGTGGGAAGGAATATCACAGAATGTGGTTATAGTCTATGGACTTTGTCACATCCATTGAAGTTTCTCACATATCCATTGTGTACACTTGCTCTGAACTTTACTTTAAACAGAAGTTCTCACATTTCACTTTTGTGTTTCACCATTAATGTTTGGTTTATTATCTATATCACATAGTGGTAATTTTTTACCATTATTATTATTATTGTAGCGCCGCACTATTTATTTATATTTTCAGTTTACTTTGTTTGAGTGCTGGCAGCTTGTATTTTGCCTTTATTGTGGGTTCTAGCGCAGTTTTTTTCTACCTTAACTTTATTAGGTACATCTGTTCAATTGCTTGGTAAAACAAATTGCTAATCAGCCAATTGCATGGCAGCAATGCCATGCATTTAGGCATTTAGAGGTAGTAAAGACGACTTGCTGAAGTTGAAACCGAGCATCAGAATGGGGAAGAAAGGGGATTTAAGTGACTTTGAACGTGGCATGGTTTGTTGGTGCCAGACGGGTGTTTAGCCTGAGTATTTAAAAAACTGCAGATCTACTGGAATTTTTTACGCATAACAATCTCTCAGGTTTACAGAGAATGGTCTGAAAAAGAGAAAATATCCGGTGAGTGGCAGTTGTGTGGAGGAAAATGCCTTGTTGATGTCAGTGGTCAGAGGAGAATAGGCAGACTGGTTCCAGATGATAGAAAGGCAACAGTAACTCAAACCAAGGCACAACACATCGAACCTTGAAGCAGATGGGCCACAGCAGCAGAAGACCACACCGGATGCCAGTCCTGTCAGCTAAGAACAGGAAACTGAGGCTACAAGTCACACAGGCTTAACAAAATTGGACAATAGAAGATTGGAAAAAACGTTGCCTGGTCTGATGAGTCTAGATTTCAGCTGTGACATTCAGATGGTCGGGTCAGAATTTGGTATAAACAACATGAAAGCATGGATCCATCCTGCCTTATATCACTGGTTCAGGCTGCTGGTGGTGGTGGTGTAATGGTGTGGGGGATATTTTCTTGGCACACTTTGGGCCCCTTAGTACCAATTGAGCATTGTTTAAATGCCACGGCCTACCTGAGTATTGTTGCTGACCGTGTCCACCCCTTTATGACTACAGTAGGGATGAGCCCAATGTTCGAGCAAGCAGCCATGGCAGGCCAGGAAAGGGGGGGGGAGCGAGCGCTCCCCCTTCCTGAACCGCACCAGGCCACTTGCCCTCAACATGGTACCCCCCAAAGCATCTTGTCCCCATGTTGATGGGGACAAGGGCCTCATCCCCACAACCCTTGCCCGATGGTTGTAGGGGTCTGCGGCGGGGAGCTTATCGAAACAAGGGGGGCGACAAATCAGCAGCAACTGTGTGATGCTATCATGTCACTATGGACCAAAATCTCTGAGGAATGTTTCCAACACCTTGTTGAATCTACGCCTTGAAGTAGAATGAAGGCGGTTTTGAAGGCAAAAGGGGGTTCAATCCGATACCAGCAAGGTGTATCTAATAGAGTGGCTGAAGACTGTATATTCTATGCCTCTCCCTGCAATTTGCACAGACTAGGTATAAAGTTCTCACTTGGTCTCTGAGACAAATGTGTGTACTTCAATTCTTGAAAACTCTGGAAAGTTTAAAGAGGAACTTCACTCTCTCATATCACCCCATAACCTTTTTTCACACTTTCATGTATGAAAAACCATACTCACACCTCCTGCGACCCAGCTGTTTTCTCTATAAATCCTCTGCTCCACCACTGCACAGGGGGATTTTGAGTTAGCTAACCATTTGCAGGACCCCTGGCAGTGTTGCCAACCCCCCGCAGCATTTTTTACTGACAAAACATGGAAAATGTACTGGTGGACAGTGGCGGCTGGTGTTCCATTTTTGGGGGGGGGACGGGCAGAAAACTACCCGAAACCCCCCAGTTCGGTCGGTCCGTCAGTCGAACCCCCCTCTCCCCCCCCTGCTCAGTAAACCAAACACCATCCCCCCATCACTCGCCCGTCCGCCCACCACCCCTGCACTTACCCCATCTAGGTTGTGGGCCATTCGGATTCCCTCTGCGTCTCCTCCTACTCGGTGGCTTCCTCCTCGGCAGGCAATATGGTCCTTTTCCTCTTGGCCAATCATGTCTTAAGACCTGCTTCCTATTTGGCCGGGAGAAGAAACAGGAAGACAATAGCAAATATTAATTCGCTATTCTCACACAAATGGGTGGGCTCAGGGTGCAGTGCTCTGCGCCCCGAGCCCACCCTTTTTTGAAGCCAATTAGAGCCTCAGGCCTCGTACACATGACCGGTTTTCTCGGCAAGAAACCATCAAGAAAACTGGGAGAGCTTTTTGCCGAGAAAACCATTCGTGTGTATGTTTTTTCGTCGAGAAAACTGCCGGGAATCGCAACGAGAAAAATAGAGAACCTGCTCTCTATTTTCTCATCAGGATTCTTGTTTTTCTCGTCGGGTATCTTGTCAGCCTGTTTCCCGACGAGAAAACCGGTCGTGTGTATGCTTTTCCGAGTCTTAAAAAACACACCCATGCTCAGAATCAAGTATGAGACGGGAGCGCTCCTTCTGGTAAAACTAGCGTTCGTAATAGAGATAGCACATTCGTCACGCTGTAACGAACTGAAAGCACGAAGACTGAAAAGCGCGAATCGTCTCTAACCAAACTTTTACTAACACGCGGCAACACGAGATTAGCAAAAGCAGCCCAAGGGGTGGCGCCATTGGAATCGAACTTCCCCTTTATACTGCCGTCATACGTGTTGTACGTCACCGCGCTTTAGACCGACGAGATTTTGGATTGACAGTGTGTATGCAAGGAAAGCTTGACAAGAATCCCGTCAAGTTTGACAATAATCTCTTTGAGAAAACCAACGTTTTTTTAACGATGGGATTCTTGGTCGTGTGTACTAGGCTTACAGCCTAGTACACACGCCGAGAATCCCGTCAGGAAAAAACGTTGTTTTTCCTGACGAGATTCCTGGCAAGCTTTTCTTGCCAAGCCATGCATACAGATGGCCATTCAAAAGATGGCCATTCAGATGGGCATTCAAAAGAACCACCGTTCTTTTAAATGGCAAGAACGCAGTGACGTCATCGACTATGACGAGCATGCGCTCGTCACATTCAATGCCGTTGCCGCCATCTTGCTTCATCCTACACTACCCTTGTAAGCTACCGCGCATGCGTCAAAGCCTCATCGAGCATGCGCGGGCTTACTGGTGGACAGGTAAGCTTGTAGCCGCATACACACACACACAGTTTTCTCATTGGGAAACAGGGCGACGAGAATCCCGATGAGAAAATAGACAGCAGGTTCTCTATTTTTCTCGTCGAGATTCCTGGCAGTTGTGCGAGGCCTAATGCTGGCCATACACTATACGAAAAATCGTCCGAACGAACTTTCGTAAAATGAACGATCGGTCGTGAGCGCAAACGATAGTGCCATCATGTATTGACAGATAAATCGTTCAGTGGACATAAATAAATAAAATTTGGTTCGTTTTTTTTCACATATTTTTACACCTAGTGCAGAAAGTTCGTTCGTTCGGCAGAAAATTTCCAAATTTGTCCTTCATTTTTTCGGCTCAAAAAACGTCCCAACGATTATCGATATTGTGCCCATTAACTGTTCGAAAAACGAACAAACTGTCTGAACGTCCGATTTTCGGCTGTTTTTTCGTATAGTGTATGGCCAGCATAAGGCTCTAATCACGTGCTTCAAAAAAAAAAACATTGGAATCCATGCGTCCGGCAACCTGCATTTAGATTAGGGGCATATTTAGCAGACTAAGGGGAACAAATAAGAGAAGTTCAGTATTAGCAGTGTCTTCACCCCCCTAATCTCCATGCGCCCAGCCCTTAATCTCCATGCAGGGCGCCAGATGTATGGATTCCAATTGTTTTTTTTTTTTTTTTTTAGAAGCACATGATTAGAGCCTGAGGCTCTAATTGGCTTAAAAAAGGGTGGGCTTGGGGCGCATAGCACTGTGCCCGGAGCCCACCCACTTGTGTCACATTACCAAATTAAAATCCACTATTGTCTTCCCGTTTCTCCTCCCGGCCAATCAGGAAGCTGGTCTTTAGGAAGGAGAAGCGACTGTCCGGTCTCCAGAATGTCCTTCTCTCCTCTGCAGACTGGTCGGGCTCGGTGTCCCCCCATCACCTGGCCCAATCTGGCTTCTTCTATCTGGGCACTTCCATCCCTTCGGGTGAACCAAGCCCAACAACGTCCCCATCCCCCAGCAATCGGACGGACACTGAGCTGAGACTGCCCAGGAATAGGGTGACCACGTGTCCCGGATTGCCCGGGACAGTCCCACATTTTGCAGGTCTGTCCCGGGCACATTCATTCCAGGACAATACAGTGTCCTGGAATGAAACTGACACAGCCACCCCCCGGGCCAATCTGATGCCTCCAAAAAAGGCCGCCACATCACCGCTTTACTCACTGACAGTTCTTATTCTGGCCGGGAATGCCTGGAGGAGCACAATCCCCGCCCCCTGCTTGTGATTGGAGAAATCATAAATCCCGCCTCTTGTGTCCAATCACTGTGCTGTGATTCGTTACAGCACAAGCTGATTTTTGAGAAGGGGGGTGTCCCTGAATGGAAGTTTGGAAATGTGGTCACCCTACCCAGGAAGCAGGAGAACGACAACCCTGCCATCTACCCCGAGCTACTGTATCTTATGCCTTCTATACCAGTATGTACTGGGGCTGGGGGGGGGGGGGACTGGGATCATATTCCACCATAGGCCCTATCGCAGGTGAGCAACGGGGGGGGTGGTTTGTTTGCCACCAGCCGCCACTGAGTATTAGGGTTTGCATAGCAATTAATGCAATTATTTCCTAACTCCACTTCTCATCTGTGGACAAAAGAGAATTCAGGTTGTTGACTTTTGTTTTCTGCAGATTAAAAAAAGAAGATTTTTTTAGGACAGTTAAAGCACTACAAGGATGTCCTTGGATCGAGAACCAAACAGAACACAAGCTGTTGCAGTAAGTATGTGTAGCACAGATACTATTTGCTTTTAAGACATAAATACAAGTATCAGCACTATTTAAATGGATAAAACAAATGATTGGTCATGGGACCTGGATTAAATGTGCCATTGTCCGCCGACTAATGCCGCATACACACGACCGGATTGAAAAGCACGAGACTGAAAAGCGCAAATCGTCTCTCAACAAACTTTACTAACATGAAGGGTGGTGCCATCCGAATGGAAACTTCCCCTTTATAGTGCCGTCGTACGTGTTGTACGTCACCGCGCTTTACTCAAACATTTTTTTCCACGATAGTGTGTAGGCAAGGCAGGCTTGAGCGGAAACACGTCGAGAAAAATGCAGTTTTTTTCAATGACATTAAAAACGGTCGTGTGTACGCGGCATAAGACTCTATTTTTAACCCATTAAAGATGAGCTTCAGGTCTTCAGGTGAAAACATACAGTGGATATAAAAAGTCTACACGCCCCTGTTAAAATGTCAGGTTTCTGTGATGTAAAAAAATTAGTCAAAGATAAATCCTTTCAGAACTTTTTCCACCTTTAACCACTTCAGCCCCGAAAAATAATTTACCCCCTTCCTGACCAGAGCACTTTTTGCGATTCGGCACTGCATTGCTTTAACTGACAATTGCGCGGCCCTGCGACGTTGCACCCAAACAAAATTGACGTCCTTTTTTTCCCACAAATAGAGCTTTCTTTTGGTGGTATTTGATCACCTCTGCGGTCTTTATTTTTTGCGCTATAAACAAAAAAAAGAGCAACAATTTTGAAAAAAAAAAAAGATTTTTTACTTTTTGCTATAATAAATATCCCCCAAAAATATCTAAAAAAAACAAATGTCTTTCTCAGTTTAGGCCGATACGTATTCTTCTACATATTATTGGTAAAAAGAAATCGCAATAAGCTTATATTGATTAGTTTGTGCAAAAGCTATAGTGTCTACAAAATAGGGGATAGATTTATGGCATTTTTATTAATATATATATTTTTTTTACTAGTAATGGTGGCGATCAGTGATTTTTATTGTGACTGCGACATTATGGCGGACACATCGGACACTTTTGATGCTATTTTGGGACCATTGTCATTTATACAGCGATCGGTGCTATAAAAATGCACTGATTACTGTGTAAATGACACTAGCAGGGAAGGGGTTAACCACTAGGGGGCGAGGAAGGGGTTAAGTGTGTCCTAGGGAGTGATTCTAACTGTGGGGGGGTGGGCTACCAGTGACACAACATTGATCACTGCTCCCCATGACAGGGAACAGTAGATCACTGTCCTGCCACAAGGCAGAACAGGGAAATGCTTTGTTTACACAGGCATCTCCCCGCTCTGCAGCTCTGTGACACGATCGCTGGACACCAGTGGACATCGAGTCCAAGGGTCCCGTAGGCACGGTCACGGAGCACGCGGCGGGCGTGTGCGTGCCCACTATGCCGCGATTTAAAGGGTTACGTACAGGTACGTCCCTTTGCACAGCCGTTCCATTCTGCCGACGTATATCGTCATGCAGCGGTCGGCAAGCGGTTAATGTGACCTACAAACTGTACAACTCAGTTGAACAACAAACTGAAATCTTTTAGGTGGAGGGAAGTAAAAATAAATAAAAATAATATGGTTGCATAAGTGTGCACACCCTTAACCACTTAAGCCCCGGACCATTTGGTAGCTAAAGGACCAGAGGTGAATTCAGAATTTTGCACTGCGCTGCTTTAGGCCTCATGCCCACTGGCGTTTTTACAGCTGCGTTTTTTGCAGCTTAAAAACGCCTGTCCATGTTATTGTAAATATATATATTTTTTTTTTTTTGAAAAAAAAACAAAAAAAAAAACGTCGGAGCTAAAAACGTGACCGCGCGTTAGTGCGCGTTTTTTGCGCGTTAGTGCGCGTTAGTGCGCGTTTTTGCACGCTCGCGTTTTTTCCTGCCTAATTCTGACGCTGAGGAACGCACTGGTCCTGGTTTTTTTTTACAGCTTACAAACGCCTATGCTCTTTACAGCTCAAAAACGCCTAGGTGGGCATGAAGCTATAGACTAACATGGACAGGCGTTTTTAAGCTGTAAAAAACGCTCAAAAACGCGGCTGAAAAAACGCCCGAAGGCATGAGGCCTAAACTGTAAATTGTGCGGACATGCAATGTTGTACCCAAACGAAATTTGCGTCCTTTTCTTCCCACAAATAGAGCTTTCTTTTAATGGTATTTGATTTTGAAAAAAAATGATATTTTCTACTTTTTGTTATAAGAAAAATCGAATAAACTCAATTGTAGTCATACATTTAGGCCAAAATGTATTCAGCCACATGTCTTTAGTAAAAAAAATGACAATAAGCGTATATTTATTGGTTTGCGCAAAAGTTATAGCGTCTACAAACTAGGGTACATTTTCTGGAATTTACACAGCTTTTAATTTATGACTGCCTATCTCATTTCTTGAGGTGCTAAAATTGCAGGGCAGTACAAAACCCCCCAAAATGACCCCATTTTGGAAAGTAGACACCCCAAGGAAATTGCTGAGAGGCATGTTGAGCCCATTGAATATTTTTTTTTTTGTCCCAAGTGATTGAATAATGACAAAAAAAAAAAAAAAAATTACAAAAAGTTGTCACTAAATGATATATTGCTCACACATGCCATGGTTATATGTGGAATTGCACCCCAAAATACATTCTGCTGCTTCTCCTGAGTACGGGGATACCACATGTGTGGGACTTTTTAGGAGCCTAGCCACGCACGGGACCCCGGAACCCAAGCACCGCCTTCAGGATTTCTAAGGGCGCAAATTTTTGATTTCACTCCTCACTACCTATCACAGTTTCGAAGGCCATAAAATGCCAAAATAGCACAAAACCCCCCCCAAATGACCCCATTTTGGAAAGTAGACACCCCAAGCTATTTACTGAGAGGCATTATTAGTCCATGGAATATTTTATATTTTGCCACAAGTTGCGGGAATATGACAAACTTTGTTTTTTTTGCACAAAGTTGTCACTAAATGATATATTGCTCACACATGCCATGGGCATATGTGAAATTACACCCCAAAATACATTCTGCTGCTTCTCCTGAGTACGGGGATACCACATGTGTGGGACTTTTTGGGAGCCTAGTCGCATACAGGACCCCAAAAACCAAGCACCGCCTTCAGGATTTCTAAGGGCATAAATTTTTGATTTCACTCCTCACTACCTATCACTACCTATCACAGTTTTGAAGGCCATAAAATGCCAAGATGGCACAAAACCCCCCCAAATAACCCCATTTTGGAAAGTAGACACCCCAAGCTATTTGCTGAGAGGCATGTTGAGCCCATTGAATATTTTTTTTTTTGTCCCAAATGATTGAATAATGATAAAAAGAAAAAAAAAAGAAAAAATGTACAAAAAATTGTCACTAAATGATATATTGCTCACTAGGGATGAGCTTCGTGTTCGAGTCGAACATACGTTCGACTCGAACATACGTTCGACTCGAACATCGGCTGTTCGATCGTTCGACGAAGATTGAACGATTTGGGCCGTTCGCGCCAAATTCGAGTGACGCGAACGGCCCACAATGCACTACGCCATCGCAGTGTCATCCAGGCGCTGTGATTGGCCAAGCATGCACTGTGACCCCGCATGCTTGGCCAATCACAGCGCCGGCAGCGAGGAGAGCAATGATTGGCCACAGGCAGGATGCCTGTGGCCAATTATTGCTGAGGGGGTTTAGTACACGCCCCACACTATAAAAGGCCGCCAGCGCGGCGGCCTTGTGTAGTGTGTTCCGGAGCAGGGAAAGAGAAGCATAGGCAGGGACAGTGTCATTTTTTTCCTTTACTAATCCTGGATTTCTTGTGTTTAGGGACAAATAAGGATAGGTAGGGAGAGTGTCAGTGTGTTATTCTGTGCTAAACCTTGTT
Source organism: Rana muscosa (assembly GCA_029206835.1). Lineage (NCBI taxonomy): Eukaryota > Metazoa > Chordata > Amphibia > Anura > Ranidae > Rana > Rana muscosa. Next base: position 364,920,847 of record CM055118.1, on the reverse strand, counting down.
TGTAGGGACAGAGAAGGACAGTGAGGGAAAGTGTCAGTGTGCTATTCTGTTCTAAACCAATCTTGCTGAACCATATTTGAAATCCTTGAGTTTAGGGACAGAGAGGTACAGTGAGGGAAAGTGTCAGTGTGCTATTCTGTTCTAAACCAATCTTGCTGAACCATATTTAAAATCCTTGAGTTTAGGGACAGAGAGGTACAGTGAGGGAAAGTGTCAGTGAGCTATTCTGTTCTAAACCAATCTTGCTGAACCATATTTGAAATCCTTGAGTTTAGGGACAGAGAAGGACACTCGTGGAAACTATCAGTGTGCTATTCTGTGCTAAATCTTGTTTGTAGGGACAGAGAAGGACAGTGAGTGAAAGTGTCAGTGTGCTATTCTGTTCTAAACCAATCTTGCTGAACCATATTTGAAAACCTGAGAGTTTAGGGACAGAAAGGTACAGTGAGGGAAAGTGTCAGTGAGCTATTCTGTTCTAAACCAATCTTGCTGAACCATATTTGAAATCCTTGAGTTTAGGGACAGAGAAGGACACTCGTGGAAACTATCAGTGTGCTATTCTGTGCTAAACCTTGTTGGTAGGGACAGAGAAGGACAGTGAGTGAAACTGACAGTGTGCTATTCTGTTCTAAACCAATCTTGCTGAACCATATTTGAAATCCTTGAGTTTAGGGACAGAGAGGTACAGTGAGGGAAAGTGTCAGTGTGCTATTCTGTTCTAAACCAATCTTGCTGAACCATATTTGAAATCCTTGAGTTTAGGGACAGAGAAGGACACTCGTGGAAACTATCAGTGTGCTATTCTGTGCTAAATCTTGTTTGTAGGGACAGAGAAGGACAGTGAGTGAAAGTGTCAGTGTGCTACTCTGTTCTAAACCAATCTTGCTGAACCATATTTGAAATCCTTGAGTTTAGGGACAGAGAGGTACAGTGAGGGAAAGTGTCAGTGAGCTATTCTGTTCTAAACCAATCTTGCTGAACCATATTTGAAATCCTTGAGTTTAGGGACAGAGAAGGACACTCGGGGAAACTATCAGTGTGCTATTCTGTGCTAAATCTTGTTTGTAGGGACAGAGAAGGACAGTGAGTGAAAGTGTCAGTGTGCTATTCTGTTCTAAACCATCTTGCTGAACCATATTTGAAATCCTTGAGTTTAGGGACAGAGAGGTACAGTGAGGGAAAGTGTCAGTGAGCTATTCTGTTCTAAACCAATCTTGCTGAACCATATTTGAAATCCTTGAGTTTAGGGACAGAGAAGGACACTCGTGGAAACTATCAGTGTGCTATTCTGTGCTAAATCTTGTTGGTAGGGACAGAGAAGGACAGTGAGTGAAACTGACAGTGTGCTATTCTGTTCTAAACCAATCTTGCTGAACCATATTTGAAATCCTTGAGTTTAGGGACAGAGAAGAACACTCGTGGAAACTATCAATGTGCTATTCTGTGCTAAATCTTGTTGGTAGGGACAGAGAAGGACAGTGAGTGAAACTGACAGTGTGCTATTCTGTTCTAAACCAATCTTGCTGAACCATATTTGAAATCCTTGAGTTTAGGGACAGAGAGGTACAGTGAGGGAAAGTGTCAGTGTGCTATTCTGTTCTAAACCAATCTTGCTGAACCATATTTGAAATCCTTGAGTTTAGGGACAGAGAAGGACACTCGTGGAAACTATCAGTGTGCTATTCTGTGCTAAATCTTGTTTGTAGGGACAGAGAAGGACAGTGAGTGAAAGTGTCAGTGTGCTATTCTGTTCTAAACCAATCTTGCTGAACCATATTTGAAATCCTTGAGTTTAGGGACAGAGAGGTACAGTGAGGGAAAGTGTCAGTGAGCTATTCTGTTCTAAACCAATCTTGCTGAACCATATTTGAAATCCTTGAGTTTAGGGACAGAGAAGGACACTCGTGGAAACTATCAGTGTGCTATTCTGTGCTAAATCTTGTTTGTAGGGACAGAGAAGGACAGTGAGGGAAACTGTCAGTGTGCTATTCTGTGCTAAACCAATCTTGCTGAAGCATATTGCAAATCCTTGTGTTTAGGGACAGAGAAGGATAGGCAGTGGACAGTGTCAGTGTCATTGTTGCTAAGCCTCCTGCACAGTATACACCTGAAGGTAGCCCTTATTGCTGTTTTTCCCATCTCCCTGCAGGCCATCCATTAAAATGTCTGGAAGGCAATCAAGGAGAGGCAGACAGTCAGGAGGCAAAAAAAGAGGGCAAGCAGGCTCTGTGTCTGGGGGCAACAGTGCTGGTCGTGGACGCGGTGCATTGTCATCAGCACATGGCCATGGGACACGCTTGTCCTTCTTTTCGGCAGCTGGACATGTTGAGCCACATCATGCCGAAGACTTGGTAGAGTGGATGACCAAGCCCACCTCATCCTCCTCATCCTCTCTCACCCAGGCTCAGGGTACTGGCAAAGCAGCTGCCAAAGCGTCCTCTTCTCTGGTATCATTATCTTCATTAGTCAATCCTTCCCTAGACCCACCATGTCCTCCTCCTGAGGAGTCCCCCGAACTGTTTGAGCACAGTGTTGGGTACATGCTCCAGGAGGATGCCCAGCGTTTCGAAGGATCTGATGATGATACCCAGAGAGAGGAAGGCAGTAGCGTGAGAGCAGAGAGAGGGGATGCTCAAGAAGGACACCAATCTGGCAGTCATGCTCCAGCAGCTGCAGCATACTGCCAGATTGGCTCCAGTGATGAGGAGGGAGGGGATGATGAGGTCACTGACTCCACGTGGGTGCCTAATAGGAGAGAGGAGGAGGAGGAGGATGAGGAGGAGGCACATCTCCAACGAGGCAGGATGCCCTTGGGTGGCCAGCGTATGGGCAGCACACCGACGGAATCACACCGCAGAGCTCCGCCTGTGCAGGGCGCTGCCTCTGCCCGTCATTCAAAAAGTTCTTTGGTGTGGGCCTTTTTTGAGGCGAGTGCATCAGATCGCACAGCTGCTGTTTGCAACATATGTCTCAAGCGTATATCGCGTGGCCAAAACATCAGCCGCTTGGGCACCACATGCTTGATCAGACATATGTTGACCTGCCATGCAGCTCGTTGGCAAGCCTACCTTAAAGACCCACACCAAAGAACAAAGCGGACCTCTCCTTGCACCGCATCAGCTGGGATCTCCAACCCCACTATACCTTCAGTCCTCTCTGAAACCTGCACTGAGAGGAATGAAGGTGTAGAATTAGGTGTGTCACAGCCAAGTACTTGCGGCCACTCTGCTAGCAGTAAACCGACGTCCGATTCTAGCAGACAAATTTCCCTGCCCCAGCTGCTGGACCGTCGAAAGAAGTTCACTCCCAGCCATCCACATGCCCAGCGGTTGAATGCTAGCTTGGCTAAATTGCTAGCGCTTCAACTGCTGCCTTTTCAGTTGGTAGACTCGGCCCCCTTCCGTGAGTTTGTGCAATGTGCGGTTCCTCAGTGGCAGGTTCCCAAACGCCACTTTTTCTCACGGAAGGCGATTCCGGCTCTCTACAGGCATGTGGAAGGCAATGTCTTGGCCTCGCTGGACAGGGCGGTCAGCGGTAAGGTGCATATTACCGCTGACTCATGGTCCAGCAGGCATGGACAGGGACGTTACCTTTCTTTCACGGCCCATTGGGTCACTCTTTTGGCAGCTGGGAAGGATGCAGGACAAGGTGCAGTAGTGTTGGAGGTTGTTCCGCCGCCACGCCTCCAAAATTCTACTACTGGTTGTGACACACCTCTCTCCTCCACCCCCTCCTCTTCTTCTTCCTCCATGGCCTCTTCCTGTGGTTTGTCCTCGGGAACCAGCGGTGCTCCGTAGGCGTTCAAGGGGCTACGCAAGTACGCAGGCAAAAAGATGCCATGCCGTGCTTGCGCTGGTGTGTTTGGGGGACAGGAGCCACACTGGGGCAGAGGTCCTGTCTGCTCTGCAGGGGCAGGCCGAGAGGTGGTTGACGCCACGCCAGCTTAAGCCAGGAATGGTGGTTTGCGACAATGGCACCAACCTCCTCTCCGCCCTCCGACAGGGACAACTGACCCATGTGCCCTGTGTGGCTCACGTCCTTAACCTGGTGGTGCAGCGGTTCTTGGGCAGGTACCCGGGCTTACAGGATGTCCTGAGGCAGGCCAGGAAAGTCTGTGTGCATTTCCGCAGATCTTATAATGCCAGTGCTCGCCTGGCTGAGCTGCAAAAGGAGTTGAACCTGCCCAAGAACCGCCTTATATGTGACATGCCCACCAGGTGGAACTCAACGTTGGCCATGCTGCAGCGGCTGCACACGCAGCAGAGGGCCATCAATGAGTACCTGTGCGACTACGGCACCAGGACAGGGTCAGGGGAGCTCGGGTTTTTTTCACCACGCCAGTGGGGCATGATCAGGGATGCATGCACTGTCCTGGCACCATTTGAGGAGGCCACGAGGATGGTGAGCAGTGACAGTGCATGCATCAGTGACACTGTACCTCTTGTCCACCTGTTGGAGCACACGCTGCGTGGAATAATGGACAGGGCACTTGTGGCAGAACAGAGGCAGGAAGAGGAGGACTTCCTTGCCTCTCAAGGCCCCCTTTACCCAGACAGTGTTCCTTCTGTCCCACCCATCGCACAGGAAGAGGAGGAGGAGGAGGATTGTGTCAGCATGGAGGTGGAGGCTGGCACTCAGCATCATCAGCAGCAGTCTTTTAGGGATGATTTACAGTCCCAAGAAACCAGTGGACTTGTACGTGGCTGGGAGGAGGTGGCTGCGGATCATGTCGTCCTTAGTGACCCAGAGGACTCCGGACTGAATGCCTCAGCTAACCTACGCTGCATGGCCTCCCTGATCCTGCAAAGTCTGCGGAAGGATCCTTGTATTCTTCGGATCAAGGAGAGGGACCATTACTGGCTGGCCACTCTCCTTGATCCACGGTACAAGGGTAAGGTTGCGGACCTTATGTTACCGTCGCAGAGGGAGCAGAGGATGAGACAACTCCGGTAGGCCTTGCAGAAAGGTCTGTGCAACGCGTTCCCAGAGACTGGGAGGTTACAAACTCCTGGTCCTGGACAACGAGTTGCTGAGGCTTCGGGCAGTCAAAGAAGGAGCGGTGGGGAAGGTGGCCATCTGACCGATGCGTTCAGACAATTCTTTAGTCCGCAGCCCCAAAGTATGATCGGTTCCAGCAACCATCGCCAGCGTCTGATATACATGGTGCACGAATATCTAGGGGCAAGGTCAGACTTGGACACCTTCCCCACCGAAAATCCTCTGGCTTACTGGGTCTTGAGGATGGATCACTGGCCAGAGCTTGCACAGTATGCAATTGAGCTACTGGCCTGTCCTGCATCCAGCGTTCTTTCAGAACGCACATTCAGTGCTGCTGGAGGATTTGTCACGGATCACAGGGTGCGCCTGTCCACCGGCTCGGTTGATCGACTGACTTTCTTCAAGATGAACCAGTCTTGGATCACCACCCCAGCTACCACACACCTGATGCTGATATAACAGACTAATTGATTTTAAAATGTCACATCCCTTCAAGACTGATGCTGATGCTGAGTGCCTGTGCTGTTATGTTGACTGGCTATCCTCCTCCTCCTCCTCAATGATACGATTAATGATGATAGCTTTGAAGATCTTTTTGGTTTATGGGTGATGCCACCAGTGGCTAAGGCCCAATTTTTCAGCCCCTGTTTAACAGGGGCGTGTAATTAAAATTTTTGATGCAATACTTTGCAACAGGCCTCATTGCTGTGCTCCAAGTACAGTATCTGTGAGGGGTTGCAGTGTTGTGCCACCAGTGCCTAAGGCCCAATTTTTCAGCCCCTGTTCAACAGGGGCATGCAATTATAATTATTGATCTAATAATTCACAGCAGGGCCCATTGCTGCGCCCACCAAGAGTAACTGTCAGGCCTTACAGTGTTGTGTCAACACCACCACCACCACCACCAAAGGCCCAATTATTCAGCCCCTGTTCAACAGGGGCATGCAATTATAATTATTGATCTAATAATTCACAGCAGGGCCCATTGCTGCGCCCACCAAGAGTAACTGTCAGGCCTTACAGTGTTGTGTCAACACCACCACCACCACCACCACCACCACCACCACCAAAGGCCCAATTTTTCAGCCCCTGTTCAACAGGGGCATGCAATTATAATTATTGATCTAATAATTCACAGCAGGGCCCATTGCTGCGCCCACCAAGAGTAACTGTCAGGCCTTACAGTGTTGTGGCACCAGCACCACCATCAAAGGCCCAATTTTTACTACCACTGATCAACAATTATAAGTTATTACAATTCCTGATATAATAGTTGACAGCAGGGTGTTCCAACACCCACCAAGAGTAACTGTGAGTGCTTACAGTGTTGTGCCAACACCAACACCTAAGGGGCCAATTTCTGCAGAGTATATACGGCAGGTCCCTACTTTCAAACATCCAACTTACAAACGACTACTACTTGCAAACGGAAGAAGACAACAGGAAGTGAGAGGAAATCTACCCCTTGGAAGGAAAATTCTCTCCTGTAAGGATTAATATGGGAGAAAGGTGTCTCCTCTCTACTGATGCTTTATCACCAATCCTTGTTTCAATAAAAACACCACATTTCAAAAACAGTTGTCATTGGGACGCAAAGTGAGGTGAAATGTTCTGAACAGGGGCACAGACAGCAAAAAAAATGTTACAGGGGTGATAACCCTTCCCTATGTTTTCCAAAAAGCTTAAAAAAAGGAATTTGGCATGGAGCTAGACTTAAACAATGTAGCTGTTCAAAATTACAAACAGATTCTACATAAGAACAAACCTACAGTCCCTGTCTTGTATGCACCGCCTGTATACGGCTGTTCAGTGTATATAGGGCCTTTTTTATTTTGTGTGCGGGGTTCCCCTTAATATCCATACAAGACCCAAAGGGGCTGGTAATGGGCTGGGGTGGGGGGGGGGGGTTGATGGGGTAGCTATGCCATTTTTCTTAAAGATTTTCATCCATATTACCGGGACCAGACATTACATTAAAGCCGCAAGCAGTTTTAAATGGCTTTTTTTTCCTTTAGAAATGTTATTTTGTGCAGGGACAGTTCTAAACACGGGAAACACGTGGCACTTCACAGGCATACTTTAGACACCCCCCAGGTACAATATTTAAAGGAATATTTGACTTTTTTTTTCACTTTATGCATCATTAAAATTACTGCTCCCGGAAAACGTCCGTTTTTAAAACTTATTTTTGCATTGATACATGTCCCCTGGTGCAGAACCCGGGTTCCCAAACTCTGTTTAGGACAATAACATGGATAATAGTCGTTATAATTAGCACTTTAGAATCCGAACGTTCGCATCCATTGTATTTAATAGGGTTCTAATTTTCGTGCGAACTTTCGGTCCGTTCGCGGGTTCTGGTGCGAACCGAACCCGGGGGTGTTCGGCTCATCACTATTGCTCACACATGCCATGGTTATATGTGGAATTGCACCCCAAAATACATTCTGCTGCTTCTCCTGAGTACGGGGATACCACATGTGTGGGACTTTTTGGGAGCCTAGCCGGGTACGGGGCCCCAAAAACCAAGCACCGCCTTCAGGATTTCTAAGGGCGTAAATTTTTGATTTCACTCCTCACTACCTATCACAGTTTCAAAGGCCATAAAATGCCAAAATAGCACAAAACCCCCCAAATTACCCCATTTTGGAAAGTAGACACCCTAAGCTATTTACTGAGAGGCATGTTCAGTCCATGGAATATTTTATATTTTGCCACAAGTTGCGGGAATATGACAAACTTTGTTTTTTTTGCACAAAGTTGTCACTAAATGATATATTGCTCACACATGCCATGGGCATATGTGAAATTACATCCCAAAATACATTCTGCTGCTTCTCCTGAGTACGGGGATACCACATGTGTGGGACTTTTTGGGAGCCTAGCCGCGTACGGGACCCCAAAAATCAAGCACCGCCTTCAAGGTTTCTAAGGGCATAAATTTTTGATTTCACTCCTCACTACCTATCACAGTTTTGAAGGCCATAAAATGCCAAGATAGCACAAAACCCCCCAAAATGACCCCATTTTGGAAAGTAGACACCCCAAGGAAATTGCTGAGAGGCATGTTGAGCCCATTGAATATTTTATTTTTTTGTCCCAAGTGATTGAATAATGACAAAAAGAAAAAAAAATGTACAAAAAGTTGTCACTAAATGATATACTGCTCAAATATACCATGGTTATATGCGGAGTTGCACCCCAAAATACATTCTGCTGCTTCTCCTGAGTACGGGGATACCACATGTGTGGGACTTTTTGAGAGCCTAGCCGCGTACGGGACCCCGAAAACCAAGCACCGCCTTCAGGATTTCTAAGGGCACAGATTTTTGATTTCACTCCTCACTACCTATCACAGTTTTGAAGGCCATAAAATGCCAAGATAGCCCAAAACCCCCACAAATGACCCCATTTTGGAAAGTTGACACCCCAAGCTATTTGCCGAGAGGCATGGTGAGTATTTTACAGCTCTCATTTGTTTTTGAAAATGAAGAAAGACATATTTTTTTTTTTCTTTTTTCAATTTTTAAAACATTGTGACAAAAAGCGAGATCTGCAAAATACTCAACATACCTCTCAGCAAATAGCTTGGGGTGTCTACTTTCCAAAATGGGGTCATTTGGGGGGGTTTTGTGCCATCTGGGCATTCCATGGCCTCCGAAACTGTGATAGGCAGTGAGGAGTGAAATCAAAAATTTACACCCATAGAAATCCTGAAGGCGGTGCTTGGTTTTCGGGGTCCTGTACGCGGCTAGGCTCCCAAAATGTCTCACACATGTGGTATCCCCGTACTCAGGAGAAGCAACAGAATGTATTTTGGGGTGCAATTCCACATATAACCATGGCATGTTTGAGCAATATATAATTTAGTGACAACTTTTTGTACATTTTTTTTTTCTTTTTGTCATTATTCAATCACTTGGGACAAAAAAAAAAAAAATATTCAATGGGCTCAACATGCCTCTCAGCAAATAGCTTGAGGTGTCTACTTTCCAAAATGGGGTCATTTGGGGGGGTTTTTAACTGTCCTGGCATTTTATGCACAACATTAGGAAGCTTATGTCACACATCATCCACTCTTCTAACCACTTGAAGACAAAGCCCTTTCTGACACTTTTTGTTTACATGAAAACATTTTTTTTTGTGCAAGAAAATTATGTTGAACCCCCAAACATTATATATTTTTTTAAAGCAAAGGCCCTACAGATTAAAATAGTGGGTGTTGCATTTTTTTTTCCACACAGTATTTGCGCAGCGATTTTTCAAACACATTTTTTGGGGGAAAAACACACTTTTTTTATTTTTAATGCACTAAAAAACACTATATTGCCCAAATGTTTGATGAAATAAAAAAGATGATCTTAGGCCGAGTACATGGATACCAAACACGACATGCTTCATGCTTTAAAATTGCGCACAAACGCGCAGCGGCGAGAAACTACATTCATTTTTAAAAGCATTTAAAAGCCTTTACAGGTTACCACGTTAGATTTACAGAGGAGGTCTACTGCTAAAATTACTGCCCTCGATCTGACCTTCGCGGTGATACCTCACATGCATGATGCAATTGCTGTTTACATATGACGCTAGACCGACGCTTGCGTTCGCCTTTGCGCAAGAGCAGGGGGGGACAGCGGTGCTTTTTTTTTTTTTTTTTTTATTATTTATTTTGCTTTTTTATTTTATTTTTAAACTGTTCCTTCCATATATTTTTTTTTTTAATCATTTTTTATTGTTATCTCAGGGAATGTAAATATCCCCTATGATAGCAATAAGTAGTGACAGGTACTCTTTTTTTGAAAAAAAATGGGGGTTAGACCCTAGATCTTTCCTCTGCCCTCAAAGTATCTGACCACACCAAGATCGGTGTGATAAAATGCTTTCCCAATGTCCCAATGGCGCTGTTTATATCCGGGGGGGGGGGGCATTCCCTCCCACTGCTTGTAAAAGCAGTCTAGAGGCTAATTATCTGCTAGAATTGCTTTTACATGAAAGCCGGCCACTGGCTGAAAAGAATGATACCAAGATGATACCTAAACCTGGAGGCATCATTCTGGTATAAACATTCAAAGTCCAGCAACATACCAGTACGTTGCTAGTCCTTGTTGGACATGTATTGTAATCTTTTTTTTCATGCAGCCTGTTGGCTGAACGAAAAAAAGAGATTGATCAGTGGGTATGCCCACCATTAGAATACCTCCCTTCATCCACCCACTTCTAATGATGGGCATATATGCCGAAGCATGGGGGCATCCTCCCGCAAAAAAGTTATGCCGCGTACACACGGTCGGACTTTTCCACGGGCAAGCCTTCGTCAGAATTTCGACCGTATGTACGCGGCATAAAAGGTTATGCCGCGTACACACGGTCAAACTTTTCCACGGGCAAGCCTCCGTCGGAATTTCGACCGTATATACGCGGCATTAGGAGCAAAATCGCTCCTCCGCCCCTGCTGCCCCCATGTTCGGCATATATGCTCTTTTTTTAACTGTGGTGGTGAAATCACCTCCTACAGCGTTGGAGTCACGGCTTTATGTATCGTGGGAGCAAACGCTGTTGCTGTCAAGATAAATAAATCCGTGATGCAACTGAATGGCGTACCTGCTAAGCAAATGATGGTTAACATTAAAACAAAGTAACATTACAGTACAACAGTAAGACCTTACCATACCATACCTGCAAAGCAAATACCAAAACAAAACCTAGTAAAAAATAGAACATTTTTTTAACGCAACCTGTGGCTAAAATATATATATGCCGAAGCATGGGGGCATCCTCCCGCAAAATAGTTATGCCGCGTACACACGGTCAGACTTTTCCACGGGCAAGCCTTCGTCGGAATTTCGACCGTATGTACGCGGCATAAAAGGTTATGCCGCGTACACACGGTCAAACTTTTCCACGGGCAAGCCTCCGTCGGAATTTCGACCGTATATACGCGGCATTAGGAGCAAAATCGCTCCTCCGCCCCTGCTGCCCCCATGCTTCGGCATATATGCTTTTTTTTAACTGTGGTGGTGAAATCACCTCCTACAGCGTTGGAGTCACGGCTTTATGTATCGTGGGAGCAAACGCTGTTGCTGTCAAGATAAATAAATCCGCGATGCAAATGAATGGCGTACCTGCTAAGCAAATGATGGTTAACATTAAAACAAAGTAACATTACAGTACAACAGTAAGACCTTACCATACCATACCTGCAAAGCAAATACCAAAACAAAACCTAGTAAAAAATAAAAAATTTTTTTAACGCAACCTGTGCCTAAAATATATATATGCCGAAGCATGGGGGCATCCTCCCGCAAAAAAGTTATGCCGCGTACACACGGTCGGACTTTTCCACGGGCAAGCCTCCGTCGGAATTTCGACCGTATATACGCGGCATTAGGAGCAAAATCGCTCCTCCGCCCCTGCTGCCCCCATGCTTCGGCATATATGCTCTTTTTTTTAACTGTGGTGGTGAAATCACCTCCTACAGCACTGGAGTCACGGCTTTATGTATCGTGGGAGCAAACGCTGTTGCTGTCAAGATAAATAATTCCGCGCTGCAGTTGAATGGCGCACCTGAAAACAAAAAATTACATACCTGAAAAGCAAGCATGATAAAACATTGCAGAATGGAATACAGTAAAAAAGAGCAGAACAATAGAGAGAAAATAGAGAGAGAGAGAGAGAGAACAATAAAACGACAACTATTTTTGGTTTTTTTATTTTATATTTTTTTTGTGTTTTGTTTTTTACGTTTTTTTTTTCTTTTTTACACTTTTTTTTTTAAACTTTAACAACTGTAATGGTTCGGGTCTCTCAAAATGTAATGGCATCTTGGGAGACCCTGTGTAAGTGTGTCCTAGTCTGTGAAATGCTGTACCCTACGCTAAAACTTCACTTTTGAGTGGTAGCATTCAAAACATTCACCAAGGCAAAGACCAGGTTTGTCAGGACAGAGTGGACAATAATAACGGGTGTCACGCCTAAATCCGCGCTTGCTACAGACACGACATCTTTTTTGGGGGGCTCGTTGGGTAGGGGTACTCGGGAGGAGATGCGTATAATGCCTCTCATGCAGCCGGCTTACTGCATTTGGTAGGGGATGGTGAGGTGCAGAACCGCCTGGATACAGGAGTTCTGTGACTATCTCATTCTGGAATTTTAGAAGAGATAAAGTCCCGCCTGAAGCTCTGTATAGCACATGAGCGTTCAGCAAAGCCAATTGGAATAAGGAATTTTGTACCAGCGTCTCGCCTTATGGTCAATTAGATACGGCGCCATCAACTGGTCGTTGAGGTCCACCCCTCCCATATTTTTGTTATATTCGTGGACACAGAGGGGTTTCTCCACAACACCAGTCGCCGTAGGAATTTGGACTGTCGTGTCTGCATGAAGGGAGGTAAGAAGGAAAACATTCTTATTGTCCCTCCACTTCATAGCGAGCAAGTTATTACACTTTACGCAGGCTCTCTCCCCCAGCCTAAGACGGGCATCTACAAGCCGCTGGGGAAAGCCCCGGCGATTAGGTCGCACGGTGCCACATGCTCCAATCTGATGATCAAACAAGTGACTAAACAGTGGCACGCTCGTGTAATAATTGTCCACATACAAGTGGTACCCCTTTCCAAATAAGGGTGACACCAAGTTCCACACTATCTTGCCAGCGCTCCCTATGTAATCCGGGCAGTTGACCGGCTCAACCTGACTATCTTTTCCCTCATAAACCATAAAGCTCCATACATAGCCTGTTGCCCTGTCACAGCACTTATAGAGCTTGACCCCGTATCTGGCACGCTTGCTGGGAAGGTACTGCTTGAAAGCCAAGCGGCCAGAAAATTTAATCAGGGACTCATCAACGCAGACAGCTTGATCGGGAATAAACAAGGCTGCAAAACGTTTGTTGAAGTGGTTTATGAGGGGCCGAATTTTATAGAGCCGGTCGTATTCAGGGTCCCCACGTGGACGACAAAGTTCATTGTCGTTGAAGTGCATGAACCGCAAAATCTGCTCGTATCGTTTCCTAGGCATGGAGGCAGAGAACACGGGCATGTGGTCAATTGGGTGCTTGGACCAATAAGCACGCAATGACGGGAATTTATGTGTGCCCATGTTGAGGGAAAGGCCCAGAAAGGTCTTAAATTCGGAAACCGTAATTGGTTTCCAATCTTTGGCAATGGAAGGCAACTGGGGATTAGCGGCGATGAATTGACCAGCATATAAATTCCTCTGGTCCACAATAGATCTATAGAGATCTTCCGTGAAAAACAGCGAATAATAATCGATTGGCATAAAATCAGCTGTTTCCACCTGAATACTGGGTTGGGCAGTGAATGGGGGAAGTACGGGTTCTGCAGAAGTGGTGGGGACCCAATCAGGATAGGCAAATTCTGCAGGAAGAGCACTATGGGTACGACGGGCCTGCCTTTGTCTTCTTGGTGGCAGCGGGACACTACTTGTGCTTGCCACCTCGCCAGCTTGAACTGCACTTATGGGACTCGCCACGTCACCACGTGATACTGCAGTGCTGGATGTACGCCCAGGCTGTACTAGGCCGCTGGTGCTTGCCAATTCACCAGAAGGAATAGCGGCGCTAGTACTCCTCTGCTCCATGATACGAGAGCCCTGCGGTTCTTGCTCCTCAACAACCTCAGAAGATCGGGATCGGGTACGCCTGACCTTAGCAGGGACCTCAACTTCGTCGTCAGAGCTATCTGACGTGGGGCCGCTGACGTCACTGTCTTCTACGGGAAGATATTCTGAGCCTGAATCTGACAGATACGTGACCTCCTCTTCACTATCTGTCATGCTCAGAATCTCGTAGGCCTCTTTACTAGTGTACCTTCGACTTGCCATTTTGGGCTCTAAATTTAGGGGTACACTAGTAAGATTCACAGGAAAAAAAGAACCCGACTGTCGTCAGCAAATATATCAAACGCTACAAAAAAAACTGTTAGCGGTCACAGGGATCAGGACTGTCTCTGCGAACGCTGCAGTTATGTGTTTTGTGTTTGGTAAGTGACAGTGATCGATCGATACTGCACTTGGGTGGGCTGGGCTGGGCTGGGCGGAGGGGCTAAACGCAGGTGCTAGCAGGTATCTGGGCTGATTACGCTAACACTGCGTTTTTGGGAACCCTAAACCGCTGGGGACGCTAGTATAGATCGGATCAGATACTATACCACTAAGGGAGGTGTATGCTTTGCGCGTGGGTGTTAGCGTTACTGGCACTAACCTAACGCTGCCTGGGGCGACGCAGACCCTCTCTGGCGCTAAAACCTAATTGATCTCACCCGCTGGGCGATCAGGGGGTTAAACCTTTATTGGGTTATATACGGCGGGTGCCCTGATGCTATAAAAAGTAAACTAACCAACTAGTGTCACCCGTAACTAGGGATGAGCTTGGAGTTCGAGTCGAACTCATGTTCGACTCGAACATTGCCTGTTCGCCCGTTCGCCGAACAGCGAACAAATTGGGGTGTTCGCGGCAAATTCGAAAAATCTATGGGAGAAATCTAAAGTGTTAATTATAAAGGCTAATATGCAAGTTATTGTCCTAAAAAGTGTTTGGGGACCGGGGTCCTGCCCCAGGGGACATGTATCAATGCAAAAAGAAGTTTTAAAAACGGCCGTTTTTTCGGGAGCAGTGATTTTAATAATGCTTAAAATGAAAAAATAAAAGTGAAATATTCCTTTAAATTTCGTACCTGGGGGGGTGTGTATGATATGCATGTAAAGTGGCGCATGTTTCCCGTGCTTAGAACTGTCCCTGCAAAAAATGTCATTTTTGAAAGAAAAAAGTCTTTTAAAACTGACTCGCGGCTATTAATGAATTGTCGGCTCCCGGCAATACATACAAAAGTCATTGATAAAAAAAAAAAAAAAAGCGTGGGGGTTCCCCAGAATTCAATTACCAGGCCCTTCAGGTCTGGAATGGATATTAAGGGGAACCCCGCCGCAAATTAAAAAAAAAATTGACGTGGGGTTCCCCCAAATATCCATTCCAGGCCCTTCAGATCTGGCATGGATTTTAAGGGGAACTCCACCCCAAATTTAAAAAAAAAATGGCGTGGAGTCCCCCTAAAAATCCATACCAGACCCCTTATCCGAGCACGCAACCTGGCCGGCCGCAGGGGAAAAGGGGGGGACGAGAGAGCGGCCCCCCCTCCCTCCTGAACCATACCAAGCCACATGCCCTCAACATGGGGAGGATGTCCCCATGTTGATGGGGACAAGGGCCTCATCCCCACAACCCTTGCCCGGTGGTTGTGGGGGTCTGCGGGCGGGGGGCTTATCGGAATCTGGAAGACCCCTTTAACAAAGGGGACCCCCAGATCCCGCCCCCCCCTATGTGAATTGGTAAGGGGTACGTTGTACCCCTACCATTTCACGAAGAAAGCGTAAAAAAATGTTTAAAAAAACACACAAACACCTTGAAAAAGTCCTTTATTAAAAAAACAAAAAAAAAAAAAAACATTCCAGCGGTGAAATCCAGTGTCCCGCGGCGATCCCGATGTCCAGCGCTGTCCTTCATTGGTTGTGCCTGAGCGGACCTGATGGGGAACTCCCTCTCAGTATTTTAAATGTATAGACCCGCCCCTTCTAAAGTTCCCCATCAGGTCCGCTCCCTCGGTATGTCGGACCCGCCTACGTCATTGGCTTGAGCGGGGAACTTCCTTCACTGTGTAATTTTAATTTACATAGTGAAGGAAGTTCCCCGCTCAAGCCAATGACGTAGGCGGGTCTGACATACCGAGGGGGCGGACCTGATGGGGGACTGCTCTCACTTTGGTAATACATGTATAGACCCGCCCCTTCTCATGTTCCGCATCTGGTCCGCTGAGCGGACCTGATGGGGAACTTTAGAAGGGGCGGGTCTATACATTTAAAATACTGAGAGGGAGTTCCCCATCAGGTCCGCTCAGGCACAACCAATGAAGGACAGCGCTGGACATCGGGATCGCCGCGGGACACTGGATTTCACCGCTGGAATGTTTTTTTTTTTTTTTTTAAATAAAGGACTTTTTCAAGGTGTTTGTGTGTTTTTTTTAACATTTTTTTACGCTTTCTTCGTGAAATGGTAGGGGTACAATGTACCCCTTACCAATTCACATAGGGGGGGCCGGGATCTGGGGGTCCCCTTTGTTAAAGGGGTCTTCCAGATTCCGATAAGCCCCCCGCCCGCAGACCCCCACAACCACCGGGCAAGGGTTGTGGGGATGAGGCCCTTGTCCCCATCAACATGGGGACATCCTCCCCATGTTGAGGGCATGTGGCCTGGTACAGTTCAGGAGGGAGGGGGGGCCGCTCTCTCGTCCCCCCTTTTCCCCTGCGGCCGGCCAGGTTGCGTGCTCGGATAAGGGGTCTGGTATGGATTTTTAGGGGGACTCCACGCCATTTTTTTAAAAAATTTGGGGTGGAGTTCCCCTTAAAATCCATGCCAGATCTGAAGGGCCTGGAATGGATATTTGGGGGAACCCCACGTCAATTTTTTTTTTTAATTTGCGGCAGGGTTCCCCTTAATATCCATTCCTGAAGGGCCTGGTAATTGAATTCTGGGGAACACCCACGCTTTTTTTTTTTTTTTATCAATGACTTTTGTATGTATTGCCGGGAGCCGACAATTCATTAATAGCTGCGAGTCAGTTTTAAATGCATTTTTTTCTTTCAAAAATGACATTTTTTGCAGGGACAGTTCTAAGCACGGGAAACATGCGCCACTTTACATGCATATCATACACACTCCCCAGGTACAAAATTTAAAGGAATATTTCACTTTTATTTTTTCATTTTAAGCATTATTAAAATCACTGCTCCCGAAAAAACGGCCGTTTTTAAAACTTATTTTTGCATTGATACATGTCCCCTGGGGCAGGACCCGGGTCCCCAAACACTTTTTAGGACAATAACTTGCATATTAGCCTTTATAATTAACACTTTAGATTTCGAACGTTCGAGTCCATTGTATTTAATAGGGTTCTAAAGTTTACACGAACATTTTGTCTGTTCGCAGGTTCTGGTGCGAACCGAACAGGGGGGTGTTCGGCTCATCCCTGCCCGTAACCTTTATATGGTGATCACTGGTGAAAGGGTTAACTAGGGGCAATCAGGGGGTTAAAACCTTTATTAGGTTAAATATGGGGGTACCCGACGCTATATAAAAACCTGACGGGTTACCTAAATAACTAAATAATTAACTGGGTAACCAGTGTCACCAGTGACGCTTATACGGTGATCACTGGTGAAAGGGTTAACTCTAGGGGCAATCAGGGGGTTAAAATAATATATGGGGGTACCTGACGCTCTAAAAACCTGCGGCGAAACTAAAAATAAATAACTGGCTATCTAGGGCACCACCGGCACTAAATACAGCGATCGGAAAAACAATCGCTTAGTGACGCTGAAGTTAGGGGGTGAAAGGGTTACCTGGGGGCGATCAAGGGGTTAAACCTTTATTAGGGGGGGTTAGGGGGCTACCCTGGACCTAAAGGGGCCTAAACCTAACTGCCCTGCAACTTTTTACTATCACAGATGACACTAAAAGCAGTGATCAGTAAAATAAATGATCACTGCAATCATGACACTGTGATTGGGGGCTGGGGGGTGACCTGGGGGGTGATCTGGGGGTGACTGGGGGGTGAAATGTGTGCCTATGTGTACCTACGTGTCAGTGGACTGTTGGTGCACTAACCTGCTTCCTCTCTCCTCGGCGCCGGAATCGAAAAGACCGCCGCGAGGGAGATGACATCACTTCCTCCTGCCTGTGTTTACATCACATGGCGGAGGAAGCATTTTCATTGGCCGGGAGCGATCGCGAGGGGGTGGCCGAAATCGAATGGTCACCCCCTCATCTCTGATCGCTCCCAAACGATTAACGGCCGCTCACTGTATAGGAGGGGGGTCCGATCGGACCCCCCAACTGTACAAAGGCGATCACGTACACTCTACGTGATTGTGCCTGTCGGTGCCATTCTGCCGACGTATATATACAGTGAGCGGTCGTTAAGTGGTTAAACTAATACTTTGAAGCTCCTTTTGGTTTTATTACAGCCCTCAGTTTTTTTGGTATGAGTCTATCAGCATGGCACATCTTGACTTGGCAATAGGGATGAGCCTAACAACCCCCCCCCCCCGGTTCAGTTCGCAGCAGAACATGCGAACAGGCAAAAAATTAGACCGTTAAGCCCTGTACACACGATCGGATTTCCTATGGTTTTTAAACCGATGGCTTTTTCCATCAGAAAAACGATGAAGCTGTCTTCCATCAGTCTTGCCTACACACCATCAGTCAAAAAACCGACCGTTCCAAGCGCAGTGACGTAAAGCGCTCAGATGAGCCGAGAAAAATGAAGTCCAATGCTTCTGAGCATGCGTCGACTTGATTCTGAGCATGCATGGGTTTTTTATCCGATGGAGTTCCCCAAAGACGATAGTAATTTACCATCAGTTTTTTAACCATCGGATAAATTTAAAACATGTTCTATTTTTTCTGTTCAAATTTGTTAATCAAATTTTATCAAATTACAGAGAAATAAATACAAATAAATAAATAAATAAATAAATAAATAAATAAAGCAACAATCACAGTAATCACTACAATAGGTTCAAAATTTGCATATGAAATCATATATATATCATTGATCAAGAGACAATTGCTTCACTCAATAATCAGAGTGAGTTACTTCACTTAGTCTAAATAAAGTGTAGACTCAGAATGAGAATTACAATTGAAGCCTTAAAGGTAAACACCTAAGGAGGATAAATAAATGTATTAAAGCCTCAAAAGGTATGAGACAGAACGATCGCTATTCGCTACTATATAACTCTTAAAAATCAAGTATCTGTGCCTAAAAAAATTGAGAGGAACATATGTAGGTATACTTCTTGAACCTATATATATGAAAAATAAAAAATAAAAATAAAAACATTTAAACAAGTTGAGAGAAAGAGAAGGGGAAGAGCAGGAAGAAGAGAAGGAGAAGAGGAAGTGACAGGAAGAATCCCCGGGGATAAATGCATCAATAGCCATTTGCTTATAGATAGTTACTGCGAGAGAGTGTAAAACATCAAGGCATCAACAAGGTGTCATCAAAGTTTGCTGGCAAAAACTGAGTTATCCATGGTTGCCAAATATCTTTAAAGGAATTTATTTATCTTGAATTATGGCTTCCATTTTGGCATGGACCATAGCTTGGTTAATTCTATGCTTGGTTTCATTTAATACCAAATTGTCAGTTCTCCAGGCTTTAGCTATGGTCTGTTTCGCGGCTGTTGTGATCTGCAATAAAAGTTTCAATTGATTATAGCTGAGTGTTGCCGGTTTGAGATTTAAGAGTGCTATTGAAGGTACTGGAGGGATGGATATTGCAAACAAGGCTGAGAGCATGAGAAATATATCACTCCAGAACTTTTGAACTACCGGACAATCCTACCAAGTGTGTAGATAGGAGCCAAGATCACCACAGCCACGAAAGCATAATGAGGAGTAATTGGGGGCAAATTGTGCAACTCTGGAAGTACTTTGTAATTAGTTTCCAAAGCTGTTATGTTTTGTGAGGAAGATTTTGTATTATTCCAGATTTTCAGCCCAATCAGATATTTCAAGAGTAAGATTGAGATCTGCCTCCCATTTAGCTACATAAGAAGGAGGGTCAAAAACAGGTTTAGTGATGAGTTGAGCATAGAGGTTAGAGATCAGTCCATTTGCATGGGGATCATTTTTACATTTGGTTTCGAAGTGTGATAATTTATTAAGTTTGGTTCTGCTTTGGCTACAGGGTGTAAAAAAGTTCTTAATCTGCAGATATCTAAAAAGCTCAGAGTTTGGAAGACCAAGTTTTTTACATAAATCTGGGAACGGTATAAAGGTAGTCTGGGACGTCAGGTCATGAAGATGGATTAATTTAGAGTTAGTCCAGGCTTTTAAAGATTTGTGGAATTTCCAGGCAGGATAAAAAATTGGATTTTTAATAAATGATAAAAGTGGAGTGTGAGGAGATTGTAACTCATTTGTTATTTTAAATCTGTTCCAAATAGTTAATGAGTTTTTGGTAACTGGGTTAGTGATTCTTTTATGATCAGAAGGTCTCAGCCATAAAAGATTGGAGATAGAATAAGGATCGCAATCTATTGATTCTAGAGTTACCCAAAGAGGAATTTCCGAGGTTGCATGGTATTTGGTTAATTGTGCTAGTTGGGCCGCGTAGTAGTAGGTAGATAAATTAGAAAATCCCAGACCACCTTTACATTTAGGGAGGTAAAGAGTATGCTTAGGTAAACGGGGTTTAGATGTACCCCAAACATATTTTGTTATTCTACTTTGTAGTATTCTTAAAGCGGAGTTCCACCCAAATTTGGAACTTCCGCTTTATCCACTCCTCACCCCCTTACATGCCACATTTGGCATGTAATTTTTTTTTGGGGGGGGGAGTGGGGGCTTCAGTAGGAGTGGGACTTCCTGTCCCACTTCCTCCTTCCGCCCTGGGGTCG
This sequence comes from Rana muscosa, assembly GCA_029206835.1. Classification (NCBI taxonomy): domain Eukaryota; kingdom Metazoa; phylum Chordata; class Amphibia; order Anura; family Ranidae; genus Rana; species Rana muscosa. Next base: position 364,900,375 of record CM055118.1, on the reverse strand, counting down.
CCTAGGCGATACGTCATATCGCCTTGTGGCGGCCCCTTCCTGTAGGCGATCACCTGGGACGTGACAGGTCCCAGGCGATCGCCTGTCCACTCAGAGAGCGCTGCGCCGTTCGCGCATGTGCAGTGAGTGCCCGGCCGTGAAGCCGAAAGCTGTCACGGCTGGGTGCCCACACAATGAATGGAGGCGCCGGCGGAGAAGGGGGGAAGAAGAGCGAAGCTCCGGGCGTCGCGACGCTGGACAGTGGAACAGGTAAGTGTATGTTTATTAAAAGCCAGCAGCTACACTTTTTGTAGCTGCTGACTTTTAATAAACATAAAAAAAGGCTGGACCTCCCCTTTAAGAAGTATGCCGGTAGAGAGATGGGTAAAACTCGAAAAAAGTACAGAATTTTGGGAAGTATAAACATTTTAATAATATTCATTTTACCTATCCACGCTATAGGAAGAGAAGACCAATGTGTTAACAAAGAGGTGATATGGCATAATATAGGTGGGTAATTGGCTGAGAAGAGTCCTGTAATATGAGACGTGAGGTTGATTCCCAGGTAGGGTAGACGCGTAGTGGACCAGGAAAAGGGAAGGGATACCTGTGCTTGTTGTAATTCTGAGGAAGATAAGGAGATATTGAGTGCTGAGGATTTTTGCAGATTGACGTACAAACCTGAAATACGGGCAAATTGGTGTAACTTCTGTATTAAGTTAGAAGCAGAGATATGGTGAGAGGACATAAAAAGTAAAATGTCGTCAGCAAATAAGCAAATTTTATGCTGATGTCCAGCTATCTCAAGGCCTTTAATAGATGGATCAGAACGGATAGATTGAGCTAAGGGTTCAATGAGAAGGGCAAATAGAATTGGGGAAAGAGGACAACCTTGACGGATTCCTCGAATGATATTAAATAGGTTGAATTTATAACCTGCATATTTCACATAGGCTTTGGGGTGGTTATACAGTGACGATATCCAACTAAGGAAGTGGGGGCCAAATCCCCAGCGTTGTAGGACAAATTGGAGGTAGGGCCATGATATAGTATCAAAAGCCTTTTTGATGTCTAGGGATAACAGGCAAAGAGGTATCCATATTTTTTGGGCAATATGGGTAAGTAAGGCCACTCTACGTACCGCATCTCCAGATTGGCATTTTGGGATAAAGCCTACTTGGTCCTTGTGGATTAAAGATCCTGTTATATTATTTAAACGTGTTGCCAAAACTTTCCCTAAAAGCTTTATGTCCAAATTAAGTAGAGAGATGGGTCTGTAATTGGAGGGAGCTGATTCATCTGAATTTGGTTTAGGGATCATGGAAATAATAGCTGTCAGTGTTTCAGGTCGGAAGGAATGCCCAGAGAGTACAGAATTGAAGGCTTCGGTCAATAGTGGGGTTAATATATGTGCAAATTTCTTATAATACATGGCTGAAAAGCCGTCTGGGCCTGGACGTTTATTTGGCTTAAGAGATTTTATTGCCATGTTAATTTCATCAGTGGTTATAGGGCTTTCAAGGCTATCCCGGTTGACCAAGGGAATAAATGGAAGTGTGATGTGGGAAAAAAGGAATCTGCAGAGGCCTGATTTAGGGGTTCTTCTTTATTGTATAATGTGGCAAGATGTTTTTGGAAAGTGTGAAGAATTTTTACTGGGTTACTGGTGTAGGTGTCGTGGGACAATTTTAGACATATCGGTTTGGAAGAGTTTATTGATTTTTTAAGGGCCAAGGCAAGGAGTGTCGTAGGTTTATTGGCTTTAAGATAGAATGAATGCCTATATTTACTTAGCGTTTTAACAGCAGAATTTGAGAGGAAAAGGTCAAGGTCTAGGCGTGCTCTATCCAGGTGTGATTTTGTAGTAGGATTATGCGGCGTACACACAATCGTTTTTCATGCCGTTAAAAATGCCATTTTTTAAAATGGCCATTAAAACCGATCGTGTGTATGCTCCAGAGCATTTTTAACGGCGTGAAAAACGGCCATTAAAAATTTCGAACATGCTCTATTTTTTCACGTCGTTTTTCATGTCGTTTTTTTTAACGACGTGAAAAACGATAGTGTGTATGCTTTTACGAGGGGAAAAAAACCGCGCATGCTCAGAATCAAGTATGAGACGGGAGCGCTCGTTCTGGTAAAACTAGCGTTCGTAATGGAGATAGCACATTCGTCACGCTGTAACGGACTGAAAAGCACGAGGCTGAAAAGCGCGAATCGCCGCTCAACAAAGTTTACTAACATGAAGGGTGGCGCCATTCGAACGGAACTTCCCCTTTATAGTGCGGTCGTATGTGTTGTACGTCACTGCGCTTTGCTCGAGCGTTTTTTTTAATGATCGTGTGGATGCAAGACAGGCTTGAGAGGAAACATGAAAAAAAACGACGAGAAAAACGTTGGTTAAAAAAATGGCATGAAAAACGATCGTGTGTACGCCGCATAAGGGTTTGCCTGAAAGAGTGCATGGGTTGAATTAAATTCTGCCTCTAGTTTATGTTGGAGCAGCCATTTTTCCTTTTTGAGGTATGAGGCTTTTTGAATACATGCTCCACGGAGCACTCATTTATGAGCCTCCCACAATGTCAGAGGAGAGATATCAGAGGTTTTATTAAAAGAAATATAATCTTTTAAGGCTGTCTCTAAATCTGCATAGTGGGATGGGTGGGGAAGCATGAAGTTATTTATCTGCCAAGTGGGGTCTTGTGCTTTTGGAATTGCAGAAGTGAATGAGGTTAACACTGCACTATGATCGGTCCATGCGAAGGGTATAATAGAGGAAGAGAGAAGTTCAGGGGCCATAGGTACATTTATAAGTATGTGGTCTATTCGGGAGAGTGAATTGTGAGGATGTGAGTAGAAAGTAAATTGTTGCTTAGCTGGGTTTGCTTCTCGTCAGGTATCTAATAAGTGATGTTGCTGGAGTAATTGTTGAAATGTGTTTTTATGGGAGATAGGTGTGCTAGGAATAGGGGATTTGTCTAAAAATGGATAAAGGACTTTATTCGAATCTCCACAAATTAGTAGCGTGCCAGTTTTATGAGTTTCAACTACCTGTAACAAGTGAGAGAGGAAGAATGAAGGGGTTTTATTTGGGGCGTAGTATGACACCACAGTAACTGGAGAGTCAGTTATATGCCCAGTAAGTATGAGATACCGCCCTTCAGGATCTTTGATCTCTGTCTGAAGTGAGAAGGGAAGTGTGTGATGAAACGCTATCAGTACACCACGCTGCTTTGTGTCAGCCGAAGCTGTAAAAACCTGAGGGTACAAAGAGCCAAAATATTTAGGAGCGGAATTTTTAGTAAAGTGGGTCTCTTGGAGACAAATTACATGTGCTTTTGTTGAAGCTAGTGAGCGAAATGCTTTTGTGCGCTTTTGAGGTACGTTGAGGCCTTGCACATTCAAAGATAAGACATTTAAGGGGGCCATTCACATATCAGGAAATCAATATAAACATACAATATATATGCAAAATATTTAAATATACTTACCCTGGGGAGGAGCTGAGTTCTAGAAGAAAAGCTAGAAAAGATGGAAAAAGAAAAGATAGGAAGAAGAATCATATAAGCATTTAATGATAAATCAAGTATGCAGAGAATAATTAAAAATACGGCGTACTGGGCGAGTAGAAAATACAAACCCAGAGGCCAAAAATCTATCCAAGGAAGCCCCTCCAAAAACAAATAGGAGGAGAAACCCAGGGCAGAGTAGTGGGGAGAGCAGTAACTAGCTCTCAGAACCGCAACAGCCACTTAATCATTTATTGAAAAATGAAGAAAAAACTTTTAGCACCCGTCTATATATAAAACTTGATATATGTGGTGTAGGGTAGATTTAAGTAGGGTTGTCCCGATACCGATACTGGTATCGGTATTGGTACCGATCAGTGGTGTATTTAGGTTTTGTGCTGCCCTAGGCCTGATGGAACTCGCGCACCCCCTACTTTAAATATGACGCACCCCTTCCCTTTTAAGACCCGCCCTGTCGTTTTCATGGGAGGAGGAGAAAGACACAGGGTGGGATGAGGACAGAGGGACAGGGTGGGATAAGAACATAGGGACAGGGTGGGATGAGGACAGAGGGACAGGGTGGGATGAGGACAGAGGGACAGGTGGGATGAGGACAGGGGGACAGGGTGGGATGAGGACAGAGGGACAGGGTGGGATGAGGACAGAGGGACAGGGTGGGATGAGAACAGAGGGACAGGGTGGGATGGGGACAGAGGGACAGGGTGGGATGAGAACAGAGGGACAGGTGGGATGAGGACAGGGGGACAGGGTAGGATGAGGACAGAGGGACAGGGTGGGATGAGAACAGAGGGACAGGGTGGGATGGGGACAGAGGGACAGGGTGGGATGAGAACAGAGGGACAGGGTGGGATGAGAACAGAGGGGCAGGGTGGGATGAGGACAGAGGGACAGGGTGGGATGAGGACAGAGGGACAGGGTGGGATGGGGACAGAGGGACAGGGTGGGATGAGGACAGGGTGGGATGAGAACAGAGGGACAGGGTGGGATGAGGACAGAGGGACAAGGTGGGATGAGGACAGAGGGACAGGGTGGGATGGGGACAGAGGGACAGGGTGGGATGGGGACAGAGGGACAGGGTGGGATGAGGACAGAGGGACAGGGTGGGATGAGGACAGAGGGACAGGGTGGGATAAAGACAGAGGGACAGGGTGGGATGAGGACAGAGGGACAGGGTGGGATAGGGACAGAGGGACAGGGTGGGATGAGAACAGAGGGACAGGGTGGGATGAGGACAGAGGGACAGGGTGGGATGAGGACATAGGGACAGGGTGGGATGGGGACAGAGGGACAGGGTGGGATGAGAACAGAGGGACAGGGTGGGATGAGGACAGAGGGACAGGGTGGGATGAGGACAGAGGGACAGGGTGGGATGAGGACAGAGGGACAGGGTGGGATGAGGACAGAGGGACAGAGTGGGATGAGGACAGAGGGACAGGGTGGGATAGGGACAGAGGGACAGAGTGGGATGAGGACAGAGGGACAGGGTGGGATGAGGACAGAGGGACAGAGTGGGATAGGGACAGAGGGACAGAGTGGGATGAGGACAGAGGGACAGGGTGGGATGAGGACAGAGGGACAGGGTGGGATAGGGACAGAGGGACAGGTTGGGATGAGGACAGAGGGACAGGGTGGGATGAGGACAGAGGGACAGGGTGGGATGAGGACAGAGGGACAGAGTGGGATAGGGACAGAGGGACAGGTTGGGATGAGGACAGAGGGACAGGGTGGGATGAGGACAGAGGGACAGGGTGGGATGAGGACAGAGGGACAGAGTGGGATGAGGACAGAGGGACAGGGTGGAATGAGGACAGAGGGACAGAGTGGGATGAGGACAGAGGGACAGGGTGGGATGAGGACAGGGTGGGGAGGGGCAGAGCATCTTTTAATTTGGGGGGAGAGGGGGGTATTGGGGATATGTGCTGGGGAGTGATTTGAGATTAAAGAAGATATGTGCTAGTGGGGGGGGGATCAGACCCCCCCCACTAGCACATATCTTCTTTCCTCTCAAATCACTCCCCAGCACATATCCCCAATACCCCCCTCTCCCCTCCCATCACTTCAGTTCACCTCTTATCTTCCCCCTGCCTGTGTTATCTCTCACAAGTTGTCTCACATACCAGCAGCACGGCTCTCGGCTCTCTCACTGACTGAAGTTGTGTCTCTCCTCGGCTCCTCCTCCTGGCTGTGTACACAGGAACATTGAGCCGAGAGGGGGGGAGGAGCCGGAGACTGACTGTGCGATGTGGAGAGAGAGAGGGACGGCTGCTCTGTACAGCTGATCGACGCTGCGGGACCCTGGGCGGCAGATGTCCCGGGTGACCGCGGCAGCGCATCCAGCTAGAGTGACCAATTACCAGAGCTCAGTGCCGAAACTTGTCATGGCACTGAGCTCCAGGATTCAGCTGTGCGGCTCTCCATGCGGGAGGAGGGGGGGGGGGGGGCGCTTTTCGGCCGCCCCCTGCAAAGTGCCGCACTAGGCCTGGGCCTTGTCGGCCTAGGCCATAATACAGCACTGGTACCGATACCGAGCATTTCCCAGACTACTTGTACTCGGGAAAAATGCTCCGATGCTTCACCTGATACCTGGGCAGTCAGGGATGATCGGTGCGGCGGGGGGAGTTACATGCACCGATCTCCCTGTATAGATTTCTAAAAAGCCTGACAGCTTCTCCCCGGACCCCCCCCTTTTCAGCTGCTTTAGAGTCATTTATACAACGGTGATCGGTGCTTGTAGCTCCCCCCCAAAGCCGCACTGATCACCGCTGACTGTCCCTGTATCCCTGCTGCTCTCCCCCTCCGGGAGTTACGTGTCCCCCGCCGTGCTCCGTGTCCCCCTCCGGTAATTACATCTCCCCCTCCGTGCTGCGTGTCCCCCTCCAGTAATAACATCTCCCCCTCCGCGCTCCGTGCTGCGTGTCCCCCTCCGGTAATTACATCTCCCCCTCCGTGCTGCGTGTCCCCCTCTGGTAATTACATCTCCCCCTCCGTGCTGCATGTCCCCCTCCGGTAATAACATCTCCCCCTCCGCGCTCCGTGCTGCGTGTCCCCCTCCGGTAATTACATCTCCCCCTCCGTGCTGCGTGTCCCCCTCCGGTAATAACATCTCCCCCTCCGCGCTCCGTGCTGCGTGTCCCCCTCTGGTAATTACATTTCCCCCTCCGGTAATTACATCTCCCCCTCCGGTAATAACATCTCCCCCTCCGCGCTCCGTGTCCCCCCGTGCTGCGTGTCCCCCTCCAGGAGTTACATGTCCCCCTCAATGTCCTCCTCCACCCCCTTGATCTGTCAGGATGGAGAGCGGAGGTAGGAGCTGCTAAACCCGGCTCCTACCTTTTCCGAATGAACAGAGTCATCACTGACTCTGTCCATTCATATAACTGAAACATCGTAACCTGTGTTTACGATGCTTCAGTTTATGAATGGAGAGGAGCCTCCTGTCCATTCATTTAGCTGAGGCTGCAGAGAAAGGGACTGGGGAATCTGTGTCTTTAGTCCCTTTCTCTGTCTCAAAGGGGCGATGTCAGGGGTCTGTTAAGACCCCTGAAATCTCACCAAAGCCCCCCCAACAGGTGTAAAAAAAAAAAATTGCAATAAATAAAAAAAATGAATTGTAAAAAATTATAAAAATGAAAATAAAAAACACACTGACACAATCCACCCCCCACCCCCCCCCCCCCCTAAAAAAAGAAGAAGAAAGCACTGTAAAAAAACATAACGAAAAAACGTAAAAAAAAAAATTGTAAATAAATAATAAAAAATACTGACACATGTGATATCGGGACAACCCTAGATCTAAGAGAAAAAAATAATAATGTAACAGCAAACTTGCTTGAATAGGGATGAACTATAAGTAATAGTGCTGATAATGGCCAATAGGCCTTCACAAAAAAGGGGGAAAAAAAAGGAAAATTGAGCAATCTCAGAGCTCCCGTGGAGAGAAGTTCCAAAATAAAACATGAAAAAGCTGTTTCTCAGTCCATAGTGTCTGCAGGATTCCTGTCAGGCGAGTTGAAGCGAAAGCGTTTAGTAGGACTGTGATGATTTCCATTGCTTTTGGAGTTAGAAGTTTCATTTGCTTTGTAGGATGCAATTTGCTTGTGTAAAGTATCTGACAAGGAGAATGATCTGTCCAATAGGTGAAGATCCTGTAGTACCTTTTGCAATTCGTCAGCAGATTTACATCTATATTTTGAACGTAGATGTGTAAACCGTATGGAAAAATGGAAAACCCCATTGATATAATATTTGGTTTTGCTGTAGGATCTGAAGGAGGGGTTTCAGTGCCCATCTTTTAGCAACCGTAGTTGGAGACAAGTCAGTAAAAATTTGATATGGATTGCCTTGGAATATAAGAGAGTCTTTTATACGGACTGCGGCAAGAAGCTGTTCTTTTGTACGAAAATAGTGAAGTTTCACTATAATGTCTCGCAGTGGTCCTGTAGCTTTGAGAGGGATCAGAGCCCTAAGAATTCTGTCTATCTCCAGGCGGTCAATAGTGATTGATGGCTGCAGCTCCTGAAATAGGGCAGTTACTGTGGACTGGAGATCAATAATTGCCTCAGGAATTCCACGAATGCGCAAGTTTGAACGACGGGCCCTATTCTCAAAGTCTTCCAAACGCGAGTTTAGGATGAGATTTTCTGCTTTTAAATCCTCTAGTTCATGCAGGTGGGACTGTACATCAATTTCCATGTGATCTACTCTATCTTCTAGGTCAGAAGTGCGCTGACCTAATTCCCTAATTTCCTTTGACAAACTGCTTGTGATGTGGTCTGAAGTTTTCTTAAGTGCCTTCTGAAGCATCTTTTTAAACTGCTTTAATATGTTTGGGTTAATGGTATCTGTGTTGGTGACCTGTAGTGGGTCAGTATATTCATAGTCATTATCATTATCTGTGTCATTCTCCACAAGAGCAGCCTGGGATTGCTGCTTCTGCTGTTTTTGCTGTTTTTGTTTAGCCGCTCGTGAGGTGCTTGTGTGAGGAAAAGGGGGATGTGCCATTTTCAATGCTGCTCTGGGCTGACTGACTTTGAAATTAGATGTTTTCCTGTTCAAGCCTGCACCCCTTCTAAACATAAATAGACTATTTTGTCTCACCAGCTGTTCCCACACCTGGTTCCACCGGGAACCGAGCTGAATGGGCGCTTTATTCGGCTGTGGAGCCCCAAAAGTCACGGAGCTTCAGCAGGGCATGTCTGTCTCCGCTGGCGCCGCCCTGCCCCGCCTCAACATGCTCTATTTTTAAACACTGATGGAAAAAAGACCGATGGGGCCCATACACGATCGGTTTGTCCGATGAAAAAAGTCCATCGGACTGTTTTCATCGGTAAAACCTATCGTGTGTACACAGCTTTAGTCTATGGGGCACGAACATGAAAAATCATAAGTGCTAATTTTATAGGCTTACAGGTGATACTCGAAAAATTTGAATATCGTGCAAAAGTTCATTTATGTAACTAATGCAACTTAAAAGGTGAAACTAATATATGAGATAGACTCATTACATGCAAAGTTCAAGTTTGTCATAATTGTGATGATTATGGCTTACAGCTCATGAAAACCCCAAATCCACAATCTCAGAAAATTAGAATATTGTAAAAAGGTGAAATATTCTAGGCTTAAAGTGTCCCACTCTAATCAACTAATTAAGCCATAACACCTGCAAAGGGTTCCTGAGCCTTTAAATGATCTCTCAGTCTGGTTCAGTAGGAATCACAATTATGGGAAAGACTGCTGACCTGATAGTTGTGCAGAAAACCATCATTGACACCCTCCATAAGGAGGGAAAGACTCAAAAGGTAATTGCAAAAGAAGTTGGATGTTCCCAAAGTGCTGTATCAAAGCACATTAATAGAAAGTTATGTGGAAGGGAAAAGTGTGGAAGAAAAAGGTGCACAAGCAGCAGGGATGACCGCAGCCTGGAGAGGATTGTCAGGAAAAGGCCATTCAAAAGTGTTGGGGACTTACACAAGGAGTCTCCTGAGGCTGGAGTCAGTGGATCAAGAGCCACCACACAAAGACGGATCCTGGACATGGGCTTCAAATGTCGTATTCCTCTTGTCAAGCCACTCCTGAACAACAAACAACGTCAGAAGCGTCTTACCTGGACTAAGGAAAAACAGACCTGGTCTGAGGCTCAGTGGTCCAAAGTCCTCTTTTCTGATGAGAGCAAATTTTGCATCTCATTTGGAAACCAAGGAGCCAGAGTATGGAGGAGGAATGGAGAGGCACACACTGCAAGATGCTTGAAGTCCAGTGTGAAGTTTCCACAATCTGTGTTGATTTGGGGAGCCATGTCATCTGCTGGTGTTGGTCCGCTGTGCTTCATTAAGTCCAGGGTCAACGCAGCCGTCTACCAGGAGATTTTGGAGCACTTCATGCTTCCTTCCGCAGACGAGCTCTATGGGGATGCTGACTTAATTTTTCAGCAGGACTTGGCACCTGCCAAAAGCACCAAAACCTGGTTCAATGACCGTGGGATTACTGTGCTTGATTGGCCAGCAAACTCGCCTGACCTGAACCCCATATAGAATCTATGAAGCATTGCCAAGAGAAAGATGAGAGACATGAGACCGAACAATGCAGAAGAGCTGAAGGCCGCTATTGAAGCATCCTGGTCTTCCATAACACCTCAGCAGTGCCACAGGCTGATAGCTTCCATGCAACGCCGCATTGAGGCAGTAATTGCTGCAAAAGGGGCCCAAACCAAGTACTGAGTACATATGCATGCTTATACTTTTCAGAGGTCTGATATTGTTCTATGTACAATCCTTGTATTATTGATTGCATGTAATATTCAAATTTTCTGAGATTGTGGATTTGGGGTTTTCATGAGCTGTAAGCCATAATCATTACAATTATGACAAATCACGGCTTGAAATATCTTGCTTTGCATGTAATGAGTCTCTCATATATTAGTTTCACCTTTTAAGTTGCATTAGTAAAATAAATGAACTTTTGCACGATATTTAAATTTTTCGAGTATCACCTGTATATGGAAGTTATTGCCATTAAAAGTGTTTGGGGACCGGGTCCTGCCCCAGGGGACATGCAAAAAAAAGTTTTAAAAATGTCAGTTTTTTCAGGAGCAGTGATTTTAATAATGCTTAACCACTTCCCGCCCGGCCTCTGTCAGAGGCTTCTTACCACATGATCAGCTGTGACCAATCACAGCTGATCATCGTGTGAACCAGGAAGTGCCGGTAAACTGCATTTCTCGGTTCGCACTGACAGGGAGAGCCGATTGGCGGCTCTTCCTGTCGGGGGGGAGGGGGTCTGTGCTGATAATCAGCACATTGATTATCAGCACAGCCCCCTCAGATCTGCCAGTCAGCTACCAATCAGTGACCAATTAATAAAGTCTGGCAGTGCCCACCACAGTACCAATCAGTGCCAATCAGTGCCCAGCAGTAACACCTGTCAGTACCTCTTCATCAGTGCTGCCAATCAGTGCCACCTGTCAGTGCCAATCAGTACCACCTATCAGTGTCAATCAGTGCCCCCTGTCAGTGCCCATCACAACTGCCTGTCAGTGTCCATCAGTGCCACCTATCAGCCTCTGATGATATCCCTTTGGATGAAACATGTCAGGCTGACCAATGTGAACACGCTTTGACCTTCAGTTTGTTTCCTGCCTTATACCATCTGTTTTCCTGTAAGTAGAATTTTAAATAAACCTTTCTGTTTGACCTTACGGGCTTCACTATGCTGCCTTTTTTTCCTTGATCAAACATGTCTGAGGAGGATTGCATAGTGCTATCATATACCAAGTTCTGAAGGCTACCTTGATGTTGGTGTCTGGATATTCCTGCTGCTATTACTCCATCAAGTCTGGAGAGTTGTATCCATCTTTGATCCTCTACATTTGCTACCAACGTTTGAAAATGTTCACCTTCTGGTAAGCAGATTGTGAGCACATTTTGGTGTGGTGTGTTGCTTTTCACACTGAATCTCCCTGGTGGTGGTGTTTCAACCATATTTTTTACATCTACCTTCACATATTGAATTCACTTGGACTGTTACATAAAATTATTTTTTTGCTTTATTGAAGCACTGCATTTTTGGACCCACCTATCAGTGCCTATCAGTGCCACCTATCCATGCCCATCAATGCCACCTATCAGTGCCCATTAGTGCTGCATTTCAGTGCCGCCTATTGGTGTCCATCAGTGCTGCATATCAGTGCCGCCTATCAGTACCCATCTGTAACGGGTCCCCAAATATCAAGGGGGTTAACGCCGTTTCCTCTGTCCCCTCTCCTGGACACACATCCACTCGCTACCAATCTTCCACAGCCAAACGATCCCTTTCCATAGGAACCAATCCCTCTGGAAGAAACGAGACGCACTCTGTATTCTTCTGGGGTAGAATGACTTCTTTATGTAAAAAGATACTAAAATAGTCTGGCCCTCCTTCCTAGTATCACTCTGCGCTTGTGGATGATATGCCGTAAGGATATAAACAATAGTAAAATATGTATAAGTCAACAGCAGCTGCTAAAAATGAAATGTACATATATAAAAAAACAGTGTCATATAAAACTTATTAAAAGTTCAGAATAAAACTGCAGCAGCGCTACGAACAAAAGTTCAAATGTGCGTCTTCTATAACAATCGCTTATATAGGTGATGAAGTAGTGAATGGTGAATCTAGTTGTATAAAATCCAATTCTTATTCTTAGTGCTCCTTTCACCAGTAGTGTATTTCACCGCGTGGGGGGGGGTTTGAAAGTCCCCTTCAGGGGGCGCACTCACCAGATATAGGATAAATGAAAGCCTAGATAAACATTCCTCCTTCAGCAATGATACAATTAAATTTTCATTTTCTTCTCCACCATAGACTTCATGCGATAACGCAGGTATATGTAAGGGTAAAGAAATAGCTCCACATAGGGTAATATTGTAAAACCAATTTATTGAAAAAACAGACCCTTTGGTTCCCCCCTTACAAAATCTGCGTACCACAATGAAAATATATACAGGCACTTGAAATTGGAACAAAACGAGCGCTTCAGCGCTAGAAACTTGCCACTGATCAACGCTGGACGTCAGATCCTCTCAGCGTTTCCTGTTTGGCAGGTCCTGGAACGCATCCGCGTCACTTCCGGTTTGCTGAACTGTGTTGGTCACGCCCTGACGTTTCGTCACTTCCTGACTTCTTCTGAGGGCGTGACCAACCGTCATGGCAACCGGAATTTGTACAGTATCAGGTTCTGCCCCCCGGCTGGACGTTCAGAGCACGCTCTGCGCGCCTGCGACGTCGCGCAAGCACGCTGAGCAAGTCTGTGTCTATGCCCTGATGTGGGCGGAAGTTCTACCAGGCGCAGCTCGATATGCCTCACTCTGATTGGCATATGCATTCGGGCTGCGTCCTGATTGGCTACTTTGCTTCTATATGTCGGGCTCAGCAATGCCGAGCCGACGTAAATACAAAAGGGACATTGATTGTTGGTTGTGAGGGGTGATCACGGATACACCGCCTCATACCGCCATGCAGTCATTCCTGCAGCTAACATCTATGCCCTGGAGCTATGAGGGCCTGTTTTGGTTACTGTGTACAGCCCACAATGCCCCCGGTGGTCAGAATTTTTTATTATTGCTGTTTGTATTCTAATACCGGGTTTTATGCTATGTGATGTGTACATATATATCTGCTGAGCGTATCAATAAATGAATAAATGAATATGTGTGGCAATCAATTGCTTCTGCTTGTAGGACATATTCTGGATCTGTAAAACTTATTTATAAGTAGGTACGCCTACCCATAATTACAGTAATATGTTTTTATGGTTCACTAGATGTATTTATTGATTTATTTATGTATGCATTTATGGTTCACTAGATAGTTGAAACGCTATCTGTTTGGGTTGTAAATCATTGCAGGCAATACAGCGCATTCTTGATACGCTCAGCAGATATATATGTACACATCACATAGCATAAAACCCGGTATTAGAATACAAACAACAATAATAAAAAATTCTGACCACCGGGGGCATTGTGGGCTGTACACAGTAACCAAAACAGGCCCTCATAGCTCCAGGGCATAGATGTTAGCTGCAGGAATGACTGCATGGCGGTATGAGGCGGTGTATCCGTGATCACCCCTCACAACCAACAATCAATGTCCCTTTTGTATTTACGTCGGCTCGGCATTGCTGAGCCCGACATATAGAAGCAAAGTAGCCAATCAGGACGCAGCCCGAATGCATATGCCAATCAGAGTGAGGCATATCGAGCTGCGCCTGGTAGAACTTCCGCCCACATCAGGGCATAGACACAGACTTGCTCAGCGTGCTTGCGCGACGTCGCAGGCGCGCAGAGCGTGCTCTGAACGTCCAGCCGGGGGGCGGAACCTGACACTGTACAAATTCCGGTTGCCATGACGGTTGGTCACGCCCTCAGAAGAAGTAAGGAAGTGATGAAACGTCAGGGCGTGACCAACACAGTTCAGCAAACCGGAAGTGACGCGGATGCGTTCCAGGACCTGCCAAACAGGAAACGCTGAAAGGATCTGACGTCCAGCGTTCATCAGTGGCAAGTTTCTAGCGCTGAAGCGCTCGTTTTGTTCCAATTTCAAGTGCCTGTATATATTTTCATTGTGGTACGCAGATTTTGTAAGGGGGGAACCAAAGGGTCTGTTTTTTCAATAAATTGGTTTTACAATATTACCCTATGTGGAGCTATTTCTTTACCCTTACATATACCTGCATTATCGCATGACGTCTATGGTGGAGAAGAAAATGAAAATTTAATTGTATCATTGCTGAAGGAGGAATGTTTATCTAGGCTTTCATTTATCCTATATCTGGTGAGTGCGCCCCCTGAAGGGGACTTTCAAAAATCCCCCCACGCGGTGAAATACACTACTGGTGAAAGGAGCACTAAGAATAAGAATTGGATTTTATACAACTAGATTCACCATTCACTACTTCATCACCTATATAAGCGATTGTTATAGAAGACGCACATTTGAACTTTTGTTCGTAGCGCTGCTGCGGTTTTATTCTGAACTTTTAATAAGTTTTATATGACACTGTTTTTTTATAGAATGACTTCTTTATTGAGAAAACATTGTAACTTTATACACAATTCAATACACATTAGTTAACATGAACAAGGGTCCAGCTCCACCCACACCTTACAAGACTCAACGCATTATTTTGACGTCTGTTAGGAGACAACAGGCTTCACACAATAGATCCTAAAGATCCCTAATACACATCTTATCACAAAGTGTTTGGCAGACGGTCTGTCAGGAGACAACAAGTTCTAACCCCTTTACATCTTAAATCCCTTTGTATTGTAAATCCCAATCTGCCTTTACAATACACACAAGTATAGTGTTAATTACCTCTATTCACACCAGACCTTCCCCAGTCACAATGAACAATAGAATGCAAAACACCTTAATTCCTCACAGCAATGATTACATAAAGGCAGGGCTGTGGGTGATGATATTAGCATCTAAGAGTATGTGTCCAAACATCATAAAGGCGTCACTTTTCAATCAACCTGTTGAGGTCATAATCAAACAGTAAAAGTTCTTTGCAGGTATCCTGGGGAATATGGTGGATGAATATTACAGACCCAATCTAGATAAAATGTATGTACAGCATTGAATATGGATATCATAGACCATATTGGGGTTTTTCCATTCACCCGGTGTCCAAAGTGACCCTCCTGTCACACATCTCCCCTTTCGGCAGGAGACTAACATCGGAGGCGACCCCAGATGGGTTGACTCCGAAGTTAGTCCATAGGTCCATTCCTCTAATGCCGGTATCCACACAGTACCCCAAATAAATTGCTCCAAACAGAGCACTACTTACCCAGCCAACCTCTGCCTCACTCAGAGAATATACCCGCTGCTGGGGAGAGGCCTGGACTGGGCCTTCTCCCTGGAGTCCTTTCAGCCGCTGGAGAGAAGACCGGGTGACTGGGCTCAGTCCGTCATGCTGTTGGGGATATGGGTCGACTGCCCGGCATCCCTGGGGTATACTAGTGGAGACTGAAATCCCATCCACTTGTGGTAGGTGAAAATCCCCCAGTGCTTGCAAAGCAAGGCTGACATCCTCCTATCCCAGTGTCACACCATTTTCTGGGGTTGTGTCAGTGAGGACCGAAGTCCCATCCAGTACCACAGGAACTCCCTCTTCTGTTAGTTGAGAGCAGAGGCCCGCGGCACTCTGCTCTGTTGCCAGCTCTTGTGCTGGGTTGCTGTGAGTGGAGACCGCAGTCCCATCCACCGATATCCGCTCAAGTGGCAGTTGTGTGCAGCGGCCAGTAGCATTCTGCCCTGCTGCCAGCACTTCTGCTGGGGACTCCACACCATCTGCTCTGGCTACCTGTTGGGGAAGGAAAATGGCTGCTTCTCCTCCCTGTATCTCTGAAATCCACTCGGAAAGAGGAACCATCGCCTTCTCACCTCGGGCCTCCAAAACTGCCACGGGTGTAGAGCAGGGGTTTGTAGTACTCTGTCCTGCTCCCAGTACTTGGGCAGGCGATGCATAATCCCTAACATCCTCCGAACAGTCCCTTAAGTCCATACCTTCTGTAATCTGTGGCTGGGGAGATGAGTCAACTGCCCTAGATCCCTGAAACTCCATATCAACCACTTCGGCTTTTGGGAGGGCAATCTTCAGCTTTTCCACTGCCGATTCTTCAGCCAGGATTTCAGAGTTGTCAACTGGTATTTCCTGATAGTCCCAGGCAAAGGGAGCCCCACCCTGCTGCTGAGCGGAGTCTAGCAGCTGTTTGTAGGCGATCTCCAGCTCCCATTCCTGAACGGCCAGAAACTCCAAATCTTCCTGTGCCCAGTGCCCTTCCGAGACATTCAGTCTTTGTTCTCTGTGCTCCATTATTTCCTCCAAACGCCACTCCCGATCACTCCCAAAGTCAGGGTCACTGGACAGCCCCCAATACAACAATCCCAGGCCATCATAGTCAAAGCCTTCTGTGGGGCTGTCATCCGCTGACCATGGGCACTCTTGGGCTACATACCACCGGAGGGCTCTGTAGCTCTCGTCCAACCGCATCTCTGCCCGGATCAGCCTGCTTAACTCAGCTGTCCACTCCTGCTTTGGTTGTTCCCCCAATAACAGCATTCGTACTTCATACTGCGACCAGTACCTTACATGGATGGAGGGGAGAACTTTTCCCTGGTGTTGCTGCTTGAGAGCTAGCACTTTCTTCCAGAGTTCGCAGCGGATTGAATCAGACCATCCCAGCAGGACCTCCTCTGATACTGGTCCTCTATGCTGTATCTGCATCTCTCGCAACCTCCTTCTGAATTCCTCTTCCATGGCGGCTGGTATCTGTATCGCTCCTCTCCTTTCAGTTGGTGCTGCTTCTTTAGGTGTTGTCTCCGTTTGCCGTATTTCCGCCATTCTCTGCTCATGTTGCCGCTCATCCTGCCGCTCGATGTCTCTAATGGCTTCCTGTATGGCGGTCTCTGATGGGTTAGCACCATATAATGCCAACCGCTGTCGCACTCGCTGCTGAAACAAATCTTCAACTGACCAGGGTCCTGCATCACCCTCCTGCATAGCTGGTCATTCACTGTGGTGGTTTGGAGTGTCCCAGGAACTGGAGGGAAAATCCCGCTGCTGCCAACCAATGTAACGGGTCCCCAAATATCAAGGGGGTTAACGCAGTTTCCTCTGTCCCCTCTCCTGGACACACATCCACTCGCTACCAATCTTCCACAGCCAAACGATCCCTTCCCATAGGAACCAATCCCTCTGGAAGAAACAAGACGCACTCTGTATTCTTCTGGGGTAGAATGACTTCTTTATTGAGAAAACATTGTAACTTTATACACAATTCAATACACATTAGTTAACATGAACAAGGGTCCAGCTCCACCCACACCTTACAAGACTCAACGCATTATTTTGACGTCTGTTAGGAGACAACAGGCTTCACACAATAGATCCTAAAGATCCCCAATACACATCTTATCACAAAGTGTTTGGCAGACGGTCTGTCAGGAGACAACAAGTTCTAATCCCTTTACATCTTAAATCCCTTTGTATTGTAAATCCCAGTCTGCCTTTACAATACACACAAGTATAGTGTTAATTACCTCTATTCACACCAGACCTTCCCCAGTCACAATGAACAATAGAATGCAAAACACCTTGATTCCTCACAGCAATGATTACATAAAGGCAGGGCTGTGGGTGATGATATTAGCATCTAAGAGTATGTGTCCAAAGGCGTCACTTTTCAATTAACCTGTTGAGGTCATAATCAAACAGTAAAAGTTCTTTGCAGAAATCCTGGGGAATATGGTGGATGAATATTACAGACCCAATCTAGATAAAATGTATGTACAGCATTGAATATGGATATCATAGACCATATTGGGGTTTTTCCATTCACCCAGTGTCCAAAGTGACCCTCCTGTCACACCATCGATTCTACATATTAGTGCCTCCTCATCGGTGCCAATCAATGCCACCTTATCAGTGCCAACTCATCAGTGCCCATCAGTGCCGCCTCATCAGTGCCCATCAAGTGCCACCTCATCAGTGCCCATCAGTGAAGGGGAAAACAAAATTTTATGACAGAAACTAAGAAAAACTTATTTTTTTCAAAAATGTTAGTCTTTTTTAGTTTGTTTAGCAAAAAATAAAAACCCCAGAGGTGATCAAATACCACCAAAAGAAAGCTCTATTTGTGGGAAGAAAATTATAAAAATTTAGTTTGGGTGCAGTGTTGTATGACCGCGCAATTGTCATTCAAAATGTGACAGCGCTGAAAGCTAAAAATTGTCCTGGGCAGGAAGGGGCGAAAGTGCCCGGTATTGAGTTGGTTAAAGTGAAACAATAAAAATGAAATATTTCTTTAAATATCGTGACTGAGGGGTCTCCTTAGTCTGCCTGTAAAGTGGCACATCTTTCCTGTGTTTATAACAGTGCCGCATAATACACAGGAGAAAATGCATGTTGACAAGGGGAGTGTAGAGGTGGGCGGGTAGTCTACTGACATCACGACTCCACCCACCGAGCTCCAGACAACAGATCCACCCACAGAAGCTGCAGTTTTTCAGTTCTTATACCAGACAGAGGGGAGACATTTGACAGATAAGGATACATGCAGGAGGCATCTATATCCTTATAGATCAGCTCAGCTGTATGGCAGTAGTTTAGAAAGGATGAGAGTGGCTTTACATCCACTTTAATGGCATTGGCGAGTCCAGACACCTACACCACTACCAGCAACCCCTTTCCACAACAGCAGGAGCACGGACAACGTGTGGAGACGGCTAGCTGCTGCAGGCTTGGATATCCGGGATATCTTGAAGGCTACATACACTTTGGTGTGAGGTAAGCACTCTGTGAGCATTTAGGATTAAGAAGACACCCCATAGAAGATCTGTTTGACACTAGATTTAGAAGATTGGTGATACTCTTTAGAAGAACGTTTTTAATATCGGGACAGAGAATTATCAGCTCCAGCATTTCCATCTTATTTGGATTCATAATTTCTGTGGACTTATTTTGCACTTTTACTCACTTGATATTTACACGTTATTCACCATTTATTAGTTGCGCTGATCATTATTCACTTCAATTCAGGTGCATACTTTGGTCAATAATAAGACGCAAATGCACTGCAATCTCACCGCAAACACCCCATAATGTTCTAAATTCGGCAAACACCCGATGTTCGAGTCAAACTTACGACTCGAACATCGGGCTCATCCCTGCTTGGCAATATTTGCCCACTCTTTTTTGCAAAAACACTCCAAATCTGTCAGATTGCGAGGGCATCTCCTGTGCACAGCCCTCTTCAGATCACTCCACAGATTTTCAATTGGATTCAGGTCTGGGCTCTGGCTGGGCCATTCCAAAACTTTAATCTTCTTCTGGTGAAGCCATTCCTTTGTTGATTTGGATGTATGCTTTGGGTCGTTGTCATGCTGAAAGATAAAGTTCCTCTTGATGTTCAGCTTTCTATCAGAAGACTGAAGGTTTTGTGCCAATATTGACTGGTATTTGGAACTGTTCGTAATTCCCTCTACCTTGACAAAGGCCCCTGTTCCAGCTGAAGAAAAACAGCCCCAAAGCATGATGCTTGCACCACCATGCTTCACGGTGGGTATGGTGTTCTTTTGGTGATGTGGAGTGTTGTTTTTGCGCCAAACATATCTTTTGGAATTATGGCCAAAAAGTTCAACCTTGGTTTCATCAGACCAGAACACATTTTCCCACATGCTTTTGGGAGACTTCAGATGTATTTTTGCTAAATTTAGCCAGGCTTGGATGTTTTTCTTGGTAAGAAAAGTCTTCCGTCTTGCCACTCTACCCCATAGCCCAGACATATGAAGAACACAGGAGATTGTTGTCACATGTACCACACAGCCAGTACTTGCCACATATTCCTGCAGCTCCTTTAATGTTGCTGTAGGCCTCTTGGCAGCCTCCCTGACCAGTTTATGTCTCGTCTTTTCATCAATTTTGGAGGGACGTCCAGTTGTTGGTAATGTCTCTGTTGTGCCCTATTTTCTACACTTGATGATGACTGTCTTCGCTGTGTTCCATGGTATATCTAATGCCTTGTAAATTCTTTTGTACCCTTCTCCTGACTGATACCTTTTAACAATGAGATCCCTCTGATGCTTTGGAAGCTCTCTGCGGACCATGGCTTTTGCTGTAGGATGCGACTAAGAAAATATCAGGAAAGACCTACTAGAACAGCTGAACTTTTATTCGGGGTTAATCACAGGCACTTATTATGGCAGATGTGTACTGACTCCTATTTACCCCCCCCCCCCCCAAAGATTAAAGTTTGTTTTTTAATTGAGTTGTACAGGTTATAGGTCACATTAAATGTGGAGAAAGTTCTAAAATTATTTATCTTTGTCTCATTTTTTTTACATTACAGAAACCTGACATTTTAACAGGGGCATGTAGACTTTTTATATCCACTGTAGATTAAAAAACATACTGTATATGAGAGCACTTTTACCTGCTAAAGGATTTGTATTTCTGTCCATCCAGTCCTGATATTTTTACAGCTCTGACCCACAGCACAGCTTTGACTGACCAGATTTTTCTCTGCTGCCGTTCCTCTTCCACTTTCAGGTCTTTTCCCTACCCCTACCCTGGGGAAGGGGGGCCAGGGGAGAGCACAGGGGGGCTGGCAGAACACTGGCATTAAGATGCTGGAAAGGAGGGGTGGCATGGATTGCGTAATATGAAGGAACCGATCTTCTCCCTCCTGCCAGGGCTGAATGCCTGCAGGAGGGAGAGGAGGAGAAGTGGATGTAGGAGGGAGAGATTGGTTCCTCTATATGTTGCTGCCCCTCCTATCCAGGAGCATGGGGCCGGGTCTCAATTGTGACCCCTGTGACCCCTGTAGGTTTGCCCCTGATCTGTTGTCAATAATGTTGTCCAATGAAACAGATCCATGTCAATCATGATGAAAAATGCCCAATTCTCATAGAAAGGAATATATCCTTCCAACTGATGGGCATGATCCCATCGCTGTCTGGCACTGAATAATGTCTCCAGGGCCCCAACGCTAAAATTTAACCAAGGGATGGGGTCCCTCAGGTGACATCATTCACCAAATATGGCCACAGTTAACCCTGTCCCTTTTACATAACCAGGCATTTTTCTGCCATTAAATGAATGGGGCTGGATGACTTTATCGGTTGCTGCTGTATTGTATAGTAGCGGTAGAGGTTAAAAGTCCATTGACCATAGACCATTGGCTAAACAGCAAAAATTCTGTCTGAACTTTGGCTGTTTGGCTGTTTGGCCATCAAACTTTGAGCTTGTCCCTAGTTGCCACTAAAGGAGAGTTCCCTTCTCTGGCCTGCTAAAGTTTGTACAAAACGTGCTCAGCGAATCTCAGGTATTGTCATTGACCAAATAGGGGAGGAAGGGCACATGCTTGACGCTCCTCCTCCTATTTCTGGCCAGCCAGACTGAATGCATGAATGAAGAATTTTGGGGGACCAAACATAATTTTTTTTGTTCTCTTTGTGAGATCCACCTAAAAATACATATTATTCTCCTATGTAGGATAAGGGGCAAAAGCACAAGTCCCTGCCCCGCTCCTCCCTTGCTAGACAAGTGACCCTCTTGCTGTGGCTGTACCCTTTGTTCCCCACTCCAGAGGCCCCACATGACATCCCTAGTCACTGACCTTTATATCTCCAAGGAATGAATGTCCACATATAAATAGGGTTGCTGCACATTACTGGTGGTACATGGAAATGGCACCACAGTCACATCCTGACATACTATCCAGTGTCGCTTGACAGTACATTGTCAAACACGTTTAGTGGACGGTCCATAGTAGTCACATGTGAAAGCATCATGCAGCACATTAAAGAAGCCATCTTCCTTCTGACAGTGTCTCCCTCCACTCGGGGTCATTAGCACTCACTGGAATGGGATCTCTGTAGTCACCTCCTCCATGGGTACACCTCTCCTGGAACCCTTCAAAGGAAAAGCCTCACTGAGGGAACTCTTGGCCAGGCCTAAAAGGCCTTTCGCAACCCGCCCTAGCACCCACCTCCATAAAGGTCACAAAGTACACAGCCGGCTCTCCTGGGTGCAGGTCTACTTCTGCCTGGCCTCCTGCCATGGCCTACACTTGCTGGCCTCCAGCCATGGCCTACACTTGCTTGCTGTTCCTGCTTAGATGTGGGGTGTTTGACTCCCATGCCCCAACTGCACCAGGTCTTACATTTTGGAACTGACTCACCTATTAAATTACTACAGGAGGGCTCTGACTAAAAGGTGCCTAGCACCTGATGTAACCAGATTCCATTCTGCAACAAAGGCACCTAGTGGCAGACTAGCTAACTGTACCTGCCTACAAGGGTCTGGCGTGTATTGTTTGGGGTTTAATTTGACAATCCATACCAGCCCTCTTTCTATGGCATGGGTCTGGTTTATATTTTAGGTGGACCCCCACACCAATTTTTATGTATTTTTTCCCTTAAAAATGCATACCAGACCCTTTCTGTAACTTTGGAACAGCTTTAAAGTATACATCTAAACCCATTAACAAAAGACATGTACATAGACAAACAAGTCTGAGGAATCGTGTCCGTGGCCGGACGGCGGGTGTTTAAACTGCACTAGTGTAGTGATTCAGTGCCGTTGGGTCTATTATGTTTCATGTTACCTGTTCCTGTTGTACTTCTGATGCCAACTTGATCCTGCCCCTGACTCTGCCTGAATGTACCGAATGTACCGAACCCTGGCTTGCCTCTGGATTATTCTTCTGCCTGCTCCTTCTGCTCATCCGCTCTGCTGCTACCGACTCTAGCTTGTCTCCTGACCACTCTCCAGCCCGTCATCTGAACCTGATCTGCCTGCAAGTAGACATGTGCACTGCCAAAACATTTGTTCGTAATCATTTTTTTTTTCTTCATTTTTTGGGTCATTCGTTATGATCGCAATTCGTAATAAGAAAATTCGAAAATTGGAAATCCGAAAATAAGAAAGAAAATTCAAAAGGATAACTACCGTAACTAACTAATAATAACGAACTATTAAATTATAGGTATTGGAATTTCCTTTCAAATTTAGCTGTTAGTTAATGTAATGAATACAAATTTATCCGAAGTTACGAGTATCTAATGAAACGGAACAAATGAATAATAAATAATAATAATAAAATGTTTTTATTGTTATTATTGTTTATTATTATTAATTTGTTACGTTCCATTCGTTTAGATACGGCATTTGTTATTTCGGATAATTCGTAACTAATACTAAGTTATTTAATAGTTAGTAATAGTTAAGTTAAAAGTGGCTTCAGCACGGCTCCATCCAGAACCGTCCACAGGTTTTTAGTCATGACTAAGCCCTGTGGATGGGGCGAAATGCGTATTAGGTTTTCTTCTCTTCAAATGCAGAACATGATGTTATAAGCTCACAAGATTCCTGTCAGGATCAGATTTTTTATAAAATTTTTGCTCTCATTGAACAGATAAAAACAAATCACTTTCAATAGCATATTTAACAGACCAAAAGGGAGAAAATAGGAGAAGTTTATTGTTGGGGTTTACATACATGTTAATGTTTTCTAATACGGCTTTTTTCCTGAGGGCCCCTTTTAACCACTAGGGGTCCACGCTATAGCCGAATGACGGCTACAGCGCGGACCTAGAATGCGGGGAGGACGTCAATTGACGTCCGCCCCTTTCCTCGTCCCCGGCGCATGCTCCCGAGCGCGCATCGGGGAACTTCCATGCCCGGCGCGTCACGCGGGTGATGATGCGCGTGCCTGGCGGCCGCGATGTCCGCCAGGTACCTGTGATCGCCATTTACAGAGCCAGGGACGTGGATCTCTGTGTTTAAACACAGAGATCCACATGCTGTCAGGGAGAGGAGACCGATGGTGTGTCCCTTGTACATAGGGACAACCATCGGTCACCTCCCCCAGTCAGTCCCCTCCCCCCACAGTAAGAATCACCCCCTTAGGCACACTTAACCCCTTCAGCGCCCCTAGTGGTTAACCCCTTCACTGCCAGTGTCATTTTTACAGTAACCAGTGCATTTTTATAGCACTGATTGCTGTACAAATGACAATGGTCCCAAAATGGTGTCAAAAGTGTCCGATGTGTCCGCCATAATGTCGCAGTCACAATAAAAATCGCTGATCGCCGCCGTTACTAGTAAAAAAAAAAATATTAATAAAAATGCTATAAAACTATGCCCTATTTTGTAGACGCTATAACTTTTGAGCAAACCAATCAATAAACGCTTATTGCGATTTTTTTTACCAAAAATATGTAGAAGAATACGTATCGGCCTAAACTGAGGATTTTTTTTTTTTTTTTTTAATTGGGGATATTTATTATAGCAAAAAGTAAAAAATATTGTGTTTTTTTTTCAAAATTGTTGCTCTTTTTTTGTGTATAGCGTAAAAAATAAAAACCGCAAAGATGATCAAATACCACCAAAAGAAAGCTCTATTTGTGGGGAAAAAAAACACGACAATTTTGTTTGGGAGCCACGTCGCACGACCACGCAATTGTCATTCAAAGCGTGACAGTGCTGAAAGCTGAAAATTGGCCTGGGCAGGAAGGGGGTTTAAGTGCCCAGTAAGCAAGTGGGTAATAAACCAATTAATAATATCATTTTTAGCTATGACTTCAAAATGAAGGTATTACGCTTTTCTCAACTTAATCGGCTTATGAACTTTGACTGGTTTGTACCATAAAGTATTATCTTATTACGGGGAATTGTGGCAATAAAACCTCACTTTAATTACTCCTACACAAGTAAATAGCTGAGTTCATTATGCCGAGTAGAAGAAGTGAGCCTCTGCTAAAATAATATTTGACAATGAAGTCTGTAAATATTTATTGTAAAAAAAATAAAAAAATACTGCGCTATGGTGAGCAAAGCAGCTAACACTACAATTAGACAAATTGTGAAGGTATAGGATTAGGATAAAGTGCAGTGCTAATTCAATAATGCATGTGTAAAGTAGACATGTATAATTCGTTTCGTTCCGAATTCTTTTTTTAAATAACTAAGACAAATTAGTTATTTCGGAAACATCTGAATTAACTAAAACCCGTTTAACCAATTTTTCAGAATATTCGTAAATTCGAAAATTTTAAAAATCTAAAAATTCGTAAATTCGTAAATTAGAAAATTAGTACATTTAAATTGTTGGGACTTTATATGAGACAACTACTGCTACAGTCGTATGTTTGTATGTCTTAGCCCTGGTTTACACTGGTGCAATTTGACATGCGATTTGACAAGTCAAATCGCATGTCAAATCTGCGATATTTGCCGCAAATTGCCGTAAATGGCACCGTCCTAATCGTTGCGACGCCACATCTGTGGCGCTGCACTGATTTCAAAAAGTGGTTTCTGTACTACTTTTTGCAATTTCGGCCGCGATTTACATTGACATCTGTGTCAGATGTCTTTGTAATCGCGGCTAAAAACGGGACTCCCAGCGAGAGTGAAATCGTGCGAGTTCAGCTGAACTCGCACAGCTTCACTCCCGCAGCCCAGTGTGAACCTGGGCTTTAGGTATGTTTGTATGTCTCCATCCCTGAATCATATAGAAAAAAAGAGGGGACAGGGGAATGTGGGAATGGTAGGACTTTTAATGAAGCACAACACCAGAACCAAATGAATCAATTAGTAGATATTGTTTAACCACTTAAGGCAGGGGTGCCCAACCTTTTGAAGAGCGAGGGCCACTTAAGCGATTTAGTAACCAGTCGCGGGCCACAATGAGCAGAGTGGGCAGTTGGCAGGTCCGCGTCCACTCTGCATATGCAAAACGGACACAGACACAGCCCGCTCTACTCTATGGGCCCTCTGATCCGATCAAATGGAAAGGGACGGATTCTGTTTTTTTAGCAGATCGAATTGGAGGTAGGCAGGTGTAAACAGACACAAGTCTGTTTACATCTGCCGCTCAATAGAGGTGAATGGAGGGTCCGATTGGGTCAGACGGATCATGTTAAAGGGGCCTAAGGCTACTTTTTACACTGATGGTCTGCAGTCTACCCACACCGTGGGTGCAGCACAGTGCACCTGTGGCTTTCCTGCAGGTTAGCTGTACTTTGCCATAGACTTCTATTATATCCTGTAGGTGTGGTGCACTTTCTGAAAGTAGACCAAACCCACAGGTTTAACCAGAAGTCTATGGCTCAGTGCAGGTAAGCCGCAGGTGCACTGCACTACACCTGCGGATCAGTTTGAAAGCAGCCCAGTAACCACTGCAGAACAGATATGTCTATATATACATTGTGATTTTAGTAATAAACTTGCTGTCCCAGGCAGAGTGCATTTGGTATCACTCCGCCTATGACAGGAGGTGGTGCTATACAGGAAGCTTTGGCTTACATGGCTCTGCTCCGCAGCTGCTTGCTTTCTCTACCGCTGGCTTCATTCACACTACTGATGCTCTGGCATGGCGGGTAGGCAACCTGCAATCTGGGCTTGCCAACCCGCCATCCCAGAGCAGGATGCCGCAGGCCACATCGGAGGGCTTCGCGGGCCACATGTGGCCCCTAGGCCACTGGTTGGGCACCCCTGACTTAAGGACTGGGCCTATATTTCAAACTTGTTGTTTACAAATTAAAATATTTTTTTTTTGCTAGAAAATTACTTAGAACCCCCAAACATTATATGTGTATATATCTATATATATATATATATATATATTTATTTTTTTATTACCACCCTAGAGAATAAAATGGCGGTCGTTGCAATACTTTCCGCCACACGGTATTTGCGCAGCGGTCTAACAAGCACACTTTTTTGGGGAAAATATACACTTTTTTAATATAAAAATAAGACAACAGTAAAGTTAGCCCAATTTTTGATACCCAACATGTCATGCTTCAAAATTGCGCTCCCTCGTGGAATGGCGACAAACTTTTACCCTTAAAAATCTCCATAGGCAACATTTAAAAAATTCTACAGGTTGCATGTTTTGAGTTACAGAGGAGGTCTAGTGCTAGAATTATTGCTCTCACACTGTGGTTTTAACACCGTTTTCATATGCAGGCGCTACTCACGTATGCGTTCGCTTTTGTGCGCAAGCTTGGCGGGACGGGGCACGTTAATTTTTTTTATTATTATTATTTATTTTACTTTTTACTTTTTATTTTTTTTATTTTTTACACTGTTCTTTAAAAAAAAAAAGTGTCACTTTATTTCTATTACAAGGAATGTGAACATCCCTTGTAATAGAAAAAAAGCATGACAGGACCTCTTAAAAATGAGATATGGGGTCAAAAAGACCTCAAATCTCATATTTACACTAAAATACAATAAAAAAAAAATGTTGTTTGAATATTTTTTTTGTCCTATTAAGAGCTATGGACGGAAGTGACGTTTTGACGTCGCCTCCGCCCTGCAATGGTATGGAGCCGGGTGGGAGCATACTTTCCCTCACTCAGCTTCATGCCAAGCTGGGGACAGGCTCCGATTGCCTCCGCCGGTGGCTCCAGTAAGCATTGGAGAGGGAAGGGCCCTCTCCCACCACCGATAAAAGTGATCTTGCAGCAAATCCGCCGCTGAGACCACTTTTATCTTAAAGCGGACCACTGCTGAAGAAGAGGATACTGGGGTTATGTCAGCTAGCTGCTGCCAAAACAACAATAAATAAACAGTAAATAAACCACATAATGTGTTATGAATCAGGATATAATGTACTATGATGGCAGCATTGTATAAAGTGTAGGATTGTCACCACCAAACAATGCACATAAACAGTAATCCCCACCCACTATTTGCAGTGGATTTCTCTGTGCACCACTTTAAAGTTGGGTCCCCACTCTCATTTCCTCAGGTGGGACCCAGTGTCCCAGTCTGACTCTCACCCCGGACTTCAGTTTTATAGAAGGTGAGAGGTAACTCCAAGAAAAAAAAAGAAGCTGATGATGAAAATAGTTCACCATATGTTACAGTATGTCATAGACTGAGAGGGGTGTATGAAATCGTGGATCTTTATATCCTCTACCTGGAATCACCTCCTACCCCCTTTATATTATCCCTTACCTCAAAAAATGTCCATGGACCTACCTCCTATCCACCTCCTCCCTCAAACTAATACTTATTTCTCATTTGCTTTTGCAGAGACAGAGAGGGTAAAAACAGAGACAGATAAAATAAAAAGAGGAAGAACAAGAGAGAAAGAGGACGAGATAGAGAGAGAAAGTGAAAGTATGGCAGCATGCTTGTTGTATGATTGCGACTCTCTCAATAGTTTGCACTTATGAAAAACAGTTTGGCAATGGCAGCTCTTATAATGTTTCCCTGACAAGTTCCCCTTTAAAATCTAAACTTACAATAAAGACAGATGAACCAGTAGGTTTGATGATTATACCTCCCAGGATTTAATGCTTACTTCCACATCTTGTTCAGGTCAAATTTCCAGAAATGTTGCAATGCCTCCTACTCAATGATTGTGACACAGGAGAACACTCCGATGGGACATACCATTCACTACGAGGCAGAAAAACGAACCAAAAATATCACTGAGAGACTTTATAATCTCTTTCCAAAGGTGAGTGTGGGAGGGAAATTTTCTGAAGGCAAACTTGATTTTTACACACACAGGAGCATACTGGGAGACAGGAATCCAGAAAACCTTTATTCAATATTGGACTATGTTGTTGGTTGAGCCCCAAAGGCCTGGAATAGTGTATCGTAAGGCGCCAAATATAAAACAGAAAATTGCACCCAGTAAAACTAAAAATCCAAAACGACTCCTCTGTACTAGTGGTAATATGTTTGGTACTTTAACCACTTAAGCCCCGGACCAATATGCAGCATAAAGACCAGGCCCCTTTTTGCGATTCGGCACTGCGTCGCTTTAACTGACAATTGCGCGGTCGTGCGACGTGGCTCCCAAACAAAAGTGACGTCCTTTTTTTCCCCCACAAATAGAGCTTTCTTTTGGTGGTATTTGATCACCTCTGCGTTTTTTATTTTTTGCGCTATAAATCAAAAATAGAGCGACAATTTTGAAAAAAATGCAATATTTTTAACTTTTTGCTATAATAAATATCCCCAAAAAATATATAAAAAAACATGTTTTTCCCTCAGTTTAGGCCGATACGTATTCTTCTACATATTTTTGGTAAAAAACATTGCAGTCGGCGTTCATTGATTGGTTTACGCAAAAGTTATAGCGTTTACAAAATAGGGGGTAGTTTTATAGCATTTTTATAAAAAATTTTTTTTTTACTAGTAATGGTGGCGATTAGCGTTTTTTTTCATGACTGCAACATTATGGCGGACACATCGGACACTTTTGACACATTTTTGGGGCTATAAAAATGCACTGATTACTGTAAAAATGACACTGGCAGTGAAGGGGTTAACCACTAGGGGCGCTGAAGGGGTTAAGTGTGCCTAAGGGAGTGATTCTCACTGTTAGGGGGCGTGGCTACGAGTGACACGTCACTGATCTCCGCTCTGATTACACAGAGTGGAGATCGGTGACAGTGTCAGTAGGCGAGCGGGGAGATGTTGTGTTTACACTAACATCTCCCCGCTCCATCCCTCCGTGAGACGATCGCGGGGATCCCCGCGGCGATCGAGTCCGCAGGACCCGCGGTCCGACTCACGGGGATGGCGGCAGGGTCGCGAGCGCGCCACCACACGGCAGGCAGTCAGTGCCATCTTAAGAGCATTATAGGCCCCCGGGCAATACAGTGCACTGGGGCCCTCTGTACACAATCACGCACGAGAATAAAAATGCAAATGCAAATTATCAATAAGGCTATATTTATTGGTACTTCCAACAAAAACAGTGTTTAAACATTAACACAACGTGAACAATACAACATGAGCTTGCAAAGCAAGAAATTACTGATTGAAACGGTACAGTACAAAACCACTAATTATTTATTAAATTTGCGATATTTCTTTGTACAGAATTATTTTATAACTGGCTTGAAGTGAATGCTTTTTAGGATGTCATTTTCAATGCACATGAGTGAAAGCCAGTTCAAACGCTGCTGCCCCATTGTACTGCGAAGCTCATTTTTTATGAGTTTTAATCTTGAGAAGGAACGCTCTCCTGCACAGTTGGTCACCATCATGCACATGAACACTCTGAGTGCAATTTCCACATTCGGAAAAACAGATTTCAAGTTGTCTGAAATAATTTTTTTGTACAATGCAGGGAGAGTCTCACAATTTTGATCAAGAATCATGTAGTACTTGAGATGCTCACATTCATTTAGTAGGTCACCATTATCCTGATCTTTGTGATAAACATTAGCCAGATATTCACACTTTTTTTTTAGCTCATCAGAACTAATTGTTTTTAATTCACAGAAGAATGAAAACAGATTTCCAATCCATAAATAAGCTTCTGCATGTTTTGTCAGTGCAGGAATTAGAGAGTCCAGAACAGGAAAGCCCTGTACGCACGATCGGATATCCTATGGATTCTAATCCGATGGTTTTGTCTATCGGAAATCCGATGAAGCTGACTTCCATCAGTCTTGCCTACACACCATCAGTCAAAAAACCGACCGTCCCGAACGCGGTGAGGTAAAACACTCCGATGAGCCGAGAAAAAGGAAGTTCAATGCTTCTGAGCATGCGTCGACTTGATTCTGAGCATGCGTGGGTTTTTTATCTGATGGACTTGCCCACAGACGATCGGAATTTGCTATCGGTTTTTTATCCATCGGATAATTTTAAAACGTGTTCTATTTTTTAAAACCGATGGAAAAAGGACCGATGGGTCCCATACACAATCGGTTTGTCTGATGAAAACAATCCATCGGACGGTTTTCATCAGTTAAACCGATCGTGTGTACGGGGCTGAAGGAATGTTTCCACCTTAAACTTTTCACTTTTACTCAGAAGTACCGCTTCTTCTGATCCGTCATATCTAGTGAGGCGTACACTTCGCTTTCCTTCCCGTTTTTTCTTATAATCTAAATCTGGACACCTACTCCTGGCTTTCAATTCATATGCACTAAATCTGTCTATAGTATCCTGAATAGGGATGAGCTTCGTGTTCGACTCGAACATCGGCTGTTCGATCGTTCGACGAAGATCGAACGATTTGGGCCGTTCACGCCAAATTCGAGTGACGCGAACGGCCCACAATGCACTACGCCATCGCAGTGTCATCCAGGCGCTGTGATTGGCCAAGCATGCACTGTGACCCCGCATGCTTGGCCAATCACAGCGCCGGCAGCGAGGAGAGCAATGATTGGCCACAGGCAGGATGCCTGTGGCCAATTATTGCTGAGGGTGTTTAGTACACGCCCCACACTATAAAAGGCCGCCAGCACGGCGGCCTAGTGTAGTGTGTTCCGGAGCAGGGAAAGACAAGCATAGGCAGGGACAGTGACATTTATTTCTTTCTTGCTTAACCTGGATTCCTTTAGTTTAGGGAAAGAGAAGGATAGGTAGGGAGAGTGTCAGTGTGTTTTACTGTGCGAGTCCTTGTTTCTAGGGACAAAGAAGGAAAGTGAGGGGAATTCTCCTTGTGCTATAGTGTGCTTTAAAAAAACATTTTTTCTAGGGACAGAAAACTCTAGGTAGGGAGAGTGTCAGTTTCTTTCACTGTGCGAGTCCTTGTTTCTAGGGACAAAGAAGGAAAGTGAGGGGAATTCTCCTTGTGCTATAGTGTGCTTTAAAAAAAAAAAATTTCTAGGGACAGAAAACTCTAGGTAGGGAGAGTGTCAGTTTCTTTCACTGTGCGAGTCCTTGTTTCTAGGGACAAAGAAGGAAAGTGAGGGGAATTCTCCTTGTGCTATAGTGTGCTTTAAAAAAACATTTTTTCTAGGGACAGAAAACTCTAGGTAGGGAGAGTGTCAGTTTCTTTCACTGTGCGAGTCCTTGTTTCTAGGGACAAAGAAGGAAAGTGAGGGGAATTCTCCTTGTGCTATAGTGTGCTTTAAAAAAACATTTTTTCTAGGGACAGAAAACTCTAGGTAGGGAGAGTGTCAGTTTCTTTCACTGTGCGAGTCCTTGTTTCTAGGGACAAAGAAGGAAAGTGAGGGGAATTCTCCTTGTGCTATAGTGTGCTTTAAAAAAACATTTTTTCTAGGGACAGAAAACTCTAGGTAGGGAGAGTGTCAGTTTCTTTCACTGTGCGAGTCCTTGTTTCTAGGGACAAAGAAGGAAAGTGAGGGGAATTCTCCTTGTGCTATAGTGTGCTTTAAAAAAACATTTTTTCTAGGGACAGAAAACTCTAGGTAGGGAGAGTGTCAGTTTCTTTCACTGTGCGAGTCCTTGTTTCTAGGGACAAAGAAGGAAAGTGAGGGGAATTCTCCTTGTGCTATAGTGTGCTTTAAAAAAAAAAAATTTCTAGGGACAGAAAACTCTAGGTAGGGAGAGTGTCAGTTTCTTTCACTGTGCGAGTCCTTGTTTCTAGGGACAAAGAAGGAAAGTGAGGGGAATTCTCCTTGTGCTATAGTGTGCTTTAAAAAAACATTTTTTCTAGGGACAGAAAACTCTAGGTAGGGAGAGTGTCAGTTTCTTTCACTGTGCGAGTCCTTGTTTCTAGGGACAAAGAAGGAAAGTGAGGGGAATTCTCCTTGTGCTATAGTGTGCTTTAAAAAAAAAAAAATTCTAGGGACAGAAAACTCTAGGTAGGGAGAGTGTCAGTTTCTTTCACTGTGCGAGTCCTTGTTTCTAGGGACAAAGAAGGAAAGTGAGGGGAATTCTCCTTGTGCTATAGTGTGCTTTAAAAAAAAAAAAATTCTAGGGACAGAAAACTCTAGGTAGGGAGAGTGTCAGTTTCTTTCACTGTGCGAGTCCTTGTTTCTAGGGACAAAGAAGGAAAGTGAGGGGAATTCTCCTTGTGCTATAGTGTGCTTTAAAAAAACATTTTTTCTAGGGACAGAAAACTCTAGGTAGGGAGAGTGTCAGTTTCTTTCACTGTGCGAGTCCTTGTTTCTAGGGACAAAGAAGGAAAGTGAGGGGAATTCTCCTTGTGCTATAGTGTGCTTTAAAAAAACATTTTTTCTAGGGACAGAAAACTCTAGGTAGGGAGAGTGTCAGTTTCTTTCACTGTGCGAGTCCTTGTTTCTAGGGACAAAGAAGGAAAGTGAGGGGAATTCTCCTTGTGCTATAGTGTGCTTTAAAAAAACATTTTTTCTAGGGACAGAAAACTCTAGGTAGGGAGAGTGTCAGTTTCTTTCACTGTGCGAGTCCTTGTTTCTAGGGACAAAGAAGGAAAGTGAGGGGAATTCTCCTTGTGCTATAGTGTGCTTTAAAAAAAATTTTTTCTAGGGACAGAAAACTCTAGGTAGGGAGAGTGTCAGTTTCTTTCACTGTGCGAGTCCTTGTTTCTAGGGACAAAGAAGGAAAGTGAGGGGAATTCTCCTTGTGCTATAGTGTGCTTTAAAAAAACATTTTTTCTAGGGACAGAAAACTCTAGGTAGGGAGAGTGTCAGTTTCTTTCACTGTGCGAGTCCTTGTTTCTAGGGACAAAGAAGGAAAGTGAGGGGAATTCTCCTTGTGCTATAGTGTGCTTTAAAAAAACATTTTTTCTAGGGACAGAAAACTCTAGGTAGGGAGAGTGTCAGTTTCTTTCACTGTGCGAGTCCTTGTTTCTAGGGACAAAGAAGGAAAGTTAGGGGAATTCTCCTTGTGCTATAGTGTGCTTTAAAAAAAAAAAATTCTAGGGACAGAAAACTCTAGGTAGGGAGAGTGTCAGTTTCTTTCACTGTGCGAGTCCTTGTTTCTAGGGACAAAGAAGGAAAGTGAGGGGAATTCTCCTTGTGCTATAGTGTGCTTTAAAAAAACATTTTTTCTAGGGACAGAAAACTCTAGGTAGGGAGAGTGTCAGTTTCTTTCACTGTGCGAGTCCTTGTTTCTAGGGACAAAGAAGGAAAGTGAGGGGAATTCTCCTTGTGCTATAGTGTGCTTTAAAAAAAAAAAATTCTAGGGACAGAAAACTCTAGGTAGGGAGAGTGTCAGTTTCTTTCACTGTGCGAGTCCTTGTTTCTAGGGACAAAGAAGGAAAGTGAGGGGAATTCTCCTTGTGCTATAGTGTGCTTTAAAAAAAAAAAAATTCTAGGGACAGAAAACTCTAGGTAGGGAGAGTGTCAGTTTCTTTCACTGTGCGAGTCCTTGTTTCTAGGGACAAAGAAGGAAAGTGAGGGGAATTCTCCTTGTGCTATAGTGTGCTTTAAAAAAACATTTTTTCTAGGGACAGAAAACTCTAGGTAGGGAGAGTGTCAGTTTCTTTCACTGTGCGAGTCCTTGTTTCTAGGGACAAAGAAGGAAAGTGAGGGGAATTCTCCTTGTGCTATAGTGTGCTTTAAAAAAACATTTTTTCTAGGGACAGAAAACTCTAGGTAGGGAGAGTGTCAGTTTCTTTCACTGTGCGAGTCCTTGTTTCTAGGGACAAAGAAGGAAAGTGAGGGGAATTCTCCTTGTGCTATAGTGTGCTTTAAAAAAACATTTTTTCTAGGGACAGAAAACTCTAGGTAGGGAGAGTGTCAGTTTCTTTCACTGTGCGAGTCCTTGTTTCTAGGGACAAAGAAGGAAAGTGAGGGGAATTCTCCTTGTGCTATAGTGTGCTTTAAAAAAACATTTTTTCTAGGGACAGAAAACTCTAGGTAGGGAGAGTGTCAGTTTCTTTCACTGTGCGAGTCCTTGTTTCTAGGGACAAAGAAGGAAAGTGAGGGGAATTCTCCTTGTGCTATAGTGTGCTTTAAAAAAAAAAAATTTCTAGGGACAGAAAACTCTAGGTAGGGAGAGTGTCAGTTTCTTTCACTGTGCGAGTCCTTGTTTCTAGGGACAAAGAAGGAAAGTGAGGGGAATTCTCCTTGTGCTATAGTGTGCTTTAAAAAAACATTTTTTCTAGGGACAGAAAACTCTAGGTAGGGAGAGTGTCAGTTTCTTTCACTGTGCGAGTCCTTGTTTCTAGGGACAAAGAAGGAAAGTGAGGGGAATTCTCCTTGTGCTATAGTGTGCTTTAAAAAAAAAAAAATTCTAGGGACAGAAAACTCTAGGTAGGGAGAGTGTCAGTTTCTTTCACTGTGCGAGTCCTTGTTTCTAGGGACAAAGAAGGAAAGTGAGGGGAATTCTCCTTGTGCTATAGTGTGCTTTAAAAAAAAAAAAATTCTAGGGACAGAAAACTCTAGGTAGGGAGAGTGTCAGTTTCTTTCACTGTGCGAGTCCTTGTTTCTAGGGACAAAGAAGGAAAGTGAGGGGAATTCTCCTTGTGCTATAGTGTGCTTTAAAAAAACATTTTTTCTAGGGACAGAAAACTCTAGGTAGGGAGAGTGTCAGTTTCCTTCACTGTGCGAGTCCTTGTTTCTAGGGACAAAGAAGGAAAGTGAGGGGAATTCTCCTTGTGCTATAGTGTGCTTTAAAAAAACATTTTTTCTAGGGACAGAAAACTCTAGGTAGGGAGAGTGTCAGTTTCTTTCACTGTGCGAGTCCTTGTTTCTAGGGACAAAGAAGGAAAGTGAGGGGAATTCTCCTTGTGCTATAGTGTGCTTTAAAAAAACATTTTTTCTAGGGACAGAAAACTCTAGGTAGGGAGAGTGTCAGTTTCTTTCACTGTGCGAGTCCTTGTTTCTAGGGACAAAGAAGGAAAGTGAGGGGAATTCTCCTTGTGCTATAGTGTGCTTTAAAAAAAATTTTTTCTAGGGACAGAAAACTCTAGGTAGGGAGAGTGTCAGTTTCTTTCACTGTGCGAGTCCTTGTTTCTAGGGACAAAGAAGGAAAGTGAGGGGAATTCTCCTTGTGCTATAGTGTGCTTTAAAAAAACATTTTTTCTAGGGACAGAAAACTCTAGGTAGGGAGAGTGTCAGTTTCTTTCACTGTGCGAGTCCTTGTTTCTAGGGACAAAGAAGGAAAGTGAGGGGAATTCTCCTTGTGCTATAGTGTGCTTTAAAAAAACATTTTTTCTAGGGACAGAAAACTCTAGGTAGGGAGAGTGTCAGTTTCTTTCACTGTGCGAGTCCTTGTTTCTAGGGACAAAGAAGGAAAGTGAGGGGAATTCTCCTTGTGCTATAGTGTGCTTTAAAAAAAAAAAATTCTAGGGACAGAAAACTCTAGGTAGGGAGAGTGTCAGTTTCTTTCACTGTGCGAGTCCTTGTTTCTAGGGACAAAGAAGGAAAGTGAGGGGAATTCTCCTTGTGCTATAGTGTGCTTTAAAAAAACATTTTTTCTAGGGACAGAAAACTCTAGGTAGGGAGAGTGTCAGTTTCTTTCACTGTGCGAGTCCTTGTTTCTAGGGACAAAGAAGGAAAGTGAGGGGAATTCTCCTTGTGCTATAGTGTGCTTTAAAAAAAAAAATTCTAGGGACAGAAAACTCTAGGTAGGGAGAGTGTCAGTTTCTTTCACTGTGCGAGTCCTTGTTTCTAGGGACAAAGAAGGAAAGTGAGGGGAATTCTCCTTGTGCTATAGTGTGCTTTAAAAAAAAAAAATTTCTAGGGACAGAAAACTCTAGGTAGGGAGAGTGTCAGTTTCTTTCACTGTGCGAGTCCTTGTTTCTAGGGACAAAGAAGGAAAGTGAGGGGAATTCTCCTTGTGCTATAGTGTGCTTTAAAAAAACATTTTTTCTAGGGACAGAAAACTCTAGGTAGGGAGAGTGTCAGTTTCTTTCACTGTGCGAGTCCTTGTTTCTAGGGACAAAGAAGGAAAGTGAGGGAAATTCTCCTTGTGCTATAGTGTGCTTTAAAAAAACATTTTTTCTAGGGACAGAAAACTCTAGGTAGGGAGAGTGGCAGTTTCTTTCACTGTGCGAGTCCTTGTTTCTAGGGACAAAGAAGGAAAGTGAGGGGAATTCTCCTTGTGCTATAGTGTGCTTTAAAAAAACATTTTTTCTAGGGACAGAAAACTCTAGGTAGGGAGAGTGTCAGTTTCTTTCACTGTGCGAGTCCTTGTTTCTAGGGACAAATAAGGAAAGTGAGGGGAATTCTCCTTGTGCTATAGTGTGCTTTAAAAAAACATTTTTTCTAGGGACAGAAAACTCTAGGTAGGGAGAGTGTCAGTTTCTTTCACTGTGCGAGTCCTTGTTTCTAGGGACAAAGAAGGAAAGTGAGGGGAATTCTCCTTGTGCTATAGTGTGCTTTAAAAAAACATTTTTTCTAGGGACAGAAAACTCTAGGTAGGGAGAGTGTCAGTTTCTTTCACTGTGCGAGTCCTTGTTTCTAGGGACTAGGAAGGAAAGTGAGGGGAATTCTCCTTGTGCTATAGTGTGCTTTAAAAAAACATTTTTTCTAGGGACAGAAAACTCTAGGTAGGGAGAGTGTCAGTTTCTTTCACTGTGCGAGTCCTTGTTTCTAGGGACAAAGAAGGAAAGTGAGGGGAATTCTCCTTGTGCTATAGTGTGCTTTAAAAAAAACATTTTTTCTAGGGACAGAAAACTCTAGGTAGGGAGAGTGTCAGTTTCTTTCACTGTGCGAGTCCTTGTTTCTAGGGACAAAGAAGGAAAGTGAGGGGAATTCTCCTTGTGCTATAGTGTGCTTTAAAAAAACATTTTTTCTAGGGACAGAAAACTCTAGGTAGGGAGAGTGTCAGTTTCTTTCACTGTGCGAGTCCTTGTTTCTAGGGACAAAGAAGGAAAGTGAGGGGAATTCTCCTTGTGCTATAGTGTGCTTTAAAAAAACATTTTTTCTAGGGACAGAAAACTCTAGGTAGGGAGAGTGTCAGTTTATTTCACTGTGCGAGTCCTTGTTTCTAGGGACAAAGAAGGAAAGTGAGGGGAATTCTCCTTGTGCTATAGTGTGCTTTAAAAAAACATTTTTTCTAGGGACAGAAAACTCTAGGTAGGGAGAGTGTCAGTTTCTTTCACTGTGCGAGTCCTTGTTTCTAGGGACAAAGAAGGAAAGTGAGGGGAATTCTCCTTGTGCTATAGTGTGCTTTAAAAAAACATTTTTTCTAGGGACAGAAAACTCTAGGTAGGGAGAGTGTCAGTTTCTTTCACTGTGCGAGTCCTTGTTTCTAGGGACAAAGAAGGAAAGTGAGGGGAATTCTCCTTGTGCTATAGTGTGCTTTAAAAAAACATTTTTTCTAGGGACAGAAAACTCTAGGTAGGGAGAGTGTCAGTTTCTTTCACTGTGCGAGTCCTTGTTTCTAGGGACAAAGAAGGAAAGTGAGGGGAATTCTCCTTGTGCTATAGTGTGCTAAAGCATTCCTCATCAACCATCTTTGAAATCCTTGTTTTTATGGGCAGTCAGGGAAATTGTCGTTGTGCTATTCTGTGCAAAAGCAATCATCCTCAACCATATTTAGAAATCCTTAAGTAAAGGGACAGAGAAGGACACCTGAAGGTAGCCCTTATTGCTTTTTTCCCATCTCCCTGCAGGCCATCTATTAGAATGTCTGGAAGGCAAACAAGGAGAGGCAGACAGTCAGGAGGCAATAAAAGAGGGCAAGCAGGCTCGGTGTCTGGGGGCAACAGTGCTGGTCGTGGACGCGGTGCATTGTCATCAGCACATGGCCATGGGACACGCTTGTCCTTCTTTTCGGCAGCTGGACATGTTGAGCCACATCATGCCGAAGACTTGGTAGAGTGGATGACCAAGCCCTCCTCCTCCTCCTCATCCTCTCTCACCCAGGCTCAGGGTACTGGCAAAGCAGCTGCCAAAGCGTCCTCTTCCCTGGTATCAATGTCAGACTCATCATCAGTCACTCCTTCCCTAGACCCACCATGTCCTCCTCCTGAGGAGTCCCCCGAACTGTTTGAGCACAGTGTTGGGTACATGCTCCAGGAGGATGCCCAGCGTTTCGAAGGGTCTGATGATGAAACCCAGCTACAGGAAGGCAGTAGCGTGAGAGCAGACAGAGGGGATGCTCAAGAAGGACACCAATCTGGCAGTCATGTTCCAGCAGCTGCAGCATACTGCCAGATTGGCTCCAGTGATGAGGAGGGAGGGGATGATGAGGTCACTGACTCCACGTGGGTGCCTAATAGGAGAGAGGAGGAGGAGGAGGATGAGGAGGAGGCACATCTCCAATGAGGCAGGATGCCCTTTGGTGGCCAGCGTAAGGGCAGTACACCGACAGAATCACACCGCAGAGCTCCGCCTGTGCAGGGCGCTGCCTCTGCCCGTCATTCAAAAAGTTCTTTGGTGTGGGCCTTTTTTGAGGCTAGTGCATCAGATCGCACAGCTGCTGTTTGCAACATATGTCTCAAGCGTATATCGCGTGGCCAAAACATCAGCCGCTTGGGTACCACATGCCTGACCAGACATATGTTGACCTGCCATGCAGCTCGTTGGCAAGCCTACCTCAAAGACCCACACCAAAGAACAAAGCGGACCTCTCCTTGCACCGCATCAGCTGGGATCTCCAACCCCACTATAACTTCAGTCCTCTCTGAAACATGCACTGAGAGGAATGAAGGTGTAGAATTAGGTGTGTCACAGCCAAGTACTTGCGGCCACTCTGCTAGCAGTACACCGACGTCCGATTCTAGCAGGCAAATTTCCCTGCCCCAGCTGCTGGACCGTCGAAAGAAGTTCACTCCCAGCCATCCACATGCCCAGCGGTTGAATGCTAGCTTGGCTAAATTGCTAGCGCTTCAACTGCTGCCTTTTCAGTTGGTAGACTCGGCCCCCTTCCGTGAGTTTGTGCAATGTGCGGTTCCTCAGTGGCAGGTTCCCAAACGCCACTTTTTCTCACGGAAGGCTATTCCGGCTCTCTACCGGCATGTGGAAGGCAATGTCTTGGCCTCGCTGGACAGGGCGGTCAGCGGTAAGGTGCATATTACCGCTGACTCATGGTCCAGCAGGCATGGACATGGACGTTACCTTTCTTTCACGGCCCATTGGGTCACTCTTT
This sequence comes from Rana muscosa, assembly GCA_029206835.1. Lineage (NCBI taxonomy): Eukaryota > Metazoa > Chordata > Amphibia > Anura > Ranidae > Rana > Rana muscosa. The sequence goes on along the minus strand of CM055118.1, from coordinate 364,860,625 downwards.
TGGCAGCTGGGAAGGATGCAGGACAAGGTGCAGTAGTGTTGGAGGTTGTTCCACCGCCACGCCTCCAAAATGCTACTACTGGTTGTGACACACCTCTCTCCTCCACCCCCTCCTCTTCTTCTTCCTCCATGGCCTCTTCCTGTGGTTTGTCCTCGGAACCAGCGGTGCTCCGTAGGCGTTCAAGGGGCTACGCAAGTACGCAGGCAAAAAGATGCCATGCCGTGCTTGCGCTGGTGTGTTTGGGGGACAGAAGCCACACTGGGGCAGAGGTCCTGTCTGCTCTGCAGGGCCAGGCCGAGAGGTGGTTGACGCCACGCCAGCTTAAGTCAGGAATGGTGGTTTGCGACAATGGCACCAACCTCCTCTCCGCCCTCCGACAGGGACAACTGACCCATGTGCCCTGTGTGGCTCACGTCCTTAACCTGGTGGTGCAGCGGTTCTTGGGCAGGTACCCGAGCTTACAGGATGTCCTGAGGCAGGCCAGGAAAGTCTGTGTGCATTTCCGCAGATCTTATAATGCCAGTGCTCGCCTGGCTGAGCTGCAAAAGGAGTTGAACCTGCCCAAGAACCGCCTTATATGTGACATGCCCACCAGGTGGAACTCAACGTTGGCCATGCTGCAGCGGCTGCACACGCAGCAGAGGGCCATCAATGAGTACCTGTGCGACTACGGCACCAGGACAGGGTCAGGGGAGCTTGGTTTTTTTTCTCCACGCCAGTGGGGCATGATCAGGGATGCATGCACTGTCCTGGCACCATTTGAGGAGGCCACGAGGATGGTGAGCAGTGACAGTGCATGCATCAGTGACACTGTACCTCTTGTCCACCTGTTGGAGCACACGCTGCGTGGAATAATGGACAGGGCACTTGAGGCAGAACAGAGGCAGGAAGAGGAGGACTTCCTTGCCTCTCAAGGCCCCCTTTACCCAGACAGTGTTCCTTCTGTCCCACCCATCGCACAGGAAGAGGAGGAGGAGGAGGAGGAGGAGGAGGATTGTGTCAGCATGGAGGTGGAGGCTGGCACTCAGCATCATCAGCAGCAGTCTTTTAGGGATGATTTACAGTCCCAAGAAACCAGTGGACTTGTACGTGGCTGGGAGGAGGTGGCTGCGGATCATGTCGTCCTTAGTGACCCAGAGGACTCCGGAGCGAATGCCTCAGCAAACCTACGCTGCATGGCCTCCCTGATCCTGCAAAGTCTGCGGAAGGATCCTCGTATTCTTCGGATCAAGGAGAGGGACCATTACTGGCTGGCCACTCTCCTTGATCCACGGTACAAGGGTAAGGTTGCGGACCTTATGTTACCGTCGCAGAGGGAGCAGAGGATGAGACAACTCCGGGAGGCCTTGCAGAAAGGTCTGTGCAACGCGTTCCCAGAGACTGGGAGGTTACAAACTCCTGGTCCTGGACAACGAGTTGCTGAGGCTTCGGCCAGTCAAAGAAGGAGCGGTGGGGAAGGTGGCCGTCTGACCGATGCGTTCAGACAATTCTTTAGTCCGCAGCCCCAAAGTATGATCGGTTCCAGCAACCATCGCCAGCGTCTGATAAACATGGTGCAGGAATATCTAGGGGCAAGGTCAGACTTGGACACCTTCCCCACCGAAAATCCTCTGGCTTACTGGGTCTTGAGGATGGATCACTGGCCAGAGCTTGCACAGTATGCAATTGAGCTACTGGCCTGTCCTGCATCCAGCGTTCTTTCGGAACGCACATTCAGTGCTGCTGGAGGATTTGTCACGGATCACAGGGTGCGCCTGTCCACCGACTCGGTTGATCGACTGACTTTCATCAAGATGAACCAGTCTTGGATCACCACCAGCTACCACACACCTGATGCTGATATAACAGACTAATTGATTTTAACATGTCACATCCCTTCAAGACTGATGCTGATGCAGAGTGTCTGTGCTGTTATGTTGACTGGCTATCCTCCTCCTCCGAGTCCTCAATGATACGATTGATGATGATAGCTTGGAAGCTCATTTTTGTTTATGGGTGCCGCCACCAGTGGCTAAGGCCCAATTTTTCAGCCCCTGTTTTACAGGGGCGTGTAATTACAATTTTTTTAGCAATAATTTGCCATAGGGCTCATTGCTGTGCTCCAAGTACAGTATCTGTGAGGGGTTGGAGTGTTGTGGCACCAGTGCCTAAGGCCCAATTTTTCAGCCCCTGTTTAAAAGGGGCGTGTCATTACAATTTTTGAAGCAATACTTTGCAACAGGGCTCATTGCTGTGCTCCAAGTACAGTATCTGTGAGGGGTTGTAGTGTTGTGCCACCAGTGCCTAAGGCCCAATTTTTCAGCCCCTGTTTAACAGGGGCGTGTCATTACAATTTTTGAAGCAATACTTTGCAACAGGGCTCATTGCTGTGCTCCAAGTACAGTATCTGTGAGGGGTTGTAGTGTTGTGCCACCAGTGCCTAAGGCCCAATTTTTCAGCCCCTGTTTAACAGGGGCGTGTCATTACAATTTTTGAAGCAATACTTTGCAACAGGGCTCATTGCTGTGCTCCAAGTACAGTATCTGTGAGGGGTTGTAGTGTTGTGCCACCAGTGCCTAAGGCCCAATTTTTCAGCCCCTGTTCAACAGGGGCATGCAATTACAATTCTTGATCTAATAATTCACAGCAGGGCCCATTGCTGCACCCACCAAGAGTAACTGTCAGGGCTTACAGTGTTGTGGCACCAGCACCACCATCAAAGGCCCAATTTTTACTACCACTGTTCAACAATTATATGTAATTAAAATTCCTGATATTATAGTTGACAGCAGGGCGTTCCAGCACCAACCAAGAGTAACTGTGAGTGCTTACAGTGTTGTGCCAACACCAACAACTAAGGGGCCTATTTCTGCAGAGTATATACGGCAGGTCCCTACTTTCAAACATCCAACTTACAAACGACTCCTACTTGCAAACGCAAGAAGACAACAGGAAGTGAGAGGAAATCTACCACTAGGAAGGAAATTTCTCTCCTGTAAGAATAAATATGGGAGAAAGGTGTCTCCTCTGTACTGATGCTTTATCAGCAATCCTTGTTTCAAGAAAAACACCACATTTCAAAAACAGTTGTCATTGGGACGGAAAGTGAGGTGAAATGTTCTGAACAGGGGCACAGACAGCAAAACAAATGTTACAGGGGTGATAACCCTTACCTATGTTTTCCAAAAAGTTGAAAAATAGATTTTTGGGCTGGAGCTACACTTCAACAATGTACCTGTTCAAAATTACAAACACATTCTACATAAGAACAAACCTACAGTCCCTGTCTTGTATGCACCGCCTGTATACGGCTGTTCAGAGTATATAGGGCCTTTTTTATTTTATGTGCGGGGTTCCCCTTAATATCCATACAAGACCCAAAGGGGCTGGTAATGGGCTGGGGTAGGGGGGGGGGGTCATGGGGTAGCTATGCCATTTTTCTTAAAAGATTTTCATCCATATTACCGGGACCAGACATTACATTAAAGCCGCAAGCAGTTTTAAATGGCTTTTTTTTCCTTTAGAAGTGTCATTTTGTGCAGGGACAGTTCTAAACACGGGAAACACGTGGCACTTCACAGGCATACTTTAGACACCCCCCAGGTACGATATTTAAAGGAATATTTGACTTTTTTTTTTCACTTTATGCATCATTAAAATGACTGCTCCCGAAAAACGACCGTTTTTAAAACTTCTTTTTGCATTGATACATGTCCCCTGGTGCAGAACCCGGGTTCCCAAACCCTTTTTAGGACAATAACATGCATAATAGTTGTTATAATTAGCACTTTAGAATTCGAACGTTTGCATCCATTGTATTTAATAGGGTTCTAATGTTCGTACGAACTTTCGGTCCGTTCGCGGGTTCTGGTGCGAACCGAACCCGGGGGTGTTCGGCTCATCACTAATCCTGAAGATACGTTTTTAGAGACTCAAGAAGGTTCATGGCAACAAGTATGTTCACACCTTCTGATTGCAGGACCTTGCTTGTTTTCTTGACTCTTTCAAGAACGTCATTCCAAAGAATTGTGAGGAAGATCGTTTCCAGGTTTTCCATTTTGTCACTCAATCCTTCTGCCTCTCGCCGTGTTTACTTCCTGTTCAGTGTCAGCTGATACAGAATCTAGTGCATTTTTAATTTTCTCAAAACCCTCGTGTAAAGCATGAACAGCATCAAAATGTGCTGACCATCTTGTGTCAGACAGACGCTTGACCACGATGTTTTTTCCAAGAGATGATGCAAGAACATTCCATCGATGTGTGGAAGCAGAGAAAAATGAATAAAGACGCTGAACAAAGTCAAAGAATTTTACAGTCTGTAGACAACACTCTGCTGCTTTTACTCCCACCAGGTTCAGGCTGTGTCCAGCACAGGGGACATACATGGCGAACTCATTCAACTGAAGAATCCGTGCTTGCAATCCAGTATAGCGTCCAGACATATTTGAGGCATTGTCATATGACTGACCACGGCAGTTGGATAGTGGAATTTTGTTCTCATTAAGGAATCCCACAACAGTGTCAGCTAGATTTTTTGCTCCATGAGAAAAGATGGGGATGAACTTAAGAAAACGTTCCACGGGCTCACATCCTCGAATGTACCGGACAGTAAATGTCAGTTGATCGGTGTGTGAGATGTCTGGAGTGGAATCCACACTTATTGAATAATATTTTGATTCTTTTATTTCTTCAAAAATAGCAATACGTTGTCCCATTATTTCAATGAATTCCTCACAAATGTTTGCTGATAAATATGATGGGTTCCCCTTTCCTGTATTCCCATACAATTTGAGATGTTCTTCCAAAAAAGGGTCAAATTCACTTAACAGCTCAAGAATACCTAAATAGTTTCCATTTTTAGCAGACCCAATTTTTTTGTTTTCTCCACGAAATGGCAGACCTCTGGAGGCAAGAATGCGAATTACAGAAACCACTCGTGTCAACACTTTATGCCAATACTCCTGCTCTGAGCGAAGTTGTTGAAGTAATAGTGTATCGACGTTTCAGGTTTCTTTATGGCGAATCAAATATGTTGTCATGCACCTGCGATGTTCTTCTCCATTTTCATGTTCACCAATAACATTGCTCTGTTTCCAGTCATTGAATCCTGATGTAGCAAAGGGAGATTCTGTCTTGGAAAATAGGCGACATGCAAAGCAGTACAAACGACCTTGGGATGGTGAATAGAGTAGCCATTCACGCTTTACACACTCGCCATTCCGCAATTCACGTTTAAACACATTCTTTGACAAATACCTTGTCTGTGTATTTTCTCTTCCAGTTCCTTTATACACTCTGCCTGAGTTTAAAAGGTTGCTGTCATGATTCTGGCATTCTGTCGGCCCACTATGAATCCAGTAATCCATTGTACTAGTATTGCTAATATCCCATAGCCCCGGATCTGTGTCTTGGGTTGCAAACTCCCTTACTGATACAGATGTGGGCATTTCCTCTTGTAAATTTTCCCCAGCAGCAGGATCAGGTAATGATACCATTGGTATTTCTGCTGGAATTGGAGTGCATGTAGATGTGGATGCTACATCTGGAGGAGCAGAACTACTGGCTGATGTTACACCTGGATTGAGCCAAGATGTTAGTTTTGGAAGTTTGCACATTTTCTCTTTCTCCTCTGCAGCCTTTTACCTCTTCTGTGCTCCACTCAAAACATTACGTTTCATTTCTGCTCTGAAGGTTATTTTCACCAACACGTAATAAAGTTTATTTTTCCTCACCATTTTGCACTTTCTCGAACTAGTGGCAACTCTAAAATTGATATATAAAGGGGGACACATAAGATATTACAGTCAAAACTTGAGGGGGCACTAATAACTTTCACCACTAAATCATACAACTAAAAAAAAACGAAATAAATATATATATATAAATGTACACACTCTTGTGCTGCTGGTGCTGGTGGGTATTAATGCTGGCATGGGTACTGCTGGTGCTGGTGGGAATTAATGCTGGAGTGGCATGTGTACTGCTGCCTGGCTCCTCTGAGATGCAGAAGTGTGACAGGAAGCATGCGGCTGCAGTAGAGAGCAGAGCCAATGCTTCCTGTATCTGTCACAGGTTGAGTGCATTTGATATCACTCTGCCTATGAAGATCCGGAATTACACAGAAAGCATCAGCTCCATTCTTCACAGTGACACATAGGCGTATCTAGTGAAAATGGCGCCTATGGCAAGCACTGAAACTGAGCCCCTGTCAAAACATTTGAAACCCATCTTTCAGATAACCTTAACAAAAAAAAAAAGCTAACAAAACCCATAATTGCAGTAATATCAGCACCCATAAATGCGGCCTTACCAGCACCCATAAATGCAGTGGCAGTACATTCATTCATCATCAGTGACCGAGACCAGTAGTAGTCACTGATGAATGATTTTACTGGTCACTGATGAATTATTTTACTGGTCACTGATGAATTATTTTACTGGTCACATTCATTGATGAATGACTTTACTGGTCACGTTCACTAATGAATTATTAAACTGGTGACTGACAGTGACCTTTAAAATCATTCATCAGTGAACGTGACCAGTAAAATAATTTATCAGTGACCAGTAAAATCATTTATCAGTGACCAGTAAAATAATTCATCAGTGACCAGTAAAATAATTCATCAGTGACCAATAAAATGATTCATCAGTGACCAGTAAAATAATTCATCAGTGACCAGTAAAATCATTCATCAGTGACCAGTAAAATAATTCATCAGTGACCAGTAAAATAATTCATCAGTGACCAGTAAAATCATTCATCAGTGAGTCACTGATGAATTATTTTACTGGTCCCTGATGAATAATTTTACTGGTCACGTTCACTGATTTTACTGGTCACGTTCATTGATGAATTATTTTACTGGTCACTGATGAATTATTTTACTGGTCACGGTCACTAATGAACTATTTTACTGGTCACTGACAGTGGCCGTTAAAATCATTCATCAGTGAACGTGACCAGTAAAATAATTCATCAGTGACCAGTAAAATAATTTGTCAGTGACTAGTAAAATCATTCATCAGTGACCAGTAAAATAATTCATCAGTGACCAGTAAAATAATTCATCAGTGAGTCACTGATGAATTATTTTACTGGTCCCTGATGAATTATTTTACTGGTCATGTTCACTGATTTTACTGGTCACGTTCATTGATTAATTATTTTACTGGTCACTGATGAATTATTTTACTGGTCACGTTCACTAATGAATTATTTTACTGGTCACTGACAGTGACCGTTAAAGTCATTCATCAGTGAACGTGACCAGTAAAATAATTCATACTGAGCATGACCAATAAAATCATTCATCAGTGACCAGTAAAATCATTCATCAGTGACCAGTAAAATCATTCATCAGTGAATGTGACCAGTAAAATAATTCATCAATGAGCAGTAAAATCATTCATCAGTGAGTCACTGATGAATTATTTTACTGGTCACTGATGAATAATTTAACTGGTCACATTCACTGATTTTACTGGTCACGTTCATTGATTAATTATTTTACTGGTCACTGATGAATTATTTTACTGGTCACGTTCACTAATGAATTATTTTACTGGTCACTGACAGTGACCGTTAAAATCATTCAAACAGTGAACGTGACCAGTAAATTAATTCATCAGTGACCAGTAAAATCATTCATCAGTGTCCAGTAAAATCATTCATCAGTGACCAGTAAAATAATTCATCAGTGACCAGTAAAATAATTAATCAATGACCAGTAAAATCATTCATCAGTGACCAGTAAAATCATTCATCAGTGACCAGTAAAATCATTCATCAGTGACCAGTAAAATAATTCATCAGTGACCAGTAAAATCATTCATCAGTGACCAGTAAAATAATTAATCAGTGACCAGTAAAATAATTCATCAGTGACCAGTAAAATCATTCATCAGTGACCAGTAAAATCATTAATCAGTGAACGTGACCAGTAAAATTATTCATCAGTGACCAGTAAAATTATTCATCAATGACCAGTAAAATCATTCATCAGTGAGTCACTGATGAATTATTTTACTGGTCACTGATGAATTATTTTACTGGTCACGTTCACTAATGAATTATTTTACTGGTCACTGATGAATTATTTTACTGGTCACGTTCACTGATGAATTATTTTACTGGTCACTGATGAATTATTTTACTGGTCACGTTCACTAATGTATTATTTTACTGGTCACTGATGAATTATTTTACTGGTCACTGACAGTGATCGTTAAAATCATTCATCAGTGAACGTGACCAATAAAATAATTAATCAATGAACGTGACCAGTATAATCAGTGAACGTGACCAGTGAGTGAGTGCAGGACATTAATACATCAGTTACTTATGACCAGTGCAGGACATTTACCACCCTCCTCCCCCCTCCTCCCCTTGCGGCCTTGCCATGCTGCATATTAAAATCACAGTTAATAATCTTCAGACTGCATGGCATCAACTTAATTTAGTATAGTGCTTTCTTACTTGAGGTTGAAGTTGAGATGCTACACTAACAGTAGGACAAATTGGCATTGCTGGTTCCTCCTCGGCGGCGCTTAGCTCCTCTTGGTAGCAGCAGGCAGCTCTCACTCACTCCTTCATGAAAATCTTCTCCCGAGTCCCGCCTCCGACCGTGACGTCACGCCGCCAGGACGGTGCTGACGTGCTGTAATAGTAAACTTAGAGGGAGGGAGGGAAGTCGTGGGTGGCAGCGATGTTTTCTATTGGCTGGCGCCGGCCGGGTGCAGGTCAGAGCGAGCCACATCCAGAATGTCCATGACACATCATGTCCATCCCAGTGCGGGAAGCGGCCGCGGACCCGCGGCAGCGCGGCCGCGGCTAAATGATGCTTGGCAAGTTGACTGATGGGGTCGCTGGGCAGGTGGGCTCCCAGCAAAGTGGGGCCCCCGGGCAACTGCCCAGCATGCCCATTCGAAAAGACGGCCCTGCAGGCAGTTAAAGAGGACGTTCAGGTACGTGATTGTGCCTGTACGAGCCATTCTGCCCACGTATATATGCCGTGAGCGGTCGTTAAGCGGTTAATCATTATGTAAGAAAAGGACATTTCTGACCTGGAAGTTTGTCACCTATGGACAAATGTCCTTTTCCAACAAAGGCATTACTTCTCACATCACAATTACACAACTGTTTCACCAATTTCATAGTCTATTGTCCCATGTGTCCCTGTGGCTTACTTTATGTAGGGTTCTGCCCCCCCCCCTTCCTTCACTCCACAGTCCCTTACAGCTCTGCCTCCCTCACTGTCCTACCTTTACATAGGTGAACAGCAGAACAGCTCTGGACAGAAGGTGGGAGTGGGGGATCCTGCCAGAATTAACTTTTCATAATAACAAGCTAATGGTTGGTTGCTAGGACTGCCCTGCATCCTAGCAAACAATCACTGGCTAGTTAACTTGAAAAGTTAGCTCTGGAATCTCCTGTTCCCATCTTCCGTCCAGAGCTGTTCTGCCTTCAGAACTGCACTCTGCTGTGATAATGATGGCGGCAAAGGCTGATGGAAGAACTGTAGCTCCCCAGTGCCAGTAGCACTCATGCAGCCCCAGACCAGGACACTCCCACCACCATGCTTGACTGTAAGCAAGACACACTTGTCTTTGTACTCCCCCCACCCACGCTTGACACCATCTGAACCAAATAAGTTTATCTTGGTCTCATCAGACCACAGGACATGGTTCCTGTAATCCATGTCCTTAGTCTGCTTGTCTTCAGCAAACTGTTTGCGGGCTTTCTTGTGCATCATCTCTAGAAGAGGCTTCCTTTTGGGATGACAGCCATGGTCTGAGCACTGACAAGCTGACCCCCCACCCCTTCAACCTCTGCAGCAATGCTGGCAGCACTTATACGTCTATTTCCCAAAGACAACCTCTGGATATGACGCTGAGCATGTGCACTCAACTTCTTTGGTCGACTATGGCGAGGCCTGTTCTGAGTGGAACCGGTCCTGTTGAACCGTTGCATGGTCTTGGCCACCGTGCTGCAGCTCAGTTTCAGGGTCTTGCCAATCTTCTTATAGCCTAGGCCATCTTTATGTAGAGCAACAATTCTTTTTTTCAGATCCTCAGAGACTTCTTTGCCATGAGATGCCATGTTGAACTTCCAGTGACCAGTATGAGAGAGTGAGAGCAATAACACCAAATTTAACACACCTGCTCCCCATTCACACGTGAGACCTTGTAACACTAAGGAGTCACATGACACTGGGAGGGAAAATGGCTAATTGGACCCAATTTGGACATTTTCCCTTAGGGGTGTACTCACTTTTCTTGTCAGCGGTTTAGACATTGAGTTATTTTGTGGGGACAGCAAATTTACACTGTTATACAAACTGTACACTCACTACTTTACATTGTAGCAAAGTGTCATTTCTTCAGTGTTGTCACATGAAAAGATATAGTAAAATATTTACAAAAATGTGGGGGTGTACTCACTTTTGTGAGATACTGTAGGTAAGGGCAGAGCCACCTAGCGATGTCGCCTGGTGGCACCGCCTCTTTGTGACATCACTGACCCAGCATGAACTCTTTTTCGGTCATGCCCCTTTGTCAGCTTCTGTTGGACTGGCTGCCATACACATGGGCTAAATGTTGGCAGTTTCTATTGAACCAGCCAAAGCTGCCCAACATTCAGCCCATGTGTACTAGGCTTTACTATGAGACCATTCAAGGTTCTCATTTTTAACAGAAGCCTTAATGACCCCCAGAACACATTAGCTGTCTTTAAGCACAATACCAATAAATGTTCTGGTGCTCCTTCCATGTATGCACATTTTTTTCTGGTAACCTTCTGGGGATCTAACTGGAGGGTAGCCTTATCTCCCGTGAGTCAGTGGGCTCTTCAAATGTTTTTGCCCTCTCACTATTTCATATAAACTTATATCAAAGTCCCAGTGCCTCTTGGATGTCTTTTGTTGCTAGTTTAAATTGGATGGGGTGCAGGGAAAGCTTTGGGATACTCCAAAATTTAGTGCACAAACATTTGGAGGACTGCTCCTATTTTGTCTATTCTCTTCAGAGAGGCAGCCCCCCTCTTTGCAGCAACTAGATACATAAGCACTTACTTTGGGGGCTCCCAGCAGGGCAGATCCCACGTATGCAAAGCTGACACAGTCACACGGGGGGTTAACAGCAAACAGTCACTAGGATCCTACTTCCAGGCCTTTACTCCCTGTGTCTGCAGATACTTGGATTGATCCTGTCCAATATTTTCAAGACCAGGGTTTCTCAACCAGGTGTGAGGGGGTTAGCTCGGCAGCGGGTGTGTGTGACCCCCGGGATGGGCTCCCCACACAAAACAGGCCCAGCAAACGGAGGTTGTGGTTTTCAAAATCAAAAAAAGGTGCGGTTTATTTTCTATTTACAGTGACAAAACACAGCAAAGCAAAAGAAACATAACCAAAATAAATCCTGGTCAAGTTGACCTCTGACTAAACATACAGGTTTCCTAACTAACAACTGGGATCAGCCTAGTGCTGTCCTAGTCCCTAAGTCCCTGGTTTTAAATGTCCAAGCAAATAGCCACACAGGCTTTGTCTCACCGCACAGGGGTTCACTCTCCCTAGACAGTCCACACAGGTCTGGTTCCAGGCATGAGCTAACACCTAATGAATCTGGGAGTTCTTATAGAGGCCTAAATGAGCTGACAAGCTTCAGCTGGTCTCATCAACTCCCTGTCTGCACGACGCCCAGCCCTCTCCCTAGAGGTATGAGTCATCCATGAGCCCACTAGCCTTATACAACTCTCCACCTAGTTGTATAAGTCGGCGTAAAGCCTGAATCTGGGCGAAATATATCTACCCCCCTGGATGCAACCAGGTGACTTTACCTTCCTGCTGTCACATACCCCCCCCTCTTGTTTTAACCTCGGGGTTGGAACACCAGCAATCAGGCATTCATGTACTCGAGACAAAGCATCCACATTCCCCATTTGAACGCCAGGGCGATGCTTTACTGTGAAGTTGAATTCCTGGAGGGCCAGGAACCACCTATTCACTCTTCTATTTGTTTCCTTGTTTTGAGCCATCCACTTTAACGGAGCGTGATCCGTAACCATGTCAAAGTGCCTACCTAGCAGGTAGTACCGAAGGGAATCTAGAGCCCACTTCACCGCTAAACACTCCTTTTCAACGGTGGCGTAATTTACCTCATGGGACTTCAACTTCCTGCTGAGGTAAATGACTGGGTGCTCTTCCCCGTTCCAGACCTGGGACAATACTGCTCCTAACCCCACATCTGACGCATCACTTTGTACGACAAAGTCTTTAGAGAAGTCGGGTGAGTACAACACTGGCTGGCTACATAAGGCTTGTTTCAAGAATTGGAATGCTGCCTCAGCCTCGGGGGTCCATTTAATCATGACCGACCCTTTCCCCTTCGTCAGGTTGGTTAGGGGCACAGCCTTAGAAGCAAAGTGGGGAATGAATCGCCGATAATACCCAGCGATTCCCAGAAAGGCTCGTACCTGCTTCTTGCTGTTGGGACGTGGCCAACTCTGGATGGCCTCGACTTTGTTGAGTTGGGGTTTTATTACTCCCCTCCCAATGGTGTACCCAAGATATTTGGCCTCCTCCTGCCCAATGGTACACTTCTTGGGGTTAGCCGTAAACCCCGCTTCCCGAACAGAGTCCAGGACTGCTTGCACTTTTGGCAGATGTGAGGCCCAATCTGTGCTATGGACAATTACGTCATCCAGGTAAGCCGCAGCATACTTCCGATGGGGCCTCAGCATCTGGTCCATTTTCCGCTGGAATGTGGCCGGCGCATTCTGTAACCCGAACGGCATTCTTTTATATTGGAACGCCCCGTCTGGGGTTACAAATGCGGTTTTCTCTTTGGCCGACTTGGCCAGGGGGATTTGCCAATACCCTTTTGTGAGGTCAAGAGTCGTCATGTATCGGGCTGTTCCCAGCCGGTCGATCAACTCATCTATACGTGGCATGGGGTAGGTGTCAAATTTTGTAACTTTGTTCAACTGACGAAAATCGTTACAAAATCGCCAGCTCCCATCCGGTTTAGGCACCAACACGATGAGACTAGACCAATCACTTTGGGACTCCTCTATCACCCCTAAGTTCAGCATTTTCTGTACTTCCTCCCGTATTGCCTCCCGTCGAGCCTCTGGGATCCGATAGGGTTTTAACTTCACCCTTTCACCGGGCGGGGTAATGATGTCATGCTCTACCCCAGATGTTTGTCCCGGCAGCTCAGAGAATACCTCCTTGTTGCGAAGCACAAACTCCTTAACCTCCTGTTGTTGGGGTTGTGACAAGGTGGCTGCTATTCCAACCTCAGGAATCACGCAACCAGTTTGAGCTGGTGACCAAGTGTCTGCGACTAGGGACTCTCTATCCCTCCAGGCTTTCAACAGATTAACGTGATAGATCTGTTCGGGCTTTCGCCTTCCTGGTTGTCTGACCTTGTAATTCACTTCGCTCACTTTTTCCATTATCTCGTAGGGGCCTTGCCATTTGGCAAGGAATTTACTTTCAACCGTAGGGACAAGTACCAATATCCTATCCCCCGGGGAAAAGGTACGGGTCTTGGCTCCACGGTTGTACACTCTCTGCTGTGCCAACTGCGCTTGGGCCAAATGTTCCTTCACGATGGGCATTACCTGTGCAATTCGATCTTGCATCAGGGCGACATGCTCAATCACACTCCTGTGGGGAGAACTCTCACTTTCCCAAGTTTCCTTGGCAATATCCAACAGCCCTCTTGGGTGTCTCCCATACAGTAACTCAAAGGGGGAGAATCCCGTAGAGGATTGGGGCACCTCCCTAATAGCAAACATCAAATAAGGAAGTAAACAGTCCCAATCCTTTCCATCTCTATCCACCACTTTCTTCAACATTTGTTTTAGGGTTTTGTTGAATCTTTCAACCAGCCCATCGGTTTGGGGGTGATACACAGACGTACGCAATTGCGTCACTTTGAACAATTTACACAGCTCTTTCATAACCCGGGACATAAAGGGTGTACCTTGGTCCGTAAGCAGTTCTTTACAAATACCCACCCGGCTAAAAACAAGAGATAGCTCTTTGGCTATGGTTTTGGCCGAGGTATTTCGGAGAGGGATCGCTTCTGGATAACGGGTGGCATAGTCCATTATAACTAATATGTACTGGTGCCCCCTAGCGGACTTGATTATAGGACCTACCAAATCCATGGCGATCCTCTCAAACGGGACCTCAATGATGGGTAGAGGGACCAGCGGGCTACGGAAATGTGGCATCGGGGCCAACCTCTGACACACAGGGCAGGAGGAACAATAATTTTCTACGTCCTTCATCACCCCCGGCCAATAGAATCTCTGTAATACCCTCTCTCGGGTTTTCTCTGTCCCCAGATGACCTCCAAGAATGTGCCCATGGGCCAACTCCAACACCAACTTCCTGTAAGGTTTGGGCACCACAAGCTGCTCAACGGTTTCTTCTGCCCTTTTTGCCACCCGATACAGTAGGTCCTTCTCTACGCTGAAGTATGGGTAAGTGCAGGTATTATCTGGGTTCACTAACTCGCCATCTATTTTCACTACGTTTTCCCGTGCCTTTATTAGGGCGGGGTCTTTCAACTGTTCTGTGGCAAAGTTTTCCCTGTGAACCTCAAGATCAGAAAACTCCACAGACGGTAGGTTTTCGTCTGAGGAGGTGGGCTCCTCTCCAGTTTCTTGAGTCTCCCCTGCCAATACTGATAAGGGAAATTCCGGAGAGTCCTCACCACTCTCAGGGGAGTTCTGGCTATCACATTCCTGGTACATAGGGGCACCAGTGAGGGGCTCAGGATCATCCCACAGTTCCCAGAACTTCGGAAAATCCCTTCCCACAATGGCGTCATGCGGTAACTGAGATACTAAGCCCACTGGATGAGAGAGGGTACCTTTGGGGGTCTCGAAACACACTGTAGTCACTGGATACTCTCGGGTGTCCCCATGCACACAAATAACAGCTACCTTGCTATTCCCAGAGACCTCTGTTTTAACTAACTCAGCCTTTATCAGGGTCACAAGGCTACCTGAATCCAGCAATACCACAACATTTCTACCATTAACACACATTTTGCATAAATGTTTCTCAGTTCCTCGAATGGCAGTGCATGCGACTGTCGCACACAGCGACTGACGTCTGCCCGTCAGAAAGTCACACTGCATGGGTTCCTCCACAACCGGGCAATTGGCTGCAATATGTCCCGCTTGCCGTCAGCGGTAGCAAACGATCCTTCTTGCCGCCTCTTGAGCCGCTGATTTCCCAGGCTGTTCTCGCCAAACTTGGGGTAGAGCTCCCACCCTCTCACTCTCTCCACCCTTACCCCTTGGAATCCTCTTATCCGCCCCTGGGGATGGTCTGGTCTTAGGGTGGAAAGTCCGAGTGTCTCTGGAAGAGGCCGTCAGGTTCTCTGTAGCCAAGTATTTCTCCACACGATCCACAAGACCATCGGCCGTCTCTGGGTCTCCATGGCTTACCCACTTTTGGATGGCAGTAGGAAGAGCTCTCAAAAACCGATCCATTACAACACGTTCCACAATCTTTGGTGCGGACAAAGTCTCTGGCTGTAGCCACTTTCTGCTCAGGTGAATGAGATCATACATTTGAGACCTGGGGGGTTTTCCAAGCTGGAAAGTCCAGTTATGCACACGCTGAGCCCGGACAGCCTGGGTGACACCCAGCCTTGCCAATATTTCAGCTTTTAGCATCACATAGTCTTTTGCTTGGTTAGGCTCTAGGTCATAGTAAGCTTTCTGCGATTCACCAGTTAACAGAGGAGCCACCAGTCCAGCCCACTGCTCCTCAGGCCACTTTTCTCTTTCAGCGGTCCTTTCAAATGTGGTCAAAAATACCTCTGGATCATCCTCTCCAGTCATTTTTGTCAATAAACGACTCACCCCAAAGGACGCGGTATTAGTGGGACGGCTTTCCTCACTGGTCTGCGGACGTTGCTGCATTACTGCTTCCATCTGTTGTTGTAGTCTCTGCTCTTGCTTCTGCAACAGGTCTATGAAGCGGGCCTCAGATTGCTGCTGGGCTCGTTGCTGAGCCTCCAGACTCTGTTGCAAAGTTGCGTTTGTCTGCTGCTGGGCTGCAAGGCTCCTTTGCAAACCTGCATTTGTCTGCTGTTGATTGGCATTTGCTAGAGCCAGCTGCTTCAGTATCTCCTCCATGCTGGCTTAAAAAAAAACTGCCCGCATTCTCCACCAACTGTGAGGGGGTTAGCTCGGCAGCGGGTGTGTGTGACCCTCGGGATGGGCTCCCCACACAAAACAGGCCCAGCAAACGGAGGTTGTGGTTTTCAAAATCAAAAAAAGGTGCGGTTTATTTTCTATTTACAGTGACAAAACACAGCAAAGCAAAAGAAACATAACCAAAATAAATCCTGGTCAAGTTGACCTCTGACTAAACATACAGGTTTCCTAACTAACAACTGGGATCAGCCTAGTGCTGTCCTAGTCCCTAAGTCCCTGGTTTTAAATGTCCAAGCAAATAGCCACACAGGCTTTGTCTCACCGCACAGGGGTTCACTCTCCCTAGACAGTCCACACAGGTCTGGTTCCAGGCATGAGCTAACACCTAATGAATCTGGGAGTTCTTATAGAGGCCTAAATGAGCTGACAAGCTTCAGCTGGTCTCATCAACTCCCTGTCTGCACGACGCCCAGCCCTCTCCCTAGAGGTATGAGTCATCCATGAGCCCACTAGCCTTATACAACTCTCCACCTAGTTGTATAAGTCGGCGTAAAGCCTGAATCTGGGCGAAATATATCTACCCCCCTGGATGCAACCAGGTGACTTTACCTTCCTGCTGTCACACAGGGTTCCCCCAGAGGTTGCTAAGGTTTCGCTGAGCAATGAGCAATTTCCGCCCCTCAGCTATTAGTAAGGAGGTAATTCTTCTCAATGGCCACAAGTGTAAGGAGCATTCTGCCCACTGACCAACACACTAATGTATCATGAGTTGTAGATAAAGTAATTTTTAGCCGGAGGTTTTCTGAGACCAGAAAGTTATTTCAAGGGTTCCTCTTTGTTAAAAGGTTGAGAAAGGCTGTTCAAGACACTGTAGTATGAATCTCCAGGCGGGATCCTCAATGCACCCCCTTTACTTGGCTCAAAACTGCTTCCAGGAAGATAGGCCCCCCAGCTCTAGCATAGCTGGTACCTCGATGACCTCTCTGCAGGCTTCAGCTGACTGGCCTTGAATGGCCAGCAGTCCTTTCAGGCTGGAATCTCCTCCTCCAGGGAAAATAACTCTTCTGCTTTCTGCCTCAGACTATTTATCTCCTCTCAGCCACCTGCTGGGCACCCCCCCACCCCAGGGATTTGCTGAGATATCAAAAATGTTTAGGCTCACTTCCAGCCCACTACATCTTAGAACTTAATAGAATACAGGGGAGGGAAGTAGCTCAGACTACAGCCTTTGAGACCTAGAGCACCCAAACTAATTAAACACTGCTCCACTGTTTACAAAGGAGCCCCCAAACAAAAACAAAATTTACCTGAACCTCTTTCTAACAACCTATTCTGGGAGGGTAAATTTAGTATCACTTTAGTCTTATTTCTCTCTCTCATTGTAGAAGTCTCCTTTCCAGAAGGCATACCTAAGCTGTGCGGTGGTGGGTAATGGTGGAATTTTAAATAATAGCTTTTGCGGCACTGAGATTGACCAAGCCGACTTTGTGTTCAGGTAAGAAAAAAGATGTTGAAGAAACAGCTTTTGAGATACGGTTACTAGTTGAATCATTTACCTGTTATCCCAAATCAGTCTTCATCTCTTCACATTTTTTTATTTTTAGGTTAAATTTACCTCCTCTGAATTGGACAAACGATGTGGGGACAAAGACTGATCTTGTCACCGCAAACCCGAGCATCCTAATTAATAAGTAAGTGGCAGTGTCGTCACAATATTTAATAAAAGTAAATAGAGACCTTTGACCTTTAAGCATAATTTTTTTTTTTTTATATTGTTGATTTTACAAATTCCAAAATACTTTCTCAGTTTATTATATCCTAAATTTAAACATATGTGTACAATATTTGTAAATCACAGTTTTTAGCTATCGTTGGCCCAAACTAATTTCAGCATTGCCAAAGCAATTGATGAATTATTATAGGTTGTACATGGGGAGGTGGGAGAATAAGTCCTAGTACATTATTTGTGGTCAAGGATAGAGTTGAGCGGACACCTGGATGTTCGGGTTCGACGGGTTTGGCCGAACTTCGGAAAAAAGTTTGAGTTCGGGACCGAACTTGACCCGAACTTTACCCCGAACCCGAACCCCATTGAAGTCAATGGGGACCCGAACTTCTGAGGACTAAAAAGGTTCTAAAAAAGTAATGGAAAGGGCTAGAGGGCTGCAAATGGCAGCAAAATGTTGTTAAGAGCATGAGAAGTGCTCTGCAAAAAAATGTGGATAGGGAAATAACTTAAAATAACATTAAAAAAAAAAAAAAATATGCTGGAGGCCCCATTTTCAGCAGAAGAGGTACAGGAAGTCATTAAGAACCTCAGAAACTCAACGTCACGATGCCACACATATGGTGGGAATGCCCCAGAATACGCCCTTTCTGGAAAACATTATTCAATTTAATGGATAAGCTAGTGGGAAAATAAAATTCTTTGAAATAAAAATGTAGCGGGGTGCTAAATTTAAGGGAAGTGTTTGAGTGGTAAATAGGCTCAAACACCCTAATTCTGTAAGATTCATGGACCATTTTGTCCTTGGGGGACAGTATTGGGGTGCAGTTCCCTGCGGCCTACAGGTGGCGCTGCCATGGTAGGCTAGGGTTAAACCGCCGATACAGTGCTGTGCCTTTTGTGTCCCCTCTTGGCAGTAGTACAGCGGGGCGGGGAACCTGCTGTGCATGCCGGGAGAGGATATAAAAGGGGCAGACGCCTCCTGATCGGGGTTCGAGCCCCAGGCACCTTTGGCCTGGGGGCTGATGTCCAGTGGGGTCCACGCCCAGGTGCCTTCGGCCTGGGTGCACGTGTTCCTGTTCCATCTCGGGCACCTTTAGCCCGGGGTGAGGTACTATCCTGGAGTTCCTGCTGCCCTGGGTATGGAGGCCTAGGGGCGGGAGTAAAGCCTGGGGTCCAGAGCCTTCGGCTGGAGTCCGCTAAGGGTCGAGGAGTCTTTGGGTGCCGCCTCGTGTAGGGGACCCTGTTCCAGGGAAGGGAGGAACCTTCTGATGGCCCGATGCTGGAGGCACAGTGAAGGAAGGGTCTGTTGACTCCCTGGAGAGATGTCTTCCCCTTGATATGGGCTAGTTCTTAGAAGGAGAAGCTCAAGGTCATCCTGACTGTATCGGAAGCCTTATTCACCCGGCCCATGGCAGGGGCCTTATACACCCTGGTCTGTGGCAGATACCAAAGTTCTCCAGGTCCGTGGCAGGGGCCTGGTACACCCGGTCTGTGGCATAGACCAACCTCACGGTCTGTGGCAGAGACCGTGCGCCTAAAACTGTTTGAGAAACCTAAGCAGTGAAGTGAATGTGCTACGTTTGTGAATGGACCTCCTCCACACCTTAAGCTGTCCTGTTTCTTTGCTCTAACCTTTTCTATCCGAGTACAGTTTATTTTGCCATGAGAGAATAAACTCAGAGTTGGAGTAATATATATAAAATAAAAATATTTTTTGTGTCCCTAAATGGGTGTTTTTGGAAGAGCACAACACACCCACAGTACGTAAACGCTGTATCTCACAGCTACAGAACTGCAGAAAATGGTATTAAAAAAAAAATGTTATTTTTTTAGGATAGCACAGTAGAAGAAAAATATATAGAAATTGTTTAGTTCACACAGCTCCAGATATGCAGAAAACACTGCAAATTTTTTTTTTTTTGCCCTAAATGGGTCTTTTTGCAAGAGCACAATACACCCACAGTATGGAAACGGTGTATCTCACACCTACAGCAATACAGAAAATGCTATTAAAAAAAAAGTTTTTGCCCTAAAAAAAAATTTGGGGAATAGCACAATGCAAGAAAAATATATAAATTTGTAAATCACACACTTGCATATATGCAGAAAACACTGCAATTTTTTTATTTTTTTGCCCTAAATGGGTCTTTATGAAGAGCACAATACACCCACAGTATGGAAACGGTGTATCTCTCAACGTAACATATGCAGTGCTGGTGCACTGAGCTTGCAGATAAAAGTTAGATTTTCTCTGACACTGGGCTCATGGCAGTGTAAAAAGACTGTGCACTGAAACACAAACAGGTAAACCTATGCAGATCGCTGAGTTATTAGATCTCTGAATCTGGACTCCTATATAAATCTCTCTCCCTGAAAGCACCATCAGGAACCTTCCCCTACACTGTCTCTCTATCTTTTCTCTCAGATTGCAGAATCAGGACTAATTCATGTATTTCAATCTCTCCCTAATAAGCAACAGCAGCCAGGAACCTCTGCCTATCCTGTCTAAAGCAGAGTGACGTGCTGTGCTGTGTGCCTCTAGCTTATATAGAAGCTGGGTCACATGCTGCACTGGCCAATCACAGCCATGCCATTAGTAGGTATGGCTATGATGGCTTCTAAGGGCACACAAGCTAAACAAAAGGTGATTGGCTGCCCCCTGAAGCTTTTCTAAATGCGCCATTACATCGCCGAACCCCGGACCTGAACCCGAACATACACACAATTGTTCGGGTTCGGGTCCGGTGCCCAAAAACTCTAATGTTCGGTACGGACCCAAACTTTACAGTTCGGGTTCGCTCAACCCTAGTCAAGGATAATAAAAGGGAAATAGGGGAGTCTAGGAATGTTGTCAGGTTAAAGGATTATATAAAGGGGATAGGGGGTTAGTCCATGTATGGAATATATAATTGCAAGTTTTCTCATGTTCCTGTGGCAGAACTACCAGGGTCGCAAAGGTTGCACTTCCAACCGGGCCCTGGTGTTCCCCCACAGTTGGGGGCCCCAGTGGGGTTGCTTGCCACAGGGATCTGAGCTGAAAATGTCTCTTTCATACAGCCCAGAGTCGCCATTGACAGTTCCCCCTCCCTCGCACGGATGAGAAATGAGAGAGCCGATCTTCTACCATTCCTCCCGCACCTCCTCTCTTGTGTACACCATGGGAAGTGTGAAGTTAAGCAGCAGAATTTGATCATTTAGCTACTGGGCTTCACACTTGCTGTGGTGCACACAGGAGGAGAAGGAGGAGATCGGCTTTCTCCTCACCCATCTGTGCGAGGGACGAGGGAGGGGGAACTGTCAGTGCAGGCTCTCAGCTGTATGAGAGAGACGCTCTCAGCTCAGAGTCCTGTTGAGGAGGCACTGAAGGCAGCATGGATAGGCAGCATTGAACACTGATAGGTGGCAGTGATAGGCAGCACTGATAGGCAGCATTGATGAGCACTGATAGGCAGCACTGATGGGTAGGGATGAGCTTTGAGTTCGCGTTGAACTCATGTTCGACTCGAACATTGCCTGTTCGCCCGTTCGCCGAACAACGAACAATTTGGGGTGTTCGCGGCAAATTCAAAAAGTCTATGGGAGACATCTAAAGTGCTAATTATAAAGGCTTATATGCAAGTTATTGTCCTAAAAAGTGTTTGGGGACCCGGGTCCTGCCCCAGGGGACATGTATCAATGCAAAAAAAAGTTTTAAAAACTGACGTTTTTTAGGAGCAGTGATTTTAATAATGCTAAAAGTGAAACAATAAAAGTGAAATATTCCTTTAAATTTCCTACCTGTGGGGTGTGTATGATATGCATGTAAAGTGGCGCATGTTTCCCGTGCTTAGAACTGTCCCTGCATAAAGTGTCATTTTTGAAGGAAAAAAAGTCATTTAAAACTCACTCGCGGCTATTAATGAATTGTCGGCTTTTATCAATACATAGAAAAGTCATTGATAAAAAAAAAAAAAAAAGCGTGGGGGTTCCCCCAAATTCAATTACCAGGCCCTTCAGGTCTGGAATGGATATTAAGGGGAACCCCGCCGCAAATTAAAAAAAAAAATGGCGTGCAGTTCCCCCTAAATATCCATACCAGGCCCTTCAGATCTGGCATGGATTTTAAGGGGAACTCCACCCCAAATTAAAAAAAAAATGGCATGGAGTCCCCCCAAAAATCCACACCAGACCCTTACCTGAGCACGCAACCTGGCCGGCCGCAGGGAAAAAGGGGGGACGAGAGAGCGGCCCCCCTCCCTCCTGAACCGTACCAGGCCACATGCCCTCAACATGGGGAGGATGTCCCCATGTTGATGGGGACAAGGGCCTCATCCCCACAACCCTTGCCCGGTGGTTGTGGGGGTCTGTGGGCAGGGGGCTTATCGGAATCTGGAAGACCCCTTTAACAAAGGGGACCCCCAGATCCCGCCCCCCCTATGTGAATTGGTAAGGGGTACATTGTACCCCTACCATTTCACAAAGAAAGTGTAAGAAAATGTAAATAAAAACACACACACACCTTGAAAAAGTCCTTTATTGAAAAATAATAAATACATTTAAAAAAAAAACATTCCAGCGATGAAATCCAGTGTCCCGCGGCGATCCCGATGTCCAGCGCTGTCCGTCATTGGTTGTGCCTGAGCGGACCTGATGGGGAACTTCCTCCGCAGTGTTTTAAATGTATAGACCCGCCCCTTCTAATGTTCCCCATCAGGTCCGCTCAGCGGACCAGATGCGGAACGCAAGAAGGGGCGGGTCTATTCATGTATTACACAGTGAAGGAAGTTCCCATCAGGTCCGCCCCCTCGTAGAGCGGACCTGATGGGGAACTTCCTTCACTGTGTAATACATGAATAGACCCGCCCCTTCTCACGTTCCGCATCTGGTCCGCTGAGCGGACCTGATGGGGAACTTTAGAAGGGGCGGGTCTATACATTTAAAACACTGCGGAGGAAGTTCCCCATCAGGTCCGCTCAGGCACAACCAATGACGGACAGCACTGGACATCTGGATTTCACCGCTAGAATGTTTTTTTTTTTCGTTTTTTTTTTTAATAAAGGACTTTTCCAAGGTGTTTGTGTGTTTTTATTTTCATTTTTTTACACTTTGTTCGTGAAATGGTAGGGGTACAATGTACCCCTTACCAATTCACATAGGGGGGGCGGGATCTGGGGGTCCCCTTTGTTAAAGGGGTCTTCCAGATTCTGATAAGCCCCCTGCCCGCAGACCCCCACAACCACCGGGCAAGGGTTGTGAGGATGAGGCCCTTGTCCCCATCAACATGGGGACATCCTCCCCATGTTGAGGGCATGTGGCCTGGTACGGTCCAGGAGGGAGGGGGGGCCGCTCTCTCATCCCCCCCTCTTCCCCTCCTTGACTTGATTTTTATACTGCATGGTCCCCATCTTTACTTGCTAGGGATCTGTCTGTCTGTCATGAATCTACAGTGATATTTATGTCTGTCTGTCTGCTTACCTCTCTGTTGTGTTCAGCTTAGAGACCGGACGCTGTTCACCTGTGTGCTAAAGTAATCTTCCCTCAAGCATGGCTCCACCCAGGCTCTAACAGGAAACATAATATTAACCTGTGCACTGCAAGCCAAGCCTTGCTGATCAATATTGTGTGTTTGGCTTCCTGTGTGCGCCTTGTTGTGTGCTCTACATCTGATTGTTCTTTGACTATCCCTGTCTGTGAAAACCCGACCTTTGGCGTGTTCTTCTGTCTATCCCTGTCTGCTCATTGCCCCGACCTTTGGCTTATCTCCTGACTATCCCTTGTTTTCCTGGACTGCTGCTTCCGCTCTGTCCACCTGAGCTGGTCTGCGTGCCTGAGCTAAGTGACCCCGGGGGCCGCAAGCTGGTGTCAGCTGCAGCAATACCCATCCTCACCACTAGAGGCTCTGGTAAACACCTGCTGGGCCTTGGACTCCGTGCCCTGAGGAATCTCATGCTCTAGCTCCCAGTGTGATCCGTGTTGGTGCTCCAGTGGCCCTGCTTTCCTGAAACCATTTAGAGATCCATCTGCAGCAGTTAGCCATAGGGTCCACTACCTTAGTGGTGCACTCCTAACCACAATGGCGTGCATCTGTCACCTGGCCTCAGGTGACCTGGCACTGTCTTTGGGGTCTCTCTCTTTTTTTCTCTGTCGCTTTCTCGCTTTCTTTCGTCTCTATCCCTCTCTTTCTTTCTCTGTCGCTATCTCCTTCTCTATCTTTCTTCTCTCTCTTTCTCTCTCAATAGCGACATCACCAAATCTGACTGCAGATCTGGTGAGGAAGCAGGGCCCTAGATGATCTCACACTGCAGATATACAATGGCAACGCAGTGGCTAAGTTAGCACTTCTGTCTAGCAGTACTAGGGTTGCCGATTTGAAAACCAACCATGACACTACCTGCCTGGAGTTTGCATGTTCTCCCTGTGCTTGTGTGGGTTTCCTCCCACACTCCAAAGACATGCTGGTAGGTTAATTGGATCATGTCTAAATTGTCCCTGGTGTACTGTATGTATGAATGTGAGTTAGGTCAGGGACTAATGTGAATGTGTATGTAGCGCCCCCCCCAATATTTTGGGGCGCTATGTGTCTATTTAGGGGTAGACTGGGCCAATAGTTGGGCTCAGACCAATTGATATTTCATTATTGCTTCTGCTCTGAGTGTGATGCTGCCTGGCAGTAGTGTTCCCTGTTGCCTGTAGGTGGCACTGTCACCACCGGCATAGGTTGAACCACAGGGGGTATCACAGCACCTTCGGTGTCCTCTCTCGGCAGCCATGCAGTGGGCTTGGTGAACCTGCTGAGCATGCTGGGAGGGGGGTAGATAAGGGGCATATGCTTTTGTTCGGGGTCCATTTTGTGGGGGTCGTTCCTGGGGACCCATTGTTCCCATGTGTGCGCCTCGTGGCCCGCATGGCACGGGGTGCACGTGTTCTGGTCCCGGGCACCTTCAGCCCAAGGCCACATTGCTGCTTCGTAGGCCCAGCTCTGCTGGCTGGGGCCTAGGTTCTCAAGAAGGTATCCCAAAGCTACCCACCTGCGGGGAGCCACGGTTTAGGAAAGGAGTCCAGTGGAGGATCAGTCCCAGAGGAGACTAGCGACGGTACTGCTGTCTCGGGAAGAGTACTGGGAACTCGCCTAAGGAGGGATCCATAATTACAAGCCCTGCAATACGCCAATCTGGCATAAAAGGTTATCTTCATTATTGCTTGGCTGGGAGGTTCGGGACTTTTAATCCTGTGGCAGAGGGTTCCTGATCGTATCCTGATACAAAGGAAAGATTGATTCGTGCTGCATTCCGGCTGCTAGGACCACTAAAGGGACTATCCGGGTGAGCAATACCCACTCAGACTTGAGTGGCGACGAGTGCTGTTTAAGTGTTGCGTGCCTGAACCTTCCCCTGTGTATTTTCTCTCTCATGTCCTACTCTTCCTCTAAGTTCACTCAGCAAAGATAAAGATAAAGCCTGACTGTTTTGGGTTTTACATGGTGTGGACATTGACTTTTCTGAAGATCTTTCTTACACCCCTGACAACGGAAGCCATGGAGGTAATTTGCAGACCCAACAAAACCAGCCGGTCCCTTAAATGGGGGTAAGTGCCACATGTAATATATACACTATATTACCAAAAGTATTGGGACACCTGCCTTTATGCGCACATGACCTTAAATGGCATCCCAGTCTTAGTCCGTAGGGTTTAACATTGAGTTGGACCACCCTTTTGCAGCTATACCAGCTTCAACTCTTCTGGGAAGGCTCAATATTATACAGATTACAATTTGCAGGGGCAGCAAACAAAGGTGAGAGAGAGAGGGGGGCACCATCCATGCAATGGTGAGAGAGAGAGATTATTATTATACAGATTACAATTAAATTGCAGGGGCAGCAAAGGTGACAGAGAGAGGAGGGGGGGGGGGGTGCACCGTGCAATGGTGAGAGAGAGAGATTCATTATACAGATTGCAATTTGTTCACCTTAATTCTTCTGCTCCAAGGGCAGCCGACACCATTTTCTTCTCCTATGCCCTCACTGGTGACCCTGCAGACTCAGAGTAGTGGGCGGTGCTGGCGCCGCTCAGGCCGATGGAAGGGGAAATAAAGAAGCACCACGGCATTCTGACGTTCTCCTGCTCGGCTCCTCCCCTCAGGCACATGATCACTCCTCAGGCGCCGGATGAGATCAAAAGGCAAGGCAGGCATTGCATAGTTGGAAAGTGTGGCGGCGATGGCGGCCGCGGCTGTTTTTTGACTGACAGTCAGGCAAAAGCGGCCCTAGGGCACTGAGTGCAGGCGGCCAGTCCGGCCCTGAAGGCCCTGCATAATTGTAAAGTGCGGCGGCGATGGCGGCCACGGCTGCGGCCCGCCGCGGCTTTGTATTTGACTGACAGCCAGACAAAAGCAGCCCCAGGGCAGGCGGCCTACCGGTAATTTTCCCGGTATCCCGGTAGGCCAGTCCGGTCCTGGAAGGCTGTCCACAAGGTTTAAGTATAAATGGTGAACCACTGGGAAAAGGTAGATGAAACTATTTTCCCTCAGTTGTTGCCAACATCCCAAGTATATAGGAACAAAGCCTTGAAGGGGCATTAGTACCCCCCGGTACAAGCAGGATTTTATAGGTGAACACAGGAAGAAAACTGATATTTATAAAAATAATTTATTTAGATAAATAGTTTGTTAAAAATGTATATACAAATATTAAGTGTATCTATATATCATCAATAATTTCAAAGTACATTTGTTGAAAATACAAACATTATATACAAATAAATTTGAACAATTTTAGGTCAGAAATGATTTTCCTCCTTTGGTCTGACATGTTTCAGGTTTTAACCTTTCTTTAGAGACACTGCAGGAGAGAGTAAATATAATCTGAAATAAAACAAAAAGGGGGCAAAAGGGGAGAAGACCTTAGAACAATGTTTCAAAACAGCAATCATATTGAAGCATACAAGCGTGTCCATGATACGTACCAGTAATGGAATTATAGAATTAATCGCATAGATGTATTTATATTTGAAAACAAAAACAAGAGTTCTAAGATGAAATAGAGCTGACGCTGCCCGTTCAACCATGACCAACGAACCCCAAATAGGCCCGGAGAAGCCCACACTGGTGTCTCCAAGAAAACACTCCCGCTGTCCAATCACTAGGCAGGGTGACCAGAGGATAGTCAAATATCCTAATATAAAAAGAAAAGAGGCGGAGTATATATATATCAGTAACCATGCTGTATACTGTAATTAGCATCACATTAGAGTACTGAAAGTATTCTTGTTCACATGTGATGGTAGTACTAATAAGAATACATTTTAGATTATTTATTTTCAGGGATATGTTATAGTTTTTCATGCCTGTTAATATGGAGGGGGGGGGGGGGCCAAAGAGGTCACAAATTTCCCAGGTCCATGTTACCAAAGATAAACATATTGCAGAGAACACAAAAGGATCCTATAAGACAAAGAAAGAGGGGGGTGTTGCTTACCCAGGTTTTGTCTTCCATAGGAGTGCAGATTGCAGTGTTTTCCTGTGAGGCAGCGTCTGTGTCAGACGGCGCGCCACCAGGAATTTAAAAGGACATCCTTGATGGCAAGCGTGAGCCATGACAACAAAAGTAAATGGCCATTAGAGATGACCAAAAAACGGGACCATTTATAGTTATTGAAAAGTTCTCAAGTACTAAACTAAATCATTTGGGTGCTGGAAAAAAGGGAATAGAAAATGCAAAATGAAGAAATTAATACCTAATTGAAAAAAATATGTAAATGAAAATAGCATCATAAAAACATTAAAGTTAGTAAGCCCATTTATTTGAAATATAATAGGTCAATGTTACAGTGAGGGAAAACGCAGAATGTGTGGAAGGGGGACACCCCGGGCGAGAGCTGCATGGCACCCCACCATAACACATGGGGTTATTTATATACTGATGTGCCAGTGCCAGTGCTTTTATATAGGGAAAACCAAGCTAGAGTTTTACAAAAGAGCAGCACGACATATTACTAGCATTAAATCTGCGAACCCAGATCTCCCTTTGGGACGACACGTACAAGACCATCATGAAGGCATCCCCCCCCCCGCATTCTATTCACCATCTTAGACCGGGTTCACCCGGACAGCAGGGGGGGGGGGGCGACTGGAATAAGGTCTATTACAAAGGGAGGTTAGTTGGATTGCGGATCCTAATGCAACCCACTTTCCAGGTTTAAACACCCAATTAAGTTTCCGTCCTTTTTTGGACGGTTTTAATTCAGAAGGATGCGAAAAGGAATAATTAATGATCAGATACACTTTTTCCATTATGGTTGTATTTGTTCATTCATCGCTGTAATATGATTGTCCCTAAGTTCCGCGTTTTCCCTCACTCTAACATTGACCTATTATATTTCAAATAAATGGGCTTACTAACTTTAATGTTTTTATGATGCTATTTTCATTTACATATTTTTTTTCAATTAGGTATTCATTTCTTCATTTTGCATTTTCTATTCCCTTTTTTCCAGAACCCAAATGATTTGGTTTAGTACTTGAGAACTTTTCAATAACTATAAATGGTCCAGTTTTTTGGTAATCTCTAATGGCCATTTACTTTTGTTGTCATGGCTCACGCTTGCCATCAGTAAGCGTGAGACCCTTGTTTTCTTATTAGTACTATGAAAGCCAGCAGCTGCCCATTTGTCTTGCTCTTAACTGCGGTGATATTACACCACTCTGCGCGGCGGCGCCATCTGCTGACGTCATCGATATTCGAGTGACTAGTGCGCGGGCGCCCTGCGGCGCTCCTACGTCATTGCGTCGCCTGGCGCGGTGCCGAATGGCCAGTGTGCATGTGCGGGCGTCCTTTTAAATTCTTGGTGGCGCGCTGTCTGACACAGACGCTGCCTCACAGGAAAACACTGCAATCTTTCTTTGCCTTATAGGATCCTTTTGTGTTCTCTGCAATATGTTGATTTTTGGTAACATGGACCTGGGAAATTTGTGACCTCTTTGGGCCCCCCCCCCCTCCCTCCATATTAACAGGCATGAACAACGATATCATATCCCTGAAAATAAATACGATCATCTAAAATTTATTCTTATTAGTACTACCATCACATGTGAACAAGAATACTTTCCGTACTCTAATGTGATGCTAATTACAGTATACAGCATGGTTACTGATATATATACTCCGCCTCTTTTCTTTTTATATTAGGATATTTGACTATCCTCTGGTCACCCTGCCTAGTGATTGGACAGCGGGAGTGTTTTCTTGGAGACACCAGTGTGGGCTGCTCCGGGCCTATTTGGGGTTCGTCGTTCATGGTTGAACGGGCAGCGGCAGCTCTATTTCATCTTAGAACTCTTGCTTTTGTTTTAAAATATAAATACATCTATGTGATTAATTCTATAATTCCAGTACTGGTACGTATCACGGACACACTTGTATGCTTCAATATGATTGCTATTTTGAAACATTGTTCTAAGGTCTTCTCCCCTTTTGCCCCCTTTTTTGTTTTATTTCAGAATATATTTACTCTCTCCTGCAGTGTCTCTGAAGAAAGATTAAAACCTGAAACATGTCAGACCAAAGGAGGAAAATTTCAACAAATGTACTTTGAAATTATTGATATATAGATACACTTGATATTTGTATATACATTTTAAACAAACAATTTTTCGAAATAAATTATTTTTATAAATATCAGGTTTTTCCTGTGTTCGCCTATAAAATCCCGCTTGTACCTGGGGGTACTAATGCCCCTTCAGGGCTTTGTTCCTGTCCACAAGGTTTAGGAGTGTGTCTATGGGAATGATTGACCATTGTTCCAGAAGCGCATTTGTGAGGTCATGCACTGATGTGGACGAAAAGACCTGTCTCGCAGTCTTTGCTCTAATTCCTCCCAAAGGTGTTCCATCTGGTTGAGGTCAGGACTCTGTGTAGGCCAGTTAAGTTCCTCCACCCTAAACTCGCTTATCCATGTCTTTATGGACCTTGTTTGTGCACAGGTTTGTTTGTTTGTCCAAGGGTAACAAAGGTTTCTCTAGCAGCCTCTCATAAGCATGTACATGTGGTAGGTGACATGTTGTTGACACTCCTTTGACAGCGATCTGTCTCCCATAGCAACTGGAGCAGATCTGCCCCACTGAGGCCCTCAACCTGTACACAGGTACGGAAAAGGAAGAGTTAACAGTGACGTACACGCATGGAGTCTGTGCTAGGTGCACGGCGGGACCCCATACCATTACTGGGAGTAAGGTAGCGGTGATACGCTGGACAGGTAGAGAGAGCATTGGCTCTGCGTGTCCCTCCTAAATGCATGTTTCATGGTGATGCTTATTACATCGAGAGTGTTTACTAGAGTATGAACATGAAGCAAGGTCTTTTACCTCTTTTGGTCTAATGAGGACCTCCAAGGCCAAAGATAGCTGACATCCTTCAATATGTGGTGGGTTGTGAGACATAGTGGGTGCAAAGATGGTGAAAGTCATTGGGCGCCGAGAGAGCAGCCCATCTAGTAGAGGTGGTGAGGGGAGTGCAGGTAGGCCTAGACAGTTGGTGGTAATAGAGGATTCTATAACCAGAAGGACTGATAGAATAATTTGTCGCCAGGATCGCTTAAACCGAATGGTTTGCTGTCTGCCTGGTGCCAGGGTTCAGCATGTGGTGGACCGGGTGGATAAATTACTGGGAGGGGCTGGGCATGACCCAGCTGTCTTGGTTCACGTTG
The DNA here is from genome assembly GCA_029206835.1 of Rana muscosa. NCBI lineage: Eukaryota > Metazoa > Chordata > Amphibia > Anura > Ranidae > Rana > Rana muscosa. The sequence goes on along the minus strand of CM055118.1, from coordinate 364,830,053 downwards.
GAACCAATGACAGTATACATGGAAGGTGGAGGCTCCTTAAGAATCAATTTAAAGAACTAGGCTGCAAGTTGAAGGGAAGGACCTCCAAGGTGATATTCTCTGAAATATTGCCTGTGCCATGCGCAACACAGGAAAGGCAGGGGGAGATTAGAGAGCTGAATGCATAGCTAAAGACCTGGTGTAGAGAGGAGGGTGCAACCTATATGCAACCTATATGCTAAAGACGGTTTGCACTTGAATGGAAAGGGGTCTGCTGTGCTGGGGGACAGGTTTATGAGAAGGCTGGAGGAGTATTTAAACTAGGATTGAGGGGGGAGGGTGAACTAGAATTACATCGGGCAGACAGGTCAGTTAGGGGTCATACATTAATGGAGGGTGGAATGGGCATAGATGGAGGGAGGGTTATGGCAGGTGACAAGAATGTTCCCATGTTGCAAACAGCCATTGGAAACTATAGTGCCATTTGTACTACTAAAAATTATATGAAAAACACAAGAGCAAAATGTAATATTACATGAAAGTGTCTGTTCACAAATGCCAGAAGTCTGCCAAGCAAAATAGGTGAGTTGGAAGCTCTGGTGCATGAGGAGATGTATTCGGTATTGCTGAAACTTGGCTTCATTCCTCACATGACTGGACTATTAATATTTCTGGCTATGCACTCTTTAGGAGAGACATGGTAAAAAGGAAAGGTGGCGGGGTCTGTCTCTATGTGAGAAGTGATCTCAAAGCGAGTGTGAAAGAGGACCTGGTTGATGGAGAGTGTGATGAGTCTGAAGCATTATGGGTGGAACTGCATATAGATGTGCCTAGTTCAAAGTTAATCATTGGAGTTTGTTATAGACCACCCAATGTTAACGAGGAGGTGGAGACTCAGCTCCTTGCACAGATGGAAAGGGCTGCAAGGGCTGGGATGGTGGTAATAATGGGGGATTTTAACTACCCAGAAATTGACTGGAGTAATGGCACTGCTGGGACAGTTAAAGGGCAAAAATTTACAAACCTATTACAGGACAATTTTATGGTCCAGTTTATTGAGGCCCTAACTAGGAATGATGCTCTGTTGGACCTGGTAATCTCAAACCATGCAGAGCGTATTACTAATGTTCAGATAAAGGAACACCTGGGTAGCAGTGACCATAACATGATTTCATTTGATGTTGGCTGTAAGCAAGAAATACATACGGGAAAGTTAAAAACACAACTTCAAGAGAGCAAATTTTCCAAGGATGAGGGCTGCTCTCCAGGACTTAGACTGGGAGAGAATATTGGCATCGATAAACACAGAACAGAAATGGGAATTCTTCAAAAAGACTGTTTGGGGACCTCACTGCAAAGTACAGTATATTCCCATGGGCAATATGTTTAAAAGGCTAAAGATAAAATCTATGTGGCTCACGGCCAAAGTTAAAAAAGCTATAAGAAAAGAGCTTTTAAAAAATGAAAAAAAAAAATGAGGGAACACTAGTGTCGTTTAAATGTTACAAAGAATTTAACAGAATATGTAAAAAGGAAATCAAGGATGCAAAAATTCAAAACGAACGACAGATTGCAAAAGATAGTAGGACAAACCCCAAAAAATTCTTCAAATATATTAATAGTAAAAAGGTCAGGTCTGAGCATGTAGGCCCTTTACAAAATAATCTAGAGTGGGTGACTGGGGACAAAGAGAAGGCAAATGTATTAAATACTTTCTTCAGCTCTGTGTACACAAAGGAGCATGGGGGAGCTCATGTCCATAATGAGGGTGGTAGTGACACAGCCCCAAATCCACAATGGCTCAAGAGCGATATGGTCCAGCAATATTTAGACAGATTAAAGGTGGATAAAGCACCTGGACCTGATGGCATACACCCACGGATCCTAAAAGAATTGAGCTCTGTAATTTCAAAGCCATTGAATCAAATTTTTAGGGACTCATTAATGACGGGAATAGTGCCACTGGATTGGCGCAGAGCGAACGTGGTGCCTATATTTAAAAAGGGAACAAAGTCTTTACCAAGTAACAATAGACCTGTTAGTTTAACTTCTATAGTTGGGAAGATACTGGAGCGTTTGATAAAAGACCACATAGACGAGTTCTTGCTGGAAAAAAAACAATTTAAGCAACAGACAGCATGGATTCATGAAAGACAGAAGTTGTCAGACAAACCTGATTTCTTTTTATGAAGAGGTAAGTAAAACCTTGGACAGAGGCGTGGCGGTGGACGTGGTATACTTGGATTTTGCAAAAGCGTTCGATACAATTCCGCACACATGGCTAATGTGTATAGTAAAGTCTACAGGATTGGAAATATCAGTTTGTAAATGGATAGAAAACTGGCTAAAAGACAGAATTCAGAGAGTAGTGGTTAATGATTCTTACTCTGAATGGATCTAAGATTATCAGTGATGTACCCCAAGGTTTAGTGTTGGGACCCTTACTTTTTAATATCTTTATTAATAATATTGGGTCTGGGATCAAAAGTAACATTTCTGTCTATGCAGATGACACCAAGCTATGCAGTAGAATAACGTGCTTACAGGATGTCTCCAAATTACAAGCCAACCTCAATGCTCTGTCTAATTGGGCACCTATGTGGCAGATGAGGTTTAATGTTGATATATGTAAAGTTATGCACTTGGGGGCTAAGAATATGCATGCATCATACATACTAGGGGGAGTACAACTGGGGTTTCCAAAGCGAGCAAAGTCCTTTCTTGTATTAGGAGAGGGATGGACTCCAGAGAGAGAGTTATCATTTTGCCCCTGTCCAAATCATTAGTAAGACCTCATCTGAAATATGCAGTTCAGATTTGGGCACCAGTTCTCAAAAAGGATATCGGGGAACTGGAGAAAGTGCAGAGAAGGGCAACCAAACTGATAAGAGGCATGGAGGAGCTCAGCTATGAGGAAAGATTAGAGGAACTGAATTTATTCACTCTTGAGAAGAGGCGAATAAGGGTGGATATGATCAACATGTACAAATACTGTATATAAGGGGTCCATATAGTGAACTTGGTGTTGAGTTATTCACTTTACGGTCAACACAAAAGACAAGGGGGCACTCTTTACGTCTAGAGGAAAAAAAATGTCATCTCCAAATACGAAAAGGTTTCTTCACAGTAAGAGCGGTGAAAATGTGGAATAGACTCTCTGCAGAGGTGGTTCTGGCCAGCTCAGTAGATTGCTTTAAGAAAGGTCTGGATACTTTTCTAAATGTACAGAATATAACTGGGTACTGACATTTTTAGGTAAAGTTGATCCAGGAAAAATCCGATTGCCTCTCGGGGGATCAGGAAGGAATTTTTTCCCCTGCTGTAGCAAATTGGATTATGCTTTGCTGGGGTTTTTTGCCTTCCTCTGGATCAACTGTGGGTATAGAATTGGGTATATGGGATTGTACGATATTTTTTTTTTTTTTTATGGTTGAACTGGATGGACTTGTGTCTTTTTTCAACCTGACTAACTATGTAACTATGTAACTTCTTGGATGTAAAAGAGGTTTTATTTCTTTTGACAGTCCTTTTTATATATGTTTTGGGGGAAAGAGAGTTAGGGCCAGGACACCTTTAGATAGTTGCAAACTCAATTGGCAGACTCTGAAGCCTCGTACACACGGCCGAGAATCTCGTCAGGAAAAAACTCGTTGTTTTTCTTGACGAGATTCTTGGACAAGAAACTTGCCCCGGCCGAGTGTACACACGCTCGATTCAAAGAACCCGCGGTTCTTTGAATGGAGCGAACGCGGTGACGTCATCGACTACGACGAGCGTGCGCTCGTCACATTCGATGCCGTCGCCGCCATCTTGCTACACCCTACCTATGCCTAGGAAGCTACCGCGCATGCGTCAAAGTCATTTCGAGCATGCGCGGGTTTCCACGGCGACAGGTAAGTGTACACACACACACTTTTCTCGTTGAGAACTATGCTGACGAGAATCTCGAAGAGAAAATAGAGAGCAGGTTCTCTATTTTTCTCGTCGAGATTCTTGACGTTTTTTTGACGAGAAACCTGATAGCCGCGTACACACGACCGATTTACTCGGCAAGAAAGCTCTGCCAGCAAGTTTCTTGTCGTTTTTTGATGAGAAACTCGGTCGTGTGTACGAGGCTTTAGACTTCAATAGGTGAACAGCCGTGCAGAGAAAGGCCCCAGCAAGAAGCCACTTCTGCACTTGCAAGAATGCTGTCTCCTAATATAACAGTCCTTTAACAGTTCCTAACTCAAACGTAACAGTAATTTCAGCTCCACTACAACTGCTCCTTGTAGTTCTTCAATACTGAGCTCCTGGCCTCTCACTAGACCCTCTAATTCACTGACTATGAATCCCTTGAGCTCTTCCAAGGTTTGTGGTGGTATCCCCTCAAGCGTCACCCACGCTTCTCTGCTGAGTCCCTAGCTTAGCACTTCAGATACTTCTCAAGCTTCACCACTACTTACCGGCTTGGTCCCTGGCTTGACACACAAGGCTGCTCTGCAAGCGTCTCCTCCGCTGGTTGGGTCCCTGACTTGATCACCTTTTGGTGAAAATATGGTTCTGGTACTTGCTTCAGTTACTCACTGTGGTCCCTGGAAAGGAGGTTGGTCCCTTCATGGCAACAGCTTCCCTTCTACTTCCGACCACTGACAGGTTCTCCGGCCGGAAGAACCGTCACTTCTGGTTAGACTGCAAGCCGCAATCCCAACCCTGCGCTGCTCTTTCACTTCTGGATAGGCCCTCACACAGCCTAGCAGCTTGATGCCCCGAGATAAGCCCAATCTCTGGCCTAGCATTGTGGGGCATACGATACATGTCCACCCAGACAGCCGCCCAGGTGGCACAGAACATAGATCACCTGACCTCATCCGAATATATAGGTCCTCCTAGCAGGCCAAGGGATTCAAGAAAACCCCTGCCCATTGGCTGAGATGCCCCATATACCCATAACCTGTCCTTTGTTTTCCCTTCTCATATCTAATACCACCAAGTACCTAGTGGTAGAAAAGTGCAACAAGGCCAAACTTAGCGATAAATCAATAGATCTCTAACAATCAACCAAGATAACTACTCTTGGCAAGCAAATTTGTGAGGAGCTCCCTGACTAAACTCCAGGGTGCTACAAACATACTAGAGTATGTTCATGTTTGTCATCTACCGGGTTGTGAGCAAGGCTCAAGTAAAGTTACCAGTGGCCGTTGGTGCTCAATGTTCTTGGGGCCAACCAACCAACAAACCCCCCCCCGTGCTCGCTCAATCACTGCTTCCCCCAGGCGCTCGATCGCCGCATTGCTCGCCCATTGCCCGCCAGGCCCCCGTTAGCCCAGCACTTACCCCATCCAGGTCCCAGTGTCTCCTCCCGAGTCCCGGTGGTTGCTTCTCCTCCCGGCCAATCAGGAGCTAGGATTCAAAGCCAATCGGGTCTTAGGACTCCTGACCAATCGGGTCTCAGGACCAGCTTCCTGATTGGCCGGGAGGAGAAACAGAAAGACATTAGCGAATATTATTTTGCTAATGTCACACAACTGCTCCCTGAGACTCCGGCTCTAATCATGTCCTTCGAAAAAAAACATTGGAATCCATGTGTCTGGCACACTGCATGTAGGATAGGGGCCAGGCGCATGGATTAGGGGGGCGGTGCCTCTGTGCCCTGCATGAGCAGCCACCACTGAAAGTTACCCCATGTGTATGGTACTGACCGTGTACAAAATGCTTAGCGTAGCCCAGAAGTATCCACCCCGGGGTAGGCTTCTTATGTGACCCTTGCTTGGCGCCCAACAAGGAGGAGAACATAGAGGATGTGATGACCACTCCACTTCAGATTTATTATGCTTATATCAGTATTAGAAGACATCTACTGCCAATCAGCCATGTTGGATATGGATATTATCCAGAATCCATATCCAACATGGCTGATTGGCAGTAGATGTCTTCTAATACTGAGATAAGCATAATAAATCTGTATTCAGGCAATATTTATCTGTCTTTAATATGGAATAATATCAATGTCATTATGGGCAAACACTATTTCAGATTTAATTTCAACGCAGTTTTTGGCAATAGAAAATTCTCAATCCTGCTGGAGTAATATTTCTTCATCTGCAATAATTGTATTCCTTCCAATAGCCAGGGCTTAAAAGCCTGGGCACTGGGTAGGCACTATTGTATATCATTAATTTACCCTCAGATCAGGATGGTGTCCGCATCTGCCTTCTTTGGAATAACTTTCCTCATCAAAGTCATGAAGTGCGTGCCGCACCACTGCCGGGCCGAGAGACCCCTTGATCTGCGCCCAGAGGACAATCTGCAAGCAGCCAATAAAGCTCTCAGCCTCAGTCACATGGTTGTAAAAACTTTATGCATCCAATGCACACCTATTAGTCTGGTGCCCTGAACACACTTAAACAAACAATTTTTTTATTTTTTTAATGAAAATATTAGCTGTGAAACTTTGGGGGGCCCATATGGACAGGCCACCACTGTATACTGTGTGTGTGTATATATATATATATATATATATATATATATATTGTGACAGCAGGAAGGTAAAGTCACCTGGTTGCATCCAGGGGGGTAGATATATTTCGCCCAGATTCAGGCTTTACGCCGACTTATACAAACTAGGTGGAGAGTTGTATAAGCCCAGCTAAGGCTAGTGGGCTCATGGATGACTCATACCTCTAGGGAGAGTGTGGGGCGTCGTACAGACAGGGAGATGAGGAGACCAGCTGAACCTTGTCAGCTCATTTAGGCCTCTATAAGAACTCCCAGCTTCATTAGATGTTAGCTCATGCCTGGAACCAGACCTGTGTGGACTGTCTAGGGAGAGTGAACCCCTGTGCGGTGAGGCAAAGCCTGTGTGGCTATTTGTTTGGACTTTTAAAACCAGGGACTTAGGGACTAGGACAGCACTAGGCTGATCCCAGTTGTTAGTTAGGAAACCTGTATGTTTAGTCAGAGGTCAAGTTGACCAGGATTTATTTTGTTTATGTTTCTTTTGGCTTTGCTGTGTTTTGTCACTGTAAATAGAAAATAAACCGCACCTTTTTTTGATTTTGAAAACCACAACCTCCGTTTGCTGGGCCTGTTTTTGTGTGGGGAGCCCATCCCGGGGGTCACACACACCCGCTGCCGAGCTAACCCCCCCTCACAGTTGGTGGAGAACCAGTGGCAGTTTTTTTTAAGCCAGCATGGAGGAGATACTGAAGCAGCTGGCTCTAGCAAATCCCAATCAACAGCAGACAAATGCAGGTTTGCAAAGGAGCCTTGCAGCTCATCAACAGAGCCTTGCAGCTCAACAACAGAACTTCGCAGCCCAGCAGCAAGCTCATCAACAGAGCCTTGCAGCCCAGCAGCAAGCTCACCAACAGAGTCTGGAAGCTCAGCAACAAGCCCAGCAGCAATCTGAGGCCCGCTTCATAGACCTGTTACAGAAGCAAGAGCAGAGACTACAACAAATGGAAGCAGTAATGCAGCAACGTCCGCAGACCAGTGAGGAAAGCCGTCCCACTAATACCGCGTCCTTTGGGGTGAGTCGTTTATTGACAAAAATGACTGGAGAGGATGATCCAGAGGTATTTTTGACCACATTTGAAAGGACTGCTGAAAGAGAAAAGTGGCCTGAGGAGCAGTGGGCTGGACTGGTGGCTCCTCTGTTAACTGGTGAATCGCAGAAAGCTTACTATGACCTAGAGCCTAACCAAGCAAAAGACTATGTGATGCTAAAAGCTGAAATATTGGCAAGGCTGGGTGTCACCCAGGCTGTCCGGGCTCAGCGTGTGCATAACTGGACTTTCCAGCTTGGAAAACCCCCCAGGTCTCAAATGTATGATCTCATTCACCTGAGCAGAAAGTGGCTACAGCCAGAGACTTTGTCCGCACCAAAGATTGTGGAACGTGTTGTAATGGATCGGTTTTTGAGAGCTCTTCCTACTGCCATCCAAAAGTGGGTAAGCCATGGAGACCCAGAGACGGCCGATGGTCTTGTGGATCGTGTGGAGAAATACTTGGCTACAGAGAACCTGACGGCCTCTTCCAGAGACACTCGGACTTTCCACCCTAAGACCAGACCATCCCCAGGGGCGGATAAGAGGATTCCAAGGGGTGAGGGTGGAGAGAGTGAGAGGGTGGGAGCTCTACCCCAAGTTTGGCGAGAACAGCCTGGGAAATCAGCGGCTCAAGAGGCGGCAAGAAGGATCGTTTGCTACCGCTGCCGGCAAGCGGGACATATTGCAGCCAATTGCCCGGTTGTGGAGGAACCCATGCAGTGTGACTTTCTGACGGGCAGACGTCAGTCGCTGTGTGCGACAGTCGCATGCACTGCCATTCGAGGAACTGAGAAACATTTATGCAAAATGTGTGTTAATGGTAGAAATGTTGTGGTATTGCTGGATTCAGGTAGCCTTGTGACCCTGATAAAGGCTGAGTTAGTTAAAACAGAGGTCTCTGGGAATAGCAAGGTAGCTGTTATTTGTGTGCATGGGGACACCCGAGAGTATCCAGTGACTACAGTGTGTTTCGAGACCCCCAAAGGTACCCTCTCTCATCCAGTGGGCTTAGTATCTCAGTTACCGTATGACGCCATTGTGGGAAGGGATTTTCCGAAGTTCTGGGAACTGTGGGATAATCCTGAGCCCCCCACTGGTGCCCCTATGTACCAGGAATGTGATAGCCAGAACTCCCCTGAGAGTGGTGAGGACTCTCCGGAATTTCCCTTATCAGTATTGGCAGGGGAGACTCAAGAAACTGGAGAGGAGCCCACCTCCTCAGACGAAAACCTACCGTCTGTGGAGTTTTCTGATCTTGAGGTTCACAGGGAAAACTTTGCCACAGAACAGTTGAAAGACCCCGCCCTAATAAAGGCACGGGAAAACGTAGTGAAAATAGATGGCGAGTTAGTGAACCCAGATAATACCTGCACTTACCCATACTTCAGCGTAGAGAAGGACCTACTGTATCGGGTGGCAAAAAGGGCAGAAGAAACCGTTGAGCAGCTTGTGGTGCCCAAACCTTACAGGAAGTTGGTGTTGGAGTTGGCCCATGGGCACATTCTTGGAGGTCATCTGGGGACAGAGAAAACCCGAGAGAGGGTATTACAGAGATTCTATTGGCCGGGGGTGATGAAGGACATAGAAAATTATTGTTCCTCCTGCCCTGTGTGTCAGAGGTCGGCCCCGATGCCACATTTCCGTAGCCCGCTGGTCCCTCTACCCATCATTGAGGTCCCGTTTGAGAGGATCGCCATGGATTTGGTAGGTCCTATAATCAAGTCCGCTAGGGGGCACCAGTACATATTAGTTATAATGGACTATGCCACCCGTTATCCAGAAGCAATCCCTCTCCGAAATACCTCGGCCAAAACCATAGCCAAAGAGCTATCTCTTGTGTTTAGCCGGGTGGGTATTTGTAAAGAACTGCTTACGGACCAAGGTACACCCTTTATGTCCCGGGTTATGAAGGAGCTGTGTAAATTGTTCAAAGTGACGCAATTACGTACATCTGTGTATCACCCCCAAACCGATGGGCTGGTTGAAAGATTCAACAAAACCCTAAAACAAATGTTGAAGAAAGTGGTGGATAGAGATGGAAAGGATTGGGACTGTCTACTTCCTTATCTGATGTTTGCTATTAGGGAGGTGCCCCAATCCTCTACGGGATTCTCCCCCTTTGAGTTACTGTATGGGAGACACCCAAGAGGGCTGTTGGATATTGCCAAGGAAACTTGGGAAAGTGAGAGTTCTCCCCACAGGAGTGTGATTGAGCATGTCGCCCTGATGCAAGACCGAATTGCACAGGTAATGCCCATCGTGAAGGAACATTTGGCCCAAGCGCAGTTAGCACAGCAGAGAGTGTACAACCGTGGAGCCAAGACCCGTACCTTTTCCCCGGGGGATAGGATACTGGTACTTGTCCCTACGGTTGAAAGTAAATTCCTTGCCAAATGGCAAGGCCCCTACGAGATAATGGAAAAAGTGAGCGAAGTGAATTACAAGGTCAGACAACCAGGAAGGCGAAAGCCCGAACAGATCTATCACGTTAATCTGTTGAAAGCCTGGAGGGATAGAGAGTCCCTAGTCGCAGACACTTGGTCACCAGCTCAAACTGGTTGCGTGATTCCTGAGGTTGGAATAGCAGCCACCTTGTCACAACCCCAACAACAGGAGGTTAAGGAGTTTGTGCTTCGCAACAAGGAGGTATTCTCTGAGCTGCCGGGACAAACATTTGGGGTAGAGCATGACATCATTACCCCGCCCGGTGAAAGGGTGAAGTTAAAACCCTATCGGATCCCAGAGGCCCGACGGGAGGCAATACGGGAGGAAGTACAGAAAATGCTGAACTTAGGGGTGATAGAGGAGTCCCAAAGTGATTGGTCTAGTCCCATTGTGTTGGTGCCTAAACCGGATGGGAGCTGGCGATTTTGTAACGATTTTCGTCAGTTGAACAAAGTTACAAAATTTGACACCTACCCCATGCCACGTATAGATGAGTTGATCGACCGGCTGGGAACAGCCCGATACATGACGACTCTTGACCTCACAAAAGGGTATTGGCAAATCCCCCTGGCCAAATTGGCCAAAGAGAAAACCGCATTTGTATCCCCAGACGGGGCGTTCCAATATAAAAGAATGCCGTTCGGGTTACAGAATGCGCCGGCCACATTCCAGCGGAAAATGGACCAGATGCTGAGGCCCCATCGGAAGTATGCTGCGGCTTACCTGGATGACGTAATTGTCCATAGCACAGATTGGGCCTCACATCTGCCAAAAGTGCAAGCAGTCCTGGACTCTGTTCGGGAAGCGGGGTTTACGGCTAACCCCAAGAAGTGTACCATTGGGCAGGAGGAGGCCAAATATCTTGGGTACACCATTGGGAGGGGAGTAATAAAACCCCAACTCAACAAAGTCGAGGCCATCCAGAGTTGGCCACGTCCCAACAGCAAGAAGCAGGTACGAGCCTTTCTGGGAATCGCTGGGTATTATCGGCGATTCATTCCCCACTTTGCTTCTAAGGCTGTGCCCCTAACCAACCTAACGAAGGGGAAAGGGTCGGTCATGATTAAATGGACCCCCGAGGCTGAGGCAGCATTCCAATTCTTGAAACAAGCCTTATGTAGCCAGCCAGTGTTGTACTCACCCGACTTCTCTAAAGACTTTGTCGTACAAAGTGATGCGTCAGATGTGGGGTTAGGAGCAGTATTGTCCCAGGTCTGGAATGGGGAAGAGCACCCAGTCATTTACCTCAGCAGGAAGTTGAAGTCCCATGAGGTAAATTACGCCACCGTTGAAAAGGAGTGTTTAGCGGTGAAGTGGGCTCTAGATTCCCTTCGGTACTACCTGCTAGGTAGGCACTTTGACATGGTTACGGATCACGCTCCATTAAAGTGGATGGCTCAAAACAAGGAAACAAATAGAAGAGTGAATAGGTGGTTCCTGGCCCTCCAGGAATTCAACTTCACAGTAAAGCATCGCCCTGGCGTTCAAATGGGGAATGTGGATGCTTTGTCTCGAGTACATGAATGCCTGATTGCTGGTGTTCCAACCCCGAGGTTAAAACAAGAGGGGGGGGTATGTGACAGCAGGAAGGTAAAGTCACCTGGTTGCATCCAGGGGGGTAGATATATTTCGCCCAGATTCAGGCTTTACGCCGACTTATACAAACTAGGTGGAGAGTTGTATAAGCCCAGCTAAGGCTAGTGGGCTCATGGATGACTCATACCTCTAGGGAGAGTGTGGGGCGTCGTACAGACAGGGAGATGAGGAGACCAGCTGAACCTTGTCAGCTCATTTAGGCCTCTATAAGAACTCCCAGCTTCATTAGATGTTAGCTCATGCCTGGAACCAGACCTGTGTGGACTGTCTAGGGAGAGTGAACCCCTGTGCGGTGAGGCAAAGCCTGTGTGGCTATTTGTTTGGACTTTTAAAACCAGGGACTTAGGGACTAGGACAGCACTAGGCTGATCCCAGTTGTTAGTTAGGAAACCTGTATGTTTAGTCAGAGGTCAAGTTGACCAGGATTTATTTTGTTTATGTTTCTTTTGGCTTTGCTGTGTTTTGTCACTGTAAATAGAAAATAAACCGCACCTTTTTTTGATTTTGAAAACCACAACCTCCGTTTGCTGGGCCTGTTTTTGTGTGGGGAGCCCATCCCGGGGGTCACACACACCCGCTGCCGAGCTAACCCCCCTCACAATATATATATATATTGTGAGGGGGTTAACTCAGTAGCGGGTGTGTGTGACCCCCTGGTTGGGCTCCCCACACAAAAACAGGGCCAGCAGACGGAGGTTGTGGTTTTCAAAATCAAAAGGTGCGGTTTATTTCTCTATGTACAGTGACAAAAACACAGCAAAGCCAAAAAGAAACATAAACAAAATAAATCCTGGTCAGTTTGACCTCTGACTAAACATGCAGGTTTCCTAAACTAACAACTGGGATCAGCCTGGTGCTGTCCTAGTCCCTAAGTCCCTGGTTTAGTAAAAGTCCAAACAAATAGCCACACAGGCTTTGCCTCACCGCACAGGGGTTCACTCTCCCTAGACAGTCCACACAGGTCTGGGTCCAGGCATGAGCTAACATCTAATGAAGCTGGGAGTTTTTATAGAGGCCTTAAACGAACTGACAGGCTTCAGCTGGTCTCATCAACTCCCTGCCTGCACGACGCCCAGCCCTCTCCCTAGAGGTATGAGTCATCCATGAGCCCACTAGCCTCAGCTGGGCTTCATCAACTCCCTCCCTAGTTGTATAAGTCAGCATAAAGCCTGAATCTGGGAGAAATATATCTACCCCCCTGGATGCAACCAGGTGACTTTACCTTCCTGCTGTCACATACCCCCCCCTCTTGTTTTAACCTTGGGGTTGGAACACCAGCAATCAGGCATTCATGTACTCGAGACAAAGCATCCACATTCCCCATTTGAACGCCAGGGCGATGCTTTACTGTGAAGTTGAATTCCTGTAGGGCCAGGAACCACCTATTCACTCTTCTATTTGTCTCCTTGTTTTGAGCCATCCACTTTAACGGAGCGTGATCCGTAACCATGTCAAAGTGCCTACCTAGCAGATAGTACCGAAGGGAATCTAGAGCCCACTTCACCGCTAAACACTCCTTTTCAACCGTGGCGTAATTTACCTCATGGGACTTCAACTTCCTGCTGAGGTAAATGACTGGGTGCTCTTCCCCGTTCCAGACCTGGGACAATACTGCTCCTAACCCCACATCTGACGCATCACTTTGTACGACAAAGTCTTTAGAGAAGTCGGGTGAGTACAACACTGGCTGGCTACATAAGGCTTGTTTCAAGAATTGGAATGCTGCCTCAGCCTCGGGGGTCCATTTAATCATGACCGACCCTTTCCCTTTCGTCAGGTTGGTTAGGGGCACAGCCTTAGAAGCAAAGTGGGGAATGAAGCGCCGATAATAACCCGCGATTCCCAGAAAGGCCCGTACCTGCTTCTTGCTGTTGGGACGTGGCCAACTCTGGATGGCCTCGACTTTGTTGAGTTGGGGTTTTATCACTCCCCTGCCAATGGTGTACCCAAGATATTTGGCCTCCTCCTGCCCAATGGTACACTTCTTGGGGTTAGCCGTAAACCCCGCTTCCCGGATAGAGTCTAGGACTGCTTGCACTTTTGGCAGATGTGAGGCCCAATCTGTGCTATGGACAATTACGTCATCCAGGTAAGCCGCAGCATACTTCCGATGGGGCCTCAGTATCTGGTCCATTTTCCGCTGGAATGTGGCCGGCGCATTCTGTAACCCGAACGGCATTCTCTTATATTGGAACGCCCCGTCTGGGGTTACAAATGCGGTTTTCTCTTTGGCCGACTTGGCCAGGGGAATTTGCCAATACCCTTTTGTGAGGTCAAGAGTCGTCATGTATCGGGCTGTTCCCAGCCGGTCGATCAACTCATCTATACGTGGCATGGGGTAGGTGTCAAATTTTGTAACTTTGTTCAACTGACGAAAATCGTTACAAAATCGCCAGCTCCCATCCGGTTTAGGCACCAACACAATGGGACTAGACCAATCACTTTGGGACTCCTCTATCACCCCTAAGTTCAGCATTTTCTGTACTTCCTCCCGTATTGCCTCCCGTCGGGCCTCTGGGATCCGATAGGGTTTTAACTTCACCCTTTCACCGGGCGGGGAAATAATATCATGCTCTACCCCAGATGTTTGTCCCGGCAGCTCAGAGAACACCTCCTTGTTGTGAAGCACAAACTCCTTAACCTCCTGTTGTTGGGGTTGTGACAAGGTGGCTGCTATTCCAACCTCCGGAATCACGCAACCAGTTTGAGCTGGTGACCAAGTTTCTGCGACTAGGGACTCTCTATCCCTCCAGGCTTTCAACAGATTAACGTGATATATCTGTTCGGGCTTTCGCCTTCCTGGTTGTCTGACCTTGTAATTCACTTCGCTCACTTTTTCCATTATCTCGTAGGGGCCTTGCCATTTGGCAAGGAATTTACTTTCAACCGTAGGGACAAGTACCAATATCCTATCCCCCGGGGAAAAGGTACGGGTCTTTGCTCCACGGTTGTACACTCTCTGCTGTGCCAACTGCGCTTGGGCCAAATGTTCCTTCACGACGGGCATTACCTGTGCAATTCGATCTTGCATCAGGGCGACATGCTCAATCACACTCCTGTGGGGAGAACTCTCACTTTCCCAAGTTTCCTTGGCAATATCCAACAGCCCTCTTGGGTGTCTCCCATACAGTAACTCAAAGGGGGAGAATCCCGTAGAGGATTGGGGCACCTCCCTAATAGCAAACATCAAATAAGGAAGTAGACAGTCCCAATCCTTTCCATCTCTATCCACCACTTTCTTCAACATTTGTTTTAGGGTTTTGTTGAATCTTTCAACCAGCCCATCGGTTTGGGGGTGATACACAGATGTACGCAATTGCGTCACTTTGAACAATTTACACAGCTCTTTCATAACCCGGGACATAAAGGGTGTACCTTGGTCCGTAAGCAGTTCTTTACAAATACCCACCCGGCTAAAAACAAGAGATAGCTCTTTGGCTATGGTTTTGGCCGAGGTATTTCTGAGAGGGATCGCTTCTGGATAACGGGTGGCATAGTCCATTATAACCAATATGTACTGGTGCCCCCTAGCGGACTTGATTATAGGACCTACCAAATCCATTGCGATTCTCTCAAACGGGACCTCAATGATGGGTAGAGGGACCAGCGGGCTACGGAAATGTGGCATCGGGGCCGACCTCTGACACACAGGGCAGGAGGAACAATAATTTTCTATGTCCTTCATCACCCCAGGCCAATAGAATCTCTGTAATACCCTCTCTCGGGTTTTCTCTGTCTCCAGATGACCTCCAAGAATGTGCCCATGGGCCAACTCCAACACCAACTTCCTGTAAGGTTTGGGCACCACAAGCTGCTCAACGGTTTCTTCTGCCCTTTTTGCCACCCGATACAGTAGGTCCTTCTCTATGCTGAAGTATGGGTAAGTGCAGGTATTATCTGGGTTCACTAACTCGCCATCTATTTCCACTACGTTTTCCCGTGCCTTTATTAGGGCGGGGTCTTTTAACTGTTCTGTGGCAAAATTTTCCCTGTGAACCTCCAGATCAGAAAACTCCACAGACGGTAGGTTTTCGTCTGAGGAGGTGGGCTCCTCTCCAGTTTCTTGAGTCTCCCCTGCCAATACTGACAAGGGAAATTCTGGAGAGTCCTCACCACTCTCAGAGGAGTTCTGGCTATCACATTCCTGGTACATAGGGGCACCAGTGGGGGGCTCAGGATCATCCCACAGTTCCCAGAACTTCGGAAAATCTCTTCCCACAATGGCATCATGCGGTAATTGAGATACTAACCCCACTGGATGAGAGAGGGTACCTTTGGGGGTCTCGAAACACACTGTAGTCACTGGATACTCTCGGGTGTCCCCATGCACACAAATAACAGCTACCTTGCTATTCCCAGAGACCTCTGTTTTAACTAATTCAGCCTTTATCAGGGTCACAAGGCTACCTGAATCCAGTAATACCACAACATTTCTACCATTAATACACATTTTGCATAAATGTTTCTCAGTTCCCCAAATGACAGTGCATGCGACTGTCGCACACAGCGACTGACGTCTGTCCGTCAGAAAGTCACATTGCATGGGTTCCTCCACAACCGGGCAATTTGCTGCAATATGTCCCGCTTGCCGGCAGCGGTAGCAAACAATCCTTTTGGCTGCCTCTTGAGCCCCTGACTTCCCAGGCTGTTCTCGCCAAACTTTGGGTAGAGCTCCCACCCTCTCACTCTCTCCACCCTCACCCCTTGGAATCCTCTTATCCGCCCCTGGGGATGGTCTGGTCTTAGGGTGGAAAGTCCGAGAGTCTCTGGAAGAGGCCGTCAGGTTCTCTGTAGCCAAGTATTTCTCTACACGATCCACAAGACCACCGGCCGTCTCTGGGTCTCCATGGCTTACCCACTTTTGGATGGCAGTAGGAAGAGCTCTCAAAAACCGATCCATTACAACACGTTCCACAATCTCTGGTGCGGACAAAGTCTCTGGCTGTAGCCACTTCCTGCTCAGGTGAATGAGATCATACATTTGAGACCTGGGGGGTTTTCCAAGCTGGAAAGTCCAGTTATGCACACGCTGAGCCCGGACAGCCAGGGTGACACCCAGCCTTGCCAATATTTCAGCTTTTTAGCATCACATAGTCTTTTGCTTGGTCAGGCTCTAGGTCATAGTAAGCCTTCTGCGATTCACCAGTTAACAGAGGAGCCACCAGTCCAGCCCACTGCTCCTCAGGCCACTTTTCTCTTTCAGCAGTCCTTTCAAATGTGGTCAAAAATACCTCTGGATCATCCTCTCCAGTCATTTTTGTCAATAAACGACTCACCCCAAAGGACGCGGTATTAGTGGGACGGCTTTCCTCACTGGTCTGCGGACGTTGCTGCATTACTGCTTCCATTTGTTGTAGTCTCTGCTCTTGCTTCTGTAACAGGTCTATGAAGCGGGCCTCAGATTGCTGCTGGGCTTGTTGATGAGCTTGCTGCTGGGCTGCAAGGCTCCTTTGCAAACCTGCATTTGTCTGCTGTTGATTGGCATTTGCTAGAGCCAGCTGTTTCAGTATCTCCTCCATGCTGGCTTAAAAAAAACTGCCACTGGTTCTCCACCAACTGTGAGGGGGTTAACTCAGTAGCGGGTGTGTGTGACCCCCTGGTTGGGCTCCCCACACAAAAACAGGGCCAGCAGATGGAGGTTGTGGTTTTCAAAATCAAAAGGTGCGGTTTATTTCTCTATGTACAGTGACAAAAACACAGCAAAGCCAAAAAGAAACATAAACAAAATAAATCCTGGTCAGTTTGACCTCTGACTAAACATGCAGGTTTCCTAAACTAACAACTGGGATCAGCCTGGTGCTGTCCTAGTCCCTAAGTCCCTGGTTTAGTAAAAGTCCAAACAAATAGCCACACAGGCTTTGCCTCACCGCACAGGGGTTCACTCTCCCTAGACAGTCCACACAGGTCTGGGTCCAGGCATGAGCTAACATCTAATGAAGCTGGGAGTTTTTATAGAGGCCTTAAACGAACTGACAGGCTTCAGCTGGTCTCATCAACTCCCTGCCTGCACGACGCCCAGCCCTCTCCCTAGAGGTATGAGTCATCCATGAGCCCACTAGCCTCAGCTGGGCTTCATCAACTCCCTCCCTAGTTGTATAAGTCAGCATAAAGCCTGAATCTGGGAGAAATATATCTACCCCCCTGGATGCAACCAGGTGACTTTACCTTCCTGCTGTCACAATATATATATATATATATATATATATATTTTATATATATATATATATATATATATATATATATATATATATATACACTGTATTTACCATAGTTTGTTGAAGCTATAACTTTCACACAAACCAATGAATATACACTTTTTTTTAACCAAAGGCATGCAGCAGAATACATTTTAGCCTAAATTTATAAAGAAATTGTATTTTACAAATATTGTTTTTTTTTTTTTAATCTGTCCTTTTGTTTACAAAATAAAAACACAGTGGTGATGAAATACCACCAAAAGAAAGTTCTATTTGTGGGAAAAAAAGGATATACATTTCATGTGTGTATAGTGTTGCATGACCGTGCAATTACTAGTTAAATTAGCACAACACTGAATAGCAAAAAAATGCTCTGGCCATGGGGGGGGGAGGGGGATAAATCTTCCAGAGCTGAAATGGTTAATTCACATACTGTACTATGGGTATGTGTAATCCTATTATTCTACTGGCAGTTTTTTAAGCTAGAGAATCCATAGTCAGATGCCCAAATAGCAAACAATTGAGCTGCAAGTTTGAAAATCACTTGCTAAGCTATTGCTAGACTTGCCAGGCTTCACATGTTTGTTGCATACTTGCAACAACGCACGTCCTTACAAGTCCTTACAAGACTTGCAACACACACGTTCTTATTCAGGCCGGGACTGGCCATGGGGCACACCAGGCAGCTGCCCGGTGGGCCGGGCTGCATGTCCTAACATTCCAAACATTGTGATAACTTTGTAGTCCCTGCTACGTCCACCCACTACAGTCAGTTACTGCCCAGTGGCATCACATTGCTCAATGTCAGGTCCTGCCCCCTATGTGTAGATGTTTGGCCAGCATAGATGGCGGTAAGGTTGGTCAGGGCGCACGGGGGAAGTGGGCGCTTTCCTTCTCAGGTATCTGGGCTCTACACATGCCAGTGGTCCACCCCCAGGACAGAGTCAAACTGGTGGTGGGATTCGCTCAGCTACAGCGGGTGTAGATGGTGGCCTCAGGGGTTTATTTACTAAAGGTAACTTCACTTTGCACTACAAGTACACTGCAAGTGCACTTGGTAGTGCAGTCACTGTAGATCTGAGGGGGACATGGGAAGATAATAAAAAACAGCATTTTAGCTTGCACATGATTGGATGATAAAATCAGCAGAGCTTCCCTCTAATTTCAGAGCTTCCCCTCAGATCTACAGCAGTCTACAGCGACTGCACTTACAAGTGCAATTGTAGTGCAGAGTGGATTTGCCTTTAGTAAATCAACCCCTCAGTGTCATAGGGAGACTAGGTGGCCCGGCAGTGTCAGACGTTTATGGTGGCCCCGCTGACCCCAGTAGAGGATCTAAAGGAGAAGAGCTGGGACACCAAGACCAGCATGGAGCTCCTCATCATGGAGACTCTGGGCGAAGTGTGCTGGGCCATGGATAGGGCAGATGGGAGTGCCACCTTTACTGTGGACTGCTGGGAGAGGAAGGAGGGTGGGTGCCAGTGAGCCTAGTGATCACTGCCCAGGGGTGGGTGACCTCTGGCCCCCTCCTGCCTTATATTGTCTATGAGTGTGCTGATCACTGACCTCTCCACTTATATTTAGGGGAAGTTACACTTGTTGCACCCTCCTCCCTTCACTGTCACATTTGCCACAGTTGCCACTTTTTTGGTGGGGAGCAGGTACCTGGTTTTTACAGGTATCCGCTCCCACTACCGCAATATGTACTGATGTAGATGTCAATCAGTACGGCAGGGGCGCCGCCCCCTATGCCATGTGTCCAGCCCCTAATCTACATGCAAGGTGCCGGACATATGGATTTCAATGTTTTTTTTAATTATTATTTGAAGCACATGATTTGAGCCAGAGGCTCTTATTGTCATCAAAAAAGGATAGGCTCGGGGCGCAGAGCACTGTGGCCTGAGCCCTCCCAGTTGTGTGACGATAGAGAATTAATATTCGCTATGGCCTTTCTGACTCTTCTCCTGGCCAATCAAGAAGTGGGTCCTGAGACCTGATCAGTCAGGGAGTCTCAGGACACACTTCCTATTCAGCTGGGAGGAGAAGCAACGGCACCGGCTCTTCCTTTCCCCTGCCTCCTAAGGTAGGTAAGGTCCATCTCCAATCGCCTTTTCGCCCATCTAACACGGCAGGTGGGGGGGGGGCCTTCCCGACCATCTCTTCCCCGCGCGCGTGCGGGGGGGTTGGGTGTGGCATTAGTTTTCCCCCTCCTCCCAAAATATTTAGCACTAGCCACCACGTATGTATGTGGGTGCTGAGGGTTGGACACTGGCAGGGCCCTCTATGTATTGCAGAGGTTTATGCCTATTTTCCCTGATGAAGAGGACACTGCAGTGCCCAGCTGATGGCAGATCCCCTCCAGGATTTTTGTATGGCCATCCCCCTGCTTATCGTGTAAAAACAAAGTTCCTCAAACAGTGGACAAAAAACGCTCAGGGAGTAGGGAATTTTATAAAATTACAAATTTATTACAACAAGTCAATAATATTTACTGTTGTAATAAATTTGTAATTTTATAAAATTCCCTACTGATGATGTTACACCGAGTAAATAGATACCTAACATGTCACGCTTCAAAATTGCGCTCGCTCGTGGAATGGCAACAAACTACAGTACTTAAAAACTCTCCATAGCCGATGCTTTAAATTTTTTTGCAGGTTACCAGTTTGGAGTTACAGAGGCGGTCTAGCGCTAGATACCTCACATGTGTGGTTTGAACACCGTATACATATGTGGGTGCGACTTACGTATGCGTTTGCTTTTGCGTGTGAGCTCAGAGGGATGGGGTGCAATACATGTTTTTTTTTTATTTTACTTTTTACACTGTCCCTTTAACCCTTTCGATGCCAGAGCCGTTTTTGCGTTTTTTGCACACATGTTTAAAAAATCATTTTAGGCCTGAAGATTGCACAAAAACCCCAAACATTATATTTTCTGAAAGCAGACACCCTAGAGCAGGGGTGTCAAACTCAATTTCATTGTGGGCCGCATCAGCATTAGTATTGCCCTCAAAAGGGCCGGTTGTATCTGTAAGATTACATGTACAGCGCATCCCCCTTCCCTTTACATTAGATGTCAAGAGCCCCCCCACCATCAGAAGTTGAGTCCCCCACTCTCCCTTACATCACAGTGCACCCCCTTTTCCTTATGCTGCTGCTACGAAGAAGCTGGATGCATTGCTTGAAAGCAGAAAGTAAGCGCCTGGAGGAGGACAAGAGGGGGGCTGGAGCTCTTCTGCAGCTGCAGGAAAGGTGCGAGGGCCACATGAAATGGCCTAAAGGGCCGGATTTGGCCCGTGGGCCTTGTGCTTGACACCTGTACCCTAGAGAATAAAATAGCGTTAGTTCCAATTTTTTATGTTGCATGATATTACCGCAAAGGTCTATGAAATGCAATATTTCAGTAAAAAACACACTAACGTGAATTTTAGGGCAAACAAACCCAATAAATTACCCACATTTTTGGTAAAATATGAAAGATGAGGTTGTGCCGAGTAAATAGATACCCAACGTGCCAAACCTTAATATATATTTTTTTGCGCCCGTGAAGTGGCGTCACACTTCAGTACCCTAGATTTTCTATAGGCAACGTTTCAAAGGCCCCCTATAGGTATCAGTTTAGTGTTACGGAGGTCTGGTGCTAGAATTATTGCTCTCACTCCGGCGTACGCGACCGTGTGTCACAATCAAAGTTTTCACATGTAAGCACCCCGACGCATGCGTTTATGTTCGTGCGTGTGTATATGTGGAGGTGGGGGGTCCTCAAAAAATGTTTGGGATGGGGGGGGGTTTATGTGCTTGGGTATAACTTTATTTTTTTGGGCAAAAAAACGTTTTTATTTTTACTTTTTTTTTTCATCACATAGGGGACAAACAGTCCCCTATGTGGTGATTTTTTGGTGACAGGTTCTCTTTATTGAGATATGCAGGGTCTAAAAGACCCCCTCATGTCTCCCCTGTATTTCACTGAATGTTTTGCAATGCAGATCGCATTGCAAAACATCCTACACAGGCAAAGCGTAACGGGGACACCGAGAACGTGACCCGGAAGTGACGTCGGAGACGTCGCTTTCCAGGACTCTGCAAGAAGGGTAGGAGAGCGGATGAGTATCCGCTCTTCTCCTTCTACTCCAACCACGGGCACCTGCGATGACTGTCCTGGGCCCGCCAATGGGCAAGCGGTCATGGCGGGAGCATGCGCAAAGGGGGGGGAGCGGTACAGGGGGTGTGTGAGAGCGATCGGGCAGCAGCTACCACCCAAACACTCTCTCACCTGACAGGCAGGAGGCTGCCTGTCAGTTTCACACACAATCCTGGTGGCTGCAGCCACTGGATTTTGTGCAATACCCCCCGCCGTAGCGAAAGGGTCCCTTGTAATAGAAATAAGCATGACAGGTCCTCTTTATTGCGAGACCTCAGATCTCACATTTACACTTAAAAGCAAAAAAAAATGAATTAAATAAATGAAAAAAAAAAACGTCCCTTTAAAGCCGCGTACACACGATCGGTTTTACCGATGAAAACAATGGATTTTTTTCATTGGACAAACCGATCGTGTATGGGCCCCATCGGTCTTTTTTCCATCGGTGTCAAAAAATAGAACATGTTTTACATTTTTCCGATGGATGAAAAAACGATAGAAAATTCCGATCATCTATGGGCAAGTCCATCGGTTAAAAAACCCACGCATGCACAGAATCAAGTCGACGCATGCTCAGAAGCATTGAACTTCATTTTTCTCGGCTCATCGGAGTGTTTTACGTCACCGTGTTTGGAACGGTCGGTTTTTTGGCTGATGGTGTGTAGGCAAGACTGATGGAAGTCAGCTTCATCGGTTTTCCGATGGAAAAATCCATTGGTTTAAAAACCATAGGAAATCCGATCGTGTGTACAGGGCTTAAGGCCGCTAGACGGAAGTGACGTCAGATGTCGCTCCAGTCCTCCAAGGGCATAGAGTCGAGTGGGG
Source organism: Rana muscosa (assembly GCA_029206835.1). Classification (NCBI taxonomy): domain Eukaryota; kingdom Metazoa; phylum Chordata; class Amphibia; order Anura; family Ranidae; genus Rana; species Rana muscosa. Next base: position 364,807,342 of record CM055118.1, on the reverse strand, counting down.
GCCATCTTTGCCTCACTCGACTTCCTGCCCATCGCTCAAGGGGATCGGATCGTTTCCCCTTTTACCGACTGCTCCAGTAGCGGGGGAAACGACTGTGAACAGGCGAGAGGGAGGGGGGGGGCGGAACCTCCCCCGCTGCCCATAAAAGTGACTTACATTTTTAATTTTGGGTTTAATACATCTTTAAGGCCCTTTTTTATCCTTGTGCGACTTGTCCTGTGACTTGGAAATGCAAAGTCGCGTGACGTTGTACCCCATGATTTCCCATGGGTACCATTGCGCCTTCAAGTCCCTGAACTACTCTGGTTCCGACTTTGATGCGACTTTAGGTCCATATACCTTAAGATTACACAGGCATTGCCCCAAGTCACGCCAAATTGCATCAAAGTCACACAACTTTCAGGTTGCACAAGTGTGAAAGGTAAGGTGACCAGATTTTTAAAATGAAATCCGGGGACATATTTTATTTTTTTACTAGTAATGGCGGCAATCAGCGACTCTCTGCCCGTCGCCACTGCCGTCCGCCTCGCAGCCTGTCAAGGCTTACTCTCTGGGCCCCGGCTACTACTGGGTGGGGAGCGGAGGAAGATCACTCCACCAGGGAAGGCAAGGAGATAAGTAGGCAGGCGGCTGGCTGGGACTTAAGCCGAGGCAGAAGAACATGCGAGCGGAGCTGAATGGGCACCCGAAACTGAAGAAATATTCCCTCCGCTCCGACCAGCACATGATCATCAGAAAGGGGCACAGATAATGGAAAAAAATACCCCCCCTAAGCTAGTAGGTGCGGTGGAGCAAGGGTGTGTAAGTCAGATTTTTTATTTTTTTTTATTCTGCACTGACTGTCTTTGAACTTGCCCCAGCCCCTGTTCAAATCCAATCCAGGGACAAAATCGGGGACAGACTTGGTCCGGGGACAGTGTCTTCAATCCGGGGACTGTCCCCTGAAACCGGGGATGTCTGGTCACCCTAGTGAAAGGGGCCTAAAGCACAATTCACTGTACACGTTTTTTTTTCTACATGAAGAGTATCTGAATAAAATATATACACTTAGTGAGTGAAGATTAATATTCCTTTTAATTGCAATTGTTTATTTCTCCTTCATTAGGTTCAGCAGTCTCAGGGAGGAGAGGAAAAAATTTATCACCATGGTAAAGGAGTATGGCTCCTCTTTGATCCTCCTACCAGCTTTCTCATTTTTGATGAACACAGATGTCTCCTTTCGGGTGCTCTACACCATCAACGACTTTGACATGAGGAGCAAAGTTGTCTTCTTCAACCCAGACTACCTTCGGAAACTGGCTGCTCACTGGAAAAGTATGGGACTCAAATTCCGACGACTTTCTTCAGGCCTTATGATGGTGAGCGTGGCGACTGAAGTTTGTGAGAGGGTGACGCTTTATGGATTCTGGCCCTTTTCTGAGGACCTTAGTGGAGTTTGGATCCCACATCACTACTATGACAATGCCCTTCCGAAACCCGGATTTCACTCAATGTCCGATGAATTTTATTGGTACTTAAAAACGCACGTGCAAGGTTCTCTGAGTCTAAACCTGGGACAATGCTAATTTTTTGGTAAAAAAGCTAAGTCATTTTTTAATTAGGGATGAGATTAGGGTTTTGGTCAAACATTGTGTCAGGATCTGGATCTGGCAGTATCCGGCTGTAGCTCTTCTCATTGGGCCATCTGAGATGCTGGGCAGTGCCCTATCTGATCCCTTAGATAATCTTGCCTTGTATCTTGTCTCTCTTGAACCTTGAATTCTTTGCTCCTTCCATGAACTTCTTGATTTAACCACTTGCTTACTGGGCACTTAAACCCCCTTCCTGCCCAGGCCAATTTTCAGCTTTCAGCACTGTCACTCTTTGAATGACAATTGCGCGGTCATGCGACGTGGCTCCCAAACAAAATTGACGTCCTTTTTTTTTCCACAAAAAGAGCTTTCTTTTGGTGGTATTTGATCATCTCTGCGGTTTTTATTTTTTTGCGCTATAAACAAAAAAAGAGCGACAATTTTGAAAAAAAACAATAATTTTTACTTTTTGCTATAATAATTATCCCAATTTAAAAAAATATATATTTTTTTTCTCAGATCCACAGCTTAGGTGGGAGAATCTGTCCACAGGACAACTATTAGTCGTGCACTCCACAAATCTGCCCTTTATGGAAGAGTGACAAGAAGAAAGAGAGTTGTTAAAGGAAAGCCATAAGAAGTCCCATTTTCACTTACATAATGTACCAATTCACATAGGGGGGGCCGGAATCTGGGGGTCCCCTTTGTTAAAGGGGGCTTCCAGATTCCGATAAGCCCCCAGCCCCCCACAACCACCGGGCAAGTGTTGTGGGGATAAGGCCCTTGTCCCCATCAACATGGGGACATCCTCCCCATGTTAAGGGCATGTGGCCTGGTACCGTTCAGGAGGGGGGGGCGGCCTGCCAGGTTGCGTGCTTGGATAAGGGTCTGGTATGGATTTTTGGGGGGATTCCACACCATTTTTTTTTATTTGGCGCGGAGTTCCCCTTAAAATCCATACCAGACCTGAAGGATCTAGTATGGATATTTGCGGGGAACCGCGCACCATTTTTTTTTTATTTGGCGCAGGGTTTCCCTTAATATCCATACAAGACTTGAAGGGCCTGGTAATTGAATTTGGGGGGACCCCCACGCATTTTTTTTTTATCAATGACTTTCAATGACTTTTCTCTGTATTGCCGGGACCGGCAATTCATTACAGCCGCGAGTGAGTTTTAAATTACGTTTTTTCCTTCAGAAATTACATTTGTGCAGAGACTGTTCTAAGCACGGGAAACCAGCGCTGCTTTACAGGCATACTATATACACCCCCCAGGTACGAAATTTAAAAGAATATTTCACTTTTATTGTTTCACTTTAAGCATTATTAAAATCACTGCTCCTGAAAAATCACTGCTCCTGTGCTTTGGCCAATCACAGCGCAGAAAAAACTGAGAGCCATAATTGGCCAAAGCTATATAAGGCGGCCTGGAAGTCGGCCTTGTGTAGTGTGTTGCGGTGTTGGTTAAAATACAGACGGAGAGAGAGAGACAGTGTATTTTGATTTGAGTTAGACAGAGCAGGCAGGCGAGTCAGTTAGCTGCAGTTACAGTGTGTAGAGGATATATATGCATCCTAGGAGTTGTATATATATTTATACACTGTATTCAGTTTAGCTAGATCTGTTCCTGTTATTCTCTATACTGTGACAGGCAGACAGGTGATTGTGCTACTGCAGTCAGTGTTTCACTTAGTGTACTGTGTCCTTTGCATAGCGTTCACCTAAAGCTTACCTGAAAACAATTAGTGGTGTTCTCATACAAATACAGGCAGGGAGCTGCATTATTTTGTTTTAGTGTCCTTTGCACAGTGTGCACCTAAAACTTACCTGAATACAATTGTTGGTGTTCTCATACATATACAGGTAGGGAGCTGCAGTATTTTGCTTTAGTGTCCTTTGCACAGTGTGCACCAAAAGCTTACCTCAATACAATTACTGGTGTTCTCATACAAATACAGACAGGGAGCTGAAGTATTTTGCTTTAGTGTCCTTTGCACAGTGTGCACCTAAAGCTTACCTGAATACAATTGCTGGTGTTCTGACCCGGTTCCCCAAACCCTTTTTAGGACAATAACTTGCATATTAGCCTTTATAATTAGCACTTTTGACTTCGAACGTTCAAGTCCATTGTATTTAATAGGGTTCTAAAATTTGCGCAAACTTTCGGTCCGTTTGCAGGTTCAGGTGCGAACCGGGGGGTGTTCGGCTCATCCCTATTAGTAATGGCACGCTCAGTGCATGTCGGTGCATGTCTTTTTTGCAAATATCTCCTAAACCATGTAGGTTTAGGAGATATTTCTTGCACCTACAGGTAAGCCTTAATCTAGGCTTACCTGTAGGTCTAAGTGGTCTGTAAGGGTTTACAACCACTTTAATGAAGCTCATGATTTTATTCAAAAGTTAACAGGAACCTTTCTCATATGTTTTGGACTAGTGCTTTCTCAAAGAATCTAAGTCTACACTAGGGATGAAGTTTGGGTTCACAGCTATCATGAGTTTAAGTCAAATCTTTCAGGTTTACATAGTTACATAGTTAATCAGGTTGAAAAAAGACACAAGTCCATCCAGTTCAACCATAAAAAATATATATATATATCGTACAATCCCATATACCTAATTCTATACCCACAGTTGATCTAGAGGAAGGCAAAAAACCCCAGCAGAGCATGATCCAATTTGCTACAGCAGGGGAAAAAATTCCTTCCTGATCCCCCGAGAGGCAATCGGATATTCCCCGGATCAACTTTACCTATAAATGTTAGTACCCAGTTATATTATGTACATTTAAGAAAGAATCCAGGCCCTTAAAGCAATCTACTGAGCTGGCCAGAACCACCTCTGCAGGGAGTCTATTCCACATTTTCACAGCTCTTACTGTGAAGAAACCTTTCCGTATTTGGAGGTGAAATCTCTTTTCCTCTAGACGCAAAGAGTGCCCCCTTGTCCTTTGTGTTGACCGTAAAGTGAATGTTGATCATATCCCCCCTTAATCTCCTCTTCTCAAGAGTGAATAAATTCAGTTCCTCTAATCTTTCCTCATAGCTGAGCTCCTCCATGCCTCTTATCAGTTTGGTTGCCCTTCTCTGCACTTTCTCCAGTTCCCTGATATCCTTTTTGAGAACTGGGGCCCAAAACTGAACTGCATATTCCAGATGAGGTCTTGCTAATGATTTGAACAGGGGCAAAATGATATCTCTCTCTCTGGAGACCATACCTCTCGTAATACAAGAAATGACTTTGCTCGATTTGGAAAACGCAGCTTGGCATTGCATGTTATTATTGAGCTTATGATCTCCCAAAACCCCCAGATCCTTCTCCACTACGGATCCCCCCAGTTGTACTCCCCCTAGTATGTATGATGCATTCATATTCTTAGCCCCCAAGTGCATAACTTTACATTTATCAACATTAAACCTCATCTGCCACATAGTCGCCCAATTAGACAGAGCATTGAGGTCGGCTTGTAAATTGGCGACATCCTGTAAGGACGTTATTCCACTGCATAGCTTAGTGTCATCTGCAAAGACAGAAATGTTACTTTTGATCTCAGACCCAATATCATTTATAAACATATTAAAAAGTAAGGGTCCCAGCACTGAACCTTGGGGTACACCACTGATAACCTTGGACCATTCAGAGTAAGAATCATTAACCACTACTCTCTGAATTCTGTCTTTTAGACAGTTTTCTATCCATTTACAAACTGATATTTCCAATCCTGTAGACTTTACCTTGCACATGAGCCGTGTGTGGGGAACTGTATCGAACGCTTTTGCAAAATCCAAGTATACCACGTCCACAGCCACCCCTCTGTCCAAGTATACCACGTCCACCGCCACCCCTCTGTCCAAGGTCTTACTTACCTCTTCATAAAAATAAATCAGGTTTGTCTGACAACTTCTGTCTTTCATGAATCCATGCTGTCTGTTGCTTAAATTGTTTTTTTTCCAGCAAGAACTCATCTATGTGGCCTTTTATTAATCTCTCCAGTATCTTCCCAACTATAGAAGTTAAACTAACAGGTCTATAGTTACTTGGTAAAGACTTAATTCCTTTTTTAAATATAGGCACCACATTGGCCCTGCGCCAATCCAGTGGTACTATTCCTGTCATTAATGAGTCCCTAAAAATTAAATACAATGGCTTTGAAATTACAGAGCTTTTAGGATCCGTGGGTGTATGCCATCTGGTCCAGGTGCTTTATCCACCTTTATTCCATCTAAATATTTCTGGACTATATCTCTGTTGAGTCATTGTGGATTTGGGGCTGTGTCACTACCACCCCCATTTTGGACATGAGCTCCCCCATGTTCCTTTGTATACACAGAACTGAAGAAAGTATTTAATAAATTAGCCTTCTCTTTGTCTTCTCTAGGTTTAAGATAGGTGGTTTCAGTGAATTTGTGTTGCAGCCATCAGCTTGTGCTTAACCCTTCACTCTTTGGACATACTACCCACTGTACACCCAAGGAGCTGAAAGTTAAGGGAAATGTTTCCTCAAGGACTCCCTAGGTGTCTTAGGTTACAGCTCTCTGATTGCATGATGCAACTTCTGGTGACCTCTGACAGCCATATTGATGTGGGACTCCTTCCTACTATAAAATATGATATCCTCATCATTTGGGCATGCCTGGAGTGAGTGGTAGGACAGGGGCAGATACCCCACTTGTTAGGTGAGAGAAAATATCACAGGGAGAGGTTCCTGGCGAGTATGGTCAGCGCAGGGACATCGCCTGATCAGTGGAAACATACCTATATCTGGATCACCGTAGTAAGGGCTCCCTTCAACAGCATTCTAGTGCTATTATAGTACACTACAGACTACCACCCCTCCAGTAAAAGCCGCTCTGTAATTATGGCCTAAGCCTGGTGATACTGTACAAATACCAACTGCTATATTGGCTATTATCAGTGCCAATGGAAACCGATGTTATTAAATACCGCTACCTTCATTGCAATATTCAAGATAAATTGCAGCATCCAAACTGTGTGTGGTCTCTTGCTCGCCAACTCAGTGCCCCACCTATAAGTGTGCTCCCCATCTCCATCTTAAACCATACTAGGCCACTTGCCTTTAACATAGGGATATCAAAGCACCTTGTCCCTATGTTGATGAACACTGGGGCCTCTACCCCACAACCCCGGCCTGCAATCCATCATTAATCACATTGTCTAGCGATGTAGAGTCTCATAAATTACAACAAACAACACCTTCCAAAAGAACAAAAATAACCCAACAATGGCCATTCACCGAACGGCAGCTCCCTGACTTGTTTTCGCCATTATTAGGGAAAGGGCAAGGATAGTGGAAGGTGAATCATCATTTCCCAAATATCGCCATGACCCGCTGTGTCCTTAGCAACCACTGACGTCATGGTGTTGAAAATGAGATTCACTGATTTATAAGTATAATAATACTAATTTGTACAGATTCACTTTGAAGAAAATATGTTACAAGAGAAATGTGTAAAATTCATGTTCTTCTTCTCTACAGCTATAATTCAGGTGGGATCATGCATGTCTTTTTGGATGCCATCCATAGCCACTCTTCTGTCTCTTTCTTTTCCTTCTTCTCTTATCTCTATTTTCTTATACAGTGTTGTACTAGTTGAAAGTGAGCATTAAACATCAGCTTTGACCGAACAATCTCAAAATCATCATCTACATTCATAAAAGTTAACGATAACTCACCCACAAACATCATTTGGTTGACAATTTGAACGTTATTACGGAATTTGATCAGGTTTCATTGACTGACAACAGTAGAACGATGTCAGATAATAAATACAATTGTCAATATTTATATGTTGTAACATTCCCATATTGTCTTCTCGATTATGTATATGTACAATAATATTGTATAAGATGTACTACAGTTTTTGAAAATTAATAAAAATATAGGAAAGAAAAGGACTATGAAGAATGGTACAGTGGTATCAGAATTTTTCCTTCTTGGGTTTAGGACACTAGGGGATCTTCGGAATGTCATTTTTATTTTTTTGCTCCTGGTCCACATCATGACTTTATTGGGAAACCTTCTCATTATATTCATAGTAGCAAGTACCCACCACATCCACACCCCCATGTACTTGTTTTTAGTCCAGCTGTCACTCTCAGACATGGTTTTTACTATAAATATTGGACCAAAGATGCTTCATGTAATTCTGGCCAATGGGAGCCTAATATCTTACAGCTCATGCGTCTGTCAGCTATACTTTTTTGGTCTACCAACAATTTTTGAGTGTTTTCTCCTCTCGTCTATGTCCTATGACAGGTATTTAGCAGTATGTAACCCTCTCCGTTATCAATAAGTGATGGATATTAGACTTCAAACACATCTCATTCTGTGTTTTTAGGGTTCACCATCCCACTGATGACGGTCACCTCGGTTAGCAGTAGGCTTGTGCAATTCGTTTCGTAACAAATCGAAATTCGTCCGAATTTAGCAACTTTCGGACATTCGGAAGCATTCGAATTTCCGAACAGAGCAATTATGAATAAAACCGAATCCGAAATAAATTATACCGCAAAATAGCGAATGCCCGAAGGTCTTCGGCATAATTCGTTATGAAAAAAGTTACGAATGTACGAATCCATTCGAAGCACAATAACACTCACTCTGCTCTCTGCTTCTCCCTCACCATGCTGAACTCCCTCTCAAAATGGTGTACAGGGGGCGGAGGCTATAGCCGCATGAAAAAACGAAAGTAAAATACGAGATTTCGAATCCATTCGAAGCACAATAACACTCACTCTGCTCTGCTCTCTGCTTCTCCCTCACCGTGCTGAACCCTCTCAAAATGGTGTACAGGGGCGGAGCCTATAGCCGCATGTAAAAAACAAAAGTAAAATACGAGATTTCGAATCGTTACAAATAACCGCTATGTATTTAGAAAAGTACAAATCCATTCGAAGCACATTAGGCATAATAGGCAGCGTCGTTGTGAGAGAGACACGGAAAATTACGAATCAACGAATCCAAAAAAAGTTACGAAAGTAGGAGTTGTGTCCAGAATCAACGAAAAACAACGTACTCTACCGAAAGTACGAATTATAAAGCAACAAAAAATTCAACGAAAAATGTCGCTTGCAAAAATACGAATGAGTCCGAACACGAAAAATCCCGTCTAGCAAAATTACGAATGATTACGAATCAACAGGACCGGAAAGAAACGAACCGAAACGGAACAAATTTTTCCGTTGTGCACAAGCCTAGTTAGCAGTTTAGAGTTTTGCAAGCAAAACAGCATAGACCATTTATTTTGTGACCTGCCCCCTCTACTTAGTCTATCTTGCTCAGATACTTCTGTGGTGGAACTTGAAATGCTTGTGGCATCCATGGCTATACTTCCGGTGCCGTGTTTTCTAATTCTTGTGACGTATAGCTATATTGCTGTCACCTTTTTTAAGATCTCCTTAGCCACTGGAAGATGGAAGGCCTTCTCCACCTGCAGCTCCTATCTCATTGTTGTTTGCACATATTATGGGAAAATGCTAACGCTCTACTTAGTTCCATCTGGGAAGCACTTAACTAACATAATAACTAAGACTCTATCATTGTTGTACACTGTTGGTACCCCAATGTGTAACCCACTAATTTGAGGAATCAAGAAATTATAGACAGCTTGGTCAAATAAATTTCTAAAATTAGGTCAAGAGAAGTTGTATTAATCTTTATTGCTTTGTTCATTCATAACGAAAACTGTTTTGTTCCGTTTACAAAGATGGGTTATACAGTACATGTTGGTGTTGTTCAAGTATGTTGAGCACAAACAACTGCACCAATAGCTGCCTCTCTGTTTGTACTAAAAGTAACTCCTTATAATATACAACATATCTCAGCCTTCCAACAAATACACTCATGGGTCCTGCTGCATACATGATGTTGAGTATATATACTGTGTATCTGTGTCCCTTCTACATCTATATTTTTACCCTCCCTTTTTTCTCTTATATCTCCTATATATTTTTACTGTTTCTAACAATAAAATAATAAAAATATGATTTTAATTGAGGGAGGGGTCAGGGCTTCTTTAATAGTTTGTTTGGGGTAGTCCATCTATTCACCTAACATTAGACATGTGCAATTTGTTTAGTTTTAAATTCGTTTTTTAACAAATTTTTAACAAATTTTGAGAAATTCGTTAATTCTGAAATTTCCGAATTTCCGAATTTTTCAATTTCCGAGTTTTCGGATTTTCGGATTTCCGAAATTTCGAATTTCCGAAATCTCTAATTTTTCAGTTTCCGAATTTTCGGATTTCCGAATTTTTCAATTTCCAAATTTTCAGGTTTTCGGATTTCCGGATTTCCGAAATTTCGAATGTCCGAATTTCGGATTTTCGAAATTCCGAATTTCCGAAAAAATTTGAAAATTTTAAATTTCTAAAATTCGAGATTCGAAAATTCGAAATTGCAAAATTCGAAAATCTAAAATTCGAAAATGGGAAATTTGGAAAGTTGAATTTCCGAATTTCCGAATTCCGAATTCTTAGAATTTCCGAATTTCCGAAATTCGGAAATTCGAAAAATATTTTTTTTTTGCTTTTTTCGGAAATTCTGGAAATTTAAAAAATTTGTTTTTTTCGTTTTATTAATTTTTTTGCTTTTTTCGGAAATTCGGAATTCGGAATGCCGAATTCCGAATTTCACGAATTTCCGGAAAAAGCAAAAAACGAAAACGAAAACAACAAATTTTTAGAATTTCCCGAATTTCCGAATAAAGCAAAAAAACGAATGAAACTAAAACGGAAAAAAAAGAATTTTTCGGCAGGGCACATGTCTACCTAACATATCCCAGGCTATTATTATTTTTTAATTAAATTGTTTGTTTTTTTTATCCTTCATTCCTTATCATTATTATATAAAAAATAATATTAATAATAACAATAACAATAATAATAAATATAATAATATATTATAACAATGAATATTATAAAAAAAGTACATGTATTAGAATAATAAATACATAAATAATAATAGAAATAATAATAATAATTATTATTACTTTTTTTTTTTAACCTCTTTTTTTCTCTTAGGTCTTCCACCTTCCTATATAATAAACTATGTGGTTTATTATAAATAAATGTATCCTATTTATACATTGCATTAAAAAAATACAATGCTACACTGACATAAAACTTCAGTCCACCTCCCTGCTCAAGTCAATACATCACCATGTTGGAGTACATACATATCCCTCAATACACTTTCATTATGTTATTATAAAGTACATTTGTATTATAGCAACAACAAGGGTGGAAGACTCAATGAGCATCAATGTTACATGTTTGGCTGAGATGGTCGACGACCAATACAATCAATATTACTTGTTTTAATGAAATGTAAGAATAAAATATATTTATTTTATATTACCGTATATTATTTATGTTGTGAGACAATTTTGGTACCTTGAAAGTCATGCCTCTTAACCTAAAAAGTCTCCTTACCTTCAAAGTCATGCCTCCTACACACAATAAATTGGGATGTTGGTTCCTGTATTGAAGCACCGTGATTGATTTATTTTCCTATATTGAGTAAATACAGTATATGTGAAAATATTCAGCAAGAAAGTCTCAAGCCTCTTACATGATCACCTGTTGGGGGACCAGCAGGGCTATCCAAAGGGTCCTCTGTGAGATGATATATAGGAGTCCCAGTTGGTGGCAAAGAGGAGTTCCTGTGAGAGACAATGGAGGACAAAAGGTGGGTATTTCAAATAAAGCTGTTTTAAATGTTGGGCTACTCATTTACTTTATCATCAAAGCTGAACTCCAGTCAGCTATAAAAATTCACCTTGAATTGCCATATCCTAATAAATAACCCCACCTGCCTTTCAAGTAGTCCTGCATGTATCTGAGGACATCAATGGCCCACCCATTAAGGAGACAAGAGGAGAACACTAGCTGTCAGAGGAATGGGGAATAAGACAAGTTTTACTATTTACAGTATATTGATTCTCCTAGACAAAATGTGCATTTAATCTTTGCAATGAGGGGGGTTGAGGGTCACTGTAAGGTGAATTTTTGTAGCTGACTGGAGTTCAGCTTTAAAGTGGTTGTAAACCCTCACATAAACTCAGTGAAGTGACTGACCTCAGCTGATACACAGAGATTAAACAAATCCTCCTATTTAAGTTGTACCTTTTTATCTGCCGTCTTCTCTTCTCTACATCTCTTCAAAGTGCAGAATTTATAAAGTTTGTCTGAGAGTCCAGAAAAAAAGGGTTGGAGAGCTGAAGTTACAGACTGGTAGACTGGTGATCCGTCATGTTGTTTCCCTCTCTCCAATCAATTGTCACATGAGAAGTTCCTCCTCAGGGTGGGTTATTGAACTACACCAGGCATTGAATGGGGTCACTAACCCTTGTGCAAGGTAATATTTCACCTGAGGGTGTGTTCACCAATAGTGATGGATGAACATCTAGTGGGACGGTTCGCAAACGCGATCGCGCGAACGCGGGCAAATGTTCGCGAACCACAGGTTCGCGGCGGGCCCCATTCATTTTAAAGGCAGGCGAACATTAAAAACCTCCAGGTCATATTTGCAGCCACAAAATACTTACTAGCTGTGCACACATAGTCCCACAACATGGAGCCTTTTTCCAGAAAAACTTGAGGACGGCATGATGGAAGGTGGAGTGGAGGACAATTGTGAGGAGAGAGGAGAAGGAGAAGTAGAAGAGGCTGGACGGTGAGAGCCTGGAGTGTGGCTTTGTGGGTTCTGACGGCATTGCTCCCACTGGGCTCGGTGATGGGAGTTCATGTGCCTTCTTAAGGCGGTCGTCCCTAGGTGAGTGTTGGGCTTACCGTGACTTATGCGCTGACTGCAAAGGCTGCAGATGGCAACACTATTGTCAGCAGCGGACACGTTAAAAAAAGCCCACACTGCGGAGCCATGTGCCGGAATCCTGGGAGCGCCAGATGTGACCGTACATGGTTGATGGCTCGCTCTGAGTCCTGATACATTAGCAGTCTGGTTTTTCCCTCCTGTCCAATGTAAGTTCTGCCTGCTTCTCCTCCCTATCTGTTGGTCCATCTCTCCCTCTGAACTCCCCTCCTCTTCTTCTCTTGTGGGCACCCACGTGACGTCCATAGACACGTCATCATCGACGTCACCTTCCCCACCACTATAATTAGAGATCTCGGAGTAGGCAGCAACAGCGGGGACCAACCTCCTTGGGCTGATCTGGGTACTGTCGTCAGACTGCTGAGTGGTGGTTGTTGCTACCTCCTCTTCCTGAACCAATGCCAAAAAATCCTGCGCATCGGAAATGTCTTGGATCGGAAAATAATTCCAGTGACTCAAGCGGAGGGTTTATGGTGGTGGTGGTGTTGGTGGTAGTGTCTTTGGGGGTGCACACAACAGAGAGTGAAGAGGGTGCAGATAGAGAGGATGAGGAGGGTGCAGAAGAGTAAGGCTGAGTGAGCCACTCAACCAAGTCTGGTGCGTCCTTTGACGTAATCGAACACACCGTCTGCAACTTCCCACTTTGGCTCCAGCCTGGTACTCCTGCCCTACCCCTACCACCCCTGCAGAAGGGTCTGCCTCTTCCTCTGCCTGTCATTTTTTTTTTTTTTTCAAATATGAATTTTATTCGTTTTTTTCAGAAATGAACAGGGTTAACATAACATTACATAAGTTGATTCACTTATACACATAACATTAATTAGATTACAGATATAACATATACTAAATTTAATACAAGAATATCCTCTTATTGCACTAACTTTTATCTCCTTCTTCATACCACCTTATATAATATAATTCCCCTCCTCATTCCCTCTACTTTAGGTTAAAACAAACTCAAATTAAGCTAAACCAAAAACAGAACAAAAAAAAAGATAAATAAATATATCAACAGAGATGTCACCTGAATATATATGCTACTATTGAACCACGCCTCTGCCACTTCCCATAGCCCAAATTCCTGTAGCTATTTTATGTCCCTAGAAGGGATATCCCCTCCTCTGATTGGATAAACAGATTCCAAGATGTCCAGGTCTCTCTATACACCTCCTGTCTATCAGATGCTGTCAAAATCAGATCTTCCATTCTTCTAATGTCTTCTACCTTTCTCAGCCATAAAGCTATGGTCGGGGGGGGGGGGGGTCTTTTGTTTCCATAATAGAGGAATGCAAGATTTAGCTGCATTTAGTAGATGACACAGAATAGACTTTTTGTAATTTTTGATTGATATGGTAGAGACATGTAATAGAAAGTAATGAAAATCACTGAACTTCTGAGATATAGTACGGACCATTGTCCAAAAGGCCGTTAACTTAGGGCACATCCAGAATATGTGTAACATCGTTCCTCTGTCTTTTGCCACATCTCCAACAATATTCTGATGTATCAGGAAACATTGTATGGAGTCGACTGGGCGTCATATACCACCTTGTTAATATTTTATAGTTGGTCTCTTGTACCTTAGTACAAATTGAAGATTTATAAAAGAGACCAATCATAGATTGAACTTGTATTGCAGTAAATGTACAATGTAAATCTTCACCCCATTTTAATATACATGTTAACTCTGGCTGTTCTCGTGGGGAATTAAGTAACACATATGTCTTAGAAAGAATATGCGGTATTGATTCTGTTCCAGAGCAAAGCTCCTCAAATTTGGTTAGTTGCCTAGTATATGCCTGCAGATCTGGTATGGTCTGCAGAAAGTGGTATAGCTGAGCTGCATTCCAAAATGTGAGTCTATATGGACCCATGGAGTTTGTCAGCTCCTCCATGGTGGCCCACCTATTTCCTCTCACAAATTGTGATGCGCTCATTTGCTCAGTCTCTCGTAACGTCGAAAATTGTGTCATTGAAAGACCTGGTAGAAATTTAGGATTCCCAATAATCGGGGTCAAAGGGGATGTTTTAGTCGTTTGGCCCGCATGTAGAATAGCTTGTGAGCAGTGTTTCAAGGTGTTCCCTATCAGGGGGTGTGATTTCAACTCTGATGGTACAAGTTCCCAACACCATAATGCTATCTCTAATGGTATGGGGGATTGATGCTGTTCTATTTGCACCCATTGCTTCAGGTCATTATTGCGTTGCCAGTCTATTACTCTGCTAAGATGTACTGCTTGATAATATCACCGAATATCTGGCAATGCCAGGCCCCCGTATTGCTTCGGCAGTGTTAATAAGGTACGAGACAGGCGTGGTTTCTTATGGGCCCAAACGAATCGTGTGAACATTGCCTGTTCTTGTTTAAAATAAAATAACGGTATCCGTATCGGTAGAGCCTGAAATAGGTACAGGAATTTAGGCAAGAATTATACTTGTTGAGATATTTGTACCTAGGTAATTTAATGCCGATGAAGTCCATTTGAGATGAAAACCCCCTCGTAATTGTTCCAGGATTCGTGGAGGTAACCCAAGCCCCATCGCCTCTGACTTCAAAAAATGTATTTTTAAATTGGATAAAGCTCCATACAACTCAAATTGTTTAAGGAGATTTGGTAATGAGACTATTGGGTTTGTTAAAGAAAATAACAGGTCATCAGCATAAGCCGAGACCTTATATTGTTTGTTACCTACCATCAATCCTTGTATATCAGAGTTTAACCTTATTGTGGAAAGAAAAGGTTCTAAAGTTAAAGCATATAGAAGGGGGAACAAGGGACATCCCTGTCTAGTACCATTCTTAATTGAGAACGACTCTGAGAGCACACCATTTGCTTTCACTTGTGCGGTCGGATTTGAATATATTCTGGCTATCCGGCCTATGATTACTTCTCCTAACCCAATATGTCTGAGTACAGAAAACATAAATGACCAATTTACCCGGTCGAATGCCTTCTCCGCATCAGTATTTAACAATATACAAGGGGTATTTGTAGACTGAGTTACATAGAGTAAGTTTAACACTTTAGATGTGCTATCCCTTGCTTCCCGTGTGGGAATAAATCCAACTTGATCCAAATGGATCAATTTTTGTAGATGGTTCGCCAGATGGGTAGCTAGAATTTTAGTATACAATTTGAGATCTACATTTAATAATGAGATAGGCCTGTAACTGCCACATGAAGTGGGATCTTTCCCCTCTTTGTGTATTAGGGCGATGTGAGCTCCCAGAGTATCCCTAGCAAATGAGCATCCAGAATCTATTGCATTAAATAGATTAATCAAGCGCGGGCCTAGTATTGTTGATAACGTTCTATAATATTGTACCGTAAACCCATCAGGGCCCGGGGCTTTCCCTGTTTTCATAGAGTTTAATGCTTGTTGATATTCCGCTAAAGATATGGGGGCATCTAGTTCCTCCTTTACTGCACTAGTCAAAGAAGGCATTTGGGACACTTGAATATATTCATCTATGGCTGATCGAGATGGTATGGGTAATGATAGATCATATAGGTGTACATAGTACTCTTTAAATTCCTGAGTGATATGTGTTGGTAATGTTATCTTTTGACCAGCACTATTAACAACTTGAGGTATGTATGTTGCTAACTTATGTTCCTTGACCCTTCTTGCAAGTACTTTTCTACATTTATCGCCTAGTTCATAATTCGTCTTGCGGCAGAACTGTAGTGCTGCTTTTGCTTTATAATGAAGCAGATCCGTAATTTGTTTCCTAAGTCCTGTGAGTTCTATTTCTAAGGTCTGACTAGGGGCATGTTTATGCCTAAGTTTCACCTTTGCTAGTTTGCTCAGTAATTCGGAAAGTTGTTTCTTTCGCTCCCGTTTAATTCGAGCACCATATTTAATCAAAATACCTCTAAGGACTGATTTACAGTATGTGCTTCCCATAGGACTCCTGGGTCACAGTCTGGTAAGTCATTCATCTGAAAATATGATGTCAGCTCTTTAGTCACATCTTCTAAAACTTCCGGTATCTGCAAGAGGCTTTCATTCAGTCGCCAAAAACGATGTGTAGATGATTGTGTTCCCGCTAGGTCATACGTCATGAACACAGGTGCGTGATCTGACCATGTGATATTGCCTATATGTGTGGCTCTAACCGCATGTAGATAGGTATGGGGAACCATAAAATAATAGATTCTGGAGTAGATTTTATGTGGAGGAGAATAGAACGAATAATCTCTTTCTCTGGAATGTTGTAATCGCCAAACGTCAATTAACTGGGTCCTATGTAGCAATTTTGTGATCCGTTTGGATTGCCTCGGGGGGATAGATGATTTACCCGTAGAGGTATCTATTGATGGTATCAAAGGTATATTAAAGTCCCCTCCGAGTATCAACTGCCCCTCCATAAAATCTAAGAGTTTCCTCAATACCTCATCCAGAAAAGATGCCTGATTTTTATTGGGAACATAAATTGTTGCTAATGTCATCTGTCTATTCCCCAGGAGTCCCTAATATAAAGGTATCGGCCCATAGGGTCTATCTCCGAGCTTTGATATTGCCATGGGATTTTACTAGAAATTAATATTGAAACACCTTTTGATTTAGCTGTCGGATTAATAGAATGGTAAGTCCATGGATAAAATCTATCTTGCAGATATTGGGATCTGTCTATCTTGAAATGTGTCTCTTGAATGAAAGCTATGTCAGTACCAGAGCGTTTTAAGTCCTGTAGCAGCATATGTCGTTTCTCAGGTATATTAAGACCCTTAGCATTCGGGGACATCACTACTATACCATCTGACGTCATATTTAACATGTAGCGGGGTGTTCCCCTTTAAGACAGAGAGACAAGAAGTTCCAGGTGAGAGGTGAGTCGGGAGGAAGTAAAGAGACATTACTGGAAGTGAAAGCAGAGGAGAGAAAGAGACTACATCTCCCAGTACATCTTGCAGCACCCAGGGTGCATTGCTCCAGAACAGAGACTGCTGGGGCAGACTTTATAAAGGGGAGGCGGAGTTTTGGTCGCTCTCTTTGGACCCCCCTCTCCTAGCAAGAGGATGTCTGTGCTGAACTGCTGTGTGCACAAGGCCTGAAGCCCGGGCCGTGTGCTCCTTTCCAAAGAGCCCTCTGCCAGCCTAGCAGAGCCTTAGAGACATCTAATCCTCCTTGCTGCAGTACACCAGAAGGATTGAAGACTTGGATGTCGGTGGATTCCTGTTCCTAGACGAATCGATGGAGGAAACGGACTTGGACTTGTCCAGGTGGTGAGAGCTGTTTAAAGACAGATACTTTATCTTTACTATTCGTTGGGATTACAAAGTTGTTCTTCAAGTGCACCACCGAGAGATTGCTAGCGAATATTGTTTCACTGAACTTCCATTTAGATCAGTCAGGCCTGACTGCATAGGTAGACATTGCTGGGTGTTAGTCTACCCATGAGGGGAAGTAGCTGTAAAAGGGCAGCGCTAGAGTTGCATAGCAATACTTAATTATTCTGATTACTCTGTTTATCTTTATTACTGTTTATTGCAGGGATCTGCAACTTGTTATACTGTTGTTTATTACTTGCCCATTAGCCTCAGTAAAATATCTGGGTAAAGTACATTTGGTGTCAGTTCCGCTTACTTTAATAGGAGTTTTAAAGTATATTCTGTGTATGTTTGTTATAGGACTGCGTCACCAACAGTTGCGGTCACGCGGTCCTATCCCTCTATCACCAGCTGTGCCACGGGAGGTTAGAGCCGATTGCCGGGGGTTGACGGCGGTGCACTGCAGGGCCCAAATCAATATCAGCGGCTCTCTTAACTGGGGGTAGCGCTACACGTGGGGGCTCGAGTCCGGGATCCTTGTACGTTGCACGCTGCAATCAAGCCGGTCAGAAGTACCAGCATGGACCCGCTGGCAATGTCACAGTGGTGCGCAGCGATTGGCGCCGATCCAACCGCGGCGGTAGTCATTGTACTCCCGGGGGAAAGATGGAAGGAAGAGGAGATAAAACAGCTCGTATTGTTACTGTCTCCGAGCCACAAAGCATGGGTGATGGATTTTAGGCCAGATCCAGTGATCTCGTTTACATACGCACTGGTAGAATGGAAAAACGAAATCCCAGAGCATTTTAAAAGTCAGAGTATACAAGCCATAGATAATCAGATCTATCACTTGATACATACGCTGCCAGTGAAGGAAGAATGGTTTCAGACACCAAAGCCATCACTCCCACAATTATCTCCACCACTATCCCCTAAAGCAGAAAAGCTTAAGGAACTATTAAGCCCGGGATCACCGCTGGCCGCTATAGGGCCTGAATTGTTGAATGCTCTAGGAGACCTTGTAATTAAGTGCCAGAAAAGCAGTACGGTGCATGTGGAGGCCGGTTACCGGAAGCTTAGCACCTTCTCAGGGAAGCTCCCCGTCCCTGCGGGGGAGGAAGATTTTGACACTTGGGTGGAACAGGCATTGCAGGCAGTAGAAGCATGGGAGGTGCCTGAGGCACAGAAGAGACAGCGAGTCTTAGAAAGTCTGAAAGGTGCCGCGGCAGAAGCGGTGAAGAGCTTCCGGTTTGGAAATGAAAACTGTACAGCTCAAGATTGCCTGGCCATGCTGCAGGAAGAGTTTGGTCAGCTGGAGAAGGTGTCAGAGATGATTTATCAAATGGAACACACTCTCCAGCAGCCGAATGAGAAACTGTCAGAATATGTTAGAAGGCTGAACAGGCAGTTATGCAAGATTGTACTGAAGAAGGGAATGCTGCCCAAAGATGCAGATGAAGCACGCATGAAGCAGATCATGAGGGGAGCGCGGCGCTCAGACCCGGTCTGGCTGCACCTGAAAACCTCAGGAGGAGGAATGTCACTAACCTACTCTGATCTAATAGAAATTATTAGGGATGAAGAGGCGCTGGAGGAAGATCAGCAGGTGGCCAAGGCGAATGTCACACCTGTACCAGTGTTGGTCCATTCGGTCAAGAGCCCGGAAAGAGATGCGGAGGTTGACACTCTGAAATCGCAAATGGCCCAAGTGTTGGAGATGCTGACCTCTTTGATGGAGAAAGATCAGAGAAGACGAGAGAAACCAAGCCCAAGAAAGGAGTTGTTCCCGAACACCTCAGCACCGGCCTCCCTACAGGACCGAGAAGAGGTGATTTGCTATAACTGCGGAGGGCGTGGCCACTTTGCTAACGTATGCTCCAGCCCAAAGAAGAAGAGAACAGATAATTGCAAGCCGGCGGGAAACTCCAAAGGGCCCCGGTGAAGGAGTCAACCGGGTGCCCATCATCTTCAGTGCGCTCCAAACTAAAAAAAAAGGCCAAGAATGGAGGAGACAAAACTCCTAGGAGGAGGTATAGTACACCCCCACCAAGATGTACCCCAGAGGGAGGGGGAAAGACCCCTCAGTGGAAGTACAGCACCCCAAAGAAGGAACATCCACCTAAAAGGAACAATAACATCCCTCAGCGGGTTTGTGCCCCCATTGAGAGGGAGAAAGTCAATGCATGCCAGGCTCAGGAAAAATTAAAGTCCAAAAGGAGCAGGGCAAGGGTCGAAAGCCAAAAAAAAAGAGGTGACCCCAGTCCGGCCATACCCAAAGGAACTGGTGGGCCCATCTCCTACTGTGCCCATTCAAGTGGAAGGAGTCTATACTAAAGCTCTTTTGGACACCGGAGCACAGGTGACTTTACTATACCGGGACTTCTATGATAGGCACTTGAGTCATCTGCCTATCCAGAAGATAGAAGAGCTGGAGATATGGGGACTTGGAACCCAGAGTTTCCCTTATGATGGGTACCTGCCCATAAAGATGACTTTCGACCCATCCGTGGCTGGGAAGGCTGAAGTGTTTGACACCCTGGCAGTTGTGTGTCCCCGGCCGCCTGGAGCCAGCAAGATTTCCCTGATCATTGGGACAAACACGGATCTAGTCAGGAGACTCCTGACCCCTCTAGTGAAAGAGAGAAACCATTCAGCCACCAAAATCCATCCCATGCTAAAGACGGCCTACCAACGACTGGTCTTAGAGCAGAAGACCCCGGGAGAGGGGATAGGGAAGGTGTGGAGACTTGGCAGAGAAGGAGTAGTGCTACAGCCCGGAGAAGTAACCTGTCTTAGGGCCACTGTGAAGCTTTGGTGGGAACAACCTGGCCCCTTTGTCATGCTGGAATCAGACCCAAGGGAAGAGTCCTCAGGCCTGGAAGTGATACCAGAAGTGATTCCGTTCAAGGCCCTGAAGAAGGCCCATGGCAGAGTTCCGGTGAGTGTTAGGAACACTACGGGAGGACCCATGGAGATCCCTGCCAGAGTGTTGCTTGGTCAGGTGAGCCCTGCTGCCCCGGTCACTTGGTCCGAAGTCAAGGGGACGGGTGACGGAGGAGATGTTTGGGAGAAACTGTCCGTGGAAAACCCGAACCTACCCAGGGCTTGGAAAGAAAGAGCCAAGGCCCAGCTGACCAGGTGGGAGAAGATCTTTTCCGAAGATGAATTCGATGTGGGGTGTGCAAGAAGTGCCACCCATCTGATCCGCCTCCAAGAAGATAAGCCCTTCCGAGAGAGGGTCAGGCGGGTCCCCCTGGCAGATCTGGAGGATCTGAGGGAACAACTTGTAGAACTAAAGAAGACTGGTGTGATCCGGGAGTCTAGAAGTCCCTATGCCTCCCCAATTGTGGTGGTCAGAAAGAAGAATGGGTCGTTGAGGCTTTGTATCGATTACAGGACTCTCAACAGGAGAACCATCCCTGACCAATACACCACGCCAAGGATAGAAGATGCCCTACAAAGTTTGTCTGGAGCCAAATGGTTCAGTGTGATGGACCTCAAGAGTGGGTACTATCAAATCCCTATGCACCCAGAAAACAGGGAGAAGACAGCCTTCATAACCCCGGTGGGATTCTTCGAATTCAATAGGATGCCTCAGGGTCTGTCTGGAGCTCCTGCTACCTTTCAACGCCTTATGGAGAAGACTGTTGGAGACATGAATCTTATAGAAGTCCTTGTGTACTTGGACGATGTCATTGTCTTCGGGAGAACCTTGGAAGAACATGAAGCCAGGTTGGAGAAAGTATTGAGAAGACTCAGCGAAGAGGGACTTAAGCTTTCCCCCGAGAAGTGTCGGTTCTACCAGTCTTCTGTGAACTATCTGGGGCACATAGTGTCTGAAGAAGGGGTGGCCACAGATCCTGAGAAGTTGGAAGCAGTCACTTCCTGGCCACGACCCACCACAGTAACAGAGCTCAGATCCTTCCTGGGGTTCTGCTCCTATTATAGGAGGTTTGTGGAGGGGTTTGCTCGGATTGCCCGCCCGTTGAATGAATTGCTAAAGGCAGAAGGGGAAGAGGATGACTCAGGGCCCAGGAGGCCTGGTGAGTCAGTTCAAGATCAGTGGAACCCAAGGTGTGAAGAGGCCTTTCATGCTCTGAAGAGGAGCTTAACCACTGCCCCAGTCCTGGCCTACGCCGACCCTACCAGACCTTATGAATTACATGTGGATGCCAGCCATGAGGGTCTAGGTGGTGTACTCTACCAAGAACATGAAGGACAACTGCGACCAGTGGCCTATGTGAGCAGGAGCCTGACCCCCTCAGAAAAGAATTACCCCACTCATAAGCTGGAATTCCTGGCCCTCAAATGGGCGGTAGTAGACAAGCTAAAAGACTACTTGTATGGGGCAGAGTTTACTGTGAAGACAGACAACAACCCCCTGACCTACCTCTTCACCACCGCGAAACTAGATGCCACCGGACACAGGTGGTTGGCCGCATTGTCTGGATTCAACTTCAGTCTGAAGTACAGACCAGGAGCCGGAAATAGGGATGCAGATGCCCTGTCCCGGAGGTCTCATGCCACGACAAATGACTGGGAAGATTGGACCCAAGTGGCACCGGACGGGGTGCGGGCCCTTTGTCAAGGGGCTGAATTCCAAGCCAGAGGAGGCTCCAGAGCAGAAGAAATAGGGGTTACCATGGTAGGAGTCCCCAAACACTATTGTGGGGTAACTCAACTGGAGGAAGGCAACCTACCGAGACTGTCCAAGAAGGAGTTGAGGTGTGACCAATTGGAAGACCCCATGGGGAGATTGGTCCTCGAAGCCCTGGAGAATCAGGATCCCAACAAACTCCTACATCACCCCTCAAAGGAGGCTCGCCTGTTGAGGAAGGAATTGGACAGGCTACAGGTACATCAGGGAGTGGTCTACCGAAGGGGCCCCTCTGATGACTCAGAAGATAAGTGGCAGTTATTTCTTCCAGAGAAGCACCGAGAGACTGTACTAATTGCCCTGCATGACCATCATGGTCACCTAGGGGCAGAAAGGACCTTCCAGCTTGTCAGAAATCGGTTCTATTGGCCCTGCATGAGGGCAGAAGTAGAGGAGTATTGCCATTCCTGTGCACGATGCATTCAGAGAAAGACCCTACCCCATCAAGCTGCCCCAATGGGCCACTTACAGAGTCAAGGCCCAATGGATCTGGTATGCATTGACTTTCTCTGCCTCGAACCCGACCTGAGTGGATTGGGGAATGTTCTGGTAATAACCGACCATTTCACCAGCTATGCTCAAGCTTTCCCAACCAAAGACCAGAAGGCATCCACCGTGGCCAAGATACTTATGGAGAAGTATTTTGTCCATTACGGACTACCACAGAGACTCCACTCAGATCAAGGAAGGGACTTTGAGAGTCGGTTGATCCGAAGACTTTTGGATTCATTAGGAATAAAGAAGACCAGAACCACGCCTTACCACCCACAAGGAGATGCTCAGCCGGAGAGATTTAACCGGACCCTGCTCAACATGTTGGGAACCTTAGAAACAGAGAAGAAGCAACACTGGAGTCAGCACATATAAGCCCTAGTACATGCCTATAACTGTACCACAAGTGACGCCACTGGCTACTCCCCTTATCGACTTATGTTTGGGAGAGAAGCAAGGCTACCTGTGGACCTGGCCTTTGGCACTTCTATAGACAATACCTCAGCTACATCCCACAAGGGATACGTGGACAGACTTAGACGTAGCCTGCAGGTGGCCTATGAACAAGCCCAGGCGGCTTCGGATCAAAGGGGGGCCCGCAACAAGAGAAATTTCGATCTGAAGGTTCGAGTGCAAGATCTGCAGCCCGGGGACCGAGTACTGCTACGCAATCTGGGGGTCCCTGGAAAACACAAGCTTGCCGACAGGTGGAGATCTGAGCCCTATGTTGTCTGTAGGAAGTTGCCCGGTTTGCCTGTCTACAAACTAAAGCCAGAAGGAAAGGTGGGTCCACTGAAGACGTGGCATCGGAACCACCTGCTCCCACTTGCTGAGGCAGTCAGAATACCTCCCGTGAGAGACTCCCCTGAACCGGCCTCTATCCTGGATATTCCTAGGCCGAACACTCGGTCCCAGACCTCTCGAGCCAAAGATGGGGAGGCCTCCCAATTGAGTACAGATGAAGGTGGAGAACTGGACTGGCTGTGGCCTCCCTCGACTCTGGGAACGTCCGCCATAGATCTCCCAAATGGGGGGGATACCCCAGATGCAACGCTGAATCCGGAGGCTACTGAATTCATACCCTTCAGTCCCTCAGCTGATTACTGGGAAGATGTTCCTGACACTTGCGCAGAGGAGGACTCTAGAGATTCCATACGTCAGTCGACTTCTGAATCAGAGGTTCCAGAACCAGCAATGTTACCTGAACTTACTCCTGAAGAAGAGCCTGTGGTGCCAGAGTCAGAAGCACCAAGAGAGCAGAGGGCTCGCAGAGTCATCAGGCCTCCCAAGAAACTAACTTACCCCCAAATGGGGATGAGCTCAGAGGACTCTGTTGTAACGGCTAAGAGAAGTGTTGAACAACCTGATCCTTCCACCGTCCATTTGGTGGAGGGCAACCCCAGCTCACTCTCTGGCACAGTTAGGCAGGCCACTCATGGTAGTGTGACCTGTGGGCAAGAGAGTTCCATCCCAAAGTTTTGGTGGGAATTCCCTATGCCAACATCATGCTCGACATTGTCCAAAATGGTAAACAGTATTTGTTGAAGTTTATCTTTGGGGACCAAAGAGTTCAAGTGGGGGGAGTGTGTAGCGGGGTGTTCCCCTTTAAGACAGAGAGACAAGAAGTTCCAGGTGAGAGGTGAGTCGGGAGGAAGTAAAGAGACATTACTGGAAGTGAAAGCAGAGGAGAGAAAGAGACTACATCTCCCAGTACATCTTGCAGCACCCAGGGTGCATTGCTCCAGAACAGAGACTGCTGGGGCAGACTTTATAAAGGGGAGGCGGAGTTTTGGTCGCTCTCTTTGGACCCCCCTCTCCTAGCAAGAGGATGTCTGTGCTGAACTGCTGTGTGCACAAGGCCTGAAGCCCGGGCCGTGTGCTCCTTTCCAAAGAGCCCTCTGCCAGCCTAGCAGAGCCTTAGAGACATCTAATCCTCCTTGCTGCAGTACACCAGAAGGATTGAAGACTTGGATGTCGGTGGATTCCTGTTCCTAGACGAATCGATGGAGGAAACGGACTTGGACTTGTCCAGGTGGTGAGAGCTGTTTAAAGACAGATACTTTATCTTTACTATTCGTTGGGATTACAAAGTTGTTCTTCAAGTGCACCACCGAGAGATTGCTAGCGAATATTGTTTCACTGAACTTCCATTTAGATCAGTCAGGCCTGACTGCATAGGTAGACATTGCTGGGTGTTAGTCTACCCATGAGGGGAAGTAGCTGTAAAAGGGCAGCGCTAGAGTTGCATAGCAATACTTAGTTATTCTGATTACTCTGTTTATCTTTATTACTGTTTATTGCAGGGATCTGCAATTTGTTATACTGTTGTTTATTACTTGCCCATTAGCCTCAGTAAAATATCTGGGTAAAGTACATTTGGTGTCAGTTCCGCTTACTTTAATAGGAGTTTTAAAGTATATTCTGTGTATGTTTGTTATAGGACTGCGTCACCAACAGTTGCGGTCACGCGGTCCTATCCCTCTATCACCAGCTGTGCCACGGGAGGTTAGAGCCGATTGCCGGGGGTTGACGGCGGTGCACTGCAGGGCCCAAATCAATATCAGCGGCTCTCTTAACTGGGGGTAGCGCTACAAACAAAAGTACCAAAAAATAAAAAAAAAACCCAACAAGGAAAAACAAATCGAAATGTAACTATATACCCCTGTAGTGGTTCCAGTGGTATCAAAGCAATTTGCTTTATGCACTCTATCTACTCTGAGAGTGCTGACCTATTTAGGGGAGTGGTTAAGCATGACCAGGGACATCAACAGAAGAAGAAGAAGAAAAAAAAAATAGAAATCGAAAAACAAAAAAAAGAGTGGCCCCTGAGTCCACCCCAAGCTCCTCCTTAAAATAAAAGGGGGGGGGGGCAGGGAAAGCTCAATAAAAAAAAAGGTTTATATCTAGACTTAAGTCTTTATGTTCCTTCTCTTTTACCCTGACTCCCTCCTCCATTTCTAGACCGAGAAGTCCCTTTGGATCCTGCTGAGATCCTTTCGTATAGAGAAGATACTCAATATTATTTAATAGCATCAATAAGCAAAAAAAAAAAAAAAAAGGGGAAGGTGGGGTTTCCTCCTCTCCCCTCCCCCCTGTTCCCCATTTCTCTCCCTCTCCCCCCCCACTCCCCCCTCCCCTGTCCCCCCTTAGGTCTTTATGTTACTCCAGTTGCTCCAATCATTATCAATTACTTATATCTAATGTTTAACTAATCTTTAATCTTTAACCCATTTCTCTGTCCCTCCCCCCTCATATCTCCTCTCTCCTCCCCCTCCCTCTCTCCAATCCCTATATCCCGATATCCATATAATGTGTTTAGTGTATTAGTGTGTTGGACTATATTAGTCCTTACTCAATCCTTAGTGTGTTTTATTATATTTTATATCTGTGCCCTCCCCTTTTTGTCCTTTCTTTATATTGAGTGTCCCCTTGAACCTCTATGGTCCCCTCTTTATTTCTATACCCTCATAATCCCCTCCCTTCCCTTTCTTTCCCCAGAACAACAACAAAAAAAAACAAAAAAAGGGGGGAGGAAAAGAATCCCCCTCCCTTCTCCTCCCCCCCTTCTCCCCTCTTCCCTTTTCTGTGATTGTGACTATCTATGTGTATATGTGTAATTTTATTTCTCCAGTATCCACCTCTACTAATATCCCTATCTGGTTGGGAGAGGAGAGACAAAATCAAGGGGGATCCATCTTATATTTCCAAGTCTAAACTTTAAATTCCAATATTTAAGCTTATCTTCACAAGCTGAGGGGGGAGAAAAAAAAAAAGGGGCACCTCTCCTGAAATTGAAAGCAATTTAAGCCAGTCAGCTTGCTTAATAAGTGATATCTCCTTTTCGTAAGTGGTCACTCTGACAAGATAGAAAAATAAAAATAAATAAGGGAAAGAGAGAAGAAAAAAAAAAAAAGAGAGCTATTAGGGGGAGATGGGGGGGGGGGGGTCAGCACCACAAGATAAAGCGTCTTTCCTATCCTCTTGACCAACCTTCTCATAGTCCTCCCCCTCCCCTCACCAGTATTAACATACACATATATTGTCAAGGTCACCTGTGGCCAGGTGACAGATGCACACCGTAGGGGGACAGGAGTGCACCGCAAGGTAGTGAACCCTATGGCTGACTGCTGCGGATAGGAAACTGGGTGGTTGTGGAAAGCGGGACCAGAGGAGCACAACCGGGATCCTAACGGAAGCTAGAGCCAAGATTCCCCAGGGCGCGGAGTCTAAGACCCAGCTGGTCTTCTCCAGAGCCTCTAGTGGTGAGGATGTTACGCTGCAGGCTGGGACCAGGTCGCGGCCCCTGGAGTTTCCTAGCTCACGCCCCGTAGGACAAGGGGAAAAGAGGGGAAGCAGCAGCACACGATAAGAGAGAACCGAATAACAAGCTGAAGGTCAGGGGCCACAAGCAGACAAGGATAAGGAAGAACGAGCCGAAGGTCAAGGGTCACGAGCAGACAGGGATAGTCGGGGACAAGCCAATAACGTAACAGAGAGACAGACGTAGCACACGGCAGGCAGGAACCCAAACACACAATGCCTAACAAACACGTTGATCAGCAAAGCAGGCTTGCAGTGCACAGGTTAATATAGTGTTCAGTGATAGGGCCTGGGGTGGAGTCAGGCTGGGAGGAGATTATAAAGGAAGCCAGGTGAAAGGGCTCAGGCCTCTAAGATGAACACATGGGAAGGAAGGTAAGCTGACAGACAAACACTACTGCATATCCATGACAGTACCCTCCCTCTTATGGGCCCTCCCCCGCCTGGACCCAGGCTTAAAGGGAAATCTCTGATGAAACCTTCTCAACAGATGAGGTGCAGCGACATCAGATGCAGCGATCCAAGACGCCTCCTCAGGACCAAAACCTCTCCAATGCACAAGGTACTGAAGAATGCCTCTGCAGAGCCGAGAATCCAGAACTTGTCTAACCTCGTACTTAAGATTATCCTCAGAGACCGAAAACGAGGTAGGGAGATGACAAGAAGATCTATTGAGGACCAAAGGCTCTCTAGGGATAAGCAAGGGCATGAGAGGATCAACAGGAATCTGAGGAGGGTCCCCTAGACCCTTAAAGGGGAACTGGTCATCTTGCACAGGACCATCAGACTGGGCAGATGTCAGTGGAACCCTGAAGTCAGGTTGGTTAGAAGGTGACATGTCGCCGGAGTCAAGCTGAATAGCTGAAGGACAAGCAGAATGTCCCGAACAAGAAAAAGTAGGAGGCTCACTGGGCATGGGCTGGACTGGCATAACTAGTACAGAGGCAGAGTGAATAGCTGAGTCAGGTGTAGCGACTACCTGAATCGCATCGCAAGACGTAGCGACTGCAGGACTTGTAGACAAGCTAGCCTGGCTGTGCGTCCAAGGGTGGTTAGGGACAGAGAAATGTAAATGGTTATGCAACCTGGAATGAATGACCGGCTCAGATTCACAGGGGGCAACCTTGGGTAGGCAGGACGAGGAACAGGAGGGACCCCAAGCCAGGATCTGTCCAGTAGTCCAGTCCACATGAGGAGAATGGAGCTGTAACCATGGGAGACCCAAAATTATAGGCGTTGAGGCCTTGTGTAAGATAAGGAAGGATATCCACTCCTGGTGGAGTGTCCCTACCGACATCTTAACAGGGAGGGTCTGGAAGCGGATAGGTCCCCCTGGGAGAACAGTACCATCAATCGCCAAGACCACCAATGGCGTGGTGAGGGGCAAAAGAGTAAGTCTCATGGACGATGCGATTTCCCAGTCCATAAAATTACCAGCGGCTCCAGAATCCAGATATGCTGAGACCAAATGAGAAGAAGCACCAACATGAAGGAACACAGAAAGCAGAAGACGAGAAGGGGAAGGTGATATTTCTGGGTCCAATACTCCACTTTCCAGATGAAGTGGACCCAAACGTTTTTCTGGACAAAGAGAGCAAGTGTCACGAAAATGACCTTTGCCCCCACAGTAAAGACACAGACCAAGAGTTCTGCGCCTAGCACGTTCCTCGGGGGATAGCCTGGTCCGACCCAGCTGCATGGGTTCCTCAGCTGGTAGGAGATGCTCTACGGGTCGAAGAGAAGGGAGCTCAGGCTGACTAAGAACCAAGGAGTGCTGGCGTTGCTTTTCTAAGGTCCTCTCCTGAAAGCGAATATCGATCTGGTTACACAAGGAGATAACGCCGGCCAGATCAGTGGGGATGGTTCTTCCTGCTAATTCATCCTTCACTCTATCAGACAGGCCATGCAAAAAGGTTGCGACTAAGGCCTCATTGTTCCAGCTCAACTCAGCCGACAGTATGCGGAAATGAAGGGCATACTGTCCCACAGAAGCAGACTCTTGGCGGAGACGTAAAAGGGCGCTGGCCGCTGAAGAGACACAAGCCGGTTCTTCGAAGATATTCCGAAAAAGTTTCAAAAAGCCAGACAGGCTAGAAACCACTGGATCATTCAGTTCCCACAGAGGGGCTGCCCAGGCTAAAGCTTCACCAGAGAGGAGGGAAATGATATAGGCTACTTTAGCCCGATCAGACAGGAAGTTTTGGGGCTGGAGCTCAAAATGAATCGTGCATTGGCTAAGGAACCCCCTGCAAGCCTTGGAGTCCCCAGAGAAACGGGACGGAGCTGGCAGTTGTAGTGAGTGTGTGGCTGCGACTGGTGCAATAGGTGCAGCCGCTGATTGTATTTGAGGTTGCGGATTCAGGGTTTCCAAGGAGGCCTGAAGCTGCTCGAAGCGAGAAGCCAGATCCTGGAGAAATCGCATCACCTGAGTCTGATTCGATTCCTGGGTTTCAAGTCTGCAAACTATGCCCTGCAATGGATCATCCGCGGGTAGCGGGATGTCAGCCGGGTTCATGGCTGATCAAACTGTCAAGGTCACCTGTGGCCAGGTGACATATATTCATACATTTCTTCCATCTATCTTCCCTCCCCCCTTCCCTCCCCCTCCTCCCTCCCCCTCTTTGACATTTGGTATCATGTTTAATAAAATATATTTCCATTTCATATCATATTCATATCATATTGCCATATTGCCATTTCATTTTTCGTTGATTATTCATTTCCGACCCCCCAAAAAAATACATTTATTACTTCTTCCCTCCACCCCCCCCCCCTAACACAGCCCATTTACTTATCAATTCATCAAGAATCCACCCCCCTCCCCTTCCTAAAAAAAAGGAACCCCAAGCCCCAAAAAAAAACACCACACAAAAAAGATAACCCCAAACCCAAACCCATCCAAAAATAGTGTCTCTCCCCTCTGTAGAAAAAAAAACCAAAAAAAAAACCTCATATTACAGTTCACTCTTCTCTTCCTGTTTTAAATTATACTGTGCAGTCCAAGTTCTCGTATATTTTTTTTGTCTTTTCTTTCTTTTTCTCTCCTCATTATCTCCTCGTTAATACCTGTAACCAATCTTGAACCGGGAATGGTTCACTACCTAAGAACTGAAAAAAATCTGGTAGGTCTATTTTAGATCTGAGCCAAAATGATGTACCCCCTTTTCGTAGTAAAACGGAAATCGGGAATCTCCAACGATATGTACCGCCACAGTCTCGTATCCGTTCCAGCACCGGGCGTAACAATGCTCTACGTTGCAATGTGGCCCTTGAGAGGTCAGGTAAGATTTTTATCTGTACCCCCTGAAAGTCTATCCCTCCTACTTCCCATTCTTTCTTTAGTATGACTTCTCTATGCCTAAAGTAATGTAAATGGCATATTACGTCCCGTGGATGATTTGGGTCTTTAGATTTAGGTCCTAGGGCTCTATGAACTCTATCGAGCTCAAAATTCAAAGGGGTGACATCTTCTAAAAAAATTTCAAAAATAATTTTTACCGTGTCCTGCAGGTTTTCTTGTTCCGTAGTTTCGGGGATACCCCGGAGGCGCACATTGTTTCGTCGACTTCGGTCCCCGAGGTCTTCGATCCGTAGCTTGAGTGCCACCGTTTGTTCATTATGTATCAGTCTATCTTTCTCTAGATCCGATACTCTTTGCTCCAAAGCCTGTGTAGCTACCTCTTCATCTGTAACCGTTCAGCTAGAACTTGTACCTCTGTACACACTTGTTGCAGATCTTTTTTATGTGTTTCCTCTACTTTTACCGTAAGTACTTCAATATCAGCTCTAGAGGGGAAAGCCTGTATAAGCATTCTTAGCTCTTCTATTTTTAAGTTCATAGGCTCCATATCCTCACACTGCTGGAGCAGTCTTCCCGCCACCACTGTATGTACTAGAGGACTCTGTGGGGTTGACTGAAGTGCTTCCAGGCTTCTCCTCACCTCTCTCTGTGTTTGCAACTGTATTGCTATAGGGAGCTTCTCTCCTATTTGGTATGACACGGAGGTAGCAGCACTCTCTATCTCTGGATCTACTCCCCGCACCGCTTGATAAAATTGCCGTATCTCCGGCTGCAATGCACCACCTCCTTCCTTACTGAGCTTCCCTGTCCTCCCTGCCTTCGCTGCAGCTGCCGCTTTACGGAAGGTATTCGTCTCCCATTGTCTCCCCGCTTGCATACCGTGCTGCTGCTAGGCTGCTGCTAGGTTAGTTCACTGGGCTGGTAAGCATCGATGACCTCCTCCTTCCTCCGTCTCTTCTCCGACTCTCGGGCTTTCAGACTCTCGGGCTCTCGGGTTCTCAGGTTCTCGGGCTCTCCTCTCCGTTCTCTCGTCTTGTACGGAGCTAATTAGCGTGGTCTCGGGAGCTCACCCTACACGCGTCCTCACACGGCCATGCTCAAACCACGCCCCTCCTTGTGTTTTTTTTTAAATGACCCTGTGACAAAAGTCTCTAGAGAAGTGCAGTATATGTGGAAGAAGGTATATAACACCCCGCTTCAATCTGTCATTTTGGGGGGGGCACTGGTCTATCACACCAGTTATAATACTTTTTTCTAATTGCGTTTGTCACTCTTTGTAGTATCGCTGCAGAACCGCTCAGCAGTCACAATGCTGCACAATTGAAATGAACTATAATATGCTTTCTATATTTGGTAGTATTTAATGCGTGTATTACACCCCTATATACTGCACACCAAATAGTAGACCTATACCAGTCCTTAAAAGGCCTTTGTGTGGACCTTTATTAGTTAGCAATTTTTGTCGCTAGTCTGTCCCTGTCACACGTCAGCAACCTCTCCCTACACTGACAAAAGAGCTGCAGAACCGCTCAGCACTGCAGTTACAATGCTGCACAATTGAAATTAACTATAATATGATTTCTATATTTGGTAGTACACCTATACCAGTCCTTAAAAGGACTTTTGTGGACCTAATAGCTAGTGATTACAGTCTGTCCCTGATACAAGCACAGCAACCTCTCCCTCCCTACACTGACAAAAGACAGCTGCAGAATCGCTCAGCACTGCAGTCACAGTTATGCACTATAATATGCTTTCTATATTTGAAAGTATATTATAAGTGTATTACACCCCTATATACTGCACACCAAACAATAGTACACCTATACCAGTCCTTAAAAGGACTTTTGTGGACCTAATAGCTAGTGATACAGTCTGTCCCTTCTCCACACAGCAACCTTTCCCTACACTGACAAAAGACAGAATGTAAAATGGCAGCCAGATCAGGTCTATTTATAAAGTAGGGGGTATGTCCATGTGCTGAAATGTCTCAATTGGCTGTCCTGTACCACATGATGGATGTGTCATGGGTCAAAGTTCTCCACAATGTAAAAGAATATGGCGGCCGCGAACAGCGCCATATGTCCGCTGGTTTGGCGAATAGCAAATGCGCAAAGTTCGCCGCAAACCGACCGCTGGGCGAACCGCAAGGCCATCTCTATTCACCAATGCCTGAGGACCAGTCAGGAGCCATGGTCCTGTAAAAGTCAAACATTAAAGCAAAGCTCCAGGCTCCTTCAGAAAAAAAAGTCAGCAGCTACAAATACTGTATCTGCTGACTTTTAATATTAGGACACCTACCCGTCAACGAATCCAGCGGTGTCTTCACTCAAGCCAATTTTTCAATTGACTCCTGGGTGCTGTCACCACCATCTTGGGTAAGGGAAACCAACAGTGAAGCCTTATGGCTTCACAGCCAGTTCCCTACTGCGCTTCACTATGCTTTATGAATGGCCCGGTGGCAGGTAAAAGAGGAGGAGGACCGCACTTCAGGATGAGTTTGCCGCAGCAAAGTCAGCCTGAAGTGGGAGTGGGTACCTGTCAAAACCAGGTACCAGCTCCACCCTCCCCCCCAAGAGGTGCCAAATGTGGCAACGGAGGAGTTCCTCCTTAAGCTTTGTTTCATGTTCTACACACTTGTACTGATGTATATGTTGCATTCGGAGGGGAAGGCTAAGCCACTGTCCACTCCACCAGTCAGCGTACCTCTGTTACGTTACTACAAGTAACAGAATGGCGTCCTGCCAAGCACATAGCACGGACCTCATACATCACTTAATTCTACTCTTTCCATACCAAGTGACCTCCTTACTCCCAATCTTGAGGTTTCTACTATATTTTCCATACCCATTCATTCTTTTTGCCCATCCCATATGAATGATTACATTATTATCAAAACTTTTACACCATTGAATTTATTTCATATCGGATTTTATAACTCCTTGTGGCTACTAAATGAATGGGTACATAATGTATTCTGTGCATTTATTTGATATATACATTTAAAGTTATGTTTTTATATCACATATATATTATTTATTATTTTTTCATATGCATATACAAATAATTAGTTTTTCTCATATTTACACCTATATACATATAGGTAGCATTCTAGGTATTTAGTGTCTCATTGTACACTTATTATAGAGATACAGACATATTTTTCCTTTAAACGCAAATGCACTTTATATATGTATATGTCTTTAACCACTTAAGCCCCGGACCATTTTGGCTGGTTAAAGACCAGGCCCCTTTTTGCGATTCGGCACTGCGTCGCTTTAGCTGACAATTGCGCGGTCGTGCGACGTGGCCCCCAAACAAAATTTACGTCCTTTTTTTCCCACAAATAGAGCTTTCTTTTGGTGGTATTTGATCACCTCTGCGGTTTTTTTTTGCGCTATAAACAAAAATAGAGCGACACACTTGGTGGGATTGTCCGGTAGTTCAAAAGTTCTGGAGTGATATATTTCTCATACTCTCAGCCTTGTTTGCAATATCCATCCCTCTTAAATCTCAAACCGGCAACACTCACCTATAAACAATTGAAACTTTTATTGCAGATCACAACAGCCGCGAAACAGACCATAGCTAAAGCCTGGAGAACTGACAATTTGGTATTAAATGAAACCAAGCAGAGAATTAACCAAGCTATGGTCCATGCCAAAATGGAAGCCATAATTCAAGATAAAATAAATTCCTTTAAAGATATTTTGCAACCATGGATAACTCAGTTTTTGCCACCAAACTTTGATGACACCTTGTTGATGCCTTGATGTTTTACACTCTCTCGCCGTAACTATCTATAAGAAAATGGCTATTGATGCATTTATCCCCGGGGATTCTTCCTGTCACTTCCTCTTCTCCTTCTCTTTTTCCTGCTCTTCCCCTTCTCTTTTTCTCAACTTGTTTATATGTTTTTTTTTTGGTGTTTTTATTTTTATTTTTTATTTTTCATATATATATAGGTTCAACAAGTATACCTACATATGTTCCTCTCGATTTTTTTAGGCACAGATACTTGATTTTTAAGAGTTATATAGTAGCGATCGTTCTGTCTCATACCTTTTGAGGCTTTAATACATTTCTTTATCCTCCTTAGGTGTTTACCTTTAAGGCTTCAATTGTAATTCTCATTCTGAGTCTACACTTTATTGAGACTTAAGCCCTGTACACATGATAGGTTTTACCGATGAAAACAGTCCGATGGACTTTTTTCATCGGACAAACCGATCGTGTATGGGCCCCATCGGTCTTTTTTCCATCGGTGTTTAAAAATAGAACATGTTTTAAATGTATCCGATGGTTAAAAAATCGATAGCAAATTACTATCGTCAGTGGGGAACTTCATCGGATAAAAAACCCACGCATGCTCAGAATCAAGTCGACGCATGCTCAGAAGCATTGAACTTAATTTTTCTCGGCTCATCGGAGTGTTTTACGTCACCGCGTTTGGAACGGTCAGTTTTTGGACTGATGGTGTGTAGGCAAGACTGATGGAAGTCAGCTTCATCGGTTTTCCGATGGAAAAATCCATCGGTTTAAAAACCATAGGAAATCCGATCGTGTGTACAGGGCTTAAGTGAAGTAACTCACTCTGATTATTGAGTGAAGCAATTGTCTCTTGATCCATGATATATATATTATTTCATATGCTAATTTTGAACCTATTGTAGTGATTACTGTGATTGTTGCTTTATTTATTTTTTATTTTTTGTTACTATTTCTCTGTAATTTGATAAAATTCAATAAATAAATTTGAACAGAGAAAAATAGAGCGACAAGTTTTTACTTTTTCTATAATAAATATCCCCAAAAAATATATTAAAAAAAACATTTTTTTTCCTCAGTTTAGGCTGATACGTATTCTTCTACATATTTTTGGTAAAAAAAAAAATCGCAAGTGGCGTTTATTGATTGGTTTGCGCAAAAATTATAGCGTTTACAAAATAGGGGATAATTTAATGGCATTTTTATAAAAAAAAAAAAAAAAAAAAAAAAAAAATTACTAGTAATGGTGGCGATCAGTGATTTTTTTTGTGACTGTGACATTACGGTGGACACATCGGACACTTTTGACACATTTTTGGGACCATTGTCATTTTCTCAGCGATCAGTGCTATAAAAATGCACTGATTACTGTAAAAATGACACTGGCAGTGAAGGGGTTAACCACTAGGTGGCGCTGTTGGGGTTAAGTGTTCCCTGCATTGTGTTTCTACCTGAGGGGGGATTGGGCTCTGTGTCACATTACACCGATCTTCGCTCCGAGTACATGGAGCCGAGATCAGTGTCATTGTCACTAGTCAGAGCGGGGAGATACTTGTTTACACAAGCATCTCCCCGCTCTATACCTACGTGAGACGATCGCGGGGATCCCTGCGGCGATTGAGTCCACGGGACCCGTGGTCCGACTCACGGGGAAGGCAGCAGGAACACGGCAGGCATTTAAAGGGCCACGTACAGGTACGTGATTATGCCTGTCCGTGCCATTCTGCCGACGTATATATACAGTGGGCGGTCGTTAAGAGGTTAATGATGTATTTATTGAATGTATATGAATGAGTAACATTATACAATAATAATCACAATTTTTTTTGATAGCACTATACATGCACATTCATCCAGCGCTTATAGTTATATGAAATGAATTATTTCCCTTTTCAGGTTCACTTTAAGTTAATTCACTTAATACACATATGTGCCCCTACACCCAACCACACATGTTTGTTATTAACCAAATTTCATTTAAATAATTGATTAGTTTCAATTAATTACACACTTGATCACATGTGTAATATGCACTAGTATATATTTGTAGCAAAGTTTTGTGGTTGTATAGCTATGACTAAGCACTGTTGAGAGTGTGAAACGCGTCAGCTTCTTTATCCTGTACCCTGCTGTGGTTTGTACTTTTGTTATTTTGCGCAATAAAAGCGTTTTTATTGGAGTGCGGCTGTCCAGACCTTCCCTCTTCTAATTGCTTAGCCTGCACCTGATGCTTCCACCTTGAGGAGAGTGCCATTTCCATACATCCACCTGGAGCGGTGATCCCTTTTCCCTTCTGTTCCTGGATCTTGCATACCTTTTCACCAGCTCGGAGGAGTTATTGGATTATCACTCTTTCACTTTATTTATTTCTTCGTCCTCGTGGAAGATCGCCTAATATGGATAACACTGCATCAGTTCCTGCCACAGCAGAGTTCGGGTTTAGTAGAACCTTCACAGAGCCACCAGACAATCCCTTCTGACTGAATCTACAGACACACATCCTCCAATCAACTGATGATAATGAGGTTTCATTCAGACGTCTTTTCAGGAGATTGGAATACCTGACGGCCAGGATTAGGGATAGGCTTTATGTTCGGGTCGAACATGAGTTTGACTCGAATGTTGACTGTTCGCCCGTTCGCCGAATAGCGAACAATTTGGGGTGTTCGCGGCAAATTCGAAAAGCCGCGGAACACCCTTTAAAAGTCCATGGGAGAAATCAAAAATTCTAATTTTAAAGGTTAATATGCAAGTTATTGTCATAAAAAGTGTTTGGGGACCCGGGTCCTGCCCCAGGGGACATGTATCAATGCAAAAAAAAGTTTTACAAACTGACGTTTTTTCAGGAGCAGTGATTTTAATAATGCTTAAGGTGAAACAATAAAAGTGAAATATTCCTTTAAATTTCGTACCTGGGGGGTGTATATAGTATGCCTGTAAAGTATTGCATGTTTCCCATGTTTAGAACTGTCCCTGCACAAAGTGTCATTTCTGAAGGAAAAAAAGTAATTTAATGACTTGTCAGGAAATGCTGGGGTTTCCCAATGACATGTACAGGTGACCCCGCCCCCTCTGGAGAGAGGATCTAGTCGGCTTTTTTTTTTTTTTCTCCCTATCGCTCGAGACTGGATTACATTGTTGGAATTTTTTCTCTTTTTTTTTTCTTTTTTTTTCTTTTTAATAAAGGACTTGTCCCAACTGTGTCTGTGTGTTTTTTTAAATTTTTGACACTTTTTTTGTGAAATGGTAGGGGTACAATATACCCCGTTGCCAATTCACATAGGGGGGGCGGAATCTGGGGGTCCCCTTTGTTAAACGGGGCTTCCAGATTCCGAAAAAAGCCCTCTGCCCGCGGACCCCCACAACCACCGGGCAAGGGTTGTGGGGATGAGGCCCTTGTCCCCATCAACATGGGGACATCCTCCCCATGTTAAGGGCATGTGGCCTGGTACGGTTCAGGAGGGGGGCGCTCTCTCGTCCCCCCCTCTTTTCCTGCGGCTTGCCAGGTTGCGTGCTTGGATGAGGGTCTGGTATGGATTTTTGGGGGGAACCCCACGCCATTTTTTAAAAAAAATTGGTGCGGGGTTCCCCTTAAAATTCATACCAGACTCAAAGGGTCTGGTATGGATTTTTAGGGGGACCCCTACGCCATTTAAAAAAAAATTGGTGCAGGGTTCCCCTTAATATCCATACCACCCAATGACTTAAATGACTTTCAAAGGGCCTGATAATGGACTGGGGGGGGGGACCCATGCCGTTTTTTCAATGACTTTTTTCTGTATTGCCGGGACCCGATAATTCATTAATAGCCGCGAGTAGTTTTAAATTACATTTTCCTTCAGAAATGACATTTTGTGCAGGGACAGTTCTAAACACAGGAAACATGCACCACTTTACAGGCATGCTATAGACACCCCCCAGGTAGGAAATTGAAAGGAATACTTCACTTTTATTGTTTCACTTTAAGCATTATTAAAATCACTGCTCCCGAAAAAACGGCATTCATACATGTCCCCTGGGGCAGGCCCCGGGTCCCCAAACACTTTTTATGATAATAACTTATTACCTTTTAAAATGAACACTTTTGATTTTTCATGTTCGTGTCCCATAGACTTTAACGGTGTTCGCGTGTTCGAACACATTTTTTGTCTGTTCGCATGTTCTGGATGCGAACCGAACCGGGGGGTGTTCGGCTCATCCCTAGCCAGGATATTAAGCTTTTCTGGGATGTCAGCTTTTTAACAGAATACATTTTCTTAGCACAGATCCCACATGGCTTGAGGATTGAAAAATTCCTCACATCAGATCTGTTTGATGAGTGCTTGAAAAAAGAGTGGACTGAAACATTATCAACCTGCTCATTTAAACTTATGGGCATTACCGTCTCATCAAAAGAAGAAGGAACTTGAAAATCTACAAGCTGACATGTCCACAATACAGAAAGACCTTACCACTTTACAAACCCACAGTGGTTTTTCGGAGCTGGATGTCCGCCCAAACAGAAAACTGAACAAAATGGAAAAGCACGCCATTGAGAACAAGAGAGACAAAATGACCAGAGGTCGCATAGACTACGAAAGTTACAGCGTCCATGTGTGGAAAAACCACAATTCTTCTCTGGCCGATCACCCAAACCCCAAAAGAATTTATTGATCAAACTTATGAATTTAATGTTTTATATAAGACATAGATTTGGGTTACTTGTCATTATATATGCTAGAACTAGCCTAGCCCATGCACTGATCCATTGTCCTGTTCTCTCTATATATTTTTCGATCTTTTTGATCGACTGATTCAATAACTTTACTTTATAGGACATGGGTCATAGTCATCTGTATTGACACGTGCTGGCTGGCCCGGCATGAATGTTATATATCATTGGTCAACAGCATGTAGTGTAATAGATTGCCTCTGGCCCAAAACCAGAATGTATGTCCTGTTCTGCCGCTGACCCAAATCTATGATGATGTGAATGCATGCATGCTTAAAAGATTACGCACTGTGACAGACTTGTCAGTATGGGTTCTCCCTCATCTCTGGATTTTATTCAAGGTCTCAGTTTGTTATATAAACTAAGTGACATAAGCAATCGTCATCACAAATGTGTACATAAATTGGTTCATTCCGTATATGGTCCTCTCCCTGTGACGTCTGTTTTTCCACATGTCGAAGCATTCCAGGACATGGGGGCCATTTTAGCTTAGACGATGGGATGAGGGAAGAGTGGAGTAAAATGAAGGGGAAATCTGTTTCTCGTTTAAGAAGTGAATACCTCTGTCATATTTTTAGTCAAGGAGAATACTACAAATGTTTCTCATGTGATTACTAAAACACACATATATATATATATATATATATATATATATATATATATATATATATATATATCATGAAAGGAAAGAAATAATAAAAATAATAAAAGAAAGAAAGGAAAGAAATAATATTTGAGTGGTTAAAGAGGGATAATCATAGACATAAAATAGTCATTTTATCAAGTTGAAGGAAGGGAAGAGGTTTTTGTGGGACTTTAAATGAGACATCCTAGATAAATGTCTCCATCCCTAGTCATTGTATACAATATTGGGGAGGTTCGGGACTTTGAGTGAGGCACATGAGTGGAGCAATAGGCAATTTGAAAAAAACAAATTTTAATAAAATCACACAAGTTATACAAATATCTTGGCCAGCAGGCTCCATGTAAAGACATCAGTTAACAGTGATTGTTAGAAATAGCTAAATCACCGCATGTTGTGTTAACATAATGCATATAGGATATCTTATAGTATTAGAGAAGGCTCGTTGGCTCAATGCGTTTCGGCGATTGATCGCCTCATCAGGAGCAGATGCAATTGTTCTGAAAAAACATTTGGTACAGGTAAGAGAGCAAATAAATGAATATTGGAAACTGAGAAAAAATGAAGACAATTGTAAAGAAAGGGCAATATGGGATAAGGAGGAAGGGAGAAATTCACCCTTCTAATTACACAATGCAGCAAATGGTCTGCTGGGGGCGCCATGCTGGCGTCTGTCGTCAAGCGTCCCTCCCGGGAGCTGAAGGGACACAAAGCCCTGAGGAGACCGGACAACCCAAACTGAGCCCCAAACGTGATGGTGAAGCCCACACTGGCACTGGCGGCGAAGCTGAAGATTGTGGTGGGAAATGTCTGGAAGAAACCAGAGAGAAAAAAAAAAGGTGAAAAATATGTGTGGGGATCTGTAAAGTATGAAGGCTCATGGTGATGAGCACTATGAGTGAAGAGGGGTGAAATGCTGGTGCCAGTGACTGTCTCTCCCTACACTTCATTTTTGGATTTTCTGGACTCTCCTACAACACACACCAGGTAACTAACTGTGACTTCTGTTGGAGCCCAGGCTCCTCTTCCATCTACCTTTTCTCCTATTTTCATTCCCTACTTTGTTAATTTCTCTTATTTTACTCTGTTCTATCTCACTTTCTTTCCCTACTTCTTTCTTTTTCTCACTCACTTTACAATTTAACACCTTTTGTCATTTCACTCACAGTGCTCATCACCATGAGCCTTCATACTTTACAGATCCCCACACATATTTTTCACCTTATTTCCTTTTTTTTTTCTTTCTGGTTTCTTCCAGACATTTCCCACCACAATCTTCAGCTTCGCCACCAGTGCCAGTGTGGGCATCACCATCACTTTTGGGTCTCAGTTTGGGTTGTCCGGTCTCCTCTGGGCTTTGTGTCCCTTCAGCTGCCGGGAGGGATGCTGGATGCCAGCCGCTAGCATGGCGCCCCCAGCAGACCATGTGCTGCATTGTGTAAGTAGAAGGGTGAATTTCTCCCTTCCTCCTTATCCCATATTTCCCTTTCTTTACAATTTTCTTAATTTTTTCTCAGTTTCCAATATTCATTTATTGGCTCTCTTACCTGTACCAAATGTTTTTTTCAGATCAATTGCATCTGCTCCTGATGAGGCGATCAATCACCGAAACGCGTCGAGCCAACGAGCCTTCTCTAATACTATAAGATATCCTAGATGCATTCTGTTACCACAACATGCTGTGATTTAGCTATTTCTAACAATTACTGTTAACTGATGTCTTTATATGGAGCCTGCTGGCCAAGATATTTGTATAACTTGTGTGATTTTATTAAAATTTGCTTTTTTTGTAAATTGCCTATTGCTCCACTCATGTGCCTCACTCAAAGTCCCGAACCTCCCCAACAGGGATGAGCCGAACACCCCCCTGTTCGGTTCACACCAGAACCTGCGAACAGACAGAATGTTCGCGTGAACTTTAGAACCCTATTACATACAATGGACTCGAACGTTCGAAATCTAAAGTGCTTATTATAAAGGCTTATATGCAAGTTATTGTCCTAAAAAGTGTTTGTGGACCTGGGTTCTGCCCCAGGGGACATGTATCAATGCAAAAAAAGTTTTAAAAATTTACGTTTTTACGGGAGCAGTGATTTTAATAATGCTTAAAATGAAAAAATAAAAGTGAAATTTTCCTTTAAATTTCGTACCTGGGGGGTGTGTATAATATGCATGTGAAGTGGCGCATGTTTCCCGTGTTTAGAACTGTCCCTGCACAGAATGTAATTTTTGAAGGAAAAAAAGTAATTTAAAACTCACTCGCGGCTATTAATGAATTGTCGGCTCCCGGCAATAGAAAAGTCATTGATAAAAAATAAAAAGCGTGGGGGGTCCCCCCAAATTCAATTACCAGGCCCTTCAGGTCTGGTATATATATTAAGGGGAACCCTGCCGCAAATTTAAAAAAAAAATGCGTGCGGTTCCCCCCAAATATCCATAGCAGGCCCTTCAGATCTGGCATGGATTTTAAGGGGAACTCGACCTCAAATTTAAAAAAAAATGGCGTGGAGTCCCCCCAAAAATCCATACCAGACCCTTATCTGAGCATGCAACCTGGCAGGCCGCAGGAAAAGAGGGGGGGGAAGAGAGAGCTCCCCCCCCCTCCTGAACCATACCAGGCCACATGCCCTCAACATGGGGAGGATGTCCCCATGTTGATGGGGACAAGGGCCTCATCCCCACAACCCTTGCCCGGTGGTTGTGGGGGTCTGCGGGGGGCTTATCGGAATCTGGAAGACCCCTTTAACAAAGGGAACCCCCAGATCCTGCCCCCCCTATGTGAATTGGTAAGGGGTACATTTTACCCCTACCATTTCACGAAGAAAGTGTAAAAAAAAAAAAAAAAAAAAAACACAGAAACACTTTGGAAAGTCCTTTATTTAAAAAAAACAAAAAAAAACAAAACATTCCAGCGATGAAATCCAGTGTCCCGCGGTGATCCGATGTCCAGCGCTGCCTGTCATTGGCTGAGCCTGAGCAGACCTGATGGGGAACTTCCTCCGCAGTCTATTAAATTTATAGACCCGCCCCTTCTAAAGTTCCCCATCAGGTCCGCTCAGCCAATGAATAGGTGTAAGGCTAAGCGGACCAGATGTGGAATGTGAGAAGGGGCGGGTCTATTCATGAATTACAGAGTGAAGGAAGTTCCCCATCAGGTCCGCCCCCTCGGTATGTCAGACCCCGCCTATGTCATTGGCCTGAGCGGACCTGATGGGGAACTTCCTTCACTGTGTAATACATGAATAGACCCGCCCCTTCTCACGTTCTGCATCTGGTCCGCTTACCCTTACCCTTACACCTATTCATTGGCTGAGCGGACCTGATGGGGAACTTTAGAAGGGGCGGGTCTATTCATGTATTACACAGTGAAGGAAGTTCCCCATCAGGTCCGCTAAGGCTCAGCCAATGACGGACAGCGCTGGACATCGGATCGCCGCGGGACACTGGATTTTTTCGCTGGAATGTTTTTTTTTTTTTTTTTTAATAAAGGACTTTTCCAAGGTGTTTGTGTGTTTTATTTTTATTTTTTTACACTTTCTTTGTGAAATGGTAGGGGTACAATGTACCCCTTACCAATTCACATGTTGAGGGCATGTGGCCTGGTACGGTTCAGGAGGGGGGGGACGCTCATTTGTCCCCCCCTCTTTTCCTGCGGCCTGCCAGGTTGTGTGCTCGGATAAGGGTCTGGTATGGATTTTTGGGGGGACTCCACGCCATTTTTTTATAAATTTGGAGTGGAGTTCCCCTTAAAATCCATGCCAGATCTGAAGGGCCTGGTATGGATATTTGGGGGGAATCGCACGCATTTTTTAAAAAAAAAATTGCGGCGGGGTTCCCATTAATATCTATACCAGACCTGAAGGACCTGGTAATTGAATTTGGGGGGACCCCCACGCTTTTTTTTTCTTTTTTATCAATGACTTTTCTCTATATTGCCGGGAGCCGACAATTCATTAATAGCCGCGAGTGAGTTTTAAATTACTTTTTTTCCTTCAGAAATGACATTTTGTGCAGGGACAGTTCTAAGCACGGGAAACATGCGCCACTTTACAGGCATGCTATACACCCCCCCCCCCCCCCCCAGGTACGAAATTTAAAGGAAAATTACACTTTTATTGTTTCACTTTAAGCATTATTAAAATCACTGCTCCCAAAAAAACGGCCATTTTTAAAACTTTTTTTTGCATTGATACATGTCCCCTGGGGCAGGACCCGGGTCCCCAAACACTTTTTATGACAATAACTTGCATATAAGCCTTTATAATTAGCACTTTCGATTTCTCCCATAGACTTTTCGAATTTGCCGCGATCACCCCAATTTGTTCGCTGTTCGGCGAACGGGCGAACAGGCAATGTTCGAGTCGAACATGAGTTCGACTCGAACTCGAAGCTCATCCCTACTCCCCAATCATTTTATCAACTCCATCACAGTAGCATGAAACGTACGCACATTTTTTCAAATGGTTTGTTCCCCTATGTTCATTTATTCAGTTTTTTTTTTTCTTTCATTTTCCACCCCCTCCCCCCTTTATTCTTTTACTTTCCCCCTTTTCCCCCCTCTGAGGATTGATAGATATGGGCACATGCCAGCTTGGTTTTCTATCATTTAGGACACAAATTGATCTTATTTGAATCATAACATTGTTTCTAAATACATTGATCGATTTTATTGACC
Organism: Rana muscosa; assembly: GCA_029206835.1. Taxonomy (NCBI): domain Eukaryota; kingdom Metazoa; phylum Chordata; class Amphibia; order Anura; family Ranidae; genus Rana; species Rana muscosa. The sequence continues at coordinate 364,763,079 of CM055118.1, read as the reverse complement.
GATTAATTTAACGTTATTTATAAGATACACATTTTGGTCATTTGTTGCAATACATGCTAGGACGATGCTGAGTTCATTATTGATTTATTTTATTGTTTCTGAACATATCAATCGATCAAATCAACCGATTCATTTTAGGTTTTTCATAGGATACATATCTAAGTTACTCACCATAGTGTATGCCAGTTTGGTGTAATAGCTATACTATAGTGACTAAATAGTGTGAGGGGGTTAGCTCGGCAGCGGGTGTGTGTGACCCCCGGGATGGGCTCCCCACACAAAACAGGCCCAGCAAACGGAGGTTGTGGTTTTCAAAATCAAAAAGGTGCGGTTTATTTTCTATTTACAGTGACAAAACACAGCAAAGCAAAAGAAACATAAACAAAATAAATCCTGGTCAAGTTGACCTCTGACTAAACATACAGGTTTCCTAACTAACAACTGGGATCAGCCTAGGGCTGTCCTAGTCCCTAAGTCCCTGGTTTTAAATGTCCAAGCAAATAGCCACACAGGCTTTGTCTCACCGCACAGGGGTTCACTCTCCCTAGACAGTCCACACAGGTCTGGTTCCAGGCATGAGCAAACACCTAATGAATCTGGGAGTTCTTATAGAGGCCTAAATGAGCTGACAAGCTTCAGCTGGTCTCATCAACTCCCTGTCTGCACGACGCCCAGCACTCTCCCTAGAGGTATGAGTCATCCATGAGCCCACTAGCCTTAGCTGGGCTTATACAACTCTCCACCTAGTTGTATAAGTCGGCGTAAAGCCTGAATCTGGGCGAAATATATCTACCCCCCTGGATGCAACCAGGTGACTTTACCTTCCTGCTGTCACAATAGTCTAACTCAATGTATCAATTTAACGTTTCATATAACATATAATATATAGTTTTGAGTTACTTGTCATTCTATATGCTAGACCCAGCCAAGCCCATGCACTGATCCATTGTCCTGTTCTCTCTATATATTTACCGATCTTTTAGATCGACTGATTCAAGGACTCTATTTTATAGGACATGGGTTATAGTCATTTGTATTGACACGTTCTGGCCCGGCATGGCTGTCGTATATCATTGGTCAACAACATGTAGTCTCAGATATACACACATTATTTCAAATGGTCTGTTCCCTTATTTATTTATTCAAGTTTTTACTTTTTATTTTTCTTTCCCCCCTCCCCCTTCCCCCTTTTCTCTTTTTTTTTTATTCCCCCTTTGAGGATAGAGAGACATGGTTGTTTATCATTTAGACACAAATTGATCTTATTATTTGAATCATAACATTGCTCCAAAACACATCGATCGATTTGATTGACCAATTAATTTAATGTCATTCATAGGATACATACTTTGGTCATTCTTTGTAATACATGCTAGGACGATGCCAAGCTCATTAACTGATTTACTACATTGTTTCTAAACATATCGATCGATCACATCAACAGATTTACTTGGGATTTTCATAGGATACATATCTCGGTTACTTGCCATAGTACATGCCAGTTTGGGGTAATAGCAATACAATAAGGCCAAATAGTCGCTAATAGCATGGAGTTCTATACAGAGACAATATATATATATATACACAGTTGAACCTCGGATTATGAGCATAATCCGTTCCGGGAGAATGCTCGTAATCCAAAATCCTCGCATATCAAAGCGAGTTTTCCCATTGAAGTCAATGGAAACTAAAATATGTTGTTCCGCATTGACTTAAATGGGATGCAATACCGAATGCGGCCAGAGGTGGGGGTGGGGCGCCAGAGAGCCTCGGAGCGGCCAAAAAGGCTCGAGGACACTTCGGCTTGGCTCCTGCGCCCCCGTATCGCAGGCCAAATGAGGTACTGCAGGCCTATGTTTGGCTTATCTCGGCTCCTGCGCCCCCGTACCTCAGGCCAAATGAGGTACTGCAGGCCAATGTTCAGCTTTTCTCAGCTCCTGCGCCCCCGTACCTCAGGCCAAATGAGGTACTGCAAGCCTATTTAGCTTGAATTCGGCTCGTCTTGCGAGTCAACACTCGCAAACCGAGTCAGAATTAAAAAAAAAAAGTTGCTCGCAAATCAAAACGCTCTCAAACCAAGTTACTCTTAAACCCAGGTTCCACTGTATATATATATATATATATATATATATATATATATTCACTTTCATTTTTATATTTCCATACAGCTTTTCCTCTATTTTCCCTCTTTTTAAAACATCTATCTCAACTTCTTGTGTCCCACTCAATTTGTTCTATATTTACATTGATCTACATATACATTTAATACAGAGATTATTCTCATTCGTAGAACGTTTTTTTCTGATATGCAGTGTCCATTCAGTCTTTGCGCGGTTCTTCGTTCCTCCTTACTCCCAAGTTTCTACTATATTTTCCATACCCATTCATTCTTCTTGCCCATCCCATATGAATGATTACATTATTATCAAAACATTTAAACAATTGAATTTATTTCATTTTGGATCTTATAACTCCTTGTGGCTACCAAATGAATGGGTACGGATGCACATAATGTATTTTGTGCATGTATTTGATATATACATTTAAATTTATGTTTTTGTATCACACATGTATTATTTTTTTTCATATGCATATACAAATAATTTTTATTTCTCATATTTACACCTATATACATATCAGTAGCATTCTAGGTATTTAGTGTTTCATTGTACACTTATTATATAGATACAGACACATATTTTTCCTTTATACACAAATGCACTTTATATATGTATATGTCTTTAATTATGTATTTATTGAATGTATATGAATGAAGTAACATTATACAATAATAATCACATTTTTTTTGATGGCACTATACATGCACATTCATCCAGCACTTAAAGTTATATAAAATAAATTATTTCACTTTTCAGGTTCACTTTAAGTTACTGTATATACTTGAGTATAAGCCGACCCGAATATAAGCCAAGGCACCTAATTTTACCACAAGAAACTGGAAAAACGTATTGACTTGAGTATAAGCCTAGGGTGTCCATCTGCATGCCTCACTGTGCCTCACTGTGTCCATGTGCATGCCTCACTGTGTCCATGCCTCACTGTGTCCATGCCTCACTGTGCCCATGCCTCACTGTGCCCATGCCTCACTGTGCCCATGACTAGACTTACGTTTAACATGGGAGTCTATGGAAGGGGTGCCCGGCTTTGAAAAATCGATGCTCCCCAGCCATAGGTTTCCCAGACAGAAAACTTGTAGAGGAAAAATGGGGCTATATGTGTGCCAAGTTTCGGGTCCAGGGGACCTACGGCCGGCCGGTACCGGGTCCCCAAAGTTACCAGAGAAATTACCATTTAACATGGCAGTCTATGGAAGGGGTGCCCAGCTTTAAAAAATCTGTGCTCCCCGGCCGTAGGTCCCACGGACAACAAACTTTGCACACTTGTAGAGAAAGAGTGGGGCTACATGTGTGCCAAGTTCGGCCAGTACCAGGTCCTGAAATCTGGGAGATCAGGTGCAAAAAGCTGACTCGAGTATAAGCCGAGGGGGGCATTTTCAGCACAAAAAAATGCGCTGAAAAACTCGGCTTATACTCGAGTATATACAGTAATTCACCTGGATACACATATGTGCCCCTACACCAAACCACACATGTTTGTTATTAACCAAATTTCATTTAAATAATTGATTTGTTTCAATTAATTACACAATTGATCACATGTTTAATATGCACTAGTATATATTTGTAGCAAAGTTTTGTGGTTGTATAGCTATGACTAAGCACTGTTGAGAGTGTGAAACGCATCAGCTTCTTTATCCTGTACCCTGCTGTGGTTTGTACTTGTTATTTTGCACAATAAAGGCGTTTTTTTTATTGGAGTGCGGCTGTCCAGACCTTCCCTCTTTTAATTAACCAGACAAAGGTATTTATAATGCTAGTCTACTCCAAGTAACTGATAGAGATGGAAAGCTAGGGAGGGAGTCCAAACAGCGACCCCCTCACTACTGGAGAACCTGTCACCTACCAGGTACCATGCCAACGACTGTTTGCTTGTAGTTACTCAGAGACCTTACCTATAGAGATGTCACGCATACCCCTTACTGTGGTTGCAGACCCAAGTTCTTTAGTAGTATGCCTAGACCTCACATGCACCCCTTTGAATAACTTCACACCAGGCTCAAAGCAGTTGAATCAACGATTACTGTAAACTTGGCAATAACTAAACCTAACTGTGGTTACCTGCACAGGTGAAGTCTCTTAGAGGAAAGTCCAAACTTGGCGGTGCTCTAACAGAGAAGTCCATGTTGCAGGGTTCTTCTGGCGATTCGGCATTCCAGGTTGATCATAGGTCCCAGTAAGTCTTCATCGTAGATTCCCCATGTGCTTCCCAAGTGTTTCCCGGAGACCCTTGGGATCCAGACCTCTTCCCTTTTATAAAACACAGGAGGTAGGCTGGACCCCAGTGAAACCCTGCAAACTTACCAGGGAAGGGGAGCAAAAACATTAACTACTTCCCCCTAACCTGGGCAGCCGGGTGCTAACTATACATACAGTAGGCAACCTGCCTACATGTAGAGCTCAGTGAGGAGAGCTCTGAGAGCTGATTGGAGAGAAGGGACAGATTCCCCTTCACACAGCACACAGGAACAGAGCTGAGGCTGTCAATCAGCTGGAGGTCCCTCCCCTGTCACCTTTTTCCTCTTGGTGTCAGGACAACTTGGCAGAAGTAATTCATGCTGATATCAGAGGAAGGAGGCAACACACAAAAGTGACCCTTATGCCGCGTACACACGATCGGAATTTCCGTCGGAAAAACCTTGGATGGTTTTTCCAACGGAATTCCGCTCAAGCTTGGCAAGCATACACACGGTCACACAAAAGTTCTCTGAAATTTAGTCCGTCAAGAACGCAGTGAAGTACAACACTACGAAGAGCCGAGAAAATTAAGTTCAATTTTTCCGAGCATGAGTCTAATTGTTTCCGAGCATGCGTAGGAATTTTGCGCATCGGAATTGCTACAGACGATAGGAATTTTTTTCCGTCGGAAAAATAGAGAACCTGCTCTTAATCTTTTCTTGGCGGAAATTCCGACAGCAAAAGTCCGATGGAGCTTACACACGGTCGGAATTTCCGACAAAATGCTCACATCTGACATTAGTGTTCTTAATTGAGACAAGTACACACTATAGAGGGATAAGCTTTGTTCATATTTTATGTTTGAGGTGTACAACCACTTTAACTTAAATTCTGCTTTAAAAATATATTGCACATAATATTTTTGCAATGCACAAAAATGAAGCATAGAAAAGCTAAAGGAACCTCTATTCAACAATATTCAACTACAAATTATGTAAAAAAAAATATATCGCTAAAACAGGTTGCTGTCTGTTTCTTAAACTGGTGTGTAAGTACACAAATTGTGCCCTCAATTACTTAATACTGTATATTCTGATATTTACTGAGCCATGCCCATAGAGCAACCAGCGTTACACGGAACACTAGAGCTTCTAAGATAAAACAATAAGATAATATACTTCATTGTCATTGTATACATACAACAACATTTATCAGAATACTCTTTACAACAGCAATAAAACATTTCTAAACACAACCCACACATACATAATTCTACGGTAGCACATATCTGTTTAACCACTTCAATAACGGGCACTTCACCCCCTTCCTGCCCAGGTCAATTTTCAGCTTTCGGGGCTGTCACACTTTAAATGACAATTGTGAGGTCATGCTACACTGTACCCAAATTACATTTTTATATATTTTTTTCACACAAATAGCGCTTTCTTTGTATGGTATTTAATCAGCACTGTTTTTTTTTGTTTAAAAAATACCAAACATTTAAAAAAAAAAAAAGTTTTCTTAGTTTCTGTTAAATTTTTTTTGTAAATAAGTAATTTTTCTCCTTCATGTGCGCTGACGAGGCAGCATTGATGGGCACCAGTGGTGGCTGGTGCTCAGAATTTTTGGGGGGGCGCAAACAAACTGAGAAAAAAAAAAAAACATCAATTTCCACCACCGTGCCTATTAAACGCAGCTATTGTTCCCATCAAACACCACCAGTTTGCCCCCTCAAATGCAACCAGTTTCCCCCCAATGCAGCCAGTTTGTCCCCAAATGCAGCCAGTTTGTCCCCAAATGCAGCCAGTTTGTCCCCAAATACAGCCAGTTTGTCCCCAAATACAGCCAGTTTGTCCTCAAATGCAGCCAGTTTGTCCCCAAATGCAGCCAGTTTGTCCCCAAATGCCGCCAGTTTGTCCCCAAATTCCACCAGTTTGTCCCCAAATACAGCCAGTTTGTCCCCAGCCCGGCACTTACCTTCCGCGGGTCAGCACCCTCCTCTCCACACTTCCTCAATGCCTTCTCCTGCCCTCAATGCCGCTTCAGCCAATCAGGTTACCGGTAACCAGGCCCGGTAAACCTGATTGGCTGAGACACGTGTCAGTGTTATCCAAGGAATGCACACCATCTGCGTCCCCTGGTTAACTATTCGGAAGCCGATTAGAGCCCACAGGCTGTAATCGGGAAGCCTATCAGAGCCGCTGGCTCTTATAAGCACTTACAAAACCCAACCAGCCACTGGCCGGTTGGTTTTTGGATTCAGATGCAATGCAATGCATGAACCTATTGTGAGGGGGTTAGCTCGGCAGCGGGTGTGTGTGACCCCCGGGATGGGCTCCCCACACAAAAACAGGCCCAGCAGACGGAGGTTGTGGTTTTCAAAATCAAAAAGGTGCGGTTTATTTTCTATTTACAGTGACAAAAACACAGCAAAGCAAAAGAAACAAAAAAAATAAATCCTGGTTTTAAATGTCCAAGCAAATAGCCACACAGGCTTTGTCTCACCGCACAAGGGTTCACTCTCTCCCTAGACAGTCCACACAGGTCTGGTTCCAGGCATGAGCTAACATCTAATGAAGCTGGGAGTTCTTATAGAGGCCTAAATGAGCTGACAAGCTTCAGCTGGTCTCATCAACTCCCTGTCTGCACGACGCCCCACACTCTCCCTAGACATATGAGTCATCCATGAGCCCACTAGCCTTAGCTGGGCTTATACAACTCTCCACCTAGTTGTATAAGTCGGCGTAAAGCCTGAATCTGGGCGAAATATATCTACCCCCCTGGATGCAACCAGGTGACTTTACCTTCCTGCTGTCACATACCCCCCCCTCTTGTTTTAACCTCGGGGTTGGAACACCAGCAATCAGGCATTCATGTACTCGAGACAAAGCATCCACATTCCCCATTTGAACGCCAGGGCGATGCTTTACTGTGAAGTTGAATTCCTGGAGGGCCAGGAACCACCTATTCACTCTTCTATTTGTTTCCTTGTTTTGAGCCATCCACTTTAACGGAGCGTGATCCGTAACCATGTCAAAGTGCCTACCTAGCAGGTAGTACCGAAGGGAATCTAGAGCCCACTTCACCGCTAAACACTCCTTTTCAACGGTGGCGTAATTTACCTCATGGGACTTCAACTTCCTGCTGAGGTAAATGACTGGGTGCTCTTCCCCGTTCCAGACCTGGGACAATACTGCTCCTAACCCCACATCTGACGCATCACTTTGTACGACAAAGTCTTTAGAGAAGTCGGGTGAGTACAACACTGGCTGGCTACATAAGGCTTGTTTCAAGAATTGGAATGCTGCCTCAGCCTCGGGGGTCCATTTAATCATGACCGACCCTTTCCCCTTCGTCAGGTTGGTTAGGGGCACAGCCTTAGAAGCAAAGTGGGGAATGAATCGCCGATAATACCCAGCGATTCCCAGAAAGGCTCGTACCTGCTTCTTGCTGTTGGGACGTGGCCAACTCTGGATGGCCTCGACTTTGTTGAGTTGGGGTTTTATTACTCCCCTCCCAATGGTGTACCCAAGATATTTGGCCTCCTCCTGCCCAATGGTACACTTCTTGGGGTTAGCCGTAAACCCCGCTTCCCGAACAGAGTCCAGGACTGCTTGCACTTTTGGCAGATGTGAGGCCCAATCTGTGCTATGGACAATTACGTCATCCAGGTAAGCCGCAGCATACTTCCGATGGGGCCTCAGCATCTGGTCCATTTTCCGCTGGAATGTGGCCGGCGCATTCTGTAACCCGAACGGCATTCTTTTATATTGGAACGCCCCGTCTGGGGTTACAAATGCGGTTTTCTCTTTGGCCGACTTGGCCAGGGGGATTTGCCAATACCCTTTTGTGAGGTCAAGAGTCGTCATGTATCGGGCTGTTCCCAGCCGGTCGATCAACTCATCTATACGTGGCATGGGGTAGGTGTCAAATTTTGTAACTTTGTTCAACTGACGAAAATCGTTACAAAATCGCCAGCTCCCATCCGGTTTAGGCACCAACACAATGGGACTAGACCAATCACTTTGGGACTCCTCTATCACCCCTAAGTTCAGCATTTTCTGTACTTCCTCCCGTATTGCCTCCCATCGGGCCTCTGGGATCCGATAGGGTTTTAACTTCACCCTTTCACCGGGCGGGGTAATAATGTCATGCTCTACCCCAGATGTTTGTCCCGGCAGCTCAGAGAATACCTCCTTGTTGCGAAGCACAAACTCCTTAACCTCCTGTTGTTGGGGTTGTGACAAGGTGGCTGCGATTCCAACCTCAGGAATCACGCAACCAGTTTGAGCTGGTGACCAAGTGTCTGCGACTAGGGACTCTCTATCCCTCCAGGCTTTCAACAGATTAACGTGATAGATCTGTTCGGGCTTTCGCCTTCCTGGTTGTCTGACCTTGTAATTCACTTCGCTCACTTTTTCCATTATCTCGTAGGGGCCTTGCCATTTGGCAAGGAATTTACTTTCAACCGTAGGGACCAGTACCAGTATCCTATCCCCCGGGGAAAAGGTACGGGTCTTGGCTCCACGGTTGTACACTCTCTGCTGTGCTAACTGCGCTTGGGCCAAATGTTCCTTCACGATGGGCATTACCTGTGCAATTCGGTCTTGCATCAGGGCGACATGCTCAATCACACTCCTGTGGGGAGAACTCTCACTTTCCCAAGTTTCCTTGGCAATATCCAACAGCCCTCTTGGGTGTCTCCCATACAGTAACTCAAAGGGGGAGAATCCCGTAGAGGATTGGGGCACCTCCCTAATAGCAAACATTAGATAAGGAAGTAGACAGTCCCAATCCTTTCCATCTCTATCCACCACTTTCTTCAACATTTGTTTTAGGGTTTTGTTGAATCTTTCAACCAGCCCATCGGTTTGGGGGTGATACACAGATGTACGTAATTGCGTCACTTTGAACAATTTACATAGCTCCTTCATAACCCGGGACATAAAGGGTGTACCTTGGTCCGTAAGCAGTTCTTTACAAATACCCACCCGGCTAAACACAAGAGATAGCTCTTTGGCTATGGTTTTGGCCGAGGTATTTCGGAGAGGGATCGCTTCTGGATAACGGGTGGCATAGTCCATTATAACTAATATGTACTGGTGCCCCCTAGCGGACTTGATTATAGGACCTACCAAATCCATGGCGATCCTCTCAAACGGGACCTCAATGATGGGTAGAGGGACCAGCGGGCTACGGAAATGTGGCATCGGGGCCGACCTCTGACACACAGGGCAGGAGGAACAATAATTTTCTATGTCCTTCATCACCCCCGGCCAATAGAATCTCTGTAATACCCTCTCTCGGGTTTTCTCTGTCCCCAGATGACCTCCAAGAATGTGCCCATGGGCCAACTCCAACACCAACTTCCTGTACGGTTTGGGCACCACAAGCTGCTCAACGGTTTCTTCTGCCCTTTTTGCCACCCGATACAGTAGGTCCTTCTCTACGCTGAAGTATGGGTAAGTGCAGGTATTATCTGGGTTCACTAACTCGCCATCTATTTTCACTACGTTTTCCCGTGCCTTTATTAGGGCGGGGTCTTTCAACTGTTCTGTGGCAAAGTTTTCCCTGTGAACCTCAAGATCAGAAAACTCCACAGACGGTAGGATTTCGTCTGAGGAGGTGGGCTCCTCTCCAGTTTCTTGAGTCTCCCCTGCCAATACTGACAAGGGAAATTCCGGAGAGTCCTCACCACTCTCAGGGGAGTTCTGGCTATCACATTCCTGGTACATAGGGGCACCAGTGGGGGGCTCAGGATCATCCCACAGTTCCCAGAACTTCGGAAAATCCCTTCCCACAATGGCGTCATGCGGTAACTGAGATACTAAGCCCACTGGATGAGAGAGGGTACCTTTGGGGGTCTCGAAACACACTGTAGTCACTGGATACTCTCGGGTGTCCCCATGCACACAAATAACAGCTACCTTGCTATTCCCAGAGACCTCTGTTTTAACTAACTCAGCCTTTATCAGGGTCACAAGGCTACCTGAATCCAGCAATACCACAACATTTCTACCATTAACACACATTTTGCATAAATGTTTCTCAGTTCCTCGAATGGCAGTGCATGCGACTGTCGCACACAGCGACTGACGTCTGCCCGTCAGAAAGTCACACTGCATGGGTTCCTCCACAACCGGGCAATTTGCTGCAATATGTCCCGCTTGCCGGCAGCGGTAGCAAACGATCCTTCTTGCCGCCTCTTGAGCCGCTGATTTCCCAGGCTGTTCTCGCCAAACTTGGGGTAGAGCTCCCACCCTCTCACTCTCTCCACCCTCACCCCTTGGAATCCTCTTATCCGCCCCTGGGGATGGTCTGGTCTTAGGGTGGAAAGTCCGAGTGTCTCTGGAAGAGGCCGTCAGGTTCTCTGTAGCCAAGTATTTCTCCACACGATCCACAAGACCATCGGCCGTCTCTGGGTCTCCATGGCTTACCCACTTTTGGATGGCAGTAGGAAGAGCTCTCAAAAACCGATCCATTACAACACGTTCCACAATCTTTGGTGCGGACAAAGTCTCTGGCTGTAGCCACTTTCTGCTCAGGTGAATGAGATCATACATTTGAGACCTGGGGGGTTTTCCAAGCTGGAAAGTCCAGTTATGCACACGCTGAGCCCGGACAGCCAGGGTGACACCCAGCCTTGCCAATATTTCAGCTTTTAGCATCACATAGTCTTTTGCTTGGTTAGGCTCTAGGTCATAGTAAGCTTTCTGCGATTCACCAGTTAACAGAGGAGCCACTAGTCCAGCCCACTGCTCCTCAGGCCACTTTTCTCTTTCAGCGGTCCTTTCAAATGTGGTCAAAAATACCTCTGGATCATCCTCTCCAGTCATTTTTGTCAATAAACGACTCACCCCAAAGGACGCGGTATTAGTGGGACGGCTTTCCTCACTGGTCTGCGGACGTTGCTGCATTACTGCTTCCATCTGTTGTTGTAGTCTCTGCTCTTGCTTCTGCAACAGGTCTATGAAGCGGGCCTCAGATTGCTGCTGGGCTTGTTGCTGAGCCTCCAGACTCTGTTGCAAAGTTGCGTTTGTCTGCTGCTGGGCTGCAAGGCTCTGTTGATGAGCTTGCTGCTGGGCTGCGAAGTTCTGTTGTTGAGCTGCAAGGCTCTGTTGATGAGCTGCAAGGCTCTTTTGCAAACCTGCATTTGTCTGCTGTTGATTGGCATTTGCTAGAGCCAGCTGTTTCAGTATCTCCTCCATGCTGGCTTAAAAAAAAACTGCCACTGGTTCTCCACCAACTGTGAGGGGGTTAGCTCGGCAGCGGGTGTGTGTGACCCCCGGGATGGGCTCCCCACACAAAAACAGGCCCAGCAGACGGAGGTTGTGGTTTTCAAAATCAAAAAGGTGCGGTTTATTTTCTATTTACAGTGACAAAAACACAGCAAAGCAAAAGAAACAAAAAAAATAAATCCTGGTTTTAAATGTCCAAGCAAATAGCCACACAGGCTTTGTCTCACCGCACAAGGGTTCACTCTCTCCCTAGACAGTCCACACAGGTCTGGTTCCAGGCATGAGCTAACATCTAATGAAGCTGGGAGTTCTTATAGAGGCCTAAATGAGCTGACAAGCTTCAGCTGGTCTCATCAACTCCCTGTCTGCACGACGCCCCACACTCTCCCTAGACATATGAGTCATCCATGAGCCCACTAGCCTTAGCTGGGCTTATACAACTCTCCACCTAGTTGTATAAGTCGGCGTAAAGCCTGAATCTGGGCGAAATATATATACCCCCCTGGATGCAACCAGGTGACTTTACCTTCCTGCTGTCACACTATGTATTGTTGACGTGAGTGATGGGCGCAGGAGAGAGAGGGGGCGGCACTGATGGGCACTAATAGGCTTCACTGATGGACACTGATGAGGTTGCACTAATAAGGAAGCACTAATATGCAGCACTGATGGGCACTTCTAGGTGGCACTGATGGGCACTGCTAGATGCCATTGATAGGCACTGATAGGGGGCACTGATAGGCAGCACTGATGGGCACTGATAAGGAGGCACTAATATGCAGCACTGATGGGAACTTTTAGGTGGCACTGATGGGCACTGATAGGCACTGATAGGTGGCACTGATGGGCAGGGATAGGCATCACTGATGGGCACAGATTGGTAGCACTGATGGACACTGATGAGCAGCACTGATGAGCAGGCACTGAAAGAAGCACTGACTGGCATCACTGACAAGCACTGATTGACATCATGATGGGCACTGATTGGTATCACTGCTGGGCACTGACTGGCATCGCTGCTGGGCATTGTTGGGGCTGCACTGATGATCAGTGACCTGATTATCTGTACAGGTCTCCCCTGTGAGGAAATGCCATTGATCATCTCTCCTCATACTCTGTCAGTGTGGGGAGAGGAAAGATGATTGCCAGCATTTCCTTGTTTACATGTGATCCGCTGTGATTGGACACAGCTGATCACATGGGTAAACAGCCTCATCATTGGCTTTTTATTGAGATCTAAAAATTACTTCAAGGGTTTCTCTAGGGTAAAATAGGTGAGAAAGGCTGGGCTGCACTTCGAAGCAGATTGTTGTTACATATTCTGCATAACACTTCTGTTTCACTGTTTGCGTTGTTGGTATATGTTGTTTAAACCACCACTGTTTATTGCCACTGTCTCCTGTTACTACTATTATTTTACCCTACTGGGTGTCTTAACCCAACTAAACAACCATTCATTTAACCTTGCATTTTATCAGCGAGTGTGGTACCATTTAAAAGGTTATTGGCAACAGGATCCAAAACTATTACATAAATTGCTACAAAAGTAGGACCCTCACCTTGCCAAAAACCAATTATATAGGGAAGGAAAAGAGAACATAGAAGCCTAGTTTCTCAAGAGCATAGTGGACTTTGTAGGCACAGCATGAGGACATCAGTTCAAATGTAAAACACACTTTATTTAAAAATTCTAAAACATCATCAAAAATAAAATCATTGTAGTACCCTCTACGCTCAGTAGATCAAACAAATACCCAATACCAAGACATGGAGGTAGAGATCCATCAAACAGTCTTGCGAGATGTATAAAGGTCCATCAATAGGAGGTATCACATTCACAATTCCTCCATGTTTGAATGGTCAACACATTTCACAAGATTTACTTGTCTCCTCAGGACTGATTGGGTGGGTGCTGATCAACTTTGAAAGTAGACCAACCAATGCCATTACTGGGTACACTGCTTGGAGAGCATTGTGGTTTACTCACTTACCATATATTATAACGTCTTACTGGTCTTGTCTTGGGAGACGGGACATTTGGGTCCAATGGCGGCTGGTGCTCAATACTTAGGGGGGAGCAAACCAATGCCACTGCCTCCCGGCTGGACATGGTAGGGGGTTGCCATCTCACCGCCACCCCCTCCCCATGCAGGAGATGGATGGGAAGACAGCACTCACCCCCCCCTCCCTGCACGGAAATGGACGGACAGCGATCATAGACCTTAGGAGGCAGATGAAACTACCAGGATGACACTGATCTCCCCTCCTCCTCCCTCCACTGTCCGTGGCAGTGGGGATTGCTGGATGTGGCTGCAGGTGAGCTGTCCCTGGAAGAGGTAGCCCAGTACCAGTTGGCCAGGTCCGCTGGCTGTGCTGCTCCCTGACTCTTCCAAGCTCCCTCATGATCAAACAGGAAGTGGGTCCTAAGCAGGGCTGGACTGGGACAAAAATTTGGCCCTGGACTTCATCCAGACCGGCCCACTTTAATTCAATAAAATGCTGCCCTCCACCCCCCCAAAAAATCATGCCCACCAAAAGGCCCCTACATCCATTATTGTAGATCATGAGAGGGTGATCGAGAGGGGAATGAGAGAGAGAGAGGGAGGGTTGAGGGAAAGGGGGTGAGAGGGGGTGGGTGTAAGAGAGACGGAGTGAGTGTAAAAGAGAGGGGGTGAGTGTAGGACCCCTTTCACACTGAGGCATTTTTCAGGCGCTTTTGGGCTAAAAATAGCGCCTGTAAAGCGCCTGAAAAACACCTCTGCTGCAGTCCCAGTGTGAAAGTCCTCCAAGCAGCATCTTTGGGGCGGTGGAGGAGCGGTGTACACATTGAAATGAATGGCCACCGCTGCTGAAGCGCCTGCAAAGCACTTCGGCAGCAGCGTTACACGGGCGCATTTAACCTTTAATTTGGCTGCTAGCCAGGGTTAAAAGCACCTGCTAGAAGCAGAATAGTGCAGCTAAAACGACAGTAAAGTGCTGCTAAAACTAGCAGCATTTTACCGTCAATGCCCGCCCAAGTGTGAAAGCAGCCTAAGAGTTAGGGATTGAATGAGACAGAGGAAAGGGCAGAGAGACAGAGGTGGGAGCTGAGAGACAGAGGGGGGAGCTGAGAGACAGAGGGGGGAGCTGAGGGATAGAGGAGGAGAGCTCAGAGATAGAGGAGGGAGCTGAGAAATAGAGGGGGGAGCTGAGAGATAGAGGGGGGGCTGAGAGACAGAGGAGGAGAGCGGACAGACAGAGGAGGAGAGCTGAGAGACAGAGGAGGAGAGCTGAGAGACAGAGGAGGAGAGCTGAGAGACAGAGGAGGAGAGCTGAGAGACAGAGGAGGGGGCTGAGAGACAGAGGAGGGGTCTGAGAAAAAGAGGGGGAGCTGACAGACAGAGGGGGGAGGTGAGAGACAGAGGGGGGAGCTAAGAGACAATGGGAGGGAGCTGAGAGACAGGGGGAGCTGATAGACAGAGGGGGAAGCTGAGAGACAGAGTAGGGAGCTAAGAGACAATGGGAGGGAGCTGAGAGACAGAGGGGGAGCTGAGAGACAGTGGGGAGCTGAGAGACAGAGGGGGGAGCTGAGAGACAGAGGGGGCTGAGAGATAGGGGGCTGAGAGACAGGGGAGCTGAGAGACAGAAAGAGGGAGCTGAGAGACAGAAGGAGGGAGCTGAGAGACAGAAGGAGGGAGCTGAGAGACAGAAGGAGGGAGCTGAGAGACAGAGGGGGGAGCTGAGAGACAGAGTGGGGAGCTGAGAGACAGAGTGGGGAGCTGAGAGACAGTGGAGGGGTCTGAGAGACAGAGGAGGGGTCTGAGAGACAGAGGAGGGGTCTGAGAGACAGAGGGGGGCTGAGAGACAGGGGGCCTGAGAGACAGAGGGGGGAGCTGAGAGACAGAGGGGAGAGCTGAGAGACAGAGGAGGAGAGCTGAGAGACAGAGGAGGAGAGCTGAGAGACAGAGGAGGGGTCTGAGAGACAGAGGAGGGGTCTGAGAGACAGAGGGGGGTCTGAGAGACAGAGGGGATCTGAGAGATAGAGGGGAGCTGAGAGACAGAGGAGGGGCTAAAAGAGGGGGGACTGAGAGGCATGGGAATTGAGAGACAGAGGGGGGACTGAGAGACAGAGGGGGGTTTGAGATACAGAGGGGGGTCTGAGATACAGAGGGGGGTCTAAGAGACAGAGGGCGGTCTAAGAGACAGAGGGGGAGCTGAGAGACAGAGGGGGAGCTGAGAGACAGGGGGAGCTGAGAGACAGAGGGGGGAAGCTGAGAGACAGAGGGGGGTCTGAGATACAGAGGGGGAGTCTAAGAGACAGAGGGGGTCTAAGAGACAGAGGGGGATCTGAGAGACAGAGGGGAGCTGAGAGACAGAGGGGGGGCTGAGACACAGGGGGAGCTGAGAGACAGAGGGGAGAGCTGAGAGACAGAGGGGGGAGCTGAGAGACAGAGGGGGAGCTGAGAGATAGAGAGGGGGCTGAGAGACAGAGAGGGGGCTGAGAGACAGAGGGGGGAGCTGAGAGACAGAGGGGGGAGCTGAGAGACAGAGGGGGGAGCTGAGAGACAGAGGGGGGAGCTGAGAGACAAAGGAGGGGGCTGAGAGACAGTGGAGGGGTCTGAGAGACAGTGGAGGGGTCTGAGAGACAGAGGGGGGGCTGAGAGACAGAGGGGGGTCTAAGAGACAGAGGGGGGTCTAAGAGAGAGAGGGGAGTCTAAGAGACAGAGGGGGGCTGAGACACAGGGGGAGCTGAGAGACAGAGGGGAGAGCTGAGAGACAGAGGGGGGAGCTGAGAGACAGAGGGGGATGAGAGACAGAGGGGGAGCTGAGAGACAGAGGGGGGAGCTGAGAGACAGAGAGGGGGAGCTGAGAGACAGAGGGGGGAGCTGAGAGACAGAGAGGGGAGCTGAGAGACAGAGGGGGGAGCTGAGAGACAGAGGAGGGGGCTGAGAGACAGAGGGGGGTCTAAGAGACAGAGGGGGGTCTAAGAGTCAGAGGGGGATCTGAGAGACAGAGGGGGGCTGAGACACAGGGGGAGCTGAGAGACAGAGGGGAGAGCTGAGAGACAGAGGGGGGAGCTGAGAGACAGAGGGGGATGAGAGACAGAGGGGGCTGAGAGACAGAGGAGGAGAGCTGAGAGACAGAGGAGGAGAGCTGAGAGACAGAGGAGGAGAGCTGAGAGACAGAGGAGGAGAGCTGAGATGCAGAGGAGGAGAGCTGAGATGCAGAGGAGGAGAGCTGAGATGCAGAGGAGGAGATATGAGAGACAGAGGAGGAGAGCTGAGGGACAGAGGAGGGGTCTGAGAGACAGAGGGGGGTCTAAGAGATAGAGGGGAGCTGAGAGACAGAGGAGGGGCTAAAAGAGGGGGGACTGAGAGACACAGAAACTGAGAGACAGAGGGGGGACTGAGAGACAGAGGGGGGTCTGAGAGACAGAGAGGGGTCTGAGAGACAGAGGGGGGAGCTGAGAGACAGAGGAAGAGCTGAGAGACAGAGGAAGAGCTGAGAGACAGAGGGGGAGAGCTGAGAGACAGAGGGGGAGAGCTAAGAGACGGAGGGGGAGAGCTAAGAGACGGAGGGGGAGAGCTGAGAGACAGAGGGGGAGAGCTGAGAGACAGAGGGGGAGAGCTGAGAGACAGAGGGGGAGAGCTGAGAGACAGAGGGGGAGAGCTGAGAGATAGAGGAGGGGGCTGAGAGACAGTGGGGGTCTGAGAGACAGATGAGGGGTCTGAGAGGCAGAAGGGGAGCTGAGAGACAGAGGGGGAGCTGAGAGACAGAGGAGGAGAGCTGAAAGATAGAGGAGGAGAGCTGAGAGACAGAGGAAGGGTCTGATAGACAGAGGAGGGGTCTGAGAGACAGAGGGGGGGTCTGAGAGACAGAGGAGGGGTCTGAGAGACAGAAGGGGGGTCTGAGAGACAGAAGGGGGGTCTGAGAGACAGAGGGGGCTGATAGACAGAGGATGGGGCTAAAAGAGGGGGGGTCTGAGAGACAGAGGGGGGGTCTGAGAGACAGAGGAGGGGTCTGGGAGACAGAGGAGGGGTCTGAGTGACAGAGGAGGGTCTGAGAGATGGTGGGGGGCTAAGAGACAGAGGAGGGGGCTGAAAGAGGGGAGACTGAGAGACAGAGGGGGGGACTGAGAGACAGAGGGGGGGACTGAGAGACAGAGGGGGCAGAGAGACAGAGGGGAGGGCTGAGACAGACCACATAGCACTGTCCCTTTCTGCAGTCCCTCCTCTGCTCACCTCCCTGCTGTCTCAGTGTTCTGGCATGTTTGTGTAGGATGCCAGGTACCTGATGGCCAGCAGCGGCAGCGCCGAGTCTCCCTCTTGAACCGGGGGGTGCTCTCGCTGCTCTGCTCCTTACAGCGGCGCATGTTCTCTTCCTCCGGGCTCCCAGTCAGCCTGCCATCCGGCCCAGGCCGCAAGGTTCCTAGAGCACAGAGGAGGTGGAGGAATCGAGGTTCTGGGAGCGCCGGGGCGGCCGCGCTTGCTACTGTCTGCCTCTTCGGTGGTCAGGGAGGGGGTGGAGCTCTTCTCCCTCCTCGAAATTTTACATCCAACTGCCCTCCTCGCTGGCCACCTTCCCCGAATCCCCGCCGCTGTTTGCTGCCATGCTCCCGCTGCCGCTGAACTGCATAAAAAAACGGGCCACAAAAAAAAATGTTTTTTTTTTGTGGGCCGCCGTTTGCTGCCATGCTCACACTGCCGCCGAACTGCATAAAAAAACGGCCCACAATTATTATTATTTTTTTAAACGGCCCACTGAGCCATCGGCCCACCGGGAAACTACCGGTAGTCCCTATGGCCAGTCCATCCCTGGTCCTAAGACTCTCTGGTCAATCGACTCTCAGGACCTGCTTCCTTATTGTCCAGGAGGAGAATAAGGAAGACAATAGCAAATATTAATTTGGTAATGTCACACAACTAGATGAGCTCAGGGTGCAGTGTTATGCGCCCCGATCCCACCCTTTTTTGAAGCCAATTAGAGCCTCAGCCCCTAATCATGTGCTTCAAAAAAAAATCCCATTGGAATCCATGCGTTCGGCACCCTGCATGTAGATTAGAGGCCGGGCGCATGGATGGGACGCCAATGGATGGGACGCCAATGGCTGGGACGCCAATGTTTGGGACTTCACCCAGTGTCCTCCCGCCCTTCGTCTGAGGTGGCCCCTGTGTCCACCCCCATGATCTGGTATCCCCCATGCTCCTACTTTCAAAGTTGATCAGCACCCACACAATATACAGGTCCTTCTCAAAAAATTAGCATATTGTGATAAAGTTCATTATTTTCTGTAATGTACTGATAAACATTAGACTTTCATATATTTTAGATTCATTACACACAACTGAAGTAGTTCAAGCCTTTTCTTGTTTTAATATTGATGATTTTGGCATACAGCTCATGACAACCCAAAATTCCTATCTCAAAAAATTAGCATATCATGAAAAGGTTCTCTAAACGAGCTATTAACCTAATCATCTGAATCAACTAATTAACTCTAAACACCTGCAAAAGATTCCTGAGGCTTTTAAAAACTCC
Organism: Rana muscosa; assembly: GCA_029206835.1. NCBI lineage: Eukaryota > Metazoa > Chordata > Amphibia > Anura > Ranidae > Rana > Rana muscosa. The sequence continues at coordinate 364,744,007 of CM055118.1, read as the reverse complement.
CAGCCTGGTTCATTACTCAAAACCGCAATCATGGGTAAGACTGCCGACCTGACTGCTGTCCAGAAGGCCATCATTGACACCCTCAAGCAAGAGGGTAAGACACAGAAAGAAATTTCTGAACGAATAGGCTGTTCCCAGAGTGCTGTATCAAGGCACCTCAGTGGGAAGTCTGTGGGAAGGAAAAAGTGTGGCAGAAAACGCTGCACAACGAGAAGAGGTGACCGGACCCTGAAGAAGATTGTGGAGAAGGACCGATTCCAGACCTTGGAGGACCTGCGGAAGCAGTGGACTGAGTCTGGAGTAGAAACATCCAGAGCCACCGTGAACAGGCGTGTGCAGGAAATGGGCTACAGGTGCCGCATTCCCCAGGTCAAGCCACTTTTGAACCAGAAACAGCGGCAGAAGCGCCTGACCTGGGCTACAGAGAAGCAGCACTGGACTGTTGCTCAGTGGTCCAAAGTACTTTTTTCGGATGAAAGCAAATTTTGCATGTCATTCGGAAATCAAGGTGCCAGAGTCTGGAGGAAGACTGGGGAGAGGGAAATGCCAAAATGCCTGAAGTCCAGTGTCAAGTACCCACAGTCAGTGATGGTCTGGGGTGCCATGTCAGCTGCTGGTGTTGGTCCACTGTGTTTTATCAAGGGCAGGGTCAATGCAGCTAGCTATCAGGAGATTTTGGAGCACTTCATGCTTCCATCTGCTGAAAAGCTTTATGGAGATGAAGATTTCATTTTTCAGCACGACCTGGCACCTGCTCACAGTGCCAAAACCACTGGTAAATGGTTTACTGACCATGGTATTACTGTGCTCAATTGGCCTGCCAACTCTCCTGAAATGAACCCCATAGAGAATCTGTGGGATATTGGAAGAGAAAGTTGAGAGACGCAAGACCCAACACTCTGGATGAGCTTAAGGCCGCTATCGAAGCATCCTGGGCCTCCATAACACCTCAGCAGTGCCACAGGCTGGTTGCCTCCATGCCACGCCGCATTGAAGCAGTCATTTCTGCAAAAGGATTCCTGACCAAGTATTGAGTGCATAACTGAACATAATTATTTGAAGGTTGACTTTTTTTGTATTAAAAACACTTTTCTTTTATTGGTCGGATGAAATATGCTAATTTTTTGAGATAGGATTTTTGGGTTTTCATGAGCTGTATGCCAAAATCATCAATATTAAAACAAGAAAAGGCTTGAACTACTTCAGTTGTGTGTAATGAATCTAAAATATATGAAAGTCTAATGTTTATCAGTACATTACAGAAAATAATGAATTTTATCACAATATGCTAATTTTTTGAGAAGGACCTGTACATGATGATGTTTTAGAATTTTTGAATAAAGTGTGTTTTACATTTTAACTGATTGCCTCATGATGTGCCTACAAAGTCCGCTATGCTTTTGAGAAACTAGGTTTCTATTTTCTCCTTTCCTTACCTAATACATAAACTGCTTTTATGTAAGCAAGAAAAGGAAGAAGAAACTCAAGAAGCCAATCAGTTCATGTGCTAATAAGGAGCATGTTGATAGGAAGAAAGAGCAGCATGACTAAATGATGAGCTAATCCTATTTCTGCTTCTCATTTCACTGCCTAATCACAGTTGGGATGGGGGGATGGATGGGGTCAGAATGACCTGGGCTCAGAGGAAGTGAGTAGAATGATGACAGCTATCAGACTGATGACATCTAGTGGCAGAGTGCAAAGTAAAATGGGGGAAATATCTGGAGTAAATCTAAATGTTGCACCCAAAGTTAGTTATGTTATGTTATAACAGTTAGGTTATACCTTTTATTCATAGGTGTGCGCAGCCTGTTGCATTAGGGTGTGCACCTGAAAGCTCAAAAACACACTACCGATCTCTCACTGTGCTCATTCAGAAAGGGAAGGGGCCAGTAAATGACATTATCCCTTCCCCCACTCATACTGAAATATCATCTATGTGTGCCCACTGCAGTAGCCAATGGGAGAGGAGGGAAGCCAGCCATGCTGTTAGAGGGGGCACCGGGCAGCAGGGGAAATCTGCCCTGCAGGGAGTGATTAGGGTGTGCCTGGGCACATCTGGCACACCCTGTGTGCACGCCTATGCTTTTATTAGACTATGCATCTTTATTGGTGTTAATGGGTTACTTTATGCTGCTTTAATGCAAACATGTATAACTGTATAGTTAACTGTAATAAAAGTTTTAGGTGATGTTTTCAAAAATAAGAATTGTTATTTTGTTCTGAAGACTCATTTTAATAAATGTAATTGTCTCAAAGCGATATTCAAAGCTCTGGTGGCTCAGCTCCCTGTAGGACTCCACTTTCATGTCGTAACAATGAATAAAACCTATAAATTATCATCCTAAATCAGCAGCTCTTTGTTCTATAATGGGTTGTGAGGTGTGAAATGTGCTCTGTGCGTTTGCTGAAATTTTCTAAAGATTTCTAGCAAATAATTAAACACTTCTAGAAGGTTCCACTGCTGCAGGTAAGTGACCACAGAACAGGGGGGAGATGCAAAATACGGTACTTAAAAATATACTTTATGTAGTGGTTATTTATATCATATATTCTATATAATATTTATATATTCCTATGATTTATGATTTTCAGGTCTTCCACTTATTTATCTCTTTTAATAAAAGAGATAGTTGGAATGAATACAGGTCGTGCCTGAACTCTTGTTATGTAAGGATCCATTGAGCACATTGCTTAAAAATGCACAATTGTAAAGCAAAGTAAAGCTGTTTTTTGAACAGATTGGTTAAAACCCCCGCAACATATTACAATGTTTTTTTTTTTTTAAACCAGAGACCCTGGAGAATAAAAGGATAGTGGTTCCAAATTTCAATGTCACACTGCGATGGTTTATCAAGCACAAATCTTCAGTAAAAAAAAATCACAGCAGCTGGGAAAAACAACCCTAAAGTGGTGTAATGCACATTGTTTCGGTGTTCATTCATTGTAGTGAAAATCAGAGAGCTGGTCTACCTCTCCTCTACCCAGCAACAGCTGCAATGGGGGGGGGGGCATGTGGGAAAGGCACACTATGGGGGGTCTGCGGAAACAATCAGGCAGCTGTACAGACACCTGGTCACTTCCACCTGACTGCTGAAGCTGTTATAGCTGCAAAGGGTGGGCCAATTCAATATTGAACCCTACAGACTAATGTGCGTGTAAAGGCAGGCGTCCCAATACTATTGAAAATATAATGTATGTGGTGTACATGTAGTGCACAAAAAAGATGCTGCCCTCCTTGAGTGGAGAAACTCCAGAGAAAACTGTAAAAAGGACACAGGAGGGTGCAAATACCAAGTGCATTACCACCACCAAGTTTTATTTGATGTAAAAGCCAAAAACATACTCACAAACATGAGAAGGTACAAGCATATCTAAACACCACTCCAGCGTAGGGCAACGCCAAAATGCTGCGATTAAAATGGCTGGCGCATTTTGGGGGACAAGCCCCCCTCCCTCAGAGCTCACCCAACGAAATGCAGCTCCACAACATAAATGTGATTTATTTATATTGTGGTTGCGCAGCTCTAAGGAAGGGGGCTTGTTCCCCGAAACACGTCAGATCCCAACCACAGCAATTTGGCATTGCCCTAAGCTAAAGTGGTGTTTAGATATGCTTGTACCTTCTCATGTTTGTGAGTATGTTTTTGGTTTTTATAGCTAATAAAACTTGGTGGTGGTAATGCACGAGGCGTTTGCGCCCTTCTTTTTGTAATTTTCTCCAAGATTGCAGCCTGGAGCCCACGAGAGGGAAAAACTTAAAGCCCTCTATGAGTTTTTGCAAGCCTGAACAAGTGGTGCAGCGCCCTCTTCAGGCCGGTGGACATATTGCGGCATTGATTGCCTGCATATCCTCAAGCAGAGGTGGAAAGGGAACAAGTAAGAGTGGGATTTGGGCACAGACAGAAGACACAGTAAAAATGAGCAAGGCCGAGCAGGATAGAGACACAGGCACATGGTGCAGGACTTTTATGTTTCCGCAACTTCACTCTCCACAGGACTTATTGGTAGTTTGCTATAAGGGTTACTGTAGAGTTAGAAATGAGCTTAGGGGTTAGACTACTGTTAAGATTTTTCGGTTTCATTTCACTGTTAAATTTAGGAGGTTATTTTTTTAGGTTGTATTGACAGAGTTTAAAAGTTAAAGGGGTTGTAAAGCTTTGTGTTTTTTCACCTAATGCATCCTATGCATTAAGGTGAAAAAACACCTTGCACTCTCCGGCCCCCCCGAGCCCCTGTTTTACTTACCTGAGCCCCGAATCCCCGTGGGCGCGATCCCGCGTTTCTTTCCCCCAGCTCTTGTGGGCTCTTCATTGGATGATTGATAGCAGCCATTGGCTCCCGCTGTTGTCAATCAAATCAATGACACGACACGCAGGGTGCCTGGGGCCGAATGATACACTCGACGGCTATGGCCACCGACTGTATCACACAGGAGCGCGCCCGCAAGCTAACCCCCTTGGGAGACGCTTCCCCGAGGGGGGTTAGCTCTTGCGGGGAGGAGCTGAGGCAGCCGCCGAGGGACCCCAGAAGTTGAGGATCGGGGCCACTCTGTGCAAAACGAGCTGCACAGTGGAGGTAAGTATGGTATGTTTGTTATTTAAAAATAAATAAATAAACCTTTACAACCCCTTTATGGGCTTGTTTTAGGGATTACATTAAGTGTCTATAGTCCAGAGAATAGAAGATATCATTTGATGAAATGTGCTTCAGTGTTAAAGGCACTGCATGTGGGATGTCAGGAAGGGCATGTCAGCATACACGATGGCTCTGGATGGCGTCCTATACATAGGGGAATGCTAATTCATGTTCTTTTACATGCTAGTAGGAAATGTGCATGTTCTCATGCACACGTGCATATTTGTGCGCATGCGCACATCTGTTGTTTACGCGCACACATCTGTTGCTCCCATTGGTGCCAAGCGGGCTGTTTTAACTGAGCCTGTGCTATGCTTCAGTGCTGTCTTGTCTACATTATTCCAGTGCATACCCGCAACCTGTTGCTCTGCATCTGGCTACTGTTACTGACCTAGCTTTTTTTGATTACTCCTGAACTCCACCTGCACTGACCCTGGACTGCCTGTGACCTCGCTTTTGCCTGTGCCCCACTGATCTGTCACTGACTCAGCCTGTATCCTGACTTTGCTCCTGCTTACGCATCTGCACCTGGTCCATCTGCCTGTATATAACCCGGTGTGTCTGACTTTGCCTCTGCCCCCATTGCTGCTGGACTGCCTGTTGCGAGCCTCTGCCTATATTCCTCTGGCACCTGCTCACCACCTGTCTGCTACCAGCCTGTACCTGGCTGCTGTCACCAGTAGGGATGAGCTTCGTGTTCGAGTCGAACATACGTTCGACTCGAACATCGGCTGTTCGATCGTTCGACGAAGATCGAACGATTTGGGCCGTTCGCGCCAAATTCGAGTGACGCGAACGGCCCACAATGCACTACGCCATCGCAGTGTCATCCAGGCGCTGTGATTGGCCAAGCATGCACTGTGACCCCGCATGCTTGGCCAATCACAGCGCCGGCAGCGAGGAGAGCAATGATTGGCCACAGGCAGGATGCCTGTGGCCAATTATTGCTGAGGGTGTTTAGTACACGCCCCACACTATAAAAGGCCGCCAGCACGGCGGCCTAGTGTAGTGTGTTCCGGAGCAGGGATAGAGCAGCATAGGCAGGGACAGTGACTTTTATTTCTTTCTTGCTTAACCTGGATTCCTTTAGTTTAGGGAAAGAGAAGGATAGGTAGGGAGAGTGTCAGTGTGTTTTGTGCTTGTGCTATAGTGTGCTTAAAAAAAACATTTTTTCTAGGGACAGAAAACTGTAGGTAGGGAGAGTGTCAGTTTCTTTCACTGTGCAAGTCCTTGTTTCTAGGGACCTGGAAGGACAGTGAGTGAATTCTCCTTGTGCTATATTGTGCTTAAAAAAAACATTTTTTCTAGGGACAGAAAACTGTAGGTAGGGAGAGTGTCAGTTTCTTTCACTGTGCAAGTCCTTGTTTCCAGGGACCTGGAAGGACAGTGAGTGAATTCTCCTTGTGCTATATTGTGCTTAAAAAAAACATTTTTTCTAGGGACAGAAAACTGTAGGTAGGGAGAGTGTCAGTTTCTTTCACTGTGCAAGTCCTTGTTTCTAGGGACCTGGAAGGACAGTGAGTGAATTCTCCTTGTGCTATATTGTGCTTAAAAAAAACATTTTTTCTAGGGACAGAAAACTGTAGGTAGGGAGAGTGTCAGTTTCTTTCACTGTGCAAGTCCTTGTTTCCAGGGACCTGGAAGGACAGTGAGTGAATTCTCCTTGTGCTATATTGTGCTTAAAAAAAACATTTTTTCTAGGGACAGAAAACTGTAGGTAGGGAGAGTGTCAGTTTCTTTCACTGTGCAAGTCCTTGTTTCTAGGGACCTGGAAGGACAGTGAGTGAATTCTCCTTGTGCTATATTGTGCTTAAAAAAAACATTTTTTCTAGGGACAGAAAACTGTAGGTAGGGAGAGTGTCAGTTTCTTTCACTGTGCAAATCCTTGTTTCCAGGGACCTGGAAGGACAGTGAGTGAATTCTCCTTGTGCTATATTGTGCTTAAAAAAAACATTTTTTCTAGGGACAGAAAACTGTAGGTAGGGAGAGTGTCAGTTTCTTTCACTGTGCATGTCCTTGTTTCCAGGGACCTGGAAGGACAGTGAGTGAATTCTCCTTGTGCTATATTGTGCTTAAAAAAAATTTTTTTCTAGGGACAGAAAACTGTAGGTAGGGAGAGTGTCAGTTTCTTTCACTGTGCAAGTCCTTGTTTCCAGGGACCTGGAAGGACAGTGAGTGAATGCTCCTTGTGCTATAGTGTGCTTAAAAAAACATTTTTTCTAGGGACAGAAAACTCTAGGTAGGGAGAGTGTCAGTTTCTTTCACTGTGCAAGTCCTTGTTTCCAGGGACCTGGAAGGACAGTGAGTGAATGCTCCTTGTGCTATAGTGTGCTTAAAAAAAACATTTTTTCTAGGGACAGAAAACTCTAGGTAGGGAGAGTGTCAGTTTCTTTCACTGTGCAAGTCCTTGTTTCCAGGGACCTGGAAGGACAGTGAGTGAATTCTCCTTGTGCTATAGTGTGCTTAAAAAAAACATTTTTTCTAGGGACAGAAAACTGTAGGTAGGAAGAGTGTCAGTTTCTTTCACTGTGCAAGTCCTTGTTTCCAGGGACCTGGAAGGACAGTGAGTGAATTCTCCTTGTGCTATATTGTGCTTAAAAAAAACATTTTTTCTAGGGACAGAAAACTGTAGGTAGGGAGAGTGTCAGTTTCTTTCACTGTGCAAGTCCTTGTTTCTAGGGACTGGGAAGGACAGTGAGTGAATTCTCCTTGTGCTATAGTGTGCTTAAAAAAAACATTTTTTCTAGGGACAGAAAACTGTAGGTAGGGAGAGTGTCAGTTTCTTTCACTGTGCAAGTCCTTGTTTCTAGGGACTGGGAAGGACAGTGAGTGAATTCTCCTTGTGCTATAGTGTGCTTAAAAAAAACATTTTTTCTAGGGACAGAAAACTGTAGGTAGGGAGAGTGTCAGTTTCTTTCACTGTGCAAGTCCTTGTTTCTAGGGACCTGGAAGGACAGTGAGTGAATTCTCCTTGTGCTATATTGTGCTTAAAAAAAACATTTTTTCTAGGGACAGAAAACTGTAGGTAGGGAGAGTGTCAGTTTCTTTCACTGTGCAAGTCCTTGTTTCCAGGGACCTGGAAGGACAGTGAGTGAATTCTCCTTGTGCTATATTGTGCTTAAAAAAAACATTTTTTCTAGGGACAGAAAACTGTAGGTAGGGAGAGTGTCAGTTTCTTTCACTGTGCAAGTCCTTGTTTCCAGGGACCTGGAAGGACAGTGAGTGAATTCTCCTTGTGCTATATTGTGCTTAAAAAAAACATTTTTTCTAGGGACAGAAAACTGTAGGTAGGGAGAGTGTCAGTTTCTTTCACTGTGCAAGTCCTTGTTTCTAGGGACCTGGAAGGACAGTGAGTGAATTCTCCTTGTGCTATATTGTGCTTAAAAAAAACATTTTTTCTAGGGACAGAAAACTGTAGGTAGGGAGAGTGTCAGTTTCTTTCACTGTGCAAGTCCTTGTTTCTAGGGACCTGGAAGGACAGTGAGTGAATTCTCCTTGTGCTATATTGTGCTTAAAAAAAACATTTTTTCTAGGGACAGAAAACTGTAGGTAGGGAGAGTGTCAGTTTCTTTCACTGTGCAAGTCCTTGTTTCTAGGGACCTGGAAGGACAGTGAGTGAATTCTCCTTGTGCTATATTGTGCTTAAAAAAAACATTTTTTCTAGGGACAGAAAACTGTAGGTAGGGAGAGTGTCAGTTTCTTTCACTGTGCAAGTCCTTGTTTCTAGGGACCTGGAAGGACAGTGAGTGAATTCTCCTTGTGCTATATTGTGCTTAAAAAAAACATTTTTTCTAGGGACAGAAAACTGTAGGTAGGGAGAGTGTCAGTTTCTTTCACTGTGCAAGTCCTTGTTTCTAGGGACTGGGAAGGACAGTGAGTGAATTCTCCTTGTGCTATAGTGTGCTTAAAAAAAACATTTTTTCTAGGGACAGAAAACTGTAGGTAGGGAGAGTGTCAGTTTCTTTCACTGTGCAAGTCCTTGTTTCTAGGGACTGGGAAGGACAGTGAGTGAATTCTCCTTGTGCTATAGTGTGCTTAAAAAAAACATTTTTTCTAGGGACAGAAAACTGTAGGTAGGGAGAGTGTCAGTTTCTTTCACTGTGCAAGTCCTTGTTTCTAGGGACCTGGAAGGACAGTGAGTGAATTCTCCTTGTGCTATATTGTGCTTAAAAAAAACATTTTTTCTAGGGACAGAAAACTGTAGGTAGGGAGAGTGTCAGTTTCTTTCACTGTGCAAGTCCTTGTTTCCAGGGACCTGGAAGGACAGTGAGTGAATTCTCCTTGTGCTATATTGTGCTTAAAAAAAACATTTTTTCTAGGGACAGAAAACTGTAGGTAGGGAGAGTGTCAGTTTCTTTCACTGTGCAAGTCCTTGTTTCTAGGGACCTGGAAGGACAGTGAGTGAATTCTCCTTGTGCTATATTGTGCTTAAAAAAAACATTTTTTCTAGGGACAGAAAACTGTAGGTAGGGAGAGTGTCAGTTTCTTTCACTGTGCAAGTCCTTGTTTCTAGGGACCTGGAAGGACAGTGAGTGAATTCTCCTTGTGCTATATTGTGCTTAAAAAAAACATTTTTTCTAGGGACAGAAAACTGTAGGTAGGGAGAGTGTCAGTTTCTTTCACTGTGCAAGTCCTTGTTTCTAGGGACCTGGAAGGACAGTGAGTGAATTCTCCTTGTGCTATATTGTGCTTAAAAAAAACATTTTTTCTAGGGACAGAAAACTGTAGGTAGGGAGAGTGTCAGTTTCTTTCACTGTGCAAGTCCTTGTTTCTAGGGACCTGGAAGGACAGTGAGTGAATTCTCCTTGTGCTATATTGTGCTTAAAAAAAACATTTTTTCTAGGGACAGAAAACTGTAGGTAGGGAGAGTGTCAGTTTATTTCACTGTGCAAGTCCTTGTTTCAAGGGACAGAGAAGGACACCTGAAGGTAGCCCTTATTGCTTTTTTCCCATCTCCCTGCAGGCCATCTATTAGAATGTCTGGAAGGCAAACAAGGAGAGGCAGACAGTCAGGAGGCAATAAAAGAGGGCAAGCAGGCTCTGTGTCTGGGGGCAACAGTGCTGGTCGTGGACGCGGTGCATTGTCATCAGCACATGGCCATGGGACACGCTTGTCCTTCTTTTCCGCAGCTGGACATGTTGAGCCACATCATGCCGAAGACTTGGTAGAGTGGATGACCAAGCCCTCCTCCTCCTCCTCATCCTCTCTCACCCAGGCTCAGGGTACTGGCAAAGCAGCTGCCAAAGCGTCCTCTTCCCTGGTATCAATGTCAGACTCATCATCAGTCACTCCTTCCCTAGACCCACCATGTCCTCCTCCTGAGGAGTCCCCCGAACTGTTTGAGCACAGTGTTGGGTACATGCTCCAGGAGGATGCCCAGCGTTTCGAAGGGTCTGATGATGAAACCCAGCTACAGGAAGGCAGTAGGGTGAGAGCAGACAGAGGGGATGCTCAAGAAGGACACCAATCTGGCAGTCATGTTCCAGCAGCTGCAGCATACTGCCAGATTGGCTCCAGTGATGAGGAGGGAGGGGATGATGAGGTCACTGACTCCACGTGGGTGCCTAATAGGAGAGAGGAGGAGGAGGATGAGGAGGAGGCACATCTCCAACGATACAGGATGCCCTTTGGTGGCCAGCGTAAGGGCAGTACACCGACGGAATCACACCGCAGAGCTCCGCCTGTGCAGGGCGCTGCCTCTGCCCGTCATTCAAAAAGTTCCTTGGTGTGGGCCTTTTTTGAGGCTAGTGCATCAGATCGCACAGCTGCTGTTTGCAACATATGTCTCAAGCGTATATCGCGTGGCCAAAACATCAGCCGCTTGGGTACCACATGCCTGACCAGACATATGTTGACCTGCCATGCAGCTCGTTGGCAAGCCTACCTCAAAGACCCACACCAAAGAACAAAGCGGACCTCTCCTTGCACCGCATCAGCTGGGATCTCCAACCCCACTATAACTTCAGTCCTCTCTGAAACATGCACTGAGAGGAATGAAGGTGTAGAATTAGGTGTGTCACAGCCAAGTACTTGCGGCCACTCTGCTAGCAGTACACCGACGTCCGATTCTAGCAGGCAAATTTCCCTGCCCCAGCTGCTGGACCGTCGAAAGAAGTTCACTCCCAGCCATCCACATGCCCAGCGGTTGAATGCTAGCTTGGCTAAATTGCTAGCGCTTCAACTGCTGCCTTTTCAGTTGGTAGACTCGGCCCCCTTCCGTGAGTTTGTGCAATGTGCGGTTCCTCAGTGGCAGGTTCCCAAACGCCACTTTTTCTCACGGAAGGCTATTCCGGCTCTCTACCGGCATGTGGAAGGCAATGTCTTGGCCTCGCTGGACAGGGCGGTCAGCGGTAAGGTGCATATTACCGCTGACTCATGGTCCAGCAGGCATGGACAGGGACGTTACCTTTCTTTCACGGCCCATTGGGTCACTCTTTTGGCAGCTGGGAAGGATGCAGGACAAGGTGCAGTAGTGTTGGAGGTTGTCCCACCGCCACGCCTCCAAAATGCTACTACTGGTTGTGACACACCTCTCTCCTCCACCCCCTCCTCTTCTTCTTCCTCCATGGCCTCTTCCTGTGGTTTGTCCTATGAACCAGCGGTGCTCCGTAGCCGTTCACGGGGCTACGCAAGTACGCAGGCAAAAAGATGCCATGCCGTGCTTGCGCTGGTGTGTTTGGGGGACAGAAGCCACACTGGGGCAGAGGTCCTGTCTGCTCTGCAGGGCCAGGCCGAGAGGTGGTTGACGCCACGCCAGCTTAAGCCAGGAATGGTGGTTTGCGACAATGGCACCAACCTCCTCTCCGCCCTCCGACAGGGACAACTGACCCATGTGCCCTGTGTGGCTCACGTCCTTAACCTGGTGGTGCAGTGGTTCTTGGGCAGGTACCCGGGCTTACAGGATGTCCTGAGGCAGGCCAGGAAAGTCTGTGTGCATTTCCGCAGATCTTATAATGCCAGTGCTCGCCTGGCTGAGCTGCAAAAGGAGTTGAACCTGCCCAAGAACCGCCTTATATGTGACATGCCCACCAGGTGGAACTCAACGTTGGCCATGCTGCAGCGGCTGCACACGCAGCAGAGGGCCATCAATGAGTACCTGTGCGACTACGGCACCAGGACAGGGTCAGGGGAGCTTGGTTTTTTTTCTCCACGCCAGTGGGGCATGATCAGGGATGCATGCACTGTCCTGGCACCATTTGAGGAGGCCACGAGGATGGTGAGCAGTGACAGTGCATGCATCAGTGACACTGTACCTCTTGTCCACCTGTTGGAGCACACGCTGCGTGGAATAATGGACAGGGCACTTGAGGCAGAACAGAGGCAGGAAGAGGAGGACTTCCTTGCCTCTCAAGGCCCCCTTTACCCAGACAGTGTTCCTTCTGTCCCACCCATCGCACAGGAAGAGGAAGAGGAGGAGGAGGAGGAGGAGGAGGAGGATTGTGTCAGCATGGAGGTGGAGGCTGGCACTCAGCATCATCAGCAGCAGTCTTTTAGGGATGATTTACAGTCCCAAGAAACCAGTGGACTTGTACGTGGCTGGGAGGAGGTGACTGCGGATCATGTCGTCCTTAGTGACCCAGAGGACTCCGGAGCGAATGCCTCAGCAAACCTACGCTGCATGGCCTCCCTGATCCTGCAAAGTCTGCGGAAGGATCCTTGTATTCTTCGGATCAAGGAGAGGGACCATTACTGGCTGGCCACTCTCCTTGATCCACGGTACAAGGGTAAGGTTGCGGACCTTATGTTACCGTCGCAGAGGGAGCAGAGGATGAGACAACTCCGGGAGGCCTTGCAGAAAGGTCTGTGCAACGCGTTCCCAGAGACTGGGAGGTTACAAACTCCTGGTCCAGGACAACGAGTTGCTGAGGCTTCGGCCAGTCAAAGAAGGAGCGGTGGGGAAGGTGGCCGTCTGACCGATGCGTTCAGACAATTCTTTAGTCCGCAGCCCCAAAGTATGATTGGTTCCAGCAACCATCGCCAGCGTCTGATAAACATGGTGCAGGAATATCTAGGGGCAAGGTCAGACTTGGACACCTTCCCCACCGAAAATCCTCTGGCTTACTGGGTCTTGAGGATGGATCACTGGCCAGAGCTTGCACAGTATGCAATTGAGCTACTGGCCTGTCCTGCATCCAGCGTTCTTTCGGAACGCACATTCAGTGCTGCTGGAGGATTTGTCACGGATCACAGGGTGCGCCTGTCCACCGACTCGGTTGATCGACTGACTTTCATCAAGATGAACCAGTCTTGGATCACCACCAGCTACCACACACCTGATGCTGATATAACAGACTAATTGATTTTAACATGTCACGTCCCTTCAAGACTGATGCTGATGCTGAGTGCCTGTGCTGTTATGTTGACTGGCTATCCTCCTCCTCCGAGTCCTCAATGATACGATTGATGATGATAGCTTGGAAGATCATTTTTGTTTATGGGTGCCGCCACCAGTGGCTAAGGCCCAATTTTTCAGCCCCTGTTTTACAGGGGCGTGTACTTACAATTTTTTTAGCAATAATTTGCCATAGGGCTCATTGCTGTGCTCCAAGTACAGTATCTGTGAGGGGTTGTAGTGTTGTGCCACCAGTGCCTAAGGCCCAATTTTTCAGCCCCTGTTTAACAGGGGCGTGTCATTACAATTTTTGAAGCAATACTTTGCAACAGGGCTCATTGCTGTGCTCCAAGTACAGTATCTGTGAGGGGTTGTAGTTTTGTGCCACCAGTGCCTAAGGCCCAATTTTTCAGCCCCTGTTCAACAGGGGCATGCAATTACAATTCTTGATGTAATAATTCACAGCAGGGTCCATTCCTGCACCCACCAAGAGTAAGTCTGAGGGCTTACAGTGTTGTGGCAACGCCACCACCACCACCACCACGAAAGGCCCAATTTTTCAGCCACTGTTCAAAAGGGGCATGTAATTACAATTCTTGATCTAATAATTCACAGCAGGGCCCATTCCTGCACCCACCAAGAGTAACTCTGAGGGCTTACAGTGTTGTGGCAACACCACCACCACCACCACCACCACGAAAAGCCCAATTTTTCAGCCCCTGTTCAACAGGGGCATGCAATTACAATTCTTGATCTAATAATTCACAGCAGGGCCCATTGCTGCACCCACCAAGAGTAACTGTCAGGGCTTACAGTGTTGTGGCACCAGCACCACCATCAAAGCCCCAATTTTTACTACCACTGTTCAACAATTATATGTAATTAAAATTCCTGATATAATAGTTGACAGCAGGGCGTTCCAGCACCAACCAAGAGTAACTGTGAGTGCTTACAGTGTTGTGCCAACACCAACAACTAAGGGGCCTATTTCTGCAGAGTATATACGGCAGGTCCCTACTTTCAAACATCCAACTTACAAACGACTCCTACTTGCAAACGCAAGAAGACAACAGGAAGTGAGAGGAAATCTACCCCTAGGAAGGAAAATTCTCTCCTGTAAGAATAAATATGGGAGAAAGGTGTCTCCTCTGTACTGATGCTTTATCAGCAATCCTTGTTTCAAGAAAAACACCACATTTCAAAAACAGTTGTCATTGGGACGGAAAGTGAGGTGAAATGTTCTGAACAGGGGCACAGACAGCAAAACAAATGTTACAGGGGTGATAACCCTTACCTATGTTTCCCAAAAAGTTTAAAAATAGATTTTTGGGCTGGAGCTACAGTTCAACAATGTACCTGTTCAAAATTACAAACACATTCTACATAAGAACAAACCTACAGTCCCTGTCTTGTATGCACCGCCTGTATACGGCTGTTCAGAGTATATAGGGCCTTTTTTATTTTACGTGCGGGGTTCCCCTTAATATCCATACAAGACCCAAAGGGGCTGGTAATGGGCTGGGGTAGGGGGGGGGGTCATGGGGTAGCTATGCCATTTTTCTTAAAGATTTTCATCCATATTACCGGGACCAGACATTACATTAAAGCCGCAAGAAGTTTTAAATGCCTTTTTTTTCCTTTAGAAGTGTCATTTTGTGCAGGGACAGTTCTAAACACGGGAAACACGTGGCACTTCACAGGCATACTTTAGACACCCCCCAGGTACGATATTTAAAGGAATATTTGACTTTTTTTTTTCACTTTATGCATCATTAAAATGACTGCTCCCGAAAAACGACCGTTTTTAAAACTTCTTTTTGCATTGATACATGTCCCCTGGTGCAGAACCCGGGTTCCCAAACCCTTTTTAGGACAATAACATGCATAATAGTTGTTATAATTAGCACTTTAGAATTCGAACGTTCGCATCCATTGTATTTAATATGGTTCTAATGTTCGTACGAACTTTCGGTCCGTTCGCGGGTTCTGGTGCGAACCGAACCCGGGGGTGTTCGGCTCATCACTAGTCACCAGTGACAGCCTGCTCCTGTCTCCTGCTCACTGGTGTCCATTCACCACTCCTGCTTCGCTGTGGTCTACAGAAGGTCTTCTCCTGCTTGATCCACAGAGTCCATCTAACCCTGTTGCTAGTAAGACCAACAGGCACTTGTGCCACTCTGTACTCCTGTGCCACCTGTCTGCCCTATCAGGAGCCCCAAGTCAAAGGTGTAAGAGTAGGGTTGCCACATCATCCTTTTAATCCAGGACACATATTAATTACGCAGGTTCTGAGATTGATTTGATGCAGATAAGGCACCAAGTGAGTTTAATTACCACCTTAATCAGCCACAGAAGCTGTGCAATTAATGTGTGTCCTGGATTAAAGGGATGATGTGGCAACCCTATGTAAGAGAGGCAATCCTCATCATGTCAGGTTCTTCTACCAAAGAAACAAGATATAACTGTGCTTAGATCCCAATAGCTTGTACATGCATATAATCTAACACACGTGGATGAGTTGGCACAGCGGCTCAGATCGGGTGCCCCCATAGCAAGCTGCTTCCTGTGGGGGCAGGAGGGCAGGAGGGAGGGGCCAGGAACAGCGAAGAGGGACCCAAGAAGAGAAGGATCTGGGCTGTTCTTTGCAAAACCACTACACAGTAAGTATAACATGTTTGTTTTTTTTAAATGAAAAAAAAAAACACACAAGACTTTAGTATCACTTTAAACATGTATTGCAATATGTGTGAATAAAAAAAAATCCCTGTTTTTTAATTGCAAAGTTTGCTAAAAAGCATTTATAGCAGTGTGCAGAGGGTTTATCCAGTATTTCTAGGCTCTTCTACCAGGTACAGGACAAGGGACACCTAAAAGGCCTTACCTTGCTTTCCCAAAAAAGCAGAAAACATTTATCCTTACTGGACTGTGAACCATAGAATTTTTTTTCTTTTTTTAAATATGTTTAGGTTTAACTTATTCCCCAATGCTACTTTGGTTTGATGGAGATAGATTATTATGCCGCGTACACACGATCGGAATTTCCATCAACAAATGTTCGATGTGAGCTTTTGGTCGGATATTCCGACCGTGTGTAGGCTCCATCGGACATTTGCTTGAGTGATTGAGAGCTGGTTCTCAATTTTTCCGACAACAAAAGTTGTCAGAAATTCCGATCGTGTGGATCCAATTCAAACGCACAAAAATCCTACTCATGCTTGGAATCAATTTGACGCATGCTCGGAATCATTGTACTTCATTTTCTCGGCTCGTCGTACGTCTTGTACATCACTGCGTTCTTGACGTTCGGAATTTCCGAGCAACATTTGTGTGACCGTGTGTATGCAAGACAAGTTTGAGCCAACATCCGCCGGAAAAATTATCAACGGTTTTGTTGTCAGAATGTCCGATCGTGTGTACGCGGAATTAGTGTACATTGTGAAAGCTTGTCATGCACAGTGTATTGTTAATTTTTAACACAAATCATAATTGTTTGCCTTTATACACGGTGTTTTTTCCAATTTGTTTTAATATTAGTATTTTTTTCTGATTTAGGCAATGAACCAAACAGTGGTCACCAGGTTCATACTCCTGGGATTTCAGATTTGTCATACTGGCAAAAGTTTCCTCTTCCTAGGATTTCTTCTTCTTTATGTGGTCACCGTATCAGGCAACTTCCTGATCATCTCCCTGGTGGCAGTAAGTCAAAGTCTTAGCTCTCCTATGTACTTTTTCCTGAGCCACCTGTCATCTTGCGATCTTCTCCTGAGCTCCGTGATAGCCCCTTTGATGATGGACATCATATTGACAGCCAAAGAATCAATTTCTGTTTCTGGATGCATTGGCCAGTTTTTTTTGTTTGGAGTTCTGGCGACGACAGAGTGTCTTCTTCTTGCAGTTATGTCTTATGACCGTTACGTGGCCATATGCAACCCATTGAGGTACTCTTCCATCATGGATCTTCAAAGGTGCATCCAGCTGGTTTTTTGGTCCTGGTTTATACCAATCTCTGTCATGTTGACTTTGGCTATACAGATGGGTAGACTAGATTTCTGTGGTCCCAACGTTATTGACCATTTCTTTTGTGACCTGGCTCCTATTCTGCAGCTATCGTGTTCAGACACAACCATTCTGGAGGTTCAGGACTTTGTGGCTGGTCTTCCATTAACCTTTATCCCTTTAATGTACATTACTGCCACATATATTTCTATCTTTGCTAAAATACTCAGAATACCTACCACCAACGGTAGGCAGAAAGCCTTCTACACTTGTAGTTCCCACTTGGCAGTTGTGTCCATCTATTATGGCACTCTAATTATTGTCTATCTATTCTTCTCTAAAGATCATCCATCAAACATCAGCAAACTTCTTTCATTGCTATACACTGTGATCACACCATTGTTGAACCCTATTATTTATAGCTTTAGGAACCAAGAGATCAAATTAGCTTTGTCGAAATTAGTGAACGTCATAAAAAGGAAATACTAGGTGGGGATGAGTGGACCAGCCTGGGTTCTCGATTCATGGGCTGTGAACCCACCAATAAGCTTAAAAACTGCCTAATTGTCAAAGAATTATCAAACAAAGGACATGTATAGCTGGACAATGCAATGGTGGACTTGCACCAATGGGGAATAAACAAACCACCTAAATACTGGGCACTTTTACCCACTTCCTACCCAAGCCAATTTTCAGCTTTTACCAGCTCTTCTTTTGGTGGTATTTAATCACCACTGTTTTTTTTTTTTTGACCATGTCCTCATGTTTGTGCAACTTTACACTTCACCAGAAGATTTACCTCTTTCTGACCAGGCCATTGTTATAGAGCATATGATCAACTGCAACTCCATTTTGTAATTTCCCCATTTTGTAATTTTAAAGTTCTTGTTTTTAAGGAATGTACGTGCCGTATCTTACAATTCTTGTCTGAAGTTAAAGGTTTATTAAACTTCTTGCTTGAATTGAAGTTTAATTAAACCCCCCCTTTATGAATCAATGGGGCTGATTTACGAAACGTTTGAGCCATGAGTATTGGTGCATCTGCGTGCGCAATGGCAGTTTTGGTATTTATGAAACATTAGCGCCGGTAATGCAGCGCTATTCCCCATTTACTATAGTGTTCTCGGCGAACGGGAGGAGGCGCTCAGTGCGCCACTATGGACCTGGCGCACGGCATCTTCAAATTAAAATATAAACAAGCTGGAAGTGCCAATATAACGGGGTGATGTGCGATGATGTGAGGATTGAGGAAGTATAGTGACAACTGCCCAAGTAACAACTATGCCTAAAATAGAATGAGAAAGTAACTTTTTCTGAACCAGCCTGCTGCGCTGGCAATTACATTTAGAACTGCAAGGGTTTTTTTTGTGCTCTGCGCGGCAATTTCACTCGTTCAAATGCGCCGGTTCACTGCGCCGGCAAAATCTTAGTAAATGTCAAGTCACGTAAATGCATTTGCATAAGTTGAACAGGCGCTCCTCTAAACTTGCCATTATATAACAGTCCCTGCACAAAATGACATTTCTAAAAGAAAAAAAAGGCATTTAAAAGAACTCGCGGCTATAATTGAATTGTCGGCTCCCGGCAATACAGAGAAAAGTCATTGAAAGTCTTTGAAAAAAAAAAAAATGCTTGGGGGTCCCACCAAATTCCATTACCAGGCCCTTCAGGTCTGGTATGGATATTAAGGGGAACTCTGTGCCAAATGTAAAAAAAAAATGACGTGGGGGGTTCCCCTCAAAATCCGTACCAGGCCCTTCAGGTCTGGTTTAGATTTTAAGATGACCCCCGCACCAAACTTAAAAAAAAAATGATGTGGAGTCCCCCTAAAAATCCACACCAGACCCTTTTCCGAGCACGCAACCTGGCAGGCCGCAGGAAAAGAGGGGGGATGAGAGAGCGCCCCCCCCTCCTGAACCGTACTAGGCCACATGCCCTCAACATTGGGAGGATGCTTTGGGGGTCTGTGACCCCAAAGCACCATGTCCCCATGTGGATGGTCTGCGGGCAGGGGGCTTATCGGAATCTGGAAGTCCCCTTTAACAAAAGGGACCCCCAGATCCGCCCCCCCTGTGTGAAATGCTAATGGGGTACAAATGTACCCCTACCATTTCACAAAGAAAGAGTCAAAAATGTTAAAAATGACAATAGCCGTTTTTTTACTATTCCTTTATTAATGTCTTCTCCTTTCTTCCATCTTCTTCCACCTTCTTCCACCTTCTTCCACCTTCTTCTTCTTTTCTCCATTCGGGTTTCTTCCTCCATATTGTTCTTCATCTTCATCTTCCTTCTTCCTTCGGTGTTCTCATCCGCATCTTGCTCCGGCTTCTTGTTCCCCTCTTCTTTCTCCGGCCGATCCGCTTGAATTCGAGGTTCCTGCTGTGTGACGCTTCAGTTCATCAGTTCTCCTCTGGGTCCGCTGCCACCCGGTGACCCAGCCCCCCTCTGACACACATGGATTTCACGGGGACTTTCCCCGTGGTGTCAGAGGGGGGCGGTGTCACCGGGTGGCTGCGGACTCAGAGGAGAACTGACAGAACAACTGAAGCGTCACACAGCGGGAACCTCGAATTCAAGCGGATCGGCCGTAGAAAGAAGAGGGGAACAAGAAGCCGGAGCAAGATGCGGACGAGAACACCGATGGAAGAAGGAAGATGAAGATGAAGAACAAGATGGAGGAAGAAACCCGAATGGAGAAAAGAAGAAGATGGAAGAAGATGGAAGAAAGGAGAAGACATTAATAAAGGAATTGTCAAAAACCGGCTATTGTCATTTTTAACATTTTTGACACTTTCTTTGTGAAATGGTAGGGGGTACATTTGTACCCCATTACCATTTCACACAGGGGGGGGCGGGATCTGGGGGTCCCCTTTGTTAAAGGGGACTTCCAGATTCCGATAAGCCCCCCGCCCCCAGACCCCCACAACCACCGACAAGGGTTGTGGGGATGAGGCCCTTGTCCCCATCAACATGGGGACATGGTGCTTTGGGGTCACGGACCCCAAAGCATCCTCCCAATGTTGAGGGCATGTGGCCTGGTACGGTTCAGGAGGGGGCGGCGCTCTCTCGTCCCCCCTCTTTTCCTGCGGCCTGCCAGGTTGCGTGCTCGGACAAGGGCCTGGTGTGGATCTTTAGGGGGACCCCCACGCCATTTTTTTATGTTTGGCGCGGGGGTCCCCTTAAAATCATACCAGACCTGAAGGGCCTCGTAATGGAATTTGGGGGGACTCCCACACATTTTTTTTTTCAAAGACTTTCAATGACTTTTATCTGTATTGACGGGAACCAGCAATTCATTACAGCCGCGAGTACTTTTAAATGACTATTATTTTACTTTAGAAATGTCATTTTGCTCTCGGACTGTTATAAACATGGAAAACATGCGCTACTTTACAGGCATACTATAGACACCATTCAAGTATGATATTTCGGGCCAGTTCACACCGGATGCAGTGCAGTGTGTTTTTTTGATGCATGAAAAACGCAATGAAAGTTGATCACATTAATGCCAATGGCATAGTTCACACCACTGCAGTTCGTTCCAGTGCGTTTCAAAAAGGAAAAAAAATTGCTGCATTTTTTATGTACAGAACTGTACTGGACCGCAATAAAACACATAAAAAACGCATCAGAACATAGCTGGAACGCACCGGAACGCACCTAAATGCACCAAAGACGCACTGCAACACACTTGTCCTTATTAGGGCCAGTTCACACCAGACGCAGTTCCGTGTTCTTTTTCTTCTGCACAAAATGCATGCACAGTATTTTCCATGTATTCCAATGGCTCTAGTTGGCTCTAGTTTACACCATGCAGTCAGTTTCCGGTCAGTTTCTGCACCGGAAACTGACCGTAAACTGACTGTATGGTGTGAACTAGAGCCAACAAGAGCCATTGGAATACATGGAAAACACTGTGCATGCATTTTTAGTGCAGAAAAAATGTGCACGAAACTGAACGGAACTGCGTCTGGTGTGAACTGGCCCTTAAGGTTAAGTGAAAAAAGAGGGGTGAAAAAAAAGCACTGGACTGCATCAAAAACGTACCAAAAATGCACTGGAACGCATCAAAAACACGCATTCAGAAAAGCACCTGGAATGCATCCAGACTGTGTTTCTATGGTGTGAACTGGCCCTGGGTTCACACCATAGAAACGCAATCCGGATGCGTTCCAGGTGCTTTTTTGCATGCGTGTTTTTGATGCGTTCCAGTGCATTTTTGGTACGTTTTTGATGCAGTCCAGTGCTTTTTTTTCACCCCTATTTTTTATTAACCATAGATAAGGACAAGTGTGTTCCAGTGCGTTTTTGGTGCACTTAGGTGCGTTACGGTGCGTTCCATTGCGTTTATGATGCGTTTTGCAGCGTTCCAGTACAGTCCAGAGCAGGTAAAATGCAACATGTTCTACTTTTTTTGTGGAACTGGAATGCACTGGAACAAACACTGCTATATAGAACCATATAACCAACTTTCCATGCATTTTTGATGCATAAAAAACGCAATGGACTGCATGTGGTGTGAAATGGCCCTTAAAATTTGGCATATTTAAAAGGCACTTCTCCTTGTTTTGTTTTTGGTGTTGTCCAAATTGGTGACATTGATATATGTCCCTTAGGGTGGGACCTGGGCCCCCATTTTAAGACCAATAACTAGAAGATAAGCCAGCCAAGTGGGGACTAGCAAAATTAACAAGTCAGTTCCCATAGACTGCAATGGTATTTGTTGTATAACTTTTGCCCATGTTAGGCTTTTTGTTTGCCCCCTGGACAGGGGGTGTTTGTCCCATCTTTAATTTTGGAGCATGCTGGATGATGTGCTTAATTTTGGACGGGGGGGGGGGGTATTTTCTGCTAGCTGCATTTGTGTTGGTCTGAGCATGCTCAGGAACTTTTTTTCTGTTTTTCGGTGCTTTTTGTGTGTTAATAGCACCTGGATATTTGTGGGCATGCTCAGAGAGAGTGTGTTTTTTGGGTTAGTAATTGAAGGACATCCTTAACAGGTGTACCCACTTTGAAGTTCAGTCTCTACATTGGGTGAACTTGCATTTTGGGTGTTTCATGGACTGTGCATGTGTTTTCAATTGCCTCATTAGCACACAAACCTATGTTATATAAAGCTTACAGATATCATTCTCTCCCTTGACCTGAAAAGAGGCAAGATTGTGTGTGTGTGTGGCCGGCAGGCAAAAAGTACATTTTGGTGTCCTTATCTAGTTTGTAACACATGCATTTTATTTGTTATGTCTTTGCAAAACAGATGTTTGTTTTACTTTTGTTGATTGATTTTTTTTGTGTGGGGGATATGTTCCCCTGAAATATTTTTGATGTTAATGTGTGTCATTTGTTCACTTTGATTTAATTGTCTGTGCTGCATTATTTTGCTAAATCTTTCTCTATGTGACTAATGTTTCAAATTTACCTTCATGTGTTTTTATTAATTTTTTTGCTTCCCTTTGTGTTTTCCAAGTCATGTTTTGTTGACCAATAAAATTTGATGCAAAGTTTGATGTTTGTTTTGCTTTCTATGCAACAAATGTGACAGCTGCAGCTTAACTATGTTTATTGGCATAACAAAACAGGTGTGATTTGTCTAACCTGGTGCCTTCATGGTAGCATATGCATGTATTGTGTGCTGCCATGGATAGTCACCAGGAAATAAAAAATACAGAGCGGTAAGTATTCAATTTTCCTTTTTACTGCAGTGGTTCTTGGCCTCAGTCCTCAAGTACCCCAAACAGGACATGTTTTGTGAATTTATCTTATCGAGAATTGCTGTCCAAAATACCAAACCATTGACTGTGATTTAAAGCACATGTGCAAGATGAAGGAAAACCTGAAAACATGGCCTGTTGGGGGTACTTGCGAAGCACTGATTTAGAGCACTGCACTTAAAAATAGCTCAAGGCAATACGATTCTAATTGTGGGCATTTTGAGGGAAACCAAGTAAGTGTGAGAACCCCTGCTCTGCAGTACAAGTGTAGTTGCTGAAAATCTGAGGGGAAGCACTGGTGATTGTAACATCCAATCATGTAAAAGCAAAGATGGTGTTTTTTTGGTTTCCTTGCATGTTCCCCTCGGATATCCTGCAAGTGCACTTGTAGTGCAGAGTGGATTTGCCTTTAGTAAATAAACCCCAAAATACCTAATAATTTGGGGTGTACCCAGCAAAATGCACATAATGGGGAAGTATTTAGATTGACCTGTGTGTCCCCAAGGAAAGACATTGGTAGGGATTTCCCCTCACTTCCTGTGTGGCTATGTGACAAGAAGTGAATCATTTGGAAGGATGAAGTGGCCAAATTTGGGAGTTGTCTTCACCCTATCAGGGGTGCAGACATCCCCCAAATCTGTCTAGACTTCTAATCTCTCTTCACTCTATCCCCAAGCAAAAATAAGAAAGGATTTCATTTAGTTTAACTTTGCAAAGACACATTCCTAAGTTGAATTGTGATGCATGTCAATGGCCCATTTAGACCCTCTTTAATCACTTGAGATCAGCGCTATAGCTGATCGACGGCCACAGCACAGTCCTCAATTGCCGAGAGTCCATCAATAGACATCCTCCCCTTCACGCGCGTGCTGTGGTCACTGAGTCACTGAGATTTGGGTAATGACAGATCCGAGTAAGGGGCCAATCCCTGCCCTTTACCATGTGATTATCTGTCAGCCAATGACAGATGTGATCACGTGATGTAAACAAAAGCTCGGTAATGGTTTTTGTTTTCTCCTTGTGCTGACAGCGTGAGCATAAAAAAAGGCAATCACCGCCTTATGTGCAAAGGACATCGGGCCCGAAGAGGAAGAGGCAATTCTGCGTCATCTGTGACAATCAGTAGCCCCTGCCAGTGCCACCTATTAATGCCCATCACTGGTGC
This sequence comes from Rana muscosa, assembly GCA_029206835.1. Lineage (NCBI taxonomy): Eukaryota > Metazoa > Chordata > Amphibia > Anura > Ranidae > Rana > Rana muscosa. The sequence goes on along the minus strand of CM055118.1, from coordinate 364,720,164 downwards.
CAATCAGTGCCACTTCTCAATGCCCAGCAGTGCCAACTAGCAATGCCACCTCTCAGTGCCTGCCCTTGCCACCTTATCGGTGCCCATCAGTGCAGCCTCATCAGTGTACATCAATGAAGGTGAAAAAATTTCGAACTAAATATTAACCACTTCCCTACCGCCCACCGTCAAATGATGTCCTTGACTTTGTGCGGTGACATCTGATTGATGCCTGCAGTTGCAGGCATCGTTTAGATATCATTCTTTTCAGCCGGCGATTCTGTGCACAATAAAAATGATCATATCGGCAGTTCCACAGCTTGATCATTCTTATAGGCGGCGGGAGGGGACACCCCCCCTCCCGCCGCCATCCAGTGCTTCTCCGGGTCTCCCGTGCCATCGGGGGCCCAAAGAACGAATTGGCCAGCGCCAGATGGGAAGCATAGAGATGATTGGTGACCAGATGGTCACCAGTCATCTCTATGACCGTCGGAGGCCCGGGCGCGACGTTATGACGTCACGCCGGGTTCCCGTGTGTAAGCATGAGATCGTGATTTTTTTTTTTACCGATCTCATGCTTTCCAGCCTGGAGGAGAGATGTGGGGTCTTATTGACCCCGCATCTCTCCATAAAGAGGACCTGTTACAATAGATTCCTATTACAAGGGATGTTTACATTCCTTGAAATAGGAATACAAGTGATCAAAAAAACGAAAAAGTAAAAAAAAGTAAAAAACAAAACAAATAATAATAAAAAATTTAAAATGCCCATGTCCCCAGTAGCTCGCGCTCAGAAGCGAACACACACGTAAGTCCCGCCCACATATGTAAACGCCATTAAAACCACACATGTGAGGTATTGCTGCGTGCGTTAGAACGAGTGCAACAATTCTAGTACTAGACTTCCTCTGTAATGCGAAAATGGTAATGTGTAAAAAAATGTTAAAGCATCGCCTATGGAGATTTTTAAGTACTGAAGTTTGGTGTCATTCCATGAGTGTGCGCAATTTTAAAGTGTGACATGTTAGGTATCTATTTACCCAGCATAACATATTTCACATTATACAAAAAAATTGGGCTAACTTTACTGTTTTGTAATTTTTTAATTCATGAAACCATTTTTTTTCCCAAAAAAAGGCGTTTGAAAAACTTATTGCGCAAATACCGAGCGAAATAAAAATTTGCAATGACCGCCATTTTATTCCCTAGGGTGTCTGATAAAAAAAACATATATATAATGTTTGGGGGTTCTAAGTAATTTTATAGCCATAAAATTATGATTTTTACATGAAGGAGAGAAGTGCCAGAATAGGCCCGGTGCTGAAGTGGTTAAAATATCCCAATTTTTTTTTTTAGTCGGTCTTTTGTATTTATCCACTTCGCGCCCGGGCCATTATGAAAAGACGGCCGCATGGCGGCGCTCAATTGCCGGGAGGACATCCTCCTGTTTACTTCCGCGATGCGCGCATCTCGGAAGAGCTGTGTCACGCGGGTGCCGATGCGCATGCCTGGCGGCCGCGATGTCCGCCAAATACCTGCAATCGGCTGTCACAGAGCCAGGGACGTGGATCTCTGTGTGTAAACACAGGGATCCACGTCCTGTCAGGGAGAGGAGACTGATGGTGTGTCCCTTGTACATAGGGACAACCATCGGTCACCTCCCCCAGTCAGTCCCCTCCCCCCACAGTAAGAATCACCTAGCAGGGAACATATTAACCACTTGATCGCCCCCTAGTGTTAACCCCTTCCCTGCCAGTCACATTTATACAGTAATCAGTGCATATTTATAGCACTGTTCGCTGTATAAATGTGAATGGTCCCAAAAATGTGTCAAAAGTGTCCGATGTGTCCGCCATAATGTCGCAATCACAATAAAAATCGCAGATCGCCGCCATTACTAGTAAAAAAAAAAATATATAAAAAATGTCATATTTCTATCCCCTATTTTGTAGGCTCTATAACTTTTGCGCAAACCAATCACTATACGCTTATTGCGATTTTTTTACCTAAAATATGTAGAAGAATACGTATCGGCCTAAACTGAGAAAAAAAAAAGTAAAAAAAAAAAAAATGGAATATTTATTATAGCAAAAAGTAAAAAATAAGAACCGCAGAAATGATCAAATACCACCAAAAGAAAGCTCTATTTGTGGGAAAAAAAGGACGTCAATTTTGCTTGGGAGCCACGTCGCACGACCGCGGAATTGTCATTCAAAGCGTGACAGTGCCGAAAGCTGAAACTTTGCCTGGGCAGGAAGGGGGTTATGTGCCCAATTGTCAAGTGGTTAAATAAAAAATAAAAAACCTGCAGAGGTGATCAAATAGCACCAAAAGAAAGCTCTATTTGTGTGCAAAAAATTATTACATTTTCATTGGGTTACAGTGTTGTATGAGCGCACAATTGTCATTCAAAGTGCATCAGCGCTGAAAGTTGAAAATTGGTCTGGGCAGGAAGGGGGTTTAAGTGGCCAATAAGCAAGTGGTTAATATAAGGCTACATGCACACGGACGTTTTTCCAGCCGCTTGTTTGAGCGTTTTTTGCAGCTTAAAAACGGCTCTCCATGTTAGCCTATGGCCTCATGGCCACCATGGCGTTTTTGAGCTGTAAATGGCATAGCCATTTTTAGGCCCCATGTACACGGGACGTTGGTGCAAAGTCCTTAGAACTAAGGTTGAAAGCGGCATTTCTAAACGCGCGTTTTGTCGCGTTTGCATGCCGTGTTTTACGGCATTTGCGTCTATAAGCGTTTAGTTAGGAAACATCATAAGGACCCGCCCTAAGCTCAAAAAACAGTATTATTAACCATTTCAGCTATTTTTTGAGACCAGAGTGAGTATCAGCAGCTGAGAGAGAGAGCAGCAGTGTAGTTGTTTTTAGCGTGTCACTTGCCACATCACTTGCCACAAGTTGTGGATTGTCCACCTGCCACGTCACCTGGCCACGTCACCTGCCACAAGTTGTGGATTGTCCACAATGCAATGGAAGCAATTACATTTTTTTTTCATATATATTTTTAATGGTTTTTCATCATTTGCCATAATTTTGGAGTTTTTCAATGTAAAAAAAATAGGTCACCTTTAAAAAACGCTTCTAAACGAAAACGCGGCTAAACGCCGGTACCGCGTCTGAAAGGTGGAGATCTTTGGCGTCTGAACGCATTTTTTGGCTTTCTGAAAAACGAGGTTAAACGCAACTGCCTAAGGGGCAGTTCACTCCTTGGAAACGCAGTCCGAATGCATTCCAGGTGCTTTTCTGCATGCGTGTTTTTGATGCAGTCCAGTGCTTTTTTTCCCCCTCTTTTTTCTTAGGCCTCATGCCCACGGACGGACATTTAAAAAAAAGGGTCTGTAAGGCTCGATTTCCACTAATGCGTTTTTTGGTGCATTTTGCATAAATGCAGAGACCTTTTTTAACATGGGTTCCTATGGAACATGTTCACATCAATGCATTTTGTGCCTCTGCGTTTTTGGAAAGGGTCGGGGCCTTTTTTTTCCCAGCAAAAAAACAGCGTTTTGCATGTAATTGAATTCAATGGCTCTGCATCCAAAACGCAGGTACCGCGATTTTGCGGCGATCTGAGTTTTTTTTTTAACCTGTTTATAGCTGGTTGTTAAAGGAAATGTAAAAAAAACGAACATTGCCGGCTATAAAAAAAACAGAAAAAAAAATCGAGAAAAAAACAGTGTAGTGTCCCCCCCAGGTCCATATCAGGCCCTTGAGTCTAGTATGGATTCATACCAGACCCTTATCCGAGTACGCAGTCCGACATGTCAGGAAAGAGGGGGGCGAGCGAGCGCCCCCCCTCCTGAACCGTACCAGGCCGCATGCCTTCAACATGGGGGGGTTGGGTGCTTTGAGGTAGGGGGCGCCCTGCGCCCCCCACCCCAAAGCACCCTTCCCCCATGTTGATGGGGACAAGGGCCTCTTCCTGACAACCCTGGCCGTTGGTTGTCGGGGTCTGCGGGCGGGGGGGCTTATCGGAATCCGGGAGCCCCCTTTAATAAGGGGGCCCCCAGATCCCGGCCCCCCACCTTATGTGAATGAATATGGGGTACATCGTACCCCTACCCATTCACCTGGTGGCAAAAAAAGTCAATAAAAAAACACAACACAGGTTTTTAAAGTAATTTATTAGGCAGCTCCGGGGGTCTTCTTCCGACTTCAGGGGTCTCTTCTTCTGCTTCTTCTGCTCTCCAGTGTCATCTCCGCGCTCTCTGGTTCTTCTCCCGCTCTCCGGTGCTTTCTCCACGATCTCCAGTTTCTTTCTGCCTTCTGCCGGGGCGCCCCGCTATCTTCTTCCAGCTCTTTTGCTAGCGGGGTCCCGGTCTTCATCGTCGTCTTCTTCCCTCTTTTCTCCGCCCGATGTTGCCTCGTCACTGTCTGCCGCTACAATGCTGTGTGCACGGAGCGCAACGACTTATATTGGCATGGGGCGTGGTCTCCGGGTGATGCCACCCGGTGACCCCGCCCCCATATGACGTCACAGTCCCATCATTCCCCGGGACTGTGACGTCATACGGGGGCGGGGTCTTGGCATGCCAATATAAGTCGTTGCGCTCCGCACACACAGCATTGTAGCGGCAGACAGCAACGAGGCAACATCGGGCGGAGAGAAGAGGGAAGAGGACGACGATGAAGACCGGGACCCGCTAGGAAAAGAGCTGGAAGAAGATAGCAGGGCGCCCGGCAGAAGGCAGAAAGAACCGGAGATCGTGGAGAAGGCACCGGAGAGCGGGAGAAGAACCAGAGAGCGCGGAGACGACACCGGAGAGCAGAAGAAGAGACCTCCAAAGTTGGAAGAAGACCCCCGAAGTTGGAAGAAGACCTCCGGAGGTGACTAATAAATCACTTTAAAAACCTGTGTTGTGTTTTTTTATTGACATTTTTTTGCCACCAGGTGAATGGGTAGGGGTACGATGTACCCCATACTCATTCACATAGGGTGGGGGGGCCGGGATCTGGGGGCCCCCTTATTAAAGGGGGCTCCCGGATTCCGATAAGCCCCCCGCCCGCAGACCCCGACAACCAACGGCCAGGGTTGTTGGGAAGAGGCCCTTGTCACCATCAACATGGAGCAGGGTGCTTTGGGGTGGGGGGCACAGGGCGCCCCCTGCCCCAAAGCACCCACCCCCCATGTTGAGGGCATGCGGCCTGGTACGGTTCCGGGCTGCGTGCTCGGATAAGGGTCTGGTATGGATTTTGGGGGGCCCCCGCACCATTTTTTTCAGCGTAGGAGGGTTTTCCCCTTAAAATCCATACCAGACCTAAGGGCCTGGTATGCTCCTGGAGGGGAACCCATGCCGTTTTTTTATTTAAAATTTGGCGTGGAGTTCCCCTTCATGATTCAAACCAAACACAGGGGACAGCGAGCGAGAGGCTTGCAGTACCTTGTCGCCGAGAACATTCTCGGGCAGGTACTTCAAGTCGCCTCCAGGACACGACTTGAGCGCCTGCTTCACGCTCAAGTCGTGTCTAAGTTGCCTCGCAAAGTGGCGCTGCCCCTGTGTCAACTGGCACACGAGTCGCCCCGCAAGTCGGATCGTCTTGATCCGACTTCCCGGGTGACCTCTATTCAAATCAATGGGCTCCCATAGGGAACCATTCATTTTGAATAGAGATACAAGCGCCGCTGACATTTTTATTTACTATAACAGTGCGCCGCCGGTTCATGCACCAAATTAAGGATTTATCCGGCGCACCAATTAAGGTATGAACCGGCGCAGGGCACTGTTGTTAGTAAATCACCCCCATAGTGTCAGAGGAGCAGTGGCAGCGGAGGACTGTGTCTCACCTCCCGAATGAACGGAAGCAAGAAAACATTAATTGATGGGCACTAGTAGGCTGCATTGAGGGGCGCTGGTGAGGCTGCATTGATGGGCGCTGGTGAGGCTGCATTTGATGAGCATTGGTGAGACTGCATTTGATGGGTGCTGGCAAGGCTGCATTTGATGGGTGCTGGTGGGCTGAATTTGATGGGTGCTTCATTAAAAAGGTGAGGTATACATGGGCAGGACAAAGGGGGTGGAGTCAGGGGTGGAGCCAAGGGGGGTGAGGCAAAATGAGGTTTTGCCTAGGGTGTCAAAAATCCTTGCACCAGCCCTGAGAATAGTAGCCACTGTAGCGCTATATTATGAACTGATGAGGAGGAAAGTGGAGAAAAAGAACTATGGCTGGAGTGAGATGGGTGAGAACAGCTATGATGATATGTAGGTAATAAAGTCTTACGACAATAATCAGTCTGGTGTAAAAATCTGGGCAATTTGTGGTCTTCTGGTCTGAAATGTGGGGGATCAGTTGTACATCAGGATTCAGCATCCACCATAAGCAACCTTGGGAAGGTCAGCCTCAGAGCAATAGACATAAAAAGGTGGGCACAAACCAGATGTCAGCAAAAAATGTACACTTTATTTATTTCAGGTACTTATATAGCACCGTCATTTACATCAGTCCCTGCCTTCAAGGAGTTTACAATCTAAGGTCCCTAATGCACATTCATACATACACATATTAGGGCCAATTTAAACAGGACCCAATTAACCTACCAGCATGTCTTTAGAGTGTGGGAAGAAACCAGTGTACCCAGAGGAAACCCATGCAGGCACAGGGAGAACATGAAAACTCCAGACAAGCAGTGTCATGGTTGGGATTCTAGCCAGCAACTCTTTTTGCTGCTGGGTGAAATTGCTAACTAGACTTGTGCACAACGGAAAAATTCGTTCCGTTTCGGTTCGTTTCTTTCCGGTCCTGTTGATCCGTAATCATTCGTAATTTTGCTAGACGGGATTTTTCGTGTTCGGACTCATTCGTATTTTTGCAAGCGACATTTTTCGTTGAATTTTTTGTTGCTTTATAATTCGTACTTTCGGTAGAGTACGTTGTTTTTCGTTGATTCTGGACACAACTCCTACTTTCCTAACTTTTTTTGGGTTCGTTGATTCGTAATTTTCCGTGTCTCTCTCACAACGACGCTGCCTATTATGCCTAATGTGCTTCGAATGGATTTGTACTTTTCTAAATACATAGCGGTTATTTGTAACGATTCGAAATCTCGTATTTTACTTTCGTTTTTTACATGCGGCTATAGGCTCCGCCCCTGTACACCATTTTGAGAGGGTTCAGCACGGTGAGGGAGAAGCAGAGAGCAGAGCAGAGTGTTATTGTGCTTCGAATGGATTCGAAATCTCGTATTTTACTTTCGTTTTTTACATGCGGCTATAACCTCCGCCCCTGTACACCATTTTGAGAGGGAGTTCAGCACGGTGTGGGAGAAGCAGAGAGCAGAGCAGAGTGAGTGTTATTGTGCTTCGTATGGATTCGTACATTCGTAACTTTTTCATAACGAATTATGCCGAAGACATTCGGGCATTCGCTATTTGCGGTATAATTTATTTCGGATTCGGTCTTATTCGTAATTGCTTTGTTCGGAAATTCGAATGCTTCCGAATGTCCGAAAGTTGCTAAATTTGGACGAATTTCAATTCGTTACGAAACGAATTGCACAAGCCTATTGCTAACCACTACAACACTGTGCTGCCCAACAATGTATATGTATATGTAGCGCTACCCCCAGTTAAGAGAGCAGCTTCATCTGCATCTTTGGGCAGCATTCCCTTCTTCAGTACAATCTTGCATAACTGCCTGTTCAGCCTTCTAACATATTCTGACTAGGGATGAGCTTCGTGTTCGAGTCGAACATACGTTCGACTCGAACATCGGCTGTTCGATCGTTCGACGAAGATCGAACGATTTGGGCCGTTCGCGCCAAATTCGAGTGACTCGAACGGCCCACAATGCACTACGCCATCGCAGTGTCATCCAGGCGCTGTGATTGGCCAAGCATGCACTGTGACCCCGCATGCTTGGCCAATCACAGCGCCGGCAGCGAGGAGAGCAATGATTGGCCACAGGCAGGATGCCTGTGGCCAATTATTGCTGAGGGTGTTTAGTACACGCCCCACACTATAAAAGGCCGCCAGCACGGCGGCCTAGTGTAGTGTGTTCCGGAGCAGGGATAGAGCAGCATAGGCAGGGACAGTGACTTTTATTTCTTTCTTGCTTAACCTGGATTCCTTTAGTTTAGGGAAAGAGAAGGATAGGTAGGGAGAGTGTCAGTGTGTTTTGTGCTTGTGCTATAGTGTGCTTAAAAAAAACATTTTTTCTAGGGACAGAAAACTGTAGGTAGGGAGAGTGTCAGTTTCTTTCACTGTGCAAGTCCTTGTTTCTAGGGACCTGGAAGGACAGTGAGTGAATTCTCCTTGTGCTATATTGTGCTTAAAAAAAACATTTTTTCTAGGGACAGAAAACTGTAGGTAGGGAGAGTGTCAGTTTCTTTCACTGTGCAAGTCCTTGTTTCCAGGGACCTGGAAGGACAGTGAGTGAATTCTCCTTGTGCTATATTGTGCTTAAAAAAAACATTTTTTCTAGGGACAGAAAACTGTAGGTAGGGAGAGTGTCAGTTTCTTTCACTGTGCGAGTCCTTGTTTCTAGGGACCTGGAAGGACAGTGAGTGAATTCTCCTTGTGCTATATTGTGCTTAAAAAAAACATTTTTTCTAGGGACAGAAAACTGTAGGTAGGGAGAGTGTCAGTTTCTTTCACTGTGCAAGTCCTTGTTTCCAGGGACCTGGAAGGACAGTGAGTGAATTCTCCTTGTGCTATATTGTGCTTAAAAAAAACTTTTTTTCTAGGGACAGAAAACTGTAGGTAGGGAGAGTGTCAGTTTCTTTCACTGTGCAAGTCCTTGTTTCCAGGGACCTGGAAGGACAGTGAGTGAATTCTCCTTGTGCTATATTGTGCTTAAAAAAAACATTTTTTCTAGGGACAGAAAACTGTAGGTAGGGAGAGTGTCAGTTTCTTTCACTGTGCAAGTCCTTGTTTCCAGGGACCTGGAAGGACAGTGAGTGAATTCTCCTTGTGCTATATTGTGCTTAAAAAAACATTTTTTCTAGGGACAGAAAACTGTAGGTAGGGAGAGTGTCAGTTTCTTTCACTGTGCAAGTCCTTGTTTCCAGGGACCTGGAAGGACAGTGAGTGAATTCTCCTTGTGCTATATTGTGCTTAAAAAAAACATTTTTTCTAGGGACAGAAAACTGTAGGTAGGGAGAGTGTCAGTTTCTTTCACTGTGCAAGTCCTTGTTTCCAGGGACCTGGAAGGACAGTGAGTGAATTCTCCTTGTGCTATATTGTGCTTAAAAAAAAACATTTTTTCTAGGGACAGAAAACTGTAGGTAGGGAGAGTGTCAGTTTCTTTCACTGTGCAAGTCCTTGTTTCCAGGGACCTGGAAGGACAGTGAGTGAATTCTCCTTGTGCTATATTGTGCTTAAAAAAAACATTTTTTCTAGGGACAGAAAACTGTAGGTAGGGAGAGTGTCAGTTTCTTTCACTGTGCAAGTCCTTGTTTCCAGGGACCTGGAAGGACAGTGAGTGAATTCTCCTTGTGCTATATTGTGCTTAAAAAAAACATTTTTTCTAGGGACAGAAAACTGTAGGTAGGGAGAGTGTCAGTTTCTTTCACTGTGCAAGTCCTTGTTTCCAGGGACCTGGAAGGACAGTGAGTGAATTCTCCTTGTGCTATATTGTGCTTAAAAAAAACATTTTTTCTAGGGACAGAAAACTGTAGGTAGGGAGAGTGTCAGTTTCTTTCACTGTGCAAGTCCTTGTTTCCAGGGACCTGGAAGGACAGTGAGTGAATTCTCCTTGTGCTATATTGTGCTTAAAAAAACATTTTTTCTAGGGACAGAAAACTGTAGGTAGGGAGAGTGTCAGTTTCTTTCACTGTGCAAGTCCTTGTTTCCAGGGACCTGGAAGGACAGTGAGTGAATTCTCCTTGTGCTATATTGTGCTTAAAAAAAACATTTTTTCTAGGGACAGAAAACTGTAGGTAGGGAGAGTGTCAGTTTCTTTCACTGTGCAAGTCCTTGTTTCCAGGGACCTGGAAGGACAGTGAGTGAATTCTCCTTGTGCTATATTGTGCTTAAAAAAAAACATTTTTTCTAGGGACAGAAAACTGTAGGTAGGGAGAGTGTCAGTTTCTTTCACTGTGCAAGTCCTTGTTTCCAGGGACCTGGAAGGACAGTGAGTGAATTCTCCTTTTGCTATATTGTGCTTAAAAAAAACATTTTTTCTAGGGACAGAAAACTGTAGGTAGGGAGAGTGTCAGTTTCTTTCACTGTGCAAGTCCTTGTTTCCAGGGACCTGGAAGGACAGTGAGTGAATTCTCCTTGTGCTATATTGTGCTTAAAAAAAACATTTTTTCTAGGGACAGAAAACTGTAGGTAGGGAGAGTGTCAGTTTCTTTCACTGTGCAAGTCCTTGTTTCCAGGGACCTGGAAGGACAGTGAGTGAATTCTCCTTGTGCTATATTGTGCTTAAAAAAACATTTTTTCTAGGGACAGAAAACTGTAGGTAGGGAGAGTGTCAGTTTCTTTCACTGTGCAAGTCCTTGTTTCCAGGGACCTGGAAGGACAGTGAGTGAATTCTCCTTGTGCTATATTGTGCTTAAAAAAAACATTTTTTCTAGGGACAGAAAACTGTAGGTAGGGAGAGTGTCAGTTTCTTTCACTGTGCAAGTCCTTGTTTCCAGGGACCTGGAAGGACAGTGAGTGAATTCTCCTTGTGCTATATTGTGCTTAAAAAAAACATTTTTTCTAGGGACAGAAAACTGTAGGTAGGGAGAGTGTCAGTTTCTTTCACTGTGCAAGTCCTTGTTTCCAGGGACCTGGAAGGACAGTGAGTGAATTCTCCTTGTGCTATATTGTGCTTAAAAAAAACATTTTTTCTAGGGACAGAAAACTGTAGGTAGGGAGAGTGTCAGTTTCTTTCACTGTGCAAGTCCTTGTTTCCAGGGACCTGGAAGGACAGTGAGTGAATTCTCCTTGTGCTATATTGTGCTTAAAAAAAACATTTTTTCTAGGGACAGAAAACTGTAGGTAGGGAGAGTGTCAGTTTCTTTCACTGTGCAAGTCCTTGTTTCCAGGGACCTGGAAGGACAGTGAGTGAATTCTCCTTGTGCTATATTGTGCTTAAAAAAAAAAAAATTTCTAGGGACAGAAAACTGTAGGTAGGGAGAGTGTCAGTTTCTTTCACTGTGCAAGTCCTTGTTTCCAGGGACCTGGAAGGACAGTGAGTGAATTCTCCTTGTGCTATATTGTGCTTAAAAAAAACATTTTTTCTAGGGACAGAAAACTGTAGGTAGGGAGAGTGTCAGTTTCTTTCACTGTGCAAGTCCTTGTTTCAAGGGACAGAGAAGGACACCTGAAGGTAGCCCTTATTGCTTTTTTCCCATCTCCCTGCAGGCCATCTATTAGAATGTCTGGAAGGCAAACAAGGAGAGGCAGACAGTCAGGAGGCAATAAAAGAGGGCAAGCAGGCTCTGTGTCTGGGGGCAACAGTGCTGGTCGTGGACGCGGTGCATTGTCATCAGCACATGGCCATGGGACACGCTTGTCCTTCTTTTCGGCAGCTGGACATGTTGAGCCACATCATGCCGAAGACTTGGTAGAGTGGATGACCAAGCCCTCCTCCTCCTCCTCATCCTCTCTCACCCAGGCTCAGGGTACTGGCAAAGCAGCTGCCAAAGCGTCCTCTTCCCTGGTATCAATGTCAGACTCATCATCAGTCACTCCTTCCCTAGACCCACCATGTCCTCCTCCTGAGGAGTCCCCCGAACTGTTTGAGCACAGTGTTGGGTACATGCTCCAGGAGGATGCCCAGCGTTTCGAAGGGTCTGATGATGAAACCCAGCTACAGGAAGGCAGTAGGGTGAGAGCAGACAGAGGGGATGCTCAAGAAGGACACCAATCTGGCAGTCATGTTCCAGCAGCTGCAGCATACTGCCAGATTGGCTCCAGTGATGAGGAGGGAGGGGATGATGAGGTCACTGACTCCACGTGGGTGCCTAATAGGAGAGAGGAGGAGGAGGATGAGGAGGAGGCACATCTCCAACGAGACAGGATGCCCTTTGGTGGCCAGCGTAAGGGCAGTACACCGACGGAATCACACCGCAGAGCTCCGCCTGTGCAGGGCGCTGCCTCTGCCCGTCATTCAAAAAGTTCCTTGGTGTGGGCCTTTTTTGAGGCTAGTGCATCAGATCGCACAGCTGCTGTTTGCAACATATGTCTCAAGCGTATATCGCGTGGCCAAAACATCAGCCGCTTGGGTACCACATGCCTGACCAGACATATGTTGACCTGCCATGCAGCTCGTTGGCAAGCCTACCTCAAAGACCCACACCAAAGAACAAAGCGGACCTCTCCTTGCACCGCATCAGCTGGGATCTCCAACACCACTATAACTTCAGTCCTCTCTGAAACATGCACTGAGAGGAATGAAGGTGTAGAATTAGGCGTGTCACAGCCAAGTACTTGCGGCCACTCTGCTAGCAGTACACCGACGTCCGATTCTAGCAGGCAAATTTCCCTGCCCCAGCTGCTGGACCGTCGAAAGAAGTTCACTCCCAGCCATCCACATGCCCAGCGGTTGAATGCTAGCTTGGCTAAATTGCTAGCGCTTCAACTGCTGCCTTTTCAGTTGGTAGACTCGGCCCCCTTCCGTGAGTTTGTGCAATGTGCGGTTCCTCAGTGGCAGGTTCCCAAACGCCACTTTTTCTCACGGAAGGCTATTCCGGCTCTCTACCGGCATGTGGAAGGCAATGTCTTGGCCTCGCTGGACAGGGCGGTCAGCGGTAAGGTGCATATTACCGCTGACTCATGGTCCAGCAGGCATGGACAGGGACGTTACCTTTCTTTCACGGCCCATTGGGTCACTCTTTTGGCAGCTGGGAAGGATGCAGGACAAGGTGCAGTAGTGTTGGAGGTTGTCCCACCGCCACGCCTCCAAAATGCTACTACTGGTTGTGACACACCTCTCTCCTCCACCCCCTCCTCTTCTTCTTCCTCCATGGCCTCTTCCTGTGGTTTGTCCTATGAACCAGCGGTGCTCCGTAGCCGTTCACGGGGCTACGCAAGTACGCAGGCAAAAAGATGCCATGCCGTGCTTGCGCTGGTGTGTTTGGGGGACAGAAGCCACACTGGGGCAGAGGTCCTGTCTGCTCTGCAGGGCCAGGCCGAGAGGTGGTTGACGCCACGCCAGCTTAAGCCAGGAATGGTGGTTTGCGACAATGGCACCAACCTCCTCTCCGCCCTTCGACAGGGACAACTGACCCATGTGCCCTGTGTGGCTCACGTCCTTAACCTGGTGGTGCAGCGTTTCTTGGGCAGGTACCCGGGCTTACAGGATGTCCTGAGGCAGGCCAGGAAAGTCTGTGTGCATTTCCGCAGATCTTATAATGCCAGTGCTCGCCTGGCTGAGCTGCAAAAGGAGTTGAACCTGCCCAAGAACCGCCTTATATGTGACATGCCCACCAGGTGGAACTCAACGTTGGCCATGCTGCAGCGGCTGCACACGCAGCAGAGGGCCATCAATGAGTACCTGTGCGACTACGGCACCAGGACAGGGTCAGGGGAGCTTGGTTTTTTTTCTCCACGCCAGTGGGGCATGATCAGGGATGCATGCACTGTCCTGGCACCATTTGAGGAGGCCACGAGGATGGTGAGCAGTGACAGTGCATGCATCAGTGACACTGTACCTCTTGTCCACCTGTTGGAGCACACGCTGCGTGGAATAATGGACAGGGCACTTGAGGCAGAACAGAGGCAGGAAGAGGAGGACTTCCTTGCCTCTCAAGGCCCCCTTTACCCAGACAGTGTTCCTTCTGTCCCACCCATCGCACAGGAAGAGGAAGAGGAGGAGGAGGAGGAGGAGGAGGAGGATTGTGTCAGCATGGAGGTGGAGGCTGGCACTCAGCATCATCAGCAGCAGTCTTTTAGGGATGATTTACAGTCCCAAGAAACCAGTGGACTTGTACGTGGCTGGGAGGAGGTGACTGCGGATCATGTCGTCCTTAGTGACCCAGAGGACTCCGGAGCGAATGCCTCAGCAAACCTACGCTGCATGGCCTCCCTGATCCTGCAAAGTCTGCGGAAGGATCCTCGTATTCTTCGGATCAAGGAGAGGGACCATTACTGGCTGGCCACTCTCCTTGATCCACGGTACAAGGGTAAGGTTGCGGACCTTATGTTACCGTCGCAGAGGGAGCAGAGGATGAGACAACTCCGGGAGGCCTTGCAGAAAGGTCTGTGCAACGCGTTCCCAGAGACTGGGAGGTTACAAACTCCTGGTCCTGGACAACGAGTTGCTGAGGCTTCGGCCAGTCAAAGAAGGAGCGGTGGGGAAGGTGGCCGTCTGACCGATGCGTTCAGACAATTCTTTAGTCCGCAGCCCCAAAGTATGATCGGTTCCAGCAACCATCGCCAGCGTCTGATAAACATGGTGCAGGAATATCTAGGGGCAAGGTCAGACTTGGACACCTTCCCCACCAAAAATCCTCTGGCTTACTGGGTCTTGAGGATGGATCACTGGCCAGAGCTTGCACAGTATGCAATTGAGCTACTGGCCTGTCCTGCATCCAGCGTTCTTTCGGAACGCACATTCAGTGCTGCTGGAGGATTTGTCACGGATCACAGGGTGCGCCTGTCCACCGACTCGGTTGATCGACTGACTTTCATCAAGATGAACCAGTCTTGGATCACCACCAGCTACCACACACCTGATGCTGATATAACAGACTAATTGATTTTAACATGTCACATCCCTTCAAGACTGATGCTGATGCTGAGTGCCTGTGCTGTTATGTTGACTGGCTATCCTCCTCCTCCGAGTCCTCAATGATACGATTGATGATGATAGCTTGGAAGATCATTTTTGTTTATGGGTGCCGCCACCAGTGGCTAAGGCCCAATTTTTCAGCCCCTGTTTTACAGGGGCGTGTAATTACAATTTTTTTAGCAATAATTTGCCATAGGGCTCATTGCTGTGCTCCAAGTACAGTATCTGTGAGGGGTTGGAGTGTTGTGGCACCAGTGCCTAAGGCCCAATTTTTCAGCCCCTGTTTAAAAGGGGCGTGTCATTACAATTTTTGAAGCAATACTTTGCAACAGGGCTCATTGCTGTGCTCCAAGTACAGTATCTGTGAGGGGTTGTAGTGTTGTGCCACCAGTGCCTAAGGCCCAATTTTTCAGCCCCTGTTTAACAGGGGCGTGTCATTACAATTTTTGAAGCAATACTTTGCAACAGGGCTCATTGCTGTGCTCCAAGTACAGTATCTGTGAGGGGTTGTAGTGTTGTGCCACCAGTGCCTAAGGCCCAATTTTTCAGCCCCTGTTCAACAGGGGCATGCAATTACAATTCTTGATCTAATAATTCACAGCAGGGCCCATTGCTGCACCCACCAAGAGTAACTGTCAGGGCTTACAGTGTTGTGGCACCAGCACCACCATCAAAGGCCCAATTTTTACTACCACTGTTCAACAATTATATGTAATTAAAATTCCTGATATAATAGTTGACAGCAGGGCGTTCCAGCACCAACCAAGAGTAACTGTGAGTGCTTACAGTGTTGTGCCAACACCAACAACTAAGGGGCCTATTTCTGCAGAGTATATACGGCAGGTCCCTACTTTCAAACATCCAACTTACAAACGACTCCTACTTGCAAACGCAAGAAGACAACAGGAAGTGAGAGGAAATCTACCACTAGGAAGGAAAATTCTCTCCTGTAAGAATAAATATGGGAGAAAGGTGTCTCCTCTCTACTGATGCTTTATCAGCAATCCTTGTTTCAAGAAAAACACCACATTTCAAAAACAGTTGTCATTGGGACGGAAAGTGAGGTGAAATGTTCTGAACAGGGGCACAGACAGCAAAACAAATGTTACAGGGGTGATAACCCTTACCTATGTTTTCCAAAAAGTTTAAAAATAGATTTTTGGGCTGGAGCTACACTTCAACAATGTACCTGTTCAAAATTACAAACACATTCTACATAAGAACAAACCTACAGTCCCTGTCTTGTATGCACCGCCTGTATACGGCTGTTCAGAGTATATAGGGCCTTTTTTATTTTATGTGCGGGGTTCCCCTTAATATCCATACAAGACCCAAAGGGGCTGGTAATGGGCTGGGGTAGGGGGAGGGTCATGGGGTAGCTATGCCATTTTTCTTAAAGATTTTCATCCATATTACCGGGACCAGACATTACATTAAAGCCGCAAGCAGTTTTAAATGGCTTTTTTTCCTTTAGAAGTGTCATTTTGTGCAGGGACAGTTCTAAACATGGGAAACACGTGGCACTTCACAGGCATACTTTAGACACCCCCCAGGTACGATATTTAAAGGAATATTTGACTTTTTTTTTTTTCACTTTATGCATCATTAAAATGACTGCTCCCGAAAAACGACCGTTTTTAAAACTTCTTTTTGCATTGATACATGTCCCCTGGTGCAGAACCCGGGTTCCCAAACCCTTTTTAGGACAATAACATGCATAATAGTTGTTATAATTAGCACTTTAGAATTCGAACGTTCGCATCCATTGTATTTAATAGGGTTCTAATGTTCGTACGAACTTTCGGTCCGTTCGCGGGTTCTGGTGCGAACCGAACCCGGGGGTGTTCGGCTCATCACTACTCTGTAGAAAAGAAAATTGGTAGCCTGAGAAGTCCATATAATAGGGAGCCCAATCTGGTTCAGGACTCCCAGAGATCAGGAACAGCAGCAGATGACATATATGGTATGTCCCCAGTCTGTGGTACTACAACAGCCTGTGTCTTACTGTATGTCAGACCAGACTGAAGCCAGGCAATTATTGTCTTGTCTTCCCTGCAGCCTTCCCTGCAGCCTGCCCTCCACGCAGTGGCTTTGGTCGTCGAGTTGTGGCAGGAGGTGGAGGAGGATGGATGAACTCAGAACGGTGTGTATTTTCAGTCAGCAGTCCCATCAACCCCTTATTTAGGGTCTGTACAATGAGGTTCTCACAGAGGAGGCATTGGCCCTCCTACATTTGCTGCATTTTCGCTGCTACTATGCAGGCATAGCCCTCTTGAACGCTGGGGGGTTCTCTCAGGGTCACATGAGCATCCCGAATAAGGGCAAGTACTGCCTCCATTCACGTTCCTCCCCTTCCTGGCCCTTTTTGTTTGAAGGCGGAGGGGAGGTACCTGGGATTGGGTGAGGCCACTGGGCCCGGCCATCTCCTGGCGGCCACTTCCCCCTGCCACCTCCTGCCTTCCACTCTCCAGACCCTCATCCTGGCTGAGGTCTTCCTGTGTATATAAAAGGGACATAGTTTTAGTTTTTCATTCATCAATCACACACAATTTTCAGATCATGACTGTTGCAAATTGAATGTTAATAAATAGAAAAGACTATCATTCTGACCCCAGCATTTTTCATTCTTGTCCCATTCTTTTTTGTCCACTACTGTCTATTGATATGTAAAACACTTTTTGTTTAATAATTAATTTGTTATCAATAAGAAAATCTAGTTAACATCATTAATTTTAGGACAATAAATATGTAGAAAAATACTATACCTGGCTCCAGCTGGGCTCCTCCACTTCTTCCAGGACGTAAGGCTGGGGTGGAGAGAAGTGTGGAAAGTGATTCTCTGGCTTCAATCTGGTCTTCCAGAAACCACATTCTGTTGTAGTACCACAGACTGGGTACATACACATCCTCTGCTGCTGCTCCTGATTTGAGGGATTTCTGGACCTTCCAAAGCTCCTTCTTATACGTGCTCCTCAAGCTACCAATTTTCTTATCCACAAACACGATGTCTGCATCGGGGACCCGCGTCTTCACTATTTCCAGCAGTTTCTCCTGCACTGCCTTCCTAGCTGGTTTATTACGATATAAGGGGTTTTTAACCTCCCATAAATTCCTCAGCTCCCTGCACCTGTCTATGAACCTGCCCAGGAATTCAGGGTCCTTAAACTGATTCATATTTGCTGCAAGACGAAACACCAGACAAAAACACTAATGTCAGACTAAACTCTCATAATCTTATCCCAATATAGGCTTCAATCTAGAAGCAGTATAGGCCACTGATGCCCCAAGTTTAAATTGTACCTTCGTTAGAGCGATCAGCGCTTCCGTTCCTCCTTTCTCCGTACACAGAATGTAGGTACGACACATGCGTGTAAGCTTTATATACACTGCACATGCGTTGCCCGCCCCTGATGTTCTTTCTAGTATATTCCCTGCCCCTTCTCTTTCGGCGCGCAGTGGGAGAGATATGGCGGAGACACAGCGGGTGCGTAATTCCAGTAAAGAGGAGGAAGGCCCGGAGCCAGAAATGTCACGGTCCAGGAGGAGATATAAGGCCTCAAATATGTCCTTTGTTGAGATGGTGGAGATGGTGAACATCTTGAAGAGGACCGACTATGATGGGAAGTCCGGACCGTACTCCAACCCTAATGTGAGAAAGGCCAAGATCATGTCTAAAGTTGTGAGAAGTCTGCACAGGTATTTTGGGGTACGACGATCCAAGGAGCAATTGAGGAAACGCTGGTCAGACCTGAAATTGAGGGAGCACGATCAGTACAGAAGGATCAAGAAAATGCTTTAAAAAAGTAAGTATTTCTTCTGTGTTTCTATTATTATTATTATTATTACTTGCATGTTGCTCCATGTGCTTTTCTTTACTGATGGACTTTTTAAAATGGCAACTTTCATGTTCGTGGGCACAGTAATTGGTCGTAGTAAAAATTGTTCGCCCACTAAATACAATGTTTTTGGCAGATACAGGTAAACTACATTTTGTCATGCCTATTTGTATAAAAATAAGTTTAGTACATTGTTGTCTAGATGTGTTTGTAACTATAATGAAATGCAAACTTGATTCAGTGTAAAGGAGCAGACACTCAGCAGGACACATCTGGACTCAGGAGCACTAGTGTGGGACACCAAAACAACCTTTTTAGGGTGTCCCATACAGGTGCTCCAGTGGATACTTGGGGTGTCTCCATGTGTGAAACTTCTCCATAAAAGGTAAGTATTCCAGCTTTGGTAAGGGAAAAAAATCATGTCTTCAGCTGGTAACTGTGCCAAAACAGACAATTGTACCCCACTTCCAAACAATGTTTCATATTCCTATTTCTGGCCTCAAATATCTGTGTGCTAAGTATACATTTTTTTTCATTCTCATAGGGGAGAAAAGACTCGGGACAGAGGACACCAGGAACCCCACACCTCATGAAGAAGGGGAACAGGGGACACCACAACCTCAGGATGTGGATGGAGGAGAGATGGAAGAAGTGGGCAAAATTGTCACCACAACAGGTCAGTGTCTGAGACCACAGATTCAGGTAATATATGTATGCCTGCATATTTATAATACATGGTGTGTTTTTTTTATTTTAGGTGATGTGCTGGTTGTGGAAGAACAATCTCCTAATTTCACCTGTGCAAGTGCACAAATACTAATCCAGGACATTATTGTGTGCAATCGGGATTTGGACATCATAAAGCAAAAAACCAAGGATGTTCAACAGAAAATGAAGAACATGATTGATGTATTAGGG
This sequence comes from Rana muscosa, assembly GCA_029206835.1. Classification (NCBI taxonomy): domain Eukaryota; kingdom Metazoa; phylum Chordata; class Amphibia; order Anura; family Ranidae; genus Rana; species Rana muscosa. Next base: position 364,700,766 of record CM055118.1, on the reverse strand, counting down.
AGAATATAAATTGCAAAAAAATGCCACCAATTTGTTTTTTTGTTGCCCAATTTTCCTAAAATTTTGAAGATGCACACAGTGTGTCAACATGTGCTATCTCCCATCATGGGAAATCAATGTACATGTTTTGTGGGTGCAACCCCTTCCTCGCAACTCAAGTAGGTGAGAAGAAAGGGTTGGACCCCAAAAACACGTCCATTGATCCCCCATGATGGGAGATAGCACATGTTGACATTAGGCATGGGATCAGGAGGGAAATCCCCATCAACAATGTGTGGCTTCTTCTTTCAATGCTTAATACCAGTTTTTGTATTACGTTGGTGTTTACAGTGACAATGGGGGTTATTTAATAATGGAAAAAAACACTTGGTACTACAAGTGCACTAGGAGAACCTAGGAGACAGCTAAAAGAAACACAAGCAATAAATAAAATTGAAGATTTTATCCGCTATTTATTTATTTTTTTTGGAAAAAATTCAGACATTTGGCATAGCAATGGCCCCCCTACCCATAAAATAATCCACATATTTTTGGCGCACTTCACGGGCGCTTTGGGGGGGCAAGCCAGGACAGCCAGCTTCCAGGCCCATCAGGGGATTTGCAGGAAGTCCGGCCTCAGGCCCAACTGAGGCAACATAATTAGTAGCATTTCTCCTTAAAAAGTTGTGAAGAACACAGCATGCTAGGGCTATGTGGTTCAGTTTATACTCCGCCATATTAATAGGAGAAATAGTAAGAATAGGTAAGAAATAGGCAGAACCGGCTGGCCATTATCCCAAAGGCATTCTCCACAACTCTTCTGGCTCTGGCCAGCCGGTAATTAAAAACCCTCTTCTCTGGGGTGAGGGTCCTCTGGGGGAATGGCCTCATCAGGTGATCACCCAGACCAAATGCTTCTTCAGCGATAAACACGAATGGGAGTCCTTCCACGTTCTCCACATCAGGTGGCAATGCCAAGCCACCACTCTGAAGCCGTCTGGCAAACTCCATCTGGGCAAAAACTCCTCCATCCTCCATCCGCCCATTCTTCCCCACGTCCACATATAGAAACTCATATGTCTCCGACATCACCGCCATCAACACTATACTATGGAACCCCTTATAATTAAAATAGTATGACCCCGAATGGGGTGGTGGGACGATGTGAACGTGTTTCCCATCTATTGCCCCTCCGCAGTTAGGAAAGTCCCACCGCTCGGCAAATTGGGAAACCACAGTCTGCCATTCCTGTGGCGTTGAAGGAAACTGTGGAGTCAAACCAGAAAAAAATAGTACTTTTGCACATAACATTGCAAGCAGATTAGACACAAACATTGTTGGCCAACATCAGTATAACATTTTTTTTAAGGAGTATTTAAAGACAAAAATATAAGGTCCACTTATTAGATTCCTCACCCCCTCTGATGGCCCAAAATTTTAGGGGGGGAGGGTTCTAGATGAGTTTGGGACCCCAAAAAATAACCACTGCCACTCTGCCTGAATTTAATGAGAACAAAAACATTTGTACACATTTTAGGGGGGGGGGGGAGGGTTCTAGATGAGTTTGGGACACCCCCCCAAAAAAAAAGCCTCTGGCACTCTGCCTGAATTTAATGACAACAATAACATTTGTAAACATTTTAGGGGGTGTTTAGGGTAAAGCACTAAAATTGAGCTGACAAAATATATTATTAAGTGACTAGGCTAGGTGTGTATGGGCCCAGGATAGCATGCTGGAGAGGTTAATGAAGGCAAATATACATGAAGGCCAAAAAAGGAGCATTAAAAGCTTACAGTATGCATGAGGACAAAGGGGACATTCACAGCATATTACAATCATGGTAATTAGGGAATGATGATGAAATAAATACAATACATTAGCAAACATTAAATACATAGAATGTGATGTTAAAGGAGAAAACTTACCTTAATTTAGTCCTTCTGCAGGACTTGTATGATGGCAGAACAGGTCTCTGAGATAATGATCCCCAGAGCCTGGGGGGAGATGCCTGTGGAGAACTTGAGGTCCTGCCGACTTCTCCCTGTCACCAAGTATCGCAACGTGGCGACTAGCCTTTGCTCAGGAGTGATGGCTTGCTGCATGTAGGTCACCTGCTTTGTAATATAGGGGGACAGCAAAGCCAACAGACGTTGAAAAACGGGGTCCGTCATCTGGAGATAATTCCTAAAATCATCAGGATTATTCTCCTGGATCTCCCGCAGCAAAGGCATATGACAGAATTGGTCACGCTGGAGCAACCAATTCTTCGTCCATGAACTCCTCCTCACCCTGTGCATGGACTGAGCTTGGGTCAAAGCAAGAATTCCAACACCAAGCCTATGCACAGCACAAACTCTACGACGAGTACGTACTTGCAACATGGCTAGAAAACGGTCGGCTGGTCTGAACGAACTAACAGAACGCACTAAAAAACATAAAGGCCTATGAATAACGACCTGAAAATCAGAAATGAGCGGATAAGAACGCACTGGAAAAAGATACGAACTGACTACACGCCCTGAAAAACAGATACAAACCCACAAGCACCAACTGAACAGCAGAAACGATCTGAAAAGCACGAAGGCTGAAAAGCGCAAATAGTTTCTCACCAAACTTCTACTAACATAAGATTAGCAAAAGGAGCCCAAAGGGTGTCGGCCTAGGAATGGAATTTCCATTTTATAATGCCGTCGTACGTCTTGTATGTCACCGCGTTTTTGACGGTCGGAATTTGGTGTATGCAAGCCAAGCTTGAGCGGAATTCCGTCAGAAAAACCATCCAAGGATTTTCCGACGGGATATCCGACCATGTGTACGCAGCATTACATGTTTTGAGGGGCAGCTTCTCTTCTTCAAAGCTGAAGTTGTCTCTAAAGAAAAGGGGCTGCCACTCAAAATGCATTAGCCTTATTGGATGTTAAAGGGTCTTCCCGCCCCATAGCACCCACCCCCCATGTTGAGGGCATGTGGTCTGGTATGGTTCAAGAGGGGGGGTGCGCTCACTCGTTCCCCCCTTTCATGATCTGCCAGGCTGCATGCCTGAATAAGGTTCTAGTATGGATTTTGGGGGGAACCCCACGCCAGTTTTTTGTTTAATTTTGGTGTGGGGTTTCCCTCCAAATCCATACCAGTCCTGAAGGGTCTGGTATGGACTGGGGGACCACATGACAAGTTTTCCTTAATTTTTTCAATAGCCCGGTGCCAGAAATTGCAACTGCAAGTCATTTTAAATGGGATTTGACTCTGTTTTTTTTTTCTTTAGAAATCTAGTTTTTGCTGCATAATGTTTTGCATGCTACAGACATGCCAATTTACAGGCACATTAAGGGGACCCCCCCCCCCCCAGCACTATATTTAAAGAAATTTCTCATTTTCATTGTTGCACTTTAAGCATAATTAAAATCACTGTTCCTGCAAAAACGATTGTTTAAAAAAAATATATATATTGTGAGGGGGTTAGCTCGGCAGCGGGTGTGTGTGACCCCCGGGATGGGCTCCCCACACAAAAACAGGCCCAACAAACGGAGGTTGTGGTTTTCAAAATCAAAAAAAGGTGCGGTTTATTTTCTATTTACAGTGACAAAACACAGCAAAGCCAAAAGAAACAAACAAAATAAATCCTGGTCAACTTGACCTCTGACTAAACATACAGGTTTCCTAACTAACAACTGGGATCAGCCTAGTGCTGTCCTAGTCCCTAAGTCCCTGGTTTTAAATATCCAAGCAAATAGCCACACAGGCTTTGTCTCACCGCACAGGGGTTCACTCTCCCTAGACAGTCCACACAGGTCTGGTTCCAGGCATGAGCTAACATCTAATGAAGCTGGGAGTTCTTATAGAGGCCTAAATGAGCTGACAAGGTTCAGCTGGTCTCCTCATCTTTGTCTGCACGACGCCCCACACTCTCCCTAGAGGTATGAGTCATCCATGAGCCCACTAGCCTTATACAACTCTCCACCTAGTTGTATAAGTCGGCGTAAAGCCTGAATCTGGGCGAAATATATCTACCCCCCTGGATGCAACCAGGTGACTTTACCTTCCTGCTGTCACATACCCCCCCTCTTGTTTTAACCTCGGGGTTGGAACACCAGCAATCAGGCATTCATGTACTCGAGACAAAGCATCCACATTCCCCATTTGAACGCCAGGGCGATGCTTTACTGTGAAGTTGAATTCCTGGAGGGCCAGGAACCACCTATTCACTCTTCTATTTGTTTCCTTGTTTTGAGCCATCCACTTTAACGGAGCGTGATCCGTAACCATGTCAAAGTGCCTACCTAGCAGGTAGTACCGAAGGGAATCTAGAGCCCACTTCACCGCTAAACACTCCTTTTCAACGGTGGCGTAATTTACCTCATGGGACTTCAACTTCCTGCTGAGGTAAATGACTGGGTGCTCTTCCCCGTTCCAGACCTGGGACAATACTGCTCCTAACCCCACATCTGACGCATCACTTTGTACGACAAAGTCTTTAGAGAAGTCGGGTGAGTACAACACTGGCTGGCTACATAAGGCTTGTTTCAAGAATTGGAATGCTGCCTCAGCCTCGGGGGTCCATTTAATCATGACCGACCCTTTCCCCTTCGTTAGGTTGGTTAGGGGCACAGCCTTAGAAGCAAAGTGGGGAATGAATCGCCGATAATACCCAGCGATTCCCAGAAAGGCTCGTACCTGCTTCTTGCTGTTGGGACGTGGCCAACTCTGGATGGCCTCGACTTTGTTGAGTTGGGGTTTTATTACTCCCCTCCCAATGGTGTACCCAAGATATTTGGCCTCCTCCTGCCCAATGGTACATTTCTTGGGGTTAGCCGTAAACCCCGCTTCCCGAACAGAGTCCAGGACTGCTTGCACTTTTGGCAGATGTGAGGCCCAATCTGTGCTATGGACAATTACGTCATCCAGGTAAGCCGCAGCATACTTCCGATGGGGCCTCAGCATCTGGTCCATTTTCCGCTGGAATGTGGCCGGCGCATTCTGTAACCCGAACGGCATTCTTTTATATTGGAACGCCCCGTCTGGGGTTACAAATGCGGTTTTCTCTTTGGCCAATTTGGCCAGGGGGATTTGCCAATACCCTTTTGTGAGGTCAAGAGTCGTCATGTATCGGGCTGTTCCCAGCCGGTCGATCAACTCATCTATACGTGGCATGGGGTAGGTGTCAAATTTTGTAACTTTGTTCAACTGACGAAAATCGTTACAAAATCGCCAGCTCCCATCCGGTTTAGGCACCAACACAATGGGACTAGACCAATCACTTTGGGACTCCTCTATCACCCCTAAGTTCAGCATTTTCTGTACTTCCTCCCGTATTGCCTCCCGTCGGGCCTCTGGGATCCGATAGGGTTTTAACTTCACCCTTTCGCCGGGCGGGGTAATGATGTCATGCTCTACCCCAAATGTTTGTCCCGGCAGCTCAGAGAATACCTCCTTGTTGCGAAGCACAAACTCCTTAACCTCCTGTTGTTGGGGTTGTGACAAGGTGGCTGCTATTCCAACCTCAGGAATCACGCAACCAGTTTGAGCTGGTGACCAAGTGTCTGCGACTAGGGACTCTCTATCCCTCCAGGCTTTCAACAGATTAACGTGATAGATCTGTTCGGGCTTTCGCCTTCCTGGTTGTCTGACCTTGTAATTCACTTCGCTCACTTTTTCCATTATCTCGTAGGGGCCTTGCCATTTGGCAAGGAATTTACTTTCAACCGTAGGGACAAGTACCAGTATCCTATCCCCCGGGGAAAAGGTACGGGTCTTGGCTCCACGGTTGTACACTCTCTGCTGTGCTAACTGCGCTTGGGCCAAATGTTCCTTCACGATGGGCATTACCTGTGCAATTCGGTCTTGCATCAGGGCGACATGCTCAATCACACTCCTGTGGGGAGAACTCTCACTTTCCCAAGTTTCCTTGGCAATATCCAACAGCCCTCTTGGGTGTCTCCCATACAGTAACTCAAAGGGGGAGAATCCCGTAGAGGATTGGGGCACCTCCCTAATAGCAAACATCAGATAAGGAAGTAGACAGTCCCAATCCTTTCCATCTCTATCCACCACTTTCTTCAACATTTGTTTTAGGGTTTTGTTGAATCTTTCAACCAGCCCATCGGTTTGGGGGTGATACACAGATGTACGTAATTGCGTCACTTTGAACAATTTACACAGCTCTTTCATAACCCGGGACATAAAGGGTGTACCTTGGTCCGTAAGCAGTTCTTTACAAATACCCACCCGGCTAAACACAAGAGATAGCTCTTTGGCTATGGTTTGGGCACCACAAGCTGCTCAACGGTTTCTTCTGCCCTTTTTGCCACCCGATACAGTAGGTCCTTCTCTACGCTGAAGTATGGGTAAGTGCAGGTATTATCTGGGTTCACTAACTCGCCATCTATTTTCACTACGTTTTCCCGTGCCTTTATTAGGGCGGGGTCTTTCAACTGTTCTGTGGCAAAGTTTTCCCTGTGAACCTCAAGATCAGAAAACTCCACAGACGGTAGGTTTTCGTCTGAGGAGGTGGGCTCCTCTCCAGTTTCTTGAGTCTCCCCTGCCAATACTGATAAGGGAAATTCCGGAGAGTCCTCACCACTCTCAGGGGAGTTCTGGCTATCACATTCCTGGTACACAGGGGCACCAGTGGGGGGCTCAGGATCATCCCACAGTTCCCAGAACTTCGGAAAATCCCTTCCCACAATGGCGTCATACGGTAACTGAGATACTAAGCCCACTGGATGAGAGAGGGTACCTTTGGGGGTCTCGAAACACACTGTAGTCACTGGATACTCTCGGGTGTCCCCATGCACACAAATAACAGCTACCTTGCTATTCCCAGAGACCTCTGTTTTAACTAACTCAGCCTTTATCAGGGTCACAAGGCTACCTGAATCCAGCAATACCACAACATTTCTACCATTAACACACATTTTGCATAAATGTTTCTCAGTTCCTCGAATGGCAGTGCATGCGACTGTCGCACACAGCGACTGACGTCTGCCCGTCAGAAAGTCACACTGCATGGGTTCCTCCACAACCGGGCAATTGGCTGCAATATGTCCCGCTTGCCGGCAGCGGTAGCAAACGATCCTTCTTGCCGCCTCTTGAGCCGCTGATTTCCCAGGCTGTTCTCGCCAAACTTGGGGTAGAGCTCCCACCCTCTCACTCTCTCCACCCTTACCCCTTGGAATCCTCTTATCCGCCCCTGGGGATGGTCTGGTCTTAGGGTGGAAAGTCCGAGTGTCTCTGGAAGAGGCCGTCAGGTTCTCTGTAGCCAAGTATTTCTCCACACGATCCACAAGACCATCGGCCGTCTCTGGGTCTCCATGGCTTACCCACTTTTGGATGGCAGAAGGAAGAGCTCTCAAAAACCGATCCATTACAACACGTTCCACAATCTTTGGTGCGGACAAAGTCTCTGGCTGTAGCCACTTTCTGCTCAGGTGAATGAGATCATACATTTGAGACCTGGGGGGTTTTCCAAGCTGGGAAGTCCAGTTATGCACACGCTGAGCCCGGACAGCCTGGGTGACACCCAGCCTTGCCAATATCTCAGCTTTTAGCATCACATAGTCTTTTGCTTGGTCAGGCTCTAGGTCATAGTAAGCCTTCTGCGATTCACCAGTTAACAGAGGAGCCACCAGTCCAGCCCACTGCTCCTCAGGCCACTTTTCTCTTTCAGCAGTCCTTTCAAATGTGGTCAAAAATACCTCTGGATCATCCTCTCCAGTCATTTTTGTCAATAAAGGACTCACCCCAAAGGACGCGGTATTAGTGGGACGGCTTTCCTCACTGGTCTGCGGACGTTGCTGCATTACTGCTTCCATTTGTTGTAGTCTCTGCTCTTGCTTCTGTAACAGGTCTATGAAGCGGGCCTCAGATTGCTGCTGGGCTTGTTGCTGAGCTTCCAGACTCTGTTGGTGAGCTTGCTGCTGGGCTGCAAGGCTCTGTTGATGAGCTTGCTGCTGGGCTGCGAAGTTCTGTTGTTGAGCTGCAAGGCTCTGTTGATGAGCTGCAAGGCTCTTTTGCAAACCTGCATTTGTCTGCTGTTGATTGGCATTTGCTAGAGCCAGCTGCTTCAGTATCTCCTCCATGCTGGCTTAAAAAAAACTGCCACTGGTTCTCCACCAACTGTGAGGGGGTTAGCTCGGCAGCGGGTGTGTGTGACCCCCGGGATGGGCTCCCCACACAAAAACAGGCCCAACAAACGGAGGTTGTGGTTTTCAAAATCAAAAAAAGGTGCGGTTTATTTTCTATTTACAGTGACAAAACACAGCAAAGCCAAAAGAAACAAACAAAATAAATCCTGGTCAACTTGACCTCTGACTAAACATACAGGTTTCCTAACTAACAACTGGGATCAGCCTAGTGCTGTCCTAGTCCCTAAGTCCCTGGTTTTAAATATCCAAGCAAATAGCCACACAGGCTTTGTCTCACCGCACAGGGGTTCACTCTCCCTAGACAGTCCACACAGGTCTGGTTCCAGGCATGAGCTAACATCTAATGAAGCTGGGAGTTCTTATAGAGGCCTAAATGAGCTGACAAGGTTCAGCTGGTCTCCTCATCTTTGTCTGCACGACGCCCCACACTCTCCCTAGAGGTATGAGTCATCCATGAGCCCACTAGCCTTATACAACTCTCCACCTAGTTGTATAAGTCGGCGTAAAGCCTGAATCTGGGCGAAATATATCTACCCCCCTGGATGCAACCAGGTGACTTTACCTTCCTGCTGTCACAATATATATTGATACATGTCCCCCAGGGCAGTACCCAGACCCCCATACCTCTTTTATGGTCAATTACTTGCATATAAGTCTTTAAAATGGGCACTTTTGATTTTTCCTGTTCGGCTCCCATAGACTTAAATGGGGTTCACTGTTTGGATGTTCTGCCCATCCTTACCAGTAAGCTATGATATATTACTGTTTTTTGGGGGGTTTAATTATTAATCACTATTTCCTGTACATTGCTTTATAGTTCTCTAAGACTACGGATCAACAAAAGATAGTGGTTTTAAGGGAAAATTATACTTGCCCATTTGGAACAAAGAAACAAGATATTTTAATAGCCTGACCCCTCTGGTTTCATTTCCTTGCTCCCCTAATGCCCCATGGACCCCTTCAGAAACCCTATGAAATATCCAAAACATGTTAGTATGGGTAAGTTTGTGATTCTCTCCTATTTCTCACAATGTACTGTAGTTATGGTCTTCTTGAGTGAATTCAGTTGTGGATGGAAGTAGGGGCCTTTTTTCTGTGTAAGTTCTTACCCAAGCCAAGAAGAACCTACAATGGGATTTTTTTTCTTGCACCTTCAGCAGTTGAACACCTCCTGTAGATGAATTGATAGGGAGGAGGGGAACTTCAGAGAAAGTAAGCATCTCCTATGGAGGGGACAGTCTATAAAGCAAACCCATTGCTTTGCTCTGAATGGGACAAGTAACATGGAAACATAAAAATGTGATAGCAGAAAAAGACTAAGTGGACCATCAAATTTGCTCCCTTTTAGAATTTTTTTTTTTTTCAGGGGAAAGCACGAACACAGTCCCTCACTACCAAAAATTATGCAGTCAATTTCATGCATTTGGGGAAATCACAGGGGTCAGCACAGCCGCAATGGATGAGCCTCATCCTGGGAGAACCACCTTCATGATCATGGTATCTCCCCTGCCAGGTAAGTATTGGAAGATTTTTTTTTTAAGTTATGTATTTGTGTGTTTGTTATTAGCAATTTTAATCTTTTGCCTGAGTATCTTTTGAAGAAAAATGTGGGATTTAAAAAAAAAACATACTGTAGATACGCACTTCAGTGGATGCAGCATCAGTCCAATGCTGCATCTGTCCCCTGCCGCCTCTACATGGAGAACTGAGCGATTAAAGACCCCTGATCACTCAGTCTTCAGTGAGCAGAGAGCCGGTGACTGCTCACTGGAGTGCCAGACCGTGGAGGGGGGCCGGAGCAGCTGGCTCAGGCTCTCAGAAGCACGCTTAACCACTTCCAGCCCAAGGACGTCATATGACGTCTTTGACTTTGAATATCTGAATGATGGGTGCAGCTACAGGCATCATTCAGATATCTTTTACAGCCGGCGATTCTGTGCACCGTAAGAACAATCATAGCAGTTCAGCCACTTGATGGTTCTTACAGGCGCCGGGAGGGGACATTCCACTCGCCGCCCTCCGGTGCTTCTCGGGGCTCGCCCGTGCAATTGGCGAACCAGAGAAAGAATCCGCCACCCCCGGACGTTGATCATAGAGATTTCTGGTGACCAGGTGGTCCTCTCTATGACCTTCGGAGGCCCGGGCGTGACATTATGACGTCACGCCTGGCCGGCGTAAGTAAACAAAGCTGGAAAGAAAGAGATTGTTCATTTTTTTTTATCTCAATCTTTCCAGCCTGGAGGAGAGATGTGGGGTGTTATACAGAGATAAAACTGGGAACAGTGGATGTACGAAGATCATACTGGAAGGCACTAGGAGACATTTGTGAAGTCACTCTGAACAAGGGGGGTCCGACTGATAGCATAACAAAATTATCTCTTTCTACACAGATTTCAGCTTTCCCCAACCAGTTCTAAAACACACTGAAAATATGACGCTGGAAGTCCACCATTTTATACTAAGGGGGCCTGCTTTCCAACGCTTTTTAGACAAAGGACAAGGGTTATGTGTTCAGGTGCAAATTTTTGGGTGTTTTTCACAAAACCACGAAACCGTGAGATCTGCCTCAAACCAAAGGTGGCTTATACCCTGAACATCATCCCTATGGCGCAAGGACACTAAAATGATTGATAAGTATCTTGGATTTTAGTATTCTGATGGGTATTGAATTTCTAAACAACAGTAAAGTAAAATGGGTGCACTTCCCATTTTAATTTAGTGGAAGACCGTTTGGTTTGCTTTGGTCTACTTTTACTGTCCCTTCATTAGCTAAGCCCTACCCCATAAAGTGCATGGTCTACTTGACAAAAATAGATATAGATAACAACTTATAATCAGCATGATACAAAATGGATAAATTCTGTATCTGTGTTATAAAAACAGTTAAATATCACTATATATTTATTTTATTATATTTAGGCCATATATTAAAAAAAAAAACAGAGGCTCTGGATGTACAGCTGGATAAATGGCTCTATATTTAGGATGTATCTGGTCTATAAATCAAAGGCTCTTGGTGGAAAGTTGGATAAATGGTTCTAAATTTAAGATGTATCTGGTCTATAAACCAGAGTCTCTGGATGGACAGTTGGATAAATGGCTCTATATTTAGGATGTATCGAGGCTATAAACCAGAGGCTCTGAATGGACAGTTGGATGAATGGTTCTATATTTAGGATGTTTCTTGTCTATAAACCAGAGACTCTGGATGGACAGTTGGATGAATGGTTCTATATTTAGGATGTTTCTGGTCTATAAACCAGAGGCTCTGGATGGACAGTTTGATAAATGGTTCTATATTTAGGATGTATCCGGTCTATAAACCAGAGGCTCTGGATGGACAGTTGGATGAATGGTTCTATATTTAGGATGTTTCTGGTCTATAAACCAGAGGCTCTGGGTGGACAGTTGGATAAATGGCTCTATATTTAGGATGTACTGTATCTTGCTTAGAAATCAGCGACTTTGGATGTAAGTTTGGATAAATTGTTCTATATTTTGGATCTTTTTTTTATTATAAAACGGGCAGCTCTAGAAGTACAATCATTCAAAAGTATCTATTAAATTGTTCTGTCCAATCTCAAAAACGGATGAATTAAATGGTTGTTTATTATATGTAAGATTTAAGTAATTGCCTACATTATAAAATTGAATATTATAAGGTCTAGAGCAAAAAAAAATATTTAACATAATATTATTAGTTATTTATTTTTTAATGCCTGTATTAAAATGAGTGCTGTGCATATAAATGAATGCACAATTCTATCTCGGTCCTTCTTAAAGCAGAGCAGCTTAAAACAAAAACAAATGCCAGCTATGCACATACCATGATGATGTTGATGAAGATAGGCTTTTGGCTGTATCTAGCCCTGGTCAGGTACAAACTTCCCACCTTATGGGCACACGATATAAGCACACAAATAACCATGGAAGTGCAGTCTGACGGCAGCTGTCATTTAGAATGAATATTAGATGTTGTCATATTTTATAGTTTATGGCGTCTCATTAAAAAGCCACCAGGGACTGGAATAGAGTTGCAAGTGATATCACATCTCAAGGGGCCAATTACGATAAAAAGGTTCCTCTTCCTATAAAATGTGTTTATGGGGAATAAAGTAAATCAAACAAATACAGAAAAATGTAATTCATACACAGTATCTTGTGACGCTATCTTGTGCTCTTTTCTGCAAACCTATGTTTGGACAAAGCAGTCCAAATTCATTTAGTTGAATAGCTGGCCAGGTTAAAATAAAAACTGTATTTAATAACAGTAAAACCTTGAATTGCGAGCATAATTTGTTCCAGAAACAGGCTTGTAATCCAAAGCACTTGTATATCAAAGCAAATTTCTCCATAAGAAATAATGTAAACTCAAATGATTAGTTTCACAACCATTTATTCATAGGTCCTTCAGTTTACAGTCCATATAAAAAGATTATAGCAATGTGATAGGTTGTGTAACCATAAAATGTCCATCCACAAATGAAAGCCTCCACAAGGGCATTAGAAGCAAAATCCATCAGGAGCTACAGATTATAAAAGAGAAGGGAGGCGCCTCTAAGTGTAGCATGTTGCTAAATATTGTACCTTCATTAAATGTAACCATATTGCTACACTTAGAGGCACCTCTCTTCTTTTTTATACTCAGTTGTGACATGACGCTACTTGTATATCAGGACATCGCTGGTATATCAAGTCAAAATGTATTAAAAAATGTTGCTTGTCTTGCAAAATGCTCTCAAACCAAGTTACTCTCAAACCAAGGTTTTACTGTACCAGAATGCAAACAGAATGGCAGCAGTACCTCTACATGACACAACCCCCATAGATGCAATCATTTTGAAAAAAATATAGATAAATTGCAATAAACAAGTGGAAAAGTAGCAGGCCACATCAGCTAAATGACCAGGCCCCCAGGGTAATTTATAGGGGGCAGAATCAAAGGTAAACTACACAACAGAAGCAGGAAGATGACCAGGCCCCTACTAGTTAGATTAGCAAAACAAAAACAAAAAACGTATAGATAATTTAGAGAACAAAGACACAATAGCAACAACTTGGGTGGCATAGGATATATACTGCCTTTGCCCATGCCTGCTGGTCTGAGCGTCCATGATGGTTTTATCAAAATAAACAGCAGGTGCCGCCATCTAAGTGTAGTTTTATTTAAAACAATAAAAAGAAGTTGAAATTTCTCTCAAATTGTATAAAATCAAAAAGCATTACTAGTCCTCTGGTATCTGCAGGGCTCAGCAGGGGGGTGGCTGGGTATAGCAAAGTGACGCTTGGAGGAAGCTGGGCTGTATATGCAGAACAGGGAAGGGCTGGTAGCCTTGGGCCTGGGGGGCAAGTCCAGTCAAGTGGTCCACTGAACCGCCGAATCAGCTCACCATCCATGGCCCACCTGGTATTTCAATGCAGCCTCACCAGTGCTTTTCAGTGCAGCCAACTCCAGTGCCCATCAATGAAGCCTGATCACTGGGGCAGGTTACATGGGGTGTATGGTGGGGGAGATTGGGGGTCAGCTAGGGGTGTCAGGGTCTCTCACCTCAGCGATCTCAGCTCAGCAGGTCCTTGCACGCCACGGTCTCCTGGGGGGGTAACGCTCCTGATCCTGGGGTCAAGTTGCAGCCAGCGCCCAGCCCTGCATCCCGACTCCCTGGCACGCCCTGTCTGCTTCCAAGAATCCGGTCCCAGGGAGTTGTAGTTTCCTCTGCGCTGCTGTGTTTTCCACCCACCAGAAGCTTGAGCGCGGACTATAACTTCCGGAATGCAACAGCTAGTGGTCGGCTGCCATGGCCGTGCCCCCGGCCCGACTTCCTAGACCAGAAAAAAAATGGTAGCGGGCAGCAGCTGTCGGACATTTTGAACATAAGTTAGGGCAGCCAGGGAGGCAATTGCCACCCTGCCCCCTGGCCCAGCCCTCCCCTGATGCAGAACATGTGGTGGAAGCATGGCTGGAGATCGTAGAACTAGAGCAGGAAGCAGTGATAACCGGGACCTTCAGCAGGAGCCGGCGCAGAGCGCACCATCAGCCTTGAACCAAGTTCTACTGCTCCAGCTCTACGATCGTTTGTACTTTTTACTGCGGAGAGGTACTAAATTTCAGCATTTGCATTGACCCCTCCCCCTCCCCCACTGCCTTCTGGGACCTGTGTGTGCCCCAGAAGATGACGGAAGCATTCAGAAAGCACAGCACAGCGCATGCACCTGAAGCCGACTTGCAATGCCGGCGCCTGCACCTGAAGCCGATGGACAAATTGGCTTGGGGTGCCAACATCGTGGGATCCATGGACAGGTAAGTTTCCTTATAATAAAAGTCAGCAGCTACAGTATTTGTAGCTGCTGACTATTAATTTTTTTCTTATTTACAGGCTGGAAATCCGCTTTAATATCCTAAACTCATACAGGGGAACCGCAGCCATTTCAAGTGGACACATTCAATTACTACACCTTGTGTGTTTTCCTTTTTGCATTGTGACTTTATCCACACTCCACCACCTTAGCTATCCTACCGCCATATTGTTTCCTTTTATGATGATTTTCCGCCTGCCACCATCTTTATGATCCAGTTACAGCTAATAGTAGTTAGTAAAATTCAGTTGGTCTTGTTTTGCTACCAAAAGATTTTATTGAGTTGAGATATTGACATTGAAAGTGTAAAGCCTCATACATACGATCGGACTTCCATCGGACTTTTCCGTGGATTTTGGTCCGAAGGGCGTTGGCCATGAACTTGGTATGCATACACACGGCAGGACTTTTTCAGCCAACTTTCACCAAATCACGTGGTTTTTCTGCTCTTTACCGCCACCCTTTGGGCAACTTCTGCTATTGTTGGTTGATCTTTAGCATTGGTTCTGAGAATGCGTGTTTGTACTTTGGACTTTAGTCCGATGAACTTGTGTACACACGATTGGAATTTTCTCCATCGGACATCTGTTGCCGGAAACTTTGTCTGTTTTCACACATTTGTCCGATGAAAAACACAAAACATTTGTCCGATGGAGCATACACACGGTCGGATTGTCCGTTAAAACAGGTCCGTCGGACGTTTGTTGTCAAAAAGTCAGATTGTGTGTATGGGCATTTAGACTTAAGCCACAACCGAGTCTCTCGTCAAAAAACGACAAGAAACTTGCTGGCAGGTTATCAGGTTTCTCGTCAAAAAAACCAACAAGAATCTCGACGAGAAAAATAGAGAACCTGCTCTCTATTTTCTCGTCGAGATTCTCGTCAGCATGTTTCTCGACAAGAAAAGTGTGTGTGTGTACACTTACCTGTCGCCGTGGAAACCCGCGCATGCTCGAAATGACTTTGACGCATGCGCAGTAGCTTCCTAGGCATAGGTAGGGTGTAGCAAGATGGCGGCGATGGCATCGAATGTGACGAGCGCACGCTCGTCGTAGTCGATTACGTCACCGCGTTCGCTCCATTCAAAGAACCGCGGGTTCTTTGAATCGAGCGTGTGTACACTCGGCCGGGACAAGTTTCTTGTCCAAGAATCTCGTCAAGAAAAACAACGATTTTTTTTCCTGACGAGATTCTCGGCCGTGTGTACGAGGCTTAATAGTGATCTTTGTGCAGGTCTAATAGCGAGGCAAATCTAGAGAGGAACATAAGCAAGTTAGGGAGTGAGATGTGTGGGGAAGTTATATATAGTAAAATATCATCAGCAAGCAAATGGTGGATGACAGCCTATTCAAAATTATTGTGGTGGATGTCTGCCAGTTTAAGATTCTTTATGTCTGTGTTCTGTCATTGGCTTCAGGGCCAAGATAAACAGGAGGGAATATAGCAGGCAACCCTGTCCAGTCCCTCATTTGGATCAGGGAAGGCACACATTCAAAGCCATGATATCTAAAGGCCCGTACACACAATCCAATTTTATGGACATAATTGTCTAATGGACGTGTTGTGTCGGATAAGCCGTCTGTGTGTATGCTCCATCAGACAATTGTTGGCTGAATTAACGACAACAAATGTTGGCTGTTCATGCTCACCAACTGTCTGACAATAAATCTGTTACGGCGGTTTATCCGATCGTGTGTACACAAGTCCACCCAACTAAAATCCAAAGTGCAAACATGCATGCTCGGAACCAATGCTAAACATCAGACAACAATAGCAGAAGTTGCCCAAAGGGTGGAGGTAAAGAGCTGAAAAACCACGTGGTTTGGTGTATGTTGGCTGAAAATGTTGGGCCGTCTGTATGCAGAACAAGTTCACGGCCAACGCCCTTCGGACCAAAATCCACGGAAAAATCTGATGGAAGTCCGATCGTGTGTACGAGGCTTTAGAGCTGCAGAAGGGGAGTAGTAGACTGCAATGACCTAGGACAAGAAATCGTCACCAAGGTCCCAATATTGTAAGCCACAGTTTTGACCAAGACAAGGTATCCAAAGCTTTGCACGTTTCTAGCAAAGGCAACACTAATTCCTGGGATATTTGAGGCTCAAAATGGTTGAGAAGAACAATGTCAAACACTTGGCAATGAGGAAAAAAACCCACCTGGTTCCTGTGTATAAAATGGTTGAGAAGGGAGTTCAAATGTTGCACTAAGGCCCCTTTCACACAAGCGTTTTTTAAGCAGACCCGATCAGACCCTCTATTCTCCTCTATGGAGCAGCGTATATAAACAGACTTGTGCTCGTGATTCATTCATATCCCCAAGTGAAACCCAGGCTGCCGTCTACCTGTCCTCTGCCGGCAGTGGTTGCAGACTGTCACAGACTCATCTTAAACCTGTCAGAAAAAAGACCCACACAGCTGAGGTGTATGACACCACCCTGGCTGCCTGATGTGCATGACACCTCACATGTCTGAGTGCATGACACCTGCTGCCCAGTGCTCCTGTCTGCCTTTGCGGGTGGGCTCCTTGAAGTAAGAAGGTTCCTTGGCTCTCTGAGCTGCTCTGAGCTTAAGATCATGGAACCTAGATTCTGTCTCTCTCTCGTCATTGCCTGTAGAATCAAGCACCAGATGGAACTTCTGCCTTCATCTTGCAGCTCCTAAAAAGGCCTTTAAAATTCTACCCGCTCATTATGACACTGCTGTCCTGCTCCCTGGGTACCAGCGTCAATGGCTTTTGCTAACTCTTTCCTGCTCTGAAGGTTTCCCTCCTCCTATATCTGGCTAATCCTAAACTATTAAATCCTAGGGATCCAAAGCCATTTCCAGGGGTATGGAGCCTGCTCTGTTATTCCTGGCTGCTTAAGTACAGTAGAGATGGACCACTGACTGTTGTGCGCCTCTGATGAGACCAACTTAGTGCTAAACATCATTGTTCACTCTATTGCAGCCTGAGCCTACTGTTTATGCAACAACTGTAGATGCTATTTAGCCACTGGGAGCTCCCTTGCAGTTTTTTTTTCTTTATTGTATTATTTTAATACTTTTGTTTTCATTTATATCACTTTTATCCATATTTTTATTCTACTAGGTTTAAGAAATTGGGTTGGGTTAAAGTTTTTCAGGGTGTATTTTTTGAGGAGAGGTACCGTATATACTCGAGTATAAGCCGACCCGAATATAAGCCGAGGCACTTTATTTTACCACAAAAAATGGGAAAACATATTGACTCGAGTATAAGCCTAGGGTGTCCATCTGCATGCCTCACTGTGTCCATGCCTCACTGTGTCCATGCCTCACTGTGCCCATGCCTCACTGTGTCCATGCCTCAGTGTGCCCATGCCTCACTGTGTCCATGCCTCACTGTGTCCATGCCTCACTGTGCCCATGCCTCACTGTGTCCATGACTAGACTGACGTTTAACATGGGAGCCTATGGAAGGGGTGCCTGTTATATTCTTAATATCTAAAATTTAATTTGGCCAGGAAAATATAGCATTAAGAAAGAATTCCTCAAAATTAACTGGATGAATGGGTGGACTTCTGATTTAACCACTTCAATACCATGCACTTATGCACCTTCCCGCCCAGACCAATTTTCAGCTTTCAGTACTCTCACACTTTGAATGACAATTACTTAGTCATGCTACACTGTATCCAAATAAATTTTTTATCATTTTCTTCTCACAAATAGAGCTTTCTTTTGGTGGTATTTAATCGCCACTGGGTTTTTTATTTTTTGCGATATAAGCAAAAAAACAGCAATTTTTAAAAAAAACAAACACTTTTTTTTAGTTTCTATTGTAAAATTTTGCAAATAAGTAATTTTTCTTCATAAATTTGTGCCAAAATGTATACTGCTACATATCTTTGGTAAAATTAACCCAAATTAGTGTATATTATTTGGTCTTTGTGAAAGTTATAGAGTCTACAAACTATGGTGGCAATCACTGAAAATTTATCACATCTGATCACGCCTGATGTACTGAAGGGATATCTCATTTCTTGAGACACTAACAAGCGAGGAAAGTACAAATACCCCAAAATTACCCCTTTTTGGAAAGTAGACAGTCCAAGGTATTTACTAAGAGGCGTGGTGAGTTTTTTGAAGTTGTATTTTTTTCCCACAATTCTTGGGAAAATTAAATTTTTTATTTTTTTTTTTTTTTTACACAAACTGGTCATATTAACAGTTTTTTTCTCTCACACAGCATATGCATAATTGCAACTACACCCCAAAATACATTCTGCTACTCCTCCTGAGTGTAGCGATACCACATGTGTGAGACTTTTACACAGCCTGGCCACATACAGAGGCCCAACATTGAAGTAGCACTTTCAGGCGTTCTACAAGCATAAATCGCACATATCCTTTCTCAACCACCTATTACAATTTTGAAGGCCCTGGAGCACCAGGACAATGGAATTTTCCACAAAATGACCCCATTTTGGAAAGCACACACCCCAACGTATAATCTATGAAGCATTATGAGTCTTTTGAACGGTTCATTTTTTTCCAGAAGGTTTTGGAAAATGTGGAGAAAAAATGAAAATGCATTTTTTTTACACAAAGTTGTCCATTTATAAGATATTTCTAACGCATAGCATATACATAGCAAAAATGACACCCCAAAATGCATTCTGCTACTCCTCCTGAGTATAGCGATACCACATGTGTGAGACTTTTACACAGCCTGGCCATATACAGAGGCCCAACATTGAAGTAGCACTTTCAGGCGTTCTACAAGCATAAATCGCACATATCCTTTCTCAACCACCTATTACACTTTTGAAGGCCCTGGAGCACCAGGACAATGGAATTTTCCACAAAATGACCCCATTTTGGAAAGCACACACCCCAACGTATAATCTATGAAGCATTATGAGTCTTTTGAACGGTTCATTTTTTTCCAGAAGGTTTTGGAAAATGTGGAGAAAAAATGAAAATGCATTTTTTTTACACAAAGTTGTCCATTTATAAGATATTTCTAACGCATAGCATATACATAGCAAAAATAACACCCCAAAATGCATTCTGCTACTCCTCCTGAGTATAGCGATACCACATGTGTGAGACTTTTACACAGCCTGGCCATATACAGAGGCCCAACATTGAAGTAGCACTTTCAGGCGTTCTACAAGCATAAATCGCACATATCCTTTCTCAACCACCTATTACAATTTTGAAGGCCCTGGAGCACCAGGACAATAGAATTTTCCACAAAATGACCCCATTTTGGAAAGCACACACCCCAACGTATAATCTATGAAGCATTATGAGTCTTTTGAACGGTTCATTTTTTTCCAGAAGGTTTTGGAAAATGTGGAGAAAAAATGAAAATGCATTTTTTTTACACAAAGTTGTCCATTTGTAAGATATTTCTAACGCATAGCATATACATAGCAAAAATAACACCCCAAAATGCATTCTGCTACTCCTCCTGAGTATAGCGATACCACATGTGTGAGACTTTTACACAGCCTGGCCATATACAGAGGCCCAACATTGAAGTAGCACTTTCAGGCGTTCTACAAGCATAAATCGCACATATCCTTTCTCAACCACCTATTACAATTTTGAAGGCCCTGGAGCACCAGGACAATAGAATTTTCCACAAAATGACCCCATTTTTGAAAGCACACACCCCAACGTATAATCTATGAGGCATTATGAGTCTTTTGAACGGTTCATTTTTTTCCAGAAGGTTTTGGAAAATGTGGAGAAAAAATTAAAATGCATTTTTTTTACACAAAGTTGTCAATTTATAAGATATTTCTAACACATAATATGTAAATAGCAAAAATTACACCCCAAAATGCATTCTGCTACTCCTCCTGAGTATGGCGATACCACATGTTTGAGACTTTTACACAGCCTGGCCACATACAGAGGCCCAACATCCAAGTAGCACCTCCAGGCATTCTAGCAGCATTAATTGCACATATCATTTTCTGACTACCGATCACATTTTTGAAGGCCCTTCATATATCTAACACATAGCAGGTACATACCAAATAACAAAAGATTACCTGTGGTTTTAGAAGTGCAGTGGTCCACAGAGGAGAGCATCGGTCCAGGCAGCAGGCAGGGATGAGGTCAGCGACAGCAAAAGCAATCATCCAGGCAGCAGGCAGGAATACTGTCCATAGTTCGCACAGGCAGAGATACTGTCAGCACAGCCAGAGCACAGCCAAAGCACAGGTCCAGGTAGCAGGCAGAGGTGTCCCGGCAGAAATGCTGTCCAAAGTCAGTAGAGGCAGCAGGCAGATATATGGTCAACACAGCCAAAGTATTGGTCCAAGCAGCAGGAAGAAACATGGTCCATAATGTCATGGGTCATTACAGGCAGTAATATGGTCAGCACAGCCAAATTATTGGTCCAGGCAGCAGGAAGGACCATCAAGCTTAGGGCCAGGGGGACAGGGGTAGAGGCTTCTCCCACCCAAATCGCTTTGAAGCCTCCGGGCAACCAGACCCTGTTCTTGGAGCACAGAAAACGAAAAACTGGTTTTCTCTACTCAGAACGCTATTCTGAAGCCCCTCACATATGTGAGACCCCTGTGTACTAAAAGTAGATGGCCAAAAGATCAGTCCAAGTGGCAGGCAAAAACATGGTCGATTAACAGGTCAAGGTCGGTACACGTGGAAGTCAGAAACGTGGTTTAAATCGGCAGGCAGAGGCATCGTCGGTAAACAGGCCAGGGTCAGTTAATTAACATGGAAGGTAGTTAGTAACATGGTAGCAGGCAAATAGGGAAGTGGCAGTCTGTTAATAATAAGGGGAACTAATGGATGTATGATAATTTTTGAAGCAATTTCTGATGCACAGGCCAGGTTGGGAGGGACAATCGGGACAATAATAGCTGGTGTCTCTTCTTACTCCTCCTCTGCTGCATACACGGCATTTCTTTTGGCGTCTTCTTCCAGATTCTGTGGGGGGGATGCTAAAGGGATAGTGTCGCTCGTGAAGCCGACTCACACTATCAGAGCGAATGCTTCCTGGGGCGGGATCTTGTTGGTAAATGAGGGCATCGATGATATCTTCGATATATTGGAGGTAGTGGAGTCGGTGATTTTGAGTTGCTTTTTGGTAGCAGACAAACGAATTAAAAAGGGCCATGTGAAACAGGTGAAACGCAACTTTTTTGTGCCAATAATGGGACTTTCTGGTTGATAAGTAGGGCTGTAGCATCTGGTCGTTTAAATCCACCCCCCCCATGTACAAATTGCAGTCGTGGACACATTCAGGCTTTACAATGGAGCCGCGTCTTCTTGGGATCTCCACCATGGTGTCATTGTGGATCGTAGAGAGGATGTGGACATCTTTCTTGTCCCTCCACTTCATGGCCAACACCTCCTCGTTCCTCATGGATGCCGATTCTCCAGGTCGCAATTTTTTTGTCAATAAATTTTGTGGGAATCCCTTCCGGTTTTTTTTGAAGGTACCGCAGGCCGGGGTTTGTTTACTGTAAAGGTGGCGAAAAAGGGGCAGGCTGGTATAATAATTATCAACATATAAATGGTAACCTTTTCCGAACAGGGGGTATGCCAACTCCCAGACAATTTTCCCACTGGTTCCAATATATGTGGGGCAATCACGGGGCTGGAGCTGGGAGTCTTTGCCTTCGTAGATCCTGAATTTGCAGACATATCCAGTGGCTCGATCACATAATTTATTTAATTTTAACCCATACCTGGCTCTCTTGCTTGGTATGTACTGCTTGAACTGCAGTCGGCCGGTGAAATGTACGAGGGACTCGTCCACACAAATTTTTTGGTCTGGGATGAAAACTTCTTCAAATCGCTGGGAAAAGGCATTGATTAGGGGGCGTATCTTGTACAATTTGTCGTAGTTGGGATGATCTCGGGGAGGGCACTGTGAATTGTCATTGAAGTGGAGAAAGCGCATAATCATGTCGTATATTTTCCTGGACATGACAGCGGAATATATGGGCATGTGTTGGATGGGGCGTTTGGACCAATATGAATGGACTTCGTTCTTTTTTGTAAGCCCCATATTGAACATAAGGCCCAAAAATAATTTAAATTCCTCCAATGTTAGACGCCGCCACTGGAACATGCGGGCGTAGGAAGAATCGGGGTTGGCAGCAATAAATTGGGATGCATACAGATTCGTTTGATCCACTATATTCTGCAGCAAATCTTGTGGGAAAAATAAACAAAAATAATCAAATTTAGAAAAATTTGTAGTGTCGGGCTGCACACCTGGCTGTGCGGTGAAAGGGGGGATGATAGCGGATCCTGAGTTGGCAGGCAACCATAAGGGGTTTGCCAGGGCATCGGGAAGGTAGGATTGGGGCTGGATTCTTCGGGTTGGGCGTGCATTTCCATTGCTTGTACTGGGCTCCTCTTCCTGGGGTATGGCGCTGCTGGTGGTGGGCAGTTCTCCTGATCTTGGTGCTGATCTTGGTGCTGATCTTGGTGCCGATCGCATTCTTTTGGGAGGGACGGTTTCCTCCGGGGACTCGGACTCTGAGCCACTATCCTCCACTGGCTCGTATTCCGAACCAGAATCGGATAATGGGAGCTCCCCGCTGCTCTCATCATCCGACATGGCAAGAATGGCATATGCCTCCTCAGGTGTGTAAACCCTTTGGGACATTATGGCAGTGCTTATTGGTGGGCCTGTGTAATGGTACTGCTGGTGGTAGTGGTGGCGGTCTGTGTGGTAGTACCGATGGAGGTATTAGTGGTGGGCCTGTGTGGTGGTACCGATGGCGGTATGGGTGGTGGTGGTACCAATGGCGGTACAGGTGGTGGTGGTACCGATGGCGGTACGGGTGGTGGTGGTGGCGGCGGTACCGATGGCGGTACAGGTGGCGGTACGGGTGGTGGTGGTAGCGATGGCGGTATGGGTGGTGGTGGTACCGATGGCGGTACAGGTGGTGGTGGTACCGATGGCGGTAC
Source organism: Rana muscosa (assembly GCA_029206835.1). Taxonomy (NCBI): domain Eukaryota; kingdom Metazoa; phylum Chordata; class Amphibia; order Anura; family Ranidae; genus Rana; species Rana muscosa. The sequence continues at coordinate 364,677,366 of CM055118.1, read as the reverse complement.
AGGTGGTGGTGGTACGGGTGGTGATGGTACCGATGGCGGTACAGGTGGTGGTACAGGTGGTGGTGGCACTACCGACGGTGGTACGGGTGGTGGTACTGGTGGTGGTACCGATGGCGGCACTAGTGGTGATACTGGTAGCGGGCCTGTGTGGCAGTATAGATGCTGGGCCTGGTGGCGGTACTGGTACCGATGGCGGTACTGGTAGCCTGTGTGGCGGTGCCAATGGCGGTACCGATGGAGGTGGGCCTGTGACAGATGATTGACAGATGGGCTGATTGATTGACAGATGGGCTGATTGATTGATTGACAGATGGGTTGATTGATTGACAGATGGGGTGATTGATTATAAGGTGGGGTGATTGATTGACAGATGGGCTGATTGATTGACAGATGGGCTGATTGATTGACAGATGGGCTGATTGACAGATGGGCTGATTGACAGATGGGCTGATTGACAGATGGGCTGATTGGCTGGGCTGATTGATGTGCTGGGCTGTGTGACAGGTCCTCTTTATGGGGGGGGCGTGTTGTGCACTGTAAATTTATGTAGACAAACTACACTGAGCTAACTTACTGATCTCTTCTCTCTCCTCACAGATCGGTGTGTGAGGAGAGAGCAGGGATCAGGTAGTAACTCCTGTGGAGTTTGTTTACATTTGTGACCGGCTGTGATTGGACACAGCCGGTCACGTGGTAAACAGCCAATTCATTGGCTGTTTACTCTGATCGGGGACGCGCTGTGTCCAAGGGACACTCGCCTTCCCCGATCCCCGCTCTGCAAGCCTGTGGCGGCGCGCACAGAGCGCGCCGCCGTGTTTGTTTTGACAGGTGATCAGCTGTGACTTTGACACAGCCGATCACATGATAAACAGCCAATGAAATTGGCTGTTTACCGTGATCGGGGAAGCGCTGTGTCCGAGGGACACATGCCGTCCCCGATCACCGCGCTGCGCGCCCCCGCGGGCGCGCGCAAGGCAATATCCTGCAGGACGTCATATGACGTCCAGTATCGATATTGCAACCACTTCCCGGACGTCAATTCGCTATTGACTGGGCGGGAAGTGGTTAATGAATCCCAAATGTGACATTTGAACTTGAGCTTTAAATTCCAGAAACTGTCAGGGTTTTGATGTATGTTGTAAATATATTTTAACTTCTAGACAATACTGCTATGTAACTAATATTTTGTTAGGAATATAAGTGCAGTTTAGACTAGTTTCACTCATCTCCCCCACATCCTGTAATTTACACCAAGGCATTTCCTATGGAAAAATCATGTATAAGTTGAAAACAGCTGTCAAGCTCGAGTTTCTTACTACATCGTGGGTAATGAGAGGGAGGTAATATTTTAAAATGTAGGTGTGGTTACTTTTGAGCGCGAATTTCAACAAAGAAAGAATTGTCTTTAAAAGCTGAGTGAGCAGGAAGGAACGCTCTCTTCTTCTACAGCCAGTCATCTTGAAACATCTATTTCTACAGCCAACAGACTATTCAGCATACACAGGGTTAATCGGCCATTTTAAGGACATCTTTTAAGGACATTTTAAGATTTATAGAAGCATGAGGCATCTGATATACTGAACTTTATTTTACACTTGAATATTATTTTGGAACCTTTATGAAGCTATTGAATTAATATACTGTAACTGTATTAATGCCTTTTTAGTGTGTATAATAAAACACACGGTTTGCTTTCAAGTAGAGTTGAGCGGACACCTGGATGTTTGGGTTCGACGGGTTCGGCCGAACTTCGGAAAAAAGTTCGGGTTCGGGACCGAACTTTAACCCGAACCCGGACCCGAACCCCATTGAAGTCAATGGGGACCCGGACTTCTAAGGACTAAAAAGGCTCTAAAAAGGTAATGGAAAGGGCTAGAGGGCTGCAAATGGCAGCAAAATGTTGTTAAGAGCATGGCAAGTGCTCTGCAAACAAATGTGGATAGGGAAATAACTTAAAATAACCTAAAAAAAATAAAAATAAATAATAATCTTGACCTAGGAGGACGAGGTCCATATGGAGTAGGAGGTTGAAGTGGCGGTGGATGTGGCTGTGTAGGTGGAAGCGGCGGTGGAGGAGGACGAGGCAGCCAACACTGATTCAAAAATACAACAATGGCTGTGTAATGCCGGTGATGTGTCGAATTCTGTCCCCCGTCAAATAGTGTCCACCCTGTACTGCGCTTGCTCAGTATGTAGGACAAGGGGATTTCTAAAATCTCCCAAGACGGCGCCTGCGTGGTGATTTCAGGTGAAGGCCACACCATCCATGGTTCAAGACGAGCAAAGTGAGGCCGTACCCGAAGCGTAGCGATCGAACCGAGCCCGTGAGGGGCCCTGTTACTATGTGCTACCGTATGTCCACTTGGATGGTGGGGCTTGAACCTGCACTCACAGCGCAGGCGCCGTTCATCTTCGGAGATTTTGTGAATCTCCTTGTCCTCTGTACTGCGCAAGCGCTGCGCATTTGCAGTATGGGCCGGACACAATCCGATGGCCGGACAGTTTTTATCACAACACCGGTATACATGTCTATTCTGCACAAGGTACGGACAAGTCCTGTGGGATCCATGCCTGGTTCATTTTAATGTACGTGAGCTTGTCCACATTGGCTCTGGACAGGCGGCTACGCTTGTCTGTGATAACGCCCCCTGCCGTGCTAAATACACGTTCAGATAATACACTGGCTGCAGGGCAGGCCAGCACCTCCAAGGCATAAAGGGCAAGCTCAGGCCATGTGCCCAATTTGGAGACCCAGAAGTTAAAGGGGGCAGACCCGTCATCCAGTACGTGTAGGCCTGTGGACACATACTGCTCAACCATGTTGGTGAAATGCTGCCTCCTGCTAAGACGTTCCATCTCAGCTGGTGGTGCTGGTTGTTGTGGCGTGCTGACAAAGCTTTTCCACATTTCAGCCATGCTAACCCTGCCTTCTGAGGTGCTGCCGGTGCCCCGGCTGCGTTGGCGACCTCTTCCTCCTCCTCTGCCTTCGCCTTGTGCTTCCACCGTACGCCCGCTGTCAGGTGGGAATGCCATCAGCAGCGCGTCTACCAGCGTGCGCTTGTACACGCACATCTTACGATCCCGCTCCAGTGAGGGAATTAAGGACGGTACGTTGTCCTTGTAACGGGGATCCAGCAGGGTGGCCACCCAGTAATCAGCACCAGTTAAAATGTGGGCAACTCGGCGGTCATTGCGGAAACACTGCAGCATGTAATCGCTCATGTGTGCCAGGCTGCCCAGAGGCAAAGAAAAGCTGTCCTCTGTGGGAGGTGTATCGTCTGTGTCCTCTGTATCCCCCCAGCCACGCACCAGTGATGGCCACGAGCTGGTCTGTGTGCCACCCTGCTGTGAAAATGCCTCCTCCTCCTCCTCCTCCTCCATCTCCTCCTCCACCTCGTCATCCTCCAGAACTGTTCCCTTTCCGCCGGACAATTGTGTACCTGGCGTTTGTTGGTGCAGGAACCCACCCTCGTAGCCACTTGTGAAAGACTGCCCTGAAAGCCTTTGAAATGATCCCGCTTCCTCCTCCTCCTCCTCCTCCTCCTCATCCTCCTGTGCCACATCCTCTTCCATCATCGCCCGAAGCGTTTTTTCAAGGAGGCATAGAACTGGGATAGTAACGCTAAGAACGGTGTCATTGGCACTGGACATGTTGGTGGAGTACTCGAAACAGCGCAACAAGGCACACAGGTCTCGCATGGAGGCCCAGTTATTGGTGGTGAAGTGGTGCTGTTCCGCAGAGCGACTCACGCGTGATTGCTGCAGCTGAAACTCCACTATCGCCTGCTGCTGCTCGCACAGTCTGGCCAGCATGTGCAAGGTGGAGTTCCACCTTGTGGGCACGTCACATATGAGGCGGTGAGCTGGAAGGCCGAAGTTACGCTGCAGCGCTGACAGGCGAGCAGCAGCAGGGTGAGAACGCCGAAAGTGCGCACACACAGCCCGCACTTTCTGCAGCAGCTCTGGCATATTGGGGTAATTTTTAAGGAACCTCTGGACCACCAAGTTCAGCACATGCGCCAGGCAAGGGATGTGCGTCAAACCGGCTAGGCCCAGAGCTGCTACGAGATTTCGCCCATTATCGCACACCACCAGGCCGGGCTTGAGGCTCACTGACAGCAACCACTCATTGGTCTGTTGTTCCATGTCCCTCCACAACTCCTGCGCGGTGTGGGGTTTTTCCTCCAAACAGGAAAGTTTTAAAACTGCCTGCTGTCATTTACCCCCGGCTGTGCTGAAGTTGGTGGTGAAGGTGTTACGCTGACCGAATGAGGAGGCGGTAGAGGATGAGGAAGCGGAGTAGGAGGAGTTAGCAACAGGAGGCAAACTGAAGCGCCCTGCAATCCTCGGTGGTGGAAGGACATGCGCCAAACTGCTATCTGCCTCAGGCCCAGCCGCCACTGCATTTACCCAGTGTGCTGTTAGGGAGATATAACGTCCCTGACCGTGCTTACTGGTCCACGCATCCGTAGTTAGGTGGACCTTGCCACAGATGGCGTTGCCTGGAAAAATAGTGGCGGCTGGGCACGACGTACTGTGGGACAGCCAATGCCATCAGGCTTTTAAAACTCTGCGTCTCCACCAGACGGAATGACAGCATTTCAAAGGCCAGGAGTTTTGAAATGCTGGCATTCAGGGCCAGGGATCGCGGGTGGCTAGGGGGGTACTTCCTCTTCCGCTCCAATGTTTGGGAGATAGAGAGCTGAACGCTTCCATGGGACATTGTGGAGATGGTTGGTGACCTAGGTGGTAGTGTTGCTGGCAGATGCTCTGTTTGCGGGGTGGCAGGTGCCACTGTCACTACAGAGGTGGATGAAGAGGCCGAGACTGCAGCAGAAGAGGAAGCAGGAGGAGCCAGAGACCTTTCTTGGTTTTTGAGGTGTCTACTCCACTGCAGCTCGTGCTTTGCACTTAGATGCCTGTTCATGCAGCTTGTGCTCAGGTTGAGAACGTTTATGCCTCGCTTCAGGCTCTGATTGCACAGCGTGCAAACCACTCGTGTCTTGTCATCAGCACATTGTGTGAAGAACTGCCACGCTGGGGAACTCCTTGGACCTGGCTTTGGTGTGCCCGGTCCCTTGCTGCATTGGGCAGTAGCAGACATACTGTCTAGCTGACAGACGCTCTGCTTTTGCACCCTGCTCCCTCTTCTGCTGTGCTGGTGGCTCTGTGCGACCACCGCCTCTTCCTCCAAACTACACTGGTCACCTGCATAACATTGATTCCATGTGGGGTCGAGGACCTCATCGTCCTCCACATCATCTTCCACCCAGTCTTCACCCCTGCCCTCCTTGTCTGTCTGCACAATTGCGAAAGCAGCAGCAGTTGGCACCTGTGTTTCGTCATCATCCGAGACGTACTGCGATGGTCCTCCCATGTACTCATCATGAAACATAAGTGGTTGGGCATCGGTGCACTCAATCTCTTCCACTTCTGGGGCAGGGCTAGGTGGATGGCCCTGGGAAACCCTGCTAACAGAGTCATCGAAAAGCAGAAGAGACTGCTGCATGATTTGGGGCTCAGAATGCTTGGCTGATTTGCAAGGGGGTGAGGTGAAAGACTGATGGACATGGGTTTCAGGTGCCAACTCTGTTCTTTCATCAGAAGAGTGGGTGGGAGACAATGTGAAGGAACCCGAGGCACTGTCAGCAACCCAATCTACTATCGCATGTACTTGTCCTGGCCTAAACATTCGTACAGCCTCATTAGGCGCGACAAAATACCGCCGCAGGCTCGGTCGCCTACTCGCACCTGAGGAAGGTGTTTCACTTGTGCGTGTATCTGGCACAGATTCACCACGTCCTCTCCCTGCAACAGGAGCTCCACCAGCAGCACCATGACCGGGGCCACCACGTCCCTTTGACCTTCTCCTCATATTTTCAAAATTTAGGATCTTGCCCTAAATGGGTGTTTTTGGAAGAGCAGAACACACCCACAGTACGTAACCGCTGAATCGCACAGCTACAGAAAATGCTATTCAAAAAAAATGTTTTTTTTTTAGTATAGCACAGTAGGAGAAAACTATATAGAAATTGTTTATTTCACACACCTCAAAATATGTATAACACACTGCAACCTTTTTTTTGGTGCCACTAAACGGCGTTTTTTGGAAGAGCAGAACACACCCACAGTACGTAACCGCTGACTCGCACAGCTACAGAACTGCAGAAAATGCTATTCAAAAAAAATTTTGTTTTTTTAGTATAGCACAGTAGGAGAAAACTATATAGAAATTGTTTATTTCACACACCTCAAAATATGTATAACACACTGCAACCTTTTTTTGGTGCCACTAAACTGCGTTTTTTGGAAGAGCAGAACACACCCACAGTACGTAACCGCTGAATCGCACAGCTACAGAACTGCAGAAAATGCTATTAAAAAAAAATTTGTTTTTTTAGTATAGCAACGTAGGAGAAAACTATAAAGAAATTGTTTATTTCAAACACCTCAAAATATGTATAACACACTGCAAACTTTCTTTGGTGCCACTAAACTGCGTTTTTTGGAAGAGCAGAACACACCCACAGTACGTAACCGCTGACTCGCACAGCTACAGAACTGCAGAAAATGCTATTCAAAAAAAATGTTGTTTTTTTAGTATAGCAACGTAGGAGAAAACTATAAAGAAATTGTTTATTTCACACACCTCAAAATATGTATAACACACTGCAACCTTTTTTTGGTGCCACTAAACAGCGTTTTTTGGAAGAGCAGAACACACCCACAGTACGTAACCGCTGAATCGCACAGCTACAGAACTGCAGAAAATGCTATTAAAAAAAAATGTTGTTTTTTTAGTATAGCAACGTAGGAGAAAACTATAAAGAAATTGTTTATTTCAAACACCTCAAAATACGTATAACACACTGCAACCTTTTTTTGGTGCCACTAAACGGCGTTTTTTGGAAGAGCAGAACACACCCACAGTACGTAACCGCTGAATCGCACAGCTACAGAACTGCAGAAAATGCTATTCAAAAAAAAATTTGTTTTTTTAGTATAGCACAGTAGGAGAAAACTATATAGAAATTGTTTATTTCACAGATTGTAGAATCAGGACTACCTCTTCTATCTTTTTATCTCTCCCTAAAAGCAGCAGCAGCAGACTAGATCCTCTCCCTATCTATTCTGAAGCAGAGTGTCATGTGTGCTGTGTGCCTCTAGCTTATATAGAAGCTGGGTCACATGTTGCACTGACCAATCACAGCCATGCCATTAGTAGGCATGGCTATGATGGCTTCTAAGGGCACACCAGCTAATCAAAAGGTGATTGGCTGGCCCCTGAAGCATTTCTAAATGCGTTATTAGATTGCCGAACCCGGACTTTTGGGCAAAGTCCGGGTTCGGGTTCGGGAAAAAGCTTTAAAGTTCGGGTTCGCTCAACACTACTTTCAAGCTGATTCACGAATTTTGTCTCAGACGAATACATCAAGAACGGTATTCCGTTAATTTTACTGATTTTTAACATTTAACAGTGCCCGGCTTTCAAAAATCGGTGCTCATTAACTGTAGGTCCCCCAGACAAACTTTGCACACGTATATAGGAGAAATGGGGCTACATGTGTGCCATGTTTCGGGTTCAGGGGACCTTGGACCGGCCCGTACCGGGTCCCTAAAGTCACCGGAGAAATTACCGTTTAACATGGGAGTCTATGGAAGGGGTGCCCGGCTTTGAAAAATCAGTGCTCCCCGGCTGTAGGTCTCCCAGGCTACAAACAATGCACACTTGTAGAGGAAGAGTGAGGCTACATGTGTGCCAAGTTTGGGGTCCAGGGGACCTACGGCGGGCCAGTACCAGGTCCCCAAAGTCTGGGAGATCAGGCACAAAAAGGTGACTCGAGTATAAGCCGAGGGGGGCATTTTCAGCACAAAAAAATGTGCTGAAACACTTGGCTTATACTCGAGTATATACAGTATATTTTATTTTGCTAGGGTCCTTTTTATATTTCAGGATGTGCAGCATAAAGTTGTTGCTGCTGACACAGGCAAAGCTGCCCTTTGTTTGAAGCATGACACCATATGTGCAGTAAATTAGTGTTCAGCAAAGCACAAATCTATTCAGTTTAGGCCAAACCCTTTTATTCAAAATGTCAGGCAGGCCAAAAGTAAGAGGCAGAGGAGATAGCAGGCAGAGGAGATAGCAGGGGGTGAGCAGGTTCTATGGGACAAAGTTTTCTGGGCCACACAATTTAAAGGCAGGGCAAGTCTGCTTTTCCTATAACATAGTGGCCATGTTGTTCCACCACAGCATTTTCTGACACTAATGCCGCGTACACACGATCGTTTTTAATGTAATTTTCAAAAACGACGTTTTTCTCTACGTGATTTTTCTTGTTTCCTCTCAAGCCTGTCTTGCATACACACGTTCATTAAAAAAAACACTCGAGCAAAGCGCAGTGACGTACAACACGTACGACGGCACTATAAAGGGGAAGTTCCGTTCGAATGGCACCACCCTTCATGTTAGTAAAGTTTGTTGAGCGACGATTCGCGCTTTTCAGCCTTTACAGCGTGACGAATGTGCTATCTCCATTACGAACGCTAGTTTTACCAGAACGAGCGCTCCCGTCTCATACTTGATTCTGAGCATGCGCGTTTTTTTCCCCTCGTAAGAGCGTACACACTATCGTTTTTCACGTCGTTAAAAAAAACAACGTGAAAAAATAGAGCAGGTTCTCATTTTTTCACGTTGTTAAAAATGCTCTGGAGCCCACACATGATCGTTTTTAATGGCCAATTAAAAAAATTGCATTTTTAACGACATGAAAAATGATCGTGTGTGCGCGGCATTACACAGTATGTGTTGGAGCTTCCTACTCTCCCTGTAGCAGTGTGCTGTCTGAGAGGGCCTTAAACGCAGAAGGAGGTTTTGTTTTGGAAAAGCAAACCTGCTCAGTCTCTAAGCCCTGGGTCACACTGGTGCCATTTGACATGCGATTTGACATGTCAAATCGACAAAATTTGCCGCAAATTGCGGGCAATGGCACCGTCCTAATCGGTGCGACGCCGCATCTGCGGCGCTGCACCGATTACAAAAAGTAGTTTCTGTACTACTTTTTGCGATTTCAGCCGCGATTTACATTGACATCTGTGTCAGATGTCTCTGAAATCGAGCTGAAATCGGGACTGACAGGCAGGAGTGAAATCGTGTGAGTTCAGCTGAACTCGCACGGCTCACTCCCGCAGCCCCAGTGTGAACCTGGGCTAAAAGTGTGGAATTGCTCACTTTCATTACAATGAACCAGGAAAACCCCAGCTGGTAATGCTACAGCCTAAACCTAAAGTCGAAACACAATGTTTATTAGGCTTGTGCAATTCGTTTCGTAACGAATCGAAATTCGTCCGAATTTAGCAACTTTCGGACATTCGGAAGCATTCGAATTTCCGAACAAAGCAATTACGAATAAAACCGAATCCGAAATAAATTATACCGCAAAATAGCGAATGCCCGAATGTCTTCGGCATAATTCGTTATGAAAAAACTTATGAATGTACAAATCCATTGGAAACACAATAACACTCACTCTGCTCTGCTCTCTGCTTCTCCTTCACCGTGCTGAACTCCCTCTCAAAATGGTGTACAGGGGCGGAGGCTATAGCCGCATGTAAAAAACGAAAGTAAAATACGAGATTTCTAATCCATTCGAAGCACAATAACACTCTGCTCTGCTCTCTGCTTCTCCCTCACCGTGCTGAACCCTCTCAAAATGGTGTACAGGGGCGGAGGCTATAGCCGCATGTAAAAAACAAAAGTAAAATACGAGATTTCGAATCGTTACAAATAACCGCTATGTATTTCGAAAAGTACAAATCCATTCGAAGCACATTAGGCATAATAGGCAGCGTCGTCGTGAGAGAGACACAGAAAATTACGAATCAACGAACCCAAAAAAAGTTACGAAAGTAGGAGTTGTGTCCAGAATCAACGAAAAACAACGTACTCTACCGAAAGTACGAATTATAAAGCAACAAAAAATTCAACGAAAAATGTCGCTTGCAAAAATACGAATGAGTCCGAACACGAAAAATCCCGTCTAGCAAAATTACGAATGATTACGAATCAACAGGACCGGAAAGAAACGAACCGAAATGGAACGAATTTTTCCGTTGTGCACAAGCCTAATGTTTATGCAGCTGGACCCAACCTGCCAAATTTCCAATGTTTGATGCAAGGGAAACCCTGCATTGTGCCTCAAAATTTGTGGGCTATTCCAGTGATCTTTAATTAAGAAATGTTAAACAGCGCTTGCTCCACCTACTTGTGCTAATTACCTATATCTAGTGCCTTGGTATCTGGATCTGGATCATAATAGTATTGTAAACCAATAAGTGCCAATTCTCTCAATCTCCAAATTCATATATATATACAGTATCTCACAAAAGTGAGTACACCCCTCACATTTTTATGAATATGTTATTATATCTTCAACACTGAAGAAATGACACTTTGCTACAATGTAAAGTAGTGAGTGTACAGCTTGTATAACAGTGTAAATTTGCTGTCCCCTCAGAAGAACACACAGCCATTAATGTCTAAACCGCTGGCAACAAAAGTGAGTACACCCCTAAGTGAAAATGTCCAAATTGGGCCCAAAGTGTCAATATTTTGTGTGGCCACCATTATTTTCCAGCACTGCCTTAACCCTCTTGGGCATGAAGCTTACCAGAGATTCACAGGTTGTCACTGGAGTTATTTTCCCTCCCTGGTGTCATGTGACTCATTAATGTTACAAAGTCTCAGGTGTGAATGGGGAGCAGGTCTGTTAAATTTGGTGTTTTCGCTCTCACTCTCTCATACTGGTCACTGGAAGTTCAACATGGCACCTCGTGGCAAAGAACTCTCTGAGGATATGAAAAAAAGAATTGTTGCTCTACATAAAGATGGCCTAGGCTATAATAAGATTGCCAAGACCCTGAAACTGAGCTGCAGCACGGTGGCCAAGACCATACAGCAGTTTAACAGGACAGGTTCCACTCAGAACAGGCCTCGCCATGGCCGACCATAGAAGTTAAGGGGACGTGCTCAGCGTCATATCCAGGGGTTGTCTTTGGGAAATAGACGTATGAGTGCTGCCAGCATTGCTGCAGAGGTTGAAGGGGTGGAGGATCAGCCTGACAGTGCTCAGACCATACGCCGCACACTGCATCAAATTGGTCTACATGGCTGCCGTCCCAGAAGGAAGCCTCTTCTAAAGATGATGCACAAGAAAGCCAGCAAACAGTTTACTGAAGACAAGCAGACTAAGGACATGGATTACTGGAACCATGTCCTGTGGTCTGATGAGACCAAGATAAACTTATTTGGTTCAGGTGGTGTGAAGTGTGTGTGGCGGCAACCAGTTGAGGAGTACAAAGGCAAGTGTGTCTTCCCTACAGTCAAGCATGGTGGTGGGAGTGTCATGGTCTGGGGCTGCATGAGTGCTGCCGGCACTGGGGAGCTACAGTTCATTGAGGGAACCATGAATGCCAACATGTACTGTGACATATAGAAATATGAAGGTATTGGGACTTTTTAGGTGCAACGACTACACAATATTCAATATGAAAAATATAATTTTATTACAAAATATATATGAAAAATCATATGTACAAATATACATGAACCATCAAAATAAACATAATAGAGTTTCCAAAGTGCATATAGACAAAATTCTCTACATGTTTCGCCATTTTGTAGGCTTCCTCAGGAGTTTGTCATGCAAATACTGGAAACAAAAAAAGGAAAATAAATACATAATAATATTTACTCAAATTTCAAACTCAAAATTACAAAACAAAATATTATTAAAAAAAGAGAAAAGGGATAACTGAAAACCATAACCAGCCCAATGGTTGCTCAAAAGTTCATCTCAAAATTGGATCTATTTATTTAAGGTATATGACCTTATTAATATCAGTTGTAAGTACATTACCTGTAAATTTTGATGGTACAATCTAAAATGAAGAATGACCAGATAGCCAATGAGCTATCCCACACGGGGGCGCCCGTAAGGAGGGGATCATATGGTGTATCATAGAGGGGGAGAAATACTGGCACAGATAACCACCCGGATATTACTAGCACAGGAACAGAGGGCCATCTGGGGGAAATTACAAAGAAAAATCGAATGAAGTCAAATAACAATCTATATATAAGAATAAAGGCGTCTCCATCTAATTATACGGCACATACCCCATCAGTATTTACCTGTTTATGGCTATTGATAGTAAAAAATATTTTAGAATAGGCAAAAAAGGGGGGGCAATATCTCCAAAGTACCCCAATCAGGGTCCACTCTAAAGGAAAAAGAATTAATGGAAATTACTATAAATATATAATAATCCCCTCTAGTTGGTAATCAAAATATTAGCCATATACTTGCTAGCTGATATATACCTGGTTAATCCAATTGGATAAAGTATGTCCACATTAAGGCATCTCTGCCGAAAAACTTGTTGTACAAAACCAATCAATCAGTTTTACTGAAAAAATCTATAAAATATAAAAACCATTTTAGATTAAAGTCCAATTAAACCAGACAACAGGATAAAAACCAATGTTGCCCGTAAAGAGATCTAGTGCCTAAGTAATTTACCTTTGACTGATATCTAAGAACGTCTTCTCCCCAGAATGTTGGTCATGCTACTGATTTGCAAGGCTGCGATCCGGACTATACACCCCCCCCTTCCCATTGGACGCACAATGACGCCAAATCAATGGGCGGAGCGGGCACGTCAGTTCCGACATCCGCCCATCGTCAGATCCGACCCGGAAGTGACAATTCCACCACTGAAAACCGGAGACGTCCGCCGGAAGCGCCATCCCGCTCATCAGGAGAAAATATCCTGACGAGCTGGACGCACCATAAGACGGATCCGGAAGGGGGAAAAAAAATGCCTAGAGTATAGAAAAGGGCAGACTTCCCTTTAAAGTCACGGCAGAAATGGCACATTACGATGTTAGAAAAAGAGGGCCAGGATATCCGGTGGGCTTGGTCAGATGGCGCTCAGATTGTCTCCCAAAGGAGAACAAAGAGAAACGCCCTGGGCGCCCATATGATCACCAAATCCCCCCCAAAAAAGAAAGGGGAAACGCCACCCTAAAAAAATGTGATAAACTCCATTGAATTCAATTACATATAAGGTAGATTATCAATAATTAAAGAGAGCCCCCATGGAATATAGAAATGGTACATTCAGTCACCTGTACATAAAGACAAATTTGATAAACAAAAATAAAATAACAAAACAAAATTTTATTTGTTTTAGACAGAGTCTACATATACAGCATAACTATTTTTATCCTACAAAAAGGGTTTGAAACTGATGGACTCATTTAACCCGGGATACATAGTAGCTCTCAAGGTATGTATCCATCTGGTTTCTCGTTGTAGGAGATTTTTATCCACATCCCCACCCCTTTCATTAAGAGGTATGTATTCTAAAGCAAATAATTTAATCTTTGATAGATCGAAGGAGTGGAAAAGACCACTATGTCTACTAATAGGAGTCTCCATTTTTTTTTCTTTTGAATGAGAGATACATGGTCTCTCATTCTGTGAAAGAAAGGCCTCTTTGTTTTACCAACATAAAAGGCCTTACAATCACAGATCATCAAATAAATGACGCCAATTGACTGGCAATTGCTAAAGAAATTTGGTCTATACGTGACTCCATTAGGGAGAACTATTTCAGTAGAATCATATATAAACCTACAAAATTCACAATGACCACATGGGGCCGAACCCTTTCTACTCTCAACCCTCTTGATTTGGAGATGGCTATGAACTAGTTGATCTTTTAAAGACCTAGATTTTCTATAGGTAATTTGGGGAAATGGCTTAATATATTTGGAGATAATCTCATCTGTTGCTAGCAAAGGCCAGAATTTTTCAATAATTTTTCTTACTTTCTGATGTTCACCAGAGAACCTGGTGATTAGTCGTACCGATTGGTCAGTAGTTTGAGACTTCTTAGGATGTATTAAATCTTTCCTATTTTTATTTTTTGCTCGTTTGTAAGCTTTTTTGAGGGTTGAACGACTATACCCTCTAGCAATTAGTCGCGATTGGAGGGCAGAGGCCTCCGTCTCGAAATCTACTTCCTTACTACAATTTCTTCGAATTCGTAAGTACTGACTGTATGGGATACTTTGTACCAGAGTCCTGGGATGAGAACTTGTGGCATGCAGGATGGTATTGCCTGAAGAGGGCTTTCTATATAATGAAGAGCCCAAGGTGCCATCAGAATTTAAGTAAATAGAAATATCCAGAAAATTTATCACATTCTGGTCACAAATCATCGTAAATTTGAGATTAAAGGAATTTACAGCTAATGAAGACATAAAGGATGTTAATTCCTCTAAGGAGCCAGTCCACACAACAAAAATGTCATCGATAAAGCGTCGCCATATCAAGACTTTATCAAAAAACATTTCAAATGATTCCAAAGAAAAAATCTCCCGTTCCCACCCCCCCAGGTACAGATTGGCGTACGATGGGGCACACTTGGTCCCCATCGCAACACCCTGCACCTGGAGGTAGTGGGAACAGTCGAAAACAAAAATATTGTTTGTAAGTATAAACAACAACAATTCCAAAATGAAATTGTTGTAGGGCCTGGCTCCAGGTCCTCTCTCAGAAAGGAAGCCGTCTATAACTTGAATACCCCTAGTGTGGGGGATAGAGTTATAGAGGGCTTCAACGTCTATAGCTACTAGCCATGACCCCGGTGGTACACATAGACCATCCAAGGATCTCAGTAGATCGGCGGTGTCTTGAATGTAGGAACTTAAGGAACCTACATGGGGCCTCAAATAATCGTCTACCAGCTTACTAGCTGGTTCTGTAAGGCAGCCAATCCCTGACACAATCGGACGGCCAGGGGGATTTTCCAAATTTTTGTGCACCTTTGGCAGAGCATAAAACGTGGGAAGTCTCGGCTTGTCAATAACCAAGAATTCACACGTCTTCTTGTCTATAAGGTTATCACAAAATGCCCGATTAATGAGGATACGGTATTTTGTCTCCGCATATTTTACCTGTGCAAAAGGAATAGAGCGATACCAACTTTTATTTGAAAGGAGGTTCATGACCATCTGCTTATATTTGTTTAAATCCATTACCACTATGTTACCTCCTTTATCCGAGGGTTTTATCACTAAATGTTCGTTCTGTTTTAAAGATAACACGGCTTTTTGTTGGGATGGCTTAAGATTGGTATTTCTTCTAAACCTTTTCCAATTGGTACTCTGTAGTTCCTTTGTAACTTGTTGGGTGAATGCCCAAATGTTGGGGTTTCCTTGGAGAGTAGGAAAGGTCCTGGATTTCGGTTTATATAGATTAGGTGGAGGAAAAATTCTCTCCGTGGGAATCTCATCTACGAGGCCAGACTGGGGTTCCTCAAGGGGGTCATCTAGTGGATTACCTTCTTCCCATAATTCCATTAAATCGTTTATTGCCTGAATCTCCTTAATTGTTTTATTTTGCCAGAGATCTTCCCCCATGGAATCCATGGGAGAACGTTTATAATCCCTGTCAAACATGATCTTAAAAGTAAGTTTTCTCGCAAAGAGATTGACGTCCTTTATAATTTCAAAGGCATCAACCTCCTGATCAGGACAAAAAGTCAGACCAAGGCCCAAAACCTCCGTCTGATCCGGTGTAAGTAAATGTGAAGACAGATTGATTACTTGGAAGTTACTTTGGGAGTTGCTTTGGGTGCCTGTGAAAGAATGGGTGTCTTTTTGGTGTCCACAATATATTTTATAGATTTTTTCAGTAAAACTGATTGATCGGTTTTGTACAACAAGTTTTTCGGCAGAGATGCCTTAATGTGGACATACTTTATCCAATTGGATTAACCAGGTATATATCAGCTAGCAAGTATATGGCTAATATTAGAGGGGATTATTATATATTTATAGTAATTTCCATTAATTCTTTTTCCTTTAGAGTGGACACTGATTGGGGTACTTTGGAGATATTGCCCCCCCTTTTTTGCCTATTCTAAAATATTTTTTACTATCAATAGCCATAAACAGGTAAATACTGATGGGGTATGTGCCGTATAATTAGATGGAGACGCCTTTATTCTTATATATAGATTGTTATTTGACTTCATTCGATTTTTCTTTGTAATTTCCCCCAGATGGCCCTCTGTTCCTGTGCTAGTAATATCCGGGTGGTTATCTGTGCCAGTATTTCTCCCCCTCTATGATACACCATATGATCCCCTCCTTACGGGCGCCCCCGTGTGGGATAGCTCATTGGCTATCTGGTCATTCTTCATTTTAGATTGCACCATCAAAATTTACAGGTAATGTACTTACAACTGATATTAATAAGGTCATATACCTTAAATAAATAGATCCAATTTTGAGATGAACTTTTGAGCAACCATTGGGCTGGTTATGGTTTTCAGTTATCCCTTTTCTCTTTTTTTAATAATATTTTGTTTTGTAATTTTGAGTTTGAAATTTGAGTAAATATTATTATGTATTTATTTTCCTTTTTTTGTTTCCAGTATTTGCATGACAAACTCCTGAGGAAGCCTACAAAATGGCGAAACATGTAGAGAATTTTGTCTGTATGCACTTTGGAAACTCTATTATGTTTATTTTGATGGTTCATGTATATTTGTACATATGATTTTTCATATATATTTTGTAATAAAATTATATTTTTCATATTGAATATTGTGTAGTCGTTGCACCTAAAAAGTCCCAATACCTTCATATTTCTATATAGCTTCTTAATGAAGGGATTTGGTGCCTATGAGATACAGGTGACAGGTATTATTTTCAATTTCTCCATGTACTGTGACATACTGAAGCAGAGCATGATCCCCTCCCTTCAGAGACTGGGCCGCAGGGCAGTATTCCAACATAACGACCCCAAACACACCTCCAAGACGTCCACTGCCTTGCTAAAGCCACTCTGTGCAAAACAAACTGCACAGTGGAGGCAAGTATGATATGTTTGTTATTTAACCACTTCAATACAGGGCATTTCACCCCCTTCCTGCCCAGACAAATTTTTAGTTTTCAGCGATCTTGCACTTTGAATGACAATTGCGCGGTCATGCAACACTGTACCCAAATGAAATGGGTTTTTTTTCCCCACAAATAGAGCTTTCTTTTGGAGTGCTGCCAGCATTGCTGCAGAGGTTGAAGGGGTGGAGGATCAGCCTGACAGTGCTCAGACCATACGCCGCACACTGCATCAAATTGGTCTGCATGGCTGTCGGCCCAAAAGGATGCCTCTTCTAAAGATGATGCACAAGAAAGCCTTCAAACAGTTTGCTGAAGATAAGCAGACTAAGGACATGGATTACTGGAACCACGTCCTGTGATCTGATGAGATCAAGATAAACGTATTTGGTTCAGATGGTGTCAATTGTGTGTGGCGGCAACCAGAGACAAAGACGAGTGTGTTTTGCCTACAGTCAAGCATGGTGGTGGGAGTGTCATGGTCTGGGGCTGCATGAGTGCTTCCGGCACTGTGGAGCTACAGTTCATTGAGGGAACCATGAATGTCAACATGTACTGTGACATACTGAAGCAGAGCACGATCCCCTCCCTTCGGAGACTGGGCCGCAGGGCAGTATTCCAACATGATAACGACCCCAAACACACCTCCAAGATAACCACTGGCTTGCTAAATAAGCTGAGGGTAAAGGTGATGGGCTGGCCAAGCATGCCTCCAGACCTAAACCCTATTGAGCATCTGTGGAGCATCCTCAAACAGAAGGTGGAGGAGCGCAAGGTTTCTAACATCCACCAGCTCTGTGATGTCATCATGAAGGAGTGGAAGAGGACTCCAGTGGCGACCTGTAAAGCTCTTGTAAACTCCATGCCTAAGAGGGTTAAGGCAGTGCTGGAAAATAATGGTGGCCACACAAAATATTGACACTTTGGGCCCAATTTAGACATTTTCACTCAGGGGTGTACTCACTTTTGTTGCAACAGTTTAGACAATAATGGCTGTGTGTCGAGTTATTTTGAGGGGACAGCAAATGTACACTGTTAAACAAGCTGTACACTCACTACTTTACATTGTAGCAAAGTGTAATTTCTTCAGTGTTGTCACACGAAAGATATAATAAAATATTTACAAAAATGTGAGGGGTGTACTCACTTTTGTGAGATACTGTGTGTATATATATATATATATATATATATATATATATATATATATATATAAATAAATGAATTATGTAAAGTGCATAGATGAGTGACTCAATATTAAATACTAATTAATTAATAAATATACACAACCAACTATAAATAATATAGTGACATAACAAGTGCATAAAGTGATATAAGTGCAAATACAATACAAAGTCTTTAAAAGTGCTGTTGTGCTCCGTGCTCCAATGGTGTCTGTGTATCCAACTCTTGGGGGCTGTAATAGCTTCACACTCACCAGATTCGTTGGACTCTTTTACCTTATGGCAAACTAAATCTATTGTGCTTTTAGGTCTCTTGGGGGGACCTATCCTACTATGATGTTCTCTGGTGCTCCCACTGACGCTATAGCCTCCTATAAGGACTTTACCGCTCCGGGACCAAAGTATGCAGGTATATGATATATAGAGAGAAACTCCTCATCGTGTAAGATCCTCAAAACATTTTATTAGACTTGGGCATCTTACATATTAAAATCCTTTAAAAAAAAAAAAAAAAGTCCACCTGGACGGCACAAATATTGCAGCCGGCTGGCACGAATAGAGGTCACTGCCTGTGGAAAAGCGTGCGTTCCACTGTCAGAGCCGGTAGTGACTAGGGATGAGCTCGGTGTTCGAGTCGAACATAGGTTCGACTCGAACATCGGCTGTTCGCGCGTTCGGCGAACAACGAACGATTTGGGCCGTTCGCGCCAAATTCGAGTGACGCGAACGGCCCACAATACACTGCGCCATCGCAGTGTAATCCCGGCGCTGTGATTGGCCAAGCATGCACTGTGACCCTGCATGCTTGGCCAATCACAGCGCCGGCAGCGAGGAGAGCAATGATTGGCCACAGGCAGGATGCCTGTGGCCAATTATTGCTGAGGGGGTTTAGTACACGCCCCACACTATAAAAGGCCTCCAGCGCGGCGGCCTCGTGTAGTGTGTTCCGCGCAGGGAAAGAGTTACATAGGCAGGGACAGTGTCAGTGCTATTTGTACCTCAAACTTGTGTGTAGGGACAGAAAAGGATAGGTAGGGAGAGTGTCAGTGGTGTCATATTCTTTGCTAAACCTTGTGTGTAGGGACAGACAAGGATCGGCAGGGAGAGTGTCAGTGTCATATTCTTTGCTAAACCTTGTGTGTAGGGACAGACAAGGATCGGCAGGGAGAGTGTCAGTGTCATATTCTTTGCTAAACCTTGTGTGTAGGGACAGACAAGGATCGGCAGCGAGAGTGTCAGTGTCATATTCTTTGCTAAACCTTGTGTGCTGGGAAAGACAAGGATCAGCAGGGAGAGTGTCAGTGTCATAATCTTTGCTAAACCTTGTGTGCTGAACCATATTGCTAAACCTTGTGTGTAGGGACAGACAAGGATAGGTAGGCAGAGTGTCAGTGTCATATTCTTTGCTAAACCTTGTTTGTAGGGACAGACAAGGATCGGCAGGGAGAGTGTCAGTGTCATATTCTTTGCTAAACCTTGTATGCTGAACCATATTGCTAAACCTTGTGTGTAGGGACAGACAAGGATAGGTAGGCAGAGTGTCAGTGTCATATTCTTTGCTAAACCTTGTTTGTAGGGACAGACAAGGATCGGCAGGGAGAGTGTCAGTGTCATATTCTTTGCTAAACCTTGTGTGCTGAACCATATTGCTAAACCTTGTGTGTAGGGACAGACAAGGATAGGTAGGCAGAGTGTCAGTGTCATATTCTTTGCTAAACCTTGTTTGTAGGGACAGACAAGGATAGGCAGGGAGAGTGTCAGTGTCATATTCTTTGCTAAACCTAGTGTGCTGAACCATATTGCTAAACCTTGTGTGTAGGGACAGACAAGGATAGGCAGTCGACAGTGTCAGTGTCCTATTCTTTGCTAAACCTTGTGTGCAGGGAGAGAGAAGGATAGGCAGGGGACAGTGTCAGTGTCATTGTTGCTAAACCTCCTGCACAGTATACACCTGAAGCTACCCCTTATTGCTGGTTTTCCCATCTCCCTGCAGGCCATTAGAATGTCTGGAAGGCAAACAAGGAGAGGCAGACAGTCAGGAGCCAATAAAAGAGGGCAAGCAGGCTCTGTGTCTGGGGGCAACAGTGCTGGTCGTGGACGCAGTGCATTGTCATCAGCACATGGCCATGGGACACGCTTGTCCTTCTTTTCGGCAGCTGGACATGTTGAGTCACATCATGCCGAAGACTTGGTAGAGTGGATGACCAAGCCCTCCTCATCCTCCTCATCCTCTCTCACCCAGGCTCAGGGTACTGGCAAAGCAGCTGCCAAAGCGTCCTCTTCCCTGGTATCAATGTCATCATCAGTCACTCCTTCCCTAGACCCACCATGCCCTCCTCCTGAGGAGTCCCCCGAACTGTTTGAGCACAGTGTTGGGTACATGCTCCAGGAGGATGCCCAGCGTTTCGAAGGGTCTGATGATGATACCCAGCTAGAGGAAGGCAGTAGCATGAGAGCAGAGAGAGGGGATGCTCAAGAAGGACACCAATCTGGCAGTCATGTTCCAGCAGCTGCAGCATACTGCCAGATTGGCTCCAGTGATGAGGAGGGAGGGGATGATGAGGTCACTGACTCCACGTGGGTGCCTAATAGGAGAGAGGAGGAGGAGGAGGATGAGGAGGAGGCACATCTCCAACGAGGCAGGATGCCCTTGGGTGGCCAGCGTAAGGGCAGCACACCGACGGAATCACACCGCAGAGCTCCGCCTGTGCAGAGCGCTGCCTATGCCCGTTATTCAAAAAGTTCTTTGGTGTGGGCCTTTTTTGAGGCGAGTGCATCAGATCGCACAGCTGCTGTTTGCAACATATGTCTCAAGCGTATATCGAGTGGCCAAAACATCAGCCGCTTGGGCACCACATGCTTGACCAGACATATGTTGACCTGCCATGCAGCTCGTTGGCAAGCCTACCTTAAAGACCCACTCCAAAGAACAAAGCGTACCTCTCCTTGCACCGCATCAGCTGGGATCTCCAACCCCACTATACCTTCAGTCCTCTCTAAAACCTGCACTGAGAGGAATGAAGGTGTAGAATTAGGTGTGTCACAGCCAAGTACTTGCGGCCACTCTGCTAGCAGTACACCAACGTCCGATTCTAGCAAGCAAATTTCCCTGCCCCAGCTGCTGGACCGTCGAAAGAAGTTTACTCCCAGCCATCCACATGCCCAGCGGTTGAATGCTAGCTTGGCTAAATTGCTAGCGCTTCAACTGCTGCCTTTTCAGTTGGTAGACTCGGCCCCCTTCCATGAGTTTGTGCAATGTGCGGTTCCTCAGTGGCAGGTTCCCAAACGCCACTTTTTCTCACGGAAGGCGATTCCGGCTCTCTACCGGCATGTGGAAGGCAATGTCTTGGCCTCGCTGGACAGGGCGGTCAGCGGTAAGGTGCATATTACCGCTGACTCATGGTCCAGCAGGCCTGGACAGGGACGTTACCTTTCTTTCACGGCCCATTGGGTCACTCTTTTGGCATCTGGGAAGGATGCAGGACAAGGTGCAGTAGTGTTGGAGGTTGTTCCACCGCCACGCCTCCAAAATGCTACTACTGGTTGTGACACACCTCTGTCCTCCACCCCCTCCTCTTCTTCTTCCTCCGTGGCCTCTTCCTGTGCTTTGTCCTCGGAACCAGCGGTGCTCTGTAGGCGTTCAAGGGGCTACGCAAGTACGCAGGCAAAAAGATGCCATGCCGTGCTTGCGCTGGTGTGTTTGGGGGACAGGAGCCACACTGGGGCAGAGGTTCTGTCTGCTCTGCAGGGGCAGGCCGAGAGGTGGTTGACGCCACGCCAGCTTAAGCCAGGAATGGTAGTTTGCGACAATGGCACCAACCTCCTCTCCGCTCTTCGACAGGGACAACTGACCCATGTGCCCTGTGTGGCTCACGTCCTTAACCTGGTGGTGCAGCGGTTCTTGGGCAGGTACCCGGGCTTACAGGATGTCCTGAGGCAGGCCAGGAAAGTCTGTGTGCATTTCCGCAGATCTTATAATGCCAGTGCTCGCCTGGCTGAGCTGCAAAAGGAGTTGAACCTGCCCAAGAACCGCCTTATATGTGACATGCCCACCAGGTGGAACTCAACGTTGGCCATGCTGCAGCGGCTGCACACGCAGCAGAGGGCCATCAATGAGTACCTGTGCGACTACGGCACCAGGACAGGGTCAGGGGAGCTCGGTTTTTTTTCACCACGCCAGTGGGGCATGATCAGGGATGCATGCACTGTCCTGGCACCATTTGAGGAGGCCACGAGGATGGTGAGCAGTGACAGTGCATGCATCAGTGACACTGTACCTCTTGTCCACCTGTTGGAACATACGCTGCGTGGAATAATGGACAGGGCACTTGAGGCAGAACAGAGGTAGGAAGAGGAGGACTTCCTTGCCTCTCAAGGCCCCCTTTACCCAGACAGTGTTCCTTCTGTCCCACCCATCGCACAGGAAGAAGAGGAGGAGGAGGAGGAGGATTGTGTCAGCATGGAGGTGGAGCCTGGCACTCAGCATCATCAGCAGCAGTCTTTTAGGGATGAAGTCCCAAGAAACCAGTGGACTTGTACGTGGCTGGGAGGAGGTGGCTGCGGATCATGTCGTCCTTAGTGACCCAGAGGACTCCGGACTGAATGCCTCAGCTAACCTACGCTGCATGGCCTCCCTGATCCTGCAAAGTCTGCGGAAGGATCCTCGTATTCTTCGGATCAAGGAGAGGGACCATTACTGGCTTGCCACTCTCCTTGATCCACGGTACAAGGGTAAGGTTGCGGACCTTATCTTACCGTCGCAGAGGGAGCAGAGGATGAGACAACTCCGGGAGGCCTTGCAGAAAGGTCTGTGCAATGCGTTCCCAGAGACTGGGAGGTTACAAACTCCTGGTCTTGGACAACGAGTTGCTGAGGCTTCGGTCAGTCAAAGAAGGAGCGGT
This sequence comes from Rana muscosa, assembly GCA_029206835.1. Classification (NCBI taxonomy): domain Eukaryota; kingdom Metazoa; phylum Chordata; class Amphibia; order Anura; family Ranidae; genus Rana; species Rana muscosa. The sequence continues at coordinate 364,654,312 of CM055118.1, read as the reverse complement.
GGGGAAGGTGGCCGTCTGACCGATGCGTTCAGACAATTCTTTAGTCCGCAGCCCCAAGGTATGATCGGTTCCAGCAACCATCGCCAGCGTCTGATATACATGGTGCAGGAATACCTAGGGGCAAGGTCAGACTTGGACACCTTCCCCACCGAAAATCCTCTGGCTTACTGGGTCTTGAGGATGGATCACTGGCCAGAGCTTGCACAGTATGCAATTGAGCTACTGGCCTGTCCTGCATCCAGCGTTCTTTCAGAACGCACATTCAGTGCTGCTGGAGGATTTGTCACGGATCACAGGGTGCACCTGTCCACCAACTCTGTTGATCGACTGACCTTCATAAAGATGAACCAGTCTTGGACCACCACCAGCTACCAAACACCTGAAGCTGATATAACAGACTAATTTATTTTCAAATGTCACATCCCTTCAAGACAGATGCTGATGCTGAGAGTTTGTCCTGTTATGTTGACTGACTATCCTCCTCCTCCTCAATGATCCGATTGACGATGATAGCTTGGAAGAACATTTTTGTTTCTGGGTGCCGCCACCAGTGGCTAAGGCCCGATTTTTCAGCCCCTGTTTAACAGGGGTGTGTTATTACAATTTTTTATGCAATGCTTTGCAGCAGGGCTCTTTCCTGCACTCCAAGTAGAGTATCTGGGAGTGGTTGCAGTGTCGTGGCACCAGCACCAGTGGCTAAGGCCCAATTTTTCAGCCCCTGTTTAACAGGGGCGTGTAATTACAATTTTTGATGCAATACTTTGCAACAGGGCTCATTGCTGTGCTCCAAGTACAATATCTGTGAGGGGTTGCTGTGTTGTGGCACCAGTGCCTAAGGCTCAGTTTTTCTGCCCCTGTTTAACAGGGGCATGTAATTACAATTCTTGATCTAATAATTCACAGCAGGGCCCATTCCTGCGCCCACCAAGACTAACTGTGAGGCCTTACAGTGTTGTGTCAACACCACCACCACCACCACCACCAAAAGCCCAATTTTTCAGCCCCTGTTCAACAGGGGCATGCAATTACAATTCTTGATCTAATAATTCACAGCAGGGCCCATTCATGCGCCCACCAAGAGTAACTGTGACGGCTCACAGTGTTGTGGCAACACCAACATGTAAGGGGCAAATTTCAGCTGAGTATATACGGCAGGCCCCTACTTTCAAACATCCAACTTACAAACGACTCCTCCTTGCAAACGGAAGGATACAACAGGAAGTGAGAGGAAATCTACCCCTAGGAAGGCAAATTCTCTCCTGTAAGAGTTAATATGGGAAAAAAAGTGTCTCCTCTACACAGATTCTTTATCACCAATTCTTGTTTCAATAAAAAACCCAAATTTTCAAAAAACATTTGTCATTAGGACGGAAAGTGAGGTGAACTGTTCTGAACAGGTGCACACTGCACAGACAGCAAAACAAATGTTACAGGGGTGATAACCCTTCCCTATGTTTTCCAAAAAGCTTAAAAATATATTTTTTGGCTGGAGCTACACTTAAACAATGTACCTGTTCAAAATTACAAACAGATTCTACATAAGAACAAACCTACAGTCCCTGTCTTGTATGCACCGCCTGTATACGGCTGTTCAGAGTATATAGGGCCTTTTTTATTTTGTGTGCGGGGTTCCCCTTAATATCCATACAAGACCCAAAGGGGCTGGTAATGGGCTGGGGTAAGGGGGGGGGGGGTGTGATGGGGTAGCTATGTCATTTTTCTTAAAGATTTTCATCCATATTACCGGGACCAGACATTACATTAAAGCCGCTAGCAGTTTTAAATGGCTTTTTTTCCTTTAGAAATGTAATTTTGTGCAGGGACAGTTCTAAACACGGGAAACACGTGGCACTTCACAGGCATACTTTAGACACCCCCCAGGTACGATATTTAAAGTAATATTTGACTTTTGACTAAAAAAAATCTGTTTACATACGTACTGTCCAGCCACTGACCAATGTTTGTGGGTATTGTTTGTCAGATAATATACTCATATTGTAAGATGAAACCTGCCTTGTCTATTTATACTGTCCTAACATTAGCCAATTTCTACCAAACATATACGGATGTCTATATTTTGATCTTCTTGGAGGAATAATTGATGATATAGGGATGGAAAGGGGTTCAGTGAATGTGGGCTTGTGGCTTTGAATTATTTTTCGTTCTTTATTTTGAGTTTTTATTAAACTTTTAAGGCTATGCAGTGTGGTATTGTGAAAAAAAAGCTCACATACTATACTAATAAACTGTTTCTGAAAAGTTAGGAACGTTAGCTTTATATTTTTTAAGAGTAAACTTTCCTATAGCTTTAGGTCTGTTGTGGTTGCTACTTCCATTGCTCCATTGTATAAAAAAAAAATGAAGGCGTTTTTCTTAAAAAAATGAAATTTTATAAGTTGTAATGAATCAGATTGGGGTGCTGCTGTTGTATTGTTAAGAGAAGCTTAATGCAAAAGCTAAAAAAAATCAATAACACATCCAAAATATTTGATACCAGAATGCCAGCTTATCTAGACTCAAAGGCCAGATGATGCATTATGGTCACGAAGAATTTGGATCTGGAGAATTTCAGCATTAGTTCAACAACAGGTCTTTAAAGGCACAGGCTTTGCCAGGAACCCCTGGTCGTGGCAATCCCTAATGTGAGGTTGTGATTATGTTTAGATAAGTGGAAGGAAGATGAAAGAGCAGAAATGACACACTGGGAAGAGTCAGATTCTACTTGTTTTTTTCCCTGCCTGTTACATGGTAGAACATACTGTACATGTCTTGAGGGGGCATTAGTCTATTTACATAAAGCATTTGTATCCCTTTATTGTTGGTTCTGGTGACAGGGTGTTAAAAATATGTTTTTCTTATTTTAATGCAAGCTTTGTCTTTGGCGGGAAAAACTAAATCCCTCAAAAGGCTTTACTGTTAGTTAAAGTGTTTGTATGGCCCCTTTTTTTTTTTTACTTTTGGATAAATAGCTGTCACAGTCTAGCCTGCAGTTTTCTGTTTCTGTGAAATTCCTACCTCCTTGCTGTAGTGGTCCTGCTAGATCTGTGATTCCATCAGTTTCAGCCCAACCATTAGGGGCACCAGAGCGCCGCCCCCTTTATCCAGGGGCGCCACCCCATGCTCTATCCATGGCCGCTATTCTGACAGGACACCACTACCCCCTATTCATGCCCCTTTTAGGACGCCGGGCGCGTGAATTTCAGCGGCGGGGGTGATTTTTTTTAAGGCTCTAATAGGCTTCAAAATAGGGTGGGCTTGTGACGCAGAGCATTGCGCCAGGAGCCCACCCAGGTGTTACAACAGCGAATGAATATTCGCTATTGAAACACTGATCCTCAATCCGGCCAATCAGAAGCCGCCGGTGAAGCCCAGGAGAAGCATAGATGGGGTAATTTCACCAGACCCACCTGACTGACCGCCGACCGACCAAGGGGGTTTGTTACTGCTTGTTCCCCCCAAAAAAAAGTACCACCGGCCGCCACTGGATTCCATTCACATGTGTTGCTGGATTCTGTGGTGACCTATGGGCGTATATCGACATGCTCAGTGCAGTCCAGGTTGCCTGAACAACTTCCTAGTTTCTCTGTGCTCCTGGTTTGTCTTGTATTACTTGTATTCTGTGCCTGACTACGCATGTACTGACTTTGGCTTTGTCTACCTTCTTCACTTGCCTGCCACCCGCCATAACTTTGGCTCATCTCCCAGATTCTCTTCTGTCTCCTGCCATCTGTACTCTGCACACACTAGTGGTCTCTGCATTGTCAGTTGGGGGCCGCAACCTGTTTCCAGTTTGCTGATTCCAGTTACCTGGGGGCCGTAACCTGGTTCCAGTTTGCTGCAAGTCCATCAGGGGCTTTCTGCAAGAGCTCACTACCATAGAAACCTGACAATAGTGGAGGATTAGAGATCCCATCAGGTTTTATTGCTGTCTGTGTCCCCTTTGGGGAGACTCCGTTTTTTTTTTTTAGATTTCCTCTCACTTCCTGATGACTCTACAGGTCATGTGAAAAAAAATCTTGTACTTGCCTCTATTCACGCACTGTGTGGTTTCTCTTGGTTGCCTTGTTCCTGTTATTTGCATGTGAAACTTCTGACAGGTTTCATCTTTTATCTACATTAGTCACTTCTGACAAGTTTTCCTGACACCAAGAGCTAAAAAGGTGATGGGGGGGGGGGAGCACCAGTGCATAGCATGTGACTGACAGCCTTGGCTCTGCACGTTATCCATGTACTGTGAGGAGGGGGTTTGTCTCTTCCCTGCAATCAGGGCTCAGAGCTGTCATCACTGTGATCTGTACTGGGAGACTTTAGATCCCTGACCCCTGCTTTTCAGAGATGAGAGATACTGTGTAAATTCTGGACTTTGAATGGCTGTAGAGAACAGATTGCTACAGATAATCAGGTACAACTTATGTTAGATGATTTGCTTCAATTCTGTGTACCATCTGATACTAGTCACTTCACTGAGTATATGTAAGTGTTTACAGCCACTTTAATTTTTCACTTTTTTCATGTTTAATCTAACCTAATAGGACTATTTCTAGTGCTCCAATATACAGGTGAAACTCGAAAAATTTGAATATTGTGCAAAAGTTCAATTATTTCACTAATGCAACTTAAAAGGTGAAACTAATATATGAGATAGACTCATTACATGCAAAGCAAGATAGTTCAAGCTGTGATTTGTCATAACTGTGATGATTATGGCTTACAGCTCATGAAAACCCCAAATCCACAATCTCAGAAAATTAGAATATTGTGAAAAGGTTCAATAGTCTAGGCTCAAAGTGTCCCACTCTAATCAGCTAATTAAACCAAAACACATGCAAAGGGTTCCTGAGCCTTTAAATGGTCTCTCAGTCTGGTTCAGTAGGAATCACAATCATGGGAAAGACTGCTGACCTGACAGTTGTGCAGAAAACCATAATTGACACCCTCCATAAGGAGGGAAAGCCTCAAAAGGTAATTGCAAAAGAAGTTGGATGCTCCCAAAGTGCTGTATCAAAGCACATTAATAAAAAGTTATGTGGAAAGGAAAAGTGTGGAAGAAAAAGTTGCACAAGCAGCAGGGATGACCGCAGCCTGGAGAGGATTGTCCGGAAAAGGCCATTCGAAAGTGTTGGGGACTTTCACAAGGAGTGGACTGAGGCTGGAGTCAGTGCATCAAGAGCCACCACACACAGACGGATCCTGGACATGGGCTTCAAATGTCGTATTACTCTTGTCAAGCCTCCTGAACAACAAACAACGTCAGAAGTGTCTTACCTGGGCTAAAGAAAAACACACCTGGTCTGTTGCTCAGTGGTCCAAAGTCCTCTTTTCTGATGAGAGAAAATTTGGCATCTCATTTGGAAAGCAAGGATCCAAAGTATGGAGGAAGAATGGAGAGGCACACACTGCAAGATGCTTGAAGTCCAGTGTAAAGTTTCCACAGTCTGTGTTGATTTGGGGAGCCATGTCATCTGCTGGTGTTGGTCCACTGTGCTTCATTAAGTCCAGGGTCAATGCAGCCGTCTACCAGGAGATTTTGGAGCACTTCATGCTTCCTTCCGCAGATAAGCTCTATGGGGATGCTGACTTCATTTTCAGCAGGACTTGGCACCTGCCCACACTGCCAAAAGCACCAAAACCTGGTTCAATGACCGTGGGATTACTGTGCTTGATTGGCCAGCAAACTCACCTGACCTGAACCCCATAGAGAATCTATGGGGCATTGCCAAGAGAAAGATGAGAGACATGAGACCAAACAATGCAGAAGAGCTGAAGGCCGCTATTGAAGCATCCTGGTGTTCCATAACACCTCAGCAGTGCCACAGGCTGATAGCTTCTGTGCTGTAACGGTTAATCCTGTGTCTAGGGTATGTTCCCGTTAACCTCTTAAACCTTCTTCCCATTAAACAAGAAATGAACGCACTCGATGTTAAGTTCAAAGGAAAATGGCTGTATTTGATTTATGCTCTTGCAGTTTTATATCAAATTCTATTCAGACATGATATGGTTACAAAGGCATGCGCAGTACATGCCATTTTCTCATAACGCAGAAAAAATTTGTTTAGAACAATCAGTCTTTGTCCTTTGTTCTGTGAGAAACAAACTTATAGATAACAGTAATGTGTGAGAACAGTCCTGTACTAGAAACAATGTGATACATTACTTATGAGAAACCAAAGGAATATTATTCTACATGTTGATGGGAAATGAAATCTGTGAAACTAAAGGAATACTCTAACTATACATGAATACTAAAATGGCTGACAGAATACAAAATGGATGCTTAGCATAACCTTTCAACCCCCTCCTAAGTCATAAATATGATATGACTTTCTACAGATCCGCAGCATCCTGAAATCTGCAGTTCTTTCTACGTTTGTTGTATTCATTTACATAAAGCTGCAGATATTGTGTATATGCATGAGAAGGTTGGTCTGGTGTAGTGCATTTGCTAAAACAAAGCAAAGCAAAATAAGCTTAAAAATCAGGAAGCCTATCAAACCTAACAATAATTATATGATAATCATAATCACTATATCCTTTAACCATGAAAATATTCCACCGAAACCCAAACTAGAAAAGGAGTTCCACCCATAATTACCTATGTGATGCTCCTGAGTCTGGCCTAGGGCTGACATGACTGGTACCACTGTTCAATCCGATTTAGGGGTCTTCATAAGATTACTACAGCCAATGGACCCCAGACACGAGTAATTACTCGACACAGAGAGCAGAATAAGTAAGAATAACAGTTTCCTACCGTGGTCACTGTCTGCTCAGCGTGAGTTTCATGTCTCTCTGGTCGGGAGCCCACCGGACTGTACCCGAATCAATGGCACCAACCGTGCTAAATAACACCATCCTTTCATTCCTGCGGGTAACCATCCATGGGTAATTTTACCACAACATATGTATGTACTGTTTCCCAATTAAAAACTTCTAAGAGACTCATGTTGGGGTTCAGCTCCAGCCTCAAGCGCAGCACTAACAAGTTTACCCCCAAGTATCCCAGAGGTTGTATTTCTGTATGTAATAAATTCACTAATGATGTTGTTGAGGGATTGATTTTTGTAACTACACAAATGACCTGTATATATAAAATCACTATTGCGGATGGGAATACCCTTTGAAATATTAAATACTGACTTGGAACATGTTCCTACTCCTTTGGATGTAATGCCTAACTGAACCTAATCTCGGGTTCATGTGTCCTTCCTAAAGTGTAAAACATAATACTCTGATTGCGGTATCCTTCTGAGACATTCTTAGTACTTAAGGCCAGAGTGTTGTTCAATAATGACTTGAGTTTTAGAGGGACAGCTAAAAGTGGGATCCTAGCAGTTTATGGGTGTAACTTACTACAAATCCAGCATTTTTAATATCCTGACTGTCTAGCATAAGTATATTTAAATTTTAACAGTAACATTTTTTTCAGAAAAAACTGATTCTATGATCAGTTCATTAGAGACATCTCTTTTACTGTGCTTTCTGGGGTGAAAGTCAGTATGGTTGGTGTGTACTTCACTTTTGCCACATATGGGATTCAAGGCTCCTAAGTCATCAGGATGATAGATACAGTTAGTTATTATCCACACTGGGGCAAAGATCAGAAGTGGAAACATCACCAGAAGGCAGAAGGCCTTCCCAGAAGTCTGTGATGAAATAAGCAACATCACTGTCCTTTTTATTTTATGTTTGTCTTTGGAGGACTTAAAACTCCTGCTTCACCTCTTTGTGGTCTTCCTACTGTTCCTGGGATTAGGTCAACCTTCTTTATCCTGCTGGTATGGATCCAGGTGGGACTTTCCTCGGTAAGGATGGTGGTCCTGGTGACGGCTACCACTTTGGTCAATGGTCCGAAAGGAACTTCTTGCGGCTTTCGACCTTTCTGAAGCCTCTGGACCAAAACTTGATCACCGACCTGGAACGGGTGGGTTGGTACCTGTGAAGAAGAAGGAGAGGTGCGAGCGACTCTTCTTTCAACAATATCAAGAGTTTCAATCAGTTTTCTTACATATTCCTCCTGTATCTGTTCCAAATCACCTTTCTCCACCATCAAAGGATGATTAGCCCACGGTGTGGGAAATGGCCTACCCATGAGTACCTCAAAGGGGGAACAACCCGTCACACTGTGAGGGGTCATTCTAATTTCAGCTAATACAGCTGGGAGAACTTTTCTCCATTTGCCAAAATTCCCACCCATAGCTTTCCTGATCCTGTATTTAATTGTTCTATTTATACTTTCTACAATCCCTGAACTCTGTGGATGGTAGGGGGGGTGAAATTTCCAGTCTACTTTTAGTGCTTTTACAAGATCCTGGCAGATTTTATCTGTGAAGGCTGGGCCATTGTCTGAATTTATTTGCAATGGCCATCCCCACCTAGGAATAATTTCATGCGTTAGGTTCTTCACCACAGTCTGTGTATTTTCATTATTGGTGACAAAAACTTCTAGCCAGCGTGACATCATATCCACTATGACCAAAATATATTGTTGTTTCTTTCCTTCTTTGGGCATATGTGTAAAGTATATCTGTAAATGGTTAAACAGTGTTGTTGGGTACTCAAGATGTTCATGTTTTGATTTCTTTGGGTTTGTAGGATTGTTCCTAATACAAGTGACACATCTCTGTACAAAAGCTTTGACTAGACTAGGTAGTCCTGCAATGAAAAAATCTGCATCTAGGAGTTCACATGTGGCCTGCCAACCCTTGTGACCTAGTCCATGGCATTGTGCAATGAACAGAGGGGCGCTAGCAACAGGAATACACGGTCTCCCCTCTTGGCAGATTAATCCTGTTTTAGGATCTTTCTGCACCACTTCACAGTTCCATTACCTAATATCATCAGGGGTGGCGAAGGCTTGCAGTTCCATGAGCCAATGTGTCTCTTTCAGAGAACATGGCTGAGGTGTGAGCATGGGCATTTGAATGTATGCCTTTTGTGTGGACGCAGCTTCTTTGGCAATTTTGTCAGCTAGTGCATTCCCTTTGGCTATATCAGTCATTTGGCCTGTATGTGCTCTACAGTGCATGATAGCTAGTTTTGAAGGTAACTGAATTGCATCTAGTAATGCTGTGACTAGGTCAGAGTGTGAGATGCTCTTTCCATCTGCTGACACATATCCTCTGCAAAGCCATATTACACCATGATCCCAGACAACACCATGAGCATATCTGGAGTCGGTGTAAATGTTTACCGTATATACTCGAGTATAAGCCGACCCAAATATAATCCGAGGCACCTAATTTTACCACAAAAAAATGGGAAAACGTATTGACTCGAGTATAAGCCTAGGGTGTCCATCTGCATGCCTCACTGTGCCTCACTTTGCTTCACTGTGTCCATGTGCATGCCTCACTGTGTCCATGCCTCACTGTGCCCATACCTCACTGTGCCCATACCTCACTGTGCCCATGCCTCACTGTGTCCATGACTAGACTGACGTTTAACATGGGAGTCTATGGAAGGGGTGCCCAGCTTTGAAAAATCGATGCTCCCCGGCCATAGGTCTCTCAGACAAAACACTTTGCACACTTATAGAGAAGAAATAGGGCTATATGTGTGCCAAGTTTTGGGTCAAGGGAACGTTTGACTGGCCGGTACCGGGTCCCCAAATTTACCGGAGAAATTACTGTTTAACATGGGAGTCTATGGAAGGAGAGCCCAGGTTTGAAAAATCAGTGCTCCCAGGCTGTAGGTCCCTCGAACAATAAACTTTGCCAACTTGTAGAGGAAGAGTGAGGCTACATGTGTGCCAGGTTTGGGGTCCAGGGGACCTACAGTCCCTAAAGTCCGGGAAATCAGGCGCAAAAATGTGACTCAAGTATAAGCCGAGGGGGGCATTTTGAACACAAAAAAAGTGCTGAAAAACTCGGCTTATACTCGAGTATATACAGTACTTCTTTTCCTGCAAACAACTGGCATGTATGGGTTAATTCTATCAGTTCAGCAGCCTGTGCTGACTGATAGGATATTGGATTGGCCTCGCGGACAGTATCCAGCAGTTGGACCACAGAATATCCTGCATAATAAACATTATCACTTGGTCTGCTGCAAGAGCCATCTACAAAAACTGTTTGTGCAGTAGGGATTGGTACTGAAAACATATCTGCTCTAGGTGAAGTGTCCTGATGTATTTATTGTGTACAGTCATGAGGTGGTGGTAAGTCATCCTGTTCTCCTTTAAGACCTAATAAGGCATTCAAAATTGGAGCTGGACCAGAGTTTATGTTTGAACTTTTTAATTACAAATTTGTATTGGACAGGAGGATGACTTCATACCCACTCAATCTTTGTGCTGACATATGCTGAGTATGTAAGGTTTTGAGAAATGTGGTGACATTATGTGTAGTATGTAAGGTGGTGTCATGACCCAAGGTAAATGATGTTACCATCTTCACAACCATTGCACAAGAAGCCAATGCTCTGAGACACGCAGGCATGCCTTGCACCTGTACTGGAACCACCTTTGAGAAAAAAGCTACAGGGTGCAGTCTCCCACCATGTTCCTGGGCCAGTACTCCCGCCATGGTTCTGCAATTTTCTCTGGCAAACAAGTGAAACATTTTGCCATACTCAAGGAGGCCGAGGCTCGGGCTGGTAACCATTGCTCGTTTCAGCATAACAAAAGTATTTAACATTTATTCAGACTATTTTACAATATCAGACATTTCAGAAAGGGTTGCTTGTCTCAATATATTGTCATAGAAAGAACAGTCAGGTATCCATTGGCGGCAGTAACCAATCATACCAAGAAAGGTGAGCAAGTCTTTCTTTGTGAGTGTGCGGGGTATTCCCACAAGAGCCGCAGCTCTTTTTGTGACTGACTTTCCTCTCTCCCGGAGACAGCACAAACCCTAGGTATTCAACCTCCTGTTTACACCATTGTAACTTTTTCTTAGACACTTTGTGACCACATATGTGCAACCATTTCAGTAAGGATAGGCTATCAGCTCGGCAGTCCTCCTCTGAAGAACTACAAATCAAAAGATCATCAACATACTGCAAGAGTACAGAACCATGAGGGGCAGTCCAAGGCCTGAGGGTGGCTTGGAGAACTATAGAATAGACTATAGAATATCCCGGGGCATTCTACACAATCCACATAGTAAAAGCAAAGAGTGGCCTTGTCGCCTTGTCTACAAGGACAGAGAAAAAAGCATTCTTTAAATCACAGTAAAATATTTGGCTGTTGTTGGAATGGAGGATAGGAGTGATGCAACATCAGGTACAACGGGAGTTATTGGGACTATGAGGTAATTCATGGCCCTCAAGTCCTGTACAAACCTGAAAGAGCCATCTGGCTTATTTACAGGGTTAATATTTTTACAGACACTGTTTCTCACCAGGGATGAGCCGAACACCCGCCTGTTCGGTTCGCACCAGAACCTGCGAACAGACAGAATTTTCGCGTGAACTTTAGAGCCCTATTAAATACAATGGACTCGAACGTTCGAAATCTAAAGTGCTAATTATAAAGGCTAATATGCAAGTTATTGTCCTAAAAAGTGTTTGGGGACCCGGGTCCTGCCCCAGGGGACATGTATCAACGCACAAAAAAGGTTTAAAAACAGCCGTTTTTTCGGGAGCAGTGATTTTAATATTGCTTAAAATTAAAAAATAAAAGTGAAATTTTCCTTTAAATTTCGTACCTAGGGTGTGTGTATAATATGCATGTAAAGTCGCGCTTGTTTCCCGTGCTTAGAACTGTCCCTGCACAAAATGTCATTTCTGAAGGAAAAAAAGTCATTTAAAACTCACTCGCGGCTATTAATGAATTGTCTGCTCCCGGCAATACATAGAAAAGTCATTGATAAAAAAAAAAGCGTGGGGGTCCCCCCAAATTCAATTACCAGGCCCTTCAGGTCTGGTATAGATATTAAGGAGAACCCCGCCTCAAAAAAAAAAAAGCGTGCGGTTCCCCCCAAATATCCATACCAGGCCCTTCAGGTCTGGCATGGATTTTAAGGGGAACTCCACCCCAAATTTTTTAAAAAATGGCGTGGAGTCCCCCCAAAAATCCATACCAGACCCTTATCTGAGCACGCAACCTGGCAGGCCGCAGGAAAAGAGGGGGGACGAGAGAGCGCCCCCCTCCTGAACCATACCAGGCCACATGCCCTCAACATGGGGAGGATGTCCTCATATTGATGGGGACAAGGGCCTCATCCCCACAACCCTTGCCCGGTGGTTGTGGGGGTCTGCGGGCAGGGGGCTTATCGGAATCTGGAAGACCCCTTTAACAAAGGGGACCCCCAGATCCCGCCCCCCCTATGTGAATTGGTAAGGGGTACATTGTACCCCTACCATTTCACGAAGAAAGTGTAAAAAAATTTAAAAAAAACACACAAACACCTTGGGAAAGTCCTTTATTAAAAAAAAAAAAAAAAAAACATTCCAGCGATGAAATCCAGTGTCCCGCGGTGAATCCGATGTCCAGCGCTGTCCGTCATTGGCTGAGCCTGAGCAGACCTGATGGGGAACTTCCTCCGCAATCTATTAAATGTATAGACCCGCCCCTTCTAAAGTTCCCCATCAGGTCCGCTCAGCCAATGACTAGGTGTAAGGCTAAGCGGACCAGATGCGGAACATGAGAAGGGGCGGGTCTATTCATGTATTACACAGTGAAGGAAGTTCCCCATCAGGTCTGCCCCCTCGTATGTCAGACCCCGCCTACGTCATTGGTCTGAGCGGACCTGATGGGGAACTTCCTTCACTGGCGATCCGGCTGGACATCGGATCACTGCGGGATACTGGATTTCATCGCTGGAATGTTTTTTTTTGTTATTTTAATAAAGGACTTTTCCAAGGTGTTTGTGTGGTTTTTTTTACATTTTTTTACTCTTTCTTTGTGAAATGGTAGGGGTACAATGTACCCCTTACCAATTCACATAGGGGGGGCCGGGATCTGGGGGTCCCCTTTGTTAAAGGGGTCTTCCAGATTCTGATAAGCCCCCTGCCCGCGGACCCCCACAACCACCGGGCAAGGGTTGTGGGGATGAGGCCCTTGTCCCCATCAACATGGGGACATCCTCCCCATGTTGAGGGCATGTGGCCTGGTACGGTTCAGGAGGAGGGGCGCTCTCTCGTCCCCCCCTCTTTTCCTGCGGCCTGCCAGGTTGAGTGCTTGGATAAGGGTCTGGTATGGATTTTTGGGGGGACTCCACGCCATTTTTTTTATTGGGGTGGAGTTCCCCTTAAAATCCATGCCAGACCTGAAGGGTCTGGTATGGATATTTGGGGGGAACCGCACGCATTATTTTTTTTTTATTTGACTTTTCTATGTATTGCCAGGAGCCGACAATTCATTAATAGCCGCGAGTGAGTTTTAAATGACTTTTTTTTCTTTCAGAAATGACATTTTGTGCAGGGACAGTTCTAAGCACGGGAAACAAGCGCGACTTTACATGCATACTATACACACACCCTAGGTACGAAATTTAAAGGAATATTTCACTTTTATTGTTTCACGTTAAGCATTATTAAAATCACTGCTCCCAAAAAAACTGCAGTTTTTAAAACTTTTTTTTGCATTGAAACATGTCCCCTGGGGCAGGACCTGGGTCCCCAAACCCTTTTTAGGACAATAACTTGCATATAAGCCTTTATAATTAGCACTTTAGATTTCCTCCATAGACTTTTCGAATTTGCTGCGAACACCCCAAATTGTTCGCTGTTCGGCGAACGGGCGAACAGGCAATGTTCGAGTCGAACATGAGTTTGACTCGAACTCGAAGCTCATCCCTATTTCTCACACAGGATTCTGAAGGGAGGGGCACCTTACTCCTTGCTCTCACAGAATCCAGAGGGTGGGGGCTCGTATCGCTGCGTGGGGATACGAGCAAGCTTCTTTCACTTTACTGATGGGCTTATTACGTTAGTTATACCAAATCTGTCAGTAATATTAGTAATAAGAGATCCTCCCGCTGCTCCGTTATACTCCCCTTCCCCATCACCCGACTCTTACTCTGTATCCATTACTGTGGATAAAACTACGGCTATACTGTCTGCCTGTTGCTGAGGTGGCTGGGGAGCAGGGTTAGTAGGATTTTGTGGAGGTGGTGCCTGTCTTTGGGGAGAAGGATTTGGAGGGTTAACAGGGTTAGGATTGTCAGTCCATGTAACATGGAAACCTGCCAGCAAATCCAAGTCATCTGGACTCAGACTTGGATATAAACCTTTCGGGGCAGTGAGAGTTGTAGTAACATTATAGGGCGGGGGAAGGGTACCAGCGAAGCTTCCATGGTTTAGAGATTTCTCTAACTCATGTTTCTTCTCTGATGCAGAGTCTTTATCCTATATTTTTGGCGGTTTTGTCTTTCTGTCTGTCCTATCATACCAATAGGGGGCATATGTTAACCAATTTTCCCCTCCCTTTCGCATATAGTCTTTATCCCATTGGGGATCAGGAACATAATATGGCCATGCGTATCTGTCATTTAGACAGAGGCCCTTTATCATATCCATATGAAAGGGGTCACTTGCACTCTCCCGGGGGAAAGGATTACCACTGCCTACGCGTTGTGTCCATCCCGCTATATTATCCACCCAAAGGTTAAGTAGGTAATAATCTGTTCCACAGACTCTAGCCTCAAAATCCTTAAGATTTTCACCTACATCAGATAACGGTATTTGTATTTTAGTCTGCGATTTACCCATTATTCTAAGGTAAGGAAAGGAAGGTGTGCCAAACTAAGTGCAGTATAACAGCTTTAATGGCAAATTAATAAAAGACAGCCAAATGGCTACTCACAAGAGGTAGGAAAATATAAGGCATGTATATAGTAATGGTGGTCCGGTGTCATCTATAGCGGTCCTCAGTTGAGATGTAGGTCCCAGATGAGAAAACAGCTGGAGGCAGGTCTGCGGTTTCAGCAGAGAACGTCTGGACATCAGAGCTGTGCGTGATATAAGTTTTCCTGTGATGCAGGAAAGGCCAAGAAGATGCGCTTCAGTGTGGAGAGCAGCGTGCCGTCGGACCGGAAGTGACGTAATGCAAGGAGCGGACCAATCGGATGACGCGTTTCACAGCATCCGCTGTTTGATCAGATCCATATTCTATACCATAGGCAGAGATCTTTAGGAAAACAGAACAGTCTACAGTGCTCTACATAAAACAGAACAGTGTACAGTGCTCTACTGCCACCTTGGTTAGACTTTCCAAAACGTGAACCTTGTCACACATTAACTCATTGTCTTCAAGAGAGTGAAGAAAACAAACTTGGAACAATTCCAAGAGTCTTATAATACATATACAATCGTCTGTATGAACCTTCTGCCTTGCTTCAGATAAACCAAGCCTTCTATAAATTTAACTTCACAATGCACATTAATTCTTAGTACTTCCACATATGGTTTACCCTTTTTAACCACTTAACCACCGCCCACCGCCGAATAACGGCGACAGGGTGGTTCCTTAACTCTGGGAGGGCCTTATATAATGTCCTCCCAGAATCCCCCTCCAGTAGACCCGGCGCATCACGGATCATGGTAAATCGCCGCTGATAGGGCCGTTTACCACGTGATCGCTCCGTCAAATGACTGAGCAATCACTTGTAAAGAGACCGGTGTCATGTGATAATGCCGGTTCTTCTCTCCCCTCTCTGTACCGATTAGTACAGTGTGAGAGGGGAGGGGGAGAGAGCGGATGGCAGCAGCACTGTGGGCTGGATCTGTGACAATTGCAGTCACAGATCCAGCCATCCATCCACCCATGCTCAGCCATCCATGCCCATACTGTGCAATACCCTGCCAATACTCTGCCCATACTGTGCAATACTCTGCAATACCCTGCCCATACTGTGCAATACTCTGCAATACCCTGCCCATACTGTGCCATACTCCGCAATACCCTGCCATACACTGCAATACCCTGCCATACTCCGCAATAGCCTACCATACTCCGCAATACCCTGCAATACTCCGCAATACCCTGCCCATACTGTGCAATACCCTGCCCATACTGTGCAATACTGTGCAATACCCTGCCCATGCTGTGCAATACTCTGCATTACCCTGCCCATACTGTGCAATACTGTGCAATACCCTGCCATACTGTGCAATACCCTGCCATACTCCGCAATACCCTGCAAAACTCTGCAATACCCTGCAATACTCCGCAATACCCTGCAATACCCCGCAATACCCTGCAACACTCCGCAATACCCTGCAATACTCCGCAATACCCTGCAATACTTTGCAAAACCCTGCAATACTCCGCAAAACCCTGCAATACCCTGCAATACTCTGCAATACCCTGCAATACTCTGCAATAACCACTTCCCGCCTGCCAGTCGTCATATGACGTCCTTGAATTTGTGCGGGGATATCTGAATGATGACTGCAGCTACAGACATCATTCAGATATCAGATTTTTCAGCTGGCGATTCCCTACACCATAAGAACAATCATAGCAGCTGTTCTGCCGCTTGATCATTGTTACGGGAGGCGAGAGGGGAAGTCCCCCCCTCCCACCGCCCTCAGGTGCTACTACCGACTCACCGCTATGATCGAAGCCAGGATTGTTTTTTGTTTTATTTTTTTTATTTCAGGCTTCCCAGCCTAGAGGTGAGATGTGGGGTCTTATTGACCCCATATCTTACTGTAAAGAGGACCTGTCATGCCATATTCCTATTACAAGGGATGTTTACGTTCCTTGTAATAGGATTAAAAGTGATCAAAAAATTAATTTTTGCGGAAAAACGTGTCTACCAAAAAAAAAAGAAGTAAAATGAACAATAAAATATATATATTTTTTTAAAGCGCCCCTGTCCCCGTGAGCTCGCATACAGAAGCGAACGCATACGTATGTCCCGCCCACATATGAAATCGGTGTTCAAACCACACATGTGAGGTATCTCTGCGAACGTTAGAGCAAGAGCAATAATTCTGGCCCCAGCCCTCCTCTGTAACTGAAAACATGTAACCAGTAAAAATATTTAAAGCGTCGTCTATGGGGATTTTTAAGTAGTGAAGTTTGGCGCCATTCCACGAGCGTGTGCAATTTTGAAGGGTGACATGTTAGGTATCTATTTACTCGGTGTAACTTCATCTTTCACATTATGCAAAAACATTGGGCTAACTTCACTGTTTTGTTTCTTTTAAGCACAAAACTGTTTTCCCTGTAAAAAACGCGTTAGAAAAATTGCTGCGCAAATACCGTGCGAGATAAAAAGTTGCAAGGACCACCATTGTATTCTCTAAGGTCTTTGCTGAAAAAACATATATAATGTTTTGGGGTTCTATGTAATTTTCTAGCAAACAAATGATGATTTTTACATGTAGGAGAGAAATGTCAGAATTGGCCTGGGTGCTCCAGAACCATGAAGGTGCTCCCTGCATGTTGGGCCTCTGTATGTGGCCACGCTGTGTAAAAGTCTCACACGTGTGGTATCGCCATACTTGGGAGTAATAGCAGAATGTATTTTGGGGTGTAATTTGTGGTATGCATATGCTGTGTGTTAGAAATAACCTGCTAGTATGACAATTTTGTGAAAAAAAAAAAAAAAATCTTGATTTTGCAAAGAATTGTGGGAAAAAATTACAACTTCAAAAAACTCACAATGCCTCTTTCTAAATACCTTGGAATGTCTTCTTTCCAAAAAGGGGTCATTTGGGGGGTATTTGTACTTTTCTGGCATGTTAGGGTCTCAAGAACTGAGATAGGCCGTCAGTACTTCAGGTGTGATCAATTTTCAGATATTGGAACCATAGCTTGTGGACTCTAAAACTTTCACAAAGACCAAATAATATACACCAATTTGTACTAATTTTTACCAAAGAAATGTAGCAGTATAAATTTTGTCCAAAATTTATGAAGAAAAATTACTAATTTGCTAAATTGTATAACAGAAACGAGGAAAAATTTATTCAACAGAATTTTCAGTCTTTTTTCTCTTATAGCGCAAAAAATTAAAAACCCAATGGTGATTAAATACCACCAAAAGAAAGCTCTATTTGTGTGAAAAAAAGGACAAAAATTTCATATGGGTACAGTGTTGTATGACTGAGTAATTGTCATTCAAAATGTGAGCGCACCGAAAGCTGAAAATTGGTCTGGTTATTAAGGGGGTTTAAGTGCCCAGTGGTCAAGTGGTTAAAATAAGGACTTTTACCCAAATTCTTTGTATCTGTAACCTCGGGTTACAATATTAATTAAGTATTCTCTTTGGTTTCTGAAGCAAAATAGCAGTCCACATATGCACTCGGGACAGCTTATTCAGCACGTTAGCCTTGAAGCAGTTAAACAGTCACACATAACAGTTCACACAGCTCGATAACCTTGAAGCAGCCAGACAATCACACATAGTTTACACAACACATCAATCATCAGTCTCTTGTTCTGTCCCAAACAGAACTAAAACTTCTAGAGTACTCTTTTTAAAAATTCTTCTAAAGTTACCCAAACCTTTTTCTAAGGTTATCCAAAACCTTTTCAAATGACACCAAAACACTATTTATATGACCGGTCAATTTCTCTTATACTTATGAGAGGTTCTATAATCTAACAGCAATTCTCTATAGGGTTGGAAGCTACACGCAGATTTCCTGGCAAGCCAATATCATTCAATAAGAATAAAATCCACTTACCGAGGAGTCCGTTTCTTTAAAGGTAGACTTCTATCCTGGGACGAGCTCCCAGTGCTGTAACGGTTAATCCTGTGTCTAGGGTATGTTCCTGTTAACCTCTCAAACCTCAGATTGATGTTATGCAGATCAGATATATCTGATGAGTCAATTCCCATTGAACGAAAAATGCACGCACTCGATGTTAGGTTCAAAGGAAAATGGCTGTATTTGATTTGTGCTCTTGCAGTTTTATATCAAATTCTATTCAGACAAGATATGGTTAAAAAGGCATGTGCAGTACATGCAATTTTTTCATAAGGCAGTAAAAATTAGTTTAGAACAAGCAGTCTTTGTGCTTTGTTCTGTGAGAAACAAACTTATAGATAACAGTAATGTGTGAGAACAGTCCTGTACTAGAAACAATGTGATACATTACTTGTGAGAAACCAAAGGAATATTCTTCTATATGCTGATGTGAAATGAAACCTGTGAAACTAAAGGAATACTCTAACTATACATGAATACTAAAATGGTTGACAGAATACAAAATGGATGCTTAGCATAACCTTTCACATGCCACGCCGCATTGAGGCAGTAATTGCTGCAAAAGGGGCCCAAACCAAGTACTGAGTACATATGCATGCTTATACTTTTCAGAGGTCCGATATTGTTCTATGTACAATCCTTGTTTTATTGATTGCATGTAATATTCAAATTTTTTGAGATTGTGGATTTGGGGTTTTCATGAGCTCTAAGCCATAATCATCACAATTATAAACTATCTATTGAACTATCTTGCTTTGCATGTAATGAGTCTATCTCATATATGAGTTTCACCTTTTAAGTTGCATTAATGAAATAAATAAACTTTTGCACGATATTCAAATTTTTCAAGTTTCACCTGTATTGTGGGTGCAAAACTCAAACATTCTGCCCAGACTAAAAACCATCCTCCTTATGGTGACCTGTGTATTAAAACTATCTATTCTGAGACTATGACGGCTTATTGAATTGTACATAAAAAAGAATGTACACATTGATTGTTACCTTTTAATGAGTTTAAAATAATACCTAAAACTATCTATCATTTCCTGATTCCTTAAACTATAAATAATTGGATTCAAAAGTGGAATTACAACAGTGTATAACACAGAAGAAAACTTGTTTATCTTCATCACGTTTTGCTGAGAAGGAACCATATATGTAATACATGTTGATACACAGTATATGGAAACAGAAGCCAGATGTGAACTGCATGTGGAGAAGGTTTTTTGTCTTCCTGATCGTGAGGAAATTTTCAGGATGGTGGAAAATATGGAGATATAGCTGACTATGATCAAAACAAAAGTGATGACACCAAGAAAGATGGTTATGAAGATTACTTCCATATCCACCAGAGATGTGTCTGAAGTAGACAGCTGCAGAAGTGGAGCCAGATCACAATAGAAATGGTCAATAGAGTTTAAACCACAGAACTGTAGGTAGTAAATCGTAATTATCAACATGAACATCACTGTAAATCCAACCACCCAAGCCCAAGCCACCAGATGGTTGCGAGTGTTGATGTTCATGATGGAAGAGTATCTCAGAGGGTTGCAGATTGCCAAATGCCTGTCGTACGCCATAACGGTTAAAAGAAGACATTCTACACTACCGGTTGAAGATGCCAGATAATATTGGATGATACAACCATAGAATGATACAAAACCTCCATTCAACCATAAAATGTACAGCATGTTAGGTATGATCGTGGTGATCAGAAATATTTCACAGGAAGATAGGTTGCTAAGAAAAAAGTACATAGGAGACTGGAGACTTGGACTGGCTGATATCAAGGTTATAATGAACATGTTTCCTGTTACTGTGGCCAGATAAACAATGAGGAACAGAACAAAAATAAAACATTTTATGTGTTGCAGATGCCCGAACCCCACAAGAAACATTTCCGTCACCATTGTTTTATTCTGTCCACATGTGGCCTGGTGGCAAAAAACAGTAAACATTATGTATAGGACAAAATGTAAAATAATTATTAAGCATCTGCTAATGATGACAGAAAAGGATTAAGAGGCTTGTTACAGGAAGAAAGAGAAGGAAAGAGAAATGAAAGGCTTATGCCGCGTACACACGATCATTTTTCACGTCGTGAAAAATGACATTTTTTGTTTTCAACAAGAAAAATGACCGTGTGTGGTCTTTTTGTCATTTTTCACAACATGAAAAACGGCATTAAAAACGACGAGAAAAATTAGAACATGTTCTAATTTTTCTCGTCGTTTTTCCTGACATTTCTTCCGCGGCAGTGTTTCCCATAGGGAAACACTGCCGCGGAGCCCATAGACGATCGTTTTTCTCGTCATTTTAAAAAATGACGAGAAAAATGACCGTGTGTGGGGAACAAGCTGTTCCCTCGTTTAAAATGTCATTATTCACGGCGGTTTTTTCACCGCCGTGAATAATGATCGTGTGTACGCGGCATTAGTTTCGTAAATGTTCTCTTATATTTCCCACTCACCTTTAACCCTCATTCTTTTATTGGTCTTCTGAAATAAGTTTAGGATGTGAATGGCAGGAGTGCTGGACTCCAGAGTTGATGAGAATCAGTGGTCCAAAATCCTAAACGTTTTGGAGGCAGCTCTCCTTTAAAAGGGATATCACCGTGGGTTTCCGGAGAGCTCTACCGTGTATTGGAGAGATAAGAGCTCCACAACAAAAGAAGTCCAGTAGAGATTTTTTTGTAACATGATTCAATAGTAGAAAACCACTGTGAGTTGAGGTTGAAGACTCCCCCTTTATCAGGGCAGAGAAAAATAAATGATCTAATTGCACAGT
The DNA here is from genome assembly GCA_029206835.1 of Rana muscosa. Taxonomy (NCBI): domain Eukaryota; kingdom Metazoa; phylum Chordata; class Amphibia; order Anura; family Ranidae; genus Rana; species Rana muscosa. Next base: position 364,632,919 of record CM055118.1, on the reverse strand, counting down.
ACCGATGAATGGGGTATTTTGAGCTCCTGAAACACATTAGTTTTCTACTTTTGTAACATGTTACCTAAAATCCTCTACTTGATGGATTCAGCTATTGTAGTGCTCTTTTCTTTATGGGTTACATTTTCAGCACACATCTCTGAGTTTCTCTGTACTGCAAAACCTTTAGATTAGCCTTGAACCCAAGGGGGCTGCAAACCCAAAGCTCATACTGTATCTATTGCACAGTTGCTTTGACTTTAATGAAGGGCTTTTTGGTTGGCCTTGGTCTACTTTTACATAATTTCCAAATTCCATTATACAAGATGGAGACATTTTGTATGTGTGCTATAAAATACAATAAAACAGTTGGATAACTGGTTCTATATTTAGGAAGTATTCTGGTCTATTGAACTGGTGGTTCTGGATGGACAGTTGGATAAATTGCTCTATATTTAGGTGTATCTGTGCCTGTTATGAACATACCATGCTGGTGAAGATGTTTGGCCATTAGCTGTGCCTTGCCCTGGTTCAGGTACAAGCTTTCTACCTCTTGGGCACAAGATGTAAGAACATAAATAACCATGAAAGTTAATTCAAATGTCAGCTGTCATTTAGTGTGAGTATTCGATCAGTTGCCATATTTTATAGTTTATGGTGTCTCATTATAGAAAGGATACAGGGAATTGAAATAGAGCTACAAGTGATACTAAACTCCCAGGGGGCCAATTACTATATAAAGATCCTTCTACTGGGGATTTCTCCATTAATTCCAACATGTTTATGGAGAAAAAAGTAAAATTAACAAACAAAGAAACAAAGAAAACCCAAATTCATATGCAGTATCTTCTGATGCTATATGGTGGTATTTTCTGTAATTCAACATTTGGAAAGACCAGAACAGTCAAATGCCATATAGTTACATAGTATGTCAGGTTGAAAATGACATTTGTAGCTAATTACCAGAATGCAAACAGAATTCAACACCGCTACATGACCCAACACCTACTGATTCACTAATTAATATGAAATTGTAGATAAATTTAAGTAACAGAGAAATGGCAGGCCACAGCACCTAAATGACTAGATCCCTGAGTGATTTACAGGTGGCAGAAACAATAGTGCATTGCTATATCATCTGAGGTCTATTATCATTTATGACGAGAGTTTGTTAGACATTGTTCAGTTTCAGGACAGTTTTCATTAGGGAGCAGAGGGACAGCCTTTCCAAATTACTGGGCAATTTCTTACTGCCTGCAAAAAAAGGCCAATTACCTTACTACTTGATGAAAATGCAAGTGGCACTGCTAAATAATGTTGCTTGAACAGTACAGTGCTTGAAGTGACATTACACATTTAACAGCTTCAATTCTTCTGGGAAGGCTGTCCACAAGGTTTAGGAGTATGGGAATGTTTGACCATTCTTCCAGAAGCACATTTGTGAGGTCAGGCACTGATGTTGGACAAGAAGGCCTGGCTCACAATCCTCGCTCTAATTCATCCCAAAGGTGTTCTATGGGGTTTAGGTCAGGACTCTGTGCAGGCCAGTCAAGTTCCTCCACCCCAAACTCGCTCATCCATGTCTTTATGGACCTTGCTTTGTGCACTGGTGCACAGTCAGGAAGGGGCCATCCCCAAACTGTTCCCACAAAGTTGGGAGCAAAAAATTGTTCAAAATGTCTTGGTATGCTGACGCCTTAAGAGTTCCCTTCACTGGCACTAAGGAGCCAAGCCCAATCCCTGAAAAACAACCCCACACCATAATCCCTCCACATATGTGCAACCATTTCAGTAAGGATAGGCTATCAGCTCGGCAGTCCTCCTCTGAAGAACTACAAATCAAAAGATCATCAACATACTGCAAGAGTACAGAACCATGAGGGGCAGTCCAAGGCCTGAGGGTGGCTTGGAGAACTATAGAATAGACTATAGAATATCCCTGAGGCATGCTACACAATACACATATTACAAGCAAAGAGTGGAGAAAAAAGCATTCTTTAAATCAATCACAGTAAAACATTTGGCTGTGAGGGGCGTGGCCTGGCACCGGAGCGAGATGGCTGCCTAGAGAGAGAGCTCCACCATCCAGAGTTCCAAATAAGCCTTCAGCAGCAGCTAAACCTCACTCTACGAGCGGCAGAATGATGGGTAGGAGCCACTCAGCCACCCGCTCTCAGCTGGACCCGTCTACCCAGCTGAGTAGGAACATTCCGGCGATGTTCCGCACTCAGCACGCTGACTTGCAGGCCACATCTCAAGCCGCGGACTGTAGTTTAACAGGTCACGCGGCTGCGGCTGACACCCCTGCAGTCTCTCAGATGGGACCGTCCTCCTCACGCACCTCTCCCTTCTTATGCCTGGCGGACCTTCAGAGTGTAGCCCTGGACATCAAGAACACACTAACGGCAGCTATTGCGGACCTGAAGACGGAGATCAAGGCAGTGGCCTCACGTGTGGAGCATGTAGAGTCGGCGGCCATGACACATGGCGCGGCCATACAGCAGGTACAGCAGGCAGTCAGTGTGCATGGACAACATCTCATGGACATGCACAGACATATGGAGGACCTTAACAACAGGGGCCGTAGGTGTAACCTCCGTGTCAGAGGAATTCCAGAGTCTGTTGAGGGCCCCCAGTTGCAGGCAGTGGTCTGGGCTATATTCAACACCCTCCTCGGTAGACCACCAGATGCACCTGTCGAGATGGAGAGGTGCCACAGAGCGCTGAGGCCAAGAGGTAGGGACACTGATCCACCCAGGGATGCTGTATGCTGCCTGGTCAGCTTTACCCAGAAGGAAGAGATCCTGCGCCTGGCCCGCAACCATGCCCACCTGGAACTTGAGGGGTCACGAATCCAGCTATTCCAGGACTTATCAGCCATTACCTTACAACACAGAAGGGATCTCCGTCCTCTCCTACAGGCCCTACGAGAGAGGCACATTCCCTATCGTTGGAAGTTCCCATTCTGCCTTCAAGCGACAAATGGCAACCGCACGGCACAACTGAGGACCCCGGTGGACTTGCGGCCTTTTTGTGACACTCTAGGCATCCCGGTGGTCCCAGTTCCAGACTAGTATGAAGTCTTTTTGCAGCCTGAACCCTGGATCTCTACCCAGCCTGGGGACACTCCGAGGTCGCAGAGAAGCAGACAACGCCGCCGCAGACCCTCGACTGCCTCTCCACGGAGCCATCGTGGAGATATGGAAACCGATGAAAGCTCACGCGTCTCCCTATCATCTGCCAGGCGCAAAACTGATCACTGAGTTTGCAGGACTTAAGCTGATAAGCTGTGCCTTTACCATCACCTGTCTCTATGAACGCATTGCATCATAACCTGTAAGGTAAGCTATGCTATACCTTCATGCTTGTTACCTACACCTGGCAATTGACTGATGACGATTTATGGGGGTTCCTGACACCTGCTCTGACCTTTTCCTAATTGCTTAGCTGCCCACTACCTCAAGTTGCTAATGACAGGAGTGATCTCCCTTCTTTACCCTGGGATCTGGCGCAAACTTGTTCATGTAGTACTACTGCCAGGGACTGCGTCAGGTGATTTTATCAAGGATCCTCGAACCGGTTCTACGCAGAGGTATGCTATCGCTTCTACAGAACTCTTACCAGTTTTGGGCCGTTCCCACTGCTGATCTATTTACTGAGAGAACTCACCCATTCAAGGTGGCAGTCGAGCTTCGGGAAGATGCGTGTTCTTCCCCTCCCTTGCCACACTGACTCTCTAGGCTAACTGCGAACAGCGGCTGCATGACAAGATTGGTGATCCCCTGCCCTTTCTCCAGCTTTTTTCTGTCAGTAGCAGCAGCAATGGAAACTTGGCTCTGTGTGTCACCCCATAGCTACTCACCCCTTCCCCTCTCCCTTTTTTTTTTGTTTTTTTTTTTTTGGGGGGGGGGGGGGGCGGAGGGGGCTTGGACTTGCCAGTCTGTTATCACAGGTCATAAGCTGATTGCTCAGAGGCTCTTATAGAATAATACTTTCATGGACACTAGGGATAGGGGAAAAGTATAGCTTATCAAGGCTGTACTGTTTGTTTCATGTTTAATGACGTGTATAATTTTATTACCTGATGCAACACTGTGAGGCCCCTTTCACATGGACGGCAAAATTGCCGCAGTAAAAAGCCTGTTTTTTGTTCTTTGAAATTCAAGGCTTCAGGCAATGCGATTAGCTGCATTTGTACATTGCGATTACCTGCGTATACGTGCGTTTATTTGCGGTTGCGTTTAGCTGCGGTTAGTTATTCCCATAGCAACCTGTTTATTTATTTTTTTGTCCCTTGGATATAACCATGATGCATTTCGGTCCTCTGCCATCTATTTCCTGTTTCTTTGTTCACTTGCTGAGTGTGTGTTGGAGTTTAGAGGTGAGAGGAGTGATCGGTGTGTTGTGCCTGAGATTTGCAAAAATGAATGCAAATATGATGAGTTTGCTGGCGATGCTCATGTTGCTGATGATGAGGATGAAGAGGAGAAGACAGATCCAGTCTAGGCGACGTCCCCGCCGTTACTGGGTCCATCCCCTAACCTCACAGCGTCTATCAATTGGCTACTTTGCCCTCATGTTCGGTGAGCTGCGGACCCATGGGGACAAGTTCTACAATTATACTCGGATGTCCGTGGCAAGCTTCGATGAGCTGTTGGAACTCTGTAGAACACGCCTGAGCAGAACCAGGACCACCATGAGAAGAAGCATTAGTGCAGAAGAGCGGCTGCTACTTACTTTAAGGTAGGTTTTCCAAAACTTGAACAGATGCTTCATAGATGCTTTAAATTCATGTACATGCAGGTGTACCAATATTATTGACAATAGTGTGTATGTATGTTCTTGCATAATATATAGATATAAATATATGTGTCTTTTTTGTATTGCAGATACCTTGCTACTGGTGCCAGCTTCACCTCCCTTCATCATCAGTTCCTAATGGGAATTTCTACTGTATCGACAATAGTCCATGATACATGTCAAGTTATATGGGAAGAGCTGAAAAGCAGTGTCATGCCGGAACCAACATCCAGTCTGTGGGAGGAAATATCTGAGGAGTTTTGGGAGAAGACCAACTTCCCAAATTGCATTGGGGCTTTAGACGGGAAACATATCCGTCTCATCAAGCCACCAAACTCTGGTTCCCGTTATTTTAACTATAAAAAATATTTCTCCATTGTCCTCCTGGGGCTCAGTGATGCCAACATGCGGTTCATTGCTGTGGATGTGGGAGCTTACGGGAGTTCTGGAGATTCCAGAATTTTCCATAATTCTATGATGGGCCAGCGATTGGAAAATAGTGAATTCAATGTGCCACAGTCAAGGCCTCTTCCTGGTACTGCTGTGCCGGATCTTCCTTTTGTTGTGCTGGGAGATGAGGCATTTGCCTTATCCACCCACCTTCTCAGGCCCTATACGAGGCATGGTCTCACTGACAGGAGGCGCATTTTTAATTACAGTCTCAGTAGAGCCCGGAGAATGGTGGAGTGCGCATTTGGCATTTGCACTGCCAAATGGCGTGTTTTGATGACAGCCATGCACCTAGAAGTGGATCATGCGGTCAATGTTGTTTTGGCATGTTGTGTTCTCCACAACTATTTGAGGGGTAAGGAGATCGTGCCCACCGAATCCCCGTTAGCGTTACCTGTTTCCGCAGAACACAGAGGTCGTGTTACTGCCACTCGTCCCACGAATCAAGCTCTACAAGTGCGTGAGGATTTCACAGATTTTTTTTTGACAGAGGATGGACAGCTCCCATGGCAATATGACCATTTGTAAAGAGATCTTTATTACCCATGTTATATCAACCTTATAATACAGTTTAAATTTGTTCTTGAAATAAAGTAGTTGACAATTTTTTACAATTAAATTGTTTTTATTTTTATATCTTTGCCATGTTAAATAACAAAAAGGTAGAAAAAATAGACAAACCTTACAAAACATTGAATGCTTGCATGTATAGAAAACTATTTTTTCAATTCCTTAGGAATATAGAGAATTTTCTTCTATTTTCAAGTATAAATTGACTCTGTACCCCCCCCCCCCCCCTAAAATATTGAATATTTCTAAAGTGCTGTTAACCATATGTTTGACTATATGTGTACACTGTGAGTGCAGTAAACAGCTTTGAAACATTTTTTCACAACTTTACGAACTGTTGTGTAGCGGCTGTTTGATAACAATGTCCAAATGTAAGCAAAGAATTTAAAAAGGTTTTTTAGTGCTTAAAGCTGACCATACACCTATAGATTATCTGCATAATGTCTATGATTAGATGGAATTATATTTGTCCATGTACACTGCACTGTGTAGATGGGGGGGAGGGGATCTCCCACTGAGCCAAGCTTCAGTATCTTTCTAGTCGTCCGAGTAGCAAGATATGGAAGCTTGGAACAGTGGGAGATTCTTACATCTGCACAGTTTAGCGGAGATGGAGGAATCTGTTCCACTTTTTCCATCTGAACATAGAAAAACAGAAGATAACCTATAGGTGTATGGCCAGTCTGCTGAGGCATGGCCCCATAGAGAAAGTGTCAAAACCCTAACCTTCGTCACCTTAATTTTGATTTCGCCATGTATGCTGCACTGTGTACATTGGGGGATCTCCCACTGGGCCAAGCTTCAGTATCTTTCTAGTCGGCCATGCTGGCTCTCAACCTAAACAATGCTTTGGTACTGTGAGAGCCAGCGTGGCGGAGTAGCAAGATATGGAAGCTTGTAACAGTACAGTACAGTTTCTTACATCCGTACAGTTCAGCGGATATTGAGGTAGGTATCAATAAAATTCAAGTAACAAAACATAAAAAAATTAAACAGTAATATAACAAATTAAAAGGTCAAAACTACAAGTTTTCATACACCGGATAAGGGTGACGCAGGGAAGAGTGGCTTGGTTCAGTGCCAACATCTATGGGTGATCCTGATTGGGAAGATGAGGGTGAAGTAACTGGGTGTGGCTGCACGTGCATCCTTTGATAACCAGGATTAGGTGGGTAAGGTGTATACATCGGTGGGGGTCCTGCATAAGGATTAATGGCAGGTGTTGTGTCATGGAACTGCTGATTGGCCATTGGTCGACTCAAAGAGCCACTGGGTGAATTAAAACCCATAGCCCATGGCTGAAATTTTGGATATGGGCGTTGCTCTTTGCAAGCGGATACAATATACGTTAAATAGGCATGTATATCACCCCTGACCTCAGTGCGCTTATCAGGAGGAATCTCCCTGACTACACAAAGCAACATTCTCAAAAACATAACATCTGGGTCTGAGATATTGAGAAATTCATCATCTTTGGCCTGGTTTTGCGATTGGTTTCTCATTTCAGCTATAATACGGTTAAAATATTCCTCAAAAGGTGTCTCTTGTTGAGTACGTTTTTGACGGCTGGTGGAACTAGACGGTCCTCTCCTACCTACATTTGCCTGCAAATAGATCAAATATATAGATTATGCTTCTGATGTTGAGATCACACTTACATAATAATAAACATGATGCTTGCACAATTATTAAAGTCGTGTCCGAGCTTGCAACACCTGTTTTCAATAGATCAGACACAGGCACTTGTTTTAGCCCCGAAAACCTGTTGTCACTGTATTGGCAGCCAGAAGACCACCAAAACTGTTTTTACAATGTTTCAGTTCATGAATGAAGAGAAGCCGCTGTCTTCTCTCCATTTATTTTCAGCGCAGCGGAGGCTGCTGAGAAAGGGACTGGGGAATCTGTGTCCCTAGTCCCATTCCCTGTCTCAAAGGGAAGATGTCAGAGGTCTGTTAAGACCCCTGATATCTCACAAAAGAGAGGGCTGAAAAAAAAAAAAAGAATAAAATAAAAATTAATTGTAAAAAAATACAAAAACTAAAAGAAAACACACACTGACACTGTCCCCCCCCCCCCCATTAAAAAATTAAAGCATTGTAAAAAAAATAATTGTAAAAACCATCATTGTGACGTTTTGAAAGTACATACCACAGGTTCTTCAGTGGATGGTTGATATTCTTGGGATGAAAGTGACTCTGAATTGGTTTCTTGACTGGTGTCTGCGTCATCTGGTGACAAACTTTCACGTCTTGCGCTTGCTCTCTCAGGAACACTTGACACAGTTCTAATAATAACAAAATTACAAGTTTAAAAATAACATGAATACTGTCATGTGTACACTACAGAATAGCCCTCTATATAGAGCAGGGTGGGTTTAGACACCTTTCACACTGGAGCGGTGACGCAGCCAAAAATCCTGATAGCAGCATCCTTGGAGTGGTGAAGGAGCGGTGTGTATACCGCTCCTACACCTCTCCAGCCCACTCAAATCATTAGGACAGTGCGGCTATACTGCCCACAAATTTGTTAAAAGTAAAATATATAATATATATACTTACGTGCGCATCTCGGTGGTGCGCCTCAAAAAAGACAAAGCCTCTGCATGGGGGTTAGCCCTGCGACGAGTTGAGGGTGCTCCGCTTCTCTCCGCAGACTTCTCTTCATTAACTTCTTTCTTGTACCGGTCACGTAGGGACCTCCAACGTGTATAAACCTCTTTTCCTGCAATATATATATCAAACATAACGCATGTTAGGAAAAGTCGAGAGAGATCTGCTCACCCCCGCCCCCACCCTAGAAAAAACTTAAGGGAAGACACCAACCACCAACCATGTGTACCCTGCTTCATAGACACAACAAACATTGCACTCACCTCGGTTATCCTGCTCAGTGGCAGACATATTGTCCCAGTTCGATGTGACAAATTTGTATACTTCCTCCCACTTGGATCTCTTCAACACTCGATCGGCATATCCTGGGCATTCTGAGTCCCATAACTCTGGTCGGGAATGCACAAGGGATATTATGGCCTCATGTGATATATCTCGCGCCGCCATGCTGCCTTCTCCTCTTTCCAATATCCCTCTGAACTTCCTGTGTCATTTCCCAGGTACACCTACTGGTTATGATGCGCTTCCGGGTGATTTTTTTTTCTCACGCTGCTATCCGCAGCTGACTCAAAAGACTGCGATTACATGCGGTTGTTTGCAGATAGCTGCGCTACATCGGACCTGGACGCATTCAATTCTATTTTTTCTATTCGCACGGAACCGCATGTAACGAAATCGCAGCTAAACGCTGTGTGTGAATGGGGCCATAGGAAAGCGTTGTGTGCTTTTAGCTGCGGTAGAAAAATAGAAAATCCGCAGCTAAAAGCACCATTCTATCCATCTGTGTGAAAGGCCCCTGACAGCTTGGAAGTTGCCCTGGGGTTGGTGGGGTCTTATCCCTGTATCCATGACTGATTGTGGGTGTGAGGAGGGGCATCCCAGTAATCCCGGAGTAAGGGGAGGCCCTTACCCTGTCTGCACTGGCCCTTATAGGATGTAAGGGCTCTTATATAGTACGGAGGTATAGGGCTCTATATCCTTCCTTATGCTAGCTGTTGCAGGGCATATAATATAATCTTGATGTTTGCGGGCGGTCGGGGGCCCCCGATCCCTGAATTCATCATGGATTTTGGTGGTCCTGGGCCCGGGGACCCGAAATGGAGGTAGAGGAAATGTTAAAATCTTATAATGATAAACGTTCTTGATTTGCACTGTTAACTCTTTTGTTTACTCTGTTTTGCTGTGAGTGGTTCTACATTGCAATGCTACATGATATTATAGGGTGCTACTCTTGACCCGTCATGGCCTCCGGGTTTGCTGGGGGGAGGGGTGCCGCCGCGGGCCCTTCACACCCATTGTGGGGGGGCTTGCGCAGTATCACTCCGCCCAGCAAGGCTGGGGCTACTCATTACTGTCCATCCTCTCTCTCTTGGGACTCTGGATGGTAGGATTTATGTATATTTTGGTGTTTGTTTTTGGTTTAGGTGCTAGGTCTCTTTCCCACCTCAAGGAGGCAGGTATCCCCCTTGAAAACTGCCGGAATAGCCTCTTGCGTTTTCTGTTTTCCACCCCTTCCCCTATTAGGTAACTCAGCTGGACTGGTATTACCTCTGGCACTTCCTTCACGATCCCCACCTAGGAGGTGGCTGGCTCGCTCAAGTGTTAAGCCTCTCTTGGGTTGTTAGTAAACTCTGAGTGACTACCCGGTGTGGGCTTGACCTCCCTTTTTTTTCTTCTCTCTCTCTCTTTCTGCCCTTTCTTCCCCTGTTCTTTCTTCCCCTCTCCCCCTCTTTTTCAGATCCCCTTCCCTGGAAATTTGGGGGTGGTATTGACAAGCACTTCGGGTCACTGAACATGCCTACTGTGGTGCAATCATCAGCTCCTCTATCTTTCAAGGTCTATTCCTTGAATGCTAAAGGTCTCAATATCCCGGAGAAGCGCAGTAGTATTCTTGCTGAGGCGCACCGCCACAGAGCTCAAGTGATATTCCTGCAAGAAACCCACTTTAAATCAGGCTCCACCCCTCGCTTATCTAATAGTCGATTCCCGGAGGTCTATCATGCGACCTGTCCCGACACCAAAACTAAGGGGGTCTCAATAGTACTTGCTAAATCATTCCCGTTCCACCTTACTGACCAAGTCCGTGACCCAGAAGGCAGATTTCTATTCCTGAAAGGGACATGGAAAAATAGGCCGGTGACTTTTGCGAACATCTATTGCCCCAACTCCAGACAGGTATCCTTCCTAAAAGAGGTCCTTTTGCAGCTCACCACGTTTCAGGCAGGCCTTTTGATTCTGGGGGGGACTTCAATATGGCTTTGGATCCGCTCCTCGATACCTCCACAGGTACCTCCTCAATCCCATTTTCTGCTTTACGCCAGGCAAAGCTTGCCTTAGCCTCCCTAGCGCTTCATGACACCTGGAGAATGTTATATCCCCAGGGGAAGGACTACACGTTTCTCTCACCTCCACACAACCGCTACTCGAGGTTAGACTATATATTTCTACGCCAGACAGATTTGACCTTCCTGCAGGCTGCGACCATAGAGAGTATGTTAATCTCTGACCACCACCCGATCACACTGACTTTGCAGTTCCCACAAAGGGAGATGACTACCAGGACTTGGAGGCTGGATGCTTCCCTTCTCACTGACCCGGGAGACTTGGCTAATATCACCCAAATCATTAAAGATTACTTTCAACACAATGACACGCCAGACGTGTCCCCCATGACCCAATGGGAAGCACATAAATGCGTCGTGCGGGGACATCTGCTAGCTATTGCAGACAGGAAAAAAAAAGAACACTAATTCATGATTCGAGACCTTTCTAAGAAGATAGCCACACTGGAAGCACAGCACAAACGCTCGCTGGCAGTGAGGGTAGCTAAGGAATTAGCTGATACACAGGCGACACTCTTAGAGGAACTGTTTAAACAGGCAAGAAAGAGGCAGGTGTTATCTCAGAAAATATTTTACGAACAGGGTAACAAACCTGGAAGGTTATTGGCGAGGTTTACACAGAGGCGCACTCTCGCATCCACTGTTCACCATGTTGTAGACACAGGTGGAGTAACCCTAATTGAGGACATTGCTGGGCAGTTTCTTTAATTTTATAGCAATTTATATAATCTCGAATCACATGAACACAGACCCATATCGGCGAACGCGCGCTCTGACCTCATAAGGGATTTCCTAGTGTTGTGGAGATTTTTATGGAGATGTATTTAATATGTATTGTCATAGTGTCACCCAGTGTTAGTACTTCCGCAACCCGCTCTAAAAGAGCTGATTGGGGTAGTCTGAGGCTGGTTGAATCCCGTCTGATAGGGGAAAACGTCTTGAGGTTGGAGTGTGATGTTTGCGGGGTGCGGATATGTCCACCGACGGGGGCCCTCTGTGCATTAGCACGGACGATCGTTAGGGAGGGGATATGCTCACTCTGCAACGACATCATTGGTTATAGGCGGATGCGCGCTCTTGTCTCTGCTGTGTCTGATCAACATTGATTGGGATTCTTAGCGTGCGTCTGCAGATAGCCTCCCTCCCCCATTCAATAATAGTATAATCTTAATATGCGTTATTCTATGGAATAGCGCAGAATAAGAATTCCTATCAACGGTAACTTTAGCCATCATACGTTATTGTATTCATTGTATGTATTATTGTATTGAATCCTTTAAACTATATTTCTTGAGTGGGATTCATGTATGACATCTCCTGTTGGAAGGAATGTCCAGGTATTGCCATTTTCCTTGTATGGTCATTTTCCTGCGAGGAAGGAACATCCTGTGAGGTCCCCGCCCATGGGGGAGGGGATTGGTTGCTGCAGCCAATCACCTCCTGTGTGAGATCTTTTGAGTTTAATAAAAGCCTATGATTAGGCGTCGGCTAGTCAGTCTAGGCTGGTATGCTGAAATGAGAACATAGCTTTTGTGGTGCTGCCTTCTTGGGATGAATGGGAATGAACGTTGAGTGGATCTTAGCAAATTTAACTTAGGCTAAAGATAGCATTATTGCAAAAAGATGAAATCTGATGTGTGCTTAGATAGCACAGGAATTATAGGCTGTGTGCTCTGCAAACAGCCTAGGAATTCCACAACAGAATGGCGGACCAGGACCTTTGGGAATAGATGGAGTCCCTTTGAACATCGGATCGAGATGGGGGGGAGAGTGCATCTACGTTCCAATGTGTGGGGGGCTCTACTTTATAAAAGAACAAATTTTTTTGTCTTTTTGAAATAATGCTGTTTGCAGTACGAGAGATGTGTGTGTGATTTTGTCATGGATCGTATGCCTGTGAATTTGATTGTGTGTGCCTGTGTGGGTATGCCTGGGTGTGCCTGGATGTTTGTGTGAGAGAAGCTGAAAATGGCTGCCCCCATGAGGTTTAGCGGGGGAGGGGCAGCCAACATGGCTATCACTGCCAACATGTTTGAAAGTTGTGTATCTATTGACTTTCCAATTTTCATTACAAAGTTGTGTGTAGTGTTTGTGCCTGTGTGAATGCTGATGGAAACTGTATATTGTGTATGAAATGAAGGTATAGATGTGGGATTATTCAGTCTGCAATGTGTGTGTTTGGGTGAGCTTTTTGCATTTCTCAGAGGTTTGTTTGTGAGCTATGTGCTTGAATGGGGGAAGGGCTTGCCCACTGTTTGCAATGGAGACTGTTTTGTGTTGCTGGGGCTTTGCCCTGAGGGAAAGACACTCTGAGCAGACATGCAGGCAACAATATACGGTATGTGTGTGGTGTTTGTGATTTCTATGAAAAATAGAAATGGTTAGATTGTGATTTTTGCCTTTATAGGGGACAAAGACACATGTCCCCATAAGTGTAAAAATATTTTAAGTAAAGAGTTTGGTTTTTGAGTTGAAAGTTCCCGCCGCATATCCAAGTGGCCAGGCATTGCTAGAAGGCAGACATAGTATGTCTCTGCAATGGCTTGTTATGGAAGCTGAGGCCACTGTGTGTGTGAACTTTAGGTAGAGAAAAGTGGTGAATAGCTCAGAGTATATGAACTTAGAGAAATGAACATGTTTTTAATATTGTCATGTAACTAACATTTATTGAATGTGCTGTTTAGTTGGCAAAAGGGAGGCTAAGTTTGTAAGTGTACATGTGGTCCTTGTAGAGTGTAGCTGACACCTTTTTCAGTGGATTTTGTTGATCATTTAGAAAAATCTCAATTGTGTAGTCTGTCTTTGTGGAGAAAAACATTTTTGATTTTCTTTTAAAGAGATGCTGGTTTTGGCGGGAAAAAGTAATGGCGCCATTCTTGGTTTTTGTTAGCCTTGCAGGTTTGTCTGCCATTTTTAGGCACAGTTTTTCCTTAGCCTGTGGGTATCCTATAAGGGAAGGTGCAGCCACCTTTCTTTTGGGCACTATACCATGTGGCATTCGTCTGCTATTTCGCTGGTGGAATTTCTCAGCCTTTGGGGCAGATTTTGATGTTTGGTGCGAATATAATGCGATCTTTTCTGCGTTGGAACCTGGTAGAGGCCATTCGTGTTTTTCTTTGTGTAGGGGAACCAATGTGGTGTTCATTGTGACGTCCCATGCTGGTTTTGGCGGGAAAAATTGCATGGCACCATTTTTGTTGTTGTCCATGAGGTGGGGGTGGTGGTCATCCACCATTTTGTTATCCTGGCTTGTCGGCCATTTTGAGACGTTTACAGTTTGAGATAGGAAGTTCCAGTTTAGCAAACACGGCTCCTGAATATGCTGTATTGGCATTTGTTGATTGGCGCAGTTTTCTTCTGTTTTATGCGTTTACAGTTTGACCTGTGCACTGCTGGAGAGAGTGGTGGGACGCCGGAGTGACATACTGAGAGGATGGTTTTGTCTCTGGTTTAAATTGCTTTTCTAAGCATCACCTTTTGAGGTGAGTTGAGAGGTATCTTGAAATAGCGCGGTCTTACCCCGAGGGGCCACAACGTGCTTGCGGACACACGCACATGCTGGGGCCTATTTATGGATGGGATCTGGCTGACCTACCAGCAGTTGGAGTGTGGGAGGAGGCCAATGCAGAGATAGGGACAACATGCAAACTCCATGCAGATGGTGTTAGGCGGAAGTTTTCTCTGTTTTCATTTAAGTGAATGTAAGCTATTGCAGGGTCAGCTGACTTTGCAGTATATGCGCGGCGTTTTTTTTTGCATTGGATTCTGGTTTTAAGAAAAACTTCACTTTACACTGAATTTTGATAGATTGTAAGACTAACAGAGTTTTGTACAATGATGTGTTTTTATGTTTAAATATTTGGGAGTTTCCCAGAGAGCAATTCATTTTTTGGAACTTGTACTGTATAGCCATCTTTTGGCAGGAGTTTGTATTTTGAGTCCCAACTTATGGTTTGACTTCCAGGGAATGTGGGTCAGGGGGGATTCCCTCCCATTTGCAAAGGGGGGTTTACTCCATCATTTCCTTGACAAGGTTTTAAATGGTTGAAATATATATGATGTGTAGCCATGGATTTTTTTTGAAGTCTTGATAGACAAGGCGATTATGGCTAACGCCTCCCCTCCCCCTCCTTCTTCCTGAACAATTGATTTGTAAATAAACCAGTTTGGTTTTTTTAAGAGCTGAGCATAACCGGAAGTTTCTTTTCAGCATTTATATATCAGCAGAAAGTTAGTGGGAGGAGCTTGGGGTTTTTAAAGGTGAGCAATGAGATTTGTGTCTGGAAGGAAAATGGAAAGCATTTTGGCATTTAAAAGTGTTTTATATTTCGTTCCAGTTTTGTGAAGTTTTGTACTGTAATACAGTTTTGAGTAGAGAGCAAACAGGGGGTATCACCATTATTTTATCATCTAGATACAGAGAGAAGCCACATTGTTCTGCAGGTGGTAAACTGGCGTAAGTGTTCTGTGTGGTTTTGTCTGACAACGCAGTGTATGGGTGTATAGCGGAAAATGCTTGTGTATGCATGCACTGTGAGGGGTAGAGGCCTAATTCGGGGGTTGATCTGTGGTTGTTGCTGTAGTTCCAAAAGTGTTGGGACAACAAGCCATAGAGTTGACGCCTCGGTTAGGGTTTCTAGTTGGAGGACTTGACCATATAGTGGTTGTAGTTCTTCAATTCACCGTATAAGAAGACACCGGGCGGTGATCTCCGAAAATGGGTGCAACGGTTTAACCTGGACGCAGGTTTAAGACGATAAGCCGATTCGAATCGCCATGGACACAAGGAGGTCTGTGCAAAGGGAAGGAATGGAGGCTTCCCATAGTCAGACGGTCACACAGTGCACGAAGCCTAGTTTTGGGGCAAAGGCCTTTGAACCCCAAAAAGATTAACATAGGTGGTCCAAGGATACTATTTTGGGTATCCCTCTGGAATGGATGTAGTTGAGCTGCGGCTTTAGAAATCTGTAATGATGAGGAACGGTGGCTCATGCCCGTTTGTTTGAACTTTGTATGGCTGGTCCATGGAAGGTTCTCGAGCTGCTCTCGTGTTTTTTCCCATTATATTTTTTTCGATTGCTGAAAGAGTAAAGGGAGAATTCTGGCTGTTTTTGTTTTTTCATTTGTGGATTTGGAAACTGGGAAGTATCTCCCCCATGTTTGTATCTGAATGTTTGTATGTAGTAACGTGAATATGTTCGAACTTACCGCGGCGATCCTTCGATGCGTCGCGGCTGTTGTATTTTTGTAGGAACGGGAAAAGTAAGGGTTATAGAGGGTTTTGTTTGAATTGGTTTTGAAAGAATGTCATTGACAATTTACCAATGTACAGGAATGTCATTATTGTTTTACCATTCTTTGCAGGTTAAATATGAAGGATAGAGTAATGATTCTGCTTATAAGTATATTTCAGGTCCAAGGAGTTTGTACACAGAGAACAGGTGTATGTAGACAGCGGTACATATGGATAAATACGAGTCTAAGGGGGGTAAAAGTATCATTGGTTATTTCATTGTTTCTTTTTTCCTGCACTACACATTTCTTCCTTCAGTCTGTAATGAGGAAGAAAAGAAGGGAGAAGTGATAAATGTAAGAGTGACAGTTTTTTTTTCAAACTAATATTAACCTCTGTAATTCTAACCAAGTTTGTGCCAAGACTGTCTTTCTTTGATAGAATTTGAATCGGCAAGCAGCAGTCTAGTGAAGTAGGTTCCCATCCCAGAGGCTAAGAACCTTGTCAATGGCTCCAGGTATTGTAAGCCACGCACAGGTTATGCAGTGACCACAGTCCCGATGTCTGGGTTATTGTCATATGAGGGTTGTTTGGAGGTCAATCAAAACCATAGTCGTACTCTCCTCATTAGCTGTCACTTATATTCTCGGCTGATGGGGGAGGTGCGATCGTTGTGACATGAACTTCAAAATGTCCACCAAAAGGTTTTCACGAGTCCCTCCTGGACCCTGATTTAATAATCAGTTTACATTCTTTCCAACCAGGTGACTGGGTCGTTGTAAAGAACCTTGAGGGATGAGACCACGCCAGCCACTGCAAGAAGCGGCTCAACCACACCAAAGAATGAGGAGTATCTTTGTTTATTTATATTTTTGTTGTTTAGTAAATTTTAGCAAGGGTAACGATGAAAAGCATCCCAAGTTATTATATAAAGTGTATGTCCTGACTAGCTCAGAAAGCGAACAGGACCGATGGTCTGTTCTGAGTCTTCACCGAGTTTTAGTCCCCAGCGATGACAGTGGTACATGCCATTTATGATGTTATTATGGGTATGAGGAGTTTTGACAAACTAGTGAAGACTCCAAACAGACACTTGTCAATGGAATCTAACGATGCATTTTTAGAGGGTAAAATTGGTTTTAGTTTTAATGGCTCTGCCTCCTGTCGGTTTGGGTATCTAGGTAGGCCACAAGTGTGTTTGAACTTTAGTTTGGTGTTTATGTGGATCTGCAGCTTATAAAGGTAATTCCCCCAAAGCAAGAGGTTCATGCGTGATGGTGAAGCTGTCCCAGCACCTTATCTCTTGGCCGATCGCGAGGATCTGATGGTGCAGGAAATTAAGAATGGCAGGGACAGCTAGAAGGGATTTGTTCACCAACCCCGACCAGGTCTGGGCATGGTGTCCTGCATGTGGGGGGGGGCTCGGGCTTGGGATACGATTGAACAATTCTCATCCGTTAAGGATAGGGTTCTTCATGTAATTGTTGAAGCCAGAGCTGTAGCTAAGTGAAGGTTGGGAGTCTATTTTAAGGGTCTGGGAATCTTTGGGGATCTAATTTTTATTTTACAGCGGATCGTGGTTAAAGGAAGTGGGAATATATATACTCATGTCGTTTTATTTCTATTCTTTCTATGTCGTGACGAGGTGCTCCTGTTGCCTGATTTGACACGTGACCAGAGTTTCCTTGATGAGACGCCCCGAAGCCAGACCCACATACAAGACACAGAGGATCACAGACGGATCGGCGATTACTACAGCTCACCATGTTGTGTCCTCCTTTATAAGTCATGCCCCTGAAGAGTAGAGTCTACATGTCAAGCCGTGTTTTCCTTTTTTATGGACTAAGGACTGATTCATTTACAGGTGTAAGAAGCAGATTAAATTTCATCGATGGACACATGGGGTGCATATGACAAAAAAGGGAGGACTGTTGTGGAGATTTTTATGGAGATGTATTTAATATGTATTGTCATAGTGTCACCCAGTGTTAGTACTTCCGCAACCCGCTCTAAAAGAGCTGATTGGGGTAGTCTGAGGCTGGTTGAATCCCGTCTGATAGGGGAAAACGTATTGAGGTTGGAGTGTGATGTTTGCGGGGTGCGGATATGTCCACCGACGGGGGCCCTCTGTGCATTAGCATGGACGATCGTTAGGGAGGGGATATGCTCACTCTGCAACGACATCATTGGTTATAGGCGGATGCGCGCTCTTGTCTCTGCTGTGTCTGATCAACATTGATTGGGATTCGTAGCGTGCGTCTGCAGATAGCCTCCCTCCCCCATTCAATAATAGTATAATCTTAATATGCGTTATTAATTGGAATAGCGCAGAATAAGAATTCCTATCAACGGTAACTTTAGCCATCATACGTTATTGTATTCATTGTATGTATTATTGTATTGAATCCTTTAAACTATATTTCTTGAGTGGGATTCATGTATGACATCTCCTGTTGGAAGGAATGTCCAGGTATTGCCATTTTCCTTGTATGGTCATTTTCCTGTGAGGAAGGAACATCCTGTGAGGTCCCCGCCCATGGGGGAGGGGATTGGTTGCTGCAGCCAATCACCTCCTGTGTGAGATCTTTTGAGTTTAATAAAAGCCTATGATTAGGCGTCGGCTAGTCAGTCTAGGCTGGTATGCTGAAATGAGAACATAGCTTTTGTGGTGCTGCCTTCTTGGGATGAATGGGAATGAACGGTGATTGGATCTTAGCAAATTTAACTTAGGCTAAAGATAGCATTATTGCAAAAAGATGAAATCTGATGTGTGCTTAGATAGCACAGGAATTATAGGCTGTGTGCTCTGCAAACAGCCTAGGAATTCCACAACACTAGGCAAGTACAGCCCCTGGGCACTGTCCACTGAGGACTGGCAAGCCTTAGAGGCTCCATTGTCGGTGGAGGAGTAGGGGGAGGCCTTGAAGGCTACGAAGCCCGGCAAAAGCCCGGGGCCAGATGGCTTCTCGGCACAATACTACAAGAGTTTTCCTGATCTCCTGGTGCCAGGGTTTCTTAAGGCCTTCAACACCCTCTCCCACTCTCCTTGTACCTCGGATAGCCTGTTAGAGGCTTATATATTAGTGATCCCTAAGGAAAACAAAGACCCCACCGATGTAGCCAAATACCGACCCATTTCACTTTTGAACGCAGATGTTAAATTGTTCGCCAAGATCTTGGCCACCCGTTTGTCCTATCACGTTCCCGCCTGGGTTGGACTGGATCAGGTTGGTTTTGTCCCTGGAAGAGAAGCTAGAGACAACACTATTAAGGCCCTCAATTTACATCACTGGCTTACTTCAACCAACAAGGAGGGCTGCTTCTTGGCCATGGATGCGGAGAAGGCGTTCGACAGGGTGGCCTGGGACTACATGAGCGCGGTTCTGGAAGCCCTGGGCCTGGGAAGAGGCATGCATGCTTTTATTGGAGCGCTCTACGCCAAACCCAGAGCTAGAGTCCGGGTTAACGGCCACCTGTCGGACGCCTTCCCCATCCACAATGGGACCAGGCAGGGATATCCTCTCTCTCCCTTACTGTATATCCTTACCTTGGAGCCCCTCCTCCGCTGCATCCATACAAATCCAAACATTAAAGGTATAGAGGTACATCAACGGGAATACAAGATTGCCGCCTTTGCGGATGATATTTTGCTCTTTCTTTCATCGCCCTTGACGTCCCTGCCCAATTTAATGCCAGTATTAGACCAGTTCAAGACTATTTCGAATCTTAAAATTAATTACTCAAAATCCTACGCGCTAAATGTCTCTTTGTCCCCTAAACTAGTACAGCTCTGTCAGGTGAACTTTCCGTTCCACTGGAAAACGGACGCTATCACTTATTTAGGTATCCAACTCCCTAGCAAACTTAAAGAGCTGTATGAAAGGAACTTTCTGTCAGAATTGAAACTTATACAGCAGGATCTGCACAGGTGGGAGGCCCCCACCATATCCTGGTTCGGTCGGGCCTCTATTCTAAAGATGACAGTGCTCCCCCGCTTACTGTACAAATTACAGACTATCCCAATTTGATTGCCGCCCTCTTTCTTTACAGCTTACAAACGCATGTGTAGAGTCTTTATATGGGGAGCAAAGCGAGTGGGGTGGGCAAAGCTTGTATTACCAAAGTCGGGAGGTGGAATTGGACTCCCAGACCTGCAGAGGTACTACTGGGCAGTCCACCTGACCCGGGTAGTGGACTGGAGGTTGCATACTAACTGTAAGTGTTGGGTGTTGCTGGAAAAACTGATTTTGGGTACCGAACTCCGCTCCATCCCCTGGTTCTCAAAGAAAAACATACCGGCTATTATCCATTCTCATCCTCTTATTGGAGCAACCCTGCAAGCCTTCGATAGAGCATGCAAAGTGCACTCGCTTTCAACCACATACTGCGCGATCACGCCAATCAAGGGCAATCCACACTTCCCTCCTGGCATGGAAGGGGCCTTTCTAGCAGCAGAATGGCCTTACACAGAAATGCAGGCCAAACACTTATTTTCCAGGGGAAGATTTCTCCGACGATATGAGCTTGCATCACTGTCTAACACAAAGACTTTCCCCTTTTGGGTCTATATCCAATTAAAACACTTCCTGGACAGCTCTACGAATAGAAACAGCTTTGCAAAAGCTCCTACTGTTCTGGAATCGCTATGTTCTCGCTCTTCTCCCCAGAGTCATCTCATTTCAGTTCTCTATTCCACAATGTTTGGGGAGCCCTATGCCTCCCTGAGAGCAGAGCATGCCTTTTGGGAGACTGAGCTGGTCATGGTGATTGATGACACTGCCTGGGATCAAGTACATTGTATATTCACAAGGGCTCCTTAAATGTCCATACTCAAGAGAACGGCTACAAAATCAAAACAAGGTGGTACAGAACCCCGGAAACACTTCACAAATTTATCCCGACAGTCTCAGACCAGTGCTGGAGGTGCGAACAGGGACTAGGCATGCTCCTCCATATATGGTGGACTTGCCCAGTGATTCAGCCGTATTGGCGTAAAGTACATGAGGCGGCGACTGAGATATCCTTGCTTCCTTTGGAATTTTCGCCGGCGCAATACCTCCTTCACCTCTCCAAAATTCCCCGTAAAAAATACTATAGATCAATAGCTATGCATATGTTAAATGCCGCCCGGCTGTGTTTGCCGGTCCACTGGAGATCCAAGTCACCCCCTTCCATAAAGGAATGGGTGGCGCGGGTTGTTCGGATAGCAGCGATGGAGGAGTTGATCTACACCACACAGGACAGAATAGCATACTTTTCCGCAACATGGGCACCCTGGCTTGAATACCGAAATTCGCAGCGCTCCCATGACTTTTCCCGGGATAACCCTTGAACGGTGCACTAAGGGTAGCGATAACTTTCACAACACCTGGGGTCTACTGGAGAGGGTTGCTGATGGTGACCCCACCCCCTCTTCATTCATTCCCCTGACAGGGCCCACCTCACCCCCCCCCCCTTTTTTCCCCTTCCCTCTCCACTCTGGCCTTTTCCCTTTCTCCCTTCTCTTCTCTCTCTTCCTTTTTTTTTTTTTTCTCTGTCTTTTGATTTTCTTTTCTTTTTTTTTCTTTTATGGAAAGGTTTTGAAGAATCCTTGTTTGTTTTATAGTATCTACAGAGGCCATATTGAATACTTTTCTATGAAGTATTGCATTCCAACGTGAATCAGGCAGGCCTGTTATGTACTGCAGTATACCTTTTTTAAAAGATTGTGCCTTACTACTTTAAGTTGTTTTATGTGGCCATTATATTAGCAACCCGTAGAGGCGTCATCTGCTGGTTTCTACTCTCACAAACTTTAAAGTCTATGCCTCCTTCTAGTTGGAACATGTATCTGTATCCTGGTTTTGTGATTTATGGTACCATTTGTATTACTCATGAAAACTTTCAATAAAAATTATTATTAAAAAAAACAAAAAACATTTGGCTGTTGCTTGAAAGGAGGATAGAAGTGATGCAACAGCAGGTACAATGGGTGTTATTGGGTCATTTATGGCCCTCAAGTCCTGTACAAACCTGAAAGAGCCATCCGGCTTCATTATAGGGTTAATATTTTTTCAGACACCGTTTCTCACACAGGATTCTGAAGGGAGAGGCACCTTACTCCTTGCTCTCACAGAATCCCGTGGGTGGGGGCTCGTATCGCTGCGTGGGGATACGAGCAAGCTTCTTTCACTTTCCTGATGGGCTTATTATGTTAGTTATACCAAATCTTTCAGTAATATTAGTAATAAGAGATCCTCCCGCTGCTCCGTTATACTCCCCTTCCCCATCACCCGACTCTTCCTCTGTATCCATTACTGTGGATAAAACTATGGCTATACTGTCTGCCTGTTGCTGAGGTGGCTGGGGAGCAGGGTTGGTAGGATTTTGTGGAGATGGTGCCTGTCTTTGTGGAGCAGGATTTGGAGGGTTACCAGGGTTAGGATTGACAGTCCGTGTAACATGGTAACCCAACAGCAAATTCAAGTCCTCGGGACTCAGACTTTGGATATAAACCTTTTGGGGCAGTGAGAGTTATAATAACATTATAGGGCGGGGGCAGGGTATCAGCGAAGCTTCCATGGTTTATAGATTTCTCTAACTCATGTTTCTTCTCTGATGCAGAGTCTTTATCCTGTATTTTTGGCGGTTTTGTCTTTTTGTCTGTCCTATCATACCAATAGTGGGCATGTGTTAACCAATTTTCCCCTGCCTTTCGCATATAGTCTTTATCCCAATGGGGATCAGCATTATAATATGGCCATGCGTCTCTGTCATTTAGACAGAGGCCCTTTATCATATCCATATGAAAGGGGTCACTTGCACCCTCCCAGGGAAAAGGATTACAACTGCCTACGTGTAGGTTTTCACCTACATCAGATAACGGTATTTGTATTTTAGTCTGCGATTTACCCATTATTCTATACCATAGGCAGAGATCTTTAGGAAAACAGAACAGTCTACAGTGCTCTACATAAAACAGAACAGTGTACAGTGCTCTATTGCCACCTAGCGGTTAGACTTTCCAAAACGTGAACCTTGTCACAAATTAACTCATTGTCTTCAAGAGAGTGAAGAAAACAAACTTGGAACAATTCCAAGAGTCTTATAATAAATATACAATCGACTGTATGGACCTTCTGCCTTGCTTCAGATAAAACCAAGCCTTCTATAAATTTAACTTCACAATGCACATTAATTCTTAGTACTTCCACATATGGTTTACCCTTTTTAAAATATGGACTTTTACCCCAATTTTTTGTATCTGTAACCTTGGGGTACAATACTAATTAAGTATTCTCTTTGGTTTCTGAAGCAAAATAGCAGTCCACATATGCACTCGGGACAGCTCATTCAGCACGTTAGCCTTGAAGCAGTTCAAACAGTCACACATAACAGTTCACACAGCTCGATAACCTTGAAGTAGCCAGACAATCACACATAGTTTACACAACACATCGATCATCAGTCTCTTGTTCTGTCCCAAACAGAACTAAAACTTCTAGAGTACTCTTTTTAAAAATTCTTCTAAGGTTACACAAACCTTTTTCAAAGGTTATCCAAAACCTTTTCAAGTGTCACCAAAACACTATTTATATGACCGGTCAATTTCTCTTATACTTATGAGAGGTTCTATAATCTAACAGCAATTCTCTATAGGGTTGTAAGCTACACGCAGACTTCCTGGCAAGCCAATTTCATTCAATAAGAATAAAATCCACTTACCGAGGAGTTAGTTTCTTTAAAGGTAGACTTCCATCCCGGGACGAGCTCCCAGTGCTGTAACGGTTAATCCTGTGTCTAGGGTAGGGATAAGCTCGGTGTTCGAGACGAACACATGTTCGACTAGAACATTGGCTGTTCGCTTGTTCGGTGAAACCAGAACTTTGTGGGCCGTTCGCGCCAAATTCGTGTGACGCGAACGACCCACAATGCACTGCGCCATCGCAGTGCATTGCCAGCGCTGTGATTGGCCAAGCATGCACTGTGACCCCGCATGCTTGACCAATCACAGCGCCGGCAGCGAGGAGAGCCATAATTGGCCACAGGCAGGATGCCTGTGGCCAATTATAGCTCAGGGGGGTTTAGTACACGCCCCACACTATATAAGCCCGCCAGCGCGGCAGCCTTGTGTAGTGTGTTGGCGTGCAGGGAGAGAGAAGGATAGGCAGGGACAGTGTCAGTGATATTCTTTGCTAAACCTTGTGCATTTACAGTGTGTTGGTGTGCAGGGAGAGAGAAGGATAGGCAGGGACTGTGTCAGTGTTATTCTTTGCTAAACCTTGCGCAGTTACAGCGTGTTGGCGTGCAGGGAGAGAGCAGGATAGGCAGGGACAGTGTCAGTGTTATTCTTTGCTAAACCTTGTGCAGTTACAGTGTGTTGGCATGCAGGGAGGGAGCAGGATAGGCAGGGACAGTGTCAGTTTTATTCTTTGCTAAACCTTGCACAGTTACAGTGTGTTGGCGTGCAGGGAGAGAGCAGGATAGGCAGGGACAGTGTCAGTGTCATTTTTGCTAAACCTCCTGCACAGTATACACCTGAAGCTACTCCTTATTGCTTGTGGTGTTGTTCTGTTGTGTAACACAGACAGGCATCTGCAAGCAGTTACAGTGGGTGTAGGTGCCTCCTGCACAGTATACGCTACCCCTTATGGATCGTGGTGTTGTTTTGTTGTGTAACACAGACAGGCATCTGCAAGCAGTTACAGTGGGTGTAGTGTGCCTCCTGCACAGTATACACCTGAAGCTACCCCGTATTGCTGTTTTTTTTTCTTTTGTGTAACACTAACAGACATCTGCAAGCAGTTACAGTGGGTGTAGGTGCCTCCTGCACAGTATACACCTGAAGCTTCCCCTTATTGCTGTGTTTTCCTCTTGTGTAACACAGGCAGGCATCTGGAGCAGTTACAGTGGGTGTAGGTGCCTCCTGCACAGTATACCCTACCCCTTATTGCTCGTGGTGTTGTTCTGTTGTGTAACACAGACAGGCATCTGCAAGTAGTTAAAGTGGGTGTAGGTGCCTCCTGCACAGTATACACCTGAAGCTACCCCTTATTGCTCGTGGTGTTGTTCTGTTGTGTAACACAGACAGGCATCTGCAAGCAGTTACAGTGGGTGTAGTATGCCTCCTGCACAGTATACACCTGAAGCTACCCCGTGTTGCTGTTTTTTTTCTTTTGTGTAACACTAACAGACATCTGCAAGCAGTTACAGTGGGTGTAGGTGCCTCCTGCACAGTATACACCTGAAGCTACCCCTTATTGCTGTGTTTTTCTGTTGTGTAACACAGACAGGCATCTGCAAGCAGTAACAGTGGGTGTAGGTGCCTCCTGCACAGTATACACCTGAAGCTTCCCCTTATTGCTGTGTTTTCCTGTTGTCTAACACAGGCAGGCATCTGGAGCAGTTACAGTGGGTGTAGGTGCCTCCTGCACAGTATACACCTGAAGCTACCCCGTATTGCTGGTGTTTTTCTGTTGCGTAACACAAACAGGCATCTGCAAGCAGTTACAGTGGGTGTAGGTGCCTCCTGCACAGTATACACCTGAAGCTACCCCTTATTTCTGGTTTTCCCATCTCCCTGCAGGCCATTAGAATGTCTGGAAGGCCAACAAGGAGAGGCAGACAGTCACGAGCCAATAAAAGAGGGCAAACAGGCTCTGTGTCTGGGGGCAACAGTGCTGGTCGTGGACGCGGTGCATTGTCATTAGCACGTGGCCATGGGACACGCTTGTCCTTATTTTTGGCAGCTGGACGTGTTGAGAGTCATCATGCCAAAGACTTGGTAGGTTGGATGACCAAGCCCTCCTCATCCTCCTCATCCTCTCTCACCCAGGCTCAGGGTACTGGCAAAGCAGATGCCAATGCGTCCTCTTCCCTCGTATCAATGTCATCATCAGTCACTCCTTCCCTAGACCCACCATGTCCTCCTGAGGAGTCCCCCGAACTGTTTAAGCACAGTGTTGGGTACATGCTCCAGGAGGATGCCCAGCGTTTTGAAGGGTCTGATGATGATACCCAGCTAGAGGAAGGCAGTAGCGTGATCGCAGAGAGAGGGGATGATCAAGAAGGACAGCAATCTGGCAGTCATGTTCCAGCAGCTGCAGCATACTGCCAGGTTTGCTCCAGTGATCAAGAGGGAGAGGATGATGAGGTCACTGACTCCACGTGGGTGCCTGATAGGAGAGAGGAGGAGGAGGAGGATGAGGAGGAGGCACATCTCCAACGAGGCAGGATGCACTCCGGGAGCCAGCGTAAGGGCAGCACACTGACTGAATCACACCGCAGAGCTCCGCCTGTGCAGGGCGCTGCCTCTGCACGTTATTCCAAAAGTTCTTTGGTGTGGACCTTTTTTGAGTCGAGTGCATCAGATCGCACCGCTGCTATTTGCAACATATGTCTCAAGCGTATCTCGCGTGGCCAAAACATCAGCCGCTTGGGCACCACATGCTTGACCAGACATATGTTGACCTGCCAAGCAGCTCGTTGGCAAGCGTACCTTAAAGAGCCACACCAAAGAACAAAGCATACCTCTCCTTGCTCCTCATCAGCTGGGATCTCCAACCCCACTACAGGTCCTTCTCAAAAATTTAGCATATTGTGATAAAGTTCATTATTTTCTGTAATGTACTGATAAACATTAGACTTTCATATATTTTAGATTCATTACACACAACTGAAGTAGTTCAAGCCTTTTCTTGTTTTAATATTGATGATTTTGGCATACAGCTCATGAAAACCCAAAAATCCTATCTCCAAAAATTAGCATATCATGAAAAGGTTCTTTAAACAAGCTAATAACCTAATCATCTGAATCAACTAATTAACTCTAAACACCTGCAAAAGATTCCTGAGGCTTTTAAAAACTCCCAGCCTGGTTCATTACTCAAAACCGCAATCATGGGTAAGACTGCCGACCTGACTGCTGTCCAGAAGGCCATCATTGACACCCTCAAGCAAGATGGTAAGACACAGAAAGAAATTTCTGAACGAATAGGCTGTTCCCAGAGTGCTGTATCAAGGCACCTCAGTGGGAAGTCTGTGGGAAGGAAAAAGTGTGGCAGAAAACGCTGCACAACGAGAAGAGGTGACCGGACCCTGAAGAAGATTGTGGAGAAGGACCGATTCCAGACCTTGGAGGACCTGCGGAAGCAGTGGACTGAGTCTGGAGTAGAAACATCCAGAGCCACCGTGAACAGGCATGTGCAGGAAATGGGCTACAGGTGCCGCATTCCCCAGGTCAAGCCACTTTTGAACCAGAAACAGCGGCAGAAGCGCCTGACCTGGGCTACAGAGAAGCAGCACTGGACTGTTGCTCAGTGGTCCAAAGTACTTTTTTCGGATGAAAGCAAATTTTGCATGTCATTCGGAAATCAAGGTGCCAGAGTCTGGAGGAAGACTGGGGAGAGGGAAATGCCAAAATGCCTGAAGTCCAGTGTCAAGTACCCACAGTCAGTGATGGTCTGGGGTGCCATGTCAGCTGCTGGTGTTGGTCCACTGTGTTTTATCAAGGGCACGGTCAATGCAGCTAGCTATCAGGAGATTTTGGAGCACTTCATGCTTCCATCTGCTGAAAAGCTTTATGGAGATGAAGATTTCATTTTTCAGCACGACCTGGCACCTGCTCACAGTGCCAAAACCACTGGTAAATGGTTTACTGACCATGGTATTACTGCGCTCAATTGGCCTGCCAACTCTCCTGACCTGAACCCCATAGAGAATCTGTGGGATATTGGGAAGAGAAAGTTGAGAGACGCAAGACCCAACACTCTGGATGAGCTTAAGGCCGCTATCGAAGCATCCTGGGCCTCCATAACACCTCAGCAGTGCCACAGGCTGGTTGCCTCCATGCCACGCCGCATTGAAGCAGTCATTTCTGCAAAAGGATTCCCGACCAAGTATTGAGTGCATAACTGAACATAATTATTTGAAGGTTGACTTTTTTTGTATTAAAAACACTTTTCTTTTATTGGTCGGATATGCTAATTTTTTGAGATAGGATTTTTGGGTTTTCATGAGCTGTATGCCAAAATCATCAATATTAAAACAAGAAAAGGCTTGAACTACTTCAGTTGTGTGTAATGAATCTAAAATATATGAAAGTCTAATGTTTATCAGTACATTACAGAAAATAATGAACTTTATCACAATATGCTAATTTTTGAGAAGGACCTGTATACCTTCAGTCCTCTCTGAAACCTGCACTGAGAGGAATGAAGGTGTAGCATTAGGTGTGTCACAGCCAAGTACTTGCGGGCACTCTGCTAGCAGTACACCGTCGTCCGATTGTAGCAGGCAAATTTCCCTGCCCCAGCTGCTGGACCGTCGAAAGAAGTTCACTCCCAGCCATCCACATGCCCAGCGGTTGAATGCTAGCTTGGCTAAATTGCTAGCACTTCAACTGCTGCCTTTTCAGTTGTTAGACTTGGCCCCCTTCCGTGAGTTTGTTCAATGTGCGGTTCCTCAGTGGCAGGCTTCCAAACGCCACTTTTTCTTACGGAAGGTGATTCCGGCTCTCCACCGGCATGTGGAAGGCAATATCCATGCCTCGCTGGACAGGGCGGTCAGCGGTAAGGTGCATATTACCACTCACTCATGGTCCAGCAGGCATGGACAGGGACGTTACCTATCTTTCACGGCCCATTGGGTCACTCTTTTGGCAGCTGGGAAGGATGCAGGACAAGGTGTAGTAGTGTTGGAGGTTGTTCCGCCGCCACACCTCCAAAATGCTACTACTGGTTGTGACACACCTCTCTCCTCCACCCCCTCCTCTTCTTCCATGGCCTCTTCCTGTGCTTTGTCCTTGGAACCAGCGGTGCTCCGTAGGCGTTCAAGGGGCTACGCAAGTACGCAGGCAAAAAGATGCCATGCCGTGCTTGCGCTGGTGTGTTTGGGGGACAGGAGCCACACTGGAGCAGAGGTTCTGTCAGCTCTGCAGGGGCAGGCCGAGAGGTGGTTGACGCCACGCCAGCTTAAGGCAGGAATGGTGGTTTGCGACAATGGCACCAACCTCCTCTCCGCCCTCCGACAGGGACAACTGACAAAAGTGCCCTGTGTGGCTCACGTACTTAACCTGGTGGTGCAGTGGTTCTTGGGCAGGTACCCGGGCTTACAGGATGTCCTGAGGCAGGCCAGGAAAGTCTGTGTGTATTTCCGCCGATCATATAATGCCAGTGCTCGCCTGGCTGAGCTGCAAAAGGAGTTGAACCTGCCCAAGAACTGCCTTATATGTGACATGCCCACCAGGTGGAACTCAATGTTGGCCATGCTGCAGCGGCTGCACACACAGCAGAGGGCCATCAATGAGTACCTGTGCGACTACGGCACCAGGACAGGGTCAGGGGAGCTCGGGTTTTTTTCACCACGCCAGTGGGGCATGATCAGGGATGCATGCACTGTCCTGGCACCATTTGAGGAGGCCACGAGGATGGTGAGCAGTGACAGTGCATGCATCAGTGACACTGTTCCTCTTGTCCACCTGTTGGAGCATACGCTGCATGGAATAATGGACAGGGCACTTGAGGCAGAACAGAGGCAGGAAGAGGAGGACTTCCTTGCCTCTCAAGGCCCCCTTTACCCAGACAGTGTTCCTTCTGTCCCACCCATCACACAGGAAGAGGACGATGAGGAGGAGGAGGATTGTGTCAGCATGGAGGTGGAGCCTGGCACTCAGCATCAGCAGCAGCAGTCTTTTAGGGATGATTTACAGTCCCAAAAAACCCGTGGACTTGTACGTGGCTGGGAGGAGGTGGCTGCGGATCATGTCGTCCTTAGTGACCCAGAGGACTCCGGACCGAATGCCTCAGCTAACCTACGCTACATGGCCTCCCTGATCCTGCAAAGCCTGCGGAAGGATCATCGTATTCTTCGGATCAAGGAGAGGGACCATTACTGGCTGGCCACTCTCCTTGATCCACGGTACAAGGGTAAGGTTGCGGAGCTTATCTTGCCATCACAGAGGGAGCAGAGGATGAGACATCTCCGGGAGGCCTTGCAGAATGGTCTGTGCAATGCGTTCCCAGAGACTGGGAGGTTACAAACTCCTGGTCCTGGACAACGAGTTGCTGAGGCTTCGGTCAGTCAAAGAAGGAGCGGTGGGGAAGGTGGCCATCTGACCGATGCGTTCAGACAATTTTTTAGTACGCAGCCCCAAGGTATGATCGGTTCCAGCAACCATCGCCAGCGTCTGATTTAAATGGTGCAGGAATACCTAGGGGCAAGGTCAGACTTGCACACCTTTCCCACCGAAAATCCTCTGGCTTACTGGGTCTTGAGGATGGATCACTGGCCAGAGCTTGCACAGTATGCAATTGAGCTACTGGCCTGTCCTGCATCCAGCGTTCTTTCGGAACGCACATTCAGTGCTGCTGGAGGCTTTGTAACCGATCACAGGGTGCGCCTGTCCAATGACTCGGTTGATCGACTGACCTTCATAAAGATGAATTAGTCTTGGATCACCACCAGCTACCAAGCACCTGAAGCTGATGTAACCGAATAAGTTTTTTTTAAATGTCACATCCCTTCAAGACTGCCTATACTGATTCTGAGTGACTGTCCTGTTATGTTGACTGACTATCCTCTTCCTCCTCAATGATCCTGCCGATAGCTTGGAAGAACATTTGTGGTTCTGGGTGCCGCCATCAGTGTCTAAGGCCCAATTTTTCAGCCCCTGTTCAACAGGGGCGTGTAATTAAAATTTTTGATGCAATTCTTTGCAGCAGGGCTCATTCCTGCACTCCAACTTGAGTATCTGGGAGAGGTTGCAGTGTTGTGGCACCAGCACCAGTGCCTAAGGCCCAATTTTTCTGCCCCTGTTTAACAGGGGTGTATAATTACAATTTTTTATGCAATACTTTGCAACAGGGCTCATTGCTGCGCTCCAAATACAGTACCTGTGATGGGTTGCAGTGTTGTGGCACCAGTGCCTAAGGCCCAATTTTTCTGCCCCTGTTTAACAGGGGCATGTAATTACAATTCTTGATCTACTACTTTGCAACAGGGCTCATTGCTGCGCTCTAAGTACAGTATCTGTGAGGGATTGCAGTGTTGTGGCACCAGCACCAGTGCATAAGGCCCAATTTTTCTGACCCTGTTTAACAGGGGCATGTAATAACAATTCTTGATCAAATATTTCACAGATGGGCCCATTACTGTGCCCACCAAGAGTAACTGTGAGGACTTACAGTCTTGTGGCACCAGCACCACCGCCACCACCAAAGGCCCAATTTTTCAGCCCCTGTTTAACAGGGGCATGCAATTACAATTATTGATCTAATAATTCACAGCAGGGCCCATTCATGCGCCCACCAAGAGTAACTGTGAGGACTTACAGTCTTGTGGCACCAGCACCACCGCCAGCACCAAAGGCCCAATTTTTCAGCCCCTGTTCAACAGGGGCATGCAATTACAATTATTGATCTAATAATTCACAGCAGGGCCCATTCATGCACCCACCAAGAGTAACTGTGAGGACTTACAGTCTTGTGGCACCAGCACCACCGCCAGCACCAAAGGCCCAATTTTTCAGCCCCTGTTCAACAGGGGCATGCAATTACAATTATTGATCTAATAATTCACAGCAGGGCCCATTCATGCGCCCACCAAGAGTAACTGTGAGGGCTTACAGTGTTGTGGCACCAGCACCACCACCAAAGGCCCAATTTTTCCTACCACTGTTCAACAATGGCATGTACCGTATATACTCGAGTATAAGCCGAGTTTTTCAGCACATTTTTTGTGCTGAAAATGCCCCCCTCGGCTTATTCTCGGGTCACCTTTTTGTGCCTGATCTTCCGGAATTTTGGGACCCAGTACCGCCCGGCCGTAGGTCCCCTGGACCCCAAACTTGGCACACATGTAGCCCCTTTCTTTCTCTTTAAGTGTGCAAAGTTTGTTGTCTGAGGGACCTACGGCGGGGAGCACCCATTTTTCAAATCCGGGCACCCCTTCCATAGACTCCAATGTTAAACAGTAATTTCTCTGGTGAATTTGGGGACCCGATAACGGCCGGTCATACGTTCCTTGGACCCAGAACTTGGCACACCTGTAGTCCCATTTCTCCTCTACAAATGTATAAAGTTTTTTGTCTGTGGGACCTACAGCCGGGGAGCACCGATTCTTCAAACCTGGGCACCCCTTCCATAGACTCCCATGTTAAATGTCAGTCTAGTCGTGGGCACAGTGAGGCATGGGCACAGTGAGGCATGGGCACAGTGAGGCATGCACATAATGCACATGGACACAGTGAGGCAAAGTGAGGCACAGTGAGGCATGCAGATGGACACCCTAGGCGTATACTCGAGTCAATAAGTTTTCCCAGTTTTTTGTGGTAAAATTAGGTTTCTCGGCTTATATTCGGGTCGGCTTATACACGAGAGTATATACGGTAATTACAATTCCTGATATAATACTTCACAGCAGGGTGTTCCAGCACCCACCAAGAGTAACTGTGAGGACTTACAGTGTTGTGGCAACACCAAAACCTAAGGGGCAAATTTCTGCAAAGTATATACGGCAGGCCCCTACTTTCAAACATTCAACTTACAAACGACTCCTACTTGCAAACGGAAGGAGACAACAGGAAGTGAGAGGAAATCTACCCCTAGGAAGTGAAGTTCTCTCCTGTAAGAGTTAAAATGGGAAAAAGGTGTCTCCTCTCTACTGATGCTTTATCACCAATCCTTGCTTCAATCATAAAAAAAAATAATTAAAAAAACATTTGTCATTGGGACGGAAAGTGAGGTGAAATGTTCTGAACAGGTGCACAGATAGCAAAACAAATGTTACAGGGGTGATAACCCTTCCCTATGTTCTCCAAAAAGCTTAAAAATAGATTTTTTGGCTAGAGCTACACTTAAAAAATGTACCTGTTCCAAATTAGAAAAATATTCTACTTAAAAACAAACCTACAGTCCCTGTCTTGTTTACACCGCCTGTATACTGCTGTTCAGAGTATATTGGGCGGTGGGGGTGGGGGGTACCCATACTATTTTTCTCAATGATTTTCATCCATATTGCCGGGACCAGACATTACATTAAAGCCGCAAGCAGTTTTAAATGGCTTTTTTTCCCTTTAGAAATGTAATTTTGTGCAGGGACAGTTCTAAACACGGGAAACACGTGCCACTTCACAGGCATACTTTAGACACCCCCAGGTATGATATTTAAAGGAATATTTCACTTATTTTTTTCACTTCATGCATCATTAAAATGACTGCTGCCGAAAAAACTGCCGTTTTTAAAACTTATTTTTGCATTGATACATGTCCCCTGGGGCAGGACCCGGGTTCCCAAACCCTTTTTAGGACAATAACTTGCATATTAGCCGTTATAATTAGCGCTTTTGATTTCGAACGTTCGCGTCCATTGTATTTAATAGGGTTCTAAAGTTCGCGCAAACTTTCGGTCCATTCGTAGGTTCTGGTGCGAACCGAACCGGGGGGTTTTCGGCTCATCCCTAGTCTAGGGTATGTTCTCGTTAACCTCTCAAACCTCAGATCGATATGTTATGCAGATCAGATATATCTGACCAGTCAATTCCCATTGAACAAGAAATGCACGCACTCGATATTAAATGCAAAGAAAAATGGCTTTATTTGATTTGTGCTCTTGTAGTTTTATATCAAATTCTATGCAGACAAGTAATGGTTAAAAAGGCATGCACAGTACATTCAATTTTTTCATAAGGCAGTAAAAATTAGTTTAGAACAAGCAGTCTTTGTCCTTTGTTCTGTGAGAAACAAACTTATAGATAACAGTAATGTGTGAGAACAGTCCTGTACTAGAAACAATGTGATACATTACTTGTGAGAAACCAAAGGAATATTCTTCTACATGCTGATGTGAAATAAAAGCTGTGAAACTAAAGGAATACTCTAACTATACATGAATACTAAAATGGTTGACAGAATACAAAATGGATGCTTAGCATAACCGTTCACATTCCACGCCGCATTGAGGCAATAATAGCTGCAAAAGGGGCCCAAACCAAGTACTGAGTACATATGCATGCTTATACTTTTCAGAGGTCCGATATTGTTCTATGTACAATCCTTGTGTTGTTTTATTGATTGCATGTAATATTCTAATTTTCTGAGATTGTGGGTTTGGGGTTTTCATGAGCTGTAAGCCATAATCATCACAATTATAAACTATCTATTGAACTATCTTGCTTTGCATGTAATGAGTCTATCTCATATATTAGTTTCACCTTTTAAGTTGCATTAGTGAAATAAATGAACTTTTGCACAATATACTAATTTTTCGAGTTTCACCTGTATTGTGGGTGCAAAACTCAAACATTCTGCCCAAACTAAAAACCATGCTCCTTATGGTGACCTGTGTATTAAAACTATCTATTCTGAGACTATGATGGCTTATTGAATTGTATATAAAAAAGAATGTACACATTGATTGTTACCTTTTAATGAGTTTAAAATAATACCTAAAACTATCTATCATTTCCTGATTCCTTAAACTATAAATAGTTGGATTCAAAAGTGGAATTACAACAGCGTATAACACAGAGGAAAACTTGTTTATCTTCATCACGTTTTGCTGAGAAGGAACCATATACGTAATACAAATTGATCCAAAGTACATGGAAACAGAAGCCAGATGTGAACTGCATGTGGAGAAGTTTTTTGTCTTCCGGATCGTGAGGAAATTTTCAGGATGGTGGAAAATATGGAGATATAGCTGACTATGATCAAAACAGTAATGACACCAAGAAAGATGGTTATGAAGATTACTTCCATATCCACCAGAGATGTGTCTGAAGTAGACAGCTGCAGAAGTGGAGCCAGATCACAATAGAAATGGTCAATAGTGTTTAAACCACAGAATTGTAAGTGGTAAATCGTAATTATCAACATGAACATTACTGTAAATCCAACCACCCAAGCCCAAGCCACCAGATGGTTGCGAGTGTTGATGTTCATGATGGAAGAGTATCTCAGAGGGTTGCAGATTGCCAAATGCCTGTCATACGCCATAACGGTTAAAATAAGACATTCTACACTACCGGTTGAAGATGCCAAATAGTATTGGATGATACAACCATAGAATGATACAAAACCTCCATTCAACCATAAAATGTACAGCATGTTAGGTATGATCGTGGTGATCAGAAATATTTCACAGGAAGATAGGTTGCTAAGAAAAAAGTGCATGGGAGACTGGAGACTTGGACTGGCAGATATCAAGGTTATAATTAACATGGTTCCTGTTACTGTGGCCAGATAAACAATGAGGAACAAAACAAAAATAAAAAATTTTATGTGTTGCAGATGCCCGAACCCCACAAGAAACATTTCCGTCGCCATTGTTTTATTCTGTCCACATGTGGCCTGGTGGCAAAAAATAGTAAACATTATGTAGAGGACAAAATGTTAAATAATTATTAAGCATCTGCTAATGATGACAGAAAATGATTAAGAGGCTTGTTACAAGAAGAAAAAGTAGGAAAGAGAAATTAAAGGCTTAGTTTCGTAAATGCTCTCTTATATCTCCCACTCACCTTTAACCCTCATTCTTTTATTGGTCTTCTGAAATAAGTTTAGGATGTGAATGGCAGGAGTGCTGGACTCCAGAGTTGATGAGAATCAGTGGTCCAAAATCCTAAACGTTTTGGAGGCAGCTCTCCTTTAAAAGGGATATCACCACGGGTTCCCGGAGAGCTCTACAGTGTAATGGAGAGATAAGGGCTCCACAACAAAAGAAGTCCAGTAGAGATTTTTTTGTAACATGATGCAAACATAGTGTTCTCCCCTTCAGAGGATAAATTATGGGCAACTATTGAAAGGGAAGCAACACTAGGATACTACTTGTATGCACTGTCTATGGCTAGCCACTTACTTAAAAAAATCAACATCCCCAATCTAATCAGTATTAGAGCCACCTTGATAGCATGGAAACATGTTTTATCCAAAACAAAAATTTGGGACAATAATGTTACAGTACAAATACCAGTAAAAGTAATAGACTACTGCAAAATCCGCATTACATCAAAATAATGGGTCAAACAGGGATACAACATTTATAATGAACTACCTGTAAGATATAAAGAATTGGTATTAGGTAAAATAGCAAAATGTTCTAGACTAAAAAACTTCCTTCCCCATAACAATATAAATATTCCGACCACAATTTGGCAATATTTAACAAACAATAAAGTCCAAAGAGTGAAGGGTATCTCTTTATTTTATGACCTTCTCACCACATACCCCACAGACTACAAAAACCCCCATATGCTCAAGTGGGAAAAAGATTTATCTCAGACTTTCACAGGTACCCAATGGAGGAAAGCAATTTCAATATTCAGAAAGGCTTCCTCTTGTACTGATCACTGGGATAACTCACAAAATTTTTTAAACAGGTGGTATCTGACGCCTTATAGGCTATCAAAGATATATCCCACAGCTTCACCGGTCTGTTGGAGATGCAATGAGCAAACAGGAAATCTTCACCATACCCTATGGAGTTGTAAAAATATACATAGTTTCTGGAATTCTGTCTCAGTGTTTTTAACGGATCTCACTGACAATTTGCTGGATCTCACCTCTGCCATGGCCCTCCTAGGAATAAATCTTGACATATACCCTATAATGTATAGAACTATTGTAGCCCATACACTTATAGCAGCCAGACTCGCAATATCCAGTCTATGGAAATCCTCTGAAACTCCAAACTTAACCAATGTCATAGTTAGACTGAATATTCAAGCTCAATATGAACTAATGTTGGCATACAAAAATTACAATACAACTAACTTTAAGGAAAAATGGCAAAATTGGATGGTCCACCCTAGAGCTTCTAAGTATCTAAAAAACTGTATTTTGTAATTCTATAGTTGCCTACTTCAAGTTTAGTTAAGTAGACAATGCATTTTCTATAATGAATTTAACAACAAGTTGTTGGGTCTTCGCCCACAGTTTGTTCCCAATACGGGGTGGGCGAGACCTACTAACTTGGAAAATGAAAATATTTGATAATTGGTTACCTTTATATTTTCCATGGCTACTGTTAAATATTTGTATTCTTATAATGTATGTTAATTAGGACATATGTGATGTGTGGAATACTGACATGAGCAGCTGCTCTTATTTTTTTCCCCATGTATATATATATGTGTGTGTATGTATATATATATATATATATATATATATATATATATATATATATATATATATGTATATGTTTTTATTTTTATTTTTTGTTTTATTTTTTTATTTATATATTATTATATTTTTTTTCTTGACTTTTCTTTCTTTTGTGTGTTGTGTTAAAGAAAATTATAAATAAAGAGTTAAAAAAAGAAAAAAAAAAGAAAACCACTGTGTGTTGAGGTTGAAGACTCCCCCTTTATCAGGGCTGAGAAAAAATAAACAATCTAATTGCACAGTTCTGATGAATGGGGTATTTTGAGCTCCTAAAACACTTTTCTACTTTTATAACATGTTAAATAAAATCCTCTACTTGATGTATTCAGCTATTGTAGTGCTCTTTTATTTATGGGTTACATTTTCATTACACATCTCTGAGTTTCTCTGTACTGCAAAACCTTTAGATCAGCCTTGAACCCAAGGGGGCTGCAAACCCAAAGCTCATACTGCATCTATTGCACAGTTGCTTTGACTTTAGTAAAGGGCTTTTTGGTTGGCCTTGGTCTACTTTTACATAATTTCTAAATTCCATTATACAAGATGGAGACATTTTGTATGTGTGCTATAAAATACAATAAAACAGTTGGATAAATGGTTCTATATTTAGGAAGTATTCTGGTCTATTGAACTGGTGGTTCTGAATGGACAGTTGGATAAATTGCTCTTATATT
The DNA here is from genome assembly GCA_029206835.1 of Rana muscosa. Taxonomy (NCBI): domain Eukaryota; kingdom Metazoa; phylum Chordata; class Amphibia; order Anura; family Ranidae; genus Rana; species Rana muscosa. Next base: position 364,595,125 of record CM055118.1, on the reverse strand, counting down.
TAGGCATATCTGTGCCTGTTATGAACATACCATGCTGGTGAAGATGTTTGGCCATTAGCTGTGCCTTGCCCTGGTTCAGGTACAAGCTTTCCACCTCTTTGGCACAAGATGTAAGAACATAAATAACCATGAAAGTTAATTCAAGTGTCAGCTGTCATTTAGTGTGAGTATTCGATCAGTTGCCATATTTTATAGTTTATGATGTCTCATTATAGAAAGGATACAGGGAATTGGAATAGAGCTACAAGTGATACTAAACTCCCAGGGGGGCAATTACTATATAAGGATCCTTCTACTGGGAATTTCTTCATTAATTTCAACATGTTTATGGAGAAAAAAGTAAAATTAGCAAACAAAATAACAAAGAAAACCCAAATTCATATGCAGTATCTTCTGATGCTATATGGTGCTATTTTCCGTAATTCACTATTTGGACAGAACAGTCAAATGCCATCTAGTTACATAGTATGTCAGGTTGAAAATGACATTTGTAGATAATTACCAGAATGCAAACAAAATTCAACACAGCTACATGACCCAACACCTACTGATTCAATAATTAATATGAAATTGTAGATAAATTGAAGTAACAGAGAAATGGCAGGCCACAGCACCTAAATGACTAGATCCCTGAGTGATTTACAGGTGGCAGAAACAATAGTGCATTGCTATATCATCTGAGGTCTATTATCATTTATGACGAGAGTTTGTTAGACATTGTTCAGTGGCAGGACAGTTTTCATTAGGGAGCAAAGGGACAGCCTTTCCAAATTACTGGGCATTTTCTTACTGCCTGCAAAAGAAGGCCTACTACCTTACCACTTGATGAAAATGCAAGTGTCACTACTAAATAATGTTGCTTGAACAGTACAGTGCTTGAAGTGACATTACACATTTATTAAACAATGTGGGGGTTCCCCTTAAGGCCCATACACACGATCGGACTTTTCAACAACAACGGTCCGACGGACGTGTTTTATTGGACAATCCGACCGTCTGTACGCTTCATCGCCACAAATGTTGGCTGTGCATGCTCTCAAACTTTCCAACAACAAATGTCCGATGGAGGATCATCTGATCGTGTGTACACAAGTCCATCGGACTAAAATCCAAAGTACAAACACGCATGCTCAGAATCCATGCTAAACATCAGACAACAATAGCAGAAGTTTCCCAAAGGGTGGCAATAAAGAGCTGAAAAAACACGTGATTTGGTGAATGTTGGCTGAAAATGTTCTGCCATGTGTATGCAGAACAAGTTCAGGGCCAACGCCCTTCGGACCAAATTCCACGGAAAAGTCAGATGGAAGTCCGATCGTGTGTATGAGGCTTAACAGTGACTCCAAACGCAAAAAAAAATACATCACCTCTAGCAGTGACTACACCATATTGTCAAAAGTATTGGGACACCTGCCTTTACACACACATGAAATTTAATGGCATCCTAGTCTTAGTCCGTAGGGTTCAATATTGAGTTGGCCCACCCTTTGCAGCTATAACAGTTTCAACTCTTCTGGGAAGGCTGTCCACAAGGTTTAGGAGTGTGGGAATGTTTGACCATTCTTCCAGAAGCACATTTGTGAGGTCAGGCACTGATGTTGGACAAGAAGGCCTGGCTCACAGTCCTCGCTCTAATTCATCCTAAAGGTGTTCTATGGGGTTGAGGTCAGGACTCTGTGCAGGCCAGTCAAGTTCCTCCACCCCAAACTCGCTCATCCATGTCTTTATGGACCTTGCTTTGTGCACTGGTGCACAGTCAGGAAGGGGCCATCCCCAAACTGTTCCCACAAAGTTGGGAGCAAAAAATTGTTCAAAATATATTGGTATGCTGACGCCTTAAGAGTTCCCATCACATGCACTAAGGGGCCAAGCCCAATGCCTGAAAAACCACCCCACACCATAATCCTCCCTCCACCAAATGATTTGGGCCAGTACACAAAGCAAGGTCCATAAAAACATAGATGTGCGAGTTTGGGGTGGAGGAACTTATTATTAATATCATGATATTGTTCATCCCTTGTGATAGCAGAAAACAACAGCCATTATAAATTCCCCTTAATGTGTTGTGTGTTTTAAATGGTGAATCACTACAGTTTTAACCAAAAATTTATGGCCAACTCAATATGTTATCGTGCCCAAATATGAACAATTTCTACCTCCGTAAAGAAAGCTTATGAAAAATCAGGTTTTACATATTTCACACCATAACCGAACAAGATAATTCATGCAGAAAAGAGGATGGACTCAGACCAAACATTGCATGTTTTGTGCTACTGTCACATGGCATCAATAATATTGGTTGATGGATGTTGGTGGAGCCTAAATACCATAAACCCAACAGAACAAATCTTGCAGAGCACAGGATGGACCCTGCTTTAACAAACTATTACCATATCTGCAACTGTGACACAGATGTGAAAAAAATTGGGTTTTGGGTGTTGGTGGTGCTCAACTACTGTAAATACACATAAAAATTCCTGCAAAGCAGCTACTCTCGCTCGATTTCAGGCTTTTCCAACACCTCACTCATAGAAGCTAATATCAAAATTTTTATGAGATGGTACCTGGTTCCAGCGAGATTGGCTGTAATGTACCCCTCTATTTCACCTCTTTGTTTTAGAGGTTGTCAGGGATTAGGTTCTATGATTCACATATGGTGGGAGTGTCCCAGAATTCGTAGATTCTGGAATAAGGTCTTTCACATTTTACGCAAAGTTACAGGCTGTACTATACATCAAACACCAATGATTGCCTTGCTTAATGGATTTTTACTGCATATTCCTAAAGTCACCCGTAAATTGATTTTGTTTATTTTGACGGAAGCCAGGCTAACTATTGCCAAGGCATGGAAGGAGCCATCGGTATGTCTCTTGTCCATGAAAAGAAACGTTTCTTGGATAATGGAACAGGAAAAAATGGTTAGTTCTTTATTGGACAAGACCTCACAATTTGAAACTATATGGGAACCTTGGGCTCGGTTTATGGGAATTTCACTGGTTCCTAATGTAGGTATCAACACCAATCGCTGATCTTTGGGAAGTATATCTGGAAGGTACAGTAGGCATTCTATACTCTTTCTTTTCTTCCCTATCTATGTTTTTTTTTCTTTCTTTTTTCTTTCTTTTTTTTTAAATTTTTTCTCTTCTTATGAAATTTTATTTTTATAGTATAAGTATAGTATTATTTCAATATATATTATATAGGATTTTCAGGTTTTGATTCTAGCTATATGCACCAGGGTTAGGTAGCTAGATTTAGCTTTAACAAATGAGAACAGGTTCTTATTTTCTTGAAAAGTATAAGTAATTGAAAGGTACTGGTTCTGTTGGACCCTCTTGGCTCGAGCTGGACTTAGGATCTGTGGAAGTGACTCTCTGACCGGTCGGATATTCAAGACACCAATACACAGTGAATGGATATACAAGAATACATTGGTTTATTGGCAACATGTCTTTTTATGCATAACAAGGAAAGTTGCCTCCCTCGTATGGACCAATCAGCAATAAGCAAATACATCATGAGTTAAACAAAAATAGATTCTAACAGGTTTTAGTTTTTTTGCAGAAGTGGTCATTTAACATACGTCATTGCGGTCAGTCTAAACATGTGTCTGACATTTGAAACAGGAAGATAAAAACATCATAAGTCAATGCGGTCAACCTGGCAGTTAAAGCAGAAGAGAGAGATAAGAACTTTTTCTCGGAGTAAGCTTAACCACAAAGTCACATGTCAACCTAAATATATATGCCTGTCAGTTAAAGCAGAAGAAAGATAGGCTTGACCACAAAGTCGCATCCTGCTTTACACTTCAGAAAAACACATTCTGTACTAATACATATATTTCAACATATATATTTAAGAAGAATTTTAATCATGATTATTAGTTCATATTGGTTCATACCTTACAGTAATTATCTTCATGTGGACAGTTGAAGACTTTCAATAATATCTCCCCACATGTCTACACTGACAAATCTTAGTGGAGGCCGGAAGGCTGGGGGGGGAGCACTTACATCTCCCCGGTCACAGTGAGTTCCCTTTAGGGGTGTCGGGGGAGGAGTTGGGGTCTTTCCCTTCATCCTATTTTACTTGGGGTCAGGAATTCCTTATATAGCGATACCCCCAGCTAAGAGGGCTGCTGGTATATTTTGGGCCCTGTAATGCACCACTGTCAACACCTGGCAATCGGCTCTACCCTCCCTTGGCACAGTTAGTAGTGGATGATAGGATTGTGTGGCCTGCAACTCACGGTGACACAATCCTATGACAAGAACACACGGCAATAAGTTAAAACTATATTTAACCGGCACTTCTGCTGAGTAAATGACACCAACACCAGTATACTTGACCCTTATGTATTTACTCAAATTAGTGGGTAAGCAAAAGAACAACAGTGTACATGTCATGTGCAGAGCCCTGCAATAAAACAGTATTTAAATGAACGGACAAGTATACAGTACTATACAGTCCCTAACTGTCCCCGCTGCAGCTATACTCCCTCATGGACAAGATGGCGCCCCGCAATGTCCACGCTACCCAGCTAGGCCTGAATGAACTTAGGGAAAGTCTTCGCTAGCAAACGGTGGTGCACTTTGAAGAACAAATTGTAATCCACAAGAGTAACAGGGATACCATATCTGCCTCTGAGCAGGTGCTCTCTCACTCAACACAGGTCTCTCGACATCCAGGTCTTCAGTCCTCCTGGCAACGATGCAGCAACAATGGAGAGACGTCCCTCAGGTTCCGGAAGGCTCTTTGGAGAAGGGCCCAGGCTTTGGGCCTATCATCACAGCAAACTCAGACAGGAGTTCCACTTGCTGGGTGGGCGGTGTCCAAAGAGAAAGATTTCCGCTCCGCCTTTTCTTATAAAGTCCACCCGAGCAGTCCCTGCATGGGGCAATGCACCCTGGGTGTCCCAATGTCTACTGGGTAATGTAGTCTCTGCAGGGTTGAAGAGCAATACCCCGCTACACTCATGTAAGTTAATATAAAATGTATTTATTAGATTATATATTTGACTAAGTCAAAGTCATATATTTATACTTTATTTTTATACATTGACAGTTATAATTTCCTGTGGTGATAATATATCTAATAATCTATGGTAATGTTATCTGAATTTTATGTGAAGTCAATTGTAATGCTTCCTATTGTTTACTATACTGTAATGACTTTTTATTGATGAAAATAAAAATTTGAATGACAAAAAAATAAAATTCCTGCAAAGCACAGGATGGACCCTGCTTTAACAAACAATTACTTAAATGCAACTGTTACATAGTTGCAAAATATAAAAAAAAAGGTTTTAGGTGTGAATGGTGCCCAAACTCTACAGAAAAAAAACCTTCAGAGCACAGGATTGACCCAATTTAAAATTTTAACACAATTCACAGCATTTGCAGCATTTGCAACTATGAAACAGCTGCTAAAAATGTTGGATGCCACCACAAAATTTCTGTTGCTGAGAACAGCAGGTATTGCGCCAAATGTTGACTGTAATGGTAGAAGGCCTACAACAATAGTAGGAGATGTTAACAGTGGCATATGGTGAGATATACTAATGGAGGCTGGGTGTGCTCAGAGAGACCAGACATGGAAATGGTGGCAGCATGTAAGATATTTTTTATGGCCTGCAACTTTGAAAGGAGCAGCTTTGGATAAAGCAAAAAATAAAAAAACTGGAGTGGCATAATCCCCCAAATAATTAATCCAAAGCATCTGCAGCAGGAACCTGGTACCTGCTGCTGATCCAAGGCTGATCCATTTTGACGAATGTCGGCCAATCAACAATGTCCATGGACAGAAAAACACTTTTTTTCTGTCACAAAGCCCAAGAGAACATGTTGGTTCCTAAATACGGGATTAACATGTGACTTAGTGCAATAGGTTGAGTGGGCCTAAATGAAACACTGGGGAGGGTCATATTTTTCATGTTTTATTCCTGCCTTTAACTCTGTTATGTGGTAGAACATTTGTCTAGGGGGGGAGGGGGGGACTGGTATGTTTACATTAGCATTTTTTGTATTGTTTGTTCGGATGACAGGGCCTTACATTTTTTTATTTATTTTTTTACATTTTATTGCCAGCTTTCTCTTTATTCCTCAAAGAGCATTAATGTTACTTAAAATGTATGAGGGACCTCCTTTTTAAATTTTGGATAAACAGAGGATTAGAGACCCACACCATGTTTTTGTTGCTGTACATGTCCCCATTGGGAAGATTCCACCTTTCTCTTTGTAGAGATTTCCTCTCACTTCCAGGTGGGTCTATGTAAAGGGAAATGTTTAGGGCATATTTATACAGTAGATGGTAAGCTATAAACTGGCAGTGGTTTCAACCCTTCCAAACTCCATCAAAGACTAAAAAATATTTTTTTTGGGCTATAAATACAAATTAACTACTTCCAGTACCAGATCTTTTCTGGAACTTTTTGTTCACATGTAACAATCAGTATTTTTTGCTAAAAAAAAACTATTTAGAACCCCCAAACATTATATATTTTGTTAAAGCAGAGGCCCTAGAGCAGTGGTCTCCAAACTGCAGACCTGGGACACGATGTGGCCCTTTGCTTTCTTTTATCCAGCTCCTGGGACACAATTTCATTCAATGATACCAACAATCGGCTATTATTCCCCCCCACTGACACCAATGAAGGGGCACCATTTCTATCAATGACATCAACAATGGGGCCCAATGACACCAGTGTTAGGGCACAATTCCTGCCAATGACACAAACGAAGGGGAACTTTTCCTTCCACAGACATATTTTTCTCACTGACATGGGACCTTTTCTGCTCTCAATGGCCACAGTCTGGCCCCCCTAAAGTCTGAAGGACAGTAAATTGGCCCTTTGTTTACAAAGTTTGGAGACCCCTGCCCTAGAGAATAAGTTGGTGGGTTTTAAAAAAAATTATTATTAGCGCAGCAGTTTTTCAAACATAATTTTTTTGGGGAAAATACCCTTTTTTTAATTGTAATGCAAAAAAAATACAATACATAACCTACATTTTTTGTAAAATATAAAAGGTGAAGTTACGTTAAGTAAATAGATACCAAACGTGTCATGCTTTAAAATTGGGCACACCCGTGCCATGGTGACAAACGTTGTAAATTTTACTATACATAGGCGATGCTTTAAAAGCCTTTACAGGTTACCACTTTAGCTTTACAGAGAATTACTGCCCATGATCTGACGTTTGCGGTGATATCTCACATGTGTGGGACGATCACTGTTAGCGTGTGTGTGCGACCAAAGTGAACATTCACCTTTGTGCGCAAGCACGAGAGGACAGGGGCACTTTCAATTTTAATTTTAATTTTTATTATTTTTCTATTTATTTTTATGCTGTTGCTTTATTTATTTATCTTTTATTGCTGTCACAAGCAATGTAAACATCCTTTTGACAGCAATAAGCAAGTAACAGGTACTCTATAAGACCCCATACACACTATTTTCAGCAGATTTTTGTCTTCAGATTTACCAAAACCATGTAGTGCAAGGGCCTGCCAGGTTGCATACAAATTGAAACTCTTAAGGTTTGACCTCATATTATATGGTTTTGTTAAATCTGAAGACAAAAATCTGCAAAAAATCTAATAGTGTGTATGGGGCTTAAAGTGGTTGTAAACCCTAATGTCAAAAAAAAAAAATCCTTTAAGACAAAGGCATAACGAGCTAGTATGCATAGCATACTAGCTCATTATGTATTACTTACCTCAGATCGAAGCCCCCGCAGCGACCCTCGTCTCCCCCTCCGGCCGCCAACATCTCTCCAGGAGTGACTTCTAGGTATGCGCTCAGGAGCCCCGGTAACGGCACATGGACTGAAGCAACGGCACATAGGTGCCATTGCTTAGTTTTTGCCCCAGTGCGCATGTGCCAATGACATTGGCACATGCAGGGGACAGGGGATATATCCTAAACCGTGCAGGTTTAGGAGATATCCTTGGTAGCTACAGGTAAGCCTTAATATAGGCTTACCTGTAGCATAAAGTGGTTGTAAAGGGTTTACAACCACTTTAACAGTGGTTCTCAACCTCAGTTCTTAAAGTGATAGTAATGGTTCGTGTTTTAAAAAAAAAATAACAAACATATCATACTTACCTCCACTGTGCAGTTCGTTTTGCACAGAGTGGCCCCGAACATCCTCTTTTGGGGTCCCACGGCGGCTCTTCTCGCAGCTCCTCCCCGCAAGAGCTAACCCCTCTGGGAAGCTCTTTCCCGAGGGGGTTAGCTTGCTGGCATGCTCCTGTGTGATACAGTCGGCGGCCATAGCCGCCGAGTGTATGACTCTGCCCCGCCCTCCGATGCGCCGCGTCATTGGATTTGCGCTGCTATCAATCTATCCAATGAAGAGCTGAGTAGAGTCGAGAAGCCCAGGCAACGATCGAGCAAGTTCGCGACGCGGGACTTTCCAGGGCTCAGGTAAGAAAACGGGGGACTGGGGGGCCGCTAATCGTTGGATGTTTTTTCACCTTAATGCATAGAATGCAATAAGGTGAAAAAACATGTAACTTTACAACCCCTTTAAGTACCCCCCAACAAGCCATGTTTGCAGGCTTTCCTTTATCTTGCACAGGTGCTTTAAATCAGAGTTAATGCCTTGCTATTTTATCTGAGAGAAATTCACAAAACATGGCCTGTTGGGGATACTTGAGGACTGAGGTTGAGAACCACTGCTCTATAAGACCCCAAATCCCTCCTCTGCACTTAAAATCATTCAAAACACGAAGATCTGCATTTCTGAATGCTTTTGATTTTCAAAAAATACCGCGGATGGTTTCCAAGTAAACCAGAAGTGATGTCATGTCATTGATTCCGGGTTACTATTACAAACAGATGATCAAAGCCAATCCCGGCTTTGTTTGGCTGTCCAGCCAGTAGCTGCAGGCATCATCCTGGTATAACCACTGAAAAGTCCAGCAATGTACGCGTACGTCACTGGATGGGAAGTGGTTAAGGGGTCTTTTTTTCACACAAGATTTACATCACTCAGGATTCAAGCATGTTTCCAATAAATGTAACCACTTCCCGCCCAATGACATCATATGAAGCCGCAGACTTTGAGTGAATGATGGGTTGCATCTGCAGACATCATTCAGATATTTTTTTCCCCTGTAACATAAAAACAATCATAGCAGCTGTGTGCAGCCACTTCATTGTTTTTACAAGCTACGGGAGTGGACATCTCCTCCTTTCCGATGCTTTTACCGGCTCGCGCGATCGGCGATCAGCGAGCCGGAGAATGAATCATCCGGCGTCAGCCGTTTACCATAGAGCTGACTGAGGACTCCTCTCCAGACTCCCTCAGAGACTGCAGACATGATACAGGAGATGGTCAGAGGCTGCAGACATGATACAAGAGCTCAATGCAGCCTCACCAGTGCCCATCAAATGCAGCGTCATCAGTGTCAATCAAATGCAGTCTCACTGTGCCCATCAATGCAGCCTCACTGTGCCCATCAATGCAGCCTCACTGTGCCCACCATTGCAGCCTCACTGTGCCTGCCATTGCAGCCTCACTGTGCTCATCAAATGCAACCTCACTGTGCTCATCAAATGCAGCCTTACTGTGCTCATCAAATGCAGCATCACTGTGCCCATGAATGCAGCCTCCTCGTGCCCACCATTGCAGCCTCACTGTGCCCATCATTGCAGCCTCACTGTGCCCATCATTGCAGCCTCACTGTGCCCATAAATGTAGCCTCACTGTGCCCATAAATGCAGCCTCACTGTGCTCATAAAATGCAGCTTTACTGTGCCCATGAATGCAGCCTCACTGTGCCCACCAATGCAGCCTCACTGTGTCCATCATTGCAGCCTCACTGTGCCCATCAATGCAGCATCACTGTGCCCATCAAATGCAGCTTTACTGTGCCCGTGAATGCAGTCTCACTGTGCCCATGAATGCAGCCTCTCCTATGCCCCATGTCCCAGTCTGCAGTCCCTGTCTGTAGGAAGGTGTGTTGTTGATGCTCGGTATGGTACCTTTCATGCCAGCAGGATATCCATGATCACCATCAGCAGGCAGGGTCTGTTCTCGTTTTGGATGGGGACAGTGCTCCTTCCAGAGGATCTGTTTGCTGTGAGATGGAGTGGTCCCTGGCCACCTGCACCTTCAGCCGTCCTCATTTTCCGGCCCCAGTCAGCCTGTCCTCTGGTCCTGGGGTAGTGAGAGCACTGGGTGGGAGCTGGAGAGAAGGGGGAGCGGAGAGCACTGGTGGGGTTGGAGAGTACATGGGTGGGGGCAAAGAGCAGGGGAGAGTGGAGATCACAGGGGTGGGGAGCGGAGAGCGCTGGGGGGCTTGAGAGCACTGGGGGGAGCCAAAAAGAACAGGGGTGGAGAGCATGGGAGGCTGAGAGGGGAGGCTGGAGAGCACTGAGGGGGCTAAGAGTGTAGGAGGTAAAGAGCACTGGGGGGGATCTTGAGAGCACTGGGAGGGCAGAAAGAACAGGGGTGTAGAGCACGGGAGCTGGAGAGCACTGGGGGGTACAAAGATCAGAGTGGTGTGGAGAGCACTGGGGGTGGAGAGCAATGGAGGGAGCTTGAGATCACCAGTGGGGGCCAGAAAAAACAGGGGTGGAAAGTACGGTGGGCTGGAGAGCACTATGGGGGGCGGAGAGCACTGTCTGGGTTGGAGAGCACATGGGTGGGGGCAAAAAGAACAGGGGTGGGGAGCACGGGGGGCTGGAGAGCACTGGGGTGGGGGCTGGAGAGTTATGGGGAGAGCTGGAGAGCACTGGGGGGAGAAAGAACAGGGGTGGGGAGAACGGGGTGCTGGAGAGCACTATGGGGGGCGGAGAGCACAGGGTGCTGGAGAGCACTATGGGGGGGCGGAGAGCACTGGCAGGGTTGGAGAGCACGTGGGTGGGGGCAAAATGCAGGGGGAGCGGAGAGAGCACTGGCGGGGTTGGAGAGCACGTGGGTGGGGGCAAAATTCAGGGGAAGTGGAGAGTACAGGGGTGGGGAGCGGAGAGTACTGGGGGGGAGTTTGAGAGCACTGGAGGGGGAGCCAAAAAGAACAGGGGTGGAGAGCACGGGGGGGCTGGAGAGCAATATGTGGAGTTTGAGAGCACTGGGGGGCAGAAAGAACAGGGGTGGGGAGCACAGGGGGGGCTGGAGAGCACTGTTGAGGGTGGAGAGCAATGGGGTGGGGCTGGGGAGAGCTGGAGAACACTGGGGGGAGAAAGAACAGGGGTGGAGAGCACTGGGGGGAGAAAAAACAGGGGTGGAGAGCACTGGGGGGAGAAAGAACAGGGGTGAGGAGCATGGGGGGGCTGGAGAGCACTGTGGGGGGGCGGAGAGCACTGGGGTGGGGGCTGGGGAGTGATGGGGAGAGCTGGAGAGCACTGGGGGGAGAACAGGGGTGGAGAGCACTGGGGGGGGGAGAAAGACCAGGGGTGGAGAGCACTGGGGGGAGAAAGAACAGGGGTGGAGAGTACTGGGGGGAGAAAGAACAGGGGTGAAGAGCACTGGGGGGGAGAAAGAACAGGGGTGGAGAGCACTGGGGGGGAGAAAGAACAGGGGTGCAGAGCACTGGGGGGGAGAAAGAACAGGGGTGGAGAGCACTGGGGGTCGAGAAAGAACAGGGGTGGAGAGCACTGGGGGAGTGGAGAGCACTGGGGGGGGGAGAACAGGGGTGTAGAGTAGACATGTGCATTCGTTTTCGTCCGAATGCATTTTCGTCCGAATTTCAGCTATTTTCGTTATCGTTTTAACAAACGAAAACGAAAGCACAGAATCCGAAAACCGAAAGATCCGACATAAACAAATGCTTTATTTTCGTTTTCGTTGCTACAACAGTTCGATATAGATAGGAGATTCGACGTGATGCTGACAATAACAATCTGTGTCTATCGAACCTGTGGTCGAATGTGCCTAACCTTAACTCTATTAGTCCAAGATTATTCTACATAGGAGAGAAAAGATTTGACATTATAGAGAGAAAAGATTCGACATAGGAGAGAAAGATTCGACATAGGAGAGAAAAGATTCGACATAGGAGAGAAAAGATTTGACATTATAGAGAGAAAAGATTCGACATAGGAGAGAAAAGATTCGACATAGGAGAGAAAAGATTTGTTATTATAGAGAGAAAAGATTCGACATAGAGAGAAAAGATCACTGCTGGAATTGGGTGGGGGAAGTAAAATAAAAATAAAGTTGATGATGAATGTTATTGGCTGATTGTAACCAAAGAGGAGGAGCAGTAAAATAGCTAGAATGACGAAGATTCGACAAAGCATCGAAAGTTAGAAGATTCAACGGTGCAGCAAAACTGTACGACGCTGCAATCGTACATTTCCGGTCAAATGCATCCGCCCATAGGCTATAGAAGAATTCTAATGTTGGTTGACTAGTAATAGTAATGAATAAATATAATTATTACTAGTCATACAACATTAGAATTCTTCTATAGCTTGTGGGCGGAACATTCGACCGGAAATGTATGATTGCAGCGTCGTACAGTTTCACTGCTCCGTCGAATCTTCTTTGAACATTCGACAGACACCATAAGCCTTCAATGACAGATTCGACCTTAATTAATTCAGATTTTCGGACTAATGCAATTTCTAACGAAAAACAAAATAAATAAAAACGAATTTCGGGAGTAACTAAATAAATTTATTTTTCGGACAAAAACGAAATTCCAAAACGAAATATTTCAGTGTGCACATGTCTAGTGTAGAGCACTGGGGGAGTGGAGAGCACTGGGGGGGGGGAGAACAGGGGTCGAGAGCACTGGGTGGGGGGAGTGGAGAGCACTGGGATGGTGACTGGAGAGTGATGGGGAGAGCTGGAGAGCAGGGGGGGGGGCAGAAAGAACAGAGGTGGAGAGAACTGTGGGGGGAGCCACAAGGAGAACTGGGAGGGGCCAGCAAAATAAGTTGGATAGGAGGAGAAGCAGGTGGACTGCATATAGAGGAAATTAGCTTTCTATATTCCTCCATACAGCCACGGAATTCTTGATTCTCCTTCTCCCCCTCCTGCAAGCATTCAGCGGCTGTATGGAGGAATATTGAAAGCTCATTTCCTCTATATGCACCCCCCTGATGATCCGTGTATCCAGGCACACAGGGCGGGCTGTACAGCGGGCATCTCCTCCTGTTTATCACGGAGCTGACCTGGCTGGGTCTGTGTTCGGCGGTGATGCTGTAACACGGTCCCGCCCCCCTAGACAGGCTCCTGTGATAGGCTGAACACTGACTCTATCTACTATCACACAAGCCGGTCTAGGGGGGCCGGACCGTGTTACAGCGCCGCCGCTGAACACAGACCGAGCCAAGCAGCTCTGTGATACACAGGAGCAGGAGAGAGGGGACAGGGAGCACTGCAGCAGCAACTGAAATCGGCCCCAGGACAGGCAGCCTACCGGGAAATCTCCCGGTCTCCCGGTAGGCCAGTCCGGCCCTGAACAGGAAGGGGCCATCTCCAAACTGTCCCCACAAAGTTGGGAGCATGAAATTGTCCAAAATGTCTTGGTATGCTGATGCCTTAAGAGTTCCCTTCACTGGAACTAAGGGGCCAAGCCCAACCCCTGAAAAACAACCCCACACCATAATCCACACCATAACTCCACATGTTCAAAAGACTCACTATGCCTTTTAGAAAAAAAACTCTTCTTTGCAAAAGGGTGTTTCCACTGTCCTGCTATTCCAGGGCCTCCAAAAATGTGTTGGGTGGTCAAGAAAAAAGATACGTAATTTATGCTCCTCGAAAATCCAAAGACGCTCCTTGGAATTTGGGCCCGTCTGTGCATCTAGGCTTTGAAAAAGTTTGACAGGTAGTATCCTCATACTCATAAGACAACGCAGAATGAGTTTTGGGGTTTCATCATCATAAGAATGCCTATACTGTGTTTGAGAAATAAGTTATTAAAATGACAATGTTGTGGAAAACAGCTAATTTATTATTTTTTTTTTATTTTCTCAAAAATTTGAACAAAAAATGTAAACTTCAATAAAATCACCATGCTGCTTACTAAATACTTTGCACTGTCTACTTTCCAAAAAGGTGCATTGGGGGGTATTTGTACTGTCCTGACATTTTAGGGCCTCAAAAAATGAGATTGAGGCTGTCAGTACATCAGGGTTGATCAATTTATCAATATACTGTATATGTATATGGTCTATATATCTATATTCAGTTGTTATATATCTGTATATGGTCTATAGCTATCTGTATACAATTGGTAAACATCTGGATGTGGTCAGTATGTATCTGTATACATTCTATATGTCTTTATACGGTCTATATATATATCTGTATATGGTCTATATATCTGTATATAGTTGGATAAAATATGTATACAGTCTATTTATCTGTATACAATTTATATATATCTGTATATGGCTGGTTTATATCTGTATACAGTCTATATATCTGTTTATGGTCTGTATACATCTGTACACGGTCTCTATATATCTCTGAACATTTCATACATCTGAACACTATACAGTCTATATATCTGTGTATGCTCTGGTTGGTATATGTCTGTATACGGTGGTTATATATGGTTAGTATATGTTTTTATATGGTGAGTATATACAGTATATGGTCGGTATATGTCTGTATACGGTGAGTATATACAATATATGGTCAGTATATGTCTGTATACAGTGAGTATATACAGTATATGGTCGGTATATGTCTGTACACTACGGTGGGCATATGGTCGATATATGTCTGAATACAGTGTGTGTATAGTTTATGGTCAGTAAATGTCTGTATATGGAGAGTATATATATTTAGATGACATAGACACTGGCCATACCAGCATGGGACAATTGCAGAAACATACTGCAAAATCACAATGACCAACAATAAAGCAAAGAGAACCACATTCCTAAATTCAACAAATCAAATTGTAATACCAACTGTAATCATAAATTTTTGAATACACAAATAAAGCAATAGGATAAATGACGATTGCGTCTCTTACAAAATTATAGTAAAAAAAAAAAAAACAACTACTGTATGCAGAAATATATGAAGAAAAAATATTTTAAACAAAATTCTATAATAGTATTGCGGAACATAAAATAGAGCGGGAAAGAGGAGGGGAATCTTCAGAGTGGGGGACCTACCTGTCGGGTTTTAGGATATATTTCTTAAAGCATCATTAATCCGTTTTGCCTTACACAAAGCCCTTCAAAAAGGGCTTGAATGTTAGGGTATTGTTTAATGCGGAGAAGAGAGCAGCTTATAATTCAAAAATCCATTTTTGTTTAAACTGTAATAATGTTTTTTTCCAGTCAACTTTTCTCAATGGTATATGGATTTGGTTGTTTTCTGTAAATTTCTTAAGAAAATTATGATGATGAACTGAAGCTACATGTCTACCTACTGGAAGGTCAGGGTCGCATGGTTTCATGCTATATATGTGTCTGTACAGGCATTGCCAAAATTCCTGTTTGGTCTTACCAATATAGAATGCCCCACATTCCCATGTTAGCATATAGACTACCCCTTGCATACAGCAATTCACAAAAAGTTGTAACTTATAAGTCTCACCGTTTGGTAACATCATGCTGTTTTTCCTGAACAAGTAGGGACAGTAAGAGCAACCGCCACATGAAAATGTACTTAACTGACAACCGGGAGCTCCTTGTTTTTTTCCTTGACATTCACTTTTAACTAACATATCCTTAAAGAGGCAGCTCTTTTAAAGGTAATGGCAGGTGTGTCATTTATAAACTGTTTAATAATGGTATCCTCTGTTAGAAAAGGCCAATGTTTGTTCAAAATTATTTTTATTTTTGATTGTTAATTAGTATGAGCTAAGATTATGTGTGTAGGCATGGCGCACTTGGAGGCCTCTTTCTTCTTTCTTACTGGAGTTCACCTCAAGAGAATTTGACAGCCTGTTGTAGGCATGTTATAGTGTACCCCCTCTCAAGAAATCTGTTCTAAAGATTGCCGGCTTCTAATTTGAATGTGGATTCTTGAGAACAGTTTGGGTATAGATTGCTGATAAGATGTCCGTTGGCCTCCTTGGTAAGTCTCGTGTCTAGGAAGGTGACTATGGTCATAATACATAATGAATTTTAACTTCAAATTATTTTTGTTTATAATTTAAAAACATTGAAGTAGAAGGTCTTTGGGCTCCTCCTAATCAAGGAATGCATCGTCGATATACCACTGCCAGGTGGAAATGTGGCACGTAGACATCAAGAGGCCCTTGTCCGAGAGGAACGTCTGCTCCCACTCCTCAAGATATACGTTGGCGTAGGGTGGGGCACAATCGCTATGTCTTATACCTGGAGGTAGTGGGAGCCGTTGAAAATAAAAAAATGGTGATGTAAAACAAAGTCCCAACCTGATAGTATGAACTTGTGATTTTTTTTTAATGGCTGCCAAACCAAAATGATGAGGTAGTAGGCTGTAAAGAGCCTTAACATCTATGGTTACCAAAAAAGCATCTATGGGGAACATCAGATTTTCAATTAATTGTAAAAAGTGGATAGTGTCTTTAACAAAAGAGGGTAATGAATTGACGTGAGGTTGGAGATAAGTGTCGATAACCTGACTTAAATGACCTATCCTGACTGACCCCCCAGAATTTCAAGAACGTTTCCGGGGGAACATGACCTCTTGACCTATCAGGGCCTCCCAACTCATTTGGAGTAAAGGGAAGATATGAAACTTTTCCTTCCATGGACCTATGAGAAAAAGGGGGGGGGGGCTTAAAAGACAATTTTTGTTAATATCATTTAACAATTAATATTATTATTATTATTTTTATTATTACATTATTTGTGAAACACAAACATAGGGGGAAATTTGCCTGTGCTCCAATTTTCTTAAGAATCATTTAATAATAATTGTTTATGGGATAATGTATAATCGCAAAAAATAAAGAAATTCATTTTTATTTATGTTCTTTCTCTATTTCTTTTTCTTGACATAATCCTAGAGGATTTCTGTGATAACTTATTACTATTGTATTCCAGTTGGTTCCCTGAGGGATTTGGTTATTTGTAGCTCTGCATTAATTTTAGTTCTATAATGAGCCACAATAAATTATAAAATAAGATGACTTGTTAGGTCATGACACATCTAAATCCACAATAAATGTTGTGCTGAAATCTTGTGTCCATGGATTGGGCACTTTACAGTATATGGGCAACCTGGACTATATACAGAGGTAAAGACCTAACATAGACAGCATGGTATGTTAGCTTGTGTTCTTTTGCAATGCTGAGATGTTTTTGGGCAGGCACTGGATATGTACCATTTAGGTTTAAAACAATACAATTTTATTAAGGTAAAATTTTTTTATAGAATTTTTTTTATGTAGAACTTTTATATTCTAATTCTATCACTAACTTTTTAGTTTCTTGTACTATATCTTCTAATACAACACTACATCTGGTTTATAGACCGGATACATCCTTAATATAGAACCATTTATCCAACTGTCCATCCAGAGCCTCTGGTCTATAGACCAGATTCATCCTTAATATAGAACCAGTTATCAAACTGTCCATCCAGAGCCTCTGGTTTATAGACCAGATATATCCTAAATAGAGAGCCATTTATCCAACTATCCATCCAGAGCCTCTGGTTTATAAAGAATAATGTATTCTTTCTCTACTATAAACTGTTTTATACATACAACCTAAAAATACAGCCCTTTTATCCCACCATTATATTTGGAACAAATTTTTTAAAATACAACATAATATATGGTAACTTATCCGACTTCCATATTTTGCTATGTAACCACTTCACCTCTCATACCTGTACACCTACTACAGACCAGAGGAACTTTTACATTTCTGCTATGGACCTGTTTATTCAGCAATAACTTTGCCATCATTTAAAATGAAAATTGTCTCACTGCTGCCTATACAAAATTAAACACAAAGCAGCTAGCACCAATATGTGTTTTACTCACATACAGTATATAATGAAAATTACCAACAAACACAAGCAGCCCTAAATATGTGCAAACTCCTAACAAAAGTAATGAAACCTTAATCTTGCAATACTAAATAAGTATAGATACAAAGCATTTTGCATGCAATATATAAAATTTTCAATATACACTCCCGTGATCAACCACGTATCATACGATATGTTCAATACGTAGTCAATTTAGAGAAAGAAGCAATCCAATAGTCCAAAATTCCAGTGATCCAGATGTGCACAGAAAAGTGCAGCCTTCACCTCACCGCCACTCGTGAGATAATTGCATAAGCTCACCAGAATTTGAGACCTCTAAATTACAGGAGGTCACACACTCGCTTTCTGATTTCCAGGGACAGTCCTACAGGCTCAATCCCACACAGGCTCTCCTCCAAACCACAGCAGGAATGAGGAATAGCCAGGAATAATTATTCTCTGAAGTGCAGGTAGGAAAAAAGAGCAAGACCCGATCTTAGTGGTATCCTTCAACATTTATTGCACTCAAAGCTAAAAAACTACTCACAAAGGATACTAAGAATCAAATCATCCAGCAGACCTCTGTATAGACAAAGCAGCGTTTCTTCAAGACAAGCGTAATGACGTCAGGGGGCAGAGCCACACATCTTACGCGTTACGTCCCTGGGCAGGATTTACTCTGAGATATAATACTAAATCAATAATATTATATAAAAATAATATTAATGGTTAATTAAATCAAATCCACAGGAACATAATGGTTGAAGTGAGGAGGTAAGGAAGTTAATTAGGGCTGATTATAAAAACTAAAGATTAATAATTAAATTCAGGGTTAATTAGTTAAGGACCCAGCCTATTTTTCAGATTTGGTGTTTGAAAGTTAAAATCTGTTTTTATTTTTGCTAGAAAAGTACTTAGAACCCCAAACATTATATCTATATATATATTTTTTTTTTCAGACACCCTAGAGAATAAAATGGCGGTCATTGCAATACTTTATGTCACACTGTATTTGCGCAGCGGTCTTCTTTGGAGAAAATACACTTTTTTGAATTAAAAATAAGACAATGGTAAAGTTAGCCCAATTTTTTTCTTTATTGTGAAAGATAATGTTAGGCCGAGTAAATTGATACCCAACATGTCACACTTCAAAATTCCGCCTGCTCGTGGAATGGCGACAAACTTTGACCCTTAAAAATCTCTATAGGCGATGTTTAAAAATGTCTACAGGTTACCAGTTTTAAGTTACAGAGTAGGTCTAATGCTAGAATTATTGCTGTCGCTCTAACGATCGCGGCCATACCTCACATGTGTGGTTTAAACACAGCTTTCATATGCAGGCGTGACTTACGTATGCGTTTGCTTCTGTGCGCGAGCTTGGCTGGACGGGGCGCTTTAATGTTTTTTTTTTCTTATTTGTATAGCTTTTTATTTTTATTTTTTACACTGTCCTTTTATAAAAAAATAGATTTTTGTGTAACTTTTATTCCTATTACAAGGAATGTAAACATCCCTTGTAATAGAAAAAAAGCATGACAGGAACTCTTAAATGTAAGATCTGGGGTCAAAAAGACCTCAGATCTCACATTCCCCTCGGCATCCATGTGTCTTCTCCATAGCTGACAGGATGGGCTATGCGGCTGCTGATTGGTCGGCGCCACCCATGTGACAGCGCTGACCAATTAGAATGCTCCGAAACGTCCCTTCTGACAAGGGAAAATATTCCCCTATGCTATATCACATATGTATATGGCCATGTACCCCGGGCACATCCATTTACCCTTGCTTATATCCCATTTCCAGATATAGGCCCAAATTCAATCCCTCTCTCCTCTCTTCCCTTTGTTCACCCTTGGTCTCTTGAGACTATCCTCCTCCCTTTCCCTCTCTTCTTCTTTCCTTCTTTCCTCTGTACCCTTGAATCTATTATTTCTAATTTTTAACTTTAATATCTCTCCCCCTCCCCCTACACCGTAAATATCGTTGCCATGTAACGGTGTATCAACCGCCCTACCTCTCCTTATACCTATTTTCTTCCTCTTTGTTTCCCTCTTTCCAATCCCTTTCACTGGCATGGATATGACCTCTATGTAGTAAATACAGTGATTGTAGGTGAGAAATGCCGAATTTATCTGCACTTTTGTATAAGTGTATTTTGATACTTAAACATAGGAAGAAGGGATCTCAGAGAGAGTAGGATTTGGCCTATCCAGTTCCTGAGAAGAGAATTCCGTACAAGAAACTGGAAAATCACATGTCTGTCCCCTTTTAGAAGAAAAAAACTGATTTAGGAGGGGCGGTGTTACCAAAATGGACTTGCCGTTATAAGGGACTGGTAACTCCTAGCCCCTCCCCGTCCAGACGAAGCTACGCTACTCCCCTAGCAAAACGCGTTGACGTCACTACAGTCACGTGACACCAGCTATAGAATGCCCCGACTAAACTAAGATTGTAGGTCGGAAGGCATCCATCCTTGTATCCATCCCTGCAATACATCTCAACCGGCGATTGCCACAGAACAAGCAGTTACACATCGGACTACCAGCCTTTACAAAAGAGCCTTTGACCAGTGGAAATGGGGAATATATTGAAGGGGACAAGCATTAAATTTGTAATACATATAAATATAGGTGGGTTATTTAATATATATATAAATTTTGGCTTGACATACTGTATGTATTAAATGTTTAAAAAGTGCACCAAATTTACTTTTATGTGAATCTGGCCAATTTCTATACTAAATAATGTTTTTCTCAAACCACATTTTACTAGGTCATGTGTGTACACAATAAAACAGATGTGATGGAGCTGGTTCTTCTGGGGTTTAAGAATCTCCACCATCTGAAAGGATTTATTTTTTTCTTGCTTCTAATATTTTATGTTACCACCCTTATAGGGAATATCTTGATTATAAGCCTAATAGCTACAAACAAAAAACTCAGTTCACCCATGTATTTCTTTCTGAGCAATTTATCTTTGTGTGAGATACTTTTCACCACCATAATTATGCCAAATTTGTTATATGTTGTCTGGGGAAATGGTGGATACATGTCCTTCTATGGCTGTATTACTCAGTTCTACTTGGGCGCATCGGTGGGAAGTGTTGAATGTCTTCTTCTTACGATAATGGCCTATGACCGATATCTGGCTATTTGTAACCCTTTAAGGTATTTCTCCATTATGAACATCAAGACACAAAATGGTTTGGTACTGTGGTCTTGGATTTCTGGTTTTATGGCGATGGTCATATTGACTATCTCCATGTGTAGATTACAGTTCTGTGGGTTCAACACCATTGACCATTTATTTTGTGACCTAGCTCCAATATTACAGTTGTCCTCAACAGATACTTATTTGATGGAAATGCAATCTTTGGTGCTCACTTTTGCTTTTAGCCTGGTGCCTTTTATGTTGATACTTTTGAGCTATATCTCCATAGTTTTCAGTTTAGTGAGAATTTCCTCCAGGACTGGTAGACAGAAATCTTTCTCCACCTGCAGTTCACATCTAGCGTCTGTTTGTACATATTTTGGGACAATCTTTATTATTTATTTGGCGCCCTCTCAAAAGACTTCTGCCAAATTAAACAAGAACCTGTCTCTACTCTACACTATTGGAACGCCTCTGTTAAACCCCATCATCTACAGTCTACGGAACCAAGAGATAAAGTCTTGTATTAAAACTTATTTTACGCCAAAGGCATAAATGCTCACATTTGGAGTGTGGAATTTAAGCTGAACTCTAGCCATATGTAAAAAAAAAAACAATTTCTTCAAGATTGCAAAATACATTTAATGTATTTATTAATTAATAAAGAATGGCATTACTTTGTGTCTTTCATGTCTGCCTGGAATTCAACTTTAAAGCTTTTCCTTTAATGTGTGTAAAACAGAGTAACTACACTGTGCTTAAGGCCTCACCAAAGGACACAGGCCAGTAGATTTGTCATGCTCAAGGGTCAGGCTCAGAGACCAGTAGCTATAGAAGTAGAGAGGCTCCTACCAACTAGGTGGAAAAGTGAACAAGCAGGACACCCTGGAGGATGACACAGGCTTACCTAAGGTGCAGGGTCTAAGCACCAACCAGTGTTCATCAGAGCTCCTGATGGTGGAGTTGGCCTTTGCTGCATATCAGTACCAGGTTGCGGCCCCCAGAATTGCCCCACCAGGAGGTGAGAAATCCGGGGTCCAGAAGCAGATATAACAGACAGGATTCAAGGAGAAGGGTAGTCAGTAAACAAGCCAAAGTTCGGTAACAAGTGGTTGCAGGTTGGGATCAAGCAAAAGCAATGTCGAGGAACAAGCCAAAGATTGGTACTGAGTGGTAGTAAAGATACGGGCGGCAGCAGCAGTGACAAGAGTGAGATTTTGGCTGGAAAGAGGACAATAATCTGACAAACAGGAAGTGGGGAGACATTATTTAAATCAGGAAGTTCATAGGAGAAGCAAAGAGTTCAAGGTTCTTTAGAAACAAGACAGAAGGCAAGGTTGTCTAAGCAATCAGGCAGTGAGCCCTCCAGCATCTCAGGTGACTCAGCGAAAAGAGTTACTGCCAAACACAGCAGAGGTTCAGGTCCAGGCCCTGGCAAGAGTGTTGATTGGAAACAAGAAATTTGATCTGTGAATATGGGGATTAGGGATGAGCTCAGTGTTCAGTCCGAACACCAAACATTTAGAACGTTCAGTGAGGACTATCTGTCAACGGTTGCTAAGGAAGAAGCGGCTGCTTACAACCGATGCATCCTTACCAACCAATGATGTAATTTGGCCCGTTTACTTACATGGCTGGAAATTCCTGGCCATGTAAGCAAATGGATGGCTTATGGAGCATTACACCATTGTCTAATTATGGCCACATGGACAGATTTGGACAAAGATGTCACCACTATCCCTGCCTCTTTCCTTAAATAGTTGATGACAGCTCAGAGACCTGTCATTTGGCTTGATGTACCATGGGTCATGTGGTAAATTGGGGCAGCAGAGGCATTATAATTGATGCTCAAGTGGGTAGAAAAGTTGCGCTACCAGTGTGGAGAAAACAAAGCTGCCAGCATTAACAATATGATAATATTGCAACAAAACTAAAAAACAAAAAAATGCGGCGCTGGTAATAATGCAAACAGTCCTTGGTGGTGCAAGAAGTGTAAATAAAAAAGAAACTGCGAGTGACACAGTCTAAAACACCAATGGTTACTATAAATAAATGAAATACTGTCAAAGAGTGGATACCGAATGAACAGATATAACATGTAGTAAACTCAATGAAAACAAAAATGGTGAGGACAGCCGCACTCCAATCCAACGTATGTTTATTGAAGAAAGACAGGCACTACAAAAACCAGCATAAACCAGGACACTGACGCGTTTCACACTTGTTCAGTGTTTACTCATAGCTGTGAGAAGGTATGCATACCAGCTATGAGTAAACACTGAACAAGTGTGAAACGCGTCAGATGTCCTGGTTTATGCTGGTTTTTGTAGTGCCTGTCTTTCTTCAATAAACATACGTTGGATTGGAGTGCGGCTGTCCTCACCATTTTTGTTTTCATTGCTATGTGCATTGCCGGCACCCTTGGTCTCTGAGAGAGAAACATCTTTCCAAAACTTCATCTGCCTGGAGCGGCAATTTCTGGTCTATGTAGTAAACTCAGTGATAGTGATACCTGTGACAGGAAATACACATGTAAAATCAAGTCCACAATATAATCTAAAAGAACATTCCCTTGCGGAAAAATAATGAAAAAAGTGAAAGTCTCTGTTGTACAACTGATAGGCATACTAGGTGCGTGCTAGGTGAACTGCATCAACCGTGAGATATAAAACTTGTATAGAATCCAACATCCAGAAGAAAAAGGTAACGAATGGGTACTCTTACCATAAGCCGAGGGTGCACACGTCAGCGACGGTCAGGCATAGACAGGAACTCCTGGGCTAAGCCTCGAAGAGATGATGTCACGATGAAGCTTCTGGATGTCACTGGAGATGTTATTGAAGTCCGGTCTTGTTACTCTCAGATGTAAAGTATGAGGTAAAACAGGCCAGATCCTCTTCAAGCCGGGACATATAATATCCCCAGGTGAGAAATATCATGAAAAGAAACAAAAATAGCTTCACATAGTGTAGATGATTCCAGGGTGAAGGTATAAAAAAAGCCTTTATTGGCATAAAATCATGGATAAAAAAATCATGGCTCAGGCGGCGAAAATCAAAAAGCTACATCAGGAGACTATAGTGAGTTTAATCGACAAAATTAAGAGACTGGAAGCCTCTCATAAATCCTCCCTCTCACAGCCATCACTACAGGAACTCCCACATACCCGTTCCCTGCTTCTGGAAGAACTTGGAAAGCACACTAGAAGACGCTATGTGCTCCATCAGAGAGTCTTCTATGAGCAGGGCAACAAATGTGGGAGGCTCTTGGCCCAGGTATTACGAGCTTCCAGACCTGCCAACACGATTCACCAGACTCAAGGTCAACATGGCACATTGCTGTCTAAGAATGAGGACATCGTAAAATACTTTGAACAATACTATGCAAAACTATATAACTTGAAATCGATGGACCAGACCCCTGCTCAGGCTGATAGGAGAAAGGAAGCGATTAGGGACTTTCTAACCCAACACTGCCCAAACCCATTCTCCCAGACACAAGCTGAGGAAATGGAACAACCCTTTTCTATAGAGGAGCTCCAGCTTGCCTTGAAACAAATGAAACCAGGAAAGAGCCCAGGCCCTGACGGGTTCACATTGCAATATTATAAGTGCTTTTCCACTGTTTTATCCCCTGAATTAATAACCACCTTTAATGCCATGTCATGTCCCGAAGTCTCAGTTGGACGTATGCTAGCAGCCCACATAACGGTTATACCAAAAGAGGGTAAAGATGCCACTTTAGTGCAGAACTATAGGCCCATATCCCTGCTTAACGTGGATACTAAGCTCTATGCCAAGCTTTTAGCTAATAGGTTGTCCCCGCTATTACCCAACCTTATCTCCAATGGTCAGGTCGGTTTTGTCCCTGGCAGGGAGGCCAGAGACAACACCATCAGAGCTTTAAATTTGCACCACTGGCTCACGACCTCGAAAACTCAAGGCTTCTTTCTCTCCCTAGACGCTGAGAAGGCGTTCGACAGGGTGGCCTGGGATTACATGCATGAAGTGCTGAAGGCGATCGGCCTTTGCCCTCGCATGCTGGCCCATATTTCAGCCTTGTACTCCACTCCCACTGCGAGCCTTCGAACTAATGGTCACCTGTCGGACGCCTTCTCCATAGGTAATGGTACTCGTCAGGGTTGCCCACTATCCCCACTCATCTTTGTCCTACCTTTAGAGCCCTTCCTTAACCAACTGCAAAGTAACCCCGATATCAAGGGGGTATCAGTAAAGAATAGGGAATATAAAGTGGCTGAACATATCCCTCCCGAAAAACGATGTAGACTGTTGTCAGAACTCTTTTCCATTCCTGTGGAACAAGAAAGCTATTACTTACCTTGGTATTCAAATTACAACACGATTGGCTGGTATGTACAACGAGAATTTCCTAATAGCCTTAAAAAAAGCCCAACATGACCTAAAAGAGTGGGGAAGTCTCAATGTTTCATGGTTTAGACGTTTTGCCCTCCTGAAAATGATCATATTACCAAGCCTTCTATACCTTATACAGTGCATTCCAATTGCCCTACCGTCCTCTTTCTTTGTAGCATTTAACCACTTAACGACCGCCCACTGTAAATATACGTCAGCAGAATGGCACCGACAGGCAGAATCACGTATATGTACGTGATTGCCTTTGTATAGTTGGGGGGTCCGATCGGACCCCCCTTCTTTACAGTGGGTGGTCGTTTTACCTTCGGGAGCGATCCGGCATGAGGGGACGGCCGTTCGATTCCGGCCACCCCCTCTCGATCGCTCCCAGCGAATGAGAGAGCTTCCCCTGCCTGCCAGGAAGGAGGAAGTGATGTCATCTCTCCTGGGGCGCTCACATATACCGAGCGCCGTACAGGAGAAGATGCCAGGTTAGTACACACAACACTACACTGACACCAGGACACATAGGCACATAAATCGCCCCCCCAGGCCCCCCCAGACACCCCCAGATCACCCCCCAGCCCCCCCCCAGCCCCCAGTCACAGTGTCACTGGTTGCAGTGACCATTTATTTAGTGATCACTGCAATCAGTGACATTTGTGACTGTAAAAGTGTCACTACATTTAGTTTTAGGTCCAGTGTAGCCCCCTAACCCCCCTAATAAAGGTTTAACCCCCTGATCACCCCCCAGATAACCCTTTCACCCCCTAGCACCGCCGTCACTAAGCAATCATTTTTCTGATCGATGTCTTAGCGTCGGTGATGCTGATCGGTAGCCAGTAATTTTTTTTAGGTTCGCCGCAGGTTTTTATAGCGTTGGGTACCCCCATATATTACCTAATGAAGGTTTAACCCCCTTGATTGCCCCCCAGGTAACCCTTTCACCCCCTATCACCACTGTCACTAAGTTATAATTTTTCTGATCGCTGTCTTAGCGTCGGTGATGCAGATCGGTAGCCAGTAATTTTTTTTAGGTTAGCCGCAGGTTTTTATAGCGTCGGGTACCCCCATATATTACCTAATAAAGGTTTAACCCCCTTGATCACCCCCCAGGTAACCCTTTCACCCCCTAGCACCACCGTCGCTATGCAATAATTTTTCTGATCAATGTCTTAGCGTCGGTGATGCTGATCGGTAGCCAGCAATTTTTTTTAGGTTCGCCGCAGGTTTTTATAGCGTCGGGTACCCCCATATATTACCTAATAAAGGTGTAACCCCCTTGATCACCCCCCAGGTAACCCTTTCACCCCCTAGCACCGCCGTCACTATGCGATCATTTTTCTGATCGATGTCTTAGCGTCGGTGATGCTGATCGGTAGCCAGTAATTTTTTTTAGGTTCGCCGTAGGTTTTTATAGCGTCAGGTACCCCCATATATTATCTAATAAAGGTTTAACCCCCTGATCGCCCCCCAGGTAACCCTTTCACCCCCTATCACCACTGTCACTAAGCGATAATTTTCTGATCGATGTCTTAGCGTCGGCGATGCTGATCGGTAGCCAGTAATTTTTTTTAGGTTCGCCGCAGGTTTTTATAGCGTCGGGTACCCCCATATATTACCTAATAAAGGTGTAACCCCCTTGATCACCCCCCAGGTAACCCTTTCACCCCCTAGCACCGCCGTCACTATGCGATCATTTTTCTGATCGATGTCTTAGCGTCGGTGATGCTGATCGGTAGCCAGTAATTTTTTTTAGGTTCGCTGCAGGTTTTTATAGCGTCAGGTACCCCCATATATTATCTAATAAAGGTTTAACCCCCTGATCGCCCCCCAGGTAACCCTTTCACCCCCTATCACCACTGTCGCTAAGCAATCGTTTTTATGATCGTTGTCTTAGTGTCGGTGATGCCGATAGGTAGTCAAAAGTATGCAGCGCTTATCAATCACATTAGCATAGTTAAACAAAATAAGCATATGATGAGAAATGTGCTGAGTGATAAAGCATTGATAAAAATAATAAATAAAGAATATGTGAAGTGAAAGAAAGTCCAAAAACTCAATCCGAGTGGAAATCCTTTAAAAAGAACTGAGTCCAAAGTGAAGAAAACGATGTGCTCCAAAACACCTTGAAAAGGGTAGCTTCAACCAGTGAGTGTAATCCTCTAGATAATGCTGACACCCAAAGTGAAGAGAAAAAGTTTCTGCTTACCAGAAAGCCATGACTGCAAATTGACAGTCTCGCCTAGCATAGGAAATAAGGTATTCCCACAACCATAAAAGCTCCAATACAGCAGGTTTCCACAGTGTACCTTGATCTATGTACCCCGAATCCTCAGCAGCTTCCGGAAACACAACCCAGAACACGTAGTGCCTGTGCTGACGTCACCGACCCGGAAGCTTCCATATGCCGCGGGTAATCCTGGGAAGTTTAGCCCGTTCGGCTAAACTTCCCAGGATTACCCGCGGCATATGGAAGCTTCCGGGTCGGTGACGTCAGCACA
Organism: Rana muscosa; assembly: GCA_029206835.1. Taxonomy (NCBI): domain Eukaryota; kingdom Metazoa; phylum Chordata; class Amphibia; order Anura; family Ranidae; genus Rana; species Rana muscosa. The sequence continues at coordinate 364,567,210 of CM055118.1, read as the reverse complement.
GGCACTACGTGTTCTGGGTTGTGTTTCCGGAAGCTGCTGAGGATTCGGGGTACATAGATCAAGGTACACTGTGGAAACCTGCTGTATTGGAGCTTTTATGGTTGTGGGAATACCTTATTTCCTATGCTAGGCGAGACTGTCAATTTGCAGTCATGGCTTTCTGGTAAGCAGAAACTTTTTCTCTTCACTTTGGGTGTCAGCATTATCTAGAGGATTACACTCACTGGTTGAAGCTACCCTTTTCAAGGTGTTTTGGAGCACATCGTTTTCTTCACTTTGGACTCAGTTCTTTTTAAAGGATTTCCACTCGGATTGAGTTTTTGGACTTTCTTTCACTTCACATATTCTTTATTTATTATTTTTATCAATGCTTTATCACTCAGCACATTTCTCATCATATGCTTATTTTGTTTAACTATGCTAATGTGATTGATAAGCGCTGCATACTTTTGACCACATTTGATTTTTTATAGTTTTATTTGTATTTAGCTATATATGCTAGTAGCTTACTTTTCATTTATTTTTTGATTCAATTGTTTTACTACATACTTTAGCACGGTTTATTTGGCGCAACGTTTGGCCCTAGGGCCTTTTCCCTTTTTTTGATGCCGATAGGTAGCCAGTAATTTTTTTTAGGTTCGCCGTCAGGTTTTTATATAGCGTCAGGTACCCCCATATATTACCTAATAAAGGTTTTAACCCCCTAATTGCCCCTAGTTAACCCTTTCACCAGTGATCATCATATAAGTGTTACGGGTGACGCTGGTTAGTTAGTTTGCTTTTTATAGTGTCAGGGCACCCGCTGTATATAACCCAATAAAGGTTTAACCCCCTGATCGCCCGGCGGGTGATATCAGTTAGGTTTTAATGTCAGAGAGGGTCTGCGTCACACCCCAGGCAGCGTCAGGTTAGTGCCAGTAGCGCTAACACCCACATGTGAAGCATACACCCCCCTTAGTGGTATAGTATCTGAACAGATCAATATCTGATCTGATCAGATCTATACTAGCGTCCCCAGCAGTTTAGGGTTCCCAAAAACGCACTGTTAGTGGGATCAGCCCAGATACCTGCTAGCACCTGCGTTTTGCCCCTCCGTCCAGCCCAGGTCACCGAAGTGCAGTATCGATCGATCACTGTCTCTTGCAAAACACAACACACATAACGGCAGCGTTCGCAGAGACAGGCCTGATCCCTGCGACTCCAGTGCTGTAGGAGGTGATTTCACCACCACAGTTAAAAAAAAAAAGCATATATGCCGAAGCATTGGGGCAGCAGGAGCGGAGGAGCGATTTTGCTCCTAATGCCGCGTATATACGGTCGAAATTCCGACGGAGGCTTGCCCGTGGAAAAGTCTGACCATGTGTACGCGGCATAACTTTTGCGAGAAGATGCCCCCATGCTTCGGCATATATAAATGGTGCATGTATGCCCATCATTAGAAGTGGGTGGATGAAGGGCGGTATTCTAATGGTGGGCATACCCACCGATCAATCTTTTTTTTTCGTTCAGCCAACAGGCTGCATGAAAAAAAAGATTAGAATACATGTCCAACAAGGACCAGCAACGTACTGGTATGTTGCTGGACTTTGAATGTTTATACCAGAATGATGCCTGCGGGTTTAGGTATCATCTTGGTATCATTCTTTTCAGCCAGCGGCCGGCTTTCATGTAAAAGCAATCCTAGTGGCTAATTAGCCTCTGGACTGCTTTTACAAGCAGTGGTAGGGAATGTCCCCCCCGGATATAAAAAGCGCCATTGGGAAATTGGGAAAGCATTTTATCACACCGATCTTGGTGTGGTCAGATGCTTTGAGGGCAGAGGAAATATCTAGGGTCCAATAGACCCCAGTTTTTTCAAAAAAGAGTACCTGTCATTACCTATTGCTATCATAGGGGATATTTACATTCCCTGAGATAACAATAAAAGTGATAAAAATAAATAAATATGGAAGCAACAGTTTAAAAATAAAATAAAAAAGCAAAATTAATAATAAAAAAAAAAAAAAAAAAAAAGCACCCCTGTCCTGCCCTGCTCTTGCCCAATGGCGAACGCAAGCGTCGGTCTGGCGTCATATGTAAACAGCAATTGCACCATGCATGTGAGGTATCACCGCAAAGGTCAGATCGAGGGCAGTAATTTTAGCAGTAGACCTCCTCTGTAAATCTAACGGGGTAACCTGTAAATGCTTTTAAAGGCTTTTAAAAATGTATGTAGTTTGTCGCCAATGCGCGTTTGTGCGAAATTTTAAAGCATGTCGTGTTTGGTATCTATGTACTCGGCCTAAGATCATCTTTTTTATTTCATCAAACATTTGGGCAATATAGTGTGTTTTAGTGCATTAAAATTAAAAAAAGTGTATTCTTTCCCAAAAAATGCGTTTGAAAAATCGCTGCGCAAATACTGTGTAGAAAAAAAAATGCAACACCCACCATTTTATTCTGTAGGGCCTTTGCTTTAAAAATATATATAATGTTTGGGGGTTCAACATAATTTTCTTGCAAAAAAAAATATGTTTTCATGTAAACAAAAAGTGTCAAAAAGGGCTTTGTCTTCAAGTGGTTAGAAGAGTGGATGTAAGCTTCCTAATGTTGTGTATAAAATTCCAGAACAGTTCAAAACCCCCCCAAATGACCCCATTTTGGAAAGTAGACACCCCAAGCTATATACTGAGAGGCATGTCGAGTCCATGGAATATTTTATATGTTGACACAAGTTGCAGAAAAAATAATTTTTTATTTTTTTTGCACAAAGTTGTCACTAAATGATATATTGCTCAAACATGCCATGGGCATATGTGGAATTACACCCCAAAATACATTCTGTTGCTTCTCCTGAGTACGGGGATACCACATGTGTGAGACTTTTTGGGAGCCTAGCCGCGTACGGGACCCCAAAAACCAAGCACCGCCTTCAGGCTTTCTAAGGGTGTCAATTTTTGATTTCACTTCTCACTGCCTATCACAGTTTCGGAGGCCATGGAATGCCCAGATGGCACAAAACCCCCCCAAATGACCCCATTTTGGAAAGTAGACACCCCAAGCTATTTGCTGAGAGGTATTGTGAGTATTTTGCAGATCTCGCTTTTTGTCACAAAGTTTTGAAAATTGAAAAAAAAATGTTCTTTCTTCATTTTCAAAAACAAATGAGAGCTGTAAAATACTCACCATGCCTCTCAGCAAACAGCTTGGGGTGTCTACTTTCCAAAATGGGGTCATTTGGGGGGGTTTTGTGCTATTTTGGCATTTTATGGCCTTCAAAACTGTGATAGGTAGTGAGGAGTGAAATCAAAAATTTGCGCCCTTAGAAATCCTGGAGGCGGTGCTTGGTTTCCGGGGTCCCGTACGTGGCTAGGCTCCTAAAAAGTCCCACACATGTGGTATCCCCGTACTCAGGAGAAGCAGCAGAATGTATTTTGGGGTGCAATTCCACATATAACCATGGCATGTGTGAGCAATATATCATTTAGTGACAACTTTTTGTAATTTTTTTTTTTTTTGTCATTATTCAATCACTTGGGACAAAAAAAAAATATTCAATGGGCTCAACAGGCCTCTCAGCAATTTCCTTGGGGTGTCTACTTTCTAAAATGGGGTCATTTGGGGGGGGGTTTGTGCTATTTTGGCATTTTATGGCCTTCAAAACTGTGATAGGTAGTGAGGAGTGAAATCAAAAATTTGCGCCCTTAGAAATCCTGAAGGCGGTGCTTGGTTTCCGGGGTCCCGTACGTGGCTAGGCTCCTAAAAAGTCCCACACATGTGGTATCCCCGTACTCAGGAGAAGCAGCAGAATGTATTTTGGGGTGCAATTCCACATATAACCATGACATGTGTGAGCAATATATCATTTAGTGACAACTTTTTGTAAATTTTTTTTTTTGTCATTATTCAATCACTTGGGACAAAAAAAAAATATTCAATGGGCTCAACATGCCTCTCAGCAATTTCCTTGGGGTGTCTACTTTCTAAAATGGGGTCATTTGGGGGGGTTTTGTACTGCCCTGTCATTTTAGCACCTCAAGAAATGAGATAGGCAGTCATAAATTAAAAGCTGTGTAAATTCCAGAAAATGTACCCTAGTTTGTAAACGCTATAACTTTTGCGCAAACCGATAAATATACGCTTATTGACATTTTTTTTTACTAAAGACATGTGGCTGAATACATTTTGGCCTAAATGTATGACTAAAATTGAGTTTATTCGATTTTTCTTATAACAAAAATTAGAAAATATCATTTTTTTTCAAAATTTTCGGTCTTTTTCCGTTTATATCGCAAAAAATAAAAATCGCAGAGGCAATCAAATACCATTAAAAGAAAGCTCTATTTGTGGGAAGAAAAGGACGCAAATTTCGTTTGGGTACAACATTGCATGTCCGCACAATTTACAGTTAAAGCAGCGCAGTGCAAAATTCTGAATTCACCTCTGGTCCTTTAACTACCAAATGGTCCGGGGCTTAAGTGGTTAAGAAGGCATCCTCACTGTTTATATGGAAGGACTCACCTCCTCGCATTAAATACTCTCGGCTTACACGCTTAAAGGTTAGGGGTGGGATTGGTCTACCAGATCTCTACAAATACTATTTGGCATGCCATCTTATGCTACTTGTGGACTGGAACATTCATGAGGCTGGGAAAGTTTGGGTGACCTTAGAAAAATCATTCACACGACTTCCTCTTAGATCGTTACCCTGGATACTGCCCCGACACCGGCCACCGGAGACTGTGACACACCCTCTTATTCACTCCTCTCTTGGGGCCTTTGGGCGAGCGACAAAAAATCAAACATTCTCCTCAGTCGCTGGACCATTTACTACACTGAGAGGAAACCCCAGTTTCCTGCCTGGAGTTTCAATGGCCTTTTGACATCAGGAATGGCCCCATGACGACGTTTTGGCACACCAGTTTTTCTCTTGTAGGTCTCCGCGCACATATGAGGATTTGGTAGCTAAATCCCCCTTCAATTCCTTCCCGTTTTGGTCATATAGACAGATACGCCACTTTCTTTCTACGCAGGTGACGACAGAGACCTGGACAAGACGATTGACGCCCTTTGAGTCACTATGTATGCGATCGCCCCCACAGAGACACCTGATCTCCTGTATATACAGTATACTCCTAGATGACCCCTCTGAGACCCTGGACCCAGCACTTTCAGCCTGGAAGGCGGATCTACAGATTTCCTTCACAGATGAGGAGTGAGCCCTTATTAATGAATATGCCCATAAGGGCTCCCTCAATGTTGCCATACAGGAAAATTGTTACAAAATTGAAATGCGGTGGTACAGAACCCCAACACGCCTACACAAATTTTCTCCTTCCATCCCAGATGCGTGCTGGAGGTGTGGAAAAGCGAAAGGGTCCATGCTACACATCTGGTGGGACTGTGAGTCCCTCCAACCATTTTGGAAGGAGGTACACAAGCTCATTACGCACATCACTACGTATGAGTTAAGCCCCGTACACACGGTCGGACTTCTATCGGACTTTTCCGTGTTTTTTTGTCCGAACGGAGTTGGTCGGGAACACCCATAGCATACACACACTCTGACTTTTCTGCAAACTTTCCCAAAACTTTTTGCAACATCACATGGTTTTTCTGCTCTTTATCTGCCACCCTTTGGTCAACTTCTGCTATTGTTGGTTGATTTTAACATTAGTTGTTTTGTCCATCGGACAAAAGTCCGATGGTTTTCTGTACACATGATCGGACTTTGTTCCATCGGACTTTTGTTGGGCAAAAGTTTGTCCGTTTGCAGACCCAACTTTTGTCCGATGAAAGCAAGAAAAAAGCAAAAAAAGTTTGTCCGATGGAGCGTACACACGGTCGGATTGTTGGTCCAACTTGCTCAAAATTAAGTTTGTTGGCCAAAAGTCCGACCGTGTGTACGGGGCTTTAGACTATTCTCTTGCGCAGTATCTCTTACACCATACACGCCTAACTAAATCTGAATACTTCAAGTCCCTGGCCATGCACTTAGTAAATGCAGCGAGACTTTGCATACCGGTACATTGGCGATCTACACACACTCCAACGATTAAGGAATGGTTCCTGAGGATCTCCAAAATAGAGAAAATGGAAGAGCTAGTTCACATCTCTCAAGAGCGTATCCAAAAATTCACGACCACGTGGGCTTGTTGGACCCACTTTAAATCAACCCAGCGTTTTTACACCTGTAGTGCCTGAACAAAAGGTACTACTCTCCTGATTATTGGTGGCGATGGTAAATAGACTTGTGTGGTATGGCTATACTGGGAAATGAACAATGGTACCATTATCTTTTAGGCCCCCTACCCCCTTCCCCCCCTTCCTCCACCCCCCGACTTCCCTTTTGCTTATTTGTTTTGTCCCCCCCCCCTTTTTTTTCTCTCTTCTTTCTTCTCCTTCTTTTTCTCTTTCTTCCTCTCTCTTTTTCCCTTTCTTCTATTTTTCTCCCCCTCTCCTATGATTTCTCTACTCTTCTTCCTCCTGTAAGAGCACTTTATTTTTGCAATAAGTGTTTGTGGTTCAATTGCTACATTCCGCCAATCCCAGATTATGGGACTGGAATTTCTGCAGGATTACAAACCACTTGTTGCTTACGTTATGTTCAGATACCTTTGTAATTTAATTTCAAAATTTGCTGTTGTATTCACATTTTATGTATTACTCTATATAATTTCAATAAACCTCTTTATGGAAAAAACAAAAAAACAAAAACAAAAAAACAAAATTGAAATGTCATTTTTTTTTTGTAATTAAAAATTTGCCCTTTAAGAGCATTGGGCGGAAGTGACGTTTGACGTCGCTTCCGCCATCCAATGCTATGGAGCAGAGTCGGGACCATCTTTCCCTCACTTGGCTCCAGGCGGTGGATGTGACAGGACCCGATCATCTCCGCCGCTACCGACGTCTCCGGTAAGCCGCCAAGATGACCTGAGCGCAGTGGGAGGGGGGGCCCTCTCCTGCCCCCTATAAAAGTGATCTTGCGGTGAATCCGCCTCTGAGACCATTTTTATCTAAAAGCGGACCGCCCGCTGAAGAAGAGGATGCTGGGGTTATGGTAGCTATCTGCTGCCATAACAATGGTATTCCTCTTCAAACAGCCGACATACAACTGCATGCGGGCGGTCCGTAAGTAGTTAAAGGGTAACCCCAAATTAGATAAAAAATCCATATAACATACAGTATATAATTGCTACCCAAGGTTTTTTTTTAAGCTGTTAGGAGGAATCCTTTTTAGTTCAATCTACTGCCAATTGTGTTTTTTTTTTTTTTTAAACTTGCATAGAATTCAGACATGATTTCCTTTTATGGGGACATTCTATACACCACCTCCCACATTTGAGGCCTACAAGAATCTTTAGGTCCAGAATCCTTATTAGACATATTATAACCAAAAGTAAAAAACATCCAGAGATAAGGGGAAGAAGTGGGGTGAGTTGGTTTTAGGGGGATTAGGGATAGTATACAATTTTAACACCGTATTTTTAAATAAATGCTAAGTAGGGGACATGCCTGTTGTCTGGTTTGTTTTATTTTTTATTCTTTGATGTAAGGTTATTTTTTTATATATAATCTTTATTTGTATAAGAATTCACTTTCTGTGACATAACAGTCAAGGACAAAAAGAGGACAAAACAAAGAAATGCAGAATATAACCAGGCCACGAAAAATAAAAGATAGTAGTACAAAACTGTCCAATCGTGTATTCATGCAGTTTACAAAATAGTGGGGCCGATTGGCCATCCAACAAAGAGGGCATAAGAGACGGAGGCCATATGAATCATATCACTATTAAAATGTCCCCAATCCCTCCGCTGGGCACAGGTGGCATTTGTGGACAGATACCACCGATTCAGACAGGTGAACAAAACCAGGTGGCTGAGACATATTAAAAAATATAAGGAAAAAAAAATACCGATCTCTAGGATCAGAACCATAGAACAAGGATAACAAGGAAATAAACAAAGAAAAGTGCACTCATGCAAATTATGTGAGCAAACCTACAGCATATAGTTCAGATGGATAAGTTGGATCTGTAATCAGTCTGACAATTGTTCTCCCCCTGATGGAGTGGGGTCCTTTGATCGTACATCCGCCTCAGCCCCCTCAACATAGTGAATCCATGTGGCCCATATACCATACCATTTATCATATTTATCCTTTTGCCATCCATTCCTCTGCAGCCTTGATATCGTTCACTAAACGGATCCAGTCCGAACGGTTTGGGATTTAGCTAGTTTTCCAATAAACGGGAATCAGTCTCCTAGCCGCATTCAAAAGATGAGGCAGTACCGACTTTCGGTAAAGGCTGAGAGGAATGGTGGGGACATGCAGGAGGAAGCCCATCGGAGGTCTATGTCCAGAATACAGTTAATTTGGGTTCTAATGTCTTGCCAGAAAGGACGTAACTTAGGGCAGTCCCACCATATATGCAAAAAGGAGCCCCTATGGCCACATTCCCGCCAACAGGCATCTGAGGACGTCGGAAAAATTAGTTTGAGCTTAGTGGGGAACCTGTACCACCTAGTCAGTACTTTAAAACCATTCTCCTGCATTTTCGTGTCAACAGAACTGGAATGAGTAAGGCGGTACAATTGGTCAAGTTGCGTATCTGTAAACTCATGTTGCAGGTCTCTTTCCCACTCCCGAATATAGACAGGCTTCCCGAGGGGCACCCGTCTCAGTAGCAGTTTGTGGAGGACAGATATAGAGTGCGGAATTGGACTGGAAGACATGCACAGCTTCTCAAAAGGGGTGGAGGACGTAGGAGAGCGTATGGCTTGGGGTAAACCACACGCAAAGTGTCCGAAGCTGCCCATGTCTCCATCCGTCCATCAGGAATCTGCCATATTGGGCTCTGAGTTTCTCCAATGGGAGGAATTCCTGATCTTGGAAGAACCTGCCGCATCTTAACTCACCATCTTCCGTCCAGGTACATAAGAAAGACGGGTGTTCCCCCGGAGCAAACCAGGGGAAGCCTCCTAGGGGTGCCAGCGGGGAGAATGGGGGGGGCAAGCTGTCCCGATTTGTTTAAAGTATCCCATAACTTTAAGGCATGGGCAGTCATTGGGGAGACATAGGCTGATAGACCTCTATGTGCCTGGGGAAGCCAGGGGGCATGAGATAAATTGCGGCCTGCCAAAAAAAATTCCAGCGGTACCCATTCCCTGGTGGATACCCCATGGTGCCAATCTAATATCCGTTGGAGGGTGATTGCTTCGTAATATTTGCATACATCAGGGACGCTTAGGCCTCCCAGCCGCTTAGGTCTCTGTAAAGTACGAAGAGCCAAACGAGGGCTCCGTCCCTGCCAGATATATTTGAGAAACGCACTGTTGAGGCTCGAAAAGAAAGACCTAGGTAAAGAGATAGGCACAATTTGGAGGAAGAACAGGATGCGAGGCAACACGTTCATCTTTAACACACTGACTCGGCCCATCCACGAGAAGGCTTCCCTATCCCACCTGTGTAGGTCCGATTTAATAGTGGAGAGTAGCTGTACATAATTACTGCTATACAACTGAGAATAGAGAGGGGTAAGATAGACCCCCAAATATTTCATGTGTGTGTTGCACCAGGTGAAGGAGAAAGAGGATTGCAACCGTGTAAGCAAGCTTGGGGAAATGTTTAAGGACAGGATCTCCGACTTAGCGAAATTAATTTTGAAATTAGAAATAGAACCGAAGGTCTGCAGTTCGTTCATAATGTTGGGGAGAGAGATCAACGCGTAAGCCACATAAAACAGGACATCATCCACATATGCAGAGAGCTTATGTTCTTGCGATCCGACACTAAGACCCTTAATGTTGGGGTTAGAGTGAATCCTATTAAGCAGAGGCTCCAGGGAAAGGGTGAAAATGAGAGGAGACAGTGGGCATCCCTGCCTGGTTCTATTCTCAATAGGAAAGGTGTCCAGAAGACAGGGTGGATGGGCGGCCTGCGTCTGAACCCAGTGGACCAGCTGAATAGCCCAATAAGAATTATCCCTTTCTTCCCTCCCGGTAATAAACCCCATCTGGTCTGGGTGCACGAGAAAAGGTAGAATGGGTTGAAGGCGGTTTGCTAAAATTTTTGCTAGAATTTTGCTGTCGGTATTCAAGAGCAATATTGGTCTGTAGCTACTAGGGACCGTGTGGTCTTTCCCTTCCTTGGGCAACACCGTTATATGGGCCAATAGGCCTTTCTTGGGCATAGCTGTGCCTGAGTACAGGGTGGTAAAGTAAGAGCACATAGGCCCGGAGAGCAAGGGAAGGAAAGCACGATAATAGGCATTCATGTATCCGTCAGGGCCTGGGCTTTTCCTGGTCGGAAAAGCTTTTACCACGATTTCTAGCTCCTCCTGGGTAATGGGGGGCCTTGAGGGACTTTCTGGTTTGGGCGGGAAGTTGGGGGGCTTGGGCCCATAATCAGATAATCCAGAATGTGGCTCTGTTTCTGGTCCACCGTCAGACAGGTAGTGTGGCAGGGAGATGGTACAGCTGGGCGTAGTAGTCTCTAAAGGTAGCTGCAATTTTAGAAGAGTGAACTACAGGGGGACCCATCCCAGCCTGAAGTTTATGCACATGGCCCTAGGCCTGCTGTCTCTTTAGAGCCCTGGCCAATAGTCTCCCTCACTTGTCTCCGTATTCATAGAATTTATGCGATACATGATGTAGGCGGTCACGTATGCGGGTGTTCAGCAGAGTAGCAAGCTCCAGGCGAAGGGCCTGGAGTTCTGCCGCCAACTCTGGAGTCAAACTACGCTTGTGTTTAAGTTCTGCTAAGTGTATTTTCCGTGGGAGGGATTGAAGGTCCCCCTCCCGTGACTTTTTTAACCGTGCTCCCTGGGAAATGAGCTCCCCTCTGATCACTGCCTTGTGGCCCTCCCAAATAGACACCATCCCCACATCAGCCATTGAGTTTTTGGCAAAATATAAAGAAATTGAATTCAAGAAACTTTTAGATGCCACAACATCATCCAAGATATTCTCGTTCAGGCGCCAGGTCCAGGACCTGGCGTCGGAGGACGATGGACACATGGAGAGGGACACTGGGGCATGATCCGATATGGTGATAGAACCGATTGATGCACTGGATAAGGTCTCCAGGAAAAATTGGTCCATCAGCAACAGATCAATGCGGGTGTAGATGGCATGAGTTGCTGAGTAGTAGCTAAAATCTTTGTCGATAGGGTGGAGTAGCCTCCAATAGTCGAAAAGGTGGTGAGATTGTAAGGTTTTCTTAAAACGTTTGAGGAAAGCAAAGGAGTGGGTGGAACTCCATGCAGATGTATCCATCTTAGGGTCTGGGCTGACATTGAAATCCCCCCCCAAGATCAATTGGCCCTCTCTGAAATGGGAGTGAGAATCCAAGAGGGAGTCCAAAAAGGTGATTTGGCAAGTATTTGGTGCGTACACAGTTGCAAAAGTGAATTTACGGCCTAGAATGGTCCCCTTGATAAAAATGTACCTGCCATTTGGGTCAGTTAACTGACCTATCAATACAAAGGGGCAGTGCTTAGCTATAGCAACTCCGCTCGATTTTGACCTAGAGGAGTTGCTGAGAAACCATTGGGAGTATAGGTGTGTGGGAAGGCGGGGGACCGAGTCAGTGCTAAAGTGTGTCTCCTGCAACAAAAGAATGTGTGCCCCCAAGTGTTTAGTCTCGAGACACAACTTACTGCGTTTATTAGGCAATCCCAGACCTCGGACATTATACAATACCACTTTCAGGGTAGCCATAAGGTAGTGATGTTGTGGAGAAGTCCCCATCACCAGTCAGGAGGGAGAAAAGACCTGCAGATGAGTGATCCGTGAGTCAATGAGTGCTGGAGAAATAGAAAAGAAACATAAAAACCTGGAAAACAAAAACGTATCAAAACATGTAACACGGTCAGTGGGGAAGTTGCCCTAAAGGCCTCTCAAGGCATCCAAACACTGCTAGTCAGCGAGGAGTGTGGGGTCCCAAACATGGATATAACTCTTAAGAGTAGACCTATGTGGAGGAAGAAGCACAGCACTAGGTGTGAGCCCACCAAAAAGACCCACCCCCGTAGAGTCAGAAGGGCAGGGCAACATCAAAGGTGCGCCAACCCAGCAGCATGTAAAACATTTTCAAAACAGCGCCCTAAGAAGGGCGAAGAGGACCCTGTAAATAAAACCAGTTTGACTTAAACTTTGAAGTCACATGGGTCCTTCAAGATCTCCTCTGAGAGGGGGAATGCTGAGGAGAGTGCGGAGCATCCTGGTGAGAGTCAGCTCTAGATCTGCGCCTGTTCCTGCCACTACGACAGGAGGTACGCCAAGGCTGTGGCCGCGCAGGGAGTGGAATCTAAAGAGCGGTCTTCCAGTCAGGGATTTCAATGGCGGGTAGGCCCAAGTGTTGCAGGAAATGTGGCAGTTCATCTATGGTGCGCAAAATAACTTGTCGAACATCCTTGGTCACTGACAGGTGAAAGGGGAAACCCCATCTGTAGGGCAGCTTTGCGTGTTGCAGGACCTCAAGCAATAGTTTAAGGGCTCGGCGTTGCATCAAGGTGCGTGTAGAAAGACCTGGGAAAAAGGACAGCTGCGCGCCATCAAAGTCCATGTGGCAGACACCTCTGACGTGAGCCATTATACTTTCCTTCAGGGAATACTTGTGCAGTTTGCAAATAATGTCCCGTGGCTTGTCTGGGTCATCTGAAGGTGGACGGAGGGCCCTATGAGCCCGGTTTATCTCAATGTGGTCAGGTGCATCTCGGCCAAGAACCTGTTTAAAGAGACCCTGCAGGGAGGGCACTATATCCCTGGGGCCGGTAGCTTCAGGCATACCTCTGATGCGTATGTTAACCCTACGGCTCCTGTTCTCAAACTCATCCCTCTGATCGATTAAAGAATCAATCCTGCGGTCTTGTCTTTTACAGCATTCATGAAGAGCCTGCATGGCTGGTGTAATTACCTCCCATTGTGCCTCCAGGTCCTCCACTCTGCCCCCAATGTGAGCTGTATCAGCCTGCAGCGCCTCAATGTCCTGCCTCAGGGCCTTCTCCACCCTATTTGCAAACAGTTCTAGGTCAGCTTTTGTGGGCAGGGCAAGGATGTGGGCTCTGAGATCAGTGTCCCCCATTACTTCTCCCATTGTTGTGAGGGGTACTGAACTGACTGAGCTGACGTGTGAGGCGGGGGGAGGAAGTGAGGGAGAGGGCAGCTGCGGTGATGGGATAGGGGAGACCGCGTGTGCGGCCTGGTACTTGCCCATCAGTGCCATCTTGGGAGTCTACAGAGCAGCATGGCCCCGCTCAGTAAAATAGAGATCCAGAGAGCCGGATCGGTGCCGGGAGGCCCGCTGAGGCTGCGGGGATGTCCGCCATTTGGGAGGCATGTGTGGAACAGGTAAGTCCCCCTGGAAAGGCTGTTGTGGTTGCGATAGTGCCGGTAGGTAGACGGAGCTCCTCAGCTACACGTCCTCACACGCTCATGCCGTGGCCACGCCCCATGTAAGGTTATTTTAATTCCTTATACACAATTGAATCACCTGCTCTGTGGACCAAGAATAGTATATCTAAAACCTGAAAAAAACAGCTGCTACTCACAAATGTTCTACCAAGTGCGCAGTACACACACCAAACAAATTAATATTGAGCAGCATTACTTATTAACAAACAAAAGGAAAAAAGTGTTCATATGAGTGTGTAACCTTCAATGGGTGTAAGGCTGAGCGAACCTGATGGGGAACGTTAGAAGGAGTGGGTCTATTAATTTATTACACTGCAGAGGAATCAAATCACGTTCCCCATCAGGTCCGCTCAGCCAATGACGTAGGCGGGGTCTGACGTACGAGGGGGCGGGGTCACCCGTCAGATCATAGGGTTAACCCCCGGCTTTCCCCACTTGAGGGGAATAGCCAATGACGTAGGCAGGATTACGCCTACGTCATTGGCTATTCCCCAGCTAGCGGGGAAAGCTGGGGCTTACCCTATGATGTGACGGGTGACCCAGCCCCCTCGTACGTCATGGGGGTTTCGTGTGGAGTGGAGACAGGAGGAGACTGCAGTGCTTGACATTGGATCACCGCGGGACATAGAGAACAACGCTGGACAGACTGGATTACATCTCTGGAATGTTTTTTTTTATTTTTTATATTTTTATTTTTATTAAAGGACTTTCCCAACTGTGTCAGTGTGTTTTTTTTACAATTTTTTACACTTTATTTGTGAAATGGTAGGTGTACAATGTACCCCGTTACCAATTCACATAGAGGGGGGCCGTAATCTGGGGGTCCCCTTTGTTAAAGGGGCTTCCAGATTCCGATAAGCCCCCCGCCCGCAGACCCCCACAACCACCGGGCAAGGGTTGTGGGGATGAGGCCCTTGTCCCCATCAACATGGGGACATGGCGCTTTGGGGTCCGGACCCCAAAGCATCCTCACCATGTTGAGGGCATGTGGCCTGGTACGGTTCAGGAGGGGGGGGCGTTCTCTATTTCACTTTTATTGTTTCACTTTAAGCATTATTAAAATCACTGCTCCCGAAAAAACTGACGTTTTTAAAACTTTTTTTTGCATTGATACATGTCCCCTGGGGCAGGACCCGGGTCCCCAAACACTTTTTATGACAATAACTTGCATATAAGCCTTTAAAATTAGCACTTTAGATTTCTCCCATAGACTTTTACAGGGTGTTCCGCGGCTTTTCGAATTTGCTGCGAACACCCCAAATTGTTCGCTGTTCGGGAGAACAGGCAATGTTCGAGTCGAACATGAGTTTGACTCGAACTCGAAACTCATCCCTAGCAGGGATGAGACGAACACCCCCCTGTTTGGTTCGCACCAGAACCTGCGAACAGACAAAATGTTCGTGTAAACTTTAGAACCCTATTAAATACAATGGACTCGAACGTTCGAAATCTAAAGTGTTAATTATAAAGGCTAATATGCAAGTTATTGTCCTAAAAAGTGTTTGGGGACCCGGGTCCTGCCCCAGGGGACATGTATCAATGCAAAAAGAAGTTTTAAAAACGGCCGTTTTTTCGGGAGCAGTGATTTTAATAATGCTTAAAATGAAAAAATAAAAGTGAAATATTCCTTTAAATTTCATACCTGGGGGGTGTGTATGATATGCATGTAAAGTGGCGCATGTTTCCCGTGCTTAGAATTGTCCCTGCAAAAAATGTAATTTTTGAAAGAAAAAAATGCATCTAAAACTGACTCGCGGCTATTAATGAATTGTCGGCTCCCGGCAATACATACAAAAGTCATTGATAAAAAATAAAAAAAAAGCGTGGGGGTTCCCCAGAATTCAATTACCAGGCCCTTCAGGTCTGGAATGGATATTAAGGGGAACCCCGCCGCAAATTAAAAAAAAAATTGACGTGGGGTTCCCCCAAATATCCATTCCAGGCCCTTCAGATCTGGCATGGATTTTAAGGGGAACTCCACCCCAAATTTTAAAAAAAAATGGCGTGGAGTCCCCCTAAAAATCCATACCAGACCCCTTATCCGAGCACGCAACCTGGCCGGCCGCAGGGGAAAAGGGGGGGATGAGAGAGCGGCCCCCCTCCCTCCTGAACCGTACCAAGTGTGAGGGGGTTGGCTCGGCAGCGGGTGTGTGTGATCCCCGAGATGGGCTCCCCACACAAAAACAGGCCCAGCAAACGGAGGTTGTAGTTTTCAAAATCAAAAAGGTGCGGTTTATTTTCTATTTACAGTGACAAAACACAGCAAAGAAAAAGAAACATAAACAAAATAAATCCTGGTCAACTTGACCTCTGACTAAACATACAGGTTTCCTAACTAACAACTGGGATCAGCCTAGTGCTGTCCTAGTCCCTAAGTCCCTGGTTTTAAATGTCCAAGCAAATAGCCACACAGGCTTTGTCTCACCGCACAGGGGTTCACTCTCCCTAGACAGTCCACACAGGTCTGGGTCCAGGCATGAGCTAACATCTAATGAAGCTGGGAGTTCTTATAGAGGCCTAAATGAGCTGACAAGCTTCAGCTGGTCTCATCAACTCCCTGTCTGCTCGACGCCCCACACTCTCCCTAGAGGTATGAGTCATCCATGAGCCCACTAGCCTTATACAACTCTCCACCTAGTTGTATAAGTCGGCGTAAAGCCTGAATCTGGGCGAAATATATCTACCCCCCTGGATGCAACCAGGTGACTTTACCTTCCTGCTGTCACATACCCCCCCTCTTGTTTTAACCTCGGGGTTGGAACACCAGCAATCAGGCATTCATGTACTCGAGACAAAGCATCCACATTCCCCATTTGAACGCCAGGGCGATGCTTTACTGTGAAGTTGAATTCCTGGAGGGCCAGGAACCACCTATTCACTCTTCTATTTGTTTCCTTGTTTTGAGCCATCCACTTTAACGGAGCGTGATCCGTAACCAAGTCAAAGTGCCTACCTAGCAGGTAGTACCGAAGGGAATCTAGAGCCCACTTCACCGCTAAACACTCCTTTTCAACGGTGGCGTAATTTACCTCATGGGACTTCAACTTCCTGCTGAGGTAAATGACTGGGTGCTCTTCCCCGTTCCAGACCTGGGACAATACTGCTCCTAACCCCACATCTGACGCATCACTTTGTACGACAAAGTCTTTAGAGAAGTCGGGTGAGTACAACACTGGCTGGCTACATAAGGCTTGTTTCAAGAATTGGAATGCTGCCTCAGCCTCGGGGGTCCATTTAATCATGACCGACCCTTTCCCCTTCGTCAGGTTGGTTAGGGGCACAGCCTTAGAAGCAAAGTGGGGAATGAATCGCCGATAATACCCAGCGATTCCCAGAAAGGCTCGTACCTGCTTCTTGCTGTTGGGACGTGGCCAACTCTGGATGGCCTCGACTTTGTTGAGTTGGGGTTTTATTACTCCCCTCCCAATGGTGTACCCAAGATATTTGGCCTCCTCCTGCCCAATGGTACACTTCTTGGGGTTAGCCGTAAACCCCGCTTCCCGAACAGAGTCCAGGACTGCTTGCACTTTTGGCAGATGTGAGGCCCAATCTGTGCTATGGACAATTACGTCATCCAGGTAAGCCGCAGCATACTTCCGATGGGGCCTCAGCATCTGGTCCATTTTCCGCTGGAATGTGGCCGGCGCATTCTGTAACCCGAACGGCATTCTTTTATATTGGAACGCCCCGTCTGGGGTTACAAATGCGGTTTTCTCTTTGGCCGACTTGGCCAGGGGGATTTGCCAATACCCTTTTGTGAGGTCAAGAGTCGTCATGTATCGGGCTGTTCCCAGCCGGTCGATCAACTCATCTATACGTGGCATGGGGTAGGTGTCAAATTTTGTAACTTTGTTCAACTGACGAAAATCGTTACAAAATCGCCAGCTCCCATCCGGTTTAGGCACCAACACAATGGGACTAGACCAATCACTCTGGGACTCCTCTATCACCCCTAAGTTCAGCATTTTCTGTACTTCCTCCCGTATTGCCTCCCGTCGGGCCTCTGGGATCCGATAGGGTTTTAACTTCACCCTTTCACCGGGCGGGGTAATGATGTCATGCTCTACCCCAGATGTTTGTCCCGGCAGCTCAGAGAATACCTCCTTGTTGCGAAGCACAAACTCCTTAACCTCCTGTTGTTGGGGTTGTGACAAGGTGGCTGCTATTCCAACCTCAGGAATCACGCAACCAGTTTGAGCTGGTGACCAAGTGTCTGCGACTAGGGACTCTCTATCCCTCCAGGCTTTCAACAGATTAACGTGATAGATCTGTTCGGGCTTTCGCCTTCCTGGTTGTCTGACCTTGTAATTCACTTCGCTCACTTTTTCCATTATCTCGTAGGGGCCTTGCCATTTGGCAAGGAATTTACTTTCAACCGTAGGGACAAGTACCAGTATCCTATCCCCCGGGGAAAAGGTACGGGTCTTGGCTCCACGGTTGTACACTCTCTGCTGTGCTAACTGCGCTTGGGCCAAATGTCCTTCACGATGGGCATTACCTGTGCAATTCGGTCTTGCATCAGGGCGACATGCTCAATCACACTCCTGTGGGGAGAACTCTCACTTTCCCAAGTTTCCTTGGCAATATCCAACAGCCCTCTTGGGTGTCTCCCATACAGTAACTCAAAGGGGGAGAATCCCGTAGAGGATTGGGGCACCTCCCTAATAGCAAACATCAGATAAGGAAGTAGACAGTCCCAATCCTTTCCATCTCTATCCACCACTTTCTTCAACATTTGTTTTAGGGTTTTGTTGAATCTTTCAACCAGCCCATCGGTTTGGGGGTGATACACAGATGTACGTAATTGCGTCACTTTGAACAATTTACACAGCTCCTTCATAACCCGGGACATAAAGGGTGTACCTTGGTCCGTAAGCAGTTCTTTACAAATACCCACCCGGCTAAACACAAGAGATAGCTCTTTGGCTATGGTTTTGGCCGAGGTATTTCGGAGAGGGATCGCTTCTGGATAACGGGTGGCATAGTCCATTATAACTAATATGTACTGGTGCCCCCTAGCGGACTTGATTATAGGACCTACCAAATCCATGGCGATCCTCTCAAATGGGACCTCAATGATGGGTAGAGGGACCAGCGGGCTACGGAAATGTGGCATCGGGGCCGACCTCTGACACACAGGGCAGGAGGAACAATAATTTTCTATGTCCTTCATCACCCCCGGCCAATAGAATCTCTGTAATACCCTCTCTCGGGTTTTCTCTGTCCCCAGATGACCTCCAAGAATGTGCCCATGGGCCAACTCCAACACCAACTTCCTGTAAGGTTTGGGCACCACAAGCTGCTCAACGGTTTCTTCTGCCCTTTTTGCCACCCGATACAGTAGGTCCTTCTCTACGCTGAAGTATGGGTAAGTGCAGGTATTATCTGGGTTCACTAACTCGCCATCTATTTTCACTACGTTTTCCCGTGCCTTTATTAGGGCGGGGTCTTTCAACTGTTCTGTGGCAAAGTTTTCCCTGTGAACCTCAAGATCAGAAAACTCCACAGACGGTAGGTTTTCGTCTGAGGAGGTGGGCTCCTCTCCAGTTTCTTGAGTCTCCCCTGCCAATACTGATAAGGGAAATTCCGGAGAGTCCTCACCACTCTCAGGGGAGTTCTGGCTATCACATTCCTGGTACATAGGGGCACCAGTGGGGGGCTCAGGAGCATCCCACAGTTCCCAGAACTTCGGAAAATCCCTTCCCACAATGGCGTCATGCGGTAACTGAGATACTAAGCCCACTGGATGAGAGAGGGTACCTTTGGGGGTCTCGAAACACACTGTAGTCACTGGATACTCTCGGGTGTCCCCATGCACACAAATAACAGCTACCTTGCTATTCCCAGAGACCTCTGTTTTAACTAACTCAGCCTTTATCAGGGTCACAAGGCTACCTGAATCCAGCAATACCACAACATTTCTACCATTAACACACATTTTGCATAAATGTTTCTCAGTTCCTCGAATGGCAGTGCATGCGACTGTCACACACAGCGACTGACGTCTGCCCGTCAGAAAGTCACACTGCATGGGTTCCTCCACAACCGGGCAATTGGCTGCAATATGTCCCGCTTCCTGGCAGCGGTAGCAAACGATCCTTCTTGCGGCCTCTTGAGCCGCTGATTTCCCAGGCTGTTCTCGCCAAACTTGGGGTAGAGCTCCCACCCTCTCACTCTCTCCACCCTCACCCCTTGGAATCCTCTTATCCGCCCCTGGGGATGGTCTGGTCTTAGGGTGGAAAGTCCGAGTGTCTCTGGAAGAGGCCGTCAGGTTCTCTGTAGCCAAGTATTTCTCCACACGATCCACAAGACCATCGGCCGTCTCTGGGTCTCCATGGCTTACCCACTTTTGGATGGCAGTAGGAAGAGCTCTCAAAAACCGATCCATTACAACACGTTCCACAATCTTTGGTGCGGACAAAGTCTCTGGCTGTAGCCACTTTCTGCTCAGGTGAATGAGATCATACATTTGAGACCTGGGGGGTTTTCCAAGCTGGAAAGTCCAGTTATGCACACGCTGAGCCCGGACAGCCTGGGTGACACCCAGCCTTGCCAATATTTCAGCTTTTAGCATCACATAGTCTTTTGCTTGGTTAGGCTCTAGGTCATAGTAAGCTTTCTGCGATTCACCAGTTAACAGAGGAGCCACCAGTCCAGCCCACTGCTCCTCAGGCCACTTTTCTCTTTCAGCGGTCCTTTCAAATGTGGTCAAAAATACCTCTGGATCATCCTCTCCAGTCATTTTTGTCAATAAACGACTCACCCCAAAGGACGCGGTATTAGTGGGACGGCTTTCCTCACTGGTCTGCGGACGTTGCTGCATTACTGCTTCCATCTGTTGTTGTAGTCTCTGCTCTTGCTTCTGCAACAGGTCTATGAAGCGGGCCTCAGATTGCTGCTGGGCTTGTTGCTGAGCCTCCAGACTCTGTTGCAAAGTTGCGTTTGTCTGCTGCTGGGCTGCAAGGCTCTGTTGATGAGCTTGCTGCTGGGCTGCGAAGTTCTTTTGCAAACCTGCATTTGTCTGCTGTTGATTGGCATTTGCTAGAGCCAGCTGCTTCAGTATCTCCTCCATGCTGGCTTAAAAAAAAACTGCCACTGGTTCTCCACCAACTGTGAGGGGGTTGGCTCGGCAGCGGGTGTGTGTGATCCCCGAGATGGGCTCCCCACACAAAAACAGGCCCAGCAAACGGAGGTTGTAGTTTTCAAAATCAAAAAGGTGCGGTTTATTTTCTATTTACAGTGACAAAACACAGCAAAGAAAAAGAAACATAAACAAAATAAATCCTGGTCAACTTGACCTCTGACTAAACATACAGGTTTCCTAACTAACAACTGGGATCAGCCTAGTGCTGTCCTAGTCCCTAAGTCCCTGGTTTTAAATGTCCAAGCAAATAGCCACACAGGCTTTGTCTCACCGCACAGGGGTTCACTCTCCCTAGACAGTCCACACAGGTCTGGGTCCAGGCATGAGCTAACATCTAATGAAGCTGGGAGTTCTTATAGAGGCCTAAATGAGCTGACAAGCTTCAGCTGGTCTCATCAACTCCCTGTCTGCTCGACGCCCCACACTCTCCCTAGAGGTATGAGTCATCCATGAGCCCACTAGCCTTATACAACTCTCCACCTAGTTGTATAAGTCGGCGTAAAGCCTGAATCTGGGCGAAATATATCTACCCCCCTGGATGCAACCAGGTGACTTTACCTTCCTGCTGTCACACAAGCCACATGCCCTCAACATGGGGAGGATGTCCCCATGTTGATGGGGACAAGGGCCTCATCCCCACAACCCTTGCCCGGTGGTTGTGGGGGTCTGCGGGCGGGGGGCTTATCGGAATCTGGAAGACCCCTTTAACAAAGGGGACCCCCAGATCCCGGCCCCCCCCTATGTGAATTGGTAAGGGGTACATTGTACCCCTACCATTTCACGAAGAAAGCGTAAAAAAATGTTTAAAAAAACACACAAACACCTTGAAAAAGTCCTTTATTTAAAAAAAAAAAAACATTCCAGCGGTGAAATCCAGTGTCCCGCGTCGATCCCGATGTCCAGCGCTGTCCTTTATTGGTTGTGCCTGAGCGGACCTGATGGGGAACTCCCTCTCAGTATTTTAAATGTATAGACCCGCCCCTTCTAAAGTTCCCCATCAGGTCCGCTCAGCGGACCAGATGCGGAACATGAGAAGGGGCGGGTCTATACATGTATTACCAAAGTGAGAGCAGTTCCCCATCAGGTCCGCCCCCTCAGTATGTCGGACCCGCCTACGTCATTGGCTTGAGCGGGGAACTTCCTTCACTATGTAAATTTAAATTACACAGTGAAGGAAGTTCCCCGCTCAAGCCAATGACGTAGGCGGGTCCGACATACCGAGGGGGCGGACCTGATGGGGAACTGCTCTCACTTTGGTAATACATGTATAGACCCGCCCCTTCTCATGTTCCGCTTCTGGTCCGCTGAGCGGACCTGATGGGGAACTTTAGAAGGGGCGGGTCTATACATTTAAAATACTGAGAGGGAGTTCCCCATCAGGTCCGCTCAGGCACAACCAATGAAGGACAGCGCTGGACATCGGGATCGCTGTGGGACACTGGATTTCACCGCTGGAATGTTTTTTTTTTTTTTTTTAAATAAAGGACTTTTTCAAGGTGTTTGTGTGTTTTTTTAAACATTTTTTTACGCTTTCTTCGTGAAATGGTAGGGGTACAATGTACCCCTTACCAATTCACATGGGGGGGGGCCGGGATCTGGGGGTGCCCTTTGTTAAAGGGGTCTTCCAGATTCCGATAAGCCCCCCGCCCGCAGACCCCCACAACCACCGGGCAAGGGTTGTGGGGATGAGGCCCTTGTCCCCATCAACATGGGGACATCCTCCCCATGTTGAGGGCATGTGGCTTGGTACGGTTCAGGAGGGAGGGGGGGCCGCTCTCTTGTCCCCCCCTTTTCCCCTGCGGCCGGCCAGGTTGCGTGCTCGGATAAGGGGTCTGGTATGGATTTTTAGGGGGACTCCACGCCATTTTTTTTTAAATTTGGGGTGGAGTTCCCCTTAAAATCCATGCCAGATCTGAAGGGCCTGGAATGAATATTTGGGGGAACCCCACGTCATTTTTTTTTAAAATTTTCGGCGGGGTTCCCCTTAATATCCATTCCAGACCTGAAGGGCCTGGTAATTGAATTCTGGGGAACCCCCACGCTTTTTTTTTATTTTTTATCAATGACTTTTGTATGTATTGCCGGGAGCCGACAATTCATTAATAGCCGCGAGTCAGTTTTAAATGCATTTTTTTCTTTCAAAAATGACATTTTTTGCAGGGACAGTTCTAAGCACGGGAAACATGCGCCACTTTACATGCATATCATACACACCCCCCAGGTACGAAATTTAAAGGAATATTTCACTTTTATTTTTTCATTTTAAGCATTATTAAAATCACTGCTCCAGAAAAAACGGCCGTTTTTAAAACTTCTTTTTGCATTGATACATGTCCCCTGGGGCAGGACCCCGGTCCCCAAACACTTTTTAGGACAATAACTTGCATATAAGCCTTTATAATTAGCACTTTAGATTTATCCCATAGATTTTTCGAATTTGCCGCGAACACCCGAATTTGTTCGCTGTTCGGCGAACGGGCGAACAGGCAATGTTCGAGTCGAACATGAGTTTGACTCGAACTCGAACCTCATCCCTAATCCCTAGCTGGCACTTCCTCACTGGATGCTGATGTGATGACAAACACCTTTATTATGCAATGACTGTGTGAATTAGGGAAACTTTTGGACTGTATGGTGCAGAGTACCCTCATTCTAGCAGTACAGGGGTCTATTAAGTAGCAAAGGGTAGGACTTGTATAAACACAGGGACATAGGGCGGGGGGATTTGGGGATCTAACCCCCAAAAATGTTTATCTGGGGCACAGGCACAGCAGCTATGTACTGTACATCCATATTGTCCTTTGCCTTTAGTTCTCAACCAACAGGTCATAGCCTTCTAATTTCTGGGTCACCAGGTTCATAAACTGCTACACTCCCACCTGTAAGGCAGCGCTTTAAACCTCTTCTATCCTTTTGAGCCTAGGCAGGACCAATGGGTGTATGGATGCGCTCTCTGACCGGTCGGGTAATCAAGACACACACACACAGGATTTTGGTGAATCAAGATTACAACAGTGTATTGAAAGCTCTGCATACTTATAATCCTATAACGGGGAGTCTCCTCCCACAGTCACAAATGAACAGAGTATATCTCAAAAAACATGAAGTTACAAGACATATCTATCTATAGCTATTATAACTAGGGTTGAGCGAACCCGAACTGTAAAGTTCGGGTCCGTACCGAACTTTAGCTTTTTCCCGAACCCGAACCCGGACTTTGCGCGAAAGTCCGGGTTCGGGTTTGGCAATCTAATGGCGCAGTTAGAAATGCTTCAGGGGCCAGCCAATCACCTTTTGATTAGCTGGTGTGCCCTTAGAAGCCATCATAGCCATGCCTACTAATGGCATGGCTGTGATTGGTCAGTGCAACATGTGACCCAGCTTCTATATAAGCTAGAGGCACACAGCACACACGTCACTCTGCTTCAGAATAGATAGGGAGAGGATCTTGTCTGCTGCTGCTGCTTTTAGGGAGAGATTGAAAAATACATGAGTTAGTCCTGATTCTGGAATCTGAGGGAAAAGATAGAGAGACAGTGTAGTGTAGGGCCAGGTTCCTGTTGGTGCTTTCAGGGAGAGAGATATATTATATAGGAATAGGAGTCCAGATTCAGAGATATAACTCAGTGATCTGCATAGGTTTACCTGTTTGTGTTGCAGTGCAGTCTTTTTACACTGCCATGAGCCCAGTGTCAGAGAAAATCTACCTTTTATCTGCAAGCTCAGTGCACCAGCACTGCATATATTACGTTGAGAGATACACCGTTTCCATACTCTGGGTGTATTCTGCTATTGGAAAAAGATCCATTTAGGGCAAAAAACAAAAAGGCACTTTATTGCGCTCTTTTTCAAAAGACCCGTTTAGGGCAAAAAAAAAATTGCACTTTAATGTACGCTTGCAAAAAGACCCATTTAGGGCCACAAAAAATATTTTGCAGTGTGTTATACATATGTGGAGGCGTGTGAAATAAACCATTTCTATATATTTGTCTTCTACTGTGCTTTACTAAAAAAAAAAACATTTTTTTTGAATAGCATTTTCTGCAGTTCTGTAGCTGTGCGATTCAGCGGTTACGTACTGTGGGTGTGTTGTGGTCTTCCAAAAAACGCCATTTAGGGCCACAAAAAATATTTTGCAGTGTGTTATACATATGTGGAGGTGTGTGAAATAAACAATTTCTATATAGTTTTCTTCTACTGTGCTATACTAAAAAAAACAACATTTTTTTTGAATAACATTTTCTGCAGTTCTGTAGCTGTGCGATTCAGCGGTTACGTACTGTGGGTGTGTTGTGGTCTTCCAAAAAAACGCCATTTAGGGCCACAAAAAATATTTTGCAGTGTGTTATACATATGTCGAGGTGTGTGAAATAAACAATTTCTATATAGTTTTCTTCTACTGTGCTATACTAAAAAAAAAACATTTTTTTTTAATAGCATTTTCTGCAGTTCTGTAGCTGTGCGATTCAGCGGTTACTCACTTAATTCCCTCACTGGAGCGGGATCGTAAGATGCGCGAGTACAAGCGCACGCTGGTAGACGCACTGCTGGTGGCATTCCCACCTGACAGCGGGCGTACGGTGGAAGCACAAGGCGAAGGCAGAGGAGGAGGAAGAGGTCGTCAACGCACCCGGGGCACCGGCAGCACCTCAGAAGGCAGGGTTAGCATGGCTGAAATGTGGAAAAGCTTTGTCAGCACGCCAAAACAACCAGCACCACCAGCTGAGATGGAACGTCTTAGCAGGAGGCAGCATTTCACCAACATGGTTGAGCAGTATGTGTCCACAGGCCTACACGTACTGGATGACGGGTCTGCCCCCTTTAACTTCTGGGTCTCCAAATTGGGCACATGGCCTGAGTTTGCCCTTTATGCCTTGGAGGTGCTGGCCTGCCCTGCAGCCAGTGTATTATCTGAACGTGTATTTAGCACGGCAGGGGGCGTTATCACAGACAAGCGCAGCCGCCTGTCCAGAGCCAATGTGGACAAGCTCACGTTCATTAAAATGAACCAGGCATGGATCCCACAGGACTTGTCCGTACCTTCTGCAGAATAGACAGGTATACCGGTGTTGTGACGAAAACTGTCCGGCCATCGGATTGTGTCCGGCCCATACTGCGAAGGCGCAGCGCTTGCGCAGTACAGAGGACAAGGAGATTCACAAAATCTCCGAAGATGAACGGCGCCTGCGCCGTGAGTGCAGGTTCAAGCCCCACCATCCAAGTGGACATACGGTAGCACATAGTAACAGGGCCCTTCACGGGCTCGGTTTGATCACCACGCTTCGGGCACGGCCTCACTTGGCTCGGCTTGAACCACGGATGGTGTGGCCTTCACCTGAACTCACCACGCAGGCGCCGTTCGTCTTGGGAGATTTTCGAAATCCCCTTGTCCTACATACTGAGCAAGCGCAGTACAGGGTGGACACTATTTGACGGGGGACAGAATTCGACACATCACCGGCCTGTCAGGTCACCTATGGCCAGGTGACAGATGCACACCGTAGGGGGACAGGAGTGCACCGCAAGGTAGTGAACCCTATGGCTGACTGCTGCGGATAGGAAACTGGGTGGTTGTGAAAAGCGGGACCAGAGGAGCACAACCGGGATCCTATAGGAAGCTAGAGCCAAGATTCCCCAGGGCGCGGAGTCTAATGCCCCATACACACGATCGTTTTTCATGCCGTTAAAAATGCCATTAAAAAAAATGGCCATTAAAAATGATTGTGTGTAGGCTCCAGAGCATTTTTAACGACGTGAAAAACGGGCATTAAAAATTTCGAACATGCTCTCTTTTTTCACGTCGTTTTTCATGTCGTTTTTTTTAACGACGTGAAAAACGATAGTGTGTATGCTTTAACGACGTGAAAAAAAACGCGCATGCTCAGAATCAAGTATGAGACAGGAGCGCTCGTTCTGGTAAAACTAGCGTTCGTAATGGAGATAGCACATTCGTCACGCAGTCACGGACTGAAAAGCACGAGACTGAAAAGAGCGAATCGTCGCTCAACAAACTTTACTAACATGAAGGGTGGCGCCATTCGAACGGAACTTCCCCTTTATAGTGCCGTCGTACGTGTTGTACGTCACTGCGCTTTGCTTGATCGTTTTTTTAAATGATCGTGTGTACGCAAGACAGGCTTGAGAGGAAACATGAAAAAAAACGACGTGAAAAACGGCAAGAAAAAAAATGGCAAAAAAAACGATCGTGTGTATGGGGCATCAGACCCAGCAGGTCTTCTCCAGAGCCTCTAGTGGTGAGGATGTTATGCTGCAGGCTGGGTCCAGGTCACGGCCCCTAGAGTCTCCTAGCTCACGCCCCGTAGGATAAGGGGAAAAGAGGGGAAGCAGCAGCACAAGATATAAGAGTAACGAATAACAAGCTGAAGGTCAAGGGCCACAAGCAGACAAGGAAAACGAAGGACAAGCCGAAGGTCAAGGGTCACGAGCAGACAGGGATAGTCGGGGACAAGCCAAATGTATAACAGAGAGACAGACGTAGCACACGGCAGGCAGGAACCCAAACACACAATGCCTAACAAACACGTTGATCAGCAAAGCAGGCTTGCAGTGCACAGGTTAATATAGTGTTCTGTGATAGGGCCTGGGGTGGAGTCTGGCTGGGAGGAGATTATAAAGGAAGCCAGGTGAAGGAGGTCTGGTCTCTAAGATGAACACATGAGGAGGAAAGGTAAGATGGCAGACAGACATTAATGCATATCCATGACACGGCCTTACCCAGCCATTGTTGTATTTTTGAACCAGTGTTGGCTACCTCGTCCTCCTCCACCGCCGCCACCTCAACCTCCTACTCCATATGGACCTCGTCCTCCTAGGTCAAGATTATAATTTTTATTTTATTTTTTTGTAGCGCACAGATCCTTTCCCCCTTACCTGCCTTTATGTTGTTGGCTCCTCGCAGGAGGGAGAAAGGCACACCGCACTACCAGCCCGTATCCTCCTATATAAAGAGGTTGAGCGGTGTACTTGACCGGCCGTGTCCACGGCCGGAGTCAAAACTCCTCCAGAGGATGATTCTCACCTCTACTGTAGGTAGAGGCAAGTCCTTTAATTCCCAGTAAAGTCAATGTCCACACCAGCTGAAATTACAACTCTTATTCTCTCATGGCAAAATAAACTCTACTCGGATAGAAAAGGTTAGAGCAAAGAAACAGGACAGCTTAAGGTGTGGAGGAGGTCCAGGCACAAACGTAGCACATTCACTTCACTGCTTAGGTTTTAGGTGCACGGTCTCTGCCACAGACCTTGGGGTTGGTCTCTGCCACAGACCAGGGTGTATAAGGCCCCTGCCACGGGCCGGGTGAATAAGGCCTCTGATACAGTCAAGATGACCTTGAGCTTCTCCTTCTACGAACCTAGCCCATATCAAGGGGAAGACATCTCTCCAGGGAGTCAACAGACCCTTCCTTCACCGTGACTCCCGCATCGGTCCATCAGAATGATCCTTCTTTCCCTGGAACATGGTCCCCTACACGAGGCGGCACCCTAAGACTCCTCGACCCTTAGCGGACTCCAGACGAAGGCTCTGGACTCCAGGCTTTACTCCCGCACCTAGGCCTCCATACCCAGGGCAGCAGGAACTCCAGGATAGTACCTCACCGCGGGCTAAAGGTACCCGAGATGGAACAGGAACACATGCACCCAGGCCGAAGGCACCTGGGCGTGGACCCCACTGGACATCAGCCCCCAGGCCAAAGGTCTGCCCCTTTTATATGCTCTCCCGGCATGCACAGCAGGTTCCCTGCCCCGCTGTACTACTGCCAAGAGGGGATACAAAAGGCACAGCACTGTATTGGCGGTTCAACCCTAGCCTACCATGGCAGCGCCACCTGTACGCCGCAGGGAACTGCACACCAATACTGTCCCCCGAGGACAAAATGGTCCATGAATCCTACAGAATTAGGGTGTTTGAGCCTATTTACCACTCAAACACTTCCCTTAAATTTAGCACCCCGCTACATTTTTATTTCAAAGTATTTTATTTTCCCACTAGCTTATCCATTAAATTGAATAATTTATTCCAGAAAGGGCGTATTCTGGGGCATTCCCACCATATGTGTGGCATCGTGCCGTTGAGTTTCTGAGGTTCTTAATGACTTCCCGTACCTCTTCTGCTGAAAAGGGGGCCTCCAGCATATTTTTTTTTTTTTTAATGTTATTTTAAGTTATTTCCCTATCCACATTTGTTTGCAGAGCACTTGCCATGCTCTTAACAACATTTTGCTGCCATTTGCAGCCCTCTAGCCCTTTCCATTACTTTTTTAGAGCCTTTTTAGTCCTTAGAAGTCCGGGTCCCCATTGACTTCAATGGGGTTCGGGTTCGGGTTCGGGTTCGGGTTAAAATTCGGCCCCGAACCCGAACTTTTTTCCAAAGTTCGGCCAAACCCGTCGAACCCGAACATCCAGGTGTCCGCTCAACTCTAGTCATGGGTTATACAGTAATATTTGTCTTTTCTGCTTAGATACAAAGCTGCAAAAATATAGGTGCTAAGTTCTGACCAAAGTCCAGGCATTAAGCCAAGATAAGTCTGGTGGGTTCTCAAGTCAGCTAACCACAAGATATCCTGTTTTAACTTGTAATATTAACTGTTAGCTTTTTAGTTGCAAAATATGCTTAACTATAAATCTAAAGATACATGTATATACTCGTTTGATAATGCTAGAACAAAAAAAGCTAAAGTATAAAAGACCCTCAATTTACCTTACACCACCTACCCGCCAGTCTTTTTAGTTTTGAGCATAGCTGCCATTTCTGCAATTATGTAGCCTGGAACTACATGTTGTGAGTAAATCCTGGTTCCAGATGATAGAAGGGCAACAGTAATTCAAATAATCACTTGTTACAACCAGGGTATGCAGGATACCATCTCTGAATGCACAACACATCTAACCTTGAAGCAGATGGGCTACAGAAGCAGAAGACCACACCGAGTGCCCCTCCTGTCAGCCAAGAACAGGAATCTGAGGCTACAATTTGCACAGGCTCACCCAAATTGGACAATAGAAGATTGGAAAAACGTTGCCTGGTCTGATGAGTCTAGATTTCAGCTGTGACATTCAGATGGTAGAGTCAGAATTTGGCATAAACGACATGAAAGCATGGATCCATCTATGGGATGTGGTGGAACGGGATTCGCATGGATGTGCAGCCGACAAATCTGCAGCAAGTGCATGATGCTATCATGTCACTACTGACCAACATCTGAGGAATGTTTCCAACACCTGTTTGTATCTATGCCACGAAGAATGAAGGCAAAAGTGGGTCCAACCCGGTACTAGCAAGGTGTACCTAAAAAAGTGGCCGGTGAGTACCTTGCAATCATGTAATGAAAACACTGAAAGGTACCATAGATCAACAGACACGAGTAAATAATAAATACTGTAAGTATGAGAATACATATATTGTATTTCCATACTTTTATTAAATCCATATAGAAATAAAAAAATGTGCTGCAATTAAGTAAATGAGCCCTTGCTTTTGGGGAATGGAATGTCCCGCTAAAAAGTGAGACCCAATGCTTTATACATAGGACATTTTATGACTGCTGACCATAGCATTCTGTACACTGGGATGTATATGATATACTCCTGACCACTGCATTCTGTACACTGGGCTGTATATGATATACTCCTGACCACTGCATTCTGTACACTGGGCTGTATGTGATATACTCCTGACCACTGCATTCTGTACACTGGGCTGTATATGATACACTCCTGACCACTGCATTCTGTACACTGGGCTGTATATGATATACTCCTGACCACTGCATTCTGTACACTGGGCTGTATATGATATACTCCTGACCACTGCATTCTGTACACTGGGCTGTATATGATATACTCCTGACCACTGCATTCTGTACACTGGGCTGCATATGATATACTCCTGACCACTGCATTCTGTACACTGGGCTGTATATGATATACTCCTGACCACTGCATTATGTACACTGGGTTGTATATTATACACTCCTGACCATTGCATTCTATACACTGGGTTGTATATGATATACTCCTGACCACTGCATTCTGTACACTGGGTTGTATATTATATACTCCTGACCACTGCATTCTGTGCACTGGGTTGTATATTATATACTCCTGACCACTGGATTCTGTACACTGGGTTGTATATGATATACTCCTGATCACTGCATTCTGTACACTGGGTTGTATATGATATACTCCTGACCAGTGACCACTGCATTCTGTACACTGGGTTGTATATTATACACTCCTGACCACTGCATTCTATACACTGGGTTGTATATATTATATACTCCTGACCACTGCATTCTGTACACTGGGTTGTATATTATATACTCCTGACCACTGGATTCTGTACACTGGGTTGTATATGATATACTCCTGATCACTGCATTCTGTACACTGGGTTGTATATGATATACTCCTGAGTCCTGACCAGTGACCACTGCATTCTGTACACTGGGTTGTATATTATACACTCCTGACCACTGCATTCTATACACTGGGTTGTATATTATATACTCCTGACCACTGCATTCTGTACACTGGGTTGTATATGATATACTCCTGGCCACTGCATTCTGTACACTGGGTTGTATATGATATACTCCTGACCACTGCATTCTGTACACTGGGCTGTATATGATATACTCCTGACCGATTCATTCTGTACACTGGGTTGTATATGATATACTCCTAACCACTGCATTCTGTACACTGGGTTGTATATTATATATATACTCCTAACCACTGCATTCTGTACACTGGGTTGTATATTATATACTCCTAACCACTGCATTTTGTACACTGGGCTGTATTTGACATACTCCTGACTGCTGTACTCTGTACACTGGGTTATATTCTTTCTTTTTTATTGTATAATATTGTTTTTTTTTCTATTCTATTATTTTCTATTCTTGCATTTTCTATTTTATTTCTTTATGTTCTATTCTTTTTTGTTCTGCTTTACTCTATTTGTTTCTATTCTTTTTTTTTATTATTGTATTCTTTTATTTTCCATTATGTTCTATTCTTTTTTTTCTATTCTTTCTGTTCTGTTTTACTCTATTCTATTCTATTTTAGTTTTTGAATTTTATTTCAAATAAATTTTTTATTTAAAATTTGAATTCTATATTCTATTCCATATACTCTATTCTGTTCTTTTCCCTTTTTTTCATTCTATTTTATTCTATTGTTTTATTTTCTATCCTATTCTGTTCTGTTTTATTGTATTATTTTCTGATTTATTCTATTCTTTTTAAATTCTATTCCTTTATTTTCTATTATATTTGATTATATTCTTGTATTTTATTCTGTTCTGTTTTGTTCTGCTTTACTCTATTAGTTTCTATTCTTTTCTGTTCTTTTATTTTGTTGTATTGTATTCTTTTCTTTTCCATTATGTTCTATTCTTTTCTTTTCTATTCTTTCTGTTCTGTTTTACTCTATTCTATTCTATTTTAGTTTTTGAATTGTATTTAAAATGAATTTTTTATTTAAAATTTGAAT
This sequence comes from Rana muscosa, assembly GCA_029206835.1. NCBI lineage: Eukaryota > Metazoa > Chordata > Amphibia > Anura > Ranidae > Rana > Rana muscosa. Next base: position 364,535,151 of record CM055118.1, on the reverse strand, counting down.
TCTATTCTATATACTCTATTCTGTTCTTTTCCCTTATTTTTTATTCTATTGTTTTTTTTTCTATCCTGTTCTGTTCTGTTTTATTGTATTATTTCCTGTTTTATTCTATTCTTTTTAAATTCTATTCCTTTATTTTCTATTATATTTGATTATATTCTTGTATTTTATTCTGTTCTGTTTTACTCTATTCTATTTTTTTGTTTTTGAATTTTATTTCAAATTAATTTTTGATTTCAAGTTTGAATTCCGGCCGAATTTTGTTTTGTTTAAATTTATTGTTATTGTAATTTGGAAATTTGGATACATACAATTTTCTATTCAGGACAAAACAAACTGCACATGTCTACTTTGCATTACACAACCCAAAAATAGTTTGGCTGTTTCACCTTTTTCTAAGTTCAGATGTCAACTTGTTTCATAAATGTTTTATAATTCCACATAGTCTATTATATTAATTTTCACAAATGGCTCCCTATGCATTTTCTTTTTAAGTCTCCATTTATATTCCCCTTAGGTTTTTGTTCTGTTATTGATTTTTTTTTTTATATATAAATGCAGATCACTCCTACTGCTCTGTATGGAGTACAGTATTGTGTTTTAGTAAGAGATATTCAGTAAATACTATATTATATGTGACAATTTAGCATTAATCGGTTTCGATTTGACTGAAGGACCTTTTACGTATTTGCATTTTTTTTTTACAACATGGTAAGCTTAGATGCCTCTTTCGTTAGTCCACAACCTCTTCTGAAAATGCTAGCTGGCTTCTCATCGTACTAATCCTAATGCCGCGTACACACGATCATTTTTCCCGTTGGGAATTTTTTATTTATTTTTTTAACAAGAAAAACGACCGTCTGTGGGCTTTTTGTCATTTTTTCTGACGGGAAAAACGGCATTAATCACGACGAGAAAAATTAGAACATGCTGTAATTTTTCTCGTCGTGATTCCCGTCATTTTTTTCCGCGCCAGTTTTCCCATAGGGAAACACTGCCACAGAGCCCACACATGGTCGTTTTTCTCGACCAAGAAAAAAAATGTCGGGAAAAACGGCCGTGTGTGGGGGGAACAAGCTGTTCCTCGTTTTTCCCGTCGATTTTCTCGACGGTGTTTTCACCGTCGAGAAAATCGATCATGTGTACGCGGCATAAGGCTTCACCTTTTATTGAGCTTGTAAATTTGAAAGTACTAACCTGCATACAAGTTCTAGGTTTCTGATAATACAGTGAGGGAAAAAAGTATTTGATCCCCTGCTGATTTTGTACATTTGCCCACTGACAAAGAAATGATCAGTCTATAATTTTAATGGTCGGTTTATTTTAACAGTGAGAGACAGAATAACAACAAAAATATCCAGAAAAACGCATTTCAAAAAAGTTATAAATTGATTTGCATTTCAATTAGTAAAATAAGTATTTGACCCCTTCGCAAAACATGACTTGGTGGCAAAACCCTTGTTGGCAATCACAGAGGTCAGACGTTTCTTGTAGTTGGCCACCAGGTTTGCACACATCTCAGGAGGGATTTTTCCCACTCCTCTTTGCAGATCCTCTCCAAGTCATTAAGGTTTTGAGGCTGACGTTTGGTAACTCAAACCTTCAGCTTCCTCCACATATTTTCTATGGGATTAAGGTCTGGAGACTGGCTAGGTCACTCCAGGACCTTAATGTGCTTCTTCTTGAGCAACTCCTTTTTTTGCCTTGGCCGTGTGGCTTGGGTCATTGTCGAGCTGGAATACCCATCCACGACCAGTGAAGATGGTGTTCTTGGGGTGATAGGCAGCATTCCTCATGCTCCAAACACGGCAAGTTGAGTTTTTGCCAAAGAACTCGATTTTCGTCTCATCTGACCACAACACTTTCACCCAGTTCTCCTCTGAATAATTCAGATGTCCATTAGCAAACTTCAGACTGGCCTGTACATGTGCTTTCTTGAGCAGGGGGACCTTGCGGGCACTGCAGAATTTCAGTCCTTCATGGCGTAGTGTGTTACCAATTGTTTTCTTGGTGACGATGGTCCCAGCTGCCTTGAGATTATTGACAGGATTTTCCAGTGTAGTTCTGGGCTGATTCCTCACCGTTCTCATGATCATTGAAACTTCACGAGGTGAGATCTTGCATGGAGCCCCAGACCGAGGGAGATTGACAGTTATTTTGTGTTTTTTCCATTTGCGAATAATTCCACCAACTGTTGTCACCCACTCACCACACTGCTTGGCGATGGTATTGTAGCCCATTCCAGCCCTGTGTAGGTCTACAATCTTGTCCCCGACATCCTTGGACAGCTCTTTGGTCTTGGCCATGGTGGAGAGATTGGAATCTGATTGATTGCTTCTGTGGACAGGAGTCTTTTTTACAGGTAACAAGCTGAGATTAGGAGCACTCCCTTTAAGAGAGTGCTCCTAATCTCAGCTCGTTACCTGTATAGAAGACACCTGGGGGCCAGAAATGTTGCTGATTGATAGGGGACCAAATACTTATTTCAATCATTAAAATGCTAATTAATTTCTAACTTTTTTGAAATGCGTTTTCTGGATATTTTTGTTGTTATTCTCTCACTGTTAAAATAAACCTACCATTAAAATGATAGACTGATCATTTCTTGGTCAGTGGGCAAATGTACAAAATCAGTAGGGGATCAAATATTTTTTCCCTCACTGTAACTGATCCTCCTAATACCCAATCATAGCTCAGTCATAGATGTGATTAATCAAAATCTTTTAAATTATTTTAAATGAAATAAAATAGAACATGTATTGGTGTTACTCAGCATGTTGCTAGTCACTTACCTAATATGATTTTTTTTAATGAATGGAATACCAGTAGTTAATGTTTCCTAGTAATCCTGCCAAGAATTCTAAATTTGCATAGATATTCTAGTAATCCAGAAAAAAAAATTGCCTGGCAGAATTAAATAAGCATGTAAATCTCATTGTAGGTATTGTTTTTATTTTTTCACATTTTTTTATAGTTTTCTAAGGCTAATATTTTTATACTCTGAAACCTATGGATGGAAGATACTTGTATTCAACTATATTACTGTGTATAACATTAATATGTTTGGCATAAAAACAACACTGCACATCACCAAAAGAACACCATACCCACCATGAAGCATGGTGGTGGCAGCATCATGCTTTGGGGCTGTTTTTCTTCAGCTGGAACAGGGGCCTTAGTCAAGGTAGAGGGAATTATGAACAATTTCAAATACCAGTCAATATTGGCACAAAACCTTCAGATTTCTGCTAGAAAGCTGAACATGGAAGAGGAACTTCATCTGTCAAGTTGACAACGACCCAAAGCATACATCAAAATCGACAAAGAAATGGCTTCACCAGAAGAAGACTAAAGATTTGGAATGGCCCAGCCAGAGACCAGACCTAAATCCGATTGAAAATCTGTGGGGTGATCTGAAGAGGGCTGTGCACAGGAGATGCCCTCGCAATCTGAAAGATTTGAGGTGTTTTTGCAAAGAAGAGTGGGCAAACATTGCCAAGTCAAGATGTGCCATGCTGATAGACTCGTACCCCAAAAAGACTGAGTGCTGTTATAAAATCAAAAGGTGCTTCAACAAAGTATTAGTTTAAGGGTGTGCACACTTATGCAACCATATTATTTTATTTTTTTATTTTTACTTCCCTCAACCTAAAAGATTTTAGTTTGTTGTTCAACTGAGTTGTACAGTTTATAGGTCACATTAAAGGTGGAAAAAGTTCTGAAATGATTTATCTTTGTCAATTTTTTTTTACATCACAGAAACCTGACATATTAACAGGGGTGTGTGGACTTTTTATATCTATTGTGTATAACACTTACATGCTCCACAGTGCCAGAGGACACACCGTACACAATTTTTTTTTTATACATTTGGTTTATTTTTTATTGTGTTTAATTGTTTTATTATTTTACTTTTTGATATACAGGTGCATATCATAAAACTTCAGTAATTCAATTCAAAAAGTGAAATTCATATATTTCATATAGATGTGTTACACACAGAGTGATATGTTTCCACCATTTCATTCTTTTAATTTTGATGATTATGGCTTACAGCTAGTGAAAACCCAAAATTCGGTACCTCAGAAAACTAGAATATTACTTAAGACCAATAAAAAAATAATAAAAAAAAGATTTTTAATACAGAAATGTTGGCTTTCTGAAAAGGATGTCCATGTACAGTATAGTATGCACTCAATACTTGGTCGGGGCTCCTTTTGCATGAATTACGTGGCGTGGCATGGAGGAGATCAGCCTGTGGCACTGCTGAGGTGTTATGGAAGCCCAGGTTGCTTTGATAGCGGCCTTCAGCTCCTCTGCATTGTTGGGTCTGGTGTCTCTCATCTTCCTTTTGACAATACCCCACAGATTCTCTATGGGGTTTAGGTCAGGCAAGTTTGCTGGCCAATCAAGCACAGTGATCCCATAATCATTAAACCAGGTATTGGTACTTTTGGCAGTGTGGGCAGGTGCCAAGTCCTGCTAGAAAATGAAATCAGCATCTCCATAAAGCTGGTCAGCAGAGGGAAGCATGAAGTGCTCTAGAATTTCCTGGTAGACGGCTGTGCTGACTTTGGACTTGATAAAACACAGTGGACCAACATCAGCAGATGACATGGCTCCCCAAATCATCACTGACTGTGGAAACTTCACACTAGACCTCATGCAACTTGCATTCTGTGCCTTTCCACTCTTTCTCCGGACTCTGGGACCTCGATTTCCAAATGAAATGCAAAATTTTTCTCAGTCAGTGATGATTTGGGAAGCCATGTCATCTGCTGGTTTTCTCAACTCATAACACTATTCTGAAGCCCCTCACATATGTGAGACTCTTGTGTAGCAGGGTTAAAAATCAGTCCAAGGGGTCAACAGGCCAAGGGTCAGTGCAGGTAAAAGGTAGAAATAGACGGTAGGCAGAGGCATAGTCAATACAGTCCAGGGTCAGTTTACATGGAAGGCAGTGATATGGTTGGTTGAGGCACCAGGAAAATAATCAGCATAGGAATTTAAAGTGGGGAAATGGCAGTCTATTAGAAATATGGGCTAACAGTTTACGAGAGTGTGATAGCATCTGAAGCATTCTCCAATGCAAAGGCCAGGTTGGGAGGGACATTGGGGACAATGGAAACTGGTGTCTTTCCTAACTCCTCTTTTGGTGCACACCCAAAAATTTTTTTGCCGTCTTCTTCCAGTTGCTGATGGTGGAATATGGTCAGGAAAATGGCACTCATGTAGTCTGCTGACACAATCGGAGCAAATTATTTCTGGGGGGATCCTTGTTGATAGATCAGGGCAGTGACAATGTCTTCATAAAATTTGAGGAAGGTGTTGAATATTTCCGTTAATTTTTGATAGGTCATGAATGCGTTGTAAATGGCCAAATGAAAAAGGTGAATTGTGACTTTTTTATACCAGAAGAGGGACTTTCATGTTGATAAATAGGGCTGCAACATTTGATCATTTAAATCCACCCCCCCATGAACTTATTGTACTTGTGGATACAGCAAGGCTTTCAAACAGGACCGCGTCATCTGTGAAGTTCCACCGAGGTGTCATCATGGATGGTGGACATGATGTATACATCTTTCCTATCGCTCCAATTCACGGCTAACACTTTCTCGTTCCTCAGGCTTTCCGATTCCCCTCTTTGGTGACTAGACGATGTGGGAAGCCCTTCCTGTTTTTACTTGCTGTACCGCAAGCCAAAGTTTTCTTCAGGTATATATGGCAAAAAAGGAGCAAACTAGTATAGTAGTTGTCCATGTAAATGTGAAGGCATGCACATATTCAGTAAAGCTTTCAAAGAGCTTGTTGAGCTTCAATCTGTATCTGGCCTTCTTACTGGAAATGTACTGCTTGAATCCCAGCTGGCCTGTGAAATGGACAGAGATTCATCCACAGAGATGTTATGGTCAGGGATATAAAGTTTGACAAGCCTCTTTTAATCAATTAGGGGCAAATTTTATATAATTTATCAAAGTCGGGATGTTTTTTTTTGGGGGGGGTGCACCGCGAGTTATCACTGAAAAGCAGGAAGCACATTATCATGTCATAATGGGACCTGGACATGACAGCTTAAAAAATTGGCATGTGGTGGATGGGGTTGTTAGACCAGTATGCATGCACTTATTTTTGTAAGCCCCATGTTGATTGCAAGGCCTAAAAACAATATAAGCTGCTCCACTGTTAGGGGTCCCCATTCAAAAGGGCGGGCATAGCTTGAGTTGGGCTTGTTTTCTATAAACTGACTGGCAAAAAGATTTGTTTGGTCCATGATGCTTTGAACTAACTCATCAGGGTAAAAAAAAAAAAAAGAATTCAGAGAAACCTTCGGTGTTGACCTGCACACATGTCTGTGCTGTGAAAGGGGGGATTGTGGCTGACCTTGTGCTAGAAGTCAGCCACAATGGGTTTGCCAAGGCATCCGGAAGCTGGGTTTGGGCCCTAATTCTTTTCCATGAAATTCCAGCGCTTGTACTGGGACTTTCCCCCTAGGGTCTAGCGTTATTGGCATTTGCCGATTGGGTGTCTTGCGCTGCTGGTAGCTGCCTGGTCTTCAGACTATCTTCTTTTAGGACGGACTACTTCCTCCTCTGATTTGGATGCCGATGTCCTACCTTCGATGGGCTCCTATTCCAACCAAGAATTGGAACCAGAATTGGAACTGTAATGCCCTGTACACACGGTCCGAATTTCCGATGGAAAAAGTCAGATGGGAGCTTTTCATCGGATATTCCGACCGTGTGTATGCCCCATCTGACTTTTTTCGTCAGAAATTCCGATGGACTTAGATAGAGAACATGTTCTCTATTTTTCCGACGGAAAATCCGTTCGTCTGTATGAAATTCCGACGCACTAAAAACCACGCATGCTCAGAATCAAGTCGACGCATGCTCGGAAGCATTGAACTTAATTTTTCTCGGCTCGTCGTAGTGTTGTACGTCACTGCGTTCTTGGCGGTCGGAATTTGGTGTGACCGTTTGAGCGGAATTCCATCCGATTTTTTTCCAATGGAAAACCTGACCGTGTGTACAAGGCATAACTTGGCGGTGAGAGCTCCCCGCAGGCTTATCATATCCCCTCTCAAGGGTCTCTTCTCCAGAGAGAATAAGTTTAGTGCTTGCAAACTTTCTTCATAACTAATATCCTCCAGACTCTTTATTAGCTTTGTTGCCCTTCTTTGTACTCGCTCCATTTCCAGTACATCCTTCCTGAGGACTGGGGCTCAGAACTGAACAGCATACTCCAGGTGAGGCTGGACCAGAGTCTTGTAGAACGGGAGAATTATTTTATCTCTGGAGTTAATCCCCTTTTTAATGCATGTCAATATTTTGTTTGCTTTGTTAGCAGCAGCTTGGCATTGCATGCCATTGCTGAGTCTATCATCTACTAGGACCCCCAGGTCCTTTTTCATCCTAGATTCCCCCAGAGGTTCTCCCCCCAGTGAGTAGATTCATATTTTTGCCACCCAAATGCATTATTTTATATTTTTTTACATTAACCACTTAAAGACCGCCTCACACCGATATACGTTGGCAGAATGACATGGCTGGGCACAAGCACGTACAGGTACGTCCTCTTTAAGAAGCCCAGCCGTGGGTCGCGTGCCACCACTGGCACGCGCACTCGCGACCCGGTCCTGAGCTCTGTGACCATGCCTGCGGGACCCATGGATCCGATCGCTGCCGGCGTCCCGCGATCCGGTCACAGAGCTGAAGAACGGGGAGAGGTAAGTGTAAACAAACCTCTCCCCGTGCTTCCTAGTGTGTGTCACTGATCGTCTGTTCCCTGTCATAGGAAACGACGATCAGTGACGTCACACGCCAAGCCACGCCCCCACACAGAAGTAATCACTCCCTAGGAATCACTTAACCCCTTCAGCGCCACTACAGGTTAACCCCTTCACTGCCAGTGTCATTTTCACAATAATCAGTGCATTTTTATAGCACTGATCGCTGTAAAAATTACAATGGTCCCAAAATGGTGTCAAAAGTGTCTGATGTGTCCGCCATAATGTCGCAGTCACGATAAAAATTGCTGATCACCGCAATTACTAGTAAAAAAAAAAAATATTAATAAAAATGCCATAAAACTATCCCCTATTTTGTAGACGCTATAACTTTTGCGCAAACCAATCAATAAACGCTTATTGCGATTTTTTTTACCAAAAATATGTAGAAGAATACGTATCGGCCTAAACTGAGGAAAAAAATAATTTTTTTTATATATTTTTGGGGGATATTTATTATAGCAAAAAGTAAAAAATATTGCATTTTTTTTAAATTGTCGCTATATTTTTGTTTATTGCGCAAAAAATAAAAACCGCAGAGGTGATCAAATACCACCAAAAGAAAGCTCTATTTGTGGGAAAAAAAGGACATCAATTTTGTTTGGGAGCCACGTCACATGACCGCGCAATTGTCAGTTAAAGCGAAGCAGTGCCGAATCTCAAAAAGAGGCCTGGTCCTTTAGCTGCAAAATGGGCCGGGGCTTAAGTGGCTAAAGCTCATTTGCCCAAGTCATTTGCTCATGTAGTTGCCCACCCCATTAATTTGTTCAGATCTTCTTGCAAGGTTTCCACATCCTGCAGCTTGGCATTGATTCAACCTTTTAGAAAGCTGTTATGATATAATATGAAGCAGAGACTAGACAGATGTTGTTTGGAGCTTAGCTAAAAAAATATTATGGTTTTTGAAGAAAAAAGTAATACCAATTTGCTGAATAATACAAAATAATTAATACTTTTTGTGTCTCTTTCACACTTGGATAATACTAATTCCTTTAAATTAATTTGAAATTTTCAACCACAGTCCATAAATAGTTTCTAAATCTGCATTTTTATATTTTTTGTATATATATTTATTGCATTATATTTGACAAACTACAAAGTAACCCACATTTAAAATTTTTCCCTACTTTTTTGTTAGCAAAAGTGTGGTGTTTGTTTGAAATATTAAGAAGATTATAGAAGTTATACAAGCCCATAAATAGTTTCTAAATCTATTCGGTGTATACTGAATTATTTTCACTTTCCCACCAGACTACGTGTGGACAGAACAAGACAGTGGTGCTGAAGTTATTTCTCCTGGGATTTGGAGATCTCCAAAACATGAGGACTATTGTTTTTCTTTTGTTTCTCCTCATTTATCTTACCACGGTAATAGGTAACATCTTAATTATAGCCTTGATAGCTATCAGTCCAAGACTCCATTCCCCCATGTACTTTTTTATTTGCAATCTATCTGTCTGTGAGATGTTTTTTATCACCATAATTATGCCAAACCTGTTGTACGTCTTATGGTGGAATGGCGGTTACATGTCATTCTATGGATGTATAACCCAGCTTTATGTGGGGTCAGCAACAGGTAGTGCAGAATGTCTCCTCTTAACAGTTATGGCGTATGACAGACACTTGGCCATATGCAACCCTTTAAGGTACTCTTCCATCATGAACATTAACACTCGAAACCATCTAGTTGTTTGGGCTTGGATGACTGGATTCATAGTTCTGGTGTCATCAACAATTATAATCTGAAAACCTACAGTTCTGTGGTTTGAACACCATTGACCATCTGTTTTGTGATCTGGCTCCAATTCTGCAGTTGTCTACTTCAAATACTTCAGTGGTGGAAACAGAAGTTTTTTTAATAATCCTTATTCTGAGCCTCTTACCATTCGTCTTGATTATTTTGAGCTATGCCACCATATTTTGCACCATACTTGGAATTTCTTCCAAAACGGGAAGACAAAAAACGTTTTCTACGTGTAGTTCCCATTTAGTATCTGTCTGTGTCTACTTTGGGACAATCTTTATCATTTATTTGGTTCCTTCACAACAAAACTTTATAAAGATTAGCAAGTTGCTTTCTCTGTTGTATGTTGTTGTGACGCCTCTTCTTAATCCAATTATTTATAGTCTAAGAAATAAGGAAATGTTGGATTGTTTTAGATATTACTTTGCTCTTATTATTGTAAGGTAATATATGGCCAAGGATTACACCTTTACCGAACAGTAAAATATAAAGACATGTGCAGAATGAAAAATGTTGTTTTGTTTCGATTCGTTATTTACATAAATTAGATTTGTTGAATTTGTTTCATTCATTTAATTAGTTTTCGGAATAATTTTTTTCATTTTCAAATCTATTCAAAAAGTTTTCGAATAAATTTCAAAACGTTTTTAAGCATTTCGAAAGGTTTTCAAATTTGAAAAGTTTTTTTAATTAGAATTGTTTTCCAATTTCCAAAAAGAATAACATAGAATAGAAAATAAAGGAATAGAATAGAAAAAAAAAAAAAAAAAAATTTCCTATTCTATTCCTTTATTTTCTATTCTATGTTACTCTCTTTGGAAATAGGAAAACAATTTGAATTGGAATTTCATCCGCATTTTTTTTACTTTATTTCGGATTCATTTAAATTCGATACCATTTAAATTTGGAAATTCGGATACATCCGAATTTCCGAATAACAAAAATCCGTCCGAATTTTCATTCGGAATGAAACAAACCACACATGTCTAATAATATAAACATATAGATTATCATTAGCCAAACCATCCTGATTTAAAACATTATGGCTCTAAATAGTGTCAGGTCACCTGAAGCCAGGTGACAGATGCACACCGTTGGGGTCAGAAGTGCACCTCTAAGGTAGTGAACCCTATAGCTGACTGCTGCGGATGTAACACTGAGTGATTAAGGAAGGCACGTTCACTGGAGCACTAACAGGGATCCCACAGGGAGCTAGAGCCTAAGATTCCCCATGGTGCAGAGTCTAAGATCCAGCAGGTGTTCACCAGAGCCTCTAGTGGTGAGGATGGACTGGGCTGCAACTTGATCCAGGTCCCGGCCCCCAGAGTCCTCCAGCTCACGCTCACAGTAGGCTATAGAGGATAGAGGGGAAGCAGCAGCTCAGGATACAAGAGATAATGAGGGGATAAGCCAAACGTCGGGGCGACTAGCAGACAAGAATAAAAAAAGGACAAGCCAAAGGTCAAGGTCACAAGCAGACAGGGATAGTCGAGAACAAGCCAAGATCAGTAAAACAGAGACAGACGTAGCACACGGCAAGCAGGAACCCAAACACACACTAGCTTAACAAACAACGTTGATCAGCACGGCTGGCTTGCAGTGCACAGGTTAATAGAGTGTTCCCTGATAGGGCCTGGGGTGGAGCCATGCTTGGAGGAGAGATTATTTAAGCAGCCAGGTGAGAGTGGCTGGCCTCTAAGGTGAACACATGGAGAAGGGGTAAGCAGAGACAAACATTACTGCATAACTATGACAAATAGCAGATCAAAAGAAGGAAATTAGTAGTTTAATGGATGGGTGTGTTCCAAAAAACATGGAAAGACCACTTGCATATCTTTTTTTTATAATTGTTATTTTGTAAAGAAGTCTATCACTGTAGCACAGATCAAACCAGTAAATACAGAATAAATTGTTCGCTAGACATGTGCAATTAGTTTATTTTCAAATTAGTTTTTTAACAAATTTCGACAAATTCGTTAATTCAGAAACATCCGAATTAATGAAAACCCGTTTAACAAATTTTTCCAAATATTCGTAAATTTGTAAATTCGAAAACCCGAAAATTTGAAAATCTAAAATAATAACTAACTAATAAATTATAGGTATTGGAATTTCCTTTCAAATTTGGCTGTTAGTGAACGTAACAAATACAAATTTATCCAAAGTTACGATAATATGGTAAAGGGCCGCTGTGATTGGCCATTACCCTTAACTGCGATCAGCTGTGTCCGAAGGACACATCACGTATGTGGCTGCAGGAGGCAGGTTCCTGGGAGGATGTCTATTGACACCCTCCCAGAACTGGAAGAGCTTGCTGTAGCCATCTATCGGCTATAGCACAGTCGGCAAGTGGTTAAAAAATAGGTACTTTGTTTTTATAAAGATTGAAACAAGTTGTGGTGTCAGTGCAGTTTAATTGATTTTTTTTCAACTACAAATGTAATATTTATATTAAATTTCTATCTGTAGGGAACAGTTCCAGAATGATGGAAAATACTGTAACAATATATATATATATATATTTTTACCACTTGACCTCACGACCAAGCCATTTTTTGCGATACGGCAGTGTGTTACTTTAACTGATATTACGCTGTACCCCAAATAAAATGTATGTCATTTTTTTCCCACAAATAGAGCTTTCTTTTGGTGTTATTTGATCACCTCTGCACTTTTTTTTGCGCTAAACAAAAAAAATGGGCTGTGAGCAGCCAGGGTATCATGTGATCACCATGACCAATCATAGTGATCACATGATTACAATGTAAACAAAACATGGCTTCCATTCATGACTATTGCTTATGTAGCACTACCCCCAGTTAAGAGAGCTGTTGGTTTTTGTTTTGGGTCTGTACCCTAGCTATCAACCCCAAGAATCGGTCTCGAACCATCCCTTGGCACAACTGGTCTGCAAGAGATTATGGAACCCACTGGCAATGAGATACACAAAAATACTACCCTACAGTAAAATGGTACATAAAATTGTTACCTTGTTGAGCCACTGGTCCTGCAGGGTAATATAGAGAAATCCACACAATATTCTGCTTAACCACTTCAATACCATGCACTTATACACCTTCCTGCCCAAGCCAATTTTGAGCTTTCAGCGCTGTCGCAATTTGAATGACAATTGCGCGGTCATGCAACACTGTACCCAAACAATTTTTTTTATCATTTTGTTCCCACAAATAGAGCTCTCTTTCGGTGGTACTTGATCGCCTCTGCGATTTTTATTTTTTGCATAACAAATAAAAAAAGAGTGAAAATTTTGAAAAAAAAAAAGTTTTTCTTTGTTTCTGTTAATTTTTTTTTGTAAATAAGTACCCTTTCTACTTCAATGACGGGCACTGATAAGGCGGCACTAACGGGCGACACTGATGGGCACCGATGAGGTGGCACCAATGAGGTGGCACTGATGATGGGCACTGATGGGCACTGATAGGCGGCACTGATGGGCACTGATAGGTGGCACTGATGGGCACTGATATGTGGCACTGGTATGCGGCACTGATAGGCACTCATAGGCGGCACTGATGGGCACTCATAGGCGGCACTGATGGGCACTCATAGGCGGCACTGATGGATACTTATGGGTGGCACTGATAGGTGGCACGTACGGGCACTGATAGGTGGGCACTTATGGGCACAGATAGGCACGGATGGGCACTGATAGGTGGCACTGATGGACACTGGTAGGTGGCACTGATGACTGGTGGCTGGCATTGCTGGGCATCATGCATTTTTTGTTGTGACATTATGGTGCCAATCAGTGCCCATTTGTGGGCACTGATTGGCATATATTTTTTATCTATTTGTGCATGTGGATGGCCATGGGGGACTTACCTGGCCATCCACATGCTTGGGGCTTCCCTGGTGGTTCTGGGGGGCTTCCCTGGTGGTCCAGTGTGGGTATCCGAGGGGGGGCTGCGCTGATAAACAATCAGCGTGAACCCCCCCTGTCAGGAGAGCCACCGATCAGCTCTCCTCTACTCGCGTCTGTCAGACGCGAGTAAGGAAGAGCCGATCAACGGCTCTTCCTGTTTACATCGTGATCAGCCGTGATTGGACACGGCTGATCACGTGGTAAAAAGCCTCCGCCGGAGGCTCTTTACCGAGATCAGTGCAGCGGTGTGTCAGACTGACACACCGCTCCACCGATCGCCGTGATGCGCGCCCCCCTGGGCGCGCGGCGGCTGTTATCCTGCAGGACGTCATATGACGTCCAGTGTGGATAACACAACCACTTCCCGGACGTCAATATGCTATTGACTGGGCGGGAAGTGGTTAACCAAGAATCACGTTTACTTAGTGGTAAAAAATAGCAGAGTTAATCAGCTGTACAGTTGACTTGTGCAGGGCCCTGCAGAGTCAATGATATATGACAATATTATAACACAATCTAAATGCACACTTTCTAAATAAGTAAAAGGCGTATGCTCACGGGCTCCCCCTAATGGGCAATACTGTGCCCGTGTCCCATCACTATCAATTCTAGTCAGGCCTGACTACGTTCAGTGCCCAGTTCCTTCAGTGGCAGGAGTCTTCGCTAGCAAACGTTGGTGCACATAGCATTTGTAATCCACAGGGGTATTAAAGGAAAGCAAACAAAACTTCCACAATATTTGTGAATGAAAACTCTATGGCGGTGCAAACGCCAACTTTAAACCATGCGGCCTTCGTGAGATGCGCTATGTCCTGGCGTGTGGCGCACTACTAATAATGGTGGTCCTTAACAAAGTCACAGGCCTACACAAACAGTTAATGAAGTCCAGGCAGGTGCCCTCTCAGCAAAGTAGGCCTCATCCCTCCGGTACGTCCAGCTGTTGGTACCTCGATCTGCGGCCTCTCCGCAACTTGCAGTCTCCGGTTCCCCTAACAGCCGCAGTGGATGTCGGTTGATGGATGACCCCGGGTTTCTGAGAAGCGCGAGCTGGTCACACGGAAAAGGATCCCTCCTTTAGCTGAGTGATCCTCCGCAAAAGCTGTAGGCCCAGGCTTTTGGCCTAGACGCTCCGGCAGCAGGCCTCACACAGACTTTCTGCTTGATTGAGGGTGAAGTCCAGAGAGAGCGAGCGTAGCCCCTCCCTTCCTTTAAGTAACCTCCCCCAGAAAGCTGCGCAAGAATGCAATGCACTTTGGGAGTACAGCTGCACTGTGGGTACCATAGTCTATTGAATACCCATGGCAATGGAGTCCATTTCTCCCTTTACCATAAGTTCCACAATGCATTGTTTGATAAGGTTAAACAACAGTTGCTGCAATATCTTAAAGAGACTCCGGAGGGAGCTGAGGATATTCTTCAAGATCACCATAGTCCTTTATAACACACTACAAATCGGCACCCCGCTACACTTACTATTGGTCAAATGTTGAAAGTGAAAAAAATTACTTTCTAGGCACCAATCATAAGAAAATAAACAATAAATATTATTAACAATACATAGAAATAAAAAAAAAAAGCATTAAAATACTGCAGTATTACTAAAGTGGCAACTAGATCTCTCCAATACTCATCATAAATGTCAAAACCTGTCATAATAAACATGCATGGCTAAACTATAATGTAACAATATATTGAGCTCTACATGTTTCACGAAGATCGATTCTTCAGGAGCTTGTGTATTTTCTTTTTAGGAGCATTAAGTATTTAGGGGCTAAAGGTATTTTAACTGTAATATATGGCTGGGACCTTCACGTATAGCTTCAAATGTGCTTAGTGGCAAGTGGATGCCCATCCAGTGCTCCTTGCTGTGAAGACCAGTCATAGATGAGGGCAGTGACATTTTTGCCATCTAGTAAGTAAACCTGAGTAGTATAAGTAGTACAAGAATTAATTAAACTGAACATATACTATGTCAGGAGAGAATCTCATCATCTAGGAGTCTTACAAGAAAAACATTGAAGCTTCAGGCACAGAGAATGCCAAAAAGGGTTAATTCCAGTCCATCTAACCAGGTTAAAAAGTAAGGTAAAAGTAATCCGGATAAGGGGACCCACAGATGGAGGTAGTTGCTTATTATTGATTGGCCCACAGCTATCACATGGTACCTGGCACCCTGTACCATGTGGTTAGCTGTCAACAGTAAGCAAGCTGTCATGAATGGAAAGCCATGCATGACAGTTAAAGAGAAAGTACACCCTGGTGGGTTTCACTTCCTCTTTTGCTTGCTGCAAGGCCTGCAAATGAAAAGCATAATGGGCTAGTATGCATTGCAAACTAGCCCATTATGTGCAAATTACCTGCAAAAGAATCCAGCGATGTCCCCTGTGTAGGCAGCGTCCATCTTCTGTCCCCTCTTCCTTCCGGGCTGCTGACTCCAGTGCTATGATTCGCCGGAGCCGCGTGACGTCACTCCCGCGCATGCGCACGGGAGCGGCGATTCACGGCACTGGCTGGGGAAGAAACGGCACTTAGTTTAGTTTCTTCCCCAAGCATGCGCAGTTATGTTTTTCGGCGGACTACAAGTGAAATATATCCTAAACGACGCATGTTTAGGAGATATTTCCACTACCTATAGTTAAGCCTTATTCTAGGCTTACCTATAGGTAGAAGTCCAAAAAGTGGGTTTACAACCACTTTAAGTAAGAGACATAGCGAGTTTTTTTAAGTTTTTGCCCCTTTTTTGGAAAATTAAGAAATACATTCTTTTTTTTTTTTTCTTTTCACATTTTCATGCTGTCACCAGTGACACTGTACTACTCTGGAATAGGTGGATGGGGTATATGGTGATAAGGGATTTTTTTTTTTTTTAAACGAATATTGCTTATCAGAGTGATGATCACTGTTATAAGCAATAGTTAAAACGGAAAATTTAATTCAAATACTTACCGTAATTTTCCTTTCCTGACGAGCTCCATGTCAGCACAGCTGGGTGAGGCTCCGCCCACCCCTACGTGATCAGGACTTAACTATACATTTTTCACTCACCTCAACCTCAGCGTTTCGTAACTATTACTACTTAACTGGGCGGGTTCTGTGCTGACATGGAGCTTGTCAGGAAAGGAAAATTACGGTAAGTCTTTGAATTAAATTTTCAGTTTTCCTGACGGTTCCATGTCAGCACAGCTGGGAATTAACTAGCCAAAACAGGGGAGGGATAATGCTACACACTCCAATTCTGACTAAAACGGTAACAGAAACCATAATGCCTCTGACAAACCCAACTGTCATGAATATGAATATTTTGTAATACGGATAGTTTGAGACACCCGGCCTGCTGTCACCCTCAAGGTCTGGACCCTTCTAGTGAGAATGCCGTGACTCTCCTGGCACAGCCAGCCTTACAACCTGCAGGCCAAGGAGATGAGGTTATCAACCAAGAGATAATGATTTTACGGCTCCCAGCAAGATTATTATGTGTTCCACCTGAAAAGGACAAACAGATGTACAGAGCTCCTGATGGCAGGAGTCACCTTGATTAAATATTTTAGTGCTTAGCCCACATCCGATGGGATAACTTTTTGAGTACTCCCCAAAGGGAACGTAGGAGGGAAACCTCTTGTGTGATATGAACTCTAAAGGTCAGTTCAGGCACATATTAGAGCATTGGCATGAGCACCATTCTGTCTGGGAAGTACGCGAGTATGGGTTCTTTAAACCCAAGGACACCAATGCTGATGTAATTGCCACCAGTAAATCAGTTTCAGCGAGAAAGTACCACAGGGTGATTGAAGGCATCCGATGAAATAACATCCATCAGCATTGGTATATCTCATTCCGGAAACAAGTTTGAGGTTTCAACCAAATTGAATCTTGAAAAACTGTATAATTAAGCGTTGGAAGCTTGCTGAATGCCGGTGAAGACAGCGATAGCCAAAATGCATTTCTATAGCATGCTTGCGCATAGAATTAAGTCAAGCCATGCCTGTAGACATTCAAAGCAGGCTTCTGAAGAGTCCAGCGTAAAATCTTGATCAGCGAATATACTGGGCATATATGTCCTGTTCTACTATAGGCGTGCTTAGCGCTGACATTTCTCGTTTCGTAGAACTGTTCAAATATTCACAGAGCATTCGACACACATTAGGCTCTGCCTCTCTCGACCCAGGCCATCAGCCTCAGTCTGTCGGATGCTGGATGAATGGGACTGGAGAAGATTTGATCTACCAGGCAGAGGGCGTCACTCCTTGACACTCATCAGGATAGGTAGCGGGTACCAAAACTGTCACCTTCCCTCGCCCCAGCCTTAGCTGGAAGCTGAGAATCAGAGGGAGTAGCTGAAAAAGGCATCAGCAGTCTTGGCGATCCATTCTGAGGTCAGCACCTCCACTCCGAGCGCTTGCGGCTCCTGGGCCCTGGAATGGAACTTCAGCAACTCAGTGCCGACTGGGAATGTAAGCGGTCTACCTCTGGCAGACAAAACACCAATCTCTGTTAGTTCTCGAAAGACTCGCAGTAGTCTGGATCATCCATTGTCGTCAGACTTGACCTGGACAAATAGATCGTCTGAAGATTCTTCCGACAAGGCACATAGGTCGCAAATCGTTTGGAGGATTGACTTGGGTGAATTCTAGAATTAGAGAAAACTTTAGAAGTGAGAGACTGAGCCTTGTTTCCAGATGTAGGCCACAGTCGTTGTGCTGTCCAACTTTCCCAGGACAGGCTTACTCTGGATGAGATGACTGGAGGCTAAGAGCCTGAAAAGGTTGCCTTCAACTCCAAGATGGAGTCTTGGATCCTTGACAAAAGACCATTGGTCCTGAGCTCATTGTTACTGAAGAAGGGCTCCCCTAAACTGGCTGGTATCTGCCTGTACCACCAGATCGTCCGAGCTGCTGGGGCGAGGCGATTTCTATGGCTCAATCTGAGACGTGAAGGATGAAAGATCTCCAAATATGGCCCAAAATGCTTTCCTTAGGGGACCACGTGTCCATCCACAAGCCGTCCCTATGTTCACAGAGAAACCACATAGTGCCCCTAGGGCATGTATGGGTGGCCCAATCTCAAAATAACAGAGAGCATCCTGACATGGAAGTTCTTATTGACTTCTTGGACTAAGCATTTGCTTCCTTGTCTTTCCCGGACTCCCATCCAGAAAAGCGCAGGAGCTACGCTCTCTGGCGTGAGCGTGAGCGTGGACAATAACTCTTGAGTTTTCGGTCTTCTTTAACTCAGTAGACCTTCATCTTGAGGCAGGAGGCTAAACTGGCCACTATTTAATTTAGGCTTGCCCTTCTGCGATTAAGAAAAAAATGCAGTGAGCGCGTTTGTCCTTGAGGGTCGCACGTTCTGATGGTAAGGTCATGTGAATGGCCGATCCCATAAGGGACACATACTAACCAGCGGGGTGGTCCCAACCCCTGGACCTCTATTTGTTCCAAAGGGCATAACTTTGACATCCTGCTGTGACAATATCCTCCAATCTTGACGAACAAGCACTTGATCCGTTCAGCATCGAGCCGTCTTTTGGAGGTATTTAAAATACTTCCAAAGTTTCACCTCTATACACAGGCATTTCACCAACCTTAGCAATCTGGACACAGGTCGTCCTCTTTCTCCTGTTCAGAAGAGACTGGAGATAGTTGACTGGACCAAGAAGGCCCTGAAAGAAGGCTGGACATTGCCAAACAGATGGTCCCCATATGAGAAGAATCTAGTCATTCCTTTAGAGTGTCTTGACCATCTGCTTAATTGTAACAACTGGTTAGGTGTCGTGATCTTTATCCTAGGTTGCTTGAACTAGGTAGCATCCTTGCCGTCTGTTTCTTTATGGAAGGATCTGAAGCGGATTGTTTGCTTGGGAAGGCTTGGAGAATTCACAGAGTGGAAACACTCTTTTAGAGCGTATTGACCACATGTTTCATTAGTGCGACCACCTGTTAGGCGCCGTCATCCATATCCTTGGTTGCTTGATCCATCATGTCCATCCGGCTGCTTCACCTGGACAGGCAGCTTCTCATTATCTCATTATCAGAGCAGATAACCCTTTCATATGGTGAGCCGAAAACACCCCTTTAGAGTGTATTGGCAATTTGTTTATTGGGTGTAACACCTTTTAGGTGTCACCCTCCTCCCTGGCTGTTTAAGCCAGTGGGATACATACTGTCATGCTCATCCAGAAATTTGGAACATGCGCAGCTTCCCCTGGTGTGGACAGGCAGCTTCTCATTGTCAGAGCAGATGACCCCTTTTACAGGGTGAGCCGAAAACACCCCTTTAGAGCGTATTGGCAATTTGCTTATTGGGTGTAACACCTTTTAGGTGTCACCCTCCTCCCTGGCTGTTCCAGCCAGTGGGATACATACTGTCATGCTCATCCGGAAATTCTGAAAATTGGCTGCTTCACCTGGTGTGGACAGGCAGTTTCTCATTGTCAGAGCAGATGACCCTTTCACAGGGTGAGCCAGAAACACCCCTTTAGAGCGTATTGGCAATTTGTTTATTGGGTGTAAGACCTTTTAGGTGTTACCCTCCTCTCCGGCTGTTTAAGCCAGTGGGATACATACTGTCATGCTCATCCGGAAATTCTGAAAATTGGCTGCTTCACCTGGTGTGGACAGGCAGTTTCTCATTGTCAGAGCAGATGACCCTTTCACAGGGTAAGCCAGGAACACCCCTTTAGAGCGTATTGGCAAATTGTTCATTGGGTGTAACACCTTTTAGGTGTCACCCTCCTCTCCGGCTGTTTAAGCCAGTGGGATAAATACTGTCATGCCCATCCGTGTATTCCTCTTATAGAGCTTGAGGAGGGATGTTTGCTTGGGAAAGTCATGAGACTGCTCCTTCATGTTCATCCATGTCTTTTTATTGAAGGGCCTGAAGCATGTTCGTTCTGTGAAGGACGTTTCCCGCTCAGGCCAATGACGTAGGCGGGGTCCGACATACCGAGGGGGCGGACCTGATGGGGAACTTCTTTCACTGCGTTATACATGTATAGACTCTACCTGATGGGGAACTTCCTTCACTGCGTAATACATGTATAGACTCTATAGAGTCTATACATGTATTACGCAGTGAAGGAAGTTCCCCATCAGGTCCACCCCCTCGGTATGTCGGACCCCGCCTACGTCATTGGCCTGAGCGGGAAACTTCCTTCACTGTGTAAATTTAAATTACACAGTGAAGGAAGTTCCCCGCTCAGGCCAATGACGTAGGCGGGTCCGACATACCGAGGGGGCGGACCTGATGGGGAACTTCTCTCACTTTGGTAATACATGTATAAACCCGCCCCCTGTTATGTTCCGCATCTGGTCCGCTGAGCGGACCTGATGGGGAACTTTAGAAGGGGCGGGTCTATACATTGAAAACACTGAGGAGGAAGTTCCCCATCAGGTCCGCTGAGGCAAAACCAGTGACGGACAGCGCTGGACATCGGGATCGCCGCGGGACACTGGATTTCACCGCTGGAATGTTTTTTTTTTAATAAAGGACTTTTTCAAGGTGTTTGTGTGGTTTTTTTGGATTTTTTTTACGCTTTCTTCGTGAAATGGTAGGGGTACAATGTACCCCTTACCAATTCACATGGGGGGGTGGGATCTGGGGGTCCCCTTTGTTAAAGGGGTCTTCCAGATTCCGATAAGCCCCCCGCCCGCAGACCCCCACAACCACCGGGCAAGGGTTGTGGGGATGAGGCCCTTGTCCCCATCAACATGGGGACATCCTCCCCATATTGAGGGCATGTGGCCTGGTACGGTTCAGGAGGGAGGGGGGCCGCTCTTGCCCCCCCTCTTCCCCTGCGGCTGGCCAGGTTGTGTGCTCGGATAAGGGTCTGGTATGGATTTTTGGGGGGACTCCACGCCATTTTTTTAAAAATTTGGGGTGGAGTTCCCCTTAAAATCCATGCCAGATCTGAAGGGCCTGGTATGGATATTTGGGGGAACCCCACGCCATTTTTTTTTTATTTGCGGCGGGGTTCCCCTTATATCCATTCCAGACCTGAAGGGCCTGGTAATTGAATTCTGGGGGACCCCCACGCTTTTTTTTTATTTTTTATCAATGACTTTTGTATGTATTGATAAAAGCCGACAATTCATTATTAGCCGTGAGTGAGTTTTAAATGACTTTTTTTCCTTCAAAAATGACAATTTTTGCAGGGACAGTTCTAATCACGGAAAACATGCGCCACTTTACATGCATATCATACACCCCCCCTAGGTACGAAATTTAAAGGAATATTTCACTTTTATTGTTTCACTTTAAGCATTATTAAAATCACTGCTCCCGAAAAAACAGGCGTTTTAAAAAAAAAATTTGCATTGATACATGTCCCCTGGGGCAGGACCCAGGTCCCCAAACACTTTTTATGACAATAACTTGCATATAAGCCTTTATAATTAGCACTTTAGATTTCTCCCATAGACTTTTCGAATTTGCCGCAAACACCCCAATTTGTTCGCTGTTCGGCGAACGGGCGAACAGGCAATGTTCGAGTCGAACATGAGTTCGACTCGAACTCAAAGCTCATCCCTAGTAACAAACCCTGAGGGGTTAAACACAGCTAGAGGGAGGCAGAAGCTTCCATCTACAGCCCTGTTAACCAGATGGAGGTTAATTTGGCTAGGATCTAATCCTAGGAATCAGCTTATGATAAAAATATTTGTTTCAGAACAGCAACACAAAGGTAGGAATTTGTAACAAAATTACAACCATCTGCAGTGTACACAAACCAAGGGAATTGTAGACATCATAGACATGCTTCTCCATACTCTTTTTTCTTCTTTTTTTTTTTAAGGAAGACCAAGATCATATAGAAAAATACAAGGATATCCCATGTCTCCAAAGGCCATGGCTGAATTCAGTAGACATTTTTCAGGTGTGCTCCACATACCTTCTCTGCAAAATGCTGGTCTTTGGAGGGGTTTGGCATAGTGGCATGACAGTAAGCAAAACATGAGCAGTAGACTTGTGCACAACGGAAAAATTTGTTCCGTTTCGGTTCGTTTCTTTCCGGTCCTGTTGATTCGTAATCATTCGTAATTTTGCTAGACGGGATTTTTCGTGTTCGGACTCATTCGTATTTTTGCAAGCGACATTTTTCGTAGAATTTTTTGTTGCTTTATAATTCGTACTTTCGGTAGAGTACGTTGTTTTTCGTTGATTCTGGACACAACTCCTACTTTCGTAACTTTTTTTGGGTTCGTACTTTCGGTAGAGTACGTTGTTTTTCGTTGATTCTGGATACAACTCCTACTTTCGTAACTTTTTTTGGGTTCGTTGATTCGTAATTTTCCGTGTCTCTCTCACAACGACGCTGCCTATTATGCCTAATGTGCTTCGAATGGATTTGTACTTTTCTAAATACATTGCGGTTATTTGTAACGATTCGAAATCTTGTATTTTACTTTCGTTTTTTACATGCGGCTATAGCCTCTGCCCCTGTACACCATTTTGAGAGGGTTCAGCACGGTGAGGGAGAAGCAGAGAGCAGAGCAGAGTGTTATTGTGCTTCGAATGGATTCGAAATCTCGTATTTTACTTTCGTTTTTTACATGCGGCTATAACCTACGCCCCTGTACACCATTTTGAGAGGGAGTTCAGCACGGTGTGGGAGAAGCAGAGAGCAGAGCAGAGTGAGTGTTATTGTGCTTCGTATGGATTCGTACATTCGTAACTTTTTCATAACGAATTATGCCGAAGACATTCGGGCATTCGCTATTTGCGGTATAATTTATTTCGGATTCGGTCTTATTCGTAATTGCTTTGTTCGGAAATTCGAATGCTTCCGAATGTCCGAAAGTTGCTAAATTCGGACGAATTTCAATTCGTTACGAAACGAATTGCACAAGCCTAATGAGCAGCCTACAACAGATTATATCCATGTGTGAACAGACAAAGTGTTACTTTGTGTATCTGTTATGCAGAGTACTCCCTGTCCAGTAATGCAGCATACATTGGATACAAAGCATTTAGCTCACCCAACCTCCGTCATCCGACCGTCGACGTTGGCACAGCGCAGGTGCGCGTGCATAGGGGAGTACTCTGCCACAACCGCTGTCCATCTTGTTTGGACCAAGCGGATCCCAGACACGGCTGTTAGCCATGATAAAGCCGCCCCGAGGACCAGCAGTGGGGCTCCCTGGATTATGGTCTTTTAGACTAGACACCAGGGACTTCGTCCAGCTTCATCCACACGTATGGACGGTCCGCCAGCCATTTAGACCGGCTAGGTAGAGGAGCACACCTCCGTCCTGCACGTAGGAGGAAAAGAGAAGAACGCTGAGGTTGAGGTGAGTGAAAAATGTATAGTTAAGTCCTGATCACGTAGGGGTGGGCGGAGCCTCACCCAGCTGTGCTGACATGGAGCCGTCAGGAAAGTGGTTGTACACCCTGTACAAATACTTTCACCTACAGGTAAGCCTATGTTAAGGCTTACCTGTAGGTGCTGGAAATACGGTGGGTCAAAAAAGTATTATTGTTGAGGTATAGTTGAGGTATACCTATGATGACAATTAAAGACCTCTCTCATCTTTTTAAGTGGGATAACTTGCACAATTGGTGGCTGACTAAATACTTTTTTGCCCCACTGTATCTCCTAAACCTACACGGTTTAGGAGATATTTACAATGTCCCTGAACGCTGTTGTCTTCTGCGCATGCGCCAATGTATTTGGTGCATGCGCATTTTTAGAAAGGGCACGCTGTGCCGTTTCTAGAGGGGCTCATGCCGTAACTGGTGGCTTCTGCGCGCATTCGCAAGAGTGACGTCACGCGACTCCGGCCAGTCACAGAGCCGGATTCTGCAGCCCCGGAAGGAATAGGGCTGAAGATGGACGCTTCCAGCCAGAAGGGACATTGAGGACATCGCAGGCTTCAGTTTCAGGTAAGTGACACATAATGGGCTACTATGCGATGCATGGTAGTCCATTATGCTTTATTTCGCAGGGAAATAAAGAGGAAGTAAAACCCATCAGGGTTTACTTCCTCTTTAATACATCAGACTATCTACTTTCCAAAAAATGGTCATTTGGGAGATATTTGTACTATTCTGGTGTTTTTTGGGCCTCAAGAAATGAGATGAGCCGTCAGTACATCAGGATTGATTAATTTTCAAATATATCCCATAGTTTGTAGACTCTATAACTTTCCTATAGACTAAATAATATTCACTGATTTGGGTTAATTTCACCAAAGAAATATAGCAGAATACATTTTGGCCTAAATATATGAAAAAAAGATTATTTGTTTGACAAATTTTATAAGACAAATTAAGGGAAATGTTTTATTTTTTCCCCCTAAATTTTATCGTTTATATAGCAAAAAAAAAAGCAGTAATTACATATCACCAAAGAAAGCTCTATTTGTATGAAAGAAATGATAAACATTTAATTTGGGCACAGTGTTACATGGCCGCGCAAATGCCAGTTAACCCCTTCCCGACCAGCCGCCACAGTTGTACTGCGGCAGGTTGGCTCCCCTGGGCGAACCAACGTTACCTTATGTCGGTTTATCTTTTGACCACCAGGGGGCGCTCGCGTGCCCCGCTGGAAGCACGCTCACCGCCGGAGCTGATGCGAGTGCCCGGCAGGCGCAATGAACGCTGGGCACCCGCAATCGCTCGTGACAGAGCGAGAACCGGGATCTGTGTGTGTAAACACACAGATCCAGGTTCTCTCAGGAAGAGGGGAGACAGATCGTGTGTTTCTACTAAGTAGGAACACCGATATCTCTCTCCTCCTAGTCAGTCCCGTCCCCCCCACAGTTAGAACACACATAGGGAACACAGTTAGCCCCTTGATTGCCCCCGAGTGTTAACCCTTTCCCTGCCAGTGATATTTATACAGTAATCAGTGCATTTTTATAGCACTGATCGATGTATAATTGTCACCGGTCCCAAAAATGTGTCAAAAGTGTCCGATTTGTCCGCCGTAATATCCCGGTCCTCTTAAAAATCGCTGATCACCACCATTACTAGTAAAAAATAAATAATAATAATAAAATTGCCATAAATCTATCCCCTATTTTGTAGACGCTATAACTTTTGCGCAAACCAATCAATAAACGCTTATTTTGATTTTTTTTAACTAAAAATATGTAGAAGAATACATATCGGCCTAAACTGAGGAAAATTTTTATTTATTTATTTTTAAATAAATGGGGATATTTATTATAGCAAAAAGTAAAAGATACTGTGTTTATTTTTTCTAAATTGTCGGTCTTCTTTTGTTTATAGCGCACAAATCAAAAACCGCTGAGGTGATCAAATACCACCAAAAGAAATATCTATTTGTGGGAAAAAAAAGGACGTCAATTTTGTCTGGGTACAACATTGCACGACTGTGCAATTGTCAGTTAAAGCGTCGCAGTGCCGTATCTCAAAAAATGGCCTGGTCATTGAGCGGCCAAATCTTCTGGGGCTGAAGTGGTTATAGTAGCGCAGTGCTGAATAGCAAAAAATTCCCATGAAGGGGGAAACGCGTAGGGCCTGTTTCAACCACTCCGCTTATTGCCCCATTTTATAATTTTTTATGTGATCACTTTTTATGTATTGTCGTTTTTTTATTCAATAAACCCTCAGTTGATCTACACTTTTGGAGCCCCCCTGTCTTTTTGTCTTTTCTCCATGTCATGGTGAATCAATTGTTTTGAGGTCTGGCTCCTATGTGTCTTCCATGACCTAGACAGGCACTGTTGCACCTGCCAGTTTTTCAACATCTATGTGAGGACCATTCCGATGTCCTGACCAGCTTGAATTCCTCCCAGATCCAGGACAGCTTGAATTAGCACCACCTGCAGGTGTAATTTGGGTCTACGACTTCCATTCAAGGTTCCTGATGGTGAGAGTCTTCAGACAAGCCGCAGAGGTTTGCCTTTTGGATTTCCTATGCTCTAATGATCTACTGTCGTTGACATGTAGGTCCACCTGCTCTGGTAAGAGTATTTTGTCTTATTTTACCATAAGAAGGGTTATTCGATGGTCTACATGGTTCCAAGTCCAGTCTCACCATTTATCAAAATTATTTGGTTATGGACATTGTTTGTCACTAATCACGTTTATGTGGACTTTAGTGTTACCACTATTTTTGTTTGCACATTGCTCAGGACCTAGGTTTAGCCTAAGGTCCCTCTTAACATTTAGTGCTTCATTTCCTACCACCTGTTTAATTAAGCTGTAAGCCGGTTGGTTTCTATGCACAGCTGCAACAGATTTTGCACTCTCCAGTTTTAACCACTTGCCGCCTGGCTCACACCAATATTCGTCGGCAGAATGGCAGGGCTGGGCAGATCAACGTATATATACGTTGCCCTTTAAGACGCGGCATTGTGGGCGCGCGGCGCCCGCCGTGAGCTCCGTGAGTGTGACCGCGGGTCCCGCAGACTCGGTGTCCACCGGGAGACCCGCAATCGTCTCACGGAGAGGAAGAATGGGGAAATGCTGATGTAAACAAGCATTTCCCCATTCTTCCTAGTGACAGGACACTGATCACAGCTCCTTGTAATCTGGAGGGGCCATCAGTGTCGTGTCACACACAGCCCATCCCCCCTACAGTAAGAACACATCCCTAGGACACACTTAACCCCTTCAGTGCCTAATAAGAGCATATTTATAGTACTGATCGCTGTGTAAATGACAATGGTCCAAAAATAGCGCCAAAAGTGTCCGATGTGTCCGCCATATTGTCGCAGTCACGATAAAAAATTGCTGATTGCCGCCATTACTAGTAAAAATAAAACTATTAATAAAAATGCCATAAAACTATCCCCTATTTTGTAGACGCTATAACTTTTGCGCAAACCAATCAATAAACGCTTATTGCAATTTTTTTTACCAAAAATATGTAGAAGAATACATATTGGCCTAAACTGAGGAAAAAAAAAATTATATATTTTTTGGGGATATTTATTATAGCAAAAAGTAAAAAATATTGCTTTTTTTCAAAATTGTCACTCTTTTTTTGTTTAAAACGCAAAAAATAAAAACCGCAGAGGTGATAAAATACCACCAAAAGAAAGCTCTATTTGTGGGAAAAAAAGGACGTCAATTTTGTTTTGGAGCCATGTCGCACGAACCGCGCAATTGTCAGTTAAAGCGACGCAGTGCTGAATCGCAAAAAATGCTCTGGTTTTTGACCAGCCAAATGAGCCGGGGCTGAAGTGGTTAATAAATCAACCCCATGGTGTCCCATAGCTGTCAGACCTCAGTACCATGTAAATGCTGTGTGATGCTCTATGACAACACATGGCTTTATTTATCAACAAAGTTATTGATCACGTGGGTATTTTTTTTATTAGCTTATTTGTTAATAAGAAAAAATTTATTGATAAAACATGTAAATGCTATGACAGCACCGATATGGTGATCACATTACTTTGTTTAAAAACAAATGATTAGAGTTATGGTAAGGATAACTGATTGAGTTATTTCCTGTACACACAATCAGATTTTCCGTCGGAATTCCGTTCAAGCTGTCTTCCATCAGTCTTCCCTACACACTGTCAGTCCAAATTCTGACCGTACAAAACGCGGTGACGTACAACACTACGACAAGCCGAGAAAAATGAAGTTCAACGCTTCCGAGCATGCGTCGACTTGATTCTGATCATGCGTGGGTTTTTTCTCCCACGGAGTTCCATACAGACGATAGGAATTTCCTATCGTTTTTTTTTTCCCATCGGAAAAAAATAAAACATGTTCTAATTCTAAACACCGACGGAAAAAAATCTGATGGGGCCCACACACGATGGGAAAGTCCATCGGACTTTTTTCATCGGAAAATCCAATCATGTGTACAAGGCATAAGGCTGCATTCACACCTAAGCGTTTTCAGATCGTAAAACATCAGAAAAAACGCCCGAAAAACACCCAACAAGCAAAATCCCATTCATTTAAATGGCCCCTGTTCACATCTGAGCGTTTTTTAGCCTTAAGAAAAACGCCTGAAACTCAAAAAAGTACATGAGCTTCTTTTTGGGCAGATGATAGGCGTTTTTCTGCTTTTTACATTGGTGACCTTTTGACCTGTGCAAAATCGCGGCAAAAATGCAGCAAAAAAACACAGTAAAAAACGTGCGACTTTCTGCCTGAAAACGAAACGCTCAGGTGTAAATGCAGTCTAAAAATTTGAGTTGATGGTAGGGTTCACTTTTTTTTGCTGAAGTACGAGCCCAGGAAGGAGCTTCCATAACCCTCAAGAGCCCATTCAAGTTTATTGCTGTCTGGGTCTCACTAATGAGATTGGTTCTTGTGATCATATTCTCCTGTACAGAATGGGATGGGAAAACCTTTATTTTTGAAATGTCACTAGAGTAGAAGGTGGTGGGGAGACATTTTGTGATAAGGAAATATGTTCTGGTGACCACTATCTAAGATGCTGCTAATGCCTTGTACACACAGTCGGAATTTCCGAAGGAAAAAGTCAGATGGACTTTTTTCAAGGGATATTACGACCGTGTGTGTGCCCCATCGGACTTAATTCCGAGGAATTCCATCGGAGTTTAGATAGAGAACATGTTCTCTTTTACTCTGATGGAATTCCGTCGGAATTCTGATGTGCTTTTGGCCGGACAATAGTTTGACCGTATGTACGGGGCATAAGAGATTTGTTCATATTTCCTACTATGTCTCTAAAACAGAAAGTGAACATCAAGCTCCCCAACGGAACGTAGACTGATGTGGTCTAAACTATTCTCTACTCTACCAAAATGAAAATAAATGAATTCATTTGGCTATATATATATATATACACGCACACAACTTCCCCATTGACCCTGATGCATTTTGCCAAATTGCTAAATCTTGCATTTCTGATTAAATTGCAGCTGATTTTCCTCATCTCTATCCACAGGATGAAGATCAGTCAGAAGACAGGCAAGGTCATCCATAGGATTAGGAATGCAGAAATTAGGAATATGTAGATAATGATGAGACCTTGACTGGGTTCTTGACTTGTCATGGGTTCTTACAATGCGGGTGCCCATGTGTTCTTTGGCAGGCATATATGTAAAGGGGGAAAAAACTGCGTTAATAAAAAGTTAAAAATAAACATGAAAAATATTAAATAAAAATACAGTCAAAATAAAGCAGCAGCTTAACCACTTGCCTACTGGGCACTTAACCACTTCAATACCGGGCTTTTTATACCACTTCAATACCGGGCCTATTCTGGCACTTCTCTCCTACATGTACAAATTATCATTCTTTTGCTAGAAAATTACTCAGAACCCCCAAATATTATATATGTTTTTTAGCAGACACCCTAGGGAATAAAATTACGGTCGTTGCAACTTTTTATCTTGCATGGTATTTGCGCAATAATTTTTCAAACGCCTTTTTTTGGGAAAAAAATGGTTTCATGAATTAAAAAATAACAAAACAGTAAAGTTAGCCCAATTTTTTTATAAACTATGAAAGATTATGTTACGCAGAGTAAATATATACCTAACATGTCACGCTTTAAAATTGCGCACACTCATGGAATGGTTCCAAACTTCGGTACTTAAAAATCTCCATAGGCGACGATTTGAAATTTTTTACAGGTTACCAGGTTAGAGTTACAGAGAAGGTCTAGTGCTAGAATTGTTGCACGCGCTCTAACGCATGCGGCGATACATCATATATGTTGTTTGAACAGCGTTTACATATGTGGGCGGGACTTAAATGTGCGTTCGCTTCTGAGCGCAAGCAATTGGGGACAGGGACGTTTTAAATTTTTTTTTTTTTTTTTCTTAATTATTTTTATTTTTACACTTTTTTTACTTTTTTTTTTTGATCACTTTTATTCCTATTACAAGGAATGTAAACATCCCTTGTAAAAGGAATGGTGTGGGACAGGTCCTCTTTATGGAGAGATGCAGGGTCAATAAGACCCCACATCTCTCCTCCAGGCTGGAAAGCATGAGATCGGGAAAAATAAATCACTGATCTCATGCTTTCAGCCGCAATCGCGGCTTTTTTAACCTTTGGGAACCCGGGCGTAACGTCATCACATCGCGCCTGGGCCTCCGACAGTCATAGAGATAACTGGTGACCATCTGGTCACCAGTCATCTCTATGCTCGTCATGTGACCACCGGCACCGGACGATTCATTCTCCGGGCCCCCGATGGCACGGGAGAGCCCGGAGAAGCACCGGATGGCGGCGGGAGGGGGAGTTTCCCCTCCCGCCGCCTATAAGAACGATCAGGCGGCAGAACCACCGCTATGATCATTCTTTTGGTGCGCAGAATTGCCGGCAGAAGAGAAGGATATCTGAATGATGCCTCTAGCTGCAGGCATCATTCAGCTATCCCCCCACAAACCCAGGATGTCATATGACGCCCACCCGGAGGGAGAGAGGGTTCCTGCCGGCGTCATTTTACAATGACCCGGTATGGAAGTGGTTAAACCCCCCTCCTGCCCAGACCAATTTTCAGCTTTCACTGCTCTCACAATTTGAATGACAATTACTCAGTCTTGTAATACTGTACCCAAATGATTTTTTTTCCTTTTTTTCATACAAATAGAGCTTTCTTTTGGTGGTATTTGATCACCTCTAGGTTTTTTATTTTTTGCGCTATAAATAAAAAAAGACTGAAAATTCAGAAAAAAAAAGATTTTTTCTTAGTTTCTGTGATAAAATTTAGCAAATTATAATTTTTTTCTTCATAAATTTTGGCCACAATTTATACTGCTACATATCTTTGGTAAAAACAAAAACAAATTAGTGTATATTATTTGGTCTGTGTGAAAGTTAGAAATTCTACAAGCTATGGTGCAAATCATAACAAATTCATCACATCTGATGTATTGGCGGCCTATCTCACACATGGCACTAATCCGTGGCACTGATGACAGATGGCACTAATACGTGGCACTGATGACACTGATGACAGATGGCACTGATACGTGGCACTGATGACAGATGGCATGTGACACTGACAGGTGGCACTGATGACAGGTGGCACTGGGGACAGATGGCACTGATAGGTGGCACTGGGGACATATGATACTGATAGGTGGCACTGGGGACAGATGGCACTGACAGGTGGCACTGGGGACAGGTGGCACTGGGGAAAGATGGCACTAATAGGTGGCACTGGGGACAGATGGCACTGATAGGTGGCACTGGGGACAGATGGTACTGACAGGCGGCACTGGGGACAGGTGGCACTGGAGACAGGTGGCACTGGAGACAGATGGCACTGGGGACAGGTGGCAATGGGGACAGGTGGCACTGATAGGTACTGTGTTTTATGTAGTGTTTGTTTACTCACGCTGCAGCACAGGTCGCTCTCCCTCCTCACACGCGGTCTCTGTGTGAGGAGGGAGAGCCGGCGATGAGAGATGATCTCATATGTTTACATTTGAGATCATCTCTCATTGGACACGCCGATCGAGTGCTAAGCTAAATCGCCACTATGATTGGCCATTTAGCACGATCTGTGTCCAAGGGACATGGCCAACACAGATTTTCCCCGTTGTGTGCCCTTGGCGATGCACGGGGAACAAGTAAACAGGAGGACGTCCAGGGACGCCCTCCCGTCAATTGAGCGCCACGCTGTAGACGTCTTTCGTCTATAGCGTGGGCTCGAAGTGGTTAATGTGAGATATACACAATAAACATAATTGGATAAGAGAAGCCGCGCTAGTTTAAGTCCAAAGGTCCAAAATAGTTTAATTGATTGGAGAACATATAACTTGTTCTAATGGTTTTGAAATGGTGAGATACATTCATCTAATGTAGACATCACAGTGCTTAATTCATAAAGTGCACCGCCACGAGATAAAAAACTTGCTTACCAGGTGGCAAGCAAACCAGGCATGTGGCTTTAGCCCAGCCAAGGCCTTTGCTTGCACGGATGATCTTAGGAAACCCAGGGTAGATGGTTGCACTGATTCTTACACCGATACCACCATGCGATCTGCAATCGTAACATTCAGCATTGGACCCAAAAAGAGAAACTGACCATAGCGTAATATTGTCTAGTTCCTAATTTATTGTTTCAAGTAAACAATATTGCACTTACATTTTAAAGGTTTAAAACTTGCGCATAAATGAGAAGCCGCCCGGCTACAATACAAACTCCCGTCCTCCTAGCGAGACAGCGTAGCGATGTCAGCACGTACCCTCCGCCAGACACGTTTCGTCATACGTGACATTGTCAATATATGTATTTCTGTGCTCACACTGGACATGTCTTCAGATGGTCTTCAAATAATTGATAATTTTGAAGCCTTTACCTCTCAGTAACTATACATTTAAAATTGAACATTCATGCTTTTGGTGCAAAAATAAGCTACTATGCAGGACTTCATCTCTCGATTTCGTAGACTGTAAATTATGGGATTTAGAAGTGGATTTCCAACAGAGTAGAGCAAAGACAGAATCTTGTTCAATCTGACCAAATGCTGCTGAGAAGGAACTAAGTAAATAATGCAGATTGTTCCAAAATACATGAAAACAGATGCTAGATGTGAACTGCAAGTGGAGAAAGATTTCTGTCTGCCGGTCTGAGAGGGAATTCTCAATATAGTGAAAAATATGGAGACATAGCTCAAAACTATCAGTGTAAGTGGGAGAAGACTGAAAAGAATGGTGACTATTAAACCTCCAATTTCAACTAAGTAAGTATCAGTAGAAGACAACTGCAAAAATGAACCCAGGTCACAAAACAAATGGTCAATAGTATTGACCCCACAGTACTGTAAGTTACAGATAGCGATAGTTAAGAAGACCATCACTAGAAATCCAGAGAGCCAGGACAACAACGATAGTTGATTTTGCATCTTGATATTCATGATGGTTGAATACCTCAATGGGTGCCAAATAGCCATAAATCGGTCATAGGCCATTATTGTAAGGAAAAGACACTCAACGCTTCCAATCGATGCTGCCAAGTAAAGCTGAGTAATACAACCATAAAAGGAAATGTACCCGCCATTTTCCCAGATAACGTACAACATTTTTGGCATAATTATAGTGGTGAAAATTATCTCACAAATAGATAAATTGCACAAGAAAAAGTACATGGGTGAATGGAGTCTTTTATTTGTAGTTATTAAACTAATTACCAGGAAGTTCCCAAACATGATGGTAACATAAATTATTAGAAACAAGACAAAAATGAAATCTTTCAGATCTTGGAGATTCCCAAACCCCAGAAGAACTAACTCCATCATTTTTGTTTTATTGTGTTTACAAGTGACCTGAGGGTTGGAGATTTTGGTAAAAAAGTGTAAAATTCATTTTTTTTTGTTTCATATATTTAAAAAAAAAAAGTATGTATGGTAAGACAACCCAGTACATCAACAATGGCAGATAGAGCATTACACAAGGATAAGTAGATAAGCTTAGATCCAAAACAAATGAACATTCATATATCCGGTCGTCTTTCAAGAATAGAACCAACTGAAGACATGCAAGAAAAGGACTAATATTAGATGGTATCTTATGCAGTAGCCGATCATCACTTTCAGGAAAATATCAATTATTTGTTAAGAATCTGGATTGGCTAAATATTCGAGAAATAATAGGGTTTTGGGCAGAACATTAAGGGGTCAGTGAGAAATCCAGGAGATGAAAGAAGAAAAGGGGGAAAAAAAGTTGGGATGTGGAGTGTGGGGAGAGCAAAATGGGAAGGGGTGGAGGTAGAGAGGGTGGGGGGTCTGATCTCTCGATACTCTGCTGCCACAACCCATACTGTTGTATTCCAGAGTGCACCTTCACGCCATCATAAGTTGGCCATTGGTTGCAATAGACAATCCAGTCTGCTGATCCTACCTTTATAACAGAGATTCAAATGTCTAATGGTAGGATAGGTAAGTTGCTGACTTTTTAAAATTAATCCAACGGTACCAATATGGTTGTGCACTTGGTAAGCCTATCTTTGAAGATATGAATCAATTCCTCCATCTCTTGCATCCTGTTTATCCTTTGGAACCATTCCCTAATCATTGGAACATAGCTGGAATGCCAGTGGCAGGGGATATATTGTTTAGCTGGGTTAACCATGAACATTGCCAATGATTTGAGATACAGTATCTTACAAAAGCGAGTACACCCCTCACATTTTTGTAAATATTTTATTATACCTTTTCATGTGACAACACTAAAGAAATGACACTTTGCTACAATGTAAAGTAGTGAGTGTACAGCTTGTATAACAGTGTCAATTTGCTGTCCCCTCAAAATAACTTAACACACAGTCATTAGTGTCTAAACCGCTGGCAACAAAAGTGAGTACACCCCTAAGTGAAAATGTCTAAATTGGGCTCAAAGTGTCAATATATTGTGTGGCCACAATTATTTTCCAGCACTGCCTTAACCCTCTTGGGAGGAATAACAAGGATGTATTTCTGGACAGCCGCACTCTGAACAATAGTTGCCTTTATTAAAATTCGGACAGCACTGCAAGCCACAGCAAACAAAAACTTGGACAACTGGCACGTTTCACACTATATCTAGTGTTTAGTCATAGTCATAAGCTATGACTAAACACTAGATATAGTGTGAAACGCGTCAGATGTTCAAGTTTTTGTTTGCTGTGGCATGTAGTGCTGTCCGAATTTTAATAAAGGCAACTATTGTTCAGAGTGCGGCTGTCCAGAAATACATCCTTGTTATTCCTGCCTTGCTGATTGCATTGTCTGCACCTGAGATCTCTGTGGGGCGGATTCCCACCAAGGTTCCTACCTGGAGCGGCTATCTTCCTTAACCCTCTTGGGCATGGAGTTCACCAGAGCTTCACAGGTTGCCACTGGAGTCCTCTTCCATTCCTCCATGACGACATCACAGAGTTGTTGGATGTTAGAGATCTTGCGCTCCTCTACCTTCCGTGTGAGGATGCCCCACAGATGCTCAATAGGGTTTAGGTCTGGAGACATGCTTGGCCAGTCCATCACCTTTACCCTCAGCTTCTTTAGCAAGGCAGGCAGTGGTCGTCGTGGAGGTGTGTTTGGACACAGCAAGAGGAGATCTCCGGCTGTGTGCGTGCACCCCAGACCCAGAAGAAGAAATCACGTACAGGTATGTGATATCGCACTTAAGGGCCGCCCTGCTGCAGTACATGTATGTGGGGTGCTCGTTAAGTGGTTAAGATAACAATGTAATACATATATTGTTTTTTTTAAGGACAAACAAGGCTTTAATTTAGTTAATATTGTCCTACAACAATAGAGCAGAATACATACTGGGCTAAATTGATGAAAAAATTTGATTTTTTCAATTTTTTTATTGGATATGTTTTCTAGCAGAAAGTAAAAATGTTTTTAATTTTTTTCAAAATTGTCGGTCTTTTTTTGTTTATAGCGCAAAAATAAAAACCGCAAAGGTGATCAAATACCACCAAAAGAATGCTCTATTTAAAGGGAAGAAAATAACATGACCGCGCAATTGTCCATTAAAATAACGCAGTGCTGTATCGCAAAAAATGGCCCGGTCACGAAGGGGGGTAAAACCTTCTGGGCTGAAGAGGTTAAGTAATGCCGAATAAACAGGCTCATAGCAGAAATGGGAAAATTGCTCTGGTCCATGAGGGGTAAACAGGTGTGAGAGCCAAAGTGGTTAAAGGGACTTAAGGTCAATCAGAAATGGGAAAATTGCTCTGGTCCATGAGGGGTAAACAGGTGTGAGAGCCGAAGTGGTTAAAGGGACTTAAGGCCAACCAATCCTGACATTGTCCTGCACTTGGAGGCAAAAATGCCATGTCCGGTCCCATCCAAAGACTTTGACTGGCTGCAGGCATCAGGGCAGGATGCTGCACCTGTGCCTACCAGGATTGGACACACATGGGCTAAACGCCCAGTGAGCATGTTGCCTTAGAAGGCAGTTTTATAATAAAGAACAAATTCCATAAAAACCCTCCTATGATATAATAAAGTGAATTATAAGTGTATCTAGAATCAAAAACAGCGTTGCTTTTAGAAACATATCTATACATATTGGTCATCATATCCTTGTAGAAGAAGCTGTGAAAGAAAAGTAGCAAAAAATTTTTTGAAACATACCATGTAGTTGATGTTAAGTCTTTGTTGTGGGACTGGTCAATGATTTACATATATAAACTGCTCAAATCAGGAGCACAAGGTGCATCAAGGATAAAATAAGTAAAATAAAATGTGTCCTAGCCTGAGGTCACCATTTATATAATTTTTGAAGACTCCTTGTAACAGTTAAAATAAATAAGAAATAGAGTCACAAATAACCAAACCTCTCAGGGAGCCAATTAGAAACAATTTACTGCCATACCTGTGTGTTTTAAGGGAATATTAGCACAATCTTTACTATTATATATAAAAAAAAAGTTAATAAGGTAAACTTCTTAAAAAGTAAACTTCTTGAACAAAATTAAAACAAAACAGAATTATACAAAGTTAAACATTAAAGCGGAGTTCCACCCAAAAATGGAACTTCCGCTTTAAGTTAAGGTGACCCCCTGACAAGCCACATTTGGCATGTAATTTTTTTTGGGGGGGAGTGGATCCAACTCCCACTTCATCCCGGGGCTTCGAGACGCAGGAAGGAAGTTCACCTCTCCCCCCTCCCTCCGTGCAATCTTCTGGGACACGTCACGCAGCGTGGCTCGCCCATGTGCAGTGCGTGCCCGGCTGTGAAGACAGCCGGGCGCCCACAGTCAGAATGCCGGCGCCACGAAGAGGAGGGGGAGAGGAGCGGGGCTTTGTTCTCCCACATTGCTGTACTGTGGGACAGGTGAGTGTCCGATTATTAAAAGTCAGCAGCTACACTTTTTGTAGCTGTTGACTTTTATATGGGTAGAACTCTGCTTTAAATCACCTTGTGATACTATATCCTGTTGTAGTTCAAATCTTGATAATTCTGGGGATTATATTTAGGCCCCATGCACACGGCACATTTTTACACCTGCTTCTAGAAGCACCAGGTGTTTTTTTTTTTACAGCTTAACGCCTTCACGCCGACCGTGTGCAAATTTGCGCTCATGGTTTGAAGAGGTTATACTTGGGTGATGCCTGCAGCTGCCGTTTTTTAGAGCGGGCAGTCGGCTTTTTAATGATAACAACCGATGCTGCTAAAAGCTCGTCTCTCCTCCCGCCGCCTTCCGCTGCTCTTCCCGGGCCTCCTGTCCCACCGGGAGACCCAAGCCACCATTCGGGGCTTCCACTGGCTAGGCTGAGACCCGAACGAAGCCGGATTCAGCTCTGATTGGGTCTCCGATGTAAAATTCTGGAAACAACGTCACAATTAGGGATGGGCCCGGTGCTCGATTCGAACCCATGTTCGAATCGAGCATTGGGCGTTCGCTCGCTCGTCGAGCCCAGAACTATTTGGGCCGTTCGCATCACATTCGTGTGATGCGAGCGGCCCCGCAATGCATTGCGGCCGGCGCGGCCGGCGCAGTGCATTGCTGGCTGATGATTGGCCAAGCATGCACTGTGACCCCGCATGCTTGGCCAATCACAGCGCCCGAAACTCGGAGAGCAATAATTGGCTACAGGCAGGACGCCTGTAGCCAATTACAGCTCAGGGGCTTTAGTACACACCCCACCATTTAAAAGGCCGCCACGCCATCGGCCCCGGTCACATGAGTTCCGGCTTTAGGAGAGATTAGTCTGCTGATTCTGTCTTTGCTTGATACTGAAAGATTTGCTCTTCTTTGCTAAACCATTGGCTATTTCTTTGCTAAACCATTGCTACCTAAGTCATTGATCGTTCATTGCTGCTGATTGCACAGTTAGTGTGTTATTAGCTGCTGCTGGGGATTAGTCTGGTGCGTGCTTACTGTTAGTACAGTATTGCAGTAGTACCAACCGCAGTGCTGTTAGCACAGCATTGCACCCCAACAGCACCCATAGGACTTCTAGTGTGTTAGTGGCAGCAAACAGAGCTCCTATATTTTCTTCTCAGCAGCACCCATAGGACTTCTAGTGTGTTAGTGGCAGCAAACAGAGCTCCTATATTTTCTTCTCAGCAGCACCCATAGGACTTCTAGTGTGTTAGTGGCAGCAAACAGAGCTCCTATATTTTCTTCTCAGCAGCACCCATAGGACTTCTAGTGTGTTAGTGGCATCACACAGAGCTCCTATATTTTCTTCTCAGCAGCACCCATAGGACTTCTAGTGTGTTGGTGGCAGCAAACAGAGCTCCTATATTTTCTTCTCAGCAGCACCCATAGGACTTCTAGTGTGTTAGTGGCAGCAAACAGAGCTCCTATATTTTCTTCTCAGCAGCACCCATAGGACTTCTAGTGTGTTAGTGGCATCACACAGAGCTCCTATATTTTCTTCTCAGCAGCACCCATAGGACTTCTAGTGTGTTGGTGGCAGCAAACAGAGCTCCTATATTTTCTTCTCAGCAGCACCCATAGGACTTCTAGTGTGTTAGTGGCATCACACAGAGCTCCTATATTTTCTTCTCAGCAGCACCCATAGGACTTCTAGTGTGTTAGTGGCAGCAAACAGAGCTCCTATATTTTCTTCTCAGCAGCACCCATAGGACTTCTAGTGTGTTAGTGGCAGCAAACAGAGCTCCTATATTTTCTTCTCAGCAGCACCCATAGGACTTCTAGTGTGTTAGTGGCATCACACAGAGCTCCTATATTTTCTTCTCAGCAGCACCCATAGGACTTCTAGTGTGTTAGTGGCATCACACAGAGCTCCTATATTTTCTTCTCAGCAGCACCCATAGGACTTCTAGTGTGTTAGTGGCAGCAAACAGAGCTCCTATATTTTCTTCTCAGCAGCACCCATAGGACTTCTAGTGTGTTAGTGGCAGCAAACAGAGCTCCTATATTTTCTTGTCAGCAGCACACATAGTACCTATAGTGTGTTAGTGTCAGCACCCATAGGACCTACAGTGTGTTGTGAGCACACATAGGAGTTCTATTTTTTATACTATATACACTACCGACTACAATGGCTGGAAGACCGCCAAGGAGAGGCAGAGCGTGCCGAGGCAAGAACACAGGGCAGGCAGGCTCTGTTTCTAGAGACAACAGTGCTGGCCGTGGACGTGGTCGTGCATCGTCATCAGCACGTGGCCATGGGACACGCTTGTCTTTGTTTTCGGCAGCTGGACATGTGGAGCCGCATCATGCCGAAGGCTTGGTAGAATGGATGACCAAGCCCTCCTCATCCTCCTCATCCTCTCTCACCCAGGCTCAGGGTACTGGCAGAGCAGCTGCCAACGCGTACTCAATGGCATCATCAGCCACCCCTTCCCTAGACCCACCATGTCCTCCTGAGGAGTCCCCCGAACTGTTTGAGCACAGTGTTGGGTACATGCTCCAGGAGGATGCCCAACGATTCGAAGGCTCGGATGATGATACCCAGCTTGAGGAAGTCAGTAGTGTGCGCGCAGAGAGAGGGGATGCTGAAGGACAGCAATCTGGCAGTAGTGTTCCACCAGCTGCAGCTTACTGCCAGGTTTGCTCTAGTGGTGAAGAGGGAGGGGATGATGAGGTCACTGACTCCACGTGGGTGCCTGAAGGGAGAGAGGAGGAGGAGGAGGAGGATGAAGCGTCACATGTCCAACGAGGCAGGATGCCCCCTGGAGGCCAGCTAGAGGCCAGCACAGCAACTGTACCACACCGCAGAGCTCCGCCTGTGCAGGGCGCTGCCTCTGCACGTTATCACAAAAGTTCTTTGGTGTGGGCCTTTTTTGAGACGAGTGCATCAGATCGCACCACTGCTATTTGCAATATTTGTCTCAAGCGTATCTCGCGTGGCCAAAACATCAGCCGCTTGGGCACCACAAGCATGAGCAGACATATGTCGACCTGCCATGCAGCTCGTTGGCAAGCACACATAAAAGACCCACACCAAAGAACAAAGCGGACCTCTCCTTGCTCCTCATCAGCTGGGATCTCCATCCCCACTATATCTTCAGTCCTCTCTGAAAGCTGCTCTGAGAGGACTGAAGGTGTAGAATTAGGTGTGTCACAACCAAGTACTTGCAGTACACCGACGTCCGATTGTAGCAGGCAAATTTCCCTGCCCCAGCTGCTGGACCGTCAAAAGAAGTATACTCCCAGCCATCCACATGCCCAGCGGTTGAATGCTAGCTTGGCTAAATTGCTAGCACTTCAACTGCTGCCTTTTCAGTTGATAGACTCGGCCCCCTTCCGTGAGTTTGTTCAATGTGCGGTTCCTCAGTGGCAGGTTCCCAAACGCCACTTTTTCTCACGGAAGGCGATTCCGTCTCTCTACTGGCATGTGGAAGGCAATGTCCATGCCTCGCTGGACAGGGCGGTCAGCGGTAAGGTGCATATTACCGCTGACTCATGGTCCAGCAGGCATGGACAGGGACGTTATCTTTCTTTCACGGCCCATTGGGTCACTCTATTGGCAGCTGGGAGGGATGCAGGACAAGGTGCAGTAGTGTTGGAGGTTGTTCCGCCACCACGCCTCCAAAATGCTACTACTGGTTGTGACACACCTCTCTCCTCCACCCCCTCCTCTTCTTCTTCCTCCATGTCCTCTTCGAGTGCTCTGTCCTCGGAACCAGCGGTGCTCCGTAGGCGTACAAGGGGCTACGCGAGTACGCAGGCAAAAAGATGCCATGCCGTGCTTGCGCTGGTGTGTTTGGGGGACAGGAGCCACACTGGGCCAGAGGTTCTGGCAGCTCTGCAGGGGCAGGCCGAGAGGTGGTTGACGCCACGCCAGCTTAAGCCAGGAATGGTCGTTTCTGATAATGGCACCAACCTCCTCTCCGCCCTGCGACAGGGGCAGCTCACCCATGTGCCCTGTATGGCTCACGTCCTCAACCTGGTGGTGCAGCGGTTCTTGGGCAGGTTCCCAGGCTTACAGGATGTCCTGAGGCAGGCCAGGAAAGTCTGTGTGCATTTCCGCCGATCTTATAATGCCAGTGCTCGGCTGACTGAGCTGCAAAAGGAGCTGAACCTGCCCAAGAACCGCCTAATATGTGACATGCCCACCAGGTGGAACTCAACGTTGGCCATGCTGCAGCGACTGCACACGCAGCAGAGGGCCATCAATGAGTACCTTTGCGACTACGGCACCAGGACAGGGTCAGGGGAGCTTGGCTTTTTTTCCCCACGCCAGTGGAGCATGATCAGGGATGCATGCACTGTCCTCTCACCATTTGAGGAGGCCACGAGGATGGTGAGCAGTGACAGTGCATGCATCAGTGACACTGTACCTCTTGTCCACCTGTTGGAGCATACGCTGCGTGGGATAATGGACAGGGCACTTGAGGCAGAACAGAGGCAGGAAGAGGAGGACTTCCTTGTCTCTCAAGGCCCCCTTTATCCAGACAATGTTCCTTCTGTCCCACCCATCACACAGGAAGAGGAGGAGGAGGAGGAGGAGGAGGAGGATTGTGTGAGCATGGAGGTGGAGCCTGGCACTCAGCATCAGCAGCAGCAGTCTTTTAGGGATGATGTACAGTCCCAACAAACCAGTGGACTTGTACGTGGCTGGGAGGAGGTGGCTGGCGATCATGTCATCCTCAGTGACCCAGAAGACTCCGGACCGAATGCCTCAGCTAACCTACGCTGCATGGCCTCCCTGATCCTGCAAAGCCTGCGGAAGGATCCTCGTGTTCTTCGGATCAAGGAGAGTGACCATTACTGGCTGGCCACTCTCCTTGATCCACGGTACAAGGGTAAGGTTGCGGACCTTATCTTGCCGTCGCAGAGGGAGCAGAGGATGAGACATCTCAGGGAGGTCTTGCAGAAAGGTCTGTGCAACGCGTTCCCAGAAACTGGGAGGTTACAAACTCCTGGTCCTGGACGACGAGTTGCTGAGGCTTCAGTCAGTAGCAGAAGGAGCGGTGGGGAAGGTGGACGTCTGACCGATGCGTTCAGACAATTTTTTAGTCCGCAGCCCCAAGGTATGATCGGTTCCAGCAACCATCGCCAGCGTCTGATATACATGGTGCAGGACTACCTAGGGGCAAGGTTAGACTTGGACACCTTTCCCACCGAAAATCCTCTGGCTTACTGGGTCCTGAGGATGGATCACTGGCCAGAGCTTGCACAGTATGCAATTGAGCTACTGGCCTGTCCTGCATCCAGCGTTCTTTCCGAACGCACATTCAGTGCTGCTGGAGGATTTGTCACCGATCATAGGGTGCGCCTGTCCACCGACTCGGTTGATCGACTGACCTTCATAAAAATGAATCAGTCTTGGATCACCACCAGCTACCAGACACCTGAAGCGGATATAACGGAATAATTTATAATGTCACATCCCTTCAAGACTGCCTATGCTGATGCTGAGTGACTGTCCTGTTATGTTCACTGACTATCCTCTTCCTCCTCCTCAATGATCCATGCCACCACACCAGTGCCTAAGGCACAATTTTTCAGCCCCTGTATAACAGGGGCGTGTAATTACAATTTTTTAAAAAGATGCTTCGCAACAGGTGTGACTGCTGTGCTCAGAGTACAGTATCTGTGAGGGGTTGCAGTGTTGTGGCACCAGCACCAGTGCCTAAGGCACAATTTTTCAGCCCCTGTTGGGGCGTGTAATTAAAATTTTTAGGCAATGCTTTGCAACAGGTCTCATTGCTGTGCTCAGAGTACAGTATCTGTGAGGGGTTGCAGTGTTGTGGCACCAGCACCAGTGCCTAAGGCACAATTTTTCAGCCCCTGTATAACAGGGGCGTGTAATTACAATTTTTTAAAAAGATGCTTCGCAACAGGTGTGACTGCTGTGCTCCAAGTACAGTATCTGTGAGGGGTTGCAGTGTTGTGGCACCAGCACCAATGCCTAAGGCACAATTTTTCAGCCCCTGTTTAACAGGGGCGTGTAATTACAAATCTTGATCTAATAGTTCACAGCAGGGCCCATTCCTGCGCCCACCAAGAGTAACTATGAGGGCCTACAGTCTTGTGGCAACACCGTCCACCACCACCACCACCACCAAAGGCCCAATTTTTCTGCCCTGTTCAACAGGTGCATGCAATTACAAATCTTGATCTAATAACTCACAGCAGGGCCCATTCCTGCACCCACCAAGAGTAACTGTGAGGGCTTACAGTCTTGTGGCAACACCGTCCACCACCACCACCACCACCACCAAAGGCCCAATTTTTCTGCCCGGTTCAACAGGTGCATGCAAGTACAAATCTTGATCTATTAACTCACAGCAGGGCCCATTCCTGTGCCCACCAGTCTTGTGGCTACACCAACATCTAATAGGGCAAATTTCTGCAGAGTATATACGGCAGGCCCCTACTTTCAAACATCCAACTTACAAACGACTCCTACTTGCAAACGGCAAGAGAAAACAGGAAGTGAGAGGAAATCTACCCCTAGGAAGGAAAATTCTATCCTGTTAGATTTAATTTGGGAAAAAGGTATCTCCTCTCTACTGATGCTTTATCACCAATCCTTGTTTCAATTAAAACCCCACTTTTCCAAAAACATTTGTCATTGGGACGGAAAGTGAGGTGACATGTTCTGAACAGATGTGCAAAGACAGCAAATGTTACAGGGGTGATAACCCCTCCCTATGTTCTCCAAAAAGCTTAAAAATTGATTTTTTTGGGATGTAGCTACACTTCATAATGTACCTGTTCAGATTCTACTTAAGAACAAACCTACAGTCCATGTCTTGTTTGCACCACCTATATACTGCTGTTCAGAGTATATAGGGTTGTAGGTATAGGGTTTTATTTTGGGTGCGGGGTCCCCCTTAGTATCCATACAAGACCCAAAGGGGCTGGGGTGGGGGGGGGGTGATGGGGTAGCCATGCCATTTTTCTCAAGGATTTTCAGCCATATGGCGGCCAGGACA
Organism: Rana muscosa; assembly: GCA_029206835.1. Classification (NCBI taxonomy): domain Eukaryota; kingdom Metazoa; phylum Chordata; class Amphibia; order Anura; family Ranidae; genus Rana; species Rana muscosa. Next base: position 364,491,030 of record CM055118.1, on the reverse strand, counting down.
AGACATGACATTAAAGCCGCAAGTGGTTTTAAATGGCTTCTTTTTTTCCTTTACAAATGTCATTTTGTGCAAGGACAGTTCTAAACACGGGAAACACATGCCACTTCACAGGCATACTTTAGACACCCCCCAGGTACCATATTTAAAGGAAAATTTCACTTTTTTTTTTTTCACTTTATGCATCATTAAAATGACTGCTCCCGAAAAAACTTTAGTTTTTAAAATTTATTTTTGCATTGATATATGTCCCCTGGGGCAGGACCCGGGTCCCCAAACCTGTTTTATGACATTAACATGCATATTGGCCGTTGTAATTAGCAATTTTGATTTCGAACGTTCGCGTCCATTATAACGAATAGGGTTCGAAAATTCGCGCGAACTTTCGGTCCGTTCGAAGGTTCTGGTGCGAACCGAACCCGGGGGTGTTCGGCTCATCCCTAGTCACAATGTCACTTCCGGTTCACTTGGCTGCCGATTTAAAAAAAAATACAGTATTACAGTTGTTAAGGAGGGATCGGGGGTCTAAAAGACCCCAAATCCCTTATTTGCATTTAAAATTATTCAGATCGCCAATAATTTTAAGTGCAATGAAGGGATTTGGGGTCTTTTAGATCCCCAATCCCTCCTTAACCACTTAACCCACGGAAGAATTTACCCGCTTCCTGACCAGGCCATATTTTGCGATATGGCACTGCATCGCTTTAACTGACAATTGCGCAGTGGTGCGACGTTGTACCCAAACAACATTTTTTGTCCTTTTTTTCCCCACAAATAGAGTTTTCTTTTGGTGGTATTTGATCACCTCTGCGGTTTTGATTTTTTGCGCTATAAACAAAAAAAGAGTGTCAATTTTGAAAAAAAAACAATATTTTGTACTTTTTGCTATAATAAATATCCCAATTTAAAAAAAAAATCCTCAGTTTAGGCCGATATGTATTCTTCTACATAATTTTGGTAAAAAAAAACTGCAATAAGCTTATATTAATTGGTTTGTGCAAAAGTTATAGCATTTGCAAAATAGGGGATAGATTTATGGCATTTTTATCATGACTGCGACATTGCGGCGGACACTTTTGACACTTTTTTGGGACCATTGACATTTATACAGCGATCAGAGCTAAAAATTGCCACTGATTACTGTATAAATGTCATTGGCAGGGAAGGGGTTAACACTAGGGGGCGATCAAGGGGTTAACTGTGTTCCCTAGATGTGTTCTAACTGTGGGGAAATGGGACTGACTAGGGGAGGAGACCGATCGGTGTTCCTACTTAGTAGGAGCACACAATTTGTCTCCTCTCCCCTGAGAGACTTGGGATTTGTGTGTTTACACACACAGATCTTGCTTCTCGCTCTGTCACGAGCAATCACGGGTGCCCGGCGGTCATTGTGCCAGCCGGGCACGCTCATCGGCTCCAGGGACACGCTGCGCCTTAAAGAGCCGACGTACAGCTACGAAGGCTCGCTCAGCAGTGCCATCCTGCCGCAGTATAACTGTGGCGGCTGGTCCAGAAGCGGTTAAAGAGTACCTGTCACCACCTAATACTGTCACAGGGGATGTTTACATTCCTTGTGACAGCAATAAAAGTGATCAATTTTTTTTTTTTTTTAAGAGACAATGTAAAAATAAATAAATAAATAAAATAAATAAGGAAAAAAATACAAAATTTTAAGCGCCCCCGTCCCCGCGTGCTCACGCAGCAAAGAAAACACATACGTAAGTCACGCCCGCAAATGTAAACCGTGTTCAAATCACACATGTGAGGTATCAATGTGATCGTCAGAGTGAGAGCAATAATTCTAACTCCTCTGTAACTCTAATGCCCTATACACACGGTCGGTCCGATGGAAAAAAAACGATAGGAAATTCTGATCGTCTGTGTGGAACTCCAACGGAGAAAAAACCCACGCATGCTCAGAATCAAGTCGACGCATGCTCAGAAGCATTGAGCTTAATATTTCTCGACTCGTCTGAGTGTTTTACGTCACCGCGTTTTGGACGGTCGGAATTTTGTCTGATGGTGTGTAGGCAAGACTGATGGAAGTCAGTTTCATCGGAATTCCGATGGAAAATTCCATCGGATTTTATTCCATCGGAAATCTGATCGTGTATACAGGGCATAACCTGGTAACCATATAAAAAAGTGTCACCTATGGAGATTTTTAGGTATCTTAGTTTGTCGCCATTCCACGAGTGCGGGCAGTTTTAAAGCATGACATGTTATGTATCTATTTACTCTGCATTACAACATCTTTCATATTATATAAAACAATTGGGCTAACTTTACTGGGTTTTTTTTAATTCATGAAAAAAAAAATTCCCCAAAATTTTCCCCAAAAAATGCGTTTGAAAGACCACTGCGAAAATACTGTGTGACATAAAATATTGCAACAATCACCATTTTTTTCCCTACAATCTCGGCTAAAAAAAATATATGGAATGTTTGGGGGTTCTAAGTAATTTTCTAGCAACAAAATATGGATTTTAACTTGTAAGCAACAAATGTCATAAATAGGTTTTGGCGTGAAAGGGTTTAAAATGCCTCTCTATGTTATTCTATGGCCTCATGCACACACAGGCTTTAAAGCCCTGTACAAACGATCGGATTTCCTATGGTTTTTAATCGGCTTTTTCAATCGGAAAACCGATGAAGCTGACTTGCCTACACACCATCCGTCAAAAAACCGACCGTTCCAAACGCGGTGACGTAAAACACTCCGATGAGCTGAGAAAAATTAAGTTCAATGCTTCTGAGCATGCGTCGACTTGATTCTGAGCATGTGTGGGTTTTTTCTCTGATGGTGTTCCACACAGACGATCGGAATTTGCTATCGTTTTTTTTTTCCATCGGATAAATTTAAAACATGTTCTATTTTTAATCACCGATGGAAAAAAAAACTATGGGGCCCATACACGATCGGTTTGTCCAATGAAAAAAGTCCATCGGACTGTTTTCATCGGTAAACCCGATCGTGTGTACAGGGCTTTAGATTATCTTTTTCTGCCTGACCTCTCATTTCTGCAAACCGCAACTATTAAAAGCATGTTCCTTTCTGATCATCATCCGATAAACCTCTCTATGATTTTTCTGAAGACAGATCCCAGAATGATTGTTTGGAGGCTGGACTCTCCACAGTTAACCACTTCAGCCCCGGAAGATTTGGCTGCTCAACGACCAGGCCATTTTTTGCGATACGGCACTGCATCTCTTTAACTGACAATTGCGCGGTGGTGCAACGTTTTACCCAAACAAAATTGATGTCCTTTTTTTCCCACAAATAGAGCTTTCTTTTGGTGGCATTTGATCACCTCTGCGGTTTTTATTTTTTGCGCTATAAACAAAAGAAGAGCGACAATTTTGAAAAAAAAACACAATATCTTTTACTTTTTGCTATGATAAATATCCCAAATATTTTTTTTAAAAACAATTTTTTTTCTACAGTTTAGGCCGATATGTATTCTTCTACATATTTTTGGTGAACAAAATCTCAATAAGCGTATATTGATTGGTTTGCGCAAAAGTTATAGCGTCTACAAAATAGGGGATAGATTTATGACATTTTTATTAGTATTTACTTTTTACTAGTAATGGCGGCGATCTGCGATTTTTATCGGGACTGCGATATTGTGGCCGACACATCGGACACTTTTGACACATTTTTGGGACCAGTGACATTTATGCAGCGATTAGTGCTTAAAAAATGCACTGATTACTGTATAAATGTCACTGGCAGGGAAGGGGTTAACACTAGGGGGCGATCAAGGGGTTAACTTTGTTCCCTAATGTGTGTTCTAACTGTAGGGGGAATGGGACTGACTAGGGGAAGAGAGATCGGTGTTCATACATAGTATGAACACACAATCAGTCTCCTCGCCACTGAGAGAACTGGGATTTGTGTGTTTAAAGGCGTCTTAAAGAGCCACGACAGCTCGCTCAGGGGAGCCAGCCTGCTGCAGTATAACTGCGGCGGCTGGTCCAGAAGTGTTTGAGCAATCTTGGTAATCTAAGCTCCCTTCAACACTCTTTGATTGAATTCTTTGCAACTAACGATACCCCCGGGGGTGTCTCCCCTGCTACAGTGGGAGACAAACAATTTGGTGGCATGAGAAGTTCTCCTGGCCATGGCAGTAAAACCTAAGTGGGAGCACCAAGCTACTCAACTGCTCACTAACCGCATAGCTGCTCTTGAGACACAACACAAGTGCTCACAGATGCGAGCAACCTTCACCTACAATCATTTCCATTCTGGTCATATATCCAATTACAACTTTTAATGCCCCTGTATTAGTATAGATTATTATAAAGCACCGCATAAACTGTTGGCACTTTATAAATCCTGTATAATAATAATAATAATAATAATAATACCAATAATAACTAACTAAATGAGACAATTTTTTAAATGTGCTAATTTACATGACATGTCCATTTATCAGCTTTAAGCATTTTAACTAAATGTTGTGCTTTTATTGATTTATCTAATTATTCATTTTATCAGAATTTTGTGCTTTTATTGTTTTTTCTAATTAATGTTTGTATCTAAATGTTGTGCTTTTATGGATTATTCAAATTAATGATGTTATCTGAATGATGTGCTTTTATTGATTTATCTAAATATCAATCATAGCTAAATGTTGTGCTTTTATCGATTTATCTAATTAATGAGTTTATTAAAAGTTCTGCTTTTCGTAAAGAATCTAATTGTTTAAATTGTCTGAATGCAGTGCTTTCATTGATTAATAATGATTTAAGGAAGGATTGTATCTAAATGTTGTGATTTTATTAATTTACCACATTAATGATTTTATCTCAATGCTATGCGCTTATTGATTTATTTAAATATCATTTGTATCTTAAATGCTGTGCTTTTATTGAATTTTCAAATGAATGGTTTTATCTAAATGTTGTGCTTTTACTAATTTATCGAAATAATGATTTTATCTGAATGGTGTGCTTTTATTGATGTATCTAATAATTGTATCTAAGTGTTGTGCTTTTATTTATTTATCTAATGATTTTATCTAAATGTTGTGTTTTATATTGATTTATCTAATTAATGCTTTTAACAAAATGTTGTGCTTTTTTTGATTTATCTAATTATCAATTTTATATAAACGTTGTGCTATTATTATTTATCTAATTATTGATATAAACTGAATTGTGTGATTTTATTGATTTATCTAATAATTTTATCTAAACGTTGTGCTTTTATTAATTTATTTAATGCTTTTATCTAAATGTTGTGTTTTTACTGATTTGCTTTTATCTAAATGTTGTGCTTTTGTTGATATATCTAATTATGGATTTTGTTCAAATGTTGGACTTTTTACTGAACTATCTAATTATCAATATTATTTAAATAGAACAAATGGTGTATAAAAGGCCTACAATACACCACTCAGCGCCACAGACACAGCTTTGCTAATCTAAGCAGTAAGTAAATATCTAAAAACCAAAAGAGGTCAAAAGGACTAGACAGCAAACTGAATTCCCTAGTAGTAAACTAGAGCAACTCTTCCCTAAGCAGCTGTTTAAAATACAACATGAATAATAATGATGGTATAAAAAATAAAAACAATATAATTGTTTTAAAATAATACCCAAACAGCGCTAAATGTTGGTATGAAGTGGGTGGCCAACACCACCTTAAAAGAGTAACAAACAGTATTTAGATAGATAGACAGTGCAGAAGTGTCAGAGAATGTCCATAGATGATCGTGGATAACAGTAGCATGCACCTTCACCGTAACATCCAGGTCCACCCAGTGGGAACACACTCCCCCTCAGGGGTTTAAACTCACCGAAGCAAGATCAAAAAAAGACCTTGACAACAGGAGGGTAATCAATAGGGATGAGCTTCGAGTTCGAGTCGAACTCATGTTCGACTTGAACATTGCCTGTTCGCCCGTTCGCCGAACAGCGAACAAATTGGGGTGTTCGCGGATAATTCGAAAAATCTATGGGAGAAATCTAAAGTGCTAATTATAAAGGCTTATATGCAAGTTATTGTCCTAAAAAGTGTTTGGGGACCCGGGTCCTGCCCCAGGGGACATGTTTCAATGCAAAAATAAGTTTTAAAAACGGCCGTTTTTTCTGGAGCAGTGATTTTAATAATGCTTAAAATGAAAAAATAAAAGTGAAATATTCCTTTAAATTTCGTACCTAGGGGGTGTGTATGATATGCATGTGAAGTGGTGCATGTTTCCCGTGCTTAGAACTGTCCCTGCAAAAAATGACATTTTTGAAAGAAAAAAAGTCATTTAAAACTCATTCGCGGCTATTAATGAATTGTCGGCTCCCGGCAATACATACAAAAGTCATTGATAAAAAAAAAAAAAGCGTGGGGGTTCCCCAGAATTCAATTACCAGGCCCTTCAGGTCTGGAATGGATAGTAAGGGGAACCCCGCCGCAAATTTAATTTTTTTTTTACGTGGGGTTCCCCCAAATATCCATTCCAGGCCCTTCAGATCTGGCATGGATTTTAAGGGGAACTCCACCCCAAATAAAAAAAAAATGGCGTGGAGTCCCCCTAAAAATCCATACCAGACCCCTTATCCGAGCACGCAACCTGGCCGGCTGCAGGGGAAGAGGGGGGATGAGAGAGCGGCCCCCCCTCCCTCCTGAACCGTACCAGGCCACATGCCCTCAACATGGGGAGGATGTCCCCATGTTGATGGGGACAAGGGTCTCATCCCCACAACCCTTGCCCGGTGGTTGTGGGGGTCTGCGGGCGGGGGGCTTATCGGAATCTGGAAGACCCCTTTAACAAAGGGGACCCCCAGATCCCGGCCCCCCTATGTGAATTGGTAAGGGGTACCCCTTCCATTTCACGAAGAAAGTGTAAAAAAATGTTTAAAAAAAACACACAAATACCTTGAAAAAGTCCTTTATTTAAAAAAAAAAAAATACATTCCAGAGGTGAAATCCAGTGTCCCGCGGCGATCCCGATGTCCAGCGCTGTCCTTCATTGGTTGTGCCTGTGCGGACCTGATGGGGAACTCCCTCTCAGTATTTTAAATGTATAGACCCGCCCCTTCTAAAGTTCCCCATCAGGTCTGCTCAGCGGACCAGATGCGGAACATGAGAAGGGGCGGGTCTATACATGTATTACCAAAGTGAGAGCAGTTCCCCATCAGGTCCGCCCCCTCGGTATGTCGGACCCGTCTACGTCATTGGCTTGAACTTTTTTTTGCATTGATACATGTCCCCTGGGGCAGGACCCGGGTCCCCAAACACTTTTTAGGACAATAACTTGCATATTAGCCTTTATAATTAACACTTTAGATTTCGAACGTTCGAGTCCATTGTATTTAATAGGGTTCTAAAGTTCACACAAACATTTTGTCTGTTCGCAGGTTCTGGTGCGAACCGAACAGGGGGGTGTTCGGCTCATCCCTGGTAATCAACACCAAACACGAACTGCACTCAGCATCCGTCAGGGAGACATCAGATCAATGGAGGCTCAGATGTAACAATAAATGAATAGAAAAAAGCCCATAGCGTAATTCTATTTATTAATAAGAAACCCCCACATCACATCCCCTTCATATATTGAACGTACATCAAATAAAACAATAATGAGCATAAAGATGCACTTCACCGTCTCAACTGTAGAGAATGCCGATCCGTCCCATCAACGTGTATGAGGAAGTAACTTACTTCCGGGTCCTGCTCAGTGGAGCGCATACATCACTTCCGTTTGCGTCGTGTAGGTCACGCCTTGACGCATTTCGTCATATCCTGACTTCAACAGAGGGCGTGCCTACACGACCAAGCCACCCTCCTTATAAAGACACTCCCTACGCCGCCCGCACCAATCAGAGCCTCCATAACACGGCAATGGGTGCACAATGCGGCAGCCATGGAAACCTCTGATGGCGTATACAGGTGGAAAGGAGGATCAAAAAGGAGTAAATTGCACTGCATTCATTTACATGAAAAAGGTACGCCAATGTCATAAATGGGGGCATATATATATGCGATATTAATCGCACATATATTAAAAATAGCAAAGATAATAAATAAAATATTAAAATCACTATCCAAACAATATTAATTACGATTTAAAAAATAAACAATCCAAACCAGTACCAACTAAACAGCAATATAAATAATATATATTCTATAGTGTTTAAGTCATTAAAACCATACATATCCATTATACACAAATTCTGAATAAAAATGCTAAAATCAGATATAATATGCAAAGGAGCTAAAAAAAGAGCGAAGGTACAGAATTAAAAATCGCTAATGAAACAATTAATGTCAAGATCTATATTTAACCCTTTCGGTGACAGAGTATCCACCGAAAAATAGGATTTTTATAACAGCTTACCTGTAAAATCCTTTTCTTGGAGTACACCACGGGACACAGAGCTAGTCATTACATAATGGGTTAAGGGTCACCAGCGGTGATTGGACACTGGCACAACCAATGGAAGACAGTTCCCCTCCATATAACCCCTCCCATAAGGGAAGTACCTCAGTTTTGTAGCAAAGCAGTAAGGTTCCCATAAGAAGGGGGGGACCTTTGTGTCCCGTGGTGTACTCCAAGAAAAGGATTTTACAGGTAAGCTGTTATAAAAATCCTATTTTCTTTATCGTACACCACGGGACACAGAGCTAGTCATTACATAATGGGACGTCCCAGAGCAATGCTCATATGAAGGGGGGGAGACACAGATCAAAACAGGCCACTTGCGGACCAGAAGCCCTATACTGCTGCCTGCAGCACACTTCGCCCAAAGGCGGAATCCTCATGTCCTTTCACATCTATTTGATAGAATTTGGAAAATGTATGGACTGAAGACCAAGTTGCAGCTTTACAGATCTGAGCCATCGAAGCCTGGTGGTGCACTGCCCATGAAGCACCTATCGCCCTGGTAGAGTGCGCCTTAACAGGAAAAGGAGGAGTCCTGTTCTTTAAACCATAAGCTTGAATAATTACTTGTCTAATCCACCTGGAAATGGTGGATTTTGATACCGCTTGGCCCTTCTTGGGCCCATCTGGTAAAATAAACAAAACATCTGTTTTACGTATCTGAGCTGTTGCTTGCAGATACACCTTTACCGCTCTCACTAGATCTAGAGAGTGTAATAATTTTTCCCCCCGCCGTCCGCGGGTTTGGAAAAAAAAAAAAAAAGAAGGCAGAACAATGTCTTGATTCAAGTGAAAAGCCGACACCACCTTAGGCAGAAAAGCCGGATGGGGTCGTAGTACGATTTTGTCCTTGTGACAAATTAGATAAGGCTCTTTACAAGAAAGAGCTGCTAGCTCTGATACTCTCCTAGCAGAAGCTATAGCAATCAAAAAGGCCAATTTCCTACTTAATATAATTAACGGAACATGGCGAATAGGTTCAAAAGGTTGCTTTTGCAACACTGACAATACCAAATTCAAATCCCATGGACACAAGGGAGACCTAACTGGAGGATTTATCCTCAGTACCCCCTGAATGAATGTCCGAACTAGAGAATGAGATGCCAATGGTCTCTGAAAGAAGACTGATAGAGCCGATATTTGGCCCTTGATGGTGCTAAGGGCTAATTTCATATCCACTCCTAACTGGCAAAAAGCAAGAATCCTACTTATTTCATATTTCTGAGGATTCCAACATCTGGATTCACACCAGGAAACGTATGCTCTCCAGACTCTATGATAGATGAGTCTGGAGGCTGGCTTTCTAGCATTAATGAGCGTAGAAAGAGCCGGACCAGAGACCCCTCTCTTTTTCAAAATGTGGGTCTCAGCAGCCAGGCCGTCAAATTTAGCCTTTGTAAGGAAGGGTGGAATACTGGACCCTGTGACAGCAGGTCGTGTCGAAGTGGAAACTTCCAGGGCCTTCCTATCGCCATTTTTACAATCTCGGCGTACCAAGGCCTCCTGGGCCAGTTTGGGGCCACTAGGATTACTGGTATTCCCTCCTCCTTGATCCTGCGAAGCAGTCTTTGTAGAAGAGGGATCGGAGGGAATGCATAGATCAGTGAGAACTGATTCCATGGAGTTATTAGAGCGTCTGTCCCGTAGGCTAGAGGATCTCTCGTTCTGGACACAAAGTTGTCCAATTTCTTGTTGAACCTGGCAGCTAGCAAGTCTACATCTGGGTTTCCCCATCTCAGACATATGGCCTGAAAGATCTCGGGGTGAAGAGACCACTCTCCTGGTAGCAGCTGCTGACGACTCAGGTAGTCTGCTTGCCAATTTTCTATCCCTGGAATGAAGATTGCAGAAAGGCAAGGTACATGCTCTTCTGCCCATGCCAAGATCCGGTTCACCTCTCTTTGGGCTGCCCGACTGCGGGTGCCTCCTTGGTGATTGATGTAAGCTACTGCAGTAGCATTGTCGGATTGAACCCGAACTGGGTAGCCCTGTAACCTGTATGTCCAGGTTTTGAGGGCTAGATATACCGCCCGGATCTCTAGCACATTGATGGGCAGGATCCCCTGAGTCTTGGCCCAGGTTCCCTGGGTAGAAGCCTCCTCGAATACTGCACCCCAGCCCGATAGGCTGGCATCCGTAGATACCACCTTCCAGGCCACTGGGAGGAAGGACTTTCCCTTCCGTAAATTCTTGGCTTCTAGCCACCAATCGAAGCTGTGGCGTACTTGTGAGGACAGGCACATGGGTATATCCAGAGCTTGGCTCTTCCTGTTCCAGGAAGCTAAAATATTGCCTTGAAGTAGTCTCGAATGAAACTGGGCGTAAGGGACCGCCTCGAAGGAGGCTACCATCTTTCCCAATAGTCTCATGCAAAGGCGAATAGACGGCCTCTTGTTTGCTTTGACCTTGTGGATCAGGTCTTTCAGAGACTGTATCTTCGGTTCTGGCAGGTATACCCTTTTTTGGGCTGTATCTATGATCATGCCCAGGTACACTATCCTTCTTTGGGCCTGGAGAGAGGATTTTTGTAAATTTATAATCCATCCTAAATGCTCCAGGTATCCTACTGTAGTGTGTACAGCGTGACCCAATCCCTCCTTTGACTGATCTATTACTAGTAGATCGTCTAGATAGGCTGTTACCGCAATGCCCCGTGTCCTTAGGTTTGCTAACAGAGGAGCTAGCACCTTTGTGAATACTCTGGGCGCGGTGGCTACACCAAACGGCAGAGCCACAAATTGAAAGTGGCGATCTTCTACCGCAAACCTTTGGTGAGCGGGGAGGATGGGTATGTGTAAATATGCGTCCTTGATATCTATGGGCGCCATGAATTCTCCGCCCTTTAAAGTGGCGACCACGGATCGGATCGTTTCCATTCGAAAATGGCGAACGTTCAGGAACCGATTTAGGGATTTTAGATCCAGGATGGGTCTGACATCTCCATTTGGCTTTGGAATCACAAAGAGGTTTGAGTAAAAACCTGAACCTCGCTCTTTTTGGGGTACGTCTGTAACTACCCCTTGAGCCATTAAGTGATTCAAACCTTTAAAGAAGGATTCTCTTTTTTGTGGATCCTTGGAGAGTCTTGAACCTCGGAATTGAGAAGATGGGATCTCTCGAAATTCCAGTTTGTACCCTGAGGATATTGTGGATACCACCCAATTGTCCTGGATTACTGACCGCCAAGTCGCTGAGAACTGACAAAGCCTTCCTCCCACTCGGCCGAGCGGGGGCGCCCCTTCACTGAGAGGTTTTGGGGGCTTGCTTATTAGCTCTTGCACCCCACGGCTTCTTGTTCTTCTGAGCTTGCCCCTTGGCTTTTGTGGGCGGCTGAAAAAGGCCGTCGCCACTGGTTGGAGTCAGATTTCCCGGGAGCTGGGGAGAGAGAGCGTTTAAAACAAGGTCTCTTGTTTTTCTTTCTCTCAGGTAAAAGTCGTTTTACCACTTGATATCTTCTGTATATATTTTTCTAAATCTTCCCCAAATAGGCGTTCGCCATGGAACGGGAACTTGCCAACAGCTTTTTGCATGGGGTTTCCGCTGACCAATGCTTAAGCCAAAGTACTCTGCGCATCTGTACCAGCTGGAGTGTAAGGCGTGATGCCTGTATGATAGAATCTCTCATGGCATCCACTGTGAAGCATAAGGCTTTAGGCAAATTCTCCCAATTTCTAGCCTGCTCTGAAGGCATCTCCTTCAGCCCCTGCTTTACCTGTTGGCTGATGACCTGACACATACCGACTGCTGCTACTGCAGGTTGGGTAATTGAGCCGGCCAAAAGGAAGGAGGATTTCAACTTCTTCTCAGAAGGATCTTTTAAACCCTTTTACATTATCCACCGGACATGTCAGGTTTTTATTTACACAAGAAATAGCCGCATCTACCGCAGGCAGGCTCCATTTCTTTAAAAAAATTTCCCCCATAGGATAAAGAATGTTAAACCTTTTTGGAGGTTAGAAACGCTTATCTGGATGTTGCCAGTTTGCGTATATTAGATCCTCTAGTAACGGATGAACCGGGAAGGAGCATGCACCTTGCAGGGATCTTAATGACCCTAGGGAGGAGACAGGTAATTCCGTTACCTCCGCAGAGGTTAACTTAAATGCACTGCTATAGCATTGTACCTGTGACCTTAAAATCTGGCTCCTCATCCTCTGCTGATGTAGCCTCCTCCTCCTCATCCTCCTCCCTCAGGTACTTCTGAAGGGAGGTCCAATACTGGAAGAGACCTGCTTCGCTTATTGTCCTTTTTAGAGGACTTAGCGATTAAGGTAGCAATTTTGTTCCTCCAGATTATTTAGGGCAGCTGATAAAGTGTCCTCAGTGACATATACAGGCCCAGGCTTCACTGGGGAAGCCGCCATACCTGACAGAGGTAATGGCTCATCCTGTACAGGTGCATTTAGCAACACAGGAGAGAAAGGTACCGAGTCAGCACAGCTAGAGCCTCTCTCAGGCGGCGGTGCTTTCTTATCTCTTTTTGTCCTCATTACTTCCCCTGGAAGGCTTACTGTTTAGACAAAATACAAGGTACCTAAATGCATATACTACCGTGTTCAGTTTAGCAAATACATTAAGTATGCAACTTTTAACACATAACTATGCATAACATGGATGTCTTCTAGGAAGTACCCAATCCAACCACATGGAGTCTTACGTCCCTGTATAGCTGCTGTGTTTCTCTGCCAGGAACAAGAGAACTAACGAGCTTGCTTGCTGCTGCAGTGCTTCTCACACTGACAGTCTTTTAAATTTGGCGCCGTTTCTGTGCCTGCGCGCGGCACGTGCCCGCGCACGCCTTCGCCCCCCCCTCCGATAAAGCGCGCTCCCGCGCTCGCGGCCCTTAGCGCTATGGCGGTGGCCATAGTGAGAGAGGACTCTCATCAGCCCTTGTTCCCACTTACCTGCATCTGCAGGTGTCTGGTCGGCCACCGAAAGGAGGAGCGGGGTGCCCCAGCAAGCTCAGCAGCGGAGGTGACGAGCAGTGTACTTCGCCGAAGCCGACACTGAACAGAGTGAGGTGAGTATATTCAGCTCTTTACTCCCCCCAGTGGTGGAAAAAAAGAAGACATCCACTTTTTGAAAAAAGGTCCCAACCTAGTTATGGACCTTCTAATCTCACCTTATCCACGCCGCAGGTTTTTCTGCTGAAAGATTTCAGACAGATACCAACCTTCACCCTTCACGGTGGGCTATGTGTGCCAACCTTCAGGGATATGGGTTCCTATTTAAAGGATACCTCTCCCCTGGGCCTTGTACAAGACTCTTACCAGGACTTTATAGCGAAATAGCGAAAGTGCTGGATCTTAGAGCCCAGTCCTCCGAAGAGAGACATTACAGGCGACGCCTCATGGATGAGGCCCGGATCCCATCCAGATTCAGCTCATTTGTAGGCGTCTTGGATGGATCCGAAAGCATAGCTCTTTTACCCCCAGAGGCTCTCTTTGGTAGAGCTTTCCTTTAGCACCTCCTAACGCGTCCAACACCTTTCGACACTGGCGAAAAAACTGAGGTACTTCCCTGATGGGAGGGGTTATATGGAGGGGAACTGTCTTCCATTGGTTGTGCCAGTGTCCAATCACCGCTGGTGACCCTTAACCCATTATGTAATGACTAGCTCTGTGTCCCGTGGTGTACGATAAAGAAATATCCATTGGGTCTCTCTCTTTGACAGATCTCTAACTAAATTAGACCCTCTCCACATGGGTTTCAAATGGTCTATTCCCCAGAACTTGAGGCCAGTGGGATCCTGATGATGGCACAATTTAAAATGTAATGACACATTGCAAATATCAAACTAGGATTTAAATATCACAATGTGCTCAGCTATTCTAATTTTTAATTGGCGCTTTGTGTGACCTATATAGATAAGCCCGCATTGGCACTGAAGGGCATATACAACATAGGATGTATTGCATGTAATAAATTCACTAATAGTGAACTCCCTATTATTTGAGGTGGAAATAAAATTTTCTACAGCCCTCAATGGTCTATTCACCTCTCTACATGCTCGACACCTCCTACAAGCAAAGAACCCATCCCGGTCCCAGAAAGTGGAGGGTCTAGAAGGTGGATCCAGGGCTTTTCTTACAATTTTATCTGCAAAGCTACGTGCCCGTCTGCCGACAACACTTTATCCATACGGAGAACATGCCAATGAGTGGAAAAGATCTCCTCCACCTCCCTATACTGGGAGTGGAACCCAGAGATAAAATTCCACTCACGTCCCGTGTCTGGCTGGCGAACCGCCACATCTCTAAGGAAGTCTTCTCTGGGACGTATGGCTAAGTCTTGAATAATAGTGTTTAATGATTCCTCATAATATCCCTTTTCAACAAATTTACCCTTTACAATCTCAGCTTGCAAGAGGAAATCAGAGTCCTTAGAACAATTCCTCTTTACCCTAGTCAATTGCCCTTTAGGGATGTTTTTAAGCCACATTGGATGATGGCCACTACTCATGGGTAAATAGATATTAGCATCAGTGGGCTTGAAAAAGACCCTTGTTCCCAAACTGTTGCCATATCTGAAAATGTGAACATCTAGAAAATGGATATCAGTAATGCCGCGTACACACGACCGCTTTTCTCGACGAGAAAAACTGCATTTTTTCTTTTCGCCGAGAAAAACGATCGTCTGTGGGCTTTATGTCGTTTTTCTCGTCGAGAAAAACGGCATAAAAAACGACGAGAAAAATTAGAACATGTTCTAAATTTTCTCGTCGTTTTTTCCAGCATTTTTTTCTGCGGCAGTTTTCCCATAGGGAAACACTGCCGCGGAGCCCACAGACGGTCGTTTTTCTCATCAAGAGAAAAAATGACGGGAAAAACGACCGTGTGTAGGGAACCGCCGTGAATAATGATCGTGTGTACGCGGCATAATACTAAATTCGCTGGTCAATTTAATATTATTAGAATTTGAATTAAGTTCCTCCAAAAACATCTCCAGCGTATCCAATGGTCCACCCCAGACAAAGAACAAATCATCAATATACCTTTTATAAATAAAAGATGGGGTCGGGTCTTTGAAAAAATCTTTTTGTCCTCCCACTCACCCATAAAGAGATTCGCTATGCTGGGTGCAAATCTAGCCCCAATAGCAACCCCCTTACATTGCGTATAAAAGTTACCATCATACCAAAAAAAGTTGTGGCCCAAACAAAAATCCAATGAATTCCTCGAAAAGACTTTTTAGCTATGTGTAATATCATCGCGTTTACACAGAGCCCAATTGAGGGCCAAGAGCGCATCATCATGTTGGATGATGGTGTACAGGGACGCCACATCCGCGGTTACCATGTACACATGCTCATTCCCTCTTAAATCAATTTCCTGCAGCATCTGTAACAGACTCTTAGTATCTTTTAGATATGCACGGGTTAATACCACACTCTTTTGCAGATAGAGATCTAGATATTGCCCCATCCGGGATGTAACTGATCCTATCCCATTAACTATGGGTCTTCCCGGAGGGTGCAGAATATCCTTATCCTTATCCTGAGCACATTGCAAATATCAAACTAGGATTTAAAGATCACAATGTGTCATTACATTTTAAATTGTGCAATCATCAGGATCCCACTGGCCTCAAGTTCTGGGGAATAGACCATTTGAAACCCATGTGGAGAGGGTCTAATTTAGTTAGAGATCTGTCAAAGAGAGAGACCCAATGGATATTTTCGGTGGATACTCTGTCGCCGAAAGGGTTAAATATAGATCTTGACATTAATTGTTTCATTAGCGATTTTTAATTATGTATCTTTGCTCTTTTTTAGCTCCTTTGCATATTATATCTGATTTTAGCATTTTTATTCAGAATTTGTGTATTATGGATATGTATGGTTTTAATGACTTAAACACTATAGAATATATATTATTTATATTGCTGTTTAGTTGGTACTGGTTTGGATTGTTTATTATTTAAGTCGTTATTATTATTGTTTGGATAGTGATTTTAATATTTTAATTATTATCTTTGCTATTTTTAATATATGTGCGATTAATATCGCATATATATATGCCCCCATTTATGACATTGGCGTACGTTTTCCATGTTAATGAATGCAGTGCAATTTACTCCTTTTTGATCCTCCTTTCCACCTGTATACGCCATCAGAGGTTTCCATGGCTGCCGCATTGTGCACCCATTGCCGTGTCATGGAGGCTCTGATTGGTGCGGGCGGCATAGGGAGTGTCTTTATAAGGAGGGTGGCTTGGTCGTGTAGGCACGCCCTCTGTTGAAGTCAGGATATGACAAAATGCGTCAAGGCGTGACCTACACGACGCAAACGGAAGTGATGTATGCGCTCCACTGAGCCGGACCCGGAAGTAAGTTACTTCCTCATACACGTTGATGGGACGGATTGGCATTCTCTACAGTTGAGACGGTGAAGTGCATCTTTATGCTCATTATTGTTTTATTTGATGTACGTTCAATATATGAAGGGGATGTGATGTGGGGGTTTCTTATTAATAAATAGAATTACGCTATGGGCTTTTTTCTATTCATTTATTGTTACGTCTGAGCCTCCATTGATCTGATGTCTCCCTGACGGATGCTGAGTGCAGTTCGTGTTTGGTGTTGATTACCCTCCTGGTGTCAAGGCGTTTTTTTGATCTTGCTTCAGTGAGTTTAAACCCCTGAGGGGGAGTGTGTTCCCACTGGGTGGACCTGGATGTTACGGTGAAGGTGCACACTACTGTTATCCACGATCATCTATGGACATTCTCTGACACTTCTGCACTGTCTATCTATCTAAATACTGTTTGTTACTCTTTTAAGGTGGTGTTGGCCACCCACTTCATACCAACATTTAGCGCAGACCCCCACAACCACCGGGCAAGGGTTGTGGGTATGAGGCCCTTGTCCCCATCAACATGGGGACATCCTCCCCATGTTGAGGGCATGTGGCCTGGTACGGTTCAGGAGGGAGGGGGGGCGCTCTCTCGTCCCCCCTCTTCCCCTGCGGCTGGCCAGGTTGCGTGCTCGGATAAGGGGTCTGGTATGGATTTTTAGGGGGACTCCACGCCATTTTTTTTAAATTTGGGGTGGAGTTCCCCTTAAAATCCATGCCAGATCTGAAGGGCCTGGAATGGATATTTGGGGGAACCCCACGTCAATTATTTTTTTAATTTGCGGCGGGGTTCCCCTTAATATCCATTCCAGACCATTCATTTTTATCAATGACTTTTGTATGTATTGCCGGGAGCCGACAATTCATTAATAGCCGCGAATGAGTTTTAAATGACTTTTTTTCTTTCAAAAATGCCATTTTTTGCAGGGACAGTTCTAAGCACGGGAAACATGCGCCACTTCACATGCATATCATACACACCCCCTAGGTACGAAATTTAAAGGAATATTTCACTTTTATTTTTTCATTTTAAGCATTATTAAAATCACTGCTCCCGAAAAAACGGCCATTTTTAAAACTTCTTTTTGCATTGATACATGTCCCCTGGGGCAGGACCTGGGTCCCCAAACACTTTTTAGGACAATAACTTGCATATAAGCCTTTATAATTAGCACTTTAGATTTCTCCCATAGATTTTTCGAATTTGCCGTGAACACCCCAATTTGTTCGCTGTTCGGCGAACGGGCGAACAGGCAATGTTCAAGTCGAACATGAGTTCGACTCGGACTCGAAGCTCATCCCTATTGATTACCCTCATGTTGTCAAGGCCTTTTTTTGATCTTGCTTCGGTGAGTTTAAACCCCTGAGGGGGAGTGTGTTCCCACTGGGTGGACCTGGATGTTACGGTGAAGGTGCATGCTACTGTTATCCATGATCATCTATGGACATTCTCTGACACTTCTGCACTGTCTATCTATCTAAATACTGTTTGTTACTCTTTTAAGGTGGTGTTGGCCACCCACTTCATACCAACATTTAGCGCTGTTTGGGTATTATTTTAAAACAATTATATTGTTTTTATTTTTTATACCATCATTATTAATATTATTTAAATGTTGTGCTTTTATTCATTTATCTATTTATTGATTTCAACTAAATTGTGTGCTTTTATTGATTTATTTAAATGTTTAATTAACCAAAATGTTGTACTTTTATTTATTTATCTAATGATTTCATCTAAATGTTTTGTTTTTTACTGATTTATCTAATTAATGCTTTTATCAAAATGTTGTGCTTTTTTTGATTTATCTAATTATCAATTTTATATAAATGTTGTGCTTTTATTATTTATCTAATTAATGATTTAAACTGAATTGTGTGATTTTATTGATTTATCTAATAATTTTATCTAAACGTTGTGCTTTTATTAATTTATTTAATGCTTTTATCTAAATGTTGTGCTTTTGTTGATATATCTAATTATCGATTTTGTTCAAATGTTGAACTTTTTATTGAATTATCTAATTATTAATATTATTTAATTGTTGTGCTTTTATTCATATATCTATTTATTGATTTCAACTAAATTGTGTGCTTTTATTGATTTATTTAAATGTTTAATTGACCTAAATGTTGTACTTTTATTAATTTATCTAATGATTTCATCTAAATGTTTTGTTTTTACTGATTTATCTAATTAATGCTTTTATCAAAATGTTGTGCTTTAATTAATGTATCTAATTATTGATTTAACCTAAATTATGAGCTTTTGTTGATTTATTTTAATTCTTCATTGATCTAAATGTACTTTTATTGACTATTAATGATGTATATTGATAATTGTATTTGATTTATGAGATTGTTATCCACTATGTCATGTTAGTTTCATATGCTTATTTTGTATTCCCCGATTTTTATTTTAGCCTCGAGGAAGGGTGATTCATTCACTACTCCCAAAAACACATTGGCTAGTTTATGCCAAACTATCCTGTTTATTTTGAGTTTTAAACAGAACAAAACAGGGAATCTTCCAATGGGAGCACTTTTTCCAGTGACAACTGTCCATGTAACTATTTTCCTTCTTTTGGAAAAATTCTGTTGTTTGTAAAAGTGAACAAAAATCCCTTCAACAAAATTGAATTTAAAATGAATGTCAGCAGATTCCAGATGACTTCAGTAGAGCTTGTTAGATGACAATTTAGAGACTTTGTTTGACCTGACGAAACTGGCTTGGTTAAAGTTAAATATTATGTTATTTCCCTGAGATAACTGTGTTTTGTAACACAATTTAATGAGACGGTTCAACTAATCAATAGGTTTACAAGTAAATTAATTGAACTTCATCGTTGGCCTGTTCACCTGTTGGAAGCAAATATTAGACATGTGCGGTTCGTTTAGTTCCGAATTAATATTCAGACACATTTTTTGTTATTCGGAGATTTGGATTTATCCGGATAACCGAATTACAATATAAACAAATTTTACCGAATGCTCCGAATAACGAAACAAAATTTGTCTGAATTTTGGAAATTCGGACTGAAATTCGAATCTAATTTTACATTGAACTTCAGTCGAAATTCTAACTACACATATTGCTAAAATCAAAGACTGTGTGTGTTATTAGAGTACCATTTTGAAAATAATTCTGTTTTTGTTAAGCCAATGATGATTTAAAGAGTCATTGTAATCATTTGATGAAGATTTTTCTTTTATTTGTTCACTTTGCCGCTTTCAAATCGAAAACCAATATAACATTTTTGTTTCGACCGATTCAAAAATGTATTGATTTGATCATTTCAAATCGAAAAAAAAATCGGTAAATTCGAAAATTCCGAATACGAATTCCGAAAATGAATTTGAACGAACCAACCAAATTTAACTTAACGAAATAACTAGATTAATGAATCAAAACGAAACAAAACAAAACACATTTTTTCGTCATGCACATGTCTAGCAAATATGATATTTTGCATATTTAAAAAAATATATTATCTGACTAAAATAAGCAGGGATTATAAAACTGTTTCTGTAACAAAAAAAGTGGTGAAATAAAAAATAAATAAAAATCATATAAAATTGGATGCATTACCTAAAACAGTTTAGAGTTAAGTTAAAGTAGTAATTATTGTTATTAGCAAATAATTTTAACAAATATAAATGGATATTTTATTTTAATACATTTAAACACAAAGAAATGTATCAGTGGAATACCCATTATGATTGGTCCTTAGTGAAACGGCCATTGGAGGATTTGGCAATGTATGAGTTCATCTATAAATTCCTTATCATATTTAAATACCTGCTAGAACATTTCCATGTAACAGCCCTGGACTACTATTTTCAAAATGTATGGATGATATAAAACCACTCCATATTCCTTGCTATCATTTTGCATTTTTTTCATGCTATTTTTCTTCATCATTTATAACAATACACAGTGACATTTGGCAACCCAGCATTCAAAACCTCCAGAAATGTACATGCAGACTGTCTATACACTATATGGTAAAAACGTTTTTTTGGACCCCTGACATCATAACCATAAAATCTTGTTGGACAACTCATTCCAAAATCACAGGCTTTTGTGGTTATAACAACCTCAATCTCTAGCCACTCTTCTGGAACAGATTTCCACAAGATTTTGAAGTGTTTCTAGTGAAAATTGTGCCCCTTTGTGAGGCTGACGTACTGATGTTGGATGGGAACACCTGGCTAACCATGGACATTCCAGTTCATCCCAAAGGTGCTCAGTAGAGTAGGCCACTTAAGTTCCTCCACACTAAATTTGCTAAACCATGTCATGGACCTGGTTTTGTAAACCTGAAGTAAATTTTTTGAGGGGTGTCCTGAAATTAAATTGCTTATAATCTCAGTACATTTTTTTTTTTGGTTTATATTTAAACGAAATGTGTCAGAGTAGTAACGCAGGGACTGTTGATGTTCTTCTGAGAATGGCAGTTGCGATAATTTTGCCTAATTCTCAGTAAAGATAAGCAAATTGATCCCCTTACATCATAATTCACTGCAAATGTTCCACTTAGTTAGAGAGAATTTATCCTGACAATTTGGTGATTTATGACAAAATTATTATCGCATGTTTGCCTCAACATCCGGACATTTTGGTGCTTGATGGGCCACCATATAGTGTCTTAGATGCGTTATAATTCTCTATAAGGCCCTTCTGCCCTGTACAGCAGTCTATCAACAGAAGGGTGATACTGGCTGGGCAGATCAACCATTGAAAAGCATACGATTTGCCTGGCAGAGACACAGGAAAAGAGCACAAGGCTGAAGAAGTCAACAAATGTACATACAAAGAATGTCTGATGAGAAGGTGAGAAGATAAGTGAATTTTTAAAAATGTATCTGAATCCTAATTTCTTGGATTCTATCCCCAGACCAGATAATTCAACATAGAAAGAATAAAAAATTGGTTCTGGTTACTCTTGATCATCATACCTAACCATCATACCTTAACACATTCAAGACCCTCTGTCTCACCCACAAGTGCACACAAGGAATCGCTCCGCAATATTTATGCGAGAAGATAAAGCATTACACCCCCAAACGCAGTCTCCGATCAACAAACCAAAACCTCCTTCACATCCCCAAATTTCGCTACAAATCAAAGGGAGAACGAAGATTTGCAGTCCAAGGACCACAGCTATGGAACGCGCTACCCACGGATATCCGTATGGAAGAAAACCATCGGGCCTTTAGGAAAAAACTTAAGACCCACCTCTTCTGATGGATCATGAAGCTACTGGATGCTAAGCGCCTTGAGGCGATTTAGTTCGCATTTGTTAGCGCTATACAAGTTTTTCACTCACTCACTCACTCAACAATCCATAGGATTTTATATAGCGTTGACCCCCATCCTTTGCAACTCCATCGCCTTCCACAAGATTATGGAGTGCGTCTGTGGGAATTTGTGTGCAGTAGGACAGAAGGGCATTTGCACTTCATCCTAAAGTGTTCAGTAGGGTTGAGGTCAGGCTCCATGCAGGACATTCGATTCCTCCAGACCAAACTATCTCATCTATCTATCTATCTATCTATCTATCTATCTATCTATCTATCTATCTATCCATACATATCTAATGCAACAACTTGTAGCAAACCTAATATAACTAGAGATTAAATATATATACATATGCAACTGTATTTTTTAAAATATTCTTAACAATCAAACCCTCAACACCTATTCTCGCTCAATTACTTAAAGTGGTAGTAATCTCTGATTTAAATTTTTTACCTACAGGTAAAATGAATATCTCCTAAACATCCACCATTTAGGAGATATTCTAGTGAGTAGCAGCCGATGATGTCACCGGTGCATGCACTCTGAAGGAATGGCATATCCATGCCGTTCTTTCAGAGCTGTGTGCCGCGGCTGAGACTCCTGCACACTCCGCCAGTCAGAAGGCTGGAGTTCGCAAACCCGGAAGGAAGACCGGGTGAAGATGGAAGCTTTTGCAGTGGTGAAGGTGCAACTTTACTACCACTTTAACACACCATTCTAAAACATCAACATACAGTATATCGTAAACTAAATCCTGACTCTAAAAGTTACCTAACTTAACTTCTGAACAAAGCCGTAATACTAACTTTCTCCATTTACCTGATCTTATCCAGACCACATCTAATCAAAATACTTGTGCTGACAACTTTGAAACAACATTGAAAGTTACATGGGCCAAGTGGTAAGAAAAAAATTGGATTTTTATTTATAATATAAAAACATAATATTCTTTATTATCAGGCTATGTGTGGAATTAACCAGACAAGGATACCTGTGTTGACATTTCTTGGGTTTGGTAATCTCTTTCAAATGAAATATTTACTTTTTGTTCTCTTTCTATTGCTTTATATCATGACCCTCTTTGGGAACATCCTGATTATTGGTTTAACTGTTATCAGTACAAAGTTCCATTCTCCCATGTACTTTTTCCTTCGCAATCTTTCTTTATGTGAAATCTTTTACTCTAGTTTTGTCATGCCCCACATCCTTTACCTGGCATGGGGTAATGGAGGATCTGTATCGCTATACTATGTTATCGGACAATTTTATGTATGTGCTTCATCTGGGATTGCTGATATTCTTCTCCTTACTGTAATGGCAGTTGACAGGTATTTGGCCATTTGCAACCCATTAGGGTACCCCACACTGATGAATTTTAGAGCTTGCAGCTATCTAGTCTTTGTGGCCTGGCTGTCAGGATTCATAACGGTGTTCATCACAACTAGTGGAATCTGCAGCTTACAGATATGCCCTTCTGATACCATAGACGGGATGTTTTGTGAGATTGTGTGTATTTTAGAGATGTCTTCAACAGATACCTACATAGTAAAAATGGAAATATTGGTCTTGACCACTGTTTTTTGCTTGTTCCCTTTCATTTTGATCATAGTGAGCTATGTGTCCATATTTAGCACTATCCTAACCATTTCCTCCAAGGATGGGAGGATGAAAACTTTCTCCACTTGTAGCGCTCATCTGACCTCTGTATTTTTGTATTTTGGGACATTGTTTATGATTTACCTGGTCCCTTCTCAACTGTACTCCAAGAAACTGAAAAAAGTTATCTCTCTGGTGTACACTGTATTGATTCCTTTGCTTAATCCACTCATCTACAGTCTGAGGAATCAGGAAATGAAAGCCAGTTTGAAGTCTTATATTACTCGTCTAAAATCTAACAACTATCCGGGGGCTTTACTGCCTTAAAGGAGCACATGACTATGTGATATATACTGTAAAATAAACGTCTGATGTCCCTCCAACTTCACAGAGGCAGCCAGCAGAACTATATCCTCTGGACAAAATGCACCAACATTTACATTTCACCAAAATTGATCATGCAATCGTGAAGTCAGTTTCACCCATTTTTTTTATTCCTATTTGAGAGATTCTGACCATTTGGACCCCTTTTGACAAAAGCTGGCCATAATATTTGGGTGTATATATATATATATATATCAGGGGTGCTCAACCATTTGAAGAGTATCATCATTTTCCATGGGACCAATCCCCATTGAATGTTTACTTACTGTATAATCACATTCACCAAAAAAAAATATCACCATTAATCCTACTCTCGTGCTTAGCTGGTGTGACCAGCCAAAAAAGTTCCGAAGCCAGTGCTGCAGCCTTCATTATATCAGGGCCTTTGCAGCAATCCCTTGAATTGCCAAAACAAGGACTGTAGACTAGCTAAACAAAAAACAACAGACCAGGTAAAGGCATGCCCTAACAGTGCAATAAACCTTTTTATTTAGCAAAGATAAAATGACACATAATGCACTGACATGACACCAAGCTCATCACACAACTGTGAGAATATACCTTTAAAACCCCTGTATGGATGCCACTAGATGTAATACACTTGGCTGAAGCCACATCCCCCTGTGTCTGTGTGTTAGGAAGAAAAGAGAAGAGCGAAGAGCTGGCCACAATAGCGGCTTGTGTATGACAGCCACCAGGATCAACCACTTAAGGACCAGAAGGATTTGCCCCCTTAATGACCAGGCCATTTTTTGCGATTCGGCACTGCGTCACTTTAACTGACAATTGCGCGATCGTGCGATGCTGTGCCCAAACAAAATTTATGTCCCTTTTTTCCCACAAATAGAGATTTATTTTGGTGGTATTTGATGACCTCTGCGTTTTTTATTGTTTGCGCTATAAACAAAAAAAGAGTGACAATTTTGAAAAAAAATAAAAACATTTTTTTACTTTTTGCTATAATAAATAACCCAACATTTTTTTCATCAGTTTAGGCCAATATGTATTCTTCTACATAATTTTGGTAAAATCGCAATAAGTGTATATTGATTGGTTTACGCAAAAGTTATAGCATTTACAAAATAGGGGCTATAGTAATGGCGGCGATCTGCAATTTTTAGCGGGACTGCGACATTGCAGCAGACAGATCGGACACTTTTTTGGGGACCATTGACATTTATACAGCGATCGGAGCTAAAAATAGCCACTGATTACTGTATAAATGTCACTGGCAGGGAAGGGGTTAACACTAGGGGGAGATCAAGGGGTTAAATGTGTTACCTAGGGAGTGTTTCTAACTGTGGGGGGATAGGACTGCCTAGAGGAGGAGACCGATCACTGCTTTTAATCAGTAGGAACAGCAGATCTGTCTTTCCTCCCCTGACAGAACGGAGATCTGTCTATTTACATTGACAGATCTCCATTCTTTGCATCCGCCGGCCACGTGCATCGGCTCTTATACTGGCCGACGTACCATGATGGCGATTCGCCCAGGGGAGCCAACTTGCCGCAGTGTAACTTAAGTGGTTAAGGAGGACCAAGAATCATTCAGTAGAGGGGCATGCACATGAAGGAGGTTGTGCAGGTTGCCATTGGTTTGAGGTTGTGGTCCACATTAGACATGTGCACTGCCAAAAAAATAGTTTTTTTTTTTTCGTTTTTTTGCTATTTTCGGAAATTCGGGAAATTAAAAAAAAAAATTTCATTTTTTTCGGAAATTCGTAAATTTGGGAAATTCAAAAAATTGTTTTTTTTTCGTTTTCGTTTTTTTGCTTTTTTTGGAAATTCGGGAATTCGGGAAATTCGAAAAATTTGTTTTTTTGTTTTTTTTTTGGAAATTCAGGAATTTCGGAATTTCCGAATTACGAATTTTCAAATTACGAATTTTCGAATTTCCGAATTTCCAAAAAAACGAATAAAACGAAAACGAAAAATTTTTTTTTTCGAATTTCCGAAAAAAGCAAAAGAACCAGAAAAAAATAATTTCAGATTTTCAGAGATTCGGAAATTCTAAAAATTCGGAATTCGGAAATTCAACTTTCCAAATTTCCCATTTTCGAATTTTATATTTTCGAATTTTATCTGAGGCTGCAGAGAAAGGGACTGGGGAATCTGTGTCCCTAGTCCCTTTCTCTGTCTCAAAGGGGAGATGGCAGGGGTCTGTTAAGACCCCTGAAATCTCACCAAAGCCCCCCCAACAGGTGTAAAAAAAATACTAAAAATGTAAATAAAAAACACACTGACACAATCCAACACCCCCCAAAAAAAAAAAAAAAGGAAGAGGAAAGCACTGTAAAAAAACATAACAAAAAATCGTAAAAAAAAATAATGTAAAAAAAAAAATACTGACACATGTGCCACTGTCACGTGACATTGAAAAAAAAGTCTCGGTAATCGGTATCGGCGAGTACTTGAAAAAAAGTATCGGTACTTGTACTCGGTCTTAAAAAAGTGGTATCGGGACAACCCTAAAAATAATAATCCAAAATGAATTTATATACTTAGAAATGACATTTTTAAAGTAATACTAATTACTAATTACAATTTTTCATGCCACCAGATTATTATTAGTGGACTTAGTACTGTAAAAGTTTACTTTCAGATTCAAGTATAAATTCTGCTATATGTGTGTGTATATAATGCTATACATGTGCTATGTATTATTGCACCAGTTACCGGTTTCAGCTTTTAAAATGTTTAAAAAAGTTTGAAGATCCCTCCTGTTTCAAACACTCCATATCATCCCCAAGAAACCCACTATCACAGGACTAAATTACTAAAGGCTCGTTGCCCTGAAGCTGTTAATCATTAAATCCTTTAGTAGATCCACCTGAAGGTTATCACAAGCCTTCTGTTGGACCCCCTGCAGTTTACTTAGAGAACAAACAGGTTAGTGGTATATGCTGTCCACATGAGGCTGCACTACATCCTGCAACATCCTGACTCCCCTGGGATGTGTTTAGGGATCCTGTTTGTGGATTTCATCTTGGTGTTTAACACTATTACTCTATAAATCCTCCACTCCAAACTCATCCAGCTCACTGTGCTAACAGCTACCTGCCAGTAGATTACCAGCTGCCTGACGGACAGGAAGCCGCCGGTGAAGCTGGAGAAAATCATATCCAACACCCGGACAGTCAGCATTGGAGTTTCCCAAGGATGTGTCCTCCCCAACTACTCTTTTCCCCCTATACCAACTACTGCACCTCCAGTAATTCATCTGTTATGGTGCTAATACAGTATATGTGAATGATGAAAGTGTCAACAGCCCCATCTGAGATGAGATCGTGAAGTCAGCATACAGCTTTAAAGTATAGTATACATAACATTCTCAAATTACTTAAAGTGGTTGTAAAGCCACTATGTGATGTTCATATCATACCTTCTGTTAGATAACAACATGCGCCCCAATGTATATGCTTTATAAAAAAATATGACAATTTCTACCTTATTTCAGAGTGGCTCACGTGACTGCTCGCCTCTTTCTTTTCCAGTCTGACAGGTACAGCGGGAGGGGCCAAGAACTCCTGCTGAAGTCTGCCGGGACGAGGGGAAGAGAGAGGCAAAGCCTCTACAAAGCAAATACATTGGAGGCGCATGTTGTTATCTAACAGAAGGTATGATATGAACGCTGGGAGCTGAGAGCTGGGAGCCGCTCTGAAATGAGGTAGAAATCATCAGATTTTTAATAAAGCGTGTACAGTGGGGCACATGTTGTTATCTAACAGAAGGTATGGTATGAACATCACATTGTTTTATAGCAGCAGGAAGGGAAGGGGCAAAGCGGCACTGGTATGAGCTAAAAGGCAAGGAGGGGGGAAGAGGACAGAGGAGAGATGCAGATGACAGAGGCACGTAAACTGACCACAGTGCCAAGGCTTAGCAGCCATGATAAACCGTGGTCAGTTTACAGAACCAGGCAGGATCAGCCAGGTATTTTAGATGATACAGGGGTCAAATACACAGCACACACTATCACGTACCTGATAGGAGACTGAATTGAAGAGGCCAGCCTCTCTTATAATTCCTGCCCTGGCCCCACTGAAGATGAGACAGAGGGTGCCGAGAGATAGGAGGGACACGAGTGCCTGTGGGTGTTGATTGCAGAACCTGCAACAGGGAATGCGACTCCAGCTGGGCATGTGACTCCAAGGATACTGTGGAACCAGAGGAGCAGGAACAGCAGTAAAGTTCGGAGGACTGGTCCAGACAACAGGGGCACGCCACTTATTTTGAAGAATCTGGATAGTTCGCTTGTCAGGACCATGTAGCCTGGAACATACAGCAGTGTACAGAGCTGGTGCAGCAGACAGCCAGGCAAGCACTCGAATAGTAGCGGGAGCCAGAATCAGGGGAAGAAGCAGATTCTCAAGAATAGCCGGGGTCCTCAACAGGCGGGCAGCGAGGTACCAAATCATGTGCAGAGCCGAAGTCAGGAACGGAGCCGGGTCAAGGGTAAACAGCAAGGCAGAAGCAGAATCCAAGGTCAGGTCAAGAACACGCCAAGTCAGCAATGGGGAGAACATGCAGGATCAATCAGGACACAGGACACAGCTGAAGATCAGTCAGCAAAAGATATGGGAATGAGCTCCCTTTAAATAGCCCGTCTGGCGCCAAGAGGGATCGCGGCTGTGTGTGTGCGCAACCTCATTTGCGATCGCAAATTCCTGTGCGATTGAACGCGTCTTTTAGCCAATTACCTGGATATACCATGCACATGTGCATATCTATGCACCAGACATTTCACAGGGATTCCCTGACACACGCACTGTGCTGTATAACATGTTTTGACGGAACGGGATCCATTTTTTTATTTATTTTTTAACATTTAAACATTTCAGTTTTATTGAAAAGAGAATCAAAAGTTAACATGCACAACACGCAATTTGCAGATACAACTGCAGCATGTAAACAAAGCAGTATTACAATAGATTCATGTAACAGGGAGTACAGTATGTTGCATATAAGTTTTAAAGTCAGAAAGGCCATACCCTGCCATACTCCACAATACCCTGCCATACTCCGCAATACCCTGCCATACTCTGAAATACCCTGACATACTCCGCAATACCCTGACATACTCCGCAATACCCTGACATACTCCGCAATACCCTGACATACTCCGCAATACCCTGACATACTCCGCAATACCCTGCCATACTCCGCAATACCCTGCCATACTCTGCAATACCCTGCCATACTCCGCAATACCCCGCAATACCCTGCCATGTTCCGCAATACCGCGCAATACCCTGCAATACCCTGACAATACTGTGCAATACTCTGCAATACCCTGCCCATACTGTGCAATACTCTGCAATACCCTGCCATACTGTGCAATACCCTGCCATACTGCGCAATACCCCGCAATACCCTGCAATACTCTGCAATACCCTGAAATACTCTGCAATACCCTGCAATACCCTGCAATAACCACTTCCCGCCCGCCGGCCGTCATATGACGTCCTTGACTTTGTGCAGGGATATCTAAATGATGGGTGCAGCTACAGGCATCATTCAGATATCAGCTTTTTCAGCCGGCGATTCCTTACACCATAAGAACAATCATAGCGGCTGTTCCGCCGCTTGATCATTCTTACAGGAGGCGAGAGGGGACATCCCCCCCTCCCGCCGCCCTCCGGTGCTTCTACCGACTCACCGCTACGATCAAAGCCAGGATTGTTTTTTTTATTTATTTTTTATTTCAGGCTTCCCAGCCTAGAGGTGAGATGTGGGGTCTTATTGACCCCATATCTCACTGTAAAGAGGACCTGTCATGCCATATTCCTATTACAAGCGATGTTTACGTTCCTTGTAATAGGAATAAAAGTGATCAAAAAATTTATTTTTGCGGAAAAACATGTCAAACTAAAATAAATAATGTAAAATGAACAATAAAATATATATATTTTTTAAAGCGCTGTGAGCTCGCATACAGAAGCAAACACATACGTAAGTCCCGCTCATATATAAAAACAGTGTTCAAACCACACATGAGGTATCGCTGCGAACGTTAGAGCGAGAGCAATAATTTTGGCCCTAGACCTCCTCAAAACATGTAACCAGTAAAAATATTTAAAGCGTCGCCTATGGGGATTTTTAAGTAGCGAAGTTTGGCGCCATTCCACGAGCGTGTGCAATTTTGAAGGGTGACATGTTAGGTATCTATTTACTCGGCGTAACTTCCTCTTTCACATTATGCAAAAACATTGGGCTAACTTTACTGTTTTTTTTTTTAAGCACAAAACAGTTTTTTTCGTAAAAAGCGTGTCAGAAAAATTGCTGCACAAATACCGTGCGAGATAAAAAGTTGAAATGACCACCATTGTATTCTCTAAGGTCTTTGCTAAAAAAAACTTATATAATGTTTTGGGGTTCTATGTAATTTTCAAGCAAACAAATGATGATTTTTACATGTAGGAGAGAGATATCAGAATTGGCCTGGGTGCTCCAAAACGCCTGAAGGTGCTCCCTGCATGTTGGGCCTCTGTATGTGGCCACGCTGTGTAAAAGTCTCACACATGTTGTATCGCCATACTCGGGAGTAATAGCAGAATGTGTTTTGGGGTGTAATTTGTGGTATGCATATGCTGTGTGTGAGAAAAAACCCGCTAATATGACAATTTTGTGAAAAAAAAAAAGAAAAAAAATCTTGATTTTGCAAAGAATTCTGGGAAAAAAACAACTTCAAAAAACTCACAATACCTCTTTCTAAATACCTTGGAATGTCTTATTTCCAAAAAGGGGTCATTTGGGGGGTATTTGTACTTAGTGATGGACGAACATCTAACGGGACGGTTCGCGAACGCGATCGCGCGAACGCGCACAAATGTTCGCGTACCACATTTTAATGGCAGGCGAACATTAAAAACCTCCAGGTCATATTTGCAGCCACAAAATACTTACTAGCTGTGCACACATAGTCTCACAACATGGACACTGACATACCAGAAGTATTAAGCGAATCTGTGATCGACAACGACAAGCATTCTTTTTTTATCTGCGAAATTTCATCAATTCAGGAGCGCATGAAGGCCATGGAGGAGAAGCAAGGCCAGGCTATGAAGGGGGCGCAGGAGATGATCCTTCTATTGGAAAAGTTGCCATAAGTTATTGTAGCGGGTATCCCAAATTTAGGGGTGACCTGAGTAATAGTTGGCTTGGGTCTTCTAATTGTTTGGACTCTGCCTTGCTGCTGTTTCACCTGGCGTGCAGTTCCTCTTAGGTTTATAGGTGGTGCTGACACTTTTACCCGGGGTTGAACCACAGGTGATGGAGTGGCTATTGGGTGTCCTCTCTCGGCAGCCATGCAGTGGGCGTGGTCAACCCGCTGTGCATTCCGGAAGAGGGTGCGAATACTTGGGGACCTGTACCGGAGGAGTGTATCCCCTCGAGGGGGGATACAAGCATTGACTGTGGGGTATCGGGCACCTTCAGCCCGAGGCTACGGAGTTCCAGGTAGGCCCAGTACCTTTAACTGGGTCTACAAAGCCAGAAAGGAAACCCAGGGAGCCCAGGTGAGGGTGACCGCTCTGACTAAGAGGAAGCCAGGGGAGGATCGGTCCCATAACAGGAGGCGAGTGATAAAGATTGCTGTCTCGGGAGAGGCCTGGTGACCTGTCGGAGGGAAGGATTCCTTGCTCCGCAGACTGCCTTTGCGGAGTGCTGCTACCTAAGGAGGGATCTCCTTGACTTTGTCCTTGGAGGGGACTAAGTCACTGTTCGAGCTACATGCCGGCTGCTAGTGCCATTGGGTGACTATCCGGGTGAGCTGTACCCACTCGGGACCGATTGGCGGTGAAGCCAAGAGTGTGCCTGAATCAGTTCTATCTGCTAACCCCTTTCTCTTTTCAACTCTCCGGTTACTGAAGCATAAAAGGAAAATAAACTCGTGTTGGAGTTGAAGCGTGGTGTGGACATTGGCCTTCTTTGGGAAAGGTAAAGACTTGCCTCTAAACTCTAGAGGGGAGAACCAGTGGAAGGAAGCAACTCACTGCGGGACCCAAAAATATGACACCACTCAGCCTCTTCAAACAGGAGGGTACGGGCATATATTTTTTCTACAAGTGAGCCAAAAGGTAGAAAAAAGGTCCGTGTGCTACATTATATAAATCGTTTAGACAGTTATGCATATACATGATCTACTGGTCACATGTGTTGAATTCCTCAGAGATCCATGCCTCATTCATTTTTATAAATGTGAGGTAGTCAACATTGTCGTGAGCTAGGCGAGTGTGCTTATCGGTCACGTTCCCTCCTGCTGCGCTGAACGTCCTTTTGGACAGGACACTGGACGAGGGGCAAGCCAACAGTTCCATTACAAATTGTGCAAGCTCTGGCCAGAGGTCAAGCCTGCCCACCCAGTAGTCCAGGGGTTCATCACTTCTCAGAGCGTCCACATCGGCCGTTAACTCGATGTAGTCGGACACCTGTCGGTCTAGGTATTCCCTGATGCTGGATCCGGATGACACCTGTCGATGGGTCGGCTGAAAGAATGATCTCATATCAGAAGTGACCAACACATCTTCAAACCGCCCTCTTCTTGCAGGTGCTGTTGGTTTGGTACCCGCAACTGTTTCTCTGGGAGTGGAAATTCCTCTGCCAGCGCATGCAAAAGCAGAATGCAGCATTTATCTAAGCAAGGCCTGGAAGTGCTCCATTCTGACAGCCCTATGTGATGGTGGTAACATTTCCGGCATTTTTTGTTTGTACTGGGGGTCTAAGTACGTTGCCACCCAGTACTGGTCCTTACCCTTTATGCTTTTTATACGGGGGTCCCTCTTAAAACACTGGAGCATGAAGGCCCCCATTTGCACTAAACTGGAAGCGGTGTGGTGGACTGTCTCCTGCTCATCATCCAGGATAATGTCGTCCTCGTTCTCCTCCCCCCATCCACGGACAACAACAGGGATCCCAGAAAGGTTTAAAGCATGCTCTTCTTGCTCCACCTCATCTGCCCCGGCACCATCCTCCTCTGACTCCTCTTCAGACTCCTGTTGTTGACTTGTCTCAGATAGAGTAGCCCCCCCTGGGAATTCATCCAGGATTGCGATTTCCTCATCTTCCTGCTCCTGCTCCTCGACAGCTTGATCAATGACACAACGCAATGCATGCTCCATAAAGAAGGTGTAAGGTACGTGTCACTGATGGCGCCATGGCTGCGACTGACCAGTTGGGTAATCTCATCAAATGGCCGCAGAAGTCTGCATACGTCGCGCATGAGCAGCCACTGGCGCAGTGAAAAAAAAACAAGCTCCCCAGAACCGGTTCTGCCGCAGAGTTCGTACAGGTAGTCGCTAACTGCACGTTTCTGCTGGAGCAGCCTATCAAGCATATACAAGGTTGAGTTCCATCGCGTAGGGCAGTCACAAATAAGACGTCTGACCGGCAGATTGTGTCGCCGCTGAATGTCAGCAAGGCGAGCCATGGCCG
Organism: Rana muscosa; assembly: GCA_029206835.1. Lineage (NCBI taxonomy): Eukaryota > Metazoa > Chordata > Amphibia > Anura > Ranidae > Rana > Rana muscosa. The sequence goes on along the minus strand of CM055118.1, from coordinate 364,457,582 downwards.
TGTAAGATCTTCTGAAATGGGCCCAGATTTTCCTTGCCTGCCACAAGACGTCCTGGACCCCAGGGTATTTGACAATGAATCGCTGCATGACCAAGTTTAAGACGTGTGCCATGCATGACACGTGTGTAATTTTGCCCTGTTTCAACCCGCTCAGCAGATTGGCAACGTTGTCGCACACCACTTTACCAACTGTCAAATTGAGCGGTGTTAGCCACTGATCTGCCTGTGAACGCAAAGCTGAAAGGAGTGCAGGGCCAGTGTGGCTCTTGGCTTCCAGGCACAACCAGGGTTGCCAACTTTCAGTAAATTTACAAACAGTTTGTAAAATCCGTACTTTTTGCATCTGTCCTTGAATGTCTATTGCGGACATGTAGGCTGCATGTCTGTAACTGACATTCATGGACAGATGCAACAATTATGGATTTTACAGACTGTTTGTAAATTTACTGAAAGTTGGCAACCCTAGGCACAACAGACGCAGCACAGCATGGCAACGTCTCACCTGGCATGTTGAATAGGTTCTGGGGATCTTGGGCGGCGCAGCGGAAGAGACGGTAGCAGTGGAAAAGGAGGAGTCAGCCGAGGAGGAGAGGGAGGATATAGTAAGAGGAGGAGAAGAAGAGCAGGCCTGCATGCAATCTGTGGCGGTAAAACCAAATATACACGGGTGCCACGGGTTACATGCTTGACAGCCATCAGAAGGTTCACCCAGTGGACAGTAAAAGTTATATACCTTCCCTGCCCGTGTTTGCCAGACCATGTGTCTGTGGTCAGATGTATCTTGGCACCGACACTGTGTGCCAGAGATACATTCACTTGCCGCTGAACATGGCCATATAGCTCTGGGATGCCCTTCTGTGAGAAATATTTCCTTCCTGGGACCTTCCATTGTGGTGTTCCAATGGCCACAAATTTTCGAAAGGCCTCCGAGTCCACCAGTTTATATGGCAGTAGTTGGCGGGCTATCAGTTCTGACAAGCCATCGGTCAACCGTTGGGCAAGAGGGTTATCCGGCGTCATAATTTTTTACGCTCGAACATTTGGTCCACGGAAGCCTGCCTTTTTCCAGAAAAACGTAAGGCGAGCATGATGGAAGGTGGAGTGGAGGACAATTGTGAGGAGAGAGGAGAAGGAGAAGTAGAAGAGGCTGGACGGTGAGAGCCTGGAGTGTGGCTTTGTGGGTTCTGACGGCGTTGCTCCCACTGGGCTCGGTGATGGGAGTTCATGTGCGTTCTTAAGGCGGTCGTCCCTAGGTGAGTGTTGGGCTTACCGCAACTTATGCGTTGACTGCAAAGGCTGCAGATGGCAACACTATTGTCAGCAGCGGACACGTTAAAAAAAGCCCACACTGCGGAGCCATGTGCCGGTGTCCTGGGAGCGGCAGATGTGACCGTACATGATTGATGGCTCTCTCCTGATACATTAGCAGTCTGGTTTGTCCCTCCTGTGCAATGTAAGTTCCGCCTGCTTCTCCTCCCTATCTGCTGGTCCATCTCTCCCTCTGAACTCCCCTCCTCTTCCTCTCTTGTGGGCACCCACGTGACGTCCCTAGACACATCATCATCGACGTCACCTTCCCCACCACTATAATTAGAGATCTCGGAGTAGGCAGCAACAGCGGGGACCAACCTCCTTGGGCTGATCTGGGTACTGTCATCAGACTGATGAGTGGCGGTTGTTGCTACCTCCTCTACCTGATCCAATGCCAAGAATTCCTGCGCATCGGAAATGTCTTTTGATGTATCGGAAAATAATTCCTGTGACTCAAGCGGAGGGTATATGGTGGTGGTGGTTTTGTTGGTAGTGTCTTTGGGGGTGCACATGGCAGAGAGTGAAGAGGGTGCAGATAGAGAGGATGAGGAGGGTGCAGAAGAGTAAGGCTAAGTGAGCCACTCAACCAAGTCTGGTGCGTCCTTTGACGTAATCAAACGCACCTTCTGCAACTTCCCACTTTGGCTCAAGCCTGGTGCTCCTGCCTTACCCCTACCACCCCTGTGGAAAGGCCTACCTCTTCCTCTGCCTGTCATTTTTTAAATGACCCTGTGACAAAAGTCTCTAGAGAAGTGCAGTATATGTGGAAGAAGGTATATAACACCCTGCTTCAATCTGTCGTTTTGGGGGGCCACTGGTCTATCACACCAGTTATAATACTTTTTTCTAATTGCGTTTGTCACTCTTTGTAGTTGTAGTATCGCTGCAGAACCGCTCAGCAGTCACAATGCTGCACAGTAGAAATGCACTATAACATGCTTTCTATATTTAAAAGTATTTTATACGTGTATTACACCCCTATACAATGCACACCTAATAGTACATCTATACCAGTCCTTAAAAGGACTTTTTTGGACCTATATTATTTAGCAATTTGTGTAGCTACAGTCTGTCCCTGCGACACACAGCAACCTCTCCCTACAATGACAAAAGAGCTGCATAACCGCTCAGCAGTCACAATGCTGCACAGTAGAAATGCACTATACTAAACTTTATATATTTGAAAGTATTTTAGACGTGTATTACACCCCTATATACTGCACACCAAATAGTACACCTATACCAGTCCTTAAAAGGACTTTTGTGGACCTAAATTAGTTTGCAATTTGTGTAGCTACAGTCTGTCCCTGCGACACACAGCAACCTCTCCCTACACTGACAAAAGAGCCGCAGAACCGCTCAACAGTCACAATGCTGCACAGTAGAAATGCACTATACTATGCTTTCTATATTTGAAAGTATTTTATATGTGTATTACACACCTATATACTGCACACCAAATAGTACACCTATACCAGTCCTTAAAAGGACTTTTGTGGACCTAATAGCTAGTGATTTCAGTCAACACAGCAACCTCTCCCTACACTGACAAAAGAGAATGCAAAATGGCAGCCAGATCAGGTCTATTTATAAGGTAGGGGGTATGTCCATGTGCTGAAATGTCTCAATTGGCTGTCCTGTACCACATGATGGATGTGTCATGGGTCAAAGTTCTTCACAATGTAAAAGAATATGGCGGCCGCGAACAGCGCCATATGTCCGCCGGTTTGGCGAATAGCAAACGCGCAAAGTTCGCCGCGAACCGAGCGAGGGGCGAACTGCAAAACCATCTCTATTTGTACTTTTCTGGCATGTTAGGGTCTCAAGAAATGAGATGGGCCGTCAGTACTTCAGGTGTGATCAATTTTCAGATATTGGCACCATAGCTTGTGGACTCTATAACTTTCACAAAGACCAAATAATAATATGCACCAATTTGCACTTATTTTTACCAAAGATATGTAGCAGTATAAATTTTGGCCAAAATTTATGAAGAAAAATTACAAATTTGCTACGTTTTATAACAGAAACAAAGAAAAATTCATTTTTTTTACAGAATTTTCAGTATTTTTTCTCTTATAGCGCAAAAAATAAAAAACCCAACGGTGATTAAATACCACCAAAAGATAGCTCCGTTTGTGTGAAAAAAAGGACAAAAATTGGGTAGGATGTCCCCATGTTGATGGGGACAAGGGCCTCATCCCCACAACCTTTGCCTGGTGGTTGTGGGGGTCTGCGGGTGGGGGGCTTATCGAAATCTGGAAGCCCCTTTAACAAAGGGGAACTCCAGATCCCGGCCCCCCTCCTATGTGAATTGGTAACAGGGTACATTGTACCCCTATCATTTCACAAAGAAAGTGTAAAAAATTGTAAAAAAGACATAGCTTGACAAGTCCTTTATTTAAAAATAAAAAAATTAAAAATGAATTTCCAGCTATGTAATCCCGTCTCTCGATGTCCAACGATGATCCATTCTCCAGCAACGCTGCAGTCTCCACTCATTCTCCAGCGAGGAACGAAACCCCCATAATGCATAAGAGGGGGCGGGGTCACCCGCCCACATTATTGAGAAACCCCCGGGTGTTACCCAATGACGTGGGTGGGTGAACCCACCCCGTGACGTCATGGGGCGGGGTCACCCGTTCACATCATTCGGTAACCCACGGCTTTCTCCTGAAGTGGACAGGTGACCCCGCCCTGTGGCGTCACAGGGCGGGGTCACCCGTCCACTACAGGAGAAAGCCGGGGGTTGCCGAATGATGTGGATGGGTGACCCAGCCCCGTGATGTCACGAGGTGGGTTTTGCCCACCCATGTCATTGGGTAACCCCCGGGGGTTACCCAATGACGTGGGCGGGTGACCCCGCTCCCTCTTAGCGTCATGGGGGTTACCATCATGGGGCAATCTGGGGGTTACCCATGCCTGGGACGGGTGACCCCACCGCCTCTTACGCGTCATGGGGGTTTCGTGTGGAGTGGAGACTGGAGAATCGCTGGAGAGCATCGCTGGAGTCAGAATGGGATAATATTTTTAATAAAGGACTTATCCCAACTGTGTCTGTGTGGTTTTTAAAATTTATGTCATTTTCTTTTGTGAAATATTAGGGGTACAATGTACCTCGTTACCAATTCACATAGGGGGGTGGAATCTGGGGGCCCCCTTTGTTAAAGGGGGCTTGCAGATTCCAATAAGCCCCTCGCCCGCAGACCCCCACAACCACCGGGCAAGGGTTGTGGGGATGAGGCCCTTGTCCCCATTAACATGGGGACATCCTCCCCATGTTGAGGGCCTGTGGCCTGGTACGGTTCAGGAGGGGGAGGCGGTCTCTCTTCCCCCCTCTTTTCCTGTGGCCTGCCAGGTTGCATGCTCAGATAAGGGTCTGGTATGGATTTTTGGGGAGGACCCCACGCCATTTTTTTTATTTTGGTGCGGGGTTCCCCTTAAAATCCATACCAGGCCTGAAGGGTCTGGTATGGATTTTTGGGGGGAACTCCACGCCATTTAAAAAAATAATTAAATTGCGCGGGCTTCCCCTTAATATCCATACCAGACCTGAAGGGCCTGATATGGAATTTGGGAGGGACCCCCCTTTTTCTTTTTTTTGGTTCGGGAACCCCTGCCATTTTTTTCAATGACTTTGATCTGTATTGCCGGGACCCGACAATTCATTACAGCCGCGAGTAGTTTTAAATTACTTTTTTTCCCTTTAGAAATATGTGCAGGGACAGTTCTAAGCACGCGAAACATGCACTACTTTACAGGCATACCATACACACCCCCCAGGTATGAAATTTAAAGGAATATTTCACTTTTATTGTTTCACTTTAAGCATTATTAAAATCACTGCTCCCGAAAAACGGCTGTTTTTAAAACTTTTTTTTTGCATTGATACATGTCCCCTGGGGCAGGACCCAGGTCCTCAAACACTTTTTATGACAAAAACTTGCATATTAACCTTACAAATGAGCACTTTTGATTTTTCATGTTCGTGCCCCATAGACTTTAACGGTGTTTGCGGCTTCTGGTGCAAACTGAACCGGGGGGGTGTTCGGCTCATCCCTACTTAATGGTAACTATTACTATAACCGGTAATAAAATAAACCGATTACTAGCAAAGTTATAATGTCTACAACTCAAGAACCCATTGAAGATGTATGAGCCTATCTTTGTTTTCAAATGTTATACCTGTATAGCGGGGTCTCCTTTAAGGCCCCATGGACTACGTTACCCAGAACCCTGGTTGGCACCCAGGGTGGAACTTGCCACCGCAGAGACTCATGGGTGGGATATAAAAGGAGGGGGCGAGGCTAAGCTCGGCCTCTTTGGACACTGCGCTGCAATCAATAGGACTCCCTGTGCGGATCTGCTGCAGTGCAAGGCCCGAGGCCTGGGGCTTGCATACCTTCCAAAGAGCCTTCCACCCCACTGCTGAGCCTGGGTGACATCTGATTTCTTTTGAGTTGCTGACCCCAGTTGGATCGGAGACCCGATCGTTGCAGACACTGTGTGTGGAGACACAGTGGTGGAAGTCCCGGACTGGGATCGCGTCCGGAGGGGTGAGCGAGCACCTGCTCACATCATTAACTTGTACTTTAATTCGGCCTAGTGACTGAATTGGCCCATCGTGCTATAGTTACTGCCACGCCGGAGACTAGTGGCGGAACTGAGTTGTGTAGTCTCCGGTGAAGTGTTCTTTCTTTATTAACCGTTATTGGATTACAAATACTGTTCCTGAATGTGCACCACCGTTCATCTGCATGCGAAGAATTGTTCTTACAGAGACTGAGCTTTATCTGAGTCAGGCCTGACCAGGGATTAGAATTTGTTGGTGCGCCACATTGCATATAGTGAAGATAGCTGCAAATGTGGCGTGTGATCACTCTGCACTATCGCTGATTAGTATGTTTATAACTGCAGGGCTCTGCATGTATGTTATGTGATATGTTTATCATTTACCTTTATACCAAAGTAAATCAATCTACAGTTTATCACTCCAGTATCAGTGCTCATTATTGCATATATTAACTGCCTATATTACTGTGAGATTGTGCATAACCTGGTATAGAGAGTTATATGAAGGTAACCACCCCTAGACTAACTGTGCCAGAGTGGGTCGAGTAGATTGCCGGGGGTTGGCGATGTTGTATACAGGGCCCGAAACAAAACCAGCGGCTCTCTTAGCTGGGGGTATCACTACACATAGGGGCTCCGAGTCCGGGATCCTTATACAGCAAGTGAACACGCCAAAAGTACCGGCATGGACCCGCTGGAAGTAGAACAGTGGTGCGCAGTGGCTGGCACCGATTCAGCCGCGGCAGTAGTTATTGAACTCCCGGGGACCTGGCAAGAAGGAGCGATAAAGCAGCTAATAATGTCACTATCACCATGCCAGAAAGCATGGGTGATGGATGTAAGGTCGAATTCCTCGCTTAACCATGCATTAGTAGACTGGAAGAATGAAATCCCAGAGCATTTCAAAAGTCCAAGCATACAAGCAATGGATGATCAGACCTATAACTTGATACATGCGCTGCCACTCAAGGGGGAATGGTTCCAAACACCAAAACTATCTCCTCCACAAATATCTCCACTTCCATCCCCTAAAACAGGAAAGCAGAAGGGTACAGAGAGTCCTGGATCACCACCGGCCACCCTCAGCGCAGAATTATGCGCTGTCCTGGGGGAGATTGTAGCCCAGTGTAAGAAGGATCCTACAGATTATATGTGGAATGGAAAAGACACGATGGGAGAGGGATGACATTGCTCACCCCGATAGTCAGAAGAATGGGATGTTCCCCCAGTGGGGTTTTTTGGCAGCTCAAATCAAAAATTTATAACAATGTATGTATAAAGTTTGTTTATTGAAATTCAAAAGAAATGATTGTACAGGTTTAAGATATGAGCTCTGGTAACATGTAATTGAACACAATTGCAAACACTACAAATTGTCATACAGCTTAACACATTGTATATGAAAGCATGTAGCAATTATTAACGCGTTTCAACCCTTTCCATGGGTCTTCTTCAGAGGTTTCGGTGTTGCTATAAAAAGGTATATAGAATAAGTTTAAAATATTTTTACCAATTTTTTACAAAGTTTAAGAGTATATAAATAACATAGTCACCAATTTATTGTGTGTATACACTGAACATCTTTACCGGGATTTCCAACAGGAGATGCCCCAAGGTCCCAGAATACCTTCCTGGTCGTGTAGATTCCCCACGCACTGGAATAACACTGGGAGGGACTGCAGCTTACAGGAGTTCACCACATGGGATGAGAATCCCCAAATGGGGGGAACCCAGGAAGGTGCTGACACCTGCGGCGGAGCATTTAAAGCATAATTACACAGTGCTTAGCATTGTGTCAAAATAGTAAAACATATAAAACATCAAAGTGTTGAGCAGACAGAAATGTGCATCCTCTCAATTGGGTATGTCACCTCAATTATTCAAATATTTGTTATTATCTATATATTTATAGGTTTATTGATTAATATATAAATCAATCAATAATAATTATGGTCACATTATGTATCAAGTAGCGCTGTGACGAAAATTGTGAAGATGAGCAGTGGTGTATGTAATGATCGATGTGATAGTGTGATGAAGCAATAAATACAGATTAATGTGAAAAAGAATATGATGGGGATGTCAAATTAGTGCATGTATAGGAAAGCTGATAAACCCCCCCCCTCCCTTCCCCTTCAATCCAAAAACTCCCTAACTAATGTATGGGTTATACCCCTAGTTATCCCCCATATGGCTCCCTAAAGGCGCCAATCCGTGCCCCCATACCCCTCATACCTCACACATAATTACCCTCCCCATGAGCGCTTGCCCCCTTCCCCCCTCCCCCCCCCTCCACAGAAAGGCAGACCCACCCTCCACAGAGAGGATCCATGAAAAAATGAAACAAAACACCCATGAATCAGTGAAAAGTGAATAAGTAATAAAGTGCTATTTTAAAAAGTGTAAACATATTACCTTATAGTATAAGTGTTGTGAGGGTGAGAGCCCCTGGCTTAGAAGAAATGTGTTTGAAATGGACACAGGACTCTCAAAGAAGCTATTTGAGAAGTTCCAGCAAAAGATTGCTGAGCAGAGAAAACTATGCTTTAAGTTTTCTCTGGATTTTGTAAGTCTGGATTGGGGCTGGAAACTTGAAGACTTCAAAGTGCATTGGGAGGGATGGAGTCTTCAGTCATGTGTCCGGGTTTTCTAGGAGCTCTGCAGGTTGAGTGTGTGGCCAGGTGCACACACTCATTATAAGGCAGAGCTGAACATAGCTCAGTGGGAGTGGAAAAGGAGTTGGTGTTACAGCAGTTGCTGGAAGGAAGTGTGCTACTGAAAAAGAACTCAGGCAACATCCTTAAGACGTTTATCCATGTGGGAGAGGTTCCAGGTCAGTAGACTGAGAGGGGTGGGCCAGCTAAGAGAGTCGGGGAGACTGTAACTGAGACAACTGGAAGAGAGTCTTGGGGACCAGAGGGGACTGTAAGTCTTGGAGGAGTGTGGAAGCCTGGAGTGTCAGGAGAGCCCTTCCTAGAGGCCAGGAGTGGGCCTGTGCAGCAAGGAACAGCGCCCAAGGCTGAGCGAGCCTTAAGAGCCAGGTGGATTGGCATTTTCATGTGTTGATGTTTTTGGGAGAAGAACCCCTGTGTGGGAAACCAAATGCATGTATGAACTTTACTTTCTGTTTCTTTCAATAAAAGTGGGCTACCGCGCCCTTAAACCTTAGTTCCTGTTGGCTGTGAACTTACCTACAATGCATCTATCACTGAGCTAAACATCCCCCAATGTTACAGTGGTGGATTCAGCGGGCACAAGACGGTGGAATCCGGGTCCTTGCTCCATAGTGAGTTCAAGTCGTCAGGAACTGTTGGCTGTCTGTGGATGTGCAGCCAGGCAAAAGGCATTGCGTGTTGCAGGTGGTGTACCTGTAAAGGAAAAGTCAATTTTTTTTCTCTGCAGTGAACTGCTGCTAGCTGTGTGTGGCAGCCAGGCAAACTGCATTGCGCAGAAGTTTATTGGATGGACTGGTGCATGCAGGTAGTGCACCTGTGAGAATTTTTTCTTTTTACTACCGTGAACTGTGTAACAAACTGCTGTGCATGTGACTGCAAAGATGAGGCAGTCAAAACACAAGAAGTTCATATTAAATCAAGTTCAAGGGGAAGTGAGCTCAGCATGGCCTGAGAAGATGTCTACGCCTAGGAGGGCCAGTCAAAAGGGGCCAGTGGTGTATGAGACCGTGAATGAGTGGTTCAAGCGGAACCAGACTAAAGAGTCGGATGCAGTTCAAGGGGCTATGATCTTGGCCTCTGATTACATGCAGCCCATGCTGCCCACAGAGGAGGTTGGGGACTTCCTGGAAAAATTTGAAAAAGTCGCTGTAAGGAGAAAATGGCCTAGGAATCGGTGGCCAAAATTGCTGCAAACCTTGTTACAGATAGAGTTCCGGTCGGTTTACCATTTGATGGATGGGGACCAGGATGACTACTGCAAGTTTAAAGAGGAAATCCTTCTCAGAGGAGAGTTCCATCGCATCATGGGCTCCAGCAAAGAGAGGTCATCGCCAATAGCAACGGGAGACGCATCACGGCGACAACAAAGCACCAGTCGAGCGGTGGCTCGGGAGAGCATGAGTGCGCATCGGTGTACCAGCCCTGCGTTTTGTAAGTCTGGATTGGGGCTGGAAACTTGAAGACTTGAAGACTTCAAAGTGCATTGGGAGGGATGGAGTCTTCAGTCATGTGTCCGGGTTTTCTAGGAGCTCTGCAGGTTGAGTGTGTGGCCAGGTGCACACACTCGTTATAAGGCAGAGCTGAACATAGCTCAGTAGGTGGAAAAGGAGTTGGTGTTACAGCAGTTGCTGGAAGGAAGTGTGCTACTGAAAAAGAACTCAGGCAACATCCTTAAGACGTTTCTCCATGTGGGAGAGGTTCCAGGTCAGTAGACTGAGAGAGTTGGGCTAGCTAAGAGAGTCGGGGAGACTGTAGCTGAGACAACTGGAAGAGAGTCTTGGGGACCAGAGGGGACATGCGCTGCCACCACTGCTCATCTTCACAATTTTCGTCACAGCGCTACTTGATACATAATGTGACCATAATTATTATTGATTGATTTATATATTAATCAATAAACCTATACATATATAGATAATAACAAATATTTGAATAATTGAGGTGACATAACCAATTGAGAGGATGCACACTTCTGTCTGCTCAACACTTTGATGTTTTATATGTTTTACTATTTTGACACAATGCTAAGCACTGTGTAATTATGCTTTAAATGCTCCGCCGCAGGTGTCAGCCCCTTCCTGGGTTCCCCCCATTTGGGGATTCTCATCCCATGTGGTGAACTCCTGTAAGTTGCAGTCCCTCCCAGCGTTATTCCAGTGCGTGGGGAATCTACGAGACCAGGAAGGTATTCTGGGACCTTGGGGTATCTCCTGTTGGAAATCCTGGTAAAAATGTTCAGTGTCTACACACAATAAATTGGTGACTATGCTATTTATATACTCTTAAATTTTGTAAAAAATTGGTAAAAAAATTTGAAACTTATTCTATATACCTTTTTATACTAACACCAAAACCTCTGAAGAAGACCCATGGAAAGGGTCGAAACACGTTAGTAATTGCTACATGCTTTCATATACAATGTGTTAAGCTGTATGACAATTTTTAGTGTTTGCAATTGTGTTCAATTACATGTTACCAGAGCTCATATCTTAAACCTGTACCATCATTTCTTTTGAATTTTAATAAACAAACTTTATACATACATTGTTATCAATTTTTGATTTGAGCTGCCAAAAAACCCCACTGGGGGAACATCCCATTCTTTTGGATCGTACAGATTACCTGATGTCGGGATACAGAAAACTCAGGGTATTTTCTGGAAGAAAACCTGTACCTTCGGGAGAGGAGGGATTTGAGGAGTGGCTAGACGGCGCCACTCAGGCCCTAGAGGAATGGGAAGTCCCGGAACACCGAAAAAAACAAAGAATCACTGAGAGTTTGAAGGGGCCTGCTCTGGAGGCCATACACAACCTTAAGCTGTGCAGGAAAGACTGCAATGCGCAGGATTATCTGGACATTCTGCAGAATGTGTTCGGCGGAACGGAAAAAGTCACTGAGCTCACTTACCAGCTGGAGCACTGCTACCAAAAGATGGGAGAGCAACTGTCAGAGTTCATGAGACGTCTGGACAAGATCCTGCATAAGATCCTACTAAAAAAGGGATCGACCCAAGGAAAGTAGATGAGGCCCGTGTCCTACAGGTGTTGAGGGGAGCTCAGCCCCTAGACCCTATCGCATTAGCGCTACGTACCCGACAGGACGGGAAGAGCCTGGAATACCCCGATTTAATCCAAATGGTCAGAGAAGAAGAGGCTATGTTGGAATACAAAAGGAGGCACCAACCAGTTGACCCAACCAACCCTCCGGCGGTGATGGTCAGGTCGGCCATGACCCCTGAAAGAGACTCAGAAGTGGAGGCCCTGAAATCACAGATGTCCCAGGTATTGGGGATGCTGACCTCTTTGATGACAAAGGATTCAAAGGTACCAGAAAGGGAGGGACCAAAAAAGGAACTGTTTCCAAATACCTCAGCGCCCGCTTCCCTACAAGATTGGGGGGATGCGATTTGTTTCAACTGTGGAGGAGTAGGACATATCGCAAAAGTGTGTTCCAGTCCCAAGAAAGAGAAGCTGAATAATTGCAAGTTGGCGGAAAACTTGAGAGGGCCCCGGTGAAGGAGTCAACCGGGTGCCCATCATTTCCAGTGAGCTCCAAACTGAATGAGAAGTACAGAAAGAGGGAAGACAAAACCCCTCAAAAGAAGCACAGTATTCCCCAGCGGGAATATACACCAAAGAAAGAGAATAATGTCCCTCAGCGGGTACTTACACCCATTAAGAGGAGGGAGATCAATGCATGCCGAGCCCAAGAGAGACTAAAGTCCAAAGAGAAATGGAAGAAAGAAAGTTCAAAGGTAAAATGCAAGGATCAAAGGAAAGAGACCCCTTCGAAACAATATCCAGAGAAGCTGGTAGGCCCCTCCCCCATAGTACCAATTCAAGTGGAGGGAGTCTACACAAGAGCCATATTGGATACTGGGGCACAAGTGACCCTGTTATATCGGGACTTCTATGATAAGCATCTAAGTCATCTACCCATCCAGAAGATTGAAGATTTGGAAATATGGGGAATTGGAACCCAGAGGTTCCCGTATGATGGTTACCTGCCCATAAAACTGACCTTCGACCCGTCTGTGGCCGGGAAGGCTGAAGTGTTCGATACCCTGGCTGTGGTGTGCCCCCGACCGCCTGGAGCCATCAAGAACTCCCTCATAGTAGGGACCAACACGGACCTGGTCCTGAGGCTCTTGGCCCCTCTAGCACGAGGAAAGAACCCCACAGTCACCAAAATCCACCCAAAATCCACCCAATGCTGAAGACAGCCTACCAGCGACTGGTCTTAGAGCAGAAGGCCCCAGAAGAGGGGGTGGGGAAAGTCTGGAGGCTAGGAAGGAGAGGAATAGTGTTGCAGCCCGGTGAGGTAACCTGTCTCAGAGCCACTGTGAAGCTTACTTGGGAGCAACCCGCGCCCTTTGTCATGTTGGAACCAGACCCAAGGGAAAAACACTCGGGCCTGGAAGTGGTCCCGTTGAGGGCCTTGAAGAAGGCACGCTGCAAAGTACCTGTGAGTGTCAGGAATACTATGGATGGCCCCGTGGAGATCCCAGCCAGGATGTTGCTGGGCCAGGTGAGCCCTGCTGCCCCAGTTGTCTTGTCAGATGTGGAGAAGACAGAGGGAGAAAGGACCGTTTGGGAGAAGCTCTGCATGGAAAACACAAACCTGCCAAGGGCTTGGAAAGAGAGAGTCAAGGCCCAGTTGACCAGGTGGAGAAGGATCTTCTCTCAAGAGTTCGATGTGGGGTGTGCGAACAGTGCCACCCACCGAATCTGCCTCCAGGAAGACAAGCCCTTCAGGGAGAGGGTCAGGCGAGTCCCGTTAGCAGACCTTGAAGATTTGAGGGAACAGCTCGCCGAGCTCAAGCGAACCGGTGTTATCCGGGAGTCTAGAAGCCCCTACGCCTCTCCGATAGTGGTGGTCAGGAAGAAGAATGGGTCATTGAGGCTGTGTATCGATTACAGGACCCTCAACAGGAGAACCTTACCCGACCAGTATACCACTCCAAGGATAGAGGATGCCTTACAGAGCTTGTCTGGAGCCAGGTGGTTCAGTGTCATGGACCTCAAGAGCGGATACTACCAGATCCCTATGCATCCTGATGATAAGGAAAAGACAGCTTTCATAACTCCTGTGGGGTTCTTCGAATTTGACCGGATGCCCCAAGGTCTGTCTGGAGCCCCAGCCACTTTTCAACGCCTCATGGAAAAGACTGTAGGAGACATGAACCTCATCGAAGACCTTGTATACTTGGATGACATCATTGTCTTTGGGAGAACTCTGGAGGAACATGAAGAGAGACTGGAGAAAGTTTTGAAAAGACTCAGTGAGGAGGGACTCAAGCTTTCACCCGAGAAATGGCAGTTCTATCAGTCATCAGTTAACTATCTGGGACACATAGTGTCTGAAGAAGGGGTAGCCACAGACCCCGAGAAGTTGGAGGCAGTCACCTCCTGGCCACGGCCCACCACCGTGACAGAACTCAGATCCTTTTTGGGATTCTGTTCCTATTACAGGAGGTTCGTGGAAGGGTTTGCCCGAATTGCCAGACCCCTGAATGAACTGCTCAAGACAGAAGGGGAAGAGGATGACTTGGGCCCCAGGAAGCCGGGGGAGTCAGTCAAAGACCAGTGGAACGAGAAGTGTGAAAAGGCCTTCCAGATGTTGAAGAAAAGCCTAACCACTGCCCCTGTCCTGGCCTACGCAGACCCAAAGAAGCCTTATGAACTCCACGTAGATGCCTGTCATGATGGTCTGGGAGGAGTGCTCTATCAGGAGCATGAAGGACAACTGCGACCTGTTGCATATGTGAGCAGGAGTCTGACCCCTCAGAAAAGAACTACCCCACTCATAAGTTGGAGTTTCTAGCCCTCAAGTGGGCTGTAGTTGACAAACTCAAAGACCATCTGTATGGGGCTGAATTCACCGTGTAAACTGACAACAACCCCCTTACTTACCTTTTCACCACAGCAAAGCTGGATGCCACAGGACATAGATGGCTGGCGGCACTGTCTGCTTTCAATTTCAGCCTGAAATACAGGCCTGGGGCTGGAAATCGAGATGCAGATGCCTTGTCGAGAAGATCTCATGCCCCTGCAACAGTACAGAAGACTGGACTCAAGTGGCACCCGACGGGGTGCGGGCCCTCTGCCAGGGGGCTGAACTCCAGGCCCGTGGTGGCTCAAGAGCGGAAGAAATAGGGGTCACCATGGTAGGGGTCCCCAAACAATACTGTGGGGTAACCCAGCTGGAGGAAGATGACTTGCCAAAATTGTCTAAAAAGGAGTTGAGATGTGACCAATTGGAAGACCCTTTGGGGAAATTGGTCCTGGAGGATCCTGGAAAGTCGGGATCCAGATAGACTTTTGCGTCAACCTTTAAAGGAAGCTCGCCTGTTGACAAAGGAGTGGGACAGGTTGCAGGTGCATCAGGGAGTGGTCTACCGAAGGGGCCCCTCTGATGACCTAGAAGACAAGTGACAACTGTTTCTACCACATCGAGACCGTCCTGGTCGCCCTGCATGACAACCACGGCCACTTGGGAGCTGAAAGGACATTTCAACTTGTTAGGAGTCGGTTCTATTGGCCCTGCATGAGGGCCGAAGTTGAAGAATACTGCCACTTATGCGCACGCTGCATCCAAAGAAAGACTTTACCCCACCAAGCTGCCCCAATGGGCCATCTATAAAGTCAAGGCCCACTGGATTTGGTATGCATTGATTTTCTATGCCTCGAACCCGACTTGAGTGGACTAGGAAATGTTCTTGTGGTAACCGACCATTTCACCCGATATGCCCAGGCCTTTCCAACCAAAGACCAGAAGGCTTCTACTGTAGCCAAAGTGCTCATGGAAAAATACTTCGTACATTACGGGCTACCACAGCGGCTCCACTCGGATCAAGGAAGGGACTTTGAAAGTCGGCTGATCCGGAAGCTCCTGGATTCTTTAGGGATCAAGAAGACCCGAACCACTCCCTACCATCCACAAGGGGATTCTCAGCCGGAGAGGTTCAACCGAACCTTGCTCAACATGCTGGGGACTTTAAGTAGTGAGAAGAAGCAGCACTGGAGCAAACATATAGCAGCAACTGTGCATGCTTATAACAGTACCACAAGTGATGCAACAGGGTACTCACCCTATCGACTCATGTTCGGGAGAGAAGCAAGACTACCCGTAGACCTGGCCTGTGGCACCTCCATAGACCATTCCTCAGTCACTTCCCACAAAGGTTATGTAGACAGGCTTAGACACAGTTTGAAGTTGGCCTATGAGCAGGCCCAAGCAGCCTCAGATCAAAGGGGAGCCCGCAACAAGAAAAACTTTGACCTGAAAGTCCGGATTCAAGATCTACAACCTGGGGACAGAGTGCTGCTCCGGAACTTGGGGATCCCTGGAAAACACAAGCTTGCAGATCGGTGGAGGCCTGAACCCTATGTTATTTGCAAGAAGCTGCCGGGCCTACCTGTCTACAAGCTAAAGCTGGAAGGAAGGGTGGGTCCATTAAAAACTTGGCATCGGAACCACCTACTCCCACTTGCAGAAGCAGTTCGGATACCTCCTGTGAGGGATTCCCCTGAGCCAACTTCCATCTTGGATATTCCCAAGCCAAACACTCGCTCCCAAACCCCTCGGGCTGAGGAAACAGATGTCTCTGAGCTAAGTGAGGATGAGAGAGAAGAACTTGAATGGTTATGGCCTTCTCAGGCCCCAGAAACTTCTGCTATAGATCTTCCACCTACGGAAGACATCATAGATAGTACACTGAATGCAGAAGCTACTGAATTCATCCCGTCCAGTCCTTTATCAGATTCTTGAGAAGATGCCTGTGACCCACTCTCAGAGGAGGACCCAAGAGATTCCATGTATCTCCCTGCTCCTGAGTCAAGTGCTCCAGAACCAGTGGAAACTCCCAAGTCTGTTCCAGGGGAGGAACCTGCAGTATCTGAACCAGAAATCCCAAGAGAACAAAGGATGAGAAGGACCATAAGTCCTCTCCGAAAATTGACTTACCCACAAATGGGGGAGAGCTCGGAAGACACTGTGGTCACTGCCAGGAGGAGTGTGGAAGACCCTGTTCCTTCTACTGTTTATTTAGTGGAGGGAAACCCCAACTCACCCTCTGGCACAGTTAGGCAGGCCACTAATGATACTGTGGGCAGGGAAGTCCAGCCCCTCGTTTTTGGTGGGAACTTCCTCTGCCGACATCATACGTATCTTTATCTAATGTTGTGCGTAGCGTGTGTTAACAGTTAACTTTGGGGACCAAAGAGTTTGAGTGGGGGGAGTGTGTAGCGGGGTCTCCTTTAAGGCCCCATGGACTACATTACCCAGAACCCCGGTTGGCACCCAGGGTGGAACTTGCCACCGCAGAGACTCATGAGTGGGGTATAAAAGGAGGGGGCAAGGCTAAGCTCGGCCTCTTTGGACACCGCGCTGCAATCAATAGGACTCCCTGTGTGGATCTGCTGCAGTGCAAGGCCCGAGGCCTGGGCCTTGCATACCTTCCAAAGAGCCTTCCACACCACTGCTGAGCCTGGGTGACATCTGATTTCTTTTGAGTTGCTGACACCAGTTGGACCGGAGACCCGATCGTTGCAGACACTGTGTGTGGAGACACAGTGGTGGAAGTCCCGGACTGGGATCGCATACGGAGGGGTGAGCGAGCACCTGCTCACATCATTAACTTGTACTTTAATTCGGCCTAGTGACTGTCTTGGCCCATCGTGCTATAGTTACTGCCCCGCCGGAGACTAGTGGCGGAACTGAGTTGTGTAGTCTCCGGTGAAGTGTTCTTTCTTTATTAACCGTTATTGGATTACAAATACTGTTCCTGAATGTGCACCACCGTTCATCTGCATGCGAAGAATTGTTCTTACAGAGACTGAGCTTTATCTGAGTCAGGCCTGACCAGGGATTAGAATTTGTTGGTGCGCCACATTGCGCATAGTGAAGATAGCTGCATGTGGCGTGTGATCACTCTGCACTATCGCTGATTAGTATGTTTATAACTGCAGGGCTCTGCATGTATGTTATGTGATATGTTTATCATTTACCTTTATACCAAAGTAAATCAATCTACAGTCTATCACTCCGGTATCAGTGCTCATTATTGCATATATTAACTGCCTATATTACTGTGAGATTGTGCATAACCAGGTATAGAGAGTTATATGAAGGTTACCACCCCTAGACTAACTGTGCCAGAGTGGATCGAGTAGATTGCCGGGGGTTGGCGGTGTTGTATACAGGGCCCGAAACAAAACCAGCGTCTCTCTTAGCTGGGGGTATCGCTACACCAAGAAAATGTTCTTATATACTCAAATGACCCACAATGTATTGTTCACAAACTCGTCATTATTTTTCCTATTCTTATTTTCTGTTCTATATGGAAAAATGTTTCAATAAAAACTATTGAAATAAAAACAAAGGGCCATGAAATACACCTGTTGGAAGGAGATATGACATTTTCATAAATAATATATTATAATTATCTGGCTAAAATATACACCATTGTAGGACTTTTTTTTTTTTTAACAAACTAGCTTTAATGATAGTGAAATTAAAGAAAAAAAGTATTTAAAATAGCATATACTCCCTTGGTTTTAATTGTTTTTAGCAACTCGTTTAAAAAATATATAAATTATTATTTTCATGTTTCAGAGGAATACCTATTATGATTTGTGAGACAGCCGCTTGAGGATTTGGCAATATTTGAGTTCATCTATAAATTCCCCATCACATTTAAATATGTGCTAATACAAATGTAACAGCCCTGAAATGCTATTTGCATGTTACTTCATCCAACTATAGATGATATGAAATCACTCCATATTCTTTGCTAACATAGTCAAATTATACAGTATGTCTTGAACGTCTATATCAATACACAGTGACATTTGGTAACCCAGCATTTAAAACCTCCAGAAATGTACAAGCAGACTTTTTATATACCATATGGCAAAATGTTTTTGGACGACTATCCAGCTTAGCTATAAATGCTTGTTGGACATCCCATTCCAGCATCACGGACATTTGTGGTTGTAAGAGTCTCAAGCATTTTGTGGTTCTAACAGTCTCTACTCTTCTGTGAAGGCTTTCCTCAAAGTTTTGGATTGAGTTTGTAGGAATTTATGCCGATTTGTGAGGTCAGGTACTGATGTTAGGTAAGAAGAAGCTCATGACTGTAAGGTACCTGTGATTGGTAATGTCCAAAGTGGAACTTGTGTGCTGAGGATTCAGGCGAAAACGTAGTCAGGCAGATTAGGTTGGCAACAGGTCAGGAAAAACGGTACACGATCGAAATCCAGAGAGTGGTCAAGCAGGCAAAGGTCATACACGAGCTGGCGGTGAAGTACAAAATCAGCAGGCTAGAGAGTAGTCAGAGATTCAGGCAGAAGTTCAAATACGATAATCAAGATCACGAGCAGTCAGATCACCCATGGAGCTAATCCACACAAACAGGCACTGAAAGATAGCATCACTTCCTATTTATGGGCTGCATTGATTGAAAATTGTCCACAGCTTTCAGCAGGTGGGGCTAGTTAGTCCAATGTAAGGCTTAATACTGTGAGGATATTTCCAAAAGTCCAGATCTCCTCCGTAGCAAAACAGGTACGGCTGCAGCTGTGGGGCCAGGAAGATCTTGGTTCAAACACACCCAGGTATATGACAATGACTGATGTTCCAATTTATCTCATAGGTGTACGGTAGAGTTGAAGTAAGAGCTCTGTGCATGAAACTCAAGTTCCACAACACCAATCCTGGTGGTAACATCCTAGATTTGTGCTTTAACAGACCTTATTTCTTAAAACGTAAACTAAACCCTGACTCTAACCCTAACCAAACTTAAAGTGGAGCTCCACCCTAAAGTGGAACTTCCGCTCATCGGAACCCTCCCCCCCTCCGGTGTCACATTTGGCACATTTCAGGGGGAGGGGGGTGCAGATACCTGTCTAAGACAGGTATTTGCACCCACTTCTGGGAGTCCTCTCTACGGGTATTCTGTGGGTAGTGCGTCACTTCCCGCAGAACGCCCGTTGTGTTCTGGGAAACACACGGCTCCCAGAACACAACGGTGACCAGTGAGGACGGCGCTGCGCGACTCGCGCATGCACCGTAGGGAAGCGGGCAGTGAAGCTGGAACGCTTCACTTCCTGATTCCCTCACCGAGGATGACAGTGGGGGCAGCAGATAGACGAGCGATTGCTCATCCTCTGCTGCAGATGTCGCTGGACTCCAGGACAGGTAAGTGTCCTAATATTAAAAGTCAGCAGCTGCAGTATGTGTAGCTGCTGGCTTTTAATATTTTTTTAACGGCAGAGCTCTGCTTTAACACCTAAATAAAGCCATAATTCCAAATTATTACCTTGCTGCATCTATCTGCTTTATTTAAGTTGCTCTATTTAGCTTGCTTCATTTAAGACCAAAGTGGCCACCCCAAATCTCAAAAGAGGGGGAAGGGACAGACAGTGCCACTGCTCTGGTGTAGTACGTTAATGTACGCCTTTGTTAAAACAATGTAAAAAGATCCTGCTCACAAAGGTAGATGTGTCCGGAGCAATAAAGGGCAAAACTGTGTGTCTCTGTCCTGAACCTACAAAAGAACACATAAACAAAAGATTGGGGGGCACACACTAAACATACATTTCTAAGCTTGGTGCTGCTATAAAGACCAATGTACAAATTGAACCATAAAAATAGCGCACATATGCACAAAAAAAGGTTGCTTTCAAATCTTGCAAGGCTACTTAAAAATATATATATAATAAATAGTAAAGAAAATATGGGGATTTGGTCACACCATATGGACATACCGTGCTTAAGCCCACCACTACGTCAAAGTACCCCATTTTCAGTGGGTCCTACACTATTTATAGAATGAAAGATAAATACCACTTCTCAAAACCACGGGGCATACTCACTCCTTACATAGAAGAAGTGTGCTAGCTGCAGATTCCTCTGCTTAAACTGCACTAAAAGGAACTCTTCCTATAACTACTTACTGGTGGACACTGATAATGAAGCACTGGTGTGGCAGAGTGAGGTGCTCCACCCAAGAGTCTGGTCAGGACTCAATATGCAACAAGCAAACAAAAGATTGAGGGGCACACCCTAAACCAGGGATATGCAATTAGCGGACCTCCAGCTGTTGCAAAACTACAAGTCCCATCATGCCACTGCCTCTGGGTGTCATGCTTGTGGCTGTCAGAGTCCTGCTATGCCTCATGGGAATTGTAGTTCTGAAACAGGTGGAGGTCCGCTAATTGCATATCCCTGCCCTAAACATACATTTCTAAGGTTGGTGCTGCTATAAATATAAAAATAGGTATCAAAATACAACCGCTCCTAATATCTTGTACCACCACTGCGCCAATACAAAAAAATGTGAAAAAATATATTTAACTAAAGCTGCCACTTTAAAATGATAAATATGAAAACAGAATTTAAACCTAAAAACACGCAGGTGAAAATTAGGAGAAAATGTAGCGCTAATAAACGAAAATCACTAAACTAATATAATAACATTCACTAGTGAAACTGTGATAATCAAATTGTACTCCACGTGACATGTGATAAAATTCAAAAACAATAGTCCATAAAGTGAAATAATGTTCCAAAGAAGAAAGAAATATTCCAAAAAGAGATGTGTAGTCTTCTTAATAGAGAATATCTTCCACCCCACCGTGCACGTATCAGCTCCCCTTTGAAAATACCCTCACCAGCTGTAAATGCCTCCCACTCTCGTGTTCGGCTCAAAGGCTTGCTAGTTAACCACTAGAAGGTGAACGACCATCAGCTGAAAGCTTGTGTGTCAACACAGGATGTTCCATACATGTAAAAATAAAAAGGTGCTCCAATAGTGTAAAATAGTAACGACCAATTTTTGATACAGTTAAATTAGTTTTTAGCAATCATTATGACCTGCTAAATAGATGCTTCTTAAGCCCCATTAATTATTATACCAAATTATAGTGGTTCTCTTTTCAGGTTAAGAAAGACTACACTACACAATTAAGAAGACTACACATCTCTTTTTGGAATATTTCTTTCTTCTTTGGAACATTATTTCACTTTATGGACTATTGTTTTTGAATTTTATCACATGTCACGTGGAGTACAATTTGATTATCACAGTTTCACTAGTGAATGCTGCTATAAATATACAGTAAAACCTAGGGTTGCGAGCATGATTCGTTCCAGAAACATGCATGTTAACCAAAGCACTTGTATATCAAAGCGAATTTCCCCATAAGAAATAATGGAAACTCAAATGATTCATTCCACAACCATTTATTCATAAGTCTTTCAGTTTATAGTCCATATAAAAAGATTATAGCAATGTGACCAGGTTGTGTAACCATAAAATGTCCATCCACAAATTGAAGCCTCCACAAGGGGATTAGAAGCAAAATCCAGCAGGAGCTACAGAGTATTAAAGAGAAGAGAGGCGCCTCTAAGTGTAGCAATATGTTGCTAAATGTTGTACCTTCATTAAATGTAACCATCTTGATACACTTAGAGGTGCCTCTCTTCTCTTTCATACTCAGTTGTAACGTGACGCTACTTATATATCAAGACATCGCTTGTATATCAAGTCAAATTTTTTTTTAAATTATTGCTTGTCTTGCAAAACGCTCTCAAACCAAGTTACTCTCAAACCAAGGTTTTACTGTACAACTTTAAATATATGTCCTGAGCCTTACAGGGGATCAATCTATAACCCAGCGTCTGGATTGCTGATAATGTACCGGCTCTTCCTAGGTGCTGAGCCACCGCCTAATGTCCCAGTGCCAAAAGGGTCCACCACACCGATGATACCACTAGAGGATCCAGGTTTCAAGGAAATCTTCCTCACTTCTGCTGCCGTTTACTAGGCTAGCTTGCCCCTATAGCTGTGCCAACCTTCTGCAAATAAAAATCATCCAAGAAGTGAAAATAATTGTGACTGAGGATGAAATTCACAGCTTCAAAAATGAGGCCTGCAGGATATTTAATTATTTTTATATGGAGGTGTCTCGGTCTAGTATTTACTTTTTGTACCTGTTGCAGGGTTTATCTTCTGAGCAGGTAGCTCAGTATAGGTCAGCTGAAGAAGAGGAAGATTTTCCTTGAAATGCATCCTGTTGCAACCTGTATCCTCTGGTGGTGTCATCGGTGTGGTGGACCTTTTTTGGCACTGGGACATTGGGCGGCAGCTCAGCGTATAGGAAGAGCTGGTACATTCTCGACAATCGGGATGCTGGGTTTTGGAGTGATCCCCTATGTGGCTGGGGACAGTGCACAGACAGCGGACCACAGTTTTTGCCCTTAATTGCTCCCGATACATCTACCTTTGTGAGCAGGATCTTTTTACATTGTTTTATAAAGGTGTACATTAACATACTACAGCAGAGCAATGGCACTGTCTGTCCCTTCCCCATCTTTTGTCTTCATACAGGTAGATAGAAGCATCCTTTTAGTGTCAGTTTTTTATGTCTAGTCCAGGGCTACCCGCTCATTATTCTTTGGTTTTTACCTTGTATCCAATTTGTTTAGATTTTTTGGGATATTTTGTTTCCTTTTTTTTATTTTTCTAGTGAAACACATACAGTGCCTTGCTCAATTTACCCTGCACTGGTGAGAGTCGATCGCTGTGCACCGAGCGCCTCTGTTTGGTGTTCAGTTTTTCTTTTTTTTTTTTTCTTGTTAAAAAGATTTTATTGGTCACGAGTCATGACTCACAAGTAGTGGTAAAACAATATGAATACAGGGATAACCGTAACACTTACATACATATGTTAACATACAAGAGAACACTCTTGTCTATTCTTGAAATATTGGAGACATGTGCTTAACCACTTCCCGCCCGGTCAATAGCAAATTGACGTCCGTGAAGTGGTTTTGTTATCCTGACTGGGCGTCATATGATGTCCAGCAGGATAACAGCCACCGCGCGCCCGTGGGGGAGTGCATCGCGGTGTGCGGTGTGTCAGTCTGACACACCGCTACACCGATCTTAGTAAAGAGCCTCTGGCGGAGGCTCTTTACCACGTGATCAGCCGTGTCCAATCACGGCTGATCACAATGTAAACAGGAAGAGCCGTTGATCAGCTTTTCCTCACTCGCGTCTGACAGACGCGAGTAGAGGAGAGACGATCGGCTGCTCTCCTGACAGAGGGGGTATGTGCTGATAGTTTATCAGCGCAGCACCCTCTCGGATCACCGCACAGGACCACCAGCATGCTGCCCAGGACCACCAGGGATGGGCATCCACACTGGACCACCAGGTATGCCCCCTAGACCACCAGGGAATGCCAATCTGTGCCAAGGCAGCTGCCAATCTCTGCCCAGGCAGCTGCCAACCAGCGCCCACTCAAAATCCCTGCCAGTGCCCACCCAAAATCCCTGTCAGTGCCAGTGCCTCCAGGGATACCCATCAGTGCTGCATATCAGTGCCACATGTCAGTGCTCATTAGTGCCCATCAGTGCCATGTATCAATGCCCATCAGTGCCCAGCAGTGCTGCCTATCAGTGCCCATCAGTGCCCAGCAGTGCCGCCTATCAATGCCACCCACAAGTACCCACCATTGCAGCCTTTCAGTGCCCATCAGTGTCGCCTATCAGTGCCCACCAGTGCCACCCATGAGTGCCCATCAGTGCCGCCTATCAATTCCCATCAGTGCTGCATATCAGTGCCACCCAACATTGCCGCCTACCAGTGCCCATCAGTGCCGCATCAATGCCCGTCAGTGCCACCTCATTGGTGCCGCCTCATCGTTGCTGCCTTATCAGTGCCCGTCAGTGCCACCTTATCAGTGCCCATCAGTGAAGGAGAAAACGTACTTATTTACAACATTTTATAACAGAAAAAATGTTTTTTTTATTTTTATTTTTTTTTCGGTCTTTTTTTATTTGTATAGCAAAAATTAAAAACCCCAGAAGCGATCAAATACCACCAAAATAAATCTCTATTTGTGGGAACAAAATTATAAAAATTCTGTTTGGGTGCAGTGAAGCATGACCACTCAATTGTCATTTAAACAGCGACAGCGCAGAAAGTTGAAAATTGGCTTGGGCAGGAAGGGGCGTAAGTGCCTGGTATTGAAGTGGTTAAACAGAAAGGTGACAGTCAGGGGTAACTTCAGCAGTAAAAGTCAAACATCATCAAGGAAACATTTTGCCTATGGTGACATAGTCACTAGCGGTAAATACGTGGAAGAAAAAAACAGATTACAGATTACAGTTAGAGAAGGGATGGTAACCCCTAATGAGGTTCTAATTAAGGCAGTGACTTAAAGGTAGTAAAGGAAGAAGAAAAAAGAAGAAGAATAGAAGAGACAGGAGAGTGGGCCAGTCTGTAATATAAAGAAAATAGACGTTCCAATAGAACTATCTCAGGCTCACTTACACTCTGAAGGGACACTGGGGGGGGGGGGACAGGAGGGGTGCAGAAGGTGGAAAGGTTTTGCCGTGGATGGTAGCACGGTTCGGGTTCAGGAGATAATGCAGTTGATCAAAAAGGGGAGAGAAACATATTTAATAATAAAGTGTGTCTATTAATTAATAGTCTATTAAGTAATAGAAGGGTTTTGTCAAAATCTGGGGGTAAACAGTGCTTCACCCGTGGTTACCATATTTTTTCAAACTTACGTATATTGTCACTTTCAATGGCTGTCATTTTAGCATAGACAAGGGCCTTATTCATTCTATGTTTAGCCTCAGCCACAACCAAAGTCTGGAATTTCCAAGCCCTAGCAATAGTTTGATTGGCCGCCGTGGACAGTTGTAGAAGTAATTGGAATTGCAAATGGGTCAACTCCCCTGGTTTTAGGTTTAGGAGAGCTGTTGCGGGATCCGGTTGGATATTGGTTTTTAAAGCCTTGGAGGCCATTGCAGAAAATGGCCTTCCAGAACTCTTGAGCAATCGGGCATTGCCACCACACATGGAGATGGGTGCCTGGATCTGAGCAGTCTCAGAAACATGACTCTTAGTATGATGGGACAAATTTTGCGATCCTAGCCGGTACGAGATACCGGTGCTCAGTTTTTCATGTCACTCCAGATCTCAACACTCATGCTGACAACTTTGGATTGACTGAAAGATACAGAGGCTAAGATATAAGCAAAACTAAGATTTGTATGAATATTAAAACTGCATATTCTTTAATATCAGGCTATGTGTGGAAGGAACCAAACATGGATAACTGTCTTAACACTTCTTGGGTTTGGTGATCTCTCCCAAATGAAATATTTACTTTTTGCTTTTTTTCTAATGCTCTACATCACTGCGCTCATCGGCAACTCCCTGATTATTGGTTTAACTGTCATCACTAGAAAGCTTCATTCTCCTATGTACTTTTTCCTTGGCAATCTTTCTTTATGTGAAATCTTTTTCTCAAATTTTGTCTTTCCCCACATCCTATACCTGGTATGGGGAAATGGAGGCTCTGTATCACTATACTATGTTATTGGAAATACTTATGTATGTACTTCAGCTGGGGTCACCGAAATTCTTCTCCTTTCTATAATGGCAGTTGACAGGTATTTTGCCATTTGCAACCCATTAAGGTACCCCACACTGATGAATTTAGGGACTTGTAGTTATCTAGTCCTCATGGCCTGGCTGTCAGGATTTATAATACCATCCATCTCAACTATTCAAATATACAGCCTAAAGATCTGCGCTTCGAAAACCATTGATGTGTTATTTTGCGAGCTTGTGTGTATTTTAGAGATGTCTTCAAGAGATACCAACATAATACAAATGGAAATATTGGTCTTTTCAGCTGTTTTAGGACTGTTCCCTGTAATTTTGGTCATATTGAGTTATGTGTCCATATTTAGCACTATCATAACCATTTCCTCCAAGGGTGGGAGGATGAAGACTTTCTCCACTTGTAGCGCCCATCTGACTTCTGTATTTTTGTATTTTGGGGCAATATTTTTAATTTATCTGGTCCCTCCTCAACTGTACTCCAAGAAAATGAAAAAAACTATCACTCTGGTGTACACTGTATTGATTCCTTTGCTTAATCCACTTATTTACAGTCTAAGGAATCAGGAAATGAAAGCCAGTTTGATGTCTTGTATTACTCGTTTCAAGCCTAACATCCAGGGGTGTTGTTGTTTTAATGGGCCATTGGTAGCCAGCAGAACTACATCCTCAGGACCACCATCATTCACATTACACTATAAATTGTAATTTTGTTGCAAAATCAATTTTACTAAAATCATTCAGCTCATTCCTACTTGAGAGATTCTGAACAGTCTGGACCCTTTTGGACCATGTGCGAGCATAATATTTAGATGCAATTATGTATTTAAAAAACACTCCATACTCTTTTATATAAGATTTAAATGCAGTATCAATCTTTGATAGCATTTTCTTTATTTGAAATAATATTGCACAGTTAATGTATATGCTTAGAAATTAGAGTAATACTAAAGCCTCCCCATTTTTACCCGACCAGATTACTTCTACTAGGCTTAGGATCAGTCATGATCATCAACCTCCAGCTAACTGTGCACCGCTTCCCTAAGCTTTATGTCAAGGATTGCACACTTTAAGCATAATTTCTGCACAATGTATTTCATTCTTCAGGGCCACATGTCCCATCATGCCTTGCACTTGCACCCAAGCATGACCATCATTCGCCATCTGAGGACCTTGCGCAAACTAGCAAGACCAAAGAAGGCACTCAATGTAGACCCATCTCTGCTCCTTCTACAAGAAAGGACAAGGAGGGTCACTGCCTGTATTTGTTGGCCTAGGCATTGTAGGCATCTCACTGTGTAGCTTGGTCCCAGAAGCGTGCATGGAGGTGCCACCCTACAAGCATGCCAAGGCCAGTGCTTGGTAAGGAAGTCCATTCTGAAGGAAGCAGGCAATTGGACCAGCAAAGAGAGCAATTTACTATTAGAATATTTGTAATTCCTTCACTAACTGCATATGTTACGTTGAGATACACCCTGTACATACTGTGGGTGTATTCTGCTCTTCCAAAAACACCCATTTAGGGCAACAAAACAAAACAAAAAAAAACATTTGCAGTGTTTTCGTGAGATAAACAATTTATATATTTTTCTTCTATTGTGCTATTCTAAAAAAAAATTTTAGGACAAAAACATTTTTTAATAGCATTTTCTGCAGTTCTGTAGGTGTGAGATACACCGTTTACATACTGTGGGTGTATTCTGCTCTTCAAAAAACACCCATTTAGGGCCACAAAAACTACTTTGCAGTGTTTTCTGCATATCTGGAGGTGTTTGAGATAAACAATTTATATATATTTCTTCTATTGTGCTATTCTAAAAAAATAATTTAACCACTTGAGACCCGCGCTATAGCCGAAAGACGGCTGCAGCGCGGCTCTCAAGTGCCGAGTGGACGTCCTGGTTTGTTTACATCCCGCCGCTCGCAGCCGAGGGCGCGCGGCGGGGAACAGCTGTGCGCGCTGCATCACGTGATGCCAATGCGCGTGCCTGGCGGCCGCGATGTCCGCCAGGTACATGCGATCGGCTTTTACAGAGGCAGGACATGGATCTCTGTGTGTAAACACAGAGATCCACGTCCTGTCAGGGAGAGAGGAGACCGATGCTGTGTCCCTTGTACATAGGGACACAGATCGTCACCTCCCCCAGTCAGTCCCCACCCCCCCACAGTAATAAACACTAATAGGGAACATATTTAACCCCTTGATCGCCCCCTAGTGTTAACCCCTTCCCTGCCAGTCACATTTATACAGTAATCAGTGCATTTTTATAGCAGTGTTCGCTGTATAAATGTGAATGGTCCCAAAATAGTGTCAAAAGTGTCCGATATGTCCGCCGCAATATCGCAGGCCTGACAAAAATCGCAGATCACTGCCATTACTAGTAAAAGAAAATATATAATAAAAATGTCATAATTCTATCCCCTATTTTGTAGGCGCTATAACTTTTGCGCAAACCAATCACTATACGCTTATTGCAATTTTTTTTACCAAAAATAAATAGAAGAATATGTATCGGCCTAAACTGAGAAAAAAAAATTGGGATATTATAACAAAAAGTAAAAAAATATTGTTTTTTTTTTTCAAAATTTTCTGTCTTTTTTTGTTTATAGCGCAAAAAATAAAATCTGCAGAGGTGATCAAATACCCCCAAAGAAAGCTCTATTTGTGGGAAAAAAATTATAAAAATATCATTTGGGTACAGTGTTGTATGCCCGCGCAATTGTCATTCAAAGTGCGTCAGCACTGAAAGCTGAAAATTGGTCTGGGTACGAAGGGGGTTTAAGTGCCCAGTAAGGAAGTGGTTAAGGACAAAAACATTTTTTTTGAATAGCATTTTCTGCAGTTCTGTAGGTGTGAGATACACCGTTTACATACTGTGGGTGTATTCTGCTCTTCAAAAAACACCCATTTAGTGCCACAAAAAATATTTTGCAGTGTTTTCTGCAAATCTGGAGGTGTTTGAGATAAACAATTTATATATTTTTCTTCTATTGTGGTATTCTAAAAATATAATTTTAGGACCAAAACATTTTTTTTTAATAGCATTTTCTTCAGTTCTGTAGATGTATTCTGCTCTTCAAAAAACACCCATTTAGGGCCACAAAAAATATTTTGCAGTGTTTTGTGCATATCTGGAGGTGTTTGAGATAAACAATTTATATATTTTTCTTCTATTGTGCTATTCTAAAAAAATAATTTTAGGACAAAAACATTTTTTTTTTGAATAGCATTTTTTGCAGTTCTGTAGGTGTGAGATACATCGTTTACATACTGTGGGTGTATTCTGCTCTTCCAAAAACACCCATTTAGGGCAACATCCTAAATTTAGAAAATATGAGGAGAACATCAAAGGGACGTGGCCCCGGTCGTGGTGGAGCTCCTGTTGCAGGGAGAAGACGTGGTGGATCTGTGCCAGATACACGCACAAGTGAAACACCTTCCTCAGGTGCGAGTAGGCGACAGAGCCTGCAGCGGTATTTTGTCGCGGCTAATGAGGCTGTACAAATGTTGAGGCCAGGACAAGTACAGGCGATAGTAGATTGGGTTGCTGACAGTGCCTCGGGTTCCTTCACATTGTCTCCCACCCAGTCTTCTGATGAAAGATCAGAGTTGGCACCTGCAGCCGATGTCCATCAGTCTTTCACCTCACCCCCTTGCAAATCAGCCAAGCAGTCTGAGCCCCAAATCATGCAGCAGTCTCTTCTGCTTTTCGATGACTCTGTTAGCAGGGTTTCCCAGGGCCATCCACCTAGCCCTGCCCCAGAAGTGGAAGAGATTGAGTGCACCGATGCCCAACCACTTATGTTTCATGATGAGTACATGGGAGGACAATCGCAGCACGTCTCGGATGATGACAAAACACAGGTGCCAACTGCTGCTGCTTTCGCAATTGTGCAGACAGACAAGGAGGACAGGGGTGAAGACTGGGTGGAAAATGATGTGGAGGACGATGAGGTCCTTGACCCCACATGGAATCAACATCATGCAGGTGACCTGTGTAGTTCGGAGGAAGAGGCGGTGGTCGCACAGAGCCACCAGCACAGCAGAAGAGGGAGCAGGGTGCAAAAGCGGAGCGTCCGTCCCCTAGACAGTACGTCTGCTACTGCCCAACGCAGCAAGGGACCGAGCACACCAAAGCCAGGTCCAAGGAGTTCCCTAGCGTGGCAGTTCTTCTCACAATGTGCTGATGACAAGACACGAGTGGTTTGCACGCTGTGCAATCAGAGCCTGAAGCGAGGCATAAACGTTCTCAACCTGAGTACAACCTGCATGACCAGGCATCTAAGTGCAAAGCACAAGCTGCAGTGGAGTAGACACCTCCAAAACAAAGAAAGGTCTCTGGCTCCTCCTGCTTCTTCTTCTGCTGCAGTCTCGGCCTCTTCATCCACCTCTGTAGTGACAGTAGCACCTGCCAACCCACAAACAGAGCATCTGCCAGCAACACTACCACCTGGGTCACCAACCATCTCCTGTCATGGAAATCCCCTATTCAGCCGCCGCAGCCCTGCGCGCATGCGCGGTGGAATGGCGCTTCGGCGCACGCGCATGCACGAACAGCGCATGCGCAATGGTGCGTGAATTGCGCACGCACATGCGCAATGGCGCACCAATCAGAACTCTGACAGGTCTATTAAAAGAAGCCTAGTGGCGCTGACAGGTTGCTGGTTTGTCGTCAGCTTCCTGCCTTGTACCTGGTTTCCTGTATACACGTCTGAACCTTTGTTGTGACCCGGGTCGACCTGACTACACTGCTTCTCTCCTGGACCTGACCTTTGGCTTGCCTCTTGGACCTCTTCTGCCTGCCCGCTGTGTTTGACCCTCGGCCTGTGACTCAGACTTTCTACCAATCTCCAATCCCTGATCTCCTGCTTGTATTCCGGATTTGCTACTTGCCTCCAGCTCTGATTACCTGCTTCATATTCCTGGACTGATCACTTGTCTACTGTGTTAGACCCTCGGCCTGCACCCTCAGTACCTGTTTCTACAGCCAGTATCTGGACTCAGTCTACCCGCTTGGCCCCTGTAGTGCCCTGGACTTGTGTCTTTGTTTGGATCTTGTGAGAGCCCTCATCAGCCTGCTGTTAGGCCCTCAGCCTGTTCCTGGTCACCCGATCCTCTACCAAGACTTCCTCACCTGCTGGTAGCCAGTGCCTCTTCGCGCCATCCTCTCCCTGTTCCACCTCCAGGGGGCGGAGTGCGCCAAGTCGCAAGGGTGAACCACTCTCGGCATCTCGGCCTCAGTAAGTACACCCGTGACATCTCCACAATGTCCCATGGAAGCGTTCAGCTCTCTATCTCCCAAACACTGGAGCGGAAGAGGAAGTACCCCCCTAGCCACCCGCGATCCCTGGCCCTGAATGCCAGCATTTCAAAATTCCTCGCCTTTGAAATGCTGTCACTACGTCTGGTGGAGACGCAGAGTTTTAAAAGCCTGATGGCATTGGCTGTCCCACAGTACGTCGTGCCCAGCCGCCACTACTTTTCCAGGCAAGCCATCCCTTCCCTGCACAACCAAGTGGGGGACAAAATCAGGTGTGCACTGCGCAACGCCATCTGTGGCAAGGTCCACCTAACTACAGATGCGTGGACCAGTAAGCACGGTCAGGGACGTTATATCTCCCTAACAGCACACTGGGTAAATGCAGCGGCGGCTGGGCCTGAGGCAGATAGCAGTTTGGCACATGTCCTTCCACCACCAAGGATTGCAGGGCGCTTCAGTTTGCCTCCTGTTGCTAACTCCTCCTACTCCGCTTCCTCATCCTCTACCGCCTCCTCATCCGGTCAGCGTAACACCTTCACCACCAACTTCAGCACAGCCAGGGGTAAACGACAGCAGGCAGTTTTAAAACTTTCCTCTTTGGGGGAAAAACCCCACACCACGCAGGAGTTGCGGAGGGGCATGGAACAACAGACCAATGAGTGGTTGGTGGCAGTGAGCCTCAAGCCCGGCCTGGTGGTGTGCGATAATGGGCGAAATCTCGTAGCAGCTCTGGGCCTAGCCGGTTTGACGCACATCCCTTGCCTGGCGCATGTGCTGAACTTGGTGGTCCAGAGGTTCCTGAAAAATTACCCCAATATGCCAGAGCTGCTGCAGAAAGTGCGGGCCGTCTGTGCGCACTTTCGGCGTTCTCACCCCGCTGCTCGCCTGTCAGTGCTGCAGCGTAACTTCGGCCTTCCCGCTCACCGCCTCATATGTGACGTGCCCACAAGGTGGAACTCCACCTTGCACATGCTGGCCCGACTGTGCGAGCAGCAGAAGGCGATAGTGGAGTTTCAGCTGCAGCAATCACGCGTGAGTCGCTCTGCGGAACAGCACCACTTCACCATCAATAACTGGGCCTCCATGCGAGACCTGTGTGCCTTGTTGTGCTGTTTCGAGTACTCCACCAACATGGCCAGTGCCGATGATGCCGTTCTCAGCGTTCCCAGTTCTATGCCTCCTTGAAAAAATGCTTCGGGCGATGATGGAAGAGGATGTGGCACAGGAGGAGGAGGAGGAGGAACCGGGATCATTTCAAAGGCTTTTAGGGCAGTCTTTCACAAGTGGCTACGATGGTGGGTTCCTCCAACAAACGCCAAGTACACAATTGTCCGGCAGCAAGGGCACAGTTCTGGAGGATGACGAGGTGGAGGATGAGGAGGAGGAGATGGAGGAGGAGGAACCATGTTCACAGCAGGGTGGCACCCAGACCAGCTCGTGGCCATCACTGGTGCGTGGCTGGGGGGATACAGAGGACACAGACGATACACCTCCCACAGAGGACAGCTTTTTGTTGCCTCTGGGCAGCCTGGCACACATGAGCGATTACATGCTGCAGTGTTTTCGAAACGACCACCGAATTGCCCACATTCTAACTGGAGCTGATTACTGGGTGGCCACCCTGCTGGATCCCCGTTACAAGGACAACGTACTGTCCTTAATTCCCTCACTGGAGCGGGATCGTAAGATGCGCAAGTATAAGCGCACGCTGGTAGACGTGCTTATTCCCACCTGACAGCGGGGGTACCGTGGAAGCACAAGGCGAAGGCAGAGGAGGAGGAAGAGGTCGTCAACGCAGCCGGGGCACCGGCAGCACCTCAGAAGGCAGGGTTAGCATGGCTGAAATGTGGAAAAGCTTTGTCAGCACGCCACAACAACCAGCACCACCAGCTGAGATGGAACGTCTTAGCAGGAGGCAGGATTTCACCAACATGGTGGAGCAGTATGTGTGCACACGCCTACATGTACTGAATGACGTGTTTGCCCCCTTCAACTTCTAGGTCTCCAAATTGGGCACATGGCCTGAGCTTGCCCTTTACGCCTTGGAGGTGCTGGCCTGGCCTGCAGCCAGTGTATTATCTGAACGTGTATTTAGCACGGCAGGGGGCGTTATCACAGACAAGCGCAGCCTCCTGTCCAGAGCCAATGTGGACAAGCTCACGTTCATTAAAATGAACCAGGCATGGATCCCACAGGACTTGCCCGTACCTTGTGCAGAATAGACATGTATACCGGTGTTCTGACAAACTGTCCAGCCATCGGATATTGTCCGGCCCGTTCTGCGCAGGCACAGCGCTTGCGCAGTACAGAGGACAAGGAGATTCACAAAATCTCCGAAGATGAACGGCGCCTGCGCTGTGAGTGCAGGTTCAAGCCCCACCATCCAAGTGGACATACGGTAGAACATATTAACAGGGCCCCTCACGGGCTCGCTTCGCTCGCCACGCTTTGGGCACGGCCTCGCTTGGCTCGGCTTGAACCTCGGATGGTGTGGCTTGAACCTGGACTCACCGCGCAAGCGCCATTAGTCTTCGGAGATTTTCGAAATCCCCTTGTCCTACGTACTGAGCAAGCGCAGTACAGTGCGGACACTATCCGACGGGGACAGACTTCGACACATCACCGGCCTTACCCAGCCATTGTTGTATTTTTGAACCAGTGTTGGCTACCTCGTCCTCCTCCACCGCCGCTTCCACCTACACAGCCACATCCACCGCCACCTCAACCTCCTACTCCATAAGTACCTCGTCCTCCTAGGTCAAGATTATAATTTTTAATTTTTTTTAATTTCAAAGTATTTTATTTTCCCACTAGCTTATCCATTAAATTGAAAAATATTTTTTCCAGAAAGGGCGTATTCTGGGGCATTCCCACCATATGTGTGGCATTGTGCCGTTGAGTTTGTGAGGTTCTTAATGAATTCCTGTACCTCTTCTGCTGAGAAGGGGGCCCCCAGCATTTTTTTTAATGTTATTTCTAGACTTGTGCACAACGGAAAAATTCGTTCCGTTTCGGTTCGTTTCTTTCCGGTCCTGTTGATTCGTAATCATTCGTAATTTTGCTAGACGGGATTTTTCGTGTTCGGACTCATTCGTATTTTTGCAAGCGACATTTTTCGTTGAATTTTTTGTTGCTTTATAATTCGTACTTTCGGTAGAGTACGTTGTTTTTCGTTGATTCTGGACACAACTCCTACTTTCGTAACTTTTTTTGGGTTCGTACTTTCGGTAGAGTACGTTGTTTTTCGTTGATTCTGGACACAACTCCTACTTTCGTAACTTTTTTTGGGTTCGTTGATTCGTAATTTTCCGTGTCTCTCTCACAACGACGCTGCCTATTATGCCTAATGTGCTTCGAATGGATTTGTACTTTTCTAAATACATTGCGGTTATTTGTAACGATTCGAAATCTCGTATTTTACTTTCGTTTTTAACATGCGGCTATAGGCTCCGCCCCTGTACACCATTTTGAGAGGGTTCAGCACGGTGAGGGAGAAGCAGAGAGCAGAGCAGAGTGTTATTGTGCTTCGAATGGATTCGAAATCTCGTATTTTACTTTCGTTTTTTACATGCGGCTATAACCTCCGCCCCTGTACACCATTTTGAGAGGGAGTTCAGCACGGTGTGGGAGAAGCAGAGAGCAGAGCAGAGTGAGTGTTATTGTGCTTCGTATGGATTCGTACATTCGTAACTTTTTCATAACGAATTATGCCGAAGACATTCGGGCATTCGCTATTTGCGGTATAATTTATTTCGGATTCGGTCTTATTCGTAATTGCTTTGTTCGGAAATTCGAATGCTTCCGAATGTCCGAAAGTTGCTAAATTCGGACGAATTTCAATTCGTTACGAAACGAATTGCACAAGCCTAGTTCTTTCCCTATCCACATTTGTTTGCAGAGCTCTTGCCATGCTCTTAACAATATTTGGCTGCCATTTGCAGCCCTCTAGCCCTTCCCATTACTTTTTTATAGAAATTTTAGTACTCAGAAGTTCAGGTCCCCATTGACTTCAATGGGGTTCAGGTTCGGGGTCAAGTTCGGGTCAAGTTTGGTCCTGAACTCGAACTTTTTTCCAAAGTTCGGCCGAACCCGAACATCTAGGTGTCCGCTCAACTCTAGTCACTGCCCATCAATACCGCCTCACAAGTGCCATGAATGCAGCACCCCCGTTGCCCTGAATGTAACACCCCCATTGTCATGAATGCAACACCCCCATTGTCATGAATGCAACACCCCCATTGTCATGAATGCAACACCCCCATTGTCATGAATGCAGCACCCCATTGTTATGAATGCAGCACCCCCATTGTCATGAATGCAACACCCCCATTGTCATGAATGAAACACCCCCATTGCCCTGAATGCAGCACCCCCATTGCCCTGAATGCAGCACCCCCATTTGCCCTGAATGCAGCACCCCCGTTGCCCTGAATGCAGCACCCCCATGCCCTGAATGCAGCACCCCCTTGACATGAATGCAGCACCCCCGTTTTCCTGAATGCAGCTCCCCCCTTGCCATGAATGTAACACCCCCATTGTCCTGAATGCAGCACCCCCGTTGTCATGAATGCAGCACCCACATTGTCATGAATGCAGCACCCCCTTGACATGAATGCAACACCCCCTTGCCATGAATGCAACACCCCCTTGCCATGAATGCAACACCCCCTTGCCCTGAATGCAGCACCCCCTTGCCCTGAATGCAGCACCCCCCTTGCCATGAATGCAGCACCCTCTTGCCCAAAATGCAGCACCCTCTTGCCCAAAATGCAGCACCCTCTTGCCCTGAATGCAGCACCCTCTTGCCCTGAATGCAGCACCCCCTTGCCCTGAATGCAGCACCCTCCTGCCATGAATGCAGCACCCCCCTTGCCATGAATGCAGACTCACCATTGCAGCCTGATTCATTCATCTGCAGCACTGGAGGAGACAGGGGGGGGCGGGACGAGCGCCGACAGACATACAGGAGAATTTCCTGTTTTCTCTGCGGCCTCTTAAATCGAAAGTCCTGCCTCCTGTGATGGACAGAACAGTCGTCCAATGGCAGCGCAGGAGACGGGACTTCCTTTTACAAAGGTTGCCGTGTAAACAGGAAGTACTCCTGCATGCACAGCGCTCGTCCCGCCTCCTCCTCGGCAGCCAGCATGTATTTCTTTTGTGGCCCCCGGCGCTCAGGGATTCGTTGGGGGTCACAAAATACATACATGTCAAAATGACCAGGCGGGCCGTCCGAAACCGGAACGCGGGCCGTGATTGGCCCGTGGGCCGGACTTTGGACAGTATATGTGTATATGTGTATATGTTAATGAGTGAACAGAGCTTAATGTTAACAATACCAATTCCTATCCAAATACTGCTTTTTTGAACACATGTCAGTACCTCTGTTAGCCATTGCCATTCCATTTTTTTGGGATGATCACTTGATTGGATTAATTTGCTTAGTTTATACAGTAGGAGGATGTGGAGTTAAATGCAGATGTTAACTGAAAAGAGGTAACATCTGTTTTTAACCTTCTTGTCTGTGACTGATAATTACCACATAATTGAAATAGGTATAAACCTAAGGCCCCAGCCATAGGTCAACCATGGGTTTCAGGAAATAGAATCCCACCGGTGGAGCCATTGTGTTCTCCCAGCAGTGAATACACACAATGATTTCTGCTAGCAGCTATAATAGTCGCTAGCAATAATAACATGTAAAATCCGACAGGCTGGTTGTACCCAAGTTGATCGATCGATCAACTTTGGTACATTTAGGCTCCAATCACACTTGTGCAACTTTTCATGCAACTTTGGACATCAAAGTTTCATGACAAGTTGTTTGCCATGTTTTCCAATGATAACCATTCATATATGTGTGTGACTTAAAGTTGCAGCAACTGCAAAGTAGTTCATGCACTACTTTGGTCTGACTATCATGTAACTTGAGGGTCATAGACGTCAATGTTTACTCTCAAAAGTTACATGAAAGTCGTTACCTGAATGTTGTACAATGCAACTTGTGTGCAACAGTTGTCCATTATCACTGGTCAAAGCCAAAGTCGTATCCAAGTTGCACCCATCCACAGTTGCGTCAAAGTTGCACAAAAGTTGCACTCCAAAGTCGCCGCAACTTTGGAGTCGTACAAGTGTGAAGTATTAGCCTGCCTATACATGGTTTGAATTAGAACCGTCTCTGGCCGGCTTAACTAGACGACATTTAGTTTGCTCTGTGAACTGCAACATTTTCACTTTGTATTTATCTTCTTTCCCATCTCAGTGATGCTGATTAGGGATGAGCTTCGTGTTCGAGTCGAACATACGTTCGACTCGAACATCGGCTGTTCGATCGTTCGACGAAGATCGAACGATTTGGGCCGTTCGCGCCAAATTCGAGTGACGCGAACGGCCCACAATGCACTACGCCATCGCAGTGTCATCCAGGCGCTGTGATTGGCCAAGCATGCACTGTGACCCCGCATGCTTGGCCAATCACAGCGCCGGCAGCGTGGAGAGCAATGATTGGCCACAGGCAGGATGCCTGTGGCCAATTATTGCTGAGGGTGTTTAGTACACGCCCCACACTATAAAAGGCCGCCAGCACGGCGGCCTAGTGTAGTGTGTTCCAGAGCAGGGAAAGACAAGCATAGGCAGGGACAGTGACATTTATTTCTTTCTTGCTTAACCTGGATTCCTTTAGTTTAGGGAAAGAGAAGGATAGGTAGGGAGAGTGTCAGTGTGTTTTACTGTGCGAGTCCTTGTTTCTAGGGACAAAGAAGGAAAGTGAGGGGAATTCTCCTTGTGCTATAGTGTGCTTTAAAAAAAAAAAAATTCTAGGGACAGAAAACTCTAGGTAGGGAGAGTGTCAGTTTCTTTCACTGTGCGAGTCCTTGTTTCTAGGGACAAAGAAGGAAAGTGAGGGGAATTCTCCTTGTGCTATAGTGTGCTTTAAAAAAACATTTTTTCTAGGGACAGAAAACTGTAGGTAGGGAGAGTGTCAGTTTCTTTCACTGTGCGAGTCCTTGTTTCTAGGGACAAAGAAGGAAAGTGAGGGGAATTCTCCTTGTGCTATAGTGTGCTTTAAAAAAACATTTTTTCTAGGGACAGAAAACTCTAGGTAGGGAGAGTGTCAGTTTCTTTCACTGTGCGAGTCCTTGTTTCTAGGGACAAAGAAGGAAAGTGAGGGGAATTCTCCTTGTGCTATAGTGTGCTTTAAAAAAAAAAAATTCTAGGGACAGAAAACTCTAGGTAGGGAGAGTGTCAGTTTCTTTCACTGTGCGAGTCCTTGTTTCTAGGGACAAAGAAGGAAAGTGAGGGGAATTCTCCTTGTGCTATAGTGTGCTTTAAAAAAAAAAAAATTCTAGGGACAGAAAACTCTAGGTAGGGAGAGTGACAGTTTCTTTCACTGTGCGAGTCCTTGTTTCTAGGGACAAAGAAGGAAAGTGAGGGGAATTCTCCTTGTGCTATAGTGTGCTTTAAAAAAAAAAAATTTCTAGGGACAGAAAACTCTAGGTAGGGAGAGTGTCAGTTTCTTTCACTGTGCGAGTCCTTGTTTCTAGGGACAAAGAAGGAAAGTGAGGGGAATTCTCCTTGTGCTATAGTGTGCTTTAAAAAAACATTTTTTCTAGGGACAGAAAACTCTAGGTAGGGAGAGTGTCAGTTTCTTTCACTGTGCGAGTCCTTGTTTCTAGGGACAAAGAAGGAAAGTGAGGGGAATTCTCCTTGTGCTATAGTGTGCTTTAAAAAAAAAAAAATTCTAGGGACAGAAAACTCTAGGTAGGGAGAGTGTCAGTTTCTTTCACTGTGCGAGTCCTTGTTTCTAGGGACAAAGAAGGAAAGTGAGGGGAATTCTCCTTGTGCTATAGTGTGCTTTAAAAAAAAAAAATTTCTAGGGACAGAAAACTCTAGGTAGGGAGAGTGTCAGTTTCTTTCACTGTGCGAGTCCTTGTTTCTAGGGACAAAGAAGGAAAGTGAGGGGAATTCTCCTTGTGCTATAGTGTGCTTTAAAAAAACATTTTTTCTAGGGACAGAAAACTCTAGGTAGGGAGAGTGTCAGTTTCTTTCACTGTGCGAGTCCTTGTTTCTAGGGACAAAGAAGGAAAGTGAGGGGAATTCTCCTTGTGCTATAGTGTGCTTTAAAAAAAAAAAAATTCTAGGGACAGAAAACTCTAGGTAGGGAGAGTGACAGTTTCTTTCACTGTGCGAGTCCTTGTTTCTAGGGACAAAGAAGGAAAGTGAGGGGAATTCTCCTTGTGCTATAGTGTGCTAAAGCATTCCTCATCAACCATCTTTGAAATCCTTGTTTTTTGGACAGTCAGGGAAATTGTCGTTGTGCTATTCTGTGCAAAAGCAATCATCCTCAACCATATTTAGAAATCCTTAAGTAAAGGGACAGAGAAGGACACCTGAAGGTAGCCCTTATTGCTTTTTTCCCATCTCCCTGCAGGCCATCTATTAGAATGTCTGGAAGGCAAACA
Organism: Rana muscosa; assembly: GCA_029206835.1. Taxonomy (NCBI): domain Eukaryota; kingdom Metazoa; phylum Chordata; class Amphibia; order Anura; family Ranidae; genus Rana; species Rana muscosa. The sequence goes on along the minus strand of CM055118.1, from coordinate 364,417,879 downwards.
AGGAGAGGCAGACAGTCAGGAGGCAATAAAAGAGGGCAAGCAGGCTCTGTGTCTGGGGGCAACAGTGCTGGTCGTGGACGCGGTGCATTGTCATCAGCACATGGCCATGGGACACGCTTGTCCTTCTTTTCGGCAGCTGGACATGTTGAGCCACATCATGCCGAAGACTTGGTAGAGTGGATGACCAAGCCCTCCTCCTCCTCCTCATCCTCTCTCACCCAGGCTCAGGGTACTGGCAAAGCAGCTGCCAAAGCGTCCTCTTCCCTGGTATCAATGTCAGACTCATCATCAGTCACTCCTTCCCTAGACCCACCATGTCCTCCTCCTGAGGAGTCCCCCGAACTGTTTGAGCACAGTGTTGGGTACATGCTCCAGGAGGATGCCCAGCGTTTCAAAGGGTCTGATGATGAAACCCAGCTACAGGAAGGCAGTAGCGTGAGAGCAGACAGAGGGGATGCTCAAGAAGGACACCAATCTGGCAGTCATGTTCCAGCAGCTGCAGCATACTGCCAGATTGGCTCCAGTGATGAGGAGGGAGGGGATGATGAGGTCGCTGACTCCACGTGGGTGCCTAATAGGAGAGAGGAGGAGGAGGAGGATGAGGAGGAGGCACATCTCCAACGAGGCAGGATGCCCTTTGGTGGCCAGCGTAAGGGCAGTACACCGACGGAATCACACCGCAGAGCTCCGCCTGTGCAGGGCGCTGCCTCTGCCCGTCATTCAAAAAGTTCCTTGGTGTGGGCCTTTTTTGAGGCTAGTGCATCAGATCGCACAGCTGCTGTTTGCAACATATGTCTCAAGCGTATATCGCGTGGCCAAAACATCAGCCGCTTGGGTACCACATGCCTGACCAGACATATGTTGACCTGCCATGCAGCTCGTTGGCAAGCCTACCTCAAAGACCCACACCAAAGAACAAAGCGGACCTCTCCTTGCACCGCATCAGCTGGGATCTCCAACCCCACTATAACTTCAGTCCTCTCTGAAACATGCACTGAGAGGAATGAAGGTGTAGAATTAGGTGTGTCACAGCCAAGTACTTGCGGCCACTCTGCTAGCAGTACACCGACGTCCGATTCTAGCAGGCAAATTTCCCTGCCCCAGCTGCTGGACCGTCGAAAGAAGTTCACTCCCAGCCATCCACATGCCCAGCGGTTGAATGCTAGCTTGGCTAAATTGCTAGCGCTTCAACTGCTGCCTTTTCAGTTGGTAGACTCGGCCCCCTTCCGTGAGTTTGTGCAATGTGCGGTTCCTCAGTGGCAGGTTCCCAAACGCCACTTTTTCTCACGGAAGGCTATTCCGGCTCTCTACCGGCATGTGGAAGGCAATGTCTTGGCCTCGCTGGACAGGGCGGTCAGCGGTAAGGTGCATATTACCGCTGACTCATGGTCCAGCAGGCATGGACAGGGACGTTACCTTTCTTTCACGGCCCATTGGGTCACTCTTTTGGCAGCTGGGAAGGATGCAGGACAAGGTGCAGTAGTGTTGGAGGTTGTTCCACCGCCACGCCTCCAAAATGCTACTACTGGTTGTGACACACCTCTCTCCTCCACCCCCTCCTCTTCTTCTTCCTCCATGGCCTCTTCCTGTGGTTTGTCCTCGGAACCAGCGGTGCTCCGTAGGCGTTCAAGGGGCTACGCAAGTACGCAGGCAAAAAGATGCCATGCCGTGCTTGCGCTGGTGTGTTTGGGGGACAGAAGCCACACTGGGGCAGAGGTCCTGTCTGCTCTGCAGGGCCAGGCCGAGAGGTGGTTGACGCCACGCCAGCTTAAGCCAGGAATGGTGGTTTGCGACAATGGCACCAACCTCCTCGCCGCCCTCCGACAGGGACAACTGACCCATGTGCCCTGTGTGGCTCACGTCCTTAACCTGGTGGTGCAGCGGTTCTTGGGCAGGTACCCGGGCTTACAGGATGTCCTGAGGCAGGCCAGGAAAGTCTGTGTGCATTTCCGCAGATCTTATAATGCCAGTGCTCGCCTGGCTGAGCTGCAAAAGGAGTTGAACCTGCCCAAGAACCGCCTTATATGTGACATGCCCACCAGGTGGAACTCAACGTTGGCCATGCTGCAGCGGCTGCACACGCAGCAGAGGGCCATCAATGAGTACCTGTGCGACTACGGCACCAGGACAGGGTCAGGGGAGCTTGTTTTTTTTTCTCCACGCCAGTGGGGCATGATCAGGGATGCATGCACTGTCCTGGCACCATTTGAGGAGGCCACGAGGATGGTGAGCAGTGACAGTGCATGCATCAGTGACACTGTACCTCTTGTCCACCTGTTGGAGCACACGCTGCGTGGAATAATGGACAGGGCACTTGAGGCAGAACAGAGGCAGGAAGAGGAGGACTTCCTTGCCTCTCAAGGCCCCCTTTACCCAGACAGTGTTCCTTCTGTCCCACCCATCGCACAGGAAGAGGAGGAGGAGGAGGAGGAGGATTGTGTCAGCATGGAGGTGGAGGCTGGCACTCAGCATCATCAGCAGCAGTCTTTTAGGGATGATTTACAGTCCCAAGAAACCAGTGGACTTGTACGTGGCTGGGAGGAGGTGGCTGCGGATCATGTCGTCCTTAGTGACCCAGAGGACTCCGGAGCGAATGCCTCAGCAAACCTACGCTGCATGGCCTCCCTGATCCTGCAAAGTCTGCGGAAGGATCCTCGTATTCTTCGGATCAAGGAGAGGGACCATTACTGGCTGGCCACTCTCCTTGATCCACGGTACAAGGGTAAGGTTGCGGACCTTATGTTACCGTCGCAGAGGGAGCAGAGGATGAGACAACTCCGGGAGGCCTTGCAGAAAGGTCTGTGCAACGCGTTCCCAGAGACTGGGAGGTTACAAACTCCTGGTCCTGGACAACGAGTTGCTGAGGCTTCGGCCAGTCAAAGAAGGAGCGGTGGGGAAGGTGGCCGTCTGACCGATGCGTTCAGACAATTCTTTAGTCCGCAGCCCCAAAGTATGATCGGTTCCAGCAACCATCGCCAGCGTCTGATAAACATGGTGCAGGAATATCTAGGGGCAAGGTCAGACTTGGACACCTTCCCCACCGAAAATCCTCTGGCTTACTGGGTCTTGAGGATGGATCACTGGCCAGAGCTTGCAAAGTATGCAATTGAGCTACTGGCCTGTCCTGCATCCAGCGTTCTTTCGGAACGCACATTCAGTGCTGCTGGAGGATTTGTCACGGATCACAGGGTGCGCCTGTCCTCCGACTCGGTTGATCGACTGACTTTCATCAAGATGAACCAGTCTTGGATCACCACCAGCTACCACACACCTGATGCTGATATAACAGACTAATTGATTTTAACATGTCACATCCCTTCAAGACTGATGCTGATGCTGAGTGCCTGTGCTGTTATGTTGACTGGCTATCCTCCTCCTCCGAGTCCTCAATGATACGATTGATGATGATAGCTTGGAAGATCATTTTTGTTTATGGGTGCCGCCACCAGTGGCTAAGGCCCAATTTTTCAGCCCCTGTTTTACAGGGGCGTGTAATTACAATTTTTTTAGCAATAATTTGCCATAGGGCTCATTGCTGTGCTCCAAGTACAGTATCTGTGAGGGGTTGGAGTGTTGTGGCACCAGTGCCTAAGGCCCAATTTTTCAGCCCCTGTTTAAAAGGGGCGTGTCATTACAATTTTTGAAGCAATACTTTGCAACAGGGCTCATTGCTGTGCTCCAAGTACAGTATCTGTGAGGGGTTGTAGTGTTGTGCCACCAGTGCCTAAGGCCCAATTTTTCAGCCCCTGTTTAACAGGGGCGTGTCATTACAATTTTTGAAGCAATACTTTGCAACAGGGCTCATTGCTGTGCTCAAAGTACAGTATCTGTGAGGGGTTGTAGTGTTGTGCCACCAGTGCCTAAGGCCCAATTTTTCAGCCCCTGTTTAACAGGGGCATGTCATTACAATTTTTGAAGCAATACTTTGCAACAGGGCTCATTGCTGTGCTCCAAGTACAGTATCTGAGAGGGGTTGTAGTGTTGTGCCACCAGTGCCTAAGGCCCAATTTTTCAGCCCCTGTTCAACAGGGGCATGCAATTACAATTCTTGATCTAATAATTCACAGCAGGGCCCATTGCTGCACCCACCAAGAGTAACTGTCAGGGCTTACAGTGTTGTGGCACCAGCACCACCATCAAAGGCCCAATTTTTACTACCACTGTTCAACAATTATATGTAATTAAAATTCCTGATATTATAGTTGACAGCAGGGCGTTCCAGCACCAACCAAGAGTAACTGTGAGTGCTTACAGTGTTGTGCCAACACCAACAACTAAGGGGCCTATTTCTGCAGAGTATATACGGCAGGTCCCTACTTTCAAACATCCAACTTACAAACGACTCCTACTTGCAAACGCAAGAAGACAACAGGAAGTGAGAGGAAATCTACCACTAGGAAGGAAAATTCTCTCCTGTAAGAATAAATATGGGAGAAAGGTGTCTCCTCTGTACTGATGCTTTATCAGCAATCCTTGTTTCAAGAAAAACACCACATTTCAAAAACAGTTGTCATTGGGACGGAAAGTGAGGTGAAATGTTCTGAACAGGGGCACAGACAGCAAAACAAATGTTACAGGGGTGATAACCCTTACCTATGTTTTCCAAAAAGTTGAAAAATAGATTTTTGGGCTGGAGCTACACTTCAACAATGTACCTGTTCAAAATTACAAACACATTCTACATAAGAACAAACCTACAGTCCCTGTCTTGTATGCACCGCCTGTATACGGCTGTTCAGAGTATATAGGGCCTTTTTTATTTTATGTGCGGGGTTCCCCTTAATATCCATACAAGACCCAAAGGGGCTGGTAATGGGCTGGGGTAGGGGGGGGGGGGGTCATGGGGTAGCTATGCCATTTTTCTTAAAGATTTTCATCCATATTACCAGGACCAGACATTACATTAAAGCCGCAAGCAGTTTTAAATGGCTTTTTTTTCCTTTAGAAGTGTCATTTTGTGCAGGGACAGTTCTAAACACGGGAAACACGTGGCACTTCACAGGCATACTTTAGACACCCCCCAGGTACGATATTTAAAGGAATATTTGACTTTTTTTTTTTCACTTTATGCATCATTAAAATGACTGCTCCCGAAAAACGACCGTTTTTAAAACTTCTTTTTGCATTGATACATGTCCCCTGGTGCAGAACCCGGGTTCCCAAACCCTTTTTAGGACAATAACATGCATAATAGTTGTTATAATTAGCACTTTAGAATTCGAACGTTCGCATCCATTGTATTTAATAGGGTTCTAATGTTCGTACGAACTTTCGGTCCGTTCGCGGGTTCTGGTGCGAACCGAACCCGGGGGTGTTCGGCTCATCACTAATGCTGATCTCCTTCACTTTTTAAAAAATTTCTGTCTGCTTGAACTCGATCCAATGTCAGCTGCACATCATTGCTCTGGACTTGTTTCCTGGAAGTGACGACAATGGACCATGACTGTGCAAAAATAGTAATAGACAAAGTCAATGTTTATAAATCTATTAGAAAAAAAATCATCAAAATGAAATCAAGTGTGAGAAAAAAAAACTACAGTGCAAAAATAGTGAATAATCCACAACTATATAGGAAGTTTCCGGTGTGCTCCACTCAAAAAATTAATTCTATTGGAAGTGTTACCATTAATACAAAAAGATAAAACATATACAGTATATTAATAAAATAAAATACGTGCCTCTCGAAACAGAAAAATGTATTTATGAATTGTGTTCCATCCACACACAAATCTTTGTACAGCAATACATATAATTGTCCTTATTAACCACTTCAGCCCCAGAAGATTTTAGCCCCTCCCTGACCAGAGCACTTTTTACAATTTGGCACTGCATCGCTTTAACTGACAATTGCGCGGTCGTTCAACACTGTACCCAAACAAAATTTACGTCCTTTTTGCCCCACAAATAGAGCTTTCTTTTGGTGGCATTTGATCACCTCTGCGTTTTTTCTTTTTTGCGCTATAAACAAAAAAAGAGCGGCAATTTTGAAAAAAAAAACAATCTTTTTTACGTTTTGCTATAACAAATATCCCCCAATTTAAAAAATATATATATATATTTCTTCATAAGTTTAGGCCAATATATATTCTTCTACATATTTATGGCAAAAAAAATCTCAATAAGCGTATGTTGATTGGTTTGCGCAAATGTTATAGCGTCTGCAAACTATTGGAAAGATTTATGGCATTTTTATGGCATTTTTTTTATTTTTTACTAGTGGTGGTGATCTGCGTTTTTTAGTGGTACTGTGACATTGCGACGGACAGATCGGAGACTTTTGACACTATTTTGGGACCATTGACATTTATGCAGCGATCAGTGCTATAAAAATGCACTGATTACTGTGTAAATGACACTGGTGGGGAAGGGGTTAACACTAGGGGGTGATCAAGGGGTTAATTGTGTGTTCCCTCAGTGTGTTCTAACTGTATGGGGATAGGACTTACTAGGAGAGGAGACATATCGTTTTTCTTACTTAGTAGGAAAAAAAAGATATGGCTCCTCTCCTCTGACAGCACAGGGATTTGTGTACTTACACACACAAATCCCGGTGCTGTCGCTCGTGCATGCGATCGCGCCTGCCGGCCACGCGCATTGGGTCCCCTGCCGTGCAGCACGCGTGCGTACGCCCTCTGGTGGCCGAAAAAGGGTAGGACGTACCATACGGAATTTAGCCCAGCAGAGCCATTCTGCCGCAGTATATCTGCGTGACATGGTTGGGAGCCGGTTAACAATGTCCATAGAATGAATCCACAGTGCTCAACCAAAAAACAAAAATTGTCAGTGCTCCTTAATTCACATACAAATTTGTGTTATTCATGTGCAAGAGCCCTTAGGATAGCCTTGCTGGACCCTCTGCAGTTGACCTATAGAACAAACAAGTCAATAAAGGATGCTGTTCAAATTGGGGATGCACTACACCCTGCAATACACTGACCCCTAGACATGGACGCATGGATCCTGTGGATTTCAGCTTGGTGTTCAACAGTATCACTCCAGAAATCCTCCACTTCAAACTCATCCAGCCTATTGTGTCCACCTCCACCTGCCTGTGAATCATCATGTTGTCCCATATCCCATGTTGTGTAGGCAGCTGGGTTCTGGAGAAATCTTCTGTACAGGGATACCCCATCCTCTTCCTGTCTCTAAATTTCCAGAACTACAGTTAACAACAGTGTTAATTTTTGGCAGCAAATTTCGTTTTCGTATTAGTCTTATGCCGCGTACACACGACCGTTATTCATGTCATGAAAAAAAACTAAGTTTTTCTCGTCGTGATTCCTCTCAAGGCTCCCTTGCATACACACGTTCATGAAAAAAAAACGCTAGAGCAAAGCGCGGTGACGTACACCACGTACGACGGCACTATAAAGGGGAAGTTCCATTCGAATGGCTCCACCCTTTGGGCTGCATTTGCTGATCCTCATGTTAATAAAGTTTGGTGAGAGACGATTTGCGCTTTTCATTCTTCGTGCTTTTCAGTCCATTACAGTGTGATGAATGTGCTATCTCCATTACGAACGCTAGTTTTACCAGAACGAGCGCTCCCGTCTCATACTTGATTCTGAGCATGCAGGTTTTTTTCCCGCTCGTAAAAGCCTACACACGACCGTTCTTCACGAGCAGGTTCTAATTTTTTTTCCGGGCAGTTTTCTCATCGAGAAAAAACTGCTATGGAGCATACACACAACCTTTTTTCACGACCAATCTAAAAAATGACAGTTTTTTCGTCATGAAAAACGGTCATGTGTACGCGACATTAGTCTTCTGATGAAAATGCCATTTTAGTTTTAGTTCCATTTTAGTCATCTGCAATTGTTTCAGTTTTAGTCAAATAAAATGTCCTATAGTTTAGTCGACTAAAATTGAATGGGTGTAGTTAAGTTGTAATGCATTATTTAAGCATTTCTCTACAATTTCCAAACTCATTATATACTGCTGGAGTGAAAAACCTTATATGTTATTATTTAGGGTATAAGGCCGGGTTCACACCTATGCGAATTGAATGCACGTTTCCCCGCATTCAATTTGCATAGCAGTAGAATGTGACTGTCTCTCTATGGAGCCAGTTCACATATCTCCGCAGCGGGTCCTGTGCGGTGTGACAGAAAAACGTGTGCCCTTTTTGGTGCGTTTCAGGTTAGATTTCAGCCCAAAATTCGGGCTGAAATCGGACCTGAAACAGTGAACCAGCACGCACCGGACCACTGCTGTGAGCCGCATGCGGCGACGGTGTGAACCGAGCCTTAAGGTTTGCACATGCACTACAGACACAGATTTAGTCATTATATAAGGTCTTTAGGGTAAACCAAGTTTCATTACAAGAATATTGCTTTTTTGACAGAAGTATAAGTGGAAGCCTTCATACTTTTATTACAACAGGGGTAATTTAAGTGAGGTCTCCAGAACTGGACACATTATTCTAAATGAGGACTCACTAACGATCTATATAGGGGAATCAAAACCTCCTTCCTCCTGCTGGTGATCCCTCTAGTGATAACTAAATATCTATATAGGGCAGTGGTTCTCAACTCCTGTCCTCAGGACCCACTAACAGGCCAGATTTTAAGTATTACCTTGCAGACTAGAATACTGCAATCCCTGAGCAGCAAATTATATCACCTGTGATGCATTTCAGTTATCTTGCAAACCTGGCCTGTTGGTGGGCCCTGAGGACTGGAGTTGAGAACCACTGATATAGGGGAATCAGGACCTCCTTCCTCCTGCTGGTGGCCCCTCTAGTGATATAAAGATCTATATAGAGAAATCATGACCTTCTTCCAGTGGTGTATTTAGGTTTTGTGCTGCCATAGGCCTGACTAGACTCACGCACCCCTAATTTAAATATGACCCACCCTTCCTGTCAAGGCAACACCCATTTTCATTTAAGACCCGCCCTGCAATCTTTAAACCACACCCCTTCCTCTTTAGGCTCCACGTTTTCCTCTTAGAGCTCCACCTCTCTCTACATTAGTGCAGCAACATCAGTGCCCATATCAGTGCAGATTTATCAGTGCTCATCAGTGCAGCCTCATCATGGGCCACCAGTGCAGCCTCATCAGGAGCCACCATTGCAGAATATCAGTGCCCATCAGTGCAGCAGATCAGTGCTGCCTTTTCAGTGCAGTTTAGGAGTGCTGCCTCATTAGTGGGCACCAGTGCCTATCAGTGCCCAAATCAGTGCAGCCCCATCAGTGCGGCCTCATCAGGGGCCACCATTGCAGCCTATCAGTCCCCATATCAGTGCAACCCCATCAGTGCGGTCTCATCAGGGGCCACCGTTGCAGCCTATCAGTGCCCACCAGTGTAGCTTAAGAGTGCCGCCTCATTAGTGGGCATCAGTGCCCATCAGTGCAGCCGATTAGGGGCCACTAATGCAACCTATCAGTGCCCATCAGTGCAGCATATCAGTGCTGTCTTATCAGTGCAGCTTAAGAGTGCCGTCTCATTAGTGGGCATCAGTGCAGCCTATCAGTGCCAACCAGTACAGCCTATCATTGTCCATCAGTGTAGCATATCAGTGCAGCCCTATCAGTGAGATGCGAGTTCAGCCATACAGTTGTATGGCTGAACTTTGATTAGATTCGCAGGAAAAAAAAATCACTTTTTTCCCGCACTGAAATCGTATCGCATGGGTGTTCTCACCTATGCGATCCGATTCCTGTGCGAGTTAACAGTTCTTACTGCGATCTGTGAACTGATCTGCGGGTGTCATTAACATTGTAATGACACCTGCAGCGGTTCACGGAGAGCAGTGTGAACTGCCTGCGGGAGAGGAGCGATGCGGGAACCGCCACATCGCACAAGTGTGAACCCAGGCTTAATGTGTACTGTTTAATGAGTTTGCATTGCTTTCACCATAAAGCACTTTGCACATGCACATATCAATACAAACTCACCAAACAGTCCACATTTAGTGAAAATGTATGTACTGCAAAGTTTGCATTGATTTCAGCATGGAACACTGCAGTTCATGAACTTTCACTTAATGTGGACTGTTTAATGAGTTTGTAGCACGGGCGGCTGTATTGCAATATGACCTGTCAATGACATGTAGCCACCCCCTCACCCCGTCCTCTTTAGCTAGGGGTATGTCACGCGACAGGGTGAGGTGCGCTACGGCCCATGTCCTCCCCACAACGGCGGGCTAGGTGAAGGCCAATACCTGATGTTTCCTCGGGCCGGTGTGTCCTGAGCATGTACCGAGTCTGTCGTGCAGAAACCACCGAACCACCCTTTGCTCCCATTAACAGAGTCCATACACCGATCACAGTCCAACTGTTGGTTTATTTCGTATCTCCACATACAGGCAATGCGATGGCATGATACGGTGAGATGAGCAGGTCGAGGCACTATACTGATCTGAGTCCCTACACCCCCTGTGCTATGACCAAGGGTTGTAGGAGTCTTGACATGAATACCTCCGTTGCGTTGCGGCCCCTATCAGGGGAAGATGTCCTCCAAGGGAGTTACCGAAGGCCCATCCGTCACCGGGTTGACACTACACCGGGTCTTCGAACGGGTGACCTCCCCAGCCTCCTCACCTCAGATGCGGGCCCCCTCGCAAGGGGCGCCCTGGAGCAACTTCACCCTCGCGGGACCCAGTCGGAGTCACCGGGTCCCAGGCCTCCTCAATAGTACCTCACCCCAGGCTGAAGGTGCCTGGGATGGACTCCATCTTCATTCCGGCCAGGCCTAGGGCGCCTAGGCCGGAACCTTGAACCGCCCGCACCCAGGCCTAAGGTGCCTGGGTGCGTGAAGAGATGATCCCCCGAAAAGAAGACCTCGTGGTGAGGGCGTCTCCCCCTTTTATCTCCTCCCGTCGATACCACGGCAGGTTCCCCGCCCCGGCCGTACCATCTCCAGGAAGGGACAAAAAAGGGTAGCACTCCGGTAGTGATTCTACCCTGAGCCAGTAGGTACACTGACACCCACTGGTCAAAGAGAATATCACACCACCCAATCCTCCACGAACAACAAAAAGGGGCCTGAACCCTAACACAATTATACACTTGGGTCACACTACCCCCAAGTGTATCCCACTAAATTGAGGACCCCGCTACACACCCCCCCCTGTGATTTGACGCTGGTCCCCAGCGTCAGGTGCACACCCATGTCTCCCAAAGAGTGGTGACATGAAGTGGGCCCCAGAGGCTATCCCTCAAATTTTTGGATACTAAATGTGCCAAGACCTGCTCAAAAGGGAAAGGGGAAATATAAAACGATAAACATTTGTATAAGACATCTATTCTGTACACATGTACAATCCCTCCCATCGCTGTCTAAGAACCACCCCACTCTCAGTAGTCTTGACCGATGAATCTCCTGCAGAAGGGAAACAACAAAAAGAAAACACATCCTAACACTCTGTGTTAACTTGGCATGAGTGGGTCCGTCAGCCGAGAGACCCGCTCACTTCAATAAGTAAGTAATGCATGTGTAGCATTTCGAACAACCGTTGCACAACACTGCCACCTGGTGACAGAGCTGCGGTAATGACACTTGGTGAGATCTTCATTCTTCCTGCTTTCCTACTCTGACTCTACCTCAAAAGTCTCTGCCTTTGGCACATGAAGAAAAGGGAGAACAAAAAAAACAACAGCTCCCAAGTCTCCAGTGAGTAAAAGAAAAGCCCAAATCAAAACAAAAGTAGGGCACAGTTCTAGGCGTCTGGGAATGTCTCATCCAGAAAGTTTCAACAGCAACAAGATAGGAGCTCACTCCTCCTATAAGTAGAACCTTGGATCCGGCAGAAACAGAGGCTTCAGGTGCCCGTCAAACACTTCCACTGAATACTCGACATCCTCTCCTTCTTTCCTACAGATGAGCACCTTATCAGCATGAATATGGCGCCCAAATCTCCAATCAGCTCTGCAGTCCTTGAACTTTTTAGACACAGGCGGCGAACATGACAGGTATCGCCTGGCATGGGGTACTTTAAGCTTTTCCCATACAAACTCGTCATACCACCTTGGTCGCAGGACCTCAACTTCATACAATAAGTCCCGAGGCAAGTAGGGGTACTCCCACCCATATTCACGGGCAACTCTCTGGGAGAAAAGTCTCTGCAATCTGGCTAGGGGCGGCATCAAATCTCGCTCACCTTCTCCTGGCTGTACAATGGCCTCCGGGTGCCGAGGTACCTTCACCATCTCGGGTTGCTTTGTCTTTGGTGCCCGCAACGAAGCACGCTGCGTTCCCACCATCAGAGCGGATGATGTAGTTGAATGAGGAAAGTTGGTCAGAGGGTTAGATTTCCTCGGGAACTCCGGGGCCTGCGCCCGGAGCGTACTGTCTTCTATGGACATGGGGGAATCCTGTGGTTTACTCAGCACAGGTAGCGGGCGTCTGTCCCAGCCCTTCCGGTGAAACAGCTCGTCTATTTCCCCGTCATCCCCACAGTCTGACAATGACTCTAGGTCGGAGGTGTCATACATCTCGGCGGGAAGGTAGTCTCTAGTAGACGGAAGGCTACCCTCCCTTTTGGGCTCCACCGACTGTGAACTCCCGACACCTCCAACCAACACCACAGTCCCAGCCCCTAGCTCACCTGGACCTACTGAAGAACTGGGATGTCCGGGACTCTCTTCTCTACCGGCGCCATCCAGGCCAGGCAAGCGGCGAGGTGAAGCTCGACCACAACCACAGGATGCCTGCACCAGGCCTATCTTCCTCTTCGGGGGTGGCAGCAGGGAGTCTGTGGTAACTGAAGCAGTGTCTTCGGATTTTTCTCTCTCAGTCTCTGGTTGGGCAGTTACTTCGCCCTGGTCAGCCCGTACGGGGACCTCCGCAGAGGCCTGGATCTCTCCCTCCGGAGTGGCGGTTCCTGTGATGCAGTTGAGGCGTAGGGCCCGGGGCCTTTCCGTGTATGGTTCAACCTCAAAAAGGAACTCCTTGCATGCCTCACATCGCCCGAATGGCTTCAGTTGGACCACCAGTCCCGAGCATCCGGGACAGATCACACCGAGGGCCTCCGTGTCTCTGCATGAATACAGAGCCAACTGTCCTCAGGGCCTAAGTCTTATCCCCGTGTCTGTCAGGGGAGCAGCAAATGCAGTCATCTTCGTGGGGTAAGGTACCGGTATCCACGGGGAGCTTGAGGCCATCCCGACCACTTGCTGTTCCATCACGCGCTGACCACGCGCCGGAGTCTCCACGTGTATCTCCACACGTGGCCAGACTCCTCCCACAACTTGTACGTTTTCGCGTGCTTCCGCCAGCCTCCGCCCACGAATTGTACAGTCATGGGGTGCCTCGTGGCGCAGTGCATTAACAGTCCCCACATGTAGTACTTCACACGGCTGGACCTTTCCCTTTTTACGCTCCTCTGCGTGGGCCTTTCCCGACTTAGGGTCATGTCCACAACTCCGAGCAGGGATGCACTTTGGCCAATCACATGGCCGACCTGTTCGGAACTCCTCCGGGCAGCAAAGTTCAAACACAGACGTTCTCATTTCCATCGCCAAGACACACACTATCCCGGACGAACGAGCCCCCACGTGTAGCCACCCCCTCACCCCGTCCTCTTTAGCTAGGGGTATGTCACGCGACAGGGTGAGGTGCGCTACGGCCCATGTCCTCCCCACAACGGCGGGCTAGGTGAAGGCCAATACCTGATGTTTCCTCGGGCCGGTGTGTCCTGAGCATGTACCGAGTCTGTCGTGCAGAAACCACCGAACCACCCTTTGCTCCCATTAACAGAGTCCATACACCGATCACAGTCCAACTGTTGGTTTATTTCGTATCTCCACATACAGGCAATGCGATGGCATGATACGGTGAGATGAGCAGGTCGAGGCACTATACTGATCTGAGTCCCTACACCCCCTGTGCTATGACCAAGGGTTGTAGGAGTCTTGACATGAATACCTCCGTTGCGTTGCGGCCCCTATCAGGGGAAGATGTCCTCCAAGGGAGTTACCGAAGGCCCATCCGTCACCGGGTTGACACTACACCGGGTCTTCGAACGGGTGACCTCCCCAGCCTCCTCACCTCAGATGCGGGCCCCCTCGCAAGGGGCGCCCTGGAGCAACTTCACCCTCGCGGGACCCAGTCGGAGTCACCGGGTCCCAGGCCTCCTCAATAGTACCTCACCCCAGGCTGAAGGTGCCTGGGATGGACTCCATCTTCATTCCGCCAGGCCTAGGGCGCCTAGGCCGGAACCTTGAACCGCCCGCACCCAGGCCTAAGGTGCCTGGGTGCGTGAAGAGATGATCCCCCGAAAAGAAGACCTCGTGGCGAGGGCGTCTCCCCCTTTTATCTCCTCCCGTCGATACCACGGCGGGTTCCCCGCCCCGGCCGTACCATCTCCAGGAAGGGACAAAAAAGGGTAGCACTCCGGTAGTGATTCTACCCTGAGCCAGTAGGTACACTGACACCCACTGGTCAAAGAGAATATCACACCACCCAATCCTCCACGAACAACAAAAAGGGGCCTGAACCCTAACACAATTACACACTTGGGTCACACTACCCCCAAGTGTATCCCACTAAATTGAGGACCCCGCTACAGACAGATCATATTGCAATACAGTGATCCGTGCTACAAATTTAACAGACTGACATGACATATTCATTGTACTTGCTGTCCTGGCCGCCGCCTGGGGGTTCCCCTCATCCTTCTCTTTCTGTCTCTCTCCCTCTCCTCTATCATCACTAACAGGCCCCGCCCCTGGCCGGCAAGAAGATGCAATGGCCACTCGGAGGAGGGTAGGCGTAGCCTCCGCCGGTGGAATAACGTGTAGCCAGTCACTGGCGGCTATGTGGGGGCGACAAGCGTCCCCCACCCGGCCAAGTACGCTCCAATACCAACAAGTGCCAGCCGTCTGGGACAATATAAGTGCAGGAGGGGGGGGCGTGGCCGGACGCAGGACAGGGAAGACGTGTGAGAGCTGAGCTCCACACAAGCGGGGCAAATCCATTGCCATCCTTGCCCTAGGTCACCCATTGAGGCTTAAAACCGCCACCAACAGCACCTGGGCCTCCCCTGCTACAGCCCAGGCTAGCTATTTGCAGAAACGGTGCCTGATTGGGGCAGACGAGCAGACCCGCATTGCAGGGACACGTTGCCATCTTGAGGCCTGCTGGCCCTCCGGGGTCCTCAACTCTCTACTTCCGCGATCGGGGGACGAGGAGACTGCCCGGTTCCGACCTACCAGCTGCCGCTGTCACGTTCTGCAGAACAGAAATACCTGAAGATCCCAGCCTCCAGCACCGGCATCCAGCTGCCTGACGCCATCTTGCGGCCTGCCGACCCGGACTTCCCCTTCTCTGGGGCGCAGTAAGTAGCAGGGCAGCAGCCCTACCTTGCCACACCGAGACACCCCCAGAAGTGACTGTCCACGGGTGCACTGGAGGGGTTCTTAGCGGGGAAACCGTAGGCCTATACCGAGCGAAGCACCCACGATCGGCCTCCATCCACAGGAAAGACCGCGGCTTCGGCCTACCCTCGGAAGTCAGCGGCCATCTTGCTACTCCCAGCACTCCAATCTTATCCCACTCCATCCTCCCACAGCTACCTCTACACCAGTTTCAGTGCCCCAGAGGGATTAATACCTACCCTATTTAACTGCCAAGGCACAAAACTGGCGCTCAACCCGCAAAGTAGCTGCATGGAAGGAGGTACTTGCTCACCGGGCCTCAGCTTGCTACACCTTTAACCTAACAGCAGCAAAGGCCCAATCACCCCGGTCTGCTCCAGCCCAGCCCCTATTTAGCAGCAGCAGCCCGGCATACACACCAGGGGGGACGCACAGACCGCTGCATCTTGGGCCTTTCCTATTGGACTGTAACCAGATATCTGCGATCTATCGCAGCAATCATTCCTTCCCCAACGCAACTATCACACGCGTCACACCGATGCTCAGACCGTGCACCTACCCAAGCACGACAGATCTACGCTCTACAACCTTCACTCAGGAATCAGGGATAATGGCTTGGCGCGTGGAGCTGATAACAGATATGTGAGTGAATCCTGAGTCGCTGTGAGACCTGGGCCTGAAAACAAACCGTACGCACAGTGAATATGTCCACACAGATTAAAAAAGGGACACATAACCACGTTCTCCGCTCTCTGACTACCCCCAAAAGATGGTTATCATCATCAAACTTGAACAAGTACAGATATAGTGGGGGAGGGAGAAACTCAAAAATGGAGACACCCCACAGACATAATATGGAAGAAGAATTGGATGAAGACGAAGTATCCCTCCCTCCATCTGAGGATTCTGCAGCGGGTCACAACGATAATGACAGACCTCTGAACTATGCTACCATGACAGACATAGCTGCGGACATCAAAAGATCATTCACCTCCGCCATTACGGACATTAAAACTGAGCTGCTTAGGCTCTCAGAACAAATGGCTGTGACGGAACGTGCAGGGTAGGGATGAGCTTCGAGTTCGAGTCGAACTCATGTTCGACTCGAACATTGCCTGTTCGCCCGTTCGCCGAACAGCGAACAAATTGGGGTGTTCGTGGCAAATTCGAAAAATCTATGGGAGAAATCTAAAGTGTTAATTATAAAGGCTTATATGCAAGTTATTGTCCTAAAAAGTGTTTGGGGACCCGGGTCCTGCCCCAGGGGACATGTATCAATGCAAAAAGAAGTTTTAAAAACGGCCGTTTTTTCGGGAGCAGTGATTTTAATAATGCTTAAAATGAAAAAATAAAAGTGAAATATTCCTTTAAATTTCGTACCTGGGGGGTGTGTATGATATGCATGTAAAGTGGCGCATGTTTCCCGTGCTTAGAACTGTCCCTGCAAAAAATGTCATTTTTGAAAGAAAAAAATGCATTTAAAACTGACTCGCGGCTATTAATAAATTGTCGGCTCCCGGCAATACATACAAAAGTCATTGATAAAAAAAAAAAAAAAAGCGTGGGGGTTCCCCAGAATTCAATTACCAGGCCCTTCAGGTCTGGAATGGATATTAAGGGGAACCCCGCCGCAAATAAAAAAAAAATTGATGTGGGGTTCCCCCAAATATCCATTCCAGGCCCTTCAGATCTGGCATGGATTTTAAGGGGAACTCCACCCCAAATTTAAAAAAAAAATGGCGTGGAGTCCCCCTAAAAATCCATACCAGACCCCTTATCCGAGCACGCAACCTGGCCGGCCGCAGGGGAAAAGGGGGGGACGAGAGAGCGGCCCCCCCTCCCTCCTGAACCGTACCAAGCCACATGCCCTCAACATGGGGAGGATGTCCCCATGTTGATGGGGACAAGGGCCTCATCCCCACAACCCTTGCCCGGTGGTTGTGGGGGTCTGCGGGCGGGGGGCTTATCGGAATCTGGAAGACCCCTTTAACAAAGAGGACCCCCAGATCCCGCCCCCCCTATGTGAATTGGTAAGGGGTACATTGTACCCCCACCATTTCACGAAGAAAGCGTAAAAAAATGTTTAAAAAAACACACAAACACCTTGAAAAAGTCCTTTATTTAAAAAAAAAAAAAAAAAAAACATTCCAGCGGTGAAATCCAATGTCCCGCGGCGATCCCGATGTCCAGCGCTGTCCTTCATTGGTTGTGCCTGAGCGGACCTGATGGGGAACTCCCTCTCAGTATTTTAAATGTATAGACCCGCCCCTTCTAAAGTTCCCCATCAGGTCCGCTCAGCGGACCAGATGCGGAACATGAGAAGGGGCGGGTCTATACATGTATTACCAAAGTGAGAGCAGTTCCCCATCAGGTCCGCCCCCTCGGTATGTCGGACCCGCCTACGTCATTGGCTTGAGCGGGGAACTTCCTTCACTGTGTAATTTAAATTTACATAGTGAAGGAAGTTCCCCGCTCAGGCCAATGACGTAGGCGGGTCCGACATACCGAGGGGGCGGACCTGATGGGGAACTGCTCTCACTTTGGTAATACATGTATAGACCCGCCCCTTCTCATGTTCTGCATCTCGTCCGCTGAGCGGACCTGATGGGGAACTTTAGAAGGGGCGGGTCTATACATTTAAAATACTGAGAGGGAGTTCCCCATCAGGTCCGCTCAGGCACAACCAATGAAGGACAGCGCTGGACATCGGGATCGCCGCGGGACACTGGAATGTTTATTTATTTATTTTTTTAAATAAAGGACTTTTTCAAGGTGTTTGTGTGTTTTTTTAAACATTTTTTTACGCTTTCTTTGTGAAATGGTAGGGGTACAATGTACCCCTTACCAATTCACATAGGGGGGGCCGGGATCTGGGGGTCCCCTTTGTTAAAGGGGTCTTCCAGATTCCGATAAGCCCCCGCCCGCAGACCCCCACAACCACCGGGCAAGGGTTGTGGGGATGAGGCCCTTGTCCCCATCAACATGGGGACATCCTCCCCATGTTGAGGGCATGTGGCTTGGTACGGTTCAGGAGGGAGGGGGGGCGCTCTCTCGTCCCCCCCTTTTCCCCTGCGGCCGGCCAGGTTGTGTGCTCGGATAAGGGGTCTGGTATGGATTTTTAGGGGGACTCCACGCCATTTTTTTTTTAAATTTGGGGTGGAGTTCCCCTTAAAATCCATGCCAGATCTGAAGGGCCTGGAATGGATATTTGGGGGAACCCCACGTCAATTTTTTTTAAAATTTGCGGCGGGGTTCCCCTTAATATCCATTCCAGACCTGAAGGGCCTGGTAATTGAATTCTGGGGAACCCCCACGCTTTTTTTTTTTTTTTTATCAATGACTTTTGTATGTATTGCCGGGAGCCGACAATTCATTAATAGCCGCGAGTCAGTTTTAAATGCATTTTTTTCTTTCAAAAATTACATTTTTTGCAGGGACAATTCTAAGCACGGGAAACATGCGCCACTTTACATGCATATCATACACACCCCCCAGGTATGAAATTTAAAGGAATATTTCACTTTTATTTTTTCATTTTAAGCATTATTAAAATCACTGCTCCCGAAAAAACGGCCGTTTTTAAAACTTCTTTTTGCATTGATACATGTCCCCTGGGGCAGGACCCGGGTCCCCAAACACTTTTTAGGACAATAACTTGCATATTAGCCTTTATAATTAACACTTTAGATTTCGAACGTTCGAGTCCATTGTATTTAATAGGGTTCTAAAGTTTACACGAACATTTTGTCTGTTCGCAGGTTCTGGTGCGAACCGAACAGGGGGGTGTTCGTCTCATCCCTGCTAGGGATGAGTTTCGAGTTCGAGTCAAACTCATGTTCGACTCGAACATTGCCTGTTCTCCCGAACAGCGAACAATTTGGGGTGTTCGCAGCAAATTCGAAAAGCCGCGGAACACCCTGTAAAAGTCTATGGGAGAAATCTAAAGTGCTAATTTTAAAGGCTTATATGCAAGTTATTGTCATAAAAAGTGTTGGGGTGTTGGGGTGTTTGGCTCATCCCTGGTGCAGGGAAAAGAAGAGACAGGGCATTGATCAGACTGGATGACATCACCGCTTCCCACTCCCAACACCTGATTGTAATGAATAGGCACCTGGAAGACTTGGATAATAGAGGGAGGAGACATAACATAAGAATCAGAGGTGTTCCTGAGACAGTCCTTCCAGACCAAATTAAACCAACACTAACTTCCATCTTCAATAGTCTCCTTGACAGACCTGAACAATCTCCCATAGAATTTGACAGGGCTCACAGAGCTCTAAGACCTACAGCACCAGATGGAAACCCACCTAGGGATATCATATGTTGCCTACCCAATTTCGGCCTGAAGGAAGATGTCATCCAAAAAGCAAGATCCAAAGACCAAATCCTATTCAACGAATCCGCAATTCAACTGTTTCAAGATCTGTCACCAATTACTCTTAAGAACAGAAGAGCATTGCGGCCACTACTGGATGTCTTAAGAGAAAAAGGCATCAATTATAGATGGAAATTTCCGTTTGCTCTTCAAGCCTCTTACATGGGCAAACAACACCTGCTTAAAATCCCAGAGGATTTAAAAAAATTCTGCGAAAACCTACAAATAGCTCCGATTGATCTTCCCGAGTGGTATGCGGAATTTCTGCTGCCGCCGGAAATCAACAACTACCAAACCAGCTCTGGATCAACACCCTCCCGCTCACCTTTCCAACAAGGATCCTATCGCAGAAACGCCAACAGAAGCAATTTTGATACTCCTTCTTTTCCGCCAAAGGAACCAAAAGTCCAAAGCTCATGTAAAAAGACCAATATTCACTTCTACAGCATCCGCCCACAACACGGACAGGGGACATCCACACATCCCCCCCTCTATCCCCCCCTTTGTGGGGGGGGGTTAATTTTTATTTATTTTTTCCCTCTCCAGGAAGCCCAAGACTGTAACCTCCGTTTTGAAGCCCAGTTGGCTTTGCTGTCATTTCATGAAGGCGACAAGTCAACCCTCTTCACTTCGCTCAATTATTTCCCTCTCCTGACCCGATCCGCCGTGCATAAAACTTGCAACCTAAGGACACTGTACCCACAGTGTACGAAGACTTAGGAATAGAACCCAAGGGGAGACTACTTTCATAGGATTTATTAGTACTTGCACGGTTTCTCCCCTCCCAACTGAGGGGTAGGACGAGTGAACAGGCCGGGATCTGACGACTTCGATATTTCTACTCGCCTCTTCTCTTTCTATACCCCGAAATTCCTGAGACTAGCTCACCAGGAAACCACCTCGGGCTAGATGCCCAGAATACGCAACACCCTCACGAGAACTTCTTTCTCCAATCCGACAGAACAGTGAGTATTCTAACGGGCTACACTTAAAGATATAGTGAGAATATTCTCCCTGGACATCTGAGGGTGCACCAAATTTACATCTGCAAGCATAAGCTATGTCGCACAGACACTGACTGCTTTTACACGCATTGGCGGACCCACTTATGTCGGCAGTTACTGGTGGAGACAGACTTTCCCACAAATTTGTTAAGGGTAATCCGCCAACATGCAACCACTATTAGGAAACTACTGTTATTTGAAAGATGTGGGTCTTCTCTTTATGATTACTGTTATCCGTTTTGTGTTATTTTTCAATTGTACAAGCCTCTTTCTGGGCTTCTAAGCTCTCTCTCTTGTCTATCCTGCATGGAGCAACAAGCTGTTTGTACCATGTGAGATAGTGGGACAAGACTTTTTCATGATACTAACTGTCTAAAGACTCTCACTGTTACCATGCGAAGCATGAACTGTTCCACATAACCTAGTGAGACAGCTTCACTGTTACCATGCGAAGCATGAACTGTTCCACATAATCTAGTAAGACAGCTGGGTCCCCCCCATTCCCCCCCCCTTTTTTTTTCTCCCCTTGTCCTCAAATGTTGTTACTATTCTGTCAGTTAACGGTTTAAGATCACAATATGACTTTACAATGCTCAACTCCCCAGGTCTCCCAGATCTGTCTCACTTTCTAGGAGATACACTCTCACACACAACACACCTTAGTGATACATTTTTAGGAATCACCACCTCACGGCCACATCTGTTCTGTTGCGCCTCCCATTTACCCCTCAGAGTTGTCACAGACGTCTCGTTTCAAAGACGACTTATCTGCTCCTCACCTTTTAGGTGTGACTCGAGCATCCACTTAACCTCCCCTTCCTGTTCATCCCTTTTTCTTCTTCACTATCCCTATCCCCGTCCTTACCCTCCCCAAACCCTATTAATAACAAGATACAGTACTATCTATTAACTCCCTGTTTTTAGATCATGGCTTACACTCATCTAGGGAAATCTCCAACACTAATATCCCACAATGTTAACGGTCTTAATATCCCAGAGAAGAGATCTAAGCTGCTAAGAGAACTTAAAAAAGCTCGTCCATCAGTAGTTTTCCTGCAGGAAACACATTTCAAGAGCAAACATGTCCCTACATTCACTGATAAAATATTCACAAAAATGTACCATGCCACAAACCCCCTAGCCAAAACTAAAGGAGTTTCTATATTAATTGACAAAGATTCCCCTTTTGTAGTCAAACAACACCTCACGGACCCCGAAGGTCGCTATCTTTTCCTTAAAGGCGAATGGGCAGGTTCCTCCATCACACTCGCTAATGTATACTTCCCAAATACCGCTCACATCTCATTCTGCCACAAGATAATCGATGAGCTTAAATGGTTTGCAGAAGGTTGTATCATTTTGGGAGGAGATTTCAATATCCCCCTCTCTCCCCTCAAGGACACTTCTACAGGACACACAGCAGTAACATATAAGATCCTCAAACGAATTAAGGCACTCTTAAGATCCTTATCTTTAATAGACACCTGGAGATCTATACACACCACTGGGAGAGATTATACCTTTTTCTCCCCACCACACAAACGATACTCGCGAATCGACCTGATTCTGATCTCGCAAAGGGACTTGCACTCCCTACTTCAGGCTGAGATAGGTATAATCTCCCTATCGGACCATGCCCCTACAGCCATCTCATTGAAATTTGACCGCCTGAAACAACCCACCTTTAACTGGAGACTCAATGCTTCACTCCTGACTGACCAGATCATTAAAGATGACATTCATGTAGCAATTAATGAGTACTTTAAAACCAATAGCGACGCAGACACTAACCCACTAAATAACTGGGAGGCTCATAAGAGTGTGATAAGAGGAGAACTTATGAGATGGGGCGCCAGGAAAAAAAAAGAGAGGGAGAAAGAAATAACTAAACTGTCCTCACAGATAGCCACACTGGAGTCACAACACAAACAATCACTCTCAATCAAGGTAGAAGAAGAGCTGACACGCTGTAGGGAAGCCCTCAAATTTATACTTGATCTTAAAATCAGAAAGGCCCTCTTCTTCAAGAGAAGCATTTACTTTGAGCATGGAGATAAAAGCGGGAAATTGTTAGCCAAAGCACTTAAAGACACTACTATGAAAGGACGCATATACGCTATCAGGGACAAAGATGGTACCCCCAAACACAAGCCTACTGAAATAGCCGACCTTTTTCATAAGTTTTATTCAAAACTATATAATCTTCCAGTACAACACAGACCCCCACATATAACAACCACGAAACAAGAAACGATCCATGAATTCCTTAAGGATAGCAAAATGCCCACACTCAATCAGGAGGACACGGCTAAAATAGAAGAACCCATTACCACCGAAGAAATTCTATTGGCAATTAAAGGCCTTAAAACAGGGAAAAGTCCGGGACCAGATGGTTTCACGTCACAGTACTACAAAACGTACACACATCTACTTGTAAAGCCCCTTAGATCCACCTTCAACTATTTAGCTACGAATGAACATAACTCGAAATCCTTCCTCATGGCAAACATTGCAGTAATACCCAAGCCAGATAAAGACCATTCAGAATGTGCAAATTACAGACCCATTTCCCTACTGAATATTGATCTGAAACTATTGGCCAACATATTAGCTAACAGACTGAAACCCTTATTATCAAAAATTATAGGCCCAGAACAAGTAGGATTTATGCCTGGTAGAGAAGCACGAGATAATACCACCAAAGCATTAAATTTAATACACTTCTCCCGAAACTCTAAAACAAGAGGTATGCTGCTTTCCACCGACGCTGAGAGGGCTTTTGATAGAGTCTCCTGGGACTATATGATGGCTACATGCGCCCATGTTGGCTTAAATGAACACATGCTCTCATGGATCTCAGCCCTCTATCGAAACCCGTGCGCAAAGATTAAAGTCAACAATATCTTCTCTGACCCCGTTAAGATTAACAACGGTACACGTCAGGGATGCCCCCTCTCCCCCCTTCTCTTCATCATCTCACTGGAGCCCCTGATAAGGAAAATAAACCTGACGACTGATGTATCAGGATTTAAGATAGGAAAGAGGGAGTACAAAGTCGCTGCCTATGCAGATGACTTATTATTTTTTATATCACAACCACACATCTCCATCCCTAATTTAAAAAAAATCTTTGAGACGTTTGGATTCATATCCAACTTTAAGATTAACCAATCTAAATCTGAAGCCCTGAATATTAATTTACCCCCTGACCAACTAAACTTAATAAAAGACAACTACAATTATAGATGG
This sequence comes from Rana muscosa, assembly GCA_029206835.1. Classification (NCBI taxonomy): domain Eukaryota; kingdom Metazoa; phylum Chordata; class Amphibia; order Anura; family Ranidae; genus Rana; species Rana muscosa. The sequence continues at coordinate 364,393,931 of CM055118.1, read as the reverse complement.
GATCAAAACACACTGAAGTATCTAGGGATAAACCTGACCGACAATTTAGACTCTCTATATCAACATAACTATAAGCCGTTACTTACCTCACTGATTAAAGAGCTACGAGCATGGTCCTCCAAGACCTTCTCGTGGTTCGGCAGGGCTTCAATTTTAAAAATGACAATCCTCCCGAGGTTGCTCTACCTTTTTAATGCACTTCCCATTAAAATCCCAGGGGCTTTTTTCACAAGCCTTCTTAAGGCACAGAGAGATTTCCTATGGGCAGGCAGGAAACCAAGAATCAACTTCAACTTGCTGACACGTCCCAAAAATAGAGGAGGAATAGGTCTACCGGACTTTAAAAAATATCACCAAGCATCCCACATCACTAGAATACTTGATTGGCACTGCCATGGTCAGGACAAGGACTGGATCCAATTGGAACAAAGTTTAACTCCAAACAACCTACTATTCTACCCCTGGACACTACACTCCAAAAGAGGCAAAAATCAGACGCACCCCTTAGTAGCAAACACCCTTCATGTCTGGCACAAAACTGTAGTCAAACACAACATTGCTTCCATACCTGGTCCTCTAACCCCGGTCACCAACAACCCTGATTTTATCCCGGGACACCTCTTGAAGGATGCGACCCCATACACGACTTCCCAATGCCTATCAAACTCAAAGGTTAAATCTTTGGAAGCCCTATGGGCAGACTGGAAGGGACCATTCCCTGGCCTCTGGTTTTACTTACAGCTAAGAGACTTCTTGATTAATAGCAGATGTAGGTCGTTATACTGCTTGCCAATGACTCCACTCGAAAATCTCTGCTTCAAGAGAACCTCAGTAGCACATACCACTTCCCTAGCCTACGCCTGGTTAATTGAGGCTCAGCACACAGATGACTTGAAACATAAGGCTAAATGGGAAAGTGACCTTAAAACTAAAATATCGACAAAACACTGGGAGAAGGCATGTATTATGACACACAAATGTTCCCTAAGCTCCAAATATCAGGAGGTCTCTTACAAAATCCTCACTCAATGGTACATTACACCCCAGAGATCCGGGAGGTGGTCCACCGCAGCCTCGGATACATGTTGGCGCTGTGAACAGGATATTGGCACTTTCCTCCATATTTGGTGGGAGTGTCCATTAATTCTTGAGTACTGGGCTGAGATCAGGAAGTGGATCCAATTCATAACTGAAACCACTGTAAACCTCACAGCGGCTGCCTGCCTGATTAACGTTAACACACTCACTATAGGCAAATATAAGAAATCTCTCACTAGACACCTCCTCCTTGCAGCAAAAACACTCATCCCCCTTCATTGGAAGACCAAACGGATACCAAAAATCAGAGATTGGTTGGATAGAGTAGAACACATACACAAAATGGAAGAAATCGCAGCCATGAAAAGAGAAATCAGCAACAACTTTAATGAAATCTGGCAACCTTGGGTTTTATTCTCGTTCTCCCCCGAATTCCAGCTGCTTATTGCATAACTCCTCACTCCCTACATTAGGTAAATGAGACTGACTGTGAAGTCCACACTTGCTGAGACTAATCTATAATACACTGAATATGTATTCGAGATGATCTGCTAATGTATCTGTATACCCTGTACCTTCATGCTCTACTGATCCTGCTACTACCCCTCACCCCCCACCCTTCCCTTTCTTACCCTCTTTTCTTTACCCTCTCACCCACCCCATTTCTTCCCGCCACATTTTCTTAAACTTTAGGTACAGCATATATCTATTTCATATTACGCCTTTATCATTTTCCGGGCTTGATAATGATTAAGCCCTAGATGTTAAAAAAAATTCTTTTGTTGTGATATGATTGCTTCTTTTTATTACCTGTTATCTGTACCAAGCCTCAATAAAAAAAAACTTTGATTGTGAAAAAAAAAAGTGCAGGAGGTGGCCGCGGGAGGACAGGTGGGGGGCCTTTTTTCGTTCGGGGGCGGCTTATTTGCTGCCCCCCGCAAAGTGCCGCCCTGGCCTACACAGCACTGCCTTCTTCCTCCTGCTGGTGACCCCTCTCCTGAAATAAAGATCTATATAGAGGAATCAGGACCTTCTTCCTCCTGCTGGGGATCCTTCTAGTGATATAAAGATCTATATAGAGGAATCATGACCTCCTTACTCTTGCTGGTGACCCCTCTAGTGATATAAAGATTTATATAGAGGAATCAGGACCTCCTTCCTCCAGCTGGTGATCCCTCTGGTGATATTAAGATCTATATAGAGAAATACGGGCTTCCTTCCTCCTGCTGGTGACCCCTCTAGTGATAACTAAATATCTATATAGAGAAATAAGGACCTCCTTCATCCTGCTATTGACCTCTCTAGTGATATAAAGATCTATATAGAGGAATCAGGACCTCCTTCCTCCTGCTGATGACCCCTCTAGTGATATGAAGATCTATATAGAGGAATCAGGACCTCCTTCCTCCTGCTGGTGATCCCTCTAGTGATGGAAAGATCTATATAGAGGAATCAGGACCTCCTTCCTCCTGCTGGTGACTCCTCTAGTGATATAAAGATCTTGTGACAGCAGGAAGGTAAAGTCACCTGGTTGCATCCAGGGGGGTAGATATATTTCTCCCAGATTCAGGCTTTATGCCGACTTATACAACTAGGGAGTTGATGAAGCCCAGCTGAGGCTAGTGGGCTCATGAATGACTCATACCTCTAGGGAGAGTGCTGGGCGTCGTGAGACAGGGAGTTGATGAGACCAGCTGAAGCTTGTCAGCTCATTTAGGCCTCTATAAGAACTCCCAGCTTCATTAGATGTTAGCTCATGCCTGGAACCAGACCTGTGTGGACTGTCTAGGGAGAGTGAACCCCTGTGCGGTGAGGCAAAGCCTGTGTGGCTATTTGATTGGACTTTTACTAAACCAGGGACTTAGGGACTAGGACAGCACCAGGCTGATCCCAGTTGTTAGTTTAGGAAACCTGCATGTTTAGTCAGAGGTCAAACTGACCAGGATTTATTTTGTTTGTTTCTTTTTGGCTTTGCTGTGTTTTTGTCACTGTACATAGAGAAATAAACCGCACCTTTTGATTTTGAAAACCACAACCTCCGTCTGCTGGCCCTGTTTTTGTGTGGGGAGCCCAACCAGGGGGTCACACACACCCGCTACCGAGTTAACCCCCTCACAGTTGGTGGAGAACCAGTGGCAGTTTTTTTTAAGCCAGCATGGAGGAGATACTGAAACAGCTGGCTCTAGCAAATGCCAATCAACAGCAGACAAATGCAGGTTTGCAAAGGAGCCTTGCAGCCCAGCAGCAAGCTCATCAACAAGCCCAGCAGCAATCTGAGGCCCGCTTCATAGACCTGTTACAGAAGCAAGAGCAGAGACTACAACAAATGGAAGCAGTAATGCAGCAACGTCCGCAGACCAGTGAGGAAAGCCGTCCCACTAATACCGCGTCCTTTGGGGTGAGTCGTTTATTGACAAAAATGACTGGAGAGGATGATCCAGAGGTATTTTTGACCACATTTGAAAGGACTGCTGAAAGAGAAAAGTGGCCTGAGGAGCAGTGGGCTGGACTGGTGGCTCCTCTGTTAACTGGTGAATCGCAGAAGGCTTACTATGACCTAGAGCCTGACCAAGCAAAAGACTATGTGATGCTAAAAGCTGAAATATTGGCAAGGCTGGGTGTCACCCTGGCTGTCCGGGCTCAGCGTGTGCATAACTGGACTTTCCAGCTTGGAAAACCCCCCAGGTCTCAAATGTATGATCTCATTCACCTGAGCAGGAAGTGGCTACAGCCAGAGACTTTGTCCGCACCAGAGATTGTGGAACGTGTTGTAATGGATCGGTTTTTGAGAGCTCTTCCTACTGCCATCCAAAAGTGGGTAAGCCATGGAGACCCAGAGACGGCCGGTGGTCTTGTGGATCGTGTAGAGAAATACTTGGCTACAGAGAACCTGACGGCCTCTTCCAGAGACACTCGGACTTTCCACCCTAAGACCAGACCATCCCCAGGGGCGGATAAGAGGATTCCAAGGGGTGAGGGTGGAGAGAGTGAGAGGGTGGGAGCTCTACCCCAAGTTTGGCGAGAACAGCCTGGGAAATCAGCGGCTCAAGAGGCCGCAAGAAGGATCGTTTGCTACCGCTGCCGGCAAGCGGGACATATTGCAGCCAATTGCCCGGTTGTGGAGGAACCCATGCAGTGTGACTTTCTGACGGACAGACGTCAGTCGCTGTGTGCGACAGTCGCATGCACTGCCATTCGAGGAACTGAGAAACATTTATGCAAAATGTGTATTAATGGCAGAAATGTTGTGGTATTACTGGATTCAGGTAGCCTTGTGACCCTGATAAAGGCTGAATTAGTTAAAACAGAGGTCTCTGGGAATAGCAAGGTAGCTGTTATTTGTGTGCATGGGGACACCCGAGAGTATCCAGTGACTACAGTGTGTTTCGAGACCCCCAAAGGTACCCTCTCTCATCCAGTGGGCTTAGTATCTCAGTTACCGCATGACGCCATTGGGGGAAGGGATTTTCCGAAGTTCTGGGAACTGTGGGATGATCCTGAGCCCCCCACTGGTGCCCCTATGTACCAGGAATGTGATAGCCAGAACTCCTCTGAGAGTGGTGAGGACTCTCCAGAATTTCCCTTGTCAGTATTTGCAGGGGAGACTCAAGAAACTGGAGAGGAGCCCACCTCCTCAGACGAAAACCTACCGTCTGTGGAGTTTTCTGATCTGGAGGTTCACAGGGAAAATTTTGCCACAGAACAGTTAAAAGACCCCGCCCTAATAAAGGCACGGGAAAACGTAGTGGAAATAGATGGCGAGTTAGTGAACCCAGATAATACCTGCACTTACCCATACTTCAGCGTAGAGAAGGACCTACTGTATCGGGTGGCAAAAAGGGCAGAAGAAACCGTTGAGCAGCTGGTGGTGCCCAAACCTTACAGGAAGTTGGTGTTGGAGTTGGCCCATGGGCACATTCTTGGAGGTCATCTGGGGACAGAGAAAACCCGAGAGAGGGTATTACAGAGATTCTATTGGCCTGGGGTGATGAAGGACATAGAAAATTATTGTTCCTCCTGCCCTGTGTGTCAGAGGTCGGCCCCGATGCCACATTTCCGTAGCCCGCTGGTCCCTCTACCCATCATTGAGGTCCCGTTTGAGAGAATCGCAATGGATTTGGTAGGTCCTATAATCAAGTCCGCTAGGGGGCACCAGTACATATTGGTTATAATGGACTATGCCACCCGTTATCCAGAAGCGATCCCTCTCAGAAATACCTCGGCCAAAACCATAGCCAAAGAGCTATCTCTTGTTTTTAGCCGGGTGGGTATTTGTAAAGAACTGCTTACGGACCAAGGTACACCCTTTATGTCCCGGGTTATGAAAGAGCTGTGTAAATTGCTCAAAGTGACGCAATTGCGTACATCTGTGTATCACCCCCAAACCGATGGGCTGGTTGAAAGATTCAACAAAACCCTAAAACAAATGTTGAAGAAAGTGGTGGATAGAGATGGAAAGGATTGGGACTGTCTACTTCCTTATTTGATGTTTGCTATTAGGGAGGTGCCCCAATCCTCTACGGGATTCTCCCCCTTTGAGTTACTGTATGGGAGACACCCAAGAGGGCTGTTGGATATTGCCAAGGAAACTTGGGAAAGTGAGAGTTCTCCCCACAGGAGTGTGATTGAGCATGTCGCCCTGATGCAAGATCGAATTGCACAGGTAATGCCCATCGTGAAGGAACATTTGGCCCAAGCGCAGTTGGCACAGCAGAGAGTGTACAACCGTGGAGCAAAGACCCGTACCTTTTCCCCGGGGGATAGGATATTGGTACTTGTCCCTACGGTTGAAAGTAAATTCCTTGCCAAATGGCAAGGCCCCTACGAGATAATGGAAAAAGTGAGCGAAGTGAATTACAAGGTCAGACAACCAGGAAGGCGAAAGCCCGAACAGATATATCACGTTAATCTGTTGAAAGCCTGGAGGGATAGAGAGTCCCTAGTCGCAGAAACTTGGTCACCAGCTCAAACTGGTTGCGTGATTCCGGAGGTTGGAATAGCAGCCACCTTGTCACAACCCCAACAACAGGAGGTTAAGGAGTTTGTGCTTCGCAACAAGGAGGTGTTCTCTGAGCTGCCGGGACAAACATCTGGGGTAGAGCATGATATTATTACCCCGCCCGGTGAAAGGGTGAAGTTAAAACCCTATCGGATCCCAGAGGCCCGACGGGAGGCAATACGGGAGGAAGTACAGAAAATGCTGAACTTAGGGGTGATAGAGGAGTCCCAAAGTGATTGGTCTAGTCCCATTGTGTTGGTGCCTAAACCGGATGGGAGCTGGCGATTTTGTAACGATTTTCGTCAGTTGAACAAAGTTACAAAATTTGACACCTACCCCATGCCACGTATAGATGAGTTGATCGACCGGCTGGGAACAGCCCGATACATGACGACTCTTGACCTCACAAAAGGGTATTGGCAAATTCCCCTGGCCAAGTCGGCCAAAGAGAAAACCGCATTTGTAACCCCAGACGGGGCGTTCCAATATAAGAGAATGCCGTTCGGGTTACAGAATGCGCCGGCCACATTCCAGCGGAAAATGGACCAGATACTGAGGCCCCATCGGAAGTATGCTGCGGCTTACCTGGATGACGTAATTGTCCATAGCACAGATTGGGCCTCACATCTGCCAAAAGTGCAAGCAGTCCTAGACTCTATCCGGGAAGCGGGGTTTACGGCTAACCCCAAGAAGTGTACCATTGGGCAGGAGGAGGCCAAATATCTTGGGTACACCATTGGCAGGGGAGTAATAAAACCCCAACTCAACAAAGTCGAGGCCATCCAGAGTTGGCCACGTCCCAACAGCAAGAAGCAGGTACGAGCCTTTCTGGGAATCGCGGGTTATTATCGGCGCTTCATTCCCCACTTTGCTTCTAAGGCTGTGCCCCTAACCAACCTGACGAAAGGGAAAGGGTCGGTCATGATTAAATGGACCCCCGAGGCTGAGGCAGCATTCCAATTCTTGAAACAAGCCTTATGTAGCCAGCCAGTGTTGTACTCACCCGACTTCTCTAAAGACTTTGTCGTACAAAGTGATGCGTCAGATGTGGGGTTAGGAGCAGTATTGTCCCAGGTCTGGAACGGGGAAGAGCACCCAGTCATTTACCTCAGCAGGAAGTTGAAGTCCCATGAGGTAAATTACGCCACGGTTGAAAAGGAGTGTTTAGCGGTGAAGTGGGCTCTAGATTCCCTTCGGTACTATCTGCTAGGTAGGCACTTTGACATGGTTACGGATCACGCTCCGTTAAAGTGGATGGCTCAAAACAAGGAGACAAATAGAAGAGTGAATAGGTGGTTCCTGGCCCTACAGGAATTCAACTTCACAGTAAAGCATCGCCCTGGCGTTCAAATGGGGAATGTGGATGCTTTGTCTCGAGTACATGAATGCCTGATTGCTGGTGTTCCAACCCCGAGGTTAAAACAAGAGGGGGGGTATGTGACAGCAGGAAGGTAAAGTCACCTGGTTGCATCCAGGGGGGTAGATATATTTCTCCCAGATTCAGGCTTTATGCCGACTTATACAACTAGGGAGTTGATGAAGCCCAGCTGAGGCTAGTGGGCTCATGAATGACTCATACCTCTAGGGAGAGTGCTGGGCGTCGTGAGACAGGGAGTTGATGAGACCAGCTGAAGCTTGTCAGCTCATTTAGGCCTCTATAAGAACTCCCAGCTTCATTAGATGTTAGCTCATGCCTGGAACCAGACCTGTGTGGACTGTCTAGGGAGAGTGAACCCCTGTGCGGTGAGGCAAAGCCTGTGTGGCTATTTGATTGGACTTTTACTAAACCAGGGACTTAGGGACTAGGACAGCACCAGGCTGATCCCAGTTGTTATTTTAGGAAACCTGCATGTTTAGTCAGAGGTCAAACTGACCAGGATTTATTTTGTTTGTTTCTTTTTGGCTTTGCTGTGTTTTTGTCACTGTACATAGAGAAATAAACCGCACCTTTTGATTTTGAAAACCACAACCTCCGTCTGCTGGCCCTGTTTTTGTGTGGGGAGCCCAACCAGGGGGTCACACACACCCGCTACCGAGTTAACCCCCTCACAATCTATATATAGGAATCAGGACCTTCTTCCTCGAGGTGGTGATCCCTCTGGTGATATAAAGATCTATATAGAGAAATCAGGACCTTCTTCCTCCTGCTGGTGATCCTTCTAGTGATATTAAGATTTATATAGAGAAATAAGGACCTCCTTCTTCCTGCTGGTGACCCCTCTAGTGATAACTAAATATCTATATAGAGGAATCAGGACCTCCTTCCTCCTGCTGGTGATCCCTCTAGTGATATGAAGATCTATATAGAGGAATCAGGACCTCCTTCCTCCTGCTGGTGACCCCTCTAGTGATATAAAGATCTATATAGAGAAATCGGGGCCTTCTTCCTCCTGCTGGTGATCCTTCTAGTGATATTTAAGATTTATATAGCAAAATAAGGACCTCCTTCTTCCTGCTGGTGACCCCTCTAGTGATAACTAAAGATCTATATGGAGGAATCAGGACCTCCTTCCTCCTGCTGGTGACCCCTCTAGTGATATGAAGATCTATAAAGAGGAATCAGGACCTCCTTCCTCCTGCTGGTGACCCCTCTAGTGATATAAAGATCTATATAGAGAAGTCAGAACCTACTTCCTCCTGCTGGTGACCCCTCTAGTGATAACTAAATATCTATATAGAGAAATAAGGACATGCTTCCTCCTGCTAGTGACCTCTCTAGTGATATAAATATCTATATAGAGGAACCTGCTGGTGATCCTTCTAGTGATATAAAGATCTATATAGAGGAATCAGGACAACCTTCCTCCTGCTGGTGATCCCTCTAGTGATGCATCCTAGAATTCTATTTGCATTTCCCACTGCCTGGCCACACTCATTTTGCAATCATCTGAAATAAGTACCCCCAAATCTTTTTCCTCTGTAGTGCTGGCTAACACTGCACCCCCAATGTTGTACTCTCTCAGGGGATTGTTTTTCCCTAGGTGCATTATTTTACATTTAGCAACATTGAACTGCAGTTTCCACTGCTTTGACCAATCTTATAGCAATGCCAAATCATGTTTCATGTTACAGACACATCCATCAACCCTATTACACACCTTTGTATCAGCAGCAAAAGGACATACCTTGCCCAACAAACCTTTAGCTATATCACTTACATATAGATTTAATAGCACAGGCCCCAGTAGTGGTATACTACTAGAGACCACAGTTGTGGTACACCACTAGAGACTGGTCTCTGTTCCGAGTGAACCCCATTTACAACTATACTCTGGTATCTATCCTTTAGCCAACTGCATATCCACTGAACCACCCAAGGGTTAAGTCCTAGCTTGTACAACTTTTGTATTCGATCATTAAGTGGAATTGTATCAAATGCCTTGCTGAAATCAAGATAGGCTATGTCCACAGCACCACCCTGGTCCAAAACATTGGTTATGTAGTCAAAGAATTCAATAAGATTAGTCTGACATGATCTACCCTTAGTAAAGCCATGCTGCTTTGGGTCCAACAAGTTGTGTGTTTTTAAGTGATCAATGATCCTTCTTTTCAGGAGTGATTCCATTAACTTGACTACAATTGATGTTAAACTCACTGGCCTGTAATCGCCAGCTTTTACCTTGCTGCCATTCTTGTGAATAGGAACAGTATTAGCAGTCCATCACTAATGGGGAACTTCTCCTGTTAGAAGAGATTCATTAAAAAGATCCATTACTGGTCCATCACCTATACCTCAAAGTTCTCTTAGAATTTTGGGATGAATTACATCAGGGCCCATTGCTTTATTAAGCTTTAACCAAGTTGGTTCCTCTGCTACCTCTGTCTCCAGAAATCCTAAAAATGAAACATCATTACTAGAACCAATATGGTTCCCAAATCAGCTACAACTTCTGTTTTCTTGAATCTTCGATATGCTGATTTTTTTTCCTTTACTATCCTACTTACCTCTTTAGTGAATCATATTGTTTTTTTTTCTTCAATTTATTCTTACTAATCTGCCTGACATATAATCTAGTTGCCTCCAGGATGATAGACTTTAACCTCCCTGGCGGTAATCCCGAGTCATGCTCGGGGTAAGTTTTTCATGCTAAGAGCGGTAACCCCGAGCCAGACTAAGGATTGCATTGCAGGATACAGGGAAGTTACTTACCTTGTTCCCTGTATCCTGTGATGTCCTCTCGCAGTGTGTGTGAGCTGTCTCCTCGCTCGATCCACACTGCCGAGTGCCGAGCTCCGTTGCCTGTGACGTTGCGGCGCACGGGGATGGAGTTGGGCGCCATAGTCAAAAAGTGAAAAACACAGTATAGATACAATATACTGTAATCTTACAGATTACAGTACTGTATCAAATAATTACACATCCCCTTTGTCCCTAGTGGTATGTCCAGTGTCCTGCATGCAGTTTTATATTATAAATACTGTTCTTTCTGCCTGGAAACTGGAGATTGTCCATAGCAACCAAAAAATTTCCCTTTATGTCAAAAGTGGTTTTAGACCGGCTAGAAAACAGCGATAATAAATTAGAATCACGTGCAGAATTGAGTGATAGCGATTTGTGGAAAAATTTGTCATCAAACACTAAATCTAATGACAGCGACAATTCTGCAACTGAGCAAATTTCTGTGTTTTTGATTTGATTACATTGAATAATTTTTATTATAATTACATTACTATTTGTTATAATTATTTATAGTTATTTATTATATTATAATTTATGATTTTGTGTTTCAAACTTTATTATACCTGGGATGTCTACTACTGTAGACTCTTGTTTGGTCAGGTTTAAGTGAGTTATTGCTAAGAATTGCAGGCCTACAATACATAACACCAAATTTCCATGCAAAATAATTGTACCGCTTTTGGTACATAATTCCAGACAGAATCATATCACCAGGGAGGTTAATAGTTCCCACTGATTACTTACTCCTGCCGTTTTATTTGAACCTTTCAATTAATTGTTTAGAAATTTCCCCATTTCATCAAAATGTGAGCTTTTGAAATCTAAAACTGTTGTATTTGTATACGATTTTCAGTTCTTGTTTTAATATCAAACCAAAGACATTGGTGATCACTAGAACCAGAATTCTCTCCCACCTCAATATCAGACAGTTGATCTCTATCTGTCAGTACTCGGTCTAGAATATGGTTACCTTGGCTTGGTCTTTTTACTAACTGTTTCAGAGAAACCCCATTCAGTGCTTCCATTAGGCTTGTGCAATTCGTTTCGTAATGGATCGAAATTCGTACGAATCTAGCAACTTTCGGACATTCAGAAGCATTCGAATTTCGGAACAAAGCAAATACGAATAAAACCGAATCCAAAATAAATTATATCGCAAATAGCGAATGCCCAAATGCCTTCGGCATAATTTGTTGCGAAAAAAGTTACGAATGTATGAATCCATTCGAAGCACAATAACACTCTGCTCTGCTCTCTGCTCCTCCCTCACCGTGCTGAACTCCCTCTCAAAATGGTGTACAGGGGCGGAGGCTATAGCCGCATGTCAAAAACAAAAACAAAAGTAAAATACGAGATTTCGAATCGTTACAAATAACCGCAATGTATTTAGAAAAGTACAAATCCATTAGAAGCACGTTAGGCATAATAGGCAGCGCCATGGTGAGAGAGACAGGGAAAATTACAAATCAACGAACCAAAAAAAGTTACGAATGTACGAATCCATTCGAAGCACGTTAGGCAGCGCCATTGTGAGAGAGACATGGAAAATTACCAATCAACGAACCAAAAAAGTTATGAAAGTAGGAGTTGTGTCCAGAATCAACGAAAAACAATGTACGAACTATAAATTAACTAAAAATAAGGCTTACATTAATACGAATCATTCCAATTCAACGAAAAATGTCGCTTGCGAAAATACGAATTAGTCCCACCACGAAAAATCCTGTTTAGCAAAATCACGAATGATTATGAAGCAACGGGACCGAAAAGAAACTAAACTAAACTAAACAAATGTTTCTGTTGTGCACAAGTCTAGCTTCCATTACATCCCTGCTCTTGCTTGTAATAGTATTCCAGGTAATGTCAGGCATGTTGAAGTCACCCATAAATAAAACCTCTCCCTTCAATGCCATTTGAGTTATCTTGTCAATCAACAAGTTATTATAATCTTCGATCTGTCCTGGGGTTCTGTATACTACAACAATTCTAAGGGAAGATCCCTCTCTGGTTGGAAGGCAGACATTTGTTCTTTGAATTAACATTAGCATTATGCTATTTTTGACATAAATGTTTTATATTTTTCTGCAAGTTTATTTTAGGTGATAAATATAAAATATTGTTTAAAAAAAAAGTAATATTTCCTTCCAATAGGTGTAGCTCAAGGCTACTTTTCATGGACCATCTTCATACTACTTTATATATATTTTCTTTCTTTAATTTCACAGCTATAAAAATATTTTTGTTGAAACAAAAATGAATAAATAAAATATTTTTTGTTTATTTTAGTCAGGTAATTTCAAAATATTGAGGTTGATTTACTAAATCCAGAGAGTGCAAAATCTGGTGCAGCTGTACATGGTAGCCAATTGGCTTCTAACTTCAGCTTGTTCAGTTAAGCTTTGGCAATAAAACCTGAAAGCGAATTGGTTTCTATGCAGAGCTGCACCAGATTTTGCACTCCAGTTTTAGTAAATAACCCCCATTATTTCTGAAAATGTCACATTGTCAAAACGTTTTGACAGCTGCTTCTAGTAGCGTCAGACTTTTTTTTTTTTGCAGCTTAAAAACGCCTCTCCATGTTATTCTTTGGACTCATGCACACACAGGCTGGCATAGGCGTTTTCAAGCTGCAAAAAAAAAAAACCCAGGGCCAGCGCATTCTGAGGCTGCTAAACACGGCTTAACGCTGTTAAGCTGTGTCATGCAGTTTTTTTTGACATGTCAGAATCAATGGTTCACTTATGGAGCTCATTGATTTGAATAGAAGTCGCACCAGATTTAGATCATGATGATCCGACTTGTGGTGCGACTTGTGCACTGAGGATCTTGAAGGGGAACCCCTCGCCAAAATGAAAATAAAAACTGACGTGGGGTTCCCCCTAAGACCATACCAGAGCCTACAGTCTAGTGTGGATTTTAAGGAAACCCCCACACCAAAAAAAAACAATGTGGGGTCCCCCCAAAATCCACACCAGACCCTTATCCGAGCAGTCAGCCTGGCAGGTCAGGAAAGGGGGGGGGGACATGCGAGTGCCATACGTGAACCATGCACCCCACCTCCTCCAAAGCACCTTGTCCCCATGTTGATGGGGACAAGGGCCTCTTCCCGACAACCCTGGGCGGTTGTTGTCAGGGTGTGCGGGCGGGGGGCTTTAACAAGGGGGCCCCAAGATCCCGACCCTCCACCCTATGTGAATGAGTATGGGGTACATTGTACCCCTACCCATTCACCCAAAATGTGTCAAAGAAATAAAACCAGCCTTCAGGTTTTTGACAAAGTTCTTCTCCCCTCTCCAGCGATGTCTTCTCCCCTCTCCGGTTCTTCTCCCCTCTCCGGCGATGACTTCTCCCCTCTCTGGTTCTTCTCCCTCCTCCAGTGATGTCTTCTCCCCTCTCCGGTTCTGGTATGGTCTTGGGGGTCTATGGTCTGGCATGGTCTTGGTCATTTTGGCGAGGGGTTCCCCTTCAAGATCCTCCATGCAAAAGTCGGACCACAAGTCGCATCATCATGATCCAACTTGGATGTGACTTCTATTCAAATCAATGGACTCTCATAGAAAACCATTGATTTTTAATAGAGGCAGAGAAACGCTGCTAAAAGCTGGAGCGGCTAAAAGCTGGAGCGGCTAAAAGCTAGCGTGGCTAAACGCGCATTAACGCCAATGCAAAAAGCTACTAAAAGGACATTTTTACAGCCGCATTTTCCTAGCGTTGGTAGTGGCTTTGCAGCTCATTTTTTCTAATGCCTGTGTGCATGAGGCCTAACAACCATCTCCAGGCAAAAATAAAAAATACTTCAAACATTCAGTTCCCACTCATTCACAATTAAAAAAAAACACTGCTAGCCCACTTTTTTAAACTTACCTGGGTCTGCCAGAAAATTACTTTCCATTACACCTGATCTGGCAGCGAAGACTAGAAATCTGCCAATTCCAAGGTTGCAATTCCAATTTCAGGGTTGGGTTAACAAGGGGACAATTGGGGAAAAATAGGAGAGGAATAAAAAAGGTTAGGGCAGGAGCAAGGATAGGGGTGGGAATTGTAGGGTTTGCTAGGTATTGTTACACACATTTACGTCGGCAGAAGGGCTCGTACAGGCAAATGGGTGTACCTGTACATCCCTTAGAATTTGCCGCCGTGCGGGCGCACGCATGCTGGTCGCACACCACGGGAGCATGCCCGTGGGTCCCGCAAACTCGATGTTCGCTGGTGGCCCGTGATCGTGAGACTGAGAGGCAGAACGGGGAGATACCTATGTAAACAAGGCATTTCCCTGTTCTGCTTAGTGACATGACAGGGATCTACTGCTCCCTGTCATCAGGAGCAGTGATCGCTGTCATGTCAGTGGTAGCCCACCCCCCCACAGTTACAATCACTCCCTAGGACACACTTAACCCCTTGATCGCCCCTAGTGTTTAACCCCTTCCCTGCCAGTGTCATTTATACAGTAATCAATGGCTATTAATAGCACTGATCACTGTATAAATGACAATGATACCAAAATGGTGTCAAAAGTGTCCGATGTGTCCGCCATAATGTCGCAGTCACAATAAAAATCGCAGATCGCCTCTATTACTAGTAAAAAAAAAAAATTGTAGACGCTATAACTTTTGCGCAAACCAATCAATATACGCTTATTGTGTTTTTTTTTTTACCAAAAGTATGTCGAAGAATACGTATCGGCCTAAACTAACGAAAAAAATCGTTTTTTTATAGATTTTTGGGGAATATTTATCATAGCTCTATTTTTGTTTATAGCGCAAAAAATAAAAACCGCAGAGGTTATCAAATACCACCAAAAGAAAGCTCTATTTGTGGGGAAAAAAGGACGTCAATTTTGTTTAGGTACAACGTCGCACGACCACGCAATTTTCATCTATAGCGACGCAGTGTTGAATCGCAAAAAATGCTCTGGTCAGGAAGGTGGTAAATTCTTCCGGGGGTGAAGTGGAAAAAAAATAAAATTAAAGTAAAATAAAACATACTGTATAATTAAAAAAAAATGGGCAGACTTGATGGACCACTTGTTCTTTTTTCTGCCACCACTTTTTGTTTCTATGTTTCTATAAGGCCACTTTCACACCGAGGGGCTTTACAGGCATCTTTGCGCTAAAACTAGCGCCTGTAAAGAGCCTGAAAACTGCCTCTTCTGCAGGACCAGTGTGAAAGCCTGAATGCTTTCACACCTGGTCAGTGCGCTTGCAGGACAGGAAATAAAGTCCTGCAGGCAGCATCTTTGGGGTGGCGCGGGAGCGGTGTACAGACTCGAGTATAAGCCGAGGGGGGCATTTTCAGCACAAAAAAATGTGCTGAAAAACTATACAGTATATTATCTATAGAAATGTAACAAAAAAGTAAGCATTTTTTTAATTATTAAATGATACAACAGTGGTAATTACAAATTTACAACATGAACAAACTACTAAAAGATTAGATAAAGTTATTTTGCCATGGAACCTGTCCTTTGTCAGAAAGGAAGTAGTCTGAAAAATGTTCATGTATTTGGAGTGCTTGATTACCGGGACGAGTGCCAGTCAGATGACCTCGGTGTTCATTTGAGATCAGTTATGGAGATTCACTGGACACATTCTCCTTTATCCTTAAAAAGTTATGTAAAGCACAGCATGCCAAAACTACATTGAGGGCATGATCGAATTGCAGGTGCATCAATATTATTAAAACACACCATTTTGGTGTACAGATTCCAAAAGCACACTCCACCATTTGGCGCACTCTACTCAGTTGATGATTAAAAATGTGTTTCCTGGAATTGAGACCATGCATCTTGTAGGGCCTGAGCAGGTAGGTGGATAAAGCAAATGCCTCATCTGCTAGAACTACTAAAGGCAGATCCGGCCCAGCAGCACCAGGCAGAGGCCTTGATTGTGGCACATCAAATTCCCCATATTGGAATCGCCGACTTATCACAGAATTACAAAATATTCTATAATCTCCAGAACTTCCATAGGCCCCAACATCCACCGCTATACATTTCATATTGGCATCACTGAGTCCCAGCAGAACAATTTAAAAATATTTTTTGTAGTTGAAGAAGCGGGAACCCGATTTAAGTGGCTTGATGAGACGGACATGTTTACCATCTAATGCCCCAATGCAATTTGGGAAGTTAGATTTCTCCCAGAACTCATCACCTATTTCTTCCCACAGAC
Organism: Rana muscosa; assembly: GCA_029206835.1. Lineage (NCBI taxonomy): Eukaryota > Metazoa > Chordata > Amphibia > Anura > Ranidae > Rana > Rana muscosa. The sequence goes on along the minus strand of CM055118.1, from coordinate 364,377,544 downwards.
TGGATGTTGGTTCTGGCATAGCTGAGTTTTTCAGTTCTTCCCACAGGACGAGACAAGTGTCATGCACAATTGTTGAAACTGTTGAGATTCCCATTAAAAATTGAGGGTGAAGGGAGGGAAACTGGCACCAGTGGCAAGGTATCTGCAATACGAAATTGTGGACAATTCATAAAGAATTAAAATACGAAGAAAAATAATTACACATATTTTTAAGAGCTAATTCAGGCAAATAATATATCATGTGGAGGTACCTTAGATAATTTCTGCTTTTAAGTTTGAAGCTCCACTTACATAGTTATGAAAAAAAAAAAAATCTGCTAAAATACTATGATGTTTAATATTTTAATATTTTCAGGAAAAGAACATTCACAATGTTTTAAATTTTAATAAGGAAAACATTAGAATGACCATACTGAACCTGTTATTTGTTGGGACAGAAACTGTAAGCACCACCCTAAGTTATGGCCTTTTTTGCACTTGTGAAATACAAGGTAAGGAACAGAAAGAACCTGCAAGACAGGAAACTTCTACTGGTGGGCTGAAAATGAATGGAGGCAATTACATGTATCTTGAGTAAGGGCAGTGATGCCTGAAACATCGCTGCTGTGATATATAATATACATATATTATACACGCACACTATATTGTCAATAGTATTGGGACACTTGCACACACATGAACTTTATTTTTAAGCATCTGTTCAACATATGGAAAACCTACCTTAAAGTCACTAACAGCCGTTCTTCTGCACTAAGGCTTTGTCTCATGTTGGTATGGCTTCAGCTCAGATGTCCTCTTACAAGGTCTAATAGCTGATCAACGGTTGCCACCGACATCCAAATTGTAGAACTTGTCTTGGTGAGTCCGCATGTTTCCAAACATTGGCAAAGTAGCCAATAGATGGACGCTGGGAAGTCAAGGGATTCACCCAGTAAATACGATGTCTCCTCCGCTGAATTAGATCCATCTGTCTCCTCCTTTTCATCCTCATAAGCAGCAAAATGAGCATGGCAATCAGATTTCTTACATAAGAATCCATATTCAATGACCACACTTCAACAAAGGTCGAAGTCCTCTCACTGAACAAAGAAATAGGCACTGAACAAAGACACAGGAAATGGGTGGACCGAAATGCAGTGGACCAAAATGCATCATGGCTAGTCAAGGGACTAAAAAAAAAGAAAAATAGTTGCTTTGGGAATGACAAGAATGTTCAATCGCTGCTAATCACAATGTACAACTGCAAGTGATCGCTGTGCTTGGAGTCTCAGGATTTTTAAAATAACTAACAGGCTTTTAACAGCAGCAGAACAGCCGCCCGAGTGAAAGGGGCCTTAGAGAGTGTAGGATAGGGCAAGAGGGGGACTATAGTATTTGCGAGTGAACAAAGTCCAGGGACAGGTGGTTAGGTGGGCATTAGAAAAAAAGTTTAGAGACCTCCTTTATAGTAGCAGGGTTAACGAGGGAAGTATCATGTGTGCAGGTGGACATAGAGTATTAGGTGTTGGGGATATCTGTAGAGTGGAGATCTCATGACAAATTGCATCAATCCTACTTTTTAAATGATTTGCATTCTCCTGGGCAGTAAGTGAATTAGTAGGTGGAGGCAGTATAGGACAAAGTAGAGAGATAAAGGTAGAGGATAGTTGATGAGGACTACATAAGAGGGTGTTATTGAGAGTGATAAAATAGGTCTGTTTTGCAGTGTGGAGGCAGGAATTGTATTTTTGGAGGGCAAATTTATACTGGGTAAAATTCTGCTGGGAGTAGCTGTGATGCCAGAGACACTTAAGAGCATGGCTACACTTTTTGAGACTTCTGGTGTTGTCTGTTTAAAAAGATTGTAGAGGTTGGGGTCTGATTTTGTGTCTAGTGAAGGCGACTATGGTGTCCAAGAAGGATGAGAGGAAACAATTGTAGATGGAAGTGGCTATGTTGGGGCAGGACAGATTTTTTCATAGAGTTAGTCTGTTGCAGGATAGAGAAGGGAAGGGTTAGAGTGGTGAAGATTTCTATGAGTAAATTTTAGGCGGTTGGAGGGAGAGGAGGTGGAAGAGGGGGAAAGAGTGATGCTAATACGGTAGTGATAAGAGAGGGGGAAAGGTTTGTTGGATAGGTTTCAATGAGTGCATAGGTAGGAGAATGCAAAGGTCAAAGGAGTTGCCATCAGAGTGAGTAGAAGCAAGTGTCCATTGCTTTAAGTAAAAAGTAGAGGTTGGGCTGAGAGATTTAGAAGTTGCCTGGAGTGTTAATATTAATAGGGATGTTGAGAGAATGATTGTGGAAATTTCTAAAGAGAGAACATAGGTTAGTCTGGTAGAGAAGTCATAAGGGAAGCTTAATACCCATCCAGAAGGTCGATAGATCACAGCTATTTTCAAAGAGACTAGATTGTGTTGATATAAGGATTCCAATTCCACCTCCCTTTTATCCACTGGGTCTTGGGGAGGGAGTCCAGAGGAGGCCACCATGGGGAAGGTCAGCAGTAGAGGCAGAGTCAAATTCTTGAAATCAAGTTTCAGTAACAGCAGGTCATTTAAAGAAGTTAGCTTTAAAAAGGTAATGTACAGAGGTATGTTTGTTACAGACAGAACAAGCATTCCAAAGGACAGATGAGAAGGGGAGGCTGGTGTTGGGAAGAGGAGAAATAGAATGAATTGCAGCTGCTGCCAGATGATGTGGAGTTAAAGTTAAATGATAGAGGCCCAGAATTTTGGGTTATATCTTCAGAAGTTAGAAGAACCAGAAGGGCGAGGGAGGTAATATTGTTAGATTGCAGCTTTCATACCTTTAACCACTTGACGACCGCTCACTGTATATATACGTAATTTTTTTGAAGAGGGATATCTCGGTAACGGCAGCAGCTGCTGCCACAACCGAGATATCCATCTCTTCAGTGAGCGATCGTGTTTATGAAAATGGTGGTCTCCATGGCAGATTCACAGCGAGATCACCGTTATCGGCGGCGGGAGAGGGCCCCCCCCCTCCCGCCGCTCTCCCGCGCACTCCGCCGCCTACCGGAGCCGTCGGTAGCGGCGGAGGTGATCGGGTCCTTCTCCCTCTGTGGTATGGATAAGAGTGAGGGCAAGATGGCCCCCACCCGTCTCCATATCATAGCAGGGCGGAGCTGACGTCAAAACGTCAGCTCCGCCCATACATCTTAAAGGGACATTTTTTTTTGTCATTTTTTCAAATGACATTTTTTTTTTTTTTTTATTGCATTTTAGTGTAAATATGAGATCTGAGGTCTTTTTGACCCCAGATCTCATATTTAAGAGGACCTGTCATGCTTTTTTCTATTACAAGGGATGTTTACATTCCTTGTAATAGGAATAAAAGTGATCCATTTTATTATTTTTTTAAAACAGTGTAAAAATAAATAGAATCCAGTAAAATAAATAAGAAAACAAAAAAAATATTTTTTTAAAGCGCCCCATCCCGATGAGCTCGCGCGCAGAAGCGAACGCATACGTGAGTAGCGCCCGCATATGAAAACGGTGTTAAAACCACACATGTGAGGTATCCCCGCAATTGTTAGAGCGAGAGCAATAATTCTAGCCCTAGACCTCCTCTGTAACTCAAAAGATGCAACATGTAGAATTTTTTAAACGTTGCCTATGGAGATTTTTAAGGGTAAAAGTTTGACGCCATTCCACGAGCGGGCGCAATTTTGAAGTGTGACATGTTGGGTATCAATTTACTCGGCGTAACATTATCTTTCACAATATAAAAAAAAATTGGGCTAACTTTACTGATGTTTTATTTTTGAATTTAAAAAAGTGATTTTTTTCCAAACAAAGTGTGCTTGTAAGACCACTGCGCAAATAAGATGTGACAAAAAGTATTGCAATGACCACTAATATATTCTCTAGTATGTTAGAAAAAAAACAATTTATAATGTTTGGGGGTTCTAAGTAATTTTCTAGCAAAAAAAAATGTTTTAAACTTGTAAACACCAAATTTGAAAAACAGGCAAGGTCCTTAAGTGGTTAACATTTAATAATGATGTAAATGCATCTTAAAAGAGTTGTTGACAATTCTACCTACAACTTGTTTTAAGTCTTTATTTCTCAGGCTGTATATAATTGGATTTATCATTGGGGTTGCCGTAGTGTACAGTAATGATAGGAATTTAGTAATGTTCAATAATTGTCCTCTCCTAGGTATCAAATAAACAAAAATTAAGGTGCCATAAAACATGGAAACAACAATCAGGTGGGAGCTGCATGTTGAGAAAACTTTCTGTCTACCTTTAATAGATGGGATTTTGAAAATGGTGACTATAATATAAACATATGATACAATGATGATAATAACTGGGGTGCAAGCAAAAAATACACTTGTTAATGTTGATTCTAGTTGAACAATTGTTGTATCAGAGCAGGAAAGTTTTAGAATTGGGTCAAGATCACAGAAAAAATGATCAATAATATTAGGACTACAAAACTGTAATTTTGATATCTCTATAGTATAAATCAATCCAGAAAGAAAACTTAAAATCCAACTTGTTATAATTGTTATCCAGCAAAACCAATGACTCATTAACAAAGTATAATGCAATGGTTTACAGATGGCCACATATCTGTCATAAGACATAATAGTCAGCAGAAGACACTCTGAGGTTTCTGACACAGCAAAGAAATAAAACTGGATGATACAATTAGAAATTGACATGGTGGCAGAATCGTTCTCCAACATAGAATGAAGCATATTAGGAAAAACATCAGTTGCTAATAAAATATCCATTACAGATAGCTGAGAGAGGAAGAAGTACATGGGAGAATGGAGGGTTTTGCAGTAGGACACCAGTGTGATGATCAGGAGGTTTCCACATATTGTCACACAATACATCAGAAGAAATAAAAAGAATAAAACAAATGTTAGAGCTTGTGGAGTCTGAAACCCTAAGAGGTGAATCACTGTAATTATGGTCTTATTTTTCTCATCCATTTTCAAAACATAGAACTTTTTTTTTTTTTGCTCTTATCGGCACTACAAGGGTTTGAGCTGAAATTTAATGGGGGGTGTAAGGAAAAAATGAGTAGGTGAACAAAAAAGCAAATGAAGAAAGGGGAGACAGAAGGAATCACTAATACCAAATGAATATAAAAAAATAAACAACCATTTTTAGCAGCATTAGCAATAAATGCAGTCCAAAATTACAAATAAACTGAGCAAAATACAGAACGTAAAATGCAATCAAGTGGTAAATGAATGGAGCACAGTAATAAAAGAAAATGAATATTTGAAAAGTTTGATAAAATTGTTACATCTGATTGTTGATAAAAAAGCAAAAAGGAAAGTAGGTTTAGGTTTGCTAGGAAAAATAACATACTGCTCTTAGGTAGCAAAAATCAGCAAAATATCTTTCAACGTATAGATTAAAAAATTAAGGATGATTGAATTTTACCAGTGTAAAACCTTCAATTGCAACATTTTTGCTCTATACCAATCTCAAAAATATCTTCATAAGTGTATAAAAATATTAATTGATTTATTTAGATAATAATATTAATAATAACAACATTCAGCATGGCCTGCAAATGTTTTGTGACCATAGAGTACTGTGGCTTTTATAGGTAAGAAAAATAAATCTTAAGAGCTATGGGGAGTATGAAATATGTATTGATATTGTCATGGGAACTATAATAATTTATATACTGTATGGAGAAATTATTTTTAGATGTTTTTACTGTCAGGGATGACTTCGTAACTATTTATTAGTGCATGGAGAAGAAAATGTATTGACTTCTATTTACTTATTTTTTACAAATTTAAATATTATTTCAGAATGTATACATTCTGGATAACTCTGTCCCATTTTAATAGCTTGTTAGTTCTTGCAAATAGGGTACTCGTGTTTTTTTGTTATATACTTTGTGGGCCTTCTGCATGGTACCTTGTTCATCGTGCACTTGTCTTTATTTCAATTCGGAAAGGGGTCCAGATGTAAAATTTTATTAAAGTGTATTTCAGGGGAAAAATATGTACTAGAGCTGTGCAATACATGCACATTTCCCGTGTTTTATCCCTTTAAAGAACCTGCAAGTACAGAACTTCTAGAGTCTTGCTTGTTTTGTTTTAAATTGAATACCTAAAAAAAGGGCCTGGTGTGAAACTCCCTTAGCCACTTAAGTGCAGATTTTCCCCCTTAATGAACAGGCCATTTTTTGCGATTTGGCACTGCGTCAGTTTAACTGACAATTGCACGGTTGTGCGATGTTGTACCCAATCGAAATTATCTTTTTTTTCCCCACAAATAGAGCTTTCTTTTGGTGGTAATTGATCACCTCTGCGGTTTTTATTTTTTTGTGCTATAAACAAAAAAAAGACAGACAATTTTGAAAAAAAATACAATATTTTTTACTTTTTGCTATAATAAATATCCCCCCCAAAAAAAAAAATATAAACAAAACTAATTTGTTCATCAGTTTAGGCCAATATGTATTCTTCTACATATTTTTGGTAAAAAAAAAATCGCAATAAGCGTATATTGATTGGTTTGCACAAAAGTTATAGCGTCTACAAAATAGGGGATAGATTTATGGCATTTTTATTATTATTATTTTTTTTTTTACTCGAAATGGCAGTGATCAGTGATCAGTGATTTTTAGCGGGACTGCAACATTGCGGCCGACAGATCGGACACTTTTGATACTTTTTTGGGACCATTGACATTTATACAGCCATCAGTGCTATAAAATGTACTGATTACTGTATAAATGTCACTGGCAGGGAAGAGGTTAACACTAGGGGTTGATAAAGGCGTTAACTGTGTTCCCTGGGAGGCGTTTCTAACTGTGGGGGGAGGGGACTGACTGAAGGAGGAGAGAGATCACTGTTCCTGATCACTAGGAACAGATGATCTTTCTCCCTACTCCCCTGACAGAACGGGGATCTGTTTGTTTACATTGACAGATCCCCACTCCGGCTCTCCGAGGAGCGATCCCTGATGGCAGGCAGACATCGTGACCGCGGGCCATGCGCATCGGCTCTGGCGCCATGCCGCAGGTGCATGCCCACTGTATCTATTGCACAAAGCGACACACAGCTACAGCGATAGAGCCAATCTGCCTCAGTATAACTGCTGCGGCTGGTCTTAAAATGGTTAAAGAACCTGTACAGAACTTAAATAGAGTCTTGCTTGTTTTGTTTTAACTTGAATACCTAAAAAAGGGGCCTGGTGTGAATCTTCCTTAAAGCAACCCAATTGCACATTTTGCTAACATACAGTAAATGCTTGACAGTCCATCAGCAATCCCTTGCTGGGTCTCTGACCTGCATTATATGTCTGAGCTTTGAAGATTGGAGAAGTGCTATCAGCATCTTACACACCTCCATGTCCGCATTAGCCCTCCTGCTGATCCGTTGATTCAATGGTCTGTGGAACTTTGCAAGAGACTTCACACTGGTGGCCCACCATCTAGATGAACAGATTTGTCAGGGAGGAAGGAGCATCAGCGTGGCTTTAGGTCAACTTGTTTCAGAGACTCAATTCCCATTCTTTTCATCCTCCATTGCACTGTCGCTTCCACCGCTAAGTGGATGTCCCCTCACTTTCACATATCAGGCTGTAACATTAACAGGTAGTCTCAGCAATTCCTTGGCCATCATTAGTTTGCAACTAAGTGCCTCATCCCTGCATACGGCTGAAAGTTGTGTTGCTGAGCTGTATGTTTTTTCCATCTTCAGTGTGTAATAAAAACACAATTGTTTACCTGTGGTGCAAACCTATATGCTACTTTTTTACCAATGTCCAATCTCCCTCTGACATAGAATCTCAGCAAATAAGAAATGCATACTGTCCAATTGCTAATCGGTTTCATTTTCTGGTGTTTTGATAAAAAAGAAAACACTAGCTAACATTTTAGGAGGGAAAAAAACTGCCAAGCCTATCCATCTTGCATTGTGGCCTAGTTATACCACTGAAAGGTAAAAACAATTCAGAATTTGTTGAGGGGGTGCTTTCTCATTAACGGGAGCTTCATCAGAATGGTTACCCCCATTTCTTTAAAGTTTTCAGCCTAGTGTCTAGCTCTGAACCTATGTACAATTTATCTTGGTTTTCAGTCAAAAGCATGATGGGGCAGTGCCATGCTTATTAAATCTTGATATGCTTGTTGCTTTTGTCAACAGTAATAAAGTTCTCCTTTGTTGTATAGTGAGTTGCAAGAGATCACCATAGAGTTTGACTCCATGAAACCTCTCATTAAAGGTCATATGGTCTTTTCTTGGGGGGGTGGGGGGTGGGGAGAGAGGGTACCCACTTTGGAACAAATAAAAATAAATATGTTCATAATCTTTATTTATAAATTTTCCATTTTACACAAAAAAATAAATCAACCCAAAAAAAAGAACCAAAAAAACAAGAAAAAAAAAACCCTCTCCCATTACCCCCCTCCCTCTCCTCCCTCCCTCTCCTCCCTCTCCTCCCTACAAGTCCCCGTCTATCTTCTTCTTGTTAAGGTTTCTCTTGAGATCCCTGATAATTGTGCAGCCATTGAGGTAGTTCAATTATGGGCAGTTGAAGCTCCCTTAGGAAGTCCGGAAAGTCTGTGATGTCCTTGAATATTATTGTGCGTCCCTTGTGTTGTCCTTTTATCTGAAAGGGAAATCCCCATCTGTCTGGTATCTCCTTTTCTTTAAGGACTTCCAAAAGAGGTCTGACTGCCTTTCTCAGGGTCAGGGTGTATTTGGATAGATCCTGTAGTAGGATTATTTGTGTTCCATCAATGTCTATGGTTCTTTGTTGTCGTGCCGCAGCCATGATCTTTTCCTTAATATGGAAATAGTGTATTCTACAAATTATGTCTCTAGGTTTTAAGGGATCAGGGTTTTTGGGGCCCAGTGCTCGGTGCGCTCTGTCTATTACTAACTCTGTTGTATCTGGCTGTTTCATGAGTGTATTAAACATCTCCTGTAGTATTGGTATTAAATCTTCTGAACCTGTTGCTTCTGGCATCCCTTTGATCCTTACAGTATGTTGTTTTGGCGATTTCTGTTCTCGAGGTCATCAATAGCAGAAATAGCATATTTTAAACCTAGTTCTTGCTCATGGTTTCTCCTCTCTGCCTCCAACAATTTCCGTTCAATATGTGAAACCCTGGTTTCTATAGTGTCCATCTTATCTTGAGTGTCTGCAAGGGATATTTTTACTTGTTGTAGTTCAGCTTTGTATGTAGTCTCTAGTCTGAACACATATTTGTCCATATCCTCTCTGGTTGGTAATGATTGAATATAGGCCTGCATGTCCCAGGACCCTCCTCCATTAATCCCCACCCCTGCTATGGGACTTTGCATACCTTTAGGGGGGCTGTTGCTTGATTTATCTAGCTCGGTCTCTCCTGCTGAAGATGAGACATTTAATTCTGTTGTGGTGGGAGCATCTTTGTGGCCTGGCGTCTGTGGACATTGTAGAAACCCTTTAATATCAGTTTGTGCTGATTACGTTTTGGGGGTGCCTTTCGCCGCCCCCCCTATAGATCCCCTTTTAGCCTTAGGTGCCTGCTACCCCTTAGGTGGCATATTGCAGTCACTATACCTTATACAAAATGTAGGTTTATAGGACTCACCTTTAGTCCTTGCTTTCACCGCCTTTATGTTTGTCCCACAGTAGAGATTATTCCTGTCCAGGCACTCTCTTTCTAAAGTCCTTAATCGGCTCCTTTCGCCTTGTATATGGTAAGAGGGGGGAGTCGGTTGAGGTTAATCCCCGTAGATCTGCTTGATTCAGGGTTTGCCTTGTACCTTTCCCCCTCATACAGCTAGTAAGGAACAGTGTAGCAGGTGTTGCAGGTGAAGCAGGCACCGGACCGGTGCTTTGTCCCACAGCGTGCAGCGTCTGTCAGCTCTCGCTTCCACGATGCCCGCCGTGAGAAGATTGCCTATGACAGATGGCTTTGTAAGTCTGGCAGTGTGGCAGCCTGCGGGGTTCTGTGGTCGGACGATCGGAATTTGCTATCGTTTTTTTTCCATCGGCTAAATTTAAAACATGTTCTATTTTTAATCACCGATGGAAAAAAGACCGCTGGGGCCCATACACAATCGGTTTGTCCGATAAATAAGTCCATCGGACTGTTTTCATCGGTAAAACCGATTGTGTGTACAGGGCTTAAGTGTTTGATGACAAATTTCCCCACAAATCGCTATCACTCAATTCTGCAAGTGATTCTAATTTATTATCGCTGTTTTCTAGCTGGTCTAAAAGCACTTTTGACATAAAGGGACACTTTTTGGTTGCTATGGACATTCTCAAGTTTCCAGGCAGAAAAAACAGTATTTATAATATAAAAGTGCACGCAGGACACTGGACAAACCACTAGGGACAAAGGGGATGTGTAATTATTTTATACAGTACTGTAATATGTAAGATTACAGTGTACTGTAGGTATTGTGTGTTTTTCACTTTTTGAATTTGGCGCGGTGCTCCATCCCCATGTGTCGCAACGCTCGCAGGGAACAGAGCTCGGCACTGTGAATCGAGTGAGGAGACAGCTCGCAGACACAGCAGGGAGACATCGCAGGATCCAGGGGACAAGGTAAGTAACTTTGCCTGGATACTGCGATACGATCTCGAGTCTGGCTCGGGGTTAACCGCTTTTGGTAGTAAAAACTCACCCCGAGCCTGACTCTGGAATACCGCCAGGGAGGTTAATATCCATGCGGCACTCCTGCTCTGCAGTCTTAGTGTCCATGTGGGACTCCTGCTCTGTGTTCCCACAGCCACCAGGAACATCCATATTTGGATTCCTGCCATTTCCACCTGCTTTCTTTCCTGATTGCAAGGATTCATCAGCAAATGCAATATTTTCCTATGCAGCAGCAATCACAGAAACATCCGCCACATACTAAGAGAGAATGTCCATAGTCACTCCCTCACCAGAACTTTTTTTAACTGAAACAACTCCAGAATGCCCTCCATCAGCAGATACTGTAGCACTGCCGCCATCTTGACTTTTAACATAACACATCTTTTCCTCAACTTTCTCCCTTACAGGCCGAGGGGTGACATCCTCCTCCTCATCTTCATCTGATGAGTCAGTGCCACTCAAGGGAGATTCCATTTCTTCAATGGCCTGCAACAATCCGCCATTTTCAACCACCTCCTAAGATGGCCCAGGCTGCTGGGGAGGGCGGCAGATAATGACTCAGATGCAACATAAACATAACACAAACATAAACAGAACTAAATATACAAACCAAGACATAAAATAATATTATTATTATCATCATCATCATCATCATCATGCTCCTCAACAAAACCCTAACATCCACCTAAACAAACCCTTAGGCTAAGAAGTGATTAAACATTTAACTCAGGCATGCAGGCTTTTTTTTTTAATCTGATCCTAGATTTAGGGGATGTGAAAGGATAGAAAGAAAAGCCGCACACCCAGAAACTGACAAACAGCTACTATGAGGACCTGACATTCCTGCAAGCCTTTGTCCAGGCCACCGGCCACCCACCACCTGTCCCTCTCAAGACCCTGAATATTCCCAACCCCACCCAGAATGTTGTGCACCACCACTTCAACAGGAAGGACCTTTTTCCAGAGTGGAAAGCTGACTCTGTGCATTTCACCTGAAGTAACAGACTACTAAATTAACTAGAAAAAGTGTCTCAAAATCCAGATGAGTCTCAAAAGCCCCATATGACCACTCTGCGTACCTCAAGCGGGAAAGGAAAGGGATACCCAGAGCCCCACCCACTTATATACTTCTGCATTGTAGGGACACTAAAGAAGACATGGTCCATCGTCTCCTCCACAGCGCCACACTCCACTCTTAGACAACCACTGTTCTCCACAGAGCGATGCTTCAAGTTGCCTTTCACACAGAGCCTGCCATGGAATGAGAGCCAGACAAATTCAGAGAAGTTTGTTAGAATAAAAAAAAAAGCACACTTACATCAGAGACTTTCAGGGATAAGCAGGATTCAAGGTGTATTACAGCATCAACTACACAGAATCCTATAAGCAGCACAGGGGAATCCATGTGAAGACAGTTGAAAACCGGCAATGGCTGCAGCTAGATCCGCCATCTTGGAACATCATGACACTGACAGCATGGGAATGAAGGGCTGGTAAGCCCGTTGCTATAAATGCATGTAATTTTCTGTCAGGGCAGGTTTTTATAAAGGAGTGTTTTTACTCTGAAACACATTACCAGCCAGCTTTAGCCTTAAAGTCTCGTACACACGATCAGTTTTCTCGTCAAGAAACGACAAGAAAACTGCCGGGAGAGCTTTCTTGCCAAGAAAACCGTCCGTGTGTACGAGGCTTTCAGGTTTCTCGTCAGGAAAACTGGCCAGAATCTCGACGAGAACAATAAAGAACCTGCTCTCTATTTTCTCGTCGGGATTCTCGTCGTCCTGTTTCCCGACGAGAAACCTGAGAGTGTGTACACTTACCTGTCGCCATGGAAACCCGTGCATGCTCGAAATGACTTTGACGCATGCGCGGTAGCTTCCTAGGCATAGGTAGGGTGTAGCAAGATGGTGGCGACGGCATCGAATGTGACGAGCGCACGCTCGTCGTAGTCGATGACATCACCGCGTTCGTGCCATTCAAAAGAATGGCGGTTCTTTTGAATCGTACGTGTGTACACTCGGCCGGGACAAGATTCTTGTTCAAGAATCTCGTCAGGAAAAACAACGTGTTTTTTCCTGATGAGATTCTCGGCCGTGTGTACGAGGCTTTAGACTCAGTTCACACTAGTGAAACTCCAAAGTCACGTGATGTGACTTTACACTTTGTGCAGGAACCTTTTTAAAGTTGCTGCGACAATGCAGTAATTTGCAAAGATTGGAACGGGTGCCATTGAAATCAATGGCCTGCGACTTGTCATGCAACTTTATGTGTCCAAAGTTGCACTAGTGTTAACGGAGCCTAATGCCGCGTACACACGGCCGTTTTTTCCCGTAGAAAAAAAAGAAATTTTTCCCATTCGACGAGAAAAACGATAGTCTGTGGGCTTTCTGTAGTTTTTTTCGAAGAGAAAAACGGCATTAAAAACGACGAGAAAAATTAGAACATGTTCTAATTTTTCTCGTAGTTTTTTTCGACATGTTTTCCGCGGCAGTGTTTCCCATAGGGAAACACTGCCGCGGAGCCCACACACGGTCGTTTTTTCCGACCAGAAAAAAAATGACATTTAAAACGGCCGTGTGTGAGGGGAACAAGCTGTTCCTCGTTCTTAACGTCGATTTTTTCGACGGTGTTTTCACCGTCGAAAAAATCGATCGTGTGTACGCGGCATCACTGTGTCTGATGCTGAAGATTGCTCAGCAGGTGTAGCTCTGCAGGAGAAAGAGGATTGGATTCACTGTTGGAAGCTCTGGTAACTGGTTTGAATCTTTCACAACCTGGTTGTTTTGTGTTTTTTTTTTTTTTTTAAGTAAGTCACTTTAAGTCTAATGCCGCGTACACACACCCGTTTTTAATGTCATTGAAAAAAACTGTTTTTCTCTACGTGATCCTTCTCAAGCCTGCCTTGCCTACACACTATTGTGAAAAAAATGCTTGAGCAAAGCGTGGTGACGTACAACACGTACGACGGCACTATAAAGGGGAAGTTCCATTCGGATGGCGCCACCCTTTGGGCTGCTTTTGCTGATCCTTGTGCTAGTAAAGTTTGGTGAGAGCCGATTCACGTTTTTCAGCCTCGTGCTCTTCAGTCCGTTACAGCGTGATGAATGTGCTATCTCCATTATGAACGCTAGTTTTACCAGAATGAGCGCTCCCGTCTCATAACTTGCTTCTGAGCATGCGCATATTTTTCACGTCGTTAAAGACTACACGCGACCGTTTTTCATGACGAGAAAAACAATGATGTGATAAACGACGAGATAAAATAGAGCATGTTCGAAATTTTTAATGCCCATTTTTCACGTCGCGAAAAATGCTCTGGAGCCTACACACAATAGTTTTTAATGACCAATTTAAAAAATTGCATTTTTCTCGTCATGAAAAATGGTTGTGTGTACGCAGCATAACTCTCTTTGCTTATGGCAGCTTTAAAAAAGTTAAAGAGAACCTATCATGACTGGACTCATCCAATGACCTGTGGTTTAACATTAAAGGTTGTTTTTCGAGTGTCAGCCACCCTCGGTCCTTAATATTTCTTAGCCAGACCTACAACAAAGTTCTTAATTTCTTGACGGAACTGGTTTGCAAAAACATGGTTCTTGAAAATAATCTGTAACAATTGTTCATCAAACTTCTCCTTGAATAACCCACTCGGCTGTGAAAAAAGAGGCCAATTTTCTCTTCAGCTCTTGGTTCTCCACCCACAGCTGTTCTATGGTCTCCCCACAGTGGGCAGGTTCCTAATGTAATCTGGACTCCAGATCGCTGTCCCTGGACTTGACTAAGCATTTATATTCTTTAGGACTGAAATCCTTCTTTGCCATCTTCCAGCCTTCTGTAAGAGCTCCTGTTTAATTTTTCTCACACACCGGGTACTGGGATTAAAACACGATGCGAGTAGCCTCCTCCTCTGTCAGCCACCTTCAAGTCTTTTCCTCAGAGAGCCGCCAAATCTCAAAACGGCCGAGAATCTTGTCATGAAAAAACTCGTTGTTTTTCTTGACGAGATTCTTGGACAAGAAACTTGTTCCGGCCGAGTGTACACAAGCTCCATTCAAAGAACCAGCGGTTCTTTGAATGGAGCGAACGCGGTGACGTCATCGACTACGCTCGTCACATTCAATGCCGTCGCCGCCAACTTGCTACACCCTACCTATGCCTAGGAAGCTACCGCGCATGCGTCAAAGTCAATTTGAGCATGCACGGGTTTCCACGGTGACAGGTAAGTGTACACACACACACTTTTCTCGTCGAGAAACATGCCGACGAATCTTGATGAGAAAATAGAGAGCTGGTTCTCTATTTTTCTCGGCGAGATTCTGGTCAGTTTTCTCGACGAGAAACCATACACACGAACGATTTTCTCGGCAAGAAAGCTATTTCAGCAGTTTTCTTGTCGTTTCCTGCCGAGAAACTCGTTCGTGTGTACGAGGCTTCATTCTCCCTGGGCAATCCCTCAAGACCAGTGGCTCACTAAATGCAGATTTAACAACCCTCCTCTCTAGGGCCTTCCTAGGAAGAGACTTAATTTTCTCCGCTGTCACTGGCCACTGCTGAAGCATTTTCAGGCACGTAGTAACGTAAGCTGGGAGCCCGCCGTGTCACATCCTCACGCTTTTTACTGGCCCACCGTTCTCCCAGCTTTATAGAGCAGTTACCAAAATGATGTTTAAAAAAACAACAGAGAAAAGAATACCACCGGGTTGACCATACCTAGGCCACCCATCTGCCTGGGAAAGTAGGTTACAGACCTCTTAATGAGGTTCAGTCTGTTCCCCCATAACAGTTGGAAGAAACAGCTGTAGATCTTCGCATAGAGAGACACTGACAAAACACAGACAAATCTGACATACAGAAACATTGGGATCAGGTAAGTTTTAATCAGGTTAATTATTTCCCTGTAAGAAAGTTTCCAATCCTTCCAGCTGGCAACCTTGGCATGCGCATCTTGTATTAGTTTTTTGTGTGCCACCGGCGCAAAACAAATTCCAATATATTCTGTAATGCGGGCTATGCTGCAGCTAATATTCACCACTAGATTAATGGAAAAATGTATAAAAAACATTGTGTTTGTGTAGCCCCTTAAATAAATCAAACAGTGTATTATTGTACTAATGGTTTTCCATCAAAAAACATATTAGGCCCCGTGCACACGAGACGCCGGTGCAAACTCTGCTGAACGCACGTTTTTAAAGGCTGAAACCGGCATTTAGAAACGCCCGTTTTGCCACGATTGCAGCCGCGTTTAGCGGTGTTTTGCTGCGTTTGCGTCTATAAGCGTTTAGTTAAGAAATATCATAAGACCCTCTCTAAGCTCAAAAAACAGTATTATTTAACCATTTCAGCCATTTTGTGAGAGCAGAGTGACTAGCAGCAGCTGAGAGAGCAGCAGTGTACTTGTATTTAGCGTGTCACTTGCCACATCACCTGCCACAAGCTGTGGATTGTCCACTTGCCACGTCACCTGACATGTCACCTGGCCACGTCACCTGCCACAAGTTGTGAATTGTCCACTTGCCACGTCACCTGCCACGTCACCTGGCCACGTCACCTGGCCACATCACCTGGCCACGTCACTTGCCACAAGTTGTGGATTGTCCACTTGCCACGTCACCTGGCCATGTCACCTGGCCACGTCACCTGCCACAAGTTGTGGATTGTCCACCTGCCATGTCACCTGGCCACGTCACCTGGCCTCATCACGTGCCATGTCACTGTCGTAGAAATATTGGTTCTATGCAGAGCACACAGCCCATATTTCCTGTGCTCTATAAGCACACACTTTAGATTTCATCTTTTTGCAATAATGCTATCTTTAGCTAAGTTTCTAAGATCCACTCACCGTTCATTCGTCCCATCATTCATCCCAAAAGGCAGCATCACACAGCTTATGTTCTCATCTCAGCAGGCCAGCATGACTGCCTAGCCGACGCCTAATCATAGGCTTTTATTAAACTCAAAAGATCTCATACAGGAGGTGATTGGCTGCAGCTACCAATCCCCTCCCCCATGGGCGGGGACATCACAGGATGTCCCTTCCACACAGGAAAATGGCAATACCTGGACATTCCTTCCAACAGGAGATGCCATACATGAATCCCACTCAAGAAATATGGCTTAAAGGATTCAATACAATAATACATACAATGAATACAATAACGTATGATGGCTAAAGTTACCGTTGATAGGAATTCTTATTCTGCGCTATTCCATAGAATAACGCATATTAAGATTATACTATTATTGAATGGGGGAGGGAGGCTATCTGCAGATGCGCACTACGAATCCCAATCAATGTTGATCAGACACAGCAGAGACAAGAGCACGCATTTGCTCATAACCAATGATGTTGTTGCAGAGCGAGGAAATGAATCAGTCCTTAGTCCATAAAAAGGAAAACACGGCTTGACATGTAGACTCTACTCTTCAGGGGCATGACTTATAAAGGAGGACACGACATGGTGAGCTGTAGTAATCGCCGATCGGTCTGTGATCCTCTGTGTCTTGTATGTGGGTTCGGCTTCGGGGCGTCTCATCAAGAAAACTCTGGTCACGCGTCAAATCAGGCAACAGGAGCACCCCGTCACGACATAGAAAGAATAGAGATAAAAACGACATGAGTATATATATTCCCACTTCCTTTAACCACGATCCGCTGTAAAATAAAAATTAGATCCCCAAAGATTCCCAGACCCTTAAAATAGACTCCCAACCTTCGCATAGCTGCAGCTCTGGCTTCAACAATTACATGAAGAACCCTATCCTTAACGGATGAGAATTGTTCAATCGTATCCCAAGCCCGAGCCCCCCCTCACATGCAGGACACCATGCCCAGACCTGGTCGGGTTGGTGAACAAATCCCTTCTAGCTGTCCCTGCCATTCTTAATTTACTGCGCCATCAGATCCTCGCGATCGGCCGCGACATAAGATGCTGGGACAGCTTCACCATCGCGCATGAACCTCTTGCTTTGGGGGAATTACCTTTATAAGCTGCAGATCCGCATAAACACCAAACTAAAGTTCAAACACACTTGTGGGCTGCCTAGATACCCAAACCGACAAGAGGCAGAGCCATTAAAACTAACCAATTTTACCCTCTAAAAATGCATCGTTAGGATGTTTGGAATCTTCACCAGTTTGTCAAAACTCCTCATACCCATAATAACATCATAAATGGCATGTACCGCTGTCATCGCTGGGGACTAAAACTTGGTGAAGACTCAGAACAGACCATCGGTCCTGTTCGCTTTCTGAGCTAGTCAGGAAATACACTTTACATAATAACTTGGGATGCTTTTCACCGTTACCCTTGCTAAAATTTACTAAACAACAAAAATATAAATAAACAAAGATACTCCTCATTCTTTGGTGTGGTTGAGCCGCTTCTTGCAGTGGCTGGTGTGGTCTCATCCCTCAAGCTTCTTTACAACGACCCAGTCACCTGGTTGGAAAGAATGTAAACTGATTATTAAGTCAGGGTCCAGGAGGGACTCGTGAACCCTGTGGTGGACATTTTGAAGTTCATGTCACAACGATCGCACCTCCCCCATCAGCCGAGAATATAAGTGACAGCTAATGAGGAGAGTACGACCCTGGTTTTGATTGACCTCCAAACAACCCTCATATGACAATAACCCAGACATCGGGACTGTGGTCACTGCATAACCTGTGCGTGGCTTACAATACCTGGAACCATTGACAAAAGGTTCTTTGCCTCTGGGATGGGAACCTACTTCACCAGACTGCTGCTTGCCGATTCAAATTCTAGAGGTTATTATTAGTTTGAAAAAAAAACTGTCACTCTTACATTTATCATTCTCCCCCCTTTTCTTCCTCCTTACAGACTGAAGGAAGAAATGCGTGGTGCAGGAAAAAGAAACAATGAAATAACCTATGATACTTTTACCTCCTTAGACTCGTATTTATCCATATGTACAGCTGTCTACATACACCTGTTCTCTATGTACAAACTCCTTGGACCTGAAAAATACTTATAAGCAAAATCATTACTCTATCCTTCATATTTAACCTTCAAAGAATGGTAAACAATAATGACCTTCCTGTACATTGGTAAATTGTCAGTGACATTCTTTCAAAACTGATTCAAACAAAACCCTCTGTAACCCTTACTTTTCCCGTTCCTCCAAAAATACAACAGCCGCGACGCATCGAAGGATCGCCGCGGTAAGTTCGAACATATTCACGTTGCTACATACAAACATTCAGATACAAACGTGGGGGAGATACTTCATAGTTTCCAAAACCAAAAATGAAAAAAACAAAAACAGCCAGAATTCTCCCTTCACTCTTTCAGCAATAGAAAAAAAAAATACTATGGGACAAACATGAGAGCAGCTCGAGAACCTTCATGGACCAGCCATACAAAGTTCAAACAAACGGGCATGAGCCACCGTTCCTCATCATTACAGATTTCTGAAGCCGCAGCTCAACTACATCCATTCCAGAGGGATACCCAAAATAGTATCCTTGGACCACCTATGTTAATCTTTTGGGGGTTCAAAGGCCTTTGCCCCAAAACTAGGCTTCGTGCACTGTGTGACCGTCTGACTATGGGAAGCCTCATTCCTTCCCTTTGCACAGACCTCCTTGTGTCCATGGCGATTCGAAACGGCTTATCGTCTTAAACCTGCGTCCAGGTTAAACCGTTGCACCCATTTTCGGAGATCACCGCCCGGTGTCTTCTTATACAGCGAATTGAAGAACTACAACCACTATATGGTCAAGTCCTCCAACTAGAAACCCTAACCGAGGCGTCAACTCTATGGCTTGTTGTCCCAACACTTTTGGAACTACAGCAACAACCACAGATCAACCCCCGAATTTGGCCTCTACCCCTCACAGTGCATGCATACACAAGCATTTTCCGCTATACACCCATACACTGCGTTGTCAGACTAAACCTCACAGAACACTTATGCCAGTTTACCACCTGCAGAACAATGTGGCTTCTCTCTGTATCTAGATGATAAAACAATGGTGATGCCCCCCCTGTTTTGCTTTCTACCCAAAACTGTATTACAGTACAAAACTTCACAAAACTGGAACAAAATATAAAACACTTTTAAATGCAAAAACGTTTTTCTATTTTCCTTATGAAACACAAATCTCATTGCTCACCTTTAAAAACCCCAAGCTCCTCCCACCAACTTTCTGCTGATATATAAATGCTGAAAAGAAACTTCCGGTTATGCTCAGCTGCTTAAAAAAAAAAACTGGTTTATTTACATATCAATTGTTCAGGAAGAGGGAGGGGGAGGGGAGGCCTTAGCGCTAATCGCCTTGTCTATCAAGACTCCAAAAAAATCCATGGCTACACATCATATATATTTCAACCATTCAAAACCTTGTCAAGGAAATGATGGAATAAACCCCCCTTTGCAAATGGGAGGGAATCCCCCCTGACCCACATTCCCTGGAAGTCAGACCATAAGTTGGGACTCAAAATACAAACTCCTGCCAAAAGATGGCTATACAGTACAAGTTCCAAAAAATGAATTGCCCTCTGGGAAACTCCCAAATATTTAAACATAAAAACACATCATTGTACAAAAACTCTGTTAGTCTTACAATCTATCAAAATTCAGTGTAAAGTGAAGTTTTTCTTAAAACCAAAATCCAATGCAAAAAACCGCCGCTCATATACTGCAAAGTCAGCTGACCCTGCAATAGCTTACATTCACTTAAATGAAAACAGAGAAACCTTCCTCCTAACACCATCTGCATGGAGTTTGCATGTTGTCCCTGTCTCTGCGTTGGCCTCCCCCCACACACCAACTGCTGGTAGGTCAGCCAGATCCCATTCATAAATAGGCCCCAGCATGTGCGTGTGTCCGCAAGCACGTTGTGGCCCCTCGGGGTAAGACCGAGCTATTTTAAGATACCTCTCAACTCACCTCAAAGAAAAACTATTTAATCTAGCAAATTTAACATTAAACAAAAAGAGCCTCTCAGTATGTCACTCTGGTGTCTCACTACTCTCCCCAGCAGTGCACAGGTCAAACTGTAAACGCATAAAACAGAAGAAAACTGCGCCAATCAACAAATGCCAATACAGCATATTCAGGAGCCGTGTTTGCTAAACTGGAACTTCCTATCTCAAACTGTAAACGTCTCTCAAAATGGCCGACAAGCCAGGATAACAAAATGGTGGATGACCACCACCGCACCTCATGGACAACAACAAAAATGGCGCCATGCAATTTTTCCCGCCAAAACCAGCATGGGACGTCAAAAGAAAATCAAAAATGTTTTTCTCCACAAAGACAGACTACACCATTGAGTTTTTTCTCAAAATCCACTGAAAAATGTGTGTCTTGAGTCACCTACACTCCACAAGGCTCATGCCATCTCCACAAAGCCACACACCTGAGACACCACATGACCACTAACCCTTTGGCCACTAAACAGCACATTTAAATAATTGTAAGTTACATGACAATATTAAAAACATATTCATTTCTCTAAGTTAATATACTCTTAGATATTCACCACTTTTCTCTACCTAAAGTTCACACACACAGTGGCCTCAGCTTCCATAACAAGCCATTGCAGAGACATACTATTGTCTGCCTTCTAGCAATGCCTGGCCACTTGGATATGCGGCGGGAACTTTCAACTCAAAAACCAAACTCTTTACTTAAAATATTTTTACACTTATGGGGACATGTGTCTTTGTCCCCTATAAAGGCAAAAATCACAATCTATCCATTTCTATTTTTCATAGAAATCACAAACACTACACACATACAGTATATTGTTGTCCTACATGTCTGCTCAGAGATTCCTTCCCTCAGGGCACAGCCCCAGCAATACAAAGCAGTGGGCAAGCCCTTCCCCCATTCAAGCACATGGCTCACAAATAATCATCCATTTACAAACTTCTCAGTGCAGGCTGCACTAAATAATCACAGCTATACCTTCATTTCATACACAATATACAGTTTCCATCAGCATTCACAGAGGCTCAAACACTACACACAACTTTGTTCTGAAAATTGGAAAGTCAGATATACACAACTTTCAAACATGTTGGCAGTGATAGCCATGCTGCCTGCCCCACCCCCGCTAAACCTCATGGGGGCAGCCATTTTCAGCTTCTCTCACACAAACATCCAGGCACACCCAGGCATACCCACACAGGCACACACAATCAAATTCACAGGCATACGATCCATGACAAAATCACACACACATCTCTCGTACTGCAAACAGCATTATTTCAAAAAGACAAAAAATGTTTGTTCTTTTACAAAGTACAGCCTCTTCACGCATCACATCGCAGGTCCACTCTCCCCCCTCTGCTGATGTGATGCTCAAAGAGGCCGCAATTGGTCCAACCGTGAGTCGCCATTCTGTCGTAGAAATATTGGTTCTATGCAGAGCACACAGCCCATATTTCCTGTGCTCTATAAGCACACACTTTAGATTTCATCTTTTTGCAATAATGCTATCTTTAGCTAAGTTTCTAAGATCCACTCACCGTTCATTCGTCCCATCATTCATCCCAAAAAGGCAGCATCACACAGCTTATGTTCTCATGTCAGCAGGCCAGCATGACTGCCTAGCCGACGCCTAATCATAGGCTTTTATTAAACTCAAAAGATCTCACACAGGAGGTGATTGGCTGCAGCTACCTATCCCCTCCCCCATGGGCGGGGACATCACAGGATGTCCCTTCCACACAGGAAAATGGCAATACCTGGACATTCCTTCCAACAGGAGATGCCATACATGAATCCCACTCAAGAAATATGGCTTAAAGGATTCAATACAATAATACATACAATGAATACAATAACGTATGATGGCTAAAGTTACCATTGATAGGAATTCTTATTCTGCGCTATTCCATAGAATAACGCATATTAAGATTATACTATTATTGAATGGGGGAGGGAGGCTATCTGCAGATGCGCACTACGAATCCCAATCAATGTTGATCAGACACAGCAGAGACAAGAGCACGCATTTGCTCATAACCAATGATGTTGTTGCAGAGCGAGGACATCCCCTCCTCAACGATCGTCCGTGCTAATGCACAGAGGGCCCCCCGTTGGTGGACATATCCGCACCCTGCAAACATCACACTCCAACCTCAAGACGTTTTCCCCTATCAGACGGGATTCAACCAGCCTCAGACTACCCCAATCAGTTCTTTTAGAGCGGGTTGCGGAAGTACTAACACTGGGTGACACTATGACAATACATATTAAATACATCTCCATAAAAATCTCCACAACAGTCACCTAGCCACATCACCTGGGCACGTCACCTGGCACAAGTTGTGGATTGTCCACTGGCCACCTCACCTGGCCACGTTACCTGCCATGTCACCTGGCCACGTCACCTGCCACAAGTTGTGGATTGTCCACTTGCCGCGTCACCTGGACATGTCACCTGGCCATGTCACCTGTCCACCTCACCTGGGCACGTCACCTGGCCACGTCACCTGCCACGTCACCTGGCCACGTCACCTGGCAACATCACCTGACACAAGTTGTGGATTGTCCACTTGCCACGTTACCTGCCACAAGCTGTGGATTGTCCACTTGCCACATCACCTGACACATAACCTGGCCACGTCACCTGCCACAAGTTGTGAATTGTTCACTTGCCACGTCACCTGCCACGTCACCTGCCACATCTACTGACACAAGTTGTGGATTGTCCACTTGCCACGTTACCTGCCACAAGTTGTGGATTGTCCACTTGCCACGTCACCTGCCAAATCACCTGGCAACGTCACCTGCCACAAGTTGTGGATTGTCCACTGGCCATGTCACCTGGCCACATCACCTGCCATGTCACCTGGCCACATCACCTGCCACAAGTTGTGAATTGTCCACTTGCCACGTCACCTGCCACGTCACCTGGCCACATCACCTGCCACAAGTTGTGGATTGTCCACTTGCCACGTCACCTGCCATGTTACCTGGCCACGTCGCCTGGCCACGTCAAATGCCACAAGTTGTGGATTGTCCACTTGCCACGTTACCTGCCACAAGCTGTGGATTGTCCACTCGCCACGTCACCTGACACATCACCTGGCAACGTCACCTGCCACAAGGTGTGGATTGTCCACTTGCCACGTCACCTGCCACAAGTTGTGGATTGCAATGCAAGCAACTACAGGTTTTTTTAATTTATTTTTAATGGTTTTTCATCATTTGCCATCATTTTTTGAGATTTGTAATGTAAAAAAATAGGTCACCTTTAAAAACGCTTATAAACGGAAAGCCGTGTTTAGCCGCGTTTAGTGGTGTTTCGTGTCTGAAACGTGGAAAACGTTTGCGTCTGAACCCATATTTTTGCTTCTGGAAAAACAAGGTTAAAAGCAACTGCCTAAAAACGTCAATAAACGAGACTGTGTGCATGGACACATAGCATAACATTGAATGTGTTCAGGGGCAGTTGAAAAAAGTGTCCAACTGCCTCTGAACGCGCGTTTAACAGCGTCTCGTGTTCATGGGGCCTTATAGAAATGTGAAAAGCCCCGTAGCAAAAATAAACTTATATTATATAAATAAACAATAAAGTCCAAATAAATACACTGTGCTGAACAAAAGGTGACTTCCAAAGCAATCATGTTGTGATTGACCACCACCATCCAATCTATGTGCTTACCAAAAAGCAGTTATAAACAAGCCTGTATATCACCTTTCTTTAATCCTCCATGTAGGTGGGTAGATATGTCTCCACCAAATCCCAGACTATTCTCTTATAGTCTCCAGTTAATATGGTTCTCAAAAGACAAAAACGGCCATCATTGCGCAAAATTCCATACTTTAATAGTTTAAAAGGTCATATAAAAGGTTTGCATTCACATGTATTTGTGCCTCAGACCGACACTGAGTCTCTCCAGCTTTACAGTATTTGCTAGTGCTACTAGGAGCCGCCGTGCGGTTCAAGCCTTGTTTTCAGTTCGGTATATTCGACAGGAAATTACGTCAGTGTCGCATCTTGTAGCCTGCTTACCCAATTTGTAAGTCCATAATCGTCGGGACCAAATTTGATGCCTAAATCTTTAATTTCCTGCTGGGGGTCTGGGAAGGCATCCGGAAGCTCAAAGCCTTCACCTTCCTCTCCCATCCAAAAAACCTCACTCTTATCCTGATTGTTTTTGAGCAAGATGCCTCAGCTTACTGCTTCATCACCGAGACCACCTTCTCCACCTCCTCTGTCCCAGAGATGAAAACAGACACATCATCAGCATAGGCCACGACCCTCGGGGGAGGCTCACCAGGAATGCCCAAAGGCACAATGCACAACGGTCTGCTCTCTATCCTCCTGAGGAAGGAATCAATTGCGAACATGTATAGCAGAGCACTTAAAGGACAACCCTCATGCACACCCGAGTCAACCTCAAAGGGCCGTCTGATCCAACTATTCACAAGCATGAAGTTTCCAGCCCCTCTGTTCAAGGTCTTGAGCCAATTCATAAAGCCCCCCTCCAGGCCATACTTGCCAAGAAGCAGCCACAGATACTCATGATTTACCCGATCCAATGGCAGCAGGTACTTTCTCAAGCCTGCAGCCCTGCACCATTCCAGGGCCTCCCAGACTGCTAACACCGCTGAAAAAGTGCTTCTACCCTGAACACTGGGGGCAAGAAAGTTAATTGCCTGCTACAGTTAATAAACGCCAGAAAATTATTTTGGACAGAATCTTCCTATCAACATTGAGAAGGCTAAAGGACCGCCATGTCTTAATTCCAAAAATAATCTTTTCCCTTTGACAGAAGAATCACCGCAGATTGTTGCATGGAGGGAGAGAGGGAACCCTCTCTTAGACAGACATTAAAAACCTCCACCAAATATGGGGCCAGAGCAACCTTAAAGTGCTTATAAAACTCGGCTGTCAATCCATCTGGCCCATTTCAATTCTTAATGGCAAGCTTATCAATAACCTTAACCACCTTATCCCTGTCAAACTTACAAGAGAACTTCCCATTCCCAGTCCTGGAATAGAATCCAGAAAAGTTGACATGCCTGTCTGATCGACGTCTCTATATAATATGTCCTGGCGGTTTCCAGGATTCCCGACTTGGACTTTGTCAAGGAACCCGTACTGTCAATCAGGCCTACAACTGACTTAACTGCTCTACCTTGTTTGCAATTCTGGTAAGGGTCAGGTGAGTGATATTTCCCATAATCCCTTTCCAGAACCAGAGAGGCATGCCTGTCATATTGACACTTCCTGAGCAAGAGTTTACCTCAGAGACTATCAAGCTTCCTCGGCTGACTTTGGTAGGTGACATACTTATCAAGCTGTTTATTTCTTCCTATGGCCTTGAAAAACCCAACAATCCTTCATTTTGTAAGCTCCCATCACTCTGACTTACTGCTGCAAAAGTCCATGATAGATACCAGTACAAACAAAAAGACTAAAAAACAAAAAAATGTTTAAATATTATTGGCCTAAAAATAGAAATAAAAAAAAAAAATAATCAAAAAATAATAGGTAGAGGATAAAAGGGTGTTTGGAAATGTCTCTACTGCATCACAAGAGGGTGTTCACAGACTACTGACAAATAATGTTGGGTGGACTGGTGGACTACAACAACATATGGATGAAAAAAAAAAAAAAACTGATGTACTGATCAAGTACACTGTATAGGCATATGAAGTCTAATGCCTTGTACACACGGTCGGATTTTCTGTCGGAATAAACTCTGATGGGTTTTTCCGACGGAATTCCGTTCAAGCTGTCTTGCATACACACTGTCACACCAAATTCATATCGTCAAGAACACGGTGACGTACAACAATATGACGAGCCGAGAAAAGTTAAATTCAATGCTCCCGAGCATGCTTCGACTTGATTCTGAGCATGCGTGTTTTTTTCTCCGTCAAAGTTCCATACAGAGAACGGAATTTCCGATACAATTTTTTCCGTTGGAAAAAAAGAGAACATGTTCTCTTTCTAAGTCCATCGGAATTTCCGACGGAAAAAGTCCGATGTGGCATACACACGGTCCGAATATCCGTCTGACTTTTTTCCTGGGAAATTCCGACCCTGTGTACGCAAACTTTTTTTAGTTTTTCATGGATTTTTGACCCCCCCACCCCATGAGGTTTTTATTGTTGGTGCTATCCCCATTGAGAGGATTCACCCTCCCTATTTGATTTGATAACCATTGGGATAGAAAGTGAGGCTGTCGCTAAAACTAAATCTTCAATCCAGGACAGCATTTAAAATGGCAATTTCCCTTACTTTTGAAATTCAGGAAGTGAAAGGAAATTATACTCATTTGGACACAGACAGCAAAAAAATATGGCTTTAGATATATTTTAATTTTCAATTTTGACTGGAATATATGTTATGTTTTTACCTCCATCTCTATTTATCCCTTAGGTATTACTATGAAGTTTGAATTATAATACTGTAAAGCCCTGTACACACGATCGGATAACCTATGGATTTTCGTCCGATGGATTTGTCCATCGGAAATCCGATGAAACTGTTTTTCATCAGTCTTGGCCACACACCATCAGTCAAAAAACCGACCGTTCCAAATGCGGTGACGTAAAACACTCCGATGAGCCGAGAAATATGAAGTTTAATGCTTCTGAGCATGCGTCGACTTGATTCTGAGCATGCGTGGGTTTTTTAACCAATGGACTTGCCCATAGAAAATTTTAAAACAAGTTCTATTTTTTACAACTGATGGAAAAAAGACCGATGGGTACCATACACGATCGGTTGGTCTGATGAAAACCATCCATCGGACGGTTTTCATCAGTCAAACCGATCCTGTGTACGGGGCTTTACAGGTTCCAATTGGTTTCCTCTTTGTGTTTGCTCTTATTTGTGAATAAATAGTTTATTGTATCTTCAGTTCTCTGATCTCTATTCTAGCCTCAATGGAGCAGCTTAATTCTAGATCCCAGCAGGTAGCTTGTCTGAGGTTTGTTTTTTTGAAGGTGGTTTGCTGACCTCTAGTTTAAGGACATTAACAAGGAAACACAAACACCGGATGCTTATTCAAAATTATAATTGATGAGGGGCTTCATAGTTATCAGGGGCGTGCTCTTGGGAACACGCTAATTTTCTTGTTATTTGTCTGCAATCAGTCTCCTAGGGTAAGTGAGGATATAAAAGAGATGGTTAATTACAGGTAATACAGGCAGACAGAAGAGATCAGAAAACCAAATTACCAGTGAAAACAAAACATCTTTATAGCTCACTGATTAATGGATTAACAGATATTGTAAGTTGAAATATGATATTTTAATGGATCAGTTATAACTATGAAAATAGATTTGTAAAAATTTTTTTAAACATTGGCATTTTTTCTGAATTTTTTTCCTGTATATAATTATATATTTTTTTATTTCTTTTAACTATTTTTTTTTTTAGTTTAGAGACAGATCTCTACATTAGATGGCATGGAACATTTGTTTGTGTATTTTTTTTTTAATTATGTTCTTCTTTAGGGATACATCTTTACACTAGATGGCATGGTATATTGGTTTTTATATTTTATTTTTTTATTTAGTAACTATTTTCTGAGTTTAGGGACATATCTTTACATTGGATGGCATGGTATATTTGTTTGTGTATTTTATTTTATTTATTTTTTAATTATTTCTGAGTTT
The DNA here is from genome assembly GCA_029206835.1 of Rana muscosa. NCBI lineage: Eukaryota > Metazoa > Chordata > Amphibia > Anura > Ranidae > Rana > Rana muscosa. The sequence goes on along the minus strand of CM055118.1, from coordinate 364,349,339 downwards.
AGGGACACATCTTTACATTGGATGGCATAGTATATTTGTTTGTGTATTTTAGTTTTTTATTTAGTAATTATTTTCTTAGTTTAGGGATACATTTTTACATTAGATGGCTTGTTATATTGGTTTGTGTATTTTACTTTTTATTTTTTTATTTAATTTCTTAGTTTAGGGATACATATTTACATTGGATGGCACTGTATATTTGTTTGTGTATTTTATTTTTTGATTATTTCCTTAGTTATGGGGCACATTTTTATATTAGATAGCATGGTGTATTTGTTTGTGTATTTTATTTTTTAATTACCGTATATACTCGAGTATAAGCCGATTTTTTATGCACATTTTTTTGTGCTGAAATGCCCCCCTCGGCTTATACTTGAGTCACCTTTTTGCGCCTGATCTCCCGGATAATGGGGACCCAAACTTGGCACTAGGGATGAGCCGAACACCCCCGGGTTCGGTTCGCACCAGAACCCGCGAACGGACCGAAACTTCGCACGAACATTAGAACCCTATTAAATACAATGGATGCGAACGTTCGAATTCTAAAGTGCTAATTATAACGACTATTATCCATGTTATTGTCCTAAACAGAGTTTGGGAACCCGGGTTCTGCACCAGGGGACATGTATCAATGCAAAAAGAAGTTTTAAAAACGGCCGTTTTTCGGGAGCAGTCATTTTAATGATGCATGAAGTGAAAAAAAAAAAGTCAAATATTCCTTTAAATATTGTACCTGGGGGGTGTCTAAAGTATGCCTGTGAAGTGCCACGTGTTTCCCGTGTTTAGAACTGTCCCTGCACAAAATTACATTTCTAAAGAAAAAAAAAGCCATTTAAAACTGCTTGCGGCTTTAATGTAATGTCTGGTCCCGGTAATATGGATGAAAATCTTTAAGAAAAATGGCATAGCTACCCCATCACCCCCCCCTACCCCAGCCCATTACCAGCCCATTTGGGTCTTGTTTGGATATTAAGGGGAACCCCGCAACACAAAATAAAAAAGGCCCTATATACTCTGAACAGCCGTATACAGGCGGTGTAAACAAGACCGGTGTAAACAAGACAGGGACTGTAGGTTTGTTCTTAAGTAGAATCTGTTTGTAATTTTGAACACGTACATTGTTTAAGTGTAGCTCCAGCCAAAAAATCTATTTTTAAGCTTTTTGGAAAACATAGGGAAGGGTTATCACCCCTGTAACATTTGTTTTGCTGTCTGTGCCCCTGTTCAGAACATTTCACCTCACTTTGCGTCCCAATGACAACTGTTTTTGAAATGTGGTGTTTTTATTGAAACAAGTGTAGCGGGGTGTTCCCCTTTAATGCAGAGAGACAAGAAGTTCCAGGTGAGAGGTGAGTCGGGAGGAAGTAAAGAGACATTATGGAAGTGAAAGCAGAGGAGAGAGAGACTACATCTCCCAGTACATCTTGCAGCACCCAGGGTGCATTGCTCCAGAACAGAGACTGCTGGGGCAGACTTTATAAAGGGGAGGCGGAGTTTTGGTCGGCCTCTTTGGACACCCCTCTCCTAGCAAGAGGATGTCTGTGCTGAACTGCTGTGTGCACAAGGCCTGAAGCCTGGGCCGTGTGCTCCTTTCCAAAGAGCCCTCTGCCAGCCTAGCAGAGCTTTAGAGACATCTTATCCTCCTTGCTGCAGTACACCAGAAGGATTGAAGACTTGGATGTCGGTGGATTCCTGTTCCTAGACGAATCGATGGAGGGAACGGACTTGGACTTGTCCAGGTGGTGAGAGCTGTTTAAAGACAGATCCTTTATCTTTACTATTCGTTGGGATTACAAAGTTGTTCTTCAAGTGCACCACCGAGAGATTGCTAGCGAATATTGTTTCACTGAACTTCCATTTAGATCAGTCAGGCCTGACTGCATAGGTAGACATTGCTGGGTGTTAGTCTACCCATGAGGGGAAGTAGCTGTAAAAGGGCAGCGCTAGAGTTGCATAGCAATACTTTATTATTCTGATTACTCTGTTTATCTTTATTACTGTTTATTGCAGGGATCTGCAACTTGTTATACTGTTGTTTATTACTTGCCCATTAGCCTCAGTAAAATATCTGGGTAAAGTACATTTGGTGTCAGTTCCGCTTACTTTAATAGGAGTTTTAAAGTATATTCTGTGTATGTTTGTTATAGGACTGCGTCACCAACAGTTGCGATCACGCGGTCCTATCTCTCTATCACCAGCTGTGCCACGGGAGGTTAGAGCCGATTGCCGGGGGTTGACAGCGGTGCACTGCAGGGCCCAAATCAATATCAGCGGCTCTCTTAACTGGGGGTAGCGCTACACAAGGATTGGTGATAAAGCATCAGTAGAGAGGAGACACCTTTCTCCCATATTAATTCTTACAGGAGAGAATTTTCCTTCCTAGGGGTAGATTTCCTCTCACTTCCTGTTGTCTTCTTCCGTTTGCAAGTAGTAGTCGTTTGTAAGTTGGATGTTTGAAAGTAGGGACCTGCCGTATATACTCTGCAGAAATTGGCCCCTTAGGTGTTGGTGTTGGCACAACACTGTAAGCACTCACAGTTAATCTTGGTAGGTGCTGGAACGCCCTGCTGTCAACTATTATATCAGGAATTGTAATTACATATAATTGTTGAACAGTGGTAGTAAAAATTGGGCCTTTGATGGTGGTGCTGGTGCCACAACACTGTAAGGCCTGACAGTTACTCTTGGTGGGCGCAGCAATGGGCCCTGCTGTGAATTATTAGATCAATAGTTATAATTGCATGCCCCTGTTGAACAGGGGCTGAAAAATTGGGCCTTCGGCACTGGTGGCACAACACTGCAACCCCTCACAGATACTGTACTTGGAGCACAGCAATGAGCCCTGTTGCAAAGTATTGCATCAAAAATTGTAATTACACGCCCCTGTTAACCACTTCAATACCGGGCTTTTTGTACCTATTCAATACCGGGCCTATTTTGGCACTTCTCTCCTACATGTACAAATCATCATTCTTTTGCTAGAAAATTACTCAGAACCCCCAAACATTATATATGTTTTTTTAGCAGACACCCTAGGGAATAAAATGACGGTCATTGCAACATTTTTTATTGCACAATATTTGCGCAATCATTTTTCAAACGCCTTTTTTTAAAAAAAATGGTTTCATGAATTAAAAAATAACAAAACAGTAAAGTTAGCCCAATTTTTTGGGAACATATGAAAGATAATGTTACGCCGAGTAAATAGATACCTAACATGTCACGCTTTAAAATTGCACACACTCATGGAATGGCGCCAAACTTCGGTACTTAAAAATCTCCATAGGCGACGCTTTAATTTTTTTTACAGGTTACCAGGTTAGAATTACAGAGGAGGTCTAGTGCTAGAATTGTTGCACGCGCTCTAACGCACGCAGCGATACCTCACATGCGTGGTTTGCCCGGCGTTTACATATGTGGGCGACTTACGTGTGCATTCGCTTCTGATCGCGAGCTACAGGGGCGTTTTAATTTTTTATTATTATTATTTATTTATTTATTTTACTTATTTATTTATTTTTTTACAATGATTTTACTTTTTTTTTTTTTTTGATCACTTTTATTCCTATTACAAGGAATGTAAACATCCCTTGTAATAGGAATGTGTGTGACAGGTTCTCTTTTTTGAGAGATGCAGGGTCAATAAGACCCCACATCTCTCCTCCAGGCTGGAAAGCATGAGATCAGTGAAAAAAATTTCACTGATTTCATACTTACAGCCGCAATGGCGGCTTTGTTTACATTTGAGGACCCGGGCGTGACGTCATCACATCGCGCCCGGGCCTCCGACGATCATAGAGATGACTGGTGACCATCTAGTCACCAGTCATCTCTATGCTCATCACGTGACTCCACCAACGATGCCGGAAGATTTGCTCCGGGTCCCCGATCGCACGGGGGAGCCCGGAGAAGCACCGGATGGTGGCGGGAGGGGGGGTGTCCCCTCCCGCCGCCTATAAGAACGATCAAGCGGCGGAACCGCCGCTATGATCGTTCTTATGGTGCACAGAATCGCCGGCACTTTAAAAGGATATCTGAATGATGCCTCTAGCTGCAGGCATCATTCAGATATCCCCCTACAAATCCGAGGACGTCATATGACGTCCACCCAGGATGGGAGATCCCATCTGTGGACGTCATTTGTCTATGGCTGGGTAGGGAAGTGGTTAAAGAGGGGCTGAAAAATTGTGCCTTAGCCACTGGTGGCGGCACCCATAAACCAAAATGATCTTCCAAGCTATCATCATTAATCGGATCATTGAGGAGGAGGAGGAGGAGGATAGCCAGTCAACATAACAGCACAGGCACTCAGCATCAGCATCAGTCTTGAAGGGATGTGACATTTTAAAATCAATTAGTCTGTTATATCAGCATCAGGTGTGTGGTAGCTGGTGGTGATCCAAGACTGGTTCATCTTGATGAAAGTCAGTCGATCAACCGAGTCGGTGGACAGGCGCACCCTGTGATCCGTGACAAATCCTCCAGCAGCACTGAATGTGCGTTCTGAAAGAACGCTGGATGCAGGACAGGCCAGTAGCTCAATTGCATACTGTGCAAGCTCTGGCCAGTGATCCATCCTCAAGACCCAGTAAGCCAGAGGATTTTCGGTGGGGAAGGTGTCCAAGTCTGACCTTGCCCCTAGGTATTCCTGCACCATGTATATCAGACGCTGGTGATGGTTGCTGGAACCGATCATACTTTGGGGCTGCGGACTAAAGAATTGTCTGAACGCATCGGTCAGACGGCCACCTTCCCCACCGCTCCTTCTTTGACTGCCCGAAGCCTCAGCAACTCGTTGTCCAGGACCAGGAGTTTGTAACCTCCCAGTCTCTGGGAACGCGTTGCACAGACCTTTCTGCAGGGCCTCCCGGAGTTGTCTCATCCTCTGCTCCCTCTGCGACGGTAAGATAAGGTCCGCAACCTTACCCTTGTACCGTGGATCAAGGAGAGTGGCCAGCCAGTAATGGTCCCTCTCCTTGATCCGAAGAATACGAGGATCCTTCCGCAGACTTTGCAGGATCAGGGAGGCCATGCAGCGTAGGTTAGCTGAGGCATTCAGTCCGGAGTCCTCTGGGTCACTAAGGACGACATGATCCGCAGCCACCTCCTCCCAGCCACGTACAAGTCCACTGGTTTCTTGGGACTGTAAATCATCCCTAAAAGACTGCTGCTGATGATGCTGAGTGCCAGCCTCCACCTCCATGCTGACACAATCCTCCTCCTCCTCCTCTTCCTGTGTGATGGGTGGGACAGAAGGAACACTGTCTGGGTAAAGGGGGCCTTGAGAGGCAAGGAAGTCCTCCTCTTCCTGCCTCTGTTCTGCCTCAAGTGCCCTGTCCATTATTCCACGCAGCGTGTGCTCCAACAGGTGGACAAGAGGTACAGTGTCACTGATGCATGCACTGTCACTGCTCACCATCCTCGTGGCCTCCTCAAATGGTGCCAGGACAGTGCATGCATCCCTGATCATGCCCCACTGGCGTGGTGAAAAAAACCCGAGCTCCCCTGACCCTGTCCTGGTGCCGTAGTCGCACAGGTACTCATTGATGGCCCTCTGCTGCGTGTGCAGCCGCTGCAGCATGGCCAACGTTGAGTTCCACCTGGTGGGCATGTCACATATAAGGCGGTTCTTGGGCAGGTTCAACTCCTTTTGCAGCTCAGCCAGGCGAGCACTGGCATTATAAGATCTGCGGAAATGCACACATACTTTCCTGGCCTGCCTCAGGACATCCTGAAAGCCCGGGTACCTGCCCAAGAACCGCTGCACCACAAGGTTAAGGACGTGAGCCACACAGGGCACATGGGTCAGTTGTCCCTGTCGGAGGGCGGAGAGGAGGTTGGTGCCATTGTCGCAAACCACCATTCCTGGCTTAAGCTGGTGTGGCGTCAACCACCTCTCGGCCTGCCCCTGCAGAGCAGACAGGACCTCTGCCCCAGTGTGGCTCCTGTCCCCCAAACACACCAGCGCAAGCACGGCATGGCATGTTTTGGCCTGCGTACTTGCGTAGCCCCTTGAACGCCTACGGAGCACCGCTGGTTCCGAGGACAAACCACAGGAAGAGGCCATGGAGGAAGAAGAAGAGGAGGGGGTGGAGGAGAGAGGTGTGTCACAACCAGTAGTAGCATTTTGGAGGCGTGGCGGTGGAACAACCTCCAACACTACTGCACCTTGTCCTGCATCCTTCCCAGCTGCCAAAAGAGTGACCCAATGGGCCGTGAAAGAAAGGTAACGTCCCTGTCCATGCCTGCTGGACCATGAGTCAGCTGTAATATGCACCTTACCGCTGACCGCCCTGTCCAGCGAGGCCAAGACATTGCCTTCCACATGCCTGTAGAGAGCCAAAATCGCCTTCCATGAGAAAAAGTGGCGTTTGGGAACCTGCCACTGAGGAACCGCACATTGCACAAACTCACGGAAGGGGGCCGAGTCTACCAACTGAAAAGGCAGCAGTTGAAGCGCTAGCAATTTAGCCAAGCTAGCATTCAACCGCTCGGCATATGGATGGCTGGGAGTGAACTTCTTTCGACGGTCCAGCAGCTGGGGCAGGGAAATTTGCCTGCTAGAATCGGACGTCGGTGTACTGCTAGCAGAGTGGCCGCAAGTACTTGGCTGTGACACACCTAATTCTACACCTTCATTCCTCTCAGTGCAGGTTTCAGAGAGGACTGAAGGTATAGTGGGGTTGGAGATCCCAGCTGATGCGGTGCAAGGAGAGGTCCGCTTTGTTCTTTGGTGTGGGTCTTTAAGGTAGGCTTGCCAACGAGCTGCATGGCAGGTCAACATATGTCTGATCAAGCATGTGGTGCCAAAGCGGCTGATGTTTTGGCCACGCGATATACGCTTGAGACATATGTTGCAAACAGCAGCTGTGCGATCTGATGCACTCGCCTCAAAAAAGGCCCACACCAAAGAACTTTTTGAATGACGGGCAGAGGCAGCGCCCTGCACAGGCGGAGCTCTGCGGTGTGATTCCGTCGGTGTGCTGCCCATACGCTGGCCACCCAAGGGCATCCTGCCTCGTTGGAGATGTGCCTCCTCCTCATCCTCCTCCTCCTCCTCTCTCCTATTAGGCACCCACGTGGAGTCAGTGACCTCATCATCCCCTCCCTCCTCATTACTGGAGCCAATCTGGCAGTATGCTGCAGCTGCTGGAGCATGACTGCCAGATTGGTGTCCTTCTTCAGCATCCCCTCTCTCTGCTCTCACGCTACTGCCTTCCTCTATCTGGGTATCATCATCAGATCCTTCGAAACGCTGGGCATTCTCCTGGAGCATGTACCCAACACTGTGCTCAAACAGTTCGGGGGACTCCTCAGGAGGAGGACATGGTGGGTCTAGGGAAGGATTGACTAATGATGACATTGATACCAGAGAAGAGGACGCTTTGGCAGCTGCTTTGCCAGTACCCTGAGCCTGGGTGAGAGAGGATGAGGAGGATGAGGTGGGCTTGGTCATCCACTCTACCAAGTCTTCGGCATGATGTGGCTCAACATGTCCAGCTGCCGAAAAGAAGAACAAGCGTGTCCCGTGGCCATGTGCTGATGACAATGCACCGCGTCCACGACCAGCACTGTTGCCCCCAGACACAGAGCCTGCTTGCCCTCTTTTTTTGCCTCCTGACTGTCTGCCTCTCCTTGTTTGCCTTCCAGACATTTTAATGGATGGCCTGCAGGGAGATGGGAAAAACAGCAATAAGGGCTACCTTCAGGTGTATACTGTGCAGGAGGCTTAGCAACAATGACACTGACACTGTCCCCTGCCTATCCTTCTCTGTCCCTAAACACAAGGATTTGCAATATGCTTCAGCAAGATTGGTTTAGCACAGAATAGCACACTGACAGTTTCCCTCACTGTCCTTCTCTGTCCCTACAAACAAGGTTTAGCACAGAATAGCACACTGACAGTTTCCCCGAGTGTCCTTCTCTGTCCCTAAACTCAAGGATTTCAAATATGGTTCAGCAAGATTGGTTTAGCACAGAATAGCACACTGACAGTTTCCCTCACTGTCCTTCTCTGTCCCTACAAACAAGGTTTAGCACAGAATAGCACACTGATAGTTTCCCTCACTGTCCTTCTCTGTTCCTACAAACAAGATTTAGCACAGAATAGCACACTGATAGTTTCCACGAGTGTCCTTCTCTGTCCCTAAACTCAAGGATTTCAAATACGGTTCAGCAAGATTGGTTTAGAACAGAATAGCACACTGACAGTTTCCACCGAGTGTCCTTCTCTGTCCCTAAACTCAAGGATTTCAAATATGGTTCAGCAAGATTGGTTTAGCACAGAATAGCACACTGACACTTTCCCTCACTGTCCTTCTCTGTCCCTAAACTCAAGGATTTCAAATATGGTTCAGCAAGATTGGTTTAGAACAGAATAGCACACTGACAGTTTCCCTCACTGTCCTTCTCTGTCCCTACAAACAAGGTTTAGCACAGAATAGCACACTGATAGTTTCCCTCACTGTCCTTCTCTGTCCCTACAAACAAGATTTAACACAGAATAGCACACTGATAGTTTCCACGAGTGTCCTTCTCTGTCCCTAAACTCAAGGATTTCAAATACGGTTCAGCAAGATTGGTTTAGAACAGAATAGCACACTGACAGTTTCCCCGAGTGTCCTTCTCTGTCCCTAAACTCAAGGATTTCAAATACGGTTCAGCAAGATTGGTTTAGAACAGAATAGCACACTGACAGTTTCCCTCACTGTCCTTCTCTGTCCCTACAAACAAGGTTTAGCACAGAATAGCACACTGATAGTTTCCCTCACTGTCCTTCTCTGTCCCTACAAACAAGATTTAGCACAGAATAGCACACTGACACTTTCCCTCACTGTCCTTCTCTGTCCCTAAACTCAAGGATTTCAAATATGGTTCAGCAAGATTGGTTTAGCACAGAATAGCACACTGACAGTTTCCCTCACTGTCCTTCTCTGTCCCTACAAACAAGGTTTAGCACAGAATAGCACACTGATAGTTTCCCTCACTGTCCTTCTCTGTCCCTACAAACAAGATTTAGCACAGAATAGCACACTGATAGTTTCCACGAGTGTCCTTCTCTGTCCCTAAACTCAAGGATTTCAAATACGGTTCAGCAAGATTGGTTTAGAACAGAATAGCACACTGACAGTTTCCCCGAGTGTCCTTCTCTGTCCCTAAACTCAAGGATTTCAAATATGGTTCAGCAAGATTGGTTTAGCACAGAATAGCACACTGACACTTTCCCTCACTGTCCTTCTCTGTCCCTAAACTCAAGGATTTCAAATATGGTTCAGCAAGATTGGTTTAGCACAGAATAGCACACTGCCAGTTTCCCTCACTGTCCTTCTCTGTCCCTACAAACAAGGTTTAGCACAGAATAGCACACTGACAGTTTCCCTAACTGTCCTTCTCTGTCCCTACAAACAAGATTTAACACAGAATAGCACACTGATAGTTTCCACGAGTGTCCTTCTCTGTCCCTAAACTCAAGGATTTCAAATACGGTTTAGCAAGATTGGTTTAGAACAGAATAGCACACTGACAGTTTCCCCGAGAGTCCTTCTCTGTCCCTAAACTCAAGGATTTCAAATATGGTTCAGCAAGATTGGTTTAGCACGGAATAGCACACTGACACTTTCCCTCACTGTCCTTCTATGTCCCTACAAACAAGGTTTAGCACAGAATAGCACACTGACAGTTTCCCCGAGTGTCCTTCTCTGTCCCTAAACTCAAGGATTTCAAATATGGTTCAGCAAGATTGGTTTAGCACAGAATAGCACACTGACAGTTTCCCTCACTGTCCTTCTCTGTCCCTACAAACAAGATTTAGCACAGAATAGCACACTGATAGTTTCCCCGAGTGTCCTTCTCTGTCCCTAAACTCAAGGATTTCAAATACGGTTCAGCAAGATTGGTTTAGAACAGAATAGCACACTGACAGTTTCCCAGAGTGTCCTTCTCTGCCCCTAAACTCAAGGATTTCAAATATGGTTCAGCAAGATTGGTTTAGCACAGAATAGCACACTGACACTTTCCCTCACTGTCCTTCTCTGTCCCTAAACTCAAGGATTTCAAATATGGTTCAGCAAGATTGGTTTAGCACAGAATAGCACACTGACAGTTTCCCTCACTGTCCTTCTCTGTCCCTACAAACAAGGTTTAGCACAGAATAGCACACTGATAGTTTCCCTCACTGTCCTCCTCTGTCCCTACAAACAAGATTTAACACAGAATAGCACACTGATAGTTTCCACGAGTGTCCTCTGTCCCTAAACTCAAGGATTTCAAATACGGTTCAGCAAGATTGGTTTAGAACAGAATAGCACACTGACAGTTTCCCTGAGTGTCCTTCTCTGTCCCTAAACTCAAGGATTTCAAATACGGTTCAGCAAGATTGGTTTAGAACAGAATAGCACACTGACAGTTTCCCTCACTGTCCTTCTCTGTCCCTACAAACAAGGTTTAGCACAGAATAGCACACTGATAGTTTCCCTCACTGTCCTTCTCTGTCCCTACAAACAAGATTTAGCACAGAATAGCACACTGATATTTTCCACGAGTGTCCTTCTCTGTCCCTAAACTCAAGGATTTCAAATACGGTTCAGCAAGATTGGTTTAGAACAGAATAGCACACTGACACTTTCCCTCACTCTCCTTCTCTGTCCCTACAAACAAGGTTTAGCACAGAATAACACACTGACACTCTCCCTACCTATCCTTCTCTGTCCCTAAACACAAGGAATCCAGGATTAGTAAAGGAAAAAAATTACACTGTCCCTGCCTATGCTTCTCTTTCCCTGCTCCGGAACACACTACACAAGGCCGCCGCGCTGGCGGCCTTTTATAGTGTGGGGCGTGTACTAAACCCCCTCAGCAATAATTGGCCACAGGCATCCTGCCTGTGGCCAATCATTGCTCTCCTCGCTGCCGGCGCTGTGATTGGCCAAGCATGCGGGGTCACAGTGCATGCTTGGCCAATCACAGCGCCTGGATGACACTGCGATGGCGTAGTGCATTGTGGGCCGTTCGCATCACTCGAATTTGGCGCGAACGGCCCAAATCGTTCGATCTTCGTCGAACAATCGAACAGCCGATGTTCGAGTCGAACGTATGTTCGACTCGAACACGAAGCTCATCCCTGCTTGGCACACATGTATCCCCACTCTACAAGTGTACACATTTTGTTGTCCGTGGGACCTACGGCCGGGGAGCAACGATTTTTCAAATCCGGGCACCCCTCCCATAGACTCCCATGTTAAACGGTAATTTCTCCGGTGAGTTTGGGGACCTGGTACCAGCCGGTCGTATGTCCCCTGGACCTGAAACTTTGCACACATGTAGCCCAATTTCTCCTCTATAAGTGTGCAAAGTTTGTTGTCTGGGGGAGCTACGGCCAGGGAGCACCTATTTTTCAAACCCGGGCACCCCTTCCATAGACTCCCATGTTAAACATCAGCCTAGTCATGGGCACAGTGAGGTATGGGCACAGTGAGGCATGGGCACAGTGAGGCATGGGCACAGTGAGGCATGGACACAGTGAGGCATGGACACAGTGAGGCATGGGCACAGTGAGGCATGCATATGGACACCCTAGGCTTATTCTCGAGTCAATAAGTTTTCCCATTTTTTTGTAGTAAAATTTGGTGCCTCGGCTTATATTCGGGTCGGCTTATACTCGAGTATATACAGTACTTTCTTAGTTTAGGATACATCTTTACATTGGATGGCATGATATATTTGTGTATTTTTTTTTTTTTTATTTAGTAATTAATTTCTTAGTTTGGGGACACATCTTTACATTAGATGGCATGGTATATTTGTTTGTGTTAAAAAGATAGTATAAACATAAAACAGTGAATCTGTGTCAGAAATATACTAGAAACAGCGCTGATGTTGGTGTGATTCAGGTGACCAACACCACCTCCAAAGTATTAAACAGTTTATGGCAGATGAAACAAGAATGCAGAGTGTCCAATAATGTTCATTGGTGGTCCTAGATACAAACAGCATGCACCTTCACCGTAAAATCTGATCCACCCAGTGGGAACACACTCCCCCTCAGGGGTTTAAACTCACCAGAGCAAAGCTCAAACAATGCCTTGAACAGGGGAGTAAATCGGAACCTTTTCAGCATTCAGCATCAGCCAAGGAGATGTTTGATCAGTGGGGACTCCCAAAAGGAATACACAAACAGAGGAAAGCAAAAATAGCGTAACTCCGTTTAATAGGTAAAATACCCCACACATCACATAGCCCCTTAATACATTAAACGTACATTAATCAAACATAACAGAGCAAAAAAGTCATCATATCACCACATCGCCGTCCGTCCGTAAGACAATCGATACTCGAACGAATATCCAGGAACTGTTCTTACTTCCGGGTTTGGCTGGCGTGGAGCGCATACATCACTTCCGGTAGCGTCGTGTAGGTCACGCCCTGACGCGTTTCGTCATATCCTGACTTCAACAGAGGGCGTGCCTACACGACGCAAGTGACCATTTAAATAGACACTCCCTCCGCCCTCCATACCAATCAGCACCGTCAAAGATCATTTGAAACCCCCATGGAGGGGCTCTAATCTAGTTAGGGATCTGTCAAGGAAAGAGACCCAATGGATTTTTTCGGTGGATACTCTTTCGCCGAAAGGACTGAATATAGACCTTGATATAAACTGCTTTATTAGTGACTATTAAATATGTTTGTAGTTTTAGTCCTGGATTTTTTAGTATTTTATATTATTTTATATATATAGAATTTTTTTATATATTTTAACTACTATCATAATACATATGAGTGTAGTATCTTGGAGGGTGTATATGGTTACTGTACATATTCAGAATGTTTATCATTTGAAATGATGACCGTGTTCTGTATTTGAAGTTGCAGTAATATTTATTTTATGTAGATTGCTGTTTGTTTTACCTCTGCATTTTTAAATGATTGCGTTTTAAATTTAAATTTATGTATTCATTGTGCCCCATTGAGAGACATTGATTTGTTTAAGACTGTGCCTCTTTAATACATCAATTTGATGACCATTGACCCTCCGCTCCAACTGTAGTATAATATCAGCTGCTTCCATGGTCACTGCAATGTGCACCTATTGCCGGTCTTTGACGGCGCTGATTGGTATGGAGGGCGGAGGGAGTGTCTATTTAAATGGTCACTTGCGTCGTGTAGGCACGCCCTCTGTTGAAGTCAGGATATGACGAAACGCGTCAGGGCGTGACCTACACGACGCTACCGGAAGTGATGTATGCGCTCCACGCCAGCCAAACCCGGAAGTAAGAACAGTTCCTGGATATTCGTTCGAATATCGATTGTCTTACGGACGGACGGCGATGTGGTGATATGATGACTTTTTTGCTCTGTTATGTTTGATTAATGTACGTTTAATGTATTAAGGGGCTATGTGATGTGTGGGGTATTTTACCTATTAAACGGAGTTACGCTATTTTTGCTTTCCTCTGTTTGTGTATTCCTTTTGGGAGTCCCCACTGATCAAACATCTCCTTGGCTGATGCTGAATGCTGAAAAGGTTCCGATTTACTCCCCTGTTCAAGGCATTGTTTGAGCTTTGCTCTGGTGAGTTTAAACCCCTGAGGGGGAGTGTGTTCCCACTGGGTGGATCAGATTTTACGGTGAGGGTGCATGCTGTTTGTATCTAGGACCACCAATGAACATTATTGGACACTCTGCATTCTTGTTTCATCTGCCATAAACTGTTTAATACTTTGGAGGTGGTGTTGGCCACCTGAATCACACCAACATCAGCGCTGTTTCTAGTATATTTCTGACACAGATTCACTGTTTTATGTTTATACTATCTTTTTAATATCTTAAATTTTTAAACGGCTGCTCCCTTTAGAAATTCTTTGAGTTATCAGAGAAATTCGTGTATGGTATCACTTTTACTATCTGTGTGTTATCCATTTCTAGTGTCGGTTACCTACTACAAGATTTTTTTGCAATTTTGCGAGTCCGAGGCGCTGAGCGGTGTATTGAAGGCCTTTATTATACACCTCATCCTAATATTTGTTTGTGTATTTTATTTTCTATTTTTTTTTTTTCATATTTTAGGGATACATCTTTACATTGGATGGAACGGTATATTTGTTTGTGTATTTTATTTTTTTATTTAGTATTTATTTTCTTTATTTAGGGATACATCTTTACATTAGATGACACTGTATTTTTGACTATGTTTACTCTTATGACTTTCTTTTCTTTTTTTTTAAACAGAAGCAATTGTGTGTGTATATATTTATATATATCTACAGTGGGTACAGAAAGTATTCAGACCCCCTTACATTTTTCCCTCTTTGTTATATTGCAGCCATTTGCTAAAATCATTTAAGTTCATTTTCTTTCCTCATTAATGTACACACAGCACCCCATATTGACAGAAAAACACAGAATTGTTGACATTTTTGCAGATTTATTAAAAAAGAAAAACTGAAATATCACATGGTCCTAAGTATTCAGACCCTTTGCTGTGACACTCATATATTTAACTCAGGTGCTGTCCATTTCCTCTGATCATCCTTGAGATGGTTCTACACCTTCATTTGAGTCCAGCTGTGTTTGATTATACTGATTGGACTTGATTAGGAAAGCCACACACCTGTCTATATAAGACCTTACAGCTCACAGTGCATGTCAGAGCAAATGAGAATCATGAGGTCAAAGGAACTGCCTGAAGTGCTCAGAGACAGAATTGTGGCAAGGCACAGATCTGGCCAAGGTTACAAAAAAAATTCTGCTGCACTTAAGGTTCCTAAGAGCACAGTGGCCTCCATAATCCTTAAATGGAAGACCTTTGGGACTGTCAGGGACCTGCTAGAATGAGAAGACGTTTCTTGCATCCTTCTGTGCCTGTGCGCCGGCGCGTGCGCATGCGCCAATTGCATGTGCACACGCGCCAATTGCATGCACGCTAACGCTATGGCGCCATTCTGCCTTTAAAAGGTCAGCAGTTGCAATGATGCATTGCTGTCTGATCTGCAGCTTTGAACCTGTAAAACCTGTATACCTGTTATTTGCTACCTGTACCGACCCGGCTCTGCCCGACCACCCGGTATATCTCCAATCCTGACCTTGGCTCGCCTTGACCCTGCTCAGTCTCTTACCTGCCTACCTGCTGCCAGACCATGCATGTATCTTTGACTACGTTTAAGCCTGCTGAACAATACAGCTGATTACCTGCTCTGACCCAGCTTGTCTGACCCTCCTGCTGTCTGCTGTTTGTGTGCACCTAACCTGGCTTGTCTTACCCTGCTCCAGTTTCCGCTGTTCCTGTACCTGTCAGCTCCCAGGTCGCTGACCTGCAACCACCTCCTCTGCTGCCTACAGCCACCCCTGGAGGATCACCACCTTGCCACAGTGCCAACCACTACACCTTCCTCAGGCACTCCTTACTTACTGCGCTCTCGAGCTCACTGTTCTCATTCCAGTGGCTCCTAAGCCAGGGCTGTAAGAGAGGTCTCCTCCTACAAGTCAGGCTCTATGATCAAGTGTCGGTTCTGTACATAACAGGGATGACCAGAACCCTTCCTAGAGCTGGCCATCCGGCCAAACTGAGCTATCGGTGGAGAAGAGCCTTGGTGAGAGAGGAAAGAAGAACCCAAAGATCACTGTGGCTGAGCTTCAGAGATGCAGTCGGGAGATGGGAGAAAGTTGTAGAAGGTCAACCATTACTGCAGCCCTCCACCAGTCGGGGCTTTATGGCAGAGTGGCCCGACGGAAGCCTCTCCTCAGTGAAAGACACATGAAAGCCTGCATGGAGTTTGCTAATAAACACCTGAAGGACTCCAAGATGGTGAGAAATAAGATTCTCTGGTCTGATGAGACCAAGATAGAACTTTTTGGCCTTAATTCTAAGCGGTATGTGTGGAGAAAACCAGGCACTGCTCATCACCTGTCCAATACAGTCCCAACAGTGAAGCATGGTGTTGGCAGCATCATGCTATGGGGGTGTTTTTCAGCTGCAGGGACAGGACGACTGGTTGCAATTGAGGAATGCGGCTAAGTACAGGGATATCCTGGACGAAAACCTTCTCCAGAGTGCTCAGGACCTCAGACTGGGCCGAAGGTTTACCTTCCAACAAGACAATGACCCTAAGCACACAGCTAAAATAACGAAGGAGTGGCTTCACAACAACTCTGTGGCTGTTCTTGAATGGCCCAGCCAGAGCCCTGACTTAAACCCAATTGAGCATCTCTGGAGAGACCTAAAAATGGCCGTCCACCAACGTTTACCATACAACCTGACAGAACTGGAGAGGATCTGCAAGGAGGAATGGCAGAGAATCCCCAAATCCAGGTGTGAAAAACTTGTTGCATCTTTCCCAAAAAGACTCATGGCTGTATTAGATCAAAAGGGTGCAAAGGGTCTGAATACTTAGGACCATGTGATATTTCACTTTTTCTTTTTTAATAAATCTGCAAAAATGTCAACAATTCTGTGTTTTTCTGTCAATATGGGGTGCTGTGTGCACATTAATGAGGAAAAAAATGAAATTAAATGATTTTAGCAAATGGCTGCAATATAACAAAGAGTGAAAAATGTAAGGGGGTCTAAATACTTCACATACCCACTGTAAATATATATATATTTTTTTTCTTTTCACCCAACGTATTGAGAGAAGATTGTCAACTCCTCATGGTAAATCAGCCTCAGTGTATACAGTACAGCCAAACTATGTACAATGCAAGGATATTTGGAGATTCCCCAAGATGCAGATTTTTTTTTTACTACCCTATTTATTTTACTTCATAGTAATTCACTAATGTTCAATACACAAAATATCTTGCATAGGGGCAAGGCAATTCGTTTTTTTTTAAATATTTTAAATCTTTTTAACTACTGAAAACCTTAATTTCTCTAGATTCACTAATTTATCTAATGGATTCGTCTCATGTATATCTCATCCACACTTGAAATTGATAATTTTTTTCTTTTTCCTGCTCTTCTTATACATCTCATATAGCATCACGTCACAGTTTGTGGTATTTTAAGGACTTGTAATATGTGTGATAAACTTTGTGAATTCATCTCCGAAAAGTTGATTTTCAATTATCCAAACCCACCTATGTTAGCTGTTAAAAGAAACCTACCTTAACCATCCAAGAAACAAGTCTGGAACCTGTACATATATTGCCATCATATTCCGGGGCAAAAATTAAAGTCATGAATGCATAATCTACAGGCAACTGGATAGTGAAACAACAAAGGTTACTGCAACAAAATCTATTTTCTTTGCAATAGATTTTTATTCAAAGGTTTGACAAATGTGAAATAAATAATGCACCCTCAAAAAAAAATCAAGGGTTACATCATTATAAACATAGTATAAAAAACAAGTTTAAAGGTTGATCCTACCCAATTAGGCTACTGCTTGCCCATGACATTAGCAAGATACACTGTATTACTAAAAGTATTGGGACACCTGCCTTTAGACACACATGAACTTTAATGGCATCCCGGTCTTAGTCCAATATTGAGTGAAAAAAGGGAAAAATCCCCCAGTGGGGCTTTGGACAGCAGTGTAAAACTATCATAAAACTGTGCAATGGATACCAGAAAAACAGTACATTTATTGGGAATCACACAGTAGTAGTATAATAGTTATAATGCAGCATGTAAGCATAGATCATACATCAGTAAAATTGTATAAATTGTAGAACTATGCTTACATGCTGCATTATAACTATTATACTACTACTATTATACTACTACTGTGTGATTCCCAATAAATGTACTGTTTTTCTGGTATCCATTGTATCCATTGTACAGTTTTATGATAGTTTTACACTGCTGTCCAAAGCCCCACTTGGGAATTTGTCCCTTCTTTCTTTCTGTTTACCGGTGTTCGCAGCACCTTCATCTCTCCCATATGTGTTTCTTCTCTATAGTCCAATATTGAGTTGGCCCACCTTTTGCAGCTATAACAGCTTCAACTCTTCTGGGAAGGCTGTCCACAAGGTTTAGGAGTATGTCTATGGAAATGTTTGACCATTCTTCCAAAAGCACATTTGTGAGGTTAGGCAGTGATTTTTGGACAAGTAGGCCTGCCTCTAATTAATCCCAAAGGTGTTCTATCAGGATGAGGTGAGGACTCTCTGCAGGCTGGTCAAGTTCCTTCACCCCAAATTTGCCCATCCATGTCTTTATGGACCTTGCTTTGTGCACTGGTCCAAATCATTTGGTGGGGGGAGGATTATGGTGTGGGGTTGTTTTTCAGGGGTTGGACTTGGCCCCTTAGTTCCAGTGAAGGGAACTCTTAGGGCATCAGCATAACAAGACATTTTGGACAATTTCATGAGCCCAACTTTGTGAGAACAGTTTGGGGATGGCCTCTTCCTGATCCAACATGACTGCACACCAGTGCACAAAGCAAGGTCCATAAAGACATGGATGAGTGAGTATGGGGGGGAGGAACTTGACTGGCTTGTACAGAGTCCTGATCTTAACCCGATAGAACACCTTTGGGATGAATAAGATTGGAGACTGCGAGCCAGGCCTTCTTGTCCAACATCAGTGCTTGACCTCACAAATGCGCTTCTGGAAGAATGGCCAAACATTCCCATAGACACCCTCCTAAATCTTGTGGACAGCCTTCCCAGAAGAGTTTAAGCTGTTATAGCTGCAAAGGGTGGGCCAACTCATATTGAACTCTATGGACTAAGACTGGGATGCCATTAAAGTTCATGTGTGTGTAAAGGCAAGTGTCCCAATACTTTTGGTAATATAGTATAGATATAATTGGTTTTATATCAGAAGAAATGCATGGAAATTACTTTGAAAAACAATACTGCAACAGATGGTCAAGTGTTAACGCAGTAGCATGAAAAGATATGGGAGCACAGAGTTAATCTAGCACCTCAAACAGAATACCTTGCCCCCATATTGACTTTGAAATATGAGAGGCCCAAATAATTCTCCATTTGCATCCATATATGTAATAGCAAGTCATAAGAAGAGAGAAATGAAGAATAAAGCAAAGAAGTAGAAGAAAGAAAGAAAATAAATGAGAATTGGTTCCCTCGATCCAGGTCCCCACGCCCCGAATACTCGCTAGAACTATGGGGCTTGAAGGTATTTAATCCATGGGGTCCACACTTTTTCAAATCTGGCTTGTTCGTGTCTGAGGATGCTGGTCAGTTTTTCATTGACCATGATCCAGGAGAGTTAAGCCGTTTACACACGATAGGTTTTACCAATGAAAACAGTCTGATGGACTGTTTTCATCGGACAAACCGATCGTGTTTGGGCCCCATCGTTTTTTTTTCCATTGGTGTTTAAAAATAGAACATGTTTTAAATTTATCCGATGGTTAAAAAAACCATAGCAAATTAATATCGTCTGTGGGGAACTCCATCGGATAAAAAACCCACGCATGCTCAGAATCAAGTCGACGCATGCTTAGAAGCATTGAACTTCATTTTTCTCGGCTCATCGGAGTGTTTTACGTCACCGCGTTTGAAACGGTCGGTTTTTTGACTGATGGTGTGTGGGCAAGACTGATGGAAGACAGTTTCATCGGATATCCGATGGAAAAAACCATCGGATTAGAATCCATAGGATATCCGAACGTGTGTACAGGGCTTTAATGTTTTACTAAGGCAACATTAACCACTGGAGATTTCCATGCTCGTGCTATAGTAATTTTAGCTTCTAAGAAAGAAAAAAGAAATTAGGGTTCGGAAATGTCTGGGATCTCATCCAGCAAGCCCGCAAACAGTGCAGTTTTAATATTTTTAAGGGATATATCTTGTCCTGTCACTGAATAAACCAGATTGAATATTCTGGTCCAAAAACGCTGGACCTTCGGGCAGAACCACCAGACATGGAACATATTACCCTTGCATCCACACCCTCTGAAGCAAAGGGAAGAAGTGCCGAGGTTCAGTCTAGCCAGCCTCGCTGGAACAAGGTACTATCACTTCACTTCCACTAGTGAAGTATTGAGTATGTGCAAAAAGAAAACTGCACTTTGTCCAAACCACCAAAAGCAGCTGGAGGTCAAAGTGGAATACACACAAGCATATAAGTATATAATAGGAGCTGCACTCTAAATATTTGACATGTAACTCAAATAATGAGATACAAACAAACTGGAAAATAAAAATGTGAACCATGTGACAAAAAACAAAAGAGTCCTCCAATATGAATGAGAGATCTTGAATATCCTCCAATGGAAGGAAGGTAAGTGAACCAAAAAACAATGTGTTGTGACTTTCTCCTGTGACTATAACGGACAAAGTGAATCTACCACCACAAAGAGTGCACGCTTACCAGCTGCACAAGCTTTAAAGCTTGTGGCTAACACCCAGCCAGGGCCTTTTCTTCTAAGAACCCCAAATGGCCGATCGAACCACAGACAGCCTCCATACACTACCACAGACTGTTGATCATGAGGATGGTCGGAGAACCCAGCATTTAAATCCACACTCGATAATGACAATCATACCAGCCATTTCAAGAAACCTCCAGCATCTTTCAACCAGTCTCGTGGTCTATGAAGCCCTTCCCAAGAATTCCTCACTTTTGTTCAGCCACTCTTGTACTCCAGACACCCCTTCAAAAATATCTGTAATGCCGCGTACACACGATCGGAATTTCCATCAGAAAAACCTTGGCGAGGCGAGAAAATTAAGTTCAATGCTTCAGGGCATGCGTCAAATTGTTTCCAAGCATGCGTAGGAATTTTGCACATCGGAATTGCATACAGACAAACAGAATTTCCGACAAGAACTTTTTCTGTCAGAAAAATAGAGAACCTGCTCTCAATCTTTTGCTGGCGGAATTTCTGACAGCAAAAGTCCGATGGAGCATACACACGGTCGGAATTTCTGACCAAAAGCTCACATCGGACTTTTGCTGTCGGAATTTCTGATCGTGTGTACGCGGCACGACTATGTCCTTCCAGTTTTGTGATCCGAGTTTATCTGTCAGACAACGTATTGCGTATGCCTTTGTGCACCATGGTCGACCACTGCTTCCATACTTCCTCCTCTACCGTCTCAAACAAAAACTATTTTAACATCTAACAATATTATTATTATTATTATTACTATTATTTTACAATGATACATATCACACTCTCCCTTATTGCTAAAGTAATTATCAACATTGTCAACCACTTGTCTACCGGAGCAATTTCTTCTTTTGCACACATGTTAAAATCTGCATTTTTTTTCCTAGAAATTACTGTAAAGCCCTCAAAAAGTGTGTTTATGAAAGCAGATACCCTGAAGGAAAAAAAAATGGTGGTAGTTTACAACTTTTTTTTATGTTATAAGATATTTGTGCAGTTACAGTATTTATCAAACACATATTTTTAGGGCGCAATGCACTAAAATGAATTTTAGTGTAAACAAACACAATATCATACCCAATTTTTGGTGGTGAAATATAAAAGATGGGGTTGCGTTGAGTAAATACCAAACGTGTCAAGTCTTAAAATTGTGCACGCCCGTAGAATCGCAAAAAAATTGTACCAATCCCATCACAGCCTATCCCCAACAGTTATTAACTTTTGTATATCTTGACCCTCCATCTTAGATTGTAAGCTCTAACGAGCAGGGCCCTCTGATTTCTCCTGTATTGAACTGTATTGCAATTGCACTGTCTGCCTTTATGTTGTAAAGCGTGCTGAGCAAACTGTTAGCGCTATATAAATTATGTGTAATAATAATACCAAAATATCTTACACCTTAAAAGCCTTTACAGGTCATCAGTTTAGAGTTAACCATGACCTATGGCCTTAGAATTATTGCTCTCACTCCAACATTCCAAATTATACCTGGATCACTGGATGCCAAGCACCTTGAGGCAATTCAGTTCGCATTTGTAGCGCTATACAAGTTATCACTCACTCACTCATACCCCATGTGTGGTACAACTGTGCTCTTTATAGGGATATTGGGGGGTCTATCAGACCCCCAATGTCTCCCTTTTCCTCCAATGCAGCTGTTCCATCACAGATCATGCTGGAATAGCTCCATCCTTGGCTTCACTAGCTGAGGAATGACAGCTATGACCCCGGAAATGACATAATACACATTGTCGCGGGAGAGATCATGGAATGGATGTCCCCGAGTTCCTCCTGCTGTAAAGAGAGAAGTTGTTTCCTGTGGTTCCAGAATCCCCCGTGGGATGGGAGAGCACGGGAACCACCACAGGTGCCACCGGTGGTGGATGGAATGCCCCTTTCAGAGCCATGTAAAAGTGAAAAGGGGGCTCTAGAGCTGCCTGATCACTTTTATCAGAAAGCCCTTCACTGGCTCTTAAAGCTGGCATCAAGCTCACTCCTTCAGCAGCTGTGAGCTTAATTTAACTACTTGTCGACCATGACATTAATACACGTACCTTGGTAGACAAGTGGTTAAAGATCTAAAAAACATTATAGTTTATGTCTTTTACTTTACATTTTTTTAAGTATCTGAATTTCAACTGGAATTGGCCCCAGCTTCAGCAGATGTCAGACTAGGAGAAGGTGAAGCAGCACAAGTAGCCACTCATCTGTGTTTAAAAGGAACGTGCTGATAGGAGAAGAAAGCACAGTAAGGCCCCTTTCACACTGAGGCGTATTTCAGGCGTTTTTGCGCTAAAAATAGAGCATAAATAACGCCTGAAATACTCCTGCCCCAGCATTCTCAATGTGAAAGCCCGAGGACTTTCACACTGAGGCGGTGCGCTGGCAGGAGACAAAAAAATCTCCTGCAAGCCGCATCTTTGGAGCAGTGATGGAGCGGTGTGTACACTGCTCCTTTACCGCTCCTTGCCATTGAAATCAATGGGACACCGTGGTAATACCGCCCGCAAACCGCGGCTATAGCCTTTTTCGGCCGCTAGCGGGGGTTAAAACTGCACCGCTAGCGGCCGAATATCGCGGTAAACATGACGGTATAGCGGCGCTGAAAATCGCGCCGCTATACCGCCACCGCATATGCCCGCCCCAATGTGAAAGGGGCCTAATAGAGTGCTGAGATCATCAGTTTGCAACTTCTCCTGTCACTGTCCAGTCACAAAATATGGGAGGCACAAGACCTATAAGTTTTACTAAACCGTAGAAAAAAAAATCAGGTTTCCTGACCTCTTGGGGTAGGAAACTGCTGTGTGGCATAGCTGAGTAAATCTCAGGACTGCAGGAACAAAAATACAACAACCACTTAAGGACCACCGCACGACGATATACGTCGACAGAATGGCATGGACAGGCACAAGGGCGTACAGGTACGTCCCTTTTAAGAACCCATCCGTGGGTCGCGCGCACTCCGCCGGCTGCACTCTCGCGACCCGGTCCGAAGCTCCATGACCGCGCCCGCGGGACCCGCAGACCCGATCGCCGCCGGTGTCCCACGATCGGGTCACAGAGCTGAAGAACGGGGAGAGGTAAGTGTAAACAAACCTTACCCTGTTCTTCCTAGTGGCAAGTCAGTGATCGTCTGTTCCCTGTCATAGGAAACGACGATCAGTAACGTCACACCCCAAGCCACGCCCCCTACAGTAAGAATCACTCATTAGGTCTCACTTATCCCCTACAGCACCACCTAGAGGTTAACCCCATCACTGCCAGTGTCATTTTCACAGTAATCAGTGCATATTTATAGCACTGATCGCTGTAAAAATTACAATGGTCCCAAAAATGTGTCAAAAGTGTCTGATGTGTCCGCCATAATGTCGCGGTCACGATAAAAATCGCTTATCGCCGCCATTACTAGTAAAAAAAAACTATTAATAAAAATGCCATAAAAGTACCCCCTATTTTGTAGATGCTATAACTTTTGCACAAACCAATCAATAAACGCTTATTGCGATTTTTTTTTACCAAGAATACGTATCGGCCTAAACAGAGAATTTTTTTTTTTTTTTGTATATTTTTTGGGGATATTTATTATAGCAAAAAGTAAAAAATATGTAATTTTTTTCAAAATTGTCGCTCTATTTGTGTTTATAGCGCAAAAAATAAAAACCGCAGAGGTGATCAAATACCACCAAAAGAAAGCTCTATTTGTGGGAAAAAAGGATGTCAATTTTGTTTGGGATCCACGTCGCGCGACCGCGCAATTGTCAGTTAAAGCGACGCAGTGCTGAATCGCAAAAAGGGGCCTGGTCCTTTAGCAACAATATGGTCCGGGGCTTAAGTCGTTAAAGCAGCTCCCTTATATGTATTTCACCTTTGTTTTTAACTCTTAAAGTTTTTTTTTTGGGGGGGGGATCACAAACTATAATTATCTGGAATTTTACCACTTTCATGGCTTAAAAGGTCCAATTTATATAAAATTACAATAATATTTATTACGATGCTAACAGATGCTATTCATTCTTTTCTAGATTAGGAGCAAATATGAACATTTTATCATGTGTGGTGAAAATCAGACCATAGTGACAAAACTGGTCCTCCTTGGCTTTCAGAACACTTATAAGAGTAAGATTGTTGTATTTGGCTTAATACTATTAGTACACATATGTGCAGTCCTTGGGAACCTGATAATTGTTTTGCTGGTATCTTCCAGTTATATCCTCCACCGTCCAATGTATTTATTCCTCTCGAACCTTGCCTTTGCAGACCTCATTGTTTCCACCAGCATAGTGCCCAATATGTTGTGCATCATTTGGCTGGATGGGCACACCATGACTATAAACGGTTGCCTATCCCAATATTTCTTTGTGTTTGTGTCAACCTACGCCCAGTGCTCTCTCCTCATGATGATGTCCCTTGATCGATATTTGGCGATTTGCTTACCATTACGTTACTCTTCTATAATGAGCTTAAACTTTTCTTTACGTTTGAGTCTTTGGTCTTGGATAGTGGGGATTATTCTAATAAAAGTTGAAGTTATTCTGATATACCAGCTTCAGTTCTGTACCTCCAACATCATTGACCATTTCTTTTGTGACTTTGCTCCTCTACTGGCTCTTTCCTCTGTAGAGGTCTCTACATTGCATTGGCTTGATTATTCATTTAACATTTTTGTTATCTTCCTTCCCTTCCTCTGTATTACTCTGTCCTACAGCTGTATCTTCTTTGTGATCTTCAACATTTCATCTCTGAGCGGGAAGAAGAAAGCCTTTTCAACATGCAGTTCTCATTTATTAGTTGTTTGTACGTACTATGGGAGTCTGATTGCAGTTTACATGTCACCACCCGATGAAAGTTCAATGTACGAAAACAAGTTCAGGTCTCTTGTTTTCCTCCTGATCACCCCTTTCACTAACCCTATAATCTACAGCCTAAGAAATAGAGAAATCAAAAACACACTCTTGTTATTTTTCACAAAGAGATAAAGCAAGAACAGAGCCAAAACAAGTCTTAGCGGCCAAAATCAACTCATACCTTACCCTGATTCACCATTCCATGTATTGTTCTGGTAAGGAAAGGAAATCAGGTCTACACCAGTGCTTTTCAATGAGATCTTCCAACAAAAGAGCTCATTATTCCAAATAGGAAAGTTCCAACTTATACAGCCTAAGAAATAAAGAAATCAAGGACACATTCTTCCTGATTTTTACAAAGAGACAAAGCCAAAATTGAGCCAATTTTTGGGGAAAAATTGTAAAAATCTACCCATACCTGACCTTGAATACCCACTAGATGTACTGGTCTGGTGGGGAATGGAAATCAGGCCTAGGCTGGTGCTTTTCAATGAGAACCTCCAACAAAAGTGCTCATTATTCCAAACTTATACAGCCTAAAGCCCCATACACACGGTAGGACTTTTTGACAACAAACTTCAAAATTAGCAAGTTTTCAAAAAAATCCTACCGTGTGTACGCTCCATCGGACAAACTTTCGCTCTGCAAACGGACAAACTTTTCGGCAACAAAAGTCCTACGCTGCAAAGTCCTATCGTGTGTACAGAAATCCATTGGACTTTTGTCCGAAGTACAAATACGATTGCCAAGAACCAATGTTAAAATCAACCAACAATAGCAGAAGTTGACTAAAGGGTGGCGGTAAAGAGCAGAAAAGAGCAGAAAAACCATGTGATGTTGGGAAAGTTTGCAGAAAGTTTGCAGAAAAGTCCTGCCGTGTGTATGCTATGGGTGTTCCCGGCCAACTCCCTTCGGACAAAAATCCACAGACAAGTTTGTTTGAAGTCCTATCGTGTGTATGAGGCTTTAGAAATAAAGAAATCAAGGACACACTCTTGATAATTTTTACGAAGAGATAAAGCAAACGTTGAGCCTCTATTTTTATTTTTAAAGAGTAGCCAAAATCTACCCATACCTGACCTTGATTTCCAACCAGATGTAATAGTGAGGAAAATAAATCAGGTTTATCTTGGTGCTTTACAATGAGAACATCCATCAAATATGCTCATTATTCCAAA
Source organism: Rana muscosa (assembly GCA_029206835.1). Taxonomy (NCBI): domain Eukaryota; kingdom Metazoa; phylum Chordata; class Amphibia; order Anura; family Ranidae; genus Rana; species Rana muscosa. The sequence continues at coordinate 364,323,014 of CM055118.1, read as the reverse complement.
TAGGAAAGTTTCCATTTCCATCTTGGACCTTTTTGTGCATCAAAGCCAAATCTTTCAATACTGTCTGAAAAGAGTACATTTTTTGCTTCACCATTGTCTGAGATGCATAGTGCATCACAACTGCTTTTGGCACTGGCAAGAATGGTCAGATATTGGTTTGTCTATCATTTTTGGGGAAACATCCTTAAACAGAGCAAATAAATGTCCCAGAATAAATCAACTTCATAACTTCTGTACCAAAAACAAAAGATTACCAAAACATACGAGAAAACTGATTTAGTTGCAATCAATTTTAGGAGCTCCCAAAAGCCATATAATTTAAAAGCGAATTATTCAAACATCTTAAAATCAGACATGATTGCTTGCTTGCTTTTTCCAAAATTTAAGATCTTTTTAAAATTGGTATTTTGATGTCCCAATGACTGGAATTTAACCATAATTTTTCATTATTATTATTATTATATGGGATTTATATAGCCCCAACAGTTTGAGCTACACTTTACAACATGAGGGCAGACAGTACAGTTCCAATACAATTCAATACAGGAGGAATCAGGGGGCCCTGCTCATTAGAAATTACGATCTAAAAGAGAGGGTCAAGTGATACTAAAGGTATTAACTGTGTGGGACAAGCTGATGGAGAAAATAAAAGTACAGTTGTTAGGTGGAGGTGGGATATGTGTAAGTTGTTTTGAATTTAATTAGTTGGGTAAGCGGAAGCCAATGGAGGGATTGGCAGAGAGAGGTAGCAGACACTAAGTGGTTGGTAAGTTGGATAAGTCTGGCAGCAGTATTCATGATGGACTGAAGGGAGATAGCCTATGTAAGGGTACGCCAATGAGTTTCCCTCACTGTCCTTCTCTGTCCCTACAAACAAGGTTTAGCACAGAATAGCACACTGATAGTTTCCCTCACTGTCCTTCTCTGTCCCTACAAACAAGATTTAGCACAGAATAGCACACTGATATTTTCCATGAGTGTCCTTCTCTGTCCCTAAACTCAAGGATTTCAAATACGGTTCAGCAAGATTGGTTTAGAACAGAATAGCACACTGACACTTTCCCTCACTGTCCTTCTCTGTCCCTACAAACAAGGTTTAGCACAGAATAACACACTGACACTCTCCCTACCTATCCTTCTCTGTCCCTAAACACAAGGAATCCAGGATTAGTAAAGGAAAAAAATTACACTGTCCCTGCCTATGCTTCTCTTTCCCTGCTCCGGAACACACTACACAAGGCCGCCGCGCTGGCGGCCTTTTATAGTGTGGGGCGTGTACTAAACCCCCTCAGCAATAATTGGCCACAGGCATCCTGCCTGTGGCCAATCATTGCTCTCCTCGCTGCCGGCGCTGTGATTGGCCAAGCATGCGGGGTCACAGTGCATGCTTGGCCAATCACAGCGCCTGGATGACACTGCGATGGCGTAGTGCATTGTGGGCCGTTCGCATCACTCGAATTTGGCGCGAACGGCCCAAATCGTTCGATCTTCGTCGAACAATCGAACAGCCGATGTTCGAGTCGAACGTATGTTCGACTCGAACACGAAGCTCATCCCTGCTTGGCACACATGTATCCCCACTCTACAAGTGTACACATTTTGTTGTCCGTGGGACCTACGGCCGGGGAGCAACGATTTTTCAAATCCGGGCACCCCTCCCATAGACTCCCATGTTAAACGGTAATTTCTCCGGTGAGTTTGGGGACCTGGTACCAGCCGGTCGTATGTCCCCTGGACCTGAAACTTTGCACACATGTAGCCCAATTTCTCCTCTATAAGTGTGCAAAGTTTGTTGTCTGGGGGAGCTACGGCCAGGGAGCACCTATTTTTCAAACCCGGGCACCCCTTCCATAGACTCCCATGTTAAACATCAGCCTAGTCATGGGCACAGTGTGGTATGGGCACAGTGAGGCATGGGCACAGTGAGGCATGGGCACAGTGAGGCATGGACACAGTGAGGCATGGACACAGTGAGGCATGGGCACAGTGAGGCATGCACATGGACACCCTAGGCTTATTCTCGAGTCAATAAGTTTTCCCATTTTTTTGTAGTAAAATTAGGTGCCTCGGCTTATATTCGGGTCGGCTTATACTCGAGTATATACAGTACTTTCTTAGTTTAGGATACATCTTTACATTGGATGGCATGATATATTTGTGTATTTTTTTTTTTTTTTTTATTTAGTAATTAATTTCTTAGTTTGGGGACACATCTTTACATTAGATGGCATGGTATATTTGTTTGTGTATTTTATTTTCTATTTTTTTTTTTTCATATTTTAGGGATACATCTTTACATTGGATGGAACGGTATATTTGTTTGTGTATTTTATTTTTTTATTTAGTATTTATTTTCTTTATTTAGGGATACATCTTTACATTAGATGACACTGTATTTTTGACTATGTTTACTCTTATGACTTTCTTTTCTTTTTTTTTAAACAGAAGCAATTGTGTGTGTATATATTTATATATATCTACAGTGGGTACGGAAAGTATTCAGACCCCCTTACATTTTTCCCTCTTTGTTATATTGCAGCCATTTGCTAAAATCATTTAAGTTCATTTTCTTTCCTCATTAATGTACACACAGCACCCCATATTGACAGAAAAACACAGAATTGTTGACATTTTTGCAGATTTATTAAAAAAGAAAAACTGAAATATCACATGGTCCTAAGTATTCAGACCCTTTGCTGTGACACTCATATATTTAACTCAGGTGCTGTCCATTTCCTCTGATCATCCTTGAGATGGTTCTACACCTTCATTTGAGTCCAGCTGTGTTTGATTATACTGATTGGACTTGATTAGGAAAGCCACACACCTGTCTATATAAGACCTTACAGCTCACAGTGCATGTCAGCGCAAATGAGAATCATGAGGTCAAAGGAACTGCCTGAAGTGCTCAGAGACAGAATTGTGGCAAGGCACAGATCTGGCCAAGGTTACAAAAAAAATTCTGCTGCACTTAAGGTTCCTAAGAGCACAGTGGCCTCCATAATCCTTAAATGGAAGACCTTTGGGACTGTCAGGGACCTGCTAGAATGAGAAGACGTTTCTTGCATCCTTCTGTGCCTGTGCGCCGGCGCGTGCGCATGCGCCAATTGCATGTGCACACGCGCCAATTGCATGCACGCTAACGCTATGGCGCCATTCTGCCTTTAAAAGGTCAGCAGTTGCAATGATGCATTGCTGTCTGATCTGCAGCTTTGAACCTGTAAAACCTGTATACCTGTTATTTGCTACCTGTACCGACCCGGCTCTGCCCGACCACCCGGTATATCTCCAATCCTGACCTTGGCTCGCCTTGACCCTGCTCAGTCTCTTACCTGCCTACCTGCTGCCAGACCATGCATGTATCTTTGACTACGTTTAAGCCTGCTGAACAATACAGCTGATTACCTTCTCTGACCCAGCTTGTCTGACCCTCCTGCTGTCTGCTGTTTGTGTGCACCTAACCTGGCTTGTCTTACCCTGCTCCAGTTTCCGCTGTTCCTGTACCTGTCAGCTCCCAGGTCGCTGACCTGCAACCACCTCCTCTGCTGACTACAGCCACCCCTGGAGGATCACCACCTTGCCACAGTGCCAACCACTACACCTTCCTCAGGCACTCCTAACTCACTGCGCTCTCAAGCTCACTGTTCTCATTCCAGTGGCTCCTAAGCCAGGGCTGTAAGAGAGGTCTCCTCCTACAAGTCAGGCTCTATGATCAAGTGTCGGTTCTGTACATAACAGGGATGACCAGAACCCTTCCTAGAGCTGGCCATCCGGCCAAACTGAGCTATCGGTGGAGAAGAGCCTTGGTGAGAGAGGAAAGAAGAACCCAAAGATCACTGTGGCTGAGCTTCAGAGATGCAGTCGGGAGATGGGAGAAAGTTGTAGAAGGTCAACCATTACTGCAGCCCTCCACCAGTCGGGGCTTTATGGCAGAGTGGCCCGACGGAAGCCTCTCCTCAGTGAAAGACACATGAAAGTCTGCATGGAGTTTGCTAATAAACACCTGAAGGACTCCAAGATGGTGAGAAATAAGATTCTATGGTCTGATGAGACCAAGATAGAACTTTTTGGCCTTAATTCTAAGCGGTATGTGTGGAGAAAACCAGGCTCTGCTCATCACCTGTCCAATACAGTCCCAACAGTGAAGCATGGTGTTGGCAGCATCATGCTATGGGGGTGTTTTTCAGCTGCAGGGACAGGACGACTGGCTGCAATTGAGGAATGCGGCCAAGTACAGGGATATCCTGGACGAAAACCTTCTCCAGAGTGCTCAGGACCTCAGACTGGGCCGAAGGTTTACCTTCCAACAAGACAATGACCCTAAGCACACAGCTAAAATAACGAAGGAGTGGCTTCACAACAACTCTGTGACTGTTCTTGAATGGCCCAGCCAGAGCCCTGACTTAAACCCAATTGAGCATCTCTGGAGAGACCTAAAAATGGCCGTCCACCAACGTTTACCATACAACCTGACAGAACTGGAGAGGATCTGCAAGGAGGAATGGCAGAGAATCCCCAAATCCAGGTGTGAAAAACTTGTTGCATCTTTCCCAAAAAGACTCATGGCTGTATTAGATCAAAAGGGTGCAAAGGGTCTGAATACTTAGGACCATGTGATATTTCACTTTTTCTTTTTTAATAAATCTGCAAAAATGTCAACAATTCTGTGTTTTTCTGTCAATATGGGGTGCTGTGTGCACATTAATGAGGAAAAAAATGAAATTAAATGATTTTAGCAAATGGCTGCAATATAACAAAGAGTGAAAAATGTAAGGGGGTCTAAATACTTCACGTACCCACTGTAAATATATATATATTTTTTTTCTTTTCACCCAACGTATTGAGAGAAGATTGTCAACTCCTCATGGTAAATCAGCCTCAGTGTATACAGTACAGCCAAACTATGTACAATGCAAGGATATTTGGAGATTCCCCAAGATGCAGATTTTTTTTTTACAACCCTATTTATTTTACTTCATAGTAATTCACTAATGTTCAATACACAAAATATCTTGCATAGGGGCAAGGCAATTCGTTTTTTTTTATATATATTTTAAATCTTTTTAACTACTGAAAACCTTAATTTCTCTAGATTCACTAATTTATCTAATGGATTCGTCTCATGTATATCTCATCCACACTTGAAATTGATAATTTTTTTCTTTTTCCTGCTCTTCTTATACATCTCATATAGCATCACGTCACAGTTTGTGGTATTTTAAGGACTTGTAATATGTGTGATAAACTTTGTGAATTCATCTCCGAAAAGTTGATTTTCAATTATCCAAACCCACCTATGTTAGCTGTTAAAAGAAACCTACCTTAACCATCCAAGAAACAAGTCTGGAACCTGTACATATATTGCCATCATATTCCGGGGCAAAAATTAAAGTCATGAATGCATAATCTACAGGCAACTGGATAGTGAAACAACAAAGGTTACTGCAACAAAATCTATTTTCTTTGCAATAGATTTTTATTCAAAGGTTTGACAAATGTGAAATAAATAATGCACCCTCAAAAAAAAATCAAGGGTTACATCATTATAAACATAGTATAAAAAACAAGTTTAAAGGTTGATCCTACCCAATTAGGCTACTGCTTGCCCATGACATTAGCAAGATACACTGTATTACTAAAAGTATTGGGACGCCTGCCTTTAGACACACATCAACTTTAATGGCATCCCGGTCTTAGTCCAATATTGAGTGAAAGAAGGGAGAAATCCCCCAGTGGGGCTTTGGACAGCAGTGTAAAACTATCATAAAACTGTGCAATGGATACCAGAAAAACAGTACATTTATTGGGAATCACACAGTAGTAGTATAATAGTTATAATGCAGCATGTAAGCATAGATCATACATCAGTAAAATTGTATAAATTGTAGATCTATGCTTACATGCTGCATTATAACTATTATACTACTACTATTATACTACTACTGTGTGATTCCCAATAAATGTACTGTTTTTCTGGTATCCATTGTATCCATTGTACAGTTTTATGATAGTTTTACACTGCTGTCCAAAGCCCCACTTGGGAATTTGGCCCTTCTTTCTTTCTGTTTACCGGTGTTCGCAGCACCTTCATCTCTCCCATATGTGTTTCTTCTCTATAGTCCAATATTGAGTTGGCCCACCTTTTGCAGCTATAACAGCTTCAACTCTTCTGGGAAGGCTGTCCACAAGGTTTAGGAGTATGTCTATGGAAATGTTTGACCATTCTTCCAAAAGCACATTTGTGAGGTTAGGCAGTGATTTTTGGACAAGTAGGCCTGCCTCTAATTAATCCCAAAGGTGTTCTATCAGGATGAGGTGAGGACTCTCTGCAGGCTGGTCAAGTTCCTTCACCCCAAATTTGCCCATCCATGTCTTTATGGACCTTGCTTTGTGCACTGGTCCAAATCATTTGGTGGGGGGAGGATTATGGTGTGGGGTTGTTTTTCAGGGGTTGGGCTTGGCCCCTTAGTTCCAGTGAAGGGAACTCTTAGGGCATCAGCATAACAAGACATTTTGGACAATTTCATGAGCCCAACTTTGTGAGAACAGTTTGGGGATGGCCTCTTCCTGATCCAACATGACTGCACACCAGTGCACAAAGCAAGGTCCATAAAGACATGGATGAGTGAGTATGGGGGGGAGGAACTTGACTGGCTTGTACAGAGTCCTGATCTTAACCCGATAGAACACCTTTGGGATGAATAAGATTGGAGACTGCGAGCCAGGCCTTCTTGTCCAACATCAGTGCTTGACCTCACAAATGCGCTTCTGGAAGAATGGCCAAACATTCCCATAGACACCCTCCTAAATCTTGTGGACAGCCTTCCCAGAAGAGTTTAAGCTGTTATAGCTGCAAAGGGTGGGCCAACTCATATTGAACTCTATGGACTAAGACTGGGATGCCATTAAAGTTCATGTGTGTGTAAAGGCAAGTGTCCCAATACTTTTGGTAATATAGTATAGATATAATTGGTTTTATATCAGAAGAAATGCATGGACATTACTTTGAAAAACAATACTGCAACAGATGGTCAAGTGTTAACGCAGTAGCATGAAAAGATATGGGAGCACAGAGTTAATCTAGCACCTCAAACAGAATACCTTGCCCCCATATTGACTTTGAAATATGAGAGGCCCAAAGAATTCTCCATTTGCATCCATATATGTAATAGCAAGTCATAAGAAGAGAGAAATGAAGAATAAAGCAAAGAAGTAGAAGAAAGAAAGAAAATAAATGAGAATTGGTTCCCTCGATCCAGGTCCCCACGCCCCGAATACTCGCTAGAACTATGGGGCTTGAAGGTATTTAATCCATGGGGTCCACACTTTTTCAAATCTGGCTTGTTCGTGTCTGAGGATGCTGGTCAGTTTTTCATTGACCATGATCCAGGAGAGTTAAGCCGTTTACACACGATAGGTTTTACCAATGAAAACAGTCTGATGGACTGTTTTCATCGGACAAACCGATCGTGTTTGGGCCCCATCGTTTTTTTTTTCCATTGGTGTTTAAAAATAGAACATGTTTTAAATTTATCCGATGGTTAAAAAAACCATAGCAAATTAATATCGTCTGTGGGGAACTCCATCGGATAAAAAACCCACGCATGCTCAGAATCAAGTCGACGCATGCTTAGAAGCATTGAACTTCATTTTTCTCGGCTCATCGGAGTGTTTTACGTCACCGCGTTTGAAACGGTCGGTTTTTTGACTGATGGTGTGTGGGCAAGACTGATGGAAGACAGTTTCATCGGATATCCGATGGAAAAAACCATCGGATTAGAATCCATAGGATATCCGAACGTGTGTACAGGGCTTTAATGTTTTACTAAGGCAACATTAACCACTGGAGATTTCCATGCTCGTGCTATAGTAATTTTAGCTTCTAAGAAAGAAAAAAGAAATTAGGGTTCGGAAATGTCTGGGATCTCATCCAGCAAGCCCACAAACAGTGCCGTTTTAATATTTTTAAGGGATATATCTTGTCCTGTCACTGAATAGACCAGATTGAATATTCTGGTCCAAAAACGCTGGACCTTCGGGCAGAACCACCAGACATGGAACATATTACCCTTGCATCCACACCCTCTGAAGCAAAGGGAAGAAGTGCCGAGGTTCAGTCTAGCCAGCCTCGCTGGAACAAGGTACTATCACTTCACTTCCACTAGTGAAGTATTGAGTATGTGCAAAAAGAAAACTGCACTTTGTCCAAACCACCAAAAGCAGCTGGAGGTCAAAGTGGAATACACACAAGCATATAAGTATATAATAGGAGCTGCACTCTAAATATTTGACATGTAACTCAAATAATGAGATACAAACAAACTGGAAAATAAAAATGTGAACCATGTGACAAAAAACAAAAGAGTCCTCCAATATGAATGAGAGATCTTGAATATCCTCCAATGGAAGGAAGGTAAGTGAACCAAAAAACAATGTGTTGTGACTTTCTCCTGTGACTATAACGGACAAAGTGAATCTACCACCACAAAGAGTGCACGCTTACCAGCTGCACAAGCTTTAAAGCTTGTGGCTAACACCCAGCCAGGGCCTTTTCTTCTAAGAACCCCAAATGGCCGATCGAACCACAGACAGCCTCCATACACTACCACAGACTGTTGATCATGAGGATGGTCGGAGAACCCAGCATTTAAATCCACACTCGATAATGACAATCATACCAGCCATTTCAAGAAACCTCCAGCATCTTTCAACCAGTCTCGTGGTCTATGAAGCCCTTCCCAAGAATTCCTCACTTTTGTTCAGCCACTCTTGTACTCCAGACACCCCTTCAAAAATATCTGTAATGCCGCGTACACACGATCGGAATTTCCATCAGAAAAACCTTGGCGAGGCGAGAAAATTAAGTTCAATGCTTCAGGGCATGCGTCAAATTGTTTCCAAGCATGCGTAGGAATTTTGCACATCGGAATTGCATACAGACAAACAGAATTTCCGACAAGAACTTTTTCTGTCAGAAAAATAGAGAACCTGCTCTCAATCTTTTGCTGGCGGAATTTCTGACAGCAAAAGTCCGATGGAGCATACACACGGTCGGAATTTCTGACCAAAAGCTCACATCGGACTTTTGATGTCGGAATTTCTGATCGTGTGTACGCGGCACGACTTTGTCCTTCCAGTTTTGTGATCCGAGTTTATCTGTCAGACAACGTATTGCGTATGCCTTTGTGCACCATGGTCGACCACTGCTTCCATACTTCCTCCTCTACCGTCTCAAACAAAAACTATTTTAACATCTAACAATATTATTATTATTATTATTATTATTATTACTATTATTTTACAATGATACATATCACACTCTCCCTTATTGCTAAAGTAATTATCAACATTGTCAACCACTTGTCTACCGGAGCAATTTCTTCTTTTGCACACATGTTAAAATCTGCATTTTTTTTCCTAGAAATTACTGTAAAGCCCTCAAAAAGTGTGTTTATGAAAGCAGATACCCTGAAGGAAAAAAAAAATGGTGGTAGTTTACAACTTTTTTTTATGTTATAAGATATTTGTGCAGTTACAGTATTTATCAAACACATATTTTTAGGGCGCAATGCACTAAAATGAATTTTAGTGTAAACAAACACAATATCATACCCAATTTTTGGTGGTGAAATATAAAAGATGGGGTTGCGTTGAGTAAATACCAAACGTGTCAAGTCTTAAAATTGTGCACGCCCGTAGAATCGCAAAAAAATTATACCAATCCCATCACAGCCTATCCCCAACAGTTATTAACTTTTGTATATCTTGACCCTCCATCTTAGATTGTAAGCTCTAACGAGCAGGGCCCTCTGATTTCTCCTGTATTGAACTGTATTGCAATTGCACTGTCTGCCTTTATGTTGTAAAGCGTGCTGAGCAAACTGTTAGCGCTATATAAATTATGTGTAATAATAATACCAAAATATCTTACACCTTAAAAGCCTTTACAGGTCATCAGTTTAGAGTTAACCATGACCTATGGCCTTAGAATTATTGCTCTCACTCCAACATTCCAAATTATACCTGGATCACTGGATGCCAAGCGCCTTGAGGCAATTCAGTTCGCATTTGTAGCACTATACAAGTTATCACTCACTCACTCACTCATACCCCATGTGTGGTACAACTGTGCTCTTTATAGGGATATTGGGGGGTCTATCAGACCCCCAATGTCTCCCTTTTCCTCCAATGCAGCTGTTCCATTACAGATCATGCTGGAATAGCTCCATCCTTGGCTTCACTAGCTGAGGAATGACAGCTATGACCCCGGAAATGACATAATACACATTGTCGCGGGAGAGATCATGGAATGGATGTCCCCGAGTTCCTCCTGCTGTAAAGAGAGAAGTTGTTTCCTGTGGTTCCAGAATCCCCCGTGGGATGGGAGAGCACGGGAACCACCACAGGTGCCACCGGTGGTGGATGGAATGCCCCTTTCAGAGCCATGTAAAAGTGAAAAGGGGGCTCTAGAGCTGCCTGATCACTTTTATCAGAAAGCCCTTCACTGGCTCTTAAAGCTGGCATCAAGCTCACTCCTTCAGCAGCTGTGAGCTTAATTTAACTACTTGTCGACCATGACATTAATACACGTACCTTGGTAGACAAGTGGTTAAAGATCTAAAAAACATTATAGTTTATGTCTTTTACTTTACATTTTTTTAAGTATCTGAATTGCAACTGGAATTGGCCCCAGCTTCAGCAGATGTCAGACTAGGAGAAGGTGAAGCAGCACAAGTAGCCACTCATCTGTGTTTAAAAGGAACGTGCTGATAGGAGAAGAAAGCACAGTAAGGCCCCTTTCACACTGAGGCGTATTTCAGGCGTTTTTGCGCTAAAAATAGAGCATAAATAACGCCTGAAATACTCCTGCCCCAGCATTCTCAATGTGAAAGCCCGAGGACTTTCACACTGAGGCGGTGCGCTGGCAGGAGACAAAAAAATCTCCTGCAAGCCGCATCTTTGGAGCAGTGATGGAGCGGTGTGTATACTGCTCCTTTACCGCTCCTTGCCATTGAAATCAATGGGACACCGTGGTAATACCGCCCGCAAACCGCGGCTATAGCCTTTTTCGGCCGCTAGCGGGGGTTAAAACTGCACCGCTAGCGGCCGAATATCGCGGTAAACATGACGGTATAGCGGCGCTGAAAATCGCGCCGCTATACCGCCACCGCATATGCCCGCCCCAATGTGAAAGGGGCCTAATAGAGTGCTGAGATCATCAGTTTGCAACTTCTCCTGTCACTGTCCAGTCACAAAATATGGGAGGCACAAGACCTATAAGTTTTACTAAACCGTAGAAAAAAAAAATCAGGTTTCCTGACCTCTTGGGGTAGGAAACTGCTGTGTGGCATAGCTGAGTAAATCTCAGGACTGCAGGAACAAAAATACAACAACCACTTAAGGACCACCGCACGACGATATACGTCGACAGAATGGCATGGACAGGCACAAGGGCGTACAGGTACGTCCCTTTTAAGAACCCATCCGTGGGTCGCGCGCACTCCGCCGGCTGCACTCTCGCGACCCGGTCCGAAGCTCCATGACCGCGCCCACGGGACCCGCAGACCCGATCGCCGCCGGTGTCCCACGATCGGGTCACAGAGCTGAAGAACGGGGAGAGGTAAGTGTAAACAAACCTTACCCTGTTCTTCCTAGTGGCAAGTCAGTGATCGTCTGTTCCCTGTCATAGGAAACGACGATCAGTAACGTCACACCCCAAGCCACGCCCCCTACAGTAAGAATCACTCATTAGGTCTCACTTATCCCCTACAGCACCACCTAGAGGTTAACCCCATCACTGCCAGTGTCATTTTCACAGTAATCAGTGCATATTTATAGCACTGATCGCTGTAAAAATTACAATGGTCCCAAAAATGTGTCAAAAGTGTCTGATGTGTCCGCCATAATGTCGCGGTCACGATAAAAATCGCTTATCGCCGCCATTACTAGTAAAAAAAAACTATTAATAAAAATGCCATAAAAGTACCCCCTATTTTGTAGATGCTATAACTTTTGCACAAACCAATCAATAAACGCTTATTGCGATTTTTTTTACCAAGAATACGTATCGGCCTAAACAGAGAATTTTTTATTTTTTTTGTATATTTTTTGGGGATATTTATTATAGCAAAAAGTAAAAAATATGTAATTTTTTTCAAAATTGTCGCTCTATTTGTGTTTATAGCGCAAAAAATAAAAACCGCAGAGGTGATCAAATACCACCAAAAGAAAGCTCTATTTGTGGGAAAAAAGGATGTCAATTTTGTTTGGGATCCACGTCGCGCGACCGCGCAATTGTCAGTTAAAGCGACGCAGTGCCGAATCGCAAAAAGGGGCCTGGTCCTTTAGCAACAATATGGTCCGGGGCTTAAGTCGTTAAAGCAGCTCCCTTATATGTATTTCACCTTTGTTTTTAACTCTTAAAGTTTTTTTTTTTTGGGGGGGGGGATCACAAACTATAATTATCTGAAATTTTACCACTTTCATGGCTTAAAAGGTCCAATTTATATAAAATTACAATAATATTTATTACGATGCTAACAGATGCTATTCATTCTTTTCTAGATTAGGAGCAAATATGAACATTTTATCATGTGTGGTGAAAATCAGACCATAGTGACAAAATTGGTCCTCCTTGGCTTTCAGAACACTTATAAGAGTAAGATTGTTGTATTTGGCTTAATACTATTAGTACACATATGTGCAGTCCTTGGGAACCTGATAATTGTTTTGCTGGTATCTTCCAGTTATATCCTCCACCGTCCATCGTATTTATTCCTCTCGAACCTTGCCTTTGCAGATCTCATTGTTTCCACCAGCATAGTGCCCAATATGTTGTGCATCATTTGGCTGGATGGGCACACCATGACTATAAACGGTTGCCTATCCCAATATTTCTTTGTGTTTGTGTCAACCTACGCCCAGTGCTCTCTCCTCATGATGATGTCCCTTGATCGATATTTGGCGATTTGCTTACCATTACGTTACTCTTCTATAATGAGCTTAAACTTTTCTTTACGTTTGAGTCTTTGGTCTTGGATAGTGGGGATTATTCTAATAAAAGTTGAAGTTATTCTGATATACCAGCTTCAGTTCTGTACCTCCAACATCATTGACCATTTCTTTTGTGACTTTGCTCCTCTTCTGGCTCTTTCCTCTGTAGAGGTCTCTACATTGCATTGGCTTGATTATTCATTTAACATTTTTGTTATCTTCCTTCCCTTCCTCTGTATTACTCTGTCCTACAGCTGTATCTTCTTTGTGATCTTCAACATTTCATCTCTGAGCGGGAAGAAGAAAGCCTTTTCAACCTGCAGTTCTCATTTATTAGTTGTTTGTACGTACTATGGGAGTCTGATTGCAGTTTACATGTCACCACCCGATGAAAGTTCAATGTACGAAAACAAGTTCAGGTCTCTTGTTTTCCTCCTGATCACCCCTTTCACTAACCCTATAATCTACAGCCTAAGAAATAGAGAAATCAAAAACACACTCTTGTTATTTTTCACAAAGAGATAAAGCAAGAACAGAGCCAAAACAAGTCTTAGCGGCCAAAATCAACTCATACCTTACCCTGATTCACCATTCCATGTATTGTTCTGGTAAGGAAAGGAAATCAGGTCTACACCAGTGCTTTTCAATGAGATCTTCCAACAAAAGAGCTCATTATTCCAAATAGGAAAGTTCCAACTTATACAGCCTAAGAAATCAAGGACACATTCTTCCTGATTTTTACAAAGAGACAAAGCCAAAATTGAGCCAATTTTTTTGGAAAAATTGTAAAAATCTACCCATACCTGACCTTGAATACCCACTAGATGTACTGGTCTGGTGGGGAATGGAGATCAGGCCTAGGCTGGTGCTTTTCAATGAGAACCTCCAACAAAAGTGCTCATTATTCCAAACTTATACAGCCTAAAGCCCCATACACACGGTAGGACTTTTTGACAACAAACTTCAAAATTAGCAAGTTTTCAAAAAAATCCTACCGTGTGTACGCTCCATCGGACAAACTTTCGCTCTGCAAACGGACAAACTTTTCGGCAACAAAAGTCCTACGCTGCAAAGTCCTATTGTGTGTACAGAAATCCATTGGACTTTTGTCCGAAGTACAAATACGATTGCCAAGAACCAATGTTAAAATCAACCAACAATAGCAGAAGTTGACTAAAGGGTGGCGGTAAAGAGCAGAAAAGAGCAGAAAAACCATGTGATGTTGGGAAAGTTTGCAGAAAGTTTGCAGAAAAGTCCTGCCGTGTGTATGCTATGGGTGTTCCCGGCCAACTCCCTTCGGACAAAAATCCACAGACAAGTTTGTTTGAAGTCCTATCGTGTGTATAAGGCTTTAGAAATAAAGAAATCAAGGACACACTCTTGATAATTTTTACGAAGAGATAAAGCAAACGTTGAGCCTCTATTTTTATTTTTAAAGAGTAGCCAAAATCTACCCATACCTGACCTTGATTTCCAACCAGATGTAATAGTGAGGAAAATAAATCAGGTTTATCTTGGTGCTTTACAATGAGAACATCCATCAAATATGCTCATTATTCCAAATAGGAAAGTTTCCATTTCCATCTTGGACCTTTTTGTGCATCAAAGCCAAATCTTTCAATACTGTCTGAAAAGAGTACATTTTTTGCTTCACCATTGTCTGAGATGCATAGTGCATCACAACTGCTTTTGGCACTGGCAAGAATGGTCAGATATTGGTTTGTCTATCATTTTTGGGGAAACATCCTTAAACAGAGCAAATAAATGTCCCAGAATAAATCAACTTCATAACTTCTGTACCAAAAACAAAAGATTACCAAAACATACGAGAAAACTGATTTAGTTGCAATCAATTTTAGGAGCTCCCAAAAGCCATATAATTTAAAATCGAATTATTCAAACATCTTAAAATCAGACATGATTGCTTGCTTGCTTTTTCCAAAATTTAAGATCTTTTTAAAATTGGTATTTTGATGTCCCAATGACTGGAATTTAACCTTAATTTTTCATTATTATTATTATTATATGGGATTTATATAGCCCCAACAGTTTGAGCTACACTTTACAACATGAGGGCAGACAGTACAGTTCCAATACAATTCAATACAGGAGGAATCAGGGGGCCCTGCTCATTAGAAATTACGATCTAAAAGAAAGGGTCAAGTGATACTAAAGGTATTAACTGTGTGGGACAAGCTGATGGAGAAAATAAAAGTACAGTTGTTAGGTGGAGGTGGGATATGTGTAAGTTGTTTTGAATTTAATTAGTTGGGTAAGCGGAAGCCAATGGAGGGATTGGCAGAGAGAGGTAGCAGACACTAAGTGGTTGGTAAGTTGGATAAGTCTGGCAGCAGTATTCATGATGGACTGAAGGGAGATAGCCTATGTAAGGGTACGCCAATGAGAAGGGAATTTCAGTAGTCGAGGCAAGAGTTAACCAGGGAGTAAAGGAGAAGCTTTTTTGGTGTCGTTGGTTAGGAAGGGGCGTATTTTGGAGATTTTACCGGTGGTTGAGGTGGCAAGCTTTGGACAGGGATTGGATGTGGGGCCAAAATGAGAATTGAGGATTACACCTCCTCTGGCATGCGGGGATGGGTTGATAGATCTTGACAGAGAAGTGAGGGGAAGAGGCACGTGGGGGAGAAAATATTATGAGCTAGGTTTCTAATAGACTGAGTTTGAAGAAGTGGTGTGACATCCAGTCTGATAGGTCTGTTAATAAATTAGTGATACGTGAGACTGATGGAGTGAGTTGAGGGGTAGAGAGATAGATTTGGGTGTAATCAGCATAGAAATTGTATTGAAAACCATGAGAAGCCATTAGCTGACCCAGGGAAGAGGTGTTGATCGAGAGTAGGAGAGGTCCAAGAACAGAACCTTAGGGGACTCCAACGGAAAAAGGAAGAGGAGAGGAGGAGGTAGAATTGTAAGTGAAACTGAAGGTGCGGTGGGATAGGTAGGATGAGAACCAATGAAGAGTACAGTCATGGAGACCAAAGATTTTTTTTTTTTATGAATTATTTTAATAAGGGGAATTCTGTTTACATTTACGAACAGATTATCACAATTATTTATGCCTTCCATTCCATACCTGTGAAGTAAATAACAGTATATTGTTAAATAAATATAAATAATATTAAAAAAGTTGTATTTCCTTTGTTTATACATGTGTGCATGAGTGAACTACAGTGTGTTTGTAAGTATGTTTGTATATGAGAAGGTAGTTTTAACCACTTAAGCCCCGGACCATTTCGCTGGTCAAAGACCAGGCCACTTTTTGCGATTCGGCACTGTGTCGCTTTAACTGACAATTGCGCGGTCGTGCGATGTGGCTCCCAAACAAAATTGATGTCCTTTTTTCCCATAAATAGAGCTTTCTTTTGGTGGTATTTGATCACCTCTGCGGTTTTTATTCTTTGCGGTATAAACAAAAATAGAGCGACAAATTTGAAAAAAAAATGCAATATTTTTTTACTTTTTGCTATAATAAATATCCCCAAAAAATATATATATTTTTTTCCTCAGTTTAGGCCGATACGTATTCTTCTACATATTTTTGGTAAAAAAAATTAGCAATAAGCGTCTACAAAATAGGGGATAGTTTTATGGCATTTTTATAAAAACATTTTTTTTACTAGTAATGACGGCGATCAGCGATTTTTATTGTGACTGTGACATTATGGTGGACACTTTTGACACCATTTTGGGACCATTGTCATTTTTACAGCGATCAGTGCTATAAAAATGCACTGATTACTGTGAAAATGACACTGGCAGTGAAGGGGTTAACCACTAGGTGGCGCTGTAGGGGTTAAGTGTTCCCTAGTAAGTGATTCTTACTGTAGGGGGGATGGACTGTGTGTGACATGATACTGATCTCCGCTCCGATTACACTGAGCTGAGGTCAGTGTCATTGTCACTAGGCAGAGCGGGGAGATGCTTGTTTACATTAGCATCTCCCCGCTCTATCTCTCTGTCAGATGATCGCGGATATCCCTGCGGCGATCGAGTCCGCGGGACCCACGGTCGGGCTCACAAAGCTCACGGCGGAATCTTAAAGGGGACGTACCTGTACGCCCATATGCCTGTCCGTGCCATTCTATCTACGTAAATAGGTGTGCGGCGGTCCTTAAGGGGGTAATAATCAAGGTGAGAAATCACTGTGATCAGCCTGAAGTGATGATCCTGTTAGAGCTCCCCCACTCCTCCAGAATTAGACTCACCATTTAGTCCAGACCTAAACTACCATACAGTATATTAGCTAGGTTGGATGCGCTTGTGTCTCTTTACATTTCAAAGTGGATAGCATCTAGTTTTCACGTGAACCAGCACTCGGAGGCAAGGAGATACAAATAGCAACCACATAGTGTAATACCATCAAATATGTTTTTGTTTTGTTTTTTTAACTAAAATGATGATAAAACACACTTACAAATAAAGTGCATTACAATTAGGGATGAACTTCGAGTTCGAGTCGAACTCATGTTCGACTCAAACATTGCCTGTTCGCCCAACAGCGAACAGCGAACAAATTGGGGTGTTCGCGGCAAATTCGAAAAGTCTATGGGAGAAATCTAAAGTGCTAATTTTAAAGGCTTATATGCAAGTTATTGTCATAAAAAGTATTTGGGGACCCGGGTCCTGCCCCAGGGGACATGTATCAATGCAAAAAAAAGTTTTAAAAACTGCAGTTTTTTAGGGAGCAGTGATTTTAATAATGCTTAAAGTGAAACAATAAAAGTGAAATATTCCTTTAAATTTCGTACCTAGGGGGTATGTATAGTATGCCTGTAAAGTAGCGCTTGTTTCCTGTGCTTAGAACTGTCCCTGCACAAAGTGTCATTGATTGACAATGTCAAACAATTGATTCCAGAGAGGTGAGGGAGCACTATTGGGATCATTACTTCAGGATGAAAAGGAGAGAGCTACTCTGTGATAGTTGAGGGCTGGGGGGTTCCTAGTAGTGATGAGCCGAACACCCCCGGGTTCGGTTCGCACCAGAACCCGCGAACGGACCGAAAGTTCGTACGAACATTAGAACCCTATTAAATACAATGGATGCGAACGTTCGAATTCTAAAGTGCTAATTATAACAACTATTATGCATGTTATTGTCCTAAAAAGGGTTTGGGAACCCGGGTTCTGCACCAGGGGACATGTATCAATGCAAAAAGAAGTTTTAAAAACGGTCGTTTTTCGGGAGCAGTCATTTTAATGATGCATAAAGTGAAAAAAAAAAAGTCAAATATTCCTTTAAATATCGTACCTGGGGGGTGTCTAAAGTATGCCTGTGAAGTGCCACGTGTTTCCCGTGTTTAGAACTGTCCCTGCACAAAATGACACTTCTAAAGGAAAAAAAAGCCATTTAAAACTGCTTGCGGCTTTAATGTAATGTCTGGTCCCGGTAATATGGATGAAAATCTTTAAGAAAAATGGCATAGCTACCCCATGACCCCCCCCCTACCCCAGCCCATTACCAGCCCCTTTGGGTCTTGTATGGATATTAAGGGGAACCCCGCACATAAAATAAAAAAGGCCCTATATACTCTGAACAGCCGTATACAGGCGGTGCATACAAGACAGGGACTGTAGGTTTGTTCTTATGTAGAATGTGTTTGCAATTTTGAACAGGTACATTGTTGAAGTGTAGCTCCAGCCCAAAAATCTATTTTTAAACTTTTTGGAAAACATAGGTAAGGGTTATCACCCCTGTAACATTTGTTTTGCTGTCTGTGCCCCTGTTCAGAACATTTCACCTCACTTTCCGTCCCAATGACAACTGTTTTTGAAATGTGGTGTTTTTCTTGAAACAAGGATTGCTGATAAAGCATCAGTACAGAGGAGACACCTTTCTCCCATATTTATTCTTACAGGAGAGAATTTTCCTTCCTAGTGGTAGATTTCCTCTCACTTCCTGTTGTCTTCTTGCGTTTGCAAGTAGGAGTCGTTTGTAAGTTGGATGTTTGAAAGTAGGGACCTGCCGTATATACTCTGCAGAAATAGGCCCCTTAGTTGTTGGTGTTGGCACAACACTGTAAGCACTCACAGTTACTCTTGGTTGGTGCTGGAACGCCCTGCTGTCAACTATTATATCAGGAATTTTAATTACATATAATTGTTGAACAGTGGTAGTAAAAATTGGGCCTTTGATGGTGGTGCTGGTGCCACAACACTGTAAGCCCTGACAGTTACTCTTGGTGGGTGCAGCAATGGGCCCTGCTGTGAATTATTAGATCAAGAATTGTAATTGCATGCCCCTGTTGAACAGGGGCTGAAAAATTGGGCCTTAGGCACTGGTGGCACAACACTACAACCCCTCACAGATACTGTACTTGGAGCACAGCAATGAGCCCTGTTGCAAAGTATTGCTTCAAAAATTGTAATGACACGCCCCTGTTAAACAGGGGCTGAAAAATTGGGCCTTAGGCACTGGTGGCACAACACTACAACCCCTCGCAGATACTGTACTTGGAGCACAGCAATGAGCCCTGTTGCAAAGTATTGCTTCAAAAATTGTAATGACACGCCCCTTTTAAACAGGGGCTGAAAAATTGGGCCTTAGGCACTGGTGCCACAACACTCCAACCCCTCACAGATACTGTACTTGGAGCACAGCAATGAGCCCTATGGCAAATTATTGCTAAAAAAATTGTAATTACACGCCCCTGTAAAACAGGGGCTGAAAAATTGGGCCTTAGCCACTGGTGGCGGCACCCATAAACAAAAATGATCTTCCAAGCTATCATCATCAATCGTATCATTGAGGACTCGGAGGAGGAGGATAGCCAGTCAACATAACAGCACAGGCACTCAGCATCAGCATCAGTCTTGAAGGGATGTGACATGTTAAAATCAATTAGTCTGTTATATCAGCATCAGGTGTGTGGTAGCTGGTGGTGATCCAAGACTGGTTCATCTTGATGAAAGTCAGTCGATCAACCGAGTCGGTGGACAGGCGCACCCTGTGATCCGTGACAAATCCTCCAGCAGCACTGAATGTGCGTTCCGAAAGAACGCTGGATGCAGGACAGGCCAGTAGCTCAATTGCATACTGTGCAAGCTCTGGCCAGTGATCCATCCTCAAGACCCAGTAAGCCAGAGGATTTTCGGTGGGGAAGGTGTCCAAGTCTGACCTTGCCCCTAGATATTCCTGCACCATGTTTATCAGACGCTGGCGATGGTTGCTGGAACCGATCATACTTTGGGGCTGCGGACTAAAGAATTGTCTGAACGCATCGGTCAGACGGCCACCTTCCCCACCGCTCCTTCTTTGACTGGCCGAAGCCTCAGCAACTCGTTGTCCAGGACCAGGAGTTTGTAACCTCCCAGTCTCTGGGAACGCGTTGCACAGACCTTTCTGCAAGGCCTCCCGGAGTTGTCTCATCCTCTGCTCCCTCTGCGAAGGTAACATAAGGTCCGCAACCTTACCCTTGTACCGTGGATCAAGGAGAGTGGCCAGCCAGTAATGGTCCCTCTCCTTGATCCGAAGAATACGAGGATCCTTCCGCAGACTTTGCAGGATCAGGGAGGCCATGCAGCGTAGGTTTGCTGAGGCATTCGCTCCGGAGTCCTCTGGGTCACTAAGGACGACATGATCCGCAGCCACCTCCTCCCAGCCACGTACAAGTCCACTGGTTTCTTGGGACTGTAAATCATCCCTAAAAGACTGCTGCTGATGATGCTGAGTGCCAGCCTCCACCTCCATGCTGACACAATCCTCCTCCTCCTCCTCCTCTTCCTGTGCGATGGGTGGGACAGAAGGAACACTGTCTGGGTAAAGGGGGCCTTGAGAGGCAAGGAAGTCCTCCTCTTCCTGCCTCTGTTCTGCCTCAAGTGCCCTGTCCATTATTCCACACAGCGTGTGCTCCAACAGGTGGACAAGAGGTACAGTGTCACTGATGCATGCACTGTCACTGCTCACCATCCTCGTGGCCTCCTCAAATGGTGCCAGGACAGTGCATGCATCCCTGATCATGCCCCACTGGCGTGGAGAAAAAAAAACAAGCTCCCCTGACCCTGTCCTGGTGCCGTAGTCGCACAGGTACTCATTGATGGCCCTCTGCTGCGTGTGCAGCCGCTGCAGCATGGCCAACGTTGAGTTCCACCTGGTGGGCATGTCACATATAAGGCGGTTCTTGGGCAGGTTCAACTCCTTTTGCAGCTCAGCCAGGCGAGCACTGGCATTATAAGATCTGCGGAAATGCACACAGACTTTCCTGGCCTGCCTCAGGACATCCTGTAAGCCCGGGTACCTGCCCAAGAACCGCTGCACCACCAGGTTAAGGACGTGAGCCACACAGGGCACATGGGTCAGTTGTCCCTGTCGGAGGGCGGAGAGGAGGTTGGTGCCATTGTCGCAAACCACCATTCCTGGCTTAAGCTGGCGTGGCGTCAACCACCTCTCGGCCTGGCCCTGCAGAGCAGACAGGACCTCTGCCCCAGTGTGGCTTCTGTCCCCCAAACACACCAGCGCAAGCACGGCATGGCATCTTTTTGCCTGCGTACTTGCGTAGCCCCGTGAACGGCTACGGAGCACCGCTGGTTCATAGGACAAACCACAGGAAGAGGCCATGGAGGAAGAAGAAGAGGAGGGGGTGGAGGAGAGAGGTGTGTCACAACCAGTAGTAGCATTTTGGAGGCGTGGCGGTGGAACAACCTCCAACACTACTGCACCTTGTCCTGCATCCTTCCCAGCTGCCAAAAGAGTGACCCAATGGGCCGTGAAAGAAAGGTAACGTCCCTGTCCATGCCTGCTGGACCATGAGTCAGCGGTAATATGCACCTTACCGCTGACCGCCCTGTCCAGCGAGGCCAAGACATTGCCTTCCACATGCCGGTAGAGAGCCGGAATAGCCTTCCGTGAGAAAAAGTGGCGTTTGGGAACCTGCCACTGAGGAACCGCACATTGCACAAACTCACGGAAGCGGGCCGAGTCTACCAACTGAAAAGGCAGCAGTTGAAGCGCTAGCAATTTAGCCAAGCTAGCATTCAAACGCTGGGCATGTGGATGGCTGGGAGTGAACTTCTTTCGACGGTCCAGCAGCTGGGGCAGGGAAATTTGCCTGCTAGAATCGGACGTCGGTGTACTGCTAGCAGAGTGGCCGCAAGTACTTGGCTGTGACACACCTAATTCTACACCTTCATTCCTCTCAGTGCATGTTTCAGAGAGGACTGAAGTTATAGTGGGGTTGGAGATCCCAGCTGATGCGGTGCAAGGAGAGGTCCGCTTTGTTCTTTGGTGTGGGTCTTTGAGGTAGGCTTGCCAACGAGCTGCATGGCAGGTCAACATATGTCTGGTCAGGCATGTGGTACCCAAGCGGCTGATGTTTTGGCCACGCGATATACGCTTGAGACATATGTTGCAAACAGCAGCTGTGCGATCTGATGCACTAGCCTCAAAAAAGGCCCACACCAAGGAACTTTTTGAATGACGGGCAGAGGCAGCGCCCTGGACAGGTGGAGCTCTGCGGTGTGATTCCGTCAGTGTACTGCCCTTACGCTGGCCACCAAAGGGCATCCTGCCTCGTTGGAGATGTGCCTCCTCCTCATCCTCCTCCTCCTCCTCTCTCCTATTAGGCACCCACGTGGAGTCAGTGACCTCATCATCCCCTCCCTCCTCATCACTGGAGCCAATCTGGCAGTATGCTGCAGCTGCTGGAACATGACTGCCAGATTGGTGTCCTTCTTGAGCATCCCCTCTGTCTGCTCTCACGCTACTGCCTTCCTCTAGCTGGGTTTCATCATCAGACCCTTCGAAACGCTGGGCATCCTCCTGGAGCATGTACCCAACACTGTGCTCAAACAGTTTGGGGGACTCCTCAGGAGGAGGACATGGTGGGTCTAGGGAAGGAGTGACTGATGATGAGTCTGACATTGATACCAGGGAAGAGGACGCTTTGGCAGCTGCTTTGCCAGTACCCTGAGCCTGGGTGAGAGAGGATGAGGAGGAGGAGGAGGGCTTGGTCATCCACTCTACCAAGTCTTCGGCATGATGTGGCTCAACATGTCCAGCTGCCGAAAAGAAGGACAAGCGTGTCCCATGGCCATGTGCTGATGACAATGCACCGCGTCCACGACCAGCACTGTTGCCCCCAGACACAGAGCCTGCTTGCCCTCTTTTATTGCCTCCTGACTGTCTGCCTCTCCTTGTTTGCCTTCCAGACATTCTAATAGATGGCCTGCAGGGAGATGGGAAAAAAGCAATAAGGGCTACCTTCAGGTGTCCTTCTCTGTCCCTTTACTTAAGGATTTCTAAATATGGTTGAGGATGATTGCTTTTGCACAGAATAGCACAACGACAATTTCCCTGACTGTCCAAAAAACAAGGATTTCAAAGATGGTTGATGAGGAATGCTTTAGCACACTATAGCACAAGGAGAATTCCCCTCACTTTCCTTCTTTGTCCTTAGAAACAAGGACTCGCACAGTGAAAGAAACTGACACTCTCCCTACCTAGAGTTTTCTGTCCCTAGAAAAAATGTTTTTTTAAAGCACACTATAGCACAAGGAGAATTCCCCTCACTTTCCTTCTTTGTCCCTAGAAACAAGGACTCGCACAGTGAAAGAAACTGACACTCTCCCTACATAGAGTTTTCTGTCCCTAGAATTTTTTTTTTTTAAAGCACACTATAGCACAAGGAGAATTCCCCTCACTTTCTTTCTTTTTTCCTAGAAACAAGGACTCGCACAGTGAAAGAAACTGACACTCTCCCTACCTAGAGTTTTCTGTCCCTAGAATTTTTTTTATTTTAAAGCACACTATAGCACAAGGAGAATTCCCCTCACTTTCCTTCTTTTTTCCTAGAAACAAGGACTCGCACAGTGAAAGAAACTGACACTCTCCCTACCTAGAGTTTTCTGTCCCTAGAATTTTTTTTTTTTTAAAGCACACTATAGCACAAGGAGAATTCCCCTCACTTTCCTTCTTTTTTCCTAGAAACAAGGACTCGCACAGTGAAAGAAACTGACACTCTCCCTACCTAGAGTTTTCTGTCCCTAGAAAATTTTTTTTTTAAAGCACACTATAGCACAAGGAGAATTCCCCTCACTTTCCTTCTTTTTTCCTAGAAACAAGGACTCGCACAGTGAAAGAAACTGACACTCTCCCTACCTAGAGTTTTCTGTCCCTAGAATTTTTTTTTTTTAAAGCACACTATAGCACAAGGAGAATTCCCCTCACTTTCCTTCTTTTTTCCTAGAAACAAGGACTCGCACAGTGAAAGAAACTGACACTCTCCCTACCTAGAGTTTTCTGTCCCTAGAAAAATTTTTTTTTTAAAGCACACTATAGCACAAGGAGAATTCCCCTCACTTTCCTTCTTTTTTCCTAGAAACAAGGACTCGCACAGTGAAAGAAACTGACACTCTCCCTACCTAGAGTTTTCTGTCCCTAGAATTTTTTTTTTTTTAAAGCACACTATAGCACAAGGAGAATTCCCCTCACTTTCCTTCTTTTTTCCTAGAAACAAGGACTCGCACAGTGAAAGAAACTGACACTCTCCCTACCTAGAGTTTTCTGTCCCTAGAATTTTTTTTTTTTAAAGCACACTATAGCACAAGGAGAATTCCCCTCACTTTCCTTCTTTTTTCCTAGAAACAAGGACTCGCACAGTGAAAGAAACTGACACTCTCCCTACCTAGAGTTTTCTGTCCCTAGAATTTTTTTTTTTTAAAGCACACTATAGCACAAGGAGAATTCCCCTCACTTTCCTTCTTTTTTCCTAGAAACAAGGACTCGCACAGTGAAAGAAACTGACACTCTCCCTACCTAGAGTTTTCTGTCCCTAGAAATTTTTTTTTTTTAAAGCACACTATAGCACAAGGAGAATTCCCCTCACTTTCCTTCTTTTTTCCTAGAAACAAGGACTCGCACAGTGAAAGAAACTGACACTCTCCCTACCTAGAGTTTTCTGTCCCTAGAATTTTTTTTTTTTTAAAGCACACTATAGTACAAGGAGAATTCCCCTCACTTTCCTTCTTTTTTCCTAGAAACAAGGACTCGCACAGTGAAAGAAACTGACACTCTCCCTACCTAGAGTTTTCTGTCCCTAGAATTTTTTTTTTTTAAAGCACACTATAGCACAAGGAAAATTCCCCTCACTTTCCTTCTTTTTTCCTAGAAACAAGGACTCGCACAGTGAAAGAAACTGACACTCTCCCTACCTAGAGTTTTCTGTCCCTAGAAAAAATGTTTTTTTAAAGCACACTATAGCACAAGGAGAATTCCCCTCACTTTCCTTCTTTTTTCCTAGAAACAAGGACTCGCACAGTGAAAGAAACTGACACTCTCCCTACCTAGAGTTTTCTGTCCCTAGAAATTTTTTTTTTTTAAAGCACACTATAGCACAAGGAGAATTCCCCTCACTTTCCTTCTTTTTTCCTAGAAACAAGGACTCGCACAGTGAAAGAAACTGACACTCTCCCTACCTAGAGTTTTCTGTCCCTAGAAATTTTTTTTTTTTAAAGCACACTATAGCACAAGGAGAATTCCCCTCACTTTCCTTCTTTTTTCCTAGAAACAAGGACTCGCACAGTGAAAGAAACTGACACTCTCCCTACCTAGAGTTTTCTGTCCCTAGAAATTTTTTTTTTTTAAAGCACACTATAGCACAAGGAGAATTCCCCTCACTTTCCTTCTTTTTTCCTAGAAACAAGGACTCGCACAGTGAAAGAAACTGACACTCTCCCTACCTAGAGTTTTCTGTCCCTAGAAATTTTTTTTTTTAAAGCACACTATAGCACAAGGAGAATTCCCCTCACTTTCCTTCTTTTTTCCTAGAAACAAGGACTCGCACAGTGAAAGAAACTGACACTCTCCCTACCTAGAGTTTTCTGTCCCTAGAAATTTTTTTTTTTAAAGCACACTATAGCACAAGGAGAATTCCCCTCACTTTCCTTCTTTTTTCCTAGAAACAAGGACTCGCACAGTGAAAGAAACTGACACTCTCCCTACCTAGAGTTTTCTGTCCCCAGAATTTTTTTTTTTAAAGCACACTATAGCACAAGGAGAATTCCCCTCACTTTCCTTCTTTTTTCCTAGAAACAAGGACTCGCACAGTGAAAGAAACTGACACTCTCCCTACCTAGAGTTTTCTGTCCCTAGAAATTTTTTTTTTTTAAAGCACACTATAGCACAAGGAGAATTCCCCTCACTTTCCTTCTTTTTTCCTAGAAACAAGGACTCGCACAGTGAAAGAAACTGACACTCTCCCTACCTAGAGTTTTCTGTCCCTAGAATTTTTTTTTTTTTAAAGCACACTATAGCACAAGGAGAATTCCCCTCACTTTCCTTCTTTTTTCCTAGAAACAAGGACTCGCACAGTGAAAGAAACTGACACTCTCCCTACCTAGAGTTTTCTGTCCCTAGAAAAAATGTTTTTTTAAAGCACACTATAGCACAAGGAGAATTCCCCTCACTTTCCTTCTTTGTCCCTAGAAACAAGGACTCGCACAGTGAAAGAAACTGACACTCTCCCTACCTAGAGTTTTCTGTCCCTAGAAAAAATGTTTTTTTAAAGCACACTATAGCACAAGGAGAATTCCCCTCACTTTCCTTCTTTTTTCCTAGAAACAAGGACTCGCACAGTGAAAGAAACTGACACTCTCCCTACCTAGAGTTTTCTGTCCCTAGAAAAAATGTTTTTTTAAAGCACACTATAGCACAAGGAGAATTCCCCTCACTTTCCTTCTTTGTCCCTAGAAACAAGGACTCGCACAGTAAAACACACTGACACTCTCCCTACCTATCCTTCTCTTTCCCTAAACTAAAGGAATCCAGGTTAAGCAAGAAAGAAATAAATGTCACTGTCCCTGCCTATGCTTGTCTTTCCCTGCTCCGGAACACACTACACTAGGCCGCCGTGCTGGCGGCCTTTTATAGTGTGGGGCGTGTACTAAACACCCTCAGCAATAATTGGCCACAGGCATCCTGCCTGTGGCCAATCATTGCTCTCCTCGCTGCCGGCGCTGTGATTGGCCAAGCATGCGGGGTCACAGTGCATGCTTGGCCAATCACAGCGCCTGGATGACACTGCGATGGCGTAGTGCATTGTGGGCCGTTCGCGTCACTCGAATTTGGCGCGAACGGCCCAAATCGTTCGATCTTCGTCGAACGATCGAACAGCCGATGTTCGAGTCGAACGTATGTTTGACTCGAACACGAAGCTCATCCCTAGTTCCTAGGCCAACAGCTGAGAAAATAACAATTATTTCACCTCCCTAAAGCACCAATAAAGGGTTTCTACATACACTTACTTTCTCTAATGGTTGGTAGTCACTGATTGGGAGCTGGTTGGCCGCTGGTTTTCCAGCATGCTCGTCCGACAGAAGCCAGATATTGTCGGACCGGCTGACACACACGGGTCGAATGTTGGACAGTTTTTATTGAACTGGCCGATGTCTAACGACATTCTGCCAGTGTGTACTAGGCAGTAGTCTAAACAAGCTAGGTTATGTTGATATGCAACTGGATAAAGGATAGATACCAGAGTGGGGTTTTAAATGGGGTTCATTCAGAACAGAGACCAGTCACTAGTGGTATACCACAAGGCTCTGTACTGGGTCCTGTTCTATGAAATCTACGGATATGTAAGTGACATAACTAAAGGGTTGTTGGGTAAGGTATGTCTTTTTGCTGATGACACATAAGTGTGCAAAAGGGTTGATATCCCTGGAGGTGTCTGGAACATGATTTGGCTTTGCTGAAAGATTGGTTAAAGCAGTGGAAACTGAAGTTCAATGTTTCTAAAGGTAAAATAATGCACCTAGGGAAGATTAATCCCTTGGTAGAGTACAATATTGGGGATGCGGTGTTAGCCAGCACTACAGAAGAAAAATATTTGGGGGTTCTTATATCAGATGATTGCGAAATTAGCAAACAGTGAGGCCATGCAGTGGGAAAAGTGAATAGACTTCTCGGATGCATTATTAAAGGGGTCAGCAATTTAAATGGGACGTATATATATGCCCTTTTGCCTGTCCATGCCATTCTGTCGACGTAAATGTTCGTGCGGCGGTCGGCAAGCGGTTAAAATAATGCAGTGCCGTATTGCAAAAATTATCTGGTCAGGAAATGGGGTAAAACCTCCCGGAGCTGAAGAGGTTAAACCTTCACAAAACTGGAAATGAGGCTTGATTTAACCCTGTGACTGCAAACAATGTATACCATGCATCCTGGTATTCAAAAGTATGTAGCGGCCTCACCCCCCGTCACTTTTGTAAATAAAATGGCTGGCTTGTCTAGGGGTACGCGGGAGGAGGATGAGGTTCACTGCGGCCCATGTCCTCTAGTGTGTAGAGGTGAAAGCCAACACTTATTTTACCTTTGGGTCTGTGTTCTGGATGGAGCCTCTGGCCCTCCTGCAGAGGGGAAGTTTGACTGTCAGTAATAGAGCCCCACACCATAAAAAGTCCAACACTCCTTTATTCTTCTTGACAAATGAACAGCATCAGTTGAACTTTTAAAATGAACAGACAGGGTGTGGATACGAGTAGGTCCAGGCACAATGAACTCTCCTATTCCTTTTCTTGCGAATAGGCCTGGCGCACGGTCGCTGCCACCGACCGTGAGATTGGTCGCTGCCACCGACCGGGTGAACTGTTGAGGCCCCTGCCACAGGCCTAATAGCAGGTCTCTGCCACAGACCTGAGTTGACTAGATGAACTGCTGCCACCGGTCATAGAACGTGAACCACCTTCCTCTATGAATTAGCCCTTGTTCGGGAGAGATATCCATCCGGACGGTCCCCAGAGGTTCACCCGGCACTGGCAATATGCTGCACCAGATCTTCGGTTGAATCCCTCCTCTGGTCCCTTACGCCTCTGGATACGGGTGCCCAACACCCGGGGCACCCTAGGACAATCCCTCCCTCACGGGACCTAGTGGAAGGTACTGGGCCCCAGGCCTCCGGTTGAGTACCTCACCCCAGACTGAAGGTATCTGGGATGGAACACGAACTCCACGTGTACAGGCCAAGGGTGGCTGGACACCGATAACGGACAGCAGCCCTCAGGCTGAAGGTGCCTGGGACTCGGACCTCATGGTGAAGATGTCCGCCCCCTTTATACCCTCTCCCAGCAAGCACAGCGGGTTCTCCGCCCTGCAGTACAGCTGCTGCGAGAGGTCACAAAGGGTATGGCACTGCAGTAGTGGTTCAACCCTGGCTCAGAATGACAATGCCACCTACTGAGCCGCAGGGAACTCAACACCACTGATGTCCTCACACGAATAGAACATAGCCCTGTTCTACCAATAGTGCATCTGGGTCATACTACCACCCAGTTGCTGCCCCTAAATAGAACATACCCGCTACAGGTATAAAAAGCTTAAACAATATATAAAAGATTATTGAAGGGTCCAGTGCACCTTAAAAATTATATTTTATTTAGGCTGTAGGTGTTGTTGGGCTGAGCTAGCCCCTGGGTCTTTTTGTGTCTTGGATGGTTCAACAGGAAGGTCTCACAGCCATGTTTTCTAGCTCTGTTTTTGTCCACATTGGGAGTTGCCCACCTTTATGTGTTCCAGCTCACAAAAGGAAAATCCGGTGGATATGGTGGGAATCCCTCATAATTGGCTACATTTAGGTGTGTAGACTCGTGACCAGAAATCTCAATGACAGTGTTTTCGAAACCTGTAAAAACTGTCAGGCCTCGTACACACGACCGATTTTCTCGGCAAGAACCAGCAAGAAACTTGCTGGCAGAGAGGTCTTGCCGAGTAAATCGGTCGTGTGTACGCGGCTATCGGGTTTCTCGTTGAGAAAACCGACAAGAAGTCTTGACGAGAAAATAGAGAACCTGCTCTCTATTTTCTCGTCGAGATTCTCCTCGGCATGTTTCTCGACGAGAAAAGTGAGTGTGTGTACACTTACCTGTCCTCCCGGAAGCCCGCGCATGTTCGAAATGAATTCGACACATGTGCGGTAGCTTCCTAGGCATACGTAGGGTATACCAAGATGGCGGCGACGGCATCGAATGTGACGAGCGCATGCTCGTCGTAGTCGATGACGTCACCGCGTACGCTCCATTCAAAGAACCACGGGTTCTTTGAAACGAGCGTGTGTACACTCGGCCGGGACAAGTTTCTTGTCCAAGAATCTCGTCGAAAAAAACGACATGTTTTTTTCAACGAGAATCTCGGCCGTGTGTACGAGGCTTCAGGGGATTTAATTGTCCAACATGACCAAAAAAAAATAATGAAATACCATTTTGAGATGGAGTGATCCTTCAAATTCTTTAGAAATGCTATGACGACCTATAACGACAATCTTAATTTACTATCATAACTTTAAATGGTATGAAACCCAAATGCAATCATTTATTATATTGCAGCTTACCAATTCTAATGCCCCGTACACACAACCGGTTTTCCTGACATGCCAAAAACTGACGTTTTTCCCAACGTGATTCCTCTCAAGCCTGCCTTGCATACACACGTTGGGGCAAAAAAACGCTTGAGCAAAGCGCAGTGACGTACAAGACGTATGACGGCACTATGAAGGGGAAGCTCCATTCAAATGGCGCCACCCTTTGGGCTACTTTTGCTGATCTCGTGTTAGTAAAAGTTTGGTGAAAGATGATTCGCGCTTTTCAGCCTCGTGCTTTTCAGTCCGTTACAGCGTGACAAATGTGCTATCTCCATTACGAACGCTAGTTTTACCAGAACGAGCGCTCCCATCTCATACTTGATTCTGAGCATGCGCATTTTTTTTCCGCTCGGAAAAGCCTACACACGGCCGTTTTTCGTGACGAGAAAAAGACTGACGAGAAAAAAGAGAGCTGGTTTAAAATTTTTTGCGGGCAGTTTATTCATCGACAAAACTGCTAGGGAGCATACACACGACCGGTTTTCATGACCAATATAAAAAATGGCAGTTTTCTCGTCGTGAAAACCGGTCGTGTGTACAAGGCATCAGATGTGATGGCTGCATTCGTTTTTTTCGGCTTTCTTCACCTCGTGATTTTGACAGTTAAGCCTCGTACAATGACAATGACCATGTAATCGGAGCGGAGATCAGTGTCATGTCACACACAGCCCACCCCCCTACAGTAAGAAGCACTCACTAGGGCACACTTAATCCCTACAGCACCACCTAGTGGTTAAACCCTTCACTGCCAGCGTAATTTTCACAGTAACCAGTGCATTTTTATAGCACTGATCGCTGTAAAAATGACAATGGTCCCAAAAAGGTGTCAAAAGTGTCCAATGTGTCTGCCATAATGTTGCAATCCCGATAAAAATTGCTGATCGCCGCCATTACTAGTAAAAAAAAAAATTAATAAAAATCCCATAAAACTACCCCCTATTTTGTAGACCCTATAACTTTTGCGCAAACCAATCAATAAGCGCTTATTACAAGTTTTTTTATGCAAAATATGTAGAAGAATACGTATCGGCCTAAACTGAGGAAAAAAATTTTTTTTAATATATTTTTTGGGGATATTTATTATAGCAAAAAGTAAAAAATATTGCATTTTTTTCAAAATTGTCGCTCTATTCTTGTTTATAGTGCAAAAAATAAAAACCACAGAGATGATCAAATACCACCAAAAAAAAGCTGTATTTGTGGGAAAAAAAGGACGTCAATTTTGTTTGGGAGCCACGTCGCACGACCGCGCAATTGTCAGTTAAACCGACGCAGTGCCGAATCGCAAAAAGTGGCCTGGTCTTTGACCAGCAAAATGGTCCGGGGCTTAAGTGGTTAAAAAACATAGAGGAAGGGATTTCTACATCAAGCTGCAATTATATATATATATATATATAAAAAAAATATTATCTGTCTCACTCACTGTCCCTTTAAACCCTAAGGCTGGGTTCACACTAGTGCGACACGACAGCCGTCCTACTTTGGATCCGACTTTGCCCCGCGACATGAAGCCGACATATTCCGACTTTGAATGAACGGGGATCCGACTTGGATCCCCGCCAATAGCAGGCACTGTGTTTGGTATAAATCTTGAGGGGGAACTCCAGGCCAAATTTTAAATAAAAAACCGGCATGGGTTCCCCCTTCAGGAGCATACCAGGCCCTTGGGTCTGGTCTGGATTTGAAGGGGAACCCCTACGCCAAAAAAACGGCGTGGGGGTCCCCCCCAAAATCCAAACCAGACCCTTATCCGAGCACGCAACCTGGCAGGCCACAGGGGAAGAGCTGACGACGAGAGAGCGGCCCCCCCTCCCTCCTGAACGGTACCAGGCCGCATGCCCTCAACATGGGGGGTTTGGTGCTCTGGGGCAGGGGGAGCGGAGCGAACAGCCAGTATTACAGCAGGAGGAAGCGACGCGTCAACATCGAGGAGGAGAAGAGAGAAGAAGACGGCGATGGGAAGACCGGCCCCTCCACTAGCAAAAGAGCTGGAAGAAGATAGTGGAGGGGCCGGCAGAAGGACAACGGAGAGCCGGACGAGACGACGGGAAGACCGGGCCCTGCTAGCAAAAGAGCTGGAAGAAGATAGCGGAGGCCCGGCAGAAGAAAGAACCGGAGACCCCCGAAGTCGGAAGAAGACCCCCGGAGCTGTGCAATAAATTAATTTAAAAAGCTGTGTGTGTTTTTTATTGACATTTTTTTTCCACCAGGTGAATGGGTAGGGGTACGATGTACCCCATACTCATTCACATAGGGTGGGGGGCCGGGATCTGGGGGCCCCCTTATTAAAGGGGGGCTCCTGGATTCCGATAAGCCCCCGCCCGCAGACCCTGACAACCAACGGCCAGGGTTGTCGGGAAGAGGCCCTGTCCTCATCAACATGGGGGCAGGGTGCTTTGGGGTGGGGGGGCCGCAGGTCGCCCCCCTGCCCCAGAGCACCAAACCCCCCATGTTGAGGGCATGCGGCCTGGTGCGGTTCAGGAGGGAGGGGGGCGCTCTCTCGTCCCCCCCTCTTCCCCTGCGGCCTGCCAGGTTGCGTGCTCGGATAAGGGTCTGGTTTGGATTTTGGGGGGACCCCCACGCCGTTTTTTCGGCGTAGGGGTTCCCCTTCAAATCCAGACCAGACCCAAGGGCCTGGTATGCTCCTGGAGGGGGAACCCATGCCGGTTTTTTTATTTAAAATTTGGCCTGGAGTTCCCCCTCAAGAGCAGCACAGCACAAGTCGCATGCCAAAGTCGGATCATGCAAGACTGCGGTCCGACTTTGATCCGACTTCAATGATAATCAATGGGCTGAAGTCGGATCAAAGTCGGACCAAAGTAGTACAGGGAGCATTTTCAAAGTCGGACCGACATGTGTCGGACCAGTTAAGACGGCTCCCATAGGGAAACATTGATTTTCACACGTCAGGCGACATGAGCTCCCAATGTCGGAGCGTTTGTCGCCCCAGTGTGAACCTGGCCTAACTCCGTTTTTGCTATTACTTTTAAACAGTTTATTTGGGCCAGCTATTTAAAACTATTTAAAGGAATAGCAAACCTGGAGTAAGTGGTTAATGACATCAATTTTTTTATATTGCATTTTAGCCTAAATATGAGATGTGAGGTCTTTTTGACCCCAGATCTCATATTTAAGAGGATCTGTCATGCTTGTTTCTATTACATTCCTTGTAATAGGAATAAAAGTGCCCCAATTTTTATTTATTTTTTAAAACTGTGTCAAAATCAAAAAATAAAAGTAAAATAAATAAGATTTTTTTTTTTTTAAAGGGCCCTGTCCAGACGAGCTTGCGCGCAGAAGCAAACGCATACGTGAGCAGCGCCCGCATATGAAAACGGTGTTCAAACCACACATGTGAGGTATCGCTGCGATCGTTAGAGCGAGAGAAATAATTCTAGCCCTAGACCTCCTCTGTAACTCAAAACATGCAACCTGTAAAAAAATTAATAAACATCGCCTATGGAGATTTTTAAGGGTAAAAGTTTGTCGCCATTCCACGGGCAGGCGCAACTTTGAAGCGTGACATGTTGGGTATCAGTTTATTCAGCGTAACATTATCTTTTACAATATTAAAGAAAATTGGGCTCACTTTACTGTTGTTTTATTTTTTAATTATAAAGATTTTTTTCCCAAAAAATTGGGCTTGCAAGACCGCTGAGCAAATACGGTGTGACAAAAAGTATTGCAACGACCGCCATTTTATTCTCTAGGGTGTTAGAAAAAATTTATATAATGTTTGGGGGTTCTAAGTAATTTTCTAGCAAAAAAAAAATGTTTTTAACTTGTAAACACCAAATCTCAGAAAGAGGCTCGGGGCTTAAATGGTTAAATGTTATGTGTATCTCTCCTCTACATGTTATGCATCAGCTGAAGCTCTGTGCCTACTGCTAAGGGTAATTGTTAGTTAATTGTCCGTTGCAGATGAAGGTGAGTTATATAAAGGTCTGTCCTGGGAGTGGGTTAGATTTTCTTTCTCCATCATGGTCTTCTGGGTGAAACAAAGCTGTTGGTTGCTTTTGGTGGTGCTGGTTGTAGGCCAGGCCTATGCTTCTTTTAGGGGGCATGCCTTGAGCAGAAAGCAACGTCACTCTGATCACTGGTGGAGGGTTAATCAGCCTGTATCTGGAATGGGTTCCTCCCGAAGGGTAGGCTGGGGGGCTTCAGACCCTGGACTTGGATGGGACACACATGGAAGGTACCCTGGTGCTGGCTATGATTGGGGCTCCTCTAGGATGGACATTGGGCAACCAAGACAGCAAGTGGCCTACAATCCCGTCAGTGTTGTGTGTGATGAGGACAAGATGGTGGTGACTGTGCAGAGAGACTTTTATGGAAATGGGAAGCTGGTGAAGGTGTCAGATCTGAGCCTAGGATCCCAGCCCTGTAATCCCAACTCTTCAAGCTCTGATACTACTGTGGTCTTTCGTGTTGGCTTGCAGGATTGTGGAAATGCCCCTCAGGTGAGCAATATGTGGTGTCTTGTGTGGAGTGTTTAGGAAATATGCCTAATCTAATGCACCAGGTAGAAGTTACCAGGAAAATGTGCAGCTTATAATGGAAATAATTTTTCTGTATGGTTCCCCACATAGGGGATATTCCTCTTGAATTTGTCCTGTTTAGTTTTTCAAAAGAATCCCAAATTTGTTGGTTATTCCATTAATGTAAGGGTCCATTCACTTCAGATGTGCTGATCAATGCATGCCAGTACATATAGACAATTCAATGTATTTCAATAGGAAAAGTTAAAGTGGCATTCTACCATTCAAAAAAAAAAAAAAATACACCAAAAAAATTTAAGAAAAAAATAAAACCTTTTACCTACCAGAAAAGGCGTTGCTATGCGGATGTTCCTAATCTGCCTCTTCCTAGTCCGTGGCTGGTCTTCCGCATCCTCCTTGTCTTGGCTTCTGGTGAATGAGGCGTGCTGCCTTCTGGGACCTCTGTGTATCCCAGAAAGCAGCTGCCCATTCACAAAGTGCCGCGAGACTCGTGCTTTAACAGTAGGAACTGGCACAGCCTATTTCCATTAGTGAGGATGGCGGCGCCAGGATCGAGGGATAGGCCTTGGGGGACCGATATCGCAGGCGCCTAGGGCAGGACAGTGTTTGTAGCTGCTGACTTTTCAAAAAAAAACAACCCGTTTTTAACACCAGTGTGTTTTTGCTGAAAAAGTATAGCAATCAATTTTTATTTTTTTTCAAATGCATGTGTCTATGTGCTTAATGTTATGGAGTGGATGGAACCTAATAGAGGGGGGAATCTTCCAATGGGGACACTACTACTGATGACCACCCAGGGATTCCCTCACTTCCTGTTTTGGCTATAGGGCAGGAAGTGAGGATAAATCTCCTCAATGGGATACAAATGGCAAAAAAAGTTGAAATCCTCCATTACCCTATCCAAAATGGGGAGGGGTTCTTTTAGCAACTTGGCGGTCCCTAGATTTTGTCAATATCCTTTAACTGCCTAACGCCAATATACGTCGGCAGAATGGCTCGGCTGGGCATAAGCACGTACAGGTATGTCCCCTTTAAGATGCCGAGCCGTAGGTGGCGTGCCGCTACGGTCGTGAGCTCCGTGACCGGACCCGATCGCCGCCGGTGTCCCGCGATCGGGTCACAGAGCTGAAGAACGGGGAGAGGTAAGTGTAAACAAACCTTTCCCCGTTCTTCCTAGTGAGAGTGTCACTGTCTGTTCCCTGTCATAGGGAACGACTATCAGTGATGTTACATGCCAAGCCACGCCCCCACACTAAATCACTCATTAGGTCACTTAACCCCTTCAGCGCCACCTACAGGTTAACCCCTTCACTGCCAGTGTCATTTTCAGAGTAATCGGTGCATTTTTATAGCACTGATCGCTGTAAAAATGACAAGTGTCTGATGTGTCCGCCATAGTGTCGCAGTCATGATAAAAATCGCTGATCACCGCCATTACTAGTAAACATTTATAAAAATGCCATAAAACTATGCCCTGTTTTGTAGGCGCTATAACTTTTGAGCGAGCAAATCAAACGCTAATTGCGACTTATTTTTTTTACCAAAAATACGTGTTGGCCTAAACTGAGGACATTTTTTTTTTTTTATATATTTTTGGAGGATATTTTATTATAGCAAAAAGTAAATATTTTTCAAAATTGTTGCTCTTTTTGTTTATAGCGCAAAAAATAAAAACCGCAGAGGTGATCAAATACCATCAAAAGAAAGCTCTATTTGTGGGAAAAAAGGACGCCAATTTTGTTTGGAAGCCACGTCGCACGACAGCGCAATTGTCAGCTAAAGAGATGCAGTGCCAAATCGCAAAAAAGGGGCCTGGTCCTTTAGCAACAAAATGGTCCGGGGCTTTAGTGGTTTAAAGGCACATTCTAAAAGTACCAGAGGTCCAGCATCTTTTCAACTTTTGTGCATTGGATTGACTCTTGACGAGCATTCAACTCTTCTTCTAATGCAGGGTAGGCAGTAGCTGCAGTCTACATTAGCATTTCTCAACTCCAGTCCTCAAGGAGCCCCAACAAGTCATGTTTTCAGGCTTTCTGTTATTTTGCACAGGTGATTTGATCAGTTTCACTGCCTTGGTAATTACCACAGCTGTTTCTTCTGAGGGAAATCCTGAAAACATGACCTGCTGGGGCGCCTCGAGGACTGGAGTTGAGAAACACTGGATCACTAAGGCCTGGATCACACCTGTGCATTTTCAGTTTTGCAGAAACACACTACAGTCCATTTTAACATGGTTTTCTATGGATGTATTTCACATCTGCGCATTTTATGGAAAGGGCCAGGGACTTTATTTTTTTCTGGTTTTGGGTTCCATAGACTTCAATGGATCAAAAACTTGTATTGGAATATGCAAACTGTAACCTGCATAGGTGTGAATCAGGCCTAAATCCTTGTACACACGACTGGTTTTCTCAGCAAGAAAACTGCTGGGAGAGATTTTTGCTGAGAAAACCGGTCGTGTATGTTTTTTTTCGACAGGGAAACTCCCGGGAATCTCGACGAGAAAAATAGAGAACCTGCTCTCTATTTTTCTCATTGGGATTCTCGGCAGTGTTTCCTGCTGAGAAAACCGTTCGTGAGTATGCTTCTGTCCCAGTTTAAGTCCACGCATGCTCAATGAGATTTCGATGCATGCGCGGTAGCATACAAGGTTAGTGTAGGGTGTAGCAAGATGGCGGTGACGGCATTGAATGTGACGAGTGCCGGCTTGTCGTAGTCGATGACGTCACCGTGTTTTTGCCATTCAAAAGAATGGCCGTTCTTTTGAATGGCCATCAGTACACAGGGCTTGGCAAGACAAGCTTGCCAAGAATCCCGTTGTGAAAACCAACGTTTTTTTCTTTCGACGGGATTCCCGCCTGTGTACGAGGCTTAAGGCTGCATTCACTCCTGAGTGAGCGTTTTTGAAGCTCAGACACTCAAGAAGCAAACTCCCATTAATTTAAATGGCCTCTGTTCAGCTCAGATGTGGACAGGGCCATTGAAATAGGATTTTGCTTGTTGAGCGTCAAACTTTGAGCTACAAAACACTTCAAATAAAACTTGCCGCCAGCTCTAAAGACTGTTAAGCTGAACTGATGTCTTTGGAGCCAATGTCTTCAACTAGCGAGGGCAGCTTCCATGTTTGACCTAATAGACCCCCAACTACAATTCAATAGATGTATATGCTAATCTGAAAAACATTGTAAACAGCAAGCCCCTGCATGACGGATATAGATAGATTATTTATTTTCCTCCCCCTTATTGTTCCAATCTTGGGAGTGCTGAATACAGTGGAACCTTGGTTTACGAGTAACACAGTTAACGAGCGTTTTGAAAGACGAGCAACTTGTATATATTTTTTCAAATCTTGACTCGGTTTGCTAGTGTCTTGCAAAATGAGCAGAATTCAAGCTAATGGGGTGTGCAGTACCATGTGGCCAGAGGTGCGGGGGCGCCGGTGAAACACTCGGAACGGTTCGGAGACATTCGGAAATACTCATTTCCTGAGTGTTTCTGAGGGTTTCCGAGATCAGCCAAGCTGTCCCTGAGTATTTCTGATGCTCTCCAGTGCCCCCCACCTCTGGCCACATGTGGTATTGCATGCCATAGAAGTCAATGCGGAACAAATTATCTTTGTTTCCATTGACTTCCATGGGGAAACTCTTTGCTATGCGAGTGCTTTGAATTACAAGCATTCTCCTGGAATGGATTATGCTCGTAATCCAAGGTTCCACTGTACATCCTTAATGTACAAGTCTGTAACTTTTTAAAGTGTTTGTAACTGAATAGCGTTGTCAAGAATAGCTTGAATTTCTATGTTGCCTTAAACACTCCCTTTTATTGCATCTCAGTGCTGCTGCTCTCTTGCATCCTCTTTGCAGCCCCTTCGTGGCTTCATTCACTTCATAGATGGCTGCATAGCATTTTTCAGGCTGAATTCTGCAGCTACTCATTGTGTGTTCCCCAGTAGGGATGAGACGAAAAGGGCCCCCCCCCCCCGGTTCGGTTCGCACCAGAACACGTGAACAGACAAAAATTTGTGCAAATACTGTTAGTCTATGGGACACAAACGTGAAAAATCAAGTGCTAATTTTAAAGGCTTACATGCAAGTTATTGCCATAAAAAGTTTGGGGACCCAGGTCCTGGCCCAGGGGACATGTATCAATGCAAATTTAAAAAAAAGTTTTTCGGGAGCAGTGATTTTAATAATGCTTAACCACTTGCCGACCAGCCGCTGAAGTTTTACTGCGGCAGGTTGGCTTGGCTGGACAAATCGTCATTGCCTTATGTTGCTTCCCATTGCAGCCACTAGGGGGAACCGATGCGAGTGCCCGGCGGGCGCGATAACCGCCGGGCATCCGCAATCACTCGTGACAGCGAGAACTGGGATCTGTGTGTAAACACACCGATCCCGGTTCTTTCAGGGGAGAAATTACTGATCGTGTGTTCATACAAAGTATGAACAGTGATCTTTCATCCGCCCCCCCTAGCAAGTCCCTTCAGTTAGAACACAGTGAGGGAACAGTTAACCCCTTTATTATCCCCTAGTGTTAACCCCTTTCCTGCCAGTGGCATTTTTATAGCACTGATTGCTGTAAGATTGTCAATGGTCCCAAAAATGCGTCTAAAGTGTCCGATTTGTCTGCCATAATGTTGCAATCCTGATAAAAATCACTGATCGCCGCTGACTGCATCCTCTTTGCGATGACAGTTGTTATAAAGCTGAGGGTGTGGTCACCCGGTGACTTAAACGTGTGACCCCCCCCACCCTCTTCTGTCATGTGGAAGGGGGTGGGGTCACTAGTTTACGTCACTGGGGGGATGGTGTCGGTTGGGGGTGTGTATTATATTTTTATAAACCTAATTTCAGTTGTGGAATTTGTC
The DNA here is from genome assembly GCA_029206835.1 of Rana muscosa. NCBI lineage: Eukaryota > Metazoa > Chordata > Amphibia > Anura > Ranidae > Rana > Rana muscosa. Next base: position 364,283,292 of record CM055118.1, on the reverse strand, counting down.
TTGTAGATGACTGCAGACTTGCTGATGTATAGCACTTTTCTGACCTACAACCCCTCTTCTGCTACAAATCTGCCCATCACGAGGAGCAGCTCTGCTGTAATAACCATCAAGTGCTATTACCCCAGGTAAGTCCTTAAGTCTTGTTCCTGATATTGTGGCGTAGCTACCAGAAAAGCAAAAATGTTAAAACCTGTAACCAGAGTCTGACGTGTCTTTTTCATAGGCATGACAATGTGAGTAGTAAAGCCATACATCCAACATGGGTCCCCTTCGGCTCCACTGAAACATATGAGAAGAAGCTGAACTTTTCGCTGCGTCTGATGAATGGTGGGTCTTTCAACAGATTTCCATCATAGGTTTTGAAACTTATGGACCAGTGCCTGGGTCTACCATCCGATCAGTGTTCCATCTCAATTGGCACATGATAGCGGTATATCTTATCTCTTGACATAACAAGCAAGACTGGCACTGTTAATTTTTGTATGAAGGGTGCATAATCTAACCCTAATCTGTTTATTCAGATGTAATTGAATATAACATGGCATACAATATCCTTTAATAACTCAATAGCTTGGCCCAGGAGTAAAGACCAGTCTACAAAATTGTAGAATGTGGGCAGTGGAGTTGCATCCACCCCCTATTTTGCTGATGATTCTTTGTAAGACCAAAGCCAACTGTCTTTTTGTGGAGTGCTATTAAAGCTGAGTTCCACCCAAAAGTGGAACTTGCGCTTATCTGATTCCTCTTCTGATTTTTTTTTTTTTTTTAAGGTCAGTCAATGGTTTTTGTTTTACAGATGACTGGAGTGGTCCCAGTCCTTCTATTATCTTTGAGCTTGGGGAACCTTTGAATATAGAAGCTGCTGTGGACACGGGCAATCTTGTTCCTATGAGAATACTTGTAGACCGATGTGTGGCCTCACTGAATCAAGATACCACACGAGGACCTTCTTATGAAATCATTGCTTTCAGTGGGTAAGTACTATGAAATCGATTCTAGATGGAACGGTAACACTAACTTAATGGGTGCTGTGGCCATGAAGATGGTATGACCATTTTCATCACTGGAGCCTGTGGACACAGCAAAAACCGCCTAAGGAAGAATGGATAAAATGTACTTTCCTAGCCCTAACATGGCTTAGAACAGTGGTTCTCAACCTTACTAGTGCCATGACCCCTTGATAGGGGTCCCCATGACTTTTAACAGTAAAATTATTTTCGTAGAGTGGGTTGTCAGCACCCAAGGCAAGACAAGTAGTTTGCGCCCCTAACCTATGGACATTTAGCACTCCCTGAGTTTCTTCCACTCGTACAGTATTAAAACCCTTTATGGTACATTTTAGGCTGTATCACTTTGTTCGTTTTTTTTTTTTTTCCCTTTTAGCTCTCACTATCCTAATTATTTTTTTTCTCCAATCCCTCTCTAGCCGTCTTCTTTCCCCCCCCCCTCTTTTCTTGTGGGGGTATTGGGAGATTGAGTGGCAACTTGGGTGCTCTTGATCAAGGCCCTCTGCTGATCTGAAAACTGTAGTGGGGACTTTTAATGGCAACTATAATCACAGGTAGTGTTACTCAATGTCTACGGCTTCACTGTCTCTGACTTTGTGGTGTTTTGTAGCAGTAACACCTATGCCAAAATCAGGAGATAGGGTCTCCTCCAGCCGCTCCAACTTCACATTCCTCACCAGTCAGCTGACCTCTGGTCTCTGCCCCCCCCCCCCCCCCCAGCCATGCTGTGAAATTAACAGGTGGCTGCGGAAAGGGTGAGTGTCTGGCCGCAGGCTCCAGACAGCCCTGCTGGATGGCTGCAAAAAGGCTGGGAGAGAGCTGCGGGCTTCAGTAACAGCCCAGGATTTGGTGACCCCTGGCAAATCACAATTCGGCCCCCAGGTTGAGAACCACTGGCTTAGAATATGTAATGTATAAATAACCTAATTTGATTAATATTTTTTGGAAGTATTTGTGACAAACATACATTTTATGTAATGCTACATAACCCATTAGTTTTTTTTTTCCTTGATTGGTACAGTACAAATTTTGAGTTTTCCAGCAGAACCATTGGAAAATTACTTACTTTTATAGGGTGAGAATTATTTTTGTTAAATCATGTCAGCATAGTCACCCTTGATTCTGTATTTGCTTAGATGCCGTCCCTTAGATTGACAGCACTGTTCTCTAGAAGCAGAATCTTGGGGGGGTGAAATCTTATTGTGATTCACAATCAAGGGGTACACTGGACTGACTTTGACCATGCCCGCTTTTTTTTTTTGGAATCTCACTTAGTGGAAGGTGGGCGGGGATAGGAATTAAAGGGTTTAGATAGGACTTAAAGTTGACACTATTTTTTTTCTTATTTATTTAAAAGGTGTATGGTTGATGGGAAGCAAGAAGATTCAAGCTCTGCCTTCAGAACTCCAAGATCCCACCCTAATATGCTTCAATTTTCAGTTGATGCTTTTAAGTTTGTTAATGTAGACTCGTCTGTGGTAAGAATTTTTATTTCCTCTTTTGGGATTGGTGTTGCTTAATATGGTCAATGAGGAATCAAACTTTTTTTTTTATTTATTTTTTAATTTTTTTTAGATCTTTATTACCTGTTTCTTGAGGGCTGCAGCAGATGACACTTCACCTGATGTCCTAAACAAGGCCTGCTCATACAGTAAAACAAGCAACAGGTGAGGTAACCATGCATTAAGAGCTAATAGAAGTGGTGACATCTAGCTTAATCTCTTGAGGGGGCTTCTAGATTCCAAATCAAGGGTAGTGGGAAGAGGTTTTTGTCCCCATCAGAATGGGGACAAGGTCTTTTTAGAAGAGTACCTAACCCCCCCTTCTGCATTGAGGACATATGGTTTAGGAAGGGGGGGGGCATATGCTTGTTATCCCTGCTTTCCTGGAGTGCCAGGCTGCATGCTTGGGTAAGGGTCAGGTATGCCATTTTAGGTAATGGAACTTGTGTTTAACCACCTCCAGACTTGTTTTCATGGTCTAGGATTCCATTCATCTAATACTATACCTTCTTGATTTAGAAGTATGTTTAACACACACGTTCTTGAGGTCTGATATGATTTTGTGGTCCACCCAAATTCTATAATGGACACTTATCGGACATGACAGACCAGGAAAGGCGGGGTGATGGGCATAAACCCCTCTCCCTTCAGAAATGAACCATATCAGATGGGCACCCACCCTCTCCCCTTTTGAACCAAACCAGGCCGAATGCCTTGTAACATGTTCAGGACCAGGGCTTCCTCAGTAGGTCTGCAGATGGGCCATTAGAACCTATAACCCCATAACAGTAAAGCCCCATACACTCGATCGGATAACTTATGGATTTGTCCATCGGAAATCCGATGAAACTGTTTTTCATCAGTCTTGGCCACACACCATCAGTCAAAAAACCAACCGTTCCAAACGCAGTGACGTAAAACACTCCGATGAGCTGAGAAAAATGAAGTTTAATGCTTCTGAGCATGTGTCGACTTGATTCTGAGCATGCGTGGGTTTTTTAACCAATGGACTTGCCCATAGACGATCGGAAAATTACCATTGGTTTTTTATCCATCGGAAAATTTTAAAACAAGTTCTATTTTTTACAACTGATGGAAAAAAGACCGGTGGGTACCATACACGATCGATTGGTCTGATGAAAACCAGGGGACACCCAGGTACTGGCCCTGCTTGTGTACAGTACATAGAACCCCCCCCCCCCCCACTCATCAACAAAAGTGAAAATAATGTTTTGATTTTTTTTATTAAAAATTCAAACTAACATAATAGTTTAATGCCTCATGGGGGGGAGCCAGGTTACCAAAATGCTATGACAGCTGTCTTATATTGCCACTGAAAGCACAAAGTATGGGTGAGGATAGTGGTGACAATGTAGGCTGTCACCCTTATCCCTGTCCTTTGTTACATGACTGGGGATTCCCACTCATGTAAGTTAATGGGTTAGGTGACATCAATGGTTTGTAGGGATTCAGAAGGTGCAGGCACCCACTGATTTCTTGACGGGTGGAAGTGGTCATTAATGAACGCTGCCCTAAAAAAGATGCTCGGCTCTTCCCTACCGTATAACAGAACCATGTGGATATGAATTTTGACCCCTTTGCGCTGAGCGTACGCATATATGTGGCCTTGGCTTTAGGGGGTTATACCGGGATGATGCCCGCAGCTACAGTTTCCCTATTCGTCTTTCAGGACAGCCACAATGAGAGACCTAGGCTCCTCCCTTTCCACAGGAAACACTGCGCCAGCACATATAAATTCTTACTTCCCCTGCCGGCCTTCAGTTGTTAGTGTTTTCCTCTGGAGGGGAGACACTGCAAGGAGTCAGACTAAATCAGTCAGGGGACTGAGGCATTTCTTACCTGAAAGGAAGCAGGGGCTTCCAGGGTTTTATTGTGGGTTAGTCACCCACCTTCCGTGAGCCACCCCAGCCTGGTCGAGTGCGGCTGAAGGCTGAGGGGGACCCCTATCGCGTCCACAGGGCTGCAGCAAGGAGGCAGTCCGCCCTCTGTGTGTATATGGATACATGCCGCATTTTTGGAACCCGCGGGCCGGACGACGTGGCGACGTCATTTCCGGCGGAGGACGGATGCTTTCCCTTTAACCCGCGACTTCCGGTTCCGGGTCGCAGCGCTGATAGGGGCCCAGGCAGAAGCTGGAGAGAGTCCAAATCGCGCACAGGCAGCGTGGGATTCAACGGAGGCAGCCACCTGCAGTCAGTATGTCGGAAGCAGAGGCTCAAGCGGCACACACTGACTCCACCTCCAGCCTTCCTAAGGTAAGAGTACCCTGGGGTGGGTTCCTCTCTACCTAGGAATACCCCTCCATGCATGGTTCCTGTCCATGGGGGGGGGTAATCCCCCTGGGTGGTCAGGGGGGGAGACACTGATGCCTTACATATAGAAGGTTCAGCGCTGTCCGGGGTTGTACTTATTTGTCAAAAAAAAATAAAAAAAAATAAAAAAAAATAAAATTTGTACTAAATTTTTTTGTATGATTTTTGTCTTCCTGTATTCTAGAAGTCTACAGAGAAATCGAGATCAACCCATACCTCTAAAAAAGTGTGCCTCCTGTAGGGACACGCTAAAGGAGGCATGGGGGAAGGTCTTATGTAAAAATTGTATTGACACCCTGGTGAAAGAAAGGGGTTCAGAGCAGGAGTCTGGACTGGCAGCTTCCGTGAAGGAGCTCTCGTCCACCTTTTCATCTTTCAAAAGTTTATTTGAAAGATTAACTCCCCTCTGTTCCCACTTCCCAGGATACAACCCCCCACTGGCTCAGGGCCCTGTACCGGCTAACCCTGCCACTACTTCAAGGGCAGAGGAGGTTGCAGGCCCTTCCAGTGTACAACAGGCACATCCAGATAGTGTCACCTCTGAGTCTCAAGAGGACTCAGATGGAGAAGCCCAGGACGGGGAGTCCAGGAAAACCTCCAGGTATAAGTTGTCCCTGGATGAGGTAGATGACCTCTTGGGAGCAATTTATACCACCCTCGGTATACAGACCGATAAAAAACCCTTGACCCTTCATGACAAAATGTATAAGGGTCTGGGTGAACAGAAGTAAAAAGTCTTCCCTGTACACGAAGTACTGATTGACACTGTCAAAAGGGAATGGCAGGACCCCAAGAGGAAGCCATTCTTTTCTACATCTCTAAAAAGATTTCCTTTCTCGGATGACCCAATGTCCATTTGGAATAAAAAAACCAAATTAGACGCTGCCTTCTCCCAGGTCTCTAGGAACACGGACCTAGCGTTCGAGGACATGGGAGCTTTGGCGGCCGTCATGGACAAAAGGATAGACTCCCTACTAAAGAGAACCTGGGACTCTACTATGGGTAATTTAAGGCCTGAGATGGCCGTTACAGTTGTGGCCCGCAACTTGGAACATTGGCTCCTTAAAATCCAGGAGCACATTGAGGCTGGGACGGCTAAAGAAACAATTCTAGCTTCCTTTCCGACTATCCTGCAAGGAGTTGCTTATATAGCGGACGCCTCTGCGGAATCTGTCCGCATGTCAACCAGATCGGCAGCCCTTGCCAACTCTGCCAGAAGAGCCCTCTGGCTGAAGACTTGGCCAGGCGACAGTGCCTCTAAGGCTAAGCTGTGTGGGATACCCCTAACGGGAGACCTACTCTTCGGCCCCGGTCTCGATTCGGTTCTGGACCAGACGGCAGATAAAAAGAAGTCCTTTCCCCCCCAGTATTTTCAAAAAAGGGGTTTTGTCTGCAGGGTCAGAAGGGGGCTCCCAGGCCTGAAAAACAAAAAGACCTGGACCCCTAAAGGCAGAGGTGGAGCGATTTTTTTTTTTTTTTTTTTTTTTTTTTTTTTTTTTTTTTTCAGGCTCCTCAACAGCCCGGGAAAACCCCCTGACTCTCTAGTCAGAGTGGGAGGAAGACTGGGGATCTTCCTCCCACTATGGGAGACAATTTCCCTAACCAATTTATTCTGGGGATTATAAGAAGGGGGTACCATTTAGAGTTTGCAAGGCCCCCCCCAGAGATATCTTGTCACTTCTCTTCCCAAGTGCAGGGAGAAATCCCAAGCCTTGTTGGGAGCTCTGGAAAGTCAGAACGTAGTATGCAGAGTTCCAGAAGCAGAGGAGGGAAGGGGATTCTATTCTCACATTTTTGTGGTAAAGAAACCTTCCGGAGAGTTCAGACTAATTCTGAACCTAAAGCCCCTGAACAGATCAATTGTATACAAACGATTCCGGATGGAGTCAATTTTTTTTTTCTGTCAGGGCCCTCCCCCCCCCCCCCCCCCCCCGATTGCTTCATGGTGTCTCTGGATCTGAGACGCATACCTACACATCCCAATTGCAGAAAACTCTCAATGTTTTCTACGTCTAGCAGTCAACCTAGATGGCACAGTAGTGCACCTACAGTTCAAAGCACTGCCATTCGGGCTATCCTCGTCCCCCCGCATTTTCACCAAGGTTCTGGCGGAACCGTTGGCGTTTCTGCGACTTCAGGGAGTATCCATCATAGCTTACCTGGACGATCTGCTTCTATTCGCAGCTATCCAGAGACCTGGAAAAAAACAAGGAGTGTCCTTACGGACCTAGGGTGGCTTCTAAATTTAGAGAAGTCCAGCCTAGTCCCGTCAGAGGATAACGTACCTAGGGTACACTTTGGACTCAACTCTTTTGAGAGTATTCCTCCCGATGGAGAAGATCCTAAAGTTGGACAAGGCAGTGACGTCCCTTCAGAGCAACCTCCAAGTGACAAGATATCTGAGGTCGACATTGGGTCTGTTGACATCCACGCTCCCAGCAGTCCAATGGGCAGGACTGCACTTTCGCCCACTACAAGCCTTCGTTTTGAAGATTTGGGACCACAGTCTAGAAACTCTAGACAACCTGGTTCAGGTACCTGCTCAGGTAAAGAGATCCCTCTGGTGGTGGAGGGTTTCAAACCTGTCGCAGGGGCGTCTGTGGTTTATCCCGGTATCTCGGGTGATAACCACAGATGCAAGTGGCAAAGGCTGGGGGGCACACCTGGGATCCCTTCCAGTACAGGGCACCTGGGAGTTAGCGGAACTAAACAGGTCGTCCAACTGGAAAGAGCTGAGAGCAGTGGGTCTAGCGCTCAAGTTTTTCCAGGAGCAACTCCGGGGTCACCACACTCAGGTGAGGTCAGACAACTCTTCGGCCATAGCCTATTTGAACAAGCAGGGCGGCACAAGGAGCGGAGTCTTGTCGGCCCTAGCAGAAGACATTCTGGGCTGGGCCGAAATCAACACACTCACTCTCAGCAATCTTCCTGAGAGGCGAGAGGAACGTCATAGCAGACTTCCTCAGTCGGACACAACTGAGAGAGCGAATGGTTCCTCAATCAGGAGGTTTTCCTGCTCTTAACCAGGAGGTGGGGCCCACCAGAGGTGGACCTCTTCGCGTCAAGAAAAAACGCGAAAACCCCTGGTTTCTTCTCTCTAAACAGGGGAGAGGGAGAGTTGGGAGTGGACGCACTAACCCAAAGTTGGGAATTCAGAATGTGTTATGCATTCCCACCACCGGTTCTGTTGCCCGCTGTTCTAAGGAAGTTTCAGGTAGAAAAAACTTCCCTGATTCTAGTGGCACCACATTGGCCCAAGAGAGCATGGTTCTCAAACAGTTGGCTGTAGAACCCCCCTTATTCCTCCCACCTCGAGAGGATCTCCTCTCACAGGGTCCAGTCCTTTGCCCCCAGGTACACAGATGGAGGCTAGCGGCTTGGCTACTGAGGGCATGTTAAAAGCCAAGGGCTTTTCAGAAAAGCTAGTTACCACCCTCCTTAATAGTAGGAAAAAGGAGACTCGCCAGATCTATAGAAGTCTGGCTCCGCTTTAACAAGTGGTGTGTGGACTGTTCCTGTTCGGTCCATAATTCCACGTCCATCCTGGAATTCCTTCAATGTGGGGCAGATAAGGGACTTTCCATAGCTACCCTTAAAAGTCAGATCTCAGTGCTTAGAGAAACCTCTGGCCTCCGATCCCTGGGTTGTCAGGTTTTTCAGAGCCCTATCAAGACTTAGACCAACTCAGAATCCACCATTTCCCAGTTGGGACCTGTCTTTGGTCTTGCAGACCCTTACGGGCGCTCCCTTCAAACCCTTAGAGAAGTGTCTAATAAGGGATCTAACTTTAAAGACAGTTTTTTTGATTGCAGTGACAACTGCTAGGAGGGTCAGTGAGTTAGAAGCTCTATCCATTAGACCCCCTTTTTGTGTTATTTTTCCGGATCGGGTCGTTTTAAAGACCGATCCGGCATTTTTGCCCAAGGTTACTTCAAAATTCCACAGGAATCAGGAAGTAATCTTGCCTTCTTGTCCAAACCCCTCAGGTGAAGGAGAGTTGAAATTTCACACCTTGGATGTCAGGAGATGCATCCTGCACGATCTTGAACAGACAAGAGTCTTTAGAAAGTCAGACTCTCTGTTTATTTTATTTTCTGGGGCCAGAAAGGGTTACAAGGCGTCTCGACGCACTATTGCCAGATGGCTCAGAACAGCAATAGGACAGGCATATTCCTTAGCGGGTAAAGAGGTCCCTACAGGAATAAAGGCACACTCCACCAGATCTCTGGCAGCCTCTCAGGCAGAAAGGGCTGGAGCAACGCCAGAACAAATATGCAAGGCAGCAACTTGGTCCAGCTACGCTACTTTTGTTAAGCATTACAGAGTGGATCTGGTGTCGGCAGGTGAGCAAGCCTTTGGGCGAAAGGTTTTGAAAGCTGTAGTCCCACCCAGTTGGTAAGTGCTCGTCTATCCTCCTCATTGTGGCTGTCCTGAAAGACGAATAGGGAAAATTAGAGTTACGCTTACCGGTAACGTCTTTTCCAGTAGTCTTTCAGGACAGCCCTAGTACCCACCCTAAAAAATTGGGGGGTCTTACTAAAGACCGGAACGCAGCATGATAGAGATAATAATAGTATGCTATTAATGTGTTCTTGTGTCTCCCCAGCTGTCCGGAGGTGATCTCAGAAAAACTGAAGGCTGGCAGGGGAAGTAAGAATTTATGTGCTGGCGCAGTGTTTCCTGTGGAAAGGGAGGAGCCTAGGTCTCTCATTGTGGCTGTCCTGAAAGACTACTGGAAAAGACGTTACCGGTAAGCGTAACTCTAATTTTTTAGAGCCAGCGGTCTGCTTTCCAGGGATAATGACCGATGCGGCTAAAAGCTGCTCGGTTGTTATCCCAGAGGAGCGGGAGGGGATATCCTTCCGGGCTTCCCGTCCCACCGGGAGACCCAATCTGCCTCTTCGGACGCCTAGACAAACTGGCACGAAAGCCAGAAACGGCTTTGTTCCAGTCTCCTGTATGTAAACACGGAAGCGATGTCACCAAGTCACTTCCGATTTACTCGGCTGCCAATGGCACTGGTTTTTAAAAAATATATTGTATTCAGAATCGCTGTTTTTGGCGATCTGAATACTTTGAAGTGCAAGGGAGGGATTGGGGTCTTTTTAGACCCCCAATCCCTCCATAAGAGTACCTGTCACCACGTATTACTGTCACAAAGGGATGTTTACATTCCTTGTGACAGCAATAAAAGTGATCTTTAGTTTTTTTGTTTTTTGCAAAAAAATAAATAAAATTAAAGATTTTTTCAAAGCGTCCCCGTGCAGCAAAGAACGCATACGGAAGTCGTGCCCGCATATGTAAACGGTGTTCAACTCACACATGTGAGGTATTGCAGCGACCGTCAGAGCGAGAGCAATAATAGCACTAGACCTCTAACCTGGTAACCGTTCATTTTTTATTTTTTTAAAGCATTGCCTATGGAGATTTTTTAAGTACCATAGTTTGTTGCCATTCCACGCGTATGCGCCATTTTAAAGTGTCACATGTTGGGTATCTATTCATCCTTCACATTATACAAAAAAATTGGGCCAACTTTACTTTTTTTTTTATTCCTGAAAGTGTCTTTCCCCAGAAAGTTGCATTTAAAAGACCACTGCACAAATACCGTGTGACATAATATTGCAACAATCACCATTTTATTCTCTAGATTCTCTGCTAAAAAAAAATGTTTGGGGTTTCCAAGTAATTTTCTAGCTTGTAAACAGCAAATGTCAGAAATGGGCTTAGTCATGAAAGGGATAAATAAGATGCCTGACTAAGAAGGCTTAAGCTTCGTACACATGACCGGCTTTCTCAACAAGAAAACTGCTGGGAGAGCTTTTAGCCAAGAAAAACGTTTGTGTGTATGGTTTCTCGTCGGGGAAAACTGCCGGGAGTCGTCGAAAAATAGAGAACCTGCTCTCTATTCTCGTCGGGATTCTCAGCAGAGAAAACCGTGAGTGTTGTATGCTTGCCTGTCCAGGGAAACCTGCGCATGCTCAAAGACTTTGACGCATACAAGGGTAGTGTAGGGTGTAGCAAGATGGTTGCAACGGCATCGAATGTGACGAGTGCAGACTTGTCGTAGTCGATGACGTCACTGCGTTCTTTTGAATGGCCGTCTACACTCGGCGTGCACGGCAAGCTTGTCGAGAAAACGTTTTTTGTTTTTTTTTTCCCGACATGATTCCAGCCCGTGTGTATGAGGCTTAAAGGGAACAAAACGGAAAATTCAGGAAAGGAAAATTACGGTAAGTATTTGGTAATAAATTTTCCGTTTTCCTGACAGACTCCATGGCAGACTACGTGTGGGAAATAACTAGCCAATCCACACGGGAGGGTATGCTTGCTCAAAAAAAATATTTTAATCTTTCCCGTCAACTGACAGGATTTTTCGACCAAAATTAACAGAGGAAAGGGAAGCAGGCTCAATACAATAATGAGACATAAATGTATGAATAGAAGACCACAAGGCTGCCCTGCATATCACTTCAGGAGCCACGTGTTGAGCTGCTGCCCATGAGGCTGCCATGCCTCTGGTGGAATGAGCCGTCACGCCTCTGGAGGAGCCAAGCCCTTTGCCCTGTAAGCCTGTTGAATAGATTGGATGATCCAGGCTGCTATTGTTCTGGAGGAAGCCCTCTTTCCTTTGTTGCTACCAGTGTGTAACAAGAACAGGTAGTTCAAGCTTCTAAAAGATGAAGTGACTCGCAAATATTCTTTCAGAGTCTCACCTACATCCAAGGGATGAACATCTGCTGATTCTGGAGAATTGAAAGTAGGAAGGACTATTTCCTGATTCTCGTGAAAAACTGACTTGACTTTTGGTTTAGACCCAAGCATGGGAATAAGGACCACTCGGTCCGGGAAGAAAGTCAAAAAGGGTTCTTGACAACCCAGGAAGCTTATTTCTGAAACCCTTTTGGCTGAAGTAATGGCCACTAGAAAGGCCAGTTTGATTGATAAGTCCTTAATAGAAAGATCCTTGTTGAGTGCTGAAAGAGCATCAAGGACGAGCAGAAGATCCCATTTGGGGAATCTAGGTTTCCTCTGAGGCCTGATTCTCGAAGCCCCCTGAAAGGATTGTTGAACCAGGGGATGAGTATCATGATGTTCCTGAAAATGCCGATAAGGCTGAAACTTGTCAATCAGTTCCCTCAGAGTACAAAGGAAGATCCAAGCCTGATTGTAGAAAACTCAAAACGTCTTGAACTCCAGGATTTCTGAGATTTTCCAGCAGAAGTCATGAAGCTGACAAACCTGGTCCAGATTCTGTTGTAGGTTTTGTTCATGTTAGGCTTTCTGGAGCTCATAAGGGTAGAGATTACCCCTAAAGCACACCCAAGAGACTCTAGCGGGTGTGCTGAAGCTCATCAGATTCAGGAGAGGAAACCATGGCCTGTTCGGCCAGTATGGTGCTATTGTTATCACTTCGCCTTTCTCCAACTGGAGCCGCTGCAGGAATTTTTGCATGATCGGAGGTGGAGGGAAGGCATATGCCTTGTTAATGCATCTACTCCGAAGGCTTGACTGCACCGACCTCAAGTGTAGTATCTGTCTACTTTGTGATTGCAGGGGGATGCAAACAGATCCACTTCTGGATCGATTCCCAACGATAGGATCCACTTGAATGTCTGTGTATGCAGTGACCATTCGTTGTTGTCTAGGTTGCTGCGTGACAGGAAGTCCGCTTGAATGTTCTGTTTCCCTGGAATGAAGACTGCTGTTAAGTTGAGTAGATTCCTCTGAGCCCAGGTCATAATGGGCTCGACCTCTTGGAGAAGGGCAGAGCTCCGAGTGCCCCCTTGTCTCTTCACATATGCCACAGCGGTGGTATTGTCCATTTTCAGTAGGACAGACTTCCCTTTCAGAAGGTGGGAGAAAGGGCGCACCATGCCGCACGCAATTCCAGAACGTTTGACCCTGGAATGTGGAGATGGGCATCCCATTTGCCCTGAGCCAGTTCTGCTCCACAATGTGCTCCCCAGCCAGTATTGCTGGCATTGCTGGCATCGGATGAAACAGTCATCCATTGGATGGGAGCAAGGGAGTGGCATGTTAACAAGGTTTTGTGTTGAAGCCACCAGAGAAGACTGTTCCTCATTGACTGAGTAGTCCTGATCAGCTGATTGCGATCGTCTGTCTTCCATTGCTGAAGGAATCCTGATTGAAAAGGCCGAAGCCTCCACATTGCCCATTTGACCATGGGGAACGTGGCCACCATCGTGCCGATTATCTTCAGGCACTGTGACGCCCTTAGGTGAGAGTAGTCTAGGGCTAAAGATATTCTTACCCGAATGACCGGGATTTTTCTACCGAAAGAGATGGTATTCTCTACTGTGTCGAATTGAGCTCCTAGGTAGGTTAGGCGTAGGGTCGGGTCTGGCTGACTTTTTTTCTCTCGGTTTAGGAGCCATCTGAACTCTATCAATGTAGAGATCACTTGATCTTTGTGGATCAGCAGCTGCTGCTTGTCTTGGGACAGTAGTAGCAGCTCGTCCAGGTAATGATACAGACGCACACCCTGTATTCTGATGAGACACAATTACCGACAGTACCTTGGAAAAGACCCTTGGAGAGGTCGTTAGTCCAAATGGAAGACAAATAAATTGTAAGTGCTCTCGTTCGACCTGAAATCAAAGGTATTTGTAGAATTCTTCTGCCACGGGACGCGTCCTTAACATCTATTGAGATCAACCAGTCACCTGGTTGAACAACTTTTTGGATGGTTGAGAGTGCTTCCATCTTGAATTTCTCGTGCTTTATGTACCTGTTCAGGAAAGTGAGATCTATAACTGGATGCCTAGAGCCTTTCTTCTTTTGTACTAGGAAGAGGGGGAAGTATACCCCTGGAATTCCTTGTCCTTTGGGATGGGCACCACTGCTCCTTGATCTTTCAGGGCATTCACATATGAAAGAAGAACTTGTTGTTTTTCTTCTGATTGAGGCAGTGAAGATTGCATTGGTCTGCATGGAGGGACTTTGGTGAAGGACCATGCGTGACCTGTTGAGACCGTTTTGATGGTCCAATAATCTGAGATCAAGGTCACCCAGACGTGCCGGCAGAGATGTAGGCGAGCCCCTACCCGACCGCTTGGGCAGGCCCAATCTCAAAAGGACTTGGTTGGCTCGCGCCCACCGGGCGTCTGTTTCTTGCCAGATTTTTTGGAAAGATATCTGCCTGTTCCAGCTTCTCCCAAAATCCTGTCCGGGCCTATAGGAGCATGCCTCTCGAACGCTCTGTACTGCGTCTCTGCTGAGGTTTTCTTTGGTTAAACAGACGTTTGTCCTGAGGGAGGAATCCCGACTTTCCGCCTGTAGCCTTTGAAATGGCATTATACAGTTTGTTTCCAAACAAGGAAGTTCCTTCAGAAGGAATTTTGCACCATGCCTGCTTTGAGGCAGGATCAACAAGCCAGGGGCGCAACCATAGTGCTCGTTTGGCTGTGACCGAAGATAGCAAGGATCTAGCCATCAAGCGGATGAGATCAATTGAAGCTTCTCCCAAAAAGGCGATAGCCAGTTTAAGTTCTTGCACTGCTGAACTTTGTGCCAATTCTTCCGAGACACCTTTCAGAACGGAGTCAACATTTTCCACCCAGGCCTCCATTGCTTTGGAGGTGACTGCAAGGGCTAGGGCTGGTTTGCAAGCCATACCGTTCAAGTTATATATTCTCTTAATGTCTTGGTCAATCTTTCAATCCAGACCATCTTTAAAAGATAGTGTCATCTAGCAGGAGGGTGACATGCTTCGCTAGGCGCATTACTGCTGCATCCACGAGGGGAGCATTTTCCAAACCTTCTTATCCCCCTTGCTCCATTCTTCCTTAAACACTCCTTTCAGCTCGGTGTGAAATTGGAACATTCTTTCCCCAGTTTCTTAAACAGTTCCTTTGTTTCTCTGGGGGGGGGGGCAGTGGTATCTTCCAACTTTAAGGTTTCCATCACTGCCTTGATCAGTGGAGAGACTAAAGCGTAGTCGAATCCCACTACAGAATCATCTCCCTCCATCTCGTCTTGCGAGGAATAATGGGAGGAATCATGGGGCTGGAATTGGCCGGAATCCTCCTGGGCCTCGTCAGCCAAGGAGCCAGACAAGGTGGTGGACTGGCTCCTCGTGTGGGGGGGCATTTATTTCCATCAGACTACTGTACCACACGTTTAATAAGACTCAAGGTTTTGATTTTTCGGTCTTTCTCACCGACCGCTCGGGCATAGCATGGGTCACACAGCGATTTGCCCTCTGGGATTCTAGTTTTACATCCCCAACAGGCTCTGTGATCAGAGCGATCATCGCGGTGGTGGTAGCGGTGACTTGAGGAGGAATGGGAACATCTCCTATATTTAGAGGGGGAATGTGAGCGTCCCCTATGATAGTGGGTCCCAGACGGAGTGTCACGTCTGGACCTGGAGGATGATTGGTGATGGTGCAGCCTGGCAAGGTCCCTATCCTGTGACCGATGAACTGATGTAGCCGGGCTGTAAGAGATAATACAGACAAAGGGAGGGGGAGGAAGGTGGGCAGGTTGTAACCGTTGGCAACCACCAGAAAAAAAATGACACCAAAGACACCAACCCCCTACCCACTCCGCACAGACCTTGTGCGGGAGGGCTGGCCACACGGCGGTGCAGATGAGTCCATGACGAGGAAGACACACAATGATGCGTAACTCCACTACCTAGACTAAGGATAAGCAAATCAATGCAAGAACAGCGCAGAGAAAAAAAAAAAATTTTTTTTTTTTTTAAACTGTCCCTTTTAAGAGACACTAAGCATTACATGCGTTACATTGCCAAGAAGTGCTTACCCCGTCCTGGTAGT
The DNA here is from genome assembly GCA_029206835.1 of Rana muscosa. Taxonomy (NCBI): domain Eukaryota; kingdom Metazoa; phylum Chordata; class Amphibia; order Anura; family Ranidae; genus Rana; species Rana muscosa. The sequence continues at coordinate 364,267,646 of CM055118.1, read as the reverse complement.
ATTGAGACTCCAGGAGGCTGCTGCTATATGCCCACAGGTTATCCCACCTGTATAGGGCTCCTCAGTGGTTTAAATCACCCGCCGGAATGACATCATGGCTGGTCCCGCTGTGCGCATGCATCGGAGGGACCGAACCTACTGCGCCTGCGCAGCCCCTGACCCCTCCGCCATACTGCGCATGCGCAAAAACCAAGCCTCGGTTTCACCGTGGCTCTGCGCATGCACAGACGATCAACAGGCTGGGATCAGGAAGGGAATGGCATCCTGGAACGCAAAAGCGTTCCACACATATACTAAGCTTAGCGGCGCTGTACGACAGAAAAAACAGCAGAGAAAGACATACAAACAAACTATCTGCCATGGAAATAGAAAAAGTCTTCAGACCTTGCCAGCTGAGATCCACCGTCCGTCATGGTACGCTGGGGCCACATCCCTTCCACCATAGGGGTATCCATCAGCCCAAAACCACTCACCCGCTCATAGCTGGGCCCTGGGTGCACCGCACAACTCGTACCTGATCCGACAGACATCCTGTACTGCACCTGAACTGCATAATGAAGGGTCCATGTGAGGAGGATAAAAAAGGAACACCTGTCTGTGGAGGTGAGCTCAAATTTATGGGTAAGGGGTCCTATAGCTGTGGAGAGGAGGCGGGGTTAACCCACACGTAGTCTGCCATGGAGTCTGTCAGGAAATGGTAATTTTAATGTTTTCATATTTGATCTCTTGGGATGGTGGAGGAAGCAAGGCTGTAGACCTAGTGCTAATGGTCCAGATCCAACTGGCTAGCATTTTTAAAGGGGAAGTATTGCATAGCCTTCTACAATCCTTCACCACAGGATTTGGAGCCCCAATAGTGCACAGTTAAATTCTACTACTGGTATCAAACTCTAAGAGGAAATCCTGCTATGGACTTCAAGTAAAACATGTCATGTGCTCAAGAAAAAACCTAATTGGATTCAGATTTAGTTTTAAGCACTGTTTTTTGAATGCCACAACACTTTATTGGTTGAGCGGAAGGCGTTCTTCAGATGGACTGATCCCAAATCTTGCATAATACAATTTGGATATCACTCAATCATAGTATGCCTGACTCGAACTCCTTTTTTTTTTTGCTCCAGTTGACTTTGTTCACCCTGCAGCTCTTAATGGACATGTCCAATATTGTATATATGATGTAGCCTCCGGAATGTACCAGTCAGCGGTCTTATCAGGATCCTTAACAAGAGTGTTAAGTTCTGCTAAAGAGGAAATTAATACAAAACATTGTCAAATGAATGGCCTACAGTAACTAAAGGCCAAAGCATGGAGATTGCTAACCTTGGGCTTCCCTGAGACAACATGCAAGTGTCCTGGGCTATGCTTTTACAAAGTTTGACTTGGACGGCAGGGGTTCCTGTAGAACACATGTCTACCCACAGGGCTTTTCTTTGATTTTTATTTTAGGAAGAGCTCTTGTTGGTTCACATCAAACCCCCTCCCTCCACTGCCTTCTTGTTCTGGGTTCTTTAAATACAATAACAATTGTTACCCATGATACTCCTAGTTGGATGTGTACCTAGTTCTAGCCTACAGTTCTATAAATTGTTCTGGAACTTGTATCTTCGTATAAATGGCCCAGTGGTTCCCTTACCTGGTCTTGCAATTTTGATTCAAGCAATGCAGGAACACATGGCTGAAAAAGCTTTGTGACTGACTCTTAACTTTTACTGTTGCAGCTGGTTTGCTGTTGAGGGTCCTAGCAGTATCTGTAGCTGCTGTGAACTGGGAAGATGTGACCAGTCAACTTCTGGATCAAGAAGGCTAAGTCTGAGTGGAGGGTCAAGACCTCACTGGAAGAGAGAAGCTACTTTTGGTAGGTGCCAAGTATTTTTTTCCCTTTTTTTTTTTTTTTTTTTTTTCTAAGGTTGACTAGAGGAACTTTATTTACTCCCATGGTATTAGCTGCCTTTCCTGACCGTTTAATCGACTGGTCCCCCACACCCTACCAAATCTCCTTTACTCTTTCGTCCATGGACCGACACAGCTTCTCTATTGACAAAGTGGGTATTATCCGTTAATTAGGAGTGACTAGGCAGAAAAACTTGTAAAAAGTGTTGCATCACACCTTCTACAGTACCGCCCAGGGGGCGGACCCTCTGGGTATACCCTCTCAGTCTGCACATCGCAGATCAGTTTTTTTCTGTCTAGCAAGGAGTAGGACATGGCTCCCTTCGGGCTCATTGGTCCGGGGAAAAAAGATATATATATTTTTTTATTTTTTTGCTACATTTGTTGTTTCCTGCGATCTTCGATCAACTGCCGACTGGGTGACAGGCTGGATCCTCGATCCTTGTAGTCTCCCCAGTTTCGGCCATCGAGCGTGTGCCGACCCTAGCTACGCGCTGGGTTTTCCACGACATGCCCGTCGCTCCACGGGTGGCCGGTGAGCCTACGCTCCAGGGCCTGCATCGGACCGCTCAGCTTCGGCTGACCTTACGGCCGAGTCGCAGCAGCCTGGCCGGTGAGCTTACGCTCCAAGGCTTGCATCGGACCGCTCAGCTTCGGCTGACCTTACGGCCGAGTCGCAGCAGCCTGTCCGGTGAGCGTCATGCTCCAGGGCATACATATGATCGTCCCTTCTGGGTCCATTCACAGAATGCCTGGCCAACAGTCACCTTCCGTGCGCGGACGATGATCTGTTTGGAATGTCTTCCAGCAGAATACATGCAGGATAGGTAAGTAAAACTCCCCTGCCTCGGCTGGGTGATTTAGCTGGACATTCCTGGAGAGATCAAGTAAGTGGTTGTGGCCCCTTTCTTCCCTCTCTCCCTGCCTTTCCCTCCTCCCTGGGCTTCTAGCTAAAGGTTGCTGGGTGCTGGGGGTCACCTAGGGGGTCCCACTGGAGCGGGGCTGGCTGTAACTAACATTTAAAAGAAATGTCATTTTTGCTTACCTGTGTTTCTGTGTCTCCATGCTGTCGGCGGCCATTTTGAGGTGGTCCATGCCAAGTTTGGCCTCTTGTAACTGCCTGGCGGCCATCTTCCTGTAGTTCGGCCACACCCACTGGCCCCTATCAGGTGATCGGCGGCCATGTTTGTCCACCCTGTATGCAGATATTGCCGTTCGGCGGCCATCTTTTTTGTGGGCTATGGCTGCCTGACCTCTATCTTCTGTCGGCGGCCATTTTCTTAGAGCCCACATTATCTTCCATACAGACGGTTTTGGCAACCATTTTGCGAGAGCCTCCGGCCTCTAGGGTGCATTACACTGGCGCGAAAATTCACACAGGAAGTGCTGATAAAAGAAGCAGACTGACACAGCAGCAAGGGGACAGCATCATAGGCGCAGCATAGCAGTACCTATCCAGGGTGGTGAGTCCTCTGGGTAACCCAGCATCTCTGCAGCGCAGGAGGGTGGCCTATTGATATCTTGCCTGGAGCCCTGTGAGTGTCAGCGTGTGGTCAGCATGGCATCTGAGCCAGATGTCTTCTCCCCTGAAACACCAGATTTAGCAGCTGGTGTCCCTGAGGTGTCTATGGACGCTATGTCGGCAATCCTAGAGGCGTTTGCTGCCAGGGTGGAAGCAGCACACGGGAATACAGGGGGTAATAAACGCCCCCGTCCCCTGCAATCTTCTGGGGATATTTCTGATGCAGAACCAGGTCCAGCTACGGCTCATGGCCCAGATTCTGATGCATCAGAGACTGCAGACCGTGACCGATCGGACAGTGAGGAGGACTCCAAGTCCAGGTCAGTACGCGAGACGGCTTTGGTATCTGACCTTATTACTGCAGTGCGGGATACGCTAAAGTTGGAAAGGACTGAAGAAGTAGCAGATACTCCAGTCCCCTTTGGGTTTCGTAAACCTGCCCGCACTGCTAAGGTGTTCCCTTGTGTGTCTTATTTTAACAAACTCTTATACAAGGAATGGGAGAACCCACTGAGGGTCTTTACAGCCCCAAAGAGGTTTGCAGTACGGTACCCCTTTGAGGAGAGTTTTCTGAAGATATGGACCTCTCCCCCTATAGTGGACCCTTCGGTGTCCAGACTTAATAGAGCCACCACTATTCCAGTAGAAGGGGCTCCTGTTTTCAAGGACCCTGTGGATAAGAAGGCTGAAGCACTCGCTCGCTACCTATACTCAGTGGTAGGCTCAGCAGTACGCCCGGCATTGGCGGGGGCCCTAGTGTCTCAGACACTTACTGAATGGGCAAAATTGCTACTCCAGGGGTTAAAGGAGCGAGATGCTCCTCCTAATGAGATAACTTTGGCCGACCAGTTGGTCCAGGGCCTTAAGTTTGTCTGCGAGTCAGACATGGATACTATTCCCCTGCTGTCAAGAGCTTCGGTTTATGCAGTAGCAATACGCCGCCTGATCTGGCTAAAGGGCTGGTCTGCGGACCAGACTTCCAAGAAAGCCCTATTGGATCTGCCTTTTAAGGGCGACAGACTTTTTGGGGCTTCTCTGGATGACATCATCAAGGATGCTACAGGAGGTAAAAGCACTTTGCTTCCCCAAACTAGCAAGGGTAGGGGACCACGCCAAGGGCAAGGGCCCTCCTTTACTGCACGTAAGCGGTTTTTTCGCCCTCTTAAGGCGACAGGGAAAAGACCCCAGGCCGATAAAGCGCCTGCCCAAGGACAAAAGCGTCCTTGGTCCCGCAGACCCAACAAGCCTGTGGACAAATCTGCGTCCACATGAAGGTCCGCCCCCACCCAGCTCTCGGGTGGGGGGACGTCTTCGCAAATTCGCGACTCAGTGGACTGCTCTAGTCTCCGACAGGTGGGTTTGCGAAGTAATCTCCTCAGGCTACAAGATAGAATTTCTCTCTTGTCCACCAGACAGATTCATCACCTCCAATCTCCAGCTACTACCGACCCGTCGGGAGGCCCTGTATGGGGCGGTCCAGGGTCTACTGGAACGCGGGGTAGTTATTCCAGTTCCAGAACAGGAACGGGGTCAGGGTTTTTACTCAAATCTGTTCATTGTGCCAAAGAAGGAGGGGGTTCGTCCAATCTTGGATCTCAGAGCCCTCAATTGCTTTGTGAAGGTACAAAGATTTCGGATGGAGTCGGTTCGATCCGTAGTCACGGCTCTCCATCCGGGGGACTTTCTGGCCTCCTTGGACATCAAGGACGCATACCTGCATGTCCCCATATACTCCAGACACCAGAGGTTTCTGCGATTTGCTATCGGGAAGAACCACTACCAGTTTGTGGCCCTCCCGTTTGGCCTTGCCTCAGCACCCAGGACATTCACCAAGGTGCTCGCTCCGATTCTGGCACTTCTAAGACAGCGGGGTATTGCTATCACAGGTTACTTGGACGACCTTCTGCTGAAGGGCCCTTCAAGCTCAGAATTAGAGGTAAGCGTGTCCATTACCTGTCAGACTCTTCGAGACTGTGGTTGGATACTAAACACGCAAAAGTCAGTATTGGTGCCCACTCAACGCCTAGTGTACCTGGGGTTGATTCTGGATTCCTCAGAGGCAAAGGTATTCCTCCCTGTGGAGAAGTTGCAGACCCTCCGGGCTGCAGTACGGCAGCTGACTTCCAGGAATTGGTCGTCACTCCGTTTTTGCATGCGAGTGTTGGGCCTCATGGTAGCCTCCTTCGAGGCGGTCCCATATGCTCAATACCACACTCGAGTGTTACAGAGGGAAGTTCTGTCCAGATGGAACAGATGCCCTTCATCTCTGGATTATCAAATCCGAGTGAGCCACCTAGTCAGGAGATCCCTGGTATGGTGGCTGACAGCACCGGCTCTAATGGCCGGGAAGTCATTTCTTCCGGTTTACTGGATAGTGATCACGACGGACGCCAGCCTTACAGGTTGGGGGGGAGTCTGGGGTGTCCAGTCGGCGCAAGGTCGCTGGACCCCAGAGGAAGCCCTCCTGCCGATCAATGTCCTGGAGATCCGGGCGATCAAGCTGTGCCTCTTCAAATGGTCTCAGAGACTGCAAGGGCGTCCAGTCAGGATCCAGTCAGACAACGCCACAGCAGTGGCATATGTCAATCATCAAGGAGGAACAAGAAGCTCAGCTGCAGCATCGGAGATCGCTCGCATCCTGAAGTGGGCAGAGAGGAGCGTACCGGCACTGTCGGCCGTGTACATTCCGGGTGTGGAAAACTGGCAGGCGGACTACCTGAGCCGCCAGATGCTGGACCAAGGAGAATGGTCCTTACACCCGGAGGTGTTCCAACTCCTCTGCCAAAGATGGGGCACACCAGACGTAGATCTTCTGGCTTCCCGACTCAATCGGAAGGTATTGAGGTTTGTGGCCCGGTCAAGAGACCCATGGGCAGACGCAACGGACGCGTTGGTAGCATCGTGGGGCCAGTATCGGCTAATCTATGCCTTCCCTCCCTTAAGGCTTCTTCCTCTTCTGCTCCGCAGAGTGGAGGCAGAGGGAATTCCAATGATCCTAATCGCTCCAGATTGGCCTCAGCGTCCTTGGTACGCCGATCTAGTACGTCTGGTAGCAGACGTCCCCTGGCGCCTACCACTACGGAAGGACCTGCTGTCGCAAGGTCCCATATTCCATCCTGCTTTACAGTCATTGGCTTTAACGGCATGGCTGTTGAGAACCAGGTACTGAGAGACCGGGGCCTGTCAGACTCAGTAATTTCTACTATGAGAAGTGCTCGGAAACCGTCCTCTAGGAAGGTCTATCACCGCACTTGGAGGGCCTACATCTCCATGTGTGAGGAAATGAAATGGCATCCGCGTACCTATTTGGTTTCCAGAATCCTGCTGTTTTTACAGCATGGGGTAGACCAAAGGCTTGCCCTAAGTACGATTAAGGGACAGATATCTGCCCTGGCTGTCTTTTTTCAGCGACCCCTGGCGACTCACTCTCTCGTGAGTACATTTGTGCAGGGGGTTCGACATGTGGCCCCTCCGGTCCGCCCCCCGTTACCTCCGTGGGACTTGAACCTGGTCCTCTCGGTGCTTCAGAAGGCACCGTTTGAGAATATTAGAGATATTCCCCTGTTGACACTTTCTCAGAAGGTGGTCTTTTTGGTGGCTGTTACGTCAGTTAGACGAGTCTCTGAGCTGGCAGCCCTGTCCTGCAAGGCTCCCTATTTGATTTTCCACAAGGATAAGGTGGTGCTGCGGCCGCAGCCTTCCTTTCTTCCGAAAGTCGTTTCGGCTTTTCATCTCAACGAAGACATTGTACTTCCATCCTTGTGTCCTCAGCCGTCGAATCCTAAGGAGTCGGCGTTGCATTCCTTGGACGTTGTCCGAGCTTTGAGAGTATACATATCTGCTACTTCCCTGTTCCGGAAGTCAGACTCACTGTTTGTTTCGGTGGCTGGTCCCAAGAAGGGCCAAGCAGTCTCATCGGCCACCATCTCTAGGTGGATCCGACAGATAGTAATCCCAGGCTTACGCCTTAAAGGGTCAGGCGCCCCCCTTTCCTGTCACGGCGCATTCGACCAGGGCAATAGGTGCCTCTTGGGCTTTCCGACATCAAGCGTCTGTTTCCCAACTATGTAAAGCGGCGACTTGGTCGTCCGCTCACACTTTCACAAAATTCTACAAAGTTGATGTAGGTGCATCTTCGGATGCCTCTTTCGGCCGCAGGGTTTTGCAGGCGGCTGTTTAGAGTTGCAACTCCTCCGTTGGAGGAGTGCTGTTTTGTGTTTTGGGGTGAAGTTTGTTTTTATGCTGTTACCACCCCTCGTTTTTTCTCTGACACTGCTTTGGGACGTCCCACTTTGTCAATAGAGAAGCTGTGTCGGTCCATGGACGAAAGAGTAAATAGGATTTTTTACTCACCGTAAAATCCTTTTCTCTGAGTCCATGGACCGACACAGCACCCACCCCTCCTTTTTAAGTTTGTACTGCTTTTTGACGAACTGATCTGCGATGTGCAGACTGAGAGGGTATACCCAGAGGGTCCGCCCCCTGGGCGGTACTGTAGAAGGTGTGATGCAACACTTTTTACAAGTTTTTCTGCCTAGTCACTCCTAATTAACGGATAATACCCACTTTGTCAATAGAGAAGCTGTGTCGGTCCATGGACTCAGAGAAAAGGATTTTACGGTGAGTAAAAAATCCTATTTTTTTTTTTTTTTTTTTTTTATATGGCTAAACTCCAACTGGTCTGGTCCAATCAACCAATACAATTTGACTGATTCTGCATTATACACAAGTACCCACCAACATGGTGCTGGAGAGCAGAAGAATGAAATGTGATGCTCTAGAGCAGGGGTCTCCAAACTATGGCCCTCCAGTTGTTCAGGAACAAATGCCTGTCATGTCTGGGAATGTCGGTTTTACAATGCCTCGGATGTGTAGTCCAAAAACTGGAGGGTGTAGTTTGGTGATCCCTGCTCTAGAGACAATGAAGTAGGGCATACATGGTCTCTGCAGCATCCTAGATAACACTCCGAGTAAAACGAAGGATAAAAATGTGTATTGAAGTTTTACCCAAAACAAATGTTAAATGGTTTGTGTTGGTGGATGTTGGCACTTCATTTTAAAATATGTGTTAAAGTTGATTAGAATAACCCCCCATATGGGTTTCCTGTTGAATGGTCCTGCCCCCCCCCCAGCTTAGAACATGTGTCCCACTGGAAGATCGTTTTCTGCATTTTGGTAAATTTAATGTGGACTTTTGCCATAAGTCCTGGTAACAATGGCCACATTAAAGATGTCCCCCCTCATAATACCCCTTGTACTTGTGTGTAATTTTACTTACCATCACTTAATCCAGGTTTTAAATGGTTTCAGATATTGGAACACAGGATGAAGAATGGTTTTCGACACTTGGACCTCTGTACGTTGTGGGATCTGATGGTAACAAAGCCCTAAAGCTGGATGGGTCTTCATCATTGACAATGGAAATCTGGATGGTGGCAGGAGTCTGTTCACTGTGGCTTGTTGGATTAATGACATGTATATTGGTTTGGACAATCAAGCCTAAGAAAACCCTGTTGTCTCCACCAATAAAATGCATTTTGTAGTTGAGTTTTGACTCCATTTAACTGGACTAGAGAAGCAGAATTGATTCATCCTATGCAATTTAGACTTTTTTTTTCTTTTTTTTTTCAATACCTTGCTAGATTGTGGGGGGGAATCAGTGCGTTTTTTTTCTAGGGATACAACATGGGGGGGGGGGGGGATGAGGAGAGGGGAGAGAAGAATGCAGGTACAGGAAAATTTAAGATTTTATCAAATTATTTCAAGTTTTTGTTTTGTCAGCCCAGGCTGAGTTCTTGCCCACTGAATTATCAAGCTGGAAGTGTTCCGTAGCCCAAACAAGAGACTGGTGAACCCACAACACTACCTCCAATATACAAATATCAAAGTTTTTAGCCTTGTCCAAAGTCAAGAACCAAGTGACTTTGTGAAAGGATCAGCAGGCATTCTGTACTTGCAGTGTTTAGTATAAAGCATTAACAATTCAGCCCTGGAGGATTTGGCTGCCAAATGACCGAGCCACTTTTTACGATTCGGCACTGCGTCGCTTTAATTGACAATTGCGTGGTCATGCGACGTGGCTCCCAATTTACAATTTTTTTTTCCCTTCCACAAATGGAGCTTTTGGTGGAATTTGATCACCTCTGCGTTTGATCACCTCAGAGCGACAATTTAAATTTTTTTTTTTTTTTTTAAATATAATATCCCCCCAAAAATATACTTTTTTTTTTTTTTTTTCTTTTTATCGTGACATTGCGGCAGACACTTGCTGCTATTTTGTGACCGTTGTCATTTATACAGCGATTGCTGTGTGACACTGGCAAAGGGGTTAAGTGTCCTATGGAGAAATTCTAACTGTGAGGGGGCTGGGCTACCTGTGACACGACACTGATCCCGATAACAGGGAGATGCCTTGTTTACATCGGCATCCCCGTTCTGCTGCTCCATGACACGGTTAACATCGGGTCCCTTGGGCACAGTCACAGAGCTTGTGGTGGGTGTGCAGCAGATTCAAAGCAACGTACCTGTACGTTGCTGTGCCATTTTGCCGACTTGTATCTACGTTTAGGCAGTCGGCAAGTGGTTATAGGTGTTGTAAACCCTCATGGTTTTTCACTTTAATGCAGGTGAAAAACCTCCTGTGAGGCAGCTGCCCCCCCCCCCCTTTACTTGCCTGAACCTGATCTTTCCAGCAATGGGCATGAGCACACCAGCTCCAGCCAGTCTCTCGGTCCTGATTGGATAGATTGATAGTGGGAGCCAATGGCTGCACTGCTGTCAATCAAATCCAATGACGCAGGGCCAAGGCCTGCTGTCTTGTCAAGGGACGCAGCAGCAGGACATGGGAGTACGCCCACACGAGTGCCCCGAGCGGCGCTCCAATGGGACACTTGAGAAGAGGAGCACAACTGAGGGACCCCAGAAGAAGAGAATCGGGCCGCTCTGTGCAAAACCAACTGCAGAGGTGGGAAGTATGACATGTTTATGTATGGGTTGTGTGTGGCTAAAAAAAACACAACAAAAAACATTACATATCCTTTAAAGTGTAACTCCACGTTCGTGGTGAAAAATGGCAAATAAAGAAGAAATGCAGCGCATACTTTGTGATACTAATCATTTTGTAATTGAATGTTAAGGTAATTTTCTGAAACTACATTGGAATATGGCTATCTGGAGTTGTGTACTGACCCCTCCCCAGAAACATAATTTTGCTTGTGTGATTGGTTCACCAATTTTCTTAGTCTGCCTAAGATAAAGGTTTGATTTCAGGCATTCCCTGCAACAATTTGTTTTTTTAGATTCAGTAGGAACACATCTAAAAGGATGCAGGCCCAGCAGATGGCCTCATTAGTGCCCTGCAGCTGCCACACCTGACAATTATGAAACCACTCCCATTAGACCTACTCAGAACAGAGGCACAGACAAACACACATGGATTGCTTCAGAATAACAAAAGAAAGGAATCTGCAACAAAGTTTGTTATCCTTGCAATGTACAGAGAACACCCAGAGGGGAATGTTTTTGTGCCTCAACAAAAGTGGAGTTGCACTCTAAGGGTTTTATTACGACCAGACCTTTTTAGAAGGTTCATAATGGCTTAACAACCCTTATAAGTTGCTATCTAATGTAGAAGTCACAAATAACAACTCTGTAGTTACTCCTAGATCAGTGGTTCTCAACGCCTGTCCTCAGGACCCACTAACAGGTCAGGGTCGAAAGATTACTGAAATGCATCACAGGTGATATAATTTGCTGCTCAGTGATTGCAGTATTCTAGTCTGCATCTCCCCAAGGTAATACATAAAACCTGGCCTGTTGGTGGGTCCTGAGGACAGGAGTCGAGAACCACTGCCCTCGATTTATATTTACTATTCTCAGGGTGCTTTGGTCTGATCACATGATCACCCCAGGGGCTGGATTCAGTGCAGAGGAGAGAGTGTAGGCAATGATGTCACTCATAGGCCTACTACAGGACCTCATTGTTGGCTTTCCTGCCTTTACACTTGCCAATGCTGGGAGTTGATGATGTGGCCGGGCTAGAGCACCCAGGCAATAGTGGCTTGTGTGAAGATAGTAAAGTGTGCCCCCCCCCCTCAACAGTATTATTTTGCGGTAAAGGTTTTACTTAAATGAATAAAAACTTACCATTGTAAGCACTAGGGTGACCATAGTTACATAGTTAGTCAGGTTGAAAAAAGACAAAGTCCATCCAGTTCAACCATAAAAAAAAAAAAAAAAAACTAAAAAAAAATATCGTGCACTCCCATATACCCAATTCTATACCCACAGTTGATCCAGAGGAAGGCAAAAAACCCCAGCAGAGCATGATCCAATTTGCTACAGCAAATTGACCACATTTCCAAACCACCATTCAGGGACAACCTCCCTTCCCAAAAAATCAGCTTGTGCTGTGATGAATCACAGCACAGTGATTGGACACAAGAGACGGGATTTATAATTTCTCCAATCACAAGCAGGGGTGGGATTGTGCTCCTCCATTCATTGCTGGCCAGGACAAGTACTGTCAGTGAGTAAAGCGGTGATGTGGTGGCCTTTTTTGGGGGCATCAGATTGGCCCGGGGGGTGGCTGTGTCAGTTTCATTCCGGGACACTGTATTGTCCTGGAATGAATGTGCCCGGAACAGACCTACAAAATCCGGGACACGTGGTCACCCTAGTAAGCACCCCTCTCAGTGTTAGGTGGTTTGTCTTGACCCCCTAACTGCACACTTTTTCTGGACAGCTTGGTCTGCTAGGTTGAAAAATAAGACTTGCTGGCGAGATCAACAGATGGAATTTAAGGTAAACAAAATGACATAAAGGGCACACAACAACTGCTTTTCTTTATATTGCTGCACGAGTGCTCCCCTTCCTTCTCCCAGAGCACATAGCCACTTTTTTTTTTCCAAGTCCTCACAGACCTGTTTCACACAGACTTCAGCTTGTATAATAGCAGTGTGAACAGCAAGCTTTGGCAAAGCATTTGCAGAGCTTCTAGCAAGCTTTGTTAACCACAAAAAAAAAAAATGGGGATACTTATTATAGCAAAAAGTACAAAATATATATATTTTTTTAATTGTCACTCTATTTATGTTTATTGCGGGGGGAAAAAAAAACACAGAGGTGATCAAATACCACCAAAAGAAAGCTCTATCTGTGGAAAAAAAGGACATCAATTTTGTTTGGGAGCCACTTCGCACGACCGCGCAATTGTCAGTTAAGCGCAGTGCCGAATCGCAAAAAGTGGCCCGGTCATTTGGCAGCCAAATGATCCGGGGCTGAAGTGGTTAAGGCTCTTAAAGTACCTAATGGGAGTGTTGACTGCCACTTTAAGCAAGCTGCAAGCAGGCTTCTGCACTTTATTAAAGCTTGTTGAAAGCCTGCTAGCAGTTTGCTTTAAGTGGTTGTAAACCCTTTTTATCTTTTTTTTTTTTTTTTTTTTTTTTTTTTTTTTTACTAACCTGCAAGACAAAGCTATAATGAGCTAGTATGACTAGCATACTAGCTCATTATGTACCACTTACCTTCGATCGGGGCCCCCAAAGTCGTCCGTGTCCCTCCTCTAGCCGCATCCATCGCTGCGGCGATAGCCGGAATGTTACTTCCGGGTATCGCCGCTGCAGCCAATCACAGCGCCGCTCCGGCGCTGTGATTGGCTGGAGCGGCGAAAACGTCACTCCGCGCATGCGCTGTCGAATTCGGCTACGTCGTCGAATGTTGCGACCTAGCCGAATTTGTGAATGGGGTGACGTCAGTGTCGCCACATTTACATACAAATATCTCCTTAACCGTGTAGGTTAAGGAGATATTTCATGCACCTACAGGTAAGCCTTAATCTAGGCTTACCTGTAGGTCTTTGTTTAAAAAGTGGGTTTACAACCACTTTAAAGAGGTTGTAACCCTCAAAAAAAAAAAAGGTTCCTTTTTATAGCAGGTAAACACCATAGTGCTTGTGCTATCTAACCTGTCCCTTTCTATGCTGTAACATACTTGGTTGGTCCTTCCTGTTTTTCTATCCCCCCCTCAGTGTGCTGACCATAGTAATCATGGCTGTTGCTCCACGATACCGTGGTCAGTTTACATGCATCCATCATCCCACTGTCTTGCCTCCTCCCTGCCTGACGGCTTCTATTTGTATGAGCGATCTCCTCCCCTCTTGCCGCTATTAGTAGCTGTCAGTGAGCAGGATTACTGACAGCCCCTCTGTTATAACAAGGTATACTACACAGTGTAAATGTTTATTTAAAATGATGCCTTCTGTCAGATCTCCCCTGATCTAAGGGCTACAGAGGGGGGTGGTGTAAGGACAGCACAGCGGTCATGTGACCTCCCTGCTGCTGTCGGGGGGGAGGATCTCAACCCCCCCCCCCGCTGTAGCCCATAGATCAGGGAAGGAGAGAAGCGGGAGGTCACATGATCCCACAGACTATCTGAACTAAGGTATTTATTGGTATCGTTTTAAACATATCTTTATACTGTGTAGTATAGCTTGGCATAACAGAGGGAGTTGGCAGCAGGGATTTTTTTTTATAGCAGGAACATGGTAGGGGGCGGGGGAAATGACATCCAGCACTGAATTGATGTAATGACAAGGGCTAGTGGTGTTGTCCTGGAGATTCTATTACTGCTGGGGGATCTATGGGGGCGGCCAATGGTGACTGGTGGGGGATCTATTGTCACTGAGAGGGCCTCCATGTTGTTGGTGGTCATTTGTTGCTGGGAGGGGTCTACTTGGGGTTGCCACCTCCTCCTTTAAACCCAAACACATATTAATTATACAGGTTCGCTGGCTGATTAAGGTGGTCATTAAACTCACTCGGTGCTTTAACTGCATTCAATTCGCCTCAGAACCTGTGTAATTCATGTGTTCGGGTTTAAAGGGATGAGGTCTACTGTTGAGGTAGGGGTCTACTGATTCTGGATGCTGGCAGGTCTATTACTGCATGGAGGATCTATTGTTTCTGGGGGGGGGGCTGTAGGGCATCTATTTTATTGCTTTTCTTTTTATCATTTATAAATTTTATACATATTACTTAGCACGACAAAATTATACTGGGTCTGTATTTTCTAAAAGGGACTGTGCTTGGAGGTGGGTAGGCGTGGAACCACAATCCGGTGCTTGGAGGTGGGTAGGGGTGGAACCACGATACGGTGCTTGGAGGTGGGTAGGGGTGGAACCACGATACGGTGCTTGGAGGTGGGTAGGGGTGGAACCACGATACGGTGCTTGGAGGTGGGTAGGGGTGGAACCAAGGGACTGTGCTTGGAGGTGGGTAGGGGTGGAACCACGATACGGTGCTTGGAGGTGGGTAGGGGTGGAACCACGATACGGTGCTTGGAGGTGGGTAGGGGTGGAACAAGGGACTGTGCTTGGAGATGGGTAGGGGTGGAACCACGATACAGTGCTTGGAGGTGGGTAGATGGCAGAGACAAGGGGGTGACTCGTAAGTGGGGAGTACCTGCACCTATTCTCTAAGAAAAAAAATTCCTGGCTGGCAGTAATCCTACTCTGACTTTACAACCACTTTAAAGTGGCAATCAGCACGCTATTAGGATCTGTGTTCAACATTTACTACCTTGCGCTTAATGGTACTCTAAAAGCTTCATCAATGCTTGTTATTAACCTATTAAACATTACTTGCACTAATGCCAAAAATTATTTGCACACGAGAGGCTCCAGAAATTCAAACAAATTACGTCTTTTGAAAGGGTTATTCTTCACTAGCAACACCGCCTTGCAGATCTACTAACCAGAGGCCACTGGAGACTGCAAAATACACAAACAAAAAGAAGAGCACACAGGCTTTGGTGTATTGCCCTTTAAAAAAAGTGAAAAAATTAATAAAATCCAGACACTCACAAGCAAAGGTTAGGCAGTGCTTGTCACCCACACCTCCCCATTGCAATTTTCTGTTGCCGACCCAGACTGCCTGACCTTGTTTACCTGCATCTGAATCTGCTGATCTGTGCCTATCTCCTTCTCCGGTCTACCATCTAGTGCAGCCTGCTCTTCAGCAACTCACAGCTCACTCTTCAGCAATGCACAGCCTGCTCTTCAGCAACGCACTCACAGCTCTTCAACCTCCTGCAACGGAAGACCAGTCAGGCACTCATGCTCCCTCTGTGCTCAGATGCTCCTGTCATTTTACCAGGATTCCTGAGCCAGAAGTGTAAGAAAAACCCACCTCACCTCTACACATCAGGTTCCACCACCAGATACATTACACCCTGATTCTTTTGATACACCAGAACCAACAAGCACCCCTTTGAATAACTTCAGACCAGGTCCAGAACAGTTGATGGAACTTTACTTTACAGCAATACAGTTAATTGTGAACAAAGTTCATATCCTGATCCCTAACTACAATTGAATGACTGCCCAGGCATACCTCTACAAGGTAGTCGTCCATGCTGGTGTTTCCCATGGGGGTTCTCCGGAAATCTTGTGCATTCTTTTTTTTTTTTCAAATATACATTTTTATTAAGTTTTCAAGGAAAGACAGGAAATGAGGCTCAAGCCCCAGCAGAACTTACAAGCATATAATTTCAATGAAGGTCGCAGCCTCCCGGGTTAAATTCACAGTCATCAGCAATACATTGTATCAACCCGTTATCCTCCTATTATTGTACAAACTTCTTGTGTATCGTTGGTCTCTGAACTAGGGTAGGGTTAACCATCCTGGTCTCACCCGATAGGCTATTCATGTAAACAGGTAGATTGCAGTTTAAAAGAGTTAAGAGAAAAAGAAAGAAGAAGGAATAAGCACAGTTCAGAAAGGATCGAGATGGGAGGGGGAGGGGGGGAGGGTAACCGTATGTCTCAACATTTCGGTATCGGGTCGTGCTCCATGTTACTAATGAGAATGAGCAGAGTTAGATTGAGATTTAGGTCCCTAAAAGAGCTTTCCCCTCATCTGAAAGGATGAAGATGTTCCATAATTCCCAAGTCTTCTTATAGGTTTCATGTTTATCCTGTGAGGTCAGTATGAGGTCTTCCATTTTGTTTATGTCTTCCACTTTCCGCAGCCACAGTGCTGCAGTTGGTGGGCATTGTTGTTTCCACAACAGTGGTATACAGGCCTTAGCTGCATTTGTCAGATGTCTTAGTATGGATTTCCTGTATCTCTTGGGAGATAGGGTAGATAAGTGAAGCAGGAAAAATTCTAGGTCGTCAGGGATCTGGAATTCTGTGAACTTTTGGGACGTGGTGCGGACCACAGCCCAAAAGGATGTTAACAACGGGCAGGACCAGAACATGTGTAGCAACGTCCCCCTTTCCCCCTGACACCTCCAGCAGAGCTCTGAGGATTCAGGAAAGATCTTGTGTAGCCGGCTAGGCGTGAAATACCACCTAGTCAAGATTTTGTAACTTGTTTCCTGTACTTTAGTACAGATGGAGGATTTAAGGGCAAAGTCTATCATGATCTGCTTCTGTGTCGCCGAAAAGGTACATTGCAGGTCTGATTCCCACCCTTCAAAGCACGCCAAATTCGGTGGTCCGGAGGGTGTGTTCAGCAGAGTGTACATGTTCGAAAGGACCTGCGTTAAAGGTTCCTTCCCCGTTAGGAATTCCTCAAATGAAGTCCTCTGTCTAGCGTAAAGATAGGGTTCTGGGATACTATGTAGGAAATGATGAAACTGGGCCGCGTTCCAAAATGGCAGTTGGTAACCGCCATTCAGGGCCGTCAATTCCCCTATGGTAGGCCATCTATCGTGTATCACAAATGCACCTGCCAGTGTTTGGTCATTACTTCTCAGCGTCTGAAAATTCGTAGAGGAGTTCCCCTGGGGGAAGCTAGGGTTACCTATAATCGGAGTCATAGGGGACTTCTTGGTCGTCTGTGCGTTTTGAAGGGTCGCCTGTCTGCATTGTCTTAGAGTGTTCCCAATCAAGGGATGTGTCTTTATCTCTGGGGGTAGTGAGTCATAGCACCAGATTGCCGTCCCCAACGGTGTCTCTGTCTGACTTTGTTCTACCTGGGCCCACAGTTTCAGCTCTTGGTGTCGTGTCCAGTCCACCACCCTCCTGAGGTGTATAGCTTGATAATACCGTTTAACGTCTGGGAGTGCTAGACCTCCGTGTTGTTTAGGAGCCGTCAGCAGGGCGCGTGGTAAACGTGTTTTTTTGTTTGCCCACACAAATTGGGTAAACACCGCTTGCACTTGCCGGAAGTAGCTGGGGGGTATTCTAATTGGTAGGGCCTGAAACAGGTATAAAAATTTGGGTAGGATACTCATTTTTATTAAATTGCACCTCCCGAACCAGGAGTGTATCCCTTTGTGCCAGTTCTCCAATAATGTTTTAGTCTTTGTCAATAGGGGGGGAAGTTAGCTTTGTATATTCGTGTCAGGTCAGAGGGGACCTTCGTGCCCAGGTAAGTCAATGTGGACGAGGTCCAACGAAACTTAAAACTCGTTTGTATGGTGGTGATGTCTTGTGTTGGTATTGATATTCCCATGGCCTCAGATTTATTATAATTAATTTTGAGATTGGACAGTTTCCCAAATGTTTCCAGTTCTTTAAGTAGGTTGGGAAGTGATGTCACTGGGTCAGTCAGTGAGAAGAACATGTCGTCGGCATACGCCGATATTTTATGTTGTCGTCGTCCGTCCGATATGCCGTGGATGTCTGTATTAAGTCTGATTGTGGAGAGCAATGGTTCCAATGAAAGTGCATATAACAAAGGGGATAATGGGCATCCCTGTCGCGTGCCATTAGTTATAGGGAAAGCATCTGACAATACTCCATTTACCTTCACTTGGGCTGTCGGATTGCTGTAAATGCCGGCTATGCGGTTAAGCATTTTCTCTCCTAGACCTATTCCTCTCAGGACAGTGAACATGTATGGCCAGTTGACTCTGTCAAACGCCTTTTCGGCGTCTGTGTTCAGGAAAACACATGGGATTTGTTTATTTTTTACAATATGTAGCAGATTCAACATTTTAGTGGTGCTATCTCTAGCTTCTCTCGAAGGTATAAAGCCCACTTGATCTAAATGAATGAGTTGCTGCAGGTGTAGTGCAAGTCGAGTAGCCAGTATTTTCGTGTACAGTTTGAGGTCGACATTAAGCAGCGATATGGGTCTGTAACTCCCGCATATCGCCGGGTCTTTCCCTTCCTTCCGTATCACTGAAATGTGCGCATTCAACGTATCTCTGGCGAATGCACCCCCTTCTCCAATTACATTAAAGACTTTTAAGAGGCGGGGTCCTAGTATTGGGAGCAGTGTTCTGTAGAATGGTAACGTGTAACCGTCTGGACCTGGTGCTTTCCCCCGGCTTCATCTGCTTCACAGCCTGTTGCAATTCCGGCAGGGTAATGGGGGCGTCTAATTCAGTCCGGGTTTCTGTGGAGAGGGTCGGAAGTTGGGCAGATGACACGTATTCGTCTAACTCTCGTTGTGGCACTGTCACTGGCGGTAAGTTGTACAGAGTGGTATAGAAGGACTTGAATTCCAGGGTAATTTGCTTGGAGAGGGTTACCCTACTTCCGTCTGATTTGGTGATGTGTGGGACATAAGTGGAGAGTCTGAGGTCTTTAACTGATTGAGCTAACAGTCTCCCGCATGTATCCCCAGATTCGTATGTAGTTTTTCGGCAGACCTGTATGGCTGCTTTTGCCCTGTACTGTAGTATGTAATTTATTTGCTTCCTAATCGTCTCTAGGTCCACTGTCAACTGTTGGGTGGGGGCATGTTTGTGTCTGGATTCCGTGACTTTAAGGTCTCTTAGCAGTTGGGCGAGTTTCTGATTCCATGCTCTTTTAATCCGGGCCCCGTGCTTAATAAGGATACCCCTAATCACCGTCTTGTGGACTTCCCATAGGGTCCCCGGCTCGCATTCTGGTTGGTCGTTTTCTAAGAAGTAAAAGTTAAGTTCTCTAGTGACCTCAGTTAGGACCTCTGGAGTCTGTAATAGGCTCTCATTTAGTCTCCAAAATTTTTGGCCGGTGGTGGAGGAGTCCGTAAGCTTGTACATCAGAAATACGGGAGCGTGGTCCGACCATGTCCTGTTTCCTATATCAGTGTGTTCTGCAGCTTCTAGTTGACTGTGGGGGATCATAAAATAGTCTATCCTAGTATATGCCTGGTGTAACGGGGAGTAGTATGTATAGTCTCTATCGCCCGAGTGCTGCAGGCGCCAGATGTCGATTAGCTGCATCCTATGTAAGGTTTTGGACATCTGTTTAAGTTGGGTAATAGGTATCTAAGTCCTGCCCAGCGAGGTGTCAACTGAGGGAGTCAGGGGGGCATTAAAGTCACCACCTAAAATCAATTTCCCCTCCGTGAACCTCTGGAGGTGTTCCAGCGTTCCTTCCAAGAACGCGGCTTGGCCTTCGTTGGGAGCATATATTGCTGCTATGGTCAATAAAGTGGTCCCAATTAGGCCCTTGGTAAAAGCAAAACGGCCCGCGGGGTCCAGTTGGCATCCCTTGCATTGCCAAGGGATTTTACCTGACAGCAGTATGGTCACCCCTTTGGACTTCGCACTTGGGTTAGTAGAGTGGTATGCTACTGGGTAGTATTTGTTTCTGAGATAGGGTAGTTTGGTGTCTTTAAAATGGGTCTCCTGCAATAGGGCTACATCTACCTGTGATCTTCTAAGGTCATTTAGCAACATGCGTCTCTTCTCTGGCGTATTCAGGCCCCTTACGTTAAGTGACATCACTTTCACACTTTGTGTCGTCATCGTGTCTGGGGTTTTATGTGTATGGTTGAGTCAGCGGTGTGATTAGGGGGGGGTGTAGGGTGGGGTGGGAAGGGTAGTAGAAAGTCAGGATAGAGAAAATTAGTGAATAAGTGTAGTTAGAAGGGTGAAAGAATAGGGAGTTGGTATTCAATTACCAAATTGGGGCTAGGTCTAGTACCCAGTCCCCGTAAAGAATCTTTATGTGCGCGTATGTCAATCAGGGAGTTATTCACTTCCCCGACCGAAGCACGCTATCCTATGTGGAGGAGCGGTAGGACAAGGCTCATTCGGGTGAGCCCTCCGCTGTCCCTCTCCCGTAATCTGGCTGGTCTGATGAACTATGCACAATTGCACTATCAGAAAAAACATTGTATGGAACATTCTGCCATCCGCTCAAACTTTTCACATTTATGGCAGTCTAACAGTATGAAATCTCAACAGAACTGCTGCTTAGCCCATGCCCTGTTATCACTAGTCCCCCTTCGTCCTGGACCCAACTGTATCCACCAGGTGACCCCACATCTATGCCCCCTTATCCCTCCTCACCCACAACCTGGGAGTGACCAAAACCGCATCCCCCCAACCCCACTATCCCAGGGGCACTAACCCGGCCTCCGCCCTCCCAGCCGTGCCCCAAGTTCCCCGAGGCTGTTGGAACAGGTTAGGCTCCATCTTGCCGGTAGACCTTTGCCTACCCCTATAAGTGGCTTAGCAGGTTATAACAGTACATTGACCTATAGTGCATGGCAAACCATGAAAATCTATACCTTAGTACGCCACCAATCATATCATTTCTGATGCGACCCTGATTCACATGCTTCTTGAGCACACTTAGCGTCTCTGATGTAGGCCTCAGGGTAAGTGAACATTATTCTCCAGTCTCTGCTCCCTGGATGCCGCACAGACCCCCGGTATTTCAGCCAGACACCCACCCATGATGGCGTCCTCCTCCAAAAGCAGAGAGAAAAAACAAAAAGTGAAAAATACAAGGTCAGAGAAACCATGGGGGGTGGAGAAAATACAGGTGGTAGGTAGCATGGATTGGCATTGGGCAGCAGACCTCTCCCTCAGGCTTCTGTGTAATAGGTGGTCCTAGGCCTGTTCTCCCCTATGTAGCCCAAAGATGCGTCGTGCGCGTTGTACACCCATCAGTCTCCAGAATGGCCTTTGCGGACTCCAGGCACCGCTGCTAGGCTAGGATGTGTCTGAGGGGAGGACGGGCACCCACCCATAAAAGAGAAAGGGCCAGGGGGTCACCCCTCCGGTAGGGGCCTAGTCCGGGAGCAGCATCCAGGGGTCAAAGTAGAATACCAACAGTAACATGGTCGCTGGCATGAAAACATTAGCGACCACCCAAATCAACCAAATAAACCATGGCGGTGTGTATTGATAGAAACAGTACCTTAGGACTCTCTCGCCGGCTCTTGAGATGTCTCCCTTGGCCTGCGGCGGCTCCTCTGCGGTCTTGGTGAGAAATCTTCCCTCTGTCTGTAGGCAGACGGTCGTCCCTTCGGTCCTGGGAGGAAGGCTAGCCAGTCGGGCAGGTCGATCGGTTCTGCTCCCAGGAAGGTAAACAGCTCCTGTAGGGCGTCCGGCTTGCGTAAGGTAAAGTACCGCTGATTCTTCCGAAAGGTCACCAAAAGTGGGTAACCCCATCTGTAGGTAAACTGGCGTCTGTGGGCTATCTCCAACAGGGGATTCAGCATGCCCCTCCTCTGCAGCGTGGCCCTTGAGAGGTCCGGCAGTATCTTGAGAGCAGCGCCATCAAACTCCAGGTCCCCCGCCTCCCATGCCCTGCGGAGCACCTGTTCCTTGTGTCCATAGTGGTGCAGCCGGCATATCACGTCTCGTGGTCTCAGGGGGTCTGTAGGCCTCAGGCCTAGCGCCCTGTGGATTCTGTCGAACACCAGTCTGTCCGGGAGGTCGGTACCCTCTATGGCCCGGAACACCGCAGTGGCTGTATCTGCCAAGTCCTCGGGTCCCGTGGCCTCCGGGAGGCCCCGGATCCACAGGTTGTTCCTGCGGCTCCAGTCCTCCATTTCCTCCGTGCGGAGCTGCTGCTCCGTCAGGGCCTCCATGTGTGTTGTCTGGGCTCGTTCCACCGCCGTGACCCTCTGGACCATCTCGGCCAGGGATGTTTCCCCCGTTTCAAGTCTGGCCGTCAGGGACGTAATGTCCGCCCTTACCACCTTCATCTCCTCGCGGTGCGCCGCCTCCACTGTCCCAATGAGCGCCGCTATATCCGCTTTAGTTGGTAGGGCCTGCAGGAGGGCCCGGAGCTCCGGGTTTATGCCGCTCATCTGGTAGGGTGCCTGCGAGTGTTCCCCCTCTTCTTCTATGTGTGGGTCCAGCGGAAAGTTCCCATATGCCTCCGAGGGCTGCGATGCAGATGCAGGGGACATAGAAGCGTGCGATGATCTGTCCTCCCCCTCCTCTGCACGCGGCTCCGCCATCTTTAGCTCCGGGGAGCCGAGCTGGGATAACCGGAAAAGTCTCCTTATTTATCCTGACGACGGGGGTTGCACCCGCGGCTCTGTGATCTTGTTGTTCCTCTTGGTATTGCGCTTCTTGACAGAGTGCATAGTGCTGTGTAATTCAGTATATTAGTCGGGATATGTGAGAGACGGACGGGAGCTCTGAGAAACACGTCTCTATTCAGCCATGTCCAGGCCACGCCCTCATCTTGTTCATTCTTCACACAATTCACAGCATGTCTTGCCCAAGGGCTGATGCAAGGCCAGTGAACAAGCGAGAGTAAGCCCCAAACCCAGCATTCTCCCATATTTATATCTCTGGTGAGTAGGGATGAGCCCGATGTTCGAGTCTAACGTAAGTCGAACAGCGAACATTATGCAGTGTTCGTGACAAATTTGAAAAGCCACGGAACACCGTTAAAGTGCTAATTTTAAAGGCTTATATGCAAGTTATTTACATAAAAAGTGTTTGGGGACCCAGGTCCTGCCCCAGGGGACAGGTCTGGTATGACTTTTAAGGGGAACCCTGCACCAAAAGTTTTTAAGAAAATGGTGTAGACCCCCCCAAATCCATACCAGACCTTTATCTGAGCACGTAACCTGGCAGGCCGCAGGAAAAGAGGGGGGATGAGAGAGCGTACCAGGCCACATGCCCTAAAAATGGGGAAGATGTTTTGGGGTCTTCCCCATGTTGATGGGGACAGGAGCCTCATCCCCACAACCCTTGCCCGATGGTTGTGGGGGTCTGTGGGTGGGGGGGCTTATCGGAATCTGGAAGCCCCCTTTAACAAGGGGACCCCCAGATCCCACCCCCTATTTGAATGGGTATGGGGTACATTGTACCCCTACCAATTCTCAAAAAAAAGTGTAAAATAGTAAAAATGACAGGAGACACTTTGGGACAATTCCTTTATTAAAAAATAAAAAAATAATGTCCTGCAATGTAAATCCATCTTCGATGACAGCGCCCGATGGACCGAAAAAAAGAAAAAAAAGAAATATATATATATATATATATATATATATATATATATATATATATACACACACACAATAAATAATATATATATATATATATATATATATATATATATATATATATATATATAAGCAGCGCTAATTAAGTGCAAGCTGTGGGGGAGGGGAAACAGTTTCAGACAGGAGTGAATCTTAAGGTAAAAAACACACAGTATCTCATGGATAAGTCTGTAATAGGAGGTGATGAGAAAAAGCAATCTTCTTAATAGAGCCGCAATGCTCTCATTCTGCCACCAACACCACCACTCGTGAAGAGAGGAAAACTGGGGGGCCGTGAGACCTCCCCTATGATAGAACTCTTACCAGACGGCGCTGGATCAAAGGCAAAAACAAAGTGGCTACAGATCTCCTCCTCTCTCAGATAGCGGATATCATCAGACGGGATGCTCACATGTGTGTAAGAAAGAAGATCCACAATAGTGTAACTCCACAAAAACACAAGTTTATTGGTCCCCAATAACTCCCATAAAAACCGCACTTACAATATATAAAGAATCATAATACATTACTCGATCATGGACGCTGCTGGAACCGCGAGATGTCAGAGCTGTGTCTCCGTCCTAACTTCCCTGCTCCGTTCAGCTGACGTACATGTGCGACGACCAGCGTTGTGACGTCACTATGATATGCAGTCACTGTATCTAACCCAGACGCGTTTCGTCAGTAATAGACATCATCTGTGGGTGTGGACAAGTGACTAGGTATGCCATATTATATGGACTGATATGCTAGCTGATTGGTTGAACTTAGGGAGATGACACAACCAGACAATCGCGCTGACATCTCGTCCATTGATTCGTCACCGCATAGCATAACATAGCATAGGATAACAACACTTACTTATACATATATTGTCTCCTATCGGAAAACAACAGGAATAATATCCTCATGTGCAAAATAGTAACCACTATTCATAACTTACTAAAAAGGTAATCTGCATATTAAAACTTTATAAAACCGCTGTATTAATAAGAAATTATAATAAAGTGCATAGTGAATGAATGACTGGGTATAACTAAACCTTACATAAATCATAATCATCAGGGATGAGCCGAACACCCCCCTGTTCGGTTCGCACCAGAACCTGCGAACAGACAAAATGTTCGTGTAAACTTTAGAACCCTATTAAATACAATGGACTCGAACGTTCGAAATCTAAAGTGTTAATTATAAAGGCTAATATGCAAGTTATTGTCCTAAAAAGTGTTTGGGGACCTGGGTCCTGCCCCAGGGGACATGTATCAATGCAAAAAGAAGTTTTAAAAACGGCCGTTTTTTCGGGAGCAGTGATTTTAATAATGCTTAAAATGAAAAAATAAAAGTGAAATATTCCTTTAAATTTCGTACCTGGGGGGTGTGTATGATATGCATGTAAAGTGGCGCATGTTTCCCGTGCTTAGAACTGTCCCTGCAAAAAATGTCATTTTTGAAAGAAAAAAAATGCATTTAAAACTGACTCGCGGCTATTAATGAATTGTCGGCTCCCGGCAATACATACAAAAGTCATTGAGAAAAAAAAAAAAGCGTGGGGGTTCCCCAGAATTCAATTACCAGGCCCTTCAGATCTGGCATGGATTTTAAGGGGAACTCCACCCCAAGTTTAAAAAAAAAATGGCGTGGAGTCCCCCTAAAAATCCATACCAGACCCCTTATCCGAGCACGCAACCTGGCCGGCCGCAGGGGAAAAGGGGGGGACGAGAGAGCGGCC
The DNA here is from genome assembly GCA_029206835.1 of Rana muscosa. Classification (NCBI taxonomy): domain Eukaryota; kingdom Metazoa; phylum Chordata; class Amphibia; order Anura; family Ranidae; genus Rana; species Rana muscosa. The sequence continues at coordinate 364,242,325 of CM055118.1, read as the reverse complement.
CCCCTCCCTCCTGAACCGTACCAAGCCACATGCCCTCAACATGGGGAGGATGTCCCCATGTTGATGGGGACAAGGGCCTCATCCCCACAACCCTTGCCCGGTGGTTGTGGGGGTCTGCGGGCGGGGGGCTTATCGGAATCTGGAAGACCCCTTTAACAAAGAGGACCCCCAGATCCCGGCCCCCCCCCTATGTGAATTGGTAAGGGGTACATTGTACCCCTACCATTTCACGAAGAAAGCGTAAAAAAATGTTTAAAAAAACACACAAACACCTTGAAAAAGTCCTTTATTTAAAAAAAAAAAAAAAAAACATTCCAGCGGTGAAATCCAGTGTCCCGCGGCGATCCCGATGTCCAGCGCTGTCCGTCATTGGTTGTGCCTGAGCGGACCTGATGGGGAACTCCCTCTCAGTATTTTAAATGTATAGACCCGCCCCTTCTAAAGTTCCCCATCAGGTCCGCTCAGCGGACCAGATGCGGAACATGAGAAGGGGCGGGTCTATACATGTATTACCAAAGTGAGAGCAGTTCCCCATCAGGTCCGCCCCCTCGGTATGTCAGACCCGCCTACGTCATTGGCTTGAGCGGGGAACTTCCTTCACTATGTAAATTTAAATTTACATAGTGAAGGAAGTTCCCCGCTCAAGCCAATGACGTAGGCGGGTCCGACATACCGAGGAGGCGGACCTGATGGGGAACTGCTCTCACTTTGGTAATACATGTATAGACCCGCCCCTTCTCATGTTCCGCATCTGGTCCGCTGAGCGGACCTGATGGGGAACTTTAGAAGGGGCGGGTCTATACATTTAAAATACTGAGAGGGAGTTCCCCATCAGGTCCGCTCAGGCACAACCAATGACGGACAGCGCTGGACATCGGGATCGCCGCGGGACACTGGATTTCACCGCTGGAATGTTTTTTTTAAATAAAGGACTTTTTCAAGGTGTTTGTGTGTTTTTTTAAACATTTTTTTACGCTTTCTTCGTGAAATGGTAGGGGTACAATGTACCCCTTACCAATTCACATAGGGGGGGGGCCGGGATCTGGGGGTCCTCTTTGTTAAAGGGGTCTTCCAGATTCCGATAAGCCCCCCGCCCGCAGACCCCCACAACCACCGGGCAAGGGTTGTGGGGATGAGGCCCTTGTCCCCATCAACATGGGGACATCCTCCCCATGTTGAGGGCATGTGGCTTGGTACGGTTCAGGAGGGAGGGGGGGCCGCTCTCTCGTCCCCCCCTTTTCCCCTGCGGCCGGCCAGGTTGCATGCTCGGATAAGGGGTCTGGTATGGATTTTTAGGGGGACTCCACGCCATTTTTTTTTTAATTTGGGGTGGAGTTCCCCTTAAAATCCATGCCAGATCTGAAGGGCCTGGAATGGATATTTGGGGGAACCCCACGTCAATTTTTTTTTTATTTGCGGCGGGGTTCCCCTTAATATCCATTCCAGACCTGAAGGGCCTGGTAATTGAATTCTGGGGAACCCCCACGCTTTTTTTTTTTTTTTTATCAATGACTTTTGTATGTATTGCCGGGAGCCGACAATTCATTAATAGCCGCGAGTCAGTTTTAAATGCATTTTTTTCTTTCAAAAATGACACTTTTTGCAGGGACAGTTCTAAGCACGGGAAACATGCGCCACTTTACATGCATATCATACACACCCCCCAGGTATGAAATTTAAAGGAATATTTCACTTTTATTTTTTCATTTTAAGCATTATTAAAATCACTGCTCCCGAAAAAACGGCCGTTTTTAAAACTTCTTTTTGCATTGATACATGTCCCCTGGGGCAGGACCCGGGTCCCCAAACACTTTTTAGGACAATAACTTGCATATAAGCCTTTATAATTAGCACTTTAGATTTCTCCCATAGATTTTTCGAATTTGCCGCGAACACCCCAATTTGTTCGCTGTTCGGCGAACGGGCGAACAGGCAATGTTCGAGTCGAACATGAGTTCGACTCGAACTCGAAGCTCATCCCTAATAATCATAATAAAATGTAAACGCTAAAAGGCAAAGTTCTATATACAATCAATGTGTATATACTAAACATGATTAATAGTATTATGGGCACCAGAATCTAGATGGAACCCAAATAATATGATTAATCCCCCTATTAGAAGAAGTATTTTAACGGGTTCTATTCATGCCGTAAATGCAGTTCATGTCTAACAGTGAACAATCATATTAGGGGACTAACAGATTTTGTATCTTCAGGGAATGACAGGCCCTGTAAGATTTCAGAGTTTATAACGTGTAATACCACCCACGTTATATACGTTCTGCAATGCCCATGCAACTTGATGTATGTGGGCCGAACCAAAAGGAAATTGAAGATTCGTATCTCTGAACATATACACAATATAGAGATTGGATATAAATATCATAGTGTATCCTTACATTTTAAAGAACACCATAGTCAAGATCCCTCCGTTCTGAAATTTTGGGGCGTAGATTGTATACACCCGAACTGGAGAGGTTCGAACTTGGTGCGAGAGATATTCAAAAGAGAAACACGCTGGATATTTCTCATGGATACACTCACACCTAAAGGAATGAATATAGAGCTGGATGTGAACTGTTTCATAAGTGACTACTAGTAGCTCTACTGTCCATATCTCTGTTATGAATAATGTTCTTTTATGGAGTTTAATTATTAGCATTATTATGTTTGAAAAGGAATGCATATGTTAATAAGTATTTTTTTATCTGTCTAGTACTCCTTTATTATGGTATTAATCATATTATTTGGGTTCCATCTAGATTCTGGTGCCCATAATACTATTAATCATGTTTAGTATATACACATTGATTGTATATAGAACTTTGCCTTTTAGCGTTTACATTTTATTATGATTATGATTTATGTAAGGTTTAGTTATACCCAGTCATTCATTCACTATGCACTTTATTATAATTTCTTATTAATACAGCGGTTTTATAAAGTTTTAATATGCAGATTACCTTTTTAGTAAGTTATGAATAGTGGTTACTATTTTGCACATGAGGATATTATTCCTGTTGTTTTCCGATAGGAGACAATATATGTATTAGTAAGTGTTGTTATCCTATGCTATGTTATGCTATGCGGTGACGAATCAATGGACGAGATGTCAGCGCGGTTGTCTGGTTGTGTCATCTCCCTAAGTTCAACCAATCAGCTAGCATATCAGTCCATATAATATGGCATACCTAGTCACTTGTCCACACCCACAGATGATGTCTATTACTGACGAAACGCATCTGGGTTAGATACAGTGACTGCATATCATAGTGACGTCACGACGCTGGTCGTCGCACATGTACGTCAGCTGAACGGAGCAGGGAAGTTAGGACGGAGACACAGCTCTGACATCTCGCGGTTCCAGCAGCGTCCATGATCGAGTAATGTATTATGATTCTTTATATATTGTAAGTGCGGTTTTTATGGGAGTTATTGGGGACCAATAAACTTGTGTTTTTGTGGAGTTACACTATTGTGGATCTTCTTTCTTACACACATGTGAGCATCCCGTCTGATGATATCCGCTATCTGAGAGAGGAGGAGATCTGTAGCCACTTTGTTTTTGCCTTTGATCCAGCGCCGTCTGGTAAGAGTTCTATCATAGGGGAGGTCTCACGGCCCCCCAGTTTTCCTCTCTTCACGAGTGGTGGTGTTGGTGGCAGAATGAGAGCATTGCGGCTCTATTAAGAAGATTGCTTTTTCTCATCACCTCCTATTACAGACTTATCCATGAGATACTGTGTGTTTTTTACCTTAAGATTCACTCCTGTCTGAAACTGTTTCCCCTCCCCCACAGCTTGCACTTAATTAGCGCTGCTTTTATATATATATATATATATATTTTATTTATTGTGTATATGTGTTTTTTCTGTTTATTACTTTGCCTGTCTATGGACAGGAACTAGCAGCAGCTTTTTTCCTTCATTGGTAGTAGGAGGGAGGTGTTTTATAGCACAACCTCTTGCAAGTGTTTTTTTCTTTCACCGGATTTCTCTTTTTCCTCCTGGAGCGCTCGATTGTGAAGGGCTATACGTTGGTTTGCTTAATATATATATATATATATAGCTGAGGGCGGGGCCACCCGCTGCCGTAAACGGGTGACCCCGCCTTCCTCTGATGTCATGTGGCGGCATCAGAGGGGGCGTGGTCACCAGTTTATGTCACTGGGTGGCCCCGCCCTCAACTATATAACAGCTGTCACCGCAAAGAAGCGTCAGTTGGCGGGAGCCTCCCATGGAGGTGGAGTTGTTGCGTTTTTTACATTTTTTCGGTCCATCGGGCGCTGTCATCGAAGATGGATTTACATTGCGGGACATTTTTAGTTTTTCGTTTTTTAATAAAGGACACCCACAGTGTCTCATGTAATTTTTACTATTTGACACTTTTTTGGGTGAATTGGTAGGGGTACAATGTACCCCATACCCATTCACATAGGGGGGCTGGGATCTGGGGGTCCCCTTGTTAAAGGGGGCTTCCAGATTCCGATAAGCCCCCTGCCTGCAGACCCCCACAACCACTGGGCACGGGTCATGGGGAGGAGGCCCTTGTCCCCATCAACGTGGGGACAAGATGTTTTGGGGGGACCCCAAAACACCCTCCCCATGTTGAGGGCATGTGGTCTGGTATGGTTCAGGAGGGGGGGTGCTCTCTCGTTCCCCCTCTTTTCCTGCGGCCTGCCAGGTTGCGTGCTCTGATAAGGGTCTGGTACGGATTTTGGGGGACCCCTACCCCATTTTTTTTTTATTTTGCCACAGGGTTCCCCTTAAAATTTCTACCAGACCTGAAGGGTATAAATTTTTGGGGACACCTACGCCATTTTTTTTTAACATTTTGGTGCCTTTTTTTAAAAAAAATTTCTATATTGCCGGAATCCGACAATACATTAGAGCCAGGAGCAGTTTTAAATTCTTTTTTTCCTTTAGAAATTTATTTTGCTGTGGTATTGTTCTAAACACGGGAAAAATGCACCACTTTACAGGCATACTATAGACACCCCTCAGGCACGATATTAAAAGATATATTAAATTTTTATCGTTTCACTCCAAGGTAGTATTCTCGGGAATACTACCGGTACATCGAGCCACACCAGAAAGGCAGAGGGAGATTAGGGAAGTGAACAAGTGGCTGAAGAGCTGGTGTAGTAAGGAGGGGTTTGGGTTCCTGGAGGACTGGGCCGACTTCTCAGTCGATAACCAGTACTATAGAAGGGACGGACTGCACCTAAATGAGGAGGGTGCAGATCAGCTGGGAATAAGGATGGCCAAAAAGTTAGAGGGGTTTTTAAACTAGGTGACAGGGGGGAGGGTCCAGAGATAGTGAGAGTCAGCGGGGAACATATTCTAAAGGGTAGTATTAGGGGCATTAGTGGTAGGGTAACCAAAGAACATAAACCCAAGGTAAGTATAGTAGCAAGTCCTAGTTGCAATCTGGGAACACCCAAGAGGATAGTATGTGACCGGTCAAATAATATTAATGCATTAAAGTGTCTGTTCACCAATGCCAGAAGTCTGCCAAGCAAAATAGGTGAGTTGGAAGCTCTGGTGCATGAGGAGAGCTATGATGTAATCGGTATTGCTGAAACTTGGCTTCATTCCTCACACGACTGGGCTATTAATATTCCGGGCTATGCACTCTTTCGGAAAGACAGGGTAAAAAGGAAGGGTGGAGGGGTCTGTCTCTATGTGAGAAGTGATCTCAAAGCGAGTGTGAAAGAGGACCTGGTGGATGGAGAGTGTGATGAGTCTGAAGCATTATGGGTAGGACTGCATACAGATGTGCGTAGTTCAAAGCTAATCATTGGAGTTTGTTATAGACCACCCAATGTTAATGAGGAGTTAGAGACTCAGCTCCTTGCACAGATGGAAAGGGCTGCAAGGGCTGGGACGGTGATAATAATGGGGGATTTTAACTACCCAGAAATTGACTGGAGTAATGGAACTGCTGGGACAGTTAAAGGGCAAAAATTTATAAACCTATTGCAGGACAATTTTATGGTCCAGTTTATTGAGGCCCCAACTAGGAATGATGCTCTGTTGGACCTGGTAATCTCAAACCATGCAGAGCGTATTACTAATGTTCAGATAAAGGAACACCTGGGTAGCAGTGACCATAACATGATTTCATTTGATGTTAGTTGTAAGCAAAAATCACATACAGGAAAGATAAAAACACTTAATTTCAAGAGAGCAAATTTTCCAAGGATGAGTGCTGCTCTCCAGGACTTAGACTGGGAAGGAATATTGGCATCAATGGGCACAGAACAGAAATGGGAATTCTTCAAAAAGACTGTTTGGGAACTCACTGCAAAGTATATTCCCATGGGCAATAAGTTTAAAAGGCTAAAAATAAAACCTATGTGGCTCACTGACAAAGTTAAAAAAGCTATAAACTATAAGAAAAGAGCTTTTAAAAAATATAAAAATGAGGGAACACTAGTGTCATTTAAATGTTACAAAGAATATAACAGGATATGTAAAAAGGAAATCAAGGATGCAAAAATTCAAAACGAACGACAGATTGCAAAAGATAGTAGGACAAACCCCAAAAAATTATTCAAATATATTAATAGTAAAAAGGTCAAGTCTGAGCATGTAGGCCCTTTACAAAATAATCTAGAGTGGGTGACTGGGGACAAAGAGAAGGCTAATTTATTAAATACTTTCTTCAGTTCTGTGTATACAAAGGAGCATGGGGGAGCTCATGTCCAAAATGGGGGTGGTAGTGACACAGCCCCAAATCCACAATGGCTCAAAAGTGATATGGTCCAGAAATATTTAGATGGAATAAAGGTGGATAAAGCACCTGGACCAGATGGCATACACCCACGGATCCTAAAAGAATTGAGCTCTGTAATTTCAAAGCCATTGTATTTAATTTTTAGGGACTCATTAATGACAGGAATAGTACCACTGGATTGGCGCAGGGCCAATGTGGTGCCTATATTTAAAAAGGGAATTAAGTGTTTACCAAGTAACTATAGACCTGTTAGTTTAACTTCTATAGTTGGGAAAATACTGGAGAGATTAATAAAAGACCACATAGATGAGTTCTTGCTGGAAAAAAACTATTTAAGCAACAGACAGCATGGATTCATGAAAGACAGAAGTTGTCAAACAAACCTGATTTCTTTTTATGAAGAGGTAAGTAAGACCTTGGACAGAGGGGTGGCAGTGGACGTGGTATACTTGGATTTTGCAAAAGCGTTCGATACAGTTCCCCACACACGGCTCATGTGTAAGGTAAAGTCTACAGGATTGGAAATATCAGTTTGTAAATGGATAGAAAACTGGCTAAAAGACAGAATTCAGAGAGTAGTGGTTAATGATTCTTACTCTGAATGGTCCAAGGTTATCAGTGGTGTACCCCAAGGTTCAGTGCTGGGACCCTTACTTTTTAATATGTTTATAAATGATATTGGGTCTGAGATCAAAAGTAACATTTCTGTCTTTGCAGATGACACCAAGCTATGCAGTGGAATAACGTCCTTACAGGATGTCGCCAATTTACAAGCCAACCTCAATGCTCTGTCTAATTGGGCGACTATGTGGCAGATGAGGTTTAATGTTGATAAATGTAAAGTTATGCACTTGGGGGCTAATAATATGAATGCATCATACATACTAGGGGGAGTACAACTGGGGGGATCCGTAGTGGAGAAGGATCTGGGGGTTTTGGTAGATCATAAGCTCAATAATGGCATGCAATGCCAAGCTGCGGTTTCCAAAGCGAGCAAAGTCCTTTCTTGTATTAAGAGAGGTATGGTCTCCAGAGAGAGAGATATCATTTTGCCCCTGTTCAAATCATTAGTAAGACCTCATCTGGAATATGCAGTTCAGTTTTGGGCCCCAGTTCTCAAAAAGGATATTGGGGAACTGGAGAAAGTGCAGAGAAGGGCAACCAAACTGATAAGAGGCATGGAGGAGCTCAGCTATGAGGAGAGATTAGAGGAACTGAATTTATTCTCTCTTGAGAAGAGGAGATTAAGGGGGGATATGATCAACATGTACAAATATATAAGGGGTCCATATAGTGAACTTGGTGTTCAGTTATTCACTTTACGGTCAACACAAAGGACAAGGGGGCACTCTTTGCGTCTAGAGGAAAAGAGATTTCACCTCCAAATACGGAAAGGTTTTTTCACAGTAAGAGCTGTGAAAATGTGGAATAGACTCCCTGCAGAGGTGGTTCTGGCCAGCTCAGTAGATTGCTTTAAGAAGGGCCTGGATTCTTTCTTAAATGTACATAATATAACTGGGTACTGACATTTATAGGTAAAGTTGATCCAGGGAATATCCGATTGCCTCTCGGGGGATCAGGAAGGAATTTTTTCCCCTGCTGTAGCAAATTGGATAATGCTCTTCTGGGTTTTTTTGCCTTCCTCTGGATCAACTGTGGGTATAGAATTGGGTATATGGGAGTGTACGATATATGTTTATTTTTATTTTTTTATTTTTATTTTTTACGGTTGAACTGGATGGACTTGTGTCTTTTTTCAACCTGACTAACTATGTAACTATGTAACTTTAAGCATTATTAAAATCCCTGCTCCCGAAAAAACTGCAGTTTTTAAAAACTTTTTTTTTTGCATTGATACATGTCCCCTGGGGCAGGACCCGGGTCCCCAAACACTTTTTATGGCAATAACTTGCATATAAGCCTTTAAATAAAAATAAGCAATTTTGATTTTTCATGTTCGTGTCCCATAGACTTGAACGGTGTTCGCTTGTTCGTACAAATTTTTTTTGCCTGTTCGCATGTTCTGGTGCAAACCGAACCGGGGGGTATTCGGCTCATCTCTACTGGTCAGTAGGCTGGATCCAAAAGCTTGGGAATTGAGACACGCATGTTAACACTCCCCCTTCCCCCCCAGCCTTGGCCAGACGCTAGCTAACTGATACAGTTGTAGGTAACCTGCCTACATGCTCAAGAATGTACTGCAGGCCATTCCTTTTATAGTGTTGCTAATCTGCCTTTTACTCCTTCCCCTGGCACATTGCAACCCCTTTCTTGATAATGTGCTCTTTTCCTACTGAATTGAACTGAAATTCCTACTGAACTTTACCAAAAAAGAGGTATTGTTTAACGTGAAAAAAAAAATAATTGTTTTTCTCACTAATAATTTTTCTGGGACAGTAGCAAAGTCCCTATAGTCCAGCAATTACAGTTCTCTTGGTGTTCTGAGTATGTATAAAGATGACTCTTGACTGATCCTCTCCCTTGTAATGTTTGGAGGCATGGGCCTGAGCTGCAGTTTCACTTATTTCTTACTGAACAGATTTTCTATATACAAGGAGATTAAAATTCTCAAAGATGATCTCTCAACTACACAATTTAAAGGTACCTCTATTTTGTCTTTTCTGCAATCAAAACATGTGTTTTTTCTTTTTTTTTCTTTGTTTGTTTTTTAACCAAACATTAAATAAAATGTAATCAAAAATTTAAAAAAAATATGTATTTACATTTTTAAACATACTAATAATATACTGTGTATATTTAATATTTTGAGTCACGATTCTTAATGCATATCTATATCCAAAAATGTAATATTTTCTTTTATTTTGTGTTTTTATTATACTTTATTTTCACAGTGTGATCCTGCCAGTAGCACATTTCCTGTCCTCACTTATTTTTACTTACTGTGAAAATTTTGGCTTTTGGGGTGAAACACACCCTAATACATTTTTAGCATACCTTGACAGAGTCAGCATGAGCAGACTGTACAGTATGCTGCAATATAGGTGGATAAAGAATCCCCCTTTTTAATGCAAATTCTACTAGACATATATCAGGGTGTATAGCTTTGATCACATCACACCTTATCTGCATATTTTTTTTTAAGGTCAGTAAACTGAAATACTGAAGTAGGTCAGCATGAGACCGAGACAACCTGAATTTTCAGAAAAAAAAATAGCAGTTTCAATGTTTCCCTCATAGCAGGCTTCCTATTATGATTTTAGGTCAATTGTATTGATATTTTAGTTTACTGTTTTTTAAAACATAAAAGTTTGAAACACAATTTGTAAGTGTAAAATTCCACTTCAGCTATTGACCTATGTAAATAATATACTTTTTTCAACCAAGGTTGTATGTGTGTGTATGTATATGTATGAATGTGTGTCTGTGTGTCTGTGTGTGTGTGTATATATATATATATATATATATATATATATATATATATATATATATATATATATATATATATATGTATGTGTGTATATTTATCTTTTTTTTTAAGTCCCAATTATAATCGCTAAAGAAAAACTGTCCAAATCACTATAGTACATGCCCATTAAAGATCTAAAAAAAATTATAATAATTGAATACTTTTAATGTTTTTTCTAAATGCTCATAATTTTTATTACATTTATATACACTCCTACAATTTGTTTTAGTTTTGGATCCAGTGCAGGGTTAAATTCCAGTCTTGTTTTCATAGCCATCCATGTCCCCATCTGGAAGAATTCCTCTCCATATGTGATGTGAAATCCAACTTTTTTTTTTTTTATGCATTCTTAAATTAAAAAAAAAAAAAAAAAACATTATCAGATATAGTTGCAATTTTATGAATACTGTATGATATCATGACAAGACTCTCTGTTATAACAATCTGCAAGTGGTAAGTCAAAGAAACACTATATTGTCAAAAGTATTGAGATGCCTGCCTTTACACGCACATGAACTTTAACCACTTCAATACCGGGCACTTTCCACCCTTCATGCCCAGACCAATTTTCAGCTTTCAGCGCTGTCACACTTGGAATGACAATTGCGCAGTCATGCAATGCTGTACCCAAACAAAAATTGTATAATTTTGTTCCTACGAATCAAGCTTTCTTTCGGTGGTATTTGATCACAACTGTTTTTTTTTTTCATTTTTCCTAAACAAATTTAAAAAAAAAGACAGAAAATGTTTTTCTTTGTTTTTGCTATAAAATGTTGTAAATAAGTGATTTTTCTCCTTCACTGGTGGGCGCTGATGAGGCTGCACTGACAGGCACTGATAAGGCAGCACAGGTGGGCACTGGTGAGGTGGCACTGATGAGCACTGATGATGAGGCACTAATATGCAGCACTGATAGGTGGCACTGGTATACAGCACTGATAGGTGGCACTGATAGGCGGCACTGTTGGGCACTGATGAGAAGGCACTGGCAGGCTTTACTGCTGCACACTGATTGGCACCTTTAAACCTCATACCTGGTGGTCCTGCATGGAATCCCTGGTGGTCCTGGGTGGGTACCCTCAGGGGCTGTGCTGATAATCAATCAGCACAGACTCCCCTGTCAGGAGAGCAGCTGATCGGCTCCCCTCTACTCACGTCTGTCAAATGCAACTTGAGAAAAAGCCGATAATTGGCTCTTCCTGTTTATTCTGTGATTGGACACAGCTGATCACCTGGTAAAGAGCCTCCATCAGAGTCTCTTAACCCAGATCGGAGATGTGGTGTGTCAGACTAACGCGCCACACCACCGTTCGCTGCGCTGCGGGCCCCCAGTTGCGTGCGTTTGCGGGTTATCCTGATCACATCATATGACGTCTAATCAGGATAACAGAACCACTTTGCGCACGTCATATTGCTCTATGGTGGGCAGGAAGTGGTTAATGGCATCCCAGTCTTAGCCCGTATCTTATTCAAGTGTGTGTGGGGGCAACCAGGTGAGGAGTACAAAGACAAGTGTATCTTGCCTACAGTCAAGCATGATGGTGGGAGTGTCATCGTCTGCGGCTGCATGAGTGCTGCCGGCACTGGGGAGCTACAGTTCATTGAGGGAACCATGAATGCCAACATGTACTGTGACATACTGAAGCAGAGCATGATCCCCTCCCTTCAGAGACTGTGACGCAGGGCAGTATTCCAACATGATAACCACCCCAAACACTCCAAGATGACCACTGCCTTGCTAAAGAAGCTGAGGGTAAAGGTGATGGACTGACCAATCATGTCTCCAGACCTAAACCCTATTGAGCATCTGTGGGGCATCCTCAAATGGAAGATGGAGGAGCGCAAGGTCTCTAACATCCACCAGCTCTGTGATGTCATCATGGAGTAGTGGAAGAGAACTCCAGTGGCAATCTGTGAAGCTCTGGTGAACTCCATGCCAAGGAGGGTTAAGGCAGTGCTGGAAAATAATGGTGGCCACACAAAATATTGACACTTTGGGCCCAATTTGGACATTTTCACTTAGGGGTGTACTCACTTTTATTGCCAGCGGTTTAGACATTAATAAGGGGAGAAGCACAAAAGTGCCACTCTAAGTGCAGTAGTAACAGTAAATTTTAATGAATAAAATGGAGGGGGAGCATATATGTACTCACAAACGTGGAGTTTAAAAGTGGACATATAAGATGGAGGAGTCCATGTTCTTTCTCAGGCAGAACGGTGGTGCGAAACCGATGGCGCCGGTAGCAGCCGGCGGTTGCTGGGCCGCGATTCGACCAATGCAGGGAGGAATGGAGCCAGGGATGGAGAGATCCTCAGCGGGCATTGAGGCCGTGCTGCGAGCCGTGACTCGCGGTGAACTTCCGGGTTGCTGGGAGATCAATGTGTTCCGGGTGACTGGAGAACCAATGGGTAAGCGCTTTCGGAGCATGCGCTCCTTCATCAGACCTAGTGGGGGCCATCTTGGATCAGGGCTTTATATGCTCTACAACCCAAGCTACAGGGTCCTAGTGCCCATAATGGTAACAAATAGGATATAATAGCAATAAAAAAGCATTTCAATGTAAAGTGGGCTACAGGAACCTGAAGTATATATGGACAAGCAAAAACACATCATAATGGTCACAAGAAGGAAAAGGGGAAGATATAAATGGTCTGTAGACCAAATCAAATTAAAAAATATATATGTAAGGAAATAAAATATTAATTTGTATGAAAAAAGATTTTATATAAAAAGAGAAAAAGGGGGGGGGGGAATTACTTAATAGGGAACATTATAAAAAAACACTAATAATACAGAAATAAATGACAAAAATTACAAAGATGATTGATCACTAAATAAGAAGAATTATTATTATATATCAATGTGTGTTAATTGGCGTGATTATCAATATAATAATCAAAATCACTGGGGAAGAAAGAAAGGGCAGGGGGAATGGGAAATGGGGCTACGGTGGTAAAAAGGGGAAAGGGGGTGCAGTGGAGGAAAGGAGGGGGGAAAAAATTGGGGGAAAAACAGGGGGGGTCATAAACTGAATCTAGGACTAGGGGAAAAAAGGACGAAGGAAAAGGGAGGGAAGAAAATATTCAAATCAGATTGTTAACCCCTATCTCCTCATTAAGGCCCCCGGGCGAAAGAGTATCCAAATTGTATATCCAGAAAGTTTCCCTCTGGCAGAGACATTTAAAACACTCCGCCAGAGGGAACCTTCCAGGGATGGATTCAATGACCCAAACCCCAAGACCTGTGGAGGATTGTGCATGATGTTTAAGAAAATGGAGGGGGACGCTATGTTTATCATTACCACCCTCTACGAAGCGACGATGTTCGCCAAATCTTTTCCTAAGTGTGCGGAAAGTTCTCCCAACATAGTGGAGACCGCACGGACAAACCAAACAGTACACCACAAATTCAGTGGAACAATTGAAAAAGCTGGAAATTGGATAGGTTTTCCCTTTTACTGTGAACTCCTTCTGACCGTGACTGACATGTTTACACGTTAGACAAGCTCGCTTACGGCATTGAAACATGCCAACTAAAGGAATCAAACAGAGTTCACGTCTTGGTGCAACAGGGAAAGGTTTGTATTTGCTGGGAGCTATTCTTCCTATATGAAAATTTTGGTTTTGGGGGTAGAATGGATTTTAACTGGAGGTCTTCTAGCAAAATGGACCAGTGTTTAGTGAGAATCTGCTCCATTTTTTTATGTTTAGTATGAAATTGAGTAACAAATCTGAATGGTTGGGTGGGGGATTGGTTAACTCTTGGTTGCACAGCTTTATCTGACAAATAGAAGTTGAAGGCCTCATCGACAAGTGTGGATGGGAAAGCTTTTTCTATAAATTTTTGTCTGAGGAGGGACCCTTGTTCGATGAAGTCTTCTTCAATGGTACAATTCCTACGAAGACGGCAAAACTGAATTTTAGGGATGTTTCTAATCCATCTTGGGTGATAGCAACTTTGATGGTTTAGAAACAAATTGCCGGCTGTAGGTTTGGTATAGTTTTTGGATACTATTTTGCCATCTTTATGGTATAACGTTAAATCTAAAAAGGAAAGTTGTTGGGAGTGATGTTCTGAGGTAAAGGATAGACTGAATGTGTTATTGTTACAATGTTGCAAAAATTGGGTGAACAGGGGCTCTGGGCCATCCCAGATGACAATGATGTCATCTATATACCTCCCATAAAAGACAATATGGGAGGTATAAGGGTTGTTGTGCCAGATGTAATTGGCTTCCCAGAGACCCATAGTGAGATTGGCATAGCTAGGGGCAAAATTGGCCTCCATAGCTGTGCCCATTGTCTGTAAATAAAACTCCCCTTTAAATTCAAAATAGTTATGGGTTAAACAAAATTCAGTTGCTGCCAAAATGAAATCTGCTTGTCTGGGATTGAGTAAGGGGTCTGTAGATAAGAAATGTGCTGTGGCTCTAAGGCCAATGGGGTGCGGTATAGAGGTATATAAAGAATTAACATCTAAAGACGCCCACAAATAAGTGGGTTCCCAGATGTAGTGAGTCAGTTGTTCCAAGAGGTGGACTCCATCCCTGATATATGATGGAAGATTTTGTGCTAATGGCTTCAAAAACTGATCTATATATTGGGAGATGGGACTGGTTATACTATCCATGGCAGCAACTATGGGCCTGCCGGGTGGATTGGTTGAGTTTTTATGAAGTTTTGGTATGTGGTAGAAATATGGAGTGGAAAATAAATCTTTTCTGAAAAAGGCATAATCAGATTTGGTAATTATACCATCCTCCTTGGTCTGAGTGATAAGTGTGGTAGCTTTAACAGTAAAGGCAGGTAAGGGATCGGAACAGAGTTTTTTGTATGTGGAAGTGTCAGATAAAAGGCGTTGGGCCTCTAAGAGATAGTCACTTTTATTTTGGACCACTATGCCACCTCCTTTATCTGCGGTTTTAAAAACCAAGTCATGATGCTGGGCAAGATCATTTAATGCCGTTTGTTCGTTGGGAGTGAGATTGCGGTGATTGGAGTGACTGGTGTGTGTCTGATTACAAAGTTTAATAATGTCAGAATTAACAACTTGATAAAATGTTTGTAAGTAAGGTCCTTTAACGTGTATGGGATAGAAAATAGATTTTGGTCTGAATTTTGTATGTTGCACTGGGGGAGAGGTGTATAGGTGTTGTGTGAAGAGAGATAAATCTTCATCTTCATCCCCCTCTATATCCCCCTCTCCATAATGATACAATTCTTCTAATAGGCGTAGGTCTACTGGATTGGGACTAACTGGGCAAATAGGAAAAGTTTGAGTAGGAGAATTGAGCGGACATACCGTATCTTTGGGGGATTTGAGATTATAGTACTGCTTGAGAGTCAAGATACGTATAAAACTGTGCAAATCCTTGAATAATGTGAAAGAATTAGGAAAAGAGGAGGGAGCAAAATTCAATCCTCGTTGTAAGATGAGAATCTCAGATTCTGATAATGTATGGGAAGATAAATTAAAAATCTTTATTGTTTGTAAAGCTTGGCCCTTGGATTTATGTTGTTGTCTTCCCCCTCGCTTTCCTCTTCTTCTAATTTTATTTTTCCGGTTAGTTGGTTGGGGGATTGCGAGGGGGACTGGACTAAAAAATCTATAGAAGTGAGAGAAAGGGGGTTATCTAGGAGAGGAGTCCTGTTAGTACCCTCAATGAGTGGGGGGATCTTTCGATCCTTAGGAATAACAGCAGATGTTGCACAAACTGCCAAAGGAGATAGGTTTCCCGCAGAACCAGAGTCCACAGCGACAACGATGTCTTCTGGGACAGTGGTCGGGGGAACCACAGTTGCATGGGTCGAAAGGGAAGACCCTTTAGTGGAGAGAGGAATGGAAAGATCTCTGGAAATATCAGTGGATAGTAAGGGAAGGGGAGAGCAATTACTCTGATTAGACATTTCCGCAAGTGGAAGTCTTGGTCTATAATTGTTTTTAAATCTATTTCTTTTATCACGCTGAGGTTTAGGAGTAAGAGAGCGAAATCCTGCATTGTGCAGGTTAGAGGAAAAACCATGTTGACGGAATGGAGCACCCTGATGGTGGACAGGGAAAGCTGGCACGCCATGAGGAACCAAATTGTAATCCCTGTACTGAGGTCTCCAATCCATTAGGGGCATGGGCGGAGGACGTGAATGAGATGGCGGTCCCACAGGGGGTATGCAAGATCCTCTCTTCCAATTGAAAACCCTACCCAGGTTGTAATCATCAAAATCTCTCCTCATGTTACCCAGCTTTGCTTCAACCAATTTGTCCTCATCTTTTTTGGTATGTTGTTTGAGGGTATTGAACCAAGTGCTGGGCAAATGGGATCAGAGTTTGCTGAGAAGGGTTATATTGGTCTTGAATTGCTGCACTAACGCTGAGAATTTTTGGTCTTGTTGTTTTATGACAGTGTGCATCCATTTTTGGGTGCAAAATTCAGATATTTGGGACCATTCAGTTAGTAATTCTCATGACAAGAAAGGACAAGTTTTAAGAACCCTAAAGGCCCGAGGGGAAATAGAGTGGGAGATATATTGTTCTAAAAAGAACTTATCCCACCACTGGTGGTTGGCTGAAATTATATTATGTTCAATCTTCCTAAAAAGTGTGCAACAATCTTTAAAAACGTGTTTAGGGATAATAAATTGGTTATGAAAAAAATCTGGTGGAAATGATGTGTATAATGTATCCAAAGTTGAATACTTGGCATCTTCTAGATGTTGCAGCCACTCCATATTGTATGGGTGGAAAAAATGGGTCGAAGGAGAATTGGATGTGTGTGGGGAGCGTGTGAAGTGACCCACACACACATGCAATAAAATTGGCTGTGACTCGCAACAAATGGGCCAAATGCTCAAAGGGTGTGTATATGTCTATATATGTGCTTGCACAGATGCACACATAGACATATGCGCGCTCACACACACACACAAGTACGTACGTGAGCACTTGTATGGGTGAAAAACGGATATGCTACATGCATGTAAACATGTTCAAAACCAAATATGATGTGATGTCATAAACACAGAATTCCTGTAGTGACCACAAATAACCATGGATATATGAAATATACAATCAAATCCTAAAATTTCTTAAATGATGATGACAAGCAAGAGTAAAAGGAAGGGGCGAATTTTTCTGTATGCTTATATTACACATACGTGTATACACATACATACACTTACACATACAGCATGTGTTGTGAATATTATTGAAATACCAATAAGGACAGGAAAAAACTAAACGTTGGAAATAAAAATGTCTGATGGTACAGAAGCACAACCTAAGCTTCTTTAAACACACAGCACATATAGGAGGAAGTTGGTGCTGGTACCAGAGGCAATAAAACAACTAATAAGGATGGGAATAAAAACCAGGGAGCTGAAATAAAAAAAAATATTAAAAATACAAAATCAGTGGACACTATTAAAAATGTTCACATGAGTCTAAAAGAAAATCTTTCTAGTCCATCCTAAACACTTAGAAGGCAGCCCAGTGAAGATGTGAAGCAAATCCAGGGAAGCTGAGGGGAGAAGCACAAAAGCGCCACTCTAAGTGCAGTAGTAACAGTAAATTTTAATGGATAAAATTGAGGGGGAGCATATATGTACTCACAAACGTGGCGTTTAAAAGTGGACATATAAGATGAAGGAGTCCATGTTCTTTCTCAGGCAGAACGGTGGTGCGGAACCGATGGCGCCGGTAGCAGCCGGCGCTTGCTGGGCCGCGATTCGACCGATGCAGGGAGGAATGGCTGTGTGTTGTGCTATTTTGAAGGGACAGCAAATTTACACTGTTATACAAGCTGTACAATCACTACTTTACATTGTAGCAAAGTGTCATTTCTTCAGTGTTGTCACATGAAAAGATAGAATAAAATATTTACAAAAATGTGAGGGGTGTACTCACGTTTGTGAGATACTGTATATGTCTACTCTGTTTCTTCACCTTTGAAATTAAGAGTTTGGATGTATAAAATGCATTTTCTGTTTTAATGTATTTGTACCATGTTTATTGCTTTTTTTTTTATTACTTCGGTGTAATTTATGGAACGAAACAATGAGTGTAGAATTTCTTCTCTTGGGATACCAGAACCTTGGTGCCTCTAAGAACCTCATATTCTGTTTAATTCTTGTGATTTTTTTGATGACTGTGGCTGGAAACTTCCTGATTATTGGGTTGATCTCAATAAGTTCTCAACTTCATTCTCCAATGTACTTCTTTCTTGGCCATCTTGCTACAACTGACCTATTGGTTTCAGTCTGTATTGTACCGTCTCTGCTCAATGTCTTAAAAAAGGATGGTTTCATTATTTCCTTAGGTCCTTGCATCTTTCAACTTTTCCTCTTTTGTGTTTCTGAGACAGTTGAGTGTTTCATACTCACAGTGATGTCCTACGATCGTTACTTGGCAATCTGCTGCCCTTTGCATTATAGCTCCATTATGAACAATAGACTTCAGCATCATCTTATCTTCTGGTCTTGGTTTTTAGGAACCATGTCCTCCATAAATTTAGCGGCCCAAATCTACATTCTGTGTTACTGTAAAGCCAACATCATTGACCACTTCTTCTGTGATATGGTTGCTCTTCTGGAACTCTCCTGTTCAAACACTTTTGCTGTAAAAGTACAAGATTTAATAGTTTCAGTGACAGTCACACTTCTCCCGTTTGCATTCATATTTTTAACCTATGTCTGTATATTTGTCACCATCATTCATAGTCCAACCCCAACAGGAAGACAGAAAGCTTTCTCTACTTGCACGTCCCACCTTCTTGTTGTCACTGTATTTTATGGTTCTCTCTTTTCTGTATATGGGTCACCATCTAGTGGTTACTCTGCCAGTCTTAATAAAAGCCTGTCGTTAATTTTTACTTTAATTACCCCACTTTTTAACCCTCTTGTCTATAGCCTACGGAGCCAGGAGATAAGGTGTGCCTTTGGGAAACAAGTAAGAAAGTTTCAAGCTTACAGAGACTTAGGCCCCATACACACTATTAGATTTTATGCAGACGTTTGTCTTCAGATTTACCAAAATCATATAATATGAGGTCAAACCTTAAGAGTTTTAATTTGTATGCAATCAGGCAGGTCCTTGCACTACATGGTTTTGGCAAATCTGAAGACAAAAATCTGCAGGAAATCTAACAGTGTGTATGGGGCTTAAGGCTGGCCATAGACATATCAAATTTCTTTCTGCAACCATGGACAATGTTGACAGGGGAACCCCTCCCGTGGAGCCATTGTGTTCTCTAGGCAGGAGGTTGAGGCAAACTGTCCCCGCCGGGAGAACACAGTGATTATTCCTAGTGGCTATAACAGCTGCTTGCAATAATCTCATGTAAAAGCCGGCAGGCTGGTTGTACCCAAGTTGAGCATTCGTACATTTAGCCTGCTCATACATGGTTCATATCTCGGCCAGTTCCTGTTGAACCGGCTGAGATTTGAACCGTCTATGGCCGGCTTTATTTAGATATAATTAAAATATGTAATTAAACTTAACATGACCTTATGTATTTTTGATCTGCAGAAACACATATCCAACAAAAGAAGGGGTTATATACTCACCTTTATTACTGCTCATGCGACTGAACATTGCTCTGTTCCCAGAAGTCTGCTAGTAAACTGACTGAAGAGTAGCCACACACAAAAAAGTAGTAAGATGTAAGTGACATTTTAAAATCTCCAAAAGTGCAGCGCTAAATGAAAATAAACCAAATAAATTCATAAGAACATAGTCACAAATAAACATGGAAAACAAAATAAATTATAAATGTAGCACCCTCTACCATAGGTAGCTGCCAGAGCAGGTAAATTTAGGCAGGCCTATGCTTCAGGCTAGGCCTGCTTGTTTTGATCTGGGGGCAGGGAGTGGTTAGTGTAGCAGTGGGTGTAAACCACCTGTACTTCAGTTCTTGGGCACCTCCCCTGCTTCCAGGGAGAATGTTCTGGAAAAAGGGCAGGGCAGAGAGCTGGAGTGACAGGGAGCTCATGTGAGGAGCCCTGAGCAATCCCCAACTGGAATTGGCAGGGGACAGGCCTCCCATATAAACTCAGGTCCAGCCAACTAGAGGGGAGTTGTCAGCTGGTAGACATGGAGAATGGAGTGCTAGATAGCAGCAGGAGGCCCATCCCCATCTGGGGGGGGGGGGGTGCGCGCCTCTGCGGAAGAGCCTGGGAGAGCTGGGAGGGAGCCTCACCCTTACACGGTCATGGAGGAGATGTCCTGGAACAGAGGGGCTGGAGAAGTTATCGGAATCCATGTCCAGTTAACGTTCTCCATTATGGACTCGGGGCAGGAGAAGGCCGGTGAGTGTGACACAGTGGATTTCTGGAAGAGGCATGACAGGGAGCTGGGTGCAAGGCCAGA
The DNA here is from genome assembly GCA_029206835.1 of Rana muscosa. Lineage (NCBI taxonomy): Eukaryota > Metazoa > Chordata > Amphibia > Anura > Ranidae > Rana > Rana muscosa. The sequence continues at coordinate 364,221,799 of CM055118.1, read as the reverse complement.
GGAGAGACTGTGGGGTTTGTGTCAAATCTATGCGGCCTGCGGGCGCAGGATTTGCAAGTTTGGCTAGCTGGGATCAGTAGTCCACCAACTAATACAAGCTGCTAAATGACTAGGCCACCGGGGAGGGGTACTGCCGGCCCCTGGCCTAGTAACAAGTCAGCAAATACAGCCAGCATCAGGGATTATTCAGAGTGATCTCTTTTGTAAAGTGAATATGATGGAACAGGAAGACTAATAGTTTACAGTGGAAGTTTTTTGCAGGAGGAAAGGAGTCCTGGGAGCAACAGTCTGCAGGAGTTGATGCAGAGGAGGAACAATAGTCCGTAAGGGTTATGCAGGAGATGTGACTGTAAATGTTAAAGTCCATCAGTTCTTCAAGGCTCAACCTATTCTACCAATTTCTTTAAATATGATAGCAAAGCAATCTGTTCTATGGGCATTCCATATTCCCTTTCCCCCAACCAAGTTATATCCCCCAATAAACAAAAACAAAACAACGCAAATGACTGTTCATTGTCTCTGAGAGTGATATATGGAGGTCTGGCAGCAGGGTGATATGGTGGATGTTAGTAACTAGTAGCAACCATCCGCTACATACATATACATAAAAAGGGAATGAAAACTCCCAAAACATGCCGAAGTGCTTCATGCAATAAATAAACAATCACTGTGTAACTCTGAACATAAATAAAGTGAACATCCAACAAATCATACCTATAGCAATTGTCGATCAATATTAGTAAAAAGTCCACCAATGTGCATTGTTCAAAACTCACATAACACTGTGCAATATAACACCCCACCTCTAGGTCTTGTAGGGGAATTCCATGGAGACACGATACAGACACACACACCCCTTACCAGAAATTTATGACACTCCATTTTTCGAGTAGCCATATGTGCTTGTTGGATCAAAGCCTTGAACAGCAAAAGGCAGGAACAACTCCTAACTCCAACCAGTATCCACTCAAAAGACAGGGCAATAGAGAAAGAGCCCAAGCCTCATAGTGTAGTAGAAGTATAAAAGCCTTTATTTACAAATAGGTATCACACTCACATATTAATCCTTGGTGCCATACATATGGTGCAAGATCCCGGGGCCCCAGAGGCCTAATGATGACCTTGAGGGTTAGGGAGAGCTGACATCCTTCCTTGCAGAGTGGGTTTACCAGGCATGTTGGGTGTGATGCAAGAATAAGTGATGGGCGCCAGTCACTTTTGAATACGAACAAGAGATTTATTATCTCTTAACAGAACTGTGGGAGAGAGGGTTAAGGCCAGGACACCCTTGAGTATATGCAATGGTAATTGGCAGACTCAGAGACTTCTATAGGTAGACAGCTATACAGTGGAAGGCTTCCAGCCATAACACTTCTGTATAGGTAGGACTGCTGTCTCCTATGGCAACTAATCTTGTAACAGTCACTAACGGTAGTTGTACATAACTATTGGTAACACTGAACAGTCCTTTACTTATGCCACTGCAGATCTTCACTCACGGAGCTCCAAGTCTCTCAGTAGACATTTCCATATCCCGTCGTCACTGGATCCTCTGAGCTCTTCCACAGCTATCCTACTGTATATGCCTTAAGCGTCACCCCCGCTATCCTGCTGGGCCACTGGTTTGGCACTTGTTCATGCTTTCCCACTTCTTCACCATCCCCGACTGGTAAGAAGACTGCTCAGGTACTTGCTTCAGCTTACTCACAGTAATCTCCAGTAACAAGGTGGATGGTCCCTTAGTGGCGACAGCTTCCCCTCTACCTCTGACCACAACTGGTTCCCTGAACCTTCACAACTCAGTTGGACCCCAATTCTGCAGTCCCATCCCTACACTGCTTCTCCTGCTCCTGGATAGGCCTCAGGCATCCTAGCAGCCAGGTGTCCCCAGGATAGGCCTCAGGCTTCCAGGCCTAGCAGCCCAAGGCGACATAACAAACGTCCACCCAGACAGCCGTCCAGGTGGCACATAACCCCGATCACTTGACCCAACCCAAATAAATAGGCTCTCCAAGCAGGCCAAGGGGCTTAAAGAAACCCTTGCCTATTGGCTGAGACACCATTCATAATCTGTCCTTGCTATGCCCTTGTCTTATCTAATGTCACCAGATACAATGCCACCTAGTGACAGAAGAGAGAAGTGCGGCAATTCCAGAATTAGGAGGAAATCAGTGGATCTCCTAACAATTAGCCAGGACAATTACTACTGCAACCCTGCCTAAACACCAGGGTATGAAGAGGAAAAAATTAAAAATATGGACAGCCGCACTCCAAAAAACCTTTGACGGTCGCCTTTATTGTAAAAAGATGGAAAATTACACCAAAATTCATCACAGTATAGCCAGGGTAACTGCTTACATGTTTCACACTGAAGGTCAGTGCTTAATCATAGCTATCATATGCTACGTGCATTGCTGGCACCCACGGTAGTCCTGTCATTATGGATTGTTGGAGTGTATCCACCTGGAGCTGTAAAAATCTCTCTCTCTAAACACCATGGTGCTACACATAGAAAGAAAACTGCAGCATAAAACAATCCAGAGACATTCAGAATGTGGCGACTGTGCATGAAGACATTACATCAAGTGCAGCTCTCCAAGTTTCATCATATGATGACGTCGGGTGTGTGGCTAAGTGACAACATCATACTCTCCATATATATCTATATACTGTATCTGACTATCCCTTGGGCAGATACAAACATACATTGACTAAACACTAGGGTTGAGCGGACCCGAACTGTAAAGTTCAGGTCCGTACCGAACTTTTGGGTTTTTGGGTCCCGGACCCGAACCCGAAAATTGACTTATGTTCGGGTTCGGGTCCGGTGTTCGGCAATATGCATGTGTAGCGGGTGTTTACTTTCCCGCCAGTAATTTTGAATTTTTGCGATGACACCAGTGGTGTATCTCCGGCGGTCCACCGGGTGGCGCTGTCACTTTGGGCCGACGGACGAATCATTGCTGGGTCGAATCCTTTTTTGCCCTACTTCGGCAGTCGTGTGGTGGGGCGGGGAACCCGCTACGCATGCCGGAGAGGGGTATAAACGGGGCCGGCCGTTTTGTCACGGGGTTTGTTGTCCCTGGCACCTTTAGCCTGCGGACGGAGTTCGTGTTTTTCGTCCTCTGGGCACTAGGCCTGGAGGACCACCGGAGATCGTGTTCCATCTCAGGCACCTTTAGCCTGAGATGAGGTACTTGGACGGAGGTCCGGAACTCAGTGCCCAACACTGAGTTCCGCGAGGGAAGGATCCTAGGGTGCTCCGGAGGTGGACGCCTTAATCCGAGGTGGACGTAATGGACCGGGGAGAGCTTCTCATCTGAAGACCCGGTGCAGCATACTGCCGGTGACGGGTGAGCCTCTTGTCGGAGACCGTCCGGAACGTGAATTTCCCTCGTGCGGAGACCATAGCCACTCTTTGGAGGAGAGTGGAGGAAAGAACTTGTGTCTGGGCCTATGTATCTACACTTTCACACCTCCTGTTCTGTTTGTAAGCAAGTAAGTCTCTGAATAAAGGAGTGTTGGACTTGCAACGGTGTGAGACTCAGTTTCCTGGCAGACGGTTGGATTCGATGCACAATACAGGCCTGAAGGTAAAGAAATAACTCTGGCCAATACCACTTATACATTTGTGGTGGAAGCCTGGCGTAGCGGACCCACTCCCTTTCCCATCATACCCCTAGACCGGAGACATTGCTAGCGAGAACTTTAATAGAGGGGATTGGGAGTGGCCCCTCGAGAGAGCCCGCTACACATGGGGGCTCATCCGGGATATGTGTTGTGCATCACTTGTTAGAAGAGCGTGTCTGCCGGGAAGAGTCAAGTGCATAGGCCGAAGTGCAGCCCTACTCGAAAGTCGTGGACATGACCTCAGACGAGGAAAGGCCCGCGCAGGCAGAGTGGTGAAAGGGGGCTCAGCCGTGTGACGGACTACACGTGGGGGGTTTTTAATTGCACTGCGCCATCAGACACAAGGCCCCGCCGCTCAGTTCGTGGGCATGTCTCAAGCAACCAAGTGGAAAGCCCGCAAACTGGAGCAAAAGGGGAGGAGTCCAATACGTGTGACGAACTACACGTGGGACATTGGCGCGAAAACTCAGCAGTGTACGATGGAACAGCAACAGGTCGCCATGTTTGGACCCACCTCGTGGATCCCCGTTCACCCGGCAACTACAACCCTGACTGCTGCTGCTCCGATCACGGATACGGGGATCCGGCTGAAGCCAAGGGGACGGTTCGCCCTATACTCCTGCATGGAAGTGGAGGCCCTGGGCATGATTTGTCCTGGGTGCTCAGGACTGGTATGTTTGCTGAAGACCTTTGGACGGTGTGAGGCCTGTGGGGAGTTCATGTTCGAGGTGGATCCGGCGGTGGAGAGGCCGAAAACCATCTACCCAGGCCGGGTTCCAGGCATCGCCACACAGAAGGCAGGAGTCACAGCCGTGAGAGTCGCCCCTGCGCACACTGCAACGACCGCGGAGGAGGTCGTGAAGCACCAACGGGAGAAATCCGAGGATGCTGACTCGGTCACCACTGTCTCACAGCGTCCGCCACCGAAGAAGAGAACCAGCATGGTAGCCCCGACCAGCGCTGGTGGTGGACCGTCTCACGCGCTTGCGCCAGGCCCGGATGGATCCGTAGACGAGCGTTCCGGACATCCCAGGAAAGGCCAAGGTAAGCCGGCTGAGAAGACTTGGTGTGAGGGAGGATGTGTCAGGAAGGCATGGCCTAGCAAGTCTCCGGAGTGTGGATGTTCTGTTTCCACACAGGGCTACATGCCCGCGGAGGAGTGTGACACTTCTGACCTGGACTCTCTCTCTGATATGGGAGATGATGTACAAATAGACGATTTGTTTGCTGAGAAGGGCTGGGACAAGGCACCGCTTGCTGCATGCCGGGGGTTTCGGAATTCGCCTATGTCTGTGGGAGAGAGCACACCAAGGGTGGAGGCATCAGCGCCTGAAGGAGAATCTTTCCCTGAACTTGCTCCTGTATCACCGGTGTCACACGCACCTGACACTGGGGCAAAGAAACTTTTATTGAGGCCTCCAATGCCTAAATTAGAGGTGGTCAAGGTACCGCGCCACCCAGATGCGGTCGTTCTGCCCGGGGAAGGGGACAGATTAACCATGCCTCCTTTGGCGAGATTACAGAGACTGTTTGGTCAAAAAGTTACTGCAGAATATGGATGGGAGTATCCCTACTTGCCGAAGGACCTGCTGTATGCGGTGGAGGTATGCAGGGAGCGTTGGTACAATGATTTTGTTTGGACCCATCTCAAAGTCCCGCATGCTCGCAGATACTTAGCGTGTTCTCCAAAGGCTTCACAGCGCTTTAAAGACTGCAAGGCAGAATGGATGGTGGGAAGACACATCCACGCAGATAGAGTAGTGATCAAACGCAAGGAAGGCGAAGATGTGGAATACCATCTAGAGACTGTGGATCAGCACTTGAAGTCACTAACTTTGCCGCACCCACGTTTCTACCTCTAGGAGAAAAGAGACTCCGTTTGTGTTATGCTACTGAACTTTCTGGGGCAATTGTGTGTTTGTGTGCCCGAAAGAAAAGAGAAAGGAACTGTTCCTGGTCATACTTTTCCGCCAAGAGATCATAGACTCTGGGGTAATTAGCTTTAGGGAAGGAAAGAGAAGAATTTCCATGGGTGTAGTACCGTGATGCTGTCACCAGGTGGCAGTGTTGAGCAACGTTACAACCACTTTTCACGCACCCACTCTTTGGAGAGAGAGGGATTTCTTTTAGGAGAAATTTATTTTACTCCCACACACGAATACATGTGTCAGGATTTACATGTTGGTTTCTTTTGTGTTTTTTTTCCCCTCTGCAGGAGAACGTCCCAGCAAGATTTTAGACTCTGGGGAGGTCTTTAGTCAGGATGGGGAGGGAAAAAGTAAATGTTAATGTACAACGTTGAAATGTTTGATTATGTCTTTTGCTCTTTTTGTTCTTTTTATTACAGGGGCTCAGACACAACTTTGAAATAAGATAGTGTTTCCAAAAGTTTTTTTGTGTTTTTCAAAATGTTAACGGTTTCTGGACTGAATCATGTCAGCCGTTGAGGATGTGGTTTACTCCAGACACTGGGGACCAGTGTCAAAAGACAGAGGGGAGTATGTAGCGGGTGTTTACTTTCCCCTCAGTAATTTTAAATTTTTGCGGTGACACCAGTGGTGTATCTCCGGCGGTCCACCGGGTGGCGCTGTCAGTTTGGGCCGATGGACGAATCATTGCCGGGTCGAATCCTTTTTTGTCCTACTTCGGCAGTCGTGTGGTGGGGCGGGGAACCCGCTACGCATGCCGGAGAGGGGTATAAAAGGGGCCGGCCGTTTTGTCACGGGGTTCATTGTCCCTGGCACCTTTAGCCTGCGGACGGAGTTCGTATTTTTCGTCCTCTGGGTACTAGGCCTGGAGGACCACCGGAGATCGTGTTCCATCTCAGGCACCTTTAGCCTGAGATGAGGTACTTGGACGGAGGTCCGGAACTCAGTGCCCAACACTGAGTTCCGCGAGGGAAGGATCCTAGGGTGCTCCGGAGGTGGACGCCTTAATCCGAGGTGGACGTAATGGACCGGGGAGAGCTCCTCATCTGAAGACCCGGTGCAGCATACTGCCGGTGACGGGTGAGCCTCTTGTCGGAGACCGTCCGTAAGGTGAATTTCGCTCGTGCGGAGACCATAGCCACTCTTTGGAGGAGAGTGGAGGAAAGAACTTGTGTCTGGGCCTATGTATCTACACTTTCACACCTCCTGTTCTGTTTGTAAGCAAGTAAGTCTCTGAATAAAGGAGTGTTGGACTTGCAACGGTGTGAGACTCAGTTTCCTGGCAGACGGTTGGATTCGATGCACAATACAGGCCCAAAGGTAAAGAAATAACTCTGGCCAATACCACTTATACATTTGTGGTGGAAGCCTGGCGTAGCGGACCCACTCCCTTTCCCATCATACCCCTAGACCGGAGACATTGCGAGCGAGAACTTTAATAGAGGGGATTGGGAGAGAGAGCCCGCTACACATGTAAAGTTGCGCTTGTTTACCGTGCTTAGAACTGTCCCTGCACAAAGTGTCATTTCTGAAGGAAAAAAAGGCATTTAAAACTCACTCGCGGCTATAATGAATTGTCGGCTCCCGGCAATACATAGAAAAGTCATTGATAAAAAAAAAAAGCGTGGGGGTTCCCCCAAATTCAATTACCAGGCCCTTCAGGTCTGCTATGGATATTAAGGAGAAGCCCGCCGGAAGCCCGCCGCAAATTTAAAAAAAAAATGCGTGCGGTTCCCCCAAATATCCATACCAGGCCCTTCAGGTCTGGTATGGTTTTTAAGGGGAACTCCACCCCAAATAAAAAAAATGGCATGGAGTACCCCCAAAATTCCAGACCATACCCTTTATCCGAGCATGCAACCTGGCAGGCCACAGGAAAAGGGGGGACGAGAGAGCACCCCCCCTCCTGAACCGTACCAGGCCACATGCCCTCAACATGGGGAGGATGTCCCCATGTTGATGGGGACAAGGGCCTCATCCCCACAACCCTTGCCCAGTGGTTGTGGGGCTCTGTGGGCAGGGGGCTTATCGGAATCTGGAAGACCCCTTTAACAAAGGGGACCCCCAGATCCCACCCCCCATGTGAATTGGTAATGGGGTACTTTGTACCCCTACCATTTCACAAATAAAGTGTAAAAAGTTGTAAAAAAATACACAGACACCGTTGGGAAAGTCCTTTATTAAAAATAAAAACATACAAAATAAAAAAAAACATTCCAGCGATGAAATCCAGTGTCCCACGGTGATCCCGATGTCCAGCACTTTCCAGACTAAATGTCATTGGCTGAGCCTGAGTGGACCTGATGGGGAACTTCCTCAGCAGTGTAATAAATGAATAGACCCGCCCCTTCTAAAGTTCCCCATCAGGTCCGCTCAGCCAATGACGTAGGTGTAAGGCTGAGGACCTGATGCGGAATGTGAGAAGGGGCGGGTCTATTCATTTATTATACTGCGGAGGAAGTTCCCCATCAGGGTCTGACATACGAGGGGGCGGACCTGATGGGGAACTTCCTCCACAGTTTAATACATGAATAGACCCGCCCCTTCTCATGTTCTGCATCAGGTCCTCAGCCTTACACCTACGTCATTGGCTGAGCGGACCTGATGGAGAACTTTAGAAGGGGCGGGTCTATTCATTTGTTACTATTAGATGAATAAACCCACCCCTCCTAAAGTTCCCCATCAGGTCCGCGCATGCAGTATTTTAGTAGCGTTTTTTTATCAAATTGAATATATATATTTTTTAAGTGAGCTATTTTACCGCTGATCTTAAAAGGTAAATACCATTTTGTGAAAGGAGTCCATTTTACTTTACTGTTACCAGTGTAGTGCACACAATCCATTAGTTGGCTTTATTTGGGCAAACTCTATGGTTTTAACATGCATCTATCTGATGTAAAACATTTGAAGTCATTTTTAAGGTTGTATGCATCTTTACCTGTCCATACCGGTGTGCTCTTAAAGAGGAAACTGCGGTTTGTTCTCATAATTTGTAATAAAAACATCTTTGCCATTCTGAATCTTCCCTCCAACCACTTTGCATATTATTTTATATACACTGTGGGGTTGATTTACTAAAGGAAAATCCACTTTGCACTTGAAAGTGCACATGGAAGTGCAGTCGCTGTAAATCTGAGGGGAAGCTCTGAAATTAGGGGAAGCTCTGCTGATTTTATCATCCAATCATGTGCAAGCTAAAATTCTGTTTTTTATTTTCCTTGCATGTCCCCCTCAGGTCTACAGTATCTGCTCTTCCATGTGCACTTTCAAGTGCAAAGTAGATTTTCCTTTAGTAAATCAACCCATGTGATTCTGAATTAGCCAAATATGCTGCATAATTCTTCCTCCTTCCTGGGTCTGACTGCATCCATTTTAAATGTGAGCAGCTGAAGCTGCTGCCTGTTCACTTCCTGGATTTACACAGACACACACATCCGGCTTTGCAGCTCTCCTTGACCCTCTTATGACTCACCCCCCCCCCCTCCTTCCTGGCAAACTCTCACCAAAGTAAGAGAGAGAGATGTGCATGATGTCATAAGCCTAGACTTTTTACCAGACAAGAAACAGGAAGTGGGCTGTATAAGGTATTTACTGGCAGAATTATTTTTTTGGGCTATCCAAAGGTAAAACAACAACAAGGGCAGAAGATTAATAGATGGAAAGATGAAAAAATTACCGAAGGTCTGCTTTAAGGTCTTTAAGTATTTATATGTAATGCTTAAGCCTAAATAATAAAATGCAAGTGTACAGAGTATGTTTTTTGGAAACTTTTTATTAAAAATTTAAAAGTTTTAATATTACACATGTGCAATTCATTTTGTTCCGAATTCGTTTTTTTTAACGAATTTCAAATTTGTTAGTTCGGAAATAACCAAATTAGTGAAAACCTGTTTAACTAATTTTTCCAAATATTTGTAAATTCTTAAATTTATAAATTCGAAATGCGATATTCGAAAATCTGAAAATCAGAAATAATAACTTAATTACTAACTATTAAATTATAGGTATTGGAATTTCCTTTCAAGTTTGGCTTTTAGTGAACGTAACGAATACAAATTTATTCGAAGTTACGAATTATCCGAAATAACGAATGCCGTATCGTTCAATAATATCAATAATAATAAATAACAATAATAATAAAAACATTTTATTATTAATATTATTTATTATTAATTTGTTCCGTTCCATTTGTTTGGATGCAGCATTCGTTATTTCAGATAATTCGTAACTTCGGATAAATTCATATTTGTTACGTTCGCTAAAAGCCACATTTGAAAGGAAATTCCAATTCCTATAATTTAATAGTCAATTTTTATTATTAGTTAGTTAATTATCCTTTAGAATTTTCGGATTTTATTTTTTATTTTCGGATTTACAAATTTACGAATTGTGATCATAACAAATGACTCGAAAAACAAACAAACAAAAAAAAAACGAATGAAACTAAAACGAAAACAAGCACATTTTTCAGCAGTGCACATGCCTATTTAATATCCACTTGACCCCTGGATGATTTAACCCCCCCCCCCCTCCATGACCAGGCAATTTTTTGCTTTTTGGCACTGCGTTACTTTAGTTGAAAATTGCGCGGTCATGCCACGCTGAACCCAAATGAAATTATTATAATTTTTTTCCCGCAAATAGAGCTTTCTTTTGGTGGCATTTAATCACCACTTTGTTTTTTATTTTTTGCACTAAATAAAAAAAAAGTTTCTTTTTTTTAACCACTAGAGGCCCGCGCTATAGCCGAATGACGGCTACAGCGCGGACCTACAATGCTGGGAGGCCGTCAATTGACGTCCGCCCCTTTCCTCGTTCCCCGCGTGCGCTCCCGAGTGCGCATTGGGGGACTTCTGTGCCAGCCTGGCGGCCGCGGTCGGCATTTACAGAGCAAGGGACGTGGATCTCTGTGTGTAAACACAGAGATCCACGTCCTGTGAGGGAGAGGAGACCCCACAGTAGGGATGAGCTTCGTGTTCGAGTCGAACATACGTTCGACTCGAACATCGGCTGTTCGATCGTTCGACGAAGATCGAACAATTTGGGCCGTTCGCGCCAAATTCGAGTGACGCGAACGGCCCACAATGCACTACGCCATCGCAGTGTCATCCAGGCGCTGTGATTGGCCAAGCATGCACTGTGACCCCGCATGCTTGGCCAATCACAGCGCCGGCAGCGAGGAGAGCAATGATTGGCCACAGGCAGGATGCCTGTGGCCAATTATTGCTGAGGGTGTTTAGTACACGCCCCACACTATAAAAGGCCGCCAGCACGGCGGCCTAGTGTAGTGTGTTCCGGAGCAGGGATAGAGCAGCATAGGCAGGGACAGTGACTGTTATTTCTTTCTTGCTTAACCTGGATTCCTTTAGTTTAGGGAAAGAGAAGGATAGGTAGGGAGAGTGTCAGTGTGTTTTGTGCTTGTGCTATAGTGTGCTTAAAAAAAACATTTATTCTAGGGACAGAAAACTGTAGGTAGGGACAGTGTCAGTTTCTTTCACTCTGCAAGTCCTTGTTTCCAGGGACCTGGAAGGACAGTGAGTGAATTGTCCTTGTGCTATATTGTGCTTAAAAAAACATTTATTCTAGGGACAGAAAACTGTAGGTAGGGAGAGTGTCAGTTTCTTTCACTCTGCAAGTCCTTGTTTCCAGGGACCTGGAAGGACAGTGAGTGAATTGTCCTTGTGCTATATTGTGCTTAAAAAAAACATTTATTCTAGGGACAGAAAACTGTAGGTAGGGAGAGTGTCAGTTTATTTCACTCTGCAATTCCTTGTTTCCAGGGACCTGGAAGGACAGTGACTGAATTGTCCTTGTGCTATATTGTGATTAAAAAAAACATTTATTCTAGGGACAGAAAACTGTAGGTAGGGAGAGTGTCAGTTTATTTCACTCTGCAAGTCCTTGTTTCCAGGGACCTGGAAGGACAGTGACTGAATTGTCCTTGTGCTATATTGTGATTAAAAAAAACATTTATTCTAGGGACAGAAAACTGTAGGTAGGGAGAGTGTCAGTTTATTTCACTCTGCAAGTCCTTGTTTCCAGGGACCTGGAAGGACAGTGACTGAATTGTCCTTGTGCTATATTGTGATTAAAAAAAACATTTATTCTAGGGACAGAAAACTGTAGGTAGGGAGAGTGTCAGTTTATTTCACTCTGCAAGTCCTTGTTTCCAGGGACCTGGAAGGACAGTGACTGAATTGTCCTTGTGCTATATTGTGATTAAAAAAAACATTTATTCTAGGGACAGAAAACTGTAGGTAGGGAGAGTGTCAGTTTATTTCACTCTGCAAGTCCTTGTTTCCAGGGACCTGGAAGGACAGTGAGTGAATTGTCCTTGTGTTATATTGTGATTAAAAAAAACATTTTTTCTAGGGACAGAAAACTGTAGGTAGGGAGAGTGTCAGTTTATTTCACTCTGCAAGTCCTTGTTTCAAGGGACAGAGAAGGACACCTGAAGGTAGCCCTTATTGCTTTTTTCCCATCTCCCTGCAGGCCATCTATTAGAATGTCTGGAAGGCAAACAAGGAGAGGCAGACAGTCAGGAGGCAATAAAAGAGGGCAAGCAGGCTCTGTGTCTGGGGGCAACAGTGCTGGTCGTGGACGCGGTGCATTGTCATCAGCACATGGCCATGGGACACGCTTGTCCTTCTTTTCGGCAGCTGGACATGTTGAGCCACATCATGCCGAAGACTTGGTAGAGTGGATGACCAAGCCCTCCTCCTCCTCCTCATCCTCTCTCACCCAGGCTCAGGGTACTGGAAAAGCAGCTGCCAAAGCGTCGTCTTCCCTGGTATCAATGTCAGACAAATCATCAGTCACTCCTTCCCTAGACCCACCATGTCCTCCTCCTGAGGAGTCCCCCGAACTGTTTCAGCACAGTGTTGGGTACATGCTCCAGGAGGATGCCCAGCGTTTCGAAGGGTCTGATGATGAAACCCAGCTAGAGGAAGGCAGTAGCGTGAGAGCAGACAGAGGGGATGCTCAAGAAGGACACCAATCTGGCAGTCATGTTCCAGCAGCTGCAGCATACTGCCAGATTGGCTCCAGTGATGAGGAGGGAGGGGATGATGAGGTCACTGACTCCACGTGGGTGCCTAATAGGAGAGAGGAGGAGGAGGAGGATGAGGAGGAGGCACATCTCCAACGAGGCAGGATGCCCTTTGGTGGCCAGCGTAAGGGCAGTACACTGACGGAATCACACCGCAGAGCTCCGCCTGTGCAGGGCGCTGCCTCTGCCCGTCATTCAAAAAGTTCTTTGGTGTGGGCCTTTTTTGAGGCTAGTGCATCAGATCGCACAGCTGCTGTTTGCAACATATGTCTCAAGCGTATATCGCGTGGCCAAAACATCAGCCGCTTGGGTACCACATGCCTGACCAGACATATGTTGACCTGCCATGCAGCTCGTTGGCAAGCCTACCTGAAAGACCCACACCAAAGAACAAAGCGGACCTCTCCTTGCACCGCATCAGCTGGGATCTCCAACCCCACTATAACTTCAGTCCTCTCTGAAACATGCACTGAGAGGAATGAAGGTGTAGAATTAGGTGTGTCACAGCCAAGTACTTGCGCCCACTCTGCTAGCAGTACACCGACGTCCGATTCTAGCAGGCAAATTTCCCTGCCCCAGCTGCTGGACCGTCGAAAGAAGTTCACTCCCAGCCATCCACATGCCCAGCGGTTGAATGCTAGCTTGGCTAAATTGCTAGCGCTTCAACTGCTGCCTTTTCAGTTGGTAGACTCGGCCCCCTTCCGTGAGTTTGTGCAATGTGCAGTTCTTCAGTGGCAGGTTCCCAAACGCCACTTTTTCTCACGGAAGGCTATTCCGGCTCTCTACCGGCATGTGGAAGGCAATGTCTTGGCCTCGCTGGACAGGGCGGTCAGCGGTAAGGTGCATATTACCGCTGACTCATGGTCCAGCAGGCATGGACAGGGACGTTACCTTTCTTTCACGGCCCATTGGGTCACTCTTTTGGCAGCTGGGAAGGATTCAGGACAAGGTGCAGTAGTGTTGGAGGTTGTCCCACCGCCACGCCTCCAAAATGCTACTACTGGTTGTGACACACCTCTCTCCTCCACCCCCTCCTCTTCTTCTTCCTCCATGGCCTCTTCCTGTGGTTTGTCCTATGAACCAGCGGTGCTCCGTAGCCGTTCACGGGGCTACGCAAGTACGCAGGCAAAAAGATGCCATGCCGTGCTTGCGCTGGTGTGTTTGGGGGACAGAAGCCACACTGGGGCAGAGGTCCTGTCTGCTCTGCAGGGCCAGGCCGAGAGGTGGTTGACGCCACGCCAGCTTAAGCCAGGAATGGTGGTTTGCGACAATGGCACCAACCTCCTCTCCGCCCTCCGACAGGGACAACTGACCCATGTGCCCTGTGTGGCTCACGTCCTTAACCTGGTGGTGCAGCGCTTCTTGGGCAGGTACCCGGGCTTACAGGATGTCCTGAGGCAGGCCAGGAAAGTCTGTGTGCATTTCCGCAGATCTTATAATGCCAGTGCTCGCCTGGCTGAGCTGCAAAAGGAGTTGAACCTGCCCAAGAACCGCCTTATATGTGACATGCCCACCAGGTGGAACTCAACGTTGGCCATGCTGCAGCGGCTGCACACGCAGCAGAGGGCCATCAATGAGTACCTGTGCGACTACGGCACCAGGACAGGGTCAGGGGAGCTTGGTTTTTTTTCTCCACGCCAGTGGGGCATGATCAGGGATGCATGCACTGTCCTGGCACCATTTGAGGAGGCCACGAGGATGGTGAGCAGTGACAGTGCATGCATCAGTGACACTGTACCTCTTGTCCACCTGTTGGAGCACACGCTGCGTGGAATAATGGACAGGGCACTTGAGGCAGAACAGAGGCAGGAAGAGGAGGACTTCCTTGCCTCTCAAGGCCCCCTTTACCCAGACAGTGTTCCTTCTGTCCCACCCATCGCACAGGAAGAGGAGGAGGAGGAGGAGGAGGAGGAGGAGGAGGAGGATTGTGTCAGCATGGAGGTGGAGGCTGGCACTCAGCATCATCAGCAGCAGTCTTTTAGGGATGATTTACAGTCCCAAGAAACCAGTGGACTTGTACGTGGCTGGGAGGAGGTGGCTGCGGATCATGTCGTCCTTAGTGACCCAGAGGACTCCGGAGCGAATGCCTCAGCAAACCTACGCTGCATGGCCTCCCTGATCCTGCAAAGTCTGCGGAAGGATCCTCGTATTCTTCGGATCAAGGAGAGGGACCATTACTGGCTGGCCACTCTCCTTGATCCACGGTACAAGGGTAAGGTTGCGGACCTTATGTTACCGTCGCAGAGGGAGCAGAGGATGAGACAACTCCGGGAGGCCTTGCAGAAAGGTCTGTGCAACGCGTTCCCAGAGACTGGGAGGTTGCAAACTCCTGGTCCTGGACAACGAGTTGCTGAGGCTTCGGCCAGTCAAAGAAGGAGCGGTGGGGAAGGTGGCCGTCTGACCGATGCGTTCAGACAATTCTTTAGTCCGCAGCCCCAAAGTATGATCGGTTCCAGCAACCATCGCCAGCGTCTGATAAACATGGTGCAGGAATATCTAGGGGCAAGGTCAGACTTGGACACCTTCCCCACCGAAAATCCTCTGGCTTACTGGGTCTTGAGGATGGATCACTGGCCAGAGCTTGCACAGTATGCAATTGAGCTACTGGCCTGTCCTGCATCCAGCGTTCTTTCGGAACGCACATTCAGTGCTGCTGGAGGATTTGTCACGGATCACAGGGTGCGCCTGTCCACCGACTCGGTTGATCGACTGACTTTCATCAAGATGAACCAGTCTTGGATCACCACCAGCTACCACACACCTGATGCTGATATAACAGACTAATTGATTTTAACATGTCACATCCCTTCAAGACTGATGCTGATGCTGAGTGCCTGTGCTGTTATGTTGACTGGCTATCCTCCTCCTCCGAGTCCTCAATGATACGATTGATGATGATAGCTTGTAAGATCATTTTTGTTTATGGGTGCCGCCACCAGTGCCTAACGCCCAATTTTTCAGCCCCTGTTTAACAGGGGCGTGTAATTACAATTTTTGAAGCAATACTTTGCAACAGGGCTCATTGCTGTGCTCCAAGTACAGTATCTGTGAGGAGTTGCAGTGTTGTGCCACCAGTGCCTAAGGCCCAATTTTTCAGCCCCTGTTTAACAGGGGCGTGTCATTACAATTTTTGAAGCAATACTTTGCAACAGGGCTCATTGGTGTGCTCCAAGTACAGTATCTGTGAGGAGTTGCAGTGTTGTGCCACCAGTGCCTAAGGCCCAATTTTTCAGCCCCTGTTTAACAGGGGCGTGTCATTACAATTTTTGAAGCAATACTTTGCAACAGGGCTCATTGCTGTGCTCCAAGTACAGTTGCTGTGAGGGGTTGCAGTGTTGTGCCACCAGTGCCTAAGGCCCAATTTTTCAGCCCCTGTTCAACAGGGGCATGTAATTACAATTCTTGATCTAATAATTCACAGCAGGGCCCATTGCTGCACCCACCAAGAGTAACTGTCAGGGCTTACAGTGTTGTGGCACCAGCACCACCATCAAAGGCCCAATTTTTACTACCACTGTTCAACAATTATATGTAATTAAAATTCCTGATATAATAGTTGACAGCAGGGCGTTCCAGCACCAACCAAGAGTAACTGTGAGTGCTTACAGTGTTGTGCCAACACCAACAACTAAGGGGCCTATTTCTGCAGAGTATATACGGCAGGTCCCTACTTTCAAACATCCAACTTACAAACGACTCCTACTTGCAAACGCAAGAAGACAACAGGAAGTGAGAGGAAATCTACCACTAGGAAGGAAAATTCTCTCCTGTAAGAATAAATATGGGAGAAAGGTGTCTCCTCTGTACTGATGCTTTATCAGCAATCCTTGTTTCAAGAAAAACACCACATTTCAAAAACAGTTGTCATTGGGACGGAAAGTGAGGTGAAATGTTCTGAACAGGGGCACAGACAGCAAAACAAATGTTACAGGGGTGATAACCCTTACCTATGTTTTCCAAAAAGTTTAAAAATAGATTTTTGGTCTGGAGCTACACTTCAACAATGTACCTGTTCAAAATTACAAACAGACTCTACATAAGAACAAACCTACAGTCCCTGTCTTGTATGCACCGCCTGTATAGGGCTGTTCAGAGTATATAGGGCCTATTTTATGTGCGGGGTTCCCCTTAATATCCATACAAGACCCAAAGGGGCTGGTAATGGGCTGGGGTAGGGGGGGGGTCATGGGGTAGCTATGCCATTTTTCTTAAAGAATTTCATCCATATTACCGGGACCAGACATTACATTAAAGCCGCAAGCAGTTTTAAATGGCTTTTTTTTCCTTTAGAAGTGTCATTTTGTGCAGGGACAGTTCTAAACACGGGAAACACGTGGCACTTCACAGGCATACTTTAGACACCCCCCAGGTACGATATTTAAAGGAATATTTGACTTTTTTTTTTTCACTTTATGCATCATTAAAATGACTGCTCCCGAAAAACGACCGTTTTTAAAACTTCTTTTTGCATTGATACATGTCCCCTGGTGCAGAACCCGGGTTCCAAAACCCTTTTTAGGACAATAACATGCATAATAGTTGTTATAATTAGCACTTTAGAATTCGAACGTTCGCATCCATTGTATTTAATAGGGTTCTAATGTTCGTTCGAACTTTCGGTCCGTTCGCGGGTTCTGGTGCGAACCGAACCCGGGGGTGTTCGGCTCATCACTACCCCACAGTAAGAATCACTCATGAGGGAACACATTTAACCCCTTCCTCGCCCCCTAGTGTTAACCCCTTCCCTGCCAGTCACATTTATTCAGTAATCAATGCCTTTTTATAGCACTGTTCGCTCTATAAATGTGAATGGTCCCAAAATAGCGCCAAAAGTGTCCGATGTGTCCGCCATAATGTCGCAGCCCCAATAAAAAACGCTGATCACCACCATTACTAGTAAAAAAAATATTAATAAAAATGCCATAAAACTATCCCCTGTTTTGTAGATGCTAAAACTTTTACGCAAAGCAATCAATAAACGCTTATTGCGATTTTTTTTACCAAAAATATGTAGAAGAATACATATCAGCCTAAACTGAGAAAAAAATATGTTTTTTTTAAAAAAATTGGGATATTTATTATAGCAAAAAGTTAAAAATATTGTGTTTTTTTCAAATTTGTCAGGTTTTTTTTGTTTATAGAGCAAAAAATGAAAACCGCAGAGATGATCAAATATCACCAAAAGAAAGCTCTATTTGTGGGGAAAAAAGGACGTCTATTTTGTTTGGGAGCCACGTCGCATGGCCACGCAATTGTCATTCAAAGCGTGACAGCGCTGAAAGCTGAAAATTGGTGGTTAAAAAAATAATATTTTTTTACTTTCTGCTATTAAACATATCCCATGAAAAAAAAAAATGTCTTTATAAATTTAGGCAAATATGTAGTCTCCTACATATTTTTGGCAAAAAAAAATCCCATTAAGTTTATATTGGTTGGTTTGCCCGAAAATTATAGCATCTACAAACTATGGGATATATACTGGAATTTTTATTTATTTCGATTTTTTTCTTATTTTTGTAATGGCGGCGATCAGCGGGTGCCGGCAGTCATCCGTTGCATCGGCTTGTGCTGTGACTAATTGCAGCACAGCTGGCGGGCCCCCCTACCCGGGAAAGCAGAATCACGTATATATATATATATATAAGTGATTTTGCACAGCCGGCCCGCACTGTAGCAGTAAAGCTACAGTGTACGATTAGTATGTGGTCAGCAAGTGGACATATCACCCAGAAAGTCCCAGGGTTTGGATTGTTTTACTGTCTATTGAGCAATGGGATGTGGGGCCAATTAAAATATAGGCCAGTGACCCTTCCTAGACCATCAGAGTGTAACTTCCACAGACACTGTACATGAGTCCTTTATGGGGATACCTGCACCCCACTCAATGACACCCTCCACACTGATCCTTGAGCATAGACACTTCACCCCTACTCATTTACAACCCCTGACTGATCCATCAGCACATACACCAGCACCCCCTACTCACTGACACCCCAACACTTCCCAAACTGACCCCTCAGAACAAACACCATCACACCACACTCACTGCCCCCCCAGCACATCCCATACTGACCCACCAGCACAGACACAAGCACCCCCCCACTCATAGGCACTCCAGAACTTCCCACACTGACCCATCAGCAGACACCAGCACCCCCCACTCACTGGCACGCCAGCACTTCCCACACTGACCCATCATCACATACACCAGCACCCCCACTCACTGGCACTTCAGCACTTCCCACACTGACCCATCAGCACATACACCAGCACCCCCTACTCACTGGCACCCCAACACTTCCCACACTGACCCATCAGCACAAACACAAGCACCCCCCACTCACTGGCACTCCAGCACTTCCCACACTGACCCATCAGCAGACACCAGCACCCCCCACTCACTGGCCCCCCAGCACATCCCACACTGACCCACCAGCACAGACACCAGCACCCCCACTCACTGGCACTTCAGCACTTCCCACACTGACCCATCAGCACATACACCAGCACCCCCTACTCACTGGCACCCCAACACTTCCCACGCTGACCCATCAGCACAAACACAAGCACCCCCCACTCACTGGCACTCCAGCACTTCCCACACTGACCCATCAGCCCAAACACCAGCACCCCCACTCACTGGCACTCCAGCACATCCCACACTGACCCATCAGCACAGACACCAGCACCCCCCACTCACTGGCACTCCAGCACTTCCCACACTGACCCATCAGCACATACACCATCACCCCCCACTCACTGGCACTCCAGCACTTCCCACACTGACCCATCATCACAGACACCAGCATCCCACACTCACTTGCCCCACAGCACATCCAACACTGACCCACCAGCACAGACACCAGCACCCCCCACTCACTGGCACTCCAGCACTTCCCACACTGACCCATCAGCACATACACCAGCAACCTCTACTCACTGGCACCCCAATATTTCCCACGCTGACCCATCAGCACATATACCAGCACCCCCCACTTATTAGCACTTCAGCACATACCACACTGACCCATCAGCACAGACACCAGCACCCCCCACTCACTGGCCCCCCAGCACATCCCACACTGACCCACCAGCACCCCCCACTCACTGGTACTCCAGCACTTCTCACGCTGACCCATCAGCACAGACACCAGCGCCCCCCACTCACTGGCACCCCAGCATTTCCCACACTGATTCATCAGCACATACACCAGCACCCCCCACTCACTGGCACTCCAGAACTTCCCACACTGACCTATCAGCACAGACACCAGCGCCCCCCACTCACTGGCACCCCAGCATTTCCCACACTGATTCATCAGCACATACACCAGCACCCCCCACTCACTGGCACTCCAGAACTTCCCACACTGCCCCATCAGCACTGACACCAGCACCCCCACTCACTGCCCCATCAGCACTGACACCAGCACCCCCCACTCACTGGCACCCTAATACACCCACATTGATCAGTACTTCAGACACCTGCACCCATTTACTCACTGACGCTCCAACATTTCAACACTGGTCACCACCACAGACACCTGAAAAACCTTCTCACTGACACCTCATCAGTCCTCACTCTGATTGATCAGCACAGGCATCTGCAGCTCTCCAACATTGATCCACTTGCACCCCCCCCCACACACACACATATTTATTGACACTCCAACACCCACCATACTAACCAGCACAACAGAAATCACACATTCATCAGCAAATAAACAATTTATCATATCTGTGTTATATCATCAGCACTGGCTCATTTCTTTATATCAGTGGTTTTCAAATTGCGGTCCAGGGGCCGGATGTGGCCCTTTGCATGCTTTTATCAGGCCCTTGGTGCATTATTCCACCCACTGTCAGCAACAGCGGGGCATAGTTCCTTCCACTGACACCAACAGTGGGACACGAGTCCTCTCATTGACACCAACAATGAAACACTTTCTCCCATTGATACCAATGACCGGGCAATATTCCTTCTACTGATACCAATGATGGGGCACTATTCATCCCACTAATAGCAATGATGGGACACTATTTGTTCTACTGATACCAATGATGGGGCACTATTCCTCCCACTGATACCAATAATGGGGGCACCATTCCTTCTACTAATACCAATGATGGGACACTATTTCTCCCACTGATACCAATGATGGGACACTATTTCTCCCACTGATACCAATGATGGGGGCACTATTCTTTCTACTAATACCAATGATGGGGGCACCATTCCTTCTACTAATACCAATGATGGGACACTATTTCTCCCACTGATACCAATGATGGGACACTATTTCTCCCACTGATACCAATGATGGGACACTATTCCTCCCACTGATACCAATGATGGGGGCACCATTCCTTCTACTAATACCAATGATGGGACACTATTTCTCCCACTGATACCAATGATGGGACACTTTCTCCCACTGATACCAATGATGGGACACTTTCTCCCACTGATACCAATGATGGGACACTATTTCTCTCACTGACACCAATGATGGGGCACTATTCCTCCCACTGATACCAATGATACAACACTATTTCTCCCACTGATACCAATGATGGAACCCTATTCCTCCCACTGATACCAATGATGGGACACTATTTCTCCCACTGATACCAATGATGGGACACTATTTCTCCCACTGATACCAATGATGGGACACTATTTCTCTCACTGACACCAATGATGGGGCACTATTCCTCCCACTGATACTAATGATGGGACACTATTTCTCCCACTGATACCAATGATACAACACTATTTCTCCCACTGATACCAATGATGGAACCCTATTCCTCCCACTGATACCAATGATGGGACACTATTTCTCCCACTGATACCATTGATGGAACACTATTCCTCGCACTGATACCAATGATGGGACACTATTCATCCCATTGATACCAATGATGGAGCACTATTCCTTCTACTAATACCAATGATGGGACACTATTCCTCCCACTGACACCAATCATGGGGCACTATTGCTCCCACTGACACTATCGATGGGATACTATTCCTCCCACTAATATTAATGATAGGGCACTTTTCCTCCCACTGATACCAACGATAGGACACTATTCCTCCCACTGATACCAATGATGGGACACTATTCCTCCTACTGACACCAATGATGGGGCACTAGTTCTCCCACTGACATCAATGATGGGACACTATTCCTCCCACTGATACCAATAATGGGACACTATTCCTCCCACTAATACCAATTATGGGGTATTGTTTACTCCTACTGACGCCAAGACATTTTCTTCCTCCACTGGCCACAGTCCAGCCCCCCTGAACTTTTAAGGACAGTAAACTGGCCCTTTGTTTAGAAAGTTTGGAGACCCCTGCTTTATATTTATGTTTCCTATGAAATGTTTACATCTGTCTTGAGTTCTTTCTAGCTATTTACTGTATATATCTATTATTAATTTGTATTTCTTTACATCATAAAATAATCAATATGACAAACTCATTGTAAATTTATTAAACATAAGGAGCAGGATCATCTACACCAAAGTCTAATCCTAGATAAATAAATAGATATATATCTTTATTTTTGTGTATTAATTTAGCTATTCTATTTACTTTATTTTTCTATTCTATCTGTCTGTGTCTATTTATTTAGCTATTATATTTAATTGTTTTCTATTTTTTTTTTAGCTATTCTATTTTTTTTTTTACTTGATTTAGCTATTAGATCTATCTATCTATCTATCTATCTATGTCTAATTATTTTAGCTATTCTAATTTGCTCTTTTCTTTTTTAGCTATTTTATTTACTTTATCTAGCTATTATATCTATATATTGATCTATTTACCTATCAATCATTGTTTATTTATTTAGCTGTTATATTTATTTATTTATTTTTAGCTATTTTATTTACTTTGTTTAGTTATACTATCTATCTATCTATCTATCTACATATCTATCGATCTATCAATCTATCGATCTATCTATCTTTGTCTATTTATTTAGCTATTCTATTTATAATTTTTTTAAGCTATTTTATTTAGCTTTTCTATCTATCTATCTATCTATCTATCTATCTATCTATCTATCTATCTATCTATCTATCTATCTATCTATCTATCTATCTATCTATCTATCTATCTATCTATCTATCTATCTTTCTTTCTTTGTCTATTTATTTAGCCATTCTATTTATTTATTTATAGCTATTTTATTTACTTTGTTTAGCTATTCTATCTATCTATCTATCTATCTATCTACATATCTATCTATCTACATATCTATCTATCTACATATCTATCTATCTACATATCTATCTATCTACATATCTATTGATCTATCTTTGTCTATTTAGTTAGCTATTCTATCTTAATATTTTTTTTAGCTTTTTTTTTTACCTTATTTAGCTATTCTATTTTATTAGCATTTTTTTTTTACCTTATCTATCTATCTATCTATCTATCTATCTATCTATCTATCTATCTATCTATCTATCTATCTATCTATCTATCTATCTATCTATCTATCTATCTATCATATACAGTATTTGACACATTTCAATTTGTCTTTGTAGATAAACAGTTAAGGAAATAGAATTCTGTATATTGTTTTAGCTCTGATCTATAAGACTCCCCATGGAAACATTACAAAGCTAAACCAAAGGATGACTTTATCAGCTCGTTAGTAACGTTAATAATGATATAAGCCTTCCCCTAATTAGAGATTGTTTTTGCTTCTTACTGTACAGAGACGCCCTGATGGAATTAATTAGGACATGTAAAGTAAATTGTATTGAGTCAACGTGTGACAATAATTCATTAATTTTAATGAATACAATTAGGTCTCTTCTGTATAATAAACACAGACATTAGAAATAAAAATAGTGTATATGATGATGTAACGTCTGCTTCAATATTATCTCAGGAACACTCATCATTATTTCAGTCTACTTCATTAAGAGAAGTCTAATGAAACATCGGGGGAATCTCCACCATTATGTTTGTTATTTTCATTTCATTTCAATAAACTGATTGCAGACAGATATTCCCAGCGATGGGAGCGGCGGGCTCTGTTGTTTATTGTGAAGTCAGGTGCGGCAAATTGTCCTTTGTCTATACTGATGAGGAGTCGGGGGGCTTTGTGCGGATAATGAGACTCATTCTATTCATTATCTCATCCAATCTCATTTCCCACAACGCCTATTCTCTTGTTTAACCAGCAAATACAGATTTCTAATTAAATTAATTGTTTGTATTGAGGCTTTAAAACTTTTTTATTGATAAAGTCCTGATAAAATGTAATTCTGAATATCAATACAACACAATAGCCTTGCTAAAACTTCAATACATCAATATTTAATAAACCCTGCAATGGTATTATTGTAAAGTGTAACATTAACACACTTCTGTTATCTCCTCTCATGATTCTAATGCTTATCTTGGTAAACTAGTGTAGCTAAACAAAATAAACGAATAAGTGAATAAGTATTCAAATTTTCCATATACAGTATGTCTGTAAAATATTAATATAATGAATATAATATATAATATATTATAATAAAAGATATATAATATAGTATAATAAAATATTCATATAAGAGATATATATATATATATATATATATATATATATATAATAGTATACAAACTATAGTGTACAACAGGTGGCCATGACTGGCCTGTTCTCCAATAATCATATAAGTAGAGTTAGGAGTCTGCAAATCCTTCAGCTCATTGACCCCTTTACATTGTTCTTAGACCTTCAAACATTTATTATTTAAAATAATGTCACCTTAAACGCTGTATGATTTTGTCACAATTGTCACATGAAAAAATGCAAAAGGAGGCACATGTGTGGCAGCTCCTGACATGGCCACATAGACCGGGAGCTCCGGCCATGTCCCCCACCATAGCCACCAGAGAGCTCGGTCCCAAACCACACCACCGTTGTCCACCTTGGAAACGCTCCTGGAATCCCTAGATCGACGGAGGATTCACAAGGAGGGATCTCACCTGACAGCTAGGTCCCCGCTCGTGGTCGACCGAAAAAGCCAAGATTGCGCCCGTGACTCTACACGGCGCTGAAGCAATGAAGGAGGAATCCATAGGGAACCAGGTTACCACAGGAGGCTCTGTGCCTCTACCAGCCAGCCCCACAGTACATTATTCACTCCTGGTTTTCCCCTCGCCAGCATCCACTGAATATTTGATTCAAAGGACAATGGATGAGCTGTTGCTCACACCCATGACCGACATTTCTGCCAGTCCAAATGCACTCAGAGGGGACTTACTGGAACAACTACACACCCCTGCTGATCTCCCATCTCTGATGGCTGCCTTTTCTAAAATGCTATCCAGGGGCCTGGACCACACAGTAACCCAAATCACATCCACCATTCATGCGGACATTCAACGCCTTGGTTCCAGGATAGATGCCATTGAAAAGAAAGCGGACCAAACTATCGCCAGAATGAACCAAAATACAGATCAATTAGAGACCGCCATGTCCAAAATTGATGACCTGGAGAACTGATCAAGAGGCTATAACTTCAGAATAAGAGGGCTCCCTGAATTGATCAAAGAAGTCCAACCAGCAGACGGCTCCTTCATCAAACAGCTCATCCCAGATATCCCAGAGCACCATCTGGAACTGGACAGGGCTCATAGGGCCCTCCAACCACCATGTACAGACAGCCTGACAAGAGATATTATTGTAAAACCACACTTTTACCTGGTGAAGGAGGAAGTTTTTAGACTCTCTCGCAATTTGGACCATCTCTCATTTCAAGGCCATCCAGTCCAAATGCGGATATCTCTCCTTACACGGTCCAGAAGCAATGGTCACTTAAACCCCTGCTACAAGCACTGACCGAGCAGGAGATAACTTACAGATGGTCCTTCCCATTTTGTTTGCATTTCTCTTACAAGAACAAGTCCTATGATTTTTCATTATTTTCGGAGAGCGAATGTCTGCTACTGCACTTTGGCCTGGTCATTCAAGAGTTGCTGTCTTCCTCCTCACACAGGGGTTTCTCATCTGCGAAAAGGCCTTCCCCCCAACCCCCTTACTCCTATGTGGCAGACTCAACAGCCAAAGAGATCAAGAGACTCTTATCCTCCTTGAACTGAAGGTTCCGGCCGGGGAAAAGTATCCCACTGCCTCTCATCTCAAGTTCACTTGAAATTTTCCTTCTCCTCACCTGTTTCGTTCTCTTTCAGATTAACCTACAAGGATTGACACTTTGGGATTCTCCCTTGAAGACTACATTTTCTTTTGGTTTATCACTATGTGTGATTAGTCCCTTCTGTTAATTAAAGTCCCAAAGCTAGGAGTAACTCCTTAGGCTGGGCTCTTCTCACTCACTCTCTAGTTTATTGATGGATTGCTAGTTCACTTTAGTGATTTCCACCATTAGTTGCCCTCCACAGAATTTGGGATGGGAGGGACAGAGGCTCTAAACTTAGACTGGGGTCCCCCCAGGTCCACCTCACCCCATAGCCTTCCTCTGGGACTCTGATTCAGGTTGGGAGAATCCTTCATTAGTTGGTGGCAGTACTCCTTGAGCTTCAGACCGTTAGGAGGTACTCTACTCTATAGTCACTGTTATTTGTTTGACGAAACTCAGGGGATGCGCTTTTCTACATGTGTTTAATAGATAACTTTTTTCAAGTTGGGGTGACTGGAGCGGCTGCAATTCACCTCCACCTGTCTCTGAGTGGGCTAATGTTCTCCCCTCAGACAGACTGATGTCCCCTGATTTTGAGGACATTACGTAATTTATGTTTTTAGGTGGCATGGGATTGTGCCCATGCCAATTGAGGGTGGGTTTTGGGTTATGTTACTCAAAATATGTTATTAATGCTCTCTAATTCTTGTTTTTCTCTTCCCCCTTTTCTCTTCCCATTCCCTCCCCCACATCTATTCCAATTCCAGGTAAATCAGGATCATCTTTTTCCAACTTTACAGGTCCCAGGTGTCTGGTATGGTTTAGTCACTTCTCCTGGGTCTGGAACCTGAGCGAGCTGGGTGAGAATTTGTCTATCTCTAAATGTTTTTCCCTCTGATCCATGGCTTCCACCAACCCTAACAATCTTAACCTACACATAGCTTCTCATAATGTTCAGGGACTTAACCCCCCGATCAAGAGATGGAAATTATTTCACCAATACCACTCCCTCAAAATTGACGTTCTGCTCCTTCAGGAAACCCACTTCCCGAGTTCTTATAACCCTTCCTTTATTCACATACACTACTCCCAAATCTACCTAGCCAATGCGGAGAACAAAACAAGAGGAAGAGCCAGGGGCAGAGCCAGTAGCCAGAGCGGATGGTAATATCAGCGTGGAACTCTGATACATCTGGTGTCCCGCAGCAATCCACGGCGACGAGTAAGCACAATGGTCAAAGGATAGAGAAGGCCCGTGAAAATTGACAGAATTCTTCCCCTCAGCAGTAGGCCGGCCGATCCAAGATGGCGCCGGCGATGGGAGATTACATAGAAGTAGAAACAGTAATAAAATCGTTACCCATGCACAACTCACCTGGTTCAGACAGCTTTTTGGCTGGATATTATAAGGCATTTGACACCCTCCTCGCCCTAAAACTATAGAGGTACTCTTTATGAAAGCAAAAATTGGCCTTGCTGTCAAAAACTGTAATGATATGCACCTTTCAAACTTGCGGAAAAGTTGGTCTTTGGGTGTTAATTGTGCCCATGAAACCTACACCAAAAACATTGCTCCAGATGAAATAAACACCCA
This sequence comes from Rana muscosa, assembly GCA_029206835.1. Classification (NCBI taxonomy): domain Eukaryota; kingdom Metazoa; phylum Chordata; class Amphibia; order Anura; family Ranidae; genus Rana; species Rana muscosa. Next base: position 364,194,441 of record CM055118.1, on the reverse strand, counting down.
CAACACTAGGCAGCCTAGCAGTCCTGCATAGATTCCACATTCCAAAAACACTTAATTGGTGACATCGGCATAAGGGGCTTCATAGCTGCTAGTAATCTAGGATTGATTCATTCGGATAAAAGTCAGACGGTTCACAGCGGCTGTGGACAGATGCATTCTATGATCAGTAACAAAACCTCCAGCAGCACTGAATGCCTATTCAGAAAGCACGCTGGATGCAGGGCAGCCCAGCAGCTCAATAGCATACTGGGCAAGTTCTGGCCAGTAGTCTATTCTCATGACCCAGTAAGCCAGTGGATCGTTGACTGGAAAGCTCTCATCTCTGTTTTTCGCCACTAGATAATCATCCACCATGTGATGCAGATGCTGGCAATGGGATGTGGAAGCTGACAGCCCTGGGCGGTAAGGACTAAGAAAATTGAGAAATGCATCACTTAGGCAGCCGCCTTCTCCACTGCTCCTCTCTTGATCAACAGAAGAATAAAAACTACGTTTTCCATGACACTGTCGGAAAAAGCTTTCGATAAACTCCTCTTTAAAGCATAGTTCCGCCTGCAATTTTTTTTTTAAAAGTCAACAGCTACAAATACTACAGCTGCTGACTTTTAATATAAGGAAACTTACCTGTCCAGGGCACCCGCAATGTCCTCACCTGAAGCCGACTTGTCCCTCAGTTCCGGGTGCAGGCGCCGGCATGCATGAGTCGCGCTGCATGTTCTGAATTGCCCCTGCTGTATTCTGGGACCTGTGTGTCTCCCAGAAGACAGCGGAGGGGAAGAAGGAGGGGCCAGACATGGCATAGTTTGTGGCAGAATATGCAGCACTCTTTTGCTGGAAGTGGAAGCAAATACCTGGATTTGACAGGTATCTGCTCCCCCCACGCCCCCTGAAAGGTGCCAAATGTGACACCAGAGGGGGGGAAGGAACCGGATCAGTGGAAGTTCCATTTCTGGGTGGAACTCCACTTTAAGGTGTCCTCACGAGATTTCATCTTCTGCACTCTCTGTGGGGATGAGATGAGTTCTGAGACTTTCCCCTTATAACGGTGGTCAAGGAGGGTTTCCAACCAATAGTGATACTTTTCCTTTATGCCACGTATTCTTGGGTCCTTTCGCAGGGTTTGAAGCACAAGGGAGCCAATGCAGAGCAAATTTGCGGAGGCATGAGAAAAAGACTCCTCTGGGTCACTGAGAATTATAGCATCTAAAACTGCCTCCTCCCGGCCATGTAGTACTCCCAAGGGTTCTGCGGATGGAAAACCATCTCTTACTGTTTGACGTATGTCTTGCTCTGCTTCAATGCCTCCAAAACTGCCAGAATCCACCTCCTCCTTTTGTGTGTTCTGTGGTATAGGAACAATGGTGTCTGCATAATTTGGGCCTTGAGAGGAAAGGAAGTCCATCTCTTCGTCCCGCTGCTCTGCCTCGAGTGCTCTGTCCATAATGCCACGCAGAGTCTGCTCCAGCAGGAACACAACAGGAATTGTGTCACTGATGTATGCATTATCACGGCTCACCATCCTTGTGGCCTCCTCAAATGGTGACAGTACAGTCCATGCATACTTTATGAGCAGCCATTGGCGTGGGGAAAAAAAAGCTGAGCCGGCCTGAGCCTGTCGTTGTACTATACTCACACAGGTACTTGTTTATGGCCCCCTGCTGCATGTGCAGCTGCTACAGCATTTCCAAAGTCAAGTTCCACCTGGTGGGCATGTCACAAATCAGGTGGTTTGCGGGCAGGTGGAATTCCCGCTGAATTTCAGCCAACCGAGCACTGGCTGTGTATGACCGCCTAAAATGGCTACAGACTCTTCTTTATGACTACAGTACAGCTTCCATAATAGGGGATTCTTTGTATTCACTCTGGGGGATGGCTTTTATGCTGGAGGAGGATATAGATCAGGAAATTAGGACAGCTTTCCAGTGAGATACACCCCAATCCCTTGACCAGGAGGAAGAAGCTAAAATTAAATTCAAAGAACATAAGAAACTCCTGATCAGGCATTTGAACGGTAAATGCAATAGGTTTAGGAATGAAGCAATTTAAACCAGTAGATAGAGGGCAATTACCACTAATTCTAATCACATCCCAGTTAATTTGAAAAATTAAGAGAAGAGTTGCCCCTGGGATGGTGTGGATTGGAACAATAACATGGATTTGCCACCAAGGAGTATATATAAAAGTAAAAAAGTTTTATTTACACAGATTTTCACATAGTTTTAGCCAAGATAAAATAAACGGGGTTTGAAAACAAGAACTGACATGCATTTATGTTGACACCAAATACATACAATCACCCTATGTCTATGACATGTTATGCCCCATAGACACGATCGTTTTTCATGCCGTTAAAAATGCAATTTTTAAAAATGGGCATTAAAACCGATCGTGTGTATGCTCCAGAGCATTTTTAACGACGTGAAAAAAGCCCATTAAAAATTTCGAACATGCTCTATTTTTTCACGTCGTTTTTTTTAACGACGTGAAAAACGATAGTGTGTATGCTTTTACGAGGTGAAAAAAAACGCGCATGCTCAGAATCAAGTGTTGCGGCCTCACCCCCTTCACATGTTTATCGGTTGTCCGAAAGCTCTTGTCTAGGGGTACCTGGGTTTCGAGAGTGAGGTGCGCTACGGCCCATGTCCTCCCCATGGCTGTGGGTGAGGTGAAGGCCAGTATCAATATCTTCCTCGGGCCAAATGTGCATTGGGTTGCGGAACTTAGCCCTGCTATGCTGGAATCTCCCTTTGCTTCCATCAACAGAGTCCATACACCGATCACAGTCCAACTGTTAGTTTTATTTCGTAGCTCCACAACAAACAATATATGGCAGGATACGGTGGGATGAGCAGGCCGAGGCACTATCCGTATTGTAGTCCCTACACCCCCTGTGCTATGACCCGGGGTTGCAGGAGTCTTGATTAGAACAACTTCGCTGCGCTGCGGCCCCTATCAGGGGAAGATGACCCTCCAAGGGAGTTACCGGAGGCCCGTCCGTCACCGGGTTGACGCTGCTCCGGAGTCTTCAGATGGGTGACCTCCCCAGCCTCCTCACCTCAGATGCGGGTCCCCTCGCAAGGGGCACCCTGGAATCCCTTCACCCTCGCGGGACCCGATCGAAGTCACCAGGTCCCAGGCCTTCTACAAAGTACCTCACCCCAGGCTGAAGGTGCCTGGGATGGACTCCAACTCCAGCTTCATTCCAGCCAGGCCTAGGGTGCCCAGGCCGGAACCTTAAACCGCCCGCACCCAGGCCTAGGGCGCCTGGGTACGTGAAGAGATGATCCCCCAAAGACCTCGTGGCGAGGGCGTCTCCCCCTTTTATCTCCTCCCATCGACACCACGGCGGGTTCCCCGCCCCAGCCGTACCATCTCCAGGAAGGGACAAAAAGGGTAGCACTGTGGTAGTGATTCTACCTCGAGCCTGTAGGTACCCCGCCACCCACAGGCCAAGGAGAATATTGCACCACCCAATCCTCCACGAAAAACAAAAAGGGGTCTAATCCCTGACATAATTACACACCTGGGTCTCTCTAGCCCCAGGTGTATCCCACTAACTTTGAAGACCCCGCTACACAAGTATGAGACAGGAGTGCTCGTTCTGGTAAAACTAGCGTTCGTAATGGAGATAGCACATTCGTCATGCTGTAACGGACTGAAAAGCACGAGGCTGAAAAGCGCGAATCGTCGCTCAACAAACTTTACTAACATGAAGGGTGGCGCCATCGGAACGGAACTTCCCCTTTATAGTGCCGTTGTACGTCACTGCGCTTTGCTTGAACGTTTTTTAAAATGATCATGTGTACGCAAGACAGGCTTGAGAGGAAACATGAAAAAAACGACGAGAAAAACGTTGGTTTAAAAAATGGCATGAAAAACGATCGCGTGTACGCCGCATAAGTCAGTTATACATAGCGGCGAAAAGCAACCGACATGTTTCGGATATTGGTCGCTGTGTTCGTAGCAGCTTCCATTACATTTCATTCTTCAGGGTATTATGTATTGGTTGTACATGGATTGACATTTCTAAGAAGAGAAAATATAGTACATAATAGCAGTGTATTGCGATACAAAGTCATTGCATATCTTCAAATTCTAAACATCTCCCAAATATGGGTGATTTGAAACACACAGAAAAATGTGGGGGGGAGGAGAGGAGGAGGAAAGGAACAGAGGGACCATAAAGTACTCATTGGTAATATAGGGATACATATTATATGTTCCATAAATATTTGTGTGAGAATATTTACATCCCACTAAGGTTCAAATGTCATAAATGCATCCGTCTATATTCAAAACAGGGGAGCCAGCCGGTTGGAAGGACTTTTCTGATGGAGTAGAGGCCCAGACAGTTATTGTGCAACCCAAAATTACAGGTTAATAGTCGCACGGCTTTAATAAAGCCGACCCAGCGACCATAATGAAAAACAAGAAGGACGTTCCAGGATTGGACTCAAACCGGCCCATCAAATCTCGCAGGGGGGCCCGAAAGTGAGAGAGGGCTGGTCGCTGGTTTCTATGAAAGAACATTATATATATATATATATATATATATATATATATATATATATATATATATATATATATATATATATATATATATATATATATATATATATATGTAAATAGTTAAGGAAGAATATCAATTGAAAAAAATAACTGAACAGAACTGAACTGAAAAGAACAGAAATTCCCATCCTCTGAGGGGAATGCATAGTGGAGGGAAAAAGATAGTTGGATCAAAGTTTTGGTTAAAGGGTTCCATACCTAAAAGGCCAATATATTATGTGTGTCCAATCCCTGGCTGTGCAGCAAACTAACAGACCTAAGTAGGGCTTTATGTAAGGAAACACGGCTGACAGTACAGCCAATCAGCAGTATTTTCAAAAATTGGCGCCAAAAATTTGGCGCCAAAAAAGGAGTTGGAGGCGGGATCAAGCTATTTAATAGGCCATGCTTCTCTTCCCATAGAGAGAAGAAAGAAGAACCCGAGAAGCGACAGCGAGAGGAGCCCTCACATGGAAGGGCCGCCCTCGGTCTAAACGGCGTCTGGCGTCAGCGTGCAATTGCGCGGTGACGTCAGATGCCAACCCGACCGCCAACACAAAGAAGGGCGGAAGTGTGCGGCGAAAGAGGAAATCCCGCGGCGCCTGCATAACACCTAACCAGGCGCGGCGGGGGGGGGGGGGGGAGAAAAAAGTAAGAACGTAAGAGTGAACAACCCTGACCATCTCAAATGTCCTAAGGGGGATTTTAAGACATCTATATTAGTATAAAGCAATTATAAAACATAACGTAATGTCATGTCAAGGATATATAATAATGTATATAGAAAAGGAGTAACAGATTATCCACTGAAAAAGGGAAAAAAAAAAGGAAAATAAATAAAAGGGGGAATGAAAGGATGAAGAAGAATATGATTAGAAGTAAACAAATAAAGTAAAGTAAAATAAAAATGAATTAAAATAAAATAAATTAAAATAAAATAAATTAAAATAAAATAAAATAGATGAAATAAAGTATAAAGTAAAAAATAGTGAGGATAATTAAAAAAAAAAATTGATGATCCTCGGAGCCGAGAACAAACCGAAGGGCAGGGCTCTGAACTGCAAATGGGATATCCTCTGAGCTGATTGCCAGATGCAAAAACCTCTGGGACGCTACTGCTATTGGGATGTGAAGGTAAGCGTCCCTGAGATAGATGGACACCATAAAACACCCCCCCCCCCCGTAAGCAGTTTCCGTACGGAGTAGATCTGTCAGAGAAACATATTATAAATAAACATATTATACTTTGAACACTAGATGGCAGCACTAAGAAGCTGTCAGAGAAACCTTCAGCTGCAGACTGGCCGTCACATGACACTAACCGCATGACTTCCACATGACTTCCTGGCTGCCTATAAAAGCTGAGCAAATGCTCAGAGGAATTGCTGGTTTGTCTTCAGATTCCTGTACTTGAGTTCCTGTTTCCTGTTGATTGATTACCTGCTGTGACCCGGATTGACCCTGACCTACTCTGATCTTCTCCTGGACCCAACCTCGGCTTTTTTTACGGACTTTGTTCCTGTCTCCTGTGTTTGACCCTCTGCCTGTGACCCGGATTCACCTTCAGTCTCCTGTGCCTTGACCTTCTGCTTGTGACCCAGTCTTGCCTCCTGTCTCCAGTGCCTTGACCCCCAGCCTGTGACTTGGTTTGTTTGCTTACCTGTGTTTGATCCTCAGCCTGCTCCGGACTTTCTACCTGACTTCTCCTGCTGGATCTTGATACCCATCGGTCCCTGCTCCATTTCTTCAGGACTTCCACGCAAGCTCTACCCTGCCTGCTGGTAGCTTGTGCCTCTTTGTGCCATCCACACTCTGTACCACCTCAAGGGGGCGGACTACGCTTAGTCCCAACAGTGAACCGCTCTTGGCATCTCGGCCTTGGTGAGTACCCTATTCTGATAAGATCGTATCCATGCAGAACTTTTTGTAACGAATGGACCGATTCAAGAGTTTTAGGTTCAAAATTAAGCAACATTTTCCTGAGGGTTTCTTTATTAGGAAAATGTGAGAATAAAACCCTAGACCTTCCTCCTCCTGAGGCACTGGAATAATTTCTCCCTGTTGCCTCAGATCCTTTAAAAGAGATATTAATGCTAGGGCCTTGTCCTGCGCTCTGGGGATCTGAGTGACAAGTAAATGGTTTGGAGGTCTCTCCGAAAACTCCAGTCCGTATCCCTGGGAGATGACATTCAGGACAAACAGACTGGACGTTACTGCCCTTCACTGAGGGAAGAAGGGTATAAGTCTCCCTCCCACAGCAGGACCACCGTCACTGGCTTTTAGCTGGCTGTTCGGGATGATTGAACAGAACAGCAGCCCTACCTCGCCCCCTCTGTGCACCCCAGGGTTTCTTATAACCTGTTTTCTTGGGGGCCTGGGTTTGCTGAAGAGGACAAAAATTATATTTGACTAAGGGTGCCTTCTTTTTCTTTGCCGGGAAGGAACAGGCCTTGCTTACTGCCTCCTCCTCTCAGTCACTCTTCTCCCTTGAAGTAGACAGCAGAGGGCTGGATGGTCTGGCTTGACTCCCTGATTGGAGTGCCAGGTGCTTGTCCAAAAAGGAGTGGAAAGATTGGAATGTATCTGTAAGTTCCTTTTGTAAGGAGACCAAAAGATCTGAGCTTTGTGGTTGCTTAACTTTTCCCCGCTTATGCTTTACTAGGTCGGCTATACAGTCCTTGCACAGGGTCTTGGTCCAGCTCTCCTTAAGGGACATTTTGCAAAAAGGCACCTTTTCTTAGAAGAGGGGAGGGTATGTCTTGTCTTTTCACATGCCTTCTGTAATTAGAACAGAAAATCACCCCATTAGGACCTAAGCATTACCCCCTCCCCCCCAAAAAAAATATCTACCCGTATCCCCCCAAGAAAAAGAAATAGGGGGGAGAGAGAGACCATCCAAACCATGCCCCCTCATGAGGTAACCGAAGGGGCATGAAACATGCTCCCCCTTCCCCAATTATTACCCCCCTTCCCGGACATCAGGGGAAGGGTGGAGGGAAAAGAAAAGCCCCAAGGTAGAAGTTCTGGAGCCTCTGCCACAGCTTACCTGGTCTGGTCTGGCGCTTGTGACTTCTGTTCCTGCCATTGCTGCTAGCTCTGCCGACTCCATACTTCAGCGGGTTAGCAGCTCTGCTGTCCTCTTTTTTAGAAACTCCCGGTCTCCTCGCCGCTGTGAGGACTGGAAGTCTATGCCAGCCAGGGTCTGCCCCCGCCTTCCTGCATTCCACGGGCTGGAACCGGGAGCCGAGCGCCCGACCGGAAGTCCCACCACTTCTGGAAATTACATCACCATCCGGACCCGTAACGAACTGTGACTCGGGAAGCCCCTGGCTCCACTCTCCGGGAATGGGACAGACTCTCCCAGCCAGCCCAAGCTCTCGCCGAGCGGGGAAGAAGGGGGGAGCTCCGGAACATCCCCAACACTTCTGGGAGGATGCTGGGAAGGCCCGAAGGACTGCAAGGTCCAAAGGAAAAAAAAGAAAAAGATAAGGTGAGCCATGCACCCACACTCAGGACCTCTGCCTTGAGAGCGCAGCCCACCCACAGTTCCACGCGGCGCTTCCACCATGGCGGAGGAAACACTACAACTGAAGTCATGGTGGAAGTTGGCTGCCTTAAAAGGCATTATTCGCAGTGTTTCATGGGAAGTTGGGTGGAGCTATGCTCTCTCCAGGTGCTGTCCTGAAAGACGCTTTGAGAAAACTGCCTCTTCTCTGTGTCTCTTGTACATTTTGGCCTAGTCTTGCTGATGGGCAATTTTACACGGATACATCATCTGTGGTCTTTTAATTCTTAGCAAGATTTTGACAGCTCTAGGACAGTATTGAATAAGGGGAACTGCGGGTCCGTTTTTGTTCATGAGGGATTACCCTCATTTAGTCCCAGACAGACTCGATGATGTTGAATCTAGGTTCCTGTAGGGGCCAAACCATCACTTCCAGGACTCCTTGTGCTTCTTTACATTGAAGATAGTTCTTAAAGCAAATTTCAGCTCTGTGACCAGAAGTTGTGCGTGCTGATGTCAAATCCATAGGCTCCTCCCAGCGTGTTTCACTGTAGAATTATCGTCAGGGGACTAAACCACTTCTGGATGAACTGAAATCAGAGAAAAACTACCTTTGAGTAAAAACCCCAAAAACCATCACACATATTAAACAGGGAAGGACAATATGTGAAGCTCATATTGGTCATATTGGGCCACCTTCAGCTAGTGGTACATAGTTGACATCCAGTAGTCCTTTAGAATAAACACTTGGTGGGAGACCATGTTTGCTAGACAAGGGCAGTGGTAGCTAAATTAAAAAATAAAATAAAAGTATAAAAAAAAGTAAATCAGCAAATAATGTTTAACAAAAACACATAAAAAAAATCATGACAGTTGAGAAAATGTTAATATGGGACACGCCCTTTCCATGAACTAAAGAAAATGACTGTTTTGCAAACTGGTATGGAATCACTTGAAGTGTCAAGCTGGTATACAAGCATTTTGTGTGTGGAAGGCGCCCTGGAAGGTCAACAAAACACTGTTGCCATTGGCAGGTGGAGCTTTATCTTACCACCAAAATTATGAAGGATTGCAAAGGGTCATTCATGAGACCTGATTGCTAAGAGTCATTTATGATACTGGATTGCTGAGAGTCATTCATGAGATCGGATTGTTATGGGTCATTCATGAGATCGGATTGCTAAGGGTCGATCATGAGATCAGATTGCTAAGAGTCATTCATGAGATCGGATTGCTAAGGATCATTCATGAGATCGGATTGCTAAGGATCATTCATGAGATCGGATTGCTAAGAGTCATTCATGAGATTGGATTGCTAAGAGTCATTCATGAGATTGGATTGCTAAGGGTCATTCATGAGACCGGATTGCTAAGGGTCGTTCATGAGACCGGATTGCTAAGGGTCATTCATGAGATCGGATTGCTAAGAGTCATTCATGAGATCGGATTGCTAAGGGTCATTCATGAGATTGGATTGCTAAGGGTCATTCATGAGATCGGATTGCTAAGGGTCATTCATGAGATCGGATTGCTAAGGGTCGATCATGAGATCAGATTGCTAAGAGTCATTCATGAGATCAGATTGCTAAGAGTCATTCATGAGATTGGATTGCTAAGGGTCGTTCATGAGATCGGATTGCTAAGGATCATTCATGAGACCGGATTGCTAAGGGTCATTCATGAGATCGGATTGCTAAGGGTCATTCATGAGATCGGATTGCTAAGGGACATTCATGAGATCGGATTGCTAAGGGACATTCATGAGATCGGATTGCTAAGGGACATTCATGAGATCGGATTGCTAAGGGTCATTCATGAGACCTGATTGCTAAGAGTCATTTATGATACTGGATTGCTGAGAGTCATTCATGAGATCGGATTGTTATGGGTCATTCATGAGATCGGATTGCTAAGGGTCATTCATGAGATCAGATTGCTAAGAGTCATTCATGAGATTGGATTGCTAAGGGTCGTTCATGAGATCGGATTGCTATGGGTCATTCATGAGATCAGATTGCTAAGAGTCATTCATGAGATTGGATTGCTAAGGGTCATTCATGAGATCGGATTGCTAAGAGTCATTCATGAGATCGGATTGCTAAGGATCATTCATGAGATCGGATTGCTAAGGGTCATTCATGAGACCGGATTGCTAAGAGTCATTCATGAGATTGGATTGCTAAGGGTCGTTCATGAGACCGGATTGCTAAGGGTCATTCATGAGATCGGATTGCTAAGAGTCATTCATGAGATCGGATTGCTAAGGGTCATTCATGAGACCGGATTGCTAAGGATCGTTCATGAGATCAGATTGCTAAGAGTCATTTATGAGATCGGATTGCTAAGGGTCGTTCATGAGACCGGATTGCTAAGGGTCATTCATGAGATCGGATCGCTAAGGGTCATTCATGAGACCGGATGACCTTATTAAATTACTCTACAGAGGATTGGACCCTGCAGAAATCAAAATACTTTTCACTCTTAATCCCATTTAATTTATTGTTGCTAGTGTATATTTTGTAATATTGTTTCCCTTAATAATGTTTGGCACTGTTTTTTTTTTCTTTTCTTCTGATTAAAATAACATTTTTAAAATCATAAATCTAACTATTTAAAAGCTCTAATCACAAATTAAAGAGTCCTTGCCTCTTTGAAGAAACATTCCATATTTTAAACATTGTACATTCATGTCTGGGTATGGCTGTGAGTGTCACATATATTTTTTCTAAAAGTTAGGAATTGCTACAGCAGATGTTGTGAAGCATGTGTGCTTCTGTTAAAACCTGTTGCGACTACTGTTTGTGTGTATAAAGGGTATAAACTATAAAGTTAACCAACCCCAGTGACAACTACTCTCAGATTTCTGGTGCTTAGATTGTTGTCCTGCAAGCTGGAAAATATATGTACACGGTAAGGCTGAGAGTGCATGCATCACATTCTGGTGGCAGTGGTGACATCTGAGACTGTTGCCGCCACAACATTAACAAGGCTTACCACATATTACCTCCTTGTGGCGGCACCTCTGCTCCCTTAGTCTTGCCTTTTTTTGGACAGTTCTGATTTGGGGTGGGCAACCTATGGTAGGCTACTGCCTACCCTTTCCCTGGCCATAGAATTTCACCGCTCCTTTTACTTCTGCCTACCCTTCCTCCTGTGTTGTGGACCAGCCTATGGTTTTAGGTTATTACTCCTGTATCAACACTTTCAGTGCCATGAATATAGTGAAATAAATACACATAAAATAACTGGCTGATTAGGAGGAAGAAAGTGGAGAAATATCTGGCTTCTGCTGTGTGCTGCCCGACCACAGCTTCAAGAAAAAAAAACATAAATTACAAAACAGTAATAAATATATGAAAATACAAAAGTATACTGTATATACTCGAGTATAAGCTGAGTTTTTCAGCACTTTTTTTAGGGCTGAAAATACCCCCCTCGGCTTATACTCGAGTCAGTGTACCTGAAATTCTTGCCAGGCGTCCATTTTTTTAAAAGTCGCGGCTTCCTCCTGGCGTACAGTTCCATGATAGGCATTTGACACTGTGTTCCGCCTATCACTGAGGTCCTCTCATCCTCGGTCAGTTTCCCAGCAGACACTGTGTTCAGTGTTCCGCCAATCATGGATGTCCTCTTGTCCGAGGATGAAAGAATGTCCGTGATTGGCAGAACACTGAAAACAGTGTCTGCTGGGAAACTGAGTCCGAGGATAAGAGGACCTCCGTGATAGGCAGAACACAGTGTCAAATGACTATCATGGAACGGAATGTCAGGAGGAAGCCGCGACTTTTAAAAAATGGACGCCTGTCAAGAATTCAGGTACTCGGGCACAATGAGACTGCAATGGGCACAGTGAGGTTGCAATGGGCACAGTGAGGTATGGCACATTGGTATGGAACAGTGAGGTTGCAATGGGCACAGTGAGGTTGCAATGGGCACAGTCAGGTATGGCACATGGGTATGGCACAGTGAGGTTGCAATGGGCACAGTGAGGTATGGCACAGTGAGACTGCAATGGGCACAGTGAGGTATAGCACAGTGAGACTGCAATGGGCACAGTGAGGTTGCAATGGGCACAGTGAGGTATGGCACATGGGTATGGCACAGTGAGGTTGCAATGGGCACAGTGAGGTATGGCACAGTGAGGTTGCAATGGGCACAGTGAGACTGCAATGGACACAGTGAGGTATGGCACAGTGAGACTGCAATGGGCACAGTGAGGTTGCAATGGGCACAGTGAGGCGTGCAAATGGGCATTGTTGACCCTCTTTTCCGCTTACAGTAGCTGCTGCATTCTCACCCTAGGCTTATACTTGAGTCAATCAGTTTTCCCATTTTTTTGTGGTAAAATTAGATCCTCTGCTTATACTCGGGTCGGCTTATACGCGAGTATATACAGTACATTAATGAATAAAAACTATAAAAGACAACTAAAAACAAAACAAACATGGCAGCTGGGAATGTTTCACTCTGGGGCCACCTACATCAGGAACATTATGCTAGATTTGATAGATTATAATAATCAAGAAAACAATGACACAAATATATATTAAAAAAAATGGCTTGTGAATGCCTGGAAAGACAAAGAGAAAGAGTATGCTGGCAAACCAAAGGAATAGAAGACATGCCTGGTCTCTGATATGTTCAGCTTAACCACCACATCAATACCAACCAATAAAAAGTATACATGAACAAAAAAGATAAGAAAAATCCCAGCAGACTGTATGTTGTATAAGGGAGGGGTTGCAATGCAGACAACGTGGATAAATGAATAAAAAATATAAAGACAACTAAAAAGAAACAAACATGGCAGCTGGGAATGTTCCACTCTGGGGCCACCTACACCAGGAACTTTATGCTAAATTTAGTAGATTATAATAATTAAGAAAACAATAAAATAAATATAAAAAAAAAAAGAAAATTGGTGTGTGAATGCTTGGAAAGACAAAGAGAAAGAATATGCTGGCAAACCAAAGGAATAGAAGACACACCTGGTCTCTGCTATGTGCAGCCCAACCACCACATCAATAAAAAATAAAGATACATGAACAAAAAAGATTAAAACATTCCAGTCGACTGTATGTTGTATAAGGAAGGGGTTTCAATGCAAACAATGTGGACAAAGTAGTGGTACGCTTACCCCTGACACAGGTGGTCAGACATTATAGCTGGCTTTGGTGTTCTTCACCTATAGCAGCCCCCTTTCCCATAAGGCAAGCAGGTCTACCTGTACTTGGTTGCCCCCAGAGATTATACACAATGCTATAGTGCCTGGCTACCACACCAGGGCTTGCACAAACTGAGCAAAGCAAACAGGTACCTGCGGTTTTCAGACAGGCAAATTTTCTGAATAGTCAGGGTCAAAATCTCGAAAGGCGGGCAGAGTTCAGAGAATAGTTGATATCTGATCTGAGGTCGTCATTGAGGCAATCTAATCTAGCAGAGCAGGGCATATAAACAGTTAGCTTGACCAGGTTGTCACATACCTGGTCATTGAGCCTGACATGCAGAGGAAGGCCTCTTGTACAGCTCTAGTTAGGGGGCCACTGATAGTGAGACAGCAACCACAGGAACATGGCAAGGTAGGATTGCCTGTGATCAGCCCAGTAGTCTGCATGGCACCAGTCAGCAGGTGGATGTGGCAGCAGAGCAGGCTGGTAGTAGATGAGCTGGCGCAGAGCTTGGCTGATGGCAGACTGTAGTAATCAGCTGGAAGCAGGAACCGTATCAGAGCTTGCTGGACTGGAAGCAGGAACCGTATGAGAGCTTGCTGGACTGGAAGCAGGAACCGGATGAGAGCTTGCTGGACTGGAAGCAGGAACCGGATGAGAGCTTGCTGGACTGGAAGCTGTAGCAGGCTGGATGAGCAAGATACAGGGTCAGAAAGGCCAGTTCAGTAACGGTCGGGCAAATCAGGCATAGACAACAGAGAGCAGAATGGTCAGGTAACAAGTCAGCAACAGGAGATCAATCTTGGCAGAAGCAGAATCCAAAGACAAGTCGAGGTCGGAGCAGGTAGCAGACAAACGCAGGTCCGAAGTAAGCCGTATCAGGATCAGAGGTCGTACGGAATCAGGAACAACACACATAAGCTGCAGACCAAAGAGCGAAGAGCCCATACTGAAGCCTGTTTAAATAGATGGCTTGGCCCAGCATTAGTGACAGATGCGCATATTGCGTGCACCTATGTCCACGACTATGCACATCTGCCCGGCCAGTTGCTGGTCTGTGCATGCATACAGTCAGGTCCATAAATATTGGGACATCAAAACAAATCAAATCTTTTTGGCTCTATACACCACCACAATGGATTTGAAATGAAACAAACAAGATGTCCTTTAACTGCAGACTTTCAGCTTTAATTTGAGGGTATTTACATCCAAATCAGGTGAACGGTGTAGGAATTACAACAGTTTGTATATGTGCCTCCCACTTTTTAAGGGACCAAAAGTAATGGGACAGATTAACAATCATAAATCAAACTTTTCACTTTTTAATACTTGGTTGCAAATCCTTTACAGTCAATTACAGCCTAAAGTCTGGAACGCATAGACATCACCAGACGCTGGGTTTCATCCCTGGTGATCCCTGGTGATGCTCTGCCAGGCCTCTACTGCAACTGTCTTCAGTTCCTGCTTGTTCTTGGGGCATTTTCCCTTCAGTTTTGTCTTTAGCAAGTGAAATGCATGCTCAATCCGATTCAGGTCAGGTGATTGACTTGGCCATTGCATAACATTCCACTTCTTTCCCTTAAAAAACTCTTTGGTTGCTTTCGCAGTATGCTTCGGGTCATTGTCCATCTGCACTGTGAAGCGACGTCCAATGAGTTCTGAAGCATTTGGCTGAATATGAGCAGATAATATTGCCCGAAACACTTCAGAATTCATCCTGCTGCTTTTGTCAGCAGTCACATCATCAATAAATACAAGAGAACCAGTTCCATTGGCAGCCATACATGCCCACATCATGCTTCACTGATAAGGTGGTATGCTTTGGATCATGAGCAGTTCCTTTCCTTCTCCATACTCTTCTCTTCCGATCACTCTGGTACAAGTTGATCTTGGTCTCATCTGTCCATAAGATGTTGTTCCAGAACTGTGAAGGCTTTTTTAGATGTTGTTTGGCAAACTCTAATCTGGCCTTCCTGTTTTTGAGGCTCACCAATGGTTTACATATTGTGGTGAACCCTCTGTATTCACTCTGGTGAAGTCTTCTCTTGATTGTTGACTTTGACACACATAAACCTACCTCCTGGAGAGTGTTCTTGATCTGGCCAACTGTTGTGAAGAGTGTTTTCTTCACCAGGGAAATAATTCTTCGGTCATCCACCACAGTTGTTTTCCGTGGTCTTCCAGGTCTTTTGGTTTTGCTGAGCTCACCGGTTCGTTCTTTCTTTTTAAAGATGTTCCAAACTGTTGATTTGGCCACACCTAAATGTTTTTGCTATCTCTCTGATGGATTTGTTTAGTTTTTTCAGCCTAATGATGGCATGCTTCACTGATAGTGACAGCTCTTTGGATCTCATATTGAGAGTTGACAGCAACAGATTCCAAATGCAAATGGCACACTTGAAATGAACTCTGGACCTTTTATCTGCTCCTTGTAAATGGGATAATGAGGGAATAACACACACCTGACCATGGAACAGCTGAGCAGCCAATTGTCCCATTACTTTTGGCCGCTAAAAAGTGGGAGGCACATATACAAACTGTTGTAATTCCTACACCGTTTACCTGATTTGGATGTAAATACCCTCAAATTAAAGCTGAAAGTCTTCAGTTAAAGCACATCTTGTTCGTTTCATTTCAAATCCATTGTGGTGGTGTATAGAGCCAAAAAGATTAGAATTGTGTCAATGTCCCAATATTTATGGACCTGTCTGTATATGTGTGCACTGAAAGACTCTATTTGCACTACGGACATGCCTTCCCTGACACAGATATTACACACTCTAACACAAAACTTAGACTGAAGGTTTGGCTGTCTTAAATCACGTTTGGTCTGCACCCAGAGTCTGGCTACATCAATCACCCTGCAGGTGGACAGAGACAAAACTAGGATGCTGGAACCAGCAGCTATGATGGAGCAGGAGCGCACATGTTCCTGACCAGTAGGGCTCAGACCACCAGACTGAAGGTGGCAATAGTGTAGCTTTTTGCAGCTTGTTATTTAAAGGATTTGTATTTGTTTTAAGTGAACTAATGAGTAAGCCACATCAAAAGACCCTTCTACGCTAAAAGGTATTTAAAAAAATATATATTTTTACATTAGTACACCAAAACCAAGTTACACAGTACATCAGGTTGCAAATACATCAATGTTTCATAGTCAAATTTATTTTAGTCCATGGTAATTACCGTATATACTCAAGTATAAGCCAACCCGAGTATAAGCCGAGGTACCTAATGTTACCACAAAAACTTGGGAAAACTTACTGACTCGAGTATAAGCCGAGGGTCAACAATGCCCACCCATTGCAACTTCACTAAGCCCATTGCCACCTTACTGTTCCCATCCTCACATGTGCCCATCCTCACATGTGCCCATCCTCACATGTGCCCATCCTCACATGTGCCCACCCTCACCTGTGCCCACCCTCACCTGTGCCCACCCTCACCTGTGCCCACCCTCACCTGTGCCCACCCCCACCCTCACTGTTTCCCTAGAATTGTAATTGAACATTGTAAAATTGTACCTGAAGGCTGCGGCGTCCATCGTTTAAAACTCGCACTCTCTTTCTGGTCTCTTCCGTGATAGGCGGAACTGCCTGCTGAGAATCGCCCATCACGAACGTTCTCGCATCTTCACTTATCCCAGTAGACACTGTGTTCAGTTTCCGCCAATCACGGACGTCTGCTGGGAAACTGAGGATGAGAGAACGTTCGTGATAGGCGGAACTGTGTCTGCCGAGAATCGCCTATCACAGAAGGGACCAGGAAGAGCCTGCGGGTTTTAAACGATGGACGCCGCAGCCTTCAGGTACATTTTACAATATTCAATTTCGCTGACTCGAGTATAAGCCGAGGGGGGGGGGAGGGGGGGGGGGACTTTCAACCCCAAAAAAGGGCTGAAAATCTCGGCTTATACTCGAGTATATACGGTATATCCCAATATGTCTTACATTGAAAACATTTCTATTCTAGGAAACAGGTTTTTATAGTGCTTAAAGGTTAACCTTTAGCACTTCATATGAGGTACACAGGGTGTGTGTAGTACATCCAGTCCTTCTGTCCCACTGACGCTCCCCCATCACACTTGCCAGCAACACCCAACTGTAAAAATGTCAGCCAGATGCTGTATAAATATTGTAGCTGTATTAGCTGTTGCTGTCAAAAAACAGATTGGCTGACACCATGTTTATAAACACTAGTTTAGACACTAGCTAAAAAGATCCAAAGTAAATTAATAAAAATAAAAATAAACTAAAAAAAGAGATTCATACATCTGACAATTAACCACTTCAATAGCGGGCACGTTTATCCCCTTCCTGCCCAGGCCAATTTTTAGCTGTCACACTTTAAATGACAGTTGCACGGTATTGCAACACTGTACCCATATTCAATTTTTATCATTTTGTGTACACAAATAGAGCTTTATTTTGGTTTGTTATTTTATTGCTAAATATAAAGATTAGGTGGGATTTGTGGCCAGAAGACCGGCTTCAGACGGTACCTGACGATTTATTGAGCTGGTACACTGGACGGAGCATCACAGAACTCCTTCTCTGCTCCTCTCATTGGATGCAGAGAAGGCATTCAACCAAATTCATTGGCAATACTTGCCAGATGTGTTACACTAATTTGGCTTCTGGGGAAATATACTTAACTCCATTCATAGTCAATATTCTAATCCTAGTGCCAGAGTCTGGACCAATAGGATGATACCTGGCCCCTCCAACATCTCAAATGGCACCAGACAGGGGTGTCCCCTACCCCCTCAATATTCTCTCTGGTAATGGAACCATTAGCCCATGCCATCCAAGTCTCCCCCTCAATCTCGGGAATTCAAGTAGATAATGTTAAGCACAAAATCAGTTTATACATGGACGATGTGATAGACTCGCTAACCGACCCCCTAAAATCATTACCAGCAGTACAAAATCTTAGACCGGTTTAGCCGCATCTCCCTATATAAAATTATTCATAGTATATCTTCAATTCTTGGCATCTCCCTACCGCAGTCAACCAGAGATTTGATTACGGCAAACACTCCTTTTGCGTGGGCTCCTAATTAAAATTCTCAACTACCTTGGTATTCAGCTAATATCTTCTTCTACACGACTTCTCCATATAAACCTATAAGCCCTAATGTCTAAGCTTTGTCATATAGCTCAAGGTCTTCAGAAAACCGCTGTTTTCTGGGCAGGCCGGATGGCCTTAATAAAAATGGTCATGCTACCTTAGGTACTGTATCTATTTGAATCGATATCTGTGCCTATTCTCCCTTCACACATTGCAAAACCTCAAGTCATAATCAAAAAAGTCTAAAAAGTTTGAGAAAAAAAACTTTTTTTTTTTCTTTGCTTCTGTTATAAGATTTTGCAAATAAATAATTGATCTTTATAAATTTAGCCCAAAATGCTACTTTTCGTTGGTGAAAATAGCTCAAACCAGTGAATACTATTTAGTTACAGAGTTCACAAACTATGGAATATATCTGAAAATCAATCCTGATGTACTGACTACCGTACTCATTTCTTAAGGCCCTAAAATGCCAGGACAAGATTCCTATAATTTTATTTGGTGGCGTAATAAAAATGTTAAATTTATACATGACCCCAAAGCACCCTTCCCATGTTGAGGGCATGTGGCCTGGTACGGTTCAGGAGGGAGGGCACTCTCGTCCTCTCGTCCCCTTTTCCTGTAGCCTGCCAGGTTGCATGCTCAGATAAGGGTCTCGTATGGATATTTGGGGGGCCCCCAAACAATACCAGGCCAAAGGGCCTGGTATTGGACTGGGGGGGGGGACCCATGCCATTTTTTTCAATGAGTTTTATCTATATTGCCGGGATCTGACAATACATTACATCCCTACACAATTGCTTTGACTGTATCTCCTTAGATGAGTAATTTTTTTCTAAGCCCTTTGAAAACTGGATGTGGCTTAGCTTAGCCTAGAGCTAGGAGGTGGAGACATGGTATCACATGATGTCCCCACACACACACACACACACACACACACACACACACACATAGAAATAAATGCTCATATACAAAAGAGACATGCAGCTCAGGTAAAGAGAGAACAGGAGTGAGGTGGACACATCCTGTTTTGCTAAGCATGACTGGGAGGCTTGAGCGTGTGTCTGTCAATCACTAGAGAAGGGGCGGACTGTTAACATAGATTGCCTGTTGTCAGGCAAAATCAGTGTATGAGACAAAAGGATGATTGCTAGAGGATGGGAACAGAGCTAGATTCTGACCCCTTAACCCCCTGGGTTATGGCTGCAGCTAGATGCCATAAGCCTGGTATTTTATTTCTCTTATGGTACCTTATGGTACCGATCGCTGAGCCCGGGAACCATCCAGCGCCGGCAGTGTCTTCCCATAGAGATAAGTGATGGCAAGATGGCCACCACTTATCTCTATGCACTTGGAGGACCGGAACGACGTCATGTCACTTCCAGGTTCTCGGGCCATGTAAACACGTTTCTTTTTTTCTTTTTCTTTTTTCCCAAAGCAAAGGATTTTGTTTTTTGTTTTTGTTTTTGATCTTTTGCTTTTAAAGGTAGAGGAGAGAGTTAGAGTCCTTTAGACACCATATCTCTCCATAATGAGGACCTGTCATGCTGCATTGTTATCACATCGCGGATCTGGCTAGAAAGATTACTGGTAGGGGCTGGGGAAGACAAAGTCAGAGGCAGATGGAGTGTCTTAAAGAACGATTTTAGGGACTTGGAAGCTAAATTGAGGAAAAGGACCAGAAAGGCAGAGGGAGATTAGGGAAGTAAACAAGTGGCTGAGGAGCTGGTGTAGTAAGGAAGGGTTTGGGTTCCCGGAGGACTGGGCCGACTTCTCAGTCGATAACCAGTACTATAGAAGGGATGGACTGCACCTAAATGAGGAGGGTGCAGATCAGCTGGGAATGAAGATGGCCAAAAAGTTAGAGGGGTTTTTAAACTAGGTGATGGGGGGAGGGTCCAGAGGTAGAGGTAGTCAGCGCGGAACATATTCCAGAGGGTAGTATTGGGGGCATTAATGGTAGGGTAACCAAAGCACATAAACCCAAGGTTAGTATAGTAGCAAGTCCTAGTTGCAATCTCGGAACACCCAATAAGAGGATCATATGCGACCGGTCTAAACTACGTGGCATGTTCACCAATGCTAGGAGCCTGGCGGACAAGATGGGTAAACTAGAGATACTGTTGTACGAGGAAGATTTGGGTTTTGTGGGAATTTCAGAGACCTGGTTTAACAGCTCTCATGATTAGCTGGTAACCATTCAAGAATATACCCTTTATCGCAAGGATAGAGAGAGTAATAAAGGGGGAGGGGTATGCCTATATATCAAGAATAATGTACAAGTGAGTGTGAGAGATGACATCACTAAGGGAGCTAGGGAGGAGGTGAATCCTTATGGGTAGAGCTCCAAAGGGATAAAGCTAAGGGGAAAATAATACTGGGAGTGTGCTATAGGCCCCCTAACCTGAGGGAGGAGGGGGAGACAGATCTCCTATCACAATTTGGATTAACAGCAAGGATGAGAAGTGTTATCATAATGAGGGATTCTAATTATCCAGACATAGACTGGGTGGAGGGAACCACCCATTCATCTAATGCCCCGTACACACGATCAGTTTTCCTGTCGAAAAAAAAAAACAATGGTTTTCCCGATGGTATTCCTCTCAAGCCTGCCTTGCATACACATGGTCACACAAAAGTCCGGCAAACTTTTGACTGCCAAGAACGCGGTGACATAAAAGACTACGATAAGCAGACAAAATTACAAAATTAGGTTCTATGCTTCTGAGCATGCGTAAAATTGTTTCCGAGCATGCGCGTTTCCCGCTAGGATTTTTTCTGACAGAAAAAAAGAGATCCTGCTCTCTGATGGAACATACACACGGTCGGAATTCCCGGCCAAAAGCTCTTATCACAGTTTTTCCGTCGGGAAAACTGGTCGTGTGTACGAGGCTTTAGGCTCGCCAGTTCCTAAATGTCTTGCAGGACAATTTTATGGGTCAGATAATAGACTCACCAACTAGAAACAAAGCGTTACCGGATCTACTGATTACCAAAAATACAGACCTGGTCATGGATGTGGAAATATGGGGCAATTTCTGTAACAGCGATCACAGGTCAATTGCCTTCAGTATAAATCACACAAATAGGAAACATAAGGGGAATACAAAGACACTGAATTTCAAATGAGCCAACTTCCCAAAACTACGAACCTTGCTAGAAGGCATAAATTGGGATAAAATCTAAGGAACAAAGAACACGGTGGAGAGATGGGTTTGCTTTAAGATCATATTAAATAAGGACATTAGCCAATGCATCCCATTGGGTAATAAATTTAAAAGAGCGAGCAAAAGTCCTAGATGGCTTATCTCCAATGTAAAAATGCATATAAAAGCAAAAGAGAAGGCCTTCAAAAAATACATGGTTGAGGGATCATTATCAGCATGCAGACTTTATAAAGAATGCAATAAGAAATGTAAGGGTGCAATTAGGATGGCTAAGATAGAACATGATAGACACATAGTAGAGGAGAGCAAAATAAATCCCAAGAAATTCTTTAAGTATGAAACAGTAAAAAAGGGAGGACAGACCATATTGTCCCCATAAAGAATGAGGAAGGACATCTGGTTACAAAGGATGGGGAGTTGGCAAAGGTATTGAATTTATTCTTCTCCTCAGTCTTCACAAGGGAATCGGGGGGCTTCAGTAACCACAACTTTTTTTTCTATTCTCATGACACATCACAGGAAGCACCTCCATGGTTGACAGAGGACAGAATTAAAATTAGACTTAACATTAATAAAATACCGGGACCAGATGGCTTGCACCCCAGGGTACTTAGGGAACTCAGTCAAGTAATTGCCAGACCATTGTTCCTAATTGTTACTGACAGTCTACTGACTGGATTGGTACCAGCTGATTGGAGAAAAGCCAATGTAGCACCAATATTTAAAAGGGCCCAAAATACATCCCTGGGAATTACAGACCAGTTAGCCTAACATCAATAGTATGTAAGCTCTTGGAGGGGATGATAAGGGACTATATACAAGATTTTAGTAATGAGAATGGTACCATTAGCAGTAAACAGCATGGATTCATGAAGAATTGTTCTTGCCAAACCAATCTATTAACCTTCTATGAGGAGGTGAGTTTCCATCTAGATAAAGGAAGGCCCATAGATGTGGTGTATCTGAATTTTGCAAAAGCATTTGACACAGTTTCCCATAAATGTTTACTGTACAAAATAAGGTCCGTTGGCATTGACCATAGGGTGAGTACATGGATTTAAAACTGGGCGAGTTCAGAGGGTGGTGATAAATGGGGAGTACTCGGAATGGTCAGGGGTGGGTAGTGGGGTCTAGGGATGGGCGAATGGTTCGGCCCGAGCATAAGTTCGGCCCGAACTTTGGTTGTTCGGATGTTCTGATGAACACTGAACAATATGCTGAGTTCGGGGAAAATTCGAAAGCCCCGGAACCCCGGTAAAGTCTATGGGACACTAACATGAAAAACCAAAAGTGCTAATTTTAAAAGGCTTATATGCAATTTTTTGTCATAAAAAGTGTTTGGGGACCCGGGTCCTGCCCCAGGGGACATGGATCAAAGCAAAAAAAAAGTTTTAAAAACGGCTGTTTTTTCGGGAGCAGTGATTTTAATAATGCTTAATGTGAAACAATAAAAGTAAAATATTCCTTTAAGTTTCGTACCTGGGGGGTGTCTATAGTATGCCTGTAAAGTGGCACATTTTTCTCGTGTTTAGAACAGTCCCTGCAGCAAAATTACATTTCTAAACAAAAAAGGTAATTTAAAACTACTTATAATAAGCGGCTATAATGAATTGTCGGGTCCCGCAAAATAGATAAAAGTCATTGAAAAAAAAAGGCATGCCCCCCCCCTAGTCCATTACCAGGCCCTTAGGGTCTGGTATGAATATTAAAGGGTACCCCGAACCAAAATTAAAAGAAAAAATTGCGTGGTGGTCCCCCCAAATTCCATATCAGGCCCTTCAGCTCTGGTATGGATAATAATGGGAACCCTGCGCCAATTAAAAAAAAAATGGTGTAGGAGTCCCCCTCAAAATCTAAACCAGACACTTCTGGTATGGATTTTAAGGGGAACCCCCGTGCCAGAACCGTGCATATCATCAAGGATCTGGTCTGTAAGAAAATTCAGTCAAAATGTCTATCCTTTTATTGGGGATCACTGAAAGATGTCCTGTTTAGCTGCATGGGTCCTGTCTATGTTGCAGTCTGCTTGTCCATTTCTTACAGACCAGATCCTTGATGATATGCACTGTTAGAAGGATACTGCAACTAAGTAGCAGGGAAATGATACACACCTAAACACTTTTGAAAATAGCCTATAAAAAGGCAGATCCTGGGTTCTTCGCGTCTTCTTGCTGGTTGGTCCTCATGGAGAAATTATCCACCATGTTTTTATATACTCTGGTTTAGCACATATGGTATTTCACGCAAGATGTCTACATGATACCCCCTGAGGAAGATCATCACATTATTAAAAATCGAAACGCATTGGGGATCCATATACATGCCAACCCATAGTGGTGACCTGTATATGGTTATTGTGACACATGACTGTAATACCGTTATAATTTGTACAC
This sequence comes from Rana muscosa, assembly GCA_029206835.1. Lineage (NCBI taxonomy): Eukaryota > Metazoa > Chordata > Amphibia > Anura > Ranidae > Rana > Rana muscosa. Next base: position 364,170,590 of record CM055118.1, on the reverse strand, counting down.
CAGAGCTCTTATTGTTGTTCCCTTCTATGTAATTGGATCCATTCCCCAATCCCTCTTTTTTACTTGTACTTTTCTAATGAATTTGTAAATTCGATATCCATGTATTATAAAATTATCTAATACTTTTATCATGAGTCAATACATCATTCAAGCTGCGCACAAGCCACTGGGAGTTTCTTTCCTTTTCCTTTAAACATTAATGCCGCGTACACACGACCGTTTTTCATGATGAGAAAAATGCCATTTTTAAAAATGGTCGTGATAGAACCTGCTCTATTTTTTCTCGTCGTTTTTCACGTCGTTCTTTTTAACATCGTGAAAAATGGTAGTGTGTATGCTTTTACGAGGGGAAAAAAATGCGCATGCTCAGAATCAAGTATGAGACGGGAGCGCTCGTTCTGGTAAAACTACCGTTCATAATGGAGATAGCACATTCGTCACGCTGTAACGGACTGAAAAGCACGAATCGTCTCTCACTAAACTTTATTAACATGAGGATCAGCAAAAGCGTCCCAAAGGGTGGCGCCATTCGAATGGAACTTCCCCTTTATAGTGCCGTCGTACGTGTTGTACGTCACCGCGCTTTGCTCAAGCATTTTTTTTCACGAACGTGTGTATGCAAGGCAGGCTTGAGAGGAAACATGAAAAATCACATTGAGAAAAACGTTGTTTTTTCCCCATGACATGAATAACCGTTGTGTGTACCTGGCATAATTCTATTCTGTCCAAGAATGCAAAAAATTCATTCATTTGTAAAGAACTTTGCAGTCACAATTGTATTGTCATTTTAAATTAGAAAAAAATATGAAATAACATTCATACTTTTAGTCTAAAGTAGTATCAAAGTTGAAAATTATTTTAATTTTTTTACTTTATTTTGCTATGTTTTTTGTTAATGGATTGCATTAAAAAATGTAATAATTTTTGCTAGACAATGTCATCAAAAGAATGATGTGTTTGTCTTATAAAAAGATACATGTACTGTATGCCATTGTTATATTAAGTAATGAAAACAATTATTGCTGAATAAATAAGCCCATAGCGAAATGTAAAATAGACTCTGGTCTATAGGGGGTGTACAGGTGGGAGAGCTGAGGTTGTTATTTAACAATATACACAAGGAGGTTTTTTTTTTTTTCTTTTCTCAAAAGATTTTTCAAATGCCTATAAAACACAGTAGCTAAATGCTAATTGTATGTGTTCTTTCTATTCTGTGGCTGTTTTGTCTCTCAATATTTAACTGATGCATAAACTACAGACTACAAGCAGTAGATGTTGATCTCTTGCTCTTGATATTGTAAGCTTCATATAGGATTATACAATAAAACTTGAATCTGGAGCGTAACATAAAAGTCCTATTTTGAACCATGTTCTGATTGTATTGCTATCTTTCTGCAACCATTTTACAGCTTGAGGTTTGATAAGATCGATAACAATTGATTTTTGAAAATATTACCCATTTATTGCTCGAAAATTGAATAATTTTTATTTTTTTAAGAAAATAAGTTTAAAGTTTAGGTAATATCTTTCAGGAAAACAACATTTTTTGGAACACTTTAAATTTCTTCATCAGTCATTAAAAAGAAAAATACTGTATATACTCGAGTATAAGCCAACCCGAATATAAGCCGAGGCACCTAATTTTACCACAAAAAACTGGGAAAACTTATTGACTCGAGTATAAGCCTAGGGTATCCATCTGCATGCCTCACTTTGCCCCACTGTGTCCATGTGTCCATGCCCCACTGTGCCCATGCCTCACTGTGCCCATGCCTCACTGTGCCCATGCCTCACTGTGCCCATGCCTGGACTGACTTTTAACATGGAAGGGGTGCCCGGCTTCGAAAAATCGGTGCTCCCCGGCAGTAGGTTCTCTAGACAACAAACTTTGCACACTTGTAGAGGAGAAATGGAGCTACATGTGTGCCAAGTTCCGGGTCCAGGGGACCTAAGATCAACTGGTACCAGGTCCCAAAATTCACCGGAGAAATTACAGTTTAACATGGGAGTCTATGGAAGGGGTGTCCGGTTTTGAAAAATCGGTGCTCCCCGCCTGTGTGTCCCCCGGACAACAAACTTTGCACACTTGTAGAGGAGGAGTGTGGCTACATGTGTCCGGGAGATCAGGCGCAAAAAAGATGACTCGAGTATAAGCCGAGGGGGGCATTTTCAGCACAAAAAAATGTGCTGAAAAACTTGGCTTATACTCGAGTATTTACGGTACTTTAAATTCCTATTCAATTACGCAGAACAACAGATACTCTTTCACCCCCTTCCAGCCCAGGGTATTTTTCAGCTCTCAGGGCTGTCACACTTTAAACGGCAATTACTCAGTCATGCAACACAGATTTATAGAGATAGAGACAGATAGACCTTTTTTTTGGTGGTATTTAATCACTACTGTTTTCTTTTTTTCTTATTTTGATAGTTATCCACTTGGAGACCAAGTTTAAATCAATATATATATATATATATATATATATATATATATATATATATACACACATATATATATATATATTAGCAGAGACCCTAGGGAGTAAAATGGTGATTATTGCAATTTTTTCTCACATGGTATCTGCGCAGCAATTTTTCAAATGCAATAAAAAAATAAAATAAAAACATTATATATACCCCATTTTATTTATTTTTTATATGAAGGATGATGTTACGCTGAGTAAATAGATACCTAAAATGTCACACCATTTACATATGCATGAGCGACTTACGTATACGTTCGCTTTTTCGCATCGCATGAGCTCAAAGGGATGGGGGCGCTTTAATTTTTATATTATTTTCTATTTATTTATTTATTACACTGTCCATTTATTTTCTTTATTTTTTTTATCACTTGTATAAATATAAACATCCGTTGTAATATAAATAAGGGATGACAGGTCCTCTTTGAGGAGAGATCTGGGGTCAAAAGAGCCCAAATCTCTTCTTTACCTATAAAAGCAAAAGGTCAAAAAAATATATAGTTTGATCATTTGCTTTAAAAAAATCAAAACACATTGCTCCAGTACTCTTAGGCCAAAGAGGCAGAGACTATCTAATGTGTAAACAAGGCAGATTGCCGTTCTGACGGAAGGTAAGGCATGAGTCCTGTGTCTCTGCAAACAATGAACATGGATCCATGCCTTCCCCAAGTAAAAGCACCTCCAACAGTTTAGCAAAACACAGGCTAGGCACACATTTACCCCTTTGAGTGCCCACGATGTTAACCTTTTTACAGCCAGTGTCATTAGTACAGTGACAGTGCATATTTTTAGGTCTGATCACTGTATTACTGTCAATGGTTCCCAAAAAGTGTCAGTGTTAGAATGTCCGCCGCAATATCGCAGTCCCTCTATAACTCACTGTTCACCTCTATTGCTAGTAACAAAAAAAAATCCCATAGTTTGTAGACACTATAACTTTTGCGCAAACCAATCAATATACGCTTATTGGGATATTATTTACCAAAAATATGTAGCGGAATACATATTGGCCTAAATTGATGAAGAAATTTGTTTGTTTTTTCAATGTTTTTATTGGATGTGTTTTATGGCAGAAAGTATAAAAAAAATATATATTTTTTTTTTTAAATTGTAGTTTTTTTTTTTAATTTATAGCGCAAAAATATGTAAGATATGTAAGGCAGGTATGATGATTTTATGATATCACAAAATCTTTTCAATTTAGTGATCATTGTTAATATTTCCTTGACTCTCGCTATAAGTCAAGCCCTGGACTTTTTTCATCGGATAAACCGATCGTGTATGGGACCCATCGGTCTTTTTTCCATCGGTTTTAAAAAATAGAACATGATTTAAATTTTTCCGATGGATCAAAAACCGATAGCAAATTCCGATCGTCTATGGGCAAGTCCATCGGATAAAAAACCCACGCATGCTCAGAATCAAGTCGACGCATGCTCAGAAGCATTAAACGTAATTTTTCTCGGCTCTTCGGAGTGTTTTACGTCACGGCGTTTGGAACGGTCGTTTTTTTGACTGATGGTGTGTAGGCAAGACTGATGGAAGTCAGCTTCATCGGATTTCCGATGGCCAAAACCATCGGATTAGAATCCATAGGCAATCCGATCGTGTGTACGAGGCTTCACAGTTCGCCGCTATTGCTAGTAAAAAAATAAATAAAATCCCATAGTTTGTAGACACTATAACTTTTGTGAAAACCAAGCTTATTAGGATTTTTTTTACCAAAAATATGTAGCGGAATACATATTGTCCTACATTGATGAAGAAATTAAATTTTTTTTAAGTTTTTATTGGATGTGTTTTATAGCAGAAAGTAAAAAAAAATGTTTCATTTTTTTAAAATTGTCTGTATTTTTTTATTTATAGCGTAAAAATATGTAGGATATGATGATTTTATGATATCACAAAATCTATTCAATTTAGTGATCATTGTTAATATTTCCTTGACTCTCTATTTTCAGAAAATGAACGGTGGAAACGTGACTAAAGTTACAGAAGTTATTTTACTCGGGTTTACAAATTTTCACAAACTCAAAGGATTAATATTTGTTTTGCTTCTTTGTATTTACTGCGTAACAGTATGTATAAATCTTTTGATCATCATACTGGTGTCCTCCAGCAAAAACCTCCATTCCCCCATGTACTTCTTCCTCAGCCAACTCTCATTATCAGACATCCTGCTGACCACAGACATTATCCCCAATGCCCTTGTAAGTGTAATAAACAATGGGTCCACTATGTCCCTCACGGGTTGTTTTGCTCAATTTTATGTTTTTGGTGGCTCGGAGTCCTCAGAATGTTTCATATTAACTATAATGGCTTATGACAGGTATATGGCCATCTGCTACCCCCTCCGATATTCCTTGATATTGAGTTTCCCAACTTGCCTGAAGTCAGTCCTATGTTCTTGGTTGTTGAGTTTTATCTTCATTCTTGTGACCACATTAATGCTATCTACTTTGGAGTTTTGTGGTCCAAATGTCATTGACCATTTCTTTTGTGACTTTGCTCCTATTATAGAATTATCGTGTTCAGAAACTTCATCCGTTCAAATAGAGGTTGTGTTGTTGAGCATTCCTGTGATGGTTTTCCCTTTGATAATAATCATTCTATCATACGGGTGTATTGTGATGGCTATACTACACCTCTCATCCATTGACCGATGGAAATCTTTCTCCACTTGCAGTTCTCATTTGACCGTTGTCTGCATATTCTATGGAACGCTAATAATGATATACATACTTCCACCAAAGGGGTTATCTTTGTCTATAAGCAAAGTCGTTTCTGTATTGTACACAATGGTGACACCGATGCTCAATCCTTTAATATACAGTCTAAAGAATAAGGATATCAAACATGCTGTTAAACATTTTGTTCATATCAGGGCACATCGAACACTGTAAAAATGAGTTCTTATGAATGTGTTACTTGGTAATCAATTTCATGAGAAGAAAAGTACAAAGCCCAGACAGATTACCCGTGGAGGTGGAGTGATGGTGCTCCTGCTCAGAGTGTCTTTCCAACACTACTGGAACATGGAGGTATAAGGTAAAGAGCCAGCAATGCATCCTTCTAAAAAAAGTCACTTTATTACATCAATTGGAGTATACAAAATACAGTGGCTATAATTAAGGCTTATTGCCGAAACGCGTAAGCCACTGTACTTTGTACACTTAATGTGATAAAGTGACTTTTTCTGAAGGAAAAGTTGCTGGCTGTTCATCTTATACGTCCATGAAATACAATTTAGTGCAGCAGATTCTAAAGTCTTAACCACTTGCTTACTGGGCACTTTTACCCCCTTCCTGCCCAGGCCAATTTTCAGCTTTCAGCACTGTTATACTTTGAATGATAATTGTGTGCTCATGCTACACTGTACCCATATGACATTTTTAAAATGTTTTCACACAAATTTGTTTAACCACTTCCCACCCAGCCTATAGCAGAATGACGGCTGGGAAGTGGTTCAGTTATCCTGACTGGGCGTCATATGACGTCCAGCAGGATAACAGCCGGCACACGCCTGTGGGGGCGAGCATCGTGTTGATCGTTGTTGCAGCGTGTCATTGTGACACACCGCAACTCTTATCTAAGTAAAGAGTCTCTGACAGGGACTCATTACCACGTGATGAGCCATGTCCAATCACGGCTGATCAGGATGTAAACAGGAAGAGCCGTTGATCGGCTTTTCCTCACTCGTGTCTGACAGACGCGAGTAGAGGAGAGCCGATCGGCTGCTCTCCTGATAGGGGTGATCTGTGCTGATTGTTTATCAGCTCCCCTCGGATGCCCGTCCAGGACCACCAGGATGCCGCCAGGACCACCAGGAATGGCCGCCACACTGGACCACCAGGGATATGCCAATCAGTGCCCAGGCAGCTGCCAATCAGTGCCAATGAAAAATGCCTGCCAGTGCCACCAGTGATGCCTATCAGTGATATTTATCAGTGCCAGCCATCAGTGCCCATCAGTGACCATCAGTGCTGCCTATCAGTGCCCAGCAGTGCCATCTATCAGTGCCATCTATCAGCCATGAATACCCATCAGTGCAGCCTTCCAGTGCCCATCGGTGCCCACCAGTGCCACCTATGAGTGCCCATCAGTGCCGCCTATCAATGCCCATCAGTGCCACCTATCAGTGCCGCCTATCAGTGCCCATCAGTGATGCCTATCAGTGCCCATCGTCAGTGCCCATCAGTGCCACCTCATCAGTGCCATCTTATTGGTGCCACCACATCTGTGCCGCCTTATCAGTGCCCATCAGTGCAGCTTATCAGTGCCCATCAGGAAGGAGAAAACGTACTTATTTACAAAATTTTATAACAAAAACAAACAAAAACTTTTTTTTCTAAATTTTCTGTCGTTTTTTATTCGTTTGGCAAAAAATAAAAACTGCAGAGGTGATCAAATACCACCAAATAAAAGTTCTATTTGTGGTAACAAAATTATAACAATTTAGTTTGGGTAAAGTGTAGCCGCGCAATTGTCATTTAAAAAGTGACAGCACTAAAAGCTGAAAATTGGCCTGGGCAGGAAGGTGCGAAAGTGCCTGGTATTGAAGTGGTTAATCACCACTGTGTTTTTTATTTTTTGCTAAACAAACAAAAAAAAATTTAATTGTGAAAAACAAAAAAAAAGTTTTTAATATTTTGTTATTGAATTGAGCAAACAGGTAATTTTTCTCCTTCACTGATGGGCACTGATGGCCACTGATGAGGCGGCACTGGTGGGCACTGATCAGGAGTCACTTATGAGGCTGTACAGATCAATGGCACTGATGGGCACTGATCAGGGGGCACTGATAAGTGGCACTGGTGGGCACTGATGGGCACTCAACTCTAACAGCGAAGATGTCCATTGGTAACGTACGCACCCTATTGATGTATAGGACGAAGTAGAGCTAAATACTACGAGTATTGACTGATTTTACTATGTCTAAAATCCCTTGCATTGCTGCCCTACCAATGCTATGTACCAAATGAATTATTGACACTTGAATCAAATCACACTGATGCACTTTTCAATTTAAATTATACCAGCAACTGTCAGAGGAAATTTATTACTTTCTCATTCTTTATCAAATCTGAATTCATTGGAACATTGGTCGGCCAATAGTATCACCAGGGGTGGGGGTGGAGCCGGCGGCCGGAGCGGATGGTGGTGTGAGAGGAGAGCTCCGACACATCAGGGGACCTTAAGCGACCTTTAGCGGCTTTTGAGGCTCAGAAACTGCACACCCGAGCGGCGGAAGACAGGAGGAACCCCGCTGATAACATGGCCAAACGCAAGGACAGAGAGGGGCCCAGAAAATTGACAGACTTCTATCCCTCCATGACAGGCCGGAAGAACCAAGATGGCGCCGCAGCGGGACTGCATGCATCACACTGCAATGAGGGAGAGAACGGCGCGACCTTCACTTTGCAGGGTGAGCCACCTGACGACATAATTCAGCCCCCATATTCTTCCCCATTCAACTGCCCCCTCAAACAAAAACGGAGGGTCAGTGCCCCAGGGGATGACAGCAATGAACAAGAAGGGGGGGGGAGATGACATGGAGCAGGCTGACTCATATGCCCAGAAACTGGATGCTATGCCTGTCTCTGGTCAGCCCATGACTGATACAATAATGAAGGATATGATCCTGACGCTGAGAGGGGCCATACAACAAGACATAGCTCACATCACTCACTCCACACGCAGGGAGCTGAGTGCAATGGGAGATAGAATCGCCTATGTGGAAAACAAAATGGGGGATTTCTCTGCAGCCCACAACGAACTGGTGGATGCTCATGTGGACCTAGAAGACGAGCTCAAAGCACTACGCCTAAAGGTCTCAGATCTCGAGGACGGGGCACGCAGGAACAATGTGAAATTCAGAGGGATCCCTGAAACAGTTAAGCCTGCTGAACTGAGTTCATTCCTGCAGCAGCTAATGAAAAAAGCAATTCCCTCTCTCACCGCAGCGGATGTCATTATTGACAGAGCACACTGGCTGCACAAACCACAACATCTCCCTGAGAAGATTCCTAGGGATGTTATAGCCAGAATTCATTTCTTTCATATTAAAGACCAGCTTATGAGGTTTTCCCAAGCAAAACAACACCCTCCCAGACCCATATGCTGGAATCACACTTTATGCTGACCTATCACAGGCCACAATGAAGGCTAGAAATAATCTGATACCGGTTACAAAAATGCTGAGAAACCACAAGATTCTCTATAGATGGGGCTTCCCTGCAAAAATCATTCTGGAGAAAAACAACGAATGGTATACCATTTCCTCCCTGGATAAAGGTCTGGAACTACTTCGCAAGTGGGGACTCCTTCCCCAGGAAGGTTTCCCTGAATCCATGGAACAGTCTTCACCCAGATCGAACCTTAACAACTACCGCAGTGCCAGGAACAACCGTGACAAATAACCACATCTGTACTACACTAATGATGGTTCTATGGTGCTGAACTTCCTATTTTCCAAATTAACCTTACTGTGCCTCTTTCGCCTTCTTATGCTGAAAAGATGGTCCCCGGATGTTCGGCTGAAAAGGTAATCACCTGAATGTCTTTACCCCGATACTGCTTTTGGGATTGTCCCAAATCCATCCTGTTGATAATGACGGTTATATGTTTTGATTTTCTGACCATTGACGTTGCAATGGTCATTTGTCTCTATATAATTTTGAGACTCCAGGTTTATGTATGGAAAACCGAGTTACAGCTTCTCACTGCTCAGAAATTAATGCTTTGGAATTTGGGTTTTAGAGATAAGAGATGGGAGAGAAATGAAATTTGTACCATCTATAAAATTGGAGAGGGATGTAAGGTTATTGTGTATCCACCAAGTGAGGTCCAATGGAACACGTGCAGTTCGGAGGAATTTAGGGTCGCTAATAAAAGATGCATGTGGAGGGGTTTTGGACTTAAGATTAAATTTCTGGTTGTAAGTTTTCCATAATTGGTATGATTGTGAGACTATTTGATTTAGGGAGTCGATGGAGTGGTTTGGAATTTTGTTTCCCCATAGTAAACCTGAGATGGAGAATGGCAAGATGGAGTTCTTTTCGAATTCAACCCATGGAACTTTTGAGTTGGGGATGTGCCACTGTGCCATTTGTGACCATCTAGCCGATAGGTAATACAACCAAAAATCTGGGAGTCCAAGACCGCCATGTCTTTGGGGACTATATAGGATCGATCTTGAAAGGCGAGGATGGGAGTCCGCCCAGACGAATCTATTAACGTCTGATTGGAACTTCGTGAGCAATGCTTTATTCAATCTAATAGGGAGAGCCCTAAATAGGTATAGAATCTTAGGGAGTAATGTCATTTTTATTGCTGTGATCCTTCCTAAAAATGATATCTTATAAGATTTCCACATTTTTAGTGTTGCTCTTAATTTATGCATCAATGGTATGTAATTCTTGGAAACAAGCTCATTGAATTTGGGAGTAAGATGAATTCCTAAATACGGAAGGGACTCTAATGTGTAGGAGAAGCTGAAAGAAGAGCGTAAGGATTCTAAATCTGAAGTTGGGATATTGATTGGCATGCCCATTGATTTGGATACGTTAACCGTTAGACCCGATAAGGACGAAAAAATGTTGAGAGTTTGTAAAAGAATAGGTAAAGCAGTATTAGGTTGAGAGAGGAATAATAATATATCATCCGCATACATGCACAGTTTGTATGTGTTATTGTTTGACGTGTAACCTTTGATGTTTGCATTGAGTAGGATGGCAGTAGCTAATGGTTCGATTGCAAATAGTAACGGGGATAGGGGGCAGCCCTGACGCGTACCTCTACCTACACTGAAAAACTCTGAGTTGCAGCCTGGTATCTTAATTCTAGTTGAGGGGTTGTGGTAAAGTGCATGAAAGCCATGTATAAATTCACCTTCAAAGCCATATCTATGTAGTACTAGATCTAAGAATTTCCAAGAGACACTATCAAATGCCTTATTAATATCTAGACTCAGCATTAAAAGAGGTCTAGAATGTATGTTCGCGTCTTGGATAATATTTGAGACAAGTCTAATGTTGTCTGTAATCTGTCTACCAGGGATAAATCCGGATTGGAAAGGAGAGATAAGTGTAGGGATAATTGTGGCAAGTCTATTGGCTAGGAGTCTACAAAAAATTTTGAGGTCATTATTTATAACTGATATTGGCCTATAATTTTGGGGCAAATTCCAGAAACTGAATGGAATAGATTTTATCAGATCAAACATTTTTTTGACACACATTTTCAAACCTCTAATGTACAACCCCCATCCTTTTTTGAGACCCTCTGTCTTAAATCCCCCAGAAAGAAAGGTTTCATATCAGAGGTATACGTCAACCTACTTATCAACACAGACACAAACAAACTTCCATATATGACGAAATGGGAACAGGAGGTAGGCTTCACGTATTCGTCTGTGAACTGGGACAACTGCATCAACAATTTGCACAAAAGCACCAAGTCTATAGCCATTAAAGAGACAGCGTTGAAGCTATTCACTAGATGGTACTATACCCCTATCAAACTTCACACCATTTTCCCTACCGTCCCCCCTTTGTGCTTCAGAGGATGCAACTCCACCGGTTCTTTTACACACATCTTTTGGAACTGTGAAAAAATCACTCACATCTGGAAACAGTTAGAAAATGTTGCCTCTAAAATTGCAGATAAGAACATCACCTTGACCTTACATAATTGCCTTCTATTCTCTCCCATTACAGGGCTCTCTACTCAAGGTATGAGACTAATTCATACGATATGCGTAACAGTCCACTGGTTAATTGCTTCCCATTGGAAATCCCCATCAGTCCCCTTAACACATCTCAAAACTAGAATCAATAATATTATTCTGATGGAAAAAATCTATCATACTGTTCGGAACACAAACCATGTCTATAAACAAAAATGGGACCCCTGGTTCGCACATAGCAATGAGTTCCTTAACCCAGTTCAACATGCCTCTCCTTAATCCATGGTTCAAATATATACACATATCACTGTAATTTTGTTTATAATGCCCGTCTTCCTTTTTACATTTACATATATGATGCAAATTGTATTTTCACGTTTCTACTTTATATTGTCCATATGTGTAACTGGCTCTATGGAATTGCTACTTTACTTTTGTCATGTCGGTTTTTGTACCACCTTTTAACCTTAATAAAAAACGTTTGTAAACAAAAAAAAAGAAATTAATGCTTTGCTTCAGCCAATTCTCATACTGCGCCACTAGATGTCACCGAAGCACCATGAATGAAATAAATGACACTTAAACTGCTATCTATCAACGCTAGAGGACTTAACAGCCCTTATAAATGGAGATCCCTATGGAAAACTGCCCTGGACAAGAACTGTGATGTACTGTGTGTACAAGAGACTCATTTCCTGGACCAAAGTACACCTAAATGCTCCCATAAGAAATTTCCACATGTCTTCATGGCAAATAACTCAAAAAAAAAAACAATGGAGTATTGGTAGCTATTAAGGACTCTATCTTTTAAACTCCTAGATGAACACTATGATGGTAATGGTAGGTATATCATCCTGGTTACCGAAATTAACAATGAGGTATACACACTGGTGAATTTGTATGCTCCGAACAAAAGCCCGATTAGATTTATACGCAAAACCATACAAAAAGCAAAAGCAATGAAAAAAGTAACCTGGTCATTTGTGGAGATTTTAATGTACTTATGAATGACATGCTTGACTCCTCCTCTGGGGAGCGGAGACAAAGACCATCCCTGGGTAATTTCTGCCTAGGGGAAGATCTCTATGACCCATGGCGCTGTCTCCGCTCCACAGAGAGGGACTACACCTACTTCTCACCGGTCCACAAGAGTTACTCTAGGATTGACTTCTTCCTTACGGATAAATATACTTTACAAAAGGTACTCAAAGCAAATATTCACACCATCACATGGTCTGACCACGCCCCCATCACCATTGATATAACCTCCGCCAATAAAACTACAGCCTCCCCACTTTGGCGTAACAACACATACCTACTCTCCCAGCCCAAAATTAGGGAGGAAATTTACGAGAAGCTAAATGAATTCTTTGAGTTCAATGAAACCCCTGGCACTTCCCCCGCGACAATCTGGTGCGCTCATAAAGCCTTCACGAGAGGCGCCTTGATCCTGATAGCAGCTAGGGAAAAAAGGAAAAAAAACAGATTTATATCGCAACTCCATGACCGCATAGCTGACTTAGAAAATAAGCATAAAAAAAATGGGGACCACTCCTTATTACAACAACTGAACTCCAGTAGGGAGGAGCTGAGACTAGTGTTGAAATCAGACTACGACCTTTACTATAAGAGACTTAAACTAACATTCTACTCCCAGAACAATAGAGCGGGGAAGTTACTAGCATCCCAATTAAAGAAAAGGCAAGCACAAACCAAAATATCTATAATTAAACATCCCACTAACAATACTTCATATCAGAACCCCAAAGACATAGCAAACACGTTTAAAGACTTTTACGAAATCCTATATAACCTAAACCAGGATAAGTCTACCCACCAACCCACAGAAAATGAGATTACTGACTTTCTCAAAAGGATTGACCTCCCGACCATAGATAAGGGGACCTTAGGCACGATTAATGCACCCTTTACAGAAGATGAAATCAAGGACGTAATTAAGAAACTTCCCAAACACAAGTCACCGGGAGCCGACGGGTTCTCAGCCGAATACTACCAAACATTCTCATCTTTGCTCGCCCCCCGACTGGTAGATCTATACAATACGGCGGCACAAACCTGTACATTCCCAAAGGAAATGCTCCAAGCAATTATAGTGACTATCCCAAAACTCGGGAAGGATCCTGCCTACCCCCAGAATTATAGGCCCATTTCACTCTTGAACTCGGACCTAAAGATCTATGCAAAGATAGTAGCAAACAGACTACTCAATGTAACCCCTACACTCATTGGGCTAGAACAAGTGGGCTTTGTCAAGGGCAGACAGGCCCCAGATGGCACTAGGAAAATGATCAATCTTCTGAGACACGCGGAACTCAATCGCACGCCTAGCATATTTGTAGCCTTAGACGCGGAAAAGGCGTTTGATAGAGTTCACTGGTCATACCTGTCACACACACTACATAAATTCGGCATAAGCGGATTCTTGCATTCAGCGGTCATGTCTCTATACACGAATCCCTCCGCCAGAGTATTTACGTCAGGGATGCTCTCTGATTCCTTCAACCTCACGAATGGAACGAGACAGGGATGCCCGCTGTCTCCGATTGTTTTTTCACTAGCAATAGAACCCCTTGCAGAAATCATTAGATCCACTGGGGAGATCACAGGCCTCCGAATTGGACACACGGAACACAAAATAGGTTTGTTTGCAGACGATGTGATTCTTACCATGACCAATCCATCCATATCACTAAGTAAAACCACGGAAATCATCAATGAATTTGGGAAAATAACATATTACAAAATTAATACCTCTAAATGTTTTGCCCTGCCACTTCATTTAACCCAAAATAAGGTTGCCAAACTCGAACTACTATTCCCTCGCACCTGGGATGCCCCCTCTATTACCTACTTAGGTATCCAACTCACCCACCCTACATCCAAGCTATACTCTGAAATTTTTTTACCCCTCCTAGAGCAGATCAAGAAAGACTTTTCACAGATGTCCAAATCCCAACTGTCATGGATGGGGCGGATTGCAACATATCAGATGCAAGTATTCCCCAAGATTCTATACCTTTTCAGAACCATCCCAATCCCTATACCCCACAAATTCTTCTCGGATCTTGCAAAACTTCTGAATGCCTACATATGGGAGAATAAAAAACCTAGAATAGCGATGAAAACTCTCTACTTACACAAAAAGGTGGGGGGAGGAAGCTTACCGAACGCGTACGCCTACTATAATGCCTCTCTATTGGACCAACTGAAATTTTGGTTCTCTAGTCAGGAAGATAATTTATGGAATCAAATAGAAAGGGAGATTACACCAACTCATGATCTAATTGCACTCCTGATGGCATCCACCATACATCACAAACCCCTAATACCTGATTACCCTACAATAAAGGCCTCAATTGCTGCGTGGTTCCTATTCACCAAGATGAAATTCCCGGAGGAGGCTACTCATAAACTAGAAATTCCTCTCACAACCTACACATTCCTTATTCAAAACTTCTCAACACATCACTGGAAAAAAAAGGGCGTACATTTTCACACTGTAGATATTACTCAACCTTCAGCACTTGATACCCTTATGATACAGCAAATTAGGAGTTATAATAAAATGAATCCTCATACTACCACGGAAATCCCATTAGTCCTATGGGAATTCTTCATGTCCAGAAGCAAGACAAACATAAAGGGGCATATCTCTCTCCTATAGATTCTGTAACCAACAATTAAAGAACTCCAAAACCCCGAATATGCTCAAATGGGAGGCTGAACTACAGACGATCTTTACATTCCCACAATGGATGACTACTATTAAATACAATAGGGTATCCTCTGCCTGTGTAGATCACTGGGACAATTTGTGTAAGTTACTACATAGGTGGTATATCACCCCGACACGCCTACACATAATGAACCCCACTCTTCCCCCACTTTGTTGGAGAGACTGTCAGCACAGAGGTAACCTCCTACATGTTATGTGGCACTGTAGTATATTAAATAACTTCTGGAGAGATGTATTTTCACTTATCTCAGATATTTCCAAAACGAATTGTAAACCCACCCCAGAATTAGCACTTCTTACATTAGGGATAGAATCCTTCCCATGTGCACAAAGGATAGTGATTGTACATATACTATTTGCTGCCCGTATATCAATTGCAGCCAAATGGCGATCCCCAGACTCCCCTACAGTGTTGGAGGTCATAAACAGAGTAAATGCTCAATGTTTAATGGAAAAGATGCTAGCGTATAAACTGGACAGAATACATGTTCATCAGAAATATTGGGATCTATGGCCCACCACTACATGACATCCTCTAGCGTTGAGTAAACTGTATGTTGATTTCTAATGTATATGCGAAGACATGTAGAAAGGCGCAGTAGCATGTTTAGAGCAGTGAACCTGGTAACATCACTATTATTCCTGAAAATCTGAATACAGGTATTGTTGTAGTGTTAACTTAGTTATTGGTCATACTATGAATATTCTCTCAAGTACCTTGATACTCTGTTCCAGTAGTATAGTAACAACTTAAACACATGTGCAATTGAGGTCGGCCAAATTCTGGGCTGCACTCTCTGTGCCTGGACCTACATATAAATGGCCTGCTCACAGAATGTTCCCGAAAGGGGTGACAGGCTCTCTAACCTAAGTTTACTGTTGTTTATAGTTCCAGGACTGATACTATGGAGCCAACGCTCCTAAGCCATGATAAAGTTCCAAGAAGGACGGAGATGTATTAATTGGATTGTTGTTAAGCCCTTTGTATGCAATACTTGGAGATGTATGTTGCTAAAGTAATGTATGAAAATTGCAACTGTACCTGTATGTAATGTCCATCTTATCATTAAATAATAAAAAAAATTTAAGTAAAAAAAAAAAAAAAAAAAAAAAAATAGTATCACCAGGGGACTCTCGGTTCTCCGCACCAACAGCGGTCCCCCTGCCCCAGTCCATTTACTCCAATACCCCCCTCCCCCCGCCCCATCAGGCTCAGCCCTTTGTTATACAGTACCCATTTGGATTTAATAAAAGGGATCCACACAATTGTTGGTGGATCCAATTACCTTACATCCTTTAGAGGAAGGCAACTCAAAAAGATTTTTACTGGGTTACTTAATACATAGGGCTGAACCACACGTCCGGACCAGTGTACTGTTACATGTTTTTTGTTAAGTCTTGTCTGTCCAGTGATGTCCCTTTTATCAAGTTTTAGAAAATCATCCACAGGTTGGGTACCCACCTTGCACTTTATTTAATCTTTATATGTTATAAGGTTTACAGGAATAAATATTTAACTCATAACATTTCTGTTGTTTGATCTATTTTTGTTGCCAAAGCAACCCCTTTGCCTGTCTCTAAACAGGCTCATCCCTCTCCCCATTTCCTTTAATTCTATATGCTTAAATGGTTATAGCAACAATACCTTACAAGGTTAATGATCTATAGTAAGCGACACACTTGATCACTTGCTTATTAGTGGAAACTTGCGAATTCCCTTCCCCCAAACCCCAATATATTTACTGATAGATGACACTGGTGGGCATGAATTTGCAGCACTGGAGGGCACTAATCAGCAACACTGTTTGGCAATGTCCTTCCATCAAAAGTGGGTTACCAGTGTTTTTATTTTTTTCACGCTCACATTGTGAATAAAAAAAAAAACAGTAACCGGCTTCTGTTTACTTCCATGACCAGCTGTCATTGGCTGACCGCTGATCATGTGGTAAAGGGCCCACAGTAATTGGTCCTTTACCCTGCTCTGTAATCAGCAGAGTCCGAAGTCCCAGGGGGCACGTGGGCCATGCAAGAATGGGAGGACGTACATGGACGCCCTCCCGGCATTGGAGGTCTGCGCTGTAGCCGTCTTCCGGCTATAGCGCGGACATCAAGTGGTTGATACAAATGTTGATGCTGTTACATTTGTTGTGCTTGGTAAAACTTGCTGAGTAGTCAAGGCAAAACTGTTTATTGTTATAAGTTCAGCAAACTTAAGTCTCAAAAAGTTTAAAGATTTGCTACATATACAAACAACATATACATACATAACATACAAAAACCCTATAAGCCTGCTAAAAAAACGAAAAGTACTTGTTTTCTTTAAAGCTTTCTCAACTTTTTTGTAACCACTGACCTCTAGACTAAACCTAGTGTCAGGGATACTAAGAGAAGGCATCCAGCAGCAGGGAAGACCAGGTCTGTGTAGCTGTACTCAAGAAAAAGGAAAGCAGACGGTGTATAATTAAAGTAAGTTTATTAACAGTGTTGCTCTGAGAGATCTTATACAAAAAAAGGTAGTTCTATCCGCAATACACATTTATTGATAGGGTAAGGGTTACATAATATATACAAATTACACACCAGACATTATTTACAACACAACACCCATATTTACAATACTATATAAGCTACAAGTATAGTTAGATTAACTGTTAACTTCAGGTCAGCCCATCGTAGCTGCTTTCTGTTCCCACACACCAAAAGCAAGAGGGCTTAGCTTGCTCACAAAAGCATTATATAGTAAGGTGATCAGATTTTTAAAATAAAATCCGGGGACATATTTTTTTTTTTTACTAGTAATGGCGGCAATCAGAGACTCTCTGCCCGTCGCCGCCGCCACCCGCCTCACAGCCTGTCAAGTCTTACTCTCCGGGCCCCGGCTACTACTGGGTGGGGAGCAGAGGAAGATCACTCTGCTAGGGAAGGCAAGGAGATAAAACAGGCAGGCGGCTGGCCAGGACTTGAGCCAAGGCAGAAGAACATATGAGCGGAGCTGAATGGGCATGCGCCCAAAACTGAAGAAATATTCCCTCCACTTCGACCAGCACATGATCATCAGAAAGGGGCACAGATAATTGGAAAAAATACACCCCCCCTAAGCTAGTAGGAACGGCGGAGCGGGGGGGGGGGTGTAATTCAGAATTTTCTTTTTTTAATTTTGCACTGAATGTCTTTGAAATTGCCCCAGACTTTGTTCAAATCCAATCCGGGGACAAAACTGGGGACAGACTTGGTCCGGGGACAGTGTCCTCAATCTGGGGACTGTCCCCGGAAACCGGGGATGTCTGGTCACCCTATTATATAACCCCCCTCCTTTCTGTAAGGTGGCTAATATAATTCTCCCTGATTGGTCACTGTACCTAGTAAATGTATATTGGGCACAGCCTGATTGGATGAATCACAGCAGGCTTTTGTTTATGGCCCATGTGCAATGTAAACAGGAAAACAAAAGGCCACCCTTTGAAGTTGTAGCTAATTACCGTAAGAAATACACAGCACTCAATACTTTAAATATATTTCCTTCTACCTGAAATATATATATCTATATGCAATTTTATTTACAGCTGTTAATGGAGATTTCACATAAACCCATAAGGCAACAACAGTGAAAAAACACATCCAAACACTACCAAACAGAATACACAGCAAACATGAATATATAGGTGAACCATAAATCAAGTGACAAACTAACTATAATACAATATATACAGACAAAAGAAGAGCACAGATCAACAGGATAAAACTGGAGGTGCAAGAAACAGTCAGGATGTCAGGAGGAGGAACCTGAAATCAGGAACAAGGGGAGCAGATACAAGGCAGCTGGGAACAAAGTACAGATAGAGGGCAGGAGCAGGATCAGGATTTAGGCTCAGGATAAATCAGCAAGTATGATCTGGCTATCAGGGAAAACATGGAAGTATGAGGAAAATGCAGAGAAGGGACCAAATAACCTCCCAGCAGCCAGCATCAGGTGAGGACTGATTAATGGGATCCGCCTCCCTGCTGCAAGACACCCACTGGTGGCAACCAGAACTACAACCTTCCACTCTGGGAACCACAGTGGCATCAACAGGTGATCCAGGTCCTGACACCTAGGCTTTAAGGGACCCTTGTCATCAACAGCATGTTTTTTTGTAAACATTTTATTTCATATATGTGTAAATTAATTATGCAAACCTATTTCTGTTTTTTTTTTAATGAAAATATTAAGAAATGTGAAAAAAAGGCTGAACCTTAATACTTGGTCTGATGCCGCGTACACACGACCGGTTTTCCCGTCGGAAAAACCTTGGATGGTTTGGCTTGCATACACACGGTCACACCAAATTCTGCCCATCAAGAACACGGTGACGTACAACACGTACGACGAGCTGAGATCAATGAAGTTCAATAGGAAGTTCGGCTCTTCTGGTTGATTCTGAGCATGCGTGTTTTTTTGCGCGTCTGAATTGCATACAGGCGAACGGTTTTTCCGATAGGAATTTTTTCCGTCGGGAAAATAGAGAAACTGCTCTCAAACTTTTGCTGGCGGAAATTCCGACAGGAAAAGTCCGATGGAGCATACACACTGTCGGAATTTCCGTTCGAAAAGCTCACATCAGACTTTTTCCGACGGGAAAACCGGTCGTGTATATGCAGCATAAGAGTGGACTATGCTGCTTAAAGTTTGTCAGTATACTTTTGGATTTTTTTAGTAAAATAAAAAAAAAATAACGGTTTGCCTTTTTTCCAACATGCCCATAAACGTTTGCATTTTGATGTCATGTTTCATGAACAAAAGCAAGGTGTCTACAATGAAAACATTTATTTTGGTTAACCACACATTTTAGCCAACTTCAGTGGATGACATTGCAAGGTTGGCAAGTTTCTTTGAAGGTGTTAAAGTGGACGTGAACATGGGATGCTTCCAAACACCTTGTAATGTTTACAATTTATGTGCTACTAATGCTTCAAGCATAGCTTTCTCTACCTATGGAGCTGTAAATTTAAAACACGTACATAATATAAAAAAACATCATGGTGATGAACCAGTGAATAAAGATATGCTACTGTTTAGGGATGAGCCGAACACCCCCCAGTTCGGTTCGCATCAGAACATGCGAACAGGCAATAAATTTGTTCGAACATCCGAACACCGTTAAAGTCTATGGGACTCGAACATGAAAAATCTAAAGAGCTAATTTTAAAGGCTTATATGCAAGTTGTTGTCATACAAAGTTTTTGGGGACCCGGGTCCTTCCCCAGTGGACATGTATCAATGCAAAAAAAGTTTTAAAAACTGATGTTTTTTCGGGAGCAGTGATTTTAATAATGCTTAAAGTGAAATAATAAAATTGAAATATTCCTTTAAATTTTGTACCTAGAGGGTGTCTATAGTATGCCTGTAAAGTAGCGCTTGTTTCCTGTGCTTAGAACTGTCCCTGCACAAAGTGTCATTTCTGAAGGAAAAAAAAGTCATTTAAAAGCACTCGCGGCTATAATGAAGTGTCGGCTCCCGGCAATACAGAGAACAGTCATTGAAAGTCATTGATAAAAAAAATAAAAAACGCTCAACAATCCACACCCAGTGTGTTCTAGCCTTTCACCTCAGGGATAGACCCCAATGGGTCTAGTCATGCACCAAGATGTTGGATCCTGGTAAACTGTACTGTCTTCCTCTTCAATGGAAATCTCCCAGCGGGATAAGGATCAACTGCAGCCTCAAGGGATGGATGGATATTTTCCCATATATTTCACATCAACCTCTTCCGATGGTTTTCTCCAGATCCAGGGTGGTACATAAATAATATAGGAGCCTCCATGGTGTAGTAGTTCAAAAAACGTAGGTCTTTTATTTAAAATAGATAGAATAACATCTAAAAATTGCAGAGCCAGCAGCATACATAAAAAATGTGTCAAACACAGAGACTTCCGGTCTCGGCCGTGACCCGAAGTGACATCACCCGGCTCCTCCCGACTCGTTGCATCACAACACATGTGACTTTTTCAAGGGTATAGTACCCTTGAAAAAGTCACATGTGTTGTGTTGCAACGCGTCGGGAGGTGGTATAATACCCTTGAAAAAGTCACGTGTGTTGTGTTGCAACGCGTCGGGAGGAGCCGAGTGACGTCATTTATGGTCACGGCCGAGACCGCAAGTCTCTGTGTTTGACACGTTTTTTATGTATGCTGCTGCCTCTGCCATTTTTTGATGTTATTCTATCTATTTTAAATAAAAGACCTACGTTTTTTTTTAACTACTACACTATGGAGGCTCTTATATACTTTATGTAACACCCTGGATCGGCGGACAGATCACACACTTCTGACACTTTTTTGGGACCATTGACATTTATACAGCAATCAGAGCTAATAATAGCCACTGATTACTGTATAAATGTCACTGGCAGGGAAGGGGTTAACACTAGGGGTCGATCGAGAGGTTAACTATGTTCCCTGGGAGTGTTTCTAACTGTATGGGAGCTGGGCTGACTGGAGGAGAAAGATCGCTGTTCCTGATAACTAGGAACAGCAGATCTCTCTCTCCTGCCCTGTCAGAACGGGGATCTGTCTGTTTACATTGACAGATCCCCATTCTGGCTCTCGTTCCCGTGATCATGGGTGGCCGGCGGACATTGCGGACAACTGCCACGCACATCGTGTCCCCTGCTGTACAGCCCCTGCCGACATACACCTACGGTGATTTGCATGAAGGTGACGACCTGCCGGCTGGTCAGCAAGTGGTTAAAGAGACCCTGTTGCAAGACCTTTCATTTTAACAATATTATTCTCTTAAATTGATATGTGCATATAACATATTTTATGCATGTTATCCACTTAAAGTGGTTATACCAAGATGATGCAGCTGCAGGTAATTATCCTGGTACCATTTTTCAGAGCCGGCAGTCGGCTGTCTTGTAAATGCAATCCTTGTGGCTAATTAGCCACTGAATTGCTTTTACCACCTCCTGAGTCTTTTTCAGGCTTTCCCATCCCACTGGGAGACCCGAGCAACCAGCCGACGCTTCCACCAGCTCATTGGAGAGACAAACATAGCCCGGATAAGCTTTGATTAGCTCTCCGCCATGGTAGCCCATAGGTGATTACCTAACATCCCTTCCGGTTTACCTGGATGTCAAGGGCGGAAAAATCGAACGCATTTGAAAACACTGACCTTGGTGTTTTAAATGCTTTTAAATGCAGAGGAGGGATTTGGGGGTCTTATAGACCACAGATCTTTTTATAAAGAGTACCTGTCTCATGCCTATTGCTGTCACCAAGAATGTTAACATTGCTTGTGACAATAAAAATGATTAAAAAAATAATAAAATAATAAAGCAACAGTGTAAAAAAACAATAAATAAATAAATTAATAATTAAGAAAATGTAGAGTGCCCCCCATCCCCAATGCTTGCGCACAGAAGCGAACGTGCACGTCAGTCCCACATGTACGCAAACAGTGATTGTCCCACACATGTGAGGTATTGCTGCAAATGTCAGATCATGGGCAGTAATTCTAGCACCAGACCGCCTCTGTAAATCGAAAGTGGTAACCTGTAAAGCTCGATTCACACCTATGCATGTTGCTTTTGAGCGTTTTTGCCTTGCTTTTTGCGGTGCTTGCCGCGTTTTTCAACATGCGTTTTTACCGCGATTTGCGTTTTTTTTTATATTTCTTTATTTTTATACAGTAATCTTTATTTTTATACATTTCCTTTAAAAAAAAAAAAAAAAAAAAACGCAAACCGCAAATCGTGGCAGAATTGCGGTAAAAACGCAGCAAAAACGCAGTACTTGCGTTTTTGATGCTGGTCCATTGACTTCTATTACATGCAAAACGCTGCTTTTTGCAGGAAAAAAAGTCCCCGACCCTTTCCAAAAACGCAGAGGCACAAAAATGCATTGATGTGAACATGTTCCATAGGAACCCATGTTAAAAAATTCCCATGCATTTCTGCAAAATGCACCAAAAAACGCATTAGTGTGAATCCAGCCTTAAAGCTTATAAAACACGCCTAAAGATGTTTGACGTCATGGCACGGGGATGTGCAATTTTAAAGCGTGACATGTTTGGTATTTATTTAATCAGCGTAACATCATCTTTTATATTTTACAAAAACTGGGTTATGTATTGTGTTTTTGTGCATTCAAATAAAAAAAAAAAGTGTATTTTTAAAAAATATCTAAAAATCACATTTGAAAAACAGCTGCGCAAATACCGTGTGAAATAAAAAAAATTGCAAAACAAACCAATTTATTGTTATTTTCCTAAAATGCCTCCTTTGTGTTGACATCCAAAAGCTGTAAAAAAGTTGATTGGCCCTCTTTACCTGCAATGACTTGCTTACTTTTCAGGAGATCAGCACAAAATATTCCTTGAAACCTTCCACCTTCTTCAAATATCTTCAAGTATGACACGCAGTTCAAAAGGTTACTCTGAGCCCTACTAGGGAACTCTCCACAAAAATTCTCCCTAATGGACACACCTTTGCATCTCTGGATGGGGGTTGCTCCATTTTACAACCTTCTCACCTCTGGAACCTCCAGGAAAAAAAACTTCCCTCAATGTCCTACTGGGAAAGAGTCTTCCAATTCTCAGCTCACCTCAATTAATGGAACATACAGTAGCCTCAACATTTCCTCCAAAACACTCCAAGTGCCTCTCCCATTGGGAATCTTCCCAAAAGCTACTGCATAATTGGTACCTAACTTCAGACAAGTTGGCTTCTATATACCCTAAGCAATCCTCACAATGCTGGTGGAACTGTGGGCATACGGGCTTTCCTCCACACATTTGGTGGTTTTGCCCAAAAATAACATCTTTCTGGACTTCCACTTTCACCTTAGCCTCTTCCATGACTAAATTACCATTTAAAATAAAGTGGGGGTTGGTGCTGCGCTGTTCCCAATAGAATAGAAAAATGTGCTGCTACAGGTAGCCCTACATATATAAATTCAATGGAAATAAATCAATAATGCAAACAATAAAGTGACTGATAGGACATCTATGTATACAGTGTGTAAATCGTAACATAAACAATAATAAACAGGGTGACTGATATCAAAGTGCAAAGTGCAGAAATAAATTGCTAATAACACTGTGATAAATCTGCTTGGTATAAAATGTGTAAATAAACTGTGCAAAATTGCAAGATCCAATATGCAAAATCAGCAAAAAGAACTTACTGTGCAAATAGCCTGTGTAAAATGCTGTAGCGACCTCACCCCTCTCGCCCCTTATCATTCTCGGCTTGTCTGTCTTTGTCTAGGGGGTGTTAGTACCGGGGGGAGGGATGAGATACACCACGGCCCATGTCCTCCATAGTGACGAGGTGAAGGCCAGAAAGATCGGGTTTTGTGTAGGTGTCCTAGAGTCAAGTCCTGTCCTTTCTCCTTGACTCCCCCTCTGCTCTTAGTAACCCGAGTTCCACACACTGAATAGGTCCAACACAGTTTTATTCTTCTCAGCGAATAAACATACAGCACAGTCAAGTTGGGACCTTTGCAACAGTTCAGTATTAATGGGAGTAGGTCGAGGCACAATCCTTCCAGATATAGCTAACCACTGTAGTGTCACCAGTGGCGAAAAGTCACTGCCACTGACTATGTGAAATAGAACATGAAATACCTTCGCTAGCACGGCCCCTGTCAGGGGAAGGATATCTGTCCAAGGGAGGTACCGGAGGCCTCTGTCACCAGCGATGCTGCGCCGGACTCTCCAGAGAAGTTCTGCTCACCAGTCCTCACGAACTCAGATAGGGCACCCAAGGAGTTAGGGCCCCCTCGGATTCCTCCACCCTCGCAGAACTCAGTCGAAGGTACTGAGCCCCAGGCATCCGCCATAGTACCTCACCCCAGGCTAAAGGTGCCTGAGATGGACTCCATCTCCCGCTCTGGCCAGGTCAAGGGCACCTGGGCCCGGAACACCGGAACGCCAGCACCCAAGCTGAAGGTGCTTGGGTGCGGCCGCGTCCTCCAGACTCTGGACTCTGAACCCCGTGGTAAGGGCGTCCGCCCCTTTTATCCCCTCTACCTTTGCGTCACAGCGGGTTCCCCGCCCCGCTGTACCAGCGCCAGGGGAGGACAAAAAAGGCACAGTCTTGCGGTGTGAGTTCAACTCCGGCCCCGGGCAACAACGCCACCTGTAGGCCTCAGGGAACCTCACACCACCAGAGTCCTCCAAGAACCATAAAAGGGTCTCAGATTCCCTAGCAATCAGTGCATCTGGGTTACACTACCACCCAGATGCTTCCCCTAAATTCAAATACCCGCTACAATGCAATAAAATGTGCAGCTGCAATTATGCTGTATAAAGTTCATTTGCTGCAATAAGGAAGGAGCTGTGTATGCCCTTGAATGCAGTTGCAGTTTACAATACATCGGGCGCACCAAAAGACCCCTAAAGGTGCGCATTAAAGAGCATGTCCAAAACATCCTTAAAGGATATGACAAGCATAGCGTGTCAAAACATTTTATTTTATGCCACAATAAAGACCCTACCGATTTAACATTTTGGGAAATAGAACCGTATATTAAACACTGGCGGGGGGGGGGGGTCATAAGGTGAGGACCCTCAGCCAGTTGGAATCAAAATGGATCTTCACACTTGATACTTTCTTGCCTAGAGGCCTGAATGTTGAATTTGACCTCAACTGTTTTCTCAGCGACTTTTAAGGATTCTGAAACATGTTTTGAACATTTTCTGGTTTTATTATTCCCATTATTATTTTTTCCCACATTTTATCCATCCATTTTAAGATTTGTTTCTCAGTGTGCTATTCCATCCGTGCCATTCTGCCCGAATATCTTACATCCCCCCCCTTTTATTTCTCTCTACCTCTCCCCCCTCTCTCTCTCTCCTTTTATTAATATGTATTTTATATGTATATATATTTTACATATGTATATTTATATTTCCCCTGGCCATTTTAGTGACATTATTTTAGGAGTTTTATTTTCTGTCATCTTATTGTGTATTTTATATATTTTTAATGCTATTGTCTATGGATTATACCGTTCATCAATGCACACGTCAGTGCTGATGTTTATCCTACCCGGTCTTCGTCTACAAGCACAAGTTTATTTACCCTTTTCTAAATTCTATTTATCCTTCAATTATTTCTGCTATTGATTTGCCACCTTTTTAGCCATTTATGCATTGGGCTTTTAGTCTGCAGCCCATGCATACATTTCCCTGATGACAGTAGATTACCTCTTTCGTTATGGCCGCGCTCCACAGTACCATATAACTAAGTTAATGGCCGCGCTCTTATAGCGTTTATGATCCCCCGTTATACGGCCATGCTTGACAGTATGTATAACCAACAAAATGGCCGCGTTCATATACATACACTGTCTCGCGGAAAATGGCCGCTATGCTGTTTTCACATTGAGCCACAGGAAAATGGCTGCCCAATATAGTCAATGGTAGAGACTATTTAAAGACATCTTTTGTGCCTTCCCATCATCCCCTGATGAAGTCACATGACCGTGACGCCACGCGTAGGGACGAAAGACACTCAGACTGACGTAGGCTAATGAGCTCGCTTCTCGCGGAGATAAGTCCATTGTATTTTATGTTATGTGAGTACCCTCATTGCTTGATTAATAATGCCTACCTATTATTTTAAAATACTACACTATCCAGAACCCCCTTTCTTTTATTACCTTCCTTGCATCCACTGGGAGACAAAGACAAGAACATACCCATATTGGTCCAGGAATACAAGGGAGAAGCAGCCATTACAAGTGTATATATATATATATATATATATATATATATATATATGCTGTTGTCTCATTACCGCAAGGTAAGAGGCCTCTTCCACTAGTGTGTGTTTTTGCATGAAGAGAAGATATCTATCCCTCCAGCACCTTCTGTTATTTGCACACTGGAATGCTCATTTGCACAAAGAAGAAAATAATTCATTTTATTCTGTTCACAGTTTGATTGCATTTTGCACACTTTGAACTAGATTGGACTCTATACAGCATAATTGCAGCTGGCACAACTAGATTTGATTTCATTCTGCACATTTTATTGCATTTTACACAGGCTACTTGCACTTTGCACAGGAAGTTATTTTTGCGGATTTTGCACATTGGATCTTGCAATTTTGCAGTTTATTTACACATTTTATACCAAGCAGATTTATCACAGTGTTATTAGCAATTTATTTCTGCACTTTGATATCAGTCACCCTGTTTATTATTGTTTATGTTACGATTTGCACACCGTATACATAGAAGTCCTATCCCGGTGTTCTTAGCATTGTATTCATGCACTTTGCACTTTTGATATCAGTCACTTTATTGTTTGCATTATTGATTTATTTCTATTGAATTTATATATGTACGGCTACCTGTAGCAGCACATTTTTCTATTCTGCTGGGAACAGCGCAGCACCAACCCCCGCTTTATTCTATTCTCTCATGGGTATGGTCTGACCCTTATTCTGCGCTTGCAGCAGTTCTACCCTCTCCCTCTCACATATCGTAGCGCAGGAATAATTATATATTTTAAATTACCATTTACCCGAAACTGGCCCCATTGGTAATAGGACTGGACTCCTGGCCTCCAACGTTCTGAACCACAAATTCATAGCAAGCCTGACTCACAATTACCAGGAGTTGGAAGCAAGCGACCCCCCCTGATGTAGCTATACCCATCCAAATTCTGAATGAACACGCACAACTCAAGTTTATGTTCGCCAAGGCAAACCTTCTGCTTGATAAATTTAACTTCCTATGGTCTCCATGGACCTCTCACCCTTCTTGCAAGTTGCCTCAACTCTAGCATCTCTTGACCCACTATAACAATGCTTGGACTCTAAACTTTCCAAATAATTTGCAAACATGTGTTACTATTCTGCTTGATACGTGACCATTACTAGCTTGCCCACCAGTTTACTTAACCCAACGGTGTCATTCCCCCCCAACACCACCACTTGGCCTCCTGCCCATTCTACTCTTCTCCTCTATCTCTATTAAAGTAACAGTACCCACTTACAAGTTAATGTATAACAGCCTACTTAACATGCTTGTTTTTTTGTTAAACCAAATAAAGATATATTGAAACTAAAAAAGCTGATTGGCACCAACATCGTGAATGTGATGTCAGCAGAATCAAATTTGTAACTCAACTCTGCCCCTCCCCTGCCAGCTACATATGAGATTATGTAGGGAGGTGAGGGGAGAAGAAAAGGAACTGGGCCAGCACAGACAGAAACTAGACATTCCCAGGAAAGGAAAGTGCTATAATTTGCAAAAAGGAAAGGGGTTGTGCTAGGGAATTGACTATTCTGAAGCAGTCAGATTTGCTAGCAAGAGCATCACCTAAAGCCACAGAGCTGATTGGATTAGCTTTATTCCATGTGATTGCCGCAATGGCCAATCACAGTAATCACCAAGATAAACAGTATAGTACTGTGAGCCCTCCCCTTTCTCTCACCACAAAGAAAGGGTAGAAGAAAGATGGAATTAATTGATCCATTTATTCAATTCTCCATGCTATAGCAGAGAAAAGCTGTGATCTAGGATGGTGGGGTTTAAAGGACCAATGATAAGGGCAGGGGTGTTTTTTAAAAAAAATATTTAACTGACAACCACTGATTGCAGTTTTTTTTTTTTTTGGAGGGGTGGGGGGGGGTTAAGTGTCAATAACCACCAACAATTGTGGGATTGTTTTGGGTCGGTAGGTGTTTTGCATTTATCCAACGTGTGATCCTTTCATCTTTCTTCCACCAATAATGAAAGACTTGCATGATGCCTCCATGGGTGTCTTTTAAAGGCTATGCACTCCTTAGTATGTTTTTTAACCATCTCAATAACAGCATGTTTCTTCATTTCCAAAAGATTTTGGAATACAATAAGATAATTTTGGGGTGTCCACTTTCTAAAAACGGGTAATCTTAATAAAGCTCCATCTTTCTCAGAAAAATGATTAAAATTAATTTGGCTACAGAGTTGGTTGGCCAAGTAATTGTCAGCCAAACACCAATGAAAACTGAGAAAATAGCCAGGACAGGAAGGTTGTGTAGCTTTCCAGTCCTGAAGTGGTTAAGAACTCATTCTGGCACTTTTTTTATTTATGTAATTGAGAATAAAAATTAAAAGTGAGAATGCAGTTAACAAACATAAAGGCACAACATTTGGCCAAAAGAGATGACGTGATTTATTAATCATGGAGCTAGAGTCTGAATTTGTGGTAGGGCCATTATAGTTGACCAATGGAAACTTAAGATTGCAGTCACATGGGAACATAAGAAGAGAATCATGAAAAAAAAAAAAAAAAAAAAACATGCATTGCATCAAGTAAACAATAAAACAATTAAATGACTAGTCTAACAAATGATCCAATAATAAGTTGAAGGGTGGTGGCTAGGGTTGAGCGGACCTGAACTGTAAAGTTCGGGTCCGTACCAAACTTTTGGGTTTTTGGGTCCCGGACCCGAACCCGAACAATTGACTGTATGTTCGGGTTCGGGTCCGGTGTTCGGCAATATGCATGTAAAGTCCCGCTTGTTTCCCGTGCTTAGAACTGTCCCTGCACAAAATGTAATTTAAAACTCACAAAAAAAGACATTTAAAACTCACTCGCGGCTATTAATGAATTGTCGGCTCCCGGCAATACATAGAAAAGTCATTGATAAAAAAAAAAACGTGGGGGTTCCCCCAAATTCAATTACCAGGCCCTTCAGGTCTGGTATGGATATTAAGGGGAACCCTGCCACAAATTAAAAAAAAAATGTGTGCGGTTCCCCCAAATATCCATACCAGGCCCTTCAGGTTATCAATGACTTTTCTATGTATTGCCGGGAGCCAACAATTCATTATAGCCGCGAGTGAGTTTTAAATGACTTTTTTTCCTTCAGAAATTACACTTTGTGCAGGGACAGTTCTAAGCACGGGAAACAAGCGCAAATAGTCCTCAGAAGTTCGGGTCCCCATTGACTTCAATGGGGTTTGGGTTCGGGGTCAAGTTTGGGTCAAGTTCGGTCCCGAACTCAAACTTTTTTCCGAAGTTCGGCCGAACCTGTCGAACCCGAACATCCAGGTGTCCACTCAACTCTAGTGGTGACTAGTACAGTTAATTATTTTCCCAAGGAAGGGTAGACTTCAGGTTATTCATGGTCAACACAGGAAATTAAACATTGTGGGAATGTTGAGTATGGAAAAACATTTCTCCATCAACTATTGAGTATCAGCCAATAGAATTGGGAAACAGTTTATAATTCCCATGTTCCCACTCCAAGTGAAATGTGTACATCAACTTTTCTGTAAACAATGAAACAAATATAGGATCAGAGAATATCCACTTATGCAAAATAGCTTTTTTGGCCACCAGGAAAACAATAGTGAGAAATTTCTTACAACTCTGGGAAGTCCAAATACCAGAGATGTTTACTACACCAAAAGTGCACAGTCTGGAGTTAAGGGAAGATAAATGACTAGGTGTAGAGTAGTATATTTGACCACAGCAGTGCAAAATTGCTTGATCTTGGGACAGGCCCAAAATGCACAATACAAATAAGCATCCCGATTTCCACATTTTAAACAGGAAGTAGAAGGGCTTACACCTGTGAGGTAAGAACTCACCATTGTTCATTGTAAAGTTACTGGATTTTCTATAGATAAAATTCAAACATATTTTATTTGTAACAGTTTAAATTGATAAAATTCTTTGTTATATCAACATGCAATTCATACAATGATGCAGTCACTTTAGCTCTACATGTTTCACCCCAATGAGCTTCTTCAGGAGGTGGATTGTAATTATTCCTATACAAGCAGCCCCCGGGTTACAAACAAGATAAGGTCTGAAGGTTTGTTCTTAAGTTGAATTTGTTTGTAAATCAGAACAGGTACATTTTTTAAGTGTAGCTCCAGCCAAAAAATATATTTTTTTTGCATTTTTTGGATAGCATTGGTAAAGGATTAACAACCCTGTAATGTTTTTTTTTCTGTCTGTGCCCCTGTTCAGAAGGCTTCACCTCACTTTCTTTCCCTGTGACAATTGGATTTTGAATATTTTGGGTTGTTGTGGAACCAAGGTTTGGTGATGAAGCATCAGTGGAGACATATTTTTCCCATGATGACTCTTACAGGAGTGAATTTCCCTTCCTAGGGGTAGATTTCTCCTCATTTCCCATTTGTCTCCCTAAGTAGGAGCCATTTGTAAGTCAGATGTTTGTAACCCAGGGAGCGCCTGTATGTCTGTCTTTTTCATATATAGTATCAATTTCATGCAGCACTCTTGAGGCTCCTGAAGAAGCTGATTGGGGCAAAACATGTAGACTGCATTGTTGTATGAATTGCTGATGTTGATATGACAAAGAATTTTATCATTTTTAAACTGTTACAAATAAAATATGTTTGAATTGTATCTATAGAAAATGTAGTAACTTTACTGTGGCACCTTAAAAGTCCAATGTTTTTCTCTTTCCTTTTACATATAATTGGGACGTGGTGCTTTATTTGCCCTTCACAGCCCTAAAATTCTGATAAACCTCATTGTTCAATTGATAAAAAAAGGATCATTCCTCAATATATTGTGGCCTTAATAGATCCCCAAGATAGTAGTAGTAAATTCGAAAGTGTAAACATTTTGGAGAAGCAGTGATTCCTTTTCATAATGCCAGTCACTGCCTGAGAATAGTCTAAAGATGTCTTATAAAAGGTGTAAAGGCTGGAAATATCGAACTGTTCAGGATTAGGTTGCTCAAAAAGAGTATTGAGCAAATACAACCACTCCTTTTCAGATAGAATTTCAATTGTGGAGGCGATATAAAATTCAGCCTTTGCACAATCACTTTCTGTTTATTAGGGAGGGGTAAGTTATGGACAGGCGGGCCCTACAATGGATCCTGCTGAGTCCATCGGGCCCAGGCGGCCCTTTAAGAATGGTGGACAAATGCTGTCCATTGCAGCGCTAACACTCTCGCTCGGAACTGCGCATGCCCAGTTCCGTAGCCGGCTGAGAGTCTCCGATGATCATTGCGACTCTGAGTGCTTCTGCTGCTATTTGTTCCCTCTCCTTGCCCAGCACGCCTAATAGGGCTGTCCACAAGGTTTATGTCTATGGGAATGTTTGACCATTCTTCCAATTTGTAAAGTCAGGCACTGATATGGACGAGAAGGCATGGCTCGCAGTCTCCACCCTAATTCACATTCCAAAGGTGCTCTATCTGGTTGAGGTCAGGACTCTGTGCAGACCAGTCAAGTTCCTCTACCCCAAACTCACTCATTCATGTCTTTGTGGACTTTTCTTTGTGCACTGGTCCAAATCATTTGGTGGAGAGGGGGGGATTATGGTGTGGGGTTGTTTTTCAGGGGTTGGGCTTGGCCCTTTAGTTCCGGTGAAGGGAACTCTTAAGGCGTCAGCATACCAAGACATTTTGGACAATTTTCATGCTCCCAATGTTGTGGGAACAGTTTGGGGATGGCCCCTTCCTGTTCCAACATGACTGCACACCAGTGCACAAAGCAAAATCCATAAAGACACAGATGAGCGAGTTTGGGGTGGAGGAACTTGGTTGGCCTGCACAGAGTCCTGACCTCAACCCGATAGAACACCTTTGGGATGAATTAGACCAGGCCTTCTCGTCCAACATCAGTGAATGACCTCACAAATGCGCTTCTGGAAGAATGGTCATACATTCCCATAGACACTCCTAAACCTTGTGGACGGCCTTTCCAGAAGAGTTGAAGCTGTTATAGCTGCAAAGGGTGGGCCAACTCAATATTGAACCCTACGGACTAAGACTGGGTGTGTGTGTAAAGGCAGGCATACCAATACTTTTGATAATATAGTGTATCTATTTTATATACATGCACACTTGTTACTGAGGGTGGGGTTATACTAAACACATTTTATACTAAACACATATTTTATTACGCACTATTACTGTACAAAAAATATATTAAAGTGAAGGTCCACACAAAAAGTGAACCCTCCCCCTCCAGTGTCACATTTGGCACCTTTCAGGGGGGAGGGGGGTGCAGATACCTGCATAATACAGGTATTTGCACCCACTTCCGCGGGAGTCACGCCCCTTCCCCCCGCTATGTTCTGGGAAACACACATGTCCCAGAACACAGCGGGGACCAGTGAGAATGCACAGCATGACTCGTGCATGCGCAGTAGGGAACTGGGCAGTGAAGCCGCAATGCTTCACTTCCTGATTCCCTCACTGAGGATGGTAGCGGGGGCAGCCGACAGACGGGCACCCTGGTAAGTGTCCATTTATTAAAAGTCAGCAGCTGCAGTATTTGTAGCTGCTGGACTTTAATTTTTTTTTTTAGGTGGACCTCCGCTTTTATGTATATTTCTTTCAAGATATAGTATATTTACATGATTATTATTTCAGTAATTGGAGAATCATTGAACGGGTCAGTAAACACGTTATTAGTCAAACTCCAATGCTCCCCACTCAGCTTGGCTTCAGATGGGATAATACTGCTCAATTCCTGATATCCTCAGGGTCAGGGATGAGCCGAAAACCCCCCTGTTCGGTTTGCACCAGAACCTGCGAACAGCCAGAATGTTCGCGTGAACTTTAGAACCCTATTAAATACAATGGACTCGAACGTTCGAAATCTAAAGTGCTAATTATAAAGGCTTATATGCAAGTTATTGTCCTAAAAAGTGTTTGGGGACCCGGGTCCTGCCCCAGGGGACACGTATCAATGCAAAAAAAAGTTTAAAAAATTGACGTTTTTACGGGAGCGGTGATTTTA
This sequence comes from Rana muscosa, assembly GCA_029206835.1. NCBI lineage: Eukaryota > Metazoa > Chordata > Amphibia > Anura > Ranidae > Rana > Rana muscosa. Next base: position 364,136,950 of record CM055118.1, on the reverse strand, counting down.
ATAATGCTTAACCACTTCCCGCCCCGTCAATAGCAGATTGACGTCCGGGAAGTGGTTCAGTTATCCACACTGGACGTCATATGACGTCCTGCGGGATAACAGCCGCCGCGCGCCCGGGGGGCACGCATCGCGGCGACCGGTGGAGCGGTGGGTCAATTTGACCCACCGCTACACTGATCTCGGTAAAAAGCCTCCGGCGGAGGCTTTTTACCACGTGATCAGCCGTGTCCAATCACGGCTGATCACGATGTAAACAGGAAGAGCCGTTGATCGGCTCTTCCTCACTCGCGTCTGACAGACGCGAGTAGAGGAGAGCCAATCGGCGGCTCTCCTGACAGGGGGGGTTCGCGCTGATCGTTTATCAGCGCAGCCCCCCCTCGGATACCCACACTAGACCACCAGGGAAGCCCCCCAGGACGCCCCAAGCATGTGGATGGCCCCCATGGCCATCCACATGTAATAAAATCAAAAAAAAAAATGCCAGTGCCCACAAATGGGCACTGACTGGCACTATGATGGCACCACCACAATGTGTGGTGGCTGGCATTTCAGGGCATCAGTGTCCATCAGTGCCACCTACTAGTGTCCATCAGCGCCACCTATCAGTGCCCATCCGTGCCCATCTGTGCCTATAAGTGCCCACCTATCAGTGCCCATCCGTGCCGCCTATGAGTGCCAATCAGTGCCGCCTATGAGTGCCAATCAATGCCGCATACCAGTGCCACATATCAGTGCCCATCAGTGCCACCTCATCAGTGCCACCTCATTGGTGCCCATAAGTGTTGCCTTATCAGTGCCCGTCAGTGCCGCCTTATCAGTGCCCGTCATTGAAGTAGAAAAGGTACTTATTTACAAAAAAAATTAACAGAAACAAAGAAAAACGTTGTTTTTTTCGAAAATTTTCGCTTTTTTTATTTGTTGTGCAAAAAATAAAAAAATCGCAGAGGCGATCAAATACCACCGAAAGAAAGCTCTATTTGTGGGAACAAAATGATAAAAAATTTGTTTGGGTACAGTGTAGCATGACCGCGCAATTGTCATTCAAATTGCGACAGCGCTGAAAGCTCAAAATTGGCTTGGGCAGGAAGCTGTAAAAGTGCATGGTATTGAAGTGGTTAAAATGAAAAAATAAACGTGAAATTCTCCTTTAAATTTCGTACCTGGGGGGTGTGTATGATATGCATGTAAAGTGGCGCATGTTTCCCGTGCTTAGAACTGTCCCTGCACAAAGTGTCATTTTTGAAGGAAAAAAAGTAATTTAAAACTCACTCGCGGCTATTAATGAATTGTCGGCTCCCGGGAATACATAGAAAAGTCATTGGTAAAAAAAAAAAAAAAAAAGCGTGGGGGTCCCCCCAAATTCAATTACCAGGCCCTTCAGGTCTGGAATGGATATTAAGGGGAACCCCGCCGAAAAAAAAAATGTGTGCGGTTCCCCCAAATATCCATACCAGGCCCTTCAGATCTGGCATGGATTTTAAGGGGAACTCCACCCCAAATTATAAAAAAATGGCGTTGAGTCCCCCCAAAAATCCATACCAGACCCTTTATCCGAGCATGCAACCTGGCAGGCCGCAGGAAAAGAGGGGGGGGGGGTGAGAGAGCGCCCACCCTCCTGAACCGTACCAGGCCACATGCCCTCAACATGGGCAGGATGTCTCCATGTTGATGGGGACAAGGGCCTCATCCCCACAACCCTTGCCCGGTGGTTGTGGGGGTCTGCGGGCAGGGGGCTTATCGGAATCTGGAAGACCCCTTTAACAAAGGGAACCCCCAGATCCCGGCCCCCCCTATGTGAATTGGAAAGGGGTACATTGTACCCCTACCATTTCACAAAGAAAGTGTAATTTTTTTAAAAAAAACACACAAACACCTTGGAAAAGTCCTTTATTTAAAAATAAATAAATAAAAAAACATTCCAGCGATGAAATCCAGTGTCCCGCGGCGATCCGATGTCCAGCGCTGTCCGTCATTGGCTGAGCCTGAGCGGACCTGATGGGGAACTTCCTTCACTGTGTAATACATGAATAGACCCGCCCCTTCTCATTTCTCATCCCCCCCTCATTTCCTGCGGCCTGCCAGTTTGTGTGCTCAGATAAGGGTCTGGCATGGATTTTTGGGGGGACTCTACGCCATTTTTTTTTAATTTGGGGTGGAGTTTCCCTTAAAATCCATGCCAGATCTGAAGGGCCTGGTATGGATATTTGGGGGGAACATTTTTTTTAAAATTTGTGGCGCGGTTCCCCATAATATCCATTCCAGACCTGAAGGGCCTGGTAATTGAATTTGGGGGGACCCCCACGCTTTTTTTTTTTTATCAATGACTTTTCTATGTATTGCCGGGAGCCGACAATTCATTAATAGCCGCGAGTGAGTTTTAACTGACTTTTTTTCCTTCAAAAATGACACTTTGTGCAGGGACAGTTCTAAGCACGGGAAACATGCGCGACTTTACATGCATATCATACACACCCCCAGGTACGAAATTTAAAGGAATATTTCACTTTTATTGTTTCACTTTAAGTATTATTAAAATCACTGCTCCTAAAAAAACGTCCGTTTTTAAAACTTTTTTTTGCATTGAAACATGTCCCCTGGGGCAGGACCCGGGTCCCCAAACACTTTTTAGGACAATAACTTGCATATAAGCCTTTATAATTAGCACTTTAGATTTCTCCCATAGACTTTTCGAATTTGCCGCGAACACCCCAAATTGTTCGCTGTTCGGCGAACGGGCGAACAGGCAATGTTCGAGTCGGACATGAGTTAGACTCAAACTCGAAGCTCATCCCTATTCAGCTCAAAGGAATATTAGAGGCACTCCCATAGTGCAATATATTTATTATAAGAATAAAATCATATAAAAAGCCACCCCCATAGGTGTATGTAACATCAGACTCAATGAAACCTAACTAGGAGTACCAATAGGGCTGACTCCTGGTCTGGACAGGAAGTGACGTCACCTACTACCGTTCCTACACATTGCGTCACATGACACGCGACTTTGCCAGGGATCAAGTCATGTGATGAAGTCATATGTCATATGACGCAACATGTAGGATTGGTAGCGGGCGAAGTCACTTCCTGTCCAGACGGGGAGTCGGCCATATTGGTATTCCTAGTGAGGTTTCATTGAGTCTGATGTTACATACACGGGATGCCCGATATCTGATGTGCTGGAGGAAAGCATGAACCAGGTGGTTTATCCAAACATGCTTACCATGACCACTTAATAATTGGGGGTCATGGGGCTTTGGCATGTGTCTTATCTATGGGCACTGTGGATCTGATTACACGCATGTTTTGCCAGTTTGGGATTATACTGAATTAAGTGGCTTCACAACAGTGGAGGACTTTTCACTTTGGGATTGGATTTCATATATTTGGACTTTTACTTTTCACAGTTTTGAGGTACCGTATATACTTGAGTATAAGCCAAGTTTTTCAACACATTTTTTTGTGCTGAAAATGCCCCCCTCGGCTTATACTTGAGTCACCTTTTTGCACCTGATCTCCAGACTTTGGGGACCCGGTACCAGCCTGCCGTAGGTACTCTGGACCCCAATCTTGGCACACATGTAGCCCCACCCTTCCTCTACAAGTGTGCAAAGTGTGTTGTCTGGGGGACCTACGGCCGGGGAGCACCGATTTTTTAAAGCCGGGCACCCTTTCCCTAGACTCCCATGTTAAACGGTAATTTCTCTGGTGATTTTGGGGACTCGGTACTGGCCGGTCACATGTAGCCACATTTCTCTTCTATAAGTGTGCAAAGTTTTTTGTCTGGGGGATCTATGGCCGGGGAGCACCGATTTTTCAAACCTGAGCACCATTTCCATAGACTCCCATGTTAAACGTCAGTCTAGCCATGGGCACAGTGAGGCATGGGCACAGTGAGGCATGCACATGGGCACAGTGAGGCAAAGTGAGGCACAGTGAGGCATGCAGATGAACACCCTAGGCTTTCACTCGAGTCAATACGTTTTCTCAGCTTTTTGTGGTAAAATTAGGTGCATCGGCTTATATTCAGGTCGGCTTATACTCGAGTATATACGGTATATTGATTGGTGTTTGTTATTGTGCTTACACATGCGTTATACTAAACACATATTTTACTAAGCACTATTGCTGTCCAAAAATTGTACTAATGTATATTGATGTATATTTATTTCAAGATATATTTACATGATTATTTTATTAATTTGAAAGTGATTAAATGGGTGGTTTATTATATTTGATTGGAAATGCATGTTTAATTAACCACAGTTACTTGGGGATTTAGTGCTGCCTTTTATTTTGTCAATATATATATTTTTTTTTTCCACAAAGGATAATTGCCCATAAAGATCTTTCCCAAGACTATATAAATATAATATCTATTCCGTGGCCATTTAATTTTTTTTTCACAGCTGATATATGAACTACAAACAGCACAGATGTAATCTTCATAAAGAAATAGACAATAAATCTTAATACTGATGTGTAACCCTACAGCTAAACTCATATTGATAGCTTGATATAACCCTTTCATATTTTATGATTTGACATGTTCATTTCTTGCCACAAAATCAATTTTTTAAATTAGAATTTTTAATTTGACATTTTTCAGGATAAAGGCTTTTGGAAGCATTGCATTTCTTTGTGGATTATACTAGTTTTATCCTAAAATTATTATAATTTTTTTTTAACAATATGTTTTATTGGATTTAACATAGGACAATCAGATGTATATGAGTCAGAATTTGTTTTCGAGTTCCATGGACAGTACAGAAAATAACATAGAGTTAGCATACAACACATGGAATGGTCAACATCATGGAAGCAGAATCCTAAAAAAAAAAAATCATACAAAGACACATGAAGAGTTTCCAATCAAATACAACTGTAATGAGTGCTATTACTAATTTAAAAATCTTAGAACTTACATGGAAAGCTTTGTGCTCAGAATTTTTATTGGGGACCTGATGCTACATTATTTAAAAGGTAAGTAATCATTACACTTTTCACACCTAGATGTGAGCTGATAATAGTGAAAGCGTTTGTGGAAAGTCTGTATTCCTCTGATTTTTTATTTTTTAAAGCAAAATTACGCAATTTAAAATTGGGGATTGCTTGTGCAGGAACAGTGGATTTCTTTTGAAAATCTGTATAACTTCAAATCAATATACTTTATATAAAGTATATTAATAAACAATGGTTCAAGCAACAGTAATGACTTTTCTTATCTGAACAGACATTTTTCTTAAGTCACATCCTTTATTACTGAAAATTCACTTGCAGTGTCTCAGGTGGCTACTTGTGTCTGTAATTCTAGAAGAGATTCAGTTTTATCCTATGGACTGGCTATAGCCAGTGTAAGATTGGGGGTTGTTAGCTTGCGTGGTAAATGCGTTTTTCCAGTGATTCCAGACAGTCAGGAACTATTTTTAAGGGCCTGGTAGCCCACTTTTATTTAAAAGCACAACAAAGACTTCCGGTTCCGGCGCCGTATGGAGTAGCTGCCTCCCTCACTAGCTCCGCAGCTCGACCCCAAAAAACCGGCATATAAATCAATAGGACGCCTACCCTTACCATCCGCTCACCCCCCTGGTCATTCACGGCCACGCCATGGACCGTTTTGTCGAAAAAAACGGCATTCGCCCGTACGCGACTGCAGTGGCTCCACAGGCACACCTGCAAATCGAGTCCGCGGCTTCGGCCTACTCGGCTCCCTCCTCGGAAACGGCGTCTGCAATGGAGGTAAGCAGTGATTCGCTCACCTCCCCACCACAGCCTTCTCCTCCTACACCTCCTGCTGGGGACAACACCACAGAAAGGATTGCACAGGCTGTAGCAGCTCTCCTCACCCCCATGATAGCTGCCTCTGTGGAGAAAGCTGTCAGTGCAGACATGCAACAGCTCAAGGCTCAACTAGGAGAACATTCCACTAGGCTCAATGAGGCAGAACACCGCATATCTACCTTGGAGGATGAACTGTACCAAGCCCAGGCCCTGGAACATGCTCAGGATAAAACCAATCAGTTCATATTAGACAAGCTGGACGATTTGGAAAATAGGTCCAGGAGGTGCAATCTGCGCTTTATTGGCATACCAGAATCTCTGCAACCATCAGCCCTCACGGATCTATGTGCAAGACGTATTCCAGAGTCCTTAGGCCTCCCCGGCCCCTGCACAGTGGAAAGGGCACACCGCATGGGTCTTTTTAACTCAGATCGCAAGTCGCCACGACCGATTATCGCCAAATATCTAAATTACGCAGACAAAGCCTCCATTCTGCAAAAATTCCGGCAATCCAGATCTCTCCAGATAGATGGAATGCAGATCTTAATTTTTGCGGACTACTCCATAGAAGTATCAAAAAAAAGGAAGGCTTTCCAGCAAGTCTGCACGGAACTGCACCGCCAACAAATAAAATTCACCTTGGCCTTCCCCGCCACCCTGCGGCTCAAAGCACCCAATGGCGACCAGCTATCATTCCAAGACCCATCTGAAGCGGAAGCCTTCCTACACTCTCTTCACTCGGGACCCCACATCAGCCCCTCACCCAGGACGCCTCCAATCAACCGAGGTCTCGACCAAAGAAGCCCGCGTAAGGACCCTCCAAAAAGATTCAGGCCCTTGAAACCAGACCTACGCCAACCCATGCTCAGCTGAATCGACTAATACTCTTCTTCCATCTTCTCGGCTATAGCCACGCCTGACCCAACCGATCAGCCCTACCCCTGAGGCGAGGTACCTCACCGGTCTCTCCTACCGACTTTGAAAACCAGACTTGCATTTTGATGGTAGGCCAGTCCTTTCCTTTCTCCTTGCTCTTTACATGTTTATGATAATTATGTTTTTCTTTTTTTTCTCTCTCTGCCTTTGAATTGCTGGTACAAATGTTTTTTCCCTCTGGCCTCCCTGCGTAGAGCCTATATCTCTCTCCGTACACAATCCAAATCTGCTCCATTGACCACCCCTGAAAACGTAGGTTTTCCTTTTGTCAAGGCTGCATTATTCGGGTCTTGCGATGGGAGCTGGACTACACAGCGACTCCATGCGGAAAAAAGTGAAGTCCGTACGATATATTTTTTTGTTCTTATTTTCACAACCCCTCCCCCGATATCCTTCTTTGCTTTTACCTCACCCAAGCCAAGTTATGCTTCCAACACTGATCACTTCATCACCACCTCCCCATACCGTAGACAACTCATTGTCCCATACTACTCTCATAGCTCGCTTCCGTTACCTACTTCGATCCAATCCTGTCACACCGGCCCAACTCCTCTTGATTGACCCCCTATTATGAAAATAGTCTCCTGGAATGTTAAAGGCCTTCGCTCCCCTAATAAGAGACTGAAGATTCTCCGTCATCTAAAAAGACTCAAAACAGACATTGCCCTCCTTCAGGAATCCCACCTCTCCACTTCAGATTTCCCACGCATGAAAAAACTATGGGTGGGCTCAGTCCTCGGCTCCGGATCTCTGGGTCCTAATACTCATTCACAAAAATCTTCCATGCACGGTGGTCTCTACCCACTCAGATACACAAGGACGTCTCCTATTGATTCATGTTCAGTTAGGGGTAAAAGACTTCATTATCTCTAACATTTACGCCCCTAATAACCCCCCCAAACTTTTTTTTAGCGAACTGTCTACTTGGCTCCTTCGAGATCCGCTTATCCCACATATTATCGGCGGAGACTTTAACACTATCCTTCACCCTATTGACGACAGGTCTTGCTCCAGAAGCCCCCGATCTCTATTTGCCCCCAGAGACGCGACCCTCCTTGCCTCCATGATTGACTCCCTTCAACTTCATGACGTTTGGCGTCTCAGGCACCCAGCTGACAGAGAGTTCACTTTCTACTCCAACCCCCACAACGTTTTCACCAGGATTGACTACATTTTCTGCTCTGACGACATTGTCCCCATGATATCGGAATCTGACATCCATGACATTGTCATCTCAGACCATGCTCCTGTTTCGGTATCACTCGACATCCCCGACCTTCACCCAAACCCCAGACTATGGCGATTCCCCACTTACCTACATAATAACTCTGATTTTTTACAGTACATAGAAAAATCATGGTCCGAATACTCCTCGGCCAATGCTCTGCACCTAGATAACCCTAATTTGTTTTGGGAAGCTGGAAAATCCTTCCTGAGAGGTCAGATCATATCCTATGCCGCCTCTTTCAAAAGGAATGCCGTGGCAAATTACAAATTGGCTAGCTCCCGGCTACACCAAACCCAACGATCCCTGTACTTAAAGGACTCCCCTGATAATAGGAAGGCTTGGCAAGTAGCTAAACGAACCTTTGAATCATGGGCAGACACCCTTGAACTGATGAAAAAAGCGCACATTGACGCCTCCCTACATAAATTCGGAAACAAAGCAGGGAAACTACTGTCCAGACTTTGCAGGGGTCCTCAATGCCCGACATGTATCTCCTCCCTCCGAGACACTACGGGTTCTATCAGAACCTCACAGCGAGACATCAATAAAGCTATGCTCCAATACTACTCATCCCTATATGCTGCCGATCCCATAGATAAACCGTTGGCACTCTCATTCCTTGAAAAAATATCCCTCACCAAAATCACTACCTCACAATTAGAAAGCCTGAACCTGCCCATATCCCTCTGAGATATCATTGGCCATCCGGAACCTAGCCCCTTCTAAAGCCCCTGGCCCTGATGGTTTCACAGGCAAATTTTACAAGTCCCTAAGATCACTATTGGAACCCACCCTATGTAAGGTATATCAACATATATGGTCTGGTGGCCCGTACTTACCCACAGGGAACCAAGCCACCATAAAATTGCCGTCCAAAAAAGGCAAAGACCCCCTAGAACCAGGTTCCTATCGGCCTATCTCACTTCTAAATCTAGATGTCAAGATTCTCTCAAAAATTATTGCCACCAGGTTAGCATCCATCATTCCTTCTTTGATCCACTCCGCTCAATCGGGTTTTGTTAAAGGCAGGACTGCCACTCCAAATATCAGGAAAGTGATGCTGGCCCTGGATCATGCCAAAAATAATCTGAGGGGTGATTTTGCAATCATCACTCTAGATGCGGAGAAAGCCTTCGATAACGCTCGTAATGGCTTTCTTTAGTAATGTCCTCAATGGGATTCACCGGCCCCTTCTACCGCCTCATAGAGTCCATGTATACCGCTCCAGCAGCTAGGCTGGTGGCAGCGGGCCTTCTTTCGGAGGAATTTCGTCTTCATAAAGGCACTAGGCAGGGCTGTCCTTTGTCCCCGCTCCTGTTCAATATAGCATTAGAACCCTTATCGCGATTTTTAAACCAAACGGCCCCACTACATGGCATTCACATTGGTGATCACGAACTACGTACTTCCCTCTTTGCCGACGATGTCCTTATTTTCTCTTCTAACCCATCTTTGGATATGCCCACGATCAAATCAGTATTCGATGAATTCAGAATATGTTCAGGCCTTCGTATAAATTATAGCAAAAGTGAAATTCTTCCCATAGGCTCACGCCCTGACCCTCCATGGATACATCACTCTATCTTCAAGGTAGCACATTCACATATCACATACCTAGGGATCAAAATAGGGAAAACACCTGCCTCTCTCTATCATCTCAACTATCCCCCTCTACTCACGAAAATAACTCAGGAACTTGATAATTGGATGGATCTGCCTCGCTCGCTCTTGGGAAGATGTCACCTGGTGAAAATGGTCAGCTTTGCTCGTTTACTTTACCCACTCCAAACTATACCACTGCTTCTACACCATAAGCATACAAAAGTTCTCAATGCAGCTATCTCTAAATTCCTTTGGAAAGGTAGGCGACCGCGTATAGCCCTCCAGAAACTATATCTTCCCAGGCGCGAAGGGGGTATTAGTCTTCCCAATATTAGAACCTATAACCTAGCCTGCCTACTACGGACAGGTCTAGACTGGATAGCCCAAGCGTCCCGCTACTCCAATTATGCCTTGGAAACTCAAATGGCACACCCATACTCCCTAGTAGCTCTCCTCCACTGCAAGTGGAAATCTGTTCCAATACCATTCCAACATAACCTTTTACTAAGAGACACGGCCATTGCTTGGAGAGAAGTCAGAAAAAGCCTACATCTTTCGCCCTTCATATCCGGCCACCTTCCAATTCAAGGCCACCCGAGTTTCATCCCAGGCCTAGAGCAACATCCCTTTGCCACCTGGCATCGGAAAGGACTTACGAAATTTTCACAACTCTGTGATCCAGAGACAGGTCGTCCCATAAATTTCAAATCCCTAGCCGACGCATTCTCACTTCCACATTCCCACGCTTTTCACTATGGACAATGTGTCAGTTTCCTGAAGAATGCATGTAGACACGATAACACACGGTTCAAAAATTCGATAACGGAAGTCCTTCTTTCGGAAGGTTCGTATAAGATCTCGGATATATATTGACCTCTTCTACTAAAAACAACGTCATCCCTAGCCTCCTCATCAGTGGCCAACTGGACCAAAGACTTCCCAGACACAGAGCTGGTCAACAAACTATTACAGGGTCTTAATACTATACATAAACTGATCCCCAATGAAATTTGGAGGGAAACTCAGCTGAAAATTATGCATCGTGCTCACATTCCCTTTCTCTATGCCAATCAATCACAAACCTCCTCTTCATGCCCTCTCTGCCGTCAACTCAAACCTTCCCTGACGCATCGCTTCTGGTCGTGCCCCCACATATCCGTCTTCTGGGATAAAGTCCTGGCTTACATCTTCAAAGTGACCCTGATGAAACTACCTAAGGACCCACTCCTCCTCATCTTTGGTTATTGGGACCCTTTGTTGCTGCCATGGTCCCCGAAGGCCCCCCCTTCACATAAAGAATGGTCTTTGATATGCCTACTACTCGCCAGGAGAGCCATCTTGAAAAATTGGATATCCAATATACCCCCGAATACATCACAAGTCAAAAAGGAACTTCTGCTGCTTCTTTTCAAAGACAGACTAAATACAGACTTCTCGCTTGACACTGCTAAACAACGTTTCTACCACAGATGGCAAGCATATTTGGTCTATGCGCACTCCCCTGAAGACCAGGCAAACCTCGAGCTATTTTCATTCTCCTATTACGGGACACCCCTCCCATCACCTCCAGTGTCTCTACTCTCCCCCCCCAGGTGACCTATCTTGATGGGACTAAATCTAAATCTGAATCTATATGGTGAGATGCACTCTAGATATTTCCAGTGCAATTTGATGTCTACCTCCTTGTTACCTCTAATAATGGTAGCTTGGTGTCTACTTCCACCCCCCCCCCCCATCATCCCCCATTCCTCCCTTTTTTTTTTTTGCTTTTTTTCTTTTTCTCCTTCTCCCTAGGTTTTTCGGTTTTTGTTTTGTTCTGTTCTCTGCTCTCCAGTTTTCCTAGGGTCCTCCCCAGTTCCAGGATCCATTCATTTATCCTCCCCCTTACATAGGGATGTTTAGCTTTGAAAGCTCTTACCTCCTACATTGTTTATTCATCCCTTGCATGGGACCTTATTCTTTTATCTCTGTTATCTCCTAGGATGCGTATTGTTATCTATGCATTATTGTCTTTTTACCATATTTACTGGTTTGACACAACTATTGATATGTTAAAATAAAATTACTTCTATTGCTGTAGTAATCTGTATGACTTATACCTTCAATAAAATCTATTTAAAAAAAAAAAAAAGCACAACAAGTTCACAAATACAACAGTAGCCCTCACAGGGGGTTCTGCCATTACCGTATCTTGCATACGCAACAGTTTAGCCTCCTGGCTTTCATTCTAGCGATCTGGCTGTCTCAGGCCTTTAGCCTAGGCCTAAAGTCTGCTCCTCAGAACAAACAGAGTTTCCTAGAGATAAGCTCACTCCTCGTTTACTCCTGGTCAGCGTTTTGCTGGTCAAACATCAATGACATCTGCCTCTTGCAGACACGCACACTTTGGCTGCACCCATGCAGCATAGATAGCCTCTGACTCCTCTCAGAGAGATGGGAGAGTCCACCTGACTCCCAGGGACAGACTTCCTGTCTGTTGGGTGGGGCCCTGAGCCATAATCAGGTCAGAACTAAATAGCCCAACACACAGCTGTTTAATTAACGTGTCTCTCTACAAAATCTGGTGTAAACCAACACTATTTAAAGTCGCACAGGATCCCACCGCCACACCAGGTATGTTCATGGGGAAGAAGCTTGCATTCTTATGGTAGGTATATTGGTCAGTGAGGTTGCAGAAAATTAATGCTTGTATGCTATTTTTGTATTTGCATTGTGGTGTCCAATAAATACATTTAGGTTTGTGAGCAATTCAGTTTGATGTTTATTCTTAAAGTGGTAGTAAAGTCAAATTTTTTATTTTTTTTTAGTTAAAAATAACAACATGTTATACTTACCAGCTCTGTTACAGTGGATTTCCACAGAGCAGCCCAGATCCTCCTCTACTTGGGTCCCTCTTCTGTGCTCCTGTCCCCTCCCTCCTGTTGGATGCCCCCACAGCAATCAGCTTGCTATGGGGGCACCCAAGCAGAGTCACAGCTCCCTGTGTACATTCAGGCACAGAGCTGAGGCCCACCCCACCCCCCTTTTCTCCTGATTGGCTGATTGACTTTGATTGACAGCAGTGGGAGCCAATGGCACTGTGCTGCTGTCTCAACCAATGAGGGGAGTCCTGGGCAGCCGAGACAAGCCTGTAACATTGCTGGATCTAGATGGGCTCAGGTAAGTGGTGGGGGGGGGCTGAGGGGGGCTTCTGCACACATAAGTTTTTTTATTTTATTGCAAAGAATGCATTGAGATAAAAAACCTTCTGACTTTACAACTTCTTTAACCACTTCCCATCCAGGCAAATTCTGGCACTTCGCTCCTGCATGTAAAAGTCATCATTTTTTTTCTATAAAATTACTCAGAACCTCCAAACATTATATATGTTTTTTTAGCGGAGACCCTAGGGAATAAAAGGGCGGTCGTTGCAACTTTTTATGTCACAGTATTTGCACAGCGATTTTTCAAACACATTTTTTTTGGGGAAAAAAAACTGTTTCATAAATAAATAAAAAAAACAGTAAAGTTACCCCAATTTTTTTGTATAATGTGAAAGATGATGTTATGCCGAGTAAATAGATACCTAGCACGTCACGCTTAAAAATTGTGCACACTCGTGGAATGGCGCCAAACAGAGGAGGTCTTCAGCTAAAATTGTTGCCTTTGCTCTTACGCATGCGGCAATACCTCACACGTGTGATTTGAACAGTGTTTACATATGTGGGCGCGACTTACGTATGCGTTTACTTCTGTGCGCGAACACGCGGGGACGCTTTAATTTTATTTATTTTTTATTCTTTATTTTATTTTTATTTTATTTGTTTACACTTTCTCTTTAAAAAATAAAAAATAAATTATCACTTTTATTCCTATTACAATGCAAAGGTGTGAACCAGGCCTAAATGTGATCTATTAATAGTGAAAGTATTTTTGGAATGTCGGTATTACTCTGAATATATGCTTAAAAGTAAGATGATTCCCAATTAGTAGACATGTGCGATTAGCTTCGTACGAATCGGAAATTCGTACGAATTTTTCGAAATTCGTACATTACGAATTACAAATTTTTTATGAATACGAATTCTGTACGAAATACGAAATTTCGTTTACAAATTTCGGATCCAAATTATCCGAATCCAAACTACCAAATAACGAATTTCAACTAATACGAAACAAACAAACAAACAAAAAAGTTACGAAAGTAGGAGTTGTGTCCAGAATCAACGAAAACAATGTACTCTACCCCGTCCGAAAGTACGAATTATGGTATTGAGCTTCCCTTTAATAGTGCCGTTGTACGTCTTATACGTCACCGTGTTCTTGGCGTTCGGAATTTCCGACAACATTTGTGCGACCGTGTGTATGCAAGACAAGTTTGAGCCAACATCCTTCGGAAAAAAAATACACGGTTTTGTTGTCGGAATTTCCGATCGTCTGTACGCGAGTCAGTAGAGTTCAATATTAACGATTCGTACGAAATCCGTATTTCGTACGAATCCGAATTAAATTCCGTACACGAATTGAGAATTACGATTTTTTTTAATACGAAACGGAACGTAACGAAACGAAACACATTTTTTGACGGCTCCCATGTCTACCAATTAGTCATTTAAAAAATTATTGTGCAGGAACAATGAAGTTCTTTTGATTGTTTTAAGGACTTTGGAGCATGGGTTATATTATATATTTTATAATATATGAAAATATATAAAAAATAAAATAAAAAATAATAAGTAAATAAAAAACTATATTAAGAGACCTTTCACACTGGGGCTTTGGGGGCATCGGCGGTAAAGCGCTGCTATTTTTAGAGGCGATTTACCGTCATTTTAACGGCACTTTTCGGCCGCTAGCAGGGCACTTTAACCCTTGCTAGCAGCTGAAAAAGGGTTAAAAGCGCCTGCAAAGCTTCGGCGGTGCTGCCCTATTGATTTCAAAGGGCAGGGCGCTTTAGGAGCGGTGTATACACTGCTCCTAAAGTGCCTCAAAGAAGCTGCTTGCAGGACTTTTTTTGACGTCCTGCCAGTGCAGCGCCCCAGTGTGAAAGCTCCTGGGCTTTCACATTGGAGTGACAGGAAAGGCGCTTTACAGGCGCTTTGCAGGTGCTATTTTTATCGCTATAGCGCCTGTAAAGCCTCAGTGTGAAAGGGGTTTAAAAATATATAAAAGCTAGATCATAGTATGTTGATGGGTTTCCTTATTTGAACACACGTTTTTCTTAGGTTCCATTCTTTTTTTTTATGACATTCCACCTTAGAGGTCTCGAGTGGATACTTTTGTCTATGATTCAAAAACAAACCCAGTTTTATCTCATGGTCTGACTGTAGATTGCTTGTTATGTCAATGGATGTTTTTGTTCCTGTGGTAGATATATTGGTCAGTGGGTTTGCAGGCAAATTGTTTGCATTTTATTTTCTTGAATTTGTATTGTGACATTCAGAAAATGTAATTCAGATTTGTGAATGAGATATATATATATATATATATATATATATATATATATATATATATATATATATATATATATATATATATATATACACACACTATATTGTCAAAAGTATTGGGACATCTGCCTTTACACGCACATGAACTTTAATGGAATCTGAGTCTTCGTCCGTAGGGTTTAATATTGAGTTGGCCCACCCTTTGCAGCTATAACAGCTTCAACTCTTCTGGGAAGGCTGTCCACAAGGTTTAGGAGTGTGTCTATGGGAATGTTTGACCATTCTTCCAGAAGCGCATATGTGAGGTCAGGCACTGATGTTGAACAAGAAGGCCTGGCTTACAGTCTCCACTCTAATTCATCCCAAAGGTGTTCTATTGGGTTGAGGTCAGGGTAAGTGCTTTGTGCACTGGTGTGCAGTCATGTTTGAACAGGAAGGGGCCAGCCCCAAACTGTTCCCACAAAGTTGGGTGCATGAAATAGTCCAAAATTTCTTGATATGATGACGCCTTAGGAGGTCTCTTCACTGGAACTAAGGGTCCAAGCCCAACCCCTAAAAAACAACCCCACATCAGAGTCCCCCCCCCACCAAATGATTTGGACCAGCAAGGTCCATAAAGGCATGGATGAGCGAGTTTGGGGTGGAGGAACTTGACTGGCCTGCACAGAGTCCTGACCTCAACCCAATAGAACATCTTTGGGATGAATTAGAGTGGAGACTGTGAGCCAGGTTTTCTCGTCCAACGTCAGTGCCTGACCTCACAAATGCTCTTCTGGAAGAATGGTCAAACATTCACATAGACACACTCCTAAACCTTGTGGACAGCCTTCCCAGAAGAGTTGAAGCTGTTATAGCTTCAACGGATGGGCCAACTCAATATTGAACCCACGGACTAAGACTGAGATGCCATTAAAGTTCATGTGCGTGTAAAGGCAGGCGTCCCAGTACTTTTGACAATATAGTGTTTGTCTTATTGCATTAGCTGCATCATCTATCACAACCACAAACAAAAAAAAAAAGTAAAGGATTGTTACAATAGAGATGTTTTCCCACAGGTTACTAATATCTGCTCCAGTCAAGGGGGTGATAGAGTTACATTATGTTTGGGGTCTTTATATCTCTATTGCTTTTGTTATTTTATCTCAGAACTTTTTTATGTCATTGTTCTTTTATATTTTTGTATTGTAATTTTGTGTTGCCTCAAAAGTCCTACCTCTTAAAACCTTTCCTTATATAGATCTACTAATACTAGGGATGTGGCGAAGTTAGGAGAACTGTTCACTGTTTATTAGTTATATGCCGCGTACACACGGCCATTTTTCTCCTCGAGAAAAATGAAATTTTTTCCTTTCGACGAGAAAAACGATCGTCTGTGGGCTTTTTGCCGTTTTTTTCGACGAGAAAAACGGCATTAAAAACGACTAGAAAAATTAGAACAATTTTTCTCGTTGTTTTTTTTGACATGTTTCCCGCGGCAGTTTTCCCATAGGGAAACACTGCCGCGGAGCCCACAGACGGTCGCTTTTCTCGTCAAGAGAAAAAATGACGTGAAAAACGACCGTGTGTGGGGAACAAGCCGTTCCCTCGTTTTTAATGTCATTATTCACAGTGGTTTTTTAACAATAGAGTCTTAAATTTAATGCAGTTTTTGTCCATAGCTGCTTACAGTAATTCTTTACCAACTTCGGCAAATTAAATGTGAGCACTGTGAGCACTGTGGAGATATCCAGTAAAAAAATAGATAAAAAAAATGTCACTTGTAAAATAAAAACATGTTATATAAATAATTAGGGGAAAAAAATAATGTACTAGTTTAGTCTTTCTCTATTTAACATTGTGTTTACTGCATTTTCTTATTTTTAGATGATCGAGGAAAACCAAACACATATAACTGAGATCATTCTTCTTGGCTTCCAGAGTCTAAACTACTGGAAAGTTATTTTGTTTATTTCCCTGTTTACAGTTTATTGTGTGACCATATGTGGGAACCTCCTTATCATCACTTTAGTGTCCTTCTGTAAGAACCTCCATTCCCCCATGTACATGTTTCTTGTACAACTCTCTATATGTGATATTCTACTGACTACAGACATCATCCCACACACACTTACTGGTGAATTAGGTAATGGGGCAGTTATATCTTTTTCTGGTTGTATATCTCAGTGGTACATATTTGGTGGCTCTGAAGCATCAGAATGCATCATATTAACAGTGATGGCCTATGACAGGTACCTTGCCATCTGTAACCCCCTCAGATATTCTTCCATTATGAACATGAGATTGCTTGTGAAATTATCTATTTTTTGCTGGGCACTGGGGTTTTCTATTACCTTGGTGACAACTCTAAGCATTGCTACTTTAGACTTTTGTGGACCACACATCATTGATCATTTCTTTTGTGATTTAGCTCCTATTCTGCATCTGTCTTGTTCAGAAACATCTCAAGTTAAAATGGAAGTGGCCTTGTTGAGTATTGTTGTGATGGTTTTGCCTTTGGGTTTAACTGGAGCATCATATGGATGTATTGTCCAAACTATCCTAAGAATGTCTTCCAATGTTCACAGACGGAAAGCCTTCTCAACTTGCAGTTCTCATCTAACTGTGGTCTGCATATTTTATGGGACATTAATTGTTACTTATATGTTGCCAACAGAAGGATTGTCTTTGTCTGTTAGCAAATCTATTGCTCTTCTATATACTGTGGTAACTCCGATGATGAATCCCATTATATACAGCTTAAGGAATAAAGATATCAAAGATGCTATAAATATATGTAGAAAGTTTAAATATCCCCCTCAATGAATAAGACTAAATGTGTAAAGTCGAATGCGCGGATCTCCCCGAGAATGGCAGCTTGATCTCGGAGCTCCTTCCTGCTCCGGACTCTTCAGCCCCACTGCCGCGAGCAGCCTCAGTGCACACAAACCCCCTCAGTACCTTTTGCTAGCCGTGACACCAGAGATCACCCCTATGTCATCAGAATCGGTCCAGAGGGACATATCTCACCAGCCAGGCTTCAGAACGGCAGCCCACAGAGATCCCAAGATGGCGCCTGACTCAAAGCAGGACATAGGAAAGGGGAGAGGAAATAGAGGAGAGCTCGGACACAGCTCCACAGGCTGCCTCGCAACATGGTGCCACTCCTGTGACTACACCTTTCCCCACTATATTGTCTCCAGCATCAACTGAATCTCTCCTAGAGTGGACATTAGATGAGCTGCTGCTCACTCTATTAAGAGACATGGAAGCAAGCCCTGCTATGTCTGCCATTAAGGGGCAGGCTACTCCAGCAACATCTATGGACTTTGCTACCTTGATGAGCATGTTCTCTAGGATGCTCTCTAAAGGGCTAGCTCAAACAGCATCCCAAATCTCTACACGATACACGCAGACCTCCAAAATCTAGGTTTAAGGATAGAAGTCAGAGAAAAAAATGGAACAGACAGTCTTCAGAACATAAAAACACAGACCGTATACAGGATCTCCAAGACCGCCTGGATACAGCCATATCCAAAATAGATGACTTGGAGAATCGCTCCAGGCGATATAATTTTCGTATAAGAGGCCTTCCTGAATCCATCAAAGATGTACAGGTGGCGGTCCGGCTGGAGCTGGACAGCGCTCATAGGGCACTCCAACCTACTCGGTTGGTCTCCCCAAGGACATAGTGGTCAAACCGCACTTTTACTGGGTAAGGGAAGATATTATGTAATTGACCAGAGAAGCAGACCAACTGTCCATTCAGGGCCACCCAGTCCAAATCTTTGCGGATCTCTCCCCGCTTACTATCCAAAAGAGAAAGTCACTTAAACCTCTTTTCCATGTCCTATCTCAGAAGGGAATCAAGGATTGGTGGTCATTTCCATTCTGCTTATCTTTTATTTTCTAGAATAAATCACTTGGCTTTTCCTCGCTTCAAGAGGGCGAACGCCTCCTGCTCCAGATGGGATTGATATCACTTGATCATCCGTCAGCCTCTCATCACAAGCAAACGGGATCCACCAAGCGTCCTTCGCCTTATTGTCCGATAACTCCAATTTGGCAAAAGCAGCAGCCAAAGAGATCCATGGACTCTCAACCGCCTTGACTTCTCCTTTTAAAAATGGGGACCTAGTTTTCAATTCCATTTAAATTTCAAATCCCATGTGTGGAACTCATAAACCACTGATGAACTGTTTGGGTGATTCATTGCTCTATATGGTTCTCCCTTGACCCGCCCCCTCCTTTTTTTTCTCAGTGGTTTGCAGTTAAATTTTCATGTTACTACATTTTTGAATGTTTGCATGCTAGTTAGCTTGAGCTCATCTCAGGAAGGTCTAGTAGTGGGACGGGAAGAGAGCTTTTGTTTTCCCAGATCCTCCCTGTCTTGAGTTAATGTTCATTACCAATATAAGTTTCTAACCCTTTCGGTATTTGGAGACAGGTATCAGTCTCCATGTGAGTCTGTCAGCTTATTACTCTTTGTGGGGGCTCCACCTCAAAGGTTTGGAGGGGTGCAAGAAAGCAGCCCCTGTGGGTGGACCCCTGTTTCCCACCGGGCTCTGAGAAGATGTCCTCAAAAAGAGGGAGTTTCCTTATACTCCCTAATAATCCATTCTGCCCTAAATAAGTGGGGGGGGGCGTGTTTTACTTTTTTTGTACTTAGCTAAATTGGGTGTTTGTTTAGGCCGATGAGGCAGCAATGCTCCTCCCTCTGCCTCTACGTGGTTGATACTCACGTGGTGGTGGATGTACATTTGCCATTTAGGTGGATGTTTAGGTCACTTCCTGATGTGGGAGCAGGCTGGCCCGCTACCATATATAGGGACCTGGGAAGGCCCACGGAAAGTTTCTTCCGTGGGTCCCACAGGCCCCATTTCTCTATGACGACATTTTCTCTTACTCTTTTCTGTTTTCTAACCTTTTTTTATCTTTCCAAGCATCATGAGGAATACAAGTTCAAGTGGTTCAGGAGTGTTGACTTTCATATGAACAGACTCAGCCTGCCTATGGGAGAACGCATCAGGTTGAAGGTAGGTCTCTGCCAGCTAGCACTTGTACTTTCCTTCTTGGTCCATGGCCCCAGGTGAAGACAACCCTAGGCCTATCCATGTAGCTATTCATAACGTCCAGGGCCTGAACCCCCCCCCCCCCTCAATAAGACACAAGTACTTCAGTATTCCCATTCCCAACAGATTGACATACTACTCCTTCAAGAGACACACTTCCAAAGCAATTCCATCCAAATTTCGTCCACTCTAAGTATCCCCAATTCGATTTGGCCAATGCAGAAGACAAGACTAAGGGGATGGGATTCTTCTGCTGCAAAAAGTCTAGCTTTTCCCCATTACATGAATTCAAAGATTCGGAGGACAGATACTTAATATTATTGGGCTCTCTGGAAGGAACCCACTATACCTTTATTTCCTATTATGCCCCTAATTGTGGCCAATCACACTTTTTTGCCTCCATGCTAACTTCCTTATCCTCCCACATGGTGGGCAGAGTGATAATGGGAGGGGACTCTAATGTGGCACTGGACCAGATGTTGGACAAATCAGGACACAGTCACTCAAGACGTGTGTGCCCACTGTGACAGCAGGAAGGTAAAGTCACCTGGTTGCATCCAGGGGGGTAGATATATTTCGCCCAGGTTCAGGCTTTACGCCGACTTATACAACTAGGTGGAGAGTTGTATAAGCCCAGCTGAGGCTAGTGGGCTCATGGATGACTCATACCTCTAGGGAGAGTGTGGGGCGTCGTGCAGACAGGGAGTTGATGAGACCAGCTGAAGCTTGTCAGCTCATTTAGGCCTCTATAAGAACTCCCAGATTCATTAGGTGTTTGCTCATGCCTGGAACCAGACCTGTGTGGACTGTCTAGGTAAAGTGAACCCCTGTGCGGTGAGACAAAGCCTGTGTGGCTATTTGCTTGGACATTTAAAACCAGGGACTTAGGGACTAGGACAGCACTAGGCTGATCCCAGTTGTTAGTTAGGAAACCTGTATGTTTAGTCAGAGGTCAAGTTGACCAGGATTTATTTTATTTATGTTTCTTTTGCTTTGCTGTGTTTTGTCACTGTAAATAGAAAATAAACCGCACCTTTTTGATTTTGAAAACCACAACCTCCGTTTGCTGGGCCTGTTTTTGTGTGGGGAGCCCATCCCGGGGGTCCCACACACCCGCTGCCGAGCTAACCCCCTCACACCACCTAGACAAAGCCTTAAGACTGCTAAGCTTTTACACTCTCATGGGTTAGTGGACATTTGAAGGGAGCTTAATCCAAATTCGAAGGATTACACTAATTTCTCAGCGCCGCACCAAAAAAACGTGAGAATTTACTATATTTTTATTGCTGCCCAGGCCATCCCGTTGGTCACCATTTCGTTAATTAGAGACTCCCTGTTATCAGATCACTCGATGGTTCTAAAGCTACTCACAAAACCTCAGGGTCATGACGGCAAGTTCCGCTGGCACCTAATTGAGTCACTGCTAAGTAACCTGGTTCACTGCACAAGTTTGGAAAAGAAAATTGTTGAATACTTTCTGGTTTATAATGATGGGGTAGTCTCTTCTGAAATTCTCTGGGCGGCCCATTAGGCTGTCCTCAGAGGCAAGATCATTCAGATGGCCACTAAACTTAAACGTGAAACATGGGCTGACATAGAAAAGTTGGAACAAGAGTTCCATAAACTCTTCAAGGACCTAAGGTGAAATCCCACCCCTAAAACTAGAGCGCTTCTGGAATCCAGTCGCTTATCCCTAAACTAGGCCCTTATCACCCAGGCTGAAAAAAAACCTTAGGTGGTCTGATGCTCGATGCTATCGGCATAAGGACAAAATAGGTCCCAGGTTGGCTGCCAGGCTGACGCCCCAATCCCTGTCCTTCTCCTTCCCCAAAATGCGTTCCTCCACTGGGACATTCACACAAAATCCACAAAGGATTATGGGTGAGTTTCATGACTTTTACTCCAAACTTTACAGGGCAATCCATTCTTCCCACATATCCAAATTTCTGGATGACATTCCCATCCCCAAACTAAATGGGGACCACAGGTCGGACCTTCACAAACCCATAGGTGAAGCAGAAGTTTTGGGGGTTATAAAAATCCTTAAGATGGGGTCTGCTCCAGGTCCTGATGGGTTTTCCTCATGCTACTACAAGACTTTTGGATCCTTGCTCTCACGTTATTTGACTCACTTCTTTAATTCCCTCCGGACGGGATCTACACTAGATACTGCAGCTAATATTGCCTACATTTCAGTCATCCCCAAACCAGGGAAAAACAGCTCAGAAGTTGGTAACTACAGGCCCATTTCCCTGACCAATAATGATCCAAAATTTTTGACTAAAATCATGGCCAACAGATTGTCTGCCTTTATTGGTGGATACATTAATAAGGATCAAGTGGGTTTCATACCCAGAAGACAGGGACCGACTCATATACGCAGAATGGTGGATGTCATTTTACTTTTGAGAGCAAATTGGGGTAGTCATCGGGAAGAATATTTGCATTTGGTAGACTTACAGAAGGCTTTTGGGTGAAATGGTCCTATTTGTTTGAACTTCTAGAAAGATGGGGGTTTGGACCGCATTTTAAGCAGATTTTGAAGGCCCTCTATTTTAACCCAAGCACACAAGTTAAACTGCCCGGTCACTTCTCCAAATCTTTTCCAATTTCTAAAGGAACCCGACAGGGGTGCCCTCTGTCCCCCATAATTTTTGCCATCGCAATGGAAACCCTGGCCATAGCTATTAGGTCTAATATGAATATCCACGGAGAGAGATGTGGTCACCGTATCCACAAATGCACATTTTTTGTGGATGACTTGCTCCTCTTTATAACTTCCCCCCTCATCTCAACCCCAAACGTTTTCAATCTCCTCAATGATTTTGTGAGAGTCTCTGGCCTCCATGTGGTTATGACCAAATCCATAGCTCTGAATGTCAACACACCAGCCTCCCTAGTAGAGCGGCTCCAAACTTGTTTTTCATTTACCTGGAACTCCACTTCCAACCCTTATCTGGGCGTCAACTTGTTTGTTTGCATTGACCAGCTTTATAATGCAAATTATCCCCCTCTTTACAAAAGCTGACAGATGACTTATGTAACTGGTCAAAGTGGGACATCTCCTGGCTAGGGAGGGTCCACTCAGGTAAAATTATCCCATCTTCAGAATATTTAGCTTTATTTGGGATTCTGTTGCTCTAAAAGTGTTCTCTTTAGAAGCCGTACTCAAGGAGGGTTGGGAGTTCCCCACCTTTGGAAATATTATCAAGCAGCCCAATTGGCTCAGTTCTCAATTATTTACTCCCAGGGACATAGACTGAGTTGGGTGGACATGGAGAGACAGTCAGTCCCTGGGAATACTATAGACTATCTGACTTGGATCCCTTCTAAGCAGAGACCCTCGATATTGGCACCTACGCTCAGGGGCGTATCTGCCGTGAGGCGAACAAGGCGTTTGCCTCAGGCAGCATTCTTTTGCCCACTTGCCCGCCCGCCCGCATTAGAGACACTAGTGGTTAGACTGGGCCGCGCACTGATAAGTCATTCCCCGCAGCCAACAGCAGAGTCCCAGATTTAATGAGAGCCACCTTAGCGCTGGCTCCGTCTCTGCCCCCACCTCCACCACTGACTGAGGCTCTTACCGGCCACTGGTTGCTAGAGCCACCTAGCATCTAGTAACCAGTGACGTCACGACAGCGACTCCCCACCCTGCAGTCTGCAGAGAGAGCTTGGGAGCCCCAGAATTCAAAGCGGAGGAGGATCTTACTTTCTCCTCCTCTACGCCTAGTGCTCTTGGTATGCTCTGAGGGAAGAAGAGTAGTCTGTGTGAACTTGAAGCCTGAAAGGTGAGGCCGGGCACAGGTCAGTTTATACAGTGTGTCATCGTGTGCAGTCTGCAGAGCCAGAGACCCATACAAAGAGGAGGGGTTCATGCTGGGACTTGTAGTTTTGGGGCCCTCTTAACTAGTGAAGGACTACAGGTCCCAGGCCTGAACCCAGGAGATCTAAGGGTTTACATTCTTAGATCTCAGGGGTTCATGCTGGGACTTATGGTCCTTCAGTTTTGGAGGGTGTCACATCCTTAGATCTAACGTGTTAATGCTGGTACTTGTAGTCCTTCACTTTTGGGGGATGTGACCCCCAAAAAAAAGTTAAGGACTACAGCTAGGTCTCAGCATGAACCCCTCAGAGCTGAGGACATGACATCCCCCCAACTAGTGAAGGACTACAAGTCCCAGCATGAACTCCTGAGATCTAAGAATGCAAGCCCTTAGATCTCAGGGCCCAGAGACCCTACACAGCCCCCTGCAGGCCTCACGCAGCTCACCAGAGACCCCGCGCAGCCGACCAGAGACCCCACGCAGCCGACCAGAGACCCCACGCAGCCCACCAGACACAACACAGCCCACCAAGGACCCCACGCAGCCCAGTAGAGACCCTATGCAGCCCAGCAGAGACCCCACGCAGCCCAGCAGAGACCCCACGCAGCCCACCAGAGACCCCACGCAGCCCACCAGAGACCCCACCAGAGACCCCATGGGGGGCGCCTGATTTCAGTCCTGCCTAGGGCAGCACAAAACCAAAATACACCACTGCCTATGCTGTCTCACTCTATGGCCCTATGTGACTCTCTCTATAAATCCAAGACTCTAACCTCTGACTTTAGGCCACTGACACATCTGTTTCATAACCCTCTCTTTCCCCCCCCAGACAGGATATTAGGGCTTTTCAATGGTGGACGAACAATGGGCTATTCAGAATCGGACATTTCCTCTCCTCTAGGGGCCCTTTGACGGTGTCCCATTGCACTAGCAAATTGGATATGCCCCAAAGACATGCTGGTAAGTTAATTGGATCTTGTCCAAATTGGCCCAGTATATATGTGTACAAATGTGTGTCCCAAGCGTGTCGAGATCCTACGGGGTTAATGACTGCACCAGGCAAGCAGACACTGGCTGCAAAAAGCGCCTTGAGGCAATTCAGTTCGCATTTGTAGCGCTATACAAGTCATTCATTCATTCATTCATTCATTCAATCTGAAAGATTCAGACTGCACCAAATTAGACATTTTATCCTCTAACTTTGGAGCTCTAAACCACATCCCCCACGTTTCATGGCTTATTAACAGTGGGGTTCTGGAGTCCTGGACCAGGAGGGTGGTATCTCTTTGATTTACGCAGCTTTGGCAGAGACCTCTGAAAAACCCTTGCATGCAATGAGTTGGGAAAGGGACTTGGAATCCAGCTGGGAGGTTGACACATGGTATAGTTTATTCCGCAGGTCCTTTAAGGGAATAGTGAATGTCTCTCTTATGGAAGTAAATGTCAAATTTATTAATTTGCTGGTACTGGGTTCCCTCTCGACTGGCAATAACTTTCTCTGGCTCGTCACCTTTTTGTTTCAGGGAATGTGGTCATGTGGGTTCTCTATTTCACACTTGGTGGGAATGCCCGCATATTAGGGGCTTCTGGAATATAATTTTTTGTTTGATGCGCAAGGTCACAGGCCTTGCAATCCTTAAAACGCGTGAAATTGCCTTGTTGAATAGCAAGCCATTTGGATGCTCAAATTCCCTTGTAAAACATACATACTTTATACTGCTAGGTGCCAAGATGACCTTGGCACAAGCATGGAAGCAACCAACGGTGTCATTTGCTGCAGCCAAACGAAAAATTTAATGGATAATGATCCAGGAGAAGACAGTAAGCATCCTCCTAAACACTTCTAATGCATTTAAGACAGTGTGGGAACAGTGGAGTGTATATATACACACGTCAGCCCCTGTAGCCCACCAAGCTAATATTTTCTCAGTGTGAAACCCTGTTGCCTTCTTGAGGAACTATATTTGGCAAAGCAAAAATCAGAGAATTGCCCTTTCCTTACTTCAAATGATGATAACAAACGGTGGTATTGGTTTACCAGATCTGCAGGGCTACTAGAATGCGTCCTTACTAGACCAAGCTAAAAACTGGATCAAAATGACATAGGACAAATTGTGAGCTGACATGGAACAAAGATTTAGGAAACACCAAGACTCCCTAGTAATCATATCAGCTTCTCTTATGTTCCCCTGAGTAACCTCCATGGTGCACCACCCCACAATGGGAGCCACCCTTAAAGCATGGCGCACATTACTTTCCCGTAAAAACTACACAGAAAATACATACAAACTAGATATCCCTGTCAAAACATATGAATCGCTAATTAGGGACTTTGACGTGAGAGTGTCATAAACGAGGTATAAACTTCACAAACAACTTACATCAAAGCGGCCTACCTAATGACGCTTATAGGTCATTACAAGTTAGACACTTTCATTCAACTACTAAATGCAAGGAAAGTATAGAAATTCCAAACTTTATTTGGGAATTCCTTCAAGGGAAATCAAACAAATCGACCCGTGGAATTTCTTTCTGTTACAACTCACTGACAGGCCCCATATTTTTGACTAAAATGCCGCGTACACACGACAGTTTTTCATCACGAGAAAAATGTCATTTTTTTATTTGGTCATTAACCACTTAGCAACCACCTGCTGACAAATAACGTCGACAAGGTGGTTGCTTAACTCTGGGAGGACGTTATATAACGTCCTCCCAGAATCACGCTCCCGCGCGCCCCCTGGGGCACGCACACGGGAAACTCCGTGACCGCCGGGTCCAGAGGACCCGGCGGATCACGAATCGCGGTAAATCGCCACTGATAGCGGCCGTTTACCACGTGATCGCTCTGTCAAATGACAGAGCAATCACTTGTAAACAGACCGGCGTCATGTGATGACGCCGGTTCCTCTCTCCCCTCTCTGTACCGATCGGTACAGTGTGAGAGGGGAGGGGGAGGGAGCGGATGGCAGCAGCAGCACTGTGGGCTGGATCTGTGACAATTGCAGTCACAGATCCAGCCATCCAGCCATCCCTGTGCAATACCCTGCCGCAATACCCTGCCGCAATACCCTGCCGCAATGCCCTGCCGCAATGCCCTGCCGCAATGCCCTGCCGCAATGCCCTGCCGCAATGCCCTGCCGCAATGCCCTGCCGCAATGCCCTGCCATACTCCGCAATGCCCTGCCATACTCCGCAACAACCACTTCCCGCCCGCCGGCCGTCATATGACGTCCTTGACTTTGTGCGGGGATATCTGAATGATGCTTGCAGCTACAGGCATCATTCAGATATTAGCTTTTTCAGCCGGCCATTCCCTACACCATAACAACAATCATAGTGGCTGTTCCACCGCTTGATCATTCTTACGGGAGGCGAGAGGGGGATGTCCCCCCCCCGCCGCCCTCCGGTGCTTCTACCGACTCACCGCTACGATCAAAGCTGGGATTGTGTTTTTTTTTTCTATTTTTTTTCAGGCTTCCCAGCCTAGAGGTGAGATGTGGGGTCTTATTGATCCCATATCTCACTGTAAAGAGGACCTGGCATGCCATATTCCTATTACAAGGGATGTTTACGTTCCTTGTAATAGGTATAAAAGTGATCAAAAAAAATTTTGGGGCGGAAAAACATGTCAAACTAAAATAAAGTAAAATGAACAATAAAAAAAAAATATTTTTTTTTAAAGCGCCCCTGTCCCCGTGAGCTCGCATACAGAAGTGAGCGCATACGCAAGTCCCGCCCACATATGAAAACTGTTTTCAAACCACACATGTGCGGTATCTCTGCGAACGTTAGAGCGAGAGCAATCATTTTGGCCCTAGACCTCCTCTGTAACTCAAAACATGTAACCAGTAAAAATATTTAAAGCGTCGCCTATGAGGATTTTTAAGTAGCGAAGTTTGGCGACATTCCACAAGCGTGTGCAATTTTTAAGGGTGACATGTTAGGTTTCTATTTACTCGGCGTAACTACATCTTTCACATTATGCAAAAACATTGGGCTAACTTTACAGTTTTTTTTTTTTTTTTTAAGCACAAAACATTTTTTTTCCATAAAAAACGTGTTAAAAAAATTGCTGCGCAAATATCGTGCGAGATAAAAAGTTGCAACAACCACCATTATATTCTCTAAGGTCTTTGCTAAAAAAACATATGTAATGTTTTGGGGTTCTATGTAATTTTATAGCAAATAAATGATGATTTTTACATGTAGGAGAGAAATGTCAGAATTGGCCTCGGTGCTCCAGAACGCCTGAAGGGGCTCCCTGCATGTTGGGCCTCTGTATGTGGCCACGCTGTGTAAAAGTCTCACACATGTGGTATCGCCATACTCGGGAGGAATAGCAGAATGTGTTTTGGGGTGTAATTTGTGGTATGCATATGCTGTGTGTGAGAAATAACCTGCTAATATGACAATTTTGTGAAAAAAAAAAAAGAGAAAAAAATAATCTTGATTTTGCAAAGAATTGTGGGAAAAAATGACAACTTCAAAAAATTCACAATGCCTCTTTCTGAATACCTTGGAATGTCTTCTTTCCAAAAAGGGGTCATTTGGGGGGTATTTGTACTTTTCTGGCATGTTGGGGTCTCAAGAAATGAGATAGGCCGTCAGTACTTCAGGTGTGATCAATTTTCAGATATTGGCACCATAGCTTGTGGACTCTATAACTTTCACAAAGACCAAATAATATGCACCAATGTGTACTTATTTTTACCAAAGATATGTAGCAGTATAAATTTTGGCCAAAATTTATGAAGAAAAAAATAGTAATTTGCAAAATTTTATAACGGAAACGAAAAAAAAAACATTTTTTTACAGAATTTTCAGTCTTTTTTCTCTTATAGCGCAAAAAATAAAAAACCCAACAGTGATTAAATACCACCAAAAGAAAGCTCTATTTGTGTGAAAAAAAGGACAAAAAATTCATATGGGTACAGTGTTGTATGACTGAGTAATTGTCATTCAAAATGTGAGAGCACCGAAAGCTGAAAATTGGTCTGGTTATTAAGGGGGTTTAAGTGCCCAGTGGTCAAGTGGTTAAAAATGATTGTGTGTGGGCTCCAGAGCATTTTTCATGACGTGAAAAATCATCATTAAAAATTTGGAACATGCTCGTCGTTTTTCTCGTCATGAAAAACGGCCGTGTGTAGGCTTTAACGTCGTGAAAAAAATGCGTATGCTCAGAAGCAAGTTATGAGACGGGAGCGCTCGTTCTGGTAAAACTAGCGTTCATAATGGAGATGGCACATTCGTCACGCTGTAACAGACTGAAAAGCGCGAATCCTCTCTCAACAAACTTTACTAACACGAGGATCAGCAAAAGCAGCCCAAAGGGTGGCGCCATCCAAATGGAACTTCCCCTTTATAGTGCCGTCGTACGTGTTGTATGTCACCGCGCTTTACTCAAACATTTTTTTCCACAACAGTGTGTAGGCAAGGCAGGCTTGAGAAGAATCACGTCAAGAAAAACGCAGTTTTTTTCAATGACATTAAAAACGGTCGTGTGTATGCGGCAAAACATTTAAGAAAGAATCCAGGCCCTTCTTAAAGCAATCTACTGAGCTGGCCAGAACCACCTCTGCAGGGAGTCTATTCCACATTTTCACAGCTCTTACAGTGAAGAAACCTTTCCGTATTTGGAGGTGAAATCTCTTTTCCTCTAGACGCAAAGAGTGCCCCCTTGTCCTTTGTGTTGACCGTAAAGTGAATAACTCAACACCAAGTTCACTATATGGACCCCTTATATATTTGTACATGTTGATCATATCACCCCTTAATCTCCTCTTCTCAAGAGTGAATAAATTCAGTTCCTCTAATCTTTCCTCATAGCTGAGCTCCTCCATGCCTCTTATCAGTTTGGTTGCCCTTCTCTGCACTTTCTGCAGTTCCCCAATATCCTTTTTGAGAACTGGGGCCCAAAACTGAACTGCATATTCCAGATGAGGTCTCACTAATGATTTGAACAGGGGCAAAATTATATCTCTCTCTCTGGAGACCATACCTCTCCTAATACAAGAAATGACTTTGCTTGCTTTGGAAACCGCAGCTTGGCATTGCATGCCATTATTGAGCTTATGATCTACCAAAACCCCCAGATCCAGTCATAACGGTTCCATGTCATGTTATACCTTCATATGTCATATGTATAAGCAATGGTTCACAAAAATATTATCAACACATTTCTATAGTTTTGTATGTAGAATTTATACATATAATTTCTTCTTTTCCCTACTATGTTCGAATGTAAACTCCAATAAAAATATTTGAAAGAAACCCTGATGCCTATATTCTTTCTCATCTATATATTCCTTCTCTTTTCTCAATTTTTTTGGGGGTCTCTTTCTTTCATTAAATCCTCTTAAAGTTTGTATTGTTGGATTATTTTTTCTTTGTATCTATGTTAGTTTCATTTTGGGACATGTATTTGGGTGTCTTGGGCAGGTTCTCATATAGTTGTGTTGAACTCACTGGGATTACGGTATTAACTCCCGCTAGGGGGGGATATTCTATTGCTCAATAATTGAACCAGTATTCCCATGTTCTTTTTGTTATTTTGTTATTTTGATTGCTTTATCCATTAAGTGAGCATCCAAAACAGATATTTTGTACTATTGTATATGTGAATTATGCACTTTTCAACCTCTTGGTGGGTTTGATCTGTTCACGATTCAATGACGCTAATGTTGACACAATGTCCTTTTTCTGTAAATATATCTGGTTATTTCAAATAAAAAAATTATAAAAGAAAAGACTAAATGTGTAAATACTGTTTGCTATTAAACTAAATTCAAAAAGGGCGCTCACCCCATACACCTCAATCAGTAAATTTTTTTTTTAAATAACTTCTTATACACATACTGTATATAATGAAGTTAGTGAAAGTACAAATGATCCCATATATGCATCCACAATATCCTATATATGAATAGATGATATAAGTGAAAAGAATCCTTAAATTAAATACAAATATACAATGCAAAAAATGTGTTGCTGATGTGGAATACGTCCATTAAAGCGGTTGTAAACTTTTTTTTTTGTAATAAAATAACACACATGCCTTTACTCACCTGCTCTGTGCAATGGTTTTGCACAGAGCAGCCCCGATCCACTTCTTCTTGGGTCCCCCTCCAAGCTCCTTTACTTCATCCGGTGCCCCCTACGGAAAGCTACATTCCATGGGGGCACCTGTACAGGCTCGCTCCCGAGTTCAGCTGCTGCATCCATTGACACAGGCAGCGGAACTCGGCTCTGCCCCCCGCGCCCATGTCACAAGATTTGATTGACAGCAGCGGAAGCTGTATCAATCTGTCCAACGAGGAGAGAGAAACCGTCTGGAGCCTCTGTGCTCATGCACTTTGCTAGATTGAATCGGGCTCAGGTAATAAAAAAGGGGGGGTGTCTGGAAGGGAGCTAAAGCACAGATGGTTTTTCATGGTGAAGAACCTTAACCTTAAAGTGGAGTTCCAGTCCCCCAATTCAATTTTTTTTTAAGACTCCACTCTAACTTGATCCACTCTATATGCAATCTTTAATGTTATTCATGTAGTCCTTTTTTAGTTATGTTTAAATTATATAAAAGTACCTGGATTTCAGAAGCTGGCAGGGTCCATCTCCACTGTGGGCATCTGAAGCTCTCTTCTATCTATTTCCGGGAATCAGTGCAGCTGGCTACCCAGCATGCACCTCCCGATCTCGCGCCTGTACAACAAGGCCACCACGCGGCCCTCCTTCCTCCTGACACGTTGCCATAGTGGCATTGGCGGACATACCCATCAATCATCGTGAGATTTCGTCACTAGGCAATTTGCAAGGACTCCTGGTATGGCGCCGCTATCCCAGGAGCCCCTACAAAGCGTCTATGACGTAATCGCCTAGGCGGCCATGCAGCTGAAATAATAAGAAAAAAGGTATTTCCCTACAACAAAAACAAAAATTACATTGGTAAAAGCATTTTCAAAGGGGATACCATACATAGCAACTATATAAAATGGGTGGAACTCCGCTTTAAACCACTTTAAGCAGCATATGTTAGCCAATCTTTGTGACCATAAAAAGAAGATGTGTAGGTGACTATCATATTCTTCCACACCTCAAAAGTTGTGCTCCACCATGTGCCAACAACCACTGCATGCAACAGAGCAATAAGGCAGACTCACTCTGGGATATCCAAAAGCCACCCACTGGTCCTCTTCTACTGTTTTTCAACCGTTCTCATGGCCAAGGTGTATGGAATATATATAGATAATAAAAAAAGACTCCCACAGATGGAAGTAACATATAGTGTAGTAGTTTATTTCCAAAAAATAATTAAAATCAAAAGTATTCCACTCACTTTTAAAAATGTCCTTGGAAAGGCACCGACCCAAACAGCTTGCTGTCCAATTGAACCTTTCACCTCCACTCGCATCTACCAGAGCCGGCTTGTGTTCCACAGACCTTGAAGTAAAGCTGGGGAGAAGCAGAGATGATGTTAACCTGTATGCATTTTGCTTCATCACACGTCTTCATGAAGCAAATTGAAAGGTTGGCTCCATCCTTTCTCCCTTTTTCTACAATACTGTTTACTAGCCAGACTATTGGAAAACAAGAAAACAAGAAAGTTGTGCTCCACCATGTGCCAACAGCCACTGCACTCCCAAGGGCAATAAGGCCAACCAGCAGCCACACTCACCAAAGCAAAAATCCAGACAAACTCTGGGATATCCAAAAGCCACCCACTTGTCCTCTTCCACTGTTTTTCAACCGTTCTCATGGCCAAGGTGTATAGAATATATAGAGAGAATAAAAAATACTCCCACAGATGGAAGTAGCATATAGTGTAGTAGTTTATTTCCAAAAAAAAAAATTTAATCAAAAGAATTCTACTCACTTTTAAAAGTGCCCTTGGAGAGGCACCGACCCAAATAGCTCGCTGTCCAAAAAAACCTTGCATGGCCGTTCACATCTACCAGAGTCGGCGTGCGTTCCACAAACCTGAAAGTAACACCGGGAGAAGCGAAGATGATATCAGCCTTGCGTCTTCATGAAGAAAATTCATTGGTTGGCGCCATCCTTTCCACAATACTGCTTACTAGCCAGACTATTGGAAAACAAGACTAGCTTAATATGTCCTTTCCTTATGCTTTGTTTAAAAGACAACTAAAGACAGAACATTTTGGCGAGAGGAAGGGCTTAAACCCCTGTCAGTTTATTTTTGCCATGTGTAGATTTGGGTAGATTTCCCTTTACTGCCTGTCCCGTAGCCAAAACAGGAAGTGAAAGGAAATTCCTCAAAAGTGGGGTAGTTCCTGGTTGTCATCAGAACAAGTGTCCACATCTGAGAAATGTACCCTTATTTTGGCCTGGGGACAACCTAAAATGTGAAATCTTATTTTACTTTCACTTTCAATCATAATGGTAAACAGGACACATAGAGAGGGTGAAGCTCCCTAACAGGTAACATAATGCAATAAAAACCTGACTGGTTTTATATTTCCTCTCCACTCTATCCAAAACGAATCAAAAAGTTTTGCCTTTAGATATATTTTAAAACCCATCTGCGGAAAATTGAAAAATTCTCTCTTGCAGTGGGGCTATGCTGCAAGAGTTTAACTGCTCATTTAGGTCTAGGGGCAGAAAAAAAAGAAGAATTACTTGCAGTAAATGCACCTACAATAATAACTACTGCTGTAAAACAAATAAGCCACCTGACTCAGTAATAAACAGTGTTTCATTCAACTGTGGTTCAGCTTCAGCCTGGGATCCCACCAGATGTGGTGCGAATTCACAGCAAATTTGCTGCAGAGTCGGCACTGCATCTAAATCACAACCTGTCCATGCAAACCAATTGCAGAGTGTATGTTAAGGTAACAAAACCCCGCAATCGGTTTGCAAAACGCAGCATGGTTTGCAGAATCGAATGGCATGGGTGTAGACACCTATGCGATCTGATTCTGGTGCGGACAAAAAAAAAAAAAAAGGTCCTGCACCAGTTTGGTGTGAATGCAGTGCAATTTGAGCCACACAAATCCATGGTGCAAATCGCATCCCAGAGACATTGCATGTAATTTGTGCAGGAATGTGCTGCGATGGATGTGAACCGGGGCTCAATCTGCATATGTGAGTTAACCACTTGCCGACCAATTGACAGATACAGCACAGCCGTCTAGTTCTGTGACTTCGTCATATGAGTGGCACCTCATCAGTGCAGCCTATCAGTGCCCATCAATGCCCATCAGTGCTGCCTCATTAGTGCAGCCTATCAGTGCCCATCAATGCCCATCAGTGCTGCCTCATTAGTGCAGCCTATCAGTGCCCATCAATGCCCATCAGTGCTGTCTCATCAGTGCAGTCTATCAGTGCCCATCAATGCCCATTAGTACTGCCTCATCAGTGCAGCCTATCAGTGCCGCCTATCAGTGCCGCCTATCAGTGCCGCCTATCAGTGCCGCCTATCAGTGCCGCCTATCAGTGCCGCCTATCAGTGCCGCCTATCAGTGCCGCCTATCAGTGCCGCCTATCAGTGCCGCCTATCAGTGCCGCCTATCAGTGCCGCCTCATCAGTGCCGCCTCATCAGTGCCGCCTCATCAGTGCCCATCACTGCCACCTCATCAGTCCCACCTCATTAGT
This sequence comes from Rana muscosa, assembly GCA_029206835.1. Lineage (NCBI taxonomy): Eukaryota > Metazoa > Chordata > Amphibia > Anura > Ranidae > Rana > Rana muscosa. The sequence continues at coordinate 364,102,496 of CM055118.1, read as the reverse complement.
GCCCATCAGTGCAGCCTATCAGCACACATCATTGAAGGAGAAAAATTACCTGTTAGCAAAATCTTACAACAAACAAGGAAAAAGATTTTTATTCTTAATTTTATTTTCAGTCTTTATTCATTTATTTTAGCAAAAAAAAAAAAGTGTTGATTAAATACCACCCAAATAAAGCTCTATTTGTGTGGAAAAAAAATATAAACATTTTGTTTGGTTACAGCATTGCATGACTGTGCAATTGTCACTCAAAGTGTGACAGCGCTTAAAGCTGAAAATTGGTCTGGGCAGGAAGTGCCCGGTAGGCAAGTGCCCAGTGCCCGGTAGGCAAGTGGTTAAAAAAATCTGACCAAAAAATTACAATTCGCTCCTATTTAACCCCTCTTTAACCATCAACCAAAACAACGCCATCAACAAATCAGCCCTAACTAACTTCTTGTTCCCCTTCTCCCCTAACTGTTATTTTACAGATTATTTATTTTTTCCAACCAAAAATATTTCAACTTTTTATCCAGTGCAGAATTGAAAGAGAGACTTTACTTCATTTGTGAACAATATTGCAATACTTTGCATCTTTTTTTGAAATTACACACTTTTATATGGAACAAGTAGTGGAAGACAATTCATTTTTTTTTTTATATGCAGTAATACTATTTATCTAACACTGATCTATGTTTTTTAAAAAAAGGTTATTTTTATTTAGTTTTGACACTTTTTTTGCCTGGTATCGTATAAGATAAAATTTAATAATTTTGCATGACAGTATCATCAAAACAAAGCCTTGATTGTCCTAAAAAGATGCATTTATTACTTTGTTATCTTAAGTAATGGCAAAGTTATTGCCAGATCCACTGGCCTATAGCACAAATCTAATAATTGCTTTGGTCCATCTGCGTGAAAGCTTAGGTGGTTAAATATTAATAGTAAAAAGAAAACTAAAAAAAAAAAAAAAAAAAAAAAAAAACACACACTGCAAAATATTAAGACTATTAAGGTTAAAGGGGATGTAAAGGCTCATTTTTTAAAATAACAAACATGTCATACTTTCCTCCTCTTCTGGGGTCCCTCGGCGGCTCTAGCGGCTCCTCCCTGCATCAGATAAACCCCTAGGAGAAGCGAAATGCCGGACTCGGCCCAGCCCCCCATTGGCGCCCGCGTCATTGGATTTGATTGACAGCAGCGGGAGCCAATGGCTACGCTGCTGTCAATCTATCCAATCAAGAGCCGGGACCCCATGGAGAGAGGGACAGCGCGTCCCTGCCGAGGGAAATTCGGGGCTCGGGTAAGTAAAATGGGGGGGCTGGGGGGCCGGTGACTGCCAGGTGTTTTTTCACCTTAATGCAGTAAATTACTGACCAAAAAAGCTGATTTTTCTATTTATTTTTTTTCTTTACTGAAAAAACAGCACCTGTTTATGCGCCTGTTTGCATAGGCACATTGCAATCAATAGGCTGTATTTTAGGTCAGTAGAAAAAAAACCAAAAAAAAAACAGATGGGTGATATGACGCACTCTGGTTATGGCTCATTATACTAGTAAAATTAAATGGAAGGAAGGAGGGGGACCGGGGTGGTAGTGGCAGTATATTTAGGAGGGTATAAGTCTATGTAAGGTAACAATAAATGGATACTGTTCAAAGAAGGCTGCCAGTTCAAAAAAAGTTGAAGTTAAAAGCACTCTGCAATAGAAGAAAGGGAAAGAGAACAGCGCCCCCTAAGTGCAGTACTGACGTGTTTAATTTGCAACAAAGTAAATGATTACACTCACAGGATGGTAATGCAAGCAGGTAAAGTATGGATCATCCGCTCCTGACTTCCGGGTGGGATGGGGTCCAGCGTCACTGTAGTGGACGGATGTCCGCGGTGAAGTCTGTCCTCTGGGAACAAGACTGGAGACGATGCTTCCGGATGGAAGGAACTAGGATGGTAATGCAAGCAGGCAAAGTATGGATCATCCGCTCCTGACTTCCAGGTGGGATGGGGTCCAGCGTCACTGTAGTGGACGGGTGTCCGCGGTGAAGTCTGTCCTCCGGGAACAAGGCTGGAGACGATGCTTCCGGATGGAAGGAACTCTGTCAGCGGTGCACAATAGACTGTGTCACTTCTGGGTCAGGTCGGCGGGGCGGTGCTAGCGTTCAGAGTATTCTTACTCCTTCATCAGGCATTGGATGGTGGCCATGTTAGGGGAGGGGGTTTAAATAGACTCACAGGCCAAGTCTGCATTTGTGGTTACCATGGTAATGATACAACAATAGAGTTCAACAGGTCAAATGAAAAAAAGCATTGAAAGACATATAAACGCAGTTAAAATCAGCAAGTTAAAACCCAATAGGATTGCCAGATAATGAAACTAGTGGAAGGTATTATACTATATTGTGGTGTGGTCTGTATACTTACTACTGACGATCAGAGGTTCAAAGGGACATATCTATATGGAGTATATCGGCAGTACAATTAAAATCTAATGAATAAATGAAAAATGGTTGTATGTTAAAAGATGAAATATATTCATATAGAAGATGTTTAGTATGTATATACACCTATATTTACTATATAGGATATTGTATAAAAAAAAAATATATATATAATATATAATTTAGAAACGCATATGGGGAGACTATGTAGTACTAATTGAAGAGTACATATATATATATATATATATATATAAAGTAATCCTGAAGCTAGAACCATAAAGAAGGTCATAATAAAATGGCTATGGTGTATGTATATGAGTATGTTAAATGTGAGAGTGCATAAGAAGACTACACGATACATATAAAAATGTAAAAATGCATAAAGTTGCATATAAAAATGCATTTAAAAAACGCATGTAAAAAAACATATGTAAAAAAAAAAAAAAAAACGCATGTAAAAAATGCATGTTAAAATGCATGTAAAAAAGCATAAAAAAATGCATGTTGGAAGCATATACAAATGACTATGTACACCAGTCTATACACGGGCCATATACAATAAGTGTGTGCAATAGGTACTCTGATATAAAATCAAACAAAGATGTTGGTGCTTATATGGTGCTGATGTTTATGGCTAAAAGTGTAAAGTCCGGTGGGCAAGGGGACTTGAGAGGTTAGAGAAGCTTTATCATAATAGGGTATTGATTTCAATGCTCTCGTTAAGGCCTCCAGGCGATATAGTGTCAAGAGAATATATCCAATAGTTTTCTCTTTCGCACAGTCTTTTGTAGCGTTCAGCGGTAGGTAACGTTTTTGAGATAGTCTCCAGGATCCACACTCTTAGGCCTTCAGAAGATTGTTGGTGGAATTGGAGAAAATGTCTGGGGACACTGTGTTTATCTTTTCCTTTTTCCACCAGATTTCGATGCTCACCAAATCTTTTACGTAGGGTTCTGGTTGTGCGGCCTACATATGGCAGGCCACATGGACAAGTTAGACAGTATATAACATATTCGGTAGAACATGTGAAAAAATCTGGTAATATATATTGTTTACCCTTGCAAAAAAAAATCTTTTTGTCTATGTGTCACATGGGCACATGTACGGCATAGGGGCTTCTTGCATTGATACATGCCTTTGATGTCGAAGAAAGTACATAAGGCGCTTAGACTGGGGCGAGATATCTTGATCTTGCTGGGGGCTATTTTTGCCTTGATGTTTTTGGCACGTCTATAGGTGACTAGGGGACGATCGCTCACTGAAGTTTTTAAATGGGGATCCTCTTGTAGTATGGGCCAATGTCTTATGAGGATTTTCTCCATTTTTTTTAATTTATTATGGAATTGGGTAACAAAGTGGGTGGGTTGAGAGCTGTCAGGTGGTTTTGCGTCTTTCTTGATCTTTAGGTCTTTATGTAGGTAATGTTGAAAAGCTTCTTCCACGATGGCGTCTGGATATCCTTTCTCCTGGAATTTGGTTTTCAGTAAATGGCCATGGGTATTGTAGTCCTCTGTTAAAGTGCAATTGTGCTTGAGTCTACAGAACTGGCTTTTGGGTATGTTCTTGATTCAACAAGGATGGTGGCAGCTATTATAGTGTAAATAGGAGTTACCTGATGTGGGCTTAGTATAATTTTTGGCGCAGATGGTATTATCTTGATAAAAAATTTCCAGGTCCAAAAATGCTAGTTTATTTCTATCAGACACGGAAGTGAAGGAAAGTCCCATATTATTTGTGTTGCAATATTGTAGAAAGGCAGGAATTATAGATTCTGGACCATCCCATATAATGACAATGTCATCTATGTAGCGTCCATAAAAAACTATGTGGGAGCCATACGGATTGTTTTGTTGAATATATTTGTGTTCCCACTGTCCCATGGTCAGATTGGCGTAACTGGGGGCAAAATTAGCCCCCATAGCAGTGCCCTGTGTCTGAATGTAAAAGCTGCCGTTGGACTCAAAATAATTATGTGATAGGCAATATTCCAAGATTGTTAGTAGAAAGTGGATTTGACGTGAGTTGAGGAGTGGGTCTTGATTAAGGTAGTATTCCACGGCTTGTAGGCCTACTGTATGTGGGATGGATGTATACAAAGAGACCACATCCAATGAGAGCCAGCGATATGTGGGTTCCCAGGAATAGTGTTCCAGCATCTCCATTAGATGTATACTATCTCTTATGTAGGAGGGAAGATTTTTAACTATAGGTTGTAAGAAGTGGTCTAAGTAAATTGAGAAGTGGCTGGTGACGCTCTCCATTGCTGCCACAATTGGCCTGCCAGGGGGGTTTTTGGAGTCTTTGTGTACCTTTGGTAGGTGATAGAAGTACGGCCTTTTGTAGTAATCATGTTTCAGAAAAGCAACCTCAGATTTAGTAACAATCCCTTCTGTGGCTGCCTTTAGGATTATATCATGGGCTTCAATTTTAAAGTTGGGCAGTGGGTCTGATATTAGTTTTTTATAAGTGGATGTGTCTGATAGAAGCACATACACATACACTGATCAAGAACATACACAAAAGCCAGTTCTGTAGACTCAAGCACAATTGCACTTTAACAGAGGACTACAATACCCATGGCCATTTACTGAAAACCAAATTCCAGGAGAAAGGATATCCAGACGCCATCGTGGAAGAAGCTTTTCAACATTACCTACATAAAGACCTAAAGATCAAGAAAGACGCAAAACCATCTGACAGCTCTCAACCCACCCACTTTGTTACCCAATTCCATAATAAATTTAAAAAAATGGAGAAAATCCTCATAAGACATTGGCCCATACTACAAGAGGATCCCCATTTAAAAACTTCAGTGAGCGATCGTCCCCTAGTCACCTATAGACGTGCCAAAAACATCAAGGCAAAAATAGCCCCCAGCAAGATCAAGATATCTCGCCCAGTCTAAGCGCCTCATGTACTTTCTTCGACATCAAAGGCATGTATCAATGCAAGAAGCCCCTATGCCATACATGTGCCCATGTGACACATAGACAAAAAGATTTTTTTTGCAAGGGTAAACAATATATATTACCAGATTTTTTCACATGTTCTACCGAATATGTTATATATTGTCTAACTTGTCCATGTGGCCTGCTCTATGTAGGCCGCACAACCAGAACCCTACGTAAAAGATTTGGTGAGCATCGAAATCTGGTGGAAAAAGGAAAAGATAAACACAGTGTCCCCAGACATTTTCTCCAATTCCACCAACAATCTTCTGAAGGCCTAAGAGTGTGGATCCTGGAGACTATCTCAAAAACGTTACCTACCGCTGAACGCTACAGAAGACTGTGCGAAAGAGAAAACTATTGGATATATTTTCTTGACACTATATCGCCTGGAGGCCTTAACGAGAGCATTGAAATCAATACCCTATTATGATAAAGCTTCTCTAACCTCCCAAGTCCCCTTGCCCACCGGACTTTACACTTTTAGCCATAAACATCAGCACCATATAAGCACCAACATCTTTGTTTGATTTTATATCAGAGTACCTATTGCACACACTTATTGTATATGGCCCGTGTATAGACTGGTGTACATAGTCATTTGTATATGCTTCCAACATGCATTTTTATATGCTTTTTTACATGCATTTTAACATGCATTTTTTACATGCGTTTTTTTTTTTTTTTTACATATGTTTTTTTACATGCGTTTTTTAAATGCATTTTTATATGCAACTTTATGCATTTTTATATTTTTATATGTATCGTGTAGTCTTCCTATGCACTCTCACATTTAACATACTCATATACATACACCATAGCCATTTTATTATGACCTTCTTTATGGTTCTAGCTTCAGGATTACTTTATATATATATATATATATATATATATATATATATATATATATATATATATATATATATGTACTCTTCAATTAGTACTACATAGTCTCCCCATATGCGTTTCTAAATTATATATTATATATATATATTTTTTTATACATTATCCTATATAGTAAATATAGGTGTATATACATACTAAACATCTTCTATATGAATATATTTCATCTTTTAACATACAACCATTTTTCATTTATTCATTAGATTTTAATTGTACTGCCGATATACTCCATATAGATATGTCCCTTTGAACCTCTGATCGTCAGTAGTAAGTATACAGACCACACCACAATATAGTATAATACCTTCCACTAGTTTCATTATCTGGCGATCCTATTGGGTTTTAACTTGCTGATTTTAACTGCGTTTATATGTCTTTCAATGCTTTTTTTCATTTGACCTGTTGAACTCTATTGTTGTATCATTACCATGGTAACCACAAATGCAGACTTGGCCTGTGAGTCTATTTAAACCCCCTCCCCTAACATCGCCACCATCCAATGCCTGATGAAGGAGTAAGAATACTCCGAACGCTAGCACCGCCCCGCCGACCTGACCCGGAAGTGACACAGTCTATTGTGCACCACTGACAGAGTTCCTTCCATCCGGAAGCATCGTCTCCAGCCTTGTTCCCGGAGGACAGACTTCACCGCGGACACCCGTCCACTACAGTGACGCTGGACCCCATCCCACCCGGAAGTCAGGAGCGGATGATCCATACTTTGCCTGCTTGCATTACCATCCTAGTTCCTTCCATCCGGAAGCATCGTCTCCAGTCTTGTTCCCAGAGGACAGACTTCACCGCGGACATCCGTCCACTACAGTGACGCTGGACCCTATCCCACCCGGAAGTCAGGAGCGGATGATCCATACTTTACCTGCTTGCATTACCATCCTGTGAGTGTAATCATTTACTTTGTTGCAAATTAAACACGTCAGTACTGCACTTAGGGGGCGCTGTTCTCTTTCCCTTTCTGGAAAAAAAAAAAGCTGCAGTGTGCAAGAGGCCTAAGGGGTAAAATAAGAATTTATCTGTTTTTTTTTTTTTTTTTTACTTTTTTTGCTTTAGATAAAAAAAAAAAAAAGAGAAGACTAAATGTGTTCAAAATATTTAAGTTATGTTTTTTTTGGGTGTGTATAGCAAGCGCAATAGACATGCGCACATGGATAAACATGACATGAGGGAGGGGAGAGGGAGGGAAGTATGGGGGGAATGAGCAAACATGGAATTTGCCCACCCACCAACATGGAGGGGGAGGGGTTTTTTTTGTTTGTTTTTTTGGGTCCCTCTCTCTCAGGGTCCCCCCCTTTCTTCGCCTTTCCCTCCCCTCCGGGAGAAGACCCCGAAACCCTCGTGCAGGGAGGGGGGAGGAGAAAGGGGGCAGCCACTCCCAATATGAACCATGACTACAATAAACTTTGTAACCTATAATGTAAAAGGATTCAATTCCACAGGGAAAAGGTTTGCTGTGAACAAGGAACTACAACGTTATGGGGTAAATGTGGCTTGCCTCCAGGAAACACATATCACGCATGCCTCAGGGACCAAACTGTCCTCTCCGTTCTTCCCTATATGGTATTATGGGGACTCAACCTCAAACCTCTCACGTGGGGTGGCCATAGGATTTGATAAAAATACAGTGTTTGTAGTAAGGGAGCAGTTAGCGGATCCAGAAGGAAGATTTATTTTTATAAAGGGGAAGTTATTCAATATGGATTGTACTATAGAAAACATTTACTGTCCAAATAGAGACCCAGATAGATTCTTAAGGAAAACTTAAAAAAAAAACTAATATAATTTAAAGAAGTGAAACTGATGGTTGGGGGAGATTTCAACATGTACATAGACCCACGGGTCGCTACTACGGGGGGCCTCTCCCGCTTATCAGCCCAGAGACAGAATAAAATAAAGAAGCTATTACTAGAATACCAGCTTGTGGACGCCTGGAGGATCAGACACCCAGGAGCCCGGGATTATACATTATTTTCAGCAGTCCATGGGTCATTTTTAATAATAGAATATGTATTAATAGAGCATCAGTGGCTACCCTCCCTTAAAATTACGACTATAAAAACAATCTCCCTTTCAGATCATGCCCCAGTGCTAGCTCAATTAGAAAAAACAGCGGGCCCCCCCATGGGGAGGGAATGGAAACTGAACGACTCCTTGATCCAGGACCCCAAGGCGAATAAGAGGATAGAACAGGAACTGGAGGAATTTTTTATTTCAAATGACGCACCTGAAATTTCAAGGGGTGCTCTGTGGGAAGCCCATAAAGTGTATATAAGGGGGGTGTTAATAAGCATAGGAGCGTGGGTAAAAAAGGAAGAGGGAAAAAAAATTAACAATTTATCTAAGGAGAAAAATAAGCTAGAGCAACAGACAAGATCGAGTGGTATTCCAAATAGGTTAGAGCTAAGAAAAAAAAAAAGAAGAGCTGGGGGAATTAATAGAGCAGGAGAAAAAAAGAGCCTTTCATATAGTCGAAAAAGAGAAACATCAGTGGGGCAATAAATCAGGGAAGTGGCTAGCCAGGGCAGTACGGGAAAAAAATGCATCCTTTATAGCTAAAATCAAAAATAATAAAGGAGAAATAATGCACTCATCCCCTGAAATAGCAGAGGTCTTCCACGGCTATTACAGCCAGCTTTATAATGTCACACAAAAGAGAAGGGAATAAGGGGAGCAAGGAAGAAGTTCAAGAGTACCTGCAGGGCCTAGATCTTCCAATGATGCCTAAAGAGGAGCTGGAGATACTAGAAACTCCAATTACCCAGGAAGAAGTGCTTAAAGTAATTAAAGATATGGCCACTGGGATGAGTCCGGGCCCTGACGGGTACTCAATTATGTACTATAAAAGGTTCCAAAAATTACTGATTCCCAAACTATGCGATTATTTCAACGCATTAGCAGAAGGAGAGAACCCACGAGAAGAGGCACTGATGGCTTACATACCTTTAATTCTGAAGGAGGGTAAGGATCCAATGGTCCCAGATAGTTACAGACCGATTTCACTATTAAATACTGATATAAAAATCTTTGCAAAAATAATAGCAGGAAGACTAAAAAACACTATTACCACAATGGATACATAGCGATTAGGTTGGGTTTGTCAAAGGGAGGGAAGGGAAAGATAACTCTCTCAAGTCCCTGTTCTTAATACATGAGGCAAGAGAGAGCGGGGCCCCAGTCGTATCTCTGTCGGTAGATGCCGAAAAGGCTTTCGACAGAGTTGACTGGGGCTTCATGCTGGGAACATTGAAACATCTGGGAATTGGAGAGAAGATGATGCGATGGATATCCACATTTTATTTCCATTCAACAGCTAAAAGTAGAATAAATGGTACCTTTTCCCCTACCTTAGAATTATTTAATAGCACAAGACAGGGCTGCCCTCTGTCTCCAATGCTGTTTGTTCTAGCATTAGAACCCCTGTTAGCCGCAACAGGAAAAATAGGGATATAAAAGGAGTGAGAGTAGGGGACAGGGAGTATAAGGTGGCCGCAAACGCAAATGACGTATTATTTTTTATTACTGATCCTAGGACAAAAATACCAATTATATTAAAGGAATTAAGCAGATATGGGAAAATGTCAAATTTCTAAATTGACAAAGCAAAGTCAGAGATTTTAAATATAACCATCTCAAAAGAGGAACAGCGGGCAATTCAGCTTGCTTTCCCCTTTGCTTGGTGTAAAAAGGAACTAGGATACCTAGGGGTAAAACTGACAGCATTACTGGAGTCCCTATTTGAGGCAAACTATATCCCTGTATTGAATAAAGTAAAAGATCAACTCAACAATCTAAGATACAAACCCCTGTCTTGGCTAGGGAGGATAAATGTTTTAAAAATTATTATTTTGCCTAAAGTAACATATATTTCTTGTTCATACATCACGGGACACAGAGCAGCATAGTCATTACTATGTGGGTTATATAGAATTACCTTCAGGTGCTGGCACTGGCAACTTCCAAAACAGGAAGTACCCTCCCCTATATAAGCCCCTCCCATCCGGGAGCACCTCAGTTTTTTGCCAGTGTCTAAGGTGTTGGCCAAGGTTAACATGTATTCATCTGGGCTTGTGTACAGGTTCTCTGGGCCTTAGGAAGCTATTCCGGATCCAACCAAAAAAGCTTCATAGCTAAACGGTCGGTACCCGGGCCTTGCAGAGAAGAGCAGGGTTTTGCCTGTAATGCCTCTCTTAGGAGGGCTGGACCCTGGGATCCAGAGCTCTGGTCATACCCAAAACCAAGAGGCTATCTGTGCAGGGTGCTATACAGGTCCAGGGGAGTGGAATCCTTGGGAACCCGGTCCCTGAAGGTCTAGTACAATGCCTGCCGTGAGAGGTGAAGTTTGGGCTTCTGTGGACCAAACAAAGTCCTGCGGCGGGGAAAAGGTAAGTGGGGGCCCCTCAGGAACTTGGTTCTATTGAGGGGACCCCCAAGCCTAATATGTCTTTCTGCCTGTTACCTAAAGGTATTCCCGCTAATAGCTGTATATGCCTAAGAAATCCTAGAAATGTCTTTTCATAAGGAAGTTTTAAAAACTGTAAACCTAGAAATGTTTTTCATAAAGGGGGTTTAAAAAAAAAAAAAAAAGACAAAGTGCGGTACCTGTGTTTGTCCACTAGAGGCCACTGTGGAACGTCTTTTTTTCTTGGGACTATTCCTTCCATGGTGAAAGTCCAGGCAGATGAGTGAGCTCTCTATCAGGGAAGCTGCATTCCTCTGTCATGCTGCCAAGTAGTTTCCTTCCATCCCCGAGTCCTGGTGAAACAGGGACCCTGGCTCCTCTCCCTACATGGCGCCAAGAGCGCACACATGCACGCGCGCGTGCGCGCACACACGCTTTCTTTTTATAAGATTTAGCTTCAAAAAAGGGGGCGGAGCCTGGCGGATGACGCGCTCTGTGCGCCCAGCGCTTCTGCGCATGTGCGGGCGTCCCAGCAAGATAAAAGGACTCAGTTCCACACTGCTTGCTATGGACACAGAGCATGAAAAGGAGCTGGTAGCATGGTATAGGGGCTTACAGCGGGCGGTTGATACAGGCATCCCCAGAAAGACGCATTAGTAGACACCCACTGATGTACATAGCAGCAAATTGCATTAGACTATTTCAGTAAAGGGGTGTATTGCGGCTGGAATACCTCAGCTTTGAACTAAGGAATATGCCGCCTAAAAAACTCCGAGATATACCTCTCAGGAAGTGTAGGGGGTCTCCATCGGGCTCTGAGGATCTGGAGCAGTCATCTGCACCTTCCTCCCCTGAGAAATCAGAGGTTAATACCCATAAGGAACCCCCGGGAGTGCCAGGTACTGCGGCTGTCCTCAGTCCACCTGCTCCTGCATATATAACAGAGGAGGTTTTTGCCTCAACTCTGGAGGGATTGGAGCAGAGATTGGCAGCATTGATCGCTTCTTCTCTACAGGAAAGAAAGCACGCCAGATCTCCATCCCCTCCATTAGAGTGCCTGTTGGCAGAGCAACAGTCCCAGGAAGGGACTGACCTACCTGAAGGGGATCAGGAGGAGGTTAACTCTGTTTTTGAGGAATCGACAGTAGATGAACCATTTTCAGCATCAAAGACTGAAAGATTGTGGGTCCAGACCCTAACTGACATGGTTCGATCTGCATTTAAAATGCCTCTTGTTGAACCATCAACTACTGCTGTCTCCTCGTTGGGGTCGCTAAAAGCTCCCCAGATTAATTGCTCCTTTCCAATTCATCCATTATTGGAAGGACTTGTACACCAGGACTGGGAACATCCTGATAAACTATTTGTTCCACCTAAGAAATTTCAGGTGATCTATCCCATGGAGGAAAAATTCACCCAGAGATGGAATGTTCCTACGGTGGACGCAGCCATTTCTTCTGTAAACAGATCACTGACATGTCCAGTAGATAATGTTCAAATGTTCAAAGATCCAGTAGATAAAAAATTGGAATCTTTATTAAAATCTGCTTTTTCCACAGCAGGGGCTGTTACACAGCCAGCAGTGGCAGCTATTGGGGTCTGCCAAGCTTTAAAGGATCAAATGAAAATGGTCCTGAGGGAATTGCCAGACCAGCAGGCCCAGGCTCTGGCTGATCTGCCTAGAGCATTATGCTTTGCGGTTGACGCCATCAAGGATTCTATCCATCAGGCCTCCCGCCTCACGCTGTCTTTGGTACATATGCGTAGGCTTCTGTGGCTCAAGAACTGGTCTGCTGAGGCTCCCTGTAAGAAGCTCTTAGTTAGCTTCCCATTTCATGGAGAACGCCTTTTTGGCGAAGACCTGGATAAATATATCCAGAAGATTTCCAGTGGTAAAAGTACTCTCTTACCAATTAAAAAGAGGTCTAGGGGTCCGTCTTTTAAGAGGACTACCTCTCCTATCCCTGGGACGTCTGCTACTAAGCAGTTCCGACGGCCTCCTCGGTCAAACTCAGGAGGTAAAAATCAGGGACAGTCACAGGGTAATAAAAAGCCCTGGATCCGAAGAGGTACTAAACCAGCCTCCAAGTCAAGCCTATGAAGGGCTGCCCCCACTCAAACGGGTGTGGGGAAGACTTCAGTTGTTCACAGAGACCTGGCGGGAGACGATCAAAGACAGATGGGTGCTCTCCGCAGTAACTCGGGGATACAAGTTGGAGTTAAAAGAGTCTCCTCCTTCCCATTTTATGTGGTCAGGCATGCCAAAAGACCCTCTGAAAAGAAGGTGTCTCCTAGTGGCGTTAGAACAACTATTGCTCCAAGGAGTAATTATGGAGGTTCCTATGGAAGAGTGGGGGTTGAGTTTCTACTCAAACCTTTTCACAGTCCCGAAACCAAACGGGGACATAAGACCCATATTGGACCTAAAGAGTCTAAACAAATTTCTAAACGTCCGGTCCTTCCGGATGGAGTCGATCCGATCGGTCACCGCTGCCCTACAGGGGGAGGAATGGTTAGCCTCGATCGACATCAAAGATGCTTACTTGCATGTTCCCATCTTTCCAGGTCATCAAAAATTTCTGCGCTTTGCAGTAGAAGGGCGCCATTTTCAGTTCAGAGCCTTACCATTCGGTCTGGCCACAGCACCACGAGTGTTCACAAAAATTCTGGCCCCACTGTTGGCCGATCTAAGAACACGGGGTGTAACGATAATGGCATACCTAGACGACCTGTTGTTGTTGGACCACTCAGTTGCCAAGCTAGAAGTGGTAATTGTCGATACAATCAAGTATCTAGAATCTCACGGTTGGGTCATCAACCTGGACAAGTCAGCCCTACAGCCAGTGAAAAACCTGGTATATCTAGGGCTACGGCTGGATTCAGACCAGAGGAAGATTTTCTTACCTCTAGACAAGGTATCCTCTCTGAGGGGCTTGGTCCGTCTGCTTTGTGCAAAAAGACAGCCGTCCATACGCCTGTGCATGAGGCTGCTAGGAAAGATGGTAGCATCATTCGAAGCTGTGCCATAATCCCAATTCCACTCAAGGAATTTACAGAGGGCCATATTGTCAGCCTGGAACGGAAAGATTCAGGCTCTAGACTTCCCGATGGCTTTGTCCCCTTCCGTTCGGAAGAGTCTCTGCTGGTGGCTGATTCTCCAGAAGGGAAAACCCTTCAGTCCGATATCCTGGAAGGTGGTCACTACAGATGCCAGCCTTATAGGCTGGGGGGGCAGTACTGGAGCAATGGTCTCTCCAGGGCAGATGGTCAAATGTAGTAAGAACCCTGCCCATCAATCTCTTAGAGATACGAGCAGCCCGGTATGCCCTAGTAGCCTGGACATCCAGACTCCAAGGGTCCCCTGTCAGAATCAATCAGACAATGCCACAGCAGTGGCATATATCAATCATCAGGGAGGCACCAGGAGTCGTGCAGCCCAGAGGGAAGTAAGTCACATCCTGGAATGGGCAGAAAAGCATGTCCCATGTATATCAGCTGTCTTCATTCCAGGGGTGGAGAATTGGAAGGCGGACTTTCTGAGTCGCCAACAGTTATGCTCAGGGGAATGGTCCCTTCATCCCGAGGTCTTCCGAGCAATATGTCAGCGGTGGGGAACACCGGATGTAGATCTGCTAGCATCCAGATTCAACGCAAAGGTGGACAGATTTGTCTCCCGGACAAGGGATCCCCTCGCTTGCGGCGCGGATGCTCTGGTGTTCCCTTGGGATCAGTTCAGACTGATATATGCATTCCCTCCGCTACAATTGTTGCCTCGACTCCTTCGCAGAGTCAGGTTGGGAAAGAAGCCGGTGTTCCTGGTGGCTCCAGCGTGGCCCCGAAGGGCCTGGTACGCGGAGATCATCAAAATGTCTGTGGGGAGTCCTTGGACCCTTCCACGTCGACCGGACCTGCTTTCGCAAGGACCGATATACCACCCTTCCTTACTAACTCTAATTTTAACGGCCTGGCTATTGAATCCCACATCCTAAAAAAGAGAGGTCTCTCTAACTCTGTGGTATCAACTATAATCAATGCCAGGAAGCCTGTATCCAGGCAGATCTACTATAGAGTTTGGAAGGCGTACATCACTTGGTGCGAGGCCAGAAAATGGCATCCACGTAAGTACGTTATAGGCAGAATTCTGGACTTCCTGCAGTGGGCTGTAGACAGGAAGTTTGCCTTAAGTACTATCAAGGGCCAGGTTTCGGCCTTATCAATACTATTTCAAAGGCCCCTGGCTATGCATTCACTTGTCAAATCCTTTATGCAAGGTGTGACTCGTATTATTCCACCGATTAAAGCTCCCATATGCCCATGGGATCTAAATTTGGTTCTGTCGGTTCTGCAGAAGCAGCCATTTGAACCTTTGCGGCACATTTCCTTGGTTCTACTCACCAGAAAATTGATATTTTTAGTAGCCATATGCTCGGCTAGAAGAGTGTCGGAATTAGCCGCCATGTCCTGTAAAGAGCCATATCTGGTTATTCATAAGGACAGAGTAGTATTACGCCCTCACCCAGCCTTTCTTCCTAAGGTGGTATCGGGGTTTCACTTGAACCAGGATGTGGTTCTTCCTTCTTTTTTCCCCAAACCAAGCTCGGTAGAGGAAAAGTTATTGCATTCTTTGAATGTAGTAAGAGCAGTTAAAGCTTATCTAAAAGCCACTGCTCAGATTCGTAGAAAGGATTCTTTGTTTGTTCTGCCGGAAGGCCCCAGAAAGGGTCAGGCAGCATCAAAATCTACTTTAGCCAAGTGGATTCGACAGGTCATAATACAAGCCTATGGCTTGAGAAGTAGACCGCCTCCGTTCAAAGTTAGGGCGCACTCCACGAGAGCAGTTGGAACTTCATGGGCAGTGCATCACCAGGCCTCCCTGGCTCAAATTTGTAAGGCCGCAACATGGTCTTCAGTACACACGTTTACTAGGTTCTACCAGGTGGACGTTAGAAGTCAGGAGGATGTCGCCCTTGGGCGCAGTGTGTTGCAGGCCGCAAAAGATCCTCATGCCTGATAGCGCCCAGCTTATGTATGGTGTATCCCCCCCCTCATTTGGCATTGCTTTGGGACGTCCCACATAGTAATGACTATGCTGCTCTGTGTCCCGTGATGTATGAACAAGAAAGTAGGATTTTTAAAACAGCTTACCTGTAAAATCCTTTTCTTGGAGTACATCACGGGACACAGAGCTCCCACCCCTCTTTTGGGGACACGTATTGCTTTGCTACAAAACTGAGGTGCTCCCGGATGGGAGGGGCTTATATAGGGGAGGGTACTTCCTGTTTTGGAAGTTGCCAGTGCCAGCACCTGAAGGTAATTCTTAATAACCCACATAGTAATGACTATGCTGCTCTGTGTCCCGTGATGTACTCCAAGAAAAGGATTTTACAGGTAAGCTGTTTTAAAAATCCTACTATTTCAAATGGTCCCAATAAGAGTCCCACAGGAATTTTTTTTTTAAATTAAGAGCTTTAACCTCCCTGGCGGTATGATTCTGTCTGGAATTATGTACCAAAAGCGGTACAATTATTTTGCATGGAAATTTGGTGTTATGTATTGTAGGCCTGCAATTCTTAGTAATTACTTACTTAAACTTGACCAAACAAGAGTCTAGTAGACATCCTGGGTATGATAAAGTTTGAAACACAAAATCATAAATTATAATATAATAAATAACTATAAATAATTATAACAAATAGTAATGTAATTATAATAAAAATTATTCAATAATGTAATCAAATCAAAAACACAGAAATTTGCTCAGTTGCAGAATTGTCGCTGTCATTAGATTTAGTGTTTGATGACGAATTTCCCCACAAATCACTATCGCTCAATTCTGCAAGTGATTCTAATTTATTAGCTCTAGTTTTCTAGCTGGTCTAAAACCACTTTTGACATAAAGGGACACTTTTTGGTTGCTATGGACAATCTCCAAATTCCAGGCAGAAAGAACAGTTTTTATAATATAAAAGTGCATGCAGGACACTGGACTAACCACTAGGGACAAAGGGGGTGTGCAATTTTTTTATACAGTACTGTCGACAATTTGAAGATTCGACAATTTGACAATTTGAAGATTTGACAATTTGAAGATTCGAAAATCCGAAAATTAGAAAGGAAAATCCGAAAATTAGAACGAAAATCGAAAAATCGAAAAATTTGAAATAATAACTAACTAATAATAACTAACTATTAAATTATAGGTATTGGAATTTCCTTTCAAATTTGGCTGTTTGTGAACGTAATGAATACAAATTTATCTGAAGCTACTAATTCTCCCAAATAAAGAATGCTGCATCTAAACAAATTGAACGCAACTAAATAATAATAAATAATATTACGTTTTTATTATTATTATTATTATTATTTAGTTAGTATTATTAATTTGTTACGTCCCATTCGTTTAGATATGGCATTCGTTATTTTGGATAATTCGCAACTTCGGATAAATTCATATTCGTTATGTTCAACAGTCAAATTTCAAAGGAAATTCCAATACCTATAATTTAATAGTTAGTAATAGCTAAGTTATTATCAGTTAGTTAGTATTTCAGATTTTCGAGTTTTTGGGTTTTTGAATTTTCAGATTTTCATTTCATTTCATATTTTTATTTATGGATTTCCAATTTTTTAATTTACAAATTTTTTAATTTTCGAAATTTTGAATTTTCAAATTTCCAAATATTTGGAAAAATTTGGAAATTAAAAAATTTGGAAATTCGGATATTTCCGAATTAACAAATTTGTCTAAATTTGTTAAAAAACTAATTAGGAACTAAAAGAATTTCAGATGTCTAATGCGCAATGATCAATTAAATTCAAACTTGGATTGGACTCTAAACCATACGCTTGGCACTCTCTTTACTCTACACAACGTACTACTGTATCTCCTCTTAAGGTCCATCATCGCATCTTAGAGAGTAACCTCTAAACTAAAATATCAACAGATCTTAATACTTACTAAATCCTGATCCAGTATGCCACCAGCATATTATTAAGTAATTAAATGCAATAATACATATTTTCATACCATGTAGTAAATTGCATGTTTTGCAGCACAGTTCTCAGATGTGAAGAAAGGCTTCATTTGTAGACATTTGTAAATGTAATTCCTTTACCACTAGTAATGTGCCACTGGAGGTGTGGTCTTACTATAATTTTGGGAAGAGTAAATCCTGAATTCCTTTGCTTCCTTGGCTTCCTTGAGTCCTTGGCATGATTTGTAAAACAGTTTCATAAATATTGCTTGAATCTCAAAGTTTGTTATACCTCGCAGTGAACCTGTTGTTATCGAAAGGAAATCACCCCTCCAGGTGAACCCCAAACTTCATGAATCCAGGGATTTGATGTGGACCAATACATACCGTACATACTCGAGTATAAAGCCCTGTACACACGGTCGGACTTTTGGCCAACAAACTTCATTTTGAGCAAGTTGGACCAACAATCCGACTGTGTGTACGCTCCATCGGACAAACGTTTTTTTTTTTTGTTTTCATCAGACAAAAGTTCGGACAAACTTTTGGCCAACAAAAGTCCGATGGAGCAAAGTCCGACCGTGTGTACAGAAAACTATTGGATTTTTGTCCGATGGACAAAATAAATAATGTTAAAATCCAGATGCCTGTGGCCAATTATAGCTCAGGGGGATTTAGTACACACCCCACACTATAAAAGGCCGCCAGCGCGGCGGCCCTGTGTAGTGTGTTCCGGTTCAGGGAGAGAAAAGGATAGGCAGGGACAGTGTCAGTGCTATTTGTTCATTTAACTTGTGTGCAGGGAGAGAGAAGGATAGGCAGGGACAGTGTCAGTGATATTCTTTGCTAAACCTTGTGTGCAGGGAGAGAGAAGGATAGGCAGGGGACAGTGTCAGTGTCATTTTTGCTAAGCCTCCTGCACAGTATACACCTGAAGCTAGCCCTTATTGCTGTGTTTTCCTGTTGTGTAAAACAGGCAGGCATCTGCAGCACTTACAGCGGGCGTAGTGTGCTTCCTGCAAAATATACACCTGTAGCTAGCCCTTATTGCTGTGTTTTCCTGTTGTGTAACACAGGCAGGCATCTGCAGCACTTACAGCGGGCGTACTGTGCCTCCTGCACATTATACACCTGAAGCTAGCCCTTATTGCTCGTGGTTTTTTTCTTTTGTGTTACACTAACAGGCATCTGCAGCACTTACAGTGGGCATAGTGTACTTCCTGCAAAATATACACCTGAAGCTAGCCCTTATTGCTGTGTTTTCCTGTTGTGTAACACAGGCAGGCATCTGCAGCACTTACAGCAGGCGTAGTGTGCTTCCTGCAAAATATACACCTGAAGCTAGCCTTTATTGCTGTGTTTTCCTGTTGTGTAACACAGGCAGGCATCTGCAGCACTTACAGCGGGCGTAGTGTGCCTCCTGCACATTATAGACCTGAAGCTAGCCCTTATTGCTCGTGTTTTTTTCCTGGTGTGTTACACTAACAGGCATCTGCAGCACTTACAGCGGGCGTAGTGTGCTTCATGCAAAATATACACCTGAAGCTAGCCCTTAATGCTGTGTTTTCCTGTTGTGTAACACAGGCAGGCATCTGCAGAACTTACAGTGGGTGTAGTGTGCCTCCTGCACAGTATACACCTAAAGCTAGCCCTTATTGCTCATGGTTTTTTTCTTTTGTGTTACACTAACAGGCATCTGCAGCACTTACAGCGGGCATAGTGTGCTTCCTGCAAAATATACACCTGAAGCTAGCCCTTATTGCTGTGTTTTCCTGTTGTGTAACACAGGTAGGCATCTGCAGCACTTACAGCGGGCGTAGTGTGCCTCCTGCACATTATACACCTGAAGCTAGCCCTTATTGCTCGTGTTTTTTTCTTTTGTGTTACACTAACAGGCATCTGCAGCACTTACAGCGGGCGTAGTGTGCCTCCTGCACATTATACACCTGAAGCTAGCCCTTATTGCTTGTGGTTTTTTTACTTTTGTGTTACACTAACAGGCATCTGCAGCACTTACAGCGGGCGTAGTGTGCTTCCTGCAAAATATACACCTGAAGCTAGCCCTTATTGCTGTGTTTTCCTGTTGTGTAACACAGGCAGGCATCTGCAGCACTTACAGCAGGCGTAGTGTGCTTTCTGCAAAATATACACCTGAAGCTAGCTCTTATTGCTGTGTTTTCCTGTTGTGTAGCACAGGCAGGCATCTGCAGCACTTACAGCGGGCGTAGTGTGCCTCCTGCACATTATACACCTGAAGCTAGCCCTTATTGCTCGTGGTTTTTTTCTTTTCTGTTACACTAACAGGCATCTGCAGCACTTACAGTGGGCGTAGTGTGCTTCCTGCAAAATATACACCTGAAGCTAGCCCTTATTGCTGTGTTTTCCTGTTGTGTAACACAGGCAGGCATCTGCAGCACTTACAGCGGGCGTAGTGTGCCTCCTGCACAGTATACACCTGAGGCTAGCCCTTATTGCTTGTGTTTTTTTTTCTTTTGTGTTACACTAACAGGCATCTGCAGCACTTACAGTGGGCGTAGTGTGCTTCCTGCAAAATATACACCTGAAGCTAGCCCTTATTGCTGTGTTTTCATGTTGTGTAACACAGGCAGGCATCTGCAGCACTTACAGCGGGCGTAGTGTGCCTCCTGCACAGTATACACCTGAAGCTAGCCCTTATTGCTTGTGGTTTTTTTCTTTTGTGTTACACTAACAGGCATCTGCAGCACTTACAGCAGACATAGTGTGCTTCCTGCAAAATATACACCTGAAGCTAGCCCTTATTGCTGTGTTTTCCTGTTGTGTAACACTAACAGGCATCTGCAGCACTTACAGCGGGCGTAGTGTGCTTCTTGCAAAATATACACCTGAAGCTAGCCCTTATTGCTGTGTTTTCCTGTTGTGTAACACAGGCAGGCATCTGCAGCACTTACAGCGGGCGTAGTGTGCCTCCTGCACATTATACACCGGAAGCTAGCCCTTATTGCTTGTGTTTTTTTTTCTTTTGTGTTACACTAACAGGCATCTGCAGCACTTACAGCGGGCGTAGTGTGCTTCCTGCAAAATATACACCTGAAGATAGCCCTTATTGCTGTGTTTTCCTGTTGTGTAACACAGGCAGGCATCTGCAGCACTTACAGCGGGCGGAGTGTATCAGTTGCTGTGAGACCTTTGGAGTGAGAGGACGTGCCTGTAGGGAGCTCCTGGAGCTCCAGGAGAAGGGGGTGTGATGGGCTCCTCCAGCCCAGGACCGGGGCAGCTTTCCCGGCCTGATGCTGCTGCCCCCTCCCTGGGGATTAAGGACCTATCCAGGGAGGAGATGCTCTTTTTGCGGACCCAAGGTGAACTAATGGATTGGACCTTGCCCCAGCCTGGGGAAGGTCCGGCAAAGTCACAGCGAAGAATTGTAAGGGTCAAGGACCTGATCCAGAAGGCCAGTCGGGCCTTCTGTGGGAAGACAGCAGTCCTAACGGATCTAAGGAACAGGAGGGACCGGGCCAGCAGCTTCAGAAGAGGCGAGTATGCCGAGGCCATTAGCCTTTTAAAGGGCCAGTGCGGTGACCTATGGACCCTGCTTGGTGGGCTATGTGAGAGAGGCCGTGGGGAGACAGATTTCCTCCAGGAAATAAGGAGTGAACTCTGGAGAGCGAGTAAGGAGGGCTCCCAGGCTGCCAGACGTAGCAGCCAGAAAAACCCGCAGGACCATCTGCAGCCTAAAGAGCCTATGGAGGTGGTAAGCCCCGGTGTCGGTGAAGGACCTCCCCCCTCCCCCATCCCCCTGGGAAGTGTGGTCCCTGTGGTCCGGGCTGTGGAGGGTCCCCGAGTCCATGCTGTGTTGCGGCCAGGAAAAACTGCCAGCACGCAGGCAGACTCGGGTAGGGTACCCCATGATGCAGCCAGGAAAGGCCAGGATGGGAGCACTGTGGGAGTAGGAAAATTGGGGGGAATTGCGGTGGTGGTCTTAACGCCAATCCCGGGGGCTAGGCTGGAGGCAGGGAGGAAGGAAATGGGCAGGCAAGATGGCGGGACCCCCAGGACCCCTGGGGATCCCACATGTGGCATAAAAACTACACATGTTGTGGAGGAGGGAGAGGGGTCCGCCATGCAGACAGAGACTGCCATGGAAATTATTATTACAAAGGCTGCAGGAGAGACTGTGAGAGCAGAAACAGCAAAGACTACAAGTGTGCCGGTGTTTGGGGGTGAAAAGGATAGTGGTGGTGGGGTAGTGGTTGCAGCGGGTGTGGGGGAGCTTATTGGTAAGGGTGGGGGGGCGCCACTTTCCGGAGGAGATGGAGGAGGACTGGATGCTGCAAACAGCACACAAACAATGGACGCATTGGCGCCGAAATGTACGACCTCCGCTGCTGACAGTGGGGGCATGGCCAGCGGGCGGAGCCCGGGCGGGCTGGGAGGTTTGGGGGAGGAGTTGGGGCGGGAGTCTGGGCGGTGGGAGGGGCTAGCGGCGTCCGTGCGGCCACTTCCGGTTTCTCTGGTCAGCCTGACCCGGAAGTGAGCGGGAGGGTTGGCCAGGAAGTGAGTCCTGAACCGGAAGTGGTCGGGGACTTCCGGTCCGCGGCCGCTGATGGCCCTGAAGGTGAAGGAGATAGGATGGAGGTATGTGGGGGAGGAAAAATGTGTGGGGGTATTGTACCATTGGATTCTTCAGGCGACCTGAGCCCAGCCCAGAGGGTGGGCAGGTGGAGCGAGGCCAAGGCTGGGGAACTTCTTGGGGATCACCCAGCCTTGGCCTTTATCAGAGGTATGGAGTCTCAGGGGGAACAGTCAAAGGGGAAGGAGCAGCCATGGCCGCAGAAGCAGGGGGAGGAGCCATCTGGGGCTCATGCCTGCTGCTCTAGTGGGCCCCCAGTGGTAGACCCTCCTCCCAGTGTTAGGAGGAGGGATGTTGTGGGTGTGGCTTGCTCCGGGGGGGTCCCCCCCGGCAGGATTAGGCCGGGGGGTTCCCCTGGTTGGTGTGTCAGCCATGGGTGCTGGGGTGCCCTCCGAGGGTGCCCCTGGTGATGCGCCGGAGGGCACTTCTGGCACTCAGGCTGGGGGTGTTTTGGGGCAGACCCAGGAGGCAGAGCTGCTTGAGGCGCTTAGGGAGACCAGGTCTTTTGCCCGGGTGGCAGGGATCAGCGTCCCTTTGGCCCCCCTGTACGGCCAGTTTGGCGCCCAAAACTTCCGGGTTCCCCCCGCAGACCAGCTCCAGGGGGTGAACCCGTGGGCGAGGGGTACAGGGGGTCCGGAGAGGCGCAGGCGCAATGTCGTGCAGCTGCAGTGGGAGGGACCTGGACAGTGCCCCAGCAGGGGGCAGGTAGTGGATCTTCTGCTGAAGGGGGCCAACTTCAAGGTAGCCGACCTCTTCGCAGTGATCCATCCCACGGGCACCAAGGAGTTTGATGTCAGTTTTTCCTCCTTTGTGCTAATGGAGCTCTTTCTCACCGTCTATGAGCTCCTGAAGAGGTCGGAGCCTTGGAAGTTTTTTAGGGTGGTCCCCCTGTCCAGGCAGGAAGATATAAAGTCCCTGACCATTTTGGTCAGGAACGAATCCCTCCCACCTGAGGACATTGCCACCTGGTTGGGGAGGTATGGGCAGCTGCAGTCTCCCCTCCGCAAAAACCTGGATGAGCGCGGGGTCTGGACCGGGGCGTGGTTGGCCAGGATCCATCTCAAGCGCCAGGGGACTAGTGTGACCCATGTCCCCAGAAGTGCGTTTATTGGGAGGGATAGGATCCTGGTCTTTTACCCCGGTCAGCCCCGTCGCTGCTTCAAGTGTGGGAGTCCCACCCATTTGAGTGCGGATTGCACAACGCCCCGGTGCGTCAGGTGCAACAGGCCTGGGCACTCCTTGGAGACTTGCAGACTAATTGTCTGCAACCTCTGTGGGGTGTCCGGCCACCCATTCAGCCGCTGCCCTAAGGCTTTTAGAGGGGGTGCGGCTGATGGGGATGGGCCAGGTCCAGAAGACGTACCGGAGGCGGTGGGTCTCCCACCCCAAGCGCCTCAGGCAGGCCCAGGTGATGGGCCTGGGGTTGGTGGCCCAGAGGGGCCTTAGCCGCAGAGGCAGAGGCCCGGGCGTAGGCGGTGTGGAGTTGGGGCCCCTGCTGGGAATGTGCCTGGTCCCTCGGGACTTGTTTCTGGGAGGCCGGGTGCGCCAGCATCGGGCCCAGTAGGGGTGAGGGGCCGAGAGGGTGAGGGGCCCTCTGTTAGGTGCCTCCCCCCTCCCCCTCTTTTTTCCGTACCCCCTTCTCCTTCTACCCCCTCTCTTCCCCCCCTCTACCCCTCCCCCCTCAACCCTTCCCCCCCCTTCTTGGTGAGGCGGTGAGTTTGAAGGTCATACATGGCTTGAAGGATGCCTCGGGGTCCCTGGTCCAGTCCAGACCGGGTATCCTGGGCATC
The DNA here is from genome assembly GCA_029206835.1 of Rana muscosa. NCBI lineage: Eukaryota > Metazoa > Chordata > Amphibia > Anura > Ranidae > Rana > Rana muscosa. The sequence continues at coordinate 364,078,452 of CM055118.1, read as the reverse complement.
ATCAGGGACCATTTTTCAGACCTCCTTCGAAGGAAGCCTTTAGATATGGAGAAAGCCAGGGCGTTTCTTGATGAGACCCCGCTTCGTGCAGGGCCTGATCTCCCGGACTCTCTGACAGCAGAAATCTTGGTTGCAGAAATCGAGCAGGCCATCGACTCTTTGTCCTTGAAAAAGTCGCCGGGGCCCAATGGGCTTACGGCTGAATTTTATAAAACCTTTAAGAGTCTTTTGGCTCCTTACTTGAGGGAGGTTTTCAATGAGTGTTTGGCCAACGGCCTGCTCCCTCCCTCAATGAGAAGGTCAGCCTTGATTCTACTGTCAAAGGGGAAAGATCCGACTGTGATTGAGAACTGGCGCCCGATCGCCCTTCTCACTACAGATAGGAAGTTGTTGGCGAAAATACTTTTTCTACGTATGTCAGCAGTCACTGACGAGATGCTTTCTGTCTCCCAGCACTGCGCAATTCCTGGTCGGGGCACCTTTAGTGGCGTCCTGAACGTCCGGGAGGCCGTGGAAAGGTGCAGGGCAATGGGGGATGGGCGGTATCTGCTGGCATTAGACCAGGCCAAGGCTTTTGACCGGGTGAACCATGAGTACCTCTGGCTTCTTCTGAGAAAGTACAGTTTGCCTGAGCAATTTGTGAATTGGCTAAAAGTATTGTTCAGGGGGGCGGTGAGCTTCCCTCTTGTCAATGGTTGGGTGGGCCCTGCCTTTGCTGTGGACTCTGGGGCTAGGCAGGGTTGCCCGTTGAGCCCCCTTCTCTACGTCTTTGCCGTCGATCCCTTTGTGAGAAGGCTCGACTGTGAGCGTTTGAGGGGGGTTCCGGTGGAGCCTTGCATTGGTCTGGATCCGGCGGTGAGGGTAGTGGCCTACGCGGACGATGTCTCGGTGGTGGTGTCGAGCCGCGAGGAGGCCCTCTTTGTGGAAACGCAAATTGGGAGCTACTCCGAGGCATCTGGTTCATTGGTCAATTGGGGCAAGACCGAAGTTCTCTGGTTGGGGAAGGAAGGCGAGCAGTTCGCTCTTCCGGACGTGTTTCCTCAGCCCCAGCCAGAAGTTAAAATTCTTGGCATCTTATTTGGCCTGGGTGATTACCCCAAGCTAAATTGGGAGCGCAGACTGGTCGGTGCATCTCAGAAGGTGAATGAATGCCTGGAAGGGCTGGAAGCTGTCATTGAGGGAAAGGGTAAGCCTGGTCAAAACATACCTACTGCCAGATCTCCTCTATGTCAGCTACGTTTGTGTTTTGCCTGCATCTCTCTATGCCCGGATTTCTGGCCTGTTTTTCCTGCTGTTGTGGGGAAACAGGCTAAATCTGATCAAGAGGGAAGTTACGTACTGACAGAGGAGGCGCGGTGAATTGGATATGATTAATCCGGTGGTGTTTTTCATCACCTTGTTTGTGAAATTCAACCTACAGTCCATCTTTGTGGACCTGCCTACTCTGTGGGAGCGCTCATGCAAGAACTGGCTCTTGCTGTTCCTGAGTAGGTGGGAGGATGGGGGTCGGCCCGGTGATCTTCGTAGATCACACGGGTATCTCCCGTCCTATGTCCCTCAAGCTTTGAAGGTACTGAGGCAGTGTTGGATAACTGCCCTTAAGGTGGGCTCTTCGGGTCGGCGTGAGCTGTACTCAAGAGTCATGGCCTCGGACATTTTGAGGCCACTGTCTTTAAGGGATTGCCCGGAGAGAGTCCTTGAGAAGGGACTAGCCCTTCTGAATTCCCCAAGAATCCCAAGCAAGTTTTGGGATCTTGCGTGGAGGGCCTTCCATGGACGCCTCTATGTCCGTGGAAACCTAAAGTATAGGAACCTAGGGGACAGAGGTTGTCCTCATGCAGAATGTGGGGGGGCATTGGAGACCATAGACCATTTTTTGGTCGAATGCCCCTTCAACATTGAGGTTCGCTAGGGGGCAGGGGAAGCCATTGGTTATCTCCGACTCTCGTCCTTGACTTACTCTGAGGTGGTGTACGGCGACTTCAGGGTTCACAGAGGATTTGAGTTATCGTCACTTTATTTAGCTAGTTTAGTGGCTCTCTATTACACATGGCACGCTCGGTGTTTAGTGTCCACTAGGGGCAAAGTCCTGTGCACGCATGAGGTGGTGGGTGATATCTTCCGGGAGTTGGTGAAGGTGAGGAGTCTTGAGAGGGAGAGGGTTGGAGCCAATAGGAGTGCCCGGCTGTGGAGGGGTTTCTCCTTCCGGCCTCCTTGAGGCTCTGGGCCTTTTTCCTTTCGGGGGGTGGTTCTTTCTGTCCTTTTAACCTCCCTTAGATTTTGAGTTTCTTTTTTTCACAGTAGGGCTTGCAGGCATTCTAGACCTCGTTTGCGTTCTCGCCTGTAAGTAGCCGATGGGTGGTTGGTGTTAGTGTTAGGTTTGGTGTTAGTGTTAGGTTTGATGTGTGTTAGTATTAGGATTTTTGTAGGATTAGTGGGTGATGTGTTTTTCTTTTTGTATTTTAGGATTTTGGATATGTATATAATGAGAGACCCACGTGTGGGTGGTCGGTCAATGGGTAAGGGTGGTGGTGGTGAGTTTTTGTAAATATGTGTTAGTTTGATGTGTCAGGGTTTCTTTAATGTATATGTTATTTCTTTTTGTATATACTATAGATATCGGCAGTAGTTTTCAAAATAAACAAAAATTTACAGCGGGCGTAGTGTGCCTCCTGCACAGTATACACCTGAAGGCTACCTTATTGCTCGTGTTTTTTTCTTTTGTGTTACACTAACAGGCATCTGCAGCACTTACAGCGGGCATAGTGTGCTTCCTGCAAAATATACACCTGAAGCTAGCCCTTATTGCTGTGTTTTCCTGTTGTGTAACACAGGCAGGCATCTGCAGCACTTACAGCGGGCGTAGTGTGCCTCCTGCACATTATACACCTGAAGCTAGCCCTTATTGCTCGTGGTTTTTTTCTTTTGTGTTACACTAACAGGCATCTGCAGCACTTACAGCGGGCGTAGTGTGCTTCCTGCAAAATATACACCTGAAGCTAGCCCTTATTAGTGTGTTTTCCTGTTGTGTAACACAGGCAGGCATCTGCAGCACTTACAGCGGGCATAGTGTGCTTCCTGCAAAATATACACCTGAAGCTAGCCCTCATTGCTGTGTTTTCCTGTTGTGTAACACAGGCAGGCATCTGCAGCACTTACAGCAGGCGTAGTGTGCCTCCTGCACAGTATACACCTGAAGCTACCCCTTATTGCTGGTTTTCCCATCTCCCTGCAGACCATTAGAATGTCTGGAAGGCAAACAAGGAGAGGCAGACAGTCAGGAGCCAATAAAAGAGGGCAAGCAGGCTCTGTGTCTAGAGACAACAGTTCTGGTCGTGGACGCGGTGCATCGTCATCAGCACGTGGCCATGGGACACGCTTGTCCTTATTTTCGGCAGCTGGACGTGTTGAGCCGCATCATGCCGAAGACTTGGTTGGGTGGATGATCAAGCCCTCCTCATCCTCCTCATCCTCTCTCACCCAGGCTCAGGGTACTGGCAAAGCAGCTGCCACAGCGTCCTCTTCCCTCGTATCAATGTCATCATCAGTCACTCCTTCCCTAGACCCACCGTGTCCTCCTGAGGAGTCCCCCGAACTGTTTGAGCACAGTGTTGGGTACATGCTCCAGGAGGATGCCCAGCGTTTCGAAAGGTCTGATGATGATACCCAGCTAGAGGAAGGCAGTAGCGTGAGAGCAGAGAGAGGGGATGCTCAAGAAGGACAGCAATCTGGCAGTCATGTTCCAGCAGCTGCAGCATACTGCCAGATTGGCTCCAGTGATGAGGAGGGAGGGGATGATGAGGTCACTGACTCCACATGGGTGCCTGATAGGAGAGAGGAGGAGGAGGAGGATGAGGAGGAGGCACATCTCCAACAAGGAAGGATGCCCCCGGGGGCCAGCGTAAGGGCAGAACACCGACTGAATCACACTGCAGAGGTCCGCCTGTGCAGGGCGCTGCCTCTGCTCGTTATTCCAAAAGTTCTTTGGTGTGGGCCTTTTTTGAGTCGAGTGCATCAGATCGCACCGCTGCTGTTTGCAACATATGTCTGAAGCGTATCTCGTGTGGCCAAAACATCAGCCGCTTGGGCACCACATGCTTGACCAGACATATGTTGCCATGCAGCTCGTTGGCAAGCGTATCTTAAAGACCCACACCAAAGAACAAAGCGGACCTCTCCTTGCTCCTCATCAGCTGGGATCTCCAACCCTGCACTGAGAGGAATGAAGGTGTAGAATTAGGTGTGTCACAGCCAAGTACTTGCGGGCACTCTGCTAGCAGTACACCGACGTCCGATTCTAGCAGGCAAATTTCCCTGCCCCAGCTGCTGGACCGTCAAAAGAAGTTCACTCCCAGCAATCCACATGCCCAGCGGTTGAATGCTAGCTTGGCTAAATTGCTAGCAATTCAACTGCTGCCTTTTCAGTTGGTAGACTCGGCCCCCTTCCGTGAGTTTGTGCAATGTGCGGTTCCTCAGTGGCAGGTTCCCAAACGCCACTTTTTCTCACGGAAGGCGATTCCGGCTCTCTACCAGCATTTGGAAGGCAATGTCCATGCCTCGCTGGACAGGGCGGTCAGCGGTAAGGTGCATATTACCGCTGACTCTTGGTCCAGCAGGCATGGACAGGGACGTTACCTTTCTTTCACGGCCCATTGGGTCACTCTTTTGGCAGCTGGGAAGGATGCAGGACAAGGTGCAGTAGTGTTGGAGGTTGTTCCGCCGCCATGCCTCCAAAATGCTACTACTGGTTGTGACACACCTCTCTCCTCCACCCCCTCCTCTTCTTCCTCCATGGCCTCTTCCTGTGCTTTGTCCTCAGAACCAGCGGTGCTCCGTAGGCATTCAAGGGGCTACGCAAGTACGCAGGCAAAAAGATGCCATGCCGTGCTTGCGCTGGTGTGTTTGGGGGACAGGAGCCACACTGGGGCAGAGGTTCTGTCTGCTCTGCTGGGGCAGGCTGAGAGGTGGTTGACGCCACGCCAGCTTAAGGCAGGAATGGTGGTTTGCGACAATGGCACCAACCTCCTCTCCGCCCTCCGACAGGGACAACTGACCCATGTTCCCTGTGTGGCTCACGTCCTTAACCTGGTGGTGCAGCGGTTCTTGGGCAGGTACCCGGGCTCACAGGATGTCCTGAGGCAGGCCAGGAAAGTCTGTGTGCATTTCCGCAGATCATATAATGCCAGTGCTCGGCTGGCTGAGCTGCAAAAGGAGTTGAACCTGCCCAAGAACCGCCTTATATGTGACATGCCCACCAGGTGGAACTCAACGTTGGCCATGCTGCAGCGGCTGCACACGCAGCAGAGGGCCATCAATGAGTACCTGTGCGACTACGGCACCAGGACAGGGTCAGGGGAGCTCAGATTTTTTTCACCACGCCAGTGGGGCATGATCAGGGATGCATGCACTGTCCTGGCACCATTTGAGGAGGCCACGAGGATGGTGAGCAGTGACAGTGCATGCATCAGTGACACTGTACCTCTTGTCCACCTGTTGGAGCATACGCTGCGTGGAATAATGGACAGGGCACTTGAGGCAGAACAGAGACAGGAAGAGGAGGACTTCCTTACCTCTCTAGGCCCCCTTTACCCAGACAGTGTTCCTTCTGTCCCACCCATCACACAGGAAGAGGAGGAGGAGGATTGTGTCAGCATGGAGGTGGAGCATGGCACTCAGCATCAACAGCAGCAGTCTTTTAGGGATGATTTAGAGTCCCAACAAACCCGTGGACTTGTACGTGGCTGGGAGGAGGTGGCTGCGTATCATGTTGTCTTTAGTTACCCAGAGGACTCCAGACCGAATGCCTCAGCTAACCTACGATGCATGGCCTCCCTGATCCTGCAAAGTCTGCGGAAGGATTCTCATATTCTTCAAATCAAGGAGAGGGACCATTACTGACTGGCCACTCTCCTTGATCCACGGTACAAGGTAAGGTTGCGGACCTTATCTTGCCGTCGCAGAGGGAGCAGAGGATAAGACATCTCCGGGAGGCCTCGCAGAAAGGTCTGTGCAACGCGTTCCCAGAGACTGGGAGGTTACAAACTCCTGGTCCTGGACAACAAGTTGCTGAGGCTTCGGTCAGTAGCAGAAGGAGCGGTGGAGAAGGTGGCCGTCTGACCGATGCGTTCAGACAATTTTTTAGTCCGCAGCCCCAAGGTAGGATCGGTTCCAGCAACCATCGCCAGCGTCAGATATACATGGTGCAGGAATACCTAGGGGCAAGGTCAGACTTGGACACCTTTCCCACTGAAAATCCTCTGGCTTACTGGGTGTTGAGGATGGATCACTGGCCAGAGCTTGCACAGTATGCAATTGAGCTACTGGCCTGTCCTGCATCCAGCGTTCTTTCGGAACGCACATTCAGTGCTGCTGGAGGCTTTGTCACGGATCACAGGGTGCGCCTGTCCACCGACTCGGTTGATCGACTGACCTTCATAAAGATGAACCAGTCTTGGATCACCACCAGCTACCAAGCACCTGAAGCTTATATAACAGAATAATTTATTTTCAAATGTCACATCCCTTCAAGGCTGATGCTGATGCTGAGTGACTGTCCTGTTATGTTGACTGACTATCCTCCTCCTCCTCAATGATCCGATTCTTGATGGTAGCTTGGAAGAACTTTTTTGTTTCTGGGTGCCGCCACCAGTGGCTAAGGCCCAATTTTTCAGCCCCTGTTTAACAGGGGCATGTAATTAAAATTTTTGATGCAATGCTTAGCAGCAGGGCTCATTTCTGCACTCCAACTAGAGTATCTGGGAGAGGTTGCAGTGTTGTGGCACCTGCACCAGTGCCTAAGGCCCAATTTTTCTGCCCCTGTTTAACAGGGGCGTGTAATTACAATTTTTGATTCAATACTTTGCAACAGGGCTCATTGCTGTGCTCCAAGTACAGTATTTGTGAGGGGTTGCAGTGTTGTGGCACCAGTGCCTAAGGCCCAATTTTTCTGCCCCTGTTTAACAGGGGCATGTAATTACAATTCTTGATCTAATAATTCACAGCAGGGCCCATTCATGCGCCCACCAAGAGTAACTGTGAGGGCTTACAGTGTTGTGACAACACCACCACCACCACAGGCCCAATTTTTCAGCCCCTGTTCAACAGGGCCATGCAATTACAATTCTTGATCTAATAATTCACAGCAGGGCCTATTCATGCGCCCACCAAGAGTAACGGTGAGGGCTTACAGTGTTGTGGCACCAGCACCACCACCAAAGGCCCAATTTTTCCTACCACTGTTCAACAATGGCATGTAAATACAATTCCTGATATAATAGTTCACAGCAGGGCGTTCCAGCGCCCACCAAGAATAACTGTGAGGGCTCACAGTGTTGTGGCAACACCAACATGTAAGTGGCAAATTTCAGCAGAGTATATATGGCAGGCCCCCACTTTCAAACATCCAACTTACAAACGACTCCTACTTGCAAACGGAAGGAGACAACAGGAAGTGAGAGGAAATTCACTCCTGTAAGAGTTAATATGGGAAAAAGGTGTCTCCTCTCTACTGATGCTTTATCACCAATCCTTGTTTCAATAAAAACCCCACTTTTCAAAAACAGTTGTCATTGGGACGGAAAGTGAGGTGAAATGTTCTGAACAGGGGCACAGACAGCAAAACAAATGTTACAGGGGTGATAACCCTTCCCTATGTTTTCCAAAAAGCTTAAAAATAGATTTTTTGGCTGGAGCTACACTTAAACAATGTACCTGTTCAAAATTACAAACAGATTCTACTTAAGAACACACCTACAGTCCCTGTCTTGTTTGCACCGCCTGTATACTGCTGTTCAGAGTATATAGGGCCTTTTTTATTTTGTGTGCGGTGTTCCCCTTAATATGCATACAAGACCCAAAGGGGTTGGTAATGGGCTGGGGTAGAGGGGGGGGCTGGTGGGGTAGCCATGCCATTTTTCTCAAAGATTTTCATCCATATTACCGGGACCAGTCATTACATTAAAGCCGCAAGCAGTTTTAAATGGCTTTTTTTCCTTTAGAAATGTCATTTTGTGCAGGGACAGTTCTAAACACGGGAAACACATGCCACTTCACAGGCATACTTTAGACACCCCCCAGGTACAATATTTAAAGGAATATTTCACTTTTTTTTTTTCACTTTATGCATCATTAAAATGACTGCTCAAGAAAAACGTCCGTTTTTAAAACTTCTTTTTGCATTGCTACATGTCCCCTGGGGCAGGACCCGGGTCCCCAAACCCTTTTTAGGACAATAAAATGCATATTAGTCGTTATAATTAGCACTTTAGATTTCGAACGTTCGCGTCCATTGTATTTAATAGGGTTCTAACGTTCGCGGGAACTTTCCGTCCGTTCGAAGGTTCTGGTGCGAACCAAACCGGGGGGTGTTCGGCTCATCCCTACCCCACAGCAAGCATCTTGCCATGGAGGGGCACCTGAGCTGAGCTGCAGCTCCGTGTGTCCATTCAGACACGGAGCTGCCGTTCTGCCCCACCCTCTCTCTCTCTCCTGATTAGCTAATGGGAGCCAATGGCGCCACTGCTGTGTCTCAGCCAATAAGGAGGGAGAGTCTGGGACGGCCGAGGGACTCGTGGACATCACTGGACAGAGATGGGGCTCCGGTAAGTATTAGGGGGTGCTGGGGCGGCTGCTGCACACATAAGGCTTTTTATCTTAATGCAAAGAATGTATTAGGATAAAAAACTTCTGCCTTCACAACCACTTTAACATTGCAAGAAATAACAACATCTCATGAGATATCAATCGTAATTATGATTAAGAGTCTGTTTTGTCTCCAAAGACAAAATTCTGTTTATACACATGAGTAATTACAATAATCTATATAACACGCTTTTCTGAATTGACTGAATAACTCACTCGACAACTGAATCCAGTGAAACCCATATTGTGAATAATGCCTTTGAATTTGGTTTACCACATAGATGATGACAAGCAACACAGTTCGTTGATTAGACTTTTTTAGTTTGTGATTAGTGTACTGCTAAATTTGTCTGTTCAAAGGTGCTACAAATATTTCCTCCTCTTTGAGGCTAAGTTTACCTTTTGAATAAAATTGTATTCAAGGGACCCAAGTAAGTGAAAAAAAAACTAAAAAACTTCAGTTGTGAAAAATAATTCTTAATGTGGTTGCCAAACCTATAGATCATTTGCAGCAGTCTAGAAGCCATGTTTGGTATCCATTTACTCAACACATTCTAATTTTTTATTTTATACCAATGAGGATTAAATTGTGTTTTTGTGCACTAAAATGTATTTTCAATGCAATTTTTCCCTGAAAATATAAATTTAATAAACAGTTGGGCAAATATCTTGCAACATAGTAATGCAACTGCTCTCTTTTTATTCTACAGGGCCTCTGCGTTCAGAAAATAGATATTGGGGGTTTTAAGTAAATTTCTATCCCCAAAAATTCATATTTTAAGATGTGTGAAAAATACAAGCTCCAGAGGTGCCGTAGTTAACCACTTAAGCCCCGGACCAATACGCAGCATAAAGACCAGGCCCCTTTTTGTGATTCGGCACTGCGTCGCTTTAACTGACATTTGCACTGTCATGCAACGTGGCTCCCAAACAAAATTGACGTTCTTTTTTCCCACGAATAGAGCTTTCTTTTGTGGTATTTGATCACCTCTACGGTTTTTATTTTTTGCGCTATAAACAAAAATAGAGCGACAATTTTGAAAAAAATGCAATATTTTTTACTTTTTGCTATAATAAATATCCCCCAAAAATATATTTTCCTCATTTTAGGCCGATACGTATTCTACTACATATTTTTGGTAAAAAAATCGCAATCAGCGTTTATTGATTGGTTTGCGCAAAAGTTATAGCGTTTACTAAATAGGGGATCGTTTTATGGCATTTTTATTAATATTTTTTTTTTACTAGTAATGGCGGCGATCAGTGATTTTTATCGTGACTGCGACATTATTGCGGACACATCGGACACTTTTAACACATTTTTGGGACCGTTGTCATTTTCACAGCTATCAGTGCTATAAAAATGCACTGGTTACTGTGAAAATGACACTGGCAGTAAAGGGGTTAACCTCTAGGTGGCGGTGTAGGGGTTAAATGTTCCCTGAATTGTGATTTTTACTGAGGGGGGATGGGCTCTGTGTCACATGACACCGATCTCGGCTCCGTGTACACGGAGCCGAGATCGGTGTTATTCTCACTAGGCAGAGCAGGGAAATGCTTGTTTACACAAGCATCTCCCTGCTCCATACCTCCGTGAGACAATCGCGGGGATCCCTGCGGCGATCGAGTCCGCGGGACCCGCGGTCCAACTCACGGGGAAGGCAGGGGGGTCGCGACCCCCATGTCGGGCAGTTAAAGGGGATGTACAGGTACGTGATTGCGCCTGTACGAGCCATTCTGCCGACGTATATATACAGTGGCCGGTCGTTAAGGGGTTAAGCAAAATATTTCTTAAGTCTGTTTTCTTTCAAACTAAAGATTATGTATGACGGAAACCAAACGCCAGTCTCTGAGATAGTTCTCCTTGGATTCCCGAATCTCTACAAATTCAACGGCATAATATTTATTATGCTCCTTATTATTTATTTAGTGTCAATTAATGGAAATCTCTTGATCCTCACTTTGGTAGCAAACACCAAGAAGCTCCAGTCTCCCATGTACTTCTTCCTCACCCAGCTGTCCCTATCGGACATACTGCTAACAACAGACGTTGCCCCCAACACACTTGCCAATGTAATGAACGGGGGGATTGTTATGTCCCTTGTTGGTTGTATCACTCAGTTTTATATCTTTGGTGCTTCTGAATCCTTAGAATGCTTTATATTAACTGTGATGGCTTATGACCGGTACCTGGCTATCTGTAACCCTCTCAGATATTCCTCAATAATGAACTATCCAATGTTTCTAAACTTGATTCTTCTTTCTTGGCTGTTGGGCTTTTCCTTTGTTATAATAACCACCATAACAATATGTACTTTGGACTTCTGTGGGCCTCATGTCATCGATCATTTCTTCTGTGATATGGAGCCCATTCTGGAACTATCTTGTTCAGATACATACACTGTTCGCGTGGAGGCCCTCTTACTAAGTGTCCCTGTAATGGTACTCCCTCTAATGATAACGCTAACATCATATGGATGCATCGTTCAAGCTATCCTCAAAATTTCCTCCAATATTGGAAGACAGAAGTCCTTCTCAACTTGCAGTTCCCATCTGACTGTGGTTTGCATGTTTTATGGAACTCTTATTGGCATTTACATGCTTCCAAAAAACAGTTCATCTTTAAATATAACTAAAGTGATTTCCCTGTTGTACACTGTGGTGACGCCAATGCTCAATCCTTTCATATACAGTCTAAGAAATAAAGATATCAAAGAAGCTGCCAAAGCCATATTATTGCCCAATAAATCCTACCATAAATAAAGGGAAGGCAGACAAATTGCCTGCTTAGAAGGTAGGCCATGGCACAGAAACTGCAGCTACTCAAAAGTAGGGTTGGCTGTCATGTTTTTGATGTTATTTACAGTTTTTGTTTTTCCATATAATTTAGGATTACTTAAAGTGTATTTTCTTTTGTTTTGGATAAAAGAGTGAAAGAATTACAGCTTATGCCGCGTACACATGATCGTGATTCACGGCGGTGAAAACACCGCCGTGAATCACGACAGGAAAAACGAGGGAACGACTTGTTCCCCCACACACGGCCTTTTTTTCACGTCATTTTTTCTCTTGACGAGAAAAACGACCGTGTGTGGGCTCCGCGACAGTGTTTCCCTATGGGAAAACTGCCGCGGAAAAAAAATAACAGGAATCACGACGAGAAAAATTAGAGCATGTTCTAATTTTTCTCGTCGTGATTAATGCCGTTTTTCCCGTCGGGAAAAACGGCAAAAAGCCCACAGACGATTGTTTTTCTCGTCCAAAGGAAAAAATTTCATTTTTCCAGACGGGAAAAATTATTGTGTGTACGCGGCATTAGAGTTATTTTTTTTTAATTGCTAATTCGCCCTTTCTGTTGGTCCTTGAATCAATTGTCTCTGGTACAGAAAGCAATGGCAAATCCAATATTTTTGAGTTGTTAAAGAGGAAGTAAACCCTGATGGGTTTCACTTCCTCTTTTGCTACCCGAACAGCCTGCAAAGTAAAGCATAATGGGCTAGTATGCATCGCATACTAGCCCATTATGTGACACTTACCTGCAAAATAAATCCAGCAATGTCCCCTGTGTAGGCAGCATCCATCTTCTGTCTCCTCTTCCTTCCGGGCTGCGGACTCCGGCTCTGTGATTCGCCGGAGCCGCGTGACATCACTCCCGTGCATGTGCACGAGAGTGCCGCAATTCACGGCACAAGCTGGGGAAGAAACGACACTTAGTTTAGTTTCTTCCCTGCGCATGCGCCGTTAACATTTGCGGAGGACTACAAGTGAAATATCTCCTAAACGGCGCACGTTTAGGAAATATTTCCACTACCTATAGGTAAGCCTTATTCTAGGCTTACCTATAGGTAGAAGTAGTCAAAAGGGGTTTACAACCACTTTAAAGGAATAACTACTCAAAAGTAGGGTTGCTGTCATGTTTTTGCGGTTATTTACAGTTTTTGAATTTCCATATCATTTAGGATTACTTAAAGTGTATGCAATTTTTATTTATTTTTTGTTATAAAAAAATGAAAGAATTAGAGCTTAGAGTATTTTTTTTTAATTGCTTATTCACCCTTCCTATTGGTCCTTGAGTCCATTGTCTCTGGTACAGAAAGCAATGGCAAATCCAATATTTTTGAGTTGTTAAAGGAATAAGAGGTGAGGGTAAATAATTTCATGGGGAAACCTGTACGATGACAATGATGGGGTACGATGGGGAAACCTGTACGATGATTTTAAAGAAGGGATATCCTTATATTCCATTGCTTTGAAGTAGGGCTGTGGAAATTAACTATTAATTCCTTGATTAATTTTTTTGATCGATCAAAATTCTTTTGATCAGTACTCACCTCTCCGCTCGCATCCGCGTCTTCAGGGAGTTCCGTCGGAGATCCGGTGACGTCACGGACACCGGCAGGGCTTGCCGTGTCCATCTGAAGAGCTCCTTTGCTGTGCCTTTATATATGCATGCCGGCGGGACCTTACTATCTGCCACACACAAGGGCTGTTACACTTCCCTCTATCACTTCCCTCTATCAACCTGGGATTCCACAGCCATCCACTGGGAGTTGTGATAGTTCCCTTCACGGGACATCTACATGCCAACGGACTGATGTTAACCCCTCCTCATCTGGATTCAGCAGTGGTATCGTTGTACACATTTTTATACCAGTATCATACTTAGCTACATGTTTTTATGACTGCTTTTGCTACCATTTGGTATTACTCGCACCATTTTTACAGTTTATGTAGTTACATCGATTTCATCTCCAGTGCAATATTTATTTTGTTACCTCTTTGAAGACTATAAAAGTTTTAATGCTATTCCCATCGAGCGCTGCCTTTGTGTGTTTTTTGTATCCTGCTAATCATTTTTCCAGTGGTTGGTAGCTGCACTGGGAATCAGCCTGCAAGGAGATCAGCTAAAAGAAGTTGGATCTGTATGTGCGTTATAATTAATCAAAACTAGTCGATTAATTGATTTAAAAAAAAAAAACGATAAATCGAACACGAAAATTTTAATCAGTAACAGCCCTACTTTGAAGAGATCATTGGTAACTGCCATCAGTGTCTTTAGGACAGGAAGTGAAGGGAGATTTCTTCAATGGGTCACAGTAAATAAAATAAATAAATAAATAAAACCTTTCACATTCTTCCACTGAAAAAAGTGTTAAAATTTGCGTTTTTAATTAAATATTTTAATAAAAAACTAAAACCTATAGGCCCTTTCACACTACTCCTCTTTTTTTTTTAGAACAAGCCATAAGCTTTATTTAAGTGACTGTTAGGTCAGGTTTAAATTTAAAAAAGCAGCCTGATCTCCTCATATTATGTGGCCTATTCAATATATTGGTCTAGAAAACATATTCAAAGGCTAAAGCCCTGTACACACGATCGGATTTCCTATGAAATCTAATCCAATGTTTTTTTCCATCGGAAATCCGATGAAGCTAACTTCCATCAGTCTTGCCTACACACCATCAGCCAAAAATCCGACCGTCCCAAACGCCGTGACGTAAAACACTCCGACAAGCCGAGAAAAATGAAGTTTAATGCTTCTGAGCATGCGTTGACTTGATTCTGAGAATGCGCGGGTTTTTTGTCCGATGGAGTTTCGCACAGACGATTGGAATTTGCTATCGTTTTTTTCCCATCGGATAAATTTAAAACATGTTCTATTTTTTCTCACAGATGGAAAAAAGACCGATGGGGCCCATACACGATGGGTTTGTCCGATGAGAAAAGTCCATCGAACTGTTTCTATCAGTAAAACCGATCGTGTGTACACGGCATAATGGTCGTGCCCATGCTCTTCATAGCCGTCTGGAAGAGGATTTACGTGAGCGCTGTGGAAAAGGCTCCTTCCATCTCCTCAGGGAAATTTCCTGGTCCGGATCCGGAGATGCTCGTAGGGCACAGATTTGGGTCTCTCCTCATTGTGATGTTGCTTGGCCTTCAGAATAGCGTTAAGCATTCAGACAGCCACGCTGGGCACTGCTACCACGTAGGTGAGGATCTTCAATGTCTGGGCTGCATCTCCATGCTCTGCACGTGCAGCTGCAGAATACAAGCGGCCCCAGGTAACCAAGGAGCGACCAAGAACACTGGACAACCTGCCGAACGCCGCCATCATGTCCTATCTATGGGCAGCTGCGGATGTGAGCAAGCCTAGACAAGGGTGCATTTTTGATGCATTCGGTTGATGCATGTTGGTTTTTTAATTGCAGATTCGCCCTTTCTGTTGGTCCTTATGTCCATTTCCTCTGGTACAGAAAGCAATGAAAAATCCCATATTTTGATTGGGTAAATAATTTATTCGGGAAACCTGTTTGATGACAATTGTCAAAGAAGGGATAGCCCCATACTTCCTTGCTTTTGAAGAGATCATCGGTAGCTGCCTGCTGTATCTTTAGGACAGGAAGTTAAGGGAGATCTCTTCAACGGGAAACAGTAAATAAAATAAATAAGTAAATGCTGCTCCACTGCTCCACTGTAAAAAAAAAGTGGTAAAATATGAATTTTTAACACATTTTTTGGTGCATTTTCTGGATCTCTGTCTCCCAGAGTGCATTTTTGATGTGTTTTCTATCCATTCCAATGGGAAGGAGCATTTTTGCTGTGCTTTTTAAACTTTATTATTATACAGGATTTATATAGCGCCAACAGTTTACACATCACTTTACAGTACAAAAGGGAGACAGTACAGTTACAATACAATAAAATATGAGAGGGCTAAGAGGGCCCTGCTCAAAAAGAGCTTACAATCTAATAGGATGCAGAAAATGCAGAATGCATTCACTGCACCCACAGAACATTGGTGTGGAGAGTTCCATAGGATTTAAAGGCATACATTTTTCAGCCAATTTTGTTCTGCTTTTTAATTATCAAAAAATGATCAGTTTAAAAGGGCCTAAATCCTTCCCTATTCAGTCGGCTTTAGATACACTTTAAACTATAGCTTGTTAACCAAACATTTATAAATTTTATATATGAATTTTGGTACATTTGGGCATTATTAATTTTTTTTGTAGAAAATATTTTTGTTAATAGAAATCTAATTCTTTATTTCATTTCAGGTGTCCCCATTGAAAGATTCACTTCCTGTTCCTGTGACAAACCAAACATTTTAGATTTCCTATCTGTCAGGGGCACAGACAGCAATACAAATGTGACAGGGGGTCATGCACTTTTTTTACTAGAGAAAAAAAAAAGAAAAATATTTTGGGCTTTATATGGGATATTGTGGAACTTTCATTTAGGCATAACCTGAGCGGCGTGATGTGTTATCCGTTGTGGCCACTTAACACAGTATGTCACTGATCATGGTACTGGGCCACTGTGATTGGCCCAGGTACCATGTGATTTTTGTGATCAATTACAGTGATCACATAATCACAAGTAAGCAACTGTTATGAAGGGCTTTCATTCATGACAGCATTACTTACTATTGTGATCTTTGTGTTTGGGCACAGTGATCACATGGTACAGGGCCAATCACAGCAGACCTGTACCATGTGATATCTGAAGCCAAACACAGAAATCACAATAGTAAACAATGAGTCATAAATGAAAGCCGCTTATGACAGTTAAAACAATTGCTTGTTACAGTGATGATCACTGCAACAAGCAATCACAGTAGTGACAGTGACAGTATAGTGGTGATTAGGGACATAGACTGGAGACAATATGTCAAAATAAAATTGGAAAAAATATCCATAATCACCGCCATCCACTTACAGTGTCTCTAATTACCACCGCACCAATCACAGTGTCTCTGATCACCAGCATACTAGTCATATTGTCCCCAATCACTGCCACACCTGATAGAGTGTCCCTGATCACATCCACACCAATTACAGTGTCCCTGATCACAACCACACCAGTTACAGTGTCCCTGATCATCGCCACACCAGTTACAGTGTCCCTGATCACCGCCACACCAGTCATATTGTCCCTGATCACCACCACATCAGTCAAATTGTCCCTGATTATAACCACACCAGTTAAAGTGTTCCTGATCACAACCACACCAGTTACAGTGTCACTGATCCCCGCCACACCATTTACAGTGTCCCTGATCACCGCCATACCAGTTACAGTGTCCCTGACCACCGCCACAGCAGTTACAGTGCCCCTGATCATCAATTCACCACACCAGTTAAATTTTCCCTGATCACCGCCACACCAGTTACAATGTCCCTGGTTACCACCACACCAGTTACAGTGTCCCTGATCACCGCCACACCAGTTACAGTGCCCCTGATCACTATCACACCAGTTATAATGTCCCTGTTTACCGCCACATCAGTTACATATTCACTGATCACCGACACACCAGTCATTTTGTCCCTAATCACAGCCAATCCAGTTACAGTGTCCCTGATCACTGCCACATCAGTTACAGCTAATCTACAACACACCAGTCACAGTGTCCCTGATTACTACTACAGCAGTCATTATGTCACAATAAAGGCTTGTTCACATGTGCAAAGTTCTCTGCAGAGCCATCCATGTGCAGATCACTCTCCAGAGAGCACTTGGGAGGCATTGTATCATTTCCTCACCTAAATGGGTCACAATCGGTGGGTGAACAGGGGGGTATAATTCCTTACACAGCTGCAAAGCATCACAGCCACACCATTGCTACACCCCTGGCTGCTGCCTCTTCAGCTAATGGGGTTAGCGGTTGAGGGATGGTAAAACAGTGGTTCAGCCACACGGTTTTACCATCCCCAAACTCACATGCGAACGAGCCCTAATAGTGCATCCAGTCACAGTTCTATGATCACTACCATGTCAGCCAGTGTCACCAGACCAGTGTAGCTAGAATCAGTGTTCCTGATTTGTCTACTTATTGATCATGTTTCTGTCTGTTGCCCTGACTGATCCTTTGCCCGTATAATGACCATGTCTCTGCCTGCACCTGAACTGACCCATCTGCACGTCGGAATGACTATGTTCCTGGAAGACACCAATTCCAGCCATCCCCTGCGGACAACTGCACTTCTAGAACCACAGTAACTCTTTCTCTTTCCTCAGCCTCCTGTACTTCCCTGCCAGTGAAAATGACGCTCCTGGAGGCAGCAATGTACCAGTAGGCTAGGCTTGCTTGGCTTATAAGACCAGGGATTTCTATAGGAGATGCTACACTAACTTATATTTCCTGATCACTTTTATAGAGGGAACCATTACAGTACAGTGGTTTTTGATACAATTGATTGATTTGTGTGATACGCAAGATACAATGCCTGTCAGTCTAGGCACTAAAAAAGTCTCACACATGTAGTATGCCCATACTCAGAAGGAGTAGTAGAACGTGTTTTGGATTGTAACTCTAAGTATGCACATGCTGTATGTGAGAAATATCTTATTAAATTGACAACAAAAAAATGACATTTTCAAAAAAACTCATTATGCCATTATGCATCATTTTGCAGTGTTTTCTTTCCAAAATGTGGTCATTTTCTGTGTGTTTTGCACTGTCCTGGTGCTCCAGGGCCTCCAAAAATGTGATAGGTAGTCAGGAAATTAGTTGTGTAATTAATATGTAATTTATGCTCCCTGAAAGACTAAAGGTGCTCCTTGGATTTTTGGTCTCTCTATGTATCTAGGCTGTGAAAAAGTCTCACACGTGGTATCCACCTACACTGTGTGTGAGAAGTAACTTGTTAAAATTACTTTATGAAAAACTTTATGGAAAACAATTATTTAATTTCTTCATTTTCCAAAACATTGTGACAAAAAATTACAACTTCAAAAAGCTCACCATGCCTCTTGATAAATACCTTGGACTGTCTACTTTCCAAAAAGGGGTCATTTGTGGAGTATTTGTACTGTTCTGGCATTTTAGGTCCTCGAGAATTGAGATAGGCCGTCAGCATATCAGGTTAGAGTGTTGTACATTTTACCTTTCGAATGCTATGCTTTATGTTGTCAACTGTACATATTTCATGTTGTGTCCAATGTGATAGTTGTACATTTGCAGTGCCATTACATTGACTCAACTACCATATATACTCGAGTATAAGCCGAGTTTTTCAGCACATTTTTTTGTGCTGAAAATGCCCCCCTCGGCTTATACTCAAGTCTGTGTCCATCTTTAAATTTGTGCGCCTGATCCTGGCCAGCCGTAGGTCCCCTGGACCCCAAACTTGGCACACATGTAGCCCCACTCTTCCTCTACAAGTGTGCAAAGTCCGGGGGACCTACGTCTGGGGAGCACTGATTTTTCAAAGCCGGGCTCCCCTTCCATACAATCCCATGTTAAACGGTAATTTCTCCGATGAATTTGGGTACCCGGTACCAAACTTGGCACACATGTAGCCCCACTCTTCATATACAAGTGTGCAAAGTTTGTTGTCCAGGAGACCTACGGCCGGGGAGTACCGATTTTTCAAAGCCAGGCACCCCTTCCATAGACTCCCATGTTAAATGTCAGTCTAGTCACACAGCACGGGAGATCAGGTAGGGAGATTGGGCACAGTGAGGCATGGGCACAGTGACAGTAAGGCATGGGCACAGTGAGGCATGGGCACAGTGAGGCATGTGCACAGTGAGGCATGTGCACAGTGAGGCATGGACACAGTGAGGCATGGACACAGTGAGGCATGGACACAGTGAGGCATGGACACAGTGAGGCATGGACACAGTGAGGCATGGACACAGTGAGGCATGGACACAGTGAGGCATGGACACAGTGAGGCATGGACACAGTGAGGCATGGACACTGTGAGGCATGGACACTGTGAGGCATGGACACTGTGAGGCATGGACACTGTGAGGCATGGACACTGTGAGGCATGGACACTGTGAGGCATGGACACTGTGAGGCATGGACACAGTGAGGCATGGGCACAGTATGGCACAGTGAGGCATGCACATGGACACAGTGAGGCAAAGTGAGGCACAGTGAGACATGCAGATGGACACCCTAGGCTTATACTCGAGTCAATAAGTTTTCCCATTTTTTTGTGGTAAAATTAGGTGCCTCTGCTTATATTCGGGTCGGCTTATACGCGAGTATATACAATACTTCTGTTTTGGTTTTATATGATATGAAATTCAATACAAATGGTTGAAAACAAATGTTTTTATTTTTTTTAACCAATATGTTTTATAAACAATATTTTGTACTTTTTGTTATAAAACATATTCAATAAAATCCAATTTCTTTATAAATTTAGGCCAAAATGTATTCTGCTACACGTCTTTGGTAAAACAAAAATCTCAATAAGTGTATATGAATTGGTTTGTGCGACAGATATAGGGGCTGATTTACCAAACGTTTGCGCCATGAGTATTGGCGCATCTGCGTGCACAATGGCTGTTTTGGTATTTACAAAACATTAGCGCCGGTATCGCAGCCCTATTTCCCATTTACTATAGTGTTCTCTGCGCCCGGGAGGAGGCGCTCAGTGCGCTACTATGGACCTGGCGCACGGCATGTTAAAATCTAAATATAAAGAAGCTGGAAGTGAGAATATATTGGGGGTGATGTGGGGTGATGTGAGGAAGTGTAGTGACACCTGCCCAAAGAACAAACATGGCCAAAATAGAGAGGGAAAGTAAGTTTTTCAAAACCAGCCCGCTGCGCCGGCAAGTACGATTCGAGCTGCGGGAGGTTTTTTTGAGCTCAGCGCGGGAATTTCAATGATTTAAATACGCCGGGACACTGCGCCGGCAAAATCTTAATAAATGTCAAGTCACCTAAGTCAATTTGCATAAGTTGAACAGGCGCAGCCCTGAACTTCCCAGTGCGCCTGCAAAATGACATTTCTAAAGGAAAAAAAACCCATTTAAAAGCAGCCGCGGCTATAATGAATTGTCGGCTCCCGGCAATATAGAGAAAAGTATTTGAAAGTCTTTGCTAACCAAAAAAAAAAAGCGTGGGGGTTCCCCCAAATTCCATAACCAGGCCCTTCAGGTCTGGAATGGATACTAAGGGGAACCCCGCTGCAAATTTAAAAAAAAAATGACGTGCAGGTTCCCCCCAAATATCCAAACCAGGCCCTTTAGATCTGGTATGGATTTTAAGGGGAACTCCACCCCAAATTTTCTAAAAAAATGGCGTGGAGTCCCCCCAAAAATTCACACCAGACCCTTATCCGAGCACATAACCTGGCCGGCCGCAGGGGAAAAGGGGGGGGCGAGAGCGGCCCCCCCTCCCTCCTGAACCGTACCAGGCCACATGCCCTCAACATGGGGAGGATGTCCCCATGTTGATGGGGACAAGGGCCTCATCCCCACAACCCTTGCCCGGTGGTTGTGGGGGTCTGCGGGCGGGGGGCTTATCAGAATCTGGAAGACCCCTTTAACAAAGGGGACCCCCAGATCCCGCCCCCCCCTATGTGAATTGGTAAGGGGTACATTGTACCCCTACCATTTCACAAGGAAAGTGTAAAAATGTAAAAAATGACAAGAGCCGGTTTTTGACAATTCCTTTATAAATGTCTTTTCTTTTCTTCCATCTTCTTCCTTCTTCTTCCATCTTCTTATTTTCTCCATTCGGGTTTCTTCCTCCATCTTCATCTTCCTCTTCATCTTTATCTTCATCTTCATCTTCTTTCTTCCTTCGGTGTTCTCGTCCAGCATCTTGCTCCGGCGTCTTCCCTTCTTCTTTCTTCTCCGGACGCTCCGTTTGAATTGGAGGTTCCCGCTGTGCAACGCTTCAGTTCTCCACTTGGTCCGCTTACACCCGGAGGCTCCGCCCCCTCTGTCACCACGGGAAAGTCCCCGTGAAATTCATGTGCGTCAGAGGGGGGCGGGGTCACGGGTGTAAGCGGACCCAGAGGCGAACTGAAGCGTCGACAGCGGGAACCTCCAATTCAAACGGAGCGTCCGGAGAAGAAAGAAGAAGGGAAGACGCCGGAGCAAGATGCTGGACGAGAAGACCGAAGGAAGAAGGAAGATGAAGATAAAGATGAAGAGGAAGATGAAGATGGAGGAAGAAACCCGAATGGAGAAAAGAAGAAGATGGAAGAAGAAGATGGAAGAAGAAGATGGAAGAAGAAGATGGAAGAAGAAGATGGAAGAAGAAGATGGAAGAAGAAGATGGAAGAAGAAGATGGAAGAAGAAGATGGAAGAAGAAGATGGAAGAAAAGAGAAGACATTAATAAAGGAATTGTCAAAAACCGGCTATTGTCATTTTTTACATTTTTGACACTTTCTTTGTGAAATGGTAGGGGTACATTTGTACCCCATTACCATTTCACACAGGGGGGGCGGGATCTGGGGGTCCCCTTTGTTAAAGGGGTCTTCCAGATTCCGATAAGCCCCCCGCCCGCAGACCCCCACAACCACCGGCAAGGGTTGTGGGGATGAGGCCCTTGTCCCCATCAACATGGGGACATCTTTCCCATGTTGAGGGCATGTGGCCTGGTACAGTCCAGGAGGGAGGGGGGGCGCTCTCTCGTCCCCCCCTCTTCCCCTGCGGCCGGCCAGGTTGCGTGCTCGGATAAAGAGTCTGGTGTGGATTTTTAGGGGGACTCCACGCCATTTTTAAAAAAAAAATTGGGGTGGAGTTCCCCTTAAAATCCATGCCAGATCTGAAGGGCCTGGTTTGGATATTTGGGGGGAACCCCACATCATTTTTTTTTTCATTTGCAGCGGGGTTCCCCTTAATATCCATTCCAGACCTGAAGGGCCTGGTTATGGAATTTGGGGAAACCCCCACGCATTTTTTTTTTGGTTAGCAAAGACTTTCAATGACTTTTATCTGTATTGACAGGAACCAGCAATTCATTACAGCCGCAAGGACTTTTAAATGACTATTATTTTACTTTAGAAATGTCATTTTGCTCTCCAACTGTTATAAACATGGAAAACATGTGCTACTTTACAGGCATACTATAGACACCCCTCGGGGATGATATTTAGGGCCAGTTCACACCGGATGCAGTGCAGTGCGTTTTTTTGATGCCTGAAAACCGCAAAGAAAGTTGATCACATTAATGCCAATGGCATAGTTCACACCACTGCAGTCCGTTCCAGTGCATTTCAGAAAGCCAAAAAATAATTGGTCATGCTGCATTTTTTAGGTACAAAACTGTACTGGACCCCAGTAAAACACATCAAAAACGCAACGGAACGTACCAAAAATGCACTGGAATGCACCGGAACGCACCTAAATGCACCAAAGACGCACTGCAACACACTTGTCTTAAGTGAAAAGAGGCGGAAAAAAACACTGGACTGCATCAAAAACGCCTCAAAAATGCACTGGAATGTGTCAAAAACGCGCATGCAGAAAAACACCTGGAACGCACCCAGACTGCGTTTCTATAGTGTGAACTAGGGCCAGTTCACACCATAGAAACACAATCCGGATGCGTTCCAGGTGCTTTTCTGCATGCACTTTTTTCATGCGTTCCGGTGCATTTTGGGTAAGTTTTTGATGCAGTCCAGTGCTTTGTTTTCACCCCTCTTTTTTATTAACCATAGATAAGGACAAGTGTGTTCCAGTGCATTTTTGGTGCATTTAGGTGTGTTCCTGTGCGTTCCAGTGCGTTTATGATGCGTTTTGATGCGTTCCAGTACAGTCCAGTGCAGGTAAAATGCAGCATGTTCTACTTTTTTGGTGGAACTGGAACGCACTGGAACAAACACTGCCATTTAGAACCATATAACCAACTTTCCATGCATTTTGGATGCATAAAAAACGCAATGGACTGTATGTGGTGTGAAATGGCCCTTAAGCAATTTGGCATATTTAAAGCCACTTCTCCTTGTTTTGTTTTTGGTGTTTTCCAAATTGGTGACATTGATATATGTCCCTTAGGGTGGGACCTGGGCCCCCATTTTAAGGCCAATAACTTTACTAGAAGATAAGCCAGCCAAGTGGGAACTAGCAAAATTAACAAGTCAGTTCCCATAGACTGCAATAGTATTTGTTGGTGGGGGGGGGGAGGGGTGATTGTCCCATCTCTAACTTTGTAGCATGCTGGATGATGTGCTTAATTTTGGACGGGGGAGGGGGGGTTATTTTTTGCTAGCTGCATTGGTGTTGTTCTGCACATGCCCTGCCAGTTATTTTTTTTGGTGTGCTTTTTGTGTGTGAACAGCGCCTGGATATTTCTGGGCATGCTCACTCAGAGAGTGTTTTTATGGGTAAGAAATTGAAGGACACTTTTAATTTCAGTCTCTACATTGGGAGAACTTGCATTCTGGGTGTTTCATGGACTGTGCATGTGTTTTCAATTGCCTCATTAGCACACAAACATATGTTATATAAAGCTCACAGAGCATTTGGTTGATTGCCTTAAGAAGAGGTGTGTGTGTGTGTGTGTGTGTGTGTGTGTGTGTGTGTGTGTGTGTGTGTGTGTGTGTGTGTGTGTGTGTGTGTGTGTGTGTGTGTGTGTGTGTGTGTGTGTGTGTGTGTGTGTGTGTGTGTGTGTGTGTGTGTGTGTGTGTGTGTGTGTGTGTGTGTGTGTGTGTGTGTGTGTGTGTGTGTGTGTGTGTGTGTGTGTGTGTGTGTGTGTGTGTGTGTGTCCTTATCGCGTTTGTAACACATGTATTTTATTTTTTATGTCTTTGCAAAACAAGTGATTGGTTAACTTATGTGGATTGTATATTTTTGGTGTGGAGGAAATATGTTCCCCTGAAATAATTCTGATGTTGTTAATGTGTGTTGTTTGTTCACTTTGATTTAATTGTCTGCTGCATTTTTTTGGCCAAAAATTGATCAAGATGTTGTGAGTCTGTAACTGTTTCAAATTGACCATGCTTTTTATTTTGCCTTCCCTTTTGTTTTGTTGAACAATAAAATTAGATGTAAAGTTTTGATGTTTGTTTTTGTGTTTTCTTTGCAACAAATGTGACAGCTGATTGGCATGTCAAAACAAAACAGGTGTAATTTGTCTACCATGGTGCCTCATGGTAGTATATGCATGGATTGTATTGTGTGCTGCCATGGAGCGTCACCAGGAAATGAAATACAGAGCGGTAAGTATTCAATTTTCCTTTTTTACTGCAGTGGTTCTCAGCCTCAGTCCTAAAGTACCCCCAACAGGACATGTTTTGTGAATTTTTCTTATCGAGAATTGCTGTCCAAAAATCTAAACCATTGACTGATTTAAAGCACATGTGCAATATGAAGGAAAACCTGCAAACATGGCCTGTTGGGGGTATTTGAGAAGCACTGATTTAGAGCACTGCACTTAAAAATAGCTCAAGGCCATACAATTCTAATTGTGGGCATTTTGAGGGAAACAAAGTGTTAGAACCCCTGCGTGTGTTTTTTTTTATTTTATTTTTTTATAATTTTTTTTGTAGTTTGGCCTTTGTCTCCTTTTCTTAACATTGGCTTCACTTCCTGTCACACAGCTAAACAGGAAGTGAAGGTAAAACCCTACCAATGGCTTTTCTTGGGGACACAGATCAATCTAACTAGTGTCCCCATTAGGGATGAGCTTCGAGTTCGAGTCGAACTCATGTTCGACTCGAACATTGCCTGTTCGCCCGTTTGCCGAACAGCGAACAAATTGGGGTGTTTGCGGCAAATTTGAAAAATCTATGGGAGAAATCTAAAGTGCTAATTATAAAGGCTAATATGCACGTTATTGTCCTAAAAAGTGTTTGGGGACCTGGGTCCTGTCCCAGGGGACATGTATCAATGCAAAAAGAAGTTTTAAAAACGGCCGTTTTTTCGGGAGCAGTGATTTTAATAATGCTTAAAATGAAAAAATAAAAGTGAAATATTCCTTTAAATTTCGTACCTGGGGGGTGTGTATGATATGCATGTGAAGTGGCGCATGTTTCCCGTGCTTAGAACTGTCCCTGCAAAAAATGTCATTTTTGAAAGAAAAAAAGTCATTTAAAACTGACTCGCGGCTATTAATGAATTGTCGGCTCCCGGCAATACATACAAAAGTCATTGATAAAAAATAAAAAAAAAGCGTGGGGGTTCCCCATTATTCAATTACCAGGCCCTTCAGGTCTGGAATGGATATTAAGGGGAACCCTGCCGCAAATTTTAAAAAAATGACGTGGGGTTCCCCCAAATATCCATTCCAGGCCCTTCAGATCTGGCATGGATTTTAAGGGGAACTCCACCCCAAATTAAAAAAAAAATGGCGTGGAGTCCCCCTAAAAATCCATACCAGACCCCTTATCTGAGCACGCAACCTGGCTGGCTGCAGGGGAAAAGGGGGGGACGAGAGAGCGCCCCCCCCTCCCTCCTGAACCGTACCAGGCCACATGCCCTCAACATGGGGAGGATGTCCCCATGTTGATGGGGACAAGGGCCTCATCCCCACAACCCTTGCCCGGTGGTTGTGGGGGTCTGCAGGCGGGGGGCTTATCGGAATCTGGAAGACCCCTTTAACAAAGGGGGCCCCCAGATCCCGCCCCCCTATGTGAATTGGTAAGGGGTACATTGTACCCCTACCATTTCATGAAGAAAGCGTAATTTTTTTAAAAAAAAAAACACACAAACACCTTGAAAAAGTCCTTTATTTAAAAAAAAACATTCCAGCGGTGAAATCCAGTGTCCCGCGGCGATCCCGATGTCCAGCGCTGTCCTTCATTGGTTGTGCCTGAGCGGACCTGATGGGGAACTCCCTCTCAGTATTTTAAATGTATAGACCCGCCCCTTCTAAAGATCCCCATCAGGTCCACTCAGCGGACCAGATGCGGAACATGAGAAGGGGCGGGTCTATACATGTATTACCAAAGTGAGAGCAGTTCCCCATCAGGTCCGCCCCCTCGGTATGTCGGACCCGCCTACGTCATTGGCTTGAGCGGGGAACTTCCTTCACTATGTAAATTTAAATTACACCTGATGGGGAACTTTAGAAGGGGCGGGTCTATACATTTAGAACACTGAGAGGGAGTTGCCCATCAGGTCCGCTCAGGCACAACCAATGAAGAACAGCGCTGGACATCGGGATCGCCGCGGGACACTGGATTTCACCGCTGGAATGTTTTTTTTTTTTTTGTTTGTTTTTTAAATAAAGGACTTTTTCAAGGTGTTTGTGTGTTTTTTTTAAACATTTTTTTACGCTTTCTTCGTGAAATGGTAGGGGTACAATGTACCCCTTACCAATTCACATAGGGGGGGCCGGGATCTGGGGGTCCCCTTTGTTAAAGGGGTCTTCCAGATTCCGATAAGCCCCCCGCCCGCAGACCCCCACAACCACCGGGCAAGGGTTGTGGGGATGAGGCCCTTGTCCCCATCAACATGGGGGACATCCTCCCCATGTTGAGGGCATGTGGCCTGGTACGGTTCAGGAGGGAGGGGGGGCCGCTCTCTCGTCCCCCCCTTTTCCCCTGCGGCCGGCCAGGTTGCGTGCTTGGATAAGGGGTCTGGTTTTTTAAATTTGGGGTGGAGTTCCCCTTAAAATCCATGCCAGATCTGAAGGGCCTGGTAATTGAATTCTGGGGAACCCCCACGCTTTTTTTTTATCGATGACTTTTGAATGTATTGCCGGGAGCCGACAATTCATTAATAGCCGCGAGTCAGTTTTAAATGACTTTTTTTCTTTCAAAAATGACATTTTTTGCAGGGACAGTTCTAAGCACGGGAAACATGCGCCACTTTACATGCATATCATACACACCCCCCAGGTACGAAATTTAAAGGAATATTTCACTTTTATTGTTTCACTTTAAGCATTATTAAAATCACTGCTCCCGAAAAAACGTCCGTTTTTAAAACTTTTTTTTGCATTGATACATGTCCCCTGGGGCAGGACCCGGGTCCCCAAACACTTTTTAGGACAATAACTTGCATATTAGCCTTTATAATTAACACTTTAGATTTCGAACGTTCGAGTCCATTGTATTTAATAGGGTTCTAAAGTTCACACGAACATTTTGTCTGTTCGCAGGTTCTGGTGCGAACCGAACAGGGGGGTGTTCGGCTCATCCCTGGTCCCCATTAAGCAAATTGCATTCTAGCACTTTGTTGTGTACACCCCAAATCATTGGGTAGTTTGGGGTTTAGTAAAGACAAATCCACTCTGCAGTAAAAGTGTAGCTGCTGAAAATCTGAGGGAAAGTACTGGTGAATGGATGTTACAATCATGTAAAAGCAAAGATGTTTTTTTTTTGGCTTGCATGTCCCCCTCAGATATACAGCAAGTGCACTTGTAGTGCAAAGTAGATTTGCCTTTAGTAAATAAACCCCACAGTCCAAACTACCTAATAATAATTTGTGGTGTACCCCGCAATATGCTCGAGTGCAATGTGCATAATGGGGAAAGTATTTAGACTGACCTGTGTGTCCCCAAGGAAAGACATTGTTAGGGATTTTCCCTCACTTCCTGTGTGGCTATGTGACAGGAAGTGAATTATTTGGAAGGATAAAGTGGCCAAATTATTTAGTTTAACTTTTCAAAGACTCATTCCTAAGTTGAATTGTGATGCATGTCAATGGCCCATTTAGACCCTCTTTAATCACTTGAGATCAGCGCTATAACTGATCGACGGCCACAGCATGGTCCTCAATTGCCGGGAGTCCGTCAATAAACGTCCTCCCCTTTGCGCGCGCTGTGGTCACAGAGTCACTGTGACTCGGGTGATGACAGATCCGAGTAAGGGGCCGATCCCTGCCCTTTACCATGTGATCAGCTGTCAGCAAATGACAGCTGATCACGTGATGTAAACAAAAGCTGGGTAATGGTTTTTGTTTTCTCCTTGTGCTGACAGCGTGAGCATAAAAAAAAGGAAATCACCGGCTTATGTGCAAGGGACATGGGGCCCGAAGAGGAAGAGGCAATTCTGCATCATCTGTGACAATTAGTAGCCCCTGCCAGTGCCACCTATCAATGCCCACCACTGGTGCCAATCAGTGGCACCTATCAGTGCCCATCACTGCCAACTATCATTGCCACCTAGCAGTGCCACTTCTCACTGCCCACCAGTGCCAAATAGCAATGCCACCTCTCAGTGCCCACCCTTGCCACCTTATCAGTGCCCATCAGTGCAGTCTCATCAGTGTACATCAATGAAGAAGAAAAATTACCTTTTTTAAAAATATTAACCAGTTTCCTACCGCCCACCGTCAAATGACATCCTTGGCTTTGGGCGGAGACATCTGAATGTTGGGTGCAGTTGCAGGCATCATTCAGATATCATTCTTTTCAGCCGGCGATTCTGTGCACAATAAAAACGATCATAGTGGCAGTTCCGCCGCTTGATCGTTCTTATAGGCGGGGGGAGGGGACGTTCCCCCCCCCCTCTTGCCGCCATCCGGTGCTTCTCCGGGCTCTCCCGTGCCATCTGGGGCTCGGAGAACGATTTGGAGATGACTGGTGACCAGATGGTCATCAGTCATCTCTATGACCGTCGGAGGCGCGGGCACGACGTTATGACATCATGCCGTGTTCCCGTATGTTAACTAAGCCATGATTTCGGCTGTCAGCATGAGATTGGTGATTTTTTTGGAACAATATCATGCTTTCCAGCCTGGAGGAGAGATGCGGGGTCTTATTGACCCTGCATCTCTCCATAAAAAGGACCTGTCACACACATTCCTATTACAAGGGATGTTTACATTCCTTGTAATAGGAATAAAAAGAGATCCCAAAAAAAAAAGAGTAAGAAATACAAAAAAGTCAAAAAACAAAAACAAAAATAAGAAAAAAACGCCCATGTCCCCATAGGTCGCGCTCAGAAGCGAACACACACGTAAGTCCCGCCCACATATGTAAACGCCGTTCAAACCACACATGTGAGTTATTGCTGCGTTCTTTAGAACGAGTGCAACAATTCTAGCACTAGACCTCCTCTGTAATGCCAAAATGGTAGCGTGTAAAAATTTTAAAGCATCGCCTAGGGAGATTTTTAATTACTGAAGTTTGGTGTCATGCCATGTGTGTGCGCAATTTTAAAGCGTGACGTGTTAGGTATCTATTTACTCAGCATAACAACATCTTTCACATTATGCCAAAAAATTGGCCGTAACTTTACTGTTTTGTAATATTTTTAGCAAACAAAAGGCGTTTGAAAATTTATTGCGCAAATACCGAGCGGGATAAAAATTTGCAATGACCGCCATCTTAATCCCTAGGGTGTCTGCTCCAAAAAAATATATAATGTTTGGTGTTTTGAAGTAATTTTATAGCCATAAATTTATGATTTTTACATGAAAGAGAGAAGTGCCAGAATAGGCCCAGTGGGTAAAATATCCTTTTTTTTTTTTTTAAAACTCGGTCTTTTGTATTTATAGAAAAAAAATAAAACTAAAACACAAAGGTGATCAAATAGCACCAAAAGCAAGCTCTATTTGTGTGCCAACAAATAAAACATTTTCATTGGGTTACAGTGTTGTATGAGCGCGCAATTGTCATTAAAAGTGCATCAGCGCTGAAATGTGAAACTTGGTCTGGGCAGTGCGCAAGTGGTTAATATAAGGCTACATGCACACAGACGTTTTTCCAACCGCTTGTTTGAGCGTTTTTTGCAGCTTGAAAACATCTCTCCATGTTAGCCTATGGCCTCATGGTCACCATGGCGTTTTGGAGCTGTAAATGGCATAGGCATTTTTAGGCCCCATGTAGACGGAATGCTGGTGCAAAGTGTTCTGAACTAAGGTTGAAAGTGGAGTTTAGAAAGGCGCGCTTTGTGGCGTTTGCATGCCGTGTTTTACCACATTTGCATGTATATGACAAGCAGCCGCCCTAAGCTCAAAAAAACAGTATTATTTACGATTTGAGCTATTTAGTGAGACCAGAGTGATATGAGCAGCTGAGAGCAGCAGTGTAGTTGTATTGAGGCCTGGTTCACACTGGGGCGACAAACGCTCCGACATTGGGAGCTCATGTCGCATGACGTGTGAAAATCAATGTTTCCCTATGGGAGCCGTCTTAACTGGTCCGACACATGTCGGTCCGACTTTGAGAATGCTCCCTGTACTACTTTGGTCCGACTTTGATCCGACTTCAGCCCATTGACTATCATTGAAGTCGGATCAAAGTCGGACCGCAGTCTTGCATGATCCGACTTTGGCATGCGACTTGTGCTGTGCTGCTCTTGAGGGGGAACTCCAGGCCAAATTTTAAAGAAAAAAACGGCATTGGTTCCCCCTCCAGGAGCATACCAGGCCCTTGGGTCTGGTCTGGATTTGAAGGGGAAGCCCTACACCGAAAAAACGGCGTGGGGGTCCCCCCAAAATCGAAACCAGACCCTTATCCGAGCACACAACCTGGCAGGCCGCATGGGAAGAGGGGGGATGAGAGAGCGGCCCCCCCCTCCCTCCTGAACCGTACCAGGCCGCATGCCCTCAACATGGGGGGGTTTGGTGCTCTGGGGCAGGGGGTGACCTGCGGCCCCCCCACCCCAGAGCACCCTGCCCCCATGTTGATGAGGACAGGGCCTCTTCCCGACAATCCTGGCCGTTGGTTGTCGGGGTCTGCGGGCGGGGGGCTTATCGGAATCTGGGAGCCCCCTTCAATAAAGGGGCCCACGGATCCCGGCCCCCCCACCCTATGTGAATGAGTATGGGGTACATCGTACCCCTACCCATTCACCTGGTGGAAAAAAATTGCAATAAAAAAACCACACAGCTTTTTAAAGTATTTTATTGCACAGCTCCGGGGGTCTTCTTCCGACTTCGGGGGTCTCTGGTGTCGTCGCCGCGCTCTCCGGTTCTTTCTTCTGCCGGGCCACCGCTAACTTCTTTAGCTCTTTTGCTACCGGGGCCCGGTCTTCTCCATCGCCTTCTTCTTCTCCCGCTCTCCGGTTCTTCTCCCGCTTCTTTCTTCTGCCGGCCCCTCCACTAACTTCTTTAGCTCTTTTGCTAGTGGAGGGCCCGTTCTTCTCCGTCGCCTTCTTCTTCTCCCGCTATCCGGTTCTTCTCCCGCTTCTTCTCCCGCTTCTTTCTTCCGCCGGCCCCTCCACTAACTTCTTTAGCTCTTTTGCTAGTGGAGGGGCCGGTCTTCCCGTCGCCGTCGCCGCCGTCTTCTTCTCTTTCTCGATATTGACGCGTCGCTTCCTCCCGCTGTAATACTGGCTGTCCGCTCGGCTCCGCATTAATATAGGCTTCTCATGACGTCACAGTCACATGTTCCCATGACGTCACAGTCACATGCTTCGGGGCCATGTGCCACGGAACATGTGACTGTGACGTCATGAAAAGCCTATATTAATGCAGAGCGGTGCGGACAGACAGTATTACAGTGGGAGGAAGCGACGCGTCAACATCGAGAAGGAGAAGAGAGAAGAAGACGACGACGGCGACGGAGAAGACCGGCCCCTCCACTAGCAAAAGAGCTAAAGAAGTTAGTGGAGGGGCCGGCGGAAGAAAGAAGCGGGAGAAGAACCGGGAAAAGAACCGGATAGCGGGAGAAGAAGAAGGCGACGGAGAAGACCGAGCCCTCCACTAGCAAAAGAGCTAAAGAAGTTAGTGGAGGGGCCGGCAGAAGAAAGAAGTGGGAGAAGAACCGGGAGAAGAACCGGATAGCGGGAGAAGAAGAAGGTGACGGAGAAGACCGGCAGAAGAAAGAAAGAACCGGAGAGGAGAAGAGGGGAGAAGGCGACGGAGAAGACCGGAGCCCCCGCTAGCAAAAGAGCTAAAGAAGTTAGCGGTGGCCCGGCAGAAGAAAACCGGAGAGCGGCGGCGACGACACCAGAGACCCCCGAAGTCGGAAGACCCCCGGAGCTGTACAATAAAATACTTTAAAAAGCTGTGTGGTTTATTTATTGCAACTTGTTTCCACCAGGTGAATGGGTAGGGGTACGATGTACCCCATACTCATTCACATAGGGTGGGGGGCCGGCATCTGGGGGCCCCCTTTTTAAAGGGGGCACCCTGATTCCAAAAAGCCCCCCGCCCGCAGACCCCGACAACCAACGGCCAGGGTTGTCGGGAAGAGGCCCTTGTCCCCATCAACATGGGGGCAGGGTGCTTTGGGGTGGGGGGGCCGCAGGTCGCCCCCCTGCCCCGAAGCACCAAACCCCCCATGTTGAGGGCATGCGGCCTGGTACGGTTCAGGAGGGAGGGGGGCCGCTCTCGTCCCCCCTTTTCCCCTGCGGCCTGCCAGGTTGCGTGCTCGGATAAGGGTCTGGTTTGGATTTTGGGGGGACCCCCACGCCGTTTTTCGGCTTGAGGGGTTCACCTTAAAATCCAGACCAGACCTAAGGGTCTGGTTTGGATTTTGGGGGGGACCCCCACGCCGTTCTTCGGCTTAGGGGGTTCACCTTAGAATCCAGACCAGACCTAAGGGCCTGGTATGCTCCTGAAGGGGAACCCATGCCGTTTTTTTCATTAAAATTTGGCTTGGAGTTCCCCTTCATGATTCATACCAAAACATGGGACAGCGAGGCTGCCGAGGACCAGCGCGATGACATCGCGCTGGACACATTCTCAGTCGGCTAGCCGCCTCTAGGACACGACTTGAGCGGCTGCTGCACGCTCAGGTCGTGTCCAGATCGCCTCGCAAAGTCGCGCTGTCCCTGTGTCAGCCGGCACACGAGTCGCCCGCAAGTCGGATCCGACTTCCCGGGCGACCTCTATTCAAATCAATGGGCTCCCATAGGGAACCATTTATTTTCAATAGAGTGCCGCTGACATTTCTATTTACTATAACAGTGCGCCGCTGCTTCCTGCGCCCAGTGAAGGAGTTATCAGGCGCACCAATTAAGGTTAGAACCAGCGCAGCGCACTGTTATTAGTAAATCAGCCCCCCAGTGTCTATAAACTATGGTATATATATTTGAAAATTGATAAATCCTGATGTTTCTTGAGGCCCTAAAATCCCAGGATAGTACAACTACCCCCCAAATGACACTTTTTTGGAAAGTACTGTAGACAGGCCAAGGTATTTAGTAAAAGGCATGGCAAGTTTTTAAAATTTAAATTTTTTTGGGCAAATTTATTTGGAAAATTAAGAAATTAAATAAAACATTTTTTCCCAATAGTTTTTTTTTGCATACTGTCACCAGTGCAGTACACTTACAGCATCACCATATAACTGGTGTGGTGGTGACCAGGCATACTGACTGGTGACAGTATGTAAAAAAACTATTGGGAAAATTAACATTACATCAATTTTTTTTAATCCTGTCAGCAGAGTATTCCAGTGTCATCAGTACTTCTCTGGGGGGGGAGCTTGATCGGGGATTTTGTTTTTATACTATTATTGCTTATAACAGTGGTGATCACTGTTATAAGCAGTAATTTTAGCTGTAATGAATGGCTTTCATTCATGACAGCCTGCTTATTACTGTGATCTGTTATTGGCTTTAGCAATCACATGGTACATGGTACAAGGTGCTGTAATTTGCCCAAGCACCATGTGATAGCTGTGGGCCACAGCATCACAATACTAAGCAAGACAACCATGAGCGGAAGCCATTCATTACTGTCTTGTTTACATTTTAATCATGTGATCACCAGGGATGAGCCGAACACCCCCCTGTTCGGTTCGCACCAGAACCTGCGAACAGACAAAATGTTTGTGTAAACTTTAGAACCCTATTAAATACAATGGACTCGAACGTTCGAAATCTAAAGTGTTAATTATAAAGGCTAATATGCAAGTTATTGTCCTAAAAAGTGTTTGGGGACCTGGGTCCTGCCCCAGGGGACATGTATCAATGCAAAAATAAGTTTTAAAAACGGCCGTTTTTTCGGGAGCAGTGATTTTAATAATGCTTAAAATGAAAAAATAAAAGTGAAATATTCCTTTAAATTTCATACCTTGGGGGTGTGTATGATATGCATGTAAAGTGGCGCATGTTTCCCGTGCTTAGAACTGTCCCTGCAAAAAATGTAATTTTTGAAAGAAAAAAATGCATTTAAAACTGACTTGCGGCTATTAATGAATTGTCGGCTCCCGGCAATACATACAAAAGTCATTGATAAAAAAAAAAGCGTGGGGGTTCCCCAGAATTCAATTACCAGGCCCTTCAGGTCTGGAATGGATATTAAGGGGAACCCCGCCGCAAATTAAAAAAAAAAATTGACGTGGGGTTCCCCCAAATATCCATTCCAGGCCCTTCAGATCTGGCATGGATTTTAAGGGGAACTCCACCCCAAATTTAAAAAAAAAATGGCGTGGAGTCCCCCTAAAAATCCACACCAGACCCCTTATCCGAGCACGCAACCTGGCCGGCCGCAGGGGAAAAGGGGGGGATGAGAGAGCGGCCCCCCCTCCCTCCTGAACCGTACCAAGCCACATGCCCTCAACATGGGGAGGATGTCCCCATGTTGATGGGGACAAGGGCCTCATCCCCACAACCCTTGCCCGGTGGTTGTGGGGGTCTGCGGGCGGGGGGCTTATCGGAATCTGGAAGACCCCTTTAACAAAGGGGACCCCCAGATCCCGGCCCCCCCCTATGTGAATTGGTAAGGGGTACATTGTACCCCTACCATTTCACGAAGAAAGCGTAAAAAAATGTTTAAAAAAACACACAAACACCTTGAAAAAGTCCTTTATTTAAAAAAAAAACAAAAAAACATTCCAGCGGTGAAATCCAGTGTCCCGCGGCGATCCCGATGTCCAGCGCTGTCCTTCATTGGTTGTGCCTGAGCGGACCTGATGGGGAACTCCCTCTCATTTTAAATGTATAGACCCGCCCCTCAGCGGACCAGATGCGGAACATGAGAAGGGGCGGGTCTATACATGTATTACCAAAGTGAGAGCAGTTCCCCATCAGGTCCGCCCCCTCGGTATGTCGGACCCGCCGACGTCATTGGCTTGAGCGGGGAACTTCCTTCACTATGTAAATTTAAATTACACAGTGAAGGAAGTTCCCTGCTCAAGCCAATGATGCAGGCGGGTCCGACATACCGAGGGGGCGGACCTGATGGGGAACTGCTCTCACTTTGGTAATACATGTATAGACCCGCCCCTTCTCAACTTTAGAAGGGGCGGGTCTATACATTTAAAATACTGAGAGGGAGTTCCCCATCAGGTCCGCTCAGGCACAACCAATGAAGGACAGCGCTGGACATCGGGATCGCCACGGGACACTGGATTTCACCGCTGGAATGTTTTTTGTTTTTTTTTAAATAAAGGACTTTTTCAAGGTGTTTGTGTGTTTTTTTTTAACATTTTTTTACGCTTTCGTCGTAAAATGGTAGGGGTACAATGTACCCCTTACCAATTCACATAGGGGGGCGGGATCTGGGGGTCCCCTTTGTTAAAGGGGTCTTCCAGATTCCGATAAGCCCCCCCGCCCGCAGACCCCCACAACCACCAGGCAAGGGTTGTGGGGATGAGGCCCTTGTCCCCATCAACATGGGGACATCCTCCCCATGTTGAGGGTATGTGGCTTGGTACGGTTCAGGAGGGGCGCTCTCTCGTCCCCCCCTTTTCCCCTGAGGCCGGCCAGGTTGCGTGCTCGGATAAGGGGTCTGGTATGGATTTTTAGGGGGACTCCACGCCATTTTTTTTTTAAATTTGGGGTGGAGTTCCCCTTAAAATCCATGCCAGATCTGAAGGGCCTGGAATGGATATTTGGGGGAACCCCACGTCAATTTTTTTTTACATTTGCGCCGGGGTTCCCCTTAATATCCATTCCAGACCTGAAGGGCCTGGTAACTGAATTCTGGGGAACCCCACGCTTTTTTTTTTTTATCAATGACTTTTGTATGTATTGCCGGGAGCCGACAATTCATTAATAGCCGCGAGTCAGTTTTAAATGACTTTTTTTCTTTCAAAAATGACATTTTTTGCAGGGACAGTTCTAAGCACGGGAAACATGCGCCACTTCACATGCATATCATACACACCCCCCAGGTACGAAATTTAAAGGAATATTTCACTTTTATTGTTTCACCTTAAGCATTATTAAAATCACTGCTCCCGAAAAAACGGCCGTTTTTAAAACTTATTTTTGCATTGATACATGTCCCCTGGGGCAGGACCCCGGTCCCCAAACACTTTTTAGGACAATAACTTGCATATAAGCCTTTATAATTAGCACTTTAGATTTCTCCCATAGATTTTTCGAATTTGCCGCGAACACCCCAATTTGTTTGCTGTTCGGCGAACGGGCGAACAGGCAATGTTCGAGTCGAACATGAGTTCGACTCGAAGCTCATCCCTAGTGATCACTATGACCAATCATAGCGATCACATGATACCTCAGCTGCTCACAGTGGCTGGGTACCCATCACCATGATGTGCTATGTCCACTGGACACAGAGGTCATGAGTTCATGCTTTTGCACGCCCCAGGAGACGCGCCAGTCCACATGTGCTCAGCAATGTGCCAGTATGTTAATGAGCCTGCAGCTGCGAACCCGCGAGCAGTAAATCTACTGTTAACGTGCGGCAAGTGGTTAATGTTCTGCTTTAGGCAATAATTTATAAGCACTGCTTCCCTCTAAATCTTTTGGGTTGATACATACAGTATATCCAAGGGTAGTGCCCAGCTACCCATGCCTTTTTTTGACAATCTCTTGCCTATTAGTCATGGAAATGGCCCAAATTCCTCCCATTTGCCAAAATGTGCTTTGGATTCAGCATCTGAACTTCACCTATGTTCCGCAAATCCAAAATCAAATTGAAACCCTAGATGTTCGGTTGATCACCAATCCTGGATGATGAAATTGATCAAATATGGTCATGACCATATTTTGTCATTGACAACACCCTGGATCCCTGCCTGTTTTGTTTCTAAATTCTAGCAGCACCAGGGATCTGTCATTTGTGATGGGAGTAGCGGTGGGTGTGATAGTTGGACTCAATGGCTCCCCCTCAGATGAACCTGGCGCATGAGATAGTTTAACTTTGCTAGGCTTTGCCATCCTCCTTGCAAGGGACCATCACACTGTATATGGCCTGGTATGATTTAGGGGTGTGGCACTCGCGCCCCCCCCCAGTATTTTCCTCTGACTGCAGCATCTGAAAGCATCTGTTCCTATCAATGCCCCCCCCCTCATATGGACCCGGTACATGAGATAGGGCTTTGCTATCCTCCTTGCAAGGAACCATCACATTGCACGTGGCCTGGTATGATTCAGGGGTGTGGCTCTTGTGCCCCCCCTTTACTTTCCTGGCCAGTCAGGATGTGTGCCTGGAAAAAGGTGCTTTTTTTTGGGCCAAATCGCAAAAATTCATGGCACACTCAATTTTGATTGACTTACCTTTTTCTACACTAGAGTGCCTCCCAGACATATGAACCACATGTTACAGCTCAGAAAATAGTATTTTTCTCTGACTACAGCATCTGAAAACATCCGTTCCTTTCAATGGCTCCCCCTCATATGGACCCGGCACATGAGAACTTTACTAGGCTTTGCCATCCTGCTTGCAAGGAACCATCACATTGCACGTGGCCTGGTATGATTCAGAGGTGTGGCACTCGTGCCCCCCCCCCAGTATTTTCCTCCACAGCTGAAAGCATCCATTCCTATCAATGGCTCCCCTTCATATTGACCCGACACATGAGATAGTTGAACTTTTCTAGGCTTTGCCACCCTCCTTGCAAGGAACCATCACATTGCATGTAACCTGGTATGATCCAGGGGTGTGGCACTTGTGCCCCCCCCAAGTATTTTCCTCTGACTGCAGCATCTGAAAGCATCCATCCCCTCTCAATGACTTTCCCTCATATGGAACCTGTCACTTGAATAGCTTTGACAGCTTAGCCAGTATGAAACTAGCAAATGGTGCACTTTTTACCAAATATTGCTTATAGACTCAGGCTTGGTTTGATCTGTACTAAATACACAAGGTTTTATGTTCTTAAAATGAAATTCCAGTCAATCCTAACTATATTTAAACCTGCCCCCACCCCCATTCTAAGCCCTATTCGAACTGCCCTGTGAAAGGAAAGGTGTCTATACTTACCTATTCTGAGGGCGCTGATGATAGCTCCAGCGGCCAGCTTGAGTGAAGAGGAGATATTGACAACAATGTCTGCAGAGCTTTGGCAATGACATCACCCATAGGCTTACTATGGGGCATCCATTGTCAGCTGTGCCTCCTCTACACTGAAGCCAGCGCTGGGAGCCGATCATGTGACCAGACCTGAGAGCCCAAGGAATAGGCAAGTATAGACATATCTCCTTTACATGGTAGATATAATAGGCTATGAATGGGGATGGGAGCAGGTTTAGGTCTAGTTATGATTAGACTGGACTACCACTTTAAATCTGACTTCCAGCTTTCCATTCAGTCGTGTACATTGTATAGGCACCTCCCCTGTACTCAAATAGCTTACTCCAATTTCATTGCACACTGTGAGTTTTTCATAGTGTGTATTACAAGTCAATTAAAACCTGCTTCATTTCCTGAGATGCCCAGCCCTTTTTTTCCCCAATGTTACTGCGCCACATTTGTTTGGATACTAGTTATTTCAATCATGGAGGCTTAACAATACCTGCATTAAAATATAGCATGCCTAATGTCTACTCCTCCAGATTGACAGAAATTATTGAAATGGGCTACTGCATGGCAAATGAAGTTTAACATTGGTAAATGTAAGGTAATGCACTTGGGGGGGTAAAAATATAAATGCAAATTACTCTTTAGAGGGAGAAACCTTAGGGGTTTCCAGGATGGAGAAAGATCTAGGGGTCCTAGTGGTAGACAGACTGAGAAATAGCATATATTGTCAAGCAGCGGCTACCAAAGCCAGCAGAATATTAACATGCATTAAAAAAGGAATTTACTCCAGAGAGAAGACGATTATTCTGCTACGTTATAAAACTCTGGTTCGGCCACATCTGGAGTATTCCATCCAGTTCTGGTCACCAATCCTCGGAAAGGATGTGCTGGAGCTGGAAAGAGTCCAGAGAAGGGCAACTAAATTAATATGGGGACTGGAGGACCTCAATTATGAGGAACGACTACAAGCGCTAAATTTGTTCTCCCTGGA
The DNA here is from genome assembly GCA_029206835.1 of Rana muscosa. Lineage (NCBI taxonomy): Eukaryota > Metazoa > Chordata > Amphibia > Anura > Ranidae > Rana > Rana muscosa. The sequence continues at coordinate 364,039,062 of CM055118.1, read as the reverse complement.
GTAGAGACGCTTGAGAGGAGATTTGATTGTGATATACAAATATAAAAATATCTCAATGGTGATCCCAGTGTAAGTATGAAACTTTTGAGTCCCAGGGAGTGTAAGAGGACACATGATGAGACTGGAAGAGAAGCGGTTTAACCTTAAGCTGCGTAGGGGGTTTTTCACTGTCAGGACGGTAAGGATTTTTAGCGCTAAAATGCCTGAAAACTGCCTCAGTGTGAAAGGGATCTAAGTGTGGATTGAATACATATGTAATTAATTAATTAATGATTTAACTAATTAATCATTTAATTATGATAGAAAATTAATCATTTAATTAATTTAATTTAATGGGGTGAATTAATTCTATTACACATAACAGGGAGTTATGCCATTCTAAGCTGGCCAATTGAGATTGCTGAACCTGGAAGACCAGACAAACATATCAGTAGTGGTGACACAAGTGTGAGGAAGATTGCGGTTAATCATTTAATTATGATAGAAAATTAATCATTTAATTAATTTAATTAATTAAAATTAATCAGTTAATCATTTAAGTATGATAGAAAATATGAAAAACAAAATTATCCGATTGTAATTGATTCGTTAAACTCGTTGGTTGAATAGTTTTTCGATATTTCGGATTTTCACATTTTCAGATTTTTGTTTTTTAGGATTTAGAATTTTCAGATTTTACTTCTTTCTGAAATTGTGTTTTCGTATGCATTCATCAAAAGGGTCTTTTGTTCATTCGTATGCGTCCGAACGAACAAATATGCAGAATTTCACCCGAAAACTAATTTGGATTGAAACAAATTGCACATGTCTAATAGTAACAACGTGATGCAGGTGTAGTATACAATGTCCTCAAGGGAGAAGAAAGGGAGAGACTGTCTGATCCAACTGGGGGGGGGGGACATTTATACCATAGTGATCACCGTGGGTCACCCCCCAGCGTCAGGCTGTCATGGCCAATGAGGGAAGACATAATCACCTGAGCGCCAGCCGCCGCATGGAAATTGGTGCCAAACAGCCTTCCTCATGAAACTGATGCTGATGTTTAACCACTTCCGGACCATTTTGGTTGGTTAAAGACCAGGCCCCTTTTTGCGATTCAGCACTGTGTCCCTTTAACTGACAATCGTGCGACGTGGCTCCCAAACAAAATTGACGTCCTTTTTTTCCCACAAATAGAGCTTTCTTTTGGTGGTATTTGATCACCTCTGCGGTTTTTATTTTTTGCGCTATAAACAAAATTAGAGCGACAATACTTTTTGCTATAATAAATATCCCCAAAAAATATATAAAAAAACTTTTTTTCCCCCTCAGTTTAGGCCGATACGTATTCTTCTACATATTGTTGGTAAAAACAATTGCAATAAGCGTTTATTGATTGGTTTGCACAAAAGTTATAGTATCTACAAAATAGGAGGGTCGTTTTATGGCATTTTTATTAATATATTTTTATTTACTAGTAATGGGGGCGATCGGCGTTTTTTTTTTGGGACCTCGACATTATGGTGGACACATCGGACACTTTTGACACATTTTTGGGACCATTGTCATTTTTACAGCAATCAGTGCTATAAAAATGCACTGATTACTGTGAAAATGACACTTGCAGTGAAGGGTTTAACCTCTAGGTGGCGCTGTAGGGGTTAAGTGTGACCTAATGAGTGATTCTTACTTTAGGGGGCGTGACTTGGCATGTGACGTCACTGATCGTCGTTCTCTATGATAATTATTTTCAAGATTTAATAACAAAAACAACGAAAAATATATTTCTTTTTGTTTACATTTTCATTTTTTTGTTGTTTTTTCTTTCGTTTTGCAAAAAATAAAAAATAAACGGAAAAAAGCTCTATTTGTGTGGAAAAAATGATAAAGATGTCATACTGTGGGGGGGATGGGCTCACTGGAACATGACAGAGATCACTGGGAACAGAAGCTCTCTGTCAAGTTATCTGGCAGAATGGGGAATCGCCTTGTTTACATTAATTCCCATTCTGCCTCTCCTCGGTTTGCACAGGAGAGCTGACTTACCGCAGTATATCTGCATGAGCTGGTCGGCTAGTGGTTTTAAAAAAAAAATCTGACTCTAGTAACACTTTAACCACTTCAATACCAGGCACTTTCACCCCCTTCATGCCCAGGACAATTTTCAAATTTCAGCGCTTTCACTCTTTGAATGACAATTGCACGGTCATACAACGCTGTACCCAAACTAAATTGTTATCCTTTTCTTTTTTTTTTTTTTTTTTGTTTACAAACTTTTTTATTGTGTACAAAATAATGGTACAAACATTATGTCATGACATCAGAGAATTACAGTATTTTCAATCAATAATTATAATGATTTATGACAGAGTAACCGCCTTTATTTATTTATGACAACATCTATTACATATAAAAAATAAATGATTCAGTAGTATTTTGAAATGCAGGGTTGTTTTTGTGTATAAAAGAATTGGATGTGAAAAGGGGATTCTAATATGGGTCTAAAAGGTAGTCTGAATATTTGAACCATAGGTTCCATTTTTTACCCAGTAGGTGCATGGTATTATGCAAGGTATGCAAAATGTTTTCCATAAGGTAAATGTCGTTTATTCTAATTTTCAATTGGGAAATTGGTAACGATGGGGATTTCCAATGATAAGCTATCAGCCAATGGATGGATACACAAATTGTATGGACTATTCTTAATTGAAACGTGTTCAAACCCAAAATCGGGGCGAACAAGAGACAATTGGGAAGGGTAAGGGTTATAATTTTGTTTGAAATTTTAGAAGAAAATTTCTCTAGTCGTTTCCATAATTAGGCTGCTTTTTCACAGTCCCAAAAAATGTGAGAGAAGGAGCCGATTGAGGTGCAATCTCTAAAGCATGTATTGGGAACTGTGGGAAATATAGAATGGAGTTTGGCTGGAGTATAATACCACCTGGTAAATAGTTTAATTGCAGTTTCCCTAATTGTGATAGAATTAGTGCATTTAAGAAGATTGTCAATACATTCAGACCATTTCTCGAGGGGCAATACAAAATCGTATTCCTGTTCCCATTTGAGCATGTATGGTAATTTATCCTGGTTGGTGTTATTGATCAAGTTTAGATATATCTCTGATATTAGGCCTGTTCTTCTTGGGTATTTAGTACAGATATTCTCATAGAATGTCGGCGATGTATTGTCTAACAATGGGAAATTTGAATTATAGAAGTTTCTAATCCTTTTCTTCCCACAAACAGAGCTTTCTTTTGGTGGTATTTTTTGCTAAACAACACTAAAAAAGACTGATTTTTTTTAAAGTTTTTCTTTGTTTCTGTTATAAAATGTTGTTTTCTCTTTCACTGGGCACTGATGAGTTGGCACTGATGAGTTGGCACTGATAAGGTGGCACTGATGGACACTGATATGTAGAATTGATAGGCACCGATAGGCGGCACTGATATGCAGCACTGATGGGCACTGACAGGTGGAACTGATGGGGACTGACAGGTGGCACTTATGGACACTAATAGATGACACTGACGGGCAGCACTGATGATGAGGTACTGACAGGTTTTATTGTTTGGCAATGATTGGTACTGTGATAGGCACTGATTGGCACTGTTGTGGGCACTTACAGGCGTTTCTGATGGGGTACTGACTGGCAGCTGATGGGCACTGATTGGCATGGTTTGTGGCACATCTTAGAGGGCTGTTCTAATAATCAATGTGCCGTTCCCGCCTCTGTCAGGAAGAGCCGCCAATCGTCTCTCCCTGTCAGCGCGAACAGAGGAAAGCCGTTTACCCGCACTTCCTGGTTCATGCTCTTGCCTTATGGGATATGTATAATTTTCATTTAATAGCTGTAAAATATTGTAATTCTGAATATATTTTTCTATGGTATTCGGCAACAATGCTGTGATCAGCTGTGATTGATCACGTGGTAAGGAGCCGCCACTACGATCGGAGATGCGGTGTGTCATATTGACACACAACACCTCAGATCGCCCTGCTGCGCGCGCCGGTGTATTATCCTGCTGGACGTCATATGACGCCCAGTCAGGATAGCAGAACCACCGCACAGCCGTCATTCTGCTAGAGGCTGGGCGGGAAGTGGTTAAATAGATCCTGTAACAAGACCATTCATTTCAACAACAATCTCCAGTTACTGATGTTGGATGAGAAGACCTGGCTCACAATTGGCATTCCAATTCATACCAAATGTGTTCAGTAGGGTTGAGGTCAGGGCTCTGTGCAGGGCACTTGATTTCCCCCACACCAAACTGGTCAAACCATGTCTTTATGGAGCTGGCTTTGTACACAACGGCACACTCATGCTGGATCAGAAAAGGACCTTATCCAAACTGTTGTCACAAGTTTGGAAGAGCATAATTGTCTTAAATGGCTTTGTATACTGTATCATTAACGGTACCCTTCACTAGAAACACTTCAACTCCATCCCTAGAGTTCATAAAGCATATTGAAGAAAACTGTCCTCTATGCAACAAATGTTGCTACTTGTGAAGGATTCATATGCATGTTGGAAAAAGTGTACTGAGGACGTTGCATTATTATGATAAAATGCGTTCGGTGGACCTTCTGGTGATGTCACATCCAATTCTTCTGAAACTCACGGTGGCCATTTTGGATGAGGCAGATTTACCTGTAGATAGTTTTTTTCATTGTAAGAACAATAGTTTTCATTTTATTTGCATAAAAAAAATGTACTTTCACTATATAGAGCCCTCTCTGTCTTGATATATGAAACTTACTGCAAACATCCCTGAGTCACAAAGCAAAATCAGGAGACTGGCAAGGAGACAATTTAAAGAAGGACAGACCTGATGTCACGTACCTGGATGGAGTCTGAAGTGACGAGGTCAGCCTCTCTTTTATCTCCGGTCTTGGTCCCACTGACAGTGGAGACAGGAGGAACCAAGGAAAGTTATAGCGTTTACAAAATAGGGGATACATTTCTGGACTTTTATTTTTTTTATTGTTTTTACTAGGGATGAGCTTTATGTTTGGGTCGAACATGAGGTCGACTCGAACATTGGCTGGTCGCCGAATAGGGATGAGCTTCGAGTTTGAGTCAAACTCATGTTCGACTCAAACATTGCCTGTTCGCCCATTCGCCAAACAGCGAACAATTTGGGGTGTTCGCGGCAAATTCGAAAAGTCTATGGGAGAAATCTAAAGTGCTAATTTTAAAGGCTTATATGCAAGTTATTGTCCTAAAAAGTGTTTGGGGACCCGGGTCCTGCCCCAGGGGACATGTATCAATGCAAAAAAAAGTTTTAAAAACGGAAGTTTTTTCAGGAGCAGTGATTTTAATAATGCTTAAAGTGAAACAATAAAAGTGAAATATTCCTTTAAATTTCGTACCTAGGGGGTGTGTATAGTATGCCTGTAAAGTCGAGCTTGTTTCCAGTGCTTAGAACTGTCCCTGCACAAAGTGTCATTTCTGAAGGAAAAAAAGTCATTTAAAACTCACTCGTGGCTATAATAAATTGTCGGCTCCCGGCAATACATAGAAAAGTCATTGATAAAAAAAAAAATGCGTGGGGGTCCCCCCAAATTCAATTACCAGGCCCTTCAGGTCTGGTATGGATATTAAGGGGAACCCTGCCGCAAATGTAAAAAAAAATGCATGGAGTTCCCCCTAAATAATCCATACCAGGCCCTTGAGGTCTGGTATGGATTTTAAGGGGAACTCCACCCCAAATAAAAAAAAAATGGCGTGGAGTTCCCCCAAAAATCTATACCAGACCCTTTATCTGAGCGCACAACCTGGCAGGCCGCAGGAAAAGAGGGGGGACGAGAGAGCGCCCCCCTCCTGAACAGTACCAGGCCACATGCCCTCAACATGGGGAGGATGTCCCCATGTTGATGGGGACAAGGGCCTCATCCCCACAACCCTTGCCCGGTGGTTGTGGGGGTCTGCGGGCGGGGGGCTTATCGGAATCTGGAAGACCACTTTAACAAAGGGGACCCCCAGATCCCACCCCCCCATGTGAATTGGTTATGGGGTACATTGTACCCCTACCATTTCACAAAGAAAGTGTAACAAATTGTAAAAAAAAAAACACAGACACCGTTGGGAAAGTCCTTTATTAAAAAAAAAAAAAAAAAAAACATTCCAGCGATGAAATCCAGTGTCCTGTGGTGATCCGATGTCCAGCGCTGTCCACACGAAACGTCATTTGGCTGAGCCTGAGCGGACCTGATGGGGAACTTCCTCCGCAGTGTATTAAATAAAGAGACCCGCCCCTTCTAAAGTTCCCCATCAGGTCCGCTCAGCCAATGACGTAGGTGTAAGGCTAAGCGGACCAGATGCGGAACGTGAGAAGGGGCGGGTCTATTCATTTAATACACTGCGGAGGAAGTTCCCCATCAGGTCCGCTCAGTCAATGACGTAGGTGGGGTCTGACATACGAGGGGGCGGTCCTGATGGGGAACTTCCACCGCAGTGTAATAAATACGTTCCGCATCTGGTCCGCTTAGCCTTACACCTACGTCATTGGCTGAGCGGACCTGATGGGGAACTTTAGAAGGGGCGGGTCTATTCATTTATTACACTGCGGAGGAAGTTCCCCATCAGGTCCGCTCAGGCTCAGCCAATGACATTTCGTGTGGGCAGCACTGGACATTGGATCACTGCGGGACACTGGATTTCATTGCTGGAATGTTTTTTTTTATTTTTTATTTTTTTTATTTTTAATAAAGGACTTTCCCAACGGTGTCTGTGTTTTTTTTTACAACTTGTTACACTTTCTTTGTAAATGGTAGGGATACAATGTACCCCATTACCAATTCACATAGGGGGGCGGGATCTTGGGGTCACCTTTGTTAAAGGGGTCTTCCAGATTCCGATAAGCCCCCCGCCCGCAGACCCCCACAACCACCGGGCAAGGGTTTTGGGGATGAGGCCCTTGTCCCCATCAACATGGGGACATCCTCCCCATGTTGAGGGCATGTGGCCTGGTATGGTTCAGGAGGGGGGGCGCTCTCTCGTCCCCCCTCTTTTCCTGCCGCCTGCCAGGTTGCGTGCTCGGATAAAGGCTCTGGTATGGATTTTTGGGGGAACTCCACGCCATTTTTTTAAAAATTTTGGGTGGAGTTCCCCTTAAAATCCATACCAGACCTGAAGGGCCTGGTATGGATATTTGGGGGAACCCCACGCATTTTTTTTTAAATTTGCGGCAGGGTTCCCCTTAATAGCCATACCAGATCTGAAGGGCCTGGTAATTAAATTTGGGGGGACCCCCATGCATTATGTTTTTTTTTTTTTACCGATGACTTTTCTATGTATTCCTGGGAGCCGACATTATAGCCGCGAGTGAGTTTTAACCACTTAAGCCCCGGACCATTTGGTAGCTAGAGGACCAGAGGTGATTTCAGAATTTTGCACTGCGCTGCTTTAACTGTAAATTGTGCGGACATGCAATGTTGTACCCAAACGAAATTTGGGTCCTTTTTCTTCCCACAAATAGAGCTTTCTTTTAATGGTATTTGATTGCCTCTGTGATTTTTATTTTTTGCGATATAAACGGAAATAGACTGAAAATTTTGAAAAAAAATGATATTTTCTACTTTTTGTTATAAGAAAAATCTAATAAACTCAATTTTAGTCATACATTTAGGCCAAAATGTATTCAGCCACATGTCTTTAGTAAAAAAAATGTCAATAAGCGTATATTTATTGGTTTGCGCAAAAGTTATAGCGTCTACAAACTAGGGTACATTTTCTGGAATTTACACAGCTTTTAGTTTATGACTGCCTATCTCATTTCTTGAGGTGCTAAAATGGCAGGGCAGTACAAAACCCCCCAAATGACCCCATTTTGGAAAGTAGACATCCCAAGGAAATTGCTGAGAGGCATGTTGAGCCCATTGAATATTTTTTTTTTGTTTCAAGTGATTGAATAATGACTAAAAAAAAAAAAAAATTACAAAAAGTTGTCACTAAATGATATATTGCTCACACATGCCATTGTTATATGTGGAATTGCACCCCAAAATACATTTTGCTGCTTCTCCTGAGTACGGGGATACCACATGTGTGGGACTTTTTAGGAGCCTAGCCACGTACGGGCCCCCGGAAACCAAGCACCGCCTTCAGGATTTCTAAGGGCGCAAATTTTTGATTTCACTCCTCACTACCTATCACAGTTTTGAAGGCCATAAAATGCCAAAATAGCACAAAACCCCCCCAAATGACCCTATTTTAGAAAGTAGACACCCCAAGGAAATTGCTGAGAGGCCTGTTGAGCCCATTGAATATTTTTTTCTTGTCCCAAGTGATTGAATAATGACAAAAAAAAAAAAATTACAAAAAGTTGTCACTAAATGACATATTGCTCACACATGCCATGGTTATATGTGGAATTACACCCCAAAATACATTTTGCTGCTTCTCCTGAGTATGGGGATACCACATGTGTGGGACTTTTTAGGAGCCCAGCCGCGTACGGGACCCCGAAATCCAAGCACCACCTTCAGGATTTCTAGGCACAAATTTTTGATTTCACTCCTCACTACCTATCACAATTTCGAAGGCCATAAAATGCCAAAATAGCACAAAACCCACCCAAATGACCCTATTTTGGAAAGTAGACACCCCAAGCTATTTGCTGAGAGGCATGGTGAGTATTTTACAGCTCTCATTTGTTTTTGAAAATGAAGAAAGAATTTTTTATTTTTTTTCAATTTTCAAAACTTTGTGACAAAAAGTGAGATCTGCAAAATGCTCACAATACCTCTCAGCAAATAGCTTGGGGTGTCTACTTTCCAAAATGGGGTCATTTGGGGGGGTTTTGTGCCATCTGGGCATTCCATGGCCTCCGAAACTGTGATAGGCAGTGAGAAGTGAAATCAAAAATTTACACCCTTAGAAAGCCTGAAGGCAGTGCTTGGATTTTGGGGTCCCGTACGCGGCTAGGCTCCTAAAAAGTCTCACACATGTGGTATCCCCGTACTCAGGAGAAGCAGCAGAATGTATTTTGGGGTGTAATTCCACATATGCCCATGGCATGTTTGAGCAATATATCATTTAGTGACAACTTTGTGCAAAAAAATAAAAAAAAAATTGTCTTTTTTCCGCAACTTGTGTCAACATATAAAATATTCCATGGACTCGACATGCCTCTCAGTATATAGCTTGGGGTGTCTACTTTCCAAAATGGGGTCATTTTGGGGGGTTTTGAACTGTTCTGGCATTTTATACACAACATTAGGAAGCTTACATCCACTCTTCTAACCACTCGAACACAAAGCCCTTTTTGACACTTTTTGTTTACATGAAAACATATTTTTTTTTGCAAGAAAATTATGTTGAACCCCCAAACATTATATATATTTTTAAAGCAAAGGCCCTACAGATTAAAATGGTGGGTGTTGCATTTTTTTTTTCTACACAGTATTTGTGCAGCGATTTTTCAAACGCATTTTTTTGGGAAAAAATACACTTTTTTAAATTTTAATGCACTAAAACACACTATATTGCCCAAATGTTTGAGGAAATAAAAAAGATGATCTTAGGCCGAGTACATAGATACCAAACACGACATGCTTTAAAATTTCGCACAAACGCGCATTGGCGACAAACTACATACATTTTTAAAAGCCTTTAAAAGCCTTTACAGGTTACCCCGTTAGATTTACAGAGGAGGTCTACTGCTAAAATTACTGCCCTTGATCTGACCTTCGCGGTGATACCTCACATGCATGGTGCAATTGCTGTTTACATATGACGCCAGACCGACGCTTGCATTCGCCATTGGGCAAGAGCAGGGCAGGACAGGGGTGCTTTTTTTTTTTTTTATTATTAATTTTGCTTTTTTTTTTTTTTTAAATTGTTCCTTCCATATTTTTTTTTTTTATCATTTTTATTGTTATCTCAGGGAATGTAAATATCCCCTATTATAGCAATAGGTAGTGACAGGTACTCTTTTTTGAAAAAAAATGGGGTCTTCTAGACCCTAGATCTTTCCTCTGCCCTCAAAGCATCTGACCACACCAAGATCGGTGTGATAAAATGCTTTCCCAATTTCCCAATGGCACTTTTTATATCCGGGGGGGACATTCCCTCCCACTGCTTGTAAAAGCAGTCCAGAGGCTAATTAGCCACTAGGATTGCTTTTACATGAAAGCCGGCCACTGGCTGAAAAGAATGATACCAAGATGATACCTAAACCCGCAGGCATCATTCTGGTATAAACATTCAAAGTCCAGCAACATACCAGTACGTTGCTGGTCCTTGTTGGACATGTTCTGTAATCTTTTTTTTTCATGCAGCCAAAAAAAAGAGATTGATCGGTGGGTATGCCCACCATTAGAATACCGCCCTTCATCCACCCACTTCTAATGATGGTCATACATGCACCATTTATATATGCCGAAGCATGGGGGCATCCTCCCGCAAAAAAGTTATGCCGCACACACATGGTCGGACTTTTCCACGGGCAAGCCTCCATCGGAATTTCGACCGTATGTACGTGGCATTAGGAGCAAAATCGCTCCTCCGCTTCTCCGCCCCTGCTGCCCCAATGCTTCGGCATATATGCTCTTTTTTTTTAACTGTGGTGGTGAAATCACCTCCTACAGCACTGGAGTCGCAGGGATCAGGCCTGTCTCTGCGAACGCTGCAGTTATGTGTGTTGTGTTTTGTAAGTGACAGTGATCGATCGATACTGCACTTGGGTGGCCTGGGCTGGACGAAGGGGCAAAACGCAGGTGCTAGCAGGTATCTGGGCTGATCCCGCTAACACTGCGTTTTTGGGAACCCTAAACTGCTGGAGACGCTAGTATAGATCTGATCAGATCAGATATTGATCTGTTCAGATACTATACCACTAAGGGAGGTGTATGCTTCACGCGTGGGTGTTAGCGTTACTGGCACTAACCTGACACTGCCTGGGGTGTGACGCAGACCCTCTCTGACGCTAAAACCTAATTGATATCACCCTCCGGGCGATCAGGGGGTTAAACCTTTATTGGGTTATATACGGTGGGTGCCCTGACACTATAAAAAGCAAACTAACTAACCAGCGTCACCCGTAACACTTATATGGTGATCACTGGTGAATAGGTTAACTAGGGGCAATTAGGGGGTTAAAACCTTTATTAGATAATATATGGGGGTACCTGACGCTATAAAAACCTGCGGCGAACCTAAAAAAAATTACTGGCTACCGATCTGCATCACCGACGCTAAGACAGCGATCAGAAAAATGATCGCTTAGCAACAGTGGTGATAGGGGGTGAAAGGGTTACCTGGGGGGCGATCAAGGGGGTTAAACCTTTATTAGATAATTTATGGGGGTACCTGACGCTATAAAAACCTGCGGCGGACCTAAAAAAAATTACTGGCTACCGATCTGCATCACCGACAATAAGACAGCGATCAGAAAAACGATCGCTTAGCGACAGTGGTGATAGGGGGTGAAAGGGTTACCTGGGGGGCGATCAAGGGGTTAAACCTTTATTAGGTAATATATTGGGGTACCTGACACTATAAAAACCTGCGGCGAACCTAAAAAAAATAGCTGGCTACCGATCTGCATCACCGACAATAAGACAGCGATCAGAAAAACGATTGCTTAGCGACAGTGGTGATAGGGGGTGAAAGGGTTACCTGGGGGGCGATCAAGGGGATTAAACCTTTATTAGGTAATATATGGGGGTACCCAACGCTATAAAAACCTGCGGCGAACCTAAAAAAAAAACTGGCTACCGATCTGCATCACCGACAATAAGACAGCGATCAGAAAAACGATCGCTTAGCGACAGTGGTGATAGGGGGTGAAAGGGTTACCTGGGGGGCGATCAAGGGGGTTAAACCTTTATTAGGTAATATATGGGGGTACCCGACGCTATAAAAACCTGCGGCGAACCTAAAAAAAACTGGCTACCAATCGGCATCACCGACCATAAAACAGCGATCAGAAAAACGATCGCTTAGTGACAGCGGTGCTAGGGGGTGAAAGGGTTACCTGGGGGGGGGCGATCAAGGGGGTTAAACCTTCATTAGGTAATATATGGGGGTACTCGACGCAATAAAAAAATGCGGCGAACCTAAAAAAAATAACTGGCTACCGATCTGCATCACCGACAATAAGACAGCGATCAGAAAAACGATCGCTTAGCGACAGTGGTGATAGGGGGTGAAAGGGTTACCTGGGGGGCGATCAAGGGGGTTAAACCTTTATTAGGTAATATATGGGGGTACCCGATGCTATAAAATACTGCGGCGAGCCTAAAAAAAACTGGCTACCGATCGGCATCACCGACAATAAGACAGCGATCAGAAAAACGATCGCTTAGCGACAGTGGTGATAGGGGGTGAAAGGGTTACCTGGGGGGCGATCAAGGGGTTAAACCTTTATTAGGTAATATATTGGGGTACCTGACGCTATAAAAACCTGCGGCGAACCTAAAAAAAATAACTGGCTACCGATCTGCATCACCGACAATAAGACAGCGATCAGAAAAACGATCGCTTAGCGACAGTGGTGATAGGGGGTGAAAGGGTTACCTGGGGGGCGATCAAGGGGGTTAAACCTTTATTAGGTAATATATGGGGGTACCCGACGCTATAAAAACCTGCGGCAAACCTAAAAAAAACTGGCTACCGATCGGCATCACCGACCATAAAACAGCGATCAGAAAAACGATCGCTTAGTGACAGCGGTGCTAGGGGGTGAAAGGGTTACCTGGGGGGGCGATCAAGGGGGTTAAACCTTTATTAGGTAATATATGGGGGTACTCTACGCTATAAAAACCTGCGGCGAACCTAAAAAAAATTACTGGCTACCGATCGGCATCACCGACGCTAAGACGGCGATCAGAAAAATGATCGCTTAGCGACAGTGGTGATAGGGGGTGAAAGGGTTATCTGGGGGGCGATCAAGGGGGTTAAACCTTTATTAGATAATTTATGGGGGTACCTGACGCTATAAAAACCTGCGGCGAACCTAAAAAGAAATTACTGGCTACCGATCTGCATCACCGACAATAAGACAGCGATCAGAAAAATGATCGCTTAGCGACAGTGGTGATAGGGGGTGAAAGGGTTACCTGGGGGGCGATCAAGGGGGTTAAACCTTTATTAGATAATTTATGGGGGTACCTGACGCTATAAAAACCTGCGGCGAACCTAAAAAAAATTACTGGCTAACGATCTGCATCACCGACAATAAGACAGCGATCAGAAAAACGATCGCTTAGCGACAGTGGTGATAGGGGGTGAAAGGGTTACCTGGGGGGCGATCAAGGGGTTAAACCTTTATTAGGTAATATATTGGGGTACCTGACGCTATAAAAACCTGCGGCGAACCTAAAAAAAATAACTGGCTACCGATCTGCATCACCGACAATAAGACAGCGATCAGAAAAACGATCGCTTAGCGACAGTGGTGATAGGGGGTGAAAGGGTTACCTGGGGGGCGATCAAGGGGGTTAAACCTTTATTAGGTAATATATGGGGGTACCCGACGCTATAAAAACCTGCGGCGAACCTAAAAAAACTGGCTACCGATCGGCATCACCGACCATAAAACAGCGATCAGAAAAACGATCGCTTAGTGACAGCGGTGCTAGGGGGTGAAAGGGTTACCTGGGGGGGGGGCGATCAAGGGGGTTAAACCTTTATTAGGTAATATATGGGGGTACTCGACGCTATAAAAACCTGCGGCGAACCTAAAAAAAATTACTGGCTACCGATCGGCATCACCGACGCTAAGACGGCGATCAGAAAAATGATCGCTTAGCGACAGTGGTGATAGGGGGTGAAAGGGTTATCTGGGGGGCAATCAAGGGGTTAAACCTTTATTAGGGGGGTTAGGGGGCTACACTGGACCTAAAACTAAACTTTGGTGACACTTTTACAGTCACAAATGTCACTGATTGCAGTGATCAGTAAATAAATGGTCACTGCAATCAGTGACACTGTGGCTGGGGGCTAGGGGGTGATCTGGGGGGTGATCTGGGGGTGTCTGGGGGGGCCTGGGGGGGGCGATTTATGCACCTATGTGTCTTGGTGTCAGTGTAGTGTTTTGTGCACTAACCTTGCATCTTCTCCTGTACGGCGCTCGGTATATGTGAGCGCCGCAGGAGAGATGACATCACTTCCTCTGCCTGTGTAAACATTACACAGGCAGGGGAAGCTCTCTCATTCGCCGGGAGCGATCAAGAAGGGGTGGCCGGAATCGAACGGCCGTCCCCTCATGCCTGATCGCTCCCGATCAGTTAACCACCGCTCACTGTAAAGAAGGGGGGTCCGATCGGACCCCCCAACTATACAAAGGCAGTCACGTAGATATACGTGATTCTGCCTGTCGGTGCCATTCTGCCAACGTATATTTACAGTGGGCGGTCGTTAAGTGGTTAAGACCCGGACCAATACGCAGCATAAGGACCAGGCCCCTTTTTGCGATTCGGCACTGCGTTGCTTCAACTGACAATTGCGCGGTCGTGCGACGTGGTTACCAAACAAAATTGGCGTCCTTTTTTTCCCACAAATATAGCTTTCTTTTGGTGGTATTTTATCACCTCTGCGGTTTTTATTTTTTGCGCTATAAGCAAAAATAGAGCGACAATTTTGAAAAAAAATCTATATTTTTTACTTTTTGCTATATTAAATATCCCCCAAAAATATATATAAAAACATTTTTTCCTCAGTTTAGGCCGATACGTATTCTTCTACATATTTTTGGTAAAAAAAATCGCAATCAGCGTTTATTGATTGGTTTGCGCAAAAGTTATGGGGTTTCCAAAATAGTGGGTCGTTTTATGGCATTTTTATTATTATTTTTTTTTTTTTTACTAGTAATGGCAGCGATCAGCAATTTTTTTCGGGACTGTGACATTATGGCGGACACATCGGACACTTTTGACACTATTTTGGGACCATTGTCATTTTTACAGCGACCAGTGCTATAAAAATGCACTGGTTACTGTAAAAATTACACTGGCAGTGAAGGGGTTAACCAGGAGGGGGCGCTGTAGGGGTTAAGTGTGCCCTGATTTGTGTTTCTTACTGTGGGGGGGGGGGGCGTGGCTTAGCGTGTGACGTCACTGATCGTCGTTCCCTATTACAGGGAACAGACGATCAGTGACAGGCACACTAGGAAGCACGGGGAGAGGTTTGTTTACACTTACCTCTCCCCGTTCTTCCTCTCCGTGACCCGATCGCGGGACACCAGCGGTGATCGGGTCTGCTGTTCTTGTGGGGATGGTCACGGACAAGAGGACCGTGTCACGAGCACGCCGCCGGCGGCGCGCTTGCAACCCACGGCTGGGCTCTTAAAGGGGACTTCCCTGTACGCCCATGTGCCCAGCCGTGCCATTTTTCTGACGTACATCGGCGTGCGGCGGTCCTCAAGTGGTTAAATTACTTTTTTTCCTTCAGAAATTACACTTTGTGCAGGGACAGTTCTAAGCACGGGAAACAAGCGCGACTTTACAGGCATACTATATACACACCCTAGGTACAAAATTTTAAGGAATATTTCACTTTAATTTTTTCACTTTAAGCATTATTAAAATCACTGCTCCCGAAAAAACGTCCGTTTTTTAAAACTTCTTTTTGCATTGATACATGTCCCCTGGGGCAGGACCCGGGTCCCCAAACACTTTTTAGGACAATAACTTGCATATTAGCCTTTATAATTAGCACTTTTGATTTTGAACGTTCGAGTCCATTGTATTTAATAGGGTTCTAAAGTTCACGCAAACCTTCTGTCTGTTTGGAGGTTCTGGTGCGAACCGAACGGGGGGGTGTTCGGCTCATCCCTATCGCCGAATAGCGAACAATTCGAAAGCCGCGGAACACCCTTTAAAAGTCTATGGGAGAAATCAAAAGTGCTAATTTTAAAGTTTAATATGCAAGTTATTGTCATTAAAAGTGTTTGGGGACCTGGTTCCTGCCCCAGGGGACATGCATCAATGCAAAAAAAAGTTTTAAAAATGGACGTTTTTTCGGGAGCAGTGATTTAAATAATGCTTAAAGTGAAACAATAAAAGTAAAATATTCCTTTAAATTTCGTACCTGGGGGGTGTCTATAGTATGCCTGTAAAGTAGCGCATGTTTCCTGTGCTTAGAAAAGTCCCTGCACAAAATGACATTTCTAAAAAAAAGTAATTTAAAACTACTCGCGGCTATAATGAATTGTCTGGTCCCGGCAATACAGAAAAAAGTCATTGCAAAAAAAGACATGGGGTCCCCCCAAATTCCATTACCAGGCCCTTCAGGTCTGGTATGGATTTTAAGGGGAACCCCACGCCAAAATAAAAAAAATGGCATGGGGGTTCCCCCCAAAAATCCATACCAGACCCTTATCCGGGCACGCAACCTGGCAGGCCAAAGGAAAATAGGGGGGGACAAGAGAGCGCCCCCCCTCCTGAACTGTACTAGGCCACATGCCCTCAACATGGGGAGGATGTCCCCATGTTGATGGGGACAAGGGTCTCATCCCCACAACCCTTGCCCGGTGGTTGTGGGGGTCTGTGGGTGGGGGGCTTATCGGAATCTGGAAGCCCCCATTAACAAAGGGGACCCCCAGATCCCGGCCCCCCCTATGTGAATTGGTAACGGGGTAAATTGTACCCCTACCATTTCACCCAAAAAAGTGACAAAAAAGGTAAAAAAACACACACACAAGTCCTTTAATAAAAAAAAAATTCCAGCGCTGTAATCCTTCTACGACCCGCCGCCATGAACGATACAGCCTCCTCCATAAGAGGTGCCCGGCCGAATGACACGTGACCCATCTGACAGCTCTTAAATAAGCGAGGGCGGGGCCACCTGTGATGTGGACGGGTGACTCCGCCCCCCTCTGACACAATGGGGGTTTCCGGCGGTTTCCCCGTGGTGTCACGGGTGACCCCGCCCCCCTCTGACGCATCACGGGAAACCCGGTCTTTTCCTGCGGCCTGCCAGGTTGCGTGCTCGGATAAGAGTCTGGTATGGATTTTTGGGGGGAACCCCACGCCGTTTTTTTTATTTTGGCGCGGGGTTCCCCTTAAAATACATACCAGACCCTTGTTCTGGTATGGATTTTGAGAGGGACCCTTACGCCATTTTTTTTTAAAATTTGGCACAGGGTTACCCTAATATCCATACCAGACCTGAAGGGCCTGGTAATGGAATTTGGGGGGACCCCCACACATTTATTTATTTTTGATACAGGGTTCCCCTTAATATTCTGGTCTGGTAATGGACTGGGGGGGAACCCATGTTGTTTTTTGCAATGACTTTTATCTGTTTTGCCGGGACTCGACAATTCATTATAGCCGCGAGTAGTTTTAAATGACTTTTTTTCCTTTAGAAATGTCATTTTGTGCAGGGACTTTTCTAAGCACGGGAAACATGCGGTACTTTACAGGCATACTATAGACACCCCCAGGTACGAAATTTAAAGGAATATTTCACTTTTATTGTTTCACTTTAAGCATTAATAAAATCAATGTTCCCGAAAAAACTTTAGTTTTTAAAACTTTGTTTTGCATTGTTACATGTCCCCTGGGGCAGGACCCAGGTCCCCAAACACTTTTTATGGCAATAACTTGCATATTAACCTTTAAAATTAGCACTTTTGATTTTTCATGTTCGTTTTCCATAGACTTTAACGGTTTTCGCATGTTCAAACTAATTTTTTGCCTGTTCGCATGTTCTGCTGCGAACCGTACAGGGGGGGGTGTTCGGCTCATCCCTAGTTTTTACTGGTAATAACGGTGATCAGCGATTTTTTGTGGGATTGCGGCAGACAAACCTGACCCTAAGTGACACTTTTTGGGGACCAGTGACACCAATACAGTGATCAGTGCTAAAACATGCACTGCCAATGTTTTAATGACACCAGCAGGGAAGGGGTAACATCAGGGGCGATCTAAGGGTTATGTGCGTTCCCTGCAAGTGTTTTCTAACTGTGTAGGGCAGGGGTGGGCAGCCTCTGCCCTCCGGCTGTTTTAAAACTACAAGTCCCATGAAACATTGCAAGACTCTAACAATCACAGGCATGACTCCTAAAGGCAAAGGCATGATGGGATTTGTAGTTTCACCACAGCTGGAGGGCCGAGGTTGCTTACCCTTTGGTATAGGGGATGGACTGACAGGAAGAACACAGAGATCGCTCTTCCTGATTACAAGGAACAGAAGATTTCTGTGTACTTGCCTGTCAGAACAGGGATATGTCTTGTTTACATAGGCAGATCCCCATTCTGCTTCTCTGTGGAGCGATTGCGGGTGGCTGGTGGACATCGGGTACGATGGACCCATGGATTGGCTCCCCCTCCGTGCAGGGCGCACATGCGCCTCCGGCAGCGTGCACGCGCTCACAGTATCTAGTGCACGAATAACAACGTACAGGTACGTTTTTTCACGCAATAGGGCCACCCTGCCGCAGTATATATGCGGTGGTTAAAGCGGAATTACACTGCATCTGAGCACTACAAACCAAAAACACTATTGAATAAATGTTTTATATTCAAAGCCAACTCCCCCATCCATCCATGTCTCCTTGTTTCTGTTTTGCTAAGAAATGACTTTGAAAAACATCCCCCCTAGCATTTCTGACTGTGGCCATCTTGAGTAAGGGCAAATGATTCATGTAACATGTTCTTCCTGGAATACATCTGCCCTTAGCTCAGGCATGCAGGCAGGGGGTGTGTTTAGCTGAGAAAACCCTCCTTCCCTTCTGAAGACTTTTGGGATGTATGAAATTAGTTGTCCAGGTATGGAAAGCAGGAAGTAACAAAAGAATTGTGAAAACAAATAAAAATAAAGGTTTAAAACAAGCAAATATAATATACTTTTCTATCTATTTACTAATAGCCACTGTTGATTGAGAGAGTGAAGTTCCGCTTTAATATTAAAGATAAATACAACTGGGTATATACTAATTATCACAATCCCTGAAGTTCAACAGCTTTGTTACAATTACCAAATCTCACTAGGCCACGTACTGTAATTTATTGCTGATATTTGTATTTAAATACAAGATGTGAAACTAACACTCATAGACTGAACAAATGGGACAATGAGAATAGCACACATGTGTTACCTCATTTGCTTTACAAAAAATGATTTTTTGCAAGAGTGGATACTTTATTTTTAATTTTATTTACTGATCTTACTTTTTTTATATTGTATAGAATTTCATCTGTATAGTTGTGGCCATATCCCATAAAAATGAACAACAAAACCAAAATAAATGAGTTCCTTCTTCTTGGATTTCAGAACCTTCATCAGTACCACATTTTAATTTTATTGCTACTCATTTTGATCTATACTAGTACTATCGTTGGAAATCTGATGATACTAATATTGGTGTCAACCAGACACTCTCTCAGAAACCCAATGAACTTTTTCCTTGGTCAGCTTTCCTTATGCGACATTTTAATTAGTACCAATGTGGCTCCGAATATGATCCATATTCTAGTCCACAATGGGAGTCGTGTATTTGTTAAAAGCTGTGCAGTTCAGTTGTTTTTCTTTGGTGCTTCTGCACTAATAGAGTGTTGTCTTCTCACTATGATGTCCTATGATCGATATTTGGCCATCTGTAAGCCACTTCATTACTTATCCATTATGACTGTAAGGTTTACTTACTATTTGGCTGTTTGGTGTTGGGTTATTGGTTTTTCACTATCATTTATAATTCATATCGGTATCCTTGAGTTGCATTTTTGTGATCGGTACACCATTGACCACTTTTTTTGTGACCTCGCCCCCCTTCTCGATCTTTCTTGCATAGATACAACAAAGGTTAGAATAGAGGTCTCTGTAGTGACAACTTTATTGGGACTTGTTCAGTTTTTTCTTATCATTGTGAGCTATTCCTACATTTTAAAATCCATTTTCCGTATTCCCTCCTCATTTGGGAGGCAAAAAGCCTTCTCCACCTGCAGCTCACATTTAATTGTTGTTTTGGTATATTATGGATCCCTCATTATCCTTTATTTATCTCCAACAAAGGGGAACTACCTAAACCTTAACAAGATGTTGTCCTTTTTTAACACGGTGGTCACCCCACTATTTAACCCTATCGTTTACAGCCTGCGGAGCAAAGAGATTAGAAAAGCCTTTAGAAAATTATTTGTTTTAGGAAAAGAGCACATTATGAAGCTCATCTGACTATGTAAATTCATAGAACCCAAGATCAAAAAGCAGCATGAATTAAAAAATAAGACAACAGTAAAGTTAGTCCAATTTTTTTTTTTAATTGTGAAGGATAATGTTACGCTAAGTAAATTGATACCCAACATGTCACGCTTCAAAATTGCGCCCTTTTGTGGAATGGCGACAAACTTTTACCCTTCAAAATCTCTATAGGCGACGTTTAAAAATTTCTACAGGTGACCAGTTTTGAGTTACAGAGGAGTTCTTGGGCTAGAATTATTGTTCTCGCTCTAACAATCGCGGCAATACCTCACATGTGTGGTTTGAATACCGTTTTCATATGCAGGAGCTACTCACTTATGTGTTTGCTTCTGCGCGCAAGCTCAGCGGGATGGAGCGCTTTAAAAAATAAATAAAAAATCTTATTTCATTTACTATTTATTTTTTATTTTGACACTGTCCTTACATCCCTTGTAATAGAAAAAAAAGCATGACAGGACCTCTTAAATATGAGATCTGGGGTCAAAAAGACCTCAGACCTCCTATTTACACTAGAACGCAATAATAAAAAAAAAATCTGCCGCAGAGACCACATTTATCTGAAAGCAGACCACCCTCTGAGGAAGAGGATACTGGGGTTATGGCAGCTATCTGCTGCATTAACAGCGATATTCCTCTTCAAACAGCTGACGTATAACGACAGCGGACGGTCCGCAATTGGTTAATTATCTGAGAGCTAGCTGAAGATTAACCGGATTGCCTCACAGCAGCACTGGACTACTCTTATTTTCCTCCCCACTTCAAGAAATTGTGTTGCTGAAACTATTAAAGCTGCATTTCACCAAGAACTCTCTGTAAGAGCAGGTTGAATTGTGCTATAGTTACTCTTTGCCGCAGTTGTATTTGTATATCTGTTATTTACCTATTTTCTTTTATGTGAAGGAGCAGTAGAGAGTGGTCTGACACTCATAGGAGTCATTCCTTTGCTCTCCTGTAGCCCACTCAAATAGATATTATATACATGTACAGTATCTCACAAAAGTGAGTACACCCCTTACATTTGTGTAAATATTTTATTATATCTTTTCATGTGACAACACTGAAGAAATTAAACTTTGCTACAATGTAAAGTAGTGAGTGTACAGCTTGTATAACGGTGTAAATTTGCTGTCCCCTCAAAATAACTCAACACACAGCCATTAATGTCTAAACCACTGGAAACAAAAGTGAGTATACCCCTAAGTGAAAATGTCCAAATTGGGCCCAATTAGCCATTTTCCCTCCCCGGTGACATGTGTCTCCTTAGTGTTACAATGTCTCAGGTGTGAATGGGGAGCAGGTGTGTTAAATTTGGTATTATCGCTCTCACTCTCTCATACTGGTCCCTGGAAGTTCAACATGGCACATCATGGCAAAGAACTCTCTGAGGATCTGAAAAAAAAAGAATTGTTGCTCTACATAAAGATGGCCTAGGCTATAAGAAGATTGCCAAGACCCTGAAACTGAGCTGCAGCACATTGGCCAAGACCATATAGCAGTTTAACAGGACAGGTTCCACTCAGAACAGGCCTCGCCATGGTCGACCAAAGAAGTTGAGTGCACATGCTCAGTGTCATATCCAGAGGTTGTCTTTGGGAAATAGACTTATGAGTGCTGCCAGCATTGCTGCAGAGGTTGAAGGGGTGAGGGGTCGGCCTGTCAGTGCTCAGACTATACTCTGCACACTGCATCAAATTGGTCTGCATGACTGTCGTCCCAGAAGGAAGCCTTTTCTAAAGATGATGTACAAGAAAGCCCACAATTTAGTTTGCTGAAGACAAGCAGACTAAGGACATGGATTACTGGAACCATGTCCTGTGTTCTGATGAGACCAAGATAAACGTATTTGGTTCAGATGGTGACAAGCGTGTGTGACGGCAACCAGGTGAGGAGTACAAAGACAAGTGTGTCTTGCCTACAGTCAAGCATGGTGATGGGAGTGTCATGGTCTGGGGCTGCATGAGTGCTGCCGACACTGGGGAGCTACAGTTCATTGAGGGAACCATGAATGCCAACATGTACTGTGACATACTGAAGCAGAGCATGATCCCCTCCCTTCAGAGACTGGGCCGCAGGGCAGTATTCCAACATGAAAACGACCCCAAACACACCTCCAAGACGACCACTGCCTTGCTAAAGAAGCTAAGGGTAAAGCTAATGGACTGGCCAAGCATGTCTTCAGACCTAAACCCTATTGAGTGTCTGTGGGGCCTCCTCAAACGGAAGGTGGAGTAGCACAAGGACTCTAACATCCACCAGCTCTGTGATGTCATCATGGAAGAGTGGAAGAGGATTCCAGTGGCAACCTGTGAAGTTCTGGTGAAAATATTGGTGGCCACACAAAATATTAACACTTTGGGCCCAATTTGGACATTTCACTTAGGGGTGTACTCACTTTTGTTGCCAGTGGTTTAGACATTAATGGCTGTGTGTTGCGTTATTTTGAGGGGACAGCAAATTTACACTGTTATACAAGCTGTACACTCACTACTTTACATTGTAGCAAAGTGTAATTTCTTCAGTGTTGTCACATGAAAAGATAGAAGAAAATATTTCCAAAAATGTGAGGGGTGTACCCACTTTTGTGAGATACTGTATTTGGGTATGGGAAATATAGTGTGCACTGTTGGATGTTTGAATGATAAATGTGATAGTTATTTTTCTGCTAAGAATATCCTTTGAAGGGCAACCTGTTTGGAGTTAAATTCAGGTTTGTACTTTTATTCTTTCTCCTTTCATTCCATTGAGTAAACCATTTCTGATTTAACAAATTCTGGTGTATTTCATTATTGTTGTTTGATATCTAAAGGAAAAAATATGTATAAACCTAGGGTGTCATAGGTGGCAGAGGACTCACAGGGTCAGGGAAACCAGAGGGGTATTGATTTATCTTGCGACCCTCAAGAGGGCAGGGCAAACTCGATAAGCCTGGCAAAGTCTAACAATAGCTTATCAAGTCATTTTCAAACTTGCAGCACAATTCCTTGCTATCTGGGTTTGTAACTACCTGTGCTCTAATGTGAAATTTCATGCCATATTGTAAAAACAGATCTTCATCTCTCCTCTTTCCCCCTCTTTCCCTCCACTACACTAATAGCATTTTTTTATTTACCTTTTTTTTTTCTTTAGGAAAAAATCTTTAGGGCAACATCACTTGCTTAGGCGAATGGAATGCAAATGATAAAGGAAAGTTGCTTAAGCTGTCTTACTAGACCAACAGAGGAAAAATGGACTATCTCGGTACCAATAGACAGAGTTCAACGTTATAATAAAATATTCCTTTATTACATATACAATCAACACAAAAATTCAAAATGAGGGAAGATCGATACAGTGATCAGATACTTGTAGACTTTCAAATAGGTTACTGGTTAAAGAATTTGCTCACAGATTTATGCAATCCTCAACAGTTTCACGATCAAGGAGCCGCTACTTCAGGAGGATAAATCTATAAGGTAAACAGTGTATGTCAAACAATCATGAAAATTATACATATATCATATAAAGTATCCAACAACATGTACAAAAAGTACAGCAAAAAACAGGTATGGCTGCTTACCAGTAGGGATGAGCCGAACAACCCCCAGTTCGGTTCGCACCAGAACATGCGAACAGGCAATAAATTTGTTCGAACATCCGAACCCCATTAAAGTCTGTGGGACACGAACATGAAAAATCAAAAGTGCTAATTTTAAAGGCTTATATGCAAGTTATTGTCATAAAAAGTGTTTGGGGACCCGGGTCCTGCCCCAGGGGACATGTATCAATGCAAAAAATTGTTTTAAAAACAGACATTTTTTCGGGAGCAGTGATTTTAATAATGCTTAAAGTGAAACAATAAAAGTGAAATATTCCTTTAAATTTCGTACCTGGGGTGTGTATATAGTATGCCTGTAAAGAAGCGCTTGTTTCCCGTGCTTAGAACAGTCTCTGCACAAAATTTCATTTCTGAAGGAAAAAAAGTAATTTAAAAGTACTCGTGGCTATAATGAATTGCCGGTCCCAGCAATACAGAGAAAAGTCATTGAAAGTCTCTAATAAAAATTAAAAAAATTGCGTGGGGGTCCCCCCAAATTCAATTACCAGGCCCTTCAGGTCTGGTATGGATATTAAGGGGAACCCTGCGCCAATTTAAAAAAAAATGGCGTGCGGTTCCCCCCAAATATCCATACCAGACCCTTCAGGTCTGGTATGAATTTTAAGGGGAACTCCGAGCCAAATAAAAAAAATGGCGTGGGGTTCCCCCCAAAATCCATACCAGACCCTTATCTGAGCACGCAACCTGGCAGGCCGCAGGAAAAGAGCTGGGACGAGAGAGCGACCCCCTCCTATACTGTACCAGGCAACATGCCCTCAACATGGGGAGGATGCCTTGGTGTCTGGATCCCAAAGCACCATGTCCCCATGTTGATGGGGACAAGGGCCTCATCCCCACAACCCTTGCCCGGTGGTTGTGGGGGTCTGTGGGCGGGGGGCTTATCGGAATCTGGAAGACCCCTTTAACAAAGGGGACCCCCAGATTCCGCCCCCCTATGTGAATTGGTAACGGGGTACATTGTACCACTACCATTTCACAAAGAAAGTGTAAAAAAATTGTAAAAAAAAACACACAGACACAGTTGGGAAAGTCCTTTTTTAAAAAAGAAAAAGAATAAAAAAAAAAGACTCCAGCGGTGGTAATCCACTCTCGATCTCCACTCCAGCGATGTCTCCACTCCAGTGATGTTGGTATCCTGCAATGGATGATCTCTCCAGGCTCCAGCGACAATGTCCAGCTATGAGGAACAGCACACAGTCCTCTCTTCACCGGAGCGGAGACACCCCGGGAATTGTGCGGCTTCAGCCAGTGACAGATCTTATCTAGCTGAGGGTGGGGCCACCTGTCACGTGACCCCGTCCCCCTCTGACGCAAGGGGAAACCCAGGCTTCCCCAGTGACATGACGGGTGACCCCGCCCCCTTCTGATGCAAGGGAAACCTGCACATTACCACCCTGAATGGACAACCCTTGGGAGATGGCATTGTAAAATTTGAGACTACGACAATCACCCTTCAGGTAGGCGTACTCCACAAAGAGAAAGTTGTCTTGTCTCTTATTGATTCTCCACTTCTGCCTGTTATCCTTGGTTACCCATGGTTACAACAACATAACCATTCTTTTGATTGGGAAGATGGAGAATTAAACTCTTGGGGGTTGTTCTGTCATCCAAATTGTTTTTCTCAACCCAAAAGACTTTCTGGTTGTATGTTGGCTTCCGTGGCCATCCCACCTACCTTGCCTCATGAATACCATGAGTTTGCAGACGTATTTTGCAAGCAAAAGGCAGAGGTTTTACCTCCACATCGTTCTTTTGACTGTGCAATTAAATTGATTCCTGGAGCACCTCTTCCCAAAGGAAGGAATTATCCCCTGCCTTTGCCTGAACAAAAATCCATGTAGGAAAACGTAAAAGACAACTTGGAAAGAGATTTTATCCAACCCTCTTCTTCTCCAGTAGGGGCAGGTTTTTTCTTTGTTGAAAAAAAGATGGGGGTCTTCGACCATGCATAGACTATCGAGGGTTAAATCACTGTAAAAGACTCCTACCCTTTGCCTCTCATTCTTGAACTGTTTGATGTACTTAAGGGGGCTGTTATCTTCTCCAAGCTAGACCTACGAGGGGCTTATAATCTGATTCAAATTAAAGACGGGGATGAGTGGATGACAGCATTCAACACTCATAATGGCCATTTGGGTTGTGTAACGCCCCTGCTGAATTCCAACGTTTCATGAATAAAAAATTTCATGATTTCAGCAACAGTTTTGTGATCATATAATTGGACGACATTTTAATCTTTTCCAAGACTCATCTAGAGCACATCTCACATGTAAAGCAGGTATTACAATGACTGGGAGAAAACCATCTTTACGCAAAGATTGAGAAATGCAGTTTCCATCAAAGCCGTATTCCTTTCCTTGGATACATTATAGGTGCTGTCGGTTTCCAAATGGACCCTCAAAAACTTTCCGCTGTCTTGCAATGGCCCCAACCGACCACTTTAAGAGGGCTCCAAAGCTTTCTAGGGTTTGCAAATTACTACAGATGCTTCATCAAAGGTTTTGCCTCCATTGGGGCCCCCTTACTGCTATGACTAAGAAAGGTACAAATTGCAAGGTGTGGTCCTCAGAAGCAGAATCGGCTTTCCAGCAATTAAAAGACATGTTCAGCAAAGCTCCAATTCTTCAGCATCCAAATCCCAATCTCCAGTACATAGTTGATGTTGATACCTCTGAGGTAGGAGCAGGTGCCGTGCTCTCCCAGAGACAGCCTGAGTCCGGTAGAATCCATCCAGTAGCATTTTTTTCTAGAAAGTTTTCTCCAGCGGAGATGAATTACAATGTTGGGAATCGAGAACTACTGGCCATCAAATTGGCATTGTCTGAATGGCGACATCTTCTGGAAGGGACTCCCAAGCCTTTTTCTATCCTCACTGACCATAAAAACCTGCTGTATCTTCAGACTGCAAGACGTTTGAACTCACGTCAGGCTCGATGGGCTCTGTTTTTCTCCCGTTTTAATTTTGTTCTTTCTTATGTTCCTGGGCATAAAAACAAGAAAGCCAATGCTCTTTCCAGACAGTTCGCTACCTCTGAAGAAGACCAACCTACCGAGCAGTATATAATACCACCTCACAAAATTGTAGTACAGATCTCTACGGCTCTTTCCCAACAGTTACAAGAAACCCAGAATCGTGTTCCCAAGGCTTGAAGATACCACCAGGTTGCCTGTTCATAGCCCCTAGCCTCAGAAAACCTGTACTCCTCTGGGCACATGATGGTGTGTTATCCGGTCATCCTGGTATCACCATCACTCTTAAGACCTTGCAGCGTCATGTCTGGTGGCCCCCATATGAAGAGGGATGTTACTGACTATGTGGCTGCCTGTCCAACTTGTGCTGCTAATAAAGTACCCCGCACATTGCCTACTGGACTGTTACAACCACTTCCGGCACCTCACCAGCCTTGGACCCAATTGACTATGGACTTCATTACAGACTTACCCAAGTCCGAGGGCATGACTGCTATATGGGTCAAATGGGAACCAGACCCTAGAAACCTATCTTCGACATTATGTCAATGCCTGACACTCCAACTGGTCTGAGTATTTGCCTTTAGCTGAGTTCGCCCTTAATTCTATCTCTCAGCGCCCGTTTGTGTGGAATAGCTCCCTGGGTGTTGTGACTGTAGGGATGAGCTTCGAGTTCGAGTCGAACTCATGTTCGACTCCAACATTGCCTGTTCGCCCGTTTGCCGAACAACGAACAATTTGGGGTGTTCGCGGCAAATTCGAAAAGTCTATGGCAGAAAATCTAAAGTGCTAATTATAAAGGCTTATATGCAAGTTATTGTCCTAAAAAGTGTTTGGGGACCCGGATCCTGCCCCAGGGGACATGTATCAATGCAAAAAAAAGTTAAAAAAACGGACTTTTTTTAGGAGCAGCGATTTTAATAATTTTATAATTTTATAATTTTAATAATGCTTAAAGTGAAACAATAAGAGTGAAATATTCCTTTAAATTTCGTACCTGGGGGGTGTGTATGATATGCATGTAAAGTGGCGCATGTTTCCCGTGCTTAGAACTGTCCCTGCACAAAGTGTCATTTCTGAAGGAAAAAAAGTCATTTAAAACTCACTCACGGCTATTAATGAATTGTCGGCTTTTATCAATACACACAAAAGTCATTGATAAAAAAAAAAAAAAAGCGTGGGGGTTTCCCCAAATTCAAGTACCAGGCCCTTCAGGTCTGGAATGGATATTAAGGGGAACCCCGCCGCAAATAAAAAAAAATGGCGTGGGGTTCCCCCTAAATATCCATACCAGGCCCTTCAGATCTGGCATGGATTTTAAGGGGAACTCCACCCCAAATTTAAAAAAAAATGGCGTGGAGTCCCCCCAAAAATCCATACCAGACCCTTATCCGAGCACGCAACCTGGCCGGCCGCAGGGGAAGAGGGTGGGATGAGAGAGCGCCCCCCCTCCCTCCTGAACCGTACCAGGCCACATGCCCTCAACATGGGGAGGATGTCCCTATGTTGATGGGGACAAGGGCCTCATCCCCACAACCCTTGCCCGGTGGTTGTGGGGGTCTGCGGGCGGGGGGCTTATCGGAATCTGGAAGACCCCTTTAACAAAGGGGACCCCCAGATCCCGCCCCCCCTATGTGAATTGGTAAAGGGTACATTGTAACCCTACCATTTCACGAAGAAAGTGTCAAAACATGTAAAAAAAAACACACCAACACTTTGGAAAAGTCTTTTATTAAAAAAAAAAAAAACATTACAGCGATGAAATCCAGTGTCCTGCGGCGATCCCGATGTCCAGCGCTGTCCATCATTGGTTGTGCCTGAGCGGACCTGATGGGGAACTTCCTCCGCAGTGTTTTAAATGTAAAGACCCGCCCCTTCTAAAGTTCCCCATCAGGTCCGCTCAGCGGACCAGATGCGGAACGTGAGAAGGGGCGGGTCTATTCATGTATTACACAGTGAAGGAAGTTCCCCATCAGGTCCGCTCTACCAGGGGGCAGACCTGATGGGAACTTCCTTCACTGTGTAATACGTGAATAGACCCGCCCCTTCTCATGTTCCGCATCTGGTCCGCTTAGCGGACCTGATGGGGAACTTTAGAAGGGGAGGGTCTATTCACGTATTACACAGTGAAGGAAGTTCCCATCAGGTCCGCCCCCTCGGTATGTCAGACCCCGCCTACGTCATTGGCCTGAGCGGGAAACTTCCTTCACTGTGTAATTTAAATTTACACAGTGAAGGAAGTTCCTCATCAGGTCCGCTCAGGCCAATGACGTAGGCGCGGTCTGACATACCGAGGGGGCTGACCTGATGGGGAACTTCCTTTACTGTGTAATTCATGTATAGACCCGCCCCTTCTCGCGTTCCGCATCTGGTCCGCTGAGCGGACCTGATGGGGAACTTTAGAAGGGGCGGGTCTATACATTTAAAACACTGCGGAGGAAGTTCCCCATCAGGTCCGCTCAGGCACAACCAATGACGGACAGCACTGGACATCGGGATCACCGCGGGACACTGGATTTCATCGCTGGAATGTTTTTTTTTAAATTTATTTTTCATTTTTCAATAAAGGACTTTTCCAAGGTGTTTGTGTGTTTTATTTATTTTTTTTTACACTTTCTTTGTGAAATGGTAGGGGTACAATGTACCCCTTACCATATCACATAGGGGGGGCCGGGATCTGGGGGTCCCCTTTGTTAAAGGGGTCTTCCAGATTCCGATAAGCCCCCCGCCCGCAGACCCCCACAACCACCGGGCAAGGGTTGTGGGGATGAGGCCCTTGTCCCCATCAACATGGGGACATCCTCCCCATGTTGAGGGCATGTGGCCTGGTATAGTTCAGGAGGGAGGGGGGGCGCTCTCTCGTCCTCCCCTTCCCCTGCGGCCTGCCAGGTTGCGTGCTCAGATAAGGGTCTGGTATGGATTTTTGGGGGGACTCCACGCCATTTTTTGTTAAATTTGGGGTGGAGTTCCCCTTAAAATCCATGCCAGATCTGAAGGGCCTGGTATGGATATTTAGGGGGAACCCCACGCCATTTTTTTAAAAAATTTGTGGCGGGGTTCCCCTTATTATCCATTCCAGACCTGAAGGGCCTGGTACTTGAATTTGTGGGAACCCCCACGCTTTTTTTTTTTTTTTATCAATGACTTTTGTATGTATTGATAAAAGCTGACAATTCATTATAGCCGCGAGTGAGTTTTAAATGACTTTTTTTTCCTTCAGAAATTACACTTTGTGCAGGGAAAGTTCTAAGCACGGGAAACATGCGCCACTTTACATGCATATCATACACACCCCCCAGGTACGAAATTTAAAGGAATATTTTACTTTTATTTTTTCATTTTAATTATTATTAAAATCACCGCTCCCGTAAAAACGTCTATTTTTTAAACTTTTTTTTGCATTGATACATGTCCCCTGGGGCAGGACCCGGGTCCCCAAACACTTTTTAGGACAATAAATTGCATATTAGCCTTTATAATTAGCACTTTAGATTTCGAACGTTCGAGTCCATTGTATTTAATAGGGTTCTAAAGTTCACGCAAACATTCTGTCTGTTCGCAGGTTCTGGTGCGAACCGAACAGGGGGGTGTTCGGCTCATCTCTGTGTGACTGCTTTTTTATCTTGATTATCGTGTTGAACTTCTGCTTGAATTCCTGACTACTCTCTAGCCTGCTGATTTTTTACTTCACCGCCAGCTCGTGTATGACCTTTGCCTGCCTGACCACTCTCTGGATTTCGATCGTGTACCGTTTTGCCTGATCTATTGCCAACCTAATCTGCCTGACTACGTTTTCTCCTGAATCCTCAGCACACAAGTTCCACTTCGGACATTAGCAATCACAGGCACCTTACAGTCCCTTCATCAGGGGCACTGTTACAATATTCTAAAAGAGAACAGCATATTGGTCATGGCATGTGGCAAGGAGATTGCAAAACATTTAACCGTTTATAATAGAATGAGAGCAGCAGGTTCAATGGGAGTTACATACCGGAGAAGACAGTCAGCAAGAGATTCCGCCGTGTGGCCAGCAACAGAGCCGCGCAGTGAGAGGACACCCTGTGCCCCGGACGGGACAAATACAGGGTGAATAGTGGGCCCCCACTGTTCCACACAAGCGTCCTTAAAATTGGCAACCGTGGATGGAGATGTGTTGATGGTAGCACCCAGATAACTGCACCACGCTGAGAACACTGCAAAAAGGGACAAAAAAGGAGACCTAGATAAACCCACTGTTTTAATTGTTGATGGGGTGTAATAACAACCCCCCAATGCCACAAGGTGGCAGTAATGTCAGATTGGGGAACACCTAAGGGCAATCCAGAGATCCAAACATCCACTGGAGTGGGCTTAGTATTACCCTAATAGCAGGGTTGTCTAATCCTCATACCTTACGGGTGAAGTCCACAACTGTGTCACAGGACGGCAGTGGTGCTCTGTCCATTCAGGTGCTCAGCCTTATATGGAAGATTGTAAGTAGCGCGTGACCTCATTACATTACACGTAACATTCACGTCAGTGTGTATCGGCTGTACAGGATCCAACGCGCATGCATCAAGCTGAGGGGACAGTCATCTAGGCTGTCCACATCATACAGCACACAATCCGGCACCTGGCAATGGCGCAGCCGCACCACAGTGCACAGTAAAATCTCGGGCCTCAGCTGCACGGCGCCCCCCAATGGTGAACATGAGGAGAGCGTCCTGCAGAGGTGGCCCACCAACGCATTGAAAGCGTCCTTTGGCGGAAGCGGTCCCCGACTGTCCGACTGGGAATCGGGTACCGCGGGATTGCCACTGCCCCCTGGGCCACAATAAGGCCGCCCACGAAATTGGGAGGCCCCCATGCACTGGGTGGGATCAAGGGGGGTTACAAATATGGATGTAATGTCCCATGCAGGGCCACTGCAGCTGACCACAAGGCATGTCCCCGCTCGGGGGAAAAAATTACATTATACATATAATAAGTACATTAGACAGGATTACATGAAAAAAACATCCAAATAGCATAAAACATAAAAATGATCCATCAGCATTTACAATAATACATAAGTTACATCAGTAAACTAGGAGCTGGAGAGAGGTCAAAGATCAAGAGTTATTCTTTTTCAAAGCTTCCTGAGGCAAAACCCTCAAGGAAGGGTTGAAAGCTCATCTGTTCGTTAAGTCCAGGGGGTAAATTCGCCCCAAGCTCCTCAATCCAACGTGATTCACGCTGTAGCAGGAGCTTGTTCCAGTCTCCACCCCTTGGACTTGGGTTTCAAAATCGGAAGGGGTAGTTTATTTACTAACATGTCAATGCAACTGCTTCTACATAGGTAAAACAAAGTTGGAGTTCTCGAAGAGAGCTACTAGATATGTGACTTGTATGAAATCTGCAAATCCTGACCTCCCTTTGGGTAGACATGTAATCAACTGTCACCAGAGGAGGTTTCTGAATAGGGTTCACCCAAATCCAAGGGGTGGAGACTGGAACAAGCTCCTGCTACAGCGTGAATGATACCTTCCATATCATTTGTTTCAAAAAATTCTTTGAGTAATTTAGCCAGTATTATGGATTGAATTGGATCGCTCAACAAGACGCCAGCGGAAAGGTCCTGTAAGGCTGTGTGGTTTCCAGATATACATTAAGACCATAGCATGGTCAGACAGGGAAGAATCTCTGATTAAAGATTTGGAAATACATGAAATATCAGCAGCGGATAGAAAGATGTGGTCTATCCTGAAATAGGAATGGTGTGGGGCTGAAAAGTGTGTGTAATCTTTTGTTGTGGGGTTCAATTCTTTCCAAATGTGGACCATACCATGAGAGTAAAGGAGCTTAGCTATGCGGGTAGTGTATTTCGGAGGGCGAAGCAGGCGTGAGCATCCATCTCCCAATTTATCAGGGATCTGATATAGAGCTACATTTGAGTCACCCCTCATAACTACTATTCCTGTAAAGGGGGGGAGAGGGTCTCCGTCATTGAAGAAAATAATTCAGCTTGCCCACAAATCGGAGCATAATAATACACTAAGGTAAAGGTAGCTCCATCAATGGTTCCTACGAGAAGAAGAAACCTACCCTCAGGGTCTTCCATTTCTTTTGATAGGGAGAAGGAAATGTGTCTCCACCCATTTAGTTTTCTCCTCCGCATTAGAGAGATAAAACTGTGGGTATTTGTAGTGAATAAAAGAGGGATTATGTTGTTTAGGGGAGTGTCTCTTGTAGGAAGAGAACATCTAAGTGTTGGGAATGGTAAGTTTGAAACAGTTTACAACGCTTCATCGGGGAGTTTAGGCCCTGTACGGTATGAGAGGCTATTCATATGGGGTACATGGAAATATTAGTAGACATCATGGATCAAAGAGAGATCTAGGCTCATCAAATAGCAGAGACTTACCATCTGTAGAGAGGGTAGATCTGGTAAGCGTAGTAGATCGACCACTTGGATAGCAGGAGACAAATAGTTATCATTTGAGAAGTGTCCTCGGTGTCTGAAAAAAGAGGAAAATAGTGTTGTGAAACAGAGTAGTATGGTGAAGCAAAGAAAAGATAGAGAAGGGAGCCATAGAATATCCACCAAATGGATATCTCCGGTCCTGAGAGAGTGGGATTAGACCTGCCAGTACCCACATGGGCAAAAACCCATTTAGAACAGCACCGAAGAGGCGGACGAAAATCTGCCTCAATTTTAGAGTGAGTGAGTGAGTGAATAGCGCTACAAATGTGAACTAAATCGCCTCAAGGCGCTTTGTATCCACTGACGTCCTGAATCTTCAGAAGAGGTGGGTCTTGAGTTTTTTCCTGAAGGCCCGATGGTTTTCTTCCATACGGATGTCCGTGGGTAGAGCATTCCATAGCCATGGTCCTTGGACTGCAAATCTTCTTTCTCCCTTTGATTTGTAGCGGGCCTTGGGGATGTGGAGGAGGTTTTGGTTGGTTGATCGGAGAATGCATTTGGGGATGTAGTGTTTTATCTTCTCGCATAAATATTGAGGAGCGTTTCCTTGTGTGCACTTGTGAGGGTTTTGAATGTGATCCGATCCTTTACGGTTAGCCAATGCAGGGTCCTTAGTGAAGGGGTGATGGATTCCCAGGGTTTTTTCCCTGTTACCAGTCTGGCTTCCGTGTTCTGGACGACTTGTAGGTTTGAAAACTGATATTTAGGTAGTCCCATGTAGAGGGAGTTTGCGTAGTCGAGACGGGAATTGATGATTGTTCCAACCACTACTGCTATGTCCTCTTCCGGGATGAAGGGGATGAGTCTCTGTAGCAGGCAGAGGAGATGGTGCGATCCACTGACTACTGATCTTATTTGTGCCTCCATCGTCATCTCCGAGTCAAAGATGACTCAGAGACTTTTGACATTGGTGCTCGGGGTAATGATCTGTCCGAGAATGGTGGGTGGTGTCCAGGGCGTCTTTGTTTTTGTCTTTCGGTTTGCGTGGAGGAGAAGAAGTTCTGTTTTGGATCCATTGAGTTTGAGGGAACTCTCAGTCATCCAATCATCGATCAGTGTGAGGCAATTTTCCAGTCCATGATATTGGTCTTTTTTTCCGGTAATCCGAAAGTAGAGTTGGGTGTCGTCAGCGTATGAGTGGTAGCACAAGTCCTGTTTGCTGATGATTTTAAGGAGTGGCGGAGGTAGATGTTAAAGAGCACGGGTGACATTGGTGATCCTTGAGGGACTCAGCAAGAAATTGCGTGAGTTTCAGAGGTGAAGGCTCCTAGTTTCACTGTCTGAGAGCGATTTTCTAAGAAAGATGCGAACCAGGTTAGGTCAGGGTCTGCGACTCCTGCTACTTCTTTAAGGCGGATGAGTAAAGTTTTGTGGTCTACTGTGTCGAATGCTGCACTGAGAACCTTAACATTGAGGTAGATGGAGGAGCATGACATCTGCTCCAGCCTAAGCCACATTCAATTAAACACATCCCTAGAGGATAAAAACAACCCTCAGGGAGTAAAGACCCCAATTTATATAGATTTTCATTCAAAACAGTCTAGCGGAGACAGGAGATTCCCAGCCACTGGTTGTAACTGAATGTATAAACTGAACAGAATGGGACCAGACAGTACGATGAGTGAGGGCCACTGAGCAAGAGTATTGTGACTACATGGATAACCTGTGAGGAAGGACCTGGGGTTAAAAAAGAAAAAACACCCAGGTTCTCCCTAACCCAATGTGCCATAGTAAACAGTAAAAAGTTAAGCCTCGTACACACGATCGGACTTCCATCAGACAAATCCGTGGATTTTTGTCCGAAGGGCGTTGGCCGTGAACTTGTTCTGCATACAGACGGCAAAACTTTTTCAGCCAACATTCACAAAACAACGTGGTTTTTCTGCTATTTAGCGCCACCCTTTGGGCAACTTATGCTAATGTTGTCTGATGGTTAGCATTGGTTTGGAGCATGCATGTTTGTACTTTGGATTTTAGTCCGACGGAGTTGTGTACACACGATCGGATAATCCGACGGAACACATTTGTTGTCAGACAATTTTAGAGCATGACCATTCAACATTCCGACAACAATTGTCCGATGGAGCCTACAGACGGTCGGATTATCCGACAAAACACGTCCATCGGACAATTGTTCGGATTCGGAATATCCGATCGTGTGTGCAGGCCTTAACAGTATAATGTACGAACACGTATAGAGTCAACATTTATGAGAAAGGGAGGCAACTGATTTATTTAGCAAAAAATAAAATCCCCAGTGGTGATTAAATACCACCAAAAGAAAGCTCTATTTGTGTGATTTTTTTATTCCATATGGGTACATGGGTAGCAGATGACACTAAGCTATGCAGTGGAATAACGTCTTTACAGGATGTCTCCAATTTACAAGCCAACCTCAATGCTTTGTCTAATTGGGCGACTATGTGGCAGATGAGGTTTAATGTTGATAAATGTAAAGTTATGCACTTGGGGGCTAAGAATATGAATGCATCATACATGCTAGGGGGAGTACAACTGGGGGGATCCATAGTGGAGAAGGATCTGGGTAGATCATAAGCTCAATAATGGCATGCAATGCCAAGCTGCGGTTTCCAAAGCGAGCAAAGTATGGACTACAGAGAGATATAATTTTGCTCCTGTTCAAATAATTACTGTATTTATTGGCGTATAACACTTACTTTTTTACCCTGAAAATGGAGGGTAAACTGTGCCTGCATGTTATATGCAGGGGGCTGTGGAAAGTTTTTTTCCTGAAACGTCCCTCTTAAAGTTAGGCTGCGTGTTATATGCCTGTGCGTGTTATACGCCGATAAATACAGTAGTAAGTCCTCATCTGGAATATGCAGTTCAGTTTTGGGCACCAGTTCTCAAAAAGGATATTGGGTAACTGGAGAAACTGCAGAGAAGGGCAACCAAACCGATAAGAGGCATGGAGGAGCTCAGCTATGAGGAAAGATTAGAGGAACTGAATTTATTCACTCTTGAGAAGAGGAGATTAAGGGGGGATATGATCAACATTAGGGATGAGCTTCGAGTTCGAGTCGAACTCATGTTCGACTCAAACATCGCCTGTTCGCCCGTTCACCGAACAGCAAACAATTTGGGGTGTTCGAGGCAAATTCGAAAAGTCTATGGGAGAAATCTAAAGTGCTAATTTTAAAGGCTTATATGCAAGTTATTGTCATAAAAAGTGTTTGGGGACCCGGGTCCTGCCCCAGGGGACATGTATCAATGCAAAAAAAAAGGTTTAAAAACGGCCGTTTTTTTCGAGAGCAGTGATTTTAATAATGCTTAAAGTGAAACAATAAAAGTGAAATATTCCTTTAAATTTCATACCTAGGGTGTGTGCATAGTATGCCCGTAAAGTCATGCTTGTTTCCCGTGCTTAGAACTGTCCCTGCACAAAGTGTCATTTCTGAAGGAAAAAAAGTCATTTAAAACTGACTCACGGCTATAATGAATTGTCGGCTCCCAGCAATACATAGAAAAGTCATTGAAAAAAAAAATGCGTGGGGGTCCCCCCTAATTCAATTACCAGGCCCTTCAGGTCTGGTATGGATATTAAGGGGAACCCTGCTGCAAATTTAAAAAAAAAAATTCGTCAGGTTCCCCCCAAATATCCATACCAGGCCCTTCAGGTCTGGTATGGATTTTAAGGGGAATTCCACCCCAAATTTAAAAAAAAAAGGTCCGCTCAGCCAATGATGTAGGCGGGGTCTGACATACGAGGGGGCGGGTCACCCATTCCTGCGCTCAACGAGAGTATCTGTGAGGGGTCACCCGCCCCCTCGTATGTTAGACCCCGCTTACGTCATTGGCTGAGCGGACCTGATGGGGAACTTCCTCGGCAGTGTAATAAATGAATAGACCCGGCCCTTCTCACATTCCGCATCTGGT
Source organism: Rana muscosa (assembly GCA_029206835.1). Classification (NCBI taxonomy): domain Eukaryota; kingdom Metazoa; phylum Chordata; class Amphibia; order Anura; family Ranidae; genus Rana; species Rana muscosa. The sequence continues at coordinate 364,002,033 of CM055118.1, read as the reverse complement.
CCGCTTAGCCTTACACCTACGTCATTGGCTGAGCGGACCTGATGGGGAACTTTAGAAGGGGCGGGTCTATTCATTTATTACACTGCGGAGGAAGTTCCCCATCAGATCCGCTCAGGCTCAGCCAATGACGTTTCGTGTGGACAGCACTGGACATCGGATCACTGCGGGACACTGGATTTCCTCGCTGGAATGTTTTTTTTGTTTTTTTAATATTTTTTTATTTTTAATAAAGGACTTTCCCAACGGTGTCTGTTTTTTTTACAATTTGTTACACTTTTTTTGTGAAATGGTAGGGGTACAATGTACCCCATTACCAATTCACATAGGGGGTGGGGCGGGATCTGGGGGTCCCCTTTGTTAAAGGGATCTTCCAGATTCTGATAAGCCCCCCGCCCGCAGACCCCCACAACCACCAGGCAAGGGTTGTGGGGATGAGGCCCTTGTCCCCATCAACATGGGGACATGGTGCTTTGAGGGGTCACAGACCCCCAAAGCACCCTCCCAATGTTAAAGACATGTGGCCTGGTACGGTTTAGGGGGGGGCGCTCTCTCGTCCCCCCTCTTTTCCTGCAGCCTGCCAGGTTGCGTGCTCGGATAAAGGGTCTGGTATGGATTTTTGGGGGAACCCCATGCCATTTTTTTTTACATTTTGGATGGAGTTCCCCTTAAAATCCATACCAAACCTGAAGGGCCTGGTATGGATATTTGGGGGGGAATCCCACGCATTTTTTAAAAAATTTGCGGCAGGGTTCCCCTTTATATCTATACTAGACCTGAAGGGCCTGGTAATTGAATTAGGTGGGACCCCTACGCATTTTTTTTTTTATCAATGACTTTTATATGTATTGCCGGGAGCCGACAATTTATTATAGCCGCGAGTGAATTTTCAATTACTTTTTTTCCTTCAGAAATGACACTTTGTGCAGAGACAGTTCTAAGCATGGGAAACAAGCGTGACTTTACGGGCATACTAAACACACCCCCCGGTACGAAATTTCAAGGAATATTTCACTTTTATTGTTTCACTTTAAGCATTATTAAAATCACGGGCGTTTAAAAAAAAAAAATTGCATTGATACATGTCCCCTGGAGCAGGACCCGGGTCCCCAAACCCTTTTTAGGACAATAACTTGCATATTAGCCTTTATAATTAGCACTTTATTTTGAATGTTCAAGTCCATTGTATTTAATAGGGTTCTAAATTTCACGCAAACTTTCTGTCTGTTCGCAGGTTCTGGTGCGAACCGAACAGGGGGGTGTTCGGCTCATCCCTAATCAACATGTACAAATTTATAAGGGGTTCATATAGTGAACTTGGTGTTCAGTTATTCACTTGATGGTCAAGAGGAAAAGAGATTTAATCTCCAAATACGGAAAGATTTCTTCACAGTAAAGCAGTAAGAGCTGTGAAAATGTGGAATAGACTCCCTGCAGAGGTGGTTCTGGCCAGCTCAGTAGATTGCTTTAAGAAAGGCCTGGATACTTTCCTAAATGTACATACCGTATATACTCGAGTATAAGCCAAGTTTTTCAGCCCACTTTTTAGGCTGAAAAACTCCCCCTCGGCTTATACTCGAGTGAACCGTGCCTTTCATTACTAAAACAGCGTGTGTCTCCCGCTGTTTAATGCACTCTGTTCGGCCGTCCATTGTAAGAAAGCCCCGCCTCCTCCTCGTCTGTGATAGGCGGAACACTGATACAGTTTCCCAGCATCGTATCAGTGTTCCTCTATCATGAACAGACGAGGAGGAGGAGGGGCTTTCTTACAATGGACGGCTGAACAGACTGCATTACACAGCTGGAGACACACGCTGTTTTAGTAATGAAAGGTACGGCTGCAAATGGGCACAGTGAGAGACTACAAAAGGGCACAGTGAGAGATTGCAAATGGGCACAGTGAGAGACTGCAACTGAGCACAGTGAGACTGCAACTGAGCACAGTGGGACTGCAAATGGGCACAATTAGACTGCAAATGGGCACAATTAGACTGCAGATGGGCATTGTTTACCCAGTAGCTGCTGCATTTTCCCACCCTAGGCTTATACTCGAGTCAATATGTTTTCACAGTTTTTTGTGGTAAAATTAGGTGCCCCAGCTTTAATTCGGGTCGGCTTATACTCGAGTATATACGGTAATATAACTGGGTACTAACATTAATAGGTAATGTTGATCCGGGGAAAATCCGATTGCCTCTCGGGGGATCAGGAAGGAATTTTTTCCCCTGCTGTAGCAAATTGGATCATGCTCTGCTGGGGTTTTTCGCCTTCCTCTGGATCAACTGTGGGTATAGAATTGGGTATATGAGACTGTATGATATTATTTATATATATATATATATATATATATATATATTTTTTTATTTTTTTTATGGTGGAACTGGATGGACTAGTGTCTTTTTTAAACCTGACTAACTATGTACAGTGTAGCATCACTGAGTAATTGTCATTCAAATTGTGACAGCGCTGAAAGCTAAAATAAAATTTGCCTGCACAGGAAGGGGGGTAAAAGTGCCAGGTATTGAAGTGGTTAATAAAAAAATATGCATAAATAAACAAGGAACTTTTCCAATGTTATGGGTGTTATTTACTGTTTTCCCATATCTTGGCCCCCCTTATTGTAAAGGGTATAAATGAGTCCCCCCCCACCGGCAGACTCCCACATTCCATTTTGAGGATTTTTTTTACCTTTAAAAAAGAAAAGGTATAATTTTCTTTACACTAACAAGTTCTCGATTCTGGCCATTTATTTTATTCAGGTAGATTGACCTTCATTACCGTATATTAACTCATACGTTTTAGAAGCCCTGGGGATGACTTTTTCATTGCCGTTGCCCCCCACCTTTGGACCCTATTCCATGGCTGTCTCAATCCTGGCATGTGGTGGGTGGCTGGGGTCCTTAGGTCATGATGGTACTTTATAATTATAGCATTTGTGTATGCATACCTTCTTCTCCAGATATTTTGAATTGAATTGAAAAAATAAATACATTTTGATACAATAATAGACTGGTGGCTCCTGAAGAAGTGGAGTATTCCATGAAACGTGTCGGGCCATAGCATATATGCATATGACTTTTACAATATGTTTAGTAAGGCCGATGGATATGATTGAATCATGGATCTTTTTAATGGCATTTTGTATAGTATATTGACATGTTTTTAGATTTAATTGAATAAAGAAAATTGAAGAAAGTATATATTTTATAACAGTTGTGCCTCAAAAATACCATTGTTTACAATACAACATTAGCATTTTACCATATAGGGGTGTGGCACTTTACAATTAATTTAGGAAAATGTGGTGTACTCATCATAAGTTAAAAACAAATTCAAGGATGTCATGCTTAAGTGGATCCAAGTGGATCCACCTTTTATGGAAATCATCTATTTTATCATTTAAAATAGCTAAGAGATTATTATTAATGATTATCCAGTTCAATTTTGATGCAACCAATCAAAAATAATTGACAGTGCATTCCATGACCTAGCAAGTATAATTTTGGTCTCAGGGAAAATGTAAGATATTCATATATACAGTATGAAAATTAGGTGCATACCGGGGTACAAACCCCCTAAACACTACAAAGTGAGCAGGGTTTGGTGACAGGCAAACAGGCTGACCATTTTGGCATAGCACTACCCTGAGGACACACTAAGGGGGATACATGGTTAATCCAATATGATTTATGGGGGATCATCTTTTTCACCTGGTATCGCCATTTGGTGAGCCCCCTTACAATTTATATATGGAACCTCCTGAAATCCACGTAGTAAAAATCTGATCGAAATTCGTAAATTCATAAATTTGAAAATTTGAAAATTCATAAATTCGAAAATTTGGAAATTCGGAAATCCGAAAATTCTGAAATTCTGAAATTCTGAAATTTGTAAATTCTGAAATTTGAAAATCCGAAAATCCAAAAATAAGAATGAAAATCCGAAAATTCGAAAGAATGGAAATCTGAAAATTTGAAATAATAACCAAATAACTAACTAATAATATGTATATAAATGTACTAAAGCGCTAACTAAAAATTGGTAGATAAAAACCTTGAAAAGATTCACTGGTGTCAGCTGCAACTATTCAAAAAGGAATCTGTGTTCTTACGGTGAATAAAAAGTGTAAATAATGGTGCGCTAGAAAACCACCCCTCATAAAACACAGTGTAGACAATATTCCGTGATAATCTACGGTATTCCATTATAAAAGAATGAACCGCTATAAAACAGATCCGTGATAAAAATAATTAATGGTGCATCTTCATAAATAAAACATCAATACTTCAAAAAACTCAGTGTTGGTATATAAAAACTATGTGCAGTAATTATAAATTGATAATTGTAATCAATATTTGCCGTGATGATCCTCAAAAGTTAAATATACTTCCAAAAATAAATAAATAATAAATGTCAATAATGCTGACAGCTGGGGTAAACTGAAACCACCAGCTTAATAGTGCTCCAGTGCTCTAATGCAAACAATAAATACATCAATTCCAACTAAGTCCTATAAACACTTAATGGATGCTACTTCTCTGTCTCATTTAAAATTTTCTTCCACCAGAGGCAAGACATCCAGCGCTATTACTTGCAGAGATGGTGATTCATAGAAAAGGAATAAAAACAATCATTGCGCAATACCTCCAAACAGAGTGCACTTAACTCTATCTGATGCCACTCACATACAGCCCGGAATAAGAGGCGCTTGCATAGCTCAGTTCACTGCGATCTCATACAAAACGAAAAAGGGAACGGCGCCCTCTAAATGCAGCAAGTAAAAACAGTTTTTAATTAAAAGATTAAAATACACTCACATTTGAGCAGTGGTAATCGAGCGTGTCAGGGGTTGACAGAAACTTCATCCGCAGATCCTCAGGGGTGATGGTGGTTTCACGGGCAGTTGGGGTGATGGTGGTTTCACGGGCAGTTGGGCTGGAGTCCTTGATCCTGTGTCTCTTCCTGCACTGGATGTTGAGCAGCGCCGGCCGGAAACTTGGATCTGGACTGTGTGTGCTCCGTGGGGTCCTGGGGTCATCACTTCCGGGTCAGAGGTATGCGGGAGGTGCTTCGCGTTCAGGACATGCGTGTCCCTTCATCAGGCTAGCACACACAGTCCAGATCCAAGTTTCCGGCCGGCGCTGCTCAACATCCAGTGCAGGAAGAGACACAGGATCGAGGACTCCAGCCCAACTGCCCGTGAAACCACCATCACCCCTGAGGATCTGCGGATGAAGTTTCTGTCAACCCCTGACACGCTCGATTACCACTGCTCAAATGTGAGTGTATTTTAATCTTTTAATTAAAAACTGTTTTACTTGCTGCATTTAGAGGGCGCCGTTCCCTTTTTCGTTTTGTCTGTTCCAGAGCCTCTTCTAGCTTCTAATCTGAACTGGCAGCCATCTAATCAATCTCAGCAATCTCGCCCTAAACTTTTCTTCCATACATGGACATACATATTTACTATTGAACTATTAATAACTGAGCCTTCACAACTCCACCCAGTGCATTACCCTTCCCCCCTCCTTTCCTTCGTTATAGACCTCTACACAGCCCTTTCCAAAGTGCGCCATACCAAACCAAACTTTTTCTTGTTTTTACTGCGATCTCATCACTCTGCTTCAACAGCTGATGGCGTGACTATGCTCCTCCCCCCAAAAGGTCTAAAAGTCTAATACAAAAAGTGCATGACCGCCTGTCACATTTGTATTGCTGTCTGTGCCCCTGACAGATAGGAAATCTAAAATGTTTGGTTTGTCACAGGAAAAGCATAGTCACGCCATCAGCTGTTGAAGCAGAGTGATGAGATCGCAGTGAACTGAGCTATGCAAGCGCCTCTTATTCCGGGCTGTATGTGAGTGGCATCAGATAGAGTTAAGTGCACTCTGTTTGGAGGTATTGCGCAATGATTGTTTTCATTCCTTTTCTATGAATCACCATCTCTGCAAGTAATAGCGCTGGATGTCTTGCCTCTGGTGGAAGAAAATTTTAACTGAGACATGCTTTAAATGCTGTAACATAAATGCTCCAAGCTATGTAGGTGAGCGATTTCTTTGTTCCCTTTAGCCACTTTATTGTTTAAATATGTTATTTCCTTGACTGCACTAGAAATGATGAAGCTTTTTATGAATTGCATTTAATTTTTCATTGGGGTTGATTTACTAAAACTGGAGAGTGCAAAATCTGGTGAAGCTGGACATGGTAGCCAATCAGCTTCTAACTTCAGTTTCTTCAATTAAGCTTTGACAAAAAAAAAAATCCTGGAAGCTGATTGGTTTTTATGCAGAGCTGTACCCAATTTTGCACTCTCTAGTTTTAGTAAATCAACCCCATTGTCTCATGTTCTCTTTAATAGACATGTGTAATTCATTTAGTTCCGAATTAGCTTTTTAACAAATTTTGTCAAATTTTTTAATTCTGAAATATCCGAATTAACGAAAATCCGTTTAACAAATGTTTCCGAATATTTGTATATTTGAATATTCGAAAATTCAAAAATTCGGAAGTTCAAAAATTCGGAAATTCCGAAATTCGGAAATTCGGAAATTCTGAAATTTGGAAATCCGAAAACCTGAAAATTTGAAAATCTGAAATAATAACTAACTAACAATAACTTAACGATTAATAACTATTAAATTATAGGTATTGAAATTTCCTTTCAAATTTGGCTGTTAGTGAACATAACGAATACAAATTTATCCAAGGTCCCTAAATAATCCCAAAATAATGAATGTGGTATCTAAACAAATGGAACATAACAAATTAAAATAATAATAAATAACAATAATAATTAGTGTTGAGCGAACCCGAACTGTAAAGTTCGGGTCCGTACCGAACTTTAGCTTTTTCCCGAACCCGAAACCGAACCCGGACTTTGCCCAAAAGTCCGGGTTCGGGTTCGGTAATCTAATAACGCATTTAGAAATGCTTCAGGGGTCAGCCAATCACCTTTTAATTAGCTGGTGTGCCCTTAGAGGCCATCATAGCCATGCCTACTAATGGCATGGCTGTGATCGGTCAGTACAACATGTGACCCAGCTTCTATATAAGCTAGAGGCACACAGCACACATGACACTCTGCTTCAGAATAGATAGGGAGAGGATCTAGTCTGCTGCTGCTGCTTTTAGGGAGAGATAGAAAGATAGATGAGGTAGTCCTGATTCTACAATCTGAGGGGAAAGATAGAGAGATAGTGTAGTGTAGGGCCAGGTTCCTGTGTTGGTGCTTTCAGGGAGAGAGAATATTATATAGGAGTCCAGATTCAGAGATTAAAATCAGCGATCTGCATAGGTCTACCTATTTGTGTTGCAGTGCAGTCTTTTTACACTGCCATGAGTCCAGTGTCAGAGAAAATCTAACTTTTAGGGAAAAAAAAGGCACTTTATTGTTCTCTTTTCCAAAAGACCCATAGGGCAAAAAAAAATAAAAAAAAAGCATTTTATTTTGCTCGTGCAAAAAAAGACCCGTTTAGGGCAAAAAAAAAAAAAAAATTGCACTTTAATGTACGCTTGCAAAAAACGCCGTTTAGTGGCACAAAAAAAAGTTTGCAGTGTGTTATACATATTTTGAGGTGTGTGAAATAAACAATTTCTATATAGTTTTCTCCTACTGTGCTATACTAAAAAAAAAACATTTTTTTTGAATAGCATTTTCTGCAGTTCTGTAGCTGTGCGATTCAGCGGTTACGTACTGTGGGTGTGTTCTGCTCTTCCAAAAAACGCCGTTTAGTGGCACCAAAAAAAGTTTGCAGTGTGTTATACATATTTTGAGGTGTGTGAAATAAACTATTTCTATATAGTTTTCTCCTACTGTGCTATAGTAAAAAAACAAAATTTTTTTTGAATAGCATTTTCTGCAGTTCTGTAGCTGTGCGATTCAGCGGTTACGTACTGTGGGTGTGTTCTGCTATTCCAAAAAACGCCGTTTAGTGGCACAAAAAAAAGTTTGCAGTGTGTTATACATATTTTGAGGTGTGTGAAATAAACAATTTCTATATAGTTTTCTCCTACTGTGCTATACTAAAAAAAAAACATTTTTTTTGAATAGCATTTTCTGCAGTTCTGTAGCTGTGCGATTCAGCGGTTACGTACTGTGGGTGTGTTCTGCTCTTCCAAAAAACGCCGTTTAGTGGCACCAAAAAAAGTTTGCAGTGTGTTATACATATTTTGAGGTGTGTGAAATAAACAATTTCTATATAGTTTTCTCCTACTGTGCTACAGTAAAAAAACAATTTTTTTTTTGAATAGCATTTTCTGCAGTTCTGTAGCTGTGCGATTCAGCGGTTACGTACTGTGGGTGTGTTCTGCTCTTCCAAAAAACGCCGTTTAGTGGCACCAAAGGAAGTTTGCAGTGTGTTATACATATTTTGAGGTGTTTGAAATAAACAATTTCTTTATAGTTTTCTTCTACGTTGCTATACTAAAAAAACAAAATTTTTTTTGAATAGCATTTTCTGCAGTTCTGTAGCTGTGCGATTCAGCGGTTACGTACTGTGGGTGTGTTCTGCTCTTCCAAAAAACGCTGTTTAGTGGCACCAAAAAAAGTTTGCAGTGTGTTATACATATTTTGAGGTGTGTGAAATAAACAATTTCTATATAGTTTTCTCCTACTGTGCTATACTAAAAAAAAAAACATTTTTTTTTAATAGCATTTTCTGCAGTTCTGTAGCTGTGCGATTCAGCGGTTACGTACTGTGGGTGTGTTCTGCGCTTCCAAAAACACCCATTTAGGGCAAGATCCTAAATTTTGAAAATATGAGGAGAAGGTCAAAGGGACGTGGTGGCCCCGGTCGTGGTGCTGCTGGTGGAGCTCCTGTTGCAGGGAGAGGACGTGGTGGATCTGTGCCAGATACACGCACAAGTGAAACACCTTCCTCAGGTGCGAGTAGGCGACCGAGCCTGCGGCGGTATTTTGTCGCGCCTAATGAGGCTGTACGAATGTTTAGGCCAGGACAAGTACAGGCGATAGTAGATTGGGTTGCTGACAGTGCCTCGGGTTCCTTCACATTGTCTCCCACCCACCTGAAACCCATGTCCATCAGTCTTTCACCTCACCCCCTTGCAAATCAGCCAAGCAGTCTGAGCCCCAAATCATGCAGCAGTCTCTTCTGCTTTTCGATGACTCTGTTAGCAGGGTTTCCCAGGGCCATCCACCTAGCCCTGCCCCAGAAGTGGAAGAGATTGAGTGCACTGATGCCCAACCACTTATGTTTCATGATGAGTACATAGGAGGACCATCGCAGTACGTCTCGGATGATGACGAAACACAGGTGCCAACTGCTGCTGCTTTCGCAATTGTGCAGACAGACAAGGGGGGCAGGGGTGAAGACTGGGTGGAAGATGATGTGGAGGACGATGAGGTCCTCGACCCCACATGGAATCAACGTTATGCAGGTGACCAGTGTAGTTTAGAGGAAGAGGCGGTGGTCGCACAGAGCCACCAGCACAGCAGAAGAGGGAGCAGGGTGCAAAAGCGGAGCGTCTGTCAGCTAGACAGTAGGTCTGCTACTGCCCAACGCAGCAAGGGACCGAGCACACCAAAGCCAGGTCCAAGGAGTTCCCCAGCGTGGCAGTTCTTTACACAATGTGCTGATGACAAGACACGAGTGGTTTGCACGCTGTGCAATCAGAGCCTGAAGCGAGGCATAAACGTTCTCAACCTGAGCACAACCTGCATGACCAGGCATCTAAGTGCAAAGCACGAGCTGCAGTGGAGTAGACACCTCAAAAACCAAGAAAGGTCTCTGGCTCCTCCTGCTTCCTCTTCTGCTGCAGTCTCGGCCTCTTCATCCACCTCTGTAGTGACAGTGGCACCTGCCACCCCGCAAACAGAGCATCTGCCAGCAACACTACCACCTGGGTCACCAACCATCTCCACAATGTCCCATGGAAGCGTTCAGCTCTCTATCTCCCAAACATTGGAGCGGAAGAGGAAGTACCCCCCTAGCCACCCGCGATCCCTGGCCCTAAATGCCAGCATTTCAAAACTCCTGGCCTTTGAAATGCTGTCATTCCGTCTGGTGGAGACGCAGAGTTTTAAAAGCCTGATGGCATTGGCTGTCCCACAGTACGTCGTGCCCAGCCGCCACTATTTTTCCAGGCGAGCCATCCCTTCCCTGCACAACCAAGTGGGGGACAAAATCAGGTGTGCACTGCGCAACGCCATCTGTGGCAAGGTCCACCTAACTACAGATGCGTGGACCAGTAAGCACGGTCAGGGACGTTATATCTCCCTAACAGCACACTGGGTAAATGCAGTGGCGGCTGGGCCTGAGGCAGATAGCAGTTTGGCGCATGTCCTTCCACCACCGAGGATTGCAGGGCGCTTCAGTTTGCCTCCTGTTGCTAACTCCTCCTACTCCGCTTCCTCATCCTCTACCGCCTCCTCATCCGGTCAGCGTAACACCTTCACCACCAACTTCAGTACAGCCTGGGGTAAACGACAGCAGGCAGTTTTAAAACTTTCCTGTTTGGGGGAAAAACCCCACACCGCGCAGGAGTTGTGGAGGGACATGGAACAACAGACCAATGAGTGGTTGCTGTCAGTGAGCCTCAAGCCCGGCCTGATGGTGTGCGATAATGGGCGAAATCTTGTAGCAGCTCTGGGCCTAGCCGGTTTGACGCACATCCCTTGCCTGGCGCATGTGCTGAACTTGGTGGTCCAGAGGTTCCTTAAAAATTACCCCAATATGCCAGAGCTGCTGCAGAAAGTGCGGGCTGTGTGTGCACACTTTCGGCGTTCTCACCCTGCTGCTGCTTGCCTATCAGCGCTGCAGCGTAACTTCGGCCTTCCCGCTCACCGCCTCATATGTGACGTGCCCACAAGGTGGAACTCCACCTTGCACATGCTGGCCAGACTGTGCGAGCAGCAGCAGGCGATAGTGGAGTTTCAGCTGCAGCAATCACGCGTGAGTCGCTCTGCGGAACAGCACCACTTCACCACCAATAACTGGGCCTCCATGTGAGACCTGTGTGCCTTGTTGCGCTGTTTCGAGTACTCCACCAACATGTCCAGTGCCAATGACGCCGTTCTTAGCGTTACTATCCCAGTTCTATGCCTCCTTGAAAAAACGCTTCGGGCGATGATGGAAGAGGATGTGGCACAGGAGGATGAGGAGGAGGAGGAGGAAGCGGGATCATTTCAAAGGCTTTCAGGGCAGTCTTTCACAAGTGGCTACGAGGGTGGGTTCCTGCACCAACAAACGCCAGGTACACAATTGTCCGGCAGAAAGGGAACAGTTCTGGAGGATGACGAGGTGGAGGAGGAGATGGAGGAGGAGGAGGAGGAGGAGGAGGCATTTTCACAGCAGGGTGGCACCCAGACCAGCTCGTGGCCATCACTGGTGCGTGGCTGGGGGGATACAGAGGACACAGACGATACACCTCCCACAGAGGACAGCTTTTCTTTGCCTCTGGGCAGCCTGGCACACATGAGCGATTACATGCTGCAGTGTTTCCGCAATGACCGCCGAGTTGCCCACATTTTAACTGGTGCTGATTACTGGGTGGCCACCCTGCTGGATCCCCGTTACAAGGACAACGTACCTTCCTTAATTCCCTCACTGGAGCGGGATCGTAAGATGCGCGAGTACAAGCGCACGCTGGTAGACGCGCTGCTGGTGGCATTCCCACCTGACAGCGGGAGTACGGTGGAAGCACAAGGCGAAGGCAGAGGAGTAGGAAGGGGTCGCCAACGCAGCCGGGGCACCGGCAGCACCTCAGAAGGCAGGGTTAGCATGGCTGAAATGTGGAAAAGCTTTGTCAGCACGCCACAACAACCAGCACCACCAGCTGAGATGGAACGTCTTAGCAGGAGGCAGCATTTCACCAACATGGTTGAGCAGTATGTGTCCACAGGCCTACACGTACTGGATGATGGGTCTGCCCCCTTTAACTTCTGGGTCTCCAAATTGGGCACATGGCCTGAGCTTGCCCTTTATGCCTTGGAGGTGCTGGCCTGCCCTGCAGCCAGTGTATTATCTGAATGTGTATTTAGCACGGCAGGGGGCGTTATCACAGACAAGCGCAGCCGCCTGTCCAGAGCCAATGTGGACAAGCTCACGTTCAATAAAATGAACCAGGCATGGATCCCACAGGACTTGTCCGTACCTTGTGCAGAATAGACATGTATACCGGTGTTGTGACAAAAACTGTCCGGCCATCGGATTGTGTCCGGCCCATACTGCGAAGGCGCAGCGCTTGTGCAGTACAGAGGACAAGGAGATTCACAAAATCTCCGAAGATGAACGGCGCCTGCGCTGTGAGTGCAGGTTCAAGCCCCACCATCCAAGTGGACATACGGTAGCACATAGTAACAGGGCCCCTCACGGGCTCGGTTCGATCGCCACGCTTCGGGCACGGCCTCACTTGGCTCGTCTTGAACCACGGATGGTGTGGCCTTCACCTGAACTCACCACTAGGGATGAGCTTCGTGTTCGAGTCGAACATACGTTCGACTCGAACATCGGCTGTTCGATCGTTCGACGAAGATCGAACGATTTGGGCCGTTCGCGCCAAATTCGAGTGACGCGAATGGCCCACAATGCACTACGCCATCGCAGTGTCATCCAGGCGCTGTGATTGGCCAAGCATGCACTGTGACCCCGCATGCTTGGCCAATCACAGCGCCGGCAGCGAGGAGAGCAATGATTGGCCACAGGCAGGATGCCTGTGGCCAATTATTGCTGAGGGTGTTTAGTACACGCCCCACACTATAAAAGGCCGCCAGCACGGCGGCCTAGTGTAGTGTGTTCCGGAGCAGGCAAAGAGAAACATAGGCAGGGACAGTGACATTTATTTTTTTCTTGCTTAACCTGGATTCCTTTAGTTTAGGGAAAGAGAAGGATAGGTAGGGAGAGTGTCAGTGTGTTTTACTGTGCGAATCCTTGTTTCTAGGGACAGGGAAGGACAGTGAGGGAATTCTCCTTGTGCTATAGTGTGCTTTAAAAAAACATTTTTTCTAGGGACAGAAAACTATAGGTAGGGAGAGTGTCAGTGTGTTTTACTGTGCGAATCCTTGTTTCTAGGGACAGGGAAGGACAGTGAGGGAATTCTCCTTGTGCTATAGTGTGCTTTAAAAAAACATTTTTTCTAGGGACAGAAAACTATAGGAAGGAAGAGTGTCAGTGTGTTTTACTGTGCGAATCCTTGTTTCTAGGGACAGGGAAGGACAGTGAGGGAATTCTCCTTGTGCTATAGTGTGCTTTAAAAAAACATTTTTTCTAGGGACAGAAAACTATAGGAAGGAAGAGTGTCAGTGTCTTTTACTGTGCGAATCCTTGTTTCTAGGGACAGGGAAGGACAGTGAGGGAATTCTCCTTGTGCTATAGTGTGCTTTAAAAAAACATTTTTTCTAGGGACAGAAAACTATAGGTAGGGAGAGTGTCAGTGTGTTTTACTGTGCGAATCCTTGTTTCTAGGGACAGGGAAGGACAGTGAGGGAATTCTCCTTGTGCTATAGTGTGCTTTAAAAAAACATTTTTTCTAGGGACAGAAAACTATAGGTAGGGAGAGTGTCAGTTTCTTTCACTGTGATAATCCTTGTTTCTAGGGACAAAGAAGGAAAGTGAGTGAAATTCTCCTTGTGCTATAGTGTGCTTTAAAAAAACATTTTTTCTAGGGACAGAAAACTATAGGTAGGGAGAGTGTCAGTGTCTTTTACTGTGCGAATCCTTGTTTCTAGGGACAGGGAAGGACAGTGAGGGAATTCTCCTTGTGCTATAGTGTGCTTTAAAAAAACATTTTTTCTAGGGACAGAAAACTATAGGTAGGGAGAGTGTCAGTGTCTTTTACTGTGCAAATCCTTGTTTATAGGGACAGGGAAGGACAGGTAGGGAATTCTCCTTGTGCTATAGTGTGCTTTATAAAAACATTTTTTCTAGGGACAGAAAACTATAGGTAGGGAGAGTGTCAGTGTGTTTTACTGTGCGAATCCTTGTTTCTAGGGACAGGGAAGGACAGTGAGGGAATTCTCCTTGTGCTATAGTGTGCTTTAAAAAAAATTTTTTCTAGGGACAGAAAACTATAGGTAGGGAGAGTGTCAGTTTCTTTCACTGTGATAATCATTGTTTCTAGGGACAAAGAAGGAAAGTGAGTGAAATTCTCCTTGTGCTATAGTGTGCTTTAAAAAAACATTTTTTCTAGGGACAGAAAACTATAGGTAGGGAGAGTGTCAGTGTGTTTTACTGTGCGAATCCTTGTTTCTAGGGACAGGGAAGGACAGTGAGGGAATTCTCCTTGTGCTATAGTGTGCTTTAAAAAAAACATTTTTTCTAGGGACAGAAAACTATAGGAAGGAAGAGTGTCAGTTTCTTTCACTGTGATAATCCTTGTTTCTAGGGACAAAGAAGGAAAGTGAGTGAAATTCTCCTTGTGCTATAGTGTGCTTTAAAAAAACATTTTTTCTAGGGACAGAAAACTATAGGTAGGGAGAGTGTCAGTGTCTTTTACTGTGCGAATCCTTGTTTCTAGAGACAGGGAAGGACAGTGAGGGAATTCTCCTTGTGCTATAGTGTGCTTTAAAAAAACATTTTTTCTAGGGACAGAAAACTATAGGTAGGAAGAGTGTCAGTTTCTTTCACTGTGATAATCCTTGTTTCTAGGGACAAAGAAGGAAAGTGAGTGAAATTCTCCTTGTGCTATAGTGTGCTTTAAAAAAACATTTTTTCTAGGGACAGAAAACTATAGGTAGGGAGAGTGTCAGTGTCTTTTACTGTGCGAATCCTTGTTTCTAGGGACAGGGAAGGACAGTGAGGGAATTCTCCTTGTGCTATAGTGTGCTTTAAAAAAACATTTTTTCTAGGGACAGAAAACTATAGGTAGGGAGAGTGTCAGTGTGTTTTACTGTGTGAATCCTTGTTTCTAGGGACAGGGAAGGACAGTGAGGGAATTCTCCTTGTGCTATAGTGTGCTTTAAAAAAACATTTTTTCTAGGGACAGAAAACTATAGGTAGGGAGAGTGTCAGTTTCTTTCACTGTGATAATCCTTGTTTCTAGGGACAAAGAAGGAAAGTGAGTGAAATTCTCCTTGTGCTATAGTGTGCTTTAAAAAAACATTTTTTCTAGGGACAGAAAACTATAGGTAGGGAGAGTGTCAGTGTCTTTTACTGTGCGAATCCTTGTTTCTAGGGACAGGGAAGGACAGTGAGGGAATTCTCCTTGTGCTATAGTGTGCTAAAGCATTCCTCATCAACCATCTTTGAAATCCTTGTTTTTTTGGACAGTCAGGGAAATTGTCGTTGTGCTATTCTGTGCAAAAGCAATCATCCTCAACCATATTTAGAAATCCTTAAGTAAAGGGACAGAGAAGGACACCTGAAGGTAGCCATTATTGCTGGTTTTCCCATCTCCCTGCAGGCCATCTATTAGAATGTCTGGAAGGCAAACAAGGAGAGGCAGACAGTCAGGAGGCAATAAAAGAGGGCAAGCAGGCTCTGTGTCTGGGGGCAACAGTGCTGGTCGTGGACGCGGTGCATTGTCATCAGCACATGGCCATGGGACACGCTTGTCCTTCTTTTCGGCAGCTGGACATGTTGAGCCACATCATGCCGAAGACTTGGTAGAGTGGATGACCAAGCCCTCCTCCTCCTCCTCATCCTCTCTCACCCAGGCTCAGGGTACTGGAAAAGCAGCTGCCAAAGCGTCCTCTTCCCTGGTATCAATGTCAGACTCATCATCAGTCACTCCTTCCCTAGACCCACCATGTCCTCCTCCTGAGGAGTCCCCCGAACTGTTTGAGCACAGTGTTGGGTACATGCTCCAGGAGGATGCCCAGCGTTTCGAAGGGTCTGATGATGAAACCCAGCTAGAGGAAGGCAGTAGCGTGAGAGCAGACAGAGGGGATGCTCAAGAAGGACACCAATCTGGCAGTCATGTTCCAGCAGCTGCAGCATACTGCCAGATTGGCTCCAGTGATGAGGAGGGAGGTGATGATGAGGTCACTGACTCCACGTGGGTGCCTAATAGGAGAGAGGAGGAGGAGGAGGATGAGGAGGAGGCACATCTCCAACGAGGCAGGATGCCCTTTGGTGGCCAGCGTAAGGGCAGTACACCGACGGAATCACACCGCAGAGCTCCGCCTGTGCAGGGCGCTGCCTCTGCCCGTCATTCAAAAAGTTCTTTGGTGTGGGCCTTTTTTGAGGCTAGTGCATCAGATCGCACAGCTGCTGTTTGCAACATATGTCTCAAGCGTATATCGCGTGGCCAAAACATCAGCCGCTTGGGTACCACATGCCTGACCAGACATATGTTGACCTGCCATGCAGCTCGTTGGCAAGCCTACCTCAAAGACCCACACCAAAGAACAAAGCGGACCTCTCCTTGCACCGCATCAGCTGGGATCTCCAACCCCACTATAACTTCAGTCCTCTCTGAAACATGCACTGAGAGGAATGAAGGTGTAGAATTAGGTGTGTCACAGCCAAGTACTTGCGGCCACTCTGCTAGCAGTACACCGACGTCCGATTCTAGCAGGCAAATTTCCCTGCCCCAGCTGCTGGACCGTCGAAAGAAGTTCACTCCCAGCCATCCACATGCCCAGCGGTTGAATGCTAGCTTGGCTAAATTGCTAGCGCTTCAACTGCTGCCTTTTCAGTTGGTAGACTCGGCCCCCTTCCGTGAGTTTGTGCAATGTGCGGTTCCTCAGTGGCAGGTTCCCAAACGCCACTTTTTCTCACGGAAGGCTATTCCGGCTCTCTACCGGCATGTGGAAGGCAATGTCTTGGCCTCGCTGGACAGGGCGGTCAGCGGTAAGGTGCATATTACCGCTGACTCATGGTCCAGCAGGCATGGACAGGGACGTTACCTTTCTTTCACGGCCCATTGGGTCACTCTTTTGGCAGCTGGGAAGGATGCAGGACAAGGTGCAGTAGTGTTGGAGGTTGTTCCACCGCCACGCCTCCAAAATGCTACTACTGGTTGTGACACACCTCTCTCCTCCACCCCCTCCTCTTCTTCTTCCTCCATGGCCTCTTCCTGTGGTTTGTCCTCGGAACCAGCGGTGCTCCGTAGGCGTTCAAGGGGCTACGCAAGTACGCAGGCAAAAAGATGCCATGCCGTGCTTGCGCTGGTGTGTTTGGGGGACAGAAGCCACACTGGGGCAGAGGTCCTGTCTGCTCTGCAGGGCCAGGCCGAGAGGTGGTTGACGCCACGCCAGCTTAAGCCAGGAATGGTGGTTTGCGACAATGGCACCAACCTCCTCTCCGCCCTCCGACAGGGACAACTGACCCATGTGCCCTGTGTGGCTCACGTCCTTAACCTGGTGGTGCAGCGGTTCTTGGGCAGGTACCCGGGCTTACAGGATGTCCTGAGGCAGGCCAGGAAAGTCTGTGTGCATTTCCGCAGATCTTATAATGCCAGTGCTCGCCTGGCTGAGCTGCAAAAGGAGTTGAACCTGCCCAAGAACCGCCTTATATGTGACATGCCCACCAGGTGGAACTCAACGTTGGCCATGCTGCAGCGGCTGCACACGCAGCAGAGGGCCATCAATGAGTACCTGTGCGACTACGGCACCAGGACAGGGTCAGGGAGCTTGGTTTTTTTTCTCCACGCCAGTGGGGCATGATCAGGGATGCATGCACTGTCCTGGCACCATTTGAGGAGGCCACGAGGATGGTGAGCAGTGACAGTGCATGCATCAGTGACACTGTACCTCTTGTCCACCTGTTGGAGCACACGCTGCGTGGAATAATGGACAGGGCACTTGAGGCAGAACAGAGGCAGGAAGAGGAGGACTTCCTTGCCTCTCAAGGCCCCCTTTACCCAGACAGTGTTCCTTCTGTCCCACCCATCGCACAGGAAGAGGAGGAGGAGGAGGAGGAGGAGGAGGATTGTGTCAGCATGGAGGTGGAGGCTGGCACTCAGCATCATCAGCAGCAGTCTTTTAGGGATGATTTACAGTCCCAAGAAACCAGTGGACTTGTACGTGGCTGGGAGGAGGTGGCTGCGGATCATGTCGTCCTTAGTGACCCAGAGGACTCCGGAGCGAATGCCTCAGCAAACCTACGCTGCATGGCCTCCCTGATCCTGCAAAGTCTGCGGAAGGATCCTCGTATTCTTCGGATCAAGGAGAGGGACCATTACTGGCTGGCCACTCTCCTTGATCCACGGTACAAGGGTAAGGTTGCGGACCTTATGTTACCGTCGCAGAGGGAGCAGAGGATGAGACAACTCCGGGAGGCCTTGCAGAAAGGTCTGTGCAACGCGTTCCCAGAGACTGGGAGGTTACAAACTCCTGGTCCTGGACAACGAGTTGCTGAGGCTTCGGCCAGTCAAAGAAGGAGCGGTGGGGAAGGTGGCCGTCTGACCGATGTGTTCAGACAATTCTTTAGTCCGCAGCCCCAAAGTATGATCGGTTCCAGCAACCATCGCCAGCGTCTGATAAACATGGTGCAGGAATATCTAGGGGCAAGGTCAGACTTGGACACCTTCCCCACCGAAAATCCTCTGGCTTACTGGGTCTTGAGGATGGATCACTGGCCAGAGCTTGCACAGTATGCAATTGAGCTACTGGCCTGTCCTGCATCCAGCGTTCTTTCGGAACGCACATTCAGTGCTGCTGGAGGATTTGTCACGGATCACAGGGTGCGCCTGTCCACCGACTCGGTTGATCGACTGACTTTCATCAAGATGAACCAGTCTTGGATCACCACCGGCTACCACACACCTGATGCTGATATAACAGACTAATTGATTTTAACATGTCACATCCCTTCAAGACTGATGCTGATGCTGAGTGCCTGTGCTGTTATGTTGACTGGCTATCCTCCTCCTCCGAGTCCTCAATGATACGATTGATGATGATAGCTTGGAAGATCATTTTTGTTTATGGGTGCCGCCACCAGTGGCTAAGGCCCAATTTTTCAGCCCCTGTTTTACAGGGGCGTGTAATTACAATTTTTTTAGCAATAATTTGCCATAGGGCTCATTGCTGTGCTCCAAGTACAGTATCTGTGAGGGGTTGGAGTGTTGTGGCACCAGTGCCTAAGGCCCAATTTTTCAAGCCCCTGTTTAACAGGGGCGTGTCATTACAATTTTTGAAGCAATACTTTGCAACAGGGCTCATTGCTGTGCTCCAAGTACAGTATCTGTGAGGGGTTGTAGTGTTGTGCCACCAGTGCCTAAGGCCCAATTTTTCAGCCCCTGTTCAACAGGGGCATGTAATTACAATTCTTGATCTAATAATTCACAGCAGGGCCCATTGCTGCACCCACCAAGAGTAACTCTGAGGGCTTACAGTGTTGTGGCAACGCCACCACCACCACCACGAAAGGCCCAATTTTTCAGCCCCTGTTCAAAAGGGGCATGTAATTACAATTCTTGATCTAATAATTCACAGCAGGGCCCATTGCTGCACCCACCAAGAGTAACTCTAAGGGCTTACAGTGTTGTGGCAACGCCACCACCACCACCACCACGAAAGGCCCAATTTTTCAGCCCCCGTTCAAAAGGGGCATGTAATTACAATTCTTGATCTAATAATTCACAGCAGGGCCCATTGCTGCACCCACCAAGAGTAACTCTGAGGGCTTACAGTGTTGTGGCAACGCCACCACCACCACCACCACGAAAGGCCCAATTTTTCAGCCCCTGTTCAAAAGGGGCATGTGATTACAATTCTTGATCTAATAATTCACAGCAGGGCCCATTGCTGCACCCACCAAGAGTAACTCTGAGGGCTTACAGTGTTGTGGCAACGCCACCACCACCACCACCACGAAAGGCCCAATTTTTCAGCCCCTGTTCAAAAGGGGCATGTAATTACAATTCTTGATCTAATAATTCACAGCAGGGCCCATTCCTGCACCCACCAAGAGTAACTCTGAGGGCTTACAGTGTTGTGGCAACGCCACCACCACCACCACCACGAAAGGCCCAATTTTTCAGCCCCTGCTCAAAAGGGGCATGTAATTACAATTCTTGATCTAATAATTCACAGCAGGGCCCATTCCTGCACCCACCAAGAGTAACTCTGAGGGCTTACAGTGTTGTGGCAACACCACCACCACCACCACCACCACGAAAGGCCCAATTTTTCAGCCCCTGTTCAACAGGGGCATGCAATTACAATTCTTGATCTAATAATTCACAGCAGGGCCCATTGCTGCACCCACCAAGAGTAACTGTCAGGGCTTACAGTGTTGTGGCACCAGCACCACCATCAAAGGCCCAATTTTTACTACCACTGTTCAACAATCATATGTAATTAAAATTCCTGATATAATAGTTGACAGCAGGGTGTTCCAGCACCAACCAAGAGTAACTGTGAGTGCTTACAGTGTTGTGCCAACACCAACAACTAAGGGGCCTATTTCTGCAGAGTATATACGGCAGGTCCCTACTTTCAAACATCCAACTTACAAACGACTCCTACTTGCAAACGCAATAAGACAACAGGAAGTGAGAGGAAATCTACCACTAGGAAGGAAAATTCTCTCCTGTAAGAATAAATATGGGAGAAAGGTGTCTCCTCTGTACTGATGCTTTATCACCAATCCTTGTTTCAAGAAAAACACCACATTTCAAAAACAGTTGTCATTGGGACGGAAAGTGAGGTGAAATGTTCTGAACAGGGGCACAGACAGCAAAACAAATGTTACAGGGGTGATAACCCTTACCTATGTTTTCCAAAAAGTTTAAAAATAGATTTTTGGGCTGGAGCTACACTTAAACAATGTACCTGTTCAAAATTACAAACAGATTCTACATAAGAACAAACCTACAGTCCCTGTCTTGTATGCACCGCCTGTATACGGCTGTTCAGAGTATATAGGGCCTTTTTTATTTTATGTGCGGGGTTCCCCTTAATATCCATACAAGACCCAAAGGGGCTGGTAATGGGCTGGGGTAGGGGGGGGGTCATGGGGTAGCTATGCCATTTTTCTTAAAGATTTTCATCCATATTACCGGGAGCAGACATTACATTAAAGCCGCAAGCAGTTTTAAATGGCTTTTTTTCCTTTAGAAGTGTCATTTTGTGCAGGGACAGTTCTAAACACGGGAAACATGTGGCACTTCACAGGCATACTTTAGACACCCCCCAGGTACGATATTTAAAGGAATATTTGACTTTTTTTTTTCACTTTATGCATCATTAAAATGACTGCTCCCGAAAAACGACCGTTTTTAAAACTTCTTTTTGCATTGATACATGTCCTCTGGTGCACAACCCGGGTTCCCAAACCCTTTTTAGGACAATAACATGCATAATAGTTGTTATAATTAGCACTTTAGAATTCGAACGTTCGCATCCATTGTATTTAATAGGGTTCTAATGTTCGTACGAACTTTCGGTCCGTTCGCGGGTTCTGGTGCGAACCGAACCCGGGGGTGTTCGGCTCATCACTACTCACCACGCAGGCGCCGTTTGTCTTGGGAGATTTTGGAAATCCCCTTGTCCTACTGTACATACTGAGCAAGCGCAGTACAGGGTGGACACTATTTGACGGGGGACAGAATTCGACACATCACCGGCATTACACAGCCATTCTTGTACTTTTGAATCAGTGTTGGCTACCTCGTCCTCCTCCACCGCCGCTTCCACCTACACAGCCACATCCACCGCAATTTCAACCTCCTACTCCATATGGACCTCGTCCTCCTAGGTCAAGATTATTATTTTTTATTTTTATTTTTTTTATGTTATTTTAAGTTATTTCCCTATCCACATTTGTTTGCAGAGCACTTGCCATGCTCTTAACAACATTTTGCTGCCATTTGCAGCCCTCTAGCCCTTTCCATTACCTTTTTAGAGCCTTTTTAGTCCTTAGAAGTCCGGGTCCCCATTGACTTCAATGGGGTTCGGGTTCAGGTCCGGGTTCGGGTTAAAGTTCGGCCGAACCCGTCGAACCCGAACATCCAGGTGTCCGCTCAACTCTAATAATAATAATAAAAACTTTTTATTACTTTTATTTATTTGTTACGTTCAATCCGTTTAGATGCGGCCTTCGTTATTTTGGATAATTCGCAACTTTGGAAAAACTTGTATTCGTTACGTTCACCAACAGCCAAATTTAAAAGGAAATTCCAATACCTATAGTTTAACCACTTCCCTACCCGCCCATAGTCAAATGACGTCCACAGAAGGGATCTCCCATCCTGGGTGGACGTCATATGACGTCCTGGGCTTGGTGGGGGGATATCTGAATGATGCCTGCAGCTAGAGGCATCATTCAGATATCCTTTTGAAGTGCCGGCGATTCTGTGTACCATAAGAATGATCATAGCGGCAGTTCCACCGCTTGATGGTTCTTATAGGCAGCGGGAGGGGACAACCCCCCCTCCCGCCGCCATCCGGTGCTTCTCCGGGCTCTCCCGTGCGATCGGGGACCCGGAGCGAATCTTCCGGCGCCGGTGGTGGGTCACGTGATGAGCATAGAGATGACTGGTGACCAGATGGTCACCAGTCATCTCTATGATCGTCGGAGGCCCGGGCGTGATGTGATGACGTCACGCCCGGGTCCTCAAATGTAAACAAAGCCGCCATTGCGGCTAGTAAGTATGAGATCGGTGAAAAAATGTTCACTGATCTCATGCTTTCCAGCCTGGAGGAGAGATGTGGGGTCTTATTGACCCCGCATCTCTCAATAAAGAGGACCTGTCACACACATTCCTATTACAAGGGATGTTTACATTCCTTGTAATAGGAATAAAAGTGATAAAAAAAAAAAGAAGTAAAATAAGTGCAAAAAAATAAAAAATAATTAAAAAAATAAATAAATAATAATAAAAATAAATTAAAACGCCCCTGTCCCCGATAGCTCGCGATCAGAAGCGAATGCACACGTAAGTCGCCCACATATGTAAACGCCGTTCAAACCACATATGTGAGGTATCGCCGCGTGCGTTAGAGCGCGTGTAACAATTCTAACACTAGACCTCCTCTGTAACTCTAACCTGGTAACCTGTAAAAAAAAATTAAGCGTCGCCTATGGAGATTTTTAAGTACCGAAGTTTGGCGCCATTCCATAAGAGTGCGTAATTTTAAAGCGTGACATGTTAGGTATCTATCTATCATCTTTCATATTTTCCCCAAAAATTGGGCTAACTTTACACTTTTGTTATTTTTTAATTTATGAAACCATTTTTTTTTTTTTAAAAAGGCGTTTGAAAAATTATTGGGCAAATACCGTGCAAGAAAAAAAGTTGCAATGATGGTCATTTTATTCCCCAGGGTGTCTGCTAAAAAACCATATATAATGTTTCGGGGTTCTGAGTAATTTTCCAGCAAAAGAATGATGATTTGTACATGTAGGAGAGAAGTGCCAGAATAGGCCCGGTATGGAAGTGGTATAAAAAGCCCTGTATGGAAGTGGTTAATAGTTAGTTGTTAGTTAGTTAGTTAGTTAGCTAGTTAGTTAGTTAGTTATTCTTTCAAATTTTCGGATTTTCTTTCTTTTCTTTGGATTTTTAAATTTATGAATTTACGAATTTATAAATTTTCAAATTTACAAATTGCGATCGTAACTAATGACCCGAAAAACAAAACAAAAAAACAAATGAAATGAAAACGAATGTCTATCCTTCACATACTAATATGGAATCCCTCATCGTTACTCAGAGGCACTTACCTCCCACCAGATCCTTTTGCATACCCTCCTCTAGTTTAAAAACTGATTGCAATTTATGTCTGATTCAGATTTTGTTAGATATCAACAAAGTCATTCATCCATATGAAGGACACAATGCAGCTATATAAATCATTGCTGTGCATGCTAATGTACCTTCATTGTAAATTATTATCTTTCTAATAAAGCATTTTGAAATAAAAATAAAAATCATGTATTTTTTTGTTTAACCGTTAAAGTAAATATAAATATAAATAAATATAAATAAATAAAAATATAAATGTTATAATATATATTTAATCTAAATATTTAATATCTATATTTAATATAAATGTAATATACATATAAAAAATATAATAAATATAAATGCTAATTAAATAATTTTCTAAAACACTGCGGGAGAGTGCAAAATCTGTTGCAGCTATGCATGTAAACCAATCGGCTTTAGGGTTTTATTGTCAAAACTTAAAGGATAGGTTCACCTTTTCTAACATGTTACTGTAGCACCGCTAGGATACTTTATCTTTATTTGGGTTTTGGTGGAAGAAATATGAAATCAAGGAGGATGGTGATGTATTGAATTCCTGAGAGATTTGGATCTGGAGAAACATTTGAATTGACATCTACCCGGTTAAAAGGGAAATGTAATATTTGACCTAATATTATTTTGGGTCAAATACTGGAGGTGAGGATATATATATTTGTCGGGGAAGGGAAGAGCACTATAGTCGGTGGAATAATCACAAGTAAAATATATGGTTTGCACATTAGCCCCTTCACAACCGCGCTATAGCTGTGGTCACACATTGCTGGGAGGTTGTCATATGACATCTTCTGTGATCCCGCTTGCCGCGCACCCCGTGCAGCACACATCGGCAGTAATCTGTGATCACTGTGTCCTTAGGACACAGCTGATCACAGATTGGGGTAAAGAGCCAATCACATCAGCTCTTTACCATCTGACCAACTATGTCCAATCACAACTGATCACAGTGTAAACAGGATTTGTCGGTTATCGGCAATCCTCTCCGCACGCTGACAGCACATAACGAGAGGAGAGATAAGCAGAAATCCACACAGGGGTCATCTACACTGATAGTCAGGCCACTGATCATCAGTGCTGCCATTCAGTGCCCACCAGTGCTGCCAATCAGTGCCTATCAGTGATGATGCTCAGTCTCTTTCAGCGATGCCTGCCAGTGCCTGTCAGTGATGCCTACCAATGCCGCCTATCATTGCAAGCTATCAGTGTCTATCAGTTCCCCCTATCAGTGCCCATCATTGCTGCCTATCAGTGCCCATCAGTGATTCCAGTCAGTGCCTATCAGTAATTCCTATAAATGCCAATTCACATTGCCACCTATCAGTGCCCATCCGTGCTGCCTATCAGTGCTGCTTATAAGTACCCATCATTGCCGCCTATCAGTGCCCATTATCACAGCCTATCAGTGCCAATTAGTGATGCCTGTCAGTGCCTAGCAGTAATTCCTATCAAAACCACCTATCACTGCCGCCTATCAGTGCCCATCAGTGCTACTTATAAGTTCTGCCTATCAGTGCCCATCATTTGCGCCTATTAGTGCCCATTATAGCCGCCTATCAGTGCCCATCAGTGCCACATATCAGTGCAGCCTCATCAGTGCCTCATCAGTGCCACCTCATCAGTGCCCATTAGTGAAGCATATTAGCGCCCACCAGTGCTTCCAATCAGTGCCCATTAGTGCTTCCAATCAGTTCCCATCAGTAATGCCTTTTAGTGCCCATTAGTAATGCCTGTCAGTGCCTATCAGTGATGCCTGTCAGTGCCTATCAGTGATGCCTATTAATTTTGCCTATCATTGCCACCTATCAGTGCCCATGAGTTCTGCCTATCAGTGCCCATCATTGCCGCTTATCAGTGCCCATCATTACCGCCTATCAGTGCCCATCAGTGATGCCTGTCAGTGCCTATCAGTACTTCCTATCAATGCCACCTATCATTGCCGCCTATCAGTGCTGCCTATCAGTGCCCATCAGTGCCTATCAGTGCTGCCTATCAGTGCTACCTATAAGTGCCTATCAATGCCACCTAGCATTGCCACCTATCAGTGCCCATAAGTGATGCCTGTCAGTGCCTATCAATGCCGCCTATCATTGCCGCCAATCAGTGTCCATCAGTTCTACCTATCAATGCCAATCATTGCCACCTATCAGTGCCAATCATCGCCGCCTATCAGTGCCCATCAGTGATACCTGTCAGTTCCTATTGGTAATGCCCATCTAAACCACCTTTCAGTGCCAATCAGTGCTGCCTATCAGTGCTGTCTATCAGTGCCCATCATTGCCACCTATCAGTGCCCATTATTGCCGCCTATCATTGCCCATTATTGCCACCTATCAGTGCCCATCAGGGTCGCATATCAGTGCAGCATCATCAGTGCCACCTCATCAGTGCCCATTATTGAAGCCTATCAGTGCCACATATCAGTGAAGCCTCATCAGTGCCGACCCATCAGTGCCCATTAGAGCAGCATATCAGTGCCCATCAGTGCCACCTCATTAGGGCACATCAGTGAAGGAGAAAAATTACTTATTTACAAACTTTTATAACATAAACTAAGAAAAAAAGTTTTTTTCCCCAAAATGTTTGGTCTTTTTTTAGTCTGTTTAGCAAAAAATTGGAAAAAAACACCAAAAGAAAGCTCTATAGCCCTGTACACACGATCGGATAACCTATGGATTTTCGTCCGATGGATTTGTCCATCGGAAATCCGATGAAACTGTTTTTCATCAGTCTTGGCCACACACCATCAGTCTAAAAACCGACGGCAAGAAAACGACGGCACGTTCAAAACGTACGACGCGCTATAAAAGGGCCGAACAAATCTAATGGCGCCACCCCTTGGGCTGCTTTTGCTGATTTTGTGTTACCGCGTGTTAGTAAAAGTTTGGTGAGAGCCGATTCGCGCTTTTCAGTCTCTGTGCTTTTCAGATCGTTTCCTGTTGTTCAGTTTGTGCTTGTGGGTTTGTATTTGTGATTCAGTGCATGCAGTCAGGTCGTTACTGCCTTGCAGTGCCGACTTGGCCGTTCGTTTACTGTTTTTCAGATCATTCTTTTCAGGCCTTGCTGTTCCACGGTGCGTTCTGTTTGAGTGCGTTCTGACCAGCCGCCCGGTTTAAAACCATGTTTGAAGTGCGTTCTCGTTCTCGAGCTCGTGCTGGCTTTGGGCTTGGTGTTGCAGTTAACACTGTAACCCGAGTTCAGTCTGTGAACAGGGTGAGGAGGAGTTCATGGACTAAGAATTGGTTGCTCCAGCGGGACCAATTCTCTCATATGCCTCTGCTGCGGGAAATCCATGAGAATAACCCTGATGATTTCAGGAATTATCTCAGGATGACGGACCCCGTATTTCACCGTCTGTTGGATTTGCTGTCCCCCTATATCACGAGGCAGGACACTGTGATGCGCCAGGCCATCACTGCCGAGCAGAGGCTTATTGCCACGTTGAGATACCTGGCGACTGGGAGAAGCTTGCAGGACCTCAAGTTCTCAACAGGCATCTCCCCCCAGGCTCTCGGGATCATTATCCCTGAGACGTGTTCGGCCATCATTCAGGTCCTGCAGAAGGACTATATGAAGGTACCGTATTTATCGGCGTATAACACGCACTTTTTTCCCCTTAAAATCAGGGGAAAATCGTGGGTGCGTGTTATACGCCGATACTCCGTCGAATTCCCCTGCTGAAAACGAGCGAGAGGAGCGAGCGGAGCCGAAGCCGAAGTACAATCGGCTTTACTCGGCTCCTCTCGCAGTCCCGCCCATCTCTGACTGCGCCGCTGACATAGAGAAAGCCGAGTGTACTTCGCCTAGTCTCGGCTCCTCTCGCAGTCCTGCCTGTGACTGTGAGCAGAGCCGAGTCTAGGCGAAGTACACTCGGCTTTCTCCGTCAGCGGCGCAGTCAGTGGAGATGGGCAGAACTGCGAGAGGAGCCGAGTCCAGCCGAAGTACACTCGGCCCTGCTCGCTCCTCTCCACAGAAATCGGCGCCAAATTTTAAAAACCGCCGGGACTGACACGATCGCGAAGGCACTGGGCACGGCTGCAGATGGACAGATGAACACTGGGCACGGCTGCAGATGGACAGATGGACACTGGGCACGGCTGCAGATGGACAGATGGACACTGGGCAAGGCTACAGATGGACACTGGGCACGGCTGCAGATGGACAGATGGACACTGGGCAAGGCTGCAGATGGACAGATGGACACTGGGCACGGCTGCAGATGGACAGATGGACACTGGGCAAGGCTGCAGATGGACACTGGGCAAGGCTGCATGCTGCATTTAAATGTAAGTTTTTTTTCCTTGAATTTCCCTGCTAAAAGTTTTTTTCCTTAAAATTCCCTCCTAAACTTGGGGTGCGTGTTATACGCCGGTGCGTGTTATACGCCGATAAATACAGTAATTATGCTCCTTTAACCTCACATTATCTTTTTTTATTCTCTTTTTTTTCCTCCTCCTAACACAAATATGCCTGTTTGTAATATCCTGGTAATGTCCCCATTTTCCCCATGCCTTTTGTTACCTGTAAATCCCTTTTTGGGCCCTACATGCCTATTTCCCTTCACTAACCTCTCCAGCATGCTATCGTGGGCGCAAACCCAGCTAGCCTTCTATTTTCCTTTTCATTTTTGGGTGGTCATTGCCCTCGTAGTTTGACAACCCTCCCTCCCCCCCCTAAAGATGTTTAAAAATTAGTAGTTCTCAATCAAGCTCAGCAGAGTGGTAGAGCCTTTTTTGGGATCCCCCACAATCACCTTAGCCCCCCCCCTTAGATTATTTTAGAATGACCACTCAGCGGGGGTGAGGCATCTGCTAAGTGGGCCTTTGTTTATTGGTCGGAAAAACTCCCTTAACCACCTCCCTACTGTGCACGAAAACCCCCTTCCTGCCCAAGCCATTTTTCAGCTTTCAGCGCTGTCACACTTTGAATGACAATTGCGCGGTCGTGCGACGTGACTCCCAAACAAAATTTGTGTCCTTTTTTTCCCACAAATAGAGCTTTCTTTTGGTGGTATTTGATCACCTCTGCGGTTTTTATTTTTTGCGCTATAAACAAAAGAAGAGCGTCCAGTTTGGAAAAAAAACACTATTTTTTACTTTTTGCTATAATAAATACCCATTTTTTTTTTAAATGAAATTTTCCTCAGTTTAGGCCGATACGTATTCTTCTACATATTTTTGGTAAAAAAAAAAAAATCGCAATAAGCGCGTATTGATTGGTTTGCGCAAAAGTTATAGCGTGTACAAAATAGGGGATAGATTTATAGCATTTTTATTTTTTTATTTTTTTATTAGTAATGGCGGCGATCTGCGATTTTTTATTGTGACTGCGATATTGCGGCGGACACATCAGACACTTTTGACACATTTTTGGGACCATTCACGTTTATACAGCGATCCCTGCTATAAAAATGCATTGATTACTGTATAAATGGGATTGGCAGGGAAGGGGTTAACCACTAGGGGGCGGGAAGGGGTTAAATATGTTCCCTCAATGTGTTCTTACTGTGGGGGGAGGGGACTGATTGGGGGAGGTGACCGATGGTTGTCCCTATGTACAAGGGACACACCATCGGTCCCCTCTCCCTCACAGGACGTGGATCTCTGTGTTTACACACAGAGACCCACTTTCCTGCTCGTTTCCCGGGCAATCGCGGGTGCCCGGCGGCAATCGCGGCCGCCGGGCACGCGCACCGGGGCCTTGTGAACGCGGCGGGCGCGCCGCTGGCGGCGAGCGCGCGCTTTCTAGCTCGTTTTAAAGGGAGGACGTCATGTGACGTCCTCCCAGAACGAGAGTATCCTCCGCCCGCCGTCAATTGACAGTGGGCGGTGGACAAGTGGTTAAATAATAATGTTACTCAACAATGTTTTTGTGTGTAATCTGCTTGCACTGTAACCATAAACCGTACTAATGTCTTCTTTTTGTTTGACTCCGCAGTTCCCTAGCACACCACAGGAATGGCTGACTGTGGCCTCCCAATTTGCCCAGCGGTGGGATTTCCCCAACTGTGGAGGGGCAATTGATGGGAAGCACGTCCACATAGTGCCGCCACCCCCGTTCGGGGTCATACTATTTCAACTATAAAGGTTTTAATAGCATAGTGTTAATGGCGGTGGTGTCGGCACGGTACGAGTTCCTGTATGTGGACGTGGGGAAGAACGGCCGGATGTCCGATGGCGGATCATTCGCGGAGACAGAGTTCGCTCACCGTCTGCAGGCTGGGGGTTTTGCACTGCCTCCAGATGCAGAGAACGTTGAAGGGCTCCCGTTCGTTTTCATTGCGGATGAGGCTTTTGGACTAGGACCACACCTGATGCGGCCGTTTCCCCAACGCACCCTCACCCCGGAGAGGAGGGTTTTTAATTACCGGCTGGCCAGAGCCCGGAGAGTTGTGAAGAATGCCTTCGGGATAATGGCCAGCCGGTTCCGCCTGTTCCAGACAGCGATACATTTGGCGGATTATAAACTGAACCACATTGTCTACTGCTGCTGCATATTGCACAATTTTCTACGCAAATTTGCAACCAATTATGTATCATCGTTTGGGCCTGAGGCCGGTCCATCTGAACTGATTAATCTGACCGGCCTCAGCACTGCCCATACTGGCTTGGCCCCCCAAAGTGCCCGTGAAGTACGCCAGAAATACGTAGAGTACTTCACGGGTAGGGGGGCCATCGCAATGCCAGACCACATCTGACCAAGTATTTAACCTTTTAAAAATAAAAAAAAACTTGGAATTCCTACAAACTTGTGTTGTCATTCTTGTATTTTGGGTTTATGTGTCTCCCAGGTTCTAGTAGTGCCAAGTGTAATTGTCCTTAGTAAATAGCCTCAAAACTCAGAGCGAAAAACACGGTTTTTGCATCTTCAGAACTGCTCTTGAGCATAGAAAGAACAAGGCACACCTTTTTTAGACTTCCCAAATGTTTTTATTGTTTGCACCGCATTTTTTTGTGGTTTTTAGAAATACTAGCCTTTTTTTTTTATGTGCGGCTTTTTTTGCAGAAACATGCATGGGTCGTAAGTAGAGTTGAGCGGACACCTGGATGTTCGGGTTCGACAGGTTCGGCCGAACTTCGGAAAAAAGTTCGGGTTCGGGACCGAACTTTAACCCGAACCCGGACCCGGACCCGAACCCCATTGAAGTCAACGGGGACCCGGACTTCTAAGGACTAAAAAGGCTCTAAAAAGGTAATGGAAAGGGCTAGAGGGCTGCAAATGGCAGCAAAATGTTGTTAAGAGCATGGCAAGTGCTCTGCAAACAAATGTGGATAGGGAAATAACTTAAAATAACCTAAAAAAAATAAAAATAAAATAAATCTTGACCTAGGAGGACGAGGTCCATATGGAGTAGGAGGTTGAAGTGGCGGTGGATGTGGCTGAGTAGGTGGAAGCGGGGGTGGAGGAGGACGAGGTAGCCAACACTGATTCAAAAATACAACAATGGCTGTGTAATGCCGGTGATGTGTCGAATTCTGTCCCCCGTCAAATAGTGTCCACCCTGTACTGCGCTTGCTCAGTATGTAGGACAAGGGGATTTCTAAAATCTCCCAAGACGAACGGCGCCTGCGTGGTGAGTTCAGGTGAAGGCCACACCATCCGTGGTTCAAGACGAGCCAAGTGAGGCCATACCCGAAGCGTGGCGATCGAACCGAGCCCGTGAGGGGCCCTGTTACTATGTGCTACCGTATGTCCACTTGGATGGTGGGGCTTGAACCTGCACTCACAGTGCAGGCGCCGTTCATCTTCGGAGATTTTGTGAATCTCCTTGTCCTCTGTACTGCGCAAGCGCTGCGCCTTCGCAGTATGGGCCGGACACAATCCGATGGCCGGACAGTTTTTGTCACAACACCGGTATACATGTCTATTCTGCACAAGGTACGGACAAGTCCTGTGGGATCCATGCCTGGTTCATTTTAATGAACGTGAGCTTGTCCACATTGGCTCTGGACAGGCGGCTACGCTTGTCTGTGATAACGCCCCCTGCCATGCTAAATACACGTTCAGATAATACACTGGCTGCAAGGCAGGCCAGCACCTCCAAGGCATAAAGGGCAAGCTCAGGCCATGTGCCCAATTTGGAGACCCAGAAGTTAAAGGGGGCAAACCCGTCATCCAGTACGTGTAGGCCTGTGGACACATACTGCTCAACCATGTTGGTGAAATGCTGCCTCCTGCTAAGACGTTCCATCTCAGCTGGTGGTGCTGGTTGTTGTGGCGTGCTGACAAAGCTTTTCCACATTTCAGCCATGCTAACCCTGCCTTCTGAGGTGCTGCCGGTGCCCCGGCTGCATTGGTGACCTCTTCCTCCTCCTCTGCCTTCGCCTTGTGCTTCCACCGTACGCCCGCTGTCAGGTGGGAATGCCACCAGCAGCGCGTCTACCAGCGTGCGCTTGTACTCGCGCATCTTACGATCCCGCTCCAGTGAGGGAATTAAGGACGGTACATTGTCCTTGTAACGGGGATCCAGCAGGGTGGCCACCAGGTAATCAGCACCAGTTAAAATGTGGGCAACTCGGCGGTCATTGCGGAAACACTGCAGCATGTAATCGCTCATGTGTGCCAGGCTGCCCAGAGGCAAAGAAAAGCTGTCCTCTGTTGGAGGTGTATCGTCTGTGTCCTCTGTATCCCCCGAGCCACGCACCAGTGATGGCCACGAGCTGGTCTGTGTGCCACCTTGCTCTGAAAATGCCTCCTCCTCCTCCTCCTCCTCCTCCTCCTCCATCTCCTCCTCCACCTCGTCATCCTCCAGAACTGTTCCCTTTCCGCTGGACAATTGTGTACCTGGCGTTTGTTGGTGCAGGAACCCACCCTCGTAGCCACTTGTGAAAGACTGCCCTGAAAGCCTTTGAAATGATCCCGCTTCCTCCTCCTCCTCCTCATCCTCCTGTGCCACATCCTCTTCCATCATCGCCCAAAGCGTTTTTTCAAGGAGGCATAGAACTGGGATAGTAACGCTAAGAACGGCGTCATTGGCACTGGACATGTTGGTGGAGTACTCGAAACAGCGCAACGCGGCACACAGGTCTCGCATGGAGGCCCAGTTATTGGTGGTGAAGTGGTGCTGTTCCGCAGAGCGACTCACGCGTGATTGCTGCAGCTGAAACTCCACTATCGCCTGCTGCTGCTCGCACAGTCTGGCCAGCATGTGCAAGGTGGAGTTCCACCTTGTGGGCACGTCACATATGAGGCGGTGAGCTGGAAGGCCGAAGTTACGCTGCAGCGCTGACAGGCGAGCAGCAGCAGGGTGAGAACGCCGAAAGTGCGCACACACAGCCCGCACTTTCTGCAGCAGCTCTGGCATATTGGGGTAATTTTTAAGGAACCTCTGGACCACCAAGTTCAGCACATGTGCAAGGCAAGGGATGTGCGTCAAACCGGCTAGGCCCAGAGCTGCTACGAGATTTCGCCCATTATCGCACACCACCAGGCCGGGCTTGAGGCTCACTGACAGCAACCACTCATTGGTCTGTTGTTCCATGTCCCTCCACAACTCCTGCGCGGTGTGGGGTTTTTCCCCCAAACAGGAAAGTTTTAAAACTGCCTGCTGTCGTTTACCCCTGGCTGTGCTGAAGTTGGTGGTGAAGGTGTTACGCTGACCGGATGAGGAGGCGGTAGAGGATGAGGAAGCGGAGTAGGAGGAGTTAGCAACAGGAGGCAAACTGAAGCGCCCTGCAATCCTCGGTGGTGGAAGGACATGCGCCAAACTGCTATCTGCCTCAGGCCCAGCCGCCACTGCATTTACCCAGTGTGCTGTTAGGGAGATATAACGTCCCTGACCGTGCTTACTGGTCCACGCATCCGTAGTTAGGTGGACCTTGCCACAGATGGCGTTGCGCAGTGCACACCTGATTTTGTCCCCCACTTGGTTGTGCAGGGAAGGGATGGCTCGCCTGGAAAAATAGTGGCGGCTGGGCACGACGTACTGTGGGACAGCCAATGCCATCAGGCTTTTAAAACTCTGCGTCTCCACCAGACAGAATGACAGCATTTCAAAGGCCAGGAGTTTTGAAATGCTGGCATTCAGGGCCAGGGATCGCGGGTGGCTAGGGGGGTACTTCCTCTTCCGCTCCAATGTTTGGGAGATAGAGAGCTGAACGCTTCCATGGGACATTGTGGAGATGGTTGGTGACCCAGGTGGTAGTGTTGCTGGCAGATGCTCTGTTTGCAGGGTGGCAGGTGCCACTGTCACTACAGAGGTGGATGAAGAGGCCGAGACTGCAGCAGAAGAGGAAGCAGGAGGAGCCAGAGACCTTTCTTGGTTTTTGAGGTGTCTACTCCACTGCAGCTCGTGCTTTGCACTTAGATGCCTGGTCATGCAGGTTGTGCTCAGGTTGAGAACGTTTATGCCTCGCTTCAGGCTCTGATTGCACAGCGTGCAAACCACTCGTGTCTTGTCATCAGCACATTGTGTGAAGAACTGCCACGCTGGGGAACTCCTTGGACCTGGCTTTGGTGTGCTCGGTCCCTTGCTGCGTTGGGCAGTAGCAGACATACTGTCTAGCTGACAGACGCTCCGCTTTTGCACCCTGCTCCCTCTTCTGCTGTGCTGGTGGCTCTGTGCGACCACCCCCTCTTCCTCCAAACTACACTGGTCACCTGCATAACGTTGATTCCATGTGGGGTCGAGGACCTCATCGTCCTCCACATCATCTTCCACCCAGTCTTCACCTCTGCCCTCCTTGTCTGTCTGCACAATTGCGAAAGCAGCAGCAGTTGGCACCTGTGTTTCGTCATCATCCGAGACGTACTGCGATGGTCCTCCCATGTACTCATCATGAAACATAAGTGGTTGGGCATCGGTGCACTCAATCTCTTCCACTTCTGGGGCAGGGCTAGGTGGATGGCCCTGGGAAACCCTGCTAACAGAGTCATCGAAAAGCAGAAGAGACTGCTGCATGATTTGGGGCTCAGACTGCTTGGCTGATTTGCAAGGGGGTGAGGTGAAAGACTGATGGACATGGGTTTCAGGTGCCAACTCTGTTCTTTCATCAGAAGAGTGGGTGGGAGACAATGTGAAGGAACCCGAGGCACTGTCAGCAACCCAATCTACTGTCGCCTGTACTTGTCCTGGCCTAAACATTCGTACAGCCTCATTAGGCGCGACAAAATACCGCCGCAGGCTCGGTCGCCTACTCGCACCTGAGGAAGGTGTTTCACTTGTGCGTGTATCTGTCACAGATCCACCACGTCCTCTCCCTGCAACAGGAGCTCCACCAGCAGCACCACGACCGGGGCCACCACGTCCCTTTGACCTTCTCCTCATATTTTCAAAATTTAGGATCTTGCCCTAAATGGGTGTTTTTGGAAGAGCAGAACACACCCACAGTACGTAACCGCTGAATCGCACAGCTACAGAAAATGCTATTCAAAAAAAATGTTTTTTTTTTAGTATAGCACAGTAGGAGAAAACTATATAGAAATTGTTTATTTCACACACCTCAAAATATGTATAACACACTGCAACCTTTTTTTGGTGCCACTAAACGGTGTTTTTTGGAAGAGCAGAACACACCCACAGTACGTAACCGCTGAATCGCACAGCTACAGAAAATGCTATTCAAAAAAAAATGTTGTTTTTTTAGTATAGCACAGTAGGAGAAAACTATATAGAAATTGTTTATTTCACACACCTCAAAATATGTATAACACACTGCAACCTTTTTTTGGTGCCACTAAACGGCGTTTTTTGGAAGAGCAGAACACACCCACAGTACGTAACCGCTGAATCGCACAGCTACAGAACTGCAGAAAATGCTATTCAAAAAATTTTTTGTTTTTTTAGTATAGCAACGTAGAAGAAAACTATAAAGAAATTGTTTATTTCAAACACCTCAAAATATGTATAACACACTGCAAACTTTCTTTGGTGCCACTAAACGGCGTTTTTTGGAAGAGCAGAACACACCCACAGTACGTAACCGCTGAATCGCACAGCTACAGAACTGCAGAAAATGCTATTCAAAAAAAATGTTGTTTTTTTAGTATAGCAACGTAGGAGAAAACTATAAAGAAATTGTTTATTTCAAACACCTCAAAATATGTATAACACACTGCAAACTTTCTTTGGTGCCACTAAACGGCGTCTTTTGGAAGAGCAGAACACACCCACAGTACGTAACCGCTGAATCGCACAGCTACAGAACTGCAGAAAATGCTATTCAAAAAAAAATGTTGTTTTTTTAGTATAGCACAGTAGGAGAAAACTATATAGAAATAGTTTATTTCACACACCTCAAAATATGTATAACACACTGCAAACTTTTTTTTGTGCCCCTAAACGGCGTTTTTTGCAAGCGTACATTAAAGTGCAAATTTTTTATTTTCTTTTGCCCTAAACGGGTCTTTTTTTGCACGAGCAAAATAAAATGCTTTTTTTTTGCCCTATGGGTCTTTTGGAAAAGAGAACAATAAAGTGCCTTTTTTTTCCCCTAAAAGTTAGATTTTCTATGACACTGGGCTCATGGCAGTGTAAAAAGACTGCACTGCAACACAAATAGGTAGACCTATGCAGATCGCTGATTTTAATCTCTGAATCTGGACTCCTATATAATATTCTCTGTCCCTGAAAGCACCAACACAGGAACCTGGCCCTACACTACACTATCTCTCTATCTTTTCCCTCAGATTGTAGAATCAGGACTACCCCTTCTATCTTTTTATCTCTCCCTAAAAGCAGCAGCAGCAGACTAGATCCTCTCCCTATCTATTCTGAAGCAGAGTGTCATGTGTGCTGTGTGCCTCTAGCTTATATAGAAGCTGGGTCACATGTTGCACTGACCAATCACAGCCATGCCATTAGTAGGCATGGCTATGATGGCTTCTAAGGGCACACCAGCTAATCAAAAGGTGATTGGCTGGCCCCTGAAGCATTTCTAAATGCGTTATTAGATTGCCGAACCCGGACCCGAACCCGGACTTTTGGGCAAAGTCCGGGTTCGGGTTCGGGTTCGGGAAAAAGCTAAAGTTCGGTACGGACCCGAACTTTACAGTTCGGGTCCGCTCAACACTAGTCGTAAGCCATTTTTTTTAGTCTGAAAAAGTAATACAATAACACTGTGAAAAATACCAACTGGAGATGGGGTGATGGTACCCCTGATCCATCCCAAATGTTAACAAACACACTTTCTTTTGGGGCTCAAATGGGTATCTTCAACAAGATCCCATGGCTAGGGTAAACATGTGCTATCTGCCATCATGGGGGATCAATGGTCGTGCTTTGGGGATGTAAACCGTTCCTCTCACCTACTTGAGGAGGGAGGAAGAGGTTGCACCCCCAAAACAGGGACATAGATATCCTGTGACGGAAGATAGCACATGTTGAGTCTTCAGTGTGTGCATCTTCACATTTGGGATGTTGGAAATCCCTGAGATAATTTCAGACGCATAACAAAAAACACAAAAGGGGGTTCACACTATTCTCCCCAAAATATCTATCATGTTTTTATATTTTTGCTCAATCACAATCATTCTCTTTCTCATAATGTCAATTTCGCTACTGCATTCCATGATTTCCTGAATGATTATTTTGGCGCTGGCACTCGAGAATGGCGGATTTGGACTTCCTGACACACCCCCACGTTCAGTCCCTAAAACAAAAAAAAAGGTTTTACACTAGGCAGTCCTACATCTGTATTTACCTTGAAGTTGTGGTGACAGACACTGACCTGTTGTGCTGATAAGCTCCACCTCTCCTTCCTCCACCTCCCCTTCCTCCACCTCCGCTTCCTCCACCTCCGCTTCCTGAACCTGCTGATCTTGGTTTGCTTTGGGAGCTTCGGGGAGTTTCTGTGGTGTTGGGTTACTCGTCTCCTGAGCATGGTGTCCTCCCAGTCTCCTCTCCCCTATGGGAATTTACAACAAAATGTATACTTTAGCACACAGACTTTTTTAAGGCCTGAAATGGGATCCTCTATGTTTTTAAGTGGGGTACAATTGATATTTGGCCCTGAGTTCCAACATGAACATATGTGATCTTGCAAACTCAACAAAGCAACATGTTATTTTTGAGGACATTCACAAATACACTTGGATAACCACCAAGCTATCCACTGGACCACCTGTGTGTGACACCGTTAATAAATTTGGTCATGTGGCCCAGAGTATAGTATCTTGATGAAGAACAAAAAAAAGTACACAACTGCTGGAGTGTCATCTCCTTTACCCAGAATACAGTTTATTCTTTCAGTCACATTCAAAATTTCCTTACAACACATCATCTAGCCAACAGTGTGTAGATAAACATTGTTGAAGTAAAATGAGGCATGCCCACATGTAGTTTACGTGGATATGTGCCAAACATGTTTGGGGGAAAAGCAGCAAGTTATTGGTCAAAACATTGGGCAAATAAGTGGACTCTCCACTTAACCTAAAAGATGAGATTTCAAAATGTGAACCCAGTCAAGCCAAGCACATGTTACAAAACATGGAAGAATACATATTACAATGTGAAAGAACACAGTAAAATATACTTACTTTTTTCTATGCTTTTTATAAGCTTCTTATACTGCTCCGGCTCCCTAATCTTGAGGTCTGACCACCTTTTACGGATTGTTCCTTGGATCTCCTGACCCCATATTTTTTATAGAGAGTCTTCGCCACTTTGTCCATAATTTGTGACTTCCGGAGATTAGGGGTGTCGTATGGGCCATGCTTGCCGTCGTAATCCTTCCTCCGCAGAATGTCCACCATCTCCGCCATCTCAGAAAAATACATATTAGTCGCCTTGTATCTTTTTTTACAGGATCGGGACGTTTCCGCCTCCGGGCTTTCCTCGTCGGTAATTTCAACTAAAGAAGCCACCTGTGTCTGCGACATGTCGCCGTCTCACACTGTGCGCCGATCGTTAAGGGGCGGGGAAATGCAGAAAAAGTCCGTCATGGGCGGGCGACGAGGGCGGAGTTACACGCATGCGCAGGGTATAAAAAGGAGAAAGAAGTTATTAGGGATGTGCGGAGTAAGGACGACCGGAAGTGAACCCACGAAGTGAACTAAGGTAAGAAGGGAACTCGGGCCTGCAGTGGCATATTAATGGGTCATGATTGTAAAGGGCAATATTGTGATAAGTTGAGGAGAATCAATTCTGATCCTTTTTTTTTGTACTTGCTGATCCTAATAGATGCATAAACTAAGAGAGCCGGAGGTGATGCTTGTTTTTATTGAAAAGTATAAGGAACAGCGCAACCTTTGGGAGCTCAAACACCCTGCTTATCACAAAAGTGATGTACGACAGGCAACTATTACCAAATTAGCCGAGGATATGAAGCCATGGATCCCAGATGCAGACTACACTATGATCAATAATAAAATCAACAACCTGCGCAATTCTTATAAAAAAAAATTCAAGGAAGTGCGCCAGTCCAAGAGATCAGGAGCAGCAGCCGACGATGTAGTAAAGCCCAAGCTGTGGTACTACAGACATCTTCAATTTCTGGATGACCAGATCGAGGCCAGGGAATCTATTTCCAGCCTTCCCTCAACCCTTTCTTCCACCCTTCCCTCCAGCGTTCCTTCCACCCTTCCCTCCACCCCTGCAGAGGCGGAGGAGGAGCCTCCCGAGCTAGAAGAGCCAGATCTTCACATCTTCAGCCCGGTATAGTATTTTTGATGCTAATTATTGTCCACTAAGTAATATGGAGTTGAACTGTTTTGATTAGCCATAAATGATCCCACCCCCCCCCTCCAAAATAAACCAGTAATGAGATCAAAATTGTGTGTGATTGATTCCTCAAATAATAGAAATTTACATTTTATTTTATAAACAGGATGAGGCAAGCCAGGAGGAAGAGGGTCAGGAGTGTGACAGGCAGGAGGAGGCAGGGCCCAGTGGGACTCAGCAGGTCCCCAGGCCTAGTGGCAGCACCGTCTCCCAAGTGGCTCCCCTCCACGTCAGACCGTCAAAACAACGGCGTATGACACAAGTGGAGGAGGAGTCACTAAAGATGATTCAGGAGGCTGCTGCCATTATGAGGGCCCCCTCAACCCTACGGAGGGGTGTAGCACCTATCTCTCATATAAGCTGCTGAGAATTGAGGCGGGACAATGGGCCCTTTGTGAGCACCTTATCTACACGGCCGTACACATGGGGGTGAGGGGACAGCTGACTGAGGCCACCCATATCTCACATCAGCCCAATCCCTCTCCTCCTTCTCCTCCTCCTCCTGCCACATCACCACCCACAGTGGCCCAGCCTGCAAGGGTGCGTGGACGGGGCCGTGGAGAGAACGCTGCAGAGAGGCGTGGAAGGAAGGCTACAAGGAAGAGCAGGAGGTGATTCCCTGGCCTCGAGCTGCTCATCCAGAAATTGAAGGTTGATGGAGTACCACAGCTTGGGATGATGTATGTCTTTGGCTGCTGCTCCTGATTTCATGCTGTTGTTGATTTTATTATTGATCATAGTCAGGTCTGCATTTGGGATCTAACGACTTTATATTCTCTGCTAATTTGGGAATAGTTGCCCTTCGGATTTTGATTTGTTTTTTTCCGAAATAAAGGGAAATTTGATTTCAGCCAACCTACATGCCTGATGTGTTTTTTTTGAGAAGTAGCAATAAGATTGCATAAATACAATGTGTAATTAAGAACAAGGGACACCAACCTCCATGATTTTTCAAAAATTAAATATTATGTTGTTCTGAGAAATTGACACACCAAAAAATGCACAACAAATTTTAAGAGTCAAAAAAATAAAGGTGTAATTTGGGAGGTCGGCCTTGAAGAATTTTAATAATTATTCCTAAGATCACTAGAAAAAAGAAAGACATACATTTGTCAGAACTCAGGAGAAAGTTCTGCGGCCAAAATGACATTTTAAAGACCGTTCGAAAGCAAAAAAACATGCGCTGCATTAAACGAAGCAATAACTTGCAGAATGACGAATGTGCTCTCTCCATTAGGAACGCTAGTTTTACAAGAACGAGCGCTCCCGTCTCCTGAATCAGTCTGAGCATGCGTGGGTTTTTTAACTGATGGACTTGCCCATAGACGATCGGAAATTCCCATCGGTTTTTTATCCATCGGAAAATTTTAAAACAAGTTCTATTTTTTCCATCCGATGGAAAAAGACCGATGGGTACCATACACGATCGGTTTGTCTGATGAAAACCATCCATCGGACGGTTTTCATCAGTTAAACCGATCGTGTGTACGGGGCTTTAGTGTCTAAAAAATTATAAAGGAAGGGGATGAAAGTGCCCGGTAGGCAAGTGGTTAATTGATCAATCTGCATGAATTAATTAGGATATGAAAGACATTATTGCCACATTTATATATCAGCACTAATTCTTTGAGCCACACAGGCTACATAGGAGGACTATACAGCACTTATTGATTGATTAATCAGTGAACATTCTTTTATAGATAAGGACATTATGCATGTTGTTTAAGAAAATATTTTATTGATGGAATTTGTTATTTTTAGATGTTGTTTTGGCCACACATGTTATATTTTGGGCACATTTAATCACATATTATAAGACAGTGCAGCACTGAAATAACAGTATATTTGGATGCATATGTGAAAAACGCCCATATAACCACATACCTTTATAGAAGTATTTGAAGTAATTTTTTAAATGAAAGCTGCGGTTTCCAGACTATAGCACTATAAACGTGCTATGGGGAAAATGTAAAGATTTTAATTGTGCCTAAGCAGTGCCCTGAAAAAAATGACCTTCTGTTTTTAATGTATCCTTAAAAATAACAGTGCACTTCCAGTATAATAGTGTGTCTACACACTCCTATGCCTCTAGCCTCATAGCTCTACAGCTGTGGTCAAAAGTTTTGAGAATGACACAAATA
Source organism: Rana muscosa (assembly GCA_029206835.1). Classification (NCBI taxonomy): domain Eukaryota; kingdom Metazoa; phylum Chordata; class Amphibia; order Anura; family Ranidae; genus Rana; species Rana muscosa. Next base: position 363,960,633 of record CM055118.1, on the reverse strand, counting down.
TTAATTTTCACAGAGTCTGCTGCCTCAGTTTTTATGATGGCAATTTGCATATACTCCAGAATGTTATAAAAGAGTGATCAGAGTAATTGCAATTCATTGCAAAGTCCCTCTTTGCCATGAAAATGAACTTAATCCCATAAAAAAATAAAATAAAAATTTCCACTGCATTTGTGAAGAAGGCTTCAGAGCACCCAAGAAAGTCCAGCAAGCGCCAGGACCATCTTCTACAGCTAATTCAGCTGCGAGATCGGGGCACCACCAGTGCAGAGCTTGCTCAGGAATGGCAGCAGGCAGATGAGAGTACATCGGCAAGCACAGTGAGGAGAAAACTTTTGGAGGATGGCCTGGTGTGAAAAAGAGCAGGAAAAAAGCCACTTCACTTCTGGAAAAACATCAGGGACAGATTGATATTCTGCAAAAGGTACAGGTATTGGACTGCTGAGGACTGGGGCAAAGCCATTTTCTCTGATGAATCCCCTTTCCTATTGTTTGAGGCATTCGGAAAAAACCTTGTCCGGAAAATAAAAGGTGAGAACTACCATCAGCCCTATTCCATGCCAACAGGAAAGCATCTTGAGACCATTCATGTTGCTTCTCAGCCAAGGGAGTGGGCTTACTCACAATTTTGCCTAAGAACACAGCCACAAATAAAGAATAGTACAAAAACATCGCCCGAGAGCAACTTCTCCCAACCATCCAAGAACAGTTTGGTAATCAACAATACCTTTTCCAGCATGATGGAGCACCTTCCTATAAGGCAAAAGTGATAATAAAGTGGCTTGGGGAACAAAACATTGAAATTTTGGGTCCATGGCCAGGAAACTCCCGAGACCTTAATCCCATTGAGAACTTGTGGTCAATCCTCAAGAGGCTGGTGAACACCCCCCCCCACACATACACACAAATTTGACAAACTCCATGGATTGATTATGCAAGAATGGGCTGCCATCAGTCAGGATGCGGCCCAGAAGTTGATTGACAGCATGCCTGGGCAAATTGCAGAGTTCTTAAAAAAAAAGGGTCAACATTTCAAATATTGACTCTTTGCATAAACCTATTATAGGGGGGCGTGGTCTGGAGCCGTTCCAAAATGGACGTGTAAGTCCAGAGCTCACGTTCCATGAGGTCCAGCAACTTCAGCTATCCACCTTAAAACCAGCGCAGACATGGTGAGAACATCTTGCAGCGCCTCTGCTACAAGGTCCCGATCTCCGCTGGGTCAGGAAACGCAGCTTGGCAAGCACATCCCCGAGATTTTTAGGTCGCGGCCTAGAGACAGAATGCAGGCCTCGCAGGCAGCCTCCTCTCATGAGTCTCGCTCCCCGAGCACCAGCCCACAACGCTCCGGAACGCGGAGATTGCTTGGTGGGACTCTAACATCACCCTACAGCGCAGAAGGGAACTTTACTGGATGTCCTGAGAGCCAAATCCATAATTTACCGCTGGAAGTTCCCATTCTGCTTATCTGTGTCACATCAAGGCCGCACTGCGAACCTTAAAGTACCGGAAGATCTGGAACACTTCTGCGATACTTTAGGCATCCAGCTAGTAGATCTACCAGACTGGTACAGCGACTTTTGCCTGCCATCTCCTAAAAGAGCCACTTCCACGAACGGCATAGACGAAGCGGGCAACTTCAGAAGCAGCCACTGCCACTCCCACCCTCTTCCTCCTCATACGCCATCGAAGGACTCCAGAGCCCCCCGAAATGGTAGCCCTACAGCATCACAAGCTCACCGCAAGGCTCGCTTCACCTAGTCAGGTAAATGCTCTCCATTGCTCTTCCCCTTTTACCTGACACAGAGACTTAACCCTTACATTTAGCCACTCAATACCCGGGAGTCTACAATATGGCCACCAACATGGAGACTTATTTGAATCCCCTACATGGCTGACATCTGACCTGCCATAGTCCCAAAAGTCACAAGAATCTCCCCCTGAGCCTTGCTATATACACCATTGAGATGAAATCTTCCCACCCTACTTTACCAGCTGGTTACCGAATGGCGTGAGCACCAAACCTGAATCCATCTAACCCACTACACTAAAGACTTTTCTTTCTACAATGGACAAAACGCATTTGACCCGACATGCCTACAGCAGGAGGATCAAGTCTCAGGAAATCCATCCTATACCTTATTCAGCAAACGTCAGCACACTTTACTCACAGGATACTTACAAAAACTCGCGGGCTACTTTGATGATCCCAACCCCCTGGGCACCCTTCTCAAGACCCAAGCCATTTTCCCATGAACCATACTAGTGACTTACAGGGAATTGCCCACTCCCCAAGGGGACTTATAGCAAATGGACACCTATCCCAGAACACACCACTCGATTGACTCTCCCTGGCGCTCAGCACGACGACACCACTCAGCGACGCCAACAAGCAAACAGAGACAATTTCTCTCCCATCGAGACTCCGCCATGGAATTCAGATGGATGTCCTCTGTGCATCTGCAGCCACACTTACAGATCAAAGATGGACTCCAATCATACTGTCCTAAGAAATCACCTGCCCCAGGGTATCACCCCTTAATGGCATTCCGAGAAAATGATGGACAGCACTCCTAACCACTAATGATGAACCAAATTGGTATAGCTCCCATTCAATCACCTTTCCTCCTCCCCCTTTATTCCCTGCTACTCTTTATCCATAATGGCTAGATAATACTGCCCCTTTATCCCCCCTCTCCCCCATCTTTCCTTCTGCAACCCTTATCTTCCTATTCCTTCCGCCCCTTTTCAGGACAATGTTTGTATAACGATGTATTCATTGATTATGGCAAATTTTCTTCCCCTTCTCACACCACAGGAAACAAGGGCAACTAATCCCTCACTGCTCCAGCAATGAACACAGGGTCGAGGCTTTGAGGGGGCTATGCTCAGGTAAGGCTCTCATAGTCCCTCCTAATTTACATTGGCTCCTCTCTCTTATATGAGCAAAAACCTGCCCCCTACCTAAAACACATCTTTTCCTTCCCTATTTGGAGTATAAGGGATGTATACAAGGCTTTGTGTACTGAGCCAGGACTGAGCATGCCCCCCTCAAGGCCAACCGATCAGCACCTACCTCTCCAGGGTAAAGTTATGTTTGACCAATGTTACGGTTAATACTGTTTTTTCTAATGTAGTTAATGTTTTTGTTTTTGTTAATGATCACGTTCTCCACTCAGTGTCAGGTAAAACCTAACTAAAGTTTATTGTTTTAAGTTACAGTTACTTGCAACTCTAAACCACACAGTATCCCCTTATCTGTACATTATCTGCCTAAGTCGCATTTTATGTAAAATTCCCCTTATATGATACTGCGTACTACCTAAGCCTTAGAACCTTTCTACATTAGACAGATGACCCATAACGGACCAATCTCGCCTACCCAACCGTCTATTTTCTCACCATGTTACCATATCTCGCACTCGCTGTAACCGGGACCCCCTGGGGAAACCAGTTTCCCACCCGATCTCTGACAGAGCCTACGCTAAGCACCCCACACAACCCTACTGACCTCATAGGGATGCAGAACTCACCCATCTAATTTAAAGTCACCTACTATACCCCCTCGCAGCGGACTCTGGTAGTCACCGCTGACCCACACTGGATTCTTCCCCATATATACGGTGGGTTTGCAGGTCAACTCCCACATCTGGTATAACCCCTCGACCCCCCCAGATGAGCATACCATATGCTCTTGATCTCCCCCCTCCGCTTCCCTAACCCTACCCGAGACTTACCTCCCCTCTTTCCCACCCTTTCCACTTGCTCCCCTCTCCAAATCCCTTCCCCCTCCCATCATCTCTGACTCCCCTGAGCCTTCTTGAACGTACCTACACCCCTACCCCTATACCAAACATGGCCTCTCACGAGCCAAAAACCTCCAATTTATCGCTAAAGCTAATCTCCCTTAATGCCAAAGGCCTGAATACCCCAGAAAACTTTCCCAACTACTGTCCCACATGCGGAGCATGAAAGCGGACGTACTCTTCCTACAGGAAACCCACTTCTGCGCAAATAAAACACCAAACTTAACAAATCTATTTTATCCCCACAGCTACCACTCAACCTCCCCTTTCTCAAAATCCAAATGAGTCTCTGTGCTCCTCTCCAAAAACCCCCTCCTGTACCCCCCTCCTCCATCCCCACCCCCCCACACCTTCCCCCTACCCTGTCTTCCACACCCCCCCCCCCAGCTGCTCCGATTAAATGCCCACATATCATTATCACCTACACATCCCACACACAGTTCTGAAACATCTACCCCTGATACCAGGCACAGGACATTGCCATAACCACCATTTTCCACCTACAAACCACGCTTTCACCAAAGTGGAAACTTACTACAATAATGTCCCAGGCCAAATAAGCCTTTCCCCGAAAACATAGTATATACAATTGGTAAACCACTGAGTACTCCACGGACCTCTCTCCGAATCACTGTTTCCTGCAACATTTCAGCACCTTTAACCCTACAAGTTGGATCCCAATTCTCCCCCGTGATTTGTCTATTATTGTAGTAGATACTTCTCTATGAAACAGATTTCTGTGACCTTGTAAATTTTCCATTGTTAAAGATATCTGTAACAGTTTTTTACTTCTTACTTTTCAATAAAATACATTTTTGGGAAAAAAAAACCGAATGTAATTGTCAATAAAACCCTTTGACACTTATGAAATGCATGTAATTATACTTCAGTACCCCATAGTAACATCTGACAAAATGATATAAAAATACTGAGGTAGCAGACTTTGTTAAAATTAATGTAGCGGCCTCACTCTCTCTCCATCTTTACCGGTTACACACCAACTCATGTCTAGGGGTTCCTGGGTTGTGAGAGTGAGATGCGCCACGGCCCATGTCCTCCCCATTGTAGTAGGGAGGTGAAGGCCACTTACTGATGTTTCCTCGGGCCGGTGTGTTCTGTGAATGCACTGAGTCTGTAATTGCAAGCTCACCAGCCTCCCCTTTGCTTCCAGTAACTGGAGTTCACACACCGGAGAAAGGTCCAACACTTGTTTATATGACACTCCAATAAGCAAAGCACAATAAACAGTTATTTTGCAGCAAACTGGTTGGGACCTATAACCTTGCCAACGGTGGGGCGAGCAGATCGAGGCACTTCCTAAAGTTTAAGTTCTATGCCACTGTACTATGACCAGCGGCGCCTAAGCCAATCCGGCTGTTACAGAACAGGAAAGATGGGGTCTCTTCCAGCAACCCCTATGAACAGCAATGGAGCCCTCTTCGATACGCTGTGGCCCCTATCAGGGGGATGTGGCCTCCCAAGAGAGTTCCCAGAGGCCCACTGTCACTGGGTTGGTGCTGCTCCGGGTCTCCAGTGGGTAACCTCTCTGGCCTCCTCACCTCAGATACGAGTCCCTCCGCTCAGGGACCCTCGGAAAGTCCACCCTAGCGGGACCCAGTCGAAGGTACTGGGCCCCAGGCCTCCTCGATAGTACCTCACCCCAGGCTAAAGGTGCCTGGGATGGACGCCAACATGACTCCGGACCAGGCCATGGGCACCTGGACCAGACTCCTGGATCTCCAGCACCCAGGCCTAAGGGGCCTGGGTGCGGACCGCAACCCTCCTCCTCCGAGGACCTCCTTCTCCGCAAGACCTCGTGGTCAGGGCGTCTCCCCCTTTTATCTCCTCCCATCAACGGCCCGGCGGGTTCCCCGCCCCAGCCATACCATCTCCGGGAAGGGACAAAACAGGGAGCACTGCAGGAGATGATTCTACCTGAAGCCTGTGGGTACCCCGCCACCCACAGGCAAAGGAGAATACTACATCCTCCAATCCTCCACGAAACAAAAAGGGGTCTGAACCCTAACACAATTATACACCTGGGTCACACTATTCCCCAGGTGTATCCCATCAATTTGAGGACCCCGCTACATTAATATTTGTGTCATTCTCAAAAGCTTAGAATGGAAGCTTAGACATGAGGAAGGAAAGCCCTGTCTTTACCAAGATGGATGCCTCCACACAGAGACATGGTGCAGCAAAAGGCATTTTAAGTCAATAATGAAGAAAAGATCAGTTGCAAGGTGACCATAGGTAATGCTGGTGACTAGTTTTTTGCCCTCTGCCTGCCTCTTTGGGTACAATTTTCCAAATGTAATGTCTTCTTAGATCTTAGATCTAATATGACATTTTGAAATGGTTTATATATACTTTAACAATTCCTAACTCTTTTTCTTTTTTTTTTTTTCCAAAAACAGTTTATTGAAATGTAAAAAGCATTTACAGATATCTTGAACAATAGTAGTACAATAAGGTATTAATACAACCACAAAACATGGATGAATAACATGTGTCACATACAATTCAACTTGCGGGTAGTGAAAATGAAATGGCTATGTGCATCCTTCATGAACTAGGCCGTGTTGGGGTGGGCTACCTTAATTCAAGGTAGTTGTGGGGTCTAGTCAAAGTCCACTACCATTGACGGGGATAGATCTTGTTGGTAGGTTAGAGCTAGGTAGGTTCACGGATGCCGTTATGGACTTTTGGTCTGTGTGGGAGGGAAAGGCCAACAGGTGCAATATGGCAGAAAGGGAGGGAAGGAGCTATAAATAGGTTTATTTCGTTGAGAGTGTATGAATGCGGGAGTGTAGGCTGGAGCTATGTTAGTGGTTGTATTGTACAGAAGCTTGTGGATGAGAAAGTAGGAGGGGTAAGTGGTGGAAGGAGAAGGGGTGGGGTGGGGATCGAGGGGAGGGGAGTGAGGCAGGAAGGGATGGCGTTGGCAGGGGGTCCGTCTCTGACTTCCCCGACCCCTTGGGGTGTTCAAGGGGCGTGTTATGAGAAACTAGGGGCGGATCTGTATAGGGGGAGATATAGGAGGAGAGAGGTGTCTTTGTAAGGTTTAGGGTTAAGGGGAGATCCTGGCACGTCGTAGATTTTTAATGACAATTCTCAGAGGAGTAATTTATCCTTTGTCAGGGTTCAGGGAGTTTTCAAATTCTGGGGTCGTTTTATAGTGTAACCAGCAGGCCCATTTTTTACTAAATGATGACGGAGTCTCTCTTGCAATATGTATAAGATTTTCCATTTCCTCAATTTTGCATATTCTGTTAAACCATTCTTTTATGGTTGGTTGGTGAGTCGATTTCCAGTGTATAGGGATACACTGCTTTGCCGCATTGATCATGTGCATTGCTAGGGATTTGTGATAGGAATTGTGCGACAGGGGTGAATGGTGTAGAAGGAATTGAGAAGGGGAAAGGTCCAAATGATATGAGGTGACTCGAGAGGTTATATGGCATACCTTTTCCCAGAAGTCTTTTAGAGATGGACAGGACCACCAGATATGGAGAAGGGTTCCCCTTTCCCGGAGACATCTCCAGCAAACCTCTGGGATTGTGGGATTATATTTATGCAGAAGGGTGGGCGTGCGGTACCATCTAGATTGGATCTTAAAGCCGTTTTCCTGGGTCGACACATTCGTCGACCCTTTATGTATGTTGAGGAAAATTAGTTCCCATTGTTCCGCTGAAAGAGATACCGAGAGGTCTGACTCCCAGTTCTTACAGGCTAAGGTCTCGTTAGCTTTCATCTCGGCGAAGAGGAGTTCATGTGTGGTAGAAACTAGATGAGATTGGGGTGTCGTTTGGATACATAGCTTTTCGAAAGGGGTGAGTTCTCTGGAGCATTGTATATTCTTGTTAAGGGATTTTAGAAAATGAGCAATTAAAATATATGTCCAAGGGGGAATGGGTGGCTTGTTTAGTTGGGAGGAGAGTTGGGATGTAGACAATAGTTTGCCCAGGAGGAAGAACTGATGTGATCTAATTGGGCTCTGTGTCCAGTTATCGGTAAGAAACTTTGCGTGCATACCTGGTGGGAACCCAGGGTTCATTTTTACAGGTGTCAGTGGGCCGGGAATCGAAGATATGGGTGATCGGTAGCAAAGCTTTTTGAAGCATTGCAAGGTTGGGCCTATAAGTGGGTGTACGTGTAATTCAGAGGGGACGTGGGGTGAGAGTAACCATGGGAGAGACTCCAAAGGGAGAGCAGAAAAAGATGCTTCTAGGGAAACCCAATCTTTGTGGAGAGATTGAGTATTCCAGTCCACTATCCTGGTAAGGTGTGTAGCAGTGTAATAATTGAGAAGGTTGGGGAGGCCTATGCCCCCAAGTCTTTTAGGTCGGGTGAGCTGCGTAAAGCTGATTCTGGGTCTACGGTTCCCCCATAAGAATTTAGTGCATATGTTTCTATAAGATTTAAAAAAGGCCGGAGGTATATGTATAGGGATCGCCTGCAATATATAGAGTATTCTCGGGAGGGCATTCATTTTGAGGATCGCCGCTCTGCCAAACCAAGAGAAAAGCGGTTTGTTCCATGTTTCAAGATCAGAGGATATTCTGTGTAGGATAGGAACATGGTTTTTAGCGTAGAGGTTTGAGAGTTTGGAAGGGAGTTGTATCCCTAGGTATGTGATGGAATCATGTTTCCATTGGAACGGGAAGTTAGCCTTACATTGATCAACTATGTGTTGAGGTAATGTTATATTAAGGGCAAAGGATTTCGAGAAATTAATTTTAAGGTGGGAGAGGAACTGAAATTGTTTAAATTCAGAAAGAAGGTTTGGTAGGGAGATCAGTGGGTTCGACAGGAACAACAAAATATCGTCTGCGAAAGCAGCGTATTTATATTCTCTTTTGGAGGAACTTATACCTTGGATATCTGGGTTGTATGTCAGTTTACGGAGGAATGGTTCAAGTGTGAGTACAAAGAGGATGGGGGACAGGGGGCAGCCCTGTCTTGTGCCATTTCCGATGGGAAAGGCGTCCGACAGAGTATTGTTGACCCGTACCTTAGCAGATGGTCCCGTGTATAGTGACAGGATTAGGCCTAACATATATGGGCCCAATCCTATGGCCCTCAGAACCGCTGTCATATAGTCCCAAGCTACTCTGTCGAACGCCTTCTCCGCATCGAGTGACAAAAACAGGCCTTTTTGGGTTGTCTGTGTCATAAGGTGGTGTAAGTTTATTGCTTTAACAGTGTTGTCCCTGGCTTCACGTCCAGGGATAAAGCCGGTCTGGTCATGAGAGATTAAGGAAGGGAGAAGCGGTAAGAGTCTGTTTGCCAAAATCTTAGAAAAGATTTTGACATCTACATTCAATAATGAGATTGGTCTATAATTTCCCGTTTGGGTGGGGTCCTTATCTTCTTTGGGGATAACAACGATATGTGCTTCTAACATTTCGCTTTTGAAAGGATTTGTGGGAGAGAGTGTATTGAAGGCGTCAAGGAAGGGTTGTTGAAGAAGGTCTGAGAATGTCTTGAAATATACGGCGGAAAGACCATCAGGTCCCGGGCTCTTACCAGGCTTAAGTTGTTTTAAAGCTTTTTTCCATTCCTGAATAGAGATCGGGGATTCCAGAATCGTGGTGGTGTCAGTGGGGAGCTTTCCTGGAGCAAATTGGTCTAAGAACGAGTTAATATCATTGGGTCTGTCATTCGATAAGGTAGTAGGGGGTTCGGATTTATCTAGATTATATAGGGACGAGTAGTACTTCTCAAACTCTCTGGCTATGTCATTGTTATTCGTGAGAGTCTTACCCGTGGGGGATTGTATGTGGTGTATCGTATTAGCAGCCCTTTTCTTGCGTAAGGCTTGAGCAAGAAGATGGCCACTTTTGTTGCCGAATTCGTAAAAAAGTTTCTGAGATAGAGTGTATTTCTTCCTGAGGTGATGGCCCAATTCTTCCTGAATGAGTGTACGAGTCTCTAGTAGTTCTACGAGGGTTTGCTGGGCCAGGTTTCGTTTGTGTAGTGCTTCTAGTTTATTAAGTTTGGAAAAGAGATCAGCCAGTTTGGCCCGTTTTTCCTTTCTAATTGCGGCCCCCAGGGAAATCAATTTCCCTCGGACAACACATTTGTGAGCCGCCCACTGAGTAAGTTTAGAAATGTCCGGGGTGTTGTTCTCAGTGAAATAATTGCTTAGGCAAGTTTGAATCTCTAATTCTTTGGTTTTGTCTGTCAGGATGGAAGGGTCTAGTCTCCAAATTTGCGAGCGGTATACTTTTTCAGGGAAAGTGAGGGTCATTGAGATAGGGTGGTGGTCCGAGAAGGTCATCGGTTCGACGGTTGCTGCTTTCAGGGACGGGAGATCCTGTTGGGTAAGAAATATGTAGTCTAGTCGTGAATATTTGTTATGTGGGGCGGAGAAGAATGTAAAATCCTTTACGTTCGGGTGTAAGGTGCGCCATGTGTCGTGGAGCAAGAGTTCTTGGAAACATTTTCTGATTTGTCGGAGCGCCCTGTATGGTAGGTGGGATTTCCCCGACGAGGTGTCTAAAAGGGGGTTCAGGGGTACATTGAGATCCCCTCCCAGTATAAGAATACCCTCTTGGAAATTGGTTAGGTGTCTTGTTACAGCCCTAAAAAAGGGAACTTGGGACGAGTTGGGGCTGTATATGTTAGCCAAAGTGATTGGTTTGTTCCTGAGTGTCCCTTTTAGGAAGATATACCTGCCTAGTTCGTCAAGGTGAGTGTCTGTAATTTGGATGGGAAGGTTTTTGGAAATGATTATGGAGACTCCTTTGGATTTCGAGATAGGTGAGGTGGCATGGAAACTATGGGGGAAGAGGCGATTAGTCATGTTGGGAACTGATTTCTTACAAAAGTGGGTTTCCTGTAAGAAGATTATGTCAGCTTTCATGCTGCGCATGAGGGAAAAGAGTTGTGTTCGCTTTTCAGGTATGTTCAGTCCTTTGGCGTTAAGGGAGACTACCTTTAGGGACAGGTTGGCGCCTCGGACATTATCGGGGCTCATGTTGGTAGTAGAGGTTTAAGCGAGTGGGGGGCGGGAGGATATGGGGAAGTCAGAGACGGGAGGAAAAGAAAGGGGGGGGGTTATGCGGATGGGGAGAAGGGAAGATGTGGGGTAGGTGAGGTTAGGACGTTGAGGAGGAAGATAACCAGGGAGGAAGGAGGGGACAGGTAGGGGGATGGGGTATTATACCGGGTGTGGGACTTGACCTGCAAGCCCACCAATTAGGAGTGGGGGTACCGGTGAGGTTCAGCGGTGTCTACCAGAGTCCGCTGTGTGTGAGAGCGGTAGGTGGAGTTCAACTAGAGAGAGGTGAGGTCTGCGTCTCTCTATGAGGTCTTAAGGATAACAGACGCTGCTGATTGTTAGCGTCATCTATGGCTCATTTTGGTGTCAGAGGAGTAATCTTGTTGTGTAGATGACGGACAGGTCATCCTATAAGGACATGGTGAGAGGGTGATTCGTAGGTGACTTCAGGGCTGTGTGTAACGGCTTATTCTCATAAAGCATGAAGGCTGTGGAGTTGTAAGGGCATTTATTCGGCAATTAGAGGAGGATGTTTAGCATTGTGTAATCTGGGGGTTTGTGTGGAAGAGGGGGATAAGAAATTAAGTGTATTGCTCAAATTTCAGATGTCACATGACAGAGAATAGGGGGCATATACTTTGGTTTAGAGGAATATGCAGGGAACAGAGTCAGTAACATGGTGAATTAGTTAAAACAGAACAGAACAGAACGTACAGCTTGCGTTACCGTGAACAAGTATGCATCTGCAGTTATGGCTGACATCAAAAATCCAAATATGGATAACATAGCAAACAAAACATAGTAAACAAAAACATAGTAAACAAAATCATACCCAGGGGTTAAGGGCAGGCTGTCTAAATCCGAGGGGGGCACGCCCATTCCCAAACCTGAGAATGGATTCTACCGGACATCCACGTAGGCCACACACCTGTGCATGTCCCCCTCGGATCCCCGACCACCCTCAGTGCTGTAAAGCAGAAAATTCAGGAGCTAGGAGCTAGTAGGGCCTGTGGGGAGAAAGACAGCACATAATGCAATCGGGGGATTATATATCGACATGTCATTAGCTGCATTGGAGTAGATAGGAGAATGTAGGAAGAAGGCTTCAATAGAAAAAGGGTACAGCCGATGAGCAAGAATGAATACAGTGTGAGGAGAAGGAGGAAAAGACAATCAGTGCGGGAGAAGGTAGTCTCTGACCCGACATAAGGAAGTTAGGGCGACCGGGGAAACCTTCGGGAGTTGTCCAAGAGGGAAAGAGGGTACCAACCGTTCTGCCAGTGTTCCCTAGGGATTGCTGTATAAAGTTACCTGCGAATTGGAGTGGTCCAGAGTCCAGCTGTGAGGTGGAAACAGAAGGACGGTATTCATGTTTCTTGTTAGGCGATGCGTGCTTTGCGGGGCACTGGAGAAGCCGTCGGGCTACCATTACGCGGGGCTCTTTGATCCTTTGAAGGAGTGTGGGGAGGAGGTGGGTGAGAGCGTCGGCGGCCGATACTAAAGTTGCCTGCTTCTGCGATACCTTCCATGGAGGTGACTCTTCTGAATGGCGGTATACGGAAGTCGCTGTACCAGTCTGGTACTTCCACATACGGTATCTCCATGGCCGTGCAGAAGTGGTCTAAATCCTCCGGGACTTTTAGATTGGCTGTGCGGCCTTGGTGAGTTGCTGTCAGGCAGAAGGGGAACTTCCATCGGTAGATTATGGATCTGGCCCTCAGTGTTTCCAGGAGGGGACGTAGCTCGCGTCTGCGCTGCAGGGTGATGTTAGATAGGTCCTGGTAGATTCTGATATCCGTTCCCTGGAAAGACAGTTGGTTGCGGTGTCTGGCCTTGCGTAATATTTCCTCCTTCAAGGGAAAGTCTGTGAGGCAGCAGACTGCATCCCGTGGGGGATCTGTGTCCCTTCCCCGCGGGCGCAGTGCCCTGTGGAGCCGTTCGAACGCGATCGGGGTATCAGGGGCTCTTTCAAGTAGATCGTTAAAGATGGTAGTTACTGCCACTGGGAGCTGGCTGGCATCGATCATTTCTGGAATACCCCTCACTCTAAGGTTGTGACGCCTTCCGCGATTATCTAAATCTTCCATGTGGCGATTGATCTCCCTGAGGTGGATCGCATGCGACTCTGTTACCTGTTGAACGTGACAAATCGCTGTGTCTTGGCGGGCTTGAGCGTATTCCACCTCTTCCACCCTAAGCGTCATGGCGTGTATGTCCGACCTCATGTCCAAGATGGCCGCCATGAGGGTGTTTTTAATATCCGTAGCGACGCTGTGCAGGTCATTAAGGCTCACTGCCGGGGGGTGAGTCATCCCCGTTGCCAGACCTGGGGATCTCTGCTCCTCGGGTCGCTGCGGGCTGGAGCTCTGGGCGCGTGGCGCTTGGGAGGAGGCTGCTTGCGAGGCCTGCATCCTGGCCGTAGGCCGTGACCGGAATATCTCGGGGATTTGCTGACTCAGCGGGGTGTCGGTGTTCAGCGGGGATCGGGAACGGGTTGCCGAGGCACTGCGAGCGGTTCTCACCATGTCCGGTGGAGCAGGTAAGCTGATAAGCTGAAGTTGCTGGACCTCGGGACGGGAGCTCGCACACTACACGTCCATCCTGGAACGGCACCAGACCACGCCCCCCCTAACTCTTTTTCTATATCATCATAGAAAAACATGGAGGTGAACCAAACAACAGTAACACATTTCCTTCTTTTTGGGATTTAAGTATCACCATAACCTAAAGCCTTATCTGTTTATCACCTTTCTGGTGGCCTTCATTTTGACAATATTTGGAAACCTGATTATCATTATGTTGGAAGTGGAATCCAAAACTTTGAAATCTCCTATGTACTTTTTCCTCAACTTCAACTATGTCTAGCCATCTGGCCCTGGGTCATAGGTTTTTTGGTAGCATTATTATTAATTATGTTTGTATGTAATTTTAAATTCTATGGTCCTTATATCATGGACCATTATTTATGTGATCTTGCTCCGATTCTAGAGTTGACCTGTTCTGATCATTCTGTGTTGGACATTGTTGATTTTGTCTTAACTATCCCTTTTATAATTTTTCCATTCTTTTTTATAATGTTCACATATGTCTCCATTTTTCTCAACATACTTAAGATTTCCTTGTCTGTTGGCAGAAAAAAGACCTTCTAAACCTGCAGTTCCCATTTAATTGTGGTAAGCACGTACTATGGTACTTTGATGAATGTCTATATGATTCCCTCCAAAATTTCCTCTAAAAACATTAAAAAGCTGGTGGCTCCATTGTACACCACAGGAACTCCTTCATTAAATCCGATAATTTATAGTTTGAGGAACCAAGAATTACAATTTGCATTGAACAAATGTATCTCTGTTTATACAAAAAGACATGGTTTGGCCTTTTAACACCTAAGCTGAAATCATACCTTTGAGTCATATGACTATCTTGGGAAAAAATATGTACATATATATGTGTGTTTATTGGGTACAATTGCTTGATAACACAAATTGCTAATCAGCCAATCACATGGTAGAAACTGCCATGCATTTAGGCATCTAGATGTGATGAAGTTGACTTGCTAAAGTTCAAACCAAGCATCAGAATAGGGAAGAAAGGGGATTTAAGTGACTTTGAATATGGTTGTTGGTGCCAGACGGGCTGGTCTGAGTATTTCAAAAACTGCTGATCTACTGGGATTTTTACAAACAACCATCTCTAGGTTTTACAGAGAATGGTCCAAAAAAGAAAAAAATATCCACTGAGCGGAGGTTGTGTGGATGATTCCATTTAACCCTTTTTTTTTCCATTGGTACATGTTCACCAGGGGAGTGTCCATCCTCCATTCTATTTTTGACACCCACCTATTAGCCCAGAAAATGGGCATTTCTAATTTGACAGATTCAGCTTCCATTGATTTCAATGGGGTTTTGGTTCGAAATTATCTGATGTTCACTGCACCCTGCTTGAACCGAACCCAGGGCAGTTTGGCAATTCCCTAGTAATCCTAGGTGTGGTCTTAATGGCAAACAGAAGATTAAATCATTGTATCTTTCAAGGTACAAAACTCATTCATCAATCTGAAAAATTATCCTTGTGACCTAAAAAAAACTGAGTTCCCGTAATAACTTATTTCGCTCTTCTGGCAATGTTTTCCGCAAGATTTTGAAGTGTGGCTGTGGAAATCTATGCTTGTTTAGCCAAAACAGCATTTGTGACCTTGAGTACTGATGTAGGAAATGAGGACCTGGATTTCAATCAACACTCATATGTATCCAAAAAGGGTGCTTTAAGATTTAGGTGCAGGCCATTTGGATTCCTCCATTACCCAACTGATCAAATCATATCTTTATGGAGCTGGTTTACATACAAGGGCAAATTCATAAATGAATATTATCTTATCTAAATTCATAAATGAATATTATCTTAAAACCACAGTTTGCAGATTTTCCTTTATATTGCACAAGTGCTTTAAATCAGAGCCAATGGCTTGGTAATTTTATCTAAGAGAAATTCCCATACCATGGCCTGTTGGGGGTACTTGAGGACTGAAGTTGAGAACCACTGATCTACAACACTTTTTTAAAATGATACAATAGAGTACATACTCACAAGAGCAAATGTGATAACAGCGTTGAACTTAAACCAAGGAACCGAAGGTCAACCAAACGATAGAACTCTTTCAGTTCTGATAAATACCATATTATCAGCTGATGCATTTTGGGGTACATGCCTCTTTATTCAAAGCAACATTGTTGCAGGAACAGGCAAAGACTCTATCCAAAATATTGCCACAAAGTTGGAAGTAAACAATTGTCTACAAGGATTTTGTATGCTGAACAGAGTGGTGTTCTGGTGGCACAGGTTGTTCTAAAGTTAAATATCCTCTCTACTATTTTGAAGGTATACCTGGTTAGGAAAATGTTATGTCACCACAGGGACATTTTAAAAAAATTAATAGCCAGCTAATGATTCAACTCACTAAAATACATGCAAAAGTGAAGAAACACTCTTATTGTTATGTTGTTTCAAGAGCTTCCTCTATTTTTTCTTGACCATTCCATTTTAATTTTAACCTTGATCAGTGCCAAAATAGTGCAGTATAATTCGCTACCATCTGAATTTAGGCTTGGAGAAATAATGATTTCCTTTCACTATGTTTGCATTGCTACAAATACAGTCCATATCATGGATTAAGTGTTATTTTCAGCATTGTGCCTACAATTTGATAGTCCTATGGCCTAGGGTGAAACTGAATATTCATTGCCAAAGAACGTTAACCACCTACTAACATTTCTACTTTATTTAAAAAAAAAAAAATCTTGTATTTGTTTTGTTGCATTATTATTCTTTTAGTCTTTGGCTAGAATGGGGAGCACAGACTGGAACATTGGTATATCAGTGCCCTTAGAGCTGCAATGGAAACTGTGTTGTGGCACATTTGTAAATTAGTATAATTATTGAAAAATGAGACCGAGTTTTTATTTTATGTTTTGTTATTTTTACTGGTTTAAAATGTTACTAAACCCAATAATTTGAAAATAGTTTGACCCCCCCTGCAGTTCCCACAGCCTATACATCTTCTTTTTACATTAAAATACTACCACTATATACCTATTTGGCTGATCTGTATACCACGGTTACATGATAAACTGCAGGGTCCGCCCGAGTGCTGACTGGTTCAGGTAGGAGGAGATTTCCACTACAGCCTGTGTCCTCATGTTGTTATGGGAGGCGGATCATCCATGAATCAAGAGGTGACATGCCACCCATTGTGTTCTTTTTTTTTAGTTACTGGGCATTGAGGAGGAGGGAGGGACTGGGCTGTCATTTAGGATCTGTATACATTATATATGGAATATACTGCGCTGTGCAATAAGTGAACACAAAAATTAGCTGCCAACACAGCTGAGACAAAGCAAAAACTAGTGAATATGAAAAAGTGTAGCGCTTATTTTTGTAAAAAAGTCAGTTACCAACACATATCAAATGTTGCAAACATGTATATATATGAAATCTTAATTTCAGAGACACCAAGTGACTGAGTGTGATCCGTAAAAAAAGTATATATGTGTAACAAATAAATCAGAATGAAGCAGTCCTCTATTGTGACCACACACAAATAACAGTCCCAAAGTTGTAGAAAAAACTGTAAGGTTGAAATGAAAAGTCCCACATGGATATGACCCTCTCTGTGAAAGGATCTGTATACATGGCCACATGTGTGATGCCATTATCATGTGACCTGAACCAGCTCAACTCAAACAGGAAATATTCTCTCCAGCAATAGAGACCAAACTGAGCATGTGCAGGAGGACTACTCTGATTGTGTCTTATCTGGCCTTGCCCAGAGTGACCCTGCAGGAGCGGGAGGATCTGTGCATACATGATCAAAGAGCCTTTTTCACAAAAAGGCTCTTTGATCATGGAAGCCTTGCTATCACATAGCTTCCTTGCTAGGTGGTAGCCACCTAGCAAGGCTTCCATCAATGGATGGAAGCCTTGCTAGGTGGCTACCACCTAGCAAGGCTTCCATCCATTGATGGGAGCCTTGCTATGTGGTAGCCACCTCATCAGCACAATCAGGCTTGTTTGAAGTTTTCCTTCATCTGCCTACATGTGCAAGTCAAATGCCTCGTACACACGACCGTTTTCCCGTCGGAAAAACTGCGATGAGAGCTTTTGGCCGGGAATTCCGACCATGTGTATGCTCCATCGCAGTTTTTCCGACAGGAAAACTGCCGGAAAAAAAAGAGAGCAGGATCTCTTTTTTCCCATCAGGAAAAAATCCTAGCGGGAAAACCTTTCGTCTGTATGCTTTTCCGACAGGAAAAAAACCACGCATGCTCGGAAACAATTCGACGCATGCTCAGAAGCTTAGAACTTAATTTTGTCAGCTCGTCGTAGTCTTTTACGTCACCACTTTCTTGGCAGTCAAAAGTTCACCAGACTTTTGTGTGACCGTGTGTATGCAAGGCAGGCTTGAAAGGAATTCCGTCGTTTTTTTTTTCCGACGGGAAAACCGGTCGTGTGTACGAGGCATAAACGTTCACAGATTCTCTTTGAGTATGTTGTTCTGGAATCAACGTAAATCTATCCACACTGGTCAAGTAATATAAGAAAAGAAAGGGGGGACTGTGGTTTGCAATCATCCACCCTGGATGGGAGTGAACAAATGGGGTTAAGGTGTAGCAGACACCATGTTTTTTTGGTGCAGTTTGTCCAGAGCAACAACTTTTTTTAAGAACATTGAAAGAAAACAGCAAGGTACCTTGACTAAATATAATTTAATATGAATTCAGAAACTTCAAAATTTATTACAATACAACTGGTAACATGGGGATAATATTGCGCTAGTCTAAACAAATCATAAAAACTAAGTGAAAAACATGTAAAAGTAATGGAGCAGCTGCATAAAATGTGACCAATATATAGTAGAAATGTGAATAGGGATGCGGCGCTGAAATGAAAAACAAATATGTGAAATTGAGAATAATCAAAAAATAATAAACAAACAAATAAGTCCACATAAACGTTTATGTGAACTTATTTGTTTGTTTATTATTTTTTGGTTATTTTCAATTTCACATATTGGGTTTTTCATTTCAGCGCTGCATCCCTATTCACATTACAATACAACTGCCAACAGAATTTTAGACATGTTATTAAAACGAGAAGTTATTTTTGGTGAACAAAGGCTTTTTTTTTTGTTCCTGCAGAAAGTAGTAATTTCTAGTTCACCCATACTTTAAAAACAAACAAAAAAAAAAAACAGCATAAATTATTATATAAACTGTTATCTCTTCTGGGAATATATTAAGATGGCAACAAAAACAAACAGATCAAATGATTATGTCAATGAATATGTCCCTCAGGGGTCTCTGTGTTGTTATGCATAAAGTATAAATAAGGCATTAGCCTCCAACCTTTACACTTTATCAAATCTCTTGTGAGTATCACCTTTTGTTGGAGCCGATACACCAATCAGGTAACTACATTTATATACACATTTAATGGTTGATAAAATGAATCCATATTTTTAAGTGACAGTAGTTAGATGCCCCCATATTTAAAAACTTTAAATGACTTTAAGAAAAAATAAAACCAGATATTATGCAATAAAAATGTTACTTTGGAGATCATTTATTAAAGTTGCGTTCTTGAAAATTTACGTGAACCTATGGACTTCAAATTTCAAGAATAGTTGCAATTTTATTTATTTTTTTGTAGAGCATAAACATACATTTATAACAAGAAATTTTTTAATATTTTTTTCTTTGTACAGCATAAACATTTAATAATAAGAAGATATCACAAAAAAGATGCCTTGCCTTTCTACGTTTTTAAGGTATAAACAAGAGAAAGGGAAAGAAGGTAGGGAAAGAAGTAAGCAGGAAATGAGTGTGACTGTGGGATTGATTTACTAAATATGATGCAGCTCTGCATAGAAACCAATCCGCTTTAATTTTTTTTTTTTTTTGGTCAAAGCTTAATTGAAGCTGAAGTTAGAAGCTGATTGGCTACCATGCACAGCTACACCAGATTTTGCATTATCCAGTTTTAGTAAATCAACCGTCATATGTGCCATGTCAGAATATGAAAAGAAAAGCAGCATTAGATCTTCTTGATAATATCTTAGGTTAGAATACTTTTCTGAGGAATTTCATAGCAATACAATTCTACATTTTTCTAAAAAAAAAAATCTTTAACATGAATAAATTAGTATTAAGTATAGAGTAGAGAACAATTAGAACCTGTTAGGTTTTCATTGCTGTTTGTATCTATCTTGGGGAGATTTGCCTCTATATTTGTCCTGGTGAAATTAGTCACCAAGACAGAAAATAAGGAAATACCCAACAATTTTGAGTTGTCATTGAAGCACAAGAGAGCAGAAATTCTTCTAGAGGTACCCTGTTTCTTTGGCAACTCTCTTAGATGGGATTTACTTTGATTTTAGTGAGATTTCCTGTTATTTCTTCAGGACAGGAAGCATTGGGATATCTCTGTAGTTGGACACAGATGTTAAAACATGATCACCTAGGGGGTTTTAATTCTTCAATGCTTAACCTCCTTGGCGGTATTCCCGAGTCTGGCTCGGGGTGGAATTTCAGTACCTAAAGCGGTAACCCCGAGCCAGACTCGGGATTGCATCGCAGGATACAGGGGAAGTTACTTACCTTGTTCCCTGGATCCTGCGATGTGTCCCCGCAGTGTGAGTGAGCCGCCTCCTCGCTCGATTCATACTGTGCCTGAGTGCCGCCGAGCTCCGTTCCCTGTGATGTTGCGGTGCACGGGGGCGGAGATCGGCGCCAAATTCAAAAAGTGAAACACACAGTAATCATACAGTACACTGTAAGATTACAGTACTGTATAAAATAATTACACATCCCCTTTGTCCCTAGTGGTTTGTCCAGTGCCCTGCATGCAGTTTTATATTATAAATACTGTTTTTTCTGTCTGGAAACTTGAGAATGTCCATAGCAACCAAAAAGTGTCCCTTTACGTCAAAAGTGCTTTTAGACCAGCTAGAAAACAGCGATAATAAATTAGAATCACTTGCAGAATTGAGCGATAGCGATTTGTGGGGAAATTCGTCATCAAACACTGAAAAACCCTTTTATTATTATTATTATATTATTATTTGTTATAATTATTTTATAGTTATTTATTATATTATAATTTATGATTTTGTTTTTTGAACTTTATCATACCCGGGATGTCTACTAGACTCTGGTTTGGACAGATTTAAGTGAGTTATTCCTAAGAATTACAGGCCTACAATATAAAACGCCAAATTTCCATGCAAAATAATGGTACCGCTTTCAGCACATAAAATCTGAAATAATCATACCGCCAGGGAAGTTAACCTAAAATAAAAGTATTTCAATTTTGACCTTACTTAAAGTGGAACTTCAGTCGAAAAATTAAGTTCTGCTAGATCACTTTGTGCTGGCCTTTTTGCAGGTATATCCATGAAGGTGCCTATACCAAGGGTAGGCAACCTTAAAGATGTGGAGATCTACTTGAACAATATGGGAGAAGTCAAAGATCACCGGGCACAGTGTTGCCTCCTCACACCTGATTGAAACCTCTAATTTATATATTAAGTATAGAGTAGAGAACAATTAGAACCTGTTAATTTTTTATTGCTGTTTGTATCTATATTGGGGAGATTTGCCTCTATATTTGTCCTGGTGAAATCAGTCGCCAAGACAGAAAAGAAGGAAATATCCAACAATTTTGAGTTGTTATTGAAGCACAAGGGAGCAGAAAATCCTACAAGAGGTACCCTGTTCCTTTGGCAACTCTCTTAGATGGGATTTACTTTGATTTTAGTGAGATTTCCTTTTACGTCTTCAGGACAGGAAGCATAGGGATATCTCTGTAGTTGGACACAGACAATTAAACATGATCACCTAGGGGGTTTTAACCCTTCCATGCTTAACCTAAAATAAAAGTATTTACATTTTGACTTTACTTAAAGTGAAACTTCAGTCGGAAAATTAAGTTCTGCTAGATCACTTCATGCTGGCCCTTTTGCGGGTAAAGCTATGTAAGTGCCTATACCAGGGGTAACCTTGTAGATGTGGAGATCTACTTGAATCACATGGGAGAAGTCAAAGATCATCGGGCACAGTGCTGCCTCCTCACACCTGATTGAAACCTCTAATTGCCATACTACCGTGTCACAATTGCGTCCATTGCATGGCATTCATGGGTTTAAATCAAGTGGTGAGGAGGCAACATATCACCTCCTCACCACCTGTCAAACACACTTGGTTTGACAGGTGGTGAGGAGCCTATAAGGCTGCCTTCACACTGATGAGGTTTACCTGCACCGCAGGGGCAGCACAGTTAATTTGCGAATTTCCTGGGTTAGTTGCACTTAGCCATAGACTTCTATTATATCCTACAGGTGTGGTGCACTTTCTAAAAGCATTCAGGAGTTTTGGTGTGCTTTCAGAAAGTGCACCAAACCCACAGGATATAATAGAAGTCTATGGCTAAGCGCAGAAAACCCACAGGAAAACTTCAGGTACACTGTGGTGGGTAAACCACAGCACATCAGTGTGAAAGCAGCCCTATTCTATTATGCCCAGTGTGTTGCTTCACACTCATCTGAAGATCTCTTCTTTCCTGCTGCTGGCACCACTCTGGGGACCGCTAGTCGGGATAAGAGGTAGAGTGCAGTTGGATTGCTCTGCATGGGACAGGAACCAGCATTACAGAGAATGCATCAGCTTATGCAGCTCTTGATTCCTACTACAGCTCCAAATTTACAAGTAGTTCCTCTGCATTGCACTCTGTTTGATGGCTCTGGGATGGCGGGTCAGCAAGCCTAGACCGCAATCTACCAGTCACCTGTCCGCGATCTACTGGTAGCTCACGATCTGAAGGTTGCTGACCCCTGGTCTATACTGTTTCAAATCCAGTAATACACTGTCTTACCCTGCTCTACACATGTTCAGTTGTTCTCCATTTTTGGTATTGTGCCAAAAAGTAGAGCCACTAGAGGCCGATCTGCTGACAGCCTAAAGATTTACTGCTGCTCAAGCACTCTACAGACACATTATTAATGTGGAATGGATGTTCCTTGATAAAGAACATTATTCAATTTTTTTTGTTTACCAATGTTTTTATTGAGTTAAATGAATACAAGAAATAAAAACACATACAGATATACAGATATTACATAAGTCATGAAACAGTGTCACATACATATTGCTTATGTGTAAAAAAAACACCTACAAAGGTATTGGTCATCATCCCTTTCGGGATTAAGTGAACTACATCAAACCAACAAACATTTAAACAAATTGGCCTTGGTAGTAGTCCAAAAAGAACATTATTTTTTTATCAAGTTGTTCAATCTGTAAAGTTATGTTTTAAGCTTTAATTATATTTGTAAAGGTGCCAGAAACTCACTTTATCAATAAAAGATAACAAGTGAAAAATTGGTAGCACACAAATTCGGGAATAGTGGTTAGGTCCCCAAAGGCATAAAATGTTTTGTCACAATTTGTAATTGAATGCCTACCTAGAAATATCACTGAGTGATAAATATTTAGTGTTCATGATCAATGTTTAAGAAATCCTATGAATACATCTTAATCAATTTGGCTCAGGCTTTAGCAAGCAATTATCAAATCTTTCTTTACAGCTTATTATGTGTTTGCATAGATTGCACTACAAGAGCCATTGATGCTGGAGCTTAGGAGCAGTTAAGCTGGGTACACATGATCCAAACATCATCCAATTCAGCAGGAACCAGTGTGGTCTCATGACTGGCTTCTGTTGAACAGTCTTGCCGGAAAACCAGCAGCCGGGCCGATCAGCATTGGCAGCCAATGGTTTGTGTTAGTATGCTGACCTCTCAGTTTTTTTTTTTTCATTCAGCCCGCTTGGTTGAATGAAAAAAAAAAAAACTTTACGTGTGTACCTAGCCTTAAGCCTCGTACACACGACCGGTTTTCGCGGCAAGAAAACTGCTGGGAGAGCTTTTTGCAGAGAAAACCGTTCGTGTGTATGGTTTCTTGTTGGAAAAACTGCCGGGAATCTCGATTATAAAAAAAAGAGAACCTGCTCTCTATTTTTCTTGTCGGGATTCTCAGCAGAGTTTTCCTGCCGAGAAAACCGATCGGCTGTATGCTTACCTGTCCGAGGTAAACCTGCGCATGCGCAAAAAGACTTTGACACATGCGCGTTAGCATACAAGGTTAGTGTGGGGTGTAGCAAGATGGCAGCAACAGCATCGAATGTGACGAGCGCCAGTTTGTCGTAGCCAATGACGTCACCGCATTCTTGCCATTCAAAAGAATGGCGTTTCTTTTGAATGGCCGTGTCAGTACACAGGGCTTGGCAAGACACGCTTGCTAGGAATCCCGTTGAGAAAACCGACGTTTTTTTTTTCCGACGGGATTCCCGCCCGTGTGTACAGGGCTTTACAGTGAGTAAAAATAAATGCTTAAGTCCATTTAAAAGTTCTGTAAATGGTTACTGAGTACAGTTCACATCAGCAACATTAACCTCCCTGGCGGTATTCTCGAGTCAGGCTCGGGATGAGTTTTTACTACCAAAAGCGGTAACCCTGAGCCAGACTCGGGATCGCATCGCAGTATCCAGGGAAAGTTACTTTTTTTTTTAATAATTCAACTTTTATTAAAGATTTTGTTTACATAACAATAAGAACAACATTTAACAACATTTCACATTCCTTATCATACTTCATACATTCAGTTTCCCTTTGGTCACTCCCCCGCTGCCATTTTGCCTCACCGCTCTTTCCCAGCCCCATTCTCCGCGAGGGGAGAGAAAAAAATATATAAAATAAATAAATAAATAAATACATTTTACCCCAGAGGACCCCCCCCCTTCCTGTGAGTTTAATGTGCTTAACATTATTACCCATTCTTCTTAAGTGAAAGTTACTTACCTTGTCCCCTGGATCCTGCGATGTCTCCCCGCTGTGTCTGCGAGCTGTCTCCTCGCTTGATTCACAGTGCTGAGTACCAAGCTCCGTTCCCTGCGAGCGTTGCGACGCACAGGACGGAGCACGGCGCCAAATTCAAAAAGTAAAAAACACACAATACATACAGTACACTGTAATCTTACAGATCACAGTAATGTATAAAATAATTACACATCCCCTTTGTCCCTAGTGGTTTGTTCAGTGCCCTGCATGCACTTTTATATTATAAATACAGTTTTTTCTGCCTGGAAACTTGAGATTGTCCATAGCAACCAAAAAGTGTCCCTTTACATCAAAAGTGCTTTTAGACCAGCTAGAAAACAGCGATAATACATTAGAATCACTCGCAGAATTGAGCGATAGTGAATTGTGGGGGAAATTCTTTATCAAACACTAAAAGTAATGACAGCGACAATTCTACAAATTTCAGTGTTTTTGATTTGATTACATTATTGAATAATTTTTATTATTATTATATTATTATTTGTTATAATTATTTATAGTTATTTATTATATTATAATTTATGATTTTGTGTTTCAAACTTTATCATACCCGAGATGTCTACCAGACTCTGGTGTGGACAGATTTAAGTGAGTTATTCCTAAGAATTGCAGGCCTACAATATAAAATGCCAAATTTCCATGCAAAATAATGGTACCGCTTTCAGTACCTAAAATCTGAAATAATCATACCGCCAGGGAGGTTAAGACGGAAAATATTTGTGAATTTTGTCGTTAGATGTTTAAAGTCTATGTCCAGACCAAAGTTGTTTTATTTTGTTTGTTTTTTAGCTGTGGATTTAGATTGGATTAGACCCTTGTCAGGTTTTACTGCTATCTGGGGCTCCATTTGAGAGCTTTACCATTAATTATTGTTTAATGACAACAGCTTCATTAGACAAGAAATGAGGAGAAATCTGCAATAGGGACACATCCAGCATTGGAAATGTTAGAAAGTCAGTTTTCCTCAGTTGCTTCCTGTCCAATAGAATTGTTGTCACATGGACAGTGAAAAAAGGATAAATCCCTCTAACAACTTTTTGAAGTTGTATTTTTTTTCCCAAAATTCTTTGAAAAATTAAGATTTTTTTTCACAAAATTGTCATAATAACAAGTTTATTTCTAACACACAGCATATGCATACCACAAATTACACCCCAAAACACATTCTACTACTCCTCCTGAGTATGGCTATACCACTTGTGTGAGACTTTTACACAGCCTAGCCACATAGAGAGGTCCAACATGCAGGGAGCACCCTTAGACATAAATTACATTTAATTTCTTGACTACCTCTTATACTTTTGAAGATCATGGAGCACCAAGACAATGGAAACGCCCAAAAAATTACCCCACTTTGGAAATCAAACACCCCAAGGTATATTCTATGAGGCTGTAAAATAAATGATATGTGCAGCGCAAAAGCTAAGATAAAATAAAATATGACAGTCCAATCAAATAAAACATATATTCAAATGTCCCATTGGATAATGATAAGACAAATTCCTCATAGAAGAGAGTGAGAAGAAATCTCTGCCGACTGGGATGACGATACAATCCTCCCCCACACATCCAATGTGCTTACCAGAATTGGTGGACCTCTCAATTAACAGAAGGTCATGCAAGCATGTATCCACCCTGGGATAATGGGATGTGGCTGCTGCAGATGAATCCTTCCAGTGTCAGGAGTGAGGAAAAGCCGGATATTGTCTCCAATGAGCAAACAAACTTCCACTGTAGGATGCTGAATGGATCTCTGTAAAGTGCAGGTGCCAAGAGAAAGATGAAGGGGACAATCTAAGTGTACTCCGTATGTACTTTATTAAAAATAGGTTCTCATGTAAAATCAGCGCTATCGCGCAATGCATAAAAGGCTGATACTGAACAGCAAGCCGGATCAACTATCCAGCAGAGAGATTTCAGCGGGTGACGTCCGTGCATAAGCTCTTCCCCCCGTATGCAGCATTAGGTACAGAAGGACTTCATCAGCGAGGGTGGAGCTTCAGTGTCACCTGGCTAACTAATATACCCAGCTGGTAACCATAGAAACGGAAATGCTAAAGCCGGAAGTCAGAGGAACAGACGGGTGATTTCCACCACGGTGTCACCAGCAAGTGAAAGTCTAGTTTACCATCTCCTTTGAAAAATTTCCTTATGAGATCATTAGATTTCTGTCTCTCCAGGAATTACTTCTGGCATGATGAGAATTTTTATTTGCAGACATTCGGTGTGGCTATGGGAGCCTGTTTTGCGCCGAGTGTCGCAAATTTATTTAAGGCCCTCTGGGAGGAGGATTTTGTTTTTGGCGACAGACCTGTACAACTTATATGTTACCAACGATACATTGATGATTTAATCATGATCTGGGAAGGAGACCTCATTGGCCTGCAGATGTTCATGTCAAGGCTTAATGGTAATACCAAGAACATACGTCTAACTTGGAATACTGACCCCTCAAACATAGCCTTTTTAGATCTGGAAATTTTCAGAAAAGGTGAATCATTTAAAACAAATATTTTTTTTTAAACCCACAGACCGTAATGGATTCATACCATTAGATAGTTGCCACCATCAATCGTGGCTCTGTAACATTCCCAAGGGGCAATTTATTCGCCTACGGCACCCTTTGAGTCTGACTACCATACACAAGCCAATATATTGGCTGATTGTTTTCTCCAAAAAGGATGCAAAAGGGATCACATTTTGGGTGATATCTAGGTAGTTGGGAACATGGATCGAACCACCCTCATTACAGATTCTAATAAAAATGATAAAAAAGCAGGAGGTGCGAACAAATTCGAGTATAAAATCATTCTCGACTACAATATACAGCACAAAAAAATTGAAAAAATCATCCTGCGACACTGGGACATTTTAAGAAAAGATAGCGTTTTGGGTGCAGTGCTTCCTCTGCGTCCGAAATTTATCTACAAAAAAACACCTACTCTTAGGGATATTCTTGCTCCCAGTGTTGTAGACCCCCCTGTTATTAGAGAGAATTGGATTTTCAACTTTTTGTCAGGATTCTACGCATGCAGAAAATGTCCAGCATGCAGGCAATGTAAATTTAATCTAAAGAAGAGAAATGATTTTATTGCTTTTGCCACCAAAAAAACATACCAGATCAAGAACCTCATTACATGTGACACTGTTGGGGTGGTATACATGCTTGAATGCGACTGCGGTCTCCAATATGTGGGGAGGACCTCTAGACCCATGGGAGTCTGCATAGCAGAACATGTAGGTAACATTAGGAGAGGTGTGAAGTCTCATAATGTGTCCAAGCATTTTAGAATGTTTCATGATAGGAATCCAAAATGCCTCAAATTTTGGGGTTTGGAAAAAGTGACTAAACACTGGAGAGGGGGCAACTTTATTAGGCAACTGAGCCAGCATGAGTCCATGTGGATACATGAGACCAAGGTTGCTGTACCTAGAGGCTTAAACGTTGAGTTTGATCTCAACTGTTTTATTTCAGACAAATAGTTAGGTTGCCTTTATTTTATTGTTGATTTTTTTATTGTCCTATGTTAAAGATGGCCGCGGGTATTTCTATGTCTGATTTTTATTTAATTTTTTTTTCTATCACACATAAGGACCTAGGACATTGTAACAAACTTCATACCACTTGTTTACCTTTATTGTATTTTCACTTGCTGGTGACACCGTGGTGGAAATCAGCCGTCTGTTCCTCTGACTTCCGGCTTTAGCATTTCCATTTCTATGGTTACTGTAAGGTATAAACCAATATGAACTAATAATCATGATTAAAATTCTTCTTAAATATATATGTTGAAATATATGTATTAGTACAGAATATGTTTTTCTGAAGTGTAAAGCAGGATGTGACTTTGTGGTCAAGCCTATCTTTCTTCTGTTTTAACTGACAGGCATATATATTTAGGTTGACATGTGACTTTGTGGTTAAGCTTACTCCGAGAAAAAGTTCTTATCTCTCTCTTCTGCTTTAACTGCCAGGTTGACCGCATTGACGTATGATGTTCTTATCTTCCTGTTTCAAATGTCAGACACATGTTTAGACTGACCGCAATGACGTATGTTAAATGACCACTTCTGCAAAAAACCTAAAACCTGTTAGAATCTATTTTTGTTTAACTCATGATGTATTTGCTTATTGCTGATTGGTCCATACGAGGGAGGCAACTTTCCTTGTTATGCATAAAAAGACATGTTGCCAATAAACCAATATATTGTTGTATATCCATTCACTGTGTATTGGTGTCTTGAATATCTGACCGGTCAGAGAGTTACTTACTTCCACAGATCCTGAGTCCAGCTCGAGCCAAGAGGTCCAACAGAACCAGTACCTTTCAGTGGTGTCAGAAGTGGGATGATCCAATTGATCAGGTAAGACCCCCTTTAATTATTATTGGGAACAACAGTCTTGCCTTGTCAATTGGTTCATCATAAAGTAGACTCTCGAGAAAACTACAAGTTTTCTGGGACTCTGTTAAGATTGAAAGGTAGATTTAGAATAGATACAGTGGGTCTCGCTAGGTTGGCCAGACCAGGTTATAAGATTGAGGAAGAATCTTAAATTCTTCTCTACATATAGGAAGAATCTGTGGAAACTCTATATCAAAAGGTGTACACAAAAAGGGTTACTTTTAAATGTCAACTGTATATTGTTGTCCTGAATGTAAAACTGGTTTATTGTTTGCTTATAAAGGGAAAACCACTTCATTAGTGGCAATTATTCCAGGAGATTATCATGTCAAAATTGGCAAGGGTCCTATGTTCCAGGGATCAAAACAACATATGTTAAGGTTTAATATACACAACATACTACCCCCAGTCCGGTGTTCGAGGGACTAAGTGTAGCAAAAATACAGTGTCTGGTTGTATTTAAAAAAGAACACTGGGTTCCTTGTCATAAATCTATAAATTGTCATAAGGTTGAGGACATTTTCCGCCCCTGGAACGAAATAGAGAAAGCAAGACAGAATTTTTTTAATTTTAAAGTATAGGAATAAAATATTATTGTTTGTTAAATGGGTAATCAAGCAGGAAAGGAAGCTGAAGGTAAGCAGCACCAACCCTCTCCGATTGATTACATTAAAGTCAATTATGGGAAAAATTATACTGATCCTTTTTGGTCACTAGTTCTAAAAAGAGCACACCAATTTGAGGTGTCGGGGTTAAGTGAATACGGACCATGTTCCGAGGAAGAGTGGGAGGAAGTGACCAGAATATGTGGCCAACATAAACAGTATAATTATCCCATAAAAGACCTTGACAAAGATTGCATGACTAAATGTTGTAAGATTTGGGCAAAAGGTATGAAGGAATATAGAAAGAAATATACAAGTGTAAAAATGGAAAAGAATGAGCAATTAGAAGACGCAATAGGAAGTCCATCAGCTCCCCCTAATTTTTATCAAGAAAAACCACCTCCATATGCTATGGTAAAAGATGAATCCCTTGTCCCAAAGAAAATATACCCCTCGTTAGATCCAAATGTTATAGCAGGAGTATTAACCATAGCTAAACAAAAGGGAACTAATTGGTTACGAGAGGGGGAATATAGAAGACAGATACAGGAACGTTTAAGTCAATTAGTAAAGGAGGAAGAACAGTGTATTAAAAAAGAGGAAGATGAAGAAAAAGTGATAGAAGGAGAGCGGCGAGAGTTACAAGAACGTAGAGATAGATTAGGAGAAATAAAGGAGATAATACGTGGATTAAGAAACTCGGGCTACCCAGAAACCAATCTAGTGAAGAAGGCTGATTATATATCTGGAGATGGGTTAAGTAAGGATTTTCAGAGTAGCTTCAGTAGAACCCCTCAACACCAGGCACCCACATCATTAGATGATGAAAATGATCTGACAGCTCCAATTAGTCTGGCTTTTCCTTTCATTACAATGGGGGATACACAGGTACAAATACCATTACCATTGGGTACAGTCAAGGAAATTAGAGACACATGTCCCAAACCAAGAAAGGACCCCAGACAGGCGGTGACCTTTCTGCAAAGATACTGTTCAGGAACAAGAATGTCTCCTGAAGATCTTAATACCATACTTCAAAATGTAGACCTCGATTCCCAAGCTGACATAAATATAGGTCAATGGGCCAAGGACGCAAAGTTATATGAGGATGGGGAGGATTGGAATGTTTTTTGGAACACATTGTTACAGGCTTGGCTCAAGGCATATAAAAACACCACTATGTTGCATGATTTGATATCTTGCAAACAACAGTCAGGAGAGGATTTCTACACCTTTGTCAGTAGATTACATAAATTATATAGAAGTTGTGGAATAGACAATGATCAATTATTCGTGAGTACAGCCATAAATAATGGAGATCCAAGGGCCACCCAAATAATCAAACTGATAAACACAAAATGGGCAGTAATGACCTCAGAAAGATTCATAGCTGACATAAAGGAGAGGGCATCCTCAGGGGTATTTAACACCAAAGGAGGATTGTTCACCTCTATTACACAAGAAAATCCAAACATAGCTATGGTCAGTGGACCAAGTTCAGGAGCCATACCTAGAAGGAATTATCCTCCCCATAATCAGGATCAGGGTTGTTTTAATTGTGGGGATCCAAAACACTGGAAATCAGAATGTCCCCAGAGAAAGGGAGCCAGGGATAACTTTCCTAGGAGAGGTAGGGGAGGCTACAGAGTGAGATCTCAACCAAGATCTCAGTATCCGCCCCAACCAAGATATGACACACAACAACAGCAGCCACAACAGAGATCCCAGTCAGTTCCAGTACACCCCCAATATAGGCAACAGCAACAGCCATACCAAACAAGATCACCCAGAAACACCATAGAAGAGATACAGGTACATTGGCCAGGATATCAGGACAAAAACCCCAATAGGGATGCCCGGGGCAGTACCCATCCTTGGTGATGCATTTTTTCTCCTCACACTGGAAAACCCTGCCTCAAGTGGTTTTAAAAGTAGAAGGCAGGGTGGTCAAATTTCTGTTAGACACAGGGGCATCGACCTCGTGTGTTAAAGACCCCCCACTTTGAAAGTGAAGAATGCACCGAGGGATGCTCTATGGGAATAAATGGGACAAGCGTCAACCATAAAATCACACCGCCACTGCTAATAACGGACAGGCAAGATAATTCCCTTACTGAAATGTCCTTTGCAGTTCTACCAGACTGTCCCCTGTCCCTCATGGAAAGGGATTTAATGTCTGCATTACAAATTATTGTAAAATTTGACCAACAAGGGGGCATTATAGCCAAATCGGCTAAATGTGACCTCACTATGCCAAAAAGGAAAGACCTTTTGGGTTACTTTATGTCACTGCCAGCCATATTAGAAAACCATGACATCTGGGCAGGAACTAAAACGGAAGTAGGACACATACCCTGTACACCTTATGTGCCCACTATGCGGCCTAATACACTCCCCTATTATCAGAAACAATACCCATTGTCTACTGAAAAGGTATCGGGAATACAGCCCCAAATAGAGGAATATAAAAAGTTGGGAATCCTCAGGGAAATTGTCAGTCCCTGGAATACTCCCATTAATCCAGTTAGGAAAGCGGATGGTACCTGGAGGTTGGTTCAGGATCTGAGAGGGGTAAACAAGAGTGTAATTCCTCTGCCCCCATTGGTATCTGATATTACCTCCATTTTTACCAATATACCTGCAAACTCCAAGTGCTACACCGTATTGGATCTTTCAAATGCATTTTTTAGTATTAATGTTGATCCACAATGCCAACACCTATTTGCATTTGTCTGGGGAGGGGGTCAGCTGACCTGGACACACCTCCCTCAAGGGTTTATTAATAGTCCCGCGGCTTTTAGCATAGTTTTGAAAAAAACTATGGACGATTGGACGCCCTCTGAAGGCTCCACAATCCTGTTGTAAGTAGATGACCTACTTGTTTGTAGTGAGAGCAGGGCACAGTGTGAGAAGGACACAGTAAGCCTGATGAATCACCTCACCCTAAAAGGTCACTTGGCATCTAGGAAAAAGATCCAGTGGTGTAGGGACAGATTTGAATATCTCGGCTGTATTATCACAGATGGGACCAGATTGATATCCCCGGCACGAGTCCAAGCTCTCCGCTGTCTCAGCCCACCAAAGGACAAAGCTGCATTGCTTTCCTTTTTAGGCTCAATCGTCTACTGTCGACAGTGGATACCTGACTGTTCTTTTTGGGATTCCATTTTACATCCAGCTACAGCTGCGGGTGCCCCTAAAACAATTAAATATACAGAGGATATGAAAGAGGCCTTCCTCGCTCTTCTGACTTCCCTCTCGCGGGCTCCCTTCCTATGACAAACCGTTCTCACTTTACTGTGTGGTGCGAGGGCCTACGTTTGCAGCAGTATTGGCCCAACCACATGGGAAAAACTTAAGACCAGTGGCATAC
Source organism: Rana muscosa (assembly GCA_029206835.1). Lineage (NCBI taxonomy): Eukaryota > Metazoa > Chordata > Amphibia > Anura > Ranidae > Rana > Rana muscosa. The sequence goes on along the minus strand of CM055118.1, from coordinate 363,927,995 downwards.
CTATCAAAGAAACTGCCACTCCAGGTACAGGGAATGCCAGGATGCCTGCAAACTCTTGCAGCAAATGCAATGGCAGTTAAGGAAGCTTCTAAAATCACTCTGGGCACACCCACTATTCTCTATACCACACATTCAGTAGCACAATTGTTACAAAATATGCATACCCAGCATATGACAGCCCAAAGGTCCAGTGGGTATGAAATTATACTTCTGAATACAACACATTTGGAAGTAAAATCCTGTTTAGAAACTACTCCTGCAATACGATTGCTACACGCACTATTGCAGCTTCCATATGCTGAACCAGAAGTAAACCATAATTGTAATGACAATTTACTTCAACAAACATTGCCATGGGTGGATTTAACTGATAAACCAAACCCAGATTTCCTGGATGTATTTGTGGATGGCAGTTGTTCCAGGCCTAATGATAACACATATAAGACAGGCTATGCAGTGGTGATGCTAACTGATGTTGTGGTTGAGGCTTCTTCTTTAGGGGCCAATTCAGTACAACAAGCTGAGCTCCATGCACTGGCCAGAGCATGTCAACTATTTAAAGATAAAGATGTAAATATATATACTGACAGCAGATATGCTTTCGGCGTAATTTTCGATTATGCACTCATTTGGGAAAAACAAGGGTTTAAAACTGCAGACAACAAACAAATTGCCAATAAGGAATTTGTTCTTACCCTACTGGTAGCCCTACAGATGCCCAGAAAAATCAATGTTATAAAAGTAAAGGGACATTCATTTGACAAGTCCAAAGAAGCTCAGGGCAATGCCTTGGCAGACAGAGTTGCTAAAACAGCAGCTGATTCGGCACACGGGGCCCAGCCCGATCTAACACTATTTGCTACAGATTTCAGTTCACCAGAATTCCCAAATACTGTGAGAATATTACAGGACAAAGCATCAAGAGAGGACATAGCTTTCTGGGAAGGTCAGAACTTGACCAGCGTGCCAAGTGGCATCTGGTCAAGCAAGGAGGGAGTAATAGGTATACCAGAGTCAGCTGCCCCTCTTTTGATTTCTTACTTACATGGTCCAGGTCACCTAGGAAGGAAAACAGTTTTGACAATGTACAGACAGTCTTTCAGCACAGTCAATGATACACACCTCGTTGCCCAGTTGATAGACTCATGTCTTACTTGTGCACAAAACAATGTACAGTGCAATGCTCATAATCATAGGACACTGTTGGTCAGATAATTCTAACAGACCAAAAAGAAGTATGGAAGACAATTTTAGTGGTAAAATGCTGCTGCTTAAATTTAAATATGTTTATGCTCAAAAATCAGGATATGAAAAATGTTGAATATGTAGTAAACTCCATCCTAGCACTGCTAGGATCCCCCTAATGGCAGTACCTCTAAATTTCACCCCTCTCCTAAACGGCACACCACCTGTCGTCCTTACAAATGTCACAAGAACGCTTTCAGATAATACCCTTACTTTCCAAATTATTGGTAGAAGTCATTCCCCAGACTGGTGTTTTAGGTTGGGAAACTCCACAAAGGGAGCTGAAGTGTGCCAACAAGCTACAATTAACTTTTCAATGACTTCAATTGAAAGCCCTTTCTTTCACACTTCAGAACCTGCCCTAAACACCACTCTAATAAACTTTCTTAACTCCAGTTCCACTTCCACAGTAGGAAAATTATTGTCAAGTCTAACCTTTTCTGTTTTTTCTGATGAAATGATGACAATATTCAACAAACGACCTTTAGCTCTAGGAGACAGTATTTATATTTGTTGTGAAAAAAGTTGTCACCCTTGGATCCCCACTGAACCCCAAGGATGGTGTTATCTTGCATCCCTGGTCCCCATTATGGACATAGTAGGAGATAGCAAGGGAACACACCTCCTTGAAGCTAGCATGCATCCTAGGTACCCCCTCAAACACCGAAATAAAAGGTAGTTTTTTCTCGAAAAAGATATGGCTTGGGCCTAGTTCCCTTCCTGGACAGGTTGGGGGATAGATTTAATGAAAAGGCTTAATAATTATACAAATATTATAGATGATGTATTGGTAAAGAATTCTGATGATATTACTAGTTTAAACATTGAAACTAGAGCAATTAGAAAACAATTAGAACTTGCTATTGAAAGCATGAGTGCTGCACTCACTGGCCTGTGTGAAGTTACGGAGGACTATGAGTGCTGCACTTGGATCCACAACACATCTGTTGAGATTCCTGATGACTATGATGTAATTGCCCAACATAGGAAAGAGGTAAATCAATTGCAACAGGAGGCGAGGGATATCGCAAAAACATGGAGCCCCTTTGGAGAGGGAGGATTCGGGGGCACAGGTTTTCTCTCATTTCTCAGACAAATGGCTATAACAGTAGTAATGGTGTTAATCTTCATTCTACTGTTATATTTAGTATTTAAATTAATTGTCTGGGTAATTGGAAAGATCACTAGTAAAAAGAGACAGGGTTCTAAGGAAACAATCTTGATGATGTCCACGGTACATACTAAACAAAAATGGTATAATGAATAATCTAATGATCTATGGACTTCAATTCTTGAAGCCATGATCAAAAGGAGGGGTTGTAAGTAGTGTTGAGCGGACCCGAACTGTAAAGTTCGGGTCCGTACCGAATTTTGGCGTTTTCCCGACCCCGGACCCGGACCCGGATTTTGCGCTAAAGTCCGGGTTCGGATTCGGGAATTTAATGGCGCAGTTAGAAATGCTTCAGGGGCCAGCCAATCACCATTTGATTAGCTGGTGTGCCCTTAGAAGCCATCATAGCCATGCCTACTAATGGCATGGCTGTGATTGGTCAGTGCAACATGTGACCCAGCATGTGACCAGCTTCTATATAAGAAAGAGGCACACAGCACAGATCGTCACTCTGCTTTTAGACAGTGTAGGGAAAGGATCCTGGCTGCTGTTGCTGTGAGGGAGAGAATTATATGATAGGAGTTAGTCCTGATTCTGCAATCTACTGATAGAAAAGATAGGGAGACAGTGTAGTGTAGTGTAGTGTAGGGGCAGGATCCTGTTTGTGCTTTCAGGGAGAGAGATTTAGATAGGAGTCCAGATTGAGAGATATAATAGCTCAGTGATCTGCATAGGTTTATCTGTTTGTGTTGCAAGCTCAGTGCACCAGCACTGCATTACGTTGAGTGATACACCTATTCCATACTGTGGCTGTATTGTGCTCTTGCTAAAAGACCTATTTTGGTCAGAAAAAAAAAAGGCACTTTATTGTGCTTTTGCTAAAAAGACCCATTTTTGGGCCCCCCCAAAAAAAAAAAGGCACTTTATTGTGCTGTTGCAAAAAAAAAAAAGGCACTTTGTTGTGCGCAAAAAAGACCTATTTTTGGGCAAAAAAAATATTTTGCAGTGTATATCTCTAGTTGTGTGAAATAACCAATTTCTATATATTTTTCTTGTACTATGCTATACTAAAAAAAACCAAAAAACTTTTTTTTTGAATAGCATTCTCTGCAGCTGTGCGATTCAGCGGTTATATACTGTGGTTGTGTTGTGCTCTTTCAAAAAACGCCATTTAGGGGCACAGAAAATATTTTGCAGTGTGAAATACACATGTGGAGGTGTGTAAAATAAACAATTTCTATATATTGTACAGTGCTATACTAAAAAAAACAACATTTTTTTTGAATAGCATTCTCTGCACTTCTATAGCTGTGCGATTCAGTGGTTAAATACTGTGGTTGTGTTGTGCTCTTGCAAAAAACGCCATTTAGGGCCACAGAAAATAAATTGCAGTGTGAAATACACATGTGGAGGTGTGTAAAATAAACAATTTCTATATATTGTACAGTGCTATACTAAAAAAAACCAACATTTTTTTTGAATAGCATTCTCTGCACTTCTATAGCTGTGCGATTCAGTGGTTAAATACTGTGGTTGTGTTGTGCTCTTGCAAAAAACGCCATTTAGGGCCACAGAAAATAAATTGCAGTGTGAAATACACATGTGGAGGTGTGTAAAATAAACAATTTCTATATATTGTACAGTGCTATACTAAAAAAAACAAAATTTTTTTTGAATAGCATTCTCTGCACTTCTTTAGCTGTGCGATTCAGTGGTTAAATACTGTGGTTGTGTTGTGCTCTTGCAAAAAACGCCATTTAGGGCCACAGAAAATAAATTGCAGTGTGAAATACACATGTGGAGGTGTGTAAAATAAACAATTTCTATATATTGTACAGTGCTATACTAAAAAAAAAAAACATTTTTTTTGAATAGCATTCTCTGCACTTCTATAGCTGTGCGATTCAGTGGTTAAATACTGTGGTTGTGTTGTGCTCTTGCAAAAAACGCCATTTAGGGCCACAGAAAATAAATTGCAGTGTGAAATACACATGTGGAGGTCTGTAAAATAAACAATTTCTATATATTGTACAGTGCTATACTAAAAAAAACAACATTTTTTTTGAATAGCATTCTCTGCACTTCTATAGCTGTGCGATTCAGTGGTTAAATACTGTGGTTGTGTTGTGCTCTTGCAAAAAACGCCATTTAGGGCCACAGAAAATAAATTGCAGTGTGAAATACACATGTGGAGGTGTGTAAAATAAACAATTTCTATATATTGTACAGTGCTATACTAAAAAAAACAAAATTTTTTTTGAATAGCATTCTCTGCACTTCTATAGCTGTGCGATTCAGTGGTTAAATACTGTGGTTGTGTTGTGCTCTTTCAAAAAACGCCATTTAGGGCCACAGAAAATATTTTGCAGTGTGAAATACACATGTGGAGGTGTGTAAAATAAACAATTTCTATATATTGTACAGTGCTATACTAAAAAAAACAACATTTTGTTTGAATAGCATTCTCTGCACTTCTATAGCTGTGCGATTCAGTGGTTAAATACTGTGGTTGTGTTGTGCTCTTGCAAAAAACGCCATTTAGGGCCACAGAAAATAAATTGCAGTGTGAAATACACATGTGGAGGTGTGTAAAATAAACAATTTCTATATATTGTACAGTGCTATACTAAAAAAAAACAACATTTTTTTTTGAATAGCATTCTCTGCACTTCTATAGCTGTGCGATTCAGTGGTTAAATACTGTGGTTGTGTTGTGCTCTTGCAAAAAACGCCATTTAGGGCCACAGAAAATAAATTGCAGTGTGAAATACACATGTGGAGGTGTGTAAAATAAACAATTTCTATATATTGTACAGTGCTATACTAAAAAAAACAACTTTTTTTTGAATAGCATTCTCTGCACTTCTATAGCTGTGCGATTCAGTGGTTAAATACTGTGGTTGTGTTGTGCTCTTGCAAAAAACGCCATTTAGGGCCACAGAAAATAAATTGCAGTGTGAAATACACATGTGGAGGTGTGTAAAATAAACAATTTCTATATATTGTACAGTGCTATACTAAAAAAAACAAAATTTTTTTTGAATAGCATTCTCTGCACTTCTATAGCTGTGCGATTCAGTGGTTAAATACTGTGCTTGTGTTGTGCTCTTGCAAAAAACGCCATTTAGGGCCACAGAAAATAAATTGCAGTGTGAAATACACATGTGGAGGTGTGTAAAATAAACAATTTCTATATATTGTACAGTGCTATACTAAAAAAAACAACATTTTTTTTGAATAGCATTCTCTGCACTTCTATAGCTGTGCGATTCAGTGGTTAAATACTGTGGTTGTGTTGTGCTCTTGCAAAAAACGCCATTTAGGGCCACAGAAAATAAATTGCAGTGTGAAATACACATGTGGAGGTGTGTAAAATAAACAATTTCTATATATTGTACAGTGCTATACTAAAAAAAACAACATTTTTTTTGAATAGCATTCTCTGCACTTCTATAGCTGTGCGATTCAGTGGTTAAATACTGTGGTTGTGTTGTGCTCTTTCAAAAAACGCCATTTAGGGCCACAGAAAATATTTTGCAGTGTGAAATACACATCTGGAGGTGTGTGTAAAAAAACAATTTCTATATATTTTCCTTGTACTGTGCTATACTAAAAAAAACAACCTTTTTTTTTGAATAGCATTTTCTGTAGCTGTGCGATTCAGCGGTTACGTGCTGTGGGTGTGTTGTGGTCTGGCAAAAAACGCCATTTAGGGCCACAGACAATATTTTGCAGTGTGAAATACACATCTGGAGGTGTGTGTAAAAAAACAATTTCTATATATTTTCCTTGTACTGTGCTATACTAAAAAAAAAAACCTTTTTTTTTTGAATAGCATTTTCTGCAGTTCTGTAGCTGTGCGTTTCAGCCATTACGTACTGTGGGTGTGTTGTGGTCTTCCAAAAAACGCCATTTAGGGCAAGATCCTAAATTTGGAAAATATGAGGGGAAGGTCAAAGGGACGTGGTGGCCCCGGTCGTGGTGCTGCTGGTGGAGCTCCTGTTGCAGGGAGAGGACGTGGTGGATCTGTGCCAGCTACACGCACAAGTGAAACACATTCCTCAGGTGCGAGTAGGCGACCGAGCCTGCGGCGGTATTTTGTCGCGCCTAATGAGGCTGTACCAATGTTTAGGCCAGGACAAGTACAGGCGATAGTAGATTGGGTTGCTGACAGTGCCTCGGGTTCCTTCACATTGTCTCCCACCCACTCTTCTGCTGAAAGATCAGAGTTAGCACCTGAAGCCCATGTCCATCAGTCTTTCACCTCACCCCCTTGCAAATCAGCCAAGCAGTCTGAGCCCCAAATCATGCAGCAGTCTCTTCTGCTTTTCGATGACTCTGTTAGCAGGGTTTCCCAGGGCCATCCACCTAGCCCTGCCCCAGAAGTGGAAGAGATTGAGTGCACCGATGCCCAACCACTTATGTTTCATGATGGGTACATGGGAGGACCATCGCAGCACGTCTCGGATGATGACGAAACACAGGTGCCAACTGCTGCTGCTTTCGCAATTGTGCAGACAGACATGGAGGGCAGGGGTGAAGACTGGGTGGAAGATGATGTGGAGGACGATGAGGTCCTCGACCCCACATGGAATCAACGTTATGCAGGTGACCAGTGTAGTTCGGAGGAAGAGGCGGTGGTCGCACAGAGCCACCAGCACAGCAGAAGAGGGAGCAGGGTGCAAAAACGGAGCATTCGTCCCCTAGACAGTACATCTGCTACTGCCCAACGCAGCAAGGGACCGAGCACACCAAAGCCAGGTCCAAGGACTTCCCTAGCGTGGCAGTTCTTCACACAGTGTGTTGATGACAAGACACGAGTGGTTTGCACGCTGTGCAATCAGAGCCTGAAGCGAGGCATAAACGTTCTCAACCTGAGCACAAGCTGCATGACCAGGCATCTAAGTGCAAAGCACGAGCTGCAGTGGAGTAGACACCTCAGAAACCAAGAAAGGTCTCTGGCTCCTCCTGCTTCCTCTTCTGCTGCAGTCTCGGCCTCTTCATCCACCTCTGTAGTGACAGTGGCACCTGTCACCCCGCAAACAGAGGATCTGCCAGCAACACTACCACCTGGGTCACCGACCATCTCCACAATGTCCCATGGAAGCGTTCAGCTCTCTATCTCCCAAACATTGGAGCGGAAGAGGAAGTACCCCCCTAGCCACCCGCGATCCCTGGCCCTGAATGCCAGCATTTCAAAATTCCTGGCCTTTGAAATGCTGTCATTCCGTCTGGTGGAGACGCAGAGTTTTAAAAGCCTGATGGCATTGGCTGTCCCGCAGTACGTCGTGCCCAGCCGCCACTACTTTTCCAGGCGAGCCATCCCTTCCCTGCACAACCAGGTGGGGGACAAAATCAGGTGTGCACTGCGCAACGCCATCTGTGGCAAGGTCCACCTAACTACGGATGCGTGGACCAGTAAGCACGGTCAGGGACGTTATATCTCCCTAACAGCACACTGGGTAAATGCAGTGGCTGCTGGGCCTGAGGCAGATAGCGGTTTGGTGCATGTCCTTCCACCACCGAGGATTGCAGGGCGCTTCAGTTTGCCTCCTGTTGCTAACTCCTCCTTCTCCGCTTCCTCATCCTCTACCGCCTCCTCATCCATTCAGCGTAACACCTTCACCACCAACTTCAGCACAGCCAGGGGTAAACGACAGCAGGCAGTTTTAAAACTTTCCTGTTTGGGGGAAAATCCCCACACCGCGCAGGAGTTGTGGAGGGACATGGAACAACAGACCGATGAGTGGTTGCTGTCAGTGAGCCTCAAGCCCGGCCTGGTGGTGTGCGATAATGGGCGAAATCTCGTAGCAGCTCTGGGTCTAGCCGGTTTGACGCACATCCCTTGCCTGGCGCATGTGCTGAACTTGGTGGTCCAGAGGTTCCTTAAAAATTACCCCAATATGCCAGAGCTGCTGCAGAAAGTGCGGGCTGTCTGTGCGCACTTTCGGCGTTCTCACCCTGCTGCTGCTCGCCTGTCAGCGCTGCAGCGTAACTTCGGCCTTCCAGCTCACCGCCTCATATGTGACGTGCCCACAAGGTGGAACTCCACCTTGCACATGCTGGCCAGACTGTGCGAGCAGCAGCAGGCAATAGTGGAGTTTCAGCTGCAGCAATCACGCGTGAGTCGCTCTGCGGAACAGCACCACTTCACCACCAATAACTGGGCCTCCATGCGAGACCTGTGTGCCTTGTTGCGCTGTTTCGAGTACTCCACCAACATGGCCAGTGCCAATGACGCCGTTCTCAGCGTTACTATCCCAGTTCTATGCCTCCTTGAAAAAACGCTTCGTGCGATGATGGAAGAGGATGTGGCACAGGAGGATGAGGAGGAGGAGGAGGAAGCGGGATCATTTCAAAGGCTTTCAGGCCAGTCTTTCACAAGTGGCTACGAGGGTGGGTTCCTGCACCAACAAACGCCAGGTACACAATTGTCCGGCAGAAAGGGCACAGTTCTGGAGGATGACGAGGTGGAGGAGGAGGAGGAGGAGGAGGAGGAGCCATGTTCACAGCAGGGTGGCACTCAGACCAGCTCGTGGCCATTACTGGTGCGTGGCTGGGTGGATACAGAGGACACAGACGATACACCTCCCACAGAGGACAGCTTTTCTTTGCCTCTGGGCAGCCTGGCACACATGAGTGATTACATGCTGCAGTGTTTCCGCAACGACAGCCGAGTTGCCCACATTTTAACTGGTGCTGATTACTGGGTGGCCACCCTGCTGGATCCCCGTTACAAGGACAACGTACCGTCCTTAATTCCCTCACTGGAGCGGGATCGTAAGATGCGCGAGTACAAGCGCACGCTGGTAGACGCGCTGCTGGTGGCATTCCCACCTGACAGCGGGCGTACGGTGGAAGCACAAGGCGAAGGCAGAGGAGGAGGAAGAGGTCGCCAACGCAGCCGGGGCACCGGCAGCACCTCAGAAGGCAGGGTTAGCATGGCCGAAATGTGGAAAAGCTTTGTCAGCACGCCACAACAACCAGCACCACCAGCTGAGATGGAACGTCTTAGCAGGAGGCAGCATTTCACCAACATGGTTGAGCAGTATGTGTCCACAGGCCTACACGTACTGGATGACGGGTCTGCCCCCTTTAACTTCTGGGTCTCCAAATTGGGCACATGGCCTGAGCTTGCCGTTTATGCCTTGGAGGTGCTGGCCTGCCCTGCAGCCAGTGTATTATCTGAACGTGTATTTAGCACGGCAGGGGGCGTTATCACAGACAAGCGCAGCCGCCTGTCCAGAGCCAATGTGGACAAGCTCACGTTCATTAAAATGAACCAGGCATGGATCCCACAGGACTTGTCCGTACCTTGTGCAGAATAGACATGTATACCGGTGTTGTGACAAAAACTGTCCGGCCATCGGATTGTGCCCGGCCCGTACTGCGCAGGCGCAGCGCTTGCGCAGTACAGAGGACAAGGAGATTCACAAAATCTCCGAAGATGAACGGCGCCTGCGCTGTGAGTGCAGGTTCAAGCCCCACCATCCAAGAGGACATACGGTAGCACATAGTAACAGGGCCCCTCACGGGCTCGCTTCGATCACGGCCTTGCTTGGCTCGGCTTGAACCACGGATGGTGTGGCCTTCACCTGAACTCAACACGCAGGCGCCGTTAGTCTTGGGAGATTTTTGAAATCCCCTTGTCCTACATACTCAGCAAGCGCAGTACAGGGCGGACACTATTCGACAGGGGACAGAATTCGACACATCACCGGCCTTACCCAGCCATTGTTGTATTTTTGAACCAGTGTTGGCTACCTCGTCCTCCTCCACCGCCGCTTCCACCTACACAGCCACATCCACCGCCACCTCAACCTCCTACTCCATATGGACCTCGTCCTGCTAGGCCAAGATTAAAATTTTCATTTTATTTTTTTGTAGCGCACAGATCCTTTCCCCCTTACCTGCCTTTATGTTGTTGGCTCTTCGCAGGAGGGAGAAAGGCACACCGCACTACCAGCCCGTATCCTCCTATATAAAGAGGTTGAGCGGTGTACTTGACGGGCCGTGTCCACAGCCGGAGTCAAAACTCCTCCAGAGGATGATTCTCACCTCTACTGTAGGTAGAGGCAAGTCCTTTAATTGCCAGTAAAGTCAATGTCCACACCAGCTGAAACTCCAACTCTTATTCTCTCATGGCAAAATAAACTGTACTCAGATAGAAAAGGTTAGAGCAAAGAAACAGGACAGCTTAAGGTGTGGAGGAGGTCCAGGCACAAACGTAGCACATTCACTTCACTGCTTAGGTTTCTCAAACAGTTTTTGGCGCACGGTCTCTGCCACAGACATTGAGATTGGTCTCTGCCACAGACCGGGTGTACAAGGCCCCTGCCACGGGCCTGGAGAACTTTGGTCTCAGCCACAGACCAGGGTGTATAAGGCCCCTGCCACGGGCCGGTTGAATAAGGCCTCTGATACAGTCAAGGTGACCTTGAGCTTCTCCTTCTACGAACCTAGCCCATATCAAGGGGAAGACATCTCTCCAGGGAGTCAACAGACCATTCCTTCACCGTGACTCCCGCATCGGTCCATCAGAATGATCCTCCCTTCCCTGGAACAGGGTCCCCTACACGAGGCGGCTCTGGACTCCAGGCTTTACTCCCGCCCCTAGGCCTCCATACCCAGGGCAGCAAGAACTCCAGGATAGTACCTCACCCCGGGCTAAAGGTGCCCGAGATGGAACAGGAACACATGCACCCAGGCCGAAGGCACCTGGGCGCGGACCCCACTGGACCTCAGCCCCCAGGCAAAAGGTCTGCCCCTTTTATATGCTCTCCCGGCATGCACAGCAGGTTCCCCGCCCCGCTGTACTACTGCCAAGAGGGGACACAAAAGGCGCCACCTGTAGGCCGCAGGGAACTGCACACTAGGCTTGTGCACAACGGAAAAATTAGTTCCGTTTCGGTTCGTTTCTTTCCGGTCCTGTTGATTCATAATCATTCGTAATTTTGCTAGACGGGATTTTTCGTGTTCGGACTCATTCGTATTTTTGCAAGCGACATTTTTCGTTGAATTTTTTGTTGCTTTATAATTCGTACTTTCGGTAGAGTACGTTGTTTTTCGTTGATTCTGGACACAACTCCTACTTTCGTAACTTTTTTTGGGTTCGTTGATTCGTAATTTTCTGTGTCTCTCTCACGACGACGCTGACTATTATGCCTAATGTGCTTCGAATGGATTTGTACTTTTCGAAATACATAGCGGTTATTTGTAACGATTCGAAATCTCGTATTTTACTTTCGTTTTTTACATGCGGCTATAGCCTCCGCCCCTGTACACCATTTTGAGAGGGTTCAGCACGGTGAGGGAGAAGCAGAGAGCAGAGCAGAGTGTTATTGTGCTTCGAATGGATTAGAAATCTCGTATTTTACTTTCGTTTTTTACATGCGGCTATAGCCTCCGCCCCTGTACACCATTTTGAGAGGGAGTTCAGCACGGTGAAGGAGAAGCAGAGAGCAGAGCAGAGTGAGTGTTATTGTGTTTCCAATGGATTTGTACATTCGTAAGTTTTTTCATAACGAATTATGCCGAAGACATTCGGGCATTCGCTATTTTGCGGTATAATTTATTTTGGATTCGGTTTTATTCGTAATTGCTTTGTTCGGAAATTCGAATGCTTCCGAATGTCCGAAAGTTGCTAAATTCGGACGAATTTCGATTCGTTACGAAACGAATTGCACAAGCCTACTGCACACCAATACTGTCCCCCGAGGACAAAATGGTCCATGAATCCTACAGAATTAGGGTATTTGAGCCTATTTACCACTCAAACACTTTCCTTAAATTTAGCACCCCGCTACATTTTTATTTCAAAGTATTTTATTTTCCCACTAGCTTATCCATTAAATTAAATAATTTATTCCAGAAAGGGCGTATTCTGGGGCATTCCCACCATATGTGTGGCATCGTGCCGTTGAGTTTCTGAGGTTCTTAATGACTTCCTGTACCTCTTCTGCTGAAAAGGGGGCCTCCAGCATATTTTTTTATTTTTTAATTTTTTTTATGTTCTTTTAAGTTATTTCCTATCCACATTTGTTTGCAGAGCACTTGCCATGTTCTTAACAACATTTTGCTGCCATTTGCAGCCCTCTAGCCCTTTCCATTACTTTTTTAGAGCCTTTTTAGTCGTCAGAAGTCCGGGTCCCCATTGACTTCAATGGGGTCCGGGGTCCGGGTCCGGGTTCGGGCTAAAGTTCGGTCCCGAATCTGAACTTTTTTCCGAAGTTCGGCCGAACCCGCCGGACCCGAATATCCAGCTACCCGCTCAACTCTAGTTGTAAGGTATGAACCAATATGAACTAATAATCATGATTACAATTTTTCTTAAATATATATGTTGAAATATATGTATTAGTACAGAATATGTTTTTCTGAAGTGTAAAGCAGGATGTGACTTTGTGGTCAAGCCTATCTTTCTTCTGCTTTAACTGACAGGCATATATATTTAGGTTGACATGTGACTTTGTGGTTAAGCTTACTCCGAGAAAAAGTTCTTATCTCTCTCTTCTGCTTTAACTGCCAGGTTGACCGCATTGACGTATGATGTTCTTATCTTCCTGTTTCAAATGTCAGACACATGTTTAGACTGACCGCAATGACGTATGTTAAATGACCACTTTTGCAAAAAAACTAAAACCTGTTAGAATCTATTTTTGTTTAACTCATGATGTATTTGCTTATTGCTGATTGGTCCATACGAGGGAGGCCACTTTCCTTGTTATGCATAAAAAGACATGTTGCCAATAAACCAATATATTCTTGTATATCCATTCACTGTGTATTGGTATCCGAATATCCGACCGGTCAGAGAGTTACTTACTAACCACAGATCCTGAGTCCAGCTCGAGCCAAGAGGTCCAACAGAACCAGTACCTTTCAGTTACCAGCTGGGTATATCAGTTAGCCGGGTGACACTGAAGCTCCACCCTCGCTGACGAAGTCCTTCTGGACATAACGCCGCGTACGGGGGGAAGAGCTTATGCACGGACGTCACCCGCTGCCATCTCTCTGCTGGATAGTTGATCCGGCTTGCTGTTCAGTATCAGCCTTTTATGCATTGCGCGAAAGCGCTGATTTCACATGAGAACCTATTTTTAATAAAGTACATACGGAGTACACTTAGATTGTCCCCTTCATCTTTCTCTCGGCACCTGCACTTTACAGAGATCCATTCAGCATCCTACAGTGGAAGTTTGTTTGCTCATTGGAGACAATATCCGGCTTTTCCTCACTCCTGACATTGGAAGGATTCATCTGCAGCAGCCACATCCCATTATCCCAGAGTGGATACATGCTCGCATGACCTTCTCTTAATTGAGAGGTCCACCAATTCTGGTAAGCACATTGTATGTGTGGGGGAGGATTGTATCGTCATCCCAGTCGGCAGAGATTTCTTCTCACTCTCTTCTATGAGGAATTTGTCTTATCATTATCCAATGGGACATTTGAATATCTGTTTTATTTGATTGGACTGTCATATTTATTTTATCTTAGCTATTGCGCTGCACATATTATTTATTTTACAGATTATCTTTGGGCTTGTGATTACCTTTTGTGTTCAGCTGGCATTATTAGGTTATATTGGAGGCTGTTTTCGCGGATTGTTTCCACTATTCTATATTCTATGAGGCATAATGAGTCTTTGGAACATGAGAAATGTAATGCATTTACTTATTGTTATGATTTATTTCATACCTATTTATGCTTTTTGCACTTTTGATAAATGCTAGTCACATATGAGACTAATATGTTGTCTTTAATTTTTAGTGATTATGTATGCAGTACTTATAAAAGTCTCCTGAAGAAGCCATAGTCTGGCGAAACATGTAGAGCTGAAGTCGCTGAATCTGTATCATAAATCACATGAATACTGTATGATGTTTTTAGACATGAAATGCTGATTGTGAAAATAAAATGTTGTTACTTTTATAAAATAATTTGTGTGTGTGGCACCTTAACCAGTTGCCGACCGGGCCATAGCCGAATGATGGCTACAGTGCGGTTACAAAACTCTGGGAGGCCAGCACATCACATAATGGGGTATAGGGCCAATGACAGTGGCCCTTTACCACGTGATCACCCAATGCAATGACGAAGCAATTAGTTGTCAACAGACCGTAACATGTCTGGTTAAGCCCCTCCCCTCTCCTCGCACCGATCATTACAGTGTGCAAAGAAGAGGAAGGAGCCGGGTGCAGCAGCACTGTGGGCTGGATCTGAGGTCCAAGTTCTCCTTTATAGTATATTTTACTCATGATTACCAACCCCCCACCCTTATCTGTGGGGCGGACTACTACATCTTTGTTATTTTCCAGTGTGCTGATACCTTTTTTCAAATAAGAGGGATCCCCCACTTTCTTTATTTTCATTGATTCCAAATCGCTGGTGACCATATTTTTGAAGACCTTAATGTGTCTATGGTCATTTTTGGGAGGATTAAAACTGACTTATTAGCCAGATTAGAGTGAATTCCAGATGAAACACTGAGGGCTCCTTGGGTGGATCTTTCGCCAGGTTTTGAGAGAAAATATCTTTTAATATTGAGGGTTCTGACAAATTTCTGCAAACTGAAGTATGTCTGAAATTTGTTGAAGTTACGCACTGGTGCGAACTTCAGCTCTTTATCAAGGACTAGGGATGAGCTTCGAGTTCGAGTCGAACTCATGTTCGACTCGAACATTGCCTGTTCGCCCGTTCCCCGAACAATGAACAAATTGGGGTGTTCGCGGCAAATTCGAAAAGTCTATGGGAGAAATCTAAAGTGCTAATTATAAAGGCTTATATGTAAGTTATTGTCATAAAAATTGTTTGGGGACCCGGGTCCTGCCCCAGCGGACATGTATCAATGCAAAAAAAAGTTTTAAAAACAGCCGTTTTTTTAGGAGCAGTGATTTTAATAATGCTTAAAGTGAAGCAATAAAAGTGAAATATTCCTTTCAATTTCGTACCTGGGGGGTGTGTATGATATGCATGTAAAGTGGCGCATGTTTCCCATGCTTAGAACTGTCCCTGCATAAAGTGTCATTTTTTAAGGAAAAAAAGTCATTTAAAACTCACTCGCGGCTATTAATGAATTGTCGGCTCCCAGCAATACATAGAAAAGTCATTGATAAAAAAAAAAAAAAAAGCGTGGGGGTCCCCCAGAATTCAATTACCAGGCCCTTCAGGTCTGGTATAGATATTAGGGGAACCCCGCCGCAAATTTAAAAAAAAAATGCGTGTGGTTCCCCCAAATATCCATACCAGGCCCTTCAGATCTGGCATGGATTTTAAGGGGAACTCCACCCCAAATTTAAAAAAAAATGGCGTGGAGTCCCCCTCAAAAACACATACCAGACCCTTATCCGAGCATGCAACCTGGCAGGCCACAGGAAAAGAGGGGGGGATGAGAGAGCGCCCCCCCTCCTGAACCGTACAAGGCCAAATGCCCTCAACATGGGGAGGATGTCCCCATGTTGATGGGGACAAGGGCCTCATCCCCACAACCCTTGCCCGGTGGTTGTGGGGGGTCTGTGGGCGGGGGGGCTTATCCGAATCTGGAAGACCCCTTTAACAAAGGGGACCCCCAGATCCCGCCCCCCTATGTGAATTGGTAAGGGGTACATTGTACCCCTACCATTTCACGCAGAAAGTGTCAAAAAATGTCAAATAAAACACACCAACACCTTGGAAAAGTCCTTTATTAAAAAAAAACAAACAAAAAAAAAAAACATTCCAGCGGTGAAATCCAGTGTCCCGCGGCGATCCGATGTCCAGCGCTGTCTGTCTTTGGCTGAGCCTGAGCGGACCTGATGGGGAACTTCCTCCGCAGTCTATTACATGTATAGACCCGCCCCTTCTAAAGTTCCCCATCAGGTCCGCTCAGCCAATGACTAGGTGTAAGGCTGAGGACCTGATGCGGAACATGAGAAGGGGCGGGTCTATTCATGAATTACACAGTGAAGGAAGTTCCCCATCAGGTCCGCCCCCTCGGTATGTCAGACCGCGCCTACGTCATTGGCCTGAGCGGACCTGATGGGGAACTTCTTTCACTGTGTAAATTACACAGTGAAGGAAGTTCCCCGCTCAGGCCAATGACGTAGGCGGGGTCTGACATACCGAGGGGGCGGACCTGATGGGGAACTTCCTTCACTGTGTAATTCATGAATAGACCCGCCCCTTCTTATGTTCCGCATCAGGTCCTCAGCCTTACACCTAGTCATTGGCTGAGCGGACCTGATGGGGAACTTTAGAAGGGGCGGGTCTATACATGCAATAGACTGCGGAGGAAGTTCCCCATCAGGTCCGCTCAGGCTCAGCCAATGACGGACAGCGCTGAACATCGGATCGCTACGGGACACTGGATTTCACCTCTTGAATGTTTTTTTTTTTAAAATAAAGGACTTTTCCAAGGTGTTGGTGTGTTTTATTCTACATTTTTTGACACTTTCTTCGTGAAACGGTAGGGGTACAATGTACCCCTTACCAATTCACATAGGGGGGGCGGGATCTGTGGGTCCCCTTTGTTAAAGGGGTCTTCCAGATTCCGATAAGCCCCCCGCCCGCAGACCCCCACAACCACCGGGCAAGGGTTGTGGGGATGAGGCCCTTGTCCCCATCAACATGGGGACATCCTCCCCATGTTGAGGGCATGTGGCCTGGTACGGTTCAGAAGGGGGGGGCGCTCTCCCGTCCCCCCTCTTTTCCTGCGGCCTGCCAGGTTGCGTGCTCGGATAAGGGTCTGGTATGGATTTTTGGGGGGACTCCACGCCATTTTTTTTACATTTGGGGTGGAGTTCCCCTTAAAATCCATGCCAGATATGAAGGGCCTGGTATGGATATTTGGGGGAACCGCACGCATTTTTTTTTAAATTTGCGGCGGGGTTCCCCTTAATATCTGTACCAGACCTGAAGGGCCTGGTAATTGAATTTGGGGGGACCCCCACGCTTTTTTTTTTTTTAACAATGACTTTTCTATGTATTGCCGGGAGCCGACAATTCATTAATAGCCGCAAGTGAGTTTTAAATGACTTTTTTTCCTTCAAAAATGACATTTTATGCAGGGACAGTTCTAAGCATGGGAAACATGCGCCACTTTACATGCATATCATACACACCCCCTAGGTACGAAATTTAAAGGAATATTTCACTTTCATTTTTTCATTTTAAGCATTATTAAAATCACTGCTCCCGAAAAAACGGCCGTTTTTAAAACTTCTTTTTGCATTGATAAATGCCCCTGGGGCAGGACCTGGGTCCCCAAACACTTTTTAGGACAATAACTTGCATATAAGCCTTTATAATTAGCACTTTAGATTTCGAAACCTTCGAGTCCATTGTATTTAATAGGGTTCTAAAGTTCACGCGAACATTCTGTCTGTTCGCAGGTTCTGGTGCGAACCGAACAGGGGGGTGTTCGGCTCATCCCTGTCAAGGACCTTCAGTTCATCTTCGGATAAGATGGTCCCACTAATATTATAGATACCTGCCCCTAGTGGGATCTTGTCCTTTTTAAGTCTTCTTCCTCCTTGTCTTCCTCTCTTTCCCTTCTTTTGCCTCCCTGTCTGTTTCCAGTTGGGGTGTTGTTCTATGGGATTTGCCATTGGGACTGGGGGTTCCCTAAAAAAAACACTTCCCTGATGGGTTCCTTCACTATACAGAGGTGTAAATATGTTATAAGTGGATGTGGTGGCTCTATCATACTGATCATATTGGTAATCATGATCTCTAGGGTACTGATTATAGTTGTAAGGATTACTACCCCTACATCGGCTCAGTGGGCTCTAAATAAGTCTAGTTTACCATCACCTTTGAAAAATTTCCTCATGAGATCATTAGATTTCTGTCTCTCCAGGAATTACTTCTGGCATAATGGGAATTTTTATTTGCAGACATTCGGTGTGGCTATGGGAGCCCGTTTTGCACAGAGTGTCGCAAATTTATTTATGGCCCTCTGGGAGGAGGATTTTGTTTTTGGCAACAGACCTGTACAACTTGTATGTTACCAACGATACATTGATGATTTAATCATGATCTGGGAAGGAGACCTCATTGGCCTGCAGCCGTTCATGTCAAGGCTTAATGGTAATACCAAGAACATACGTCTAACTTGGAATGCTGACCCCTCAAACATAGCCTTTTTAGATCTGGAAATTTTCAGAGAAGGTGAATCATTTAAAACAATTTTTTTTTTAAACCCACAGACCGTAATGGATTCATTCCATTAGATAGTTGCCACCATCAATCGTGGCTCTGTAACATTCCCAAGGGGCAATTTATTCGCCTATGGCGTAATTGCACCCTTGAGTCTGACTACCATACACAAGCCAATATATTGGCTGATCGTTTTCTCCAAAAAGGATACAAAAGGGATCACATTTTGGGTGATATCCAGGTAGTTGGGAACATGGATCGAACTACCCTCATTACAGATTCTAATAAAAATGATAAAAAAGCAGGAGGTGCGAACAAATTTGAGTATAAAATCATTCTCGACTACAATATACAGCACAAAAAATTTGAAAAAATCATCCTGCGACACTGGGACATTTTAAGAAAAGATAGCGTTTTGGGTGCAGTACTTCCTCTGCGCCCGAAATTCATCTACAAAAAAACACCTACTCTTAGGGATATTCTTGCGCCCAGTGTTGTAGACCCCCCTGTTATTAGAGAAAATAGGATTTTCAACTTTTTGTCAGGATTCTATGCATGCGGAAAATGTCCAGCATGCAGGCAATGTAAATTTAATCTAAAGAAGAGAAAGGACTTTATTGCTTTTGCCACCAAAAAAACATTCCAGATCAAGAACCTCATTACATGTGACACTGTTGGGGTGGTATACATGCTTGAATGCGACTGCGGTCTCCAATATGTGGGGAGGACCTCTAGACCCATGGGAGTCCGCATAGCAGAACATGTAGGTAACATTAGGAGAGGTGTGAAGTCTCATAATGTGTCCAATCATTTTAGATTGTTTCATGATAGGAATCCAAAATCCCTCAAATTTTGGGGTTTGGCAAAAGTGACTAAACACTGGAGAGGGGGCAACTTTATTAGGCAACTGAGCCAGCGTGAGTCCATGTGGATACATGAGACCAAGGTTGCTGTACCTAGAGGCTTAAACGTTGAGTTTGATCTCAACTGTTTTATTTCAGACAAATAGTTAGGTTGCCTTTATTTTATTGTTGATTTTTTATTGTCCCATGTTAAAGATGGCCGCGGGTATTTTTATGTCCGATTTTTTTTTTTTTTTTTTTATATCACACATAAGGACCTAGGGCATTGTAACAAACTTCATACCACTTGTTTACCTTTATTGTATTTTCACTTGCTGGTGACACCGTGGTGGAAATCAGACGTCTGTTCCTCTGACTTCCGGCTTTAGCATTTCCGTTTCTATGGTTACCAGCTGGGTATATCAGTTAGCCGGGTGACACTGAAGCTCCACCCTCGCTGACGAAGTCCTTCTGGACGTAACGCCGCATACGGGGGGAAGAGCTTATGCACGGACGTCACCCGCTGCCATCTCTCTGCTGGATAGTTGATCCGGCTTGCTGTTCAGTATCAGCCTTTTATGCATTGCGCGATAGCGCTGATTTTACATGAGAACCTATTTTTAATAAAGTACATACGGAGTACACTTAGATTGTCCCCTTCATCTTTCTCTCGGCACCTGCACTTTACGGAGATCAATTCAGCATCCTACAGTGGAAGTTTGTTTGCTCATTGGAGACAATATCCGGCTTTTCCTCACTCCTGACATTGGAAGGATTCATCTGCAGCAGCCACATCCCATTATCCCAGGGTGGATACATGCTCGCATGACCTTCTCTTAATTGAGAGGTCCACCAATTCTGGTAAGCACATTGTATGTGTGGGGGAGGATTGTATCGTCATCCCAGTCTGCAGAGATTTCTTCTCACTCTCTTCTATGAGGAATTTGTCTTATCATTATCCAATGGGACATTTGAATATCTGTTTTATTCGATTGGACTGTCATATTTTATTTTATCTTAGCTATTGCGCTGCACATATAATTTATTTTACAGATTATCTTTGGGCTTGTGATTACCTTTTGTGTTCAGCTGGCATTATTAGGTTATATTAGAGGCTGTTTCCGCTGATTGTTCCCCTATTCTATATTCTATGAGGCATAATGAGTCTTTGGAACATGTCATTTTTCCCACAAGTTTTTGGAAAATGTGGAAAGACAATTAAAATGCTTTTTTTTTTTTTTTTTACACAACGTTGTCAATGTATAAGATATTTCAAACATAGCATGTACATAGCAAAAATTACACCCCAAAATACATTCTGCTACTCTGAGTATGGTGATTCCACATGTGTGGGACTTTTACACAACCAAGCCACATACAGAGGCCCAACATGCAGGGAGCCCCATCAGGTGTTCTAGGGACATACATTTCAAATCTAATTTGACTACCTATTACACTTTTGTGAGACACTGATGGGCACTGTAGTGGCTCTGATGGGCACTGTAGTGGCATGGATGTTGCATGAATTAGGACTGTGATATGGATGTGCCATGGATGAGTACTGATGTGGCATGACTGTGGCATGGATGAGCACTGATGTGGCATGGATGTGGCACAAATGAGCACTGATGTGGCATGGATATGGCACAGATGAGCACTGATGTGGCATGGATGAGCACTGATGTGGCATGGATGTTGCACAAATGATCACTGATGTTGCACAGATGATCACTGATGTGGCACGTATGAGCACTGATGTGGCATTAATGAGGCACCAATGAGCACTGATGTGGCAAGGGTGAGCATGAATGAGCCATGGGTGAGCCATGAATGGACACGGATGAGACATGCATGGGCACGGATGATCCATGAATGAGCATGAATGAGCCATGGATGGGCATGACTGGGCACAGATGAGCCATGGAGGAGCATGGATGGAGATGGATGAGCATGGCTGGGCATGGATGAACATGGATGGACATAAATGAGCATGACTGGGCATGGATGAGCGTGGCTGGGCATGGATGAGCATGGCTGGGAATGGATGGACATGGATGAGCATGGCTAGGCATAGATGAGCAAGGCTGGGCATGGATGCGTATGGCTGGGCATGGATGAGCAAGACTGGGCATAGGTGAGCTATGGATGGAGCATAGATGAGCATGGCTGGGCATGGATGAGCCATGGAGGGAGCATGGATGAGCCATGGATGAAGCATGGATCGGCAGGAATGGGCAGAGATCAGCGCTGTGTGAACCTCAGATCCAGCCCACAGTGCTGCTGCATCCGGCTCCTTCCTCTTCTTTGCACACTGTAATGATCGGTGCGAGGAGAGGGGAGGGGCTGAACCAGACATGCTTCGGTCTGTTGACAACTAATCACTTCGTCATTGCATTGGGTGATCACGTGGTAAAGGGCCGCTGTCATTGGCCCTATACCCCATTCTGTGATGTGCTGGCCTCCCAGAGTTTTGCAACTGCACTGTAGCCGTCATTCAGGTATGGCCCGGTCGGCAACTGGTTAAGGTGCCACACACACAAATTATTTTATAAATGTAACAACATTTTATTTTCACAATCAGCATTTCATGTCTAAAAACATCATACAGTATTCATGTGATTTATGATACAGATTCAGCGACTACAGCTCTACATGTTTCGCCAGACTATGGCTTCTTCAGGAGACTTTTATAAGTACTGCATACATAATCACTAAAAATTAAAGACAACATATTAGTCTCATATGCGACTAGCATTTATCAAAAGTGCAAAAAGCATAAATAGGTATGAAATAAATCATAACAATAAGTAAATGCATTACATTTCTCAAAGATGTATACATTTGAAGACTATCAAAAGAAATCCCATTACCTGGATATTACCCAAAAAATGTGGATAAAATCAATATGGTGGACCGTACATCAAAAGGATGTTTCAATGAGATATCAGTGAAAGCGCAGGGAAGAATACAGGACCCAAAGTTAACCTGCTTGGGAAGGGAATCAACAATGAATGATAGGTTCACTGATGATAGTGTATAAACCACCCAGGAACTGTGGATACCAACATACCAATACGTTCCTTAGGAGATGCAATAAGGCCAAAAGAGCGCAATTAACTTCATGAAGATTAATTATGCTTCAGTTCTTTAAGCATCCAAAAGTAGACCCCGCTAAACTACTCAAATCCCATATGTTGGCTCTGAAACAAAGCATACAGACACATATAGTGACTTCAGATCACCACAAGGTCAGCAAAGCCACATCAAACTGGCCATAAATGAACAAAGTTCTTACCCATATCAAAATTAACACATCCTATCTCTCCTGGGGCAGGCCACCACAACAAAAACGGTTGAGAGGGTCTCATTTGTACCCCCACCTCCTCCGGCATCCGATGGCACCAATGGGGATGGGGATGCCCAATTGGAGCTACTTCAAGCGCCATGATGAAATATCCACCCTTACTGGGGAGGACCAGAGGCATACACTAATGCCCATGACCAGCTCATCAGTACGCAGGCCCTGCAATTCCTGCTGACACCCTGCATGCAGTGATACCCACAGAAAGGGGGCATCACCACCAGGACCCGGGTCGGGACATATACTTCCGCCCCAAGGCCCATCTAGTGGCACCCTGGGCATCTGTACGGTAACCCATTCCAAAGAAAAAACATCCCTTGGTATGATGAAAGCCATCTTTTCAATATTGTAATTGAATGTTATTAGAAATTACCTTTTCTTTTCAATCTGCAGCCGCTGTAATTCTCTGTAAAATGCAATATGGCTACCTGGAGTTGTTCTGTACACATTCTGTGTACTGACCACCCCCCAGAAACATAATTTCCTGCTTGTGTGATTGGCTCACCAATTTTCCCAGTAGTCTGCACTAACATACAAGTCAGATTTCAGGCATCCCCTGCAACAAAAATGTCATTTTGGTGAGATACTCCCAATAAGAAATCATGTCTAAAGGGATGCATTTTCCTCATTAGAGCCCTGCAGGTGCAGCAACTGATTGAAAATGATTACTCAACTTCCATTAGATTCACATACCACATGGACACAGACAAACACAAAGAGATTTATTCAGAATAACAAGGGTAGGAATCTGCAACAAAGTTTGTTAAAGCGGAGGTTCGGAGACCATTCATTTTTTTTTTTTTAAGTCATTCAGACACGTTCCCAATCATTAAATACTACTCACTTTTTGTGTCTTTCAATTCAGCTGCTGTCCGTTTTTGTTTCAAAGAAGATGTTATATAATGCTATCCTGGCCATTCCCATTTTGCTTGTGGGCATGTGAAGCCCACAAGCATTGATTTCCGGGATGCGGTGAATGCTGTGCTCCCAGAATTCACTGCTTGTTCCCGCGCATGCCCAGTGTTTACAACGAGCCGCGCCGTAAACTTCAAGGTTGCCATCACAACGGGCGGCGGCGGCAGAAGTTCCTGCCCCATTGTGATGGCAACCAAATCAAAGATTACTTCCCTTTTGCTATAATAGTAAGAGCAGATCCGATTCTGAAATATTCACTGTCCTCCTTTGTTTAGCTCCGTTCGCCGTGTCTTCTGGTAGTAATGCTGAATTTCCCTTGCATGCCCTCAATTACAATGGCGATTTCAGATACGCCCTCATCACGTGAGCGGCGCCACGCGTCACTTCCGCGTCCTAGATCTCTTGAGATTTCGCACAACGGTGTTCTGCACTGACTCTTGGGAAGACCGACACTAAGCTCCCAGGAGACAGTGCGGGCGCAGGGGAAAAGCAGTGTACACACCTACTCCCGCGGCAGTGATAGACCAGAAGTATGAGAATAAACTACAAAATAAAAGGTAATTACGGCACAAAAAAATTATTTTGTGGGCATTTCAACATATATGCAATGCACTGAGGAGGATAGGATTAACTTATGATTTTGAGTGGAGCTCCGCTTTAGAATCCTTGTATTGTACATAGATCACCCAGGGGGAATGTTTTTTTCTTAACAAAAGTGGAGTTACTCTAAAAATTTTGTGGTATTTGAAGTCATTGATATAACATTTTGAATAACCATGTGTGTGTTTATATATCACCTTAAATGCAGATAATGTTGGAAAACCAGACAGAAGTCATGGAATTTGTAATACTTGGGTTTTCAGATCTTCATCTATTTCTGATACCAGTCTTCCTGCTGTTCACTATGATTTACACAGCAACAGTAGCTGGAAATATTCTCCTAATCGTCTTGGTATTATTTAGTCATTCTCTGCATAGTCCTATGTATTTCTTCCTCAGTCACCTTTCAGCATGTGACGTTTTAATCAGCACAAATGTTGTCCCCAATGCACTCCAGACTTTACTAAATGGCTTTACCTATATGTCAGTTCAAAGATGCTTTGTCCAGTTGTATTTTTTTGGTGCTTCAGCAATCATAGAATGTTGCCTCCTCTCTGTGATGTCCTATGATCGGTATTTGGCCATCTGTAACCCGTTGCGCTATTCCTCCATCATGGCTTTCCGTCTTCATTATTATCTTGCTACATGGTCTTGGTCAATGGGTTTTATGGTAGCAATTATCACCATTTTCCTTCTGCTTGAAGTCAAATTTTGTGGTCCGAACGTCATTGACCATTTCTTTTGTGATCTTTCTCCTCTGTTGGGGATCTCCTGTTCAGATTCATCAGCTGTGGAAATAGCTGTGTCCTTAGTGGCTGGGATAGTAGGCCTCTTACAGTTTTTGTTCGTTGTTGTTACTTACATTTGCATCTTCAATGCCATCCTCCGAATTTCAACCACATCTGGGAGAAAGAGGGCCTTTTACACCTGCAGTGCTCATTTGTCTGTTGTATGCACGTATTATGGATCACTTATTTCTGTGAATATAGTACCATCCAAAGGGTACTCTTTAAATATAAAGAAAGCTTTATCAGTTCTAAACACTGTGTTGACCCCGTTATTTAACCCCATCATCTACAGCTTGAGGAACAAAGACATACAGGAAGCCCTATGCCAAGTCATGTTTTCAAGAAGACATTTAAAAAAGAGTTAACATTCAGGTATAAGATATACCTCAAGCTAAATATTTTATTCATTTCTGGACACAGCTAGGGCCTGTATACCCCTTAACTGGAAATCCCCTTCCCCACCGTCCATTGCACAGTGGCTACACAGAGTCGATGACATCAGCCTCATGGAAGACCTGATCCTATATAGTCAGCACAGACGTGAGACATACTCTAAGACTTGGCAGTTGTGGAACATTTTTAGATTTTCTGTCGAAGGGCAGACCCTTAGAGAGGCTGAGCTGCCCACCTGAGTCTTTGCCCGGACTCTCTGCCCCCGGAAGTGTTGCTCGTTTGCTGCCTGCCCTCAACGCACCGGCGACCCACTGGGGTCTTGAAAACCGTATAGCTTAGTCACCCTTAGCTGGAGACATGTATACCCAATCCCCCTTCCCCCCCACCTCCTCCCTTCTATCCTTTGTCTCTCCCTGTCTTATCCCTCACTCTTTCCTCGTTTCTCTGTTTATTCTCTCTCTTTTTTCTTTTCTCTGGGCCCTATTCAGCTCTCTTTCTCTGGAGGTACTACACCTCTAGTTTCTGTTACCTTTAGATAAATGGGAAAATTGGAGTGGGGCTGTATCCATGGGACCCGGGCACTCTTCTATCTACGAACCCCTGATGGACATATCGAGGTGGGCTACGGATGGATGCATTGAGACCCAGGGGTGACACCACATTGGGGAATGTTCATATACAGACGGCCATAAGGGGATGTGTGTTCTTTATGTGTCTCTCCATACTGCGTATTGCATTACACATTAAAAGTATATGTCTGTTATCTATTGGCTGGGTCCATGTGGACCAGTTCCTCCGTTGTAAATAAAAAAAATTTAAAAAATATTTTATTCATATGTACTAAATGGATCTTTTTAAAGTTCTAAAGTAATGTTTATTATTTCTTTGTATGAAGTGATTGTTGACAAATAATAATTTTAGGGTGGAGCGACGTGCTGACAACACCGTGCTACTGTGATCCCGGAAAGACGGGTGAATTAGTATTAGCCAGCCGGCTACTTTTTCTACATGCGGTTTTTATGCTGTACTACTGTAAGTTCAACCTTTTATCTAAGATTAAAAGTTTCATAAGTTTTTACACTATGGCAAATTTTATATTTTCTTTTTGGGGGAATGTCACTGTATGGGATATTCTGAGGTGGACCATATGCCGCATGTGTTCCGAGGAGGACCGCAATTATTACAGAATCATGCTCGTATACTGATCTGTTGTTGTGACTATTCCGTACATGGTGGGATTTGCTAATCTCTTCACCTTTCCTGGAGGAATAAAGGCCTTGGCTGGGTATAAGCCACAAGTGCTACTGACCTATCTCTGTAAGGGTCCAATCTAGCTGGTAAGCAGGCATTTCTGTTACGGTGGAGGTCATACCACACTGTGGGTGGTAGATGGTGTTATTACCTCCTATATCACCATTGGACTTATTATTCTCCTATTATCACCGTTGGACTTTCTACTGTTTGATTTATTTCATCATTACACTGCTGTAATATCACTTTTGTGGAAGGACTTTTTTTATTATTAAGATATATTTTGTCATGGTTTATGTTTATTTATTATATGTTTAATGTAGCTCTATTTTTATTATTGTTTAATTTCTGTGTCTATCTCACAGCCGAGTTGCTTCTTTTTCATTATTAATCAATTCAACAATTGAGCATTTTTTTTCCCCTTTTAAAATAATTATTTCATACAAAGTACCTCCAAGTTTCAATGATAGCAGATCATTCTGGATTTTCTGTCAAGAAAAAACAGCACCAGCTTTGCATTTGTTAAAGTGCCTTAAAACTAATGAGCACAATTTTGCTAACAAGAGAAGCTCACTTATGCAGCTGAAAGTGCAACTTGACATTCAATTATTCAGGCCACAATATAGGCTATTAACAACATAATAGTTAAAACAGGTGCTGCCCTGTTATCTGACATTTCTCATCTGCTGGTTGTAGATAATGTATATAACATTTTCAAGTGTAATATTTAATATGAGGTGGTATTGAAAAGTTTCAAGACTAGTTTGGTAACACGCCAACAGATGACAGCACAAGCCTGCCCACACAGTCACAGGGAGCACCGACCATCATAAGTCAGTGTGCCAAAAGGCATTGTCCTGTGTACATCGGGAGCTGTGCACAGGGGCGTATCTACCACAAGGCAAATATTTGTCACTTCGACGAATCACGTTCCAGGGTCTGATAAGGAAGCCACAGCTGTTCACTGTGAATGGTTGCAGCTTGCCCATCAAACCCTGAGACAAGAACGGTATATGGCGACTGGCGTGGGACAAATTTAGATGGGGGGCACCCAATTTTAGTCTTGCCTAGGGCGGCACAAAACCAAAATACACCTGATGCTATTGTAAACACGTGCGTTACCACATCTGCTATTTCATCATGAACACCAAGTTAGAACAAAGAGCAAATGTGAAATTCTGTTTTAAGGTGTTTTGAGATGCACGCGCGCTTCAAGAGTGGAAGAACATGGAAGACAACGAGAGATCAGGAAGACCTTCAATGAGCTCAACCCCTGAAAATGTCAAAACCTTTTAGCAACTTGTGCATGATGATCTCAAAACACCTCGAACAACTCATTGCAGCATTACTGTAAACTTGCCGAATCATTTCAAACGTCTCTGTGGCAGAGTTGCCCAGTTTCACACAGAATTTCACGTTTGCTCTTTGTTCTAAATTGCTGTCCATGATGAAATAGCAGACGTGGTTAGAATAGCCCCAGTTGCACAGCTCCCGATGTATGCAGGACAATGTCTTTTGGCACGCTGACTTATGAAGGATGGTGCTCCCTTTGACTTTGCATGCAGCCTTGTGCTGTCATTTGTTGGTGTGTTACAAAACTAGTTTCAAAACTTTTTGATACCACCTTGTACTTACTGTATTAAAAAAAAAAATCAACATTTCCTATTTAGTCTTGGACATAAAATGCAAAAAAACTAAAACAATTGCAAAAGCATTATACATGACATGAGACATAGTAGAGATATAGGGGATGATTTTCTAAAACTGGAGAGTGCAGAATCTGGTGCAGCTCTGCATATAAACCAATCAGCTTTCAAGTTATATTGCCAAAGCTTAATTGAACAAGCTGAAGTTAGAAGCTAATTGGCTACCTTTGCACTCTCCAGGTTTTAGTAAATCATCCCAATAGTATCTATTGACATTATAGGTACAACTGTACTCCACAGAACTGCTTGAAGGTTCCAGGAGTACAAGTTTTCATTAAATATTAAGAAGGCCGTGGCACATGTGCAGTATGAAGAGGAACTGGCCAGAGGTTTTCTTTGTGGAGGCTGTGTGGCCTAAAGCCTCATACACACGGTCAGACTTCAAAAAACGTTTCCGTGGATTTTTGTCCGAAGGGAGTTGGCCGGGTACACCCATAGCATACACACGGCAGGACTTTTCTGCAAACATTCCCAAAACTTTCCCAACATCGCATGGTTTTTCTGCTCTTTACCGCCACCCTTTGGTCAACTTCTGCTATTGTTGGTTGATTTAACATTGGTTCTGGGCATGCGTATTTGTACTTCGGACAAAAGTCTGATGGATTTCTGTACACACGATAGGACTTTGCACCGTAGGACTTTTGTTGCCGAAAAGTTTGTCCATTTGCAGAGCAAACTTTTGTCCGATGAAAACTGAAAAAGTTTGTCCGATGGAGCATACACACGTTTTTTTTTTTTGAAAACTTGCTCATTTTGAAGTTTGTTGTCAAAAAGTCCTTCCGTCTGTATGAGGCTTTATACTGACCATTGATGAGTTGGACAGAAAGATACTTTGTGGTGTCCTTCAAAAAAGTTTCTAAGCAGAATATCTTCCATTGGCAGGAATTAAAGCAAAGATCACACAAAACAATATTAGATTGGCACTTGTGAAAGACCAACCTAGCAATCATGACCAAAAAGCATTGCAACACAAACAAAAACATAATTTTATTTTCAGTTTTGGATAGAGTTGGAGAACAGTTAGAACCTTCATTTGGTTTATATTACAGCTTATGTACTCATCTGGCATATTTTTCACATTTTTCTGTGTTCCCACCAAGACAGATAGCGTACAACATTTCTTCAACATGGACAAATACAGTAATAACTTTTTTATGTTGAGTGGGAAAGGATGAGAACCTTTGTTATTGTGCTTCTGTGCCCAACATGTTGGAATCTACATAACCACTTGCCTACTGAGCACTTTCACCCCCTTCCTGCCCAGGCCAATTTTCAGCTTTCAGTGCTGTCGCACTTTCAATGACAATTGCGCGGTCATGCAATGCTGTACCCAAATACATTTTTTATCATTTGAGACAGATAGAGCTTTCTTTTAATGGTATTCAATCGCCACTGGGGTTTTTATATTTTTTCTAAAAAGAAAAAAAAAAATACCAAAAAAAAAAAAAAGTGTTTTAGTTTCTGCTAGAAAATTTTGTAAATAAGTAATTTTTCTCCTTTACTAATGGGCACTGATGGGCACTAATAGGCTGCACTGATGGGCACTGATGAGGCGGCACTGATAGGCACTGATGAGGAGGCACTAATATGTAGCACTGATGGGCACTGATAGGTGGCACTTATGGGTACTGATAGGCAGCACGGATAGGCAGCACTGATGGGCATCCCTGAGAGCTGATTGGCTTTCCTCATCTCACGCGCTGTCAGTGTGTGGAGAGGAAAGAACGATAACCGGCATGTGCGTGTTTACATGTGATCAGCTGTGGTTGGATACAGCTGATCACATGAGTAAAGAGTCTCGTCATCGGCTCTTTACCGAGTTGGGGGATGTGCCTTGTCCCGGGAACACAGCGCACCACCGATTGCCGCGCGGGACACCCCCACTTTTGTGCAAGCGTGGTGACAGTAGGGAGACGACATATGACGTTGTCCCAGAATAATAGAACCACCCTGCCGCTTTAATTTCCCTATACAGCAGGCAGGAGGTGGTTAAGAAGCCCATAGATGATTTGATTTGATTTTCTTCCATCATAGGTGGAAGGAAAGAAAATTGCTTTATTTGCCCATCAACACATTTTTGTGTTGATGAGGGAATGCCTCCCACAGTGCTATTATGTTCTGCCGATGGGGAGGGGGGTTGGGAGCCTTCCTGGCTGGGAGAACACAATGATTATTGCTAGCGGCTATAACCACTGTCAGTAATCGCATGTAAAAAATCCAACAGGCTGGTTGTACCCAAGTCGGCCGATGGATTGACTTGGGTACAATCAGCCTGCCATACATGGATCAAACATTGGCCGGTCTCTGCTTTAAACTGTTTGAATTGTGATCCATGTATGGCCAGCTTTACTCTCTAATTAGTCCTCAGCACAGGAAGTGAGGGTAAATCTCCAGAATTGGGCAGCGGCTGAAGTGAAAACCTAAGCATGGTAACCGTATTGCAAATCGTAAAGGTTCTGAAGGGAAATTTCTTAGGAAAAAATATTGTTTTATTTTTAGTTATTGGGTGTGTAGAGCATAGGGAATTCTTTAACCTCCCGAGTCTGGCTCGGGGTGAGATTTCAGTACCAAAACCGGTAAGCCCGAGCCAGACTCGGGATCGCATTGCAGCATACAGGGAAAGTTACTTACCTTGTTCCCTGGATCCTGCGATGTCTCCCCGCTGTGTGTGTCTCCTCGCTCGATTCACAGTGCCGAGTGCCGAGCTCCGTTCCCGAGCATTACGACGCACGGGGGTGGAGTTTGGCGCCAAATTCAAAAAGTGAAAAACACAGTATTGATACAGTACTGTATCAAATTACACATCCCCTTTTTCCCTAGTGGTCTGTCCAGTGTCCTGCATGCAGTTTTATATTATAAAAACCGTTCTCTCTGCCTGGAAACTGGAGATTGTCCATAGCAACCAAAAAGTGTCCGTTTACATCAAAAGCGGTTTTAGACCAGCTAGAAAACAGCGATAATAAATTAAAATCACTTGCAGAATTGAGCGATAGTGATTTGTGGGGAAATTCGTCATCAAACACTAAATCTAATGACAGCGACAATTCTGCAACTGAGCAAATTTCAGTGTTTTGGATTTGATTACATTATTGAATAATTTTTATTATAATTACATTATTAATATTATTTGTTATAATTATTTATAGTTATTTATTATAATATAATTTATGATTTTGTGTTTCAAACTTTATCATACCCGAGATGTCTACTAGACTCCGGTTTGGACAGATTTAAGTGAGTTATTCCTAAGAATTACAGGCCTACAATATAAAACGCCAAATTTCCATGCAAAATAATTGTACCACTTTTAGCACCTAAAAACTGAAATAATCATACCGCCAGGGAGGTTAAAATACCTGTCAGGATTTTATTCCTGTCTAAGTGCCTGCTAGGGTAATTCTGTACTTATGCTGGTAGCCATTGTCACTGAGACAGAAAATAACAGAAATCCATTTTCATTTTATTTGTCACTAGGTTTTTCAGCTGTTCCAGTGACAACTAAGAGGAGAATTCCCCTCAATGTGTAGAGATTTCTTATGACTTCCCTTTGCATCTCTGGGACAGGAAGTTAAGGGAAATCCATTTACCGGAATAGCAAAAAAAGGAGTGTCATTGATTTCACCATTTCCCTACTCTATTTTACGTAAAAAGTTTGGACTATACTTACACTTTAAATTAAGTTGCATAAGGTTTTTGCATGAGAGTAATGCCACGTACACACGATCATTATTCACGGCGGTTAAAAACCCGCCGTGAATAATGTCATTAAAAACGAGGGAACGGCTTGTTCCCCACACACGGTCGTTTTTCACGTCGTTTTTTTCTCTTGTCGAGAAAAACGACCGTCTGTGGGCTCCGCGGCGGTGTTTCCCTATGGGAAACACTGCCGCGGAAAACATGTCGAACAAAACGACGAGAAAAATTAGAACATGTTCTAATTTTTCTCGTCATTTTTAATGCCGTTTTTCTCGTCGAAAAAAAACGTCAGAAAGCCCACAGACGAACGTTTTTCTCGTCGAAAGGAAAAAAAATTGTTTTTCTCAACGAGAAAAACGGCCGTGTGTACGCGGCATCAGGATTAATTAACTGCTTCTGGACTGCCCACCACAAATTTACTGCGGCAGGGGGGGGGGCGGCTGCGCAAAACAACGTTATCTGTATGTTGTTTCTGCCTCAAGGTCTGGGGAGCGCATGCGTGCCACTGGCAACTTGCTTCCGCTGTGATTGGACACTGCGGGAGCCAATTAGCAGGTCCGGCGGCCGTGAGGGCCGCCGGGACCCGCTGATCGTTTGCTAGAGAGGCAGAACGGCAGTCTGCCTTTATAAACAATGCAGACCCTCGTTCTGTCAGAGAAGAAGAGAGAGATCTTGTGTTCCTGCTAATCAGGAACACAGATGTCTCTCTTACTCCAGTCAGTCCATCCCCCACACAGTTAGAAAGCACACCCTAAGGCTGGATTCACTCCTATGCATTTTTAGTGCTTTTTGCATTTTGCAGATTTGCCCTACAGAATGTGTTCCATAGGAAACCATGTTAAATGGACTGTAGTGCAAATCTGCAAAATGCAAAAAGCACTAAAACTGCATAAGGTGTGAATCCAGCCTTGTCAAGCACTCTGCAAACTGTTGACACACTAAACATTGTAAATCATGAATACTTGTAATATTCTGTTCATCATGGATGAAGCTGTTTGTGGTCGCAAGCTTTTAAAAAGGCTTTATGAGTACAGTATGTAAAAAACTGGGTAACCACATTAGGTGTAAAAAAGATAATAGTCATAAAAAATGATTATACATAATAAAAGTATATGTGTGAAATCTGTGCACAATTTTAAATCAGTGGAATTTGATACACAGCAACAATCACTAATATCTAATTCACTGATATCCAATTAACATATACCAACAATGTGTTGCTCTGTGAAATCAATATAAATCGTTATCCACAATTTACACTATATTTCCAAAAGTATTGGGACGCCTGACTTTACACGCACATGAACTTTAAGGGTATCCCAATCTTAGTCTGTAGGGTTCAATATACAGTCAAGTTCCTACACCCCAAACTCGCTCATCCACACTATATTGCCAAAAGTATTGGGCCACCCCTCAAGATCGCCAAAATCGTGGTGATGGCACTATTCCTCCCACTGATACCAATGATGGGACACTATTCCTCCCACTGATACCAATGATGGCAAACTATTCCTCCCACTGATACCAATGATGGGACACTATTCCTCCCACTGATACCAATGATGGCAAACTATTCCTCCCACTGATACCAATGATGGGGCATTATTCCTCCAACTGATACCAATGATGGCAAACTATTCCTCCCACTGATACCAATGATGGGGCATTATTCCTCCAACTGATACCAATGATGGGACACTATTCCTCCTCCTGCTGCTGACCACAGGTGCTACGTAATTTTCTTGCGTTCACTGACATTATTTACTCCTACCAATTCTGGGACATTTTCTACTCCTACTGGCCACAGTTTAGTCCCCCCTAAACAGTAATCTGACCATATTCCTCCCACTGATACCAAAGATGGGACACTATTGCTTCACCAATACAAATGATAGGCCACTATTCTTCTCACCAAAACTAATGATGAAAACCTTTCCTACAACTGACACCACACTGGAGCACTATTCCTCCCACTAGTACCAATTATAAGACACTATTTCTTCCACTGAAGGCTGATCACAGATCGGAGTAAAGAGCCAATCCCGGCTCCTTTCCATGTGATCAGCTGTCAGCCAATGATAGCTGATCACGTGATGTAAACAGAATATCAGTAATCTGTATTTTTTCCCCTCACTTTGTCAGCACGAGAGGAAAGGAAAGCCGATCACCGGCTTCTGTCAGAGGGACAATGGTCCCTCACACAGAGAGCTGTGGCTGCCTCATCTGTGCCCAACAGTGCCACCTGCCAGTGCCACTTATCAGTACCCACCAGTTCCACCTACCAGTGCACACCGTGACACCTACCTTTGCCCACCAGTGCCACCTATCAATGCCTATCAATGCCTACCAGTGCTGCCAATCAATACCCATTGGTGCCTCATCATCAGTGCCACTGATCAGTGCTGCCTATCAGTGTCTCCTACTAGTGCCAATCAGTGCCACCCATCAGTGCCACCTATGAGTGCTGCTTATCAGTGCCACCTATCAGTGCCCTTCAGTGCTGCCTATAAGTGCTGCCCATCAAAGCCACTCATTAGTTCCACCTATCAGTGCCCTTCAGTGCCGCCTCATAAGTGATTATCAGTGCCACCTTATTGGTACCTATCAGTGCAGCCTATCAGTGCCCATCAGTGCAGCCTATCAGTGCTCATCAGTGTCCATCAGTGCAGCCTCATCAGCACACATCAAGGAGAAAATGTACCTGTTTTCAAATTTTATAACAAACTATGAAACTGTTTTTTTTTGTTCTTTTTTTTTTTTGCAAAAATAAAAAACCCAGCAGTGATTAAATACCACCAAAAGAAAGCTCTATTTGTGTGAAAAAAATGATAAAATTTTTATAGGGATTCAATGTTGCCTGACTGCACAATTGTCATTCAAAGAGTGACAGCACTGAAAGCTGAAAATTGTTCTGGACAGGAAGGGGGTTTAAGTGCCCAGTAGGCAAGTGGAAAGATGAGGAAGAAGCTGATGAATGACACATTACCGACTCCTTCCCCGCTGGTACATGACACATTTACCGACAGATCCCCCACAGCAGCGAGGGGCAGCCAGGGAATGACACAGGAGCTCAGGGCAGCAGGACAGCAATAGGGAGGCGACAAGAGTGGCATGTCGAGGAACCAATGCCCTCCACTTTTCTCCTGCAACCACTAAATGTCTGCGGGAGGGAGAGGAGGAGAAGCTGGCATTCAGCAGCTACATGGAAGGGTCGGTTCATTTACATGCCGCTGCCCCAGGTGTACAGGGGGGGCGCATGGGCCCCCTAGAGCATGGGGCCAGATTGCAATGGCGACCCCTGTAAATGTGCCCCAGGTTGGACTTGTGTGGATGCAATGACCTGCTTTTTACTTTATGATGGGGTTGTTATTTATAAAGACAAAATGATTTATGGCAGGACACTCTGTTTAATAAATTTTTTTTTTCTACAAACTCTAGAAAGCTGGTGTCACAAACTTGGTGAAGGCCAAGTTGACAAGAGGGCTTCCCTTACATTTCTTGTCCTGTTTCCCCAGGGGTTGATGAGAGGGTATAAGAGTGGCATGTGTGTCTGTAGGACATCCAGGCCAGGAAAAGATTTAGTAGATGTGATGCTGAAGACTGTGCAGTAGGCAAGCTGGTAGTTGCAGAATCTCAGGTGCATGGTCAGGCGGGCAGGCGTTGGCAACCATCAAGAGGTACAAAATCAGAAGAGGGGAGGGAAAGAGAGGCGCCAAGCCACTGCTGGTGTAGAACAGTTTATTGTTGGTCTTGGGTAACAGGCGGATGTAAACAGGGTGTAATCACTCGGGGAAAGTCAAAGGAGTGCAAGGGCTGCTGGTGAACGAAACTCACAGCCGAGTACAAAATCAAAAACAAGGAGTGGAATCAGAACCAGGCCAAGGTCAGTATCGGTCGAGCAGTGAAGGTACCGGAACAGTGGGCAGAAGACAAGGCTGGGTCACAAGTTAGAGTCAACAACAGAGTTTCAGAAGCAGGCAGAGTGAAACAAACCAGGTGAGAACTTCAGATCAGGTCACAGGCATGATCACGCCCAAGCACTGGTAAGAACCTGGGCTTCCTGACACCTGGAACATACTGTGGACATGTATCACCACATAATTTTCTGTAGGCACTATATCCTGGTTATAGGTATATTGAAACATAACATTTACCTACCATTTATTTTATCTGCTTAATTGTAGTGTATGGGGGCTTGTACATTCTGGTGACTCTAAAGCCCTGTACACACGATCGGATATCCTATGGATTCTAATCCGATGGATTTTTCCATCGGAAATCCGATGAAACTGTCTTCCATCAGTCTTGCCCACACACCATCAGTCAAAAAACCGGCCGCACCAAAACGACTTGACATACAACACGTACGACGGCACTATAAAGGGGAAGTTCAAATCTAATGGCGCCACCCTTTGGGCTGCTTTTGCTGATTTTGTGTTACCGCGTGTTAGTAAAAGTTTGGTGAGAACCGATTCGCGCTTTTCAGCCTCGTGCTTTTCAGTCCGTTACAGCATGATGAATGTGCTATCTCCATTACGAACGCTAGTTTTACCAGAACGAGCGCTCCTGTCTCATAATTCAGTCTGAGCATGCGTGGATTTTTTAACCGATGGACTTGCCCATAGACGATCGGAATTTGCTATCGTTTTTTTTATCCAAAAAGACCGATGGGGCCCATACACGATCGGTTTGTCCGATGAAAACAGTCCATCGGACTTTTTTCATCTGTAAAATCGATCGTGTGTACAGGGCTTAAGCAATTGTGACCTCAACTTAAAGTGTTTGTCACCCCATCATTTCATATCCCTCATATGTGCCTGCTGTATCATGTACTTGAATGGGAAAGTCTCCTCTTCTCTTTGGATTACCTCCTTTGTGTGAAATCCCTGAAGTTCCTGCCAGTCCCTCATGCTTTCCTATAAAAAAAACTGGCCACACTAAGCAAAAGAACACACCGTGATCAGTTCTCTAGCTATGCTGGGAAGTGAATGTGCTCTCCTCCAACTCACTGGGAAGATCATTGTGCTGTTGCTTCTCCTCCCCCAGCTCTTATGCAGCTGAGAACAGAGGGAATGTGATCATTTCTAAAAATAAAAATGAAAATAAAAGGTATGTGTAATGTTTTTTTTTTTTTTACACAAATGTTTTGCCTTTCATTTTTATTTTAAACTGAATGGGTTGTTTTACAAGGTGATTGTTTACAATCACCTAAAGGTAAAGATGGCTATACTACTTCACAAAGCAATCATATAGATGGATTTGTTTTCTAATGCCCCATACACACGATCGTTTTTCATGCCGTTAAAAATGCCATTTTAAAAAATGGCCATTAAAAATGATCGTGTGTATGCTCCAGAGCATTTTTAATGACGTGAAAAACGGGCATTAAAAATTTCGAACATGCTCTCTGTTTTTCATGTAGTTTTTTTTAACGACGTGAAAAACGATAGTGTGTATGCTTTAACGACGTAAAAAAAAACGCGCATGCTCAGAATCAAGTATGAGACGGGAGCGCTCGTTTTGGTAAAGCTAGCATTGGAAATAGATATGGCACATTCGTCACGGTTGAATTAATAGCATCGTTTTAATGCTGCACATTCCGTTCTTCTTTTGAGAATGCTTCAACAATTACCTTCTTTTGATAATGACATTGAGAGTTATGCCAAACTTGTTTCTAAAGTAATTCCTAATTGATTTAATGATAGAAAAATATTCTTTTCAAGCCACATCTCCCTCATAAATTCATAAATAAATGTAAAGATCTTTTTTTTTTTTGTTCTTTTTGCAGTTTATTTTAGTAATTAAGTTAGCTTCTTAATTTTTTTGGGCCCTTTTTTTTTGGTCCTTAAATTATTTT
Organism: Rana muscosa; assembly: GCA_029206835.1. NCBI lineage: Eukaryota > Metazoa > Chordata > Amphibia > Anura > Ranidae > Rana > Rana muscosa. The sequence continues at coordinate 363,890,093 of CM055118.1, read as the reverse complement.
TGTGTAAAGTTCCCACACCAACCTTCAAAATTTGTCTCATTTTGCCTCAAGGAGGTTTGTGTCCCTTGTTAATAACAATAATATTATTTGAAATGTCCCTGCCTGCTCCCTAGCAAACTCTCTTTTGAACTACAAATCACATAGTCAAGTATTTTAAGCCAAAAAAAAGTATCCTTTATTTAGGAAGATAACAAATTAAAGGGGATGGCAGCACTGGAGAGCCTGCTTGCATTTGTGCATCCCTTGGACCCCACAACAACCATCCAAGATGTGAAAACCAAACTAGTGATGGAAAGAAATCAAAAAGGAGCCCAATCTTGGCTTGAACTCCCAGAGGTCAGGAACCGCAGCAGATAAGTCATATATGTCCCCAGTCTGTGGTACTACAGCAGGCATTATTTTTTCCTCTTCCTTGTAGCCTTCTCTCCAGCCTTCTCTGCAGCCTTGGTTGGTTTCTTCCTCGGAGGCTGGGGATCAGGAGGAGAGGTTGTGGCAGGAGGAGTAGTAGTAGGAGGAGGAGGAGGTGGAGGAGTAGGGACAACCTCCGTGATGTCAGTGAACTTGGTGAGTTCACCGAGCAATCCCTTGTTAATTACCTTCAGGAGAAGGGTCTCACTATAGAGCTTTTGCCGCAGGTCCATTTGGCCTAGCTTATGGGCCAGGACTGCGGCAAAGCCCTCCTCAGCAGAGGGTGCCTCTCTGAGGGCCGCAGTAGCCTCTTTGATGAAGGCTCTTGTTTCCTCCTCCACCTGCCTACCTCTCCTTGGCCCTCGTGGTTTCATTATCAGGGGAGGCATCTGGGCTCTTGTGCTGGGCCCAGCCTCCTCCTGGGTGCCACTTGGCCCTGCCTCCTCCTGGTCCCCAACATCACCCTCTTCCTGGCTCTGCTCTGGCTGTAAAAAAAGAAAGGGACTTTATTATTTTTTTGCCACCATCAATCACACACATTGTTCACCTCCAGACATTTTAGAATTAAATCTGAAAATTTCGAAAAGTCTCACAGATTCCGCCTTCTGATATTGTTGCCTTGTCCACATCAAAATTGACCACTACTGTATCTTGGTCTTTGAATCCTTTTTTTTTCTAACATTAAATACCTAACAATACTAACATCAATTTAAATTCATCACTTTTGTAACATATAAATGGAGATATCAATACTTTACCTGGCTCCATATATCCAAATCTGCCTCCTCAAGGGCCTGATCTTGATCCTCAGAGGAAGCCAGAGCAGGGTTGCCAGGAAGGCTGGAGTGCTGGCTGCAAGGAAGGCTGGAGGTTTGGCTACAAGGAAGGCTGGATTGACCTCTGGGGGGAAGGGTGGAGAGAGATTCCCGCACTTCCAGCTGGTCATCCAGAAAAGATAGCTTGCTGTAGTACCACAGACTGGGTTTATAAACCTTATCTGCTGCAGCACCTGACCTCTGGGACTTCAGGACCATATTCCTCTGGGTCCTGTATGTCCCCCTGATGGTAGCAATTTTGGTTTTCACATCTTGGAGAGTTGTTGTGGGTATCTGGGTTTGGACAAATGCAAGCCGACTCTCCAGTGCTGCTGTCCTGGCCGTTTTGTTTTTATTGGACCCACTTTTGGTCTGCCACAGGATAGGGAGTTCTTTCCATTTGTCAATGAACTCCCCCATGAACTCAGGGTTTTTGAATGTATTCATTCTCTCTGTAAAATCAAGAACCCAGAAAAGACATATGTTTCAGGCAACATTCATCAAATCAGCATTTTGGACAGATCTAAAAGCCCCAAATCTCCTCCTCTGCGGAAACCCAAATCCTTAAAATGTTATGTACCTTGGTCAACACGTTCGTTGCGAACTCCCTCTCCCGCCAAATGAACGTATTTTCGACACATGGATCTGCACTTGATATACACTGCGCATGCGTGAAACTCTGCACGCTTTCCCCGCCCCTGACGTTCGATATTGTACTTTCCCCGCCCCTTTTCGCTCGTCGTAGTGCTTAGCAACATGGCGGAGACACAGGTGACTGAGATTACCTCTACAGAGGATGAAATTCCTGAGGAGCCCAAATCCCGATCCAGGAGATATAAGGCATCCAACATGTCATTCGAGGAAATGGTGGAGATGGTCGCCATTTTGAAGAGGGAGGATTATGATGCCAAGCATGGGCCGTATAAAAGGCCTAATCTGGTCAAGACAAAAATTATGGGCAAAGTGGTCAAAAGTATTCACCAAAAATTCGTGGTGTGCAGAACGAAGGAACAGCTCAGAAAACGATGGTCTGATCTGAAGTTGCGGGAGCCCGACCAATACAAACGAATCAAGAAAGTTATACGAAAAAGTAAGTTTTTTTTTGCTATTTTCCCTGCTAGAGATTATTACTTGTATTATGTCGTGTATTTTTGTCTTTGATATAGTACAGTGAAAGATACCATCTTTCAGGTTCGTCTGCAAAGTAAACGGACGTATTAAACCTCTTTCTCCGTACAGTTCATCAAACAATGTTTTTGGATCATCCAGTGTGAACACCCATTTATTTAATTTTATTTGGGGTAGTAAATTTGGTAAACAATTATTTTTGGGGATCAAATCCAAAGGACAATTTTTATAAAAAAAAAGGATATGCATGGTAATGTTAAGGGAGAGAATGCTCAGCAGCTGATGAAACATCTGAATGCAGTAGTACAAGTGTGGGCCAAAAGCCCCAAAGTTTGAGGGTGTCACACACAGGTGATCCTGTGTATATACTTTGGGGTGTTACAATGTGTCAAACTTTGTTTAAAAAATTTAAAAAAGTATATGCTAAGGGGGGGGGGCAGGGTGGCTCCAGTGGAGACAGACTTGCCCTGCTGAAGCTCCGTGACTCTCAGGACTCCACAGCCGAATAAAGCGCCCGTTTAGCTCGGTTCCCGGTGGAACCAGGTGTGGGAACTGCTGGTGAGACAAAAGAGTCTATTTATGTTTAGAAGGGGTGCCCGCTTGAACAGGAAAACATCTAATTTCAAAGTCAGTCAGCCCAGAGCAGCATTGAAAATGGCACCTCCCCCTTCTCCTCACACAAGCACCTCACGAGCTGCTAAACAAAAACAGCAGAAACAGCAGAAGCAGCAATCCCAGGCTGCTCTTGTGGAGAATGACACAGATAATGATAATGACTATGAATATACTGACCCAGTACAGGTCACCAACACAGATACCATTAACCCAAACATATTAAAGCAGTTTGAAAAGATGCTTCAGAAGGCACTTAAGAAAACTTCAGACCACATCACAAGCAGTTTGTCAAAGGAAATTAGGGAATTAGGTCAGCGCACTTCTGACCTAGAAGATAGAGCAGATGACATGGAAATTGATGTACAGTCCCACCTGCATGAACTAGAGGATTTAAAAGCAGAAAATCTCATCCTAAACTTGCGTTTAGAAGACTTTGAGAATAGGGCCCGTCGTTCAAACTTGCGCATTCGTGGAATTCCTGAGGCAATTATTGATCTCCAGTCCACAGTAACTGCCCTATTTCAGGAGCTGCAGCCATCAATCACTATTGACCACCTGGAGATAGATATAATTCATAGGGCTCTGATCCCTCTCAAAGCTACAGGACCACCGCGCGACATTATAGTGAAACTTCACTATTTCCGTACAAAAGAACAGCTTCTTGCCGCAGCCCGTATAAAAGACTCTCTTATATTCCAAGGCAATCCATATCAAATTTTTACTGACTTGTCTCCAACTACGGTTGCTAAAAGACGGGCACTGAAACCCCTCCTTCAGATCCTACAGCAAAACTAAATATTATATCAATGGGGTTTTCCATTTTCCATACGGTTTACACATCTAAGTTCAAAATATAGATGTAAATCTGCTGACGATTCGCAAAAGGTACTACAGATCCTTCACCTATTGGACAGATCATTCTCCTTGTCAGATACTTTACACAAGCAAACTGCATCCTACAAAGCAAATGAAACTTCTAACTCCAAAAGCAATGGAAATCATTACAGTCCTACTAAACGCTTTCGCTTCAACTCGCCTGACAGGAATCCTGCAGACACTATGGACTGAGAAACAACTTTTTCATGTTTTATTTTGGAACTTCTCTCCACGGGAGCTCTGAGATTGCTCAATTTTCCTTTTTTCCCCCTTTTTTGTGAAGGCCTATTGGCCATTATCAGCACTATTACTTATAGTTCATCCCTATTTAAGCAAGTTCGCCGTTACATCATTTTTTTTTCTCTTGAATCTACCTTACATCACATATATATATATTTTTTTATATATAAACGGGTGCTAAAAGTTTTTTCTTAATTTTTCTTTTTTTCAATAAATGATTAATTAAGTGGCTGTTGCGGTTCTGAGAGCTAGTTACTGCTCTCCCCACTACTCTGCCCTGGGTTTCTCCTCCTATTTGTTTTTGGAGGGGCTTCCTTGGATAGATTTTTGGCCTCTGGGTTTGTATTTTCTACTCGTCCAGTACGCCGTATTTTTAATTATTCTCTGCATACTTGATTTATCATTAAATGCTTATATGATTCTTCTTCCTATCTTTTCTTTTTCCATCTTTTCTATCTTTTCTTCTCGAACTCAGCTCCTCCCCGGGGTAAGTATATTTAAATATTTTGCATATATATTGTATGTTTATATTGATTTCTTGATATGTGAATGGCCCCCTTAAATGTCTTATCTTTGAATGTGCAAGGCCTCAACATACCTCAAAAGCGCACAAAAGCATTTCGCTCACTAGCTTCAACAAAGGCACATGTAATTTGTCTCCAAGAGACCCACTTTACAAAAAATTCCGCTCCTAAATATTTTGGCTCTCTATACCCTCAGGTTTTTACAGCCTCGGCTGACACAAAGCAGCATGGTGTACTGATAGCGTTTCATCGCACAACTCCCTTCTCACTTCAGACAGAGATCAAAGATCCTGAAGGGCGGTATCTCATACTTACTGGGCATATAACTGACTCTCCAGTTACTGTGGTGTCATACTACGCCCCAAATAAAACCCCTTCATCCTTCCTCTCTCACTTGTTACAGGTAGTTGAAACTCATAAAACTAGCACGCTACTAATATGTGGAGATTCGAATCAAGTCCTTTATCCATTTTTAGACAAATCCCCTATTCCTAGCAAACCTATCTCCCATAAAAACACATTTCAACAATTACTCCAGCAACATCACTTATTAGATACCTGGCGAGAAGCAAACCCAGCTAAGTGACAATTTACTTTCTACTCACATCCTCACAATTCACTCTCCCGAATAGACCACATACTTATAAATGTACCTATGGCCCCTGAACTTCTCTCTTCCTCCATTATACTCTTCACATAGACTGATCATAGTGCAGTGTTAACCTCATTCACCTCTGCAATTCCAAAAGCACAAGACCCCACTTGGCAGATAAATAATTTCATGCTATCCCACCCATCCCACTATGCAGATTTAGAGACAGCCTTAAAAGATTATATTTCTTTTAATAAAACCTCTGATATCTCTCCTCTGACATTGTGGGAGGCTCATAAATCAGTGCTCCGTGGAGCATGTATTCAAAAAGCCTCATACCTCAAAAAGGAAAAACGGCTGCTCCAACATAAACTAGAGGCAGAATTTAATTCAACCCATGCACTCTTTCAGGCAAACCCTAATCCTACTACGAAATCACACCTGGATAGAGCACGCCTAGACCTTGACCTTTTTCTCTCAAACTCTGCTGTTACAACGCTAAGTAAATATAGGCATTCATTCTATCTTAAAGCCAATAAACCTACGACACTCCTTGCCTGGGCCCTTAAAAAATCAATACACTCTTCCAAACCGATATGTCTAAAATTGTCCCACGACACCTACACCAGTAACCCAGTAAAAATTCTTCACACTTTCCAAAAACATCTTGCCACATTATAAAATAAAGAAGAACCCCTAAATCAGGCCTCTGCAGATTCCTTTTTTTCCCACATCACACTTCCATCTATTCCCTTGGTCAACCGGGATAGCCTTGAAAGCCCTATAACCACTGATGAAATTAACATGGCAATAAAATCTCTTAAGCTAAATAAACGTCCAGGCCCAGACGGCTTTTCAGCCATGTATTATAAGAAATTTGCACATATATTAACCCCACTATTGACCGAAGCCTTCAATTCTATACTCTCTGGGCATTCCTTCTGACCTGAAACACTGACAGCTATTATTTCCATGATCCCTAAACCAAATTCAGATGAATCAGCTCCCTCCAATTACAGACCCATCTCTCTACTTAATTTGGACATAAAGCTTTTAGCGAAAGTTTTGGCAACACGTTTAAATAATATAATAGGATCTTTAATCCACAAGGACCAAGTAGGCTTTATCCCAAAACGCCAATCTGGTGATGCGGTACGTAGAGTGGCCTTACTTACCCATATTGCCCAAAAAAGACGGATACCTCTTTGCCTGTTATCCCTAGACATCAAAAAGGCTTTTGATACTTTATCATGGCCCTACCTCCAATTTGTCCTACAACGCTGGGGATTTGGCCCCCACTTCCTTAGTTGGATCTCATCACTGTATAACCACCCCAAAGCCTATGTGAAATATGCAGGTTATAAATCCAACCTATTTAACATCCTTCGAGGAACCCGTCAAGGTTGTCCTCTTTCCCCAATTCTATTTGCCCTTCTCATTGAACCCTTAGCTCGATCTATCCGTTCTGATCCATCTATTAAAGGCCTTGAGATAGCTGGACATCAGCATAAAATTAGCTTATTTGCTGACGACATTTTACTTTTTATGTCCTCTCCCCATATCTCTGCTCCTAACTTAATACAGAAGTTAGACCAATTTGCCCGTATTTCAGGTTTGCACGTCAATCTGCAAAAATCCTCAGCACTTAATATCTCCTTATCTTCCTCAGAATTACAACAAGCACAGGTATCCCTTCCCTTTTCCTGGTCCACTACACGTCTACCCTACCTGGGAATCAACCTCACGTCTCATATTACAGGACTCTTCTCAGCCAATTACCCACCTATATTACGCCATATCACCTCTTTGTTAACACATTGGTCTTCTCTTCCTATATCGTGGATAGGTAAAATGAATATTATTAAAATGTCTATACTTCCCAAAATTCTGTACTTTTTTCGAGTTTTACCCATCTCTCTACCGGCATACTTCTTAAGAAAACTACAAAGTAGAATAACAAAATATGTTTGGTGTACATCTAAACCCCATTTACCTAAACATACTCTTTACCTCCCTAAATGTAAAGGTGGTCTGGGATTTCCTAATTTATCTACCTACTACTACACGGCCCAACTAGCACAATTAACCAAATACCATGCAACCTCAGAAATTCCTCTTTGTGTAACTCTATAATCAATAGATTGTGATCCTTATTCTATCTCCAATCTTTTATGGCTGAGACCTTCTGATCATAAAATAATCACTAACCCAGTTACCAAAAACTCATTAACTATTTGGAACAGATTTAAAATAACAAATGAGCTACAATCTCCTCACACTCCACTTTTATCATTTATTAAAAATCCCCATTTTTATCCTGCCTGGAAATTCCCCAAATCTTTTAAAGCCTGGACTAACTCTAAATTAATCCATCTTCATGACCTGCTGTCCCAGACTACCTTTATACCGTTCCCAGATTTATGTGAAAAACATGGTCTTCCAAACTCTGAGCTTTTTAGATATCTGCAGATTAAAAACTTTTTTACACCCTGTATCCAAAGCAGAACCAAACTTAATAAATTATCACACTTCGAAACCAAATGTAAAAATGATCCCCATGCAATTGGACTGATCTCTAACCTCTATGCTCAACTCATCACTAAACCTGTTTCTGACCCTCCGTCTTATGTAGCTAAATGGGAGGCAGATCTCAATCTTACTCTTGAAATATCTGATTGGGCTGAAATCTGGAATAATACAAAATCCTCCTCACAAAACATAACAGCTTTGGAAACTAATTACAAAGTACTCACCTGCTGGTATTTGGACCCTTCCAGAGTTGCAAAATTTGCCCCCAATTACTCCTCATTATGTTTTCGTGGCTGTGGTGATCTTGGCTCCTATCTACACACTTGGTGGGATTGTCCGGTAGTTCAAAAGTTCTGGAGTGATATATTTCTCATACTCTCAGCCTTGTTTGCAATATCCATCCCTCCAGTACCTTCAATAGCACTCTTAAATCTCAAACCGGCAACACTCACCAATAAACAATTTAAACTTTTATTGCAGATCACAACAGCCGCGAAACAGACCATAGCTAAAGCCTGGAGAACTGACAATTTGGTATTAAATGAAACCAAGCATAGAATTAACCAAGCTATGGTCCATGCCAAAATGGAAACCATAATTCAAGATAAAATAAATTCCTTTAAAGATATTTGGCAACCATGGATAACTCAGTTTTTGCCACCAAACTTTGATGACACCTTGTTGATGCCTTGATATTTTACACTCTCTCCCAGTAACTATCTATAAGCAAATGGCTATTGATGCATTTATCCCCGGGGATTCTTCCTGTCACTTCCTCTTCTACTTCTCTTCTTCTCTTCTTCCTGCTCTTCCCCTTCTCTTTTTCTCAACTTGTTTATATGTTGTTTTTTTTGTGTGTTTTTATTTTTATTTTTTATTTTTCATATATATATAGGTTCAACAAGTATACCTACATATGCTCCTCTCCATTTTTTTAGGCACAGATTCTTAATTTTTAAGAGTTATATAGTAGCGATCGTTCTGTCTCATACCTTTTGAGGCTTTAATACATTTCTTTATCCTCCTTAGGTGTTTACCTTTAAGGCTTCAATTGTATTTCTCATTCTGAGTCTACACTTTATTTAGACTAAGTAAAGTAACTCACTCTGATTATTGAGTGAAGCAATTGTCTCTTGATCCATGATATATATATGATTTCATATGCTAATTTTGAACCTATTGTAGTGATTACTGGGATTGTTGCTTTATTTATTTATTTATTTTTTTATTATTATTTCTCTGTAATTTGATAAAATTCAATAAAGGGATTTTTATAACAGCTTACCTGTAAAATCCTTTTCTTGGAGTACATCACGGGACACAGAGCGACTTAGTCATTACTAATGGGTTATATAGTTTACCTTCAGGTGCTGGCACTGGCAACTTCCAAACCGGAAGTACCCTCCCCTATATAAGCCCCTCCCATCCGGGAGCACCCAGTTTTGTAGCAAAGCAATAAGTGTCCCAAAAAGAGGGGTGGGAGCTCTGTGTCCCGTGATGTACTCCAAGAAAAGGATTTTACAGGTAAGCTGTTATAAAAATCCCTTTTTCTTTTTCGTACATCACGGGACACAGAGCGACTTAGTCATTACTAATGGGACGTCCCAAAGCAATGCCCAATGAGGGGAGGGATACACTATACATAAGCTGGGCGCCATCAGGCATGAGGCTCTTTTGCGGCCTGCAACACACTGCGCCCAAAGGCGACATCCTCCTGACTTCTGACGTCTACCTGGTAGAATCTAGTAAACGTGTGTACTAAGGACCATGTTGTGGCCTTACAGACTTGAGCCAGGGAGGCTTGGTGATGCACTGCCCATGAAGTTCCAACTGCTCTTGTGGAGTGCGCCCTAACTTTGAACGGAGGCGGTCTCCTTTTCAAGCCATAGGCTTGTATTATGACCTGTCGAATCCACTTGGCTAAAGTAGATTTTTGATGCTGCCTGACCCTTTCTGGGGCCTTCCGGCAGAACAAACAAAGTATCCGTTCTACGAATCTGAGCAGTGGCTTTAAGATAAGCTTTAACTGCTCTTACTACATCCAAAGAATGCAATAACTTTTCCTCTACCGAACTAGGTTTGGGGAAAAAGGAAGGAAGAACCACATCTTGGTTCAAATGGAACCTCGATACTACCTTAGGAAGAAGGCTGGATGAGGACGTAATACTACTCTGTCCTTATGGACAACCAGATATGGCTCCTTACAGGACAAGGCGGCTAATTCCGATACTCTTTTAGCCAAACAAATGGCTACTGAGAAAATCAATTTCCTGGTGAAAAGAACCAAGGAAATGTGCCGCAATGGTTCAAATGGTTGTTTCTGTAGAACCGACAGAACCAGGTTTAAGTCCCATGGACATATGGGAATACTAACCGGAGGGCTAATACGCATCACTCCTTGTATGAAAGCTTTGACTTAATGAATGCAAAGCCAAGGGCCTTTGAAAAAATATTGACAAGGCCGTCTGACCCTTGATAGTACTCAAGGCAAGCTTCCTATGTACAGCCCACTGTAGGAAGTCCAGAATCCTACCTATTACGTACTTACGTGGATGCCATTTCCTGGCCTCACACCACGTGATGTACGCCTTCTAGATCCTATAATAGATCTGCCTGGATACCGGCTTCCTGGCATTGATCATGGTAGATACCACAGGATTAGAGAGGCCTCTCTTTTTTAGAATGTGGGCTTCAATAGCCAGGCCGTCAAACCTAGGGCTGGTAAGGAAGGGTAGTATATCGGTCCTTGCGAAAGCAGGTCCGGACGATGTGGGAGGGTCCAAGGACTTCCCACTGACATTTTTACAATCTCCGCGTACCATGCCCTTCGGGGCCACGCTGGAGCCACCAGAATCACTGGTTTCTTTTCTACCCTGATTCTGCGGATTAATCGCGGTGGGAATGCATATATCAGCTTGAACTGATCCCAAGGGAACACTAGGGCATCCGAACCGCAAGCTAGGGGATCCTTTGTGCGAGACACAGATCTGTCCACCTTTGCGTTGAATCTGGATGCTAGCAGATCTACATCTGGTGTTCCCCACCGCTGGCATATTGCCTGGAAAACCTCGGGGTGAAGAGACCATTCCCCCGGGCATAATTGCTGGCGACTTAAAAAGTCCGCTCTCCAATTTTCCACTCCTGGGATAAAAACCGCGGATATGGCTGTGACATACCTTTCTGCCCATTCCAGGATGCAATTCGCTTCCCTCTGGGCTGCATGACTCCTGGTGCCACCCTGGTGATTGATATATGCCACTGCTGTGGCATTGTCTGATTGAATTCTGACAGGTGACCCTTGGAGTTTGGATGTCCATGCTACTAGGGCATACCGGGCTGCTCGTATCTCTAAGAGATTGGTGGGCAGGACCTTCTCTGCTTCTGACCACTTGCCCTGGAGAGACCATTGCTCCAGTACTGCCCCCCAGCCTATGAGGCTGGCATCTGTAGTGACCACCTTCCAAGAAACCGGACTGAAGGGTTTCTCTTTTTCCAGATTCTGGGGCACCAACCACCAATGGAGGCTCTTGCGAACGGAAGGGGACAGGGACATTGGTAAGTCTAAAGCCTGAACTTTTTTGTTCCAGGCTGACAGTATGGCCCTCCGCAAGTTCCTTGAATGGAATTGACCGTAGGATACTGCTTCGAATGAAGCCACCATTTTTCCCAGCAGCCTTATACACAGGCGTATGGATGGTTTTCTTTTTTGTACCCACTAAGTGGGTCAAATCTTTCAAAGACGACACCTTCTCTGGAGGTAAGAAAATCTTTCTCTGATTTGAATCCAGTCTTAGCCCCCAAGTATTCCAGACTTTTGACTGGTTTTAGGGCTGACTTGTCTCGGTTGATAATGCAACCGTGATATTCCAGATACTTGATTATCTTGTGAACGACCACTTCTAGTTTTTTTCACTGAGTGGTCTATCAGCAACAAGTCGTCTAGATATGCCATTATCGTTACACCTTGTGTTCCTAGTCTGGCCAATCGTAGGGCCAGAATTTTTGTGAACACTCGTGGTGCTGTGGCCAGACCGAAAGGTAAGGCTCTGAACTGAAAATGGCGCCCTTCTACTGCAAAGCGTAGAAATTTCTGGTGGTCCGGACAGATGGGAATATGCAAATAAGCATCCCTTATGTCGATCGAGGCTAACCATTCCTGCCCTTGTAGGGCGGTGGCCACCGATCGGATCGACTCCATCCGAAAAAGTCCTGATATGTAGGAACTTGTTTAGCCCTTTTATATTTAATATGGGCCTCATGTCCCCATTTGGTTTGGGGACTGTGACAAGGTTCGAGTAAAACCCGAACCCGCTTTCTTCCAAGGGAACCTTCATGATTACCCTTGGAGCAATAGTTGCTCTAGTGCCAGAAGGAGGGATCCACTCTTCTGGGGATCGCTTGGCACGTTTGACCTTATAAAATGGGCAGGAGGAATGTCTTTTAACTCCAGCCTGTATCCCAGACTTACTGCGGAGATCACCCATCTCTGATGGTGTCCCGCCAGGTCTCTGTGAACAACTGAAGTCTTCCCCTCACCCGATTGAGTGGGGGCAACCCTTCATGACTTGGGGGGAGGTTTTGTACCTCTCTTGACCCAGGGTTTCTTGTTACCCTGTGATTGTCCCTGATTTCTGCCCCCTGGATTTGACCGCGGAGGCCGTCGGAACTGTTTCACAGCCGATGTGCCAGGGACTGGAGAAGTAGGCCTCTTAAAAGAAGGACTTCTACCCTTGTTCTTAACCGGCAAGAGTGTACTTTTACCGGCAGAAGTTTTCTGGATATATTTGTCCAGATCATCTCCAGATAAGCGTTCTCCATGAAATGGGAAGCTAATCAGCAATTTCTTACAGGGAGCTTCAGCAGACCAGTTTTTGAGCCATAGAAGCCTACGCATATGTCTACAGACAGCGTAAAGCGGGATGCCTGTTGGATTGTATCCTTTATGGCGTCCACCGCAACACAAGGCTCTAGGTAGGTCAGCTAGGGCAAGAGCCTGCTGATCTGGTAAGTCCCTTAAGACTTGTTTCAACTGATCTTTCATTGCTTGGCAGACTCCAATCGCTGCTACCGCAGGTTGTGTCACCATGCTTGCTGTAGAGAAAGCAGATTTTAGTAAAGACTCCAATTTTTTATCTATTGGGTCTTTGAACATTGGAACATTATCTACTGGACATGTCAGTGATTTATTTACACAAGAGATGGCTGTGTCCATTGTAGGGACCCTCCATTTTTTTTTTTTTATGAACTTATCCTCCATGGGATAGATCACTGGAAATCTCTTGGGGGGAGTAAATATTTTACAGGATGCTCCCAATCCTGGTAAATAAGCCCTTCCAATAAAGGGTGGATTGGGAAGGAACAGACAGTCTGGGGAGCTTTCAGCGACCCCAGCGAGGAGACAGTAGTGGTTGATGGTTCCGCCAGAGGCATTTAAAATGCTGCTCGGACCATGTTAGTCAGAGACTGAACCCATAATCTTTCAGCCTGAGATGCTGAGAAAGGTTCTTCCACTGTTGATTCCTCTATAACTTTATCAACCTCACCTGATCCCCTTCAGGTAGGTCGATCTCTGGGACTGTTCCTCCACTAACAGGCACTCTGCAGGAGGAGACGGAGATCGGATGCGCTTTTCCTGTGACAGGGAAGCAGCGATCAATGCTGTTAATCTCTCTTCCAATTCTCCCAGAGTTGAGGATAAAACCTCCTCTGTTATATATACAGGAGCAGGTGGACTGGGGACAGCCGCAGTACCAGGTACTCCTGCGGGGTTCCTACGGCTACTGACCTCTGAAATTTCAGGGGAGATTGGCGCAGTACAGCATGCCCAAAATCCTCAGAGCCCGACGGAGACCCCTTTCGCTTCTTGGAAGATTTATTTCCAGAGCGTCTGGACGACATATCCTATAAGCACAAAGCTGAGGTATTCCCGTCATCATACACCAATTTTGCTGGTAATAGTCTAACACAGTTGCTGCTATATACCAACTGGTGTCCACTAAAGTGTCTTTCTATGGGGATGCCTGCATCAACCGCCTCTGTGTGCCACCGTTTTGTTGCTAGCTCTGCTTGCATCCAGCTGACACTTGTACTGTGTCTTTTACACATGCTGGGACGCCTGCACATGCGCAGAAGCGCCGCGGCGCGCATCGAGCGTCATCCACCCGCCCCGCCCCTTTTTTTCATAGGAGGCGCGTGCACGCGCACGTGCCCGTGCGCCATTGGCGCCCTTTTCGAAACCAAGCAGGGACTAGGAGCCAGGGCCCTTTTTGCCGGAGGGCCTGTGCGGTGGATGAGCGCAGCAACAGGGCAGAGGAAGTGGATTCCCACAGAGAACTTACCAACTGCCTGGATCTTTTGACTTGAGAAAACCAAAGATCCACATGACAAGAAAAAATGGACCACAGCGGCCTCTAGTGGTTTAACACAGGTACCGCGGTCCTCTTTTTTTTTTTTTTTTTCTTGACTACTATTAAAATTTTAAATTTTCCAGTAGTTACAGGCATACACAGATATTAGCGGGAATACCATTAGGTAACAGACAGAAAGACAAATTAGGCTTGGGGGTCCCCCAATAGAACCAAGTTCCTGGGGGCCCCCACTTACCTGTTTCCCGCCGCAGGACTCTGTTTGGTCCACAGAAGCCCAAACTTCACCTATCACGGCAGGCATTGTAATTAAACCTTCAGGGACCGGGTTCCCAAGGATTCCACTCCCCTGGACCTGTATAGCACCCTGCACAGAAAACATCTTGGTCGTGGGTATGACCAGAGCTCTGGATCCCAGGGTCCAGCCCTCCTAAGAGAGGCATTACAGGCAAAACCTTGCTCTTCTGTTGCAAGGCCCGGGTACCGACCGTTTAGCTATGAAGCTTTTTTGGTGGGATCCGGAACAGCTTACTAAGGCCCGTAAAAGAACCTGTACGCAAGCCCAGGAAAACACATGTTACTCTTTGGCCAACACCTTAGACACTGGCAAAAAACTGAGGTGCTCCCGGATGGGAGGGGCTTATATAGGGGAGGGTACTTCCGGTTTGGAAGTTGCCAGTGCCAGCACCTGAAGGTAAACTATATAACCCATTAGTAATGACTAAGTCGCTCTGTGTCCCGTGATGTACGAAAAAGAAAAACAAATTTGAACAAGAAAAAAAAAGTATATGCTATGTTTTTGGCTATGTATCCAATCATGTGTTCCGGTTGTCACTGGGGGTACATTGAAAAATGGACCACACTTCAAAAGAATGTTTCCAAATTATTTGTTCATGGTTTAGTTTTCTCCCAAAAATCTTCGTTACTAATGAAACTATACCTTTTCTTGCAATCTCCATAGGGCTTCAAAAAGCTACGTCAGATGAGGCTCTAAATCCAACACCTTCAACAATACCCCCAGACCCACATGATGGAGAGGAACGTGAGGTTGTGGAAGGGGAAAGTGGCACCTCAACAGGTCAGTGTCAAACCAGACAGATGCAGGTTAATAGATGTAGGCCTACATATTCTATACTACATGATTTTTTTTTTTAATGTAGGTGCAGTTCTGGCCGAAGACCCTAAAAATTTGACACATCACAGTGCCCAGATCCTGATCCAATACCTGATGGTCTGCTGTCGTGACCTTAAAAAATTAAAGGGAGACTTGATAGAGATCAGGGAAAATACCAAGCGGGTGGAGGAAAGGCTACAAAAGATCATGGCTGTGCTTGGGCGTGTCTAATGTTTTTTAAAAAAATAACGTTGAACTTGCTGTGTTTTGGCAGGTATGTTTTTCATTGAACATTTTAGGACTAGTACATGTTTATTTTTTCACTATATTTTTAAAGATCTTTTTTGTATGCATGGCTGTTCATGCGTTTTAACAAGCAAAAAATGTTTGGGACATCTACATTTAAAAGGAATTGTCCAAAACAAAAAAAAAAAATGGTATTTTGTTATCAAGAAGTTGTGGCTTCATTATGTAAATGTTGTTCAAAGTGAACTAATCAATGTTTTGTGTTTACACTGACAATGAAGGCTAATTAAGAATGCACAATACACATGGCAATACAAGTGCACTAGGTAAACCTATGAGAAACATAAACCATTATTAAATTAAAACACCAAACCAATCTTTGAAAAAAATAAAGTTTTATTTTTCTAAATTAAAAGGTTAAAAGTCATCAGACGAGGGCGCATGCGCGGCAGCTCCTAAGATGGCCGCCGGCTTCTAGAGCTCCGCTCCACAACGGCCCTGTAATCAACACCGGAGAACACAGAGCGCCCCCACAGCACCCACAACAGGATATTCTAGCAGGGGAAGCCTCCCGGATCGCCCAGATGTCCGCGGTTCAGGCGCGGAGGGACCTGACAGGCCAGATGATGGCGAGTCCGGGTCCCCTCGGCAATGCCAAGATGGCGGCGGCTGCACGAGACCCTCAGAGCATGGAGCTCACGGAGGACATTATTGCTGACCTGAAGGCACCACCGCGACCACCTGCAGGTACTGACTTCCCCCCCCTGAACCTGGCCGCATCCCCAGCCTCCACAGAATCGCTGCTAGGCAGTATGATGACAGGCTACCCCACAACCCCTATGAGGGATCCGAATACAGGCCTCCTATTGACTGCCACTGATAACACAGGCCTGTTTCCTAACCACCCGGATTTATCATCTATGATGGCTGCATTTGCACAAATGCTCTCCACAGGGCTTGCTCAGAACGCTGCAAAGATCACAGCTTCCATTCATGCTGACCTGCAGCAAATTGGAGTGAGAATGGACACTATTGAACAGAAAGCTGACCAGGCAGTTTCCCGCATTAACCAGAATACCGATAGACTACAAGAGGTACAGGATCAATTAGAAACAGCGTTCGCAAAAATAGATGACCTCGAGAATAGAACCAGACGATATAACTTTAGGGTGCGGGGGATCCCCGAAACTGAAAAAGAGGTACAAAATTCTGTAAAAGCTCTCATTAGAAGCCTCATCCCCGAGATTACAGAGAGTCATCTGGAGCTGGATAGAGCTCACAGAGCCCTCCAACCCCCCCGCTCTGATGGTCTCCCCAGGGACATCATAGTAAAACCGCACTATTATGCAGTCAAGGAAGAGGTGATGAAGAAATCCAGGAGCTCGGATAGCCTCACTTTTCAGGGACACAAGATACAGATTTTTGCTGACTTGTCACCTTTCACGATTCAGAAAAGACGTTCCTTAAAGCCTTTACTACAGGTCCTTACGGGCAAGGAGATCAAATACAGGTGGTCTTTCCCCCTCCGCCTGAACTTTTCATACAGGAATAAAAGCTATGGATTCTCCTCTTTGGTGGAGGGAGAACGCCTCCTTCTGTACCTGGGGATCCTCACGCAGGAACCTTCCCCCATGCAGATTTCCAGACACACACCGTCTTCATCTAAAAGACCACCGCCTGCTAGCCCACTGCAACACAACTGGCTGACCCAAAGCTCCAAAAGATCCAAAGAAAATCTGCCACCCTGAAGGAGGACCCCCTCGTCATTGATCAGGGCCCTGATCTGAGAAAATTTTTACCTTCCTGAGTGCCTGAGACTTATACCTCCTCCTCACTACCGGGATCCTAAGCGTGACGAAACTCATCACATTAAGTGAACAGTCATGTTTAATTTACCCACCAAGACAGAAAGTCACAGGAATACTGTATCTACGGGTTACCTGAACTTGGGGTGGGGAGGGGGGATTAATTTCTCTAGCGCATACAAGCTCTAAACTGTTATATGTTCAGCCTCATTAGTTGGTCCCTTATACCTACAAAAAATGTTTTTTTTGTTTTTTGTTATGGCCAGCAGTCTATGGATAGTATGGTTAGTTTGATGTTTTAGGGTGTGGGGGAATGTGCTCCTTCCTCCAGCGGATGGATGGTTTTCCTCCCGCTGGCCGGGGGAGTACGGCCTACTAGACACCAGGGTTCATTACAACCCATTTACTCTTATTTTGCTGGGATTTTGGGTGGGGGGGTCGGGGCTTGTTGTTATTTGGGTTGGAGGGTGTCTCTCACCTTGTTCGCTCTACTAATTGGGGCGCTCTGTTTTAGTTAGGATTATGGGCTACCTCTAGCCTTCAGCTTAATGTTTTCACAGGTGCTTGGGCTGTGGTGGACTCAGTGCACCTTCACCGGGAACCGGAGACACTATCAGTACTCCTAGGTTCCGTTCTGGAACTCCCATATTTGGGGAATTCCAGACCTCTCTGGGTATAGGGGGGTGGAATGGTTAGACCAACCACCTCCAGGGGGGGAGGGGGACCCCCCACCTCAGTTTTCAGTTCAATGGTCTTTGAAGTATGATTGTTTAAGTGTATATTGCAAGCTTATAACCCCTTTCTTCTTCTTTCCCCTTTTTTTCATCCTTTATCTTCTCCTTTCACATGCTCGAGGGACATCTCGCTCGATCCGGGATTACATGCCTCCTCCCATCTCAGAGAAAGGCCTCTCACGCAGCCTCCGTACGCAGCATCCTTGGGTACCATTGGACCAGGGAAAAGGTAAGCACCTGCATTTTTCCGCGGAACCATCCCCTCTGATCCATGCCTAACGCCCACCAGCACATATCTACCCTCAAAATAGTTTCACATAACACCCAGGGCCTCAATTCCCCTGTCAAACGAAGGAAGGCCTTTCAGCAATACCATTCCATGCATGCAGATGTTCTCTTATTACAAGAGACCCATTTCCCGTCCACACTCAAACCTTCTTTTCTGCACCGAAGCTACCCCCAATTTTTCCTGGCATCAGCGGAAAATAAGACGAAAGGAGTGGCGGTGTGCTTCTCCAAGCACATCAGCCTCTCCCAGCAGGAAACTATTGCAGACCCCATGGGACGTTACGTTTTAGTCTCCGGTCACATAGACGGAGAACTATATACCTTTTTGTCCTATTATGCCCCGAATAAGGGTCAGAAGAATTTTTTTGACTCTCTTTTACGGACGCTGAAACCACATGTCAGGGGGTCTGTCTTCATCGGAGGTGACTCCAATATCGCCTTCGATCTTTTGCTAGATAAACGGGTAGATGGTACTGCTAAACCCAAACACCCTGCCAAACAGAGCACACACATAGCTAAAATAATACATGAGGCGGGTCTGGTGGATATTTGGAGGGAGGTCAATCCACGTACAAAAGACTACACACACTTCTCAGCCCCACATAATTCTTATGCAAGGATAGACCATGTATTCACTAATTCCTACACAATACCACTACTCCGGAGTTCCAAAATTGTAGAATCCCCCCTGTCTGATCATTCAATGGTCACTGTGACCACGCTTAGGTCCTCAGGAGAGAGAAGCACGCCCAGATGGCGATTACAAGAATCCCTCTTGAGCGACCCAATACAATGTTCTTTGGTGGAGGCAGCCATTAAAGAATATTTTCTGATAAACGATACGGAGGAAGTCTCCCCGCAAACAATATGGGCAGCACACAAATAGGTTATTAGGGGGAAATTCATTCAGTTATCCTCAAAGCTCAAAGCTGAACGAAGGGCAGAGACACACAGGCTCAGGGAGGAATTTCACTCTCTGGCCAAAGCGCACAAACGTAACCCAACAACAGACTCATTAGCTAACTTGGACAGGGCTAGGTTACTACTTAACCTACACTTAACTACAGCAGCAGAACAACATCTTAGATGGACGGGTGCTAAATTTTATTCACATAAAGACAGGATAGGCTCCAAACTGGCAGTGAAACTCACTCCTAAACACCGCTCACTGGCCTTCCCCAAAATCCGGACAACCGGGGGTGACTTGACTCAGAACCCGGATAAAGTAATGGACACCTTTTTACAATTCTACTCGAACCTATACAAACAGAACCGAAGGGGCCCCTACGGGACAGACGAAGACCTTTTTGCGGACCTACAGTTACCCCTCTTGACGGATGATCATAGAGACATACTAGAAGCCCCGTTTACTCAAACGGAAGTCTTGACCACCATTAAGTCACTCAAAGTGGGATCCTCCCCTTTTCCACCGGGTATTATAAAAAATTTGGTCCAATACTGACGCCGCACTTAGCACGGTTCTTTAACTCTCTCAGGGATTGAGCTCAGCTAGGAACAGACCTGAACGTAGCTTATATCTCGGTCATACCCAAACCTGATAAAGACCCGTGTGAGGTGAGCAATTACAGACCAATTTCACTTATTAATAACGATGTCAAAATTATGACTAAGATTATAGCTAATAGAATGTCTGGTTTCATCTCTTCCTACATCCACAAGGACCGGGTGGGCTTCATTCCCGGGAGGCAGGGCCCGGACCAGATCAGAAGATCGATAGACATTATTTCACTTTTACAATCACG
Organism: Rana muscosa; assembly: GCA_029206835.1. Taxonomy (NCBI): domain Eukaryota; kingdom Metazoa; phylum Chordata; class Amphibia; order Anura; family Ranidae; genus Rana; species Rana muscosa. The sequence goes on along the minus strand of CM055118.1, from coordinate 363,870,051 downwards.
ATGGGATGGGGGTGGCCAACAAAAAGGTTACTTGCTCTCAATTGATCTACATAAAGCCTTTGATTCCATAGATTGGGATTATCTGTCTGGTACACTGGCGAGGTGGGGATTTGGCCCATTTTTCCTCAACCTTATTAGCTCCCTCTATTCTACTCCCACTGCTCAAATACGTTTGATGGGGAGATACTCAGACTCCTTCCCTGTTAGCAGGGGTACCAGGCAGGGATGCCCCCTATCTCCCCTCCTATTTGCGATAGCAATTGAGACGTTAGCCATCGCGCTCAGATCGAACCCTGACTTTCAGGGAGTCAAATGCGGACCACAAGAACATAAATGCGCATTGTATGCAGATGACCTACTCCTCTTTGTGACATCCCCACTTACGTCTACCCCGGTTATTCTTAAAACACTGAAGGCCTTTAGTGAGGTATCGGGTCTGAAAGTCAATATGAGTAAGTCAACGGCCCTGAATGTCACTGTTCCACAGGAAATGCTTTCCCTATTATCTAAAAACTTTGAATTTGTGTGGGCCTCCGGGGCAATACCATACCTAGGCATCAAATTGACTTCTGACATAAGCCACCTCTTTACGGCAAATTACCCCCCCATTATGCAGAAATGCAGGACAGAGCTTGAAAAATGGTCGAGAAGCGGCTTATCTTGGATTGGTAGAATCCACGCCATTAAAATGACTCTCCTACCGCGTCTATTGTACTTATTTCGATCCCTCCCTATCCCGATCAACAAACAGATACTGATCAAACTGCAATCGGCCATTGTCCGCTTTGTGTGGGGCAACAAAGGATACAGATGTCCCTCGGGAACATTATTCCGCCTAAAATCACAGGGAGGTTTAGGCCTCCCGAATTTATGGAATTATAACCTGGCTGCTCAGATAGCACAAATCTCAATAGTATTCACAAGGGGACAGAAACCAGATTGGCTCTCTATAGAAAGACAAGCTGTCCCCTCGAACACCATCGACTATTTGCTGTGTTGTAACCCGAAAATCAGACCTGCAATTCTCTCTCCTACGCTTTCTCACTCGGTCACTTTATGTTCTCGAATATATAGTTATTCATCCCTGACCTCCCCATTGAAACCACTAGCCCATCTGTTCCACAACTTTGCCTTTCCGCCGGGTTTGAATATTAGAGCTTTTAAATGGTGGACAGATAAAGGCTTGTACCGGATTGGACACTTTCTTTCTCCCGCGGGCCCTATAACTTTATCACACTGTACAAAGGATCTGGATATGCCTGACTCGGAACGTTTCCGTTTCTCCCAAATCGCTCATTTCATGCACTCCATTTGGTCTAACAAGTCAGTAACACACATTACACCCTATGAACGCTGGTGCTCGGACACTATGGATCTGAGGGGTGGTATCTCCCTAATTTACACAGCCCTGTCGACTAGGTCGACCAAACCCTCCTATGCTCGGAGATGGTAGGAGGATGTGGACGGATCCTGGGACACTGAGATTTGGTTTCGAGCTTCGCAATGAGCTTTTAAAGGTATACTCAACGTATCTTTGATAGAAGCTAGTCTGAAAGTCTTAATGCAGTGGTACTACGTTCCCTCCAGGCTGGCCATAATGTATGCAGGCACACCACCAGTTTGCTTTCGGGGTTGTGAACTGGAGGGCACTATGCTCCACACATGGTGGTCCTGTCCGCGCATCAGATCTTTCTGGCGCAAGGTTTTTCGCACACTTAGTTCCCTGACGGGTAAACTGATCTCCCCACGTCACAATATAGCACTTCTGAATCACCCAATCCCCAATTTACCCAAAACCTCCCAGACGCTTTCATTTTATATACTATTGGGAGCCAAACTAACCATAGCTAGGGCCTGGAAGAACCCCACGGTATCGTTTACAGGATTCAGAAGAAAGGTCTCCTGGATCATGGCCCAAGAACAAATAGTCGCTAAACTTACTGATAAGAATGAAAAATTTATGGCCATCTGGGAACCGTGGGCCACCGCATGCAACGTCTCTCTGATACCCGGTGTACAGCCTGGTTTTCTGAGTGCACACATCCAACCCTCTTAACATGGGACTGTCTACTTCTCTTTCTCTCACACGTTTCTATATTCTCTCCTATTTCTTGCCTCCCTTGGCATCTTTGGGTTATTACAACAAATGTGAACGTACTACTATCTTATACACTTAATATAGGTCACGCAATTGTATTTGTTTCGTTATAAACTTCTTAATCGCTGTTCGGAGCATAGTCCTCCTGTTCAGTACTTTCTACTTTGAGATTTCATAGTTGACATATCTTAGTTCTTCACATACACATGCATGACAAACTTATGGACACTTCCTAGGCACTGGATTCTCCGATCTCCGGGATGCAGTATGAGCCCTTGGAGGCATCTCGGGAGTCGGGGAGTCGGGGATAGGTTAGTATGGGTTTTTTACTTTTCGGGGTTTGAAGGTCCATTACAGGATAAGGGAGGATACTGCTAGGATAATATTAATCACAGCATAGCACAAGAGTTTTCTGTGTTTAACATGTTGGACCAAATGTTGCTATGATCGCTCACTGTATTACTGTAATGTTCAGACTTAATGTTGGAGATCCTTCTGTATCACCTAAAATCTCAATAAACATATTTGAACTAAAAAAAAGTCATCAGACATTTCAATGGCCCCCCTACCCACAAAATAATCCACATATTTGTCACGGACCTCACGTCCAGTTTGGGGGGCCAAGCCTGGACGGCCAGCTTCCAGGGCCACAAGATGTTCTGCTTCCATTAATGAGGCCTCAGGCCCAGTCAAAGTCAGATAATTTGTGGAATGCACCCGGAGATAATTATGTAGCACACAGCAAGCCATTACAACATGGTTCCATTTGTAAGGGGCAAGGTGGATGGAGGTGAGGAACAGGCGGAAGCGGCTGGCCATGATGCCAAAGGCATTTTCAACCACCCTTCTTGCTCTGGCCAGCCGATAGTTGTACACCCTCCTCTCAGGGGTGAGGGTGCGTTGCGGGAATGGCCTCATCAAATGGGGACCCAGGCCAAACGCCTCATCCGCCACAAACACAAATGGGAGTCCCTCCACATTCTGCTCCGCTGGTGGCAAGGAAAGCTGATCCAAAAGGAGCCGTTCCCCAAACTCCGTCTGTGCAAAGACTCCTCCATCAGACATCCTGCCATTCTTGCCAACGTCCACATAGAGGAATTCGTAGGTGGCCGACACCACTGCCATCATGACGATGCTGTGGAACCCCTTATAATTGTAATAAAAGGATCCCGAATGGGGTGGTGGGATGACCCGAACATGTTTGCCGTCCATGGCCCCTCCACAGTTTGGAAAGTTCCATCGTTGGACAAACTCCGATGCCACATTCTGCCATTCATGTGGCATAGAAGGGAACTGTGGAATGAAATAAAAAAAATTAATACTTTGAGACAGAAACATTGAAAGCAGATTTAAGAAAAGCATTCATGGCCAACATTGGGAGAAACCGAAAAATTAAAACATTATTAGTAAGCAACAACAAACAAAAAAAAAACCCACTAAATTAAATGGGGGGGGGTTGAAGATGAGTTGGGGAGATCACAAATGAAGGCTGTAGCACTCTGTATGAATTAGTGAAAAATGTAACATTCCTAGGCAATCTTTAGGGGGCGTTTAGGGTAAAGCACTATGATGGAGCATAGATTAAAATACATGGAAATGACAAGGCAAGGTGGGTATGGCCCCAGGATAGCATGCTGGAGAGGTTAGGTAAGGAAAATTTAAATGTAGGCCTAATGAAAATTTTCAAAAAAAAAAGTTTGCATGTGGAGAAAGGGGACATTCCCTGCAGCTAAGAATCATGGGAATTAGGGACTGCTAATAAACCCCCCCAAAAAAATCATACAAATAAATACATACAATGTGATGTTTGAAATAAGAACACTTACCTTAATATAGTCCTCCTGCAAAACTTGGAGGATGGCAGAACACGTCTCTGGTATAATGATACCCAGAGCCTGGGGGGATATGCCTGTGGAGAACTTTAAGTCCTGCAGGCTTCTCCCAGTCGCCAGGTATCGCAACGTGGCAATGAGCCTCTGCTCAGCACTGATGGCTTCACGCATAACGGTGTCCTGCCTGGTAATGTAGGGAGACACCAAAGCCAACAGATGCTGAAATACGGGGTCAGACATCCTGAGAAAATTCCTATAGTCATCAGGATTATTCTCCCTGATCTCCCGCAGCAGAGGCATATGACAGAACTGGTGCCGCTGGAGCAACCAATTCTTGGTCCATGAACTCCTCCTCACCCTGTTCATGGCCTGGAGTCGGGATACAGCATGAACCCCTGCACCAACTACAGCACGAACTCTACGACGAGTACGTAGCCGCAACATGGCTAGATAACGGTCGGCAGCTCAGAACAAACTAGAAGAATGAACGGAAGAACAGCAAGGCCTATGAAGAACAAGCTGAAAAACAGGAACGAGCAGACAAGAACGCACTGAATAAACAGATACGAACTGACTACAAGCACTGCAAAACAGATACGAACCCACAGGCACAAACTGAACTCCACAAAACGATCTTCAAAGCACGAACACTGAAAAGCTTGAATCGTCTCTCACCAAACTTTTACTAACACGCGGTAACACGAAATTAGCAAAAGCGTCCCAAAGGGTGGCGTCATTAGAACGGAACTTCCCCTTTATAGTGCCATCGTACGTGTTGTACGTCACTGCGCTTTGCTTGAACGTTTTTTTAATGATCGTGTGTACGCAAGACAGGCTTGAGAGGAAACATGAAAAAAAACGACGTGAAAAATGGCGAGAAAAAAATGGCAAGAAAAACGATCGTGTGTACGCCGCATTAGGACTGGTCAGTTAACACATGACATTGTTTTTTATTTTTTTGTTTAGATACATTTTGAATATTTTTTACATTTTACATCTCAAATGCTTTAATATATAATTTGATACTGTATATTGATTTTTAATCTCTGCATTTTTTACGTACTTTAATGCCGCGTACACACGATCATTATTCACGGCGGTTAAAAAACCACCGTGAATAATGTCATTTAAAATGGGGGAACAGCTTGTTCCCCACACACGGTCGTTTTTCACGTAATTTTTTCTCTTGACGAGAAAAACGACCGTCTGTGGGCTCCGCGGCAGTGTTTCCCTATGGGAAACACTGCCGCGGAAAACATGTCGAAAAAAATGACGAGAAAAATTAGAACATGTTCTAATTTTTCTCGTCGTTTTTAATGCCATTTTTCTCGTCGAAAAAAACGACAGAAAGCCCACAGACTATCGTTTTTCTCATTGAATGGGAAAAATTACGTTTTTTTCTACGAGAAAAACGGCCGTGTGTACGCGGCATAAGACACTACAGGCAAAATATGTGATTATAAAATACATTTCTAATTAATCCATGTTTAGCTTAAACCATGTCTGGATCAGGGATGAGCCGAACACCCCCCTGTTTGGTTCGCACCAGAACCTGCGAACAGACAAAATGTTCGTGTGAACTTTAGAACCCTATTAAATACAATGGACTCGAACGTTCGAAATCTAAAGTGCTAATTATAAAGGCTTATATGCAAGTTATTGTCCTAAAAAGTGTTTGGGGACCGGGGTCCTGCCCCAGGGGACATGTATCAATGCAAAAATAAGTTTTGAAGAAGTCTGGGGGAAAACACACAAACACCTTGAAAAAGTCCTTTATTAAAAAAAATATGTATAGACCCGCCCCTTGTCATGTTCCGCATCTGGTCCGCTGAGCGGACCTGATGGGGAACTTTAGAAGGGGCGGGTCTATACATGTAATAGACTGCAGAGGAAGTTCCCCATCAGGTCCGCTCAGGCACAACCAATGACGGACAGCACTGGACATCGGGATCGCCGCGGGACACTGGATTTCATCGCTGGAATGTTTATTTATTTATTTATTTATTTATTTTTTAATAAAGGACTTTTCCAAGGTGTTTGTGTGTTTTTATTTACATTTTTTGACACTTTCTTTGTGAAATGGTAGGGGTACAATGTACCCCTTACCAAGTCACATAGGGGGGGCCGGGATCTGGGGGTCCCCTTTGTTAAAGGGGTCTTCCAGATTCCGATAAGCCCCCCGCCCGCAGACCCCCACAACCACCGGGCAAGGGTTGTGGGTAGTGATGAGCCGAACACCCCCGGGTTCGGTTCGCACCAGAACCCGCGAACGGACCGAAAGTTCGAACGAACATTAGAACCCTATTAAATACAATGGATGCGAACGTTCGAATTCTAAAGTGCTAATTATAACAACTATTATGCATGTTATTGTCATAAATAGGGTTTGGGAACCCGGGTTGTGCACCAGGGGACATGTATCAATGCAAAAAGAAGTTTTAAAAACGGTCGTTTTTCGGGAGCAGTCATTTTAATGATGCATAAAGTGAAAAAAAAAAAGTCAAATATTCCTTTAAATATCGTACCTGGGGGGTGTCTAAAGTATGCCTGTGAAGTGCCACGTGTTTCCCGTGTTTAGAACTGTCCCTGCACAAAATGACACTTCTAAAGGAAAAAAAAGCCATTTAAAACTGCTTGCGGCTTTAATGTAATGTCTGGTCCCGGTAATATGGATGAAATTCTTTAAGAAAAATGGCATAGCTACCCCATGACCCCCCCCCTACCCCAGCCCATTACCAGCCCCTTTGGGTCTTGTATGGATATTAAGGGGAACCCCGCACATAAAATAAAAAAGGCCCTATATACTCTGAACAGCCGTATACAGGCGGTGCATACAAGACAGGGACTGTAGGTTTGTTCTTATGTAGAATCTGTTTGTAATTTTGAACAGGTACATTGTTGAAGTGTAGTTCCAGCCCAAAAATCTATTTTTAAACTTTTTGGGAAACATAGGTAAGGGTTATCACCCCTGTAACATTTGTTTTGCTGTCTGTGCCCCTGTTCAGAACATTTCACCTCACTTTCCGTCCCAATGACAACTGTTTTTGAAATGTGGTGTTTTTCTTGAAACAAGGATTGCTGATAAAGCATCAGTACAGATGAGACCCCTTTCTCCCATATTTATTCTTACAGGAGAGAATTTTCCTTTCTAGGGGTAGATTTCCTCTCACTTCCTGTTGTCTTCTTTCGTTTGCAAGTAGGAGTCGTTTGTAAGTTGGATGTTTGAAAGTAGGGACCTGCCGTATATACTCTGCAGAAATAGGCCCCTTAGTTGTTGGTGTTGGCACAACACTGTAAGCACTCAGTTACTCTTGGTTGGTGCTGGAACGCCCTGCTGTCAACTATTATATCAGGAATTTTAATTACATATAATTGTTGAACAGTGGTAGTAAAAATTGGGGCTTTGATGGTGGTGCTGGTGCCACAACACTGTAAGCCCTCACAGTTACTCTTGGTGGGTGCAGCAATGGGCCCTGCTGTGAATTATTAGATCAAGAATTGTAATTACATGCCCCTTTTGAACAGGGGCTGAAAAATTGGGCCTTTCGTGGTGGTGGTGGTGGTGGCGTTGCCACAAGACTGTAAGCCCTCAGAGTTACTCTTGGTGGGTGCAGCAATGGACCCTGCTGTGAATTATTAGATCAAGAATTGTAATTGCATGCCCCTGTTGAACAGGGGCTGAAAAATTGGGCCTTAGGCACTGGTGGCACAACACTACAACCCCTCACAGATACTGTACTTGGAGCACAGCAATGAGCCCTGTTGCAAAGTATTGCTTCAAAAATTGTAATGACACGCCCCTGTTAAACAGGGGCTGAAAAATTGGGCCTTAGGCACTGGTGCCACAACACTCCAACCCCTCACAGATACTGTACTTGGAGCACAGCAATGAGCCCTATGGCAAATTATTGCTAAAAAAATTGTAATTACACGCCCCTGTAAAACAGGGGCTGAAAAATTGGGCCTTAGCCACTGGTGGCGGCACCCATAAACAAAAATGATCTTCCAAGCTATCATCATCAATCGTATCATTGAGGACTCGGAGGAGGAGGATAGCCAGTCAACATAACAGCACAGGCACTCAGCATCAGCATCAGTCTTGAAGGGATGTGACATGTTAAAATCAATTAGTCTGTTATATCAGCATCAGATGTGTGGTAGCTGGTGGTGATCCAAGACTGGTTCATCTTGATGAAAGTCAGTCGATCAACCGAGTCGGTGGACAGGCGCACCCTGTGATCCGTGACAAATCCTCCAGCAGCACTGAATGTGCGTTCCGAAAGAACGCTGGATGCAGGACAGGCCAGTAGCTCAATTGCATACTGTGCAAGCTCTGGCCAGTGATCCATCCTCAAGACCCAGTAAGCCAGAGGATTTTCGGTGGGGAAGGTGTCCAAGTCTGACCTTGCCCCTAGATATTCCTGCACCATGTTTATCAGACGCTGGCGATGGTTGCTGGAACCGATCATACTTTGGGGCTGCGGACTAAAGAATTGTCTGAACGCATCGGTCAGACGGCCACCTTCCCCACCGCTCCTTCTTTGACTGGCCGAAGCCTCAGCAACTCGTTGTCCAGGACCAGGAGTTTGTAACCTCCCAGTCTCTGGGAACGCGTTGCACAGACCTTTCTGCAAGGCCTCCCGGAGTTGTCTCATCCTCTGCTCCCTCTGCGACGGTAACATAAGGTCCGCAACCTTACCCTTGTACCGTGGATCAAGGAGAGTGGCCAGCCAGTAATGGTCCCTCTCCTTGATCCGAAGAATACGAGGATCCTTCCGCAGACTTTGCAGGATCAGGGAGGCCATGCAGCGTAGGTTTGCTGAGGCATTCGCTCCGGAGTCCTCTGGGTCACTAAGGACGACATGATCCGCAGCCACCTCCTCCCAGCCACGTACAAGTCCACTGGTTTCTTGGGACTGTAAATCATCCCTAAAAGACTGCTGCTGATGATGCTGAGTGCCAGCCTCCACCTCCATGCTGACACAATCCTCCTCCTCCTCCTCCTCCTCTTCCTGTGCGATGGGTGGGACAGAAGGAACACTGTCTGGGTAAAGGGGGCCTTGAGAGGCAAGGAAGTCCTCCTCTTCCTGCCTCTGTTCTGCCTCAAGTGCCCTGTCCATTATTCCACGCAGCGTGTGCTCCAACAGGTGGACAAGAGGTACAGTGTCACTGATGCATGCACTGTCACTGCTCACCATCCTCGTGGCCTCCTCAAATGGTGCCAGGACAGTGCATGCATCCCTGATCATGCCCCACTGGCGTGGAGAAAAAAAACCAAGCTCCCCTGACCCTGTCCTGGTGCCGTAGTCGCACAGGTACTCATTGATGGCCCTCTGCTGCGTGTGCAGCCGCTGCAGCATGGCCAACGTTGAGTTCCACCTGGTGGGCATGTCACATATAAGGCGGTTCTTGGGCAGGTTCAACTCCTTTTGCAGCTCAGCCAGGCGAGCACTGGCATTATAAGATCTGCGGAAATGCACACAGACTTTCCTGGCCTGCCTCAGGACATCCTGTAAGCCCGGGTACCTGCCCAAGAACCGCTGCACCACCAGGTTAAGGACGTGAGCCACACAGGGCACATGGGTCAGTTGTCCCTGTCGGAGGGCGGAGAGGAGGTTGGTGCCATTGTCGCAAACCACCATTCCTGGCTTAAGCTGGCGTGGCGTCAACCACCTCTCGGCCTGGCCCTGCAGAGCAGACAGGACCTCTGCCCCAGTGTGGCTTCTGTCCCCCAAACACACCAGCGCAAGCACGGCATGGCATCTTTTTGCCTGCGTACTTGCGTAGCCCCGTGAACGGCTACGGAGCACCGCTGGTTCATAGGACAAACCACAGGAAGAGGCCATGGAGGAAGAAGAAGAGGAGGGGGTGGAGGAGAGAGGTGTGTCACAACCAGTAGTAGCATTTTGGAGGCGTGGCGGTGGAACAACCTCCAACACTACTGCACCTTGTCCTGCATCCTTCCCAGCTGCCAAAAGAGTGACCCAATGGGCCGTGAAAGAAAGGTAACGTCCCTGTCCATGCCTGCTGGACCATGAGTCAGCGGTAATATGCACCTTACCGCTGACCGCCCTGTCCAGCGAGGCCAAGACATTGCCTTCCACATGCCGGTAGAGAGCCGGAATAGCCTTCCGTGAGAAAAAGTGGCGTTTGGGAACCTGCCACTGAGGAACCGCACATTGCACAAACTCACGGAAGGGGGCCGAGTCTACCAACTGAAAAGGCAGCAGTTGAAGCGCTAGCAATTTAGCCAAGCTAGCATTCAACCGCTGGGCATGTGGATGGCTGGGAGTGAACTTCTTTCGACGGTCCAGCAGCTGGGGCAGGGAAATTTGCCTGCTAGAATCGGACGTTGGTGTACTGCTAGCAGAGTGGCCGCAAGTACTTGGCTGTGACACACCTAATTCTACACCTTCATTCCTCTCAGTGCATGTTTCAGAGAGGACTGAAGTTATAGTGGGGTTGGAGATCCCAGCTGATGCGGTGCAAGGAGAGGTCCGCTTTGTTCTTTGGTGTGGGTCTTTGAGGTAGGCTTGCCAACGAGCTGCATGGCAGGTCAACATATGTCTGGTCAGGCATGTGGTACCCAAGCGGCTGATGTTTTGGCCACGCGATATACGCTTGAGACATATGTTGCAAACAGCAGCTGTGCGATCTGATGCACTAGCCTCAAAAAAGGCCCACACCAAAGAACTTTTTGAATGACGGGCAGAGGCAGCGCCCTGCACAGGCGGAGCTCTGCGGTGTGATTCCGTCGGTGTACTGCCCTTACGCTGGCCACCAAAGGGCATCCTGCCTCGTTGGAGATGTGCCTCCTCCTCATCCTCCTCCTCCTCCTCTCTCCTATTAGGCACCCACGTGGAGTCAGTGACCTCATCATCACCTCCCTCCTCATCACTGGAGGCAATCTGGCAGTATGCTGCAGCTGCTGGAACATGACTGCCAGATTGGTGTCCTTCTTGAGCATCCCCTCTGTCTGCTCTCACGCTACTGCCTTCCTCTAGCTGGGTTTCATCATCAGACCCTTCGAAACGCTGGGCATCCTCCTGGAGCATGTACCCAACACTGTGCTGAAACAGTTCGGGGGACTCCTCAGGAGGAGGACATGGTGGGTCTAGGGAAGGAGTGACTGATGATGAGTCTGACATTGATACCAGGGAAGAGGACGCTTTGGCAGCTGCTTTTCCAGTACCCTGAGCCTGGGTGAGAGAGGATGAGGAGGAGGAGGAGGGCTTGGTCATCCACTCTACCAAGTCTTCGGCATGATGTGGCTCAACATGTCCAGCTGCCGAAAAGAAGGACAAGCGTGTCCCATGGCCATGTGCTGATGACAATGCACCGCGTCCACGACCAGCACTGTTGCCCCCAGACACAGAGCCTGCTTGCCCTCTTTTATTGGCTCCTGACTGTCTGCCTCTCCTTGTTTGCCTTCCAGACATTCTAATAGATGGCCTGCAGGGAGATGGGAAAAAAGCAATAAGGGCTACCTTCAGGTGTCCTTCTCTGTCCCTTGAAACAAGGACTTTGACAGTGAAAGAAACTGACACACTCTCCCTACCTACAGTTTTCTGTCTCTAGAAAAAATGTTTTTTTTTAAGCACAATTTAGCACAAGGAGAATTACCTCACTGTCCTTCCAGGTCCCTGGAAACAAGGGCTTTGACAGTGAAAGAAACTGACACACTCTCCCTACCTACAGTTTTCTGTCCCTAGAAAAAATGTTTTTTTTAAGCACAATTTAGCACAAGGAGAATTACCTCACTGTCATTCCAGGTCCCTGGAAACAAGGACTTTGACAGTGAAAGAAACTGACACACTCTCCCTACCTACAGTTTTCTGTCCCTAGAAAAAATGTTTTTTTTAAGCACAATTTAGCACAAGGAGAATTACCTCACTGTCCTTCCAGGTCCCTGGAAACAAGGACTTTGACAGTGAAAGAAACTGACACACTCTCCCTACCTACAGTTTTCTGTCCCTAGAAAAAATGTTTTTTTTTAAGCACAATTTAGCACAAGGAGAATTACCTCACTGTCCTTCCAGGTCCCTGGAAACAAGGACTTTGACAGTGAAAGAAACTGACACACTCTCCCTACCTACAGTTTTCTGTCCCTAGAAAAAATGTTTTTTTTAAGCACAATTTAGCACAAGGAGAATTACCTCACTGTCCTTCCAGGTCCCTGGAAACAAGGACTTTGACAGTGAAAGAAACTGACACACTCTCCCTACCTACAGTTTTCTGTCCCTAGAAAAAATGTTTTTTTTAAGCACAATTTAGCACAAGGAGAATTACCTCACTGTCCTTCCAGGTCCCTGGAAACAAGGACTTTGACAGTGAAAGAAACTGACACACTCTCCCTACCTACAGTTTTCTGTCCCTAGAAAAAATGTTTTTTTTTAAGCACAATTTAGCACAAGGAGAATTACCTCACTGTCCTTCCAGGTCCCTGGAAACAAGGACTTTGACAGTGAAAGAAACTGACACACTCTCCCTACCTACAGTTTTCTGTCCCTAGAAAAAATGTTTTTTTTAAGCACAATATAGCACAAGGAGAATTCACTCACTGTCCTTCCAGGTCCCTGGAAACAAGGACTTTGACAGTGAAAGAAACTGACACACTCTCCCTACCTACAGTTTTCTGTCCCTAGAAAAAATGTTTTTTTTAAGCACAATATAGCACAAGGAGAATTCACTCACTGTCCTTCCAGGTCCCTGGAAACAAGGACTTTGACAGTGAAAGAAACTGACACACTCTCCCTACCTACAGTTTTCTGTCCCTAGAAAAAATGTTTTTTTTAAGCACAATTTAGCACAAGGAGAATTACCTCACTGTCCTTCCAGGTCCCTGGAAACAAGGACTTTGGCAGTGAAAGAAACTGACACACTCTCCCTACCTACAGTTTTCTGTCCCTAGAAAAAATGTTTTTTTTAAGCACAATTTAGCACAAGGAGAATTACCTCACTGTCCTTCCAGGTCCCTGGAAACAAGGACTTTGACAGTGAAAGAAACTGACACACTCTCCCTACCTACAGTTTTCTGTCCCTAGAAAAAATGTTTTTTTTAAGCACAATTTAGCACAAGGAGAATTACCTCACTGTCCTTCCAGGTCCCTGGAAACAAGGACTTTGACAGTGAAAGAAACTGACACACTCTCCCTACCTACAGTTTTCTGTCCCTAGAAAAAATGTTTTTTTTTAAGCACAATTTAGCACAAGGAGAATTACCTCACTGTCCTTCCAGGTCCCTGGAAACAAGGACTTTGACAGTGAAAGAAACTGACACACTCTCCCTACCTACAGTTTTCTGTCCCTAGAAAAAATGTTTTTTTTAAGCACAATTTAGCACAAGGAGAATTACCTCACTGTCCTTCCAGGTCCCTGGAAACAAGGACTTTGACAGTGAAAGAAACTGACACACTCTCCCTACCTACAGTTTTCTGTCCCTAGAAAAAATGTTTTTTTTTAAGCACAATTTAGCACAAGGAGAATTACCTCACTGTCCTTCCAGGTCCCTGGAAACAAGGACTTTGACAGTGAAAGAAACTGACACACTCTCCCTACCTACAGTTTTCTGTCCCTAGAAAAAATGTTTTTTTTAAGCACAATTTAGCACAAGGAGAATTACCTCACTGTCCTTCCAGGTCCCTGGAAACAAGGACTTTGACAGTGAAAGAAACTGACACACTCTCCCTACCTACAGTTTTCTGTCCCTAGAAAAAATGTTTTTTTTAAGCACAATTTAGCACAAGGAGAATTACCTCACTGTCCTTCCAGGTCCCTGGAAACAAGGACTTTGACAGTGAAAGAAACTGACACACTCTCCCTACCTACAGTTTTCTGTCCCTAGAAAAAATGTTTTTTTTAAGCACAATATAGCACAAGGAGAATTCACTCACTGTCCTTCCAGGTCCCTGGAAACAAGGACTTTGACAGTGAAAGAAACTGACACACTCTCCCTACCTACAGTTTTCTGTCCCTAGAAAAAATGTTTTTTTTAAGCACAATATAGCACAAGCACAAAACACACTGACACTCTCCCTACCTATCCTTCTCTTTCCCTAAACTAAAGGAATCCAGGTTAAGCAAGAAAGAAATAAAAGTCACTGTCCCTGCCTATGCTGCTCTATCCCTGCTCCGGAACACACTACACTAGGCCGCCGTGCTGGCGGCCTTTTATAGTGTGGGGCGTGTACTAAACCCCCTTAGCAATAATTGGCCACAGGCATCCTGCCTGTGGCCAATCATTGCTCTCCTCGCTGCCGGCGCTGTGATTGGCCAAGCATGCGGGGTCACAGTGCATGCTTGGCCAATCACAGCGCCTGGATGACACTGCGATGGCGTAGTGCATTGTGGGCCATTCGCGTCACTCGAATTTGGCGCGAACGGCCCAAATCGTTCGATCTTCGTCGAACGATCGAACAGCCGATGTTCGAGTCGAACGTATGTTCGACTCGAACACGGAGCTCATCCCTAGTTGTGGGGATGAGGCCCTTGTCCCCATCAACATGGGGACATCCTCCCCATGTTGAGGGCATGTGGCCTGGTACGGTTCAGGAGGGGCTCTCTCGTCCCCCCTCTTCCCCTGCGGCCGGCCAGGTTGCGTGCTTGGATAAGGGTCTGGTATGGATTTTTGGGGGGACTCCACGCATTTTTTTTAAATTTGCAGCGGGGTTCCCCTTAATATCCATTCCAGACCTGAAGGGCCTGGTAATTGAATTCTGGGGGACCCCCACGCTTTTTTTTATTTTTTATCAATGACTTTTGTATGTATTGCCAGGAGCCGACAATTCATTATAGCCGCGAGTGAGTTTTAAATGACTTTTTTTCCTTCAAAAATGACATTTTTTGCAGGGACAGTTCTAAGCACGGGAAACATGCGCCACTTTACATGCATATCATACACACCCCCCAGGTACGAAATTTAAAGGAATATTTCACTTTTATTTTTTCCTTTTAAGCATTATTAAAATCACTGCTCCCGAAAAAATGGCCGTTTTTAAAACTTTTTTTTGCATTGATACATATCCCCTGGGTCCCGGGTCCCCAAACACTTTTTAGGACAATAACTGGCATATTAGCCTTTATAATTAGCACTTTAGATTTTGAACATTCGAGTCCATTGTATTTAATAGGGTTCTAAAGTTCACACGAACATTTTGTCTGTTCGCAGGTTCTGGTGCGAACCGAACAGGGGGGTGTTCGGCTCATCCCTGATCATCTCTTCTTTCATGTGTTCTATAAAATATCTGCATTCTTCTGTACTGTCGATACAATTTACAATGTAGCAACGTTGTTATTATTGTCACATTGTTACTAATCATATGCTTATTCATAAAATATCAGATGGGTGACCTTTTATCGGCATACAATATCAATTAGAGTAACCTGTCAAATTAATGAAAAAGCTGTTTAACCAGCTTCCCGTAGTTTTTTATTTTGCTGCTTTTTTAATATTTATGCAGCACCCCTCTACCTTAGGTAGGTGCTAGGTGTAGGGTTTTGTGTTAGCTGCCAGTGCAGGTAAATTTAAGCAGGCTTATGCTGCGAGCTAGGCTTGTTTGTTTTTGATCTAGGGGCAGGGGAGTGGTTTAGTGTAGCAGTAGGTGACTGACATGTACTTCAGCTCTTGGGCGCCTCCCTGTTTCCAGTGGAGAATGTTCTGGAAAAGGGGCAGGGCTAAGTGCTTGAGTGACATGGGGTAAATGTGAGGAGCTCTGACCAATCCCCATCTAGGATTGGCAGGGGGCAGGCCTCCTACATATACCCACAGTCAGCCTGCTAGGGGAGGAGTTGTCGGTTAGGTGAACTGAAGGATGGAGTGCTAGACTGTCGTGCTTTAAAAACACCCCCATCTGGGGGGGGGTGGATCCAACAGAGGAGCTTGGGAGCTGGGAGGGAGCCTCTCCTTACACGGTCCTGGAATAGGAGCTGGAGAGGCAGTCGGTCCGCACGTCCAGAGTAAGTTCTTCAGGCAGGAGTCGGTGAGTGAAAGCACAGTGGAGACCTGGAAGAGGCACACTGGGTGTATAGCCAGAGGAGAGACTGTGGAGTTTGTGTCAAATCAATGCAGCCTGAGGGCGCAGGATTGGCAAGTCGGGCTTGCTGGGATCAGTAGTCCATCATCAAATAGGGGCCACAAATAGGGGCACTGCAGGCCCCTGGCCTATTCAGGAACATCAACTGAAACTACTAGGACTTATACAGAGTGAGGCCTAGTCTGCTGAAGATGGCGCGACAGGAGTACTAATGCTGTGACAGGAAAGTGATGTGCAGGAGGAGAAGTGTCCTGAGGTAAAAGTCTGCAGGGAGAGTGCAGAGGCGTGAAATGTTCTGAGGTGAAGTCTGTCAAGATTAGTGTCCTACCTGAGGAAGTGTGATGCATGAACTGCTATAACATTTCCAATACTACTAGTATGAACCGCTACAAAAAATGTAATACTAATTCATCCTATGGGCATCCCATGTCCCTATTCCCCATCCAAGTTAATCCCCTAATAAAAAAACAAAAAACAAAGAAAAAGATGTTTTCATTGACTACTGAGTGGGTCGGATGGATGTCTGGTAGCAGGGTGAAATATGCGTGGATGTTGTAACTAGTAGCAACCAACAGCTACATTTGGAGGTCCCACCGAGATCCACCTTCACGTTTAACCTGCTGGCCGTTGCCCCTTGCAACGCAGAAAAGGGGGAGACTTTGCTTGTCCTGCCATCTAGGGGATCAAACTAAGGGAAGGGACTATGTGTTTACTTCAAAAATGTACTTTTTGTAAGTGTTGTTGCCCATAGCAACCAAAAAGTAATAATTCATTTCTACAAGTGCCGTTGTTCATAGCAACTGTCTAGGATTGTCGTTGCCATCGCCTCCTGCTACCTAGTTACCTCAACCAGTCCTGGAGCGGACACGTGTACATAAAAGGGGACTCCCACGCTGTCTAGCAATCTACTCTAGGGGGCACTGCTACAAGGCACCTGTGAATCTAATTCAAAGAAACATGTGATAATGAGACAAAAGAAGGTGATGTCTGCGCTGTGATGGGGCAGGGGAAGTGGGAGGAGTGTCACTGTAGACACAGACAGTGATAAGTGTAAAAACAATGAACCAATGAGATGGCAAGTGATCAGGAGCACCAACAAATATATAGCATAAATTGAAACTCAATACAAACAAGAAAACACAATGTTGCAGTATCCAAAAAACTATAATGCCGCGTACACACGACCGCTTTTCTCGACGAGAATAACGGCATTTTTTTATTTCGCCGAGAAAACCGATTGTCTGTTGGCTTTATGTCGTTATTTTCAACGAGAAAAACGGCATTAAAAACGACGAGAAAAATTAGAACATGTTCTAAATTTTCTCGCCGTTTTTCACGTCGTCGTTTTTTTCATCATGAAAAATGATCGTGTGTAGGCTTTAACGACGTGAAAAAAGCACGCATGATCAGAAGCAAGTGAGGAGAAGGGAGCGCTCGTTCTGGTAAAACTACTGTTCGGAATGGAGATGGCACATTCGTCATGCATGAAATTATTACATCGTTTAATGCAGCACATTCTTTTCTTCGTTCTAATGCAGCAATATTCCAATTCTCTTGCTGCTGATGTTCTCCCAGAGTTAGGACAATCTTTGTTCTTTAGTATTTATTGTTTTATCATGATTAATCTCTATTTTGGTGAGCCAGATCTCCCTAAATACCCAAACCTTTTTACATTATTTTTTATTTTATTTTTTTAGGGTCTAATTTGTGGTATTAGATTTTAGACTGTTTTTACATATTATTTGGAGTGTGTCAAGTTACCACAACATTATTATTTATTCTAATTTGGCCTCAATGAGGTTAGTGTCCCTTGTTAATTTCACAATTTTTTATCCACTGTCCCTGCCTACTCACTTACAAACTGGCTATTTAGAAGAAAAACACATGTTCATTTTGTATCTTACAAAAAAATTCCATTTATTATGGCCTAATAACAAATTAAAAGGTAAGACAAAACAAAACCATATGTAAAGTACAAATCAAGAAGCCAGGAAGACAGCACTGGAGACCCTGCTGAAATTAGTGCAGACCCAGATCACCACAGCAAACACCAAAGCATGTGAAGACAAAAATTGGGCCCATGTGAGGCACATATCCTGGGCTCATTTTTGGGTTTTTTGTTTGACCTTCCCTGCAGCCTTCCTTGGAGGCTGTGTCCGTGGAGGAGGGACTGGAGCAGGAGCAGGGTCTGGAACAGGAGCAGGGACTGTTACAGGAGGAGGGACTGTTACAGGAGCATGGAGTGGGGCAGGAGCATGGAGTGGGGCAGGAACTTCAGCATAAAAATATGAAAGGTCCACAACGTCTGTGAAATCCTTCAGTTTGTTTAACAGGCCCATATTGACCACCTTCAATATTAGGGTTTCACATTTCAGCCTCTGGTCCAGTCCCATTTGGGGCAGTTTCTCCCCAATAAGGGCAGCAAATCCCTCTGCAGCGGTGGGGGCTCTCGGAGTGCAGCAGTAGCCTCCCTAATTAGGGCCTGGGTCTCCTCCTCCATTTGAAGCAGCCTCCTTGATCTTTTTGCTGGAATCCGCAGCAGAGGGATCTGGGGCCTGGTGTTGTGCTGGGTCCCACTGGGGCCTGCCTCTTCCTGGGTCCCACTGGGGCCTGCCTCTTCCTGGGTCCCACTGGGGCCTGCCTCCTCCTGGCTTCCAGTGGCACCTGCCTCCTCGTGTGTCCCACTGGGGCCTGTCTCCTCCTGGCTTCCAGTGGCACCTGCCTCCTTGTGTGTCCCACTGGGGCCTGTCTCCTCATCCTGTTTAAAAAAGGTACATCGAGTTAGTTTTGCCTTCATCTTTCACACACATTTGTCACCTCATGACATTTGGTAATTGAATGCTACTAAATATTAAAGTGAATCATTCTGACACCAGTATATTTCTTTTTGGTGCCCTTAATTTTTGGCCACTGCTGTCTATTGATATGTCAGACACTTTTTTTTAACTCTTAAAATTTTTCACACTTTTTTTGAAACTTTTACAACATTCAACTTTTATTACTCTAAATATTTTGTGAAATATTATACCTGGCTCCAAATATTTAAATCAGGCTCCTCCAGGACTTGAGGTTGTTCCTCCAAAGAGACCTCAACTTGGCTGGAGGCTTGGCTGCAGGGAATGCTGGAGGGAATGCTGGAGGGAAGGCTGGAGGGAAGGCTGGAGGGTTGGCTGCAGGGAAGGCTGCAGGGAAGGCTGGAGGGTTGGCTGGAGGGTTGGCTGCAAGGAAGGCTGGAGGTCGTTCTGGGTGGAAGGCTGGAAAGGGATTCCCTGGATTCCAGGTGTTCATCCAGGAAACTCAGGTGCTGATAGTACCACAGATTTGGGATGTATCGGTCCTCTGCACCTGCTCCTGACCGCAGGGATTTTAGCACTTTATTCCGTTGAGCCCGGTATGTGCCCCTAATGATCCCAATTTTTGTGTTCAGATCCTGTAGTGTTGCTGTGGGGATCTGAGTTTTCACAAATTCCAGCAAGGTCTCCAGTGCTCTCTTCCTGGCTTCTTTATTTTTATTATGTTTATTTTTAGTCTGCCATAAAATTGGAAGATTCTTCCATCTTTGCAGGAATTCCAACATAAAATCTGGGTCCTTAAATACCTTCATTTTCTCTGCAATTCAAAACCCAAATCAAAAAAAGGAATGTCAGTCAGGACTTCTCCAAATCTTTCTCACCATATATAGGCCACTAACGTAGCAATTGATCAGTCATCATAGAGTTGAGTGGACACCTGGATGTTTGTGTTGAACTCTTTTTAGCTAACTTTGTAAAAAGCTAGAGTTCGTGACCTGACTTTCCCCGAACCCAAACCCCATTGAAGTAAATGTTGCCCTGTAAATCGTGGGAATAAAAGGACTCCCCAAAAATAAAGGAGTACCTTGAACTGTCCCTGCACCAAGTGTCATTTTTTTTTTTTTAATTAACACTAAATTCACTCCTGGGTATAATTAATTGTTGTCTCCTGTCAATTGCAATACATAGGAAAGTCATTGATACAAACATTGGGAAAGCATTGTGGTTCCCCCAAATATCCATACCAGGCCCTTCAGGTCTGTCAAGGATTTTAAGGGGAACTCCCCCACAAATTCTGGGAAAAAATGGCGTGGAGTCCCCCCCCAAATCCATAACAGACCCTTATCCGAGCACGCAACCTGGCCGGCCACAGGGGAAGAGGGGGGGGACGAGAGAGCGGCCCCCCTCCCTCCTGAACCGTACCAGGCCACATGCCCTCAACATGGGGAGGATGTCCCCATGTTGATGGGGACAAGGGCCTCATCCCCACAACCCTTGCCCGGTGGTTGTGGGGGTCTGCGGGCGGGGGGCTTATCGGAATCTGGAAGACCCCTTTAACAAAGGGGACCCCCAGATCCCACCCCCCCCTATGTGAAATGGTAATGGGGGACATTGTACCCCTACCATTTCGCCTTAAAAAATGGCATTATCTAAAAAATGACACTACACGGTTTTTGACAATTCCTTTATTATTGGTTTTGTTTTTCAACCATCTTCTTCCTTCTTCTTTTCTGCATTCGAGTTTCTTCCTCCATCTTCCTCTTCATCTTCATCTTCCTTCTTGCTTCCGGCTTCTCGTCCGCATCTTGCTTTGGCTTCTTCTTTGTTCTCCCGCCGCTCCGTTTGAATTTGAGTTTCCCGCTGTGTGACGCAAAGTTAGGCAGTTCTCCTCTAGGTCCGCTGCGAGCCGGGGGACCCGCCCCCCTCTGACTGCACGGGGAAAGTACCTGTGAAATCTCTGTGCGTCAGAGGGGGGCGGGGTCGCCGGACCAAGAGGAGAACTGATGAACTGAAGCGTCCCACAGCGGGAACCTCCAATTCAAACGGAGCAGCCGGAAAAAGAAGAACCCGGAGCAAGATGCGGACGAGAACACCGAAGGAAGAAGGAAGATGAAGAGGAAGAGGAAGATGGAGGAAGAAACACGAAGCGAGAAAAGAAGAAGGAAGAAGATGGAAGAAAGCCAAACTAAAAATTAAAGGAATTGTCAAAAACTGACTACTGTCATTTTTTACATTTTGTACACTTTCTTCGTGAAATGGTATGGGTACAATGTACCCCTTACCAATTCACATATGGGGGGGGGCCGGGATCTGGGGGTCCCCTTTGTTAAAGGGGTCTTCCAGATTCCGATAAGCCCCCCGCCTGCAGACCCCCACAACCACCGGGCAAGGGTTGTGGGGATGAGGCCCTTGTCCCCATCAACATGGGGACATCCTCCCCATGTTGAGGGTATGTGGCCTGGTACGGTTCAGGAGGGAGGGGGCGCTCTCTCGTCCCCCCCTCTTCCCCTGCGGCCGGCCAGGTTGCGTGCTCCGATAAAGGGTCTGTTGTGGATTTTGGGGGGGACTCCACGCCCTTTTTTTTCCTGATTTGGGGTGGAGTTCCCCTTAAAATCCTTGACAGACCTGAAGGGCCTGCAACTCGAATTTGGGGGAACCCCCACGTTTTTATTTTGCAGTTACAACTCACTTCTCAATGTCTTGCCATTTGCCGGGAGGCAAGAATTCATTTAGAGCCGCAATTGACTTTTCAAAGTTTATTCGCAATTCAAAAATGACACTTTGTGCACGGCCAGTACTAACAGCATGGGAAGCAAGCGCCAAGTTACATGCATATTGCCCAACCCCGGCCCCGAACATACAGTGAATGAATGTTTATAGGTTTAATGCTCCTGGACACAGCCAAATTTAAAGGTCTGTACGGTCACTACATTTGCTGTTCGGGGCCGCTCAACCCTCGACATATCAAGTATGAAAAATGTTACGTACCCGCGATCTACACGTTCGTCTCCTCCGACCTTCTTCCACTCACTGAACGTCGCTTTCAACTATGTTTTTTGGAGTTATATACAGTGCGCATGCGTGACGCTCCGCACGCTTTCCCGCCCCAGACGTTCGTTACACTACTTTCCCCGCCCCTTCTCGCTACTCCTTAATGACGGAGAGTGTAAACATGTCGGCGAATCACCAACATGATGTGGAAAGTGGGGAAGAAAGCAGGCCCCGACCCAGAAGGTATAAAGCCACTAACATGAGCTTTGAGGAGATGGTGGAGATGGTCACCATATTGCTCCGGGATGATTATGACGCCAAACATGGGCCCTACAAAAAGCCAAATCAAGTGAAGGCCAAGATCATGGATAAAGTGGTCAAAGCGCTATTGCATAAATTTGGTGTTCGCAGGTCGCGGGAACAGATCCGGAAACGATGGTCGGACATTAAGTTGCGTGAGCCGGATCAATATAAAAAGATTAAAAAAGTCATCAAAAAAAGTAAGTAGATTTACATTAAATGTGATTTTTGGTAATAACGTGGTGTTGCATGTGCTTTTAAAATAATGTATGTAGTACAGTTAAAAATGTCATGTTTCATGTTTTTGGGCACACGAATCGATCGTATAAATGGTCGTTCAAACGTTCACTCAATCACAAGCTTTTGGCCCGATTCATTGTTCGAACGACATTTTATCAATCCTAAAATAATAGGCATGTTCAAATGTTTTTAGCAATGTATTCCACCAAAACATTGTTTGGGTGGTATTGAACGAGGATTTCAACGTTGGATTCTTGTGCCCAAGAACATGAAACAGGACATCATGAAATGTTTATGTGAGAAGTAATTATAAACATGTTTGTGTAGTTGTTGGTAATTAGATTTGGCTAATGTAACTAGATTCAGTGTACGTTTACAAGAGTATGCTCAGCAGCTGCTTACACATCTGGACTCATTAGCACAAGTGTGGGCCACAAGAACAACCTTTTGATGGTGTCACACACAGGTGATCCAGTGGATACCTGGTGTGTTTCCATGTGTGAAACATGACCAAAAGAGATTAATCTACCATCTTGGGAAATGGATACAATCATGTGTTCATCTCCTAAAAAATTATCACTAATACAATTGTAACACACTTCCCAAGAATGATTAATATTCCTCTTTCACGCCAAAATATATTTAGTTACACAAGTCTACCTTTTGGTTATATCTCCTAGGGCTTCAAAGAGCTAAGAGACACAAGGCTGCAAACCCCGCACCACCAACTCAAGACCCACAACCGCAGGATGTGGCAGAAGAGGGAAATGGCAACTCACCAGGTCAGTGTCATACACCACAGCCTCAGGTAATAGATGTTGGCCTGTATATTTAGTAAGACATTTTCTTTTCACTACTTCAAGGGACTTTAATGCCTGCGGCACCAGCAACCTTCACCAGAGCCACTGCCCAGATGTTGCTGAAACAAGTGAGGGTCTGCTCTCGGGAGGTTGAAAAGATAAAAGACAACCTGTTCCAGATGTGCCAAACCAACAAAATCATGGAGAAAAGACTGAAAAAACTTGAGCATATTCTTGGGAGGGTGTAAAACTTGTATATATTCTAAAAAATATTGTTTTAGTTTTTGGGGGGGAAATCTTTTATTTCTATAAAGGTATATTGTTCGTGTTGTACATTTTTGTACTGAGTTGTAAAAAGAGAAAAAAAAACTAATTCCCAAAAAAATTTGGGGTATATTTTGATACAAACGTGAAAATTTTTATACTCCTATAAAAAAATGTAATCACTAAACAATGTGTGGCTTCTTATATCAATGTTGCCCCCCCCCCCCTAAAAAAATGTGTGTGTTTAGACTCTATAAATGATTGTAATTTACTTGTTAGGAAAAAACATGGGACTACAACTGCACTAGTATAACCGAGGACAGTGATGGTGAACCTTGGCAACCCAGATGGTTTGGAACTACATTTCTAATGTTACTCAGGCACTCTGCAGTGTAGTTGAGCATCATGGGAAATGGAGTTGCAAAACATCTGGAGTGGCAAGGTTCACCATCACTGACCTAGGAGAAAGAACAAATACAACAAAAGAAAAGCAAACAAGATGTTTTCAGTATATTATTTTTTATTATGACCAAAATTGGTTTAAAAATGATCAGGCATTGCAATGGCCCCCCTACCCATAAAATATTCTAGATAGCGTTGCCGCACATCACGGCCGCTTTGGGGGGCCAAGCCTGTAGGGCCAGCTAACTGGGCTGCCAATGGTCCATCCAAGCACTGTGTGCCCTGAAGGTCAACTGTAGCTAGATAATTGTTTGAGTTTTTGAGTAAAAAATTGTGCAGTATGCAACAGCACATGACCAAATGGTTCCATTTATACTCTGCCATGTTTATCGCAGTCAGAAAAAGGCGGAAGCGACTGGCCATGATGCCAAAGGCATTTTCGACCACCCTTCGCGCTCTGGCCAGACGATAATTAAAGACCCTCCTCTCAGGGGTGAGGGACCTTTGGGGAAAAGGCCTCATCAAATGTGGTCCAAGCGCAAAAGCCTCATCTGCCAGGAACACAAACGGGAGGCCATGTTCATTATCTTCAGCAGGTGGCAATGCCAGGTCCTCTGAAAGAAGCCGGTCTGCAAACTCGGTCTGGGCGAAAACACCAACGTCAGACATCCGCCCATTTTTTCCCAACATCAACAAATAGAAACTCATAGTTGGCAGACACCACCGCCATGAGCACAATACTGTGGAAGCCTTTATAATTAAAACAAAACGATCAAGAATGGGCTGGTGGCACGATGCGGACGTGCTTGCCATCAATGGCTCCTCCACAGTTGGGAAAGTTCCACCGCTGAGAAAAATCAGATGCCACATTCTGCCATTCCTGTGGCGTCGATGGTAACTGTGGAGTCAAAGGAACAAAAAAATGAATATACTTTACTACCTATACATTGCAAGCATGTTAGCACAAAACACTCTGGGCAAAACATCAGGATAGCATTAATTTGGAAGGAGGATTTTAGAGCGGAGCTACGCAGCCAAAATACTATAAAATAACACAGCAGCTCCAGCTACAGCAGCTGCAGAGGTTTGCTAATTGTACACTTACCTGTCCTGGAGTCCAGCAACGTCCGCAGCAGAGGACGAACAATTGCTCGTCACTCTGCTGCCCCCTCTGCCATCCTCGGTGAGGGAACCAGGAAGAGAAGCCTTGCGGCTTCACTGCCCAGTTCCCAAACGCACATGCACGAGAAGCGCTGCACAGTTCAGACTGGTCCTCCTGTGTTCTGTGAGACAAGTGTTTCCAAGAACACTACGGGTCTTCTGCGGGAAGTGACTTGGCTCAGGCAGATTTGCCGCAGAGATGACTCCCGGATGTGGGTGAAAATACCTGGCTTAAACAGGTATCTTCACCCCCCTCCCCCCAATTTTGACACCGGGGGAGGGTTACGATGAGCGGACCCCCAAAATTTTGGATGGAGGTCCGCTTGAATAAGATAGAAAAATAAGCAACAAAAACATCACCCACTCTGATGGACCTGTGAAATTCTTAGAGGGTGGAGGGGTTGAGATGAGTTGGGGACATCATAATTCAAATCTATAGTACTATGTAATTTATTTGGGTAGATTAGACAAAAATCAAAGAATTAGGGGGGGGGGGGGGGGGAAATCAGGCAATCTAAGCACTACAATGGAGCGTCCAAAACAAAAATGGGGATTGACTAGGCTAGGTGTGTTTGGGCCCAGGATCTAATGCTGGAGATTGGTTTAAAAACAAATATGCATGTAGCCAAAGAACATAGAACATTCAAAGCTTACAACATGCAGGGGGACAAAGGGGACATTCACAGCATATTCAAATCATGGTAATTAGAGACAGTTCAAAATATACTATACATTAGCAAGCATAAAAAAAACATAGATTGTGATGTTTATAAAGGAGAAAACTTACCTTAAGATAGTCCTCATGAAGGACCTGGATAATGGCAGAGCAGGTCTCAGGGATAATGACGCCCAGAGCCTGGGGGGAGATGCCTGTCGAGAACTTGAGGTCCTGCAAGATTCTCCCAGTCGCAAGGTATCGCAACGTGGCGATGAGCCTCTGCTCAGCAGTAATGGCTTCCCGCATAACGGTGTCCTGCCTGGTGATATAGGGGGACACCAAAGCCAAGAGCTGCTGAAAAACGGGGTCAGACATCCTAAGAAAATTCCTGAAATCATCAGGGTTATTCTCCTGGATCTCCCGCAGCAGAGGCATATGACATAATTGGTCCCTCTGGAGCAACCAATTCTTGGTCCATGAACTCCTCCTCACCCTCCTCATGGACCGGATCTGGGACATAGCAACAAGCCCAGCAGAAAGCACAGCACGATCTCGGCGACAAAAACGTACCCGCAACATGGCTTCAAAACGGTCGTCTAATCAGAACGAACTAAAAGAACGCACTGAAGAACAGCAAGGCCTATGAAGAACGAGCTGAAAAACAGTAACGAGCGGACAAGAACGCACTGCAAAAACAGATACGAACTCACTACACGCACTGAAAGCCAGATACGAACCCACAAGCACAAACTGAACTCCCGAAAACGATCTTTAAAGCACGAAGACTGAAAAGCGCGAATCGTCTCTTCCCAAACTTTTACTAACACGCGGTAACACGAAATCAGCAAAAGCAGCCAAAAGGGTGGCGCGAACAGAATGAAACTTCCCCTTTATAGTGCCGTCGTACGTGTTGGACGTCACCGCGCTTTGCTAGATCAGTTTTTTTCACGATCGTCTGTAGGCAAGGCAGGCTTGAGAGGAAACAAGAAAAATAACGTTGAGAAAATCAACGTTTTTTTTCTTGACATGAAAACCAGTCGTGTGTACGCGGCATAATGCTGCATACACACGACCATTTTTAATGACGAGAAAAATGCAATTTTTTAAAATGGTCATTAAAAATGATCGTGTGTGGGCTTCAGAGCATTTTTCACGACGTGAAAAATGGCCATGAAAAAATTGGAACATGATCTAATTTTTCTCGTTGTTTTTCACGTCGTCATTTTTCTCGTCATGAAAAACGGCCATAGCTATGATTAAACACTAATGCCGTGTACACACGACCGTTTTTCTCGTCGAGAAAAACAAAATTTTTTCCTTTTGACGAGAAAAACGATCGTCTGTGGGCATTTTGTCGTTTTTCTCGACGAGAAAAACGGCATTAAAAACGACGAGAAAAATTAGAACATGTTCTAATTTTTCTCGTCGTTTTTCCCGACATTTTTTCCGCAGCAGTTTTCCCATAGGGAAACACTGCCGCGGAGCCCACAGACGGTCGTTTTTCTCGAGAAGAGAAAAAATTTCGTGAAAAACGACCGTGTGTGGGGAACAAGCCGTTCCCTCGTTTTTAATGTCATTATTCACGGCGTTTTTTTTAACCGCCGTGAATAATGATCGTGTGTACGCGGCATAAGAAAGTGTGAAACTAGTCAGCTCTAACCAGAATTTTGTGACTTGCTGTGCTCTATTTGGATTTTTTGAAGATTTTACATAATAAAGGCTTTTTATTGGAGTGCTGCTGTCCAGAAGACTCGATCTTTTGTTTTACTACACCACTAACCTGCTTTCAAGACTTTGTGTGCCACAGCCGCAGGAGAATTGGAGGGCCGGAGGGGGCCAAGGATCACAAACCAGAGCAGAGAGGTGTTGCAGCCAGGCGATTCCTCTACAAAGATCCTGGACATACAGGATGAGGAGAATGCTGCCGTGACCTGTGGACTGGCCAAGGGCCTGGTGACTGCAAGTGCTAGTTAGGGATGAGCTTCGAGTTCGAGTCAAACTCATGTTCGACTCGAACATTGCCTGTTCGCCATTTGGGGTGTTCGCGGCAAATTCGAAAAGCCGCGGAACACCCCGTAAAAGTCTATGGGAGAAATCTAAAGTGCTAATTTTAAAGGCTTATATGCAAGTTATTGTCATAAAAAGTGTTTGGGGACCCGGGTCTTGCCCCAGGGGACATGTATCAATGCAAAAAAAAGTTTTAAAAACTGACGTTTTTTCGGGAGCAGTGATTTTAATAATGCTTAAGGTGAAACAATAAAAGTGAAATATTCCTTTAAATTTCGTACCTGGAGGGGGGGGGGGGTGTATAGTATGCCTGTAAAGCAGCGCTTGTTTCCCGTGCTTAGAACTGTCCCTGCACAAAGTGTCATTTCTGAAGGAAAAAAAGTAATTTAAAAGCACTCGCGGCTATAAAGAATTGTCGGCTCCCGGCAATACAGAGAAAAGTCATTGATAAAAAAGAAAAAAAAATGTGTGGGGGTCCCCTCAAATTCAATTACCAGGCCCTTCAGGTCTGGTATGGATATTAAGGGGAACCCTGCGTCAAAAAAAAAAAAATGATGTGTGGTTCCCCCCAAATATCCATACCAGACCCTTCAGGTCTGGTGTGGATTTTAAGGGGAACTCCACGCCAAATTTAAAAAAAAATGTCGTGGAGTTCCCCCCAAAAATCTATACCAGACCCTTTATCCGAGCACGCAACCTGGCAGGCCGCAGGAAAAGAGGGGGGGACGAGAGAGCGCCCCCCCTCCTGAACCGTACCAGGCCACATGCCCTCAACATGGGGAGGATGCTTTGGGGGTCTGGGACCCCTCAAAGCACCATGTCCCCATGTTGATGGGGACAAGGGCCTCATCCCCACAACCCTTGCCTGGTGGTTGTGGGGGTCTGCGGGCGCGGCGCTTATCGAAAACTGGAAGACCCCTTTAACAAAGGGGACCCCCCGATCCTGGCCCCCCTTATGTGAATTGGTAAGGGGTACATTGTACCCCTACCATTTCACAAAGAAAGTGTAAAAACTTGTAAAAAAACACACAGACACAGTTAGGAAAGTCCTTTATTAAAAATAAAAAAATAAAAAACCCATTCCAGCAATGTAATCCAGTGTCCCGCGGTGACCCGATGTCAAGCGCCGCAGTCTCCTCCAGTCTCCACTCCACACGAAACCCCCATGACGTACGAGAGGGCGGGGTCACCCGTCACATCATAGGGTAAGCCCCAGCTTTCCCCGCTTGCCGGAGAATAGCCAATGATGTAGGCGGTATCCCGGGGCTTACCCCTATGATCTGACGGGTGACCCCGCCCCCTCGTACGTCAGACCCCGCCTATGTCATTGGCTGAGCGGACCTGACGGGGAACTTCCTCCGCAGTGTAATAAATGAATAGACCCCGCCCCTTCTCACGTTCCCCATTAGGTCCCCGTGCTTGCGGGAAATAGCCAATGACGTAGGCGGGATTCTGCCTACGTCATTGGCTATTCTCCGGCAAGCGGGGAAAGCTGGGGCTTACCCTATGATGTGATGTGTGACCCCCCCCTCATACGTCATGGGGGTTTCATGTGGAGTGGAGCCTGTAAGAAACTGCAGCGCTGGACATCAGATCACCGCGGGACACTGGATTACATCGCTGGAATGGATTTTTTTCTTTTTTTTTAATAAAGGACTTTCCCAACTGTGTCTGTGTGTTTTTTTACAATGTTTTACACTTTCTTTGTGAAATGGTAGGGGTACAATGTACCTCTTACCAATGGAGGGAACTCCATGCCATTTTTTTAAAATGTGGCGTGGAGTTCCCCTTAAAATCCATACCAGACCTGGACCTGGATATTTTGGGAGAACCCCACGTAATTTTTTTTAAAAAATTTGACGCAGGGTTTTCCTTAATATCCATACCAGACCTGAAGGGCCTGGTAATGGAATTTGGGGGGACCCCCACGCATTTTTTATTTATTTTTATCAATGGCTTTTCTCTGTATTGCCGGGAGCCGACAATTCATTATAGCCGCGAGTGCTTTTAAATGACTTTTTTTCCTTCAGAAATGACACTTTGTGCAGGGACAGTTCTAAGCACGGGAAAAAAGCGCTGCTTTACAGGCATACTATACACCCCCCAGGTACGAAACTTAAAGGAATATTTCTCTTTTATTGTTTCACTTTAAGCATTATTAAAATCACTGCTCCCGAAAAAACTTCAGTTTTTAAAACTTTTTTTGCATTGATACATGTCCCCTGGGGCAGGACCCGGGTTCCCAAGCCCTTTTTAGGACAATAACTTGCATATTAGCCTTGGTAATTAGTAGGGATGAGCTTCGAGTTCGAGTCAAACTCATGTTCGACTCGAACATTGCCTGTTCGCCCGTTCGCCGAACAGCGAACAAATTGGGGTGTTCGCGGCAAATTCGAAAAGTCTATGGGAGAAATCTAAAGTGCTAATTATAAAGGCTTATATGCACGTTATTGTCATAAAAAGTGTTTGGGGACCGGGGTCCTGCCCCAGGGGACATGTATCAATGCATTTTTTTTTTTTAAAACGGCCGTTTTTTCAGGAGCAGTGATTTTAATAATGCTTAAAGTGAAACAATAAAAGTGAAATATTCCTTAAAATTTTG
The DNA here is from genome assembly GCA_029206835.1 of Rana muscosa. Taxonomy (NCBI): domain Eukaryota; kingdom Metazoa; phylum Chordata; class Amphibia; order Anura; family Ranidae; genus Rana; species Rana muscosa. Next base: position 363,839,872 of record CM055118.1, on the reverse strand, counting down.
TACCTGGGGGGTGTGTATGATATGCATGTAAAGTGACGCATGTTTCCCGTGGTTAGAACTGTCCCTGCACAAAGTGTCATTTTTGAAGGAAAAAAAGTAATTTAAAACTCACTCGCGGCTATTATTGAATTGTCGGCTTTTATCAATACATAGAAAAGTCATTGATAAAAAAAAAAAGCGTGGGGGTCCCCCAGAATTCAATTACCAGGCCCTTCACGTCTGGAATGGATATTAAGGAGAACCCCGCCGCAAATTTTAAAAAAATGTGTGGAGTTCCCCCAAATATCCATACAAGGCCCTTCAGATCTGGCATGGATTTTAAGGGGAACTCCACCCCAAATTAAAAAAAAATGGCGTGGAGTCCCCCCAAAAATATATACCAGATCCTTATCCGAGCACGCAACCTGGCCGGCCGCAGGGGAAGAGGGGGGGATGAGAGAGCGCCCCCCCTCACTCCTGAACCGTACCAGGCCACATGCCCTCTACATGGGGAGGATGTCCACATGTTGATGGGGACAAGGGCCTCATCCCCACAACCCTTGCCCGGTGGTTGTGGGAGTCTGCGGGCGGGGGGCTTATCGGAATCAGGAAGACCCCTTTAACAAAGGGGACCCCCAGATCCCGCCCCCCCATGTGAATTGGTAAGGGGTACATTGTACCCCTACCATTTCACGAAGAAAGCGTAAAAAAAATAAAAAATAAACCCACACAAACACCTTGAAAAAGTCCTTTATTAAAAAAAAATTATTAAAAAAAAAAACATTCCAGCGGTGAAATCCAGTGTCCCGCGGCGATCCCGATGTCCAGTGCTGTCCGTCATTGGTTGTGCCTGAGCGGACCTGATGGGGAACTTCCTCCGCAGTGTTTTAAATGTATACACCCGCCCCTTCTAAAGTTCCCCATCAGGTCCGCTCAGCGGACCAGATGCGGAACATGACAAGGGGCGGGTCTATACATGTATTACACAGTGAAGGCAGTTCCCCATCAGGTCCGCCCCCCTCGGTATGTCAGACCCCGCCTACGTCATTGGCCTGAGCGGGAAACTTCCTTCACTGTGTAAATTTAAATTACACAGTGAAGGAAGTTCCCCGCTCAGGCCAATGACGTAGGCGGGGTCCGACATACCGAGGGGGCGGACCTGATGGGGAACTTCTCTCACTTTGGTAATACATGTATAGACCCGCCCCTTGTCATGTTCCGCATCTGGTCCACTGAACGGACCTGATGGGGAACTTTAGAAGGGGCGGGTCTATACATTTAAAACACTGAGGAGGAAGTTCCCCATCAGGTCCGCTCAGGCACAGTCAATGACGGACATCGCCGCGGGACACTGGATTTCATTGCTGGAATGTTTTTTTTTTTTAATAAAGGACTTTTCCAAGGTGTTTGTGTGTTTTTATTTACATTTTTTGACACTTTATTTGTGAAATGGTAGGGGTACAATGTACCCCTTACCAATTCACATAGGGGGGCCGGGATCTGGGGGTCCCCTTTGTTAAAGGGGTCTTCCAGATTCCGATAAGCCCCCCGCCCGCCTGGTACGGTTCAGGAGGGAGGGGGGCCGCTCTCTCATCTCCCCCTCTTCCCCTGCGGCCGGCCAGGTTGCATGCTCGGATAAGGGTCTGGTATGGATTTTTGGGGGGACTCCACGCCATTTTTTTTAAATTTGGGGTGGAGTTCCCCTTAAAATCCATGCCAGATCTGAAGGGTCTGGTATGGATATTTGGGGGAACCCCACGCCATTTTTTTTTAAATTTGCGGCGGGGTTCCCCTTACTATCCATTCCTGACCTGAAGGGCCTGGTAATTGAATTCTGGGGGACACCCCACGCTTTTTTTTTTTTTTTTATCAATGACTTTTCCATGTATTGCCGGGAGCCGACAATTCATTAATAGCCGCGAGTGAGTTTTAAATGACTTTTTTTCCTTCAAAAATGACACTTTGTGCAGGGACAGTTCTAAGCACGGGAAACATGTGCCACTTTACATTCATATCATACACACACCCCAGGTACGAAATTTAAAGGAATATTTCACTTTTATTTTTTCACTTTAAGCATTATTAAAATCACTGCTCCCGAAAAAACGGTCGTTTTTAAAACTTTTTTTTGCATTGATACATGTCCCCTGGGGCAGGACCCGGGTCCCCAAACACTTTTTAGGACAATAACTTGCATATAAGCCTTTATAATTAGCACTTTAGATTTCGAACGTTCGAGTCCATTGTATTTAATAGGGTTATAAATTTCACACAAACATTTTGTCTGTTCGCAGGTTCTGGTGCGAACCGAACAGGGGGTTGTTCGGCTCATCCCTGGTAATTAGCACTTTTGCTTTCTACCGTTCGAGTCCATTGTATTTAATAGGGTTGTAAAGTTCGCGCAAACTTTAGGTCTGTTTGCAGGTTCTGGTGCGAACCGAACGGGGGGGGGGGGGGTGTTCGGCTCATCCCTAGTGCTAGTGTGCAGGGATCGGATGACATCCGTGAAGATCCGGCCTGCTCTAAGTCCCTTGCTGTACCTATTCAGAAGGAGCCCATGCTAGAGGAAGGAGTGCCTCCAGGTGAGCTGGATGAGGTAAGTGAGGGCATTGATTGGGGTTCCCCTAGAATACTGGAAAAATATGGGTCCATCGAGAGACTGTTTGCCTGGTCATCCCCTGAGGAAAGCTCCAGTGAGGAGGAATGGGAGACAGGAGACTCCCATTCTACTGAGACCCATTATGAGGCCATGGAAGAACCACAGCCCCCAGTATGAACCCCAGTTTCTAACAGCAGACTCTTTGTAAATCGACCTTCCACTACCAAGATCAGAGCACCCACCTACAGGCAATGGGTGATAAAGGCCCAGGATTCTTCTGTCTTGCCCGGGAAAGGGAAGCCTAAAGAACTGCCAAGACTCTCGCTTCCAGAGGGAGATTCAACAAAGGGTTGCTTTGGAGTGGAGTTTTGACTACCCGTATGTCCCCTCTCAGATCATGGACATTGTGGAGAGCTCACGGGGAGAGTGGGAAGATGACCTAATCTGGCAGTTTATGCACGTCCCAAAATCTTAAAGGGTGCTAGAGAGTGATGCTTGGGCCCGGTTCAAGGACATTCAACAGGAATGGAAATTGGGACGTGTTATTTACAAAGACCGAGTCCTGGTTGTAAAGGCGGGTCGGTCTACCAGGAGTCATTCGGTCTCTGTCAGAGGAGAAGGGGACAGCCAAAGGAGGTTGCCGGATCCATGCTTCTATATGTGAGGAGGACTGCTGTGCTGTGCAGCCCATATAGGAGTGGCCACAGGGGCTGCAAGAACAGGGCAAGGCCTGTGTGGTTTTCTCCACTGACAACAAAAATTTATTTACAGGGACAGTGTCTGCCTGCCACCCAGGGTGCCTGATGGAAGGATTGTTAATCAAGGACACTAGGGTGTACTGTCCATGCCTACTTCTTTGCTACGTGCTATTCAAGAAGAGGCCCCTTCACTCAGGAGCAAAAGAAGGACTGTTACAGGTCCCACATATACTGTATGTTTGTTATTATTCTGCTGGGGGTTAACCTAGATCCCTCCTGACAGAGTAATGACAAGCGGGTAAATATATGTGGGAAATGTGAATTTGATATTTCTCTGGTGGGAGGATTATAACCCCCTCCCAGTGGTTGTGTAAATTGTATAGTTAGGTTGTAAAGATAGGATGCGTTGATTTTTTTGTCTTCTCTTAGGAACATCAGAGATGGGACGGCTGTCTATTTCCACCGCCTCGGACCTGTGGGAGCAATGCTCTGGCTCTGAAGTGTATGTGCTTAGATGCAGGGACCTGTAGTTAGGATTTTGTGTTGAAGTGTACAGTGTAAATATGCAACAGAAATGGTAATATCTATATTTTTCATATTTTTGTACGCAATTTATTTGTAATATAGCCCTGTCCAAGTTATTTATTTTCCCCCATCCAACTTGTAACATGGGATGGAGGGGATGATGATAATGAGGTCACTCACTCTACTTGGGTGAATGATACAGCAAATAAGGAAAGTGAGAGGAAGGAACAACCCCAACGATGCAGCAGCTATTTAGGAGATGTTGCATAGATTGAGACAGCAAGCTTTGGGCAGTGATTGGATGTAAGGCCAAAAGCATATTTCAGAGTCCAGTATAACACCTAGCACACTGGCATGCAAGGGATGGGTTAATAGTTGTGCCATCTGTCCTGACAGAGAAGTTAGTGGGGGAGGAAATATTATGAGCTTAGTTTTGGATAGATAGAGTTTGAGAAAGTGGTGTGACATTCAAACTGATACTGTATATCTGTTGTAATTAGTGATGTGTGTGGAGACTGGTGGAGTGAGCTGAGGGATATAGAGATACATTTGGGTGTCATAAGCATAGAAATGGTATTGGAAGCCATGAGAGGAAATCAACTGACCTGGGGGGGGGGGGTGTAGATTAAGAATCAGAGAGGTCCAAGACCAGAACCTTGGGGGACCCTGGCAGAGAAAGGAAGAGGAGAAGAGAAAGTAGGATTGTGACACTAAAGGTTCTGTCAGATAGGTAGGATAAGAACCAGCAAAGAGTACAGTCATGGAGACCAAAGGAGTGTTTTGTTTGTTTGTAGTAGGGGATGGTCAACTGTCTCAAAGGCAGCAAAGAGATCCAGAGTTAGAAGTACAGAATTGTGTCCATTGAATTTAGTCATTAGTAGATGCTTTGTGAGTTTTGGGAGAGCAGTTTCTGTGGAATGTTGAAGATGAAATCCCGACTGAAGAGGATCAAGAAGGTTATTCTCAGTGAGGTGGGTGCTTTAGAATTTGGAGGAATTATTATTATATTATTATTTGTTATATATATTTTATAGTTATTTATTATATTATAATTTATGATTTTGTTTTTTGAACTTTATCATACCCGGGATGTCTACTAGACTCTGGTTTGGACAGATTTAAGTGAGTTATTCCTAAGAATTACAGGCCTACAATATAAAACGCCAAATTTCCATGCAGAATAATGGTACCGCTTTCAGCACCTAAAATCTGCCAGAATCATACCGCCAGGGAGGTTAAGGGTGCTCAAACATAGTATTTGGAAGACAAACAAAGATTATTTTCTAAAAGTTATAATTTTATTCATATATGTTCATGTCAATAAAAGTATGAAAAAAGGTACAGCGCAGTGCACTCTTTTCCTGAAAAGCACCCTTAAAGTCTCATGTACTCCCCCATTTTGGGGTTCTTTATACATATGGGGGTGACTAGTGCATGTTTTAGGGAGTTGGGGAATATGCCAGAAGAGAGGAAGAGATTTAAGAAGTGAGTTAGAAAGGGTAGGATAGAATCAGAGGGTAACCATAGGATTTGTGAGGGAACAGGGTCCAGGGAGCAGGTGATTAGGTGGGTGTTAGAAAAAAAGTTTAAAAACCCCATCTATACCCCCATCTATAGTAGTGGGGTTGAATGAGAAAAGTAATGATTGTACCTGTGGAAATGGAATGTTAAGTAGGGGAGGTACAGTGCCTTGAAAAAGTATTGATACCCCTTGAAATGTTCCACATTTTGTCATGTTACAACCAAAAATGTAAATGAATTTTATTGGGATTTTATGTGATAGACCAACACACAGTGGTGCATAATTGGGAAGTGGAAGGAAAATGATAAATGGTTTTCAACATTTTTTACAAATAAATATGTGAAAAGTGTGGGGTACATTTGTATAGCGCCCCCGGAGTCAATACTTTGTAGAACCACCTTTCACTCCAATTACAGCTGCAAGTCTATTTGGGGATGTCTCTACCAGCTTTGCACATCTAGAGAGGGACATTTTTGCCTATTCCTCTGTGCAAAATAGCTCAAGCTCTGTCAGATTAGATGGAGAGCATCTATGAACAGCAATGTTCAAGTCTTGCCACAGATTCTCAATTGGATTTATGTCTGGACTTTGACTGGGCCATTCTAACACATGAATAGGCTTTGATCTAAAACCATTCCATTGTAGATCTGGCTGTATGTTTAGGGTCGTTGTCTTGCTGGTGAACCTTCGCCCCAGTCTCAAGTCTTTTGCAGACTCTGATGCCGTGTACACACGACCGTTTTTAATGTCATTGAAAAAAATATGTTTTTCTCGACGTGATTCTTCTCAAGCCTGCCTTGCCTACACACGATCATGAAAAAAAAAATGCTAGAGCAATGCACGGTGACGTACAAAATGTACGACGGCACTATAAAGGGGAAGTTCCATTCGGATGGCGCCACCCTTTGGGCTGCTTTTGCTGATCCTTGTGTTAGTAAAGTTTGGTGAGAGACGATCTCCATTACGAATGCTAGTTTTACCAGAACGAGCGCTCCCGTCTCATTACTTGCTTCTGGGCATGCGCGTTTTTTTCACGTCGTTAACCTGCACACGGCCGTTTTTCATGACGAGAAAAACGACGGCGTGAAAAACGACGGGAAAAATTAGAGCATGTTCCAAATTTTTAATGGCCATTTTTCACGTCATGAAAAATGCTCTGGAGCCTACACACGATCGTTTTTAATGACCAAATAAAAAAATGGCATTTTTCTTGTCATCAAAAACGGTCGTGTGTACGCGGCATAACAGGTTTTCTTCTCAGACTGCCCTGTATTTGGCTCCATCCATCTCCCCATCAACTCTTACCAGCTTCCCTGTCCCTGCTGAAAAAAAGCATCCCCACAACATGATGCTGCCACAACCATGTTTCACGGTGGGGATGGTGTGTTCAGGGTGATGTGCAGTGTTAGTTTTCCGCCACACATAGCGTTTTGCTTTTAGGCCAAAAAGTTCAATTTTGGTCTCATCTGACCTGAGCACCTTCTTCCACATGTTTGCTGTGTTCCCCACATGGCTACTCGTAAACTGCAAGTGCTGGGGGGGATATCTGGGATATAGGGGGGTCAGAGTGCTGGGAGGATATCTGGTGTGTAGAGGGGTCAGAGTGCTGGGAGGATATCTGGGGTGTAGAGGGGTCAGAGTGCTGGGGAGATAACTGGGGTGTAGAGGGGTCAGAGTGCTGGGGGGATATATGGGGTGTAGAGGGGTCAGAGTGCTGGGGGGATATCTGGGGCGTAGAAGGGCCATAGTGCTGCGGAGGCATCAATCTAGCAGATATATTATATGCACAGGACAGGTTTGTTACTTTATGTATGTAGTATTTTCCCACTGTTTCTTTGGTGTACAGAATGATTGTTCATGTAGTTAATGCGGAGCTCCACCCAAAAAGGGTAAGCTCCGCTTGTCTGCCTCCTACCTACTTGATGTCTGTTTACCTGCACTGTCTCCATCATAGGGGCCCCAGAGCATTACTTTGCCCAGGGGCCCATGATACCATTAAGACGGCCCTGTCTTCTTCCACATGTTTGCTGTGTCCCCCACATGGCTTCTCGCAAACTGCAAACAGGACTTCTTACGGCTTTCTTTCAACAATGTCTTTCTTCTTGCCACTCTTCCATAAAGGGCAGATTTGTGGAGAGCACGACTAATAGTTGTCCTGTGGACAGATTCTCCCACCTGAGCTGTGGATCTCTGCAGCTCCTCCAGAGTTCCCATGGGCCTCTTGGCTGCTTCTCTGATGAATGTTCTCCTTGCCCGGCCTGTCAGTTTAGGGGGACGGCCATGTCTCAGTAGGTTTGCAGTTGTGCCATACTCTTTCCATTTTCGGATGATGAACAGAGCTCTGTGAGATGTTCAAAGCTTGGGATACTTTTTTAGAACCTAACCCTGCTTTATACTTCTCCGCAACTTTATCCCTGACCTGTCTGGTGTGTTCCTTGGCCTTCATGATGCTGTTTGTTCACTAATGTTCTCTAGCAAACCTCTGAGGGCTTCACAGAACAGCTGTATTTATACTGAGAATAAATTACACACAGGTGGACTCTTTACTAATTAGGTGACTTCTGAAGGCAATAGGTTCCACTAGATTTTAGTTAGGGGTATCGTTTAATTGTAAAAAATGTTGAAAAACATTTATCATTTTCCTTCCACTTCACAATTATGTGCCACTTTGTGTTGGTCTATCACATAAAATCTCAATAAAATACATTTACGTTTTTGGTTGTAACATGACAAAATGTGGAAAATGTCAAAGGGTATGAATACTTTTTTCAAGGCACTGTATCTGTACAGCTGAGATCACACTGGGTAGGTAGTGAGTGAGTTAGTGGATGGAGGCAGTGGAGGAGGAAGTAGAGAGTTTAAGATAGAGAAGAGTTGATCTGAAATGGATAATAAATTGATATGAGTATGATAAAATAGGTCTGCTTGGCAATGCGAAGGCAAGAATTGTATTTTAGAGAGCAGATTTATATTAGATGCAATCTTTCTGGGACTTACTGTAGCCTTATGCCACAGGTGCTGTAGCGCGTGGCTATGTTTTTTGAGACTTCTGGTATCATCTGTTTGCCAAGATTGTAGAGGTTGGGACCTGATTCTGTGTGTAGTGAGGGGGACGAGTGAATCCAGGGAGAATGACAGTGAACTGTTGTAGACAGAAGTGGCTAAGTTGGGGCAGAACAGGGGTTAGATTTTGATATAAAGGTGGTCAGTAGCAGAGTAGACAAGATATGTGTTGAGGTGGCAAAAGTTTTAACAAGTAACTGTTATGCCCCGTACACATGAGCGGAAATTCAGTCGGAAAAACCTTGGATGGTTTTTCCGACGGAATTCCGCTCAAGCTTGGCTTGCATACACACGGTCACACAAAAGTTCTTTGAACTTTCGACCTTCAAGAACGCGGTGACGTAAAACACTACTGTATAGAAGGAAGAGGCTTAAATGGACTATGTGGGCACCATATGTGAGATCGATGTACGGTCAAGGGTATAAATATAAAAGGTTTTTATTAAACAAATATAAAACAAGTTTACCATGTACATGTTTATAGATTAAAAAATCGTTTTGTGACAAACATAAAACCACTCATATAGGCATACCATTGTTGCCAATGGAATGTCATACATATACAGTAGCAAAGTATACAAGACTCAACATGTTTCACGTTTTATGATTCCGTAGAATCCGCTTCTTCAGGAGCTAGATAACAAGCAATATTTTTCAGTAGATAAATATGAGTTTTGTCACGTGGCATGGGAGCTGGGCCACATAGTGACCGAGATGCGGATCAGTCAAGTGGGTCCGTCCTGGAGGACAACAGGACCCTCACCAGAGACCACAGATATCCAGAGGTGTATATCTCCTAAGGCGACACATCCAATTCATCCCAGAGGCATCAAGCACATGGAGCAAGGATTAATGAAGGTAATTAGCCCCTCTGTGTACAGGAAGGGCTGTAGCATAAATAGCAAGAATGTTAAATAACACTATGCTATATATTGATTTAAGTCTATCTAGTTGGCCTATTTAGAACCTTATAGCAGGTGGAAGTATACCTGAATGCCTTTAAAAGGCAGGGAGGAGCCTAGAAGAGGATGTTCGGGGCCACTCTGTGCAAAACGAGCTGCACAGTGGAGGTAAGTATGATATGTTTGTTATTTAAAAAAAAAAAATAGGAACCTTTACAACCACTTTACATGAAGAGGGGAGGTGGGTGAAGTAACTGAAAGGTGCTATGGGGAGATAGAATGATTCCCACTCCACTTCCATTCTTTCCACTGTCCAATGTGCATTACGAGCTGATTTTAATCAGATAGAGCCTACATATTTTCTTGGCTGGAGGATGTCCAGCCTTATCTTACTTGACCTGGGAAAATTGCAGCCCATGGGACACATGGCCCTTTGGCTGTCCCTGTCTGGCCCCCAATGCTTCCACTGGCAGCATGCCTCTCTGAGCCAGTCAGTTCTCGAGGACAGCATGGTGACAGATAATGTAAGCTGCAAGACATGGAAGGCGATAAGCCTGAGCCGCTGATTGATACAGCAGAAAGGTTCGGTTAGGTTCAAGCAGAACTGCATTGCTTAGCTCAGTTCCTGCCACTCTGTTACCCGGCCAAGTTCTTCCTGTGTTAGCGCCTGCATGCTGCAAACCCCAAGTGCTGTGTACATGTTCTTCACGCCAGTAATCACTGTTGTACCAACCTTAGGCTCTCTCCTTCCAATCACATGGCTTGCATTTCTGCCAGTTTTCTCCCTGAGTCTGATGCAAGGTTTACAAGCTCCCTCATCAATTTTGACATCTTGACCCCATCTTCCTCCAGCTTTGGCATCTTCGGCCTTATTGACTGGCCTGAGATGATGGGAATCTTTCATATGCCCATGCTCAACTCAGTGTATATTCTAAAGCTTCTTGTGATAGTAGCACACACACACACACACACACACACACAAGAAAGTAGCATAATAAAAAAAAAATTAAAGACCTAAAGAACCCCTACACACAGACGTACACATAAATAGTCAGGAAACACATATATACAAAAATGACATTTACATATTACACAACCCTAACATATGTCAGATGCAGGATTTTTAAGGAACATCATTTCAGTTTATATCTGAATTGATGGACTATAATGGGCACTTAGGCCTCTTTCACACTGGGGCGGTTTGCAGGCGCTATTGTTCTAAAAATAGCGCCTGCAAACCGTCCCTAAACAGCGGCTGCTGTTTCTCCAGTGTGAAAGCTCCGAGGGCTTTCACACTGGAGCGGTGCGCTAGCAGGACGGTAAAAAAAGTCCTGCTAGCCGCATCTTTGGAGCGGTTAGAAGAGCGGTGTGTTTACCGCTCCTCCACCGCTCCTTCCCATTGAAAGCATGGGGAAACCGTGGTAATGCGCCTCTGCAGAGGCGCATTGCCAGCGGTATTAACCCTTTTTCGGCCGCTAGCGGGGGTTAAAACCGCAACGCTAGCGGCCGAATACCTCCGCAATTCTGACGGCTATACCGCCACCGCACCCACCGCCCCAGTGTGAAACCAGCCTTACATTTTAGCATATACACATTTAATATTTATTAGGCTGACACAGTCTATTCCTTTTTTAATTAAAGGGGTTGTAAAGAAATTATTATTATTTTTTTTAAAATAACAAATATGTTATACTTACCTCCACTGTGCAGCTCGTTTTGTACAGAGTGGCCCCGAACAGCGCCTTCTGGGGTCCCTCGGCGGCTGTCTCGGCTTCTCCCCGCAAGAACTCACCACCTTCATGCGAGCGAGCTCGCATGGTGATGAGTTCTTTCGGGCGCACTCCTGTGATATAGCCAGCGGCTATTGCCACTCACTGTATCACTCTGCCCCGCCCCCCCGGCGCGTCATTGGATGTGATAGACAGCAGCGCGAGCCTACGGCGGCGCTGCTTTCAATCCATCCAGTGTAGCCAATCAACGGCCAGGCAGAGAAAAGAGCAGGATGTTGGGGGCGAGCGCGGGACTTTCAAGGGCTCTGGTAAGTAAAACAGGGGCTCAGGGGGGGGGCGGTATTGTCGGATGTTTTTTCACCTTAATGCATAAGATGCATTAAGGTGAAAAAACTTTTTCCTTTACAACCCCTTTAAACACATTCACAATTGTCCAGCTATAAATTAACCCCTTGCCAACCCCCCACATACATATACTGTGGGACGGTGGTTCCTATCTCTGGCGACCTGTTACCGCTGTGATTAGACACAGCATGAGCCAATCAGCGGGTCTGGGGGTCCCAATGTCCGCCGGGACCCGCTGATCATTCATGAGAGAAGCAGAACAGCGGTCTGCCAATGTTAACAAGCCAGATCACCGTTCTGCTAGCAGGGGAGCCAGAGATCCTGTGTTTTTGCTAAGCAGGAACACAGATCTCTGTCTTCTCACAGCCAAAGCACCTCCCCCACACAGTTATAAAGTACTTTCAGGGAACTTATTTAACCCTTTTGATCGCCCCTGACGTTAACCCCTTCCCTGCCAGTGTCATTAGTACAGTAACGGTGCATTTTTTTTTAACACTGATCATGTATTGGTGTCACTGGTCCCCAAAAAGTGTAACTTAGTGTCCAATTTGTCCGCCACAATATTGCAGTCTCACTTAAAATTTCTGATCGCTGCCCTTAGTAGTAAAAAAAAAAAATCTGGGGGCGTGGCCTGAGCGGAGACCGAGATGGACGCCTAATTTGAGAGCTCCTGTGTGACCGGGCTGACTAATCCTCTTAAACGGGAGCCTACCGTCCTAACCCTGCTATGCACAGATCTACCAGGAGCTCGTCCACCTCCCGCACCTCCAAGGACTCTCAGACCCACTCGGGGAGGCACATACCGGATATATTTCGGCCACAAAAACTTCAGGCCTCGGCGCCATTACAGAACCACGCGCCAACACAGACCCAAGCCGCGGCCTCGCCGGACGGCCTGCCCTCCGCCAACATGCCGGGTTTGTCCTCTCCCAGCTCCAGCGGGGCCCTTCCTCCCAGCCTATTCGACTTGGAGAAAGTCGCAGCGGACATTAAAAATACAGTTACGGCTGCCATAGCAGACCTGAAGGCCGAAATGCTCGCTGTCGCGCACCGGGTGGATAGCGTGGAGCAAACGACCCAGACACACGCGGCGGCTATTCGCCAGGTGCAGTCGGCATATGACTCCCAACTGGCTCAAGTTTTTGAGCTCCATAGACACGTGGAGGACCTGGACAACCGGGGAAGGAGACACAACGTTAGGGTACGGGGGGTCCCCGAAACCGTAGACCCTACCGCCATACAGCAAACCGTCAGCGCCATTTTCAATGACCTGATTGAGCGCCCTGCGGACTCCCCCATCGATATGGAAAGGGCCCACCGCGCTCTCAGGCCCGCACCCCGAGACAACGAACCCCCCAGAGACATTATATGCTGTATAGTCAACTTCCCCCTTAAGGAAGAGATTCTCCGCAAGGCGAGGGAAAGGGGACGTATTCTTTATAATGGCACGGAGGTTAAACTATTTCAGGATCTTTCACAGATCACTCTCCAAATTAGGAGAGCACTACGACCACTGTTAGATGCTTTACGAGCGAGAAATATCCAGTATCGCTGGAAGTTCCCATTCGGCCTGTCTGCATCCACAAGGGGGCGCTCCGCCCTACTTCGCACACCGGAGGACCTTCAAGCATTTTGTGAACAACTCGACTTGCCTAACGTGGAGCTTCCTGATTGGTACGCGCTCTACTTTCCAGCGGAACCCTGGCTCCCTGTTTCACTCCACCCGTCACCGAAAGCGGCGCGCCAAAGACAGCGCCACCGTAGACCGATGTCTCCGATTGCCCGCTCCTCACGCCGAGACCTGCAACATCACAGTCCTTCACCGCAGCGCATGTGAAGCGAAACGCTGATTGACTGACTGTCTGCCGGATAGACTGAGGTCTGTGGTCCGTGAGTATGCCTTCTCTCCCCCCCTCCCTCCCCCCCCAGCGGGTTTCCACGTTACTCCCTGAGCCACTACCCCGTCAGAGATCTCCATACCCCTATTTGGCATTGACACGCTACTACCACCCCGGTCCTTTACACTCCACAGCTGGCAACTCCTCTTCCCAATGCTCCTCACGGTGACTCTCTCTCCTTCTCCCGGGATTCACCACACCGCATAACCAACCGGAGGCACCCGGTCGCTTCACAATATGACACACAGCGGACTGACTAGGGCTCGCCTTACCCAGGCGTCGGCTGTAGGAAGCGCGTATCCCCGGAAAAGCTATCTACACCTTTTTACCCTGTAGCCCTTGACCCTCTCATATGCCTAGATCCCCCTGAGCTTGGAGTCGACACTGAAGGGCTAAACACTCCGGCATCCGGAAGATAGGCGCACCCCCATGAACTGCACCGGTCCCGGGAGAGGCTTCCCCTGAGTGCCCGGGTGTAGGCCTGAGATTCTGACATTCGCCCCCCCCCCCACGCAGCTACAAAGATCCTTTCCTGGATGACCTAAAGACCCTTCAGCAACCTGAGCCCGCACAGACATCCCCCTTCGGATGTGGGAGGCCTGAACTATCTATTGCCCTGCACCTCGGCCTGCGACACGGTCGCATCATCTTCTTCTGGAACGCTTATTACAGGGATGATGATTCTAAGCTCCTGCAGGCAATGTATTTGCAATATAGGGTTTTTTTTTTTTTTTTTTTTTCCTTTCATTACCTCTTCCAATGCTTTTTTATGTCCCATATTCACACTTGTTCCCCCCTATCCCCTATTGTAAGCAAGCGATGTACCAGGCATCAGATGGGCAGGATATGACTTGGGCGATACCAATTAATGTGGAGACCTGAGAACCCCCCTCCCTATCTGAAGCGAGGACGAGAATGGAGACACCACCCCCCTAGCTCATTATGGAGGCCCCTCCGCCCATCCCCACTTCCCTACCCCCTCCTCACCCCTCCGCATACTGCTCCCCCCACCTAATCCCGCCTCCCCCTTCTCTTTTTGCTCTACCTGGCCACCCTCCCTTGACCCTTCATCCCCCCCACTCACCCCCCCCCACTCCTCATTCCCCGACCCCTTCTTTCCTCATTACTCCCCTTCTTCCCCCTCATCTTTCCCCCCCCCCCATTTCTCTCCCCCCCCTTCTCTTCACCGCTCCTCCCCCCCCCTCCGCTCCTCCCTTCCCCCCTCCCCTCCCTCCTCTCCTTCCCTCCCTCTCCCCTCCCCTTATCCCATTTCCGATTTCCCACTTCTCCCCCTCCCCCTGTCTCATCCCCCGGCCCCCCTTTCTCCTTCCTTCCCCCCTCTCCTATCCCCCCCCCTTCCGTTTCTCCTCCCTTTCCCTTCTCCCTGTATCCGTCCCCGCACCCTCCCCCCCTATCCCCTATTCCCTCCTTCCCCCTCCTCGTGGTCTGCCCTAACGCAGTCTCTTGAGGAGGGAGTCCCCCCCCCCGGCATGTCTCATGGGTTGTTGATTTCTCTTGAATACACCTCAAAGTTTTACTTTCTAAATAGTACGGGTTGCTTTTATTGACTCCAGCCCCGCGAGCTGGAGAAGGTTATGTTTTGTTATGTTATGTTGATTTATGTGATGTCCCTACACACTCGACATTTGAACCCCCTGTAGCTTGCTCCTCATGGTAGGCTCCCTGTTACGCTTTTTGGGTTCTCGCTATTAGCGGGACCCCTCATCCGCTTCACCCAGACTCCCGGTGACAGGTAGGCTGCGGTTGCCGCTCACACTACTACCCCCACACAGCGGTCTCACTGAGACGCAGCTGACACTCCAGGTTTTCCCTTGGTTCTTACAGGTGGGTGACCTAGCTACACCCACCTCTGGTTTTCTTTTTCCCTCCCCTTATCTCTCTCCCTACCCTTGGCCCACATAGCCTGCTTTTACCCCTCGTCATTCTTTGCTTCCTCTCGCCCCCCTTTTTTCCCTCTCTTGGCCCTGATCCCCCTACTCTTCTTCTTTCTCCTCCTTTTTCTAATCTGACCCTCCTGAATCTTACTACCCCCAACTGCTCCTGACCTCTTCATCTGTGTGTCTTTCTCGTCCACCCTACCTTTTCCCCTGTGTGTCCCCTCCCCTTTCTCCCTTGCCCCAGGGGAGTGACCCTCGCACCCATCCTCTAAAGAACGACTCTAACCCTCTCGACTACCAGATACATATCTTCAACCCTTCCTAACTCTTCACAATGCAGACCCCCCCTAGGACTGATATTCCACTGACTCTGAAGTGTGTTTCCCTGAACACAAAAGGCCTGAATGTACCAGAAAAAAGGTCACAAGTGTTAGCTTTGCTCACAAAACACAAGGCTCACTTTATCTTCCTGCAGGAGACACACTTTCGATCTGATGCTATCCCGAAACTGGCTAATCACATATATCGCTCTGCCCTACATGCCACTAACCCGGTCGCCAAAACCAAAGGGGTCTCGATTATCATTTCAAAACATGCCAATTTCCTCCTGTCTGACTCTCTAGCGGACCCAGAAGGTAGATTTATCTTCATTAAGGGAACTTATGCATCTAAACCTATCACACTGGCTAATATTTATTGCCCTAACGACCACCAGATTTCCTTTTTCCGCAAGACGTGTGCCCTTTTATCCTCGTTCCAGAGCGGCCTGGTCCTCCTGGGAGGCGACTTCAACGTGCCCCTAAACCCCTTCCTAGACACTTCCACAGCCTCGACTTCTCTACCTTATAAGGCCTTACGGCAAATTAAAGGCCAACTACAAACTCTGGCCCTTCATGATGCGTGGCGCACCCTCTATCCCTCAACTAAAGACTACACCTACTTCTCGGCCCCCCACCAGAAATATTCCAGAATTGATTTTTTCTTTTTATCTCAGACCGTCCTCCCCGCCCTCCAACATTCCTACATTGAACCAATGTTCCTATCAGATCATCACCCCATCACAGTCACATTATCATTCCCGGAAACATACCCCAAGACTAAGATTTGGCGTTTCAACCCCTCATTCCTGACAGACCCGACCTCATTAGAGCGCATTCGCTCATGCATCAAGCTATATTTCCAAGAAAATGCTAACCCTGACATTTCTCCAATATCCATATGGGAAGCTCACAAATGCGTGGTACGGGGAGAATTGCTTGCCCTGAATTCACAGGCCAAAAAAGCTTACCAGGAGAGAGTGAATACTCTTCTCAAAAGGATTAGAGTACTAGAACTGTCCCATAAGAAGATACAAGCCCAGAACACTCTACAGGAACTGACCAAGTGCCGTACACTTCTTGCAGATGAATTAGGTAAACGCGTGAGAAGGCGTTACATTCTTGGCCAGAGGGTCTTTTATGAACATGGCAATAAGAGTGGACGTCTTTTAGAGCGGTTAGTTCAGAAGGCCAAACTCTCGTCCACCATACATACCTTACGCGATCCCCAGGGCACCCTCCTGGCTAAGAGCGAGGACATTGCGAAGGAATTTGAGTCTTTCTATCGCAAGCTCTACAACCTTCACCCCACCCAGCTACCCCGAGCCTCGGGGGAGACACGCCAAACGCTCATTGCGGATTTTCTCTCTCATTATGGCCCTAAACCCCTCTCCTCCCAACAAGCACAGTCCCTGGAGGGACTGTTCTCGGCAGGAGAGCTGGAGACAGCCCTGAAACAAATGAAGCTGGGTAAAAGCCCGGGCCCGGACGGGTACACCCTTCAGTATTACAAGTCTTTCGCAGATGTCTTTACCCCCAACCTTCTACAGACATTTAATGCCCTGGCCAATCCTCAAGACCGACCTAACAGATTATTAGAGGCTCACATCACCGTAATTCCTAAGGAGGGGAAGGATCCCCTACAAGTGGCAAATTATAGGCCGATTTCACTCCTTAATGTTGACATAAAAATTTATGCCAAAATACTGGCCAATAGGTTAATACCTCTGATCCCCGGCCTTATCTCCAATGACCAGGTGGGGTTTGTCCCAGGCCGGGAGGCACGGGACAACACCATACGAACCCTTAACTTACATCACTGGCTTACTTCAACTAAAACACCAGGCTTTTTGCTCTCCCTTGATGCGGAGAAGGCGTTTGACAGAGTGGCCTGGGACTACATTCGAGAGGTCCTAAAAGGGGTGGGTTTGGAAGACCGCATGCTCACCTCCATAATGGCATCATACTCGAACCCCACGGCGGCGGTGAGAGTTAACGGCCACCTGTCGAATGCCTTCTCCATTAATAACGGCACACGCCAGGGTTGTCCCTTCTCCCCCCTGATCTACATTCTCTCCTTGGAACCCCTCTTAAACAAACTTAGAGAAAACCCGGATGTTAGGGGAGTGGTGGTCAAAGGTAGAGAATTTAAAGTCGCTGCTTTCGCGGATGACATTCTGCTCTCCCTCATATCCCCACGAACCTCCCTTCCATCTCTCTTACATGACTTGGAAGCCTTTGGTACAATTTCAAACCTTAAAATTAACTATACAAAGTCCCACGCCCTGAATATCGCCCTCCCACCACAGGAAGCCACCCACTGCTGGGAATCTTTCCCGTTCCATTGGGAAAAGACTGCTATTTCCTATCTTGGGATTCGGATCCCGCCCTGCCTCAAAGATCTGTACGCCCTCAATTTCCACCCTGCCCTGAAAAAAGCCCAAGACCATTTTTTGGAGTGGTCTACATTGAATGTCTCATGGTTTGGTCAAGCTGCTCTGATCAAAATGATTATACTACCACGTATGTTGTATTTGATCCAAACCATCCCAATGCATATCCCCGCAGGATTCTTTTCCTCCTATCGGAAGGCATGCTCGACCTTTTTATGGAAAGGTTCCCTCCTAGAATCAAATATGCCAGACTCACCTTGCCCAAGCCTAAAGGGGGTATTGCTCTCCCAGACCTGTATAAATATTTTGTGGCTTGCCATCTTACGAGAATCGCGGACTGGTCCATTCACCCCCTAGAGAAGATCTGGATCTCTATCGAAGACTCTTTCTCACCCATT
Organism: Rana muscosa; assembly: GCA_029206835.1. Taxonomy (NCBI): domain Eukaryota; kingdom Metazoa; phylum Chordata; class Amphibia; order Anura; family Ranidae; genus Rana; species Rana muscosa. The sequence continues at coordinate 363,821,605 of CM055118.1, read as the reverse complement.
CCTCTACGTCTTCTCCCATGGCTGTCCCCGAAACAATGGCCACAGTCCTTGTCCTCACATCCCTTCATTCACACTTCCTTGAAGCTTCTTAGGTCGTCCCCGACCGGAGACTCCCTTTCACCCACCCCGGGCCCGCTGACTACGCTGAGAGGAAACCCCGACTTTATCCCAGGCGAGTCACCTTCCTTCCTCAAACAAGAATGGCCGTTTCAGGACATCTTTGCCTCCCAACTGTACACTGACGGCAAACTCGCCTCGATAGAGGATCTTAGGCTCATTTCCAACACCTCTACCTTCTCCTTCTGGACTTACAGACAAATATGTCACTTTCTATCCACACATACAGCACGTGATAGCTGGACAAGACCACTTACCCCTTTCGAAACTCTCTGCTATCGTAGAACCCCCCAACGACACCTTATTTCCCTTCTCTACGCCTTGCTTATAGAACCTAGTGACTCCACCCTTTCGCCATCACAGACCTCGTGGAACAGAGACCTACCTACCCCCCTGTCACCAACTGAATGGACGAGAATTCATGAATACGCACATAGGGGGTCGTTGAATGTTGCCATACAGGAAAACGGGTACAAAGTGCTCACTAGATGGTACAGAACCCCATCTCTCTTGCATAAATTTGCCCCTTCAACCTCCAATATATGCTGGAGATGCAATACAGAGGTGGGAACCATGGTACACATTTGGTGGGAATGTTCACACATCCAACCCTTTTGGAGGGAGGTACACAGATGCATCGCATCAATCACCACATATACCTTGGACTTTACACCAGCACAATTCCTCCTGCATCACACTTCTCTCTCGAGAAAAGATTACTTTAAATCCCTAGCCATGCACATGGTGAATGCTGCTAGGTTATGCATCCCCAAACACTGGCGCTCCTGCCATGCACCGCCACTTAAAGAATGGTTTGCGACCATCTCTAGAATTTGCGACATGGAAGAACTGATCCACATCTCGCAAGAGAGACTGGAGAATTTCTCGTTTACTTGGTCCTGCTGGTTACATTTCAAAACAACAGCTGAATACAAGCAGCATGTTCCCCCTGACTAATGTACGAGCTTTGAGGGGCTCTACTCCCCTCTCACATACAGAGGCCCAAGCGAGTGGTCACTCCCCGCACCTTCATCCTCACCCTTACCCCTACCCCACCTCCCCCCCCCCCCCCCCCCGGTCCCCTTTTTTTTTTTTTCCCTTTTTTTTTTCTTTTTTTCCCTTTTCTTTTTTTCTCTTTTTCTCTTTCTCTCTCTTTCCTTTTCCTCGTTATTCCGCTCCTATTCCTCTTGCTGCTCCCTAGCTCTCCCCAAAATCTCCCCTCTCTTCTCTACTACAAATGCTCTCCGACCCCCATTAATACATCACCTGTGGCCCCCCTTTTCTTTGCTCCTGCTCTCTCTTCTCTGATCCCTCTTCCCCGTTTCCTACCCCCCTTCAGTCCCATACCCCCTCCTATTACTAGCCTTTAGACACCGTCTTTTTGGTGTCGGAAACAATAAGAAATGCAGCAAGGTTAGCAGGCGGCCGGCACGCGATTCAAATTAATAAAGGCTCCGGCCCATATGCACCCTCATTCACACTTTTACAAAAACTGGAGACAATTACACACCTGCCTGTAATGTTTGTTTATGTTGTACCAAAAACTGATTCTCCTTGAATGCACTTGTTCTGTTTTCTATTTTGTACTGAGATGTTTGTGAATTTGCTCAATAAAACTTTATGGAAAAAAAAAAAAAAATCTATCCCATAGTTTGTAGACAATCTAACTTTTGCACAAACCAATCAATATACACTTATTGGATTTTTTTTTTTTACCAAAAATATGTAGCAGAATACATATTGGCCTAAAGTTGTGAAGAAATTAGATTTTTTTTTTAAAAAAGTTATTGAATATGTTCCATAGCAGAAAGTGAAAAATATTTTTTCAAAATTGCGCTTTTTTTTTGTTTATAGCTCAAAAAATTAAAACCACAGAGGTGATCAAATACCACCAAAAGAAAGCTCTACATATAGAAATCTATACATACTTGATACATAGCTGACATTTTTACCTACACATCAGGGATGTGAGGTCAGTGGCTGGTGAGGCACTCTCTAGTATCGGAGCCAGATACACACAGGTTACGTACGCCGCAAACATTAGAATGAGAGCAATAATTCTAGCACTAGACCTCCTCTGTAACTCTAAACGTAACCTGTAAAAAAATGTAAAGCGCCACCTAAGGAGATTTTTAAATCGGAGTTCCACCCAAAAGTGGAACTTCCGCTTTTTTGACTCCACCCCCGCCTCCGGTGTCACATTTGGCACCTTCGAGGGGGAGGGGGTAGCAGATACCTGTATAATCCAGGTATTTGCTCCCACTTACGGGCATAGATCGACGCAGTGTCTGCGGTGATCTACGCCATGTCTGGCCCCTCCTCTCCCCCCCGCTGTTTTCTGGGAGACACACAGGTCCCAGAAGACAGCGGATCAGTGAGATCACACAGCACGACTTGCGCAGTAGGGAACCAGGAAGTAAAGCCAAAAGGCTACACTTCCTGATTCCCTTACTGAAGATGGCGGCGCCTCCACCCGAGAGCCGAGGGACAGATCGGCTTCGGGTGCTGACATCGCAGGCGTCCTGGACAGGTAAGTGTCCGTATATGAAAAGTCAACAGCTGCAGTATTTTTAGCTGCTGACTTTAAAAAAAAAAATTTCGGCGGAACTCCGCTTTAAGTACTGAAGTTTGTCGCCATTCCACAAGTGCGCGCAATTTTAAAGCATGACATGTTGGGTTTCTACTTACTCTGCGTAACATCATCTTTCACATTATACCAAAAAATCGGGCTAACTTCACTGTTTTTTTTTATACATAAAAAAAAAAAAGTGTTTTAGAAATTGCTGCGCAAATACTGTGTGACATAAAAAGTTGCAACAACCACAATTTTATTCCCTAGGGCATCTTCTAAAACAAAATATATCATGTTCGGGAGTTCTGAGTAATTTTCTAGCAAAAAATATATAATTTTTACATGGAGAGAAGTGTCAGAATTGGCCTGGGTGGCAAGTGGTTAATTACCATAAGTAATATACAAATAATTATTATATATTGTTTTTAAGGTAATTTAGTATATTTTCAAAATCTGTACTCAAGCAGGTAGCTTAACGGACAAATTACTGAAGTTTGATGTTATAACTTCCAACCAGTAATTTCACAGTATATATATAAATAATAAATTCTTATCTTATAACATATAGCATAATAATATATGATTTAGCTTGTACCGTTTGAGCAGCAGAAGATTCTTATTCTCCCTCTTAACTGTGTGAGAAAAACATAGGATTGTGGGTAAATCTTATACACAAAAACACATGTTTTTTCCTTGTAGATAAGAGGGCTGGGCTGGAAGGAAGTATTTGTCTTTTAGACACATTCCCCCTTTTATGACACTGCAGTGAGAGGCGTGCCTCCACTGCATCATTTTTATTGGACAGCTTGAGCCAATGGTACTTTACCATTGGTCCAAGACTCCAAGCTGTCCATTGAGCTCAGTGCCTCTGACAAGAAGTAAGGAGAGGCACTGTGAGCTCATCCTCTCAGTCTGCTGCAAACAGAGTGTGTAAGCTTGTATTTAACCCCTTGCCGACCGCTGCACGACTATATAAGTTGGCAGAATGGCATGGCTGGGCAGATCGATGTATATTTAAAGTGGTTGTAAACCCACTGTGACAACTTGCACCTACAGATAAGCCTAGATAAGGCTTACCTGTAGGTGCAAGAAATATCTCCTTAACCTACAGTACACGGTTAAGGAGATATTTGCTGAAAACACTGCACCGATGTCTACGGCGCATACGATCACCCCTAGTGTTAACCCCTTCCATGCCACTGTCATTTATACAGTATTCAGTGCATTTTTATAGCACTAATCGATGTATAAATGTCACTGGTCCCAATGTGTCAAAAGTGTCCAATTTATCTGTCGCAATATCGCAGTCCCGATAAAAATCGCAGATCGCCGTCATTACTAGAAAAAAAAAAAATATTAATAAAAATGCCATATCTATCCCCTATTTTGTAGATGCTATAACTTTTGCGCAAACCAATCAATATACACTTATTGCATTTTTTTTTACCAAAAATATGTAGAAGAATATATATCGGCCTAAACTGAGGAAAATATATATATATATTTTTTTAAATGGGATATTTATTATAGCAAAAAGTAAAAGATATTGTGTTTTTTTTCAAAATTGTCACTGTTCTTTTGTTTATAGTGCAAATAATAAAAAAACGCAGATGTGATAAAATACCACCAAAAGAAAGCTCTATTTGTGGGAAAAAAACAACGTCAATTTTGTTTCGGTACCGTGCAATTGTCAGTTAAAGCGACGCAGTGCTGTATCGCAAAAACTGGCCTGGTCATTGAGCAGTCAAATCTTCCGGGACTGAAGTGGTTAAACTAGCAAGCAGGGCCAGATTAACATAGGGGCTATTGGAGCTGCAGCTCCAGGACCCTTCCTCAAGATAGGCCCATTTGCCCAAAAGAAAATAATAAAAAGATTGACTTTGAGGGTTGTTGCTCGGCAACCAGGGGTCGGTAGCTGAAGGCCTACCATACCACTGGTCAAAATATGGGGGTCCTATCATTTATGGTTCCGGAGATACGGGGCTGCTTGCACAGCCTGTCAGAAGCCACATACAGAGCGGCCAGTATAAATACCAACTGATACACTCTGCAGCAGACTGAGAGATGAGCTCACAGTGCTTATAATAATTATTTGTATATTGCCTATGGTAATCAACCCTTTGCCACCCAGACCATAGGTGTGCGCACAGGGTGTGCCGGATGTGCCTGGGCACACCCTAATCACCTAGTGCACATTAGCACTATTGCTCTGTATGGCAGCGGGGAGATGGGAGATGGGAAAGCTTTCCCCCTTACTGCCTCTGCCATAAGAGAAGTGCTTAAGCACTCCTCTTTCACTGTGCTGGCAGGGAAATCAATGTGCCAGGGCCATATATATAAACCCATACACACACGCATGTGTGTTTGAGCTTTGGAGTGCACACCCTAATGCTATAGGCTGCGCACACCTATGACCCAGACCAATTCTCACACTTCTCTGCTACATGTAAAAATTATCTTTTTTTTGCTAGAAAATTACTCAGAACCCTCAAACATTATATATATATATTGTTTTAGCAGTCACCCTATGAAATAAAATGATGGTCTTTGCAACTTTTTATGTTTCACGATATTTGCGCAGCAATTTTTCAAATGTGTTTTTTTTTTGGAAAGAAACTGTTTCATTCATAAAAAACAAAACAAACAAAAAAAAACCCACTAAAGTTTGCATGATTTTTTTGTATACTAAGCGATGCTTTAAATTTATTTACATGTTACTGTATATACTCGAGTATAAGCCGACCCGAATATAAGCCGAGGCACCTAATTTTACCACAAAAAATGGGAAAACTTATTGACTCGAGTATAAGCCTAGGGTGTCCATCTGCATGCCTTACTGTGTCTCACTTTGCCTCACTGTGTCCATGTGCATGCCTCACTGTGCCCATGCCTCACTGTGCCCATGCCTCACTGTGCCCATGCCTCACTGTGTCCATGATTAGACTGACGTTTAACATGGGAGTCTATGGAAGGGGTGCCCAGCTTTGAAAAAATGGTGCTCCCCGGCCGTAGGACCCCCAGACAAAAACCTTTGCACACTTATAGAGGAAAAATGGGGCTACATGTGTGCCAGGTTTCAGGTCCAGGGGACCTACGACCGGCCGGTACCGGGTCCCCAAAATCACCGGAGAAATTACTGTTTAACATGGGAGTCTATGGAAGGGGTGCCCGGCTTTGAAAAATCTGTGCTCCCCGGCCGTAGGTCCCTCGGACAACAAACTTTGCAGACTTGTAGAGGAAGACTCAGGCTATAGGTGTGACAGGTTTGAGGTCCAGGGGACCTATGGACGGCCGGTACCGGGTCCCCAAATTCCGGGAGATCAGGTGCAAAAAGGTGACTCGAGTATAAGCCGAGGGGGGCATTTTCAGCACAAAAAAATGTGCTGAAAAACTCGGCTTATACTCGAGTATATACAGTACATTGTTTAGATTTACAGAGGAGGTCTAGTGCTAGAATTATTGCTCTCGTTCTAACGATCGTGGTGTATGTAACCTGTGTGTATCTGGCTCTGATACTAGCCACAGCCTAACCTGCCACTGACTAGTATCTCTCCCCAGCCTGTCCCCACACACCCTCTCACCTGCTGCCCTTTGGATGGGGGAATCACTCCTGCAGTGTTGTGTTCTGCCTGTGAATACAATGATCAGTGTTGCTAACTATAGATGGCAGCACTGATTGTTTTGGGAAAAACCTGACAGACTGGTTGTACTCAAGTCAGTTGATAGATTGACTTGTGTAAAACCAGCTAGCCCATACATAGATCGACTATGGCTGGTCTCTGCTTAATTGGCGTAATTTCAATCCATGTATTACCCGCTTAACCACTATGCAGTCCCTAAACATCCTTCCACAAACCTTTACATTTTTCCTTCCAAGATTCCTTCATCATCCTCACCTGTACATAGTGCCCACTGTCATACCCTTCACACTCCTCTCCTGTACATACTGCTCACTGTCATACCCTCCACACTTCTCTCCTATACATAGTGCCCACTGTCATACCCTACACACTCCTCTCCTGTACATAGTGCTCACTGTCATACCCTCCACACTTCTCTCCTATACATAGTGCCCGCTGTCATACCCTTCACACTCCTCTCCTGTACATACTGCTCACTGGCATACCCTCCACACTTCTCTCCTATACATAGTGCCCGCTGTCATACCCTACACACTCTTCTCCTGTACATAGTGCCCGCTGTCATACACTTCTCTCCTGTACATAGTGCCCACTTTCGTACCCTCCACACTCCTCTCCTGTACATACTGCTCACTGTCATACCCTCTACACTCCTCTCCTATACATAGTGCCCACTGTCATACTCTCCACACACCTCTCCTGTACATACCGCCCACTGTCATATCCTCCACACTCCTCTCCTTTACACACTGCTCACTGTCATACCCTCCACACTCCTCTCCTATACATAGTGCCCACTGTCATACCCTCTACACTTCTCTCCTATACATAGTGCCCACTGTCGTACCCTCCACACTCCTCTCCTGTACATACTGCTCACTGTCATTCCTCTCCTATACATAGTGTCCACTGTCATACCCTCCACACTTCTCTCCTATACATAGTGCCCACTGTCATACCCTCCACACTCCTCTCCTGTACTTACTGCTCACTGTCTTACCCTCCACACTCATCTCATGTACATACTGCTCAGTAGCATACCATCCACACTTCTCTCCTGTACATACTGCCCACTTTCATAAACTTGATTGTACATAGTGTTGGCTGTCATACCCTCCACACTCCTCTCCTATACATACTGCTCGCTGTCATACCCTCCACATTCCTCTCCTGTACATACTGCCTATTGTCATACCCTCCACACTCCTCTCCTGTACATACTGCCCACTGTCATACCCTCCACACTCATCTTATGTACACACTGCTCAGTATCATACCGTCCATACGCCTCTCATGTACATACTGCCCACCGTCATACCCTCCACACTCCTCTCCTGTACATACTGCCCACATTCATAAACTCCTCTATCGTATATAGTCCCAGCTGTCATACCCTCCACACTCCTCTCCTGTGCATACTGCCCACTATCATACCCTCCACACTCCTCTCTTGTACATACTGCCCCCATCATACCGTCCACACTCCTCTCCTGTGCATACTGCCCACTATCATACCATCCACACTCCTCTCCTGTTCATTTACTACCCACTGTCATACCCTCCACACTCCTCTCCTGTACATACTGTAACCCATCCTTACCCTCCACACTCCTCTCCTGTATATACTGCCAACTATCTTTCTCTCCACATTCCTCTCCTGTACATACTGTCCCCATCATACCCTCCACACTCCTCTCCTGTATATACTGCCCAATGTCATACCCTCCACACTCCTCTCCTGTACATACTGCCCACTGTCATACCCTTCACACTCCTCTCCTGTACATAGTGCCCACTGTAATACCCTTCCACTCCTCTACTGTACATAGTGCCTACTGCCATACCCCCTGCACTCCTCTCCTGTACATACCACCCACTGTCATATCCTCCACACTCCTCTCCTGTACATAGTGCCCACTGTTATACCCCCACATTCCCCTCCTGTACATAGTGCCCACTGTTAGACCCTCCACATTCCTCTCCCTCACCTGCACATACTTCCCACTTGTATACCGTCCATACTCCTCCCCTATGCCTCTTACCTACAAAAACAGTTCTTTATAATTATACTGAATATCTTCAATGTTACCAGCTCTAGAATGGGCACACTTTTGTTAGTTCAACTAAAGGAAATCATCCTCATATTTGTTCTGCCCATTATTAGTACTTATTTAATTTTGTGATTACTACTGTGATGAATAGAGGAACATAGGGGATCTCAGCTACTCTAAATACAGCACTTGTAAAAAAACTTAGGCACTGCCCAAGGGCCACCGGGTCAGTAAGGGGCCCCATGAGAGGCTCCTGGCATCCTGTGGTATTAAAGCGGTAGTAAACTTTGGTAACATTACTACTTTTTAGAGGCCCTGAGGTAGGTTATGCCACAATGTACAAGTATGCACAGCATATTATCACATTAGGGTACACTTAAATTCTCAGACTGAGCCATCCAGTGCTGCGCTGTGATCAATCCGGCGGGGCCCGGGCACTTCCATCTTCACCGGTCTTCCTTCTGGGTTCTATGCCTTCGATCATGTGCCTTGGCCGAGCTGCATTGATGTCATTCCTACGTATGCTCATGCGCATCCTCTCTCTCTCATCCCCCTTTCTCTCTCATCCTCCCTCCCTTACCCCTCAACCCTCTCTCAACCCCCTCTCTCTCTCTCCCTCTGTCTCTCTTTAATTTAATTTGTTATAACAAAAAATGTTTGCATTTTTATTTATTTATTATTTATAAAAGGCCCCACTAAAATCCTCAGCACCAGGCCCATGATGTTCTTAATCTGGCCCTGCTAGCAAGTGGTTATGATATGCAAAATCATGGAACTTCAGGCCATGTTAACAAAATAGAGCAGAGCTGGGTTTAAATAATAATATTATTTTATAATGTTTAATAACACAAGCAGAAATTCAAAACATTCATTAGGCTATTCCCAATTTCATATGTAATTTCCTGAACACAAAATAGGACTGTTTCTCATGGGGACCTCTCAGTCTTGCTTGATCGGTTAATGCCAATCCCAAGACATTGTTTCCAATTCGGCTGTTAGACTTTTAAGCTATAAAAATGATACTGTACATGTTAATGCTTATATATTTATTCTGGAAAATGTGATGCTCTTCAGATTGGAAATGTGCTTGAATTTTAGAAGACTGTATTTTATCTGGCCTATTTTCAGAATTTCATTACAGCCAAGTATTTACAAGCAAACCAAAATGTGTATTTTAATCAAAAATCAATTATTAAAATAATTTTAAAAATAAAATAATTTTAAGAATAAAATAATTTAAAGAAAATTGCTGAGATTTGTGAATGAACGCAGGAATAAGTCTTCATTGTCACAGCTAAAAGGAAAATCATTTTTAATTTTTATGTTTTTTGCACCCACAAAACATTTTTTCAGCTGATTATGTCTGTTATGGATAAGCAAGATAAATACAGATAAAATAAAAGTATATCAATGCAAAAAGAAAAAAATAAATAAAACAAATCAAGGAAAATTTAAAGGTAAAAACAATTAATTACATTTGTTGAAACTCAGTACAGTGATTTCATTTTCTGGATAGATGAAATGCAAAATAATTTAATTTAGAAAATATTTAAAGTGGACCTTCAATCTATTAAATCTTCTACTTTTTGTTGTTTTAACTTTGGATTGTAAAACATTTTTTTCTTTTAAATCTTCATTGTCACAACTGAAAGGAAAATAATTTTTAATCTTTATGTTTTTTTTGCACCCACAAAACATAATTATTTCAGCTGATTTTGTCTGTTATGAATAAGCATGAATTATACAGATAAAAGAAAAGTATATCAATGCAAACAAATTAAAAAAAAATGAAACAAATCAAGGAAAATTGAAAGGTGAAAACAATTATTTACATTTGTTAAAACTGAGTACTACTACACAGTGATTTCATTTTCTGGATAGATGAAATGCAAAATAATTAAATTTAGAAAATATTTAAAGTGGACCTCCCATCTATTAAATATTCTGCCCTTGTTGTTTTAACTTTGGATAGTAAAACATTTTTTTTTTCTTTTAAATCTTTATTTTCACAACTAAAAGGAAAATCATTTTTAATCTCTATGGTTTTTTTTTTGCACCCACAAAACATATTTTTTTCAGCTGATTTTGTCTGTTATGGATAAGCATGATAAATACAGATAAATGAAAAGTATATCAATGCAAAAAAAAAAAAAGGGAAATTGAAAGGTGAAAACAATTATTTACCGTATATACTCGAGTATAAGCCGGGTTTTGTGCTGAAAATGCCCCCTTCGGCTTATACTCGAGTCACCTTTTTGCGCCTGATCTCCCGAACTTTGGGGAGCCAGTACCGGCCGGCCTTAGGTCCCCTGGACCCCAAACCTGGCACACATGTAGCCCCACTCTTCCTCTACAAGTGTGAAAAGTTTCTTGTCTGAGGGACCTACGGCCGGGGAGCACCGATTTTTCAAAGCCGGGCGCCCCTTCCATAGACTCCCATGTTAAACGTCAGTCTAGTCATGGACACAGTGAGGCATGGACACAGTGAGGCATGGACACAGTGAGGCATGGACACAGTGAGGCATGGGCATAGTGAGGCATGGGCATAGTGAGGCATGGACACAGTGAGGCATGGACACAGTGAGGCAAAGTGAGACACACCCTAGGCTTATACTCGAGTCAATAAGTTTTCCCAGTTTTTGTGGTAAAATTAGGTGCTTCGGCTTATATTCGGGTCGGCTTATACTCGAGTATGTACGGTAATTACATTTGTTGATACTCAGTACTACTACACAGTGATTTAATTTTCTGGATAGATGAAATACAACATAATTTCATAAAAAAATATTTAAGGTTAAAAAAATTATTTGAGTTTTTAAATGTGTCAGTGAGGACTGAAGATAAATTCAAAAAACTTTTAGATGTGCTTCATAGCAAACATATAATACAGGGATATTGAAATTGGTAGGGACACGCACACAGTTAGGTTGAACAGACTGGTGTCTTTATTCAACCTTACCAACTATGTAACTGTATGCAACTACTGTATATGCTTTAGAAAAAAAATAAAATAATACTTTCTGCTATAGAACATATCTCATAAAAAATATCAAATCTCTTAATACATTTTGTCCAAAATATAGTCTTTTTGTTAAAAAAAACAACAAAAAAAAAAAAAAAGTGTATATTGATTGGTTTGCCTGAAATTTATAGTGTCTAAAACTATGACATGCCCTATATTACCAAAAGTATTGCGACACCGGCCTTTACATGCACATGACCTTTAATGGCATTCCAGACTAAAGCCTCGTACACACGACCGGTTTTCTCGGCAAGAAAACTGCTGGGAGAGCCTTTTGCCGAGAAAACCGTTTGGGATGAATTAGAATGGAGATTGTGAGCCAGGCCTTCTTGTCCAACCTCAGTACCTGACCTCACAAATGCACTTCTGGAAGAATGGTCAAACATTCCCATAGACACTCCTAAACCTTGTGGACAGCCTTCTCGGAAGAGTTGAAGCTGTTATAGCTGCAAAAGGTGGGCCAACTCAATATTGAACCCTACGGACTAAGACTGGGATGCCATTAAAGTTCATGTGCTTGTAAAGGCAAGTGTTCCAATACTTTGGTAATTTTGGGGGTTATTTACGAAAGGCAAATCCACTTTGCACTACAAGTGCAAAGTGCACTTGAAATTGCACTGAAAGCACACTTGGAAGTGCAGTCGCTGTAAATCTGAGGGGTAGATCTGAAATGAGGGGAAGCTCTGCAAATTTTATCATCCAATCATGTGCAGGCTAAAATGCTGTTTTTTATTTTCCTTGCATACCCCCCTCGGATCTACAGCGACTGCACTTCCAAGTGCACTCTAAAGCCCTGTACACACGATAGGTTTTATCGATGAAAACAGTCCGATGGACTTTTTTCATCGGACAAACCGATCGTGTATGGGCCCCATCGGTCTTTTTTCCATCGGTGTTTAAAAATAGAACATGTTTTAAATTTATCCGATGGTTAAAAAACCGATAGCAAATTACTATCGTCTATGGGGAACTCCATCAGATAAAAAACCCACGCATGCTCAGAATCAAGTCGACGCATGCTCAGAAGCATTGAACTTCATTTTTTACGTCACCGCGTTTGGAACGGTCGGTTTTTTGACTGATGGTGTGTAGGCAAGACTGATGAAAGTCAGCTTCATCGGTTTTCCGATGGAAAAATCCATCGGTTAAAAAACCATAGAAAAACCGATCGTGTGTACAGGGCTTAAGTGTAATTTTAAGTGCACTTTGCACTTGTAGTTTGCACTTATAGTGCAAAGTGGATTCGCCTTTAGTAAATAAACCCCATTGTGTGTCTATGTTAGTTTGCAAGTGGTTTACCAGTATTGTTTTTTGCATCCGGCGGCCAGTTTTCTCATGTGCCGCTGGAGCGGTTTCCGAAGCGGCGGGAGGGGACTAACCCCCCCCACCACTCGCCTGTGTTTTTCGGGCTAACTGTTTCCACTGGTTCATGCGAGAAATGATCCGACAGTGCGACCGGCTGCTCCCATAGATGATCAAAGAGTAGATATTCTTTTGATTGACTCTATGGCCTTGGAGGACTGGAGTGACGTCATGACTCCACTTCTGGTCCAGACTGGAAATAAATATATATATATATATATATATATATATATATATATATATATATATATATATATATTTTTTTTATTATTATTAATTTTTTTTTAAGCAAAAGATCAAAAAATACATTTTTGGGATCTTTTGCTTTTAAAGGTAAAGAAGAGATTTGGGGTCTTTTTAACCCCAGATCACTCCATAAGGAGGACCTGTCATCCCTTATTTATATTTAAAGGGATGTTTACATTCCTTGTGATAGGAATTAAAGTGATAAAACAAAATAGGGGACAGTGTAAAAATAAAAAGTAAAATAAATAAGAAAAAAAAATTCAAGCGCCCCCCATTCCGCCGTGCTCGTTCACAGAAGTGAATACATGCTTAAGTTGCGCACACGTATGTATACAAGATTCACACCGCACATGAGGTATCGCCACAAACATCTGAGTGAGTGCAACTATTCTAGTGCTAGACCTCCTATATAACTCTAAACAGGTAACCTGTACAGGCGTCTACTCTATTTACTCAGCGCAACATCATCTTTCACATTATACAAAAAATTTTGGTAAATGTTTTTTTTTTTTTTTATTATTATTTTTAGTGTATTTTCTAGCAACAAATACTGATTTTGTCAGAAAAAGCCTGGTCGGCAAGTAGTTAACAAATGACTCTTGACAGAGTTGCGTCTAACTCCTAGGAATGAGCAGCCACTGGCATGTATTGGACTTTCCACTAGTGTGGGCTATCAATGTGGATTCATCACTTTTTTTAAGGACTTTATACATACCAGTGACTTGTTTTCCTTGGTGCGCCAATCTCCCTTATCCATTCTGGATTAGCAGCACTGCCTCTGTTGCTAAAATCCTCCCACTGAGAGCTGCAGTGTCTAGGATCGGGAGTTTGTGACACACAAATGAAGGATGATTTGGCTCAATCAGATAAGGGTTTTGTTTTTTTTTTCAAACTTTATGTGACAAGTGTCTTATATACCTCTGTCATACAGGAGCATTTAGAGAACAAAGAGAATGTCTTGGACAGCCAAACTCCAGGAAAATTTTCCTTAAATGTCCTTTATTGGTAAAATTGGATAATACACTACAATCCACAGCAAGAAAAAACCAGGACACACAGTTGACACGTTTCACACTAATGCTTAGTGCAGGCTTTCTAAACCTTTTAACCCTAGAGGAACCTCAAAAATATATTTCATGTCTCGAGGAACCCTTACTAAAACCAAATCATGAGGGCTCAATAGGAACAATGCTCCTTATATTGGTGGTCAATAGGAAGAATGTCCCCCTTAAAGTGGTGTTCAGAGTGCCACCATTAAAGACAGCTAAAGAGATATTTGGTGTCATGCTGCTGGCTTTGCTAAGTGGTGCTGAACCTTGAACTCTGTAGGCATCATAAAATAGTCCTTAATTTAGGTCAAATAGGTGGATCATCAGCCACAGCTCAAGGAACCCCTAGCAACCTCTGGAGGAACCCCAGGGTTCCACGGAACCCTGGTTGAGAATGGCTGGCTTAGTGCTTACTCATAGCTTGCATACAGGAGCATTTAGATGTATTTTTCTACTGATATTAAAGGCTTTTTTTTTTCTTAAATAACAACCATGTCATACTTACCTGCTCTGTGCATTTGGTTTTACACAGAGAAGCCTGAATCCTCCACTTCTCGGGTCCCACGTCGGCGCTCCTGGCTCCTCCCTCCTGCCAGGTGCCCCACAACAAGAAGCTTGCTCTGGGGGCACCCAAGCAGCCTACACGCTCGCGAAACATGTCGCATTACGGTGACGTCATCCCCCTTCGCCTGGACACTTCCTTGCGCTCCAAGCCTGGTGACAAGGACAGACTCCACCGCAGCCGGCAGGACATCACACAGCGGTGGAAGAGTAACATCACAGGATGCAGAACAGGATAGACAGGAAAAGAATAAAGGGATCGACTCTGCCGAGGACAACCCCAGCTCTTTGGGACATTACTACATGCCTTTTTTTTTACTTCAAAAATGTGAGTGTACTATGAGAAAACTTTTTGGGCCAGTTCACACCAGACCCAGTTCCGTACAGTTTTGTGTGCATTTTTTCTGCACTAAAAATGCATGCACAGTGTTTTCCATGTATTCCAATGGCTCTTGTTGGCTCTAGTTCGCACCATGCAGTCAGTTTCCAGTCAGTTTCCGGTGCAGAAACTGACTGGAAACTGACTGCGTGGTGTGAACTAGAGCCAACTAGAGCCATTGGAATACATGGAAAACACTGTGCATGCATTTTGTGCAGAAAAAAAGCACACAGAACTAAACGGAACTGCGTCTGGTGTGAACTGGCCCTTACTGCATATTAAATTTGTTAAAAATCTGCACCCAGAAGTGCCTCTTCTCCCTCTTTTTGTCACCCAAGCAGGCACACTCCCGACCTGTGGCTCTGTGTGTCCATTCCCACACGGAGCCGCGGCTCGGCCCCGCCCACTTCATCTCCTGATTGACCCACTGGCTATGATTGACAGAAGTGGGAGACAATGGCTCCCCCTGCTGCCAAAAGTCAATCAGGAGTGCAAGTCCCAGGAGAGGCAAGGCATCACTGGATCGAGAGGGGGCTCAGGTTGGTATTAGGGCTGTGGGGTTGCTGCACAAAGAAAGGTTTTTTACTTTCATGCATGAAGGTAAAAAAACTTGTGCCTTTACAACCACTTTAACTTGTACATGCCACATTTGACTTGATTGAATCAAAAGTATATTTTATCTCTCCAGGAAATGGTCAAATACAACCACACTTCAGTTACTGAATTCATCCTTTTGGGATATGAAGATCTTCACAGTTTTCAAAGTCTCGTATTTCTTCTTCTGCTTCTAATTTATGTGGCCACCATGATTGGGAATGTCCTCATTATTGCATTAGTGTCAACGACCCTCTCTCTTCAATCTCCCATGTATTTCTTTCTCTCTCACCTTTCTTTCTGTGATATAATGATCAGCACAAATGTAGGCCCCAAAACCTTACAAGTCATTCTAACAGGTAGATGCCACATTTCATCTTTAGCTTGTAAAATACAGTTATATGTTTTTGGTGCTTCTGCTCTTATAGAATGTTGTCTATTGACGGTAATGTCATATGATCGGTATTTGGCCATATGTAACCCATTGCACTATTCAATAATTATGAAGCACGGACTTCCTCAGTTCTTGGCTACGTTATGCTGGATGGCTGGTTTTCTTCTTGCCTTGATCACGGAAATTCTTGTGGCTGAATTAGACTTTTGTGGTCCGAATCTTATTGACCATTTTTTTTGTGACCTTGCTCCTCTTCTCAACCTTTCCTGCTCTGACACCAAACAGGTTGAAATCCATGTATCTATTACGGTCATTGGAATTGTCATTTCTCAATTAATCTTTGTCATTGTCACATACATTTGTATCTTTACGTCGATTCTTCAGATCTCCTCCATTGCTAGCAGACAAAAGGTCTTCTCAACTTGTAGCTCTCATTTGGCAGTTGTGTCTACCTATTATGGTACACTTATAACACTTTATGTAGCTCCATCAAGGGGATATTCACTAAACCTCAACAAACTTTTATCTCTTTTTAACACAATCATAACACCACTATTCAACCCAATCATTTACACATTACGAAATAAGGAAATAAGAATTGCATTGAGCAAAGTTATTTTAAAGGGACTCTACCTGGGAAAATATTAACCACTTTAATACCACCTTCACCCCCTTCTTCCTCAAATGTTCAGCTTTCAGTGCTCTCACGCTTTGAATGACAATTACTCAGTCATGCAACACTATGGCCTCGTACACACGACCGGTTTTCTCGGCAAGAAACGACAAGAAAACTGCTGGGAGAGCTTCCTCCCTGAGAAAACCGGTCGTGTGTATGGTTTCTCGTCGAGAAAACTGCCGGGAATCTCGACGAGAAAAATAGAGAACCTGCTCTCTATTTGCTCGTCGGGATTCTCGTCGCCCTGTTTCCCGAACAAGAGAAAACTGTGTGTGTGTATGCGGAAACAAGCTTACCTGTCCTCCAGTAAGCCCGCGCATGCTCGATGAGACTTCGACGCATGCGCGATAGCTTCCAAGGCATAGGTAGGGTGAAGCAAGGTGGCGGCGACGGCATTGAATGTGGCGAGCGCATGCTCGTTGTAGTCGATGACGTCACCGCGTTCGTGCCATTCAAAAGAACGGCGGTTCTTTTGAATCGTACGTGTGTACACTCGGCTGGCAAGAAAGCGTGCCAGGAATCTCGTCAGGAAAACCAACGGGTTTTTTCCTGACGAGAATCTCGGCCGCGTGTACTACGCTTCAATCTAAAATATTTTTTTATAATTTTTGAGACAGATACTGTAGATCTTTATTTTGGTGGTATGTAACCACCACTGTTTTTTTTTGCTATACAAGTGAAAAAATACCAAAACTTTTGTAAAAAAAATAATTATTTTTGTTTCTGTTATAAAATGTATTACATTTTATTATAAAATTATAAAATAATATTTTCTCATACATTTAGCCCAACATGTATTCTGCTACATTTCTTTGGTAAAAGTAACCCAATACAGTGTATATTATTTAGTCTGTGTGAAAGTTAGAGAGTCTACAAACTATGGTTTATACAGTATGTCTCAAAAGTGAGTACACCCCTCACATTTTTGTAAATATTTTATTACTGTATATACTTTCATATGACAACACTGAAGAAATTGCATTTTGCTACAATGTAAAGTATTGAGTGTACAGCTTGAATAACAGTATACATTTGCTGTGCCCTCAAATAAGGCCCCTTTCACACTGGGGCGGGAGGTGCGGTTCTACCCCCCGCTAGCAGCCGAAATAGGGTTAATACCGCTTGTAATGTGCCTCTGCAGAGGCGCATTGCGGGCAGTATTACAGCGGTTTCCCATTGCTTTCAATGGGTAGGAGCGGTGTAGGAGCGGTAAACACACCGCTCCTCTCACCGCTCCAAAGATGCTGCTAGCAGGACTTTTGGAGCGGTCCCGCCAGTGCATCGCCTCAGTGTGAAAGCCCTGGGGCTTTCACATTGAGACTGCAGGGCAGGAGTTTTTCAGGTGGTATTTAGGTGCTATTTTTAGCGCTAAAACACCTGAAAAACTCCTCAGTGTGAAAGGGGTCTAAAGGTTTGTGTTTTTTTCACCTTAATGCATCCTATGCATTAAGGTGAAAAAACATCCGACAATACCGGCCCCCCCCAGCCCCCCCCCCCCGTTTTACTTACCTGAGCCCGTTCACCTGCTGCGCTTGCCCCGACATCGTCTTCGCCGCTCAGCCTGGCCGTTGATTGGCTAGAGTGGATGAATTGAAAGCAGCGCAGCCATTGGCTCGCGTTGCTGTCAGTCACATCGAATGACGCGGCGAGCTGGGGAGGGGCCAAGTGATACAGTGAGCAGCTACAGCCACCGGCTGTATCACGGGAGCGTGCCCGCAAGAACTTACCACCATGCGAGAGAGCTCGCATGAAGGTGTTAAGTTCTTGTGGGGAGGACCCCAGAAGACCAGGTTCGGGGCCACTCTGTGCAAAACGAGCTGCACAGTGGAGGTAAACATGTTTGTTATTTAAAAAAAAATAATTCCCTTTACAACCCCTTTAACTCAACACACAGCCATTAATGTCTAAACCGCTGGCAACAAATTGAGAATTTCCAAATTGGGCCCAAAGTGTTAATATTTTGTGTGGCCACCATTATTTTCCAGCACAACCTTTACCCTCTTGGGCATGGAGTTCACCAGAGCTTCACAGGTTTCCACTGGAGTCCTCTTCCAATCCTCCATGATGACATCACAGAGCTAGTGGATGTTGGAGACCTTGAGCTAGTCCACCTCCACTGTATATTTGGAAATTGACCAGTGCTGATGTACTGACTGCTTATCTAATTTTTTAGGCCCTAAAATGCCAAAACAGTACAAATACCCCACAAATGTTACCTTTTTGGAAAGTAGAAAGTCCAAGGTGTTTATTAACCACTTAACGACCGCCCACTGTAAATATACGTCGGCAGAATGGCACCGACAGGCAGAATCACGTATATGTACGTGATTGCCTTTGTATAGTTGGGGGGTCCGATCGGACCCCCCTTCTTTACAGTGAGCGGTCGTTTTACCTTCGGGAGCGATCCGGCATGAGGGGATGGCCGTTCGATTCCGGCCACCCCCTCTCGATCGCTCCCGGCGAATGAGAGCTTCCCCTGCCTGTGTACTTGTTTACACAGGCTGGAGGAAGTGATGTCATCTCTCCTGCGGCGCTCACATATACCGAGCGCCGTACAGGAGAAGATGCAGGTTAGTGCACACAACACTACACTGACACCAGGACACATAGGTACATAAATCGCCCCCCCAGGCCCCCCCAGACACCCCCAGATCACCCCCCAGCCCCCAGTCACAGTGTCACTGATTGCAGTGACCATTTATTTAGTGATCACTGCAATCAGTGACATTTGTGACTGTAAAAGTGTCAGTACATTTAGTTTTAGGTCCAGTGTAGCCCCCTACCCCCCCCCTAATAAAGGTTTAACCCCCTGATCACCCCCAGATAACCTTTTCACCCCCTAGTACCGCCGTCGCTAAGCGATCATTTTTCTGATCGATGTTTTAGCGGCGGCGATGCTGATCGGTAGCCAGTAATTTTTTTTAGGTTCGCCGCAGGTTTTTATAGCGTCGGGTACCCCCATATATTACCTAATAAAGGTTTAACCCCCTTGATCACCACCCAGGTAACCCTTTCACCCCCTATCACCACTGTCGCTAAGCGATCATTTTTCTGATCGCTGTCTTAGCGTCGGTGATGCAGATCGGTAGCCAGTAATTTTTTTTAGGTTCGCCGCAGGTTTTTATAGCGTCAGGTACCCCAATATATTACCTAATAAAGGTTTAACCCCCTTGATCACCACCCAGGTAACCCTTTCACCCCCTATCACCACTGTCGCTAAGCGATCATTTTTCTGATCGCTGTCTTAGCGTCGGTGATGCAGATCGGTAGCCAGTAATTTTTTTTAGCTTCGCCGCAGGTTTTTATAGCGTCAGGTACCCCCATATATTATCTAATAAAGGTTTAACCCCCTGATCGCCCCCCAGGTAACCCTTTCACCCCCTATCACCACTGTCGCTAAGCGATCGTTTTTATGATCGTTGTCTTAGTGTCGGTGATGCAGATCGGTAGCCAGTAATTTTTTTTTAGGTTCGCCGTCAGGTTTTTATATAGCGTCAGGTACCCCCATATATTACCTAATAAAGGTTTTAACCCCCTAATTGCCCCTAGTTAACCCTTTCACCAGTAATCACCATATAAGTGTTACGGGTGACGCTGGTTAGTTAGTTTGCTTTTTATAGTGTCAGGGCACCCGCCGTATATAACCCAATAAAGGTTTAACCCCCTGATCGCCCGGCGGGTGATATCAATTAGGTTTTAGCGTCAGAGAGGGTCTGCGTCACACCCCAGGCAGCGTCAGGTTAGTGCCAGTAACGCTAACACCCACGCGTGAAGCATACACCCCCCTTAGTAGTATAGTATCTGAACAGATCAATATCTGATCTGATCAGATCTATACTAGCGTCCCCAGCAGTTTAGGGTTCCCAAAAACGCAGTGTTAGCGGAATCAGCCCAGATACCTGCTAGCACCTGCGTTTTGCCCCTCCGTCCAGCCCAGGCCACCCAAGTGCAGTATCGATCGATCACTGTCACTTGCAAAACACAACACACATAACTGCAGCGTTCGCAGAGACAGGCCTGATCCCTGCGACTCCAGTGCTGTAGGAGGTGATTTCGCCACCACAGTTAAAAAAAAAAAAGCATATATGCCGAAGCATTGGGGCAGCAGGGGCGGAGGAACGATTTTGCTCCTAATGCCGCGTACATACAGTCGAAATTCCGACGGAGGCTTGCCCGTGGAAAAGTCTGACCATGTGTACGCGGCATAACTTTTGCGGGAAGATGCCCCCATGCTTCGGCATATATAAATGGTGCATGTATGCCCATCATTAGAAGTGGGTGGATGAAGGGCGGTATTCTAATGGTGGGCATACCCACCGATCAATCTTTTTTTTTCATTCAGCCAACAGGCTGCATGAAAAAAAAGATTACAATACATGTCCAACAAGGACCAGCAATGTGCTGGTATGTTGCTGGACTTTGAATGTTTATACCAGAATGATGCCTGCGGGTTTAGGTATCATCTTGGTATCATTCTTTTCAGCCAGCGGCCGTCTTTCATGTAAAAGCAATCCTAGTGGCTAATTAGCCTCTGGACTGCTTTTACAAGCAGTGGGAGGGAATGACCCCCCCCCGGATATAAAAAGCGCCATTGGGAAATTGGGAAAGCATTTTATCACACCGATCTTGGTGTGGTCAGATGCTTTGAGGGCAGAGGAAAGATCTAGGGTCCAATAGACCCCAGTTTTTTCAAAAAAGAGTACCTGTCATTAACTATAGCTATCATAGGGGATATTTACATTCCCTGAGATAACAATAAAAATGATAAAAAATAAATAAATATGGAAGCAACAGTTTACAAATTAAATAAAGAAGCAAAATTAATAATAAAAAAAAAAAAAAAAAAGCACCCCTGTCCTGCCCTGCTCTTGCCCAATGGCGAACGCAAGCGTCGGTCTGGCGTCATATGTAAACAGCAATTGCACCATGCATGTGAGGTATCACCGCGAAGGTCAGATCGACGGCAGTAATTTTAGCAGTAGACCTCCTCTGTAAATCTAACGGGGTAACCTGTAAAGGCTTTTAAAGGCTTTTAAAAATGTATGTAGTTTGTCGCCAATGCGCGTTTGTGCGAAATTTTAAAGCATGTCGTGTTTGGTATCTATGTACTCGGCCTAAGATCATATTTTTTATTTCATCAAACATTTGGGCAATATAGTGTGTTTTAGTGCATTAAAATTAAAAAAAGTGTATTTTTTCCCCAAAAAATGCGTTTGAAAAATCGCTGCGCAAATACTGTGTAGAAAAAAAAAATGCAACACCCACCATTTTATTCTGTAGGGCCTTTGCTTTAAAAATATATATAATGTTTGGGGGTTCAACATAATTTTCTTGCAAAAAAAAAATATGTTTTCATGTAAACAAAAAGTGTCAAAAAGGGCTTTGTCTTCAAGTGGTTAGAAGAGTGGATGTAAGCTTCCTAATGTTGTGTATAAAATGCCAGAACAGTTCAAAACCCCCCCAAATGACCCATTTTGGAAAGTAGACACCCCAAGCTATATACTGAGAGGCATGTCGAGTCCATGGAATATTTTATATGTTGACACAAGTTGCGGAAAAAAAAATTTTTTTTTTTTTTTTTGCACAAAGTTGTCACTAAATGATATATTGCTCAAACATGCCATGGGCATATGTGGAATTACACCCCAAAATACATTCTGTTGCTTCTCCTGAGTACGGGGATACCACATGTGTGAGACTTTTTGGGAGCCTAGCCGCGTACGGGACCCCAAAAACCAATCACCGCCTTCAGGCTTTCTAAGGGTGTAAATTTTTGATTTCACTTCTCACTGCCTATCACAGTTTCGGAGGCCATGGAATGCTCAGATGGCACAAAACCCCCCAAATGACCCCATTTTGGAAAGTAGACACCCCAAGCTATTTGCTGAGAGGTATTGTGAGTATTTTGCAGATCTCGCTTTTTGTCACAAAGTTTTGAAAATTGAAAAAAAAAAAGAAAAAAAAAAATGTTCTTTCTTCATTTTCAAAAACAAATGAGAGCTGTAAAATACTCACCATGCCTCTCAGCAAACAGCTTGGGGTGTCTACTTTCCAAAATGGGGTCATTTGGGGGGGGGTTTGTGCTATTTTGGCATTTTATGGCCTTCGAAACTGTGATAGGTAGTGAGGAGTCAAATCAAAAATTTGTGCCTAGAAATCCTGAAGGCGGTGATTGGTTTTCGGGGTCCCGTACGCGGCTAGGCTCCTAAAAAGTCCCACACATGTGGTATCCCCGTACTCAGGAGAAGCAGCAAAATTTATTTTTGGGTGCAATTCCACATATAACCATGGCATGTGTGAGCAATATATCATTTAGTGACAACTTTTTATTTTATTTATTTTTTTTGTCATTATTCAATCACTTGGGACAAAAAAAAAATATTCAATGGGCTCAACAGGCCTCTCAGCAATTTCCTTGGGGTGTCTACTTTCTAAAATGGGGTCATTTGGGGGGGTTTTGTGCTATGTTGGCATTTTATGGCCTTCAAAACTGTGATAGGTAGTGAGGAGTGAAATCAAAAATTTACACCCTTAGAAATCCTGAAGGCGGTGCTTGGTTTCCGGGGTCCCGTACGTGGCTAGGCTCCTAAAAAGTCCCACACATGTGGTATCCCCGTACTCAGGAGAAGCAGCAGAATGTATTTTGGGGTGCAATTCCACATATAACCATGGCATGTGTGAGCAATATATCATTTAGTGACAACTTTTTGTAATTTTTTTTTTTTTTTGTTATTATTCAATCACTTGGGACAAAAAAAAAAATATTCAATGGGCTCAACATGCCTCTCAGCAATTTCCTTGGGGTGTCTACTTTCTAAAATGGGGTCATTTGGGGGGGTTTTGTACTGC
Source organism: Rana muscosa (assembly GCA_029206835.1). Taxonomy (NCBI): domain Eukaryota; kingdom Metazoa; phylum Chordata; class Amphibia; order Anura; family Ranidae; genus Rana; species Rana muscosa. The sequence continues at coordinate 363,798,092 of CM055118.1, read as the reverse complement.
CCTGCCATTTTAGCACCTCAAGAAATGAGATAGGCAGTCATAAATTTAAAGCTGTGTAAATTCCAGAAAATGTACCCTAGTTTGTAAACACTATAACTTTTGCGCAAACCGATAAATATACGCTTATTGACATTTTTTTTTACTAAAGACATGTGGCTGAATACATTTTGGCCTAAATGTATGACTAAAATTGAGTTTATTCGATTTTTTTTATAACAAAAAGTAGAAAATATCATTTTTTTTCAAAATTTTCGGTCTTTTTCCGTTTATATCGCAAAAAATAAAAATCGCAGAGGCGATCAAATACCATTAAAAGAAATCTCTATTTGTGGGAAGAAAAGGACGCAAATTTCGTTTGGGTACAACATTGCATGTCCGCACAATTTACAGTTAAAGCAGCGCAGTGCAAAATTCTGAATTCACCTCTGGTCCTTTAGCTACCAAATGGTCCGGGGCTTAAGTGGTTAAGAGGTCTGTTGTGTTTTTTTGTAAATTTTTTGGGGAAAATAAGGAAATGTAATAAAAAAAATATATATATTTTTTTACAAATATAGACTTTTATTAAATTTTTTTTCCAAAATAAACAGAATCAACGAATATAGCAACATTTACAAAGTATATGATTATTGCTTCTTCAAAGTAACAGGCAAAGGTATCTAACATAGATTGATCTAAACATATATCATAACATTTTGTCACAGTACAACCTTCACCTATTTCTCCTACTTCATATCACCCTGTACCATGAAGCTCTACTACTCCATTTCGTATATTTTAACCCACAAAAAGAGAGAAAAAAAGAAACCCCAGTCCCCAAGGAAAAAATATATCACTATATTTTTTTTTAAAGTTGTAATTTTAACAAGTTATTTTTCACTCACAGCTTGGTATACATATTATTACACCCAAAAACACATTCTGCTATGTCTCCTGAGTATGAGGATACCACATGTGTGAGACATTTTTCACAGTCTAGATGTACAGAGGGGCCCAAATTCCGAGGAACACCTTTGGGCTTTCAAGGAACATAAATTATGCATCTAATTTCCTGATTACCTATTACATTTTTGGAGGACCAGGACAGTAGAAACACCCACCCAATTACCTTATTTTGAAAATAAAGCACCCCAATGTTTGTTTGTTTTTTTAAGAGGCATGGTCAGTCTACATTGCTTTTCTACAAGTTTTTGGAAAATGCAGAAAGAAAATGAAAATGTATTTTTTACACAAAGTTGCCAACTTAATAAGATCAGAATATTAATTATTCCCCCCAACTACCCCTTATTGAAACCAAGCAGTTATAAATCTATTTTTGTGTCGCAGCTGAACACTGCTATGTGTATCAACATCCAGCTTATACAAATGACTAATAAAGTGCAGCACATTTATTAATACCCATACAATATCACAATATTATAAGTAATATAGTAAACCAGCTTATTTAGTGATTCCAACACATATATTCCTCTATTCCAGAGTGACTATTGTAAATTCTGATTTTGTGAAATAAAAAATCTCAATAAATGACTGTGCTTTTAATCCTATATACCGGTATATACACACATACAAATCACATGATAAAAGTTCAGAACAAAGTGCACCAAAACTCCAACTTGTGTCTGTGTGTATGATTTCCGATCATCACCAAATGTCCTCACCTGTCACACCATCTGCTTACCTTTAGATATTGACCCATATACAGATAGGTCTCAATGAACCCTACCCTTTAACTACTTCAGGTCCGGAAGATTTACCCCCTCTCATGACCAGGCCATTTTTTGTGATAGTACATCTTGGATTATATCCAAGATTTCAGTAATGAAAACGGTATCATTAGCAGTAATCAGCATGGATTCATGAAGAATCGTTCTTGCCAAACCAATCTATTAACCTTCTATGAAAAAGTGAGCTTCCATCTAGATAAAGGAAGGCCCGTAGACGTGGTGTATCTGGATTTTGTAAAGGCATTTGATACAGTTACCCATAAACGTTTACTGTACAAAAGAAGGTCCATTGGTGTGGATCATAGGTTGAGTACCTGGATTGAAAACTGGCTACAAGGGTGAGTTCAGAGGCTGGTGATAAATGGTCCAGTGTGGAAAGTGGGGTCCCACAGGGTTCTTTCCTGGGACCAATCCTGTTTAATTTATTCATAAATGACCTGGAGAATGGGATAAACAGCTCAATCTCTGTATTTGCGGATGATACTCAGCTAAGAAGGACAATAATTCTCCACAGGATGTGGAAACCTTACAAGAAGACCTAAAACAATTAATAGGATTGGCAAATACATGGCGAATGGGGTTTAATGTTAAAAAATGTAAAGTAATGCATTTGGATGCCAAAATTATGAATGTAATTTACTCTCTCGGGGGAGAACCTATGGGGGAATCTAGGATGGAAAAGGATCTGGGGTCCTAGTAGATGATAGGCTCAGCAATGGCATGCAATGCCAAGCTGATGCAAGAAAAGCCAACAGAATATTGGCATGCATTAAAAAGGGATTCGCTCCAGAGATAAAATGATAATTCTCCCACTCTATAAGACTCTGGTCCAGCCGCACCTGGAGTATGCTGTCCAGTTCTGGGCTACAGTCCTCAGGAAGGATGTACTGGAACTCCAAAGAAGGGTAACAAAGCGAATAAAGGGACTGGAGGATCTCAGCTATGGGGAAAGACTGCAAGCACTGAACTTGTTCTCTCTGGAGAAAAGACGCATGAGAGGGGATATGATATCAATGTACAACTACCGTACTGGTGACCCCACAATAGGGAGAAAACTTTTCAGTGAAAGGGAATTTAAAAAGACAAGCGGTCATTCACTAAAATTAGAAGAGAAGCAGTTTAACCTTCAGGCTGGGTTCACACTATACGACACAACTTTCATCCTACTTTGCTCTGCGACATCTGTCCTACATTGGTCCGACATTGGTCCGACATTGGTCCGACATCCATCCGACTTTCATCAACAGGATACTACTTTGATCCTACTTCAATGATAGTCAATGGGCTGAAGCAGGATCAAAGTCGGACAGAAGTAGTACAGGGAGCATTTTTAATGTCGGACCGACTTGTGTCGCACCAGTTAAGACGGCTCTCATAGGGATTCATTGATTTTCACACGTCATGCGACATGAGCTCCTAATGTCGGAGCGTTTGCCGAACCAGTGTGAACCAGGCCTAAGGCTGGGTTCACACTGATACGACACGACATTCATCCGACTTTCATCCTACTTTGCTCTGCGACATCAGTCCTACATTGATCCTACATTGGTCCGACATCCATCCGACTTTCATGAACAGGATACTACTTTGATCCGACATTGTGCTAGTCTGACTTGTCCTTTGACCAATCAAAACAATCCCAGGGTGAGATAAATTCCTTTTACTGCTGCTGTAATCACCATGTCGGATGTCAAATGTCGGATGGTTAGGACAAGGATCCTACTTTGATCCGACTTCAATGATATTCAATGGGCTGAAGTAGGATCAAAGTCAGACAGAAGTAGTACAGGGAGCATTTTTAATGTCGGACCGACTTGTGTCGGACCAGTTAAGACGGCTCTCATAGGGATTCATTGATTTTCACACGTCTTGCGACATGAGCTCCTAATGTCGGAGCCCAGTGTGAACCCAGCCTAAGGGTTCTTTACTGTCCGAGCGGTAAGGATGTGGAATTCTCTTCCACAGGCGGTGTTATCATTGGGGAGTATCGATAATTAAAATAAACTATTAGACAAGCACCTTAACGACCGCAACATACAGGGATATACAATTTATTACTGACATAAAAGCACACATAGGTTGGACAGGATGGACTTGTGCCTATTTTCAACCTTTACCAACTATGTAACTATGCACTGCGTTACTTTAATTAACAATTGCTTGGTTGTGCGACGCTGTCCTTTTTTCCCCACAAATAGAGCTTTCTTTTGGTGGTATTTGATCACCTCTGCATTTTTTTTTTTACTTTCTGCTATAATACATATCCAAAACAAATAATATAAAAAAACAAATGTATTCATCAGTTTAGGCTGATATATATTCTTCTACATATCTTTTGTAAAAAACAAGACGCAATATGCGTATATTGATTGGTTTGCACAAAAGTTATTGTGTCTACAAACTATGGGATAGATTTAGGGACTTTTTTTTTATTATTGTTTTTACTGGTAATGGCGGAGATCTGCGATTTTTAGCGGGACTGTGACATTGTGGCGGACAAATCTTACCCCAAATGACACTTTTTGGGGACCAGTGACATTATTACATTGATCAGTGCTATAAAAATGCACTGCTCAATGTAAAAATGTCACTGGCAGGGAAGGGGTTAACATGAGGGGCAATTAAGGGGTTAACTGTGTTTCCTGGGTGTGTTCTAACTGTAGGGGGGTGGGCTCACTGGGACATGACAGAGGTCACTGTTCCCGATCACTGGATCACTGGAAACAGAAGATCTCTGACATGTCATTAGGCAGAACAGGGAATCACCTTGTTTACAGTTCCCCGTTCTGCCTCTGTACACAGCGATCGTGGGTCTCCGGCAGACATTGAGTCCGTGGGACCCACGGGCATGCTCCTGTGGCACGCGTGCCCCACTGTCCTCCTTTACCAGACCGACGTACACCTATGTCAGTATAATGACGGCGGCTGGTCGGCAAGAGGTTAATGGTGGTGGAGGGCAGCTGCTTTTATTGCAATTTTGCACTTATATTTTGAATATTTTTTTAATAAAGTTCTTTGTAATTTTCCATATTTAGATACCTTTATTTATGGTCTAGTAAAATCCACAGAGAAAATAATTTCCGCTCTCAAAGCTTCCGAACCTGCACAGGAAAGTGTCCCGCCCTACTAGGAGCTGACAGGTGCTGGTTCTGCTCAAGTTTGATGAGGAAAAATATCCTGGATGGCTGCACTCTGTGAAAAAGGCATCTTTATTGTAGAAAATAAAATAAAATCCAGTGTACAGCAGTCAAATCATATAGAGAAACAGGGGAGAATTACTAACGCGTTTCACATCAATCAATGCTTAGTAATAGCTAAATGAACAGGACCCAAGCGTGTGTATAAGAGGAAAGATTGAAAAACAGGCTACCAATCAGAGCCTTATGCCGCGTACACACGACCGTTTTTAATGTCATTGAAAAAAACGGCATTTTTCTCGACGTGATTTTTCGTGTTTCCTCTCAAGCCTGCCTTGCCTACACACTATCGTGGAAAAAAATGTTTGAGTAAAGCGTGGTGACGTACAACACGTACAACGGCACTATAAAGGGGAAGTTCCATTCGGATGGCGCCACCCTTCATGTTAGTAAAGTTTGTTGAGAGACGATTCACGCTTTTCAGCCTCGTGCTTTTCAGTCCATTACAGCGTGACGAATGTGCTATCTCCATTACGAACGCTAGTTTTACCAGAACGAGCGCTCCCGTCTCATACTTGATTCTGAGCATGCACATTTTTTTCACGTCGTTAAAGCCTACACACGGCCGTGAAAAATTAGAGCATGTTCCAATTTTTCTCGTCGTGATTCTCTGTGTTTTTCTCGTCGGGAAAAATGCTGGAAAGCCCACACACGATCATTTTTAATGACCATTTTAAAAAATTGCATTTTTCTCGTCTTTAAAAACGGTCATGTGTACGCGGCATAAGAATTGTCTTGAAAAAAAACTCCCACTCACTTGGGTCCTGATCTCCCAAAAATTGAGTGCACCTGAAAGAGGAAAAAGCCCAAAAAAGAAAAAAGTTATCAAAAAATGGCAGTATCAAAAATGGCAGGATCAAAAAAGACCCAACATAGTATATATTCATTTGGAAAATACATAATTGTAGTCTTTTGTAGAAATATCCTCTACGTGGTGCACTCAATAGATGGGATGAGTCAAAATACAACAAAATATGTTAAAATATAAAATACAGAATACACAAATACATACGATGATTGGTGACCGAACATTGAAGGCCATTAATAAGCATTGAATAATAATATGCACAATCAAAGAATTCACAGTATTCATGAATCTAAAATTAAATCACCATGAAAAGTGATAATACAAATATGATATGTAGTTAAAACATTTTTATTTATTTTTTTCTACAATAAAGATGCCTTTTTCACGGTGTGCGGCCGTCCAGGATATTTTTCCTCATAAAATCCAGGGAGGCTCCACGGAGATTCACATTAGTGATCTCTATGTTGGCAGATCTTCTCATTGAGCCACATTATTTATCTGACCAGGAGTAATACAATTACTCCGAGACACACCTTTGTAAGCCTAGAATTTCTACATAGAATGATACAGTGAAAGCTTCTTGTGGACAACCTTCCCAGAAGAGTTGAAGCTGTTATAGCTGCAAAGGGTGTGGCTGCACTACTGCTGCTCTGCTGAGCTCCAGTGAGGCCTACTGATCCAGGGAGCTTGATTACTTCCTATACCCAGAGTGGATGCAGGAATCTGGGGTGGACCCAGGGGAGGATCCCCCAGATGGCCAGAGTACTGGTCCTCCCATACCAGTGTTTGAGGACCTGGAAAATGACCCAGCTAAAGGCTAAAGCCTGGCAACCTACAGAAAGAAGGTTTGTGCGAGGATTGCGAGAATTGCTAAGGAGGAAGAAGTACTGGCGAAGTTGAAGTTTGACTTCAAGCATAAAAAAGTTGCAAGTGACCGGCTTCACAGTTCCAAAAGAAGACAGATGCGGAGTTAATGGCTTTGGAGGCCAAAGTGGAAAAGCAGAGTGTGCTGGTGGCCACATTGAAAGAAACCAGCGGTGCTTTCAAGGAGAAGTATGGCAATGATGATCGCTTTCGTGCAATGCTGAGGGGCCATAGAGGCCAGTGGAGGTCAGGCATCACCAGAGTGCAAGAAGCCAATGTCAGTACAAAGCAAAAAAGTTTCTGTGGGCTCGGACTGTGTTTCTGGCCAGCACGCTGGAAAATCTTTGCATCCCGAGCCAAGTATCAGTATGCCTGCAGAAAGTGGAGAAAGCTTTGGCACACAGGCTGCAGGTGATCAGCAGTCAGGTGTTTTGACTGGCAGTATGTCATTGGGCCAAGAAAGTTCTGTGCCCTTGCCACCGCAGCAGGAGGCTATGGAGCAAGATGATCCATCTGAGCCTGTGAAGGGAGCAGATATACTAAAGTTCATTTCAGAAATGGAATCACCTTTGCATGGTCGCAAGTTTGCCTTGTCTGGATAATCTGAGGATGAAAAAGAGGATAATGATGCCCCCCCCAAAACCTTTGAAACAACGGGTGACATAAAAATCTGTTTTTGTTCAGGACTTGCCTATACAACATAATGGAGGTGTAGTTCCTATGGATGGTGCAGTAGAGGGCAGTGGAGAGCAAGCTCATCTCCTGCTCCTGGCTGAGACTTTCACCTGTGTACAGAAAGCCAGTGAAGGGTGTGCAGACTCTGCTGTGAAGAGTGCTGATAAAGACATCTCCAGTGTTGGTAACCCTTTAGTTACTAGTAATGAAGTAAGAATTACCAAGGTTAATGTAAATTATATTTCTGTGACAGAAGTCTCTGCTCCATCTGTTCCTGACAATAATGTTGTTACTACTTTATCTAAAGAAGAGTCTGTACCTAAAAGTGATGTGCGGGATGTTGCAAGGAGTGCGGTTCATTCCTATGCTGAGGATGGAGGAGGAGGAACGTGGGGGGGGGCAGCAAGGGGTTGGTGGAGCTGTTTCAGCTAGTCTTAAGTCCCCCCCCCCAGGTGTCAGTCTCTCAACCTGAGGTATAACTTCTCCTTAGGAAGTATCAGTATGACCGGCACGCTTCTTTGGTTCTGGAAAGGGACTACGGGAAATATCACTCGCCCGACCCTTATCAGAACTGCAAACAAAGCGCAGCAGTTAAGATGATTTTTGGGCTAAGGGATAGTACAGGCTCTTTGATGAATTCCAGGTCAGGGATCCTGGTGGTCTCCAGGTCTTTTTATGTGGATCTTCTGGGGGAGAAGTACCTCGATCGGGAAAAGATGTTGAGATTTCTGGATTCTACACCAGGTCTGGGAAATAACATTCCACTGGCAAGTTTGACAGCAGAAGAGGTAGTCAAAGCTATAGACAGTCTGGCTATTAAGAAAACCCCTGGGCCAGACGGATTGACGGCTGAATTTTATAAGACTTTCAAATCCAGCTTGGTACCTTATCTTGTGGAGGTATTTAATGGCTGTCTGCAAGAGGCTTCGTTCCCTCCCTTCATGAGACAATCTGCAGTTATTCTGTTGTCAAAAGGCAAGGATCCCTCAATGATTGAGAATTTGCGCCCCATTAGCCTTCTCAATGTCGATAGGAAGATTCCGGCAAAGATAATTTTCTGGCGCTTGTCGTCAGTAGCAGACAGATTGCTTTCTCGTCAGCAGCACTGTTTGGTCCAGGGCAGGAGGCTCTGAAACGTTGCAGGGCTGAAGGCTGGGGAAAGTATTTGCTGGCATTGGATCAGGCGAAGGCTTTTGATCGTGTCAATCATGAGTACCTCTGGCTTCTCCTTGACAAATATGGCCTGGAGGGTGGGTTTATTGGATGGCTTAAGACTTTATACAGAGAGGCAGAGAGCTTCATGCTTGTTAATGGTTGGGTTGGACGACCCTTCAGTCCTTTAGGGTTGGATCTGGGGTGCGCCAGGGGTGTCAGCTGAGCCCTTTGCTATACGTGTTTGCAATCAACCCCTTCATCAGAAGGCTAGAGAGCGGACCGTTGTGCAGGGTGCCGGTGGGCATTACTAGTGAGCTGCCCTTGAGGGTTGTAGCCTATGCTGATGATGCTTCTGCCTTTATCTCTGGGACAGAGGAGGTGCAGGAGGTGGTCTCAGTTATAGAGCAGTATTCCGAGGCATCAGGCTCCAAGGTCAACCGTGATAAAAGTCAAGTTTTTTGGATGAGCAAGGGAGGTGAGAGCTTTGCACTTCCGGACACCTTCCCGAGGCCTCAGCAGAAAGTCAAAGTATTAGGTATCGAGTTTGGCTCTGATGATTACAGTAAGTCAAATTGGGAAGCCAGGCTGAATGATGCTGATGTCAAAGTGAAATGCTGGAAATGGTGGCATCTCTCCTTGAGGGAAAGGGTGGACTTGATTAAGACCTACTTGATTCCTACCTTTCTGTATGTTAGCTTTGTTTGCATCTTGCCAGAGTCCTGCTATACCAGGATTTATAGTTGTTTCTTCCAACTATTATGGTGGAACAGGCTGAATGTTGTGAAGCGGAATGTGAATTACCTATCTAGGCAGAAGGGTGGCCTAGGGATGGTCAACCCGGTTGTGTTCTTCTCTCTGATGTTTTTGAAACACAATTTTGGTAACATGCTAGCAGCTTTATATTCCAAAAAAGCCTTAAGCCCTGTACACACGATTGGATAACCTATGGATTTTCGTCCGATGGATTTGACCATCGGAAATCCGATGAAACTGTTTTTCATCAGTCTTGGCCACACACCATCAGTTAAAAAACCGATGGCAAGAAGATGACGGCACGTACAAAACGTACGACGCGCTATAAAAGGGCCGAACAAATCTAATGGCGCCACCCCTTGGGCTGCTTTTGCTGATTTCGTGTTATTGCGTGTTAGTAAAAGTTTGGTGAGAGCCGATTCGCGCTTTTCAGTCTCCGTGCTTTGCAGATCGTTTCCTGGTGTTCAGTTTGTGCTTGTGGGTTTGTATTTGTGATTCAGTGCGTGCAGTCAGGTCGTTACTGCCTTGCAGTGCCTTCTTGGCCGTTCGTTTACTGTTTTTCAGGTCGTTCTTCTCAGGCCTTGCTGTTCCACGGTGCATTCTGTTTGAGTGTGTTCTGACCAGCCTACCGGTTTAAAACCATGTTAGAAGTGCGTTCTCGTTCTCGTGCTGGCTTTGGACTTGGTGTTGCAGTTAACACTGTAACCCGAGTTCAGTCTGTGAACAGGGTGAGGAGGAGTTCATGGACTAAGAATTGGTTGCTCCAGCGGGACCAATTCTCTCATATGCCTCTGCTGCGGGAAATCCATGAGAATAATCCTGATGATTTCAGGAATTATCTCAGGATGACGGACCCTGTATTTCACCGTCTGTTGGATTTGCTGTCCCCCTATATCACGAGGCAGGACACTGTGATGCACCAGGCCATCACTGCCGAGCAGAGGCTTATTGCCACGTTGAGATACCTGGCGACTGGGAGAAGCTTGCAGGACCTCAAGTTCTCAACAGGCATCTCCCCCCAAGCTCTTGGGATCATTATCCCTGAGACGTGTTCGGCCATCATTCAGGTCCTGCAGATGGACTATATGAAGGTAATTTTGCTCCTTTAACCTCACATTATATGTTTTTATTGTTTTAGAATCTTCTTATTTTTTCCCTCCTAACCCAAATTTGCCTGTTTGTAATATCCTGGTAATGTCCCCATTTTTCCCATGCCTGTTTTTACCTGTAAAGCCCTATTTCCCTTCACTAACCTCTCCAGCATGCTATCGTGGGCACAAACCCAGCTAGCCTTCTATTTTCCTTTTCATTTTTTTGGGGTCATTGCCCGCGTAGTTTGACAACCCTCCCCCCCCAAAGATGTAAAAAGTTCTCAATCAAGCTCAGCAGAGTGGTTGAGCCTTTTTTGGATCCCCCACAATCACCTTAGCCCCCCCCTTAGATTATTTTAGAATGTCCACTCAGCGGGGGTGAGGCATCTGCTAAGTGGGCCTTTGTTTATTGGTAGGAAAAACTCCCTTAAATAATAATGTTAGAATGATGTTGGTCAACAATGTTTTTGTGTGTAATCTGCTTGCACTGTAAACATAAACCGTACTAATGTCTTCTTTTTGTTTGACTCCACAGTTCCCTAGCACACCACAGGAATGGCTGACTGTGGCCTCCCAATTTGCCCAGCGGTGGGATTTCCCCAACTGCGGAGGGGCAATTGATGGGAAGCACGTCCACATAGTGCCGCCACCCCATTCGGGGTCATACTATTTTAACTATAAAGGTTTTAATAGTATTGTGTTAATGGCGGTGGTGTCGGCACGGTACGAGTTCCTGTATGTGGACATGGGGAAGAACGGCCGGATGTCCGATGGCGGAGTATTCGCTGAGACGGAGTTCGCTCACCGTCTGCAGGCTGGGGGTCTTGCACTGCCTCCAGATGCAGAGAACGTGGAAGGGCTACCGTTCGTTTTCATTGCGGATGAAGCTTTTGGACTAGGACCACACCTCATGCGGCCGTTTCCCCAACGCACCCTCACCCCGGAGAGGAGGGTTTTTGTTTCAATAGTTTTTATTGAAGGTATTGATAATAAAATGAACAGATAGCGTCATACATCACACTTGATATTGGATACATATTGATAAATATATACATCATGTCAAGTTGTCAAAAATGGTTAAATTGCATGACTATAATAGATGGTGAAGGTAAGGTGGTCTGTGAGGTCCCAAACCCCTAGACACCCCTAATGGGAACATTCTGCATCTAGGGGTAAATAACGAAACTCCACCCTCCAGCAGTGTCTGTGAAGGTTTAGGAAGTAGCTCATACAGCGACAGCGTTATTAACAACCTGTGGTGGGATATGGAAGTGAAACAACAATGGAGAATGTAGAACTGTCAAGTATGAGTTTGTGCATAAGATAGTACATGTCTAAAGTATTCATACTATCTTGAGTGTACATATGAATGCATATGCATTCAGAGAGCATCGTATACAACTGTTTGAACGATGTGAGAACTAGAATAAAGTAGGGTAAAGTAAACAACAAAACAAAGAAAGAAGAGAAAAAAAAGGGGGGGTAGGAGGGGGGTAAAGGAATGAGGGGAGGGGAGGGGAGTAGAGAGCAATATGGTAGGTCTATCAGTCAGGAGTGTATCAGGTAAGCTTTTTAGCGTACCATTGAGTCCACGGGAGCCATAGATTATGGATTTTAGAATATGATGACTTCCCCTTTGAAAAGATTGATTCATATGCGTAGTGAGAGTGGACCAATGCTATGACTTCATTCGAAGTTGGGGAGACATTCGTTTTCCAGTTTCTGGTTATGAGTAGTCTGGTTGCTAGGAGTATGTGAGTAATGATTAATCGGAAATGTGGCGGTAGTAATTCGGTATTTATATTCAGTATAGCTAATTGTGGAGTAAGTGTAAAAGGGGTATGGCATATATCTTGTATGATGCGTTCTACTTCGGTCCACAGTGTTGTTAATCCTGGACATGACCAGAACACGTGGAAAAGAGTACCTAACTGGTTACAATTCCTTCAGCAGTTGGGTGATGGGTGGGATCGAAATTTGGCCATTCTCTGTGGTGTCAGGTACCATCTTAGATGGATTTTATGAGTTAATTCCCATAGAGAGGTGCAGCTAGTGGATTTATATATTGACTTCAAGGCTGTTTGCCATTGTCGATCAGAAATCTGTATGTTCAAATCTCTTTCCCAGTCCGTGTATGGTTTGGATTTATGAAAGGTATTTTTCCCCTGTAGTGTAGAATAGATTAGGGAAGTGCCTTTGGTAGGTGTAGTAGTGTAGAAGAAGTAGTTCCACAGTTTGAGTGGCAATTCTCCTTCTAAGTTTGGGCGTGCTGTGAGACATTGTTGAATCCTATAGCAATTGAAGAAATCTAGATTTGGTGCATGTAATGTAGATTGGATTTGGGCAAAGGTTTTATGTATAATCTTAATCTTAAGGTCTGCGGTGTCTGTTGTTTGAGTAAGTATCCATTTGGGTATAGTCAGGTCGGGCGATAATAGTTTTAGGGTTTGGACAGGTATTTGTAGTCGTTTGGTAGGTATATGATACCATTTTGTGGAGTGTAGTGTTTTCCAAGCCTGAACCGATGCTCGGATAGTCGGTGAGTACAAGTGAAGGTGAGGTTGAGTTATTGTGGAACTGAATAGCCAGTCTTTGGTCATAATATTTTCAATGTTACCCCATAATGTGGTTGGGCGATCGGCGACCCACTCTGTCATTTGAGACAAAATGGAAGCCAGGTAGTAATCCTTGATATCTACGTATCCCATTCCTCCTGCCAGTTTGTGTTTGATGGCTTTAGGGTGACTACATCTGGGTTTTTTACCTTGCCATATGAATTGTTGTATAACGGATTGGAGAGATTTAAGGTATGAAGAAGTTAGTGGAATAGGAAGAGTGCGGAATATGTAAAGCAACCTAGGAAGAATGAGCATTTTAAAAGCAGCTAATCTACCTGAACAGGAAAATTCAAATCTTGATAGTTTAGTAGTTTCTGTAATCAGCATTTGTTTAGCTTCAATGTAGTTACTATTGAAAAGAGTCTTGGTAGATTTAGTAAGTGTTATTCCCAGATACGTTATACCTGTGACTACCCACGGGTACGGGTAGAAATTCCGCAGGAGGTTGCTGGTGATAGCATCTAATCCAAGGTCTAGAATGTGGGACTTTGTTTCGTTCACCTTATAATAAGAAATATCACTGAATTTTTGCAATACAGATTGTACCGAAGCCAGGGAGGATATAGGGTTGGTGACCATGAGTATAACGTCGTCGGCAAATACATTTATCTTATGTTCTAATGAACCAATTTTAAAGCCAGAGATGGAAGTGTTTGCTCTAATATGTTCGGCGAGGGGTTCCATCACTAGATTAAAAATAAGAGGTGATAGGGGGCAACCTTGGCGGGTTCCATTCGAGATCAGAAATGGTTTAGACAGCATTTCAGATGTGTACACCTGAGCTGAAGGTTTTGTGTACAGGGCCATTATTGCAGAGAAAATGTGCCCTTGAAGGCCAAACTTTCGGAGTGTGGCTTGGAGATATGCCCAGTTAACTCTATCGAACGGCTTCTCTGCATCCAGTGACAGAAGCAGAGAAGGCGTTCCGGCAGAGTCTGCGTTGTGGATTATATTAATGATTCTACGGGTTGCATCAAACGTTTGCCTGCCTTTCGTGAATCCAGATTGATCCGGGTGGATCAGTGATGGCATAATGTTTACTAACCTCATTGCTATGAGCTTAGCATAAATTTTCGTGTCAATATTGAGGAGCGAAATAGGACGGAAATTTTGTGGTGAGGTAGGTTCCTTCCCCGGCTTCGGTAGGGTAATTATTAAGGCATTTAACATTTCCTGTGGGAGAGAAGAGGAGGAGGCAGCTTCATTACACATTTGCGACAAAAATGGTGCTAGAACAGTGCTGAATTGTTTATAATATTCCCCGGTGAGGCCGTCAGGACCAGGGGATTTGTTGGATGGGAGGGTTGCAATTACATCTAGAATTTCTAGTGGCGTGAATGGGGCATTCAGCGTTGATAATTGGTCAGGGGATACAGTGGGAAGATTAATTTTGTGCAGGAAAGTTTCTATATCTTCTATGGACGGTTGGGTAATAGTAGTATCATCTTTCAGGTTATACAGTGTCTTGTAGTAGTGGCTAAACGCATCTGCTATGGCTTGGGGGTCTATCAGTTTTTGTTTAGTGGAGGGATGATAAAGATAGGAGATTTTAGTTTTAGTGTGGTGGCCTTTAATTCTAATCGCCATGGCTTTCCCAGCTTTATTACCTGTGGAATAGTAATTAGCTTTAAATCATTTTTGAGCTCTATTATAGGATTCTAATAATACGTTTCTAAGTTCCTGTCTGAGAAGTACTAACTGTTCCTTATGTTTAGTGTAAGGGTGTTTCTGGTTCTGGGCTTCAGTATTTTTAATTTGGGAAGTGAGGGTGTCAAGACGCTGTGATCTCCTCCTCTTCTCTCTAGCTCCAATTTGGATAAGAATCCCCCTAACAAATGCCTTATGGGCATTCCAAAGTATAGTGTTGTTTGATGTGGAGCCTTGGTTTAGATCAAAGAATTCTTCCAAATGTTTACTAATGTAGGTTGAGTGATCAGGTGATTGTAGGATCGAGGCGTTGGTTCTCCAGATTTTCGTACGTGGGGAAGATGGTAAAGTATCAATGACGATCGATACAGGTGCATGGTCCGACCATGTGATCGTGTCAATAGATGATTCAGAGATTTTGGGCAGAGTCCATTTGTCAACAAGAAAGTAGTCAATCCTGGTATAGGAATTGTGCCTGTGGGAGAAGAATGAGTAGTCTCGTTCCGAGGTGTGATGGCATCTCCACACGTCGTACAGATCAGTGTTCCTGAGGAAATGTCCCATAGGCGAGACACGGCTCCTATTGCGGGAAGAGGTGTCCAAAGAGTTGTCTGGAACAATGTTGAAATCTCCGCATATGATGAGATTACCTTGGCGAAATTTGGTGATTGTGGACATCAGTTTCGATAGGAATCTGATTTGTCTGGTATTGGGTGCATACACATTGACAATAGTGTATCTGGTATTGTCCATTGTACAGTCCAGAGCCAGGTATCTCCCATCCCTGTCATTTAAACTGTCATGGAGTATGAAGTTTATTGAGTTTTTGATTGCTATCATAACTCCATTCTTCTTGGTGGGACCTGGGGCTTGGTAGATGTGGCTAAAATTTTTATTGGTACAATGCGGTTCTGCAGAATTTTTAAAGTGTGTTTCTTGAACACATAAAATGTCACATTTAGACTTTTGTGCAGTGCACCACAGAGAAGCTCTTTTCGCCGGATAATTCAATCCTTTGGCGTTGAGTGATAGGAATTTTGGCATTTTGGATTTAAGTGTAGATGTCTAAAGAAGGTAAGTATTACTCACAGTTTTGTGGACACGTTCAGCTACTCAGGAGGTTCCAGAGGGTTAGGTGCACTTGTCCGGACTGTTGTGTGCTCTCGGGGAGAAAGGATATGGGTTAAGAAAACCGGGAAAAGAAAAACAAAAGATATAAACGGAAGCGTGCAGAGAGGGGTAAACAGGAATACAGCAAAACTGACAGCAGTCAATCAAAAACGGGACTGCTGTGTTGTTGTGGGGTGTGAGTTCGTGGAGCAATTAGCACCGAGCAAGGCATCCGGCCGGAGGCTTGAAAATATGGGTCATGTGTAACCCTGCCATTCTTAATGGGGTCAATGCATACCGCCAAAGCGGCGTTCATCAGAGGATTGGGTGTTCCTCCTGCAGCTGGGTTGTGCTGGTAGAGGAGGTTCAGGGATAATTCCCCACATGTTGAGTAGTTTGAGGCCTTCTTCTATTGTGGAGATGTGGTGTTTAACCCCATTTTTGGTGATTATGATCTTAGTAGGGAAGCCCCATTGATAGGGAATCTTGTGGTTGTTAAGCGGTTTTGTAATGGTGTTAAGTTGTCTCCTCATCTGGCGGGTATGCTGTGAAAGGTCAGCGTACAGTTGGATATTGGTGTATGGGGCTGGAAGTTGACCGAGGTGTCTCGACTTTAGGAGGAGCTGATCTTTGGCGTGAAAAAAGTGTATCCTCATAAGGACATCTCGTGGCACTTCCGCTTGAAGGTGCGGGGGTTTGGGAAGGCGGTGGATTCGATCGATGATAGTTTCCATGGGGGTGAGATCTGGCAAGATCGTGGTAATCAATTTCCTGGCGTATGCGTTAAGGTCATGCGGCAGTACTGATTCAGGGACACCTCTGAGTTTTACATTATTACGGCGGGACCTGTCCTTGAGGTCTGCCATCTTGGCCCTCATCCATTGCTGTTCTTCTTGAGTATGGTCATGGGCATCTACAAGGTCATTTACGGTTTCAGTCATCTGCCCCATTTGTTTTTCTACTAGGTGCATTTTCTGTCCCATACAGTGCATTTGTGATGAGAATCTGGTGAACATGGTGGAGATGTCATTATGAAGGGATCTGTGAAGGGAGATGAGCATCTCCTTCATGGTAGTGTCTAGTACAGGCTGGTCTGTGGTGGGGAAGGCCGCGATGGGGGATGGAGAGGCCGGGATGTGATCAGATATAGGGCTCACCTCGTTTGCTGCCGAATCTGCATCCAGTCGCATCCGCGATTTAGCAGGGCTGTTGGCGGCGGAGGAAGTGAGGGATGATGGAGAGGCATCAGGGGAGTGAGGATGTGGAGATATTTCCAGTCCACCAGCGTCCGGGAGATCTGTATAGGCCGCAGATGTTCCCTGAATAATCTCGCGGGCGCCATCTTGGATGTTCGGCAGTGTGAAGAAATCTGTCAGTTTTTTAGGCTGACGATAATCTTTCCATTTGCGGGTCGGTCCGGACATTCTGGGTTATTAGCGAGGCAATCTGGTAAGATTTGTGGGTGCTGTAGGCTATCAGAATAGCGGGGATGCTGCTCAGTATTCCGGTCGGTGCAGGAGCTGTGTAATTACACGTCCATCTTGCTCAGCGGGTAGCCACGCCCCCTGAGAGAGGAGGGTTTTTAATTACCGGCTGGCCAGAGCTCGGAGAGTTGTGGAGAATGCCTTCGGGATAATGGCCAGCCGGTTCCGCCTGTTCCAGACAGCTATACATTTGGCGGATTATAAACTCAACAACATTGTCTACTGCTGCTGCTTGTTGCACAATTTTTTACGCAAATTCTCAACAAATTATGTGTCATCAGTTGGGCCTGAGGCCGGTCCCTCTGAACTGATAAATCTGACCGGCCTCAGCACTGCCCGTACTGGCTTGGCCCCCCAAAGTGCCCGTGAAGTACGTCAGAAATACGTAGAGTACTTCACGGGTAGGGGGGCCATCGCAATGCCAGACCACATCTGACCTTTGATTGTCCCTTTTTAAAATAAAAAAAAATATTTGATTTACTACAAACTTGTGTTGTCATTCTTGTATTTGTGGTTTATGCGTCTCCCAGGTTCTAGTAGTGCCAAGTGTATTTGTCCTTAGTAAATAGCCTCAAATCTCAGAGGTAAAAACACTCTTTTTGCATCTTTAGAACTGCTATTGAGCATAGAAAGAATAAGGCACACCTTTTTTAGACTTCCCGAATGTTTTTATTGATTGCACCACAGTTTTGGTTGGTTTTCGAAATACTTTTTTTTTTTTTGTGCGGCTTTTTTTGCAGAAACATGCATGGGTCAAAAGCCAAAAAAAATTTCTGAAAAAGTAATAAAATAACACAGTGAAAAATACAAACAGGAGATGGGGTGATGTTACCCCTGATCCATCCCAAATGTGAAGAACCACACTTTATTTTTGGGGCTCAAATGGGTATCTTAAACATGATCCCATGGCTAAGGTAAACATGTGCGATCTGCCATCATGGGGGATCAATGGACGTGCTTTGGGGGTGAAAACCCTTCCTCTCCTCTACTTGAGGAGGGAGGAAGAGGTTGCACCCCCAAAACAGGGACATAGATATCCTGTGACGGCAGATAGCACATGTTGAGTCTTCAGTGTGTGCATCTTCACATTTGGGCTGGTGGAAATCCCATAGAAAATTTCGGACGCATAACAAAACACACAAAAAGGGGGGGGGGTTCACACTATTCTCCCCAAAATATCTATCATGTTTTTATATTTTTGCTCAATCACAATCATTCTCTTTCTCATAATGTCCATTTCGCTACTGCATTCCATGATTTCCTGAATGATTATTTTGGCGCTGGCACTCGAGAATGGAGGATTTGGACTTCCTGACACACCCCCACGTTCAGTCCTTAAAAAGAAACAAATATTTTTAAACTATGCAGGCCTACATCTGTATTTGAAGTTGTGGTGACAGACACTGACCTGTTGTGCTGATAAGCTCCACCTCTCCTTCCTCCACCTCCCCTTTCTCCCCCTCCGCATCCTGAACCTGCTGAACTTGGTCTGCTTTGGGATCTTCGGGGAGTTTCTGTGGTGTTGGGTTCCTCGTCTCCTGAGCATGGTGTCCTCCCAGTCTTCTCTCCCCTATGGGAATAGAAAAAATAATGTATCCTTTAGCACACAGACTTTTTAGGCCTGAAAATGGATTCTCAATGTTTTAAAGTGGGGTCCAATTGATATTTGGCCCTGAGTTTCAAGATGAACATATGAGATCTTGCAAACTCAACAAAGCAACATGTTATTTTTGAGGACAGTCACAAATACACTTGGATAACCACCAAGGTATCCACTGGACCACCTGTGTGTGACACCGTTAAGAAATTTGGTCATGTGGCCCAGAGTATAGTATCTTGATGAAGAACAAAAAAGAGTACACAACTGCTGGAGTGTCATCTCCTTTACCCAGAATACAGTTTATTCTTTCATTCACATTCTAAATATCCTTACAACACATCATCTAGCCAACAATGTGTAGATAAACATTGTTGAAGTAAAATGAGGCATGCCCACATGTAGTTTACGTGGATATGTGCCAAACATGTTTGGGGGAAGAGCAGCAATTTTTTTTCCACACATTTAGCAAATAAGTGGACTCTCCACTTAACATAAAAGTTGAGATTTTAAAATGTGAAACCAGTCAAGCCAAGCACATGTTGCAAAACATGGAAGAATACATATTACAATGTGAAAGAACACAGTAAAATATACTTACTTTTTTCAATGCTTTTTATAAGCTTCCTATACTGCTCCGGCTCCCTCAGCTTGAGGTCAGACCACCTTTTACGGAGTTGTTCCTTGGATCTCCTGACCCCATATTTTTTATAGAGAGTCTTTGCAACTTTGTCCATAATTTGTGACTTCCGGAGATTAGGGGTGTCGTATGGGCCATGCTTGCCGTCGTAATCCTTCCTCCACAGAATGTCCACCATCTCCGCCATCTCAGAAAAAGACATATTAGTCGCCTTGTATCTTTTTTTACTGGATTGGGACGTTTCCGCCTCCGGGCTTTCCTCGTCGGTAATTTCTACTAAAGAAGCCACCTGTGTCTGCGACGTGTCGCCATCTCACACTGTGCGCCGATCGTTAAGGGGCGGGGAAATGCTGAAAAAGTCCATCATGGGCGGGCGATGAGGGCGGAGTTACACGCATGCGCAGGGTATAAAAAGGGGAAAGAAGTTATTAGGGATGCGCGGAGTAAGTACGACCGGAAGTGAAGCAACGAAGTGAACTAAGGTAAGACGGGAACTCGGGCCTGCAGTGGCCTATAATGGTTCATGATTGTAAAGGGCAATATTGTGATAAGTTGAAGAGAATCAATTCTGATCCTTTTCTTTTTTTTACTTTTTTTTTTACTTGCTGATCCAAAAAGATGCATAAACTATGAGAGCCGGAGGTGATGCTGACTTTTATTGAAAAATATAAGGAACAGCGCAACCTGTGGGAACTGAAACACCCTGCGTACCACAAGAGTGATGTACGTCGGGCAACTATTTGCAAATTAGCAGAGGATATGAAGCCATGGATCCCAGATGCAGACTACACTATGATCAATAATAAAATCAACAACCTGCGTAATTCCTATAAAAAAAAATACAAGGAAGTGCGCCAGTCAAAGAGATCAGGAGCAGCAGCCGACGATGTAGTAAAGCCCAAGCTGTGGTACTACAGACATCTTCAATTTCTGGATGACCAGATCGAGGCCAGGGAATCTATTTCCAGTCTTCCCTCAACCCTTCCTTCCACCCTTCCCTCCAGCGTTCCTTCCACCCTTCCCTCCACCCCTGCAGAGGCGGAGGAGGAGCCTCCCGAGCTAAAAGAGCCAGATCTTCGCATCTTCAGCCAGGTATAGTATTTTTGATCATAATTCTTGTCCACTAAGTAATATTGTGTTGAACTGTTTGGATTAGCCATAAATGATATCATCCCCCCCCAAAAAAAAAAACAGTAATGAGATCAAAATTGTGTGTGATAGATTCCCCAAATAATCCAATTTTTCATTTTATTTTAAAAACAGGATGAGGCAAGCCAGGAGGAAGAGGGTCAGGAGTGTGGCAGGCAGGAGGAGGCAGGGCCAAGTGGGACTCAGCAAGTCCCCAGGCCTAGTGGCAGCACCGTCTCCCAAGTGGCTCCCCTCCACGTCAGACCGCCAAAACAACGGCGGATGACACAAGTGGAGGAGGAGTCACTAAAGATGATTCAGGAGGCTGCTGCCATTATGAGGGCCCCCCTCAACCCTACGGAGGGCTTTAGCACCTATCTGGCGGATAAGTTGCTCAGAATGGAGGCGGGACAAAGGGCCCTTTGTGAGCACCTCATATATATGGCCGTACACATGGGGGCGAGGGGGCTGCTGACTGAGGCCACCCATATCTCGCAGCAGGCCAATCCCCCTCCTCCTTCTCCTCCTCCTCCTGCCACATCACCACCCACAGTGGCCCAGCCTGCAAGGGTGCGTGGACGGGGCCGTGGAGAGAACGCTGCAGAGAGGCGTGGAAGGAAGGCTACAGGGAAGAGCAGGAGGTGATTCCCTGGCCTCGAGCTCCTCATCCAGAAATTGAAGGTTGATGGAGTACCACAGCTTGGGATGATGTATGTCTTTGGCTGCTGCTCCTGATTTCATGCTGTTGTTGATTTTATTATTGATCATAGTCAGGTCTGCATTTGGGATCTAATGACTTGATATTCTCTGCTAATTTCTGAATAGTTGCCCTTCGTTTTTTGTTTAGTTTTTTTCCGAAATAAAGGGAAATTTGATTTCAGCCAACATACATGCCTGATGTGTCTTTTTTGAAGTAGCAATAAGATTTCATAAATACAATGTGTAATTAATAACAAGGGACACCAACCTCCATGAGTAAAAAAAAAAAATATATGTTGTTCGGAGAAATTGACACACCAAAAAATGCACAACAAATTTAAAGACAAAAACAAAAAAAAAGGTGTAATTTGTGAGGTCGGCCTTGAAGAATTAAACTAATTATTCCTAAGATCACAAGAAAGAAGAAAGACATACGTTTCTCAGAACTCATGAGAAAAATCTGCTGCCAAAATGACATTTTAAAGACCGTTCTAAAGCAAAAAAACATGCGCTGCATTAAACGAAGCAATAACTTGCAGAATGACGAATGTGCTCTCTCCATTAGGAACGCTAGTTTTACCAGAACGAGCGCTCCCGTCTCCTAATTCAGTCTGAGCATGCGTGGGTTTTTTAACCGATGGACTTGCCCATAGGCGATCGGAAATTCCCATCGGTTTTTTATCCATCGGAAAATTTTAAAACAAGTTATATTTTTTCCAACCGATGGAAAAAAGACCGATGGGTACCAAACACGATCGGTTGGTCTGATGAAAACCATCCATCGGACGGTTTTCATCAGTCAAACCGATCGTGTGTACGGGGCTTTACTGTGCTGACCTATAGATGGACACTGACAATTTGCTTTCCTAAATTAATCTGCCAAAGATCTACCAGTAAGAAAATTGCATCAATAATAGACTAGATCTCTTGATCAATTACTTCGATAGAAATACCTTTTACTTGGAACTTTTTGTTTTTGCATTATCGGTAGAGATGTCTTATCTAATTCATATACATAAGATGTAGGTAGCAATCATCAACTTAGTGCACATCCTGAGATCCCTAGTCCTCCCCCTCCTCCCTCTGACCCACTCTTCCCTTCAGGTTCAGCCTGTGGATAAATTGCTCCCATTTGACGGTAACAGTGCCCAATGCACATTCTGATTAAATTTGTCCCGCATCAGGGAAATAATTTGGGTATTTCCCAGTAGGCTGTACATTTCCTTTGGCTGAACTGTAGCGTCCGGACCAGTGTCTTTATGTTACATGTTTGTCTGAGTATGTCCTGTTAGTTAATATGTGTGAACGGTACCAAGCGGCACCCTTTTATTGTTTGATAGCTCTCTGGTTTTGTATATGATCTATTTAATTTTGATATTTAATAAAACTAGCCAATTAACTCAACTCATTTGGCTAATGGTCAAAATATTTGTTGCTCCAAGTAAGCCCTGTGCCTGTCCTTAACCAGGCAAAAAAAAACAACCTTTTTGATAGCAGAGAGACCGCCTGGATGGGTAGGTATTTTCCAGATCTGGTTTAGACCTCTTCTGTGCTGTTGGGAGAGTGGCGGGCCAGTGAAAAGCCTAAGGATCAAGCATGGTAAGCTCCTGACTTATGTTGCCCCGTGCTTGAAAATTCTTAAACGGTGGCATGTGACAGCGGAAGATATCAGGTCCCTCCCTAGGAGATTCCTGGGTGAGAAGATCGTGGGTACTGTCTTTCATGCGCCACTGGCCTAAAGGGATTGCCCAGGTCATATTATGAGGGAGGGTTTATGTTTAATACATTCTGAGCGGATTCCCTTGAAATTTAGGGACCAGACCTGGCTTGCTTTCGATGGTAAGCTCTATGTGAGGGGGAACGTGAAGTGCCGCTTTTTGGACAATTGTGGTTGTCCAAGAGTGGAATGTCAGGGTGAAGTGGATACCATGGACCACTTCTTGCTTCAGTGCCCTTTCAATATAGAAGTCTATAAAAAGGTGGGGAGGGCTCTGAATATTCCTTTCTTGCCTAGCATGTCTTATGCTGAGTGGGTGTATGGAGCATTGCAGATTCGCAAGGGATTTGATTTGGACACACTTTTTCTAGTCAGATTAGTAGTCTGATATTACACCTGGAAAGCACGGTGTCAGGTATCCCTTCGACAGAAAGTCCTTCCTATTCCGGTGGTGGTGTGTGAGATTCTTAGTGAGGTAGGGAAAATTCGGGGTCTCAAGAAAGACAGATGGCGGCAAAAGGTCTGGATAAAGGCATGGAGGAATATCAGGCCTGTAGCTGCTGTTTGTTGATCTCTGGGTTTTGGGTTCTTTCCCTGTTTTCTCTCTGGGCACTCCCTTAGATTTTCAAGGATAAACATAATTTTGAAGAAAGGCTACATGAACATGATAATCTATGTTTCATGATCTAAATGTTAATCAAGTTGAGTAATGTGTATATATATATATATATATATATATATATATATATATATATATATATATACAGTGGGGCAAGAAAGTATTTAGTCAGCCACCAATTGTGCAAGTTCTCCCACTTAAAAAGATGAGAGAGACCTGTAATTGTCATCATAGGTATACCTCAACTATGAGAGACAAAATGTGGAAACAAATCCAGACAATCACATTGTCTGATTTGGAAATAATTTATTTGCAAATTATGGTGGAAAATAAGTATTTGGTCACCTACAAACAAGCAAGATTTCTGTCTCTCACAGACCTGTATCTTCTTCTTTAAGAGGCTCCTCTGTTCTCCACTCATTACCTGTATTACTGGCACCTGTTTTAAGTAGTTATCAGTATAAAAGACACCTGTCCACAACCTCAAACAGTCACACTCCAAACCCCACTATGGTGAAGACCAAAGAGCTGTCGAAGGACACCAGAAACAAAATTGTAGACCTGCACCAGGCTGGGAAGACTGAATCTGCAATAGGCAAGCAGCTTGGTGTGAAGAAATAAACTGTGGGAGCAATAATTAGAAAATGGAAGACATACAAGACCACTGATAATCTCCCTCGATCTGGGGCTCCACCCAAGATCTCACCCTGTGGGGTCAAAATTATCACAAGAACCGTGAGCAAAAATCCAAGAACCACACGGGGGACCTAGTAAATGACCTGCAGAGAGCTGGGACCAACTTAACAAAGGCTACCATCAGTAACACACTATGTCGCCAGGGACTCAGATCCTGCAGTGCCAGACGTGTCCCCCTGCTTAAGCCAGTACTTGTCCGGGCCCGTCTGAGGTTTGCTAGAGAGAATTTGAATGATCCAGAAGAGGATTGGGAGAATGTCATATGGTCAGATGAAACCAAAGTAGAACTGTTTGGTAGAAACACAACTCGTCGTGTTTGGAGGAGAGAGAATTCTGAGTTGCAATCAAAGAACACCATACCTACTGTGAAGCATGGGGGTGGCAACATCATGCTTTGGGGCTGTTTCTCTGCAAAGGGAACAGGACGACTGATCCGTGTACATGAAAGAATGAATGGGGCCATGTAGCGTGAGATTTTGAGTGCAAACATCCTCCCATCAGCAAGGGCATTGACGATGAAACGTGTCTGGGTCTTTCAGCATGACAATGATCCCAAACACACCGCACAAACAACGAAGGAGTGGCTTTGTAAGAAGCATTTCAAGGTGCTGGAGTGGCCTAGCCAGTCTCCAGATCTCAACCCCATAGAAAACCTTTGCAGGGAGTTGAAAGTCCGTGTTGCCCAGCGACAGCCCCAAAACATCACTGCTCTAGAGGAGGAGATCTGCATGGAGGAATGGGCCAACATACCAGCAACCGTGTGTGACAACCTTGTGAAGATTTACAGAAAACGTTTGACCTCTGTCATTGCCAACAAAGGATATATAACAAAGTATTGAGATGAACTTTTGATATTGACCAAATACTTATTTTCCACCATAATTTGCAAATAAATTCTTTCCAAATCAGACAATGTAATTGTCTGGATTTGTTTCCACATTTTGTCTTTCATAGTTGAGGTATACCTATGATGAAAATTACAGGCCTCTCTCATCTTTTTAAGTGGGAGAACTTGCACAATTGGTGGCTGGCTAAATACTTTTTTGCCCCACTGTATATGTGTGTATGTGTGTGTGTGTGTATATATATATATATATATATATATATATATATATATATATATATATATATATATAGTATAATTTAATACAGTGATATTTCTCTTGGTTGAAAAAAACAACCTTTTGTTCATATATTATAGATTGAAGTAAACCTTTATTATTATGATTAGTCGTGTATTCAATATGTTATGCATATATATATATATATATATATATAACAAAGGAAAAAAATATGTATAATATTTATTTTTTGTATTTTTGTATCAAAAAAGTTGGAATGTGTTTCTTGTTTGCAAGATTCTCAAAAAAAAAAAATGCCAACTCAATATCGAACCCTACGGACTAAGACTGGGATGCCATTAAAGTTCATGTGCGTGTAAAGGCATGTGTCCCAATACTTTTGGTAATATAGCGTATATACAATAATGTATATGTAGTGGGGTATTGCTCTTTTAAATCCCTCAGAGACTAAATTACCCAGTACACTTTTAGGCACCCAGGGTGCCTTGCCCGCGCAAGGACTGCTGGGGCGGACTTTATAAGGGAGAGGCGGGGCCCAGTTCTTTCTCTTTGGAAACCGCCCGCCCAGCAAGCTGAACTGCTGTCTGAGCTCCTGTGACTTTAGGCCAGAAGCCTGGCCGTTTTCTCCAAAGAGCCTTCCGTGCGCACCGAGGAACCTGAGGGATGTCTCTCCTTGATACTGCATCTTTACCAGGAGGACCGAAGACCCGGATGTCGAGAGATCGGTGTGTTTAGGCACCACAGCGGAAGAAACGGACA
This sequence comes from Rana muscosa, assembly GCA_029206835.1. NCBI lineage: Eukaryota > Metazoa > Chordata > Amphibia > Anura > Ranidae > Rana > Rana muscosa. The sequence continues at coordinate 363,772,029 of CM055118.1, read as the reverse complement.
CGGACTGGTCCGGTTGGGTGAGAGAGCACCTGCTCATAAATAGACACAGTACTTTTGTTGCCTTGGTGGATTACAATTATGTTCTTCAAGTGCACCACCGTTGCTAGCGAAGATTTCCCTGCAGGACTTCCACTTTAGTTCGGTCAGGCCTGACTGGGTAGCATAGACATTCCTGGGTGCCATATTGCCCACAAGGGGAAGTAGCCGCAAAGGGGACTGTTAAGCCTCGTACACACGGCCGAGAATCTCATCAGGAAAAAAATTGTCGTTTTTCTTGACGAGATTCTTGGACAAGAAACTTGTCCCGGCCGAGTGTACACACGCGGTTCTTTGAATGGAGCGAACACGGTGACGTAATCGACTACGATGAGCGTGCGCTCGTCACATTCGATGCCATCGCTGCCATCTTGCTACACCCTACCTATGCCTAGGAAGCTACCGCGCATGCATCAAAGTCATTTTGAGCATGCGTGGGTTTCCACGGCGACAGGTAAGTGTACACACACACACACTTTTCTCGTCGAGAAACATGCTGACGAGAATCTCGACGAGAAAATGGAGAATCCTGACGAGAAAATAGAGAGCAAATTCTCTATTTTTCTCATCGAGATTCTTGTCGGTTTTCTTGACGAGAAACCTGATAGCCGCGTACACACGACCGATTTACTCAGCAAGAAAGCTCTGCCAGCAAGTTTCTTGTCGTTTTTTGACGAGAAACTCGTCGTGTGTACGAGGCTTTATTGTGTATTCTTGTCATAGGATTGTGCCGCTGTGAGTTACAGGCCGCACAATCCTATCATCCCCTACTAACTGTGCCAAGGGAGGTTAGAGCCGATTGCCAGGGGTTGACAGCGGTGCACTACAGGGCCCAAAAATCATACAGGCAGCCCTCTTAACTGGGGGTATCGCTACATATATATTATTGTAGTAAGCATTAGTCTTTTGGGATTTTGCCCAACAGCAATTTATTTTTTATCTTTTACATATTTTTCATAGACACAACATTTCTTTTAACATTAATTGGTTATTTCTCCCATGAGAGTTAAATCCCTCAGCAGATTTCTATCTATCTAGAGTATAAATACACCTTTAAATTATGTGCTGTTAGATTCTGTATTGGATGCTCCCTGAATGAATTATGACAAGCAAAAACAAGACTTCTGTTGTTGGAATATGTAAATACAATACAGAATCAAAGAAAGGAGAATTAAAAAAGAAACAGTAAGTATTTATTGATTGATTTAATGAATGATTTAACGGAAGACCTTCTAAGAAAAGATTTTGACTTGAAAGATCATTATGTACCTGTGGGTCTGTCAGTGTTTGGATAGTTTCAATATAATAAGTAGACATGTGCAATTCGTTTCGTTCCGAATAAGTTTTTTAACAAATTTCGACAAATTCGTTAATTCGGAAATATCCGAATTAACGGAAACTCATTTAACGAATTTTAACGAATATTCGTAAATTCGAATATTCGTAAATTCTAATATCCGTAAATTTGTATATTCGTAAATTCGTACATTCGTAAATTTGTACATTCGTAAATTTGTATATTCGTAAATTCGTACATTCGTAAATTTGTACATTTGTAAATTTGTACATTCGGAAATTTGTACATTCGGAAATTCGGAAATTAGTAAATTCGGAAATCTGAAATAATAATTAACTAATAATAACTTAACTATTACTAACTATTAAATTATAGGTATTGGAATTTCCTTTCAAATTTGTCTGTTAGTGAACTTAACGAAGTTTGAATTGTTTTCCGAAATAATGAATGCCGTATCTAAACGAATGGAATGTAATGAATTAATAATAATAATAAATAACAATAATAATAATAAAAACGTTTTATTATTATTATTATTAATTATTAATTTGTTCCATTCCATTTGTTTAGATATGGCATTTGTTATTTCGGGTTATGCGTAACTTCGGATAAATTTGTATTCGTTACGTTCGCTAACAGCCAAATTTAAAAGGAAATTACAATACCTATAATTTAATAGTTATTTTTTCAGATTTTAGAATTTTCGGGTTTTCTAATTTCGAATTTCCAAATTTACGAATTTCCAAATTTACGAATGTACGAATTTATGAATGTATATATTTACGAATGTACGAATTTACGAATGTATAAATTTACAAATGTACAAATTTACGACTTTACGAATTGCGATCATAACGAATGACCCGAAAAACGAAAAAAAAACAAATGAAACGAAAACGAAAACTAACAAATTTTTGGGCAGTGCACATGTCTAATAATAAGTGTAACTGGAAGCATTTTGAATAATTTCCTGCAATGAGCAGGCACAGGGCATTGTCTAGCTCTCCACTTTCTGTTACATATATTTAAAGATCAGCTGTGGACCATTTAAAGAAAAAGCCACCACATTCAATTATTATGGTTGTGTTAACACCTAATACCGATGGGGCTCTCAGCAGGAGTCCGGTGCGTCCCCGTCCACCCTTTCAGGTCCGATTTCAGCCTGAATTTTTGGATGAATTGGGACCTAAAATGGACCAAAAGACGCACAGGGCTCCTGTGCAAATTTGCAGCGGAAATTTGTAAACCGGCTCCATAGAGAGCCGGTCAAAATCTCCTGCTATTGCAAATTAGATGCGAGGAACCCAAATCCAATTCGCAATGGTGTGAACCCAGCCTAAAACAGCACATACAATTGCTACACAAGCCAATACAATGGATCATCTGGACACCTTCTTATTGGAAAGGAGTCAGCGTGATGTGTCTCTAATCTGTTGCTTACAAGTTTCTTTTGGCAACCACTGCATTTGTGGTCTTCAACATTGATGCCACCATAAGACCACTTTGTTGCCTTGTTGCTGAGCTCAGTCTTACCATTGTCTAATACATTTTTTACATCAAACTTTCTTTGGCATCCTGCACTTTTTAGTATAGAAAGTATTTCCTTAATCCAGATTCTTTACACCTACTGACAAGGGCATTTTAAAGATAGGCAACTTCTATCCTTATATTGATTAGCGGTTCCAAATTAATAATAACTACTGAAGTAAGGAACAGACACAAAAGATACACTCAGCATCTTTCCAAATAACTGTTCTGCTTTATTATGACGCAATTGAAGGTTTTTATACACATGATTACGTAGGTATCACATTAATATTACAATTGTACGTTTATGGTAACAAGGGGCGTAACATAGGCAGACTAAAGCCCCATACACACTATCAGTTTTCTGCAGGTTTTTGTCTTCAGGTTTACCAAAACCATCTAATATGAGGTCAAACCTTAAGAGTTTCAATTAGTATGCAATCAGGCAGGCCCTTGCACTACATGGTTTTGAAGACAAAAACCTGCAGAAAAACTGTAATGCCGTGTACACACGATCGGTTTTACCGATGAAAACAGTCCGATGGACGTTTTTCATTGGACAAACCGATCGTGTTTGGGCCCCATCGTTTATTTTTCCATCGGTGATTAAAAATAGAACATGTTTTAAATTTATCCGATGGAAAAAAAAACGATAGCAAATTCCGATCGTCTGTGGGGAACTCCATCGGAGAAAAAACCCACACATGCTCAGAATCAAGTCGACGCATGTTTAGAAGCATTGAACTTAATTTTTCTCAGCTCGTCGGAGTGTTTTACGTCACGGCGTTTGGGACGGACAGATTTTTGACTGATGGTGTGTAGGCAAGACTGATGGAAGTCAGCTTCATCGGAAATCCGATGGGAAAATCCATCGGATTTTATTCCATCGGAAATCCGATCGTGTGTGCAGGGCTATAGTTTTAATGGGGCTTTATTCTAATCAGGACTCGAAAGAATGCAAACATGTAATGAAAACATTATTAGTGCCGTGTGCACAGTGGGGGCAGTGTGCAATACATACAAAATAGAATACAATTATATACAGAACTTACAAATTTCCTTTATACCTAAACAGCGGATTGAAGTTAATAGTTAAATTAAAGTTATTAAAGTTATGTTATGGTTCAACAGCAAAAGAATTAAAGTGTTTGCTACCCCAGTGCTTCATATTTCCTGATATGTGCCTGCTTTACCATGTACTTGTATGAGAAAGTCTCCTGTTCTCTTTGTATTGCTTCCTTTGTGTGAAATCCCTGGTGATCCCGCCAGTCCCTCTACTTTCCCATTAAAAACTGACCATGCTAAGCATAACAGCACACTGTAGTCAGTTCTTGAGTTATCCTGAAAACTCAGTGTACTTTCCTCCAATGATCAGACTTGTCCTGACACGCCCCCCGCTGCACAGTAATTTAGTGGGAAGATTAGTGTACTGCTGCTTCTCCTCCCCCAGCTTTTATGCAGCTGAGAACAGAGGGAATATGATCACTTGTTTTTTTTTTATATCTATACACAAATGTCTTGCCTTTCATTTCTATTTTAAACTGAATGTGTTGTTTTACAAGGTGATTGTTTACAAATCACTGTAAGTTAACCACTTGCCGGTGGGCTCTTTAAGGGGTATATCGGGCGCGTGCCTGCCACGTGACGTAGGAGCTACTGCGCATGCTTTGTGGCCGTGATGTTCGCCGCACACCCACAATAGCTCCTGACAGAGACAGAATGGAGATCTGTCAATGTAAACAGACAGATCTCCGTTCTGTCAGGGGTAAGGGGACAGATCTGCTGTTCCTAATGCTTAGGAACAGCGATCGATCTCCTCCAGGCATTTGTCAGTTAAAGCGGCGCAGTGCTGTAGCGCAAAAAATTTCCTTGTCAGGAAGTGGGTAAATCCTTGCGGGGCTCAAGTGGTTAAACAAGGAAGAAAAAGTTTTGAAAAATGAAAACTTAATTAAAAACAAAAAAAGCTGAAAACATGCGTTCATTTACTTTTAGGTTTTAGGCCTCATGCCCACGGACGTTTTTACAGCCGCGTTTTTGAACGTTTTTTACAGCTTAAAAACGCCTCTCCATGTTATTGTATAAATTTTCCGACAGTATTTTTTTCGAAAAAAAAACAAAAAACGCCGGAGCTCAAAAACGCAATCGCTGCGTTTTTGGGAGTTTTTGCGCGTTTTTTAACGCTTTGCATTTTTTTTATGCCTAACGCCGATGCGCAGAACGCACTGGTCCTGGGTTTTTTTTACAGCTTAAAAACGCTTAAGGGTAGATGCACCAAATGTTTATTAGATTTAACTTTTTGTCTGTTTATACAATTTGTATACATTTTTCTGTTTTATATTTCAGATTTTAAGTATCTAAATCAAGTATCTAACAGTACTATGTTTATGTGTTTTTTTTCTTATATGTACATGATATTTTCCATTCTCAAAGTGTATGTATTGCGCAGAAAAAAGATAGATACTCCCAAAACAAATCACTGCTCACCTATATATCAAAAATAATTTATTAGCCAAGTTTTTTTTTGTTCAATTTTTTTTTTGTCAAAACTAGGTATCTACAGGGAGTGACAGGGTACACGGACTATAGCCCTATCTGGTCTAATGACTCATACCCTGAATTGGCTAAGCTACATCATGGTGCACTTTGGAGGAGATATGGGGTGGTCTACCTTAGCCGGGTTCTTCGCAATGGGAAATAGCCCTCGTTTGAAACCCTACAAGGTCTTTTTGGTTTGCCGCAGTCTATGAGGTTTTACTATATGCAACTACACCATGCTATAACTGCCCAGAGCAAATCCTCGGAGTGGACCCCCTCCCCAATCCCATTGTTTAATTTGATTGCAAGAGCTGCCACTACTAAGGGGTTTATATTGCAATGTTATAATATGCTACTACAAAACTTTCTAACTAGACACCCTTTGCGAGTGTTGGCCAGGCGGGAGGGGGAGGTGGGCCCGATTGATGGAGATCAGTGGGAAAAAGCCCTGAAGGCGGTACCCACCTGCTCCTTGAATGTATATCATAGAGTGTAGCAACTGTATTTATTGCAGAGGGTGTATTATACCCCCCACAGATTGTTTGCTATGGGCTTGCGGCCCACTCCACTGTGTACCAGGTGCAAGAGAGACCATGGAGACCTAATCCACCTACTGTGGAGATGCCCGAAACTTCACCCATACTGGAAGGGGGTGGTGGACACCATAGACAGGGTGTTTCAGGTCTCGCTGCCTACATATCCAAAACATTGCTTACTTAATATACTGGATGAGCTGGAATGGGAGGAATGTACCAGGGTGGCTGTTATTAGATCTCTGTTTCTGGCACGCAAGCTTATAATGACCCATTGGATATCGGAGGATCCTCCTGCTCTTAAAGAATGGATTAATATAATGGGAGATATGCTCCGGAAAGAAAAAATAATATACCAGCATAGGGGTAGCACCCAGAAGTTTGAGAGGTTATGGGGACCGTGGCTGAATGTACCGGGCCTGGCCCCGGTGGATCTGGTCACGGGAAGATTGCTGGGCATGGGTACCTGAACAGGATATAAGCTAGATGACTGGGCCTTATTTGATGGCACTGGCAGCCCAACACAGCACAGGGCAAGGGGCATGCTCAGAGGGTCAAGAAATGTATAAGCTTAATGTGCAGACTCTGTAAACTTATGGTTTATATTGCTTTTAAATGTACTGGATTGTTTATGTAGCTTTGGCGTATGTCTTTTATATGTTCTTCAATAAACATTTTTTCTGGATTAGAAAAAAATATATATTAGTGAAAGAGTTTGGTAGAAAGTACATTACAAAATAGAATAAAAAACCCAAAATCCAATTCAGTGTAAGGTGAATACATCCAGCGTGCATCAACTATATCGTAATGTCAGGTATCATATATGTAAAGAATAACCAAATCAGCCTGGAATCATAGACTTACACACAATATCAAACAAAGGAGCCCACTTAAATAAGTGGAAAGCTTGGGGAGTAATAAAGAGAAGTAAAAGAAAGGAAGGTGAGAAAAAAGAAGTAGGAAGGAAGGGGGAGGGGGTAGAAAGGGAGAAGTCATGCCCTTTAGATCAACAATGGGAATAGATACTGGTAGATACTAATGTGTATATATACAGATTTGGACATAATATATGTATAGTCAGTAGAGTAAGTAAAGGCTAACCAGCAGGTCCATACAGTGGGGAAAATAATTATTTGATCCCCTGCAGATTTTGTAAGTTTGGCCACTTACAAATAAATTAGGGGCCAAAATTTTTATCATATTATTTTAAATGATAGAGACGGAATATCAACCAAAAATGCAGAAAAAACACACATGATACAAATGTTTTAAATGGAGTTGCAGTTCAGTGAGTAATATAAGTATTTGATCCCCAAGCAAAACATGACTTGGCAAGCACAGATTTAAGACGTTTCTTGTAGTTGGTTACCAGGTTTGCACACGTCTCAGGATGGATTTTGGTCTACTCTTCTTTATAGATCTTCTCTAAATCTTTAAGGTTTCTTGGCTGTCGCTTGGCAATTTGAAGTTTCAGCTCCTTCCATAAATTAACTATAAGATTAAGGTCTGGAGACTGACTAGGCCACTCCAAGACCTTAACGTGCTTCTTCTTGAGTTACTCCTTTGTTGCCTTGGTAGTATGTTTTGGGTCATTGTCATGCTGAAAGACCCATCCATGACCAATCTTCAGTGTTTTGGCAGAGGGGAAAAAGGTTCTCATCCGATATTTTATAATACATGGCCTCGTCCCTTGGCTCCTTAATGTGGCAAAGTCAGTCTGAACTTTTAGCAGAGAAACAGCCCCAAAGCATAATGTTTCCACGACCGTGCTTGACTGTGGAGATGGTGTTCCTAGCGTCACAGTTAGCATTTTTCTTCCTCAAAATACATCGAGTCCCCCTCCTCAACTAGGCACATGTACAGTCATGCCAATGAACATCTAAATGATTTAGAAAAGGATTGGAAGAGAGATCTGTGGTCAGATGAGACCTTTGACATCAACTCGCTTTGTTTGGAGGAAGAAAAGTGCTGAGTATGACCCTATGAACACCATCCCTACAGTCAAGCACAGAGATGGAAACATGATACTTTGGGGCTGTTTCCCTGCATAAGGTACAGGCCGGAGATTGCCGCATTGTGGGGCCAATGGACGGGGCCATATATTGTAAAATCTTGGATGAGAACCTTCTTCCCTCTGCCAAAACACTGAAGATGGGTCATGAATGGGTCTTCCAGCATGACAATGACCCAAAACATAGGCAACAAAGGAGTGGCTCAAGAAGAAGCACATTAATTAAGGTCATGGAGTGGCCTAGCCAGTCTCCAGACCTTAATCCTATAGAAAATATATGAAGGGAGCTAAAACTTCGAGTTACCAAGCGACAGCCAAGAAAACTTAAAGATTTAGAGAAGATCTGTGAAGAGTGGACCAAAATCCCTCCTGAGATGTGTTTAAAACTGGTCACTAAATACGTCTTACCTCTGTGCCTGCCAACAAGGGTTTCTCCAAGTACTAAGTCATGTTTTGCATGGGGATCAAATACTTATTTTACTCACTGAACAGCAACTCAATTTATAACATTTGTATCATGTTTTTTTTTTCTTGATTTTTGGTTGATATTCTGTCTCTATCATTTAAAATGCACCTATGATAAAAAAATATAGACCCCTCACTTCTTTGTAAGTGGGCAAACTTAAAAATCTTCAGAGGATCAAATAATTGATTTCCCCCACTGTATCCAATGGCTAAGTTTTAAAAAGAATACACAAATACAAAAAGGTAAATATAAAGATTTTGTGTAGTCTTGTAAATTTGTTTTGGGTGTACCTTCCTTCTTTCTTTTCTCCTGCATGAGTCCATAAATATCAAAAGAAAGAATATATTTTTGTTAACACAATTTTCCTTTCCTAGCTAAAATAATTAAGTATTGGTAAAAATTTTCAGTTATATTTCCGGATAGAAAAATTATTTTAGAAACACTAAAGATAGAAGAGAAAAGGGATAAACAAAGATGGAAGAGAAAAGGATGAAGCATACGTATAATAAAATATAGAAATATAGCTACCCCTGGAGTTTTCATCAGCACAGTATCTTCTCCATCTCTCTGAAATATCAAAAAAGACGTACCGCGCCTCGGTTGCGATTCATATGGTCAACGCAGCCAGAATGTGTATTCCTGTACACTGGAGGGATACGACGCCTCCATCAATGAAAGACTGGCTGATACGTCTTAACCGTATTGCAGCAATAGAGGAACTAATTCACATCGCCCAAGATAGCATTTCTACTTTTACTGCTACGTGGGATGACTGGTTTAAATTTCGAAACTCTACAGAGTACCAGACTCTCATGCTGAATGCGGATTGATTTGGTCTGAGAGAAAAAGCTTTCATGTGGATAAGGCGGGTTTGCAGGTTCGGGTATGGGAACCTGCCTTAGAGCAAGATGAACGGAGAGGGTAGATGGTGGTACCCCCACCCCCTCTTTAGGATTTTGCCTCTTAGTGGAGTGATCCCTACACACTCCTCGGCTCCCCTTCCCCCTCCCCCCTTTTTTTTTTAATGTGTTTTTCCCTCTTTCAAGTCCGCACCCCACCTCTCTTACTCTGCCCTCTTGAGCCCACTCTAAACTTCGCCCCTTTTTCTTCTTCTCTTCTATTTTTTTTTCTTCTCTCTCTCTCTTTCTCCCTCTTTCCCCCCTCTCTGTCCGTATGATTCTGCTGGGCGAGGGGCGTGGAGGCTGGGGCCACGATGGGAGGCCCCTGTGTCCAGGCACTTCGGAATTTGCAAATCCTTAGATCGGATTAGGTTGACTTTAGCTTAAATAAGCAGGCTCCGATATAATGCGGCAAGGGATCTGAAGTGTTGCTTTGTTCCCCTTTGTTTATCTGTGTCTGGGGATAATTACCAAAACATATACTACAATAATCGGGGTAAGCCCCCTCTCAGAAGTGCTGATGCATTTCTCTCTTGCGGGGGATGAGGGAAGAGCAATTGTTATTATGATGTGTTTTGGGTATGCTGTTCAGATCTTACCACGTTCTGTGTTATTTATCTCTTGAAATGTTTTGCATGTGGAGCTAGAACTCCTTTCTTCTGATCTGTATCTCTGGATATTATTGTGAACTACTCTGTTATATCTGTAATTTGTTTTCTTTAATAAAAACTTTTTACGGAAAAAAAAATATATAGAGATATAGATACTCTTTTTGTTTTAATTACATATTTTGTATTAATTTTCTTTGCAGGAGATGTTTACCAAAAATAATCAGACAGCCGTGACAGAATTCATACTTTTAGGATTTGAAGATCTTCATCAATTCAAAATCCCATTCTTTGTCCTTCTTACAATAATTTATGTTGTGACCTCAGTTGGAAATCTTTTAATTATTGCCTTAGTTTCTTTTTGTCGGTCTCTACAGTCCCCCATGTACATATTTCTCAGCCATCTCTCGGTCTGCGATCTTGTCATTAGTACAAATGTTACTCCAAATGCATTGCGGATTATTTTATTAGGAAAAGCACCTATGTCCTTTCTTTCCTGTATCACCCAATTATATTTTGTTGGTGCAACCTTAATTATGGAATGCTTTCTTTTAGCAGTGATGTCCTACGATAGATACTTAGCCATATGCTGCCCATTACATTACAGCTCTATCATGAACAACAACCTTCCACATTATCTTGTCCTTAGTACGTGGTTAGTAGGCTTTGGTCAGTCATTAGTCACTCATTCTTTTATACTCAACACTCTGTTCTGTGCATCCAACATCATCAATCATTTCTTTTGTGATCTTGGCCCAATCTTGCAGCTCTCCTGCTCAGACACAATAGTGGTCCAAATAGAGGTGTCCACCTTTGCCATTGTGACAGTACTTAGCCAAGTTCTTTTCATTATTGTTACCTATGCCTGCATCTTTAAAGCCATCCTCCACATCTCCTCTGTCACAGGGAGAGAAAAGGTCTTCTCCACCTGTAGCTCCCACCTGACGGTAGTCTGCATTTACTATGGGTCTTTGATCATTCTCTATGTCTCTCCATCAAAAGCAAATTCATTTAATTTAAATAAGATCTTATCATTGTTAAACTCTGTTGTTACACCACTGTTCAATCCTATCGTATACAGTCTGAGGAATAAAGAGATTGGAGCAGCACTAAAAAAAATCAAATTCCTAAAGTTATGCCATGATAAATATTTTTAATGGGTAAAAATGTTGTTATAATGTATCTAAACCCCCCACCCCAACACTGTCCAGCCCGATACCCTTACCTAAATACCCCAAATGTTACAGATTGCTTCTTGGCAGTTAGATCTAGACATGTGCAATTTGTTTAGTTTCTAATTCGTTTTTACAGAATTTTGAGAAATTAGGTAATTCTGAAATTTCTGAATTTCCGAATTTTTCAATTTCCGAATTTTCATATTTTCGGATTTCCGAAATTCCGAATTTCCACATTTTTCAATTTCCGAATTTTCGAATTTTTCAATTTCCGAATATTCGGATTTTCAGATTTCCAAAATTACGAATTTACGAATTTCAGAAATTCGGATTTTCGAATTTCCGAATTTCCGAATTTTCGAATTTTCAAATTTCGGAATTTCGAAAATTGGAAATTTCGAAACTTTGAGATTCGAAAATTCGAAATTGCAAAATTCGAAAATCTAAAATTCGAAAATGGGAAATTTTGGAAAGTTGAATTTCCGAATTTCTGAGTTACGAATTTTTAGAATTTCCGAATTTCTGAAATTCGGAAATTAGTTTTTTTCGTTTTTTTGCATTTTACGGAAATTTGAAAATTCCGAATTCCGAATTTCCAAATTCCGAATTTCCCGAATTTCCGAAAAAAAGCAAAAAAAAAACTAAAATGAAAAAAACAAATTTTTCGAATTTCCGAATTTCCGAAAAAAGCAAAAATGAATAAAACGAAAAAAAATTATTTTCCAATTTCCCGAATTTCCGAATTTCCGTAAAAGCAAAAAAACAAATAAAACGAAAACGAAAAAAAACTAATTTTTCGGCAGTGCACATATCTAGTTAGATCACACAACACCTCAAATGTGTTTATCCGCTATGAGGAGTGAGCCTCCCTTCTCTGCTTCCCTTGTTTGTTCTAGCTGAACAATTTGGATTAACCACATCTCTATTCATAGAGTTACGCATCAGCTAGCGTACGTTACGCGTCTGTTATGAATACCTTCCTCGCAAAATTAATAAGGGCTGCGTCCCTGCACAAATGGTGATTTTATTCTCTATGTATCCTGAGACTGATTCTGCACCTGTTTGTTATCCCTTTCCTTCTATAGCAATAAAAATATTTGAACAAGAAAATAAAAATGTATCTAAACCCAAGGACTGACATTTAATATTTTTTTTTTTTTTTTTATAAATTCTTTATTTTTCATATGTTTCTTCACATAGTTCCATTTGTTCTTACATAGTCTTAATATAATATTTGTATTATATTTTGTAGATTTTATACACTCTTTCACTTCCTAAGTTACTACGTTAGCTTATCAACAACTCTTCTATCTCCCACCCCACCCCCTCCTCACCTCCCAACCCCCCCCCCGGGCCCAACTCCCATTGGAGAAAAAAAAAAAACAACCCCTCCTCTGCCTCGCCCCACCTCCTCTTCCCCTCCCCGACCAGAACCGTCCCTTAATCCTCTGTTCTTTTCTCTTCTCTATACATCATGTATGGGGCCCATGTCTTTTGGTACCTCTCATCTTGATCCTTCATCGTCAGAGTAAGATTCTCCATTTGTTGGATTTCTGCAATTCTCGAAAACCATTGTGCTCTTGGTGGGGGGCTTTCACACTTCCACAACACAGGGACACAAGAACTTGCTGCCACCAGTAGGTGTCTTACTAAGGAGTTTTTATATTTCTCCAGTGGCATAGGGATATCAGACAATAAGTATATTGCCGGATTTCCTCCTAATGATACTCCTGTTATTAATTCAATAGTTTTAGATACCATTCTCCAGAATTCTTTTATTCTCACACCTCCCCAGAAAATATGCAATATAGTACCTTCTGCTTTCTTACATCTCCAGCAAATTTCTGATATTTGGGGATATATCCGATGTAACACTGTCGGAGTTCTGTACCATCTAGTGAGAATTTTGTATCCCCCCTCTTGGTATCTACTCGCGACTGAAGCTTTTTGGTTAAACACTAGAATTCTGTTTATCTGTTCTTGGGAAAATGTTACTCCCAGGTCTCTCTCCCACTCCTGCAGGAAAGAAAGTTCCTGCTGTGTTTCCAGATCAGTTAATGTAGCATAAAATAATAAATTGAAGTTGGCCAGACCATAGATGTGGTGATCCAGCCAATAACACACTTCCTGTCTTTGAGTGACAATGCACACTCATTATACTCTACTGTATCTATCTGTATCTGTACCATTCTGCATCTGCATTGTCACAGGGAGGGGGCCGGGGGATGAACAAATCTGCCTGTGTCCATTTTGTAAATTGTTTTGTGAATCTTGCTTGAAGTTTGAAGTAGGTAAACCTTATTAAAGCCTATGGAGAGGCATAACTTGTTATTAACTACATCAGCCTCAGCAAGGTACCCATACATCATCAGGTTGGAGGGGTTATACAGGGATGATAACTGCATCTACAGGCATGAACCCAGTATCTTTTTCTTCAGCTGGTGACAGGCTTTAATGTCAAAGTGATCCTAGTGGCTAATTATCTGCTGTATCATTTTTATTGGCATAGAAAGGGGGTCCTCCCCCTCCTGCCACTTTCTGTCACCTTCCCAGGCTCTCCCATCCCACCAGGGAGCCTGGGACAGAAGCTGGATGACCATGGAGGTGACAAAGAGCTGGAATCTTGGTTTGATCTGATGCTTTTAAGGGCAGAGGAGAGACCCCAGATCTCTCAGTAAAGAGTACCTGACACTGCATGCATATGTAACCAGCGATCGCACCACACATGTGAGGTATCACCACGAATGTCAGAGCAAGAGTAATAATTCTAGCACCAGACCTCTGTAAATCAAAAGTGGTAACCTGTAAAGCTTTTAAAGCCTCACCTATGGATAATCTATTAAACCATAGTTTGTTACCTTTCCACTGGCATGCCAGTGTGACATGTTTGGCAGACTTGCCACCATGATTATACTGCGAGAAGGTCAGCATGTTCCCGTGAATCGCCGTAGCTTTACGTCGGCTCCTTTAAGAGCCATAGCAGGCGGGGGACCCGATGCGTGTGGCCGGCGGCCGCAATGTCAACTGCGATCATGGGAAAGAGAGCCAGAACGGGGATCTTTCAATGTAACAAAGGAACAGTGATTGCTCTCCTCCTCCAGCCAGTTCTATCCCCCAACAGTTAGAAACACCTCACAGGGAACACATTTAACCCCTTGATCGCCCCTAGTGTTAACCCCTTCCCTTCCAGTGACATTTACACAGTAATCAGTGCATTTTTATAGCACTGCTTGCTGTATGAAGGTCAATGGTCCCAAAAAAGTGTCAGAAGTGTCCGATCTGTCCACCACAATGTCGCAGTCCCAGTAAAAATCGCAGATCACCGGCATTACTAGAAAAAATAATAATAATAAAAATGCCTTAAAAATGCCATAAATCTATCCCCTTTTTTGTAGACGCTTTAACTTTTGCGCAAACCAATCAATATACGCTTATTGATTGGTTTGGGTACAGTGTCGCACGACCGCGCAATTGTCAGTTAAAGCGACACAGTGCCCTATCGCAAAAAATGGCCTGGTCATTAAGGGGGAAAATCTTCCGATCTGTAAGTGATTAAAGTGTTTTGTTTTTGTTTTTTTGTGAAAAAAACATGTCTGTGAGAAGTGTAAAATTGGCTGGGGGATGAAGTGGTTAAATATTGGCCAGTTGAAGGACTTATAATTAAGTTATTGTCAAACAAAAAGGCACATGAAGCCAAGCACTGCCATGAAAGACATACCAATACCAAAAAATAAATAAAAAAACAGTAATGCTATGTACACACGATCGGAAATTCTGACGAGAAAAGTCCGATGTGAGCTTTTGGTCCGTGTGTAGGCTCCATCTGACTTTTCCTGTCAGAATTTCCGCCAGCAAAAATTTGACAGCTGGTTCTCAAATTTTCCAACCGAAGAAATTCCAATCAGAAATTCCGATCGTCTGTAGCAATTCCGACGCGCAAAATTCCGACGCATGCTCGGAAACAATTCAATGCATTCTCAGAAGCATTGAAGTTCATTTTCTCAGCTCGTCGTAGTGTTGTACGTCACCGCGTTCTTGACGGTGGAGAGTTCAGAGAACTTTTGTGTGACCGCGTGTATGCAACCATCCAAGGTTTTTCCGACGGAAAATCCAATTGTCTGTATGCGGCATAACTCCATTTACACAGAAATGTCAGATTTCCCTAACAGCTCCAACACACTCACATTATGGTTGCTGTGAACCTATCCTTAAAAAAAATGGACTGACTATGCATTCCTTCAAACTATTGGCTCTTTTGACTCAGCAGACTTGGGGAGCTGCATTATACTGTAGACTGTTCATTATTTTTGGATATTAACTTGCCAAGTTTTTTGCCAAAAGTTATTCATTTTAAAGCATTGCAAATCCCTTGAATTCACTGCAACACCATGGTAGAGGAGAACCCAAACCTCATATTTAAAATGGAGAGGATCTATGATGCTCAGAGACAGGGATGAGCCGAACACCCCCCTGTTCGGTTCACACCAGAACCTGCGAACAGACAGAATGTTCGTGTGAACTTTAGAACCCTATTAAATACAATGGACTCGAACGTTCGAAATCTAAAGTGCTAATTATAAAGGCTAATATGCAATTTATTGTCCTAAAAAGTGTTTGGGGACACGGGTCCTGCCCCAGGGGACATGTATCAATGCAAAAAAAGTAAAAAAAATAGATGTTTTTACGGGAGCGGTGATTTTAATAATGCTTAAAATGAAAAAATAAAAGTGAAATTTTCCTTTAAATTTCGTACCTGGGGGGTGTGTATGATATGCATGTAAAGTGGCGCAAGTTTCCCGTGCTTAGAACTGTCCCTGCACAAAGTGTCATTTTTGAAGGAAAAAAAGTCATTTAAAACTCACTCGCGGCTATCAATGAATTGTCGGCTTTTATCAATGCATAGAAAAGTCATTGATAAAAAAAAAAAAGCGTGGGGGTTCCCCCAAATTCAATTACCAGGCCCTTTAGGTCTGGAATGGATATTAAGGGGAACCCCGCCGCAAATTAAAAAAAAAATGGTGTGGGGTTCCCCCTAAATATCCATACCAGGCCCTTGAGATCTGGCATGGATTTTAAGGGGAACTCCACCCCAAATGTAAAAAAAAATGGCGTGGAGTCCCCCCAAAAATCCATACCAGACCCTTATCCGAGTACGCAACCTGGTCGGCCGCAGGGGAAGAGGGGGGCAAGAGAGCAGCCCCCCTCCCTCCTGAACCGTACCAGGCCACATGCCCTCAACATGGGGAGGATGTCCCCATGTTGATGGGGACAAGGGCCTCATCCCCACAACCCTTGCCCGGTGGTTGTGGGGGTCTGCGGGCGGGGGGCTTATCAGAATCTGGAAGACCCCTTTAACAAAGGGGACCCCCAGATCCCGCCCCCCCTATGTGAATTGGTAAGGGGTACATTGTACCCCTACCATTTCATGAAGAAAGTGTAAAAAAATGTAAATAAAAACACACACACCTTGGAAAAGTCCTTTATTAAAAAAAAAAAAAAAAAAAAACATTCCAGCGATGAAATCCAGTGTCCCGCGGCGATCCCGATGTCCAGCGCTGTCCGTCGTTGGCTGTGCCTGTGCGGACCTGATGGGGAACTTCCTCCGCTGTGTTTTAAATGTATAGACCCGCCCCTTCTAAAGTTCCCCATCAGGTCCGCTCAGCAGACCAGATGCGGAACATGAGAAGGGGTGGGTCTATACATGTATTACACAGCGAACGAAGTTCCCCATCAGGTCCGCCCCCTCGGTATGTCCAACCCCGCCTACGTCATTGGCCTGAATTTAAATTTACACAGTGAAGGAAGTTTCCCGCTCAGGCCAATGACGTAGGCGGGGTCCGACATACCGAGGGGGCGGACCTGATGGGGAACTTCGTTCGCTGTGTAATACATGAATAGACCCGCCCCTTCTCTCGTTCCGCATCTGGTCCGCTGAGCGGACCTGATGGGGAACTTTAGAAGGGGCGGGTCTATACATTTAAAACACAGCGGAGGAAGTTCCCCATCAGGTCCACACAGGCACAACCAATGACGGACAGCGCTGGACATCGGGATCGCCGCGGGACACTGGATTTCATCGCTAGAATGTTTTTTTATTTTATTATTATTTTTTTTTAATAAAGGACTTTTCCAAGGTGTTTGTGTGTTTTTATTAAAATTTTTTGACACTTTCTTCGTGAAATGGTAGGGGTACAATGTACCCCTTACCAATTCACATAGGGGGGGCCGGGATCTGGGGGTCCCCTTTGTTAAAGGGGTCTTCAAGATTCCGATAAGCCCCCCGCCCGCAGACCCCCACAACCACCGGGCAAGGGTTGTGGGGATGAGGCCTTTGTCCCCATCAACATGGGGACATCCTCCCCATGTTGAGGGCATGTGGCCTGGTACGGTTCAGGAGGGAGGGGGCCACTCTCTCGTCCCCCCCTCTTCCCCTGCGGCCGGCCAGGTTGCGTGTTCGGATAAGGGTCTGGTATGGATTTTTTGGGGGACTCCACGCCATTTTTTTAAAAATTTGGGGTGGAGTTCCCCTTAAAATCCATGCCAGACCTCGAGGGCCTGGTATGGATATTTAGGGGGAACACCACGCCATTTTTTTTTAAATTTGCGGCGGGGTTCCCCTTAATATCCATTCCAGACCTAAACGGCCTGGTAATTGAATTTGGGGGAACCCCCACGCTTTTTTTTTTTTTTAATCAATGACTTTTCTATGTATTGATAAAAGCAGACAATTCATTAATAGCCGCGAGTGAGTTTTAAATTACTTTTTTTCCCTTCAAAAATGACACTTTGTGCAGGGACAGTTCTAAGCACGGGAAACATGCGCCACTTTACATGCATATCATACACACCCCCCAGGTACGAAATTTAAAGGAATATTTCACTTTTATTGTTTCACTTTAAGCATTATTAAAATCACTGCTCCTAAAAAAACGGCCGTTTTTAAAACTTTTTTTTGCATTGATACATGTCCCCTGGGGCAGAACCCGGGTCCCCAAACACTTTTTAGGACAATAACTTGCATATAAGCCTTTATAATTAGCACTTTAGATTTCTCCCATAGACTTTTCGAATTTGCCGCGAACACCCAAAATTGTTCGTTGTTTGGGGAACGGGCGAACAGGCAATGTTCGAGTCGAACATGAGTTCGACTTGAACTCGAAGCTCATCCCTACTCAGAGATAACTCAGAGATTCAACACAGGAAGCTACAAGCTGACAACATAATCTTCAGTGTCAGTGGGTATTTTTTGCACTTACCAAACAGATATAACAATATGCTTTCAGTGGTATACTTAACAGACAAAAAGGGAGGCAGTATGAAACGATCGTTGTGTAGTGTGTAATGTAAGGTGTGGGGTATTGGCGCTGCTTTAAGTTCAAAGGACTGGTTATCTTGCCTTCTAAAAGATGGATTTACGGCTACTGTGCCCTTAATAGTGGAACTGTGTACAATACGTGTTGATGTCTCAAACTATATTGTAATCCTCAACTTATATGTGATAACTTTGAATCACTCCTGACTCTCACAGTACCCTGTGGGGTTTGTGACAATGTGCTAGATTGGGCCTCTGAGTTGCCACTAAAAATCGTGTGTGTGTTGATTACTTACATATGTGTCAATCACTCCTTAGTACAGATTCCTTAAACCAATATGTGAAAACAGTGTTACAAAAAATAATAATAAAAAATATTAATAAACATATTGATGTCCTCATAAATTCTCATAAATTCTATACAGTATACACCTATGTAGCGGTGTGTATTCAGTGTGTCCAGTGCCAAAACTTAAAAATTATATACTATATTAGTGCACACCCATTCCAAATATGGTCACTAATCACTGCCCCAGGTGGGAGCTGCCGGACAACCAATGCGTTCCTTTGTAGGTTACACCAATCCCTAAACCAATGAGATTAGATCACAATGGTCATGTGATGGTTAGCCACTTTAATAGTAAGGGTTAATCCCCTCTGGTTCTTTATCCAGCAAAAATAATTGGAATAAATATATATATGGCAGGAGTATGTCTATAGAGTATACTTTGCTGACATAACAGTGCAGAGCGGTTTCAAAAAACAGTTTCAAAAGACAGTTTCAAAAAACAGTTTCAAAAAACAGTTTCAAAAAAATCTTGCGCTGACACAAATAAATGTTCAACTATCCTTCATGCATTTGGTCAAGTGACTTTGGTGACTCTATATTGCCAGTAGGGATCCTTCAGTTTGCAGGTGAAGAAAAAAGGTGACTTTATGGTGCTCCCCCCTCACATGGGTCCCCACTCACCAGATTGACGCACCCCTGCAGGGGTCACACGCTCATCAAGTATCCCCAGTGATTCCTCCACCGCTCCTTATGTTGTTCCTCTCCTGCTTTTTCCTCCTCCACCACTCAGATCCTCAAGAAAGAACCACAAGCAGGGCTTCCATAGCGTAATTTGCTTATTTATTTAAAAATTAAATACAAACCAAAAAATTTAATTAAAAATGAAAAAAAAATAAAATAAAAGAGGTCCTTAGACCTTCCTAAATGCAGCCCCTTGAGGTTGTGGTATCGCCAGGTACCAAGTTGGTCTATCTACAAATCATATACAGAGTGCAGACAAGCCCCATGTAAGTCACGCCAACCTGTGCTGTCAACCCTCTCTTGTCTGCACTCTGTATATGATTTGTAGATAGACCAACTTGGTACCTGGCGATACCACAACCTCAAGGGGCTGCATTTAGGAAGGTCTAAGGACCTCTTTTATTTTTATTTTTATTTTCATTTTTAATTAAATTTTTTGGTTTGTATTTAATTTTTAAATAAATAAGCAAATTACGCTATGGAAGCCCTGCTTGTGGTTCTTTCTTGAGGATCTGAGTGGTGGAGGAGGAAAAAGCAGGAGAGGAACAACATAAGGAGCGGTGGAGGAATCACTGGGGATACTTGATGAGCGTGTGACCCCTGCAGGGGTGCGCCAATCTGGTGAGTGGGGACCCATGTGAGGGGGGAGCACCATAAAGTCACCTTTTTTCTTCACCTGCAAACTGAAGGATCCCTACTGGCAATATAGAGTCACCAAAGTCACTTGACCAAATGCATGAAGGATAGTTGAACATTTATTTGTGTCAGCGCAAGATTTTTTTGAAACTGTTTTTTGAAACTGTCTTTTGAAACTGTTTTTTGAAACCGCTCTGCACTGTTATGTCAGCAAAGTATACTCTATAGACATACTCCTGCCATATATATATTTATTCCAATTATTTTTGCTGGATAAAGAACCAGTGGGGATTAACCCTTACTATTAAAGTGGCTAACCATCACATGACCATTGTGATCTAATCTCATTGGTTTAGGGATTGGTGTAACCTACAAAGGAACGCATTGGTTGTCCGGCAGCTCCCACCTGGGGCAGTGATTAGTGACCATATTTGGAATGGGTGTGCACTAATATAGTATATAATTTTTAAGTTTTGGCACTGGACACACTGAATACACACCGCTACATAGGTGTATACTGTATAGAATTTATGAGAATTTATGAGGACATCAATATGTTTATTAATATTTTTTATTATTATTTTTTGTAACACTGTTTTCACATATTGGTTTAAGGAATCTGTACTAAGGAGTGATTGACACATATGTAAGTAATCAACACACACACGATTTTAAGTGGCAACTCAGAGGCCCAATCTAGCACATTGTCACAAACCCAACAGGGTACTGTGAGAGTCAGGAGTGATTCAAAGTTATCACATATAAGTTGAGGATTACAATATAGTTTGAGACATCAACACGTATTGTACACAGTTCCACTATTAAGGGCACAGTAGCCGTAAATCCATCTTTTAGAAGGCAAGATAACCAGTCCTTTGAACTTAAAGCAGCGCCAATACCCCACACCTTACATTACACACTACACAGTGATCTGTCTTTGTGACAGAATACACAAAAGGGGGGCAGCAGCTTAATCTAAGTCCAATTTGCGCGGAATATTAATACATATACATGAAACGATCGTTGTTGGAGTTTTCTGCACATACATTTTAAAGTACCTTTATTGGCCAGTAAAATAAGTAGGATATAGGCTTTTTTAAGCAGTTGTGACAGCATGCTGGTAAAATCACCAGGTTGCATCCAGGATGGAAGGTATATATGTCCTAGATTCAGGCTTTATGCCGATTTATACCACTAGGGGGAGTGTGGGGAGTCTTGCAGGGGAAGAGTTAATGAGCCCAGCTGAAGTAAGTGGGCTCGTTAGGGCCTCTACAAGAACTCCCAGCATGCTAAAGGAGATGCTCAAACCTGGAACCAGATCTGTGTGGATAGTCTGGGGAGTGTGATCTCTGTGCGGTGAGCCAAAGCCTGTGTGGTTATTGCTAAGAACTTCAAAAAAGCAGGGAGCTAGGGACTGGGACAGCATAAGGCTGTACCCAGTTGTTAGTTAGGGACACCAACGTGTGTAGTGAGCGGTCAAGTTGACCAAGATTTCTTTTCATGTTTCTTTTGTTTTTGCTGTATTTTTTTGTCTGTATATAGTTCAAATAAAACCACACTCTTTTGTTTTCTCCTACCACTGTCTGCTATGCCTGTTTTTGTGTGGTGAACCCATCCAGGGGGTCACACACACCCGCTGCTGAGCTAACCCCCTCACAGTTGGTGGAGAACCAGTGGCAGTTTTTTTAAGGCCAGCATGGAGGAGATACTGAAACAGCTGGCTCTAGCAAATGCCAATCAGCGGCAGACAAATGCAGGTTTGCAAAAGAGCCCTGTAGCCCAGCAGCAAGCTCATCAACAGAGCCTTGCAGCCCAGCAGCAAGCTCATCAACAGAGCCTTACAGCCCAGCAGCAGACAAATGCAACTTTGCAACAGAGTCTGGAAGCTCAGCAACAAGCCCAGAAGCAATATGAGGCCCGCTTCATAGACCTGTTACAGAAGCAAGAACAGAGACTACAGCAACAAATGGAAACGTTAATGCAGCAACATCCGCAGACCAGTGAGGCAAGTCGTTCCACTAATACCGTGTCCTTTGGGGTATGTCGTTTATTGACAAAAATGACTGGAGAGGATGATCCAGAGGTGTTTTTGACCACATTTGAAAGGACTGCTGAAAGAGAAAAGTGGCCTAAGGAGCAGTGGGCTGGACTGGTGGCTCCTCTGTTAACTGGTGAATCACAGAAAGCTTACTATGACCTAGACCTTGACCAAGCAAAAGACTATGTGATGCTAAAAACTTTCCGGCTTGGAAAACCCCCCAGGTCTCAAATGTATGATCTCATTCACCTGAGCAGGAAGTGGCTACAGCCAGAGACTTTGTCCGCACCAAAGATTGCGGAACGTGTTGTGATGGATCGTTTCTTGAGAGCTCTTCCTACTGCCATCCAAAAGTGGGTAAGCCATGGAGACCCAGAAACGGACGATAATCTTGTGGATCGTGTAGAGAAGTACTTGGCTACAGAGAACCTGACTGCCTCTTCCAGAGACTCACGGACTTTCCACCCTAAGCCCAGACCATCCCCAGTGGCGGGTAAGATGATTCCAAGGGGTGGGGGTGGAGAGAGTGAGAGGGTGGGAGTTCTACCCAAGGTTTGGCGAGAACAGCCTGGGAAGTCAGGGGTTCAAAAGGCAGCAAGAAGGATTGTTTGTTACCGCTGCCGACAAGAGGGACATATTGCAGCAAATTGCCCGGTTGTGGATGAACCCATGCAATGTGACTTTCTAACAGACAGACGTCAATCGCTGTTTGCGACAGTCGCATGCACTGCCATGCGGGGAACTGAGAAACATTTATGCAAAATGTGTGTTAATGGTAGAAATGTTATTGTATTGCTGGATTCAGGTAGCCTCGTGACACTGATAAAGGCTGAATTAGTTACTACAGAGGTCTCTGGGAATAACAAGGTAGCTGTTATTTGTGTGCATGGGGACACCCGAGAGTATCCGGTGACTACAGTGTGTTTTGAGACCCCCAAAGGTACCCTCTCTCATCGGGTGGGATTAGTGCCTCATGATGCCATTGTGGGAAGGAATTTTCCAAAGTTCTGGGAACTATGAGATTGTCCTGAGCCCCCCACTGGTGCCCCTATATACCAGGAATATGATAGCCAGAATTCCTCGGAGAGTGGTGAGGACTCACAAGAATTTCCCTTGTCGGTATTGGCAGGGGAGACTCGAGAAACTGGGGAGGAGCCAACATCCTCAGACGAAAACATGCCGTCTGTGGAGTTTTCTGATCTCGAGGTTCACAAGGAAAATTTTGCCACAGAACAGTTAAAAGACCCCACCCTAACAAAGGCACGGGAAAATGTAGTGGAAATAGATTGCGAGTTAGTGAACCCAGATGAGACCGACACTTACCTATACTTCATCGTGGAAAAGGACCTACTGTATCGGGTGGCTAAAAGGGCAGAAGAAACCATTGAGCAGCTTGTGGTGCCCAAACCTTACAGGAAGTTGGTGTTAGGCCCTTGGGCACATTCTTGGAGGTCATCTGGGGACAGAGAAAACCAGAGAGAGAGAGTATTGCAGAGATTCTATTGGCCTGGGGTCATGAAGGAAACAGAAAATTATTGTTCCTCCTGCCCTGTGTGTCAGAGGTCGGCACCGATGCCACATTTCCGTAACCTGCTGGTACCTCTTGCCATCATTGAGGTCCCCTTTGAGAGGATCGCAATGGATTTGGTAGGTCCGATAATGAAGTCCGCTAGGGGGCACCAGTACATCTTGGTTATAATGGACTATTCCACCCGTTATCCGGAAGCGATTCCTCTCCGAAATACCTCGGCCAAAACCATAGCCAAAGAGCTATCTCTTGTTTTTAGCCATGTGGGTATTTGTAAGGAACTGCTTACGGACCAAGGTACACCCTTTTATGTCCCGGGTTATAAAAGAGCTGTGCAAGTTGTTCAAAGTGACACAATTGTGTACATCTGTGTATCACCCCCAAACAGATGGGTTGGTTGAAAGATTCAACAAAACTCTAAAACAAATGTTAAAGAAGGTGGTGGATAAAGATGGAAAGGATTGGGACTGTCTAATTCCCTATTTAATGTTTGCTATTAGGGAGGTACCCCAATCCTCTACGAGTTTCTCACCCTTTGAGTTACTCTATGGGAGACACCCAAGAGGGCTGTTGGATATCGCTAAGGAAACTTGGGAAAGTGAGAGTTCTCCCCACAGGAGTGGGTGTGATTGAGCATGTCGCCCTGATGCAAGATAGAATTGCACAGGTAATGCCAATCGTAAAGGAACATTTGGCCCAAACGCAGTTGGCACAGCAGAGATTGTACAACCATGGAGCCAAGACCCGGACCTTTTCCCCGGGGGATAAGATATTGGTACTTGTCCCTACGGTTGAAAGCAAGTTCCTCGCCAAATGGCAAGGCCCCTACGAGATAATGGAAAAAGTGAGCGAAGTGAATTACAAGGTCAGACAACCAGGAAGGCGAAAGTCCGAACAGATCTATCACATTAATCTGTTGAAAGCCTGGAGGGATAGGGAATCCCTAGTCACAGAAACTTTGTCACCAGGTCAGTCTGATTGCGTGATTCCTGAGGTTGGAATAGCAGTCACCTTGTCAAACCCCCAACAACAGGAGGTTAAGGAGTTTGTGCTTCGCAACAAGGAGGTTTTCTCTGAGCTGCTGGGACAAACGTATGGGGTAGAGCATGATATTATTACCCCGCCCGGTGAAAGGGTGAAGCTAAAACCCTATCGGATCCCAGAGGCCCGACGGGAGGCATTACGTGAGGAAGTACAGAAAATGCTAAAGTTAGGGGTGATAGAGGAATACCAAAATGATTGGTCAAGTCCCATAGTGTTAGTGCCTAAACCGGATGGGAGCTGGCGATTTTGTAACGATTTACAACTGAACAAAGTTACAAAATTTGACACCTACCCCATGCCACATATAAATGAGTTGGTCGACCGGTTGGGAACAGCCCGATACATGACAACTCTTAATCTCACCAAAGGGTATTGGCAAATTCCCCTGGCCAAGTCGGCCAAGGAGAAAACCACATTTATAACCCCAGACGGGGCGTTCCAATATAAAAGAATGCTGTTTAGTTTACAGAATGCGCCGGCAACATACCAGCGGAAAATGGACCAGATACTGAGGCCCCATCAGAAGTATGCTGCGGCTTACCTAGATGATGTAATTATCTATAGCACAGATTGGGCCTCACATCTGCCAAAAGTGCAAGCAGTCCTAGACTCTATCCGGGAAGCTGGGGTTACGGCCAACCCCAAGAAGTGTACCATTGGACAGGAGGAGGCCAAGTATCTTGGGTACACCATTGGGAGGGGAGTAATAAAACCCCAAGTCAATAAAGTCGAGGCCATACAGAATTGGCCGCGTCCCAACAGCAAGAAGCAGGTACGAGCCTTTCTGGGAATCGCTGGTTATTATCGGCGATTCATTCCCCACTTTGCTTCTCAGGCTGTGCCCCTAACCAACCTGACAAAAGGGAAGGAGTCTGTCATGGTTAAATGGACCCCAGAGGCTGAGGCAGCATTTCAATTCTTAAAAAAAGCCTTATGTAGCCAGCCAGTGTTGTACTCACCAGACTTCTCTAGGGACTTTGTCGTACAAAGTGATGCATCCGACGTTGGGTTAGGAGCAGTATTGTCCCAGGTCTGGAACGGGGAAGAGCACCCAGTCATTTACCTCAGCAGGAAATTGAAGTCCCATGAGGTAAATTACGCCACAATTGAGAAGGAGTGTTTAGCGGTGAAGTGGGCTCTAGATTCCCTTCAGTACTATCTGCTAGGTAGGCACTTTGACATGATTACTGATCACGCTCCTTTAAAGTGGATGGCTCAAAACAAAGAGACAAATAGAAGAGTAAATAGGTGGTTCCTGGCCCTACAGGAATTCAACTTTACGGTAAAGCATCGCCCTGGCGTTCAAATGGGGAATGTGGATGCTTTGTCTCAAGTACATGCATGCCTGATTGCTTGTGTTCCAACCCCAAGGTTAAAACAAGAGGGGGGGTATGTGACAGCATGCAGGTAAAATCACCAGATTGCATCCAGGATGGAAGGTATATATGTCCTAGATTCAGGCTTTATGCCGATTTATACCACTAGGGGGAGTGCGGGGAGTCTTGCAGGGGAAGAGTTAATGAGCCCAGCTGAAGTAAGTGGGCTCGTTAGGGCCTCTACAAGAACTCCCAGCATGCTAAGGGAGATGCTCAAACCTGGAACCAGATCTAAGAACTTCAAAAAAGCAGGGAGCTAGGGACTGGGACAGCACAAGGCTGTACCCAGTTGTTAGTTAGGGACACCAACGTGTGTAGTGAGCGGTCAAGTTGACCAGGATTTCTTTTCATGTTTCTTTTGTTTTTGCTGTATTTTTTTGTCTGTATATAGTTCAAATAAAACCACACCCTTTTGTTTTCTCCTACCACTGTCTGCTGTGCCTGTTTTTGTGTGGTGAACCCAACCAGGGGGTCACACACACCCGCTGCTGAGCTAACCCCCTCACACAGTGAAAACTAGACTATGCCTAGACTTAAAGGTACTACACTCTAAGGACAGCAAACCCCAATTTTTTTTAGCCTCTAGTAATTTTTAATAATTTGGGAATTTTTGGAATTAATATTAATATGTTTTAGAATATGTGTAAAATCGATCAGATATTTGGCCTCCGAGTTTAACATTTGAACAGAGCAGAGCAGTGTGAAGGGGGGAAAGAAAAGAGTCAGCTCTCATTTACATGCATGTGTAATTGTTAGCTTAAGCTCTTGGGATTTGTGAACAGGAAGTTAATTGAAAAACATGTTGTTTTTCAATTTTCTATTTCAAAAATGTTGTTTCAAATCATTTTAAATCTGCATATACATGTTCAGTCATTTCCCCGTGTTGTGTGACTGCAGTCTTCCAATTGTGCTCATGTGCTATCATCCTGTCACAGGTAGGGATGAGCTTCGTGTTCGAGTCGAACATACGTCCAGGCGCTGTGATTGGCCAAGCATGCACTGTGACCCCGCATGCTTGGCCAATCACAGCGCCGGCAGCGAGGAGAGCAATGATTGGCCACAGGCAGGATGCCTGTGGCCAATTATTCTTGAGGGGGTTTAGTACACGCCCCACACTATAAAAGGCCGCCAGCGCGGCGGCCTTGTGTAGTGTGTTCCGGAGCAGGGAAAGAGAAGCATAGGCAGGGACAGTGTCATTTTTTTTCCTTTACTAATCCTGGATTCCTTGTGTTTAGGGACAAATAAGGATAGGTAGGGAGAGTGTCAGTGTGTTATTCTGTGCTAAACATTGTTTGTAGGGACAGAGAGGTACAGTGAGGGAAAGTGTCAGTGTGCTATTCTGTTCTAAACCAATCTTGCTGAACCATATTTGAAATCCTTGAGTTTAGGGACAGAGAGGTACAGTGAGGGAAAGTGTCAGTGTGCTATTCTGTGCTAAATCTTGTTTGTAGGGACAGAGTAGGACAGTGAGTGAAACTGACAGTGTGCTATTCTGTTCTAAACCAATCTTGCTGAACCATATTTGAAATCCTTGAGTTTAGGGACAGAGAGGTACAGTGAGGGAAAGTGTCAGTGTGCTATTCTGTTCTAAACCAATCTTGCTGAACCATATTTGAAATCCTTGAGTTTAGGGACAGAGAGGTACAGTGAGGGAAAGTGTCAGTGTGCTATTCTGTGCTCAATCTTGTTTGCAGGGACAGAGTAGGACAGTGAGTGAAACTGACAGTGTGCTATTCTGTTCTAAACCAATCTTGCTGAACCATATTTGAAATCCTTGAGTTTAGGGACAGAGAGGTACAGTGAGGGAAAGTGTCAGTGTGCTATTCTGTGCTAAATCTTGTTTGTAGGGACAGAGTAGGACAGTGAGTGAAACTGACAGTGTGCTATTCTGTGCTAAACCAATCTTGCAGAACCATATTTGAAATCCTTGAGTTTAGGGACAGAGAGGTACAGTGAGGGAAAGTGTCAGTGTGCTATTCTGTTCTAAACCAATCTTGCTGAACCATATTTGAAATCCTTGAGTTTAGGGACAGAGAAGGACACTCGTGGAAACTATCAGTGTGCTATTCTGTGCTAAATCTTGCTTGTAGGGACAGAGTAGGACAGTGAGTGAAACTGACAGTGTGCTATTCTGTGCTAAACCAATCTTGCTGAACCATATTTGAAATCCTTGAGTTTAGGGACAGAGAGGTACAGTGAGGGAAAGTGTCAGTGTGCTATTCTGTTCTAAACCAATCTTGCTGAACCATATTTGAAATCCTTGAGTTTAGGGACAGAGAAGGACACTCGTGGAAACTATCAGTGTGCTATTCTGTGCTAAATCTTGTTTGTAGGGACAGAGTAGGACAGTGAGTGAAACTGACAGTGTGCTATTCTGTTCTAAACCAATCTTGCTGAACCATATTTGAAATCCTTGAGTTTAGGGACAGAGAAGGACACTCGTGGAAACTATCAGTGTGCTATTCTGTGTTAAATTTTGTTTGTAGGGACAGAGTAGGACAGTGAGTGAAACTGACAGTGTGCTATTCTGTTCTAAACCAATCTTGCTGAACCATATTTGAAATCCTTGAGTTTAGGGACAGAGAGGTACAGTGAGGGAAAGTGTCAGTGTGCTATTCTGTTCTAAACCAATCTTGCTGAACCATATTTGAAATCCTTGAGTTTAGGGACAGAGAAGGACACTCGTGGAAACTATCAGTGTGCTATTCTGTGCTAAATCTAGTTTGTAGGGACAGAGTAGGACAGTGAGTGAAACTGACAGTGTGCTATTCTGTGCTAAACCAATCTTGCTGAACCATATTTGAAATCCTTGAGTTTAGGGACAGAGAGGTACAGTGAGGGAAAGTGTCAGTGTGCTATTCTGTTCTAAACCAATCTTGCTGAACCATATTTGAAATCCTTGAGTTTAGGGACAGAGAAGGACACTCGTGGAAACTATCAGTGTGCTATTCTGTGCTAAATCTTGTTTGTAGGGACAGAGTAGGACAGTGAGTGAAACTGACAGTGTGCTATTCTGTGCTAAACCAATCTTGCTGAAGCATATTGCAAATCCTTGTGTTTAGGGACAGAGAAGGATAGGCAGGGGACAGTGTCAGTGTCATTGTTGCTAAGCCTCCTGCACAGTATACACCTGAAGGTAGCCCTTATTGCTGTTTTTCCCATCTCCTTGCAGGCCATCCATTAAAATGTCTGGAAGGCAAACAAGGAGAGGCAGACAGTCAGGAGGCAAAAAAAGAGGGCAAGCAGGCTCTGTGTCTGGGGGCAACAGTGCTGGTCGTGGACGCGGTGCATTGTCATCAACACATGGCCATGGGACACGCTTGTCCTTCTTTTCGGCAGCTGGACATGTTGAGCCACATCATGCCGAAGACTTGGTAGAATGGATGACCAAGCCCACCTCATCCTCCTCATCCTCTCTCACCCAGGCTCAGGGTACTGGCAAAGCAGCTGCCAAAGCGTCCTCTTCTCTGGTATCATTATCTTCATTAGTCAATCCTTCCCTAGACCCACCATGTCCTCCTCCTGAGGAGTCCCCCGAACTGTTTGAGCACAGTGTTGGGTACATGCTCCAGGAGGATGCCCAGCATTTCGAAGGATCTGATGATGATACCCAGATAGAGGAAGGCAGTAGGCTTGTGCACAACGGAAAAATTCGGTTAGTTTTGGTTCGTTTCTTTTCGGTCCCGTTGATTCGTAATCATTCGTAATTTTGCTAGACGGGATTTTTCGTGTTCGGACTAATTCGTATTTTCGCAAACGACATTTTTCATTGAATTTTTAGTTGATTTATAATTCGTACTTTCGGTAGAGTACATTGTTTTTCGTTGATTCTGGACACAACTCCTACTTTCGTAACTTTTTTTGGGTTCGTTGATTCGTAATTTTCTGTGTCTCTCTCACGACGACGCTGCCTATTATGCCTAATGTGCTTCGAATGGATTTGTACTTTTCTAAATACATAGCGGTTATTTGTAACGATTCGAAATCTCGTATTTTACTTTCGTTTTTTACATGCGGCTATAGCCTCCGCCCATGTACACCATTTTGAGAGGGTTCAGCACGGTGAGGGAGAAGCAGAGAGCAGAGCAGAGTGTTATTGTGCTTCGAATGGATTCAAAATCTCGTATTTTACTTTCGTTTTTTACATGCGGCTATAGCCTCCGCCCCTGTACATCATTTTGAGAGGGAGTTCAGCACGGTGTGGGAGAAGCAGAGAGCAGAGCAGAGTGAGTGTTATTGTGCTTTGTATGGATTCGTACATTCGTAACTTTTTCATAACGAATTATGCCGAAGACATTCGGGCATTCGCTATTTGCGGTATAATTTATTTCGGATTCGGTCTTATTCGTAATTGCTTTGTTCGGAAATTCGAATGCTTCCGAATGTCCGAAAGTTGCTAAATTCGGACGAATTTTGATTCGTTACGAAACGAATTGCACAAGCCTAGAAGGCAGTAGCGTGAGAGCAGAGAGAGGGGATGCTCAAGAAGGACACCAATCTGGCAGTCATGCTCCAGCAGCTGCAGCATACTGCCAGATTGGCTCCAGTGATGAGGAGGGAGGGGATGATGAGGTCACTGACTCCACGTGGGTGCCTAATAGGAGAGAGGAGGAGGATGAGGCACATCTCCAACGAGGCAGGATGCCCTTGGGTGGCCAGCGTATGGGCAGCACACCGACGGAATCACACCGCAGAGCTCCGCTTGTGCAGGGGGCTGCCTCTGCCCGTCATTCAAAAAGTTCTTTGGTGTGGGCCTTTTTTGAGGCGAGTGCATCAGATCGCACAGCTGCTGTTTGCAACATATGTCTCAAGCGTATATCGCGTGGCCAAAACATCAGCCGCTTGGGCACCACATGCTTGATCAGACATATGTTGACCTGCCATGCAGCTCGTTGGCAAGCCTACCTTAAAGACCCACACCAAAGAACAAAGCTGACCTCTTCTTGCACCGCATCAGCTGGGATCTCCAACCCCACTATACCTTCAGTCCTCTCTGAAACCTGCTCTGAGAGGAATGAAGGTGTAGAATTAGGTGTGTCACAGCCAAGTACTTGCGGGCACTCTGCTAGCAGTTCACCGACGTCCGATTCTAGCAGGCAAATTTCCCTGCCCCAGCTGCTGGACCGTCGAAAGAAGTTCACTCCCAGCCATCCACATGCCCAGCGGTTGAATGCTAGTCTTGGCTAAATTGCTAGCGCTTCAACTGCTGCCTTTTCAGTTGGTAGACTCGGCCCCCTTCCTTGAGTTTGTGCAATGTGCGGTTCCTCAGTGGCAGGTTCCCAAACGCCACTTTTTCTCACGGAAGGCGATTCCGGCTCTCTACAGGCATGTGGAAGGCAATGTCTTGGCCTCGCTGGACAGGGCGGTCAGCGGTAAGGTGCATATTACCGCTGACTCATGGTCCAGCAGGCATGGACAGGGACGTTACCTTTCTTTCACGGCCCATTGGGTCACTCTTTTGGCAGCTGGGAAGGATGCAGGACAAGGTGCAGTAGTGTTGGAGGTTGTTCCTCCGCCACGCCTCCAAAATGCTACTTCTGGTTGTGACACACCTCTCTCCTCCACCCCCTCCTCTTCTTCTTCCTCTATGGCCTCTTCCTGTGGTTTGTCCTCGGAACCAGCGGTGCTCCGTAGGCGTTCAAGGGGCTACACAAGTACGCAGGCAAAAAGATGCCATGCCGTGCTTGCGCTGGTGTGTTTGGGGGACAGGAACCACACTGGGGCAGAGGTCCTGTCTGCTCTGCAGGAGCAGGCCGAGAGGTGGTTGACGCCACGCCAGCTTAAGCCAGGAATGGTGGTTTGCGACAATGGCACCAACCTCCTCTCCGCCCTCCGACAGGGACAACTGACCCATGTGCCCTGTATGGCTCACGTCCTTAACCTGGTGGTGCAGCGGTTCTTGGGCAGGTACCCGGGCTTACAGGATGTCCTGAGGCAGGCCAGGAAAGTCTGTGTTCATTTCCACAGATCTTATAATGCCAGTGCTCGCCTGGCTGAGCTGCAAAAGGAGTTGAACCTGCCCAAGAACCACCTTATATGTGACATGCCCACCAGGTGGAACTCAACGTTGGCCATGCTGCAGCGGCTGCACATGCAGCAGAGGGCCATCAATGAGTACCTGTGTGACTACGGCACCAGGACAGGGTCAGGGGAGCTCTGGTTTTTTTCACCACGCCAGTGGGGCATGATCAGGGATGCATGCACTGTCCTGGCACCATTTGAGGAGGCCACGAGGATGGTGAGCAGTGACAGTGCATGCATCAGTGACACTGTACCTCTTGTCCACCTGTTGGAGCACACGCTGCGTGGAATAATGGACAGGGCACTTGAGGCAGAACAGAGGCAGGAAGAGGAGGACTTCCTTGCCTCTCAAGGCCCCCTTTACCCTGACAGTGTTCCTTCTGTCCCACCCATCACACAGGAAGAGGAGGAGGAGGAGGATTGTGTCAGCATGGAGGTGGAGGCTGGCACTCAGCATCATCAGCAGCAGTCTTTTAGGGATGATTTACAGTCCCAAGAAACCAGTGGACTTGTACGTGGCTGGGAGGAGGTGGTTGCGGATCATGTCGTCCTTAGTGACCCAGAGGACTCCGGACTGAATGCCTCAGCTAACCTACGCTGCATGGCCTCCCTGATCCTGCAAAGTCTGCGGAAGGATCCTCGTATTCTTTGGATCAAGGAGAGGGACCATTACTGGCTGGCCACTCTCCTTGATCCACGGTACAAGGGTAAGGTTGCGGATCTTATGTTACCATCGCAGAGGGAGCAGAGGATGAGACAACTCCGGGAGGCCTTGCAGAAAGGTCTGTGCAACGCGTTCCCAGAGACTGGGAGGTTACAAACTCCTGGTCCTGGACAACGAGTTGCTGAGGCTTCGGGCAGTCAAAGAAGGAGCGGTGGGGAAGGTGGCCGTCTGACCGATGCGTTCAGACAATTCTTTAGTCCGCAGCCCCAAAGTATGATCGTTTCCAGCAACCATCGCCAGCGTCTGATATACATGGTGCAGGAATACTTAGGGGCAAGGTCAGACTTGGACACCTTCCCCACCGAAAATCCTCTGGCTTACTGGGTCTTGAGGATGGATCACTGGCCAGAGCTTGCACAGTATGCAATTGAGCTACTGGCCTGTCCTGCATCCAGCGTTCTTTCAGAACGCACATTCAGTGCTGCTGGAGGATTTGTCACGGATCACAGGGTGCGCCTGTCCACCGACTCGGTTGATCGACTGACTTTCATCAAGATGAACCAGTCTTGGATCACCACCAGCTACCACACACCTGATGCTGATATAACAGACTAATTGATTTTAAAATGTCACATCCCTTCAAGACTGATGCTGATGCTGAGTTCCTGTGCTGTTATGTTGACTAGCTATCCTCCTCCTCCTCCTCAATGATCTGATTAATGATGATAGCTTGGAAGATCATTTTGGTTTATGGGTGCCACCACCAGTGGCTAAGGCCCAATTTTTCAGCCCCTGTTTAACAGGGGCGTGTAATTACAATTTTTGATGCAATACTTTGCAACATGCCTCATTGCTGTGCTCCAAGTACAGTATCTGTGAGGGGTTGCAGTGTTGTGCCACCAGTGCCTAAGGCCCAATTTTTCAGCCCCTGTTCAACAGGGGCATGCAATTATAATTATTGATCTAATAATTCACAGCAGGGCCCATTGCTGCGCCCACCAAGAGTAACTGTCAGGCCTTACAGTGTTGTGTCAACACCACCACCACCACCACCACCACCAAAAGCCCAATTTTTCAGCCCCTGTTCAACAGGGGCATGCAATTATAATTATTGATCTAATAATTCACAGCAGGGCCCATTGCTGCGCCCACCAAGAGTAACTGTCAGGCCTTACAGTGTTGTGTCAACACCACCACCACCACCACCACCAAAGGCCCAATTTTTCATCCCCTGTTCAACAGGGGCATGCAATTATAATTATTGATCTAATAATTCACAGCAGGGCCCATTGCTGCGCCCACCAAGAGTAACTGTCAGGCCTTACAGTGTTGTGGCACCAGCACCACCATCAAAGGCCCAATTTTTACTACCACTGTTCAACAATTATATGTTATTACAATTCCTGATATAATAGTTGACAGCAGGGCGTTCCAGCACCCACCAAGAGTAACTGTGAGTGCTTACAGTGTTGTGCCAACACCAACACCTAAGGGGCCAATTTCTGCAGAGTATATACGGCAGGTCCCTACTTTCAAACATCCAACTTACAAATGACTACTACTTGCAAACGGAAGAAGACAACAGGAAGTGAGAGGAAATCTACCCCTTGGAAGGAAAATTCTCTCCTGTAAGAATTAATATGGGAGAAAGGTGTCTCCTCTCTACTGATGCTTTATCACCAATCCTTGTTTCAATAAAAACACCACATTTCAAAATCAGTTGTCATTGGGACGCAAAGTGAGGTGAAATGTTCTGAACAGGGGCACAGACAGCAAAACAAATGTTACAGGGGTGATAACCCTTCCCTATGTTTTCCAAAAAGCTTAAAAATAGGTATTTGGGCTGGAGCTACACTTAAACAATGTAGCTGTTCAAAATTACAAACAGATTCAACATAAGAACAAACCTACAGTCCCTGTCTTGTATGCACCGCCTGTATACGGCTGTTCAGAGTATATAGGGCCTTTTTTATTTTGTGTGCGGGGTTCCCCTTAATATCCATACAAGACCCAAAGGGGCTGGTAATGGGCTGGGGTAGGGGGGGGGGGGTGATGGGGTAGCTATGCCATTTTTCTTAAAGATTTTCATCCATATTACCGGAACCAGACATTACATTAAAGCCGCAAGCAGTTTTAAATGGCTTTTTTTTCCTTTAGAAATGTAATTTTGTGCAGGGACAGTTCTAAACACGGGAAACACGTGGCACTTCACAGGCATACTTTAGACACCCCCCAGGTACAATATTTAAAGGAATATTTGACTTTTTTTTTCACTTTATGCATCATTAAAATAACTGCTCCCGGAAAACGTCAGTTTTTAAAACTTCTTTTTGCATTGATACATGTCCCCTGGTGCAGAACCCGGGTTCCCAAACTCTGTTTAGGACAATAACATGGATAATAGTCGTTATAATTAGCACTTTAGAATCCGAACGTTCGCATCCATTGTATTTAATAGGGTTCTAATGTTCGTGCGAACTTTCGGTCCGTTCGCGGGTTCTGGTGCGAACCGAACCCGGGGGTGTTCGGCTCATCACTAGTCACAGGCAACCACAATGTATGTGTTTGTTTACACACATTGTACAAGCAATGGCCCCCGTTGGCAATATTATGAAGCTTGTGCCAAACAATGATGTGGGGATCATGTATGTAGACACAAAGTATTTCGAAGAAACTGAAAGCACTAAAAAGCAAGTGAAAAAAAGATG
The DNA here is from genome assembly GCA_029206835.1 of Rana muscosa. Taxonomy (NCBI): domain Eukaryota; kingdom Metazoa; phylum Chordata; class Amphibia; order Anura; family Ranidae; genus Rana; species Rana muscosa. The sequence continues at coordinate 363,736,585 of CM055118.1, read as the reverse complement.
AAACAATGCGCCCCACTGTCGATCCATAACCTATTATGGTTCTTACCCAGAGTCAGGAAAAATCTTTTAAACCTGATCAAACAGCACTCATTGCATCTTTGTGATAGCCACAGATATTCAGTTTGTCTCCTCTCCCCTCATCTATCATTAATATCTATTATATGCAATCCATCCTTCCTCCATCTTTGAATCCCTCAGAGCTTTCCATCACTGGATTGTCACAAAGGTAACTCAGATTCATATTCTGTTGACCCCAAGTGGCTTTAGTTTTTTTTTAGACTTAATCATTATGGTGCCTACCACATTCTTAACTGTTCAGATACCTCCAAGTCAAACACTTTGTATTATCTACAGAAAGCATTGATGACAGGCTCCTGATCCTTACACAATTTGAATCCAAATTCAAAAATGATCCACATTTAATGGGGCTGAGTTCCCTCCTATACAATCTTTTGACTACTAAATGCACACCCCACCCTGTGTCTTATGTTTCTAAATGGGAACGGGACCTACAACGACCTTTTGCTCTGTCACACTTGGAGCAAATCTGGACTACTACCAAATCCTGTTCTAGGAACACAGCAGTGGTGGGGGCTGATTAGAAAGCATTATTCAGATCATAAATGGTCCCCAGTAGACTGGAACATGCCTCCTCTGCTTTCTTCACCACCTGCTTTCAAGGTTGCTCAGAACTAAGAACCTTTTTTTTTTAACATTTAAAAGTTTATTGAAAATTGAAAAGGAAAAGTGCACAATTCGCAAAACGCAGATGCAACTGCACATAATCAATCAATACAGCTAAATGAGGTACGACTTGACTTAAGTATACACTCTGGTTATTTTCACCAGGTGATATGAACATAGAAAATGACCACAGCTTGTACAATCATAAAATATTCAATAAGCATATAACTATGAGACAAAATAGTGCAAGTCAACTTAGTGTAAGAGAACAACTTCGTCCATATCCTAAGAAAAAGGTGTGAATATTGACGTTTTTATTCTAATCTGTGCTTTCGTCGTCATCCGCTGATCTAATTATAGTTGTGAATTAAAATTAGAGAAAAAGTTAGAAGAAAGGGGGGAGGGAGAGGTAGGGGGTAGAGAAAAGTATATAAAAGTAGGGTGCTTGACGTGTAGTGTACCCTTAGTGACACCTGTCTACGAATATCGATAAGACTATGAATATGGTATCAAATATGGAATTCTAGGTACAGTATTCTCTTGGATATGGGGTATTAGGTACGGTAATCTCGAAAATTGTGGTACGATCTAACAGTAACATCCTGATAATATTTAAAGATCAACCATGGTTGCCAAGTTTTGTGAAATTTTTCCCCTGTACCTTTATCTTGGGCCAATGTGTCCTCCATTTCATACAAGTGTAGCGCCCTCCTCACTCCCCTCTCTTTCTTCAGCTCGTCTCTCTCTTGTCTAGGGGTATCTTTTAGAGGGGAAGGGAGCGGGGACACCACGCCTGGCCTTCACCACAGGTGTCAGTGTGATACAAGCGAAGTTCTTTTACCTTCGGGTCAGTGTTGTGCACCTGGAGCCTCCACCGAGAGTTAACTTGAACAATGTCTGTCAGGAAATGAGCCCCACACCATTAAAGTTCAACACTCCTTTATTCTTCTTGAATGAACACAATCAGTTGAACTCCCTTGGTAGAAACAGAACAGAAAAAGGAGGTGTGGATGCGAATAGGCCCAGACACAATGTATTCTCCACTTTCCTTCCTGAAAGTGGGTCGCGGTCTCCGAACGAGGGGGGATTTCCTTCCAGGCGGTCTCCGGTGAGAGACTCACCCGTCACTGGCAATCTGCTGCACCAGGTCTTCGAATGAGGAGCTCCCCCCGGTCCATTACGCCTTCCGGATTCGGGTACCCACTCCTGGGGTTCCCTAGGATCTCCTTCCCTCGCGGAACTCAGTGTTGGGCACTGAGCTCCGGACCTCCATCTGAGTACCTCACCCCAGTCTAAAGGTGCCTGGGATGGAACACGACCTCCGGCTGTCCTCTAGGCCTAAGCCCGCCTAGAGAACCGACACGAACCACCGTCCACAGGCTGAAGGTGCCCTGGACTCCGACCCCGTGACAATGATGGCCGGCCCCTTTATACCCTCTCCCAGCAAGCACGGCGGGTTCCCCGCCCCACCATACCGCTGCCGAGGGAGGACAAAAAGGAGGCACGACACACAGCAATGATTCAACCCCATCCCAGGGCGACAGCGCCACCCGCTGGGCTGCAGGGAATTACACATCACCAATGTCTCTGTCAGGTTCAAATTCACACCCGGGAAAGTACATACCCGCTACACAAGTCCTCAACCTTACTTAACCAATCTGATATGGAGGGGGTCCGAGATGAGTTCCAATGTATAGGAATCAGGGATTTGGCTGCGTTAAGTGTTTTGTCAGGGAATGTTTCTACCTCTTAAATGAAAAGTTGGTCACATGTAACAAGCAGCAAGCTGCATTTAGGATTAGATTTGTTTCAGTGATATTTTTAATAAGTGTCTGAACTTTAGTCCAGAAGGTTACAATGCCACCAGATGTGGATCAGAGTTCCCCGATCAGACTGGCATCTCCAGCAAATCTCTGTTTTTTGGTCATCCCATTTGTGCATTTTGTCAGGGGTGTTGTACCAACGTGTCAGCAGCTTGTAACTTGTTTCCTGCAGTTTTGTGCTAATAGAACATTTATGTGCTAAAATACAGGCATACCTCCAATTTTTGTCAGAAATTTATTTGTCCAAATCCTCAGAACACCTCCTCCTGTGTTCGCTCGGCTCCGTGCCCCTGGGGTGCTGCAACCATGAATATGCTATTGATGTGGTTTTGTCTAGTGGTGTTTTGTTATAACATACCAATTCCAGGTCAGTTAGGGGGTCTATACAAGTTTTGCGGGGTTCTAAATTTGCCTAGATAACTTTGTATCTGAAAGTAGGTCCATTGTCTTAGATGAGGCAGATTGTTTTCGGACTTGAGGGATATCCACTTTCTTAGTCTGCCCCCCACAAAGCAACCGCCCGCCAATAAAGGAGTATTCCGTGACCCTGACCCAAGCATGGAATTTTGTTCACCCGGGGAAAAATCAGGGTTATCCTTCAGGGGAGTCAATGGGCTTGGACATGTGGTGATATCCCCGTATTTGCTTAGAATGTTTATAATCTCTAGTGTTGTGCCTGTGATAGGATGTTTATGGAGGTCAGACGGATAACTATTCCATGGGATCCATGGTGAGTGTATGTGAGGGATTGGACACAGGAATACCTCCAGGTTTACCCAGTCTTTCATGTGATCGTGACAATGCCAATCTATTACTCTGGCTATATGTGACGCGTGGTAATAGTTTTTAAAATTCGGCAAGCCAATCCCACCCAATTCTTTAGGATTCGTCAGTGTTGAAAGTTTGATTCGTGGTTTCTTATGTTGCCAGAGGAACTTCAGGATGATAGAATTCAAAGCCCTGAAGAATCTCTGTGGGACCTTGACCAGCAGTGTACGCATCAAATATAGAAATTAATGCAATATCACCATCTTGATGATTGCCGCGTGATCAAATCAAGAGAAGAACTTCAAGTGCCAATCTTTGAGATCCTTCTCACAACTCCTGAGAAGCGGCGGATAGTTTCTCTCAAAGATGAACTGTAGTTGGGGGTCAGCCAGGTCCCCAAATATTTAAGTGCCCTAGGGTCCCATCTAAATGTGGAGTTGGTTTTGGTCAAAGTGAGTAGTTTGTCTGGTAATGAGATGTTTAAAGCCTCATATTTTGAGTAATTTATTTTTAAGTTTGAGAGATAGCCAAATTGTTCAAATTTCTTTAGTAGGTTGGGCAGAGTTACTGTGGGGTTTGTTCGAAAAGATAGAAGGTGATCGGCATAGGCCGCCGTCTTGAACTCCCTGTCCCGTGCCTGAAATCCCTGTATTGCGGTGTTATTTTGGATCGTCCCAATAAAGGGTTCTAAGGATAGGATAAATAGCAGAGGTGATAAGGAACATCCTTGCCTCGTCCCATTAGAAATGTGAATTTTATTGGATAATGTGCCATTAATTTTCAGTTGTGCTGCTGGATTCTGATAAAGTGCAGATATCCATGAAAGCATGTTCGTTCCCAGGCCCACCCGCCTACAGACTGCCATCATAAAATCCCAGGCCACTCGATCGAAGGCTCTCTTTGCATCTTTGTACAGGAGAAAGCCCCCAAGAAGTGCTTTAGTGACATTATCTTTTGCCTCTCTACCAGGCATAAAGCCCACCTGTTCCATACCAATCAGTTTCAGCAAAAGTGGACCCAACCGCAGAGCAATGATCTTCGCAAATAATTTTACGTTGAGGTTTAGTAGAGAGATGGGTCGGTAACTGCCGCATTCCCCAGGATCTTTACCCGTTTTTGGTATAACCGCAATGTGTGCTGATAGAAAATCTGGTGTTACCGGTCTAGGTGTTGACAGGGAGTTCAAGGCATTTTTAAGAGGAACTGTGAGTATGTCAGCAAAAGTCTTGTAATACGTAGCTGAGAACCCGTCTGGTCTGGGACTCTTACCCGCTTTAAGTTGTTTAATCGCTTGTCTGAGTTCAAGAGACAATATCGGGGTATCCAGTAATTCGGAGTCATGGTTTGTTAAGGAAAGAAGACCACTTTTAGTAAGGTAGTCCTGAATAATTTGCGCTCTATCACCTTCCATGTGTGGTTGTCTATGTTGCGGTGGCAAGTTGTAAAGTTTTGTGTAAGATTTATGGAAGTGTTCCGCTATCGCCCTCGACGCCACGTCAAGCTTCCCACTATTATTCTTGATACCAGCAATATTGTTGGCAGAGGTATGCTCTCTCAGAGCTCTGGCCAAAAATTTGCCTGCCTTGTCCCCCGACTCATAATAGATTTGCCTTTTGAAGAATAAGACGCATTTAGCTCTGGAGTTGAGTATCTGTTGTAAATCCCTTCTAGCGTCAAGTAGTTGCTTAGTCGAGTTTATCGAGAGGGATTGTTTGTGTAACGTTTCTAGGGTGTTAATCTGTATTGTCAGTTTCTTTATGTTAGTGTCTCGTTCTTTTTTGCGTCTAGAGCCCAATTCAATCAATGTCCCCCTGATAGTACACTTATGGGTTTCCCATACAGTCAGTGGGTCCATCTCTGGGGTGGCATTACTTTTGAAAAATTATATCAGGTTGTTGGTGATCGTGGGCAGGAGGGAAGGGTCAGTCAACAACGAAGCGTTGAGTCTCCATGTTGGCTGTCATTGTTTAGTAAGTCTAGGAGAGAGAAATTGGAGAGTGGTCTGAAATAGTCTGAATACCTATATGTGCCCCCGACACCTTATGAAGGTCTCTCTGTGACACAAACAAGCAGTCCAACCTCGAATATCTCATGTGTGGTACCGAGAAGTATGTGTAGGTTAAGAAAGCGCCACGTATCTACAAGTTGCAAGGACTGTAAAAGGGACTTGATCTTTTTAAGGATTCTATATGTGATACACGTCTTGCCATTAGAAGTATCTAAAAGTGGGTTTAGAGGAACGGTAAAATCCCCATCCAGGATCAGGCATCCAACAGCGAATCCCTGGAGTGCTCTGACAACGTGTTGACAAAACATAATGTGGGCTTTGTTTGGAAAATAAACATTTGCCAGCGTTATTTGGGCGCCCCCATATATCCCCTTCAGGAATACAAATCTACCTTTGGGGTCACACATTTGTTCAGACAACTCGAAGGGAGCATCTTTGCTAATCAGTATGGGGACCCCTTTGGACCTGGAATTAGTGGTTGTGGCATGAAACGCCCTTGGGAAGTAAGAGTCTGTAACTTTTGGTATGTGTTGTGTCTTAAAATGGGTCTCTTGTAGGAATACAAAATGTGGCTTACCTTTCTTAAGCTCTCTCAGAAAGGTAGAGCGACGTTCAGGGATGTTTAATCCCCTGATGTTATGTGAAATCACTAAGGGGCAGCGCCCCAGGGAGGAGTAGACCATGGAGGTAGTTTAGGAGGATGCGTTCGGAGATCCCAACTGCAAAAACAAAACTATAGTACGTAGGTTAGTGTTTATGTTCAGCAATTCGAACTTTACTCTATAAACACCAGTGTCAAGTACCTTAGTAAGGAAGAGAAAGTAGAGAGATAAAGAAAAAGAGCGAATAGTATGAAAGTAGCAAGAGGGTGGTATAATAGCAAACCTCCCTCTGAGAAAACTATACGTCTCTTCAGAAGAAGGTGCTGACCAGATTAGTGTAGTGCTCCTTTAAACCCAGTAGAGGATGAAGGAGCACTTTGTGGGGGTCACCGGGCAGTGACAACAACCAGGTGGCAGCCCACCTGTCAGATCAGTAATTAATGAAAACAAGCAGAAAAAAACAAAAAAACAAAAGAACTTTAAGGAACATCCTAACTGTAGCACACACAGCCATATGGGCTGCATCTTATAATCAAAGTTTGATACACCCGACCATGGTGTATGTTGAACATCTAGGCAGACATAATGGAAAAAAAAAATCCAAATAGGCATAGATAGGGGCATCGTCTCTCATGACTATTGCCTGTAAACTCCCAACTCTGTGAACAAGTTCTGAGCAAATAGAGTTAGTCCCTGAGCATGCCTGGGGAAGTAAAGGAGGTTTTAAAACATAAGTAGCAGATCCTGACCCTAAGTGTGATAAAACTAACATCTCAGGGTGCGTGAAGTGTATTCCCAAGATGACCTGGATAGGTCTGCACACTAAGTCAACGCAGTCTATAAACATTTCCTGCGAGTGGTGATATCCCTCTGGGTTAAAGTTCAGACTGAAATACTGCCACGTCCAGGGCAGGTCAGTGTAAGGCTCCCAGCATTTTACTTCAGAAACAAGTCACAGTCAAGTAGGACATGCTCAGTAGGTCTGTAATGTGGCACAAATCTCTCTGGTAGTAAAAGAACAACAAAAAAAAAAACAGTATGTCTCTACAGTCAGAGGCCTGCAGGTGCCGCTGGAGGACCTATCCATGCTGTGTATGTACATGTACAGGTCATGTAGCAGACTCATAAAGAGGCACAACACAAACAGTTAAAACTGTACAGGGAGTGGTATATGTGGTTCATCATTACCTGAGAACGATTTGCATCACATCAGAAGTAGCAAAAAAGGCTGAAATTGGTAGTTAGGGGAATGGAGAAGGATGGTATCACCACAGGTTATCAATCCTCATCTTGATCCCTGGCATTCCCAGCTTGCCTCCTCGGGGTGTCTGTTTTGGAGCTACCATCCCGGGATGTGAAGGGAGAAGCAGGCGGGCTTCTCACCAAGGGGGCTTGGAGAAAGTCTGCATACCATTTTGGGAGATCCAGCTGCTCCATGTCCAAAACATCACAAAATTCTGGCAAATCTGCTGGGGTGCGCAGCACATGTTGGTGGCCATTATAGGATACTGTTAAGGCAAAAGGAAAGTGCCATGAGTACTTAAGGTCTCTTTCCCTCAGCTTCTCCAGCAAGGGACGTAGCGCATGCCTATTTTTCAGGGTGATCTGTGATAAATCCTGAAACAGCATTATTGTTGCACCGTTGAAAACTATCTGGTCATTTCTCCTGGCTTTACGCATTATGTCCTCTTTAAGAACAAAGCTTTGAAGGCAGCAGATTATATCTCTCGGTGGTGCAGAATCAGAACCCCTAGGCCTGAGGGCTCTGTGAGCTCTAACAAACTCAATCTCCATTTCTTCCTGCCTTTCCAGCAAGCTGTTAAAAACTCTCCTGAGTACTGGTATAATCTGCTCATCTTCTACAGACTCAGGGATCCCTCTAACTCTGATGTGGGACCTTCTGCCTCTATTGTCCAGGTCCTCAATATGCCTGTTCATGTCAATAAAATGCTGCAATTGGGCCAGTGTGGTCATCTCTAGTTTGTGAATGGCCTTGTCCCTTTGCTTGCCTGCGTTTTTCTCATTGATTACAAGCATACTAGTCTTTAAATCAGTGATGGCTGCTGAAAAAGTGGCTTTAATGTCTGTAGCAATCACGGACATATCCGCAAATGTTAAGGGGTGATTCACTCTTTGCTTACCCCTGCCTGAGTCCTCAGGAGCCGACTGGGAGTCCTCACTGCATTCCTCCTCATGGGGAGTCTGCGCCATCTTGGTTCTCGTTGTGTTGCTGCCGGGTGACCTTTTACTTTTAAAGATGTTGTTCACCGAGTATGACACTGAGTCGCGGCGCGGGCGAGAGCTGGGAGTGGAATACAGTTTCCTGCCCGACATCTGTGAGCTGGTGGTCAGGTGTAGGGCTGTCAACGGCTGAGTATGCTGAGGAGCTCCGTCAGTGTGCTGCCATCCTCGTTGCTCACCAGGCCACGCCCCCAGAACTAAGAACCTTTTATAACATTTGGTGGTTTTGCCCGGTGGCTCAATGATTCTGGCACCAAGTGCATCTAACTTCTAAACAACCTTTTCCACACCAGCCTAACTTTGGATCCACCTGAAGGCTTCCTAAATTGCAAATCAATAAGTCTATCCGATTCCCAGTTTGCTCTTAAGACCCATGTACTCACTACTGGTAAGCTAGTTATAGCTAAAGCCTGGCTATTTCCAAACATTCCTTTCTCAGAAGCGCAATTGAGAATACATTGGACCTTTATGAACAAAAAGTTGACAGCACACTTACAGGACATCATGCCCAAATTTTGCAAACCTGGTATCCTTGGGTTGCAACATTCCTTCCGAGACACTTTGACAATAGTCTGAGGAACCTATGACCCAACCTAATCCACACTCTAGAACATCAATACCTTGGAAGCCTACCCAGCCTAGCTGTTTCCTCACTCCCTCCTCCTCCCTTTCTGCCTTGTCCATCTTTTCTTTCATGTCTTTCCTTTCTTCCTTCCTTTTCTCTACTGTACTTCAGAACCTCCACTTGATATAGCAACACGCCCTTCAATTTTTTTAAATCCTCTTTATTGAAATTTTTTTTTACGACATATACATAAACATTAAAACATATATACATAATAAGACAATTTCTCGGTCTCAATTCATCCCCTACCTATATATACCATACTGGTACCATTCAAATTCGTTGTACTATAAGAAAGATCTAAATATCCTATATTATATTTTACCCTATCTAATATCTACCCGTATTTTAGACACTTGTTAGAAACACCCATATAGGGAGGGGGAGGGCAGAGAAAGGGAGGGGTAGAGAGAAAAGGGAAAAGAAAAAAAAAAGGGGGGAAGAAACCCCATTCACCCGGGGGAGGGGAGAATTCCCCCAAACTCTAGTGATATTTTCATCAGTGATCTCTAGTGTTATTTTCATCAGTGCTAAAGTGTAAAAGAAAGGAAAAAAAAAGGAAGAAACCCCATTCACCCAGGGGGAGGGGGGAATTTCCCCCAATCTCTAGTGATATTTTCATCCGTGGTCTCTAGTGATATTTTCATCAGTGCAAAAAAAAAAAGAGGTGCAAGGAGATAGCTAATCTCCCGTGACGATTTCTGTTGTGATATTGTTTTTTTGGGCTCAGCATTTTATAGGAAAAAAAATTGAAAAAATTACCTCCATCACCCAGGGGAGGGGGAAATTCCCCCAGTCTCTAGTGACATTTTCGTCAGTGCTAATAAAGTGTAAAAAAAGGGAAAAAAGAAAAAAAAAGTTATGTATTTTCCTCTTTTTCCCTAGTCTCTAGTCAGAATACTTCGGTGCTAGTGAAATATGTGTATAGATAATTTATAATTTATAGATACAGCAAAAAAAAACAAACATATATACATATTTTTAAAACAAAAAAGAAACAACTTAACCCACACTCCCGAAGAGGGGACATTTCCCCTAATCTCTAGTGACGATTTCTTCTGTGCTAATAAATTATAATAATTATAAAAAATTATAATAAAAAAAAAAAATTTTTAAACAAAAAAGGAACAACTTAACCCACACTCCCGAGGAGGGAAAATTTTCCCTAGTCTCTAGTGACAATTTCTTCTGTGCTAAAAAAAAAGGGGGGGGGGGAGAAAAAATAGATAGACAAATAAATAAATAAAAATATAAGGAAAATAAAGGGGAAGGCAGGAGAAGGCGAGGAGGGGTAGGCCGAAAACTTGTCTCTGATCCCCCATCCTCACCCCAGCCACCTCCACTTCCCTAAACTCTGTCCATCCTCTCCAAATCCTATCAAATTTTGGCCTGCCTTCATTCTGAGTTGACATCAACTCTTCCATCAATCTAATTCTATCAACCTCCTTCACCCATTCTCCTATTGATGGTACCCTTTCAATTCCTTGGAATTAATGCTTTCGCTCCATTTAGAAGGTGTGGGACCATGGACCCTCTATATTTTTTCCTTGTTATACCCGTGTTGTGAAACAAACAGTGCCAGGGATCTAGCTTAACCACCACCCCACTAATCTTCTTTATCATACTTAGTATCTCCTTCCAATATTCCTGTATCAGGGGACATTGCTACCATATGTGGGCATGTGTTCCCTCCATCCCACACTCTCTCCAACACATGGGTGATGTCTCTTTATTGATCCTATGTAGTTTCACTGGGACAAAGTACCATTTAGTAAGAAGTTTATAATTCATCTCTTTCATTTTTGCTTCTACTGATGTTGAATGGACATATTCTAACACTTGTCTTTTCCTCTGGTATGGATTGCTTTAATTCTATCTCCCAGCTTTCCAGTGCTTTAAATGTCTCATATCCCCTTGAAGATCTTAGTATCCTATAAATATTCGATATCCCCTGTTTTCTTATACCTATATGTTCTACCAGTTTTTCCCAGGTGTTCAGCTCATTGCTAGCCCGCAGGGGCTTTGGTAGGGTGAGTGAGTGAGTGAGTGAATAACTTGTATAGCGCTACAAATGCGAACTAAATTGCCTCAAGGCGCTTTGCATCCAGTGACATCCTGACCCTTCAGAATAGGTGGGTCTTAAGTTTTTTCCTGAAGGCCCGGTGGTTTTCTTCCATGCGGATGTTGGTGGGTAGAGCGTTCCATAGCCGTGGTCCTTGGACTGCAAATCTTCGTTCTCCCTTTGATTTGTAGCGGGACTTGGGGATGTGAAGGAGGTTTTGGTTGGTTGATCGGAGATTGCGATTGGGGGTGTAGTGTTTTATCTTCTCGCATAGATATTGTGGAGCGTTTCCCTGTGTGCACTTGTGGGTGAGACAGAGGGTCTTGAATGTGATCCGATCCTTTACGGTTAGCCAATGAAGGGTCCTTAGTGATGGGGTGATGGATTCCCAAGGTTTTTTTCCCGTTACCAGCCTGGCAGCCATGTTCTGGATGACTTGTAGGCGCGAAATCTGGTATTTGGGTAGTCCGAGGTAGAGGGCGTTTGCGTAATCGAGTCGGGAGTTGATAATTGTTCCAACTACTACTGCTGTATCCTCTTTTGGGATGAAGGGGATGAGTCTACGTAGTAGACGGAGGAGATGGTGAGCTCCGCTGACTACTGATCCAATTTGTGCGTCCATCGACATCTCCGAGTCAAAGATGACTCCGAGACTTTTGACTTTGGTGCTCGGTGTAACGGTCTGTCCAAGGATAGTGGGGAGTGTCCAAGAAGTCTTAGTTTTTGTCTTTCGGTTTGCGTGGAGGAGAAGGAGTTCTGTTTTGGATCCGTTGAGTTTGAGGGAATTCTCAGTCATCCATTCATCGATCAATGTGAGACAGGTTTCCAATCCGTGATATTGGTCTTTTTTCCCGGTGATACGAAAGTAGAGTTGGGTGTCGTCAGCATATGAGTGGTAGCACAGGCCCTGTTTGCTGATGATTTTGAGGAGTGGGCGGAGGTAGATGTTAAAGAGCACGGGTGACAGGGGTGATCCTTGGGGGACTCCGCAAGAAATTGTGTGAGTTTCAGAGGTGAAGGCTCCTAGTTTCACTGTCTGGGAACGATTGTCTAGGAAGGATGCGAACCAGTGTAGGTCAGGGTCTGCGACTCCGGCTACTTCTTTAAGGCGAATGAGTAGAGTTTTGTGGTCTACTGTGTCGAACGCTGCACTGAGGTCCAGCAGCACCAGGAGACATGATTCTCCGTCATCTGCTGCTTCGAGGGTGTCATCCCATATTTTAAGAAGTGCTGTTTCTGTGCCATGGCCTGGGCGGAAGCCTGATTGTAGTGGATCCAAGAGTTTGTGGGTGTCCAAATAGAGTTGTAGCTGTTGTACTACTGCTTTCTCCATGATCTTGGAGATGGTGTTGAGGCTTGTTACCGGTCTGCGGTAGTTTGGGTCTTTGGGGTCCAGGTTGGGTTTCTTTAGGAGGGGTTTGATTATGCCTTGCTTGAGAGAGATTGGAACAATACCTTCTTTGAATGATTGATTTACGAGGTGTGTTATGGTGGGTGCTAAAATGTCGGTACATTCTTTCAGGAGTTTTGTAGAGATTATGTCATTTGGAGATGTGCTGTCTCTGAGGCTTCTGATTATATTTTTGGTGGTGTCGATGGTGATCGGGACCAGCGAAAATTTTGTCAATTGTATAGTGTTCATATTGATTTCCTCTATTTGCTTTGGCAGAGCAGGGTTGGTTGTTTTTTTCTGTTGAATTGATTCTCGAATGTTTTCGATTTTGTCGATAAAAAAGTCCGATAGCTCATTACAGAACTCTTGTGTTTCGTTTGCTGAAGGTTCTAGGCAGGTGGGGTTCATAGTTTGAGTTACTAGTTTGAAGAGTTCACGAGGTCGGTTTAGGCCTTTTTTGATGGTGTTTGAGAAATGTTCCTTTTTTGCTTTGAAAATTGCTTTGTGATATTTCTTAGTGAGTGCTTTGTAATTAATGTGGTTTTCCTTAGTTGGGTTTCTTCTCCAGGCTCCTTCGGCTCTTCTGCGTTCTTGCTTCAGTAGGGTAAGAGTGTCATTAAACCAGCCGGAGTTGTTTCTGCGAATGAGGGCCCTGCGTCTCGGAGCGACTGTGTCTGCTGTTTGTAGTAATGCTTTGTTTAAGGAGTTGAGTGTTTGTTCCGTTGAGTGGTTGAGATTTTGCGTTCCTATTTTATTTGATAGAGTAGTTTTGAAGAGTTCCGAGTGTAGTTTCTTCTGAGATCTTGTCCATTTTGTTGTTATTGAGTGTTCTGATTTTTGGGAGATGGTGTTGGTGGTAAGTTTAAATTTGATAGCGTGGTGATCCGTCCATGGTAACGGCATGTTGTCCACTGTGTTGATGTCCAGATTTTGTTTGAAGATGAGGTCCAGAATGTGCCCCGATCCATGCGTGGGGGCATTTATCAGTTGCTGCAGACCTAATTCTTCCAATTGGTTGATGCAGGAGGTGGCGATGGGGTCCTGAGTGGAGTTAGCCCAGAGATTGAAGTCCCCGAGTAATAGGAAGTTTTTGGTTTTTAAAGTGTATGTCGAGATGAATTCGGTAAAGGGTGTGAGGAGATTTGTCTTTGGTCCTGGCGGTCTGTAGCATAGCAGTATGTGAATGGTGTCCTGGGGTGTTGTTTGGAGTTGCAGAGTGAGTGTCTCCATGAACGGCAATGAGTTCTGTAGAGTTGGTTTGATGATAGAGAGGTGAGATTTGAAGATCACTGCTAGGCCTCCTCCTCTTTGTCCTGTTCTATGCTCAGTTAGGATGGAGTAGTTCTCAGGCACCAATTCTGTTAGGATGGTGTTACAGTCAGGTGTTAGCCAGCTTTCCGTGATAAAGAGGCAATCTATGTCGTTTTGCGTGATGAAGTCGTGAATTTCCTGTCTGTGCTTGACTGCCGATCTGGTGTTGATCAGGGCGCAAGCTATATGTTGTAGTTGAAGTGGTGTTTTCGTGTTTTTGATAGTCGATTGTCGATTGATCCTTAGCAGTTGTTCTTTTCGTAGTATTTTTTGGGTGGAGGTTGGTAATGTTGAGGCAGTATTCCTTAGCCTCTGGAGGGTGTCCGCTGAGTATTTAAAGTTGCACATGATGGGAAGAAAAAAAAGGTGGTGGGATGGTGAATAGGGCCCAATGACCTAACCTCCCCCCTGTTGGTCCAGAGGAAGGCGAAAAACCCCAGCCGAGTCAGGCCAATTGCTACAGCTGGGGAAAATTCCTTCCTGACCCCTCGAGAGGCGATCGGGTAAACCCTGGATCAACTTCCTAGAGGTAGGAGGTGCCCCAGTGTGCTTACTAGGTCACCACACACGGGCCCGCTGGAGCGCGAAACGGGGAGAGGGTGATGGGATGGTCGGAGTTAAGCCGCAGTCGCTGTCTGTCCTGCAGGTCTAGTAGTCTAGAGGCGGGTGCCAAGATGGCGGCAGGGGGCAGTCAGCGGCTGCGGACAACGTGATGGTGAGCTGGGTGATCTGAGCTGGGGGAGAGTGTGGTCCAGGGAAAGCCCCAGGTCATCAGGTTTACGTTTGTTAGGGGAGCGAAAATGGAGGAGTCTAGGGAGGGTCCTGGATGGCCAGAGCTCCTGCCACACACGTCCGTTACCCTAGACCGTGCGTGTGGATTGCTCTGTGCAGCGGTGAGGTCAGAGCTCCTGCCACACACGTCCGTTCCCCTGGACCATGTGTGTGGATTGCTCTGTGCAGCGGTGAGGTCAGAGCTCCTGTCACACACGTCCGTTACGCTAGACCATGTGTGTGGATTGCTCTGTGAGGCGATGAGGTTAGGGGTCCTGTTACAACGTCCGTTTTGCTCGACCGTGTGTGAGGATCTGGGAAGATGGTGCAGTAGCGGTGGTCGGAGCTGTAGGTTGGGTAGCCTGAGTGCGACGGGTGGGGAAGAACCGTAATGAGTGGAGAAAGCGTTTTTAGAGGTTTTGTGAAGAATAGTGGTGGGGTGGGAGGGAGGGGGCAATATCAGTAGGATATATAGAATGAGAGAAAAAAAGTTTTTTTTTTTTTTTGTTTTGTTTTTTAGTGTGTCAGTGATTGAGGCCAACTCCTGGGTGTACCAAGATGGCCGCTGCTTGCCAGGCCGGATCTTTGCTTCGTCCTCCTGGCAGCCTTTTGGGAGTGATCCAGTGGGGGACACGGGCACTTGGTTAGTGAGGGGGTGCCATCCGGTGGTTTACCGGGTCGGAGTGATCCAAGGGGGCCGGGAGAGGGTGTTAAGGGCCGAGGCTGGGTGGCTCAAGATGGCCTCCGGGGCTAGGCCGAAGCCGCAGACTATCCTGTCGGGCCAGGAAGCTGCTAGTGCTGCTTCGGGAGCCCTCTGGCGCCTAGGCTTGGCTCTGGACCCGGGGGGGGGGAAGCGGCTAACTGAAGGTCCGGCTGTAGGAGAGGGGATACTTAAGTTAGGGCGGTGTCCGGCCGCAACTAGGCCGCAGCCGGGGACTTTCCTGACGGCAGCTGCGGGTGGAGGTGATGCCGAGTGCGGCGGGTGGCGGCTGGTGAGCTGGGCACTGTGCTGGAGCAGGGGATGCGCCTGTAGGGGTGCCTACAAAATGTTGGACCTGTCTATACCGCCATGTATCCCCTTGAGAGGGTCCATATTTTTCTCTCAGTTCTATAAGTGGACATAGGACATTTCCTTTCATTATATCTTTAAGTTTTAATGTGTCCGAAGTTGCCCATCCCAGGAACGCACCTCCCACCTTGCCCGGCAGGAAGAGGTCCGTACCTGTGAGGGGCAAAAGAGGGCTATTGTATTTCCACTCCTTTTCTTTGGATATTCTGTCCCATATTCTCAGGGTTTCCTTTGTCATTGATGGTATCTCCTGTGAGAGGCCTCTATATTGTTTTGGTATCCATGTTAATTTTCCCAGTCCCCTTTTACTCAGGCTCTCCTCTACTCCCACCCACTTCTTTTCCTCCTGTCTGCCCACCTGCATCCAGTCCACTAATCTCTTTAGGACAGCTGCTTCATAATATCTTTTAAAGTCTGGTAAGTATAGTCCCCCCTCCTGCTTGGGTTTCATCAAGGTCTCCACTGAGATTCGAGGTTTCCTCTCCTTCCATATAAATCTCCTCAATATCTTCCCCAATATTTTAAAGTATGTTTCTGGGATTTTTATCGGAAGTGTTTGGAAGATATACAATGCTTTAGGCAGGATCATCATCTTAATTGTATTTATTCTTCCCATCCAGGATACTCTTTCCATCGGATATCCCTTCAGTTCTAATTTTATTTTATTTAAGAGGGGAATGTAGTTGTCTTCATATAAGTCCCTTTCTTTATTGGACAGCAATATTCCTAAATATTTCATCCCCCTCTGTTTCCAGGTAAATGGGTATAGGTCCACAAGATCCCTGCGTTCCCTTGGGCTCAGGGATATACTTAATATCTCTGTTTTCTCTTTATTGATTTTCAGATTAGATATTTCTCCATATCTTTCATATTCTTCTAAGATCTTCGGTAATGTCTGTCTCGGCTTTGTAACATATAGCATCATATCATCCGCAAACGCTGAGATCTTGTGGTCCCTCCCATACACCTTGACACCCTCTATCTCCTGATTTGTTCGTATAGTTGTCAGTAGTGGCTCTAATGCAAGGACAAAAAGAAGGGGTCAGAGCGGGCATCCCTGGCTTGTACCATTGAAAAGTGGGAACCTATCCGATAAAGTTCCATTTACCCGCACCTGAGCAGAGGGTTTGGAATACAGAGCTCCAATCCATCTAAGTATATTAGGTTCTAGGCCCATATGTCTCAATGTTACAAGCATAAATTCCCAATCTAGTCTGTCAAAAGCCTTTTCGGCATCCAATGACAGAAACAGTGCTGGGATCTTGTTTATTTTAGCTTTTGTATCAGGAGTAGAGTTCTTAATATATTGTCTCTCGGTTCTCTTCCAGGTGTAAACCCCGCTTGGTCATTTTCTATCCATCCTGTCATAAGAGGTTTTAATCTATCAGCTAATATTTTTGCGTATATTTTTATGTCCAGGTTTATTAAGGATATGGGCCTATAGCTGGCACATAGGGAGGGATCTTTTTCTTCCTTTACTATCCGAGTAATGTGTGCTCCTAGTGCTTCCTCACGCATTACCATGCCTTTACCTATAGAGTTTATATATTTCTGAAAGTACGGGATCATAGTTTCTACATATCTTTTATAATATATTGAGGTATACCCATCCGGGCCGGGGCTCTTTCCCATTTTAATATTTTTTATTGTTTGACATATTTCTGCCCTTGATATTTCCTTATCTAATTGATTAATTTCTTCCTCTGCTATTTCCGGGAACTTAACCCTCTCCAAATATTGTTCAATTTTCCTACTTTTACTTTGTATTTGTCATGAACTTGGTAGGAGGCCGAGATGCTAGGAGGGCTCCCCTTGCGGCCGAGCGCAGCACACCACTGGAGGTGACACAGCAGGTGTGGTGCCCACAGAAGCACCGGTGCCTGGTAGCTGGAACTGGAGACAGGCGTGCTTGGATGATCCATGAAGCAGGGACCGGTGGACAGACTTGATACCGGAGTCGGGAGCCAGGCCAGGGGTCAACACAGGAAGTCAGTCCAGGATCAGATGCAGGGAGCAGGCAGAGGGAAGTCAGATGCAAGCCAAGGATCAAGCCAGGGGTCAGAAGGATCAGGTCAGGACAAGCCGAGTCAGTACACGAATCAGGAACAGCAGATTCAGAGGACACAGGAACGCAGACAAGCTGAAGATACACCAGCGATGCGCCACTGTCAGCAGTGAGTTTAAATAGGCCGGGCATCCATCACGCCGGGCGTGCGCCATAGCGCATACATCGTCATGGCGCATGTGCAAGCGCATCGTTAGGGCGCATGTGCGTGTGCATCGTCACGGCACCACGCGTCCGCCTAGTCCCGGCGCGCGCCTGCCCAACCATGGTGCCGCGCATCCTTGTGCGTGCATGCGCATCAAAGCGTCTATTTCCCTGATAGTGCCCCCCCCAAGGGGCAGCCTCCGGATGCCCAGGCGTGCCCATTTTTCGGGGTGACTGCTGCGGAATCTCTGTATAAGCCTCGGGGCGTGTACATAACTTGCAGGCTCCCAAGAGTTCTCTTCTGCAGAATATCCCTTCCATTTAATTAAAAACTGAATTGTCCTACCTCTCCGTCGACAGTCAAGAATGGACTCCACCTCGAATTCTGTTTCGTCTCCAACCAGGACCGGAAGCGGAGGTACCTCTTCTCTTCCTGGAAAATAACTAGAGATGGCATGTTTGAGCAATGACACATGAAACACGGGATGAATTCTATAAGTTTCAGGTAGAGCAAGTTCAAAGGCTACGGGTTTGATCTCCCGTTAATTTCAAAAGGACCAACAAACTTTGGCCCCAGTTTCCGGGACGGACATGGCAATTTAAGGTTGACTGATGACAGCCAGACTTTGTCCCCAACTTTAAAGGTGGGATCTCCTCTTCTCCTTCTGTCATAATGTTTTTTGTAAGCTTCTTGGGCTTTCTTCATTGTGTCCCGGAGAGTCTGGTAATTTGCCTGAATGAAGTTTATTCTGTGCTGGACTGCCGGAACCGAGGATTCGGGGATGGTATTGGGTAAGAAAGATGGGTGGAAGCCATAATTTGCCCAGAATGGTGACTGGTTGGTTGCGGTGAATGAAGAAAGATCACCGCTCTGAAGCCTCTGAATCCATGTAATGCTTCCGCCCCACTCCAAGTACACACAGGTGCTGGCTCTGCACAAAATTAGGTGAGGAAAGAAAAAATTCTGGATGGCCGCACTCTGCAAAGGATGCTGGTTTATTAATAAAATCCACAAATACAGCAAAGGCACTCAAAAGTGAACACAGAGATAGGCTAGGCTAACGCGTTTCACATCGTGAGATGCTTACTCATAGCTCATGAGTAAGCATCTCACGATGTGAAACGCGTTAGCCTAGCCTATCTCTGTGTTCACTTTTGAGTGCCTTTGCTGTATTTGTGGATTTTATTAATAAACCAGCATCCTTTGCAGAGTGCGGCCATCCAGAATTTTTTCTTTCCTCACCTAATTTTGTGCAGAGCCAGCACCTGTGTGTACTTGGAGTGGGGCGGAAGCATTACATGGATTCAGAGGCTTCAGAGCGGTGATCTTTCTTCATTCACCGCAACCAACCAGTCACCATTCTGGGCAAATTATGGCTTCCACCCATCTTTCTTACCCAATACCATCCCCGAATCCTCGGTTCCGGCAGTCCAGGACAGAATAAACTTCATTCAGGCAAATTACCAGACTCATCCTTTGCAGACTGGTTGGTTGCGGTGTGTACAGAGTTATTATATGCGAATTCCGCACAAGGCAAAAGTGAGAAAAGGAACAAAAACACCGCAAATATTGCTCTAGCGTTTGATTAGTTCTTTCAGTCTGGCCGTTGCTTTGTGGGTGGTAGGCTGTGGAAAAACAAGTCTCGATGGATAATGATTTGCAGAGTTTCCTCCAGAATTTAGAGGTGAATTGCACACCTCTGACAGACACGATGTTGTCCGGTAAGCCATGCAGTCTGACTATCTCCTTTATAAAGACTTTTGCTGTGTCCGTAGCAGACGGTGTGCCCATCATTGGTACGAAATGTGCCATCTTGGAGAGTCGGTCTACTACAACCAAGATGGTTGTGAAATTTTCCGAGGGTGGCAGATCTACTATAAAGTCCACAGAAATGTTTTTCCACGGTTGTTCAGGGACTGGTAGTGGTCTCAACAGACCCCAAGATTTAGCGTTGGACCCCTTGTTCCGTTGGCAAGTCATACAGGAATTTACATATTCCTTGCAGTCAGACCTCAGAGTAGGCCACCACAAGGATCGTTCAACGAGCTCAGTTGTCTTCCGGACCCCAAAGTGACCGGCTAGCTGGTGGTCGTGAAAGGTCTTTAGAACCTGAACCCTGACCTGCTGAGGGACGAAGATCTTGTCTTGGTGCCACAGAAGCCCCTCCTGATTTATTAAAGAGGAGCTTTCTTCCTCCGTGCACTGAGTAGATGCCTGCTCAATTGAAGTCCTTAAATCAGGCTGTAACAAAATAAAGTTTTGAGAAGACAGGATTGTACTGGGTGAGATTTCCTTAGGGGCATCCGGAAACATTTGAGATAAGGCGTCAGCCTTCCCATTCTTCGACCCTGGCCGGTAGGTAATATGGAAATTAAACCTAGAAAAGAACAAGGCCCATCGAGCCTGTCGGGGTCTCAACCGTTTGGCCTTCCCGAGATATTCTAAATTCTTATGATCTGTGAAGATCAAGATAGGATGGGTGGCACCTTCAAGGAGGTATCTCCATTCCTCCAAGGCGGTCTTAATTGCTAAAAGTTCACGATCCCCAATGTCATAATTCTTTTCTGGCTGACTCATCTTCCGTGAAGAGAAGGTCACAGGGTGAAGCAGTGCTTTAGGACCCTGACGTTGAGATAGTACTGCTCCTGTGGCCACCTCCGAAGCATCGACTTCCAGGACATAGGGTAGAGCAGGCTCTGGATGCTGTAAGACTGGTGCTGATGTAAAGAAAGATTTGAGTTGATCGAAGGCGGCTTGCGCTGCTTCAGACCAAAAGAACTTGGTATGTTGGCGGGTTATCTGAGTGATAGGTGAAACAATGGTGGAAAAGTTCTTTATAAACCTTCTGTAAAAGTTGGCGAAGCCAATGAATCTCTGGACACCCTTCTTGTCGGAAGGTGCTGGCCACTCCAGGATAGCCTTGACTTTCTGAGGATCCATAGCTATTCCACCAATGGTGATGATGAGCCCCAATAATTGGATTGACGTCTTCTCGAACTCACATTTTTCGGCTTTAGCGTACAGACCGTGAATCCTGAGGATGCTCAGCACCTTTCTTACGTGCGTTCTGTGAAGTTCCATAGAGGCGGAGAATACAAGAATGTCGTTGAGGTAGACGACAACGAAGTGGTCTAGGTACTCCCGGAAAATGTCATTTATGAAATATTGAAATGTGGCTGGGGCATTGCACAGTCCAAATGGCATTACTAGATATTCGAAATGCCCGAATCTTGTTCTGAATGCTGTCTTCCACTCGTCCCCTTCCCGTATGCGGATTAGGTTGTAAGCTCCACGTAGATCGAGCTTGGTAAAGATGCAGGCTGTGCGAAATCTCTGGAAGAGTTCGGGGATGAGATGGAGCGGATAGCGTTTTTTAAGGGTAACCTTGTTTAGTTCCCTGTAGTCCACACAGGGTCTTAACGTCTTGTCCTTCTTCTCAACGAAGAAGATACCGGCACCGGCAGGGGATGAGGACGGGCGGATAAACTTTTTCTCAAGGTTTTCATCTATATATTGCCTCAGTGTCTCAAGTTCAGTTTCAGAAAGAGGAAAAATCCATCCGAACAGGATCTCTGCTCCTGGCAGCAACTCGATGGGGCAATCATAAGAACGATGTGGGGGTAGAGCATCGGATTTCTTCTTGTCTAAGACATCTAGGAAGTCCTGATAGGCTGCAGGTATACTATGGTCCACACTAGGCGTAGTTTGAACGGACAAACAACTGGGAGCATCCTTGGATACAGGAACAAGACAATGTTGCTGGCAGTAGGAAGAGGTGAAGAGCACTTCCTTTTTGGACCAATCAACCTGAGGATTGTGCGCCTGGAGCCATGGGATTCCCAGAATGACAAGAAATAGAGGAGAGCTCAATACGTCATAACGTAGGAATTCCTGAAGGCCTGAATTGATAGAGGTCAGGATAGGGGCAGTTTCTAGAGTGACGTGCCCGGAGCTGGGCATTGAGCCATCGGCCAGGTGAACGGTCAGCTTCTGCTTCTACTGATAAAGAGGAATAGTAAGTCTTTTTGCCAGAGCTAGATCCAGAAAGCAACTACACGCCCCGGAGTTGAGTATTGCCTGGAGATAGATTTCTTCTCCTGCCAGCTGTAATGTGATCTGAAGAGCAAAATGAGCTGAGGAAGACTTGGATACTTGACAATAGACAGCAGTACGGGGAAATCGTTTCCCAGGTCTTATGGGGCAAATGTCTATGTAGTGTCCCAAGCCCCCACAGTAGAAGCAAAGATTTGCCCGTCGGCGGCAGAGTTTCTCCTCTGAAGATAATGCTGGACGGACCAGACTAACATGTATGGAATTAGACATGGGGAGTGCTTCAGATCGTATCCGAGCAGGTCGGGAGATTTGCATGCGTTCAGACTGGCGTTCATGTAGGCGTCTATCAAGCTTAATTGTGAGCTGAATGAGACCTTCTAGAGTTGAAGGAGTCTCTACTCTGTCTAGTTCATCTTTGAGGGGATCGAACAGCCCCAACCGATACTGAAATCTTAAGGCTGCCTCATTCCAACCTGAATCTGTGGCCCATGTGCGGAATTCCACCGTGTAATCCTCTGCAGGGCGATGGCCTTGCTGTAAGGCATGCAGAGTAGCCTCAGCAGTGGCTACCCGCAAGGGGTCGTCATATAACCGAGCCATGGTTTGAAAGAACTGTTCCACAGAGTCTAAGCAGGGTCTTTCTGTTTCAATAGGCCATGGGCCCATACTTGAGGGTCACCATTTAGCAGTGAAATGATGAACCCCACTTTTATTGATTCAATGGAAAAAGTCAGTGGCTGCAAGTCCAGGTACAGATAACAGGCGTTTCTAAGGGCCCTGAACTTCTTCCGATCTCCAGAAAAGCGTTCAGGTGTGGGTACTCGTGGCTTTGGAGAGGACATCACTGCAGTAGGAGGAGTCACAGGTGAGCTGTCTGAGGAAGAATCCGGGATGTTGGAGACCGGTGTGGTTGGTGGATGCAGCAGGCGGGCCTCTAATCGGGAGTGTTCCTCCCAAAGTCTCTGGATGGCCTGAGAGAGAGCCGCGATGTGCTGGTTAACGGCTTCCAGGGGGAGACACTTCAGTCGGCCTCTGACATGGCTGGTGTATACTGTCATGAACTTGGTAGGAGGCCGAGATGCTAGGTGGGCTCCCCTTGCGGCCGAGCACAGCACACCACTGGAGGTGACACAGCAGGTGTGGTGGCACAGAAGCACAGGTGCCTGGTAGCTGGAACTGGAGACAGGCGTGCTTGGATGGTCCAGGAAGCAGGGACCGGTGGACAGACTTGATAACGGAGTCGGGAGCCAGGCCAGGGGTCAACACAGGAAGTCAGTCCAGGATCAGATGCAGGAAGCAGGCAGAGGGAAGTCAGATGCAAGCCAAGGATCAAGCCAGGGGGTCAGAAGGATCAGGTCAGTACAAGCCGAGTCGGTACATGGATCAGGAACAGCAGATTCAGAGGACACAGGAACGCAGACAAGCTGAAGATACACCAGCGATGCGCCACTGTCAGCAGTGAGTTTAAATAGGCCGGGCATATATCACGCCGGGCGTGCGCCATTGCGCATGTGCGTGCACATCGTCATGGCGCATGTGCGTGCGCATCGTCAGGGCGCATGTGCGTGTGCGGCGTCACGGCGCCACGCGTCCGCCTAGTTCTGGCGCGCGCCTGCCCAACCATGGTGCCGCGCATCCTTGTGCGCGCATGCGCATCAAAGCGTCTATTTCCCTGATAGTATTGCTAATAGACCTTGTTCTTTAATAACATTATATAGATCTTGGTAGTATTCCTGGAATATTTTTGTTATTTCTTTCGTCGAGTGTTTCATATTCCCGTTCTTACCTTTGATTTTTGAAATATAGTTCTGTGTATTTCTGGGTTTAATTGTTCTTGCGAGCAATTTCCCCGGTTTATTCCCCATAACATAAACATTTTTATTCACATTATTGAATACCCATTTGGTTTCCTGTTCTACTAAGTCTCTTAATTTTTCTCTTTTCCCAGTTAATATATTTAAGATATGTTCTTCCTGTCTTTCTTTGTGTTTCTGTTCTAAATCTTGGATCACTTCTAATAATGTTACTTTCTGGGCCTGCCTAATTTTTTTCCTCTTGGCCTTTTCTGCTATCATCCTCCCTCTCATAAACACTTTATGTGTTTCCCATAGAGTTGATGCACATCCATATTACCCAGTGTTTCTCAAACTTTTTTGTCGTGCGGTGCACCAAAAAGGTTAAAACATTTTCATGGCACATCTGAAAAGATTTGCAATGCAGCCTCACCAGTGCCTATAAATGCAGCCTGAACATTGCCCATAAATGCAGCCTCACCAGTGTCCATAAATGCAACCTCACCAGTGTCCATAAATGCAACCTCACCAGTGCCCATAAATGCGGCCTGAGCAGTTCCCATAAATGCAGCCTCACCAGTGCCCCTAAATGCAGCCTCACCAGTGCCCATAAATACAGCCTCACCAGTGCCCATGAATAGAGTTGAGCGGACACCTGGATGTTCGGGTTCGACGGGTTCGGCCGAACTTCGGAAAAAAGTTCGGGTTCGGTACCGAACTTTAACCCGAACCCGGACCCGAACCCCATTGAAGTCAATGGGGACCCGGACTTCTAAGGACTAAAAAGGCTCTAAAAAGGTAATGGAAAGGGCTAGAGGGCTGCAAATGGCAGAAAAATGTTGTTAAGAGCATGGCAAGTGCTCTGAAAACAAATGTGGATAGGGAAATAACTTAAAATAACATAAAAAAATAAATAAAAAAAAAATAATCTTGACCTAGGAGGACGAGGTCCATATGGAGTAGGAGGTTGAAGTGGCGGTGGATGTGGCTGTGTAGGTGGAAGCGGCGGTGGAGGAGGACGAGGTAGCCAACACTGATTCAAAAATACAACAATGGCTGTGTAATGCCGGTGATGTGTCGAATTCTGTCCCCCGTCAAATAGTGTCCACCCTGTACTGCGCTTGCTCAGTATGTAGGAAATGGTATTTCTAAAATCTCCCAAGACGAACGGCGCCTGCGTGGTGAGTTCAGGTGAAGGCCACACCATCCGTGGTTCAAGACGAGCCAAGTGAGGCCGTGCCCGAAGCATGGCGATCGAACCAAGCCCGTGAGGGGCCCTGTTACTATGTGCTACCGTATGTCCACTTGGATGGTGGGGCTTGCACCTGCACTCACAGCGCAGGCGCCGTTCATCTTCGGAGATTTTGTGAATCTCCTTGTCCTCTGTACTGCGCAAGCGATGCGCCTTTGCAGTATGGGCCGGACACAATCCGATGGCCGGACAGTTTTTGTCACAACACCGGTATACATGTCTATTCTGCACAAGGTACGGACAAGTCCTATGGGATCCATGCCTGGTTCATTTTAATCAACGTGAGCTTGTCCACATTGGCTCTGGACAGGCGGCTGCGCTTGTCTGTGATAACGCCCCCTGCCGTGCTAAATACACGTTCAGATAATACACTGGCTGCAGGGCAGGCCAGCACCTCCAAGGCATAAAGGGCAAGCTCAGGCCATGTGCCCAATTTGGAGACCCAGAAGTTAAAGGGGGCAGACCCGTCATCCAGTACGTGTAGGCCTGTGGACACATACTGCTCAACCATGTTGGTGAAATGCTGCCTCCTGCTAAGACGTTCCATCTCAGCTGGTGGTGCTGGTTGTTGTGGCGTGCTGACAAAGCTTTTCCACATTTCAGCCATGCTAACCCTGCCTTCTGAGGTGCTGCCGGTGCCCCGGCTGCGTTGGCGACCTCTTCCTCCTCCTCTGCCTTCGCCTTGTGCTTCCACCGTACGCCCGCTGTCAGGTGGGAATGCCACCAGCAGCGCGTCTACCAGTGTGCGCTTGTACTCGCGCATCTTACGATCCCGCTCCAGTGAGGGAATTAAGGACGGTACGTTGTCCTTGTAACGGGGATCCAGCAGGGTGGCCACCCAGTAATCAGCACCAGTTAAAATGTGGGCAACTCGGCGGTCATTGCGGAAACACTGCAGCATGTAATCGCTCATGTGTGCCAGGCTGCCCAGAGGCAAAGAAAAGCTGTCCTCTGTGGGAGGTGTATCGTCTGTGTCCTCTGTATCCCCCCAGCCACGCACCAGTGATGGCCACGAGCTGGTCTGGGTGCCACCCTGCTGTGAAAATGCCTCCTCCTCCTCCTCCTCCTCCTCTTCCATCTCCTCCTCCACCTCGTCATCCTCCAGAACTGTTCCTTTTCTGCCGGACAATTGTGTACCTGGCGTTTGTTGGTGCAGGAACCCACCCTCGTAGCCACTTGTGAAAGACTGCCCTGAAAGCCTTTGAAATGATCCCGCTTCCTCCTCCTCCTCCTCATCCTCCTGTGCCACATCCTCTTCCATCATCGCCCAAAGCGGTTTTTCAAGGAGGCATAGAACTGGGATAGTAACGCTAAAAACGGCGTCATTGGCACTGGACATGTTGGTGGAGTACTCGAAACAGCGCAACAAGGCACACAGGTCTCGCATGGAGGCCCAGTTATTGGTGGTGAAGTGGTGCTGTTCCGCAGAGCGACTCACGCGTGATTGCTGCAGCTGAAACTCCACTATCGCCTGCTGCTGCTCGCACAGTCTGGCCAGCATGTGCAAGGTGGAGTTCCACCTTGTGGGCACATCACATATGAGGCGGTGAGCGGGAAGGCCGAAGTTACGCTGCAGCGCTGACAGGCGAGCAGCAGGGTGAGAACGCCGAAAGTGCGCACACACAGCCCGCACTTTCTGCAGCAGCTCTGGCATATTGGGGTAATTTTTAAGGAACCTCTGGACCACCAAGTTCAGCACATGTGCCAGGCAAGGGATGTGCGTCACACCGGCTAGGCCCAGAGCTGCTACGAGATTTCGCCCATTATCGCACACCACCAGGCCGGGCTTGAGGCTCACTGACAGCAACCACTCATTGGTCTGTTGTTCCATGTCCCTCCACAACTCCTGCGCGGTGTGGGGTTTTTCCCCCAAACAGGAAAGTTTTAAAACTGCCTGCTGTCGTTTACCCCTGGCTGTGCTGAAGTTGGTGGTGAAGGTGTTACGCTGACCGGATGAGGAGGCGGTAGAGGATGAGGAAGCAGAGTAGGAGGAGTTAGCAACAGGAGGCAAACTGAAGCGCCCTGCAATCCTCGGTGGTGGAAGGACATGCGCCAAACTGCTATCTGCCTCAGGCCCAGCCGCCACTGCATTTACCCAGTGTGCTGTTAGGGAGATATAACGTCCCTGACCGTGCTTACTGGTCCACGCATCCGTAGTTAGGTGGACCTTGCCACAGATGGCGTTGCGCAGTGCACACCTGATTTTGTCCCCCACTTGGTTGTGCAGGGAAGGGATGGCTCGCCTGGAAAAATAGTGGCGGCTGGGCACGACGTACTGTGGGACAGCCAATGCCATCAGGCTTTTAAAACTCTGCGTCTCCACCAGACGGAATGACAGCATTTCAAAGGCCAGGAGTTTTGAAATGCTGGCATTCAGGGCCAGGGATCGCGGGTGGCTAGGGGGGTACTTCCTCTTCCGCTCCAATGTTTGGGAGATAGAGAGCTGAACGCTTCCATGGGACATTGTGGAGATGGTTGGTGACCCAGGTGGTAGTGTTGCTGGCAGATGCTCTGTTTGCGGGGTGGCAGGTGCCACTGTCACTACAGAGGTGGATGAAGAGGCCGAGACTGCAGCAGAAGAGGAAGCAGGAGGAGCCAGAGACCTTTCTTGGTTTTTGAGGTGTCTACTCCACTGCAGCTCGTGCTTTGCACTTAGATGCCTGGTCATGCAGGTTGTGCTCAGGTTGAGAACGTTTATGCCTCGCTTCAGGCTCTGATTGCACAGCGTGCAAACCACTCGTGTCTTGTCATCAGCACATTGTGTGAAGAACTGCCACGCTGGGGAACTCCTTGGACCTGGCTTTGGTGTGCTTGGTCCCTTGCTGCGTTGGGCAGTAGCAGACATACTGTCTAGCTGACAGACGCTCCGCTTTTGCACCCTGCTCCCTCTTCTGCTGTGCTGGTGGCTCTGTGCGACCACCGCCTCTTCCTCCAAACTACACTGGTCACCTGCATAACGTTGATTCCATGTGGGGTCGAGGACCTCATCGTCCTCCACATCATCTTCCACCCAGTCTTCACCCCTGCCCTCCTTGTCTGTCTGCACAATTGCGAAAGCAGCAGCAGTTGGCACCTGTGTTTCGTCATCATCCGAGACGTACTGCGATGGTCCTCCCATGTACTCATCATGAAACATAAGTGGTTGGGCATCGGTGCACTCAATCTCTTCCACTTCTGGGGCAGGGCTAGGTGGATGGCCCTGGGAAACCCTGCTAACAGAGTCATCGAAAAGCAGAAGAGACTGCTGCATGATTTGGGGCTCAGACTGCTTGGCTGATTTGCAAGGGGGTGAGGTGAAAGACTGATGGACATGGGTTTCAGGTGCCAACTCTGTTCTTTCATCAGAAGAGTGGGTGGGAGACAATGTGAAGGAACCCGAGGCACTGTCAGCAACCCAATCTACTATCGCCTGTACTTGTCCTGGCCTAAACATTCGTACAGCCTCATTAGGCGCGACAAAATACCGCCGCAGGTTCGGTCGCCTACTCGCACCTGAGGAAGGTGTTTCACTTGTGCGTGTATCTGGCATAGATCCACTACGTCCTCTCCCTGCAACAGGAGCTCCACCAGCAGCACCACGACCGGGGCCACCACGTCCCTTTGACCTTCTCCTCATATTTTCAAAATTTAGGATCTTGCCCTAAATGGGTGTTTTTGGAAGCGCAGAACACACCCACAGTACGTAACCGCTGAATCGCACAGCTACAGAACTGCAGAAAATGCTATTCAAAAAAAATGTTGTTTTTTTAGTATAGCACAGTAGGAGAAAACTATATAGAAATTGTTAATTTCACACACCTCAAAATATGTATAACACACTGCAACCTTTTTTTGGTGCCACTAAACGGCGTTTTTTGGAAGAGCAGAACACACCCACAGTACGTAACCGCTGAATCGCACAGCTACAGAACTGCAGAAAATGCTATTCAAAAAAATGTTTGTTTTTTTAGTATAGCAACGTAGGAGAAAACTATAAAGAAATTGTTTATTTCAAACACCTCAAAATATGTATAACACACTGCAACCTTTTTTTGGTGCCACTAAACAGCGTTTTTTGGAAGAGCAGAACACACCCACAGTACGTAACCGCTGAATCGCACAGCTACAGAACTGCAGAAAATGCTATTAAAAAAAAATGTTTTTTTTTTTAGTATAGCACAGTAGGAGAAAACTATATAGAAATTGTTTATTTCACACACCTCAAAATATGTATAACACACTGCAACCTTTTTTTGGTGCCACTAAACGGCGTTTTTTGGAAGAGCAGAACACAACCACAGTACGTAACCGCTGAATCGCACAGCTACAGAACTGCAGAAAATGCTATTCAAAAAAATGTTGTTTTTTTAGTATAGCAACGTAGGAGAAAACTATAAAGAAATTGTTTATTTCAAACACCTCAAAATATGTATAACACACTGCAACCTTTTTTTGGTGCCACTAAACGGCGTTTTTTGGAAGAGCAGAACACACCCACAGTACGTAACCGCTGAATCGCACAGCTACAGAACTGCAGAAAATGCTATTCAAAAAAAATGTTTTTTTTTTTAGTATAGCACAGTAGGAGAAAACTATATAGAAATTGTTTATTTCACACACCTCAAAATATGTATAACACACTGCAACCTTTTTTTGGTGCCACTAAACGGCGTTTTTTGGAAGAGCAGAACACAACCACAGTACGTAACCGCTGAATCGCACAGCTACAGAACTGCAGAAAATGCTATTCAAAAAAATGTTGTTTTTTTAGTATAGCAACGTAGGAGAAAACTATAAAGAAATTGTTTATTTCAAACACCTCAAAATATGTATAACACACTGCAACCTTTTTTTGGTGCCACTAAACGGCGTTTTTTGGAAGAGCAGAACACACCCACAGTACGTAACCGCTGAATCGCACAGCTACAGAACTGCAGAAAATGCTATTCAAAAAAAATGTTGTTTTTTTAGTATAGCACAGTAGGAGAAAATTATATAGAAATTGTTTATTTCACACACCTCAAAATATGTATAACACACTGCAACCTTTTTTTGGTGCCACTAAACGGCGTTTTTTGGAAGAGCAGAACACACCCACAGTACGTAACCGCTGAATCGCACAGCTACAGAACTGCAGAAAATGCTATTCAAAAAAAATGTTGTTTTTTTAGTATAGCAACGTAGGAGAAAACGATAAAGAAATTGTTTATTTCAAACACCTCAAAATATGTATAACACACTGCAAACTTTTTTTCGTGCTCCTAAACGGCGTTTTTTGCAAGCGTACATTAAAGTGCAAATTTTTTATTTTTTTTTGCCCTAAACGGGTCTTTTTTTGCACGAGCAAAATAAAATGCTTTTTTTTTTTTTTTTTTTTTGCCCTAAGGGTCTTTTGGAAAAGAGAACAATAAAGTGCCTTTTTTTTCCCCTAAAAGTTAGATTTTCTCTGACACTGGGCTCATGGCAGTGTAAAAAGACTGCACTGCAACACAAATAGGTAGACCTATGCAGATCGCTGATTTTAATCTCTGAATCTGGACTCCTATATAATATTCTCTCTCCCTGAAAGCACCAACACAGGAACCTGGCCCTACACTACACTATCTCTCTATCTTTTCCCTCAGTTTGCAGAATCAGGACTACCTCATCTATCTTTCTATCTCTCCCTAAAAGCAGCAGCAGCAGACTAGATCCTCTCCCTATCTATTCTGAAGCAGAGTGTCATGTGTGCTGTGTGCCTCTAGCTTATATAGAAGCTGGGTCACATGTTGCACTGACCAATCACAGCCATGCCATTAGTAGGCATGGCTATGATGGCTTCTAAGGGCACACCAGCTAATCAAAAGGTGATTGGCTGGCCCCTGAAGCATTTCTAAATGCGTTATTAGATTGCCGAACCCGAACCCGAACCCGGACTTTTGGGCAAAGTCCGGGTTCGGGAAAAAGCTAAAGTTCGGTACGGACCCGAACTTTACAGTTCGGGTTCGCTCAACACTACCCATGAATGCAGCCTGACCAGTGTCCATAAATGTGGCCTGATCACTGGTGCAGGGCAAATGAGGTGTATGGGGGGTTTGGCATGTGGGGGTCAGCTGGGGGTGTCAGGGTCTTTCACCTGGCAGCTCAGTTCAGCAGGTCCTTGCACGCCAAGGCCTCCAAGGGGGGTGATGCTCCTGGTCCTGGGGTAAAGTTGCTGCCAGCACCCAGCCCTGCAGCCCGAGCCAGTGACGCGTCCCGACTCCCTTGCGTGCCTTGCCTCCAAGACTCTGGTCTCTGGGATTTGTAGTTTCCTCTGCACTTGAGCACATACTACAACTCCCAGAATGCAACAGCGGCTGGCCCCCTGGCCCGACTGTTACAGTGACAGCTTCTCACGGCACAACCGCAAATGGTTAAGGTTATTTTATGAGATTAAAAAATGTTAGTTGTTTATGATACACATTGCTTTACCAAACTAAATACCATTCAGCTTGGATTAAGATCTGCTTTATTTTTTATGTTTTTTATTGCTGTCTTGGCTCCTGTTGTAGAGATTAAACCTTGCTACCTGTCCTTCTGACAGACTGTGACAGCAAGAACAGAAATAAGGGGAGGACTTGTCACTAGGAATGTTAAGCCCTGTACACACGATCGGATTTCCGATGGAATCAAATACGATGGATTTTTCCATCGGAATTCTGATGAAGCTGACTTCCATCAGTCTTGCCTACATACCATCAGACAAAATTCCGACCGTTCCAAACGCTGTGACGTACTGTACAACACGTACGACGACACTATAAATGGGAAGTTCAAATCCAATGGCGCCACCCTTTGGGCTGCTTTTGCTGATTTCGTGTTACTGCGTGTTAGTAAAAGTTTGGTGTTAGCCGATTCACGATTTTCAGTCTCTGTGCTTTACAGTCCGTTACAGCGTGACGAATGTGCTATCTCCATTACGAACGCTAGTTTTACCAGAACGAGCGTTCCCATCTCCTAATTCAGTCTGAGCATGCATGGGTTTTTTCTCCAAAGGAGTTCCACACAGACGATCGGAATTTGCTATCATTTTTTTTCCCATCGGACAAATTTAAAACATGTTCTATTTTTTTTCACCGATGGAAAAAAAGTCAGATGTGGCCCACACACGATCGGTTTGTCCGATGAAAACAGTCCATCAGACTGTTTTCATCTGTAAAACCGATCGTGTGTCCTGGGCTTTAGACACAGACCATATTCATAACCTTACTTCCTTTTCACCTCTTCAATTGACTGAGCACCCATCAATGAAGGTGAATGCAGGACTCTGGGTGATTGTTGAGCCCATGATGCCCTGCACTCACCGTATGTCCTCAGTTTTTATTGGTCTGTGGCACTGGGCATCATTCACTCCAGAAAAATGATGACATCTTGTGGTGGAGAAAAGGTATTGCAGAGAGAAGCCTCAGCTTGATGTGAGTATTATAGTGAGAGTTGCATATTTTAAATAGGCTGGGGGCCTTTCAGGCAAATATCCTGAAGTTGGGCTTTAACCCTTTCGCTGCCAGGTCCCAACTTAGTATATGCATGCAAGAAACTCTATTAGCAGTTGTTTAAATAAATAATATATCATATGATACAACATAAATTTACCTGTGTCTGTGTTTGGGACACATCCTGTGTTTTGGATAATGCACTTGAGGTTGAAGAGTCTGAGTCAGCTAAGAACATCAGGTCTTAAAGTACCACAAATGTGGCACATACACGTCATCATCTCCTGCACCTGATTTTTTGGAGGCTTGTATTTTTTTGTACTCCTTCTTAACCACTTCCCGCCCAGTCAATAGGAGATTGACGTCCGGGAAGTGGTTCGGTTATCCACACTGGACGTCTACTGACGTCCTGCAGGATAACAGCCGCCGCGCGCCGGGGGGGCGCGCATCGCGGCGATCAGTGGAGCGGTGTGTCAGTCTGACACACCGCTACACTGATCTTGGTAAAGAGCCTCCGGCGGAGGCTTTTTACCACGTGATCAGCCATGTTCAATCACGGCTGATCACGATGTAAACAGGAAGAGCCGTTGATCGGCTCTTCCTCACTCGCGTCTGACAGACGCGAGTAGAGGAGAGCCGATCGGCGGCTCTCCTGACAGGGGGGGTTCACGCTGATTGTTTATCAGCGCAGCCCCCCTTGGATACCCACACTGGACCACCAGGGAAGCCCCAAGCATGTGGATGGCCAGGTAAGTCCCCCATGGCCATCCACATGCACAAATACATACACAACATATGCCAATCAGTGCCCACAAATGGGCACTGACTGGCACCATCATGGCACGACCAAATTGTATGATGCCCAGCAATGCCAGCCACCAGTGTCATCAGTGCCATCTACCAGTGTCCATCAGTGCCACCTATCAGTGCCCATCCGTGCTCATCTGTGCCCATAAGTGCCCACCTATCAGTGCCCGTCCGTGCCACCTATCAGTGCCACCCATAAGTATCCATCAGTGCTGCCTATAAGTGCCCATCAGTGCCGCCTATGAGTGCCCATCAGTGCTGCCTATGAGTGGCCATCAGTGCCGCCTATAAGTGCCCATCAGTGCCGCATACCAGTGCCCATCAGTGCCCATCAGTGCCGCCTATCAGTGCCCATCAGTGCCACCTATCAGTGCCCATCATCAGTGCCACCTCATCAGTGCCACCTCATTCGTGCCACCTCATCGGTGCCCATCAGTGTCGCCTTATCAGTGCCCGTTAGTGCTGCCTTATCAGTGCCCATCATTGAAGTAGAAAAGGTACTTATTTACAAAAAAAAAATTAACAGAAACAAAGAAAAACTTATTTTTTTTCAAAATTTTCGCTCTTTTTTATTTGTTGTGCAAAAAATAAAAATCGCAGAGGCGATAAAATACCACCGAAAGAGAGCTCTATTTGTGGGAACAAAATGATAAAAAAATTGTTTGGGTACAGTGTTGCATGACCGCGCAATTGTCATTCAAATTGCGACAGCGCTGAAAGCTTAAAATTGGCTTGGGCAGGAAGGTGTATAAGTGCCTGGTATTGAAGTGGTTAAAAACAGTGCGCAAGTTAGCAATCTTGTGCTTAACAGCTTAACATAGTATTCTGTGGGTTCAACACAAACCGCTTTACATAGTTATTTTAGTTCTTTTAAAGCCTCATCATGCTTATAGCGATTGGAATAATCCTTTGACTTCACATCCCATAAGCAGGATAATTCTCGTTTTTTTTTTTTTTTCAATAAATTGCGGTAGAAAATCAGGAGATGTAAATTTAAAAGGTATTGTCCTTTAAAGAAAAAAAAAGGGGGGGTGAGATGTGGGGGTCAGCTGGGGGTGTCAGGGTCTCTCACCTGGCAGCTCAGTTCAGCAGGTCCTTGCACGCCAAGGCCTCCTGGGGGTTAAGCTCCTGGTCCTGGGGTAAAGTTGCTGGCAGCGCCCAGCCCTGCAGCCCGAGCCAGTCACACGTCCCGATTCCCTTGAGCGCCTTGCCTCCAAGACTCCGGTCTCCAGGAGTTGTAGCTTCCTCTGCACTTGAGCACATACTACAACTCCCAGAATGCAACAGCGGCTGGGCACCACGGCCGTGCCCCTGGCCCGACTGTTACAGTGACAGCTTCCCAAGGCACACCCGCAAATGTGCCCCCCGAAAAAGTTTGAGAAACACTGATATTACCCATCTTTGTTTGGACTATACAAGGCACATTAGTGATTTGACTCATATATTCTTATTGTTGAAACTTGTTGTTTGCAATTATACATCTTCAAAAGCGCTTTCACTATAGTAATAACAACAAATGTTTAACTGTCTGTCAAGAAGTGATGTTGTATACTGTTCTTTTATGAAAACCTAATAAAAAATGATTGAACAAGGAAAAAAGGTTAAGGTTATTTTATGAGATTTTTTTTTTAAATTGTTTATGATACACAAAAAAATAATATATATATATATATATATTGTGACAGCAGGAAGGTAAAGTCACCTGGTTGCATCCAGGGGGGTAGATATATTTCTCCCAGATTCAGGCTTTATGCTGACTTATACAACTAGGGTGGAGAGTTGTATAAGCCCAGCTGAGGCTAGTAGGCTCATGGATGACTCATACCTCTAGGGAGAGTGTGGGGCGTCGTGCAGACAGAGATGAGGAGACCAGCTGAACCTTGTCAGCTCATTTAGGCCTCTATAAGAACTCCCAGCTTCATTAGATGTTAGCTCATGCCTGGAACCAGACCTGTGTGGACTGTCTAGGGAGAGTGAACCCCTGTGCGGTGAGGCAAAGCCTGTGTGGCTATTTGTTTGGACTTTTACTAAACCAGGGACTTAGGGACTAGGACAGCACCAGGCTGATCCCAGTTGTTAGTTTAGGAAACCTGCATGTTTAGTCAGAGGTCAAACTGACCAGGATTTATTTTGTTTGTTTCTTTTTGGCTTTGCTGTGTTTTTGTCACTGTACATAGAGAAATAAACCGCACCTTTTGATTTTGAAAACCACAACCTCCGTCTGCTGGCCCTGCTTTTGTGTGGGGAGCCCAACCAGGGGGTCACACACACCCGCTACCGAGTTAACCCCCTCACAGTTGGTGGAGAACCAGTGGCAGTTTTTTTTAAGCCAGCATGGAGGAGATACTGAAACAGCTGGCTCTAGCAAATGCCAATCAACAGCAGACAAATGCAGGTTTGCAAAGGAGCCTTGCAGCCCAGCAGCAAGCTCATCAACAAGCCCAGCAGCAATCTGAGGCCCGCTTCATAGACCTGTTACAGAAGCAAGAGCAGAGACTACAACAAATGGAAGCAGTAATGCAGCAACGTCCGCAGACCAGTGAGGAAAGCCGTCCCACTAATACCGCGTCCTTTGGGGTGAGTCGTTTATTGACAAAAATGACTGGAGAGGATGATCCAGAGGTATTTTTGACCACATTTGAAAGGACTGCTGAAAGAGAAAAGTGGCCTGAGGAGCAGTGGGCTGGACTGGTGGCTCCTCTGTTAACTGGTGAATCGCAGAAGGCTTACTATGACCTAGAGCCTGACCAAGCAAAAGACTATGTGATGCTAAAAGCTGAAATATTGGCAAGGCTGGGTGTCACCCTGGCTGTCCGGGCTCAGCGTGTGCATAACTGGACTTTCCAGCTTGGAAAACCCCCCAGGTCTCAAATGTATGATCTCATTCACCTGAGCAGGAAGTGGCTACAGCCAGAGACTTTGTCCGCACCAGAGATTGTGGAACGTGTTGTAATGGATCGGTTTTTGAGAGCTCTTCCTACTGCCATCCAAAAGTGGGTAAGCCATGGAGACCCAGAGACGGCCGGTGGTCTTGTGGATCGTGTAGAGAAATACTTGGCTACAGAGAACCTGACGGCCTCTTCCAGAGACACTCGGACTTTCCACCCTAAGACCAGACCATCCCCAGGGGCGGATAAGAGGATTCCAAGGGGTGAGGGTGGAGAGAGTGAGAGGGTGGGAGCTCTACCCCAAGTTTGGCGAGAACAGCCTGGGAAATCAGCGGCTCAAGAGGCCGCAAGAAGGATCGTTTGCTACCGCTGCCGGCAAGCGGGACATATTGCAGCCAATTGCCCGGTTGTGGAGGAACCCATGCAGTGTGACTTTCTGACGGGCAGACGTCAGTCGCTGTGTGCGACAGTCGCATGCACTGCCATTCGAGGAACTGAGAAACATTTATGCAAAATGTGTATTAATGGTAGAAATGTTGTGGTATTACTGGATTCAGGTAGCCTTGTGACCCTGATAAAGGCTGAATTAGTTAAAACAGAGGTCTCTGGGAATAGCAAGGTAGCTGTTATTTGTGTGCATGGGGACACCCGAGAGTATCCAGTGACTACAGTGTGTTTCGAGACCCCCAAAGGTACCCTCTCTCATCCAGTGGGGTTAGTATCTCAATTACCGCATGATGCCATTGTGGGAAGGGATTTTCCGAAGTTCTGGGAACTGTGGGATGATCCTGAGCCCCCCACTGGTGCCCCTATGTACCAGGAATGTGATAGCCAGAACTCCTCTGAGAGTGGGGAGGACTCTCCAGAATTTCCCTTGTCAGTATTGGCAGGGGAGACTCAAGAAACTGGAGAGGAGCCCACCTCCTCAGACGAAAACCTACCGTCTGTGGAGTTTTCTGATCTGGAGGTTCACAGGGAAAATTTTGCCACAGAACAGTTAAAAGACCCCGCCCTAATAAAGACACGGGAAAACGTAGTGGAAATAGATGGCGAGTTAGTGAACCCAGATAATACCTGCACTTACCCATACTTCAGCGTAGAGAAGGACCTACTGTATCGGGTGGCAAAAAGGGCAGAAGAAACCGTTGAGCAGCTGGTGGTGCCCAAACCTTACAGGAAGTTGGTGTTGGAGTTGGCCCATGGGCACATTCTTGGAGGTCATCTGGGGACAGAGAAAACCCGAGAGAGGGTATTACAGAGATTCTATTGGCCTGGGGTGATGAAGGACATAGAAAATTATTGTTCCTCCTGCCCTGTGTGTCAGAGGTCGGCCCCGATGCCACATTTCCGTAGCCCGCTGGTCCCTCTACCCATCATTGAGGTCCCGTTTGAGAGAATCGCAATGGATTTGGTAGGTCCTATAATCAAGTCCGCTAGGGGGCACCAGTACATATTGGTTATAATGGACTATGCCACCCGTTATCCAGAAGCGATCCCTCTCAGAAATACCTCGGCCAAAACCATAGCCAAAGAGCTATCTCTTGTTTTTAGCCGGGTGGGTATTTGTAAAGAACTGCTTACGGACCAAGGTACACCCTTTATGTCCCGGGTTATGAAAGAGCTGTGTAAATTGTTCAAAGTGACGCAATTGCGTACATCTGTGTATCACCCCCAAACCGATGGGCTGGTTGAAAGATTCAACAAAACCCTAAAACAAATGTTGAAGAAAGTGGTGGATAGAGATGGAAAGGATTGGGACTGTCTACTTCCTTATTTGATGTTTGCTATTAGGGAGGTGCCCCAATCCTCTACGGGATTCTCCCCCTTTGAGTTACTGTATGGGAGACACCCAAGAGGGCTGTTGGATATTGCCAAGGAAACTTGGGAAAGTGAGAGTTCTCCCCACAGGAGTGTGATTGAGCATGTCGCCCTGATGCAAGATCGAATTGCACAGGTAATGCCCATCGTGAAGGAACATTTGGCCCAAGCGCAGTTGGCACAGCAGAGAGTGTACAACCGTGGAGCAAAGACCCGTACCTTTTCCCCGGGGGATAGGATATTGGTACTTGTCCCTACGGTTGAAAGTAAATTCCTTGCCAAATGGCAAGGCCCCTACGAGATAATGGAAAAAGTGAGCGAAGTGAATTACAAGGTCAGACAACCAGGAAGGCGAAAGCCCGAACAGATATATCACGTTAATCTGTTGAAAGCCTGGAGGGATAGAGAGTCCCTAGTCGCAGAAACTTGGTCACCAGCTCAAACTGGTTGCGTGATTCCGGAGGTTGGAATAGCAGCCACCTTGTCACAACCCCAACAACAGGAGGTTAAGGAGTTTGTGCTTCACAACAAGGAGGTGTTCTCTGAGCTGCCGGGACAAACATCTGGGGTAGAGCATGATATTATTACCCCGCCCGGTGAAAGGGTGAAGTTAAAACCCTATCGGATCCCAGAGGCCCGACGGGAGGCAATACGGGAGGAAGTACAGAAAATGCTGAACTTAGGGGTGATAGAGGAGTCCCAAAGTGATTGGTCTAGTCCCATTGTGTTGGTGCCTAAACCGGATGGGAGCTGGCGATTTTGTAACGATTTTCGTCAGTTGAACAAAGTTACAAAATTTGACACCTACCCCATGCCACGTATAGATGAGTTGATCGACCGGCTGGGAACAGCCCGATACATGACGACTCTTGACCTCACAAAAGGGTATTGGCAAATTCCCCTGGCCAAGTCGGCCAAAGAGAAAACCGCATTTGTAACCCCAGACGGGGCGTTCCAATATAAGAGAATGCCGTTCGGGTTACAGAATGCGCCGGCCACATTCCAGCGGAAAATGGACCAGATACTGAGGCCCCATCGGAAGTATGCTGTGGCTTACCTGGATGACGTAATTGTCCATAGCACAGATTGGGCCTCACATCTGCCAAAAGTGCAAGCAGTCCTAGACTCTATCCGGGAAGCGGGGTTTACGGCTAACCCCAAGAAGTGTACCATTGGGCAGGAGGAGGCCAAATATCTTGGGTACACCATTGGCAGGGGAGTGATAAAACCCCAACTCAACAAAGTCGAGGCCATCCAGAGTTGGCCACGTCCCAACAGCAAGAAGCAGGTACGGGCCTTTCTGGGAATCGCGGGTTATTATCGGCGCTTCATTCCCCACTTTGCTTCTAAGGCTGTGCCCCTAACCAACCTGACGAAAGGGAAAGGGTCGGTCATGATTAAATGGACCCCCGAGGCTGAGGCAGCATTCCAATTCTTGAAACAAGCCTTATGTAGCCAGCCAGTGTTGTACTCACCCGACTTCTCTAAAGACTTTGTCGTACAAAGTGATGCGTCAGATGTGGGGTTAGGAGCAGTATTGTCCCAGGTCTGGAACGGGGAAGAGCACCCAGTCATTTACCTCAGCAGGAAGTTGAAGTCCCATGAGGTAAATTACGCCACGGTTGAAAAGGAGTGTTTAGCGGTGAAGTGGGCTCTAGATTCCCTTCGGTACTACCTGCTAGGTAGGCACTTTGACATGGTTACGGATCACGCTCCGTTAAAGTGGATGGCTCAAAACAAGGAGACAAATAGAAGAGTGAATAGGTGGTTCCTGGCCCTACAGGAATTCAACTTCACAGTAAAGCATCGCCCTGGCGTTCAAATGGGGAATGTGGATGCTTTGTCTCGAGTACATGAATGCCTGATTGCTGGTGTTCCAACCCCAAGGTTAAAACAAGAGGGGGGGGGTATGTGACAGCAGGAAGGTAAAGTCACCTGGTTGCATCCAGGGGGGTAGATATATTTCTCCCAGATTCAGGCTTTATGCTGACTTATACAACTAGGGTGGAGAGTTGTATAAGCCCAGCTGAGGCTAGTAGGCTCATGGATGACTCATACCTCTAGGGAGAGTGTGGGGCGTCGTGCAGACAGAGATGAGGAGACCAGCTGAACCTTGTCAGCTCATTTAGGCCTCTATAAGAACTCCCAGCTTCATTAGATGTTAGCTCATGCCTGGAACCAGACCTGTGTGGACTGTCTAGGGAGAGTGAACCCCTGTGCGGTGAGGCAAAGCCTGTGTGGCTATTTGTTTGGACTTTTACTAAACCAGGGACTTAGGGACTAGGACAGCACCAGGCTGATCCCAGTTGTTAGTTTAGGAAACCTGCATGTTTAGTCAGAGGTCAAACTGACCAGGATTTATTTTGTTTGTTTCTTTTTGGCTTTGCTGTGTTTTTGTCACTGTACATAGAGAAATAAACCGCACCTTTTGATTTTGAAAACCACAACCTCCGTCTGCTGGCCCTGTTTTTGTGTGGGGAGCCCAACCAGGGGGTCACACACACCCGCTACCGAGTTAACCCCCTCACAATATATATATATATATATATATACAGTATACAGTGGGTACGGAAAGTATTCAGACCCCCTTACATTTTTCACTCTTTGTTATATTGCAGCCATTTGCTGAAATCATTTAAGTTCATTTTTTTTCCTCATTAATGTACACACAGCACCCCATATTGACAGAAAAACACAGAATTGTTGACATTTTTGCAGATTTATTAAAAAAGAAAAACTGAAATATCACATGGTTCTAAGTATTCAGACCCTTTGCTCAGTATTTCCTTATTATAGGCTTACCTGTAGGGGAAAGTGGTTGCACAGGATGTACAACCACTTTAATAGGAAGCAGAAAAAAGGTGCATGGAGAGGTGGAAACAGAACATCAGGATTTACAGCAGACAAGTTCTCAGTCTGACATGGCGACAGACACGACGGTAATCATACTGACGCCTGTTGAAGGGAGTCATTAGAGCACCCATGTGACCATTTCAGGTAAATTAACTATATTTTTCTAATCTGCTTTTTTTTTTTTTTGTAATAGTGTTTTTTTTTGGTTTATAATTTGGCTTTTCTTATAAGTGTTCGATCATATGCTTCATGCAGCTCAAAGTTTGACAGCACATCAGCAAACCGAATTATTGCAGATTTAATGTTATCAAATGCTGACATTGAAAAAGTTTGCGCTACCCTGAATTCTGTTAATGGATCCTTCTATTATCACCTTCCTAGTTAGCTATAAAATGATTTAGCACTTTTTTTATGTTTGGTAAGGTTACTAGCATATTGCAATATTCACATTGACTAAGATCTCAATTTATTTTTTGCATCATATTCAGTACATATGATGTAATTTTGAGATTTATTTTCTTATTTTCTGAAAGCGTTTCCCTTTCAGTGTTTGCATTTCATTTAACAAATATATTGGTTTGATAAATTAAAAATCAACTGAAGGGAAATATGCTTGCTTATTGCAATGTAATTAAAGCTGAACTCCAGCCTTTCTTTAACCACTTCAGCCCCGGAAGATTTTCCCCCTTTCCCCCAGACCAGGCCATTTTTTGCGATACGGCACTGCATCGCTTTAAGACCCCCTTTCACACTGAGCAGTGGGCAGCATTAGCGGTAAAGCTAGTTTTAGCGGCGCTTTATGGCTGTTTCAGTGGTGCTATTCGCCCGCTAGCGGGGTGCTTTTAACCCCCGCTAGCTGCCGAAGAAAGGGTTAAATGTGCCCGTGTAGCGCTGCCGACTAAGCGCTTTGCAGGCGATTCGGCAGCGGTGCCCATTCATTTCAATGGGCAGGGTCGGTTTAGGAGCGGTGTATACACCGCTCCTCCACCGCCCCAAAGATGTTGCTTACAGGACTTTTTTAACGTCCCACAAGCGCACCACTCCAGTGTGAAAACACCCGGGCTCTCACACTGGAGTGACAGGAGAGTCGCTTTACAGGCGCTTTGCAGACGCTATTTTTAGCACTAAAACGCCTTTAAAGCACCTCAGTCTCAAAGTAGCCTAACTGACAATTGCGCGGTCGTTGCACCCAAACAAAATTGACGTCCTTTTTTTCGCACAAATTGAGTCTTCTGTTGGTGGTATTTGACCACTGCGGTTTTTATTTTTTGTACTATAAACAAAAAAAACAGACAAT
Source organism: Rana muscosa (assembly GCA_029206835.1). Classification (NCBI taxonomy): domain Eukaryota; kingdom Metazoa; phylum Chordata; class Amphibia; order Anura; family Ranidae; genus Rana; species Rana muscosa. The sequence goes on along the minus strand of CM055118.1, from coordinate 363,694,827 downwards.
TTAGAAAAAATATGTTTTTTTTTACTTTTTGCTATAATAAATAAATATAAGTTTATGTGCATGTAAAGGCAGACATCCCGATACTTTTGGTAATATAGTGTATATAGACAAATTCCACTTTGTGTACAAAATAACATAAAACGCACACAATTTTTTTTAAATAACTTTGACATCAAAGTATATATACATTCCAAGGTACTGATATGCTGTGGCTTGACACTTTTCTTGGACATAGTCTACTTCCTCAGGAGCCGTCAGTATCTTTATATACAAAGAGTAATAATCTGATCTTCAAAAAACAACAGTGCCCTTCCACTAAGCAGTGCTAATATATCATTCATCATCGTCTTCAAGGATATACTACAACAGCTCTTAGAATAACATCCTTATAGTATATACAAGGAATAACATCACTGCCAAGCCAAAAAATTTAAAATTGCCTTGAAGGGCACCACTCCAGAAACCATCTCTCACTGCACAGGAAGGTAGGCAAATTACATTCCTGTCAGGGAAATGGCCAAAGAACTGACAATCTTGCCAACACCCATCATGGCCGCATCAGCCGCGCTCCCGTGCGTATTGGTGTACGCAGATGCGCGGCTGCATGAACGGGCGTACGCAGATGAGCGACGACGCTAACGGGCGTACGCAGATGCACGATGGCGCCTCCTGGCCTGTATAAAACCTGCTGCTGAGACCTGTGCATTGCTGGATTATCGTCAGCTCCCCTGTGTTCCTGTGTTTCCTGATCTTTAAACCTCCCATTACCGACCAGGCTTGCTTAACCTGTTATCCTGATGTCCTGGTTTGACCTCTGGCTTGTACTACTGACCCTGCTCTTGTCTGCTCCACTGTGTTGATCTCAGCTTGGCTCACCGACTCTGCTGCAACCTGTCTCACCGTGTATGACCCCGGCTCGTTACAGTTCTGCTACCTGAATCTCACATTGACTGATTTACCGTACATGACCCCCGGCCTGGCTCCTGGTTATGTTTCCGGATTGTCTATCTGCAGAGTTTGCCTGGTACTCTGCAAGTTCACCTGCCCTACAGTGCATCTTGCTTGTTCCAGCAACCTTCCAGTGATCAGCGCATCAAACCACAGCAACTGGCAAACCGTGCTTCTTTGGGCACTGCATTCCCTGTACTACTCCCAGCAGTGCACTGAACTTAGCCGCAAGGGGAGCCCTCTCAGCACCTCGGCTTCACACCTGGTATGTGACAATTCCATAATTTGGTATAACTTATCCAAGGGGAGAAAATAAGAAGTATTCCAATCCTTAACGTGTTTCATGAATTATTCTGCTTCTTCAGGAGAAAGGAGTAGGGAACAGAAAAGGCAACAAAGTAATAGATCTAAAATTATCAAAAATACAGTGACAATGCCACATAAAAATCTTTTTCGATAACAGTAGTATACTAACCGAACCAATCCAGTGAAGTGTGAATGTGCCGGTGACATCACCAGCTGCAGAACTTGTGAATATCTCCTAAACGGCACATCTTTAACCACTTGTCATCCGCCCGCCGTCAAGTGACGGCGGGAGGAAGACCCTGTTGTTCTGGGTGGACGTCATATGATGTCACGCCTTCCAAAGCCACTAGGGGGCGCGCTCCCGCCACATCACTGGGGACCCGATGCGCATGCCCGGCTGCCGCGATGGCCGCCGGGCACCCGCGATTGCCCAGTAACTGAGCAGGACCGTGGATCTGTGTGTGTAAACACACAGATCCACGTCCTGTCAGGGAGAGGAGACCGATGGTGTGTCCCGTACATAGGGACACAGATCGGTCACCTCCCCCAGTCAGTCTCCTCCCCGCACAGTAAGAATCACTCCCAGGGAACACATTTAACCCCTTGATTGCCCCCTAGTGTTAACCCCTTCCCTGCCAGTCATGTTTATACAGTAATCAATGCATTTTTATAGCACGGATCGCTGTATAAATGTTAATGGTCCTAAAAATGTGTCAAAAGTGTCCGATGTGTCCGCCGCAATATCGAAGTCACGATAAAAATCCCTGATCGCCGTCATTACTAGTAAAAAAATAAAAAAATAAAAATGCTATAAATCTATCCCCTTTTTTTGTAGCTGCTTTAACTTTTGCGCAAACCAATCAATATACGCTTATTTTGTTTGTTTTTTACCAACAATATGTAGAAGAATACGTATCGGCCTAAACTGAGAAAAAAATTTGTTTAAAAAAAAAATGGATATTTATTATAGCAAAAAGTAAAAAATATTGTGTTTTTTTCAAACTTGTCCCTCTTCTTTTATTTATAGCACAAAAAATAAAAACCGCAGAGGTGATCAAATACCACCAAAAGAACGCTCTATTTGTGGGAAAAAAAGGACGCTAATTTTGTTTGGGTACAGAGTCGCATGACCGCGCAATTGTCATTCAAAATGTGACAGCGCTGAAAGCTGAAAAATGGCTTGGGCAGGAAGAGGGTGAAAGTGCCCTGTAGGCAAGTGGTTAAGAGATATTCATTGAATGTACAGGTAAACTTTATTATAAGCTTATCTGTAACTATAAGTGACCCAGTGGAGTTTACTATTGCTCTGAATCACCTCCATAGTTGTGCAGGTGTGCACTATTCAACTAACTAAATAATTTGCATTTGTTTTTTGTTTTTTTAAATAAGCTTTAGTTTTCTTTCTATTCCTAGCTTTATTTATAACAAAGGATTACAGACAGGTATTGCAAATTGCATTTCTTGTGCACATTTTCTCTTACTCCCACATGAGATCGGCCATGAAGCCTCTGTGGTTTAATTAAATTATTGCCGCTTCTTTTACATCTATAAAAAGGGCTAATTTGATGTATTTTGTATCCAGATATCTTTGTATAGACAAAGAATCTCTGTTCTCCACAATACTAAGTCAGGATTAATGCTAACTATATTCTGTTTTCCGTTACTATAAAATGCAATGCTTGTGATTGTGATTTTTATTGTTATTATCTTGTTTTTACCGATGATGTAATGTGATTACTTTGTTTTATATTTATGATTTTTAACTAAGCACGCAGTTGTAAGTAAATGGGTGTTAAAGCATATTTAAACCCAGAAAACAAAAATGAAATATATTGCAGCTTACCATTCCATAAATGTGGTGGCTGCATTTGTTTTCTTCTTTTTTTTTTCACTTTATTTTCTCCTTGTTACCATGTGGGAAACACTCTAATTTATCTATGGAGGAAGTTACGTGTGCCATACTAGGTTGCTGTCATGATATGAACTACGAACACTTGATGGGTAGGGGCATAAGCAGTTTACAGAAAGTTAATAATATTGTTTGAAATTTTAGTTCACCATCAGGGACAAGGACACATCATTTCTGGCTAGTGTTGTAATATGCTGGCCGATTTATGTGGGACATTATATTATTATATATATGTATAAGTACAAGGTTGACCAGGCCAGATTTCAGTTGACATTGTCATCTGTAATCTAACTACACATATCAAAGGGGAAAGATAATGACTCTGATGTGCTAATCTTATGCAAGCCTACCTAGGTTTGTGAGGTGGCCTGTTAACTTAATTGAACATTTCAAAGGAAGCTTGTTGATGTTATTATGCAAGAATGCAAATTAGGGCATGTGATGACTACAGCCGTCTCTGGCTAGGGGGTCATTCTCTGTCATTCTGAAAGATAGAGTGTAGATCAAAGACGGCCAATCAAATTGCTCAGCCATTCAGTAGATAGGCAATATAAGCTGGCATTCAGTTTACTCAAGATATATTCTGTATGAATATGAAGGCACAGGTCTAGAATAGATCTAGGAGAAATGGGACTCTGAATTATATATATTCTGTTGGATTCGTTGTCATCTGTGCAAGTATTGGACTTTGTTCTGTGTTGGAAGTTAAATAAAATGCACTCTCTGGAGAACTTGGGTGTTGCTGCGGAAACATAACTTATATCATCATTATAATAACCTAAGTATCAGTTATCTACTGGACAATATATATTACATCACTACAGCTAGGTCTTACGTTATTTTCTGTTCTTGCAGAAAATGGTCTTAGCTTGAAAAATGAAAACAAATGCAACCACTACATCTAAAGGATGGTAAGCTGCAATATATTGTATGATATTTCTGTTCTTGGGCTTAGAAATGCTTTAATTATTCATTCCAAAGGACCAATACTTTATACTTTACTATTCAATCAACAGATATTTTACTATTCAAATTGAAACATTTAGCTTCTCTTGTATTATAGTAATTGTTAATAAGATAGGGACCCACTAAACCTGAAAAGAGAAAGCTATAAACAGGATTTTTTTTAAATGAACTTTAGAATGTAGATATGAGATTGGTAGATTATTATTATTATTAATATTATTATTATTATAATTATTAAACATTAGAATGTCGATATGAGATTTACAGATGCATATTATTGTTATTATTATTATTATTATTGATAGGAACATATTTAATCTGTTATGAAAACATTGCGCTATAAGCCAGATTTTTTTTCATGAACATTAGAATATCGATATGAGATTTACAGATGCATATTATTATTATTATTATTATTATTATTATTATTATTATTTTTATTATTAAACATTATTATACAGTATGTTAGGTCCAATTTTAATTCCTTTTTACCATTTAACGTCAACTGGTTTAGTTGCATTTCTTTCACTATATACATGCAAGGTTCTTAATTTATTCCATTAATCTGCAAAATCTTGTCTCTCCTTTCAAAAGAATTTGAAATAAAATGTCTTCTCAATTGAACATGCCCTATTTAAAACCAACAACCAATATCACTTAGTCTGCTATAATAATAGTTCATTTATCTTTATTCTGCACCAGGTGGTTTACTTTGCCAAAAATTAGTTGGATAAAATTGAATATTGTTTTCATAATCCTCCGAAATGATATAAATGTTAATATGAGATTTACAGATGCATATTATTATTATTATTATTATTAATAATAAACATTAGAATGTCAATATGAGATTTACAGATGCATAGTGTTATTATTATTATTATTATAATTATTATTAGTATTAAACATTAGAATGTAGATATGAGATTTACAGATGCATATTATTATTATTATTATTATTATTATTATTATTATTATTATTATTGATAGGTACCTTTTAAATCTGGTATGAAAACAATGAGCTATAAGCCAGATCTTTTTTTCATGAACATTAGAATGTCAATATGAGATTTACAGATGCATATTATTATTATTATTATTAAACATTAGAATGTAGATATGAAATTTACAGATGCTATTTATTATTATTATTATTATTATTATTATTATTATTATTATTATTATTGATAGGTATCGATTACACCTGTTATGAAAAAAATGAGCTATAAGCCATATTTTTTTGATGAACATTAGAATGTCGATATGAGATTTACAGATGCATATTATTATTATTATTATTATTAAACATTAGAATGTCAATATGAGATTTACAGATGCATATGGTTATTATTATTATTATTATTAGTAGTAGTAGTAGTAGTATTATTATTATTAAACATTAGAATGTAGATATGAAATTTACAGATGCATTTTATTATTATTATTATTATTATTATTATTATTATTATTATTAATAGGTATCTAATAAATCTGGTATGAAAAAAAATAGCTATAAGCCAGATCTTTTTTCATGAACATTAGAATGTCGATATGAGATTTACAGATGCATATTATTATTATTGTAAAAAAAGAGGAAAATCCGAATTGCCCTGCCCAACTCCTCTAATCTCAGCGCTAAGGAGCAATATAAGCTCTACACCAGTCAAATAGATCCAGGTATATGGTGAAAATTAATTAATAAATGAATAGGTGGACAAAAGATGTCCGTCAGCAGCCACTTAAAACAATAAAAATATTAAACAAAAATGATGTATCAAAAAACTGTATAGCAAGCAACAGTAAAAATTGCATCAAAGTAGCGCTAAAATCAGTTAATAAAAACCGACTTGTGAATATATATATAAAAATACATATGAAAATACATAGATAGGGAGAGCTTGATTGAAGCAAAAGGACACCATGACTAAGCATGAAAGGTCCATAAAATATGACAGTCTATGGGAAGTGGGAGAAATAAATCAAAATCACTTTTCACGCGATGGGTGACCTCTCTCCAAAGATAACTTCACAGATATATTCCACACACCCCTTAGGGGTTTAAACTCACCACAATGATGAAAATATTATGCCTGAACGATATCCAAAGCGGACTGCTCAGTCGGTGTGTCTCAGCAAACTTCCGTCATCCAGGAACATAGGAAGACAAAAGCTCCACATAGTGTAATCCCGTTTCAAATGTATTTATTAAAACAACATAAAAATTCCATCAAACCAGATGCTACAAAAGTTCCCACTCGAGGAAATCTGGCTCAATGTCAGCATTAATTGCATAGGTGTATCACTCAGCTCGCTATTGCTGACAGTCTGAATGAACCTGATAAGCCAAATGAGCCGCTGGATGTTATCTCTGTGTTAAAAGAAACTCCAGCGTGATCCCCTAATTGCTTCCTGCTCCTTCACAGGATCTGTGGGAAAAAAGAGAGCTTCTCTGTTTGAAATGTCAAAGTGCTGTGAAATCACTCCCTGGGAAGCTCTCTTTTTTCCCACAGATCCTGTGAAGGAGCAGGAAGCAATTAGGGGATCACGCTGGAGTTTCTTTTAACACAGAGATAACATCCAGCGGCTCATTTGGCTTATCAGGTTCATTCAGACTGTCAGCAATAGCGAGCTGAGTGATACACCTATGCAATTAATGCTGACATTGAGCCAGATTTCCTCGAGTGGGAACTTTTGTAGCATCTGGTTTGATGGAATTTTTATGTTGTTTTAATAAATACATTTGAAACGGGATTACACTATGTGGAGCCTTTGTCTTCCTATGTTCCTGGATGACGGAAGTTTGCTGAGACACACCGACTGAGCAGTCCGCTTTGGATATCGTTCAGGCATAATATTTTCATCATTGTGGTGAGTTTAAACCCCTAAGGGGTGTGTGGAATATATCTGTGAAGTTATCTTTGGAGAGAGGTCACCCATCGCGTGAAAAGTGATTTTGATTTATTTCTCCCACTTCCCATAGACTCTCAGATTTTACGGACCTTTCATGCTTAGTCATTGTGTCCTTTTGCTTCAATCAAGCTCTCCCTATCTATGTATTTTCATATGTATTTTTATATATACAGGTCCTTCTCAAAAAATTAGCATATTGTGATAAAGTTCATTATTTTCTGTAATGTACTGATAAACATTAGACTTTCATATTTTTTAGATTCATTACACACAACTGAAGTAGTTCAAGCCTTTTCTTGTTTTATTATTGATGATTTTGGCATACAGCTCATGAAAACCCAAAAATCCTATCTCAAAAAATTAGCATATTTCATCCGACCAATAAAAGGAAAAGTGTTTTTAATACAAAAAAAGTCAACCTTCAAATAATTATGTTCAGTTATGCACTCAATACTTGGTCGGGAATCCTTTTGCAGAAATGACTGCTTCAATGCGGCGTGGCATGGAGGCAACCAGCCTGTGGCACTGCTGAGGTGTTATGGAGGCCCAGGATGCTTCGATAGCGGCCTTAAGCTCATCCAGAGTGTTGGGTCTTGCGTCTCTCAACTTTCTCTTCCCAATATCCCACAGATTCTCTATGGGGTTCAGGTCAGGAGAGTTGGCAGGCCAATTGAGCACAGTAATACCATGGTCAGTAAACCATTTACCAGTGGTTTTGGCATTGTGAGCAGGTGCCAGGTCGTGCTGAAAAATGAAATCTTCATCTCCATAAAGCTTTTCAGCAGATGGAAGCATGAAGTGCTCCAAAATCTCCTGATAGCTAGCTGCATTGACCCTGCCCTTGATAAAACACAGTGGACCAACACCAGCAGCTGACATGGCACCCCAGACCATCACTGACTGTGGGTACTTGACACTGGACTTCAGGCATTTTGGCATTTCCCTCTCCCCAGTCTTCCTCCAGACTCTGGCACCTTGATTTCCGAATGACATGCAAAATTTGCTTTCATCCGAAAAAAGTACTTTGGACCACTGAGCAACAGTCCAGTGCTGCTTCTCTGTAGCCCAGGTCAGGCGCTTCTGCCGCTGTTTCTGGTTCAAAAGTGGCTTGACCTGGGGAATGCGGCACCTGTAGCCCATTTCCTGCACACGCCTGTTCACGGTGGCTCTGGATGTTTCTACTCCAGACTCAGTCCACTGCTTCCGCAGGTCCTCCAAGGTCTGGAATCGGTCCTTCTCCACAATCTTCTTCAGGGTCCGGTCACCTCTTCTCGTTGTGCAGCGTTTTCTGCCACACTTTTTCCTTCCCACAGACTTCCCACTGAGGTGCCTTGATACAGAACTCTGGGAACAGCCTATTCGTTCAGAAATTTCTTTCTGTGTCGTACCCTCTTGCTTGAGGGTGTCAATGATGGCCTTCTGGACAGCAGTCAGGTCGGCAGTCTTACCCATGATTGCGGTTTTGAGTAATGAACCAGGCTGGGAGTTTTTAAAAGCCTCAGGAATCTTTTGCAGGTGTTTAGAGTTAATTAGTTGATTCAGATGATTAGGTTAATAGCTCGTTTAGAGAACCTTTTCATGATATGCTAATTTTTTGAGATAGGAATTTTGGGTTGTCATGAGCTGTATGCCAAAATCATCAATATTAAAACAAGAAAAGGCTTGAACTACTTCAGTTGTGTGTAATGAATCTAAAATATATGAAAGTCTAATGTTTATCAGTACATTACAGAAAATAATGAACTTTATCACAATATGCTAATTTTTTGAGAAGGACCTGTATATTCACAAGTCGGTTTTTATTAACTGATTTTAGCGCTACTTTGATGCAATTTTTACTGTTGCTTGCTATACAGTTTTTTGATACATCATTTTTGTTTAATATTATTATTATTATTATTATTATTATTATTATTATTAAACATTAGAATGTCAATATGAGATTTACAGATGCATATAGTTATTATTATTATTAGTATTAATAAACGTTAGAATGTAGATATGAAATTTACAGATGCATATTATTATTATTATTATTGATAGGTACCTATTAAATCTGTTATGAAAACAATGAGCTATAAGTGCAATTTTTTTTTCATGAACATTAGAATGTTGATATGAGATTTACAGATGCATATTAATATTAATATTGTTGTTATTAACATAGGAACCCATTAAATCTGTTGAGTGTGAGCATAATGTTTGCTGAAAATTATGTTGTAGACATGGTAATAGTGCAGTGTTTTCCAGTTACACGTGTAATCATATAAAAGAATTATGAAAACAATGCAAAGGACAATTGCCTTTATCCAACTCTTTTTTTTTTTTTTGTCAAAGGAATCCACCAGGTGCAGAATAAAGATAAGAAGTGAACTATTATTATTATTATTATTATTATTATTATTGCAGGCTAGGTAATACGGGTTGACAGCATTTAAAAAATACATTTTTAATGGAGAAGGTATTTTATTTCAAACATTTTGAAAGAAGAGAAAGGATTTTTAGATAATAGAATAAAGAAAAAGTAATACAGCCACCACATCTAAGGACTGGTAATTAGCAATATATTAATTGTTCTTGGGTTTTCTTATGCTTGAAGCACAGCAGCCATAATGTTTCAAAGACTTATATATTAATGGATGGAGCAAGCTGTAGCAAGGAGCAATAACAAATATTATTTTATTTTTTTCTTATTATAATTGTAGTTGGTGTTAACATAGAAACCCACTAAATCTGTCAATATTTTTTAACTGAGTTTTGGGGTCCAGTTACATGGCATGTGGAATCATATCGGAGGATTATGAAAACAATATTCAACTTTGTCCAACTCATTTTTGGCAAAGTAAGCCACCAGGTGCAGTATAAAAATAAGGGGACTATTATTATTACAGACTTATGCCTTGTACACACCATCGGAATTTCCGATGAAAAAAGTCTGACGGAATTTTTTCATCGGATATTCCGACCGTGTGTGGGCCCCATCGGACTTTTTTCCGTTGGAGTTTAAAAATTTTCCGATGGAAAAAAAATCCTATCGGAAATTCCGATCGTCTGTGTGGAACTCCGACGGAGAAAAAAACACGCATGCTCAGAATCAAGTCGACGCATGCTCGGAAACATTGAGATTCATTTTTCTCGGCTCGTCGTAGGTGTTTTACGTCACCGCATTCTTGAAGATCGGAATTTGGTCTGACCGTGTGTATGCAAGACAGCTTGAACGGGAATTCTGACGGAAAATTCCATCGGATTTTATCTCGTCGGAAATTCCGATCGTGTGTACAGGGTATAAGTGATATGAGTTGATGGCTTTTAATAGGGCACGTTCAATAGAGAAGACATTTTATTTCAATTGCTTTTGATATTAGAGAAGAGATTTTGCAGATTAATAGAATAAATTGAGAACCATGCATGTATATAGTGAAAGAAATGCAACTAAACCAGTTGAGGAGTTTAAATGGTAAAAAGGAATTTAAATTGGACCTAACATACTAGATATATTTTTCATATTTTAGCATGTTAAAATTGAACATGTTAACTATGTCAGGGAGTTTTTACATAGCTTAGTCGATGATTTGAAAATTCAGTTGGCAAAGAACACTCAATAATTGTAAGGAAAATTTGAGAAAAAACAAACAAAAAAAACATGATTTTTCCTGAAAATGGTTGGATGATTAACCACTTCCCATCCCGCATATTGTCATATGACGTCCGCAAGGTAGCTCTCTCATCCCGGACGTGCGTCATATGACATCCTTGGATTCCCATCGGCATAGAGGGAGCGTGCACCGCCAGAGGCGCTCATGCGCCCATCGCGTCACCAAGGAGCTGATGCACAGATCCACGTCCTGACAGGGGAGAGGAGACAAATCGTGTGTTCCTAGTATATAGGAACACCAATCGGTCTCCTCCCCTAGTCAGTCCCATCCCCCCACAGTTAGAACACACAGTCAGGAAACACATTTAACCCCTTGATCGCCCCCTAGTGTTAACCCCTTTCCCTGCCAGTGACATTTACACAGTAATACGTGGCTATTTTTAGCTCTGATCGCTGTATAAATGTCAAGGTTTCAAAAAAGTGTCAAAAGTGTCTGATCTGTCCGCCGCAATGTCGCAGTCACAATAAAAATCACAGATCACCGCCATTATTAGTAAAAATAATAATAATAATAATACAAATGCCATAAATCAATAACCTATTTTGTAGACGCTATAATTTTTGTGTAAACCAATCAATATACGCTTATTGCATTTTTTTTTTACCAAAAATATGTAGAAGAATATATATCGGCCTAAACTGATGAAGAATTTTATTTTATTTTTTTTTAAATAAATTTGGGATATTTATTATAGCAAAAGGTAAAAAATATTGTGCTTTTTTTTTAAAAAAACTGTCGCTCTTTTTTTGTTTATAGCGCAAAAAAAAAAAAACGCAGAGGTGATCAAATACCACCAAAAAAAAGCTCTATTTGTGTGAAAAAATGTATCAAAATTTAATTTGTGTACAGTGTTGCATGACCGCGCAATTGTCATTCAAAATGTTTTACAGCGCTGAAAGCTGAAAATTGGCCTGGGCAGGAAGTGGGTGAAAGTGCCCGGTACTGAAGTGGTTAAAGTAAGCACAGCTTTCCCACATTGACTAAGTTATATAAAAATTCTATTGCAAAGTGAAAATTCAAAGTGAACATGCCATCTCAAAGATGACACAATCAGGCAAATCCTGGCATATGTGTAGTTCTTGGCTGTGTTCACAATTGTTGGCACAGATTAGACCCCTCTCCAATCTCTTACCTCATGATATACTACATAGTTACAATGTTTGTCATGAAGGAGAGTAGGCTTAAAAGAGAAGTATGGGTTTCTTTTTTTTGCTTACATCTATTCTATGTGAACTGCTGTTATCTATAAACCTTTCCAGCCCTCTCAGAAGTGCCCCATTTCTGTTAAAATTAAGATGAATACCTGTGGGAGATTCTACAGTCTTTCATACAGCATCATCCAGACAATGGTGTGAATATAGAGTTTGCATCCACCCTCTTTCCTGTCATTTTGCTTGATTGATGTCGGCTCTCCTCCCTCGGCTTGTTTCTAAGACTTCACAGAGCGTAGCTGCTCCCCCCTCCCTTCTCCCTCCTCCCTCCTCCCCCTCCCTATCTATCAGCACAGCCACGTCTCTTAGGGGAGTGGGGGCAGAGGCAGTTTCAGGTCTGTGTGCACATCTTCACCAACACACCAACACACCCCCTGAAACTTTTCAAACTGAAAATGGACCGTTTTTGCCAGCTGAAGGAAGGTTCATATGCACATGCTATAAAAACTAAAAGAGGTAGAAAAAAAAGACTAGCTGATTTGTGACTAATGTGATATGTACAAGTTATTTAACCCATCCCATACTTCTCCTTTAAGGAAATGCTACCTTCTGCCTGCAGCAGACTATTGACATCACCTGGCCATGCCCTAGTACAGTGATGGCGAACCTTGGCACCCCAGATGTTTTGGAACTACATTTCCCATGATGCTCAACTACACTGCAGAGTGCATGTACATCATGGGAAATGTAGTTCCAAAACATCTGGGGTGCCAAGGTTTGCCATCACTGCCCTAGTAGAATTGTGGTTCACATTTTTTTTTTAAGAATGTTTGTTTGATTTTCTGATCATTAGTGGAATAAAATCTTAGTTTATCATCAAATGTACTGATGTGAATTTTTTAACAAACGTTCATTCAAAAATCGACTAGTGTATAGCCAACTTTAGTAACTTTAGGCAAAGTCACTGAACTGGATCTCAGGTATAGATTATTTATGATAAAAAAGTCCAGTATTTCTAAAATGTGTTCCTGTATATTGTGATGTATCAGGAACATATTCATACAGACTTGTAAAATTACTAAAAGGTTAATTTTAGGGTATATGCGAAGACAAAATGTTTTTGGTTTTGAATAAAGTAGGGAAGGTTATACATCACTGGCAGGGTATTTTTTTTTTGTTGCCTGTGCCTTGCTGGGAAGGTTACCTTATAATTTCTATCCTGAAGATGCAACAGAAAGTTAGAGGACATCTCTCCAAAGTAGATGAGAATTGCCAAAGGAACAGTTGTCCTCATCTGAGGATTTTTTATCACCTCTTGATCTGATGACAACTCAATATTTTGGATTTCTTCATTGATTTCTGGCTTGGTTACAATGGTCAGTAGAACAAATAGAGGGGTAAACCTCACAGACAATAATAAAAACCTAATAATCAAATACCATAAAAACCCACTCTCCCTATAACAAACCATCCACCAAAATTGAATAACCCTAATGTAGCTGCCAAAACAGATCCAACCTACTCTCAGTGTTTTTTAGTCAAGTAAATAAATATATTCATGATCTACTAAATAAACCTAAAAATCCCACCTACAAAGGTGTATAAAATCCAATAATGTTACAAAATAAATGTGTAAATCAGAATATCATCCACAATAAGTCCTTTCAAATACACTTTCTTAGTCCCCACAACTTCTTCACCATATTCGCTGTGAATTAGAAAAATGTATGGTCAATAATTTCTGGTGAGCTTCCACACATTTTTCTAATTCACGGCTCTTATGATAAAGAAGTTGTGGGGACTATGAGAATGTATTTGAAATGACTTATTTTGAACTACACAGTATTCTGGGTGCAAACATTTTTATTGAAAGTTTTAAGGATAAGTTACAAATGTAATATCATTTATAAGCGAAAACGTACAGATCATGGATTGAAAAAGTTCTAAGAATAATATGGAAATGAAAATACATGAAATAAAAGGAAGGATAATAAAGGTCAATCAAGGACAATCAAGTGTGAAGCTTGAGGTAAAGTAATTAAATACCATATATGTAATAATTGTATATAATACAAATAAAAATATAATTATAATCATATAATATAAAGAATATACAGTATTCTGATTTACACATTTATTTCACTACTGGGGTGTAAATCCATTGGAATGGTATACATATTTGTAGGTGCGATTTTAGGTTTATTTACTAGTGTTGGAATGTACTTATTCACTAGTAATAAAAAGTTGACAAATGTTCTTGCCCTTCCCTACCTATCTAAAAAAAATAGTGAATGACTTTTACATAAACTTTAAGTATCAGTAATTGCAACAAATCAAATGACATTTAAAAGATTTTTCCTACAGTAAGATTCATGAGCTACTAAATAAACCTAAAAATCCCACCTACGAATGTATATAAAATAATGTTACAAAATGAAATTTAAAGTGTGAATCAGAGTATAGTCCAAGTTAAGTATTTTCACATTTATACACATTTGTAGGTGGTATTTTAGGTTTGTTTACCAGTGTTGGATAGTACTTATTCACTAGTAATAAAAACCTGACAAATGTTTTTGCCCTTCCCTACCTATCTAAAAAAAAAAAATAGTGAATGCATTTTACATAAACTTTTACAAATTTGAATTTAAAATGATTTTTTACTAACCAGTTAAAGTATCAGTAATTGCAACAAATTAAATTACAGTTAAAACATTTTTCTTTTGCTTCCCCACCCAAGGCCAAAGATGCAGTGCAACAATTACAGCCGTGTGACAGAAATATTTATTTTGGGTTTTCAGAATCTTCACAGTCTTGCCATCATTTTCTTTCTCTTACTGCTAATCATCTACTGCATAACACTATGTGGGAACCTGCAGATCATCTTATTGGTGTCATCCAGCAAAAAACTCCAAAAGCCAATGTACTTCTTCCTTGCTCAGTTAGCCTTTTCAGACATCTTACTGAGCACATCTATTGTACCTAACATGCTCCGTGTTGTTCTCCATGGAGGCGCCACCGTAACATTTGAGAGCTGTCTTACTCAATTTTATTTTTTCACGGCCTCCGAAGCCCTAGAGTGCCTTCTACTTACGGTGATGTCCTACGACCGATATCAGGCCATCTGTAACCCATTACATTATACATCTGTTATAAACCTTGAATTTTGTCTAAAAGCAGTTATTTTGTTTTGGTTATTTATTTTTCTAATTATACTGATGATTTCATTATCAATAAGCCATTTACAATTCTCTGGTTCAAATATCATTGACCATTTCTTCTGTGACTTTGCTCCTCTTCTTGAACTGTCCTGTTCAAACACACTTGTAGTTGAGCTAGAAAGCATGGTGCTGGCGTTCCCTCTCGTTATTTGCCCTTTTGCTGTCATCACAGTTTCCTATATTTATATTGTTTTTACCATCCTAAAAATTCCATCCGTTACTGGGAGGCAGAAAACGTTCTCGACCTGTAGTTCTCATTTGGCTGTGGTGTCCTTATATTATGGGTCATTAATTAGCATCTATTTATTTCCAAACCAAGAAAATATAAAGAAGGTTTTTTCCCTGTTCTACACAGTAATAACACCTCTGCTTAATCCTATAATATACAGCCTAAGGAATAATGATATAAAACAGGCTCTTGCAAAACATTTTGTTTCGCTTAAAGCTAAAATATTGGATTAACCTCCCCCTTTTTCCCCAAATAAGTGAAGAGTTAAAAACCCAAACTAAAAGTCCCACTTACTTTTTTAAATGTGTGGTCATGTGATGCACTGGATTTCGAGTCTTCTTGCTTCTTCACTGCAGATGAGGAGGGGGCTTCTTTAGGTGTCACTGCCTAAAGCCTCGTACACACGGCCAGTTTTCTCGTCAAGAAACTACAAGAAAACTGCCGGGAGAGCTTTCTTCCTGAGAAAACCGGCCGTTTGTACGAGGCTTTCAGGTTTCTCATCAAGAAAACTGGCCAGAATCTCGACGAGAAAAATAGAGAACCTGCTCTCTATTTTCTCGTCGAGATTCTCGTCGGCCTGTTTCCCGTTGAGAAACCCGAGAGTGTGCACGCTTACCTGTCGCTGTGGAAACCCGCACATGCTCAAAATGACTTTGACGCATGCGCGGTAGCTTCCTAGGCATAGGTAGGGTGTATTTAAAAAAGGGGGGTGTATCCGCGCTAACTCAGATCTCCTGTGGATACTCTAAAACCATATAAGGTAAAAAGAGTAAGTGGGAAAAAAACGTGAAGGGTATCATGTATATGATTAGATATACATGAAAAAAAAAAAAAATATATATATATATATATATATATATATTGTGAGGGGGTTAGCTCGGCAGCGGGTGTGTGTGACCCCCGGGATGGGCTCCCCACACAAAACAGGCCCAGCAAACGGAGGTTGTGGTTTTCAAAATCAAAAAGGTGCGGTTTATTTTCTATTTACAGTGACAAAACACAGCAAAGCAAAAGAAACATAAACAAAATAAATCCTGGTCAAGTTGACCTCTGACTAAACATACAGGTTTCCTAACTAACAACTGGGATCAGCCTAGTGCTGTCCTAGTCCCTAAGTCCCTGGTTTTAAATGTCCAAGCAAATAGCCACACAGGCTTTGTCTCACCGCACAGGGGTTCACTCTCCCTAGACAGTCCACACAGGTCTGGTTCCAGGCATGAGCTAACATCTAATGAAGCTGGGAGTTCTTATAGAGGCCTAAATGAGCTGACAAGCTTCAGCTGGTCTCATCAACTCCCTGTCTGCACGACGCCCAGCACTCTCCCTAGAGGTATGAGTCATCCATGAGCCCACTAGCCTTAGCTGGGCTTATACAACTCTCCACCTAGTTGTATAAGTCGGCGTAAAGCCTGAATCTGGGCGAAATATATCTACCCCCCTGGATGCAACCAGGTGACTTTACCTTCCTGCTGTCACATACCCCCCCTCTTGTTTTAACCTCGGGGTTGGAACACCAGCAATCAGGCATTCATGTACTCGAGACAAAGCATCCACATTCCCCATTTGAACGCCAGGGCGATGCTTTACTGTGAAGTTGAATTCCTGGAGGGCCAGGAACCACCTATTCACTCTTCTATTTGTTTCCTTGTTTTGAGCCATCCACTTTAACGGAGCGTGATCCGTAACCATGTCAAAGTGCCTACCTAGCAGGTAGTACCGAAGGGAATCTAGAGCCCACTTCACCGCTAAACACTCCTTTTCAACGGTGGCGTAATTTACCTCATGGGACTTCAACTTCCTGCTGAGGTAAATGACTGGGTGCTCTTCCCCGTTCCAGACCTGGGACAATACTGCTCCTAACCCCACATCTGACGCATCACTTTGTACGACAAAGTCTTTAGAGAAGTCGGGTGAGTACAACACTGGCTGGCTACATAAGGCTTGTTTCAAGAATTGGAATGCTGCCTCAGCCTCGGGGGTCCATTTAATCATGACCGACCCTTTCCCCTTCGTCAGGTTGGTTAGGGGCACAGCCTTAGAAGCAAAGTGGGGAATGAATCGCCGATAATACCCAGCGATTCCCAGAAAGGCTCGTACCTGCTTCTTGCTGTTGGGACGTGGCCAACTCTGGATGGCCTCGACTTTGCTGAGTTGGGGTTTTATTACTCCCCTCCCAATGGTGTACCCAAGATATTTGGCCTCCTCCTGCCCAATGGTACACTTCTTGGGGTTAGCCGTAAACCCCGCTTCCCGAACAGAGTCCAGGACTGCTTGCACTTTTGGCAGATGTGAGGCCCAATCTGTGCTATGGACAATTACGTCATCCAGGTAAGCCGCAGCATACTTCCGATGGGGCCTCAGCATCTGGTCCATTTTCCGCTGGAATGTGGCCGGCGCATTCTGTAACCCGAACGGCATTCTCTTATATTGGAACGCCCCGTCTGGGGTTACAAATGCGGTTTTCTCTTTGGCCGACTTGGCCAGGGGGATTTGCCAATACCCTTTTGTGAGGTCAAGAGTCGTCATGTATCGGGCTGTTCCCAGCCGGTCGATCAACTCATCTATACGTGGCATGGGGTAGGTGTCAAATTTTGTAACTTTGTTCAACTGACGAAAATCGTTACAAAATCGCCAGCTCCCATCCGGTTTAGGCACCAACACGATGGGACTAGACCAATCACTTTGGGACTCCTCTATCACCCCTAAGTTCAGCATTTTCTGTACTTCCTCCCGTATTGCCTCCCGTCGGGCCTCTGGGATCCGATAGGGTTTTAACTTCACCCTTTCACCGGGCGGGGTAATGATGTCATGCTCTACCCCAGATGTTTGTCCCGGCAGCTCAGAGAATACCTCCTTGTTGCGAAGCACAAACTCCTTAACCTCCTGTTGTTGGGGTTGTGACAAGGTGGCTGCTATTCCAACCTCAGGAATCACGCAACCAGTTTGAGCTGGTGACCAAGTGTCTGCGACTAGGGACTCTCTATCCCTCCAGGCTTTCAACAGATTAACGTGATAGATCTGTTCGGGCTTTCACCTTCCTGGTTGTCTGACCTTGTAATTCACTTCGCTCACTTTTTCCATTATCTCGTAGGGGCCTTGCCATTTGGCAAGGAATTTACTTTCAACCGTAGGGACAAGTACCAGTATCCGATCCCCCGGGGAAAAGGTACGGGTCTTGGCTCCACGGTTGTACACTCTCTGCTGTGCTAACTGCGCTTGGGCCAAATGTTCCTTCACGATGGGCATTACCTGTGCAATTCGGTCTTGCATCAGGGCGACATGCTCAATCACACTCCTGTGGGGAGAACTCTCACTTTCCCAAGTTTCCTTGGCAATATCCAACAGCCCTCTTGGGTGTCTCCCATACAGTAACTCAAAGGGGGAGAATCCCGTTGAGGATTGGGGCACCTCCCTAATAGCAAACATCAGATAAGGAAGTAGACAGTCCCAATCCTTTCCATCTCTATCCACCACTTTCTTCAACATTTGTTTTAGGGTTTTGTTGAATCTTTCAACCAGCCCATCGGTTTGGGGGTGATACACAGATGTACGTAATTGCGTCACTTTGAATAATTTACACAGCTCCTTCATAACCCGGGACATAAAGGGTGTACCTTGGTCCATAAGCAGTTCTTTACAAATACCCACCCGGCTAAACACAAGAGATAGCTCTTTGGCTATGGTTTTGGCCGAGGTATTTCGGAGAGGGATCGCTTCTGGATAACGGGTGGCATAGTCCATTATAACTAATATGTACTGGTGCCCCCTAGCGGACTTGATTATAGGACCTACCAAATCCATGGCGATCCTCTCAAACGGGACCTCAATGATGGGTAGAGGGACCAGCGGGCTACGGAAATGTGGCATCGGGGCCGACCTCTGACACACAGGGCAGGAGGAACAATAATTTTCTACGTCCTTCATCACCCCCGGCCAATAGAATCTCTGTAATACCCTCTCTCGGGTTTTCTCTGTCCCCAGATGACCTCCAAGAATGTGCCCATGGGCCAACTCCAACACCAACTTCCTGTAAGGTTTGGGCACCACAAGCTGCTCAACGGTTTCTTCTGCCCTTTTTGCCACCCGATACAGTAGGTCCTTCTCTACGCTGAAGTATGGGTAAGTGCAGGTATTATCTGGGTTCACTAACTCGCCATCTATTTTCACTACGTTTTCCCGTGCCTTTATTAGGGCGGGGTCTTTCAACTGTTCTGTGGCAAAGTTTTCCCTGTGAACCTCAAGATCAGAAAACTCCACAGACGGTAGGTTTTCGTCTGAGGAGGTGGGCTCCTCTCCAGTTTCTTGAGTCTCCCCTGCCAATACTGATAAGGGAAATTCCGGAGAGTCCTCACCACTCTCAGGGGAGTTTTGGCTATCACATTCCTGGTACATAGGGGCACCAGTGAGGGGCTCAGGATCATCCCACAGTTCCCAGAACTTCGGAAAATCCCTTCCCACAATGGCGTCATGCGGTAACTGAGATACTAAGCCCACTGGATGAGAGAGGGTACCTTTGGGGGTCTCGAAACACACTGTAGTCACTGGATACTCTCGGGTGTCCCCATGCACACAAATAACAGCTACCTTGCTATTCCCAGAGACCTCTGTTTTAACTAACTCAGCCTTTATCAGGGTCACAAGGCTACCTGAATCCAGCAATACCACAACATTTCTACCATTAACACACATTTTGCATAAATGTTTCTCAGTTCCTCGAATGGCAGTGCATGCGACTGTCGCACACAGCGACTGACGTCTGCCCGTCAGAAAGTCACACTGCATGGGTTCCTCCACAACCGGGCAATTGGCTGCAATATGTCCCGCTTGCCGGCAGCGGTAGCAAACGATCCTTCTTGCCGCCTCTTGAGCCGCTGATTTCCCAGGCTGTTCTCGCCAAACTTGGGGTAGAGCTCCCACCCTCTCACTCTCTCCACCCTTACCCCTTGGAATCCTCTTATCCGCCCCTGGGGATGGTCTGGTCTTAGGGTGGAAAGTCCGAGTGTCTCTGGAAGAGGCCGTCAGGTTCTCTGTAGCCAAGTATTTCTCCACACGATCCACAAGACCATCGGCCGTCTCTGGGTCTCCATGGCTTACCCACTTTTGGATGGCAGTAGGAAGAGCTCTCAAAAACCGATCCATTACAACACGTTCCACAATCTTTGGTGCGGACAAAGTCTCTGGCTGTAGCCACTTTCTGCTCAGGTGAATGAGATCATACATTTGAGACCTGGGGGGTTTTCCAAGCTGGAAAGTCCAGTTATGCACACGCTGAGCCCGGACAGCCTGGGTGACACCCAGCCTTGCCAATATTTCAGCTTTTAGCATCACATAGTCTTTTGCTTGGTTAGGCTCTAGGTCATAGTAAGCTTTCTGCGATTCACCAGTTAACAGAGGAGCCACCAGTCCAGCCCACTGCTCCTCAGGCCACTTTTCTCTTTCAGCGGTCCTTTCAAATGTGGTCAAAAATACCTCTGGATCATCCTCTCCAGTCATTTTTGTCAATAAACGACTCACCCCAAAGGACGCGGTATTAGTGGGACGGCTTTCCTCACTGGTCTGCGGACGTTGCTGCATTACTGCTTCCATCTGTTGTTGTAGTCTCTGCTCTTGCTTCTGCAACAGGTCTATGAAGCGGGCCTCAGATTGCTGCTGGGCTTGTTGCTGAGCCTCCAGACTCTGTTGCAAAGTTGCGTTTGTCTGCTGCTGGGCTGCAAGGCTCTGTTGATGAGCTTGCTGCTGGGCTGCGAAGTTCTGTTGTTGAGCTGCAAGGCTCTGTTGATGAGCTGCAAGGCTCTTTTGCAAACCTGCATTTGTCTGCTGTTGATTGGCATTTGCTAGAGCCAGCTGCTTCAGTATCTCCTCCATGCTGGCTTAAAAAAAACTGCCACTGGTTCTCCACCAACTGTGAGGGGGTTAGCTCGGCAGCGTGTGTGTGTGACCCACGGGATGGGCTCCCCACACAAAACAGGCCCAGCAAACGGAGGTTGTGGTTTTCAAAATCAAAAAGGTGCGGTTTATTTTCTATTTACAGTGACAAAACACAGCAAAGCAAAAGAAACATAAACAAAATAAATCCTGGTCAAGTTGACCTCTGACTAAACATACAGGTTTCCTAACTAACAACTGGGATCAGCCTAGTGCTGTCCTAGTCCCTAAGTCCCTGGTTTTAAATGTCCAAGCAAATAGCCACACAGGCTTTGTCTCACCGCACAGGGGTTCACTCTCCCTAGACAGTCCACACAGGTCTGGTTCCAGGCATGAGCTAACATCTAATGAAGCTGGGAGTTCTTATAGAGGCCTAAATGAGCTGACAAGCTTCAGCTGGTCTCATCAACTCCCTGTCTGCACGACGCCCAGCACTCTCCCTAGAGGTATGAGTCATCCATGAGCCCACTAGCCTTAGCTGGGCTTATACAACTCTCCACCTAGTTGTATAAGTCGGCGTAAAGCCTGAATCTGGGCGAAATATATCTACCCCCCTGGATGCAACCAGGTGACTTTACCTTCCTGCTGTCACAATATATATATATATATATATATATACATATATATTTTCTATTTGGCTTTAAGTGCTGCAAATGAATAACTGGAATATGCAATTACAAATATATGAGAAATAAAGAACAAATGTGCAACCTCTTAGTGACAAATACTATACTAAAAACTTGCAGCTGACATAGTGCTGCAATTTGGTGTATGTAAAACAACAAAACAAACTTTTCATAAAAAGCACAACAAAGTTCATAGAAGGGATGGCCACTCGCTGCGTTTCTCCGTATGAGCCTCCTCTCCCAGACAAAGCCTCATACGGAGAAACGCAGCGTCGGGCGGAGCTGTAAGATCCTGACGTCACCACGCATCAGCTGATCGGATTACACCGCAGCTGAGAATCCTTTTTTTCGTTTGAAAATGTTGGCGCTTTCATGTATAATACCCAGGATTGTAAATAAAGGGTATCTTATTTTTAAGAATACTGCACCATGAAGCGTCTTTTTTCCTTTTAAATCCCACTATACAATCTAACACGCCTGGAGGGGGAATTGACAAGCTGAGCAACAGAAAGGTGGTTCGGTTTTTCCCTGCCTCTGCAGACGTGTTCCTTGGAGTTCCTGCTGGATGTGCTGCTGGGTTCCTACCATCTGAGTGATCCGTGAAGGACATTGAGCCTCAAAAGATCCCTGTAATGGGGATCCGTCTGATCTGGTAAGCAGTTTGTACATCCATTTTCTACCTGAGCAAGTTGGGAAGTGTTGAATTTTTACCTGCACCCATCTTCAATGTGGGGAATATAGGATAATATTCCGAGTGGCCATCCCTTCTATAAACTTTGTTGTGCTTTTTATGAAAAGTTTGTTTTGTTGTTTTACATACACCAAATTGCAGCACTATGTCAGCTGCAAGTTTTTAGTATAGTATTTGTCACTAAGAGGTTGCGCATTTGTTCTTTATTTCTCATAGGTAGGGTGTAGCAAGATGGCGGCGGCGGCATCGGATGTGACGAGCGCACGCTCGTCGTAGTCGATGACATCACCGCGTTCGTTCCATTCAAAAGAACGGCGGTTCTTTTGAATCAAGCGTGTGTACACACAGCCGGGACAAGATTTTTGTCAAGAATCTCGTCAGGAAAAACAATGTTTTTTTTCCTGACGAGATTCTCGGCCGTGTGTACGAGGCTTTAGAGATGTGGACACTTCCTACTGACTGTCATGTGGTGGTGTCTTCTCAGGCCCTAGAAATTATAACATCATGGTGGTGCTGGCAAAGAACGTGGATGGTGGACTAAAACTGGCCTTACACCGGTAGAATTTAATTTGAAAATGTTAATTTTAAGATTGTTTGATTTTCTAAATGTTTAGTAGAGGTAATGGTTAGTTGGATCAAGCCGATGTTTATTTTTCACCAGAGTGATGAGAATATTTGAAGGAGCAAGATGGAAACTTTTTCATGAGCAAACAAAATTTTAACAGTGAATGTGTATTTCATTTAGACACCCAAAATCCCTGAGGCTGCTGCTGGGCGCCACCATTTTGGATATGACGTCAGAAGCCCCAGAAGCTATCACTCAAGCAAAACTCTTCATTATCCCCATTTGCTCTTCCCCTAGCAGCTACATAAAAAATGTAGGGATGTGAGGGGAAGGGTGGAGGTGCTGGGCTAGCACAGATAATAATTGAACACTCCCAGAAGAGTAGAGGGTTATTGTCATGGATATGCAGTAGTGTTTGTCTGTCAGCTTACCTTCCTTCCCATGTGTTCATCTTAGAGGCCTGAACCCTTTCACCTGGCTTCCTTTATAATCTCCTCCCAGCCTGACTCCACCCCAGGCCCTATCACAGAACACTATATTAACCTGTGCACTGCAAGCCTGCTTTGCTGATCAACGTGTTTGTTAGGCATTGTGTGTTTG
The DNA here is from genome assembly GCA_029206835.1 of Rana muscosa. NCBI lineage: Eukaryota > Metazoa > Chordata > Amphibia > Anura > Ranidae > Rana > Rana muscosa. The sequence goes on along the minus strand of CM055118.1, from coordinate 363,671,127 downwards.
GGTTCCTGCCTGCCGTGTGCTACGTCTGTCTCTCTGTTACGTTATTGGCTTGCCCCCGACTATCCCTGTCTGCTCGTGACCCTTGACCTTCGGCTTGTCTTTCGTTATCCTTGTCTGCTTGTGGCCCTTGACTTTCAGCTTGTTATTCGTTCCTGTTATATCTCATGCTGCTGCTTCCCCTCTTGTCCCCTTATCCTATGGGGCGTGAGCTAGGAGACTCTAGGGGCCGCGACCTGGACCCAGCCTGCAGCATAACATCCTCACCACTAGAGGCTCTGGAGAAGACCTGCTGGGTCTTAGACTCCGCGCCCTGGGGAATTTTGGCTCTAGCTTCCCATAGGATCCCAGTTGTGCTCCTCTGGTCCCGCTTTCCACAACCACACAGTTTCCTATCCGCAGCAGTCAGCCATAGGGTTCACTACCTTGCGGTGCACTCCTGTCCCCCTACGGTGTGCATCTGTCACCTGGCCACAGGTGACCTGACAGTTTGATCAGCCATGAACCCGGCTGACATCCCGCTCCCCACGGATGATCCATTGCAGGGCATAGTTTGCAGACTTGAAACCCAGGAATCGAATCAGACTCAGGTGATGCGATTCCTCCAGGATCTGGCTTCTCGCTTCGAGCAGCTTCAGGCCTCCTTGGGAACCCTGAATCCGCAACCTCAAATACAACCAGCGGCTGCACCTATTGCACCAGTCGCAGCCACACACTCATTACAACTGCCAGCTCCGTCCCGTTTCTCTGGGGACTCCAAGGCTTGCAGGGGGTTCCTTAGCCAATGCACAATTCATTTTGAGCTTCAGCCCCAAAACTTCCTGTCTGATCGGGCTAAGGTAGCCTATATCATTTCCCTCCTCTCTGGTGAAGCTTTAGCCTGGGCAGCCCCTCTGTGGGAACTGAATGATCCAGTGGTTTCTAGCCTGTCTGGCTTCTTGAAACTTTTTCGGAATATCTTCGAAGAACCGGCTCGTGTCTCTTCAGCGGCCAGCGCCCTTTTTCGTCTCCGCCAAGAGTCTGCTTCTGTGGGACAGTATGCCCTTCATTTCCACATACTGTCGGCTCAGTTGAGCTGGAACAATGAGGCCTTAGTCGCAACCTTTTTGCATGGCCTGTCTGATAGAGTGAAGGATGAATTAGCAGGAAGAACCATCCCCACTGATCTGGCCGGCGTTATCTCCTTGTGTAACCAGATCAATATTCGCTTTCAGGAGAGGACCTTAGAAAAGCAATGCCAGCACTCCTTGGTTCTTAGTCAGCCTGAGCTCCCCTCTCTTCGACCCGTAGAGCATCTCCTACCAGCTGAGGAACCCATGCAGCTGGGTCGGACCAGGCTATCCCCCGAGGAACGTGCTAGGCGCAGAACTCTTGGTCTGTGTCTTTACTGTGGGGGCAAAGGTCATTTTCGTGACACTTGCTCTCTTTGTCCAGAAAAACGTTCGGGTCCACTTCATCTGGAAAGTGGAGTATTGGACCCAGAAATATCACCTTCCTCTTCTCGTCTTCTGCTTTCTGTGTTCCTTCATGTTGGTGCTTCTTCTCATTCGGTCTCAGCATATCTGGATTCCGGAGCCGCTGGTAATTTCATGGACTGGGAAATCGCATCGTCCATGAGACTTACTCTTTTGCCCCTCACCACGCCATTGGTGGTCTTGGCGATTGATGGTACTGTTCTCCCAGGGAGACCTATCCGCTTCCAAACCCTCCCTGTTAAGATTTCGGTAGGGACACTCCACCAGGAGTGGATATCCTTCCTTATCTTACCCAAGGCCTCAACGCCTATAATTTTGGGTCTCCCATGGTTACAGCTCCATTCTCCTCATGTGGACTGGACTACTGGACAGATCCTGGCTTGGGGTCCCTCCTGTTCCTCGTCCTGCTTACCCAAGGTTTCCCCCTGTGAACCTGAGCCGGTCATTCATTCCAGGTTGCAGCACCATTTACATTTATCTGTCCCTAACCACCCTTGGACACACAGCCAGGCTAGCTTGTCTACAAGTCCTGCAGTCGCTACGTCTTGCGATGTGATTCAGGTAGTCGCTACACCTGACTCAGCTATTCACTCTGCCTCTGTACTAGTTATGCCAGTCCAGCCCATGCCCAGTGAGCCTCCTACTTTTTCTGGTTCAGGACATTCTGCTTGTCCTTCAGCTATTCAGCTTGACTCCGGCGACATGTCACCTAACCAACCTGACTTCAGGGTTCCACTGACATCTGCCCAGTCTGATGGTCCTGTGCAAGATGACCAGTCCCCCTTTAAGGGTCTAGGGGACCCTCCTCAGATTCCTGTTGATCCTCTCATGCCCTTGCTTATTCCTAGAGAGCCTTTGGTCCTCAATAGATCTTCTTGTCATCTCCCTACCTCGTTTTCGGTCTCTGAGGATAATCTTAAGTACGAGGTTAGACAAGTTCTGGATTCTCGACTCTGCAGAGGCATTCTTCAGTACCTTGTGCATTGGAGAGGTTTTGGTCCTGAGGAGGTGTCTTGGATCGCTGCATCTGATGTCGCTGCACCTCATCTGTTGAGGAGGTTTCATCAGAGATTTCCCTTTAAGCCTGGGCCCAGGCGGGGGAGGGCCCATAAGAGGGAGGGTACTGTCATGGATATGCAGTAGTGTTTGTCTGTCAGCTTACCTTCCTTCCCATGTGTTCATCTTAGAGGCCTGAACCCTTTCACCTGGCTTCCTTTATAATCTCCTCCCAGCCTGACTCCACCCCAGGCCCTATCACAGAACACTATATTAACCTGTGCACTGCAAGCCTGCTTTGCTGATCAACGTGTTTGTTAGGCATTGTGTGTTTGGGTTCCTGCCTGCCGCGTGCTACGTCTGTCTCTCTGTTACGTTATTGGCTTGTCCCCGACTATCCCTGTCTGCTCGTGACCCTTGACCTTCGGCTTGTCTTTTGTTATCCTTGTCTGCTTGTGGCCCTTGACTTTCAGCTTGTTATTCGTTCCTCTTATATCTCGAGCTGCTGCTTCCCCTCTTGTCCCCTTATCCTACGGGGCGTAAGCTAGGAGACTCTAGGGGCCGCGACCTGGACCCAGCCTGCAGCATAACATCCTCACCACTAGAGGCTCTGGAGAAGACCTGCTGGGTCTTAGACTCCGCGCCCTGGGGAATCTTGGCTCTAGCTTCCCATAGGATCCCGGTTGTGCTCCTCTAGTCCCGCTTTCCACAACCACCCAGTTTCCTATCCGCAGCAGTCAGCCATAGGGTTCACTACCTTGCGGTGCACTCCTGTCCCCCTACGGTGTGCATCTGTCACCTGGCCACAGGTGACCTGACAGTTATGACATGAAAGGAGCAGGAGGGATGTGCTAGGGAACTGACTCTTCCTGAAGAAATAAGGTCAAAAGCATGTTTTAAGTCCATAAAAAATAGTCAATTTGAATAAATAATTATTGTAATTTTCCTTTCATGGTGTCAATCCTTGGCAGCATATCATCACATGTACAGTCAGGTCCATAAATATTGGGAAATCGACACAATTGTAATCTTTTTGGCTCTATGCACCACCACAATGGATTTGAAATTAAACGAACAAGATGTTCTTTAACTGCAGACTTTCAGCTTTAATTTGAGGGTATTTGCATCCAAATCAGGTGAACGGTGTAGGAATTACAACAGTTTGTATATGTGCCTCCCACTTTTTAAGGGACCAAAAGTAATGGGACAATTGGCTGCTCAGTGTTCCATGGCCAGGTGTGTGTTATTCTCTCATTATCCCATTTACAAGGAGCAGGTAACAGGTCCAGAGTTAATTTCAAGGGTGCTATTTGCATTTGGAATCTGTTGCTTTCAACTCTCAATATGAGATCCAAAGAGCTGTCACTATCAGTGAAGCAAGCCATCATTAGGCTGAAAAAACAAAACAAACCCATCAGAGAGATAGCAAAAACATTAGGTGTGGCCAAATCAACTGTTTGGAACATCCTTAAAAAGAAAGAACGCATCGGTGAGCTCAGCAACACCAAAAGACCCGGAAGACCACAGAAAACAACTGTGGTGGATGACCGAAGAATTCTTTCCCTGGTGAAGAAAACACTCTTCACAACAGTTGGACAGATCAAGGACACTCTCCAGGAGGTAGGTTTATGTGTGTCAAAGTCAACAATCAAGAGAAGACTTCACCAGAGTGAATACAGAGGGTTCACCAGAAGATGTAAACCATTGGTGAGCCTCAAAAACAGGAAGGCCAGATTAGAGTTTGCCAAACAACATCTAAAAGAGTCTTCACAGTTTTGGAACAACATCCAATGGACAGATGAGACCAAGATCAACTTGTACCAGAGTGATGGGAAGAGAAGAGTATGGAGAAGGAAAGGAACTGCTCATGATCCAAAGCATACCACCTCATCAGTGAAGCATGGTGGTGGTAGTGTCATGGCGTGGGCATGTATGGCTGCCAATGGAACTGGTTCTCTTGTATTTATTGATGATGTGACTGCTAAAAAACCCAGCAGGAAGAATTTTGAAGTGTTTTGGGCAATATTATCTACTCATGTTTAGCCAAATGCTTCAGAACTCATTGGACGGTGCTTCACAGTGCAGATGGACAATGATCCGAAGCATACTGCGAAAGCAACCAAATAGTTTTTTAGGGGAAAGAAGTGGAATGTTATGCAATGGCCAAGTCAATCACCTAACCTGAATCCGATTGAGCATGCATTTCACTTGCTGAAGACAAAACTGAAGGGAAAATGCCCCAAGAACAAGCAGGAACTGAAGACAGTTGCAGTAGAGGCCTGGCAGAGCATAACCAGGGATGAAACCCAGCGTCTGGTGATGTCTATGCGTTCCAGACTTCAGGCTGTAATTCACTGCAAAGGATTTGCAACCAAGTATTTAAAAGTGAAAGTTTGATTTATGATTGTTAATCTGTCCCATTACTTTTGGTCCCTTAAAAAGTGGGAGGCACATATACAAACTGTTTTAATTCCTACACCGTTCACCTGATTTGGATGTAAATACCCTCGAATTAAAGCTGAAAGTCTGCAGTTAAAGCACATCGTGTTCGTTTCATTTCAAAGCCATTGTGGTGGTGTATAGAGCCAAAAATATTAGAATTGTGTCGATGTCCCAATATTTATGGACCTGATTGTATGCTGCCATGTTGGCACCAGGAACTGACACTTTCTGGAGCAATCAAGTTTTACAGCAAGGTCAAAATCCCATTGCAAGTCAATAAACATAGAAAATTTTATTAAATACTTATCAAAATTTTCCTTTCATAGTGCCAATCCATGACATCATACTACCATGTGTATTGTCATGTTGGCACCACTGGAGCAATCAAGTTTGACAGCAAGGTCAATGGCCCATTGGAAGTCAATAAATATGGAAAATTCTATCAAATACAGACCATAAATTTTCTTTACTGGTAGCATTCCGCTGAATAACATACATACTGTGCATCTGGTAATATGGTGCCATGTTGGCACCAGGAAAGTTATGGAAAGGAAATCACTGCAAGTAAACATTTTAAATATTAGATTTTTCTGTGTGTTTGCCTTATTTTTTTTGAAGTGTCAGGCCCTCTTTAAAAATTAAAGCTGTAGTCACAGACTAACAAGAAAACTGTGTTATTGAAAGTCTAAAAACCATTCAAATATACAGTATAGCCTAAAAATCACAATATCATAATTTTAAAACTCAACATGTCTTACGAAATGTTGAAGTTCCATCCAACTTATAGTTAAGATGGAAAGCATATATCTTTCAGGTGACATTTCTTACAGTTTTTTAATCATATGCTGTTTACTAGACATGTGCATTCATTTTAGTCCGAATGCATTTTCGTCTGAATTTAGGGGATTTTCTTGTTCATTTTAACAAACGACAACGAACCCGCAGAATCGGAAATCCTAAAGATCCGACATAAAAAATGCTTTATTTTTGTTTCGTTGTGACAACAGTTCGATATAGATAGAAGATTTGACATGACGGTGACAATAGCGATCTGTGTCTATCGAACCTGCGGTCGAATGTGCCTAACCTAACTCTATTAGTCCAAGATTATTCGACATAGAGAGAAAAGATTTGACATTATAGAGACATGAAGATTTGACGAAGCAGATAAAAACATACGATCGCCGCGAGCGGACATTTATGGTCTAATGTTCCACCCATAGGCTATTAGAAGAATTCTAATGTTGGTTGACTAGCAATAATAATTAATAAATATAATTATTACTAGTGATACAACATTAGAATTCTACTATAAGCTTGTGGGCGGAGCATTTGACCAGAAATGTACGATTGCGGCGTCGTACAGTTTAGCTGCTTCGTCGAATCTTCTTAGAACACCCGACAGACACCATAAGCCTTCAATGACAGATTCGACCTTAATTCATTTGGATTTTCGGACGAATGCATTTTTTAACGAAACAAAATAAATAAAAATGAATTTCGGGAGTAACTAAATAAATGTATTTTTCGGACTAAAGAGAAATTCTGAAACAAAATATTTCAATGTGCACATGTCTACTGTTTACTAATCAGTAACCATATCTGTAATTTTTGTATTCTAGTCTATATTTAATGGAAAAAACAGGAGGGTTTACAAACTTCAGATGTCTGTGCAAGCTGTGTAGGTACCAGAATTCGACTTGGTACCATCAGCTTGCAATTAAAGCCACTTTTACATGGATCAGGTCAGCCTGTCAGTTTTTTTCAGGTTGACCTGATCGGAACCTCAATTCTTCTCTATGGAGCGGCAGGTGTAAACGGACATGTGTCTGTTAACACCTGCCTACATTGAATCCTATCCGATCTGCCAAAAACAGACAGATTACTCTGAATAGTCGATTATTAAATTAATATTAATAGAATTATTTATTCATTTTTTTTGGCAAAGAAGAATTCACTGTACTAGATCCACCTTTTCTATGCCATTAATTAATCAACAAAATGGTATTTCATTATATATCAGATAAGGTAATAGTGATCCGCTAAAAGTAAAGATTCTTGTAAATGTATGTTAACCCCCAGCACTGATGTCCATTTACATGGGCCAGCGGGTTTAATGGACTTCCTTATCACGTAACTACTGTGATTGGTTGTCACAGTGGTCACATGATTTGGAGCAATAAATAATGAAACACCAAGCGCTGTACATAACAGCTTAGTCATTGTGCTGGGAGTATGCAGTGAGCACACTCCTGGCAAAGGAACCTCAGTTGTCAATAGAAGTAGATCCGCTACATGTAGGCCAACCATCTTTACTATCACATGCATGCATTAAAGGGGTTGTAAAGATAAAAATGTTTTCATGTATAACTAATGTCTAGTAGGTAGTGATATTGCTAAAAGTAATCATTTTCATATGAGTAATGTATATATACCTGTTGAAAGAGAGCATGTATATAATCCTCTGGCTTTCCTGTAATCCTTCTGTCATCTATTTCCGGGTTTGCGGTGCGCGTTCATTGCAGCGACATCACCCCAATACTGAAACTACAGTACCCACTATGCTTAGCAGCATTGCGCATGCGCAGAGCCGTTTTTTTCCTAATCTAGCCTAATCAGAACGAGCAAAGTTCTCGGACACCCGCCGACCAATGAGTACACAGTCCGCCCATATTATACACCCATTCCCACCTCCCCAGCCTACGCAGCAGGACTGTATTAGTGTACAATGGTAATGTATCTGAATCAGATTTTTAGTGATTTAATAATAAAGCCTGTTAAATATATCAGATTATATTATATTTTACAAATAAGGACTAGCTGATGAAATAAAATTAATAAATCGAAAATAATAATAACAATGTAGACGAGTTTAGGATTTTCAATCTTCAGGCAGCAAGGGGGCGGAGTCAAGGCGGGGCAGTGAAGCTTAGTAAATGAAACTAAGCCAAGGGAGGTGGCGCTGTGGTGTGGTAGACACGCCCACTAACCCACAGCTCCTTTCTCTATCTGCAACGTAGAGAGCTTCCTGACGCTCTCCTATAGTCCAAGGGAGGGGGCGAGCACGACACTCCACACCAGGGAGAAAGCTTTGCATGACAGTGTGGAGTTACAGACAGAAGAACAGGAAGTGAAGATTTCTAAGAAGAAGTAAGGACATTTACAAGCAAAATCGAAGGATGAGGTAAGTGAAGGAGGACTGCACTAAGGTAAAGGAAGCTGTTTAGGGAAACAAAATTGTACCTTTACAACCCCTTTAAGTGGACAGTAAGAGGTTAATGTTTCAATATTTTGGAACATATTTTTATACTGTAGTCACAGCTTGGTGCATGCACATGCCTAGATTGCTGTTGCGGTTTAAAATCTATATTTAAGATTTAATATCTCAAATATATGATATGGGTTAAATAAGAGTTCTTTTGACCAAAAGCCAAATCTTTAACATAATGAACATTTATTATGTGTTTGTTAAAATCTAATCTAATACACAGAAACTATCTATATAGTCTTAAACAAGCAGGAAATAGTAGGTTAAAATATATAAAGTATTTACATGGAGGAATATAGAGCATATTCCTCTGAAACATTAAAGTACAAGCATGTGTAGTTACAGGTCAAACAGACCTTTACCATAGTTACATTTTCAGAACCATCCTGCAGGCTACCTTTCCCTCAAGAGAGAGCTCCCTTCTCCTCCCCTCTGAGTATATCTCTCTATCATGATACCCCATAGGTTGGCCTGGCTTGGGTCATGATTGGAGGGCTTACTCCATAAGTCAGCCCCCTTTCATGCAAATCCTGGTGACTCTATCTGGACAGGAGATTTGATTGCATTTTCCCCGGACTATAGGTGAGGCTCTCTTCATTGTATATCCCAGCATGGGACTCATTGACGAGAGTGGGTTTAACACAATGGAATTGTCTCTCCAAGCTTGGGGCTCCGCAATGTCTAGCTGTTAACAAAAGGGCTTTCATAGGTGCTAAATGAAATATATTCATATTTACAATATTTTACAGCTATTAAATGAAGATTTCACATAACCCATATGGCAACAATTACTATGCATTGCTTACTCTTTCACCTGCATTTACCTTTATGTTCCTTGGAGTTATAAACTTTGAAGGTGGTGGGTCTAGGTGTCAAGCGATGGCAAATAGTATTAGTGAATTAAAACAGAACAGTTGTTCCATGCTATGGATTCCAACATCTAGATTTCTATTACCTGGCCACCTGATGCACAGGGCTAGAATTCATGATTATCCTCATCAGTGGGAAGCTCCAGTCCAGAAAAAAGAAGCTTAAAAATGATGACTTACAATTACATGTAACAACAGAAGGAGAGCCCCACCGCAGAAAGCTCCAGTTCCACTTCAAGGCTAAAATCTGTAGATTGTGCTTAAAATAAAAACAACAGTGAGGAAACACAGCTGGTCATCTATGGAACTCAAGGGTGGACCATTCTTAACATTGCATCATTTGCTAACAGACAAAATAACCTGATGGCTTGTAATGTGTACCATACTGAGGGTGTAATCAGATGAAGGATACCAAGATGTAAGCTTATGCAAGAATGCAAGAATGGGAAATCAAAATTTGTGATAAACAGGAAAAGGTCCACAAACATGCAGTAAAAGCCATAGATGTAACTAGAACCTTCAGAGCCCCGGTGCAAGAAACCATGAAGCAACCCACTGAGCCCAATGACCTTTGCTCCCATTGTGGGACCCTTTATTATGGTCCCGCAGCGGGCCACCTTCCTTCTGATGTTTTGGAACTACATTTCCTATTATGCTCAACTACACTGCAGAGTGCATGAGCATCATGGGGAATGTAGTTCCAAAACATCTGGGGTGACAAGATTCACCACAACTGGTATAGAGTCTATAAGATACAGAATGGTAGTTTCTAGCAGGGTTGAATTAAGTTGACTATCTATGTTTGCCAGCAAGTACACAGGTTGATATCTGCCGGTGTGGTACCAGAACATAATTTGCATATCAGGCTGACTGTAGAGGTGGTTTCTCCACCGCCAGACTGATCCATATAACTTGTGTGGCCACATTTGACTGTCTATGCACATGTGGGAAGACATTGTTATGGAGATGGATGTGTTTTTATACTTTTTTGTGGTTTTGTATTTATTCATATGTCCTTGTGACAACTAATAAAATGTATATGTTTTACAAAAATATCTTTCTGGTACCTAATGTTTAGCCTCTAGAAGTAACACCTGTCCTTGGTGTGTGGATTTCCTTGTTCGCCTCTTTTCTGTGTATACTTTTTTGGTTGCATGAGGCTACACACATTGTGTGTCAATCGATACCAGTGATACATTGCTCCTACTCTAGCCAATTAATTAATTGCATTCAGGATAAATTAGCAAGCAGTATCTGGCTTAGCAGGGCAAAACACTGGATAAAAAAAAGATTTATAGAGGAGGAACTAAATACCCTCCCAGGCCAGCATCAGGTGACTGATTATTGGGATAGGCTGGCTGCTGGGAGACAACCGCTGGTGGACACTGGAACTACCATCTTCTGCTCTGGGAACCACAGCACTACCAGCAGGTGATCCAGGTCCTGACAGGTAAAAGAGTGCCTAGAAAGGAGACTATTCCTCTAGCCTTGAATTTATCTGTAGAGAGTAGGGATGAGCTTCGAGTTCGAGTTGAACTCATGTTCGACTCGAACATTGCCTGTTCGCACGTTCGCCGAACAGCAAACAATTTGGGGTGTTCGCGGAAAATTCGAAAAGCCGCGAAACACCCTGTAAAAGTTTATGGGAGAAATCTAAAGTGCTAATTTAAAAGGCTTATATGCAAGTTATTGTCATAAAAAAAGTGTTTGGGGACCCGGGTACTGCCCCAGGGGACATGTATCAATGCAAAAAAAAGTTTTAAAAACGGCCATTTTTTCAGGAGAAGTGATTTTAATAATGCTTAAAGTTAAACAATAAAAGTGAAATATTCCTTTCGTACCTGGGGGGGGGGGGGGGTGTTTGTATAGTATGCTTGTAAATCAGCGCTTGTTTCCCTTGCTTAGAACTGTCCCTGCACAAAGTGTAATTTCTGAAGGAAAAAAATTAATTTGAAAGCACTCGCGGCTATTATGAATTGACAGCTCCCGGCAATACAGAGAAAAGTCATTTTCTAAAAATAAAATAATTCATGGGGGTCCCCCCAAATTAAATTACCAGGCCCTTCAGGTCTGGTATGGATATTAAGGGGAACCCTGCATCAAATAAAAAAAATAAATAAAAGACGTGGGGTTCCCCCCAAATATCCTTAACATACCCTTCAGGTCTGGTATGGATTTTAAGGGGAACTCCACGTCAAATAAAAAAAAATGGCGTGGAGTTCACCCAAAAATCCATTCCAGACCCTTTATCCGAGCAAGCAACATGGCAGGCCACAGGAAAAGGAGGGGGGACTAGAGAGCGCCCCCCCTCCTGAACGTACCAGGCCACATGCCCTCAACATGGGGAAGATGCTTTGGGGGATCTGTGACCCCCTCAAAGCACCATGTCCCCATGTTGATGGGGACAAGGGCCTTATCCCCACAACCCTTGCCCAGTGGTTGTGGAGGTCTGCGGGCAGGGTTTTTTTTTCATTGATACATGTCCCCTTGGGCAGTCCCTTGGTCCCCACACCCTTTTTAGGACAATAACTTGCATATTAGCCTTGATAATTAGCACTTTTGATTTCAAACGTTCGAGTCCAATGTACTTAATAGGGTTCTAAAGTTTGCACAAACTTTAGGTCTGTTCGCAGGTTCTGGTGCGAACCGAACGGGGGGGGGGGGGGGGTGTTCGGCTCATCCTTAGTAGAGAGCAATCTCTAGCAATGAAATCTGACCACCAGCACAAAGCTTGGTCTTTACCAAGTGAGTTCCTTCCTCCAGCAAACACACTGGTCTTTACTAAGTAAGATCCTTCCCCCAGCACTCACATTGGTCTTTCCCCTTTTATCTTGCCCCCAGCTATGTGCTAACCCATCAGTGACCAGTCTACAAAGTATGTGCATTAAATTCTCAGTAAAAATGAAAAAAGAAAATGGGCTGTGGGACTTTAAATGAGGCATGGATGGGCGTAAGAAAAAAGTCTAGGATATCAAAAATGAGTAAACATCACTGTCCCGTTGGGGAATAGTCTGTAGCCATGTATACATGCTGCATAGTCAGTCTGAAGAATGGAAATCAAGGCATGGATATAAATATAAAAATGTATTTGTATCATGGTAAAAGTACACATGGATCATGCAAACAAAGGCATAATGTAAATAGGGGTTATCACATAGACATGATCAAAATTCACTGTTGAGACATGGCTGAAGCAAGTAATGACAGTTAAATGGACATACAGAAACAGTGAAATTGATTATCCAATTGAAAAGTCAAGAATACACTTAATAGATTCATGGTTGGGCAAGCTTTACTTGGCATCCCAGAGCATGGACTCATGGATGGGCGTGGGAAAAAAGTCTAAGATATCAAAAATTAGTAAACATCACTGTCCCGTTGGGGAATGGTCTGTAGCCAGGTATACATGCTGCATAGTCAGTCTAAAGAATGGAAATCAAGGCATGGATTTAAATATACAAATGTATTGTATCATGGTAAAAGTACACATAGATCATGTAAACAAAGGCATAATGTAAATAGAGGTTATCACATAGACATAATCAAAATTCATTGTTGAGACATGGCTGAAGCAAGTAGTGACAGTTAGATGGACATACAGAAACAGTGAAATTGATTATCAAATTGAAAAGTCAAGAATACACTTTGTAGATTCGTAGTTGGGGAGGCTTTACTTGGCATCCCTGAGCATGGACTCGACACGTTTCTTGGCGTTTAAAGCCAGTCATCAGGAGTGGGGTGCATGTCATTTGACTAAAAGGGGAGATGGATAGACAGGTCAAATAAAGTCTTGAAAAAATGATGTCATGTTTGAAACAAAATAACAGAATCAGGTGGTCTGATACGTTACCAATGGCAAAGCCCGGAATGGGGTTGTCCCAAGCATTTGGGATATGGCGTAGAATGGTGGTCCTGGATGCACTGTCTCACCCGGGGCTGGATGCACTGTCTCCCCCCCCCAATAAACACTTCAACGGCCCCTCAATCAAGAAGAGAGCCAAGGAGAAGATGGCATGGGACATCCATCAAGGAGGAACCCGGACAGCCACGGCACAGCGCCAAACTGATGGAGAGGCACAGACAGGTTGCAAGGGCAGAATGCTGGTGGAGAGATGAAGAAATGCAAATGAGCAATGGGTGAAAAAGAAGATTGAATGGTTTGAGAACCAAAATTAAAGTGTGAGTGGGGGAGGGGAGGGGAAGGAAAAACAAAAGGGAGCAAAGAAAGAGGGGAGTGAATATGTAAATGATGTACTGGTGGATCCTAATGGGAATAATGTGTGATGGGTGCTGGAAGAAATTGAACAAAAAAGGGGTTAATGATGAAACATGACTAAAAGGATTAACAGCCAAAGTTGGCAAATCAGCTGAGTGTTGGTGTAGATGAATCTGGTTTGAGAAGGAGCCAAACCAAATCCCCAACAATGCTAAATAATCAATGAAATAAAATGTGTGTTTGAAGCAGTGTGAGCAAGGTGCAAGGCAAAAGTTGGAAGGCAAGTAAAAAGAGTATATATGTAATATATACTGTGTGAATCCTGAAATAAAGATTGGAAATTACCTTGAAGTGTGGGGAAAGAGAGAAACAGGAACCTCTCGTCAGATGGATGTCTGTGAGGTGAAGCTCCCCAGGTGGCTACCGGCTAAATGTCCACAGCAAGGGGCGTATCCCCGCCAGCATCATGTGACGCATGAGCCAGGTGTGGGGACGGAAAGAACCCCGCCCGAGGTGCAAATGATCTCGGCGGGGTCCCTCCCATCCCCCTGGGCCATGCGAGGTTGAAAAAACTATGGTGAAAATGCAGGCGTCCCAATGGGCGCCGTGCGTGCAACATACTGACATGATGCCGATGCGCCAAGGAAGGATCATGCCCCGCCCCCCCAACAAGGAAAGGCAGGTGGGGAGGGGGAATTGGGCGCATCGCAACCCCTGGTGAAAGAGACCAAAGAACAGGGACCCACCAATGCTTGGGTTGGGTGAGGCATGGGGATGGATGAATCATTGAAAATCACGATTAGGACTGTTATAATCAGAACAGGGTGATAAACCATATTGGCCTGTTGTCAAATGAAGTCTGGGGAAGGATATCAATGGTCAAAAATGGGTAAAAAGGATGCCAACATATGAGTAGTCTCAGAGAATTAATCACTGAGCAAATAAGAAAAGGAAATAGGGTTCAATAGGTCACCAAAGGGAAATGGGTGTCTTCCACCCTGGTAATTTATAAAGAAAAGGCAGGTGACCCATTGAGACCCATAGATGCCATAACCATGCCTCCATCCCTGGTACATTAAAAATGAAAAAAGAAAATGGGCTGTGGGACTTTAAATGAGGCATGGATGGGCGTAAGAAAAAAGTCTAGGATATCAAAAATCATCACTGTCCCGTTGGGGAATAGTCTGTAACCATGTATACATGCTACTTAGTCAGTCTGAAGAATGGAAATCAAGGCATGGATATAAATATAAAAATGTATTTGTATCATGGTAAAAGTACACATGGATCATGCAAACAAAGGCATAATGTAAATAGGGGTTATCACATAGACATGATCAAAATTCACTGTTGAGACATGGCTGAAGCAAGTAATGACAGTTAAATGGACATACAGAAACAGTGAAATTGATTATCCAATTGAAAAGTCAAGAATACACTTAATAGATTCATGGTTGGGCAAGCTTTAATTGGCATCCCAGAGCATGGACTCATGGATGGGCGTGGGAAAAAAGTCTAAGATATCAAAAATTAGTAAACATCACTGTCCCGTTGGGGAATGGTCTGTAGCCAGGTATCAGGGATGAGCCGAACACCCCCTGTTCGGTTCGCACCAGAACCTGCGAACAGACAAAATGTTCGTGTAAACTTTAGAACCCTATTAAATACAATGGACTCGAACGTTCGAAATCTAAAGTGTTAATTATAAAGGCTAATATGCAAGTTATTGTCCTAAAAAGTGTTTGGGGACCTGGGTCCTGCCCCAGGGGACATGTATCAATGCAAAAAGAAGTTTTAAAAACGGCCGTTTTTTCGGGAGCAGTGATTTTAATAATGCTTAAAATGAAAAAATAAAAGTGAAATATTCCTTTAAATTTCGTACCTGGGGGGTGTGTATGATATGCATGTGAAGTGGCGCATGTTTCCCGTGCTTAGAACTGTCCCTGCAAAAAATGTCATTTTTGAAAGAAAAAAAATGCATTTAAAACTGACTCGCGGCTATTAATGAATTGTCGGCTCCCGGCAATACATACAAAAGTCATTGAGAAAAAAAAAAAAAAAAAGCGTGGGGGTTCCCCAGAATTCAATTACCAGGCCCTTCAGATCTGGCATGGATTTTAAGGGGAACTCCACCCCAAGTTTAAAAAAAAAATGGCGTGGAGTCCCTCTAAAAATCCATACCAGACCCCTTATCCGAGCACGCAACCTGGCCGGCCGCAGGGGAAAAGGGGGGGACGAGAGAGTGGCCCCCCCTCCCTCCTGAACTGTACCAAGCCACATGCCCTCAACATGGGGAGGATGTCCCCATGTTGATGGGGACAAGGGCCTCATCCCCACAACCCTTGCCCGGTGGTTGTGGGGGTCTGCGGGCGGGGGGCTTATCGGAATCTGGAAGACCCCTTTAACAAAGGGGACCCCCAGATCCCGCCCCCCCCTATGTGAATTGGTAACGGGTACATTGTACCCCTACCATTTCACGAAGAAAGCGTAAAAAAAATGTTTAAAAAAACACACAAACACCTTGAAAAAGTCCTTTATTTAAAAAAATAAATAAATAAACATTCCAGCGGTGAAATCCAGTGTCCCGCGGCGATCCCGATGTCCAGCGCTGTCCTTCATTGGTTGTGCCTGAGCGGACCTGATGGGGAACTCCCTCTCAGTATTTTAAATGTATAGACCCGCCCCTTCTAAAGTTCCCCATCAGGTCCGCTCAGCGGACGAGATGCGGAACATGAGAAGGGGCGGGTCTATACATGTATTACCAAAGTGAGAGCAGTTCCCCATCAGGTCCGCCCCCTCGGTATGTCGGACCCGCCTACGTCATTGGCTTGAGCGGGGAACTTCCTTCACTATGTAAATTTAAATTTACATAGTGAAGGAAGTTCCCCGCTCAAGCCAATGACGTAGGCGGGTCTGACATACCGAGGAGGCGGACCTGATGGGGAACTGCTCTCACTTTGGTAATACATGTATAGACCCGCCCCTTCTCATGTTCCGCATCTGGTCCGCTGAGCGGACCTGATGGGGAACGTTAGAAGGGGCGGGTCTATACATTTAAAATACTGAGAGGGAGTTCCCCATCAGGTCCGCTCAGGCACAACCAATGACGGACAGCGCTGGACATCGGGATCGCCGCGGGACACTGGATTTCACCGCTGGAATGTTTTTTTTTTTTTTTTTTTAAATAAAGGACTTTTTCAAGGTGTTTGTGTGTTTTTTTAAACATTTTTTTACGCTTTCTTCGTGAAATGGTAGGGGTACAATGTACCCCTTACCAATTCACATAGGGGGGGGCCGGGATCTGGGGGTCCTCTTTGTTAAAGGGGTCTTCCAGATTCCGATAAGCCCCCCGCCCGCAGACCCCCACAACCACCGGGCAAGGGTTGTGGGGATGAGGCCCTTGTCCCCATCAACATGGGGACATCCTCCCCATGTTGAGGGCATGTGGCTTGGTACGGTTCAGGAGGGAGGGGGGGCCGCTCTCTCGTCCCCCCCTTTTCCCCTGCGGCCGGCCAGGTTGCATGCTCGGATAAGGGGTCTGGTATGGATTTTTAGGGGGACTCCATGCCATTTTTTTTTTAATTTGGGGTGGAGTTCCCCTTAAAATCCATGCCAGATCTGAAGGGCCTGGAATGGATATTTGGGGGAACCCCACGTCAATTTTTTTTTTATTTGCGGCGGGGTTCCCCTTAATATCCATTCCAGACCTGAAGGGCCTGGTAATTGAATTCTGGGGAACCCCCACGCTTTTTTTTTTTTTTTTTATCAATGACTTTTGTATGTATTGCCGGGAGCCGACAATTCATTAATAGCCGCGAGTCAGTTTTAAATGCATTTTTTTCTTTCAAAAATGACACTTTTTGCAGGGACAGTTCTAAGCACGGGAAACATGCGCCACTTCACATGTATATCATACACACCCCCCAGGTACGAAATTTAAAGGAATATTTCACTTTTATTTTTTCATTTTAAGCATTATTAAAATCACTGCTCCCGAAAAAACGTCCGTTTTTAAAACTTCTTTTTGCATTGATACATGTCCCCTGGGGCAGGACCCAGGTCCCCAAACACTTTTTAGGACAATAACTTGCATATAAGCCTTTATAATTAGCACTTTAGATTTCTCCCATAGATTTTTCGAATTTGCCGCGAACACCCCAATTTGTTCGCTGTTCGGCGAACGGGCGAACAGGCAATGTTCGAGTCGAACATGAGTTCGACTCGAACTCGAAGCTCATCCCTACCAGGTATACATGCTGCATAGTCAGTCTAAAGAATGGAAATCAAGGCATGGATTTAAATATACAAATGTATTGTATCATGGTAAAAGTACACATAGATCATGAAAACAAAGGCATAATGTAAATAGAGGTTATCACATAGACATAATCAAAATTCATTGTTGAGACATGGCTGAAGCAAGTAGTGACAGTTAGATGGACATACAGAAACAGTGAAATTGATTATCGAATTGAAAAGTCAAGAATACACTTTGTAGATTCGTAGTTGGGCAGGCTTTACTTGGCATCCCTGAGCATGGACTTGACACGTTTCTTGGCGTTTAAAGCCAGTCATCAGGAGTGGGGTGCATGTCATTTGACTAAAAGGGGAGATGGATAGACAGGTCAAATAAAGTCTTGAAAAAATGATGTCATGTTTGAAACAAAATAACAGAATCAGGTGGTCTGATACGTTACCAATGGCAAAGCCCGGAATGGGGTTGTCCCAAGCATTTGAAATATGACGTAGAATGGTGGTCCTGGATGCACTGTCTCAAACTGATGGAGAGGCACAGACAGGGTGCAAGGGCAGAATGCTGGTGGAGAGATGAAGAAATGCAAATGAGCAATGGGTGAAAAAGAAGATTGAATGGTTTGAGAACCAAAATTAAAGTGTGAGTGGGGGAGGGGAGGGGAAGGAAAAACAAAAGGGAGCAAAGGAAGAGGGGAGTGAATATGTAAATGATGTGCTGGTGGATCCTAATGGGAATAATTTGTGATGGGTGCTGGAAGAAATTGAACAAAAAAGGGGTTAATGATGAAACATGACTGAAAGGATTAACAGCCAAAGTTGGCAAATCAGCTGAGTGTTGGTGTAGATGAATCTGGTTTGAGAAGGAGCCAAACCAAATCCCCAACAATGCTAAATATCGATGAAATAAAATGTGTGTTTGAAGCAGTGTGAGCAAGGTGCAAGGCAAAAGTTGAAAGGCCTTTTCTTTATTAAATTCTCAGTGATCATCCCCACAGAACGAGCATTAACCCTTTAGTCACCTATCCTAATATTATGTGTTTTATCACCCCCCATTACCCCCACCCCCAGTGATCTCTCTGCAGTGTATATGCATTATTCTTTCAGTAATCGGCTTCAATAACCTGTCTATAGTGTATGTGCATTACCCAGCAGTGACCTGTCATCAGCATATGAGCAGCAACTCCTTAAGCAAGCAGTCCCCAGCCCATGTGCATTTATTCCCAATGTGCTAATTCCTCTTCGTATATTTGATACTCATTCCTCAGTCTATTCCTTGTCTATTAACCCCCAAACCCCAGTCTGTGTTAACCTGAACCACCTAGTCCTCATTGCATGTATGTAACCCAGAAGCACTCACTTCACAGCTCATGTGTACTAACCCCCCAGCACAGGTAATTTAACCCTCCCTCCACCCAGCACTACCCAGAGTATGTGCTTTAACCTCCCAGGTGCCCTGCTTGTGTCTTTAGGTACTCTCATGGTCACCTGGTTGCATTATATTGAAAAGAGAAAAGTTATCCACCTCAATACTGGGCACTTTCACCCCTTCCTACCCAGGCCAATTTTCACTCAAATTATATAATGGAAGAATACTACGCATGTGTAAAAACATAAAAAAAAATTCAATTACCACTATTACAGTGTAAATTGTCCAGCAACACCACAAAACTGAGATATAATCACAATAAACAACATATAGAAAAAATGATGCCCTAAACAAAAACTCATATTGCGTTATTAAAATCCAACTGTAGAAAACACAAATCCATGATAAATAGTTGAATCCAAAAAAGTAGGATTTTTAAAACAGCTTACCTGTAAAATCCTTTTCTTGGAGTACATCACGGGACACAGAGCAGCATAGTCATTACTATGTGGGTTATATAGATTACCTTCAGGTGCTGGCACTGGCAACTTCCAAAACAGGAAGTACCCTCCCCTATATAAGCCCCTCCCATCCGGGAGTACCTCAGTTTTGTAGCAAAGCAATACGTGTCCCCAAAAGAGGGGTGGGAGCTCTGTGTCCCGTGATGTACTCCAAGAAAAGGATTTTACAGGTAAGCTGTTTTAAAAATCCTACTTTCTTGTTCATACATCACGGGACACAGAGCAGCATAGTCATTACTATGTGGGACGTCCCAAAGCAATGCCACATGAGGGGGGGGATACACCATACATAAGCTGGGCGCCATCAGGCATGAGGATCTTTTGCGGCCTGCAACACACTGCGCCCAAAGGCGACATCCTCCTGACTTCTAACGTCCACCTGGTAGAACCTAGTAAACGTGTGTACTGAAGACCATGTTGCGGCCTTACAAATTTGTGCCAGGGAGGCCTGGTGATGCACTGCCCATGAAGTTCCAACTGCTCTCGTGGAGTGCGCCCTAACTTTGAACGGAGGCGGTCTACTTCTCAAGCCATAGGCTTGTATTATGACCTGTCGAATCCACTTGGCTAAAGTAGATTTTGATGCTGCCTGACCCTTTCTGGGGCCTTCCGGCAGAACAAACAAAGAATCCGTTCTACGAATCTGAGCAGTGGCTTCTAGATAAGCTTTAACTGCTCTTACTACATCCAAAGAATGCAATAACTTTTCCTCTACCGAGCTTGGTTTGGGGAAAAAAGAAGGAAGAACCACATCCTGGTTCAAGTGAAACCTCGATACCACCTTAGGAAGAAAGGCTGGGTGAGGACGTAATACTACTCTGTCCTTATGGATAACCAGATATGGCTCTTTACAGGACATGGCGGCTAATTCCGACACTCTTCTAGCCGAGCATATGGCTACTAAAAATATCAATTTCCTGGTGAGTAGAACCAAGGAAATGTGCCGCAAAGGTTCAAATGGCTGCTTCTGCAGAACCGACAGAACCAAATTTAGATCCCATGGGCATATGGGAGCCTTAATCGGTGGAATAATACGAGTCACACCTTGCATAAAGGATTTGACAAGTGAATGCATAGCCAGGGGCCTTTGAAATAGTATTGACAAGGCCGAAACCTGGCCCTTGATAGTACTTAAGGCAAACTTCCTGTCTACAGCCCACTGCAGGAAGTCCAGAATTCTGCCTATAACGTACTTACGTGGATACCATTTTCTGGCCTCGCACCAAGTGATGTACGCCTTCCAAACTCTATAGTAGATCTGCCTGGATACAGGCTTCCTGGCATTGATTATAGTTGATACCACAGAGTTAGAGAGACCTCTCTTCTTTAGGATGTGGGATTCAATAGCCAGGCCGTTAAACTTAGAGTTAGTAAGGAAGGGTGGTATATCGGTCCTTGCGAAAGCAGGTCCGGACGACGTGGAAGGGTCCAAGGACTCCCCACAGACATTTTGATGATCTCCGCGTACCAGGCCCTTCGGGGCCACGCTGGAGCCACCAGGATCACCGGCTTCTTCTCCAACCTGACTCTGCGAAGGAGTCGAGGCAACAATTGTAGCGGAGGGAATGCATATATCAGTCTGAACTGATCCCAAGGGAACACCAGAGCATCCGAGCCGCAAGCGAGGGGATCCCTTGTCCGGGAGACAAATCTGTCCACCTTTGCGTTGAATCTGGATGCTAGCAGATCTACATCCGGTGTTCCCCACCGCTGACATATTGCTCGGAAGACCTCGGGATGAAGGGACCATTCCCCTGGGCATAACTGTTGGCGACTCAGAAAGTCCGCCTTCCAATTCTCCACCCCTGGAATGAAGACAGCTGATATACATGGGACATGCTTTTCTGCTCATTCCAGGATGTGACTTACTTCCCTCTGGGCTGCACGACTCCTGGTGCCTCCCTGATGATTGATATATGCCACTGCTGTGGCATTGTCTGATTGAATTCTGACAGGGGACCCTTGGAGTCTGGATGTCCAGGCTACTAGGGCGTACCGGGCTGCTCGTATCTCTAAGAGATTGATGGGCAGGGTTTTTACTACATTTGACCATCTGCCCTGGAGAGACCATTGCTCCAGTACTGCCCCCCAGCCTATAAGGCTGGCATCTGTAGTGACCACCTTCCAAGATATCGGGCTGAAGGGTTTTCCCTTCTGGAGATTCTGGGGGATCAACCACCAGCAGAGACTCTTCCGAACGGAAGGGGACAAAGCCATCGGGAAGTCTAGAGCCTGAACTTTTCCGTTCCAGGCTGACAATATGGCCCTTTGTAAATTCCTTGAGTGGAATTGGGCGTATGGTACAGCTTCGAATGATGCTACCATCTTTCCTAGCAGCCTCATGCACAGGCGTATGGACGGCTGTCTTTTTGCACAAAGCAGACGGACCAAGGCCCTCAAAGAGGATACCTTGTCTAGAGGTAAGAAAATCTTCCTCTGGTCTGAATCCAGCCGTAGCCCTAGATATACCAGGTTTTTCACTGGCTGTAGGGCTGACTTGTCCAGGTTGATGACCCAACCGTGAGACTCTAGATACTTGATTGTATCGACAATTACCACTTCTAGCTTGGCAACTGAGTGGTCCATCAACAACAGGTCGTCTAGGTATGCCATTATCGTTACACCCCGTGTTCTTAGATCGGCCAACAGTGGGGCCAGAATTTTTGTGAACACTCGTGGTGCTGTGGCCAGACCAAATGGTAAGGCTCTGAACTGAAAATGGCGCCCTTCTACTGCAAAGCGTAGTAATTTTTGATGACCTGGAAAGATGGGAACATGCAAGTAAGCATCTTTGATGTCGATCGAGGCTAACCATTCCTCCCCTTGTAGGGCAGCGGTGACCGATCGGATCGACTCCATCCGGAAAGACCGGACGTTTAGAAATTTGTTTAGACTCTTTAGGTCCAATATGGGTCTTATGTCCCCGTTTGGCTTCGGGACTGTGAAAAGGTTTGAGTAGAAACCCAACCCCCACTCTTCCATAGGAACCTCCATAATTACTCCTTGGAGCAATAGTTGTTCTAACGCCAATAGGAGAGACCCTCTTTTTAGAGGGTCTCTTGGCATGCCTGACCACATAAAATGGGACGGAGGAGACTCTTTTAACTCCAACTTGTATCCCAGAGTTACTGCGGAGAGCACCCATCTGTCTTTGATCGTCTCCCGCCAGGTCTCTGCGAACAACTGAAGTCTTCCCCCCACCCGTTTGAGTGGGGGCAGCCCTTCATAGGCTTGACTTGGAGGCTGGTTTAGTACCTCTTCGGATCCAGGGCTTTTTATTACCCTGTGGCTGTCCCTGATTTTTACCTCCTGAGTTTGACCGAGGAGGCCGTCGGAACTGCTTAGTAGCAGACGTCGCAGGGATAGGAGAGGTAGTCCTCTTAAAAGATGGACCCCTAGACCTCTTTTTACTCGGTAAGAGAGTACTTTTACCACTGGAAATCTTCTGGATATACTTATCCAGGTCTTCGCCAAAAAGGCGTTCCCCATGAAATGGGAAGCTAACTAAGAGCTTCTTACAGGGAGCTTCAGCAGACCAGTTTTTGAGCCACAGAAGCCTACGCATATGTACCAAAGACAGCGTGAGGCGGGAGGCCTGATGGATAGAATCCTTGATGGCGTCAACCGCAAAGCATAATGCTCTAGGCAGATCAGCCAGAGCCTGGGCCTGCTGGTCTGGCAAATCCCTCAGGACCATTTTCATTTGATCCTTTAAAGCTTGGCAGACCCCAATAGCTGCCACTGCTGGCTGTGTAACAGCCCCTGCTGTGGAAAAAGCAGATTTTAATAAAGATTCCAATTTTTTATCCACTGGATCTTTGAACATTTGAACATTATCTACTGGACATGTCAGTGATTTGTTCACAGAAGAGATGGCTGCATCCACCGTAGGAACATTCCATCTCTGGGTGAACTTTTCCTCCATGGGATAGATCACCGGAACCTTTTAGGCGGAACAAATAGTTTATCAGGATGTTCCCAGTCCTGGTATATAAGTCCTTCCAATAATGGATGTATTGGAAAGGAGCAATTAACCTGGGGAGCTTTTAGCGACCCCAATGAGGAGACAGCAGTAGTTGATGGTTCAACAAGAGGCATTTTAAATGCAGATCGAACCATGTCAGTTAGGGTCTGGACCCACAATCTTTCAGTCTGCGATGCTGAAAATGGTTCATCTACTGTCGATTCCTCAAAAACAGAGCTAACCTCCTCCTGATCCCCTTCAGGTAGGTCGGTCCCTTCCTGGGACTGTTGCTCTGCCAACAGGCACTCTAATGGAGGTGATGGTGATCTGGCGCGCTTTCTTTCCTGTAGAGAAGAAGCGATCAATGCTGCCAATCTCTGCTCCAATCCCTCCAGAGTTGAGGAAAAAACCTCCTCTGTTATATATGCAGGAGCAGGTGGACTGAGGACAGCCGCAGTACCTGGCACTCCCGGGGGTTCCTTATGGGTATTAACCTCTGATTTCTCAGGGGAGGAGGGTGCAGATGACTGCTCCAGATCCTCAGAGCCCGATGGAGACCCCCTACACTTCCTGAGAGGTATATCTCAGAGTTTTTTAGGCGGCATATTCCTTAGTTCAAAGCTGAGGTATTCCAGCCGCAATACACCCCTTACTGAAATAGTCTAATGCAATTTGCTGCTATGTACATCAGTGGGTGTCTACTAATGCGTCTTTCTGGGGATGCCTGTATCAACCGCCCGCTGTAAGCCCCTATACCATGCTACCAGCTCCTTTTCATGCTCTGTGTCCATAGCAAGCAGCGTGGACTGAGTCCTTTTATCTTGCTGGGACGCCCGCACATGCGCAGAAGCGCTGGGCGCACAGAGCGCGTCATCCGCCAGGCTCCGCCCCCTTTTTTTAAGCTAAACCTTATAAAAGGAAAGCATGTGTGCGCGCACGCGCGCGTGCACGTGTGCGCTCTTGGCGCCATGTAGGGAGAGGAGCCAGGGTCCCTGTTTCACCAGGACTCGGGGATGGAAGGAAACTACTTGGCAGCATGACAGAGGAATGCAGCTTCCCTGATAGAGAGCTCACTCATCTGCCTGGACTTTCACCATGGAAGGAATAGTCCCAAGAAAAAAGACGTTCCACAGCGGCCTCTAGTGGACAAACACAGGTACCGCACCTTTGTCTTTTTTTTTTTTTTTAAAACCTCCTTTATGAAAAAACATTTCCAGGTTTACAGTTTTTTTAAAACTTCCCTTATGAAAAAACATTTCTAGGATTTCTTAGGCATATACAGCTATTAGCGGGAATACCCTTTAGGTAACAGGCAGAAAGACATATTAGGCTTGGGGGTCCCCTCAATAGAACCAAGTTCCTGAGGGGCCCCCACTTACCTTTTCCCCGCCGCAGGACTTTGTTTGGTCCACAGAAGCCCAAACTTCACCTCTCACGGCAGGCATTGTACTAGACCTTCAGGGACCGGGTTCCCAAGGATTCCACTCCCCTGGACCTGTATAGCACCCTGCACAGATAGCCTCTTGGTTTTGGGTATGACCAGAGCTCTGGATCCCAGGGTCCAGCCCTCCTAAGAGAGGCATTACAGGCAAAACCCTGCTCTTCTCTGCAAGGCCCGGGTACCGACCGTTTAGCTATGAAGCTTTTTTGGTCGGATCCGGAATAGCTTGCTAAGGCCCAGAGAACCTGTACACAAGCCCAGATGAATACATGTTAACCTTGGCCAACACCTTAGACACTGGCAAAAAACTGAGGTACTCCCGGATGGGAGGGGCTTATATAGGGGAGGGTACTTCCTGTTTTGGAAGTTGCCAGTGCCAGCACCTGAAGGTAATCTATATAACCCACATAGTAATGACTATGCTGCTCTGTGTCCCGTGATGTATGAACAAGAAAAACTTCCACCTTGTGCGTGCACCGTCACCACAGGAAATATAGACTCTTACCAGAGAGCCTGGACCCTTTGTTATGAAGGGTCAAACAGGCTAGATGTAACAATCTTTGCAAGGGTTTGACCCTTCATAATAAAGGGTCCACGCTCTCTGGTAGGATTCTATAATTAGGGTTGAGCGAACCCGAACTGTAAAGTTCGGGTTCAAACCAAACTTTAGCTTTTTCCGAACCCGAACACGAACAATTGCGTGTAAGTTCGGGTTCGGCGATGTAATGGCGCAGTTAGAAATGCTTCAGGGGCCTGCCAATCACCTTTTGATTAGCTGGTGTGCCCTTAGGAGCCATAATAGCCATGCCTACTAATGGCATGGCTGTGATTGGCCAGTGCAACATGTGACCCAGCTTATATATAAGCTAGAGGCACACAGCACACACGTCACTATGCTTTAGACAGGACAGGGAGAGGATCTTGTCTGCTGCTGTTGCTTATAGGGAGAGATTGAAAATTACATGAGTTAGTCCTGATTCTGCAATCTGAGGGAAAAGATAGAGAGACAGTGTAGTGTAGGGCCAGGTTCCTGTTGGTGCTTTCAGGGAGAGAGATTTATATAGGAGTCCAGATTCAGAGATATAATAACTCAGCGATCTGCATAGGTTTACCTGTTTGTGTTGCAGTGCACAGTCTTTTTACACTGCCATGAGCCCAGTGTCAGAGAAAATCTCATTTTTATCTGCAAGCTCAGTGCACCAGCACTGCAATTATTACGTTGAGAGATACACCGTTTCCATACTGTGGGTGTATTGTGCTCTTGCAAAAAGACCCATTTAGGGAAAAAAAAAAGGCAAAAAAAATAAAAAATTGCACTTTAATGTACTCTTGCAAAGAGACCCATTTAGGGCAAAAAAATATTTTGCAGTGTTTTATGCATATCTGGAGGTGTGTGAAATGACCAATTTCTATATATTTTTCTTCTACTGTGCTATCCTAAAAAAAAACCATTTTTTTTTTAATAGCATTTTCTGCAGTTCTGTAGCTGTGCGATTCAGCGGTTACGTACTGTGGGTGTGTTGTGGTCTTCCAAAAAGCCCAATTTAGGGCCACAAAAAATATTTTGCAGTGTGTTATACATATCTGGAGGTGTGTGAAATAAACCATTTCTATATATTTGTCTTCTACTGTGCTATCCTAAAAATATAAAAAAAATTTGAATAGCATTTTCTGCAGTTCTGTAGCTGTGCGATTCAGCGGTTACGTACTGTGGGTGTGTTGTGGTCTTCCAAAAAGTCCCTTTTTTGGCCACAAAAAATATTTTGCAGTGTGTTATACATATCTGGAGGTGTGTGAAATAAACCATTTCTATATATTTGTCTTCTACTGTGCTATCTTCTATTCTGCTCTTCCAAAAACACCCATTTAGGACAAGATCCTAAATTTGGAAAATATGAGGAGAGGGTCAAAGGGACGTGGTGGCCCCGGTCGTGGTGCTGCTGGTGGAGCTCCTGTTGAAGGGAGAGGACGTGGTGGATCTGTGCCAGCTACACGCACAAGTGAAACACCTTCCTCAGGTGCGAGTAGGAGACCGAGCCTGCAGCGGTATTTTTTCGCGCCTAATGAGGCTGTACGAATGTTTAGACTGGGTGGAAGATGATGTGGAGGACGATGAGGTCCTCGACCCCACATGGAATCAACGTTATGCAGGTGACCAGTGTAGTTCGGAGGAAGAGGCGGTGGTCGCACAGAGGCACCAGCACAGCAGAAGAGGGAGCAGGGTGCAAAAGGGGAGCGTCCGTCCCCTAGACAGTACGTCTGCTACTGCCCAATGCAGCAAGAGACCGAGCACACCAAAGCCAGGTCCAAGGAGTTCCCTAGCGTGGCAGTTCTTCACACAATGTGCTGATGACAAGACACGAGTGGTTTGCACGCTAAGCAATCAGAGCCTGAAGCGAGGCATAAACGTTCTCAACCTGAGCACAATCTGCATGACCAGGCATCTAAGTGAAAAGCACGAGCTGCAGTGGAGTAGACACTTCAAAAACCAAGAAAGGTCTCTGGCTCCTCCTGCTTCCTCTTCTGCTGCAGTCTCGGCCTCTTCATCCACCTCTGTAGTGACAGTGGCACCTGCCACCCCGCAAACAGAGGATCTGCCAGCAACACTACCACCTGGGTCACCAACCATCTCCACAATGTCCCATGGAAGTGTTCAGCTCTCTATCTCCCAAACATTGGAGCGGAAGAGGAAGTACCCCCCTAGCCACCCACGATCCCTGTCCCTGAATGCCAGCATTTCAAAATTCCTGGCCTTTGAAATGCTGTCATTCCATCGGGTGGAGACGCATAGTTTTAAAAGCCTGATGGCATTGGCTGTCCCACAGTACGTCGTGCCCAGCCGCCACTACTTTTCCAGGCGAGCCATCCTTTCCCTGCACAACCAAGTGGGGGACAAAATCAGGTGTGCACTATGTAACGCCATCTGTGGTAAGGTCCACCTAACTACGGATGCGTGGACCAGTAAGCACGGTCAGGGACGTTATATCTCCCTAACAGCACACTGGGTAAATGCAGTGGTGGCTGGGCCTGAGGCAGATAGCAGTTTGGCGCATGTCCTTCCACCACCGAGGATTGCAGGGCGCTTCAGTTTGCCTCCTGTTGCTAACTCCTCCTACTCCGCTTCCTCATCCTCTACCGCCTCCTCATCCGGTCAGCGTAACACCTTCACCACCAACCTCAGCACAGCCAGGGGTAAAGGACAGCAGGCAGTTTTAAAACTTTCCTGTTTTGGGGGAAAAACCCCACACCACGCAGGAGTTGTGGAGGGACATGGAACAAGAGACCGATGAGTGGTTGCTGTCAGTGAGCCTCAAGCCCGGCCTGGTGGTGTGCAATAATGGGCAAAATCTCGTAGCAGCTCTGGGCCTAGCCGGTTTGACGCACATCCCTTGCCAGGCGCATGTGCTGAACTTGGTGGTCCAGAGGTTCCTTAAAAATTACCCCAATATGCCAGAGCTGCTGCAGAAAGTGCGGGCTGTCTGTGCGCACTTTCGGTGTTCTCACCCTGCTGCTGCTCGCCTGTCAGCGCTGCAGCGTAACTTCGGCCTTCCCGCTCACCGCCTCATATGTGACGTGCCCACAAGGTGGAACTCCACCTTGCACATGCTGGCCAGACTGTGCGAGCAGCAGCAGGCGATAGTGGAGTTTCAGCTGCAGCAATCACGCGTGAGTCGCTCTGCGGAACAGCACCACTTCACCACCAATAACTGTGCCTCCATGCGAGACCTGTGTGCCTTGTTGCGCTGTTTCGAGTTCTTCACCAACATGGCCAGTGCCAATGACGCCATTCTCAGCGTTACTATCCCAGTTCTATGCCTCCTTGAAAAAACGCTTTGGGCGATGATGGAAGAGGATGTGGCACAGGAGGATGAGGAGGAGGAAGCGGGATCATTTCAAAGGCTTTCAGGGCAGTCTTTCACAAGTGGCTATGAGGGTGGGTTCCTGCACCAACAAACGCCAGGTACACAATTGTCCGGCAGCAAGGGCACAGTTCTGGAGGATGACGAGGTGGAGGAGGAGATGGAGGAGGAGGAGGAGGAGGAACCATGTTCACAGCAGGGTGGCACCCAGACCAGCTTGTGGCCATCACTGGTGCGTGGCTGGGGGGATACAGAGGATACAGACGATACACCTCCCACACAGGACAGCTTTTCTTTGCCTCTGGGCAGCCTGGCACACATGAGCGATTACATGCTGCAGTGTTTCTGCAACGACCGCCGAGTTGCCCACATTTTAACTGGTGCTGATTACTGGGTGGCCACCCTGCTGGATCCCCATTACAAGGACAACATACCGTCCTTAATTCCCTCACTGGAGCGGGATCGTAAGATGCGCGAGTACAAGTGCACGCTGGTAGACGCGCTGCTGGTGGCATTCCCACCTGATAGCGGGCGTACGGTGGAAGCACAAGGCGAAGGCAGAGGAAGAGGTCGCCAATGCAGCCGGGGCACTGCCAGCACCTCAGAAGGCAGGGTTAGCATGGCCGAAATGTGGAAAAGCTTTGTGAGCACGCCACAACAACCAGCACCACCAGCTGAGATGGAATGTCTTAGCAGGAGGCAGCATTTCACCAACATGGTTGAGCAGTATGTGTCCACAGGCCTACACGTACTGGATGATGGGTCTTCCCCCTTGAACTTCTGGGTCTCTAAATTGGGCACATGGCCTGAGCTTGCTCTTTACACCTTGGAGGCGCTGGCCTGCCCTGCAGCCAGTGTATTATCTGAACGTGTATTTAGCACGGCAGGGGGCGTTATCACAGACAAGCGCAGCCACCTGTCCAGAGCCAATGTGGACAAGCTCACATTCATTAAAATGAACCAGGCATGGATCCCACAGGACTTGTCCGTACCTTGTGCAGAATAGACATGTATACCGGTGTTGTGACAAAAACTGTCTGGCCATCGGATTGTGTCCGGCCCGTACTGCGCAGGCGCAGCGCTTGCACATTACAGAGGACAAGGAGATTCACAAAATCTCCGAAGATGAACGGCGCCTGCGCTGTGAGTGCAGGTTCAAGCCCCACCATCCAAGTGGACATACGGTAGCACATAGTAACAGGGCCCCTCACGGGCTCGCTCAATCGCCACGCTTCGGGCACGGCCTCACTTGGCTCGGCTTGAACCTCAGATGGTGTGGCTTTCACCTGGACTCACCATGCAGGCGCCGTTCGTCTTGGGAGATTTTCGAAATCCCCTTGTCCTACATACTGAGCAAGCGCAGTACAGGGCGGACACTATTCGACAGGGGAAAGAATTTGACACATCACCGGCCTTACCCAGCCATTGTTGTATTTTGAACCAGTGTTGGCTACCTCGTCCTCCTCCACCGCCGCTTTCACCTACACAGCCACATCCACCGCCACCTCAACCTCCTACTCCATATGGACCTCGTCCTCCTAGGTCAAGATTATAATTTTTATTTTATTTTTTTGTAGCGCACAGATCCTTTCCCCCTTACCTGCCTTTATGTTGTTGGCTCCTCGCAGGAGGGAGAAAGGCACACCGCACTACCAGCCCGTACCCTCCTATATAAAGAGGTTGAGCGGTGTACTTGACGGGCCGTGTCCACAGCCGGAGTCAAAACTCCTCCAGAGGATGATTCTCACCTCTACTGTAGGTAGAGGCAAGTCCTTTAATTCCCAGTAAAGTCAATGTCCACACCAGCTGAAACTCCAACTCTTATTCTCTCATGGCAAAATAAACTGTACTCGGATAGAAAAGGTTAGAGCAAATAAACAGGACAGCTTAAGGTGTGGAGGAGGTCCAGGCACAAACGTAGCACATTCACTTCACTGCTTAGGTTTCTCAAACAGTTTTAGGCGCAAGGTCTCTGCCACAGACCTTGAGGTTGGTCTCTGCCACAGACCGGGTGTACAAGGCCCCTGCCACGGACCT
The DNA here is from genome assembly GCA_029206835.1 of Rana muscosa. Taxonomy (NCBI): domain Eukaryota; kingdom Metazoa; phylum Chordata; class Amphibia; order Anura; family Ranidae; genus Rana; species Rana muscosa. The sequence continues at coordinate 363,640,421 of CM055118.1, read as the reverse complement.
GGAGAACTTTGGTCTCTGCCACAGACCAGGGTGTATAAGGCCCCTGCCACGGGCCGGGTGAATAAGGCCTCTGATACAGTCAAGATGACCTTCAGCTTCTCCTTCTTTGAACCTAGCCCATATCAAGGGGAAGACATCTCTCCAGGGAGTCAACAGACCCTTCCTTCACAGTGACTCCCGCATCGGTCCATCAGAATGATCCTCCCTTCCCTGGAACAGGGTCCCCTACACAAGGCGGCACCCTAAGACTCCTCGACCCTTAGCGGACTCCAGACGAAGGCTCTGGACTCCAGGCTTTACTCCCGCCCCTAGGCCTCCATACCCAGGGCAGCAGGAACTCCAGGATAGAACCTCACCCCGGGCTAAAGGTGCCCGAGATGGAACAGAAACACATGCACCCAGGCCGAAGGCACCTGGGCGTGGACTCCACTGGACATCAGCCCCCAGGCCAAAGGTCTGCCCCTTTTATATGCTCTCCCGACATGCACAGCAGGTTCCCCGCCCCGCTGTACTACTGCCAAGAGGTGACACAAAAGGCACAGCACTGTATCGGCGGTTCAACCCTAGCCTACCATGGCAGCGCCACCTGTAGGCCGCAGGGAACTGCACACCAATACTGTCCCCCGAGGACAAAATGGTCCATGAATCCTACAGAATTAGGGTGTTTGAGCCTATTTACCACTCAAACACTTCCCTTAAATTTAGCACCCCGCTACATTTTTATTTCAAAGTATTTTATTTTCCTACTAGCTTATCCATTAAATTTAATAATTTATTCCAGAAAGGGCGTATTCTGGGGCATTCCCACCATATGTGTGGCATTGTGCCGTTGAGTTTCTGAGGTTCTTAATGACTTCCTGTACCTCTTCTGCTGAAAAGGGGGCCTCCAGCATATTTTTTTATTTTTTTATTTTTTTTATGTTATTTTAAGTTATTTCCCTATCCACATTTGTTTGCAGAGCACTTGCCATGCTCTTAACAACATTTTGCTGCATTTGCAGCCCTCTAGCCCTTTCTATTACTTTTTTAGAGCCTTTTTAGTCCTCAGAAATTTGGATCCCCATTGACTTTAATGGGGTTCGGGTTAAAGTTCGGTCCCGAACCCGAACTTTTTTCCGAAGTTCGGCCGAACCCATCGAACCCGAACATCCAGGTGTCCACTCAACTCTATCTATAATGCCTGTGGTGACGGTGCACGCACATGGTGGAAGATTTTTTTGGATTGAACTACTATCAGGGATTTGCGTTTTCTACAATTGTATTTTAACCACTTAAGCCCCGGACCATTTTGCAGCTATAGGACCAAGCCCCTTTTTGTGATTCGGCACTGCGTCACTTTAACTGACAATTGCGCGGTCGTGTGACATGGCTCCCAAACAAAATTGACGTCCTTTTTTCCCCAGAAATAGAGCTTTCTTTTGGTGGTATTTGATCACCTCTGCGGTTTTTATTTTTTACGCTATAAAAAAAAATAGAGCGACAATTTTGAAAAGCATGCAAAATTTTTTACTTTTTGCTATAATAAATATCCCCCAAAAATATATAATTTTTTTTTTTCCTCAGTTTAGACCGATACATATTCTTCTACATATTTTTGGTAAAAAAAATCGCAATAAGCGTTTATTAATTGGTTTGCACAAAAGTTATAGCGTCTACAAAATAGGGGATAGTTCTATGGCATTTGTATTAATTTTTTTATTTTTTTACTAGTAATGGCGGCAATCAGCGATTTTTATCGTGACTGCGACATTATGGCGGACACATCGGACACTTTTGACACCATTTTGGGATCATTGTCATTTTTATAGCACTGATTGCTGTAAAAATGACAATGATCCCAAAATGGTGTCAAAAGTGTCCGATGTGTCCGCCATAATGTCGCAGTGATTACTGTGAAAATGACACTGGCAGTGAAGGGGTTAACCTGCAGGGGGCGCTGAAGGGATTAAGTGTTTCCTAGGGAGTGATTACTACTGTGTGGGGGCGTGGCTTGGCGTGTGATGTCACTGATCGTTGTTCCCTATGACAGGGAACAGATGATCAGTGACAATCACACTAGGAAGCACGGGGAGAGGTTTGTTTACACTTACCTCTCCCCGTTCTTCGGCTCTGTGACCCGATCGTGGGACACCGGTGGTGATCAGGTCCGCGGGTCCCGTGGGCACGGTCACGGAGCTCAGTACCGGGTCGCGAGCGCGCTGCTGGCGGCACGCACACGACCCACGGCTGGGCTTCTTAAAGAGGACGTACCTGTACGTGCTTATGCCCAGTCGTGCCATTCTGCCGATGTATATCGGCGTGAGGCGGTCCTTAAGAGGTTAATAACCCAATATGAGTTTTTTGTTTAGCACATCATTTTTTCTGTATGCAATTTTACACAAATATAGCTCTCTTTTAGTGGTGTTTAGTCATCACAGTTTGTTTTATTTTTTTAAGCTACAAATTAAAAATGACTGCAAATTTTGCAATTTTTAAAATTTTTCTACATTTCTTTGGTAAAAATAACCCAATTAGTGTACATTGTTTAGTCTGTGTGAAAGTTATAGGGTCTACAAGCTATGGTGCCAATCATTGGAAATTTATCACACCTGATGTACTGACACCCTGTAAGGAAAGGCTTTCTGTGCGAAGGCTAAAACGGGTTACTTTTCATGCTCACAGGAAATGGGCATTGGCTAATGCGAATGCACATGTATAAATTTGCACACGCACACAAACCATTGCGCATTCTCATACGCGATGGTGCACACGTGCACCTGTGACAGATGTTGGCGCCAACCAGGCTATGTAAACCCAGCCAGTGCTCAGGTCCAGTGCTGCTGATTCCAGTTACTGTTCCGGCTTGCCTGACCACTCTCTGAACTCCGTCTGCACAGACCCCGGCTTCTCCTTGAAATCTGCTTCGGTCTGCTCCATTGGCTTCTATTGCACTGGTTGGCTCCTGATCTGGCTTGTACCCAGACTACGCTATTGCCTGCTCTTCTGTACCTGATCCGTCCTGCCAGTGTATGACCTGGCTTGCATAAATCTGCTTCCTGGCACTTCCTGCTGTGCCTTCTGTTCTTCAGTCTGCTACCAGCACATGTCTCATCTGCCCACTGTCACCAGTACCAGCTTGCTTCGTCTGCCATTCTACAGCTTCCCGCTTGCTTGTTGGATCATCTGACGACTTCCCCTGCCATGCTACTAGCAAGACTTACAGGCTTGTGCCACTCTGCAATCCTGCGCTTCCTGTCTACACTACCAGGAGCCCTGAGTCAGATGTATAAAACAGGGCCTTCCTCATCGTATGAGGCTCTGCTACCAGGTACATAATATAGCCTAATTTCTTGAGGCCCTAGCATGCCAAGACAGTAAACATAAATGACACCTTTTTTGAAAGTAGACCATCCAAGGTATTTAGTAAGAGGCATGGCAAGTTTTTTGAAGTTGTAAATGTTTTCCCATTTATAATTTTTTTTCCCCACAAAAATGTCATATTAACAGGTTATTTCTCACACATGGCATAGACATACTTACAATTACACCCCAAAACACATTCTGCTACTTGTCCTGAGTATGGCGATACCACATGTATGAGACTTTTTCACAGCCTGGCCACATACAGAGGCCCAACATCAGAGAAGTACCTCTAGGTGTTATCAACTTTAAAGCCAGGCCTTTTTCTTTTTGCTTACAAGTAAAAATCTGTATTTTTGCTAGAAAATTATTTAGAACCCGAAACACTATATATTTTTGTAGCAGAGGTCCTCTAGAATAAAGTGGTGAGTTTTGCAAATTTTTATGTCACAGTATTTGCATAGCGGTTTTTCAAAACACAATTGTTATTGTTTTGGGCGGAGAGGAGGGAGGGGAAGGGGGGTATTTAGGAACCCACACACTGCCAATCACTGCACTACAACACCCAGCAGACCTGCTCTGTTCTGCAGCAGCAAAGCTTGGCTCAATGCAGGACACACTACTTACCAGGCAGGCAGATCTGTCACCCTGCAGCCACCCACAGAGGAGCCAGAGGAGGAGAAGCACATCGCCAGAGGACACAAAAAACTGAGCTTAGGGGAGGGGTGGGGCTGGTGCCGGAGGGGGGCGGAGACGGTTCAGGAGTGGGTGGAGCTGGGGGGGTTCAACATGGGGAAAGGAAATCCCCACTGACAGCTGAAACGTCATTGGTTGTTAAGGACGCGGTGGCCCCACTCCTTAATATCTAATGACTGCCTGCATTCTTTTGTATACATTTCATGTGTCAGTGGGGGAATCAGAAAAAAACCCAACCTGAAGGTATCGGTTTCAGGTATCGGCGCATTTGCACTGCTACCGATACTCGTGCAAATGCTTAGTATCAGCACCGATATGATACCAGTATCAGTATTGGTGCAAACCTACAATGCACACAAAGACACTTCAGTGTTTAACTTCTTCACGTCTGCGCTATAACCGAAATACGGCTACAGCGCGGGCCTAAATTGCTGGTGAGGGAGTTCATGTATGTCCTCCTGTGCATGAGCTGCCTGCACGCCCACTGTGGCCCCTTACCATGTGATCAGCTGTCAGCCAATGACATCTGATCATGTGATGTAAACAGAAGCCAGTAATCTGCTTTTCCCCCCTCACACTAACAGCTTGAGGGAATCACTGGCTTCTGTAAACAGGACATCGGTCCCACACTCAGAGAGCCACTGCCGCCTCATCAGAGCCCACCAGTGCCACCTACCAGTGCCCATAAGTACTGCTAAGCTGTGCCCACCAGTGCCACCTACCAGTTCCCACCAGTGCCTATCAGTGCCCATCAGTGCCCCTATCAGTGCCCATCAGTGCTGCCTATCAGTACTGCCTATCAGTGCCACATATCAGTGCCTATCAGTGACACCTATCAGTGCCCATCAGTGTCACCTCTAAGTGCAGCCTCATAAGTGCCTCCTGACACAGCCATCACATGAACAGGAGGACCAATCACAGTGCCCATGTCCCGATCTGTGATGTGATGTGTTTGAGGATCACAGCCACCACTGGATTGCACCACTGCGTGGCCTCAAGGCCACACGTGGGCACCCAATCTAAGGGAAATACGGGTACATCCACTCAGAATGAGGAAGCTCTCACCTGGCCATTTATGTATATTGGCTGGGTGGGAGGCAGTTAAAAACAATTTGGAGGGCCAAGGAGGCATTTAAAATATGTCTCAAATTCACCCCCTCTCTTGCACTGTTGCTTTTTGAACCTAGATGTACTTAGATTTGCAAGTTGAATGATGCCCAATCATAGGAAAAGCTATGGTTGCAGGGATTCATAGACCCACCCCTGAGGGAGTATCAACATGTAAAGATGCAGAGATTGGGATGGTATCAGTGCTTCTCTCTGCATCATTTAAAACCACTAAACTTTTATCAAGACCTGAAGAAGACCCTGTACATCACAAGACTAACCTGTTAACATCTGAAAAATGTAAGCATAAAAAGAAAAAGGCATATAATAGTGCTGAGGGACCTTGAGGGAAGGGAAACACTGGGGAAGGGGCAGAGCTCAGAGTTTGACTTTACTTCAACTTGTTCAGTGCAATCTTTGTTACTCTGCTCCCAGGCTCTAGTTTCTGCCTCCTTGTTCTTGACTTCCGACGAGAAAATAAAGAGTAGTCTTGTACACACGACCGGTTTTCTCTGCAAGAAACCTTCTGGGAGAAATTTTTGCAGAGAAAACCGGTCGTGTGTATGGTTTCTCGTCGGCAAAACTGGCGGGAATCTCGATGAGAAAAATAGAGAACCTGCTCTCTATTTTCTCGTCGGGATTCTCGTCGGCCTGTTTCCCGATGAGAAAACCGTGCATGTGTATGCTTACCTTTCTCCAGGTAAACCCGCGAATGCTCGAAAAGTCTTTGACGCATGCGCGGTAGAATACAAGGGTAGTGTAGGGTGTAGCAAGATGGCGGCGACGGCATCGAATGTTCATCGTAGTCGATGACGTCACCACGTTTTTGCCATTCAAAAGAATGGCGGTTCTTTTGAATGGCCGTGTGTACACTCAGCGAGCAAGTAAAGCTTGCCAGGAATCTCGTCAGGAAAACCAACGTTTTTTTTCCCAACGAGATTCCCGCCCGTGTGTACAGGGCTAGCAGGTTCTCTATTTTTCTCATTGAGATTCCCGGCAGTTTTCCCGACGAGAAACCATACACATGACCGGTTTTCTCGGCAAAAAGCTCTCCCAGCATTTTTATTGCCGAGAAAACCGGTCGTGTGTACGAGGCTTAAAGCAGAGCATGATCCCCTCCCTTCGGAGACAGGGCCGCAGGGCAGTATTCCAACATGATAACGACCCCAAACACACCTCCAAGATGACCACTGCCTTGCTAAAGAAGCTGAGGGTAAAGGTGATGGACTGGCCAAGCATGTCTCCAGATCAAAACCCTATTGAGCATCTGTGGGACATCCTAAAACGAAGGTAGAGGAGCTCAAGGTCTCTAACATCCACCAGCTCCGTGATGTCATCATGGAGGACTGGAAGAGGACTCCAGTGGCAACCTGTGAAGCTCTGGTGAACTCCATGCCCAAGAGGGTTAAGGCAGCGCTGGCAAATAATGGTGGCCACACAAAATATTGACACTTTTGGTCAAGTTTGGACATTTTCACTTAGAGGTGTATTCACTTTTGTTGCCAGCGGTTTAGACATTAATGGCTGTGTGTTGAGTTATTTTGAGGGGACAGCAAATTTACACTGTTATACAAGCTGTACACTCACCACTTTACATTGTAGCCACAAGTCATTTTTTCAGTGTTGTCACATGAAAAGATATAATAAAATATTTACAAAAATGTGAGGGGTGTACTCACTTTTGTGAGATACTGTACATGAAACAAGCTTGGGAGGAGTGTCCCTGCCTACTACTAGCAATAAAAAACAGATCACTTTCTCTATGTCTTCCTAGTCCCCTTATTTTGATGTGTGCTACAATAACTTATAACTAAATATTTCCTCTTTATGCTATGTATATGACCTGCCATATGGTTTTGGTGTTTTGGTACACCGGCACCTTAGGGGAATCCCTATCCCATGTGGTCGTCCTAGTCCACCTTGGTGAGAGGCTCCACCCTCCCCCCTCACTTTGCGGATGGGTAGGGGGGCCCTCCCCACAGATACATCCTGTTCCTGATGTTTCAAACATCCTGGTCTCCAATAAATCTACTAGACGTTATCCCAACAAAATCATTGCACCTCCTAAGTCCCTTGCTGCCCCTTTCTTCCCTCACTCTTCTACACCTCGTTAGTCGGGATTAATTTATCATCTTTCTTGGTCCCCAGATGCCCGATAGTTAGCCAGGTGCATTCCCCCTGTCCACCCCCCCTCTTTGCTCTCATAACCCCATTCCCATCAACCACTTATACTAGCTTGCCGGAAAATTAAGGGAAACATACCATCTGTTATCTCATCACCAATCCTTTCCCTCCCCTCTGGTAGTTTATGTTTGTTAATACATGTTGTTGTATTTGCAATACACCAAAGTTTATTATTATCTGTTGCATTGTAAAATTTACAAAGTGCTGATTATATTTGTTCTCATTCACTTACTTTGCTGAACACTTTACTATATTGTTCTGTTCCCAAAATCCAATAAAGTTTATTATATAAAAAACAAAACAAAAACAAAAATATAAAGAAGATCACATGATGCAAAGGCATTAGGAAGGGGATCTCACTATGGTAGGTATTGCTAGTTTCCCTCTTAATGTTCAAACTTGGGGACTTTTAATTAAAACACAAAAGACAAATCCTGAAAAAAAAACAAAACAAAAAAAAAAAACAGACAAAGGGTACTTATAGTTTCTCACTCCATATGAGGCTTATGAAAAAAAAAGTGGACTTGCCATACACTTTAATACATGAATGATACAACAGGTACACAGCAAGTGATTTCATAAACTTTTTTGGCAATAAAAAATAAAAAATTATTTAATTATCAATAATTTGATGATTGCACCGCTTACTCTGTGGAACAACTATAAATTCTCCTTTGCTTCAGACAAGCTGCATTTTGGGATTTATAGCAAGGATATATAAAGAGTACAATTCTGTTGTCAGGCTCTTGTGTACTACATTCAGCACCACTATGTTGTTGTGAAAATATCATTAATTATACTTTATATTAATGCCAAAACATGCAAAGAAAATTGTTCAATGAGGATCCTAAGCATTGTTTCTGTAAGTATTTTGTAATGCTCTCTTTGGATTATTTCAAATATTTTAAATATAATAATATATTTTTTTAAATAGTCTGTATATTAGATTAAAGTATGTGTAAACCCAATTGCTAAAATCTCATATAATTCTTAATGTGTGATTATTCTGAATTAATAATTTTTAAATATTTTTTAGTCTGAAAAATATCATTCTTTTTTTTATTTGATTTCTTGATCATTTAAACCTTTATTTATTTTATGCTTATTTTAACCCATCTTGACCAGAAGTGATTGAAGTCTAGATGCCTAGGCCAAATTTATCGGTATCCAGATCACATGATTGGGAATCTGTTTGAATATTTTTTTTCAAATAAATCTGTTGATTGTTATTTTTTTATTAATAGATACAGAGCTGCATTCAGCTTTAAATATTGTGTTTCTTATATCTTGAGCATATAGTTTTGTGAGATGAACTTAATTTAATATAAACACATTGGATATTTTTTATTTTTTTTTACATTAGAGATTTAAGAATATTTTTGGTTAGAATGTCACCTTACTATTTCTGAATTTTTGTTGGTTTAACCCATTAGCATGTCCTACCTTAACGTTACTCCTGTCACTGAGATATTTCTATTAGGATTTCAGAATTATTATAATGTCAAGACTTTCTTTTTATTTATGCTGCTAATCAACTACTGTTTGATGCTGTGTGGAAACCTTCTGATTATTCAACTGGTGTCCTACAACAAGACTCTCCACTCTCCAATGTATTTCTTTATCACTCAACTCTCCATCACTGACATATTATTGAGCACGAGCATCATACCGAACACAGTAAATGTTGTGATATACGAAGGATGCACCATGCCTTTCACCGGTTGTCTAGCTCAGTTTTATTTTTACACGGCTGTAGGGATATTAGAGTGTCTTCTCCTGACGGTCATGTCCTTTGATAGATATCAGGCCATCTGCCACCCACTAACATACAATTCTATTATGAATTTAAAATTTTGTCAAAAGTAAATTCTACTGTTTTGGTTGACAGCGTTGATTATAGTGTCAATGTTTGCAATAACCATGAGTCAACTCCAGTTTTGTGGACCAAATGTTATTGACCATTTTTTCTGTGATTTTTATCCAATTTTAGACCTTTCTTGCACTGATACTTTTCTTATTCAAATGGAAAGTATGGTATTGGTTATACCTATTGTTATCTGCCCATATATTATAATAACAGTATCCTATGTCTATATTGTCTCTGCAGTTCTAAAGATTTCCTCAACTACGGGAAGACAGAAAACCTTCTCTACTTGCAGCTCTCACCTTCTTGTGGTTTTTATTTATTATGTCTCACTTATGAATATCTACTTATTTCTAGTGTTGAGCGGGTAGCTGGATATTCGGGTCCGGCGGGTTCGGCCGAACTTCTGAAAAAAGTTCGGATTCGGGACCGAACTTTAACCCGAACCCGGACCCGGACCCCATTGAAGTCAATGGGGACCCGGACTTCTGACGACTAAAAAGGCTCTAAAAAAGTAATGGAAAGGGCTAGAGGGCTGCAAATGGCAGCAAAATGTTGTTAAGAACATGGCAAGTGCTCTGCAAACAAATGTGGATAGGAAATAACTTAAAAGAACATAAAAAAAATTAAAAAATAAAAAAATATGCTGGAGGCCCCCTTTTCAGCAGAAGAGGTACAGGAAGTCATTAAGAACCTCAGAAACTCAACGGCACAATGCCACACATATGGTGGGAATGCCCCAGAATACACCCTTTCTGGAATAAATTATTTAATTTAATGGATAAGCTAGTGGGAAAATAAAATACTTTGAAATAAAAATGTAGCGGGGTGCTAAATTTAAGGAAAGTGTTTGAGTGGTAAATAGGCTCAAATACCCTAATTCTGTAGGATTCATGGACCATTTTGTCCTCGGGGGACAGTATTGGTGTGCAGTTCCCTGCGGCCTACAGGTGGCGCCTTTTGTGTCCCCTCTTGGCAGTAGTACAGCGGGGCGGGGAACCTACTGTGCATGCCGGGAGAGCATATAAAAGGGGCAGACCTTTGGCCTGGGGGCTGATGTCCAGTGGGGTCCGCGCCCAGGTGCCTTCGGCCTGGGTGCATGTGTTCCTGTTCCATCTCGGGCACCTTTAGCCCGGGGTGAGGTACTATCCTGGAGTTCTTGCTGCCCTGGGTATGGAGGCCTAGGGGCGGGAGTAAAGCCTGGAGTCCAGAGCCACCTCGTGTAGGGGACCCTGTTCCAGGGAAGGGAGGATCATTCTGATGGACCGATGCGGGAGTCACGGTGAAGGAATGGTCTGTTGACTCCCTGGAGAGATGTCTTCCCCTTGATATGGGCTAGGTTCGTAGAAGGAGAAGCTCAAGGTCACCTTGACTGTATCAGAGGCCTTATTCAACCGGCCCGTGGCAGGGGCCTTATACACCCTGGTCTGTGGCTGAGACCAAAGTTCTCCAGGCCCGTGGCAGGGGCCTTGTACACCCGGTCTGTGGCAGAGACCAACCTCAATGTCTGTGGCAGAGACCGTGCGCCAAAAACTGTTTGAGAAACCTAAGCAGTGAAGTGAATGTGCTACGTTTGTGCCTGGACCTCCTCCACACCTTAAGCTGTCCTGTTTCTTTGCTCTAACCTTTTCTATCTGAGTACAGTTTATTTTGCCATGAGAGAATAAGAGTTGGAGTTTCAGCTGGTTTGGACATTGACTTTACTGGCAATTAAAGGACTTGCCTCTACCTACAGTAGAGGTGAGAATCATCCTCTGGAGGAGTTTTGACTCCGGCTGTGGACACGGCCCGTCAAGTACACCGCTCAACCTCTTTATATAGGATGATACGGGCTGGTAGTGCGGTGTGCCTTTCTCCCTCCTGCGAAGAGCCAACAACATAAAGGCAGGTAAGGGGGAAAGGATCTGTGCGCTACAAAAAAATTAAAAAAAATTGTAATCTTGGCCTAGCAGGACGAGGTCCATATGGAGTAGGAGGTTGAGGTGGCGGTGGATGTGGCTGTGTAGGTGGAAGCGGCGGTGGAGGAGGACGAGGTAGCCAACACTGGTTCAAAAATACAACAATGGCTGGGTAAGGCCGGTGATGTGTCGAATTCTGTCCCCTGTCGAATAGTGTCCGCCCTGTACTGCGCTTGCTGAGTATGTAGGACAAGGGGATTTCAAAAATCTCCCAAGACTAACGGCGCCTGCGTGTTGAGTTCAGGTGAAGGCCACACCATCCGTGGTTCAAGCCGAGCCAAGCAAGGCCGCGATCGAAGCGAGCCCGTGAGGGGCCCTGTTACTATGTGCTACCGTATGTCCTCTTGGATGGTGGGGCTTGAACCTGCACTCACAGCGCAGGCGCCGTTCATCTTCGGAGATTTTGTGAATCTCCTTGTCCTCTGTACTGCACAAGCGCTGAGCCTGCGCAGTACGGGCCGGGCACAATCCGATGGCCGGACAGTTTTTGTCACAACACCGGTATACATGTCTATTCTGCACAAGGTACGGACAAGTCCTGTGGGATCCATGCCTGGTTCATTTTAATGAACGTGAGCTTGTCCACATTGGCTCTGGACAGGCGGCTGCGCTTGTCTGTGATAACGCCCCCTGCCGTGCTAAATACACGTTCAGATAATACACTGGCTGCAGGGCAGGCCAGCACCTCCAAGGCATAAACGGCAAGCTCAGGCCATGTGCCCAATTTGGAGACCCAGAAGTTAAAGGGGGCAGACCCGTCATCCAGTACGTGTAGGCCTGTGGACACATACTGCTCAACCATGTTGGTGAAATGCTGCCTCCTGCTAAGACGTTCCATCTCAGCTGGTGGTGCTGGTTGTTGTGGCGTGCTGACAAAGCTTTTCCACATTTCGGCCATGCTAACCCTGCCTTCTGAGGTGCTGCCGGTGCCCCGGCTGCGTTGGCGACCTCTTCCTCCTCCTCTGCCTTCGCCTTGTGCTTCCACCGTACGCCCGCTGTCAGGTGGGAATGCCACCAGCAGCGCGTCTACCAGCGTGCGCTTGTACTCGCGCATCTTACGATCCCGCTCCAGTGAGGGAATTAAGGACGGTACGTTGTCCTTGTAACGGGGATCCAGCAGGGTGGCCACCCAGTAATCAGCACCAGTTAAAATGTGGGCAACTCGGCTGTCGTTGCGGAAACACTGCAGCATGTAATCGCTCATGTGTGCCAGGCTGCCCAGAGGCAAAGAAAAGCTGTCCTCTGTGGGAGGTGTATCGTCTGTGTCCTCTGTATCCCCCCAGCCACGCACCAGTAATGGCCACGAGCTGGTCTGAGTGCCACCCTGCTGTGAACATGGCTCCTCCTCCTCCTCCTCCTCCTCCTCCTCCATCTCCTCCTCCACCTCGTCATCCTCCAGAACTGTGCCCTTTCTGCCGGACAATTGTGTACCTGGCGTTTGTTGGTGCAGGAACCCACCCTCGTAGCCACTTGTGAAAGACTGCCCTGAAAGCCTTTGAAATGATCCCGCTTCCTCCTCCTCCTCCTCATCCTCCTGTGCCACATCCTCTTCCATCATCGCACGAAGCGTTTTTTCAAGGAGGCATAGAACTGGGATAGTAACGATGAGAACGGCGTCATTGGCACTGGCCATGTTGGTGGAGTACTCGAAACAGCGCAACAAGGCACACAGGTCTCGCATGGAGGCCCAGTTATTGGTGGTGAAGTGGTGCTGTTCCGCAGAGCGACTCACGCGTGATTGCTGCAGCTGAAACTCCACTATTGCCTGCTGCTGCTCGCACAGTCTGGCCAGCATGTGCAAGGTGGAGTTCCACCTTGTGGGCACGTCACATATGAGGCGGTGAGCTGGAAGGCCGAAGTTATGCTGCAGCGCTGACAGGCGAGCAGCAGCAGGGTGAGAACGCCGAAAGTGCGCACACACAGCCCGCACTTTCTGCAGCAGCTCTGGCATATTGGGGTAATTTTTAAGGAACCTCTGGACCACCAAGTTCAGCACATGCGCCAGGCAAGGGATGTGCGTCAAACCGGCTAGACCCAGAGCTGCTACGAGATTTTGCCCATTATCGCACACCACCAGGCCGGGCTTGAGGCTCACTGACAGCAACCACTCATCGGTCTGTTGTTCCATGTCCCTCCACAACTCCTGCGCGGTGTGGGGATTTTCCCCCAAACAGGAAAGTTTTAAAACTGCCTGCTGTCGTTTACCCCTGGCTGTGCTGAAGTTGGTGGTGAAGGTGTTACGCTGAATGGATGAGTAGGCGGTAGAGGATGAGGAAGCGGAGAAGGAGGAGTTAGCAACAGGAGGCAAACTGAAGCGCCCTGCAATCCTCGGTGGTGGAAGGACATGCGCCAAACCGCTATCTGCCTCAGGCCCAGCAGCCACTGCATTTACCCAGTGTGCTGTTAGGGAGATATAACGTCCCTGACCGTGCTTACTGGTCCACGCATCCGTAGTTAGGTGGACCTTGCCACAGATGGCGTTGCGCAGTGCACACCTGATTTTGTCCCCCACCTGGTTGTGCAGGGAAGGGATGGCTCGCCTGGAAAAGTAGTGGCGGCTGGGCACGACGTACTGCGGGACAGCCAATGCCATCAGGCTTTTAAAACTCTGCGTCTCCACCAGACGGAATGACAGCATTTCAAAGGCCAGGAATTTTGAAATGCTGGCATTCAGGGCCAGGGATCGCGGGTGGCTAGGGGGGTACTTCCTCTTCCGCTCCAATGTTTGGGAGATAGAGAGCTGAACGCTTCCATGGGACATTGTGGAGATGGTCGGTGACCCAGGTGGTAGTGTTGCTGGCAGATCCTCTGTTTGCGTGGTGACAGGTGCCACTGTCACTACAGAGGTGGATGAAGAGGCCGAGACTGCAGCAGAAGAGGAAGCAGGAGGAGCCAGAGACCTTTCTTGGTTTCTGAGGTGTCTACTCCACTGCAGCTCGTGCTTTGCACTTAGATGCCTGGTCATGCAGCTTGTGCTCAGGTTGAGAACGTTTATGCCTCGCTTCAGGCTCTGATTGCACAGCGTGCAAACCACTCGTGTCTTGTCATCAACACACTGTGTGAAGAACTGCCACGCTAGGGAAATCCTTGGACCTGGCTTTGGTGTGCTCGGTCCCTTGCTGCGTTGGGCAGTAGCAGATATACTGTCTAGGGGACGAATGCTCCGTTTTTGCACCCTGCTCCCTCTTCTGCTGTGCTGGTGGCTCTGTGCGACCACCGCCTCTTCCTCCGAACTACACTGGTCACCTGCATAACGTTGATTCCATGTGGGGTCGAGGACCTCATCGTCCTCCACATCATCTTCCACCCAGTCTTCACCCCTGCCCTCCATGTCTGTCTGCACAATTGCGAAAGCAGCAGCAGTTGGCACCTGTGTTTCGTCATCATCCGAGACGTGCTGCGATGGTCCTCCCATGTACCCATCATGAAACATAAGTGGTTGGGCATCGGTGCACTCAATCTCTTCCACTTCTGGGGCAGGGCTAGGTGGATGGCCCTGGGAAACCCTGCTAACAGAGTCATCGAAAAGCAGAAGAGACTGCTGCATGATTTGGGGCTCAGACTGCTTGGCTGATTTGCAAGGGGGTGAGGTGAAAGACTGATGGACATGGGCTTCAGGTGCCAACTCTGATCTTTCAGCAGAAGAGTGGGTGGGAGACAATGTGAAGGAACCCGAGGCACTGTCAGCAACCCAATCTACTATCGCCTGTACTTGTCCTGGCCTAAACATTGGTACAGCCTCATTAGGCATGACAAAATACCGCCGCAGGCTCGGTCGCCTACTCGCACCTGAGGAAGGTGTTTCACTTGTGCGTGTAGCTGGCACAGATCCACCACGTCCTCTCCCTGCAACAGGAGCTCCACCAGCAGCACCACGACCGGGGCCACCACGTCCCTTTGACCTTCCCCTCATATTTTCCAAATTTAGGATCTTGCCCTAAATGGCGTTTTTTGGAAGACCACAACACACCCACTGTACGTAATGGCTGAAACGCACAGCTACAGAACTGCAGAAAATGCTATTCAAAAAAAAAAGGTTGTTTTTTTTAGTATAGCACAGTACAAGGAAAATATATATAAATTGTTTTTTTACACACACCTCCAGATGTGTATTTCACACTGCAAAATATTTTCTGTGGCCCTAAATGGCGTTTTTTGCCAGACCACAACACACCCACAGCACGTAACCGCTGAATCGCACAGCTACAGAAAATGCTATTCAAAAAAAAAGGTTGTTTTTTTTAGTATAGCACAGTACAAGGAAAATATATAGAAATTGTTTATTTTACACACCTCCACATGTGTATTTCACACTGCAATTTATTTTCTGTGGCCCTAAATGGCGTTTTTTGAAAGAGCACAACACAACCACAGTATTTAACCACTGAATCGCACAGCTATAGAAGTGCAGAGAATGCTATTCAAAAAAAATGTTGTTTTTTTTAGTATAGCACTGTACAATATATAGAAATTGTTTATTTTACACACCTCCACATGTGTATTTCACACTGCAAAATATTTTCTGTGGCCCTAAATGGCATTTTTTGAAAGAGCACAACACAACCACAGTATTTAACCACTGAATCGCACAGCTATAGAAGTGCAGAGAATGCTATTCCAAAAAAATGTTGTTTTTTTTAGTATAGCACTGTACAATATATAGAAATTGTTTATTTTACACACCTCCACATGTGTATTTCACACTGCAAAATATTTTCTGTGGCCCTAAATGGCGTTTTTTGAAAGAGCACAACACAACCACAGTATTTAACCACTGAATCGCACAGCTATAGAAGTGCAGAGAATGCTATTCAAAAAAAATGTTGTTTTTTTTAGTATAGCACTGTACAATATATAGAAATTGTTTATTTTACACACCTCCACATGTGTATTTCACACTGCAAAATATTTTCTGTGGCCCTAAATGGCGTTTTTTGAAAGAGCACAACACAACCACAGTATTTAACCACTGAATCGCACAGCTATAGAAGTGCAGAGAATGCTATTCAAAAAAAATGTTGTTTTTTTTAGTATAGCACTGTACAATATATAGAAATTGTTTATTTTACACACCTCCACATGTGTATTTCACACTGCAAAATATTTTCTGTGGCCCTAAATGGCGTTTTTTGAAAGAGCACAACACAACCACAGTATTTAACCACTGAATCGCACAGCTATAGAAGTGCAGAGAATGCTATTCAAAAAAAATGTTGTTTTTTTTAGTATAGCACTGTACAATATATAGAAATTGTTTATTTTACACACCTCCACATGTGTATTTCACACTGCAAAATATTTTCTGTGGCCCTAAATGGCGTTTTTTGAAAGAGCACAACACAACCACAGTATTTAACCACTGAATCGCACAGCTATAGAAGTGCAGAGAATGCTATTCAAAAAAAATGTTGTTTTTTTTAGTATAGCACTGTACAATATATAGAAATTGTTTATTTTACACACCTCCACATGTGTATTTCACACTGCAAAATATTTTCTGTGGCCCTAAATGGCGTTTTTTGAAAGAGCACAACACAACCACAGTATTTAACCACTGAATCGCACAGCTATAGAAGTGCAGAGAATGCTATTCAAAAAAAATGTTGTTTTTTTTAGTATAGCACTGTACAATATATAGAAATTGTTTATTTTACACACCTCCACATGTGTATTTCACACTGCAAAATATTTTCTGTGGCCCTAAATGGCGTTTTTTGAAAGAGCACAACACAACCACAGTATATAACCGCTGAATCGCACAGCTGCAGAGAATGCTATTCAAAAAAAAGTTTTTTTTTTTTTTTTAGTATAGCATAGTACAAGAAAAATATATAGAAATTGGTTATTTCACACAACTAGAGATATACACTGCAAAATATTTTTTTTGCCCAAAAATAGGTCTTTTTTGCGCACAACAAAGTGCCGTTTTTTTTTTTGCAACAGCACAATAAAGTGCCTTTTTTTTTTTTTGGGGCCCAAAAATGGGTCTTTTTAGCAAAAGCACAATAAAGTGCCTTTTTTTTTTCTGACCAAAATAGGTCTTTTAGCAAGAGCACAATACAGCCACAGTATGGAATAGGTGTATCACTCAACGTAATGCAGTGCTGGTGCACTGAGCTTGCAACACAAACAGATAAACCTATGCAGATCGCTGAGCTATTATATCTCTCAATCTGGACTCCTATCTAAATCTCTCTCCCTGAAAGCACAAACAGGATCCTGCCCCTACACTACACTACACTACACTGTCTCCCTATCTTTTCTATCAGTAGATTGCAGAATCAGGACTAACTCCTATTCTCTCCCTCACAGCAACAGCAGCCAGGATCCTTTCCCTACACTGTCTAAAAGCAGAGTGACGATCTGTGCTGTGTACCTCTTTCTTATATAGAAGCTGGTCACATGCTGGGTCACATGTTGCACTGACCAATTACAGCCATGCCATTAGTAGGCATGGCTATGATGGCTTCTAAGGGCACACCAGCTAATCAAATGGTGATTGGCTGGCCCCTGAAGCATTTCTAACTGCGCCATTAAATTCCCGAATCCGAACCCGAACCCGGACTTTAGCGCAAAATCCGGGTCCGGGTCCGGGGTCGAGAAAACGGCAAAATTCGGTACGGACCCGAACTTTACAGTTCGGGTCCGCTCAACACTACTTATTTCCTAACAAAGAGTCTGCAAAGAAAGTTTTATCTTTAATGTACACTTTGCTCGTACCATTGCTTAATCCTATCATATATAGTCTGAGAAATAATGATATCAAGCAAGCCTTTAGAAAACTTGTATGTAAAAATTATCAAAATGTTTAAATCAGCATAATTTATGTTTTGTTTTTTTTTTATTTGAAACTTAGTCTTATTATATCTATTTATTTTATCCACTTGCCACTCAGGACAATTCTGACATTTCTCTCCTACATGTAAAAATCATAATTTTTTCGGTCGAAAATTACATAGAACCCCCAAACATTTTATTAGCAGAGACCCTAGAAAATAAAATAGCGGTTGTTGCAACATTTTATCTCGCACGGCATTTGTGCAGCAATTTTATAAAACGCTTGTTTTGGGGAAATAAACTGTTTCATGCATTAAAATAAAACAAAAAAGCAGAAAAGTTAGCCCAATTGTTTTGTATAATGTGAAAGATGATGTTACGCCGACTAAATAAATACCTAACATGTCACATTTCAAAATTGCACAGACTTGTGGAATGGTACCAAACTTTGGTAAATGTTTTGAGTTACAGAGGAGGTCTAGTGCTAGAATTTTTGCTCTTGCTCTAACGTTCGCGGTGATACCTCACATGTGTAGTTTAAATGCCGTTTACATATGTGGGTGCAACTTACATACACGTTCGACAGGAGCGCTTACCGTATATACTCGAGTATAAGCCAAGTTTTTCAGGCCTTTTTTTAGGGCTAAAAGTATACCCCTCGGCTTATACTCGAGTCAGTACCTGAAAATCTTCTTATTCCGCGGCCGGCTTCCATTGATTAAATCTCGCGGCTTTCTTCTGGTCCCTTCCACGATAGGCGTTTCCAGCAAACACTGTGTTGAGTGTTGCGCCTATCTTGTCCAACGTCCGTGATTGGCGGAACACTGAACACAGTGCCTGCTTGGAAACGGAGTCCGAGAATGAGAGGATCTCCGTGATAGGTGCAACACTCAACACAGTGTTTGCTGGAAATGCCTATCACGGAAGGGACCAGAAGAAAGCCGCAAGATTTAAACAATGGACGCCGGCCGCAGAATAAGAAGATTTTCAGGTACACTGACTGACTCGGGCACAGGGAGGCTGCAATGGACACAGTAAGGTGGCACAGTGAGGTGGCAATGGGCACAGTCAGGTGGCAATGGGCACAGTCAGGTGGCACAGTGAGATGGCAATGGGCACAGTAAGGTTGGGCAATTGGCACAGTGAGGTGGCAATGGACACATTCCCCCCCCCAGGTTTATACTCGAGTCAATATGTTTTCCCAGTTTTGTGTGGTAAAAGTAGGTACCTTGGCTTATACTCGGGTCGGCTTATACTCGAGTATATACGGTAAATTATTTTTTTATTGTTAATTTTACTTTTATTTTTCTAGTTTTATGTTCTCTTTTTACTTTTTTTTTATATCACTTTTATTCCTATTACAAGGAATGTAGACATCCCTTGTAATAGGAATAGTGCGTGATAAGTCCTCTTTATGGAGAGATCTTGGGTCAATAAGTCCCCACTTATTACCTCTAAGCTGGGAAGCCTGAAATTAAAAAAAACAAAAAATTATCCTAGCTACTCAGCCGAGGCTGTGGAATTTTTTTAAATGCAGAGGCCGGGCGTGATGTCATAACATCGCACCCGTCCTCTAAATGATGATAGAGACTCCGGGGACCATCTGGCCCACCAAAAATATCTATGTCATCATCCAGCACCTGTCGGTTCCTTTTACGGTTCGCCGATCGGAGGGGGAGCCCCGGAGGGCGGCGGGAGAGGGGCATCCCCTCCCACCACCTGTAAGAATGATCAAGAGGCTGAACAGCTACTGTGATTTTTCTTATTGTGTAGGGAATCACCAGCTGTAAAATAATATATCTGAATGACGGCTGTAACTGCAGGCATTATTCAGATATCACCGCTCAAATTTGACAACGTCATATGACATTGGGCGAGTAGCAAGCGTTTATGTAATATATTTGTCTGATATGTTTATTTATTTTTTCCTGAGAGTCATAACTGTAAAGAAAGTCAATTTCACTTCTTTCTTTACTTGTAGTTAATTAATTAAAAAAATTAAATAAATTAAACACATGTACAATACGCTTTTAATCAAAACAATTTAAAAAATACTTAAAAGAAAAAAAAAAGGTTAAAACCCATCTGAACTTTCAATTTAAATCTGCTAAATATATTTTAAGGGCACCAAAACAAAGGGTGTTCAAAATCTGACAGTTGGTTTTCTTTAGAAAGCAGCCACCATTTACAGTATATGTATTTATTTTATGCAATCTGTTTGTCTGATATGTTTATTTTTCCCTATAATCCTAACTAACTGTAAAGAAAGTCAATTTCACTTTTCTGGTATATAATTCAATTTAAGAAAAGTACACGTACATTAAGCTTTTAATCAATACAATAGAAAAAAAAAAGTTACAATCTGCTAAATATATTTCAAGAGCATAAAAAAAAAATATATGTACAAAACAGTCGATTTTATTTAGAAAGCAGCCACATGTAAGTAGACATGCCTGTCCCTTGCCAGCATGCTGCAGAGAAGGACCTCTGCTCTCTTTGTGGAAGCAGTGGTCTCTCTGAAGGGGTCCAACATGCCCCTTGCTGGGTCAGTCCTATTGTTCTGCAATCAACAAAGCTTCCTGGTGATTGGTGATCTCAAGCTTTGACTTAGCAGGGCGATGTTGGACCTCTAAAAAGAAACCACTGATTGTACACAAATAGTAAGGGCCCCATCTGCAGTAGGGATGAACAAATCTGCCTGGGTTTGGTGTACAAACGTGAACTTGTCGACAAACTTCATTGAAATCTTTATGGGGTGAATCATGTTAACCCCTTGCAGATGGTGCCTGCTGGCCCCTTAGGGGTTAACGTGCCAGGAGGTGGAACTGGGCTTAAGGTTGTGTGACATACCCCTTGCTGGGTCAGTCCTATAGTTCTGGAATCAGCAAAGCTCATGCTTCCTGGTGATTGGCGATCTCAAGCTTTGACTTAACAGGGGGATGTTGGACCTTTGAAAAGAAAGGAACTACTGCTTGTACACAAAGAGTAAGGGCCACATCTGCAGTAGGGATAAACAAATCTGCCTGGGTTTGGTGTACAAACGTGAACTTGTTGGCAAACTTCATTCAGAGGTGAATCTTGTTAACCCCTTGAAGATGGCGCCCTTAAGGGGTTTGTAATGCCGGGAGGTTGGGAAGGGCTTAAGTTCATGATCGGCGGTCACAGTGGTCACATGATCAGAAAGCTCCTGATCGCGGCTGGCCATTTCCTTCCAGCAACTGTTCCGGGAGCACATAGGGCGCGCGCTCTCAGCAATGCTCTATTTGCACTATTGCACGCAAATATGCGGGTGCTCGGGGCCAAGGCCTACCCGTCATATTTTCGTGCGTCCGGCGCCTAGGAGTTAATAGATTCTGCAGATTTGTAGGGCTGACAAAAAGCTATGGTCAAAAGAGACATGGTAAGTTTAATACTGCCGTAGGGAACATGTACCAATGCCCCAAAAAAAAAGCTTCTCTATCCCCAGAGGCCGGAAAACTCCAGACCCAGAGGTGATTAAATACCACCAAAAGAAAGCTCTATTTGTGTGAACAAAATGACACAAATATAGTTTGGGAGCAGTGCTTCATGACCACACAATTGTCATTCAAAGCGCGACAGCACTGAAAGATGAAAATTGTCCTGGGCAGGAAGGGGGTGAACGTGGTTAAAAAAAAACCTTCACTGGAGTTGAGAAACATTAGAGGACCTGCCAGCTGCTCAGAGAATCAGCAGTGCTGGTGAAGCTATACAGGGGATTGTAACAAAGTAGTACCTTCGACAGGAGTGGCATGCTAAAAACAGTATAACCTGAAAAGAGGATACTTAAAGCGCAGTTCCACCCATTTTCTATACTTAATGTCTATGGTATCCCCCTTGAGCATCCTTTTCCCAATGGAATTTTCATTTTTTTTTTTTTTTATGTGTAAATGCCTTTTTCAGCCGTACTTCCAGCAACCCTCGCCTAGGCGATTATGTCACCAGGCAATTCGCAAGGGCTCCTGGGATAGCGGCATCATGTTTCTCAGGAGTCCTTGTGAATCGCCCAGTGACAAAATCTCATGTTATTTCCAGGCAGGAAATGACACGAACGGGAAGATCGGGATGTCATGATTTATTTTTTGTGGGTCAGGCTAGGATGGCCTTCAAACCTTTACCAGCTGTGTTTTTGCCCAAGAGGGCAGAGCGGGAGGGGCATGGTTTACAGGCAGTGGGTGGGGCTAAGACAGCCTTCAAAACTATACCAGCTGTTTTGGTAGACGGGAGGGCTGATCAGGAGGGTCGTGGCTTGCAAGGCGGTGGGTAGGGCTAGGACTGACTTACAAAACTACACCAGCTGTGTTTAAGGACAGGGCTGAGTTGGAGGGGTGTGGTTTACAGGTCGGTTGATGGAGCTAAGTTGGGCTACATAGTCTTGGCATCATATTACATTTTTATAATTTTTTCTTTTGTATTTAAATAAAAAAAATTGAAAGAAAAGATATTTCTTATTTTGTGTTATAACAATTTTTCTTGGGGGCGTGGCCAGCACGGCATGTGAGCAGTCGCTTTAGCACAGAGCTCCCGCACATTATCCTAACCTGATCCGCTTTCCAGCAGCAAACGCCCGGCTGTACGGGTACACCCGCTGTACATCCCGATCGTATCCACTGCAGTAATCAGGCAATGATGACCCGGGGAAACAAAGGAGATGGCCGTGGTCGGATTTCCAATATGGCGGTGCTCCATCCTCTCCACAGAAGGCTCGTGGGGGAGACAGACACAAGGAGGGGGTGAGTAAACGCCTCAAAGACCCCAAAGACGGGACCAGAGACCCCCCTAAAGATATGCGCTATTATGCGCTAAAAATTACAGAAAAAACTGACCACCAAACCAGCCTAATCTGGGTGCAGACGCAGAGCATGGAGATGCAGACATGGAGGGAAGTGAGAAGGGGCAGGAAGTGGCAGCCATGTTGGCACAGACGGACAGCTGCACTGAAGAGCTGGATGAGGCAGAGGACACTGGAGTGGAGGAGGGTGAGCAGCCGACTCTAGCAGCCATCCTAAGGGCTGTAAACAAGTTCACAGCCTCAGTTAACAACCTACAAGCCCGCTTTGGAGGTTTAAAGAAGGAGGTCAGCCTGGTCAGACAAGACCTTCAAAAGATAAGAGAACGAACGACGGCCGCTGAGAGCAGAATAAGTGACATGGAAGACAAGCTGCCTGCTATGCTCAGAGAATCTCAAGCTACTACCCATTTAGCGAAAGCTACTGACCTGAGAGGCGAGGAGTTTGAGAATCGTTTGAGGCGAAATAATGTTCGGATCGAAGGGCTACCTGAGAAGGTGGAGGGCCGTGATCCCACCCAATTCGTGGTGCGGTGGCTCCCTAATATTTTTGGCAAGGAGGCCTTTACACATCTCTATGCAGTGGAAAGGGCTCATAGGGTCCCTACTAGGCCTTTACCACCGGGCCTGTTAGCAATATTGCTGAATTACAGGGACAGAGAAATTATTCTGAGGCTGGAAAGGCAACGCAGAAACATCCAGTTTAATGGAACGAGAGTTTCCTTCTATCCGGATTTCTCGGCAGAGGTCCAGCGGAGCAGATCACGGTTCTCAGATGTTAAGGCTGCAGGCCTCATATGCAATGTTATACCCTACAAAGCTCCGAATCACCTTGGGGGGCCGAACCCACTTTTTTGAGAATGCCGCAGATGCTTCAGCGTGGCTGGATGCCAATGAGAACGCTCTCAGACAAGTTCAGAGGTCAATGGCGGAGGAAGACTGAATACCCTATCATCATAGCAATAGGCGGTGTGTCACGTCAATTTACCCATCTCTCCCCCCTTTGATGAGAGTACTGCTGGAAACATACAATGATTTAAAGTTCAAAAAATGCGAGTTCGGAACTGTGTTTATTTATGGACTTACCCATACTGTTCCTCACCTATGTTCTTATTATTGCGCTTAGCAGTCAGGTGGACAGTGCCAATTTGTCCGCATGAGGAGAAATTGTTCTGAAAATTCTGATTATTTTCTCCAGGCTAACATCTTGAAAGATAGATTATTAGAAAAGGGCTATGATCAGAAAACCTTGGAAGACATTCTAAAGGAAGTGGGGGACATAGAAAGATCATCTTTGTTAACAAATGGCCCAAAAAAGAAACCACAACAATTGTGTATACCATTTATCACGACATACTCTACACAACATTATATGATAAAAAGAATCATTCGGAAACACTGGCACCTCTTAGGGAATGACCGTATTATTAATACTTTCCTCCCAACAATCCCACAAGTGATTTTCAGGGGTGCCCCCTCCCTAAGGGATAGAGTGGCACCCAATGTGGTTGACCCTCCACCTAAAAAAGTCTCTTTTTTTCAACAACTATCGGGGTACCACCAATGCCGTCGGTGCCAGGTGTGCTCCATAAATAAAATCAGGTCCAAAAAGACGGAAGTATTTATATCTAGCAGTACCTTAAAAACGCATAAGATCGACACTTTCGTCACATGCAGTTCCACAGGCGTTGTATATCTTTTACAATGTCCCTGTGGGAAGCAATATATAGGTAGGACTAAAAGGACCATGCAAGTAAGACTTGGAGAACATTTAGCCAACATTAGGAGTGGCTTCCAATATCACTCTGTATCCAAGCATTATGACTTATACCATCAGCGCAACCCAGAGGGCACTTCCTTTATACGAATTGATAGGTATAGATCTCATTGGAGGGGCGGTTCTCTAATCAGGGAAATTTCCCGTATGGAAATGAGCTGGATACACAGGGTCCGCTGCTACACCCCGTACGGGCTTAATATCGACATTGATGTTAATGCATTCATCGATAACAGCTAGGTGTCATTATCATTTTTTGTATAGTAATGTGAACTGGATCGGAGCTCTCGGTACATCTCTAGTCCATCATTGTTGTTATCTTCAGGGGACCCATAACACAGAGACTAAATACTCTAGTTGTACACAGTTTCAACGATGGGGTCCATTTACCCATGCTCGTCCTGGGACGTTCATGGGGTCATTTAAGTATACATCAAATTTGTGTTTATTCCATCATTACGTTTGGGTGTGCTCTGGTGGCACTCATATGTATTTTTTTGGGATAGATACATCCATTTATAGAATCCAATAGATAGATTAAATTTGTCTAAATATCTGATTCTTAATATCCTTTTTTTAAGAAATCCCTTTGTTCCATATATTTTTGTAGTTCCTTCTCCCAAACTAAAAGACATTCCACATGTGGATGGTTATGGTTTGTCACGCACTATAAATTAGTGCGTGTAATCATGAATTTGTCCACAAGATGGCGGTCACATTATATCCATCCTATATATGACACAACAGTTTTTTAATAAGAATGAATTAATTTTTATAAGTCATCAATATAGGTATAAGTTGGGACATATGTTTTCTAAAGGGTAAACAAGGGAGTGAATCCTTGCATGTCCAAACAGTGTACAGTACTTTGGTAATTTTAATCCATATGTGTCTGTACCTATATGATACATAAAAGTGGAACGTGCGAGCTATTTGAATGCAAGTTTCATCTTCAGGGATTCAGCTGGTCACCAATTGATCCCTTCCGTGTGTATATTTCTGATTGATGACTTAGATTATTGACGCCAGTCAGAGAATAGATAGTAAGGGCATTTTTTCCCATTTTAAATATGGCGATTTGTGTAATGTAGATGCCGAGAGCTCAGACCCTGGCGGATTTCATTGGTGTCACGGTTATAGTAATAAGTATTTTCACTGAATGGGTTCAATCACGGTGAAAGGAGATTTCGGCCGTGACCATATATATCTCTATGTCGGAGTGTGATCCGACAGGGAGATTAAAGACAAACGGTTAGCAACTTAAGGGCAGTTTGCCCATTTTCAAAATGGCGACGCCCGTAGCTGGAACGCTGGGAACTAGGTTCTGGGCGGTCCCCAGCTATCGTTCACAGCATACATAATGGTGGTGGATCAGCACGCCGCCCGTGCCCCTGGATGACGACAGGTTTGTCGAAACGACGTAGGGAGGAGCGGCGTGCTGATGTCACCACGATACGAATCCCGGAAGCAACGGGTAGTGAGAGCCGGCCGGCCGCACACTAAACCACTGCTGTTTTTACTTCAACATGCTGTAAGTGCATTTTTATTTTAATAAACGTTTTTTATATACTGGATTACGCTATGGGGTTTTCTCTTTTACCCTAAATGTGACTCACGGAGCTGCCTGGTGGACTAACAGACTGGAACCTAGATGAACAGAGAGCACAGCGAGAGTCAATTAG
The DNA here is from genome assembly GCA_029206835.1 of Rana muscosa. Classification (NCBI taxonomy): domain Eukaryota; kingdom Metazoa; phylum Chordata; class Amphibia; order Anura; family Ranidae; genus Rana; species Rana muscosa. The sequence goes on along the minus strand of CM055118.1, from coordinate 363,614,230 downwards.
AGCCCTTGGCGGGGATAACAGCCACCTATTCAGATTGATCTCTTTCAGGGATCAAAATTTCTGGTAAGCAGCCTGAAAGGGACAAGGTGGTGGATTTCTCTCCTGTCATATCATAACTCCTTCTATGGTGTTTCATTTTTGAAGTCACTTATGCAGTTTTGAAGAGTTTTGGAATCCTTCATTTCTTCCTTCTGGGGACTTTTTGTTACTTATGGACTATCTTTGAATTTTTTTTTTTTTTGCATGTCAATATCAAGGAATACAGTTTAAGTACCATCTATTACCCAGAGACGTACATAGAATAACATCCCTTACCCCATAAGTTATATTGTTTATTCACGTCATACACAAATGATATCATATTGTGTTTTTTATAACATAATTTTGGTATTTTACTTTTTATTCAGTTGCACAGCCTTAGTTCTTTCTTTATATATCTGTTATTTGTGTGTGTCCCACATTTTTTGGTTGCTGCATAGATATTAAGTTATCACATATATTTTACATTTATTCAGACAGCGCAGTATTTTCACACTTTTTATAGTGCCTGGGACCTGTTGTCCCCAATCCTTCAAAAATAGTTTTGGTTACTTCAGTGCCGGGGCATATGGGTTGAACGGGATCCGTACTTTACCTGGCCTTCACAGGCTACTCTGTTTTAGTGCCCTGCCACACTGCAGCAGTTTAGAGCACTGTTGTGCTTGTTGAACTGGTATTTTTGGTTCTATCTTCTCAGAGCATTAGAAAGGTCTTGTTATGACCGAATGGAAATATCCTCTAAGACTGGTATGTGGTTCAGGCTGTTACTGGACTGCTGGCACATGTTTGTGGAACTGGTACCTCTGCTCCCTGGAGCGCCAGGGCAAAGATGCTTCTTTCATTAACCCACAATGTACCGACAACTACTTTTAAGATGGTAGCACTTAAATATTACACTGAACTTGTATAACTCCCCTGAAAAAGCCAATGTTTTGGTGAAACATGTTGGGTTAATGTGACTTGCATAATTTATTCACTGTTCCATATCATGTACTGATCAATATAACTATGATTATTGTATAAAATTTTGTATAATACATTTTAAAAAATAAATTAATTGACTGACTTGTTGTGGCACCGCTATAATCCCAGTCCTCCTTCCCTTTGCTATCACTACATAGGATGAGGTGCCATATCTAAAGAGGACACTCTTTTCACATTTTTTACTTTTAAGATGACGACAATAACTGTACTTTCCTGGAACATTAGGGGGCTGAATGACCCTTTGAAACGCAACATGGTGTCTTCTCTGCTACGTAAATATCTACCAGCAATTTGTGCCTTGCAGGAGACACACCTTACTGCTGACTCGGTTACTTGTTTGGGATTTCGGTGGGTGGGGAGGGCGTACCACTCCACCCACACCTCGTTTTCCAGGGGTGTGAGTGTACTGGTGAATAGCTCTCTAGACTATGAGGAACTTGATATGGTGATAGATGCTGAGGGAAGATACATTTTCTTACTATGTCGTTATATATTACCTTAAATGTCTGCTTGCCTTTGTTTATATACCACCACCTTATAATAACCAGACCCTTAGAGCACTGCTGGAATTCCAAATTAAATACCATGAGGCACCACTATATGTTCTGGGGGATTTTAATTGTCATACAGACCCTGTTTTAGATAAACATCCCCCGATTACGGCTAGAAGGGGGACTAAACGTACTGCTCTGAAAAAATTTATGGACGAGGTGGGCTGGATCGATCCGTGGCAGGCAAAACGCCCAGGGCAGAAATAGTTTTCCTGCTTTTCTAAGAGCCACTCCTCATTGTCCCATATAGACCTACGTATATGTTCATTTGCAGCAGAACAATATATTACGGAGGTTACCTATGCCCCCCGGAGTGTGTCGGACCATTACCCACTGGTGGTGCAGTTGGAGGTTCGTCTGCCTTCAGATCTGGCTAGGGCCCCATGGAATTTAAATGCCTTCTGGCTCCATCTCATCCCCTCACATGAGCAAATTGTGACACAAATTACAGAATTGTGGTATATTCATACAGATGAGACGAATACCAATATCACATGGAAAGCCTTTAAGGCGATGCACCGAGGAGTCTTCATTAGGGAAATTCAAGCGATTAAACACAATACCAATGCTCAGAGGAAGGACATGGAATGGATGGCAGGCGATTCGGAGAAAGCTTTTGTTGAGGACCACACAGACAGTAATAGAGAGGCATGGTTGGCTGCCCAGGCGGCAGGGCGGCTTTTTACGAGGAGGGGGAACACACGGGTCGCCTCTTAGCCAAAATTACCCATGCCAAACAGGTGTCCCCTTCTATCAGGGCACTGCGCACAGACACTGGGAGAGTAATTAACTCCCCCTCTCAGATAATGTGCACCTTAGTGGATTACTATTCTTCCCTTTACAAATCCAAACAAAACTATACGACAGATTCCCTTACCCAATATCCTGATACTGTACAACTCCCTCACATGTCTTCCTCATCTAAGATGCAATTAGATGCACCCTTAACTCTGAAGGAGCTGCAGATGACGACCGGTGCGTTTCCTAATTCCAAGGCCCCAGGGGATGATGGTTTACCTATAGAGGTCTACAAGCAATATGCAGAGTGTATACTGCCTAGATTGCTGAAAGTGTTTAATGGGGCTAGGGAGAGGGGAGAGCTTCCCCAGTCTAGGTCCAGAGCCACAATTGTGCTAATATTGAAGCCACATAAGAATCCCCTTGACCCCGGTTCATATCGCCCTATTTCCGTTTTGCAAAATGATGTCAAGATTTTGGCGAAAGTCTAGGCGTTACGTCTTAACAAGGTGATCTCCTTGATTGTCCATTCGGATTCATGCCCCAAAAATCTACGGCCATTAATTTGTGCTGGCTCTTCCTCAATGTCCAATCACCAGTGGATGATGGCGGGGACCGGGCATTACTGTCCCTTGATGCCCACAAGGCTTTCAATAGCATTGAATGGGACTACCTTTGGGCGGTCATGCGCAAATTTGGGTTCGGGGATATGTTTATCTCATGGGTTCAGCTGCTATACTGTACACTGATTGCGCACATTAGGGATGGATGGCAGATATCCCTGTGCTTTAAATTATACAGAGGTACAATGCAGGGCTGCCCCTGTCCCCTCTGTTGTTTGCCCTGTACAAACAATACTTCAATACAGGGCTTTGGATATGGGGAACTCCATGAAAAAATAATGATGTACGCTGACGATACGATGCTGTTCCTCGGTGATACATCCACTTCTCTGCGGGAGGCAATGATGGTGATAAGGACATTTGTGGAGTATTCCTGTCTGGTCATAAATTGGACTAAATCCTCTATTATGTTGCTGGATCTGACACCTGACCCCTCTTTACTGACCATACAGGACATTCCACTTTCAGGATCTTTTAGATATCTGGGTGTACAAGTAACCCCTCGCCCGCTAGACTATATTGGACTTAATCTGACCCATTTGCTTAATCGCTGCCAGGATAGGGTGAAAGTATGGAGCAGGCTTAAGATATCCCTTGCGGAATGCGTAAACCTCATCAAAATGATTATGATGCCACAGTTGCTCTATGTGCTCTACAACACCCCAATGGTTATTCCTTTGAAACAGTTCCCTATTATCAATTACATTTTTAGGTCACTGCTCTGGCAATCTAAGCCAGCTAGAATAAAACTGGTGCAGCTACAGCGACCGAAAAAATCTGGAGGACTAGCGTAGCCTAAACCATGGCTTTACTACTTAGCCTCACAGTTGCAGCACATAGCAAGGGCAGTGCACCCCCAGCGGGAGCTGTACCTGAATTTATTAGACTCCTCTCTCAAATTACTCAGCTTTATAATGGGGTCGGGGGTGGTGGATGGTCTGGATGCCCTACACTTTAGCAAGTCCAATAGACTCTACCCTACCTATGCACTTATGCAAAAGGTCTGGAATAAGGCAAGAACACTGCAAGGGGTACAGGGATTCACCAAATACAGCCCCATCTGGAATAACAATCATTTTCCAGAACTGGCAAAACTACCTTATGGTACAAAGTGGTCACATTTTGGTATCACCCATCTGACCCATATTTTCCGAGAGGGAAGGCTGAGGTAATTTTCGGAGCTTAGAGAGGCCTTTCGATTCCCCGCCACAATGCACTTTTATTACATGCAGCTTCGGCATGCGGTCGGGGCCCAGGAGGGTGGGGAGCTGTGGTCCTTGGACTCCTTCTCCATCTTTACATCTTTAAATATAGTTTGAGGTCACCACCTATAAAGGTCTCATGTAGTTATGCTATGCTCCTCAACTTTTTCCACGGGGACTCCCCTCTTAAGGCAGTGTCACAGTGGGAATGGGATGTTGGTGCTTTCAAAGAGGAGCAGTGGGAGGAGGCCATACAGGCTGTTCCCCAGTGCTCCCTGAATGTGTCTGAGTGCTTGTTGCAGCTATATATTCTCCTGAGGGTTCACTACCAGGGATGAGCCGAACACCCCCCTGTTCGGTTCGCACCAGAACCTGCGAACAGACAAAATGTTCGTGTAAACTTTAGAACCCTATTAAATACAATGGACTCGAACGTTCGAAATCTAAAGTGTTAATTATAAAGGCTAATATGCAAGTTATTGTCCTAAAAAGTGTTTGGGGACCCGGGTCCTGCCCCAGGGGACATGTATCAATGCAAAAAGAAGTTTTAAAAACGGCCGTTTTTTCGGGAGCAGTGATTTTAATAATGCTTAAAATGAAAAAATAAAAGTGAAATATTCCTTTAAATTTCGTACCTGGGGGGTGTGTATGATATGCATGTGAAGTGGCGCATGTTTCCCGTGCTTAGAACTGTCCCTGCACAAAGTGTCATTTTTGAAAGAAAAAAATGTCATTTAAAACTCACTCGCGGCTATTAATGAATTGTCGGCTCCCGGCAATACATACAAAAGTCATTGATAAAAAAAAAAAAAAAAGCGTGGGTGTTCCCCAGAATTCAATTACCAGGCCCTTCAGGTCTGGAATGGATATTAAGGGGAACCCTGCCGCAAATTAAAAAAAAAAATTGACGTGGGGTTCCCCCAAATATCCATTCCAGGCCCTTCAGATCTGGCATGGATTTTAAGGGGAACTCCACCCCAAATTAAAAAAAAAATGGCGTGGAGTCCCCCTAAAAATCCATACCAGACCCCTTATCCGAGCACGCAACCTGGCCGGCCGCAGGGGAAAAGGGGGGGACGAGAGAGCGGCCCCCCTCCCTCCTGAACCGTACCAAGCCACATGCCCTCAACATGGGGAGGATGTCCCCATGTTGATGGGGACAAGGGCCTCATCCCCACAACCCTTGCCCGGTGGTTGTGGGGGTCTGCGGGCGGGGGGCTTATCGGAATCTGGAAGACCCCTTTAACAAAGGGGACCCCCAGATCCCGCCCCCCCCTATGTGAATTGGTAAGGGATACATTGTACCCCTACCATTTCACGAAGAAAGCGTAAAAAAATGTTTAAAAAAACACACAAACACCTTGAAAAAGTCCTTTATTAAAAAAAAAAAAAAAGCGGTGAAATCCCGATGTCCAGCGCTGTCCTTCATTGGTTGTGCCTGAGCGGACCTGATGGGGAACTCCCTCTCAGTATTTTAAATGTATAGACCCGCCCCTTCTAAAGTTCCCCATCAGGTCCGCTCAGCGGACCAGATGCGGAACATGAGAAGGGGCGGGTCTATACATGTATTACCAAAGTGAGAGCAGTCCCCCATCAGGTCCGCCCCCTCGGTATGTCAGACCCGCCTACGTCATTGGCTTGAGCGGGGAACTTCCTTCACTATGTAAATTTAAATTACACAGTGAAGGAAGTTCCCCGCTCAAGCCAATGACGTAGGCGGGTCCGACATACCGAGGGAGCGGACCTGATGGGGAACTTTAGAAGGGGCGGGTCTATACATTTAAAATACTGAGAGGGAGTTCCCCATCAGGTCTGCTCAGGCACAACCAATGAAGGACAGCGCTGGACATCGGGATCGCCGCGGGACACTGGATTTCACCGCTTTTTTTTTTTTTTTTTTTTTTAATAAAGGACTTTTTCAAGGTGTTTGTGTGTTTTTTTAAACATTTTTTTACGCTTTCTTCGTGAAATGGTAGGGGTACAATGTATCCCTTACCAATTCACATAGGGGGGGCCGGGATCTGGGGGTCCCCTTTGTTAAAGGGGTCTTCCAGATTCCGATAAGCCCCCCGCCCGCAGACCCCCACAACCACCGGGCAAGGGTTGTGGGGATGAGGCCCTTGTCCCCATCAACATGGGGACATCCTCCCCATGTTGAGGGCATGTGGCTTGGTACGGTTCAGGAGGGAGGGGGGGCCGCTCTCTCGTCCCCCCCTTTTCCCCTGCGGCCGGCCAGGTTGCGTGCTCGGATAAGGGGTCTGGTATGGATTTTTAGGGGGACTCCACGCCATTTTTTAAAAAAATTTGGGGTGGAGTTCCCCTTAAAATTCATGCCAGATCTGAAGGGCCTGGAATGGATATTTGGGGGAACCCCACGTCAATTTTTTTTTAATTTGCGGCAGGGTTCCCCTTAATATCCATTCCAGACCTGAAGGGCCTGGTAATTGAATTCTGGGGAACACCCACGCTTTTTTTTTTTTTTTATCAATGACTTTTGTATGTATTGCCGGGAGCCGACAATTCATTAATAGCCGCGAGTCAGTTTTAAATGCATTTTTTTCTTTCAAAAATGACATTTTTTGCAGGGACAGTTCTAAGCACAGGAAACATGCGCCACTTCACATGCATATCATACACACCCCCCAGGTACGAAATTTAAAGGAATATTTCACTTTTATTTTTTCATTTTAAGCATTATTAAAATCACTGCTCCCGAAAAAACGTCCGTTTTTAAAACTTCTTTTTGCATTGATACATGTCCCCTGGGGCAGGACCCGGGTCCCCAAACACTTTTTAGGACAATAACTTGCATATTAGCCTTTATAATTAACACTTTAGATTTCTCCCATAGATTTTTCGAATTTGCCGCGAACACCCCTATTTGTTCGCTGTTCGGCGAACGGGCGAACAGGCAATGTTCGAGTCGAACATGAGTTCGACTCGAACTCGAAGCTCATCCCTATTCACTACACGCCAGCTAGACTGGCTCGCATGGGGGACGACAAATGCACTAGATGCAGCAGAGGCCACAGAGATTTGATGCATCTCCTCTGGAGGTGCCCGAAGCTCCATCTATATTGGACACAGGTCCTGGACACTCTTACTAGGGTCTTCCAGACTGAGGCCTCGTACACACGACCGATTTTCTCGGCAAGAACCAGCAAGAAACTTGCTGGCAGAGAGGTCTTGCCGAGTAAATCGGTCGTGTGTACGCTGCTATCGGGTTTCTCGTCGAGAAAACCGACAAGAAACCTCGACGAGAAAATAGAGAACCTGCTCTCTATTTTCTCGTCGAGATTCTCCTCGGCATGTTTCTCGACGAGAAAAGTGAGTGTGTGTACACTTACCTGTCCGCCCGGAAGCCCGCGCATGTTCGAAATGAATTTGACGCATGCGCGGTAGCTTCCTAGGCATACGTAGGGTATACCAAGATGGCGGCGACGGCATTGAATGTGACGAGCGCATGCTCGACGTAGTCGATGACGTCACCGCGTACACTCCATTCAAAGAACCGCGGGTTCTTTGAAACGAGCGTGTGTACACTCGGCCGGGACAAGTTTCTTGTCCAAGAATCTCGTTGAAAAAAACGACATGTTTTTTTCAACGAGAATCTCGGCCGTGTGTACGAGGCCTAAGATTCCAGCTGAACCTAAATGCTGTTTGTTTGGTATACTAGACACACTCCAACTGGAAGACGTCCATAAACAGACTGTAGCGAGAGCCATTTTCCAGGCTCGGAAATTGATCCTGAGACAGTGTAAATCCACGGAACCCCCTACAGTAAAGGAATGGATTACCCTAATGGGTGACACTGTCCGATTAGAAAAGCTTATCTATCAACACAGGGGTAAGAGGGCTAAATTTGATAGATTGTGGGGCCCATGGTTGGATACTCCTGGATTAGCCCCATTGGATCTGGTATATGACCGATTGTTCTAGTGCCTGTTATTGCTGTAATTTTCCCATCTGAACATATGGGGAAAACATGAGTATTCTTTTGTTTGCATTAAAGAGTGGGTGGCCATCTTTTAGACTGTGATGTATCATACGCTGATGTTGTGTAAGTTGATGCTGGTAGCTCCTATGTACTTGTTTTGCTCTGAACCATGTATGTACAAATACTTTCTGTGCTCAATTAAAACGTTTTGTTTGAGAAAAAACTAAAAATTCTTCTTCACTGTTAATCAGTACACTGAGTATCAGGGTAAATGCTGTACTCACTGTGCCCCCCCCCCCCCCCATCTCTGTGTGAGGAAAGGAGAGCTGATAACCGGCAAACCTATGTTTACATTGTGACAGCTGATCACATGGTAAGGGGCCTCTGTGATTGGCTCTTTACCCCAATCTCTGATCAGCTGTGTCCAAAGCACACAGCGGTCACAGAGCGCACCTGATGCACACGGGAGGCAGTCCCAGGGTGTCTAGCATGGACAGAAAGGGGTGAAAGTTTCCTGAGACCAGAGTCTCTATTACCAACACAGATTCTGTATTCTTCCAATATAACCTCCTGAGGAAGCGGGTTTGCATCCCGTAAAATGTATAGAAACCGAGAACAGCAGGAATCTTGCGATAAGTTGATGAATGACGACTGACACATAGGGGGTTATTTACTAAAACGGAAGTGTGAAAAATCTGGTGCAGCTGTCCATAGAAACCAATCAGCTTCCAGGTTTTATTGACAAAGCTTAATAGAACAAGCTGAGTTTAGAAGCCTACCATGCACAGTTGCACTAGATTCTAAGAGCTCCAGTTTTAGTAAATCTCCCCCATAGGCTGCTGGCTTAATACATTACCTTAAAAATTCTTCTGATTATACATAAGTTTCCTCACTATAAAATGGGAGATGCACCAATACAGAGAGGTTTTTAAAAGCATTGTTTAATATGTATGTCTTTTTAACTATGTCACTCAATAAAATTGTATACCTTTTAATTATCAATGTGTGATCCTTGGGCACCTTAAAGGTCCATCTTTATAAAATTTTTGCATTTTGGCCTCATAAGGATATGGTGCCTTTTATTACATCCACTACAGCCCATTTACTATGAGAGATGATCATAGCTCCCAACTGTCCCTGATTTAGAGTAGACATGTGCACACTGAAATATTTCGTTTCGGAATTTCGTTTTTGTCAGAAAAATAAATTTATTTAGTTACTCCCGAAATTCGTTTTTATTTATTTCGTTTTTCGTTAGAAATTGCATTCGTCCGAAAATCTGAATTAATTAAGGTTGAATCTGTCATTGAAGGCTTATGGTGTCTGTCGAATGTTCTAAGAAGATTCGACGGAGCAGCGAAACTGTATGACGTTGCAATCATACATTTCCGGTCGAATGTTCCGCCTACAAGCTATAGTAGAATTCTAATGTTGTATGACTAGTAATAATTATATTTATTAATTACTATTACTAGTCAACCAACATTAGAATTCTTCTATAGCCTATGGGCGGATGCATTTGACCAGAAATGTACGATTGCAGCGTCGTACAGTTTAGCTGCTCCGCCGAATCTTCTAACTTCGACAGACACCATAAGCCTTCAATGACAGATTCGACGTTTGTATGTTTTTCAATGCTTTGTTGAATCTTCGTCGTTCTAGCTATTTTACTGCTCCACCTCTTTGGTTACAATCAGCCAATAACATTCATCATCATCATTATTTTTATTTTACTTCCCCCACCCAATTCCAGCAGCGATCTTTTCTCTCTATGTCAAAACTTTTCTCTTTATAATAACAAATCTTTTGTCTCTATAATGTCAAATCTTTTCTCTCTATAATGTCGAACCTTTTCTCTCTATAATGTCAAATCTTTTCTCTCTATGTAGAATAATCTTGGACTAATAGAGTTAAGGTTAGGCACCTTCGACCACAGGTTCGATAGACACAGATTGTTATTGTCAGCGTCACGTCAAATCTCCTATCTATATCGAACTGTTGTCACAACGAAAACAAAAATAAAGCATTTGTTTATGTCGGATCTTTCGGTTTTCGGATTCTGTGCTTTCGTTTTCGTTTGTTAAAACGATAACGAAAATACCTGAAATTCGGACGAAAATGCATTCGGACGAAAACGAATGCACATGTCTAATTTAGAGTTACTTTCCCTGATTTGGAACAAAGTCCCTCTGTCCCTCTTTCCTCCTCATGTATCCCTCATTTTGGTCTGATCCATATAATTGTATATAAAATGCACTATTTATCTTTCAAAAAGTGTTTCACAGTGCTAAACTTTTTACCCAGTTTCTAAATTGCTGCATTTTTAAATTTCAAAAGCCAATATAAAGTAATAGTAGTGGTGAAAAAGCACTTGTGTGTTTAACCAATAATGTTTTTGTACAATTCTCCTTTAAGGGGGGCGTGACAGGGTGTGTGTCCTAAGCCTACATACTTTGCTAATAGTAGTCCCTCATTCCCATCTCAGAAAGTTGGCAGGTATGGATGATTTCCGACTACTTCCGGTCCAGTGCTGACGTACACGCTCTTAGAAATGAGAATTTCAAGGACTGTTGGGTGTCCAGGCTGGACCACTGTGTGGAGCAAAATACACTATAGCAGTGATGGCAAACCTTGGCACCCCAGATGTTTTGGAACTAAATTTCCCATGAGGCTCAGCAACTCTGCGGAGTGAGCTTCATGTGAAATGTGGTTCCAAAACATCTATGGGCGCCAAGGTTCGCCATCACTTCTCTGGAGCCTCATCAGCCACTCTGTTTCAGAAATCCTTCAGCACAGCAATAAGTTGTGTTATGGGAAGAAAAATCCTCTTGTCTTTTGATATTTGTGGCCCAGCTCAATTTTATTTACCACATTTGCTGACCGCCCTATAGCATTTTTACTGCTACAGGGTGGCAGATGTGCTCCAAATCACGTATATTTACATGATCCCGCACTTCCGTCTGCAGGGGCGTGTGCTCACTGCCAAAACGCCACTTCTGCTGTGAATATTCATAACAGAAGCCGATCTGCGGGTGCCAGGCACTTGATGTCCTCCGGCACCCGCTGATCATTGGTAAACAACACAGAAAGGGGATCTGCCTATGTAAACAAGGCAGATTGCCGTTCTGACAGGGGGGGAAGGGATGGATTCTGTGTTCTTGCAAAGCAGGGACTAGAATTCAATACATCCCTTAGTGAAAGCAGCAAATACAGTACAAAAAATAACTGGTTAGGCACACATTTAACCCTTTGATCACTCTAAATGTTTAACCCCCTTCCCAGCCAGTGTCATTAGTACAGTGGCAGTGCATATCTTTAGCACTGTATTATGGTCACTGATTCCCGCAAAATGTCAGTTAGTGTCCGACTGGCCACCGCAATATCGCAGCTGTGCTATAGGTCGCTGATCACCACCATTACTAGTATAAAAAATAAATAATAATTCCAGTATATATCCCATAGTTTGTAGATGCTATAACGTTTGTGTAAACCTATCAATATCAATATATGCTTATTGGGATTTTTATACCAAAAACATGTAGCAGAATATATATTGGCCTACATTTATGAAGAAATTAGATTTTTAAATTAAAGTAATAAAAAAAAATGTACTTTAATTGTTTCTTTGTTTAACCGCATCAGCCCCGGACCATTTTGCTGGTTAAAGACCAGGCCACTTTTTGTGATTCGGCACTGCATCGCTTTAACTGACAATTGCGCGGTCGTGTGACGTGGCTCCCAAACAAAATTGACGTCCTTTTTTTTTCCACAAATGGAGCTTTCTTTTGGTGGTATTTGATCACCTCTGCGGTTTTTATTTTTTGCGCTATAAACAAAAATAGAGTGACAATTTAAAAAAAAATTCAATATTTTTTACTTTTTGCTATAATATATATCCACAAAATATATAAAAAAAAAATTTTCCTCAGTTTAGGCCGATATGTATTCTTCTACATATTTTTGGTAAAAAAATGTCAATAAGCGTTTATTGATTGGTTTGCGCAAAAGTTATAGCTTCTACAAAATAGGGGACTGTTTTATGGCACTTTTATTAAAAAAAAATAGTTTACTAGTTATGGCGGCGATCAGCGATTTTTATCATGACTGCAACATTATGGCGGACACATCGGACACTTTTGACACATTTTTTGGACCATTGTCATTTTTACAGCGATCATTGCTATAAAAATGCACTGATTACTGTGAAAATGACACTGGCAGTGAAGGGGTTAACCAGTAGGTGGCGCTGTAGGGGTTAAGTGTTTCCTAGGGAGTGTTTCTTACTGTAGGGGGGATGGGCTGTGTGTGACATGACACTGATCTCTGCTCCGACTACACAGAGCGGAGATCAGTGTCATTGTCACTAGGCAGAGCGGGGAGATGCTTGTTTACACAAGCATCTCCCCGCTCTATCTCTCCGTAAGATGATCGCGGGTATCCCCACGGCGATCGTGTCTGCGGGACCCACGTTCGGGCTCACGGAGAAAGCGACAGGGTCGCAAGCGCGCCGCCGATGGCGCGCGCGTGACCACACGGCGGCATCTTAAAGGGGAAGTACCTGTACATGCTTATGCCTATCCGTGCCGCTCTGCCGACGTAAATACACAGACAACAACAGAAAAAACTTGTGATCAAATACCTCCAAACGAAAGCTCTATTTATTGGAAAAATAAATTGTCAGTTAACCACTTACAGACAGGAAGATTTTCCCCCTTAATGACCAGGCCATTTTTTGCGATACAACGCTGCGTCGTTTTAACTGACAATTGCACTGTCATACAATGCTGTACCCAGACAAAATTGATGTCCTTTTCTTCACACAAATAGAGCTTTCTTTTGGGGGTATTTAATCAACTCTGCGGTCTTTATTTTATGCGCTATAAACAAAAAAAGAGTGAAAATGTTGAAAAAAATTCAATATTTTTTTACTTTTTGCCATAATAAATACCCCCCAAAAAAATTAAAAATTTCTTCTTCAATTTATAAGAAGAAAGAGAGCGAGAAGTGGGACTTTATATGAAGCACACAGCAGCAAATAAAGAAGTCAAGTGACTGGGAAGTTATGTTTATTTATATTGTATGATCTCTTATAGGACATTTTCGGCATGAAACCTCTGAACAATAAGCTTTTTATCACATTCAACATAAGTTACATAATGATCCACAATCCAATAGACATTCATATATAGTATAAATATAAATGGCAACTGATACATTTATATACATAGCCATGATGCAGTTGAAGTCTAAATGGCCTAAATGACCTTCCTAGATTCCTCTTAAAATAGAAAGAGGGAGGGGAGAAAAAAAGGGGTAAGATAAGAGAATTACTGTGGTGAATTGTTATAGGCATGAGTTAGATCATAAGGAATCTTGGTAATCCATGATTAAAATGATAGTAAGAGTTGATGTCTTGAAGTGTTTTGTGGCCTTAGCGCCACTCATCAGGAGCATAAACCATGGAATATATCTAGAAATAGAGAACATACATGTCTAGATAGTCTCAAAAATTATAATTTGGGAAAAAAAAAAAATATAAAGTAAAAAATAATGGGTAAAAAAATAAAAATGATATATAGAGAAAATTATGTAAAAATAGAGTAGTATATTCTAGGGTCAATAAACCCACCCATTGCATCCAACTCACATCTGCATCTGTGCAGCGGCAGTGCGGTATTAAAGATCGCAAATTCACTGCAAAGCATCACCTCCGGATGACAACCGGCACAGAAAAATCCAAGTTGGGTGGTTATGGGTGGATGACCCTGATGTAGGGTGGGAGTGGTAACCCCAAAAAGGGACCTATGTGAGGAAGATTATATATGTTGTATATATGTATAGGGTGTGTAAAGAATAACAGTGTAGGTGAGGTACAAAAGTGAGTGGGTGGGGGTGGGGGATGAAGATGGAGAAAGGAAAAAGAGTGGGAATGGAGATGAAATAAAAAACAGGAACAAGGATGGAACAAAAAAGCACACAGGCACACAAGAAAAACAACTGGGAAAGTGAATGGTGGAAAGGCATTGGTACCTAATGTTGACAAATGGAAGCCGTGATCCATTGACGTACACGTGGTCCAAGGTGGGGAGAGAGAAGTGATGTGTGTGTGAACCGACTATGGAGGATGTCTATATAGGTGCACCGCCACAACCCCGCCCCCAGCGTCATACAGGCATACACAACAATGAAGAGAGGAACGCTTTCACCTGGGCGGCTCAGACGTCCGGCGATTACCGCCTACCCAACTCTCCAGTGTGTTAGCCGTTGTGTGGCACTCCGCTGGCAGTACAGCGCCACGAGGACACTTTGCACCCGGCCGATGTGCAGGGATCATGCGTTCCACCCATCCCGCGTCACAAGGAGGCGGGGAAAGTGGGGAGGCCCACAGTGCGCATCGCAGCTTCCGGATTAGAGGCAAAGATGGATCAACAAAACCAATCACACAACCACCAATGCGCAGATGCAGACCCTGGTCGAAACAAACAAGGGATGTAAAAAATAAACATACATAAGTCTATATAATAAAAAACCTGCTCAATAAAGGGGAAGGGGAAAAAGTTAAACTAAAAAAAGAAAAAATCCTGAGTTATGTCCCATAGTTGACGGTGACATCACCACCAGAACAATAATAAAAAAATAAATAATCGAATTCACAAAAGCCAAACCAGAGGGATCAAGAGTACTCTCTGTGGAGTCTTGATGTTCTTTAAGGAAAATATAAATATTGGTGTGTAAAAAGGTCTCTTATTTGGTTCAATTGGCTTATCTACTAATGCACATTATATTTGTTATATTTCACATACATATAAAAGATATGTATTGTTTTCTTTAATTTTTTTTCTATTTATTAATTCATTTCTTCTTTTGTCAATGTTAGATATAAAAAAAAAAACCTTATAAAAAAAAAAAAAAACACTTTTGAAGAAGAGCCACATTATACTGAACAAGGACTCTACATTTATTTTGACATAATGATTTTTATTTATAGTAATAATATATATATATTTTAAAAGTGTGTATTGTGTTGGTTTATTTGTATTTAAGTTAAATGATAATTAACTACGGATGGATTTCCATCAGGGATCATTTGTTAACATTGTAAGTACCTTTACTTTAAGGTGTTAAAGGATGCCTATCCTGTATCTGTATATAAACTGTTTGTAATCTGTATACTAAAAAAAAAAATGTTGAACTAGATACTATTGCAAAGAAATATATATAAAAAAATAAAAAATACTAAGAAATATATATATAAAAAAATAAATAAATACTTAGTTAAAGAGGAAGTAATCCCTCATAAAACAAAAAGAAAAACATGCAAGACAAAGGCATAATGAGCTAGTATGCATAGCATACTAGCTCATTATGTATTACTTACCTCAGATCGAAGCCCCCACAGCGGTCCATGTCTCCCCCTCCGGCCGCCGACATGTCATTCTGGAGTTACTTCCGGGTATCGTGGCTCCGGCGCTGTGATTGTCCGGAGCCGCAATGACGTCATGCGCGTGGGAGCCGCCGGTAACGGCACGCAGACTGAAGCAACGGCACATAGGTGCCATTGCTTCAGTTTGCCCCAGTGCGCATGTGCCGATGACATTGGCACATGCAGGGGACAGGGGATATCTCCTAAACCGTGCAGGTTAAAAGGTTAAAAAGATATCCTGGGTAGCTACAGGTAAGCCTTATTATAGGCTTACCTGTAGCATAAAGTTGTAAAAAAGGGTTTACAACCACTTTAATAAAGGGATCTTTCACTTTGATTAGTATATGAGGTAAATCTGTGCTGACCCCAATTATTCAGGGCAGAATAGTGACTCTGCACTTAGCACATCTGCCTTACAGCACTGGGGTATTCATATCCTGGTCAGGACACTATCTGCATGGAGTTTGAATGTTCTCCTTGTATTTGTGTGGGTTTCCTTCCAAACTCCAAAGACATGTTAGCAGGTTAATTGGCTATATACATGTGAGATAGGGACTTTTGAATGACAGCTCACTAAATGTATGAACAGATCTAAATAAATTGTATACAAAGTGATGGGTAAATCAGTCCATCATAAACGCTGCTACCAGGCTCATCCACCTCACAAACGGCTCAGCGTCTGCTATACCCCTCTGCCAATCCCTCCATTGGCTGCAACTCAACCAACAAATTAAATTCAAGATACTAACAATAACTTACAAAGCCATCCACAACCTGGCCCCCAGCTACATCACTAGCCTAGTCTCAAAATACCAACCTAATTGTTCTCTTCGCTCCTCCCAAGACCTCCTGCTCTCTAGCTCCCTTGTCTCCTCATCCCATGCTCACCTTCAGGACTTCTCCTGATCCTCTCCCATCCTCTGGAATGCTCTACCCCAATCTGTCCGACTTTCCCCTACTTTGTCCACTTTCAGATGACCCCTGAAGACTCATCTCTTCAGAATAGCCTATCTGGCCCCCACCTAATGTAGCGATACCTTCAACTAAGAAGGCCGCAGATTTGGCCTGGGCCCTGAAGACAGCTTTGCCAACCCCCGGCAATGTACTCAACCCCCTACTGGCACAGTTAGTTATGGCAGCAATATATTTCTTATACTGTATGAGTAAACGCAGACATCAAGGCAATAATGAAAGGGGTATCAAATTTACTTTAAGCTTTTGGTAAAGAAAGGTTAACAGTGGTAACAGTGTACAGGTAATAAGTTGCAGAGCCCTGCAGCAATAAACACACTATGCATTAAATGAACAGTAAAGGTGCGCCGCGTGGGCGACCTAGTTAACTAGGCGCCCTGTGGCGCAGTAACTAAATGAACCAACTAGCTGGCCAGGCCTGGCTCAGATATCTAAAACTCAGTCTATAGGGGATGATGGTTTCTTCACCGGCAATTCTTTAACCACTTCAATACCATGCACTTATACAGCTTCCTGCCCAAGCCAATTTTAAGCTTTCAGCGCTGTCGCAATTTGAATGAAAATTGCGCGGTCATGCTACACCGTACTCAAACAAATTTTTTATCATTTTGTTCCCACAAATAGAGCTTTCTTTCAGTGGTATTTGATCGCCTCTGCCATTTTTATTTTTTGCACAACAAATAAAAAAAGAGCGAAAATTTTGAAAAAAAACTATGTTTTTCTTTGTTTCTGTAATTTTTTTTTGTAAATAAGTACCTTTTCTACTTCAATGACGGGCACCGATAAGGCGGCACTGAAGGGCACTGATAAGGCGACACTGATGGGCACCGATGAGGTGGCACCAATGAGGTGGCACTGATGAGGTGGCACTGATGGGCACTGATGATGGGCACTCATAGGCGGCACTGATGGGCACTGATATGTGGCACTGGTATGCGGCACTGATTGGCACTCATAGGCGGCACTGATTGGCACTCATAGGCGACACTGATTGGCACTCATAGGCGGTACTGATTGGCACTTATAGGCGGCACTGATGGGCACTTATAGGCGGCACTGATAGATGGCACGGATGGGCACTGATAGGTGGGCACTTATGGGCACAGATGGGCATGGATGGGCACTGATAGGTGGCGCTGATGGACACTAGTAGGTGGCACTGATGGACACTGATGCCCAGCAATGCCAGCCACCACACATTGTGGTTGTGCCATCATAGTGCCAGTCAGTGCCCATTTGTGGGCACTGATTGGCATATTTTTATTTTTTTATTTTACTACATGTGGATGGCCATGGGGGCCATCCACATGCTTGGGGCTTCCCTGTGGTCCTGGGGGGCTTCCCTGGTGGTCCAGTGTGGGTATCCGAGGGGGGGCTGCGCTGATAAACAATCAGCGCGAACCCCCCCTGTCAGGAGAGCCGCCGATCGGCTCTCCTCTACTCGTGTCTGTCAGACGCGAGTGAGGAAGAGCCGATCAACGGCTCTTCCTGTTTACATCGTGATCAGCCGTGATTGGACACGGCTGATCACGTGGTAAAAAGCCTCCGCCGGAGGCTTTTTACCGAGATCAGTGTAGCGGTGGGTCAGACTGACCCACCTCTCCACCGATCGCCGCGATGTGCGCCCCCCCGGGCGCGCGGCGGCTGTTATCCTGCAGGACGTCATATGACGTCCAGTGTGGATAACTGAACCACTTTCCGGACGTCAATATGCTTTTGACTGGGCGGGAAGTGGTTAAAGGTGGTGCACATGACAGAATAACATTTGTAATCCAGTGGGAAGATTGTGATGAAATAAACACTTTACTGAAGAACCTCTGAGTTCAGCTCTGGTATGGATCTCCAGTGAGAGTATCAGATATAAACTTGTGGGCCACGGCAGTCTATAGGCACATTAGCAACAACAGTATATGGTCTGAGCATACGCTCACTCACCCCTCCGGACGCGATCCCAGTCCGGGAACTTCCACCGACTGTGTCCTCACACACACAGTGTCTCCAGCGATCGGGTCCCCGATCCAACCAAGGCTGTAGACAAGCGAAGTCAGATGCCACCCAGGCTCGCAGTGGGGTGGAAGGCTCTTTGGTGCTGCGCAAGGCCTCAGGCTTCAGGCCTTGCACTCCGGCACATCCGCACAGGAGGATCGGACACTGAAATCTCCTTTCCCAAAGAGGCCGAGCCCAGTCTCGCCTCCTCCTTTTATAACCCCTCCCATGAGTCTCTGGGGTGGAAACATTGCCGAAAGGGATTCTGGGCAAGGTAGTCCCGGGAGTCTTAAAGGGGACCTTGCTACACTAACAACTGTAAATTTATTTTCTCCATCAGCTCATCCCCCACAGTTATTACCTCTTGTTTCTCTTGACCTTCCCTCTAAGATTGTAAGCTCTAAGGAGCAGGGCCCTCTGATTCCTACTGTATTAAATTGTATTGTATTTTTACTGTCTACCCTCAAGTTGTAAAGTGCTGCGTAAACTGTTGGTGCTATATAAATCCTGTATAATAATAAATAATAATAAAATGTGATAGGGTATCTGTATGGCCATCTTTGAGTTTGAGGTCCACCTTAAGATTGAGCTATAACTGAGAGCGACCTCCACCCTATCCCAGGACATTGGTGAGCAGGGCATAAGTAAAGGTACCCCATGTGTAAGGCAGTGATCCTATCCAAGGTGCCTAGCATAGCCCGGAAAGCTATCCCGGGGGCCTCCTATGTGACCCACACTTGGCAATAAGGCCAAGGCCCCCAACGAGGAGGGGAACATGGAGGAAGTGTCACCCGTCTATCCTACAAGATGCCTCAGTAGCCATTAGAAAGATGCTGCAGAGAAAAGAGCAACACGATCCTACATGATAGTTGTTAATGACAGTTCCTGTGAGCAGCTATTTCCACGCAAGAACGAGGATTTGCATCCTGAATATATATGAAAATGAATCACCACTTGTTGGTTCTAGTTTTAGGAAGGTTAGGAGAACAAACTACACAAGGTAAAAAAATGATGCAAAAGATTTCAACAGTCCCAGTAATAAAATCATTCTCTATTTTTTTTTTTTTTTAGCTTTCATCTGTTGCCAAATTATAGGGGCAATAAGCTTAAACAAAAAACACACTGTTACTGGTAATACAAAAGTACAACACAATAGTAGAATCAAATCATTACAGGCAAGACAGAGTTTTTGTCTAACGAAACTGGACACTATTTTTCAGAAATGGTAAAGTAACTTAGCCAAAAAAGCTAATGTACACCACCTAGGCAGTGTCAAAGTTTTAAAATTGGTCATGTTACAGTTGTTGAGACCACCAGATGTACTTGTTGAGCCAGCCATCTTTGGGTCTTCAAACAGTTTAGTATCGCTGTTAAAAGGAACAGTTATTTTTACAGAGCTTTTTGCAGATTGGTACAAATTCTTTAAGGTTTTGAGAAAAAGAAGCTGAAAAATCTTGAAATATCAGCCTGCATTTGCCATGAAAGCACATTTGTTTTTGTCTTCTGTACGCATTTAGGATGATCTTGTCTGCATAATGGAAATATTTGGCCATGACATGTCTAGGTATGCTATTCGATCCTTGCCTCACTAGGCCCACACAGTGTGCTATCTCATTATTTAGCAAGTGGGTTGGACAAGTGTCAAGGTTCAAGAAGGTTACAAGATGCACCATAAGGTAATGCAGGATGTCAGCACCTTTACGATTCTAGATACTTGCCGACCACAATACGTATACTGTATATACTCGAGTATAAGCCGACCCGAGTATAAGCCGAGGACCTAATTTTACCACAAAAAAATGGGAAAACTTATTGACTCGAGTATAAGCCGAGGGTGGGAAATGCAGCAGCTACTGTAAGCCGAAAAGAGGGTCAACAATGCCCATTTGCACACCTCACTGTGCCCATTTGCATATTCACTGTGCCCATTTGCAGCCTGACCTCACTGTGCCCATTTGCAGCCTGACCTCACTGTGCCCATTGCAGCTCTTCAACTCGACCATCCTCGTAGTATGGCAGGATCCAGTTGGTTCCCCCGGCAGGTCCCGTTACCATAGCACCTGTTGTAATGTGCAGACTAACTTCACCGTGCCCATTGCAGTATCCGATCTGTGTACCCGAGTCCGTGACATATTCGCATGGCAGCCGTGCAGTGTTAAAAACTTGCGCTCCATTTTGTGCTGTTCCGTGATAGGCGGAACACTCGGCTTCCCAGCAAACACTGTGTTCAGTGTTCGGCCTATCAGGGACGCCCTCTCGTCAATCACGGACGAGAGGGCATCCCTGATAGGCGGAACACTGAACACAGTGTTTGCTGGGAAGCCGAGTGTTCTGCCTATCACGGAACAGCACAAGGAGGAGCGCAAGTTTTTAACACTGCACGGCCGCCGTCTGAAAAACTCAGCTTATACTCGAGTATATACGGTATATACATTGCGGTTTGCAAGTGGTTTGCAAGTGGTTTATCATCCAAAACCCCCTTCTTTTTTATTTTTTTACCCGAAGCTGGTTTTCTCATGAAAGCATTCCAAGCAGCTCATGAGCCACTGCAACTCTTTCAGAAGCTCGCCAGTGTTTCTCAGGCTTACCGATTTTACCGCGCACCCGAGAAATTATCTGGTGGTGCGGCCGGCAGATCACAGATGCGATAAAAGATCAGATTGTCTTGGATCACCTCCATGGCCTTGGAGGACTGAAATGACGTCATGACATCACTTCTGGTCTAGTATAAGTATTGCACACAAAGGAAGTAATGCTAAGAGAACAGGATACCTTTTTTCTGACTAGCACATGGTACAGCGGGAACATACCAGGAATATTAAAAGTTGGGTTTACATATCCTTTAATCATTATGAACCAAGAGAGGACTCTATAGAGGCCAGTGAGAAGGTGAAAGTGATAAACTACAGTCCTTCTTATGCCCCGTACACACAATTGGACCTTTTTCCGATCAAACTTCCATTGGAATTCCAACAGAATTTCATCGGAAAAAAATAGAACATGTTCTATTTGAAAATTCCGATGGAATTCATCTGAATTTCTCCGATTGGGCCCACACGCGGTCGGAATTTCCGATGAAAAAACTCAGACGGACTCCGTCTGACTTTTTTAATCAGAAATTCCTATCGTGTGTACGGGGCATTAGTCTTACGTTTAATCTTTGTTTGGAATATATTACCTTGCCACATCTGCCAGATGTTTACCCATATGATGTTTAATGGGTAAGGGTACTGTTGCAATACATGTCCTTTGTAGTGATGAACCAAAGACCCAGATTTGGGGTATGTTTGCCAACATAAAGATTAAGATTTATGTTGATAATGCCTGAAAGGCTACAATAAAAAATGCAAAAGTCCTTTAAATAACATGCCTGGGGATGCCCTTAGCCTGCGTGTGAAGTGGAGCGTCTGTGTGATGTATACAACCTACTACAGAAAAACTGGTATTTACAAAGAAAAAGCGCAATTCAACTTGCAGATAAATGACAACAGTGGCGGCTGGTACAGGACTGACAGACATTAACTCCCCCGCCAGCCTACCCAATCTAGGGCTGAGGCGTCCTCTCCTCCTCTACTCTGGTGCGGGCAGCGGCTCCAGTGTCCGCTCCTCCCACAGCCTCTTCAATCTCTTCTCTGTTTCTCCCAAGCTAGGAATTCAATAGGCTTGCCTGACACTTTGGCCAGTCGGAAAACAGGTCTCATGACCTGCCTCCTTATTGGCGGGGAGGAACTTTAGTGTGAAAATAGCAAAAATGATTTCGCTATCGTCACACAATTTGGTGAGATTGGGGTGCACTCTGTACGCCCCGTGCCCACCCTCTTTTGAAGCACCGATTAGAGCTTCTGGCTCTAATTGGTGCTTAAAAGGCATACCCCGCCCTTTCCCACAATTGTAATTCATGCGCTCGGCGTCCTGAAAAGAGCTGGCCACATGGATAGGGGGCGGCAAGGATGGGGGGGCGGCACCCGTGTGCCCACAATGCATGGGCCGCCACTGAATGACAACTTACTTCTGTTTGTAAACAAACAGCCATGAAATTCCTTCATCTATTCCAGACCCTGATATATCAGGGTCTGATATAGATGTTAATGGGGGGACCACCCCAAAAATAGATACTAGACTCTTATCCTTGATGAGGGCCTGATATAGATGTTAATAAGGACCACCCCAAAAATATATAATATACTCTTATCCTCGATGATAATTATCAGTGGGGAACCTATGCCAAGAAAAAAAGTGGCGTGGGGTCTCCCCAAATTCACTTTCAGACCCTTTGCCTTGCCTTAGCCACATGGCTTATTAATCGCATCTATTGTATTGAAAAGGGATGTTTTTTCTCTATCTCCTCTTGGTCTTTTCTCTGGCTACTGCGGGATACTATTGGGACTTTCAAAGCAAAGAACAAAACAATGACTGCTGTTCATGCCTTTTGCTTCTCCCAATTTTTTAGATGGATCTGGACTCCACAGTGTGATGGGCAAAGACAAGATCAGAGTCATGTGGCTGCAGACTGCTGCTAATGCTGGTTAAGTCGTGCTTGGTTATTTATTTTCCTGGCAACATGGTGGCTGGGACACAGCTTAAACTCAAGCTTGATGGAGTGGTAGGGGCACTGATTTCAAGACCAGCGGCTGCAGGCAGACAGTGTGCGAGAGATCTATTGAAAGGTTAGGTTAGGCCCGAATGGTGCCCAGCAATTTTTTAACATTCTTGACAAAGATTTCTATTGTTTATATACAAAAGTTATTTTTTTTTGTAAAGTAGGAATTATTCTAAATTGTAACAGACAAACAGTATACTTCAATATTACATTTTATAAACTTAATTAAATATTACACTAATAATTTCTTTGCTCGCATCACACAGACCACATATAAAGGTGTTGTCACCACATTTTTCTTTTTGGGATTCAATGGCATGGCCGTATATAATCTGCTGCTCTTTACCTTGGTCCTTATTATATATGTTGTGACAATATGTGGAAACATTTTGATCATCATGCTAATATATTACAGCAAGACCCTTCATTCTCCCATGTACTTCTTCCTCTCCCATCTCTCCATATCTGACATTATATTGACCGCAATTATCACTCCTAACATGATGAATATTGTTCTACATGAATGGACCTCCATATCCTTTTCTGGTTGCATGACTCAATATTATGTCTTTAGTTTAATAGAAATATTGGAATGTTACCTTCTGACAGTGATGTCCTATGACCGCTATCTAGCCATCTGCTCCCCTCTACTCTATGTCTCTGTTATGAAACAAACACTTTGCGTTAAATTAATCCTTGCATCCTGGCTGTTGGGTTGTTTACTGGCATTCATTTTAACACTTGGTGTATATCAACTAGAGTTTTGTGGACCAAATGTTATTGACTATTTCTATTGTGATCTAAATCCTCTTCTGGGACTTTCTTGTTCAGATACATCCAAAGTTCAAATGGAAGCCATTGTGTTGTGCTTTCTTGTGATAGTATTACCCTTCCTAATGTTAGTGGTTTCATATACTTACATTATTTTAACTCTGTTAAAAATATCCTCCTTTTCAGGAAGACTGAAATCCTTTTCCACTTGTAGCTCCCATCTTACTGTTGTGTTTATATTTTACGGAACCCTAACTGCCATGTATCTGATTCCAAAGAAAGGACAATCACAAATGATCAGTAAGACAATATCATTATTGTACACTGTTTTTACTCCCTTTTTGAACCCTTTCATATATAGCTTTAGGAATAAAGATATCAAGGGCATTTTAAAAAAACAAACTTTGTTGATAAACACTAGTGATGAGCCGAACACCCCCGGGTTCGGTTCGCACCAGAACCCGCGAACGGACCGAAAGTTTGCACGAACTTTAGAACCCTATTAAATACAATGGATGCGAACGTTCAAAATCTAAAGTGCTAATTATAACGACTATTATGCATGTTATTGTCCTAAAAAGGGTTTGGGAACCCGGGTTCTGCACCAGGGGACATGTATCAATCCAAAAAAAAAGTTTTAAAAACGGACGTTTTTCGGGAGCAGTCATTTTAATGATGCATAAAGTGAAAAAAAAAAGTCAAATATTCCTTTAAATATTGTACCTGGGGGGTGTCTAAAGTATGCCTGTGAAGTGCCACGTGTTTCCCGTGTTTAGAACTGTCCCTGAACAAAATTACATTTCTGAAGGAAAAAAAGCCATTTAAAACTGCTTGCGGCTTTAATGTAATGTCTTGTCCCGGTAATATGGATGAAAATCTTTAAGAAAAATGGCATAGCTACCCCATCACCCCCCCTACCCCAGCCCATTACCAGCCCCTTTGGGTCTTGTATGGATATTAAGGGGAACCCCGCACACAAAATAAAAAAGGCCCTATATACTCTGAACAGCCGTATACAGGCGGTGCATACAAGACAGGGACTGTAGGTTTGTTCTTATGTAGAATCTGTTTGTAATTTTGAACAGGTACATTGTTTAAGTGTAGCTCCAGCCAAGAAATCTATTTTTAAGCTTTTTGTAAAACATAGGGAAGGGTTATCACCCCTGTAACATTAGTTTTGCTGTCTGTGCAGTGTGCACCTGTTCAGAACAGTTCACCTCACTTTCCGTCCTAATGACAAATGTTTTTTGAAAATTTGGGGTTTTTATTGAAACAAGAATTGGTGATAAAGCATCAGTGGAGAGGAGACACTTTTTTCCCATATTAACTCTTACAGGAGAGAATTTGCCTTCCTAGGGGTAGATTTCCTCTCACTTCCTGTTGTATCCTTCCGTTTGCAAGGAGGAGTCGTTTGTAAGTTGGATGTTTGAAAGTAGGGGCCTGCCGTATATACTCAGCTGAAATTTGCCCCTCACAGTTACTCTTGGTGGGCACATGAATGGGCCCTGCTGTGAATTATTAGATCAAGAATTGTAATTGCATGCCCCTGTTGAACAGGGGCTGAAAAATTGGGCCTTTGGTGGTGGTGGTGGTGGTGTTGACACAACACTGTAAGGCCTCACAGTTACTCTTGGTGGGCGCAGGAATGGGCCCTGCTGTGAATTATTAGATCAAGAATTGTAATTGCATGCCCCTGTTGAACAGGGGCTGAAAAATTGGACCTTTGGTGGTGGTGGTGGTGGTGTTGACACAACACTGTAAGGCCTCACAGTTACTCTTGGTGGGCGCAGGAATGGGCCCTGCTGTGAATTATTAGATCAAGAATTGTAATTGCATGCCCCTGTTGAACAGGTGCTGAAAAATTGGGCCTTTAGTGGTGGTGGTGTTGACACAACACTGTAAGGCCTCACAGTTACTCTTGGTGGGCGCAGGAATGGGCCCTGCTGTGAATTATTAGATCAAGAATTGTAATTGCATGCCCCTGTTGAACAGGGGCTGAAAAATTGGGCCTTTGGTGGTGGTGGTGGTGGTGTTGACACAACACTGTAAGGCCTCACAGTTACTCTTGGTGGGCGCAGGAATGGGCCCTGCTGTGAATTATTAGATCAAGAATTGCAATTGCATGCCCCTGTTGAACAGGGGCTGAAAAATTGGACCTTTGGTGGTGGTGGTGGTGGTGTTGACACAACACTGTAAGGCCTCACAGTTACTCTTGGTGGGCGCAGGAATGGGCCCTGCTGTGAATTATTAGATCAAGAATTGTAATTGCATGCCCCTGTTGAACAGGGGCTGAAAAATTGGGCCTTTGGTGGTGGTGGTGGTGGTGGTGGTGTTGACACAACACTGTAAGGTCTCACAGTTACTCTTGGTGGGCGCAGGAATGGGCCCTGCTGTGAATTATTAGATCAAGAATTGTAATTGCATGCCCCTGTTGAACAGGGGCTGAAAAATTGGGCCTTTGGTGGTGGTGGTGGTGGTGTTGACACAACACTGTAAGGCCTCACAGTTACTCTTGGTGGGCGCAGGAATGGGCCCTGCTGTGAATTATTAGATCAAGAATTATAATTGCATGCCCCTGTTGAACAGGGGCTGAAAAATTGGGCCTTTGGTGGTGGTGGTGGTGGTGTTGACACAACACTGTAAGGTCTCACAGTTACTCTTGGTGGGCGCAGGAATGGGCCCTGCTGTGAATTATTAGATCAAGAATTGTAATTACATGCCCCTGTTAAACAGGGGCAGAAAAATTGGGCATTAGGCACTGGTGCCACAACACTGCAACCCCTCACGGATACTGTACTTGGAGCACAGCAATGAGCCCTGTTGCAAAGTATTGCATCAAAAATTGTAATTACATGCCCCTGTTAAACAGGGGCTGAAAAATTTGGGCCTTAGCCACTGGTGGCGGCACCCAGAAACAAAAATGTTCTTCCAAGCTATCATAATCAATCAGATCATTGAGGAGGAGGAGGATAGTCAGTCAACATAACAGGACAGTCTCTCAGCATCAGCATCAGTCTTGAAGGGATGTGACATTTGAAAATAAATTAGTCTGTTATATCAGCTTCAGGTGTTTGGTAGCTGGTGGTGATCCAAGACTGGTTCATTTTTATGAAGGTCAGTCGATCAACAGAGTCGGTGGACAGGCGCACCCTGTGATCCGTGACAAATCCTCCAGCAGCACTGAATGTGCGTTCTGAAAGAACGCTGGATGCAGGACAGGCCAGTAGCTCAATTGCATACTGTGCAAGCTCTAGCCAGTGATCCATCCTCAAGACCCAGTAAGCCAGAGGATTTTCGGTGGGGAAGGTGTCCAAGTCTGACCTTGCCCCTAGGTATTCCTGCACCATGTATATCAGACGCTGGCGATGGTTGCTGGAACCGATCATACCTTGGGTCTGCGGACTAAAGAATTGTCTGAACGCATCGGTCAGACGGCCACCTTCCCCACCGCTCCTTCTTTGACTGACCGAAGCCTCAGCAACTCGTTGTCCAGGACCAGGAGTTTGTAACATCCCAGTCTCTGGGAACGCGTTGCACAGACCTTTCTGCAAGGCCTCCCGGAGTTGTCTCATCCTCTGCTCCCTCTGCGACGGTAAGATAAGGTCCGCAACCTTACCCTTGTACCGTGGATCAAGGAGAGTGGCCAGCCAGTAATGGTCCCTCTCCTTGATCCGAAGAATACGAGGATCCTTCCGCAGACTTTGCAGGATCAGGGAGGCCATGCAGCGTAGGTTAGCTGAGGCATTCGGTCCGGAGTCCTCTGGGTCACTAAGGATGACATGATCTGCAGCCACCTCCTCCCAGCCACGTACAAGTCCACTGGTTTCTTGGGACTGTAAATCATCCCTAAAAGACTGCTGCTGATGATGCTGAGTGCCAGGCTCCACCTCCATGCTGACACAATCCTCCTCCTCCTCCTCCTCTTCTTCCTGTGCGATGGGTGGGACAGAAGGAACACTGTCTGGGTAAAGGGGGCCTTGAGAGGCAAGGAAGTCCTCCTCTTCCTGCCTCTGTTCTGCCTCAAGTGCCCTGTCCATTATTCCACGCAGCGTATGTTCCAACAGGTGGACAAGAGGTACAGTGTCACTGATGCATGCACTGTCACTGCTCACCATCTTCGTGGCCTCCTCAAATGGTGCCAGGACAGTGCATGCATCCCTGATCATGCCCCACTGGCGTGGTGAAAATAACCCGAGCTCCCCTGACCCTGTCCTGGTGCCGTAGTCGCACAGGTACTCATTGAAGGCCCTCTGCTGCGTGTGCAGCCGCTGCAGCATGGCCAATGTTGAGTTCCACCTGGTGGGCATGTCACATATAAGGCGGTTCTTGGGCAGGTTCAACTCCTTTTGCAGCTCAGCCAGGCGAGCACTGGCATTATAAGATCTGCGGAAATGCGCACAGACTTTCCTGGCCTGCCTCAGGACATCCTGTAAGCCTGGGTACCTGCCCAAGAACCGCTGCACCACCAGGTTAAGGACGTGAGCCACACAGGGCACATGGGTCAGTTGTCCCTGTCGGAGAGCGGAGAGGAGGTTGGTGTCATTGTCGCAAACTATCATTCCTGGATTAAGCTGGCATGGCGTCAACCACCTCTCGGCCTGCCCCTGCAGAGCAGACAGAACCTCTGCCCCAGTGTGGCTCCTGTCCCCCAAACACACCAGCGCAAGCACGGCATGGCATCTTTTTGCCTGCGTAATTGCATAGCCCCTTGAACGCCTACGGAGCACCGCTGGTTCCAAGGACAAAGCACAGGAAGAGGCCATGGAGGAATAAGAAGAGGAGGGGGTGGAGGACAGAGGTGTGTTACAACCAGTAGAAGCATTTTGGAGGCGTGGCGGTGGAACAACCTCCAACACTACTGCACCTTGTCCTGCATCCTTCCCAGCTGCCAAAAGAGTGACCCAATGGGCCATGAAAGAAAGGTAACGTCCCTGTCCATGCCTGCTGGACCATGAGTCAGCGGTAATATGCACCCTACCACTGACCGCCCTGTCCAGCGAGGCCAAGACATTGCCTTCCACATGCCGGTAGAGAGCCGGAATCGCCTTCCGTGAGAAAAAGTGGCGTTTGGGAACCTGCCACTGAGGAACCGCACATTGCACAAACTCACGGAAGGGAGCCGAGTCTACCAACTGAAAAGGCAGCAGTTGAAGCGCTAGCAATTTAGCCAAGCTAGCATTCAACCGCTGGGCATGTGGATGGCTGGGAGTGAACTTCTTTCGACGGTCCAGCAGCTGGGGCAGGGAAATTTGCCTGCTAGAATCGGACGTCGGTGTACTGCTAGCAGAGTGGCCGCAAGTACTTGGCTGTGACACACCTAATTCTACACCTTCATTCCTCTCAGTGCAGGTTTCAGAGAGGACTGAAGGTATAGTGGGGTTGGAGATCCCAGCTGATGCGGTGCAAGAAGAGGTCCGCTTTGTTCTTTGGTGTGGGTCTTTAAGGTATTGCCAACGAGCTGCATGGCAGGTCAACATATGTCTGGTCAAGCATGTGGTGCCCAAGCGGGTGATGTTTTGGCCACGTGATATACGCTTGAGACATATGTTGCAAACAGCAGCTGTGCGATCTGATGCACTCGACTCAAAAAAGGCCCACACCAAAGAACTTTTTGAATAATGGGCAGAGGCAGCGCCCTGCACAGGCGGAGCTCTGCGGTGTGATTCCGTTGGTGTGCTGCCCTTACGCTGGCCCCCGAGGGCATCCTGCCTCGTTGGAGATGTGCCTCCTCCTCATCCTCCTCCTCCTCTCTCCTATTAGGCACCCACATGGAGTCAGTGACCTCATCATCCCCTCCCTCCTCATCACTGGAGCCAATCTGGCAGTATGCTGCAGCTGCTGGAACATGACTGCCAGATTGGTGTCCTTCTTGAGCATCCCCTCTCTCTGCTCTCACGTTACTGCCTTCCTCTAGCTGGGTATCATCATTAGACCCTTCAAAACGCTGGGCATCCTCCTGGAGCATGTACCCAACACTGTGCTCAAACAGTTCAAGGGACTCCTCAGGAGGACATGGTTGGTCTAGGGAAGGAGTGACTGATGATGACATTGATACCAGGGAACAGGACGCTTTGACAGCTGCTTTGCCAGTACCCTGAGCCTGGGTGAGAGAGGATGAGGAGGATGAGGAGGGCTTGGTCATCCACTCTACCAAGTCTTCGGCATGATGCGGCTCAACACGTCCAGTTGCCGAAAAGAAGGACAAGCGTGTCCCATGGCCACGTGCTGATGGCGATGCACCGCATCCACGACCAGCACTGTTGTCTCTAGACACAGAGCCTGCTTGCCCTCTTTTATTGGCTCCTGACTGTCTGCCTCTCCTTGTTTGCCTTCCAGACATTCTAATGGCCTGCAGGGAAATGGGAAAACCAGCAATAAGGCCTAGCTTCAGGAGTATATTTTGCAGGAATCACACTACGCCTGCTGTAGGTGCTGCAAATGCCTGTTGGTGTAACACACCAGGAAAAAGCCGCAATACAGGCTAACTTCAGGTGTAATATGATCAGGAGGCACACTCCGCCCGCTGTAAGTGCCGCAAATGCCTGTTGGTGTAACACACCAGGAAAAAGCAGCAATACAGGCTAACTTCAGGTGTAATATGATCAGGAGGCACACTCCGCCCACTGTAAGTGCCGGAAATGCCTGTTGGTGTAACACACCAGGAAAAAGCAGCAATACAGGCTAACTTCAGGTGTAAAATGATCAGGAGGCACACTCTGCCCGCTGTAAGTGCCGCAAATGCCTGTTGGTGTAACACACCAGGAAAAAGCAGCAATACAGGCTAACTTCAGGTGTAATATGATCAGGAGGCATACTCCGCCCGCTGTAAGTGCCGCAAATGCCTGCTGGTGTAACACACCAGGAAAAAGCAGCAATACAGGCTAACTTCAGGTGTAATATGATCAGGAGGCACACTCCGCCCGCTGTAAGTGCCACAAATGCCTGTTGGTGTAACACACCAGGAAAAAGCAGCAATACAGGCTAACTTCAGGTGTAATATGATCAGGAGGCACACTCCGCCCGCTGTAAGTGCCGCAAATGCCTGTTGGTGTAACACACCAGGAAAAAGCAGCAATACAGGCTAACTTCAGGTGTAATATGATCAGGAGGCACACTCCGCCCGCTGTAAGTGCCGCAAATGCCTGTTGGTGTAACACACCAGGAAAAAGCAGCAATACAGGCTAACTTCAGGTATAATATGATCAGGAGGCACACTCCGCCCGCTGTAAGTGCCGCAAATGCCTGTTGGTGTAACACACCAGGAAAAAGCAGCAATACAGGCTAACTTCAGGTGTAATATGATCAGGAGGCACACTCCGCCCGCTGTAAGTGCTGCAAATGCCTGTTGGTGTCACACACCAGGAAAAAGCAGCAATATGGGCTAACTTCAGGTGTATAATGTGCAGGAGGCTTAGCAACAATGACACTGACACTGTCCCCTGCCTATCCTTCTCTCTCCCTACACACAAGGTTTAGCAAAGAATATGACACTGACGCTCTCCCTGCCTATCCTTCTCTCTCCCTGCACACAAGGTTTAGCAAAGAATATGTCACTGACACTCTCCCTGCCTATCCTTCTTTGTCCCTACACACAAGGTTTAGCAAAGAATATGACACTGACACTGTCCCCTGCCTATCCTTCTCTCTCCCTGCACACAAGGTTTATCAAAGTATATGACACTGACACTCTCCCTGCCTATCCTTCTCTCTCCCTACACACAAGGTTTAGCAAAGAATATGACACTGACACTCTCCCTGCCTATCCTTCTCTGTCCCTACACACAAGGTTTAGCAAAGAATAGATTTGACACTGTCCCTGCCTATCCTTCACTTTCCCTGCTCCAGAACACACTACACGAGGCCGCCGCGCTGTCGGCCTTTTATAGTGTGGGGCGTGTACTAAACCCCCTCAGCTATAATTGGCCACAGGCATCCTGCCTGTGGCCAATCATTGCTCTCCTCGATGCCGGCACTGTGATTGGCCAAGCATGCAGGGTCACAGTGCATGCTTGGCCAATCACAGCGCCGGGATTACACTGCGATGGCGCAGTGTATTGTGGGCCGTTCGCGTCACTCGAATTTGGCGCGAACGGCCCAAATCGTTCGTTGTTCGCCGAACGCGGCGAACAGCCGATGTTCGAGTCGAACTTATGTTCTACTCGAACACCGAGCTCATCCCTAATAAACACAGGGCTTTTTGTTCACCATTTGCTAAAAAAATAGGCAATTAAAATAAATGTGTTTAAACTTGGGGAGCTTGGGGTGCACTGGTCTAAAGAATTAGCCTTCTACCATACAGAAGAAGTGCTTAATATTAAAGTCAGATTTCAAACACCAAAATTTGGTTCCTAAAAAAGGCAACAACCTTCATACTTTCATGGCATGTTTCCTTCAAAAACTTCAACAAAACTGGAAACTTTTTTTTTCTTTAAAGTTCTGCTTTAATAATGAGATACCTAAAGAACCAATGTCAACCTTCCCTCTTTCCCTGGTTTCATCCCTACTGTATTGCACAATTCCTGTTTTTGTAAAAAATAACTCTTTCTCGTGACCACCAGAGATTTCCTGACCTTAGAATTGATTTTTAGCTAATTTATTTTAAAACTCCTTACTGGACCCTTCTTACCAATGTCCTTTTCACTTGCCAATCACGTTTTGTGGTTTTCAAAATCCAACAGTCTCCCATCTGTGTATAACTTCCTTTGGCTGCTGACCAATTTTAAGGTTTCACAGTTTACTTTTCTACCTTCTTCATGTGATTACCCAGATGAGCAAAATACTATTGACTTGACATATACTGGAACCCACTGCTTTATGTTTGCATATGGGTCATTGTATCACATACAACATTTATCTCTTCATACTGGGAGACCAGCCTAACTTTCACATGTTTTGAACTACCTTCTTCATTTGAGCTACAGATGTGCAAAATACTATTGACTTGACTTATACTAGGACCCATTCTATTACGTTGGTGCATGGGTCACTGTATTGCATACAACATTTATCTAATCATACTAGGAGAAAATTTCTAGTCTAACCCTCACATGATTTACCTCCTGGCAGACCCTATAACAAAAACTACAAGATGCTCTCCAAATAGTGCAAGTGTCCATCAGTTTATTACCAATAGTGATGAGTCGAACTTCCCTAGCTTTGATTCAAACAGGGTTTGGCAAACTTTAATAAAGTTTGGCTGTCAAATCTGAACCCCTTCTAAATCAATACGAGCTGAATTGGTCTAAATTAAAAATGCCCATGTTATGGACTAATAGGCAAGGGGGTATGAAAAAAAAAATCCATGCGACCAGGAACCTAAAGGTCCCTCAAAATTCATATTAGAACCCTAAATACAGAAGAAAAAAATGTTTTACTTTGTTTCTGTTACAAAACTTTGTAAATAAGTACGTTTTCACCTTCACTGATGGGCACTGATGAGGCTGCACTGATGGGAACTGTTGAGGCTGTACTGATTGTCACTGATAAGGCGACACTAATGGGCACTGATGATGAGGCACTTATATGCGGCACTGATAAGCAGCATTGTTGGGCACTGACAGGTGGCACTGATATCCAGCACTGATTGGCACTCATAGGTGGCATTGATGGGCACTCATAGGCAGCACTTATAGGAGGCACTGATAGGTGGCACTGATGGGCACTGATAGGTGACACTAATGGGTGGTCCAGATGGACACTGATGAGTGGCACTTATAGCTGGCACGTTAGGCAGCACTGATCAGGAGGCACTGGCAGGCATCACTGATGGGCACTATTGGGCATTGATTGGCATACCTGGTGGTCCTGGGTGGGCATCCTCGGGGGGGCTGCACTAATAATCAATCAGCACAGTCCACCCTGTCAGGAGAGCAGCAGATCGTCTCTCCTCTACTCGCGCCTGTCAGATAAACGGCTCTTCCTATTTACACTGATCAGCTGTGATTGGACACAGCTGATCATGTGGTAAAGAGCCTACATCAGAGGCTCTTTACCAGGATCAGAGATGCTGTGTGTCAGACTGACACACCACACCACCGATCGATGCACCACGTGCCATCGCGGGCGCGCACTAGCTTGTTATCGCGCTGATAACTGAACCGGTAAACACTTGCTGACTGCCCTATAGCCAGGTGATGGCTACAGTGCTGACAGCTAGTTCTCGTGACTTTCCCTGTGGCACGCCCACTCTGTGATCAGTGTCCTGGAGGACACTGCTAACACAAGTTGAGGTAAAGAGACAATCAGCGGCTCTTTACCACATGATCAGCTGTGTCCAATCACAGCTGATCACTGGTGTTAATCAAAGCCGGTTATTGGCACTCCTTTCCTCATGCTGACAACATGAGCAGAAGAAAGACGATAACCGGCTTCTCTAACAGAGACATCTGCACTGATAAACATTGCACTGATTACTGAATCAATGTCCTGATTATTAGTGCAGTCCAAACAGTGCCCAACAGTGTTGCCAATGTGTGCCCACCAGTGCTGTCAATGTGTGCGCACCAGTGCTGCCATTCAGTGCACACCAGTGCTGCCAATAAGTGCCCATAAGTGCCTCCTCATCAGTGTCCCCTATCAGTGTCACCTATCAGTTCCCACCAGTGCCCATCAGTGCTGCCTATCAGTGCCCATTAGTGCCGCCTATCAGTGATGCCTATCAGTGCCACCTATTAGTGCCCACCAGTGCAGCCTCATCAGTGCCCACCAGTGCAGCCTATCAGTGCCCATCAATGCAGCCTCATTAGCGCACATCAGTAAAGGAGAAAAATTACCTGTTTCCAACATTTTATGAGAAACTATGAAAATTTTTTTTTTTTTATGTTTTCAGCATTTTCAGCCTTTTTTTATTTATTTAGCAAAAAAAAAAAAAAAAACAGTGGAGATTAAGTACCACCAAAAGAAAGCTATGTGTGAAAAAATTATAAAAATTTTGTTTGGGTATAGTGTTACATGACGCGCAATTGTCATTTAAAGTGCGACAGAGCTGAAAGCTGAAAATTGGACTGGTCAAGAAAGGGGTAAAAGTGCCTGGCAGGTAGGCAAGTGGTTAAAGTGTGTCTTTTGTTTTGTAAAAGTACCGTAATTTATGGTATAGTACATGCTACAACAAGAATGAAAAATTGTGTAGAATCCCCCCAAAATGCATATCATTTAATGCATCTACATTATTGTATCCAAATTACAAAGGTGTGGTAGGGATGATATATATATATATATATATACACACACATTATATACACAGTCACAAAAAAATAAAAAATGCAGAGGTGGTCGAATACCACCAAAAGAAAGCTCTATTTGTGGGAAAGAAAGGGCAACATTTTTATTTGGGTACAGTGTCAATTGTCAGTTAAATTCACGCAGTGCCGTATCGCAAAAAATGGCCTGGTCATGGGGGGGGGGGGGGTTAACCCTTCCGGAAGTGGTTAGAATGTTGCCTCAGTGAAAATACAGAATGTTTTTTAAAAAAAAGAAAAAACAATAATAATATGTAATATAAAACAAGTTTATTTTTATCATGAATAGAAGCCAGAGG
Organism: Rana muscosa; assembly: GCA_029206835.1. Classification (NCBI taxonomy): domain Eukaryota; kingdom Metazoa; phylum Chordata; class Amphibia; order Anura; family Ranidae; genus Rana; species Rana muscosa. Next base: position 363,578,868 of record CM055118.1, on the reverse strand, counting down.
GATCTAGAATACTCTCTATGGAGTCTTAATGTTCCTCAAAGAAAATATAAATATTGGTATGTAAAATGATTTCTTATATGGTTGATGAGCAAACCCATGGATACATATGATATGTGTTATTTTTAAAATACATACAAATCTATGTAATGTTTTTCATTTGTATTCATTAATTCATGTCTGCATATTCCAATGTAAAAATAAACCTTAGTAGACAAATCTTACAAAGAATGGTCATGAAATATTGAACCACAACTATATATTTATATTTGACATTTAAATTTTTAGTTATAATAATAATAATAATAATAATAATAATAATAAATAAATAATACATTGTGTATTTGATGCTTTATTTGTATTTCAGGTATGTTATAACCACATATGGATTCCCATCAGCGATCACTCAGTGTAAGTACATTCTCTTTTTTAGCATATTACATTTTTTACTGTGGCTTGATTAACTAAACTATAAAGCTCTCGTTGTGGAAAGCAATGATCATTAGTACAAAGAAGAATTTATATTACTTAGTGAATGAAGTCTAGGATCATTTTGGAATTTTATATATTTTTAGATGTGAGGAAATATGAAATGTTTAAAACCCTTTCCTTAATCTCTATGTAATCGATTTATAAGAAAAGCATTAGTATTGTTGAACTAGATACTATTATGAAGAAATATTTTAAAATTCTGGTGTTGATTTACTAAAGGCTGTTCACTTAGTAAAGCAATTTTCTCTTTAGTTAAGCAATCCTGTTTTTTTTTTTTTGTTTATGTTTTTTTTATTTTTTTGTCAAATATATTTTATTGAGTACAAGTTGTGATACAAATTATAGATGATACATTAAATACATCAAAAATAGAGAAGCTCAAATATTCTTATTTCAATAAGTAAACATATTAGTAGATACTTGTGGACAAAGTATGGTATATTAATTTGTTTCCAGTGGTAATAATATTATTACGTTTTAGAGGTTTTATGCAATTATTAGTAACTACCAATATATATATATTATCCTCTGTGGAGCAAAGAGTTATTAACAATACTAAGGGAGCTTCAACATCATAGTAATAAAATAGAAAAAAAACAAAAACAAAGGGAAAGGAAAAAAAAGAGATAAGTGAAAATAAGAATAAGAAAATAAAGTGGAGAAAAAAGAGAGTACTGGAATATAAGGGGGGTTCGCGTGGTCGAGCCGAGAGTCACCTTTCAAATCCAAGAGAAGTTGAACAATGGTATATATAACATACTGATTCGGCTACCATGGCATTAATACCCTATTGTCCAAAGTTGGCGTATTATATATAATCCAGGGATGCCACATCTTTTCAAATCTGGGGATCATGTCCATTGCAATAGCGGCCATCTTGGCTTGGGTCATGGTATAATTCATTTTAGCTATAGCTTCCTGTAAGACCAATTTAGGTGATTTCCAAGATTTTGCTAGTGTCTGTTTGGCAGCTGTGAAGAGTTGCACCAGCAATTTGAATTGAGTATGCGGAATAGAGTCTGGTTTTAGGTTAAGTAGGGCCATTGCAGGATCAGGAAGGATTGTTTTCCCTAGTAATTTAGTTGCTATTTTAAATATACCTTTCCAGAATGTTTGTGCTTTAGGACATGACCACCAAATATGAAAATACGTGCCCAAATCCATACAACCTCTAAAACATTGTGGTGAATAGTTCTGCACATATTTGGCTACCCTGGCTGGTACCAGGTACCACCTTGTCAGGACCTTGTAATTGGCTTCACTAGCTATTATGTTGGGAGAAGCTGTTTTAGTTGTTGACCATATTTGGTTCCATTCTGAAATCTCTAATGTTCGTTCCAAATCCTCCTCCCACTTCCCAACATAAGACGGTTTATCACCACAAGAATGTATCAGCATATGCGAGTATATAGTGGATATTGCACCTCTGGCATGGGGATTCTTTTGACAAATATCTTCGAAACTGGACAGTTGTGACAATGAAGTTATAGTGTTCAAGAGGGGTGTAAAAAAGTTTTTAATTTGTAAATATCTAAACAACTCAGATTGCGGAAGACCATATTTTTCACATAATGATGGGAATGTGATAAATGACGATGCATTCAAAAATTTGTGCATATATAAGACATCCCTGGACACCCATTCTTTAAAGGATTTAGAATATATCCATGCAGGATAGAATGCTGGGTTTTTAAAGAATGACAGTAGAGGATTGTGCAGGAATTGAAGAGAAGTATTAGTCTTGAATCTGTCCCAAAGGGAAATTAAATGTTTAGTCATAGGGTTTTTTAGTTTTTTACGGTCTCTTTGCGACATCCATAATAAGTTGGATATTGGGAGAGGGTCACACTCAATGGCTTCTATGGACACCCATAATGGGGTTTCGTGGCATGCCTGGTATTTAGTAAGACTTGCTATGTGTGCTGCTCTGTAGTAATAGGCAAAATTAGGGCATCCTAATCCTCCGCTAATTTTGGGAAGATAGAGTGTATGTGTTTGTATTTGTGGCTTGGAAGATCCCCATATAAATGACAGTGATTTCCTTTGTAATATTCGCAGATGATAGGCTGGGATAGAAATTGGCAAGACTCTAAATAATTATAAAAGTTTCGGTAATAATGTCATTTTGACAGCATTTAATCTTCCAAACCACGATAACGGGAGATGTGACCATGATTTCATCAGTTTTGTTAACTGTTTTATAATTGGGGGATAATTAAGTGAGAATAAGTCAGATAAGGATGGTGTAAGATGTATCCCTAAATATGGAATCGATTTGCTATTCCATGTGTAAGGGAGGCCAATTTTCGCAGATCTCAGTTCCAATTCCGAAAGGGATATGTTTAACGCTAAACATTTTTTGGGATTTACGAATAGACCAGTAACTTCTGCAAATTTATTGAGTATGGGAACGAGATTCGGGCCAGAAACTTGGGGTGATGAGAGAAATAAGAGGATATCATCCGCAAATAGACTAAGTTTGTGCTGATATCCACCAAGTTCAATACCAGTTATAGTGGGGTCAGATCTGATCTTTTGTGCCAATGGTTCAATGAGTAAGGCAAATAATAAGGGGGATAAAGGGCATCCTTGCCGCGTGCCTCTCTCTATGATAAAAGGGTCTGAACTATAGCCTGCATATTTGACGTGTGCTTTAGGTTTGTTGTATAAAGCCATAACCCAGTTGGTGAAGTTAGGGCTGAAGCCCCATTTCTGCAGGGTATAATTCAGGTAGGGCCATGAGACAGAGTCAAAAGCTTTTTTAATGTCCAACAAGAGGAAGCAGGTTGGAATTCTGCGCGTCTTAGCAATGTGAGCCAGAAGGACTGCTCTGCGTACCTTATCTCCCGCTTGGCGTGAAGGCATGAAGCCTACCTGGTCCCTATGTATAAGAGTGCCGATAATTTTGTTAAGACGGGCCGCTAATATTTTGGCTAATACCTTAATATCTGTATTTAGCATGGAGATGGGACGATAATTTGTGCTTAGAGTGTCATCAGATAATGGTTTAGGAATCATACAAATTGTAGCAAATAGTGATTCTTGTTTAAAAGATTTATTTTGTAATAGGTCATTAAAAGCTTTTGCTAATAGGGGGGAGATAGTGTCGGTGAAGGTTCGATAGTACAGAGCTGAGAACCCGTCTGGCGCAGGCCTTTTATTTATTTTTAACGTTTTGATTGCTGCTATCACGTCTTCATTCGTAATGGGTTCTTCTAGTAACTTTTTTTGAGATTCAGGCATCTGGGGAAGATTAATATTTGAAAAGAAGGAGTCAGCCATATTTCTATTAAATTTATTTGTCTCTGTATATAATGCTTTAAGGTGAGTACTGAATTTTTTTACAATTTTGAGGGGGTTACTGGTATATGCATTGTTGGCCAATTTGAGTCTTATAGGTTTGAAAGATTTATTGAATTCAACGCTCTTGCTAAAAAAGTGCCTGTTTTATTGGCTTTCATGTAAAATGCATGTTTGGTATTATATATTGATTTATTAGCAGATTCTGAGAGGAATAGGTCATATTCAAGTCAAGCTTTTTCAAAGCATCCTTTTGTTTTGGGAGTGTTTTTTAAAAAAAAATTCTGTGTAAGATGCGTTGAACTTAGTTTCTAAGTGTCTTGCAAGTGCTATGCGTTCTCTTTTAAGTACCCCTAGTTGTTGTTGAAGTATTCCTCTCATAACCGGCTTGTGAGCTTCCCAAAGAGTGAGAGAAGAGATATCAGTATTTGTATTATGATCTAGATATTCTGTTAAGGCCTTCTCAATCGACAAGCGGTATGAGGGGTGTTTAATTAAAACATCTGGCAGGTACCAGGTGCGGTCATGTGCTCTACGTAGAATAGATGCTATTGAGGTAAAGACTGCGTTGTGATCTGACCAGGGAATAGGGATAATATTGGAGGCTATCAATTCAGGTACCATTCCTATCGTTACAAATATGTGGTCTATGCGGCTGAATGTTTGGTGTGGGTTTGAAAAATATGTATAATCTCTTTTCGTTGGGTTGGATTCTCTCCAGGAGTCGATTAGTTTATATTTATTGAGAAGTTGAGCGAGGGATCTACTGGCTTGATAACGTGGGGGGGAATATGGTGTTTTGTCCAGAAATGGTAGGAGGACATGATTGAAGTCTCCACATACAAATAGTGAACCCATTTTATGTGAATTAATAACTTGGAAAAGATGTGAAAGAAAGGGTAAAGGTTGGTGGTTAGGAGCATAGTATGAAACCACAGTTATTGGGGTGTCCATAATGTACCCTGTTAAAATTAGGTAGCGACCCTCTAGGTCTTTGATTTCAGAATGCAAAGTAAATTGTGTACTACGGTGAAATGCAATGAGTGTGCCACAATGTTTAGTGGAAGCCGAAGCTGTGTATACTTGTGGGTATGAGGTACTATAAAATTTGGGAGTGGAAGCTGGAGTAAAGTGAGTTTCTTGCAAACACACAATATGTGCCTTTTTGGCTTGGAAAGAACGAAAGGCTTTTGTCCTTTTTTGCGGCACATGGAAACCTTGGACATTAAGGGACAGAATATTTATGGGAGCCATGGTAACCAGTACAGCAAACCGCACTTACCAAATGTTCCAGGGTAGTGGCTACTCGGCTCGATCCACGCAGAGTTAGTTGAAGTAGTTAGGAATGAAAATCCAGTACAATCTGTCAAAAAAAAGGAAATAAAAAACAAAAGAAAGAATAAAATGCATTAGGTTAATACAGGCATATGAAGATTTCGAAGTTTCCCTTGCCTGGGGTAAAAATTCCCAGACAAGGGGTAGGGGGCCCTCGTCTGATCCCCGCATATTTCCGCGAGGACCAGAGGAAAGCAGGTGGAGGCACATATAACATCCGTACACAGGGAGTCCGCTTTTAAAAAAAAATAGAAAAAATCTATAGCCTAAATGTATGAAATTATATATCCTGAATAAGTATGTTTAGTAGGATCTTGAATTAAGCGTATTGGACGTTTCTCAGTGTAAGAGGAGATAATTGTGTATAGTATGTGGGGGGGGGGGGATCTGGAGTTTACTAAATAGGATGATACTAACGAAACCTGATATTACAGTAAAGTACCATAACCAAGATATGTTTTAACCTATGGGAGTGTAGTCGGTCAATTATTGTATGTTTTAGATAAGCGGATCAGAATACACTTAAACTTGTATTTGTATGAACTATTTTCAACGTTGGCAATTTAATAAAAATTCCTAATAGAGAAGGATTGCTTAACAATTGAACTGCAACAGGGGCCATATGGCCAAAAAGGATAAAAAAAAAAAAGAGATTGCAAACTTATTTTAGCAATAGCATACGTTTGCATCAATATTGTATGTGAAAATGAGGCAAAATTGATAAATGAGGGTAAAAAATAAATACAAATAAAAATATTTGTTAAACAAATTAATGGATCCATTATTTAGGCAAGATCCATTAATGTTTTGTAGTAGATGAGGACCAGAATTGCCTCTAAAGTTAGAAAGATTATTACTAGGTCAGAGAAAATTTTAGAAAAACATGAAGAGGAGATTTTGTTCAGCAATTGACTGCATTGCTGTTCTCCCATAAAATGTTAATTAAGTGAAAAAGAAAAAGAAAAAGTTTTGCTAGCCAATTTCCATAGGTTTTATCATTAGCATATTTCAATCTTATGCAAGATTGAAGCAAAATTATTAAGATAAAAATGAATGAAAAATAAAAATAAAAAATACATTTATTGCAGGACTGAAAGTTTGTTCCATAAGTCTATTTTCTGTTAGGGGTTAATAAATGTATTAGGGTTAGGAATGCCCCCAAGGTTTGGGACATTTACTGTTATGTCAGAAAGAATGTCAAGGTTTGAGTGAAGGAGGTTGTTTCATCAGTTGTTGTCTTGCTGTTTTTGTACAGGATGCTGCAGCAGCCGTAGCAGTTAGAGGGGTGTCGTCATAAAGTTCTGTCAGTCCATGGAGTTATCTTGAGCTTGGGGTGAAGCTGCAAATCGTCCTCTTTTTGTGGGTATGCTGATTGCCATTATTCATCTCAGGTTGGGATGAATTGTGAAGAGATGAGGAAGAGGCTGTTCTTCTTCGTGATGATGATGCTGCTGAGGAGTTTTCTGTTAGGTTAAGATCCTGGAGTGCTTGCAGCAGCTCTTCTGGAGTTTTACAGGAGATTCTGGAACCTTTGTGAGTAAACCGCAGGGAGAAAGGGAATCCCCACTGATACTTAATACCATGGCGTTGTAAGTCCATTAAGTGGGGTTTCATTGCACGTCTCTTTGAAATTGTCAGTTGGGATAGGTCCGCAAAGATTTGGTAATTATGGCCCTGAAAAGTTAAGTTATTATTTTCTCTGGCTGCGTCCAGGAGTTGTTCTTTTGTTTTATAAAAATGGAATTTTGCAATGATGTTCCAAGGGGGACCATCAGTTTTTTTGGCCATAAGAGCCCTATGGACTCTGTCCATCTCCAGCCTCTCCACAGGAATACCTGGATATAGCTCTTGGCATAACACTGTTATGGTTGATTGTAAGTCTATTACTGTCTCAGGTATCTCTCTGAAGCGCAGGTTTGACCTTCTAGCGCGGTTCTCATATTCTTCGGGTTTATTTTGTAAGGTAATATTTTCCTCTTTAAGGGTCTCTAGTTCATATAGAAAGTCCTGAGTAGAATTTTCAATGTCTTCTATTTTCATCTCCAGAACTTCAGTGTGGTGCCCCAATTCTCGGATTTCCTTAGTTAAGTTATTGGTGATTTGTTCTGACGTTTGTTTTAAAGCTTTATGTAGCATTTTCTCAAATTGTTTCAATATGCTTGAGGGAATTGCAGCATCTTGTTGTGATTCACCTGACATGTTTAGGTTTGTATCAGATTCAGAGTCTTCTGGGGAGAATAGTTTAGGCAGCTTACACTTGTTCCTCTTCTCTGAGGTGAGTGTCTCTGAGGTGATTGGTGCCTTATTAGTATGCTTAGTGTTTGCTTTCACTGTGGTCCCGCTGTGAGGGTTTGTTTTGGACTTATTACGGGCACCTCCAAGAACCATTTTAGCATATAAATGTTCCCCTAACCTCTCTGGTTTGAAGCCTCTTGTTTGCGGGTGTTTGAATGTCCGCGGGCTTCCTTTATTAGCGGTATTCTCCCCCTCACGGAGCGGAGCTCTAGCCCGACATTACTGCCGCTCTAGCCTCCAGCAGTGCCTCTCATAATATAACACTTTCAATTGTGTATTAAACATACCAAAAGGGAGCAAATAAGGGCATTTTATTGTTAGTGTTTGCATACACATTTAGTGACAGCTCAGAAGCTGCTAAAGTCACATCTAAGATGGCAACATCCAGCAGCCTGTTTATGTTTTTTTAACCACTTAACGACCGCCCACTGTAAATATACGTCGGCAGAATGGCACGGAGAGGCAAACTCACGTACCTGTACGTGCCTGCCTTCGTATGGGTGGGGGGGTCCAATCGGACCCCTGTCCGGGAAAAGTGGGCGGCCGGGATCGCTTCGGGAGCGATCCGTGATGAGGGGGGCCGCCATTCGATTCTGGCCACCCCCTGGCGATCGCTCCCGGTGAATCAAATGCTTCCTCTGCCTGTGTAATGTTTACACAGGCAGGAGGAAGTGATGTCATCCCTCATGCGGCGCTCACATATACCGAGCGCCGCATGAGAGAAGACACAAAGGTTAGTGCACATAACAGCACACTGACACCACACACATAGGTACATAAATCGCCCCCCCAGGCCCCCCCAGACACCCCCAGATCACCCCCAGCCCACAGTCACAGTGTCACTGATTGCAGTGACCATTTATTTACTGATCACTGCAATCAGTGACATTTGTGACTGTAAAAGTGTCACTACAGTTAGTTTTAGGTCCAGTGTAGCCCCCTAACCCCCCCCTAATAAAGGTTTAACCCCTTGATCGCCCCCCAGGTAACCCTTTCACCCCCTAGCACCGCCGTCACTAAGCAATCGTTTTTCTGATCGCTGTTTTAGTGTCTGTGATGCCGATCGGTAGCCAGTTATTTTTTTTAGGTTCGCCGCAGGTTTTTATAGCGTCGGGTACCCCCATATATTACCTAATAAAGGTTTAACCCCTTGATCGCCCCCCCAGGTAACCCTTTCACCCCCTAGCACCGCTGTCACTAAGCGATCGTTTTTCTGATCGCTGTTTTAGTGTCGGTGATGCCGATAGGTAGCCAGTTATTTTTTTTAGGTTTGCCGCAGGTTTTTATAGCATCGGGTACCCCCATATATTACCTAATAAAGGTTTAACCCCTTGATCGCCCCCCAGGTAACCCTTTCACCCCATTTTGCCAGTGTCACTAAGCGATCGTTTTTCTGATCGCTGTCTTAGTGTCGGTGATGCCGATAGGTAGCCAGTTATTTTTTTAGGTTCGCCGCAGGTTTTTATAGCGTCGGGTACCCCCACATATTACCCAATAAAGGTTTAACCCCTTGATCGCCCCCTAGGTAACTATTTCACCCCCTAACACCGCTGTCACTAAGCGATCATTTTTCTGATCGCTGTCTTAGTGTCGGTGATGCCGATAGGTAGCCAGTTATTTTTTTAGGTTCGCCGCAGGTTTTTATAGCGTCGGGTACCCCCATATATTACCTAATAAAGGTTTAACCCCCTGATTGCCCCTATTTAACCCTTTCACCAGTGATCACCATATAAGTGTTACGGGTGACGCTGGTTAGTTAGTTTGCTTTTTATAGTGTCAGGGCACCTGCCGTATATAACCCAATAAAGGTTTAACCCCCTGATTGCCCGGCGGGTGATATCAATTAGGTTTTAGCGTCAGAGAGGGTCATCTTCACACCCCAGGCAGCGTCAGGTTAGTGCCAGTAACGCTAACACCCACGCGTGAAGCATACACCTCCCTTAGTGGTATAGTATCTGAACAGATCAATATCTGATCTGATCAGATCTATACTAGCGTCCCCAGCAATTTAGGGTTCCCAAAAACGCAGTGTTAGCGGGATCAGCCCAGATACCTGCTAGCACCTGCGTTTTGCCCCTCCGTCCAGCCCAGGCCACCCAAGTGCAGTATCAATCGATCACTGTCACTTACAAAACACAACACACATAACTGCAGCGTTCGCAGAGACAGGCCTGATCCCTGCAACTCCAGTGCTGTAGGAGGTGATTTCACCACCACAGTTAAAAAAAAAAGCATATAGGCCGAAGCATTGGGGCAGCAGGGGCGGAGGAGCAGAGGAGCGGAGGAGCGATTTTGCTCCTAATGCCGCGTACATACGGTCGAAATTCCGACGGAGGCATGCCCGTGGAAAAGTCCGACCATGTGTGTGCGGCATAACTTTTGCGGGAGGATACCCCCATGCTTCGGCATATATAAATGGTGCATGTATGCCCATCATTAGAGGTGGGTGGATGAAGGGCGGTATTCTAATGGTGGGCATACCCACCGATCAATCTCTTTTTTCGTTCAGCCAACAGGATATAAAAAGCGCCATTGGGAAATTTGGAAAGCATTTTTTCACACCGATCTTGGTGTGGTCAGATGCTTTGAGGGAGGAGGAAAGATCTAGGGTCTAATAGACCCCAGTTTTTTCAAAAAAAGAGTACCTGTCACTACCTATTGCTATCATAGGGGATATTTACATTCCCTGAGATAACAATAAAAATGAGTAAAAAAAAAATATATGGAAGGAACAGTTTAAAAATAAAATAAAAAAGCAAAATTAATAATAAAAAAAAAGCACCCCTGTCCTGCCCTGCTCTTGCGCAATTGCGAACGCAAGCGTCGGTCTGGCGTCATATGTAAACAGCAATTGCACCATGCATGTGAGGTATCACCGCAAAGGTCAGATCGAGGGCAGTAATTTTAGCAGTAGACCTCCTCTGTAAATCTAACGTGGTAACCTGTAAAGGCTTTTAAAGGCTTTTAAAAATGTATGTAGTTTGTCGCCAATGCGCGTTTGTGCGAAATTTTAAAGCATGTCGTGTTTGGTATCTATGTACTCAGCCTAAGATCACCTTTTTTATTTCATCAAACATTTGGGCAATATAGTGTGTTTTAGTGCATTAAAATTTAAAAAAGTGTATTTTTTCCCAAAAAAATGCGTTTGAAAAATCGCTGCGCAAATACTGTGTGGAAAAAAAAATGCAACACCCACCATTTTAATCTGTAGGGCCTTTGCTTTAAAAAAATATATAATGTTTGAGGGTTCAACATAATTTTCTTGCAAAAAAAAAAATGTTTTCATGTAAACAAAAAGTGTCAGAAAGGGCTTTGTCTATAAGTGGTTAGAAGAGTGGATGTAAGCTTCCTAATGTTGTGTATAAAATGCCAGAACAGTTCAAACCCCCCCCCCCCCCCCAAATGACCCCATTTTGGAAAGTAGACACCCCAAGCTATATACTGAGAGGCATGTCGAGTCTATTGAATATTTTATATGTTGACACAAGTTGCGGAAAAAAAGACAATTTATTTATTTATTTATTTATTTTTGCACAAAGCTGTCACTAAATGATATATTGCTCAAACATGCCATGGGCATATGTGGAATTACACCCCAAAATACATTCTGTTGCTTCTCCTGAGTACGGGGATACCACATGTGTGAGACTTTTTGGGAGCCTAGCCGCATACGGGACCCCAAAAACCAAGCACCGCCTTCAGGCTTTCTAAGGGTGTAAATTTTTGATTTCACTCCTCACTGCCTATCACAGTTTCGGAGGCCATGGAATGCCCAGATGGCACAAACCCCCCCCCAATGACCCCATTTTGGAAAGTCGACACCCCAAGTTATTTGCTGAGAGGTATGGTGAGTATTTTGCAGATCTCGCTTTTTGTCACAAAGTTTTGAAAATTGAAAAAAAAAATAATTTTTTTTTTCTTTCTTCATTTTCAAAAACAAATGAGAGCTGTAAAATACTCACCATGCCTCTCAGAAAATAGCTTGGAGTGTCTACTTTCCAAAATGGGGTCATTTGGGGGGGGGGTTGTGCTATTTTGGCATTGTATGGCCTTCGAAACTGTTATGGGTAGTGGGGAGTGAAATCAAAAATTTGTGCCCTTAGAAATCCTGAAGGCGGTGCTTGGTTTTCGGGGTCCCGTACGCGGCTAGGCTCCTAAAAAGTCCCACACATGTGGTATCCCCGTACTCAGGAGAAGCAGCAAAATGTATTTTGGGGTGCAATTTCACATATAACCATGGCATGTGTGAGCAATATATAATTTAGTGACAACTTTTTGTAATTTTTTTTTTTTGTCATTATTCAATCACTTGGGACAAAAAAAATAATATTTAATGGGCTCAACATGCCTCTCAGCAATTTCCTTGGGGTGTCTACTTTCTAAAATGGGGTCATTTGGGGGGGTTTTGTGCTATCTTGGCATTTTATGGCCTTCGAAACTGTGATAGGTAGTGAGGAGTGAAATCAAAAATTTGCGCCCTTAGAAATCCTGAAGGCGGTGCTTGGTTTTCGGGGGCCCGTACGCAGCTAGGCTCCCAAAAAGTCCCACACATGTGGTATCCCCGTACTCAGGAGAAGCAGCAAAATGTATTTTGGGGTGCAATTCCACATATAACCATGGCATGTGTGAGCAATATATCATTTAGTGACAACTTTTTGTAATTTTTTTTTTGTCATTATTCAATCACTTGGGACAAAAAAAAAAAATATTCAATGGGCTCAACATGCCTCTCAGCAATTTCCTTGGGATGTCTACTTTCCAAAATGGGGTCATTTGGGGGGGGGTTTGTACTGCCCTGCCATTTTAGCACCTCAAGAAATGAGATAGGCAGTCATAAATTAAAAGCTGTGTAAATTCCAGAAAATGTACCCTAGTTGTAGACGCTATAACTTTTGTGCAAACCAATAAATATACGCTTATTGACAATTTTTTAACTAAAGACATGTGGCTGAATACAATTTGGCCTAAATGTATGACTAAAATTTAGTTTATTCGATTTTTCTTATAACAAAAAGTAGAAAATATCTTTTTTTTTTTAAATTTCAGTCTTTTTCCATTTATATCACAAAAAATAAAAATCGCAGAGGCAATCAAATACCATTAAAAGAAAGCTCTATTTGTGGGAAGAAAAGGACGCAAATTTCGTTTCAGTAAAACATTGCATGTCCGCACAATTTCCAGTTAAAGCAGCTCAGTGCAAAATTCTGAAAACACCTCCGGTCCTTTAGCTACAAAATGGTCCGGTTCTTAAGTGGTTAACTTTTCTTGGACATTATTAAGTAACCTTTGAAAAATGAACTTTCACTTTGCTTCTCTTCATTCAGTAAGCTAAGTGAAAATCCCCTGTGCAAAGTGAGCATGCTCTACCCATTTAGTAGACCAATCCTGTCTGTCTAAAGTTATAAATGTATTTATTTTCTATTTTATGTTTTATCATTGGTTGTTATCCTACTGGTGCAATAATTTAATATACTATCCACACATTTTCAAATTTTCTGCTTATATTTTATGTGTAGAACACATAGGGGCTGATTTACTAAGAACAATGCGTTGCGCCGGTTCATACCTTAATTGGTGCGCCGGATGAATCATTGATTGGGCGTTCGAATATGGCGCACGCAGACGCGCAACCTGATAATAAATATGTAAACGGCAACTGGTGCCAGGGTAACTGCTGTTTTCTCATTGATAATAGCGCACGCCCATCTCATTGGATGTGTCTTGTTAGGCAATTAGTAGGTGTTCTCACTTAATTAACCCTTTTGATGCTCATCTCATTCCTATTACTTCTAATATATCTTTGAAATGTTTTTTTTTTTCTATTTTCACACAAATCGTTCATTACATTACAAAGAACAGAAAAGTGTTTCTAAACCAAATAAATTATTATTTTCAGATCTTGATCTTTAAAGGTGACCATACACTGCAATCTTAAAAAAAAATGAAAAATTATAAAAATTAGATTAGGCAAGAGCCTGTTTGATTTCCAAAATTGTAAATAATTGTTCAAGTGCGTATTCCTATTACCTATTTTGCCGAAATCTTGAGTTGTACAGAGATTGGACAATCAGATTGCATAGAGCATGACCATCTTAAGTGCCAAATTTGGAATGTAGATGTGCCATGACCCACTTGTATTTTCACAAGTGGACACAAGAACCTACCTTTAGATCTCTAGATACATATTTGTGCAGCACAGTGGTGTAGTGGTTAGCACTTTCACCTAGCAGCAAAAATTGTCGCTGCTTCGAATCCCGGCCGTGACACCATCTGCCTGGAGTTTGCATGTTATCCCTGTGCCTGCGTGGGTTTCCTCCGGGTACTCTGGTTTCCTCCCACAATCTAAAAACATGCTGTAAATCAGATCCTGTCTAAATTGTTCCTAATATGTATGAATGTGTGTTAGGGACCCACACAAACACCACCCCATGTAAAAAAAAAATGTTTTTCTTAATTTGCAAATAAGGATCATCTCTTCCTCAGAGAACTTAGCAGCAGTACAAGCAACTTCCTGTAGGGGCGTGATGTCATTCCTGTGTGCTGGCCACCGCTTTTCAAGAACCACATATGCGCATACCTGTGCTCACACAGCAGTTGCGCATCTCATATACACGGCGGTCGCGCATCTAAATGCATTTGGCGCATCTAGCTGCAGGAACTCAATTTTTATTGAAATTAATAGTAAATCAGATGCAAATTTCCAGGACTGGACTAACAAATGTTTCTATTGAAAGGCAACTGGTGTTTTCTATTAAACAAGGGCTAAATGGGCCATTGACATGCATCACATTTTTACTTAGGAATGCGTCTTTGTAAAGTTAAACTAAATTAAATATTTTCTTATTTTTGCTTGGGGATAGAGTGCAGAGGGATTAGGTCTTGTCAGTTTTTGGGGATGTCTGCACCCCTGATAGGGTGAAGACAACTCCCAAATTTTGACACTTTCACCTTCAAATTTATTCACTTTCTGTCACATAGCCAAACAGGAAGTGAGGGTAAAACCCTACCAATGTCTTTCCTTGGGGACACACAGGTCAATCTAAATAGTTTCCCATTAGGTAAATTTCACTCCAGCATTTTGCTGTGTACACCCCATATTATTAGGTATCTTGGACTTTGGGGTTTATTTACTAAAGGCAAATCTACTTTGCACTACAAGTGCACTTGCTGTAGATCCGAGGGGGACATGCAAGGAAAATAAAAAAAACACCATCTTTGTTTCTACATGATTGGATGTTAAAATTACCAGTGCTTCCCCTCAGATTTTCAGCAACTACACTTGTACAGCAGAGTGGATTTGCCTTTGCTAAACCCCAAACTACCTAATGATTTGGGGTGTACACAACAAAGTGCTAGAGTGCAATTTGCTTAATGGGGACACTAGTTAGATTGACCGGTGTATCCCCAAGAAAAGACATTGGTAGGGGTTTACCCTCACTTCCTGTTTGGCTGTATGACAGGAAGTGAAGCAAATTTTAAGAAAAGGGACACAAAGCCCAACCTTAAAAAGACAAACAGGGGTCCTAACACTCACTTGGTTTCCCTCAAATGCCCACAATTAAAATAGGATTGCCTTGAGCTAGATTTTAGTGCAGTGCTATAAATTAGTGCTTCTCAAGTACCCCCAACAGGCCATGTTTGCAGGTTTTCCTTCATCTTGCACATGTGCTTTAAATCACAGTCAAAAGCTTGGTATTTTGGACAGCTATTCTAGATAAGATAAATTCACAAAACATGTCCTGTCGGGGGTACTTAAGGACTGAGGCTGAGAACCACTGCAGTAAAAAGGAAAATTGAATACTTACCGCTCTGTAATTTTTCTTTCCTGGTGACTATCCATGGCAGCATACATACAATCCATGCATATGCTACCATTAGGGCACCAGGAAAGTAACTTTTAGACAAATCACACTTGTTTTGTTTTGACATGCCAATCAGCCTAGCTAAGCTGCAGCTGTGAAATTTGTTACATGAAAAATAACAAAAAACACAAACATCCAAATTTGCATCAAATTTTATTGGTCAACAAAACAGGACTTGGAAAAAAGCAAGGAAAGCAAAACAAAACATGTATGTTAATTTGAGACACTAACAGAATATGTTTTTTGAGGTCTGACCATTTAGCATTGGAAATTAACAGGATTTAAAAGGACTGCACACATGAATGGACATCAATTAAGGATTGAAACAGTCACAACATCTTGAGAAAGATTTTGCAAAATAATGCAGCACAGACAATTAAATCAAAGTGAACAACCTACAAACGACACACATTAACAACATCAAAAATATTTCAGGGGAAAATATCCCCCACCCTAAAAAAATAAATAATCCAAAGTTAAAAAAACATCTGTTTTGCAAAGACATAACAAACAAAATACAAAGCGAAAATACGTGTGTTACAAACTCGATAAGGATACCAAAATGTACTCTCTTGCCGGCCGGCCACACACACAATTTTGCCTCTTTTCAGGGCAAGGTAGAGAATGCTATCTGCAAGATTTATATAACATAGGTTTGTGTGCTAATGAGGCATTTGAAAACACATGCACAGTCCATGAAACACACAAAATGCAAGTTCACCCAATGTAGAGAATGAACTTCAAAGTGGGTACACCTGTTAAGGATGTCCTTAAATTACTAACCCAAAAAACACGCTCTATGAGCATGCTCAGAAACATCCAAGTGCTGTTCACATGCAAAAAGCACCAAAAAAAGCAAAGTCCTTGAGCATGCCCAGACCAACCCAAATGCATTTCACACACCCAAAGGCACATGAAAAAAACCAAAGTCCCTGAGCATGCCCAGGCCAACCCAAATGCAGCTAGCACAAAATAAGCCACCCCCTGTCCAAAATTAAGCACATTATCCAGCATGCTACTAAATTAGAGGTGGGACAAACACCCCCCGGTCCAGGGGGGCAAACAAAGAGCCTAACAGGGGCTAAAGTTAGACAACAAATACCACTGCAGTCTACGGGAACTGACTTGTTAATTTTGCTAGTCCCCACTTGGCTGCCTTATCTTCTAGTTATTGGCCTTAAAATGGGTATGGGGGCCCAGGTCCCACCCTAAGGGAGATATATCAATGTCACCAATTTGGAGAACCCCAAAAACGAAACAATGAGAAGTGCCTTTAAATATGCCAAAATGCTTAAGGGTCAGTTCACACCACATTTTTTTTATGCCTCAAAAACGCATGGAAAATGGAAAATTGAATACTCACCTTTCCATAATTTTCCTTTCCAGGTTCCTACCCATGGCAGCATACCAATGGTTGGTGGCTCCACCCTTGACCAACCCACAGGACCACTTAACTCTATAAAAAAAGAGTTGTCCCCCCCTCAGGTATTCTTGTAACTTGTGTTCAGAACTTTAAGGATTATAGAAGGGAGGGTATATGCTGCCATGGGTAGGCACCAGGAAAGGAAAATTTCGGAAAGGTGAGTATTAAATTTTCAGTTTTTCTGGTGCCTCCATGGCAGCATACCAATGGTAAATAACTTGCTTACAGGGAGGGTACTGCAATAATAAATTTAATGAGTTTACAGAGCTGATAGTTCCAGAGTCCTTTTCCCAAAATCTCGGGAGGTAAGCACTGTCGGGTCTAGGCTATAGTGCGACATGAAGATGTTGAAGGATGGCCAACTAACCGCTCTGCAAATTGTCTCAGGAGAGACCCGAGCCAAAGCTGCCCAAGAAGAAGCAATTCCCCGCATTTGAGTGTGCATTCACCGCATTTGGTACTGAAAGACCACTAGCCCGATACGCCTTTTGGATTACTTTCATGATCCAGCTGGCCAATGTCGTCTTGGAGGGCGCCATTTCATTTTTTGTGCCCTTGGGAATAACGAATAGACGTTGATCCTTGCGGAACTGTTGTGTCAGTTCTAAATAACGCCTCAGGGATCTGGCTACATCTAATTTGTGTAGTTTCGAGGAGGTTGGATCTTCTCCGAAGGCCTGGAAGAACCCATTCCTGGTTGAGATGGTAGACTAAAGATACTTTGGGGACAAACTGGTGAATAGGCTGCAGGACTACCCTCTCCGGGGAAAAAGGTGACGTAGGGTTCCTGTGCCCCTAGAGCTTGAATTTCTGACACTCTACGCTCTGATGTGATGGCAATCAGGAAGTCAGTTTTTCAGGTAATATCCTCCAATGCACATTCTTCCGTGGGTGCAAAGGTAGGGCTTGCTAAGGCATTGAGGACCACTGTCAGGTCCCATTTGGGCTATAATGCTTTCCTGGGAGGACGTGATCTTAGGACTGCCTTCAAGAAACGGTCTACGAGGGGGTTCAGTGCCCAGCGTGTGTCGGTTAGGGCTGACAGGGCTGAAACCTGAACCTTCAGTGTGCTATGACCTAAGCCTAAGTCTAGACCAGTCTGTAAGAAGAGTAGAACATTTTGGACTCCAGGATCCAGAGGATTGAAATAGCTAGCCTCTACCAGATCCATAAACTTTCTCCATACCCTATAGTAGGTGGCATTAGTGGATGATTTTCTTGCCTGTAGTAATATCTGAACATCATGAGAGCACCCTAAGTCGCCCTGCCTCTTCCGCTCAACTTCCAGGGCTTCAAGTCTAGAATCTCTGGATGTGGGTGGAGGAAGTCGTCCTGGGATAGCAGGTTGTTCATGTGTGGAAGAGGTAGTGGACTGCACAGGGCCATCTTGACTAAGAGCGGAAACCATGGTCTCATCGGCCAGTACGGAATAATTGCCAGGATAGTGACATTCTCCGACTTTAGACGCTGGAGGGACCTCAGTATCAGAGGGGTCAGAGGGAACGCATATCCCATTCAGAAGTTCCATGGTTGGACTAGGGCATCCACCCCTGCTGACATTGGAGATGGGAATCTCATGAAGAAGAGAGGCGTTTTTGCGTTGAGCGGGGAAGCGGAAAGATCTATCTGGGGAGTACCCCACTGTTGGCATATCCAGTCGAAAACCTAGTGACCAATCGTTGTTGGTCGTGAAAGATCTTGAAAGGCGATCGGCTAGCTGATTCTCGGGGGCAGGAATGCAGGCAGCCCGAAGGCCGAGCAAATTCTTCTCAGGCTCATGATATGATTGGGGCCACTTCGCTGGCTAGTGACCTGCTGTGCGTCCCTCCTTGGTGTTGTCCATCTGGAGTAGTATGGACTTGCCTCTGAGAAGAGGGGCTAGATGTAAGATTTCCATCCATGCTGCCCTTAACTCTAGGATATTGGAGATCATCCCTTCTGCATTGAATTTCCATCTCCCTTGCACTAACTTGTTCTGGTAGTGTGCCCACCATCCCAGCTGACTTGCGTCTGATGTAAGAATGGTCCACGAGATGGGGCAGAGGGAGCTGAAAACTAGAAGGTTGGGTGGTATTGTCCACCACCAGAGACTGGATTTCATTGCAAGAGTGATGAATATCATCTGCCTGAGCCAGAAAGCCTAATTGGAAATCTCACAGATGCCACCTGGCCCACTTCACCATCGGTATACATGATGAAAGGGACCCTATGAGGCTCAGACAGTCTGAGGCTGGCATGGTACGGCTTCCTAACGCTTGTTTCACCTTCTGTATTAGTACAGGGATCTTCTCTGGTGGAAGTGACACAGCCTTTTTCGGGGTGTCAAATAAAGCCCCTAGATATGTCATCTTCTGAGTAGGCTTCAATTGACTCTTTGAGTAGTTGATAAGCCAACTGAATTGGACCAAGGTGTTTAGGACCAGCTGCACGCGCGCTTCCAGGGTCCCTCTGTGCTGGGATAGGATCAGTATGTCATCTAAGTAGTGCAGGACCCGTATCCCTTTCTCCCGGAGGGGAGCTAGGATGGCCACTAACACCTTGGTAAAGGTTCTGGGCGCTGATGAAATTCCAAAGGTAAGACACTGGAACTGAAGGTGCAGATTTCCTATCTTGAACCTAAGAAAATGCTGGAAATGATGGTGGATGGGGATGTGAAGGTATGCATCTTGGAGGTCTATAGAGACCACCCAATCTCCTGGCTGTACTGACAGAGTTACTGTGTTTAGGGACTCCACTTTGAAGTGCTCTACTCAAATGTATCCGTTCAGTCTTTTTAGGTCCAATACGGGCCTCCAGCCTCCCAATTTCTTGGGGACTAAAAAGACTGGGGAATAGAACCCCAAGTGTTTCTCCGAGTCTGGCACTGGTAGCACTGCCAGCTGGTGTAGAAGTATCTGAATATATTAAAAAATAACTTCTTTCTTCTCTCTGGAGACCGGTATCTTGGTGGGTTGGAAGGAGAAGGGTGTAGGGCGGGTTTTGAATTTCCAAAAATGTCCCTGAAGGACCGTGGAGATTGTCCATTGATCCGTGCAATTTTCCACCCAAACCTGGGCGAAAGACTTGAGTCTTGCTCCGACTGGACCGGTTTGGGTGGGTAAGGAGTCAAAAGGACTTCTGGTTCTCAACCGCCGATGTTGAGGCTTTAGGTTTTCCCAACTTGAGAAAGGAGGCCTGTGAGCCCTCCCAGCCTCTTCTGTACTCCTTTCCTGGACGGTATGTCCTGGAATCCCTTGCTCTTTGCTGGATAGCTGGCCGAGGAGCAAATCTTCTTCTCCTATTCCTATCTTGAGGGATAAGGCCACTCTTCCCGCCTGTGACTCTGGTGATTGCTGAATCCATTTTATCGCCGAACAGGGCCTTTTTATCATATGGGATGCGACACCAGGACTGTTTTGAAGATGGGTCTGCCGACCATGCCTTTAGCCACAATGCCCTGCTGGCTGTGATGGAGTATAGCATGGCCCTGGAGGAACATCTTAGGACATCGATGGCTGCCTCTGCCATAAAATCTGAAGCTAGCTTCAGTTTATCCAGTGCCTTAATGATCTCCTCCGTGTCTAGGCCTCGCCTGAGGGCTGTCTCAATATTATCCGACCACACCCTGGTGGCCCTGGAAATGGACGACAAGGCCACTGCTGGTTTACAGGCTCCTCCAGTTGCCTGATACACCTTCTTAAGGTCCGAGTCGATCCTGCGGCTCAGGACGTCCCTGAAGGAGACTGCGTCCTCTAGGGGCAAAGTTGTGTTTCTGGCCAATCTCATGACTGACGAGTCCACAGTCAGGATGGAATCAAAGAGCTGAGCATCAGCTTCCGCCAATGGGTATAGTTTAAGGAATTGATTGAAAGCGACAGGTCTTTTATCCACTTTCTGCCATTTTCCCGTAATCACTCCTTTAATCTCATCCATTAAAGGGAAGTTTTAAAATGTCTTTGTTAGATGAGGAAAAAAAATAAATTTTCGTCTTGGACGGGGGTTTAGGATCTTCCTCCCACTGAATCGCATCTTTAACTGCGATAACAAAAGGTTCTACTAAACCTAAATCAAATGTTGACATATTTTTTTCGGCTGCGTTCGATTTGTCTTCCAAATTGTTTTCTGAAACAGGTTGGAGGGTAGGCGTCTCTACTGCCCTCTGCTCCGTAGGCGGAACTGACTGATCTTGGGACAAGGCCAATTCTCGGATGGGATCCTTGATTAGATCTTAAATTGAGTATATGGATCCATAGTTCACACCATTGCGTGCAGTTCCAGAGCGTTCCAGTTCCAGAAAATAAAGTAGAACATGCTGCATTTTTCCTGCACTAGACTGTACTGGAACGCTGTAAAACGCAAAAAAAACACATCATAAACGCACAGGAACGCATCAAAAATGCACATGCAGAAAAGCATCCGGACTGCATTTCTATAGAGTGAACTTGCCCTAAAGTTATTAACTTGGGGGGGGGTTACTCTGCCTGTAAAGTGGTGCATCTGTAGCATGTATCCAAAATGCTGCTTCAAAGATGTACGGCTTTAGAGCAAACTTAAAAATTGACATTGCAGCTGCAAGATTTTACACAAAAAAAATAAAAAAATAAAGCCTGCCCCCCCCAATACATACAAGGCCATTTGGGTCTGAAAAGGCGTAAAATAAGAACCCCCACATGAAAAATACCACCCCCTCCCATGCACTAACAAACCCCTAGCCAAACACAGCAAGCTAGCTAATGAAAGGGAGTGGATGCTTGGGGGCAGGAGGGGCTCGGGCACCCCAAAAGTGGTTTGGATTGGTGAAGGCAGCTCACAGCCTTTGGAGAATGGAGTGGAGTGTAGAGTTCCCATTTAAAAGCAAAAAAAAGCCCAAAGAAAACATATGCATTAGAGGGGGAAGGTTAAATGCCCTTTTAGGAGGAGCTAGAGTGGCGAGAGTCTTTTTACATAATTTTAA
The DNA here is from genome assembly GCA_029206835.1 of Rana muscosa. Classification (NCBI taxonomy): domain Eukaryota; kingdom Metazoa; phylum Chordata; class Amphibia; order Anura; family Ranidae; genus Rana; species Rana muscosa. Next base: position 363,557,231 of record CM055118.1, on the reverse strand, counting down.
CAAGGTACATGTAACATGTTAACAACGTAACACACTAACATGACTTGAGTGCAAATATCCTTAAAAAAGACATACTGTAAAAGTGAACCAGCGTTAAAAAAAAAAGTCAAGTTTAGAGGTGCGCCTGTTCAACCCACGCAAATGCATTTACGTTACTTGACATTTACTAAGATTTTGCCGGCGCAGTGAACCAACGCATTTGAAAGTGTGCAAATGCCGCTGGCGCATGCGCAGTGCATAATTAGACCTCACGCAGTTCTAAACGTACTTGCAGGCACAGCAGGCTTGTTCTGAAAAAGTTACTTTCTCATTCTATTTTGGGCATATTTGTTACTTGGGCAATTGTTACTATACTTCTTCATATCACCCCACATCACCCCATAATATTGGCACTTCCAGCTTCTTTTCATTTTGATTTGAAGATGCCGTGCGCCAGTTCCAGAGTGGTGCACTGATCGCCTCCTCCCGTGCGCCGAGAACACTTTAGTAAATGGGGAGTTCGTAAATCAGCCCCATAGTCTTGCATAATTGATTGAATTTTCTGTAGTATGTAAAGATTTCTAGTTCTCAATATATATGGGTATTAGACCCAATATTCAGGTATCTACATCCTAAAACAATCTTATGCCTCGTACACACGATCGCGATTTCCGAAGAGAAAAGTCCGATGTGAGCTTTTTGTCGCGAATTCTGACCGTGTGTATGTTCACTCGCACTTTTTTTGTGAGAATTTCCGCCAAGAAAAGATTGAGAGCAGGTTCTCTATTTTCGTGACGGGAAAAATTCTTATCGGGAATAGCAATCGTCTGTATGCAATTACGACTCACAAAAAACACGCATGCTCAGAATCAAGCAGAAGTGCCGAACTGCCTATTGAACTTCATTGATCTTGGCTCGTCGTACATGTTGTACGTCACCACGTTCTTGACGGTCGGAATTTCAGCCAAGATTTGTGTGACCGTGTGTATGCAAGACAAGTTTGAGCCGTTTTCTGGCTGAAAAAAAAACACGGTTTTCTTGTCGGAAATCGTGATCGTGTGTACGCGGCATTAGAGTGTAACAGAGAGAGAGGGGGCAACAGAATTTTTCTTGGTACCATCAAAGACATTGCACCAGAATAAAATCACATATTTTTATTTTTATAAGTGGCATCACAAAAATAATATATTAAATGTTAAAACAGACAATAAAGATCTCTCTTATATGACTGTTTGTTACGCCTGAAAAATAATGCCAATATGCATTATATAGATGTTAATCAATGCTAAAGGTGCACATACAATCGGCTAGACATGAACAGAACGAAAAGATTTGTTTAGTTTTGTTTCGATCCACTATTTACACAAATACGTTTAGTTTAATATTTTTTTTTTCGCTTATTCACATTCTAATCAATTAAAATTTTTCGAATTCCATTAAAATTTGAATCAAATTTCATTTAAATTGCATTTGAATCAAATTAAAACCAATTTATTATATTTGAAATTTAAATTTTGGAAGATAGTCATATTCTTTCTATTCTATTCTATTGTTTTTTTTTATTCTATTATTTATTTTCTATTCTATTCTATTATTTTCTAGTCTATTCAAATTCAAATTTATTCTGATTGAATTTTGGAAAACAGTTATATTCCTATTGTACTATTTTTTTATTGTTTTTTCTATTTTTTTCTATTATATTCTTTTCTATTTCATTCCTTTATTTTCTCTTTTATTTTATTCTGTTCTTTTATTTTCTATTCCACTTTGTTCTGTTTTACTCTATCCTTTTATTTTCTATTCTACTCTTTTCTATTCTATTCAATTATTTTCTATTGTATTTGAAATTCAAATTTCAGAAGATGGTCTCTTTCAATTTTATGCTATTCTATTTTTTGATCTAATATTTTCTATTTCATTCCTTTATTTTCTACTCTATTTTATTCTGTTCTTTTATTTTCTATTCTACTTTGTTTTGTTTTACTCTATCCTTTTATTTTCTATTTAATCTTTTAATTTTTTGTTTTTGTATTCTTTTATTTTCTATTATTTTTTTTTTCTATTCTATGATATTCTTTTCTGTTCTATTCCTTTTTTTTCTATTCTATTTTATTCTCTTCTGACATTCATAATTTGATTAGAAATCTATTCAAATTGGATTTCTTTTTGATTCGTTATTTCAGATTTATTTAAATTCATTACTACATCTGAATTTCCGAATAATGGAAAAAATTGTCCAAATTTTAATTCAGAGCTAAACGAACCGCGCATGTCTACAATCAGCCAAACTCGACCTGTTTCGTGGTGACCCACTTTTTCAGGAGTACGAGGAAGCTCTATAACACAAAAAAATTCAAATGAGGACAAACATAAAAAAAATTATACTATTTTGGTTTGTTTGTCTTCGTTTGGTTTATTCAGTGACTTACCTGAAGTACCCAGTCACATAACTTTTTCAATTTTTGATGCTGTCTATAGTATACTGTACAGTGGAACCACAGATTGCGAGTAACACGGTTTACGAGCGTTTCACAATACAAGCTCATTTAAAAAAAAAAATCCTGACTCAGTTTGCGAGCATTGTCTTGCAAGACAAGCAGGATTCAAGCCGCTGGGGATGCAGTACCACATTTGCCCAGAGGTGTGGGGGCGCCGGTAAAGCTTGGAGACCACTTGGAAACACTCCATTCACGAGCGTCTCCGAGTGTCTCCAAGTGTCTCCAAGTGTCTCCGAGTGTCTCTGAGCATCTCCTAGTGGTCTCCGAGTGGTCTCCAAGTGCCTCTGCACCTCTGGACACATGCAGTACTGCATAGACAAGCAGTTGCTGTGGAATGGATTAGCTGTGTTTTCATTATTTCCTATGGGGAAACTTGCTTTGATATACGAGTGCTTTGGATTACAAGCATTCTTCTGGAAAGAATTATGCTCGTAATCCAAGGTATTACTGTTTATATTGTGAGGGGGTTAACTCGGCAGCGGGTGTGGGTGACCCCCTGGATGGGTTCACTACACAAAACAGGCACAGCAGACAGAGTTTATAGTTGCAAAAACGAAAGGTGCGGTTTATTCAGACTATTTACAAGGGAAAAACAGCAAAACAAAAAGAAACATGAAAATAAATCCTGGTCAACTTGACCGCTCACTACACACGTTGGTGTCCCTAACTGACAACTGGGTACGGCCTTGTGCTGTCCCAGTCCCTAGCTCCCTGCTTTTTTGAAGTTCTTACAATAACCACACAGGCTTTGGCTCACCGCACAGAGATCACACTCCCCAGACTATTCACACAGATCTGGTTCCAGGTTGGAGCAGAACTTAGCATGCTGGGAGTTCTTGTAGAGGCCTCAATGAGCCACTTGATTCAGCTGGGCTCATTAACTCTTCCCCTGCAAGACTCCCAGCACTCTCCCTAGTGGTATAAATCGGCATAAAGCCTGAATCTAGGACATATATACCTTCCATCCTGGATGCAACCTGGTGATTTTACCCCCCTGCTGTCACAATATATATATATATATATATATATATATATATATATATATATATTAGGGCTGTTACTGATTAAAATTTTCGTGTTCGATTAACCGATTTTTTTTTAATCGATTAATCGACTAATTTCGATTAATTATAACGCACATACAGTTTTTCCAATTTTCCACATCTCCCCCCATACTGTAATGTCCACATCTGCCCCCCATACAGTAATGTCCACATCTGCTCCCACATACAGTAATGTCCACATCTGCCCCCCATACAGTAATGTCCACATCTGCTCCCACATACAGTAATGTCCACATCTGCTCCCACATACAGTAATGTCCACATCTGCTCCCACATACAGTGATGTCCACATCTGCCCCCCATACAGTAATGTCCACATCTGCTCCCACATACAGTAATGTCCACATCTGCTCCCACATACAGTAATGTCCACATCTGCTCCCACATACAGTGATGTCCACATCTGCTCCCACATACAGTAATGTCCACATCTGCTCCCACATACATTGATGTCCACATCTGCCCCCCATACAGTAATGTCCACATCTGCTCCCACATACAGTAATGTCCACATCTGCTCCCACATACAGTAATGTCCACATCTGCTCCCACATACAGTAATGTCCACATCTGCTCCCACATACAGTGATGTCCACATCTGCTCCCACATACAGTAATGTCCACATCTGCTCCCACATACAGTAATGTCCACATCTGCCCCATACAGTAATGTCCACATCTCCCCCGTAATGTCCACATCTGCCGACATCTCCCCCATACCGTAACATTCAGGCAGAGCCGTCCGCAGACTCGCAGGCACAAGCAGGCGGCTGATGATGACGTTGGCGTGCCGCCGGGTGGACCAAGATGGCCGCGGCTCTGGAGCTAGGCCGAAGCCACGGCCTTTCCTATGGACGAGATCGCGGAGCTCACTCCGCGGATCGTCCTCGATCAAAATTATTTTGATCGATCAAAGAAATTAACGATTAATCGAACAATTAATCATTAATTTCCGCAGCCCTAATATATATATATTATAGTGTCCTTGAGAATGTTTCTTCCTTCTAACCCCAACTTAGAAATGTTTTTATAAATAGTACTGTCTCTTCCTACTACAACCCCCTATTCTCTTCCATCATGAACAGTACATTATATTCATAATTTACCATGACATGATCAAAGTATAACTTAACTTTTTGCTTTTTGCACATCTATTTTATTGTCTGGTATGAGAAGGACACTTACAAACTCCAAGTGGTCAGCCCTCACAGGGGAGACCACCTTAAGTTCAAATTGGATAAATACTGTATATTCCAAATACATCAAAACAAAAGATGTACAAAGTTTTATGTTTGTTTTCCGTGGAAACCCAACTTGAGAAGAAAAGCGTGCCCTCATCATTGTCATGTTTTAGAGGATAACTCTTGCTCTCTGTGTAGAAGTAGTGCTGTGGTCTACCCAGTAGTGTATTTAGGTTTTGTGCTGCCCTAGGCCTGACTAAACTCAAATATGACCCATCTATTGCTGTTTAAGACCCACCCTGAAATTTTCGGGTGGGAATAGTAGTTCTGAGGGCCTGGGGGGGGGCAATGGATTCCCTTAATTTGCATAGATTTCCTCTCACTTCCTGTTTGGCTATGGGGCAGGAAGTGAAAGGAAATCTCTGCAATGGGATAGGGATGATAAAAAATAAACTCACAGGTTTATGGTCCAGGATGACAGGACAGTCAAAATTAGAAGTGGCGTGCCCCCCCCCCACATTTGCTAAATGCCGGCCGGCCGCATACTGGAAGCAGTGCGGCTGCTTTATGGGGGCGCTAGACTAATTTGCTTCTCAGCCCAGTTGGCCCATAAGACTGGCGCTACACTAACAGTGGGAGGCACTCTTTCCATGCTGCCCGCCTGCAAAGTGCTGCCATAGGCCTGGGCCTTTTTGGCCTAGGCCAGGATACAGCATTGGGTCTACCACCTTCCTTGCAGACCTATATCTCTCCAATCAGCAAATATTATGCTTTCTTCTGATTTAGAGAGCTCTAACTCAGAGTAGGGAGTATACCCTACTATGGATCAACTGTGGGTTATGGATAATGTATATGGGGGTTTTCTATTTGTGTGTGTGTGTGTTTTTGTTTTTCTTTGCTGGTTTAACTGGATAGACTTGAGTTTTGTTTTTGTTTTTTAAACCACATTCATTTTGTAACTATGTCAGACCTCTGTTGAGAGCACATAGAGAGCAAGGGTCTTTTTCTCCAGTAAGCTGGCAAGGGACCCAGTCTGTGGTTGCTTTCTAATGACAATTATTTTTAAGAGTTTGCACACCTTTTGTTTGGATGCACCTGAAATATATTTATCTCATCAAATAATCTTTGAGTCTTGAATCTCTTACCTTTTAGAAAAGATGTCACAGATAGAGTTTAATTTTCCCCTCTCACCTCACCTGAGTAGGGATGAGCTTTATGTTCGAGTCGAACATGAGTTTTACTCGAACATTGGCTGTTCGCCCGTTCGGCGAACAGCGAACAATTTGGGGTATTCGCAGCAAATTTTAAAAGTCTATGGGAGAAATCTAAAGTGCTAATTTTAAAGGCTTATATGCAAGGTATTGTCATAAAAAGTGTTTGGGGACCCGGGTCCTGCCCCAGGGGATATATATCAATGCAAAAATATGTTTTAAAAACTGCAGTTTTTTCGGGAGCAGTGATTTTGACCACTTCCATACTGGGCACTTAAACACCTTCCTGCCCAGACCAATTTTCAGCTTTCTGCGCTGTTGCACTTTGAATGACAATTGCGCGGTCATGGTACACTGTACCCAAACTAAATTTTTATCATTTTGTTCCCACAAATAGAGCTTTCTTTTGGTGGTATTTGATCACCTCTGCGATTTTTATTTTCTGCTAAAAAATAAAAAAAAGACCGAAAATTTTGAAAAAAAAAGGTTTTTTTTGGTTTCAGTTACAAAACTTTGTAAATAAGTTAGTTTTCTCCTTCACTGATGGGCACTGATGGGGCTGCACTGACGGGCACGGATAAGGCGGCACGGATGGGCACCGATGAGGTGGCACGGATGGGCAACGATCGTCGGCACGGATGGGCAACGATCGTCGGCACGGATGGGCAACGATCAGTGGCACGGGTAAACACAGATAGGCGGCACGGGTGGGCACAGATAGGTGGCACGGGTGGGCACAGATAGGCGGCATGGGTGGGCACAGATAGGCGGCACGGGTGGGCACAGATAGGCGGCACGGGTGGGCACAGATAGGCGGCATGGGTGGGCACAGATAGGCACAGATAGGCGGCATGGATGGGCACTGATAGGTGGCATGGGTGGGCATGGGTGGGCACTGATAGGTGGCATGGGTGGGCACTGATAGGTGGCACTGTACTGTACTAATGGATGCCAATCAGTGCCAAACAATAATGCCTGCCAATCAGTGGTGCCCATTGTGGGCACTGATTGGCATCTATTGTGGCACTGATTGGCATCCATTATCCCTGGTGGTCTAGGATGGCATACCTTATTGTGGGCTTCCCTGGTGGTCTAGTGGCATCCCTGGTGGTCTAGTGGCATCCCTGGTGGTCCAGTGGGCATCCTCGGGGGGGTTGTGCTGATAATCGATCAGCACAAACCCCCCCCTGTCAGAGGAGCAGCCGATCGGCTCTCCTCTACTCGTGTCTGACAGACGCGAGTGAGGAAAAGCCGATGACCGGCTTTTCCTGTTTACACTGTGATCAGCCGTGATTGGACACGGCTGATCACATGGTAAAGAGTCTCCGTCGGAGACTCTTTACCTAGATCGGTGTTGCGGGGTGTCAGACTGACACCCCGCAGCAACAATCGCCGCGATGCGCGCCCCCGGGGGCGCGCAGCGGCTCAAAATCCTGAGGACGTCATATGACGTCCAGTCAGTATTCTGCAACCACTTTGCCAACGTCAATCCGCTATAGGGCGGGCGGCAAGTGGTTAATAATGCTTAAAGTGAAACAATAAAAGTGAAAATATTCCTTTTAAATTTCGTACCTGGGGGGTGTCTAAAGTATGCCTGTAAAGTAGCACAGGTTTCCCGTGTTTATAACAGTCTCTGCACAAAATGTCATTTGTAAAGGAAAAAAATTAATTTAAAACTACTCGCGGCTGTAATGAATTGTCAGTCCCGGCAATACAGAGAAAAGTCATTGAAAGTCATTGAAAAATAAAAAATAAAAAATATGTGGGGATCCCACAAAATTCCATTAACAGGCCCTTCAGGTCTGGTATGGATATTAAGGGGAACTCGGCACCAATTTTTTTTAAAAAAATGGCGTGGGGTTCCCCCAAAAGTCCATACCAGACCCTTCTGCGGCCTGCCAGGTTGCGTGCTCGGATAAGGGTCTGGTATGGATTTTTGGGGGGACCCCATTTTTATTTTTTATTTTTCAATGACTTGCAATGACTTTTCTCTGTTTTACCGGGAACCGACAATTCATTATAGCCGCGAGTGCTTTTAAATTACTTTTTTTTCTTTAGAAATTACATTTTGTGCAGGGACAGTTCTAAGCATGGCAAACCTGCACTACTTTACAGGCATACTATACACACCCCCCAGGTATGATATTTAAAGGAATATTTCACTTTTGTTGTTTCACTTTAAGCATTATTAAAATCACTGCTCACTGCAGTTTTTAAAACTTTTTTTGCACTGATACATCTCCCCCGGGGCAGGACCCGGGTCCCCAAACACTTTTTATGAAAATAACTTGCATATTAACCTGTAAAATTAGCACTTTTGATTTTTCATATTCGTGTCCTATAGACTTTAACGGTGTTCGCGTGTTCGAACAATTTTTTTGCCTGTTCGCATGTTCTGGTGTGAACCGAACCAGGGGGGGGGGTTCGGCTCATCCCTACTCCTGAGATGCTGCGGGTGAATGTCCAATGGTTAGACATTATGCAATGGGGCAATGGTGGGAATAGCCAGGGAATATCTGATTGCCTCTCGGGGGATCAGGAAGGAATTTTTTCCCCTGCTGGAACAAATTGGATCATGCTTTGCTGGGGTTTCTCACCTTCCTCTGGATCATCTGTGGTTATAGGATTGTGTATATAGGCTTTTATATATATGTTTTCCCTTTTATTGGTTGACCTAGATGGACTTTTATCTCATTTTAACCTGACTAACTACTGTATGTAACTATGTATGTAATAATAGTTACCCCAATTTTTTGGGATAATGTGAAATATGATGTTACGCTGAGTAAATATTGTAGATGCCTAACATGTCATGCTTTAAAATTGCGCACGCTAGTGGAGTGGCGACAAATTAAGGTACTTAAAAATCTCCATAGGCAATGAGGTTACTTATTTAGAGTTACAGAGGAGGATTAGTGCTAGAATTATTGCTCTCACTCTAACGATCATGGCGATACCTCACATGTGTAGTTTGAACACCGTTTACTTATGCAGGCGTGACTTACGTATGTGTTCGCTGTGTGTAAGCAGAGAGGTAATGGAGGGGCTTAAAAAAAATCCTATTTATTTTCTTCTTTTTTTTTTTTACACTATCCCTTTATTTATTTACATATGTTTTATCACTTTTATTCCTATCACAAGGAATGTAAACATCACTTGTAATAGAAATAAGCATTACAGGTCCTCATTATTGAGATCTTTGGGGCCAAAAAGACCCCAGATCTTTCATTTACCTTTAAAAGCAATAGAAAAAAAATGTGACTTAAAAAAAAAAATTGCTTATGTCCGAGAACTGGAAGTGACGTCGGGGGTCGCTCCAAGAGCATATAGCCAAGTGGGGGCCATCTTGCCCTCACTGGACTTCCTGCCCAGCAAAAGCCACATTTGATCGCTTCCGGGCTTATCTAATGACTCTGGTAACCTCGGAAACGACCAGGAAGTGGCAGGGGGGCACCTCTCCCGTCGCTTCTAAAAGGGATCTTGCGGCACATCATGTCACATTTGCCTTATGTGAGGAGGTTCTTTGCAGCCAGGATTGGCATGACTTGAAGAAAGAGTCCTACATATGAGGACAAGTTAGAAAGTCGCTGTCTAACTGTAAAAATGTGAAGTTCACTCGGCAGTTGTATTTACAAGTAAACACTCTCATTCAGGGCAGATTATGGACACTGATTCTAGCTGCTTTGAATCGTTCATTCGCTGGGTACAGGCCATTACCTTGGGATGAGTCTCCTTCTCTGGCCACATTACATCCTATATATACTCCTCCCAGAGCTGGCTGCACAATTTTTTTTTTCTCCCCCTTTCCGACCCGGGGACCGTTTGGGCACTCCATGCCTCTCAACCTGACCTCGGGTTCCCTGAAGAAGCTGTTTGCAAAACGCGTAGTGATCCATTGGAGATGATACATGGATCCAGTCACTTGGCCCTGCACCTGAAAGATTTTTGCATGTCTATTTCTCCTTTTGTCAAGTTTACTTTTATGGGCCATTTGAACAGGTTTCAGTGTACAGCTATATAATAGCCATTTGATACAGTACATTTGGGAGTATGTTGTATCTATATAGAACACATTACTATTTTTTCTTTTTATGGTTTTATGATGCCTTCTTGGGATTATTAGTGGCAACCAATAAAGTCCTACACTATCTGTGTTTCCCTTTTTTTCTGAATTTATATACAATGTTTTTTTTTGCAAATTAGGAACTATTTAAGATTTAACACACACAAATCTGTATTATAATATACATAAGTTGTTACATTTATTCATCTTGATTAAATATTATGTTGATTTCTTCTCTCGTGTCACACAGACCACATACAAAGGCAATTTCACCACATTCTTTTTTTTGGGGTTTAACAGCATAACCATATATAATCTGCTGCTCTTCACCTTGATCCTTATGGTATACGTGGTGACTATATTTGGAAACTGTTTGATCATCATGGTGGTATACTACAGCAAGACCCTTCATTCTCCCATGTACTTCTTCCTCTCCCAACTCTCTGTATCTGACATCATGCTGATCACAAATATTGCTCCTAACATGTTACATATTGTTCTACATGAGTGGACCTCCATATCTTATTTTGGTTGCATCACTCAATATTATGTCTTTGGTTCAACAGAAGGATTTGAATGTTACCTTCTGACAGTGATGTCCTATGACCGCTATCTAGCCATCTGCTCTCCTCTGCATTATGTCTCCATTATGAAACAAACATTTTGCATTAAATTAGTTATTGCATCCTGGCTGTTGAGTTGTTCTATGGCATTCATTTCAACATTTGGTGTATGTCAACTAGAATTCTGTGGACCAAACGTTATTGACTATTTCTTCTGTGATTTTAGTCCTCTATTAGAGCTTTCCTGCTCAGATACATCCAGAGTTCAAATGGAAACAACCTTGTTGTGCATTCCTGTGCTACTATTACCCTTCCTAGTGATAGTGGTTTCATATATTTATATTGTTGTAACTCTGTTAAAGATATCCTCCTTTTCAGGAAGAATGAAATCCTTTTCCACTTGTAGCTCCCATCTCAGTGTTGTGTTTATATTTTATGGAACCCTAACTGCTGCATATCTGATTCCAAAGAAAGGCCAATCACCAATGATCAGTAAGATAATGCCATTATTGTACACTGTTTTTACTCCCTTTGTAAATCCTTTCATATACAGCTTGAGGAACAAAGATATAAAGGACATTTTACAAAATGTTATATATAAAAAAATACCTTTTTAAAAAAAAAAAAAAAAAAGTAATTAAAATGTATCTGTGTACACTTGTATGGGTCTTGGAAAGAGTTCAAGAATCAAAGTTTGTTTCCTAAAGCAGGCTTATACTCTACAGACTTCCATGGTTCCTCCAACAACTCCTCTGAAACTGGAAATCTTTTATTTTCTTTAAAATGTCTGCTTTAGTTCTGGGATATCTACATAATCAATGTCAGCCCCTCCTCTATCCCTGGTCCCACCCCTACTATATTGTACAAACCCTGTGTGACAGACCCAACCAAGCCTCCTACCCATTGACTATGGGCCCTGGCTTTTAAGGGAACACTTCTCTTCCATGTCTCCCCTAAACACACAGACTCTGGGAATCCAGGCCCAGGATCCATATTTGGGGCCTCAATGCCTCAAACCAGCAATGACTGTAGCAATGACTGTAGATGTTAATGTAATTAGCTCAAACCACTGGGGCCTCCTGCTATAATGTGTTTATGTTAAAGAGGAACTGCAGTCTGCTCACATAATTTGTAATAAAAACATCTTTGCCATTCTGAAGCTTCCCTCCAACCACTTTGCATATTATTTTATATATACTGTGATTCTGTACTTGCCAATTATGCTGCAGAAATCTCCATCCACTGAGTCTGGCCGCATCCATTTTAACTGTGGGCAGCTAACGCTGCTGCCTGTTCACTGGTGCTAGAACAACAGGCAGCTGCTGGAACAACGGGGACACATTTGCCACTGCAGGACACCAGTCCTAGACACAAGTATCCTGCTTTGGAGAGTCTATGTAGCTGGTTGTTGAGCTTTCTTGCAAACATTGTTTCTGGTCTTTGAATGCCCTCTTTTGTCACCTGTAGTTCTTGGTTTTCTGTGACGGCTGCAGACCCCCTGAATTATTACTGATTGTAGTATAAACTGCTCTTAAAGACCAGGAAGTCTTGTACCTCAAGTGGACAGCATCCCCTGAGGAAGCCCAGGATGTGGGCGAAACATGTTGGAAATTCCATCTTAATTGCCGTATCCATAAGAATCATGTTTTGTGTACTTGCTATAATGTTTTTTAGTAAAAAATTTTGGGAATGTACCTCATGTGGGGTATAAAGTATGTGTATGAGTTTCTATAAACAATTATTCCTTTTGGATTGTACCTCACATATGGTCTGTGTACGATGTTTGGGGTAAAAAGGGTGCCAAGCGGTTCCGTCACGCCCTGTTTTACCCCAAGAGTTAATAATAATGCTGTAATATGACCTCAGAAATGGCAATTTAGCATTTTTTTTTTTTTTTTACTGGACCTTTCTTATCAATATCCCTTTCACTTTCCAGCCACTGCTTATAATATTCAAAACTCAACAGTCTCCTATCTGTGTGTTAATTCCTTAGGCTTAGTATTAAGGATGTCCTCTTAAGAAAACTGCCCCTCTATTTTAACACCCGGATGTCCAAAATACTAGTAATTTGACTCATACAGTCAATACAGGTAACTGCATACAACATTTGTCTCTTCCTACTGGAGGACTAGTCTAACCCTTAAATTTTTCACCTCCTGCCAAGTCAATGAGAAAAACTACAAAATAAAGACGTGATAGAGAGGATGAGTTCCCCTTTTACATATGGTAGTTATGACCTAAAATTACATTGCATAAAGGGTGGCATGATATTTGTAGGCTATGAGTGTGCTCACATTGCACAGCCAGAACACTGACCGAGTTATCTCTGAAAGTTCTTGGTCAAGGCTTCTGATTGGGAGCCAGCAAGATGCGCTCCCAATCACATGACTGCTTTGAGAGCCAATCACAGTGACTACATGATACAGAAACTGACACCTCCTGGGCATTCAGCTCACTTAAAATGGAATTCCAGCTTAAACATAACTAGCCTTAAAAAAATGCCTCCTCCCATCTCTTAACTAGGGATGGGCTGAATGGACCCCTGTTCAGTTCGCACCAGAACTTTCGAACACCGCGAAAGTTCGGACCCGAATAACAAACCCCATTAAAGTCAATAGGACCCGAACGTCAAAAATCAAAAGTGCCCATTTTGAAGGCTTAAATGCATATAATTGGGCATACAATGGTTATAGGGGTCCGGGTCCTGCCCCGGGGTACATGTATCAATAAAAAAAGTTTAAAGATTTTTAAAGTGAAAAGCCTAAAAATGAAAAAATTCTTCCAATATAGTGCCTGGGGGGTCCCCTTGGTCTAACTGTAAAGTGGCAGATCTGTACCATGTCTAGAATCTGCTGCAGCAATGAAATTAAATTTTTCCTGCAAGCTACCTTTTATTTTTCTCAGCAATAGGGATGAGCCGAACACCCCCAGGTTCGGTTCGCACCAGAACCCGCGAACGGACCGAAAGTTCGCACGAACATTAGAACCCTATTAAATACAATGGATGCGAACGTTCGAAATCTAAAGTGCTAATTATAACGACTAATATGCATGTTATTGTCCTAAAAAGGGTTTGGGGACCCGGGTTCTGCCCCAGGGGACATGTATTAATGCAAAACGAAGTTTTAAAAACGTCCGTTTTTCGGGAGCAGTCATTTTAATGATGCATAAAGTGAAAAAAAAATAGTCAAATATTCCTTTAAATATCGTACCTGGGGGGTGTCTAAAGTATGCCTGTGAAGTGCCACGTGTTTCCCGTGTTTAGAACTGTCCCTGCACAAAATGACATTTCTAAAGGAAAAAAAAGCCATTTAAAACTGCTTGCGGCTTTAATGTAATGTCTGGTCCCGGTAATATGGATGAAAATCTTTGAGAAAAATGGCATTGCTACCCCATCACCCCCCCCCCTACCCCAGCCCATTACCAGCCCCTTTGGGTCTTGTATGGATATTAAGGGGAACCCTGCACACAAAATAAAAAAGGCCCTATATACAGTACTCTGAACAGCCATATACAGGCGGTGCATACAAGACAGGGACTGTAGGTTTGTTCTTATGTAGAATCTGTTTGTAATTTTGAACAGGTACATTGTTTAAGTGTAGCTCCAGACAAAAAATATATTTTTAAGCTTTTTGGAAAACATAGGGAAGGGTTATCACCCCTGTAACATTTGTTTTGCTGTCTGTGCCCCTGTCCAGAGCATTTCACCTCACTTTCCGTCCCAATGACAACTGTTTTTGAAAAGTGGGGTTTTTATTGAAACAAGGATTGGTGATAAAGCATCAGTAGAGAGGAGACACCTTTTTCCCATATTAACTCTTACAGGAGAGAATTTCCCTTTCTAGGGGTAGATTTCCTCTCACTTCCTGTTGTCTCCTTCCGTTGGCAAGTAGGAGTCGTTTGTAAGTTGGATGTTTTAAAGTAGGGGCCTGCCATATTTACTCTGCTGAAATTTGCCCCTTACATGTTGGTGTTGCCGCAACACTGTGAGCCCTCACAGTTACTATTGGCGGGCGCTGGAACGCCCTGCTGTGAACTCTTATATCAGGAATTGTATTTACATGCCATTGTTGAACAGTGGTAGGAAAAATTGGGCCTTTGGTGGTGGTGCTGGTGCCACAACACTGTCAGCCCTCACAGTTACTCTTGGTGAGCGCAGGAATGGGCCCTGCTGTGAATTATTAGATCAATAATTGTAATTACATGCCCCTGCAGATTAAATAATAATAATACTGCGCCAACTCTAAATACTAAATGAAGCAGCCAAACATAAAATCAGACAGTATATATAGAACGTATAAAAAATAGATAATGTGGCGCTGTGAGAGAAGTAGTAAAAAACCCTACTTCATGTATAGCACAATGGTGCACATAAAAATATGGTGTCAAACAAAACGTTTGCACACAATAGGTGTACACAAATGAATGTGATAAAAATGTAAGTGAATACTAACAGTGAAATAATTGGTATGGGGTATAGGTGCACAACAAAAACCAGCAAGTAAACTGGAATAATGATCATACCCATAATAAACAAAAATAAAAATGAAAATATAATGTAGGTGGAGACAAACTCATATAAGACGTCACAGATGAGTATGTAGAATAATGTCCAATCTTATCACATATGAAAAGAAGTTCATAGGTCAAAATCCAACAAGGAGCTGCATCGTTTGAAAATAGGTTTGAAGGGTGCATCTATCACATTTTCTTTATAGGCATATAGGATATATGACATCACCCGGGAGTGCCTTCACCTTGGGCCAATGGGGGAGAAGTAAATGCTCTTACCGGACAGAGTGGACCCAGCTCACCGTACGATGGTGGATCAACAAAGCTTTGTCCACTCTGTGGACCCAAGGAACAGTCAGGATCTGCAAGACACCTCCTTCCTTATGCCGACAGAACCACTGGTCTGTATTTCCAACCCGAAAAGGAAGAAATCCAAACCAATATGGCGACAACAAGCCATGTAAAAAGGGGAAAATGTGATACTAAGTGCTGCAGATGCCTGCCTGTGTTACACAACAGAAAATCACAGCACTAAGGGCTAGCTTTGGTTGTATACTGTGCAGGAGACTTAGCAAAAATATCACTGACACTGTCCCTACCTATCCTTCTCTCTCCCTGCACACAAGGTTTAGCAGAATATCACTGACACTGTCCCTACCTATCCTTCTCTCTCCCTACACACAATATCACTGACACTGTCCCTACCTATCCTTCTCTCTCCCTACACACAATATCACTGACACTGTCCCTACCTATCCTTCTCTCTCCCTACACACAATTTCTCTAACACTGTCCCTGCCTATGTATGTCTTTCCCTGCACGCCAACACACTACACAAGGCCGCCGCGCTGGCGGCCTTTTATAGTGTGGGGCGTGTACTAAACCCCCCTGAGCTATAATTGGCCACAGGCATCCTGCCTGTGGCCAATTATGGCTCTCCTCGCTGCCGGCACTGTGATTGGCCAAGCATGCGGGGTCACAGTGCATGCTTGGCCAATCACAGCACCAGGATTTTGGGCCATTTTGGGCCATTCGCGTCACTCGAATTTGGCGCGAACGACCCAAAACGTTCGATCTTCGTCGAACGATCGAACACACGATGTTCGAGACGAACGTATGTTCGACTCAAACGCGGAGCTCATCCCTACTCAGCAACAGCTGGGGAGCCAGTGTGTATGATGAGGCCAAAATGTAGTGCACTGGGAACAAGATTAGAGATTTTTTGGATACAGTCTGGTGTCACTTTGACTTTGGATAGAAGTAACGGGTGTGTTAAAATTGGTCTTTGGGTGTCGGTGGCGACTTCCCACCGTAACCCTATAGAGATAATCCTAAAGAAAGCAAGAATTGGCCTTGCTGTAAAAAATTGCAATGATATGCATCTGTCAAACAGGTGCAGAACAATTGGTCTTTGGGTGTCGGGTGTATTGCAATCCATACATTGTTGTTCTCTTTAAACTAACCATTGATTGATTGTCCAATTACTTTTAGATATGCTCCTGATGAAGCGGCATTGGCCGCGAAACTAGTCGAGATTGTTGTGACCCTCAACCCACTGTGCTGTTTCCCCCTCTGGGGATCATTATATTGGTGTTGTACATGTTTATTACTATTTTATTTCTGTATTTTCCCATTGTGTCTCATTTGATTCTGTATTCAATAAAATGTATTTTTGTTTTATACCTGCATTTCTATATTTGATGTTACCCATTAATCAGTACCGTAATAGTCCTACTGGCCCCTCCTTCCTTTTGGTTCTTTGGTTCGAGGACCTTAGACCCAATCTCTTTTTATGCTATCTGAACTGTCCCTACTCTAGCTATACACTAATGTCAAGATTACTGACACAGCCTCATTACACTACACTACAGTGAAACTATCTGAGCTGTCCCTACGCTACACTAATGTATGTAGGAATGACACGGTCTGACTACACTACACTGAAACTATCTGAGCTGTCCCTGCTCTAGCTGCACACTATGAAAAGCTGAATGATTGTCCTCCTCACTACACTCACACTATCCCTAGACTGACACTAAACTAATATTCTACACTGATAATTGAAGCAAAATAGCACAGTATAACACTCTAACTAACTAAAAGCTTTGAACAGAGCCCTGTTCTATCTCTCTCCACGCCAAATTTACACTGAAAATGGCTGCCATTGAAAGAATACTTCTATACTGTGTGGCCGGGAATGAGCCATGATTGGATAAAGTCATGATGACAGTGTCCAATCATGGCTCTGACAGTGCTCTGTACCCTGATTGGCTGAAGCTTTCACTGCTTTAGCCAATCAGGGCTTGCAATGCACTCTTCAGTGCCGCAATGCATTGTGGTCGGTTCAGGGAGCCGGACAAACGGTCAAACCTGTTTGTTTGGCTGTTTGCCGAATGCCTGTACAGCGAAAGTTTGGCCCAAACTTATGCCTGGGCCGAACCGTTCACCCATCCCTACTCCTAACACCTATGCTGACTAATCTGTGTAAAGAAGATGTAGATACTTACCTATTTTCAGCCCACTCCGGTCCAGTCACATAATCCGAGACCCTGGTGCGAGCTAGCGGTGGCTGCAGGGTAGAGGAGAGAGCATGACAATGGATGGGTCCTAGAAGCATGTGAGTGACATCAACACTTTAGGCTATGCAAAGGGAAAATGGTCTGGTGTTGCCAGTGACACACCTCCATCCCCAAATTGAATACAACAACAAAGAATAGTGCCGTGTGACTTTAAATGAGGTGAGCACAAAAAGTTCTATAAGAGTATATAAAGTAAACATAGTTTATAAATTTATTAAAAATGTAAAACATTCATCTTATATGGGATGCATAAACAAAAATGCCAAACCACTTGGCAGTGCTAGATACAGCATACCAAGAGACCACATACATATATATATATATATATATATATATATATATATATATATATATTGGAATTGTTGATATATAGTAATACACAGGCATCATAAAACTATATGCGTTTCGTGAGTCACTGCTTGCTTCTTCAGGAGTAGATGCTGTTTATCTACAGAATAAAAATATCAATGAGAAATATATAGCAATGATAATTGTCATAAACCAAATATAGGGGACCTTACAAAAAGAGATGCCATACTCACATATGGACTAAGCCAACCTCTCAAAAGTCAATTAACCCACAGGTGGTGGCAAGGTGTGTCTGTCCCGGGAGCTGAAGGAAAGGAACCAGCAAAGACCCCCTGGGGGACCAATAAAGGACAAGCATAACATGGGAGCCAGAGAGTCCTCTGATGAAGTCACGTGACGTGATGACACGCGTTAGGATTTGAGCACCAGATACACCACCAGCCTGACGGGAGAGGACGAGCTCAGCGCTCATGGATACCTATGCCCCCTGTCAGCGGTTTTTATGTGAGTTGTTTTCCTATGCTTTATGTTTAATAAATGCGCCCAGTTTTTACGGGTTTACTCTATGTGTATTTTCCTTCATTAATACCGGCACCCTACGAGTCACTGATCATCCAGACCAGGGAGACCCAAGCACACTGAGATAAACAGCTGGGACATACGAGTTTGGCACTTGTGGATCAACGCCTATGCTCTCTTTAATTAAGTGAGTTTGATACTGTGCACCTCAGCTTTCTCTCCCATGCCTGATGGTTACAGAGTTACGCTATATACACTTTTTCCTTCATGTTTATGTATTCACATGCATCTGTATGAGTGAGAACATTTCCACCATCTAAAGGAGAAGATTACTATACTGTTGCCTCCTATGAGTATTTTTCCATGCTGGCTATCCTACAGTTGTGAGGTAAGCTGCTTGTGAGTAGTGATGAGCTGAACACCCCCGGGTTCGGTTCGCACCAGAACTCGCGAACGGACCGAAAGTTCGCACGAACTTTAGAACCCTATTAAATACAATGGTTGCGAACGTTCGAAATCTAAAGTGCTAATTATAACGACTATTATGCATGTTATTGTCCTAAAAAGGGTTTGGGAACCCGGGTTCTGCACCAGGGGACATGTATCAATGCAAAAAGAAGTTTTAAAAACGGCCGTTTTTCTGGAGCAGTCATTTTAATGATGCATAAAGTGAAAAAAAAAGTCAAATATTCCTTTAAATATCGTACCTGGGGGGTGTCTAAAGTATGCCTGTGAAGTGCCACGTGTTTCCCGTGTTTAGAACTGTCCCTGCACAAAATTACATTTCTAAAGGAAAAAAAGCCATTTAAAACTGCTTGCGGCTTTAATGTAATGTCTGGTCCCGGTAATATGGATGAAAATCTTTAAGAAAAATGGCATAGCTACCCCATCACACACACCCCCCCCCCACCCCAGCCCATTTCCAGCCCCTTTGGGTCTTGTATGGATATTAAGGGGAAGCCCGCACACAAAATAAAAAAGGCCCTATATACTCTGAACAGCCGTATACAGGCGGTGCATACAAGACAGGGACTGTAGGTTTGTTCTTATGTAGAATCTGTTTGTAATTTTGAACAGGTACATTGTTTAAGTGTAGCTCCAGCCAAAAAATATATTTTTAAGCTTTTTGGAAAACATAGGGAAGGGTTATCACCCCTGTAACATTTGTTTTGCTGTCTGTGCCCCTGTTCAGAACATTTCACCTCACTTTCCGTCCCAATGACAAATGTTTTTGAAAAGTGGGGTTTTTATTGAAACAAGGATTGGTGATAAAGCATCAGTAGAGAGGAGACATCTTTTTCTCATATTAACTCTTACAGGAGAGAATTTCCCTTCCTAGGGGTAGATTTCCTCTCACTTCCTGTTGTCTCCTTCCGTTTGCAAGTAGGAGTCGTTTGTAAGTTGGATGTTTTAAAGTAGGGGCCTGCTCTATATACTCTGCTGAAATTTGCCCCTTACATGTTGGTGTTGCCACAACACTGTAAGCCCTCAAAGTTACTCTTGGTGGGCGCATGAATGGGCCCTGCTGTGAATTATTCGATTAAGAATTGTAATTGCATGCCCCTGTTGAACAGGGGCTGAAAAATTGGGCCTTTGGTGGTGGTGGTGGTGGTGGTGGTGTTGACACAACACAGTAAGGCCTCACAGTTAGTCTTGGTAGGCTCAGGAATGGGCCCTGCTGTGAATTATTAGATCAAGAATTGTAATTACATGCCCCTGTTAAACAGGGGCAGAAAAATTGAACCTTAGGCACTGGTGTCACAACACTGCAACCCCTCACAGATACTGTACTTGGAGCACAGAAATGATCCCTGTTGCAAAGTATTGCATCAAAAATTGTAATTACACGCCCCTGTTAAACAGGGGCTGAAAAATTGGGCCTTAGCCAATGGTGCTGGTGCCACGACACTGCAACCACTCCCGGATACTCTAGTTGGAGTGCAGGAATGAGCCCTGCTGCAAAGCATTGCATAAAAAATTGTAATAACACACCCCTGTTAAACAGGGGCTGAAAAATTGGGCCTTAGCCACTGGTGGCGGCACCCAGAAACAAAAATGTTCTTCCAAGCTATCATCGTCAATCGGATCATTGAGGAGGAGGAGGATAGTCAGTCAACATAACAGGACAGTCTCTCAGCATCAGCATCAGTCTTGAAGGGATGTGACATTTGAAAATATATTAGTCTGTTATATCAGCTTCAGGTGTTTGGTAGCTGGTGGTGATCCAAGACTGGTTCATCTTTATGAAGGTAAGTCGATCAACAGAGTCGGTGGACAGGCGCACCCTGTGATCCGTGACAAATCCTCCAGCAGCACTGAATGTGCGTTCTGAAAGAATGCTGGATGCAGGACAGGCCAGTAGCTCAATTGCATACTGTGCAAGCTCTGGCCAGTGATCCATCCTCAAGACCCAGTAAGCCAGAGGATTTTCGGTGGGGAAGGTGTCCAAGTCTGACCTTGCCCCTAGGTATTCCTGCACCATGTATATCAGACGCTGGCGATGGTTGCTGGAACCGATCATACCTTGGGGCTGCGGACTAAAGAATTGTCTGAACGCTTCAGTCAGACGGCCACCTTCCCCACCGCTCCTTCTTTGACTGACCGAAGCCTCAGCAACTCGTTGTCCAGGACCAGGAGTTTGTAACCTCCCAGTCTCTGGGAACGCGTTGCACAGACCTTTCTGCAAGGCCTCCCGGAGTTGTCTCATCCTCTGCTCCCTCTGGGACGGTAAGATAAGGTTTGCAACCTTACCCTTGTACCGTGGATCAAGGAGAGTGGCCAGCCAGTAATGGTCCCTCTCCTTGATCCGAAGAATACGAGGATCCTTCCGCAGACTTTGCAGGATCAGGGAGGCCATGCAGCATAGGTTAGCTGAGGCATTCAGTCCAGAGTCCTCTGGGTCACTAAGGACGACATGATCCGCAGCTACCTCCTCCCAGCCACGTACAAGTCCACTGGTTTCTTGGGACTGTAAATCATTCCTAAAAGACTGCTGCTGATGATGCTGAGTGCCAGGCTCCACCTCCATGCTGACACAATCCTCCTCCTCCTCCTCCTCCTCCTCTTCTTCCTGTGCGATGGGTGGGACAGAAGGAACACTGTCTGGGTAATGGGGGCCTTGAGAGGCAAGGAAGTCCTCCTCTTCCTGCCTCTGTTCTGTCTCAAGTGCCCTGTCCATTATTCCACGCAGCGTATGTTCCAACAGGTGGACAAGAGGTACAGTGTCACTGATGCATGCACTGTCACTGCTCACCATCCTCGTGGCCTCCTCAAATGGTGCCAGGACAGTGCATGCATCCCTGATCATGCCCCACTAGCGTGGTGAAAAACACCAGAGCTCCCCTGACCCTGTCCTGGTGCCGTAGTCGCACAGGTACTCATTGATGGCCCTCTGCTGCGTGTGCAGCCGCTGCAGCATGGCCAACGTTGAGTTCCACCTGGTGGGCATGTCACATATAAGGCGGTTCTTGGGCAGGTTCAACTCCTTTTGCAGCTCAGCCAGGCGAGCACTGGCATTATAAGATCTGCAGAAATGCACACAGACTTTCCTGGCCTGCCTCAGGACATCCTGTAAGCCCGGGCACCTGCCCAAGAACCGCTGCACCACCAGGTTAAGGACGTGAGCCACACAGGGCACATGGGTCAGTTGTCCCTGTCGGAGAGCGGAGAGGACGTTGGTGCCATTGTCGCAAACTACCATTCCTGGCTTAAGCTGGCGTGGCGTCAACCACCTCTCGACCTGCCTCTGCAGAGCAGACAGAACCTCTGCCCCAGTGTGGCTCCTGTCCCCCAAACACACCAGCGCAAGCACGGCATGGCATCTTTTTGCCTGCGTACTTGCGTAGCCCCTTGAACGCCTACGGAGCACCACTGGTTCTGAGGACAAAGCACAGGAAGAGGCCACGGAGGAAGAAGAAGAGGAGGGGGTGGAGGACAGAGGTGTGTCACAACCAGTAGTAGCATTTTGGAGGCGTGGCGGTGGAACAACCTCCAACACTACTGCACCTTGTCCTGCATCCTTCCCAGCTGCCAAAAGAGTGACCCAATGGGCCGTGAAAGAAAGGTAACGTCCCTGTCCATGCCTGCTGGACCATGAGTCAGCGGTAATATGCACCTTACCGCTGACCACCCTGTCCAGCGAGGCCAAGACATTGCCTTCCACATGCCGGTAGAGAGCCGGAATCGCCTTCCGTGAGAAATAGTGGCGTTTGGGAACCTGCCACTGAGGAACCGCACATTGCACAAACTCACGGAAGGGGGCTGAGTCTACCAACTGAAAAGGCAGCAGTTGAAGCGCTAGCAATTTAGCCAAGCTAGCATTCAACCGCTGGGCATGTGGATGGCTGGGAGTGAACTTCTTTCGACGGTCCAGCAGCTGGGGCAGGGAAATTTGCCTGCTAGAATCGGACGTTGGTGTACTGCTAGCAGAGTGCCCGCAAGTACTTGGCTGTGACACACCTAATTCTACACCTTCATTCCTCTCAGAGCAGGTTTCAGAGAGGACTGAAGGTATAGTGGGGTTGGAGATCCCAGCTGATGCGGTGCAAGAAGAGGTCAGCTTTGTTCTTTGTTGTGGGTCTTTAAGGTAGGCTTGCCAACGAGCTGCATGGCAGGTAAACATATGTCTGGTCAAGCATGTGGTGCCCAAGCGGGTGATGTTTTGGCCACGCGATATACGCTTGAGACATATGTTGCAAACAGCAGCTGTGCGATCTGATGCACTCGACTCAAAAAAGGCCCACACCAAAGAACTTTTTGAATAACGGGCAGAGGCAGCGCCCTGCACAGGCAGAGCTCTGCGGTGTGATTCTGTCGGTGTGCTGCCCTTACGCTGGCCCCCCGAGGGCATCCCGCCTCGTTGGAGATGTGCCTCCTCCTCATCCTCCTCCTCCTCCTCCTCCTCCTCCTCTCTCCTATTAGGCACCCACGTGGAGTCAGTGACCTCATCATCCCCTCCCTCCTCATCACTGGAGCCAATCTGGCAGTATGCTGCAGCTGCTGGAACATGACTGCCAGATTGGTGTCCTTCTTGAGCATCCCCTCTCTCTGCTCTCACGCTACTGCCTTCCTCTAGCTGGGTATCATCATCAGACCCTTCGAAACGCTGGGCATCCTCCTGGAGCATGTACCCAACACTGTGCTCAAACAGTTCGGGGGACTCCTCAGGAGGACATGGTTGGTCTAGGGAAGGAGTGACTGATGATGACATTGATACCAGGGAAGAGGACGCTTTGGCAGCTGCTTTGCCAGTACCCTGAGCCTGGGTGAGAGAGGATGAGGAGGATGAGGAGGGCTTGGTCATCCACTCTACCAAGTCTTCGGCATGATGCGGCTCAACACGTCCAGCTGCCGAAAAGAAGGACAAGCGTGTCCCATGGCCACGTGCTGATGGCGATGCACCGCGTCCACGACCAGCACTGTTGTCTCTAGACACAGAGCCTGCTTGCCCTCTTTTTTTTGGCTCCTAACTGTCTGCCTCTCCTTGTTTGCCTTCCAGACATTCTAATGGCCTGCAGGGAAATAGGAAAAGCAGCAATACAGGCAAAGTTAAGGTGTAATATGGTCAGGAGGCACACTCCGCCCGCTGTAAGTGCCGCAAAATCCTGTTGGTGTAACACACCAGGAAAAAGCAGCAATACAGGCTAAGTTAAGGTGTAATATGGTCAGGACTCACACTCCGCCCGCTGTAAGTGCCGCAAAATCCTGTTTGTGTAACACACCAGGAAAAAGCAGCAATACAGGCTACGTTAAGGTGTAATATGGTCAGGACGCACACTCCGCCCGCTGTAAGTGCCACAAAATCCTGTTTGTGTAACACACCAGGAAAAAGCAGCAATACAGGCTAAGTTAAGGTGTAATATGGTCAGGAGGCACACTCCGCCCGCTGTAAGTGCCGCAAAATCCTGTTGGTGTAACACACCAGGAAAAAGCAGCAATACAGGCTAAGTTAAGGTGTAATATGGTCAGGAGGCACACTCCGCCCGCTGTAAGTGCCGCAAAATCCTCTTTGTGTAACACACCAGGAAAAAGCAGCAATACAGGCTAAGTTAAGGTGTAATATGGTCAGGAGGCACACTCCGCCCGCTGTAAGTGCCGCAAAATCCTCTTTGTGTAACACACCAGGAAAAAGCAGCAATACAGGCTAAGTTAAGGTGTAATATGGTCAGGAGGCACACTCCGCCCGCTGTAAGTGCCGCAAAATCCTGATTGTGTAACACACCAGGAAAAAGCAGCAATACAGGCTAAGTTAAGGTGTAATATGGTCAGGAGGCACACTCCGCCCACTGTAAGTGCCGCAAAATACTGTTGGTGTAACACACCAGGAAAAAGCAGCAATACAGGCTAAGTTAAGGTGTAATATGGTCAGGAGGTACACTCCGCCCGCTGTAAGTGCCGCAAAATCCTGTTGGTGTAACACACCAGGAAAAAGCAGCAATACAGGCTAAGTTAAGGTGTAATATGGTCAGGAGGCACACTCCGCCCGCTGTAAGTGCCCCAAACTCCTGTTGCTGTAACACACCAGGAAAAAGCAGCAATACGGGCTAAGTTAATGTGTAATATGGTCAGGAGTCACACTCCGCCCGCTGTAAGTGCCGCAAAATCCTGTTTGTGTAACACACCAGGAAAAAGCAGCAATACAGGCTAAGTTAAGGTGTAATATGGTCAGGAGGCACACTTCGCCCGCTGTAAGTGCCGCAAAATCCTGTTTGTGTAACACACCAGGAAAAAGCAGCAATACAGGCTAAGTTAAGGTGTAATATGGTCAGGAGGCACACTCCGCCCGCTCTAAGTGCCGCAAAATCCTGTTGGTGTAACACACCAGGAAAAAGCAGCAATACAGGCTACGTTAAGGTGTAATATGGTCAGGAGGTACACTCCGCCCGCTGTAAGTGCCCCAAACTCCTGTTGCTGTAACACACCAGGAAAAAGCAGCAATACGGGCTAAGTTAAGGTGTAATATGGTCAGGAGGCACACTCCGCCCGCTGTAAGTGCCGCAAAATCCTGTTTGTGTAACACACCAGGAAAAAGCAGCAATACAGGCTAAGTTAAGGTGTAATATGGTCAGGAGGCACACGCCGCCCGCTGTAAGTGCCGCAAAATCCTCTTTGTGTAACACACCAGGAAAAAGCAGCAATACAGGCTAAGTTAAGGTGTAATATGGTCAGGAGGCACACTCCGCCCGCTGTAAGTGCCGCAAAATCCTGTTTGTGTAGCACACCAGGAAAAAGCAGCAATACAGGCTAAGTTAAGGTGTAATATGGTCAGGAGGTACACTACGCCCGCTGTAAGTGCCGCAAAATCCTGTTGGTGTAACACACCAGGAAAAAGCAGCAATACAGGCTAAGCTAAGGTGTAATATGGTCAGGAGGTACACTCCGCCCGCTGTAAGTGCCGCAAAATCCTGTTGGTGTAACACACCAGGAAAAAGCAACAATACGGGCTAACTTCAGGTGTATAATGTGCAGGAGGCTTAGCAACAATGACACTGACACTGTCCCCTGCCTATCCTTCTCTCTCCCTGCACACAAGGTTTATCAAAGTATATGACACTGACACTCTCCCTGCCTATCCTTCTCTCTCCCTGCACACAAGGTTTAGCAAAGAATATGACACTGACACTGTCCCCTGCCTATCCTTCTCTCTCCCTGCACACAAGGTTTATCAAAGTATATGACACTGACACTCTCCCTGCCTATCCTTCTCTCTCCCTACACACAAGGTTTAGCAAAGAATATGACACTGACACTCTCCCTGCCTATCCTTCTCTGTCCCTACACACAAGGTTTAGCAAAGAATAGATTTGACAAGATTTGACACTGTCCCTGCCTATCCTTCACTTTCCCTGCTCCGGAACACACTACACAAGGCCGCCGCGCTGGCGGCCTTTTATAGTGTGGGGCGTGTACTAAACCCCCTCAGCTATAATTGGCCACAGGCATCCTGCCTGTGGCCAATCATTGCTCTCCTCGCTGCCTGCGCTGTGATTGGCCAAGCATGCAGGGTCACAGTGCATGCTTGGCCAATCACAGCGCCAGGATTACACTGCGATGGCGCAGTGTGTTGTGGGCCGTTCGCGTCACTCGAATTTGGCGCGAACGGCCCAAATCGTTCGTTGTTCGCCGAACGTGCGAACAGCCGATGTTCGAGTCGAACCTATGTTCGACTCGAACACCGAGCTCATCCCTACTTGTGAGCACTGAGGTGGTTTGCACTGAAGACTATCTTAAAGCACGTTAACACTTCCGTGGTGACGGGATTTTCCTGATACAGGATTTTTACATCTGTTTACTAGCCTTCTGGCACTGGATTGTGGACTCATAGACTTTTAATATATAAATTCTATTTAATTATTTGTGCCCATTCATCGGGTTACTAGTTTCACCCTTTTTAGGATTGTGTTACGCCACACTTTTTTGGCTGCCATTTTTGCTATCACTTTATGTTAGGTGTGATATGTTTATTACTTTCACTGCAATTGGTTTATATATTTTGATGTAACATATTTCTATATTTCTATATGAGTATCATTTAGCTACACACCACTCATTCACCTTGGCTTGTAGATTTTTTCTCTGCCCTTCTTCTGACATCACAGCGCAGTCACCATCACTTTTATCATGGGAGCCAGAGAGTACCTTTTGATGTCCCTCAATGTCCAACATGATTGGCAGCTGCAACTAAAATGTACTGTATATCTAAAAAGTCATAAGTACTAGGAAGGCAACCATATGTATAATATATATATATATATATATATATATATATATATATACAGTTGCAAAAAAAAGTATGTGAACCCTTTTGGAATGATATGGATTTCTGCACAAATTGGTAATAAAATGTGATCTGATCTTCATCTAAGTCACAACAATAGACAATCACAGTCTGCTTAAACTAATAACACACAAAGAATTAAATGTTACCATGTTTTTATTGAACACACCATGTAAACATTCACAGTGCAGGTGGAAAAAGTATGTGAACCCCTAGACTAATGAGATCTCCAAGAGCTAATTGGAGTGAGGTGTCAGCCAACTGGAGTCCAATCAATGAGATGAGATTGGGGGTGTTGGTTACAGCTGCCCTGCCCTATAAAAAACACACACCAGTTCTGGGTTTGCTTTTCACAAGAAGCATTGCCTGATGTGCATGATGCCTCGTACAAAAGAGCTCTCAGAAGACCTACGATTAAGAATTGTTGACTTGCATAAAGCTGGAAAGGGTTATAAAAGTATCTCCAAAAGCCTTTCTGTTCATCAGTCCACGGTAAGACAAATTGTCCATAAATGGAGAAAGTTCAGCACTGCTGCTACTCTCCCTAGGAGTGGGCGTCCTGTAAAGATGACTGCAAGAGCACAGCGCAGACTGCTCAATGAGGTGAAGAAGAATCCTAGAGTGTCAGCTAAAGACTTACAAAAGTCTCTGGCATACTGTATGCTAACATCCCTGTTAGCGAATCTACGATACGTAAAACACTAAACAAAAATGGATTTAATGGGAGGATACCACAAAGAAAGCCACTGCTGTCCAAAAAAAACATTGCTGCACGTTTACAGTTTGCACAAGAGCACCTGGATGTTCCACAGCAGTACTGGCAAAATATTCTGTGGACAGATGAAACTAAAGTTGAGTTGTTTGGAAGAAACACACAACAATATGGGGCTGATTTCCAAAACGTTTGCGCCATGAGTATTGGCGCATCTGCGCGGGCAACGGCAGTTTTGGTATTTAAGAAACATTAGCGCCGGTAATGCAGCGCTATTCCCTATTTACTATAGTGTTCTCGGCGCACGGGAGGAGGCGCTTAGTGCGCCACTATGGACCTGGCGCACGGCATTTTCAAATTAATATATAAAGAAGCTGGAAGTGCCAATATAATGGGGGTGATGTGGGGTGATGTGAGGAAGTTTAGTGACAACTGCCCAAGTAACAAATATGCCCAAAATAGAATGAGAAAGTAACTTTTTCGGAACCAGCCTGCTGCGCCGGCAATTATGTTTAGAACTGCAAGGGTTTTTTTTGTGCTCTGCGCTGCAATTTTACTCGTTCAAATGCGCCGGTTCACTGCGCCGGCAAAATCTTAGTAAATGTCAAGTCACGTAAATCAATTTGCATAAGTTGAACAGGCGCACCTCCTAAACTTGCCGTTATATAACAGTCCGACAGCAAAATTAAATTTCTAAAGGAAAAAGAAAGGCATTTAAAAGCACTCGCGGCTATAATGAATTGTCGGCTCCTGTCAATATAGAGAAAAGTCATTGAAAGTCTTTGAATAAAAAAAAGAGCCGCATGCGTGGACTGCTCCAAGATGGCCGCTTAAGCCAGAAGCTCCGCGCTGCTTCGGTCATCCGGCGCACATAGCGGGGGAGTCCGCTCACACACAATGCTTGCAGCCCCAGACCTTTTTTCTCAGCTGTCAATGCTACTAGACAGAGGGTTAGCGCAGAATGCAGCCAAGATTACCGGAGATTTAAGGGGGGACTTCCAGATGCTAGGCTCTAGGATGGAAGCTATAGAGCACAAGCTTGATCAGACAATATCCACAACCAGACAGGACTCTAATCATATACAGATACTGCAGGACCAATTGGATACAGCATTATCCCAGATCGATGACCTTGAGAATAGGTCCAGGAGGGAAAATTTCAGAATCAGGGGTGAATCAGAATCGATCACTGATACTATATCTCTGTAGTGCAAGATTTCCTTAAACAGCTAATCCCTAACATCCCCCTACAAAAACTGGAAATCGATCGTGGCCACAGAACACTGGGGCCCCCCAGGAAAGATGGCACCCCCAGGAACATTGTCGTCAAACCACACTACTTCTCAGTGAAGGAAGAGGTGATGAAGCTGAGCAGACATCAAAACCCTCTTACGTGCCGGGGTCACGCCATTCAAGTGTTTTCAGATCTCTCACCGACTACTATTTAAAAAAGGAGAGCCCTGAAACCCCTTCTCTCAGTCTTATCGCAACATGACATTAAATATAGGTGGGCCTTCCCCTTTTCTCTGAAGTTTGAATACAAGGGTAGGGCACACTCTTTCCACAGCTTCCAAGATGGAGAACGACTACTCCTAGACCTCTGTCTCATCTCCCAAGAAGCAGCGATGGACCTCTCCAATTCTCTTGCTGGATCTACCAAACGCCCATCGCCAGCGAGCCCGCTGACGAGCACTTGGGACAAACCTAAATTCAAAAAATCCAAGGACACCAGACCACCATGACACCACGAGTCAAGCTTCCTGGCTACAGTTTAAAAGGACTCCCTTTTTGAAATTCCCTCAAGTTCCTGGGGTCACTGGGGCGTCAGGCCCCTCTTCTCTCCCTCTATAGGTTAAATTCTGTTTGCAGTTCCAGAAACAATTAAAACTCCTGCTCAAGACTTTATTTTAATTTTTTTTGAATTTTTTCCTTCCAGCTCTAATACAAATTTTTGGTCGTTACTGTTCTTGATATACTGTTTACTCCTTATACCTAGTGTTCTTTCCCTAAGCACACGGTTGTTGTTCTGCCCGCGGGTGGCGCATGCCTGGGGGACCCGGGCTCCCCCCTACTGTTTTGTTTATAGGGGGGGTCAGGCCTCCCGGGGATTGGCCCTCGGGGTCCCCTAATCCCCCAATTTTTGCCAATGCTTTTTGTTACGCAGTTGTTTTTTAAGTGCGCCGAGGCGGAGGCGGTGTTGCTGTGCCTCCCCCTACCCCACGGATTTGGTGATGCCCTTTCCCTGGGTTAGGTGTCCACCCTGCTTGCAGGGCTTGGACGTTTTAGTAGAGTTACTGAGCTGCAGGTATCCACGCACTTGCTGCTCACCCAGGCTCCTAGCGAGCTCGGGATTCTGTTTCCCTCCCCCCTCCTCCTCTCTTCCTTTTCTGTCCTATACTCACCTTTCTTTCTCTTGCAGTCAGTCGTTGGTCAGATGATATGTGTCCTCACCTTGGAAGGCCTCTGCTCCCTCTTTGGACAGAAATTCAAGTCCAGCACGGATGCTCATTTCAGGTAAGTGGCGATGAATTGGGCATTTCCCCGATCCTCCTGCTCCATGGCTAGTTCTATCCCTTCGGCTACTCCATTACGAGTAGCAACTCACAATGCTCAGGGCTTAGACTCCCCCTCCAAACGGAGGAAGGTACTAGACTTCATGAAATCTCGCAAAATAGATATCATCTTCCTGCAAGAAACCCACTTCCCAACCCGATACAAGCCCACATTCATACAAGCTCAATTTCCCCTGTTCTTTCTAGCCAGTGCTGATGATAAAACGAGAGGAGTGGCAATTCTTATCTCTAAAAACTGTAGATTCATTTTGAAGTCAGAACATAGGGACCCCGAGGGGAGATTTGTCATGATCAAAGGCACACTTGATGGTCGTCTATACTCTTTGGTGTCCTATTACGCCCCTAACTCTAGTCAACTGAAATTTTTCAGTAACCTTTTCAAAATCTTGGACCCCCTTCTGGAAGGTTCAGTAATTCTAGGTGGGAATTCAAATGTCGCCTTCGATCAGGGCCTAGATAAGTCCAAACTGCCCTCGGCACAGAATGTACGCCCTACCAGGTTAAGTTCAAAGATTGCCAAAATGGTATTTCGGCAGGGCCTCACGGACATTTGGAGAGAGATGAACCCTGGTCAGACCACTCCCTGCTGAGTATGGTGATATATACCCACTCGCTAAATCCCCCCACTGGCGTTTAAATGAAACAATTTTATCGGATCCCGGTAATAAAAAAGAGATTGAATTGGCCATCTCTGAATATTTTCTACTGAACAATACTCCCGATATCTCTGCAGAGACATTGTGGGCGGCGCATAAAGCCACTACTAGAGGCAAAATCATCCAAATCACAGCAAAAATTAATAAGGCAAAAAGGGTTGACATTGAGAACCTGGAAAATAAATTCCAGGCGCTCCGTTTGGAACACAAGAGAGACCCACGTCGCTTCCCCTCGTCCTGTCTCGATTCAGCACGCCTTGAACTAAACCTAGCTTTGACTGCCAATGCCGAAAAAAGTATAAGATGGCAAGGGGCGAGATATTATCATCAAAAGGACAAGCCTGGATCTATCTTGGCCTCCAAACTTACCCCAAAAACTCGCACATATACCTTCCCCAAAATGAGCAAAGCGGGCCAACCTCCCACGGTGAACCCTCTTAGGACTTAGGATCATGGACGCATTTCACAAATTTTACGCGAACCTGTATAGTGGACAAAGGGCAAAGACCCCTACTATGACTGATCTCCTGGACAATCTTCCCATACCCACTTTATCGAAGGACCATAGAGACCGCCTCGAGGCCCAAGTCTCGACGGATGAAGTGTTACAGGTAATTAAAGGCCTAAAGAAAAACTCTGCCCCGGGACCAGATGGGTTCTCTATACCTTACTATAAAACTTATGCACATATTCTAGCACCGTTGTTAACAAATTTTATTAATTCCAAAACCAAAGGGGACCCCCTGGACCCACAGCTGAATGCCGCATTCATCACCGTCATCCCTAAACCTGACAAAGATCCCGGAGAAGTCAATAATTATAGACCAATAATGACTAAAGTTATGGCCGATCGTCTTGCGTCCTTTATCGATAAGTATATACACAAAGATCAAGTTGGGTTTATTCCCGGGCGGCAAGGCCCGGACCAATTTAGGAGGGCGGTTGATGTGGTGTCTATCTTGCAATCCGAGTGGGATGGTGGTCATGATCAAGCTGGGATGTTATTGTCGTTGGACCTGCAAAAGGCTTTCGACTCGGTCTCTTGGTCCTATTTATTTACAATACTGGAGCTATGGGGGTTTGACCCGAGATTTACAGGACTCCTTAGGTCTCTCTACTCCACCCCCGAAGCCAAGACTAATTGCAAGGACTATAGTCTGATCCCATTAAAATAGAGAAGGGAACTCCCCAGGGATGTCCTCTACCACCACTGATCTTTGCAATAGCAATTGAATCACTAGCAATTGCTATTCGCTCCAACCCTTATATAGCAGGGGTCCGCTGTGGACCTAACGTCCATAAGTGTGGCTTGTTCGCGGACGATCTTATCCTGTTCATTACTTCCCCTACCACAATGCTACCAGTCATATGCAAGCTTCTAGAAGACTTTGCAGGGATATCGGGGTTCCGGGTTAACTATGCAAAGTCTCATGCTCTTAACATCTCTCTCCAGCCGTCACTGGTGGCCCAGCTGAAGGACTCTTTTCGCTTCACGTGGAGTGAGTCCTCCATCCGTTATCTAGGAATAAACCTAACCCCCAAATTCAAACAACTCTACCAAGCCAACTATCCCCCATCTACAAAAAATTTGAGTCGGATCTCAAACAGTGGCACCCGCACCAACTCTCCTGGTTAGGGAAGATAACATCCGTTAAGATGACCCTACTCCCAAGGCTTCTTTACCTATTTCGTTCACTCCCAATATCCATTAGAAAGGACCATCTTAATTCATTTCAGAGTAAAGTAGTCAAATTTATCTGGAGTAAATCGGGCCATCGCCTTGCGAGGCAAACTCTTTTTAGACTTAGGAGCAAAGGGGGATTAGGACTCCCTAATCTGTTTTGGTATTACCAATCGGCTAGACTTGCTCAGCTTTCCACGGTTTATTCAAGAATGGCTAGACCCGACTGGGTAGAAATGGAAAGACAGGCGGTCCCATCCTTTACCCTGGACTATCTTTTATGGTGTTCTCCCAAGGCTAGCCCCCCTATACTGTCACCGTCCTTATCTCATACTTTCGAGATATGGGATAAACTCAGGCACAACCCATCTTTAGTCTCTCCTTGTACACCCTTAGCGCACATTTTCCATAATCCGGAATTCCATCCGGGAATGGACATCAGAGCATTCCAGAGGTGGCTGGATAAAGGGATGTACCGGATTGGAGACTACTTTACTCCCGCTGGACCAATTTCCCTCCCCAACTGTATTAAGAATCTGAAGCTACCTGCCTCGGAGAGATTCAGATTTCATAAAATATCACATTTCCTTAATTCTATCTGGTCTACAAAACCTGAGCCTCCCCAATTCACCCCTTATGAACAATAGTGTGGACATCTGATGGAGCAGAGAGGGGGGATTTCCATAATTTATTCGTCACTTGCCCTGAATAGCCGGAAAACTCCATATATGCTGGCGTGGGAGGCTGATACGCAGGAATCTTGGGACTTGGACATCTGGCACAAAGCCTTCGCCAGATCATTTAAGGGTATCCTCAATATCTCTCTTGCAGAAGCAAGCTTAAAGGTCATTACCAGATGGTACCTAACACCCCTCAGGCTTTCCACCGTGTTTCCTTCTGCATCTCCTCTGTGCTTTCGAGGGTGCCTAATGAGGGGATCTATGCTACAAATTTGGTGGGAATGCCCAAAAGTCAGAAGCTTTTGGAATAACATTTTCCAAATAGCGCCAGATCTCCTTCAATAGCCCTTCTTAACCAGTTGGTCCCCAAGGCCCCGAAAATTTCCCAAAAACTATTTTTTTTTATTTTCTTGGGTGCTAAACTCACCTTAGCTAGGGCCTGGAAGCTTCACAAGGTCTCTATTGCTGCGGCTAAACGCAAAATATCATGGATTATATCCCAAGAGAAAATGGTGAGCTCCATCTTAGACAATTTTACCCAATTCAGGGATATCTGGGAACCATGGGCCACATACATGGGAGTAAGTGAATCCCTATTTGCGCTTTGATAGTACTGACTGTGTATAGATCCGGACTGCCTGCAGGTTCTCTTTCTCTCTCTCTTTCTCTCTACTTCCTCCTTTCTTCTTTCTTCCCCTTCCTCCTCACCTCCCCCACACACTTTTGATTTGATCGGGAATAGCCCCTAAGCATTGATATCCTACTAGTGTAAACCGTATTCTGTGGTAATTGACTGAGGGTCTTTTTCCATGTTATTGCCATACACTGACGTAAGCAGTGCAATGTATTTTAGTCTAATTCAAACATGTGTAGATCCTGCTACCACCGCAACATCTGGTGGAAGATACGCTATGAGGAGGATCAATGGGTGGGGGTCTATTCTCTTCCTCCCGACACAGTTAGTTCCCTTTAGGGGTGTGTGGGGGGGGACTGGATTGGACTCGCTCCCAGGAATCCAATGGGCATTCAGTTTGCCAGTTGTTGTTGTACAGGCACTCTTACTAGCGGATGCACATGAGTGGTAGTGTATTCTAACCCTTTTAGGATATATAATAAGATATTATACTGAAGTTATTTTGCTTTTCTCTGCTTTGTTTTGGCATGTATAATTTTTTGAAAACAATAAATACATTTAAACGAAAAAAAAAAAAAAAGCGTGGGGTCCCCCCAAATTCCATTACCAGGCCCTTACATTTCACACAAAAAATGTCAAAAATGTTAAAAATGACAATAGCCGGTTTCTGACACCACAGGGAAAGTCCCCGTGAAATCCAATTGCGTCAGAGGGGGGTGGGGATGAACTGAAGCATCACACAGCGGGAACCTCGAATTCAAGCGGATCGACCGGAGAAAGAAGAAGGGAACAAGAAGCCGGAGCAAGATGCGGACTAGAACACCGAAGGAAGAAGGAAGATGAAGATGAAGATGAAAAACAAGATGGAGGAAGAAACCCGACTGGAGAAAAGAAGAAGATGGAAGAAAAAGGTGGAAGAAGAAGATGGAAGAAGATGGAAGAAAGGAGAACACATTAATAAAGGAATTGTCAAAAACCGGCTATTGTCATTTTTTAACATTTTTGACACTTTTTTTTTGTGAAATGGTAGGGGTACATTAGTACCCCATTACCATTTCACACGGGGGGGGCGGGATCTGGGGGTCCCCTTTGTTAAAGGGGGCTTCCAGATTCCGATAAGCCCCCCGCCCGCAGACCCCCACAACCACCTGGCAAGGGTTGTGGGGATGAGGCCTTTGTCCCCATCAACATGGGGACATGGTGCTTTGAGGGGTCACAGACCCCCAAAGCATCCTCCCCATGTTGAGGGCATGTGGCCTGGTATGGTACAGGAGGGGGGGCACTCTCTCTTGTCCCCTCCTCTTTTCCTGTGGCCTGCCAGGTTGCGTGCTCGGATAAGGGCCTGGTGTGGATTTTTAGAGGGACCCCTACGCCATTTTTTTTTAGTTTGGCGCGGGGGTCCCCTTAAAATCCATACCAGACCTGAAGGGTCTGGTACGGATTTTGAGGGGAACCCCCCACGCCATTTTTTTTTATTTGGCGTGGAGTTCCCCTTAATATCCATACCAGACCTAAAGGGCCTGGTAATGGAATTTGGGGGAACCCCCCACGCATTTTTTTTTCAAAGACTTTCAATTACTTTTATCTGTATTGACGGGAACCAGCAATTCATTACAGCCGTGAGTACTTTTAAATGACTATTATTTTACTTTAGAAATGTAATTTTGCTCTCGAACTGTTATAAACATGGAAAACATGTACTACTTTACAGGCATACTATAGACACCCCCCAGGTATGATATTTAGGGCCAGTTCACACCGGATGCAGTGCAGTGCGTTTTTTTGATGCATGAAAAACGCAAAGAAAGTTGATCACATTAATGCCAATGGCATAGTTCACACCACTGCAGTCCGTTCCAGTGCGTTTCAGAAAGGAAAAAAAAATTGGTCATGCTGCATTTTTTATGTACAGAACTGTACTGGACCACAGTAAAACACATCAAAAACGCTACGAAACTTACCAAAAACGCACTGGAATGCACCGGAACGCACCTAAATGCACCAAAGACACACTGCAACACACTTGTACTAAGTGAAAGAGGGGGAAAAAACACTGGACTGCATCAAAAACGTATCAAAAATGCACTGGAACGCGTCAAAAACGCGCATGCAGAAAAGCACCTGGAACACATCCAGACTGCATTTCTATGGGGTGAACTAGGGCCAGTTCACACCATAGAAACGCAATCCGGATGCGTTCCAGGTGATTTTTTGCATGCGCGTTTTTGATGCGTTCCAGTGCATTTTTGGTAAGTTTTTGATGCAATCCAGTGCTTTTTTTTCACCCCTCTTTTTTATTAACCATAGATAAGGACAAGTGTGTTCCAGTGCATTTGTGGTGCATTTAGGTGTGTTCCAGTGCGTTCTAGTGCGTTTTTGATGCATTTTGCAGCGTTCCAGTACAGTCCAGTGCAGGTAAAATGCAGCATGTTCTACTTTTTTGTGGAACTGGAACGCACTGGAACAAACACTGCCATTTAGAACCATATAACCAACTTCCCATGCCTTTTTGATGCATAAAAAACGCAATGCACTGCATGTGGTGTGAAATGGCCCTTAAGCAATTTGGCATATTTAAGGCACTTCTCCTTGTTTTGTTTTTGGTGTTGTCCAAATTGGTGACATTGATATATGTCCCTTAGAGTGGGACCTGGGCCCCCATTTTAAGGCCAATAACTAGAAGATAAGCCAGCCAAGTGGGGACTAGTAAAATTAACAAGTCAGTTCGCATAGACTGCAATGGTATTTGTTGGTGGGGGGGGGGGGGTGTGTTTGTCCCATCTCTAATTTTGTAGCATGCTGGATGATGTGCTTAATTTTGGACAGGGGGGGTAATTTTTTGCTAGCTGCATTTGTGTTGTTCTGAGCATGCCCAGGCAATTAGTTTTTTTTTGGGTGCTTTTTGTGTGTGAACAGCACCTGGATATTTCTGGGCATGCTCAGAGAGTGTTTTTATGGGTTAGTAATTGAAGGACATCCTTAGCAGGTGTGCCCACTTTGAAGTTCAGTCTCCACATTGGGTGAACTTGCATTTTGGGTGTTTCATGGACTGTGCATGTGTTTTCAATTGCCTCATTAGCACACAAACCTATGTTATATAAAGCTCGCAGATAGCATTCTCTCCCTTGCCCTGAAAAGAGGCAAGTGTGTGTGTGTGCGTCTGGCAAAAAGTACATTTTGGTGTCCTTATCGAGTTTGTAACGCATTTATTTTATTTGTTATGTCTTTGCAAAACAGATGTTTGTTTTAATTTTGTTGATTGTATTTTTTTGTGTGGGGGGAAATGTTCCCCTGAAATAATTTTGATGTTGTTAATGTGTGTTGTTTGTTCACTTTGATTTAATTGTCTGTGCTGCATTATTTTGCGAAAACTTTCCCAAGATGTTGTGAGTCTGTGACTAATGTTTCAAATTGACCATGTTTTTTATTTTGGATTTGCTTTGTTTTGTTGACCAATAAAATTTGATGCAAAGTTTTGATGTTTGTTTTGTGTTTTCTTTGCAACAAATGTGACAGCTGATTGACATGTCAAAACAAAACAGGTGTGATTTGTCTACCCTGGTGCCTTCATGCTAGCATATGCATGTATTGTGTGCTGCCATGGATAGTCACCAGGAAATGAAAAATACAGAGCGGTAAGTATTCAATTTTCCTTTTTACTGCAGTGGTTCTCAGCCTCAGTCCTCAAGTACCCCCAACAGGACATGTTTTGTGAATTTATCTTATCGAGAATTGCTGTCCAAAATACAAAACCATTGACTGTGATTTAAAGCACATGTGCAAGATGAAGGGAAACCTGCAAACATGGCCTGTTGGGGGTACTTGAGAAGCACTGATTTAGAGCACTGCACTTAAAAATAGCTCAAGGCAATACGATTCTAATTGTGGGTATTTTGAGGGAAACCAAATAAGTGTTAGAACCCCTGCTTGTTTTTTTTTGTTTTTTTTTAGGTTGGGCTTTGTCCCTTTTAGTAAAATTGGCTTCACTTCCTGTCACACAGCTAAACAGGAAGTGAAGGTAAAACCCTACCAATGTCTTTTCTTGGGGACACACAGATCAATCTAACTAGTGTGCCCATTAAGCAAATTGCACTCTAGCACTTTGTTGTGTACACCCCAAATCATTGGGTAGTTTGGGGTTTAGTAAAGACAAATCCACTCTGCAGTAAAAGTGTAGCTGCTGAAAATCTGAGGGGAAGCACTGGTGATTGTAACATCCAATCATGTAAAAGCAAAGATGGTGTTTTTTTTGTTTACTTGCATGTCCCCCTCGGATATCCAGCAAGTGCACTTGTAGTGCAAAGTAGATTTGCCTTTAGTAAATAAACCCCAAAGTCCAAAATACCTAATAATTTGGGGTGTACCCTGCAAAATGCTGGAGTGCAATGTACATAATGGGGAAAGTATTTAGATTGACCTGTGTGTCCCCAAGGAAAGACATTGGTAGGAATTTCCCCTCACTTCCTGTGTGGCTATGTGACAGGAAGTGAATTATTTGGAAGGATAAAGTGGGCAAATTTGGGAGTTTTCTTCACCCTATCAGGGGTGCAGACATCCCCAAAAAATAGTCTAGACTTGTAATTCCTCTGCACTCTATCCCCAAGCAAAAATAAGAAAGGATTTCATTTCTTTGCAAAGACACATTCCTAAGTTGAATTGTGATGCATGTCAATGGCCCATTTAGACCCTCTTTAATCACTCGAGATCAGCGCTATAACTGATCGCCAGCCAGAGCATGGTCCTCAATTGCCGGGAGTCCGTCAATAGACGTCCTCCCCTTCGCGCATGCGCTGTGGTCACAGAGTCACTGACAGATCCGAGTAAGGGGCCGATCCCTGCCCCTTACCATGTGATCAGTTGTCAGCCAATGACAGCTGATCACATGATGTAAACAAAAGCTGGGTAATGGTTTTTGTTTTCTCCTTGTGCTGACAGCATGAGCATAAAAAAAGGCAATCACCGGCTTATGTGCAAGGGACATCAGGCCCGAAGAGGAAGAGGCAATTCTGTGACAATCAGTAGCTCCTGCCAGTGCCACCTATCAATGCCCACCACTGGTGCCAATCAGTGCTACCTAGCAGTGCTGCCTATCAGTGCCCATCACTGCCAACTATCATTGCCACCTAGCAGTGCCACTTCTCAACGCCCACCAGTGTCAACTAGCAATGCCACCTCTCAGTGCCCACCCTTGCCACCTTATCGGTGCCCATCAGTGCAGCCCATTAGTGCAGTCTCATTAATGAAGGATAAAAATTACCTTTTTTCTAAATTTTCGAAATATTAACCACTTTCCTACCGCCCACCGTCAAATTACGTCCTTGGCTTTGTGCTGTGACATCTGAATGATGCCTGCATTTGCAGGCATCATTCAGATATCATTCTTTTCAGCCGGCGATTCTGTGCACGATAAAAACGTTCCGCCGCTTGATCGTTCTTATAGGCGGCGGGAGGGGACGTTCCCCCCCTCCTGCCGCCATCCGGTGCTTCTCCGGGCTCTCCCGTGCCATCTGGGGCAATAGATTCCTATTACAAGGGATGTTTACATTCCTTGTAATAGGAATAAAAGTGATAAAAAAAACAAAAAAGTTAAAAAAAGAGTAAAAAAAAAAGTAAAAAACAAAAATAAGAATAAGAAAAAAAACAAAAAACACCCATGTCCCCAGTAGCTCGCGCTCAGAAGCGAACACACATGTAAGTCCCGCCCACATATGTAAACGCTGTTCAAACCACACATGTGAGGTATTGCTGCGTGCGTTAGAACAAGTGCAACAATTCTAGCACTAGACCTCCTCTGTAATGCGAAAATGGTAACGTGTAAAAAAATTTAAAGCATCGCCTAGAGAGATTTTTAAGTACTGAAGTTTGGTGTCATTCCATGAGTGTGCGCAATTTTAAAGCGTGACATGTTAGGTATCTATTTACTCAGCATAACCACATATTTCACATTATACAAAAAATTTGGGCTAACTTTACTGTTTTGTAATTTTTTTTTTCAAAAAAAGGCGTTTGAACATTTATTGCACAAATACCGAGCGAGATAAAAATTTGCAATGACCGCCATTTTATTCCCTAGGTTGTCTGCTAAAAAAACATATATAATGTTTGGGGTTTAGAAGTAATTTTATAGCCATAAATTTATGATTTTTACATGAAGGAGAGAAGTGCCAGAATAGGCCCTGAAGTGGTTAAAATATCCTATTTTTTATTTTTTTTAGTCGGTCTTTTGTATTTATAGAAAAAAAAAACGCAGAGGTGATCAAATAGGTGATCTTTTTTGAGCGTTTTTTGCAGCTTAAAAACGGCTCTCCATGTTAGCCTATGGCCTCATGGCCACCATGGCGTTTTTGAGCTGTAAATGGCATAGGCGTTTTTAAGCCCCATGTACACGGGACGCTGGTGCAAATTCTTCAGAACTAAGGTTGAAAGCGGCGTTTAGAAAGGCGCGCTTTGTGGCGTTTGCATGTCGCATTTTACCACATTTGCGTCTATATGCGTTTAGTTAGGAAATATCATAAGGAGCCTAAGCTCCAAAAACAGTATTATTAAAGAGTGAGTATCAGCAGCTGAGAGAGCAGCAGTGTACTTGTATTTAGCGTGTCACTTGCCACATCACTTGCCCCAAGTTGTGGATTGTCCACTTGCCATGTCAGCTGCCCCAAGTTGTGGATTGTCCTCTTGCCACGTCACCTGCCCCAAGTTCTGAATTGTCCACAATACAATGGAAGCAATTTCATTTTTTTGGGGGAAATATATATATTTTTAATGGTTTTTCCTCATTTGCCATAATTTTTGAGTTTATCAATGTAAAAAAATAGGTCACCTTTAAAACGCTTCTAAACTAAAATGAGGCTAAACGTGGAAATCTTTGACGTCTGAAGGCATTTTTTGGCTTTGTGAAAAACGAGGTTAAACGCAACTGCAAAACATTTTTCTAGGTCAAAAACAATGGACCCGCATCCAAAACGCAAGTACCATGATTTTGCGGCAATTTGCTTTTTTACCTGTTTATAGCTGGTTGTTAAAAGAAATGTAAAAAAAAAAACCTTGCCAGCTCAAAAAAAAAAATCTCATTCACATAGGGTGGGGGAGCCGGTATCTGGGGGCCCCCTTATTAAAGGGGGCTCCCGGATTCCAAAAATCTCCCCGCCCACAGACCCTGACAACCAACGGCCAGGGTTGTTGGGAAGAGGCCCTTGTCCCCATCAACATAGGGACAAGGTGCTTTGGGGTGGGGAAGCGCAGGGCGCCCCCTGCCCCAAAGCACCCACCCCCCCATGTTGAGGGCATGTGGCCTGGTACGGTTCAGGAGGGGGGCGCGCTCGCCCCCCCTTTCCTGACCTGCCGGGCTGCGTGCTCGGATAAGGGTCTGGTTTGGATTTTGGGGGACCCCCAAACCTAAGGGCCTGGTATGCTCCTGAAGGGGAACCCATGCCGGTTTTTTAATTCAAAATTGGCGTGGAGTTCCCCTTCATGATTCATACTAAACACGGGACAGCGAGCGCGAGGCTGCCGAGAACCAGCGCGATGGCATCGCGCTGGAGACATTCTCGGCCAGGTAGTCGCCTCTAGGACACGACTTGAGCAGCTGCTTCACGCTCAAGTTGTGTCCAAGTTGCCTCGCAAAGTCGCGCTGTCCCTGTGTCAGCCCGCACACGAGTCGCCCCGCGAGTCGGATCGTCTTCATCCGACTTCCCGGGCGAACTCTATTCAAATGAATGGGCTCCCATAGGGAACCATTCATTTTCAATAGAGCGCCGCTCAAATTTTTATTTACTATAGCAGTGCATCACCGGTTCCTGCGCTCAATTAAGGATTTATCCGGCGCACCAATTAAGGTATGAACTGACGCAGCGCACTGTTTATAGTAAATCACCCCTATGGTGTGGAAAGAGTCCGAGTGGCAAGAGTATTTGCACACATCCGGATGTTTCCAGCGCCATATCTCTGTAAGACCAAAAACTTGCATCCAGTCTAGAAAAGAAGATAAAGGGCCTACCACCACAGCTGAATCTAAAATGGTGTTAAAGTCAACCACATAAAGTAGGGGGGCCAGGGGGTATGGTCAACAGCTGAAGTGACAATTTGGACAGTACCTCCACCGAAAATGGGGGAGGGATATAAATGTTTACAAGGGTGAATGTCACAGAGGAAATTTGTAAGTATAATCAATCTCCAGTCAGGGTCCGTTTTGACTTGCAGAGTTTCAGCGGGGAGAGATTTAGCCTGTAGGTTAGAGACCCCCCTGGAGTAGGGATGAGCCGAACACCCCCCGGTTTGGTTCGCACCAGAACCTGCGAACGGACCGAAAGTTCGTGCAAACTATCGAACCCCGTTAAAGTCTATGGGACTCGAACGTTCGGAATCAAAAGTGCTAATTTTAAAGGCTAATATGCAAGTTATTGTCCTAAAAAGGGTTTGGGGACCCGGGTCCTGTCCCAAGGGACATGTAATAATGCAAAAAAAAGTTTTAAAAACTGCATTTTTTTGGGGAGCAGTGATTTAAATGATGCCTAAACGGAAAAAAAAAAGTGAAATATTCCTTTAAATATCATACCTGGGGGGTGTCTATAGTATGCCTGTGAAGTGCCACGTGTTTAGGTTCAATAAGTTTTTATTGTTTTAACAAGCTTATAGGCGGAAGAAGGAAATACAGGATCAGGCACCCGACAAGGGGCGACCTGGTCTACAAAAACATGAAATATACATGGAAAGTACAGTGCATTCTTAGGCATACAAATAAGAAACTTGCAGTAATGTCAGTTTCCAACAGTTAGAGCAATGGTACTGACAATCAGACAAGTGTGGCTTCGCTCCGATTGGGCACCCCTGTGGGAACCTGCTGCACCCAGAATCCGAGGAAGACAGCGTACCTGGAATGTACTGTGTAATTTGTCAGAACTGGAATGTCAATGAACTTACAAGTCACAATAGTGGCAATAGGCAAGCTTGTATTGGAAGGTCAGAATGCATGTGAGTTCAAGGAATGGCTAAGCACAGCCGACAGCGTACAAAGTAGGGAAAGACAAGACGATAGACAGAGAGGGAGAATTAGTTGAGAGTAGGGGGGATAGCAAGGAAAGAGGGGGGGAGGGATGGAGAGACAGCGAGCCTCAGTTCACCGGAGACTCATTAGGCCAGGATATGCTGAAT
The DNA here is from genome assembly GCA_029206835.1 of Rana muscosa. Taxonomy (NCBI): domain Eukaryota; kingdom Metazoa; phylum Chordata; class Amphibia; order Anura; family Ranidae; genus Rana; species Rana muscosa. The sequence goes on along the minus strand of CM055118.1, from coordinate 363,513,891 downwards.
CCTTAAGGGACATTTGTGGTTGAGAGTCTATGCTTCAGTTTATCTGAAGTAGAGTAATGCCTCCAGATACTCCAGGTAAAGGAAAACTTTGCGTATTTGTCTAGAGATCTAGCGTGCATCTCCTCCATAAGCATAATATCATTTACCTCACCTACCTATTCTATAAGGGATGGGGGAGAGGTAGCTTTCCAGTGTCTAGAAATTAGTTGACGGCCTGCGCTGAGGAAGAATTTTAGGAGGTGATGTTTTTGGAATTTAGCAGTGCCAGGTAGCATAGAAAGGAGAGCAATAGTAGGGGAGGGCGTAAGAGGTTTGTCGTAGATTTCAGTATAAATTTGGAAAATTTGCGTCCAGAAAGGGCGGAGTACCTCACAGTCCCACCAGATGTGGCTGTACGTACCTTGCGCTGAAATGCATCTCCAACAGGTGTCTGTGATTGAAGGGAACATGATCCTGAGGGTGGTTGGCACTCGATACCATCTGGACAACACTTTATAATTTTTTTCTTGCGTGTAGCTCGATATGAATGATTTGTGGGTAAAGAGAAAAGCTTTACTCCATTCAGCTTCAGTGAAATCTTTTCCGAGTTCCGACCAAACTGCAGTGTATTTAGGTAAGGTGCCATGAGTGTGGTCCAAGATCAGTTTGTAGAGTAAAGATAGAGTGTGGCGAGGGGTTTCAGGTAGTGTGCAGAACTCTTCAAAGCCAGTCAGGGGTCTGTGAATCTGTTTGGAGTCGTGGAGTGATTTACAGAAGGAATTCAAATGTAAGCGAGTAAGCCATGCCACCTTGGAGGCCGTAGCTTCACAGTCAGTCTCAAAAGTACCGTGGGTAATGTTAACAAATTGTCGTGCTGTGGGCCAGGTGGTTATGTTGTAAGTGTCTAGAATGTGAGTTGATCTGCTTTCTGGGTGGGTCGGGTTGTCAAATAAGGGGGCTCAGGGGCTCGGTTCAGTGGATAGCGAGTAGCTCTCCCTCTTACGATACCAAATTACTAAGGCATCCCTAGTCAGAGGGGACAGCTTAGAACAGGGGTCTCAAACTGGCGGCCCCCCAGCTGTTGCGAAACTACAAGTCCCATCATGCCTCTGCCTGTGGGAGTCATGCTTGTAACGGTCAGCCTTGCAATGCCTCATGGGACTTGTAGTTTTGCAACAGCTGGAGGGCCACCAGTTTGAGACCCCTGGCTTAGATAAAGACCTATGGGTCCGGTCATACCCCCATAAAAGTGCTTGAAGGTCAATTGAGGACAGGTCTTGCTCCACCAGGGTGGAGGCTTTGATCAATGGTCGGGGGAAGCATTCCAGGATTCGGGATACTACTGCCGCAGTATGATAAAGTTCAAAATCCAGCAGTCCTAATCCCCCTTTAGAGGTGGAGGAGCATAAGAGTTTATGTTTTAACCGTGGGTGGTTCGCCTTCCATACGAAACGAATGGCCATAGAGCGGAGGGTGCGGAAGAACGCGGACGGGAGAGCAATCGTCAGGGCTTGAAATAAGTACAGTAGTTTAGGGAGTATATCCTATTTCAATGTGTTCATACGGCCAAACCATGACAACGGTAGGTCCATTCGGCCTTCAGTAAGGCGTCTAAGTTTTGTGAGGAGTGGACTAAAATTCAAGGCATATATTTCTGATGTGTGTGCCGGGATGGCTGTACCTAGTGTAACGGTGGGACCCTGTGCGACCTTAGAGTGTTGGTTTACGCCAGATTTTGTAGAGAAAGACATGCTGATTGAACAGCTGTGTGTTGGGCTTTTTAGTTTTGACCTGACTATGGATCAGGGCCTCACCCAACAGACAGGAAGTCTGTGTGCCTGGGAGTCAGGTGGACTCCCATCCCACTGATAGGAGTTAGAGGCTATCTATGCTGCATGGGTGCAGCCAGAGCATGCATGTCTGCAGGAGGCAGACGTCATCGCTAGAATGAAAGCCAGAAGGTTAAACTGTTGAGTATGCAAGATACAGTAATGGTGGAACCCCCTGCGAGGGCTACTGATGTATTTGTGAACTTTTTGTGCTTTTAAATAAAAGTGGGCTACCATGCCCTTAAAAATAGTTCCTGACTGGCTGGAATCACAGAAAAAACGCATCTACCATGAGAGCTAACAACCCCCAATCTTACATATGCTTCGGGCAGTTTTGGAAGAGTTCCAGATCCTTGCATATCAAAAACAGTGAGTAAAAATAAACTGTGTGTTTTGCAGCAATGCTGTGTGGGACAGCCAGGCGAACTGCATTGCACAGGAGTTCAATTAATGGACTGTGTTGTATACAGGTGATGTGCCTGTGGAAGTGAGCTCAACGTGGCTTGAGAGGATGTGTCCACCTAGGAAGGTCCAGTGGATGAATGATTCAAGCAGAGAGTGAAGTCTGCATGTGAAAGTGTGCTGTTTGCAAGTCTTGGAGACACTACCTTAAATTTTTCTGTGTTAAAAGGAACTGTGTTAAAAATCGTTGTTGGCCTGACTGCAGAGATGGGGCGGTCAAAATGCAAAAAGGAAGCAATGTTTGCTGAGATGAGAGACAGAGCGGGTGTTGTTCCTAGCAACACTGGTGCAAGGAGTGCACAGGTGACTGCAAGTATGGAGAGTTCACCAGAGTCTGAGTCTGCAGTGGATTGGTGCAGGTGACACTTGGCTGCACTGAACCAAGTTAAAGGGGAAGTGCATGCTGTTGCCCGTTCGCCGAACAGCGAACAATTTGGGGTGTTCGCGGCAAATTCGAAAAGTCTATGGGAGAAATCTAAAGTGCTAATTTTAAAGGCTTATATGCAAGTTATTGTCCTAAAAAGTGTTTGGGGACCTGGGTCCTGCCCCAGGGGACATGTATCAATGCATAAAAAAGTTTTATAAACTGCAGTTTTTTCAGGTGCAGTGATTTTAATAATGCTTAAAATGAAAAAATAAAAGTGAAATTATTCTTTAAATTTCGTACCTGGGGGGTGTGTATAATATGCATGTAAAGCAGCGCTTGTTTCTCGTGCTTAGAACTGTCCCTGCACAAAATGTCATTTCTGAAGGAAAAAAAGTAATTTAAAACTCACTCACGGCTATAATGAATTGTCGGCGCCCGGCAATACAGAGAAAAGCCATTGATAAAAAAAAAAAGTGTGTGGGTCCCCCCAAATTCAATTACCAGGCCCTTCAGGTCTGGTATGGATTTTAAGGGAAACCCTGCCGCAAATTATAAAAAAAAATGCGTGGAGTTCCCCCAATTTCTGGGAAATTGTCCGGCCGGGCCAGTGAAGCGTTTAGGGTCATCCCAGACGAGGATATTATGAACTATGAACTGGTAAAAGAACCACTTTTGGCCAGGTATGCCGTCACACCGGAGGGGGTTTCGAGAGACGAGCAAGCAGACTGGAGACTCGTATACTGAGTGGGCATGCCGCCTACACCGCACGGCATTCCACTGGGTCGCTGGATGCCAAGCGGAATCCGGGGAAGAGGTGCTGCAGGTGTTCCTGCTGGAGCACTTCTTTGACAAACTGTCTCTGGAAGTCAGAGAGTGGGTCCAGGATCGAAAATCTTTCACCTTGCCTGAAGCAGCTCGCTTGGCGGATGAATAGGATCAGCGGCCACTTATTCTCAGCAGCCCAGGTTCAACTCCCAGGACTACTCACAACCCATCAGGTGTTTCGGTGTAAACTGCTAGGGCACAAAAAGCCAGACTGTCCGTTGAATCCAGCCAAGCAGTCCCAGTCATGGAGACAGCCTGCGGCCCACTGCGTTGAGGAGGAAGAACATTGGGGCATCCTGCACGAGGATGATCCAGTACAAGCAGCTAACCAGGACAACCAGCAGCAACACAGGCAGACTGTCTGGGTCAATGGAAAGGTAGCCAATGGCCTACGTGATACTGGCGCCACCATGACCCTACTACAGAAGAACCTCATCCCGGAGAGTCAACATACCGGAGACACTGCCCGTGTTCACCTGGATTGGGGGGTTGGTTTGGGACATGTGAATGTGGGGGTGATGAAGGATTTGCCAGCGGATGTACTACTGGGGAATGATTTGGCCCCCTTGTTTTTGCTTACGCCTCGATGGGCCCCGCTGAAGCCAACCCAGTGACTACCTGTGCCCAGACGCGTGCTGCTGGAACCGACCCGCTTGCTGCCGAGACCCGGGTAAGACTATCTCCCCCGAAAGGTACCTTAGATCAGGCACAATATCACAGTCTAAAATTGGAATGTGACAAGTTGGCCAGTGGGAAATCGGAGATGCAACGACACTACACCATGTATTATGAGATGTCCCATGGCTTGAACATTGAAATGCAGAAACAGGCTGAAATTGTCAAAAGGTTAAATGGGATTTGCGCCCGGGTTTTGCCTTACCTCTCCCAAGAGCATCAGCAACAAGTTTTGGGAGCCATTGAGAGAGCAAAGCAAGTGACTGTTCCAGAACTGAATTCCGTTATTCGCCCTGCAACCTTACAACTTCACCATCAGCTAACGACCTGGTAAGCAAAATGGCAATGCTGATGGGTTGTCCAGGCATTAGAGGAATGGAACTATGGACTAACTTTGGAGTCAACCCGTCTGGGGTCTCCCCCTGTGTTAGTCTCCTGCCGAAAGGGGAGAGATTTAACGGGTAGCCCCCGTGGAACCCAGACGTTCTTAGAAAGTATGAGCCAGAAAATAATGGATATTGAGAATATGTCTTGGATTGCTTTAAAATGGGTCTTTAATATTAATCCACAATATTCCCCAGGATATCTGTAAAGGACTATTTACTGTGTGTTTGATTCTGAATTCAACATGTTAGTTGAACGATGTTAATGTCATCACCTCCAACCACCTGGCTGCCTGTTGTAATGTTAATGAATCTAGATTAACTTCTAAAGACCTTTTCATTGTTGTTTGTGATGATGTGGATTGGAGCTTGGTAGACAGCCTGGCTGCCTATTATGGGATGTTTAAGTGTCTTGCTGTGAGGAAAGGGGGGGAATCACTGTAGCAACCCCCCCCCGCTAAGACTGTGTACTGATGAGAAGTTGGAACACACCTGACCTGTATCCCCATTGTCATTGGACATTCTAACCCGCCCTGTTTCCCAAGGGTGGGGGGGAGTGTTTTTGAAGAAAGATATGTTACCATGTGAAAAATAAAGAGTCATTCCCTGTTTTGGAAACCTCAACACAGAGCGTTGTCTCATTTGTGGAGGGAGAATTATTTGTATGGGGTCTTATTCGGCTGGTTGGAGTGTCTGGTAGCTGTCGTGTGTTCAGGAATGGAATATCTTAAACAACGTTAACCCCTGTCGTTACACAGGTCATCTGCATATAGGGAAAGTTTACATTGGGAGGAGGGAGTTTGTATACCATGTATATTCAGATTCGCTCTAAGGGCTTGGGCCAGGTGTTCAATCATGAGGGCAAACAGGAGAAGGGAAAAAGGGCACTCCTGCCTGGTGCCATTTGTGATCGTGAGTGTGTCTGACTGGATACCATTTACTAAAATGGAAGCAGAGGGTTTGGAGTATAAGGACATAATGCGCAAGAGCATTTTCGGACCTAGGCCTACCTGGGTGAGGGGGGATAGAAGAAACGGCCAGCTGACCCTGTCGAATGCCTTTTCTGCGTCGCAGGAGAGAAGGCAGGTCGGTATGCAATTACGCTGAGCATAGGCTATGAGGTGAATAGTTTTGGTGGTGTTGTCCCTGGCTCCGCGGCCAGGGACAAAACCCACTTGATCTCTGTGTATGACTCCTGGCAGCATAGGTGAGAGGCAATTCAACAGGATCTTGGCAAACAATTTTAAATCTATATTCAAGAGGGAAATCAGTCTAAAATTGGAGCATAAAGAAGGGTCTTTGCCCGGTTTCGGAATAACCATTATTTGGGCTTGGAGTAAAGTAGATGACGGGGCGAGGGACCCATCTATGGCATTGAATGCTTTCGCAGGAAGGGGAGCTAACAAGAGCGCAAACGCCTTATAAAAACACGAGAAAAATCCGTCAGGGCCAGGGCTCTTATAGTTTTTGAGGTTCTTTATGGCCAGTTGTAATTCAGTTTCGGAGAGGGGGGATTCAAGATCCTTTGTGTCAGAAGCCGGGATTTTCGGGAGCGCAGTTGCTTGAATGTAAGACGATAGGTCCTGCATTGGGACTACGGACCGGGGCATGCCAGGTGAAGTTTGAGGAGTTAGGTTACATAGGGCGGAGTAGTATTGGCGGAATTCCTCAGCTATGGCCGAATTAGCCAGTAGCTTACCCTTAGTTGAGGAGTTGATAAAGGGGATACGTTTCCGGGCCTGTCTGCCTGAGTGCGTTTGCTAGGTGTCTACCACACTTGTTAGCTTGTGGATAATGGGCAAATCGCCCCACGTCTCTCGTAACCATTGCGTGTGCTGTGAGAATTCGTAGAAGGTCTCTTCTGGCATTGGTCAGATCTAGTAGTACAGTGGCGTCAGGGGTTCGTTTATGTGAGTCCTCTAAAGTTGCTATAGTAGCAAGGAGGCGAGTAATATCCGCCTTGCGGGCTTGTTTAAGTCTAGAGCCATGTTGGATGAATTTACCTCGGAGGACGCATTTAAGCACTTCCCACTGCGTAAGTGGGTTGGTATCATCACGTGCATGGTCCGTAATTAAGTGATTGATAGTCTGTATGATGTCTTTTGTGCAGACTGAGTCGGACAGCAAGTTGTCATTCAGTCTCCAAGAGGACCTTTTTTTGTAAGTGGGGATGTTCCCCAAACTCAAATGTATGGGGGCGTGGTCAGACCAGAGAGTGAGACCTATAGAGATGTTGGGGGAGTAATCCAGGAGGGTTTGAGAGAGGAATATGTAATCTAACCTTCTGTAAGAAGAGTGTGCAGGGGAATAATATGTGTAATCCCTAGTGGTGGGGTGCAGTACTCTCCACACGTCCACTAGGGATAAGTCAGAAAGGAGTGTGCGCATTTTGGTCAGGGAGGCCGGGGAGATGGAGGACTTACCGGTCGAAGCATCGAGACTAGGTATCAAGGCGGCATTGAGGTCACCTCCCAGGATAGTTGTGTTGAATTTTTTCAATCGAGAGACCACCGAGGAGAGGAACTGCAGTTGATCCTGATTCGGAGAATACACATTAATTATGGTGTAGATCACATTCATATAAGACAATTTAAGAAAGACAGATCTTCCAGCGGGATCAATACAGGTGTCTAGAACATCTGGCGTGAATAAAGCGTGGAAGGCGATGGAGACCCCCTTAGATTTTGCTGAGAAGTTAGTACTATGGAACCAGATGGGGTATTGTTTATGGAGGAGATGCGGAATCTTGTCAGACCTAAAATGGGTTTTCTGCAGGAGGAGAATCTGGGTGCGGAGTTTGTGGAAATGGTATAGAATTTGCCTTCTCTTCTCCGGGGTGTTAAGACCCCTGCAGTTGAGAGAGGAGACCTTCAAGGAGGCTTGCGTTGCCATGATAGGAACAGTGTAAGGAGTAGGTTACTACCTACATAAGTGGGGCTCGCTGTCTCAAAGGGAAGGGGTAGGGGGGGATAAGGTGGGGATTAAACAAAGTCCACTGGGGGACAAGGAGGTGGAAAGCATAAGAAAGAGGAGTGAGCAAAAAGGAGCAGAGAGAAAAGAAAACTGAGGCCTCAAAGGCCATACTAGTATTGTTGCTAGCAACATATCAGCTAAAACTGCTATGGGCACTGAAAACCCTAAGTGGGGGTCGCGGTCAGTGCATAGAGGGGCCCGCACACACTGGGCAGTAACAATAAACTCTTATAAACATCAACAAACTTAGCAGCTCAGGACCCTGGGTGGCTGCATACTGGTAATTGGACTGCAAGCAAGTACCTGAAAGGACAAGTCCCGGGAAGATACCGCAAGAGCCAGATAGGAAATAGGGTCCTGCATCTGGCTTCAAGACAGAACAGTGCAACAATAAACAAAAAAAAAGGGAATGGTGGGGAGGTGGGGAGAGAAAAGGGAAGGGGGATCAGACATAAGAGGAAAAAAAAAATAATTGCAAACAGGGGGTAAGAGTCTATTAGACCGGGGTCATAGTTCACAGAGACAAAAAGACAAAACCCTGTATGTGGAATATAAAGAATGGGTTAGCAACATATTGTCCCAGCTAAACTGTAACCAGGGACGGCTTCATGGGCCTGGTGCCTCTGAAGAAATAAGTGATTAGTCAAAGAACAGGCAGCAAAGGATCATCCCGCAGTTGACTTGGAGGCCTCTGACCTGGAGCGCTTAGGCTTCTTGGGTTTTTTCTGCCATCCAGAAGCAATCGGAAATCCGGGAGTAGCAGCATGTAGTGGCCAGTCTGGTAAAGGAATCTGAGGTAGCTGAAAAGTCCCGAGGAACTTTGGGAGGTCACCCAGCATGCGGAATACCGTCGACTTCCCTTCATGAGATGCAAAAAGGTTGAACGGGAAACCCCAGTGATATTTAATTTGTTTTGCATGCAGAGCGCCCGTGAGGGGCTTCAGGGCTCTACGCATGTCAAGAGTCAGCTTGGAAACGTCTGGTAGCAGGGGACACTTGGGTGCCGTTGAAGTATATGGCCTCTTGAGTGCGTGCAGCTTGCATAATAGCATCCTTAATCACATAAAAGTGGACTCTGCAAATAACGTCTCTGGGGTGTTCCAGGTTTGGATTCTTGGGGCCCAGGGCTCTGTAAACACGATCGAGTTCCAAAGGGGAGTCTTTGTCTTTGTGGAGAAGCTCATTGAACATGGCGATGACTGCAGGGGTCAGGTCTTTAGTTTCCACTGACTCAGGAAGGCTGCGGATGCGGATAGTGTTGCGCCTGGCCCTGTTCTCCTGGTCATCTTGGTGGTACGTTAGCTGCTGGATTTGCAGTGTATGCGCGTTTAAAATGGCTTCATGTGACTGTACTGCTGAAGCTGTCTCCTCAACACTGTGTTCCACTTCCTCTAGCCTGTTTGTGACATCTCTGCGCAGTTCAGCTATCTCTTGCATGTATGAGCGCTCCATTCTCTGTACACAAGCTTCAAAGTCATGTCTGGTAGGCAGGGCCTTAATGTATGCCTCCATGTCCCAGCTACTATATGAGCGGTGCGACACAGGAGAATGACCTGCAGAGCGGATGGAGCCGTTTTCAGAGTCTGGAGGGGAACTGGCTCGCTGCCTGGTTCTCATATGTGGCGTGGCACGCTGCGAGGCAGCTCCCTGTGAGGCCGTGTGTATGCCTGAGGAGCGGGTCGGCGCCATCTTGGATAAGGGGGGGCCGTGCTGGCTCGATCCCAGGCATTTGAAAAAATGATCAATATCCCCCTCTTTGTGCGGATCGGGGGTATGGTGCCTGTCTCCCCCACCTCTCCTCCCCATTACAGACCTGTACAGCGGGTCTAGGAAGCCAGTGGAGCCACGATGTGTCTGGTGTGTGCGGGAGCTCCGGGAGAACACGTCCTACTCCTCCATGCGCTTGGCCACGCCCCCCGTTTCCCGTGTTTTGAACTGTCCCTGCACAAAGTGACATTTCTAAAGGAAAAAAAAGTCATTTAAAACTGCTTGCGGCTTTAATGTAATATCTGGTTCCAGCAATATGGATGAAAAAAATCAGTACATTAACTGAAAATACTGCATCTCCCTGCCTGTGGTATTATTAGTATGAGAACATCAGAAATTGTCTTCAGGTAGCTTTAGGTGCACACTGTGCAAAGGACACAGTACACTAACTGAAAATACTGCAGCTCCCTGCCTGTGGTATTATTAGTATGATAACACCAGCAATTGTCTTCAGGTAGCTTTAGGTGCACACTGTGCAGAGGACACAGTACACTAACTGAAAATACTGCAGCTCCCTGCCTGTGGTATTATTAGTATGAGAACACCAGCAATTGTCTTCAGGTAGCTTTAGGTGCACACTGTGCAAAGGACACAATACACTAACTAAAAATACTGCAGCTACCACAATCACCAGCCTGCCTGTCAGTATATTAGGAAGAGAATAACAGGAATGGATCTAGCTAAACTGAATACAGTGTATATACAGTCAGGTCCATAAATATTGGGACATCGACACAATTCTAATCTTTTTGGCTCTATACACCACCACAATGGATTTGAAATGAAACAAACAAGATGTGCTTTAACTGCAGATTTTCCACTTTAATTTGAGGGTATTTACATCCAAATCAGGTGAACGGTGTAGGAATTACAACAGTTTGTATATGTGCCTCCCACTTTTTAAGGGACCAAAAGTAATGGGACAGATTAACAATCATAAATCAAACTTTCACTTTTTAATACTTGGTTGCAAATCCTTTGCAGTCAATTACAGCCTGAAGTCTGGAACGCATAGACATCACCAGATGCTGGGTTTCATCCCTGGTGATGCTCTGCCAGGCCTCTACTGCAACTGTCTTCAGTTCCTGCTTGTTCTTGGGGCATTTTCCTTTCAGTTTTGTCTTCAGCAAATGAATTGCATGCTCAATCGGATTCAGGTCAGGTGATTGACTTGGCCATTGCATAACATTTCACTTCTTTCCCTTAAAAAACTCTTTGGTTGCTTTCGCAGTATGCTTCGGGTCATTGTCCATCTGCACTGTGAAGCGTCGTCCAATGAGTTCTGAAGCATTTGGCTGAATATGAGCAGATAATATTGCCCGAAACACTTCAGAATTCATCCTGCTGCTTTTGTCAGCAGTCACATCATCAATAAATACAAGAGAACCAGTTCCATTGGCAGCCATACATGCCCACGCCATGACACTACCACCACCATGCTTCACTGATGAGGTGGTATGCTTTGGATCATGAGCAGTTCCTTTCCTTCTCCATACACTTCTCTTCCCATCACTCTGGTACAAGTTGATCTTGGTCTCATCTGTCCATAGGATGTTGTTCCAGAACTGTGAAGGCTTTTTTAGATGTTGTTTGGCAAACTCTAATCTGGCCTTCCTGTTTTTGAGGCTCACCAATGGTTTACATCTTGTGGTGAACCCTCTGTTTTCACTCCGGTGACGTCTTCTCTTGATTGTTGACTTTGACACACATACACCAACCTCCTGGAGAGTGTTCTTGATCTGGCCAACTGTTGTGAAGGGTGTTTTCTTCACCAGGGAAAGAATTCTTCGGTCATCCACCACAGTTGTTTTCCGTGGTCTTCCGGGACTTTTGGTGTTGCTGAGCTCACCGGTGCGTTCTTTCTTTTTAAGGATATTCCAAACAGTTGATTTGGCCACACCTAATGTTTTTTCTATCTCTCTGATGGGTTTGTTTTGTTTTTTTCAGCCTAATGATGGCTTGCTTCACTGATAGTGACAGTTCTTTTGATCTCATATTGAGAGTTGACAGCAACAGATTCCAAATGCAAATAGCACAATTGAAATGAACTCTGGACCTTTTATCTGCTCCTTGTAAATGGGACAGTGATGGAATAACACACACCTGGCCACGGAACAGCTGAGCAGCCAATTGTCCCATTACTTTTGGTCACTTAAAAAGCAGGAGGCACATATACAAACTGTTGTAATTCCTACACCGTTCACCTGATTTGGATGTAAATACCCTCAAATTAAAGCTGAAAGTCTGCAGTTAAAGCACATCTTGTTCATTTCATTTCAACTCCATTGTGGTGGTGTATAGAGCCAAAAAGATTAGAATTGTGTCAATGTCCCAATATTTATGGACCTGACTGTATATATATATATATATACATATATATATATATATATATATATATATATATATATATATATATATATAACACCTAGGATGCATATATATAAAAAATACACTGACTGCAGCTACAGTAACTGACTCGCCTTCCTGCCTGCTTTATCTAACTCAAATAAAATGACACTGTCTCTCTGTCTCTATTTCTCTCCGCCACCGCAACACACTACACAAGGCCACCATGCAGGCGGCCTTATATAGTGTGGGGCGTGTACTAAACCCCCTGAGACATAATTGGCCAAAGCCACCCTGGCTTTTGCCATTAATGGCTCTCCGTTCTTACTGCGCTGTGTTTGGCCAAAGCATGTGGGTCATAGTGCATGCTTGGACAATCATCAGCCAGCAATGCACTGTTTTATAGACCGTGACGTGCCACTCGAATTTGGCGCGAACGGCCCATAATGTTCGAAATTCGACGAACAGTCGAACAGACGATGTTCGAGTCGAACATGAGTTTGACTCGAACTCGAAGCTCATCCCTACCCTGGAGTAGTTTGTGTGGGTAGCATGATAAGATTGAGCCAACTATGGGCATTTAAGGGCTCTCACCTTAGTGCCAGTAAGGTGAGTTTCTTGGAGGCAAATGATATGGGGACGGCATTTTTTTAAAACTGAAAAGACTAGGGACCGCTTCTGGGGTGGATTCATACCTCTAGTGTTCCATGTAAAGCATACATTACAAAATAATCACATAGGAATATAAGTACAATCACATGTAAAACCTGATAGGCCGTGCCACCCAGAACATATCCAAGCATGTGTACAATATAATGTGAGATCTACCGCTAGATAGGTATGAGCCAGTAATGGAAAAAACAGAAAAAACAATATTTTGCCGTGGGCAGCAACCATAAAAAATACAAAAGGTGAAATAAAAAAGAAAACAGAAAAAAGAAAAGAAAAAAAAGAGTCCATTGAAAACCCTGTGGCACCCAGCCCGCTCAGCCATCCCAAACTCAGCGAGCCTTGGATCCCTGAACTTAGAAAACCTCCTTAACATAAAAAAAACAAAAGTGGAGGTCAGTGGAGGTCAAAACTGTTCCGTGGCCACGCCACTAACTGGTGAGAGGGTAGTGTGAAGTCCGGTGGGGCTCTCAACCGGAGGTAAAAAAAGAAATATGTCCTGATCCAGGATGTGTAACCACTGCAGCCGTATGGAGGTTCAAATGTCATCCGGCCTCCTAGCAAAGCAAGTGATACAGTAGTCAGGTCAGGTAAAGAGTAATTCTGGGAGGGGAAGGCCTGGTGCAGAGGTAAAGTGTTTCCCGCTAATGTGCAGGGGAGAGATCAGGATTATCACGGGGCAGAAAGACAGCGTTGTGAAAGTGGCCGACACAAGTGGTATAGTTAAGGCTAGACATGTGCGGTTGGGAAAAATTACCTTTTTTTAATATGGGAGTGGGAGACTGGTACTGGTAGTCGATGGGAGATTCAGAATCGGACAAAAAAAGAATGTTCGTTAATATCGTTTTATTATTGTCATAATAATTACGATTATTCGTTATGATGAAGTTAAAAACCCAGGAAGTCAGCACAGCACAGGGATGGTGGGAGCCAGTCAAAATGTGCTTTGCTCATTATGAGGGGCTCCCACCATCCCTGTGCTGTGCTGACTTCCTGGTGCTATACTCCAAAGACATGCTGGTAGGTTAATTGGATCTTGTCCAAATTGGCCCAGTATATATGTGTACATATATGTGTACGAATGTGTGTCCCAAGCGCGTCAAGATCCTACAGGGTTAATGACTGCACCAGCCAAGCAGACACTGGCTGCAAAAAGCACCTTGAGGCGATTCAGTTCGCATTTGTAGCGCTATACAAGTCATTCATTCATACCCCTGCTGTGCTCATTATGAGGGGCTCCCACAATCCCTGTGCTGTGCTGACTTCCTCCTGGGGCTGTACTCCTGCTGTGCTCATTATGAGGAGCTCCCACCATCCCTGTGCTGTGCTCATTATGAGGGGATCCCACCATCCCTGTGCTGCGCTGACTTCCTCCTGGGGATGTACCCCTGCTGTACTCATTATGAGTGGCTCCCACCATCCCTGCGCTGTGCTCATTTTGAGGGGCTCCCACCATCCCTGTGCTGTGCTGACTTCCTCCTGGGGCTGTACCCCTGCTGTGCTCATTATGAGTGGCTACCACCATCCCTGTGCTGTGATCATTATGAGGGGCTCCCACCATCCCTGTGCTGTGCTGACTTCCTCCTGGGGCTGTACCCCCACTGTGCTCATTTTGAGGGGCTCCCACCATCCCTGTGCTGTGCTGACTTCCTCCTGGGGCTGTACCCCTGCTGTGCTCATTATGAGTGGCTCCCACCATCCCTGTGCTGTGCTCATTATGATTGGCTCCCACCATTCCTGTGCTATGCTGACTTCCTCCTGGGGATGTACCCCTGCTGTGCTCATTATGAGGGGCTCCCACCATCCCTGTGCTGTGCTGACTTCCTCCGAGGAAGTCAGCACAGCACAGGGATGGTGGGAGCCCCTCATAATGAGCACAGCACAGCAGGGGTACAGCCCCAGGAGGAAGTCAGCCCAGCACAGGGATGGTGGGAGCCCCTCATAATGAGCACAGCAGGGATACAGCCCTAGGAGGAAGTCAGCACAGCACAGGGATGGTGGGAACCCCTCATAATGAGCATAATGACTGAGTCAACGACTGTCATATTGAGAAAGGTATTTTTTGCATTTTAAATTCATCATAACAAACATTCGTAATTGTTACGAAAAATTGCGAATCTAACGAAAATTTGTATTTCGTACAAATTTTAATTGAATTTCAGATACCAATTACGAAATACGAATTAACGGCTAATACAAAATGGAACACAACGAAACAAAACAAATTTATTGACGGCGCACATGTCTAGTTAAGGCACAGGACACATAGGAATCTTTGGATCTTCAGTAGTGAGGCAGTCAGCAGATAAGTTCAAGGAGCAGATGTTGCTATCAGTCACCTCTACGTCTGGGTGCAATTCCATAGCAATCATTCAGCCACGCCATGGCTTCCTTGGGGTTAGTGTAGAAGTAGGCTTTACCATCATGAATGATGCGCAACTTGGCGGGGAAAAGCATAGCGTATGGCAGGCCTTCAGCATGCAAGCTTGTTTCACTGCTGAGAAGGGGATACGTTGGCGCTGGACTTCGGCCGAGAAATCAGAATAGACCGAGATAGTATTGCCATTAAACTTAAGTGGACCCTTTTCTCTTGCCAGGCGTAGAATGGCTACCTTATCCTGGAAATTAAGGATGCGTGCGATAAGGGAGCATGGAGGAGCTCCCTCCGGGGGTGGACGTAGAGGGGTGCGGTGCGCACGTTCAATAACATAGGAGAATGAGGGTGCATTAGTGGCAAAAATGTCCCGCAGCCAGGAGTATAGAAACTTTTTAGGATGTGAGCCTTCTGCTCGCTCAGGAAACCCAACAAAGCGCAGATTGTTCCTGCATGAGCGATTCTCTAAATCATCAATTTTGGCACGAAGGGCAGCCATCTCACTAGTAGTGTCATGCATATTAACTGACAGGGGATGCACAGTGTCTTCCAAAGAGCTAATGCGTTACTCCATGTCCCCGGTCCTATCACGTAGGTTCTGGACATCCTGCTTCAGGAGTGAGAAATCCATACGTATAGAGGCTTTCTGATTAGAGAGTGAGGCCTTACAGTCTTGTATAGCCAGCATGATGGTGGACAATGTAGGCTCATTAGGGGGAGAGTCCATGTCCTGGCTGCTCTTATTATGCTGCTGATAGTCCTGGGACAGCAGGGGGTCTACTTGTGTGTGGAAGATAGCTGGAGTTGAAGCACTCACCCCGTAGCAGAGCTCCGGTCAGCAGAGGAGGACGCCTGAAGTGTGTCTGCCTGGCCTGCACGTGTCCCGGCACCATCTTGCCTCCAGAACCGAGCGAGTTAGTCCACCACGGATGGGGGCCAGGGCGGCCCATATTTCACCATGTCGGCCAGCCTGATGAGTGCCCACAGCTGTGGGGAACGTTTTGGTACCTTTGGCGAGGAGATAGGACGCAGGATAAGGGTAGGATAGTAGTTGAGAGCCGGAGCAGTGTTTCTATACGGCCGCTCGCACCACCATCAAGCCACCCCCGATGGATTTTTGGAGGTACAGACAGCTTCACCATTTTTTTTAGATCCATTGCCACTCTATATGAGACATTTGCTCTCTCACGCCCTTCAAACACCTCTTTGTGGAGGACGACCTAATGCCCCACATGGTCTCGGAACTGTACCGTCTGCTAGGTTCCACTACATACGACTCTAAACTCACTCATCCATGTCTTTATGGACCTTGCTTTGTGAACTGGTGTGCAGTCATGTTGGAACAGGAAGAGGCCATCCCCAAACTGTTCCCACAAAGTTGGGAGCATGAAATTGTCCAAAATGTCTTGGTATGCTGATGCCTTAAGAGTTCCCTTCACTGGAACTAAGGGGCTAAGCCCAACCCCTGAAAAACAACCCCACACTATAATCCCCCTCCACCAAATGATTTGGTCCAGTGCACAAAGCAAGGTCCATAAAGACATGGATGAGCGAGTTTGGGGTGGAGGAACTTGACTGGCCTGCACAGAGTCCTGACCTCAGCCTGATAGAACACCTTTGGGATGAATTAGAGCAAAGACTACGAGGCAGGCCTTCTCGTTCAACATCAGTGCCTGACCTCACAAATGTGCTTCTGGAAGAATGGTCAAACATTCCCATAGACACACTCCTAAACCTTGTGGACAGCCTTCTAAGAAGAGTTGAAGCTGTTATAGCTGCAAAGGGTGGGCCAACTCAATATTGAACCCTACGAACGAAGACTATAATGCCAATAAAGTTCATGAGGGTGTAAAGGCAGGCGTCTCAATACTTTTGGTAATATAGTGTATGTAAAGTGAAAGGAAAGCTTAATTTAGGCTTTAAAGCCTAACTCTAGCTTTCCTTTAACCTTAAATTGTTTCTGAGCAAATATTTACTAGTACTGTATTGTATTGTATTGAGTATTTTATAAAAAAATAAAAAATATGTTTATTTTTATTAAAGTCACAAACATAAACCCAAAGAGATCTTACTTACTCTCTATGGAATCTTTAATCTGCAAAGAAACATATAAATGTTTGTGTGAAAATAGTTTTCCTCTTCAGTCAACTGAGCTTATCCACTGATACACATCATATGCTTTACACTTTTATATAAGATACTTATTATTATTTTATCTCTCCCTCTCCTTCTATTTTTTCTTTACATTCATGACTTCATAGCTCTAATTTTTTTCCCTGTTAAATATAAACACAGGTAGAAAAAAAAAAAAACTCCTATGAAGAAGATGTGTCGAGTCAAAACTATATATTTCATTGATGACATTATTTTGACATATTTGACAATATTTTCACTCCCTTTGATTTACTTTTTCTTTTTTCTTTTTTTTTAATTCTTTCCATTCATGACATTCTGCTTTTATTCCATGCTCAATAAAAAAACTGGTAGAAAACTCTCTCATGAAGAAATTCATGTAATATTGTTACACTTTTCATATTGAATCTTTAATTTACTGTTATCAAAAAACAAAACAAAACAAAAAAAAATCTACATTTTTTTTGTTGGTTTATTTAAATATTAAGTAAAATAAAAAATAAAAAATGGGTTTTCATCAGAGATCATTAGTAAATAGAGTAAGTACATTTTTTTTTTTTATTTCAGACTAAATTCACCAAGTTATAATGTAAATTGATTGAAATAGTAATCATTACGACAAATGAGAAATTCTATAACTTGATCCATCCTTTTTTCTTTGCATTGTGTAGCATAGTTTTCCACTACTGTCATGGCATTAAAGTATACCTAAAGCCAAATACTATATCTATCTATCTATATACATATAGATAGATAGATAGATAGATAGATAGATAGATAGATAGATAGATAGATAGATAGATAGATAGATAGATAGATAGATATAGTAACTCTCTTCTTGCTATGTAAATGTCGTTTTGCAAAGCTTTTTTTTTAAAATAAATATGGTATTTTTTATTTGCCCAGAGTTCCACTTCTTCTCAATGTCATTTTTCTTATATTAAAAATGAACTAAAATAATAGAGGCAAAGAAAACATTTACCGAGCTCATTAAAAAATAAAACATAAAAAGTTATAGAACTCTTTTCTGCTTCCACACAGACCACACATAAAGGGGATGTCACCACATTCTTCTTTTTGGGATTTAACAACAATGCCGTATATAATCTGCTGCTCTTCACCTTGGTCCTTATTATATACATTGTGACAATATGTGGAAACTTTTTGATAATCATGCTGATATATTACAGCAAGACCCTTCATTCCCCCATGTACTTCTTCCTCTCCCAACTCTCTATATCTGACATCATGCTGACCACAGATATTGCTCCTAACATGTTACATATTGTTCTACGTGAGCGGACCTCCATATCCTTTTCTGGTTGCATCACTCAATATTATGTCTTTGGTTCAACAGAAGCATTTGAATGTTTCCTTCTGACAGTGATGTCCTATGACCGCTATCTAGCCATCTGCTCTCCTCTGCCCTCTCATACATCCATTATGAAACAAACACTTTGCATTAATCTAGTTCTTTCATCCTGGATTTTCAGCTGTTTTATTTTGTTAATATCATCACTTAGCATATGTCAACTAGAATTCTGTGGACCAAATGTTATTGACTATTTATTTTGTGATTTCAATCCTCTTCTGGAACTTTCCTGCTCAGATACATCCAAAGTTCAAATGGAAATTACTGTGTTGTGCTTTCCTGTGCTAATATTACCCTTCCTAGTGATAGTGGTTTCATATACTTATATTGTTTTAGCAATAATAAAGATATCCTCCTTTTCTGGAAGACTGAAATCCTTTTCCACTTGTAGCTCCCATCTCACTGTTGTGTCTATATTTTATGGAACCCTAATTGCTGTATATCTGATTCCAAAGAAAGGACAATCACAATCCATCAGTAAGATAATGTCCTTGTTGTACACAGTGTTTACTCCCTTTGTAAACCCTTTCATATACAGCTTGAGGAATAAAGAGATGAAGGACAATTTAAAGATGTTGTATATAAACAAAAGGCTTTTTATTTAAAACCTTTGGTAAAAGTAAAATTATTAAGATAGATCTGTTTAAACTTGTAGACAACTTGGTGTGCACTGGTCTCCAAATATTAGACTTCTACCGTACTGAAGCAATACCTAATAATAAATTGGTATTAGAGTTAAATTGCCCAAACTGGGCTCCTAAAAAAAGGCTACCTCCTTCAGACCTTTATTCCATGGTACCTCTTAAAACTCCCCTTACCCTACGTTCACCCCTATACGTTTTTTAGTGCATTTTGCCGTTTGCAGAAACGCACCACAGTCCATTTAACGTGGTTTCCTATGATACTAGTTCACATCTATGCGTTTTGCAGACGGTGGGTTTTTGAAAAGGGTCGGTGACTTTTTTCCCGCGATTTGCAGCTAATAGACTTCAATAGAGCTGCACCAGAAACGCAAGTTGTGCATTTTTGATGCATTTGGCGGTTCTTATTTTATCACTGTATATAGCTGGTTACTAAGCAGGGGAACGGGAAGCCAGCCGCCGCGTCCTTGACAACTGATGGGTCATCAGCTGTCAGCGGGCTTCCCCGCTGAAAGCTGAATGTATAAAAAAATAAAAATTGCCGGCGAGAAATTGTGGAAAAAAAAAACGGCGTGGGGTTCCCCCCCAAGTCTATACCAGGCCCTTCAGGACTAGTATGGATTCGGAGGGGACCCACACGCCAAAATAGAAAAAATGGTGTGGGCCACCCACCCCAAAATCCATACCAGACCCTTATCCGAGCATGCAGCCCGGCAGGTCAGGAAATGTAGGGGATGAGCGAGCCCCCCTCCTGAGCAGGCAGTACGTCCTCAACATGGGGGGGTGAGTGCAAAGCACCTTGCCCCCATGTTGATGAGGACAAGGGCTTCTTCCCGACAACCCTAGGCGGTGTTTGTCTGGGTCTGCGGGCGGGGGGGCTTATCAGAATCTGGAAGCCCCCTTTAAGAAGGGGGCCCCAAGATTCCACCCCCCTATGTGAATGGGTGAATGGGTATCGGGTACATCTTACACCTACCCATTTACTAAAAAAACAGTGAACTGTAATAAAAAAACAAGTGCCGATTTTTGACAATTCCTTTATTAATAGCGCTGTCTTCTCTAGCCGTCTCCTCCTCGAGCTGTCTCTTCCCACCGCTGCTGTCTCTTCCCGCCGTCTTCTCCTCGAGCTGTCTCTTCCTGTCGCCACCGTCTCTTCCCGCCGTCTGCTCCTCAAGCTGTCTCTTCCCGCCGCTGCTGTCTCTTCCAGATTCCGATAAGTCCCCCACCTGCAGACCCTGAAAACCACTGGCTAGGGTTGTTGGGAAGAGGCCCTTGTCCTCAAAAAAATGTTGAGGGCATGCTGCCTGGTATGGCTCAGGAGGGGGGGCATTCGCTCATCCCCTTCCTTTCCTGACCTGCCGAGCGCCATGCTCGGATTAGGGTCTGGTATGAATTTTTAGGGGGACCCTACACCATTTTTTTTTTAATTTTGGCGAGGGGATTCCCTCGGAATCCATACTAGACCTGAAGGGTCTGGTATGGACCTGGGGGGGAACACCACAACGTTTTTTTTGCCTGCAAATTTTGATATTTTTTTTACTTTCAGCGGGGAAGCCCGCTGACAGCTGATGACTCTGCTTTACCGGCCCCCTCCTTAGCAACCAGCTATATACAGTGTGTTTTACAGTGCATGTAAAGAGAAAAAAAACATAAAATGCAAAATGCATGAAAACTGCATGCAAAACCGCATAAAAAAACGCTGGTTAAAAAACGCAAAATGCACTAAAAAACGTGCCTGAAAAACGCATTAAGCGCAGCCGCATAGATGTGAACCTAGACTTAAACTGTGTTTTGTTATTAATAAAATTTCTTCTTTAAGACCTCTAGAGATTTCTTAGAGATCTAAGAATGGGTTTTTAGCTACTTACTGGACCCAATATCTCTTTTTACTTGCCAGCCACTGCTAATGACACTAGAAACTCAACAGTCTCATTTCTGTGTGTATCATCCTTAAGCCTAGTATAAATGGGCCGAATGTCGGGCCCCTTCCTGCTCCAACATGACTCCTCACCAGTGCACAAACTCAAGGTCCATAAAGACATGGATGAGCGACTTTGGGGTGGAGGAACTTGACTGGCCTGCACAGATTCCTGACCTCAACCCGACAGAACATCTTTGGGATGAATTAGAGTGGAGACTGCAAGGCAGGCCACATCAGTGACTGACTTCACAAATGCACTCCTGGAAGAATGGTCAAACACTACCATAGACACACTCCTAAACCTTGTGGACAGCCTTCCCAGAAGAGTTGAAGCTGTTATAGCTGCAAAGGGTGGGCCAACTCAATATTGAACCCTATGGACTAAGACTGGGTTGCCATTAAAGTTCATGTGCGTGTAGAGGCAGGTGTCCCAATACTTTTTGTAATATAGTGTATTTAGATATAATTTGATTAGATATAATCTGATATAACTTGTGACTTTCCTTGATTGCACAGAAATATTGACAAAGAAAATATGGGGGAATGATAATAACAAGGTTTACATAGTTTTAGGTACCACATTCCTCAACATTAGACATTGAAATAGAATCCCTCCAAACAAACCTCTTAGGACTTTAATGGTACCATACTGAATACTCTTATATATAAAAATATCTAAATTTTATTCAATCAATTAAAATTTAACATTAAAAAGAATGTCCATTGCACATGTTGTTGACACTATACATCTCTCAGACAGGGATATCACCCAAAATCTACAAGCATGGGACAGGAATTCTACATATCCTTTATGGTACACAGGGTCAATATTCTGATGGTTGGGATGAATGCAGGATGGGGAACATCTCTGGAGCAGGTGGTTGCAAATTGTGTCCTGTACATTGGTTACAGTACAGTCAATTGTACAGCATCCTCCTCACTAGAACCATCCTCTAGCTACTTAGAATAGGTCCCTCCAAGCATTCAAGAGCCTACAGAACATTCCAAGCTAAAATGCAGCAATGCTGTTTTGGGGACATTAGCTACACTGGGCCAATCTTCTGGCAGATCTCCAGGCTTAGACCAAGAGGTGGCTGACTCCACACCATCTTTACCCAACAAGGTCATGTGTGACAATGACACGCTGCATAAGAAACGCTTTTACCCATTTTTTCAACACTACACTTAAGACATTTTAAACAACATCACTCATGCCCATAATATGATTGTTTCATAAGTGCCATTTAGTGGTCATAATGCAGTATTTTTCCTGAAATATTTCTGGTTCAATCATTTTTATTGAGTTTTCATAAGAGTTACAGCATAACAGGAGGAAGGTTAGTACAATTGAGTGTAAAAGAAGCTCTGTCCTCCCCTTACAAAGAGTCAATTTCCAGAAATATTTCAAACAAGAAAATGCTGCATTAAGGCCACAAGGTGACGCTGAGGATAATGTATTCCAATTGGACAAAACCATGTATTCTGAGTGTGGGGAAGTCTGAATACAAAGACACAGCAGGAGAATTCCTCCATCCACATCGAGTGTGTGAATGGGGGAAATGGGTCAGTTTTTTTTTTGTTTAAAGCAGAACTTCCATCCACACTTCCTCTCCTCTGCTGTAGAAATTTTGCATTTTTTGGGAAAGAATTAGGGGACAAGGGCCAGGTGGCGCGTCATCAGTGAAGCCGCTGGCTTAACCTAAAAAGCATGCAGCTTACCGATGAGGTCACAGAAGATGATGGTGTCACGGGACCGAGGAGAGGAGGGTGGGGGGGCAGAGAAGAAGCAGGACAAAGCTGGATCTGCTGGGTGGGTGAGTACCTTAAATGTGCAGGACCTGCAACCAAATTAGTGGGGGGTTAAAAAAAAGAGGGGGTATGGAGTATAAAGCTCCCCTTTTACCTGCTGGTTGAATGAAAAAAACTGACTCATCTATGGCCAGTTTTACCAATTGCAGCTGTCATATAGAAAGGGGATGTTTTTTCTTCCTCCCTCTTGGTCCTTTCTCCAGCTACATGGGGATACTATTGGAACATTGGTGAGAAGGACAGATTGATGCTTGCCATTCATATCTTTGCCTTTCCCTCTTCCCTTTCTCTCCCCATGTAGTCCTCCCTCCATCATCTGCCCTGCTTGTGGCTCTGCATACTTATCTGCATTATTATAATCTCTGTTTATCCTGACTAAGTCAAGTGCAAGTTAATCCAACTGGAAGCCTTCTGCTCCTATTACTTATTACAATCCAGACTCTTCATACTGCTTTGAATTTATAAGTATCAAACATGGGTCAGGGATATTGAATGGACTCGTAGTGAGGAGGCAGACACAGAGGTGTCAGATAAATTCATCATTGATTTTACTATTTAAAAAAATTGTCAAGAAAGGTTTATGATATTTGTTAGAACAGTAAATGTTTACTAATATGCATGTGGAAATATGTGCTCTTCATGTCTTTTATAGTCTTTTTTTGGATTGGCCCCCTGACTTTTATTGGAATAAAGTTGTAACCTTGTAGCAGTTATGTAGTGCTTCAATTCCCATTTTTGTTACATTGTACCAAAAGCCAGGGAGATGGTGGTGATTTGGGGGTCGACCGATATATCGGCTGGCCAATATATCGGCCGATATTTAGGCATTTTTGATAAATCGGCTTTGGCCGATTATTATCAAAACTGGGCCGATATATTTCACTGGCTGCCCTTCCTCCTCCCTCCTCCTCCCTCCTCCACACTCAGCAGCATCAAGCTCCGTGCTATGTGTGTGTGTGTGAAACTGAAAGTAAGATGAGAGAGAGAGGAGCTGTCAGCTTGATGTCGGGGGTGGGCGGGACCCAGCAGATATATTACACCACCCAATGGGATGGTATCTGGGCGGGCCACTACGTCTAAAGCAGACCAATCATTGTCTGGTGTAATTTAGCTGCTGGGTCCCGCCCACCCCCACATCGAGCACATCAAGCTCAATTCTAACAGCTCTCTCTCTCTCTCTCTCTTCTCTGTCAGTTTCACACATTACACTCGGCTTAGTGTGAAACCTGCCAGTGCCACTGCAAATCAGTGCCATCTGTCAGTGCCCCCAGCCAGTTCCATCTGTCAGTGCCCCCAGCCAGTGCCATCTGTCAGTGCCCCCAGCCAGTGCCATCTGTCAGTGCCCCCAGCCAGTGCCCCCAGCCAGTGCCATCTGTCAGTGCCATCTGTCAGTGCCCCCAGCCAGTGCCATCTGTCAGTGCCACCAGCCAGTGCCAGTGCCATCTGTCAGTGCCCCAGCCAGTGCCATCTGTCATTGCCCCCAGCCAGTGCCAGTGCCATCTGTCAGTGCCCCCAGCCAGTGCCAGTGCCATCTGTCAGTGCCCCCAGCCAGTGCCAGTGCCATCTGTCAGTGCCCCCAGCCAGTGCCATCTGTCAGTGCCCCCAGCCAGTGCCAATCAGTGCCACCCAAATCAGTGCCACCGCCAATCGGTGCCATCTGTCAGTGCCACCCAAATCAGTGCCATCAGCCAGTATCAGTGCCATCTGTCAGTGCCCCCAGCCAGTGCCATCTGTCAGTGCCCCAGCCAGTGCCACCAGCCAGTGCCATCTGCCAGTGCCACCAGCCAGTGTCAATCAGTGCCACCAGCCAGTGTCAATCAGTGCCATCTGTCAGTGCCACCAGCCAGTGTCAATCAGTGCCATCTGTCAGTGCCAGTGTCACCGCCAATCGGTGCCATCTTTCAGTGCCACCAGCCAGTGTCAATCAGTGCCATCTGTCAGTGCCACCCAAATCAGTGCCACCGCCAATCGGTGCCACCAGCCAGTGCCAACTGTCAGTGCCCCCAGCCAGTACCAATCAGTGCCACCAGCCAGTGCCATCTGTCAGTGCCACAAGCCAGTGCCAATCAGTGGCATCTGTCAGTGCCACTGCCAATCGGTGCCATCTGTCAGTGCCACCGCCAATCAGTGCCATCTGTCAGTGCCACCGCCAATCAGTACCATCTGTCAGTGCCACCAGCCAGTGCCAATCAGTGTCACCCGCCAGTGCCACCTGCCAGTGCCAACCAGTTCCTATTGCAAGTGCCACTGCCAATCAGTGCCATCTGTCCCAAACTAGTGCCATCTGTCAGTTCCAAACCAGTGCCCCCTGCTGCCAATCGGTGCCATCTGTCAGTTCCAAACCAGTACCACCTACCAATGCCAGCCAGTGTCACCTGCCAGTGCCATCTGTCAGTTCCAAACCAGTGCCATCTGTCAGTTCCAAACCAGTGCCACCTGCCAGTGCCAATAGTGCCATCTGTCAGTTCCAAACCAGTACCACCTGCCAATGCCAAGCAGTGCCAGCCAGTGCCACCTGCCAGCGCCATCTGTCAGTTCCAAATCAGTGCCATCTGTCAGTTCCAAACCAGTGCCACCTGCCAGTGCCAATAGTGCCACCTGCCAGTGCCAATAGTGCCACCTGCCAGTGCCATCTGTCAGTTCCAAACCAGTGCCACCTGCCAGTTCCAAACCAGTGCCACCAACCAGTGCCATCTGTACTGAGGACATCAAGTGTGTGCTAGAGTGACAGGAGTAAGCAGGAAGGAATGGAGTGGGTGAGGTGTTTTTTTTTTTTCAATCGGCCTAAAATATCGTCCACAAAAATCGGCATCATATATCGGCCATCGGTCGCCCCAATTTCTAAATATCGGCATCGGCCAGAGAAAAACCCATATCGGTCGACCTCTGGGGTTTAGAAGCCACCTGGGCAGATTTTTTTACATTCAACAACAATATTTTAAATGGGTTGTAAGGTCAGAAGGTTTTTTTATCTTAATGCATTCTATGCATTAAGATAAAAAGCCTTCTGTGTGCAGCAGCCCCCCTCAGCCCCCCTAATACTTACCTAAGCCTCCTCTCTATCCAGCGATGTCCACAAGTGTATCGGCCATCTGGGACTCTCGCTCCTGATTGTTTGAGACACAGCAGCAGTGCCATTGGTTCCCATTGCTGTCAATCAAAGTCAGTTAGCCAATCAGGAGAGAGAGAGGGCGGGCCGAACCACAGTTCTGTGTCTGAATGGATACAGGGAGCTGTGGCTCGGCCTGGGTGCCCCAATAACAAGCTGCTTGCTATTCCTCACAGTCTTCAGAAAATAATTACACCCAGTATCATTCAACCCAAAAGTCTAAGGACATAATTTGAATGAATAGGGCTCATGACTCCACCTCCTAAGTATCTTCTCTACCATACTCTTTATTTACTGTATAATGAAGCAGAGACATCACTCACGATAGCATAACTCTCGGCATCAGGAGAGGACCACCTGGACCGGAGAAGAGACAAAGAGAAGAATCTTGAATACAGATCTTCATTTTAAATGATTATTTAATTTCTAGTGATCTCCATGATTTGATTTTTAATTTTGTTGTGTCAAGTTACCACAATTAACATTATTATACTGTATTTTTTGTCCTTCAAGGAGATTGGTTGGTGTTATCTGTCCCTTTTTAATTAGACTTTTTTTTATTTTAAATGTATCTGCCTACTCACAATCTAATTTTTTTAGTTTAATAAAAACACATAGGCAAGTATTAATTGTAAAAATAAATTCCATTTATTCTGATATATAAGAAAATATATAGAAGGCAGCGCTGGAGAACCTGCTGCAATTTGTGCATCCTTGGGACCCCAGGGCACACATCAACTCTGTGTGGACACTAAAATTGGGACCTTGAGAAGCACATCCAGTTGGGAGCACAATCTGGTCCTGAACTCCCAGAGGTCAGGAACAGCAGCAGGTGAGATATATGTCCCAAGTCTGTGGTACTACATTAGCCTGCCTTCTGTCAGACCACATTGAAGCAAGGCCATCACTTTCTAGTCTTCTTGGTAGCCTTCCCTGCAGCCTTCTTTGCAGCCTTCTCTGCAGCCTTCCTTGTGCGCTTGGTTGGAGCCTGTGTCTCTGGAGGTGTGCTCGTGTCAGGAGGAGGAGAAGGAGGTAGAGGAGAAGGAGGTGGAGGAGGAGGAGGAGGAGAAGGAGAAGGTAAAGGAGGCGGAGGAGGAGGAGGTGGAGAAGGCTGGGCGACCTCACAAATGGCAGTATTTGTGGTAATTGTCCCCATCAATCCCTTATTTAGCAAGCTGAGAAGCAGGGGCTCACATAGGAGGCGTTGGTCCATTGCCATCAGGTTCATTTTAGCACCAACTAGGGTGGCATAGGCCTCTTCAGTTGTGGTTGGCTCTTGGAGTGTGGCATGTGCCTCTCTAATCAGGGCCATTGCTGCATCACTTGTGCTCCTATCCCTCCTGGTCCTTCTTGTTGTAAGGTGGATGGGAGGCACCTGACATCCTGTTGTTCTTCTGCCACTTGGCCTGGGCCACCTCCTGTCTGCCACTGGGCCCTGCCTCCTCCTGTCTGCCACTGGGCCCTGCCTCCTCTTGTCTGACAGTGGGCCCTGCCTCCTCCTGCCTGACACTTTCCAGCCTCTCATTCTGGCTGATGTCTTCCTGTGTATGAAAAAGGGACATAGTTTGAGTTTTTGGTTCATCAATCACACACAATTTTCAGCTCATGACTGTTGCAAATTGAATGTAAATAAATAGAAAAGACTATCATTATGACCCCAGCAGTTTTCTTTCTTGTCCCAATCTTTTTTGGCCACTACTGTCTATTGATATGTAAAACACTTTTTGATCAAAATTTTTGTTTTCTTTCCATATTAACATCTTGTTTTTACAGCATTAATTTTATCACAATAAATGTTTAGAAAATACTATACCTGGCTCCAGATGTCCAAATCCGGAACAAATTAAACAGAACGCACTGAAGAACAGCAGGGCCTATGAAGAACGACCTGAAAATCAGAAACGAGCGGAAAAGAACGCACTGAAAAACAGATACGACCTGACTACTCGCCCTGAAAGACAGATACGAACCCACAAGCACAAACTGAACAGCAGAAAATGAACTGAAAGCACGAAGACTGAAAAGCGCGAATCGTCTCTCCCCAAACTTTTACTAACACGCAGTAACACGAGATCAGAAAAAGCAGCCCAAGGGGTGGCGCCATTGGAATCGAACTTCCCCTTTATACTGCAGTCGTACGCGTTGTACGTCACCGCGCTTTAGACTGACAAGATTTTGGATTGACAGTGTGTATTCAAGGAAAGCTTGGCAAGAATCCCGTCAAGCTTGACAAGAATCTCGTCGAGAAAACCAACGGTTTTTTTACGACGGGATTCTCGGCCGTGTGTACAGGGCTATACAGATTCTCCTTTAACTTAAAACTCCAACTATCACCATTTTCTTTACCTAGCATTTACCTCTGCTTAAATGTGCACTATATTGTAAAAAAGTATTGGGACGCCTGCCTTTACACGCACATGAACTTTAATGGCATCTCAGTCTTAGTCCGTAGGGTTCAATATTGAGTTGGCCCACCCTTTGCAGCTATAACAGCTTCAAGGCTGTCCACAAGGTTTAGGAATGTGTCTATGGTGATGTTTGACCATTCTTCCAGAAGCGCATTTGTGAGGTCAGGCACTGATGTGGACAAAAAGGCCTGGCTCGCAGTCTCCACTCTAATTCATCCCAAAGGTGTTCTATCAGGTTTAGGTCAGGACTCTGTGCAAGCCAGTCAAGTTCCTACACCCCAAATTTGCTCATCCATGTCTTTATCTACCTTGCTTTGTGTTCTGGTCCAAATCATTTGGTGGAGGGGGGATTATAGTGGGGGGTTGTTTTTTTAGGGGTTTGGCTTGGCCCCTTAGTTCCAGTAAAGGGAACTCTTAAGGCGTTAGCATACCAAGACATTTTGGACAATTTCATGCTCCCAACTTACTTTGTGGAAACAGTTTGGGGATTGCCCCTTCCTGTTCCAACATGACTCCTCACCAGTGAACTGTTTTATTGTTATCTGTAACATAAATAGATAGGTTGTACTTTACAGTATCATATAATAAATATAATGACACCTCCATATTTCAAAAGCATACAGCCTACAGTGACAGGTCCCCAACTGCCATCATTTCCCCAGAAGGCTATCCTTGCCTTCCACTAGCACATGGAATGTAATATGTCTGTGATGCTGGATCACCCTTTCAGTCACAGGGTATAAACATATGACACATGGTTTAGCAAGCATGGGGCAGGGATTCTACATATCCTTTATGGTACACAGGGTCAATATGCTGATGGCTGGGAAGGATGCAGGATGGGGAACATCTCTGTAGTAGGTGGTTGCAAATTGTGTCTTATACATTGGTAACAGTACAGTCACTTGCACAGCCTCCTCCTTACTAGCACCATCCTCTAGCTATTCAGAACGATTAGTCCCTCCACTCATCCCAGAGCCTACAGAACATCCCAAGCTAAATGCAGCAACGCTGTTTTTGGGACAGGAGCTACACTGGGCCAATCTTCTGGCAGATCTCCAGGCTTAGACCAAGAGGTGTCTGACCCCACGCCATCTTTACCCAACAAGGTCATGTGTGACAATGACATGCTGCCTAAAAAAACGCGTTTACCCATGTTTTAAACACTACACTTAAACAGGAGGTCCACCCAAATTTTTTTTTTAAAAGCCATCAGCTACAAATACTACAGCTGCTGACTCTTAAAAAATGGACACTTACCTGTCCAGTGTGCCCGCGATGTTGGCAGACAAGGCTGAGCAATCGCTCGGTCCTCGGATGCTGCCGCCACCATGCTCGGCGAGGAAATCAGGAAGTGAAGCCTTGCGGCTTCACTGACCAGTGCCCTACTGCGCATGCGCGAGTAGCGCGGCGCGCCGTCACTGGTCCCCGCTCTCTCCTGTGAACAGTGCGTTTCCCAGGAGACAGCGGGGGGACGGGAAGTGGCGTAGACTCCCACGGGAGTCTATGCCCAGAAGTGGGTGCAAATACCTGTCTTAGATGGGTATCTGCACCCCCCTCCCCCCTGAAAGGTGCCAAATGTGTCACCGGAGGGGGGGAGGGTTCTGAAAAGCGGAAGTTCCATTTTTGGGTGGAACTCCGCTTTAAGACATTTTTAAATCACATCACTCATGCCCATAATATAATTGTTTGATAAGTGCCATTCAGTGGTCATAATGCATTATTTTTCCTGAAATATTTCTGGTTCAATCATTTTTATTGAGTTTATATAAGTTACATAGTTACATAGTCGGTAAGGCTAAAAAAATACAATAGTCCATCCAGTTCAACCTGTGTAGGTGCATGTATTAGTGTCTATAATGATTTCCCATATCCCTGTATGTTGTGCCCTTTAAGATGTATATCTAAGAGTCTTTTAAAGATATCCATACTCCCTGCATCCACCACCAATTGTGGGAGAGAGTTCCACATCCTTATTGCCCTAACAGTGAAGAACCCCCTACGCAATTTAAGGTTACCGCTTCTCTTCCAGTCTCATTGTGTGGCCCTGTGTCTTTTTACACTCCCTAGGACTTAATAGTTTATTTCCTATGCTGGGATCCCCATTGAGATATTTTTAGATCACTATCATGTCCCCTCTTAAGCGTCTTTTCTCCAGCGAGAATACATTTAGTTTTTACAGACGTTCCTCGTAATTGAGGTCCTCTAGTCCCCTTATAAGTTTTGTACCCTTCTTTAGACTCTCTCTAGCTCCAGCACATCCCTTCGGAGGACTGGTGACCAAAACTGAATGGAAAACTCCAGATGAGATATGACCAGAGCTTTATAGAGTGGCAGAATTATAGTTTTGTCCCTGGAGTATATCCCCTAAGTTACAAAAGAGTTACAACATAACAGCAGGAAGGTTTGTACAAATGATTGTTAAAGAAGCTCTGTCATCCCCTTACAAGGAGTACATTTCCAGAAACATTTCAAACAAAAAAATGCTGCATTAAGGCCACAAGGTGTCACTGACTATAATGTATTCCAATTGTACAAAACCGTGTATTCTGATGGTGGGGAAGTCCGAATACAAAGACACAGCAGGAGAATTGCATCCACATCGAGTGTGTGAATGGGGGAATTGGGTCAGTGTTTTTTTTTGCTTAGAGCAGAGCTTCACCCTCCAGGGCATGTTGCCTCCCATCGACCCCCCCCCCCCTCTCCTCTGCTGTAGAAATTGGGCATTTTGTGCCTGTTTTTTTGTAGAAAAAGCCTGACCCCCACAAGCCCCCCCCTGCATCATTTGCCTAGGCGACTGACGTGCACTTTGACCACATTGTATCCTGGGATATGTCAGTCTCATATCACAGTAGACATAGTCCTTCATTAGGAAAGGAGGAGGGGGCAGGGCCAGGTGGTGCGTCATCGGTGAAGCCGTCGGCTTAACCCGAGAGAGCCTGCAGCTTACTGATGACGTCATAGAAGATGATGGTGGCACCGAGGGGGGTGCAGAGAAGAAGTGGGCCTCAGCAGAACAAAGATGGATCTTCTGGGTGGGTGAATACCTTAAATGTGCAGGACCTGCGGGGGCATGGCGACCGGACTCTAAGATAGACGCTTAGCCCAGGAGCTCCACTCGCCTACCGGAGATAATCCGAATACATCAGCGTCCACCGGTGCAATCCACAGCACTAAATACCTTCATCTGGCTGGCTATCACCCGCTGCACCAACCGAGGATGACGAGGAATATAAAGAAGCCCAAGCAGCCGCAGAAAATGGGCAGTTTCCTCATCTATTCCGGGTGCGGGCTCCAATAAAATGGCGGCGGCACCAGGGACACTCGGCCAGACTACAGGCCCGGAGCGCAGCCCATCAGCCGCGGTTTGTCCTCAGATACCATCCGCCCGGCCTTACTGAACACTGCATCCTCCTCTGGGACATCCACCCCCACCACACGGAGCCCAGTGAAGTCCAAACCGAGGAGGGACTCCCCGCCTAGGCCACAGACAGACCAGACAAGTATGGAGGTAAGCGGTCTAACACTGCCACAGCAGACCAGCACCCACAGGGGGGACCCCATAGCAGACTTCCTCACGTCAGACAGACCAGTGTCTGAAACAATGCTGAAAGACATCCTGCTGTCCCTGAGATCCTCCCTTCAGTCAGATATGATTAAAGGATTGAACAAATGCCAGAGGGAAGTTTAGGCCCTGGGACACAGAGTTCACCAAGTTGAAAACAAGATGGAGGAATATACATCCTCATACAATACGATGGTGGAGGCACACATAGCACAGGGAGAAGACATAGAATGGATAAAGGACAAAATGGCGGACCTTCGAGGACAGGTCCAGGAGGAACAATCTCGAACAGAGAGGCGTACCTGAATCTGTTCCCCCTAACCAGCTCCTGCAATATGCCCAGACCCTGTTCTCTACTATGTTACCAGGAGCAACAGTGCAGGATCTCCTTGTGGACAGGATCCACAGGGTCCCCAAACCATCATTCCTCCCTGACGATACTCCCAGAGACGTTCTGATGAGGGTACATTTTTACCCTATATTTTTACTATCAAGGACCAAATCTTACAGGCCTCTCGCAAGCCAGGAGGTATCCCTCAGCAGTATGCCACAATCAGACTGCTCCCGGACTTATCCAGGCACACAGTACAACGCCGTCGCAACCTGCTGATCCTTACCATACCTCACAAAAGGAGTACCATATATGTATCAAAATTGGAAGAAGGGATGGGTGCATTATGCCAATGGGGAATACTTCCTGATCAACCTGCCCAACAACAACCTCTCTCAGGCTTGCAACCCTTGCAAAACGACTGGCAGGTGGTGTCCCACAAGCACTAATCTAAAAAGAAAACCGGTGGAAACGCATAACTCCGATCCACATACATGCTCGAATATCTCCGGGGTCGAGATTTCGCTGTTTGAATCTCCTTTGCACCCCTCTACTATCAGTAGCAGCTACGACTTCACGAGGATCAGTTTAGGGATCCATTTCTTATCCTAACCCAGTTGTCTTTTTTTTTTCTTTTTTGTTCTTTCTATTGTTTACTTGATATACACAGATCCGCCAGAATTGACATGACTACCGTTGTGAAAGAAGTTATGATCCAACTACCCTCCCCGCACAGCTTGACAGCATCTAAGAGTGAATCCCATGGGAACAGTAAGTACCCACATGACATCTCCACACAAACTCTCCCATATCTGTTACAATGACGATCAAATTTCTCTCCCTTAATGCCTGGGGATTAAATCACCCAGCTAAACGATTCTCCATGTGGAATTAAGCCACTAAACAAGGGGCAGACATTCTTTGCGTACAGGAAACACATTTCCAGCTACACAAATCCCTGCAATGCTTGCATAAAGACTTTCCGCATGTATACATGGCCTGTACACCTGACAGCAAAAAAAGAGGTGTCTTACTTGCCATCAAGAACTCTCTTTCCATTCTTTTTTTTATAATCAATTTTATTTTATTTTATTATAAACTTCAACATTTCCATTCAGCATTGTACATTCTTATATTACATAATTTACATAAGACACAAATGAACCTTACAGGAAAGAACCAGGTACAAAATTGTCTTATCAAAAGTTTATCAATTATGTTATCCCCCCCAAAAAGAAAAAAGGAATAGAAAAAAAAGAAAATGAAAAAATAAAATAATTCCCTCTCCCCCCTCCCTCCACGCCATCCCTGGCTGCGGAGGAGTAAGTCTGCTCTATCCCTACTCACTCCATTCCCTCTACTTGAGTCGTGTTTTCTCCTACTGTGCCCTTCTGTGTCACTTAAACAACACCCCCTCCTACTTCCAAAAAGGCCACTGATGGCCATAGTTACTATTCTTTTTTTAATGTGGAGAAAATAAAAATATGTGTATGTATATTGTGCCTCGTGGTTAAGTATTAATTACCCATAATTGTGTGTGGTGGCCCCCATGGCCTAATTCCCCAACTTAAGTGACAACAAACGCGCCAAAAAAAAAAAAAAAAAGGAATAGGGGAGGGATCCCCTCTCCTACTTCCACGTGTTTATTGATTCCCCTCTACCCAGACCTCATAAGAGGCCACTAATGGCCATGGTGTTAAAATAGATGATTATACCTTGTGATATCTTCACCTGTGTTTACATTCAAGTGATCCTTCTGATCTACTCTTCCCCAATAAATAAACAACAAAAAAAAATTGGTGATATCCTCGCAGTGATCATGTACAATCTATGTACAATCTATGTCCAAATACTACTTTAAATCCCTCTTCTCCTGTGTGTGCCCTATTCCTTATCATCCACCCCCCTTCCCATCCCTCCCCTCACTATTTCAACATGACTTAACTCCCTCTCTCTCTCCTAATTAGGGGTAGACATCTCACTCCACACTATCAAAGCTGTAAGAATTTATTAGGGAGGTCAATGAGAGAGAGAGGGGAGGGGGGGGAAGAAAAAAAAAAGGAAAAATCTAAATTAACAAATAAAATAAGAAGGAAAATATATCATTCCTGGTCAAGGTTCATGGTTCGGCTCTTTATTCTTCTATAGCTGAAACCATAAGCAACTATACTGGGGATCCTTATGGATCTGCTACGCCCCCTGCTTTCCCACTCCATGTCTCTTATCCTCAGCCCATCTCAGGTGCACACTCTATCCAGCCTGCCCATGTCTTATCAAATTCCCCTTTTTTGTCTTTCACTACTTGCGTTCACCTTTCAGCTTCCATTATATGGTTGACCTCCTTTTTCCAGTCCTCTAGTGTTGGACAGGCGGTCTGTTTTCAAAATCTGGGGATTAATCATTTAGCTGCGTTCAATAAGTGTGGTGTGATACTCTTCCTGTAGGTTTTAAAGGAGCCGGGTGTTCCATGGAATAGAAAGTATAGGGGCGTAAGCTCCATAGGTCTAGGGGTCAACCTCTCAATCCACGGTGCGATTGATAACCAGAATGTTTTAATCCTGGGGCATTCCCACCACAAGTGGAGAAATGTACCCCTCTGCTCACATCCTCTCCAACACCGAGCATCTGCCGCTAGGTACATCTGAGTTAATCTTACTGGCGTCCTGTACCACCTTGTCATAAATTTATAAGCCATTTCCTGAACGTACAAACTTATAGATGTAAAATAGTTTGATTTGATCTTTTTTTTAATTTGTTCCTCTGACAGTTCTTTATTTAACTCTCTTTCCCATTCCCTGATAAAGTATGGGACTGTACTCTTTTGGGCTCCTAGTATCAATCTGTACATCTGAGATAACAGATGTCTAGCGTCCCTCAAGCGCACACACTGGCCCTCAAACACCGTAATTGAGTTTAATGATCTCAGTAGAGGTTTCAT
Organism: Rana muscosa; assembly: GCA_029206835.1. Classification (NCBI taxonomy): domain Eukaryota; kingdom Metazoa; phylum Chordata; class Amphibia; order Anura; family Ranidae; genus Rana; species Rana muscosa. The sequence goes on along the minus strand of CM055118.1, from coordinate 363,479,015 downwards.
CTTGTTAAAGAAACCTGTCATTTGATAGTATCTCCAACCTGATGTGGGTATATTCCCTAGGGCCGAAACCAGCTCTGAATAGGCTGCTAAGGTTCCCCTCTCTCTCCTTTCAACCCAAAGACATTGTTCTTGACGAAGGAGGCAGGTACATAGTTGTCGCAGGGGACATAAACTCCAAACCTTACACGATTGTCACGGTGTACGCCCCTAACTCACACCAACTCCGCTTTATAAAAAAAAGTCCTTGACAGACCAAAACCCCATAAAATATGGCAACCTTTTGATATGTGGAGACTTTAACATCACTTCAGACCCAAGGCTGGACACTTCCTCACGTAAATCTAAAGGCACTCTGTCACTTCAGTCAATGATCCACAATTAGGGATGAGCTTCGAGTTCGAGTCGAACTCATGTTCGACTCGAACATTGCCTGTTCGCCCGTTCGCCGAACAACGAACAAATTGGGGTGTTCGCGGCAAATTCGAAAAATCTATGGGATAAATCTAAAGTGCTAATTATAAAGGCTAATATGCAAGTTATTGTCCTAAAAAGTGTTTGGGGACCCGGGTCCTGCCCCAGGGGACATGTATCAATGCAAAAAGAAGTTTTAAAAACGGCCGTTTTTTCGGGAGCAGTGATTTTAATAATGCTTAAAATGAAAAAATAAAAGTGAAATATTCCTTTAAATTTCGTACCTGGGGGGTGTGTATGATATGCATGTAAAGTGGCGCATGTTTCCCGTGCTTAGAACTGTCCCTGCAAAAAGTGTCATTTTTGAAAGAAAAAAATGCATTTAAAACTGACTCGCGGCTATTAATGAATTGTCGGCTCCCGGCAATACATACAAAAGTCATTGATAAAAAAAAAAAAAAAGCGTGGGGGTTCCCCAGAATTCAATTACCAGGCACTTCAGGTCTGGAATGGATATTAAGGGGAACCCCGCCGCAAATAAAAAAAAAATTGACGTGGGGTTCCCCCAAATATCCATTCCAGGCCCTTCAGATCTGGCATGGATTTTAAGGGGAACTCCACCCCAAATTTAAAAAAAAAATGGCGTGGAGTCCCCCTAAAAATCCATACCAGACCCCTTATCCGAGCACGCAACCTGGCCGGCCGCAGGGGAAAAGGGGGGGACGAGAGAGCGGCCCCCCCTCCCTCCTGAACCGTACCAAGCCACATGCCCTCAACATGGGGAGGATGTCCCCATGTTGATGGGGACAAGGGCCTCATCCCCACAACCCTTGCCCGGTGGTTGTGGGGGTCTGCGGGCGGGGGGCTTATCGGAATCTGGAAGACCCCTTTAACAAAGAGGACCCCCAGATCCCGCCCCCCCCCTATGTGAATTGGTAAGGGGTACATTGTACCCCTACCATTTCACGAAGAAAGCGTAAAAAAATGTTTAAAAAAACACACAAACACCTTGAAAAAGTCCTTTATTAAGAAAAAAAAAAAAAAACATTCCAGCGGTGAAATCCAGTGTCCCGCGGCGATCCCGATGTCCAGCGCTGTCCGTCATTGGTTGTGCCTGAGCGGACCTGATGGGGAACTCCCTCTCAGTATTTTAAATGTATAGACCCGCCCCTTCTAAAGTTCCCCATCAGGTCCGCTCAGCGGACCAGATGCGGAACATGAGAAGGGGCGGGTCTATACATGTATTACCAAAGTGAGAGCAGTTCCCCATCAGGTCCGCCTCCTCGGTATGTCGGACCCGCCTACGTCATTGGCTTGAGCGGGGAACTTCCTTCACTGTGTAATTTAAATTTACATAGTGAAGGAAGTTCCCCGCTCAAGCCAATGACGTAGGCGGGTCCGACATACCGAGGGGGCGGACCTGATGGGGAACTGCTCTCACTTTGGTAATACATGTATAAACCCGCCCCTTCTCATGTTCTGCATCTCGCCCGCTGAGCGGACCTGATGGGGAACATTAGAAGGGGCGGGTCTATACATTTAAAATACTGAGAGGGAGTTCCCCGTCAGGTCCGCTCAGGCACAACCAATGAAGGACAGCGCTGGACATCGGGATCGCCGTGGGACACTGGATTTTACCGCTGGAATGTTTATTTATTTATTTTTTTAAATAAAGGACTTTTTCAAGGTGTTTGTGTGTTTTTTTAAAAAAAAATTTACGCTTTCTTCGTGAAATGGTAGGGGTACAATGTACCCCTTACCAATTCACATAGGGGGGGGCCGGGATCTGGGGGTCCCCTTTGTTAAAGGGGTCTTCCAGATTCCGATAAGCCCCCCGCCCGCAGACCCCCACAACCACCGGGCAAGGGTTGTGGGGATGAGGCCCTTGTCCCCATCAACATGGGGACATCCTCCCCATGTTGAGGGCATGTGGCCTGGTACGGTTCAGGAGGGAGGGGGGGCCGCTCTCTCGTCCCCCCCTTTTCCCCTGCGGCCGGCCAGGTTGCGTGCTCGGATAAGGGGTCTGGTATGGATTTTTAGGGGGACTCCACGCCATTTTTTTTTTAAACTTGGGGTGGAGTTCCCCTTAAAATCCATGCCAGACCTGAAGGGCCTGGTAATTGAATTCTGGGGAACCCCCACGCTTTTTTTTTTTTTTTTTTATCAATGACTTTTGTATGTATTGCCGGGAGCCGACAATTCATTAATAGCCGCGAGTCAGTTTTAAATGCATTTTTTTTCTTTCAAAAATGACATTTTTTGCAGGGACAGTTCTAAGCACGGGAAACATGCGCCACTTTACATGCATATCATACACACCCCCCAGGTACGAAATTTAAAGGAATATTTCACTTTTATTTTTTCATTTTAAGCATTATTAAAATCACTGCTCCCGAAAAAACGGCCGTTTTTAAAACTTCTTTTTGCATTGATACATGTCCCCTGGGGCAGGACCCGGGTCCCCAAACACTTTTTAGGACAATAACTTGCATATTAGCCTTTATAATTAACACTTTAGATTTCGAACGTTCGAGTCCATTGTATTTAATAGGGTTCTAAAGTTTACACGAACATTTTGTCTGTTCGCAGGTTCTGGTGCGAACCGAACAGGGGGGTGTTCGGCTCATCCCTGTCCACAATGAGGAATTGTTCGACACCTGGAGATGCCTTCTTGTAAACTAAAGAGACTACACCTTTTTCTCAAATAGACATGGCTCTTACTCTCGTATAGACATGTTCTTAACGGACAAATGGCTCTTGCAAAATGTAGAAACAACAAAAATTCATGATATTACTTGGTCAGACCATGCTGCCATCTCTATGTCTGTTGCGGAAAAGGGAGTCTCCTCTTCACCCCCCATCTGGCGCTGCAATACCAAACTTCTCCAAGAACAACAATATCACAAACCTATTCCCCTACACCTTAAAAACTGCTTCCAAGAAAACACAGAATCGGTCGAAGATACATATGTTTTATGGAACGCATACAAGGCCTACATGAGGGGTATACTAATACAATTAGGTGCTAAAGAAAAAAAGAGGAAGGCCCAACAATTCAATAAAGTCCTCACAGAACTGCGCGATATAGAATCCCAAAACAAAAAATCACCATCAATACCCTTAGCTAAAAAACTGAACTCCCTCAGAGAAAACCTTAGAGAACTCCTGACACAACAGTACGATAAACATCTTAGCCATCTAAAACTAAACTACTACTCCAATGCCAATAGGGCAGGCAAATACCTAGCAAATAGACTTAAAGAAGCTCGTACCAAAACTAGAATAGCTTATCTAAATCACCCCACTTCATCGCACAAAATTACCAACCCCCAAGAAATAGCAAACCAATTTGCAGAGTATTACAGCTCATTATATAACCTGCATAAAGACCCCAATACTTCCCAACCAAATACAGACAAAATCCAAGCAATTATACAGAAAATACATCTCCCTTCCCTGTCGGAACATCATCTTAGTGACCTAAATGCACCAGTCATGCCCCAAGAGGTGGAAAAAATTATCCATTCCCTCCCAAATGGGAAATCACCTGGTCCCGATGGATTCTCTAACGAATACTTTAAAACATTTAAATCTATTGCCCCACCTGTCCAAGGTCTTCAATAAAGCTGCAGACTCTGCAACTCTACCACAAGAGATGCTGAGAGCACACATAGTGACACTACCAAAACCAGGTAAAGACCCCCATACACCAGCAAATTTTAGGCCCATATCCCTTCTCAATACAGATACTAAAGTATACGCAAAATTGTTGGCCAAAAGACTGACGAACATCATACCTTTACTCATCCAGCGTGACCAGATGGGATTTGTGAAGGGGAGACAAACCTCTGATGCAACAAGGAGGATTATTAATGTGATACACCATGCTGAACAAACTTTAACGCCTTCTCTGCTGCTTTCCCTAGACGCAGAGAAGGCGTTTGATAGGGTCCATTTGACTTATATGGAAAAATTCTTAGATAGGTTTGGTTTCAAAGGGAACATACTAAATGCTGTCTTAGCACTCTATTCTTCACCGTCTGCACAAGTATATTCTGCAGGATTTCTTTCAACACCTTTCACAATTTCGAATAGGACCAGACAGGGTTGCCCCCTGTCTCAGACCATTTTTAACCTAATGATTGAACCACTGGCTGAAGCTATCCATTCCCATCCCTTGATTACGGGCTTCCAGTTTGGCTCTAGCAAACACACCATCAACTTATTTGCGGACAACGTAATCCTGCTCTTGTCCAACCCGCTCACATCCCTAAAAGAAGCACACAAAATCCTCACTGCCTTTGGGGAGATCTCCTACTACAAGGTTAACTTCACTAAATCCCTAATACTAGACCTGGGGGTGCATCCCCACACAAAAACCGCTTTACAAAAACAACTTCCATACACATGAAGCACAGGAGGCATCACCTACTTAGGTATTGTACTCACAAACAAAATTTCCGCACTTGCCAAAGCCAACCTGTCCCCGCTGATAGCCAAACTGGAAGCTCAGCTCAGGGATATGTCAAAAAAGGAAATGTCATGGATGGGTAGAATATCTGCGTACAAAATGTTGATACTGCCACAAATATTATATGTGTCTCGCACCCTGTCAATTCATATTCCCCACCATTACCTCAAGAGCTTATCAGATCTAGGTTTGAAATATATCTGGAATAGAAAGAAAGCTAGATGCTCACGAAACAACTTAACATCCCACAAACATGCAGGTGGGGCGGGATTGGTGGACATTTATGACTACTTGAGGGCAGTACGATTAAATCAAATCAAATATTGGTTACAGGACACTGATACACCACTTTGGGTAGACGTAGAAAAAGCTATATCACAGACGAAAGACTTAACACTACTAATTCTGAGAGACAGATGGGCTCAATGGGACACGACCATGCTATCACCCCCAATGCAGTCTTCCATTAAGACATGGAGGATCTTCCTAGAACAAAACCCACCAAGATATTCAGGATATAAACATCAAATTACCCTTGAAGTTGCTAGAAGCAAAAATCCCAATGCTGAAAGTAGCAGACCTGACTGACCAGGGTATAATATACTTATCAGACCTTTATGAGGGTACACGACACAAATCTGTGAACCAAATTATGACACAATATCACCTCACGAACCATAAACTGTTCAAATGTAGGCAAATTACACATCTCCTGCAACCCCTGAAACCACCAAATATAGCACTTCCGAGTAAAGTATTGCAATTCTACTCCACAGCTAAACAAGATACGAAAGGCATATCATTCTTCTACAACACACTACAAGATAAACTAACGTTCTCTAAAACTGTAGCAATGAAAAAATGGGTAGTAGATCTGGGTACCTCTTTCTCAGAAGAACAATGGAAACACACATCCACAGAAACACATCAAGCTTCCCACTGTGTTAAACACTGGGAATTGGTGATTAAAATGGCAAACAGATGGCACTATACTCCATTCAGATTAGCAACGTACTTCCCAGAAGCATCACCTAATTGCTGGAGAGATTGTGGACAAATAGGGAATCTTCTACATATGCTCTGGCACTGCCCAAATATTAAAAGCCTATGGAACCAGGTTTTCCAATTAATCTCATCCCTGACAGGAATAATCACAACCCCAGATCCTGCTTTAGCAGTTCTACACTTAAACATAGACAAATTTCAGTATAGCTTCAGACCAGTCATAACACACATTCTTTTAGAAACACGTTCACTGATCCAATGTAATTGGAAATCTAGCAAGGCCATATCTGACGTATTAACTGTGGTGCATAGGAACTACACATTTGAAAGACTAATTGCTATTAATTCTGAAAATTGCAAAAAATTTGACAACTGTTGGTCTATCTGGCCCAAAAACTTTTGACATATTGCCAAAATACTTCACTCTAACAAATATCTCTGAAATGTAAGAATGTATATCAGATGCTGTGTATATCAATTTATCCTTTGTACTTTGTTAAACTTGAAAATCTTCAATAAACATTATTGATAAAAAAATAAAAAAAAATGTGCAGGACCTGCAACTAGGTTAGTGGGGTTTTAAAAAAAAAAAGGGGTATGGAGCATAAAGTTCCCCTTTAACCCCCTGGTTGAATGCAAATGCCAATTGCAGCTGTCATATAGAAATGGGATGTTTTTTCTTCCTTCCTCTTGGTCTTTTCTCCAGCTACATGGGGACAGTATTGGAAGATTGGTGAGAAGAACAGATTGATGCCTTCTATTCATATCTTTACCCGTCCCTCTTCCCTTTCTCTGCCCATGTAGTCCTCCCTCCTTCATCTGCCCTGCTTGTGGCTCTGCATACTTATCTGCATTATTATAATCTCTGTTTATCCTGACTAAGTCAAGTGCAAGTTAATCCAACTGGAAGCCTTCTGCTCCTATTACTTATTACAATCCAGACTCTTCATACTGCTTTGAATTTATAAGTATGCCACCGGTGCAACAAAATAAAAAATTAATGATTGTGTCAATATATAGGGTTTGCTGCAGATAGCAGTTCACCATTAGTGCCAGTGGAGACAAATAGAATATATATTGTGGGAGATTAGCTTGTGAGGGATCACCTTTTCTGAATGAAGGTCAGCAAACAGGCACTTTCTTTAAAATCTGGCGGATGCCAGGTTTATTTACAGGAGGTTTGCAAATAAAAATAAACAAAACAGTCAATTCAATCCTTGCCGTCCGGCGCTAAACTAAACAATAATCTCCTCTCTATACAGTGCGGGGCTGGTCCCCGTCACCCAAAACATGAGGGTAAGCAAACCTTTCAGTCCAACACACAGAGCTCCTCTCACTCAGGTTCCTCCCTGAGTCTCCAGCCAGAGCCCTACTGTGCTCTCTTCCTGGATATTTAAAGTCCACCTGATTGTGGACTCCAGTGGACCTGAACATCCGGACCGGAACCCAGCCTGCCACAGAGGCTGGAAAAACAGGGCCGGATTCTGGTTCAGTCCCTTACAATGGAACGAATTTGATGTGAAATGTATTGATTATCGTGTATCTCACCTCACATACCGTCACAATATATATAATGGATAACTGCGCTTACCCTTTAGTGACAAAAAAATATTAGAAAATGTCAAATAATATCAAAAGATATCGGAAAAATATATGTGTCAAATATACCATCAAATATAAAGTTGCAACCTTAATGATTCACATCAATAAATAATTGTGCTTATCAAAATATATGTGTATACAAAAAGTCCCAATATGCATTCTTCATATATCAATCCACCGTGTTGAACAAAAATGTGCAATCCAACGCATTCGTGATTCGTGATTCACCACCACCTTCCAATATATGCTCTTACCAGAAAACAGTAAAATATAAGCCCGTATTGTGCCTTAATCTCTCTGGTTCTTTAAACACATGGTCAGGGATATATCCTACATGTACAGCAACATGTCTCATGTATGTCCACTGTTTTATGGTTCTCAAACTCTCATGAAAAAACAAACGGCCATCATTGCACAAAATTCCACATTTATTTCTTAAAAAAACATTTAAAAAGTTTACACTCACATTTGGATGTGCCTTAGACTGGCACTGAGTCTATCCAGCATTCCAGTAATGGCCAGTGCTGGCCGTTCCGTTTGCAGGGAGCTGGCGTGCGATTCAAGCCTCAATATCAGTGCGGATCATCTGCACTACTACAGTGTTCTACAGTGCTCTACAGTGCCATCAGTGCCACTACAGGGCCCATCAGTGCCACATCAGTGCCACTACAGTTCTCATCAGTGACACTACAGTGCCCAATAATGCATATCAGTGCTCATAAGTGAGTGCTCATCAGTGTCACCCTATCAGTGGATCCTCATCAGCGCCCATCAGTGCCACCTCATCAGTGCACATCAGTGCCAGCTAATCAGTGCAGCCGCAGTGCATTAGTGCACATCAGTGAAACCTCATTGGTGCACATTAGGGATGAGCCGAACACCCCCCAGTTCGGTTCGCACCAGAACCTGCGAAAGGCCTGAAAGTTCACGCAAACTTTAGAACCCTATTAAAGTCTATGGGACTCGAACGTTCAAAATCAAAAGTGCTAATTATGAAGGCTAATGTGTAAGTTATTGTCCTAAAAAGGGTTTGGGGACCCGGGTCCTGCCCCAGGGGACATGTATCAATGCAATTTTTTTTTTAAAAAGGCCATTTATTTGGAAGCAGTGATTTTAATGATGCCTAAAGTGAAAAATGTTTTTTTAAATATTCCTTTACATATCGTACCTGGGGGGTTTCTATAGTATGCCTGTTAAGTGGCACGTGTTTCTCGTGTTTAGAACTGTCCCTGCACAAAATTACATTTCTAAAGGAAAAAAAGGCATTTAAAACTGCTTGTGGCCTTAATGTAATGTCTGGTCCCTGCAATGTAGATGAAAATCATTGAGAAAAATGGCATTGGTACCCCCCACCCCCCCCCCAGCCCATTACCAGCCCCTTTGGGTCTTGTATGGATATTAAGGGGAACCCCACACCCAAATGTGCTGGTGCCACAACACTGTAACCCCTCACAGATACTCTAGTTGGAGCACAGGAATGAGCCCTGTTTCAAAGTATTGCATTAAAAATTGTAATTACACGCCCCTGTTAAACAGGGGCTGAAAAATTGGGCCTTAGCCACTGGTGGCGGTGCCCAGAAACAAAAATGTTCTTACATGCTATCAGCATGATCATTGAGGAGGAAGAGGATAGTCACTCAGCATAACAGGATAGTCACTCTGCATCAGCATAGGCAGTCTTGAAGGGATCTGACATTTCAAAGAAAATTATTCTGTTACATCAGCATCAGGTGCTTGGTAGCTGGTGGTGATCCAAGACTGATTCATTTTTATGAAGGTCAGTTGATCGACTAAGTCGGTGGACAGGCGCACCCTGTGATCGGTTATAAAGCCTCCAGCAGCACTGAATGTGCGTTCTGAAAGAACGCTGGATGCAGGACAGGCCAGTACCTCAATTGCATACTGTGCAAGCTCTGGCCAGTGATCCATCCTTAAGACCCAGTAACCCAGAGGATTTTCGGTGGGAAAAGTGTCCAAGTCTGATCTTGCCCCTAGGTATTCCTGCGCCATGTAAACCAGACGCTGGCGATGGTTGCTGGAACCGATCATACCTTCGGGCTGTGGACTAAAAAATTGTCTGAACGCTTCGGTCAGACGGACACCTTCTCCACCGCTCCTTCTTTGACTGACCGAAGCCTCAGCAACACGTTGTCCAGGACCAGGAATTTGTAACATCCCAGTCTCTGGAAATGTGTTGCATAGACCTTTCTGCAAGGCCTCCCGAAGATGCTTCATTCTCTGCTCCCTCTGCGACGGCAAGATAAGGTCCAAAACCTTACCCTTGAAACGTGGATCAAGGAGGGTTGCCAGCCAGTAATGATCCCTCTCCTTGATAGCATGAATACGAGGATCCTTCCGCAGGCTTTGCAGGATCAGGGAGGCCATGCAGCGTAGGTTTGCTGAGGCATTCAGTCCAGAGTCCTCTGGGTCACTCAGGACGACATGATCCGCAACCACCACCTCCCAGCCACGTACAAGTCCATGGGTGTCTTGGGACTGTAATTGATCCTTTGAAGACTGCTGCTAATGCTGAGTGCTAGGCTCCACCTCCATGCTGACACAATCCTCCTCCTCCTCCTCCTCTTCCTGTGTGATTGCCAGGCCAGCAGGAACACTGTCTGTATAAAGGGGGCCTTGAGAGGTAAGGAAGTCCTCCTCTTCCTCCCTCTGTTCTGCCTCAAGTGCCCTGTCCATTATTCCATGCAGCGTGTGCTCCAACAGGTGGACAAGAGGGACAGTGTCACTGATGCATGCACTGTCACTGCTCACCATCCTTGTGGCCTCCTCAAATGGTGCCAGGACAGTGCATGCATCCCTGACCATGGCCCACTGGCGTGGGAAAAAAATTCAAGCTCCCCTGACCCTGTCCTGGTGCCATATTGCAACATATACACATTGATGGTCCTCTGCTGCGCGTGCAGCTGCTGCAGCATGGCCAACGTAGAGTTCCACCTGGAACAACAGTACATGATAATACTATTGATTTTTTTTCCTTGTCTCTCAAAAAGAAAACACGTAGAAGAGGAAGGAGAGGGGGTCGAGGTAGAAAGAAGGGAGAAAACCAAAATGAGAAAACTGTAAAAATTTACAATTTGTCTGGTATGGAACTTTCCCCTCCTGATATTTCCCTACTCAGCAAAGGGCTTACTTTCGCCCCTACCGTCCAGCCAAATCCTTTTACTTTGTTCAAAGATTTGAACAAATTTATCAGAGATCTGACTGTCCAAAGGTTCTATAGCATACAAGTTACTAAAAATCCAAAATCTTTATGTATACCAGAACCCGCCAGCCCAGTATTAACCGTCATCCCCCCTGATGATCCAGACCTTTTTGCCTTACAGGAGCTTTATGATGAAAATTTTCATGAATAAGATTTAGAGTGGCTAACTCAACATGCCCCCACATCTCCCCCTATCATACACACTTTGCTACGTCCGAAGTCTATTTTTAATCCCACCCAGTGTAAACGGCCCTACCTACAGTCCTTCTATCAAGTGGTTTATACAGAGCTAACCCAAATGTGTAAACATGACCCCTCCCATGCCCACCTCAGATCCAATCTTAGTAGTATGGAGCATCAGTCTTTAGAACAATTAATGAGGAATGATAGTATCATTATTCGATGTGCAGATAAAGGTGGCAGCATAGTTATCCAAGATAAAACTGAATATTTAGACGGATCATTGAGACTTTTGTCAGACACCAGTACATACAAATTACTTTCCCATGACCCCACCCACCTGTATTCTGTTGAGGCTGCTGATATTATTCGGAGGGCGAGAGAAGATAATTTAATTAGCAAACATGAGGCCCATTTTATAAAGAAAAACTTTTATAGCACCCCATATTTCTATCACTTACCCAAAGTGCACAAAAGCCTTACAAAACCTCCCGGCCGTCCTATAGTTGCATCTATGGACAGTGTCACTAGTGGCTTCTCAGTCTACATAGACCAATTTTTGCAGCCTTTGGCCGAAAATTTGCCATCATATATTCGTGATGGTCCCCATCTTTTAGACATGTTAAAACCATACACCAGGGAACCCACATATTGGTGGCTGTCCCTAGACTTGTCATCCCTATACACGTCCATCCCTCATGACGTTGGCCTCCTAGCAGCTGAACATTTTTTATCCAAAGATACACTTCTTAATTTTAGGCAAGTCTCTTTTATTTTGGAAGCTTTAACATTCTGCCTTAAGCACAATCATTTTGAGTTCAACAATACTCACTATTCGCAAATTACCGGGACAGCTATGGGGGCAAATTTTGCACCAAGCTATGCCAACTTAACGATGGGATATTGGGAATATTTATTCCTCTCCAATGACCATCCTTTTGCCTCCCATATTGTGTACTATGGTTGATACATTGATGACGTAGTCATAATATGGGATGGGACGTCTGAGGACATTGAGACATTTGCCCATTATTGTAATAACAATCATTTAGGATTGTCCTTCACCCATGTCTTTGATCAGGTATCACTGGCATTCCTGGATCTCGAGTTATGCGGGTAATTCTTTTATCCACTTCGACAGCTGCCACCACCTGAGGTGGGTAAACAATATCCCTCTGAGCCAATTCTGCCGTTTGAGGAGAAATTGTACTAGGGATATTGATTATGATCACCATGGTGCCCTGCTCACCAAAAAATTCCTTGACAAAGGATATCCAGCACCTTTAGTAGAGGAAGCATGTAGATACTATCGACAAAGTAACAACATTTCTAGTATTAAGGCTATACCAGAGACCAAACCTCCAATGCGATTTATTACCCAGTTCCATGCCTGACATAAAAGAATGGAAAAGATTTTAGCTAATCATTGGTCCATACTTCTTGAGGATCCCCACCTCAAGTCGAACTTAGCAACTTTTCCTAAAGTAGTATATCGGAAGGCTCGTAACATCAAGAGCAAAATTGCCCCCAGTAAGATCCGCTCCACTGCAGAAGCTACCTCACTTATTATGATCCCCCTTCATGGTATGTTTCAGTGTAGGAAATCCCTTTGTAAGACATGCCAGTTTGTCCAACATGGCCAAAAATAATTTGTCATTAAAGGGAAGACATACACGTTTAAGGACTTTTATAATTGTTCCACAGAGTACGTCATATACTGCCTTACCTGCCCCTGTGGGCTTTTTTATGTAGGAAGGACTATCAGGGCTTTGAGGGCACGTTTCGGTGAGCATAGAAGATACATTGAGAAAGGAAGGGACCACCGAAGTGTCCCTAAACACTTTCTCTATCACCATAAGAAATCCACCTCAGGTTTGAAAGTGTGGGTACTGGAATCAATTCCAGGCACTTTACCTTGAGCCGAACGGTTTAAACGGCTTTGTCAGCAAGAATTCTTTTGGATTTATTCCTTTGGGACTTTAGTGCCTGGTGGGCTTAATGAAGAAATCGAAGTCCATACCCTTCTGTGAATAAGATATTGTGTATACCCATATCATGCATATATTTCTGTATATAGGACGCCTTTGTCATACCCACATTGCCAATTTGTATTGTACGCCCACCTATACGTGTATTTTATACATCATTTTATTATATGCTTGCTTGTGAGCATATACCAGTAGGGTCTCTGGGTATATGTGGAATATTGTGTTTTTCAATGGGGATATGTGATCAGCTTATTATTGTTAGTATTATTTGTATTTCATATGTTAAATGAGAGCCATTTATTCGGTGCACAAGCTCTGATTTTATTAAAATTTTTTAGCTTGTTAATATATATATACATTTTATTTATGCATTATATATGTGTGTATATATATTTCTATAGTTCTTCCCCATTTCCCGCCCCCCCCTTTCCCCCCCCTTGTTTTCATATTTTTTCCATATATATATTTTTTCTACATATATATATGTGTATATGGATGTTCTAGTAAGGACACAATCTTATTCCCCCAAAGTGTTTTTATATTTCTGCAATTGTTCTGCTTGTAAATAGTAATTTTTTCCCACCTTATGTATTTTAGTATTCCCCTTCCCTTCCTCTTCTTACCTACTTGGGTTTTAGTTTTTTAGCATTTCTTTCCATACTGCTTTTGTTTTGTGTGCTGGGACTTGCTGTCCCACTAATGGACACAGCACATAAATAGTACCATAGCTGCAGTACCGTGTCAGGCCTCTTGAAGGAGCAGATAGCTCAGAGCGCGTAGCCTGGTTTCTCAGTGGTGTGCTGAACACCTGTCTTTCCTTCCGGTGATCTCTCTTGTTCTGTTTCCGGTGACGTCATCATCCTCGTTCCCTGCTGGTTCTGGCTGGCTTCCTGGTGGCCACAGGATGGAAACTACACATTGCTCTGCCTACTCGTGAGCCTGGATGCACCTGAGACCGTATCACACCGCAAACTACACACACAGATGAGCCCATTTTTTACATATGTCTGTAAGTGCATCTCCTCTGTCTTTAATAAATTGTGACTAAAATATTGCACTTAGGTGGCGCTTCCTGTTTTGTTCCCCTGTCCACCTGGTGGGCATGTCACAGATTAGGCGGTTCTTGGGCAGGTTGGATTCCTTTTGCAGGTCAGCCAGCCGAGCACTGGCATTACATGACCGGCAGAAATGCCCACAGAGTTTCCTGGCCTGCTTCATGACCTCCTGTAAGCCCAGGTACCTGCCCAATAACCGCTGCACCACCAAGTTAAGGACATGAGCCAAACAGGGCACATGGGTCAGTTGTCCCTGTTGGAGGGTGGTGAGGAGGTTGGTGCCATTGTCGCAAACCACCTTTCTTGGCTTAAGCTGGCGTGGCGTCAACCACCTCTGAGCCTGCCCCTGCAGAGCTGACAGAATCTCTGCCCCAGTGTGGGTCCTGTCCCCCCAAGCAAACCAGCTCAAGCACCGCATGGCATCTTTTTGCCTGCGTACTTGCGTAGCCCCTTGAACACCGCTGGTTCCGAGGACAAAGCACAGTAAGAGGCCATGGAGGAAGAAGAAGAGGAGGGGGTGGAGGAGAGAGGTGTGTCAGAATCACCAGTAGTAGCATTTTGGAGGCGTGGTGGCGGAACAACCTCCAACACTACTGCACCTTGTCCTGAATCCTTCCCAGCTGCCAGCAGAGTCACCCAATGTGCCGTGAAAGATAGGTAACGTCCCTGTCCATGCCTGCTGGACCATGAGTCAGCAGTAATATGCACCTTACCGCTGACCGCCCTGTCCAGCGAGGCCAAGACATTGCCTTTCACATGCCGGTAGAGAGCCGGAATCGCCTTCCGTGAGAAAAAGTGGGGTTTGGGAACCTGCCACTGAGGAACCGCACATTCTACAAACTCATGGAAGAGGGCAGAGTCTACCAGCTGTAAAAGCAGCAGTTGAAGTGCTAGCAATTTAGCCAAGCTAGCATTCAACCGCTGGGCATGTGGATGGCTGGGAGCGAACTTCTTTCGGCGGTGCAGCAGCTGGGGCAGGGAAATTTACCTGGTACAATCTGACGTTGGTGTACCGATAGCAGATTGCCCGCAAGTACTTGGCTGTGACACACTTAATTCTACACCTTCATTCCTCTCAGTGAAGGTTTCAGAGAGCACTGAAGGTATAGTAGGGTTGGAGATGGTGTGGGTTCTTTGGTGTGGGTCTTTTTTGTATGCTTGCCAATTGACTGCATGGCAGGTCGACATATGTCTGGTCAAGCACGTGGTGCCCAAGCGGCTCATGCTTTGGCCACGCGAGATACGTTTTAGACAAATGTTGCAAATAGCAACGGTGTGATCTGCTGCACACGTCTCAAAAAAGGCCCACACCAAAGAACTTTTGGAATAACGCGCAGAGACAGCAGCGCCCTGAACATGCGGAACACTGCGGTGTGATGCAGTCAGTTGTCTGCCCCTAAGCTGGCGCCTGGAGGGCATCCTGCCTCGTTGGAGATGTGCCTCCTCCTCCTCCTCCTCTCTCCTATCAGGCACCCACGTGGAGTCAGTGACCTCATCATCCCCTCCCTCCTCATCACTGGAGCAAATCTGGCAGTATGCTGCATCTGGGGGAACATGACTGCCAGATTGCTGTCCTTGTTGGGCACCCCCTCTCTCTGGGCTTACGTTACTGCCTTCATCTAGCTGGGTACCATCATCGGAGCCTTCAAAACACTGGGCATCCTCCTGGAGCATGTACCTAACACTGTGGTCAAACAGTTTGGGGGACTCCTCAGGAGGACATGGTGGGGCTAGGGAAGGAGTGACTGATGCCATTGAGCCGAGGGAAGAGGCCGCGTAAGAGGCTTTGGCCAATTATGGCTCTCTGTTTTTTGCGCGCTGTGATTGGCCAAAGCATGCGAGTCATAGTGCATGCTTGGCCAATCATCAGCCAGCAATGCACTGCGATGCCGCAGTGAATCATGGGCCGTGACGCGCCACTTGAATTTGGCGCAAACGGCCCATAATGTTCGAAATTCGGGGAACAGGCGATGTTCGAATCGAACATGGGTTCGACTCGAACTCGAAGCTCATCCCTAGTGCACATAATTGCATCCTCATCAGCACCCATCAGTGCACCCACATGAACACCCATCAGTGCAGCCTCTTCAGCACCCAGCAGTGCAGCCTCATTAGACCAGCCTCATCAGCACTCATCAGTGCAGCCACATCTGTCCTAGTGTCCCTATCGCACCACAACCCACAGTCACCTGTATGGCTAAAAAATATTTTTCCACCAGTGAGGAGGCATACCAGCTTTTAAGCCTGAGCGAAGAGAGCAGCGGGGAGCTCTCTGAATCTGAGTCTGATCCTGATTCGGATGAACCAATTTTAAGCAGTGGGTCTGCTACCGAATCGGAGGAAGAGGAAAGTGTGCCCATGAAAAAAAGGTGTTCTGGCGAGGAGCAGGCTACTACAAGTAGAGCAGTGGCATCAACCAGCAGCTCCCTGCCATCCACCATTAGCGCAGTGGCATCCACTAGTAGTGCAGTGGCATCCACGGGAAATTGAGTACCACTGCAAGAAAGGCCAAGCACTAGTGGGGTGTCATCTCAGCCCAAAGGGTTAGGGTCCCTGCCAGCCTTTCCTATGCCCTTCAAAACCCTCTGTGGTTTCCCCCTAATTCAGGAGCAGCAAACATCCCCCCTTTTACCGCCCAGCCCAGTGTCCAGGGAAACATAAGACATTTTGCCCTTTTTGATTTTTTTTATTACATTTTTTCCGAAAACCTATTATCTTCCATCATGGCCCAGTGCAACCTCTATGCACAACAGTTCATATCAAGCAACCCAGGTTCAAGTTATGCCCATCCCTATGAGTGGGGAGAACTAAACGTGGAGAAATGTTAAACATTTTTGGGCCTCACTTTCAATATGAGACTCACAACAAAAATTAATTATACTCCTACTGGTCTACCCACCCCATCCACCACATGCCAATCCCTTATGCCAAGATCAAGATACCTATCGATTATGCGGTTCCTCCATTACAATGACAACACCCAATGCCCTCCCTGAAGTGACCCAGCTTAAGACAAATTATTTAATATTCGGCCACTTCTAAATTTTTTCCCTGACAAATTTTCCCAGTTATTTATCCCCGACTAAAATATCTCTGTGGATAAGTCACTTGTCCACTTCACAGGCAGGCTGAGCTTCAATAAGTTTATCCCCAGCAAAAGGGTCTGATATGGGGTTAAGCTCTACAAACTAAGTGACCGAGCCACGGGGTACATTTATGCCTTCCTGGTGTACAAAGGGAAGGACACCCAGCTGCATCCCCCTGAATGCCCAGAGTACATTGGAGCCAGCGGAAACGTTGTTTGTGAGCTTGTCTATCCACTCTTAAAAGGATTACCATCTATATGTGGATAATTACTACATGAGCTTGCCCCTCTTCCGCAATCTTCACCGGAGGAAGACTCCATCATGCGGTACAGTGAGAGCAAATAGGAAGGGCTTCCCGCAAAGGCTCATTAATGAAAGACTACGATGAAGGGAGACAGCGAAGGATGAGATATTGGCTATAAGGTGGAGGGACAGAAGAAACGTCTACATGCTGATTGATTCATGATGATACCTACGTAAAAATCCCTAGAAGAAATGGCCCAATCCAGAAACCAGCTTGTGTCCACGACTATAATTTTTTTCATGGGGGGGAGTTGACTTTATTGATCAAATTATTGAACCCTACCTTCCCACAAGAAAAACCCGCCATTGGTATAAAAGAGTCTCTTTTAATTTTTTTCAGTCTGGCCCTGTATAATACTTATACTATATACCGTAAATCTACCGAGACCCTCTGTATCCTATCTTCATTACCAAAAATAAATTATCACCGCCCTATTGTACACTGAAGGTCCACCAGAAAGCATTCACTCTGATTCAGTGAGCAGACTCCATGAATGCTACTTTCCTGAGAACCCCCCCCCCCCCTGTGAAACAGACCAAAGACGTCAAAAGAAATGCCGGGTGTGCCCCAGAGAAAGAGTTAAGGCCCGTACACACGGTCTGACTTTTTGCCAACAAACTTCAAAATGAGCAAGTTTTCAAAAAAATCTGACCGTGTGTACGCTCCATCGGACAAACTTTTTCGGTTTTCATCGGACAAAAGTTCGCTCTGCAAACGGACAAACTTTTCGGTAACAAAAGTCCGATGGTGCAAAGTCCGACCGTGTGTACAGAAATCCATCAGACTTTTGTCCGAAGTACAAATACGCATGCCCAGAACCAATGTTAAAATCAACCAACGATAGCAGAAGTTGACCAGGGTGGCGGTAAAGATCAGAAAAGAGCAGAAAAAAGAATTGATGTTGGGAAAGATTTGGAAAAGTTTGCAGAAAAGTCCTGCCATGTGTATGCTATGGGTGTGCCCGGCCAACTACCTTTAGACAAAAATCCACTGAAAATATTGTTTGAAGTCCGAACGTGTGTACGAGCAGGGCCGCCATCAGGGGGGTACAGGCAGTACACCTGTAAGGGGCCCGGATGGCCCCCCTTTTTTTAAGGGGCTCAGAGGTCCCCAGGGGCCCGGAGTTCCCCAGGGCCCTGAATGTCAACCCCCCTTTTTTTATTTTTATTTTTTTATTTTTATTTATTTATCTTTTATTTATTTATGGTATTTATTTTTATAATTTTTTAATTTTTTTTTAAGGGGCCCAGAGGTCCCCAGAGGTCCGGAGGGCCCCGGATGGCAACCTCCCTTCTTTTTATAATTTTTTTTTTGTAAGGGGCCCAGAGGTCCCCAGGGCCCCAGATGACAACCTCCTTTTTTTATATAAAAATTATTATTTATTTTTTTATAATTTTTTTTTTGTAAG
This sequence comes from Rana muscosa, assembly GCA_029206835.1. Classification (NCBI taxonomy): domain Eukaryota; kingdom Metazoa; phylum Chordata; class Amphibia; order Anura; family Ranidae; genus Rana; species Rana muscosa. Next base: position 363,460,285 of record CM055118.1, on the reverse strand, counting down.
GGGCCCAGAGGTCCCCAGGGCCCCGGATGGCAACTCTTTTTTTTGTTCTTTTGTTTTTTTTCGTCAGCACCCAAAGCCCCCCCGACCTCAACAATTTGCAGCGGCAGCACCCCCCCCGCTTCTCAATTTTTGGCACCCCCCCACTTCTCAACACTTGCGACAGCCCCCCCGCACCCCTCCCCCCGGTTCTCCTCTGCTCCAGGGGGCCCATGCCTGAAGCTGTGTAAGGGGCCCCAAAATTCCTGATGGCGGCCCTGTGTATATATATATATACTAAATATACTGCAGCTAACTGAATCAACTGCCTGCCTGTAGTATATTAGGAAGAGAACAACAGGAACGGTCTGCAGTGAGATCTAGCTGCGTGCACAGGATACAGTACTGAATATACTGCAGCTAACTGAATCAACTGCCTGCCTGTAGTATATTAGGAAGAGAACAACAGGAACGGTCTGCAGTGAGAACTAGCTAAACTGTATACAGTATATATATATATATATATACAAAGCCTGGAATGTATATATATACTAAATATATTAGAGCTAACTGAATCAACTGCCTGCTCAATCTAGCTAACCGAATCGCCTGCCTGCTCAATCTATCTAAATGAAATTAAATGACACTCTTTTTCTCTCTCTAGCTCTCTCTCAACGCCGCAACACACTACAGAAGGCCGACGTGCAGGCTGGCTTATATAGTGTGGGGCGTGTACTTAATCCCCTGAGCCATGATTGGTCAAAGGCACCCTGCCTTTGGCCAATTATGGCTCTCTGTGCTGACGGCACTGTGATTGGCCAAAGAATGCGGGTCATAGTGCATGCTTGGCCAATCATTAGCCAGCAATGCACTGCGATGACGCAGTGCATTATGGGCCATAACGCGCCGCTCAAATTTGGCGCGAACAGCTCATAATGTTCGATTTTCGTCAAACGATCGAACAGCCGATGTTTGTGTCAAATTAATGTTTGACTCGAACTCGAAGCTCATCCCTAACCAGGACCAATATTTTGGCACTGCTGGCAATATCTCTGCCTGCACTGACCCTGGACTGTATATGGACAGTAGCCCTGCCTGTAATGACTATGGACAATATTCCTGCCTGTTGTCAGGAAATTAGAAGTGTAATTTACGTCCCTAGAACACCAGACGGTGCTCCTTGGATGTTAGGCCTCTGTATGTGGCCAGGCCAGGCGTTAAAGTCTCACACATGTGATATCACCATACCTAGGAGGAGTAGCAGAATGTATTTTGGGGTGTAATTTTTGGTATGTACATGCTATGTATTAGAAATATCTTATGAATGGACATCTTTGTGTAAAAAAAAATGTGTTTTAATTTTTTTTTCCACATATTCAAAGCACTTGTGGAAAAAAATTACATGTTCAAAAGACAAATTTTGCCTCATAGATTATACGTTGGGGTGTATGCTTTCCAAAATGGGGTCATTTTGTGGGAGTTTCCATTGTCCTGGTGCTCCAGGGGCTTCAAAATGTGATAGGTTGTCAGGAAATGATATGTGTATTTTATGCTCCTAGAATGCCTGGAGGTGCTACTTGCATGTTGGGCTGCTGTATGCGGCCAGGCTTTGCAAAGGTCTCACACATGTGGTATCACCATACTCAGGAGAAGTAGCAGAATGTATTTGGGGGTGTAATTTTTGGTATGTACATGCTATGTCTTAAAAATATCTTAACACAGGCTCCATCCCTTCTAGAATGGTTCAGACAAATCAACAAGATGGAAGAACTCATCTCTACAGCACACGATTCCCCCTCTAAATGTATCTATGTTTGGGCACGATGGCTTCATTTCCAAATGACAGCAGATTATACCCAGATAGTTAATACGCTGTAAGACTGCATCACTTGCTTATTTACTGAAATACTCTACTGACATTTTCTATCCAGCACGATAAACTTTTACACCCCGTCCCCCTTATTGGATGAATTTAATGAGACCTTGGCCGGAGGACCTTCCAGAATGCCCATTGACCCCCTTTCTCTCTCTTGTACTTTCCCTTATCTTACACCTTTCCCCTACAATCCCAGTACTGCTCCAAACCAACATACCCTTACAACAATCCTAGTCATAGTTTAACTTCCAGACCAATACAGAAGCTGGAGCTCTTACACATTGTGCCATTGTGTAAGACCCTCATCTTGATATATTATACATGCTGCACATTTCTCCTAATACAGAACATGCCTTCTCCCTTTTCTGGAGTGAGCTATTACCAGCTCTCCCCACCACCCTACATATACTAACCTTCACATTTTGCACGCCTTTGGTACATAAAATATATAATCCGCTTCATATTGACAGATTTTTGACATGACCAGACGGCCTGATTGGAAGTGTCAGTTGTTAATGATCTCCACTTATGAATCACCGCTGACAAGCGCTCCTTCGGCTGGTGAGCGATTATCATTATAAAACAAACAAAAAGATGGATATTGCAAACTGATACCAGTAATTCATACACATCAAAAGTGGCGCTCCTGTCAGGAAATAAAACTGACTGGCTGGTACAAGTAATCAAACATATACGTATAAATAGCAAAAACGGATAGACTGATAGATCTGGTAGAAAGTCTCTAGTAGGCGCAATTGGCTTAGGAGATGAAATACTGATGCGTGCACCGTCACCAATAACTCTTCCACCGCATGCTTTACACACCCCCTGGGGTTTAAACTCACCAGATCAGCATAATAACAGGCATCAATCGAAATCCTGCTGTACGTTCAGTCAGAAAAACCTCCTATGGAATCCTCCGTCACTCAGGGACATCAGGGACATCTAGGGGCATAGGAAGAGAGACTACACAAAGTTTAACTATTTATTCACAAACTTCAATAGTTCCATAAAACGTCAATTTTCCATAACACAAAAAGAATAATTACCTTATTTATTGGCGTATAACACGCACAGACGTATAACACACACCCTAACTTTAAGAGGGAAGTTTCAGGGAAAAAAAAACTTTCCACAGCCCCCTGCGTATAACACACAGGCACAGTTTATCCTCTATTTTCAGGGTAAAAAAGTGAGTGTAATACGCCAATGAATACAGTAATTGTAAGGTGCAATCTTCTTGTTCTCCCGCTTTCCCAAAAAGTAGACATTCTGAACAGTTTTTTAAAAGTGTTCATAAAAAATTTTAAATTTGTATTTTCACGCTCTATGAAAAAGGAAGCCCTAAATGGATCGGGTCGTGGTCTCGGCATGGGGGCGTGAAGTTGTGTCTTCTCTAAGCTTCCTGCCCGCGGCCCTCCTGCAGCTTTATTGATGAGACTTACCCCACATTTCCTTCTCCCCAAGTTGCTCTGCAAGACAGGGAAGCGGTACCACAACTGTCTTGATCCCACTGCCTCCATAGAGCAGTTCCTGATCCTGCTGCACCCGGCCGCCTCTCCCCCATGACCCAGCCAAGATGGCTGCGGCCCCTGCTGTGAGGACGGAGCTCAGCATGCCTGCAGATGAAGGGGAAAGAGATTGGTCTGATCATGGCAACGACATGCCGCCGTTTTCACCACCAATCGACCTCTCTCCTTGCCTACCCCGCTCACTCTCCCTTACATCTCCCTGCAGCCCTGGGGAGGGGGTTGGCGACTCATCACCCCACACGTTGGCAAGGTACAGGGCTTCATTTTGCTTCCAGACCTCCCAGCATCAGAACTTTTGAATAGGCATGCCCCTAATCTCAGCAGCACTAATGGCTTTCGCAGTGAGTACTACCCATACGGTATTGCCCTCAGAGTTCCCTTCTGTACTTCTCAACAATCAGAGCCAATAGGCTCTCTTGACGAAATTGCCTACCAGAGAGGACTTTGACTCATTAGCCTCATGTGTAGAGGCGGCAGTCCGCAAAGAGCTAATATGGCTTAAACAAGAGGTAGCAGAGATAACCAGCCACTCATGTCTCCTCATTGGAAACTGACACTACCACCCTCCATCAAGAAGTCCCCAGTTTACAAGTGGCACATGATGATGTGTCAGACCAAGTTGCACAGCTGCATCTGCTCCTGGACGATTTGGAAAATCGCAAGCGCAGACGCACCATCAGAATTTGTGGCCTTCTAGAAGCCACTTGACAGGCAGACCTTAAGACAACTGTAACCACCATATTTAACACGTACTTGGAGCACCCCCCTGAGACCACCATTGCTATTGACAGGGTTCACAGGACCTTAGGACCCAGGAATCCCATTGAAGACCGACCTAGAGCTCTTCTGCTGCCTGCACAATTACTCTCTAAAGGAAGATATCCTCCAGTGGGCTTGGCACAAGGGGCCCATAGACTTTGATGGAGCAAAGATCCATGTCTTTATGGACCTTGCTTTGTGCATTGGTGTGCAGTCATATTGGAACTGGAAGATGCCATCAACAAACTGTTCCCACAAAGTTGAGAGCATGAAATTGTCCAAAATGTTTTGGTATGCTGACGCCTTAAGATTTCCCTTCACTGGCACTAAGGGGCCAAGCCTAACCCCTGAAAAACAACCCCACACCATAATCCCCCCTCCACCAAATGATTTGGACCAGTGCACAAAGCAAGGTCCATAAAGACATGGATGAGCAAGTTTGGGGTGGAGGAAATTGACTGCCCTGCACAGAGTCCTGACCTCAGCCTGATAGAACACCTTTGGGATGAATTTGAGCGCAGACTGCGAGCCAGGCCTTCTCATCCAATATCAGTGCCTGACCTCACAAATGTGCTTCTGGAAGAATGGTCAAACATTCCTAAAGACACACTCCCATACACTTAGTGGACAGCCTTCCCAGAAGAGTTTAAGTTGTTATAGCTGCAAAGGGTGGGCCAACTCAATATTGAACCCTACAGACTAAGAGTGGGATGCCAATAAACTTCATTTGCGTGTAAAGGCAGGTGTCCCAATACTTTTGATAATATAGTGTATATAAAGTGAAAGGAAAGCTGAAGTTAGGCTTTAAAGCCTAACTCTAGCTTTTCTTTCGCTTTAAATAGTTTCTGAGCAATTATATACTAGTATTGTATTGTTTTGTATTGAGTATTGCATTTTGAAAAAAATACATTTATTTTTTATTACAGTCACAATAATAAACCCAAAGAGATCTTGATTACTCTCTATGGAATATTTAATCTGCAAAGAAACATATAAATGTTTGTGTCAAAATAGGTTTTCCTATTCAGTCAACTGAGCTTATCCACTGCTACACATAGGGGCTGATTTACATTATTTTGACATATTTCACAGTATTTTCACTCCCTTTGTTTTTGTTTTTATTTTTTATATGATTTCCATTTATGACATTCTGCTTTTATTCCATGTTCAATAGAAAAACTGGTAGAAAACTCTCTCATGAAGAAATTCATGTAATATTGTTACACTTTTAATATTGACACTTTAATTTTCTGTTATCAAAAAAAAATAAAAAAATAATCTACTTTTTTCCTGTTTATTTATTTAAGATTAAGTTAAGTTATTAATACAATATGGGTTTTGATCAGAGATCATTAGCAAATAGAGTAAGTACAGATTTTTAAATTTCAGACTAAATTCACCAAGCTATAATGCTTTAATTAATTGAAAAAGTAATCATTACGACAAATTAGAAATTTTATAGCTTGATCAATAAGTCTTATTTGCATTGTGTAGCATATTTTTCCACAACTGGCATTAAAATTAAAGTATGCCTAAAGTCAAATACTATATATATATATATATATATATATATACCTCCTTCTTGCTATGTAAATGTAGTTTTGCAAAGCTTTTTTTTTCTTACATATGTCATTTTTTATTTGCTCAGCGTTCCACTGCTTCTCAATGTTCATGTCATTTTTCTTATATGGTAAATTAACCTCCCTGGCGGTATGATTCTGTCAGATTTTAGGTGCTGAAAGCGGTACAATTATTTTGCATGGAAATTTGGCGTTTTATATTGTAGGCCTGTAATTCTTAGGAATAACTCACTTAAATCTGTCCAAACAAGAGTCTAGTAGACATCCCGGGTATGATAAAGTTTGAAACACAAAATCATAAATTATAATATAATAAATAACTATAAATAATTATAAGAAATAATAATATAATAATAATAAAAAGTATTCAATAATGTAATCAAATCAAAAACACTGAAATTTGCTCAGTTGCAGAATTGTCGCTGTCATTAGATTTAGTGTTTGATGACAAATTTCCCCACAAATCACTATCGCTCAATTCTGCAAGTGATTCTAATTCATTATCGCTGTTTTCTAGCTGGTCTAAAACCACTTTTGACATAAAGGGACACTTTTTGGTTGCTATGGACAATCTCCAGTTTCCAGACAGAAAAAAACTGTATTTATAATATAAAACTGCATGCAGGGCACTGGACAGACCACTAGGGACAAAGGGGGTGTTTAATTTTTTTATACAGTACTGTAATCTGTAAGATTACAGTATACTGTATGTGTATTGTGTTTTTACTTTTTGAATTTGGCGCTGATCTCCCCCCCGTGCGCCGCAACGTCGCAGGGAACGGAGCTCGGCGGCACTCGGGCACTGTGTGTGAATCAAGCGAGGAGGCAGCTCGCACACACAGCGGGGAGACATCGTAGGATCCAGGGGACAAGGAAAGTAACTTTCCCTGGATACTGCGATGCAGTCCGAGTCTGACTCGGGCTTACCGCTAATGGTACTGAAATTTCACCCCGAGCCAGACTTGGGAATACCGCCAGGGAGGCTAACTAAACAAATAAAGCCTGTCCAATTATCAAAGAAAATATTCACTGAGTTTATTAAATAAGATGAAGCCAAGGTCACTTCAATCAACCAAATATGTGTTAGAAAAAAAAATGGTGTTCTTTTTTTAATTTCCCATTTCCCAAGCTGTATTCAAAGGGTATTCAAAGTCACAGGTTCACCGTATTTGCTATCAATCAATTTACAAAGTCAACATACATTTTTCTGCTATGGTTAATACATAAAAAGTTATATAAATCATTTCTGCTTCCACACAGACCACACATAAAGGTAATAATGTCACCACATTCTTCTTTTTGGGATTTAACAACATGGCTGTATTTAATCTGCTGCTCTTCACCTTGGTCCTTATTATATACATTGTGACAATATGTGGAAACCTTTTGATTATCATGTTGATATATTACAGCAAGACCCTTCATTCCCCCATGTACTTCTTCCTCTCCCAACTCTCTGTATCTGACATCATGCTGACCACCGATATTTCTCCTAACATATTAAATATTGTTCTACATGAGCGGACCTCCATATCCTTTTCTGGTTGCATCACTCAATTTTATGTTTTTAGCACAATAGAATCATTTGAATGTTTCCTTCTGACAGTGATGTCCTATGACCGCTATCTAGCCATCTGCTCTCCTCTGCATTATGTCTCTATTATGAAACAAACACTTTGCATTAAACTAGTTCTTGCATCCTGGATTTGCAGCTGTTCTATGGCATTAATACCAACACTCAGCGTAAGTCAACTAGAATTCTGTGGATCAAATGTTATTGACTATTTATTTTGTGATTTCAATCCTCTTGTGGAACTTTCCTGTTCAGATACATCCAACGTTCAAATAGAAGCCACCTTGTTGTCCTTCCCTGTGCTAATATTACCCTTCCTAGTGATAGTGGTTTCATATACTTATATTGTTTTAACAATATTAAAGATGTCCTCCTTTTCGGGAAGACTGAAAGCCTTTTCCACTTGTAGCTCCCATCTTACTGTTGTGTTTATATTTTATGGAACCCTAATTTCTGCATATCTGATTCCAAAGAAAGGACAATCACAAACGATCAGTAAGATAATGTCCTTGTTGTATACAGTGTTTACTCCCTTTGTAAACCCTTTCATATACAGCTTGAGGAATAAAGAGATCAAGGACAGTTTAAAGATGCTGTATATTAACAAAAGCGTTTTATTCAAAACCTTTGTTAAAAGTTAAATTATTAAGACATATCTGTTTAAACTTGTAGAGAACTTGGTGTGCACTGGACCCAAAATTTAGACTTCTACCGTACTGAAGCAATGCTTAATAATAAATTGGTATTAGAGTTCAATTGCCCAAATTAGGTTCCTAAAAAAGGCTACCACCCTTCAGACCTTCATTCCATGGTACCTCTTACAACTCCCCTTAAACTGTGTTTTGTTTTTGTTAAAAAAATTTTTTTATGACCTCTAGAGATTTCTTGATCTAAGAATGTTTATTTGTTTATTTTTTTAAATATCTTAGTTCACAAATACAAATATAGCGGATGTACAATTATGTCAATACATTTAACAATAAGCAATATAAGCACAACTGGGTACACTTGGTTCCTTATATTAACGGTTGGATCCTTAATCTGAACCGTAGTTCCTGGTGAAACAGGTTGGAGAGGAATGATTAATATGAAGAGCCCCTCACCCCTGTCGGGAGCATACTGCGAGCAGGTTATCTCAATGCTTTCCCAGGTACTGTGAATGCGACCCAGCATATGGCCGCTAATGGTAGGTTACAATGTCTTATCAGAATAATGGTACCAGGACCAAGTGGTACTGATAGTAGTGCCAACATTGTTCAGAATATAGTAGTTGGATTACAATGTATATAAACATAAATTTATAAACCAAACCAAACAAACAGACAAACAAGTATAACATGTCATCAGTGTTATTTCCTATCCCTCTGCACTGGTTTTGTTGTAACACCAATAGATGCGATCAGATTTCCATTTATCATGGTTATCAACTCTAGAGGCTATGTTTTTTGTTTTTTTCACAATCAAAGATTTATTGAAAGAAAATTATTACAGATTAATTGATAATAACATTTACAGTGTCAAAAGGTTGTACAGTAAAACAATGTCTTGTGACTTAACAAATGCTTAGTGTAATACGAAGGCGTACATACAGTTATATGGACATTAACATATTGTACTTTAAGATATGAAAGGGATAGGAGGAAGGGGGGGAGAGGAAGAAGAAAAAAAAAAAGAGGGGGAGAGTGGTGAGGGGGGAAGGAAGGGAAAGGAAAATGAACGGTGGATCTTGGTCCAGAATGGTTGGATGAGGGGGCATTCCCATCAAATGTGGAGTAGGGAACCGGTGTTTGCATTACATCTCCAGCAAGTCGGTGGGAGACTGGGATGGTATTTGTGAATTCTATCAGGCGTTCTATACCACTGGAGAAAATTTTGTATCTGTTTTCTTGGGTGGAAACATTAATGGAGCCTTTATGAATATGGGTATATATGCGTTCCCATTCAGCCATAGAGAGATGCATGGACAATTCCGATTCCCATTGTTGAACAAGTTTGTCGTCTTTTATGTTGTATGTGGCGAATAGGAGTGCATATAAGGATGATATCAGGTGTCGTCGGGGTTCCTCATTATTACACATTGTTTCAAAGGGTGTGAGGTCCCGAGTCCAGTTAGAATATGAATCAGCCGAAGTAAAAAAATGTCAGATTTGTAGATATTTGTAAAATGGAAAATGATATTCAGCGAATTTAGAGGCTAGCGTCTGGTGAGATAGGAAGTTGTCATCATGGAATAACTTGTGAGCTCTGGCGTGGGAGCTGCAGGGGTCTGTGGTTGTGTCTCGGAGGGATAGGCCCAGGGGGAAATCAGGATTACGGTCTAGTGGGGTCATAGGACCTGGGGAGGGCGTGGTAGCTAAGTATGTGCAGGCTAGCTTGAAGGTGACAGCGTAGCACCAATGAGGGGGTGTGAAGAGCAATCTTAGGGATGGATTTGTGTGTGATCCACGGAAGGTATGACAGTGGGACGTTTGAGATGGCGTTTTCGAGTGTGATCCAATCTTTATTGTAGCTATGGACGTGCCAGTCCACAATCCTAGTTAAGTGCATGCCCAATGGTATTTTAGGATGTCAGGGAGTCCGAGACCCCCTAATAATTTTGGGAGTATTAGTCTGTTCCAATGGACCTTGCTTTGTGCACTGGTCCAAATCATTTGGTGGAGGGGGGATTATGGTGTGGGGTTGTTTTTCAGGGGTTGTGAAGGGAACTTTTAAGGCGTCAGCATACCAAGACATTTTGGACATCTTCATGCTGCCAACTTTGTGGGAAAAGTATGGGGATGGCCCCTTCCTGTTCCGACATGACTGCGCACCAGTGAACAAATAAGGTCCATAAAGACATGAATGAGCACCTTTGGGGTGGAGAAACTTGACTGGCCTGCACAGAGTCCTGACCCCAACCCGATGTAACACCTTTGGGGTTAATTAGAGTGGAGACTGCCAGCCGGGCCTTCTCATCCACATCAGTGCCTGACCTCACAAATGTGCTTCTTGAAGAATGGTCAAACATTCCCATAGACACCCTCCTAAACCTTGTGGACAGCCTTCCCAGAAGAGTTGAAGCTGTTATAGCTTCAAAGGGTGGGCCAACTCAATATTGAACCCTACGGACTAAGACTGGGATGCCATTAAAGTTAATGTGCGTGTAAAGGCAGGTGTCCCAATACTTTTGGTAATATAGTATATATCGGTATAAACTTGTAGAGAACTTCTAGTCCCCAAAAATCAGACTTCTACCCTACTGAAGCCATGCTTCATAATAAATTGGTACTAGAGTTCAATTGCCCAAATTGGGTTCCAAAAAAGGCCTAAACACCCTTCAGACCTTCATTCCATGGTACCTCTTACAACTCCCCTTAAACTGTGTTATGTTTTTGTTAAAATTTCTGCTTTATGGGCCTGTTGGATTCACTTTCAAACAATCACAGAATTTAACAGCCTGAGTAACCCGCCATCCCAACCCCCAAATGGAAACTCACAGTAATCTGACACCAACAAATAACTAGATGACCTAGATGACACTTGTAGCTAAAATACCTTTACTCCCATAAGCGCTTAACCTAACACTCCCATTGCCTAAATTAGGGATTAACACCCTCTCTTCCTATATAACTGCTGGAGGGAGAGGGAGGTGGTTCCCTATCACCCACTTTACCCCCCCTCCCTTCATCATCCTACTCCTCGCCCTCGTCTCTCTCCTACCTTCCCCTCTATAACTCTTTTTCCTACCGCTTCATTTTCTTTCTTCTCTTTTTAATTATTTATTCATTTTTACTTTGTTTCTTCATCATCTAACATTCCCTCTGATGTACAATGACCTCACATTAAACACTGACTACACTACACTACCTTACATGAATGCACTCCGGTTCCTCCTACCACATGCCAGGCCCTCCTACTCCAGCTGGCATATGCCAACCCCTGTCTTAAATTTTAGCTCCAACCCGCACACTACAAATACCTAGGTATACCCATTTCTCCTTCAACATCCAGATTCATTTTTGTCCTTAGATGGAAACAGTTCTCTAAGAAAACACTTAAATCCCACCCCAGAGCCGTGGGCTATAGGGTCTACTTACTCAATATCCTTATAACCATCAAAAAGACACTTATGACCATCTGAATCTTCATTACATGACTCTTCCAAACGGTCACAAAAAATGTAAGTAAACCATCTAGATAACAACAGACCGGCCGGTCACTCTAGATAAGACTTTTCCCCAAATGTTCCATACATCAGTGAACTTAAGTTATCTTCAACACTGTATGTAGAGGTTATAATACACGTTTTTATCTATGTACTACTTGTATCTGTTCTAAAAGACATTGGCTTCTTTTATTCTCAATAAAAATCATTATGAAAAAAAAAAAACATTCTGCTTTACGACCTCTAGAGATTTCTTGATCTAAGAATGTGTTTTTAGCTACTTACTGGACCCTTTTAGCAATATCCATTTTTACTTGTCAGACACTGCTAATGACTTGGGATGAGCCGAACACCCCCCCGGTTCAGTTTGGTTCGCACCAGAACCTGCGAACAGACCGAAAGATCGTGCAAACTTTAGAACCCTATTAAATACAATGGACGCGAGCGTTCGAAATCTAAAGTGCTAATTATTACAGCGAATATGCATGTTATTGTCCTAAAAAGGGTTTGGGGGCCCGGGTCCTGCCCAGGGGACATGTATCAATGCAAAAAGAGGTTTTAAAAATGGCAGTTTTTTCGGGAGCAGTGATTTTATTGATGCATAAAGTGAAATATTCCTTTAAATTTTGTACCTGGGGGGTGTCTAAAGTATGCCTGTGAAGTGGCACGTGTTTCCTGTGTTTAGAACTGTCCCTGCACAAAATGACATTTCTAAAGGAAAAAAAGTAATTTAAAACTGCTTGCGGCTTTAATGTAATGTCTGGTCTCGGCAATATGGATGAAAATCATTGAGAAAAATGGCATGGGTACACCCCCACCCCAAGCCCACTACCAGCCCCTTTGGTCTTGTACGGATATTAAGGGGAACACCGCACCCAAATTAAAAAAATTACAAAAGGCCCTATATACTCTGAACAGCAGTATACAGGCGGTGCAAACAAGACAGGGACTGTAGGTTTGTTCTTAAGTACAATTTGTTTATAATTTGGAACAGGTACATTTTTTAAGTGTAGCTCCAGCCCAAAAAATCTATTTTTAAGCTTTTTGGAAAACATAGGGAAGGGTTATCACCCCTGTAACATTTGTTTTGCTGTCTGTGCACCTGTTCAGAACATTTCACCTCACTTTCCGTCCCAATGACAAATGTTTTTTGAAAAGTGGGGTTTTTATTGAAACAAGGATTGGTGATAAAGCATCTGTGGAGAGGAGACACCTTTTTCCCATATTAACTCTTAGGCCTCGTACACACGGCCGAGATTCTCGTTGAAAAAAACATGTCGTTTTTTTCGACGAGATTCTTGGACAAGAAACTTGTCCCGGCCGAGTGTACACACGCTCGTTTCAAAGAACCCGCGGTTCTTTGAAAGGAGCGTACGCGGTGACGTCATCGACTACGTCGAGCATGCGCTCGTCACATTCGATGCCGTCGCCGCCATCTTGGTATACCCTACGTATGCCTAGGAAGCTACCGCGCATGCGTCAAATTCATTTCGAACATGCGCGGGCTTCCGGGAGGACAGGTAAGTGTACACACACTCACTTTTCTCGTCGAGAAACATGCCGAGGAGAATCTCGACGAGAAAATAGAGAGCAGGTTCTCTATTTTCTCGTCGAGGTTTCTTGTCGGTTTTCTCGATGAGAAACCCGATAGCAGCGTACACACGACCGATTTACTCGGCAAGACCTCTCTGCCAGCAAGTTTCTTGCTGGTTCTTGCCGAGAAAATCGGTCGTGTGTACGAGGCCTGACAGGAGAGAATTTCCTTCCTAGGGGTAGATTTCCTCTCACTTCCTGTTGTATCCTTCCGTTTGCAAGTAGGAGTCGTTTGTAAGTTGGATGTTTGAAAGTAGGGGCCTGCCGTATATACTCTGCAGAAATTTGCCCCTTATGCCGCATACACACGACCGTTTTTCACGACATTAAAAATGCCATTTTTTAAATTGGGCATTAAAAACGATCGTGTGTAGGCTCCAGAGCATTTTTAACGATGTGAAAAATGGCCTAAAAAAATGAGAACCTGCTCTATTTTTTCACGTAGTTTTTCACGTCGTTCTTTTTAACGTTGTGAATAACGGTAGTGTGTATGCTTTTACGAGGGGAAAAAACACGCATGCTCAGAATCAAGTATGAGACGGGAGCGCTCCTTCTGGTAAAACTAGCGTTCGTAATGGAGATAGCACATTCGTCACGCTGTAACGGACTGAAAAGCATGAGGCTGAAAAGCGCGAACCGCCGCTTAACAAACTTTGCTAACATGAAGGCTGGCGCCTTTATAGTGCCGTCGTACGTGTTGTACGTCACTGTGCTTTGCTCGAGCGTTTTTTTTTTTAAACGTGTGTATGCAAGACAGGCTTGAGAGGAAACAAGAAAAATCACGTTGAGAAAAATGTTGTTTTTTAAAATGACAATAAAAACGTACGTGTGTACACGGCATTAGGTGTTGGTGTTGTCACAACACTGTAAGCCCTCGCAGTTACTCTTGGTGGGCGCTGGAATTCCCTGCTGTGAACTATTATATCAGGAATTGTAATTGCATGCCATTGTTGAACAGTGGTAGGAAAAATTGGGCCTTTGGTGGTGGTGCTGGTGCCACAACAATGTAAGCCCTCACAGTTACTCTTGGTGGGCACAGGAATGGGCCCAGCTGTAAAATATTAGATCAAGAATTGTAATTGCATGCCCCTGTTGAACAGGGGCAGAAAAATTGGGCCTTTGGTGGTGGCGGTGGTGCTTGTGCCACAAGACTGTAAGTCCTCACATTTACATTTGATGGGCACAGGAATGGGCCCAGCTGTGAAATATTAGATCAAGAATTGTAATTACATGCCCCTGTTGAACAGGGGCAGAAAAATTGTGCCTTTGGTGGTGGCGGTGGTGCTGGTCCCACAAGACTGTAAGTCCTCACAGTTACTCTTGGTGGGCACAGGAATGGGCCCAGCTGTGAAATATTAGATCAAGAATTGTAATTACATGCCCCTGTTGAACAGGGCAGAAAAATTGGGCCTTAGGCACTGGTGCCACAACACTGCAACCCCTCACAGATACTGTACTTGGAGCGCAGGAATGATCCCTGCTGCAAAGCATTGCATAAAAAATTGTAAATAAGCCCCTGTTAAACAGGGCCTGAAAAATTGGGCCGTAGGCAGGGCCGGCGCTACCACTAGGCGGACTAGGCGACCGCCTAGGGTGCACTGCCGCCTAGGGCGCCCGACCGCTGGTAATTATACTACGCACTCCTCCGCACAGACAGTGCCGCACTGTCCTCCACCAGTTCCCTGACATGTCAAGCAGCAGCGCCGCCCCCCCAACCCCCCCCCTCCCTAGCGCGGCTCGCTCGCTCGCTCGAGTTCTCCTCCGCTGCGCTGCAGTGACATCAATCTATGGGTCCCGGCTGCAACCCCCCCCCCCCCCCAGGGCGCTCTCCTCCACTCTGCCTCTGATGTGTAGTGTTGTGTCACTGTGAGTCTGTGATCACTGACACTGGCAGTAGCAGGCGCTGAGGCGCAGCCCCTCCCTCTCTGCTCTCTGTCTGTGTGACTGACATCACATGTCACCTGGTGTCCACACAGCACAGAGGCCGCCCTTCATAGTGTCCAGTCCAGCAGCACACAGCCCAGCCCCCCCTCTCCTGTCTGGTCAGACTGCGATGCATCATGGGCTATTGATGGCGGCTCCCGGGCTTTGGGGACAGGTGGAGCATGGAAGAGATACCGTGCGGTGCCAGCAGGCAGGTACAGCAGCAGAGTTGATGCGAGAGGAACAGGCAGCAATCACAGGGTCACCGTTCACATTGGTGTGGTGAGTAAAACTTTTGTACATTAAGTGATAACAATGACATTTTTTAAAATGTATGTGTATATTAAAATATCTGCCAAATGCCCCCCCCCCCAGGGATTGATTGCATTTATTGGCACTGGTGAAGGCAGCGGCATTGACGGGCTGTATTTGATGGGCGCGGGTGAGGCTGTATTTGGACGCAGGTGAGGATGGGCGTGGGTGAGGATGTAATTAATGGGTGCAGGTGAGGCCGTATTTGATGGGCGCGGGTGAGGCCGTATTTGATGGGCGCGGGTGAGGCCGTATTTGATGGGCGCGGGTGAGGCTGTATTTGATGGGCGCAGGTGAGGCTGTATTTGGACGCGGGTGAGGATGGGCGCGGGTGAGGCTGTATTTGATGGGAGCGGGTGAAAACTGTATTTGATTGGCGCGGGTGAGGATGTATTTGATGGGCGCGGGTGAGGCCGTATTTGATGGGCGCAGGTGAGGCTGTATTTGATGGGCGCAGGTGAGGCTGTATTTGGACGCGGGTGAGGATGGGCGCAGGTGAGGCTGTATTTGATGGGCGCGGGTGAGGATGTATTTGATGGGCGCAGGTGAGGCTGTATTTGGACGCGGGTGAGGATGGGCGCGGGTGAGGCTGTATTTGATGGGCGCGGGTGAGGCTGTATTTGATGGGTGAGGGTGAGGCTGTATTTGATGGGCGAGGGTGAGGCTGTATTTGATGGGCGAGGGTGAGGCTGTATTTGGACGCGGGTGAGGATGTATTTGATGGGTGCAGGTGAGGCTGTATTTGGACGCGGGTGAGGATTATTTGATGGGTGCGGGTGAGACCGTATTTGATGGGCGCGGGTGCAGTAGCAGTAGACGTTTGCCTGGAGCCGACACGCTGTGTTGTCTAGAGCAGTAGACGCCTGTGTACTTCCAAATTGAGCCTCTGGGGACAAAAACAAACCGTCCCTATCTGTCCTTAGTAGGATAGCAATATAATGGTACGGAGGTGCTCATTCAAAGGGAAAGGAGAGGAGCAAGCGGGGCTAGTCTGGACTCAAAACAACAGCGTCAGGACATGACGCGTTTCGTGACGAATATGTCACTTCATCTTGTCTATACGTGAGAAACCTTTTCTCCTTTATGTTTCCATGTATATTATTAGGATGATAAGTGTTCAATTAGCATTCAACAATAAAGTCTTTTCTATGTTTTCAAATACCAATTGAATAGTGGTTGATTCACCGTATAACCGTCTTATTGGGCCCTGTCCCAATACCCTTCCCTTTCCCCTGCATTTTTTCCAGTTGATATTTGGTTAGGAGGATCCCGTCCTTTAATCAGACGTATCTATCCTTTGGTATTAATTATTCAATTTGGCTCTATGTGAATCAGGCATACCCCTCTTTCCCCTTTTTTCTATCGCTATTAATATAGCATGAACAAATGTCAGTCTCCAGGTGGTCCCATATAGGTATTTCCGGTTAAAGTATTCCTAAAGATGGGTCAGATGAATCACTGTCATAGATAAACAATTGAAGTATTGAACCCACATGCGAATCCTACACCAGTCTCCCAGAACTCTCACCTTTGTATTTAACCACTTGCTTACTGGGCACATAAACCCCCTTCCTGCCCAGGCGAAATTTCAGCTTTCGGCACTGCGTCGCTTTAAATGACAATTGCGCGGTCGTGCGACGTGGCTCCCAAACAAAATTTAGGCCCTTTTTTTCCCACAAATAGAGCTTTCTTTTGGTGGTATTTGATCACCTCTGCGGTTTTTATTTTTTGCACTATAAACAAAAAAAGAGCGACGATTTTGAAAAAAAACACAATATTTATTACTTTTTGCTTTAATAAATATCCCAATTTTTTTTTTTTCTCAGTTTAGTCCGATACGTATTCTTCTACATATTTTTGGTCAAAAAAAATCGCAATAAGCGTTTATTGATTGGTTTGCGCAAAAGTTATAGCATCTACAAAATAGGGGATAGTTTTATAGCATTTTTATTAATATATATATTTTTTTTTTTTACTAGTAATGGCGGCGATCAGCGATTTTTTTATTGTGACTGCGACATTATGGCGGACACATCGGACACTTTTGACACCATTTTGGGACCATTGTCATTGATACAGCGATCAATGCTATAAAAATGCACTGGTTACTGTAAAAATGACACTGGCAGGGAAGGAGTTAACACTAGGGGGCGGGGAAGGGGTTAAATGTGTGCCCTGGGAGTGATTACTACTGTGGGGGGGAGGGGAGTGACTGGGGGAGGTGACCGATCTGTGTCCCTATGTACAAGGGACACAGCATTGGTCTCCTCTCCCTGACAGGACATGGATCTCTGTGTTTACACCCCATCATTACACACACAGATCCATGTCCTTGTCTGTGTACCGACCGATTGCGGGTGCCTGGCGGACATCGCGGTCGCCAGGCACGCGCTTTGGCATGTCAGTGACGCGTCCGGGCGCGCGCACCCCCCAGTGGCCGGAGGAGCCGAGGACGTCTATTGACGTCCTCCCGGATTTTAAGAGCCACCTTGAGGCCGTCATTCGTCTATGGCCGGGGCTCCAACAGGTTAATAAACTGGCATTAATAGGTGTTATAATTCCTTATTGGTCACTTCTCCATTGTACTCCATATTGGATGAATGTCTCCACCATTCACGCTGTTCTGAATGGGTTAACTGGCCTGCAGTGAGGGACAGGGGGGTGGGGGAGGGGCAGAGCTCCAGCCAGGTGTCAAGAGAGGGACAGGAGAGAGATCTCTATGGTGTAGTATTTTAAAACAGTATGGACTTTATTTAAATAAAAGTGGACTCTTACATCACAATAAACATCAATGTGCAGTATATACGGATTGCGGCGTGTTAAGCGCCGTCTTACTTGCTCCTCCGCTGCTGCCGGGTCTATGATGCGATGCCTCAATCCTTTTCCCTAGGGCGTTATGTCACGTACCTCGTGACTTCAGGGTCTATACTGTTTTAAAATACTACACCATAGAGATCTCTCAACCGGAAATACCTATATGGGACCACCTGGAGACTGACATTTGTTCATGCTATATTAATAGCGATACTTGCTGCATTCAATAATTTTTTTTTTTGCATTTTGAATTTTGGGACTTGTTTCACCAATTGCAATATGGAACTTTACAGCAGTCACCTTTTGCACGTCATTGTGTTATAATTGATTGCACCTGCACATTATTCCATCAGTACCTTAATATTTTCAGCACTTTATGTTTTAGCACTTTAAACAATATTGGATTGTTTGGTATCACTTATAATTGTGTGGAGATTGCACCATTAGCGCGAAATCCCCCCCCCCCCTCATTTATTTATTATTTGTTATGTGTAGAGTGAACACAGATAGGTTTTGCAGCTATTGTATATTCACCTATATTCATTCTTTTTACTCTTGAGTAGCGCGAAAGACACACATTTTACAGTTTGATGGGCACTGGTGAAGCGGCATTGATGGGCGCTGGTGAGGCTGTATTTAATGGGCAGGGCTGAGACTGTATTTGAAGGGCAGAGGAGAGCTTGCATTTCATGTGCACTGGTGAGATGGCATTTGATGGGCATCCCTTACAGTCACACACAGACACCGAAACACACAATGCATCCCGTACACACACAAAAACCTCTGGTCTCGTCTGGTCCCCTCCATCAATAACTCCCCCCCAGTTCCCTCCCTTCATTAACTCCCTCCCATACTGTTTCCTCATGAAAGCGTTTAAACTGGTTAAAAAATAATGTTCTTTAGCAACGAACATATCTTTTGCATTAGTAATTATGCTACCAAAATCAGTTTTTGCTGTAAATTACATCCAGCATTGCTCCTTTTTCTTCTTGCCAGAGGCTGCCATTTTGTTGAAGCCCTGAACCCCTGAGCAGAAGTAAATCATAAAGTGGAACTAAACCCATTGATTTAATGGTTAAAAAAAAAAAAACGATATTCCTGGAATGTTGGGATTGCTAAATGTCACATTTGCTTAATTCCTCAACCAAACTGTCAAAGCATCATATGGCTGGTGTCATAACTGATCACATGTGCAGCACCATGGCAGTTGCAGATTGAACAGAAGCAGCTTCCTTGGCTGTAAAATATAGGAGGGTTTAATTCTGCCTCAAGGCTGTCAGCAGGCCTCTACAAACACAGCAGTGCGTAAAGATGCCTAAAATTTTGAGCAACTGAGCATGTGCAGAGCGGGAGAGACAGTATATTACTGGATTGTACACAGTATAGACACATATTTTTAATGTTTTACATAGCTATACCTGCAAAAGGGGCCAGCCCGAAGTGATCGAGCAGATCTTCATTTTCTGACTAAAGTTCCACTTTACCATCCACCCTTAAATATGGTTCCCTCAATCTGGATACATTTTATACAGTTGATACATGTGCAATGCTGCTATGTTATATTTTTCAAGTGAGAAAATGTTTACACATAAAATCTACTATTTTATGGTTTATCGTTTTGAATTATTTTATCCAAAAGCTGATTTGGGGGCAAAATTGTAACATTTCCACAATTAGCTGGTCTAGCAATGTGTTGCATGCAAAATAGTAGCGGTCAATAAAAAGGGGCATGGCAAAGGGGGTGGGGTCAGGGGTGGAGCCAAGGGGGGCGGCAAAATTAGGTTTCGCCTAGGGTGTCAAAAATCCTTGCACCGGCCATGGCCGTAGGCACTGGTGCTTGTGCCCAGAACCAAAAATGTTCTTTCAAGCTATCAGCATGATTATTGAGGAGTAGGGATGAGCTTCGAGTTCGAGTCGAACTCATGTTCGACTCGAACATTGCCTGTTCGCCCGTTCGCCGAACAGTGAACAATTTGGGGTGTTCGCGGCAAATTCGAAAAGTCTATGGGAGAAATTTAAAGTGCTAATTATAAAGGTTTATATGCAAGTTATTGTCCTAAAAAGTGTTTGGGGACCCGGGTCCTGCCCCAGGGGACATGTATCAATGCAAAAAAAGTTTTAAAAAGGCAGTTTTTTTGGGAGCAGTGATTTTAATAATGCTTAAAGTGAAACAATAAAAGTGAAATATTCCTTTAAATTTCGTACCTGGGGGGTGTGTATGATATGCATGTAAAGTTGCGCATGTTTCCTATGCTTAGAACTGTCCCTGCATAAAATGTCATTTTTGAAGAAAAAAAAGGCATTTAAAACTCACTCGCGGCTATTAATGAATTGACGGCTGTCGGCAATACATAGAAAAGTCATTGATAAGAAAAAAAAAAAAAAGCGTGGGGGTCCCCCCAAATTCAATTACCAGGCCCTTCAGGTCTGGAATGGATATTAAGGGGTACCCCGCTGCAAATTAAAAAAAAAAATACGTGCGGATCCCCCAAATATCCATACCAGGCCCTTCAGATCTGGCATGGATTTTAAGGGGAACTCCACCCCAAATTTGAAAAAAAAATGGCGTGGAGTCCCCCCAAAAATCCATACCAGACCCTGCAGGCCACAGGAAAAGAGGGGGGGGGGAGAGAGTGCCCCCCCTCCTGAACCGTACCAGGCCACATGCCCTCAACATGGGGAGGATGTCCCCATGTTGATGGGGACAAGGGCCTCATCCCCACAACCCTTGCCCGGTGGTTGTGGGGGTCTTCGGGCAGGGGGCTTATCGGAATCTGGAAGACCCCTTTAACAAAGGGGACCCCCAGATCCCGGGCCCCCCTATGTGAATTGGTAAGGGGTACATTGTACCCCTACCATTTAACAAAGAAAGTTTAAAACAAATGTAAAAAAAAACACACAAACACCTTGGAAAAGTCCTTTATTAAAAAAATAAAATAATTTAAAAAAAACATTCGATGTCCAGCGCTGTCCGTCATTGGCTGAGCCTAAGCGGACCTGATGGGGGCATGTGGCCTGGCACGGTTCAGGAGGGGGGGCGCTCTCTCGTCCCCCCCTCTTTTCCTGCAATCTGCCAGGTTGCGTGCTCGGATAAGGGTCTGGTATGGATTTTTGGGGGGACTCCACGCCATTTATTTTCAAATTTGGGGTGGAGTTCCCCTTAAAATCCATGCCAGATCTAAAGGGCCTGGTATGGATATTTGGGGGAACCGCACGCATTATTTTTTAAATTTGCGGCGGGGTTCCCCTTAATATCCATTCCAGACCTGAAGGGCCTGGTAATTGAATTTGGGGGGACCCCCACACTTTTTTTTATTTATTTTTTTATCAATGACTTTTCTATGTATTGCCGGGAGCCGACAATTCATTAATAGCCGCGAGTGAGTTTTAAATGACTTTTTTTCCTTCAAAAATTACATTTTGTGCAGGGACAGTTCTAAGCATGGGAAACATGCGCGACTTTACATGCATATCATACACACCCCCCAGGTACGAAATTTAAAGGAAAATTTCACTTTTATTTTTTAATTTTAAGCATTATTAAAATCACTGCTCCCGAAAAAACTGCCGTTTTTAAAACTTTTTTTTGCATTGATACATGTCCCCTGGGGCAGGACCCGGGTCCCCAAACACTTTTTAGGACAATAACTTGCATATTAGCCTTTATAATTAGCACTTTAGATTTCAAACGTTCGAGTCCATTGTATTTAATAGGGTTCTAAAGTTCACGCGAACATTCTGTCTGTTCGCAGGTTCTGGTGCGAACCGAACAGAGGGGTGTTCGGCTCATCCCTGTTGAGGAGGAAAAGGATAGTCACTCAGCATAACAGGATAGTCACTCTGCATCAGCATAGGCAGTCTTGAAGGGATCTGACATTTCAAAGAAATTTATTCTGTTACATCAGCATCAGGTGTTTGGTAGCTGGTGATGATCCAAGACTGATTAATTTTTATGAAGGTCAGTCGTTCGACCAAGTCGGTTGACAGGCGCACCCTGTGATTGGTTACAAAGCCTCCAGCAGCACTGAATGTGCGTTCCGAAAGAACGCTGGATGCAGGACAGGCCAGTATCTCAATTGCATACTGTGCAAGCTCTGGCCAGTGATCCATCCTCAAGACCCAGTAACCCAGAGGATTTTCGGTGGGAAAGGTGTCCAAGTCTGATCTTGCCCCTAGGTATTCCTGCACCATGTAAATCAGACGCTGGCGATGGTTGCTGGAAGTGATCATACCTTGGGGCTGCGGACTAAAAAATTATCTGAACGCATCGGTCAGACGGCCACCTTCTCCACCGCTCCTTCTTTGACTGACCGAAGCCTCAGCAACACCTTGTCCAGGACCAGGAATTTGTAACCTCCCAGTCTTTGGGAATGCGTTGCACAGACCTTTCTGCAAGGCCACACGAAGATGCCTCATCCTCTGCTCCCTCTGCAACGGTAAGATAAGGTCCGCAACCTTACCCTTGTAACGTGGATCAAGGAGGGTTGCCAGCCAGTAATGATCCCTCTCCTTGATCGCACAAATACAAGGATCCTTACGCAGGCTTTGCAGGATCAGGGAGGCCATGCAGCGTAGGTTTGCTGAGGCATTCGGTGCCAAGTCCTCTGGGTCACTGAGGACAACATGACTGCTGCTGATGCTGAGTGCTACTCTCCACCTCCATGCTGACACAATCCTCCCCCTCCTCCTCCTCCTTCTTGTCCTCCTCCTCGTCCTCCTCCTTGTCCTCTTCCTGTGTGATAGCCAGGCCAGCAGGAGCACTGTATGGATAAAGGGGGCCTTGAGAGGTAAGGAAGTCCTCCTCTTCCTCCCTCTGTTCTGCCTCAAGTGCCCTGTCCATTATTCCACGCAGCGTGTGCTCCAACAGGTGGACAAGAGGAACAGTGTCACTGATGCATGCACTGTCACTGCTCACCATCCTTGTGGCCTCCTCAAATGGTGCCAGGACAGTGTAGGCATCCCTGATCATGGCCCACTGGCATGGGGAAAAAAATCCAAGATCCCCTGACCCTGTCCTGGTGCCATATTGCAACAGATACTCATTGATGGCCCTCTGCTGCGTATGCAGCCGCTGCAGCATGGCCAACGTAGAGTTCCACCTGGTGGGCATGTCACAGATTAGGCAGTTCTTGGGCAGATTGTAATCCTTTTGCAGCTCAGCCAGCCGAGCACTGGCATTATATGACCGATAGAAATGCCCACAGAGTTTCCTGGCCTGCTTCATGACCTCCTGTAAGCCCGGGTACCTGCCCAAGAACCGCTGCACCACCAAGTTAAGGACGTGAGCCAAACAGGGCACATGGGTCAGTTTGGTGCCATTGTCGGAAACCACCTTTCCTGGCTTAAGCTGGCGTGGTGTCAACTACCTCTGAGCCTGCCCCTGCAGAGCTGACAGAATCTCTGCCCCAGTGTGGCTCCTGTCCCCCAAGCACTACAGCTCAAGCACTGCATGGCATCTTTTTGCCTGTGTACTGGCGTAGCCCCTTGAACGCCTACGGAGCACCGCTGGTTCCGAGGACAAATCAGCACAGGAAGAGGCCATGGAGGAAGAAGAAGAGGGGGTGGAGGAGAGAGGTGTGTCAGAATCACTAGTAGTTACATTTTGGAGGCGTGGTGGCGGAACAACCTCCAACACTACTGCACTTTGTCCTGCATCCTTCCCAGCTGCCAGCAGAGTAACCCAATGCGCTGTGAAAGATGGGTAACTTCCCTGTCCATGCCTGCTGGACCATGAGTCAGCGGTAATATGCACCTTAACGCTGACCGATCTGTCCAGCAAGGCCAAGGCATTGCATTCCACATGCCAGTAGAGAGCGGAGATCGCCTTCCGTGAGAAAAAGTGGCATTTGGGAACCTGCCACTGAGGAACTGCACATTCCACAAACTCACAGAAGGGGGCAGAGTCTACCAACTGAAAAGGCAGCAGTTGAAGTGCTAGCAATTTAGCCAAGCTAGCATTTAACCGCTGGGCATGTGGATGGCTGGGAGCGAACTTCTTTCAGCGGTGCAGCAGCTGGGGCAGGGAAATTTGCCTGGTACAATCGGACGTCAGTGTACCGATAGCAGATTGCCCGCAAGTACTTGGCTGTGACACACCTAATTCTACACCTTCATTCCTCTCAGTGCAGGTTTCAGAGAGGACTGAAGGTATAGTGGGGTATGAGATCCCAGCTGATGAGGAGCAAGGAGAGGTCCGCTTTGTTCTTTGGTGTGGGTCTCTTAGGTGTGCTTGCCAACGGACTGCATGACAGGTCAACATATGTCTGGTCAAGCACGTGGTGCCCAAGCGGCTGATGTTTTGGCCACGCGAGATATGCTTTAGACATATGTTGCAAATGGCAACGGTGTGATCTGCTGCACACGTCTGAAAAAAAGCCCACACCAAAGAACTTTTGGAATAACGCGCAGAGACAGCAGGGCCCTGCACATGCGGAGCTCTGCGGTGTGATGCAGTCATGTGCTGCCCTTAAGCTGGCCCCTGGAAGGCATCCTGCCACATTGGAAATGTGCCTCCTCCTCCTCCTCCTCCTCCTCTCTCCTATCAGGCACCCACGTGGAGTCAGTGACCTCATCATCCCCTCCCTCCTCATCACTGGAGCCAATCTGGCAGTATGCTGCAGCTGGGGGAACATGACTGCCAGATAGCTGACCTTGTTGGGCACCC
The DNA here is from genome assembly GCA_029206835.1 of Rana muscosa. Classification (NCBI taxonomy): domain Eukaryota; kingdom Metazoa; phylum Chordata; class Amphibia; order Anura; family Ranidae; genus Rana; species Rana muscosa. The sequence continues at coordinate 363,435,539 of CM055118.1, read as the reverse complement.
CCTCTCTCTGGGCTCACGTTACTACCCCCTCTCTCTGAGCTCACGTTACTCCCTTCCTCCAGCTGGGTTCCATCATCGGAGCCTTCAAAAAGCTGGGCATCCTCCTGGAGCATGTACCCAACACTAAGCTCAAACAGTTCGGGTGACTCCTCAGGAGGACATGGTGGGGCTAGGGAAGGAGTGACTGATGCCATTGAGCTGAGGAAGAGGCCACTTTGGCAGCTGCTTTGCCAGACAAAGTACCCTGAGCCTGGGTGAGAGAGGATGAGGAGGAGGAGGACAGCTTGGTTACCCACTCTACCAAGTCTTGGTCATGTTGCGGCTCAACATGGCCAGCTGCCGAAAAGAAGGACAAGCATTTCCCACGGCAACGTGCTGATGAGGATGCACCGTGTCCAAGACCAGCAGCACTGTTGCCTCTAGACAGAGAGCCTGCTTGCCCTCTTTTATTGCCTCGTGACTGTCTGCCTCTCCTTGTTTGCCTTCCAGACATACTAATGGCCTGCTGTGGTGTTAGTATGGGAAAAGCAGCAATTGTTTTCAGTTAGTTTTAGGTGAAAACTGTGCAGAGGACACAGTATACTGAAAATACTTGCAGCTCTCTGCTTGTGGTTTTATTATGAGAACACCACTATAATAGTCACTAACTGTATTCAGGTGAGCTTTAGGTGAATGCTATGCAAAGCATACAGTAGTACACTTGAGTGAAACACTGATTGTCTGCAGCTAGCACAATCACCGGCCTGCCTGTCACAGTATAGAGACTAACTGTATTCAGGTTACGCTTTAGGTGACTGCTATGCAAAGCACAAAGTAGTATACTTAAGTGACACACTGACTGTCTGCAGCTAGCACAATCACCTGCCTGCCTGTCACAGTATAGAGGCTAACAGGAACGGATCTAGCTAAACTCAATACAGTGTATAAATATATATACAACACCTAGGATGCGTATATATCCTCTACACCCTGTAACTACAGCTAACTGACTCGCCTGCCTGCTCTATCTAACTCAATATAAATGACACTGTCTCTCTCTGTAAACTCTCGTTTCACAACTCCAACACACTACACAAGGCAGCCGAGCCGGCGGCCTTATATAGTGTGGGGCGTGTACTAAACCCCCTGAGCCATAATTGGCCAAAGCCACCCTGGCTTTGGCCAATTATGGCTCTCTGTTTTTTCTGCGCTGTGATTGACCAAGCATGCGGGTCATAATGCATGCTTGGCCAATCATCAGCCAGCAATGCACTGCGATGCCGCAGTGAATTATGGGCTGTGACGCGCCACTCGAATTTGGCACAAACGGCTCACAATGTTCGATCTTCGTCGAACGATCGAACAGCCGATGTTCGAGTCGAACATGGGTTCGACTCGAACATGAAGCTCATCCCTACTAATGACATTAAAAACTCAACAGTCTCCTCTCTGTGGCTCCCCGTGTGTGGGGAAACAACTCAGTGTAACCCTTACCTTTTTCACCTCTCGCAAGGACCATGAGAAAGTCTACAGGAGGTCTTCACTTTTCACTTCACCCAACTTTTTTTATTTTTTATTTTAAGTCAAAAGCACTACATTTAAAAGGGGTACTAATCCTCCCTACATATTCATATAATTTGGATACAATGAGGTGGATTTAGTATTAAAGTCATAGGTAATCCCATTGTTTTGAGAGCAAGTGTGAGTATCCATCACTTCAATATCAAGTCTACCTCATTGTATCCAAATTATAAATAAATTATAAAATATGTAATGGGTACCCCCATATATGTTTGGTCATTTTGACCTAAAGATAAAAAATAAAAAAACTGAAGTGAAAAGTGATGATAGCATGTGTTTAATTTGCTTTTCCATTATTTTTTTTTTCAAATTCTATAGCACATTGCTACTAATATGAAGTAGACATGTGCAGAACAAAAAAATGTGTTTACCGTATCATTTTGATTCGCTATTTATATTAATTTGTTTAGTTAAATTTGTTTCATTCATTTAATTCATTATTCTCTTTGAAAATTGGAAAACTGTTTGAATTCGAAAAGTTTTCGAATTTGAAAACTATTCGAATTCTAAAAGTATTCGAAAAGTAATAGAAAACTATTCAAATTCAAATTTTGTCCGAATTTGAATTTCATTATTTCAGATTTGTTTAAATTTGGTACTATTCTAATTCAGAAATTCGGATACATCCGAATTTCCGAATAATGAAAATTTGTCCGAATTTTAATTTGGAACAAAACAAACCGCACATGTCTAGTATGAAGTGAATACACCCTTATGTCAGTCCCCTTAACTGTACTTTGGCTTGCTTTTCCACCCTTCACACTTAAAACTGAACTCCCAGCAAATAGCAATATACACTATATTGCCAAAAGTATTGGGACACCCCTCCAAATCATTGGATTCAGGTGTTCCAATCACCTACATGGCCATAGGTGTATAAAATGAAGCACCTAGGCATGCAGACTGCTTCTGCAAGCATTTGTGAAAGAATGGGTCGCTTTCAGGAGCTCAGTGAATTCAAGTGTAGTACTGTGATAGGTTGCCACCTGTGCAATAAGTCCATCTGTGAAATTTTCTTGCTACTAAATATTCCAAGGTCAACTGTTAGTGGTATTATAACAAAGTGGAAGCAACTGGGAACAACAGCAACTCAGCCATGAAGTGGTAGGCACACCAGGTAAAATGACAGAGCAGGGTCAGCGCATGCTGAAGTTCACAGTGCGCAGAAGTTGCCAACTGTCTACAGAGTCAATAGCTACAGACCTCTAAACTTCATGTGGCCTTCAGATTAGCACAACAACAGTGTGTAGAGAGCTTCATGGAATGGGTTTCCATTGCCAAGCAGCTGCATCCAAGCCTTACATCACCAAGTGCAATGCAAAGCGTTGGATGCAGTGGTGTAAAACACACCGCCACTGGACTCTAGAGCAGTGGAGGCGTGTTCTCTGGAGTGACCAATCACGCTTCAATGTCTGGTAATCCGATGAACGTGTCTGGGTTTGGCGGTTGCCAGGAGAACAATACTTGCCTGACTGCATCATGCTAAGTGTAAAAATTTGGTAGGGGGGATTATGGTGTGGGATTGTTTTTCGGGAGTTAGGCTTGGCTCCTTCGTTCCAGTGAAGGGAGCGCTTAAGGCGTCAGCATACCAAGACATTTTGGACAATTTCATGCTCCCAACTTTGTGGGAACAGTTTGGGGATGTCCCCTTCCTGTTCCAACATGACTGCACACCAGTGCACAAAGCAAGGTCCATAAAGATACGGATGAGAGAGTTTGGGGTGGAGGAACTTGACTGGCCAGTCTTGACCTCAACCCAATAGAAGATCTTTGGGATGAATTAAAGTGGAGACTGTGAGCCAGGCCTTCTCGTCCATATCAATGCCTGACCTCACAAATATGCTTCTGGAAGAATGGTCAAACATTCCCATAGACACACTCCTAAATCTTGTGGACAGCCTTTTTGGAAGAGTTGAAGCTGTTATAGCTGCAAAGGGTGGGCCAAACCAATATTGAACCCTACAGACTAAGACTGGGATGCCATTAATGTTCATGTGCGTGTAAAGGCAGGTGTCCCAATTATTTTGGTAATATAGTGTATAATGAACCACTGACCTAAAGCTAAGTACACAGATCATATCTTCTGGATACAGTGTGTGATAATTTACTCAGATTTACTAAGAGCTTCTTCACACACAAACAAGTTATGCCAGTGCTGACATCAGCACATTGCACTGGTTACTTCCCAAAAATTTGAATGAGATGTAAAACAGTTCCATTCACCGCAGCAGTGTTGCTATCTGATGGTTCATATCTTATAGCACTGTGCTGAAAAAATAATGCACTAAAAGCGACCACAGCAAAAAAAAAAAAAAAACACGGCACAGGCAAGGAGGGACTCCGACATAGGCGGGGACCTGCCCACGGACGGTGTTCACCCCCTCATTGGCCAGAGAAGATAGAGAGCACACACCCAGCATCATGACGCCAAGCATGATGTCACACACTGGGCGGGATGCTTGGCGTCAATGCACCGTGAGCACCAACCCGAACACCGCACACCAGACCGCCCAAAGGGGGCAGGGTGGAAATGATGAGGAGGAGGCGCACAGGGAGCATCGCAGCTCCCAAAGTGACAGACACAAAGACGTTGGTGATAGCCATTGTGCACCTGTGCGGGCGGCTGTACCTGGCCTCCCCGCAACACAGTCTAGCTGCCACATCTTGGAGACGCCATATCACATTACCTTACTCAATCTCCTTCCTCCCCCGGCTGGGATACAAGGACGCCATATAAGGTTACCATACTCACTATCTTTTTATTTGGGCCGGTCTTTACCTAATTTGGCGATTATACAATCTGATACATTGTCTTTATACTCACTGTTTTAGAAGCCCCTTTGGCAACCATTATTGGTTTATCGTCTGTTCCAATATGAACACCAATAATTGGGTACCTGTGCGTGTGGGGGGACCATGCAGTGTGCCCCGCGGGTCTGTGGCTGTATGTCACCTCAGCTCCCATGACGGACCAAACCATTGGCCGTGGCTCCATACCCACCATTCCTGTCACATTGTTTTCATGTAAGTACCCCAGATGGGCCTCACTGTCTCATTGGTTATTTATTTAACTATCAACCAGATTAAGTAATCATACTTTACCATTAGGGATAAGCTTCGTGTTCGAGTCGAACATACGTTCGACTCGAACATCGGCTGTTCGATCGTTCGACGAAGATCGAACGATTTGGGCCGTTCGCGCCAAATTCGAGTGACGCGAACGGCCCACAATGCACTACGCCATCGCAGTGTCATCCAGGCGCTGTGATTGGCCAAGCATGCACTGTGACCCCGCATGCTTGGCCAATCACAGCGCCGGCAGCGAGGAGAGCAATGATTGGCCACAGGCAGGATGCCTGTGGCCAATTATTGCTGAGGGTGTTTAGTACACGCCCCACATTATAAAAGGCCGCCAGCACGGCGGCCTAGTGTAGTGTGTTCCGGAGCAGGGATAGAGCAGCATAGGCAGGGACAGTGACTTTTATTTCTTTCTTGCTTAACCTGGATTCCTTTAGTTTAGGGAAAGAGAAGGATAGGTAGGGAGAGTGTCAGTGTGTTTTGTGCTTGTGCTATAGTGTGCTTAAAAAAAACATTTTTTCTAGGGACAGAAAACTGTAGGTAGGGAGAGTGTCAGTTTCTTTCACTGTGCAAGTCCTTGTTTCTAGGGACCTGGAAGGACAGTGAGTGAATTCTCCTTGTGCTATATTGTGCTTAAAAAAAACATTTTTTCTAGGGACAGAAAACTGTAGGTAGGGAGAGTGTCAGTTTCTTTCACTGTGCAAGTCCTTGTTTCCAGGGACCTGGAAGGACAGTGAGTGAATTCTCCTTGTGCTATATTGTGCTTAAAAAAAACATTTTTTCTAGGGACAGAAAACTGTAGGTAGGGAGAGTGTCAGTTTCTTTCACTGTGCAAGTCCTTGTTTCCAGGGACCTGGAAGGACAGTGAGTGAATTCTCCTTGTGCTATATTGTGCTTAAAAAAAACATTTTTTCTAGGGACAGAAAACTGTAGGTAGGGAGAGTGTCAGTTTCTTTCACTGTGCAAGTCCTTGTTTCCAGGGACCTGGAAGGACAGTGAGTGAATTCTCCTTGTGCTATATTGTGCTTAAAAAAAACATTTTTTCTAGGGACAGAAAACTGTAGGTAGGGAGAGTGTCAGTTTCTTTCACTGTGCAAGTCCTTGTTTCTAGGGACCTGGAAGGACAGTGAGTGAATTCTCCTTGTGCTATATTGTGCTTAAAAAAAACATTTTTTCTAGGGACAGAAAACTGTAGGTAGGGAGAGTGTCAGTTTCTTTCACTGTGCAAGTCCTTGTTTCCAGGGACCTGGAAGGACAGTGAGTGAATTCTCCTTGTGCTATATTGTGCTTAAAAAAAACATTTTTTCTAGGGACAGAAAACTGTAGGTAGGGAGAGTGTCAGTTTCTTTCACTGTGCAAGTCCTTGTTTCTAGGGACCTGGAAGGACAGTGAGTGAATTCTCCTTGTGCTATATTGTGCTTAAAAAAAACATTTTTTCTAGGGACAGAAAACTGTAGGTAGGGAGAGTGTCAGTTTCTTTCACTGTGCAAGTCCTTGTTTCTAGGGACCTGGAAGGACAGTGAGTGAATTCTCCTTGTGCTATATTGTGCTTAAAAAAAACATTTTTTCTAGGGACAGAAAACTGTAGGTAGGGAGAGTGTCAGTTTCTTTCACTGTGCAAGTCCTTGTTTCCAGGGACCTGGAAGGACAGTGAGTGAATTCTCCTTGTGCTATATTGTGCTTAAAAAAAACATTTTTTCTAGGGACAGAAAACTGTAGGTAGGGAGAGTGTCAGTTTCTTTCACTGTGCAAGTCCTTGTTTCTAGGGACCTGGAAGGACAGTGAGTGAATTCTCCTTGTGCTATATTGTGCTTAAAAAAAAACATTTTTTCTAGGGACAGAAAACTGTAGGTAGGGAGAGTGTCAGTTTCTTTCACTGTGCAAGTCCTTGTTTCCAGGGACCTGGAAGGACAGTGAGTGAATTCTCCTTGTGCTATATTGTGCTTAAAAAAAAACATTTTTTCTAGGGACAGAAAACTGTAGGTAGGGAGAGTGTCAGTTTCTTTCACTGTGCAAGTCCTTGTTTCTAGGGACCTGGAAGGACAGTGAGTGAATTCTCCTTGTGCTATATTGTGCTTAAAAAAAACATTTTTTCTAGGGACAGAAAACTGTAGGTAGGGAGAGTGTCAGTTTCTTTCACTGTGCAAGTCCTTGTTTCTAGGGACCTGGAAGGACAGTGAGTGAATTCTCCTTGTGCTATATTGTGCTTAAAAAAAACATTTTTTCTAGGGACAGAAAACTGTAGGTAGGGAGAGTGTCAGTTTCTTTCACTGTGCAAGTCCTTGTTTCCAGGGACCTGGAAGGACAGTGAGTGAATTCTCCTTGTGCTATATTGTGCTTAAAAAAAACATTTTTTCTAGGGACAGAAAACTGTAGGTAGGGAGAGTGTCAGTTTCTTTCACTGTGCAAGTCCTTGTTTCCAGGGACCTGGAAGGACAGTGAGTGAATTCTCCTTGTGCTATATTGTGCTTAAAAAAAACATTTTTTCTAGGGACAGAAAACTGTAGGTAGGGAGAGTGTCAGTTTCTTTCACTGTGCAAGTCCTTGTTTCCAGGGACCTGGAAGGACAGTGAGTGAATTCTCCTTGTGCTATATTGTGCTTAAAAAAAACATTTTTTCTAGGGACAGAAAACTGTAGGTAGGGAGAGTGTCAGTTTCTTTCACTGTGCAAGTCCTTGTTTCCAGGGACCTGGAAGGACAGTGAGTGAATTCTCCTTGTGCTATATTGTGCTTAAAAAAAACATTTTTTCTAGGGACAGAAAACTGTAGGTAGGGAGAGTGTCAGTTTCTTTCACTGTGCAAGTCCTTGTTTCCAGGGACCTGGAAGGACAGTGAGTGAATTCTCCTTGTGCTATATTGTGCTTAAAAAAAACATTTTTTCTAGGGACAGAAAACTGTAGGTAGGGAGAGTGTCAGTTTCTTTCACTGTGCAAGTCCTTGTTTCTAGGGACCTGGAAGGACAGTGAGTGAATTCTCCTTGTGCTATATTGTGCTTAAAAAAAACATTTTTTCTAGGGACAGAAAACTGTAGGTAGGGAGAGTGTCAGTTTCTTTCACTGTGCAAGTCCTTGTTTCTAGGGACCTGGAAGGACAGTGAGTGAATTCTCCTTGTGCTATATTGTGCTTAAAAAAAACATTTTTTCTAGGGACAGAAAACTGTAGGTAGGGAGAGTGTCAGTTTCTTTCACTGTGCAAGTCCTTGTTTCCAGGGACCTGGAAGGACAGTGAGTGAATTCTCCTTGTGCTATATTGTGCTTAAAAAAAACATTTTTTTCTAGGGACAGAAAACTGTAGGTAGGGAGAGTGTCAGTTTCTTTCACTGTGCAAGTCCTTGTTTCCAGGGACCTGGAAGGACAGTGAGTGAATTCTCCTTGTGCTATATTGTGCTTAAAAAAAACATTTTTTCTAGGGACAGAAAACTGTAGGTAGGGAGAGTGTCAGTTTCTTTCACTGTGCAAGTCCTTGTTTCCAGGGAGCTGGAAGGACAGTGAGTGAATTCTCCTTGTGCTATATTGTGCTTAAAAAAAACATTTTTTCTAGGGACAGAAAACTGTAGGTAGGGAGAGTGTCAGTTTCTTTCACTGTGCAAGTCCTTGTTTCCAGGGACCTGGAAGGACAGTGAGTGAATTCTCCTTGTGCTATATTGTGCTTAAAAAAACATTTTTTCTAGGGACAGAAAACTGTAGGTAGGGAGAGTGTCAGTTTCTTTCACTGTGCAAGTCCTTGTTTCCAGGGACCTGGAAGGACAGTGAGTGAATTCTCCTTGTGCTATATTGTGCTTAAAAAAAACATTTTTTCTAGGGACAGAAAACTGTAGGTAGGGAGAGTGTCAGTTTCTTTCACTGTGCAAGTCCTTGTTTCCAGGGACCTGGAAGGACAGTGAGTGAATTCTCCTTGTGCTATATTGTGCTTAAAAAAAACATTTTTTCTAGGGACAGAAAACTGTAGGTAGGGAGAGTGTCAGTTTCTTTCACTGTGCAAGTCCTTGTTTCTAGGGACCTGGAAGGACAGTGAGTGAATTTTCCTTGTGCTATATTGTGCTTAAAAAAAACATTTTCTCTAGGGACAGAAAACTGTAGGTAGGGAGAGTGTCAGTTTCTTTCACTGTGCAAGTCCTTGTTTCTAGGGACCTGGAAGGACAGTGAGTGAATTCTCCTTGTGCTATATTGTGCTTAAAAAAAACATTTTTTCTAGGGACAGAAAACTGTAGGTAGGGAGAGTGTTAGTTTCTTTCACTGTGCAAGTCCTTGTTTCCAGGGACCTGGAAGGACAGTGAGTGAATTCTCCTTGTGCTATATTGTGCTTAAAAAAAACATTTTTTCTAGGGACAGAAAACTGTAGGTAGGGAGAGTGTCAGTTTCTTTCACTGTGCAAGTCCTTGTTTCTAGGGACCTGGAAGGACAGTGAGTGAATCCTCCTTGTGCTATATTGTGCTTAAAAAAAACATTTTTTCTAGGGACAAAAAACTGTAGGTAGGGAGAGTGTCAGTTTCTTTCACTGTGCAAGTCCTTGTTTCCAGGGACCTGGAAGGACAGTGAGTGAATTCTCCTTGTGCTATATTGTGCTTAAAAAAACATTTTTTCTAGGGACAGAAAACTGTAGGTAGGGAGAGTGTCAGTTTCTTTCACTGTGCAAGTCCTTGTTTCCAGGGACCTGGAAGGACAGTGAGTGAATTCTCCTTGTGCTATATTGTGCTTAAAAAAAACATTTTTTCTAGGGACAGAAAACTGTAGGTAGGGAGAGTGTCAGTTTCTTTCACTGTGCAAGTCCTTGTTTCAAGGGACAGAGAAGGACACCTGAAGGTAGCCCTTATTGCTTTTTTCCCATCTCCCTGCAGGCCATCTATTAGAATGTCTGGAAGGCAAACAAGGAGAGGCAGACAGTCAGGAGGCAATAAAAGAGGGCAAGCAGGCTCTGTGTCTGGGGGCAACAGTGCTGGTCGTGGACGCGGTGCATTGTCATCAGCACATGGCCATGGGACACGCTTGTCCTTCTTTTCGGCAGCTGGACATGTTGAGCCACATCATGCCGAAGACTTGGTAGAGTGGATGACCAAGCCCTCCTCCTCCTCCTCATCCTCTCTCACCCAGGCTCAGGGTACTGGCAAAGCAGCTGCCAAAGCGTCCTCTTCCCTGGTATCAATGTCAGACTCATCATCAGTCACTCCTTCCCTAGACCCACCATGTCCTCCTCCTGAGGAGTCCCCCGAACTGTTTGAGCACAGTGTTGGGTACATGCTCCAGGAGGATGCCCAGCGTTTCGAAGGGTCTGATGATGAAACCCAGCTACAGGAAGGCAGTAGGGTGAGAGCAGACAGAGGGGATGCTCAAGAAGGACACCAATCTGGCAGTCATGTTCCAGCAGCTGCAGCATACTGCCAGATTGGCTCCAGTGATGAGGAGGGAGGGGATGATGAGGTCACTGACTCCACCTGGGTGCCTAATAGGAGAGAGGAGGAGGAGGAGGATGAGGAGGAGGCACATCTCCAACGAGGCAGGATGCCCTTTGGTGGCCAGCGTAAGGGCAGTACACCGACGGAATCACACCGCAGAGCTCCGCCTGTGCAGGGCGCTGCCTCTGCCCGTCATTCAAAAAGTTCCTTGGTGTGGGCCTTTTTTGAGGCTAGTGCATCAGATCGCACAGCTGCTGTTTGCAACATATGTCTCAAGCGTATATCGCGTGGCCAAAACATCAGCCGCTTGGGTACCACATGCCTGACCAGACATATGTTTACCTGCCATGCAGCTCGTTGGCAAGCCTACCTCAAAGACCCACACCAAAGAACAAAGCGGACCTCTCCTTGCACCGCATCAGCTGGGATCTCCAACCCCACTATAACTTCAGTCCTCTCAGAAACATGCACTGAGAGGAATGAAGGTGTAGAATTAGGTGTGTCACAGCCAAGTACTTGCGGCCACTCTGCTAGCAGTACACCGACGTCCGATTCTAGCAGGCAAATTTCCCTGCCCCAGCTGCTGGACCGTCGAAAGAAGTTCACTCCCAGCCATCCACATGCCCAGCGGTTGAATGCTAGCTTGGCTAAATTGCTAGCGCTTCAACTGCTGCCTTTTCAGTTGGTAGACTCGGCCCCCTTCCGTGAGTTTGTGCAATGTGCGGTTCCTCAGTGGCAGGTTCCCAAACGCCACTTTTTCTCACGGAAGGCTATTCCGGCTCTCTACCGGCATGTGGAAGGCAATGTCTTGGCCTCGCTGGACAGGGCGGTCAGCGGTAAGGTGCATATTACCGCTGACTCATGGTCCAGCAGGCATGGACAGGGACGTTACCTTTCTTTCACGGCCCATTGGGTCACTCTTTTGGCAGCTGGGAAGGATGCAGGACAAGGTGCAGTAGTGTTGGAGGTTGTCCCACCGCCACGCCTCCAAAATGCTACTACTGGTTGTGACACACCTCTCTCCTCCACCCCCTCCTCTTCTTCTTCCTCCATGGCCTCTTCCTGTGGTTTGTCCTATGAACCAGCGGTGCTCCGTAGCCGTTCACGGGGCTACGCAAGTACGCAGGCAAAAAGATGCCATGCCGTGCTTGCGCTGGTGTGTTTGGGGGACAGAAGCCACACTTGGGCAGAGGTCCTGTCTGCTCTGCAGGGCCAGGCCGAGAGGTGGTTGACGCCACGCCAGCTTAAGCCAGGAATGGTGGTTTGCGACAATGGCACCAACCTCCTCTCCGCCCTCCGACAGGGACAACTGACCCATGTGCCCTGTGTGGCTCACGTCCTTAACCTGGTGGTGCAGCGGTTCTTGGGCAGGTACCCGGGCTTACAGGATGTCCTGAGGCAGGCCAGGAAAGTCTGTGTGCATTTCCGCAGATCTTATAATGCCAGTGCTCGCCTGGCTGAGCTGCAAAAGGAGTTGAACCTGCCCAAGAACCGCCTTATATGTGACATGCCCACCAGGTGGAACTCAACGTTGGCCATGCTGCAGCGGCTGCACACGCAGCAGAGGGCCATCAATGAGTACCTGTGCGACTACGGCACCAGGACAGGGTCAGGGGAGCTTGGTTTTTTTTCTCCACGCCAGTGGGGCATGATCAGGGATGCATGCACTGCCCTGGCACCATTTGAGGAGGCCACGAGGATGGTGAGCAGTGACAGTGCATGCATCAGTGACAATGTACCTCTTGTCCACCTGTTGGAGCACACGCTGCGTGGAATAATGGACAGGGCACTTGAGGCAGAAAAGAGGCAGGAAGAGGAGGACTTCCTTGCCTCTCAAGGCCCCCTTTACCCAGACAGTGTTCCTTCTGTCCCACCCATCGCACAGGAAGAGGAAGAGGAGGAGGAGGAGGAGGAGGATTGTGTCAGCATGGAGGTGGAGGCTGGCACTCAGCATCATCAGCAGCAGTCTTTTAGGGATGATTTACAGTCCCAAGAAACCAGTGGACTTGTACGTGGCTGGGAGGAGGTGACTGCGGATCATGTCGTCCTTAGTGACCCAGAGGACTCCGGAGCGAATGCCTCAGCAAACCTACGCTGCATGGCCTCCCTGATCCTGCAAAGTCTGCGGAAGGATCCTCGTATTCTTCGGATCAAGGAGAGGGACCATTACTGGCTGGCCACTCTCCTTGATCCACGGTACAAGGGTAAGGTTGCGGACCTTATGTTACCGTCGCAGAGGGAGCAGAGGATGAGACAACTCCGGGAGGCCTTGCAGAAAGGTCTGTGCAACGCGTTCCCAGAGACTGGGAGGTTACAAACTCCTGGTCCAGGACAACGAGTTGCTGAGGCTTCGGCCAGTCAAAGAAGGAGCGGTGGGGAAGGTGGCCGTCTGACCGATGCGTTCAGACAATTCTTTAGTCCGCAGCCCCAAAGTATGATTGGTTCCAGCAACCATCGCCAGCGTCTGATAAACATGGTGCAGGAATATGTAGGGGCAAGGTCAGACTTGGACAACTTCCCCACCGAAAATCCTCTGGCTTACTGGGTCTTGAGGATGGATCACTGGCCAGAGCTTGCACAGTATGCAATTGAGCTACTGGCCTGTCCTGCATCCAGCGTTCTTTCGGAACGCACATTCAGTGCTGCTGGAGGATTTGTCACGGATCACAGGGTGCGCCTGTCCACCGACTCGGTTGATCGACTGACTTTCATCAAGATGAACCAGTCTTGGATCACCACCAGCTACCACACACCTGATGCTGATATAACAGACTAATTGATTTTAACATGTCACGTCCCTTCAAGACTGATGCTGATGCTGAGTGCCTGTGCTGTTATGTTGACTGGCTATCCTCCTCCTCCGAGTCCTCAATGATACGATTGATGATGATAGCTTGGAAGATCATTTTTGTTTATGGGTGCCGCCACCAGTGGCTAAGGCCCAATTTTTCAGACCCTGTTTAACAGGGGCGTGTCATTACAATTTTTGAAGCAATACTTTGCAACAGGGCTCATTGCTGTGCTCCAAGTACAGTATCTGTGAGGGGTTGTAGTGTTGTGCCACCAGTGCCTAAGGCCCAATTTTTCAGCCCCTGTTCAACAGGGGCGTGTCATTACAATTTTTGAAGCAATACTTTGCAACAGGGCTCATTGCTGTGCTCCAAGTACAGTATCTGTGAGGGGTTGTAGTGTTGTGCCACCAGTGCCTAAGGCCCAATTTTTCAGCCCCTGTTCAACAGGGGCATGCAATTACAATTCTTGATGTAATAATTCACAGCAGGGCCCATTCCTGCACCCACCAAGAGTAAGTCTGAGGGCTTACAGTGTTGTGGCAACGCCACCACCACCACCACCACGAAAGGCCCAATTTTTCAGCCCCTGTTCAAAAGGGGCATGTAATTACAATTCTTGATCTAATAATTCACAGCAGGGCCCATTCCTGCACCCACCAAGAGTAACTCTGAGGGCTTACAGTGTTGTGGCAACACCACCACCACCACCACCACCACGAAAAGCCCAATTTTTCAGCCCCTGTTCAACAGGGGCATGCAATTACAATTCTTGATCTAATAATTCACAGCAGGGCCCATTGCTGCACCCACCAAGAGTAACTGTCAGGGCTTACAGTGTTGTGGCACCAGCACCACCATCAAAGCCCCAATTTTTACTACCACTGTTCAACAATTATATGTAATTAAAATTCCTGATATAATAGTTGACAGCAGGGCGTTCCAGCACCAACCAAGAGTAACTGTGAGTGCTTACAGTGTTGTGCCAACACCAACAACTAAGGGGCCTATTTCTGCAGAGTATATACGGCAGGTCCCTACTTTCAAACATCCAACTTACAAACGACTCCTACTTGCAAACGAAAGAAGACAACAGGAAGTGAGAGGAAATCTACCCCTAGGAAGGAAAATTCTCTCCTGTAAGAATAAATATGGGAGAAAGGTGTCTCCTCTGTACTGATGCTTTATCAGCAATCCTTGTTTCAAGAAAAACACCACATTTCAAAAACAGTTGTCATTGGGACGGAAAGTGAGGTGAAATGTTCTGAACAGGGGCACAGACAGCAAAACAAATGTTACAGGGGTGATAACCCTTACCTATGTTTCCCAAAAAGTTTAAAAATAGATTTTTGGGCTGGAGCTACACTTCAACAATGTACCTGTTCAAAATTACAAACACATTCTACATAAGAACAAACCTACAGTCCCTGTCTTGTATGCACCGTCTGTATACGGCTGTTCAGAGTATATAGGGCCTTTTTTATTTTATGTGCGGGGTTCCCCTTAATATCCATACAAGACCCAAAGGGGCTGGTAATGGGCTGGGGTAGGGGGGGGGGGGGGGTCATGGGGTAGCTATGCCATTTTTCTTAAAGATTTTCATCCATATTACCGGGACCAGACATTACATTAAAGCCGCAAGAAGTTTTAAATGGCTTTTTTTTCCTTTAGAAGTGTCATTTTGTGCAGGGACAGTTCTAAACACGGGAAACACGTGGCACTTCACAGGCATACTTTAGACACCCCCCAGGTACGATATTTAAAGGAATATTTGACTTTTTTTTTTCACTTTATGCATCAGTAAAATGACTGCTCCCGAAAAACAACCGTTTTTAAAACTTCTTTTTGCATTGATACATGTCCCCTGGTGCAGAACCCGGGTTCCCAAACCCTTTTTAGGACAATAACATGCATAATAGTTGTTATAATTAGCACTTTAGAATTCGAACGTTCGCATCCATTGTATTTAATAGGGTTCTAATGTTCGTACGAACTTTCGGTCCGTTCGCGGGTTCTGGTGCGAACCGAACCCGGGGGTGTTCGGCTCATCACTATTTACCATATATCTTGTAGATATCCCAAAGCATCAGCCCCTGATGAGTGTCCTATGCACACAAAACACGTCGGGCAACTGGGGCGCAGATATAACAATTATCCAATCTGCCGACATTGACATTTTTGGTTTCACTGGTTTTAAACAATACAATTGATTTTTTTTATTTTTTTGCTGCCTATATGATATTTGTACATATGGAAACTCATTTTAGTTTAATTTAGAGTTGAATATATTTTTATTGGTAGCATAGACAGAACATTAAAACCACAATTGACACATTGTTCACAGAAAAGTAACATCAAGCGTGCCAAATGGCTATCGCCTACAGCTGTGGAAACTCATTTTAATGTATCTATCCATCAACGCAGACCACCATGTGGCGCTGGGCTATACATTGTTGTACCTCCAATGCCTGTATTGCATATGCACTTATTTCATGTGTGTATGAATATTTAGAAATGATATGCACTTCAATGTTGTTTCTTTTTAGGTGACTCCTGTTTTTGTGATGTGCCATGCATTTTTTTGATGGCAGATGGCCCTCTGTTGCGTATGCAGTCGCTGCAGCATGGCCAATGTTGAATTCCATCTAGTGGGAATGTCACAGATTAGGCGGTTCTTGGGCAGGTTGTATTCATTTTGGAGGTCAGCCAGCCGAGCACTGGCATTATATGACCAGCGGAAATGCACACAGACTTTCCTGGCCTGCCTCAGGAGATCCTGTAGGCCTGGGTACCTGCACAAGAACTGCTGCACCACCAAATTAAGGACGTGAGCCAAACAGGGCACATGGGTCAGGTGTCCCTGTCGGAGGGTGGAGAGGAGGTTGGTGCCATTGTCGCAAACCATCATTCTTGGCTGAAGCTGGCGTGGCGTCAACCACCTCTGAGCCTACCCCTGCAGAGCTGACAGAATCTCTGCTATAGTGTGGCTCCTGTCCCCTAAGCACACAAGCTCAAGCACCGCATGGCATCTTTTGGCCTGAGTGCTTGTGAAGCCCCCTGAATGCCTACGGAGCACCGCTGGTTCTGAGGACAAATCTATAGAGGAAGAGGTCATGGAGGAAGAAGAAGAGGAGGGGGTAGAGGAGAGAGGTGTGTCAGAATCATCACTAGTAGAATTTTGGAGGCGTGGTGGCGGGAACAACCTCCTGCAAGACTGCACCCTGTCCTGCATCCTTCCCAGCTGCCAACAGAGTCACCCAGTGCGCCGTGAAAGATAGGTAACGTCCCTGTCCATGCCTGCTGGACCATGAGTCAGTGGTAATATGCACCTTACCGCTGACCGCCCTGTCCAGCGAGGCCAAGACATTGCCTTCCACATGCCGGTGGAGAGCCGGAATCGCCTTTCGTGAAAAAAAGTGGCGTTTGGGAACCTGCCACTGAGGTACCGCACATTCCACAAATTCACGAAGGGGGCAGAGTCTACCAACTGAAAAGGCAGCAGTTGTAGCGCTAGCAATTTAGCCAAGCTAGCATTCAACTGCTGGGCATGTGGATGACTGGGAGCGAATTTCTTTCGCCGGTTTAGCAACTGGGGTAGGGAAATTTGCCTGCTACAATCGGACGTTGGTGTAGCGATAGCAGATTGCCCGCAAGTACTTGGCAGTGGCACACCTAATTCTACACCTTCATTCCTCTCAGTGCAGGTTTCAATGCAGGTTTCTGAGAGGACTGAAGGTTCAGTGGGGTTGGAGATCCCAGCTGATGAGGATCAAGGAGAGGTCCGCTTTGTTCTTTGGTGTGGGTCTTTTAAATACGCTTGCCAACGGACTGCAGGTGGACATATGTCTGGTCAAGCATGTGGTGCCCAAGCGGCTGCTGTTTTGGCCACACTTGATACGCTTCAGACACATGTTGCAAACAGCAATGGTGCAATCTGATGGACAAAAAAGGCCCACACCAAAGAACTTTTGGAAAACCGCGTAGAGTCAGCAGTGCCCTGCACATGCGGAGCTCTGCGGTGTGATGCAGTCGGTTGGCTTAACTTAAGCTGGCCCCTGGAGGGCATCCTGCCTCATTGGAGATGTGCCTCCTCCTCCTCCTCTCTCCTATCAGGCACCCATGTAGAGTCAGTGACCTCATCATCCCCTCCCTCCTCGTCACAGGAGCAAACCTGGCAGTATGCTGCAGCTGGGGGAACATGACTGCCAGTTTGTTGTCCTTCTTGGGCACCCCCTCTCTCTGGGCTCACATTACTGCCTTCCTCAAGCTGGGTACCATCATCGGAGCCTTCAAAACGCTGCACATCCTCCTTCAGCATGTACCCAACACTGTGGTCGAACAGTTCGGGGGACTCCTCCGTGCATGATGGTGGGGCTAGGGAAGGAGTAACTGATGACCTCGAGCCGATGGAATATGAAGCTTTGGCACCTGCATTGGCAGCCAAGATACTCTGAGCCTGGGTGACAGAGGAAAAGGAGGATGAGGACGGCTTGGTCATCCACTCTACCAACTCGTCTGCATGTTGTGGCTCAAAACGGGAAAAAGTACAAGCGTGCCCCACAGCCACATGCTGAGGATGCACCATGTCCACGACCAGCACTGTTGGCTCTAGACACAGAGCATGCTTGCCCTATTTTAGTGGTCTGTGAGTTTCTGCCTCTCCTTGTTGGCCTTCCAGACATACTGTATTTGATGTATTTGAATAGGTACACCAGTAATGGCCTGCAGTGAGATGTAGCTGCACAAAGCTGGGATGTATATATATATATACAGAATATACTGCAGCTAACTGAATCAACTTCCTGTCTGTAGTATATTAGTGACAGTATACCAGGAACGCTCTGCAGTGAGATTTAGCTGAACACTGTGCACAGTATATAGTGCTGAATAAACTTCAGCTAACTGAATCAACTGCCTGCCTGTAGTATATTAGGAACAGTACACCAGGAACGCTCTGCAGAACGCTCTGCAGTGAGATTTTGCTGAACACTGTGCACAGTTTATAGCACTGATTAACTGCAACTAACTGAATCAACTGCCTGCCTGTAGTATATTAGGAACAGTACACCAGGAACGCTATGCAGTAAGATTTAGCTGAACACTGTGCACAGTATATAGTACTGAATAAACTGCAGCTAACGGAATCAACTGCCTGCCTGTAGTATATTAGGAACAGTACACCAGGAACGCTCTGCAGTGAGATTTAGATGAACACTGTGCACAGTATATAGAACTGAATAAACTGCAGCTAACTGAATCAACTGCCTGCCTGTAGTATATTAGGAACAGTACACCAGGAACGCTCTGCAGTGAGATTTAGATGAACACTGTGCACAGTATATAGTACTGAATAAACTGCAGCTAACTGAATCAACTGCCTGCCTGTAGTATATTAGGAACAGTGCACCAGGAACGCTCTGCAGTGAGATTTAGATGAACACTGTGCACAGTATATACTACTGAATAAATTGCAGCTAACTGAATTAACTGCCTGCCTGTAGTATATTAGGAAAAGTACACCAGGAACGCTCTGCAGTGAGATTTAGCTGAACACTGTCCACAGTTTATAGTACTGATTAATCGCAGCTAACTGAATCAACTGCCTGCCTGTCATATGTTAGGAACAGTACACAAAGAACGCTATAAAGTGGGATTTAGCTGAACACTGTGCACAGTATATAGTACTAAATAAACTGCAGCTAACTGAATCAACTGCCTGCCTGTAGTATATGAGGAACAGTACACCAGGAACGCTCTGCAGTGAAATTTAGATGAACACTGTGCACAGTATATAGTACTGAATAAATTGCAGCTAACTGAACTAACTGCCTGCCTGTAGTATATTAGGAACAGTACACCAGGAACGCTCTGCAGTGAGATTTAGCTGAACACTGTCCACAGTTTATAGTACTGATTAACCGCAGCTAACTGAATCAACTGCCTGCCTGTCGTATGTTAGGAACAGTACACAAGGAACGCTATAAAGTGGGATTTAGCTGAACACTGCGCACAGTATATAGTACTGAATAAACTGCAGCTAATTGAATCAACTGCCTGCCTGTAGTATATTAGGAACAGTACACCAGGAACGCTCTGCAGTGAGATTTAGATGAACACTGTGCACAGTATATAGAACTGAATAAACTGCAGCTAACTGAATCAACTGCCTGCCTGTAGTATATTAGGAACAGTACACCAGGAACGCTCTGCAGTGAGATTTAGATGAACACTGTGCACAGTATATAGTACTGAATAAATTGCAGCTAACTGAATTAACTGCCTGCCTGTAGTATATTAGGAACAGTACACCAGGAACGCTCTGCAGTGAGATTTAGCTGAACACTGTCCACAGTTTATAGTACTGATTAATCGCAGCTAACTGAATCAACTGCCTGCCTGTCGTATGTTAGGAACAGTACACAAGGAACGCTATAAAGTGGGATTTAGCTGAAAACTGTGCACAGTATATAGTACTAAATAAACTGCAGCTAACTGAATCAACTGCCTGCCTGGAGTATATTAGGAACAGTACACCAGGAACGCTCTGCAGTGAGATCTAGCTAAACTGTATACAGTATATATATATATATATATATATATATATATATATATATATATATATATACACAAAGCCTGGAATGCATATATATATGTAGCAGGGTCCTCAATTTAAGGGAAGTGTTTGAGAGGTAGTTTGCTCAAACACGCTAATGTGTCAGGGTTTTTACAACCATTTCTATCCACAGGGAGAGTATCGGTGTGTAGTTCCCTGTGGCCTACAGATGGCGCTGCCATAGTAGGCTAGGGTTGAACCGCTGATACAGTGCTGTGCCTTGTGTGTCCCCTCTCGGTAGCCATACGGTGGGTTCTACCTGCTGGGCATGCTGGGAGAGGATATAAAAGGGGCAGACGCTGCCTGTTCGGGGTTCTGTCAGCAGGGTCCTACCCCAGGTGTTGTCCTGTCCGCCCCAGGCACCTTTGACCCGGGGGTGGGTTTTCGTTGGTTCGGTTGCCGGGAGTCCTACTCCCAGGGAGTGTTCCGGTTCCATCCTGGGCACCTTTAGCCCAGGGTGAGATAATATTGTGTTGTTCCTGTCCGCCCCGGGCATGTTAGCCCAGGAACCGCAGTGGAGGCCTGGGGCCCAGCACTTTCGGCTGAGGTCCGCCAGGGATCGAGGAATCTCAGGGTGCCGCCTTGCGAGGGGACCCGTATCTAGGATGAGGAGGCCGGGAAGGAACCCTCTGAAGACCCAGTGCAGTTTCTTGGTGATGGTAGGGGCCCGGTAACTCTCCGGAGGGATGTCTTCTCCTAAACAAGGGCCATAGCTAAAGAAGGGGATCAGTTTCACCAGGTCTGTGGCAGAGACCAACCTCACAGTCTGTGGCAGAGTCTGTGTGCCTAATTAACTTTGCTCGAAAAGCTGAGCGAACATCCGTAACGTTTGTGCCTGGACCTCATCCACACCTTGTGCTGTTCTGTTTCTTGCGCCAACCTTTCTTCTATCAGAGACTGTGTTATTGCTAAGAGAAAATAAACTCTGAGTTGGAGTTTCAGCTTGTGTGGACATTCACTTTAATGGGAAGTCAAGGACTTGTCTCTAATTAACATAGATGTGAGCATCAGGCTCTGGAGGTTTTCATGTTCTGTCCGTGGAAGACCCAACAACAACACCGCTCAACCTCCTCACACATGAGGATACGGGCTGTTAGTGCGGTGTGCCTCTCTCTTCCTGCGAGGAGCCAAAGTTAATGCAGGTAAAGAAAGGGGTCTGTGCGCTACACATGGGGGCTTGAGCCCGGGATTTTCTATGGCAGAAAAGTGTGAAAAAGTGTTGGAAACCCCCCAGAGTTTGAACTTTATTCCCCTGTGAAGTTCCGTGGAGGTTGGCCATATTGAGAGGAAAGTGTCTGCGCCACGAGGAGAACCCATGCTGCGTAGTTCGTGGGAGTGTCTACAGAAAAAAAGGCCCGCGAACATTGCAGAGAGATAAGAGGAGCCATGCCATGTGAGGAGTTGCATGTGGTGGCTTTGGCGACAAAGGGACAGTGCGACATGGATAGGCAAGCGGGTAACATGGCGTCTGATGCTTCATGGGTTCCGGCTACTTCTACCATGAATGTGACCTCGTTTGCTGCTTCTGTGACTGACACAGGGATTCGGCTGAAGCCTCGGGGTCGCTTCGCTCTTTATGTCTGCAAAGAGATGGAGGCCCTTGGAGTGGTTTGTCCTGGGTGGCAGGGACTGGTGGTGCATCTTAGGCCCTTTGGAAGATGTGAACGGTGCAAGGAGTTCCTGTTCGAGGTGGAGCAGCCTACTGAGAAACCTCGGGCCTTTCGTTTGAACTGCCTTACGGGCGCCACCACTTTGGAAGAAGAAGAAACCAGAGCTTCTGCGGCCACCCCTACGCGCACAGTCGGGACTTCTGAGGAAGTCGCAACTGTGAATGTTCCAGTGATTGAGGAACCGGAGTTGGAGAGACCGGAGGATGTTGCTTCAGTAGCCACTGGATCCTCGTTTCCGCCGCCCAAGAGGAAGATTGGCTTTGTAAAAGCTTCCTGCGGTCGTGGTGGAGTTACACCCCAGCGCTTGCTCGGATCGGATGCCTCCGTGGGAAAAAGTTCTGGACGTCCTGCTTCAGCTACAAGCCGAGGTAAGCCGGGGAAAGGGGCCTTGGGCAAGGTCCGAAGTGTGGGAGATCGAGCAACCATGCCACCATTGTCTCGGCTGCAACGGTTGTTCAATCAGAGAGTGGCCAGCGAATACAGGTGGGAATTTCCGTACCTGCCAAGGAACTTTTGTTTGAAGTGGAAGTTTATAGATGTCGTGGTACGCGGACTTAGTCTGGACTCATTTGAAGGTACCCGAGACCCGTAGGTACTACTCTTGTTCCATCGCTGCTACTAAGTGGTTTAAAGACTGTAAAGAATCCTGGATGCTAGGTAGACACATACATGCGGACAGTGTGGTCATTTGCAGAAAAGATAGAGACAATGTTGAATACCACATAGACACTTTTGACAAACATTGGAAACCACTTGTGTTGCCAGATCCGCAGTACTACCTCTAAGAGACTGGACTTTTTTTTTTGTTGTTTGCTTTTATTCATTCCGGAGTGTACTCTCCTGGAGCCCAAGAACTTTGCCCTCACTAAAGAGGTAGTCTACTTTGCTACAAGCGGGAGCAGTTTTTTTTCCTTTGCTCACAGCACCTGAAAGACATTGACTTTTGGGGTAGAAGTAGTTCAGAGCAGGGCCAGAGAAGAAGAAGGAAGATTTACCCCTCAGGAAAAGAAAAGTTTTTTTGGGGACGGGTGTCTTGACGGTAGCACTTCCACTAGTTGGCGGTGTTACGTAACTTTTACATTGTAGTTTATTTGAATGTGTTTACTTTTTGGAAGGAAGGGATTTTTCCCTCGGGGAAAATCTTTTCATTCTAAATGTTCCTAAGTTAGAATGTGCATATTGGTTGTGTTTTCCTTCTCTACAGGTGGACGTCGAGCAAGTCATTGAGAAAGGGTAGTCTAGCTATGGTAGTCGGGAGGGAAATGTAAATTATAAATGTGGTTTATTGTGTCATTGAGAATGTGATGTAAACATATGTTTCTCTACTCTTCTTTCATCTCTGCTTTTAACTCCCTTTTCCCCATGTTTAGGTTCCGGCACAAACAAACACTTTTCCAAATTGTTTTTTTTTTTAGATAGACTCTGGAGTAAGTCTATGTTGACTCAGGATTGAGAGTCATAGGTTTGATCCAGACACTGGGGACCAGTGTCCATTAGTAGGGGGAGTATGTAGCGGGGTCCTCAATTTAAGGGACGTGTTTGAGAGGTAGTTTGCTCAAACACCCTAATTTGTCAGGGTTTTTACAACCACTTCTATCCACAGGGAGAGTATCGGTGTGTAGTTCCCTGTGGCCTACAGGTGGCGCTGCCATAGTAGGCTAGGGTTGAACCGCTGATACAGTGCTGTGCCTTGTGTGTCCCCTCTCGGCAGCTATATGGTGGGTGTGTTCTACCTGCTGGGCATGCTGGGAGAGGATATAAAAGGGGCAGATGCTGCCTGTTCGGGGTTCTGTCAGCGGGGTCATACACCAGGTGTTGTCCTGTCCCCCCCGGGCACCTTTGGCCTGGGGGCGGGTTGTCATTGGTTCGGTTGCCGGGAGTCCTACTCCCAGGGAGTGTTCCGGTTCCATCCTGGGCACATTTAGCCCAGGGTGAGGTACTATAGTGTTGTTCATGTCCGCCCTGGGCATGTTAGCCCAGGAACCGCAGTGGAGGCCTGGGACCCAGCACCTTTGGCTGGGGTCCGCCAGGGATCGAGGAATCTCAGGGTGCCGCCTTGCGAGGGGACCCGTATATAGGATGAGGAGGCTGGGAAGGAACTCTCCGAAGACCCAGTGCAGTGTCATGGTGACGGTAGGGGCCCGGTAACTCTCTGGAGGGATGTCTTCTCCTAAACAAGGGCCACAGAAGGGGATCAGTTTCACCAGGTCAGTGGCAGAGACCAACCTCACAGTCTGTGTCAGAGACTGTGCGCCTAATTAACTTTGCTCGATAACCTGAGCGAACATCCGTAACGTTTGTGCCTGGACCTCATCCACACCTTGTGCTGTTCTGTTTCTTGCTCCAACATTTCTTCTATCAGAGACTGTGTTATTGCTAAGAGAAAATAAACTCTGAGTTGGAGTTTTAGCTTGTGTGGACATTCACTTTAATGGGAAGTCAAGGACTTGTCTCTAATTAACATAGAGGTGAGTATCAGGCTCTGGAGGTTTTCATGTTCTGACCGTGGAAGACCCAACAAAAACACCGCTCAACCTCCTCACACAGGAGGATACGGGCTGTTAGTGCGGTGTGCCTCTCTCTTCCTGCGAGGAGCCAAAGTTAATGCAGGTAAAGAAAGGGGTCTGTGCGCTACATATACTAAATATACTGAATCTAACTGAATCGCCTGCCTGCTCAATCTAGCTAACTGATATAAAATGACACACTCTCTCTCTCTGTGAACGCCGGAACACACTACATAAGGCCAATGTGCAGGCTGGCTTATATAGTGTGGGGCGTGTACTTAATCCCCCTGAGCCATGATTGGCAAAAAGCACCTTGCCTTTGGCCAATTATGGCTCTCTGTGCAGACGTCGCTGTGATTGGCCAAAGCATGTGAGTCATAGTGCATGCTTGGCCAATCATCAGCCAGAAATTCACTGCGATGACGCAGTGCATTATGGGCCGTGACATGCCAATCGAATTTGTCACGAACGGCCCATAATGTTCGAAATTCGGCGAACGAGCGAACAGACGATGTTCGAGTCAAACTCATGTTCGACTCGAACTCGAAGCTCATCCCTAGCTGGGCAGGATGAAGGATGGGGAAAACATCTGGAGCAGGTGGTTGCAAATTGTGTCCTGTACATTGGTTACAGTACAGTCACTTTTCATCCTCCAGATACTCAGAACGATTAGTCCCTCCAAGCATCCAAGAGCCTACAGAACATCACAAGCTAAATGCAGCAATGCTGTTTTGAAGACAGGAGCTACACTTCTGGCAGATCTCCAGGCTTAGACCAAGAGGCGGCTGACCCCACACCATCTTTACCCAACAATGCCATGTGTGACAATGACACGCTGCATAGGGAAACACTTTTACCCATTTTTTCAACACTACACTTAAGAAATTTTTAAACCACATCACTCATGCCCATAATATGATTGTTTTATAAGTGCCATTCAGTGGTCATAATGCAGTATTTTTCCTGAAATATTTCTGGTTCAATCATTTTTATTGAGTTTTCATAAGAGTTACAACATAACAGCAGGAATGTTTATACAAATGAGTGTAAAAAAAGCTCTGTCGACCCCTTACAAAGAGTAAATTTTCAGAAATATTTCAAACAGGAAAATGCTGCATTAAGGCCACAAGGTGTCGCTGATGATAATCTATTCCAATTGGACAAAACGATGTATTCTGATGGTGGGGAAGTCAGAATAAAAAGACACAGCAGGAGAATTCCTCCATCCACGTCGAGTGTGTGAATGAGGGAATTGGGGCAGTATTTTTTGGTTTAAAGCAGAACTTCACCCTCTAGGACATGTTGCCTTCCATCCACCCCTCCTCTCCTCTGCTGTAGAAATTGGGCATTTTGTGCCTGTTTTGTTTGTAAAAAAACGCCTGAACCCCACAACCCCCCCCCATGTGCACATAATTTGTCTAGGCGACTGGCGTGCACTTTGACTGCATTGCCTCCTTAGATATGTATGTCTCATATCACAGGAGACATAGTCCTTCATTGGGAAAGGAGGAGGGGGCAGGGCCCGGTGGTGCATCACTGGTGAAGCCGTCGGGTTTACCTGGAAACCCTGCAGCTTACCGATGACATCACAGAAGATGATGGTGGCGTGGGACAGAGAGGGGGGGTGCAGAGAAGAAGTGGGTCTCGGCAGGACAAAGTTGGATCTGCTGGGTCAGTGAGTACCTTAAGTGTGCAGGACCTAAAAAAAGAAGAAGGGGTATGAAGCATAAAGTTCCCCTTTAACCCCCTGGTTGAATGAAAAACACTGACTCATCTATGGCCAGTTTTACCAATCGCAGCTGTCATATAGAAAGTGGATGTTTTTTCTTCTTCCCTCTTTTTCTTTTCTCCAGCTACATGGGGATACTATTGGAACATTGGTGAGAAGTAGGGATGAGCCGAACACCCCCCGGTTTGGTTTGCACCAGAACATGCGAACAGGCAAAAAATTTGTTCGAACACGCGAACACCATTAAAGTCTAAGGGACACGAATGTGAAAAATCAAAAGTGCTCATTTTAAAGGTTAATATGCAAGTTATTGTCATAAAAAGTGTTTGGGGACCCGGGTCCTGCCCCAGGGGACATGTATCAATGCAAAAAAAAGTTTTAAAAATGGCAGTTTTTTTCGGGAGCAGTGATTTTAATAATGCTTAAAGTGAAACAATAAAAGTGAAATATTCCTTTAAATTTCTTGGGGGGTGTGTATAGTATGCCTGTGAAGTAGCGCAGGTTTCCCGTACTTAGAACTGTCCATGCACAAAATGTAGTTTCTAAAGGAAAAAAAAGTAATTTAAAACTACTCACGGCTGTAATGAATTGTCGGGTCCCGGCAATACAGAGAAAAGTAATTGAAAGTCATTGAAAAATAAAAATGCGTGGGGGTCCCCCAAAATTCCATTAACAGGCCCTTCAGGTCTGGTATGAATATTAAGGGGAATTCTGTGCCAAAATTTAAAAAAATGGCGTGGGATTCCCCCAAAAATCCATGCCAGACCCTTCAGGTCTGGTATGGATTTTAAGGGGAACCCCGCACCAGAATAAAAAAAAAGGTGTGGGGTCCCCCCAAAAATCCATACCAGACCCTTATCTGAGTACGCAACCTGGCAGGCCGCAGGAAAAGAGGGGGGACGAGAGAGCAGCCCCCCTCCTGAACCGTACCAGGCCACATGCCCTCAACATGAGGGGGATGTCCCCATGTTGATGGGGACAAGGGCCTCATCCCCACAACCCTTGCCCGGTGGTTGTGGGGGTCTGTGGGCGGGAGGCTTATCGGAATCTGGAAGCCCCCTTTTACAAAGGGGACCCACAGATTCTGGCCCCCTATGTGAATTGGTAATGGGGTACATTGTACCCCTACCATTTCACAAAAGAAAGTGTAAAAAAAACACACAGACACTGTTGTAAAAAAGTCCTTTATTAAAAATAAAAAATAAAAAAGCCATTCCAGCGTTGTAATGCAGTCTGTCCAATGATGATCCATGAATCTCCAGCGATGCGGGGAGTCTCCAGCAATGAACGACACACATCTTTCCTGCACTGGAGCCTCCCGGCTAATGACGCACAAGGAGTGTTGACAGTTCTTTTATAAACGAGGTCGGGCATAAGACCATCTGAATTTGCTAGTACATACACTATATTGTCAAAAGTATTGGGACACCTGCGTTTACACGCACATGAAATTTATTGGCATACCAGTCTTATGCCGTAGGGTTCAATATTGAGTTGGCCCACCCTTTGCAGCTATAACAGCTTCAACTCTTCCGAAAAGGCTGTCCACAAGGTTTAGGAGTGTGTCTATGGGAATGTTTGACCATTCTTCCAGAAAGCGCATTTGTGAGGTCAGGCACTGATGTTGGATGAGAATGCCTGGCTCGCAGTCTCCACTTTAATTAATTTCAAAGGTGTTCTATCGGGTTAAGGTCAAAACTCTGTGCAGGCCAGTCAAGTTTCTCCACCCCAAACTCGCTAATTCATGTCTTTATGGACCTTGCTTTGTGCACTGGTGCGCAGTCAAGTTGGACCAGGAAGGGGCCATCCTCAAACTGTTCCCACAACGTTGGGAGCATGAAATTGTCCAGAATGTCTTGGTATGCTGACACATTAAGATGTTCTTTCAGTGGAACTAAGGGGTCAAGCCCAACTCCTGAAACACAACCCCACACCATAATCCCCCCTCCACCAAATTATTTGGACCAGTGCACAAAGCAAGGTCCATAAAGACATGGATGAGTGAGTTTGGGGTGGAGGAACTTGACTGGCCTGCACAGAGTCCTGACTTCAACCCGATAGAACACCTTTGGGATGAATTAGAGTGGAGATTGCAAGCCCGGCCTTCTCGTCCACATCAGTGCCTTACCTCACAAATGCACTTCTGGAAGAATGGTCAAATATTCCCATAGACACACTCCTAAACCTTGTGGACAGCCTTCCCAGAAGAGTTGAAGCTGTTATAGCTGCAAAGGGTGGGCAAACTCAATATTGAACCCTATGGACGAAGACTGGGATGCCATTAAAGTTCATGTGTGTGTAAAGGAAGGCGTCCCAATACTTTTGGTAATATAGTGTATGTAAAATGAAAGGAAAGCTGAAGTTAGGCTTTAAAGCAATTAATCTTCAGAGCAGATATTTACTAGTATTGTATTGTATTGAGTATTGTTGTTTGAAAAAGAAAAAAAAAAACATTTATTACAGAGAGATCTTGATTACTCTCTATGGAATCTTTAATCTGTGAAGAAACATATAAATGTTTGTGTGAAAAAAGGTTTCCTATTCAGTCAACTGAGCTTATCCACCGATACACATCATATGCTTTACAATTACAATAGATACTTATTATTATTTTATCTCTCCCTCTCTTTCTATTTTTCTTTCCATTCATGACTTCATCTAGGTCTTATTTTTTTCCTATTAAATAGAAACACTGGTAAAAAAAAAAAAAAAAAAAAAATGAAGAAGATTCGTTGAACGAGAACTATGTATTTCATTTTTGACATTATTTTTACATATTTGACATTATTTCCACTCCCTTTGTTTGTTTGTTTTTTTTTTTTTTTTTATTCTTTCCATGTATGACATTCTGCTTTTTTTTCCATGCTCAATAGAAAAACTGGTAGAAAACTCTCTCATGAAGAAATTCATGTAATATT
The DNA here is from genome assembly GCA_029206835.1 of Rana muscosa. Lineage (NCBI taxonomy): Eukaryota > Metazoa > Chordata > Amphibia > Anura > Ranidae > Rana > Rana muscosa. The sequence goes on along the minus strand of CM055118.1, from coordinate 363,407,283 downwards.
GTAACACTTTTAATATTGACACTTTAATTTTCTATTATCAAAAAAAAAAGAAAGAAAAAAGAATCTACTTTGTTTTTTGTTGGTTTATTTAAAATTAAGTTTAATTATCAAAAAAATATGGGTTTTCATCAGACATCATTAGTAAATAGAGTAAGTACATTTAAAAAAAAAAAAAAAAATCAGACTAAATTCACCAAGTTATAATGGTTTAATTGAGTAAAATAGTAATCATTAAGACAAATGAGAAATTCTATAACTTGATCCATCCGTTTTTCTTTGCATTGTGTGGCTTGTTTTCCTCTACTGTCATGGCATTAAAGTATACCTGAACCAAATACTATATCTATCTATCTATATATCTATCTATATATCTATCTCTATATATATATATATATATACACTGAGCAAAATTATAAATGCAACACATTTGTGTTTGCCCCTACTTATCATGAGCTGAACTTAAAGGTCTATAACTTTTTCAATGTACACAAAAGGCCTATTTCTCTCAAATATTGTTCACAAATCTGTCTAAATCTGTGTTAGTGAGCACTTCTTCTTTGCCAAGATAATCCATCCACCTCACAGGTGTGACATATCTAGATGCTGATTAGACAGCATGATTATTGCACGGGTGTGCCTTAGGCTGGCCACAATGAAAGGTCACTCTAAAAAGTGCAGTTTTACTATATCGGGGGGGGGGGGGGGGGTCCGAAAACCAGTCAGTATCTGGTGTGACCACCATTTGCCTCATGCAGTGCAGCACATCTCCTTCACATAAAGTTTATCAGGTTGTTGATTGTGGTCTGTGGAATGTTGGTCCATTCCTTTTCAATGGCTGTGCGAAGTTGCTGGATATTGGCAGGAACTGGAACACGCTGTCGTATACGGCGATCCAGAGCATCCCAAACATGCTCTATGGGTGACATGTCCGGTGAGTATGCTGGTCATGCAAGAACTGGAATGTTTTCAGCTTCCAGGAATTGTGTACAGATCCATGCAACATGGGGTCGTGCATTATCATGCTGCAACATGAGGTGAAGGTCGTGGATGAATGGCACAACAATGGGCCTCAGGATCTCGTCACATTATCTCTATGCATTCAAAATTCCATCAATAAATGCACCTGTGTTCATGGGTGTCCGCTCCATAGGGCAAGGGGGGGGATTTCCCCCCCCTGGAATCGAGAACTGCGGGGGTGTCAGGCCGGCACCCCCCACGAGTGAAGCGGGGGGCGCGGGGCGGCTCAGGCAGTGCAGAGGCACGGTGACAGGGCAGCCAGGGAGAGCCAGGAGAGCCGATCTGTGAGTGTGCGGGGGTGCCCAGCCCAGGTGTGGAACGTGCCACTACCCGGAGTGACATCCAGAGCCTCCAGAGCCAGCCGAGCAGTGCGAAATAAAAAAGACTCTCTCTCCTCCTATACCGCAGGACTGACGATTACTGCCAGTTATGCATGATTCGCTTGATTCCTCGAGCGCCACTGATCCTCCGCAACTCTTGAAGTCATTGTCTCTCACAGGCGCGTGGGTAAGTGGGTGGGCTCACCCACTCTCGGTCCTCCAGCTCTCCGCCAGATCTCACCGGCCCGTCTCAGCCTCTCCGCATCAACGGCCCTTCACGCTCCAGCACCAATACCCGGGTCTCTCTCCGTCCGAACCGGCCTCAAGCCCAGGTGTCCACCCAGCTCAGGACAAGGGATCGGAGACCCAGGAACCAGGAACCAGGGACGGAGCAAGGACGTTCTTCCCAGGTATTTAGTGAGAGACAGCTGGAACTACAACTCGGCTTTAGTTTCACCCGTTAATGCCTCATAACCACAGCCGTAAATGTCTTAGGTGCTGTATCCGCTTAACTTAGCTTATTTGCCTCAGCTTATCAGCCCATTCTCTCCTTTGTGTTTGCTTACAGGCAGCGTGTTCCTCTCACGGCGCCGCCATCTTGGCTAGCAGCTCCACCTCCCCTGATTTGTAATGTAAAGGGGTCCAGTGATGCAGGGTGCTGTGTAATGTGAAGGGGCCCAGTGATGCAGGGTGCTGTGTATTGTAAAGGGGTCCAGAGCTGTGGGGTGCTGTGTAATGTAAAGGGGTCCAGAGCTGTGGGGTGCTGTGTAATGTAAAGGGGTCCAGAGCTGTGGGGTGCTGTGTTATGTAAAGGGGTCCAGAGCTGTGGGGTGCTATGTAATGTAAAGGGGTCCAGAGCTGTGGGGTGCTGTGTTATGTAAAGGGGTCCAGAGCTGTGGGGTGCTATGTAATGTAAAGGGGTCCAGAGATGTGGGGTGCTGTGTAATGTAAAGGGGTCCAGAGCTGTGGGGTGCTGTGTCATGTAAAGGGGTCCAGAGCTGTGGGGTGCTATGTAATGTAAAGGGGTCCAGAGATGTGGGGTGTTGTGTAATGTAAAGGGGTCCAGAGGTGCAGTTGTGGAGAGGGGGTACACAGTAGTGACAAAGAGATATTGAAAGATGCAGGGGGCACAGTGGGGTGTTTTTACATTTTAACGTGGGGGGTTAGCTTTTAACCCCCCCTAGCGGTCGAAGAAAGGGTAAAATGTGACTCTGTATCGCCGCTGCCGAAGCGCCCCCCCCCCTGAAAAAATTTCAGCGGACACCCATGCCTGTGTTTATTGTCCATAGACTACGCCTGCCCATACCATAACCCCACCGTTATCGTGGGCCACTCGATCCACGTTGTTGATATCAGCAAACCGCTCACCCACAGGACGCCATACACACTGTCTGCCATCTGCCCTGTACAGTGAAAACCGGATTCATCCGTGAAGAGAACACCTCTCCAAAGTGCCAGACATCATAGAATGTGAGCATTTGCCCATTCAAGTCTGTTAGGATGATGAACTGCAGTCAGGTCGGGACCCCGATGAGGATGACGAGCATGCAGATGAGCTTCCCTGAGACGGTTTCTGACAGTTTGTGCAGAAATTCTGGGGTTATGCAAACTGAATGTTGCAGCAGCTGTCCGGGTGGCTGGTCTCAGACGATCTTGGAGGTGAAGAGGCTGGATGTGGAGCTCCTGGGCTGGTGAGGTTACACGTGATCTGCGGTTGTGAGGCTGGTTGGATGTACTGCCAAATTCTGAAACGCCTTTGGAGACGGCTTATCGTAGAGAAATAAGAAATTAACATTCTACTCAATTGCAACAGCTCCGGTGGACATTCCTGCAGTCAGCATGCCAATTGTACGCTCCCTCAAAACTTGTGACATTTGTGGTATTGTGCTGTGTGATAAAACTGCACATTTTAGAGCGGCCTTTTATTGTGGTCAGCCTAAGGCACACCTGTACAATAATCATGTTGTCTAATCAGCATCTGGATATGCCACTCCTGTGAGGTGGATGGATTATCTCGGCAAAGGAGAAGTGCTCACTAACACAGATTTAGCCCTGGTTCACACTGGTGCGTTTTGACATGCGATTTGCCATGTCAAATCGCATGTCAAATCGGCGATATTTTCCGCAAATTGCTGGCAATGGCACCTTCCTAATCGATGCGACGCCACATCTGCGGCGCTGCATCGATTTCAAAAAGTAGTTTCTGTACTACTTTTTGTGATTTCGGCCGTGATTTACATTGACATCTGTGTCAGATGTCTTTGTAATCGCGGCTGAAATCGGGACTGCCAGCGAGAGTGAAATTGTGCGAGTTCAGCTGAACTCGCAGGCTTCACTCCCGCAGCCCCAGTGTGAACCTGGGCTCAGACAGATTTGTGAACAATATTTGAAAAAATAAGGCCTTTTGTGTACATAGAAAAAGTCATAGATCTTTGAGTTCAGCTCATGATAAATAGGGGCAAACACAAAAGTGTTGCGTTTATAATTTTGCTCAGTTTATATATATAGTAACTCCCTTCTAGCTATGTAAATGTAGTTTTGCAAAACTTTTTTTTTTTTACATATCAAGGATGTACTGAACATATGTTATTATTTTATTTTCTTTTATTAATTAATTATTAATTAATTAATTTTATATTAATAATATTTTATATTCAGAGTTCCACTTCTTCTCAATAGTCAGAAAATGTTTCTTATATTAAAAATGAACTAAAATAATAGAAACTGTCCAATTAGCAAAGAAAACATTCACTGAGCTTATTAAATAAGATGAAGCCAAGGTTACTTCAATCAACCAAATATGTGTTAAAAAAAATTGCATTTTTTTATTTTATTTCCCAAGCTGTATTTAAAGGCACAGGTTCACCTTATTTGCTATCAATCATTTTGCAAAGTCAACGTATATTATTTCTGCTATGGTTAATACATAAACATTTACATAAACCTTTTCTGCTTCCACACAGACCACACATAAAGGTGATGTCACCACATTCTTCTTTTTGGGATTGAACAACAATGCTGTATATAATCTGCTGCTCTTCACCTTGGTCCTTATTATATACATTGTGACAATATGTGGAAACCTTTTGATCATCATGCTGGTATATTACAGCAAGACCCTTCATTCCCCCATGTACTTCTTCCTCTCCCAACTCTCTGTATCTGACATCATGCTGACCACAGATATTTCTCCTAACATATTAAATATTGTTCTACATGAGCGGACCTCCATATCCTTTTCTAGTTGCATCACTCAATATTATGTCTTTAGTTTAATAGAAGGATTTGAATGTTTCCTTCTGACAGTGATGTCCTATGACCGCTATCTAGCCATCTGCTCTCCTCTGCATTATACCTCCATTATGAAACAAACACTTTGCATTAAACTAGTTCTTGTATCCTGGATTTGCAGCTGTTCTTTGACATCAATATCAACACTTGAAATATGTCAACTAGAATTCTGTGGACCAAATGTTATAGACCATATATTTTGTGATTTCAATCCTCTTGTGGAACTTTCCTGCTCAGATACATCCAGAGTTCAAATGGAAATTACCTTGTTGAGCTTTCCTGTGCTAATATTTCCCTTCCTTGTGATAGTGGTGTCATATACTTACATTGTTTTAACAATATTAAAGATATCCTCCTTTTCTGGAAGACTGAAATCCTTTTCCACTTGTAGCTCCCATCTCACTGTTGTGTTTATATTTTATGGAACCCTAATTGCTGTATATCTGATTCCAAAGAAAGGACAATCACAAATGATCAATAAGATAATGTCCTTGTTGTACACGGTTTTCACTCCCTTTGTAAACCCTTTCATATACAGCTTAAGGAATAAAGAGATCAAGGACAGTTTAAAGATGTTGTATATAAACAAAAGGCTTTTTATTCAAAACCTTTGTTAAAAGTTATTAGGATGCACTATATTACCAAAAGTATTGGCACACCTGCCTTTACACACACATGAACTTTAATGGCATCCCAGTCTTAGTCTGTAGGGTTCAATATTGAGTTGGCCCACCCTTTCCAGCTATAACAGCTTCAACTTTTCTGGGAAAGCTGTCCACAAGGTTTAGGAGTGTGTCTATGGGAATGTTTGACCCTTCTTCTAGAAGTGCATTTGTGAGGTCAGGCACTTATGTGGACAAGAAGGCCTGGCTCGCAGTCTCCGCTATAATTCCTCCCAAAGGTGTTCTATCGGGTTGAGGTCAGGACTTGCCTATAGGTAGCACCAGCCCTGCCAGGGGGGGGCACTTGACCCCCCTTGCCCCTACCTGCGGATGCCTATGTTTAACACTGTATGTAGAGGTTATAATACAAGTTTGTATCTATGTACTACTTGTATCTGTTCTAAAAGGCATTGGCTTCTTTTATTCTCAATAAAAATCATTATGGAAAAAAAAAAAAATTCTGCTTTATGACCTCTAGAGATTTCTTGATCTAAGAGAGTTTTAAGCTACTTACTGGACCCTTCTTAGCAATATCACTTTTTACTTGCCAGCCACTGCTAATGACATTAAAAACTCAACAGTCTCCTCTCTGTGTGTATCGTCCTTAACCACTTGCCGACCAGCCGCCGTCATTATAATGTGGCAGGTCGGCAAGATCCCGCTAACCGTCGTAGCTGTACGTTGGTCCCTTTAAGCGGAATAGCAGGCACGCATGTGCCGCCGGAGGCATGCGCCCGCTGCATCGTGGGGGTGCCGATGCTCGAGAGGCAGGACAGGGACGTGTGTGTGTAAACACACAAATCCCTGTTTTGTTCTGTGAGAGACAGATCGTGAGTTCCTAATAGCTAGGAACCATGATCTCTCATTCCCTCTAGTCAGTCCCCTCCCCCCACAGTTAGAACACACAGTCAGGGAGCACAGTTAACCCCTTAATCGCCCCCTAGTGTTAACCCCTTCCCTGCCAGTGAAATTTTTACAGTAATCAGTGCACTTTTATAGCACTGATTACTGTATAAATGCCAATGGTCCCAAAAATGTGTCAAAAGTGTCCGATGTGTCTGCCATAATGTCGCAGTCCCGATAAAAACTGCACATCGCCGCCATTACTAGTAAAAAAAAATAATGATAAAAATGCCATAAATCTATCCCCTATTTTGTAGACGCTATAACTTTTGCGCAAACCAATCAATATACGCTTATTCTGATTTTTATTACCAAAAATATGTAGAAGAATACATATCGGCCTAAACTGAGAAAAAATTAGCTTTTTTTAAAAAAATTGAGGATATTTATTATAGCAAAAAGTACAAAATATTGTGTTTTTTTCAAAATTGTTGTTCTTTTTTTGTTTATAGCGCAAAAAATAAAAATCACAGAGATGATCAAATACCACCAAAACAGAACTCTATTTGTGGGGAAAAAAATTACATCAATTTTGTTTGGGTGCAGCATCGCACGTTCGTGCAATTGTCAGGTAAAGCGATGCAGTGCCGAATCTCAAAAAATGGCCCGGTCATTGAGCAGCCAATTCTTCCGGGGCTTAAGTGGTTAAGCCTAGCACACACGTGCCGAATATCAGTTGACATCAGCTGGTTTAATAAAAAACCGTCCGACATTCAGCCCGTGTGTATGGCAGAAGCTTCTGTTGGTCGAGCATGCTGGAAAACCAGCAGCCGACTGGCTCCCGGAGTGTTTTTTTTAAGGTTCAGCCTGTAAAGTAGCGCATGTTTCCAGTGCTTAGAAAAGTCCCTGCACAAAATGTAATTTTTAAAGGAAAAAAAGTAATTTAAAACTGATCGCGGCTATAATGAATTGTCGGGTCCCGGCAATACAGATAAAAGTAATTGAAAAAAACAGCATGGGTTCCCCCTTAGTCCATTACCCCGAACCAAAATTCAAAAAAAAAGTGTGGGGTCCCCCCCAAATTCCATATCAGGCCCTTCAGGTCTGGTATGGATATTAAGGGAAACCCTGCGCCATTTAAAAAAAAAATGGCGTGGTGTTCCCCCCTAAAATCCATACCAGACCCTTCAGGTCTGGTATGGATTTCAAGGGGAACCCCGCACCAAAATAAAAAAAAAATGGCGTGGGGTTCCCCCCAAAAATCCATACCAGACCCTTATCTGAGCACGTAACCTGGCAGGCCGCAGGAAAAGAGGGGGGACGAGAGAGCGCCACCCCTCCTGAACCATACCAGGCCACATGCACTCAACATGGGGACAAGGGTCTCATCCCCACAACCCTTGCCCGGTGGTTGTGGGGGTCTGCGGGCGGGGGGGTTATCAGAATCTGGAAGCCCCCTTTAACAAAGGGGATCCCCAGATTACGCCCCCCTAACGGGGGTTTTTCGCGACGCATTAGACGGAGCGGGGTCACCTGTCCACGTCACGTGTGGCCCTGCCATCGGTTATAAAAAAACTGTCAAACAGCTTGCGTGTCATTAGCCGGGGGGCTCCGTTGCAGGGAGGACCATGTGTCCTTTCTCGCTGGAGTAGAGAGCGGTGCAGGCAAGACTGGACTTCGTTCCTGGCTGTAGAGCATCGCTGGAGAATGGATCATCGTTGGACATCGAGAATGGAAAACAACGCTGGAATGTTTTTTTTTTTTCTTTTTATTAAAGGACTTGTCCCAACTGTGTCTGTGTGGTTTTTAAAAATGTTGACACTTTCTTTTGTGAAATGGTAAGGGTACAACGTACCCCATTACCAATTCACATAGGGGCGGAATCTGAGGGTCCCCTTTATTAAAGGGGGCTTCCAGATTCCGATAAGCCCCCCGCACGCAGACCCCCACAACCACCGGGCAAGGGTTGTGGGGTTGAGGCTCTTGTCCCCATCAACATGGGGACATCCTCCCCATGTTGAGGGCATGTGGCCTGGTACGGTTCAGGAGGGCGGGGCGCTCTCTCGTCCCCCCCCTTTCCCGGAAGCCTGCCAGGTTGCATGCTCGGATAAGGATCTGGTATGGATTTTTGGGGGGAACCCCACGCCTTTCTTTTTTTTTAATTATGATGCAGGGTTCCCCTTAAAATCCATACGAGACCTGAAGGGTATTTTTATCTGTATTGCCGGGACCCGACAATTCATTATAGCCGCTGTGGCAGTGGGATCCTGTGCGTTCTTAAAGTGTGTTGGTTTACACCAGATTTGGTAAAGAAAGACATGCTGATTGAACAGCTGTGTGTTGGGCTATTTAGTTCTGACATGACTATGGATCAGGGCCCCACCCAACAGACAGGAAGTCTGTCCCTGGGAGTCAGATGGACTCCCATCCCTCTGAGAGGAAGTCAGAGGCTTTCTATGCTGCATGGGTGCAGCCAAATTGTGCGTGTCTGCAAGAGGCAGACGTCATTGCTGGAGTAAGCAAGAAAGCGCTGACCTGGAGTAAGCAAGGAGTGAGCTTATTTCAAGGGAAACTCTTTGGGTCTGAGGAGCAGACCTAAGGCCTAGGCTAAAGGCCTGAAATAGCCGGATAGCAAAAAGGTAAACTAGGAGGCTAAACTGTTAAGTATGCAAGATACAGGAATGGTGAAACCCCCTGTGAGATGCTACGGATGTATTTGTGAACTTTTGTGCTTTTAAATAAAAAATAGGCTATCAGGCCCTTAAACAGAGTTCCTGACTGGCCTGAATCACTGATAAAACGCATCTACTACGAGAGCTAATCGTCCCCAACCTCACAAGTGGTGGAGGTATTGCTTCGGGCAGTTTTGGAAGCGTTCCAGATCCTCGCATACCAAAACAGTGAGTAAAAAGAAACTGTGTTTTGCATCAATATTGTGATGAACAGCCAATCTGAATGAAAAGTTAAAGTTTTCTGCGGTGACCTGCTGTTCGCTGTGTGGGACAGCCAGGCAAACTGCATTGCACAGGAGTTCAATTGATGGACTATGTTGTATACAGGTGATGTGCCTGTGGAAGTGCGCTCAAGCAGAGAGTGAAGTTTGCATGTGAAAGTGTGCTGTTGGCAAGTCTTGGAGACAGTACTTCAAAATTTTCCTGTGTTAAAAGGAACTGTGTTAAAAAAAAAAAAAAACGTTGGCCTGACTGCAGAGATGGGGCGGTCAAAAGGCAAAAAGGAAGCAATGTTTGCTGAGATGAGAGACAGAGCTCTGTGGCTGAAGGGGTTGTTACAGCCTGATCGAACCCCCAACATGTCTGAACAGAACTTGCAAAGGAGAAAGAGCTGGTGTTGTCCCTAGCAACACAGGTGCAATGAGTGCACAGGTGATTGCAAGTATGGAGAGTTCACCAAAGTCTGAGCCTGCAGTAGATTGGTGCAGGCGACACTTGGGCGCACTGAACCAAGTTAAAGGGGAAGGACATGTTGTTGTCCCTGGTAACGCTGATGCAAGATGGCCGGCTGATAATGTGCAAAGGGTTAAGAACCAAGTGCGATGTTTGCGGTGCAGTGAGTGGGGACATGAAGTTTCTAAATGCCCTGTGTCCCAGGCTTCACCAAAGCAAAGGTATGAGAAGTCTGCTCGGAGTGTAAAGAGTGAGCAGATGGGTGCGGTTGCCCATGGTAACAAAGCAGAAATATGTACAGCTGACTTCATACGGCCTATGTTGCCTTCTGAATGTGTTGAGGACTTTTTGGATGAGTTTGCGATGATTGCTTCCTACAGAGGATGGCCCAGAAATTGCTGGGTTGAGTTGGTGCAACCTTTTCTGGTGGAGGAGTACCAGGAGGTGTATCGTGGGATTTGTAGTAACCGAGATGACTACAACAATTTTCTAAGAGCAATCCAGTTTAGAGAGTGATGGAAAATATCAGCGGGGAGAGTGCCGTCTCCCTTAACAACAGGAGAACGTCGCCAAGTGCCATGCCTGGAATGTGGTCAACTGGGCCACGGGATCTTTTCTTGTCCAAGCTTGTGGAATACAGCTGCTGATCGTGTTGTTGGGCTTAATGCTTTGCCTGCAAGCCCAGAGAAGAGCGTACCATATCCTGCATCCTGCAAGGGGTATGACCAGGTGTGTGGGTCTGCTGTTACCTCTGGCAACAGGAAATTTGTTTTGCCTGCAGGCGATGTTGGAAAATCCAAGAGGGATGTAATGTTACCCTGTGTCCAGGAGGGGGCGTCTGCTTGTGAGAGCACAGCAAAGAAGGGACAACGCCCTCAATTGAAGCCTTCAACCCCTGCTAAAGAGAATGGTAAGACTGTTCCTGTTAAAATCATGGGAAAGACTGACTGTGTGGTTGCTCACACTGAAGTGGAAGTGACCCCAGAGGGGAGATCCGCTGAAGGTGAAAAAATGAACTTGCTGCAGTGTGCTACCCAGATCAGTGGGGAGACACAGGTTAAAACCCTGCTTGCAGCGAGGTCAAAAATTGAAAAGGACATATGGACTCTGGGTACACCTAAGGTAATCCAGCAGAGTGCTGGGAGAGATGTGCTAGGGGTGACCAAAGCAGTTGGTATGCCATGCTCCCTAGTGACAGTGACAGGTGCTGCGGAGTTGCCAAGGGAAACCACCAAGGAGCCTGCAGTGGTGAGGCAAACTGTGAAGACGCCCTAGTGGGCAAAATAATTCCTTTTGGAGAGGAAGGGTGGTGTGCTGAGTGGCACGCAGGGTGCCATGCGTTGTGACAAAGGACAATTTGATGGGACTTGTAAAACTGCTATGTTTGTGAATGTTGATGACGAAGATATTGCAGATGATACATGTACTTATGGTAATGTGATGCTTAATGAGGTAGGGGTGATCGCTGAGCAGGATATGCGATTCCCCTTAGCAACGGTATATAAGGCTACAGAGGTGTCCTTGGAGACCTCCAGGGAGCTCTGTGTGTTGGAGCCAGAGGTTGCCTGGGACAACTGTGGTGCCGCTCTGATGGATAAGAGGGTACTTGACCTTGGTGATGAGAAAAATGGTAAAACTCAAATGTTTGAAATTACTTGTAGTAATAATGGGTTTAATGAAGCACCACCTGAGCAAAGTGGTGAAGTTATGTTATTGCAGCCTGTTGTGTTTAAAAATGTTTTGCCACAAGTGTATTTAAACAAGGAAGGCTCAGTGGACACAATTTCTGCTATGCTAAATGGAGAGGCTGCAGGGCCGGTAGACAGGGGTGCGTTGGCCTTTGCAGAAATTAACCCTCTCCAGTTGGAAGGATCTGAAAAGGGCGCATGCATGGCAGAGGTTTTGTCCACAGTAAAAGAGATGAGTAATGTTGAACGTCAGAATGATGGGGTAATGGATAGCGACTTGGAAGGGCTCAGTGTTGCTGAAAGTGAGAGGATGAGTGTGACACATGCGATTTGCAGTGCTAAGGGGGAGCCGCAAATTTTGTCAGTTGCCTCTGAGGTAGAGGTCTCTTTAAGTGTCCCGGCCTCTCACGCCTTAGCAAATGAGTCCCTCCACATCGTTAGTAAGGGAAAAGTTCCTAGAGTTCTGTGTTTAGACGCGACATGTCTAGAAATAACTAAGATATTGTGGGAATTGGTGAAAATCTTTCCGATGTACACCTGTGTGTATCCACAGCAGAGGGGCGACATGGTACTGCGTAGTACCAATCGGTGGATGCAGGTGATACATGCGTTGTTAAGCAATGTTGATGAAAATTGGTTGCTGCACTGTTGGTTGCTTTTGTGGAAAGTTGTCTCGCAGTTCTCCTCGAGAGTGCTTCCAGCAGCGGTTATGTGTGGAAGGGTGAAAGTGAAAAAACTGTGCTAAACCAAATTTTACAACAAAGCTGCTAGCACTCAAACAAACAAAGTATAAACAGATAAAGGAAAAATAGTGCAGCGCTTAAACTCAAGAGTTGCTGGAAGTAGCTCTGAAAAGTGAATAACTAATAAACCACTCTAGGTTAGTGATAAATACAATTCATAAATAGTCCATTCCAATGGATGTTTTCCCATATGAGATGACCTCCATGAGGACTAGGAAATGTGACACCTTATGGGTTGAATAAGTGAATTCAAAAAAGTCCAAACGGCATGTGTGTGATAAAGGTGAATGTCTTGTTCGTGGACAACACTGCCACAGCATAAATCGACTAGAAGACCTCAAAATATCAGATGAGAGTTGACAATAAGGCACAAAAGGTAAGGTTGGATACTCTTACCGGACGTGGTGGACCCACCTGTCATATGACAGTGGGTCAAACGAGCTTGATGGTCGCCATGACCAAGAGTGAAGGGAACTCGATATCCAGGATACCTCAGACCGGCTTCCACGGGATAGCAGATGACCAACTCACACGATGGAATTTCCTCCGGTCATACAGGCTCCAAATCCATCCAAGATAGACACAAGGGAAAAAAGGAAAGAAAAACTCCAGATGGTGCAGGTCAATATAACCATGAACGGTTTATTGAATGGGTTTTGTCTTATATGAATACAGACAAATAAAAAGTGATCACAAAGTAAAACAATAAAAGCAATGTGGGGTGCAGCATAAGCAGGCCCTACGCGTTTCGACTGTGGAAGTCTTCAACAGGGGCATAGTGGAAGGCACTCAGGGGAATTGTTGGAGAAAATAGAGATAATAGACATAGGGGAAGTCTCTCCGTATGCTGGTGTGATGGGGTGTATTCCTGCTGGTGCGGTCCGAAGTGCGGCAGAGCAGTGGTTGGTACATGGCGCACGTACCGTCTCACCCGCTACACCTCATGTAAAGGAAGGGCCCGGAACAGACGTGGCAGTAGTGGGAATTCAGTCCATCACGCGCAGAGAGGTGCAGTTTGAGGTACCCGGAGACACTTTGGCAGGAAATAACAGTGATGGTAACTGTAACTAAAAAGTGTATGAGAGGCACTGTAGAGCACTGTCAGACAACTCTGAGCTATTGGTTGAGATACCAATGGACACAGAAATGGTTAAAGAGATTGATGTGGAAAAATGTGGTGAAAAATGTGCCTTGGTAGGACAATTGCTATTGGAGTGTTGGACAACAGGGGGCGATGTGAAACTGCGGGATTGTCCCATAGGGAGTAACTGCTTGCCTGTAGCTGGTCCCTTCGTAGATACTGTCCTAGCAAACAAAGGGACAAGAGGTCCCAATGATAATATTGAGGTTAAACGGAAGGATATGGTGTTGATCCTAGATGGTTTGGTTGCCAAGAGTAACCACACAGGGGTTAGTGAACCTGAGAAACAAATGTTGATTAATGTTGCTTCAGGTAGTGAGAATGGCCACTCCCTGACAGAGTTCATGAAAGGGGGTCCCCAACAGTTCTGGGAGAGTAGGTCTGTGGGTGAAAAAAAGGAGGATCCTAAGGCCAGAAGGTAGAAGGGATAGAAATATTAGTGGGAGCCCACGGTTCAGGAAGAAGTGCTGGTGGAAGCACAACCGGAAGAAGGTGTGGGTGGAGTGCCCCTTTAGAGAAAAGGCTGGGCAGATTAGGACTCCTGCTACTGATAGTCAGGGATGAGCCGAACACCCCCCTGTTCGGTTCGCACCAGAATAGTGATGCGCCGAACACCCCCGGGTTCGGTTCGCACCAGAACCCGCGAACGGACCGAAAGTTCGTACGAACATTAGAACCCTATTAAATACAATGGATGCGAACGTTCGAATTCTAAAGTGCTAATTATAACAACTATTATGCATGTTATTGTCCTAAAAAGGGTTTGGGAACCCGGGTTCTGCACCAGGGGACATGTATCAATGCAAAAAGAAGTTTTAAAAACGGTCGTTTTTCGGGAGCAGTCATTTTAATGATGCATAAAGTGAAAAAAAAAGTCAAATATTCCTTTAAATATCGTACCTGGGGGGTGTCTAAAGTATGCCTGTGAAGTGCCACGTGTTTCCCGTGTTTAGAACTGTCCCTGCACAAAATGACACTTCTAAAGGAAAAAAAAGCCATTTAAAACTGCTTGCGGCTTTAATGTAATGTCTTGTTCCGGTAATATGGATGAAAATCTTTAAGAAAAATGGCATAGCTACCCCATGACCCCCCCCCCTACCCCAGCCCATTACCAGCCCCTTTGGGTCTTGTATGGATATTAAGGGGAACCCCGCACATAAAATAAAAAAGGCCCTATATACTCTGAACAGCCGTATACAGGCGGTGCATACAAGACAGGGACTGTAGGTTTGTTCTTATGTAGAATCTGTTTGTAATTTTGAACAGGTACATTGTTTAAGTGTAGCTCCAGCCCAAAAATCTATTTTTAAACTTTTTGGAAAACATAGGTAAGGTTTATCACCCCTGTAACATTTGTTTTGCTGTCTGTGCCCCTGTTCAGAACATTTCACCTCACTTTCCGTCCCAATGACAACTGTTTTTGAAATGTGGTGTTTTTCTTGAAACAAGGATTGCTGATAAAGCATCAGTACAGAGGAGACACCTTTCTCCCATATTAATTCTTACAGGAGAGAATTTTCCTTCCAAGGGGTAGATTTCCTCTCACTTCCTGTTGTCTTCTTGCGTTTGCAAGTAGGAGTCGTTTGTAAGTTGGATGTTTGAAAGTAGGGACCTGCCGTATATACTCTGCAGAAATAGGCCCCTTAGTTGTTGGTGTTGGCACAACACTGTAAGCACTCACAGTTACTCTTGGTTGGTGCTGGAACGCCCTGCTGTCAACTATTATATCAGGAATTTTAATTACATATAATTGTTGAACAGTGGTAGTAAAAATTGGGCCTTTGATGGTGGTGCTGGTGCCACAACACTGTAAGCCCTGACAGTTACTCTTGGTGGGTGCAGCAATGGGCCCTGCTGTGAATTATTAGATCAAGAATTGTAATTGCATGCCCCTGTTGAACAGGGGCTGAAAAATTGGGCCTTTCGTGGTGGTGGTGGTGGTGGTGTTGCCACAACACTGTAAGCCCTCAGAGTTACTCTTGGTGGGTGCAGGAATGGGCCCTGCTGTGAATTATTAGATCAAGAATTGTAATTGCATGCCCCTGTTGAACAGGGGCTGAAAAATTGGGCCTTTCGTGGTGGTGGTGGTGTTGCCACAACACTGTAAGCCCTCAGAGTTACTCTTGGTGGGTGCAGGAATGGGCCCTGCTGTGAATTATTAGATCAAGAATTGTAATTGCATGCCCCTGTTGAACAGGGGCTGAAAAATTGGGCCTTTCGTGGTGGTGGTGGTGGTGGTGGTGTTGCCACAACACTGTAAGCCCTCAGAGTTACTCTTGGTGGGTGCAGGAATGGGCCCTGCTGTGAATTATTAGATCAAGAATTGTAATTGCATGCCCCTGTTGAACAGGGGCTGAAGAATTGGGCCTTTCGTGGTGGTGGTGGTGGTGGTGGTGTTGCCACAACACTGTAAGCCCTCAGAGTTACTCTTGGTGGGTGCAGGAATGGGCCCTGCTGTGAATTATTAGATCAAGAATTGTAATTGCATGCCCCTGTTGAACAGGGGCTGAAAAATTGGGCCTTTCGTGGTGGTGGTGGTGGTGGTGGTGTTGCCACAACACTGTAAGCCCTCAGAGTTACTCTTGGTGGGTGCAGGAATGGGCCCTGCTGTGAATTATTAGATCAAGAATTGTAATTACATGCCCCTTTTGAACAGGGGCTGAAAAATTGGGCCTTTCGTGGTGGTGGTGGTGGTGGCGTTGCCACAACACTGTAAGCCCTCAGAGTTACTCTTGGTGGGTGCAGCAATGGGCCCTGCTGTGAATTATTAGATCAAGAATTGTAATGACACGCCCCTGTTAAACAGGGGCTGAAAAATTGGGCCTTAGGCACTGGTGCCACAACACTCCAACCCCTCACAGATACTGTACTTGGAGCACAGCAATGAGCCCTATGGCAAATTATTGCTAAAAAAATTGTAATTACACGCCCCTGTAAAACAGGGGCTGAAAAATTGGGCCTTAGCCACTGGTGGCGGCACCCATAAACAAAAATGATCTTCCAAGCTATCATCATCAATCGTATCATTGAGGACTCGGAGGAGGAGGATAGCCAGTCAACATAACAGCACAGGCACTCAGCATCAGCATCAGTCTTGAAGGGATGTGACATGTTAAAATCAATTAGTCTGTTATATCAGCATCAGGTGTGTGGTAGCTGGTGGTGATCCAAGACTGGTTCATCTTGATGAAAGTCAGTCGATCAACCGAGTCGGTGGACAGGCGCACCCTGTGATCCGTGACAAATCCTCCAGCAGCACTGAATGTGCGTTCCGAAAGAACGCTGGATGCAGGACAGGCCAGTAGCTCAATTGCATACTGTGCAAGCTCTGGCCAGTGATCCATCCTCAAGACCCAGTAAGCCAGAGGATTTTCAGTGGGGAAGGTGTCCAAGTCTGACCTTGCCCCTAGATATTCCTGCACCATGTTTATCAGACGCTGGCGATGGTTGCTGGAACCGATCATACTTTGGGGCTGCGGACTAAAGAATTGTCTGAACGCATCGGTCAGATGGCCACCTTCCCCACCGCTCCTTCTTTGACTGGCCGAAGCCTCAGCAACTCGTTGTCCAGGACCAGGAGTTTGTAACCTCCCAGCCTCTGGGAACGCGTTGCACAGACCTTTCTGCAAGGCCTCCCGGAGTTGTCTCATCCTCTGCTCCCTCTGCGACGGTAACATAAGGTCCGCAACCTTACCCTTGTACCGTGGATGAAGGAGAGTGGCCAGCCAGTAATGGTCCCTCTCCTTGATCCGAAGAATACGAGGATCCTTCCGCAGACTTTGCAGGATCAGGGAGGCCATGCAGCGTAGGTTTGCTGAGGCATTCGGTCCGGAGTCCTCTGGGTCACTAAGGACGACATGATCCGCAGCCACCTCCTCCCAGCCACGTACAAGTCCACTGGTTTCTTGGGACTGTAAATCATCCCTAAAAGACTGCTGCTGATGATGCTGAGTGCCAGCCTCCACCTCCATGCTGACACAATCCTCCTCCTCCTCCTCCTCTTCCTGTGCGATGGGTGGGACAGAAGGAACACTGTCTGGGTAAAGGGGGCCTTGAGAGGCAAGGAAGTCCTCCTCTTCCTGCCTCTGTTCTGCCTCAAGTGCCCTGTCCATTATTCCACGCAGCGTGTGCTCCAACAGGTGGACAAGAGGTACAGTGTCACTGATGCATGCACTGTCACTGCTCACCATCCTCGTGGCCTCCTCAAATGGTGCCAGGACAGTGCATGCATCCCTGATCATGCCCCACTGGCGTGGAGAAAAAAAACCAAGCTCCCCTGACCCTGTCCTGGTGCCGTAGTCGCACAGGTACTCATTGATGGCCCTCTGCTGCGTGTGCAGCCGCTGCAGCATGGCCAACGTTGAGTTCCACATGGTGGGCATGTCACATATAAGGCGGTTCTTGGGCAGGTTCAACTCCTTTTGCAGCTCAGCCAGGCGAGCACTGGCATTATAAGATCTGCGGAAATGCACACAGACTTTCCTGGCCTGCCTCAGGACATCCTGTAAGCCCGGGTACCTGCCCAAGAACCGCTGCACCACCAGGTTAAGGACGTGAGCCACACAGGGCACATGGGTCAGTTGTCCCTGTCGGAGGGCGGAGAGGAGGTTGGTGCCATTGTCGCAAACCACCATTCCTGGCTTAAGCTGGCGTGGCGTCAACCACCTCTCGGCCTGGCCCTGCAGAGCAGACAGGACCTCTGCCCCAGTGTGGCTTCTGTCCCCCAAACACACCAGCGCAAGCACGGCATGGCATCTTTTTGCCTGCGTACTTGCGTAGCCCCTTGAACGGCTACGGAGCACCGCTGGTTCAGAGGACAAACCACAGGAAGAGGCCATGGAGGAAGAAGAAGAGGAGGGGGTGGAGGAGAGAGGTGTGTCACAACCAGTAGTAGCATTTTGGAGGCGTGGCGGTGGAACAACCTCCAACACTACTGCACCTTGTCCTGCATCCTTCCCAGCTGCCAAAAGAGTGACCCAATGGGCCGTGAAAGAAAGGTAACGTCCCTGTCCATGCCTGCTGGACCATGAGTCAGCGGTAATATGCACCTTACCGCTGACCGCCCTGTCCAGCGAGGCCAAGACATTGCCTTCCACATGCCGGTAGAGAGCCGGAATAGCCTTCCGTGAGAAAAAGTGGCGTTTAGGAACCTGCCACTGAGGAACCGCACATTGCACAAACTCACGGAAGGGGGCCGAGTCTACCAACTGAAAAGGCAGCAGTTGAAGCGCTAGCAATTTAGCCAAGCTAGCATTCAACCGCTGGGCATGTGGATGGCTGGGAGTGAACTTCTTTCGACGGTCCAGCAGCTGGGGCAGGGAAATTTGCCTGCTAGAATCGGACGTCGGTGTACTGCTAGCAGAGTGGCCGCAAGTACTTGGCTGTGACACACCTAATTCTACACCTTCATTCCTCTCAGTGCATGTTTCAGAGAGGACTGAAGTTATAGTGGGGTTGGAGATCCCAGCTGATGCGGTGCAAGGAGAGGTCCGCTTTGTTCTTTGGTGTGGGTCTTTGAGGTAGGCTTGCCAACGAGCTGCATGGCAGGTCAACATATGTCTGGTCAGGCATGTGGTACCCAAGCGGCTGATGTTTTGGCCACGCGATATACGCTTGAGACTAATGTTGCAAACAGCAGCTGTGCGATCTGATGCACTAGCCTCAAAAAAGGCCCACACCAAAGAACTTTTTGAATGACGGGCAGAGGCAGCGCCCTGCACAGGCGGAGCTCTGCGGTGTGATTCCGTCGGTGTACTGCCCTTACGCTGGCCACCAAAGGGCATCCTGCCTCGTTGGAGATGTGCCTCCTCCTCATCCTCCTCCTCCTCCTCTCTCCTATTAGGCACCCACGTGGAGTCAGTGACCTCATCATCCCCTCCCTCCTCATCACTGGAGCCAATCTGGCAGTATGCTGCAGCTGCTGGAACATGACTGCCAGATTGGTGTCCTTCTTGAGCATCCCCTCTGTCTGCTCTCACGCTACTGCCTTCCTGTAGCTGGGTTTCATCATCAGACCCTTCAAAACGCTGGGCATCCTCCTGGAGCATGTACCCAACACTGTGCTCAAACAGTTCGGGGGACTCCTCAGGAGGAGGACATGGTGGGTCTAGGGAAGGAGTGACTGATGATGAGTCTAACATTGATACCAGGGAAGAGGACGCTTTGGCAGCTGCTTTGCCAGTACCCTGAGCCTGGGTGAGAGAGGATGAGGAGGAGGAGGAGGGCTTGGTCATCCACTCTACCAAGTCTTCGGCATGATGTGGCTCAACATGTCCAGCTGCCGAAAAGAAGGACAAGCGTGTCCCATGGCCATGTGCTGATGACAATGCACCGCGTCCACGACCAGCACTGTTGCCCCCAGACACAGAGCCTGCTTGCCCTCTTTTATTGCCTCCTGACTGTCTGCCTCTCCTTGTTTGCCTTCCAGACATTCTAATAGATGGCCTGCAGGGAGATGGGAAAAAAGCAATAAGGGCTACCTTCAGGTGTCCTTCTCTGTCCCTTTACTTAAGGATTTCTAAATATGGTTGAGGATGATTGCTTTTGCACAGAATAGCACAACGACAATTTCCCTGACTGTCCAAAAAACAAGGATTTCAAAGATGGTTGATGAGGAATGCTTTAGCACACTATAGCACAAGGAGAATTTCCCTCACTGTCCTTCCCTGTCCCTAGAAACAAGGATTATCACAGTGAAAGAAACTGACACTCTTCCTACCTATAGTTTTCTGTCCCTAGAAAAAATGTTTTTTTAAAGCTGATTGATGATCAATGCTTTAGCACACTATAGCACAAGGAGAATTTCCCTCACTGTCCTTCCCTGTCCCTAGAAACAAGGATTATCACAGTGAAAGAAACTGACACTCTTCCTACCTATAGTTTTCTGTCCCTAGAAAAAATGTTTTTTTAAAGCTGATTGATGATCAATGCTTTAGCACACTATAGCACAAGGAGAATTTCCCTCACTGTCCTTCCCTGTCCCTAGAAACAAGGATTATCACAGTGAAAGAAACTGACACTCTTCCTACCTATAGTTTTCTGTCCCTAGAAAAAATGTTTTTTTAAAGCTGATTGATGATCAATGCTTTAGCACACTATAGCACAAGTAGAATTTCCCTCACTGTCCTTCCCTGTCCCTAGAAACAAGGATTATCACAGTGAAAGAAACTGACACTCTTCCTACCTATAGTTTTCTGTCCCTAGAAAAAATGTTTTTTTAAAGCTGATTGATGATCAATGCTTTAGCACACTATAGCACAAGGAGAATTTCCCTCACTGTCCTTCCCTGTCCCTAGAAACAAGGATTATCACAGTGAAAGAAACTGACACTCTTCCTACCTATAGTTTTCTGTCCCTAGAAAAAATGTTTTTTTAAAGCTGATTGATGATCAATGCTTTAGCACACTATAGCACAAGTAGAATTTCCCTCACTGTCCTTCCCTGTCCCTAGAAACAAGGATTATCACAGTGAAAGAAACTGACACTCTTCCTACCTATAGTTTTCTGTCCCTAGAAAAAATGTTTTTTTAAAGCTGATTGATGATCAATGCTTTAGCACACTATAGCACAAGTAGAATTTCCCTCGCTGTCCTTCCCTGTCCCTAGAAACAAGGATTATCACAGTGAAAGAAACTGACACTCTTCCTACCTATAGTTTTCTGTCCCTAGAAAAAATGTTTTTTTAAAGCTGATTGATGATCAATGCTTTAGCACACTATAGCACAAGGAGAATTTCCCTCACTGTCCTTCCCTGTCCCTAGAAACAAGGATTATCACAGTGAAAGAAACTGACACTCTTCCTACCTATAGTTTTCTGTCCCTAGAAAAAATGTTTTTTTAAAGCTGATTGATGATCAATGCTTTAGCACACTATAGCACAAGGAGAATTTCCCTCACTGTCCTTCCCTGTCCCTAGAAACAAGGATTCACACAGTAAAACACACTGACACTCTCCCTACCTATCCTTCTCTTTCCCTAAACTAAAGGAATCCAGGTTAAGCAAGAAAAAATAAATGTCACTGTCCCTGCCTATGCTTCTCTTTCCCTGCTCCGGAACACACTACACTAGGCCGCCGTGCTGGCGGCCTTTTATAGTGTGGGGCGTGTACTAAACACCCTCAGCAATAATTGGCCACAGGCATCCTGCCTGTGGCCAATCATTGCTCTCCTCGCTGCTGGCGCTGTGATTGGCCAAGCATGCGGGGTCACAGTGCATGCTTGGCCAATCACAGCGCCTGGATGACACTGCGATGGCGTAGTGCATTGTGGGCCGTTCGCGTCACTCGAATTAGGCGCGAACGGCCCAAATCGTTCGATCTTCGTCGAACGATCGAACAGCCGATGTTCGAGTCGAACGTATGTTCGACTCGAACACCGAGCTCATCCCTACACCAGAACCTGCGAACAGACAAAAAGTTCGTGTAAACTTTAGAACCCTATTAAATACAATGGACTCGAACGTTCGAAATCTAAAGTGTTAATTATAAAGGCTAATATGCAAGTTATTGTCCTAAAAAGTGTTTGGGGACCCGGGTCCTGCCCCAGGGGACATGTATCAATGCAAAAAGAAGTTTTAAAAACGGCCGTTTTTTCGGGAGCAGTGATTTTAATAATGCTTAAAATGAAAGAATAAAAGTGAAATATTCCTTTAAATTTCGTACCTGGGGGGTGTGTATGATATGCATGTAAAGTGGCGCATGTTTCCCGTGCTTAGAACTGTCCCTGCAAAAAATGTCATTTTTGAAAGAAAAAAATGCATTTAAAACTGACTCGCGGCTATTAATGAATTGTCGGCTCCCGGCAATACATACAAAAGTCATTGATAAAAAAAAAAAAAAAGCGTGGGGGTTCCCCAGAATTCAATTACCAGGCCCTTCAGGTCTAGAATGGATATTAAGGGGAACCCCGCCGCAAATTTAAAAAAAAATTGACGTGGGGTTCCCCCAAATATCCATTCCAGGCCCTTCAGATCTGGCATGGATTTTAAGGGGAACTCCACCCCAAATTTTTTAAAAAAATGGCTTGGAGTCCCCCTAAAAATCCATACCAGACCCCTTATCCGAGCACGCAACCTGGCCGGCCGCAGGGGAAAAGGGGGGGACGAGAGAGCGGCCCCCCCTCCCTCCTGAACCGTACCAAGCCACATGCCCTCAACATGGGGAGGATGTCCCCATGTTGATGGGGACAAGGGCCTCATCCCCACAACCCTTGCCCGGTGGTTGTGGGGGTCTGCGGGCGGGGGGCTTATCAGAATCTGGAAGACCCCTTTAACAAAGGGGACCCCCAGATCCCGGCCCCCCCTATGTGAATTGGTAAGGGGTACATTGTACCCCTACCATTTCACGAAGAAAGCGTAAAAAAATGTTTAAAAAAACACACAAACACCTTGAAAAAGTCCTTTATTTAAAAAAAAACAAACAAAACATTCCAGCGGTGAAATCCAGTGTCCCGCGGCGATCCCGATGTCCAGCGCTGTCCTTCATTGGTTGTGCCTGAGCGGACCTGATGGGGAACTCCCTCTCAGTATTTTAAATGTATAGACCCGCCCCTTCTTAAGTTCCCCATCAGGTAGGCTCAGCGGACCAGATGCGGAACATGAGAAGGGGCGGGTCTATACATGTATTACCAAAGTGAGAGCAGTTCCCCATCAGGTCCGCCCCCTCGGTATGTCGGACCCGCCTACGTCATTGGCTTGAGCGGGGAACTTCCTTCACTATGTAAATTTAAATTACACAGTGAAGGAAGTTCCCCGCTCAAGCCAATGACGTAGGCGGGTCCGACATACCGAGGGGGCGGACCTGATGGGGAACTGCTCTCACTTTGGTAATACATGTATAGACCCGCCCCTTCTCATGTTCCGCATCTGGTCCGGTGAGCGGACCTGATGGGGAACTTTAGAAGGGGCGGGTCTATACATTTAAAATACTGAGAGGGAGTTCCCCATCAGGTCCGCTCAGGCACAACCAATGAAGGACAGCGCTGCACATCGGGATCGCCGCGGGACACTGGATTTCACCGCTGGAATGTTTTTTTTTTTTTTTTTTCTTAAATAAAGGACTTTTTCAAGGTGTTTGTGTGTTTTTTTAAACATTTCTTTACGCTTTCTTTGTGAAATGGTAGGGGTACAATGTACCCCTTACCAATTCACATAGGGGGGGCCGGGATCTGGGGGTCCCCTTTGTTAAAGGGGTCTTCCAGATTCCGATAAGCCCCCCCGCCCGCAGACCCCCACAACCACCGGGCAAGGGTTGTGGGGATGAGGCCCTTGTCCCCATCAACATGGGGACATCCTCCCCATGTTGAGGGCATGTGGCTTGGTACGGTTCAGGAGGGAGGGGGGCCGCTCTCTCGTCCCCCCCTTTTCCCCTGCGGCCGGCCAGGTTGCGTGCTCGGATAAGGGGTCTGGTATGGATTTTTAGGGGGACTCCACGCCATTTGTTTTTTAAATTTGGGGTGGAGTTCCCCTTAAAATCCATGCCAGATCTGAAGGGCCTGGAATGGATATTTGGGGGAACCCCACGTCAATTTTTTTTTTAATTTGCGGCGGGGTTCCCCTTAATATCCATTCCAGACCTGAAGGGCCTGGTAATTGAATTCTGGGGAACCCCCACGCTTTTTTTTTTTTTTTTATCAATGACTTTTGTATGTATTGCCGGGAGCCGACAATTCATTAATAGCCGCGAGTCAGTTTTAAATGCATTTTTTTCTTTCAAAAATGACATTTTTTGCAGGGACAGTTCTAAGCACGGGAAACATGCGCCACTTTACATGCATATCATACACACCCCCCAGGTACGAAATTTAAAGGAATATTTCACTTTTATGTTTTCATTTTAAGCATTATTAAAATCACTGCTCCCGAAAAAACGGCCGTTTTTAAAACTTCTTTTTGCATTGATACATGTCCCCTGGGGCAGGACCCCGGTCCCCAAACACTTTTTAGGACAATAACTTGCATATAAGCCTTTATAATTAGCACTTTAGATTTCTCCCATAGATTTTTTGAATTTGCCGCGAACACCCCAATTTGTTCGCTGTTCGGCGAACGGACGAACAGGCAATGTTCGAGTCGAACATGAGTTCGACTCGAACTCGAAGCTCATCCCTACTGATAGTTGGTATAGAGGCGTCAAAGCGAAGTGTTGGTGGAAACATACCCGGAAGAAGAAATGGGCCTACGCAGCCAATGGCTGGCACAGAGGTGTCCCATTTATGATGACGAGTTTATGTGTTCCTCCCTCCGGTTCGAAACAGGGGGGGAGGATATGTGGCAGTGGGATCCTGTGCATTCTTAAAGTGTGTTGGTTTACACCAGATTTGGTAAAGAAAGACATGCTGATTGAACAGCTGTGTGTTGGGCTATTTAGTTCTGACATGACTATGGATCAGGGCCCCACCCAACAGACAGGAAGTCTGTCCCTGGGGGTCAGATGGACTCCCATCCCTCTGAGAGGAAGTCAGAGGCTTTCTATGCTGCATGGGTGCAGCCAAATTGTGCGTGTCTGCAAGAGGCAGACGTCATTGCTGGAGTAAGCAAGAAAGTGCTGACCTGGAGTAAGCAAGGAGTGAGCTTATTTCAAGGGAAACTCTTTGGGTCTGAGGAGCAGACCTAAGGCCTAGGCTAAAGGCCTGAAATAGCCGGATAGCAAGAAGGTAAAGCTAGGAGGCTAAACTGTTAAGTATGCAAGATACAGGAATGGTGGAACCCCCTGTGAAATGCGACGGATGTATTTGTGAACTTTTGTGCTTTTAAATAAAAAATGGGCTACCAGGCCCTTAAACAGAGTTCGTGACTGGCCTGAATCACTGGAAAAACGCGAGAGCTAATGGTCCCCTACCTCACACCGCAATCAGTTTTAAATTACTTTTTTCCTTTAGAAATGTCATTTTGTGCAGGGACTTTTCTAAGCACGGGAAACATGCGCTACTTTACAGGCATACTATAGACACCCCCCAGGTACGAAATTTAAAGGAATATTTCACTTTTATTGTTTCACTTTAAGCATTATTAAAATCACTGCTCCCTAAAAAACGGCTGTTTAAAAAACAATTGCATTGATACATGTCCCCTGGGGCAGGACCCAGGTCTCCAAACACTTTTTATGACAATAACTTGCATATTAACCTTTAAAATTAGCACTTTAGACTTCTCCCATAGACTTTTAAAGGGTGTTCCATGGCTTTTCGAATTTGCCGCGAACACCCCAATTGTTCGCTATTCGGCGAACGGGCTAACAGGCAATGTTCGAGTCAAACTCATGTTCGACTCGAACAGATAGCCCATCCCTACCGAAGACCTATTTTCTTCTATTGTGGCGAGAATGGAGAGAACTAGCCGTGGAGGAATTTTAAATATTTTTGGGCCTCACTTTCTATATGGGACTCACCAAAAAAATTAATTATACTCCTACTGGTCCACCAACCCCATCCACCACATGCCAATCTTCTAATCACTTATGCTAAGATCAAGATACCTAAAGATTATACGGTTCCTTCATTACAATGACAACACCCAGTGCCCTCCCTGAAATGACCCAGCTTACGACAAATTATTTAAAATTTGGCCACTTCTAAGTTTCTTCTCTGAGAAATTCCCCCAGTTATTTTATCCCCGACCAAAATATCTCTGTAGATGAGTCACTTGTCCACTTCACAGGCAGGCTGGGCTACTAGCAGTTTATCTCCAGCAAAAGGGCCCGATATGGGGTAAAGCTCTACAAATTATGTGACCGAGCCACGGGTAGGGATGAGCTTCATGTTCGAGTCAAACTCATATTCGACTTGAACATCGGCTGTTCGATCGTTCGACGAAGATCGAACATTATGGGCCGTTCCCGCCAAATTTGCGTGGCGCGTCACGGCCCATAATTCACTGCAGCATGGCAGTGCATTGCTGGCTGATGATTGGCCAAGCATGCACTATGACCCGCATGCTTGGCCAATCACAGCGTGGAAAAAACGGAGTGCCGTAATTGGCCAAAGCCAGGGTGGCTTTGGCCAATTATGGCTCAGGGGGTTTAGTACACGCCCCACACTATATAAGGCGGCCGGCTCGGCGGCCTTGTGTAGTGTGTTGGAGTTGTTAAAAGAGAGAGATTACAGAGAGAGACAGTGTCATTTATATTGAATTAGATAGAGCAGGCAGGCGAGTCAGTTAGCTGCAGTTACAGTGTGTAGAGGATATATATGCATCCTAGGTGTTGTATATATATTTATACACTGTATTCAGTTTAGCTATATCCGTTCCTGTTATTCTCTATACTATGACAGGCAGGTAGGTGATTGTGCTAGCTGCAGTCAGTGTTTCACTTAGTGTACTGTGTGCTTTGCATAGCAATCACCTAAAGCTTACCTGAAAACAGTTAGTGACTATTATAGTGGTGTTCTCATATTAAAACCACAGGCAGAGAGCTGCAAGTATTTTCAGTGTCCTCTGCACAGTTTTCACCTAAAACTAGCGAAAAACAATTGCTGCTTTTCCCATACTAATACCACAGCAGGTAGTTGATTCTGATAGCTGCATCATAATCAGTACAGATATATATATATAGATATATCTATATCTATATCTATATATATATATATATATATATCCCACCTTTGTGCAGCTACATCTCACTGCAGGCCATTAGTATGTCTGGAAGGCAAACAAGGAGAGGCAGACAGTCACGAGGCAATAAAAGAGGGCAAGCAGGCTCTGTGTCTAGAGGCAACAGTGCTGGTCGTGGACACGGGGCATCCTCATCAGCACGTGGCCGTGGGACACGCTTGTCCTTTTTTTCGGCAGCTGGCCATGTTGAGCCGCAACATGCCCAAGACTTGGTTGAGTGGATGACCAAGCCATCCTTCTCCTCCTCATCCTCTCTCACCCAGGCTCAGGGTACTTTGTCTGGCAAGGCTCTGGGTAATTTGTCTGGCAAAGCAGCTGCCAAAGCGGCCTCTTCCCTCGGCTCAATGGCATCAGTCACTCCTTCGAAAAGGAAAGTAGGATATATGGACAGCCGCACTCCAAGAACCATTGAGGTTGCCTTTATTGGGTAAAATACATGAAACACTGCAAGTCACAGCAGAAACAAAGGGGTACAGCCGACGCGTTTCACACTAGGGTCTAGTGCAGGGGTGTCCAAACTTTTTTCAAAGAGAGCCAGATTTGATGAAGTGAACGTGCGTGAGGGCCGACCATTTTGCCTGACATTCTTTGAACCATTAAAATTCGGTCTAAGTGTGTTCGTCCGAGCACTAATACACCGCCCAACAAGAATTCTCTTGCCTTTGTCGCGCTCGTTCCCGACACACAGATGAATGCTCTGCTCTTTAGGGGTACCGTTAATTCTTAATGGTACCCCACACATTGGAAAACGCGGGGTGCTTTTGGTGCAGTGCAATTTTTTTTTTAAAAAGTCGGGGACTTTTCCCTGCATTTTTGTGGGTAGGGAAGCCCATTGAAATTAATCGGCTTCCCTACACGCAGCCACACAGATGTGAACCAAGGGCTTGTTCACATGTCAGGTTGGAGGAGCAGTAAAACCACATGGTTGAGCTGTTTTTACCACCCCCAATTCTCCATCTTTAGCTGCAGAGGCAGCAGCGGGGGGTGTACACATGCTGTGGATGCAGCTGGAGGTAAACCCAGGCTGAATGGTGCTGCGCTGAAACTACCCCGCAACTGTGTGCATTGCACTGTTGCGGTATAGGCTTTACTGCCTGTCAAATGCCTCTGAAAAGCGATCTGTGCATGGATTGCTTTTCAGAGGAGCAGCAGTCCTCACAAACAAGCCCTACAAAAGCAGTTCTGATGGTACAGGCATTAAAAGTAACATACACACATGCAGACACTTAAACACATTGCTAATAGCACGATCTATATGTTTATAGTTTAAATACTGACATTTGCACTGTTTGGCACTGAAAACTGTAATTTTAGGTACCTTTTTGCAGTGCCAGTAAAAAATGTGGTTCTACCAGTAAATGTCATGATTTTTGTCAGTAAAAAATTCTCGTGCGTGATTGTGTAGACAGGGCCCCAGTGCACCGTATTGCCCGGGGGCCTATAATGCTCTTAAGATGACAATGGATGCTATTTGCATGTTCGGCCTCTGTGTGTGGCCAGCCTGTGTAAAAGTCTCACACATGTGGTATCACCATACTCAGGAGGAGTAGCAGAATGTATTTTGGGGTGTAATTTTTGGTATGTACATGCTATGTCTTAGAAATATCTTAACACAGGCTCCCTCCCTTCTAGAATGGTTCAGACGAATAAACAAGATTGCTGAAATGGAGGAACTCATCTCTACAGCACACGATTCCCCCTCTAAATTTTTCTATGTTTGGGCAGGATGGCTTCATTTCCAAATGACAACAGATTATACCCAGATAGTTAACACGCTGTAAAACTGCAGCACGTGCTTATTTACTGAAATACTCAACTGACTTTTTCTATCCAGCACAATAAACCTTCACACCCTTCTCCCTTATTGGATGAATTTAATGAGACCTTGGCTGGAGGACCTTCCAGAATATCCATTTTTCCCCTTTCTCTCTCTCATATTTTCCCTTATTTTACACCTTTTCCCTACAATCCCAGTGCAGCTCCAAACCAACATACCCTTACAACAATCCTGGTCATAATTTAACTTAAAGACTTTTGGAAAAAAAATGACATGTTCAAAAGACTCATTATGCCTCATAAGGGTTTTTTTCTTTCCAAAATGGGGTCATTTTGTGGACATTTCCATTGTCCTAATGCTCCAGGGCCTTCAAAAGTGTGATAGGTTGTCAGGAAATTAGATGTGTAATTTATGCTCCTAGAACTACTGAAGATGCTCCCTGCATGTTGGGCCTCTGTATGTGGCCAGGCTGTGTAAAAGTCTCACACATGTGGTATCGCCATGCTCAGGAGGTGCAGAAAAATGCATTTTGTGGTGTAATTGTTGATATGTACATGCTATGTCTTAGAAATATCTTATCAATGGACAACCTTGTGAAAAAAAAAATGTGTTTTCATTTTCCTTCCACATTTTTAAAACACTTGTGGAAAAAAAATGACATGTTCAGAAGACTCATTCTGCCTCATAGATTATACATTGGGGTGTTTGCTTTCAAAAATGGGGTAATTTTGTGGGTGTTTCCATTGTCCTGGTGCTTAAGGGCCTTCAAAAGTGTAATAGGTTGTCAGGAAATTATATGTGTAATTTATACTCATAGAACGCCTGAAGGTGCTACTTGCATGTTGGGCCTCTGTATGTGGCCAGGCTGTGTAAAAGTCTCACACATGTGGAATTGCCAACCCTAATTGATGCATATCTATTTCCAAAGAAAGGACAATCACAAATTATCAATAAGATAATGTACTTGTACACGGTTTTCACTCCCTTTGTAAACCCTTTCATATACAGCTTGAGGATTAAAGATATCAAGGACAGTTTAAAGATACTGCATGTTAACAAAAGGCTTTTTATTCAAAACCTTTGCTAAAAGTTAAATTATTAATATATATCTGTTTAAACTTGTAGAGAACCTGGTGTGCTCTAGTCTCCAAAATTTTGACTTCTACCGTACTGAAGCAATGCTTAATAATAAGTTGCTACTAGAGTTCAATTTCCCAAATTAGGTTCCTAAAAAAGGCCTAAACACCCTTAGGACCTTCATTCCATGGTACCTCTTACAACTTTGCTTGAACTGTGTTTTTGTTTTTGTTAAAATTTCTGCTTTATGACCTCTAGAGATCTCTTGATCTAAGAATGGGTTTTTCGCTACTTACTGGACCCTTCTTAGCAATATCCCTTTTTACTTGCCAGCCACTGCTAATGACATTAAAAACTCAACAGTCTCCTCCTTCAATAAAAAATGGCCGATATTTGGCCCGTGTGTATAGAAGCCCGTCATTCTGCTGGAAAACCAGCAGCTGGCCGGCTCCCGATATGTCCTCTCAGCCAATGGCTGAAAGCGCTGACCAGAGTGTTTTGGTGGGGGGGCCATCCTCCTGTCAGAACACAATAGCACAGCGGCTCCAACCTGAGCTGTACGTTTGTTTTCAGGGTGAACGAAAAATACTAGTGGTGTGTACTAGGCTTTAGGCGTCTGAACCTTAATAAGGTTCATCCCTATAGTAAACTGTGTTCTTCGTTTGATCTTCTAGATGTGAAAAATTAACTTGACTCATACAGGGATCCACTGTCTTATGTTTGTGTATGGACCATTGTAAACAACAATTTTCTCCTCCTATTGGGGGAAACTACTCAGTCTAACCCTCGCCTTTTTCTCCGCTTGCAAGGACCATAAGAAAAACTACAGGATGTCTTCACTTTTCACTTCACCCAACTGTTTTATTTTAAAATTTTAGGTCAAAACAACTACATTTAAAAGGGCTACTGATCTTCCCTAAATATTAATATATTTTGGATACAATGTGGTAGATTTGGTATTAAAGTCATAGGTACTTACACTGTTTTGAGAGCAGTGTGAGTATTCATCACTTTAATACCAAGTCTACCTAATTTATTTCCAAATTATAAAAAAATTATGAAGATGTAATAGGGAGGATGGGTAGCCCTTATATGTTTGGTGATTTTGACCTAAAATAAAAAAAAAAAAAATCAGGAGAAGAGAAAGTGGAAGATAACGTGTTATCTTCCACTGTTGTTAATGAGTTTTTTTAGTTTTTTTCAAATTCCATTAATTCAGCCTTTCCTCTTTCCCTGGTTACCATCCCTACTGTATTGCATAAATCCTTTTTTTGTAAAAATGAACTCCTAATTTTGACCACTAAAGATGAATTAGAGCAGAAGACTGCAAGCCACACCATAATACCCACTCCACCAAATGATTTGGACCAGTGCACAAAGCAAGGTCCATAAAGACAGGGATGAGCGAGTTTGGGGCGGAGGAACTTGACTGACCTTCACAGAGTCCTGACCTCAACCCGATAGAACACCTTTTTTGATGAATTAGAGTGGAGACTGCAAGTCAGGCCTTCTCGTCCAACATCAGTGCCTGACTTCACAAATGCGCTTCTAGAAGAATAGTCAAACATTCCCATAGACACACTCCTAAACCTTGTGGACAGCTTTCCCAGAAGAGTTGAAGCTGTTATAGCTGCAAAGGGTGGGCCAACTCAATATTGAACCCTATGGACTAAGACTGGGATGCCATTAAAGTTCATGTGTGTGTAAAGGCAGGCGTCCCAATACTTTTGGTAATAAAGTGTATTTAGATATAATTTGATTAGATATAATTGTATATAACTTGTGGCTTTCCTTGATTACACAGAAAGAGAGACAATGAAAATATGGGGGAATGATAATAACAAGGTTTACATATTTTAGGTACCACATTCCTCAACATTAGACATTGTAATATAACCCCTCCAAACAAACCAAGGACTTTAGTGGTATCACACTAAATATACTCTTGTATATAAAAACGTCTACATTGTAGAGCAGTTTTACGGACTTTAATGGTATCAGAAAGAGACGCAGCAACCAAAATTATATAAAAAATCGTTTATTACAAAATTTGTTAAAATAACAGATAAAACCATTAAGACCAAAAAGCTAATGTGTAAATATAAGCCGTTAGCCAAGCTATGTTGGCTTGTACTGTTCTGTTTCGTAATCTGCTTCATCAGGACCGTTGTATCTTATCAGACAACAGTAGGCCTATCCAAAAAAAAAAACATGCTGACAGAACAGTACAAGCCAACAATGGACCAATTTTTGTTCGGGAGGTGGGGACCTCTGGTAGGTCAGCAAAAATAGGGCACATTTGGTATGTCAGGGTCAGTGCATCCCTTTGATCAGGGCAACCTTGGAGGACACCCTGTGCCAGATTGATTTAATCGCCCCAAAGTTCCAGAAAATATGTAGGTGTGTACCCCTGTCTGGACAACCCCTTAAACAAGTCTCAGAGACTATGGGATAGCACCTGTGCAGCTTTGAAGGCGTATAATACCACCTGGTGGGTAGCTTAACTACCGTTTCCTTCAATGCCATGGACTTTGTGCATTTGTGCATATTAGAAAGCATATCCACCCAATCTTCAGGGGGAATTTCCTGGCCCGTCTCCTCCTCCCAGCCCAGCATCGCTGAAGATTTGGCAGGGAGATTCCTCTCATTGAGATATCTATACATAATGGAAATTGTACTCTTCTCACTGGAGGAGGACATGCACATATGTTCAAATGTGATACCTGTGCTGGGCCCATCCAGGGGGAAATGAGTGGCAAAAAGTGTCTGACCTGCAAGTAAATGTAAAAATATGTTCTGAGAAGGGTAAAGTTCGACTGGAGGGAGGAGAAATAGCAAAATACGGTGTCTTTCGTCAGTGAGTCCAGGGTAACAATGTCATTTTCAACCCAATGGGAGAAGTCGTGGGGCAAGGAAAAATCCGGTGGGAAGCCAGGGTCCCCAAGAAATGAAGCCAACCTGGGCTTAAGGGGGAGCAATGGAAATTTCTTCTTATCTAATGACCATAGCTGGAGTGATTGACCAACCACCAGTTTAGAGGGGATAGATGTTTTGGCCGAGCCGAACCTGATCATAACAAACCTGGGAGATAGTAGGGGCCAATGGAGATACGCTCAAAGTGAAGCCAAGGGATATGGGCCGATTGGGCGTGCCACTGTGCAAGTTGAACTGGCAAATAGATAATATAGCCAGAGATTTGGCAAGCCCAGCCTGCCCTTAGCCCGTGGTCTATACTCCATCATATTGCCCAAGTGAGGCTTCTTTGCATATCATATAAACCTGTTCACCTCACTCTGTTTTATCTCAATCATCTGGCGAGAGACACACAAGGGGAGGGCACTAAAATAAAAAAGCAATTTCGGAAGAATAGACATCTTCACAGCCTGAACCCTGCCTAAAAAAGGAGATGTGGTATGGGGTCCAAGTGTGCAATAATTGCCTCTTACGGAGGGATGGAGCCAGTTTAATGGCCAAATAATTTCAGCCTCGTACACACGACCGGTTTTCTCAGCAAGAAACGACAAGAAAACTGCTGGCAGATTTTTTTGCCGAGAAAACCGTTCGTGTGTACGGTTTCTCGTCGAGAAAGCTGCCCGGAATCTCGCCGAGAAAAATAGAGAACCTGCTCTCTATTTTCTCGTCAGGATTCTCATTTTTCTTGTCGGGATTCTCGTCGACCTGTTTCCCGACGAGAAAATCGGTCGTGTGTATGCTTTACCGAGTCTTAAAAAAACGCGCATGCTCAAAATCAAGTATGAGACAGGAGCGCTCCTTCTGGTAAAACTAGCATTTATAATGGAGATAGCATATTCATCATGCTGTAACGGACTGAAAAGCACAAGGCCGAAAACCGCGAATCGTCTCTCACCAAACTTTTTACTAACACGCGATAATACAAGTTCAGCAAAAGCAGCCCAAGGGGTGGCGCCATTGGAATAAAACTTCCCCTTTATGCTGCCGTCGTACGTGTTGTACTTCACCGTGCTTTACAACAATGAGATTTTTGATTGACAGTGTGTATGCAAGGAAAGCTTGGCAAAAATCCTGTCAAGCTTGACAAGAATCTCGTCGAGAAAACAAACTTTTTTTTACGACAGGATTCTCGGTCGCGTGTACAGGGCTTTAGTGTTTCCCTGTTCCAGGCAAAACCAAACCTAGTTTGAGGCCTGAGGGAATTTGATTTGGAGAGCAGTGCATTTAGAGTGATTGACCCCCAGTCTCAAAATGTCCTGAAAGATGCTTAAGGTTGAAACCAGTTTGGGCAAAGAAACGGCTGGGTCTGTTAAGAGTAATAGGACATAGTCAGCATACATACTGAGTTTAAACTCCTGGTCAGCCTTCTCGTATCCTCTAATATTGGGGTCCAGGCTGATAGAGCATGCCAAGGGTTCGATAGCCAATGCAAATAATAGAGGTGAAAGGGGACATTCCTGCCTCTTTCCTCTGCCCAAAGTGAAGTAGTCTGAATTACAGTCTGGAAGTTTTATTTGTGTACGCGGATGGTGATATAGAACCCTGAAACCATGCACAAAAGCTCCCTGAAAAACGAATTTTGTGAGAATGAGTTCAAGATAGGGCCAGAGTACACTATCAAAAGCTTTGTGGATATCCAGACTTAACAATAAGACTTTACGGGAGATAAGATCAGAGTCTCTCATGTCTTTTATAGTCTTTTTTGGGATTGTCCCCCTGACTTTTATTGTAAAAAATTTGTAACCTTGTAGCAGTGGTGTGGTACGTTAATTTCCATTTTTTTTACAGTGTACTATAAGCCAGGGAGATGGTGGAGATTCTATGGGGTGTAGAAGCCACCTGACCCGTTCTTTTACATTCAACAACAATAATTTAAAGGGGTTGTAAAGTCAGAATTTTTTTTATCTTAAAGCGGAGGTTCCGCAGTCCATACATTTTTTTTTTTTAAAGTCCATTCTATGCTACAACTTATGCATTAGTAGAACTCACTTGTCCGGCGCTGGTAAACATCCCCCATCCGTTTTCAGAATAAATAACTCTTTATAAAAAAAACTTCCTGTATTTGCCATTTTGCTTGTGGGCATCTTGAAGCCCACAAGCATATTCTTCACGGTAGCGATGAATGCGCGTCATGTGACCAGGTAGACGAGTCACGTGACGATTGAATTATCGTGATGTTTACTCTTTTACTCCTGGGAAGCAGGACACTTTGCTCCCAGGAGTCATTGCTGCAGAATTCCCGGCATACACAGCGACACAGCACAGCAAAGGACACGCCTACTCCCACGGGAGGAAATCCCGGAAGTAGGAATGAGGAAGATTAAGGAAAACTACACAAAAAAAAAAAAAAGGTTAGGCATTTGCTTTTATTCATGCTAAGAGGGAACGGTTACAGTAATCTTTAAAATGTGGGTGAACCTCAGCTTTAATGCATTTAATGCATTAAGATACAAAGTCTTCTGTGTGCAGCAGCCCCCCTCAGCCCCCAATACTCACCTAAGCACCCTCTCTGTCCAGCGATGTCCACGAGTGTATCGGCCATCTGGGACTCTCCCTCCTGATTGGCTGAGAAACATCAGTGGCACCATTGGCTCCCACTGCTCTCAATTAAAGTAAGTTAGCCAATCAGGAGAGAGAGGCTGGGGCTGAACCGCAGCTACGTGTCTGAATGGAACAAGAAAAACAAAAAAGCAGCGCCTTCTGAGCGTAGCAATCAGTTAAAATGTATTGAAACATAAAATCAATAACAGGTAATCCACTCACAAGAGGAGATTATAAGTGAGCTTATCTGTATGAAGACTGGGATAGTTGGAATCATCCGCTCATCCCGGGCATGTGAAGCTGTGTATCCAGAGGTGAAGGGGAGATGGTGTCTCTGGACCTCCTCTCAAGAGTCGCCAATTATGCCGTAGAGTGTAACTGCTCACTCGCAATGGAGGAACGGAGGACGACTTTGCTGGAACACAACGACAGAGTACATCCGGGTCGTGGGGTCAGCGGGGAGGATGCGCGCGTTCGAAGCATCCGTGCTTCTTCATCAGGCTTGGTAGGGGCCATCTTTGGTTCCGGCTATAAATACTAGGTAAGGATTGGCTGATAGGACAGTCTATATCACCATGGAAACCAAACACAAAGTACAGGCAGCAAACGCTAACTTGGCGCTGACCCATATATAAAGAAGAACAATAAATGCATAAAGATACTGATATGACATCAGGGATTAATAGGAGAAAAAACTAACTAATACATAAAGGAATCAATAAATAGTCGGTAAAAGTATGGGAATAAGGAAATATATATGTAAAAAATATAAATAACAATAAAAATAGTCTAATGAGTTGCCATAGGAAACGGGATTGATAGCACATGTAAATATATATAAAAACGTAAGATATAATAAATTTCTAAAAAATCTCTAAAAGGAAGAAAACTTTACCCATATATGCACAAATACATATGCAAATGTATCATAGCAATCTGGACTATAAAGGAGATATACACCCACAAAGGAATATCCCCACTATTGTAATATACCTGGATGACATGATATGTGCATACCGATATGCACATATACATACATACATACATGGGCATACACAAATAGCAAAGAGGTGAATATTAGAAAAGGAGGGACCAATGTTGGCATAAACCATGCACATAGTAATAACAACATAGAAGATGGTATCTTTAGAGGAGAATATTGATTTCGATACCTTCATTCAAGCCCCCGGGCGCAAGACTATCGAGGGTGAATATCCAATAGTTTTCACGCTCACATAGTTTTTTATAGCGCTCGGCTAAAGGGAGGTGTTTAGAGATAGCTTCTATAACCCAGACACGTAGACCCACAGATGATTGGTGGTGAAATTCTTTGAAGTGTCTAGCTACACTATATTTTTCTCGACCCTTCTCAACAAAGTTTCAATGTTCTCCGAACCTTTTTCGGAGGGTACGGATAGTGCGGCCTACATAAAATAGGCCGCACGGACAGGTCAAGCAGTACACCACATACTCAGAGGAGCATGTATAAAAGTCAGGTAAGATGTACTGCTTGCCTTTACAGGTAAACTCTTTCTGTCTGTGGTTGACATGCTTACACGTAAGGCATAGTGCCTTCTTACACTGATACATACCCTTCAAATTAAAGAATGTCAGGGATGCACTGGTAGAAGGCCCTGATGTTTTAATTTTGCTCGGGGCTATCAGGGCCTTGATGTTTTTGGCCTTTCTATAACTAACTACAGGGCGCTCTGTGAGTGTAGTTTTTAAGTAAGGGTCCTCCTTCAATATGGACCAATGTTTAACCAAAATCCTTTCCATTCTCCTGAATTGGCTATGGAATTGGGTGACGAAGTGGACTGGTTGAGTGTTGTCGTCTGTGCTCTTAGCTCTTTTTTCTCTCATGTCAGCATTGAGATAATGTCGATAGGCACCCTCTACTAACTTGTCGGGGTAACCCTTCTCAAGAAATTTTATTTTAAGCTTTGAGCCATGGGAAATGTAGTCCTGTGGCCGAGTACAATTATGTCTCAGTCTACAGAACTGGCTCTTGGGTATGTTGTTCACCCATCGTGGATGGTGACAACTCCCATAATGCAGGAAAGAGTTACCTGCAGTGGGCTTGGTGTAGTTCTGTGCACAGACCGCATGGTCTTCATGAAAGAGCTCAAGGTCCAAGAAGGCCAATGTATTCTCATCTGTCACATAAGTAAAAGAAAGACCCATATTATTGGAATTGCAGTGTTGTAGGAACCCTGGGATTAGTGTATCAGGCCCATCCCAGATGATGACCACGTCATCTATATAACGACCATAAAATACTAGGTGGGAGGCATATGGGTTATTTTGTCAAATGTTATGGTGTTCCCAATACCCCATAGTGAGGTTAGCATAGCTGGGGGCAAAATTAGCCCCCATAGCTGTCCCCTGAATTTGGATATAGAATTGGCCATTAGCCTCAAAGTAATTATGGTTGAGGCAATACTCCAACATTTCAAGTAAGAAATTGGCCTGTCTATTATTGAGGAGTGGATCCTCATTGAGGAAATACTGTGTGGCATGTAGGCCTACTTTATGGGGAATGGACGTATAGAGAGACACTACATCCAACGATAGCCAACGGTAAGACGGTTCCCATCTATATTGCTGTAGCATTTGAAGTAATGTTATGCCATCTTTAATGTATGAAGGGAGATTATTAACTAGGGGCTGTAGGAAATGGTCAATATATATGGAAAAATAGCTGGTTACACTTTCCATAGCCGCTACAATTGGTCTCCCTGGGGGATTGGCAAGACTTTTATGGACCTTGGGAAGATGGTAGAAATAAGGTCTCTTATAAAAGTCATGCAGAAGAAAGGCGACCTCTATATTGGTCACTAATCCCTCGGCTTTGGCTTTGTTGACCAAATCATGTGCTTCCGTGGAGAATACTGGTAAAGGGTCACAGGCAAGCCTTAAATAAATTGTATCATCAGAAAGTAACTGAATGGACACAGGGCTGTGGCTCGGCCTGGGTGCCCCCATAACAAGCTGTTTGCTCTGGGGGAACTCAACAGGAGGGAGGGGCCAGGAGCGCCAAAGAGGATCCTGAGAAGAGGAGTATCGGGGCTGCTCTGCACAAAACCACTGCACAGAGGAGGTAAGTATGATTATATGTTTCTTGTTTTTTCTTCTACTAAAATAACACTTTACAATCACTTAGATATCAATATCAATAAGATAACCTTACAGAGATCTATTTTTTCATTTTCTTCATCTTTCTGTCAGCCATTATTAATTCAGATCTGACCTGCCTCCCCCTACATAAATAGACCATTTTAATAGAGATCTATAGCTGCCTGATTACATCAGATGACCTGGATGACGTCTATAATGAGTGCATACATCACTTATGTAATTTAAAATTGTAGTGATGTCAAAATCTGTGAAAATGAAAACATTGTCCTAATCTATGTCCTAACTATCTTAAATTAAAGTGTATGTATAGCCATTTGTGTTTTTGATTAGAGTAAGGAAGAGTGAAAACCCCTAAGAAGTAATTGTTTGCTACTTGTGTCTTGCTGGGTAGAATTCCTTTCACTTCCAGTTCTGGAGATGCAACATTAAACAAGAGGAAATCTCCCCAAAGTGAAGGGAATTCCCCATTTAGACAGTTGTCATTTTTTATGTTGATTGTTAATATACCCTGACCCCTGACCCCTTGTGCAAGTGACAATGGGCACGGGAAAAGTAGAAGAGTGAATCTATCCAGAGATGACACAGACAGCAATAAACATTTCTCAGGGGTAACCCTTCCCTCCCCTATCTTATTCTAAAAAAATGTAATTGTCCTTACATATACTTTGATATTACACTGATTCGTTTTCCAGCATGGATTGCAGTGTAGAGTCAAACGAGGAACAAATTTCTCCCAAATTAAAGTAAACTATTTATCACTACAGGAGTGCTTTCAATGGTCAGCTGTAATTCAGTTATGAAAAACCTTTATCCCAGAAGGAAAATAAAAAACTATGGCTGTAACTGCTTATAAATAGGGATGAGCCGAACGACCCCCGGTTCGGTTCACAGCAGAACATGCCAACAGGCAAAGTTTGTGCGAACACGCGAACACCGTTAAAGTCTATGGGACACGAACGTGAAAAATCAAAAGTGCTAATTTTAAAGGCTAATACGCAAGTTATTGCCATAAAAAAGTGTTTGGGGGCTTGGGTTCTGCCCCAGGGGAAATGTATCAATGCAAAAAAAGTTTTACTAATGACTGTTTTTTCGAGAGCAGTGATTTTAATAATGCTTAAAGTGAAACAATAAAAATGAAATATTCCTTTAAATATCATGCCTGGGGGGTGACTATAGTATGCCTGTAAAGTGGCGCACTTTTCCCGTGTTTAGAACAGTCCCGCAGTAAAATGACACTTCTAAAGGAAAAAAAGTAATTAAAAACTGCTAGTAGCTCTAATGTATTGTCGTGTCCCGGCAATATAGATGAAAATCATTGAGAGAAACGGCTTGGTTCCCCCCCCCCAAGTCCATTACTAGGCCCTTTGGGTTTGGTATGGATATTAAGGGGAACCCTTCACCCAAATAAAATAAAAAAGGCGTGGGTCCCCAAGGCCCTATATACTCTGAACAGCAGTATATACTATACGGCCTGCCCTATATATTGGTGGTACCAGAACACTGTAACCCCTTACAGATACTCTTGTCGAGCGCAGGAACGGGTCCTGCTGTGAAATATTAGATCAAAAATTGTAATTACATGCCCCTGTTAAACAGGGGCAGAAAAATTGGGCCTTAGGCCAGGGGTGCCCAACCAGTCACCTGTCACATCATAGGGTAAGCCCCAGCTTTCCCCGCTTGCCGGGGAATAGCCAATGACGTTGGCGGTATCCCGCCTACGTCATTGGCTATTCCCCGCAAGTAGGTAAGTAGGGAAAGCCGGGGCTTACCCCTATGATCTGACGGGTGACCCCGCCCCCTCGTATGTCAGACCCCGCCTGCGTCATTGGCTGAGCGGACCTGATGGGGAACGTGATTTGATTCCTCTGCAGTGTAATAAATGAATAGACCCCGCCCCTTCTCACGTTCCCCATCAGGTCCGCTCAGCCTTACACCCAGTAAATGTGACCCCACCCCCCTACGTCATTGGCTACGTCAAGAACTTTTCAAAATAAGTGGGGAGTCAGTAGCGCCCTGCACCTGCTTAGCTCTGCTGGGTGATGCAATAGGGTGGCTGCCCTTAAGCTGCCCCCTGGAGGGAATCCTGCCTCATTAAAGATGTGCCTCCTCCTCCTCTCTTCTATCAGGCACCCAAGTAAAGTCAGTGCCTCATCATCCCCTCCCTGCTCGTCACTGGAGCAAACTTTGCAGTATGCTGCAGCTGGGGGAACATGACTGCTAGTTTCTTGTCCTTCTTGGGAACCCCCTCTCTCTAGGCTCACGTTACTCCCTTCCTCAACCTGGGTACCATCATTGGAGTCTTAAAATCGCTGCGCATGTACCCAACACTGTGGTAGAATAGTTCAGGGGACTCCTCTGTGCATGATGGTGGGGCTAGGGAAGGAGTGACTGTTGACAAGGAGCCAATGGAAGAGGCCGCTTTGGCAGCTGCATTGGCAGGCAAACTACTCTGAGCCTGGGTGACATAGGATGAGGAGGATGAGGACGGCTTTGTTATCCACTCCACCAACTCTTCTGCATGTTGTGGCACATCCTGCCCGGCCTATAGGGATGAGCTGAACACCCCCGGGTTCGGTTCGCACCAGAACCCGCGAACGGACCGAAAGTTCGCACGAACATTAGAACCCTATTAAATACAATGGATGCGAACGTTCGAAATCTAAAGTGCTAATTATAACGACTATTATGCATGTTATTGTCCTAAAAAGGGTTTGAGAACCCGGGTTCTGCACCAGGGGACATGTATCAATGCAAAAATAAGTTTTAAAAATGGCCGTTTTTCGGGAGCAGTCATTTTAATGATGCATAAAGTGAAAAAAAAAGTCAAATATTCCTTTAAATATCGTACCTGGGGGGTGTCTAAAGTATGCCTGTGAAGTGCCACGTGTTTCCCGTGTTTAGAAGTGTCCCTGCACAAAATGACATTTCTAAAGGAGAAAAAAGCCATTTAAAACTGCTTGCGGCTTTAATGTAATGTCTGGTCCTGGTAATATGGATAAAAATCTTTAAGAAAAATGGCATAGCTACCCCATCACCCCCTCCCCCCCCCTACCCAAGCCCATTACCAGCCCCTTTGGGTCTTGTATGGATATTAAGGGGAACCCCGCACACAAAATAAAAAAGGCCCTATATACTCTAAACAGCCGTATACAGGCGGTGCATACAAGACAGGGACTCTAGGTTTGTTCTTATGTAGAATCTGTTTGTAATTTTGAACAGGTACATTGTTTAAGTGTAGCTCCAGCCAAAAAATCTATTTTTAAGCTTTTTGGAAAACATAGGGAAGGGTTATCACCCCTGTAACATTTGTTTTGCTGTCTGTGCCCCTGTTCAGAACATTTCACCTCACTTTCCGTCCCAATGACAAATGTTTTTGAAAAGTGGGGTTTTTATTGAAACAAGGATTGGTGATAAAGCATCAGTAGAGAGGAGACATCTTTTTCTCATATTAACTCTTACAGGAGAGAATTTCCCTTCCTAGGGGTAGATTTCCTCTCACTTCCTGTTGTCTCCTTCCGTTTGCAAGTAGGAGTCGTTTGTAAGTTGGATGTTTTAAAGTAGGGGCCTGCCCTATATACTCTGCTGAAATTTTCCCCTTACATGTTGGTGTTGCCACAACACTGTAAGCCCTCACAGTTACTCTTGGTGGGCGCATGAATGGGCCCTGCTGTGAATTATTAGACTAAGAATTGTAATTGCATGCCCCTGTTGAACAGGGGCTGAAAAATTGGGCCTTTGGTGGTGGTGGTGGTGGTGGTGGTGGTGTTGACACAACACTGTAAGGCCTCACAGTTACTCTTGGTGGTAGCAGGAATGGGCCCTGCTGTGAATTATTAGATCAAGAATTGTAATTACATGCCCCTGTTAAACATGGGCAGAAAAATTTGGCCTTGGGCACTGGTGCCACAACACTGCAACCCCTCACAGATACTGTACTTGGAGCACAGCAATGAGCCCTGTTGCAAAGTATTGCATCAAAAATTGTAATTACACGCCCCTGTTAAACAGGGGCTGAAAAATTGGGCCTTAGGCACTGGTGCTGGTGCCACGACACTGCAACCTCTCCCAGATACTCTAGTTGGAGTGCAGGAATGAG
The DNA here is from genome assembly GCA_029206835.1 of Rana muscosa. Taxonomy (NCBI): domain Eukaryota; kingdom Metazoa; phylum Chordata; class Amphibia; order Anura; family Ranidae; genus Rana; species Rana muscosa. Next base: position 363,364,963 of record CM055118.1, on the reverse strand, counting down.
CCCTGCTGCAAAGCATTGCATAAACAATTGTAATTACATGCCCCTGTTAAACAGGGGCTGAAAAATTGTGCCTTAGGCACTGGTGGCGGCACCCAGAAACAAAAATGTTCTTCCAAGCTATCATCATCAATCGGATCATTGAGGAGGAGGAGGATAGCCAGTCAACATAACAGGACAGTCACTCAGCATCAGCATCAGTCTTGAACGGATGTGACATTTGAAAATAAATTAGTCTGTTATATCAGCTTCAGGTGTGTGGTAGCTGGTGGTGATCCAAGACTGGTTCATCTTTATGAAAGTCAGTCGATCAACCGAGTCGGTGGACAGGCGCACCCTGTGATCCGTGACAAATCCTCCAGCAGCACTGAATGTGCGTTCTGAAAGAACGCTGGATGCAGGACAGGCCAGTAGCTCAATTGCATACTGTGCAAGCTCTGGCCAGTGATCCATCCTCAAGACCCAGTAAGCCAGAGGATTTTCGGTGGGGAAGGTGTCCAAGTCTGACCTTGCCCCTAGATATTCCTGCACCATGTATATCAGACGCTGACGATGGTTGCTGGAACGATCATACTTTTGGACTGCGGACTAAAGAATTGTCTGAAAGCCTCAGCAACTCGTTGTCCAGGACCAAGAGTTTGTAACCTCCCAGTCTCTGGGAACGCGTTGCACAGACCTTTCTGCAAGGCCTCCCGGAGTTGTCTCATCCTCTGCTCCCTCTGCGACGGTAAGATAAAGTCCGCAACCTTACCCTTGTACCGTGGATCAAGGGGAGTGGCCAGCCAGTAATGGTCCCTCTCCTTGATCCGAAGAATACGAGGATCCTTCCGCAGACTTTGCAGGATCAGGGAGGCCATGCAGTGTAGGTTAGCTGAGGTATTCAGTCCGGAGTCCTCTGGGTCACTAAGGACGACATGATCCGCAGCCACCTCCTCCCAGCCACGTACAAGTCCACGGGTTTCTTGGGACTGTAAATCATCCCTAAAAGACTGCTGCTGATGATGCTGAGTGCCAGGCTCCACCTCCATGCTGACACAATCCTCCTCCTCCTCCTCCTCTTCCTGTGTGATGGGTGGGACAGAAGGAACACTGTCTGGGTAAAGGGGGGCCTTGAGAGGCAAGGAAGCCCTCCTCTTCCTGCCTCTGTTCTGCCTCAAGTGCCCTGTCCATTATTCCACGCAGTGTATGTTCCAACAGGTGGACAAGAGGTACAGTGTCACTGATGAATGCACTGTCATTGCTCACCATCCTCGTGGCCTCCTCAAATGGTGCCAGGACAGTGCATGCATCCCTGATAATGCCCCACTAGCGTGGTGAAAAAAACCCAAGCTCCCCTGACCCTGTCCTGGTGCCGTAGTCGCACAGGTACTCATTGATGGCCCTCTGCTGCATGTGCAGCCGCTGCAGGATGGCCAACATTGAGTTCCACCTGGTGGGCATGTCACATATAAGGCGGTTCTTGGACAGGTTCAACTCCTTTTGCAGCTCAGCCAGGCGACCACTGGCATTATAAGATCTGTGGAAATGCACACAGACTTTCCTGGCCTGCCTCAGGACATCCTGTAAGCCCGGGTACCTGCCCAAGAACCGCTGCACCACCAGGTTAAGGACGTGAGCCAAACAGGGCACATGGGTCAGTTGTCCCTGTCGGAGGGCGGAGAGGAGGTTGGTGCCATTGTCGCAAACCACCATTCCTGGCTTAAGCTGGCGTGGCGTCAACCACCTCTCGGCCTGCCCCTGCAGAGCAGACAGGACCTCTGCCCCAGTGTGGCTCCTGTCCCCCAAACACACCAGCGCAAGCACGGCATGGCATCTTTTTGCCTGCGTACTTGCGTAGCCCCTTGAACGCCTACGGAGCACCGCTGGTTCCGAGGACAAACCACAGGAAGAGGCCATGGAGGAAGAAGAAGAGGAGGGGGTGGAGGAGAGAGGTGTGTCACAACCAGTAGTAGCATTTTGGAGGCGTGGCCGCGGAACAACCTCCAACACTACTGCACCTTGTCCTGCATCCTTCCCAGCTGCCAAAAGAGTGACCCAATGGGCCGTGAAAGAAAGGTAACGTCCCTGTCCATGCCTGCTGGACCATGAGTCAGCGGTAATATGCACCTTACCGCTGGCCGCCCTGTCCAGCGAGGCCAAGACATTGCCTTCCACACGCCGGTAGAGAGCCGGAATTGCCTTCCGTGAGAAAAAGTGGCCTTTGGGAACCTGCCACTGAGGAACCACACATTGCACAAACTCACGGAAGGGGGCCGAGTCTACTAACTGAAAAGGCAGCAGTTGAAGCGCTAGCAATTTAGCCAAGCTAGCATTCAACCACTGGGCATGTGGATGGCTGGGAGTGAACTTCTTTCGACGGTCCAGAAGCTGGGGCAGGGAAATTTGCCTGCTAGAATCGGACGTCGGTGTACTGCTAGCAGAGTGCCCACAAGTACTTGACTGTGACACACCTAATTCTACACCTTCATTCCTCTCAGTGCAGGTTTCAGAGAGGACTGAATGTATAGTGGGGTTAGAGATCCCAGCTGATGCGGTGCAAGGAGAGGTCCGCTTTGTTCTTTGGTGTGGGTCTTTAAGGTAGGCTTGCCAACGAGCTGCATGGCAGGTCAACATATGTCTGGTCAAGCATGTGGTGCCCAACAGGGATGAGCCAAACACCCCCCTGTTCGGTTCGCACCAGAACCTGCGAACAGACAAAATGTTCGTGTGAACTTTAGAACCCTATTAAATACAATAGACTCGAACGTTCGAAATCTAAAGTGTTAATTATAAAGGCTAATATGCAAGTTATTGTCCTAAAAAGTGTTTGGGGACCTGGGTCCTGCCCCAGGGGACATGAATCAATGCAAAAAAAAGTTTTAAAAACTGCCGTTTTTTCAGGAGCAGTGATTTTAATAATGCTTAAAATGAAAAAATAAAAGTGAAATATTCCTTTAAATTTCGTACCTGGGGGGTGTGTATGATATGCATGTGAAGTGGCGCATGTTTCCCGTGCTTAGAACTGTCCCTGCAAAAAATGTCATTTTTGAAAGAAAAAAAGTCATTTAAAACTCACTCGCGGCTATTAATGAATTATCGGCTCCCGGCAATACATACAAAAGTCATTGATAAAAAAAAAAAAGCGTGGGGGTTCCCCAGAATTCAATTACCAGGCCCTTCAGGTCTGGAATGGATATTAAGGGGAACGCCGCCGCAAATGAAAAAAAAATTGACGTGGGGTTCCCCCAAATATCCATTCCAGGCCCTTCAGATCTGGCATGGATTTTAAGGGGAACTCCACCCCAAATTTAAAAAAAAATGGCGTGGAGTCCCCCTAAAAATCCATACCAGACCCCTTATCCGAGCACGCAACCTGGCCGGCCGCAGGGGAAAAGGGGGAGACGAGAGAGCGGCCCCCACTCCCTCCTGAACCGTACCAGGCCACATGCCCTCAACATGGGGAGGATGTCCCCATGTTGATGGGGACAAGGGCCTCATCCCCACAACCCTTGCCCGGTGGTTGTGGGGGTCTGCAAGTGGGGGGCTTATCGGAATCTGGAAGACCCCTTTAACAAAGGGGACCCCCAGATCCCGGCCCCCCCCCCCCTATGTGATTTGGTAAGGGGTACATTGTACCCCTACCATTTCACGAAGAAAGCGTAAAAAAATGTTTAAAAAAACACACAAACACCTTGAAAAAGTCCTTTATTTAAAAAAAATAAAAAAAACATTCCAGCGGTGAAATACAGTGTCCCGCGGCGATCCCGATGTCCAGCGCTGTCCTTCATTTGGTTGTGCCTGAGCGGACCTGATGGGGAACTCCCTCTCAGTGTTTTAAATGTATAGACCCGCCCCTTCTAAAGTTCCCCATCAGGTCCGCTCAGCGGACCAGATGCGGAACATGACAAGGGGCGGGTCTATACATGTATTACCAAAGTGAGAGCAGTTCCCCATCAGGTCCGCCCCCTCGGTATGTCGGACCCGCCTACGTCATTGGCTTGAGCGGGGAACTTCCTTCACTGTGTAATTTAATTTGTTAAATTGGTCTTCCAGATTCCGATAAGCCCCCCGCACGCAGACCCCCACAACCACCGGGCAAGGGTTGTGGGGATGAGGCCCTTGTCCCCATCAACATGGGGACATCCTCCCCATGTTGAGGGCATGTGGCCTGGTACGGTTCGTCCCCCCCTTTTCCCCTGCGGCCGGCCAGGTTGCGTGCTCGGATAAGGGGTCTGGTATGGATTTTTGGGGGGACTCCACGCCATTTAAAAAAAAATTTGGGGTGGAGTTCCGATTAAAATCCATGCCAGATCTGAAGGGCCTGGAATGGATATTTGGGGGAACCCCACGTCAATTTTTTTTTTTAATTTGCGGCGGGGTTCCCCTTAATATCCATTCCAGACCTGAAGGGCCTGGTAATTGAACTCTGGGGAACCCCCACGCTTTTTTTTTTTTTTTTTATCAATGACTTTTGTATGTATTGCCGGGAGCCGACAATTCATTAATAGCCGCGAGTGAGTTTTAAATGACTTTTTTTCTTTCAAAAATGACATTTTTTGCAGGGACAGTTCTAAGCACGGGAAACATGCGCCACTTCACATGCATATCATACACACCCCCCAGGTACGAAATTTAAAGGAATATTTCACTTTTATTTTTTCATTTTAAGCATTATTAAAATCACTGCTCCCGAAAAAACGGCCGTTTTTAAAACTTTTTTTTGCATTGATACATGTCCCCTGAGGCAGGACCCAAGTCCCCAAACACTTTTTAGGACAATAACTTGCATATAAGCCGTTATAATTAGCACTTTAGATTTCTCCCATAGATTTTTCAAATTTGCCGCGAACACCCCAATTTGTTCGCTGTTCGGCGAACGGGCAAACAGGCAATGTTCGAGTCGAACAAGAGATCGACTCAAACTCGAAGCTCATCCCTAGTGCCCAAGCGGCTGATGTTTTGGCCACGCGATATACGCTTGAGACATATGTTGCAAACAGCACCTGTGCGATCTGATGCACTCGACTCAAAAAAGGCCCACACCAAAGAACTTTTTGAATAACGGGCAGAGGCAGCGCCCTGCACAGGCGGAGCTCTGCGGTGTGATTCCGTCGGTGTGCTACCCTTACGCTGGCCCCCCAAGGGCATCCTGCCTCGTTATAGATGTGCCTCCTTCTCATCCTCCTCCTCCTCCTCTCTCCTATTAGGCACCCACGTGGAGTCAGTGACCTCATCATCCCCTCCCTCCTCATCACTGGAGACAATCTGGCAGTATGCTGCAGCTGCTGGAACATGACTGCCAGATTGGTGTCCTTCTTGAGCATCCCCTCTGTCTGCTCTCACGCTACTGCCTTCCTCTAGCTGGGTATCATCATCAGACCCTTCGAAACGCTGGGCATCCTCCTGGAGCATGTACCGAACACTGTGCTCAAACAGTTCGGGGGACTCCTCAGGAGGAGGACATGGTGGGTCTAGGGAAGGAGTGACTGATGATGACATTGATACAAGGGATGAGGACGCTTTGGCAGATGCTTTGCCAGTACCCTGAGCCTGGGTGAGAGAGGATGAGGAGGATGAGGAGGGCTTGGTCATCCACTCTACCAAGTCTTCGGCATGATGCGGCTCAACACGTCCAGCTGCTGTAAAAAAGGACAAGCGTGTCCCATGGCCACATGCTGATGGCGATGCACCGCGTCCACGACCAGCACTGTTGTCTCTAGACACAGAGCCTGCTTGCCCTCTTTTATTGGCTCCTGACTGTCTGCCTCTTCTTGTTTGCATTCCAGACATTCTAATGGCCTGCAGGGAGATGGGAAAACCAGCAATAAGGCCTAGCTTCAGGAGTATATTTTGCAGGAATGACACTACGCCTGCTGTAAGTGCTGCAAATGCCTGTTGGTGTAACACACTAGGAAAACACAGCAATACGGACTAGATTCAGGAGTATATTTTGCAGGAATGACACTACGCCTGCTGTAAGTGCTGAAAATGCTGCAAATGCCTGTTGGTGTAACACACTAGGAAAACACAGCAATACTGGCTAGTTTCAGGAGTATATTTTGCAGGAATGACACTACGCCTGCTGTAAGTGCTGCAAATGCCTGTTGGTGTAACACACTAGGAAAACACAGCAATACGGCCTAGTTTCAGGAGTATATTTTGCAGGAATGACACTACGCCTGCTGTAAGTGCTGCAAATGCCTGTTGGTGTAACACACTAGGAAAACACAGCAATACTGGCTAGTTTCAGGAGTATATTTTGCAGGAATGACACTACGCCTGCTGTAAGTGCTGCAAATGCTGCAAATGCCTGTTGGTGTAACACACTAGGAAAACACAGCAATACGGCCTAGTTTCAAGAGCATATTTTGCAGGAATGACACTACGCCTGCTGTAAGTGCTGCAAATGCTGCAAATGCCTGTTGGTGTAACACACTAGGAAAACACAGCAATACTGGCTAGTTTCAGGAGTATATTTTGCAGGAATCACACTACGCCTGCTATAAGTGCTGCAAATGCCTGTTGGTGTAACACACTAGGAAAACACAGCAATACGGCCTAGTTTCAGGAGTATATTTTGCAGGAATGACACTACGCCTGCTGTAAGTGCTGCAAATGCTGCAAATGCCTGTTGGTGTAACACACTAGGAAAACACAGAAATACTGGCTAGTTTTAGGAGTATATTTTGCAGGAATGACACTACGCCTGCTGTAAGTGCTGCAAATGCCTGTTGGTGTAACACACTAGGAAAACACAGCAATACGGCCTAGTTTCAGGAGTATATTTTGCAGGAATGACACTACCCCTGTTGTAAGTGCTGCAAATGCCTGTTGGTGTAACACACAAGGAAAACACAGCAATACTGGCTAGTTTCAGGAGTATATTTTTCAGGAATGACACTACGCCTGCTGTAAGTGCTGCAAATGCTGCAAATGCCTGTTGGTGTAACACACTAGGAAAACACAGCAATACGGCCTAGTTTCAGGAGTATATTTTGCAGGAATGACACTACGCCTGCTGTAAGTGCTGCAAATGCTGCAAATGCCTGTTGGTGTAACACACGGAAGGAAAACACAGCAATACTGGCTAGTTTCAGGAGTATATTTTGCAGGAATGACACTACGCCTGCTGTAAGTGCTGCAAATGCCTGTTGGTGTAACACACTAGGAAAACACAGCAATATGGCCTAGTTTCAGGAGTATATTTTTCAGGAATGACACTACGCCTGCTGTAAGTGCTGCAAATGCTGCAAATGCCTGTTGGTGTAACACACTAGGAAAACACAGCAATACGGCCTAGTTTCAGGAGTATATTTTTCAGGAATGACACTACGCCTGCTGTAAGTGCTGCAAATGCTGCAAATGCCTGTTGGTGTAACACACTAGGAAAACACAGCAATACGGCCTAGTTTCAGGAGTATATTTTGCAGGAATGACACTACGCCTGCTGTAAGTGCTGCAAATGCTGCAAATGCCTGTTGGTGTAACACACTAGGAAAACACAGCAATACTGGCTAGTTTCAGGAGTATATTTTGCAGGAATGACACTACGCCTGCTGTAAGTGCTGCAAATGCCTGTTAGTGTAACACACTAGGAAAACACAGCAATACAGGCCTAGTTTCAGGAGTATATTTTGCAGGAATTACACTACGCCTGCTGTAAGTGCTGCAAATGCTGCAAATGCCTGTTGGTGTAACACACTAGGAAAACACAGCAATACTGGCTAGTTTCAGGAGTATATTTTTCAGGAATGACACTACGCCTGCTGTAAGTGCTGCAAATGCTGCAAATGCCTGTTGGTGTAACACACTAGGAAAACACAGCAATACGGCCTAGTTTCAGGAGTATATTTTGCAGGAATGACACTACGCCTGCTGTAAGTGCTGCAAATGCCTGTTAGTGTAACACACTAGGAAAACACAGCAATACAGGCCTACTTTCAGGAGTATATTTTGCAGGAATGACACTACGCCTGCTGTAAGTGCTGCAAATGCTGCAAATGCCTGTTGGTGTAACACACTAGGAAAACACAGCAATACGGCCTAGTTTCAGGAGTATATTTTGCAGGAATGACACTACGCCTGCTGTAAGTGCTGCAAATGCTGCAAATGCCTGTTAGTGTAACACACTAGGAAAACACAGCAATACTGGCTAGTTTCAGGAGTATATTTTGCAGCAATGACACTACGCCTGCTGTAAGTGCTGCAAATGCCTGTTGGTGTAACACACTAGGAAAACACAGCAATACGGCCTAGTTTCAGGAGTATATTTTGCAGGAATGACACTACGCCTGCTGTAAGTGCTGCAAATGCTGCAAATGCCTGTTGGTGTAACACACTAGGAAAACACAGCAATACTGGCTAGTTTCAGGAGTATATTTTGCAGCAATGACACTACGCCTGCTGTAAGTGCTGTAAATGCCTGTTGGTGTAACACACTAGGAAAACACAGCAATACGGCCTAGTTTCAGGAGTATATTTTGCAGGAATGACACTACGCCTGCTGTAAGTGCTGCAAATGCTGCAAATGCCTGTTGGTGTAACACACTAGGAAAACACAGCAATACGGCCTAGTTTCAGGAGTATATTTTGCAGGAATGACACTACGCCTGCTGTAAGTGCTGCAAATGCTGCAAATGCCTGTTGGTGTAACACACTAGGAAAACACAGCAATACTGGCTAGTTTCAGGAGTATATTTTGCAGGAATGACACTACGCAAGTGCTGCAATTGCTGCAAATGCCTGTTGGTGTAACACACTAGGAAAACACAGCAATACTGGCTAGTTTCAGGAGTATATTTTGCAGGAATGACACTACGCCTGCTGTAAGTGCTGCAAATGCCTGTTGGTGTAACACACTAGGAAAACACAGCAATACGGCCTAGTTTCAGGAGTATATTTTGCAGGAATGACACTACGCCTGCTGTAAGTGCTGCAAATGCCTGTTAGTGTAACACACTAGGAAAACACAGCAATACTGGCTAGTTTCAGGAATATATTTTTCGGGAATGACACTACGCCTGCTGTAAGTGCTGCAAATGCTGCAAATGCCTGTTGGTGTAACACACTAGGAAAACACAGCAATACGGCCTAGTTTCAGGAGTATATTTTGCAGGAATGACACTACGCCTGCTGTAAGTGCTGCAAATGCTGCAAATGCCTGTTGTTGTAACACACTAGGAAAACACAGCAATACTGGCTAGTTTCAGGAGTATATTTTTCAGGAATGACACTACGCCTGCTGTAAGTGCTGCAAATGCTGCAAATGCCTGTTGGTGTAACACACTAGGAAAACACAGCAATACGGCCTAGTTTCAGGAGTATATTTTGCAGGAATGACACTACGCCTGCTGTAAGTGCTGCAAATGCTGCAAATGCCTGTTGGTGTAACACACTAGGAAAACACAGCAATACTGGCTAGTTTCAGGAGTATATTTTGCAGGAATGACACTACGCAAGTGCTGCAATTGCTGCAAATGCCTGTTGGTGTAACACACTAGGAAAACACAGCAATACTGGCTAGTTTCAGGAGTATATTTTGCAGGAATGACACTACGCCTGCTGTAAGTGCTGCAAATGCCTGTTGGTGTAACACACTAGGAAAACACAGCAATACGGCCTAGTTTCAGGAGTATATTTTGCAGGAATGACACTACGCCTGCTGTAAGTGCTGCAAATGCCTGTTAGTGTAACACACTAGGAAAACACAGCAATACTGGCTAGTTTCAGGAGTATATTTTTCAGGAATGACACTACGCCTGCTGTAAGTGCTGCAAATGCTGCAAATGCCTGTTGGTGTAACACACTAGGAAAACACAGCAATACCGCCTAGTTTCAGGAGTATATTTTGCAGGAATGACACTACGCCTGCTGTAAGTGCTGCAAATGCTGCAAATGCCTGTTGGTGTAACACACGGAAGGAAAACACAGCAATACTGGCTAGTTTCAGGAGTATATTTTGCAGGAATGACACTACGCCTGCTCTAAGTGCTGCAAATGCCTGTTAGTGTAACACACTAGGAAAACACAGCAATACAGGCCTAGTTTCAGGAGTATATTTTGCAGGAATGACACTACGCCTGCTGTAAGTGCTGCAAATGCTGCAAATGCCTGTTGGTGTAACACACTAGGAAAACACAGCAATACTGGCTAGTTTCAGGAGTATATTTTGCAGGAATGACACTACGCAAGTGCTGCAATTGCTGCAAATGCCTGTTGGTGTAACACACTAGGAAAACACAGCAATACTGGCTAGTTTCAGGAGTATATTTTGCAGGAATGACACTACGCCTGCTGTAAGTGCTGCAAATGCCTGTTGGTGTAACACACTAGGAAAACACAGCAATACGGCCTAGTTTCAGGAGTATATTTTGCAGGAATGACACTACGCCTGCTGTAAGTGCTGCAAATGCCTGTTAGTGTAACACACTAGGAAAACACAGCAATACTGGCTAGTTTCAGGAGTATATTTTTCAGGAATGACACTACGCCTGCTGTAAGTGCTGCAAATGCCTGTTGGTGTAACACACTAGGAAAACACAGCAATACGGCCTAGTTTCAGGAGTATATTTTGCAGGAATGACACTACGCCTGCTGTAAGTGCTGCAAATGCTGCAAATGCCTGTTGGTGTAACACACTAGGAAAACACAGCAATACGGCCTAGTTTCAAGAGCATATTTTGCAGGAATGACACTACGCCTGCTGTAAGTGCTGCAAATGCTGCAAATGCCTGTTGGTGTAACACACTAGGAAAACACAGCAATACTGGCTAGTTTCAGGAGTATATTTTGCAGGAATCACACTACGCCTGCTATAAGTGCTGCAAATGCCTGTTGGTGTAACACACTAGGAAAACACAGCAATACGGCCTAGTTTCAGGAGTATATTTTGCAGGAATGACACTACGCCTGCTGTAAGTGCTGCAAATGCTGCAAATGCCTGTTGGTGTAACACACTAGGAAAACACAGAAATACTGGCTAGTTTTAGGAGTATATTTTGCAGGAATGACACTACGCCTGCTGTAAGTGCTGCAAATGCCTGTTGGTGTAACACACTAGGAAAACACAGCAATACGGCCTAGTTTCAGGAGTATATTTTGCAGGAATGACACTACCCCTGTTGTAAGTGCTGCAAATGCCTGTTGGTGTAACACACAAGGAAAACACAGCAATACTGGCTAGTTTCAGGAGTATATTTTTCAGGAATGACACTACGCCTGCTGTAAGTGCTGCAAATGCTGCAAATGCCTGTTGGTGTAACACACTAGGAAAACACAGCAATACGGCCTAGTTTCAGGAGTATATTTTGCAGGAATGACACTACGCCTGCTGTAAGTGCTGCAAATGCTGCAAATGCCTGTTGGTGTAACACACGGAAGGAAAACACAGCAATACTGGCTAGTTTCAGGAGTATATTTTGCAGGAATGACACTACGCCTGCTGTAAGTGCTGCAAATGCCTGTTGGTGTAACACACTAGGAAAACACAGCAATATGGCCTAGTTTCAGGAGTATATTTTTCAGGAATGACACTACGCCTGCTGTAAGTGCTGCAAATGCTGCAAATGCCTGTTGGTGTAACACACTAGGAAAACACAGCAATACGGCCTAGTTTCAGGAGTATATTTTTCAGGAATGACACTACGCCTGCTGTAAGTGCTGCAAATGCTGCAAATGCCTGTTGGTGTAACACACTAGGAAAACACAGCAATACGGCCTAGTTTCAGGAGTATATTTTGCAGGAATGACACTACGCCTGCTGTAAGTGCTGCAAATGCTGCAAATGCCTGTTGGTGTAACACACTAGGAAAACACAGCAATACTGGCTAGTTTCAGGAGTATATTTTGCAGGAATGACACTACGCCTGCTGTAAGTGCTGCAAATGCCTGTTAGTGTAACACACTAGGAAAACACAGCAATACAGGCCTAGTTTCAGGAGTATATTTTGCAGGAATTACACTACGCCTGCTGTAAGTGCTGCAAATGCTGCAAATGCCTGTTGGTGTAACACACTAGGAAAACACAGCAATACTGGCTAGTTTCAGGAGTATATTTTTCAGGAATGACACTACGCCTGCTGTAAGTGCTGCAAATGCTGCAAATGCCTGTTGGTGTAACACACTAGGAAAACACAGCAATACAGGCCTAGTTTCAGGAGTATATTTTGCAGGAATGACACTACGCCTGCTGTAAGTGCTGCAAATGCTGCAAATGCCTGTTGGTGTAACACACTAGGAAAACACAGCAATACGGCCTAGTTTCAGGAGTATATTTTGCAGGAATGACACTACGCCTGCTGTAAGTGCTGCAAATGCTGCAAATGCCTGTTAGTGTAACACACTAGGAAAACACAGCAATACTGGCTAGTTTCAGGAGTATATTTTGCAGCAATGACACTACGCCTGCTGTAAGTGCTGCAAATGCCTGTTGGTGTAACACACTAGGAAAACACAGCAATACGGCCTAGTTTCAGGAGTATATTTTGCAGGAATGACACTACGCCTGCTGTAAGTGCTGCAAATGCTGCAAATGCCTGTTGGTGTAACACACTAGGAAAACACAGCAATACAGGCTAGTTTCAGGAGTATATTTTTCAGGAATGACACTACGCCTGCTGTAAGTGCTGCAAATGCTGCAAATGCCTGTTGGTGTAACACACTAGGAAAACACAGCAATACGGCCTAGTTTCAGGAGTATATTTTGCAGGAATGACACTACGCCTGCTGTAAGTGCTGCAAATGCTGCAAATGCCTGTTGGTGTAACACACTAGGAAAACACAGCAATACTGGCTAGTTTCAGGAGTATATTTTGCAGGAATGACACTACGCAAGTGCTGCAATTGCTGCAAATGCCTGTTGGTGTAACACACTAGGAAAACACAGCAATACTGGCTAGTTTCAGGAGTATATTTTGCAGGAATGACACTACGCCTGCTGTAAGTGCTGCAAATGCCTGTTGGTGTAACACACTAGGAAAACACAGCAATACGGCCTAGTTTCAGGAGTATATTTTGCAGGAATGACACTACGCCTGCTGTAAGTGCTGCAAATGCCTGTTAGTGTAACACACTAGGAAAACACAGCAATACTGGCTAGTTTCAGGAGTATATTTTTCAGGAATGACACTACGCCTGCTGTAAGTGCTGCAAATGCTGCAAATGCCTGTTGGTGTAACACACTAGGAAAACACAGCAATACCGCCTAGTTTCAGGAGTATATTTTGCAGGAATGACACTACGCCTGCTGTAAGTGCTGCAAATGCTGCAAATGCCTGTTGGTGTAACACACTAGGAAAACACAGCAATACTGGCTAGTTTCAGGAGTATATTTTGCAGGAATGACACTACGCCTGCTCTAAGTGCTGCAAATGCCTGTTAGTGTAACACACTAGGAAAACACAGCAATACAGGCCTAGTTTCAGGAGTATATTTTGCAGGAATGACACTACGCCTGCTGTAAGTGCTGCAAATGCTGCAAATGCCTGTTGGTGTAACACACTAGGAAAACACAGGAATACTGGCTAGTTTCAGGAGTATATTTTGCAGGAATGACACTACGCAAGTGCTGCAATTGCTGCAAATGCCTGTTGGTGTAACACACTAGGAAAACACAGCAATACTGGCTAGTTTCAGGAGTATATTTTGCAGGAATGACACTACGCCTGCTGTAAGTGCTGCAAATGCCTGTTGGTGTAACACACTAGGAAAACACAGCAATACGGCCTAGTTTCAGGAGTATATTTTGCAGGAATGACACTACGCCTGCTGTAAGTGCTGCAAATGCCTGTTAGTGTAACACACTAGGAAAACACAGCAATACTGGCTAGTTTCAGGAGTATATTTTTCAGGAATGACACTACGCCTGCTGTAAGTGCTGCAAATGCCTGTTGGTGTAACACACTAGGAAAACACAGCAATACGGCCTAGTTTCAGGAGTATATTTTGCAGGAATGACACTACGCCTGCTGTAAGTGCTGCAAATGCTGCAAATGCCTGTTGGTGTAACACACTAGGAAAACACAGCAATACTGGCTAATTTCAGGAGTATATTTTGCAGGAATGACGCTACGCCTGCTCTAAGTGCTGCAAATGCCTGTTAGTGTAACACACTAGGAAAACACAGCAATACAGGCCTAGTTTCAGGAGTATATTTTGCAGGAATGACACTACGCCTGCTGTAAGTGCTGCAAATGCTGCAAATGCCTGTTGGTGTAACACACTAGGAAAACACAGCAATACGGCCTAGTTTCAGGAGTATATTTTGCAGGAATGACACTACGCCTGCTGTAAGTGCTGCAAATGCTGCAAATGCCTGTTGGTGTAACACACTAGGAAAACACAGCAATACTGGCTAGTTTCAGGAGTATATTTTTGCAGCAATGACACTACGCAAGTGCTGCAATTGCTGCAAATGCCTGTTGGTGTAACACACTAGGAAAACACAGCAATACTGGCTAGTTTCAGGAGTATATTTTGCAGGAATGACACTACGCCTGCTGTAAGTGCTGCAAATGCCTGTTGGTGTAACACACTAGGAAAACACAGCAATACGGCCTAGTTTCAGGAGTATATTTTGCAGGAATGACACTACGCCTGCTGTAAGTGCTGCAAATGCCTGTTAGTGTAACACACTAGGAAAACACAGCAATACTGGCTAGTTTCAGGAGTATATTTTTCAGGAATGACACTACGCTGCTGTAAGTGCTGCAAATGCCTGTTGGTGTAACACACTAGGAAAACACAGCAATACGGCCTAGTTTCAGGAGTATATTTTGCAGGAATGACACTACGCCTGCTGTAAGTGCTGCAAATGCTGCAAATGCCTGTTGGTGTAACACACTAGGAAAACACAGCAATACGGCCTAGTTTCAAGAGCATATTTTGCAGGAATGACACTACGCCTGCTGTAAGTGCTGCAAATGCTGCAAATGCCTGTTGGTGTAACACACTAGGAAAACACAGCAATACTGGCTAGTTTCAGGAGTATATTTTGCAGGAATCACACTACGCCTGCTATAAGTGCTGCAAATGCCTGTTGGTGTAACACACTAGGAAAACACAGCAATACGGCCTAGTTTCAGGAGTATATTTTGCAGGAATGACACTACGCCTGCTGTAAGTGCTGCAAATGCTGCAAATGCCTGTTGGTGTAACACACTAGGAAAACACAGAAATACTGGCTAGTTTTAGGAGTATATTTTGCAGGAATGACACTACGCCTGCTGTAAGTGCTGCAAATGCCTGTTGGTGTAACACACTAGGAAAACACAGCAATACGGCCTAGTTTCAGGAGTATATTTTTGCAGGAATGACACTACCCCTGTTGTAAGTGCTGCAAATGCCTGTTGGTGTAACACACAAGGAAAACACAGCAATACTGGCTAGTTTCAGGAGTATATTTTTCAGGAATGACACTACGCCTGCTGTAAGTGCTGCAAATGCTGCAAATGCCTGTTGGTGTAACACACTAGGAAAACACAGCAATACGGCCTAGTTTCAGGAGTATATTTTGCAGGAATGACACTACGCCTGCTGTAAGTGCTGCAAATGCTGCAAATGCCTGTTGGTGTAACACACGGAAGGAAAACACAGCAATACTGGCTAGTTTCAGGAGTATATTTTGCAGGAATGACACTACGCCTGCTGTAAGTGCTGCAAATGCCTGTTGGTGTAACACACTAGGAAAACACAGCAATATGGCCTAGTTTCAGGAGTATATTTTTCAGGAATGACACTACGCCTGCTGTAAGTGCTGCAAATGCTGCAAATGCCTGTTGGTGTAACACACTAGGAAAACACAGCAATACGGCCCTAGTTTCAGGAGTATATTTTTCAGGAATGACACTACGCCTGCTGTAAGTGCTGCAAATGCTGCAAATGCCTGTTGGTGTAACACACTAGGAAAACACAGCAATACGGCCTAGTTTCAGGAGTATATTTTGCAGGAATGACACTACGCCTGCTGTAAGTGCTGCAAATGCTGCAAATGCCTGTTGGTGTAACACACTAGGAAAACACAGCAATACTGGCTAGTTTCAGGAGTATATTTTGCAGGAATGACACTACGCCTGCTGTAAGTGCTGCAAATGCCTGTTAGTGTAACACACTAGGAAAACACAGCAATACAGGCCTAGTTTCAGGAGTATATTTTGCAGGAATTACACTACGCCTGCTGTAAGTGCTGCAAATGCTGCAAATGCCTGTTGGTGTAACACACTAGGAAAACACAGCAATACTGGCTAGTTTCAGGAGTATATTTTTCAGGAAATGACACTACGCCTGCTGTAAGTGCTGCAAATGCTGCAAATGCCTGTTGGTGTAACACACTAGGAAAACACAGCAATACGGCCTAGTTTCAGGAGTATATTTTGCAGGAATGACACTACGCCTGCTGTAAGTGCTGCAAATGCCTGTTAGTGTAACACACTAGGAAAACACAGCAATACAGGCCTAGTTTCAGGAGTATATTTTGCAGGAATGACACTACGCCTGCTGTAAGTGCTGCAAATGCTGCAAATGCCTGTTGGTGTAACACACTAGGAAAACACAGCAATACGGCCTAGTTTCAGGAGTATATTTTGCAGGAATGACACTACGCCTGCTGTAAGTGCTGCAAATGCTGCAAATGCCTGTTAGTGTAACACACTAGGAAAACACAGCAATACTGGCTAGTTTCAGGAGTATATTTTGCAGCAATGACACTACGCCTGCTGTAAGTGCTGCAAATGCCTGTTGGTGTAACACACTAGGAAAACACAGCAATACGGCCTAGTTTCAGGAGTATATTTTGCAGGAATGACACTACGCCTGCTGTAAGTGCTGCAAATGCTGCAAATGCCTGTTGGTGTAACACACTAGGAAAACACAGCAATACAGGCTAGTTTCAGGAGTATATTTTTCAGGAATGACACTACGCCTGCTGTAAGTGCTGCAAATGCTGCAAATGCCTGTTGGTGTAACACACTAGGAAAACACAGCAATACGGCCTAGTTTCAGGAGTATATTTTGCAGGAATGACACTACGCCTGCTGTAAGTGCTGCAAATGCTGCAAATGCCTGTTGGTGTAACACACTAGGAAAACACAGCAATACTGGCTAGTTTCAGGAGTATATTTTGCAGGAATGACACTACGCAAGTGCTGCAATTGCTGCAAATGCCTGTTGGTGTAACACACTAGGAAAACACAGCAATACTGGCTAGTTTCAGGAGTATATTTTGCAGGAATGACACTACGCCTGCTGTAAGTGCTGCAAATGCCTGTTGGTGTAACACACTAGGAAAACACAGCAATACGGCCTAGTTTCAGGAGTATATTTTGCAGGAATGACACTACGCCTGCTGTAAGTGCTGCAAATGCCTGTTAGTGTAACACACTAGGAAAACACAGCAATACTGGCTAGTTTCAGGAGTATATTTTTCAGGAATGACACTACGCCTGCTGTAAGTGCTGCAAATGCTGCAAATGCCTGTTGGTGTAACACACTAGGAAAACACAGCAATACCGCCTAGTTTCAGGAGTATATTTTGCAGGAATGACACTACGCCTGCTGTAAGTGCTGCAAATGCTGCAAATGCCTGTTGGTGTAACACACTAGGAAAACACAGCAATACTGGCTAGTTTCAGGAGTATATTTTGCAGGAATGACACTACGCCTGCTCTAAGTGCTGCAAATGCCTGTTAGTGTAACACACTAGGAAAACACAGCAATACAGGCCTAGTTTCAGGAGTATATTTTGCAGGAATGACACTACGCCTGCTGTAAGTGCTGCAAATGCTGCAAATGCCTGTTGGTGTAACACACTAGGAAAACACAGCAATACTGGCTAGTTTCAGGAGTATATTTTGCAGGAATGACACTACGCAAGTGCTGCAATTGCTGCAAATGCCTGTTGGTGTAACACACTAGGAAAACACAGCAATACTGGCTAGTTTCAGGAGTATATTTTGCAGGAATGACACTACGCCTGCTGTAAGTGCTGCAAATGCCTGTTGGTGTAACACACTAGGAAAACACAGCAATACGGCCTAGTTTCAGGAGTATATTTTGCAGGAATGACACTACGCCTGCTGTAAGTGCTGCAAATGCCTGTTAGTGTAACACACTAGGAAAACACAGCAATACTGGCTAGTTTCAGGAGTATATTTTTCAGGAATGACACTACGCCTGCTGTAAGTGCTGCAAATGCCTGTTGGTGTAACACACTAGGAAAACACAGCAATACGGCCTAGTTTCAGGAGTATATTTTGCAGGAATGACACTACGCCTGCTGTAAGTGCTGCAAATGCTGCAAATGCCTGTTGGTGTAACACACTAGGAAAACACAGCAATACTGGCTAATTTCAGGAGTATATTTTGCAGGAATGACGCTACGCCTGCTCTAAGTGCTGCAAATGCCTGTTAGTGTAACACACTAGGAAAACACAGCAATACAGGCCTAGTTTCAGGAGTATATTTTGCAGGAATGACACTACGCCTGCTGTAAGTGCTGCAAATGCTGCAAATGCCTGTTGGTGTAACACACTAGGAAAACACAGCAATACGGCCTAGTTTCAGGAGTATATTTTGCAGGAATGACACTACGCCTGCTGTAAGTGCTGCAAATGCTGCAAATGCCTGTTGGTGTAACACACTAGGAAAACACAGCAATACTGGCTAGTTTCAGGAGTATATTTTGCAGCAATGACACTACGCCTGCTGTAAGTGCTGCAAATGCCTGTTGGTGTAACACACTAGGAAAACACAGCAAAACGGCCAAGTTTCAGGAGTATATTTTGCAGGAATGACACTACGCCTGCTGTAAGTGCTGCAAATGCTGCAAATGCCTGTTGGTGTAACACACTAGGAAAACACAGCAATACTGGCTAGTTTCAGGAGTATATTTTGCAGGAATGACACTACGCCTGCTGTAAGTGCTGCAAATGCTACAAATGCCTGTTTGTGTAACACACTAGGAAAACACAGCAATACTGGCTAGTTTCAGGAGTATATTTTGCAGGAATGACACTACGCCTGCTGTAAGTGCTGCAAATGCCTGTTGGTGTAACACACCAGGAAAACACAGCAATTCGGGCTAGCTTCAGGTGTATAATGTGCAGGAGGCTTAGCAACAATGACACTGACACTCTCCCTGCCTATCCTTCTCTCTCCCTGCACACAAGCTTTAGCAAAGAATATGACACTGACACTCTCCCTGCCTATCCTTCTCTGTCCCTACACACAAGGTTTAGCAAAGAATAGCAATGACACTGTCCCTGCCTATCCTTCTCTTTCCCTGCGCCGGAACACACTACACGAGGCCGCCGCGCTGGCGGACTTTTATAGTGTGGGGCTTGTACTAAACCCCCTCAGCTATAATTGGCCACAGGCATCCTGCCTGTGGCCAATCATTGCTCTCCTCGCTGCCGGCGCTATGATTGGCCAAGCATGCGGGGTCACAGTGCATGCTTGGCCAATCACAGTGCCGGGATTGCACTGCGATGGCGTAGTGTATTGTGGGCCGTTCGCGTCACTCGAATTTGGCGCGAACGGCCCAAATCGTTCGATGTTTGCCGAACGATCGAACAGCCGATGTTCGAGTCGAACGTATGTTCGACTCGAACACCGAGCTCATCCCTACCGGCCTATAGCAGAATGATGGCCAGGTAGTGTTTCAGTTATCCTGACTGGGCGTCATACGACGTCTAGCAGGATAACAGCCGCCGCGCGCCCGTGGGGGCACGCATCACAGCGATCGGTGGTGCGGTGTGTCAGTCTGACACACCGCTACACCAATCTCGGTAAAGAGCCTCCGACGGAGGCCCTTTACCACATGATCAGCCGTGTCCAATCACGGCTGATCACAATGTAAACAGGAAAAGCCGTTGATCGGCTTTTCCACACTCGCGTCTGACAGACGCGATTAGAGGAGAGCCGATCAGCTGCTCTCCTGACAGGGGGGGTCTGTGCTGATTATTTATCAGTGCAGCCCCCCTTGGATCCCCTCCCAGGACCACCAGGATGCCGCCAGACCACCAGGGATGGGCACCCACACTGGACCACCAGGTATGCCACCCTAGACCACCAGGGATATGCCAACCAGTGCCCAGGCAGCTGCCAATCAATGCCTAGGCAGCTGCCAATCTGTGCCCATCCACAGTGCTTGCCAATGCCAGTGTCACCAGGGATGCCTATCAGTGCAATCTATCAGTGCTGCATATCAGTGCCCATCAGTGCCCATCAGTGCCACATATCAGTGCCCATCAGTGCCCAGCAGTGCCGCCTATCAGTTCCCAGCAGTGCCCAGTAGTGCTGCCTATCAGTGCCACCCATAAGTACCCATCAGTGCAGCCTTTCAGTGCCCATCAATGTTGCCTATCAGTGCCCATCAGTGCCCACTATTGCCACCCATGAGTGTCCATCAGTGCTGCATATCAGTGCCACCTACCAGTGCCCATCAGTGCCGCCTATCTGTGCCCATCGTCAGTGCCCGTCAGTGCCACGTAATTGGTGCCACCTCATCGGTGCCGCCTTAACAGTGCCCGTCAGTGCCACCTTATCGGTGCCCATCAGTGAAGGAAAAATCTTACTTATTTACAACATTTTATAACAGAAACAAAAGAAAAACTTATTTTTTTCAACATTTTTGGTCTTTTTTATTTGTTTAGCAAAAAATAAAAACCATAGAGGTGATCAAATACCACCAAAAGAAAGCTCTATTTGTGGGAACAAAATGATAAAAATTCTGTTTGGGTACAGTGTAACATGACCGCGCAATTGTCATTTAAACAGCGACAGCGCTGAAAGCTGAAAAAATAATTTGAGCGGGAAGGTGGTGTAAGTGCCTGGTATTGAAGTGGTTAAAGTTCATGTGTGTGTAAAGGCAGGTGTCCCAATACTTTTGGTAATATAGTGTATGTAAAATAAAAGGAAAGCTGAAGTTAGGGTTTAAAGCAATTAATCTTCTGAGCAGATATTTACTAGTATTTTATTGTTTTGAGTATTGTATTTAAAAAATATATATATATATACCGGTATATATTATTATTATTAAAGTCACAAACATAAACCCAAAGAGATCTTGATTACTCTCTATGGAATCTTTAATATGTGAAGAAACATATAAATGTTTGTGTGAAAATAGGTTTCCTATTCAGTCAACTGAGTTTATCCACTGATACACATCATATGCTTTACAATTACACTAGATATATAAGATACTTATTATTATTTTATCTCTCCCTCTCTTTCTATCTTTCTTTCCATTCATGATTTCATCTAGGTCTTATTTTTTTTCCTATTAAATAGAAACACTGGTGACATTATTTTTACATATTTGACATTATTTCCACTCCCTTTGTTTTTGTTTTTGTTTTGTTTTTATTATTTCCATGCATGACATTCTGCTTTTATTCCATGCTCAATAGAAAAACTGATAGAAAACTCTCTCATGAAGAAATTCATGTAATATTGTAACACTTTTAATATTGACACTTTCTTTTTCTATTATCAAAAAAAGAAAGAGAAAATAATCTACTTTGTTTTTTGTTGGTTTATTTAAAATTAAGTTTAATTATCAAAAAAATATGGGTTTTCATCAGACATCATTAGTAAATAGAGTAAGTATTTTTTTTTTTAAATTTCAGACTAAATTTACCAAGTTATAATGCTTTAACCACTTGTCCACCGCCCACTGTCAATTGACGGCGGGCGGAGGATACTCTCGTTCTGGGAGGACGTCATATGACGTCCTCCCTTTAAAACGAGCTAGGAGGCGCGCGCTTGAAGCCAGCGGCGCGCGCCCGCCGCGTTCACGAGGCCCCGGTGCGCGTGCCCGGCAGCCGCGATTGCCGCCGGGCACCCGCGATTGCCCGGGAAACGAGCAGGAAAGTGGGTCTCTGTGTGTAAACACAGAGATCCACGTCCTGTGAGGGAGAGGGGACCGATGGTGTGTCCCTTGTACATAGGGACAACCATCGGTCACCTCCCCCAGTCAGTCCCCTCCCCCCACAGTAAGAACACATTGAGGGAACATATTTAACCCCTTCCCGTCCCCTAGTGGTTAACCCCTTCCCTGCCAATCACATTTATACAGTAATCAATGCATTTTTATAGCAGGGATCGCTGTATAAACGTGAATGGTCCCAAAAATGTGTCAAAAGTGTCCGATGTGTCCGCCGCAATATCGCAGTCACAATAAAAAATCGCAGATCGCCGCCATTACTAATAAAAAAATAAAAAAATTAAAATGCTATAAATCTATCCCCTATTTTGTACACGCTATAACTTTTGCGCAAACCAATCAATACGCGCTTATTGCGATTTTTTTTTTTTACCAAAAATATGTAGAAGAATACGTATCGGCCTAAACTGAGGAAAATTTTATTTAAAAAAAAAAATGGGTATTTATTATAGCAAAAATTACAAAATAGTGTTTTTTTCCAAACTGGACGCTCTTCTTTTGTTTATAGCGCAAAAAATAAAAACCACAGAGGTGATCAAATACCACCAAAAGAAAGCTCTATTTGTGGAAAAAAAAGGACGCAAATTTCGTTTGGGAGCCACGTCGCACGACCGCGCAATTGTCATTCAAAGTGTGACAGCGCTGAAAGCTGAAAAATGGCTTGGGCAGGAAGGGGGTTTTCGTGCACAGTAGGGAGGTGGTTAATTGAGTAAAATAGTAATCATTAAGACAAATGAGAAATTCTATAACTTGATCCATCCGTTTTTCTTTGCATTGTGTGGCTTGTTTTCCTCTACTGTCATGGCATTAAAGTATACCTAAACCAAATACTATATATATATATATATACACTGAGCAAAATTATAAATGCAACACTTTTGTGTTTGCCCCTATTTATCATGAGCTGAACTTAAAGGTCTACAACTTTTTCTATGTACACAAAAGGCCTTATTTCTCTCAAATATTGTTCACAAATCTGTCTATGCCCTGGTTCACACTGGTGCGTTTTGACATGCGATTTGGCATGTCAAATCGCATTTCAAAAAGGCGGTATTTGCCGCAAATTGCCGGCAATGGCACCGTCCTAATCGGTGCGACGCCGCATCTGCGGCGCTGCACCGATTTCAAAAAGTCGTTTCTGTACTACTTTTTGTGATTTTGGTCCGCGATTTACATTGACATCTGTGCAGAAACCTGCACAGATGTCTCTGTAATCACGGGCGAAATCGGGACTGACCAGCGGGAGTGAAATCGTGCGAGTTCAGCTGAACTCGCACGGCTTCACTCTCGCAGCCCAGTGTGAACCTGGGCTAAATCTGTGTTAGTGAGCACTTCTTCTTTGCCGACATAATCAATCCACCTCACATGTGTGACATATCGAGATGCTGATTAGACAGCATGATTATTGCACGGGTGTGCCTTAGGCTGGCCACAATGAAAGGTCACTCTAAAAAGCGCAGTTTTACTGTATTGGGGGGGAGGGGGTCCGGGGGGTCCGAAAACCAGTCAGTATCTGGTGTGACCACCATTTGCCTCATGCAGTGCAGCACATCTCCTTCACATAGAGTTGATCAGGTTGTTGATTGTGGTCTGTGGAATGTTGGTCTATTCCTCTTCAATGGCTGTGCGAAGTTGCTGGATATTGGCAAGAACTGGAACACGCTGTCGTATACAGCGATCCAGAGCATCCGAAACATGCTCAATGGGTGACATATCCGGTGAGTATGCTGGCCATGCAAGAACTGGGATATTTTCAGCTTCCAGGAATTGTGTACAGATCCATGCAACATGGGGCCGTGCATTATCATGCTGCAACATGAGGTGAGTGTCGTGGATGAATGGCACAACAATGGGCTTTAGGATCTCGTCACAGTATCTCTGTGCATTCAAAATTCCATCAATAAAATGCACCTGTGTTCGATGTCCTTAGACTACGCCTGCCCATACCATAACCCCACTGCCACGATGGGCCACTCGATCCACAATGTTGATATCAGCAAACCGCTCACCCACAGGACGCCATACACGCTGTCTGCCATCTGACCTGTACAGTGACAACCGGATTCATCCGTGAAGAGAACACCTCTCCAAAGTGCCAGACGCCATAGAATGTGAGCATTTTCCCACTCAAGTTGGTTAGGATGATGAACTGCAGTCAGGTCGGGACCCCGATGAGGACGATGAGCATGCAGATGAGCTTCCCTGAGACGGTTTCTGACAGTTTGTGCAGAAATTCTTTGGTTATGCAAACTGAATGTTGCAGCAGCTGTCCGGGTGGCTGGTCTCAGATGATCTTGGAGGTGAAGAGGCTGGATGTGGAGCTCCTGGGCTGGTGAGGTTACACGTGGTCTGCGGTTGTGAGGCCAGTTGGATGTACTGCCAAATTCTCTGAAACACCTTTGCAGACAGCTTATGGTAGAGTGCAACAGCTCTGGTGGACATTCCTGCAGTCAGCATGCCAATATCACGCTCCCTCAAAACTTGTGACATCTGTGGCATTGTGCTGTGTGATAAAACTGCACATTTTAGAGTGGCCTTTTATTGTGGTCAGCCTAATGCCTCGTACACACGTTCCGATTATCGGATGATAAAAATCGCTTTCGGATAGATCGTTCGATAATCTGATCGTTAGTACTCAGCTTTCGGCAGCCGTTCACGACAGTCCGTCCAACAAAATCCGAAGGGACAAACACGAAAACTTTGCTCGGACGACAGCCCATCGTACGACAATCGTTTAATCAGTACAGTATGCGTCCGCTAAAAATCGATAGACAAACAGTGCGCATGATCGTAAACACGAAAATAAACCAGAAGGACACAGGGGTCACACGAATTTGACATAATTTCGGATACGTAGCTAGGCACACCGGAAGGTTTTTCCAGAATCATACGACAAAAATCGTAATTTTCGTAGAGCACATTTTGCAATGTTGTATTTGATATTAGTTTTATACAACAAAATGCGAACGATACGTCGTACGATAATCGGAACGTGTGTACGAGGCACACCTGTGCAATAATTATGCTGTCTAATCAGCATCTTGATATGCCACACCTCTGAGGTGGATGGATTATCTCGGCAAAGGAGAAGTGCTCACTAACACAGATTTAGACAGATTTGTGAACAATATTTGAGAGATAAAGGCATTTTGGGCACATAGAAAAAGTCATAGATCTTTGAGTTCAGCTCATGATAAATAGGGGCAAACATAAAAGTGTTTTGCTCAGTTTATATATATATATATATATATATATTAACTCCCTTCTTGCTATGTAAATGTAGTTTTGCAAAGTTTTTTTTTTTTTTTTTTTTACATATCATGTATCTACTGAACATATGTTATTCTTTTATTTGCTCAGAGTTCCACTTCTTCTCAATTGTCATATAATTTTTCTTATATTAAAAATGAACTTAAAGAATAGAGACTGTCCAATTAGCAAAGAAAATATTCACTGAGCTTATTAAATAAGATGAAGCCATGGTTACTT
This sequence comes from Rana muscosa, assembly GCA_029206835.1. Lineage (NCBI taxonomy): Eukaryota > Metazoa > Chordata > Amphibia > Anura > Ranidae > Rana > Rana muscosa. The sequence continues at coordinate 363,339,558 of CM055118.1, read as the reverse complement.
CAATCAACCAAATATGTGTTAAAAAAATTGTGTTTTTTATTTTTAATTTTTTTATTTCCCAAGCTGTATTCAAAGTCACAGGTTCACCTTATTTGCTATCAATCATTTTGCAAAGTCAATGTATATTATTTCTGGTATGGTTAATACATAAAAAGTTATATAAACCTTTTCTGCTTTCACACAGACCACACATAAAGGTGATGTCACCACATTCTTCTTTTTAAGTAAATAACGAGGGGTTGGGACTTTGAGTGAAGCACCTGGGAAAAGTGCCTCCATCCCGGTTGGGTGATAAAGAGGGGGAATGGTGGGACTTTAAATGAGACAGTTGACAGGTAGGGGTTGAAAACAAGTCAAATTTATTATATGTGTGTATATAGTGTACTATTGCATCACAGTGGAAAAAGTTAGCATGAGCAAGTGCACATGACATAACCTACAATTGTATGTACATAACATTCAACATGATAAACCTGGCAAATTTGATAGTAACAATAGCATTGTATGGACTGGACAACACATAACAATAGGGTATGCAAATAGAATAGATAAAATTGTATATAAATCATGAGAGTAGTAAATATCCTAATAGCAAGTAGCTACATCCTAGGTGCCCGACGCGTTTCTGTGAATAACACTTCATCAGGGGCGGATGTTGAAGGACATCTGAAATAACAGAGTATAGTACCGTAAGAATTTAATAATGTACAACCAGCAGGCACAAAGTGTCAATTCTGGGTACTTACAATATACCGGATTGCGGTGTGTGTAGGATCTGGGCCCAAAGAGGTGTCCATCCCAGGAGCTGAGGTGGCAACAAAAAAGCACGGAACCAGACAACATCGGTATCACTCCCAGAAAGTAAGCAGCTGTGAACCGCCATCTCCACAATGTAGTCAGTGATAGATCAAGATGGTGGATAAATATCTGAAATGGATGAGTAGGTCCATTAAGATAGTCAGGGAACATCAAAAAGGTGAATAAAGGAGTACAGAAACCTAAATACCAAGGTCCCAGAGTAATTACCTTAGTTGTTCCTTTTACATGGGCTTTACAGAGCTATGGCGTCTAAACGTGTGTGGAGATGAAGGGCCACTTCCGGGAGGACACCTTATGTGCGTCCTGCACGTACCATGTGATCACCACCAACGTCACGCTAGCCGAACACCAACCAGGGCGGGAACACAAGCCTGGGCGGTATGCAAACCCGCCCACAGCCTGTGCCACAACGTCCAGCTGGGTCGGTTGAGATGGAAATGCCGCACACCTCACAACGTCAGAAAATGACGTCAGATGTGGGGGCGGTGCGTGGCGCCGATGCGTCGAGGGTACCCACCCAATCCCCCCAGCACTCCCGCCCCCATCGGGCGGACGCGAAGGAGACAGGGAGGACAAGCAGAGCGCATCGCAGCTCCTGGGTCAGAACAAAACATGGCCCAGAAAACACCAATGATCAAAATAAAAAATGTGTCCCGAGCCGTCAACAATCCACAACCGTAGTTACAGACAGTGAATACAAACTAGCGGAACAACCCCATACTAAGCTGGCAGGGGATAACTGCCAGCTAACTGTCAACTGATTCCATCCCTACTGTTGAAGTAAATAACGAGGGGTTGGGACTTTGAGTGAAGCACCTGGGAAAAGTGCCTCCATCCCGGTTGGGTGATAAAGAGGGGGAATGGTGGGACTTTAAATGAGACAGTTGACAGGTAGGGGTTGAAAACAAGTCAAATTTATTATATGTGTGTATATAGTGTACTATTGCATCACAGTGGAAAAAGTTAGCATGAGCAAGTGCACATGACATAACCTACAATTGTATGTACATAACATTCAACATGATAAACCTGTCAAATTTGATAGTAACAATAGCATTGTATGGACTGGACAACACATAACAATAGGGTATGCAAATAGAATAGATAAAATTGTATATAAATCATGAGAGTAGTAAATATCCTAATAGCAAGTACCTACATCCTAGGTGCCCGACGCGTTTCTGTGAATAACACTTCATCAGGGGCGGATGTTGAAGGACATCTGAAATAACAGAGTATAGTACCGTAAGAATTTAATAATGTACAACCAGCAGGCACAAAGTGTCAATTCTGGGTACTTACAATATACCGGATTGCGGTGTGTGTAGGATCTGGGCCCAAAGAGGTGTCCATCCCAGGAGCTGAGGTGGCAACAAAAAAGCACGGAACCAGACAACATCGGTATCACTCCCAGAAAGTAAGCAGCTGTGAACCGCCATCTCCACAATGTAGTCAGTGATAGATCAAGATGGTGGATAAATATCTGAAATGGATGAGTAGGTCCATTAAGATAGTCAGGGAACATCAAAAAGGTGAATAAAGGAGTACAGAAACCTAAATACCAAGGTCCCAGAGTAATTACCTTAGTTGTTCCTTTTACATGGGCTTTACAGAGCTATGGCGTCTAAACGTGTGTGGAGATGAAGGGCCACTTCCGGGAGGACACCTTATGTGCGTCCTGCACGTACCATGTGATCACCACCAACGTCACGCTAGCCGAACACCAACCAGGGCGGGAACACAAGCCTGGGCGGTATGCAAACCCGCCCACAGCCTGTGCCACAACGTCCAGCTGGGTCGGTTGAGATGGAAATGCCGCACACCTCACAACGTCAGAAAATGACGTCAGATGTGGGGGCGGTGCGTGGCGCCGATGCGTCGAGGGTACCCACCCAATCCCCCCAGCACTCCCGCCCCCATCGGGCGGACGCGAAGGAGACAGGGAGGACAAGCAGAGCGCATCGCAGCTCCTGGGTCAGAACAAAACATGGCCCAGAAAACACCAATGATCAAAATAAAAAATGTGTCCCGAGCCGTCAACAATCCACAACCGTAGTTACAGACAGTGAATACAAACTAGCGGAACAACCCCATACTAAGCTGGCAGGGGATAACTGCCAGCTAACTGTCAACTGATTCCATCCCTACTGTTGAAGTAAATAACGAGGGGTTGGGACTTTGAGTGAAGCACCTGGGAAAAGTGCCTCCATCCCGGTTGGGTGATAAAGAGGGGGAATGGTGGGACTTTAAATGAGACAGTTGACAGGTAGGGGTTGAAAACAAGTCAAATTTATTATATGTGTGTATATAGTGTACTATTGCATCACAGTGGAAAAAGTTAGCATGAGCAAGTGCACATGACATAACCTACAATTGTATGTACATAACATTCAACATGATAAACCTGGCAAATTTGATAGTAACAATAGCATTGTATGGACTGGACAACACATAACAATAGGGTATGCAAATAGAATAGATAAAATTGTATATAAATCATGAGAGTAGTAAATATCCTAATAGCAAGTAGCTACATCCTAGGTGCCCGACGCGTTTCTGTGAATAACACTTCATCAGGGGCGGATGTTGAAGGACATCTGAAATAACAGAGTATAGTACCGTAAGAATTTAATAATGTACAACCAGCAGGCACAAAGTGTCAATTCTGGGTACTTACAATATACCGGATTGCGGTGTGTGTAGGATCTGGGCCCAAAGAGGTGTCCATCCCAGGAGCTGAGGTGGCAACAAAAAAGCACGGAACCAGACAACATCGGTATCACTCCCAGAAAGTAAGCAGCTGTGAACCGCCATCTCCACAATGTAGTCAGTGATAGATCAAGATGGTGGATAAATATCTGAAATGGATGAGTAGGTCCATTAAGATAGTCAGGGAACATCAAAAAGGTGAATAAAGGAGTACAGAAACCTAAATACCAAGGTCCCAGAGTAATTACCTTAGTTGTTCCTTTTACATGGGCTTTACAGAGCTATGGCGTCTAAACGTGTGTGGAGATGAAGGGCCACTTCCGGGAGGACACCTTATGTGCGTCCTGCACGTACCATGTGATCACCACCAACGTCACGCTAGCCGAACACCAACCAGGGCGGGAACACAAGCCTGGGCGGTATGCAAACCCGCCCACAGCCTGTGCCACAACGTCCAGCTGGGTCGGTTGAGATGGAAATGCCGCACACCTCACAACGTCAGAAAATGACGTCAGATGTGGGGGCGGTGCGTGGCGCCGATGCGTCGAGGGTACCCACCCAATCCCCCCAGCACTCCCGCCCCCATCGGGCGGACGCGAAGGAGACAGGGAGGACAAGCAGAGCGCATCGCAGCTCCTGGGTCAGAACAAAACATGGCCCAGAAAACACCAATAATCAAAATAAAAAATGTGTCCCGAGCCGTCAACAATCCACAACCGTAGTTACAGACAGTGAATACAAACTAGCGGAACAACCCCATACTAAGCTGGCAGGGGATAACTGCCAGCTAACTGTCAACTGATTCCATCCCTACTGTTGAAGTAAATAACGAGGGGTTGGGACTTTGAGTGAAGCACCTGGGAAAAGTGCCTCCATCCCGGTTGGGTGATAAAGAGGGGGAATGGTGGGACTTTAAATGAGACAGTTGACAGGTAGGGGTTGAAAACAAGTCAAATTTATTATATGTGTGTATATAGTGTACTATTGCATCACAGTGGAAAAAGTTAGCATGAGCAAGTGCACATGACATAACCTACAATTGTATGTACATAACATTCAACATGATAAACCTGGCAAATTTGATAGTAACAATAGCATTGTATGGACTGGACAACACATAACAATAGGGTATGCAAATAGAATAGATAAAATTGTATATAAATCATGAGAGTAGTAAATATCCTAATAGCAAGTACCTACATCCTAGGTGCCCGACGCGTTTCTGTGAATAACACTTCATCAGGGGCGGATGTTGAAGGACATCTGAAATAACAGAGTATAGTACCGTAAGAATTTAATAATGTACAACCAGCAGGCACAAAGTGTCAATTCTGGGTACTTACAATATACCGGATTGCGGTGTGTGTAGGATCTGGGCCCAAAGAGGTGTCCATCCCAGGAGCTGAGGTGGCAACAAAAAAGCACGGAACCAGACAACATCGGTATCACTCCCAGAAAGTAAGCAGCTGTGAACCGCCATCTCCACAATGTAGTCAGTGATAGATCAAGATGGTGGATAAATATCTGAAATGGATGAGTAGGTCCATTAAGATAGTCAGGGAACATCAAAAAGGTGAATAAAGGAGTACAGAAACCTAAATACCAAGGTCCCAGAGTAATTACCTTAGTTGTTCCTTTTACATGGGCTTTACAGAGCTATGGCGTCTAAACGTGTGTGGAGATGAAGGGCCACTTCCGGGAGGACACCATATGTGCGTCCTGCACGTACCATGTGATCACCACCAACGTCACGCTAGCCGAACACCAACCAGGGCGGGAACACAAGCCTGGGCGGTATGCAAACCCGCCCACAGCCTGTGCCACAACGTCCAGCTGGGTCGGTTGAGATGGAAATGCCGCACACCTCACAACGTCAGAAAATGACGTCAGATGTGGGGGCGGTGCGTGGCGCCGATGCGTCGAGGGTACCCACCCAATCCCCCCAGCACTCCCGCCCCCATCGGGCGGACGCGAAGGAGACAGGGAGGACAAGCAGAGCGCATCGCAGCTCCTGGGTCAGAACAAAACATGGCCCAGAAAACACCAATGATCAAAATAAAAAATGTGTCCCGAGCCGTCAACAATCCACAACCGTAGTTACAGACAGTGAATACAAACTAGCGGAACAACCCCATACTAAGCTGGCAGGGGATAACTGCCAGCTAACTGTCAACTGATTCCATCCCTACTGTTGAAGTAAATAACGAGGGGTTGGGACTTTGAGTGAAGCACCTGGGAAAAGTGCCTCCATCCCGGTTGGGTGATAAAGAGGGGGAATGGTGGGACTTTAAATGAGACAGTTGACAGGTAGGGGTTGAAAACAAGTCAAATTTATTATATGTGTGTATATAGTGTACTATTGCATCACAGTGGAAAAAGTTAGCATGAGCAAGTGCACATGACATAACCTACAATTGTATGTACATAACATTCAACATGATAAACCTGGCAAATTTGATAGTAACAATAGCATTGTATGGACTGGACAACACATAACAATAGGGTATGCAAATAGAATAGATAAAATTGTATATAAATCATGAGAGTAGTAAATATCCTAATAGCAAGTAGCTACATCCTAGGTGCCCGACGCGTTTCTGTGAATAACACTTCATCAGGGGCGGATGTTGAAGGACATCTGAAATAACAGAGTATAGTACCGTAAGAATTTAATAATGTACAACCAGCAGGCACAAAGTGTCAATTCTGGGTACTTACAATATACCGGATTGCGGTGTGTGTAGGATCTGGGCCTGCTGGTTGTACATTATTAAATTCTTACGGTACTATACTCTGTTATTTCAGATGTCCTTCAACATCCGCCCCTGATGAAGTGTTATTCACAGAAACGCGTCGGGCACCTAGGATGTAGCTACTTGCTATTAGGATATTTACTACTCTCATGATTTATATACAATTTTATCTATTCTATTTGCATACCCTATTGTTATGTGTTGTCCAGTCCATACAATGCTATTGTTACTATCAAATTTGCCAGGTTTATCATGTTGAATGTTATGTACATACAATTGTAGGTTATGTCATGTGCACTTGCTCATGCTAACTTTTTCCACTGTGATGCAATAGTACACTATATACACACATATAATAAATTTGACTTGTTTTCAACCCCTACCTGTCAACTGTCTCATTTAAAGTCCCACCATTCCCCCTCTTTATCACCCAACCGGGATGGAGGCACTTTTCCCAGGTGCTTCACTCAAAGTCCCAACCCCTCGTTATTTACTTCAACAGTAGGGATGGAATCAGTTGACAGTTAGCTGGCAGTTATCCCCTGCCAGCTTAGTATGGGGTTGTTCCGCTAGTTTGTATTCACTGTCTGTAACTACGGTTGTGGATTGTTGACGGCTCGGGACACATTTTTTATTTTGATCATTGGTGTTTTCTGGGCCATGTTTTGTTCTGACCCAGGAGCTGCGATGCGCTCTGCTTGTCCTCCCTGTCTCCTTCGCGTCCGCCCGATGGGGGCGGGAGTGCTGGGGGGATTGGGTGGGTACCCTCGACGCATCGGCGCCACGCACCGCCCCCACATCTGACGTCATTTTCTGACGTTGTGAGGTGTGCGGCATTTCCATCTCAACCGACCCAGCTGGACGTTGTGGCACAGGCTGTGGGCGGGTTTGCATACCGCCCAGGCTTGTGTTCCCGCCCTGGTTGGTGTTCGGCTAGCGTGACGTTGGTGGTGATCACATGGTACGTGCAGGACGCACATAAGGTGTCCTCCCGGAAGTGGCCCTTCATCTCCACACACGTTTAGACGCCATAGCTCTGTAAAGCCCATGTAAAAGGAACAACTAAGGTAATTACTCTGGGACCTTGGTATTTAGGTTTCTGTACTCCTTTATTCACCTTTTTGATGTTCCCTGACTATCTTAATGGACCTACTCATCCATTTCAGATATTTATCCACCATCTTGATCTATCACTGACTACATTGTGGAGATGGCGGTTCACAGCTGCTTACTTTCTGGGAGTGATACCGATGTTGTCTGGTTCCGTGCTTTTTTGTTGCCACCTCAGCTCCTGGGATGGACACCTCTTTGGGCCCAGATCCTACACACACCGCAATCCGGTATATTGTAAGTACCCAGAATTGACACTTTGTGCCTGCTGGTTGTACATTATTAAATTCTTACGGTACTATACTCTGTTATTTCAGATGTCCTTCAACATCCGCCCCTGATGAAGTGTTATTCACAGAAACGCGTCGGGCACCTAGGATGTAGCTACTTGCTATTAGGATATTTACTACTCTCATGATTTATATACAATTTTATCTATTCTATTTGCATACCCTATTGTTATGTGTTGTCCAGTCCATACAATGCTATTGTTACTATCAAATTTGCCAGGTTTATCATGTTGAATGTTATGTACATACAATTGTAGGTTATGTCATGTGCACTTGCTCATGCTAACTTTTTCCACTGTGATGCAATAGTACACTATATACACACATATAATAAATTTGACTTGTTTTCAACCCCTACCTGTCAACTGTCTCATTTAAAGTCCCACCATTCCCCCTCTTTATCACCCAACCGGGATGGAGGCACTTTTCCCAGGTGCTTCACTCAAAGTCCCAACCCCTCGTTATTTACTTCAACAGTAGGGATGGAATCAGTTGACAGTTAGCTGGCAGTTATCCCCTGCCAGCTTAGTATGGGGTTGTTCCGCTAGTTTGTATTCACTGTCTGTAACTACGGTTGTGGATTGTTGACGGCTCGGGACACATTTTTTATTTTGATCATTGGTGTTTTCTGGGCCATGTTTTGTTCTGACCCAGGAGCTGCGATGCGCTCTGCTTGTCCTCCCTGTCTCCTTCACGTCCGCCCGATGGGGGCGGGAGTGCTGGGGGGATTGGGTGGGTACCCTCGACGCATCGGCGCCACGCACCGCCCCCACATCTGACGTCATTTTCTGACGTTGTGAGGTGTGCGGCATTTCCATCTCAACCGACCCAGCTGGACGTTGTGGCACAGGCTGTGGGCGGGTTTGCATACCGCCCAGGCTTGTGTTCCCGCCCTGGTTGGTGTTCGGCTAGCGTGACGTTGGTGGTGATCACATGGTACGTGCAGGACGCACATAAGGTGTCCTCCCGGAAGTGGCCCTTCATCTCCACACACGTTTAGACGCCATAGCTCTGTAAAGCCCATGTAAAAGGAACAACTAAGGTAATTACTCTGGGACCTTGGTATTTAGGTTTCTGTACTCCTTTATTCACCTTTTTGATGTTCCCTGACTATCTTAATGGACCTACTCATCCATTTCAGATATTTATCCACCATCTTGATCTATCACTGACTACATTGTGGAGATGGCGGTTCACAGCTGCTTACTTTCTGGGAGTGATACCGATGTTGTCTGGTTCCGTGCTTTTTTGTTGCCACCTCAGCTCCTGGGATGGACACCTCTTTGGGCCCAGATCCTACACACACCGCAATCCGGTATATTGTAAGTACCCAGAATTGACACTTTGTGCCTGCTGGTTGTACATTATTAAATTCTTACGGTACTATACTCTGTTATTTCAGATGTCCTTCAACATCCGCCCCTGATGAAGTGTTATTCACAGAAACGCGTCGGGCACCTAGGATGTAGCTACTTGCTATTAGGATATTTACTACTCTCATGATTTATATACAATTTTATCTATTCTATTTGCATACCCTATTGTTATGTGTTGTCCAGTCCATACAATGCTATTGTTACTATCAAATTTGCCAGGTTTATCATGTTGAATGTTATGTACATACAATTGTAGGTTATGTCATGTGCACTTGCTCATGCTAACTTTTTCCACTGTGATGCAATAGTACACTATATACACACATATAATAAATTTGACTTGTTTTCAACCCCTACCTGTCAACTGTCTCATTTAAAGTCCCACCATTCCCCCTCTTTATCACCCAACCGGGATGGAGGCACTTTTCCCAGGTGCTTCACTCAAAGTCCCAACCCCTCGTTATTTACTTCAACAGTAGGGATGGAATCAGTTGACAGTTAGCTGGCAGTTATCCCCTGCCAGCTTAGTATGGGGTTGTTCCGCTAGTTTGTATTCACTGTCTGTAACTACGGTTGTGGATTGTTGACGGCTCGGGACACATTTTTTATTTTGATCATTGGTGTTTTCTGGGCCATGTTTTGTTCTGACCCAGGAGCTGCGATGCGCTCTGCTTGTCCTCCCTGTCTCCTTCGCGTCCGCCCGATGGGGGCGGGAGTGCTGGGGGGATTGGGTGGGTACCCTCGACGCATCGGCGCCACGCACCGCCCCCACATCTGACGTCATTTTCTGACGTTGTGAGGTGTGCGGCATTTCCATCTCAACCGACCCAGCTGGACGTTGTGGCACAGGCTGTGGGCGGGTTTGCATACCGCCCAGGCTTGTGTTCCCGCCCTGATTGGTGTTCGGCTAGCGTGACGTTGGTGGTGATCACATGGTACGTGCAGGACGCACATAAGGTGTCCTCCCGGAAGTGGCCCTTCATCTCCACACACGTTTAGACGCCATAGCTCTGTAAAGCCCATGTAAAAGGAACAACTAAGGTAATTACTCTGGGACCTTGGTATTTAGGTTTCTGTACTCCTTTATTCACCTTTTTGATGTTCCCTGACTATCTTAATGGACCTACTCATCCATTTCAGATATTTATCCACCATCTTGATCTATCACTGACTACATTGTGGAGATGGCGGTTCACAGCTGCTTACTTTCTGGGAGTGATACCGATGTTGTCTGGTTCCGTGCTTTTTTGTTGCCACCTCAGCTCCTGGGATGGACACCTCTTTGGGCCCAGATCCTACACACACCGCAATCCGGTATATTGTAAGTACCCAGAATTGACACTTTGTGCCTGCTGGTTGTACATTATTAAATTCTTACGGTACTATACTCTGTTATTTCAGATGTCCTTCAACATCCGCCCCTGATGAAGTGTTATTCACAGAAACGCGTCGGGCACCTAGGATGTAGCTACTTGCTATTAGGATATTTACTACTCTCATGATTTATATACAATTTTATCTATTCTATTTGCATACCCTATTGTTATGTGTTGTCCAGTCCATACAATGCTATTGTTACTATCAAATTTGCCAGGTTTATCATGTTGAATGTTATGTACATACAATTGTAGGTTATGTCATGTGCACTTGCTCATGCTAACTTTTTCCACTGTGATGCAATAGTACACTATATACACACATATAATAAATTTGACTTGTTTTCAACCCCTACCTGTCAACTGTCTCATTTAAAGTCCCACCATTCCCCCTCTTTATCACCCAACCGGGATGGAGGCACTTTTCCCAGGTGCTTCACTCAAAGTCCCAACCCCTCGTTATTTACTTCAACAGTAGGGATGGAATCAGTTGACAGTTAGCTGGCAGTTATCCCCTGCCAGCTTAGTATGGGGTTGTTCCGCTAGTTTGTATTCACTGTCTGTAACTACGGTTGTGGATTGTTGACGGCTCGGGACACATTTTTTATTTTGATCATTGGTGTTTTCTGGGCCATGTTTTGTTCTGACCCAGGAGCTGCGATGCGCTCTGCTTGTCCTCCCTGTCTCCTTCGCGTCCGCCCGATGGGGGCGGGAGTGCTGGGGGGATTGGGTGGGTACCCTCGACGCATCGGCGCCACGCACCGCCCCCACATCTGACGTCATTTTCTGACGTTGTGAGGTGTGCGGCATTTCCATCTCAACCGACCCAGCTGGACGTTGTGGCACAGGCTGTGGGCGGGTTTGCATACCGCCCAGGCTTGTGTTCCCGCCCTGGTTGGTGTTCGGCTAGCGTGACGTTGGTGGTGATCACATGGTACGTGCAGGACGCTGTCAGGGTCACCTGTGGCCAGGTGACAGATGCACACCGTAGGGGGACAGGAGTGCACCGCGAGGTAGTGAACCCTATGGCTGGCTTCTGTGGATAGGAAACTGGGTGGTTGTGGAAAGCGGGACCAGAGGAGCACAACCGGGATCCCAACGGAAGCGAGAGCCAAGATTCCCCAGGGCGCGGAGTCTAAGACCCAGCTGGTCTTCTCCAGGGCCTCTAGTGGTGAGGATGTTACGCTGCAGGCTGGGACCAGGTCGCGGCCCCTGGAGTTTCCTAGCTCACACCCCGTAGGATAAGGGGAAGCAGCAGCACACGATAGAGAGAACCGAATAACAAGCCGAAGGTCAGGGGCCACAAGCAGACAAGGATAACGAAGAACGAGCCGAAGGTCAAGGGTCACGAGCAGACAGGGATGGTCGGGGACAAGCCAATAACGTAACAGAGAGACAGACGTAACACACGGCAGGCAGGAACCCAAACACACAATGCCTAACAAACACGTTGATCAGCAAAGCAGGCTTGCAGTGCACAGGTTAATATAGTGTTCAGTGATAGGGCCTGGGGTGGAGTCAGGCTGGGAGGAGATTATAAAGGAAGCCAGGTGAAGGAGGTCTGGTCTCTAGATGAACACAAGAGGAGGAAGGTAAGATGGCAGACAGACATTAATGCATATCCATGACAGACGCACATAAGGTGTCCTCCCGGAAGTGGCCCTTCATCTCCACACACGTTTAGACGCCATAGCTCTGTAAAGCCCATGTAAAAGGAACAACTAAGGTAATTACTCTGGGACCTTGGTATTTAGGTTTCTGTACTCCTTTATTCACCTTTTTGATGTTCCCTGACTATCTTAATGGACCTACTCATCCATTTCAGATATTTATCCACCATCTTGATCTATCACTGACTACATTGTGGAGATGGCGGTTCACAGCTGCTTACTTTCTGGGAGTGATACCGATGTTGTCTGGTTCCGTGCTTTTTTGTTGCCACCTCAGCTCCTGGGATGGACACCTCTTTGGGCCCAGATCCTACACACACCGCAATCCGGTATATTGTAAGTACCCAGAATTGACACTTTGTGCCTGCTGGTTGTACATTATTAAATTCTTACGGTACTATACTCTGTTATTTCAGATGTCCTTCAACATCCGCCCCTGATGAAGTGTTATTCACAGAAACGCGTCGGGCACCTAGGATGTAGCTACTTGCTATTAGGATATTTACTACTCTCATGATTTATATACAATTTTATCTATTCTATTTGCATACCCTATTGTTATGTGTTGTCCAGTCCATACAATGCTATTGTTACTATCAAATTTGCCAGGTTTATCATGTTGAATGTTATGTACATACAATTGTAGGTTATGCCATGTGCACTTGCTCATGCTAACTTTTTCCACTGTGATGCAATAGTACACTATATACACACATATAATAAATTTGACTTGTTTTCAACCCCTACCTGTCAACTGTCTCATTTAAAGTCCCACCATTCCCCCTCTTTATCACCCAACCGGGATGGAGGCACTTTTCCCAGGTGCTTCACTCAAAGTCCCAACCCCTCGTTATTTACTTCAACAGTAGGGATGGAATCAGTTGACAGTTAGCTGGCAGTTATCCCCTGCCAGCTTAGTATGGGGTTGTTCCGCTAGTTTGTATTCACTGTCTGTAACTACGGTTGTGGATTGTTGACGGCTCGGGACACATTTTTTATTTTGATCATTGGTGTTTTCTGGGCCATGTTTTGTTCTGACCCAGGAGCTGCGATGCGCTCTGCTTGTCCTCCCTGTCTCCTTCGCGTCCGCCCGATGGGGGCGGGAGTGCTGGGGGGATTGGGTGGGTACCCTCGACGCATCGGCGCCACGCACCGCCCCCACATCTGACGTCATTTTCTGACGTTGTGAGGTGTGCGGCATTTCCATCTCAACCGACCCAGCTGGACGTTGTGGCACAGGCTGTGGGCGGGTTTGCATACCGCCCAGGCTTGTGTTCCCGCCCTGGTTGGTGTTCGGCTAGCGTGACGTTGGTGGTGATCACATGGTACGTGCAGGACGCACATAAGGTGTCCTCCCGGAAGTGGCCCTTCATCTCCACACACGTTTAGACGCCATAGCTCTGTAAAGCCCATGTAAAAGGAACAACTAAGGTAATTACTCTGGGACCTTGGTATTTAGGTTTCTGTACTCCTTTATTCACCTTTTTGATGTTCCCTGACTATCTTAATGGACCTACTCATCCATTTCAGATATTTATCCACCATCTTGATCTATCACTGACTACATTGTGGAGATGGCGGTTCACAGCTGCTTACTTTCTGGGAGTGATACCGATGTTGTCTGGTTCCGTGCTTTTTTGTTGCCACCTCAGCTCCTGGGATGGACACCTCTTTGGGCCCAGATCCTACACACACCGCAATCCGGTATATTGTAAGTACCCAGAATTGACACTTTGTGCCTGCTGGTTGTACATTATTAAATTCTTACGGTACTATACTCTGTTATTTCAGATGTCCTTCAACATCCGCCCCTGATGAAGTGTTATTCACAGAAACGCGTCGGGCACCTAGGATGTAGCTACTTGCTATTAGGATATTTACTACTCTCATGATTTATATACAATTTTATCTATTCTATTTGCATACCCTATTGTTATGTGTTGTCCAGTCCATACAATGCTATTGTTACTATCAAATTTGCCAGGTTTATCATGTTGAATGTTATGTACATACAATTGTAGGTTATGTCATGTGCACTTGCTCATGCTAACTTTTTCCACTGTGATGCAATAGTACACTATATACACACATATAATAAATTTGACTTGTTTTCAACCCCTACCTGTCAACTGTCTCATTTAAAGTCCCACCATTCCCCCTCTTTATCACCCAACCGGGATGGAGGCACTTTTCCCAGGTGCTTCACTCAAAGTCCCAACCCCTCGTTATTTACTTCAACAGTAGGGATGGAATCAGTTGACAGTTAGCTGGCAGTTATCCCCTGCCAGCTTAGTATGGGGTTGTTCCGCTAGTTTGTATTCACTGTCTGTAACTACGGTTGTGGATTGTTGACGGCTCGGGACACATTTTTTATTTTGATCATTGGTGTTTTCTGGGCCATGTTTTGTTCTGACCCAGGAGCTGCGATGCGCTCTGCTTGTCCTCCCTGTCTCCTTCGCGTCCGCCCGATGGGGGCGGGAGTGCTGGGGGGATTGGGTGGGTACCCTCGACGCATCGGCGCCACGCACCGCCCCCACATCTGACGTCATTTTCTGACGTTGTGAGGTGTGCGGCATTTCCATCTCAACCGACCCAGCTGGACGTTGTGGCACAGGCTGTGGGCGGGTTTGCATACCGCCCAGGCTTGTGTTCCCGCCCTGGTTGGTGTTCGGCTAGCGTGACGTTGGTGGTGATCACATGGTACGTGCAGGACGCACATAAGGTGTCCTCCCGGAAGTGGCCCTTCATCTCCACACACGTTTAGACGCCATAGCTCTGTAAAGCCCATGTAAAAGGAACAACTAAGGTAATTACTCTGGGACCTTGGTATTTAGGTTTCTGTACTCCTTTATTCACCTTTTTGATGTTCCCTGACTATCTTAATGGACCTACTCATCCATTTCAGATATTTATCCACCATCTTGATCTATCACTGACTACATTGTGGAGATGGCGGTTCACAGCTGCTTACTTTCTGGGAGTGATACCGATGTTGTCTGGTTCCGTGCTTTTTTGTTGCCACCTCAGCTCCTGGGATGGACACCTCTTTGGGCCCAGATCCTACACACACCGCAATCCGGTATATTGTAAGTACCCAGAATTGACACTTTGTGCCTGCTGGTTGTACATTATTAAATTCTTACGGTACTATACTCTGTTATTTCAGATGTCCTTCAACATCCGCCCCTGATGAAGTGTTATTCACAGAAACGCGTCGGGCACCTAGGATGTAGCTACTTGCTATTAGGATATTTACTACTCTCATGATTTATATACAATTTTATCTATTCTATTTGCATACCCTATTGTTATGTGTTGTCCAGTCCATACAATGCTATTGTTACTATCAAATTTGCCAGGTTTATCATGTTGAATGTTATGTACATACAATTGTAGGTTATGTCATGTGCACTTGCTCATGCTAACTTTTTCCACTGTGATGCAATAGTACACTATATACACACATATAATAAATTTGACTTGTTTTCAACCCCTACCTGTCAACTGTCTCATTTAAAGTCCCACCATTCCCCCTCTTTATCACCCAACCGGGATGGAGGCACTTTTCCCAGGTGCTTCACTCAAAGTCCCAACCCCTCGTTATTTACTTCAACAGTAGGGATGGAATCAGTTGACAGTTAGCTGGCAGTTATCCCCTGCCAGCTTAGTATGGGGTTGTTCCGCTAGTTTGTATTCACTGTCTGTAACTACGGTTGTGGATTGTTGACGGCTCGGGACACATTTTTTATTTTGATCATTGGTGTTTTCTGGGCCATGTTTTGTTCTGACCCAGGAGCTGCGATGCGCTCTGCTTGTCCTCCCTGTCTCCTTCGCGTCCGCCCGATGGGGGCGGGAGTGCTGGGGGGATTGGGTGGGTACCCTCGACGCATCGGCGCCACGCACCGCCCCCACATCTGACGTCATTTTCTGACGTTGTGAGGTGTGCGGCATTTCCATCTCAACCGACCCAGCTGGACGTTGTGGCACAGGCTGTGGGCGGGTTTGCATACCGCCCAGGCTTGTGTTCCCGCCCTGGTTGGTGTTCGGCTAGCGTGACGTTGGTGGTGATCACATGGTACGTGCAGGACGCACATAAGGTGTCCTCCCGGAAGTGGCCCTTCATCTCCACACACGTTTAGACGCCATAGCTCTGTAAAGCCCATGTAAAAGGAACAACTAAGGTAATTACTCTGGGACCTTGGTATTTAGGTTTCTGTACTCCTTTATTCACCTTTTTGATGTTCCCTGACTATCTTAATGGACCTACTCATCCATGTCAGATATTTATCCACCATCTTGATCTATCACTGACTACATTGTGGAGATGGCGGTTCACAGCTGCTTACTTTCCGGGAGTGATACCGATGTTGTCTGGTTCCGTGCTTTTTTGTTGCCACCTCAGCTCCTGGGATGGACACCTCTTTGGGCCCAGATCCTACACACACCGCAATCCGGTATATTGTAAGTACCCAGAATTGACACTTTGTGCCTGCTGGTTGTACATTATTAAATTCTTACGGTACTATACTCTGTTATTTCAGATGTCCTTCAACATCCGCCCCTGATGAAGTGTTATTCACAGAAACGCGTCGGGCACCTAGGATGTAGCTACTTGCTATTAGGATATTTACTACTCTCATGATTTATATACAATTTTATCTATTCTATTTGCATACCCTATTGTTATGTGTTGTCCAGTCCATACAATGCTATTGTTACTATCAAATTTGCCAGGTTTATCATGTTGAATGTTATGTACATACAATTGTAGGTTATGTCATGTGCACTTGCTCATGCTAACTTTTTCCACTGTGATGCAATAGTACACTATATACACACATATAATAAATTTGACTTGTTTTCAACCCCTACCTGTCAACTGTCTCATTTAAAGTCCCACCATTCCCCCTCTTTATCACCCAACCGGGATGGAGGCACTTTTCCCAGGTGCTTCACTCAAAGTCCCAACCCCTCGTTATTTACTTCAACAGTAGGGATGGAATCAGTTGACAGTTAGCTGGCAGTTATCCCCTGCCAGCTTAGTATGGGGTTGTTCCGCTAGTTTGTATTCACTGTCTGTAACTACGGTTGTGGATTGTTGATGGCTCGGGACACATTTTTTATTTTGATCATTGGTGTTTTCTGGGCCATGTTTTGTTCTGACCCAGGAGCTGCGATGCGCTCTGCTTGTCCTCCCTGTCTCCTTCGCGTCCGCCCGATGGGGGCGGGAGTGCTGGGGGGATTGGGTGGGTACCCTCGACGCATCGGCGCCACGCACCGCCCCCACATCTGACGTCATTTTCTGACGTTGTGAGGTGTGCGGCATTTCCATCTCAACCGACCCAGCTGGACGTTGTGGCACAGGCTGTGGGCGGGTTTGCATACCGCCCAGGCTTGTGTTCCCGCCCTGGTTGGTGTTCGGCTAGCGTGACGTTGGTGGTGATCACATGGTACGTGCAGGACGCACATAAGGTGTCCTCCCGGAAGTGGCCCTTCATCTCCACACACGTTTAGACGCCATAGCTCTGTAAAGCCCATGTAAAAGGAACAACTAAGGTAATTACTCTGGGACCTTGGTATTTAGGTTTCTGTACTCCTTTATTCACCTTTTTGATGTTCCCTGACTATCTTAATGGACCTACTCATCCATTTCAGATATTTATCCACCATCTTGATCTATCACTGACTACATTGTGGAGATGGCGGTTCACAGCTGCTTACTTTCTGGGAGTGATACCGATGTTGTCTGGTTCCGTGCTTTTTTGTTGCCACCTCAGCTCCTGGGATGGACACCTCTTTGGGCCCAGATCCTACACACACCGCAATCCGGTATATTGTAAGTACCCAGAATTGACACTTTGTGCCTGCTGGTTGTACATTATTAAATTCTTACGGTACTATACTCTGTTATTTCAGATGTCCTTCAACATCCGCCCCTGATGAAGTGTTATTCACAGAAACGCGTCGGGCACCTAGGATGTAGCTACTTGCTATTAGGATATTTACTACTCTCATGATTTATATACAATTTTATCTATTCTATTTGCATACCCTATTGTTATGTGTTGTCCAGTCCATACAATGCTATTGTTACTATCAAATTTGCCAGGTTTATCATGTTGAATGTTATGTACATACAATTGTAGGTTATGTCATGTGCACTTGCTCATGCTAACTTTTTCCACTGTGATGCAATAGTACACTATATACACACATATAATAAATTTGACTTGTTTTCAACCCCTACCTGTCAACTGTCTCATTTAAAGTCCCACCATTCCCCCTCTTTATCACCCAACCGGGATGGAGGCACTTTTCCCAGGTGCTTCACTCAAAGTCCCAACCCCTCGTTATTTACTTCAACAGTAGGGATGGAATCAGTTGACAGTTAGCTGGCAGTTATCCCCTGCCAGCTTAGTATGGGGTTGTTCCGCTAGTTTGTATTCACTGTCTGTAACTACGGTTGTGGATTGTTGACGGCTCGGGACACATTTTTTATTTTGATCATTGGTGTTTTCTGGGCCATGTTTTGTTCTGACCCAGGAGCTGCGATGCGCTCTGCTTGTCCTCCCTGTCTCCTTCGCGTCCGCCTGATGGGGGCGGGAGTGCTGGGGGGATTGGGTGGGTACCCTCGACGCATCGGCGCCACGCACCGCCCCCACATCTGACGTCATTTTCTGACGTTGTGAGGTGTGCGGCATTTCCATCTCAACCGACCCAGCTGGACGTTGTGGCACAGGCTGTGGGCGGGTTTGCATACCGCCCAGGCTTGTGTTCCCGCCCTGGTTGGTGTTCGGCTAGCGTGACGTTGGTGGTGATCACATGGTACGTGCAGGACGCACATAAGGTGTCCTCCCGGAAGTGGCCCTTCATCTCCACACACGTTTAGACGCCATAGCTCTGTAAAGCCCATGTAAAAGGAACAACTAAGGTAATTACTCTGGGACCTTGGTATTTAGGTTTCTGTACTCCTTTATTCACCTTTTTGATGTTCCCTGACTATCTTAATGGACCTACTCATCCATTTCAGATATTTATCCACCATCTTGATCTATCACTGACTACATTGTGGAGATGGCGGTTCACAGCTGCTTACTTTCTGGGAGTGATACCGATGTTGTCTGGTTCCGTGCTTTTTTGTTGCCACCTCAGCTCCTGGGATGGACACCTCTTTGGGCCCAGATCCTACACACACCGCAATCCGGTATATTGTAAGTACCCAGAATTGACACTTTGTGCCTGCTGGTTGTACATTATTAAATTCTTACGGTACTATACTCTGTTATTTCAGATGTCCTTCAACATCCGCCCCTGATGAAGTGTTATTCACAGAAACGCGTCGGGCACCTAGGATGTAGCTACTTGCTATTAGGATATTTACTACTCTCATGATTTATATACAATTTTATCTATTCTATTTGCATACCCTATTGTTATGTGTTGTCCAGTCCATACAATGCTATTGTTACTATCAAATTTGCCAGGTTTATCATGTTGAATGTTATGTACATACAATTGTAGGTTATGTCATGTGCACTTGCTCATGCTAACTTTTTCCACTGTGATGCAATAGTACACTATATACACACATATAATAAATTTGACTTGTTTTCAACCCCTACCTGTCAACTGTCTCATTTAAAGTCCCACCATTCCCCCTCTTTATCACCCAACCGGGATGGAGGCACTTTTCCCAGGTGCTTCACTCAAAGTCCCAACCCCTCGTTATTTACTTCAACAGTAGGGATGGAATCAGTTGACAGTTAGCTGGCAGTTATCCCCTGCCAGCTTAGTATGGGGTTGTTCCGCTAGTTTGTATTCACTGTCTGTAACTACGGTTGTGGATTGTTGACGGCTCGGGACACATTTTTTATTTTGATCATTGGTGTTTTCTGGGCCATGTTTTGTTCTGACCCAGGAGCTGCGATGCGCTCTGCTTGTCCTCCCTGTCTCCTTCGCGTCCGCCCGATGGGGGCGGGAGTGCTGGGGGGATTGGGTGGGTACCCTCGACGCATCGGCGCCACGCACCGCCCCCACATCTGACGTCATTTTCTGACGTTGTGAGGTGTGCGGCATTTCCATCTCAACCGACCCAGCTGGACGTTGTGGCACAGGCTGTGGGCGGGTTTGCATACCGCCCAGGCTTGTGTTCCCGCCCTGGTTGGTGTTCGGCTAGCGTGACGTTGGTGGTGATCACATGGTACGTGCAGGACGCACATAAGGTGTCCTCCCGGAAGTGGCCCTTCATCTCCACACACGTTTAGACGCCATAGCTCTGTAAAGCCCATGTAAAAGGAACAACTAAGGTAATTACTCTGGGACCTTGGTATTTAGGTTTCTGTACTCCTTTATTCACCTTTTTGAGGTTCCCTGACTATCTTAATGGACCTACTCATCCATTTCAGATATTTATCCACCATCTTGATCTATCACTGACTACATTGTGGAGATGGCGGTTCACAGCTGCTTACTTTCTGGGAGTGATACCGATGTTGTCTGGTTCCGTGCTTTTTTGTTGCCACCTCAGCTCCTGGGATGGACACCTCTTTGGGCCCAGATCCTACACACACCGCAATCCGGTATATTGTAAGTACCCAGAATTGACACTTTGTGCCTGCTGGTTGTACATTATTAAATTCTTACGGTACTATACTCTGTTATTTCAGATGTCCTTCAACATCCGCCCCTGATGAAGTGTTATTCACAGAAACGCGTCGGGCACCTAGGATGTAGCTACTTGCTATTAGGATATTTACTACTCTCATGATTTATATACAATTTTATCTATTCTATTTGCATACCCTATTGTTATGTGTTGTCCAGTCCATACAATGCTATTGTTACTATCAAATTTGCCAGGTTTATCATGTTGAATGTTATGTACATACAATTGTAGGTTATGTCATGTGCACTTGCTCATGCTAACTTTTTCCACTGTGATGCAATAGTACACTATATACACACATATAATAAATTTGACTTGTTTTCAACCCCTACCTGTCAACTGTCTCATTTAAAGTCCCACCATTCCCCCTCTTTATCACCCAACCGGGATGGAGGCACTTTTCCCAGGTGCTTCACTCAAAGTCCCAACCCCTCGTTATTTACTTCAACAGTAGGGATGGAATCAGTTGACAGTTAGCTGGCAGTTATCCCCTGCCAGCTTAGTATGGGGTTGTTCCGCTAGTTTGTATTCACTGTCTGTAACTACGGTTGTGGATTGTTGACGGCTCGGGACACATTTTTTATTTTGATCATTGGTGTTTTCTGGGCCATGTTTTGTTCTGACCCAGGAGCTGCGATGCGCTCTGCTTGTCCTCCCTGTCTCCTTCGCGTCCGCCCGATGGGGGCGGGAGTGCTGGGGGGATTGGGTGGGTACCCTCGACGCATCGGCGCCACGCACCGCCCCCACATCTGACGTCATTTTCTGACGTTGTGAGGTGTGCGGCATTTCCATCTCAACCGACCCAGCTGGACGTTGTGGCACAGGCTGTGGGCGGGTTTGCATACCGCCCAGGCTTGTGTTCCCGCCCTGGTTGGTGTTCGGCTAGCGTGACGTTGGTGGTGATCACATGGTACGTGCAGGACGCACATAAGGTGTCCTCCCGGAAGTGGCCCTTCATCTCCACACACGTTTAGACGCCATAGCTCTGTAAAGCCCATGTAAAAGGAACAACTAAGGTAATTACTCTGGGACCTTGGTATTTAGGTTTCTGTACTCCTTTATTCACCTTTTTGATGTTCCCTGACTATCTTAATGGACCTACTCATCCATTTCAGATATTTATCCACCATCTTGATCTATCACTGACTACATTGTGGAGATGGCGGTTCACAGCTGCTTACTTTCTGGGAGTGATACCGATGTTGTCTGGTTCCGTGCTTTTTTGTTGCCACCTCAGCTCCTGGGATGGACACCTCTTTGGGCCCAGATCCTACACACACCGCAATCCGGTATATTGTAAGTACCCAGAATTGACACTTTGTGCCTGCTGGTTGTACATTATTAAATTCTTACGGTACTATACTCTGTTATTTCAGATGTCCTTCAACATCCGCCCCTGATGAAGTGTTATTCACAGAAACGCGTCGGGCACCTAGGATGTAGCTACTTGCTATTAGGATATTTACTACTCTCATGATTTATATACAATTTTATCTATTCTATTTGCATACCCTATTGTTATGTGTTGTCCAGTCCATACAATGCTATTGTTACTATCAAATTTGCCAGGTTTATCATGTTGAATGTTATGTACATACAATTGTAGGTTATGTCATGTGCACTTGCTCATGCTAACTTTTTCCACTGTGATGCAATAGTACACTATATACACACATATAATAAATTTGACTTGTTTTCAACCCCTACCTGTCAACTGTCTCATTTAAAGTCCCACCATTCCCCCTCTTTATCACCCAACCGGGATGGAGGCACTTTTCCCAGGTGCTTCACTCAAAGTCCCAACCCCTCGTTATTTACTTCAACAGTAGGGATGGAATCAGTTGACAGTTAGCTGGCAGTTATCCCCTGCCAGCTTAGTATGGGGTTGTTCCGCTAGTTTGTATTCACTGTCTGTAACTACGGTTGTGGATTGTTGACGGCTCGGGACACATTTTTTATTTTGATCATTGGTGTTTTCTGGGCCATGTTTTGTTCTGACCCAGGAGCTGCGATGCGCTCTGCTTGTCCTCCCTGTCTCCTTCGCGTCCGCCCGATGGGGGCGGGAGTGCTGGGGGGATTGGGTGGGTACCCTCGACGCATCGGCGCCACGCACCGCCCCCACATCTGACGTCATTTTCTGACGTTGTGAGGTGTGCGGCATTTCCATCTCAACCGACCCAGCTGGACGTTGTGGCACAGGCTGTGGGCGGGTTTGCATACCGCCCAGGCTTGTGTTCCCGCCCTGGTTGGTGTTCGGCTAGCGTGACGTTGGTGGTGATCACATGGTACGTGCAGGACGCACATAAGGTGTCCTCCCGGAAGTGGCCCTTCATCTCCACACACGTTTAGACGCCATAGCTCTGTAAAGCCCATGTAAAAGGAACAACTAAGGTAATTACTCTGGGACCTTGGTATTTAGGTTTCTGTACTCCTTTATTCACCTTTTTGATGTTCCCTGACTATCTTAATGGACCTACTCATCCATTTCAGATATTTATCCACCATCTTGATCTATCACTGACTACATTGTGGAGATGGCGGTTCACAGCTGCTTACTTTCTGGGAGTGATACCGATGTTGTCTGGTTCCGTGCTTTTTTGTTGCCACCTCAGCTCCTGGGATGGACACCTCTTTGGGCCCAGATCCTACACACACCGCAATCCGGTATATTGTAAGTACCCAGAATTGACACTTTGTGCCTGCTGGTTGTACATTATTAAATTCTTACGGTACTATACTCTGTTATTTCAGATGTCCTTCAACATCCGCCCCTGATGAAGTGTTATTCACAGAAACGCGTCGGGCACCTAGGATGTAGCTACTTGCTATTAGGATATTTACTACTCTCATGATTTATATACAATTTTATCTATTCTATTTGCATACCCTATTGTTATGTGTTGTCCAGTCCATACAATGCTATTGTTACTATCAAATTTGCCAGGTTTATCATGTTGAATGTTATGTACATACAATTGTAGGTTATGTCATGTGCACTTGCTCATGCTAATTTTTTCCACTGTGATGCAATAGTACACTATATACACACATATAATAAATTTGACTTGTTTTCAACCCCTACCTGTCAACTGTCTCATTTAAAGTCCCACCATTCCCCCTCTTTATCACCCAACCGGGATGGAGGCACTTTTCCCAGGTGCTTCACTCAAAGTCCCAACCCCTCGTTATTTACTTCAACAGTAGGGATGGAATCAGTTGACAGTTAGCTGGCAGTTATCCCCTGCCAGCTTAGTATGGGGTTGTTCCGCTAGTTTGTATTCACTGTCTGTAACTACGGTTGTGGATTGTTGACGGCTCGGGACACATTTTTTATTTTGATCATTGGTGTTTTCTGGGCCATGTTTTGTTCTGACCCAGGAGCTGCGATGCGCTCTGCTTGTCCTCCCTGTCTCCTTCGCGTCCGCCCGATGGGGGCGGGAGTGCTGGGGGGATTGGGTGGGTACCCTCGACGCATCGGCGCCACGCACCGCCCCCACATCTGACGTCATTTTCTGACGTTGTGAGGTGTGCGGCATTTCCATCTCAACCGACCCAGCTGGACGTTGTGGCACAGGCTGTGGGCGGGTTTGCATACCGCCCAGGCTTGTGTTCCCGCCCTGGTTGGTGTTCGGCTAGCGTGACGTTGGTGGTGATCACATGGTACGTGCAGGACGCACATAAGGTGTCCTCCCGGAAGTGGCCCTTCATCTCCACACACGTTTAGACGCCATAGCTCTGTAAAGCCCATGTAAAAGGAACAACTAAGGTAATTACTCTGGGACCTTGGTATTTAGGTTTCTGTACTCCTTTATTCACCTTTTTGATGTTCCCTGACTATCTTAATGGACCTACTCATCCATTTCAGATATTTATCCACCATCTTGATCTATCACTGACTACATTGTGGAGATGGCGGTTCACAGCTGCTTACTTTCTGGGAGTGATACCGATGTTGTCTGGTTCCGTGCTTTTTTGTTGCCACCTCAGCTCCTGGGATGGACACCTCTTTGGGCCCAGATCCTACACACACCGCAATCCGGTATATTGTAAGTACCCAGAATTGACACTTTGTGCCTGCTGGTTGTACATTATTAAATTCTTACGGTACTATACTCTGTTATTTCAGATGTCCTTCAACATCCGCCCCTGATGAAGTGTTATTCACAGAAACGCGTCGGGCACCTAGGATGTAGCTACTTGCTATTAGGATATTTACTACTCTCATGATTTATATACAATTTTATCTATTCTATTTGCATACCCTATTGTTATGTGTTGTCCAGTCCATACAATGCTATTGTTACTATCAAATTTGCCAGGTTTATCATGTTGAATGTTATGTACATACAATTGTAGGTTATGTCATGTGCACTTGCTCATGCTAACTTTTTCCACTGTGATGCAATAGTACACTATATACACACATATAATAAATTTGACTTGTTTTCAACCCCTACCTGTCAACTGTCTCATTTAAAGTCCCACCATTCCCCCTCTTTATCACCCAACCGGGATGGAGGCACTTTTCCCAGGTGCTTCACTCAAAGTCCCAACCCCTCGTTATTTACTTCAACAGTAGGGATGGAATCAGTTGACAGTTAGCTGGCAGTTATCCCCTGCCAGCTTAGTATGGGGTTGTTCCGCTAGTTTGTATTCACTGTCTGTAACTACGGTTGTGGATTGTTGACGGCTCGGGACACATTTTTTATTTTGATCATTGGTGTTTTCTGGGCCATGTTTTGTTCTGACCCAGGAGCTGCGATGCGCTCTGCTTGTCCTCCCTGTCTCCTTCGCGTCCGCCCGATGGGGGCGGGAGTGCTGGGGGGATTGGGTGGGTACCCTCGACGCATCGGCGCCACGCACCGCCCCCACATCTGACGTCATTTTCTGACGTTGTGAGGTGTGCGGCATTTCCATCTCAACCGACCCAGCTGGACGTTGTGGCACAGGCTGTGGGCGGGTTTGCATACCGCCCAGGCTTGTGTTCCCGCCCTGGTTGGTGTTCGGCTAGCGTGACGTTGGTGGTGATCACATGGTACGTGCAGGACGCACATAAGGTGTCCTCCCGGAAGTGGCCCTTCATCTCCACACACGTTTAGACGCCATAGCTCTGTAAAGCCCATGTAAAAGGAACAACTAAGGTAATTACTCTGGGACCTTGGTATTTAGGTTTCTGTACTCCTTTATTCACCTTTTTGATGTTCCCTGACTATCTTAATGGACCTACTCATCCATTTCAGATATTTATCCACCATCTTGATCTATCACTGACTACATTGTGGAGATGGCGGTTCACAGCTGCTTACTTTCTGGGAGTGATACCGATGTTGTCTGGTTCCGTGCTTTTTTGTTGCCACCTCAGCTCCTGGGATGGACACCTCTTTGGGCCCAGATCCTACACACACCGCAATCCGGTATATTGTAAGTACCCAGAATTGACACTTTGTGCCTGCTGGTTGTACATTATTAAATTCTTACGGTACTATACTCTGTTATTTCAGATGTCCTTCAACATCCGCCCCTGATGAAGTGTTATTCACAGAAACGCGTCGGGCACCTAGGATGTAGCTACTTGCTATTAGGATATTTACTACTCTCATGATTTATATACAATTTTATCTATTCTATTTGCATACCCTATTGTTATGTGTTGTCCAGTCCATACAATGCTATTGTTACTATCAAATTTGCCAGGTTTATCATGTTGAATGTTATGTACATACAATTGTAGGTTATGTCATGTGCACTTGCTCATGCTAACTTTTTCCACTGTGATGCAATAGTACACTATATACACACATATAATAAATTTGACTTGTTTTCAACCCCTACCTGTCAACTGTCTCATTTAAAGTCCCACCATTCCCCCTCTTTATCACCCAACCGGGATGGAGGCACTTTTCCCAGGTGCTTCACTCAAAGTCCCAACCCCTCGTTATTTACTTCAACAGTAGGGATGGAATCAGTTGACAGTTAGCTGGCAGTTATCCCCTGCCAGCTTAGTATGGGGTTGTTCCGCTAGTTTGTATTCACTGTCTGTAACTACGGTTGTGGATTGTTGACGGCTCGGGACACATTTTTTATTTTGATCATTGGTGTTTTCTGGGCCATGTTTTGTTCTGACCCAGGAGCTGCGATGCGCTCTGCTTGTCCTCCCTGTCTCCTTCGCGTCCGCCCGATGGGGGCGGGAGTGCTGGGGGGATTGGGTGGGTACCCTCGACGCATCGGCGCCACGCACCGCCCCCACATCTGACGTCATTTTCTGACGTTGTGAGGTGTGCGGCATTTCCATCTCAACCGACCCAGCTGGACGTTGTGGCACAGGCTGTGGGCGGGTTTGCATACCGCCCAGGCTTGTGTTCCCGCCCTGGTTGGTGTTCGGCTAGCGTGACGTTGGTGGTGATCACATGGTACGTGCAGGACGCACATAAGGTGTCCTCCCGGAAGTGGCCCTTCATCTCCACACACGTTTAGACGCCATAGCTCTGTAAAGCCCATGTAAAAGGAACAACTAAGGTAATTACTCTGGGACCTTGGTATTTAGGTTTCTGTACTCCTTTATTCACCTTTTTGATGTTCCCTGACTATCTTAATGGACCTACTCATCCATTTCAGATATTTATCCACCATCTTGATCTATCACTGACTACATTGTGGAGATGGCGGTTCACAGCTGCTTACTTTCTGGGAGTGATACCGATGTTGTCTGGTTCCGTGCTTTTTTGTTGCCACCTCAGCTCCTGGGATGGACACCTCTTTGGGCCCAGATCCTACACACACCGCAATCCGGTATATTGTAAGTACCCAGAATTGACACTTTGTGCCTGCTGGTTGTACATTATTAAATTCTTACGGTACTATACTCTGTTATTTCAGATGTCCTTCAACATCCGCCCCTGATGAAGTGTTATTCACAGAAACGCGTCGGGCACCTAGGATGTAGCTACTTGCTATTAGGATATTTACTACTCTCATGATTTATATACAATTTTATCTATTCTATTTGCATACCCTATTGTTATGTGTTGTCCAGTCCATACAATGCTATTGTTACTATCAAATTTGCCAGGTTTATCATGTTGAATGTTATGTACATACAATTGTAGGTTATGTCATGTGCACTTGCTCATGCTAACTTTTTCCACTGTGATGCAATAGTACACTATATACACACATATAATAAATTTGACTTGTTTTCAACCCCTACCTGTCAACTGTCTCATTTAAAGTCCCACCATTCCCCCTCTTTATCACCCAACCGGGATGGAGGCACTTTTCCCAGGTGCTTCACTCAAAGTCCCAACCCCTCGTTATTTACTTCAACAGTAGGGATGGAATCAGTTGACAGTTAGCTGGCAGTTATCCCCTGCCAGCTTAGTATGGGGTTGTTCCGCTAGTTTGTATTCACTGTCTGTAACTACGGTTGTGGATTGTTGACGGCTCGGGACACATTTTTTATTTTGATCATTGGTGTTTTCTGGGCCATGTTTTGTTCTGACCCAGGAGCTGCGATGCGCTCTGCTTGTCCTCCCTGTCTCCTTCGCGTCCGCCCGATGGGGGCGGGAGTGCTGGGGGGATTGGGTGGGTACCCTCGACGCATCGGCGCCACGCACCGCCCCCACATCTGACGTCATTTTCTGACGTTGTGAGGTGTGCGGCATTTCCATCTCAACCGACCCAGCTGGACGTTGTGGCACAGGCTGTGGGCGGGTTTGCATACCGCCCAGGCTTGTGTTCCCGCCCTGGTTGGTGTTCGGCTAGCGTGACGTTGGTGGTGATCACATGGTACGTGCAGGACGCACATAAGGTGTCCTCCCGGAAGTGGCCCTTCATCTCCACACACGTTTAGACGCCATAGCTCTGTAAAGCCCATGTAAAAGGAACAACTAAGGTAATTACTCTGGGACCTTGGTATTTAGGTTTCTGTACTCCTTTATTCACCTTTTTGATGTTCCCTGACTATCTTAATGGACCTACTCATCCATTTCAGATATTTATCCACCATCTTGATCTATCACTGACTACATTGTGGAGATGGCGGTTCACAGCTGCTTACTTTCTGGGAGTGATACCGATGTTGTCTGGTTCCGTGCTTTTTTGTTGCCACCTCAGCTCCTGGGATGGACACCTCTTTGGGCCCAGATCCTACACACACCGCAATCCGGTATATTGTAAGTACCCAGAATTGACACTTTGTGCCTGCTGGTTGTACATTATTAAATTCTTACGGTACTATACTCTGTTATTTCAGATGTCCTTCAACATCCGCCCCTGATGAAGTGTTATTCACAGAAACGCGTCGGGCACCTAGGATGTAGCTACTTGCTATTAGGATATTTACTACTCTCATGATTTATATACAATTTTATCTATTCTATTTGCATACCCTATTGTTATGTGTTGTCCAGTCCATACAATGCTATTGTTACTATCAAATTTGCCAGGTTTATCATGTTGAATGTTATGTACATACAATTGTAGGTTATGTCATGTGCACTTGCTCATGCTAACTTTTTCCACTGTGATGCAATAGTACACTATATACACACATATAATAAATTTGACTTGTTTTCAACCCCTACCTGTCAACTGTCTCATTTAAAGTCCCACCATTCCCCCTCTTTATCACCCAACCGGGATGGAGGCACTTTTCCCAGGTGCTTCACTCAAAGTCCCAACCCCTCGTTATTTACTTCAACAGTAGGGATGGAATCAGTTGACAGTTAGCTGGCAGTTATCCCCTGCCAGCTTAGTATGGGGTTGTTCCGCTAGTTTGTATTCACTGTCTGTAACTACGGTTGTGGATTGTTGACGGCTCGGGACACATTTTTTATTTTGATCATTGGTGTTTTCTGGGCCATGTTTTGTTCTGACCCAGGAGCTGCGATGCGCTCTGCTTGTCCTCCCTGTCTCCTTCGCGTCCGCCCGATGGGGGCGGGAGTGCTGGGGGGATTGGGTGGGTACCCTCGACGCATCGGCGCCACGCACCGCCCCCACATCTGACGTCATTTTCTGACGTTGTGAGGTGTGCGGCATTTCCATCTCAACCGACCCAGCTGGACGT
Source organism: Rana muscosa (assembly GCA_029206835.1). Classification (NCBI taxonomy): domain Eukaryota; kingdom Metazoa; phylum Chordata; class Amphibia; order Anura; family Ranidae; genus Rana; species Rana muscosa. The sequence goes on along the minus strand of CM055118.1, from coordinate 363,309,726 downwards.
TGTGGCACAGGCTGTGGGCGGGTTTGCATACCGCCCAGGCTTGTGTTCCCGCCCTGGTTGGTGTTCGGCTAGCGTGACGTTGGTGGTGATCACATGGTACGTGCAGGACGCACATAAGGTGTCCTCCCGGAAGTGGCCCTTCATCTCCACACACGTTTAGACGCCATAGCTCTGTAAAGCCCATGTAAAAGGAACAACTAAGGTAATTACTCTGGGACCTTGGTATTTAGGTTTCTGTACTCCTTTATTCACCTTTTTGATGTTCCCTGACTATCTTAATGGACCTACTCATCCATTTCAGATATTTATCCACCATCTTGATCTATCACTGACTACATTGTGGAGATGGCGGTTCACAGCTGCTTACTTTCTGGGAGTGATACCGATGTTGTCTGGTTCCGTGCTTTTTTGTTGCCACCTCAGCTCCTGGGATGGACACCTCTTTGGGCCCAGATCCTACACACACCGCAATCCGGTATATTGTAAGTACCCAGAATTGACACTTTGTGCCTGCTGGTTGTACATTATTAAATTCTTACGGTACTATACTCTGTTATTTCAGATGTCCTTCAACATCCGCCCCTGATGAAGTGTTATTCACAGAAACGCGTCGGGCACCTAGGATGTAGCTACTTGCTATTAGGATATTTACTACTCTCATGATTTATATACAATTTTATCTATTCTATTTGCATACCCTATTGTTATGTGTTGTCCAGTCCATACAATGCTATTGTTACTATCAAATTTGCCAGGTTTATCATGTTGAATGTTATGTACATACAATTGTAGGTTATGTCATGTGCACTTGCTCATGCTAACTTTTTCCACTGTGATGCAATAGTACACTATATACACACATATAATAAATTTGACTTGTTTTCAACCCCTACCTGTCAACTGTCTCATTTAAAGTCCCACCATTCCCCCTCTTTATCACATTCTTCTTTTTGGGATTTAATAGCAATGCCGTATGTAATCTACTGCTCTTCACCTTGGTCCTTATTATATACATTGTGACAATCTGTGGAAACTTTTTGATCATCATGTTGGTATATTACAGCAAGACCCTTCATTCCCCCATGTACTTCTTCCTCTCCCAACTCTCTATATCTGATATCATGCTGACCACAGATATTGCTCCTCACATGTTACATATTGTTCTACATGAGAGGACCTCCATATCCTTTTCTGGTTGTATCACTCAGTATTATGTCTTTAGTTTAATAGGAATGTTTGAATGTCTCCTTCTGACAGTGATGTCCTATGACCGCTATCTAGCCATCTGTTCTCCTCTGCATTATGTCTCTATTATGAAACAATCACTTTGCATTCAACTAGTTCTTACATCCTGGATTTTCAGCTCTTCGATGACATCAATATCAACATTGGGCTTATGTCAACTAGAATTCTGTGGACCAAATGTTATAGACCATATATTTTGTGATTTCAATCCTCTTGTGGAACTTTCCTGCTCAGATACATCCAGAGTTCAAACGGAAGCCACCTTGTTGTGCTTCCCTGTGCTAATATTTCCCTTCCTAGTGATAGTGGTGTCATATACTTATATTGTTGTAACTCTGTTAAAGATATCCTCCTTTTCAGGAAGACTGAAATCCTTTTCCACTTGTAGTTCCCATCTCACTGTTGTGTTTATATTTTATGGAACCCTAATTGCCGCATATCTGATTCCAAAAAAAGGACAATCACAAACTATCAGTAAGATAATGTCCTTGTTGTATACAGTGTTTACTCCCTTTGTAAACCCTTTCATATACAGCTTGAGGAATAAAGAGATGAATGACAGTTTAAAGATGTTGTATAAAAACAAAAGGCTTTTTATTCAAAACCTTTGGTAAAAGTTACATTATTAGGATGCACTATATTACCAAAAGTATTGGGATACCTGCCTTTAGACCCCTTTCACACTGGGGCGTTTTTCAGGTGCTTTGGCGTTAAAAAAAGCGCCTGTAAAGCGCCTGAAAGAAGCCTCATCTGCAATCCCAATGTAAAAGTCTGAGTGCTTTCAGAGCCCTTTCACACTGCCAGTGCCTGAAAAACGCTGGTAAAGCTCCGCTAAGACCCCTTTTACACAGGGGCATTTTTCAGGCGCTTTGGCATTAAAAAAAAAACGCCTCAATGGGAAGGGGCGCTTTAGGAGCGGTGTATTCAACGTTCCTAAAGCGCTTCAAAGAAGCTTCTTGCAGGACTTTTTTTGACGCCCTGCCAGCGCAGCGACTCAGTGTGAAAGCACTTGGGCTTTGACATTGGGATTGCAGATGGGGCTTCTTTCTGGCGCTTTACAGGCGTTTTTTTTAACACTAAGACCCCTTTCACATTGGAACATTTTTCAGGCGCTTTAGTGTGAAAGCACTCAGGCTTTCACATTGGGATTGCAGATGCAGCTTCTTTCAGGCGCTTTACAGATGCTTTTTTTAACGCTAAAGCGCCTGAAAAACGCCCCAGTGTGAAAGGGGTCTTACACACACATGAACTTTAATGGCATCCCAGTCTTAGTCCGTAGGGTTCAATATTGAGTTGCCCACCCTTTGCAGCTGTATAAGCTTTAACTCTTCTGGGAAGGATGTCCACAAGGTTTAGGAGTGTCTATGGGAATTTTTGACCATTCTTCCAGAAGTGCATTTGTGAGGTCAGGCACTGATGTTGGACGAGAAGGCCTGGCTCACAGTCTCCACTATAATTCCTCCCAAAGGAGTTCTATCGGGTTGAGGTCCGGACTCTGTGTAGGCCAGTCAAGTTCCTCCACCCCAAACTCACTCATCCATGTCTTTATGGACCTTGCTTTGTGCACTAGTCCAAAACATTTGGTGGAGGGGGGATTATGATGTGGGGTTGTTTTTCAGGGGTTGGGCTTGGCCCCTTAGTTCTAGTGAAGGGAACTCTTAAGGCATCAGCATACCAAGACATTTTGGGCAATTTCATGCTCCCAACTTTGTGGGAACAGTTTGAGGTTGGTCCCTTCCTGTTCCAACATGACTGCGCACCAGTGAACAACTAAGGTCCATAAAGACACGAATGAGCAAGTTTGGGGTGGGGAAACTTGACTGGCCTGCACAGAGTCCTGACCTCAACCCGATAGAACATCTTTGGGATAAATTAGAGTGGAGACTGCCTGACCTCACAAATGCGCTTCTTGAAGAATGGGCAAACATTCCCATAGACACACTCTTAAACCTTGTGGACAGCCCTCCCAGAAGAGTTGAAGCTTCTATAGGTGTTCTATCTGGTGAATGCACACCAGTTCCTCCTACCACATTCCAGGCCCTCCTACTCCAGCTGGCATATGCCAACCCCTGTCTTAAATTTTAGCTCCAACCTGCACATTACAAATACCTAGGTATTCCCATTTATCCTTCAACATCCAGATTCATTTTTGTCCTTAGATGGAAACGGTTCTCTAAGACAACACTTAAATCCCACCCCAGAGCGGTGGGCTATAGGGTCTACCTACTTAATATCCTTATCAAAAAGACACTTATAACCATCTGAATCCTCATTACATGACTCTTCCAAACTGTCACAAAAAAATGTAAGTAACCATCTAGATAACAGACCGGCACTCTAGATAAGACTCTTCCCCAAATGTTCCGTACATCAGTGAACTTAAGTTATCTTCAACACTGTATGTAGAGGTTATAATACAAGTTTTTTTTTTTTTATCTATGTACTACTTGTATCTGTTCTAAAAGACATTGTCTTCTTTTATTCTCAATAAAACTCATTATGGAAAAAAATAACAAAAAACATTCTGCTTTATGACCTCTAGAGATCTCTTGATCTAAGAGGGTTTTTAGATACTTACTGGACCCTTCTTAGCAATATCCATTTTTACTTGCCAGCCACTGCTAATGACATTAAAAACTCAACAGTCTCCTCTCTGTGTGTATCGTCCTTAAGCCTAGTACACACAGGCCGAATATTGGCCGACATCGGCTGGTTCAATAAAAACCGGCCGACATTCAGCCCATGTGTACGGCAGCCGGTCCAACAGAAGCTTCTGATGGTCGAACATGCTGGAAAACCAGCAGCCGACTGGCTCCCAGAGTGTTTTTATTAAGGTTCAGCCCTTTAGTAAACTGTACTCTTCGCTTTTACTTCTAGATGTGCAAAATACTATTAACTTGACTCATACAAGGATCCACTGTTTTATGTTTGTGTATGGACCATTGTATCGCAAAAAAACTATTTTCTCCTCATATTGGGGGAAACTACTCAGTCTAACCCTCGCCCTTTTCACCTCTCGCAAGGTCCATGAGAAAGTCTACAGGAGGTCTTCACTTTTCACTTCACCCAACTTTTTTTATTTTTTACATTAGGTCAAAAGCACTACATTTAAAAGGGGTACTGATCCTCCCTACATATTCATATAATTCGTATACAATGAGGTAGATTTGTTATTAAAGTGTTAGGTATTTGCAGAGCAAGTGTGAGTATCCATCACTTTAATACCAAGTCTACCACATTGTATCCAAATTATAAATAAATTATAAAGATGTAATGGGTACCCCTTTATATATTTGGTAATTTTGACCTAAAGATAAAAAAAAACTGAAAAGTGATGATAGCATGTGTTTAATTTGCTTTTCCATGAGTTTTTTTTTCAAATTCTATAGCTCATTGTTACTAATATGAAGTAGAGATGTGCAGAATGAAAAAATGTTTTTTTTTTTGTTTCGTTTTGATTCGTTATTTACATAATTTTTTTTAGTTAAATTTGTTTCATTCGTTTAATTAGTTTTCGGGATTCGTTTAGTTTATTCGTTTTCAAATTGATTCAAAAAGTTTTCGAATCAATCTCGAATAGTTTTCGAATTCGAAGAGTTTTCAAATCAATTTTGAATAGTTTACGAATCAATTTCGAATAGTTTCCGAATGTGAAAAGTTTTTGAATTTGAAACGTTTTTTGAATTCGAATAGTTTTCCAAATCAAATAGTTTTCCAATTTACGAAATTAATAAAATAGAATAGAAAAAAAGGAATAGAATAGAAAAAAATATATTTTTCTTTTCTATCCTATTCCTTTATTTTCTATTCTATTTTATTCTCTTTGAAAATTGGAAAACTGTTCGAATTCTAAAAGTATTTGAAAAGTAATCGAAAATGATTCAAATTCAAATTTTGTCCGAATTTGAATTTCATTGTTTCAGATTTGTTTAAATTCAGTACTATTCTAATTCATAAATTCGGATACATCCAAATTTCCGAACAACGAAAATTTGCCTGAATTTTAATTCGGAACAAAACAAACGGCACATGTCTAGTATGAAAGGAGTACAGCCTTATCTCAGTCCCCTTAACTGTACTTTGGCTTACTTTTCCACCCTTGACACTTAAAGTGGTTGTAAACACACTTAGACAACTTGCACCTACAGGTAAGCCGAGATTAAGGCTTACCTGTAGGTGCAAGAAATATCTCCTTAACCTACATGGTTAAGGAGATATTTACTATAAACTGATGCGCCGATGACGTCACATGCATGCGCACTAGTGGGCCGGCTTCATTTCCGGTTTTCTAAATGGGTTCTTGGCGGCCCGAGCGCGCATGCGTGTGACGTCATCGCCGCTTCGGCCAATCACAGCTCTGGAGCGACGATACACTAACAGGAGTGATGGGACATCGAGGCAAGATGGCAGTGGAGGCGGCGGATGTGACCGAGGACTGCTGCCGGGGCTTCGATCTCAAGTAAGTCATTCATAATGAGCTAGTATGCTATGCATACTAGCTCATTATGCCTTTTTTTTGCAGGTTTTTTAAAAAAAAAATGCCTTTACTTCCTCTTTAAAACTGAACTACCAGCAAATAGCGATATACACTATATTGACAAAAGTATTGGGACACCCCTCCAAATCATTGGATTCAGGTGTTCCAATCACCTACATGGCCACAGGTGTATAAAATCAATCACCAAGGCATGCAGACTGCTTCTGCAAGCATTTGTGAAAGAATGGGTCACTTTCAGGAGCTCAGTGAATTCAAGTGTAGTACTGTGATAGGTTGCCACCTGTGCAATAAGTCCATCCGTGAAATTTTCTTGCTACTAAATATTCCAAGGTCAACTGTTAGTGGTATTATAACAAAGTGGAAGCAACTGGGAACAACAGCAACTCAGCCAAGAAATGGTAGGCCACGTAAAATGTCAGAGCGGGGTCAGCGCATGCTGAAGCTCACAGTGCGCAGAAGTCACCAACTGTCTACAGAGTCAATAGCTACAGACCTCTAAACTTCATGTGGCCTTCAGATTAACACAACAACAGTGTGTAGAGAGCTTCATGGAATGGGTTTCCATGGCCAAGCAGCTGCATCCAAGCCTTACATCACCAAGTGCAATGCAAAGCGTTGGATGCAGTGGTGTAAAACACACCACCACTGGACTCTAGAGCAGTGGAGACGTGTTCTCTGGAGTGACCAATCACGCTTCTCTGTCTGGTAATCCGATGAACGTGTCTGGGTTTGGTGGTTGCCAGGAGAAAAATACTTTCCTGACTACATCATGCTAAGTGTAAAATTTGGTAGGGGGGAAAATAGTGTGGGATTGTTTTTTGGGGGTTAGGCTTGGCTCCTTTGTTCCAGTGAAGGGAACGCTTAAGGTGTCAGCATACCAAGACATTTTGGACAATTTCATGCTCCCAACTTTGTGGGAACAGTTTGGGGATCTCCCCTTCCTGTTCCAACATGACTGCACACCAGTGCACAAAGTAAGGACCATAAAGACACGGATGAGCGAGTTTGGGGTGGAGGAACTTGACTGGCCAGTCTTGACCTCAACCCATTAGAAGATCTTTGGGATGAATTAAAGTGGAGACTGTGAGCCAGGCCTTCTCGTCCATATCAATGCCTGACCTCACAAATGTGCTTCTGGAAGAATGATCAAACATTCCCATAGACACACTCCTAAACCTTGTGGACAGCCTTTTCGGAAGAGTTGAAGCTGTTATAGCTGCAAAAGGTGGGCCAAATCAATATTGAACCCTACAGACTAAAACTGGGATGCCATTAATGTTCATGTGCGTGTAAAGGCAGGCGTCCCTGGTAATATAGCGTATATTGAACCACTGACCTAAAGCTAAGTACACAGACCATGTCTTCTTGATACAGTGTGTATATTTACTCAGATTTACTAAGAGCTTCTTCACACACAAATAAGTCATGCCAGTGCTGACATCAGCACATTGCTTCCAAAGAATTTTAATGAGATGTAAAATAGTTCCATTCACCGCAGCAGTGTTGCTATCCGATGGTTCATATCTTATCGCACTGTGCTGAAAAAAAAATGTCCTAAAAGCGACCACAGCAAAAAAAAATAAAAAAAAAATAGGATTTTTGTAGTAGCTTACCTGTAAAATCCTTTTCTTGGAGTACATCACGGGACACAGAGCACCATAGTAATTACTATGTGGGTTAGACACCACCTATAGGTGAATGGACGCTAGATAACCCCTCCCATACCGGGAGTACCTCAGTTTTTGTAGCAAAGCTGTGTCCCGTGATGTACTCCAAGGAAAGGATTTTACAGGTAAGCTGTTATAAAAATCCTATTTTCTTTATCCTACATCACGGGACACAGAGCACCGTAGTAATTACTATGTGGGATGTCCCAAAGAAATGCCTTCTGGGGGGAGGGAGACACAAATCAAAGCAGGCTGCCGCCAGGCGTGAGGACCTATACCGCCGCCTGCAGTACACTGCGCACAAAGGCGGCATCCTCTTGCCATCTTACATCAATCTGATAAAATTTTGTGAATGTATGCACTGACGACCAAGTAGCGGCCTTGCAAATCTGAGTCATAGAGGCTTGGTGATGCACTACCCATGAAGCACTGACTGCCCTGGTAGAGTGCGCTTTAACTTGAAAAGGTGGAACCCTTCTTTTCAAACCATAAGCCTGACTAATAACCTAACAAATCCATTTAGAAATAGTTGATTTTGACACTGCCTGGCCTTTTATAGGGCCTTCTGGCAGCACAAACAAAACATCATTTTGTTTGTATCTGAGCTGTCGCCTTCAGATAGGCCTTGACTGCTCTCACTACATCGAGAGAATGTAACAACTTTTCTTCCGCAGAACAAGGTTCTGGAAAAAAGGAAGGCAGGGAGACATCCTAATTCAGATGAAAACCTGACACTACTTAGAGCAGAGTGGTTGGGTAAGGATGCAACACCACCTTGTCCTTATGAATAATTAAGTATGGCTCTTAACAAGAAAAAGCAGCCAATTCTAAAACTCTTCTCGTGGAGGTTACCGCAACTAATAACACCAAATTCTTTGTCAAAAGAAGCAAAGGAATATTGCGTATCGGCTCAAAGGGCTGTCTTTGTAAAACCGTCAAAACTAGATTCAAATCCCACGGGCACTAGGGTGCCCTAACTGGCGGTGTTATCCATGTTACCCCTTGTATAAGGGCCCGGATAAAAGAATGTGAGGCAAGCGGCCTTTGGAAAAACACTGCCAAGGCCGAGATCTGATCCTTGATCGTACTCAAGGCCAGCTTCATTTCTACTCCAACTGTAGAAAGGCAAGAATTCTACCTATGACATACTTTCGAGGATGCCATCCTTTGGTTTCACACAAGGAAACGTAGGCCCTCCAGACCCTATAATAAATGGCATTAATCAGGGTAGTTACCACTGAACCCGAAAGCCCACGACTCTTTAGGATGTGGGCTTCAATAGCCAAACCGTTAAATTTAGCGATTGTAAGGCAGGATGGAATACGGGCCCCTGCAACAGCAGGTCTGGATTAGATGGAACAGTCCATGGATCCCCTACTGCCATCCTTAAGATCTCTGCATAACAGGATCTCATGGGCCACGCCGGGGCTACTTGAAATACCGGCTTACCTTCCTCCTTGATCCTGCGAAGAAGCCACGGTAGCAGCTGAACTGGGGGGAACGCATAAATAAGTGAAAAACAATCCCACGGGGTCACTTAGGCATCTGTCCCGTATGCGAGTGGATCCCTTGTTCTTGACACAAAGCTGTACAACTTCTTGTTGAACCTGGACACCAATAGATCTATGTCCGGGGTACCCCATTTTTGGCATATGGCCAGAAAGACGTCGGGATGTAAAGACCATTCTCCCGGGAACAACTGTTGGCCGCTCAAAAAATCCACCTGCCAATTCTCCACTCCTGGAATAAAGACTGCAGATAGGCAAGGAACATGCTCCTCTGCCCAAGTCAGAATATGGTTCACCTCCCTCTGGGCTGCATGACTTCTGGTGCCCCCTTGGTGATTGATATAGGCCACTGCTGTGGCATTGTCGGACTGTATCCTGACGGGACAATCCCACAACCTGAACGTCCAGATCATTAGAGCCAGACGTGCCGCCCTAATCTCTAGGATGTTGATGGGCAAGGTCTTCTCGAACTCTGACCATTTCTCTTGGACAGTGGTCTCTTCTAGGGCTGCTCCCCAGCCCAATAGGCTGGCATCCGTTGTTACTACCTTCCTGGTAACCGGTATGAAGGATTTTTTTCTGTAAATTTTTGTTTATTAACCACCAACTGAGACTCTGGCGCACCTTTGGGGGCAGATTCATTGGATAATTCAAGGCTTGGGTCTTCTTGTTCCAATCAGACAGAATACTGCTTTTGCAACAGTCTTGAATGAAACTGGACGTAGGGAACTGCTTCAAATAAAGCCACCATTTTCCCTAGCAACCTCATGCAAAGGCGAATGGAAGGACTCTTCCTTGTCTTGACCAGCTGTACCAGATCTTTTATAGCGTTGGCTTTTGCCTGGGGCAAATATACTCTTTCTTGGGCTGTGTCTATAACCACTAACCAGACCTATATACTCCAGTCCCCTTACTGGTCGTAAGGATGAGTTCTCTAGGTTGAGAATCCAACCCAGGTGTTCCAGATACTTGACCGTACTGGAAACCCCCTGGTCTAATCGTGCCGCCGACTGATCTACCAGCAGCAGGTCATCTAGGTATGCCATTACTGCTATAACCTGGCCCCTTAGTCTTGCTAGTACTGGGGACAGAACTTTTGTAAACACCCGGGGAGCGGTGGCTAACCCGAAGGGCAAGGCCACAAACTGAAAGTGGCGCTGTTCTACCGCAAAACGGAGAAACTTCTGGTCGGCGGTAAAAATTGGTGCATGCAGTTACGCATCTTTGATGTCTATTGACGCTAGAACTTCTCCTCCCCGTAGGTTGGGCACGACTGACCAGATTGACTCCATGCGAAAAGAGCGGATGTTTAGAAAGCGATTCAGATCCTTGAGATCTAGGATGGGTCTGACATCTCCATTTGGTTTTGGTACCGTGAAGAGGTTTGAATAAAACCCCATGCCCTGCTTTTGTGAGGGGGTCTCTATTTTCACCCTCTGAGACAACAGTCTAGAGCCAAAAATAAGGACCTTCTCTTCACTGGGTCTTTGGGAACGTTTAATCTTAGAAAACAAAATGGTGGAAACTTTTGAAACTCTAGCTTGTAGCCTAAGGCTACCACAGAGATGACCCACTTGTCTTGGATCTCCTCTTGCCAAGTCTCTGAAAACCACCGGAGTCTTCCCCTGACTCGATCAAGCGGGGGCGCCCCTTTATAAGGAGGCCTTGGGACTCTGCTTTGTAGGCTTCTGTCCCCAGGGCTTCTTCTGGCCCTGTGCTTGGCCATGAGGCTTACCCTTTGATCCTGACAGCGGAGGCTGTCGTGACTGCCTGGAGGCTGTTACCCCTGGCACTGGAGAGGAAGCACGTTTGAATGAAGGCCGCTTACTACTTCTCTTAACCGGCAGAAGGGTACTCTTACCACTTGAATTTTTTTTAATGTATTTATCCAAATCTTCCCCATGAAAGGGAAAACCAGCCAATAGCTTCTTACACGGCATCTCGGCTGACCAATACTTTAGCCACAGAATCCTACGCATATGTACCAACAGGAGCGCAAGGCGTGACGCCTGATGGATAGGATCCTTGATAGCGTCAACCGAAAAGCATAAGGCCCTTGGTAGCTCAGCTAAATCTTGGGCTTCTTCTCCTTGAGCAGGTACTCTTTTGATAACCTGCTTAACTTGGTCCCTGAGGGATTGACAAATGCCTATTGCTGCTACTGACGCCGTAAGCAAAGATTCCAGCTTCCTATTGGCTGGATCTCTAAACACTTGGACATTGTCCACTGGACAAGTTAAATTCCTGTTTATAGAGGAGATAGTAGTGTCTACTGCTGGCAAGCTCCACTTCTTTTTAAACTTTTCTTCCATAGGATAAAGAAGAGAAAACCTCTTAGTATGAAGGAAATGCTTATCTGGCTGATCCCAGTCAGCATAAATCAGCCGCTCCAGCAATGGGTGTACAGGGAAAGCATGTTAACCCTGTGGGGGCTTTAGAGAACCCAAAGAGGAAAAAGGAACTTAAGTCTCTTCTGCGAGCAACTTGTATTCAGAATGGACCAACTCCATAAGGGATTGAACCAGCAATCTTTGGGATTGCGAGGCTGAGAAAGGTTCTTCAGACGCTAAACCCTCAGAAGAGGAGTTATCTGTATGCCCTTCTGCCTGATCCCCCAAAGGTATTTCAACAGCTCCTGACCGTTCCAATACTGGAATGTCAAGGGCCGGAGAAGGGGATCTGCAACGTTTTCTCCCATCCTGGGAGGAAGAAGCAAGCATATCAGCTATCTTCCCTTTCAAACCAGCTAGCGCTGAAGCCAAATCGTCCTTAGTGATGTATGCAGAGGCTGAAATGTTGGAAGCAGCTACAACACCTGAGATTCTAGGTGGTTCAGACTGACCAGTTGCTCCAGGTCTTTCAGGGGAGGAGTGAACTGTGGAAGCGTGACTAGGAGCCTCAGACCTTGGCGGCAGCGCCTTTGCGCTCCCCCCTGTTGTATTCCCCCTTCTACCTCGGGAAGACATAGTCCTAAGCACAAAAAGCAGAGGTACTAACACAGTGCATTTACTGCTGAGCTTTAGTCCAGCAAATTAATATTATGCCGCTATAAATGCTCAGCCTGATGCTGAGTAGACGTGCCTTAAGAATGCCTGTATCCAACACCCCTACAAGTTACATGCCCTTGTATGCTCTGTGTCCCTCCGTTAGCCACCAGACACTTCCAGAGTGAAAACTTTTAAAGCCAGTAAGCCTTGCGCCTGCGCCATGTATCATGTGCATGCCGTCTTCACGTGCATGCTGGCTGCACCTAAGCCACGCCCCCTACGTTCCAGGAACGCCTCCGCCTTTTTTTTTGGAAAAGAGAGCTTTTTCCTGCCCGTGCGTGCGCGGACAGGCCAGTCCCATGGCGGGGATGGCTCAGGGGGAGGCGAGGGGTACTTACCAGGGGGATCCTGACCGCTGTGCTTGAGGCGGATGGTCCCCCCAGACCCCTACTGGTGACCGGACAGAGCAGAGAAAGGAGCAGTGCTGTCCACAAGAAGTGTTTGCTGACACTGAGCATAAACACTGGGGAAGCATGAAATGTTAGACACCAGGTATGTTACACTTTACACCCTCTAGTGGTAAAAAACAGGCAAGACATCGTCCACTCAAAAAAGAAGTCCATAAGTGAAACTTTATGCGTTCCTTAGGATCTTCTTGACTTACCACTCCCGCTGCAAGATACTGCTGGAAAACACAGACAGACCCAATCTTCACCCATCACGGTGGGCCGTGTCATGACAGACCTTGAAGGACAGGGTCCCCTTGTATATGGGGTCCACTCCCTTGGACCTGTACAGCACCCTGCCAGAGCAACCTTTGGTGTAGTATATATGTGACCAAGGTGCCGGATCCCAGGGTCCAGCTCTCAAAAAGAGAAGCATTACAGGCCAAAACCTCGCTCTTGTTCCTCGAGGCTCGGGTACCATCTATTTTGGCTCTTTCAGGCACTTTGAATGGATCCGATTGCATAGCTCCTTGATCCTGTCAAGGATCTATCAACGGAGGTCTTCTTATCACTTAATTAACTGCGACCAACACCTTAGACACTGGCAAAAAAACTGAGGTACTGTCAGTGAATTAGTTGACCAGACTGTGTGGACTGCACAGAGAGAACCAAAAACGTATGTAAAGTGAAATATAATAAGGTTTATGAAGATAGGTGATATAAATAAATACAAACAGTGCAAACCAACCAAACAACCCACAAACAAATAATATATACAGCAAAGGGCAGTACCAGAATCTTGAATGTAAGCCAGGCCAGGGTCATACACAGCAGATCAGGAGATTTACAAAGCGGTGTTCCAGATGCATAAACATAGCCAGGCCAAGGTCATACACAGGGAGTCAGCAGATGGGGACATGGAACAAACAAGACAGGGAGAGGACGGATGGATAGGCTCAGGATGGGGCTCAGGATGGGGATCAGATCAGGTCAGGTCAGGAGAGGTGAGGTACAGGCTCAAGGTCCGAATACAAGCAGCGAGGTCAGGGCTCAAGGAGAGAGATACCAAGGCGAGCATGTAAGGGCATATATAGGACTGCTATGATTGTCCTCTCCTCATGTGACAGCTGAACGGAGGAAGTGCTGCCTGCCCCACACTGCCGGAATACACCCGCTGGTGGATGCCGGTACTACGGACCATGGATCAGGCATTACCACCAGCAGGTGAGATCCTCTATCGAAGATACCGACTGCAAGAGGACACCTGCTGGTGGACACTAGTACTGAAATCCATAGGACCAACAGCGCCACCAGCGGGTGAAGCTTTTTCTGATAGGTACTCCCGGTATGGGAGGGGTTATACAGAGGGGGACTTCCTGTCTTTAAGTGTACCAGTGTCCATTCACCTATAGGTGGTCTATAACCCACATAGTAATTACTATGGTGCTCTGTGTCCCATGATATACGATAAAGAAATGTTGTTTGAAAAAAAAGTCCCTTTAAGAGCTATGGGCGTAAGTGACGTTTTGACATTGCTTCCGCCCTGCAATGATATGGAGCAGGGTGGGGGCCATCTTCTCCTCACTCAGCTCCATGCCAAGCAGGGGACAGGATCCGATTACCTCCGCCGGAGGCTCTGGCAGTGGTGGAGGTCACCAGAGAGCGGCGGTAGGGGGGCTCTCTCACCGATAAAAGTGATCTTGTGGCAAATCCGCCGCTAAGACCACTTTTATCTGAAAGCGTACCGCCCGCTAAAGAAGTAGATACTGGGGTTATGGCAGCTAGCTGCTGCCATAACAATGATATTCTACTTCAAAGAGCCGAGGTAAAACGACAGCAGGCGGTCTGTAAGTGGTTAAGCAGTGGGTCTGCTACAGAATCGGAGGAAGAGGAAAGTGTGCCCATGAAACAAAGGTGTTCTGGTGAGGAGCAGGCTACTACAAGTAGAGTAGTGACATCAACCAGCAGCTCCGTGCCATTCCCCATTGGCGCAGTGGCATCCTCTAGTGAAGTACCACTGCAAAAAAGGCCAAGCACTAGTGGGGTATCATCCCCAAAGGGTTAGGACCCATGCCAGCCTGTCCTATGCCCTTCAAAACCCTCTGTGGCTTTCCCCTAATTCAGAAGCAGCAAACATCCCCCCTTTTACCGCCCAGCCAGGTGTCCAGGTGAACACAAAGAACTTTGCCCCTATTGATTTTTTTACATTTTACATTTTTACCGAATACCTATTATCTTCTATTGTGGCCCAGTGCAACCTTTATGCACAACAGTTCATATCAAGCAACCCTGGTTCAAATTACACCCGTCCCTATGAGTGGAGAGAACTAACCGTGGAGGAATTTAAAATATTTTTGGGCCTCACTTTCAATATGGGACTCACAAAAAAAAATATTATACTCATACTGGTCCACTAACCCCATCCACCACATGCCAATCTTCTCATCCCTTATGCCAAGATCAAGATACCTAATGATTATGTGGTTCCTCTATTACAATGACAACACCCAGTGCCCTCCCTGAAATGACCCAGGTTATGACAAATTATTTTAAATTTGGCCTCTTCTAAATTGTTCTTCCGAGAAATTCCCCCAGTTATTTATCTCCGACCAAAATATCTCTGTGGATGAGTCACTTGTCCACTTCACAGGCAGGCTGGGCTTCAAGCAGTTTATCCCCAGCAAAAGGGCCCGATATGGGGTTAGGCTATACAAACGATGTGACTGAGCCACGGGGTAAATTTTTGCCTTCCTGGTGTACAAATGGATGGACACCCAGCTGCATCCCCCTGAATGCCCAGGGTACATTGGAGCCAGCAGAAACGTTGTTTGGGAGCTTGTCTATCCACTCCTTGAAAAGGATTACCATCAATATGTGGATAATTACTTAATGAGCTTGCCCCTCTTCCGCAATCTTCACCAGAGGAAGACTCCAGCATGAGGTACAGTGAGAGCCAATAAGAAGGGCTTCCAGCAAAGGCTCGTTAATGAAAGACTATGATGAGTGGAGACAGTAAATTATGAGATATTGGCTATCGGGTGGAGGGACAGAAGAAACGTCTACATGCGCTCATTGATTCATGATGACACCTACGTGAAAATCCCTAGAAGAAACGGTCCAATCCAGAAACCAGCTTGTGTCCACGTCTATAATTTGTTCACGGGGGGAGTTGACTTTAATGATCAAGTGATTAAACCCTACCTTCCCCCACAAGAAAAACCCACCATTGGTATAAAAAGTCTCTCTTTTTTTTCCCAGCTTGGTCATGTATAATACTTATATTATTTACCGTAAATCTACTGAGACCCCCGTATCTTATCTTCATTACCAAGAATAAATTATCACCGCCCTGTTGTACCCTGAAGGCCCACCAGAAAGCATTCACTCTGATTCAGTGAGAAGACTCCGTGAACACCACTTTTCTGAGAACCCCCCCCCCCCTTGTGAAATAGGCCACAGACGTCAAAAGAAATGCCGGGTGTGCCCCAGAGAAAGAGTTAGAAGAGACACAATGTATTATTGTCCCCAATGTCCTTCCCAACCAGGCCTCTGTATAGGGGACTGTTTCCACCGTTACTATACTTCTCTACATTATTAGTGAAGCATGGTAAACGTAATTCTCTATTCCTGTCATTTACCTCCACACTCCTTATGCCACTGCACTAAACTGTACATACAGCTGCCTTCTCCTGAACTGACCCTGGCCTGTTATACGAACACGCTTCTGCCTAACACTAAATATACCTCTGCCTGCTCCAGAACTGACCCTGGCCTGTTATACAACCACACTTCTGCCTAAAGCTAAACTGTACATACCTCTACCTGCTCTGGAACTGACCCTGGACTGTTTGACCACATTTTTTGTCTGCCTCTTGGACTGATCTTTTACCCTGCTACTGGAATAGTGGGATTCATAACACAGGGGTCTCACATATCTGAGGGCTTCAGAATTGTTTTTCTGGATGAAGAAAATATATTTTTTGTTTTTCTCATTTTTGCATTAGGGTCTGGAGACCGGAGACTTCAAATAGATTTGGGTGGGAGAAGACTCTAACCCTGTCCCCTTTCTTTCCTGGCCTGCTACCTGTACTATGGATCATGTTCCTGCCTACTACCAGGACCAATATTTTGGCACTGCTGACAATATCTCTACCTGCACTGACCCTGGACTGTATATGGATGGTATCCCTGCCTGTAATGACTATGGAAAATATTCCTGCCTGCAGCCTGGATGTCTGTCTGATTTGCTGTCACTGACCACGTCCCTGCCTGCTGCCTTGATCAGTGCTCTCCTCCTGTGGACAACTGCACTACTAAAACCACAGTTAATCTTTTGTTTATCCTTTCAGCAGAATGTATTTTTGGGTGTAATTCTTGGTATGTACATGCTATGTGTTAGAAATATGAAGGGCCTTCAATAATGTGATAGATTGTCAGGAAATTAGATGTGTAATTTATGTCCCTAGAACACCTGACGGTGCTCCTTGGATGTTGGGCCTCTGTATGTGGCCAGGCTTTGTAAAAGTCTCACACATATGATATTGCCATACTTAGGAGGAGTAGCAGAATGTATTTTGGGGTGTTTATGGTATTTTATGGTATTTATGGCAATTTATGTTATGTACATATTATGTGTTAGAAATATCTTATAAATGGACAAAAATGCGTTTTCATTTTCTTTCCACATTTTCAAAGCACTTGTGGAAAAAAATGACACATTCAAAAGACTCATTATGCCTCATAGATTATACGTTGGGGTGTTTGCTTTCCAAAATGTGGTTATTTTGTGGGCGTTTTTATTGTCCTGGTGCTCCAGGGAGTTCAAAAGTGTCATAGGTTGTCAAGAAATGAGATGTGTAATTTATGCTCCTAGAACGCCTGAAGGTGCTACTTGCATGTTGGGCCTCTGTATGTGGCCAGGCTTTGTAAAAGTCTCACACATGTGGTATCGCCATACTCAGGAGGTGTATTAGAATTTTGGGGTTTAATTTGTGGTATTCACATGCTGTGTCTTAAAAATATCTTATAAATGGACAGCTTTGTGTAAAAAAAAAATGCGTTTTCATTTTCTTTACACATTTTCAAAACACTTGTGGAAAAAAATGACATGTTAAAAAGACTCATTATGCCTCATAGATTATACGTTGAGGTGTTTGCTTTCCAAAATGGGATCATTTTGTGGGCGTTTTTATTGTCCTGGTGCTCCAGGGCCTTCAAAATTGTGACAGGTTGTCAAGAAATGAGATGTGTAATTTATGCTCCTAGAACACCTGGAGGTGCTTCTTGCATGTTGGGCCTCTGTATGTGGCCTGGTTGTGTAAAAGTCCCACACATGTGGTATCACCATACTCAGAAGGAGTAGCAGAATGTATTTTGGGGTGTAATTTTTGGTATGTAGTGTACATGCTATATCTTAGAAATATCTTACACAGGCTCCATCCCTTCTAGAATGGTTCAGACGAATCAACAAGATTGGGGAAATGGAAGAACTAATCTCTACAGCACATGATTCCCCCTCTAAATGTATCTATGTTTGGGCAGGATGACATCAGATTATACTCAGATAGTTAACACGCTGTAAGACTGCATCATGCTTATTTATTGAAATACTCAACTGACTTTTTCTTTCCAGCACAATAAAATTTCACACCCCGTTCCCCTTATTGGACAAATTTAATGAGACCTTGGCCAGAGGACCTTCCAGATTGTCCATTCTTACCTTTTCTCTCTCACTTATACTTTCCCTTGTCTTACGCCTTTCCCCTAAAATCCCAGTACCGCTCCAAACCAACATACCCTTACAACAATCCTGGTCATATTTTAGCTTCCAGACCACAGAAGCTGGTGGAAACCATTAGCCATTGTGTAAGACCCTCATCTTGATATATTCTATATGCTGCACATTCCTCCTAATACAGAGCATGCCTTCTCTCTTTTCTGGAGTGAGCTATTACCAGCCCTTCCCACCACCCTACAGATACCAACCTTCTCATTTAGCACGCCTTTGGTACATACAATATATAATCTGCTTCATATTGACTGATATACCTTGATTTATTCTAGTGTTGTTTAGATTATTGACCTTCATTTTTACAAGCGTTTTTTGGTATATCATTATCCAATTGACACTAGAGGTTACAATCATATGACACACAATCGCTGGTTTTGGAGCAGACCGAAGATTGTCACTTTGACTGTATAGTTGATTACTTATTTCCTTCTCATACCTATGTTTTTGTTTTTTTTGTTTTTTTATGCTTCCGTAAACCTGAAATATTTCCAATAAAATAGTTTGGAAGTAAAAAAAAATCTTATAAATGGACAACTTTGTGTAAAAAAAATGTGTTTTCATTTTCTTTACAGATTTTCAAAACACTTGTGGAAAAAAATGACATGTTCAAAAGACTCATTATGCCTCATAGGGGGTGTTTGCTTTCCAAAATTGGGTCATTTTGTGCGTGTTTCAACTGTCCTGATGCTCCAAGGCCTTCAAAAGTGTGATAGGTTGTCAGGATATGAGATGTGTAATTTATGCTCCTAGAACGCCTAGAGGTGCTACTTGCATGTTGGGCCTCTGTATGTGGCCAGGCTGTTTAAAAGTCTCACACATGTGTTATCGCCATACTCAGGAGGAGTAGTAGAATGTATTTTGGGGTTTAATTTGTTGTATGCACATGCCATGTGAGAGAAATAACCTGTTAATATGACAAATTTGTGGGGGAAAAAATCTAAATTTTGCAAAGAATTGTGGGAAAAAATTACAACTTAAAAAAACTAACCATGCCTGTTACTAAATACCTTGGAATGTCTACTTTCCAAAAAGGGGTCATTGGGGGGGGGGGATATTTGTACTTTTCTGGCTTGTTATTGTCTCAAGAATTGTACGTCAGTACATCAGGTGTGATCAATTTTCAATGATTGCCACCATAGCGTGTAGACTCTATAACCTTCAAAAAGGCCAAATAATATACACTGTTTTGGGTTATTTTTAACAAAGTTATGTAGCAGTATAATTTTTGGCCTAATTTTATGAAGAAAAATTCCTAATTTGCTACATTTTATAACAGAAACAAAGAAACGGTCTTTTCATATATAGCGCAAAAAATTAAATACCCAGTGGTGATTAAATACCACCAAAATAAATCATATGGGTACAGTGTTGCATGACTGAATAATTGTCATTCAAAATGTGAGAGTACTGAAAGCTGAAAATTGGTCTGTTTAGGAAGGGGGCTGAAGTGCCCACTGGGCAAGTTGTAAATATTTGTGGATCCCGCCACCATCAAATATTATTATTATCATTATTTTTTTTTTGCTTCATTCAATGTTGTGCCTTTCACTGTTCCAGGCCACAAAAATATATCAAATACTGCCACAATTTCTGTCACTGTCCAGTTTCTTTAAGCACGCCCAGCCACAGTTTATACATCCCACTGCCTGCCAATTTTGAAAAAAATGCTGTTTCTATGCTTCCATATATCCTCATGCTGCTCCCCAGCTGTGAAATTTGGAATACGCAGTCTCCAAGTAGTGTGACCTAATAGTGATACCTTACATGAAAACTGGTCTTACTCTTTACCTTCCTTAATTATGGCCTATGAAGCATGCTCTGAAGTATGTGCAGCTAATTACTGAACACATTTATACCCTTTGTCCTAGAAAGAATAACATATAATTTTTGCATTTATGGATGGAGCCTGCCTGCTTTGTTTTTCTTGAATTGCCTTTAACAAGCACTATTTATGGTATGTGCAGAAAATCTATGTTTTCTTTTTCGTACATCACGGGACACAGAGCGACTTAGTCATTACTAATGGGTTATATAGTTTACCTTCAGGTGTTGACACTGGCCAATTCCAAACCGGAAGTACCCTCCCCTATATAAGCCCCTCCCATCCGGGAGCACCTCAGTTTTTTGCCAGTGTCTAAGGTGTTGGCCAAAGAGTAACATGTGTTTTCACTGGGCTTGCGTACAGGTTCTTTTACGGGCCTTAGTAAGCTGTTCGGATCCCACCAAAAAAGCTTCATAGCTAAATGGTCGGTACCCGGGCCTTGCAGCAGAAGAGCAAGGTTTTGCCTGTAATGCTTCTCTTAGGAGGGCTGGACCCTGGGATCCAGAGCTCTGGTCATACCCACGACCAAGATGTTGTCTGTGCAGGGTGCTATACAGGTCCAGGGGAGTGGAATCCTTGGGAACCCGGTCCCTGAAGGTTTAATTACAATGCCTGCCGTGATAGGTGAAGTTTGGACTTCTGTGGACCAAACAAAGTCCTGCGGCGGGGATCAGGTAAGTGGGGGCCCCCAGGAACTTGGTTCTATTGGGGGACCCCCAAGCCTAATTTGTCTTTCTGTCTGTTACCTAACGGTATTCCCGCTAAATATCTGTGTTTGCCTGTAACTACTGAAAATGTAAAATTTTAATAGTAGTCAAGAAAAAAAAAAAAGGGGACCGCGGTACCTGTGTTAAACCACTAGAGGCCGCTGTAGTCCATTTTTCTTGTCATGTGGATCTTTGGTTTTCTCAAGTCAAAAGATCCAGGCAGCTGGTAAGTTTCTCTGTGGGAATCCACTTCCTCTGCCCTGTTGCTGCGCTCATCCACCGCACAGGCCCTCCGGCAAAAAGGGCCCTGGCTCCTAGTCCCCTGTTTGATTTCGAAAAGGGCGCCAATGGCGCACGGGCGCGCGCGTGGGCGCGTGCACGCGCCTCCTATGAAAAAAAGGGGCGGGGCGGGTGGATGACGCTCGATGCGCGCTGCGGCGCTTCTGCGCATGTGCGGGCATCCCAGCATGGTTAAAAGACACAGTACAAGTGTCAGCTGGATGCAAACAGAGCTAGCAACAAACAGTGGCACACAGAGGCGGTTGATGCAGGCATCCCCATAGAAAGGCACTTTAGTGGACACCAGCTGGTATATAGCAGCAACTTTGTTAGACTATTACCAGCAAAATTGGTGTATGACGACGGGAATACCTCAGCTTTGTGCTTAAAGGATATGTCGTCCAGACGCTCCGGAAATAGATCTTCCAGGAAGCCAAAGGGGTCTCCATCGGGCTCTGAGGATATTGGGCATGCTTGTACTGCACCAATCTCCCCTGAGAATTCAGAGGTCAGTAGCCGTAGAAACCCCGCAGGAATGCCTGGTGCTGCGGCTGTCCCCAGTCCACCTGCTCCTGTATATATAACAGAGGAGGTTTTATCCTCAACTCTGGGAGGATTGGAAGAGAGATTAACAGCATTGATCGCTGCTTCCCTGTCACAGGAAAAGCGTGTCCGATCTCCGTCTCCTCCTTCAGAGTGCCTGTTAGTGGAGGAACAGCCCCACACAGAGATCGACCTACCTGAAGGGGATCAGGATGAGGTTGATTCAGTTATGGAGGAATCAACAGTGGAAGAACCTTTCTCAGCATCTCAGGCTGAAAGATCATGGGTTCAGTCTCTGACTAATATGGTCCGATCAGCATTTAAAATGCCTCTGGCGGAACCACCATCCACTACGGTTTCCTCGCTGGGGTCGCTAAAAGCTCCCCAGGCTGTCTGTTCCTTCCCAATCCACCCTTTATTAGAAGGGCTTATTTACCAGGATTGGGAGCATCCTGATAACATATTTGCTCCCCCCAAGAGATTTCCGGTGATCTATCCCATGGAGGATAAGTTCATAAAAAAATGGAGGGTCCCTACAGTGGACGCAGCCATCTCTTCTGTTAACAAATCACTGACATGTCCAGTAGATAATGTTCCAATGTTCAAAGACCCAATAGATAAAAAATTGGAGTCTTTACTAAAATCTGCTTTCTCTACAGCAAGCATGGTGACACAACCTGCGGTAGCAGCGATTGGAGTCTGCCAAGCAGTGAAAGATCAGTTGAAACAGGTCTTAAGGGACTTACCAGATCAGCAGGCTCTTGCCCTAGCTGACCTGCCTAGAGCCTTGTGTTTTGCGGTGGACGCCATAAAGGATACAATCCAACAGGCCTCCCGCTTTACGCTGTCTATAGTACATATGCGTAGGCTTCTGTGGCTCAAAAACTGGTCTGCTGAAGCTCCCTGTAAAAAACTGCTGGTTAGCTTCCCATTTCATGGAGAACGCTTATTTGGAGAAGATCTGGACAAATATATCCAGAAAATTTCTGCCGGTAAAAGTTCACTCTTACCGGTTAAGAACAAGGGTAGAAGTCCTTCTTTTAAGAGGCCTACTTCTCCAGTCCCGGGCACATCGGCTGTGAAGCAGTTCCGACGGCCTCCGCGGTCAAATTCAGGGGGCAGAAATCAGGGACAATCACAGGGTAACAAGAAGCCCTGGATCAAGAGAGGTACAAAACCTCCCCCCAAGGCATGAAGCGTTGCCCCCACTCAATCGGGTGGGGGGAAGACTTCAGTTGTTCACAGAGACCTGGCGGGACACCATCAGAGACAGATGGGTGCTCTCCGCAGTAAGTCTGGGATACAAGCTGGAGTTAAAAGGCACTCCTCCTGCCCAATTTATGAGGTCAAACGTGCCAAGAGATCCCCAAAAGAGAGGATCCCTCCTTCTGGCACTAGAACAACTATTGCTCCAAGGTGTAATCATGAAGGTTCCCCTGGAAGAAAGCGGATTCGGGTTTTACTCGAACCTTTTCACAGTCCCCAAACCAAATGGGGACGTGAGGCCCATATTAAATCTAAAAGGGCTAAACAAGTTCCTAAATATCAGGACTTTTCGGATGGAGTCGATCCGATCGGTGGCCACCGCCCTACAAGGGCAGGAATGGTTAGCCTCGATCGACATAAAGGATGCTTATCTGCATATTCCCATCTTTCCGGCCCACCAGAAATTTCTACGCTTTGCAGTAGAAGGGCGCCATTTTCAGTTCAGAGCCTTACCTTTCGGTCTGGCCACAGCACCACGAGTGTTCACAAAAATTCTGGCCCCATTATTGGCCAATCTAAGAACACAGGGTGTAACGATAATGGCATATCTAGACGACCTGCTACTAATAGACCACTCAGTGGAAAAGCTGGAAGTAGCTATTCACAAGACAATCAAGTATCTGGAATATCACGGTTGGATTATCAACCGGGACAAGTCAGCTCTAAGACCAGTCAAAAGTCTGGAATACTTAGGGCTAAGGCTGGATTCAAATCAGAGAAAGATTTTCTTACCTCCAGAGAAGGTGTCGTCTTTAAAAGATTTGACCCACTTAGTGGGTACAAAAAGAAAACCATCCATACGCCTCTGCATGAGGCTGCTGGGAAAAATGGTGGCTTCATTCGAAGCGGTACCCTACGGTCAATTCGATTCAAGGAATTTGCAAAGGGCCATACTGTCAGCCTGGAACAAAAAAGTTCAGGCTTTAGACTTACCAATGTCCCTGTCCCCTTCCGTTCGCAAGAGCCTCCATTGGTGGTTGGTGCCCCAGAATCTGGAAAAAGGGAAACCCTTCAGTCCGGTTTCTTGGAAGGTAGTCACTACAGATGCCAGCCTCATAGGCTGGGGGGCAGTACTGGAGCAATGGTCTCTCCAGGGCAAGTGGTCAGAAGCAGAAAAGGCCCTGCCCATCAATCTCTTAGAGATACGAGCAGCCCGGTATGCCCTAGTAGCATGGACATCCAAACTCCAAGGGTCCCCTGTCAGAATTCAATCAGACAATGCCACAGCAGTGGCATATATCAATCACCAGTGGCACCAGGAGTCGTGCAGCCCAGAGGGAAGCAAATTGCATCCTGGAGTGGGCAGAAAAATATGTCCCAGCCATATCCGCGGTTTTCATCCCAGGAGTGGAAAATTGGAGAGCGGACTTTTTAAGTCGCCAACAATTATGCCCGGGGGAATGGTCTCTTCACCCCGAGGTTTTCCAGGCAATATGCCAGCGGTGGGGAACACCGGATGTAGATCTGCTAGCATCCAGATTCAACGCAAAGGTGGACAGATTTGTGTCTCGCACAAGGGATCCTCTAGCTTGCGGCTCGGATGCCCTAGTGTTCCCTTGGGATCAGTTCAAGCTGATATATGCATTCCCACCGCCACAATTGTTACCGCGATTACTCCGCAGAATCAGGGTAGAAAAGAAACCAGTGATTCTGGTAGCTCCAGCGTGGCCCCGAAGGGCATGGTACGCGGAGATTGTAAAAATGTCAGTGAGGAGTCCTTGGACC
Source organism: Rana muscosa (assembly GCA_029206835.1). Taxonomy (NCBI): domain Eukaryota; kingdom Metazoa; phylum Chordata; class Amphibia; order Anura; family Ranidae; genus Rana; species Rana muscosa. Next base: position 363,285,242 of record CM055118.1, on the reverse strand, counting down.
CTCCCACATCGTCCGGACCTGCTGTCGCAGGGACCGATATACCACCCTTCCTTACCAGCCCTAGGTTTGACGGCCTGGCTATTGAAGCCCACATTCTGAAAAAGAGAGGGCTCTCTAATTCTGTGGTATCTACCATGATCAATGCCAGGAAGCCGGTATCCAGGCAGATCTATTATAGGATCTGGAAAGCGTACATTACGTGGTGTGAGGCCAAGAAATGGCATCCACGTAAGTACGTGATAGGGAGGATTTTGGACTTCCTACAGTGGGCTGTAGATAGGAAGCTGGCCTTGAGTACTATCAAGGGTCAGATTTCGGCCTTGTCAATATTTTTTCAAAGGCCCTTGGCTTCGCATTCACTAGTCAAAGCTTTCATACAAGGAGTGATGCGTATTAGCCCTCCGGTTAGTATTCCCATATGTCCTTGGGACTTAAACCTGGTTCTGTCAGTTCTACAGAAACAACCGTTTGAACCATTGCAACACATTTCCTTGGTTCTTCTCACCAGGAAATTGATTTTCTTAGTAGCCGTTTGTTCGGCTAAAAGAGTATCGGAATTAGCCGCCTTGTCCTGTAAGGAGCCATATCTGGTTGTCCATAAGGACAGAGTAGTATTACGTCCTCATCCAGCCTTTCTTCCCAAGGTGGTATCGAGGTTTCATTTGAACCAAGATGTGGTTCTTCCTTCTTTTTTCCCCAAACCTAGCTCGGTAGAGGAAAAGTTATTACATTCTTTGGATGTAGTAAGAGCAGTTAAAGCTTATCTAAAAGCCACTGCTCAGATTCGCAGAACGGATACTTTGTTTATTCTGCCGGAAGGCCCTAAAAAGGGTCAGGCAGCATCAAAATCCACTTTAGCCAAGTGGATTCGACAGGTCATAATACAAGCCTATGGCTTAAGAAAGAGACCGCCTCCGTTCAAAGTTAGGGCGCACTCCACAAGAGCAGTTGGAACTTCATGGGCAGTGCATCACCAGGCCTCCCTGGCTCAAGTATGTAAGGCCGCAACATGGTCTTCGGTACACACGTTTACTAGATTCTACCAGGTAGACGTTAGAAGTCAGGAGGATGTCGCCTTTGGGCGCAGTGTGTTGCAGGCCGCAAAAGATCCTCATGCCTGATGGCGCCCAGCTTATGTATCCCTCCCCTCATTTGGCATTGCTTTGGGACGTCCCATTAGTAATGACTAAGTCGCTCTGTGTCCCGTGATGTACGAAAAAGAAAAAGGGATTTTTATAACAGCTTACCTGTAAAATCCTTTTCTTGGAGTACATCACGAGACACAGAGCTCCCACCCCTCTTTTTGGGACACTTATTGCTTGGCTACAAAACTGAGGTGCTCCCGGATGGGAGGGGCTTATATAGGGGAGGGTACTTCCGGTTTGGAATTGGCCAGTGTCAACACCTGAAGGTAAACTATATAACCCATTAGTAATGACTAAGTCGCTCTGTGTCCCGTGATGTACTCCAAGAAAAGGATTTTACAGGTAAGCTGTTATAAAAATCCCTTTATTTCTAGATTATGTGTCAGAAATATAACAGTCTTCCTCTCATTAATAAGGATGGGAGTTTTGCCTAAATAGGTACAATATTTACATCATGAATCTGCAAAAATACAGTCTAAGGTATGAAGTAATTTATGCAATACTATACACTCTACTGTAACCTATATAACTATTGCATATATGTATTAATTTTATATCCCTATAATTAGCTATTCTATCAGAGTATGCTAGGCCTAATGATATAATGTTAGCTATGAAGACAAACACATCTGCTTAGTAAACAATGTTACATTTATTTCCCAAGAAAATAGGAATATCACAAACTAAACAGCAGATATCTACAACATATAACAACAATCATCAAAGATACTTATCACATCCTCTAGAGTAGACTCATTGTTGGCTGAGCTCAAGATGACAAAAGAGGGCTAAGCCTCATGGCTTAGGCCCATGCCAGGATTCCATGAGGCTCTCACCAGCAGGCCAGAAGTGACAAGAGAGAGAGCTCTCTGTTGAAAACAGCCCTTTTTACAAAACTCAGTCACAGATTCATCCAACCCCCCCCCATTGCCAGCCCCACTCAGTTTTGCACAAATCAGAGTGTTCACAGGGCAGTCTTCCTATTACTGACTGTCCTACGGTAATTGGCCTCTGGGGGCAGATATTGCCCATATCATCTCAATGAGCTTACTGGTCCTTGATTTTTGTCATCAATCATCCCGGTAGTCAAGCTCTCTTTGAAGCTTGCTTGCTAAGTAGACAGATCGGAGTCTGTATTCCCATGCAAAGTTAGAGGCTTAATTGGCTACATTCCAACTTGGGGGGGGGCATCCTGTTCTCCAGGAAACTGCAAGTATCAGCCTGGCTGACCGTTGGGAATGAAAACAGATATGTATAAGATCCAGAAATTATATTAACTCATGTTGCCTTCCAACATGTGCCGTTTTGCGCCTAAAGGGCGCACATCATCCTTCTTCAGACATGGCTCCTATTGAACAGTCTATAACTGTCTTAATGCGTGTCGCTTCCCAACATGTGTTTCCGAACCAGTACCTATAGAACAGTCCTTAACGGTCTTAACATGCTGTTCTTCCCAACACGTGCCGCTTTGCTCTTGGGTGACAAACCAACATCATTCTTCTGTGACAGCTTCCATGTCACCATTCTGTGTCTTCTATATCTTCTTCTTTCTGATATCTTCAGGACGGGGTGCTGTGCAGGCAAGGGGTGTCCATTCACTCACCATTCACCAGCACACACTCAGAGCAGCATATTAACCAGCTTTCAGATACAGAGTCTCGAGGAGGGCGTTTCTTGCCCATATTACTAACCTAAAATACACATATATCACACTATAACATAAATCATCCCATTACCATAATATATGCATATATATATATATATATATATATATATATATATATATATTGTGACAGCAGGAAGGTAAAGTCACCTGGTTGCATCCAGGGGGGTAGATATATTTCTCCCAGATTCAGGCTTTATGCCGACTTATACAACTAGGGAGTTGATGAAGCCCAGCTGAGGCTAGTGGGCTCATGAATGACTCATACCTCTAGGGAGAGTGCTGGGCGTCGTGAGGCAGGGAGTTGATGAGACCAGCTGAAGCTTGTCAGCTCGTTTAAGGCCTCTATAAAAACTCCCAGATTCATTAGGTGTTTGCTCATGCCTGGAACCAGACCTGTGTGGACTGTCTAGGGAGAGTGAACCCCTGTGCGGTGAGGCAAAGCCTGTGTGGCTATTTGTTTGGACTTTTACTAAACCAGGGACTTAGGGACTAGGACAGCACCAGGCTGATCCCAGTTGTTAGTTTAGGAAACCTGCATGTTTAGTCAGAGGTCAAACTGACCAGGATTTATTTTGTTTATGTTTCTTTTTGGCTTTGCTGTGTTTTTGTCACTGTACATAGAGAAATAAACCGCACCTTTTGATTTTGAAAACCACAACCTCCGTCTGCTGGCCCTGTTTTTGTGTGGGGAGCCCAACCAGGGGGTCACACACACCCGCTACCGAGTTAACCCCCTCACAGTTGGTGGAGAACCAGTGGCAGTTTTTTTTAAGCCAGCATGGAGGAGATACTGAAACAGCTGGCTCTAGCAAATGCCAATCAACAGCAGACAAATGCAGGTTTGCAAAGGAGCCTTGCAGCCCAGCAGCAAGCTCATCAACAAGCCCAGCAGCAATCTGAGGCCCGCTTCATAGACCTGTTACAGAAGCAAGAGCAGAGACTACAACAAATGGAAGCAGTAATGCAGCAACGTCCGCTGACCAGTGAGGAAAGCCGTCCCACTAATACCGCGTCCTTTGGGGTGAGTCGTTTATTGACAAAAATGACTGGAGAGGATGATCCAGAGGTATTTTTGACCACATTTGAAAGGACTGCTGAAAGAGAAAAGTGGCCTGAGGAGCAGTGGGCTGGACTGGTGGCTCCTCTGTTAACTGGTGAATCGCAGAAGGCTTACTATGACCTAGAGCCTGACCAAGCAAAAGACTATGTGATGCTAAAAGCTGAAATATTGGCAAGGCTGGGTGTCACCCTGGCTGTCCGGGCTCAGCGTGTGCATAACTGGACTTTCCAGCTTGGAAAACCCCCCAGGTCTCAAATATATGATCTCATTCACCTGAGCCGGAAGTGGCTACAGCCAGAGACTTTGTCTGCACCAGAGATTGTGGAACGTGTTGTAATGGATCGGTTTTTTGAGAGCTCTTCCTACTGCCATCCAAAAGTGGGTAAGCCATGGAGACCCAGAGACGGCCGGTGGTCTTGTGGATCGTGTAGAGAAATACTTGGCTACAGAGAACCTGACGGCCTCTTCCAGAGACTCTCGGACTTTCCACCCTAAGACCAGACCATCCCCAGGGGCGGATAAGAGGATTCCAAGGGGTGAGGGTGGAGAGAGTGAGAGGGTGGGAGCTCTACCCAAAGTTTGGCGAGAACAGCCTGGGAAGTCAGGGGCTCAAGAGGCAGCCAAATGGATTGTTTGCTACCGCTGCCGGCAAGCGGGACATATTGCAGCAAATTGCCCGGTTGTGGAGGAACCCATGCAATGTGACTTTCTGATGGACAGACGTCAGTCGCTGTGTGCGACAGTCGCATGCACTGCCATTCGGGGAACTGAGAAACATTTATGCAAAATGTGTATTAATGGTAGAAATGTTGTGGTATTACTGGATTCAGGTAGCCTTGTGACCCTGATAAAGGCTGAATTAGTTAAAACAGAGGTCTCTGGGAATAGCAAGGTAGCTGTTATTTGTGTGCATGGGGACACCCGAGAGTATCCAGTGACTACAGTGTGTTTCGAGACCCCCAAAGGTACCCTCTCTCATCCAGTGGGGTTAGTATCTCAATTACCGCATGATGCCATTGTGGGAAGGGATTTTCCGAAGTTCTGGGAACTGTGGGATGATCCTGAGCCCCCCACTGGTGCCCCTATGTACCAGGAATGTGATAGCCAGAACTCCTCTGAGAGTGGTGAGGACTCTCCAGAATTTCCCTTGTCAGTATTGGCAGGGGAGACTCAAGAAACTGGAGAGGAGCCCACCTCCTCAGACGAAAACCTACCGTCTGTGGAGTTTTCTGATCTGGAGGTTCACAGGGAAAATTTTGCCACAGAACAGTTAAAAGACCCCGCCCTAATAAAGGCACGGGAAAACGTAGTGGAAATAGATGGCGAGTTAGTGAACCCAGATAATACCTGCACTTACCCATACTTCAGCGTAGAGAAGGACCTACTGTATCGGGTGGCAAAAAGGGCAGAAGAAACCGTTGAGCAGCTTGTGGTGCCCAAACCTTACAGGAAGTTGGTGTTGGAGTTGGCCCATGGGCACATTCTTGGAGGTCATCTGGGGACAGAGAAAACCCGAGAGAGGGTATTACAGAGATTCTATTGGCCTGGCGTGATGAAGGACATAGAAAATTATTGTTCCTCCTGCCCTGTGTGTCAGAGGTCGGCCCCGATGCCACATTTCCGTAGCCCGCTGGTCCCTCTACCCATCATTGAGGTCCCGTTTGAGAGAATCGCAATGGATTTGGTAGGTCCTATAATCAAGTCCGCTAGGGGGCACCAGTACATATTGGTTATAATGGACTATGCCACCCGTTATCCAGAAGCGATCCCTCTCCGAAATACCTCGGCCAAAACCATAGCCAAAGAGCTATCTCTTGTTTTTAGCCGGGTGGGTATTTGTAAAGAACTGCTTACGGACCAAGGTACACCCTTTATGTCCCGGGTTATGAAAGAGCTGTGTAAATTGCTCAAAGTGACGCAATTGCGTACATCTGTGTATCACCCCCAAACCGATGGGCTGGTTGAAAGATTCAACAAAACCCTAAAACAAATGTTGAAGAAAGTGGTGGATAGAGATGGAAAGGATTGGGACTGTCTACTTCCTTATTTGATGTTTGCTATTAGGGAGGTGCCCCAATCCTCTACGGGATTCTCCCCCTTTGAGTTACTGTATGGGAGACACCCAAGAGGGCTGTTGGATATTGCCAAGGAAACTTGGGAAAGTGAGAGTTCTCCCCACAGGAGTGTGATTGAGCATGTCGCCCTGATGCAAGATCGAATTGCACAGGTAATGCCCATCGTGAAGGAACATTTGGCCCAAGCGCAGTTGGCACAGCAGAGAGTGTACAACCGTGGAGCAAAGACCCGTACCTTTTCCCCGGGGGATAGGATATTGGTACTTGTCCCTACGGTTGAAAGTAAATTCCTTGCCAAATGGCAAGGCCCCTACGAGATAATTGAAAAAGTGAGCGAAGTGAATTACAAGGTCAGACAACCAGGAAGGCGAAAGCCCGAACAGATATATCACGTTAATCTGTTGAAAGCCTGGAGGGATAGAGAGTCCCTAGTCGCAGAAACTTGGTCACCAGCTCAAACTGGTTGCGTGATTCCGGAGGTTGGAATAGCAGCCACCTTGTCACAACCCCAACAACAGGAGGTTAAGGAGTTTGTGCTTCGCAACAAGGAGGTGTTCTCTGAGCTGCCGGGACAAACATCTGGGGTAGAGCATGATATTATTACCCCGCCCGGTGAAAGGGTGAAGTTAAAACCCTATCGGATCCCAGAGGCCCGACGGGAGGCAATACGGGAGGAAGTACAGAAAATGCTGAACTTAGGGGTGATAGAGGAGTCCCAAAGTGATTGGTCTAGTCCCATTGTGTTGGTGCCTAAACCGGATGGGAGCTGGCGATTTTGTAACGATTTTCGTCAGTTGAACAAAGTTACAAAATTTGACACCTACCCCATGCCACGTATAGATGAGTTGATCGACCGGCTGGGAACAGCCCGATACATGACGACTCTTGACCTCACAAAAGGGTATTGGCAAATTCCCCTGGCCAAGTCGGCCAAAGAGAAAACCGCATTTGTAACCCCAGACGGGGCGTTCCAATATAAGAGAATGCCGTTCGGGTTACAGAATGCGCCGGCCACATTCCAGCGGAAAATGGACCAGATACTGAGGCCCCATCGGAAGTATGCTGCGGCTTACCTGGATGACGTAATTGTCCATAGCACAGATTGGGCCTCACATCTGCCAAAAGTGCAAGCAGTCCTAGACTCTATCCGGGAAGCGGGGTTTACGGCTAACCCCAAGAAGTGTACCATTGGGCAGGAGGAGGCCAAATATCTTGGGTACACCATTGGCAGGGGAGTAATAAAACCCCAACTCAACAAAGTCGAGGCCATCCAGAGTTGGCCACGTCCCAACAGCAAGAAGCAGGTACGAGCCTTTCTGGGAATCGCGGGTTATTATCGGCGCTTCATTCCCCACTTTGCTTCTAAGGCTGTGCCCCTAACCAACCTGACGAAAGGGAAAGGGTCGGTCATGATTAAATGGACCCCCGAGGCTGAGGCAGCATTCCAATTCTTGAAACAAGCCTTATGTAGCCAGCCAGTGTTGTACTCACCCGACTTCTCTAAAGACTTTGTCGTACAAAGTGATGCGTCAGATGTGGGGTTAGGAGCAGTATTGTCCCAGGTCTGGAACGGGGAAGAGCACCCAGTCATTTACCTCAGCAGGAAGTTGAAGTCCCATGAGGTAAATTACGCCACGGTTGAAAAGGAGTGTTTAGCGGTGAAGTGGGCTCTAGATTCCCTTCGGTACTATCTGCTAGGTAGGCACTTTGACATGGTTACGGATCACGCTCCGTTAAAGTGGATGGCTCAAAACAAGGAGACAAATAGAAGAGTGAATAGGTGGTTCCTGGCCCTACAGGAATTCAACTTCACAGTAAAGCATCGCCCTGGCGTTCAAATGGGGAATGTGGATGCTTTGTCTCGAGTACATGAATGCCTGATTGCTGGTGTTCCAACCCCAAGGTTAAAACAAGAGGGGGGGGTATGTGACAGCAGGAAGGTAAAGTCACCTGGTTGCATCCAGGGGGGTAGATATATTTCTCCCAGATTCAGGCTTTATGCCGACTTATACAACTAGGGAGTTGATGAAGCCCAGCTGAGGCTAGTGGGCTCATGAATGACTCATACCTCTAGGGAGAGTGCTGGGCGTCGTGAGGCAGGGAGTTGATGAGACCAGCTGAAGCTTGTCAGCTCGTTTAAGGCCTCTATAAAAACTCCCAGATTCATTAGGTGTTTGCTCATGCCTGGAACCAGACCTGTGTGGACTGTCTAGGGAGAGTGAACCCCTGTGCGGTGAGGCAAAGCCTGTGTGGCTATTTGTTTGGACTTTTACTAAACCAGGGACTTAGGGACTAGGACAGCACCAGGCTGATCCCAGTTGTTAGTTTAGGAAACCTGCATGTTTAGTCAGAGGTCAAACTGACCAGGATTTATTTTGTTTATGTTTCTTTTTGGCTTTGCTGTGTTTTTGTCACTGTACATAGAGAAATAAACCGCACCTTTTGATTTTGAAAACCACAACCTCCGTCTGCTGGCCCTGTTTTTGTGTGGGGAGCCCAACCAGGGGGTCACACACACCCGCTACCGAGTTAACCCCCTCACAATATATATATATAGATATATATAGATATATATCTATATATCTATATATATCTATATATATATATATATATGTGTGTGTGACCCATTCAATTACGCCTCCCGCTCCCAACCGCCTATAACTATTGTAGATACGGATCGGGATTAGGCAGGCTTGCTCATAGTGGTCTCTCTTACCGCAACTTGGCATGTCTGTGGTACTTCAAGGCTCTGAATTGGCAGCAAAGTCTCTAACTTGTACGAAGAGACCTTACCGGCAATCCGTCCCTCAGCTTGCATAGATAAGTGGGAGACCCTTCTATATAAATTTTGAGTCTAAAAACACATATAAATCTGCAACAATGACAAAACCCACAAAATTCCATCCCTGTGCCTGGATTTCAGTGACCATGCCCAGGGTATATCATGCACCTCTACCTACTGTTAGGTTCAAGAAACACCCTAGCTCCATGACTAACGTTACATCGGAATCTTCTAGGACAAAGAAACAAATTCGTCTATGTCCCAAATAATACCCAGGTGCTTCCTTCCCAGCAATGATCTCTCCATCCAGAACACAGAGTGGAATATCTTCCCAACATTTCACGTTAACCACCGTGTATTGACCTGCCATGCAAAGGACATCATGGTCATGCTTCCGACAGAGCGAAATATCAACCTGCCCCCAGCTTCTGTACACTCTGATCACATGTGGGTAATTTAGCCTCAAATGCACCAAGGCAGAATCCCTAGTCAGTAAGCCCACTGATGCCACCAAATATACAGACTGAAGCCTCGTACACACGACCGAGTTTCTCATCCAAAACCGACAAGAAAAGTGCCGAGAGAGCTTTATTGTCGAGAAAACCGTTCGTGTGTATGGTTTTACGACGAGAAAACTGCCGTGAATCTCGACGAGAAAAATAGAGAACCTGCTCTCTATTTTCTCGTCCGGATTCTAGATTTTCTCGTCGTGTTTCTCGTCGGCCTGTTTTGCGACGAGAAAATGGTTCGTGTGTATGCTTTTACGACTCTTCAAAAAGCGTGCATGCTCAGAATCAAGTATGAGACTGGAGCGCATCTTCTGGTAAAACAAGCCTTTGTAATGGAGATAGCACATTTGTCACGCTGTAAATTATTGCATCGTTTAAATGTTGTGCATTTAAATCTTCTTTAGAATGTTACAATAATGAAAACTAATGAACTTGTTTTGCTGCTGATATTCACACAGAGTTATGACTATCTATTTTAAACCTTTTTCATGCTGCTCTTAAGAAGATTTAGCTGTATTATATCGTGCAAGATCTTCTGAATGTTTTAATATTTATTTATTTTTTAGACAGATGTTAATTGTAATTTGTCGATGTTTTGATAGTGATCTCCCATATTTATTTTAAAATTTAGTTGTGTCAAGTTTACACCCAATTTTTTTTAAAGAACACCTTTAATGATTTTTTTTTGGTATTATCTGTCCCTTTTATTATTTTGGGTCAAATGTATCTGCTTACTCCAAAGGTAAATAAATAATTATTATAAAAAAACATAGTCAAGTATGAACTTAAACCAAAAAAACATTTATTCATGTCTAGAACAAAATAAATAGAAGGCAGCGCTGGAGAACCTGCTGCCATTTGTGCACCCATGGGACCCCAGAGCACACATCAACCCTGTGTGGACACTAAAATTGGGAGCTTGAGAAGCACAACAGTTGTGAGCACAATCTGATGCTGGCCTCCCAGAGGTCAGGAACAGCAGCAGGTGATATATATGTCCCAAGTCTGTGGTACTACAACAGGCTGCCTTCTGTCCGACCACAATGAAGCAAGGCCATCACTCCCTCGTCTTCTTGGCAGCCTTCCCTGCAGCCTTCCCTGAAGCCTTCTCTGCAACCTTCCTTCTGCGTGTGGCTGGAGGCTGGGCCACTGGAGGGGTACTCCTGTCAGGAGGAGGAGGAGGAGGTGGAGGAGAAGGGGGTGGCGCAGAAGAAGAAGGTGGAGGTGGAGGAGGAGGTGGAGGAGAAGGGGGTGGCGCAGAAGAAGAAGGTGGAGGTGGAGGAGGAGGTGGAGGAGAAGGGGGTGGCGCAGAAGAAGAAGGTGGAGGTGGAGGAGGAGGTGGAGGAGAAGGGGGTGGTGCAGAAGAAGAAGGTGGAGGTGGAGGAGGAGGAGGAGGAGGTTGAGGTTAGGAAAAGCTGTGCAACCTCACATATGGCCATATTGGGGGTAATTCTCTCCATCACCCCCTTGTTCAGCAAGGTGATGAGCAGGGGCTTGCATAGGAGGCGTTGCTCCATGCTCATCACCTTGAACTTGGCCTCAACTAGGCCGGCAATGGCCTCTTCAGGGGATGTGGGCTCCTGGAGGGTGGCATGTACCTCTCTAATAAGGGCCATTGCTGCCTCACTTGTGGTCCTGTCCCTCCTGCTTCTTTTCGGAAGGCAGATGGGAGGCACCTGAGATCTTGTGCTTCTACTCGTGCCGGCCACCTCCTGTCTGCCACTGGGCCCTGCCACCTCCTGGCTCACAGTGGGCCCTGCCTCCTCCTGGCTCACAGTGGGCCCTGCCTCCTCCTGCCTGACAGTTTCCAGACCCTCCTCCTGGCTGATTTCATCCTGTGTATGAAAAAGGGACATAGTTTATTTTTTTGGTTTATTTTTTTCACACAAATTTGAGATCATGAATGTAGCAATTTGAAAGTAAATCAAGAGAAAAGACAAATAATTTTAGGACTACATCAGATTGACTATTTTGCACCCAATTTATGGCAGACTAATGTCTATAGATATTGATTTCACTTTTGTATCCCAAAATAGTTTCTGTTTTTCATATTGGCTTATTTTTCCTGCATTAATTTTCTCAGAATACCTTTTCATTAATTACTATACCTGGCTCCAGATGTCCAAATCAGCTTCTTCCAGGATGGCTGCCTCCTCTTGCTCCAGAGAAGGCTCAGGTTGGGGGGAAGAGTGGACAGTAATGGCCTTGCCTCAATGTGGTCATCCAGAAAGGACATCCTGCTGTAGTACCACAAATTCGGGACATACACATCATCTGCTGCTGCTCCTGACCTCTGAGAAGCCAGGACCTTAGAGCGTTCAGTCCTGTATGTGCCTCTCAAGCTCCCAATTTTAGTGTCCACCTGTTTTGCTGTTGCTGTGGGCACCTTGGTATGCACAAATGGGAGCAGGCTCTCCAGCGCTGCTTTTCTTACCCCTTTTTTTCTATGTATGGGGTTTTTTGTTTCCCACAGAGCGGGCAGCTCCCTTACCCGGTCTATAAATTCCGCAAGGAATTCCTTGTCACTGATAAAGACATTCATTTTGGGTCTGCAAGCCAAAAAAAAGACCAAAAAATTATGTGAGTCACACAGTCTAACCTCCTGTAAATCTTAGTCACCATATATATCCTCCAAAATTCTCTAGACAGTATAGGCCACCAATTTCTCAAAGTCTCAAAATCACATACCTTTGTTCGCACGTCCGTCACTTTTACTCCTCTCTCCGCACACCGAACGTAGTCTAGTCACATGTGTGTTTGCTATATATACACCACGCATGCGTAAAACTACTCACACGTCGCTCCGCACACGTCGCCCGCCCATGGCGTTCTAAGTAACATCTTTTCCCCGCCCCTTCTCTTTCGGCGCGCAGACAGATATGGCGGATTCACAGCAGGTGTCTGCTAATTCCTCAAATAACGAGGAGGAGACAAGCCCGGAGACTGAGGAAACGTCACGACCAGGGAGGAGATTCAAGGCATCTAATATGTCTTACGCGGAGATGGCGGAGATGGTGGACATATTGCTAAAGTCGGATTATGACGCAAAGCATGGGCCGTATAGCAAACCTAATCGAAGGCAGGCCAAAATCATGAAGAAAGTCGTGAAGAGTCTGAAGAAGAATTTTGGGGTGAAAAGATCAAATGAGCAGCTCAGAAAGAGGTGGTCTGACCTCAAACTGAGGGAGCCGGAGCAGTTAAGGAGCATTAAGAGAATGCTTGAAAAAAGTATGTTTATTTTGTCCATTTTTCCTATTATTGTATTTCACAACTTGCATGTTGCTTCATGTTATTGCATGTTTCTATTGTACCTTACAAAATGTCATAGTTTGAACTTGGTTTGGCACAGTAATCGTTCGTTACAGACACATCGGTCAGCCACTATGCACGATTTGTATAGATTTTACAGGGTTAAAATATTTTACACAGCTGCCTGTTTTTATTCAATAGTTGTTCTTACATTGTTGGCTAGATGATGTGTTTGTAAAGAGAATGAAATGCAAACTTTAATCAGTGTAAAGGAGAGGACACTCAGCAGCTAGTTCCACATCTGTACTTTTGAGCACTATAGTGTGGGCCACCAGAACCGCCTTTTTTGGGTGCCCCACACAGGTGCATCAGTGAATTTTTGTGGTGCCTCCATGTCTAAAATTTGACAGCCAAAGTTGAATATTAAAGAATATAGTTTTTAAAAATAATGTCTTCATCTTGAAATCCCGCCCAAACAGACACTTGTACCCCACTTCCAACCAATGTATCATGTTTTTATTTTTTATACAAAATTTCTGTGTGATAACGATACCTTTTGTTTGATTCTCATAGGGGAGAGAAGACTGGGAGGAGAACACTCCAGGGAGCACAGGAACCCCACACCTTCTAAACAACCCCAACCTCACCAAGAACCCCAACCTGAGGGTGTTGAGGAAGTTGAAGAGGTGGAGGAAGGAGAAGTGCTGGAAGGAGAAGTGGATGACGTGGTGGAACTGGTCACCACAACAGGTCAGTATCTGTCACCACAGCTTCAGGTAAGAGATGTAGGCCTGCAGAGTTATAATTCCTTTTATTTATTTTTATAGGGGATGTAAATGTTGTGGTGAAAGAAAGTACGCATTTCTCTGCTGACAGTGCCCTACAAATCATACAGCAAGTGATGGAATGTAGCACAGAACTGGACAGAATTAAGCAAAGAATTAATGTGATGGATCAAACCTTTAAGGACATCCTAGATGTTTTGGGGAGAATTGAATAAGGCATCAAAACCCCCATTTTTAGTTTGAGATTGTTCCTCCCCCTTTTTTAAGCTTTTAGACAATCAATCAAGCCAAAATTTGAATATGCACACATGTGCCATCTGCCATCAAGGGATATCCATGTACGTCTTATGGGGGTGCAACCCCTTCCTCGTATCTCAAGTAGGTGAACTGAAGAAGGGGTTGCACCCCCAAAACACGTCCAATGATCACCCCTGATGACAGATAGCACATGTTGACAATAGGGATCAGGAGTCTAAAATCCCTATTGGAAATGACTTCTAATTGTGTGCATATTCAAATTTTGGCTTGGCCAGGGGTGCCAATACCCCATATTAGGACGGCCACATAGAGACATTTTTTGTGTAATTGAATGTCTCATATTGCCAAGAGGTATCCGATGTTGTAGTTTGTTGAATGCTACTGATGTTTTTGTATTTTCATTAAAAAAAATGACGGTTTGGGGCCAGCCAAAAAAATATATATACATACTGTTCTATTTACCATGTGTGTGAATGTGCACAGAGTAAAATTTTTGAACAACAACAAAGTGTAGCTTCTTTTTCAAATACGCTCTAACCTTATTTGTGTATATTTTTGTGGTTCATAGTGAAATGGTTGGTATTTACTAAAGGAAAATACACTTGGCACTACAAATGCACTAAGATAAACTAGGAGACAGGAAAAAACAAAAGTTAAAAGATTTAATCAGATTTTTATTTAGTTCTTTCTCCAAGAAGATTTACACATGGCCTGGCATAGGAATTGCCCCCCTACCCGTGAAATATTCCAGATATTTCTCACGAACCTCACGGGCATTTTGGGGGGGCAAGCCAGGACGGGCAGATTCGAGGCCCGGCAGGGTATTGCCATATGAAAATCCTGCCTCAGGCAATATTGAGGCCATATAATTTGTGGATTTTCGGCTCAGAAAGTTATGGAGCACACAGCAGCATAAAACCACATAGTTAATTTTGTACACCGCCAAGTGAATAGGAGTCATAAAAAGGCAGAACCGGCTGGCCATTATCCCGAAGGCATTTTCTACGACTCTTCGGGCCCTGGCCAGCCGGTAGTTGAACACCCTCTTCTCTGGGGTCAGGGTCCTCTGGGGAAATGGCCTTTGAGGTGCGGTCCGAGTCCGAAGGCTTCATCAGCCAAAAAAACAAAGGGGAATTCCTTCAACATTACCTGCATCCGGTGGCAATGCAAGGTCGTCACTCTGGAGACGGAGGGCAAACTCCGTCTGGATGAAGGATCCCCCATCGGACATCCGGCCATTCTTCCCCTCATCCACATAGAGGAATTCATACCGTGCTGACACCGCCGCCATCAGCACAATGCTATGAAACCCCTTGTAGTTGAAGAAGTAGGACCCAGAACGGGGTGGCGGCACAATGCGGACGTGCTTCCCGTCAATGGCTCCACCGCAATTGGGGAAGTCCCACCGCGTGGCAAACTCCGATGCCACAGTCTGCCATTCCCGTGGCATGGAAGGAAGCTGTGAAGTCAAACAAGATAAAAAAATATTAGTACTTTTGCACATAACATTGCAAGCAGATTATAACAAAATACATTCGAGCCCAACATCAATCAAAATCTCAGTTTAATGTGTTTTTAAAAAGTATAATGGAAGGCTTAAGTATCATATTCATCACCCCCTTTGATGGTCCATTATAATCAAATTGGGGGGGGGGCTAGATGTGTTTGGCCACAGGATAGCATTGCAGTGGCGGTGCATCCAGAGTGGGCGCTGGAGCGCTGCCCCCTCTCTCCTGCGCCCGTCACTTAGAACAATACATAGGTTCATGCCTTGCATTAACCTAGGTATTGTCAATGCCGCCCACTATTCAGGTGGATGGCCCCCTGTTGAGCGACGGCCATATGAATAACTGCGCCATTTTTGGGGTGAAAATTGCCTATCAGAGACAGGGGGGCAAATAGCCTTGGCGATTACAGCCTGAGGGATGTAATTGGCTTCATAAAAGTTAACCAGGGGATGCAGGGGGGGGGCATTCCTTGGGTAAACACTGACAGGCTCCTCTGCCAATCATGTTCACCAAGTCTGTTTACCGGTAACCTGATTGGCTGATGCAACATCGAGGGCAGGAGAAGACATCAAGGACAGAAGAAGGATGGCGCTGACCAGAAGAAGGTAGGTGCAGGGCTGGGGGGGAACTAGCTGCATTGGAGGGGGCAAACTGGCTGCATTGGAGGGGGCAAACTGGCTGCATTGGAGGGGGCAACTGGTGGTGTTTAATAGGCACAGTCGCAAAAATGGAGGAAGTTTATATATAAAATTTTGGGGTGGCCCCCCAAACATTTTGAGCAACAGCCGCCACTGATGGAGAGGTTAGTGAAGGGAAATATGCATGGAGGAGAAAAAAGGGGCATTTAAAAGCTTACATGCATGCATGAGGACAAAGGGGACATTCTTAGCATATTACAATCATGGTAATTAGGGAAGGATGAAAGAAATACAATACATTATCATACATGAAATACATAAAATGTGATGTTAATGGAGAAAACTTACCCTAATATAGTCCTCCTGCAGGACTTGTATAATGGAAGAACAGGTGTCTGGGATTATGAGGCCCAGAGCCTGGGGGGAGATGCCTGTCGTGAACTTCAAGTCCTGAAGACTTCTCCCTGTCGCCAGGTAACGTAAGGTGGCAATGAGCCTCTGCTCAGCACTGATGGCTTCCCGCATAACGGTGTCCTGCCTGGTAATATAGGGGGACACCAAAGCCAAAAGATGTTGAAAAACGGGGTCAGACATCCGCAGAAAATTCCTGTAGTCCTCAGGATTATTCTCGACGATCTCCCGCAGCAGAGGCATATGGCAGAATTGGTCCCGCTGGAGCAACCAATTCTTGGTCCATGAACTCCTCCTCACCCCGTTCATGGACTCGTCTTGGTCCAAAACAAGCAGACCAACACCAAGCGCCCGCACAGCACGAACTCGACGACGAGAACGTACCCGCGACTTGGCTAGGAAGCGGTCGTCTTATCAGAACGTACTAAACAGAACGCACTTTAGAACAGCAAGGCCTATGAAGAACAAACTGAAATTCAGAAACAAACGGGCAAGAATGCACTGTAAAACAGATACGACCTGTCTACACGCCCTGAAAGACAAGATACGAACCCACAAGCACAAACTGAACCGCAGAAAAGGAACTGAAAGCACGAAGACTGAAAAGCGTTAATCGTCTCTTCCCAAACTTTTACTTCACACGCGGTAACACGAGATCAGCAAAAGCAGCCCAAGGGGTGGCGCCAGGGAAATCGATCTTCCCCTTTATACTGCCGTCATACGTGCTGGATGTGACTGCGCAGAACAACGACGAGATTTGGAATTGTCAGTGTGTACGCATGGAAAGCTTGACGAGAAACTCGTCAAGGTTAACAAGAATCTCGTCGAGAAAAACTACGTGTTTTTAACAACGAGAAACTCGGTCGTGTGTACGAGGCTTGAGTCTGCACTTCTGTAGATGGGATCATACAGCATAACACCTTTCACAATCCAAACTAGTACAGCCCATCCAGGCATTCGACCACCCCCCCTTTTTTTTTAAATACACTAATATAGGTTCCCCTGGCCTTTACACAGTGCACTTTTATATTTTAACACTTGTTTTTTTAGTATGCAGTAGTCATCACTAGTCACTCCTCACCATGCACTTTCACCTTAAAGGGCACCAATATTAGAGCCCTAGCACACAATGCACTTGAGGGAGAGTATGGGGGACTTTATTCCCCCATCCCCTCCCCTCTTCTTTTCTTTTTTTCTACTCTCTCCCTCCCCCATCTCTCTCTCTTTCTTTTTCTCTCCTCCTCCTCCTCAGTAAACATCTCTCCCTCCTTCCCGCCTGACCCCCCTAGTCACCAGCATACAGACAATGGGGGTTTCATGGCTAGGTTTTTCATATAGGAGTTGTAACGGGAGGGCCCGTGGAACCCAGAAGTTCTTAGAAAGTATGAGCCAGGAAATAATGGACATTGAGAATATGTCTTGGATTGCTTTAAAATGGGTCTGTAATATTAATCCACAGGATATCTGTAAAATAACTATTTACTGTTTGTTGATCCTGAACTCAACAGGTTAATTGAAAAGGGCTGATGTGTTTAACTTCAACCAACTGTCTGCCTGTTGTAATGTTAGTGAATCCCAAGTAACACTAAAGATCTCCTCTTTGTGGATTGTGATAATTAACTCTGCAATTGTGGGTGTAGCGGGGTGTTCCCCTTTAATGCAGAGAGACAAGAAGTTCCAGGTGAGAGGTGAGTCGGGAGGAAGTAAAGAGACATTATGGAAGTGAAAGCAGAGGAGAGAGAGACTACATCTCCCAGTACATCTTGCAGCACCCAGGGTACATTGCTCCGGAACAGAGACTGCTGGGGCAGACATTTTCTAAAGGGGAGGTGGAGTTTGTTCGGTCTCTTTGGACACCCCTCTCCTAGCAAGAGGATCTCTGTGCTGAACTGCTGTGTGCACAAGGCCTGAAGCCTGGGCCGTGTGCTCCTTTCCAAAGAGCCCCTCTGCCAGCCTAGCAGAGCTTTAGAGACATCTTCTCCTCCTTGCTGCAGTACACCAGAAGGATTGAAGACTTGGATGTCGGTGGATTCCTGTTCCTAGACGAATCGATGGAGGAAACGGACTTGGACTTGTCCAGGTGGTGAGAGCTGTTTAAAGACAAATCCTTTATCTTTACTATTCGTTGGGATTACAAAGTTGTTCTTCAAGTGCACCACCGAAAGATTGCTAGCGAATCTTGTTTCACTGAACTTCTATTTAGATCAGTCAGGCCTGACTGCATAGGTAGACATTGCTGGGTGTTAGTCTACCCATGAGGGGAAGTAGCTGTAAAAGGGCAGCGCTAGAGTTGCATAGCAATACTTTATTATTCTGATTACTCTGTTTATCTTTATTACTGTTTATTGCAGGGATCTGCAACTTGTTATACTGTTGTTTATTACTTGCCCATTAGCCTCAGTAAAATATCTGGGTCAAGTACATTGGTGTCAGTTTCACTTACTTTAATAGAAGTTTTAAAGTATATCACTGTGTGTGTTTGCCATAGGACTGCGTCACCTAGAGTTGCGGTCACGCGGTCCTATCTCCCCTTACTAGCTGTGCCACGGGAGGTTAGAGCCGATTGCCAGGGGTTGACAGCAGTGCACTACAGGGCCCAAATCAATACCAGCGGCTCTCTTAACTGGGGGTAGCACTACACGTGGGGGCTCGAGTCCGGGATCCTTGTACGTTGCACGCTGCAATCAAGCCGGTCAGAAGTACCAGCATGGACCCGCTAGCAATGTCACAGTGGTGCGCAGCGATTGGTGCCGATCCAACCGCGGCGGTAGTCATTGAACTCCCAGGGGAAAGATGGAAGGAAGAGGAGATAAAACAGCTCGTATTCTTACTGTCTCCGAGCCACAAAGCATGGGTGATGGATTTTAGGCCAGATCCAGTGATCTTGTTTACATACGCACTGGTAGAATGGAAAAACGAAATCCCAGAGCATTTTAAAAGTCAGAGTATACGAGCCATAGATAATCAGATCTATCACTTGATACATACGCTGCCAGTGAAGGGAGAATGGTTCCAGACACCAAAACCATCATCTCCACAGATATCTCCCCCGCCATCCCCTAAGGCGGAAAAGCAGAAGGATACAGAGAGTCCCAGATCATCACCGGCCACCCTTAGTGCAGAACTGTGCGCTGTCTTGCAGGAAATTGTAGCCCAGTGTAAGAAGGATCCCACAGACTACCCGATGTCAGGATACAGGAAACTCAGGATATTTTCTGGAAAGAAACCTGTACCTTCGGAAGAAGAGGGATTTGAAGAGTGGCTAGACGGCGCCACTCAGGCCCTAGAAGAATGGGAGGTCCCGGAGCGACAAAAGAAGCAGAGAATTGTTGAAAGTTTAAAGGGGCCTGCTCTGGATGCCATACGTAACCTGAAGATAAGCAGGAAAGACTGTACTGCACAGGATTACTTAGACATCCTGTAGAATGTGTTCGGTGGGACAGAAAAAATCACTGAGCTTACCTATCAGCTGGAGCACTGCTACCAGAAGACAGGCGAGAAACTATCAGAATATATGGGACGTCTAGACAAGATCCTGCATAGGATCATTTTGAAGAAGGGGATCGACCCAGGGAAAGTAGACGAGGCCCATGCTCAACAGGTATTGAGGGGAGCTCAGCCCCTGGATCCTATTGCATTGGCGCTACGCACCCGACAGGATGGGAAGAGCCTGGAATACCCCAACTTGATTCGGATAGTCAGGGAGGAGGAGGCTGTGTTGGAAGAGAAAAGGAGGAGTCAACATACCGAACCAACTACCCTCCCTGCGGTGGGAGTCAGATCAGCCATGGCTACTGAATGGGACTCAGAAATGGAGATCCTGAAGAACCAAATGACCCAGATGCTGGATCTTTTGACCTCACTCCTGTCTAAAAACTCAGGAATGGAGGAACCAGAGGAAATTAAGAGTGAACCACGCCGGAGCAGTTCAACACCAACCTCCCCACAGGAGAGAAGAGAGATTGTCTGTTTCAACTGTGGAGGTGTAGGCCACTATCAGCGAGTATGTCCAAGTCCACGAATGGAGACAGAAGGCTGGCGGAGGCCTCAGAGAAGTGACCCAAGAATGGAGAGAAGATCCGGGCCTTCAAAAATAACTTTCCCTGAATCTGCGAGGGAGCGGTGGAGGACACCTGCAGTCTATGCCGTCTCAGTGAACAACGCCTATCAGCCTTCCAAACAACGCCAGAAACGGCATTCCCAGCGCCGGAAGCTGAAGAGAGCACAAGTCCAAGTATGCCAGCCTGCTGTTACAGGTGTTTCCAAAAGGACTGCTACCCAATTGGTAGGTCCTCTGCCTGTAGTGCCTGTTCTGATCGAAGGGATCTACACCAGAGCCATCCTTGATACAGGTGCTCAGGTTACCCTAATGACCAGAGACTTTTACAAGAAGTACCTGTCATACCTGCCCCTGGAAGAGATGGGAGACACCAAGATTCAGGGTATCCTAGCAGAAGAGTACTCTTGTGATGGATGTGTGCGGATCAAGTTGTCGTGTGATCCATTGAGGGCTGGGGAGCCCCAGAACTTTGAGACACTGGCCATTGTCTGTCCCTGGCTGCCAGGGCCCTCAAGAAGCTCTCTCATCATTGGGACCAATACCGATCTGGTGAAACGGCTTTTAGCCCCTGCTGTCCCCAGATGTGATCCCATACCCTCACTACCGGAAGAGGTTCCTGCTTCAGTACCAGAGGAAGAACCAAGAGTAGCTGAGACTGTGACTCCCAGGGAGAAGAGAAGGAAGAGAGTCATTCATCCTCCCCGGAAACTAACTCATGATCAGATGGGAGAAAGTTCCGAAGACACGGTCCTAACCTGAAGAAGGACCATGCCCACATCTGGTCCCTCCACTGTACATTTGGTGGAGGGCAACCCCAACTCACTCCCTGGCACAGTTAGGCAGGCCACTTCCAATAATATGGCCTGTGGGCAGGACAATCTTCTTCACCATGCTAGGTGGGAGATTCCCCTGCCAGGTTCCCTTGCAACTGTGAACTATCTTTTATGTACATATTGTTGATGCTGTCTTTGGGGACCAAAGATTCAAAGTGGGGGGAGTGTGTAGCGGGGTGTTCCCCTTTAATGCAGAGAGACAAGAAGTTCCAGGTGAGAGGTGAGTCGGGAGGAAGTAAAGAGACATTATGGAAGTGAAAGCAGAGGAGAGAGAGACTACATCTCCCAGTACATCTTGCAGCACCCAGGGTACATTGCTCTGGAACAGAGACTGCTGGGGCAGACTTTATAAAGGGGAGATGGAGTTTGTTCGGTCTCTTTGGACACCCCTCTCCTAGCAAGAGGATCTCTGTGCTGAACTGCTGTGTGCACAAGGCCTGAAGCCTGGGCCGTGTGCTCCTTTCCAAAGAGCCCCTCTGCCAGCCTAGCAGAGCTTTAGAGACATCTTCTCCTCCTTGCTGCAGTACACCAGAAGGATTGAAGACTTGGATGTCGGTGGATTCCTGTTCCTAGACGAATCGATGGAGGAAACGGACTTGGACTTGTCCGGGTGGTGAGAGCTGTTTAAAGACAGATCCTTTATCTTTACTATTCGTTGGGATTACAAAGTTGTTCTTCAAGTGCACCACCGAAAGATTGCTAGCGAATATTGTTTCACTGAACTTCCATTTAGATCAGTCAGGCCTGACTGCATAGGTAGACATTGCTGGGTGTTAGTCTACCCATGAGGGGAAGTAGCTGTAAAAGGGCAGCGCTAGAGTTGCATAGCAATACTTTATTATTCTGATTACTCTGTTTATCTTTATTACTGTTTATTGCAGGGATCTGCAACTTGTTATACTGTTGTTTATTACTTGCCCATTAGCCTCAGTAAAATATCTGGGTCAAGTACATTGGTGTCAGTTTCACTTACTTTAATAGAAGTTTTAAAGTATATCACTGTGTGTGTTTGCCATAGGACTGCGTCACCTAGAGTTGCGGTCACGCGGTCCTATCTCCCCTTACTAGCTGTGCCACGGGAGGTTAGAGCCAATTGCCAGGGGTTGACAGCGGTGCACTACAGGGCCCAAATCAATACCAGCGGCTCTCTTAACTGGGGGTAGCGCTACATGGGTATTGTAAATTAGCAGACAGACAGTTTGGGAAATGGAAAGGTAATGCATAGTCATTTAAGCTGTAAAGGTATTAGCTAATGAACTCACCTGTTGTCTGCTAAGAGATGTCAGAATAATGTGTATTGGGGGGGCTCATTATGTAACCATTGTGTGATGTTGTGGGTGGAGTTGTTCATTTGGACTACAGTATTCTTTTAGTGTATATAAGAGCCTGTTTTTCTCAATAAAGTGTCAGACCTGCTGGAAACCACACAGAGCTGTGTCTCGTGTGTGGAGGGAGAATTATTTGTATTGGGCCTTATTCAGCTGGTTGGGGTGTCTGGTAGCTGGCGTGTGTTCGAGAATGGAATATCCTAAACGACGTTAACCCCTGTCGTTACAGGAGTGGTAGACCATCTACTATTATTATTATTAATTTTTTTTTTTTTTTTTTCTGTAAGGGGATATATTGAGACCGTATATGTGTTTTATGTATTTATGTATTGAAATGTGTGTTATGTGATGTTGAAAATTAATAAAGAAGAATGATCCGGATTAGTGTAAGCGACGTGTTTTGGCAAAGTCTTACTGAGCGGTAATGCTAACTCATCAGGCCACTGACCCTCATACAGAGACTGTACAATCAGCTTGCAATTGGTTGATAACTCTGCCTGCCCCTGCGTGCACGCCAGAGCCACTGACATATTTCTGTCCTGTACCATCTCACACTCTCTACCAACTTCTCAACATGGTTGAAAAAATCCTGAGCCACTTCACACTGGGTATTTATGTGACTTTGTTGAATGTTATTAAGGATGCCACCAATCTCTCTACAAAGCCCCGCTTATTGTCTGAAGCTATGGCTGTGAGTTTGTTTCTCAGGAGACCGATGTCCATTCCATTAACAACACACATCCCAGCTCCTATTCCTCCAATATAGTGCTGAATACATCCCTCCTCTTTAGTCTTACTCCTCAGAAATACGCGTCCTGCATGAACCTCATTCTGTGTCCGCACATCTCTGGGAACAAGCCATTGGTACCATGACCGCACTCGATTCAGTGTATACTCAGCACATATTGGGTAATAGGTTTTTATCAACCACTGTGAGATGTTGAAGCGCCATGTGGTGAAGGCATACTGTACCCTGGTAGCCAGCGTTTGTTACCTTTATTTAACGGAGCATTCTCTTGTGTGTAGTCACTGGCATTACCTGTGCAGGGTTTCAACCTTTCAGGTGAGACATCAACTAGGTGTATCTCCCACATGTCCAGTAACCGAGAGCTTCTCTATAGGACTGCTAAGATTGAGACACCACCAATATGAGGAAGTTTTCACCCCATTGATGTGTCACCTGGCACCCTCTAGTCTGGCCAACAGACACCTTATTATGCATAAGTGCCAGCCTCCTAGGTACCTGCACCATATTAATTCAGTTATGTCAATACATGTCACACATTAAAAAAAAACTTTCCTTCTTCCAATTCCTCCTCCCATAAAAAAAAAAAAAAAAACATTTTTCAAGTATTAATCTGAATCTTTTATCTCCTGAACGCTTATCAGAACAAATTTGCGGTGTTGTATGGCACAGACAAACTGCCAACCAGATGAACATCTTTTATTTCTGTTCCAGAATCATCTCCAATCTCGCTCCACCAGGACAATGGAAGTGAAAAACAAGAGCAGAATCAAATTCTTATCCATAATATCTACTCGCTTGCTTACTTATAGTTCCCTCCTTGAAACACAGGAATTTAGTATTCCTGACTTCTGAAACTCTGAACAAATTAACAAAACAACCATGATTCCTTTAGCTGCTTGCCGACCGCCGCACGCAGATATACGTCTGCAGCATGGCACGGGCAGGAAAAATGACCTATATATACGTCCCCTTTAAGAAGCGGCATTGTAGACACGGGCGCCCGCCGCAAGCTCCGTGACTCCGACCACGGGTCCCGCGGACTCGATGTCCGCGGGCATACCCGCGATCGTGTCACGGTGAGGAAGAACGGGGAAATGCTGATGTAAGCAAGAATTTCCCCAGTCTTCCTAGTGACAGGACAGTGATCACAGCTTCCTGTAATCGGAAGCTGTGATCACTGTCGTGTCACACACAGCCCATCCCCCCTACAGTTAGAAGCACTCCCTAGGGCACACTTAACCCTTTCAGCGCCACCTAGTGGTTAACCCCTTCACTGCCAGTGTCATTTTCACAGTAATCAGTGCATTTTTATAGCACTGATCGCTGTAAAAATGACAATGGTCCCAAAAATGTGTCAAAAGTGTCCGATGTGTCCGCCATAATGTCGCAGTCATGATAAAAATCGCAGATCGCCGCCATTACCAGTAAAAAATAAAATAATAATAAAAATGCCATAATTCTATCCCCTATTTTGTAGACGCTATAACTTTTGCGCAAACCAATCAATATACGCTTATTGCGATTTTTTTTTACCAAAAATATGTAGAAGAATACGTATAGGCCTAAACTGAGGGAAAAAATGGGGGGATATTTATTATAGCAAAAAGTAAAAAATATAGATTTTTTTTCAAAATTGTCGCTCTATTTTTGTTTATAGCGCAAAAAATTCAAACTGCAGAACTGATCACATACCACCAAAAGAAAGCTCTATTTGTGGGAAAAAAAAGGACTTCAATTTTATTTGGGAGCCGCATCGCGCGACAATTGTCAGTTAAAACGACGCAGTGCCGAATAGCAAAAAGTGGCCTGGTCTTTGGCCAGCAAAATGGTCCGGGGCTTAAGTGGTTAGGATGAACCCACTCTAAAATGGATCCCCATGGTACGAGCAAAAATGTAAAAAAAATTAACGTGAACGTTGCTTCTCAAAAATCTAAATTTTAAGCATTTAAAAAACAATGCATTTATCTGTATTTTAAGACCTGTGCACTAACCCCCCTTTCAGGTGGACAAAGTCTAAACCTTTTGGAACTTTTTCCAGCTGAATGAAAAGAAAAACAAACAAATTAAGTAAAAAAAAACAACAACAACTCCAGCAGCTAAAATGGCTTCCTACCAACGCTTGTCTTAAACAAAATGTATTCAGGTTCTAATTGGGGACATAGTCAATGACCATCTATTCAGCTGCTGCTTGAGGGCATGGCCAATGAACCCCCTTTCAGGTGGACTAAACCTAACAATTTTTCCACCTGAACAAAACAAAAATTAAATAGATGACTAAACAAATAACAAAAACAATAATAAAACAAAAAAATACAAAATAATAAAAAAAAAATTAAAAGTTAAAAAAAATGACAAAACAAATTTGAAAAGGAAAATAAAAAATAATAAAACAATTAAAAAATTAAAAAGTTAGATAAAAAAAGTAATAAAATAATAAAAAAAAATTAGAAAAAAAATTAAAAGAAAAAAAAAATGACAAAAAAAAAATAACGATCCAGAGGCTTATCCTTGAAAATATTAAAATATACACACATGTATATATATATATATATATATATATATATATATATATATATATATATATATATAATCAAGGTCCTCTATAATATTCCCAACATGAAGGGCAAATCCCCCCCCCCCCCAGTGATAGATTTGAATGAACATGCGGCTCCCTCCATTTTGCACAGTAATGCCTTTCCTGTCTTAATTGAGTATTATGGCCCCTATGCCTTGGATTGCTACCCCATCTTACAGAATAAACTTCATAACGCTTTGGGGTCATTTTAGGGTGGTGTGATCTTCTTTTGATATCATTATTTGCTGCACAACAATATTTGGTGATGTGACCCCCATTTTACACAAAAAAACATTTAAGGGCCGGCCTCCCTGCATGGGCACTTCTCTAAGCATATGGCGATGGAGACTCACATTGCTGCATAATATTATTATGATGGGCAAAATTAGTACTACCAAAGTCGGGGGGCGGAATTGGACTCCCTGCCCTGCAAAGGCATTACCGGGCAGTCCACTTGACCAGGGTAGTGGACTGGAGGCTTCATGCCAACTACAAGGGTTGGGTGTTGCTGGAAAAATTGATCTCTGGTACCGAACTTCACCTCATTCCTTGGTTCTCAAAGAAACACATACCGGCTAACATTTACTCTCACCCTCTTGTCCGAGCAACCGTGCATGCCTTTGATAGGGCGTGCAAAGTACACTCACTTTAAACCATGCACTGTGCAATCACGCCCATCAAGGGTAATCCAGACTTTCCTCCTGGTATGGAATGGGCCTTCCTAACAGCAGAATGGCCTTACGCAGAAATGCAGGCCAAGCACTTCTTTTCCAGAGGACGGTTTCTCCGACAAGGTCATTGTCTAACACAAAGGCCTCGTACACACGGCCGAGATTCTCGTTGAAAAAAACGTAAGAAAATTGTCCCGGCCGAGTGTACACACGCTCGATTCAAAGAACCCGCGGTTCTTTGAATGGAGTGTACGCGGTGACGTCATTGACTACGACGAGCATGCGCTCGTCACATTCGATGCCGTCGGCGCCATCTTGGTATACCCTATCTATGCCTAGGAAGCTACCGCGCATGCGTCGAAGTCATTTCGAGCATGCGCGGGCTTCCCGGCGAAAAGGTAAGTGTACACACACACAATTTTCTCGTCGAGAAACAGGCTGACGAGAATCTCGATGAGAAAATAGAGAGCAGGATCTCTATTTTCTCGTCGAGATTCTTGTCGCTTTTCTTGACGAGAAACCATACACACGAACGAATTTCTCGGCAAAAAATCTCTGCCAGCAAGTTTCTTGCTGGTTTTTGCCGAGAAACTCGTTCGTGTGTACGAGGCTAAAGTCTTTCACCTTCTGGGCCTACATTCAACTGAAACATTTCCTGGACAGTCCAGTGAATAGAGAAAACTTTACGAAAACTCCCACAGTATTGGAATCGCTGTTCTCAGGCTCCTCTCCCCAGAGTCACCTAATCTCAGGGCTTTATGCCACAATGTTTGGGGAGTCTTATGCCTCCCTGAGATCGGGAACATGCCTGTTGGGAGACTGAGCTGGATACAGTGATCGATGATACCACTTGGGATTGAGTGCATCTGTATATTCACAAGGGCTCCCTGAATGTTCATACTGAGGAGAATGGATACAAAATAAAAACGAGGTGGTATAGAACACAGAAAATCCTCCACAAATTCATCCTGGCGGTATCAGACCAGTGCTGGAGGTGTAAACAGGGTCTAGGCACACTCCTCCATATTTGGTGGACATGCCCACTGATTCAGTCATATTGGCGTAAAGTAGACATGTGCATTCGTTTTCGTCCGAATGCATTTTCGTCCGAATTTCAGGTATTTTCGATATAGTTTTAACAAACGAAAACGAAAATGCAGAATCCGAAAACTGAAAGATCCAACATAAACAAATGCTTTATTTTCGTTTTCTTTGCAACAACAGTTCAAATAGATAGGAGATTCGACATGAGGCTGACAATAACAATCTGTGTCCATCGAACCTGTGGTCGAATGTGCCTAACCTTAACTCTATTAGTCCAAGATTATTCTACATAGAGAGAAAAGATTCGACATAGAGAGGAAAGATTTGACATAGAGAGAAAAGATCGCTGCTGAAATTGGGTGGGGGAAGTAAAATAAAAATAATGATGATGATGAATGTTATTGGCTGATTGTAACCAAAGAGGAGGAGCAGTAAAATAGCTA
Source organism: Rana muscosa (assembly GCA_029206835.1). NCBI lineage: Eukaryota > Metazoa > Chordata > Amphibia > Anura > Ranidae > Rana > Rana muscosa. The sequence goes on along the minus strand of CM055118.1, from coordinate 363,257,454 downwards.
GAACTAACTTGACAATTCAACGTGAACGACGAAGATTCGACAAAGCATCGAAAAACATACAAACGTTGAATCTGTCATTGAAGGCTTATGGTGTCTGTTGAAAGTTTTAAGCAGATTAGACGGAGCAGATAAACTGTACGATGCCACAATCGTACATTTCCAGTCAAATACTCTGCCCATAGGCTATAGAAAAATTCTAATGTTGGTTGACTAGTAATAATAATTAATAAATACAATTATTACTAGTCATACAACATTATAATTCTACTATAGCTTATAGGCAGAACATTCGACTGGAAATGTACGATTGCAGCGTCCTACAGTTTCGCTGCTCCGTCGAATCTTCTTTGAACATTCGACAGACACTAAAAGCCTTCAATGACAGATTCGACCTCAATTAATTCAGATTTTTGGACGAATGCAATTTCTAACGAAAAACGAAATACATAAAAACGAATTTCGGGAGTAACTAAATAAATCTATTTTTCGAACGAAAACGAAATTCCGAAACAAAATATTTCAGTGTGCACATGTTTAGCGTAAAGTACACAAGGTGGTGACTAAGATATCCTTGCTTGCTTTGGAGTTTGCGTTTGTGGAGCTTACCTCCTTCACCTCTCCAAAATTTCCCGTAAGAAATATTATAGGTCACTAGCTATGCATATGATTAGAGTTGAGCGGACACCTGGATGTTCGGGTTCGACGGGTTCGGCCGAACTTTGCAAAAAAGTTTGAGTTCGAGACCAGAACTTGACCCGAACTTGACTCCGAACCCGAACCCCATTGAAGTCAATGGGGACCCGAACTTTTGAGGACTAAAATGGCTCTAAAAAAGTAATGGAAAGGGCTAGAGGGCTGCAAATGGCAGAAAATGTTGTTAAGCGCATGGCAAGTGCTCTGCAAACAAATGTGGATAGGGAAATAACTTAAAATAACATAAAATACATAAAAATAAAAAATAATATTCTTGACTAGTGATGAGCCGAACACCCCCGGGTTCGGTTCGCACCAGAACCCGCGAACGGACCGAAAGTTCGTACGAACATTAGAACCCTATTAAATACAATGGATGCGAACGTTCAAATTCTAAAGTGCTAATTATAACAACTATTATGCATGTTATTGTCCTAAAAAGGGTTTGGGAACCCGGGTTGTGCACCAGGGGACATGTATCAATGCAAAAAGAAGTTTTAAAAACGGTCGTTTTTCGGGAGCAGTCATTTTAATGATGCATAAAGTGAAAAAAAAAAAGTCAAATATTCCTTTAAATATCGTACCTGGGGGGTGTCTAAAGTATGCCTGTGAAGTGCCACGTGTTTCCCGTGTTTAGAACTGTCCCTGCACAAAATGACACTTCTAAAGGAAAAAAAAGCCATTTAAAACTGCTTTCGGCTTTAATGTAATGTCTGGTCCCGGTAATATGGATGAAAATCTTTAAGAAAAATGGCATAGCTACCCCATGACCCCCCCCCCCTACCCCAGCCCATTACCAGCCCCTTTGGGTCTTGTATGGATATTAAGGGGAACCCCGCACATAAAATAAAAAAGGCCCTATATACTCTGAACAGCCGTATACAGGCGGTGCATACAAGACAGGGACTGTAGGTTTGTTCTTATGTAGAATCTGTTTGTAATTTTGAACAGGTACATTGTTTAAGTGTAGCTCCAGCCCAAAAATCTATTTTTAAACTTTTTGGAAAACATAGGTAAGGGTTATCACCCCTGTAACATTTGTTTTGCTGTCTGTGCCCCTGTTCAGAACATTTCACCTCACTTTCCGTCCCAATGACAACTGTTTTTGAAATGTGGTGTTTTTCTTGAAACAAGGATTGGTGATAAAGCATCAGTACAGAGGAGACACCTTTCTCCCATATTAATTCTTACAGGAGAGAATTTTCCTTCCTAGTGGTAGATTTCCTCTCACTTCCTGTTGTCTTCTTGCGTTTGCAAGTAGGAGTCGTTTGTAAGTTGGATGTTTGAAAGTAGGGACCTGCCGTATATACTCTGCAGAAATAGGCCCCTTAGTTGTTGGTGTTGGCACAACACTGTAAGCACTCACAGTTACTCTTGGTTGGTGCTGGAACGCCCTGCTGTCAACTATTATATCAGGAATTTTAATTACATATAATTGTTGAACAGTGGTAGTAAAAATTGGGCCTTTGATGGTGGTGCTGGTGCCACAACACTGTAAGCCCTGACAGTTAATCTTGGTGGGTGCAGCAATGGGCCCTGCTGTGAATTATTAGATCAAGAATTGTAATTGCATGCCCCTGTTGAACAGGGGCTGAAAAATTGGGCCTTTCGTGGTGGTGGTGGTGGTGGTGGTGTTGCCACAACACTGTAAGCCCTCAGAGTTACTCTTGGTGGGTGCAGGAATGGGCCCTGCTGTGAATTATTAGATCAAGAATTGTAATTACATGCCCCTTTTGAACAGGGGCTGAAAAATTGGGCCTTTCGTGGTGGTGGTGGTGGTGGCGTTGCCACAACACTGTAAGCCCTCAGAGTTACTCTTGGTGGGTGCAGGAATGGGCCCTGCTGTGAATTATTAGATCAAGAATTGTAATTACATGCCCCTTTTGAACAGGGGCTGAAAAATTGGGCCTTTCGTGGTGGTGGTGGTGGTGGCGTTGCCACAACACTGTAAGCCCTCAGAGTTACTCTTGGTGGGTGCAGCAATGGGCCCTGCTGTGAATTATTAGATCAAGAATTGTAATTGCATGCCCCTGTTGAACAGGGGCTGAAAAATTGGGCCTTAGGCACTGGTGGCACAACACTACAACCCCTCACAGATACTGTACTTGGAGCACAGCAATGAGCCCTGTTGCAAAGTATTGCTTCAAAAATTGTAATGACACGCCCCTGTTAAACAGGGGCTGAAAAATTGGGCCTTAGGCACTGGTGCCACAACACTCCAACCCCTCACAGATACTGTACTTGGAGCACAGCAATGAGCCCTATGGCAAATTATTGCTAAAAAAATTGTAATTACACGCCCCTGTAAAACAGGGGCTGAAAAATTGGGCCTTAGCCACTGGTGGCGGCACCCATAAACAAAAATGATCTTCCAAGCTATCATCATCAATCGTATCATTGAGGACTCGGAGGAGGAGGATAGCCAGTCAACATAACAGCACAGGCACTCAGCATCAGCATCAGTCTTGAAGGGATGTGACATGTTAAAATCAATTAGTCTGTTATATCAGCATCAGGTGTGTGGTAGCTGGTGGTGATCCAAGACTGGTTCATCTTGATGAAAGTCAGTCGATCAACCGAGTCGGTGGACAGGCGCACCCTGTGATCCGTGACAAATCCTCCAGCAGCACTGAATGTGCGTTCCGAAAGAACGCTGGATGCAGGACAGGCCAGTAGCTCAATTGCATACTGTGCAAGCTCTGGCCAGTGATCCACCCTCAAGACCCAGTAAGCCAGAGGATTTTCGGTGGGGAAGGTGTCCAAGTCTGACCTTGCCCCTAGATATTCCTGCACCATGTTTATCAGACGCTGGCGATGGTTGCTGGAACCGATCATACTTTGGGGCTGCGGACTAAAGAATTGTCTGAACGCATCGGTCAGACGGCCACCTTCCCCACCGCTCCTTCTTTGACTGGCCGAAGCCTCAGCAACTCGTTGTCCAGGACCAGGAGTTTGTAACCTCCCAGTCTCTGGGAACGCGTTGCACAGACCTTTCTGCAAGGCCTCCCGGAGTTGTCTCATCCTCTGCTCCCTCTGCGACGGTAACATAAGGTCTGCAACCTTACCCTTGTACCGTGGATCAAGGAGAGTGGCCAGCCAGTAATGGTCCCTCTCCTTGATCCGAAGAATACGAGGATCCTTCCGCAGACTTTGCAGGATCAGGGAGGCCATGCAGCGTAGGTTTGCTGAGGCATTCGCTCCGGAGTCCTCTGGGTCACTAAGGACGACATGATCCGCAGCCACCTCCTCCCAGCCACGTACAAGTCCACTGGTTTCTTGGGACTGTAAATCATCCCTAAAAGACTGCTGCTGATGATGCTGAGTGCCAGCCTCCACCTCCATGCTGACACAATCCTCCTCCTCCTCCTCCTCCTCCTCTTCCTGTGCGATGGGTGGGACAGAAGGAACACTGTCTGGGTAAAGGGGGCCTTGAGAGGCAAGGAAGTCCTCCTCTTCCTGCCTCTGTTCTGCCTCAAGTGCCCTGTCCATTATTCCACGCAGCGTGTGCTCCAACAGGTGGACAAGAGGTACAGTGTCACTGATGCATGCACTGTCACTGCTCACCATCCTCGTGGCCTCCTCAAATGGTGCCAGGACAGTGCATGCATCCCTGATCATGCCCCACTGGCGTGGAGAAAAAAAACAAGCTCCCCTGACCCTGTCCTGGTGCCGTAGTCGCACAGGTACTCATTGATGGCCCTCTGCTGCGTGTGCAGCCGCTGCAGCATGGCCAACGTTGAGTTCCACCTGGTGGGCATGTCACATATAAGGCGGTTCTTGGGCAGGTTCAACTCCTTTTGCAGCTCAGCCAGGCGAGCACTGGCATTATAAGATCTGCGGAAATGCACACAGACTTTCCTGGCCTGCCTCAGGACATCCTGTAAGCCCGGGTACCTGCCCAAGAACCGCTGCACCACCAGGTTAAGGACGTGAGCCACACAGGGCACATGGGTCAGTTGTCCCTGTCGGAGGGCGGAGAGGAGGTTGGTGCCATTGTCGCAAACCACCATTCCTGGCTTAAGCTGGCGTGGCGTCAACCACCTCTCCGCCTGGCCCTGCAGAGCAGACAGGACCTCTGCCCCAGTGTGGCTTCTGTCCCCCAAACACACCAGCGCAAGCACGGCATGGCATCTTTTTGCCTGCGTACTTGCGTAGCCCCTTGAACGCCTACGGAGCACCGCTGGTTCCGAGGACAAACTACAGGAAGAGGCCATGGAGGAAGAAGAAGAGGAGGGGGTGGAGGAGAGAGGTGTGTCACAACCAGTAGTAGCATTTTGGAGGCGTGGCAGTGGAACAACCTCCAACACTACTGCACCTTGTCCTGCATCCTTCCCAGCTGCCAAAAGAGTGACCCAATGGGCCGTGAAAGAAAGGTAACGTCCCTGTCCATGCCTGCTGGACCATGAGTCAGCGGTAATATGCACCTTACCGCTGACCGCCCTGTCCAGCGAGGCCAAGACATTGCCTTCCACATGCCGGTAGAGAGCCGGAATAGCCTTCCGTGAGAAAAAGTGGCGTTTGGGAACCTGCCACTGAGGAACCGCACATTGCACAAACTCACGGAAGGGGGCCGAGTCTACCAACTGAAAAGGCAGCAGTTGAAGCGCTAGCAATTTAGCCAAGCTAGCATTCAACCGCTGGGCATGTGGATGGCTGGGAGTGAACTTCTTTCGACGGTCCAGCAGCTAAGGCAGGGAAATTTGCCTGCTAGAATCGGACGTCGGTGTACTGCTAGCAGAGTGGCCGCAAGTACTTGGCTGTGACACACCTAATTCTACACCTTCATTCCTCTCAGTGCATGTTTCAGAGAGGACTGAAGTTATAGTGGGGTTGGAGATCCCAGCTGATGCGGTGCAAGGAGAGGTCCGCTTTGTTCTTTGGTGTGGGTCTTTGAGGTAGGCTTGCCAACGAGCTGCATGGCAGGTCAACATATCTCTGGTCAGGCATGTGGTACCCAAGCGGCTGATGTTTTGGCCACGCGATATACGCTTGAGACATATGTTGCAAACAGCAGCTGTGCGATCTGATGCACTAGCCTCAAAAAAGGCCCACACCAAAGAACTTTTTGAATGACGGGCAGAGGCAGCGCCCTGCACAGGCGGAGCTCTGCGGTGTGATTCCGTCAGTGTACTGCCCTTACGCTGGCCACCAAAGGGCATCCTGCCTCGTTGGAGATGTGCCTCCTCCTCATCCTCCTCCTCCTCCTCTCTCCTATTAGGCACCCACGTGGAGTCAGTGACCTCATCATCCCCTCCCTCCTCATCACTGGAGCCAATCTGGCAGTATGCTGCAGCTGCTGGAACATGACTGCCAGATTGGTGTCCTTCTTGAGCATCCCCTCTGTCTGCTCTCACGCTACTGCCTTCCTGTAGCTGGGTTTCATCATCAGACCCTTCGAAACGCTGGGCATCCTCCTGGAGCATGTACCCAACACTGTGCTCAAACAGTTCGGGGGACTCCTCAGGAGGAGGACATGGTGGGTCTAGGGAAGGAGTGACTGATGATGAGTCTGACATTGATACCAGGGAAGAGGACGCTTTGGCAGCTGCTTTTCCAGTACCCTGAGCCTGGGTGAGAGAGGATGAGGAGGAGGAGGAGGGCTTGGTCATCCACTCTACCAAGTCTTCGGCATGATGTGGCTCAACATGTCCAGCTGCCGAAAAGAAGGACAAGCGTGTCCCATGGCCATGTGCTGATGACAATGCACCGCGTCCACGACCAGCACTGTTGCCCCCAGACACAGAGCCTGCTTGCCCTCTTTTATTGCCTCCTGACTGTCTGCCTCTCCTTGTTTGCCTTCCAGACATTCTAATAGATGGCCTGCAGGGAGATGGGAAAAAAGCAATAAGGGCTACCTTCAGGTGTCCTTCTCTGTCCCTTTACTTAAGGATTTCTAAATATGGTTGAGGATGATTGCTTTTGCACAGAATAGCACAACGACAATTTCCCTGACTGTCCAAAAAAACAAGGATTTCAAAGATGGTTGATGAGGAATGCTTTAGCACACTATAGCACAAGGAGAATTTCCCTCACTGTCCTTCCCTGTCCCTAGAAACAAGGATTATCACAGTGAAAGAAACTGACACTCTTCCTACCTATAGTTTTCTGTCCCTAGAAAAAATGTTTTTTTAAAGCACACTATAGCACAAGGAGAATTTCCCTCACTGTCCTTCCCTGTCCCTAGAAACAAGGATTATCACAGTGAAAGAAACTGACACTCTTCCTACCTATAGTTTTCTGTCCCTAGAAAAAATGTTTTTTTAAAGCACACTATAGCACAAGGAGAATTTCCCTCACTTTCCTTCCCTGTCCCTAGAAACAAGGATTATCACAGTGAAAGAAACTGACACTCTTCCTACCTATAGTTTTCTGTCCCTAGAAAAAATGTTTTTTTAAAGCACACTATAGCACAAGGAGAATTTCCCTCACTTTCCTTCCCTGTCCCTAGAAACAAGGATTATCACAGTGAAAGAAACTGACACTCTTCCTACCTATAGTTTTCTGTCCCTAGAAAAAATGTTTTTTTAAAGCACACTATAGCACAAGGAGAATTTCCCTCACTTTCCTTCCCTGTCCCTAGAAACAAGGATTATCACAGTGAAAGAAACTGACACTCTTCCTACCTATAGTTTTCTGTCCCTAGAAAAAATGTTTTTTTAAAGCACACTATAGCACAAGGAGAATTTCCCTCACTTTCCTTCCCTGTCCCTAGAAACAAGGATTATCACAGTGAAAGAAACTGACACTCTTCCTACCTATAGTTTTCTGTCCCTAGAAAAAAAGTTTTTTTAAAGCACACTATAGCACAAGGAGAATTTCCCTCACTTTCCTTCCCTGTCCCTAGAAACAAGGATTATCACAGTGAAAGAAACTGACACTCTTCCTACCTATAGTTTTCTGTCCCTAGAAAAAATGTTTTTTTAAAGCACACTATAGCACAAGGAGAATTTCCCTCACTTTCCTTCCCTGTCCCTAGAAACAAGGATTATCACAGTGAAAGAAACTGACACTCTTCCTACCTATAGTTTTCTGTCCCTAGAAAAAATGTTTTTTTAAAGCACACTATAGCACAAGGAGAATTTCCCTCACTGTCCTTCCCTGTCCCTAGAAACAAGGATTATCACAGTGAAAGAAACTGACACTCTTCCTACCTATAGTTTTCTGTCCCTAGAAAAAATGTTTTTTTTAAAGCACACTATAGCACAAGGAGAATTTTCCTCACTGTCCTTCCCTGTCCCTAGAAACAAGGATTATCACAGTGAAAGAAACTGACACTCTTCCTACCTATAGTTTTCTGTCCCTAGAAAAAATGTTTTTTTAAAGCACACTATAGCACAAGGAGAATTTCCCTCACTTTCCTTCCCTGTCCCTAGAAACAAGGATTATCACAGTGAAAGAAACTGACACTCTTCCTACCTATAGTTTTCTGTCCCTAGAAAAAATGTTTTTTTAAAGCACACTATAGCACAAGGAGAATTTCCCTCACTTTCCTTCCCTGTCCCTAGAAACAAGGATTATCACAGTGAAAGAAACTGACACTCTTCCTACCTATAGTTTTCTGTCCCTAGAAAAAATGTTTTTTTAAAGCACACTATAGCACAAGGAGAATTTCCCTCACTTTCCTTCCCTGTCCCTAGAAACAAGGATTATCACAGTGAAAGAAACTGACACTCTTCCTACCTATAGTTTTCTGTCCCTAGAAAAAATGTTTTTTTAAAGCACACTATAGCACAAGGAGAATTTCCCTCACTTTCCTTCCCTGTCCCTAGAAACAAGGATTATCACAGTGAAAGAAACTGACACTCTTCCTACCTATAGTTTTCTGTCCCTAGAAAAAATGTGTTTTTAAAGCACACTATAGCACAAGGAGAATTTCCCTCACTTTCCTTCCCTGTCCCTAGAAACAAGGATTATCACAGTGAAAGAAACTGACACTCTTCCTACCTATAGTTTTCTGTCCCTAGAAAAAATGTTTTTTTAAAGCACACTATAGCACAAGGAGAATTTCCCTCACTGTCCTTCCCTGTCCCTAGAAACAAGGATTATCACAGTGAAAGAAACTGACACTCTTCCTACCTATAGTTTTCTGTCCCTAGAAAAAATGTTTTTTTAAAGCACACTATAGCACAAGGAGAATTTTCCTCACTGTCCTTCCCTGTCCCTAGAAACAAGGATTATCACAGTGAAAGAAACTGACACTCTTCCTACCTATAGTTTTCTGTCCCTAGAAAAAATGTTTTTTTAAAGCACACTATAGCACAAGGAGAATTCCCTCACTGTCCTTCCCTGTCCCTAGAAACAAGGATTCGCACAGTAAAACACACTGACACTCTCCCTACCTATAGTTTTCTGTCCCTAGAAAAAATGTTTTTTTAAAGCACACTATAGCACAAGGAGAATTCCCTCACTGTCCTTCCCTGTCCCTAGAAACAAGGATTCACACAGTAAAACACACTGACACTCTCCCTACCTATAGTTTTCTGTCCCTAGAAAAAATGTTTTTTTAAAGCACACTATAGCACAAGGAGAATTCCCTCACTGTCCTTCCCTGTCCCTAGAAACAAGGATTCGCACAGTAAAACACACTGACACTCTCCCTACCTATAGTTTTCTGTCCCTAGAAAAAATGTTTTTTTAAAGCACACTATAGCACAAGGAGAATTCCCTCACTGTCCTTCCCTGTCCCTAGAAACAAGGATTTGCACAGTAAAACACACTGACACTCTCCCTACCTATCCTTCTCTTTCCCTAAACTAAAGGAATCCAGGTTAAGCAAGAAAAAATAAATGTCACTGTCCCTACCTATGCTTCTCTTTCTCTGCTCCGGAACACACTACACTTGGCCGCCGTGCTGGCGGCCTTTTATAGTGTGGGGCGTGTACTAAACACCCTCAGCAATAATTGGCCACAGGCATCCTGCCTGTGGCCAATCATTGCTCTCCTCTCTGCCGGCGCTGTGATTGGCCAAGCATGCGGGGTCACAGTGCATGCTTGGCCAATCACAGCGCCTGGATGACACTGCGATGGCGTAGTGCATTGTGGGCCGTTCGCGTCACTCGAATTTGGCGCGAACGGCCCAAATCGTTCGATCTTCGTCGAACGATCGAACAGCCGATGTTCGAGTCGAACGTATGTTCGACTCGAACACGAAGCTCATCCCTATTCTTGACCTAGGAGGACGAGGTCCATATGGAGTTAGGGTTGACACCTCATCCCTTTAAACCCGAACAGATATGAATTTCACAGGTTCTGAGGCTAATTAAATGCAGATAAGGCACCAAGTGAGTTTAATTACCACCTTAATCAGTCACAGAACCTGTGGAATTCATATGTGTTCGGTTTTAAAGGGATGAGGTGGCAACCCTATATGGAGTAGGAGGTTGAGGTGGCGGTAGGGTTGCCACATGTCCAGGATTCACCCGGACAGTTCGGGTTTGTAATTATGCGTCCAGGTTTCAGACTGCCTGGAACCCGGACACATTATTTAGACTGGACTATGGCTTCCCAGCAGGGTTTCTGGCTGCAGTTGTCTAAGCTGAGAGTGGCTCTTACACTCTCTTTCACACTGCCCAAAGCCGGCACTAACAAACCCCCCCCAAACACACACACACATATGGGAGAGGAGAGAGGGCTTGATCTGCACCTCTTCCCCTCACCCCTTCCCCTCTGTGTCTGCCCACACTCCAATCCCTGTGCCTTAGAAAAATAAAGTTGGGGCCGGAAATTTGATGTCCAACAGCCTCAGAAACATCTGGATGAGAGGTACTGACTGCCAAGGGGTGAGTGAGCTCACCATCCATCCCTCTCTGTGACTAAAGTCTCCCCCCTTCTCTCTACTGCCTCTGAGTGAGTACACAAAGGAAAAACAGGCTTCTCAGAGCACCCCTTACATCAGATTTCCCCTTTACACCAGAAGCCACAGTGTTCCCCCTTACATCAGAGTCCTCTTCGTACATCAGAGTTCCCCCTTAAATCAGGGTTCCCATAGCATCCCTTATGTCAGAGGCCCCAGAGTTCTCCCTTACATCAGAGTCTGCCCCTTACAGTGAAATGGAACTCTGTGAGTTCAGATGTAAAAGGGGAACTCTGTGGATTCAGATGTAAAAGTGGAACTCTGTGGACTCTGATGTAAAGGGGGACTCTTGTTATTAACTTCATATGATTAGAAATGTTATTCAATAGCAAAATATATGTATAGTTTATTCTATAAAAAAAGAAATATGCAGAAAACGCACCAAAAAAAATGTATTTGCCCTAAATAAATTTTTTTGAATAGCACAATAGAACACTAGGTAAAGGGTGTACCTCACACGTACAGCATATATGTAGAAAACGCACCAAATTTTTTTTATTTGCCCTAAAAAATTTATTTTTTGAATAGCACAATAGAACAGTATCTAAAGGGTGTATCTCATACATACAGCAGAAATGCAGAAAAAGCACCAAAAAAATGTATTTGCTTTAAATATTTTTTTTTTGAATAGCACAATAGGAGAACAGTATCTAAAGGGTGTATTTCACAGTAACATATGCAGTGCTGGTGCACTGAGCTTGCATAAAAATGCCCACCGACGCCAACCTAACTAACAGACGGATAAAAGTCAGGTTTTCTCTGGCAATGGGCTCAGGGCAGGGTAAAATTATTGTGCACTGCACCCACACAACACAATCAAGGTAGATCGCTGAGTAATTTGATTTCTGAATCAGGACTCCTATCTAATTCTCTCCCTAAAAAGCAGCAGCAGCAGCAACCTTTCCTTACACTTTCTGAAGCAGAGTAATTTGATTTCTGAATCAGGAGGACTCCTATCTAATTCTCTCCCTAAAAAGCAGCAGCAGCAGCAGCAGCAGCAGCAAGCTTTCCCTACAATATCTAAAGCAGAGTGACGTGCTGTGCTATGTGCCTCTAGCTTATATAGAGGCTGGATCACATGATGCACTGGCCATCACAGCCATGCTTACTAATGGCATGGCTGTGATGGCTTCTAAGGGCGCACAAGTTAAACAAATGTTGATTGGCTGCCCTGCAGCGCGCCATTACATTGCCGAACACCGAACCCGAACCCGAACATACAGTAAATTGTTCGGGTTCAGGTCCAGGTACCAGAAATCCAAAAGTCCGGTACGAACCCAAACTTTATAGTTCGGGTTCGCTCAACCCTACATATGATTAATGTCGCTAGGCTATGCTGCCTATTCACTGGAGGTCCAAATCACCCCCTTCCATAAAGAAATGGGTGATGTGGGTTAACCAGATAGCAGCAATGGAGGAATTGATTCGCACCGCCCAAGAGAGAATAGCTTGCTTTTCGGCAACATGGGCACCCTGGCTTGAATACCGAAACTTGCATCGCTTTCTGGACTTATCCCGGGATAATCCTTGAAAGGTGTAATAAAGATCGCTATACCTCTCATAACACTGGGGGTTTACTGGGGAGGGTAGCAGGTGGTTATCCCACCCCCTCCTCACATACTCCCCCTACAGTGCCTCCCTCATTCCCCCTTCCACCTCTCCCTCATTCTGTTCTTTCTCTCTCCCTTATTTCTTTCCCCGTTCTTCTTTTTCTTTTTGTTTTATTTTACAAAAAGGATGTGGAGTCGAGTGCCGACATGGTTGTCGGACGCTACTCCTAATCCCTGTATGCTCTTTAGTACTTTCAGAAGCCATGCTGAGTACCTTCATTTGAAGTCTCCTATTCCAACAAGAGTCAAACAGGCCTGTAGTATGCTGCAGTGTATCTTCTTTAAAAGATTACTCCCTATTAATATAGGTTTTCTTATGTGGCCTTCTTACTAATGGTGCTTAGAGGCAGTATATTTTGGTTTTACTTCCATGAACGTTGAACCCTATGCCTCCCTTTGGTTGGAACCATGTATTTGTACCTTTCTTATATGTTTTATGGTACTATTTGTATTATCTATGAATAACTTTCAATAAAACTTTTGTGGAAAAAAAAACTATTATTATGATTGAAATGAACAGACTTTACACTTTCATCGTCTGAGGAGTCATCAGAAGTTTCCACTGTTTCAACTCCAGAATCAGTTTCAAGCACATTTACCGCACTTTTATTTAAATCTCCAACATTGATTCCTATCATAGCAATATCACTTGCATCAACAATAGCATACAGTTGCATGTTGCTTCACCTCTATCCTAGCTGTGCACTGAGCATGTGCGGAGGGTATCTCCACTATTGCACTTTCGGCTTTATCTAATTCCATCCTAAGCAGTATTATAATACGCTCATTCTCCGACTCTATGATTCAAAGAGGCAATGCAACTGTCTTCTTGTTTATAAGTTTCCTTTAACATATTAACTTTCTGTTCCAATACACATTTCTCAGTCACTAATTGTTCAATGTGATCACAAGCATTTGCATCTGCCTTTTCAACCATAATTACTATATTCTTAGTTCCCCTTTGTACCTGTTCCAATAATTGTTTTCTCTCAGTATACCATTTTGTTCCGCAATGTCTTTCATTTTCAACAACATGCTTATAACATTGACCATTTTCTCCTTCTTGCCTTTTTTGAAGACTTTTCATATTTTGCGACATCATTATGATTATTACATTTTTTCAAAAGGTCATTGAATTGGTGCGTTAAAGCATTCTTTTGTATGGTATTGAATTGAACACAGGCATTTTTTTCAGGAAACTCTCCTAGGATCTCCACTGATATGTTAATTTGCAACTTAGCCTAAACTTGTTTAACCTGTTTTTACAACAGCTGCTTACAATGCACACAGAAAACAACCAAAAAAAGAAAAAACTGATACAAAGCTATTTAAAACGATCTTGTTATTTGTAGTTCTACAGCCTACAAGACAGAGAGCACACTCTTAATCAATGATCTCCTCTCCTAAATTGCAGGCCACATTGAACTTCTATTGGAACAGAGAGCTATTTCACTCTCACGTGGGTATAAATAAAAAAAACAAAAAACTAAAAAAAAAAAATCTATAAAAATCTATACTTCTCCCAATTTTCCTCAAAGGTAATCCTGTAAATTTTTAACAAAGGGTGATCAGCCCTTTACTCGCCAGGCCACTTGCCCAGCTACACAGGCCTATAACAATTTGCATTAGCAATACAAAAACATTACATATAACATATAGCAGCCAAAAATCTCACCAGATTTTGCGCGTCCGCTCACTGATGAAATATTTCATAGAACTTTCAGGACCATCCAAGCAGGGTTTGCGAACAGTGCAAATCTTTATCCACGGTAATGACGGCCTTCAGTCTTAGGTTATAGGGAAACTTAGGACAAAAATACATTAGGTTTTGTGGATTCTGTGCAGCAATAAATTCTACACGCCTTCTGGGGTGCCAATTGAAGTAATTTATGCAGTATTATACACTCTACTGTAACCTATATAACTATTGCATATATGTATTAATTATATATCCCTATAATTAGCTATTCTATCTGAGTATGCTAGGACTAATGATATAATGTTAGCTATGAAGACAGAAACATCTGCTTAGTAAACAATGTTACATTTATTTCCCAAGAAAATAGGAATATCACAAACTAAACAGCAGATATCTACAACATATAACAACAATCATCAAAGATACTTATCCTCTAGAGTAAACTCGTTGTTGGCTGAGCTCAAGATTGGCAAAAGAGGGCTAAGCCTTGTGAATCCATGAGGCTCTCACCAGCAGGCCAGTAGTGAAAATAGAGAGAGTTCTCTGTTGAAAACAGCCCTTTTTACAAAATTCAGTCACAGATTCATCCAACCCCCCCCCCCCATTGCCAGCCCCACTCGGTTTTGGACGAATCAGAGTGTTCACAGGGCAGTCTTCCTATTACTGACTGTCCTGCGGTAATTGGCCTCCGGGGGCAGTATTGCCCCTATCATCTCCATGAGCTTGCTGGTCCTTGATTTTTGTCATCAGTCATCCCGGTAGTCATGCTCTCTTTGAAGCTTGCTTGCCGAGTAGACAGATCAGAGTCTGTATTGTCATGCAAAGTTAGAGGCTTAATTGGCTACATTCCAACTTGGGGGGGGGGCATCCTGTCCTCCAGGGAACTGCAAGTATCAGCCTGGCTGACCGTTGGGAATGAAAACAGATATGTAGAAAATCCAGAAATTATATTAACTCATGTTGCCTTCCAACAAGGTATTTAAATGTTAAATCTGCACGCTCTGTTCATCAGTAATAGTAGCCTTTCCAAAAACTGTATATAAGCTGTGCTGTCAAGTACTTTTTCATCTGTTGTGTGTAAAAAAAATGTATTAATTGCAAGGTGCAATCTTCTTGTTCTCCCGCTTTCCCAAAAAGTAGACATTCTGAACAGTTTTTTAAAAGTGTGCAAAAAATATGTAAAATATTTCTTTCCATACTCTATGAAAAAGAAAGCCCTAAATGGATCTGGGCGTGGTCTTGGCATGGAGGCGTGAAGTCGTGTTTTCACTGAGCTCCCGCTCGTGGCCCTCCTGCAGCTTCATTGATCAGACTTCTCCCCAAGTCACTTTGCAAGACAGGAACGTGGCACCACAACTGCCTTGATCCCACTGCCTCCATGGAGCAGTTCCTGTACCTGGTGCACCCAGCTGCCTCTACCCCGGACCCGACCAAGATAGTGCCGTCCCCTGCTGCGAGGACAGCTGAAGGGGAAAGAGAGAGGTCTGATCACGGCAACGACGTGACAACCACCAAGCGACCTCTCTCCTTGCCTACCCCGCTCACTCTCACTTACATCTCTCTGCAGCCCTGAGAAGGGGGTATGGCGGCTCACCACTACACACGTTGACAAGGCACAGGGCTCCATTGTGCTCCCAGACCTCCCAACATAAGAACTTCTGAAAAAGCATGCCATTGATCTCAGCAGCACTAACTGCTTCCACAGTGAGTACTACCCATACTGTATTGCCCTCACAAGAGTCCCCTTCTGCACTTCCCAATGATCAAACCCTATAGGCTCTCTTGCAGAAATTGCCCACCAGAAAGGACTTTGACTCATTAGCCTCACGTGTAGAGACGGCACTCCACGTAGAGCTAACAGGGCTTAAACAATAGGTAGCCGAGGTAGCCACTCGAGTCTCCTCATTGGAAACTGACACTATCACCCTCCATCAAGAAGGCCCCAGTTCACAAGTGGCACATGACGATGTGTCAGACCAAGTTGCACAGCTGCATCTGCTTTGGGATGATTTGGAAAATTGCAATCACAGAAGCAACATCAGAATTTGTGGCCTTTCAGAAGCCACTCGGCAGACAGACCTTAAAACAACTGTAATCACCATATTTAACAAATTCTTGGAGCACCCCCCTGAGACCACCATTGCTATTGACAGGGTCCACAGGACCTTAGGATCCAGGAATCCCACTGAAGACAGACACAAAGATGTCCTTTGCTGCCTGCACAATTGCTCCTCCACAAAAGATATCCTCCAGTGGACTTGGGGCAGGGGGCCCATGGACTTTTATGAAGCACAGATCCATGTCTTTATGGACCTTGCTTTGTGCACCGGTGTGCAGTCATGTTGGAATTGGAAGAGGCCACCCCCAAACTGTTCCTACAAAGTTGAGAGCACAAAATTGTCTGAAATGTTTTGGTATGCTGACGCCTTAAGAGTTCCCTTCACTGGCACTAAGAGGCCAAGCCCAACCCCTAAAAAACAACTCCATGCCATAATCCCTCCTGCAGCAAATGATTTGGATCAGTGCACAAAGCAATGACCATAAAGACATGGATGAGCGAGATTGGGGTGCAAGAACTTGACTGGCCTGACACAGAGTCCTGACCTCAACCCCATAGAACACCTTTGGGATGAATTAGAGCAAAGACTGCGAGGCAGGCCTTCTCGTCCAACATCAGTGCCTTACCTCTCAAATGTGCTTCTGGAAGAATGTTCAAACCTTCCCATAGACACACTCCTAAAGCTTGTGGACAGCCTTCACAGAAGAGTTTAAGCTGTTATAGCTGAAAAGGGTGGGCCAACTCAATATTGAACCCTACAGATTAAGACTGGGATGCCAATAAAGTTCATGTGCGTGTAAAGGCAGGTGTCCCGGTACTTTTGGTAATATAGTGTATGTAAAGTGAAAGGAAAGCTTTAAAGCCTAATTCTAGCTTTCCTTTAACTTTAAATAGTTTCTGAGCAATTATATACTAGTATTGTATTGTATTGTATTGAGTATTGCATTTAAAAAAAAACAACATTTTTTTTTATTACAATCACAAACATTTTGATTACTCTCTATGGAATCTTTAATCTGCATAGAAACATATAAATGTTTGTGTGAAAAAAGGTTTCCTGTTCAGTCAACTGGGCTTATCCACTGATACACATCATATGCTTTACACTTACAATAGATATATAAGATACTTATTATTATTATTTTATCTCTCCCTCTCTTTCTACTTTTTCTTTCTTTAAATAGAAACACTGGTGGAAAAAAAAAAAACTCCTATGAAGAAGATTTTGTTGAACCAGAACTATGTATTTAATTGTTGACAATATATTGACATATTTGACATTACTTTTACTCCGTTTGTTTTTACCATTCATGACATTCTGCTTTTTTTCCATGCTCAATAGAAAAACTGGTAGAAAACTCTCTCATGAAGAAAATATGTAATACTCTTACATTTTTATTATTGACACTAATTTTCTGTTATCAAAAAAAAAAAAAAAGAATCTACATAGTTTTTTTGGTTTATTTAAAGTTCAGTTAAATTATCAAAAAAATATGGGTTTTCATCAGAGATCATTAGTAAATAGTGTAAGTATTATTTTTTTAAATTCAGACTAAATTCACCAAGTTATAATGCTTTAATTGATTGAAATAGTAATCATTACGACAAATGAGAAATTCTATAACTTGATCTATCCGTTTTTCTTTTGTGTGGTGGCATAGTTTTCCACTACTGTCATGGCATTAAAGTATACCTAAAGCCATATACTATATATATCTTTCTATAAATATCTATCTATAGATAGATATATATATAGATATATCTATATATATCTATATATTTATCTATATATATATATATATATATATATATTGTGACAGCAGGAAGGTGGGGTCACCTGGTTGCATCCAGGGGGGTAGATATATTTCGCCCAGATTCAGGCTTTACGCCGACTTATACAACTAGGTGGAGAGTTGTATAAGCCCAGCTAAGGCTAGTGGGCTCATGGATGACTCATGCCTCTAGGGAGAGTGTGGGGCGTCGTGCAGACAGGGAGTTGATGAGACCAGCTGAAGCATGTCAGCTCATTTAGGCCTCTATAAGAACTCCCAGATTCATTAGGTGTTGGCTCATGCCTGGAACCAGACCTGTGTGGACTGTCTAGGGAGAGTGAACCCCTGTGCGGTGAGACAAAGCCTGTGTGGCTATTTGCTTGGACATTTAAAACCAGGGACTTAGGGACTAGGACAGCACTAGGCTGATCCCAGTTGTTAGTTAGGAAACCTGTATGTTTAGTCAGAGGTCAAGTTGACCAGGATTTATTTTATTTATGTTTCTTTTGCTTTGCTGTGTTTTGTCACTGTAAATAGAAAATAAACCGCACCTTTTTGATTTTTTGAAAACCCCAACCTCCGTTTGCTGGGCCTGTTTTTGTGTGGGGAGCCCATCCCGGGGGTCACACACACCCGCTGCCGAGCTAACTCCCTCACAGTTGGTGGAGAACCAGTGGCAGTTTTTTTTAAGCCAGCATGGAGGAGATACTGAAGCAGCTGGCTCTAGCAAATGCCAATCAACAGCAGACAAATGCAGGTTTGCAAAAGAGCCTTGCAGCTCAACAACAGAGCTTCGCAGCCCAGCAGCAAGCTCATCAACAGAGCCTTGCAGCCCAGCAGCAAGCTCACCAACAGAGTCTGGAAGCTCAGCAACAAGCCCAGCAGCAATCTGAGGCCCGCTTCATAGACCTGTTACAGAAGCAAGAGCAGAGACTACAACAAATGGAAGCAGTAATGCAGCAACGTCCGCAGACCAGTGAGGAAAGCCGTCCCACTAATACCGCGTCCTTTGGGGTGAGTCGTTTATTGACAAAAATGACTGGAGAGGATGATCCAGAGGTATTTTTGACCACATTTGAAAGGACTGCTGAAAGAGAAAAGTGGCCTGAGGAGCAGTGGGCTGGACTGGTGGCTCCTCTGTTAACTGGTGAATCGCAGAAGGCTTACTATGACCTAGAGCCTGACCAAGCAAAAGACTATGTGATGCTAAAAGCTGAAATATTGGCAAGGCTGGGTGTCACCCTGGCTGTCCGGGCTCAGCGTGTGCATAACTGGACTTTCCAGCTTGGAAAACCCCCCAGGTCTCAAATGTATGATCTCATTCACCTGAGCAGAAAGTGGCTACAGCCAGAGACTTTGTCCGCACCAAAGATTGTGGAACGTGTTGTAATGGATCGGTTTTTGAGAGCTCTTCCTACTGCCATCCAAAAGTGGGTAAGCCATGGAGACCCAGAGACGGCCGATGGTCTTGTGGATCGTGTGGAGAAATACTTGGCTACAGAGAACCTGACGGCCTCTTCCAGAGACACTCGGACTTTCCACCCTAAGACCAGACCATCCCCAGGGGCGGATAAGAGGATTCCAAGGGGTGAGGGTGGAGAGAGTGAGAGGGTGGGAGCTCTACCCCAAGTTTGGCGAGAACAGCCTGGGAAATCAGCGGCTCAAGAGGCGGCAAGAAGGATCGTTTGCTACCGCTGCCGGCAAGCGGGACATATTGCAGCCAATTGCCCGGTTGTGGAGGAACCCATGCAGTGTGACTTTCTGATGGGCAGACGTCAGTCGCTGTGTGCGACAGTCGCATGCACTGCCATTCGAGGAACTGAGAAACATTTATGCAAAATGTGTGTTAATGGTAGAAATGTTGTGGTATTGCTGGATTCAGGTAGCCTTGTGACCCTGATAAAGGCTGAGTTAGTTAAAACAGAGGTCTTTGGGAATAGCAAGGTAGCTGTTATTTGTGTGCATGGGGACACCCGAGAGTATCCAGTGACTACAGTGTGTTTCGAGACCCCCAAAGGTACCCTCTCTCATCCAGTGGGCTTAGTATCTCAGTTACCGCATGACGCCATTGTGGGAAGGGATTTTCCGAAGTTCTGGGAACTGTGGGATGATCCTGAGCCCCCCACTGGTGCCCCTATGTACCAGGAATGTGATAGCCAGAACTCCCCTGAGAGTGGTGAGGACTCTCCGGAATTTCCCTTATCAGTATTGGCAGGGGAGACTCAAGAAACTGGAGAGGAGCCCACCTCCTCAGACGAAAACCTACCGTCTGTGGAGTTTTCTGATCTTGAGGTTCACAGGGAAAACTTTGCCACAGAACAGTTGAAAGACCCCGCCCTAATAAAGGCACGGGAAAACGTAGTGAAAATAGATGGCGAGTTAGTGAACCCAGATAATACCTGCACTTACCCATACTTCAGCGTAGAGAAGGACCTACTGTATCGGGTGGCAAAAAGGGCAGAAGAAACCGTTGAGCAGCTTGTGGTGCCCAAACCTTACAGGAAGTTGGTGTTGGAGTTGGCCCATGGGCACATTCTTGGAGGTCATCTGGGGACAGAGAAAACCCGAGAGAGGATATTACAGAGATTCTATTGGCCGGGGGTGATGAAGGACATAGAAAATTATTGTTCCTCCTGCCCTGTGTGTCAGAGGTCGGCCCCGATGCCACATTTCCGTAGCCCGCTGGTCCCTCTACCCATCATTGAGGTCCCGTTTGAGAGGATCGCCATGGATTTGGTAAGGCCTATAATCAAGTCCGCTAGGGGGCACCAGTACATATTAGTTATAATGGACTATGCCACCCATTATCCAGAAGCGATCCCTCTCCGAAATACCTCGGCCAAAACCATAGCCAAAGAGCTATCTCTTGTGTTTAGCCGGGTGGGTATTTGTAAAGAACTGCTTACGGACCAAGGTACACCCTTTATGTCCCGGGTTATGAAGGAGCTGTGTAAATTGTTCAAAGTGACGCAATTACGTACATCCGTGTATCACCCCCAAACCGATGGGCTGGTTGAAAGATTCAACAAAACCCTAAAACAAATGTTGAAGAAAGTGGTGGATAGAGATGGAAAGGATTGGGACTGTCTACTTCCTTATCTGATGTTTGCTATTAGGGAGGTGCCCCAATCCTCTACGGGATTCTCCCCCTTTGAGTTACTGTATGGGAGACACCCAAGAGGGCTGTTGGATATTGCCAAGGAAACTTGGGAAAGTGAGAGTTCTCCCCACAGGAGTGTGATTGAGCATGTCGCCCTGATGCAAGACCGAATTGCACAGGTAATGCCCATCGTGAAGGAACATTTGGCCCAAGCGCAGTTAGCACAGCAGAGAGTGTACAACCGTGGAGCCAAGACCCGTACCTTTTCCCCGGGGGATAGGATACTGGTACTTGTCCCTACGGTTGAAAGTAAATTCCTTGCCAAATGGCAAGGCCCCTATGAGATAATGGAAAAAGTGAGCGAAGTGAATTACAAGGTCAGACAATCAGGAAGGCGAAAGCCCGAACAGATCTATCACGTTAATCTGTTGAAAGCCTGGAGGGATAGAGAGTCCCTAGTCGCAGACACTTGGTCACCAGCTCAAACTGGTTGCGTGATTCCTGAGGTTGGAATAGCAGCCACCTTGTCACAACCCCAACAACAGGAGGTTAAGGAGTTTGTGCTTCGCAACAAGGAGGTATTCTCTGAGCTGCCGGGACAAACATCTGGGGTAGAGCATGACATCATTACCCCGCCCGGTGAAAGGGTGAAGTTAAAACCCTATCGGATCCCCGAGGCTCGACGGGAGGCAATACGGGAGGAAGTACAGAAAATGCTGAACTTAGGGGTGATAGAGGAGTCCCAAAGTGATTGGTCTAGTCCCATCGTGTTGGTGCCTAAACCGGATGGGAGCTGGCGATTTTGTAACGATTTTCGTCAGTTGAACAAAGTTACAAAATTTGACACCTACCCCATGCCACGTATAGATGAGTTGATCGACCGGCTGGGAACAGCCCGATACATGACGACTCTTGACCTCACAAAAGGGTATTGGCAAATCCCCCTGGCCAAGTCGGCCAAAGAGAAAACCGCATTTGTAACCCCAGACGGGGCGTTCCAATATAAAAGAATGCCGTTCGGGTTACAGAATGCGCCGGCCACATTCCAGCGGAAAATGGACCAGATGCTGAGGCCCCATCGGAAGTATGCTGCGGCTTACCTGGATGACGTAATTGTCCATAGCACAGATTGGGCCTCACATCTGCCAAAAGTGCAAGCAGTCCTGGACTCTGTTCGGGAAGCGGGGTTTACGGCTAACCCCAAGAAGTGTACCATTGGGCAGGAGGAGGCCAAATATCTTGGGTACACCATTGGGAGGGGAGTAATAAAACCCCAACTCAACAAAGTCGAGGCCATCCAGAGTTGGCCACGTCCCAACAGCAAGAAGCAGGTACGAGCCTTTCTGGGAATCGCTGGGTATTATCGGCGATTCATTCCCCACTTTGCTTCTAAGGCTGTGCCCCTAACCAACCTGACGAAGGGGAAAGGGTCGGTCATGATTAAATGGACCCCCGAGGCTGAGGCAGCATTCCAATTCTTGAAACAAGCCTTATGTAGCCAGCCAGTGTTGTACTCACCCGACTTCTCTAAAGACTTTGTCGTACAAAGTGATGCGTCAGATGTGGGGTTAGGAGCAGTATTGTCCCAGGTCTGGAACGGGGAAGAGCACCCAGTCATTTACCTCAGCAGGAAGTTGAAGTCCCATGAGGTAAATTACGCCACCGTTGAAAAGGAGTGTTTAGCGGTGAAGTGGGCTCTAGATTCCCTTCGGTACTACCTGCTAGGTAGGCACTTTGACATGGTTACGGATCACGCTCCGTTAAAGTGGATGGCTCAAAACAAGGAAACAAATAGAAGAGTGAATAGGTGGTTCCTGGCCCTCCAGGAATTCAACTTCACAGTAAAGCATCGCCCTGGCGTTCAAATGGGGAATGTGGATGCTTTGTCTCGAGTACATGAATGCCTGATTGCTGGTGTTCCAACCCCGAGGTTAAAACAAGAGGGGGGGTATGTGACAGCAGGAAGGTGGGGTCACCTGGTTGCATCCAGGTGGGTAGATATATTTCGCCCAGATTCAGGCTTTACGCCGACTTATACAACTAGGTGGAGAGTTGTATAAGCCCAGCTAAGGCTAGTGGGCTCATGGATGACTCATGCCTCTAGGGAGAGTGTGGGGCGTCGTGCAGACAGGGAGTTGATGAGACCAGCTGAAGCATGTCAGCTCATTTAGGCCTCTATAAGAACTCCCAGATTCATTAGGTGTTGGCTCATGCCTGGAACCAGACCTGTGTGGACTGTCTAGGGAGAGTGAACCCCTGTGCGGTGAGACAAAGCCTGTGTGGCTATTTGCTTGGACATTTAAAACCAGGGACTTAGGGACTAGGACAGCACTAGGCTGATCCCAGTTGTTAGTTAGGAAACCTGTATGTTTAGTCAGAGGTCAAGTTGACCAGGATTTATTTTATTTATGTTTCTTTTGCTTTGCTGTGTTTTGTCACTGTAAATAGAAAATAAACCGCACCTTTTTGATTTTTTGAAAACCCCAACCTCCGTTTGCTGGGCCTGTTTTTGTGTGGGGAGCCCATCCCGGGGGTCACACACACCCGCTGCCGAGCTAACTCCCTCACAATATATATATATATATACAGTATATATATATATATATGTGTGTGTGTGTGTGTGTATATATATATATATATATATATATATATACATACATATATATATACTGGTATATATATATATATATATATGTATATATATATATATATTGTGAGGGGGTTAGCTCGGCAGCGGGTGTGTGTGACCCCCGAGATGGGCTCCCCACACAAAAACAGGCCCAGCAAACGGAGGTTGTGGTTTTCAAAATCAAAAAGGTGCGGTTTATTTTCTATTTACAGTGACAAAACACAGCAAAGCAAAAGAAACATAAACAAAATAAATCCTGGTCAACTTGACCTCTGACTAAACATACAGGTTTCCTAACTAACAACTGGGATCAGCCTAGTGCTGTCCTAGTCCCTAAGTCCCTGGTTTTAAATGTCCAAGCAAATAGCCACACAGGCTTTGTCTCACCGCACAGGGGTTCACTCTCCCTAGACAGTCCACACAGGTCTGGTTCCAGGCATGAGCTAACATCTAATGAAGCTGGGAGTTCTTATAGAGGCCTAAATGAGCTGACAAGCTTCAGCTGGTCTCATCAACTCCCTGTCTGCACGATGCCCCACACTCTCCCTAGAGGTATGAGTCATCCATGAGCCCACTAGCCTCAGCTGGGCTTATACAACTCTCCACCTAGTTGTATAAGTCGGCGTAAAGCCTGAATCTGGGCAAAATATATCTACCCCCCTGGATGCAACCAGGTGACTTTACCTTCCTGCTGTCACAATATATATATATATATATATATATATATAAATATATATATATATATATATATATATAAATATATATATATATATATATATATATATATATATATATATATATATATATATATATTAACTCCCTTTTTGCTATGTTAATGTAGTTTTGCAAACCTTTTTTTTTAACATAATATGTATGTACTGTACAATTGTTATTTTTTTATTTGCCCAGAGTTCCACTTCTTCTCAATGGCCATGTAATTTTTCTTATATTAAAATTAACTAAAATAATAGAGACTGTCCAATTAGTAAAGAAAACTTTCACTGGGCTTATTAAATAAGATGAAGCCATGGTCACTTCAATCAACCAAATATGTGTTAAATTTTTTATTTTTTTTCATTTCCCATTTCCCAAGCTATATTCAAAGGGTATTTAAAGTCACAGGTTCACCTTTTTTGCCATCAATCATTTTGCAAAGTCAATATATATTATTTCTGCTATGGTTAATACATAAAAACGTTATATAAATCTTTTCTGCTTTCACACAGACCACACATAAAGGTAATGTCACCACATTCTTCTTTTTGGAATTTACCAGCATGGCCGTATATAATCTGCTGCTCTTCACCTTGGTCCTTATTATATACATCGTGACAATATGTGGAAACCTTTTGATCATAATTCTGGTATATTACAGCAAGACCCTTCATTCTCCCATGTACTTCTTCCTCTCCCAACTCTCTATATCTGACATCATGCTGACCACAGATATTTCTCCTAACATGTTAAATATTGTTCTACATGAGTGGACCTCCATATCCTTTTCTGGTTGCATCACTCAATTTTATGTCTTTGGATCAGTAGAAACATTTGAATGTTACCTTCTGACAGTGATGTCCTATGACCGCTATCTAGCCATCTGCTCTCCTCTGCATTATTCCTCCATTATGAAACAATCACTTTGCATTGAACTAGTTCTTGCATCCTGGATTTTCAGCTGTTCTATGGCAATAATACCAACACTCGGCATAAGTCAACTAGAATTCTGTGGACCAAATTTCATTGACTATTTATTTTGTGATTTCAATCCTCTTGTGGAACTTTCCTGCTCAGATACATCCAACGTTCAAATGGAAATTACTGTGTTGTGCTTTCCTGTGCTAATATTACCCTTCCTAGTGATAGTGGTTTCATATACTTATATTGTTTTAGCAATAATAAAGATATCCTCCTATTCTGGAAGACTGAAATCCTTTTCCACTTGTAGCTCCCATCTCACTGTTGTGTTTATATTTTATGGAACCCTACTTGCTGTATATCTGATTCCAAAGAAAGGACAATCACAATCGATCAGTAAGATAATGTCCTTGTTGTATACAGTGTTTACTCCCTTTGTAAACCCTTTCATATACAGCTTGAGGAATAAAGAGATCAAGGACAATTTAAAGATGTTGCATATAAATAATAGGCTTTTTATTTAAAACCTTTGGTAAATGTTAAATTCTTAAGGTATATCTGTTTAAACTTGTAGAGAACTTGGTGTGCACTGGTTTCCAAATATTAGACTTGTACCGCACTGAAGCAATACTTAATAATAAATTGATATTAGAGTTCAATTGCCCAAATTAGGCTCCTAAAAAAGGCTACCACCCTTCAGACCTTCATTCCATGGTACCTCTTACAACTCCCCTTAAACTGTGTTTTGTTTTTGTTAAAATTTCCGCTTTATGACCTCTAGAGATCTCTTGATATAAGAATGGGTTTTTAGCTACTAACTGGACCCAATATCTCTTTTTACTTGTCAGCCACTGCTAATGACATGACACTAGAAACTCAACATTCTAATTTCTTTGTGTATCGTCCTTAAGCCTAGTACAGATGGACCGAATGTCATGCGACATTCGGCCCGTGTGTATGGCAGCCGGTCCAACAGAAGCTTCTGTTGGTCGAGCATGCTAGGAAAACCAGCGGCCGACACGATCCAAGGCGCTTAACAGAATGTTCTGCCGGCTTCACCCAGCTTTTTTAATTTAAAAATTTGGTCAAAACCACTACATTTCAAAGGGGTACTGATCTTCCCTACATATTAAAATATTTTGGATACAATGAGGTAGATTTGGTACCTCATTGCAAGCTAGCCTTCTCATCAACATCAGTGCCTGAATTCACATATGTGCTACTGGAAGAATGGTCAAACATTCCCATAGACACACTCCTAAACCTTGTGGACAGCCTTCCAAGAAGAGTTATAGCTGTAATAGCTGCAAAGGGTGGGCCAACTCAATATTGAACCCTACGGACTAAGACTGGGATGCCATTAAAATTCATGAGTGTGTGTAAATGCAGGTGTCTTAATACTTTAGGTAATATAGTGTATTTAGATATAATTTGATTAGATATAATGTGATATAACGTATGGGTTTCTTTGATTACACATGCAGCGGGGTCTTAAATTTAGGGGAAGTGTTTGAGTGGTAGTTATGCTCAAACACCCTAATTGTCAGGTTCTATCAACCATTTTTGTCTGCAGGGAGAGTATCAGTGTAAAGTTCCCTGTGGCCTGCAGGTGGCGCTGCCATAGTAGGCCAGGGTTGAACCACTGATACAGTGCTGTGCCTTGTGTGTCCCCTCTCAGCAGCCATACAGTGGGTGTGGTAGGCCTGCTGTGCATGCTGGGAGAGGAGATAAAAGGGGCAGACGCTGCCTGTTCGGGGCTCTGTCTGTCGTGGTTGGGGGTCCTACCCCAGGGAGTGTGTTCCTGTCCACCCTGGGCACCTTTGGCCCAGGGGTCTAGGTCGGTGAATCAGTCCCAGGCACCTTTAGTTCTGGGGCTGCTACTAAAGGCCTTGGAACCAGAACCTTCGGCTGGGACCCAACAAGGATCGAGGAATCCCAGGGTGCGGCCTTGCGAGGGGACCCGCATCTTAGACGAGAAGGCCGGGCTAGGACCGTTCTGAGATACTGGTGAGAAGTCACAGTGAAGGAAGGGGCCCGGTAACTCTCTGCAGTGATGTCTTCTCCTTAACAGAGGTCAAGCTTTAAAAAGGAACCAAGTTCACCAGGTCTGTGGCAGAGACCAAGTTCAACAAGTCTGTGGCAGAGACTGCGGTTGGGTTATAATACCATTCTGGCTGCTAGTCCCTATCTAGGGAGACTATCCAAATGGGCTGAGTCTGCTTGAGAATCTGAGCAGTGAAGTGTTTTACGTTTGTGCCTGGATCTCTCCCACGCTTTATGCTGTCCTGTTCTTACTCCAACTATTCCTATCAGAGACTGTTATTTGAGAGAAATAAACTGGAGTTGGAGTTACAGCTGGTGTGGACATTCAAGTCATTGGGGGAAACATAGAGACTTATCTTTATTAACTATAGAGGTGAGAACCATTCTCAGGAAGATTCTGGCTTTCTGGCTGTGGAGACCCACCAACAACACCGCTTAACCTCTTCACACAGGAGGGTACCGGCTTGTGGCGTGGTGTGCTCTTTCCTCCTGCAAGGAACCGTTAGACAAGGAGGAGAGGATGGTGTGCGCTACACACAGAAAGAGTGACAAAGAAAATACGGGGGAATGATAATAACAAGGTTTACATATTTGTAGGTACCATATTCCTCAACATTAGACATTGAAATAGAATCCCTCCAAACAAACCTCTTAGGACTTTAATGGTACCATACTAAATACGCTTATATATAAAAATATCTAAATTTTATTCAATCAATTAAAATCAAACCTTAAAAAAAGAACGTCCATTGCACATGTTGTTGACACTATACATCTCTCAGACAGGGATATCACCAAAAATGTGCATAGATAATTTCAACCATTGGTCGCAATCAAAGGGATGGAAAATGGGGTCTCCACATTGAACGTGTTTCACAGGTTAAAGCCTGCTTCTTCAGGAAACACATTTTAATTGATATTTTAAACATAAATAGATAGGTTGTACTTTACAGTAGCATATAATAAATATGATGACACATCTATATTTCAAAACTATACAGCCTGCAGTGACAGGTCCCCAACTGCCATAATTTCCTCAGAAGGCTATCCTTGCCTTCCACTAGCAAATGGAATGCAATATGTCTGTGATGCTGGATCACCCTTTCAGTCACAGGGTATGAACATATGACCATGAACACATGGTTTAGCAAGCATGGAGCAGGAATGATACATATCCTTTATGGTACACTGGGTTCAATATGCTGATGGTTGGGATGACTGCAGGATGGGGAACATCTCTGGAGCAGGTGGTTGCAAATTGTGTCTTGTACATAGGTCACAGTACAGTCACTTGTACATCCTCCTCCTCACTAGCACCATTCTCTAGCTACTCAGAACTATTAGTACCCCCAAGCATCCCAGAATAGAGATGTGCAATTAGTTTTGTTCCAAATTAGATTTTTAATGAATTTCAATAAATTAGTTATTTCGAAAATATCCGAATTAACGAAAACCCATTTAACTAATTTCTCAGAATATATATATATATATATATATATATATATATATATGAATATTCGAAAATTTGTAAATTTTCAAATTCGGAAATCCGAAAACCGAAAAATTCAAAAATCTAAAATAATAACTAATATATATATGTATGTTGGTTGGACAATTTCCAGAAACAGACAGGTATCTTCAAGTCCCTGGTGATTGATAAAAGAAGAAATACAAGAGAGACTATGCTCTCTCAAGAATGATGGGACTTTTTTTGGAGATAGTATGTTTGTTGTTAAGGTAAGCACACAAACAAAATACTTTAAGAAAATATAAATGTATTAAATAGTATTCAATAAAAATTACATAGTCATAATACATAGACCATGAGTTGATGATTGATGCATGAATATAGATGTTTGATAATGCAGGAGGCAAAGTAACAACAGACATACTATCTCCAATAAAAGTCCCATCATTCTTGAGAGAGCATTGTCTATCTATTAAATTATAGGTATTGTAATTTATTTTCAAATGTGGCTGTTAGTGAACATAACAAACACAAATTTATTAAAAGTTCCAAATTATCCTAAATAAAGAATGCCGTATCTAAATGAATGGAAGGTAAGGAATTGATAATAATAAAAATGTTTTATTTTTATTATTATTATTATTATTATTTATTATTAATTTGTTCTATTTCATTTGTTTAGATGCGGCATTCGTTATTTCGGATAATTCATAACCTCAGATAAATTTGTAAG
Source organism: Rana muscosa (assembly GCA_029206835.1). Lineage (NCBI taxonomy): Eukaryota > Metazoa > Chordata > Amphibia > Anura > Ranidae > Rana > Rana muscosa. The sequence continues at coordinate 363,228,160 of CM055118.1, read as the reverse complement.
TGTTACGTTTACTAACAGCCAAATTTGAAAGGAAATTACAATACCTATAATTTAATAGTTAGTAATATTTATTATTATTAGTTAGTTAGTTATTCTTTCAAATTTTCTGATTTTCTTTCCTATTTTCAGGTCTTCAAATTTACAAACTTACGAATTTTCGAATTTTCAAATCTACAAATTTACGAATTGCGATCATAACGAATTACCCGAAAAAAAATAAAAAAAATAAAAACAAATTAATGAAACAAAAACAATTTTTTTTTTGACAGTGCACATGTTTATCCCAGAGCCTACGGAACATCCCAAGCTAAATGCAGCAATGCTGTTTTGGGGACAGGAGCTACACTGGGCCAAACTTCTGGCAGATCTCCAGGCTTAGACCAAAAGGTGGCTGACCCCACGCCATCTTTACCCAACAAGGTCATGTGTGACAATGACATGCTGCATAAGAAAAACTTTTACCCATTTTTTCAACATCACACTTTTTAAACCACATCATTCATGCCCATAATATGATTGTCTCACAAGTTAGTGGTCATAATGCATTTTTTTTCCTGAAATATTTCCGGTTCAATAATTTTTATTGAGTTTTCATAAGAGTTACAACATAACAGGAGGAAGGTTAGTACAATTGAGTGTAAAAGAAGCTCTGTCGACCCCTTACAAAGACTACATTTACAGAAATATTTCAAACAAGAAAATGCTGCATTAAGGCCGCAAGGTGTCGCTGACGATAATGTAATCAAATTGGACAAAACGGTGTATTCTGATGGTGGGGAAGCCTGAATAAAAAGACACAGCAGGAGAATTCCTCCATCCACATCGAGTGTGTGAATGGGGGAATTGGGTCAGTTTTTTTTTGTTTAAAGCAGGACTTCACCCTCCAGGACATGCTGCCTCCCATCCACCCCTCCTCTCCTCTCCTCTGTTGTAGAAATTGGGCATTTTGTGACCTTTTTTTGAAAAAAAAAAGCCTGACCCCCACAATACCCCCATGTGCACATAATTTGTCTAGGCGACTGATGTGCACTTTGACCGCATTGCCTCCTGGGATATGTGCGTCTCATATCACAGGAGACATAGTCCTTCATTGGGAAAGAAGGAGGGGGCAGGGTCAGTTGGTGCGCACTGGTGAAGCCGTTGGCTTTACCTGGAAAAGCCTACAGCTTACTGATGATGTCACAGAAGATAATGGTGGTGCAGGACGGGGGGGGGTGCAGAGAAGAAGCGGGTCTCATCAGGACAAAGCTGGATCTGCTGGGTGGGTGAGTACCTTAAATGTGCAGGACCTTCCACCAGGTTAGTGAGGGTTAATAAAAGAAGAGGGGGTATGAAGCATAAAGCTACCCTTTAACCCACTGGTTGAATGAAAAAAAACTGGGAGGCGCATGCGCGGAGCCCAGCCGAGCAGTCATGCAGGATTAGAGCTCCGCACCAGGGACGAACATACCGGAGTATCATAAGCAGCAGCGGCTCCACGAACGACACCCTCGGATGCCTGAAGAGCCCCAGAACACTCCATTACCGCGACCATGGTCCTAGGGGGCTCCAAATCTAAATACAAGGCGGGTAACATACCAGACCCTCTGTCCCGGCCATCAGCCAAGATGGCGCCGGCGGCCTCCTCACAGCCCTGCGCACCGCGCTCTGCAAAGACACAGGTAAACGGCCTGAAGCCACAAGAAATCAACAGTGAGTCTGATTCTGACACTGGCTGCTCTTCCTCAGTGGCACAGTCCAACATGTTTAACCACTTGCCTACAGGGCACTTTCACCCCCTTCCTGCCCAAGCCATTTTTCAGCTTTCAGCGCTGTCCCACTTTGAATGACAATTGCACGGTCATGCAACACTGTACCCATTTCCCCACAAATAGAGCTTTCTTTTGGTGGTATTTGATCACCTCTGCGTTTTTAATTTCTTGCGCTATAAACAACAGAAAAGGGACAAGTTTGAAAAAAAGCACAATATTTTTTACTTTTTGCTGTAATAAAAAATCATTTTTTATTTATTTTTTAAACAATTTTTTTCCTCAGTTTAGGCCGATATGTATTCTTCTACATATTTACATAAGCGTATTTCTTGTTCATACATCACGGGACACAGAGCAGCATAGTCATTACTATGTGGGTTATATAGAATTACCTTCAGGTGCTGGCACTGGCAACTTCCAAAACAGGAAGTACCCTCCCCTATATAAGCCCCTCCCATCCGGGAGTACCTCAGTTTTTTGCCAGTGTCTAAGGTGTTGGCCAAGGTTAACATGTATTCATCTGGGCTTGTGTACAGGTTCTCTGGGCCTTAGCAAGCTATTCCGGATCCGACCAAAAAAAGCTTCATAGCTAAACGGTCGGTACCCGGGCCTTGCAGAGAAGAGCAGGGTTTTGCCTGTAATGCCTCTCTTAGGAGGGCTGGACCCTGGGATCCAGAGCTCTGGTCATACCCAAAACCAAGAGGCTATCTGTGCAGGGTGCTATACAGGTCCAGGGGAGTGGAATCCTTGGGAACCCGGTCCCTGAAGGTCTAGTACAATGCCTGCCGTGAGAGGTGAAGTTTGGGCTTCTGTGGACCAAACAAAGTCCTGCGGCGGGGAAAAGGTAAGTGGGGGCCCCTCAGGAACTTGGTTCTTCTGAGGGGACCCCCAAGCCTAATATGTCTTTCTGCCTGTTACCTAAAGGGTATTCCCGCTAATAGCTGTATATGCCTAAGAAATCCTAGAAATGTTTTTTCATAAGGGAAGTTTTAAAAAAACTGTAAACCTGGAAATGTTTTTCATAAAGGAGGTTTTAAAAAAAAAAAAAAGACAAAAGTGCGGTACCTGTGTTTGTCCACTAGAGGCCGCTGTGGAACGTCTTTTTTCTTGGGACTATTCCTTCCATGGTGAAAGTCCAGGCAGATGAGTGAGCTCTCTATCAGGGAAGCTGCATTCCTCTGTCATGCTGCCAAGTAGTTTCCTTCCATCCCCGAGTCCTGGTGAAACAGGGACCCTGGCTCCTCTCCCTACATGGCGCCAAGAGCGCACACGTGCACGCGCGCGAGCGCGCACACATGCTTTCTTTTTATAAGGTTTAGCTTCAAAAAAGGGGGCGGAGCCTGGCGGATGACGCGCTCTGTGCGCCCAGTGCTTCTGCGCATGTGCGGGCGTCCCAGCAAGATAAAAGGACTCAGTCCACGCTGCTTGCTATGGACACAGAGCATGAAAAGGAGCTGGTAGCATGGTATAGGGGCTTACAGCGGGCGGTTGATACAGGCATCCCCAGAAAGACGCATTAGTAGACACCCACTGATGTACATAGCAGCAAATTGCATTAGACTATTTCAGTAAGGGGTGTATTGCGGCTGGAATACCTCAGCTTTGAACTAAGGAATATGCCGCCTAAAAAACTCCGAGATATACCTCTCAGGAAGTGTAGGGGGTCTCCATCGGGCTCTGAGGATCTGGAGCAGTCATCTGCACCCTCCTCCCCTGAGAAATCAGAGGTTAATACCCATAAGGAACCCCCGGGAGTGCCAGGTACTGCGGCGGTCCTCAGTCCACCTGCTCCTGCATATATAACAGAGGAGGTTTTTTCCTCAACTCTGGAGGGATTGGAGCAGAGATTGGCTGCATTGATCGCTTCTTCTCTACAGGAAAGAAAGCGCGCCAGATCTCCATCACCTCCATTAGAGTGCCTGTTGGCACAGCAACAGTCCCAGGAAGGGACCGACCTACCTGAAGGGGATCAGGAGGAGGTTAGCTCTGTTTTTGAGGAATCGACAGTAGATGAACCATTTTCAGCATCACAGACTGAAAGATTGTGGGTCCAGACCCTAACTGACATGGTTCGATCTGCATTTAAAATGCCTCTTGTTGAACCATCAACTACTGCTGTCTCCTCATTGGGGTCGCTAAAAGCTCCCCAGGTTAATTGCTCCTTTCCAATACATCCATTATTGGAAGGACTTATATACCAGGATTGGGAACATCCTGATAAACTATTTGTTCCGCCTAAAAGGTTTCCGGTGATCTATCCCATGGAGGAAAAGTTCACCCAGAGATGGAATGTTCCTACGGTGGACGCAGCCATTTCTTCTGTGAACAAATCACTGACATGTCCAGTAGATAATGTTCAAATGTTCAAAGATCCAGTGGATAAAAAAATTGGAATCTTTATTAAAATCTGCTTTTTCCACAGCAGGGGCTGTTACACAGCCAGCAGTGGCAGCTATTGGAGTCTGCCAAGCTTTAAAGGATCAAATGAAAATGGTCCTGAGGGATTTGCCAGACCAACAGGCCCAGGCTCTGGCTGATTTGCCTAGAGCATTATGCTTTGCGGTTGACGCCATCAAGGATTCTATCCATCAGGCTTCCGCCTCACGCTGTCTTTGGTACATATGCGTAGGCTTCTGTGGCTCAAAAACTGGTCTGCTGAAGCTCCCTGTAAGAAGCTCTTAGTTAGCTTCCCATTTCATGGGGAATGCCTTTTTGGCGAAGACCTGGATAAGTATATCCAGAAGATTTCCAGTGGTAAAAGTACTCTCTTACCGAGTAAGAAGAGGTCTAGGGGTCCATCTTTTAAGAGGACTACCTCTCCTATCCCTGCGACGTCTGCTACTAAGCAGTTCCGACGGCCTCCTTGGTCAAACTCAGGAGGTAAAAATCAGGGACAGCCACAGGGTAATAAAAAGCCCTGGATCCGAAGAGGTACTAAACCAGCCTCCAAGTCAAGCCTATGAAGGGCTGCCCCCACTCAAACGGGTGGGGGGAAGACTTCAGTTGTTCGCAGAGACCTGATCAAAGACAGATGGGTGCTCTCCGCAGTAACTCTGGGATACAAGTTGGAGTTAAAAGAGTCTCCTCCGTCCCATTTTATGTGGTCAGGCATGCCAAGAGACCCTCTGAAAAGACGGTCTCTCCTATTGGCGTTAGAACAACTATTGCTCCAAGGAGTAATTATGGAGGTTCCTATGGAAGAGTGGGGGTTGGGTTTCTACTCAAACCTTTTCACAGTCCCGAAGCCAAACGGGGACATAAGACCCATATTGGACCTAAAGAGTCTAAACAAATTTCTAAACGTCAGGTCTTTCCGGATGGAGTCGATCCGATCGGTCACCGCTGCCCTACAAGGGGAGGAATGGTTAGCCTCGATCGACATCAAAGATGCTTACTTGCATGTTCCCATCTTTCCAGGTCATCAAAAATTCCTACGCTTTGCAGTAGAAGGGCGCCATTTTCAGTTCAGAGCCTTACCATTCGGTCTGGCCACAGCACCACGAGTGTTCACAAAAATTCTGGCCCCACTGTTGGCCGATCTAAGAACACGGGGTGTAACGATAATGGCATACCTAGACGACCTGTTGTTGATGGACCACTCAGTTGCCAAGCTAGAAGTGGTAATTGTTGATACAATCAAGTATCTAGAATCTCACGGTTGGGTCATCAACCTGGACAAGTCAGCCCTACAGCCAGTGAAAAACCTGGTATATCTAGGGCTACGGCTGGATTCAGACCAGAGGAAGATTTTCTTACCTCTAGACAAGGTATCCTCTTTGAGGGGCTTGGTCCGTCTGCTTTGTGCAAAAAGACAGCCGTCCATACGCCTGTGCATGAGGCTGCTAGGAAAGATGGTAGCATCATTCGAAGCTGTGCCATACGCCCAATTCCACTCAAGGAATTTACAAAGGGCCATATTGTCAGCCTGGAACGGAAAAGTTCAGGCTCTAGACTTCCCGATGGCTTTGTCCCCTTCCGTTCGGAAGAGTCTCTGCTGGTGGTTGATCCCCCAGAATCTCCAGAAGGGAAAACCCTTCAGCCCGATATCTTGGAAGGTGGTCACTACAGATGCCAGCCTTACAGGCTGGGGGGCAGTACTGGAGCAATGGTCTCTCCAGGGCAGATGGTCAAATGTAGTAAAAACCCTGCCCATCAATCTCTTAGAGATACGAGCAGCCCGGTACACCCTAGTAGCCTGGACATCCAGACTCCAAGGGTCCCCTGTTAGAATTCAATCAGACAATGCCACAGCAGTGGCATATATCAATCATCAGGGAGGCACCAGGAGTCGTGCAGCCCAGAGGGAAGTAAGTCACATCCTGGAATGGGCAGAAAAGCATGTCCCATGTATATCAGCTGTCTTCATTCCAGGGGTGGAGAATTGGAAGGCGGACTTTCTGAGTCGCCAACAGTTATGCCCAGGGGAATGGTCCCTTCATCCCGAGGTCTTCCGAGCAATATGTCAGCGGTGGGGAACACCGGATGTAGATCTGCTAGCATCCAGATTCAACGCAAAGGTGGACAGATTTGTCTCCCGGACAAGGGATCCCCTCGCTTGCGGCTCGGATGCTCTGGTGTTCCCTTGGGATCAGTTCAGACTGATATATGCATTCCCTCCGCTACAATTGTTGCCTCGACTCCTTCGCAGAGTCAGGTTGGAGAAGAAGCCAGTGATCCTGGTGGCTCCAGCGTGGCCCCGAAGGGCCTGGTACGCGGAGATCATCAAAATGTCTGTGGGGAGTCCTTGGACCCTTCCACGTCGTCCGGACCTGCTTTCGCAAGGACCGATATACCACCCTTCCTTACTAACTCTAAGTTTAACGGCCTGGCTATTGAGTCCCACATCCTAAAGAAGAGAGGTCTCTCTAACTCTGTGGTATCAACTATAATCAATGCCAGGAAGCCTGTATCCAGGCAGATCTACTATAGAGTTTGGAAGGCGTACATCACTTGGTGCGAGGCCAGAAAATGGCATCCACGTAAGTACGTTATAGGCAGAATTCTGGACTTCCTGCAGTGGGCTGTAGACAGGAAGTTTGCCTTAAGTACTATCAAGGGCCAGGTTTCGGCCTTGTCAATACTATTTCAAAGGCCCCTGGCTATGCATTCACTTGTCAAATCCTTTATGCAAGGTGTGACTCGTGTTATTCCACCGATTAAGGCTCCCATATGCCCATGGGATCTAAATTTGGTTCTGTCGGTTCTGCAGAAGCAGCCATTTGAACCTTTGCGGCACATTTCCTTGGTTCTACTCACCAGGAAATTGATATTTTTAGTAGCCATATGCTCGGCTAGAAGAGTGTCGGAATTAGCCGCCATGTCCTGTAAAGAGCCATATCTGGTTATCCATAAGGACAGAGTAGTATTACGTCCTCACCCAGCCTTTCTTCCTAAGGTGGTATCGAGGTTTCACTTGAACCAGGATGTGGTTCTTCCTTCTTTTTTCCCCAAACCAAGCTCGGTAGAGGAAAAGTTATTGCATTCTTTGGATGTAGTAAGAGCAGTTAAAGCTTATCTAAAAGCCACTGCTCAGATTCGTAGAACGGATTCTCTGTTTGTTCTGCCGGAAGGCCCCAGAAGAGGTCAGGCAGCATCAAAATCTACTTTAGCCAAGTGGATTCGACAGGTCATAATACAAGCCTATGGCTTGAAAAGTAGACCGCCTCCGTTCAAAGTTAGGGCGCACTCCACGAGAGCAGTTGGAACTTCATGGGCAGTGCATCACCAGGCCTCCCTGGCGCAAATTTGTAAGGCCGCAACATGGTCTTCAGTACACACGTTTACTAGGTTCTACCAGGTGGACGTGAGAAGTCAGGAGGATGTCGCCTTTGGGCGCAGTGTGTTACAGGCCGCAAAAGATCCTCATGCCTGATGGCGCCCAGCTTATGTATGGTGTATCCCCCCCCTCATGTGGCATTGCTTTGGGACGTCCCACATAGTAATGACTATGCTGCTCTGTGTCCCGTGATGTATGAACAAGAAAGTAGGATTTTTAAAACAGCTTACCTGTAAAATCCTTTTCTTGGAGTACATCACGGGACACAGAGCTCCCACCCCTCTTTTGGGGACACGTATTGCTTTGCTACAAAACTGAGGTACTCCCGGATGGGAGGGGCTTATATAGGGGAGGGTACTTCCTGTTTTGGAAGTTGCCAGTGCCAGCACCTGAAGGTAATTCTATATAACCCACATAGTAATGACTATGCTGCTCTGTGTCCCGTGATGTACTCCAAGAAAAGGATTTTACAGGTAAGCTGTTTTAAAAATCCTACTATTTATTGGTTTGCGCAAAAGTTATAGCGGCTACAAAATAGGGGATAGATTTATAGCATTTTTATTATTTATTTATTTTTACTAGTAATGGCGGCGATCAGCGATTTTTATTGTGACTGCAATATTGCGGCGGACACATCGGACACTTTTGACTCATTTTTGGGACCATTCACATTTATACAGCGATCTCTGCTATAAAAATGCATTGATTACTGTATAAATATGACTGGCAGGGAAGGGGTTAACACTAGGGGGTGATCAAGGGGTTAATGTGTTCCCTAGGGAGTGATTCTTACTGTGGGTGGAGGGGACTGACTGGGGGAGGTGACCGATCTGTGTCCCTATGTACAAGGGACACACCATCGGTCTCCTCTCACTGACAGGACGTGGATCTGTGTGTTTACACACACAGATCCACGGTCCTGCTCAGTTACTGGGCAATCGCGGGTGCCGCCGGCGGCCATCGCGGGCACGCACATCGGGTCCCCGGGGACGCGGCAGGTGCGTGTGCATGCCCCCGCCGGTGCGCACGTGCCCCTTAGTGGCTTGGGAAGGCGCAACATCATATGACGTCCGCCCAGAACAACAGGGTCTTCCTCCCGCCGTCATTTGACGGCGGGCGGTGAACAAGCGGTTAAGCAAATTTGAACGCATGTAACAAAAGGCACTTAAGCAGACATCAGACCACATCACTGATAAACTGAGACGTAAGATCAGAGAGCTGGGCCAGAGAACTGCTGAGCTTGAGGTGAGAGTGGATGAGATAAAAAATCACACACAGCTTTACACCACTGAGCTGGAAAATCTTAAGGAGGAGAACTTAATATTACAGTCTCGTTTAGAAGACCAAGAAGAAGGAACAGCTACTTGCAGCAGCCAGAGGAAAGGACACCCTATACTTTCAAGGTCATGTGTATCAGCTCTTTGCGGACATATCCCCGCTCACAGTGGCAAAGTGGCAAAGAGACGTGCTCTCAAACCGCATCTGCAGGTGCTCCAAAGCAACCAAATCGCATACCACTGGGGATTCCCGTTCTTGATCAGATTTACTCATCTTGAAACAAAATTATGTATGCCATACAGCTGAGGAGCTGAAATCTGCCATGATGGACCTGGGCCTAGTGGACCACACCCCTCACAAAGACGCATCTCGCATGCGATCGGCCTCTCGCTCACCTCAAAAGCAGACGACTGCTGGTAAAAAACATATGGATCCCACGCTTCAAAATCTCTACAAATGCGGTCGTTTTGACAATCCTGCACCATCGAACAAAGACTCGATGGACTGACCTTGCCCCACGGCTTTATTTGCTATACTCAGTCCCTCTGCAACCCGTATGAGTTGCTGAATCTCCCCGGCGATAGTTTTGTGATTGTATTGTGGAACTTTTCTCAAAACTATGGAATACCTCTCTCCAATGCTTTCCGGATTCTACCCTGCCCATGGCCCTATTGAAAGGACCCACCTCTCAGCAAGATGCCCTGCACGGGAGTCTTCCAGGGATTTTTGAACTCTTAGGACCTTGCTTACCCATACCCTGTCCTCAATTTACCCGTTCAGATGCTCCCCCGATCATCAGCCTGTGTCTGGACTGAAGTTGTGAGTACTGCTGTTCTTGCTACTTCTTGTAAGGCTCATGTTATCTGTCTACAAGAAACTCACTTTACTGACAAATCCTCACTGAAATTTCTCAGAGCCTCCTTTGCCCAATTATATTTATCCTCTGCCACAACCAAGCAAAGGGGGACCCTTATCGGTTTCCATCGCTCCATGCCATTCACCCTTACCTCACAAATAAACGATCCCGAAGGCAGATACATCATACTCGCTGGTTATGTCTCAGACACTGCGATCACGATAGTGTCGTATTATGCTCCCAATAAGCGCCCGACAGCCTTCCTTTCTCATCTTTTCCAAGTGGTGGATAAACACAAGTTTGGGATTGTCATTCTCTGTGGAGACTCCAACCTGACTATATTTCCCTTCCTCGATAAATCTCCATCGACCCCCATCTCTAATCCTGGCAAACTGACTTTTCAACACCTACTTTCCACCCACAACCTTGTCGACACCTGGCTTGAAGCTAATCCACAGAGCAGACACTACACACACTTCTCTCACCCACACAATTCATTCTTGTGCATAGATCACATCTTTATTTCATCCAGCATGATCCCGGAGATGATCTCTTCTAGCATCACACCCTTTACATGGACCGATCACTGCACAGTATTCACCACTTTAGCCTCTCCGGTTCCCAGATCACATGACACGTCCTGGTGTATAAAAAACACCACTCTTACCCACCCCTCCCACCGCCTGGAGATTGAGGTAGCATTCACAGACTACATCTCCACTAATGACACGGCAGATATCTCCACCCTGACTTTGTGGGAAGCCCACAAAGCTGTTATCCGAGACAAACTGATCCAACTGGCAGCGGCCCTCAAACGCGATCGCAAAATCCGTTTCGAGCGATTAGAGGCCAAGTTCAACGCGAACCATGCGGCCTTTCAAGCCACCCCTAATGCCACCACTAATGCACGTCTAGATAAAGCCGTCTTGACTTTTCCTGACTGACTCCGCAGATAAACGTATTCATAAGCGCCAACACATATCCTACCTTAAAGTTAACAAACCCAGCACACCCATGGCACGCATCCTATGGACGATGCACCACCCACGAACATCTATTAGTTTAAAGACTTCTAGGAATACATACACCAGCAATCCAGTTGAAAAACGTGACGTTTTCAGCTCTAAACTAGCCAAACTCTACACCCCTGATCAAGAATTAGATGCGGCGAAAGCAGATACCCTATTCTCCAACATTGCCCGCCCAACCCTTTCACAGGCACAGCAAGATCTACTTGAATGCCCCATCTCAGATATGGAGGTTACGGAAGCTATTAAAGCGCTGAAACCACACAAAAGACCGGGACCTGATGGGTTCTCAGCTACATACTACAAGCAGTTTGCGCAGATTTTAACGCCCTTACTAACTCAAGCCTTCAATTCTCTGCTGACGGGGCACTCATTTAGAACTGAAACGCTGACCTCCATAATTTCTATGCTACCCAAACCCAAATCAGACTCCCTTTCGTGGACCAATTACCGCCCCATTTCTCTTCTGAACCTTGACATAAAACTACTAGCCAAAATCCTAGCACCCGACTGAATACCTTCATAGGCCGACTAATACATTGCAACCAAACTGCTTTCATGCCTACCCATCAGGCTGGTGACAATATTAGACGCGCTCTCCTTATCGCCCACGCAGTTAAGACCCGACGCATCCCAACTTGTCTCCTCTCCCTCGACATTAGGAAGGCTTTCGACTCTGTCACCTGGCCATACCTGAAAACAATACTCCAACGATGGGGTTTTGGGGACCACTTCCTAACCTGGACCTTTTCCCTTTATAATAACCCAAAGGCATAGATAAAGTATGCTGGCTACAAGTCAGCAATGTTGGCTATCAGGAGGGGCACGAAGCAGGGGTGTCCCCTGTCCCCGTTGCTTTTTTCCCTACTTATAGAGCCCTTGGCACAACTAATTAAGTCAACACCGGATATGAAGGGGATATAACTCTGTGGCATGCACCATAAAGTATGCCTCTTCGCGGACAATATTCTAGTCTTCTTAGCTCATCCCCACATTTCAGCTCCCAAATCTGCTTAACATACTGGATACCTTTGCCCAAGTTTCTGGGCTCCATGTTAATCCCAAAAAATACAATGCACTCAACATTACCCTATCACAGGCCGACCTCCAATGAGCCCAGGCCTCCCTACCGTTCACATAGGTGGCACACTATCTCCCATATCTAGGGGTACATCTCACTGCCTCACTACCCGACCTATTTGTGGCTAATTATTTACCGCTACTGATTCACAAACCTCATGAAACATTAGTCCTCTCTTCCCCTATCCTGGCTCGGCCGGATCAACGCCATAAAAATTTTGATATTGCCTAAACTCTTATACCTATTCAGCGTGCTCCCTATCTCAGTTCCATCATACTTCTTAAGGCTTAAGCAGCGCAGAGTAATGTCCTACATCTGGGGCAAAACGAAGCAACCTAAATCAACGTTTTTTTTCCCCAAATTATGCGGTGGGCTGGGTATACCAAATTTCTCCTACTACTTCTATGCAGCCCAGCTAGCACAACTGCCCAAATACCATTCATCATCAGAAATACCACTGTGGGTTACCATCGAATCAGTTGATTGTGACCCCATGTCTGTAGCTAACATGCTGTGGCTCCAACCGAAAGACAGAAATCACCTCTCGAATCCCATCACTAAACACTCCCAGAACATTTGGGACAGATTTAGGGGCACACGTAATCTCCAATCCCCCCACAACCCCTTACTCTCCTTCCTCAGAAACCCTGCCTTCTATCCAGCTTGGGAATCGCCTATGGCATTCTCAGCCTGGTCTAACGCAAACCTTTTTAGACTACATATTCTAGTTTCCGACGCTATGATCCACACGTTTCCGACCTTATGTGATACCTTTAATCTTCCTAGAACTGAACTCTTTCGCTACCTGCAAATTAAAAATTTCTATATGCCCTTTTCTCCAGACGGGATCACCCCTAAACCAAATGACTTAATTTGAACGCATTTGTAAGAGTGACCCACATGTCAGGGGACTGATTTCACTCCTCTGCCAACAACATAACTCAACCCCACACACCACACTGCCAGCCTACACCACAAAAATGGACAATTGACATGGAGTGCACATTCGAGATCGCAGATTGGTCCAGCATATGGCTAGCCACCAAACCCGGATTGCTCAGCACTCAAAACCAATTATAAAGTTCTAGCTCGCTGGTATCTGGTACCAGCGAGGATTGCAAAATTTGTCCCTTTATACCCGGGGGACTGCTTTTGGGGCTGTTCTGATCCGGGGACCCACATCCACATATGGTGGCAATGTCCGGTTGCTCAGGAATTCTGGAAAAAAAAACTGCTATGGCTTCCAAAGCCTTGGAAACCGATATTCCTCCCGACCCAGCCACGGCCCATTTGAACCTTAAGCCAGCCGTACTCACTCATACTCAATTTCGACTACTCATCAACCTTACAACCGCAGCCAAACAAACAATAGCTAAGGCATGGAAGTCCCAAACCCTGGTTGTGGCTGAAGCCAAACACAGGATGAATTGAGCCCTTGTCTTCGCCAAAATGACAGTTATAGAAAACTATAAGATGAAGAAATTCGACAAAACATGGCAACCGTGGGTCAAGCACTGCTTGCCTCCTGAATTTGATGAGACTTTGCTACTACCTTGCTAACAGTTTTTCCCTACCACATGGTAACATGTCCTGACCACGAGCCGCAATACCGTTGGGGGTGACTGTCCCCCTCTCATTATCTTCCCCTCCACCTCTCTTTCATCCACTCTCGCCACCCGTCTAAGGATGGGCAAGGTGGTGGGTCATTTATTATGCATGAATGCTCAATTGTCTGCGTCCCACTACTTGCCCATACCAGGGCTTTCCACCCCCTTTCTCTCCTAAGCCAACCCTCCACCATACGGCCCATATATATGAGATACCTTTTTACTCTCTGTTTTTTTTTTTTTGCCTAAAACCTAAGCTGAACTCATGCCAATATATCATCAGTTGTGTTGGATAGAATCTTTTAAGACTACACCTTTACGAGCATGTAGAATACGGCTTTCAGTGCTCGCCTCGTGCTAGCCTCATATGCCATGTCCATTGCTACTATCGAGGACGAAATGTTACCTAACTGACATGCCCCCATCCGATCCCTATAGGGGTGAACGGGTGGACAGGAGGCATACTTCACTCTATATTCAGGCCACTGTAGAACATAAGTTTCAATCCTATGACCCAACATGTTCTACTAGTCCTGAATTTATTGTATTGTCCATGTCCACCTTCCGGCACATCGGCTTTTGTATGCTATTGTTATCAGAATCTGTATCTCATGGAAATGCTTATTGACTTTTCTGTTTTTCTTCTGTATACCTCAATAAAAATATTAAACAAGAATGAAAAAACGGGCTCAATTGCAGCTGTCATATAGAAAGGGGATGTTTTTTCTTCCTCCCTCTTGGTCTTTTCTCCAGCTACATGGCATTAGTGATACTATTGGAACATTGGTGAGAAGGACAGATTGATGCCTTCTGTTCATATTTTTGCCTTTCCCTCTTCCCTTTCTCTCCCCATGTAGTCCTCCTTCCTTCATCTGCCCCACTTGTGGCTCTGCATACTTATCTGCGATATTATAACCTCTGTTTATCCTGACTAAGCCAAGTGCAAGTTAATCCAACTGGAAGCCTCCTGCTCCTATTACTTATTACAATCCAGACTCTTCATACTGCTTTGAATTTATAAGTATCAAACATGGGTCAGGTGTACTGAATGGACTCATAGTGAGGAGGCAGACACAGAGGTGTCAGATAAATTCATCATTGATTTTACTATTTTAAAAATTGTCAGAAAAGGTTTATGATATTTGTTGGAACAGTAAATGTTTACTAATATGCATGGGGAAATATGTGCTCTCCACGTCTATTATAGTCTTTTTTTGGATTGGCCCCCTGACTTTTATTGGAATAAAGCTGTAACTTTGTAGCAGTGGTGTGGTGCTTCAATTTCCATTTTTGTTACATTGTACTAAAAGCCAGGGAGATGGTGGAGATCCTCTGGAGTGTAGAAGCCACCTGACCAGATTTTTTACATTCAACAACAATACTGTAAAGGGGTTGTAAAATCAGAATTTTTTTATCTTAATGCATTCTATGCATTAAGATAAAAAAAACTTCTGTGTGCAGCAGCACCCCTCAGTCCCCCCTAATACTTACCTGAGCCCCCTCTCTGTCAAGCGATGTCCACGAGTGTATCAGCCATCTGGGACTCTCCCTCCTGATTGGCTGAGACACATCAGCGGTGCCATAGGCTCCCATTGCTGTCAATCAACATCAGTTAGCCCATCTGGAGAGAGGGGGAAGGGCCGAACCACAGCTCTGTGTCTGAATGGACACAGGGAGCTGTGGCTCGTCCTGGGTGCCCCCACAACAAGCTGCTTGCTGTGGGTGCACTCAACTGGAGGGAGGGGCCAGGAGCTCTGAAGAGGGAACTAAGAAGAGGAGGTTTGGGGCCGCTCTGTGCAAAACCAACTGCACAGAGCAGGTAAGTATAACATGATTATTATTTTAATAGAAAAAAAAATACTTTAACCACTTGGCGCCCGGGCCATCGTCAAAATACGTCCTCCTATTTACTTCCGCGATGCGCGCCGCCGCGGGCGCGCATCGGGGAAAAGCTGTGCCCGCCGTGTCAGGTGGGTGCCGATGCGCGTGCCTGGTGGCCGCGATGTCTGCCAGGTACCCGCGACCGGCTGTCACAGAGCCAGGGATGTGGATCTCTGTGTGTAAACACAGAGATCCACGTCCTGCTAGGGAGAGGAGACGGATGGTGTGTCCCTTGTACATAGGGACAACCATCGGTCACCTCCCCCAGTCAGTCCCCTCCCCCCACAGTAATAATCACTCATGAGGGAACATATTTAACCCCTTCCCGCCCCCTAGTGGTTAACCCTTTCACTGCCAGTTACATTTATACAGTAATCAGTGCATTTTTATAGCACTGTTCGCTGTATAAATGTGAATGGTCATAAAAAAGTGTCAAAAGTGTCCGATGTGTCTGCCGCAATATCGCACAATAAAAATCGCAGATCGCCGCCATTACTAGTAAAAAAAAATAATAATAAATAATACAAAAAATTCATAATTCTATTCCCTATTTTGTAGGCGCTATAACTTTTGCGCAAACCAATCACTATACACTTATTGCAATTTTTTTTTTTTTTTACCTAAAACATTTAGAAGAATACGTATTGGCCTAAACTGAGGAAAAAAATAGTTTTTTAAAAAAAATGGGATATTTATTATAGCAAAAATTAAAAAATATTGTGTTTTTTTTTTAAATTGTCTCTCTATTTCTGTTTATAGCGCAAAAAATAAAAAAATGCAGAAATGATCAAATACCACCAAAAGAAAGCTCTATTTGTGGGAAAAAAAAGGACGTCAATTTTGTTTGGGAGCCACGTCGCACGACCGCGCAATTGTCAGTTAAAGATTGACAGTGCTGAAACCTGAAATTTCGCCTGGGCAGGAAGGGGGTTATGTGCCCAGTTGTCAAGTGGTTAAAGTGATACTAAAGCTTCACATTTAAAAAATAAATAAATAACAAACATGTCATACTTACCTCCACTGTGCAGCTCGTTTTGCACAGAGTGGCCCCGATCCTCGTCTTCTGGAGTCCATCGGCGGCTGTCTCGGCTCCTCCCCGCTTCTGATAACCCCCTCTGGGAAGCGTTCTCCCAAGGGGGTTACCTCGCGGGCACGCTCCTGAGTCCTTTAGTCGGTGTCAATAGCCACCAACTACAGAACTCGGACCTGTCCCCTGGCCCTCGCATCATTGGAGTTGATTGAAAGAAACGCGAGCCAATGGCTGCGCTGCTATCAATCTATCCAATGAAGAGCCGAGAAGCCCGGGCCGAGAAGCCAGCGCGTTCACAGAGCAGGACTTTTGAGGGCTCAGGTAAGTAAACGGGGGGGGGCTGGGGGGTCTGTAAGCATAGGATGTTTTTTCACCTTAGTGCATAGAATGCATTAAGGTGAAAAAACTGAAAGCTTTACAACCACTTTAGGATATCAATACCAATAAGATAACTTAAGAGATCCAGAACATTTTTTTTCCATTTTTCTCCTCTAACGTGACACTTTCTGATGATCCAAAAGCTCAGCCAGTATTGATTCAGATTTATCCTGCCACCCCCTACATGAATAGACCATTTCAATAGAGATCTGATTACATCAGATGACCTGGATGACGTCTATAATGACTGCATAAATGACATATGTAAATCAAAATTGTAGTGATGTCAAAACCTGTGAAAATGCAAACATTGTCCTAATCTATGTCCTAACTATCTTGAATTAATGTGTATGTATAGCTATTTGTGTTTTCAATAGAGAAAGGAAGAGTGAAAACCCCTAAGAAGTTATTGTTTGCCACTTATGTCTTGCTGGGTAGAATTCCTTTCACTTCCAGTTCTGGAGATGCAACATTAAACGAGAGGAAATCTCCCCAAAGTGAAGGGAATTCTCCATTTAGATAATTGTCATTTAATAATTTTTTATATTGATTGTTAATATACCCTGACAATGGGAACCAGAAAAGTAGAAGGGTCAATCTATCCAGAGGTGACACAGACAGCAATAAACATTTCACAGGGTAACCCTTCCCTCCCCTATCTGATTCTAAAAAATTTAATTGCCCTTACATATATTTTGATATTACATTGATTTGTTTTTCCAGCATGGATAGCAGTGTAGAGTCAAACGAGGAAGAAAGCTCTCCGAAAGTAAAGTATTCACCACCGACAGCATTGCTTACAATGGTCAGCTGTAATTCAGGTAAGGAAAACCTTTATCCCAGAAGGAAAATAAAAATCGATGTCTGTAACTGCTTATAAAGTGTTGGAGTTCAACTTTAACTTGTTGGTCAAGACCATCTGAATCTGCTAGTACATACACTATATTATCAAAAATATTGGGATACCTGCCTTTACACGCACATGAACTTTAATGGCATCACAGTCTTAATCTCTTGGGTTCAATATTGAGTTGGCCCAGCCTTTTGTTGCTATAACAGCTTTAACTCTTCTGGGAAGGCTGTCCACAAGGTTTAGGAGTGTGTCTATGGGAATTCTTGACTATTCTTGCAGAAGCACATTTGTGAGATCAGGTAGTGATGTCAGGTAGTGATTCATCCCAAAGATGTTCTATCGGGTTTGGGTCAGGACTCTGTGCAGGCCAGTCAAGTTTCTCCACCCCAAACTCGCTCATCCATGTCTTTATGGACCTTGCTTTGTGCACTGGTGTGCAGTCATGTTGGAACAGGAAGGGGCCAAACCCAAACTGTTCCCACAAAGTTGGGAGCATGAAATTGTCCAAAATGTCTTGGTATACTGAGGCCTTAAGAGTTCTCTTCACTGAAACTAAGAGGCCAAGCCCAACCCCTGAAAAACAACCCCACATCATTATCCCCCCTCCACCAAATGATTTGGACCAGAGCACAAAGCAAGGTCCATAAAAACAGGAATGAGGGAGTTTGGGGTGGAGGAACTTGACTGGCCTGCACAGTCCTGACCTCAACCCGATAGAGCACCTTTGGGATGAATTAGAGTGGAGACTGTGAGCCAGGCCTTCTTGTCCAACATCAGTGCGAGACCTCACAAATGTGCTTCTGAAATAATGGTCATACATTCCCATAGACACACTCCTAAACCTTGTGGACAGTCTTCCCAGCAGAGTTGAATCTGTTATAGCTGCAAAAGGTGGGTCAAGTCAATATTGAACCCTACAGACTAAGACTGGGATGCCATTAAAGTTCATGTGCGTGTAAATGCAAGTGTTCCAATACTTTTGGTAATATAGAGTATATTGAACAACTGAGCTAAAGCTTATTACACAGACCATGTCTTCTGGATACAGTGTGAATTCATTGACTCAGATTTACTAAGAGCTTCTTCACACACAAGCAAGTCATGCTGAATAGAGATGAGCTTCGAGTTCGAGTGGAACTCATGTTCGACTCGTTGCCTGTTCGCCCGTTCACCGAACAGCGAACAATTTGGGGTGTTCGCGGCAAATTCGAACAGCCGCGGAACACTCTGTAAAAGTCTATTTTTAGTCCGCAGCCCCAAGGTATGAACGGTTCCAGCAACCATCGCCAGCGTCTGATTCACATTGTGCAGGAATACCTAGGGGCAAGATCAGACTTGGACACCTTTCCCACCGAAAATCCTCTGGGTTACTGGGTCTTGAGAATGGATCACTGGCCAGAGCTTGCACGATATGCAATTGAGCGACTGGCCTGTCCTGCATCCAGCGTTCTTTCGGAACGCACATTCAATGCTGCTGGAGGCTTTGTAACCGATCACAGGGTGCGCCTGCCCACCGAATCGGTCGATCGGCTGACCTTCATAAAAATTAATCAGTCTTGGATCACCAGCTACCAAGCACCTGATGCTGATGTAACCGAATACTTTTTTTGAATGTGAGATCCCTTCAAGACTGCCTATGCAGATGCTGAGTGACTATCCTGTTATGCTGAGTGACTATCCTCTTCCTCCTCAATGTTCATGCTGATAGCTTGTAAGAACATTTTTGTTTCTGGGCACCGCCACCGGTGGCTAAGGCCCAATTTTTCAGCCCCTGTTTAACAGGGGCGTGTAATTACAATTTTTGATGCAATACTTTGCAGCAGGGCTCATTCCTACGCTCCAACTACAGTATCTGTGAGGGGTTGCAGTGTTGTGGCACCAGCACCAGTGCCTAAGGCCCAACTTTTCAGCCCCTGTTTAACAGGGGCGTGTAATTAAAATTTTTGATGCAATACTTTGCAGCAGGGCTCATTCCTGCTCTCCAACTACAGTATTTGTGAGGGGTTGCAGTGTTGTGGCACCAGCACCAGTGCCTAAGGCCCAATTTGTATGCCCCTGTTTAACAGGGGCGTGTAATAACAATTTTTGATCTAATATTTCACAGCAGGGCCCGTTCCTGCGCCCACCAAGAGTAACTGTGAGGGCTTACAGTGTTGTGGCAACACCAACACCTAAGGCCCAAATTTCTGCAGAGTATATACGGCAGGCCCCTACTTTCAAACATCCAACTTACAAATGACTCCTACTTGCAAACGGAAGGAGACTACAGGAAGTGAGAGCAAATCTACCCCTAGGATAGGGAGATTCTCTCCTGTAAGAGTTCCTTGTTTCACAAAAAAAAAATCAAAATCCAATTGTCATTGGGACAGAAAGTGAGGTGAAATCTTCTGAAGAGGTGCACAGACAGCAAAACAAATGTTACAGGGGTGATGAGTTGAGTTGAGAGGTATCTTAATATAGCGCGGTCTTACCTCGAAGGGTCCAGACGCGCATAGCAGAGTTCCTGGAAAAAGAGGACCCAGGAACCAAGAGCAGCACAGAGCGGCAGAAAGGGTGGAAGAGAGAGGCTACGCAGGAAAGGTTTGCGTGAAAAGCCAAGTCTTCAATAACCCAGGGAAGACCGGGATAGTAGGGGCCTCCTGGAGCTCGAGAGGGAGGCTTTTCCATAATACGGCACCCTGGTGGGAGAAGGCCCGACCACCACGCCGGATTTATTGGGCAACGAGATGTAGAGGAGATCTCTGCCCGTAGATCTGAGTGATCTGGCACGAGCTTGTTTATGAAAATGAAAGCAGAGATAGCTTGGGGCCAGGCCTCTCATAATCTTAAACATGATACATCCTGCCTTAAATAAGGTGCGATAGTGGACCGGCAGCCAATGCAAGGCGCAGAGGACAGGGGTGATATGATCCCTCAACGGGACATCCATGAGTAACCTTGCCGCAGCATTTTGAATAAGTTGAAGCTTCTTCACTAACATCTTTGGCAATCCCAGATAAAGAGAGTTGCAGTAGTCTAGGCAGCTGCCTATCGTGGCACAGATGACAGTTTTTCTGTCCGAGATATCCAGATATTTAAACAGCCCCCCTCAGAAGTTTTAGCTGCCAGTGACATGCACTGACAACCTTTTTTATCTGAGGAGCCAGGGTTAAACCTGAATCTAGGACGAATCCCAGATCACGGACCTGGGGGGCCACCTCCGGAGCAGAACCAAATGAGGGAGGCCAAGGTGGGCTATCTGGGGGGGTGGCCAGATCTCTGAAGATGATCACCTCAGTTTTTCCCCCCATTAAGTTTCAGGAAATTGGCAGACATCTATGTGTTGATGGCCTCCAAACAGCTGGCAAGGGTGGCATCAGCCGTCCGGTTCCTAGGAATCTTCAGGTAGACCTGGGTGTTGTCCGCATAAACATGGTACTGGACGGCCTGGGACTTTAGCAGGTCGGCAAGGGGCCTCATAAAGATATTAAATAACAGGGGTGACAAGGCAGAGCCCTGTGGCACTCCGCAGTCCAAGGCGGTGTACTTAGAATAAAAGGGGCCAGTCTTGACTCCCTGAACTCTACCCTCTAAAAAAGAGGCCACCCATGCCAAAGCCGACCCGCTCATACCCAAAACAGATCTCATCCGCTCCAGTATGATTCCATGATTTATGGTGTCAAATGCGGCTGACAGATCCAAGAGAACCAGAGTTACTGAGTCACCCCTGTCAAAGCTGTGAAGGACATAATCATAAACACAGATGAGGCTCTTCTCTGTTCCATGTCCAGGTCAAAATCCGAACTAGAATTCATCCAAAAGATGGAAAGACTCATGGTAACCCTTCCCTATGTTTTCCAAAAAGCTTAAAAATAGATTTTTTGTCTGGAGCTACACTTTAAAAATGTTCCAGTTCGAAATTACAAACAGATTCTACTTAAGAACAAACATACAGTCCCTGTCTTTCTTGGGTCCGCCTGTATACTGCTGTTTAGAGTATATAGGGCCTGGGGGCCCCACGCCTTTCCTTTTTTTATTTGGGTGCGGGGTTTCCCTTAATATCCATACAAGACCCAAAGGGGCTGGTAATGGGCTGGGGGGGGGTGGGAGGGTACCCATGCCGTTTTTCTCAATGATTTTCATCCATATTGCCAGACAAGCAGTTTTAAATTACTTTTATTCCTTTAGAAATGTCATTTTGTCTAGGGACAGTTCTAAGCACGGGAAACACGTGCCACTTTACAGGCATGCTGTAGACACTCCCCAGGCACGATATTTAAATGAATATTTCACGTTTATTTTTTCACTTTAAGCATCATTAAAATCACTGCTCCCGAAAAAACGTTTCTTTGTATTGATACATGCACCCTGGGGCAGGGCCGGGGTCCTCAAACACTTATTAGGACAACTTCCATATTAGCCTTCAAAATTCTCACTTTTGATTTCTGACGTTCGAGTCTCATAGACTTTAACGGGGTTCGAAAGTTCGCACAAACTTTCAGTCCGTTCGCAGGTTCTGGTGCGAACCGAACCGGGGGTGTTCGGCTCATCCCTAATCAGCATTATGGTTGCCCTCATAGGGCCGGTTGTATCTGTAAAACTATATAAATTTATCTACTCTTTATCATATAAAATAATTGCTTCTGAAAACAAAACAAAACAAAAAAACACTACATTTAAAAGGGGTACTGATCTTCCCTACATATTAAAATATTTTGTATGCAATGAGGTAGATTTGTTATTAAAGTAATAGGTACTTGCACTGTTTTGAGAGCAAGTATGAGTATTCATCACTTTAATACCAAGTCTACCTAATTTATTTCCAAATGATAAATAAAGAGATGTAATAGGGAGGATGGGTACCCCTTATATGTTTAATGGGTTTGACCTAAAATAAATCAGGAGAAGAGAAAGTGGAAGATAGCATGTTTAATTTTACTTGTTTATGAGTATTTTTTTCTTTCAAATTCCAGTAGTTCAATCTCTCCTATTTCCCTGGTTCCAATCCCTACTGTATTGCAAAAATCTTTTTTTTTTTGTAAATATTAACTCTGTATTATGACCACTAGGGATGAGCTTCGTGTTCGAGTCGAACATACGTTCGACTCGAACATCGGCTGTTCGATCGTTCAACGAAGATCGAACGATTTGGGCCGTTTGCGCCAAATTCGAGTGGCGCGAACGGCCCACAATGCACTACGCCATTGCAGTGTCATCCAGGCGCTGTGATTGGCCAAGCATGCACTGTGACCCCGCATGCTTGGACAATCACAGCGCCGGCAGCGAGGAGAGCAATGATTGGCCACAGGCAGGATGCCTGTGGCCAATTATTGCTGAGGGGGTTTAGTACACGCCCCACACTATAAAAGGCCGCCAGCGAGGCGGCCTTGTGTAGTGTGTTCCGGAGTAGGGAAAGAGAAGCATAGGCAGGGACAGTGTCATTATTTTTCCTTTACATAATCCTGGATTCCTTGTGTTTAGGGACAGATAAGGATAGGTAGGGAGAGTGTCAGTGACAGTGTGCTATTCTGTGCTAATCCTTGTTTGTAGGGACAGAGAGGTACAGTGAGGGAAAGTGTCAGTGTGCTATTCTGTTCTAAACCAATCTTGCTGAACCATATTTTCAATCCTTGAGTTTAGGGACATAGAGGTACAGTGAGGGAAAGTGTCAGTGTGCTATTTTGTGCTAAATCTTGTTTGTAGGGACAGAGGTACAGTGAGGGAAAGTGTCAGTGTGCTATTTTGTGCTAAATCTTGTTTGTAGGGACAGAGAGGTACAGTGAGGGAAAGTGTCAGTGTGCTATTCTGTTTGAAACCAATTTTGCTGTTCCATATTTTCAATCCTTGAGTTTAGGGACAGAGAAGGACACTCGTAGAAATTATCAGTGTGCTATTCTGTGCTAAATCTTGTTTGTAGGGAGGGACAGAGTAGGACAGTGAGGGAAAGTGTCAGTGTGCTATTCTGTTCTAAAACTATTTTGCTGAACCATATTTTCAATCCTTGAGTTGAGGGACAGAGAGGTACAGTGAGTGAAACTGACAGTGTGCTGTTCTGTTGTAAACCAAATTTGCTGTTCCATATTTTCAATCCTTGAGTTGAGGGACAGAGAGGTACAGTGAGGGAAAGTGTCAGTGTGCTATTCTGTTCTAAAACTATTTTGCTGAACCATATTTTCAATCCTTGAGTTGAGGGACAGAGAGGTACATTGAGTGAAACTGACAGTGTGCTGTTCTGTTCTAAACCAAATTTGATGTTCCATATTTTCAATCCTTGAGTTGAGGGACAGAGAGGTACAGTGAGTGAAACTGACAGTGTGCTGTTCTGTTCTAAACCAAATTTGCTGTTCCATATTTTCAATCCTTGAGTTGAGGGACAGAGAGGTACAGTGAGGGAAAGTGTCAGTGTGCTATTCTGTTCTAAAACTATTTTGCTGAACCATATTTTCAATCCTTGAGTTGAGGGACAGAGAGGTACAGTGAGTGAAACTGACAGTGTGCTGTTCTGTTCTAAACCAAATTTGCTGTTCCATATTTTCAATCCTTGAGTTGAGGGACAGAGAGGTACAGTGAGGGAAAGTGTCAGTGTGCTATTCTGTTCTAAAACTATTTTGCTGAACCATATTTTCAATCCTTGAGTTGAGGGACAGAGAGGTACAGTGAGGGAAAGTGTCAGTGTGCTATTCTGTTCTAAAACTATTTTGCTGAACCATATTTTCAATCCTTGAGTTGAGGGACAGAGAGGTACAGTGAGTGAAACTGACAGTGTGCTGTTCTGTTCTAAACCAAATTTGCTGTTCCATATTTTCAATCCTTGAGTTGAGGGACAGAGAGGTACAGTGAGGGAAAGTGTCAGTGTAATATTCTGTTCTAAAACAATTTTGCTGAACCATATTTTCAATCCTTGAGTTGAGGGACAGAGAGGTACAGTGAGTGAAACTGACAGTGTGCTATTCTGTTCTAAACCAATTTTGCTGTTCCATATTTTCAATCCTTGAGTTGAGGGACAGAGAGGTACAGTGAGTGAAACTGACAGTGTGCTGTTCTGTTCTAAACCAAATTTGCTGTTCCATATTTTCAATCCTTGAGTTGAGGGACAGAGAGGTACAGTGAGGGAAAGTGTCAGTGTGCTATTCTGTTCTAAAACTATTTTGCTGAACCATATTTTCAATCCTTGAGTTGAGGGACAGAGAGGTACAGTGAGTGAAACTGACAGTGTGCTGTTCTGTTCTAAACCAAATTTGCTGTTCCATATTTTCAATCCTTGAGTTGAGGGACAGAGAGGTACAGTGAGTGAAACTGACAGTGTGCTGTTCTGTTCTAAACCAAATTTGCTGTTCCATATCTGCAATCCTTGAGTTGAGGGACAGAGAGGTACAGTGAGGGAAAGTGTCAGTGTGCTATTCTGTTCTAAAACTATTTTGCTGAACCATATTTTCAATCCTTGAGTTGAGGGACAGAGAGGTACAGTGAGTGAAACTGACAGTGTGCTGTTCTGTTCTAAACCAAATTTGCTTTTCCATATTTTCAATCCTTGAGTTGAGGGACAGAGAGGTACAGTGATGGAAATTGTCAGTGTGCTATTCTGTTCTAAAACTATTTTGCTGAACCATATTTTCAATCCTTGAGTTGAGGGACAGAGAGGTACAGTGAGTGAAACTGACAGTGTGCTATTCTGTTCTAAACCAATTTTGCTGTTCCATATTTTCAATCCTTGAGTTGAGGGACAGAGAGGTACAGTGAGTGAAACTGACAGTGTGCTATTCTGTTCTAAACCAATTTTGCTGTTCCATATTTTCAATCCTTGAGTTGAGGGACAGAGAGGTACAGTGAGGGAAAGTGTCAGTGTGCTATTCTGTTCTAAAACTATTTTGCTGAACCATATTTTCAATCCTTGAGTTGAGGGACAGAGAGGTACAGTGAGTGAAACTGACAGTGTGCTGTTCTGTTCTAAACCAAATTTGCTGTTCCACATTTTCAATCCTTGAGTTGAGGGACAGAGAGGTACAGTGAGGGAAAGTGTCAGTGTGCTATTCTGTTCTAAAACTATTTTGCTGAACCATATTTTCAATCCTTGAGTTGAGGGACAGAGAGGTACAGTGAGTGAAACTGACAGTGTGCTGTTCTGTTCTAAACCAAATTTGCTGTTCCATATTTTCAATCCTTGAGTTGAGGGACAGAGAGGTACAGTGAGGGAAAGTGTCAGTGTGCTATTCTGTTCTAAAAATATTTTGCTGAACCATATTTTCAATCCTTGAGTTGAGGGACAGAGCGGTACAGTGAGTGAAACTGACAGTGTGCTGTTCTGTTCTAAACCAATTTGCTGTTCCATATTTTCAATCCTTGAGTTGAGGGACAGAGAGGTACAGTGAGGGAAAGTGTCAGTGTTCTATTCTGTTCTAAAACTATTTTGCTGAACCATATTTTCAATCCTTGAGTTGAGGGACAGAGAGGTACAGTGAGTGAAACTGACAGTGTGCTGTTCTGTTCTAAACCAAATTTGCTGTTCCATATTTTCAATCCTTGAGTTGAGGGACAGAGAGGTACAGTGAGGGAAAGTGTCAGTGTGCTATTCTGTTCTAAAACTATTTTGCTGAACCATATTTTCAATCCTTGAGTTGAGGGACAGAGAGGTACAGTGAGTGAAACTGACAGTGTGCTATTCTGTTCTAAACCAATTTTGCTGTTCCATATTTTCAATCCTTGAGTTGAGGGACAGAGAGGTACAGTGAGGGAAACTGACAGTGTGCTATTCTGTTCTAAACCAATTTTGCTGTTCCATATTTTCAATCCTTGAGTTGAGGGACAGAGAGGTACAGTGAGTGAAACTGACAGTGTGCTATTCTGTTCTAAACCAATTTTGCTGTTCCATATTTTCAATCCTTGAGTTGAGGGACAGAGAGGTACAGTGAGGGAAAGTGTCAGTGTGCTATTCTGTTCTAAAACTATTTTGCTGAACCATATTTTCAATCCTTGAGTTGAGGGACAGAGAGGTACAGTGAGTGAAACTGACAGTGTGCTGTTCTGTTCTAAACCAAATTTGCTGTTCCATATTTTCAATCCTTGAGTTGAGGGTCAGAGAGGTACAGTGAGGGAAAGTGTCAGTGTGCTATTATGTTCTAAAAATATTTTGCTGAACCATATTTTCAATCCTTGAGTTGAGGGACAGAGAGGTACAGTGAGTGAAACTGACAGTGTGCTGTTCTGTTCTAAACCAAATTTGCTGTTCCATATTTTCAATCCTTGAGTTGAGGGACAGAGAGGTACAGTGAGTGAAACTGACAGTGTGCTGTTCTGTTCTAAACCAAATTTGCTGTTCCATATTTGCAATCCTTGAGTTGAGGGACCGAGAGGTACAGTGAGGGAAAGTGTCAGTGTGCTATTCTGTTCTAAAACTATTTTGCTGAACCATATTTTCAATCCTTGAGTTGAGGGACAGAGAGGTACAGTGAGTGAAACTGACAGTGTGCTGTTCTGTTCTAAACCAAATTTGCTGTTCCATATTTTCAATCCTTGAGTTTAGGGACAGAGAAGGACACTCGTAGAAATTATCAGTGTGCTATTCTGTGCTAAATCTTGTTTGTAGGGAGGGACAGAGTAGGACAGTGAGTGAAAGTGTCAGTGTGCTATTCTGTTCTAAAACTATTTTGCTGAACCATATTTTCAATCCTTGTGTTTAGGGACAGAGAAGGATAGGCAGGGGACAGTGTCAGTGTCATTGTTGCTAAGCCTCCTGCACAGTATACACCTGAAGGTAGCCCTTATTGCTGTTTTTCCCATCTCCCTGCAGGCCATCCATTAAAATGTCTGGAAGGCAACCAAGGAGAGGCAGACAGTCAGGAGGCAAAAAAAGAGGGCAAGTAGGCTCTGTGTCTGGGGGCAACAGTGCTGGTCGTGTACGCGGTGCATTGTCATCAGCACATGGCCATGGGACACGCTTGTCCTTGTTTTCGGCAGCTGGACATGTTGAGCCACATCATGCCGAAGACTTGGTAGAGTGGATGACCAAGCCTACCTCATCCTCCTCATCCTCTCTCACCCAGGCTCAGGGTACTGGCAAAGCAGCTGCCAAAGCGTCCTCTTCTCTGGTATCATTATCTTCATTAGTCAATCCTTCCCTAGACCCACCATGCCCTCCTCCTGAGGAGTCCCCCGAACTGTTTGAGCACAGTGTTGGGTACATGCTCCAGGAGGATGCCCAGCGTTTGGAAGGATCTGATGATGATACCCAGCTAGAGGAAGGCAGCAGCGTGAGAGCAGAGAGAGGGGATGCTCAAGAAGGACACCAATCTGGCAGTCATGCTCCAGCAGCTGCAGCATATTGCCAGATTGGCTCCAGTGATGAGGAGGGAGGGGATGATGAGGTCACTGACTCCACGTGGGTGCCTAATAGGAGAGAGGAGGAGGAGGAGGATGAGGAGGAGGCACATCTCCAACGAGGCAGGATGCCCTTGAGTGGCCAGCGTGTGGGCAGCACACCGACGGAATCACACCGCAGAGCTCCGCCTGTGCAGGGCGCTGCCTCTGCCCGTCATGCAAAAAGTTCTTTGGTGTGGGCCTTTTTTGAGGCGAGTGCATCAGATCGCACAGCTGCTGTTTGCAACATATGTCTCAAGCGTATATCGCGTGGCCAAAACATCAGCCGCTTGGGCACCACATGCTTGATCAGACATATGTTGACCTGCCATGCAGCTCGTTGGCAAGCCTACCTTAAAGACCCACACCAAAGAACAAAGCTGACCTCTTCTTGCACCGCATCAGCTGGGATCTCCAACCCCACTATACCTTCACTCCTCTCTGAAACCTGCTCTGAGAGGAATGAAGGTGTAGAATTAGGTGTGTCACAGGCAAGTACTTGCGGGCACTCTGCTAGCAGTACACCAACGTCCGATTCTAGCAGGCAAATTTCCCTGCCCCAGCTGCTGGACCGTTGAAAGAAGTTCACTCCCAGCCATCCACATGCCCAGCGGTTGAATGCTAGCTTGGCTAAATTGCTAGCGCTTCAACTGCTGCCTTTTCAGTTGGTAGACTCGGCCCCCTTCCGTGAGTTTGTGCAATGTGCGGTTCCTCAGTGTCAGGTTCCCAAACAACACTTTTTCGCACGGAAGGCTATTCCGGCTCTCTACAGGCATGTGGAAGGCAATGTCTTGGCCTCGCTGGACAGGGCGGTCAGCGGTAAGGTGCATATTACCGCTGACTCATGGTCCAGCAGGCATGGACAGGGACGTTACCTTTCTTTCACGGCCCATTGGGTCACTCTTTTGGCAGCTGGGAAGGATGCAGGACAAGGTGCAGTAGTGTTGGAGGTTGTTCCACCGCCACGCCTCCAAAATGCTACTACTGGTTGTGACACACCTCTCTCCTCCACCCCCTCCTCTTCTTCTTCCTCCATGGCCTCTTCCTGTGGTTTGTCCTTGGAACCAGCGGTGCTCCATAGGCGTTCAAGGGGCTACGCAAGTACGCAGGCAAAAAGATGCCATGCCGTGCTTGCGCTGGTGTGTTTGGGGGACAGGAGCCACACTGGGGCAGAGGTCCTGTCTGCTCTGCAGGGGCAGGCCGAGAGGTGGTTGACGCCACGCCAGCTTAAGCCATGAATGGTGGTTTGCGACAATGGCACCAACCTCCTCTCCGCCCTCCGACAGGGACAACTGACCCATGTGCCCTGCATGGCTCACGTCCTTAACCTGGTGGTGCAGCGGTTCTTGGGCAGGTACCCGGGCTTACAGGATGTCCTGAGGCAGGCCAGGAAAGTCTGTGTGCATTTCCGCAGATCTTATAATGCCAGTGCTCGCCTGGCTGAGCTTCAAAAGGAGTTGAACCTGCCCAAGAACCGCCTTATATGTGACATGCCCACCAGGTGGAACTCAACGTTGGCCATGCTGCAGCGGCTGCACACGCAGCAGAGGGCCATCAATGAGTACCTGTGCGACTACGGCACCAGGACAGGGTCAGGGGAGCTCGGGTTTTTTTCACCACGCCAGTGGGGCATGATCAGGGATGCATGCACTGTCCTGGCACCATTTGAGGAGGCCACGAGGATGGTGAGCAGTGACAGTGCATGCATCAGTGACACTGTACCTCTTGTCCACCTGTTGGAGCACACGCTGCGTGGAATAATGGACAGGGCACTTGAGGCAGAACAGAGGCAGGAAGAGGAGGACTTCCTTGCCTCTCAAGGCCCCCTTTACCCAGACAGTGTTCCTTCTGTCCCACCCATCGCACAGGAAGAGGAGGAGGAGGAGGAGGATTGTGTCAGCATGGAGGTGGAGGCTGGCACTCAGCATCATCAGCAGCAGTCTTTTAGGGATGAATTACAGTCCAGAGAAACCAGTGGACTTGTACGTGGCTGGGAGGAGGTGGCTGAGGATCATGTCGTCCTTAGTGACCCAGAGGACTCCGGACTGAATGCCTCAGCTAACCTACGCTGCATGGCCTCCCTGATCCTGCAAAGTCTGCGGAAGGATCCTCGTATTCTTCGGATCAAGGAGAGGGACCATTACTGGCTGGCCACTCTCCTTGATCCACGGTACAAGGGTAAGGTTGCGGACCTTATCGTACCGTCGCAGAGGGAGCAGAGGATGAGACAACTCCGGGAGGCCTTGCAGAAAGGTCTGTGCAACGCGTTCCCAGAGACTGGGAGGTTACAAACTCCTGGTCCTGGACAACGAGTTGCTGAGGCTTCGGGCAGTCAAAGAAGGAGCGGTGGGGAAGGTGGCCGTCTGACCGATGCGTTCAGACAATTCTTTAGTCCGCAGCCCCAAAGTATGATCGGTTCCAGCAACCATCGCCAGCGTCTGATATACATGGTGCAGGAATAACTAGGGGCAAGGTCAGACTTGGACACCTTCCCCACCGAAAATCCTCTGGCTTACTGGGTCTTGAGGATGGATCACTGGCCAGAGCTTGCACAGTATGCAATTGAGCTACTGGCCTGTCCTGCATCCAGCGTTCTTTCAGAACGCACATTCAGTGCTGCTGGAGGATTTGTCACGGATCACAGGGTGCGCCTGTCCACCGACTCGGTTGATCGACTGACTTTCATCAAGATGAACCAGTCTTGGATCACCACCAGCTACCACACACCAGATGCTGATATAACAGACTAATTGATTTTAAAATGTCACATCCCTTCAAGACTGATGCTGATGCTGAGTGCCTGTGCTGTTATGTTGACTGACTATCCTCCTCCTCCTCCTCAATGATACGATTAACGATGATAGCTTGGAAGATCATTTTGGTTTATGGGTGACGCCACCAGTGGCTAAGGCCCAATTTTTCAGCCCCTGTTTAACAGGGGCGTGTAATTAAAATTTTTGATGCAATACTTTGCAACAGGCCTCATTGCTGTGCTCCAAGTACAGTATCTGTGAGGGGTTGCAGTGTTGTGCCACCAGTGCCTAAGGCCCAATTTTTCAGCCCCTGTTCAACAGGGGCATGCAATTATAATTATTGATCTAATAATTCACAGCAGGGCCCATTGCTGTGCCCACCAAGAGTAACTGTCAGGCCTTACAGTGTTGTGGCACCAGCACCACCATCACCACCACCACCACCACCACCACCAAAGGCCCAATTTTTAAGCCCCTGTTCAACAGGGGCATGCAATTATAATTATTGATCTAATAATTCACAGCAGGGACCATTGCTGCGCCCACCAAGAGTAACTGTCAGGCCTTACAGTGTTGTGGCACCAGCACCACCATCACCACCACCACCACCACCAAAGGCCTAATTTTTCAGCCCCTGTTCAACAGGGGCATGCAATTACAATTCTTGATCTAATAATTCACAGCAGGGCCCATTGCTGCGCCCACCAAGAGTAACTGTCAGGCCTTACAGTGTTGTGGCACCAGCACCACCATCAAAGGCCCAATTTTTACTACCACTGATCAACAATTATATGTTATTACAATTCCTGATATAATAGTTGACAGCAGGGCGTTCCAGCACCCACCAAGAGTAACTGTGAGTGCTTACAGTGTTGTGCCAACACCAACACCTAAGGGGCCAATTTCTGCAGAGTATATACGGCAGGTCCCTACTTTCAAACATCCAACTTACAAACGACTACTACTTGCAAACGGAAGAAGACAACAGGAAGTGAGAGGAAATCTACCCCTTGGAAGGAAAATTCTCTCCTGTAAGAATTAATATGGGAGAAAGGTGTCTCCTCTCTACTGATGCTTTATCACCAATCCTTGTTTCAATAAAAACACCACATTTCAAAAACAGTTGTCATTGGGACGCAAAGTGAGGTGAAATGTTCTGAACAGGGGCACAGACAGAAAAAAAAATGTGACAGGGGTGATAACCGTTCCCTATGTTTTACAAAAAACTAAAAAAAAAGGAATTTGCCATGGAGCTCCACTTAAACAATGCAGCTGTTCGAAATTATAAACAGATTCTACATAAGAACAAACCTACAGTCCCTGTCTTGTATGCACCGCCTGTATACGGCTGTTCAGAGTATATAGGTCCTTTTTTATTTTGTGTGCGGGGTTCCCCTTAATATCCATACAAGACCCAAAGGGGCTGGTAATGGGCTGGGGTGGGGGGGGGGGTTGATGGGGTAGCTATGCCATTTTTCCTAAAGATTTTCATCCATATTACCGGGACCACACATTGCATTAAAGCCGCAAGCAGTTTTAAATGACTTTTTTCCCTTTAGAAATGTTATTTTGTGCAGGGACAGTTCTAAACACGGGAAACACGTGGCACTTCACAGGCATACTTTAGACACCCCCAGGTACAATATTTAAAGGAATATTTGACTTTTTTTTTTTCACTTTATGCATCATTAAAATGACTGCTCCCGGAAAACGTCCGTTTTTAAAACTTCTTTTTGCATTGATACATGTCCCCTGGTGCAGAAGCCGGGTTCCCAAACTCTGTTTCGGACAATAACATGGATAATAGTCATTATAATTAGCACTTTAGAATCCGAACGTTCGCATCCATTGTATTTAATAGGGTTCTAATGTTCGTGCGAACTTTCGGTCCGTTCGCGGGTTCTGGTGCGAACCGAACCCGGGGGTGTTCGGCTCATCACTAATGACCACTAGAGATTTTTTGATCTCTGGGTTTTTAAGGGCATCCCAGTCTTAGTCCATAGGGTTCAATATTGAGTTGGCCCATCCTTTGCAGTTATAACAGCTTTAACTCTTCTGGGAAGACTGTCCACAAGGTTTAGGAGTGTGTCTATGGGAATGTTTGACCATTCTTCCAGAAGCGCATTTGTGAGGTTAGACACTGATGTGGACGAGAAAGCCTGGCTAGCAGTCTCCACTCTAATTCATTCCAAAGGTGTTATATCGGGTTGAGGTCAGGACTCTGTGCAAGGCACTCAAGTTCCTCCACACCAAACTCTCGCTTATCCATGTCTTTATGGACCTTGCTTTGTGCTCTTGTCCAAATCATTTGGGGAGGGTGGATTATGGTGTGGGGTTGTTTTTCAGGGGTTGGCCTTGGCCCCTTAGTTCCAGTGAAGGGAACTCTTAAGGCATCAGCATACCAAGACATTTTGGACAATTTCATGTTCCCAACTTTGTGGAAACATTTTGGGGATGGCCCCTTCCTGTTTCAATATGACTCCTCACCAGTGCACAAACAAGGTCTATAAAGACATGGATGAGGGAGTTTGGGGTGGAGGAATTTGACTGGCCTGCACAGAGTCTTGATCTCAACTTGACAGACCACCTTTGGGATGAATCAGAGTGGAGACTGCAAGCTAGGCCTTCTCGCCAACATCAGTGCCTGACTTCACAAGTGTGCTTCTGGAAGAATGGTTAAGCATTCCCATAGACACCCCCCTAAACCTTGTGGACAGCCTTCCCAGAAGAGTTGAATCATTACTATTTTCATCAATTAAAGCATTATAGCTTAGTGAATTTAGTCTGAAATTAAAAAAGTACTTACTCTATTCACTAATAAAAATAGAGTAATTCCCCAAGGGGTTTTTGTTTTCAATAGATTTGTATTGGATTAATCATGAAGAAGAGGTTATTCATGGACATTGGTGCATATAATCTTACAATGTAACAATAGATTCACATCAGGGTAACTAAGCACGAATTGCAAGTGAAGTATCCTATAAGCCTTCGAATGATGAGAGTAGGAAAGAAAAAAGCAGACAAAAATTCTAAAAATATAAAAAGGGAGATGACCAGGGCCGATCCGCCCTACGCAGAGTAATAACTAGGTGCCCCCGAATCTTCGCCGCCGCCGCCGCCGCTAGAGGTCCAGGGGCCGGGCGGAGACAATGTCTCCGCCGGCCGCCTTTTTCTCGTAGACCAAGAGGAGGGTCAGTGTGGCTGCCAATAGGAAATGAGCTGCGGCACCGCCCACCTCCCGCCCTGCTGATGTCTGTCTGTGAGTGAAATGCGGGAAGGGGCGGGGGTGGGCGGCGCCGCCGCAGCTTAATTCCTATTGGCAGCCACCCGGCCGGCTCCTCCACTGTTCCCTCTGCGTAATGGCGGCGGAGAGAGTCTCTGCTGCTGGGGCATCACACCTGATGTAAGGGGGGCCTCTGCTGGGAATGCCTGGTGTAAGGGGGGCCTCCACTGGAAATGCCTGGTGTAAGGGGGGCCTCCGCTGGGAATGCTTGGTGTAAGGGGGACTCCACTGGGAAGGCCTGGTGTAAGGGGGGACTCAGCTGGGAAGGCCTGGTGTAAGGAGGGACTCCGCTGGTAAGGCCTGATGTAAGCGGGGACTCCGCTGGGAATGCCTGGTGTAAGGGGGGACTCCGCTGGGAATGCCTGGTGTAAGGAGGGACTCCGCTGGGATGCCTGGTGTAAGGAGGGACTCCGCTGGTAAGGCCTGATGTAAGGGGGGACTCCGCTTGGAATGCCTGGTGTAAGGGGGGACTCCGCTGGGAATGCCTGGTGTAAGAGGGGCCTCTGCTGGGAATGCCTGGTGTAAGGGGGGCCTCCGCTGGGAATGCCTGGTGTAAGGGGGGCCTCCGCTGGGAATGCCTAGTGTAAGGGGGGCCTCCGCTGGTAATGCCTGGTGTAAAGGGGACTCCGCTGGGAAGGCCTGGTGTAAGGGGGGACTCCGCTGGGAAGGCCTAGTGTAAGGAGGACTCGGCTGGTAAGGCCTGATGTAAGGGGGGACTCCGCTGGGAAGGCCTGATGTAAGGGGGGACTCCGCTGGGAAGGCCTGATGTAAGGGGGGACTCCGCTGGGAATGCCTGGTGTAAGGAGAGACTCTGCTGGGAATGCCTGGTGTAAGGAGGGACTCCACTTGGAATGCCTGGTGTAAGGAGGGACTCCGCTGGGAATGCCTGGTGTAAGGAGGGACTCCGCTAGGAATGCCTGGTGTAAGGGAGGACTCCGCTGGGAATGCCTGGTGTAAGGAGGGACTCTACTGAGAATGCCTGATATAAGGAGGACCTCTACTGGTAAGGCCTGATGTAAGGAGGGACTCCGCTGGTAAGGACTGGTGTAAGGGGGACTCCGCTGGGAATGCCTGGTGTAAGGGGGGACTCCGCTGGGAATGCCTGGTGTAAGGAGGGACTCTACTGGCAATGCCTGATATAAGGAGAAACTCTACTGGAAATGCCTGGTGTAAGGGGGACTCCGCTGGGAATGCCTGGTGTAAGGAGTGACTCAGGGCTTGCACTGATTCAGCATTATGGTGAGTTGAACAATTTCATTCTATATTACAATGTAATAATAGAAATAATGCGCTTCAGTCATCCTGACACCATAACAACCATGGTGCCGGGATGATTGAAGCGCTAACAACAGGTGTTTGGAGTATCTTTATCTACTGATTTGTTAAACTTTCTGGAATACACATATTTCTATTGTGGTGTAGGATCTGGGCCTGCTGTCCCTCCACCCCTCTTTCTTCCTTTGACTCTTTCTTTATTTCTCTCCCTCTTTCTTCCTCTCTTTCTCCCTCCATCCCTCATTCATCTCAGACTCTAACCACACACCCTCTGAGCCACGCCCATGTAAGCCACGCCCACTATTCCGCGTAAACCACACCCATTTTTGCCACCGTAGAGGGCCCCTTAGCAGAATTTTGCTTAGGGCCCCAGGGAGGTCGGATCGGCACTGGAGATTACCTCCACCTCCCGACACCCCAAGTGGGTTCAGAATGTGTCATGGGGTAGGGGGCATCCCACACTGACTTTTGATTATTGAATACAAACTAGTGGTGTATTAAAAACTATATAATGTAAAAAACATATAAAGGCTCTAAGACATGGTATACACATTGAGCTAGTAGGTACAAATATATTCTGCCTCGGAAATGTCCATGTAACTATTCAACTGAGACACATACAGTAGGTGCCGCCGATATTGTGTCAATATCGCCGCTTCTAGCGGCGATATTGACACCCTATGAGCTCCGTCGCGAGAGCCAGCGCCGAGCTGTCTCGTCATCGGGAAAGGAAAAAATGTTCCTTTCACGATGAGCGACACGCATTGCCGATAGGCGGGGATCCGACGTGGATTCCCGCCAATACCAGGCACTGCGTTTGGTATGAATCCTGAGCGGGAACTCCACGCCAATTTTTAAAGAAAAAAACGGCGTGGGTTCCCCCTCCAGGGGCATACCAGGCCCTTGGGTCTGGTCTGGATTTGAAGGGGAACCCTACGCCGAAAAATCGGCGTGGGGGTCCCCCTCAAGATCCAAACCAGACCCTTATCCGAGCACGCAACCTGGCAGGCCGCAGGGGAAGAGGGGGGGACGATAGCGGCCCCCCTCCCTCCTGAACCATACCAGGCCACATGCCCTCAACATGGGGGGTTTGGTGCTCTGGGGCAGGGGGGCGACCTGTGGCCCCCCCACCCCAGAGCACCCTGCTCATGCTCCGGGGCACATGTGCACATGACGTCACAGTCACATGCTCCAGGGCACATGTGCACATGACGTCACAGTCACATGCTCCAGGGCACATGTGCCCCGGAGCATGTGACTGTGACGTCATGTGAAGCCTATATTAATCTCTCCGGACCGAAGATTTACCATTACTGCGAGAGGAAGCGACGAGTCAACATCGAGGAGGAGAAGAGGGAAGACGGAGAAGACCGGGCCTCCGTTAGCAAAAGAGCTAAAAAGAAGTTAGCGGAGGCCCGGCAGAAGAAAGAACCGGAGAACGCGGCGACGACACCGGAGAGCGGGAGAAGAACCGGAGAGCGGGAGAAGAAGAAGTCGACGGAGAAGACCGGGCCTCCGTTAGCAAAAGAGCTAAAAAGAAGTTAGCGGAGGCCCGGCAGAAGAAAGAACCGGAGAGCACGGCGACGACACCGGAGACCCCCGAAGTCGGAAGAAGACCTCCGGAGCGGTGCAATAAAATACTTTTAAAAACTGTGTTGTGTTTTTATTTCCATTTATTTTCCACCAGGTGAATGGGTAGGGGTACGATGTACCCCATACTCATTCACATAGGGTGGGGGGGCCGGTATCTGGGGGCCCCCTTATTAAAGGGGGCTCCCGGATTCCGATAAGCCCCCCGCCCGCAGACCCCGACAACCAACGGCCAGGGTTGTCGGGAAGAGGCCCTGTCCTCATCAACATGGGGGCAGGGTGCTCTGGGGTGGGGGGGCCGCAGGTCGCCCCCCTGCCCCAGAGCACCAAACCCCCCATGTTGAGGGCATGTGGCCTGGTACGGTTCAGGAGGGAGGGGGGGGCGCTATCATCCCCCCCTCTTCCCCTGCGGCCTGCCAGGTTGCGTGCTCGGATAAGGGTCTGGTTTGGATCTTGAGGGGGACCCCCACGCCGATTTTTCGGCGTAGCGTTCCCCTTCAAATCCAGACCAGACCCAAGGGCCTGGTATGCCCCTGGAGGGGGAACCCACGCCGTTTTTTTCTTTAAAAATTGGCGTGGAGTTCCCGCTCAGGATTCATACCAAACGCAGTGCCTGGTATTGGCGGGAATCCACGTCGGATCCCCGCTCAATACAGTGTCGCGTCTCCTCACTATTGCAGCGAGCGCGACACGTGTCGCCACCCTGCTGCCGACATCTCGGCACTCCTGTCGCCGAGAATCTCGGCGATGGGAGCGCGATAGAAACACAATATCAGCGGCACCTACTGTATTGAAACTATTTCTTAAAGTAATACTGGGTATTCATATAGGTGAGTGACACCATAAAGTGGTTGTAAACCCACTAAAAAAATAAAAAAAAACAGCAAGACAAAGACATACTAGCTCATTATGAATTACTTACCTTAGACTGAAGCCCCCGCAGCGGTACTCGTACACCACTCTGGCCAGCGACATTGCTCCTAGAGTCACTTCTGGGAATCGCGGGCACCAGCGTTGTGATTGGCCGGAGCTGCCGGTAATGGCACACTAGCTGAAGAAACGGTGCGTACGTGCCATTGCTTCAGTGAGCATGTGCCGATGACGTCGGCACATGCTGATACAGGAGATATCTGGGGTAGCTACAGGTAATTTACATGTAAGCCTTATTATAGTAATAAGTAGTTTAGTAGTAAAAAGTGGTTGTAAAGAATTTGCAACCACTTTAAAGTTGGTAGGAAAGGAAAAGGGTCCACAACAAGAGCCATGTCCTTTAAGAGTCTGTATACAGTATTACCGTAATGGGGAAAATCTACATCAGAAATATAACTTGTGTAAGCTCTCGTAGTCCCTTTGCATGGCTCCAGGCTGACCAGGGACTATAGGCGTCCTTTAAAATTTGTATTACAGAAATATAAACCATTGTGTCCTTATATGAGAATCCCTAGGTCAGAATAGAGGGCCTAGGAATTCAAGAGCAAAGTGGAAATGCAGGAGGAGAGGGAAAAGTAGAAAGACGAGAGCAAAAGAGAAAGCAATGTGACCGAAGCCGTGGACTCGCTTAAAATTCCTGCCCGGAGCTCCGCAGGGCCAGCGCTGCAATTAACTAGACCCTTCTAATCCAACCCACCTGTGTCCCCTTAGCCTTGGGACCCTACCTGGACAGTGCAGGAGTGGGGACGTGTCACAGTCTTCTTAAGGGGATTTTTATTCTAGAGGAATATATCAAAGAGATTTTCTTGCTTAGAAAATCATGAAATGGGGCGTATCTGTTATGGCGCTGGGAGCAGACGAGTCTGTCTGAGCTCCCCAGGACCGGCGCTGCAACTGACTATTTATAGGGTGCAGACCCTTCTAATCCGACCCACCTGTGTTCCCCTGGCCTTGGGACCCTACCCGGACAGTGCAGGAGTGGGGACGGCCGGCTGTGATCCCAGGAAATGGCGTGGACCGGACATCACAGACTAGGCCGAAGCCGGGGACTCGCCTAAAATTCCGGCCCAGAGCTCCGCAGGGCCGGCGCGGTAAGATTTTCTGCTTCGGGCACAAGTACTCCCATACTACCCCCTTCTGCCTCCTGAGCCTCGGTAGCTTCCCTGGGGTATGCAGAGGAGGAAAAGCTAGCCACGCTCCAAAGAAAAGGCCGGAAAGTCAGACATTGCGGCCTCACCTAAAACCCCTGCCCGGATGGAGATCCCGACCGGCTGCCTGCCACAGCGGCCGATTTTAAAGTGGTCCTACAGGCCATAACTGCCCTGACTGGCAAGGTGGTCCATATACAGGCAAATGTGGAGTTTATTTGAAAGGGCTTTGATGCTTTCCGTGGTAGAATGACTGAGGTGGAGCACAGGGTCTCCCAGACCGAGGACACGGTACGTGACCATGGGGCTGACATTCATTCACTTAAGGCCAGGGTTAAGGTGCTTGAATCCCATGCAGAAGACGCAGAGAATCGCAACAGAAGAAATAATCTGCGTATTCTGGGACTCCCTGAGAGGGCTGAGGGTGCAGACCCCACGGCCTTTGCTGAATGCTTATTACAAGAGCTACTCCCCTCAGCACGCTTTTCTCCATTATTTACTGTGGAGAGGGCTCATCGCATACCCACCACCAGGGGGCCCCAGGGAGCACCACCCCACACTTTTATATTTAAACTACTTTACGTCCGGGACAGAGATACATTGATGAAGGAAGCTAGGGCTCAAGGTGAACTACGCTTCGAGAACGCTAAGCTTCTAATGTTTCCGGATTATTCGCTGGAAACTCAGAAACAACGTAATTCCTATGAAGCTGTGAGAGCTAGGCTTCGCTCCAAACATATTAAGTACAGTATGCTGTTCCTGGCCAGACTGAGGGTGGAGGATGGCGAGTCTGTTTGGTTCTTCATATCCCCAGAGGAGGCCTCCATGTGGATCGATACACTCCCGCAAGTATAAGTATTCATTCTGACTGCCTGCTTATGTGGGTTGATTTCACCTGCTGCGTTTTTCAACGTGCTTTTTTTTTTCTACACACCGGCCTGGGTCTTCCTCCTGGGTCCCGACACTCCACACGTGCTACTGTGTTCCCCATTTCATGACCCTGGAGGCCAGGAGGCTATGACTTGGACTTTTCTCTGAGGCCTCACTGTTGGAGAATTGTCTGTGTCCTGTTTTTTCCTTCCTCCTCCCTTCTCTCCATCCTGAGACCCAGGCCCTTGAGTTTGTCTGCACGTACTCCGTTATTGCTTAAGTTTGTACCCTCGGCATTGCCGGGAGCCTTCACCCACATTTATTTATTTATTGCTCCGGTCCCCGGCACGGGACTGCATGCGTGTCATCTAACCGCTGGACTGTGGATGCTGTTCCGCACACGTTTCCCCATTGCAGGCGTGTTCACCTTTGTTTCAAGTTGGGATCCTAAGCCTCCCCACAGTTGGGGTTGGGGTTGGCGGGGATGGTTGGGAATGTTTGGTTATGTATTGTTATTCTTTATACTTTTACAAGTGATGTTTTCCTATGTGACTTAGGACGTGTGGGTCGTTATGTTTTGATTTATGTAATGGTCTGGGTTCGGCTCCGGGGCCTGGTAGTAATGTTCCAGCTTCATCTAGCACCACAGGGTGAATATGGCTGAGTGCACCATGATCTCGTGGAACACTAGGGGTCTAAACACATCTGTGAAGAGATCACTGGTGTTTCAGTTATTTAATGCTCACCGCCCCATATATGCATCCTCCAGGAGATGCACTTAACTGGCAGCAAGCTTTTAAGCCTTAGACGATCCTGGGTGGGGCACCTCTACCACTCCACGCACACCAACTATTCCCGGTGAGTTAGCATTCTCGTTCACAAATCTCTGCCTTTTAAGTTGTTGGCGCTGGGTCTCTACCTGCCCCCCCCACCGGCCTTCATGAGATTACTCAACCAGCTAGTTTCTAAGATTGCTGTATTTGGTACGGATAACGTGGTGATCATGGGTGACTTTAACCTGGTCTCGGATCCTGTGTTGGACAGACTCTCTGGTGTGGCGGGTCCACTTTCGGACCTGTCCTCCTGGTCAGAGGCCTTCAATTTGACTGTGTGGCGGTGGTGTTACCCTGGTCAGCGAGCCTACACATGTCACTCAGCCTCATATAGAACCTTCTCACGCATAGATATGGCCTATGCAGGGGGGTCTGTCCTCCCTAGGATCAGAGGCGTTTTCATCCTTCCTCGGGTTGTCTCAGATCATGCTCCTCTGCAGTTGGGGCTGAGTGTGTCCGCGACTCCCGGGAGGGATTGTGGAGTTGTGGGTTTGGCCCCCGATTTGTTAGATGGGTCCAAATGCTTTACCATAATCCCGCGGCTTGTATTCGCACAAACAACTCGCTGTCATCTCTATTCCCCCTGTCCAGAGGCACTAGGCAGGGATGCCCACTCTCCCCTGGCCTGTTTGCTTTGGCCATGGAACCCATGGCGGCACGCATTAGGGCAACCCCCTTGATTGAGGGCATCCCAGTGGGGGTGATCACAGACAAAATATCCCTATATGCTGACGACACCCTCCTATTCCTTAACCACTTAAGCCCCGGACCATTTTGGCTGGTTAAAGACCAGGCCCCTTTTTGCGATTCGGCACTGCGTCGCTTTAACTGACAATTGCGCGATCGTGCGATGCGGCTCCCAAACAAAATTGACGTCCTTTTTTTCCCACAAATAGAGCTTTCTTTAGGTGGTATTTGATCACCTCTGTGTTTTTGTTTTTTTGCGCTATAAACAAAAATAGAGCGACAATTTTGAAAAAAATTCAATATTTTTTACTTTTTGCTATAATAAATATCCCCCAAAAATATATAAAAACATATTTTTTTCCTCAGTTTAGGCCGATACGTATTCTTCTACATATTTTTGGTAAAAAAAATCGCAATCATTTTTATTTGTTTGGTTTGCGCAAAAGTTTACAAAATAGGGGATAGTTTTATGGCATTTTTATGTTTTTTTTTTTTTTTACTAGTAATGGTGGCAATCAGTGATTTTATTTCATGACTGTGACATTATGGCGGACACATCGGACACTTTTGACACATTTTTGGGACCATTTTCACAGCGATCAGTGCTATAAAAATGCCCTGGTTACTTTGAAAATTACACTGGCAGTGAAGGGGTTAACCACTAGGTGGCGCTAAAGGGGTTAAGTGTTCCCTGATGAGTGTTTCTAACTGAGGGGGGGTTGGGCTCTGTGTGACATGACTCTAATCTCCGCTCCGAGTACACGGAGATCCGTGTCATTGTCACTAGGCAGAGCAGGGAGATGCTTGTTTACACAAGCATCTCCCTGCTCTATGCCTCCGTGAGACGATCGGAGGGATCCCAGCGGCGATCAAGTCCGCGGGACAGGCGGTCTGACTCACGGGGAAGGCAGCAGGGTCGCGAGCGCGTCGCCGGTGGCGCGCACGCGACCCCCACGTCAGGCAGTTAAAGGGGACGTACAGGTACGTTGATGTGCCTGTACGTGCCATTCTGCCAACGTATATCTACTGGAGGCGGTCAGCAAGTGGTTAAAGACGTTTCTTCCCTTCCTCCGGCTCCCCACATTGTGGATGTGTTCGGCTCGTTTTCTGGCATTAAGGTAATTTGGGGAAAGTCACTCCTATTTTCACTTCATGTGTCGGGACTTCGCCCCCCAACGGGTACCCCCTTAAACTGGACGTCAGAATTTAAATATCTTGGGATACTGGTTAGAGCGCCCTGTCTTCATACATAGAATTGAATCTCATGCCACTGCTGAAGACCTTCTCGCAGAGATGCACGGCCTGGAGATCTCTCCCTCTTTCATCAGTGGGTAGGGTGAACTTGGTAAAAATTACTGTATTTTTCCGTGTATAAGACGCCCCCATGTACAAGACGCCCCCCACTTTTCCAACCCAAAATTAAGAAATCAATATTTTACACATAGGTAAAACAGAACACATTTTTATTTAGCAATTACCGCAGGTAACGTTTAAATACCAGTATATTATGCAGGGGTTGTTCTTCCTGTTTTCTCCACTGTGTGATCATACACTCAGTGGAGGCAAGTCCAAACTGTTTCTTTGATGCTCTATTCCCATGCTCTTTTGCATAGCTGGCTACATTTGGTTTGATTTTGCAGAGTAAGACAATCACTTACTTTTACTATTTTCTGACATCTTGGGCTCAGAACACTCCAGTCCCTGTTGCATCTGTGCACTCTTCCCTTACAATGGCATCGCATCTGCTCACTCTCCACCTCCACCCCCACCTCTAGCTCCAGCTGACGTCAGTAACATACAGCTCATGATTGGAGGAAGCCTCTTGACAAGCTATGGGCCGCGACGCACCTGCTCGGCTGTCTCCCAGGCTGACTGACCGTGTATAAGACGCAGCTCGTATTACAGGCTATTATTTTAGGAAAAAATAGCGTCTTATACACGGAAAAATACGGTATTTACCTGCCCAAATTCCTATACTTTTTCGCAACTCCCCGCTGATCCCCCCGGCCTCATTCTTTGCCACATTAAATGGTATCATATCCTCCTTTGTGTGGAATGGCGGACCCCCATGGTTGGCCATCTCCACCTTACAACTTCCCATTGCATGAGGTGGCTTATCCCTACCAGACTTCCAGGTATTGGTAACGGTCAGGTGGTGGTTTGCTCAACCCAAAGACAACAACGTAGTGACTCTGTGGAGGGACTTCTTACTGCCAAGGTCATAGATAAACCCCTTTCCTCCCTGTACTTACGTTTGTCCTTAGCCCCCCACTGCAAAGCTTGAGAAAGCCCTAAATAAATGGAGGGGGGACATCCCTGACCTGATGGAGGAGGAGTGGGAGGCTAGCCTATCCTCCTTTGTGACGGATATGATATCAGCCAAAGACCGGTTCTTGCAGGTTAAGTTCCTCCACAGGGCCTACTTCGCTCCAAAGCGACTGACACTTATGAACACGAAGACCCCAGTGAATTGTCCTTGATGTGACCTGCAGGCTGCCTCCTTCCTACATATGGTCTGGACCAGCCCACGTCTGGTAAATTACTGGACGGGGGTTGTGGACAGCCTCAACGGAATCACGTCCCTGGATATGGGACCTGATTCTCGGGTATTGCTGTTCAACATCTTTGGAGCAACCGTTCGGGGCAAGTATACTAGGCTGTTCCTAGGCTATGCCACATTCTATGCACGCAAGGTGATATTCCTCCATTGGAAAGACGCGGCGCCACCTACAGTTTCTATGTGGCGTACGGTTGTAAACTCAATGTTACCACTCTACAAACTTCCATACCTTAATCGGAATTGCCCCAGAAAATTTTATAAAATATGGTCGGGATGGATAGATGCCTGGGAGGAGGAGCCCCTGGAGAACGCGCAGAATGTGGTAGCTGGAGATGCACCACAGCCATGAATCAATAGGTTGGTTTTCCTATGAGTAGATGACCTGCTATGATATGTAATTTATCCACTTGCACAAGGTTCCTTTCTCTCCCCCCCCACCCCCTCCCTCCTCCTTCCTCCCCCTTCCTCCCCCTTCTTTTCTCCCTCCCCCTCTCCCCTCCCCTCTCCTTCACTCCCCCCTCTCCCCCCCATTTGGATCTTTCTGGGTTATTATGCTGAAATGTCTACCTCCTGAGCCAACGTCAGAATGATCTTTGGACTTTGTTCTCACCCATCCTGTGGTTAACATTGTTGCTGTTTAGTAAGTCACTAGGTGTATTGTCCTTCATGTAAAGGATCGTGTATTTGCATCACTTGTACTGTAAAAATCTAAATAAAAGATTTTTTTCTTGTTAAAAAAGAAAATCATGAAATATTTCATTTAGTACAAAATATGTCTCCATATATATAGTGATATATTTACCATTCGGATGATGGAAGAGTGAAAATGTGTCCTATAACCAGATTTTATTTAAAAAGACGAGAAGTCAATTCATCAATCCCAAATTTTCCATGTATCCCCTTTGC
Organism: Rana muscosa; assembly: GCA_029206835.1. Taxonomy (NCBI): domain Eukaryota; kingdom Metazoa; phylum Chordata; class Amphibia; order Anura; family Ranidae; genus Rana; species Rana muscosa. The sequence continues at coordinate 363,183,474 of CM055118.1, read as the reverse complement.
ATCCACCGGGTGGGCCCCAGCTCCAAGGGGCTTGCAAGGAGCCACGCTCTTGGACCTTGAGATGGATCAGGGGGGCTAGGCACCTGTGATTTCTGTTGTTCAAAAAGCTCAGTTAGTAGGCAGCAAATTATTAATGAATATTCAGTACTGCTTAGCAACACCAGACTAGTCAATACCATAGTCAATACCCAAATAATACCAAATACCCAAATAATTACTGCAATTTCATAAATTTATTTTAATTGTTTATTTATAATTAGTCTATTTATTTGTTAAATTATCTATTTACTAATTTATTTGATTAAGTTGAATGTAGTATCACAATTTATAAAATTAAAGTGGTTTAATATTCTTAGTTATTGATGTAATATTCTTAGTAGGATATGTTTTATTGTTACAACAGCATAACAGTGAATCTGTAATTAGTGAAATAGAGACTAAATAAAATAATCAATTAAGAACCAATCAAATGAGCAATTCAAGTGATTGTGATGTGGAGTGATGAAAAAATAAAATAATGTAATAATATAATTATAATAGTGAATTAAGGTCCTAATTAACTGGTATGAGTTGATGATGCAATGAAAATAGTGCAAAAAAAAAAAGTATGCCAGACCAAAACAAGGAGAGCATGCAACAAAAAACACAGTATACCTTTGCTAGTGAAAAACCTTTTGTAGGTGACCAACGATTGAAGTGTATGATGCCTAAGCAGGCAAAGATTTTTGGCACTGTTGCCAATACTCAAAGTATTTGAAGTAGAGTCATATCTGTATTGGATTAAATATTGATTAAATTGTGGCAGAAACCACCAAGCTAATGAAGGCTATGAATAAATAAAGACATATAGTGAGGTATATTTATCAGCCAGTCTGGTGTGTCCAATCTCAGCACTTACTTGGTACTCCAAAAATTCCTTGTATATGTCAGCAGCTCTCCCAGGATCACCTCAAGATCCACAGGAGGCTGCACATTTAAATAGTGTCCAGAACTGTACCTATTGATGGCAGGTGTCCAGTCTCCTCCCCTCCCTATCCCGGCCGATATGATTGCGGTAATCACGTGGGCCCCTCAGTGTTTCAGAAGGCCTAGGCCCTGGCATCCACAGTAACCTCCACCAAAACGTCACTGACCATCCAGCTGGTGAACAAGGGATTCCGGCGGCACAGTGTTTACTCCCTCCAGTGGTCAAAAAGGGATATTGACACAACTGTGGGAACATACAAGGGGAGAAACGTGAACTGTTCCAGGTCTCTCCACCGTGCCGGGAAGCCCAATAGAAGCACACACCTCAGAAGACCCGGAGAGGCATGGAAACCATTCCAGGAATGCTCACTGAAAAAACAGAATAAATGATCTATAATACATTACACAAAACACATAACTGAAAAAAACATATATCTTATTTTACATGAATCTTATATCAATTTACTGCAATTTTCTACACTTTAAAGAGCTGTAGGTTTATTACTTTTTATAATGATCCTTAGTTTCTCCAAAAAGGGGTAAAGATTTTATCTATTCCGCCCATGGATTGTCTCTCCTGGACATTAACTTTTTTGTTGTATCTAAAAAAAGGGGCATAAGAGATGGACTCATTCAGGGCTGGAAATTGGGATATCCATCTTTGCTCATGCTGGAGTAGTATTTTGTTTCAATCGCCGCCTCGATCTGGGATGTGTATTTGATCGAGAGCGGTAAAAGTTACTTTGGGCATTTTATAGCCATGTTTCAACACCACGTGCCTATCTATGGGGAGGTATCTTTTCCCAATTTGCAAGCTATATACCTGCTTGGAAATCCTGCACCAAAATTCTTGTTTTGTTTTGCCTATATAGAAGGCACTGCACTTGCATGCCATCATATAGACAATTCCACGTGTTTGACCAGTTGGAAAAATGTTTAGGGCTAAAAGTTTGACCATTAGGAAGAGGAAAAGATGTATCCCTTCTAATTAGGGGGCAGTACGAGCAGTGTCCACAAGGAAAAGAGTCATAGAGAAGACATTGTTTTTTCTTTGACTTTCTTGTGTACTTGCTTTAGACCAGCTTATCTTTGATTGAAGGGGCTCGTTTGTAAGTGATTAATGGAATTGCTGATATGAATTGTTGTGCCTTCTGGTCATCTGTAAGTATAGACCAATGTTTTTGAATAATTTCTCTGATTTGTGTATGCTGTTTTGAAAAGCGCATGATTATTCTCGTTGAATCAAAATTATTCTTATTTTTCGACTTGTGTTTCTTGGCGAGATTATTGGGTCATCCTTTTATACGCTTTGTGCAAACAGGAACGACTGTATCCTCATTCAAATAGCCTATTTTGGAGCTTTCCAGCTTTGTCTTTAAACAAGGTTTCATTAGAGCAATTTCTTCATAACCGAAGATATTGTCCATAGGGAATGGAGATTTTTAGGGGGTTGAATGGAAGCTCTCGGCTGTGTTTTTCCAATACCAAGTACTGCACAGTTCTCCCGACCAATTGCAATCTACCCGAACATCCAAAATTGTAATAGTTTTAGTATCAGGATTCATAGTAAATTTTAAATTGTAATCATTTTGATTTTGTGAAAAAATTCCAAAAGAGTATCCTCAGGTCCTTCCCATATGACGAAGAAATCATCAATGTACCTGAGCCATGTGGAAACATGGCTCAGGTACTCGACAAGGCCCTCATCACTGAGAAGTGACTGTTGCCACTCCCCCAGGTACAGGTTTGCGTAGGATGGGGCACAATATGTCCCCATCGCTACACCCTGCACCTGGAGGTAGTGGGAACAATCAAAGGAAAAGTAATTGTGATTAAGGATGTATTCTAATCCATTTAGGATGAATTCATTTAATGCCCTATCATGTTTTGAGACTTGTTTTTTTCTTTTTTTTCTATAGTTTTTATTTATTTTTTAATTGCGTTACAATAAAGAAACATATAGGTTACATTCCAAATTTTCACAATGACCTAACATGTAGTACAGCGCCAAAGACATGCTGATAGGTTAATTGGATCATGTTCAAATTGGCCCAGTGTATATGTGTACATATAAGTGTACGAATGTGTGTCCCAAGCGTGTTGAGATCCTACGGGGTTAATGACCACACCAGCCAAGCAGACACTGGCTGCAAAAAGCGCCTTGAGGTGATTCAGTTCACATTTGTAGCACCATACAAGTCATTCATTAATTCATTCATTCATTCAAAGATATAGGCAGTATTTTCAAGGTTAAACTGGGTTAGATTTCCATAATATCAAAACATTACCAGCAGTTCATACATCATTAAACATTCACTTCAGCTCGTAGAACTTGTTTCAAGCACAACAATTTAAAACAGGATTTACCATCAGAGATACTGGATTCATATGAATACCGCTGCTCGAGACCACTGTGTCCAGGGAGACCACTCTTCTTGTGCTCTCTTAAGCAGGCCTTTGCTAGAGGCTATCATTATTTCGTATTAGGTTTTTGCCTGGATTTCCAGAGCCTGGTTAGGCTTAGTCTGGCTGCGAGGAGGATATGGGTTTACAAACTGATGTAGTTTTGGCTGTACAGCCCTCAAATTCACTTTATTGAAATCACCTGCAACTACCAAAACCACATCAGGATGTGCACGTTCATACTTGCCTATAAGATTTGACAAAATATCCAGAGCCACTGCAGTATCCGCATCTGGCGGTATATATACGGCAATAATGATCACCACTGTAAATTCTCTGGGTAAATAAAAAGGTCTACACTTCACCAGCATAAATTCCAAATCTGGTGAACAATAAGTGTCCTCAAGTTTACTATCAGAGCAACACTCATTTAAAACATAAATACAAAGGCCACCTCCTTTGCTCTTCCCTGAAATGCTATTTCTATCCTGGCGATAGAAAGTGCGACCAGATATGTGCATAACAGTGTCCGGTACAAGAGGATGAAGCCACGTTTCAGTTATTATCAACAGACAGCACTCTTTAACCAAACTGCATGTAGCGATCTGCAACTGCAACTCATCCATTTTAGGTATTATGGATCTAGCATTGGTTAGAAAGAGACTGGGCAGCGGGGGTCTGTGGGCCTGCCTTCTCAACGTTGTCAGCGATCCTGCCCTACAGCCTCGCTTCTGCTTCCTCTCCTTCCGTCTCCTACGCCTCTTACCAAATGTGCTAATTAAAGGGATCCCAATATACTGGACTAGATTCTTTGGGATATCATAACCCCCCAGGGGTACATTCCCAACTAGTACATTATACTGTAATCTAATGTCCAATAACTCCTTTCCACTATATAGCAGTTTAGCATAATCTACCCTGAGTGTCGCAGGAACTAATCCAAAAAATAACACATTCAAAAAAAGTATCATAAGCAACCACAACCCTCTATCCTTCCCAAAAAACATGTTGTCCCAATTTATAATTCAAACAGTCAGGAGTTCTGCAATACACGTTGTGGCCCTTTACCACATAGACAATCCAATCCAGGACCTATGGAGTGGGTATTCCTGCGCTACCAATCTGGAGGAGTGCAGGGGTGAATGAAACTATCGCAAGCACCTAGCAGGTTAATCCTAACCTGATAAAGTAAAAGATCTAGATGGAGGGGGGTGGTGCTGCGCTGTTTCTAATATTACATATAATTATAATGATAAAATAATAGTGCACAATGGCTAATAAATATCAATAAATAAACAGGTTGTGGAATATGAATAATAAATACAACTGATCAATTATAGTGATGTATAAATACTAGAACCATAAAATCAGTAGTAAAAATATAAATATATATAAACTGTAAAAGTAAATAAATATATATAAATCAACCTGTGAATAAATACCAAGGTGAACGTTGCTGTGCAAATATGCTGTGACAATGTGTAAATGAAAAAGACGCCTGCAAATTGCAGTATAATAATAAGTGCACAAATGTGACTGCTAATAGGCAAAGTGCAGTACAGTGCTAAAGTGAAGCAGTAAAATAAAGAAAGGTAAAAATTGTCCAATAAGCAAAGGAACACAAATTGAACTCCAAAAGTTCATAGGAGAAGAACAATGGTAAGTGGTGCCCGTGCTGATCAATTTCTTATAGGTGACAATCCTGCAACTTCATATATGTAAGTGGTGCTGTGGTGATGGGGTGTGTGGATCTTCACTTCCGGTGTCACACACTAAGGTAATGGGTGGCCTCTTACCTTGCGGTAATGAGGTAACCACTTTTGTATAATGGGGGTCAGTAAATCCTTTATCGCGATCCTGGCGTCCAATAGGTAAACCTTTGTAACAGAATGCTGCTGTTCCTCACATATGGAATAACCTATACTGGATCTTTAGGGGTTGCTTACATCTCCCAATGATGGCAGGGTTAGAAAGAGAAAATGGGGTCTCGATCGTGAAGTACGTTTAAAAAGGTGTGTATTTTATTGTTGCATAGGTAATACATATGTTGCTTACATGAACTCACATAAAACAATTTTAAGAAAAAAACTTATCCTAGACGAGCGTGGCGTCACGGTCAGGGGTGATAAAGTCACGTGACCGTGACGCCACGCGTAGGGACGGAGAGGCAGTCAGACAGACGGAGGCACACGAGCTCGCCGCTCGTCTAGGATATGTTTTTTTCTTAAAATTGTTTTATGTGAGTTCATGTAAGCAACATATGCAGGATTGTCACCTATAAGAAATTGATCAGCACGGGCACCACTTACCATTGTTCTTCTCCTATGAACTTTTGGAGTTCAATTTGTGTTCCTTTGCTTATTGGACAATTTTTACCTTTCTTTATTTTACTGCTTCACTTTAGCACTGTACTGCACTTTGCCTATTAGCAGTCACATTTGTGCACTTATTATTATACTGCAATTTGCAGGCGTCTTTTTCATTTACACATTGTCACAGCATATTTGCACAGCAACGTTCACCTTGGTATTTATTCACAGGTTGATTTATATATATTTATTTACTTTTACAGTTTATATATATTTATATTTTTACTACTGATTTTATGGTTCTAGTATTTATACATCACTATAATTGATCAGTTGTATTTATTATTCATATTCCACAACCTGTTTATTTATTGATATTTATTAGCCATTGTGCACTATTATTTTATCATTATAATTATATGTAATATTAGAAACAGCGCAGCACCACCCCCCTCCATCTAAATACAGGACCTATGTTGTAATACCTGATGTAGGCTCAGTCAATAATCAGTTGGTTTTAAATGCAGATTTCCTCGTCCCTAGTCAATGAAATTTTTTGTTTATCACTGTTTTTGCCTACTCAGATAAGCTTAGTTAAAATAGATTTGTTAATTTCAATTTACCAGCGGCACTTTAGCAAGATGACAATTAACATTTTGATCCTTTTCCAATGCCTTCTGCAGCCTTCAATCCCACACAGCAAGCATAGCAAACAGCAGATGTAGTCAGATTTAGGAGCGATCTCCCAGCAATCAGCAGCAATGATCACTGATTACTACCTCCATCACAATGGTCAGAAATCTCCCACTCTGTGTAATCACTATATCCTTATGCTGTGAAGATGGTTCACTATTTCCTTATGCTGTGAAGATGGTTCATGATATTGTAGCGGGGTCTTGGCCGCTACAATATATTTACACCTATCCAGCTGGTTCTGCCACACTCCTTGTTTCTCCTCCGATCTCTGTGACCTCTCCTCTCCAGACAAATCTGGGTTGCAAGCTCCAGGCACACTACACACCGTTTGCCTTGATGATATTAGGAGAAAGACTGAACACAGGCGTCGGCACTTCACTATATCAAAGAAGTAGGCTTTACACAGCTCCAGCACGCTGTCTGTCTCACTCTCACAGGCTTCAGTTTCAGGCTTGTCTCACTCACAACTTCAGCTCCTCAGGACTGACTCTCATAGCTCTCACAGCCTCTCACACGCTCATTGGAGTAGCCACACCAGCCGCTGCATCTCTGCGCGCCGCCAAAAAGGTTTCTTTTGGGTTTCTTCCCTTGCCATAAAAATTTGTTGAGTGTTGTTTGTAGGGATTTGAAATAGGATACCGGGATAGGGATGGGAATGGTTCGAAATAGATATTGTAGTTGAGGTAGGTGTATCATTTTGAATGATGCCAGTCTGTCTTTCCAGGATAACTCGTGTTTTGCCAGCTGTTGGACATCTTTCTGGAGTTTGGTTAGAAATGGTTATACTTAAAATGTCTTTTTGTTGATTTTGTTAATTGCACTCCTAGATACGATATGTAGTTTTCTGCCCACGTAAAGGGGAATTGGACTTGGAGTAAATTTCTGGTTGTGGCGTCTAGGCCTAAATCTACGATATACAATTTTGTTGCGTTCACCTTGTAGTAGGATATTCTGCTGAACCATTGGAGGGTTTTTTGTACCTCTACCAGGGAAGAAATCGGGTTGGTGAGCATGAGGATGACATTGTGCGCGAACAAACAAATTTTGTGCGACTGGTGACCTATTTCAAATCCCGTTATTTTGAAGTTTTGTCTAACGTGTTGCTAGGGGTTCCTTGAGTAAATTGAAAATCAGTGGGGATAAGGGGCATCCCTGCCTAGTACCGTTGGTTATGTTAACCACTTAAGCCCCGGACCAATACGCAGCATAAAGACCAGAGGTGTTTTTACAATTTGGCACTGCGCTGCTTTAACTTGAAATTGTGCGGACATGCAATGTTGTACCCAAATGAAATTTGCGTCCCTTTCTTCCCACAAATAGAGCTTTCTTTTATTGGTATTTGATTGCCTCTGCGATTTTTTTTTTTTGCGATATAAACGGAAAAAGACCGAAAATCTTGAAAAAAATTATATTTTCTACTTTTTGTTATAAGAAAAATCAAATAAACAAAATTTTAGTCATACATTTAGGCCAAAATTTATTCAGTTAAAAAAAAAAAGTCAATAAGCGTATATTTATTGGTATTGCACAAAAGTTATAGCGTCTTCAAACTAGGGTACATTTTCTGGAATTTACACAGCTTTTAATTTATGACTGCCTATCTCATTTCTTCAGGTGCTAAAATGGCAGGGCAATACAAAACCCCCTCCAAATGACCCCATTTTGGAAAGTAGACACCCCAAGGAAATTGCTGAGAGGCATGTTGAGCCCATTGAATATTTTTTTTTTGTCCCAAGTGATTGATAAATGACAAAAAAAAATAAAGAATTACAAAAAGTTGTCACTAAATTATATATTACTCACACATACCATGGTTATATGTGGAATTGCACCCCAAAATAAATTTTGCTGCTTCTCCTGAGTACGGGGATACCACATGTGTCGGACATTTTGGGGGCCTAGCCGCGTACGGGACCCCGAAAACCAAGCACCACCATCAGGATTTCGAAGGCCATAAAATTCCAAATAGCAAAAATGACCCCATTTTGGAAAGTAGACATCCCAAGCTATTTGCTGAGAGGCATGGTGAGTATTTTACAGCTCTCATTTGTTTTTGAAAATGAAGAAAGAACATTTTTTTTTTTCTTTTTTCAATTTTCAAAACTTTGTGACAAAAAGCGAGATCTGCAAAATACTCACCATACCTCTCAGAAAATAGCTTGGGGTGTCTACTTTCCAAAATGGGGTCATTTGGGGGGGTTTTGTGCCATCTGGGCATTCCATGGTCTCTGAAACTGTGACAGGCAGTGAGGAGTGAAATCAAAAATTTACACCCTTAGAAAGCCTGAAGGCGGTGCTTGGTTTTTGGGGTCCCATACGCGACTAGGCTCCCAAAAAGACTCACACATGTGGTATCCCCGTACTCAGGAGAAGCAACAGAATGTATTTTGGGGTGTAATTTCACATATGCCTATGGCATGTTTGAGCAATATATCATTTAGGCTGGGTTCACACTTGTGCAGTGCAAATTCCAGCTCTGTTATCTCTGCAAAGAGATAAGATAACTGTTCAGCAGATAATCTCAGTTTTTAGCTGCAAATTTGGTGACCTGAGAGAGAGGAGGGGGAGGGGGGAAGTGTAGTGAAGTGAAGGAGAGAAATCCTGATGAGAACTGGACACATCTGCGAATAAGATGCGTGCCCATAGAAGATAATGGACCTGAATTCGCACCTGAGCCGCACCGCAATGCCTAGAAAACGCACACGTTTATTTGGCAATGCGCAGTGCGAATGCATCGCACATATGTGAACCAGCCTCATTGAAATCAATGTATTTTAAAATGTTATGCGAATTGGATGCGGTTTAAGCCACAACCAATTCGCATAGGTGTGAACCCAGCCTAAGTGACAACTTTGTGCAAAAAAAAATATTTTTTTTTTATTTTTTCCGCAACTTGTGTCAACATATAAAATATTCCATGGACTCAACATGCCTCTCAGCAAATAGCTTGGTCTACTTTCTAAAATGGGGTCATTTGGGGGGGGGGGGGTTTGAACTGTCCTGGCATTTTTTGCACAACATTAGGAAGCTTATGTCACACATCACGCACTCTTCTAACCACTTGAAGACAAAGCCCTTTCTGACACTTTTTGTTTAAACATATTTTTATAAAAAATATTTTTTTTTTTTGCAAGAAAATTAAGTTGAACCCCCAAACAATATATATTTTTTTAAAGCAAAAGCCCTACAGATTAAAATGGTGGGTGCTGCATTTTTTTTCCACAGAGTATTTGCGCAGCGATTTTTTAAACGCATTTTTTGGGGGAAAAATACACTTTTTTTTTATTTTAATGCACTAAAACACACTATATTGCCCAAATGTTTGATGAAATAAAAAATATGATCTTAGGTCGAGTACATGGATACCAAACGTGACATGCTTTAAAATTTCGCGCAAACGCGCAGTGGCGACAAACTACATACATTTTTAAAAGCCTTTACAGGTTACCACATTAGATTTACAGAGGAGGTCTACTGCTAAAATGACTGCCCTAGATCTGGCCTTTGCAGTGATACCTCACATGCATGGTGCAATTGCTGTTTACATATGATGCCAGACCAACGCTTGCGTTCGCCTTTGTGCAAGAGCAGGGCGGGTCAGGGGTGCTTTTTTTTTTATTATTATTTATTTTGCATTTTTATTTTATTTTTAAACTGTTCCTTCCTTTTTTTTATCATTTTTATTGTTATCTCAGCAAATGTAAATATCCCCTATGATAGCAATAGGTAGTGACAGGTACTTTTTTTTATTTGAAAAAAATGGGGTCTATTGGACCCTAGATCTTTCCTCTGTCCTCAAAGCATCTGACCACAGCAAGATTGGTGTGATAAAATGCTTTCCCAATTTCCCAATGGCGCTTTTTATATCCGGGGGGGACATTCCCTCCCACTGCTTGTAAAAGCAGTCCAGAGGCTAATTAGCCGCTAGGATTGCTTTTACATGAAAGCCGGCTGCTGGCTGAAAAGAATGATACCAAGATGATACCTAAACCCGCAGGAATCATTCTGGTATAACCATTCAAAGTCCAGCAACATACCAGTACTTTGCTGGTCCTTGTTGGACATGTATTGTAATCTTTTTTTTTCGTGCAGCCTGTTGGCTGAACGAAAAAAAGAGATTGATCGGTGGGTATGCCCACCATTAGAATACCTCCCTTCATTCACCCACTTCTAATGATGGGCATACATGCACCATTTATATATGCCGAAGCATGGGGGCATCCTCCCGCAAAAGTTATGCCGCGTACACACGTCTGACTTTTCCACGGGCAAGCCTCCGTCTGAATTTTGACCGTATGTACGCGGCATTAGGAGCAAATCACTCCTCCACCCCTGCTGCCCCCATGCTTCGGCATATATGCTCTTTTTTTTAACTGTGGTGGTGAAATTACCTCCTACAGCACTGGAGTCGCAGAGATCTGGCCTGTCTCTGCAAACACTGCAGTTATGTGTGTTGTATTTTGTAAGTGACAGTGATCGATCGATACTGCACTTGGGAGGGCTGGGCTGGACGGAGGGGCAAAACGCAGGTGCTAGCATGTATCTGGGCTGATCCCGCTAACACTGCGTTTTTGGGAACCCTAAACAGCTGGGGACGCTAGTATAGATCTTATCAGATCAGATATTGATCTGTTCAGATACTATACCACTAAGGGAGGTGTATGCTTTGCGCGTGGGTGTTAGCATTACTGGCACTAACCTGACGCTGCATGGGGCGACGCAGACCCTCTCTGATGCTAAAACCTAATTGATATCACCTGCTGGGCGATCAGGGGGTTAAACCTTTATTGGGTTATATACGGCGGGTGCCCTGATGCTATAAAAAGCAAACTAACTAACCACGTCACCCGTAACACTTATACAGTGATCACTGGTGAAAGGGTTAACTAGGGGCAATCAGGGGGTTAAAACCTGTATTAGGTAATATATGGGGGTACCTGACGCTATATAAAAACCTGACGGGGAGCCTAAATAACGAAATAACTAACTGGCTAACCAGCGTCACCAGTGACACTTATACGGTGATCACTGGTGAAAGGGTTAACTCTAGGGGCAATCAGGGGGTTAAAACCTTTATTAGGTTTTATATGGGGGTACCTGATGCTATAAAAACCTGGCGGCGAACCTAAAAAAATAACTGGCTACCTAGCGGCACCAGCATAACTAATACAGCGAGCAGAAAAACGATCGCTTAGTGACACTGGTAATAGGGGGTGAAAGGGTTACCTGGGGGGCGATCAAGGGGTTAAACCTTTATTTGGTAATATATGGGGGTACCTGACGCTATAAAAAACCTGGCGGCAAACCTAAAAAAATAACTGGCTACCTAGCGGCACCAGCATATCTAATACAGCCTAAAAAAAATGATTGCTTAGTGACAGTGGTGATAGGGGGTGAAAGGTTTACCTGGGGGGCGATCGAGGGGTTAAACCTTTATTAGGTAATATATGGGGGTACCTGACGCTATATAAAAACCTGACGAGGAACCTAAATAACAAAATAACTAACTGGCTAACCAGTGTCACCAGTGACACTTATACGGTGCTCACTGGTGAAAGGGTTAACTCTAGGGGCAATCAGGGGGTTAAAACCTTTATTAGGTTGTATATGGGGGTACCTGATGCTATAAAAACCTGGCGGCGAATATAAAAAAATAACTGGCTATCTAGGGGCACCAGCGACACTAATACATCGATCAGAAAAACAATCGCTTAGTGACACTGGTGATAGGGGGTGAAAGGGTTACCTGGGGGGCGATCAAGGGGTTAAACCTTTATTAGGTAATATATGGGGGTACATGACGCTATAAAAACCTGGCGGTGAACCCCAAAAAATAACTGGCTGCCTAGCGGCAACAGCGACACTAATACAGCGATCAGAAAAACGATCGCTTAGTGACACTGGTGATAGGGGGTGAAAGGGTTACCTGAGGGGTGATCAAGGGATTAATTCTTTATTAGGGGGGTTAGGGGGCTACCCTGGACCTAAAGGGGCCTAAACCTAAGTGCCCTGACACTTTTTACAGTCACAAATTACACTGATTGCAGTGATCAGTAAATAAATGGTCACTGCAATCAGTGACACTGTGACTGGGGGTGCAGGGGGTGATCTGGGGGGTGATTTTATGTGCCTATGTGTCCTGGTGTCAGTGTGGTGTTTGTGCACTAACCTGATATTTTCTCCCCTCGAGCTCCGGTGAAAAACACTGCCTCGAGGAGAGATGACATCACTTCCATCTGCCTGTGTATACATTACATAGGCAGGGGAAGCATTTCATTCGCCAGGAGCGATCACGAGGGGGTGGCCAGAAACCAATGGCCGCCCCCTCATCCCGGATCGCTCCTGAAGCGATACCGACCGCCCCATGTACCGGGAGGGGGTCCGATCGGACCCCCCACCCACACGAAGGCAGGCACGTACAGGTACGTGATTGTGCCTGTCCATGCCATTCTGCCGACGTATATGTACATGAGGCGGTAATTAAGTGGTTAAATGGTTGGGAGAGCATATCGGCTGAGAATACTTGGGCTGAGGGGGTGGTGTATAGTACTAACAAGGCATTTAATATTTGTCCCCTGAATCCAAACTGCTGAAGGTACTGCCAATGGATTCTGTTGAACACCTTTTCTGCGTCAATCAACCTCCTTGTGGCATCTGACGCCAGTCTGCCAGTAGTGAAGCCAGATTGATCCCTATGTATTAGTGTGGGCATAATATTGAGTAATCCTGTGGCAATTGTTTTTGCATAGATCTTCATGTCTAAGTTTAGGAGAGAGATCGGGCAAAAGTTTTGGGGGGCTACTGGCTCTTTACCTGCTTTTGGTAGCATTATAATCAATGCTTTTAGGGATTCATGAGGAAACTTTGAAGAGGAGGCCGCTTAGTTGAATAGTGTGGTTAGATGTGGGGCTAATTGGTGGGCAAATTGTTTGAAGTATTTTCCCGTGAGTCCGTCAGGGACCGGTGCTTTACCTGGAAGGAGGGCTTTGATAGTTGTTAAGATTTCTTGTTCTGTGAAGGGGTCATTTAATCAGGATAATTGTTCTGTCGTTAGTGACGGGAGTCGAATTTGCTTAAGGAACTCGTTAATGTCTTCAGATGTGGGTTGGTATGTGTCAGTATCTTGTTTCAGATTATACAGATCACTATAGTAATTGCTGAAAGCATCAGCTATTGCTTGGGGGTTTCTGAGCTTTTCCTTTGTGTGGGGATAAAATATATGTTTTATTTTGTTTTTAATTCTCCTACCTTTGATACGTTGAGCAAAGGTTTTGCCAGCTTTATTGGACGTGGAGTATGATGCGGCTCTTAGTTTTCTCTGAGTGTGCTCAAATGATTGGAGAAGATGGAGTCTGAGTTCTTGTCTAAGGGATAATAGTTGTGCTGAATGTGCTGGTTGGGGGTTAGCTTTGTTTTGACTTTCTAGGTTAGTAATTTGGGAGATAAGGGTGTCTATACGCATTGACCTCTTCTTTTTGTGTTGGGAGCTAAGTTTGGTCAATATACCTCTTATATATGCTCTGTGCGGATTCCACACCACGCCTGATTCGGACACAGAGCCTGTGTTGTGTTCGAAATATTCGGTTAATTGGTCGGTTATCTCTGGAGTGTAGGATGGGTGCTGTAGAATGTAATTATTTGCTCTCCAAAGAAAGGTACTCTTTTGTTGTGGGGAATCCGATATAGAAATAGTGATAGGGGCATGGTCCGACCAAGTCGTGGTGTGGATTACAGATGCACTAATTTTTTGAAGTAACCATTTGTCTGTGAGGAAGATATCGATCCGTGAGTAGGTCTTATGTAAAGGAGAGAAGTATGTGTAGTCTTTCTCTGCGCCATGGTGACAATGCCATGCATCAAACAGATCATGAGTGTGATAAAGTTTTTCAGGGTGGATTTCCTGCGCTTTGTTGCAGAGGTGGAGTCTAGGTGCACTTCTGGTACTAGGTTAAAGTCCCCAGAAAATGATTAGGCGACCTTGTTTCTGGGGTTGTGCAGTTCGCATAAGCTTGCGAAGAAATCGCGTTTGTTTGACATTTGGAGCGTAGATATTAATTATTGTGTAGTCAATTTTGTTAATGGTACAGACAAGAATAATGTATCGACCGTCTGGGTCTGAGGCGATTTTTTTCAGATGAAAGGTAACCAAGTTCTTCACTGCTATAAGTACTCCTCTTTTTTTATAGGTAAAGGGGGCCGAGTAAACATGGGGAAATGTTTGTTTATACATGCAGGTGCAGCGGTAGATGTAAAATCTCTTGCACACAAAGGATGTCACATTTTAGGTCTAGGGCTGTTTTCCAAAGTGAGTGTCTCTTTGCCGGGTGATTAAGCCCATTTGCATTAAGGGACAATACTGTAATTGGCATGTTTGGTGTTGTAGGGTGTTCTGAAGAGGCTTAAACACTTACAGTTGAATGCAAGATGGCAGTATCCTAAGACTAGGAGGCTGGTGGCATTGATATTTGTAGACTCTGATGCATCTGGTGTGTGCGCGGGGATACACTAGAAGTGCTGAGCGGTAGCTGTAAAACAACAAGATTAACCAGGAGGTCTAAACAGGGAGAAAAAAGAGAGAAAAAAAATTGGAACCTGTAGAATACTGAATTAAGGTGGGTTTACCACCAGTTATAACGATAGGTGGAGTAGTGAAGTCAGAAAATCACCTAAACCACTTCGGGGGGTAACAATTGTCAATAAGTAACTAGGTCAATGAATCTTAAGGCTAATAGCCAGGGGGAGGATCAATTGTGTAGATGTATAGGCCCATTGAGATGCAGGATTGCAGTTCTGATCAGATGCCTCGTTTTCCTTGGGTGCGGCGTGAGGGGTGAGGGCCACGTTGTTCCAGCGGTGGGTTGGAATCCCATGGTGGGTCAGGGATGATTCCCCAAGCATAAAGCAGTTGCATGCCCTTGTTGAGGGTGGTGATCACGTGCGATGAACCATTTCTCGTTATGTAGTGTCGCTGGGTAGCGCCATTTAAGTTGAATCTTGTGGTTGTGGAGACCTTTAGTGATCGGGTTGAGTTGTCTCCTCAGTTTCAAGGTGTATTTGGAAAGATCTGGGAATAGCAGTATACCCTCATATGGGCCAGGGAGCGGTGAGCTGTTTATGGCTGTGGAAGAAATTAACTCTCATCAATACATCCCTAGGGATGGAGGGTGCGGGGTGAGAGGGTTTGGCAATTCTGTGAATACGATTGACTATTAGATCTCTAGGGGATGCATCTGGGAGGATCATATGCATAAGTTCTTTGGCATACTTAGGGAGGTCTCTTGGCAATATAGATTCAGGAACTCCTCTCAGCTTTATATTGTTCCTCCTGAATCTATCCTCTAAATCTGCCAATTTGGCCCTTACCCAGGATTGCTCTTCCCTTACTTCGTCATGTGCATCAATTAGATCATTGACAGTAGTGGTGCATTTCTCCATACTGTTTTCTAAGTGTGAAACCCTTTCATACATTGCATGCATGTCAGTGGATATCTTTGTGAATATAGATGAGAGATCAGTCATTAGTGAGGACTGGAGTGATAACAGCATGTCCTTTAGGGTGGTTTTGAGCACTGGTTGCCCTGTAGTGGGGAAATAGGCCATGGATGATTGTAAGGCCTGGTTGGACTGGAAGTGGCTAAAAGCCTGGGCCTCAATTTGTGCAGGCGCTGCGGCGGATTCATCTGCATTCGGGTTTTCGCTGGGCTGCCTGTGATGGGGTTGTCTCCCGATCTGTGGTTAGGGAA
The DNA here is from genome assembly GCA_029206835.1 of Rana muscosa. NCBI lineage: Eukaryota > Metazoa > Chordata > Amphibia > Anura > Ranidae > Rana > Rana muscosa. Next base: position 363,167,357 of record CM055118.1, on the reverse strand, counting down.
AGAGGGTGTATTTTGGTGATCCTGATCTCCCAGGATATCGTCCAGGAGATCAGTGTATGCCTCCTGTGTTGCAGTTGCGGCTGCGCCAGCGCCATTTTGGCTCTGACTGACCTTAGGTGAGGGCCTGGGGAGGCCGTCAGCTTCTGTGGATGATAATCAGTCAATCGTTTGCGAGACATGGCTGGCAGGGGTGTCCGGACATTAAGGAGGCAGGATGGGTGTGGATTATCCTCAAGATTGGGCCTGTGAAGCTCCGTTCCTCTCCCCTGGCCGATGAGCTCTGAGTCAGCCATCTCCCGCGCTGGCAGACCACGCCCCCCGTTTTGAGCCTTGTTTTAAGAATCTCTGCAAAGCTGCCAACCCCCTAGCATGTGGGATTGAGCTTTACAGAGCTTCAAAGTCAATGGTGACAAGAATGGAGTCTTCAGAGATAGTTAATTGGTCAATTGTCTGCAAAAAAATGTATGGTAGCTTTTAAAAATGAAGGTAGAGCCACAACATAAGGTTATAAATGGGAATCAATGACTTAGATTTTCATAAATGCCCCCATTACCAGAAACAATTGGTCGCCCAGTAGGATCTATTGGATTTTTATGAATTTTAGGTAAACTGTAAAAAGTAGGGACCTTGGGGTGCTTGGTCCTAATAAATTCATATTGGTCTTTACTGATTGTACCACCCTCGTATGCCTTATAGGGATGAGCCGAACACCCCCAGGTTTGGTGTGCAGCAGAACATGCGAACAGGCAAAAAATTTGTGCGAACATGCATACACCATTAACCCCTTGCCGACTGGCTCATGCGGATATACGTCGGCAAAGTGGCATGGGTGCGGAAAAGAACGTACCCATACGTCACTGTGTCATCTGTAGCTAGCGGGCGCGCACACCCGCGCCGTGCGCCGCAGGAGCATGCCCGTGGGTCCCACAAACTTGATGTATGTTGGTGGCCCGCGATCGTGACATGGAGAGGCAGAACGGGGAGATGCCTATGCAAACAAGGCATTTCCCTGTACTGCCTAGCAACATGACAGGGATCTACTGCTCCCAGTGATCGGTAGCAGTGTTCGCTGTCATGTTCTAGTGAGCCCATCCCCCCCTACAGTTAGAACACACCCAGGGAACACACTTTACCCCTTGATAGCCCCTTAGTGTTTATCCCCTTCCCTGCCAGTGACATTTACACAGTAATCAGTAGTACTGATCGATGTGTAAATGCCAATGGTCCCAAAATAGTGTCAAAATTGTCCGATCTGGCCGCCGCAATGTCGCAGTCATGATAAAAATGGCAGATCACCGCCATTACTAATAAAAAAAATAATACAAATATAAATGCCATAAAACTATCCCCTATTTTGCAGACGCGATAACTTTTGCGCAAACCAATCACTATATGCTTATTGCAATTTTTTACCAAAAATATGTAGAAGAATACATCTCAGCCTAAACTGAGGAACAAATTAGTTTTTTTAATATATTTTTTGTGTGTATTTATTATAGCAAAAAGTAAACAAATATTGCTTTTTTTTTTCAAAATGTTCGTTCTTTTTTTGTTTATAGCGCTGTGACAGCAGGAAGGTAAAGTCACCTGGTTGCATCCAGGGGGGTAGATATATTTCGCCCAGATTCAGGCTTTACGCCGACTTATACAACTAGGTGGAGAGTTGTATAAGCCCAGCTAAGGCTAGTGGGCTCATGGATGACTCATACCTCTAGGGAGAGGGCTGGGCGTCGTACAGACAGGGAGTTGATGAGGCCAGCTGAAGCTTGTCAGCTCATTTAGGCCTCTATAAGAACTCCCAGCTTCATTAGATGTTAGCTCATGCCTGGAACCAGACCTGTGTGGACTGTCTAGGGAGAGTGAACCCCTGTGCGGTGAGAAAAAGCCTGTGTGGCTATTTGCTTGGACATTTAAAACCAGGGACTTAGGGACTAGGACAGCACTAGGCTGATCCCAGTTGTTAGTTAGGAAACCTGTATGTTTAGTCAGAGGTCAAGTTGACCAGGATTTATTTTGTTTATATGTTTCTTTTGGCTTTGCTGTGTTTTGTCACTGTAAATAGAAAATAAACCGCACCTTTTTTTTGATTTTGAAAACCACAACCTCCGTTTGCTGGGCCTGTTTTTGTGTGGGGAGCCCATCCCGGGGGTCACACACACCCGCTGCCGAGCTAACCCCCTCACAGTTGGTGGAGAACCAGTGGCAGTTTTTTTAAGCCAGCATGGAGGAGATACTGAAGCAGCTGGCTCTAGCAAATGCCAATCAACAGCAGACAAATGCAGGTTTGCAAAAGAGCCTTGCAGCTCAACAACAGAACTTCGCAGCCCAGCAGCAAGCTCATCAACAGAGCCTTGCAGCCCAGAAGCAAGCTCACCAACAGAGTCTGGAAGCTCAGCAACAAGCCCAGCAGCAATCTGAGGCCCGCTTCATAGACCTGTTACAGAAGCAAGAGCAGAGACTACAACAAATGGAAGCAGTAATGCAGCAACGTCCGCAGACCAGTGAGGAAAGCCGTCCCACTAATACCGCGTCCTTTGGGGTGAGTCGTTTATTGACAAAAATGACTGGAGAGGATGATCCAGAGGTATTTTTGACCACATTTGAAAGGACTGCTGAAAGAGAAAAGTGGCCTGAGGAGCAGTGGGCTGGACTGGTGGCTCCTCTGTTAACTGGTGAATCGCAGAAGGCTTACTATGACCTAGAGCCTGACCAAGCAAAAGACTATGTGATGCTAAAAGCTGAGATATTGGCAAGGCTGGGTGTCACCCAGGCTGTCCGGGCTCAGCGTGTGCATAACTGGACTTTCCAGCTTGGAAAACCCCCCAGGTCTCAAATGTATGATCTCATTCACCTGAGCAGAAAGTGGCTACAGCCAGAGACTTTGTCCGCACCAAAGATTGTGGAACGTGTTGTAATGGATCGGTTTTTGAGAGCTCTTCCTACTGCCATCCAAAACTGGGTAAGCCATGGAGACCCAGAGACGGCCGATGGTCTTGTGGATCGTGTGGAGAAATACTTGGCTACAGAGAACCTGACGGCCTCTTCCAGAGACACTCGGACTTTCCACCCTAAGACCAGACCATCCCCAGGGGCGGATAAGAGGATTCCAAGGGGTAAGGGTGGAGAGAGTGAGAGGGTGGGAGCTCTACCCCAAGTTTGGCGAGAACAGCCTGGGAAATCAGCGGCTCAAGAGGCGGCAAGAAGGATCGTTTGCTACCGCTGCCGGCAAGCGGGACATATTGCAGCCAATTGCCCGGTTGTGGAGGAACCCATGCAGTGTGACTTTCTGACGGGCAGACGTCAGTCGCTGTGTGCGACAGTCGCATGCACTGCCATTCGAGGAATTGAGAAACATTTATGCAAAATGTGTGTTAATGGTAGAAATGTTGTGGTATTGCTGGATTCAGGTAGCCTTGTGACCCTGATAAAGGCTGAGTTAGTTAAAACAGAGGTCTCTGGGAATAGCAAGGTAGCTGTTATTTGTGTGCATGGGGACACCCGAGAGTATCCAGTGACTACAGTGTGTTTCGAGACCCCCAAAGGTACCCTCTCTCATCCAGTGGGCTTAGTATCTCAGTTACCGTATGACGCCATTGTGGGAAGGGATTTTCCGAAGTTCTGGGAACTGTGGGATGATCCTGAGCCCCCCACTGGTGCCCCTATGTACCAGGAATGTGATAGCCAGAACTCCCCTGAGAGTGGTGAGGACTCTCCGGAATTTCCCTTATCAGTATTGGCAGGGGAGACTCAAGAAACTGGAGAGGAGCCCACCTCCTCAGACGAAAACCTACCGTCTGTGGAGTTTTTTGATCTTGAGGTTCACAGGGAAAACTTTGCCACAGAACAGTTGAAAGACCCCGCCCTAATAAAGGCACGCGAAAACGTAGGGAAAATAGATGGCGAGTTAGTGAACCCAGATAATACCTGCACTTACCCATACTTCAGCGTAGAGAAGGACCTACTGTATCGGGTGGCAAAAAGGGCAGAAGAAACCGTTGAGCAGCTTGTGGTGCCCAAACCTTACAGGAAGTTGGTGTTGGAGTTGGCCCATGGGCACATTCTTGGAGGTCATCTGGGGACAGAGAAAACCCGAGAGAGGGTATTACAGAGATTCTATTGGCCGGGGGTGATGAAGGACATAGAAAATTATTGTTCCTCCTGCCCTGTGTGTCAGAGGTCGGCCCCGATGCCACATTTCCGTAGCCCGCTGGTCCCTCTACCCATCATTGAGGTCCCGTTTGAGAGGATCGCCATGGATTTGGTAGGTCCTATAATCAAGTCCGCTAGGGGGCACCAGTACATATTAGTTATAATGGACTATGCCACCCGTTATCCAGAAGCGATCCCTCTCCGAAATACCTCGGCCAAAACCATAGCCAAAGAGCTATCTCTTGTGTTTAGCCGGGTGGGTATTTGTAAAGAACTGCTTACGGACCAAGGTACACCCTTTATGTCCCGGGTTATGAAGGAGCTGTGTAAATTGTTCAAAGTGATGCAATTACGTACATCTGTGTATCACCCCCAAACCGATGGGCTGGTTGAAAGATTCAACAAAACCCTAAAACAAATGTTGAAGAAAGTGGTGGATAGAGATGGAAAGGATTGGGACTGTCTACTTCCTTATCTGATGTTTGCTATTAGGGAGGTGCCCCAATCCTCTACGGGATTCTCCCCCTTTGAGTTACTGTATGGGAGACACCCAAGAGGGCTGTTGGATATTGCCAAGGAAACTTGGGAAAGTGAGAGTTCTCCCCACAGGAGTGTGATTGAGCATGTTGCCCTGATGCAAGACCGAATTGCACAGGTAATGCCCATCGTGAAGGAACATTTGGCCCAAGCGCAGTTAGCACAGCAGAGAGTGTACAACCGTGGAGCCAAGACCCGTACCTTTTCCCCGGGGGATAGGATACTGGTACTTGTCCCTACGGTTGAAAGTAAATTCCTTGCCAAATGGCAAGGCCCCTACGAGATAATGGAAAAAGTGAGTGAAGTGAATTACAAGGTCAGACAACCAGGAAGGTGAAAGCCCGAACAGATCTATCACGTTAATCTGTTGAAAGCCTGGAGGGATAGAGAGTCCCTAGTCGCAGACACTTGGTCACCAGCTCAAACTGGTTGCGTGATTCCTGAGGTTGGAATAGCAGCCACCTTGTCACAACCCCAACAACAGGAGGTTAAGGAGTTTGTGCTTCGCAACAAGGAGGTATTCTCTGAGCTGCCGGGACAAACATTTGGGGTAGAGCATGACATCATTACCCCGCCCGGTGAAAGGGTGAAGTTAAAACCCTATCGGATCCCAGAGGCCCGACGGGAGGCAATACGGGAGGAAGTACAGAAAATGCTGAACTTAGGGGTGATAGAGGAGTCCCAAAGTGATTGGTCTAGTCCCATTGTGTTGGTGCCTAAACCGGATGGGAGCTGGCGATTTTGTAACGATTTTCGTCAGTTGAACAAAGTTACAAAATTTGACACCTACCCCATGCCACGTATAGATGAGTTGATCGACCGGCTGGGAACAGCCCGATACATGACGACTCTTGACCTCACAAAAGGGTATTGGCAAATCCCCATGGCCAAATTGGCCAAAGAGAAAACCGCATTTGTAACCCCAGACGGGGCGTTCCAATATAAAAGAATGCCGTTCGGGTTACAGAATGCGCCGGCCACATTCCAGCGGAAAATGGACCAGATGCTGAGGCCCCATCGGAAGTATGCTGCGGCTTACCTGGATGACGTAATTGTCCATAGCACAGATTGGGCCTCACATCTGCCAAAAGTGCAAGCAGTCCTGGACTCTGTTTGGGAAGCGGGGTTTACGGCTAACCCCAAGAAGTGTACCATTGGGCAGGAGGAGGCCAAATATCTTGGGTACACCATTGGGAGGGGAGTAATAAAACCCCAACTCAACAAAGTCGAGGCCATCCAGAGTTGGCCACGTCCCAACAGCAAGAAGCAGGTACGAGCCTTTCTGGGAATCGCTGGGTATTATCGGCGATTCATTCCCCACTTTTCTTCTAAGGCTGTGCCCCTAACCAACCTAACGAAGGGGAAAGGGTCGGTCATGATTAAATGGACCCCCGAGGCTGAGGCAGCATTCCAATTCTTGAAACAAGCCTTATGTAGCCAGCCAGTGTTGTACTCACCCGACTTCTCTAAAGACTTTGTCGTACAAAGTGATGCGTCAGATGTGGGGTTAGGAGCAGTATTGTCCCAGGTCTGGAACGGGGAAGAGCACCCAGTCATTTACCTCAGCAGGAAGTTGAAGTCCCATGAGGTAAATTACGCCACCGTTGAAAAGGAGTGTTTAGCGGTGAAGTGGGCTCTAGATTCCCTTCGGTACTACCTGCTAGGTAGGCACTTTGACATGGTTACGGATCACGCTCCGTTAAAGTGGATGGCTCAAAACAAGGAAACAAATAGAAGAGTGAATAGGTGGTTCCTGGCCCTCCAGGAATTCAACTTCACAGTAAAGCATCGCCCTGGCGTTCAAATGGGGAATGTGGATGCTTTGTCTCGAGTACATGAATGCCTGATTGCTGGTGTTCCAACCCCGAGGTTAAAACAAGAGGGGGGGTATGTGACAGCAGGAAGGTAAAGTCACCTGGTTGCATCCAGGGGGGTAGATATATTTCGCCCAGATTCAGGCTTTACGCCGACTTATACAACTAGGTGGAGAGTTGTATAAGCCCAGCTAAGGCTAGTGGGCTCATGGATGACTCATACCTCTAGGGAGAGGGCTGGGCGTCGTACAGACAGGGAGTTGATGAGGCCAGCTGAAGCTTGTCAGCTCATTTAGGCCTCTATAAGAACTCCCAGCTTCATTAGATGTTAGCTCATGCCTGGAACCAGACCTGTGTGGACTGTCTAGGGAGAGTGAACCCCTGTGCGGTGAGAAAAAGCCTGTGTGGCTATTTGCTTGGACATTTAAAACCAGGGACTTAGGGACTAGGACAGCACTAGGCTGATCCCAGTTGTTAGTTAGGAAACCTGTATGTTTAGTCAGAGGTCAAGTTGACCAGGATTTATTTTGTTTATATGTTTCTTTTGGCTTTGCTGTGTTTTGTCACTGTAAATAGAAAATAAACCGCACCTTTTTTTTGATTTTGAAAACCAAAACCTCCGTTTGCTGGGCCTGTTTTTGTGTGGGGAGCCCATCCCGGGGGTCACACACACCCGCTGCCGAGCTAACCCCCTCACAGCGCAAAAAAAAAAGACCGCCGAGGTGATACCACTAAAAGAAAGCTCTATTTGTGGGAAAAAATACTTTAATTTTGTTAGGGTACAACGTCACACGACCGCGCAATTGTCAGTTAAAGCGACGCAGTGGCGTATCGCAAAAAAAGGCTTGGTCAGGAAGAGGGTAAATCCTTCCGGGGCAGAAGTGGTTAAAGTCCATGGGCCGCGAACTTGAAAAATCAAAAGTGCAAATTTTAAAGGCTTATATGCAAGTTATTGCCATAAAAAGTGTTTGGGGACCCGGGTCCTGCCCCAGGGGACATATATCAATGAAAAAAAAAGTTTTAAAAACTGACGTTTTTCAGGAGCAGTGATTTAAATGATGCTTAAAGTGAAACAATAAAAATGTTATATTCCTTTAAATATCGTGCCTGGGGGTCTCCTTAGTCTGCCTGTAAAGTAGTGCATCTTTCTCATGTTAATTACAGTACCACAGCAAAATGACATTTCTAAAGGAAAAAAAAATAATTTAAAACTGCTTGTGGCTGTAATGTATTGTCGGATCTCGGCAATACAGATACAAATAATAAAAAAAACGCGCCAAAAACACTCAAAAATATTGCATAGATGTCCCCCCCAAAATCCATACCAGGCCCTTCAGGTATGGTATGGATATTAAGGGGAACACCACACCAAAATAAAAAAAGGGTGTGGGGGTCCCCCAGGCACAATATACTCTGAACAGCAGTATAAATACTATACAGCCTGCTCTATATACTCTGTATAAAAATTGGGCTTTAGGTGTTGGTGGTGCCAGAACAATGTAACCCCTCACAGTTACTCTTGTTGGGTGCAGGAACGGGCCCTGCTATGAAATATTATATCAAAAATTGTAATTACATGCCCCTGTTAAACAGGGTTATAAAAATTGGGCCTTTGGTTTTGGTGGTGCCAGAACACTATAAGCCCTCACAGTTACTTTTGTTGGGCACAGGAATGGGCCCTGCGTTGAAATATTATATCAAAAATGTTAATTACATGCCCCTTTTAAACAGAGTCAGAAAAATTGGGCCTTGGGTGGTGGTGAATGGTGCCACAACATTATAACCCCTCACAGATACTCTTGTTGGGTGCAGGAACGGGTCCTGCTGTGAAATATTATATCAAAAATTAAAATTACATGCCCCTGTTAAACAGTGTTAGAAAAATTGGGCCTTTGGTTTTGGTGGTGCCAGAACACTGTAAGCCCTCACAGTTAGTCTTGTTGGGCGCAGGAATGGGCCCTGCATTGAAATATTATATAAACAATTGTAAGTACATGCCCCTGTTAAAAAGGGTTAGAACACCAAAAATATTGTTGGAAGCTAGCATCATCAAGATTGAGGAGGAATAGGATAGTCAGCAATCAGCATAGGTAGTCTTCAAGGGATCCTACATCCATAGCAAATTCAATCAGTTACATCACCATCAGGTGCTTGATAGCTGCCGATCTAAGACTGATTCATTTTTTTGAATGTGAGCCTATCAACGGAGTCTGTGGACAGGTGCATTCTTTGATCCATTACAAACCCTCCAGCAGCACTGAATGTGCATTCAGAAAGCATGCTGGATGCAGGACAGTCCAGTAGCTCAATTGTATATATATATATTGTATATTGTGCAAGTTCTGGCCAGTGGTCCATCCTCAATGTCCCCAGTAACCCAGTGGATACTCTGTTGGAAAGGTCTCTGGTACACAGTCATGTTGGAACAGGAAGGGGCCATCCCCAAACTGTTCCCACAAAGTTGGGAGCATGAAATTGTCCAAAATGTCTTGGTATGCTGACGCCTTAAGAGTTCCTGTCACTGGAACTAAGGGGCCAATCCAAACCCCTGAAAAACTACCCCACACCATAATCTCCCCTCCACCAAATGATTTGGACCAGTGCACAAAGCAAGGTCCAAAAAGACATGGATGAGCGAGTTTGGGGTGGAGGAACTTGACTGGCCTGCACAGAGTCCTGACCTCAACCCAATAGAACACCTTTGGGATGAATTAGAATGGAGACTGCGAGCCAATGCCTTCTCGTTCAACATCAGTGCCTGACCTCACAAATGCGTTTCTGGAAGAATGATAAAAAATTCACATAGACACACTCCTAAACCTTGTGGACAGCCTTCCTAGAAGAGTTGAAGCTGTTATAGCTGAAAAGGGTGGGCCAACTCAATATTGAACTCTACGGACTAAGACCGGGATGCCATTAAACTTCATGTGCGTGTAAAGGCAGGCGTCACAATACTTTTGGTAATATAGTGTATGTAAAATGAAAGTTAGGCTTTAAAGCAATTATTCTTCTGAGCAATAATTTACTAGTATTGTATTGTATTGAGTACTGTATTTTGAAAAAAAAATACATTTATTTTTATTACAGTCACAAACCAAAGGGATTACTCTCTATGGAATCGTTAATCTGGAAAGAAACATATAAATGTTTGTGTGAAAATAGGTTTCCTATTCAGTCAACTGAGCTTATCCACCGCTACACATCATATACTTTACACTTATATATAAGATACCATATTTATTATTATTTTATCTCTCCCTCTCTTTCTATTTTTCTTTCCATTCATGACTTCATCTACAGTAGGTCTTATTTTTTCCCTATTAAATAGAAACACTGGTAAAACAAAAAACTCCCATGCAGAAGATTCGCTGAACCAGAACTATGTAGTTAATTTTTTTACATTATTTTGACATATTTGACAGTATTTTCACTCCCTTTGTTTTTGTTTTTGTTTTTTTATTCTTTCCATTTATGACATTCTGCTTTTATTCCATGCTCAATAGAAAAACTGCTAGAAAACTTTCTCATGAAGAAATGCATGTAATATTGTTACACTTTTAATATTGACACTTTCATTTTCTGTTATCAAAAAAAATAATAATCTACATTGTTGTTTTTTTGTTGGTTTATTTAAAATTAAGTAAAATTATCAAAAAATATGGGTTTTCATCAGAGATCATTAGTAAATAGAGTAAGTATTTTTTATTTATTTTTTTTAATTTCAAACTAAATTCACCAAGTTATAATGCTTTAATTGATTGAAATATTAATCATTGCGACAAAAGAGAAATTTTATAACTTGATCCATCCGTTTTCTTTGCATTGTGTGGCATAGTTTTCCACTACTGTCATGGCATTATAGTGTACCTACAGCCAAATTCTCTCTCTATATATATATATATATATATATATATATAGAGAGAGAGAGAGAGAGAGAGAGAGAGAGAGAGAGAGAGAGAGGAGATGTGTTAAAAAAGTAAAAAAGGCCCAATGTAACACACACTTAGCGCCAGTTCAAACCAACAATGTTTAGCAGTAGCACATGTGAATAAGATATAATAAAATATTTTTCTCAAAATATTCTAAAATCCTAAGCTGCTGTTTAAAATAGGAATACAATGAAAATGAGGTAAAACAATAAAACAGAGCAAATTGCTGGGATATTAATTTACACCAAACAGCGCTAAAATTAAAAACTAAAATAAGACTCCTGAGAATCCGGATTGCTGAGCATATAGCCAACATTAAATTAAGTTTCAAAGACCATAATGTGTCACTGCACTTTAAGCTTCACCACAATCAGGACCCTATAGGACTAAAATTTTGGGGTATTGATCATCTCAAACCTTTCTGGAGAGGATCAAATCTTGTACGAGAACTCTCCAAACGTGAAACCCAATGGATTTTCTTGATTGACACATTAGCACCGAAAGGGTTAAACGTTGACCTAGACATTAATTGTTTTATTAGTGATTATTGATCTATATACTCTAATTCTTTATGGCATGTTATATTGTGTTTTTACTACATATGCATTGTTCCTCCATATTTTAGCTATTAGGTGTACATTGATGAATGTCACATTTTTTTACTTTATTATGTTTTATGAAAGATGACATTTTTTCAAAAAAACACAAATTCCAAATAACATATATGCATATATTTATATGTTATCATATACACTTAGAGGTGTCTCCTGATTCTATCCATATAAGGTTTAAGTATTTTATATTTTATAATCGTGATGACACTCCTCTATATATATATATATATATATATATATATTTTTTTATATATTTTTTATGTATATTTTTTTATATATATATTTTTTTTATTTACTATTTATGATATTGGTTTTATATTTACAGTTATGATTTGATGTGCTTTATCTGGTATCATTCAATTAGTATTTATGTATTTATTATGGTTGATGACTATTGGCCACAATAGTTCTATTTTGGGTGATGAGCTGCATGTTAGTGCTGGGACTGTTCTTATGTGCGTTTTCCAGTCTCCATTATTGACGTTGCTAGCTATATAACATACCCGAAATACAGTATATCCACAATCATTACCTTCTTATTGTCCACAGGGGATAGATTATGCACCATAATATGGTTTACCCTCTAGTTCTCTCTGTATGGGAGGTCATGTCATTATCTCCTATATAGTCAGACATCGTGATGCATGGTCATTAGGGATGAGCTCGGTGTTCGAGTTGAACAAAGGTTTGACTCGAACATCGGCTGTTCGCAGCGTTCGGCGAACAACGAACGATTTGGGCCGTTCGCGCCAAATTCGAGTGACGCGAACGGCCCACAATACACTGCGCCATCGCAGTGTAATCCCGGCGCGGTGATTGGCCAAGCATGCACTGTGACCCTGCATGCTTGGCCAATCACAGCGCCGGCAGCGAGGAGAGCAATGATTGGCCACAGGCAGGATGCCTGTGGCCAATTATAGCTGAGGGGGTTTAGTACACGCCCCACACTATAAAAGGCCGCCAGCGCGGCGGCCTTGTGTAGTGTGTTCCGGAGCAGGGAAAGTGAAGGATAGGCAGGGACAGTGTCAAATCTTGTCAAATCTATTCTTTGCTAAACCTTGTGTGTAGGGACAGAGAAGGATAGGCAGGGAGAGTGTCAGTGTCATATTCTTTGCTAAACCTTGTGTGTAGGGAGAGAGAAGGATAGGCAGGGAGAGTGTCAGTGTCATATACTTTGATAAACCTTGTGTGCAGGGAGAGAGAAGGATAGGCAGGGGACAGTGATAGTGTCATTGTTGCTAAGCCTCCTGCACATTATACACCTGAAGTTAGCCCGTATTGCTGCTTTTTCCTGGTGTGTTACACCAACAGGATTTTGCGGCACTTACAGCGGGCGGGGTGTACCTCCTGACCATATTACACCTTAACTTAGCCTGTATTGCTGCTTTTTCCTGGTGTGTTACACCAACAGGATTTTGCGGCACTTACAGCGGGCGGAGTGTGCCTCCTGACCATATTACACCTTAACTTAGCCTGTATTGCTGCTTTTTCCTGGTGTGTTACACCAACAGGATTTTGCGGCACTTACAGCGGGCGGAGTGTACCTCCTGACCATATTACACCTTAACTTAGCCTGTATTGCTGCTTTTTCCTGGTGTGTTACACCAACAGGATTATGCGGCATTTACAGCGGGCGGAGTGTACCTCCTGACCATATTACACCTTAACTTAGCCTGTATTGCTGCTTTTTCCTGGTGTGTTACACCAACAGGATTTTGCGGCACTTACAGCGGGCGGAGTGTACCTCCTGACCATATTACACCTTAACTTAGCCTGTATTGCTGCTTTTTCCTGGTGTGTTACACCAACAGGATTATGCGGCATTTACAGCGGGCGGAGTGTACCTCCTGACCATATTACACCTTAACTTAGCCTGTATTGCTGCTTTTTCCTGGTGTGTTACACCAACAGGATTTTGCGGCACTTACAGCGGGCGGAGTGTACCTCCTGACCATATTACACCTTAACTTAGCCTGTATTGCTGCTTTTTCCTGGTGTGTTACACCAACAGGATTTTGCTGCACTTACAGCGGGCAGAGTGTACCTCCTGACCATATTACACCTTAATTTAGCCTGTATTGCTGCTTTTTCCTGGTGTGTTACACCAACAGGATTTTGCGGCACTTACAGCGGGCGGAGTGTGCCTCCTGACCATATTACACCTTAACTTAGCCTGTATTGCTGCTTTTTCCTGGTGTGTTACACCAACAGGATTTTGCGGCACTTACAGCGGGCGGAGTGTGCCTCCTGACCATATTACACCTTAACTTAGCCTGTATTGCTGCTTTTCCCATTTCCCTGCAGGCCATTAGAATGTCTGGAAGGCAAACAAGGAGAGGCAGACAGTCAGGAGCCAATAAAAGAGGGCAAGCAGGCTCTGTGTCTAGAGACAACAGTGCTGGTCGTGGACGCGGTGCATCGCCATCAGCACGTGGCCATGGGACACGCTTGTCCTTCTTTTCGGCAACTGGACGTGTTGAGCCGCATCATGCCGAAGACTTGGTAGAGTGGATGACCAAGCCCTCCTCATCCTCCTCATCCTCTTTCACCCAGGCTCAGGGTACTGGCAAAGGAGCTGCCAAAGCGTCCTCTTCCCTGGTATCAATGTCATCATCAGTCACTCCTTCCCTAGACCAACCATGTCCTCCTGAGGAGTCCCCCGAACTGTTTGAGCACAGTGTTGGGTACATGCTCCAGGAGGATGCCCAGCGATTCGAAGGGTTTGATGATGATACTCAGCTAGAGGAAGGCAGTAGCGTGAGAGCAGAGAGAGGGGATGCTCAAGAAGGACACCAATCTGGCAGTCATGTTCCAGCAGCTGCAGCATACTGCCAGATTGGCTCCAGTGATGAGGAGGGAGGGGATGATGAGGTCACTGACTCCACGTGGGTGCCTAATAGGAGAGAGGAGGAGGAGGAGGATGAGGAGGAGGCACATCTCCAACGAGGCAGGATGCCCTCGGGGGGCCAGCGTAAGGGCAGCACACCGACGGAATCACACCGCAGAGCTCCGCCTGTGCAGGGCGCTGCCTCTGCCCGTTATTCAAAAAGTTCTTTGGTGTGGGCCTTTTTTGAGTCGAGTGCATCAGATCGCACAGCTGCTGTTTGCAACATATGTCTCAAGCGTATATCGCGTGGCCAAAACATCACCCGCTTGGGCACCACATGCTTGACCAGACATATGTTGACCTGCCATGCAGCTCATTGGCAAGCCTACCTTAAAGACCCACACCAAAGAACAAAGCTGACCTCTTCTTGCACCGCATCAGCTGGGATCTCCAACCCCACTATACCTTCAGTCCTCTCTGAAACCTGCTCTGAGAGGAATGAAGGTGTAGAATTAGGTGTGTCACAGCCAAGTACTTGCGGGCACTCTGCTAGCAGTACACCAACGTCCCATTCTAGCAGGCAAATTTCCCTGCCCCAGCTGCTGGACCGTCGAAAGAAGTTTACTCCCAGCCATCCACATGCCCAGTGGTTGAATGCTAGCTTGGCTAAATTGCTAGCGCTTCAACTGCTGCCTTTTCAGTTGGTAGACTCTGCCCCCTTCCGTGAGTTTGTGCAATGTGCGGTTCCTCAGTGGCAGGTTCCCAAACGCCACTTTTTCTCACGGAAGGCGATTCCGGCTCTCTACCGGCATGTGGAAGGCAATGTCTTGGCCTCGCTGGCAGGGCGGTCAGCGGTAAGGTGCATATTACCGCTGACTCATGGTCCAGCAGGCATGGACAGGGACGTTACCTTTCTTTCACGGCCCATTGGGTCACTCTTTTGGCAGCTGGGAAGGATGCAGGACAAGGTGCAGTAGTGTTGGAGGTTGTTTCACCACCACGCCTCCAAAATGCTACTACTGGTTGTTACACACCTCTGTCCTCCACCCCCTCCTCTTCTTCTTCCTCCGTGGCCTCTTCCTGTGCTTTGTCCTCGGAACCAGCGGTGCTCCGTAGGCGTTCAAGGGGCTACGCAAGTACGCAGGCAAAAAGATGCCATGCCGTGCTTGCGCTGGTGTGCTTGGGGGACAGGAGCCACACTGGGGCAGAGGTTCTGTCTGCTCTGCAGGGGCAGGCCGAGAGGTGGTTGACGCCACGCCAGCTTAAGCCAGGAATGGTAGTTTGCGACAATGGCACCAACCTCCTCTCCGCTCTCCGACAGGGACAACTGACCCATGTGCCCTGTGTGGCTCATGTCCTTAACCTGGTGGTGCAGCGGTTCTTGGGCAGGTACCCAGGATTACAGGATGTCCTGAGGCAGGCCACGAAAGTCTGTGTGCATTTCCGCAGATCTTATAATGCCAGTGCTCGCCTGGCTGAGCTGCAAAAGGAGTTGAACCTGCCCAAGAACCGCCTTATATGTGACATGCCTACCAGGTGGAACTCAACATTGGCCATGCTGCAGTGGCTGCACACGCAGCAGAGGGCCATCAATGAGTACCTGTGCGACTACGGCACCAGGACAGGGTCAGGGGAGCTTGTTTTTTTTTTACCACGCCAGTGGGGCATGATCAGGGATGCATGCACTGTCCTGGCACCATTTGAGGAGGCCACGAGGATGGTGAGCAGTGACAGTGCATGCATCAGTGACACTGTACCTCTTGTCCACCTGTTGGAACATACGCTGCGTGGAATAATGGACAGGGCACTTGAGGCAGAACAGAGGCAGGAAGAGGAGGACTTCCTTGCCTCTCAAGGCCCCCTTTACCCAGACAGTGTTCCTTCTGTCCCACCCATCGCACAGGAAGAAGAGGAGGAGGAGGATTGTGTCAGCATGGAGGTGGAGCCTGGCACTCAGCATCATCAGCAGCAGTCTTTTAGGGATGATTTACAGTCCCAAGAAACCAGTGGACTTGTACGTGGCTGGGAAGAGGTGGCTGCGGATCATGTCGTCCTTAGTGACCCAGAGGACTCCGGACCGAATGCCTCAGCTAACCTACGCTGCATGGCCTCCCTGATCCTGCAAAGTCTGCGGAAGGATCCTCGTATTCTTCGGATCAAGGAGAGGGACCATTACTGGCTGGCCACTCTCCTTGATCCACGGTACAAAGGTAAGGTTGCGGACCTTATCTTACCGTCGCAGAGGGAGCAGAGGATGAGACAACTCCGGGAGGCCTTGCAGAAAGGTCTGTGCAACGCGTTCCCAGAGACTGGGAGGTTACAAACTCCTGGTCCTGGACAACGAGTTGCTGAGGCTTCGGTCAGTCAAAGAAGGAGCGGTGGGGAAGGTGGCTGTCTGACCGAAGCGTTCAGACAATTCTTTAGTCCGCAGCCCCAAGGTATGATCGGTTCCAGCAACCATCGCCAGCGTCTGGATTACATGGTGCAGGAATACCTAGGGGCAAGGTCAGACTTGGACACCTTCCCCACTGAAAATCCTCTGGCTTACTGGGTCTTGAGGATGGATCACTGGCCAGAGCTTGCACAGTATGCAATTGAGCTACTGGCCTGTCCTGCATCCAGCGTTCTTTCAGAACGCACATTCAGTGCTGCTGGAGGATTTGTCACGGATCACAGGGTGCGCCTGTCCACCGACTCTGTTGATCGACTGACCTTCATAAAGATGAACCAGTCTTGGATCACCACCAGCTACCAAACACCTGAATCTGATATAACAGACTAATTTATTTTCAAATGTCACATCCCTTCAAGACTGATGCTGAGAGACTGTCCTGTTATGTTGACTGACTATCCTCCTCCTCCTCAATGATCCGATTGACGATGATCGATTGGAAGAACATTTTTGTTTCTGGGTGCCGCCACCAGTGGCTAAGGCCCAATTTTTCAGCCCCTGTTTAACAGGGGTGTGTTATTACAATTTTTTATGTAATGCTTTGCAGCAGGGCTCATTCCTGCACTCCAACTAGAGTATCTGGGAGTGGATGCAGTGTCGTGGCACCAGCACCAGTGGCTAAGGCCCAATTTTTCAGCCCCTGTTTAACAGGGGCGTGTAATTACAATTTTTGATGCAATACTTTGCAACAGGGCTCATTGCTGTGCTCCAAGTACAGTATCTGTGAGGGGTTGCAGTGTTGTGGCACCAGTGCCTAAGGCCCAATTTTTATGCCCCTGTTTAACAGGGGCATGTAATTACAATTCTTGATCTAATAATTCACAGCAGGGCCCATTCCTGCGCCCACCAAGACTAACTGTGAGGCCTTACAGTGTTGTGTCAACACCACCACCACCACCACCACCAAAGGCCCAATTTTTCAGCCCCTGTTCAACAGGGGCATGCAATTACAATTCTTGATCTAATAATTCACAGCAGGGCCCATTCATGCGCCCACCAAGAGTAACTGTGAGGGCTCACAGTGTTGTGGCAACACCAACATGTAAGGGGCAAATTTCAGCTGAGTATATACGGCAGGCCCCTACTTTCAAACATCCAACTTACAAACGACTCCTCCTTGCAAACGGAAGGATACAACAGGAAGTGAGAGGAAATCTACCCCTAGGAAGGCAAATTCTCTCCTGTAAGAGTTAATATGGGAAAAAAGTGTCTCCTCTCCACTGATGCTTTATCACCAATTCTTGTTTCAATAAAAAACCCAAATTTTCAAAAAACATTTGTCATTAGGACGGAAAGTGAGGTGAACTGTTCTGAACAGGTGCACACTGCACAGACAGCAAAACAAATGTTACAGGGGTGATAACCCTTCCCTATGTTTTCCAAAAAGCTTAAAATTAGATTTTTTGCCTGGAGCTACACTTAAACAGTGTACCTGTTCAAAATTACAAACAGATTCTACATAAGAACAAACCTACAGTCCCTGTCTTGTATGCACCGCCTGTATACAGCTGTTCAGAGTATATAGGGCCTTTTTTATTTTGTGTGCGGGGTTCCCCTTAATATCCATACAAGACCCAAAGGGGCTAGTAATGGGCTGGGGTAGGGGGGGGGGTGTGTGATGGGGTAGCTATGCCATTTTTCTTAAAGATTTTCATCCATATTACCGGGACCAGACATTACATTAAAGCCGCAAGCAGTTTTAAATGGCTTTTTTTTCTTTAGAAATGTAATTTTGTGCAGGGACAGTTCTAAACACGGGAAACACGTGGCACTTCACAGGCATACTTTAGACACCCCCCAGGTACGATATTTAAAGGAATATTTGACTTTTTTTTTCACTTTATGCATCGTTAAAATGACTGCTCCAGAAAAACGGCCATTTTTAAAACTTATTTTTTGCATTGATACATGTCCCCTGGTGCAGAACCCGGGTTCCCAAACCCTTTTTAGGACAATAACATGCATAATAGTCGTTATAATTAGCACTTTAGATTTCGAACGTTCACATCCATTGTATTTAATAGGGTTCTAAAGTTTGTGCGAACTTTCAGTCCGTTCGCGGGTTCTGGTGCGAACCGAACCCGGGGGTGTTCGGCTCATCACTAATGGTCATAGAAGTTGATTGATTAATTGCACACATTCCTCGGTATTGTAATAGATTTTAGGCAGATTATTTACCTGCTGCTTCTATATATCAATTTTTTATCCAAACACATCGTTACCTTTTAAAATTATATTTATTGTTTACATCCGTGCTCTATGTTGAACGAGTGCACCGTCAGCGCCCTATCAGGCAACAGCATTCAGCACCCGTCATCTGTTGCCAAGGACGCTGATTGGTGCTTACTCTATGAGCATGGTAATTTAAGGATCTCGTGTGCGTCGTTACGTTACGCCCTCTGTCAAAGTCAGATGATGAAACGTGTAACTACGACAACACGCGACCCGGAAGTGATGAGTGCGCTCCATCGTTGCGCTCCATCGCCCATCGCCTTAGCTGGAAGTGTCTGCAGGATCTACACACGCTCCGAGTGACGGCCGAACACAGTGATAGCGCCCTCTGGGGCCATTCTATGCTTGTTTTTTACTGCATTAATATACGTAGTTAGATAAAGGGGTCTCCTGATGTATGAGAAACAGTTCTTTAAATAAACAGGATTACGCTATTTTGCTGTCATTTTCTGTTATTATATGACCTGCTGTGGAGCCCATGTTCATTGGTGGACCCCGATAAGAAGTGACAAGCCACAACAGATTAGCGGATGTACCCACTTTTCATTTAAGGCACATTTGCAATGTGTTTCTGGTGAGTGTGAACCCCTAAGGGGAGAGTTACATCACGCGGTGGATTGCAATAGATGTCTTTGGTGGTGGAAGGTGCTCACATGGACAATTGCTGATACTCACTTTATTTTCTCTGGACTGACTTTGTCACATTACTACGTTTTGGACTTTTACTAGTGGCCTGTCCACGAGTCTTATTTTAGTTTTTAATTTTAGCGCTGTTTGGTGTAAATTAATATCCCAGCAATTTGCTCTGTTTTATTGTTTTACCTCATTTATATATATATATATATATATATATATATATATACTGTATATATATACAGTAACTCCTTTTTGCTATGTGATGGGGTGAGCCTCCTTAGTCCAATGGACTGTACGAGATCTGACCAAGTTGTATTCGTCATTTTCAGTACGAGCTCTGTGACCACAGTGGACAAATTTGTGACACGCAGACAGGCAGTGTTCTTTGTTCAGAGTGATCTGATAATAAGTTTAATTCTTACAGTTTATATGGGAAATTACAACAACAAAAGGACATGCAGAAATCAACCTAAACAATATTATATCTTATGTTGAGCGTGAGACTTCTCACAGAGTGTCGCATAAACAAACCTTGTTTATGAGACTCTACACAGAGTGTTCCATAACATTCTGGGAACAGACATGAGATAAGGAGTGTATTAACGTCACTTTGAGGTCTTACATACTCTGTGAGAACTAATAACAATGAAACAAATATCTGTGCAAAGGACAATTTATACCAAGTAAGCTAATCCATCCTAAGATGGATGCTGACTATAAAATGGAGTCACATTGGTTCATATTCCTTCACTATGTAAGTTAGTTTTGCAAAGCTTTATTTTTTAACGTCATCTATGTATTGTACATATGTAATTTTTTATTTGCCCAGAGTTCCACTTCTTCTCAATGGCCATGTCGTTTTTCTTATATTAAAAATTAACTAAAAGAATAGAGACAGTCCAATTAGCAAAGAAAACATTCACTGAGCTTATTAAATAAGATGAAGCCAAGGTCACATCAAGTGGTAGAAAAAAAATGTGTTTTTTTTTTTAATTTCCCATTTCCCAAGCTGTAGTTAAAGGGTATTCAAAGTCGCAGGTTCACCTTATTTGCTATCAATCATTTTGCAAAGTCAACGTATATTATTTCTGCAATGGTTAATACTTAAAAATGTATATAAATATTTTCTGCTTCCACACAGACCACACATAGGGTTAATGTCCCCACATTCTTCTTTTTGGGATTTAACAACATGGCCATATTTAATCTGCTGCTCTTCACCTTGGTCCTTATTATATACATTGTGACAATATGTGGAAACCTTTTGATCATCATGCTGATATATTACAGCAAGACCCTTCATTCCCCCATGTACTTCTTCCTCTCCCAACTTTCTATATCTGACATCATGCTGACCACAGATATTTCTCCTAACATGTTAAATATTGTTCTACATGAGAGGACCTCCATATCTTTTTCTGGTTGCATCACTCAATATTATGTCTTTAGCACAACAGAAACATTTGAATGTTTCCTTCTGACAGTGATGTCCTATGACCGCTATCTAGCCATCTGTTCTCCTCTGCATTATGTCTCCATTATGAAACAATCACTTTGCATTAAACTAGTTCTTACATCCTGGATTTTTAGCTGTTCTATGACATCAATATCAACATTTGGCATATGTCAACTAGAATTCTGTGGACCAAATGTTATTGACCACGTATTTTGTGATTTCAATCCACTTGTGGAACTTTCCTGCTCAGATACATCCAAAGTTCAAATGGAAGTTACCTTGTTGTGTGTCCCCGTGCTAATATTTCCCTTCCTAGTGATAGTGGTTTCATATACTTACATTGTTTTAACAATATTAAAGATATCCTCCTTTTCTGGAAGACTGAAATCCTTTTCCACTTGTAGCTCCCATCTCACTGTTGTGTTTATATTTTATGGAACCCTAGCTGCTGCATATATGATTCCAAAGAAAGGACAATCACAAATGATCAGTAAGATAATGTCCTTGTTATACACGGTTTTTACTCCCTTTGTAAACCCTTTCATATACAGCTTGAGGAATAAAGAGATCAAGGACAGTTTAAAGATGTTGTATAAAAACAAAATACTTTTTTATTCAAAACCTTTGGTAAAAGTTTTATTATTAGGATACACTATATTACTAAAAGTTTTGGGACACTTGCCTTGACACGCACAATCACTTTATTGGCACCCCAGTCTTAGTCCATAGGATTCAATATTGAGTTGGCCCACCCTTTGCAGATATACCAGCTTCAACTCTTCTGGGAAGGCTGTCCACAAGGTTTAGGAGCGTGTCTATGGGAATGTTTGACCATTCTTCCAGAAGTGCATTTGTGATGTCAGGCACTGACGTGAACAAGAAGGCCTGGGTCACAGTCTCCGCTCTAATTCATCCCAAAGGTGTTCTATTGAGGTGAGGACTCTGTGCAGGCCATTCAAGTTTCTCCACCCCAAACTCGCTCATCCATGTCTTTATGGACCTTTCTTTGTGTACTGCTCCAAATCATTTGGTGGAGGGGGAATTATGGTGTGGGGTTGTTTTTCAGGGGTTGGGATTAGCCCCTTAGTGCCAGTAAAGGTAACTCTTAAGGTGTCAGCATACCAAGAAATTTTGGACAACCTTTATGCTCCCAACTTTGTGGGAACAGTTTGGGAATGGCCCCTTCCTGTTCCAACATGTCTGCGCACCAGTGCACAAAGCAAGGTTCATAAAGACACGGATGAGCAAGTTTTGGGTGGAGGAACTTGACTGACCTGCACAGAGTCCTGACCTCAACCTGATAGAACACCACTGGGATGAATTAGAGCAGAGACTGCGAGTCAGGCCTTCTCGTCCAACATTAGTGCCTGACCTCACAAATGTGCTTCTTGAAGAAAGGTCAAAACTTCCCATAGACACACTCCTAAACCTTGTGGACAGCCTTCCCAGAAGAGTTGAAGCTGTTATAGCTGCAAAGGGTGGGCCAACTAAATATTGAACCCTACGGACAAAGACTGGGATGCCATTAAAGTTCATGTGTGTGTAAAAAGGCAGGTGTCCCAATACTTTTGGTAATATAGTGTATATCTGTTTAAGAAGAGAGAAGAACTTGGTGTGCACTAGTCTCCAAAGAATAGACTTCTACCGTACTGAAGCAATGCTCTATAATAAATTGGTAGTAGAGTTCAATTGCCCAAATTAGGTTCCTAAACACCCTTCAGACCTTCATTCCATGGTACCTCCTACAAGTCCTCTTAAATAGGGATGAGCTTTGGCATGTTAACATTGAACACGTGCAGAGCCCACCAGGAAGTCGGCAACGCACTGCGCTAATCACAGCCAGGGAGATGTTTCCCGATCTCTGCAGCCGAGCATCGGGAAATGTCTCCCTGCCTGTCATTAGCGCAGCGCGGTGCCGACTTCCTGGCGGGCTCTGCACGCGTTCAATGCGAACACGCGGAGCTCATCCTTACTCTTAAACTGTGTTTTATTTTTGTTAAATGGAGCTCCATTCCCAGACGTAGCCTATTACGGGGAAACATGTTGGAAGGAGATGGGAGCTGTGATGTGATGATCCATACTTGTTGATGATCTCTTGGTTGGATTTCACTCTCTATTGCTTGAATTCATCCTAGTTGCTGTAAGCGCATTATTTTAGCTTTAATAAACCCTTTTAAAACGTATTATGTGATGAGTCTTCCCTATGTTTAAATTCCACACATACACAGAGTGGAGAGCATTAAAGCCCAGGTTGGAGTGTGTAGGGCTGGGAAGCTGATTAGGAGGCTACAGGATTGATCTATTGAGGGGGTCGGAATACAGGAGGGGTTCACATATCTGTTTGCCTCATGCGATATCTGCTCTCTTATCATTTGGGGATCATTGGGATCTGGTAAGCGGCACATTTAATTGTATTTAGAAAACATATTGAATATATTTTTTCACTGGAAGGGGTTCATTTGATTCTATAGAAAGATTTGAACATTGAGTGAAATGGAAAGACCAGGACACTTTATGTGTTTTTTTGATGAACTTATATAAAATAAAATAAAATTTGAGGAATTTTTATTTTTTGATGAATAATTTTCTGATGATTTTAGTTTCACATTATGTTATTATATTTGTTTAACCACTTGCCGCCCGCCCTATAGCAAATTGACGGCGGCAAAGTGGTTTCAATATCCTGACTGGACGTCATATGATGTCCTCAGGATATTGAGCCACTGCGCGCCCCCGGGGGCGTGCATTGCGGCGATCGTTGTTGCGGGATGTCAGTCTGACACCCCGAAACACCGATCTAGGTAAAGAGTCTCCGACGGAGACTCTTTACCACGTGATCAGCCGTGTCCAATCACGGCTGATAACGATGTAAACAGGAAAAGCCGGTCATCGGCTTTTCCTCACTCGCGTCTGTCAGACGCGAGTAGAGGAGAGCCGATCGGCTGCTCCTCTGACAGGGGGGGTTTGTGCTGATCCATTATCAGCGCAGCCCCCCCCAAGGATGCCCACACTGGACCACCAGGGATGCCACCAGACCACCAGGGATGCCCACCTTAAGGTATGCCACCCTAGACCACCAGGGATGCAAATTAGAAATGCCTAATGGATGCCAATCAGTGCCCACAATGGATGCCAATCAGTGCCCACAATGGGCACCACTGATTGGCAGGCATTATTGTTTGGCACTGATTGGCATCCATTAGTACAACACATTACAGTACAGTGCCACCTATCAGTGCCCATCCATGCCACCTATCAGTGCCCATCCATGCCCATCCATGCCACCTATCAGTGCCCATCCATGCTGCCTATCAGTGCCCATCCGTGTCGCCTATCTGTGCCGCTTCATGCCGCCTATCTGTGCCCATCCGTGCTGCCTATCTGTGCCCATCCATGCCGCCTATCTGTGCCCATCCGTGCAGCCTATCTGTACCCATCCATGCCACCTACCAGTGCCCATCCGTGCCGCCTATCAGTGCCCATCCGTGCCGCCTATCGGTGCCCATCAGTGCCACCTCATCGGTGCCATCAGTGCCGCCTCATCGGTGCCCATCAGTGCCGCCTTATCAGTGCCCATCAGTGCAGCCCCATCAGTGCCCATCAGTGAAGGAGAAAACTTACTTATTTACAAAGTTTTGTAACAAACAAAAAAAAACGTTTTTTTTTTCAAAATTTTCGGTCTTTTTAAAAAAAAATTAGCAGAAAAAAAAAATCGTAGAGGTGATCAAATACCACCAAAAGAAAGCTCTATTTGTGGGAACAAAATGATAAAAATTTAGTTTGGGTACAGTGTAGCACGACCGCGCAATTGTCATTCAAAGTGCAAAAGCGCAGAAAGCTTAAAATTGGTCTAGGCAGGAAGGTGTATAAGTGCCCTGTAAGGAAGTGGTTAACCACATGGTGGCAATTTTTGTGTTTATTCACAATATTTCACTCTATTGATCCACATGAGACAGCACATATCTTTTATATTTTAAGCACTGTAAAGGCCCGTACACACGATCAGATTTTCCGATGGGAATTGTGTGATGGCAGGGTTTTGTCGGAAAATAAGACCGTTTGTATGCTCCATCGGACAATTGTCGTCAGATTTTCCGAAAACAAATGTTGAATAGCATGCTTTAAAATTTTCTGCCAACAAATGTGTGATGTTGGATTATCCGATCGTGTCTACACAAGTCCGTCGGAAAAAAATCCAAAGTACAAACACGCATGCTCAGAAGCAATGCTAACCATAGCACAACATTAGCAGAAGTTGGCGCTAAAGAGCTGAAAAACCACATTGTTTAGTTTTTGTTGGCTGACAAAGTTTTGCCGTATGTATGCAGAACAAGTTCACGGCCAACGCCCTTCGGACAAAAGTCCTACGCTTTGTTCGACGGAAATCCGATCGTGTGTACGAGGCTTAAGAAGTTGATACCAGGTCAAATTGAGGTACTTTCCCTGCTTGCATTTACAAAATGCTTTCAATAAGTAAAATAATGATCGCAAAGCTACATTATTTTTTTTTATAAATTGGAAGGTAAACAGCTTTACAGAATAATTACCTCCCCCCAAATAACAAAATGACTTTGGAATCCCACAAATGAAAGAAAAGGGGAGGTCAGAAAGCTAATGTCGAGAATTCCTTGACTCCTAAAATAAATAATGAGTACTGTATTTGCTGGCGTATAAGACTACCTTTTACACTTAAAAAAACTGGCCAAAAAGCAGGGGTTGTCTTATACGCTAGGTCAGCTGCTCGGATGCCTGCTGGATGTGCGGTAATACTTTATGTAGCTTCGGCTACATACAGTATATACCACTTAGCCAATCCCGGTGAGCGATGTATTCAAATCAATACAGAGCCTCCTCGGATTGGAGTAACAACCTCTGCCAATCCGAGCAGGCTACATACAGTAGCCTGCTCGGATTGGCTTTGAGAATCAGAGAGGCGTGGGCTGATGATGTTACAGCCTCTGCTAATCCAAGCAGGCTTTGTATTCATTAATAGAATACATCGCTCACTGTGATTGGCTCCAGCTCCAGCAAGAAGGAAGAAGAATATGGCTCCAGCTCCAGCAAGAATGAAGAAGAATATGGCTCCAGAAGGAGCGTTGGAAGCCTCGGAAGGGGGGTCGTCTTATACGGTGAGTACAGGCAAAAAATCTTAAAAAAATGTAAAATTAGGGGGGCGTGGCTACCGCGCTAGCTGATGGACGCATAGAGTGAGAGCTCCGCTCCAGCGACCGGGAATACTCAGCACCGAGGCGACTCTGACATCCACATCCGCTCACACTCGAGTCCTACGGATCCCCTCCACCCCCAGGGATGACCAGGAGAAGACAAAACCCTAACCTGCCGAAGCGGCTGAATGATTTCTTTCCTCCTAAGGCCCGCGGCCTAGTCCAAGATGGCGCCGGCGGCTGCTCTCCGTCCTCATCACGCGACTCACAGCTCGCATCACCCAGCCTGAGTCCGGCGGCGAATCCCCAGCAGCGATCACCGGATGCATCGACCCCCATTACAGGCAGCCCAGCTAAATCCAAACCCCGGTTGTCGGAAGACCCGAGAAATCATAAGGTCAGTGACGCAGCTACATCACTAGAGGACACCAGGGACCTAGCTGACACTATTAACTCCTTCCCCACGTCCAACCAGCCAGTGTCAGATACAACTTTAAAAGACATGCTTATCTCCCTATGCAGCTCCATGCATACTGACATGATGGAATGCATGCGCAACTTTAAATCTGACATAGGGGAATTGGGAGCCAGAGTAGACCACGTAGAAACAAAAATGGGAGAATATGCAGACTCCTATAATGCACTAGTTGACTCCCATAATGACCAATCAGACGAAGTAACATGGCTAAAAGCAAAGGTCGCTGACCTTGAAGATAGGTCAAGAAAAAATAACGTGAAAGTCAGAGGGATCCCAGAGTCCATACAACCTGCACAACTAAATCAATACGCCCGAGAACTCCTATTAGCATACCTGCCAACACTGACGGCAGCTGACCTGGTGATAGACAGGATTCATCGCCTCCCCAAGCCAACTCACCTCCCTGAAAACATTCCCAGGGACATATTGATGAGGGTACACTTCTACCATGTCAAGGACCAATTCATGTCTGCCTTCAGAAAGTGTGCTCATCCTCCCAACCTCTATGCAAACATACAGGTCTTTGCAGACCTGTCACAGTACACTATGCAAAAGCGTAAAGCCCTCATTACTGTGACCAAAGCTCTACGTAACCACAATATTGCTTACCGCTGGGGGTACCCAACAAAACTCACTGTCACTTACGACGGGAAAACATCAGTAGTTACCTCCCTAAATGAAGGCCTAGCATTACTGCGAGAATGGGACATTCTCCCTGAACATGCCTCTGAGGAGAAAAGCTCATCGCCCAAGGCGAATACACTGGAAGAGTGGCAAATTGTATCCCACAAAAGAAAAGCACACAAATCCTCAAGCCTCGTACATAAGTGCCAACCCAAGCCAACTACTTTCCCGTAAGCTGGAGCGGAAAAGCCCACTTGGCTCCCCTATACAAGTTATGTGCAGTTTCACTGCCATCAGATCCCAAAAGGAATCTAATTTCTTACTACAAGTATTTTTGTTTTGTTTGACTATTGACACTCTGTTTTTTCTACCTTCTCCTCCACCCTCCTCTTCCCCTCCACCCCAAGCCCTGATGGATCGCACACTGAGGAACCAACGGTCCTCATACGACACCTCTGCTACTGCACCCCCCCGCCAGGTCTTGGAGTCTCGAAAAATGAAGCAATCAAGGTACTTTTCTATCTTCCTACCACACCACACATGGCTATCACAGTAACCTCCTTCAATTTCCATGGCTTGAACCACCCGGCTAAAAGATCATCAGTCTGGAAGGAAGCCCTTAAGCTTCATGCTGACGTTTTGTGCCTGCAGGAATCTCACTGGTCCTCTGTATCTATCCCTTCCTTCCATCATAGAAATTTTCCCCATATATTCAACGCCTCATCAACCAAGAAACAAAAAGGTGTAGTAATAGCCATCAGAGACTCTGTAACTTTCTCCTTTCAAGAGTCCCATGCAGACCCTGAGGGTCGCTATCTGATCGTGATTGGCACGCTTAATGACCGTCTCTACACTCTAATAAATATATATGCTCCTAACATGCACCAAGTGAGGTTTATGAAGAAAATATTCCACAAAATTAACTCTCTTAAAAAAGGGGCAGTCGTAATGTGTGGAGACTTCAACGCAACAATAGAACACAACCACAAAATTGACACTACCTCTAAAGCTAAACGACCTCCACCGTCCCTTCAACGTATCCTACACACTGAGGAACTGTTTGATGTCTGGAGATGTCAACACTCCACGGAACGTGACTATACTTTCCATTCCTCCAGACATAATACCTACTCCCGGTTGGACTTTATACTTGTTGACAAAAATTTGCTGCAAAGAATCTCCTCCTCCACCATACACGACATAACATGGTCAGACCATGCACCTGTCTCTGTTGTGGTGGAGGAGAGACATTCTCCTTCCCCAGCCTATATCTGGCGAGCTAATACTGCATTACTACAGCAATCAGGTCAGGTGGCTTTGGTGAAGAATCACCTAACCGAGTATTTTGCTCTTAACAAGAACTCAGTCTCTAACCCCTTCTCCTTGTGGTGCGCCCACAAGGCATATATTAGGGGCATATTGATACAACTGGGCTCCAGGGCAAAAAGGCAGAGGACGCAAAAAATTGACTCACTCCTATCTCAAATCAAAATTTTAGAATCCCAAAACAAAACCATCCCTGATCCTACAGTAGCAAACCAACTGGCGGGCCTACGAGCAGATCTCAGACTCATGTTACTAGAACAACACAACAAACATTTACTCTACCTTAAAACAAATCACTATTCGGCTGGTAACAGAGCAGGGAAGCTCCTACCCCAAAAACTAAAAGATCAAAAAGCCAAAGCCAGAATCCCCTTTCTCATAAATCCTACAGAGGGCAACAAAATTTACAACCCGCAAAACATTGCTGATTCCTTCGCTGAGTATTACTCCTCCCTTTACAACTTAGTAAATGACCCAAACACCCCTCAACCATCAGAAGAAACAATCAGCAAATTCCTAAATGACTTATCCCTTCCGTCCCTAACAGAGTCACAACTGGGAATTCTAAACTCCCCTTTCACTGAGTCTGAGATCCGCAAAGCCATTCAAACACTCCCAAATGGTAAATCTCCAGGGCCGGATGGATTACCGAATGGCTACTACAAATTTTTTTCAGAAACCCTACTTCCCCCACTTCAGGAAATATATTCAGCAGCGGCGTCCTCTGCCTCTTTCCCAGCCGAAATGTTAAATGCCTATATTGTTACCATTCCGAAACCTGGCAAATCGTCTGACACTCCAGCTAATTTCAGACCTATCTCTCTTCTGAATACAGATGTAAAATTGTACGCCAAGATTCTTTCCCACAGACTCCTATCCATACTACCAACGTTGATCGGACCTGACCAGGCTGGTTTCACTAAAGGTAGACAAGCAGCCGATGCCACTAGAAGGATCATCAACATCCTACAACATGCGGACTCCTGTCGGGTGCCTTCCCTACTGCTGTCCTTGGACGCGGAGAAGCCATTCGACAGGGTCCATTGGGGTTACATGACACAAACTCTAGAAAAATTTGGCTTCAAAGGCCCCATTCTATCGGCCATACTAGCTCTATACTCCTCCCCTTGCGCACAAGTGTACACCTCTAATATGTTATCCCGCCCTTTCGCCATTACCAACGGCACTAGGCAAGGATGCCCCCTCTCCCCCTCAATTTTCAATCTCATTATAGAACCATTAGCTGAGAAAATTAGAACCCATCAAGGGACCCCAGGTTTCAACGTACTAGGGGAATCCCACAACATAAACCTCTTTGCGGACGACATCATTCTACTTTTGACCTCCCCACAAACCTCTCTCTCTCAAGCCCATAGCATCCTAGTCAATTTTAGTCAAATATCTTACTACAAAGTCAATTTTACAAAATCCCTAATTCTAGGACTTAACCTTTCCACCCATCTCCAACGACGGCTACAGAAGGACTTCCCTTACACTTGGAGTTCGTCTAGTATACCATACCTGGGACTTCATCTCACAGCAGACCCCAACAAACTAGCTGAAGTTAATTACATTCCCTTAATAGCCAAACTAGCATTAGAAATACGGCGGTTAACTAAAACAGATCTAACATGGTCCGGCCGCCTAGCTTCCTTCAAGATGCTACTCCTCCCCCAAATTTTATATGTTTTTCGCACTCTTCCTATCCCACTTAAAACTACTCATCTCAACGTACTTAACCTTCAACTCAAACAATATATTTGGGGATCCAAACGACAGAGATGCTCAAAAACACTGCTTATTAAACACAGCCTGGCTGGAGGTATGGGCTTGGTGGACTTAAAAGATTATTATAGAGCAGCCTTACTTACACAACTTAAATGTTGGTTCCCTGCACAGACCACCAAACCCTGGTGCAGATTAGAACAAGCATTATGCCCGACGCACAACCTTTATCACCTCCTACTTATAGACACCTGAAAACCTTTCCCACTCCGAACCCTACCGCTTACCATTAGGGCCTCACTCATAGTATGGAGGGACCTTAACAAACATACCACTACACCCCCCTCAGACATCCACCTCCCAATTCCATTAGAATTACTGAATAGCGCAATCCTACACGCAAACTACTCTAGATGGAAGGCTCGGGGTATCACCTTAATATCCGACATATACGACAACAACTCACTTAAATCCTTCGATGCCCTAGTCTCAGAATACTCTATCCCACAGTCTGACCACTACAAATACCTTCAACTTTCTCATTTCCTGAATTCCCTGAAGAGTATCCTGGTCCCTATGCAGGACGGCTTATGGAAATTCTTTAGTAGCGAATCCAGCTCTATAAAAGGCATAACGCTTTTTTATAACTACTTCCAAAGTAAATTTGCATTCACCAAACTAACGCCATTTCACAAATGGGAGCAGGAGATAGGAGAATCCTTCACAACCGCACAATGGAAAATGGCACTCAAATCAGTATACAAAGCTTCTAGATGTGTTAACCACTGGGAACTTTCATTAAAAATAGCCCAAAGATGGTACCTCACCCCATACAAAATGTCCAAATATTACCACAACAGCTCCCCTTTATGCTGGAGAGACTGTGGAGAAGTTGGGAATATTTTACATGTATTCTGGAAATGTAAAAATTTAGTTAGCTTCTGGAACAGTATTTTTGCATGTATCTCTCGTATCACTGGAATTCTCCTGTCTCCTAGCCCTGGAATGGCACTACTAAATCTTAATATTGAGAAATTTCCTCCTAACTACCGAACTGTGGTAACACACATATTTCTTGCTGCTAGATCAGTCATAACCAAAAATTGGAAATCAAATGTATCCCCCAATGTGTCTGAAGTCTTAGGTATCACACATACTAACTACATCTTTGAATCTATGATAGCAAGAAAGGAAGGCAGAAACCAATTACTACATAACCACTGGAATATCTGGACCTCCTGGTACAAAGGATAAGTGTACAAATGCTCTACATTACTAGCTGATAATGTGCTCATGAACCACCTCTGACATGATCCATCCCCCTCCCCTCCCCCATCCTACCCCTCTCCCCCTATCCTCCCCTCTACTTTCCTTCTATTCTACTCGCCCACGGTTATAATGGAAACAAATGTATCTCTGAGAGGGTCTCCCTACCCATCTCTGATGTTTAACTAAATCTACCCTCGCAACAATATTTTTATTATAATTCTGATAGTGCCTTATCATAATATGTAACCGCTACTATTTTTCTTCTATGCTTACTGTACAATGTTTGTACCCTGTTTGTACAAGAAAATTCGTTCTCAATAAAAACTAATTTGAAAAAAAAAAAAAATGTAAAATTAGGGGGTCTTCTTATACGCCCGGTCGCCTTATACACCGGCAAATACGGTACAATAATGGATAGAGAGCTCTGGGCACCCCCCTGAGAAAATCGAAACCAGAAAGCTTAAGAAAGTCACCACATGGGTGACAAATGTAAGAAAAAATGTGTAGCGCTAGAAGTAAATGAACAACAATGAAATGTGTATACTGTGTTATAAATGGACAGCACATTAACCACTTCAGCCCCGGAAGATTTTCCCTCTTTCTGACCAGTGCAATTTTTACAATTTGGCACTGCGTCGCTTTAACTGACAATTGCGCTGTCATGCAATGCTGTACCCAAAAATTGCGTCCTTTTTGTCCCACAAATAGAGCTTTCTTTTGGTGGTATTTGATCACCTCTGCGGGTTTTAATTTTTTGCGCTATAAACAAAAAAAGAGCGACAATTTTGAAAAAAAAAAATAATAATATTTTTTATATAAAGAAAAAAGGGGGGTGATTTTGCGCTAAGGAAAAGGTGTTACACAAGAAACACTTCTATGTCTCATAAAACTGATAATATAGAGATATATAATATAATGGTATAATAAATTACCTAATGGTAAATGTGCAAATGTAATAATTACTATAGTGCAATCACCAAGATAAAGTGCAAGTGCATATATAAACACAATAGTGCAGAGAGTTCAATATTGCAATGGTACTGTTCAGAAAAGTTCAAATAGATGTTTAATCAATGATATATTCCAAGTTTCTTGATGTTTCAAAATTGTGGATATCTTCAAATGTTTCAAATGGTGAACAAATTGAAGTATTGAACCTGCGGTGAATCCTATATCTGTCTCCCAATGTTCTCACCTCAACAGCTTGGATCACTGGCATGTAATGTCACTGTTATGGACTATGTTCTGATGTCTCCTCTATTTCTCCTAGTTCTTCTCCACACTTAAATCATGTTTGGGCGGTGTCCTCTATACAAAAGAAACAAGTGGGTGGGAAGGAAAGGGAGGGGGGGGGAAGAGAGGAGACCAAGCTCCAATCGGTGCAGCCAGGAGAGGGACAAGGAATAAAGCCTCCAATAGTGTAGTGTTTCAATACGAAAAATAGGCTTTATTAAATGAAAATGGACTCTTACATCAATTAAAAAATTGACAGCATATAGGAGATAATCGGCGTATGACCGCTTACTGTTATCCTGCTGTCTTACGATCCGTCCGTATGATGCCGCTATCCTCCCTACGGCGTTACGTCACGCACCTCGTGACTTCTTCAGGGGAGCCTGATTGGTTGTTGGGGCATCACTCAAATAGTGTATTAGACCGGAAGTCTTGCGGTCGCCATTTTCTTGAATACCACAATAGACTATATGGGCGCCGCCATTTTTCCTATGTCTGGCTGGTTGTAAACATCCATATCGAATACAAGCATAACAAAACGAAGATATTTGAGCGAAGGTGTTTGTTTCCCTCATCTTCTATTGTGGGATGGTATTATGAGTAGAATATTGTTCTACTCATCTTGATAGTGACTAGCATACAAGTTCCACACTACTCCCTCAGATACTAACAGCCACAGCGGGCTGACTGGGCTAATGACCATCCTAGGAAACAGTATAAATACTACAATGACATGAACCACCGTTTCATCAATACAATAATCTTTGGATTAATATTAAATTAGTATGTA
Organism: Rana muscosa; assembly: GCA_029206835.1. Lineage (NCBI taxonomy): Eukaryota > Metazoa > Chordata > Amphibia > Anura > Ranidae > Rana > Rana muscosa. The sequence goes on along the minus strand of CM055118.1, from coordinate 363,134,101 downwards.
TAAATCTTGAATGCATACCTATAATAGTGTGTATATATAATGAGTCTCTTATTAATATGTACTCGTTGCTGACTGGATGGCATCATACTTCAGATCCAGTTCAGCAGGGCAACTAATTATATTATACAAATATACCATACTATCCAGTGAAAGTTAAAATAATAAATAATATAATAATTCAAACATAAATATATAGATAATAAAATTAAAAATTAAGAATTAAAAATTGCTTAAAAAACAATTCAGATCGAACTCTACATTCATTCCCCTGGGTGTCAGTGTTCTGAGCGTATGTATCCACCGAGACTCTTTCTGACTGATATTTCTCACTAAATGGCTTCCTCTCCAGGAGCCTTTAAATTTATCTATGCCCCAAAATTGTAAATCAATAGGGTCCTTGTTGTGGACCTGTGCAAAATGTCGTGACACACTATGTTTCGGAAATCCGTTAATGATGTTTTGTACATGTTCTTTGATTCTTACTTTTAAGGCTCTCTTGGTTCTACCTACATACTGTAGGTTGCAACTACATTGTAGAACGTATACAACACCCTCCGTGTGACACCCTATAAAATCCTTTATAGGGTGTATATTTCCTGTGCTGGTGCTCTTGAATTCTGTCCTTTTGCCTTGAAACTTTTTAGCATGTTTGCAGGCATAGCAGTTTCTACAAGGATAAAAACCTGTTCCATTAAAAAAGGAGTAACTAGGTTTGGGGGGCGGGACTATAATTGATTTAACTATTAGGTCCCTGAGTGTCGGTGCCCTCCTATATATTATTTTAGGTCTATCTGGCAAAATATGATTAAGATCTTTATCTTTTTTTAAAATATGCCAGTGTCGCTCCACCAACCTGGCTACATCTTTATGTTGAATGTTATAGTCTAAAATCAGACACGGCACCTCTTGATATTGGTGGTTTTTGTTTTTATTTAGTAACATCTTGTTTCTATCTAATTCCCTGACATCTGTTATTTGCTTATCTAGCCAAAGGTGGTCGTAGCCTTTTTCTTCAAACCTCTTTCCTATTTGTTGGGCTTGTTCATTATAATCAGTATTCTTGCTGCAATTTCTTTTTAATCTTATAAGTTGGCCCCTCGGTATGTTATATAGCCATGATTTATGGTGACAGCTTTCCAAAGAAAGGTAGCTGTTTGCATCCACTGATTTGAAGAAGGTTTTGGTGGTAATCTTATCTCCTTCTAGTTGGAGAGTTAAATCCAGAAAGTCCACGGTTTTAGCATCAATTTTCCATTCAAGTTTGATGTTTTTTTCATTTTGATTTAATGTATTGAGGAAGTGTTCTAGCTTGTCTCTACTTCCATTCCATATTAATATCAGGTCATCAATATAGCGTTTATATAATGTCAATTCTGGGGGCATCTCTGCATATATGGCCTCCTCCTCCCACTGGGCCATAAATGCATTAGCTACACTTGGGGCAAATTTGGCTCCCATAGCTATGCCCTCATTTTGTTTATAATATGCCTGATCATGCCAGAAATAGTTATATTTGAGACAAAAGTCTAAACATTTAATCAGGAACTTTCTTTGTTTACAAGCGAGATTGCTATATGTTCTTAAAAGCCATTTAGTGGCATGGCAAGCCTCATGATGTTTTACAATCGTGTATAACGATGCCACATCTGCTGTTGCTAATAAAGTTCTTCCTTCCAATACTGGTGTTTGGTCAATCAATTGTAACACATGTTTGGTATCCTTCAAGTATGCTCGTGTACTTTGGACTGCTGGCTGGATGAAATGGTCTATATATTGGCCCAGTCTAGATGTCAGAGAGTCTATGCCATTAACAATTGGCCTACCTGGTGGGTGATCCTTGCTCTTATGTATTTTAGGGACTGTATAGATTATCGGGATCCTACACACTTCCGGTATCAGATATCGTGCTTCTTTTTTGTTTAGGATCTCCTTCTTGGTACCTAAATCTATTAAAAGATGTAATTCCTTTTTATAATTGTTGGTTGGGTTACCCCGTAGTTTAATATATGTTTCTTCTTGTTGTAACTGATTTTCAATTTCCTTCAGATGCTGCTCTTTGGCCTGTATCACCACTGCACCACCCTTGTCCGCCGGGCGAATCACAATGTCTTTTCTTTCTGTGAGTAATTTGATTCCCTTTCGGATATGTATCGGATCCTTCTTCTTTTTTAGTTCTAGAGATTCTAGATCTTGTAGAACTAGGTTTTTAAAAACCTCTATATGATGGCAATCAGATACTTTGGGATTGTATACAGAATTGTTGCGTAAATTACTATGTACTACTTTAGTTGGTATCTCTGTAGTTATTTCTCGTATCTGGAAGGGATTATTCATAATGTGTTTTTTAATGCTGATCTTTCGTATATATTTTTTGATTCCTATATACGTGTCAAATTTATTAAGGTTCCTAACTGGTGCATGTTTCAGTCCCTTATCTAGGGTAGCCAGTTCCTCCGTGGTTAAAACTATCCCACTTAGATTAACTACATTGTCTCCTTTTACTAAATAAAAACAAAAACCACCAATATCAAGAGGTGCCGTGTCTGATTTTAGACTATAACATTCAACATAAAGATGTAGCCAGGTTGGTGGAGCGACACTGGCATATTTTAAAAAAAGATAAAGATCTTAATCATATTTTGCCAGATAGACCTAAAATAATATATAGGAGGGCACCGACACTCAGGGACCTAATAGTTAAATCAATTATAGTCCCGCCCCCCAAACCTAGTTACTCCTTTTTTAATGGAACAGGTTTTTATCCTTGTAGAAACTGCTATGCCTGCAAACATGCTAAAAAGTTTCAAGGCAAAAGGACAGAATTCAAGAGCACCAGCACAGGAAATATACACCCTATAAAGGATTTTATAGGGTGTCACACGGAGGGTGTTGTATACGTTCTACAATGTAGTTGCAACCTACAGTATGTAGGTAGAACCAAGAGAGCCTTAAAAGTAAGAATCAAAGAACATGTACAAAACATCATTAACGGATTTCCGAAACATAGTGTGTCACGACATTTTGCACAGGTCCACAACAAGGACCCTATTGATTTACAATTTTGGGGCATAGATAAATTTAAAGGCTCCTGGAGAGGAAGCCATTTAGTGAGAAATATCAGTCAGAAAGAGTCTCGGTGGATACATACGCTCAGAACACTGACACCCAGGGGAATGAATGTAGAGTTCGATCTGAATTGTTTTTTAAGCAATTTTTAATTCTTAATTTTTAATTTTATTATCTATATATTTATGTTTGAATTATTATATTATTTATTATTTTAACTTTCACTGGATAGTATGGTATATTTGTATAATATAATTAGTTGCCCTGCTGAACTGGATCTGAAGTATGATGCCATCCAGTCAGCAACGAGTACATATTAATAAGAGACTCATTATATATACACACTATTATAGGTATGCATTCAAGATTTATACATACTAATTTAATATTAATCCAAAGATTATTGTATTGATGAAACGGTGGTTCATGTCATTGTAGTATTTATACTGTTTCCTAGGATGGTCATTAGCCCAGTCAGCCCGCTGTGGCTGTTAGTATCTGAGGGAGTAGTGTGGAACTTGTATGCTAGTCACTATCAAGATGAGTAGAACAATATTCTACTCATAATACCATCCCACAATAGAAGATGAGGGAAACAAACACCTTCGCTCAAATATCTTCGTTTTGTTATGCTTGTATTCGATATGGATGTTTACAACCAGCCAGACATAGGAAAAATGGCGGCGCCCATATAGTCTATTGTGGTATTCAAGAAAATGGCGACCGCAAGACTTCCGGTCTAATACACTATTTGAGTGATGCCCCAACAACCAATCAGGCTCCCCTGAAGAAGTCACGAGGTGCGTGACGTAACGCCGTAGGGAGGATAGCGGCATCATACGGACGGATCGTAAGACAGCAGGATAACAGTAAGCGGTCATACGCCGATTATCTCCTATATGCTGTCAATTTTTTAATTGATGTAAGAGTCCATTTTTATTTAATAAAGCCTATTTTTCGTATTGAAACACTACACTATTGGAGGCTTTATTCCTTGTCCCTCTCCTGGCTGCACCGATTGGAGCTTGGTCTCCTCTCTTCCCCCCCTCCCTTTCCTTCCCACCCACTTGTTTCTTTTGTATAGAGGACACCGCCCAAACATGATTTAAGTGTGGAGAAGAACTAGGAGAAATAGAGGAGACATCAGAACATAGTCCATAACAGTGACATTACATGCCAGTGATCCAAGCTGTTGAGGTGAGAACATTGGGAGACAGATATAGGATTCACCGCAGGTTCAATACTTCAATTTGTTCACCATTTGAAACATTTGAAGATATCCACAATTTTGAAACATCAAGAAACTTGGAATATATCATTGATTAAACATCTATTTGAACTTTTCTGAACAGTACCATTGCAATATTGAACTCTCTGCACTATTGTGTTTATATATGCACTTGCACTTTATCTTGGTGATTGCACTATAGTAATTATTACATTTGCACATTTACCATTAGGTAATTTATTATACCATTATATTATATATCTCTATATTATCAGTTTTATGAGACATAGAAGTGTTTCTTGTGTAACACCTTTTCCTTAGCGCAAAATCACCCCCCTTTTTTCTTTATATCACTGTTTATGTGTTAAGTGAACACAGATTTATTTTGCAGCCATTGATAGTTACTCCAGTCACTATTTTATTACTCTTGAGTAGCGCGAAACACTACCTCAAATAATATTTTTTACTTTTTGCTATAATAAATATTCCCCAAATAAAATAAAAAATTCTTCATCAGGTTAGGCCAATATATATTCTTCTATATATTTTTGGTAAACAAAATCACAATAAGTGTATATTGATTGGTCTTTGCAAAAGTTATAGCGTCTACAAACTATGGGAAAAATGAATGCCATTTTTATGGCATTTTTATATTTATTAATTTTTTTACTAGTAATGGCGGTGATCTGCAATTTTTAGCAGTACTGCGACATTGTGGCGGACAGATCGGACACTTTTGACACATTTTTGGGACCATTGACATTCATACAGCAATCAGAGCTATAAAAATGCACAGATTACTGTGTAAATGTCACTATAAGGGGAGGGGCTAACACCAAGGGGTTAAATGTGTGTTCCCTGGATGTGTTCTAACTGTATGGGGATAGGACGGACTGGGGGAGGAAACATATCGTTGTTCCTAATTACAACAAACAATATATCTCCTCTCCCCTGACAGAACAGGGATTTGTGTGTTTACACACACAAATCCCCGTGCTGTCTCTCGTGCCCACGATCGCGGGTGGCCAGTGCGCGCGCCCCCGGCGGCTCTTAAAGGGGACAACGTACCCATACGTTGTTTTGCCCAGCTGTGCCATTCTGCTGACGTATATCGGCATGAGCCAGTCGACAAGCGGTTAAAATAAAGTTCAACAAAGTGCTAAAGTGAAAAAATGCTAAGGTGAAGTCCAATCTTGAATGAAAATCAACAATAAAAAACAATATAATAATAAAAAAATAAAAAAATAGATTTAAATACATAGTCCCATTATAGGATCAGCAATATAAACTTTTTGGTGAAAGCACAAAGTTCAGTGCAAAGATGTGCACAAAAAAGTTGATGGTGACTTGAAAAGTGAAGAGGTGATCCAGTACAGTGCTCCAGAATCATCCACCGCACCCATGTGGAATGGACACTCACTGGAAAAGCTGGCTGCCGTTACAGCAGCAAACACGCACTCAGTGTAGATCCACCATCTGTTGTGGGGAAGGCTGTTCAGAAACTCGCACCGTCCAGATGTAGCTGTAGTAAATAAAGCTCACTGAGAGCCCGATGAAGTCTTCATAGTGCAGTATTTATTGGATTTATATGTTAAAAGCTAAAATAAAATAAATCATAAAAAGATATAACAATGGGTGCCACTGCCGACCCGGCATCGGACAGTGGCCTGATATCAGCACTAGTGTCTACACCGAGTGCGTGTTTGCTGCTGTAATGGCAGCCAGGTTTTCCAGTGAGTGTCCATTCCACAGGGGTGCAGTAGATGATTTTGGGGCACTGTAATGGATCACCTCTTCACTTTTCAAGTCACCACCGATTTTTTGTGCACATCTTTGCACTGAACTATTGTGTTTTCACCAATAAGTTTATATTGCTGATCCTATCATGGGACGGTGCATTTAAATCTTTATTTTCTATTATATTATTTTTAGTGTTGATTTTAATTCAAGATAGGACTTTTGTGATTCGACACTGCGTTGCTTTAATTGACAATTGTGCGGTTGTGCGACGCTGTACCCAAACAAAATTGACGTCCTTTTTCTCCCATAAATAAATAGAGCTTTTTTTTGGTGGTATTTGATCACCTCTGTGGTTTTTATTTTTTGCGCTATAAACAAAAGAAGAGAGACAATTTTGCTATAATAAATATCCCAATTGTTTTTTTTTTTTTAACAAACACATTGTTTCCTCAGTTTAGGCCGATATGTATCCTTCTACATATTTTTGGTATAAAAAAAATCACAATAAGCGTATATTGATTGGTTTGCGCAAAAGTTATAGGGTCTACAAAATAGGGGATAGATTTATGGCATTTTTATTTCATTTTTTTACTAGTAATGGCGATGATCAGCGGTTTTTCTTTTCAATTAGTTTTTATTGAGTTTTGTCACAAAAAATATAAACAAAAAGAAGGAAACATATACATTTACATCAAACAGAAGTCACATTGAATTGTCACTAGGCATGCAATGTTGTATATAGGTAATTTACATATAATATCATTACAATGAGTCCATAGATGGTTAGATTCTTCTATTAGTTGTTATCAACCATACCGACTCCACACTCCAAACACACCAAATGGGGACTAACTGTGTCCAGAGCGCACAGCCGCACCTAACATTAGTTTACCATCTAAATTATCAAGCGTAAGCGTAGTTCAATATTTCCTTTGGACAATCCATGGTCACATACCCGTAAAATGAAAACAACATAAAATAAAACCAAAATAAGATGTTAACCAGAAATAACATGTACCATACAGTTCTGCTACCGTTCACTTATTCACTAGGATAAGTAGCTTTCCAGGTCTCCCAACAAGGTTTAAATTTAGCTATAGTATGATTCCTGACAGCGAAGTACCTTTCATAAACATACTGTTGTTTAACTCTAGATATGACTTCAGATATATTTGGTGCATTTAGAGATTTCCATTTAGCTGTAATTGTTAATTTTGCTGCTATCAAAATATGCGTGATCACTGGTCTGAAGATTTTAGGCACTAAGTGAATACCTATGTTTAATAAAGCCAACTGTGGAGATGGTGAAACAATCAGACCTGTAGCATTGGTAATTAAGGAGAACACTGACTTCCAAAAGCTCCTCACAGCCTTACAGGTCCACAGTATGTGCATTATACCTCCTTTTTCTCCGCATTCTCTCCAGCAATTAGGCGAGGAGTTTGAATATATCTGTGCTAGCCTCACGGGTGTCAAATAGGACCTATGCATTACTTTCAGAATCAGTTACCAATGGTTCACGCAGTGGGAGTAACGAAAGTGCGATTGTATAGCACTCTGCCACTCCCCCTGCGAGAAAGGAGTCCCTATGTCTTTTTCCCAACTTACCATGTTGGCGGTCTTCTTAAAATCTCCCCCATATTGCAACGTGGAGTAGAACCTTGACAGGTCTCCAGACCCAGCTTCGCAAGATTCCATATATGTCCATGTCCCTCTATGGATGTTATAAGAAACGTCCGGGTTTTTATCATGGAAATGTTTAAGTCTTTATAGAGAATATGAGGCAAGCTCCTGTTGTCTATTTAAAGCTTCCTTATAGGTTAGAATACCTTTATCCACCCATGTTTTCGTGTCCAGGTCAGGGATAAAATAATCATAGAGTTGTAGAGAGAAATCTCTGCAACATTCCAGTTTCTCTAGAGGTATTGTAGTATGCAATTTCCTCCATGCTAACAGGGTTGCTTCTATAGATGGACGTGTTCTATAGTGAAGAGTCATATGAGTCAAGCTCGACAACAGCAGCGCAGGCAGCGATTTGCTGCCTACTACACTCCTCTCAACCTGAACCCACAATTTTTCGGTAGTCCGATCAAACCACCTTTTAGTCTGGTCAAGGCGAGCTGCGTAGCAGTAGTTTCTGAGGTTGGGAAAATTTATACCACCATTTTTTTTGTGCCTCCCCAGTACTGGATAAGAGATCCTTGCCATTTTCCCCCTCCACACAAATTGTCTAAATAACTTATCTACATCAGTGAAAAATCTCTCAGGTACTACTATTGGGATTGTCCTAAAATAATAGATTATCTTTCGTAACACAATCATTTTCAACGCTGCAGCTCTCCCTACCCACAATAGTTCAAACTTAGAGATATGATGGATATCCTGTTTAATGATATTAATCAGCTTAGGATAATTGGATTCGTATGTAGATGATGCTGGGGAGGTCAAAGTAACCCCCAGATATGCTAAATTATTTGTGACCCACTGAAAAGGGAACTTTGCTTTAAGTTGGTCTCTCAATTTCCTCAACATGCCTATGTGTAGGATAGAGGATTTAGTAGAATTTTGCAGTAAGATACTGATCCAAAGGATTTCAGAATATCTTGTACTTTCTCTAGGAAAGTGACCAGATTAGTCAAAGTCAATACTACGTCATCTGCAAACAATCCAATTTTGTGGGATTTACCCCCCACATCAATGCCAGACACAGAGTCGTATGATCTAATGGCCTCCGTCAGAGGCTCCATCATTAATGTAAAGATCAATGGGGAGAGGGGAAACCCCTGGCGGGTTCCATTAGTGATATTGAACGAGTCAGATAATACATTTGAAGTAAATACCCTAGCCGATGGCTTAGTGTAAAGCGCTAAAATTGCTGAATATATAAAGCCAGTTATTCCGAATCTTTGCAATGTCGCCCCCCAGGAACCCCCAATGCACCCTGTCAAATGCCTTCTTGGCATCTAAAGTCAGGACTACAGTGGGGGCCCCGCGAGCTTCTGCCACATGTAACAAATTATACAATCTCCTGGTACCATCAGGGGCCTGACGCCCTTTCACAAACCCCACCTGGTCTGATTTAACCAGCTGGGGAGTTACCCCAGACAACCTGTTAGCTATAATTTTTGCATACATTTTCAGGTCCGCGTTGAGCAACGAGATTGGCCTGAAGTTTTGAGGACAATCCGGCTTCTTCCCCGGTTTAGGTAGAGCCACTACCGTTGCCTGTAGCATTTCTTCGGGAAAAGAGACATTAGAGGCTGCCAAAGTAAACATCTTTTGTAAATGCGGGGCTAGAATATGTGCAAAAGCCTTGTAATATTCAGCAGAGAACCCATCACTACCTGGGGATTTATGTTTGGGGAGTGCTTTTAGGGTTGTCAGTATCTCTTTTTCTGTGATCGGTGCATTAAGGGAAACCAGGGCCTCTGCACTTAATTTGGGTAGGTTAACTGAAGTCAGGAACTGATTTATTAGTTCATTGCTAGGTTGTATGGTAGCGGGATCTTTATGTAGGTTATATAAATCTCCATAGTATTTTTGAAATGCATTAGCAATTCTATGGGGATGGTATACTACTTGCCCTGTATGGGGGTCCTTAATGGCGGTTAGTTTGGAGTTTTGTTGCCTCTTCTTAATATAATTAGCCAAGAGCTTGCCCGCTTTGTTCCCATGGGAATAGTATGTTGCTCTAAAGCGATTTAAAGAGGTAGTATGATCTTCTAGCAAAGAAAGTATATGCTTATTCCTGCACTCCAATAAAGTAGCTTAATTGGCATGGGAGGGCTGTAATTTGTTGGTGGACTCTACTTTGGCAAGATTCTGGAGGATATCCCTAAGATATTTAGCCTTCCGTCTCTTTTCCCGAGCTACCGCTTGAATCAATAGCCCTCTACTGTACGCTTTATGAGCGCACCAAACAGACATAGCATTTACTTCTGTAGTACAGTTAAGCTGAAAATTTTCTATCAACAGTCTAGATATTTGTGCCACCTGATTCTGGTTAGAAAGCAGTGCAAGATTATTCCTCCATAAGTAGGAGGGGCTACATGTGAACTGTTCTTCCAAAATAATGGACACTGGAGCATGATCTGACCATGTAATTGCATGTATCTTCACTTCCACTGTCCGTTGTAGCAGGGTAAGGTCAGAAAGGATACAGTCAATTCTCGAGTAGGAGTTGTGAGGTGTTGAATAGTATGTATAATCCCTTTCAGAGGAATTAGCACATCTCCAAGTATCAAACAGATCAGCTGTAGCAAGGAACTTCTTCATTTCGTACCTACGTGCAGTGTGGGGAGAAGAACAGTCCATGGTCCTATCCACAACGCAGTTAAAGTCCCCGCACAAAAGGAGTGCACCTTTCTTGAATTTACATATTTTGTTGTGTAGGGCCTTTAAGAAGGATGCTTGACCTGAATTGGGTGCATAGAGGTTGACTAGAGTGTACACCAGATTGTTCAATTCACACACCAATATAAGAAATCTTCCTTTGGTGTCAGTGACTGTTTCAATGAGCTTGAACCCCACAGATTTATTTATGGCAATCAGCACACCTCTTTTCTTCTTTGGGGCACAAGCATGAAAGATATGTGGGAATAGGGTATCTGAGCATTTAGGTTGTTTGTCCCGGGTCTCTTGAATACATATGATATTTCCCTTAAGCTTTTTTGCTTCCTGCCACATGAGCCTCCTTTTGTATGGGCTATTTAGTCCATGTGCATTGAGTGATATCACCTTAATAGTCATTATCGGTATCCTTGGATAATGCTAAATAGTGTAGGCAAATACCAATATTAGTGTGCAATACTTTACTGCGGCCTGTAGGTGGCAGTACAGGATAAGGAATGAGAGGTTGGGCACAGAAGCCTATATGCAAAATGTGGAGATATGAGGTCATACCTGGAACCTTGAGAGGAAGTTTATCAGAGCTTGCTGGTAGACGACCTGAAGGTGGCAGCAAAGGATGAGGAATAAGATATTGAAGACCAAAGTCCTTATGCAGGATGAAGAAGTTTGAGGTCAGCTTTGGGACGTAGATGTACAGTTCATCACAGCTTGCTGGTACATGTAAAAAACTGAATAGAACAAAAGAAAACACAAAGGAACAAATAAAAAGAGTGAGACATATCACTTTAAGCGAAAACTTTCGCTCCATATCAGTGGGGGGGGGGGGGGTTAATGCTCCCCAGCAACCAGACCCATAACTAACTTTGGGTAAAGAAAGCGTGAGGCTTAACTTAATGCAAGTGCATTTCAATAGTGCCATTTCTTCAACTAGGCTTTCTGCCACTCAAGGGAGAGTTTTTGATAATTGGAAGCACCAGGGGCGTCCTCCTCTTCAGCTGGGAGTAGATTCCACTGCCTGGCCAGTTTAAGGCCATGTTCCAAGTTAGCAATAGCATAGGTCTTATCATGTCTTGTTATAATGATTTTTGTTGGGAATCTCCATGTATAGGGTATTTTATGGGTCCGGAACAATTTGGTCAGTGTAGCAAGGTTCTTGCGAGCCAGCATAGTATGTTGTGAAATATCAGAAAACACAGACACATCTGCATATGGGTCAGGCAATGGCAAATTCTTCCTACTATACCTCATCAGGTCCTCCTTCACGTGGTAGAAGTGAATGTGTGCTATCACATCCCTCGGTACTTTGTCTGGTAGATGTTTGGGTTTAGGTAGACGGTGTGCCCGATCTACAATCACCTCCCTCTCTGGCGTGTCCCGCAGCAGTGCGGAGATGAATTGCTGTACATATTTCCGGAGGTCTGCTGGCATAATGGATTCTGATACAACCCTCAACTTCACATTATTCCTCCTTGTCCGGTCCTCTAAGTCTGCCATCTTGTTTTTAATCGCTAAGATTTCATCATCCGCTCCATTATATGCATCAACCAGCTCATTGTGGGCTACAGCAAATTGTCCCAGTTTATCCTCAGTATGAGACACTCTCTCCCCAATAGCTACAACATCAGCTTTCAACTGGGTTGTGCACTCCAGCATGTCCCTGTGAAGCGAGCCCCTCAAAGTGACCAGCATTTCTTTCATCAATGTATCAGTCAATGGCTGGCCCAGGGTGGGGAAATCATTAAGTTGTTCTACAAACTCTTTTGTACTGTCTTGTGAGAGGTGTCATGGCCCCCCAGCTCACCAGGATATGTGTGCTCCGCCGATCGTTTCTGCGATGACTTCTGCGGGCTGTGTACCGGAGACGCTGCGGGGGAGGATCTGCTACTGTTCCCTGGTGAGGAGGCCTGGAACTGGCGATCCTGTTTAGTAGCTCCGCTACCATTGCGGCCACGCCGCGTGTCTCGAGCTGCGCCGCCATATATAGGCCTCTCCTCGTCAGCTAGGCCAAAGAAGTCTGTAAGCTTTTTCGGGCCTCTCCCAGGTTTTCTTTTGTACATTTTGGTATCGGTGGAGAGCTAGAAGAGCAGGCTATCAGGATTACTGCACAATATCTTCTTATGTCGCTTATAGTCGCTGGATGGGACTGGATACTTCAGGAGCTCTCTCCTCAAGCTGCCATCTCCCCGGCTGCTGGCCACGCCCCCCTGATCAGCGATCTTTATTGGGACTGCGATATTGAGGCAGACAGAGCGGGCACTTTTGACACATTTTTGGGACCGGTGACAATTATACAGCGATCAGTGCTATAAAAATGCACTGATTACTGTATAAATGTCACTGACAGTGAAGGGGTTAACACTAGGGGGCAAAAAAGGGGTAAATGTGTTCCTTCATGTGTGTTCTAACTGTGGGGAGGATGGGACTGACTAGGAGAGATGACAGATCGGTGTTCATACTTTGTATGAACACACAATCTGTCTCCTCTCCCCTGAGAGAACCAGGTTCTAGCTCTGTCATAAACGATTGCGGATGCCCGGCGGTCATCGCACCTGCCGGGCACTTGTATCGGCTCCGGCGGAGAGCCGTGCGCACAGATGCAAATGCGCGTGCCGATGCAAAACTGCGGCGGCTGGTCCGGAAGCAGTTAACCGCGTCAATACCAGGCACTTTCACTCCCTTCAGTCCCATGCCAATTTTCAGCTTTCAGCGCTGTCACACTTTGAATGACAATTGCGCGGTCATGTAACACTTTACCCATATTAAATTTTTATCATTTGTTTAAAAAAATAAAGCTTTCTTTTGGAGGTATTTAATCACTGCTGTTTTTTTTTTTTTATTAAAAAAATAAAAAAAAAATACCCCAAATTTTGAAAATAAAACGTTTTTGTTAGTTTCTGTCAGAAAATGCGGTAAAATAAGTAATTTTTCTCCTTCACTGGTGTGTGGTGACGAGGCTGCACTGATTGGCACTGATGAGATGGCACTGAAGGGCACTGATGAGGAGGCACTAATAAGGAGGCACTAATATGCAGCACTGATGGGCACTGATAGGAAGCAATTATGGGCAATGATAGGCGGCACAGATAGGTACCACTTCTTGGCACTGATGGGAGACGTAAGTTCGAGTTGAACATCGGGTGTTCGCATGTTCACCGAATAGTGAACATTATGCGGTGTTCGCGGCAAATTCAAAAGTCATGGAACACTGTTTAAAAGTCTATGGGAGATTAACATGAAAAATTAAAAGTGCTAATTTTAAAGGCTTATATGCAAGGTATTGTCATTAAAAGTGTTTGGGGACCGGGTCCTGCCCCAGGGGACATGTATCAATGCAATTTTTTTTTTCAAAACAGCCGTTTTTTCGGGAGCAGTGATTTTAATAATGCTTAAAGTGGAACAACAAAAGTGAAATATTCCTTTAAATTTCGTGCCTGGGGGTTGTCTATAGTATGCAGTCGCACAGCAAAATTACATTTCTAAGGGAAAAAAGTCATTTAAAACTGATTGCGGCTGTAATGAATTGTCGGGTCTCAGCAATATGGATAAAACTCTTTGAAAAAAATGCATTACTTACGTCCATTACCAGGCCCTTTGGGTCTGGTATTAATATTAAGGGGAACCCCAAACCAAAATTTTAAAAAAAAATAGCATGAGGGTCCCCCAAATTCCATACCAGGCCCTTCAGGTCTGGTATGGATATTAAGGATAATCCTGCGCCAAATAAAAAAAAATGAAAAAAATGGCCCAGGGGATTTAAAGGGGAACCCTGCGCCAAAATTTAAGAAAAAATGGCGTAGGGGCCCCCCAAAAATCCATACCAGACCCTTCCGAGCACGCAACCTGGCAGGCCGCAGGAAAAGAGGGGGGACGAGAGAGTTCCCCCCTCCTAAACCATACCAGGCCACATGCCCTCAACATGGGTAGGATGCTTTGGGGTCTGACCCCCAAAGCACCTTGTCCCCATGTTGATTGGGTCAAGGGCCTCATCCCCACAACCCTTGCCCAGTGGTTGTGAGGGTCTGCGGGCGGGGGGCTTATGGGAATCTGGAAGCCCCATTTGACATGGGGACCCCCAGATCCCGGCCCCCCCTCTATGTGAATTGGTAACGGGTACATTGTACCTCTACCATTTCACCAATAAAAGTGTAACATTTTTAAAAAAAGACAAGCCTGGGACAAGTCCTTTATTAAAAAATAAAAAAATAAAAATAAAAATGTCCAGCGATGTAATTCCATCTCGTGCCGACGACTGAAAAAAAAAAGGCTCAACAGTTCAGCCTCCATGGGAGGTGGCGGCCGCCGAGTGACGCTTCTCCCGCCGTGACAGCTGTTATATAGCTGAGGGTGGGGCCACCCGGTGACGTATACGGGTGACCCCGTGGCATCAGAGGAGAACCCATTTACGTCACGGGGTGGGTATGTCACTTTTATCGTTTCACTGCATTATTAAAATTACTGCTCCCGAAAAATGTCCGTTTTAAAAAATAAAATAAAATGCATTGATACATGTCCCCTGGGGCAGGACCCAGGTCCCCAAACACTTTTTATGACAATACCTTGCATATAAGCCTTTAAAATTAGCACTTTTGGTTTTTCATGTTCGTGTTTAACGGGGTTCGGATGTTTTTTGCCTGTTCGCAAGTTCTGGTGCAAACCGAACCGGGGGGAGTTCGGCTCATCCTTACTTATAAAGTGTTGGCTGGAGTTCAACTTTAACTTGTTAGTCAAGAACCTTAAGCCCTTTACACACGATCGGATAACCTATGGATTTTCGTCCGATGGATTTGACCATCGGAAATCCGATGAAACTGTTTTTCATCAGTCTTGGCCACACACCATCAGTCAAAAAACCGACCGTTCCAAACGTGGTGACGTAAAACACTCTGATGAGCCGAGAAAAATGAAGTTTAATGCTTCTGAGCATGCGTTGACTTGATTCTGAGCATGCGTGGGTTTTTTAACCGATGGACTTGCCCATAGACGATCGGAAATTCCCATCGGTTTTTTATCCATCGGAAAAATTTAAAACAAGTTCTATTTTTTCCATCCGATGGAAAAAAGACCGATGGGTACCATACACGATCGGTTTGTCTGATGAAAACCATCCATCGGACGGTTTTCATCAGTTAAACCGATCGTGTGTACGGGGCTTTAATGGCATCCCAGTCTTAATCTCTTGGGTTTAGTATTGAGTTGGCCCACCCTTTAGTTGCTATAACAGCTTCACCTCTTCTGGGAAGGCTGTCCACAATGTTTAGGAGTGTGTCTATGGGAATTCTTGACCATTCTTCCAGAAGGGCAATTGTGAGGTCAGGTACTGATGTTGGAAGAGAAAGCCGTTTTTGACCTAAAATTTAAAAATAAATAAAAATAAATCAGGAGAAGAGAAAGTGTAAGATAACATGTTTCCAATAGTTCAATCTCTCCTCTTTCCCTGGTTCCCATCCCTACTGTATTGCATAAATCCTTTTTTTGTAAATATTAACTCTGTATTATGACCACTAGAGATTTCTTGATTTCTGGGTTTTTATCTTATTTATTTTAAAACATCTTACTGGAACCTTCTTAGCAATATAGCGGTATACACTATTCACATACACGTATACACATACATACGATATACACATTATATTATATTACTATATTATATTAAGCATTAGGATGCCTGCCTTTACACACGCATGTAGTGTCTTAGTCCATAGGGTTCAATGTTGAATATTGAGTTGGCCCACCTTTTGCAGCTATAACAGCTTCAACTCTTCTGGGAAGGCTGTCCACAAGGTTTAGGAGTGTGTCTATGAGAATGTTTGACCATTCTTCCAGAAGTGCATTTGTGAGGTCAGGCACTGATGTGGACGAGAAGGTCTGGCTCGTAGTCTCTGCTCTAATTCATCCAAAAGGTGTTCTATCGTGTTGAGGTCAGGACTCTGTGCAGGGCAGTCAAATTTTTCCACCCCAAACTCGTTCATCCATGTCTTTTTTGAACCTTGCTTTGTGCACTGTCATGTTGGAACAGGAAGGGGCCATCCCCAAACTGTTCCCACAAAGTTTGGAGCATGAAATTGTCCAAAATGTCTTGGTATACTGAGGCCTTAAGACAGGGGTGCCCAACCTTTTGAAGAGCGAGGGCCGCTTAAGCAACTTGGTAACCCGTCACGGGCCACAATGAGTGGAGCGGGTGGATGGCATGTCCGTGTCTGCTCTGCATATGCAGAGCAGACACTGACACAGCCCACTATACTTTTTAGCGGATCGTATTGGAGGTAGGACACAAGTCAGTTTATGTCTGCCACTACTTAGAGGTGAACGGAGGGTCCAATTGGTCGAACTGTCGGACTGACCATGTGAAAGGGGCCCAACGCTGCTTTTACACTGATGTGCTGCGGTTTACCCGCACCGCAGGTGCAACACAGTGTACCTTTGGCTTTCCTGCACTTTGCAATAGACTTCTATTATATTCTGCAGGTTTGGTGCACTTTCAGAAAGCTCACCAAACCCTCAGGTAATAACAGAAGTCTATGGCTCAGTGCAGGTAACCCGCAGGTAAATTGCTCTGCACCTGCAGATCAGTTTTAAAGCAGCCCAGTAACCACTGCAGAACAGATATGCCTATATATACACTGATTTTAGTAATAAACTGACCTTTAATAACAGTATTCTATTCTATTCCGTCCCAGAGCAGGTGGTCGCGGGCCACATCCGAGGGCTCCACGGGCCACATGTGGCCCCCAGGCCACTGGTTGGGCACCCCTGCCTTAAGAGTTCCCTTCACTGAAACTAAGAGGCCAAGCCCAACCCCTGAAAAACAACCCCCACATAATAATCCCCCCACCACCAAATGGTTTGGACAAGGGCACAAAGCAAGGTCCATAAAGACATAGATGAGCAAGTTTGGGGTGGAGGAACTTGACTGGCCTGCACAGAGTCCTGACCTCAACCTGATAGAACACCTTTGGGATGAATTAGAGCGGAGACTGTGAGCCAGGCCTTCTCGTCCAACATTAGTGCCTGACCTCACAAATGTGCTTCTGGAAGAATGGTCAAACATTCACATAGACACACTCCTAAACCTTGTGGACAGCCTTCCCAGAAGAGTTGAAGCTGTTATAGCTGCAAAGGGTTGGCCAACTCATTATTGAACCCTACTGACTTAAGCCTCGTACACACGGTCCGACTTTCATCTGACTTTTCCGTGGATTTTTGTCCGAACGGAGTTGGCCGGGCACACCCATAGCATACACACCACAGGACTTTTCTGCAAACTTTCCCTAAACTTTTTCCAACATCACGTGGTTTTTCTGCTCTTTACCGCCACCCTTTGGTCAACTTCTGCTATTGTTGGTTGATTTTAACATTATTTGTTTTGTCCATCGGACAAAAGTCTGATGGTTTTCTGTACACACGGTCGGACTTTGCTCCATCGGACTTTTGTTGGCCAAAAGTTTGTCCGTTTTGCAGACCGAACTTTTGTCCGATGAAAACCAAAAAAGTCTGCCGATGGAGCGTACACATGGTCGGATTTTTCGTCAAACTTGCTCAAAATGAAGTTTGTGCGTGTAAAGGCAGGCGTACCAATACTTTTGGTAATATAGAGTATATTGAACCACTGAGCTAAAGCTAATTTCACAGACCATGTCTTCTGGATACAGTGTGAATTCATTGACTCAGATTTACTAAGAGCTTCTTCACACACAAGCAAGTCATACTGAACCCATCCCAGTGCTGACATCAGTACATTGCACAGTTTACTTTCAAAGAATTTGAATGAAATGTAAAACAGTTCCATTCACCTCATCAGTTTTGCAATCTGATGGTTCACATCCCATTGCACTGTGCTGGAAAAAAAAATGCACTGACAGCGACTACAGCAATTAGTAAAGGAAAAAGTTTGTTTGGGCCAGCTTGGCCAAAATTAGGTAGGAGGAAAGCTGAAGTTAGGCTTTAAAGTCTAACTCTAGCTTTTCTTTAACTTCAAATCGTTTCTAAGCAATTATTTACTAGTGTATTGTATTTTGAAAAAAAAAAATATATATATTATTATTATTCTTACAGTCACAAACATAAACCCAAAGAGATCTTGATTACTCTCTATGGAATCTTTAATCTGCGAAAAAACATATAAATGTTTGTGTGAAAATAGGTTTCCTATTCAATCAGCTGAGCTTATCCACCGATACACATCATATGCCTTACACTTATATATAAGATACTTTTTTATTCTATCTCTTCCTCTCTTTCTATTTTTTCTTTCAGTTCATGACTTCATCTAGGCCTTTTTATTTTCCCCTGTTAAATAGAAACTCTGGTAAAAAAAGAAAAAAAAAAAAAAACAACTCCAATGAAGGAGATTCATTGAACCAGAACAATATATTTATTTTTGCCATTATTTTGACATATGTGACATTATTTTTACTCCCTTTGTTTTTTTGTTTTGTATTCTTTTCATTCATGACATTTTCCTTTTTTTCTATATTAAATAGAAAAACTGGTAGAAAATTCTCTCATGAAGAAATTCATGTAATATTGTTACATTTTCAATATTGACATTTTAATTGTCTATTATCAATAAATAAGAATCTAAATTGTTTTTTTTTTTTTTTTTTGGTTTATTTAAAATTAAGTTAAATTATCAAACATATATGGGTTTTTATCAGAGATCATTCGTAAATAGAGTAAGTATTTTTATTTATTTTTTTATTTCAGACTAAATTCACCAAGTCATAATGGTTTAATTAATTTAAATAGTAATCATTAAGACAAATGAGAAATTCTATAACTTGATCCATCCATTTTGCATTGTATAGCATAGTTTTCCACTACTGTCATTGCATTAAATATACCTAAAGCCAAATAATATATATATATATGTATCTCTCTATCTGTCTATCTATCTCTATAGATATATATTTATATATATATATATATATATATATATATATATATATACACAGTGGTTGCGGAAAGTATTCAGACCCCCTTACATTTTTCCCTCTTTGTTATATTGCAGCCATTTGCTAAAATCGTTTAGGTTAATTTTTTTCCTCATTAATGTACACACAGCACCCCATATTGACAGAAAAACACAGAATTGTTGACATTTTTGCAGATTTATTCAAAAAGAAAAACTGAAATATCACTAATTATTCAGACCCTTTGCTCAGTATTTAGTATTTGCTCCCTTTTGATCTAATACAGCCATGAGTCTTTTTGGTAAACAAGTTTTTCACACCTGGATTTGGGGATCCTCTGCCATTCCTCCTTGCAAATCCTCTCCAGTTCTGTCAGGTTGGATGGTAAACGTTGGTGGACGGCCATTTTTAGGTCTCTCCAGAGATCCTCAATTGGGTTTAAGTCAGGGCTCTGGCTGGGACATTCAAGAACAGTCACGGAGTTGTTGTTAAGCCACTTCTTCGTTATTTTAGCTGTGTGCTTAGGGTCATTGTCTTGTTGGACGGTAAACCTTCGGCCCAGTCTGAGGTCCTGAGCACTCTGGAGAAGGTTTTCGTCCAGGATATCCCTGTACTTGGCCGCATTCATCTTTCCCTCGATTGCAACCAGTCGTCCTGTCCTGCAGCTGAAAAACACCCCCACAGAATGATGCTGCCACCACCATGCTTCACTGTTGGGACTGTATTGGACAGGTGCAGTGTTGCCAACCATCCGTAGAATAACGGACAGCTTCGCTAAAACAAGGCACTTTTTCCCTGTACGTAAAAGTCCGTAGTAAGGGAAAGGTGCCAGTAAAAATGGTGGCGATCGGCTCGGGGTCAGAACTGCGCAAGCGCAATGCTGGAAATCCCCGAGAAGATCCGATCCTGAGCCGCTGAGTCTGACTCCTGCACAGCCTCTGCCCAGCCCACCCGCCGCGCAGCCAATGAAGTCAGCGCATTTTCTGGCCAGCCTATGAACAGGCAGGATGGAGGAGCCTTGTAGAGTTGAGAGCAGAGCTGCATGTGTGACGGTCTGTGACCTGAGCGGAGGGAGCCTGAACAGTCGTGACCGGTGGTCTGGATACAGATAACAGAGCACACACATCCCCACCGGAGCAACGGATGGACCCCTGCCAGCCTGCCCGACTGAATGAGTGACGTGTGTTGAGCCTGCTGCCCACTGTTGCCATGCCCGGTGTCTTGGACCTAGTGAGTCAGTCAGAGCAGACTAGTAGTCGGACAGACAGTGAGTGTGACAAGAGAGACTACTATCTCGAGTCGACTGTGTGACTGTGTGTGAGGGTGAGCAGGGAGACAGCCAGGCTGGAATGATTCATTGATGGTGGAGGGAGGAGGGAGGAGGGGGCTCAGGTGGACCAGTGGTGCACCGTGCTGTCAGACAGGCACAGGCAGCAGTTTCACAAAAATGGCAGTGGTGAGATTGTACAAAATCATTGTATGCAATCTCTGTCTGCTGTCTCTCACACTGATATCTCCTGTATCCTGTCCGCATGAGTGTATCCTGTCCGCATAACCATCTCCTGTATCCTGTCCGCATGACCATCTTCTGTTCAATGTCTGCAATCCCTGACCATCTCCTGTACTATGTCTCCAGTCTCTGACCATCTGTTGTACCATGTCTCCAGTCTCTGATCATCTCCTGTACCATGTCTCCAGTCGCTGACCATCTCCTGTACCATGTCTCCAGTCTCTGACCATCTCCTGTACCATGTCTTCAGTCTCTGACCATCTCCTGTACCATGTCTCCAGTCTCTGACCATCTCCTGTACCATGTCTCCAGTCTCTGACCATCTCCCGTACCATGTCTCCAGTCTCTGACCATCTCCCGTACCATGTCTCCAGTCTCTGACCATCTCCTGTACCATGTCTGCAGTCTCTGACCATCTCCTGTACCATGTCTGCAGTCTCTGATTATCTCTTGTACCATGTCTGCCGTCTCTGACCATCTCCTGTACCATGTCTGCAGTCTCTGACCATCTCCTGTACCATGTCTACAGTCTCTGATTATCTCTTGTTCCATGTCTGCAGTCTCTGACCATCTCCTGTACTATGTCTGCAGTCTCTGATCATCTCCTGTACCATGTCTGCAGTCTCTGACCATCTCCTGTACCATGTCTCCAGTCTCTGACCATCTTATCTTTTATCATGTCTGCAGTCTCTGAAGGGGAGCCAGTAGAGGAGTCAAGAGTGGGAGCGCCGCCAGATTGGGGATCACAAGAGAAGTCAGATGTGTGTGGACTGTGTAGCAGAGACTATCAGATAAAACCAGAGCTGCCAAGCTGGAGTTGCCTGACTGAGCCCTGCACGGTGCACCTGAGAGGAGGTCAGTCTGAGGAGGGGTCACTGATGTAAGGGGGGGAGTGAACACAATAATGTAAGGGAGCACTGAAATAAAGGTTAAGACTTATATCAGTAACCCCCCTTACCTTAGTGAATTCACTCTGCAGAAGGTAATCTCTGGTCACCAGAGTCCCCCCCCCTCATTAGAGTTCCCAATTTTCCCCTTTACATCAGAGTCTGCAGGATTTCCTCTTATAGTGCAAGGGAGAACTCTGCGGACCCTGCGTAGCGCAGAGCCCCCCCTTACATCAGAGTTCCCCCTTAGATCATGATCTGTGGCATCGTCCTTTACATCAAGGTTTGCAGAGTTCCCCCTTGCCCTGTAATGGGGAACTCTGTGCTGGCTGTGTTATATTAACCTGACCTTCATGTAAATAGAGAAATTTGTTTTTTTACTTTTGTTTAACTTAAACACATTGCTAATAGCACTAGCAACATGTTAATAGTTTAAATACTAAAAGTTGCACAGTTTAGCACCGAAAACAGGCATTTTAGGTGCTTTTTTGAAGCGTCAACAATTTTTTTTCGTGTTGTTCGTATTTTTTAGGCATCTTGCCAGTAAATTTCACTTGGGGGGTTTGGCAATACTGGACAGGTGATGAGCAGTATAAAGACAAAAAATGCAGCGCCCAAAAAGTGTATAATAGCCCAAACACACAAAAGGATTGGGGCAAATAACAAACAGTGAAAATATACGGCCTACAAAAAGGCCTAGGATAATTAAATCCAAATGTGCATCACTCCAAATTATACCTTCACATGTGTATAAAAACTCATGTAAAATTAAGTACAGTGAACTAATATTAAAGTCCAATAAGAGTGACCAGTGTGTAGACTGGAAACGGATGACAGAAATGTTACATTAAATGTTAAAACATTAGAGCATTGTCCGCATAAAAGAAATCCAATGAAACTTCAAGATCATGGGAAACATATGTTCATAGATCTATAGCACACAGGGACGTGACTCCAACACCAGGGATGGGGGAAAGAAATGGATACTCTTACCCCTATATGTGGACATTGCCTGGTTTTCTCCACACATACCGCTTAGAATTAAGGCCAAAAAGGTCTATCTTGGTCTCATCAGACCAGAGAATCTTATTTCTACCATCTTGGAGTCCTTCAGATGTCCAGCGGCTGCAGTCTCCACTCGAAATGTCATTGGCTGAGCGGACCTACACTGCGAAGGAAGTTCCCCATCAGGTCCACTCAGCCAATGACGTAGGCGGGATCTGAGGTACAAGGAGGCGGGGGCGCCCTC
The DNA here is from genome assembly GCA_029206835.1 of Rana muscosa. Classification (NCBI taxonomy): domain Eukaryota; kingdom Metazoa; phylum Chordata; class Amphibia; order Anura; family Ranidae; genus Rana; species Rana muscosa. Next base: position 363,111,162 of record CM055118.1, on the reverse strand, counting down.
GTATCTCAGACCCCGCCTACGTCTTGGCTGAGCGGACCTGATGGGGGACTTCCTCTTCAGTGTAAAAAAATGAATAGACCCGCCCATTCACATGTTCCCCATCAGGTCCGCTCCTGATGGGGAACGTGAGAAGGGGCGGGTCTATTCATTTTTTTACACTGAAGAGGAAGTTCCCCATAAGGTGAGCTCAGCCAAGACGTAGGCGGGGTCTAAGATACGAGGGTGCCCCGCCCCCTCATACCTCAGACCCCGCCTACGTCATTGACTGAGCGGACCTGATGGGGAACTTCCTCTGCAGTGTAGGTCCGCTCAGCCAATGACGTTTCGAGTGGAGACTGCAGCGCTGGACATCGGATCACCGCGGGACATTGGATTACATTGCTGGAATGTGTTTTTGTTTTTTTATTTTTTTTATTTTTAATAAATGACGTTTCCAAGGTGTCTGTGTGTTTCTTTTTTTTTTTTTTTACACTTTCTTCGTGAAATGGTAGGGGTACAATGTACCCCTTACCAATTCACATAGGGGGGCCGGGGTCTGGGGGTTCCCTATTGTTAAAGGAGTCTTCCAGATTCCGATAAGCCTCCTGCTCGCAGACCCCCACAACCACCGGGCTAGGGTTGTGGGGATGAGACCCTTGTCCCCATCAACATGGGGACATCCTCCCCATGTTGAGGGCATGTGGCCTGGTACGGTTCAGGAGAAGGGGGTGCTCTCTCATCCCCCCTCTTTTCCTGCAGCCTGCCAGGTTGCGTGCTCAGATAAAGGGTCTGGTATGGATTTTTGGGGGAACTCCATGCCATTTTTTTAAAATTTGGGGTGGAGTTCCCCTTAAAATCCATACCAGACCTGAAGGGCCTGGTATGGATATTTGTGGGGGAACCCCACGCATTTTTTTTTAAATTTGCGGCAGGGTTCCCCTTAATATCCATACCAGACCTGAAGGGCCTGGTAATTGAATTTGGGGGGACCCCCACACATTTTTTTATTTTTTATCAATGACTTTTCTATGTATTGCCGGGAGCCGACAATTCATTATAGCTGCAAGTGAGTTTTAGATTACTTTTTTTCCTTCAGAAATGACACTTTGTGCAGGGACAGCACAGGAAACAAGCACGACTTTACAGGCATACTATTCACACACCCTAGGTACGAAATTTAAAGGAATATTTCACTTTTATTGTTTCACTTTAAGCATTATTAAAATCACTGCTCCCGAAAAAACGGCCGTTTTTAAAACTTTTTTTTTGCATTGATACATGTCCCCTGGGGCAAGACCCGGGTCCCCAAACACTTTTTATGACAATAACTTGCATATAAGCCTTTAAAATTAGCACTTTAGATTTCTCCCATAGACATTTACAGGGTGTTCCGCGGCTTTTCGAATTTGCGGCGAACACCCCAAATTGTTCGCTGTTCGGCGAACATGTGAACAGGCAATGTTCGAGTCGAACATCAGTTTGACTCGAACTCGAAGCTCATCCCTAATCTCTAGGATGATCAGAAGAAATGGACAGCACCTGAGTTAAATATATGAGTGTCACAGCAAAGGATCTGAATACTTAGGTCCATGTGATATTTCCATGTTATTTTTTGTTTGCCCAGAGTTCCACTTCCTCTCAATGTTCATGATGTTTTTCTTATATTAAAAATTAACTAAAAGAATATAGGCAGTCCAATTAGCAAAGAAAACATTCACTGAGCTTATTAAATAAGGTGAAGCCAAGGTCACTTCAATCAACCAAATATGTGTTAAAAAAAAGAAATGGTGTTTTTTTTTTTAATTTCCCATTTCCCAAGCTGTATTCAAAGGGTATTCAAAGTCACAGGTTCACCTTTTTGCCACCAATCATTTTGCAAAGTCAACGTTTTTTTTTTCTGCTATGGTTAATACATAAGAAATTATATTACTCTTTTCTGATTTCACACAGACCACACAAAAAGATAATGTCAACATATTCTTCTTTTTGGGATTTAAAAGCAATGCTGTATATAATCTGCTGCTCTTCACCTTGGTCCTTATTATATACATTGTGACAATATGTGGAAACTGTTTGATCATCATGTTGGTATATTACAGCAAGACCCTTCATTCTCCCATGTACTTCTTCCTCTCCCAACTCTCTATATCTGACATCATGCTGACCACAGATATTTCTCCTAACATGTTAAATATTGTTCTACATGAGCGGTCCTCCATATCCTTTTCTGGTTGCATCGCTCAATTGTATGTCTATGGCACAATAGAAATGTTTGAATGTTTCCTTCTGACAGTGATGTCCTATGACCGCTATCTAGCCATCTGCTCTCCTCTGAATTATGCCTCTATTATGAAACAAACACTTTGCATTAAACTAGTTCTTGCATCCTGGATTTTCAGCTTTTCTATGACATTAATACCAACACTAAGCGTAAGTCAACTAGAATTCTGTGGTTTGAATGTTATAGACTATTTATTTTGTGATTTCAATGCTCTTGTGGAACTTTCCTGCTCAGATACATCCAGACTTCAAATGGAAATTACCTTGTTGTCCTTCCCTGTGCTAATATTACCCGTCCTAGTGATAGTGGTTTCATATACTTATATTGTTTTAACAATATTAAAGATATCCTCCTATTCTGGAAGACTGAAATCCTTTTCCACTTGTAGCTCCCATCTCACTGTTGTGTTTATATTTTATGGAACCCTAATTGCTGTATATCTGATTCCAAATGAAGGACAATCACAAATGATCAATAAGATGATATCCTTGTTGTATACAGTGTTTACTCCCTTTGTAAACCCTTTCATATACAGCTTGAGGAATAAAGAGATCAAGGACAATTTAAAGATTTATATAAACAAAAGGATTTTTATTCAAAACCTTTGGTAAAAGTTCAATTATTTAAATATATCTGTTTAAACTTGTAGAGAACTTGGTGTGCACTGGTCTCCAAATATTAGACTTCTACCGTACCGAAGCAATGCTTAATAATAAATTGGATGTTATTTTTTTATATAATAAACATTTATGGAAAAAAAAAATTGGTATTCAATTAGTCAAATTAGGTTCCTAAAATAGGCTACCGCCCTTCAGGCCTTTATTCCATGGCACCTCTTAAAACTCCCCTTAAACTGTGTTTTGTTTTTGTTAAAATGTCTGCTTTATGACCTCTAGAGATTTCTTGATCTAACAATGTGTTTTTAACTACTAACTGGACCCAATATCTCTTTTTACTTGCCAGCCACTGCAAATGACACTAGAAACTCAACAGTCTAATTTCTGTGTGTATCGTCCTTAAGCCTAGTACAGATGGGCCGAATGTCGGGCGTCATTCGGCCCTTGTGTATGGCAGACGGTCCAACAGAAGCTTCTGTTGGTCGAGCATGCTGGGAAAACCAGCGGCTGACACGATCCCGAGCGCTTACCAGAGTGTTCTGCCGGGGGGGGGGGCTGAAACGAAAAAATACTAGTGGAATGTACTAGACTTTTCTTCGTTTGATCTTCTGGATGTGCAAAATACTATTAACTTGACTCCTACAGGGATCCACTGTTTTATGTTTGTGTATGGGCCATTGTATTGCAAACAACAATTTTCTCCTCATATTGGGGGAAACAACTCAGTCTAACCCTCACCCTTTTCACCTCTCGCAAGGACCATGAGAAAAACTACAGGATGTCTTTTTGCTTCACCCAACTTTTTTAATTAAAATTTTAGGTAAAAAACACTACATTTAAATGGGGTACTGATCTTCCCTACATATTAAAATATGTTGGATACAATTAGGTAGATTTGGTATTAAAGTCATAGGTACTTGCACTGTTTTGAGAGCAAGTATGAGTATTCATCACTTTAATACCAAGTCTACCTAATTTATTTCAAAATTTGAAATAAATTATGAAGATGTAATAGGGAGGATGGGTACCCCTTATATGTCTGATAGTTTTGACCTAAAATTATAAAACAAAATCAGGAGAAGAGAAAGTGGAAGATAACATGTTTAATTTTACTTGTTTATGAGTATTATTTTCTTTCAAATTCCAATAGTTCAATCTCTCCTCTTTCCCTGGTTCCAATCCCTACTGCATTGCATAAATATTTTTTTTGTAAATATTACCTCTGTATTATGACCACTAGAGATTTCTTGATCTCTGGGTTTATATCTACTTTATTTTAAAACTCCTTAGTGGAACCTTCTTAGCAATATAGCAGTATACACTATACACATTACTATATGTGCACAAACAAGGTCCATAAAGACATGGATGAGGGAGTTTGGGGTGGAGGAACTTGACTGACCTGCACAGAGTCCTGATCTCAACCCAAAAGAACACCTTTGGGATGGATTAGAGCAGAGACTGCAAGCTAGCCTTCTCGTCAACATCAGTGCCTGACCTCACACATGTGCTTCTGGAAGAATGGTCAAACATTCCCATAGACACACTCCTAAACCTTGTGGACAGCCTTCCCAGAAGAGTTAAAGCTGTTATAGCTGCAAAGGGTGGGCCAACTCAATATTGAACCTTTCAGCCTAAGACTGGGATGCCATTAAAATTCATGAGTGTGTGTAAAGGCAGGTGTCCCAATACTTTTGGTAATATAGTGTATTTAGATATATTTGATTAGATATAATTTGATGTAACCTGTGGCTTTCCTTGATTACACAGAAAGAGTGACAAAGAACATATGGGGCAATGATAATAACAAGATTTATATATTTTTAGGTACCACATTCCTCAACATTAGACGTTGAAATAGAATCCCTCCAAACAAACCTCTTAGGACTTTAATGGTACCATACTAAATACTCATGTATAAAAATATCTAAATTTTATTCAATCAATTAAAATCAAACCTTAAAAAAAGAATGTCCATTGCACATGTTGTTGACATTATACATCTCTCAGACAGGGATATCACCCAAAATGCGCAACCATTGGTCGCAATAAAAGGGATAGAAAATGGAGTCTCCACATTGAACATGTTTCACAGGTCAAGGCCTGCTTCTTCAGGAAACAAACATTTTTTATTGATATCTGAAACATAAATAGATAGGTTGTACTTTACAGTATCATATAATAAATATAATAACACCTCCATATTTCAAAAGCATACAGCCTACAGTGACAGGTCCCCAACTGCCATACTTTCCCCAGAAGGCTATCCTTGCCTTCCACTAGCAAATGGAATGTAATATGTCTTTGATGCTGGATCACCCTTTCAGTCACAGGGTATGAACATATGACCATGAACACATGGTTTAGCAAGCATGGGGCAGGAATTCTACATATCCTTTATTGTACATTGGGTCAATATGCTGATTGCTGGGAAGGATGCAGGATGGGGAACATCTCTGGAGAAGGTGGTTGCAAATCGTGTCATGTACATTGGTTACAGTACAGTCACTTGTACAGCCTCCTCCTCTCTAGCACCATCCTCTAGCTACTCAGAACCATTAGTCCCTCCAAGCATCCCAGAGCCTACAGAACATCACAAGCTAAATGCAGCAATGCTGTTTTGAAGACAGGAGCTACACTTCTGGCAGATCTCCAGGCTTAGAGGTGGCTGACCCCACGCCATCTTTACCCAACAATGCCATGTGTGACAATGATATGCTGCATAACAAACGCTTTTAACCATATTTTCAACACTACACTACAAATTTGTTTAAACCACATCACTCATGCCCATAATATGATTGTTTTATAAGTACCATTTAGTGGTCATAATGCAGTATTTTTCCTGAATATTTCTGGTTCAATCTATTTTATTGAGTTTTCATAAGAGTTACAACATAACACCAGTGTAAAAGAAGCTCTGTCCTCCCCTTACAAAGAGTCAATTTCCAGAAATATTTCAAACAAGAAAATGTTGCATTAAGGAGTCGCTGACGATAATGTAATCCAATCAGACAAAACAGTGTATTCTGATGGCGGGAAAGTCTGAATACAAAGACACAGCAGGGGAATCCCTCCATCCACATCAAGTGTGCAAATGGGGGAATTGGGTAATTTATTTTTTTAATGAGGATGTAAACCCGATTCATGAAATTTGAGCTGGGCACATATATCTGCAGTATTTTGTTATCTCTCTTCAATGAGCTAAGTCCCATATCGCTCTCCTGAACTGTTCCTCTGTTATCAGCCTGATAACTCTTGATAAATTCTTGGACACTTTATACAAAAGCAGCCTGAATCTTCAGTCCGGGGAGGTTGCTAAAATAGATTAGCAGGGAGCAGGTCTTATTACACAACACCTCTGAGAGTCTCTGCCTATGATGAGAGGGGGTTTGTGCCCTTCCTCCAATCAGCAATGTTAGCTATCTTGGCTGTATGCCCAGACATCACACTCTGTGTTAACCAGGAAGAGAAAATCTCCTAATAGGATCTCAACTTTCTAAACAGTATATAAATGTGAAGACAGCAGATATACATGTAAAACCTATGTAGGGAGATTTGGTTCATCCCCGTGTATCATCTGAGGCTGATCAATTCACTGGGTGTATGGGGGGTTTACATTCACTTTAAAGCAGAACTTCACCCTCCAGGACTTGTTGCCTCCCATCCACCCCTCCTCTCCTCTGCTTTAAAAATTGGGAATTTTTGGAAAAGAAGGAGGGGGCAGGGCCAGGTGGTGTGTCCTCGGTGAAGCAGACGGCTTAACCCAGAAGAACCTGAAGCTTACCGATGACGTCACAGAAGATGATGGTGGTGTGGGACCGAGGGGTGGGTGCAGAGAACAAGTGGGTCTCAGCAGGACAAAGCTGGATCTGCTGGATGGGTGAGTACCTTAAATGTGCAGAACCTGCAACCAGGTTAGTGGGGGGTTAAAAAAAAGAGGGGGTATTGAGTATAAAGCTCCCCTTTTACCTGCTGGTTGAATGAAAAAAACTACTCATCTACGGCCAGTTTTGCCAATTACAGCTGTCATATAGAAAGGGGATGTTTTTTCTTCCTCCCTCTTGGTCTTTTCTCCAGCTACATGGGGACAGTATTGGAACATTGGTGATAAGGACAGATTGATGCCTTCTGTTCATATCTTTGCCTTTCCTTCTTCCCTTTCTCTCCCCATGTAGTCCTCCCTCCTTCATCTGCCCTGCTTGTGACTCTGCATACTTACCTGCATTATTATAACCTCTGTTTATCCTGACTACGGATGGGCTATCTGTTCCAGTCAAACATGAGTTCGACTCGAACATTGCCTGTTTGCCCTTTCACCGAACAGCGAACAATTTGGGGTGTTTGCGGGAAATTCGAAAAGGCGCGGAACACCTTTTAAAAGTCTATGGGAGAAATTAAAAGTGCTAATTTTAAAGGTTATAATGTGTGTAAAAAGGGGTAGATGGCGCTGCACTTTGCTAGAGTGTGGGTAGATGGCTGGAGCCAATCTTACTAAACCCTGTGAGTAGAAGAAAAAAATTGGTGATATTAAATCCACGCAGATAATGAATTAAATGTCAGGTAACCAAATGAAAGGGTGAACCCACATGAGGTGTGAGCTCCCTTCAGCTGCTCAGTTAAGCTGCGTGAGAGGGACCCGAGCATGGGTGGTAGGCTCCAGAAACGGTAGGTTACCCTATTGCTGAACAGCAATTTGTGAGTGGATCGCTCTTCCTGTGGTGTGTGTAGTTAATTGTGGCCACTATGGGGTTAAGTGGACACGACCAGCCAAGAACCACTTGCTAGCTGTGCTCAATGTGAAAAAACTCTGCAGTGTCCCACACCAGGAACACTTAATTAATTGTGCAACACAAATCAAATAAATGCAAAAAAATATATAAATATAAAAAGGAATAAAGTGAAAAACTGGAAATAGTTCCACACAAAATAAGTATAATGTGACATTTGTGAAGTCTTCCAACGCTGAGGATCACCTTTGAAAAAGTCACATGACGAAACGCATCAGTGGACCAGTCAACACAGACGTCTTACGTCCTATCTGGCTCAGGGGAGAGCAGCGTTGGAACGCACGCTGCCAGCACTATTCCTCCCCAGTGCAATTTGGAAGGCCTTTGTATTTTTCATTGCTTTTAACATAACTTGCATGGTATCTAATCCATTGGGACTTTTTTATATAATAAATTCACACCTTTTAAATCAATATAACACCATGTGGGTTTTTTCCATTTGTGACCTGCTTATGTAAGACGCTGACAGCAGCGGATTACCCATCCAGGATCAGAGTTGGAAACGGTGCAGCAGTAGATGACCATCTGACCGGGGAGCAGCGGTTCATCCACCCTACCACTCTTATGTTCATCACCCCTGCAGGGGTATACAGCTCTGGTGAGTAGGGATCTATAGGGGGGAGCACAAAGTCACCGTAATACTCACCTGATGACCAGCGTTGGAAGACTTCACAAAAGTCACATTATACTTATATTGTGTGGAACTATTCCCAGTTTTTCACTTTATTCCTTTTTATATTTATATATTTTTTTGCATTTATATGATTTGTGTTGCACAATTAATTAAGTGTTCCGGGTGTGGGACAGTGCACAGAGTTTTTTTACATTAAGCACAGCAGCACTTTACTGCGGTGGCTACACTTAGCCAGCTCAGCATTTGCACAACCACTGTTGCCGTTGGTAGGCTGGGAAGCCTTTGGACTAATTTCTTTCATGCCACAGACTAATCACGTTTTACAGACTTTCATTATAGTAATTTGTTTGTGGCTTATGGCATTTGTTTAATTAGCGCACTGCACATGCATTGCACAGCAGGTGAGGAATCCTGCCACATATTTACACATTTTTCTCCCACTAGGAGACTCAGATTTCTGGTTTTGTTTTTTTAGTTCAACTATTTACCCAACTAGGAGCCGACATACCTTATAATACACCCCTAGCAAGTGGTTCTTGGCTGGTCGTGTCTACTTAACCCCATACTGGACACAATCAACTACACACACCACGGGAAGAGTGTTCCACTCACAAATTGCTTTTCAGCAATAGGGTAACCTACCGTTTCTGGAGCCTACCACCCATGCTCGGGTCCCTCTCACGCAGCTTAACTGAGCAGCTGAAGGGAGCTCACACCTCATGTGGGTTGACCCTTTCATTTGGTTACCTGACATTTAATTCATTATCTCCGTGGATTTAATATCACCAATTTTTTGTCTTCTACTCACAAGGATTTAGTAAGATTGGCTCCAGCCCTCTACCCACACTCTAGCAAAGGGCAGCGCCATCTACCCCTTTTCACACACATAATTTTCTTTGGGCCCTTTGGGTACTTTAAGGGGGCAGCAGCCCACACCAGGCACCTAAGTGCGGAACTGTTAAGAGGTGTACAATTTTAAAGGTTAATAAGTTATTGTCATAAAAAGTGTTTGGGGACCTGGGTCCTGCCCCAGGGGACATGTATCAATGCAAACAAAAGTTTTAAAAACGGCTGTTTTTTCGGGGCAGTGATTTTAATAATGCTTAAAGTGAAACAATAAAAGTAAAACATTCCTTTAAATTTCGTACCTGGGGGGTGGGGTGTCTATAGTATGCCTGTAAAGTAGAGCATGTTTCCCGTGCTTAGAAAAGTCCCTGCACAAAATGACATTTATAAAGGAAAAAAAGTCATTTAAAACTGATCGTGGCTATAATGAATTATCAGGTCCCGGCAATACAGGTAAAAGTCAGGTCTGGTATGGATTTTAGGGGGAACTCCACCCCAAAAAAAAATTACGTGGGGTTCCCCCCAAAAATCCATACAAGACCCTTATCTGAGCACGCAACCTGGCCGGCCGCAGGAAAAGAGGGGGGATGAGAGAGCTCCCCCCTCCTGAACCGTACCAGGCCTTATGCCCTCAACATGGGGAGGATGTCCCCATGTTGATGGGGACAAGGGCCTCATCCCCACAACCCTTGCTTATGGAATCTGGAAGCCCCCTTTAACAAAGGGGGCCCCCAGATCCCGGCCCCCCTATGTGAATTGGTAAGGGGTACATTATACCCTTACCATTTTACAAAGAAAAAGTGTGAAAATTTAAAAAATTACAGGAGACGGCTTGAGACAAGTACTTTATCAAAAAAATAAATAAAATAAAAACATTCCAGCAATGTATTCCAGTCTGTCCAGCCTTGTAATCCATTCTCGATGTCCAGCGATGATCAATTCTCCAGCGAGGAACGAAGCATGATCTTGCCTGCACCGGCTCTCCCCTCCAGCGAGAAACAACGCATGATCCTCCCTGCACCAGAGCCCCCCAGCTAGTGATGCGCAAGCTGTTTGACAGTTCTTTTATAACCGAGGGCGGGGCCACCCTTGACATGGACGGGTGACCCTGATCCAGTCTGTCCAGCCTTGTAATCCATTCTCGATGTCCAGCGATGATCCATTCTCCAGCGATGCTCTCCAGCAAGGAACGAAGCACGATCTTACCTGCACCTGCTCTCCACTTGTCAGGAACGAGTATGGAGATCGAGATGCTAAGAGGGCTCCCCTTGCGGCTGAGTGCAGCGCAACCCTGGAGTTGGGAACAGGGAGCGCGGTGCCCACAGAAGCACGGTTGGCCAGGTGCTTGCTTGCAGTCTGATGAGCTCAGCCACTGAGGGATGGCGGAGGCAGGCAGAACTGAGCTTGTTATGTTCAGATGAACGGAGATATCGGAAGCCAGGCCGGGGGTCAAACACAGGAGATCAGTCCAGAGCATATACAGGGGCGAGCCAAGGTCATACACGTGCAGGGTCCAGGTACAAGCCGAGGGTCAAGCCGGGTGGTCAGGAAGCAGAAGCAGAGTCCAGAAGCAGGCCGAGGGTCAAACACAGGAGATCAGGAAGCAAGGTCAAGGCAAGCCGGGTCACAACGGATAAGCACTGATCAGGAGACAAGGTCAAGGTACACAGGAGACTGCAGAGATAATCCAGCAATGAGCAGCTCCAGCAGCAGGCTTAAATAGACCAGGAAGTTAGTCATGTGATCTGTTCAGGTTACAAGGAGGAAGTACCGCCCACCTTAGTCATGCTGTGCACCATGGCGGCCATGATTGTCTTGGGCAGAATTGCCAGTCCTTCTTCGGCTATTTCCCTGACAGTGCCCCCCCCCGAGGGGCAGCCTCTGGATGCCCAACCTAGACCATCTTTCTGGGTACCTGTTGCGAAAATTTTGCAAAAGTCTTGGAGCATGTAAATTATCCATTGGTTCCTAAGAATTTTCCTCTGAAGAATACCCCTTCCATTTAACAAGAAATTGAGTCTGCCTACCTCTTTTCCGGCAATCTAGGATGGCTTCAACTTCATATTCAGTATCGTTAGCTACGATAACTGGTGGAGGTGGCAACTCCTCTCTTCCTGGAAATGGACTTGGCACAGCTGGTTTCAGAAGGGAGACGTGGAACACCGGATGGATCTTGTAGGAGGCCGGTAAAGCGAGTTCAAATGCCACAGGGTTCACTTTCTTCTTGATCTCGAATGGACCCACAAACCTTGGACCAAGCTTCCTGGAAGGGCAAGAAAGTCTGAGGTTAATAGAGGAAAGCCATACCTTGTCACCCACCTTGTAGATGGAATTCCCTCTTTTTCTCCTGTCATGTTGTTTCTTGAAGTCTTCCTGAGCCTTTCGCATGGTCTCCTGAAGGATTCGGTAATTGGTTTGGAAGAAGTTTATCCTATCCTGAACGGCTGGTACCGGAGATTCAGGAATGGTGTTGGGAAGAAAGGATGGGTGAAAGCCATAGTTTGCCCAAAAGGGCGACTGATTGGTGGCCGTGTGTATGGTATTATTGTATGAAAATTCCGCACAAGGTAGCAAGGAGACCCAGTCATCTTGGGAGAAAGAGCAGAAGCACCGCAGGTATTGCTCTAAGGTCTGGTTCGTTCTTTCTGTTTGGCCATTACTTTGAGGGTGGTAAGCAGAGGAAAGACATAAGTCAATTGACAAGATCTTACAAAGATTCTTCCAGAAACCAGAGGTGAATTGAACCCCTCTATCGGAGACTATATTGTCGGGTAACCCATGAAGTCTGACTATCTCCTTAATGAAAATTTGTGCAGTGTCCATGGCGGAGGGGGTGCCAAGCATGGGCAGGAAGTGGGCCATCTTTGATAGTCGGTCCACTACTACCAAGATTGTTGTAAAGTTCTCTGATGGAGGGAGATCGACTATGAAGTCCATAGAGATGTTTTTCCAAGGCTGCTCCGGAACTGGTAAGGGTCTTAATAGACCCCAAGACCTGGTCTTGGGACCCTTGTTACGCTGGAAAACCAAACAGGACTCAACATATTTTTTACAGTCTGATCTTAGGGAAGGCCACCATAGGTAACGTTGGACAAGGTCGATCGTCTTCCGGACCCCGAAATGCCCGGCCAGCTGGTGATCATGAAATCTTTTCAAGGCCTGCAGTCTGACTTCCTGGGGGACAAAGATTTTGTCCTGATGCCACAGAAATCCCGCGTGACTGCTTAAGGTAGAAATTTCCGACTCTGGGCAGTGAAGAGAGGCTTGTACAATGGATGCTTTTACGTCTGGCTGAATCAGAAGGAAATTTTGTGTGGACAGGATTGTACCGGGAGTGGTTTCTTCAGGGGTGTCTGGGAACATCTGAGACAGAGCATCCGCCTTTCCATTTTTAGATCCGGGATGAAACGAGATGTGGAAATTGAATCTCGAAAAGAATAACGCCCACCGAGCTTGACGCGGTCTCAAACGTTTTGCAGTCCTCAGATATTCTAAATTTTTATGATCGGTAAAGATCATAATGGGATGTGCTGCACCTTCAAGTAAATATCTTCACTCTTCCAGGGCTGTTTTGATGGCCAAAAGCTCCCGATCTCCGACGTCGTAATTCCTTTCCGGTTGTGTCATTTTTCGAGAGGAAAAGGCTACAGGATGTAACAATGATTTGGGGCCCTGTCGTTGAGAAAGGATAGCTCCTGTGGCCACTTCGGAGGCATCGACTTCCAAAATGTAGGGCAATGCAGGGTCAGGATGCTGAAGAACTGGTGCTGAAACAAACACTGTTTTAAGTCTGTCGAAAGCTGCCTGAGCCTCCGGGGACCACTGGAATCTGGAATGCAAACGGGTTAGTTGGGTAACGGCTGATATAATGGCTGAAAAGTCCTTAATAAATCGTCTGTAAAAGTTTGAAAAGCCAATAAACCTTTGAACACCCTTCTTGTCGGAGGAGACAGGCCACTCCAGGATCGCTTTTACTTTCTGGGGATCCATGGCCACTCCTTTCGTAGATATGACAAGACCCAAAAACTGGATAGATTCTTTCTCAAAGTCACATTTTTCGGCTTTTACAAATAGTCCATGCGTTCTTAGAATAGTTAGTACCTTTTTCATGTGCACTCGATGAATCTCCAGCGTGGCTGAGAAGACAAGGATGTCATCCAGGTAAACAATGAGGAAGTTGTCAAGATGGTCTCGGAAAATGTCGTTCACAAAGTGCTGGAACGTGGCTGGAGCATTGCAGAGGCCAAAAGGCATCACCAAATATTCGAAATGTCCGAAACGAGTTCGGAAAGCTGTTTTCCACTCATCCCCCTCTCGAATGCGAACCAGATTATAAGCACCTCGTAAGTCCAGTTTGGAGAAAACTCGAGCAGAACGGAATCGTTGGAAGAGTTCCGGGATGAGAGGGAGTGGATAGCGATTTTTGATAGTGATCTTATTCAGATCTCGATAGTCTATACAAGGCCTAAGCGTTTTATCCTTTTTTTCGACAAAAAAGATGCCAGCACCTGCAGGGGAAGAAGAGGGACGAATGAATCCCTTTTTCAGGTTTTCATCGACATAGAGTCGTAATGTTTCGAGTTCAGTCTCTGATAAAGGGAAGATACGACCAAAGGGAATTTCGGAGCCTGGGAGCAAGTCAATAGGGCAGTCGTAGGGACAATGAGGTGGAAGGGAGTCTGCTCCCTTCTTGTCGAATACATCCAGAAATTCTAGGTAGGCAGAGGGTAAATGAGGATTGGAACTAGAAACAGGTTGTATGGTCAGGCAGCTGGTAAAGTCCTTAGGGCCAGGGGACAGACAATTCTTCTGACAGTAAGCAGATGAAAACAGCACTTCATTCTTCAGCCAGTCAATGTGAGGGTTGTGTGCTCGTAACCAGGGAACTCCCAGAATGACCGGAAACAGAGGAGAGCACAAACATCAAAACGTACCAGTTCCTTGTGGCCAGAGCTGGTTGTCATAGGGATTGGCAGGGTCTCATGGGTTATCAGTCCAGAACTGGGTGAAGATCCATCAGCCAAATGAACTGTTAACTGCTGCTTCTTGGTAACAAGGAGAATTCCAAGTCCTTTGGCCAAGTTGATGTCTAGGAAGCAGCTGCAGGCCCCAGAGTCGATGATGGCTGAAAGCCGGATCTCTTCCCTGGCCACTGATAGGGAGATAGCGAGGACAGGGTGAGATGAGGTAAGTCCTGACACTTGACAATGTACTGGGGGTTTGAAGAATGGTTTCTTCGGCCTGAGGTGGCAATTTTGTAAGAAATGGCCATTGTCTCCACAGTAAAAGCAAAGGTTCGCCTTTCGACGGTAGAGTCTTTCCTCAGGTGATAGAGCAGGCCGAAACAGGCCCATCTGTCTGGGCTTGACTTCAGGTATAGGTGGACTGGAGGCGAGAGAAAAAGAGGATTCTGGCAGTCCTTGAGCTGATTGGAGAGTCTGAGACTTCTCGAATAGACGTTCACGTAGGCGTCTGTCCAGTTGTATGGCTAACTGGATGAGGCCCTCCTAAGGTATCTGGGATTGCTACCCTGGCCAGCTCGCCCTTGAGGGACTCCGATAGGCCCAGACGATATTGGTACTTCAGGGCAGCTTGATTCCAACATGTGTCTGCGGCCCATGTGCGGAAGTCCACAGTGTAATCCTCTGCGGGAAGTTGCCCCTGCTGCAGGGCGTGCAGGCATTCTCGGCCGTAGTCATACGTTGGGGATCATCGTACAACTGGGCCATAGCTGTGAAGAAAGTGTCAACAGAGTCAGTAATGGGGCTCTTCTGTTCCAGTACCCCGTGGGCCTACACCTGGGGGTCGTCTAAGAGTAAGGAGATAATGAAACCAACTTTAATATTCTCTGAGGAGAAAGTTCTTGGTTGAAGAGCCAGGTATAGTAGGCAGGCATTTTTAAAAGTCCTAAACTTTCTACGGTCCCCCGAGAACCGTTCAGGGGTCGGCACACGTGGTTCAGGAAGGGGGATCGGCACCGTGAGAGGATCCTCCTGAGACATTGCAGCAGAGGGAGTACAACTGGAGGTAGGTCTTGGATCAGGAGATATAGGAATGGAAGACAAGTGATGCAGGTGACCCTCTAATTGCTCATGGGCGTCTTGTAGTCTTTGCACTGTTTGGGTAAGTGCAGTGATCTGCTGGCACATAGCCTCTATAGGGGAAGCGCCTCTGTCGATCTCTGACATGGCTGGATTATACTGTCAGGAACGAGTATGGAGATCGAGATGCTAAGAGGGCTCTCCTTGCGGCTGAGTGCAGCGCGACCCTGGAGTTGGGAACAGGGAGCGCGGTGCCCACAGAAGCACGGTTGGCCAGGTGCTTGCTTGCAGTCTGATGAGCTCAGCCACTGAGGGATGGCGGAGGCAGGCAGAACTGAGCTTGTTATATTCAGATGAATGGAGATATCGGAAGCCAGGCCGGGGGTCAAACACAGGATATCAGTCCAGAGCATATACAGGGGCGAGCCAAGGTCATACACGTGCAGGGTCCAGGTACAAGCCGAGGGTCAAGCCGGGTGGTCAGGAAGCAGAAGCAGAGTCCAGAAGCAGGCCGAGGGTCAAACACAGGAGATCAGGAAGCGAGGTCAAGGCAAGCCGGGTCACAACGGATAAGCACTGATCAGGAGACAAGGTCAATGTACACAGGAGACTGAAGAGATAATCCAGCAATGAGCAGCTCCAGCAGCAGGCTTAAATAGACCAGGAAGTTAGTCATGTGATCTGTTCAGGTTACAAGCGGGAAGTACCGCCCACCTTAGTCATGCTGTGCACCATGGCGGCCATGATTGTCTTGGGCAGAATTGCCAGTCCTTCTTCGGCTATTTCCCTGACACCACTCCAGCGAAAAATGACGCACGATCCTCCCTGCACCGGAGTCTCCCGGCTAATGACGCGCAAGCTATTTGACAGTTCTTTTATAACCGAGGACGGGTGACCCTGCCCCCTCTAACGCGTCACAGGAAACCCCTGTGACATGTTAGAGGGGGCAGGGTTACCCATCTACGTCATGGGTGGCCCCGCCCTCGGTTATAAAAGAACTGTCTAACAGCTTGCGCGTCATTAGCCGGGGGGCTCCGGTGCAGGGAGGATCGTGCATCGTTTTTCACTGGAGTGGAGAGCAGGTGCAGGCAAGATCATGCTTCGTTCCTCACTGGAGAGTAGGGATGAGCCGAACACCCCCCGGTTCGGTTCGAACCAGAACTTTCGAACGGACCGAAAGTTCGCGCGAACTTTAGAACCCTATTAAATACAATGGATGTGAACGTTCAAAATCAAAAGTGCTAATTATAATGGCTAATATGCATGTTATTATTCTAAAAAAGGGTTTGGGGATCCGGGTTCTGCCCCAGGGGACATGTATCAATGCAAAAAATAAGTTTTAAAAACTGCAGTTTTTTGGGGATCAGTCATTTTAGCGATGCATAAAGGAAAAGAAAAAAGTGAAATATTCTTTTAAATATCATACCTGGGGGGTGTCTAAAGTATGCCTGTGAAGTGCCACGTGTTTCCCGGGTTTAGAACTGTCCCTGCACAAAATGACATTTCTAAAGGAAAAAAATGATCATTTAAAACTGTTTGCGGCTTTAATGTAATGTCTGGTCCCGGCAATATGGATGAAAATCATTGAGAAAAATGGTATGGGTACCCCCACCCCGAAAATCATTGAGAAAAATGGCATGGGTACCCCCCCACCCCACTTGTATGGATATTAAGGGGAACCCTGCACCCAAAATTAAAAAAAGGCCCTATATACTCTGAACAGCAGTATACAGGCGGTGCAAACAAGACAGGGACTGTAGGTTTGTTCTTTTTCTAATTTGGAACAGGTACATTTTTTAAATGTAGCTCTAGCCAAAAATTCTATTTTTAAGCTTTTTGGAGAACAAAGGAAAGGGTTATCACCCCTGTAACATTTGTTTTGCTGTCTGTGCACCTGTTTAGAACATTTCACCTCACTTTCCGTCCCAATGACAAATGTTTTTGGAAAAGTGGGGTTTTTATTGAAACAAGGATTGGTGATAAAGCATCAGTAGAGAGGAGACACCTTTTTCCCATATTAACTTTTACAGGAGAGAATTTCCCTTCCTAGGGGTAGATTTCCTCTCACTTCCTGTTGTCTCCTTCCGTTTGCAAGTAGGAGTCGTTTGTATGTTGGATGTTTGAAAGTAGGGGCCTGCCGTATATACTCTGCAGAAATTTGCCCCTTAGGTGTCGGTGTTACCACAACACTGTAAGCCCTCACAGTTACTCTTGGTGGGCACTGGAACGCCCTGCTGTGAACTATTATATCAGGAATTGTAATTACATGCCATTGTTGAACAGTGTTAGGAAAAATTGGGCCTTTGGTGGTGGTGCTGGTGCTACAACACTGTCAGCCCTCACAGTTACTCTTGGTGGGCGCATGAATGGGCCCTACTGTAAATGATTAGACCAAGAATTGTAATTGCATGCCCCTGTTGAAGAGGGGCAGAAAAATTGAGCCTTTGGTGGTGGTGGTGGTGTTGCCACAACACTGTAAGCCCTCACAGTTACTCTTGGTGGGCGCAGGAATGGGCCCTGCTGTGAATTATTAGATCAAGAATTGTAATTACATGCCCCTGTTGAACAGGGGCAGAAAAATTGGGCCTTAGGCACTGGTGCCACAACACTGCAACCCCTCACAGATACTGTACTTGGAGCACAGCAATGAGCCCTGTTGCAAAGTATTGCATCAAAAATTGTAATTACACGCCCCTGTTAAACAGGGGCTGAAAAATTGGGCCTTAGCCACTGGTGGCGGCACCCAGAAACAAAAATGTTCTTCCAAGCTATCATCAGGAATAGGATCATTGAGGAGGAGGAGGATAGTCAGTCAACATAACAGGACAGTCACTCAGCATCAGCATAGGCAGTCTTGAAGGGATGTAACATTTCAAAATAAATTATTCTGTTATATCAGCTTCAGGTGCTTGGTAGCTGGTGGTGATCCAAGACTGGTTCATCTTTATGAAGGTCAGTCGATCAACCGAGTCGGTGGACAGGCGCACCCTGTGATCCGTGACAAAGCCTCCAGCAGCACTGAATGTGCGTTCTTAGAGAACGCTGGATGCAGGACAGGCCAATTGAATACTGTGCAAGCTCTGGCCAGTGATCCATCCTCAAGACCCAGTAAGCCAGAGGATTTTCGGTGGGAAAGGTGTCCAAGTCTGACCTTGCCCCTAGGTATTCCTGCACCATGTATATCAGACGCTGGCGATGGTTGCTGGAACCGATCATACCTTGGGGCTGCGGACTAAAGAATTGTCTGAACGCATCGGTCAGACGGCCACCTTCCCCACCGCTCCTTCTTTGACTGACCGAAGCCTCAGCAACTCGTTGTCCAGGACCAGGAGTTTGTAACCTCCCAGTCTCTGGGAACGCGTTGCACAGACCTTTCTTCAAGGCCTCCCGGAGATGTCTCATCATCTGCTCCCTCTGCGATGGTAAGATAAGGTAAGCAACCTTACCCTTGTACCGTGGATCAGGGAGAGTGGCCAGCCAGTAATGGTCCCTCTCCTTGATCCGAAGAATACGAGGATCCTTCCGCAGACTTTGCAGGATCAGGGAGGCCATGCAGTGTAGGTTAGCTGAGGCATTCGGTCCGGAGTCCTCTGGGTCACTAAGGACAACATGATCCGCAGCCACCTCCTCCCAGCCACGTACAAGTCCACGGGTTTCTTGGGACTGTAAATCATCCCTAAAAGACTGCTGCTGTTGATGCAGAGTGCCAGGCTCCACCTCCATGCTGACACAATCCTCCTCCTCCTCGTCCTCTTCCTGTGCAATGGGTGGGACTGAAGGAACACTGTTTGGGTAAAGGGGGCCTTGAGAGGCGAGGAAGTCCTCCTCTTCCTGCCTCTGTTCTCCCTCAAGTGCCCTGTCCATTATTCCACGCAGAGTATGCTCCAACAGGTGGACAAGAGGTACAGTGTCACTGATGCATGCACTGTCAAGGCTCACCATCCTCGTGGCCTCCTCAAATGGTGCCAGGACAGTGCATGCATCCCTGATCATGCCCCACTGGCGTGGTGAAAAAAACCGAGCTCCCCTCACCCTGTCCTGGTGCCATAGTCGCACAGGTACTCATTGATGGCCCTCTGCTGCATGTGCAGCCGCTGCAGCATGGCCAACGTTGAGTTCCACCTGATGGGCATGTCACATATAAGGCAGTTCTTGGGCAGGTTTAACTCCTTTTGCAGCTCAGCCAGCCGAGCACTGGCATTATATGATCTGCGGAAATGCACACAGACTTTCCTGGCCTGCCTCAGGACATCCTGTAAGCCCGGGTACCTGCCCAAGAACCGCTGCACCACCAGGTTAAGGACGTGAGCTACACAGGGCACATGGGTCAGTTGTCCCTGTCAGAGGGCGGAGAGGAGGTTGGTGCCATTGTCGCAAACCACCATTCCTGGCTTAAGCTGGCGTGGCGTCAACCACCTCTCGGCCTGCCCCTGCAGAGCAGACAGAACCTCTGCCCCAGTGTGGCTCCTGTCCCCCAAACACACCAGCGCAAGCACGGCATGGCATCTTTTTGCCTGCGTACTTGCGTAGCCCCTTGAACGCCTATGGAGCACCACTGGTTCCGAGGACAAAGCACAGGAAGAGGCCATGGAGGAATAAGAAGAGGAGGGGGTGGAGGAGAGAGGTGTGTCACAACCAGTAGTAGCATTTTGGAGGCGTGGCGGCGGAACAACCTCCAACACTACTGCACCTTGTCCTGCATCCTTCCCAGCTGCCAAAAGAGTGACCCAATGGGCCGTAAAAGAAAGGTAACGTCCCTGTCCATGCCTGCTGGACCATGAGTCAGCGGTAATTTGCACCTTACCGCTGACCGCCCTGTCCAGCGAGGCATGGACATTGCCTTCCACATGCTGGTAGAGAGCCGGAATCGTCTTCCATGAGAAAAAGTGGCGTTTGGGAACCTGCCACTGAGGAACCGCACATTGCATAAGCTCACGGAAGGGGGCCGAGTCTACCAACTGAAAAGGCAGCAGTTGAATTGCTAGCAATTTAGCCAAGCTAGCATTCAACCGCTGGGCATGTGGATGGCTGGGAGTGAACTTCTTTCGACGGTCCAGCAGCTGGGGCAGGAAAATTTGCCTGCTACAATCGGACGTCAGTGTTCTGCTAGCAAAGTGCCCGCAAGTACTTGGCTGTGACACACCTAATTCTACACCTTCATTCCTCTCAGTGCAGGTTTCAGAGAGGACTGAAGGTATAGTGGGGTTGGAGATCCCAGCTGATGAGGAGCAAGGAGAGGTGCGCTTTGTTCTTTGGTGTGGGTCTTTAAGGTACGCTTGCCAACGAGCTGCATGGCAGGTCAACATATGTCTAGTCAAGCAAGTGGTGCCCAAGCGGCTGATGTTTTGGCCACGCGAGATATGCTTGAGACATATGTTGCAAATAGCAGCGGTGCGATCTGCTGCACTCGACTCAAAAAAGGCCCACACCAAAGAACTTTTGGAATAGCGGGCAGAGGCAGCGCCCTGCACAGGCGTAGCTCTGCGGTGTGATTCAGTCGGTGTGTTGCCCTTACGCTGGCCCCCGGAGGGCATCCTGCCTCGTTGGAGATGTGCCTCCTCCTCATCCTCCTCCTCCTCCTCTCTCCTATCAGGCACCCACGTGGAGTCAGTGACCCCATCATCCCCTCACTCCTCATCACTGGAGCCAATCTGGCAGTATGCTGCAGCTGCTGGAACATGACTGCAAGATTGCTGTCCTTCTTGAGCATCCCCTCTCTCTGCGCTCACGCTACTGCCTTCCTCTAGCTGGGTATCATCATCAGACCCTTCGAAACGCTGGGCATCCTCCTGGAGCATGTACCCAACACTGTGCTATAACAGTTTCGGGGGACTCCTCAGGAGGACATGGTGGGTCTAGGGAAGGAGTGACTGATGATGACATTGATACGAGGGAAGAGGACGCTTTGGCAGCTGCTTTGCCAGTACCCTGAGCCTGGGTGAGAGAGGATGAGGAGGATGAGGAGGGCTTGGTCATCCACTCTACCAATTCTTCGGCATGATGCGGCTCAACACGTCCAGCTGCTGAAAATAAGGACAAGCGTGTCCCATGGCCACGTGCTGATGACAATGCACCGCGTCCATGACCAGCACTGTTGCCCCCAGACACAGAGCCTACTTGTCCTCTTTTATTGGCTTGTGACTGTCTGCCTCTCTTTTTTGGCCTTCCAGACATAGTAATGACCTGCAGGGAGATGGGAAAACCAGCAATTGGGTAGTGTATATTGTGCTGGAGGCACACAACACCCACTAACTCCAGCAGATGCCTGTATTAGAGAACAGTAATGACGGGTATATACAGGTGTACACTGTGCCACTAACTCCTGCAGATGCCTGTATTAGAGAACAGTAATGACGGGTATATACAGGTGTACACTGTGCCACTAACTCCTGCAGATGCCTGTATTAGAGAACAGTAATGACGGGTATATACAGGTGTACACTGTGCCACTAACTCCTGCAGATGCCTGTATTAGAGAACAGTAATGACGGGTATATACAGGTATACACTGTGCCACTAACTCCTGCAGATGCCTGTATTAGAGAACAGTAATGACGGGTATATACAGGTGTACACTGTGCCACTAACTCCTGCAGATGCCTGTATTAGAGAACAGTAATGACGGGTATATACAGGTGTACACTGTGCCACTAACTCCTGCAGATGCCTGTATTAGAGAACAGTAATGACGGGTATATACAGGTGTACACTGTGCCACTAACTCCTGCAGATGCCTGTATTAGAGAACAGCAATGACGGATATATACAGGTGTATATTGTGCTGGGGGCACACAACACCCACTAACTCCTGCAGATGCCTGAGAAAAGAATAGAACATAGAACACAATGTCCCTGCCTATGTATCTCTTTCCCTCCCTGCCTATCTAGCTTAGAGAAGAGCAATGACAGATATATACAGGTGTATACTGTGCTGGGGGCACACAACACCCACTAACTCCTGCAGATGCCTGAGAAAAAAATAGAACACAGAACAAACTGTCCCTGCCTATCTATCTCTTTCCCTGCACGCCGGAACACACTGCATGGGGCCGCCACACTGGCAGCCTTTTATAGTGTGGGGCTTGTACTAAACCCCCCTGAGCTATGATTGGCCACAGGCATCCTGCCTGTGGCCAATTATGGCTCCCCTCGCTGCCGGCGCTGTGATTGGCCAAGCATGCGGGGTCACAGTGCATGCTTGGCCAATCACAGCGCTGGGATTGCACTGGGATGGCGCAGTGTATTGTAGGCCGTTCAAATCACTCGAATTTGGCGCGATCATCGTCGAACGTTCGAACAGCCGATGTCAATTTTGGCTTTGGCCAATTATGTCTTAGGGGGTTTAGTACACGCACCACCCTATATAATGCCGCCTCCGTGGCGGCCTTGTGTAGTGTGTTGCGGTGTTGGTTAACGAGAGAGCTTACAGAGAGACAGAGAGACAATGTCATTTATATTATGTTAGATAAAGCAGGCAGGCGAGCCAGTTGGCTGCAGTTACAGTGTGTAGAGGATATATATGCATCCTAGGTTTTGTATATATATTGTGACAGAGCATCCCAGAGAGAGCCTGGGAAAGTCCTATTCGGGGTTTATACATCTCCCAGGCTCCTCTCATATACATTCAGGGATCTCTGAGCCAGGGTCCAGTTCAGGTGTTGGTTCTCTCCCACAGGTTAATTAAAAGCTCACCTGAGCAGACAGCCTTTGCTCAGCCTGGGAAACACAGACAACGTTGGTTTGTGAGAGCAAGAAGGTTGGTAAAACTTGTTACTCTGTGAATGTGGAAGCTGACAAGCGTTAGGCTTGTCCAGCCTGGTAGTGAGGGCCTGTACATACTGTGTAGTTAGAGCCGAGACACGGCTAGGCTTTTGTTTAGCTATTTTTTCTTCTGTTTGTTTCCAGCACACTGTACAGCACCTGTCATTAGACTTTGTATATAGCACCAATAAACAACACTGTTTACACTGATCCAATGGACTTGGTATCTGTGCCTGCTCATCCCAGGGAGTTTTTGTACCCGCTACCTGCCCCCCAGGTTACATATGGTGGAGGCTGCGACCAGCTGTAGTAAGTTACTACTTAAAAGGCCAGTACCTAAAGTGACAACATGGAGGACCTCCTCAAACAAATGGTGTTGGCAAATGCCGCGTTGCAGCAAGAAAATGCTGCACAACAGCAAACTAACGCTACACAACAGCAAACTAACGCTGAATTGCGGCAAGCAAACGCTGCACAACAGCAAGCCAACGCTATCGCACAGGAGCAAACCAAGGTGCTGTTCCAACAGATTGATGCTGTACAGGAGCAATCGCAGAGGCTGTTTGAACAGCTTGCCACTGCTGCAAAAGCGGATAGGAAAACCCTTACTGAGGTTTTGGAGACGCTAGCACAGGGGTCACCTGCGATAATGAAGGATATTGGAGACAAGCCCTCAACCATCCATGTGGGTTGCTTTCTTTCAAAGATGACGGCAGATGATGATCCAGAGGCTTTCCTACTAACATTTGAACGGACCGCTGAGAGGGAAGGTTGGCCCCAAACCCAGTGGGCAGGACTGATCGCCCCCTTACTTTCTGGAGAAGCGCAGAAGGCCTACTATGATCTGGAGTCAGCAGAAGCGGGAGATTATGAGAAGGTCAAGCGGGAAATCCTGGCACGACTTGGCGTTACCTTGGCTGTTCGAGCTCAGCGGGTCCACAGCTGGTTCTTCCAAGAAAAGAGGCCCCCAAGATCGCAGATGTTTGATCTGATCCACCTGGTTTGATCTGATCCACCTGGTGCGGAAATGGCTACAGCCGGAGTCCCTGTCTGCGCCACAAATAGTGGAGCGTGTGGTCATGGACCAATTCCTGAGGTCATTGCCAATTCCCCTGCAGAAGTGGGTGAGTCAAGGAGACCCCAAGTCAGCAGACAACCTGGTGGAGCTCGTTGAGAGGTACTTTGCTGCAGAGAACCTGGTCACCACCCCTACAGCCGCACGGACTTTCCATCCAAAACCACGGTCTCCCCAGGCAACCGGTAAGACTGTTCCAGGGGAAGTGGGTGGTAAGCATGGCAAGGAAATAGGGGGGAGGAATTTTGGTGCCAGGACTGAAGTTTGGCGGCCCAAGCAAGGGAAGCCACTGCCTGTCAGCAAACCAGATTGGGGAAACATCAGGTGTTTTCGTTGCCAAGAACTGGGACATGTTGCAGCAAACTGTCCATTAACAGATGAACCAATGCAGTGTGATCTATCTTTTAGAAGGCAGTCTATGTTTGCTGCCGTTTCATGCGCTGCAGTGCCAAATGTGGGAAAACATATGTGTCAAGTGACTATTAATAATAAGCCTATTACGGCCTTGCTGGACTCAGGAAGTCTAGTTACTTTGGTTACAGCTGAGATGGTTGAAACTGTGAATTTTCATGCAAAAAAAGTTGCTGTGATCTGTGTACATGGGGATACCCGCGAGTATCCAATAGCCACTGTTCGGTTTAAAACTAGCTTAGGTACGGTGACCCATTCGGTCGGACTGGTGCCCCACTTGGTGCACGAGGCTATCATTGGTAGGGACTTCCCTAAGTTTTGGGAACTGTGGGATTGTCCCGACCCAGTCGCAGTACCTAACTCAGTCGCAGAGCCAGAACTCATGGCCATTACTGACCTTGTGAGTTCAGGGGACTCCTCTCAGGGCTCTCCGGGTGATCCTTTCTCAGTTATGGCAGGAGAGCTGGGGGAGCCTGAAGAAGTCCCCACAACCAGTAGAGCTGGACAGCCGTCTGCTGAATCTGAGCCTACGTTAGAGTTTACTGATCTAAATGTGCACAAGGAAAATTTTGGTACGGAACAGAGAAAAGACCCTACCCTTGCCAGGGCCTGGGAAAATGTGGTGGTGGTTGATGGGGTACCTGTCGAACCGGGGGACGGGCCCTGTTTTCCATATTTCTGCAGCAATGAGGATTTACTGTATCGTGTATGTAAAACTAATGGTGAAGTGGTTGAACAGTTGGTAGTCCCTAAGCTATACAGACGGGTGGTGTTGGAACTTGCCCATGGGCATTTGCTAGGAGGCCATTTAGGGGTTGAGAAAACCACTGAAAGGGTGTTGTGCAGGTTTTACTGGCCTGGGATATGGAAAAATATCGAGAATTATTGTCAATCCTGTCCTATATGTCAGATGTCAGCCCCCCAACCCCACTTTCGAAGTCCGTTAGTGCCCTTGCCCATTATTGAAGTGCCCTTTGAAAGGATTGCCATGGACCTGGTGGGTCCACTCCCCAAATCTGCCCGCGGTCATCAACATATCCTCGTGATCATGGATTACGCTACCCGTTACCCCGAGGCCGTTCCCTTACGCACTGCATCTGCTAAAAACATTGCCAAAGAGCTGTTTATGGTGTTCAGTCGGGTTGGCATTCCGAAAGAAGTCCTTACAGACCAAGGTACCCCATTCATGTCACAAATAACTAGGGAGCTCTGCAAGTTATTTAAGGTGACGCAGTTGCGTACCTCAGTGTACCATCCTCAAACGGATGGCTTGGTGGAACGCTTCAATAAGACATTAAAGAGTATGTTAAAAAAGGTTGTTGATAAGGATGGGAAAAACTGGGACTTCCTGATACCTTACTTGATGTTCGCCATCAGGGAAGTTCCCCAGTCCTCTACGGGGTACTCTCCATTTGAGCTGCTTTATGGGAGACACCCTCGGGGACTCTTAGACATAGCCAAGGAAACTTGGGAGGGGGAGCAGACACCTCACAAAAGTGTTATTGAGCATATCGCTCAAATGCAGGATAGGATTGCAGCAATCATGCCGGTAGTAAAAGAACATTTACTGCAGGCCCAAGCAGCCCAACAGAGGATATACAACAGGGGGGCCCAACTTAGTGTTTTCTCACCTGGTGACCGGGTCCTCGTGTTAGTTCCCACTGTTGAGAGCAAATTCCTGGCTAAGTGGCAGGGACCCTTTGAAGTAATTGAAAGAGTTGGGGAGGTCAATTACAAGGTGTATCAACCAGGTAAAAGGAAGCCCGAACAGATTTACCACATAAACCTGTTAAAGCCCTGGAAGGATAGACTGGCATTAACTGCCAGGTCTCTCCCGGTAACCCTTAAGGGTACTGAATCCCCTCTGATCCCTGAGGTCACGATTCCAGACACCCTGTCATGTTCCCAGAAACAGGAAGCTAGAGAGTTCCTGATAAGGAATAAAGAGAAATTTTCAGAGTTGCCGGGCACGACTTCAGCAGTTCAGCATGATATTGTTACTGAACCTGGGGTCCGTGTCAAGCTCAAACCATACCGAATTCCCGAAGCTAGAAGAAAGGACATCAGTGAGGAAGTTAAAAGGATGTTGGAGCTAGATGTTATTGAGGAATCCAATAGTGACTGGTCTAGCCCCATTGTATTAGTCCCAAAACCGGATGGCACTTGGAGGTTTTGTAACGACTTCAGGAAGCTTAATGCGGTAACAAAGTTTGACACATACCCAATGCCCAGGGTAGACGAGCTTATAGACCGACTTGGCAAGGCCCGTTATCTGACCACTTTGGACTTGACCAAAGGATATTGGCAAATACCCCTGACTGGTAGGGCCAAAGAAAAGACTGCATTTGTGACCCCGGAGGGGTCGTTTCAGTATAAGAAAATGCCTTTTGGGTTGCAAAATGCCCCTGCAACATTTCAGAGGGCTATGGACAGGACCCTAAGACCTCACCGACAGTATGCTGCAGCCTATCTGGACGACATAGTGGTGCATAGCACTGACTGGGAGTCTCACTTGCCCCGTGTCCAGGCTGTCCTGGATTCCCTTTTCAAAGAAGGGTTTACGGCAAATCCCAAAAAAATGTGCCATTGGGCTAGAGGAAGCCAGGTATTTGGGCTACACTATTGGCCGGGTGTCATAAAGCCCCAGGTGAATAAAATAGAAGCCATCCAGGAGTGGCCACGTCCTGCAAACAAGAAGCAGGTCAGGGCCTTTCTTGGCATTGCGGGGTACTATAGAAGATTCATCCCAAATTTCGCAACTAGAGCTGCCCCACTGACAGACCTTACAAAAGGGAAAGCCTCCGTAATGGTGAAATGGTCTCCAGTAGCAGAAGAGTCTTTTCAAGTACTGAAGAAGGCTCTTTGTGCACAGCCAATCCTATACTCACCCGATTTCTCCAAAAACTTTTTGGTCCAGACGGATGCATCTGATGTGGGTATCGGGCAGTACTTTCACGGGTACACAATGGGGAAGA
The DNA here is from genome assembly GCA_029206835.1 of Rana muscosa. Lineage (NCBI taxonomy): Eukaryota > Metazoa > Chordata > Amphibia > Anura > Ranidae > Rana > Rana muscosa. The sequence goes on along the minus strand of CM055118.1, from coordinate 363,083,752 downwards.
ACACCCTGTGGTGTACTTAAGCAGAAAGCTCAATGACCATGAAAAGAAGTACGCAGTCATTGAAAAGGAGTGTCTGGCCATAAAGTGGGCCGTGGACGCGCTCAGGTACTACTTGTTGGGGCGCCAGTTTGAGTTGATAACTGACCATGCTCCCCTGAAATGGATGGCCCAAAAGAAGGAGACTAATAGGCGGGTGAACCGGTGGTTTTTGGCCCTACAAGACTACGCCTTTACAGTAAAACACAGGCCAGGTGTTGAGATGGGGAATGTAGATGCCCTCTCCTGTGTTCACTCCTGTTGGGCTACAGGTGTTCCAACCCTGGGGTTGAAACAAGGGGGGAGGATGTGTGACAGAGCATCCCAGAGAGAGCCTGGGAAAGTCCTATTCGGGGTTTATACATCTCCCAGGCTCCTCTCATATACATTCAGGGATCTCTGAGCCAGGGTCCAGTTCAGGTGTTGGTTCTCTCCCACAGGTTAATTAAAAGCTCACCTGAGCAGACAGCCTTTGCTCAGCCTGGGAAACACAGACAACGTTGGTTTGTGAGAGCAAGAAGGTTGGTAAAACTTGTTACTCTGTGAATGTGGAAGCTGACAAGCGTTAGGCTTGTCCAGCCTGGTAGTGAGGGCCTGTACATACTGTGTAGTTAGAGCCGAGACACGGCTAGGCTTTTGTTTAGCTATTTTTTCTTCTGTTTGTTTTCAGCACACTGTACAGCACCTGTCATTAGACTTTGTATATAGCACCAATAAACAACACTGTTTACACTGATCCAATGGACTTGGTATCTGTGCCTGCTCATCCCAGGGAGTTTTTGTACCCGCTACCTGCCCCCCAGGTTACAATATTTATACACTGTATTCAGTTTAGCTAGATCCGTTCCTGGTATTCTCTATACTGTGACAGGCAGGCAGGTGATTGTGCTAGCTGCAGTGTTTCACTTAGTGTACTGTGTGCTTTGCATAGCGTTCACCTAAAGCTCACCCGAATACAATTAGTGGTATTCTCATAATAAAACCACAGGCAGGGAGCTGCATTAATTTCATTTAGTGTACTGTAGTACTTCTGTCCTTTGCACAGCGTTCACTTAAAGGAGCCTGAATACAATTTGTGGTGTTCTCATAATAAAACCACAGGCAGAGAGCTGCAAGTAGTTTCAGTTAGTGTACTGTGTCCTCTGCACAGTGTTCACCTAAAACTAACTGAAGACAATTGCTGCTTTTCTCATACTAATACCACAGCAGGCAGTTGATTCTAATAGATGCATTATAATCAATACATATATATATATATATATATATATATATATATATATATATATATATATATATATATATATATATATTGTGAGGGGGTTAGCTCGGCAGCGGGTGTGTGTGACCCCCGGGATGGGCTCCCCACACAAAACAGGCCCAGCAAACGGAGGTTGTGGTTTTCAAAATCAAAAAAGGTGCGGTTTATTTTCTATTTACAGTGACAAAACACAGCAAAGCAAAAGAAACATAACCAAAATAAATCCTGGTCAAGTTGACCTCTGACTAAATATACAGGTTTCCTAACTAACAACTGGGATCAGCCTAGTGCTGTCCTAGTCCCTAAGTCCCTGGTTTTAAATGTCCAAGCAAATAGCCACACAGGCTTTGTCTCACCGCACAGGGGTTCACTCTCCCTAGACAGTCCACACAGGTCTGGTTCCAGGCATGAGCTAACATCTAATGAAGCTGGAAGTTCTTATAGAGGCCTAAATGAGCTGACAAGCTTCAGCTGGCCTCATCAACTCCCTGTCTGTACGACGCCCAGCCCTCTCCCTAGAGGTATGAGTCATCCATGAGCCCACTAGCCTTATACAACTCTCCACCTAGTTGTATAAGTCGGCGTAAAGCCTGAATCTGGGCGAAATATATCTACCCCCCTGGATGCAACCAGGTGACTTTACCTTCCTGCTGTCACATACCCCCCCCTCTTGTTTTAACCTCGGGGTTGGAACACCAGCAATCAGGCATTCATGTACTCGAGACAAAGCATCCACATTCCCCATTTGAACGCCAGGGCGATGCTTTACTGTGAAGTTGAATTCCTGGAGGGCCAGGAACCACCTATTCACTCTTCTATTTGTTTCCTTGTTTTGAGCCATCCACTTTAACGGAGCGTGATCCGTAACCATGTCAAAGTGCCTACCTAGCAGGTAGTACCGAAGGGAATCTAGAGCCCACTTCACCGCTAAACACTCCTTTTCAACGGTGGCGTAATTTACCTCATGGGACTTCAACTTCCTGCTGAGGTAAATGACTGGGTGCTCTTCCCCGTTCCAGACCTGGGACAATACTGCTCCTAACCCCACATCTGACGCATCACTTTGTACGACAAAGTCTTTAGAGAAGTCGGGTGAGTACAACACTGGCTGGCTACATAAGGCTTGTTTCAAGAATTGGAATGCTGCCTCAGCCTCGGGGGTCCATTTAATCATGACCGACCCTTTCCCCTTCGTCAGGTTGGTTAGGGGCACAGCCTTAGAAGCAAAGTGGGGAATGAATCGCCGATAATACCCAGCGATTCCCAGAAAGGCTCGTACCTGCTTCTTGCTGTTGGGACGTGGCCAACTCTGGATGGCCTCGACTTTGTTGAGTTGGGGTTTTATTACTCCCCTCCCAATGGTGTACCCAAGATATTTGGCCTCCTCCTGCCCAATGGTACACTTCTTGGGGTTAGCCGTAAACCCCGCTTCCCGAACAGAGTCCAGGACTGCTTGCACTTTTGGCAGATGTGAGGCCCAATCTGTGCTATGGACAATTACGTCATCCAGGTAAGCCGCAGCATACTTCCGATGGGGCCTCAGCATCTGGTCCATTTTCCGCTGGAATGTGGCCGGCGCATTCTGTAACCCGAACGGCATTCTTTTATATTGGAACGCCCCGTCTGGGGTTACAAATGCGGTTTTCTCTTTGGCCGACTTGGCCAGGGGGATTTGCCAATACCCTTTTGTGAGGTCAAGAGTCGTCATGTATCGGGCTGTTCCCAGCCGGTCGATCAACTCATCTATACGTGGCATGGGGTAGGTGTCAAATTTTGTAACTTTGTTCAACTGACGAAAATCGTTACAAAATCGCCAGCTCCCATCCGGTTTAGGCACCAACACGATGGGACTAGACCAATCACTTTGGGACTCCTCTATCACCCCTAAGTTCAGCATTTTCTGTACTTCCTCCCGTATTGCCTCCCGTCGAGCCTCGGGGATCCGATAGGGTTTTAACTTCACCCTTTCACCGGGCGGGGTAATGATGTCATGCTCTACCCCAGATGTTTGTCCCGGCAGCTCAGAGAATACCTCCTTGTTGCGAAGCACAAACTCCTTAACCTCCTGTTGTTGGGGTTGTGACAAGGTGGCTGCTATTCCAACCTCAGGAATCACGCAACCAGTTTGAGCTGGTGACCAAGTGTCTGCGACTAGGGACTCTCTATCCCTCCAGGCTTTCAACAGATTAACGTGATAGATCTGTTCGGGCTTTCGCCTTCCTGGTTGTCTGACCTTGTAATTCACTTCGCTCACTTTTTCCATTATCTCGTAGGGGCCTTGCCATTTGGCAAGGAATTTACTTTCAACCGTAGGGACAAGTACCAATATCCTATCCCCCGGGGAAAAGGTACGGGTCTTGGCTCCACGGTTGTACACTCTCTGCTGTGCCAACTGCGCTTGGGCCAAATGTTCCTTCACGATGGGCATTACCTGTGCAATTCGATCTTGCATCAGGGCGACATGCTCAATCACACTCCTGTGGGGAGAACTCTCACTTTCCCAAGTTTCCTTGGCAATATCCAACAGCCCTCTTGGGTGTCTCCCATACAGTAACTCAAAGGGGGAGAATCCCGTAGAGGATTGGGGCACCTCCCTAATAGCAAACATCAAATAAGGAAGTAAACAGTCCCAATCCTTTCCATCTCTATCCACCACTTTCTTCAACATTTGTTTTAGGGTTTTGTTGAATCTTTCAACCAGCCCATCGGTTTGGGGGTGATACACAGACGTACGCAATTGCGTCACTTTGAACAATTTACACAGCTCTTTCATAACCCGGGACATAAAGGGTGTACCTTGGTCCGTAAGCAGTTCTTTACAAATACCCACCCGGCTAAAAACAAGAGATAGCTCTTTGGCTATGGTTTTGGCCGAGGTATTTCGGAGAGGGATCGCTTCTGGATAACGGGTGGCATAGTCCATTATAACTAATATGTACTGGTGCCCCCTAGCGGACTTGATTATAGGACCTACCAAATCCATGGCGATCCTCTCAAACGGGACCTCAATGATGGGTAGAGGGACCAGCGGGCTACGGAAATGTGGCATCGGGGCCAACCTCTGACACACAGGGCAGGAGGAACAATAATTTTCTACGTCCTTCATCACCCCCGGCCAATAGAATCTCTGTAATACCCTCTCTCGGGTTTTCTCTGTCCCCAGATGACCTCCAAGAATGTGCCCATGGGCCAACTCCAACACCAACTTCCTGTAAGGTTTGGGCACCACAAGCTGCTCAACGGTTTCTTCTGCCCTTTTTGCCACCCGATACAGTAGGTCCTTCTCTACGCTGAAGTATGGGTAAGTGCAGGTATTATCTGGGTTCACTAACTCGCCATCTATTTTCACTACGTTTTCCCGTGCCTTTATTAGGGCGGGGTCTTTCAACTGTTCTGTGGCAAAGTTTTCCCTGTGAACCTCAAGATCAGAAAACTCCACAGACGGTAGGTTTTCGTCTGAGGAGGTGGGCTCCTCTCCAGTTTCTTGAGTCTCCCCTGCCAATACTGATAAGGGAAATTCCGGAGAGTCCTCACCACTCTCAGGGGAGTTCTGGCTATCACATTCCTGGTACATAGGGGCACCAGTGAGGGGCTCAGGATCATCCCACAGTTCCCAGAACTTCGGAAAATCCCTTCCCACAATGGCGTCATGCGGTAACTGAGATACTAAGCCCACTGGATGAGAGAGGGTACCTTTGGGGGTCTCGAAACACACTGTAGTCACTGGATACTCTCGGGTGTCCCCATGCACACAAATAACAGCTACCTTGCTATTCCCAGAGACCTCTGTTTTAACTAACTCAGCCTTTATCAGGGTCACAAGGCTACCTGAATCCAGCAATACCACAACATTTCTACCATTAACACACATTTTGCATAAATGTTTCTCAGTTCCTCGAATGGCAGTGCATGCGACTGTCGCACACAGCGACTGACGTCTGCCCGTCAGAAAGTCACACTGCATGGGTTCCTCCACAACCGGGCAATTGGCTGCAATATGTCCCGCTTGCCGGCAGCGGTAGCAAACGATCCTTCTTGCCGCCTCTTGAGCCGCTGATTTCCCAGGCTGTTCTCGCCAAACTTGGGGTAGAGCTCCCACCCTCTCACTCTCTCCACCCTCACCCCTTGGAATCCTCTTATCCGCCCCTGGGGATGGTCTGGTCTTAGGGTGGAAAGTCCGAGTGTCTCTGGAAGAGGCCGTCAGGTTCTCTGTAGCCAAGTATTTCTCCACACGATCCACAAGACCATCGGCCGTCTCTGGGTCTCCATGGCTTACCCACTTTTGGATGGCAGTAGGAAGAGCTCTCAAAAACCGATCCATTACAACACGTTCCACAATCTTTGGTGCGGACAAAGTCTCTGGCTGTAGCCACTTTCTGCTCAGGTGAATGAGATCATACATTTGAGACCTGGGGGGTTTTCCAAGCTGGAAAGTCCAGTTATGCACACGCTGAGCCCGGACAGCCTGGGTGACACCCAGCCTTGCCAATATTTCAGCTTTTAGCATCACATAGTCTTTTGCTTTGTTAGGCTCTAGGTCATAGTAAGCTTTCTGCGATTCACCAGTTAACAGAGGAGCCACCAGTCCAGCCCACTGCTCCTCAGGCCACTTTTCTCTTTCAGCGGTCCTTTCAAATGTGGTCAAAAATACCTCTGGATCATCCTCTCCAGTCATTTTTGTCAATAAACGACTCACCCCAAAGGACGCGGTATTAGTGGGACGGCTTTCCTCACTGGTCTGCGGACGTTGCTGCATTACTGCTTCCATCTGTTGTTGTAGTCTCTGCTCTTGCTTCTGCAACAGGTCTATGAAGCGGGCCTCAGATTGCTGCTGGGCTCGTTGCTGAGCCTCCAGACTCTGTTGCAAAGTTACGTTTGTCTGCTGCTGGGCTGCAAGGCTCCTTTGCAAACCTGCATTTGTCTGCTGTTGATTGGCATTTGCTAGAGCCAGCTGCTTCAGTATCTCCTCCATGCTGGCTTAAAAAAAACTGCCACTGGTTCTCCACCAACTGTGAGGGGGTTAGCTCGGCAGCGGGTGTGTGTGACCCCCGGGATGGGCTCCCCACACAAAACAGGCCCAGCAAACGGAGGTTGTGGTTTTCAAAATCAAAAAAGGTGCGGTTTATTTTCTATTTACAGTGACAAAACACAGCAAAGCAAAAGAAACATAACCAAAATAAATCCTGGTCAAGTTGACCTCTGACTAAACATACAGGTTTCCTAACTAACAACTGGGATCAGCCTAGTGCTGTCCTAGTCCCTAAGTCCCTGGTTTTAAATGTCCAAGCAAATAGCCACACAGGCTTTGTCTCACCGCACAGGGGTTCACTCTCCCTAGACAGTCCACACAGGTCTGGTTCCAGGCATGAGCTAACATCTAATGAAGCTGGGAGTTCTTATAGAGGCCTAAATGAGCTGACAAGCTTCAGCTGGCCTCATCAACTCCCTGTCTGTACGACGCCCAGCCCTCTCCCTAGAGGTATGAGTCATCCATGAGCCCACTAGCCTTATACAACTCTCCACCTAGTTGTATAAGTCGGCGTAAAGCCTGAATCTGGGCAAAATATATCTACCCCCCTGGATGCAACCAGGTGACTTTACCTTCCTGCTGTCACAATATATATATATATATACATCCCACCATTGTGCAGCTACATCTCACTGCAGGCCATTAGTATGTCTGGAAGGTAAACAAGGAGAGGCAGACAGTCACGAGCCAATAAAAGAGGGCAAGCAGGCTCTGTGTCTAGAAGAAACAGTGCTGGCCGTGGACATGGTGCATCCTCATCAGCACGTGGCCATGGGACACGCTTGTCCTTTTTGGCAGCTGGCCATGTTGAGCCGCAACATGCCCAAGACTTGGTAGAGTGGATGACCAAGCCTTCCTCATCCTCCTCATCCTCTCTCACCCAGGCTCAGGGTACTTTGTCTGTCAAAGCAGCTGCCAAAGCTACCTCCTCCCTCGGCTCAATGGCATGAGTCACTCCTTACCTAGCCCCACCATGTCCTCCTGAGGAGTCCCCCGAACTGTTTGACCACAGTGTTGGGTACATGCTCCAGGAGGATGCCCAGCGTTTTGAAGGCTCCAATGATGGAACCAAGCTAGAGGAAGGTGGTAACGTGAGCCCAGAGAGAGGGGGTAGTAACGTGAGCCCAGAGAGAGGGGGTGCCCAACAAGGACAGCTATCTGACAGTCATGTTTCCCCAGATGCAGCATACTGCCAGATTTGCTCCAGTGATGAGGAGGGAGGGGATGATGAGGTCACTGACTCCACGTGAGTGCCTGATAGGAGAGAGGAGGAGGAGAAGGAGGAGGAGGAGGAGGCACATCTCCAATGAGGCAGGATGCCCTCCAGGGGCCAGCTTAAGGGCAGCACATCGACTGCATCACACCGCAGAGCTCCGCATGTGCAGGGCGCTGCTGTCTTTGCGTGTTATTCCAAAAGTTCTTTGGTGTGGGCCTTTTTTCAGACGTGTGCAGCAGATCGCACCGTTGCCATTTGCAACATATGTCTAAAGCGTTTCTTGCGTGGCCAAAACATCAGCCGCTTGGGCACCACGTGCTTGACCAGACTTATGTCGACCTGCCATGCAGTTCATTGGCAAGCGTACCTAAAAGACCCACACCAAAGAACAAAGCAGACCTCTCCTTGCTCCTCATCAGCTGGGATCTCCAACCCCACTATACCTTCAGTCCTCTCTGAAACCTGCACTGAGAGGAATGAAGGTGTAGAATTAGGTGTGTCACAGCCAAGTACTTGCGGGCAATCTGCTATTGGTACACCGATGTCAGATTGTACCAGGCAAATTTCCCTGCCCCAGCTGCTGCACCGCCAAAATAAGTTCACTCCCAGCCATCCACATGCCCAGCGGTTGAATTCTAGCTTGGCTATATTGCTAGCACTTCAACTGTTGCCTTTCCAGTTGGTTGACTCTGCCCCCTTCCGTGAGTTTGTGGAATGTGCGGTTCCTCAGTGGCAGGTTCCCAAACGCCACAGGGCGATTCTGGCTCTCTATCGGCATGTGGAAGGCAATGTCTTGGCCTCGCTGGACAGGGCGGTCAGCGGTAAGGTTCTTATTACCACTGACTCATGGTCCAGCAGGCATGGACAGGGACGTTACCTATCTTTCACGGCGCATTGGGTGACTCTGCTGGAAGCTGGGAAGGATGCAGGACACGGTGCAGTAGTGTTGGAGGTTGTTCCGCCACCACGCCTCCAAAATGCTAATACTGGTGATTCTGACACACCTCTCTCCTCCACCCCCTCCTCTTCTTCTTCCTCCATAGCCTCTTCCTGTGCTTTGTCCTCGGAACCAGCGGTGCTCCGTAGGCTTTCAAGGGGCTACGCAAGCAGGAATACCTAGGGGAAAGATCAGACTTGGACACCTTTCCCACCAAAAATCCTCTGGGTTACTGAGTCTTGAGGATGGATCACTGGCCAGAGCTTGCACAGTATGCAATTGAGCTACTGGCGTGTCCTGCATCCAGCGTTCTTTCGGAACGCACATTCAGTGCTTGCTGGAGGCTTTGTAACCGATCACAGGGTGCGCCTGTCCACCGACTCAGTCGATCGACTGACCTTCATAAAAAAGAATCAGTCTTGGATCACCACCAGCTACCAAGCACCTGATGCTGATGTAACAGAATAATTTTCTTTGAAATGTCATATCCCTTCAAGACTGCCTATGCTGATGCAGAGTGACTATCCTGTTATGCTGAGTGACTATCCTCTTCCTTCTCAATGATCATGCTGATAGCATGTAAGAACATTTTTGTTTCTGGGCACCGCCACCAGTGGCTAAGGCCCAATTTTTCAGCCCCTGTTTAACAGGGGCGTGTAATTACAATTTTTAATGCAATACTTTGCAGCAGGGCTAATTCCTGCGCTCCATCTAGAGTATCTGTCAGGGGTTGCAGTGTTGTGGCACCAGCACCAGTGCCTAGGGCCCAATTTTTCTGCCCCTGTTTAGCAGGGGCGTGTAATTAAATATTTTGATGCAATACTTTGCTGCAGGGCTCATTGCTGAGCTCCAACTACAGTATCTGTGAGGGGTTGCAGTGTTGTGGCACCAGCACCAGTGCCTAAGGCCCAATTTTTCAGCCCCTGTTTAACAGGGGCGTGTAATTACAATTTTTAATGCAATACTTTGCAGCAGGGCTCATTCCTGCGCTCCAACTAGAGCATCTGTGAAGGGTTGCAGTGTTGTGGCACCAGCACCTAAGGCAAATTTTTTAGCCCCTGTTCAACAGGGGCATGTAATTACAATTCTTGATCTAATAATTCACAGCTGGGCCCATTCCTGCACCCACCAAGAGTAACTGTGAGGACTTACAGTGTTGTGGCACCAGCACCACCATCACCACCAAAGACCCAATTTTTCCTACCACTGTTCAACAATGGCATGTAATTACAATTCTTGATATAATAGTTCACAGCAGGACGTTCCAGTGCCCACCAAGAGTAACTGTGAGGGCTTACAGTGTTGTGGCAACACCAACACCTAAGGGCCAAATTTCTGTATATACGGCAGGCCCCTAACTTTCAAACATCCAACTTACAAACGACTCCTACTTGCAAACGGAAGGAGACAACAGGAAGTGAGAGGAAATCTACCCATAGGAAGGGAAATTCTCTCCTGTAAAAGTTAATATGGGAAAATGGTGTCTCCTCTCCACTGATGCTTTATCACCAATCCTTGTTTCAATAAAAAAAAAAACGAATTTTCAAAAAACATTTGTCATTGGGACGGAAAGTGAGATGAAATGTTCTGAACAGGTACACACTGCACAGACAGCAAAACAAATGTTACAGGGGTGATAACTAGGGTTGTCCCGATACCGATACTAGTATCGGTATCGGTACCGATACCAGGCATTTCCCCGAGTACTTGTACTCGGGGAAAATGCTCTGATGCTTCAGCCGATACTTGGGCAGTCAGTGATGATCGGTGCGGCGGGGGGAGTTACAAGCATCGATCTCCCTGTATAGATTTCAATACAGCCCGACAGCTTCTCCCGACCCCCCCCCTCTTTTCAGCTGTTTTAGTGAAATCTATACAGCGGTGATCGGTGCTTGTAACTCCCCCCAAAGCCGCACCGATCACCGCTGACTGTCCCTGTATCCTCCTCCAGTTCCCCCATCCGTGCTGCTCTCCCCCGTGCGCTCCATGTCCCCCCTCCATGCTGCTGATGTCCTCCATTATTCCGCTCTCCCCCGTGCGCTCCGTGTCCCCCCCCCCCTCCATGCTGCTGATGTCCTTCGTCTTTCTGCTCTCCCCCCCCGCGCTCCGTGTCCCCCCTCCTTGCTGCTGCTGTCCTCTGTTATTTTGCTCTCCCCCTCCGCGCTGCTGCTGTCCTCAGCTCTGTGCCACCCTCCATATCCTCCTCCGCTTCCCTCTGTCAGGATGGAGAGCGGAGGTAGGAGCCGCTAAACCCGGCTCCTACCTTTTCCGAATGTACAGAGTCAGTGACTGACTCTGTCCATTCATATAACTAAAACACCTGTGTGTTTACGATGCTTCAGTTTATGAATGGAGAGTAGGGATGAGCTCGGTGTTCGAGTCGAACATACGTTCGACTCGAACATCGGCTGTTCGATCGTTCGACGAAGATCGAACGATTTGGGCCGTTCGCGCCTAATTCAAGTGACGCGAACGGCCCACAATGCACTACGCCATCGCAGTGTCATCCAGGCGCTGTGATTGGCCAAGCATGCACTGTGACCCCGCATGCTTGGCCAATCACAGCGCCGGCAGCGAGGAGAGCAATGATTGGCCACAGGCAGGATGCCTGTGGCCAATTATTGCTGAGGGTGTTTAGTACACGCCCCACACTATAAAAGGCCGCCAGCACGGCGGCCTAGTGTAGTGTGTTCCGGAGCAGGGAAAGAGAAGCATAGGCAGGGACAGTGACATTTTTTTTTCTTGCTTAACCTGGATTCCTTTAGTTTAGGGAAAGAGAAGGATAGGTAGGGAGAGTGTCAGTGTGTTTTACTGTGCGAATCCTTGTTTCTAGGGACAGGGAAGGACAGTGAGGGAAATTCTCCTTGTGCTATAGTGTGCTAAAGCATTGATCATCAACCATCTTTAAAAAAACATTTTTTCTAGGGACAGAAAACTATAGGTAGGGAGAGTGTCAGTGTGTTTTACTGTGATAATCCTTGTTTCTAGGGACAGGGAAGGACAGTGAGGGAAATTCTCCTTGTGCTATAGTGTGCTAAAGCATTGATCATCAACCGTCTTTAAAAAAACATTTTTTCTAGGGACAGAAAACTATAGGTAGGAAGAGTGTCAGTTTATTTCACTGTGATAATCCTTGTTTCTAGGGACAGGGAAGGACAGTGAGGGAAATTCTCCTTGTGCTATAGTGTGCTAAAGCATTGATCATCAACCGTCTTTAAAAAAACATTTTTTCTAGGGACAGAAAACTATAGGTAGGAAGAGTGTCAGTTTCTTTCACTGTGATAATCCTTGTTTCTAGGGACAGGGAAGGACAGTGAGGGAAATTCTCCTTGTGCTATAGTGTGCTAAAGCATTGATCATCAACCATCTTTAAAAAAAACATTTTTTCTAGGGACAGAAAACTATAGGTAGGAAGAGTGTCAGTTTCTTTCACTGTGATAATCCTTGTTTCTAGGGACAGGGAAGGACAGTGAGGGAAATTCTCCTTGTGCTATAGTGTGCTAAAGCATTGATCATCAACCGTCTTTAAAAAAACATTTTTTCTAGGGACAGAAAACTATAGGTAGGAAGAGTGTCAGTTTCTTTCACTGTGATAATCATTGTTTCTAGGGACAGGGAAGGACAGTGAGGGAAATTCTCCTTGTGCTATAGTGTGCTAAAGCATTGATCATCAATCAGCTTTAAAAAAACATTTTTTCTAGGGACAGAAAACTATAGGTAGGAAGAGTGTCAGTTTCTTTCACTGTGATAATCCTTGTTTCTAGGGACAGGGAAGGACAGTGAGGGAAATTCTCCTTGTGCTATACTGTTCTAAAGCATTCCTCATCAACCATCTTTGAAATCCTTGTTTTTTGGACAGTCAGGGAAATTGTCGTTGTGCTATTCTGTGCAAAAGCAATCATCCTCAACCATATTTAGAAATCCTTAAGTAAAGGGACAGAGAAGGACACCTGAAGGTAGCCCTTATTGCTTTTTTCCCATCTCCCTGCAGGCCATCTATTAGAATGTCTGGAAGGCAAACAAGGAGAGGCAGACAGTCAGGAGGCAATAAAAGAGGGCAAGCAGGCTCTGTGTCTGGGGGCAACAGTGCTGGTCGTGGACGCGGTGCATTGTCATCAGCACATGGCCATGGGACACGCTTGTCCTTCTTTTCGGCAGCTGGACATGTTGAGCCACATCATGCCGAAGACTTGGTAGAGTGGATGACCAAGCCCTCCTCCTCCTCCTCCTCATCCTCTCTCACCCAGGCTCAGGGTACTGGCAAAGCAGCTGCCAAAGCGTCCTCTTCCCTGGTATCAATGTCAGACTCATCATCAGTCACTCCTTCCCTAGACCCACCATGTCCTCCTCCTGAGGAGTCCCCCGAACTGTTTGAGCACAGTGTTGGGTACATGCTCCAGGAGGATGCCCAGCGTTTCGAAGGGTCTGATGATGAAACCCAGCTACAGGAAGGCAGTAGCGTGAGAGCAGACAGAGGGGATGCTCAAGAAGGACACCAATCTGGCAGTCATGTTCCAGCAGCTGCAGCATACTGCCAGATTGGCTCCAGTGATGAGGAGGGAGGGGATGATGAGGTCACTGACTCCACGTGGGTGCCTAATAGGAGAGAGGAGGAGGAGGAGGATGAGGAGGAGGCACATCTCCAACGAGGCAGGATGCCCTTTGGTGGCCAGCGTAAGGGCAGTACACCGACGGAATCACACCGCAGAGCTCCGCCTGTGCAGGGCGCTGCCTCTGCCCGTCATTCAAAAAGTTCTTTGGTGTGGGCCTTTTTTGAGGCTAGTGCATCAGATCGCACAGCTGCTGTTTGCAACATATGTCTCAAGCGTATATCGCGTGGCCAAAACATCAGCCGCTTGGGTACCACATGCCTGACCAGACATATGTTGACCTGCCATGCAGCTCGTTGGCAAGCCTACCTCAAAGACCCACACCAAAGAACAAAGCGGACCTCTCCTTGCACCGCATCAGCTGGGATCTCCAACCCCACTATAACTTCAGTCCTCTCTGAAACATGCACTGAGAGGAATGAAGGTGTAGAATTAGGTGTGTCACAGCCAAGTAGTTGCGGCCACTCTGCTAGCAGTACACCGACGTCCGATTCTAGCAGGCAAATTTCCCTGCCCCAGCTGCTGGACCGTCAAAAGAAGTTCACTCCCAGCCATCCACATGCCCAGCGGTTGAATGCTAGCTTGGCTAAATTGCTAGGGCTTCAACTGCTGCCTTTTCAGTTGGTAGACTCGGCCCCCTTCCGTGAGTTTGTGCAATGTGCGGTTCCTCAGTGGCAGGTTCCCAAACGCCACTTTTTCTCACGGAAGGCTATTCCGGCTCTCTACCGGCATGTGGAAGGCAATGTCTTGGCCTCACTGGACAGGGCGGTCAGCGGTAAGGTGCATATTACCGCTGACTCATGGTCCAGCAGGCATGGACAGGGACGTTACCTTTCTTTCACGGCCCATTGGGTCACTCTTTTGGCAGCTGGGAAGGATGCAGGACAAGGTGCAGTAGTGTTGGAGGTTGTTCCACCGCCACGCCTCCAAAATGCTACTACTGGTTGTGACACACCTCTCTCCTCCACCCCCTCCTCTTCTTCTTCCTCCATGGCCTCTTCCTGTGGTTTGTCCTCTGAACCAGCGGTGCTCCGTAGCCGTTCAAGGGGCTACGCAAGTACGCAGGCAAAAAGATGCCATGCCGTGCTTGCGCTGGTGTGTTTGGGGGACAGAAGCCACACTGGGGCAGAGGTCCTGTCTGCTCTGCAGGGCCAGGCCGAGAGGTGGTTGACGCCACGCCAGCTTAAGCCAGGAATGGTGGTTTGCGACAATGGCACCAACCTCCTCTCCGCCCTCCGACAGGGACAACTGACCCATGTGCCCTGTGTGGCTCACGTCCTTAACCTGGTGGTGCAGCGGTTCTTGGGCAGGTACCCGGGCTTACAGGATGTCCTGAGGCAGGCCAGGAAAGTCTGTGTGCATTTCCGCAGATCTTATAATGCCAGTGCTCGCCTGGCTGAGCTGCAAAAGGAGTTGAACCTGCCCAAGAACCGCCTTATATGTGACATGCCCACCAGGTGGAACTCAACGTTGGCCATGCTGCAGCGGCTGCACACGCAGCAGAGGGCCATCAATGAGTACCTGTGCGACTATGGCACCAGGACAGGGTCAGGGGAGCTTGGTTTTTTTTCTCCACGCCAGTGGGGCATGATCAGGGATGCATGCACTGTCCTGGCACCATTTGAGGAGGCCACGAGGATGGTGAGCAGTGACAGTGCATGCATCAGTGACACTGTACCTCTTGTCCACCTGTTGGAGCACACGCTGCGTGGAATAATGGACAGGGCACTTGAGGCAGAACAGAGGCAGGAAGAGGAGGACTTCCTTGCCTCTCAAGGCCCCCTTTACCCAGACAGTGTTCCTTCTGTCCCACCCATCGCACAGGAAGAGGAGGAGGAGGAGGAGGAGGAGGATTGTGTCAGCATGGAGGTGGAGGCTGGCACTCAGCATCATCAGCAGCAGTCTTTTAGGGATGATTTACAGTCCCAAGAAACCAGTGGACTTGTACGTGGCTGGGAGGAGGTGGCTGCGGATCATGTCGTCCTTAGTGACCCAGAGGACTCCGGAGCGAATGCCTCAGCAAACCTACGCTGCATGGCCTCCCCGATCCTGCAAAGTCTGCGGAAGGATCCTCGTATTCTTCGGATCAAGGAGAGGGACCATTACTGGCTGGCCACTCTCCTTGATCCACGGTACAAGGGTAAGGTTGCGGACCTTATGTTACCGTCGCAGAGGGAGCAGAGGATGAGACAACTCCGGGAGGCCTTGCAGAAAGGTCTGTGCAACGCGTTCCCAGAGACTGGGAGGTTACAAACTCCTGGTCCTGGACAACGAGTTGCTGAGGCTTCGGCCAGTCAAAGAAGGAGCGGTGGGGAAGGTGGCCGTCTGACCGATGCGTTCAGACAATTCTTTAGTCCGCAGCCCCAAAGTATGATCGGTTCCAGCAACCATCGCCAGCGTCTGATAAACATGGTGCAGGAATATCTAGGGGCAAGGTCAGACTTGGACACCTTCCCCACCGAAAATCCTCTGGCTTACTGGGTCTTGAGGATGGATCACTGGCCAGAGCTTGCACAGTATGCAATTGAGCTACTGGCCTGTCCTGCATCCAGCGTTCTTTCGGAACGCACATTCAGTGCTGCTGGAGGATTTGTCACGGATCACAGGGTGCGCCTGTCCACCGACTCGGTTGATCGACTGACTTTCATCAAGATGAACCAGTCTTGGATCACCACCAGCTACCACACACCTGATGCTGATATAACAGACTAATTGATTTTAACATGTCACATCCCTTCAAGACTGATGCTGATGCTGAGTGCCTGTGCTGTTATGTTGACTGGCTATCCTCCTCCTCCGAGTCCTCAATGATACGATTGATGATGATAGCTTGGAAGATCATTTTTGTTTATGGGTGCCGCCACCAGTGGCTAAGGCCCAATTTTTCAGCCCCTGTTTTACAGGGGCGTGTAATTACAATTTTTTTAGCAATAATTTGCCATAGGGCTCATTGCTGTGCTCCAAGTACAGTATCTGTGAGGGGTTGGAGTGTTGTGGCACCAGTGCCTAAGGCCCAATTTTTCAGCCCCTGTTTAACAGGGGCGTGTCATTACAATTTTTGAAGCAATACTTTGCAACAGGGCTCATTGCTGTGCTCCAAGTACAGTATCTGTGAGGGGTTGGAGTGTTGTGCCACCAGTGCCTAAGGCCCAATTTTTCAGCCCCTGTTTAACAGGGGCGTGTCATTACAATTTTTGAAGCAATACTTTGCAACAGGGCTCATTGCTGTGCTCCAAGTACAGTATCTGTGAGGGGTTGTAGTGTTGTGCCACCAGTGCCTAAGGCCCAATTTTTCATCCCCTGTTCAACAGGGGCATGTAATTACAATTCTTGATCTAATAATTCACAGCAGGGCCCATTGCTGCACCCACCAAGAGTAACTCTGAGGGCTTACAGTGTTGTGGCAACGCCACCACCACCACCACCACGAAAGGCCCAATTTTTCAGCCCCTGTTCAAAAGGGGCATGTAATTACAATTCTTGATCTAATAATTCACAGCAGGGCCCATTCCTGCACCCACCAAGAGTAACTCTGAGGGCTTACAGTGTTGTGGCAACACCACCACCACCACCACCACCACGAAAGGCCCAATTTTTCAGCCCCTGTTCAACAGGGGCATGCAATTACAATTCTTGATCTAATAATTCACAGCAGGGCCCATTGCTGCACCCACCAAGAGTAACTGTCAGGGCTTACAGTGTTGTGGCACCAGCACCACCATCAAGGGCCCAATTTTTACTACCACTGTTCAACAATTATATGTAATTAAAATTCCTGATATAATAGTTGACAGCAGGGCGTTCCAGCACCAACCAAGAGTAACTGTGAGTGCTTACAGTGTTGTGCCAACACCAACAACTAAGGGGCCTATTTCTGCAGAGTATATACGGCAGGTCCCTACTTTCAAACATCCAACTTACAAACGACTCCTACTTGCAAACGCAAGAAGACGACAGGAAGTGAGAGGAAATCTACCCCTTGGAAGGAAAATTCTCTCCTGTAAGAATTAATATGGGAGAAAGGTGTCTCCTCTGTACTGATGCTTTATAAGCAATCCTTGTTTCAAGAAAAACACCACATTTCAAAAACAGTTGTCATTGGGACGGAAAGTGAGGTGAAATGTTCTGAACAGGGGCACAGACAGCAAAACAAATGTTACAGGGGTGATAACCCTTACCTATGTTTTCCAAAAAGTTTAAAAATAGATTTTTGGGCTGGAGCTACACTTAAACAATGTACCTGTTCAAAATTACAAACAGATTCTACATAAGAACAAACCTACAGTCCCTGTCTTGTATGCACCGCCTGTATACGGATGTTCAGAGTATATAGGGCCTTTTTTATTTTATGTGCGGGGTTCCCCTTAATATCCATACAAGACCCAAAGGGGCTGGTAATGGGCTGGGGTAGGGGGGGGGGTCATGGGGTAGCTATGCCATTTTTCTTAAAGATTTTCATCCATATTACCGGGACCAGACATTACATTAAAGCCGCAAGCAGTTTTAAATGGCTTTTTTTTCCTTTAGAAGTGTCATTTTGTGCAGGGACAGTTCTAAACACGGGAAACACGTGGCACTTCACAGGCATACTTTAGACACCCCCCAGGTACGATATTTAAAGGAATATTTGACTTTTTTTTTTCACTTTATGCATCATTAAAATGACTGCTCCCGAAAAACGACCTTTTTTAAAACTTCTTTTTGCATTGATACATGTCCCCTGGTGCAGAACCCGGGTTCCCAAACCCTTTTTAGGACAATAACATGCATAATAGTCGTTATAATTAGCACTTTAGAATTCGAACGTTCGCATCCATTGTATTTAATAGGGTTCTAATGTTCGTACGAACTTTCGGTCCGTTCGCGGGTTCTGGTGCGAACCGAACCCGGGGGTGTTCGGCTCATCACTAATGGAGAGGAGCCGTTGTCTCCTCTCCATTCATTTTCAGTGCAGCTGAGAAAGGGACTGGGGAATCTGTTTCCCTAGTCCCTTTCTCTGTCTCAAAGGGGAGATGTCAGATGTCTGTTAAGACCCCTGATATCTCACCAAAGCCCCCCAACAGGGCTAGAAATAAAAAAATAAATTGCAATAAATAATAAAAAAAAAATTGTAAAAAATAAAAAATAAATACACTGAGATCATCCCCACCCACTCCAACAAAGCATTGTAAAAAAACATGACAAAAAATTGTAAAAAAAAAAAAAAATTGTAAAAAAAAAAAAAAAGAAAAATACTGACACATAAAAAAAAAGTATCGGTATTCGGTATCGGCGAGTACTTGAAAAAAAGTATCGGTACTTGTACTCGGTCTTAAAAAAGTGGTATCGGGACAACCCTAGTGATAACCCTTCCCTATGTTTTCCAAAAGCTTAAAAATAGATTTTTGGGCTGGAGCTACTCTTAAAAAATTTACCTATTCCAAATTACAAACAGATTCTACTTAAGAACAAACCTACAGTCCCTGTCTTGTTTGCACCGCCTGTATACTGCTGTTCAGAGTATATAGGGCCTTTTTAAAATTTGGGTGCGGGGTTCCCCTTAATATCCATACAACACCGAAAGGGGCTGGTAGTGGGCTGGGGGGGGGGTTACCCATGCCATTTTTCTGAATGATATTCATCCATATTGCCAGGACCAGACATTACATTAAAGCCGCAAGCAGTTTTAAATGACTTTTTTTCCTTTAGAAATGTCATTTTGTGCAGGGACAGTTCTAAACACGGGAAACACATGCCACTTCTCAGGCATACTTTAGACACCCCCCAGGTACAATATTTAAATAAATATTTCCCTTTGTTTTTTCACTTTAAGCATCATTAAAATCACTGCTTCCGAAAAAAACGTCAGTTTTTAAAACTTTTTTTGCATTGATACATGTCCCCTGGGGCAGAACCCGAGTCCCCAAACCCTTTTTAGGACAATAACTTGCATATTGAAGACAGAAAAGGGTCGGGACTTTATATGAAGCATGTGGATTGAAAGCCAAACAGAGCTAGTAAATCAGATAATGTAAATTTATTAAATATTGTACAGTAAAATACATAAGACACCATGGTACATATTCCATCACCCAACATGGTTAGTTAGTTCATTAGCATTGGTTCGTAAATAAAGTGAGTAAAACAGTAAAAACATGAGGTAGAACTGCATTGTAAATATTATTTGGCATCTGAAGCTCGACGCGTTTCGCGGCTGTCATGCCGCTCATTAGGAGCTGATCGTTAATGGATGTCTATAATACAAGAGCATTGTATCAAATGATAGGTTAGGCTTGTTAGGGAAAAATTATATATAAGGGGGAGAGAAATATGCACTTAAATCTACAGCCCATACTTACAGGTCGGGTGATGGTATGGGCACGGCAGGGGGCATGTAGGCGGCCGGGGACACAGTCCGATATGGGAGCTGAGGTCCCCGGCCACCTAAATGCCCCCTGCTGTGCCCATACCATCACCCGACCTGTAAGTATGGGCTGTAGATTTAAGTGCATATTTCCCTCTCCCCCTTATATATAATTTTTCTCTAATAAGCCTAACCTGTCATTTGATACAATGCTCTTGTATTATAGACATCCATTAACGATCAGCTCCTAATGAGCGGCATGACAGCCGTGAAACGCGTCGAGCTTCAGATGCCAAATAATATTTACCATGCAGTTCTACCTCATGTTTTTACTATTTTACTCAATTTATTTACGAACCAATGCTAATGAACTAACTAACCATGTTGGGTGATGGAATATGTACCATGGTGTCTTATGTATTTTACTGTACAATATTTAATAAATTTACATTATCAGATTTACTAGCTCTGTTTGGCTTTCAATCCGCATGCTTCATATAAAGTCCCGACCCTTTTCTGTCTTCGCATTGACAGGGATGGAGGCCTAGTGACTTAATTGTCTCAGGCCTCATTCAAAGTCCCAACCTTTTCTTTTTTCCAATAACTTTCATATTAGCCTTGATAATTAGCACTTTTGATTTTGAACGTTCGCGTCCATTGTATTTAATAGGGTTCTAAAGTTCGCTCAAACTTTCGGTCCGTTCGCAGATTCTGGTGCAAAACTAACCGGGGGGTGTTTGGCTCATCCCTAATGATGATGAATTCACAGCCCTCGCAAAAGACTCATCTGTCTAAATCATAATACCTGGTACAAATAAAAGTATCTGGATATTTGAATTATTAACATTATGAGTATAAAAGGAGGGAGATGTTAGAGAAATTATACTTTAAATGTCAGCCATGAAACTTCACTTTATACAGCTTTATGTTCAATATACCCTAATATGCTTAGAAATATAGATTTATGTTCATATAATCTTGAAAATGCTTGTATTTTCAGAATTTGAAAAATGCTTAGAATTGCAGTATTTGAAACATCCTGTTGTTTCGCAAGGCTAAGGGAGTTGTCCAGTTAATATCCTGTGTAAATGTGCAGTCTATGACGGATCCACCTTTTCCTGTTCTGTTCAGAAATAAAGTTGAAAATTCATCTGACTGTACAGAAACTAACAGGAAAGGGGAGGGTTCGAGGGCCTATAAGAAAGACATGTAGAATGGGACAAGCCAGAAATGAAAACAAACCTGTAAGCACATGTAATAATTTCTCTTGCATATGCAATAAATATCTAATCTTATTCCTTGAGGACGGTCTAAGACGGTATTTTGTTCCATAACATTATACTGCAGCTAACTGAATCAACTGCCTGCCTGTAGTATATTAGGACGAGAACAGCAGGAATGGTCTGCAGTGAGATCTAGCTGCATACTGTGCACAGGATACAGTACTTTATATACTGCAGCTAACTGAATCAACTGCCTGCCTGTAGTACATTAGGAAGAGAACAACAGGAATGGTCTGCAGTGAGATCTAGCTGCACACTGTGCACAGGATACATTACTTTATATACTGCAGCTAACTGAATCAACTGCCTGCCTGTAGTATATTAGGAAGAGAACAACAGGAATGGTCTGCAGTGAGATATAGCTGAACACTGTGCACAGGATACAGTACTGAATATACTGCAGCTAACTGAATCAACGGCCTGCCTGTAGTATATTAGGAACAGTACACCAGGAACGCTCTGCAGTGAGATCTAGCTAAACTGTATACAGTATATATATATATATATATATATATATATATATACAAAGCATATATATACTAAATATACTGGCGCTAACTGAATCAACTGCCTGCTGAATCTAGCTAACTGAACTGCCTGCCTGCTCAATTTATCTAAATGAAATTAAATGACTCTCTCTCTCGACGCTGCAACACACTACACAAAGCCAACGTGCAGGCTGGCTTATATAGTGTGGGGCGTGTAAGTAATCCCCTGAGCCATGATTGGCCAAATGCACCCTGCCTTTGCCCAATTATGGCTTTCTCTGCTGACGGCGCAATGATTGGCCAGAGCATGCAGGTCATAGTACATGCTTGGCCAAAAATCATCCAGAAATGCACTGCGATGATGCAGTGCATTATGGGTCGTGACGCGGCGCTCGAATTTGGCACGAACGGCCCATATTGTTCGATCTTCGTCGAACGATCAAACGGCCGATGTTCGAGTCAAACTCATGTTCGACTCGAACTCAAAGCTCATCCCTAATTGGGACAATATGTGGAAACTGTTTAATCATCATGCTGATATATTAGAGCAAGACCTTTCATTCTCCCATGTACTTCTTCCTCTCCCAACTCTCTATATCTGACATCATGCTGACCACAGATATTGGTCCTAACATGTTAAATATTGTTCTACATGAGTGGACCTCCATATCTTATTTTGGTTGCATCACTCAATTTTATGTCTTTAGCACAATAGAAGTATTTGAATGTTTCCTTCTGACAGTGATGTCCTATGACCGCTATCTAGCCATCCGCTCTCCTCTGCATTATGTCTCCATTATTGATTGATTTTATTATTTGTAAAGTGCCAAATACAGTTCAAGAACTGCGCCTATGAAACAAACACTTTGCATTCAACTAGTTCTTGCATCCTGGATTTTCAGCTTTTCTATGGCATTAATACAAACACTCAGCGTAAGCCAACTAAAATTATGTGGACCGAATGTTATTGACTATTTATTTTGTGATTTCAATGCTCTTGTGTAACTTTCTTGCTCAGATACATCCAAAGTTAAAATGGAAATTATATTGTAGTGTGTTCCTGTTCTAATATTACTCTTCCTAGTGATAGTGGTTTCATATACTTACATTGTTTTAACAATAATAAAGATATCCTCCTTTTCACGAAGACTGAAATCTTTTTCCACTTGTAGCTCCCATCTCACCATTGTTTTTATATTTTATGGAACCCTGGCTGCCACATATCTGATTCCAAAGGAAGGACAATAACAAACGTTCAGTAAGATAATGTCCTTGTTGTATACAGTGTTTACTCCCTTTGTAACCCCTTTCATATACAGCTTGAGGAACAGGGATGAGCCGAACACCCCCCTGTTCGGTTCGCACCAGAACCTGTGAACAGACAAAATGTTTGTGTGAACTTTAGAACCCTATTAAATACAATGGACTCGAACGTTCGAAATCTAAAGTGTTAATTATAAAGGCTAATATGCAAGTTATTGTCCTAAAAAGTGTTTGGGGACCTGGGTCCTGCCCCAGGGGACATGTATCAATGCAAAAAAAAGTTTTAAAAACTGCCGTTTTTTCAGGAGCAGTGATTTTAATAATGCTTAAAATGAAAAAATAAAAGTGAAATATTCCTTTAAATTTCGTACCTGGGGGGTGTGTATGACATGCATGTAAAGTGGCGCATGTTTCCCGTGCTTAGAACTGTCCCTGCAAAAAATTTCATTTTTGAAAGAAAAAAAATCATTTAAAACTGACTCGCGGCTATTAATGAATTGTCGGCTCCCGGCAATACATTCAAAAGTCATTGATAAAAAAAAAAAAAAAGCGTTGGGTTCCCCAGAATTCAATTACCAGGCCCTTCAGGTCTGGAATGGATATTAAGGGGAACCCCGCCGCAAATTTAAAAAAAAATTGACGTGGGGTTCCCCCAAATATCCATGCCAGGCCCTTCAGATCTGGCATGGATTTTAAGGGGAACTCCACCCCAAATTTAAAAAAAAATGGCGTGGAGTCCCCCTAAAAATCCATACCAGACCCCTTATCCGAGCACGCAACCTGGCCGGCCGCAGGGGAAAAGGAGGGGACGAGAGAGCGGCCCCCTCCCTCCTGAACCGTACCAGGCCACATGCCCTCAACATGGGGAGGATGTCCCCATGTTGATGGGGACAAGGGCCTCATCCCCACAACCCTTGCCGGGTGGTTGTGGGGGTCTGCAGGCGGGGGGCTTATCGGAATCTGGAAGACCCCTTTAACAAAGGGGACCCCCAGATCCCGGCCCCCCCTATGTGAATTGGTAAGGGGTACATTGTACCCCTACCATTTCACGAAGAAAGCGTAAAAAAATGTTTAAACAAAACACACAAACACCTTGAAAAAGTCATTTATTTAAAAAAAAAAAAAACATTCCAGCGGTGAAATCCAGTGTCCCGCGGCGATCCCGATGTCCAGCGCTGTCCTTCATTGGTTGTGCCTGAGCGGACCTGATGGGGAACTCCCTCTCAGTGTTTTAAATGTATAGACCCGCCCCTTCTAAAGTTCCCCATCAGGTCCGCTCAGCGGACCAGATGCGGAACATGAGAAGGGGCGGGTCTATACATGTATTACCAAAGTGAGAGCAGTTCCCCATCAGGTCCGCCCCCTCGGTATGTCGGACCCGCCTACGTCATTGGCTTGAGCGGGGAACTTCCTTCACTATGTAAATTTAAATTACACAGTGAAGGAAGTTCCCTGCTCAAGCCAATGACGTAGGCGGGTCCGACATACCGAGGGGGCGGACCTGATGGGGAACTGCTCTCACTTTGGTAATACATGTATAGACCCGCCCCTTCTCATGTTCCGCATCTGGTCCGCTGAGTGGACCTGATGGGGAACTTTAGAAGGGGCGGGTCTATACATTTAAAATACTGAGAGGGAGTTTCCCATCAGGTCCGCTCAGGCACAACCAATGAAGGACAGCGCTGGACATCGGGATCGCCGCGGGACACTGGATTTCACCGCTGGAATGTTTTTTTTTTTTTTTTTAAATAAAGGACTTTTTCAAGGTGTTTGTGTGTTTTTTTAAACATTTTTTTACGCTTTCTTCGTGAAATGGTAGGGGTACAATGTACCCCTTACCAATTCACATAGGGAGGGGTGGGATCTGGGGGTCCCCTTTGTTAAAGGGGTCTTCCAGATTCCGATAAGCCCCCCGCCCGCAGACCCCCACAACCACCGGGCAAGGGTTGTGGGGATGAGGCCCTTGTCCCCATCAACATGGGGACATCCTCCCCATGTTGAGGGCATGTGGCCTGGTACGGTTCAGGAGGGAGGGGGGCCGCTCTCTCGTTCCCCCCTTTTACCCTGCGGCTGGCCAGGTTGCGTGCTCGGATAAGGGGTCTGGTATGGATTTTTAGGGGGACTCCACGCCATTTTTTTTTAAATTTGGGGTGGAGTTCCCCTTAAAATCCATGCCAGATCTGAAGGGCCTGGTAATTGAATTCTGGGGAACCCCCACGCTTTTTTATTTTTTTTATATCAATGACTTTTGTATGTATTGCCGGGAGCCGACAATTCATTAATAGCCGCGAGTCAGTTTTAAATGACTTTTTTTCTTTCAAAAATGAAATTTTTTGCAGGGACAGTTCTAAGCACGGGAAACATGCGCCACTTCACATGCATTTCATACACACCCCCCAGGTACGAAATTTAAAGGAATATTTCACTTTTATTTTTTCATTTTTTAGCATTATTAAAATCACTGCTCCCGAAAAAACGGCCGTTTTTAAAACTTCTTTTTGCATTGATACATGTCCCCTGGGGCAGGACCCGGGTCCCCAAACACTTTTTAGGACAATAACTTGCATATAAGCCTTTATAATTAGCACTTTAGATTTCTCCCATAGATTTTTTGAATTTGCCGCGAACACCCCAATTTGTTTGCTGTTCGGCGAACGGGCGAACAGGCAATGTTCGAGTCGAACATGAGTTTGACTCGAACTCGAAGCTCATCCCTATTGAGGAATAAAGAGATCAAGGACAATTTAAATATGTTGTATAAAAACAAAGGGATTTTTATTCAAAACCTTTGGTAAAAGTTAAATTATTTAAATATATCTGTTTAAACTTGTAGAGAACTTGGTGTTCCCTGGTATCCAAAAATTAGACTTCTACCGTACTGAAGCAATGCTTAATAATAAATTCGTATTAGAGTTCAATTGCCCAAATTCTAAAAAAGGAACCTCTTAAAACTCCCCTTAAAATGTGTTTTGTTTTTGTTAAAATTTCTGCTTTATGACCTCTAGAGATTTCTTGATCTAAGAATGGGTTTTTAGCTACTTACTGGACCCAATATCTCTTTTTACCTGCCAGCCACTGCTAATGACACTAGAAACTCAACAGTCTCATATATGTGTGTATTGTCCTTAAGCCTAGTATACATGGGGCGACATTCGGCCCGTGTGTATGGCAGCCAGTCCAACACAAGCTTCGGTTGGTCAGGCATGCTGGAAAACCAGCACCCAACCGACTCCCGATTAGCACTCTCAGCCAATGACTGAAAGCGCTGACCAGAGTGTTCTCCCGGGGGGTGGGGGGGGCTGAAACGAAATAATACTAGTGGTGTGTACTAGGCTTTTATTCGTTTGATCTTCTAGATGCAAACAACAATTTTCTTTTCCTATTGGGGGAAACTACTCAGTCTAACCCTCGCCTTTTTTTTACCTCTCGCAAAGACCATGAGAAAAACTACAGGATGTCTTTTCACTTCAACCAACTTTTTTATTTTTTATTTTAGGGCAAGACCACTTCAGTTAAAATGGGTACTGATCCTCCCTACATATTAAAATATTTTGGCTACAATGAGGTAGATTTGGTATTAAAGTCATAGGTACTTGCACTGTTATGAGAGCAAGTATGAGTATTCATAATTTTAATACCAAGTCTACCTAATTTATTTCCAAATTATAAATAATTTATGAAGATGTAATAGGGAGGATGGGTGCCCCTTATATGTTTGATGGTTTTGACCTAAAATTAAAAAATAATCAAGAGACTAACTTCAAGATTCTCACTCGCTGGTATAGAACACCAGTGAGATTGAAGAGAATCTTTCCTGAGTGCTCCGATTTGTGTTGGAGATGTCAGGGAAATAAAGGCACCATTCTACATATTTTTAGAAGTGCCCCAAACTAAAGCACTTCTGGACAGAGGTTAGACATATTCTTCAAAATCTTAGACTACACGTTACCAGAAGATCCGGCCCTCTTCCTCCTCCATGTGTCTCATATATATCAGAAAAGGTATATAAGGAGTCTATTATTTGTCACCTTTTAGATGCAACTAAGGCTTGTATTCCCCTGACGTGGAAATCGCCACTACCCCCGTCAGTTGGGATGTGGCTATGTAAAGTGAAAGAGATTAGCAGATTAGAAGACTTGGTTCTTTCCGCACGACACCAGCAGGAACTCTACTCCAAGACCTGGTTACCTTGGAATGCCTTTTTGTCTTTAGATGAGGGAAGAACCCTCCTTGAAAGTAATTTAAACCTGCTAGAGTGGCCAAGCTTGCGCCTACACATTCAGCTCTTTGCTTTAGGGGCTGTTCAGGTTTGGGAACTCACTTGCATGCATGGTGGACATGTCCGATAGTGCAATCTTTCTGGAAAGAAATCTTTGCAATGGCCTCTAAAATGTTCCGACTACAGATACAACTAGACCCGTTTATGGCACTACTTAATCTAAAACCCGGAATGCTTAACATTTTTTCAATTTAATATTTTTATTCCACTTTTAACTGCAGCAAAACAACGATAGCTAAAGCATGGAAATCCCCAACTTTGGGGTTGGCAGAAACAATTCATAGAATGAACACCACAATGTCACATGCCAAAATGATAGCCAATGGCGGGGACCAAATCCCAAAATTCAAAAAACTTTGGCTCCCTTACATAAAACACTATTTACCTCCGGATTTCAATGATGAGGTCCTTCTGCCATGGTAGCTGATTAATCGCTTTAATGCAAACCCCATATACCTAAGAAATGGTAATAATTACGCATCGTACTGGTTCTTGGATCGCCCTTGTGGACTTTCTCTCTCTCTCACTACTCTTTTCTTTTCTTTACTCTCCCTATTTTTTTTTTTTTTTCCAAAAACAGTTTATTGAAATGTAAAAAGCATTTACAGATATCTTGAACAATAGTAGTACAATAAGGTATTAATACAACCACAAAACATGGATGAATAACATGTGTCACATACAATTCAACTTGCGGGTAGTGAAAATGAAATGGCTATGTGCATCCTTCATGAACTAGGCCGTGTTGGGGTGGGCTACCTTAATTCAAGGTAGTTGTGGGGTCTAGTCAAAGTCCACTACCATTGACGGGGATAGATCTTGTTGGTAGGTTAGAGCTAGGTAGGTTCACGGATGCCGTTATGGACTTTTGGTCTGTGTGGGAGGGAAAGGCCAACAGGTGCAATATGGCAGAAAGGTAGGGAAGGAGCTATAAACAGGTTTATTTCGTTGAGAGTGTATGAATGCGGGAGTGTAGGCTGGAGCTATGTTAGTGGTTGTATTGTACAGAAGCTTGTGGATGAGAAAGTAGGAGGGGGTAAGTGGTGGAAGGAGAAGGGGTGGGGTGGGGATCGAGGGGAGGGGAGTGAGGCAGGAAGGGATGGCGTTGGCAGGGGGTCCGTCTCTGACTTCCCCGACCCCTTGGGGTGTTCAAGGGGCGTGTTATGAGAAACTAGGGGCGGATCTGTATAGGGGGAGATATAGGAGGAGAGAGGTGTCTTTGTAAGGTTTAGGGTTAAGGGGAGATCCTGGCACGTCGTAGATTTTTAATGACAATTCTCAGAGGAGTAATTTATCCTTTGTCAGGGTTCAGGGAGTTTGCAAATTCTGGGGTCGTTTTATAGTGTAACCAGCAGGCCCATTTTTTACTAAATGATGACGGAGTCTCTCTTGCAATATGTATAAGATTTTCCATTTCCTCAATTTTGCATATTCTGTTAAACCATTCTTTTATGGTTGGTTGGTGAGTCGATTTCCAGTGTATAGGGATACACTGCTTTGCCGCATTGATCATGTGCATTGCTAGGGATTTGTGATAGGAATTGTGCGACAGGGGTGAATGGTGTAGAAGGAATTGAGAAGGGGAAAGGTCCAAATGATATGAGGTGACTCGAGAGGTTATATGGCATACCTTTTCCCAGAAGTCTTTTAGAGATGGACAGGACCACCAGATATGGAGAAGGGTTCCCCTTTCCCGGAGACATCTCCAGCAAACCTCTGGGATTGTGGGATTATATTTATGCAGAAGGGTGGGCGTGCGGTACCATCTAGATTGGATCTTAAAGCCGTTTTCCTGGGTCGACACATTCGTCGACCCTTTATGTATGTTGAGGAAAATTAGTTCCCATTGTTCCGCTGAAAGAGATACCGAGAGGTCTGACTCCCAGTTCTTACAGGCTAAGGTCTCGTTAGCTTTCATCTCGGCGAAGAGGAGTTCATGTGTGGTAGAAACTAGATGAGATTGGGGTGTCGTTTGGATACATAGCTTTTCGAAAGGGGTGAGTTCTCTGGAGCATTGTATATTCTTGTTAAGGGATTTTAGAAAATGAGCAATTAAAATATATGTCCAAGGGGGAATGGGTGGCTTGTTTAGTTGGGAGGAGAGTTGGGATGTAGACAATAGTTTGCCCCGGAGGAAGAACTGATGTGATCTAATTGGGCTCTGTGTCCAGTTATCGGTAAGAAACTTTGCGTGCATACCTGGTGGGAACCCAGGGTTCATTTTTACAGGTGTCAGTGGGCCGGGAATCGAAGATATGGGTGATCGGTAGCAAAGCTTTTTGAAGCATTGCAAGGTTGGGCCTATAAGTGGGTGTACGTGTAATTCAGAGGGGACGTGGGGTGAGAGTAACCATGGGAGAGACTCCAAAGGGAGAGCAGAAAAAGATGCTTCTAGGGAAACCCAATCTTTGTGGAGAGATTGAGTATTCCAGTCCACTATCCTGGTAAGGTGTGTAGCAGTGTAATAATTGAGAAGGTTGGGGAGGCCTATGCCCCCAAGTCTGTTAGGTCGGGTGAGCTGCGTAAAGCTGATTCTGGGTCTACGGTTCCCCCATAAGAATTTAGTGCATATGTTTCTATAAGATTTAAAAAAGGCCGGAGGTATATGTATAGGGATCGCCTGCAATATATAGAGTATTCTCGGGAGGGCATTCATTTTGAGGATCGCCGCTCTGCCAAACCAAGAGAAAAGCGGTTTGTTCCATGTTTCAAGATCAGAGGATATTCTGTGTAGGATAGGAACATGGTTTTTAGCGTAGAGGTTTGAGAGTTTGGAAGGGAGTTGTATCCCTAGGTATGTGATGGAATCATGTTTCCATTGGAACGGGAAGTTAGCCTTACATTGATCAACTATGTGTTGAGGTAATGTTATATTAAGGGCAAAGGATTTCGAGAAATTAATTTTAAGGTGGGAGAGGAACTGAAATTGTTTAAATTCAGAAAGAAGGTTTGGTAGGGAGATCAGTGGGTTCGACAGGAACAACAAAATATCGTCTGCGAAAGCAGCGTATTTATATTCTCTTTTGGAGGAACTTATACCTTGGATATCTGGGTTGTATGTCAGTTTACGGAGGAATGGTTCAAGTGTGAGTACAAAGAGGATGGGGGACAGGGGGCAGCCCTGTCTTGTGCCATTTCCGATGGGAAAGGCGTCCGACAGAGTATTGTTGACCCGTACCTTAGCAGATGGTCCCGTGTATAGTGACAGGATTAGGCCTAACATATATGGGCCCAATCCTATGGCCCTCAGAACCGCTGTCATATAGTCCCAAGCTACTCTGTCGAACGCCTTCTCCGCATCGAGTGACAAAAACAGGCCTTTTTGGGTTGTCTGTGTCATAAGGTGGTGTAAGTTTATTGCTTTAACAGTGTTGTCCCTGGCTTCACGTCCAGGGATAAAGCCGGTCTGGTCATGAGAGATTAAGGAAGGGAGAAGCGGTAAGAGTCTGTTTGCCAAAATCTTAGAAAAGATTTTGACATCTACATTCAATAATGAGATTGGTCTATAATTTCCCGTTTGGGTGGGGTCCTTATCTTCTTTGGGGATAACAACGATATGTGCTTCTAACATTTCGCTTTTGAAAGGATTTGTGGGAGAGAGTGTATTGAAGGCGTCAAGGAAGGGTTGTTGAAGAAGGTCTGAGAATGTCTTGAAATATACGGCGGAAAGACCATCAGGTCCCGGGCTCTTACCAGGCTTAAGTTGTTTTAAAGCTTTTTTCCATTCCTGAATAGAGATCGGGGATTCCAGAATCGTGGTGGTGTCAGTGGGGAGCTTTCCTGGAGCAAATTGGTCTAAGAACGAGTTAATATCATTGGGTCTGTCATTCGATAAGGTAGTAGGGGGTTCGGATTTATCTAGATTATATAGGGACGAGTAGTACTTCTCAAACTCTCTGGCTATGTCATTGTTATTCGTGAGAGTCTTACCCGTGGGGGATTGTATGTGGTGTATCGTATTAGCAGCCCTTTTCTTGCGTAAGGCTTGAGCAAGAAGATGGCCACTTTTGTTGCCGAATTCGTAAAAAAGTTTCTGAGATAGAGTGTATTTCTTCCTGAGGTGATGGCCCAATTCTTCCTGAATGAGTGTACGAGTCTCTAGTAGTTCTACGAGGGTTTGCTGGGCCAGGTTTCGTTTGTGTAGTGCTTCTAGTTTATTAAGTTTGGAAAAGAGATCAGCCAGTTTGGCCCGTTTTTCCTTTCTAATTGCGGCCCCCAGGGAAATCAATTTCCCTCGGACAACACATTTGTGAGCCGCCCACTGAGTAAGTTTAGAAATGTCCGGGGTGTTGTTCTCAGTGAAATAATTGCTTAGGCAAGTTTGAATCTCTAATTCTTTGGTTTTGTCTGTCAGGATGGAAGGGTCTAGTCT
This sequence comes from Rana muscosa, assembly GCA_029206835.1. Lineage (NCBI taxonomy): Eukaryota > Metazoa > Chordata > Amphibia > Anura > Ranidae > Rana > Rana muscosa. The sequence continues at coordinate 363,052,638 of CM055118.1, read as the reverse complement.
CCAAATTTGCGAGCGGTATACTTTTTCAGGGAAAGTGAGGGTCATTGAGATAGGGTGGTGGTCCGAGAAGGTCATCGGTTCGACGGTTGCTGCTTTCAGGGACGGGAGATCCTGTTGGGTAAGAAATATGTAGTCTAGTCGTGAATATTTGTTATGTGGGGCGGAGAAGAATGTAAAATCCTTTACGTTCGGGTGTAAGGTGCGCCATGTGTCGTGGAGCAAGAGTTCTTGGAAACATTTTCTGATTTGTCGGAGCGCCCTGTATGGTAGGTGGGATTTCCCCGACGAGGTGTCTAAAAGGGGGTTCAGGGGTACATTGAGATCCCCTCCCAGTATAAGAATACGCTCTTGGAAATTGGTTAGGTGTCTTGTTACAGCCCTAAAAAAGGGAACTTGGGACGAGTTGGGGCTGTATATGTTAGCCAAAGTGATTGGTTTGTTCCTGAGTGTCCCTTTTAGGAAGATATACCTGCCTAGTTCGTCAAGGTGAGTGTCTGTAATTTGGATGGGAAGGTTTTTGGAAATGATTATGGAGACTCCTTTGGATTTCGAGATAGGTGAGGTGGCATGGAAACTATGGGGGAAGAGGCGATTAGTCATGTTGGGAACTGATTTCTTACAAAAGTGGGTTTCCTGTAAGAAGATTATGTCAGCTTTCATGCTGCGCATGAGGGAAAAGAGTTGTGTTCGCTTTTCAGGTATGTTCAGTCCTTTGGCGTTAAGGGAGACTACCTTTAGGGACAGGTTGGCGCCTCGGACATTATCGGGGCTCATGTTGGTAGTAGAGGTTTAAGCGAGTGGGGGGCGGGAGGATATGGGGAAGTCAGAGACGGGAGGAAAAGAAAGGGGGGGGGGTTATGCGGATGGGGAGAAGGGAAGATGTGGGGTAGGTGAGGTTAGGACGTTGAGGAGGAAGATAACCAGGGAGGAAGGAGGGGACAGGTAGGGGGATGGGGTATTATACCGGGTGTGGGACTTGACCTGCAAGCCCACCAATTAGGAGTGGGGGTACCGGTGAGGTTCAGCGGTGTCTACCAGAGTCCGCTGTGTGTGAGAGCGGTAGGTGGAGTTCAACTAGAGAGAGGTGAGGTCTGCGTCTCTCTATGAGGTCTTAAGGATAACAGACACTGCTGATTGTTAGCGTCATCTATGGCTCATTTTGGTGTCAGAGGAGTAATCTTGTTGTGTAGATGACGGACAGGTCATCCTATAAGGACATGGTGAGAGGGTGATTCGTAGGTGACTTCAGGGCTGTGTGTAACGGCTTATTCTCATAAAGCATGAAGGCTGTGGAGTTGTAAGGGCATTTATTCGTCAATTAGAGGAGGATGTTTAGCATTGTGTAATCTGGGGGTTTGTGTGGAAGAGGGGGATAAGAAATTAAGTGTATTGCTCAAATTTCAGATGTCACATGACAGAGAATAGGGGGCATATACTTTGGTTTAGAGGAATATGCAGGGAACAGAGTCAGTAACATGGTGAATTAGTTAAAACAGAACAGAACAGAACGTACAGCTTGCGTTACCGTGAACAAGTATGCATCTGCAGTTATGGCTGACATCAAAAATCCAAATATGGATAACATAGCAAACAAAACATAGTAAACAAAAACATAGTAAACAAAATCATACCCAGGGGTTAAGGGCAGGCTGTCTAAATCCGAGGGGGGCACGCCCATTCCCAAACCTGAGAATGGATTCTACCCGACATCCACGTAGGCCACACACCTGTGCATGTCCCCCTCGGATCCCCGACCACCCTCAGTGCTGTAAAGCAGAAAATTCAGGAGCTAGGAGCTAGTAGGGCCTGTGGGGAGAAAGACAGCACATAATGCAATCGGGGGATTATATATCGACATGTCATTAGCTGCATTGGAGTAGATAGGAGAATGTAGGAAGAAGGCTTCAATAGAAAAAGGGTACAGCCGATGAGCAAGAATGAATACAGTGTGAGGAGAAGGAGGAAAAGACAATCAGTGCGGGAGAAGGTAGTCTCTGACCCGACATAAGGAAGTTAGGGCGACCGGGGAAACCTTCGGGAGTTGTCCAAGAGGGAAAGAGGGTACCAACCGTTCTGCCAGTGTTCCCTAGGGATTGCTGTATAAAGTTACCTGCGAATTGGAGTGGTCCAGAGTCCAGCTGTGAGGTGGAAACAGAAGGACGGTATTCATGTTTCTTGTTAGGCGATGCGTGCTTTGCGGGGCACTGGAGAAGCCGTCGGGCTACCATTACGCGGGGCTCTTTGATCCTTTGAAGGAGTGTGGGGAGGAGGTGGGTGAGAGCGTCGGCGGCCGATACTAAAGTTGCCTGCTTCTGCGATACCTTCCATGGAGGTGACTCTTCTGAGTGGCGGTATACGGAAGTCGCTGTACCAGTCTGGTACTTCCACATACGGTATCTCCATGGCCGTGCAGAAGTGGTCTAAATCCTCCGGGACTTTTAGATTGGCTGTGCGGCCTTGGTGAGTTGCTGTCAGGCAGAAGGGGAACTTCCATCGGTAGATTATGGATCTGGCCCTCAGTGTTTCCAGGAGGGGACGTAGCTCGCGTCTGCGCTGCAGGGTGATGTTAGATAGGTCCTGGTAGATTCTGATATCCGTTCCCTGGAAAGACAGTTGGTTGCGGTGTCTGGCCTTGCGTAATATTTCCTCCTTCAAGGGAAAGTCTGTGAGGCAGCAGACTGCATCCCGTGGGGGATCTGTGTCCCTTCCCCGCAGGCGCAGTGCCCTGTGGAGCCGTTCGAACGCGATCGGGGTATCAGGGGCTCTTTCAAGTAGATCGTTAAAGATGGTAGTTACTGCCACTGGGAGCTGGCTGGCATCGATCATTTCTGGAATACCCCTCACTCTAAGGTTGTGACGCCTTCCGCGATTATCTAAATCTTCCATGTGGCGATTGATCTCCCTGAGGTGGATCGCATGCGACTCTGTTACCTGTTGAACGTGACAAATCGCTGTGTCTTGGCGGGCTTGAGCGTATTCCACCTCTTCCACCCTAAGCGTCATGGCGTGTATGTTTCGACCTCATGTCCAAGATGGCCGCCATGAGGGTGTTTTTAATATCCGTAGCGACGCTGTGCAGGTCATTAAGGCTCACTGCCGGGGGGTGAGTCATCCCCGTTGCCAGACCTGGGGATCTCTGCTCCTCGGGTCGCTGCGGGCTGGAGCTCTGGGCGCGTGGCGCTTGGGAGGAGGCTGCTTGCGAGGCCTGCATCCTGGCCGTAGGCCGTGACCGGAATATCTCGGGGATTTGCTGACTCAGCGGGGTGTCGGTGTTCAGCGGGGATCGGGAACGGGTTGCCGAGGCACTGCGAGCGGTTCTCACCATGTCCGGTGGAGCAGGTAAGCTGATAAGCTGAGGTTGCTGGACCTCGGGACGGGAGCTCGCACACTACACGTCCATCCTGGAACGGCACCAGACCACGCCCCCCTATTTATTATAGATATATTGTTCTTCACTACACTAAGTTTAAGTTGTTAGGTCACAACGCATGTAGTTAATATGACGGTAGTTTAATTATACTTTAAGGCACGGTAGTCATGTATACAATGCTACTCACCGGCTATCTAGTTAGTGAAGATCTAATTAATTCTCTTTAAATATTCTATGTTTTCCATTATTTATTTTTTAAAAACCTTTATGTAAACGTCATTATCTGTATCCTTGCATAAATATCCAATGTATGTACTTATTATTGTGTAATCAATAAATATTTTTGACAAGTAATGTAATTTGAACAGCTAGGGAGACATCCACGGGTTTCATCTTATCCTTCCCTGCGTCTTTATATAAGTTAAAAAATTGTTTAGGACGGGTCTCGGAATATAGATGGGGCAGTAGATAGGGGTTGCTTCTCTCTGTATTTGGAGGGCGCCATGAGTTAATATATTACTTTTAGAATTAGTGGTGTGGAATGGAGAAGACATTCTGGATGGCGATCCAATATGTGGCTTTTTGTTTTTTGTATGTAACGATATGTTCTAAATTGGGAATGTTTAATTACAATGTTATGTTTTCTGGAGTGTCCAGTTGTATGTCCTTGATTGTGCTCTATGACTAAATAAAATATTTGTAAAAAAATTATAAATAAATAAATAACAATAAGTCAGGAGAAGAGAAAGTGTAAGATAACATGTGTTTAATTTTACCTGTTTATGAGTATTGTTTTCTTTCAAATTCCAATAGTTCAATCTCTTGTCTTTCCATGTCTACTGCATAGGCGTGCGCAGCCTATTTGATTAGGGTGTGCACCCCAAAGCTCAAACACACGCTACCGATCACTTACTGTGTTCACTCAGAAAGGGAAGGGGCCAGTAAATCATATATTTATCGGCTCCTTCCCCACTCATCCTAAAACATCCCCCTGTGTATGCCCGCAGCAGCAGCCGGTGGGAAAGGAGATGAGGGAAGCCGGAAGCACTGTGCGGGGGTTTAGGGCTGTAGAGAGAATATGTTGCTGTGCAGGGTGATTAGGGTGTGCCTGGGCACACCCGGCACACCCTGTGCGCACGCCTATGGTCTACTGTATTGCATAAATCCTTTTTTTGTAAATAATAACTCTATTATGACCACTAGAGATTTCTTGATCTCTGGGTTTTTATCTACTTTATTTTAAAACATCTTACTGGAACCTTCTTAGTAGGGATGTGCTTTATGTTTGAGTCAAACATAAGTTCGACTCAAACATTGGCTGTTCGCCTGTTCGAACAATTTGGGGTGTTCACTGCAAATTTGAAAAGCCACGGAACAACGTTAAAAGTCTATGGGAGTTAATTTTGAAGGTTAATATGCAAGTTATTGTCATAAAAAGTGTTTGGGGACCTGGGTCCTGCCCCAGCGGACATGTATCAATGCAAAAAAAAGTTTTAAAAAATGATTTTTTTTCGGGAGCAGTGATTTTAATAATGCTTAAAGTGAAACAAAAAAAGTGAAATATTCCTTTGAATTTCGAACCTGGGGGGTGTGTATAGTATGCCTGTAAAGTAGCGCATGTTTACCGTGTTTAGAACTGTCCCTGCACAAAATGAAATTTCTAAAGGAAAAAAAGTCATTTAAAACTACTTGCGGCTATTAATGAATTGTCAGGTCCCGGCAATACAGATCAAAGTCATTGAAAAAAACGTCAGGGGTTCCCCCCAGTCAATTACCAGGCCTTTTTGGTCTGGTATGAATATTAAGGGGAACCCCGCGCCATTTTATTTAAAAAAAATGGCGTGGGGCTCCCACAAAAATCCATACTAGACCCTTTATGTCTGGTATGGATTTTAAGGGGAACCCCGCACCAAAAAAAAAAAAAGGCGTGGGGTTCCCCAAAAATCTATACTAGACCCTTATCCAAGCACGCAACCTGGCAGGCCGCAGAAAAAGAGGGGGGCGACAGAGCGCCCCACCTCCTGAACCGTACCAGGCCACATGCCCTCAACATGGGGAGGATGTCACCATGTTGATGGGGACAAGGGCCTCATCCCCACAACCCTTGCCCGGTGGTTGTGGGGGTCTGCGGGCAGGGGGCTTCCTGAAATCTGGAAGCCCCCTTTAACAAAGGGGAACTCCAGATCCCGCCCCCCTTATGTAAATTGGTAACGGGGTACATTGTACCCCTACCATTTCACAAAGAAAGTGTAAAAAATACACACAGACACAGCTGGACAAGTCCTTTATTTAAAAATAAAAAAATAAAAAATGAATTTCCAGCGATGTATTCCCGTCTCTCGATGTCCAACGATGATCCATTCTCCAGCGACGCTGCAGTCTCCACTCATTCTCCAGCGAGGAACGAAACCCCCATGACACGTAAGAGGGTGCGGGGTCACCCGCCCACGTCATTGGGTAACCCCCGGGGGTTACCTAATGACGTGGGCGGGTGACCCCGCCCCGCGACGTCATGGGGTGGGGTCCCCCGTCCACATAATTCGGTAACCCCTGGCTTTCTCCTGTAGTGGACGGATGACCCCGCCCCGTGACGGGGGTGGAGGAACTAGACTGGCCGGTACAGAGTCCTGACCTAAACCCCACAGAAAACCTTTGGGATGAATTAGTGGAGACTGCAAGCCAGGCCTTCTCGTCCAACATCAGTGCCTGACTTCACAAATGAAAATGTGCTTCAGGAAGAATGGTTAAACATTCCCATAGACACACTCCTAAACCTTGTGGACAGCCTTCCCAAAAGAGTTGAATCATTACTATTTTCATTAATTAAAGTATAAAAGCTTAGTGAATTTAGTCTGAAATTAAAAAAATGTACTTACTCTAATCACTAATAAAAATGGAGCAATTTCCCAAGGGGTTTTTGTTTTCAATATATTTTTATTGGATTATTCATGAAGAAGAGAAAAACATTGGTGCATATAATCTTACAATGTAACAATAGAGTCACATCATGGGTACATAACTAAGTATGAATGGCAAGTGAAGAATCCTATAAGCATTTGACTGATGAGCGTAGGAAAGAAAAAAGCAGACAAAAATTCTAAAAATATAAAAGGGGAGATGACCTCCACCTCCCGACACCCCAAGTGGGTTCAGACTGTGTCATGGGGTGGGGGGCGTCCTGCCCTAACCATTGGTTATTAAATACAAACTAGTGGTGTATTGAAAACTATATAATGTAAAAAACATATAAAGGCTCTAAGACATGGTATACACATTGAGCTGGTAGGTACAAATATATACCGCCTTGGAAACATCCATGTAACTATTCAACTGAGACACATTTTGAAACTATTGTTTAAAGTAATACTGGGTATGCATATGGGTGAGTGGCACCTTAAAGTGGTTGTAAACCCGCAAAAAAAAAAAAAAAAACCTGCAAGACAAAGGCATAATGAGCTAGTACGCATAGCATACTAGCTCATTATGAATTACTTACCTTAGATCAAAGCCCCCACAGTGGTACCCGTACACCGATTCAGCCGGCAACATCGCTCCCAGAGTTACTTCAGTGAATCGCGGGCTCCGGCGCTGTGATTGGCCAGAGCTCCAATGATGTCACTCTCACGCATGCGCTGGAGCCGCCGTTAACGGCACACTAACTGAAGCAATGGCACGTATGTGCCATTGCTTCAGTGCCCATGCGTCGGCACATGCTGATACAGGGGGTATCTCCTAAACCGTGCAGGTTTAGGAGATATCCGGGGAGAGAGAAAAGTAGGAAGAAGAGAGCAGAAGAGAAAGCAAAGTGACTTAAAAGAGTCTTGCCCCCTCGCGTGGGGCATGGAAGGATTTAGGGGATGGGCTTCAGCTGAATATATGGGGTCCATGGTTCCCAAGTGGCCTCATATTTTGCAGTAGTGTCCAGGAAAGTGCCCACCATTTTCTCTTGGGTCATGATCCAGGAGACCTTCCTTTTAATCAAATTTTGTCCCAAGAAAAATAAACATAATAAGGCGTCAAAACCAGTTTGGGGGCTCCCGGAATCGGGAAGTTGAGCAGTGCTATGTGTGGAAATTTCTGAATGGGAAGGCCCATAATTTTCCGGATCATGTCTAAAATTTTGTTCCAAAGACCATGTGTGCACGTGTCCGCAATTTTGGAAACACAGAGGGGAGGATGTCGGGTAGATTTTATCTAGTTTTAAGGGGACGAGATACCATAGCACCCCAAGGTTTTTTTTTAGCAGCAAGATAGATTGTAGAAAAATCATTTGATTAAAATCTTTTATTTATCAAAAAGTTATTTTAAATTCACAGTGAGTTTAAAATATAAGCTCTGGTTGATGACACATAAGCAGCAACATTGACCATAATTTTTGACAAAAATTACACCGTGGAGGCAGTAGTTTACAATATATTACAACATTGCTGTCCACATGAATACCCCATCACGTTAGGCCCCCTACAATCACAGTCTTCTTAAGGGGATTTTTATTCTAGAGCAATATATCAAAGAAATTTTCTTTGCTTAGAAAAACATTAAATATTTAATTTAGTACAAAATATGTCTCCATATATATGGTGATATATTTACCATTCAGATGATGGAAGAGTGAAAATGTGTCCTATAACCAAAAGAAAAAAGAAGAGAAGTAAATTCAGTGATCCCGAAGTTTCCATGCATCCTCTTCGCATCCACCCGGTGGGCCCCAGCTCCAAGGGGATTGCAAGGAGCCATGCTCTTGGACCTAGAGAGGGATCAGGGGGGCTAGGCACCTGCAATATGCTGTTTAAAAAGCTCAGTTCGTAGGCAGCAAATGATTAATGAATATTCAGTACTGCTTAGCAACACCAGACTAGTCAATATCCTAGTCAATACCCAAATAATAATAAATACCAATTAATTACTGGAATTTCATTAATTTCTAATAATTATTTGATTACCTTGTATGTAGTATCACCATTATTAGAATTAAAGCGGTTTAATATTCTTAATTATTGATGTAATATTTTTAGTAGAATATGTTTTATTGTTACAACAGCGTAACAGTGAATCTGTATTTAGTGAAATAGAGACTAAATAAAAGAATCAATTAAGAATCAATCAAATGAGCAATTCAAGTGATTGTGATGTGGAGTGATGAAAAAATAAAATAATATAATAATATAATTATTATAGTGAATTAAGGTCCTAATTAGCTGGTATGAGTTGATGATGCAATGAAAATGGTGTGAAAAAAAAAAAATATAACAAACCAAAACAAGGAAAAAATGCAACAAAAAACACAGTATACAGTAGGTGCCACCGATTTTGTGTTTCCAGCACGATGGGATCGTGCTGGAAATCACCGATGCGAGCTGTGCTTCTCGCACTCGCCGCCCGCCCGAGATGCCGCGCATCCATAGGAATACATTGGGGCGGTGAGCAGGAGGAGCGACATAGCTCGGCGCTGGCTCCCGCCACGGGGCTGGGGAGTGTCAATCTCGCCGCTAGCAGAGGCGAGATTGACACAATATCGGCGGCAGGTACAGTACCTTTGCTAGTGAAAAAACTTTTGCAAGTGACCAACGATTGAAGTATATGATGCCTATACAGGCAAAGATTTTTGGCACTGTTGCCAATACTCAAAGTATTTGAAGTGGAGTCATATCTGTATTGGATAAAATATTGATTACATTTTGGCAGAAACCACCAAGCTAATGAAGGCTATGAATAAATAAAGACATCTAGTGTGGTATAAGTTTCAGCCAGTCTGGTGTGTCCAATCTCAGCATTTACTTGGTACTCCAAACATTCCTTGTATATGTCAGCAGCTCTCCCGGAATCACCTCAAGATCCACGGGTGGCTGCACGTTTAAAAAGTGTCCAGAACTATACCTATTGATGGCAGGTGTCCAGTCTCCTTCCCTCCCCATCCCGACCGCCATGATTACGGCCATCACGTGGGCCCCTCGTTGCTCCAGAAGGCCTAGGCCCCGGCATCCGCAGTCACCTCCACAGCAACGTCACTGACCATCCAGCTGGTGATCAAGGGACGCTGCCGACACAGTGTTTACTCCCTCCAGTGGCCAAAAAGGGATATTGACACAACTGTGGGAACGTACAAGGGGAGAATCGTGCACTGTCCCACGTCTCCCCATCGTGCCGGGAAGCCCAATAGAAGGCAGCATACACCTCGGAAGAGGTATAGAAACCATTCCAGGAATGCTCACCGAAAAACAGAATAAATGATCTATAATACATTACACAAAACACATAACTGAAAAAAACATATATCTTATTTTACATGAATCTTATATCAATTTATTGCAATTTTCTATACTTTAAAGAGCTGTAGGTGTATTACATTTTCTAATGATTCTTAGTTTATCCAAAAAGGGGGAAAGATTAGGATTGGGATTGGGAAAGAGATGGATTCATTCAGGCCTGGAAAGGTAGTGGCCTGTAATTTGGATATGCATCTTTGCTCATGCCGGAGTAATATTTTGTTCCAATCGCTGCCTCAATCTGAGATGTGTATTTGATCGAGAGCAGTAAAAGTTACTTTGGGCATTTTATAGTCATGTTTCAACACTACATGCCTATCTATGGGGAGGTATCTATTCCCAATTTGCATGCTATATACATGCTTAGAAATCCTGCACCAAAACTCTTGTTTTGTTTTGCCTATATAGAAGGCACTGCACTCGCATGCCATCATATAGACAATTCCACCTGTTTGACAGTTGGCAAAATGTTTAGGGCTAACATTTTGACCATTAGGAAGAGGAAAAGATTTATCCCTTCTAATGAGGTGGCAGCATAAGCAGTGTCCACAAGGAAAGGAGCCGTAGAGAGAACATTGTTTTTTCTTTGACTTTCTTGTGTACTCGCTTTGGACCAGCTTATCTTTGATTGAAGGGGCTCGTTTGTAAGTGATTGATTGATGGAATTGCTGATATAATTTGTTGTGCCTTCTGGTCATCTGTAAGTATAGAACAATGTTTTTGAATAATTTCTCTGATTTGTGTATGCTGTTTTGAAAAGCGCATGATTATTCTCGTCAAAATTATTTTTCGACTTGTGTTTGAACAGAAGTTCTTGGTGAGATTGATGGGTCAACCTGTTATACGCTTTGCGCAAACAGGAACAACTGTATCCTCGTTCAAGTAGCCTATTTTTGAGCTTGCCAGCTTCTTCTTTAAACAAAGTTTCATTGGAGCAATTTGTTTGTATCCAAAGATATTGTCCATAGGGAATGGAGATTTTTAGGAGATTTTTAGGGGGGGTCGAATGGAAGCTCTCGGCATGCAGCACCGGCTGTGTTTTTCGGATACCAAGTGCTGCACAGTTCTCCCTCCCAATTGCAATCTACCCGAAAATCCAAAAATGTAATAGTTTTAGTATCATGATTCATATTGAATTTTAAATTGTAATCATTGATATTGATTTTGTGAAAAAATCCAAAAGAGTATTCTCAGATCCTTTCCATATGACGAAGACGTCATCAATGTACTTGAGACATGTGGAAACATGGCTCAGGTACTTGACAAGGGCCTCATCACTGAGAAGTGACTGTTCCCACTCCCCCAGGTACAGGTTTGCGTATGATGGGGCACAATATGTCCCCATCGCTACACCCTGCACCTGGAGGTAGTGGGAACAATCAAAGGAAAAGTCATTGTGATTAAGGATGTATTCAAATCCATTTAGGTTGAATTCATTTAATGCCCTATCAGGTTTTGAGCCTTGTTGTAAGAAAGTCTGCACAGCTGCCAAACCCCTGGCATGTGGGATAGAGCTTTACAGAGCTTCAACATCAATGGTGACGAGAATGGAGTCTTCAGAGATAGTTAACTGGTCAATTAGTGAAAACAAGAGAGGATGGTGGGATTATGCGATGCTAGAAACAATATTATCAATATAGACAATATCCATAAATGTAGAATCTTTATTTTAATGACAAAATACATATACAAAGAGGGTTCATTAAAATCAATGATTAGAGCAGATATTGAAAATCGTGGGTTGCGTCGCTGGTTTTCCCAAATTTCATAACTTGGTAGTCACAGGAGAATGTCCCATCCCTACATGTTTCACCGTTTAGACTTCCTCAGGGGATTTAATCTGGGACCACCAGTCCAGCTCTAGCATAAAATATAAAGACACAATAAGAAAAAATTAAAGGTAGACATAAATGATACATTTTCTTTAATTCGTGTATGCTATTTTGCCAAGGCTCACGAAAGAGAACATCAAAAACCCACCTTTACCCAGCCAGGACGAGGGGAAATCGCATGCAGTGCCCCACAAGGAGTGTGTAAAACTTTCCAACGATCAGGATCGAGTGAGAAAGAGCTGTGTCAGGCCACAGGGGATATATAGCGACCAGGCTATAAAGAACAAAAAACATAAAAAAATGCTATGTTTCAAATCGGGATAAAGCGGACATATTAACTAAAGCCAGTATGGCTCAACAAGCAACTTACTTTGCTCAGTACTGAAAAGGAGTAAAGTAGGAAGGTGACCAAAGAATGTTATTCTCAAAAAGACAAAACGAACATTCCCAAGCGATCCAAAGAAAATTTCTCAGGATGCCGAGCACTGAAAAAAAATTAAAGAGACAAAAAATATATGATAATAAACAAATAATAGAAAAGGGACTATGCTAAGAATAGAGGGATATGCAGATCATGCTGCTAAAGCCATCAATGGTCCCAGTCCCCCTGAAGGGGGAACAGGGGATTGGAGACTGCAGCAAAAGGTAAAAAATAAAAATGATAATAAATGACCAAAAAGTAATGTGTATGGGCGTTTGAGCTTCAACCACTTAAGCCCCGGACCAATACGCAGCATAAAGACCAGGCCCCCTTTTGCGATTCGGCACTGTGTCGCTTTAACTGACAATTGCGCGGTCGTGTGATGTGGCTCCCAAACAAAATTGACATCCTTTTTTTTCCACAAATAGAGCTTTCTTTTGGTGGTATTTGATCACCTCTGCGGTTTTTATTTTTTGCGCTATAAACAAAAATAGAGTGACAATTTTGAAAAAAATTACATATTTTTTACTTTTTGCTATAATATATATCCCCAAAAAATATATAAAAAAACATATTTTTTTCTCAGTTTAGGCCGATACCTATTCTTCTACATATTTTTAATTAAGAAAACGCAATCGGCGCTTATTGATTGGTTTGCGCAAAAGTTATAGCGTTTACAAAATAGGGGGTATTTTTATGGCATTTTTAGTAATTTTTTTTTTTACTAGTAATGGCGGCGATCAGTGATTTTTTTTTTGACTGCGACATTATGGCAGACACATCGGACACTTTTGACACATTTTTGGGACCATTGTCATTTTCACAGAAATGCACTGGTTACTGTGAAAATGACACTGGTAGTGAAGGGGTTAACCACTAGGGGAGCTGAAGGGGTTAAGTGTGCCTAGGGGAGTGATTACTACTGTGTGGGGGCGTGGCTACGAGTGACACGTGATCGATCTCTGCTCTGATTACACAGAGCGGAGATCGGTGACATTGTCAGTAGGGGAGCGGGAGCGTGTTTACACTAACATCTCCCCGCTCCATGCCTCTGTGAGACGATCGCGGGGATCCCCGCAGCGATCAAGTCCGCAGGACCCACGGTCCAACTCACGGGGAAGGCAGGGGGGTCGCGAGCGTGCCGCCGGCGGCGCGTGCACGACCCCGACGACGGGCAGTTAAAGGGGACGTACAGGTACGTGATTGTGCCTGTACGAGCCATTCTACCAACGTATATATACAGTGCATGGTCGTTAAGTGGTTAAAGGAGAGGGGCTTAACGCTCAACATGCAGCACAGGTATCATATTAACTACTGATATTGTAAATCCTATCCTGTTAAATCCTGTTATATCATAGTGGAAGGAAAAGCTTTATTTACCACATACATACAGACCGTCTAGTTAAGCCAGGGATAATTAAATAACAAAGAGAAAGATCTAGCAGTTTCGGAGTTACAGTGTAATTATAAGGTATTGTACCTGAATGTACCTGAGTGAGAGACATATACGATATGGTCGCCCCCAAATTCCAGTCGAGTTTATGCTTGTAACAGGCCGGCATTTTATATCCCCTGCTCGCTCGGGCGTCTGACGTCACTAAGTGAGAGCGGACAAAGGGATGCCTATCACGCATGGGCCAAAAGGGGGCCACGCCACTAAGCCTAGAACTGCTTGTTGCAAAGGTAACCATAGCTGTGACGTTGGCAGGGCTCAACCCCGCACGGCGTCAGATGGCGCTGCCCCGGGTGTGGCCAACCGGCGAATAGACCAATACCAACACGGCCAGCGCGGTCTGGGAGAAATGGAGGCAGAGCTGGTGAACAGCAAGCCAGAAATGACACATTGGAAATAATGTGGATAAAGGCATGTGTCGGGCTTCATAAGAATGAAGCCCTTGGGCATCCATGCAGTTGAGACACCAGGCCCTAAACAGCACAGGATCATGGATGGACGGAGAGGGGGCAGATGAGAGCAAATTTCTCCCATCACCCCAAACAAGGCCCGAACGTCTGGTCCAGGGAAATTTTCCCAACATTGCATCACATCCCCAAAGGTGAACCTCCCCTGGGAGTGTGCAAAGAAGGGGAAGGCAGTGGGACAATTGGTCAATTGTCTGCAAAAAATGTATGGTATCCTTTAAAAATGAAGGCAGAGCCACAACATAAGGTTATAAATATGAATCAATGACTCTGCTTAGATTTTTAGAAATGCCGCCATTACCAGAAACAATTGGTCGCCCAGTAGGATTTATTGGATTTTTATGAATTTTATTTAAACTGTAAAAAGTAGGAACCTTGGGGTGCTTGGCCCTAATAAATTCATATAGGTTCTTACTGATTGTACCACCCTTGTGTGCCTTATAGGGATTAGCCGAACACCCCCCGGTTTGGTTTGCAGCAGAACATGCGAACAGGCAAAAAATTTGTGCGAACATGCAAACACCGTCAACCACTTGCCGACTGGCTCACGCCGATACAGGTCGGCAAAGTGGCTTGGTTGCACAAAACAACGTACCCGTACGTCGCTGTGTCAGCGGCAGCTAGCGGGTGCATGCGCACCACTGGTGGTGCGCCTGCTCAACTACCACACGCTGCGGGAGCGTGCCCGCGGGTCCCGCGGACTCGATGTTCGCTGGTGGCCCGCAAATGTGACACGGAGAGGCAGAACAGGAAGATGCCTATGTAAACAACACATTTCCCTGTACTGCCTAGCAACATGACAGGGATCTACTGCGCCCAGTGATCGGGAGCAGTTATCGCTGTCATGTTCTAGTGAGTCCACCCACCTACAGTTAGAACACACCCAGGGAACACACTTAACCCCTTGATTGCCCCCTAGTGTTTAACCTCTTCCCTGCCAGTGACATTTACACAGTAATCAGTGCATTTTTTTAGCACTGATCGCTGTATAAATGCTAATGGTCCCAAAATAGTGTCAAAAGTGTCTGATCTGTCCGCCGCAATGTCGCAGTCATGATAAAAATTGCAGATCACTGCCATTACTAATAAAACAATTGTAATAATAAAAATGCCATAAATACATCCCTTATTTTGTAGACGCGATAACTTTTGCGCAGACCAATCAATATGCGCTTATTGCTATTTTTTTACCAAAAATATGTAGAAGAATACATATCAGCCTAAACTGAGGAAGAAATTAGTTTTTTTAGATATTTTTTGGGGATATTTATTATAGCAAAAAATATACAATATTGCTTTTTTTCAAAATGTTTGCTCTTTTTTTGTTTATAGCAAAAAATAAAGATTGCTGAGGTTATCACCACCTAAAGAAAGCTCTGTTTGTGGGACAAAAAGGACATACATTTTGTCAGGGTACAACCTTGCACGAATACGCATTTGTCAGTTAAAGTGACGCAGTGCCATATCGCAAAAAAGGACTTGGTCAGGAAGGGGGTAAATCCTTCTGGGGCTGAAGTGGTTAAAGTCTATGGAATGCGAAAAATCAAAAGTGCTAATTTTGAAGGCTTATATGCAAGTTATTGCCATAAAAAGTGTTTGGGGACCCGGGTCCTGCCCCAGGGGACATGTATCAATGCAAAAAAAAGTTTTAAAAATGCCCTGTTTTTTCAGGAGCAGTGATTCTAATATTGCTTAAAGTGAGACAATAAAAATGAAGTATTCCTTTAAATATCAGGGGTCTCCTTAGTCTGCCTGTAAAGTACCACAGCAAAATTACATTTCCAAAGGAAAAAATGTTAATTTAAAACTGCTCACAGCTGTAATGTATTGTCGTATCCCGGCAATATAGATAAAAATCATTAAAAAAAAGTGCCAAAAATACCAAAAGAAATGGCGTAGATGCCCCCCCCCCAAATCCATACCAGGCCCTTCAGGTCTGGTATTAATATTAAGGGGAACCCCGCACCAAAATTAAAAAACAAAATGGCGTGGGGGTCCCCCAGGCACAATATACTCTGAACAGCAGTATATATACTATACGGCCTGCCTCATATACTCTGCAAAAAAATTGGGTCTTTGGTTTTGGTGGTGCCAGAACACTGTAAGCCCTCACAGTTAGTCTTGTTGGGCGCAGGAACGGGCCCTGCATTGAAATATTATATCAAAAATTGTAATTACATGCCTCTGTTAAACAGGGTTAGAAAAATTGGGCCTCGGGTGGTGGTGGTGGTGCCACAACACTGTAACCCCTCACAGATACACTTATTGGGTGCAGGAACGGGCCCTGCTGTGAAATATTAGATCAAAAATTGTAATTACATGCCTCTGTTAAACAGAGGCAAAAAATTTGGGCCTTGGGTGGTGGTGCCACAACACTGTAACCCCTCACATATACTCTTGCTGGGAGCAGGAATGGGCCCTGCTGTGAAATATTATATATATAAGAAAAAAAATGGGCCTTGGGTGGTGGTGGTGGTGCCCTAAACCAAAAATATTGTTGGAAGCTAGCATAATCAAGATTAAGGCGGAATAGGATAGTCAGCATAGGCAGTATTCAAGGGATCCTACATCCATAGCAAATTAAATCAGTTACATCAGCGTCAGGTGCTTTATAGCTGCTGATTCACGACTGATTCATTTTTATGAATGTGAGCCTATCAACGCACTCTTTGATCCGTTACAATCCCTCCAGCAGCACTGAGTGTGCATTCGGAAAGCACGCTGGATGCAGGACAGGCCAGTAGCTCAATTGCATATTGAGAAAGTTTTGGCCAGTGGTCCATCCTCAAGACCCATTCACCCAGTGGATGCTCTGTTGGAAAGGTCTCTGGTGCGCAGTCATGTTGGAAAAGGAAGGGACCATCCCCAAACTGTTCCCACAAAGATGGGAGCATGAACTTGTACAAAATGTCTTGTTATGCTGACGCCTTAAGAGTTCCCTTCACTGGAAATAAGGGGCCAAGCCCAAGCCCTGGAAAACTACCCCACACCATAATCTCCCCTCCGCCAAATGATTTGGACCAGTGCACAAAGCAAGGTCCATGTCAGGAATGGTGTCATTACTGGGCTCACCTGCTGGTGGCACTGTTGCATTCGGCACCAGTGGGTGTAGTTCCTGCTGCACCTACCCTGCCTTTAACCCTTCTGCTTCTTCTCAGCTGCCTCCATCAGTTCCTTCAAAGCCCCCTTCAAAGTCTGCACCCTCTGTTTCACCACTACGCTCTTCACCTCTACCAGCTACATCCATTACATGCAGTCCTATTTCCATATACAAATCCTCAGTGGCGGAACCAAAGAAAAAACAGAAGTTTTTTCCAATCCATTCAATCCTGCCACTATCCCAACCTGCCTCCACACCCACCAACCTGCTCCAGCCTTTGTTCATGCCAGTTGAACCTGACGATCCACCTAAATCTGCCAACCCTATGCCTGTTACCCAGTCTGAAGTTCCTGTGCCGGCCTGCCAGCCTGAAATTCCTGTACCAGCCTGCCAGCCTGAAGTTCCTGTGCCAGTCTTCCAGCCTGAAGTTCCTGTGCCAGTCTTCCAGCCTGAAGTTCCTGTGCCAGTTTGCCAGCCTGAAGTTCCTGTGCCAGTTTGCCAGCCTGAAGTCCCTGTGCCAGCCTGAAGTCCCTGTGCCAGCCTGCCAGCCCGAAGTTCCCGTGCCAGCCTGCCAGCCTGAAGTTCCCGTGCCAGCCTGCCAGCCTGAAGTTCCTGTGCCAGCCTGCCAGCCTGAAGTTCCTGTGCCAGTTTGCCAGCCTGAGGTTCCTGTGCCAGTCTTCCAGCCTGAAGTGCCAGAGCTAGTCTTCCAGCCTGAACTGCCAGAGCCAGTCTTCCAGCCTGAAGTGCCTCTGCCTGCTGCCCAGCCTGACGTGCCTCTGCCTGCTGCCCAGCCTGACGTGCCCCTGTCTGCTGCCCAGCCTGACGTGCCCCTGTCTGCTGCCCAGCCTGACATGCCCCTGTCTGCTGCCCAGCCTGACGTGCCCCTGTCTGCTGCCCAGCCTGACGTGCCCCTGTCTGCTGCCCAGCCTGAGATTTTCCTGTCTGCTGCCCAGCCTGAGATGTTCCTGTCTGCTGCCCAGCCTGAGATGTTCCTGTCTGCTGCCCAGCCCGAGATGTTCTTGTCTGCTGCCCAGCCCGAGATGTTCCTGTCTGCTGCCCAGCCTGAGATGTTCCTGTCTGCTGCCCAGCCCGAGGTGTTCCTGTCCGCTGCCCAGCCCGAGGTGTTCCTGTCTGCTGCCCAGCCTGAGGTGTTCCTGTCTGCTGCCCAGCCCGCTGTGTTCCTGTCTGCTGCCCAGCCCGAGGTGCTCCTGTCTGCTGCCCAGTCCGAGGTGTTCCTGTCTGCTGCCCAGCCCAGGGTGTTCCTGTCTGCTGCCCAGCCCGAGATGTTCCTGTCTGCTGCCCAGCCCGAGATGTTCCTGTCTGCTGCCCAGCCCGAGATGTTCCTGTCTGCTGCCCAGCCCGAGGTGTTCCTGTCTGCTGCCCAGCCTCAGGTGTTTCTGTCTGCTGCCCAGCCTAAGATGTTCCTGTCTGCTGCCCAGCCTGAGATGTTCCTGTCTGCTGCCCAGCCCGAGATGTTCTTGTCTGCTGCCCAGCCCGAGATGTTCCTGTCTGCTGCCCAGCCTCAGGTGTTTCTGTCTGCTGCCCAGCCTAAGATGTTCCTGTCTGCTGCCCAGCCTGAGATGTTCCTGTCTGCTGCCCAGCCCGAGATGTTCTTGTCTGCTGCCCAGCCCGAGATGTTCCTGTCTGCTGCCCAGCCCGAGATGTTCCTGTCTGCTGCCCAGCCTGAGATGTTCCTGTCTGCTGCCCAGCCTGAGGTGTTCCTGTCCGCTGCCCAGCCTGAGATGTTCCTGTCTGCTGCCCAGCCCGAGATGTTCTTGTCTGCTGCCCAGCCCGAGATGTTCCTGTCTGCTGCCCAGCCCGAGATGTTCCTGTCTGATGCCCAGCCTGAGATGTTCCTGTCTGCTGCCCAGCCTGAGGTGTTCCTGTCCACTGCCCAGCCCGAGGTGTTCCTGTCTGCTGCCCAGCCCGAGGTGTTCCTGTCTGCTGCCCAGCCCGTGGTGTTCCTGTCTGCTGCCCAGCCCGAGGTGCTCCTGTCTGCTGCCCAGTCCGAGGTGTTCCTGTCTGCTGCCCAGCCCAGGGTGTTCCTGTCTGCTGCCCAGCCCGAGATGTTCCTGTCTGCTGCCCAGCCCGAGATGTTACTGTCTGCTGCCCAGCCCGAGATGTTCCTGTCTGTGGCCCAGCCCGAGGTGCCCCTGTCTGCTGCCCAGCCTCAGGTGTTTCTGTCTGCTGCCCAGCCCGAGGTGCTCCTGTCTGCTGCCCAGCCTGAGGTGCTCCTGTCTGCTGCCCAGCCCGAGGTGTTCCTGTCTGCTGCCCAGCCCGAGGTGTTCCTGTCTGCTGCCCAGCCCGAGATGTTCCTGTCTGCTGCCCAGCCCAAGATGTTCCTGTCTGCTGCCCAGCCCGAGATGTTCCTGTCTGCTGCCCAGCCCGAGGTGTTCCTGTCTGCTGCCCAGCCCGAGGTGTTCCTGTCTGCTGCCCAGCCCGAGGTGTTTCTGTCTGCTGCCCAGCCCGAGGTGCTCCTGTCTGCTGCCCAGCCTGAGGTGTTCCAGCCTGCTGTCTAGCTCGATGACCCGGAGCCTGCTGTCTGCCCGGATGTGCCCATTGTCCAGTCTGCTGCTCCGGAGCCCGCCGCCCAGCCTGATGATATGGTCCCTGCTAAACCTGTTCCTGATGCCCAGCTGGCCGCTGATGTCTTCCTGATGGATACCCTTTTTTCTGCTGTTTTAATCCTGCTTGTCACCCAGACTGAATGTAATGCCCCTGCGTGGTCTGCCTCCGATGGGTTCTTGCCCGTTGCCCTGCTAATTTTCATTTCCGGATCTAAAATTCCTGACCCTGGTGGTGAGATGCGTGTCCTATTTTCAGACTCTAGTGGCACGTCCCCCCGTGAACTAAAGGACTCTGGCCTAGGAAGTGCGAAGAAGTCCGCAGACTCAGTATGGAAACTTTTTAGGGTGTGTCCGCATCCACTCGGACTGTCAAACTAAGGGCTGAATGGAGTGTCCAGAGGCCACTCCTTAAGGGGGGGAACTGTCAGGAATGGTGTCATTACTGGGCTCACCTGCTGGTGGCACTGTTGCATTCGGCACCAGTGGGTGTAGTTCTGGTGGCCACCAGCGGGTGTCTCCCCACCAAGACTTTCCACCAGCCATCAAACACACCTGATCTGGGTCTGATGGACTATATAAACCCGCCCTTAACCAAGGCTCAATGCTCCAGAATTCCTTCTGTAAACCTGATCCGTTGCCTGAACCTAATCCGTTGCCTGAACCTGATCTGTTTCCTGCCTTGTCCTGGACTCTGCTCCTTGTATCCTGTCCCTGAGACCTGTCCCCTGATACCAGCTTCCAGCTCCTCCTTGCTGACTGCTCCCAGTACCTGGCCTTCTGCTCCCCTTGTCTCTCATCCCTGCCTTGTTTATGTATGTGTGTTCCCTTTACTTGTATATATTAGTTAGATAGTTAGATTAGGTTGTTTTGGGGTTTGTTGTGTTCTCTTGTATTCATTTTGTGTTTATGGTTTGCTGTTGCTTGATTACACGTGTGTCTTTATCTTCAATAAATTATATATATTTTCACTTACTCTGTTCCTGATTCCTTAAGTGCAGCCCAATGATCTGATCACCTGTATTGGATGTCTATGTATGGCATCCCCCTGACAGTCCATAAAGACATGGATGAGCGAGGTTGGGGTGGAGGAACTTGACTGGCCTGCACAGAGTCCTGACCTCAACCCAATAGAACATCTTTAGGATGAATTAGAGCGGAGACTGCAAGCCAGGCCTTCTCGTTCAACATCAGTGCCTGACCTCACAAATGCGCTTCTGGAAGAATGGTAAAAAATTCTCATAGACACACTCCTAAACCTTGTGGACAGCCTTCCCAGAAGAGTTGAAGCTGTTATAGCTGCAAAGGGTGGGTGAACTCAATATTGAACCCTACGGACTAAGACTGGGATGCCATTAAAGTTCATGTGCGTGTAAAGGCAGGTGTTACAATACTTTTGGTAATATAGTGTATTTAAATGAAAGGAAAGCTGAACTTAGGCTTTAAAGCAATTATTCTTCTGAGCAATTATTTACTAGTATTGTATTTAGCATTGTATTTTGAAAAAAATACATTTCTTTTTATTACAGTCACAAACCAAAGAGATCTTGATTACTCTCTATGGAATCTTTACTCTGGAAAGAAACATATAAATGTTTGTGTGAAAAAAGGTTTCCTATTCAGTCAACTGAGCTTATCCACTGATACACATCATATGCTTTACACTTATATATATAATACTTATTATTATTTTATCTCTCCCACTCTTTCTATTTTTTTTTTTTCATTCATGACTTCATCTAGGTCTTATTTTTTTCCCTATTAAATAAAAACACTGGTTAAAAAATTAAATAAACCTCCTATGAAGAAGATTCGTTGAACCAGAACTTTGTATTTAATTTTTGACATTATTTTGACATATTTGACAGTATATTAACTACCTTTGTTATTCTTTTTTTTTTTGTCTTTTTTATTATTTTCATTCTTTAAATTCTGCTTTTATTACATGTTCAATAGAAAAACTGGTAGAAAACTCTCTCATGAAGAAATTCATGTAATATTGTTACACTTTTAATATTAACACTTTAATGTTTTGTTATTTAAAAAATTAATAAAAAATAATCTACATGGTTTATTTAAAGTTAAGTAAAATTATCAAAAAAATATGGGTTTTCATCAGAGATCATTAGCAAATCGAGTAAGTACAGATTTTTAAAATTTCAGACTAAATTCACCAAGTTATAATGCTTTAACTAATTGAAATAGTATTCATTAAGACAAATGAGAAATTCTATAACTTGATCCATCCGTTTTTCTTTGCATTGTGTAGCATAGTTTTCCACTACTGTCATTGCATTAATGTATACCGAAAGCAAATTACTATATATATATATATATATATATATATATATATATATATATATAGATATAGATATATAGATATATATATAGTAACTCCCCTCTTCTTTTTGCAACATATGTCATTTTTTATTTGCTCAGAGTTCCACTTCTTCTCAATAGCCATGTAATTTTTCTTATATGGAAAATTAACTAAATGCATAAAGACTGTCCAATAAGCAAAGAAAACATTCACTGAGCTTATGAAATAGGATGAGACCCAAGGTCACTTGAATCAACCAAATATGAGTGTTAGAAAAAAAATTGTGTTTTTTTTTTTCATTTCCCATTTCCCAAGATGTATTCAAAGTCACAGGTTCACCTTATTTGCTATCAATCATTTTGCAAAGTCAACGTATATTATTTCTGGTATGGTTAATACAAAAAAAGTTATATAAATCTTTTCTGCTTCCACACAGACCACACATAATGGTAATGTCACCACATTCTTCTTTTTGGGATTTAACACAATGGCCATATTTAATCTGTTACTCTTCACCTTGGTCCTTATTATATACATTGTGACAATATGTGGAAACCTTTTGATCATAATTCTGGTATATTACAGCAAGACCCTTCATTCTCCCATGTACTTCTTCCTCTCCCAACTCTCTATATCTGACATCATGCTGACCACAGATATTGTTCCTAACATGTTAAATATTGTTTTAGATGAGTGGACCTCCATATCTTATTTTGGTTGCATCACTCAGTATTATGTATTTGGCACAATAGAAATGTTTGAATGTCTCCTTCTGACAGTGATGTCCTATGACCGCTATCTAGCCATCTGCTCTCCTTTGCATTATACCTCCATTATGAAACAAACACTTTGCATTCAACTAGTTCTTGTATCCTGGATTTTCAGCTGTTCTATGACATCAATATCAACATTTGGCATAAGTCAACTAGAATTCTGTGGACCAAATGTTATTGACCATTTATTTTGTGATTTCAATCCTCTTCTGGAACTTTCCTGCTCAGATACATCCGCAGTTCAAATGGAAGTTACCTTGTTGTGTATTCCTGTGCTAATATTTCCCTTCCTAGTGATAGTGGTGTCATATACTTACATTGTTTTAACAATATTAAAGATATCCTCCTTTTCGGGAAGACTGAAATCCTTTTCCACTTGTAGCTCCCATCTCACTGTTGTGTTTATATTTTATGGAACCCTAGCTGCTGTATATCTGATTCCAAAGAAAGGACAATCACAAATGATCAGTAAGATAATGTCCTTGTTGTATACAGTGTTTACTCCCTTTGTAAATCCTTTCATATACAGCTTGAGGAATAAAGAGATCAAGGACAGTTTAAAGATGTTGTTTAAAAACAAAAGGCTTTGTATTCAAAACCTTTGGTAAAAGTTTAATTATTATACCTAAAATCCTGTATGTGCTTTGGCATGCACCCGTTTATCTGATACTCAGGCACTTTAAACTGATAGAGTCATTACTGAAGCCGTTTATTTGGGGCAGTAGTAGGCACAAACTCCCTTGGCAGAAGCTTAAAAACCCCACAGACCTCGCTGGTACAGCTCTACCAGACTTCAATATATACTACCTGGCGGCTCAATTGTCGCAACTCTTTCATGTAGAGAAGTCAGATATGGAGAGATTCCTTTGCTTCTTGTGTCCGAAATGGACCCAGATACCAGGGGATCCCATTGCAATTATTGCAGGCAGGGGGGGGGGGATATAGGTGGGTCAACCAAGCGTAAATCCTTGATTTATCACTATAGAAGGATATGGGATATAGCCTCCACTAGACTAAACATACCTGCAACAAATGAATACACTCCCCTATGGCATAATGTGACTTTACCGGAATTCCTTTCCATCCCTGACTGTGACCTCTGGAGCTCTAAGGGGATATTCTATTTGAAGCATATAGTTTACAATGGTTCGCTCAAAACTTTTGATAGACTTAAAACTGAGTTTGATCTTCCAAATCACATGTTCTTTAGATACCTACAGCTCCGCCATGCCTTCCGTGCGCAATTCACATCGGATAGTGCCCCCATGGCTAGCAACCCTCTGATGGCAGCAATAAAGTGTCCTGACCCCAAAAAATTAATCTCACAGTTCTACTGTATGCTCTCACTCCCACAGGCGACCGTCTCCGCCTACGCACTAAAGACCAGATGGGAGGGTGACCTGGGACCTATGGAGGATGAAGAGTGGAGTGATGCTTTAGATTCTTGTAAGTTAGTCTCCCCTAAATTGTCTGATCGCCTTTCACAGATCTTTATAGTTCACAGAGCCTACCTCACTCCGCTCAAAATCTCCAAATATAAGCCGGAACGATCGACTGTGTGCCCCATGTGTGGCCTGGCTCCGGGCACCTTCTATCACCTCCTCTGGCATTGCCCTATAATGCAGGCGTTCTGGATCCAAATTGTCAGGTTTCTACACGATACCATGGGCTCCCCTGTCACACTGCAGCCCAAATTATGCTTGTTAGGGATTTTTCCTGACCCGGAGATGAATAAGTTCACAAAAATATTTTTGCACGAGACCTTGTTTTCTGCAAGGAAGGTTGTTGCTAGGGTTTGGATGAGGGCAGAACCACCGAGGCTGTCGCATTGGATAGCGGAGGTCAACGCTACTTTACCTTACAAAAAGCTTGTTTACTCCCACAGGGGCTGCCCCTCAAAATATGACAAGATCTGGGATAGGTGGCTCGGGGCATCAGAGACCAATGTGTAACCTGGGAACCTACATTAATAATTTCTTAATATTTCTGATCGTATTTCTTTTCTGAAATTTAGTGTACCTGGTAGCTGCTGCAATGTCTCATGACCTCATGTACATTATATAGGAAAGTCATGTCGAAATAACTTTATTGTCAATGACTGTAAATTCTATACCTGCTATGTACAGTTTGAACATGTAACTATGCCTTTTTTCTTCAATAAAAATATGTTTAAGTAAAAAAAAAAAAGTTTAATTATTAGGATACACTATATTACCAAAAGTATGTCCAAAAGGTTTAGGAGTGTGTCTATGGGAATGTTTGACCATTCTTCCAGAAGTGCATTTGTGAGGTCAGGCACTGATGTGAACGAGAAGGCCTGGCTTGCAGTCTCCGCTCTAATTCTTCCCAAAGGTGTTCTATTGAGGGAAGGACAGTCAAGTTCCTCGACTTTAAACTCGCTCATCCATGTCTTTATGGACCTTGCTTTGTGCACTGGTCCAAATCATTTGTTGGAGGGTGGATTATGGTGTGGGGTTGTTTTTCAGGGGTTGGGATTGGCCGCCTCGTTTCAGTGAAGGGAACTCTTAAGGCGTCAGCATACCAAGACATTTTGGACAACTTCATCCTCCCAACTTTGTGGGAACAGTTTGGGGATGGCCCCTTCCTGTTCCCACATGACTGCGCACCAGTGCACAAATAAGGTCCATAAAGACATGGATTAGCAAGTTTTGGGTGGAGGACTGACCTGCACAGAGTCCTGACCTCCACCCCATAGAATACCTTTGGGATGAATTAGAGCAGAGACTGCGAGCCAGGCTTTCTCGTCCAACATTGAAGACAGGTCAAACCTTCCCATAGACACACTCCTAAACCTTTTGGACAGCCTTCTCAGATGAGTTGAAGCTGTTATAGTCGCAAAGGGTGGGCTACCTCAATATTGAACCCTACGGACTAAGATTGGAATGCCATTAAAGTTCATATGTGTGTAAAGGCAGGTGTCCTAATACTTTTGGTAATATAGTGTATATCTGTTTAAGAAGAGAGAAGAACTTGGTGTGCACTAGTCTCCAAAAATTAGACTTCTACCGTACTGAAGCAATGCTTTATAATAAATTGGTACTAGAGTTCAATTGCCCAAATTAGGTTCCTAAACACCCTTCAGACCTTCATTCCATGGTACCTCCTACAAGTCCTCTTAAACTGTGTTTTATTTTTGTTAAATGGAGCTCCATTCCCAGACGTAGCCTACTATGGGGAAACATGTTGGAAGGAGATGCGAGCTGTGATTTGATGATTCATACTTGTTGATGATCTATTGGTTGGATTTCACTCTCTATTCATCCTAGTTGCTGTAAGTGCATTATTTTATCTTTAATAAACCCTTGTAAAACGTATTATGTGGGGCGCATGCGTGGCTTGTGAAGATGGTGGACGTCTAAGGGAAGAGTTCCAGTCCCTGTCTCACTGCTCGCGGCTCCTGTGCAGCATCTAAAGCTACAATAGTCCCAGGAGCGACACCGCTTATCACCTCAAGCTCTCGGGCAGTTTATGGGCAAAATTGGCTATCAGAAAGCCATATACCGTGAATTTGTCCCGCCGCCATAGTCGAGGCCTACCCACGCTATGGATCGCATTCTGTATAGGCCACAATCCCTAGCCTCGAGTACAGCGGCTGGCCCGCCGGATTACGCCGATCCCCACCTAACGGCCGAAAATACATCTCCGGCGGACTACGGATCCCAGCAATCCCAACCGCCAGATTCTTCTGCTGTGGTGACAGTGGTTGTGCTGGATCTTAAACTACAATCTTTGCTCCAGGACCTAACCAATAATATAGCCAAAGAGGTGGGTAAATTGGCACATGAACTCAGGGGGAGATAGATCAGCTAGGGGAACGCACAGACACCTTGGAGAATAAATTTGATGAACTGACCCAATATGTGCATGTCTTAGAGGAAGATAACGCTGCCATGAAGCACACAGTCTCCCAACTCCAGTCTCACCAGGAGGATTTGGAGAACAGGGAAATGCGCCAGAAACTCAGGATCTGAGGGGTACCCGAATCGATTACTGACAAGGAGCTGCGTCCATATCTTCTTGGCCTATTTGTCACCCTGGCTCCCCATATCCCGGACATCGTTTGGCGCCTTGATCGGGCCCACAGATCTTTGGCCCCTAAGCCCCCCCTGGCTCCAACCCAAGGGACATCATTGTCCGGTTTCATTATTACGAAAGCAAGGAGGCTTTCACTGTCGCAACCCGTAACAAATCTTGCATCAAATTTAAACAGGCAAAGATCCAGATCTTCAGTGATCTCTCCCCTATCACTCTGGCTAAATGACATAGCTTTCACCCTGTTACCACCCACATGCAAAATCACCAAATGCCTTATCGTTGGAGATTCCCTTTCCGCCTATCCGCTACGAAATATGGGGTCCAATACACAATGAGAGATCTCTATGAGAGTGAGGCCTTCATCCGTAATCTGGGCCTTCCATCCATCCCTGAAGAGGACCTACAGCTTCCTGTTAAGAACCCCAAGCCTCTCATGACCCCTGCCAAGATCTGGACCCCTGTTCAACGAAGATCGCAGAAAGCCTTCTCTACCCCTCAAGGAGCTAACCCCTCCAGACTTCTGACCTGACGGGATTCTCCAGTCAAGATTTTGTCCTCTATCATGGCCAATTATAGTTTAATCTGGCTGTGCCAGTGGCCCTTGGAATGCAGGCCACTTCTTGTTCAAAAATGTCACTTCTTTAAATCTAGGGGTTTTGTTTTCCCCATGGGGTTCTTTTTTATTTTAGTTTTTTTAAGTGACTACTGAATTTGATGATCTTATGGTTTTTGACCTCTTTTTTCTTTTACCTTGCCACTTGCCCCACACACAACGGTAATAACTGTTTCCACAGAAGATACGGGAACCCACCGTCGGCTCTTGCAGGCTGCCATGCCCCTCATCCAACCCCCAGACTGTTGTCTGGGTTCCCTGAAGTTTTTTCTATCTTCAGGGTTCTTACAAAAATGTTTTCGTATATTTTTAATTTTTTCACAGTTTTTTTCCCTTTTCTTTTCTTTTCTTTTTTTTTGTACTTCCTTTTATAGGTCTTTTTTTTTTACCTTTTTCTGGTTACTAGTGCTATATTTTTGGCACCATTTCAACTTACATGCTTATATGTTTCAATGTTTTTTGCACCATGGTTATTTAGTTGTCTGTTTAAACTGTTTAAACTTAAACTATATGCTATGCTATCTGTATATTCTTTAATCTATTATGGCTCTTAAGATATACTCTTGTAACGTGAAGGGCCTGAATTCCATTGGGAAGAGGTGGCAAGCTTTAAAGGAGTTCAGGTCCTCCAATGCAGAGGTGATTATAGTTCAAAAGACCCACTTCAGACCTGTTGGATCCTTTAAATTTGCATCTAAACACTTTCCCATGGCCTATGTGGCTTCCGACCCATCTGGTAAGTCTGGTGTGGTGATCCTCATCAGACGATCCTGTCCGATCTGTGTCCTTTCCTCCTACCTTGATCCCCATGGTCGTTTTGTGCTCCTGAGTACCCAATTCACTTTGGCTAATGTCTATGCCCCAAATGTGGGACAGATAATTTTCTCACGACAGTCTTTGAAAAGTTATAATCATTTTCTTGTCCTTTCATGATCATAGGCAGAGACTTCAATGTGTGCATGTCCCCGACCAAAGATAGACAGGCCCTATTTCAAGACATCCCACGGATTGCTGTCCAGAAACTATCTGCTTCTTTTCGCAAATTGACAAGATCATACAACCTCTTGGACACGTGGAGAGTGAAACATCCTACTCAGAAAGGTTTTACATTCTACTCCCCTCCTCATAAGCTTTATTCTAGGCTGGATCACTTCTTTGTGACGGCCCCCCTTCTTCCTTATATTGTCTCCTCTGAGATTAACCCAATCACTTGGTCGGATCATGCACACTAGGGATGAGCTTCGAGTTCGACTCGAACATTGCCTGTTCGCCCGTTCGCCAAACAGCGAACAATTTGGGGTGTTTGCGGCAAATTCGAAAAGCCGCGGAACACCCTGTTCAAGTCTATGGGAGAAATCTAAAGTGCTAATTTTAAAGGTTTATATGCAAGTTATTGTCATAAAAAGTGTTTGGCGACCCGGGTCCTGCCCCAGGGGACATGTATCAATGCAAAAAAATGTTTTTTTGATAATGCTTAAAGTGAAACAATAAAAGTGAAATATTACTTAAAATTTCGTACCGGGGGGGGGGGGGGGGTATAGTATGCCTGTGAAGCAGTGCTTGTTTCCCATGCTTAGAACCTGCACAAAGTGTCATTTCTGAAGTAGAAAAAATAATAATTTAAAAAAAGCACTCGCAGCTATAATGAATTGTCGGTCCCCGGCATTACAGAGAAAAGTCATTGGAAAAAAAAAATGCGTGGGGGTCCCCCCAATTCAATTACCAGGCCCTTCAGGTCTGGTATGGATATTAAGGGGAACCCTGCGTCAAATTTAAACAAAAAATGATGCGGGGTTCCCCCCAAATATCCATACCAGACCCTTCAGGTCTGGTATGGATTTTAAGGGAAACTCCACGCCAAATAAAAAAAAACTGGCGTGGAGTTCCCCCCAAAAATTCATACCAGACTGGAGGAGACTGCAGCGCTGGACATCGGATCAGCGCGGGACACTGGATTACATCGCTGGAATGGTTTTTTTTATTTTTTATTTTTTAATAAAGGACTTTCCCAACTGTGTTTACACTTTCTTTGTGAAATGGTAGGGGTACAATGTACGCCTTACCAATTCACATAGGAGGGGCCGGGATCTGGGGGTCCCCTTTGTTAAAGGGGTCTTCCAGGTTCCAATAAGCCCCCCGCCCGCAGACCCCCACAACCACAAGGGTTGTGGGGATGAGGCCCTTGTCCCTATCAACATGGGGATATGGTGCTTTGAGGGGTCACAGACCCCCAAAGCATCCTCCCCATGTTGAGGGCATGTGGCCTGGTACGGTTCAGGAGGGGGGGGCGCTCTCTCGTCCCCCCCTCTTTACCTGCGGCCTGCCAGGTTGCTTGCTCGGATAAAGGGTCTGGTATGGATTTTTGGGGGGAACTCCACGCCATTTTTAAAAAAAAATTGGCGTGGAGTTCCCCTTAAAATCCATACCATGAGAATGCCCCCTCTGCCTGTGTAATGTAAACGAATGAGAATGCCCCCTCTGCCTGTGTAATGTAAACACAGGCAGAGGAAGCAGGAGGAAGTGATGTCATCTCTTGTGCGGCGCTCACATATACCGAGCGCCATACAAGAGAAGACATCAAGGTTAGTGCACAAACACTACACTAACACCAGCACACATAGGTACATAAATCGCCCCCCCCAGGCCCCCCCAGATCACCCCCCAGCCCCCAGTCACAGTGTCACCATTTATTTACTGATCACTGCAATCAGTGACATTTGTGACTGTAAAAGTGTCACTACAGTTTAGTTTTAGGTCCAGTGTAGCCCCCTAACCCCCCCTAATAAAGGTTTAACCCCTTGATCACCCCCCAGATAACCCTTTCACCCTCTAGCACCGCCGTCGCTAAGCAATAATTTTTCTGATCGCTGTCTTAGCGTCGGTGATGCAGATCGGTATCCAGTATTTTTTTTTAGGTTCGCCGCAGGTTTTTATAGCGTCAGGTACCCCCATAAATTATCTAATAAAGGTTTAACCCCCTTGATCGCCCCCCAGGTAACCCTTTCACCCCCTATCACCACTGTCGCTAAGCGATCATTTTTCTGATCGCTGTCTTAGCGTCGGTGATGCAGATCGGTAGCCAGTATTTTTTTTTTAGGTTCGCCGCAGGTTTTTATAGCGTCAGGTACCCCCATAAATTATCTAATAAAGGTTTAACCCCCTTGATCGCCCCCCAGGTAACCCTTTCACCCCCTATCACCACTGTCGCTAAGCGATCATTTTTCTGATCGCTGTCTTAGCGTCGGTGATTCAGATCGGTAGCCAGTAATTTATTTTAGGTTCGCCGCAGGTTTTTATAGCGTCAGGTACCCCCATAAATTATCTAATAAAGGTTTAACCCCCTTGATCGCCCCCCAGGTAACCCTTTCACCCCCTATCACCACTGTCGCTAAGCGATCATTTTTCTGATCGCTGTCTTAGCGTCGGTGATGCAGATCGGTAGCCAGTATTTTTTTTTTAGGTTTGCCGCAGGTTTTTATAGCATCAGGTACCCCCATAAATTATCTAATAAAGGTTTAACCCCCTTGATCGCCCCCCAGGTAACCCTTTCACCCCCTATCACCACTGTCGCTAAGCGATCATTTTTCTGATCGCTGTCTTAGCGTCGGTGATGTAGATCGGTAGCCAGTAATTTTTTTAGGTTCGCCGCAGGTTTTTATAGCGTCAGGTACCCCCATAAATTATCTAATAAAGGTTTAACCCCCTTGATCGCCCCCCAGGTAACCCTTTCACCCCCTAT
Source organism: Rana muscosa (assembly GCA_029206835.1). Classification (NCBI taxonomy): domain Eukaryota; kingdom Metazoa; phylum Chordata; class Amphibia; order Anura; family Ranidae; genus Rana; species Rana muscosa. The sequence goes on along the minus strand of CM055118.1, from coordinate 363,021,664 downwards.
CACCACTGTCGCTAAGCGTTCATTTTTCTGATCGCTGTCTTAGCGTCGGTGATGCAGATCGGTAGCCAGTAATTTTTTTAGGTTCGCCGCAGGTTTTTATAGCGTCAGGTACCCCCATATATTATCTAATAAAGGTTTTAACCCCCTAATTGCCCCTAGTTAACCCTTTCACCAGTGATCATCATATAAGTGTTACGGGTGACGCTGGTTAGTTAGTTTGCTTTTTATAGTGTCAGGGCACCCGCCGTATATAACCCAATAAAGGTTTAACCCCCTGATCCACCCAAGTGCAGTATCGATCGATCACTGTCACTTGCAAAACACAACACACATAACTGCAGCGTTCGCAGAGACAGGCCTGATCCCTGCGACTCCAGTGCTGTAGGAGGTGATTTCACCACCACAGTTTAAAAAAAAGAGCAAATATGCCGAAGCATTGGGGCAGCAGGGGCGGAGGAGTGATTTTGCTCCTAATGCCGCGTACATACGGTCAAAATTCTGACGGAGGCTTGCCCGTGGAAAAGTCCGACCATGTGTGTGCGGCATAACTTTTTTTGCGGGAGGATGCCCCCATGCTTCGGCATATATAAATGGTGCATGTATGCCCATCATTAGAAGTGGGTGGATGAAGGGCGGTATTCTAATGGTGGGCATACCCACCGATCAATCTCTTTTTTCATTCAGCCAACTGGCTGCATGAAAAAAAAAAGATTACAATACATGTCCAACAAGGACCAGCAACGTACTGGTATGTTGCTGGACTTTGAATGGTTATACCAGATTGATGCCTGCGGGTTTAGGTATCATCTTGGTATCATTCTTTTCAGCCAGCGGCCAGCTTTCATGTAAAAGCAATCCTAGTGGCTAATTAGCCTCTGGACTGCTTTTACAAGCAGTGGGAGGGAATGTCCCCCCCCCGGATATAAAAAGCGCCATTGGGAAATTGGGAAAGCATTTTATCACACCGATCTTGGTGTGGTCAGATGCTTTGAGGGCAGAGGAAAGATCTAGGGTCTAGACCCCAGTTTTTTCAAAAAAAGAGTACCTGTCACTACCTATTGCTATCATAGGGGATATTTACATTCCCTGAGATAACAATAAAAATGATAAAAAAATATATATATATGGAAGGAACAATTTAAAAATAAAATAAAAAAGCAAAATTAATAATAAAAAAAAAAAAAAGCACCCCTGTCCTGCCCTGCTCTTGCCCAATGGCGAACGCAAGCGTCGGTCTGGCGTCATATGTAAACAGCAATTGCACCATGCATGTGAGGTATCACCACGAAGGTCAGATCGAGGGCAGTAATTTTAACAGTAGACATCCTCTGTAAATCTAACGGGGTAACCTGTAAAGGCTTTTAAAGGCTTTTAAAAATGTATGTAGTTTGTCGCCAATGCGCGTTTGTGCGAAATTTTAAAGCATGTCGTGTTTGGTATCTATGTACTCGGCCTAAGATCATCTTTTTTATTTCATCAAACATTTGGGCAATATAGTGTGTTTTAGTGCAATAAAATTAAAAAAAGTGTATTTTTTCCCCAAAAAATGCGTTTGAAAAATCGCTGCACAAATACTGTGTAGAAAAAAAAATGCAATACCCACCATTTTATTCTGTAGGGCCTTTGCTTTAAAAATATATATAATGTTTGGGGGTTCAACATAATTTTCTTGCAAAAAAAAATATGTTTTCATGTAAACAAAAAGTGCCAAAAAGGGCTTTGTCTTCAAGTGGTTAGAAGAGTGGATGTAAGCTTCCTAATGTTGTGTATAAAATGCCAGAACAGTTCAAAACCCCCCCAAATGACCCCATTTTGGAAAGTAGACACCCCAAGCTATATACTGAGAGGCATGTCGAGTCCATGGAATATTTTATATGTTGACACAAGTTGCGGAAAAAAGAATTTTTTTTTTTTTTTAATATTTTTTTTCAACAAAGTTGTCACTAAATGATATATTGCTCAAACATGCCATGGGAATATGTGGAATTACACACCAAAATACATTCTGTTGCTTCTCCTGAGTACGGGGATACCACATGTGTGAGACTTTTTGGGAGCCTAGCCGCGTACGGGACCCCAAAAACCAATCACCGCCTTCAGGCTTTCTAAGGGTGTAAATTTTTGATTTCACTTCTCACTGCCTATCACAGTTTCGGAGGCCATGGAATGCCCAGATGGCACAAAACCCCCCCAAATGACCCCATTTTGGAAAGTAGACACCCCAAGCTATTTTCTGAGAGGTATTGTGAGTATTTTGCAGATCTCGCTTTTTGTCACAAAGTTTTGAAAATTGAAAAAAAAAATAAAAAAAAAATGTCTTTCTTCATTTTCAAAAACAAATGAGAGCTGTAAAATACTCACCATGCCTCTCAGCAAACAGCTTGGGGTGTCTACTTTCCAAAATGGGGTCATTTGGGGGGGTTTTGTGCTATTTTGGCATTTTATGGCCTTCGAAACTGTGATAGGTAGTGAGGAGTCAAATCAAAAATTTGTGCCTAGAAATCCTGAAGGCGGTGCTTGGTTTTCGGGGTCCCGTACGCGGCTAGGCTCCTAAAAAGTCCCACACATGTGGTATCCCCGTACTCAGGAGAAGCAGCAAAATGTGTTTTGGGGTACAATTCCACATATAACCATGGCATGTGTGAGCAATATATCATTTAGTGACAACTTTTTGTAATTTTTATTTTGTTTTTGTCATTATTCAATCACTTGGGACGGAAAAAAAAATATTCAATGGGCTCAACAGGCCTCTCAGCAATTTCCTTGGGGTGTCTACTTTCTAAAATGGGATCATTTGGGGGGGTTTTGTGCTATTTTGGCATTTTATGGCCTTCAAAACTGTGATAGGTAGTGAGGAGTGAAATCAAAAATTTGCGCCCTTAGAAATCCTGAAGGCGGTGCTTGGTTTCCGGGGTCCCGTACGTGGCTAGGCTCCTAAAAAGTCCCACACATGTGGTATCCCCGTACTCAGGAGAAGCAGCAGAATGTATTTTGGGGTGCAATTCTACATATAACCATGGCATGTGTGAGCAATATATCATTTAGTGACAACTTTTTGTAATTTTTTTTTTTGTCATTATTCAATCACTTGGGACAAAAAAAAATATTCAATGGGCTCAACATGCCTCTCAGCAATTTCCTTGGGGTGTCTACTTTCCAAAATGGGGTCATTTGGGGGGGTTTTGTACTGCCCTGCCATTTTAGCACCTCAAGAAATGAGATAGGCAGTCATAAATTTAAAGCTGTGTAAATTCCAGAAAATGTACCCTAGTTTGTAAACGCTATAACTTTTGCGCAAACCAATAAATATACGCTTATTGACATTTTTTTTACTAAAGACATGTGGCTGAATACATTTTGGCCTAAATGTATGACTAAAATTGAGTTTATTCAATTTTTCTTATAACAAAAAGTAGAAAATATCATTTTTTTTCAAAATTTTCGGTCTTTTTCCGTTTATATCGCAAAAAATAAAAATCGCAGAGGCAATCAAATACCATTAAAAGAAAGCTCTATTTGTGGGAAGAAAAGGACGCAAATTTTGTTTCAGTACAACATTGCATGTCCGCACAATTTACAGTTAAAGCAGTGCAGTGCAAAATTCTGAAATCACCTTTGGTCCTTTAGCTACCAAATGGTCCGGGGCTTAAGTGGTTAAATGACTTTTTTTCCTTCAGAAATGACAGTTTGTGCAGGGACAGTTCTAAGCATGGGAAACAAGAGCTGCTTTACAGGCATACTATACACCCCCTCCCCCAGGTACGAAGTTTAAAGGAATATTTAACTTTTATTGTTTCACTTTAAGCATTATTAAAATCACTGCTCCCGAAAAAACTGCATTTTTTTAAACTTTTTTTGCATTGATACATGTCCCCTGGGGCAGGACCCGGGTCCCCAAACCCTTTTTAGGACAATAACTTGCATATTAGCCTTGATAATAAGCACTTTAGATTTCTCCCATAGACTTTTTGAATTTGCCGCGAACACCCCAAATTGTTCGCTGTTCGGCGAACGGGCGAACAGGCAATGTTCGAGTCGAACATGAGTTTGACTCGAACTCGAAGCTCATCCCTAATTATCATATGTTCTCCCTATGCAACTCTTTATCTTGGATTTAATGGTTGACTTCAATTATTAATCATGTACTATCCATGCTATATTATTCATATTCTAGTGTCATAAATCTGTGCCATAGTGGTATTTTCACTTAGATAGTTGCCACCAGCTTTGCTGGTCTATATTTACCAATGCTGGTGATGTGAGCTGCGGAGATTTCTGTGACTGGTGAATGAGTTAAATTATAACTAGTGTTGAGCGAACCCGAACTGTAAAGTTCGGGTCCGTACCGAACTTTAGCTTTTTCCCGAACCCGGACTTTGCGCAAAAGTCCGGGTTCGGGTTTGGGTTCGGCATTCTAATTACGCATTTAGAAATGCTTCAGGGGCCAGCCAATCACCTTTTGATTAGCTGGTGTGCCCTTAGAGGCCATCATAGCCATGCCTACTAATATCATGGCTGTGATTGGTCAGTGCAACATGTGACCCAGCTTCTATATAAGCTAGAGGCACACAGCACACACGTCACTCTGCTTCAGAATAGATAGGGAGAGGATCTTGTCTGCTGCTGCTTTTAGGGAGAGATAGAAAGATAGAAAAATACATGAGGTAGATTCTGCAATCTGAGGGAAAAGATAGAGAGATAGTGTAGTGTAGGGCCAGGTTCCTGTTGGTGCTTTCAGGGAGAGAGAATATTATATAGGAGTCCAGATTCAGAGATTAAAATCAGTGATCTGCATAGGTTTACCTGTTTGTGTTGCAGTGCAGTCTTTTTACACTGCCATGAGCCCAGTGTCAGAGAAAATCTAACTTTTAGGGGGAAAAAAAAGGCACTTTATTGCGCTCTTTTCCAAAAGACCCATAGGGCAAAAAAAAAAAATTGCATTTTATTTTGCTCGTGCAAAAAAAGACCCGTTTAGGGCAAAAAAAAAAAAAAATTGCACTTTAATGTACGCTTGCAAAAAGAGCCATTCAGGGCCACAAAAAATAGTTTGCAGTGTGTTATACATATGTGGAGAGGTATGTGAAATAAACAATTTCTATATAGTTTTCTCCTACTGTGCTATACTAAAAAACCAACATTTTTTTTGAATAGATTTTTCTGCAGTTCTGTAGCTGTGCGATTCAGCGGTTACGTACTGTGGGTGTTTTCTGCTCTTCCAAAAAACGCTGTTTAGTGGCACAAAAAATAGTTTGCAGTGTGTTATACATATTTGGAGGTGTGTGAAATAAAACATTTCTATATAGTTTTCTCCTACTGTGCTATACTAAAAAAACAATTTTTTTTTTGAATAGCATTTTCTGCAGTTCTGTAGCTGTGCGATTCAGCGGTTACGTACTGTGGGTGTGTTCTGCTCTTCCAAAAACACCCATTTAGGGCAACATCCTAAATTTTGAAAATATGAGGAGAAGGTCAAAGGGACGTGGTGGCCCCGGTCATGGTGCTGCTGGTGGAGCTCCTGTTGCAGGGAGAGGACGTGGTGGATCTGTGCCAGATACACGCACAAGTGAAACACCTTCCTCAGGTGCGAGTAGGCGACCGAGCCTGCGGCGGTATTTTGTCGCGCCTAATGAGGCTGTACGAATGTTTAGGCCAGGACAAGTACAGGCGATAGTAGATTGGGTTGCTGACAGTGCCTCGGGTTCCTTCACATTGTCTCCCACCCACTCTTCTGATGAAAGATCAGAGTTGGCACCTGAAACCCATGTCCATCAGTCTTTCACCTCACCCCCTTGCAAATCAGCCAAGCAGTCTGAGCCCCAAATCATGCAGCAGTCTCTTCTGCTTTTCGATGACTCTGTTAGCAGGGTTTCCCAGGGCCATCCACCTAGCCCTGCCCCATAAGTGGAAGAGATTGAGTGCACCGATGCCCAACCACTTATGTTTCATGATGAGTACATGGGAGGACCATCGCAGTACGGCACGGATGATGACGAAACACAGGTGCCAACTGCTGCTGCTTTCGCAATTGTGCAGACAGACAAGGAGGGCAGGGGTGAAGACTGGGTGGAAGATGATGTGGAGGACGATGAGGTCCTCGACCCCACATGGAATCAACGTTATGCAGGTGACCAGTGTAGTTTGGAGGAAGAGGCGGTGGTCGCACAGAGCCACCAGCACAGCAGAAGAGGGAGCAGGGTGCAAAAGCGGAGCGTCTGTCCCCTAGACAGTATGTCTGCTACTGCCCAACGCAGCAAGGGACCGAGCACACCAAAGCCAGGTCCAAGGAGTTCCCTAGCGTGGCAGTTCTTCACACAATGTGCTGATGACAAGACACGAGTGGTTTGCACGCTGTGCAATCAGAGCCTGAAGCGAGGCATAAACGTTCTCAACCTGAGCACAACCTGCATGACCAGGCATCTAAGTGCAAAGCACGAGCTGCAGTGGAGTAGACACCTCAAAAATCAAATAAAGGTCTCTGGGTCCTCCTGCTTCCTCTTCTGCTGCAGTCTCGGCCTCTTCATCCACCTCTGTAGTGACAGTGGCATCTGCCACCCCGCAAACAGAGGATCTGCCAGCAACACTACCACCTGGGTCACCAACCATCTCCACAATGTCCCATGGAAGCGTTCAGCTCTCTATCTCTCAAACATTGGAGCGGAAGAGGAAGTACCCCCCTAGCCACCCACGATCCCTGGCCCTGAATGCCAGCATTTCAAAACTCCTGGCCTTTGAAATGCTGTCATTCCGTCTGGTGGAGACGCAGAGTTTTAAAAGCCTGATGGCATTGGCTGTCCCACAGTACGTCGTGCCCAGTCGCCACTACTTTTCCAGGCGAGCCATCCCTTCCCTGCACAACCAAGTGGGGGACAAAATCAGGTGTGCACTGCGCAATGCCATCTGTGGCAAGGTCCACCTAACTACGGATGCGTGGACCAGTAAGCACGGTCAGGGACGTTATATCTCCCTAACAGCACACTGGGTAAATGCAGTGGCGGCTGGGCCTGAGGCAGATAGCAGTTTGGCGCATGTCCTTCCACCACCGAGGATTGCAGGGCGCTTCAGTTTGCCTCCTGTTGCTAACTCCTCCTACTCCGCTTCCTCATCCTCTACCGCCTCCTCATCCGGTCAGCGTAACACCTTCACCACCAACTTCAGCACAGCCAGGGGTAAACGACAGCAGGCAGTTTTAAAACTTTCCTGTTTGGGGGAAAAACCCCACACCGCGCAGGAGTTGTGGAGGGACATGGAACAACAGACAAATGAGTGGTTGCTGTCAGTGAGCCTCAAGCCCGGCCTGGTGGTGTGCGATAATGGGCGAAATCTCGTAGCAGCTCTGGGCCTAGCCGGTTTGACGCACATCCCTTGCCTGGCGCATGTGCTGAACTTGGTGCTCCAGAGGTTCCTTAAAAATTACCCCAATATGCCAGAGCTGCTGCAGAAAGTGCAGGCTGTGTGTGCGCACTTTCGGCGTTCTCACCCTGCTGCTGCTCGCCTGTCAGCGCTGCAGCGTAACTTTGGCCTTCCCGCTCACCGCCTCATATGTGACGTGCCCACAAGGTGGAACTCCACCTTGCACATGCTGGCCAGACTGTGCGAGCAGCAGCAGGCGATAGTGGAGTTTCAGCTGCAGCAATCATGCGTGAGTCGCTCTGCGGAACAGCACCACTTCACCACCAATAACAGGGCCTCCATGCGAGACCTGTGTGCCTTGTTGCGCTGTTTCGAGTACTCCACCAACATGTCCAGTGCCAATGACGCCGTTCTTAGCGTTACTATCCCAGTTCTATGCCTCCTTGAAAAAACGCTTCGGGCGATGATGGAAGAGGATGTGGCACAGGAGGATGAGGAGGAGGAGGAGGAAGCGGGATCATTTCAAAGGCTTTCAGGGCAGTCTTTCACAAGTGGCTACGAGGGTGGGTTCCTGCACCAACAAACGCCAGGTACACAATTGTCCGGCAGAAAGGGCACAGTTCTGGAGGATGACGAGGTGGAGGAGGAGATGGAGGAGGAGGAGGAGGAGGAGGAGGAGCCATTTTCACAGCAGGGTGGCACCCAGACCAGCTCGTTGCCATCACTGGTGCATGGCTGGGGGGATACAGAGGACACAGACGATACACCTCCCACAGAGGACAGCTTTTCTTTGCCTCTGGGCAGCCTGGCACACATGAGCGATTACATGCTGCAGTGTTTCCGCAATGACCGCCGAGTTGCCCACATTTTAACTGGTGCTGATTACTGGGTGGCCACCCTGCTGGATCCCCATTACAAGGACAACGTACCGTCCTTAATTCCCTCACTGGAGCGGGATCGTAAGATGCGCGAGTACAAGCGCACGCGCACGCTGGTAGACGCGCTGCTGGTGGCATTCCCACCTGACAGCGGGCGTACGGTGGAAGCACAAGGCGAAGGCAGAGGAGGAGGAAGAGGTCGCCAACGCAGCCGGGGCACCGGCAGCACCTCAGAAGGCAGGGTTAGCATGGCTGAAATGTGTAAAATCTTTGTCAGCACGCCACAACAACCAGCACCACCAGCTGAGATGGAACGTCTTAGCAGGAGGCAGCATTTCACCAACATGGTTGAGCAGTATGTGTCCACAGGCCTACACGTACTGGATGACGGGTCTGCCCCCTTTAACTTCTGGGTCTCCAAATTGGGCACATGGCCTGAGCTTGCCCTTTATGCCTTGGAGGTGCTGGCCTGCCCTGCAGCCAGTGTATTATCTGAACGTGTATTTAGCACGGCAGGGGGCGTTATCACAGACAAGCGCAGCCGTCTGTCCAGAGCCAATGTGGACAAGCTCACGTTCATTAAAATGAACCAGGCATGGATCCCACAGGACTTGTCCGTACCTTGTGCAAAATAGACATGTATACCGGTGTTGTGACAAAAACTGTCCGGCCATCGGATTGTGTCCGGCCCATACTGCGAAGGCGCAGCGCTTGCGCAGTACAGAGGACAAGGAGATTCACAAAATCTCCGAAGATGAACGGCGCCTGCGCTGTGAGTGCAGGTTCAAGCCCCACCATCCAAGTGGACATACGGTAGCACATAGTAACAGGGCCCCTCACGGGCTCGGTTCGATCGCCACGCTTCGGGCACGGCCTCACTTGGCTCGGCTTGAACCACGGATGGTGTGGCCTTCACCTGAACTCACCACGCAGGCGCCGTTCATCTTGGGAGATTTTCGAAATCCCCTTGTCCTACATACTGAGCAAGCGCAGTACAGGGTGGACACTATTTGACGGGGGACAGAATTCGACACATCACCGGCCTTACCCAGCCATTGTTGTATTTTTGAACCAGTGTTGGCTACCTCGTCCTCCTCCACCGCCGCTTCCACCTACACAGCCACATCCACCGCCACCTCAACCTCCTACTCCATATGGACCTCGTCCTCCTAGGTCAGGGATATGCAATTAGCGGACCTCCAGCTGTTGCCAAACTACAAGTCCCATGAGGCATAGCGAGACTCTGACAGCAGCAAGCATGACACCCAGAGGCAGAGGCATGATGGGACTTGTAGTTTTGCAACAGCTGGAGGTCCGCTAATTGCATATCCATGTCCTAGGTCAAGATTATAATTTTTATTTTATTTTTTTGTAGCCCACAGATCCTTTCCCCCTTCCCTGCCTTTATGTTGTTGGCTCCTCGCAGGAGGGAGAAAGGCACACCGCACTACCAGCCCGTACCCTCCTATATAAAGAGGTTGAGCGGTGTACTTGACGGGCCGTGTCCACAGCCGGAGTCAAAACTCCTCCAGAGGATGATTCTCACCTCTACTGTAGGTAGAGGCAAGTCCTTTAATTCCCAGTAAAGTCAATGTCCACACCAGCTGAAATTACAACTCTTATTCTCTCATGGCAAAATAAACTCTACTCGGATAGAAAAGGTTAGAGCAAAGAAACAGGACAGCTTAAGGTGTGGAGGAGGTCCAGGCACAAATGTAGCACATTCACTTCACTGCTTAGGTTTCTCAAACAGTTTTAGGTGCACGGTCTCTGCCACAGACCTTGAGGTTGGTCTCTGCAACAGACCGGGTGTACAAGGCCACTGCCACGGACCTGGAGAACTTTGGTCTCTGTCACAGACCAGGGTGTATAAGGCCCCTGCCACGGGCCGGGTGAATAAGGCCTCTGATACAGTCAAGATGACCTTGAGCTTCTCCTTCTATGAACCTAGCCCATATCAAGGGGAAGACATCTCTCCAGGGAGTCAACAGACCCTTCCTTCACCGTGACTCCCGCATCGGTCCATCAGAATGATCCTCCCTTCCCTGGAACATGGTCCCCTACACGAGGCGGCACCCTAAGACTCCTCAACCCTTAGCGGACTCCAGACGAAGGCTCTGGACTCCAGGCTTTACTCCCGCACCTAGGCCTCCATACCCAGGGCAGCAGGAACTCCAGGATAGTACCTCACCCCGGGCTAAAGGAACCCGAGATGGAACAGGAACACATGCACCCAGGCCGAAGGCACCTGGGCGTGGACCCCACTGGACATCAGCCCCCAGGCCAAAGGTCTGCCCCTTTTATATGCTCTCCCGGCATGCACAGCAGGTTCCCCGCCCCGCTGTACTACTGCCAAGAGGGGACACAAAAGGCACAGCACTGTATCGGCGGTTCAACCCTAGCCTACCATGGCAGCGCCACCTGTAGGCCGCAGGGAACTGCACACCAATACTGTCCCCCGAGGACAAAATGGTCCATGAATCCTACAGAATTAGGGTGTTTGAGCCTATTTACCACTCAAACACTTCCCTTAAATTTAGCACCCCGCTACATTTTTATTTCAAAGTATTTTATTTTCCCACTAGCTTATCCATTAAATTGAATAATTTATTCCACTCTCATAGCCGGGGGCCTGGAGCTTTATAACGAGGGAGGAAACCACAAACCTAAACTACTCATCACAAAATTTTTACTGTGACCCAATCATCGAGTGACTGAGAAAGGGCAAGGCCCCAGCACGAGAACGGAAACACCAGCAACTACACCCTTTGTATAGATCTGGATCTATCATCTTAAGAGCCAGAAAAGGGACCTTTCATTCATAGGTGTCAGCTCAATGCCAGGTTATTGGATCTGTTTTACTCCTACCAGGGGCATCTGGCAGGTTTTTTTCTGCATCTAAACGCCCCTGCATGTTAGAGTAAAAAGCCAATTCAATACTCCTATTGGCTTGAATTTCCGGTGTTTTTTCCTGAGTTTGAACCTTGGACACAAGGGTGCACTGTGCCGGCCTGGTTCCCATATGTATGGACATATACATATTCAGCCTGTCTGACCCCTTACACATACGTGCATTGGGTCCATTACATCTGGTAAGCCTCCCCTTCACGTGGTGGTGGTTACGTTACAAGTCACTTTTTTACTTTGGAAGATTCACCTATATAATTTGGGACTGATTCAAATTGGAACTGATTCGAATTTATGTTTCTCACATCCTTTGGAGTTTCATATACATTTGGACTTATACTTAATCATTTGTGATTTAGTTTAATTTTGAGCACTTGGGTGTTTTACATTGTTATACGCATAGCGCTGCATTTTTGTATATTATAAAGAATAATTTATTCCAGAAAGGGCGTATTCTGGGGCATTCCCACCATATGTGTGGCATCTTGCCGTTGAGTTTTTGAGGTTCTTAATGACTTCCCGTACCTCTTCTGCTGAAAAGGGGGCCTCCAGCATATTTTTTTATTTTTTTATTTTTTTTATGTTATTTTAAGTTATTTCCCTATCCACATTTGTTTGCAGAGCACTTGCCATGCTCTTAACAACATTTTGCTGCCATTTGCAGCCCTCTTGCCCTTTCCATTACTTTTTTAGAGCCTTTTTAGTCCTTAGAAGTCCGGGTCCCCATTGACTTCAATGGGGTTCGGGTTCGGGTCCGGGATCGGGTTAAAGTTCGGTCCCGAACCCGAACTTTTTTCCGAAGTTCGGCCGAACCCGTCGAACCCGAACATCCAGGTGTCCGCTCAACTCAATTATAACATTTATTTAGGTGACTGACATCTAGTGGCCCCTTTTCTGTAAAGGTGCTACTTACTGGCTGACTAAATTGATATAAATAGAGGCTCACTACATGCCCCTCCCTATCCCTTGATGAAAATCATTGCTATTGGTTGAAACATGTCGGGTCAAATGTTACTGCCGTGATGCCATTAACGTCACTGGCAGCTACGTCACATGGACGCATGCGCTCAGACAGACTCGCTCCGATCATCACACCTCTGAAGCTGGCTTATGATGCGCTCTTTTGAGCGGTACTACTAGCGGGAAAAGACAGCCACTAGATGCGGGTCACTACCCTGGACACCACCAGCCCGGAAGTTCTATACAGGACGTCCATATCCCTCTAAGCATAGGGATAGCAGAAGATTCAATCCCCGGAACGGGGACCACTGCACCTTACAGTACATCTATCCGCTCTGAGCACTAGCGGTCTGCTATAACTGACTCCCTATCTGCATGGTGGATAGGAAGAACTTTTGAATCCAAGACGATCCCTTCTACTACCCGGGTTTGGTAAGTGGACCTCAGGTCCAATGCTGGTGTTTCATGCTTTGTGATTAATATAAACCCAACTGCTTGCTATTTCTGCTAATCTGGAGCTGCTATGTATTAGACATGTGCATTCGTTTTCGTCCGAATGCATTTTCGTCTGAATTTCAGGTATTTTCGTTATCGTTTTAACAAACGTAAACGAAAATGCAGAATCCGAAAACCAAGAGATCTGACATAAACAAATGCTTAATTTTCGTTTTCGTTGCAACAACAGTTCGATATAGAAGGATATTCGACATGACGCTGACAATAACAATCTGTGTCCATCAAACCTGTGGTCGAATGTGCCTAGCCTTAACTCTATTAGTCCAAGATTATTCTACATAGAGAGAAAAGATTCGACATAGAGAGAAAAGATTTGACATTATAGAGAGAAAAGATTTGACATTATAGAGAGAAAAGATCGCTGCTGGAATTGGGTGGGGGAAGTAAAATAAAAATAATGATGATGATGAATGTTATTGGCTGATTGTAACCAAAGAGGAGGAGCAGTAAAATAGCTAGAACTAACTTGACAATTCAACATGAACGACGAAGATTCGACAAAGCATCGAAAAACATACAAACGTCGAATCTGTCATTGAAGGCTTATGGTGTCTGTTGAAAGTTCTAAGAAGATTCGACGGAGCAGATAAACTGTACGACGCCGCAATCATACATTTCCAGTCAAATACTCTGCCCATAGGCTATAGAAGAATTCTAATGTTGGTTGACTAATAATAATATTTAATAAATATAATTATTACTAGTCATACAACATTATAATTCTACTATAGCTAGCTTGTAGGCGGAACAATCGACCGGAAATGTACGATTGCGGCGTCGTACAGTTTCGCTGCTCCGTCGAATCTTCTTTGAACATTCGACAGACACCAAAAGCCTTCAATGACATATTCGACCTTAATTAATTCAGATTTTCGGACGAATGCAATTTCTAACGAAAAACGAAATAAATAAAAACGAATTTCGGGAGTAACTAAATAAATTTATTTTTCGAACGAAAACTAAATTCCGAAACAAAATATTTCAGTGTGCACATGTCTACTATGTATGCTGCTATTTTGCTATCCTGCTTGCTTTGCTTTATTTGCCCTTCAACCTTGGCCTCAAGTGTGTTTTGATCCAATCCATTGACTAGTTTGCAGTCCACAGCCCTTTATTATAGGATATCCTTTCCAACAGTGCTGTTTTCAACACTGCCTGATGTAATTTATTATATGAGCCCCTGCGCACAGCCACTTCATTATACTCTATATGCCCTCTAGGGCTTTGGTCAGCCCAACAGGCTGATCTTTTTTACTGCAGTGTAACCGACTGAATTTCATTCCAGCTGGTCACCCTGCTAGAGTATTTCTGCATGCATGCATTTGTGACATACTTTTAATATTGACAACGTTGTCTTATTAATTTTAATACTGGGTGTTAGTAAAGGGTTTTTGAGTGTCAGTAATTTGTGTCTTTTGCATATTTTCTACCAATAAAATTAAAATTTTCATATGCGGTGTGGTCCGCCTGTGGCTTCTTTATCTGTAGGGGTGAAGTACTTTCCCTGCTTGCATTTACAAAATGCATTCAATAAGTAAAATAATGATTGCAGAGCTACTTTATTTTTTTTATAAATTGGAAGGTAAACAGCTTTACAGAAAAATTACCTTCCCCCCAAATAACAAAATGATGCTGGAATCCCACATATGAAAGAAAAGGGGAGGTCAGAAAGCTAATGCCCAGAATTCCTTGACTCCTACAATAAATAATGAGTACAATAATATATAGAGAGTAGGGATGAGCTCAGTGTTCGAGTCGAACGCATGTTCGACTCTAACATCGCCTGTTCGGCGAAACCAGAACTTTGTGGGCCGTTTGCGCCAAATTCGTGTGACACGAACGGCCCACAATGCACTGCGCCATCGCACTGCATTGCCGGCGCTGTGATTGGCCAAGCATGCACTGTGACCCCGCATGTTTGGCCAATCACAGCGCCGGCAGCGAGGAGAGCCATAATTGGCCACAGGCAGGATGCCTGTGGCCAATCATAGCTCAGGGGGTTTAGTACATGCCCCACACTATAAAAGGCCGCCAGCGTGGCAGCCTTGTGTAGTGTGTTCCGGCGTGAAGGGAAAGAGATACATAGGCAGGGACAGTGTGTTCTACAGTCTATTTTTTTCTCAGGCATCTGCAGGAGTTAGTGGGTGTTGTGTGCCTCCAGCACTACCCTTTATTGCTGTTCTCTAAGCTAGATAGGCAGGCAGGGACAGTGTGTTCTTTTCTCAGGCATCTGCAGGCAGGAGTTGCTGTTCATTCCTGTTCTCTAAGCTAGATAGGCAGGCAGGGACAGTGTGTTCATTTCTCAGGCATCTGCAGGCAGAGGTTACTGTCCATTGCTGTTCTCTAAGCTAGATAGGCAGGCAGGGACAGTGTGTTATTTTCTCAGGCATCTGCAGGCAGGAGTTTCTGTTCATTGCTGTTCTCTAAGCTAGATAGGCAGGCAGGGACAGTGTGTTCTTTTCTCAGGCATCTGCAGGCAGGAGTTGCTGTTCATTGCTGTTCTCTAAGCTAGATAGGCAGTCAGGGACAGTGTGTTATTTTCTCAGGCATCTGCAGGCAGGAGTTGCTGTTCATTGCTGTTCTCTAAGCTAGATAGGCAGGCAGGGACAGTGTGTTATTTTCTCAGGCATCTGCAGGCAGGAGTTACTGTTCATTGCTGTTCTCTAAGCTAGATAGGCAGGCAGGGATAGTGTGTTCTTTTCTCAGGCATCTGCAGGCAGGAGTTGCTGTTCATTCCTGTTCTCTAAGCTAGATAGGCAGGCAGGGACAGTGTGTTATTTTCTCAGGCATCTGCAGGCAGGAGTTGCTGTTCATTCCTGTTCTCTAAGCTAGATAGGCAGGCAGGGACAGTGTGTTCTTTTCTCAGGCATCTGCAGGCAGGAGTTGCTGTTCATTCCTGTTCTCTAAGCTAGATAGGCAGGCAGGGACAGTGTGTTCTTTTCTCAGGCATCTGCAGGCAGGAGTTGCTGTTTATTGCTGTTCTCTAAGCTAGATAGGCAGGCAGGGACAGTGTGTTCTTTTCTTAGGCATCTGCAGGCAGGAGTTACTGTTCATTGCTGTTCTCTAAGCTAGATAGGCAGGCAGGGACAGTGTGTTCTTTTCTCAGGCATCTGCAGGCAGGAGTTACTGTTCATTCCTGTTCTCTAAGCTAGATAGGCAGGCAGGGGCAGTGTGCTCTTTTCTCAGGCATCTGCAGGCAGGAGTTGCTGTTCATTGCTGTTCTCTAAGCTAGATAGGCAGGCAGGGACAGTGTGTTCTTTTCTCAGGCATCTGCAGCAGTTAGTGGGTGTTGTGTGGCCCAGCACAGTATACACCTGTATATACCCGTCATTGCTGTTCTCTAATAAAGGCATCTTCTGGAGTTAGTGGGTGTTGTGTGCCCTAGTACAGTACACACCTGTATTTACCCGTCATTGCTGTTCTCTAATAAAGGCATCTGCTGGAGTTAGTGGAAGTTGTGTGCCCTAGTACAGAATACACCTGTATATACCCATCATTGCTGCTCTCTAATAAAGGCATCTGCTGGAGGTAGTGGGTGTTGTGTGCCTCCAGCACAATATACACTACCCAATTGCTGGTTTTCCCATCTCCCTGCAGGCCATTACTATGTCTGGAAGGCTAACAAGGAGAGGCAGACAGTCAGGAGCCAATAAAAGAGGGCAAGCAGGCTCTGTGTCTAGAGACAACAGTGCTGGTCGTGGACGCGGTGCATCGTCATCAGCACGTGGCCATGGGACACGCTTGTCCTTATTTTCGGCAGCTAGACGTGTTGAGCCTCATCATGCCGAAGACATGGTAGAGTGGATGACCAAGCCGTCCTCATCCTCCTCATCCTCTCTCACCCAGGCTCAGGGTACTGGCAAAGCAGCTGCCAAAGCGTCCTTTTCCCTCGTATCAATGTCATCATCAGTCATTCCTTCCCTAGACCCACCGTGTCCTCCTGAGGAGTCCCCCGAACTGTTTGAGCACAGTGTTGGGTACATGCTCCAGGAGGATGCCCAGCGTTTCGAAGGGTCTGAAGCCCAGCTAGAGGAAGGCAGTAGCGTGAGAGCAGAGAGAGGGGATGCTCAAAAAGGACAGCAATCTGGCAGTCATGTTCCAGCAGCTGCAGCATACTGCCAGATTGGCTCCAGTGATGAGGAGGGAGGGGATGATGAGGTCACTGACTCCACGTGGGTGCCTGATAGGAGAGAGGAGGAGGAGGATGAGGAGGAGGCACATCTCCAATGAGGCAGGATGCCCTCGGGGGGCCAGCGTAAGGGCAGCACACTGACTGAATTACACCGCAGAGCTCCGCCTGTGCAGGGCGCTGCCTATGCCCATTATTCCAAAAGTTCTTTGGTGTGGGCCTTTTTTGAGTCGAGTGCATCAGATCGCACCGCTGCTGTTTGCAACATATGTCTCAAGCGTATTTCACGTGGCCAAAACATCAGCCGCTTGGGCACCACATGCTTGACCAGACATAAGTTGACCTGCCATGCAGCTCGTTGGCAAGCGTACCTTAAAGACCCACACCAAAGAACAAAGCGGACCTCTCCTTGCTCCTCATCAGCTGGGATCTCCAACTCCACTGTACCTTGAGTCCTCTGTGAAACCTGCACTGAGAGGAATGAAGCTGTAGAATTAGGTGTGTCACAGCCAAGTACTTGCGGGCACTCTGCTAGCAGTACACCGACGTCCGATTATAGCAGGCAAATTTCCCTGCCCCAGCTGCTGGACCGTCGAAAGAAGTTTACTCCCAGCCATCCACATGCCCAGCGGTTGAATGCTAGCTTGGCTAAATTGCTAGCACTTCAACTGCTGCCTTTTCAGTTGGTAGACTCGGCCCCCTTCCGTGAGTTTGTGCAATGTGTGGTTCCTCAGTGGCAGGTTCCCAAACGCCACTTTATCTCATGGAAGGCGATTCCGGCTCTCTACCGGCATGTGGAAGGCAATGTCCATGCCTCGCTGGAGTGGTAAGGTGCATATTACCGCTGACTCATGGTCCAGCAGGCAAGGACAGGGACGTTACCTTTCTTTCACGGCCCATTGGGTCACTCTTTTGGCAGCTGGGAAGGATGCAGGACAAGGTGCAGTAGTGTTGGAGGTTGTTCCGCCGCTACGCCTCCAAAATGCTACTACTGGTTGTGACACACCTCTCTCCTCCACCCCCTCCTCTTCTTCTTCCTCCATGGCCTCTTCCTGTGCTTTGTCCTCGGAACCAGCGGTGCTCCATAGGCATTCAAGGGGCTACGCAAGTACGCAGGCAAAAAGATGCCATGCCGTGCTTGCGCTGGTGTGTTTGGGGGACAGGAGCCACACTGGGGCAGAGGCTCTGTCAGCTCTGCAGGGGCAGGCTGAGAGGTGGTTGACGCCACGCCAGCTTAAGCCAGGAATGGTGGTTTGCGACAATGGCACCAACCTCCCTCCGACAGGGACAACTGACCCATGTGCCCTGTGTGGCTCACATCCTTAACCTGGTGGTGCAGCGGTTCTTGGGCAGGTACCCGGGCTTACAGGATGTCCTGAGGCAGGCCAGGAAAGTCTGTGTGCATTTCCGCAGATCATATAATGCCAGTGCTAGGCTGGCTGAGCTGCAAAAGGAGTTGAACCTGCCCAAGAACCGCCTTATATGTGACATGCCCACCAGGTGGAACTCAACGTTGGCCATGCTGCAGCGGCTGCACACGCAGCAGTGGGCCATCAATGAGTACCTGTGCGACTACGGCACCAGGACAGGGTCGGGGGAGCTCGGGTTTTTTTCACCACGCCAGTGGGGCATGATCAGGGATGCATGCACTGTCCTGGCACCATTTGAGGAGGCCACGAGGATAGTGAGCAGTGACAGTGCATGCATCAGTGACACTGTACCTCTTGTCCACCTGTTGGAGCATACGCTGCGTGGAATAATGGACAGGGCACTTGAGGTAGAACAGAGGCAGGAAGAGGAGGACTTCCTTGCCTCTCAAGGCCCCCTTTACCCAGACAGTGTTCTTTGTGTCCCACCCATCACACAGGAAGAGGACGAGGAGGAGGAGGATTGTGCCAGCATGGAGGTGGAGCATGGCACTCAGCATCAACAGCAGCAGTCTTTTAGGGATGATTTACAGTCCCAACAGACCCGTGGACTTGTAAGTGGCTGGGAGGAGGTGGCTGCGGATCATGTCGTCCTTAGTGACCCAGAAGACTCCGGACCGAATGCCTCAGCATGGCCTCTCTGATCCTGCAAAGTCTGCGGAAGGATCCTCGTATTCTTCGGATCAAGGAGAGGGACCATTACTGGCTGGCCACTCTCCTTGATTCACGGTACAAGGGTAAGATTGTGGACCTTATCTTGCCGTCGCAGAGGGAGCAGAGGATGAGACAACTCCGGGAAGCTTCGCAGAAAGGTCTGTGCAACGCGTTCCCAGAGACTGGGAGGCTACAAACTCCTGGTCCTGGACAACGAGTTGCTGAGGCTTCGGTCAGTAGCAGAAGGAGCGGTGGAGAAGGTCTCCGTCTGACCCATGCGTTTAGACAATTTTTTAGTCCGCAGCCCCAAGGTATGATCTGTTCCAGCAACCATCGCCAGCGTCTGATATACATGGTGCAGGAATACCTAGGGGCAAGGTCAGACTTGGACACCTTTTCCACCGAAAATCCTCTGGCTTACTGGGTCTTGAGAATGGATCACTGGCCAGAGCTTGCACAGTATGCAATTGAGCTACTGGCCTGTCCTGCATCCAGCGTTCTTTCGGAACGCACATTCAGTGCTGCTGGAGGCTTTGTCACGGATCACAGGGTGCGCCTGTCCACCGACTCGGTTGATCGACTGACCTTCATAAAGATGAACCAGTCTTGGATCACCACCAGCTACCAAGCACCTGAAGCTGATATAACAGAATAATTTATTTTGAAATGTCACATCCCTTCAAGACTGCCTATGCTGATGCTGATTGACTGTCCTGTTATGTTGACTGACTATCCTCCTCAATGATCCGATTCATGATGATAGCTTGAAAGAACATTTTTGTTTCTGGGTGCCGCCACCAGTGGCTAAGGCCCAATTTTTCAGCCCCTGTTTAACAGGGGCATGTAATTACAATTTTTTATACAATGCTTTGCAGCAGGGCTCATTCCTGCACTCCAACTAGAGTATCTGGGAGAGGTTGCAGTGTCATGGCACCAGCACCAGTGCCTAAGGCCCAATTTTTCAGCCCCTGTTTAACACGGGCGTGTAATTACAATTTTTGATGCAATACTTTGCAACAGGGCTTATTGCTGTGCTCCAAGTACAGTATCTGTGAGGGGTTGCAGTGTTGTGGCACCAGTGCCTAAGGCCCAGTTTTTCAGCCCCTGTTTAACAGGGGCGTGTAATTACAATTTTTGATGCAATACTTTGCAACAGGGCTCATTGCTGTGCTCCAAGCACAGTATCTGTGAGGGGTTGCAGTGTTGTGGCACCAGTGCCTAAGGCCCAATTTTTCAGCCCCTGTTTAACAGGGGCGTGTAATTGCAATTTTTGATGCAATACTTTGCAACAGGGCTCATTGCTGTGCTCCAAGTACAGTATCTGTGAGGGGTTGCAGTGTTGTGGCACCAGTGCCTAAGGCCCAATTTTTCAGCCCCTGTTTAACAGGGGCACGTAATTACAATTTTTGATGCAATACTTTGCAACAGGGCTCATTGCTGTGCTCCAAGTACAGTATCTGTGAGGGGTTGCAGTGTTGTGGCACCAGTGCCTAAGGCCCAATTTTTCTGCCCCTGTTCAACATGGGCGTGTAATTACAATTCTTGATCTAATAATTCACAGCAGGGCCCATTCCTGCTCCAACCAAGAGTAACTATGAGGGCTTACAGTTTTGTGGCAACACTACCACCATCACCACCACCACCAATGGCCCTATTTTTCTGCCCCTCTTCAACAGGGGCATGCAATTACAATTCTTGATCTAATAATTTACAGTAGAGCCCATTCATGCGCCCACCAAGAGTAACTGTGAGGGCTGACAGCGTTGTAGCACCAGCACCACCACCAAAGGCCCAATTTTTACTACCACTGTTCAACAATGGCATGTAATTACAATTCCTGATATAATAGTTCACAGCAGGGCGTTCCAGCGCCCACCAAGAGTAACTGTGAGGGCTCACAGTGTTGTGGCAACACCAACATGTAAGGGGCAAATTTCAGCAGAGTATATACGGCAGGCCCCTACTTTCAAACATCCAACTTACAAACGACTCCTACTTGCAAACAGAAGGAGACAACAGGAAGTGAGAGGAAATCTACCCCAAGGAAAAGAAATTATCTCCTGTATGAGTTAATATGGGAAAAAGGTGTCTCCTCTCTACTGATGCTTTATCACCAATCCTTGTTTCAATAAAAACCCCACTTTTCAAAAGCATTTGTCATTGGGACGGAAAGTGAGGTGAAATGTTCTGAACAGGTGAACAGACAGCAAAACAAATGTTAGTTGTGTGATAACCCTTCCCTATGTTTTCCAAAAAGCTTAAAATAGATTTTTTGGCTGGAGCTACACTTAAACAATGTACCTGTTCAAAATTACAAACATATTCTACTTAAGAACAAACCTACAGTCCCTGTCTTGTTTGCACCGCCTGTATACTGCTGTTCAGAGTATATAGAGCCTTTTTTTATTTTAGGTGCGGGGTTCCCCTAATATCCATACAAGACCCAAAGGGGCTGGTAATGGGCTGGGGTAGGGGGGGGGGGGTGATGGGGTAGCCATTAGTGATGAGCCGAACACCCCCGGGTTCGGTTCGCACCAGAACCCGCGAACGGACCGAAAGTTTGCACGAACTTTAGAACCCTATTAAATACAATGGATGCGAACGTTCGAAATCTAAAGTGCTAATTATAACGACTATTATGCATGTTATTGTCCTAAAAAGGGTTTGGGAACCCGGGTTCTGCACCAGGGGACATGTATCAATGCAAAAAGAAGTTTTAAAAACGGCCGTTTTTCTGGAGCAGTCATTTTAATGATGCATAAAGTGAAAAAAAAAAAGTCAAATATTCCTTTAAATATAGTACCTGGGGGGTGTCTAAAGTATGCCTGTGAAGTGCCACGTGTTTCCCGTGTTTAGAACTGTCCCTGCACAAAATTAAATTTCTAAAGGAAAAAAAGCCATTTAAAACTGCTTGCGGCTTTATTGTAATGTCTGGTCCCGGTAATATGGATGAAAATCTTTAAGAAAAATGGCATAGCTACCCCATCACACACCCCCCCCCACCCCAGCCCATTACCAGCCCCTTTGGGTCTTGTATGGATATCAAGGGGAACCCCGCACACAAACTAAAAAAGGCCCTATATACTCTGAACAGCTGTATACAGGCGGTGCATACAAGACAGGGACTGTAGGTTTGTTCTTATGTAGAATCTGTTTGTAATTTTGAACAGGTACATTGTTTAAGTGTAGCTCCAGGCAAAAAATCTATTTTTAAGCTTTTTGGAAAATATAGGGAAGGGTTATCACCCCTGTAACATTTGTTTTGCTGTCTGTGCAGTGTGCACCTGTTCAGAACAGTTCACCTCACTTTCCGTCCTAATGACAAATGTTTTTTGAAAATTTGGGGTTTTTATTGAAACAAGAATTGGTGATAAAGCATCAGTGGAGAGGAGACACTTTTTTTCCCATATTAACTCTTACAGGAGAGAATTTGCCTTCCTAGGGGTAGATTTCCTCTCACTTCCTGTTGTATCCTTCCGTTTGCAAGGAGGAGTCGTTTGTAAGTTGGATGTTTGAAAGTATGGGCCTGCCGTATATACTCAGCTGAAATTTGCCCCTTACATGTTGGTGTTGACACAACACTGTGAGCCCCCACAGTTACTCTTGGTGGGCGCATGAATGGGCCCTGCTGTGAATTATTAGATCAAGAATTGTAATTGCATGCCCCTGTTGAACAGGGGCTGAAAAATTGGGCCTTTGGTGGTGGTGGTGGTGGTGTTGACACAACACTGTAAGGCATCACTGTTACTCTTGGTGGGCACAGGAATGGGCCCTGCTGTAAAATTATTAGATCAAGAATTGTAATTGCATGCCCCTGTTGAACAGGGGCTGAAAAATTGGGCCTTTGGTGGTGGTGGTGGTGGTGGTGGTGTTGACACAACACTGTAAGGCCTCACAGTTACTCTTGGTGGGCGCAGGAATGGGCCCTGCTGTGAATTATTAGATCAAGAATTGTAATTACTTGCCCCTGTTAAACTGTGGCAGAAAAATTGGGCCTTAGGCACTGGTGCCACAACACTGCAACCCCTCACAGATACTGTACTTGGAGCACAGCAATGAGCCCTGTTGCAAAGTATTGCATCAAAAATTTTAATTACACGCCCCTGTTAAACAGGGGCTGAAAAATTGGGCCTTTGGTGGTGGTGGTTGTGGTGTTGACACAACACTGTAAGGCCTCACAGTTAGTCTTGGTGGGCGCAGGAATGGGCCCTGCTGTGAATTATTAGATCAAGAAATGTAATTACATGCCCCTGTTAAACAGGGGCAGAAAAATTGAGCCTTAGGCACTGGTGCCACAACACTGCAACCCCTCACAGATACTGTACTTGGAGCACAGCAATGAGCCCTGCTGCAAAGCATTGCATAAAAAATTGTAATAACACACCCCTGTTAAACAGGGGCTGAAAAATTGGGCCTTAGCCACTGGTGGCGGCACCCAGAAACAAAAATGTTCTTCCAAGCTATCATCGTCAATCGGATCATTGAGGAGGAGGAGGATAGTCAGTGAACATAACAGGACAGTCTCTCAGTATCAGCATCAGTCTTGAAGGGATGTGACATTTGAAAATAAATTAGTCTGTTATATCAGCTTCAGGTGTTTGGTAGCTGGTGGTGATCCAAGACTGGTTCATCTTTATGAAGGTCAGTCGATCAACAGAGTCGGTGGACAGGCGCACCCTGTGATCCGTGACAAATCCTCCAGCAGCAATGAATGTGCGTTCTGAAAGAACGCTGGATGCAGGACAGGCCAGTAGCTCAATTGCATACTGTGCAAGCTCTGGCCAGTGATCCATCCTCAAGACCCAGTAAGCCAGAGGATTTTCGGTGGGGAAGGTGTCCAAGTCTGACCTTGCCCCTAGGTATTCCTGCACCATGTATATCAGACGCTGGCGATGGTTGCTGGAACCGATCATACCTTGGGGCTGCGGACTAAATAATTGTCTGAACGCTTCGGTCAGACGGCCACCTTCCCCACCGCTCCTTCTTTGACTGACCGAAGCCTCAGCAACTCGTTGTCCAGGACCAGGAGTTTGTAACCTCCCAGTCTCTGGGAACGCGTTGCACAGACCTTTCTGCAAGGCCTCCCGGAGTTGTCTCATCCTCTGCTCCCTCTGCGACGGTAAGATAAGGTCCGCAACCTTACCCTTGTACCGTGGATCAAGGAGAGTGGCCAGCCAGTAATGGTCCCTCTCCTTGATCCGAAGAATACGAGGATCCTTCCGCAGACTTTGCAGGATCAGGGAGGCCATGCAGCGTAGGTTAGCTGAGGCATTCAGTCCGGAGTCCTCTGAGTCACTAAGGACGACATGATCCGCAGCCACCTCCTCCCAGCCACGTACAAGTCCACTGGTTTCTAGGGACTGTAAATCATCCCTAAAAGACTGCTGCTGATGATGCTGAGTGCTAGGCTCCACCTCCATGCTGACACAATCCTCCTCCTCCTCCTCCTCTTCTTCCTGTGCGATGGGTGGGACAGAAGGAACACTGTCTGGGTAAAGGGGGCCTTGAGAGGCAAGGAAGTCCTCCTCTTCCTGCCTCTGTTCTGTCTCAAGTGCCCTGTCCATTATTCCACGCAGCGTATGTTCCAACAGGTGGACAAGAGGTACAGTGTGATGCATGCACTGTCACTGCTCACCATCCTCGTGGCCTCCTCAAATGGTGCCAGGACAGTGCATGCATCCCTGATCATGCCCCACTGGTGTGGTGAAAAAAAACCGAGCTCCCCTGACCTTGTCCTGGTGCCATAGTCGCACAGGTACTCATTGATGGCCCTCTGCTGCGTGTGCAGCCGCTGCAGCATGGCCAACGTTGAGTTCCACCTGGTGGGCATGTCACATATAAGGCGGTTCTTGGGCAGGTTCAACTCCTTTTGCAGCTCAGCCAGGCGAGCACTGGCATTATAAGATCTGCGGAAATGCACACAGACTTTCCTGGCCTGCCTCAGGACATCCTGTAAGCCTGGGTACCTGCCCAAGAACCGCTGCACCACCAGGTTAAGGACGTGAGCCACACAGGGCACATGGGTCAGTTGTGCCTGTCGGAGAGCGGAGAGGAGGTTGGTGCCATTGTCGCAAACTACCATTCCTGGCTTAAGCTGGCGTGGCGTCAACCACCTCTCGGCCTGCCCCTGCAGAGCAGACAGAACCTCTGCCCCAGTGTGGCTCCTGTCCCCCAAACACACCAGCGCAAGCACGGCATGGCATCTTTTTGCCTGCGTACTTGCGTAGCCCCTTGAACGCCTACGGAGCACCGCTGGTTCCGAGGACAAAGCACAGGAAGAGGCCACGGAGGAAGAAGAAGAGGAGGGGGTGGAGGACAGAGGTGTGTCACAACCAGTAGTAGCATTTTGGAGGCGTGGCGGTGGAACAACCTCCAACACTACTACACCTTGTCCTGCATCCTTCCCAGCTGCCAAAAGAGTGACCCAATGGGCCGTGAAAGAAAGGTAACGTCCCTGTCCATGCCTGCTGGACCATGAGTCAGCGGTAATATGCACCTTACCGCTGACCGCCCTGTCCAGCGAGACCAAGACATTGCCTTCCACATGCCGGTAGAGAGCCGGAATCGCCTTCCGTGAGAAAAAGTGGCGTTTGGGAACCTGCCACTGAGGAACCGCACATTGCACAAACTCACGGAAGGGGGCCGAGTCTACCAACTGAAAAGGCAGCAGTTGAAGTGCTAGCAATTTAGCCAAGCTAGCATTCAACCGCTTGACATGTGGATGGCTGGGAGTGAACTTCTTTCGACGGTCCAGCAGCTGGGGCAGGGAAATTTGCCTGCTAGAATCGGATGTTAGTGAAATGCTAGCAGAGTGCCCGCAAGTACTTGGCTGTGACCCACCTAATTCTACACCTTCATTCCTCTCAGAGCAGGTTTCAGAGAGGACTGAAGGTATAGTGGGGTTGGAGATCCCAGCTGATGCGGTGCAAGAAGAGGTCAGCTTTGTTCTTTGGTGTGGGTCTTTAAGGTAGGCTTGCCAACGAGCTGCATGGCAGGTCAACATATGTCTGGTCAAGCATGTGGTGCCCAAGCGGGTGATGTTTTGGCCACGCGATATACGCTTGAGACATATGTTGCAAACAGCAGCTGTGCGATCTGATGCACTCGACTCAAAAAAGGCCCACACCAAAGAACTTTTTGAATAACGGGCAGAGGCAGCGCCCTGCACAGGCGGAGCTCTGCGGTGTGATTCCGTCGGTGTGCTGCCCTTACGCTGGCCCCCCGAGGGCATCCTGCCTCGTTGGAGATGTGCCTCCTCCTCATCCTCCTCCTCCTCCTCTCTCCTATTAGGCACCCACGTGGAGTCAGTGACCTCATCATCCCCTCCCTCCTCATCACTGGAGCCAATCTGGCAGTATGCTGCAGCTGCTGGAACATGACTGCCAGATTGGTGTCCTTCTTGAGCATCCCCTCTCTCTGCTCTCACGCTACTGCCTTCCTCTAGCTGGGTATCATCATCAGACCCTTTGAAACGCTGGGCATCCTCCTGGAGCATGTACCCAACACTGTGCTCAAACAGTTCGGGGGACTCCTCAGGAGGACATGGTTGGTCTAGGGAAGGAGTGACTGATGATGACATTGATACCAGGGAAAAGGACGCTTTGGCAGCTGCTTTGCCAGTACCCTGAGCCTGGGTGAGAGAGGATGAGGAGGGCTTGGTCATCCACTCTACCAAGTCTTCGGCATGATGCGGCTCAACACGTCCAGCTGCCGAAAAGAAGGACAAGCGTGTCCCATGGCCACGTGCTGATGGCGATGCACCGCGTCCACGACCAGCACTGTTGTCTCTAGACACAGAGCCTGCTTGCCCTCTTTTTTTGGCTCCTGACTGTCTGCCTCTCCTTGTTTGCCTTTCAGACATTCTAATGGCCTGCAGGGAAATGGGAAAAGCAGCAATACAGGCTAAGTTAAGGTGTAATTTGGTCAGGAGGCACACTCCGCCCGCTGTAAGTGCCGCAAAATCCTGTTGGTGTAACACACCAGGAAAAAGCAGCAATACAGGCTAAGTTAAGGTGTAATATGGTCAGGAGGCACACTCCGTCCGCTGTAAGTGCCGCAAAATCCTGTTGGTGTAACACACCAGGAAAAAGCAGCAATACAGGCTAAGTTAAGGTGTAATATGGTCAGGAGGCACACTCCGCCCGCTGTAAGTGCCGCAAAATCCTGTTGGTGTAACACACCAGGAAAAAGCAGCAATACAGGCTAAGTTAAGGTGTAATATGGTCAGGAGGCACACTCCGCCCGCTGTAAGTGCCGCAAAATCCTGTTGGTGTAACACACCAGGAAAAAGCAGCAATACAGGCTAAGTTAAGGTGTAATATGGTCAGGAGGCACACTCCGCCCGCTGTAAGTGCCGCAAAATCCTGTTGGTGTAACACACCAGGAAAAAGCAGCAATACAGGCTAAGTTAAGGTGTAATATGGTCAGGAGGCACACTCCTCCCGCTGTAAGTGCCACAAAATCCTGTTGGTGTAACACACCAGGAAAAAGCAGCAATACAGGCTAAGTTAAGGTGTAATATGGTCAGGAGGTACACCCCGCCCGCTGTAAGTGCCGCAAAATCCTGTTGGTGTAACACACCAGGAAAAAGCAGCAATACGGGCTAACTTCAGGTGTATAATGTGCAGGAGGCTTAGCAACAATGACACTGACACTGTCCCCTGCCTATCCTTCTCTCTCCCTGCACACAAGGTTTATCAAAGTATATGACACTGACACTCTCCCTGCCTATCCTTCTCTCTCCCTGCACACAAGGTTTAGCAAAGAATATGACACTGACACTGTCCCCTGCCTATCCTTCTCTCTCCCTGCACACAAGGTTTATCAAAGTATATGACACTGTCACTCTCCCTGCCTATCCTTCTCTCTCCCTACACACAAGGTTTAGCAAAGAATATGACACTGACACTCTCACTGCCTATCCTTCTCTGTCCCTACACACAAGGTTTAGCAAAGAATAGATTTGACAAGATTTGACACTGTCCTTGCCTATCCTTCACTTTCCCTGCTCCGGAACACACTACACAAGGCCGCAGCGCTGGCGGCCTTTTATAGTGTGGGGCGTGTACTAAACCCCCTCAGCTATAATTGGCCACAGGCATCCTGCCTGTGGCCAATCATTGCTTTCCTCGCTGCCAGCGCTGTGATTGGCCAAGCATGCAGGGTCACAGTGCATGCTTGGCCAATCACAGCGCCGGGATTACACTGCGATGGCGCAGTGTATTGTGGGCCGTTCGCGTCACTCGAATTTGGCGCGAACGGCCCAAATCGTTCGTTGTTCGCCGAACGCGCAAACAGCCGATGTTCGAGTCGAACCTATGTTCGACTCGAACACCGAGCTCATCCCCAGTAGCCATGCCATTTTTCTCAAAGATTTTCATCCATATTACCGGGACCAGACATTACATTAAAGCCGCAAGCAGTTTTAAATGGCTTTTTTTCCTTTACAAATGTCATTTTGTGCAGGGACAGTTCTAAACACGGGAAACACATGCCAATTCACAGGCATACTTTAGACACCCCCCAGGTACGATATTTAAAGGAATATTTTACTTCTTTTTTTTTCACTTTATGCATCATTAAAATGACTGCTTCTGAAAAATGGCCGTTTTTAAAACTTCATTTTGCATTGATACATGTCCCCTAGGGCAGAAACCAGGCCCCCAAACCATTTTTAGGACAATGACATGCATATTAGTCGTTATAATTAGCACTTTAGAGTTTGAACGTTCGCTTCCATTGCGTTTAATAGGGTTCTAACGTTCGCGCAAACTTTCGGTCCGTTCGAAGGTTCTGGTGCGAACCGAACCGGGGGGTGTTCGGCTCATTCCTAATCGTGAGATACTTGGAAGAAAGATAATGGTGAAGGGAACCTTTTTGTCATTACGCAGTTGTATTGCTTTATTTGAACTTATTTTATTTGAAATAGATTCTGGGTAAAAATATTTTCATTTATTGTTTGGAGGACTTTATTTGATCACAATATTTATTGAATGATTTATTGTGCATTTTCACACTGAAAAATTATTTATTTTATTGAATCAGCATTGTAATTATTATTTTGTTATATATATACATACAGGTCCTTCTCAAAAAATTAGCATATTGTGATAAAGTTAATTATTTTCTGTAATGTACTGATAAACATTAGACTTTCATATATTTTAGATTCATTACACACAACTGAAGTAGTTCAAGCTTTTTCTTGTTTTAATATTGATGATTTTGGCATACAGCTCAGGAAAACCCAAAAATCCTATCTCAAAAAATTAGCATATCATGAAAAGGTTCTCTAAACGAGCTATTAACCTAATCATCTGAATCAACTAATTAACTCTAAACACCTGCAAAAGATTCCTGAGGCTTTTAAAAACTCCCAGCCTGGTTCATTACTCAAAACCGCAATCATGGGTAAGACTGCCGACCTGACTGCTGTCCAGAAGGCCATCATTGACACCCTCAAGCAAGAGGGTAAGACACAGAAAGAAATTTCTGAACGAATAGGCTGTTCCCAGAGTGCTGTATCAAGGCACCTCAGTGGGAAGTCTGTGGGAAGGAAAAAGTGTGGCAGAAAACGCTGCACAACAAGAAGAGGTGACCGGACCCTGAAGAAGATTGTGGAGAAGGACCGATTCCAGACCTTGGAGGACCTGCGGAAGCAGTGGACTGAGTCTGGAGTAGAAACATCCAGAGCCACCGTGAACAGGCGTGTGCAGGAAATGGGCTACAGGTGCCGCATTCCCCAGGTCAAGCCACTTTTGAACCAGAAACAGCGGCAGAAGCGCCTGACCTGGGCTACAGAGAAGCAGCACTGGACTGTTGCTCAGTGGTCCAAAGTACTTTTTTCGGATAAAGCAAATTTTGCATGTCATTCGGAAATCAAGGTGCCAGAGTCTGGAGGAAGACTGGGGAGAGGGAAATGCCAAAATGCCTGAAGTCCAGTGTCAAGTACCCACAGTCAGTGATGGTCTGGGGTGCCATGTCAGTTGCTGGTGTTGGTCCACTGTGTTTTATCAAGGGCATGATCAATGCAGCTAGCTATCAGGAGATTTTGGAGCACTTCATGCTTCCATCTGCTGAAAAGCTTTATGGAGATGAAGATTTAATTTTTCAGCACGACCTGGCACCTGCTCACAGTGCCAAAAACACTGGTAAATGGTTACTGACCATGGTATTACTGTGCTCAATTGGCCTGCCAACTCTCCTGACCTAAACCCCATAGAGAATCTGTGGGATATTGGGAAGAGAAAGTTGAGAGACGCAAGACCCAACACTCTGGATGAGCTTAAGGCCGCTATCGAAGCATCCTGGGCCTCCATAACACCTCAGTAGTGCCACAGGCTGGTTGCCTCCATGCCACGCCGCATTGAAGCAGTCATTTCTGCAAAAGGATTCCCGACCAAGTATTGAGTGCATAACTGAACATAATTATTTGAAGGTTGACTTTTTTTGTATTAAAAACACTTTTATTGGTCGGATGAAATATGCTAATTTTTTGAGATAGGATTTTTGGGTTTTCATGAGCTGTATGCCAAAATCATCAATATTAAAACAAGAAAAGGCTTGAACTACTTCAGTTATGTGTAATGAATCTAAAATATATGAAAGTCTAATGTTTATCAGTACATTACAGAAAATAATGAACTTTATCACAATATGCTAATTTTTTGAGAAGGACCTGTACATATATATACATACATACTGGCCTTCTAATATGTACAGTATATAGCTGTTGCTTATTGGTAGAAGAAAGTTGTTTGGTTTACAGTTTTGCATTATAATTTTCTCACAATTTATTATAGTCATCAGCACTGAAGGGTTTATACATTCATTTGGTAACCTGTAAAGCGTTGATATTTTAACGTACCATCATTTATCGCTATTCCATGGGTGCATGCAATTTGAAAGCATGACATCTTAGGTATTGTCAGTAAGCTAATTCAGCTAATGTTACTTCTCATGCAGCTAATGCTGATTCTTATGCAACTAATGCTCATTCTCTTGCAGCTACTGCTCATTCCCATGCAGCTAATGCTCATGCACACGTACCAGCAAGCAGGCACGTAGGTACATTTCTGTGCACCAGCGTGAATCGGCACACACATCTCCGCATTATGTCGCCAAACAGCTTATTTAAAGGAGATCCTGCTGGATGCTAACTGCTGGATGTTCTTAAGCTTCCGCTGATCCATGTTCCTGTGTTGCTACTTGTGCTAATTGATTTTCCGTTGCTGACCTGGCTTGTTCCTGACCTTGCTCTGTATATTCTGGATTCTGACTTCAGCTTGCCTCAGACTATTCTCTGCCTGATCTCTTGGTGCAGACCTCGGCTTGCTACTGGACCTTGCTCTTCCTGCTTCCCTGTTACCGACCCCAGCCTGCCTCCTGACCACACTGCTGTCTTACAGGGTATTACCCCAGCTAGCCTTGGCTATTTCAGGGGGGGCACTTGCTTGTTCCCCCCTGACCGGCCAAGCTGCATGCTCAGATAAGGGTCTGGTATGGATTTTGGGGGGACCTACGCCAATTTATATATTTTTTTATTTTGGCGTTTTTTTAACATGGCCGTCAATGCCGGCATTCTTTATCTTTAAAAAAAGGGGGTACTAATGCGCCTGCCACTCAGTGTGAAATATAACTAATAAAGTGCTAAAAACGTGTTACTTATGTGAATAAAAATGACAAACAGCAGCTGAACTTCTGCAGTGTACCAACACAGATAAGTAATATAGAAATGTTGAAGCAGCGCTAATTATCAGGGTGCAAAATGCTAATATAAACTACTAAACTATCCAGTGAACCATATTAAAACATATAAACAATCTGTGTCAAAGTATCAAAAGATGATGTTCATCATAAATTCAAAAGTACATAAAAAAGATATATATATATATATATATATATATATATATATATATATATATATATAATGTAATGAGTCCAAGAAAAATATTTTGTGATCCAAAAAATATATATATAGATATGTGAGGTGAAAAAGTTCACACAAAAGGGTCACGGTCTCCCAGACGGGATATCATTTTCCAGCAGCCAAGAAGAGAGGAGAGGGAGAAAAACAGACATGGAAGTCCAAATGTTCACATCAATGGGAAACCAATCATAACGGTAAACTTCCACAATCCTTCCCCGGTGATACCAGCCTCTCACCTTATTGATGGACCCAAAAGGGTCAAACAAAGCCTTAATCGATCTCCAACATTGAAGGTAACGATCTCCAGCTCCTTTACTGGAATAAAGAAGACGTTACTGGAATAAAGAAGCAGCAGAGGCGTAAGGAGATGTTAAGCCCTTGGAATACACTGGTGGAAGCGGTTAAAAGGCTGCAGTGATCCTGTCCTTCAGAACACCCAAAGGAGCTGGAGATCGTTACCTTCAATGTTGGAGATCGATTAAGGCTTTGTTTGACCCTTTTGGGTCCATCAATAAAGGTGAGAGGCTGGTATCACCCGGGGAGGATTGTGGAAGTTTACCATGACCCTTTTGTGTGAACTTTTTCACCTCACATATCTACTGTATGTATATTCTTTGGATCACAAAATATTTTTCTTGAACTCATTACATTATATATTTATTTTTTCTGAATTTATCATCTTTTTTATGTACTTTTGAATTTCATCATCTTTGATACTTTGACACAGATTGTTTATATGTTTTAATATGGTTCACTGGATTGTTTAGTAGTTTATATTAGCATTTTGCACCCTGATAATTAGCGCTGCTTCAACATTTCAATATTCTTTATCTTTACATTCATCTCTCAGTGGCGAAGCCAGCTGGCAGATGAAGAATCATGGTTGTTAAGGATGTGGGTGGTTGGCTTTCTTCAATTCGTTCTGAAAAATTGGAATTTCTTAGAAAACGAATAAACAAAACACATTTTAATGGATTACAATGAAATTTGTTACTATTCGTTACTATTTCATTTGGAGATTCGGATAAATCACTTCTTTGTGACGGCCCCCCTTCTTCCTTATATTGTCTCCTCTGAGATTAACCCAATCACTTGGTCGGAGCATGCACACTAGGGATGAGCTTCGAGTTCGACTCGAACATTGCCTGTTCGCCCGTTCGCCAAACAGCGAACAATTTGGGGTGTTTGCGGCAAATTCGAAAAGCCGCGGAACACCCTGTTCAAGTCTATGGGAGAAATCTAAAGTGCTAATTTTAAAGGTTTATATGCAAGTTATTGTCATAAAAAGTGTTTGGCGACCCGGGTCCTGCCCCAGGGGACATGTATCAATGCAAAAAAATGTTTTTTTGATAATGCTTAAAGTGAAACAATAAAAGTGAAATATTACTTAAAATTTCGTACCGGGGGGGGGGGGGGTATAGTATGCCTGTGAAGCAGTGCTTGTTTCCCATGCTTAGAACCTGCACAAAGTGTCATTTCTGAAGTAGAAAAAATAATAATTTAAAAAAAGCACTCGCAGCTATAATGAATTGTCGGTCCCCGGCATTACAGAGAAAAGTCATTGGAAAAAAAAAATGCGTGGGGGTCCCCCCAATTCAATTACCAGGCCCTTCAGGTCTGGTATGGATATTAAGGGGAACCCTGCGTCAAATTTAAACAAAAAATGACGCGGGGTTCCCCCCAAATATCCATACCAGACCCTTCAGGTCTGGTATGGATTTTAAGGGAAACTCCACGCCAAATAAAAAAAAACTGGCGTGGAGTTCCCCCCAAAAATTCATACCAGACTGGAGGAGACTGCAGCGCTGGACATCGGATCAGCGCGGGACACTGGATTACATCGCTGGAATGGTTTTTTTTATTTTTTATTTTTTAATAAAGGACTTTCCCAACTGTGTTTACACTTTCTTTGTGAAATGGTAGGGGTACAATGTACGCCTTACCAATTCACATAGGAGGGGCCGGGATCTGGGGGTCCCCTTTGTTAAAGGGGTCTTCCAGGTTCCAATAAGCCCCCCGCCCGCAGACCCCCACAACCACAAGGGTTGTGGGGATGAGGCCCTTGTCCCTATCAACATGGGGATATGGTGCTTTGAGGGGTCACAGACCCCCAAAGCATCCTCCCCATGTTGAGGGCATGTGGCCTGGTACGGTTCAGGAGGGGGGGGCGCTCTCTCGTCCCCCCCTCTTTACCTGCGGCCTGCCAGGTTGCTTGCTCGGATAAAGGGTCTGGTATGGATTTTTGGGGGGAACTCCACGCCATTTTTAAAAAAAAATTGGCGTGGAGTTCCCCTTAAAATCCATACCATGAGAATGCCCCCTCTGCCTGTGTAATGTAAACGAATGAGAATGCCCCCTCTGCCTGTGTAATGTAAACACAGGCAGAGGAAGCAGGAGGAAGTGATGTCATCTCTTGTGCGGCGCTCACATATACCGAGCGCCATACAAGAGAAGACATCAAGGTTAGTGCACAAACACTACACTAACACCAGCACACATAGGTACATAAATCGCCCCCCCCAGGCCCCCCCAGATCACCCCCCAGCCCCCAGTCACAGTGTCACCATTTATTTACTGATCACTGCAATCAGTGACATTTGTGACTGTAAAAGTGTCACTACAGTTTAGTTTTAGGTCCAGTGTAGCCCCCTAACCCCCCCTAATAAAGGTTTAACCCCTTGATCACCCCCCAGATAACCCTTTCACCCTCTAGCACCGCCGTCGCTAAGCAATAATTTTTCTGATCGCTGTCTTAGCGTCGGTGATGCAGATCGGTATCCAGTATTTTTTTTTAGGTTCGCCGCAGGTTTTTATAGCGTCAGGTACCCCCATAAATTATCTAATAAAGGTTTAACCCCCTTGATCGCCCCCCAGGTAACCCTTTCACCCCCTATCACCACTGTCGCTAAGCGATCATTTTTCTGATCGCTGTCTTAGCGTCGGTGATGCAGATCGGTAGCCAGTATTTTTTTTTTAGGTTCGCCGCAGGTTTTTATAGCGTCAGGTACCCCCATAAATTATCTAATAAAGGTTTAACCCCCTTGATCGCCCCCCAGGTAACCCTTTCACCCCCTATCACCACTGTCGCTAAGCGATCATTTTTCTGATCGCTGTCTTAGCGTCGGTGATTCAGATCGGTAGCCAGTAATTTATTTTAGGTTCGCCGCAGGTTTTTATAGCGTCAGGTACCCCCATAAATTATCTAATAAAGGTTTAACCCCCTTGATCGCCCCCCAGGTAACCCTTTCACCCCCTATCACCACTGTCGCTAAGCGATCATTTTTCTGATCGCTGTCTTAGCGTCGGTGATGCAGATCGGTAGCCAGTATTTTTTTTTTAGGTTTGCCGCAGGTTTTTATAGCATCAGGTACCCCCATAAATTATCTAATAAAGGTTTAACCCCCTTGATCGCCCCCCAGGTAACCCTTTCACCCCCTATCACCACTGTCGCTAAGCGATCATTTTTCTGATCGCTGTCTTAGCGTCGGTGATGTAGATCGGTAGCCAGTAATTTTTTTAGGTTCGCCGCAGGTTTTTATAGCGTCAGGTACCCCCATAAATTATCTAATAAAGGTTTAACCCCCTTGATCGCCCCCCAGGTAACCCTTTCACCCCCTATCACCACTGTCGCTAAGCGTTCATTTTTCTGATCGCTGTCTTAGCGTCGGTGATGCAGATCGGTAGCCAGTAATTTTTTTAGGTTCGCCGCAGGTTTTTATAGCGTCAGGTACCCCCATATATTATCTAATAAAGGTTTTAACCCCCTAATTGCCCCTAGTTAACCCTTTCACCAGTGATCATCATATAAGTGTTACGGGTGACGCTGGTTAGTTAGTTTGCTTTTTATAGTGTCAGGGCACCCGCCGTATATAACCCAATAAAGGTTTAACCCCCTGATCCACCCAAGTGCAGTATCGATCGATCACTGTCACTTGCAAAACACAACACACATAACTGCAGCGTTCGCAGAGACAGGCCTGATCCCTGCGACTCCAGTGCTGTAGGAGGTGATTTCACCACCACAGTTTAAAAAAAAGAGCAAATATGCCGAAGCATTGGGGCAGCAGGGGCGGAGGAGTGATTTTGCTCCTAATGCCGCGTACATACGGTCAAAATTCTGACGGAGGCTTGCCCGTGGAAAAGTCCGACCATGTGTGTGCGGCATAACTTTTTTTGCGGGAGGATGCCCCCATGCTTCGGCATATATAAATGGTGCATGTATGCCCATCATTAGAAGTGGGTGGATGAAGGGCGGTATTCTAATGGTGGGCATACCCACCGATCAATCTCTTTTTTCATTCAGCCAACTGGCTGCATGAAAAAAAAAAGATTACAATACATGTCCAACAAGGACCAGCAACGTACTGGTATGTTGCTGGACTTTGAATGGTTATACCAGATTGATGCCTGCGGGTTTAGGTATCATCTTGGTATCATTCTTTTCAGCCAGCGGCCAGCTTTCATGTAAAAGCAATCCTAGTGGCTAATTAGCCTCTGGACTGCTTTTACAAGCAGTGGGAGGGAATGTCCCCCCCCCGGATATAAAAAGCGCCATTGGGAAATTGGGAAAGCATTTTATCACACCGATCTTGGTGTGGTCAGATGCTTTGAGGGCAGAGGAAAGATCTAGGGTCTAGACCCCAGTTTTTTCAAAAAAAGAGTACCTGTCACTACCTATTGCTATCATAGGGGATATTTACATTCCCTGAGATAACAATAAAAATGATAAAAAAATATATATATATGGAAGGAACAATTTAAAAATAAAATAAAAAAGCAAAATTAATAATAAAAAAAAAAAAAAGCACCCCTGTCCTGCCCTGCTCTTGCCCAATGGCGAACGCAAGCGTCGGTCTGGCGTCATATGTAAACAGCAATTGCACCATGCATGTGAGGTATCACCACGAAGGTCAGATCGAGGGCAGTAATTTTAACAGTAGACATCCTCTGTAAATCTAACGGGGTAACCTGTAAAGGCTTTTAAAGGCTTTTAAAAATGTATGTAGTTTGTCGCCAATGCGCGTTTGTGCGAAATTTTAAAGCATGTCGTGTTTGGTATCTATGTACTCGGCCTAAGATCATCTTTTTTATTTCATCAAACATTTGGGCAATATAGTGTGTTTTAGTGCAATAAAATTAAAAAAAGTGTATTTTTTCCCCAAAAAATGCGTTTGAAAAATCGCTGCACAAATACTGTGTAGAAAAAAAAATGCAATACCCACCATTTTATTCTGTAGGGCCTTTGCTTTAAAAATATATATAATGTTTGGGGGTTCAACATAATTTTCTTGCAAAAAAAAATATGTTTTCATGTAAACAAAAAGTGCCAAAAAGGGCTTTGTCTTCAAGTGGTTAGAAGAGTGGATGTAAGCTTCCTAATGTTGTGTATAAAATGCCAGAACAGTTCAAAACCCCCCCAAATGACCCCATTTTGGAAAGTAGACACCCCAAGCTATATACTGAGAGGCATGTCGAGTCCATGGAATATTTTATATGTTGACACAAGTTGCGGAAAAAAGAATTTTTATTTTTTTTTAATATTTTTTTTCAACAAAGTTGTCACTAAATGATATATTGCTCAAACATGCCATGGGAATATGTGGAATTACACACCAAAATACATTCTGTTGCTTCTCCTGAGTACGGGGATACCACATGTGTGAGACTTTTTGGGAGCCTAGCCGCGTACGGGACCCCAAAAACCAATCACCGCCTTCAGGCTTTCTAAGGGTGTAAATTTTTGATTTCACTTCTCACTGCCTATCACAGTTTCGGAGGCCATGGAATGCCCAGATGGCACAAAACCCCCCCAAATGACCCCATTTTGGAAAGTAGACACCCCAAGCTATTTTCTGAGAGGTATTGTGAGTATTTTGCAGATCTCGCTTTTTGTCACAAAGTTTTGAAAATTGAAAAAAAAAATAAAAAAAAAAATGTCTTTCTTCATTTTCAAAAACAAATGAGAGCTGTAAAATACTCACCATGCCTCTCAGCAAACAGCTTGGGGTGTCTACTTTCCAAAATGGGGTCATTTGGGGGGGTTTTGTGCTATTTTGGCATTTTATGGCCTTCGAAACTGTGATAGGTAGTGAGGAGTCAAATCAAAAATTTGTGCCTAGAAATCCTGAAGGCGGTGCTTGGTTTTCGGGGTCCCGTACGCGGCTAGGCTCCTAAAAAGTCCCACACATGTGGTATCCCCGTACTCAGGAGAAGCAGCAAAATGTGTTTTGGGGTACAATTCCACATATAACCATGGCATGTGTGAGCAATATATCATTTAGTGACAACTTTTTGTAATTTTTATTTTGTTTTTGTCATTATTCAATCACTTGGGACGGAAAAAAAAATATTCAATGGGCTCAACAGGCCTCTCAGCAATTTCCTTGGGGTGTCTACTTTCTAAAATGGGATCATTTGGGGGGGTTTTGTGCTATTTTGGCATTTTATGGCCTTCAAAACTGTGATAGGTAGTGAGGAGTGAAATCAAAAATTTGCGCCCTTAGAAATCCTGAAGGCGGTGCTTGGTTTCCGGGGTCCCGTACGTGGCTAGGCTCCTAAAAAGTCCCACACATGTGGTATCCCCGTACTCAGGAGAAGCAGCAGAATGTATTTTGGGGTGCAATTCTACATATAACCATGGCATGTGTGAGCAATATATCATTTAGTGACAACTTTTTGTAATTTTTTTTTTTGTCATTATTCAATCACTTGGGACAAAAAAAAATATTCAATGGGCTCAACATGCCTCTCAGCAATTTCCTTGGGGTGTCTACTTTCCAAAATGGGGTCATTTGGGGGGGTTTTGTACTGCCCTGCCATTTTAGCACCTCAAGAAATGAGATAGGCAGTCATAAATTTAAAGCTGTGTAAATTCCAGAAAATGTACCCTAGTTTGTAAACGCTATAACTTTTGCGCAAACCAATAAATATACGCTTATTGACATTTTTTTTACTAAAGACATGTGGCTGAATACATTTTGGCCTAAATGTATGACTAAAATTGAGTTTATTCAATTTTTCTTATAACAAAAAGTAGAAAATATCATTTTTTTTCAAAATTTTCGGTCTTTTTCCGTTTATATCGCAAAAAATAAAAATCGCAGAGGCAATCAAATACCATTAAAAGAAAGCTCTATTTGTGGGAAGAAAAGGACGCAAATTTTGTTTCAGTACAACATTGCATGTCCGCACAATTTACAGTTAAAGCAGTGCAGTGCAAAATTCTGAAATCACCTTTGGTCCTTTAGCTACCAAATGGTCCGGGGCTTAAGTGGTTAAATGACTTTTTTTCCTTCAGAAATGACAGTTTGTGCAGGGACAGTTCTAAGCATGGGAAACAAGAGCTGCTTTACAGGCATACTATACACCCCCTCCCCCAGGTACGAAGTTTAAAGGAATATTTAACTTTTATTGTTTCACTTTAAGCATTATTAAAATCACTGCTCCCGAAAAAACTGCATTTTTTTAAACTTTTTTTGCATTGATACATGTCCCCTGGGGCAGGACCCGGGTCCCCAAACCCTTTTTAGGACAATAACTTGCATATTAGCCTTGATAATAAGCACTTTAGATTTCTCCCATAGACTTTTTGAATTTGCCGCGAACACCCCAAATTGTTCGCTGTTCGGCGAACGGGCGAACAGGCAATGTTCGAGTCGAACATGAGTTTGACTCGAACTCGAAGCTCATCCCTAATTATCATATGTTCTCCCTATGCAACTCTTTATCTTGGATTTAATGGTTGACTTCAATTATTAATCATGTACTATCCATGCTATATTATTCATATTCTAGTGTCATAAATCTGTGCCATAGTGGTATTTTCACTTAGATAGTTGCCACCAGCTTTGCTGGTCTATATTTACCAATGCTGGTGATGTGAGCTGCGGAGATTTCTGTGACTGGTGAATGAGTTAAATTATAACTAGTGTTGAGCGAACCCGAACTGTAAAGTTCGGGTCCGTACCGAACTTTAGCTTTTTCCCGAACCCGGACTTTGCGCAAAAGTCCGGGTTCGGGTTTGGGTTCGGCATTCTAATTACGCATTTAGAAATGCTTCAGGGGCCAGCCAATCACCTTTTGATTAGCTGGTGTGCCCTTAGAGGCCATCATAGCCATGCCTACTAATATCATGGCTGTGATTGGTCAGTGCAACATGTGACCCAGCTTCTATATAAGCTAGAGGCACACAGCACACACGTCACTCTGCTTCAGAATAGATAGGGAGAGGATCTTGTCTGCTGCTGCTTTTAGGGAGAGATAGAAAGATAGAAAAATACATGAGGTAGATTCTGCAATCTGAGGGAAAAGATAGAGAGATAGTGTAGTGTAGGGCCAGGTTCCTGTTGGTGCTTTCAGGGAGAGAGAATATTATATAGGAGTCCAGATTCAGAGATTAAAATCAGTGATCTGCATAGGTTTACCTGTTTGTGTTGCAGTGCAGTCTTTTTACACTGCCATGAGCCCAGTGTCAGAGAAAATCTAACTTTTAGGGGGAAAAAAAAGGCACTTTATTGCGCTCTTTTCCAAAAGACCCATAGGGCAAAAAAAAAAAATTGCATTTTATTTTGCTCGTGCAAAAAAAGACCCGTTTAGGGCAAAAAAAAAAAAAATTGCACTTTAATGTACGCTTGCAAAAAGAGCCATTCAGGGCCACAAAAAATAGTTTGCAGTGTGTTATACATATGTGGAGAGGTATGTGAAATAAACAATTTCTATATAGTTTTCTCCTACTGTGCTATACTAAAAAACCAACATTTTTTTTGAATAGATTTTTCTGCAGTTCTGTAGCTGTGCGATTCAGCGGTTACGTACTGTGGGTGTTTTCTGCTCTTCCAAAAAACGCTGTTTAGTGGCACAAAAAATAGTTTGCAGTGTGTTATACATATTTGGAGGTGTGTGAAATAAAACATTTCTATATAGTTTTCTCCTACTGTGCTATACTAAAAAAACAATTTTTTTTTTGAATAGCATTTTCTGCAGTTCTGTAGCTGTGCGATTCAGCGGTTACGTACTGTGGGTGTGTTCTGCTCTTCCAAAAACACCCATTTAGGGCAACATCCTAAATTTTGAAAATATGAGGAGAAGGTCAAAGGGACGTGGTGGCCCCGGTCATGGTGCTGCTGGTGGAGCTCCTGTTGCAGGGAGAGGACGTGGTGGATCTGTGCCAGATACACGCACAAGTGAAACACCTTCCTCAGGTGCGAGTAGGCGACCGAGCCTGCGGCGGTATTTTGTCGCGCCTAATGAGGCTGTACGAATGTTTAGGCCAGGACAAGTACAGGCGATAGTAGATTGGGTTGCTGACAGTGCCTCGGGTTCCTTCACATTGTCTCCCACCCACTCTTCTGATGAAAGATCAGAGTTGGCACCTGAAACCCATGTCCATCAGTCTTTCACCTCACCCCCTTGCAAATCAGCCAAGCAGTCTGAGCCCCAAATCATGCAGCAGTCTCTTCTGCTTTTCGATGACTCTGTTAGCAGGGTTTCCCAGGGCCATCCACCTAGCCCTGCCCCATAAGTGGAAGAGATTGAGTGCACCGATGCCCAACCACTTATGTTTCATGATGAGTACATGGGAGGACCATCGCAGTACGGCACGGATGATGACGAAACACAGGTGCCAACTGCTGCTGCTTTCGCAATTGTGCAGACAGACAAGGAGGGCAGGGGTGAAGACTGGGTGGAAGATGATGTGGAGGACGATGAGGTCCTCGACCCCACATGGAATCAACGTTATGCAGGTGACCAGTGTAGTTTGGAGGAAGAGGCGGTGGTCGCACAGAGCCACCAGCACAGCAGAAGAGGGAGCAGGGTGCAAAAGCGGAGCGTCTGTCCCCTAGACAGTATGTCTGCTACTGCCCAACGCAGCAAGGGACCGAGCACACCAAAGCCAGGTCCAAGGAGTTCCCTAGCGTGGCAGTTCTTCACACAATGTGCTGATGACAAGACACGAGTGGTTTGCACGCTGTGCAATCAGAGCCTGAAGCGAGGCATAAACGTTCTCAACCTGAGCACAA
Source organism: Rana muscosa (assembly GCA_029206835.1). NCBI lineage: Eukaryota > Metazoa > Chordata > Amphibia > Anura > Ranidae > Rana > Rana muscosa. The sequence goes on along the minus strand of CM055118.1, from coordinate 362,979,896 downwards.
CCTGCATGACCAGGCATCTAAGTGCAAAGCACGAGCTGCAGTGGAGTAGACACCTCAAAAATCAAATAAAGGTCTCTGGGTCCTCCTGCTTCCTCTTCTGCTGCAGTCTCGGCCTCTTCATCCACCTCTGTAGTGACAGTGGCATCTGCCACCCCGCAAACAGAGGATCTGCCAGCAACACTACCACCTGGGTCACCAACCATCTCCACAATGTCCCATGGAAGCGTTCAGCTCTCTATCTCTCAAACATTGGAGCGGAAGAGGAAGTACCCCCCTAGCCACCCACGATCCCTGGCCCTGAATGCCAGCATTTCAAAACTCCTGGCCTTTGAAATGCTGTCATTCCGTCTGGTGGAGACGCAGAGTTTTAAAAGCCTGATGGCATTGGCTGTCCCACAGTACGTCGTGCCCAGTCGCCACTACTTTTCCAGGCGAGCCATCCCTTCCCTGCACAACCAAGTGGGGGACAAAATCAGGTGTGCACTGCGCAATGCCATCTGTGGCAAGGTCCACCTAACTACGGATGCGTGGACCAGTAAGCACGGTCAGGGACGTTATATCTCCCTAACAGCACACTGGGTAAATGCAGTGGCGGCTGGGCCTGAGGCAGATAGCAGTTTGGCGCATGTCCTTCCACCACCGAGGATTGCAGGGCGCTTCAGTTTGCCTCCTGTTGCTAACTCCTCCTACTCCGCTTCCTCATCCTCTACCGCCTCCTCATCCGGTCAGCGTAACACCTTCACCACCAACTTCAGCACAGCCAGGGGTAAACGACAGCAGGCAGTTTTAAAACTTTCCTGTTTGGGGGAAAAACCCCACACCGCGCAGGAGTTGTGGAGGGACATGGAACAACAGACAAATGAGTGGTTGCTGTCAGTGAGCCTCAAGCCCGGCCTGGTGGTGTGCGATAATGGGCGAAATCTCGTAGCAGCTCTGGGCCTAGCCGGTTTGACGCACATCCCTTGCCTGGCGCATGTGCTGAACTTGGTGCTCCAGAGGTTCCTTAAAAATTACCCCAATATGCCAGAGCTGCTGCAGAAAGTGCAGGCTGTGTGTGCGCACTTTCGGCGTTCTCACCCTGCTGCTGCTCGCCTGTCAGCGCTGCAGCGTAACTTTGGCCTTCCCGCTCACCGCCTCATATGTGACGTGCCCACAAGGTGGAACTCCACCTTGCACATGCTGGCCAGACTGTGCGAGCAGCAGCAGGCGATAGTGGAGTTTCAGCTGCAGCAATCATGCGTGAGTCGCTCTGCGGAACAGCACCACTTCACCACCAATAACAGGGCCTCCATGCGAGACCTGTGTGCCTTGTTGCGCTGTTTCGAGTACTCCACCAACATGTCCAGTGCCAATGACGCCGTTCTTAGCGTTACTATCCCAGTTCTATGCCTCCTTGAAAAAACGCTTCGGGCGATGATGGAAGAGGATGTGGCACAGGAGGATGAGGAGGAGGAGGAGGAAGCGGGATCATTTCAAAGGCTTTCAGGGCAGTCTTTCACAAGTGGCTACGAGGGTGGGTTCCTGCACCAACAAACGCCAGGTACACAATTGTCCGGCAGAAAGGGCACAGTTCTGGAGGATGACGAGGTGGAGGAGGAGATGGAGGAGGAGGAGGAGGAGGAGGAGGAGCCATTTTCACAGCAGGGTGGCACCCAGACCAGCTCGTTGCCATCACTGGTGCATGGCTGGGGGGATACAGAGGACACAGACGATACACCTCCCACAGAGGACAGCTTTTCTTTGCCTCTGGGCAGCCTGGCACACATGAGCGATTACATGCTGCAGTGTTTCCGCAATGACCGCCGAGTTGCCCACATTTTAACTGGTGCTGATTACTGGGTGGCCACCCTGCTGGATCCCCATTACAAGGACAACGTACCGTCCTTAATTCCCTCACTGGAGCGGGATCGTAAGATGCGCGAGTACAAGCGCACGCGCACGCTGGTAGACGCGCTGCTGGTGGCATTCCCACCTGACAGCGGGCGTACGGTGGAAGCACAAGGCGAAGGCAGAGGAGGAGGAAGAGGTCGCCAACGCAGCCGGGGCACCGGCAGCACCTCAGAAGGCAGGGTTAGCATGGCTGAAATGTGTAAAATCTTTGTCAGCACGCCACAACAACCAGCACCACCAGCTGAGATGGAACGTCTTAGCAGGAGGCAGCATTTCACCAACATGGTTGAGCAGTATGTGTCCACAGGCCTACACGTACTGGATGACGGGTCTGCCCCCTTTAACTTCTGGGTCTCCAAATTGGGCACATGGCCTGAGCTTGCCCTTTATGCCTTGGAGGTGCTGGCCTGCCCTGCAGCCAGTGTATTATCTGAACGTGTATTTAGCACGGCAGGGGGCGTTATCACAGACAAGCGCAGCCGTCTGTCCAGAGCCAATGTGGACAAGCTCACGTTCATTAAAATGAACCAGGCATGGATCCCACAGGACTTGTCCGTACCTTGTGCAAAATAGACATGTATACCGGTGTTGTGACAAAAACTGTCCGGCCATCGGATTGTGTCCGGCCCATACTGCGAAGGCGCAGCGCTTGCGCAGTACAGAGGACAAGGAGATTCACAAAATCTCCGAAGATGAACGGCGCCTGCGCTGTGAGTGCAGGTTCAAGCCCCACCATCCAAGTGGACATACGGTAGCACATAGTAACAGGGCCCCTCACGGGCTCGGTTCGATCGCCACGCTTCGGGCACGGCCTCACTTGGCTCGGCTTGAACCACGGATGGTGTGGCCTTCACCTGAACTCACCACGCAGGCGCCGTTCATCTTGGGAGATTTTCGAAATCCCCTTGTCCTACATACTGAGCAAGCGCAGTACAGGGTGGACACTATTTGACGGGGGACAGAATTCGACACATCACCGGCCTTACCCAGCCATTGTTGTATTTTTGAACCAGTGTTGGCTACCTCGTCCTCCTCCACCGCCGCTTCCACCTACACAGCCACATCCACCGCCACCTCAACCTCCTACTCCATATGGACCTCGTCCTCCTAGGTCAGGGATATGCAATTAGCGGACCTCCAGCTGTTGCCAAACTACAAGTCCCATGAGGCATAGCGAGACTCTGACAGCAGCAAGCATGACACCCAGAGGCAGAGGCATGATGGGACTTGTAGTTTTGCAACAGCTGGAGGTCCGCTAATTGCATATCCATGTCCTAGGTCAAGATTATAATTTTTATTTTATTTTTTTGTAGCCCACAGATCCTTTCCCCCTTCCCTGCCTTTATGTTGTTGGCTCCTCGCAGGAGGGAGAAAGGCACACCGCACTACCAGCCCGTACCCTCCTATATAAAGAGGTTGAGCGGTGTACTTGACGGGCCGTGTCCACAGCCGGAGTCAAAACTCCTCCAGAGGATGATTCTCACCTCTACTGTAGGTAGAGGCAAGTCCTTTAATTCCCAGTAAAGTCAATGTCCACACCAGCTGAAATTACAACTCTTATTCTCTCATGGCAAAATAAACTCTACTCGGATAGAAAAGGTTAGAGCAAAGAAACAGGACAGCTTAAGGTGTGGAGGAGGTCCAGGCACAAATGTAGCACATTCACTTCACTGCTTAGGTTTCTCAAACAGTTTTAGGTGCACGGTCTCTGCCACAGACCTTGAGGTTGGTCTCTGCAACAGACCGGGTGTACAAGGCCACTGCCACGGACCTGGAGAACTTTGGTCTCTGTCACAGACCAGGGTGTATAAGGCCCCTGCCACGGGCCGGGTGAATAAGGCCTCTGATACAGTCAAGATGACCTTGAGCTTCTCCTTCTATGAACCTAGCCCATATCAAGGGGAAGACATCTCTCCAGGGAGTCAACAGACCCTTCCTTCACCGTGACTCCCGCATCGGTCCATCAGAATGATCCTCCCTTCCCTGGAACATGGTCCCCTACACGAGGCGGCACCCTAAGACTCCTCAACCCTTAGCGGACTCCAGACGAAGGCTCTGGACTCCAGGCTTTACTCCCGCACCTAGGCCTCCATACCCAGGGCAGCAGGAACTCCAGGATAGTACCTCACCCCGGGCTAAAGGAACCCGAGATGGAACAGGAACACATGCACCCAGGCCGAAGGCACCTGGGCGTGGACCCCACTGGACATCAGCCCCCAGGCCAAAGGTCTGCCCCTTTTATATGCTCTCCCGGCATGCACAGCAGGTTCCCCGCCCCGCTGTACTACTGCCAAGAGGGGACACAAAAGGCACAGCACTGTATCGGCGGTTCAACCCTAGCCTACCATGGCAGCGCCACCTGTAGGCCGCAGGGAACTGCACACCAATACTGTCCCCCGAGGACAAAATGGTCCATGAATCCTACAGAATTAGGGTGTTTGAGCCTATTTACCACTCAAACACTTCCCTTAAATTTAGCACCCCGCTACATTTTTATTTCAAAGTATTTTATTTTCCCACTAGCTTATCCATTAAATTGAATAATTTATTCCACTCTCATAGCCGGGGGCCTGGAGCTTTATAACGAGGGAGGAAACCACAAACCTAAACTACTCATCACAAAATTTTTACTGTGACCCAATCATCGAGTGACTGAGAAAGGGCAAGGCCCCAGCACGAGAACGGAAACACCAGCAACTACACCCTTTGTATAGATCTGGATCTATCATCTTAAGAGCCAGAAAAGGGACCTTTCATTCATAGGTGTCAGCTCAATGCCAGGTTATTGGATCTGTTTTACTCCTACCAGGGGCATCTGGCAGGTTTTTTTCTGCATCTAAACGCCCCTGCATGTTAGAGTAAAAAGCCAATTCAATACTCCTATTGGCTTGAATTTCCGGTGTTTTTTCCTGAGTTTGAACCTTGGACACAAGGGTGCACTGTGCCGGCCTGGTTCCCATATGTATGGACATATACATATTCAGCCTGTCTGACCCCTTACACATACGTGCATTGGGTCCATTACATCTGGTAAGCCTCCCCTTCACGTGGTGGTGGTTACGTTACAAGTCACTTTTTTACTTTGGAAGATTCACCTATATAATTTGGGACTGATTCAAATTGGAACTGATTCGAATTTATGTTTCTCACATCCTTTGGAGTTTCATATACATTTGGACTTATACTTAATCATTTGTGATTTAGTTTAATTTTGAGCACTTGGGTGTTTTACATTGTTATACGCATAGCGCTGCATTTTTGTATATTATAAAGAATAATTTATTCCAGAAAGGGCGTATTCTGGGGCATTCCCACCATATGTGTGGCATCTTGCCGTTGAGTTTTTGAGGTTCTTAATGACTTCCCGTACCTCTTCTGCTGAAAAGGGGGCCTCCAGCATATTTTTTTATTTTTTTATTTTTTTTATGTTATTTTAAGTTATTTCCCTATCCACATTTGTTTGCAGAGCACTTGCCATGCTCTTAACAACATTTTGCTGCCATTTGCAGCCCTCTTGCCCTTTCCATTACTTTTTTAGAGCCTTTTTAGTCCTTAGAAGTCCGGGTCCCCATTGACTTCAATGGGGTTCGGGTTCGGGTCCGGGATCGGGTTAAAGTTCGGTCCCGAACCCAAACTTTTTTCCGAAGTTCGGCCGAACCCGTCGAACCCGAACATCCAGGTGTCCGCTCAACTCAATTATAACATTTATTTAGGTGACTGACATCTAGTGGCCCCTTTTCTGTAAAGGTGCTACTTACTGGCTGACTAAATTGATATAAATAGAGGCTCACTACATGCCCCTCCCTATCCCTTGATGAAAATCATTGCTATTGGTTGAAACATGTCGGGTCAAATGTTACTGCCGTGATGCCATTAACGTCACTGGCAGCTACGTCACATGGACGCATGCGCTCAGACAGACTCGCTCCGATCATCACACCTCTGAAGCTGGCTTATGATGCGCTCTTTTGAGCGGTACTACTAGCGGGAAAAGACAGCCACTAGATGCGGGTCACTACCCTGGACACCACCAGCCCGGAAGTTCTATACAGGACGTCCATATCCCTCTAAGCATAGGGATAGCAGAAGATTCAATCCCCGGAACGGGGACCACTGCACCTTACAGTACATCTATCCGCTCTGAGCACTAGCGGTCTGCTATAACTGACTCCCTATCTGCATGGTGGATAGGAAGAACTTTTGAATCCAAGACGATCCCTTCTACTACCCGGGTTTGGTAAGTGGACCTCAGGTCCAATGCTGGTGTTTCATGCTTTGTGATTAATATAAACCCAACTGCTTGCTATTTCTGCTAATCTGGAGCTGCTATGTATTAGACATGTGCATTCGTTTTCGTCCGAATGCATTTTCGTCTGAATTTCAGGTATTTTCGTTATCGTTTTAACAAACGTAAACGAAAATGCAGAATCCGAAAACCAAGAGATCTGACATAAACAAATGCTTAATTTTCGTTTTCGTTGCAACAACAGTTCGATATAGAAGGATATTCGACATGACGCTGACAATAACAATCTGTGTCCATCAAACCTGTGGTCGAATGTGCCTAGCCTTAACTCTATTAGTCCAAGATTATTCTACATAGAGAGAAAAGATTCGACATAGAGAGAAAAGATTTGACATTATAGAGAGAAAAGATTTGACATTATAGAGAGAAAAGATCGCTGCTGGAATTGGGTGGGGGAAGTAAAATAAAAATAATGATGATGATGAATGTTATTGGCTGATTGTAACCAAAGAGGAGGAGCAGTAAAATAGCTAGAACTAACTTGACAATTCAACATGAACGACGAAGATTCGACAAAGCATCGAAAAACATACAAACGTCGAATCTGTCATTGAAGGCTTATGGTGTCTGTTGAAAGTTCTAAGAAGATTCGACGGAGCAGATAAACTGTACGACGCCGCAATCATACATTTCCAGTCAAATACTCTGCCCATAGGCTATAGAAGAATTCTAATGTTGGTTGACTAATAATAATATTTAATAAATATAATTATTACTAGTCATACAACATTATAATTCTACTATAGCTAGCTTGTAGGCGGAACAATCGACCGGAAATGTACGATTGCGGCGTCGTACAGTTTCGCTGCTCCGTCGAATCTTCTTTGAACATTCGACAGACACCAAAAGCCTTCAATGACATATTCGACCTTAATTAATTCAGATTTTCGGACGAATGCAATTTCTAACGAAAAACGAAATAAATAAAAACGAATTTCGGGAGTAACTAAATAAATTTATTTTTCGAACGAAAACTAAATTCCGAAACAAAATATTTCAGTGTGCACATGTCTACTATGTATGCTGCTATTTTGCTATCCTGCTTGCTTTGCTTTATTTGCCCTTCAACCTTGGCCTCAAGTGTGTTTTGATCCAATCCATTGACTAGTTTGCAGTCCACAGCCCTTTATTATAGGATATCCTTTCCAACAGTGCTGTTTTCAACACTGCCTGATGTAATTTATTATATGAGCCCCTGCGCACAGCCACTTCATTATACTCTATATGCCCTCTAGGGCTTTGGTCAGCCCAACAGGCTGATCTTTTTTACTGCAGTGTAACCGACTGAATTTCATTCCAGCTGGTCACCCTGCTAGAGTATTTCTGCATGCATGCATTTGTGACATACTTTTAATATTGACAACGTTGTCTTATTAATTTTAATACTGGGTGTTAGTAAAGGGTTTTTGAGTGTCAGTAATTTGTGTCTTTTGCATATTTTCTACCAATAAAATTAAAATTTTCATATGCGGTGTGGTCCGCCTGTGGCTTCTTTATCTGTAGGGGTGAAGTACTTTCCCTGCTTGCATTTACAAAATGCATTCAATAAGTAAAATAATGATTGCAGAGCTACTTTATTTTTTTTATAAATTGGAAGGTAAACAGCTTTACAGAAAAATTACCTTCCCCCCAAATAACAAAATGATGCTGGAATCCCACATATGAAAGAAAAGGGGAGGTCAGAAAGCTAATGCCCAGAATTCCTTGACTCCTACAATAAATAATGAGTACAATAATATATAGAGAGTAGGGATGAGCTCAGTGTTCGAGTCGAACGCATGTTCGACTCTAACATCGCCTGTTCGGCGAAACCAGAACTTTGTGGGCCGTTTGCGCCAAATTCGTGTGACACGAACGGCCCACAATGCACTGCGCCATCGCACTGCATTGCCGGCGCTGTGATTGGCCAAGCATGCACTGTGACCCCGCATGTTTGGCCAATCACAGCGCCGGCAGCGAGGAGAGCCATAATTGGCCACAGGCAGGATGCCTGTGGCCAATCATAGCTCAGGGGGTTTAGTACATGCCCCACACTATAAAAGGCCGCCAGCGTGGCAGCCTTGTGTAGTGTGTTCCGGCGTGAAGGGAAAGAGATACATAGGCAGGGACAGTGTGTTCTACAGTCTATTTTTTTCTCAGGCATCTGCAGGAGTTAGTGGGTGTTGTGTGCCTCCAGCACTACCCTTTATTGCTGTTCTCTAAGCTAGATAGGCAGGCAGGGACAGTGTGTTCTTTTCTCAGGCATCTGCAGGCAGGAGTTGCTGTTCATTCCTGTTCTCTAAGCTAGATAGGCAGGCAGGGACAGTGTGTTCATTTCTCAGGCATCTGCAGGCAGAGGTTACTGTCCATTGCTGTTCTCTAAGCTAGATAGGCAGGCAGGGACAGTGTGTTATTTTCTCAGGCATCTGCAGGCAGGAGTTTCTGTTCATTGCTGTTCTCTAAGCTAGATAGGCAGGCAGGGACAGTGTGTTCTTTTCTCAGGCATCTGCAGGCAGGAGTTGCTGTTCATTGCTGTTCTCTAAGCTAGATAGGCAGTCAGGGACAGTGTGTTATTTTCTCAGGCATCTGCAGGCAGGAGTTGCTGTTCATTGCTGTTCTCTAAGCTAGATAGGCAGGCAGGGACAGTGTGTTATTTTCTCAGGCATCTGCAGGCAGGAGTTACTGTTCATTGCTGTTCTCTAAGCTAGATAGGCAGGCAGGGATAGTGTGTTCTTTTCTCAGGCATCTGCAGGCAGGAGTTGCTGTTCATTCCTGTTCTCTAAGCTAGATAGGCAGGCAGGGACAGTGTGTTATTTTCTCAGGCATCTGCAGGCAGGAGTTGCTGTTCATTCCTGTTCTCTAAGCTAGATAGGCAGGCAGGGACAGTGTGTTCTTTTCTCAGGCATCTGCAGGCAGGAGTTGCTGTTCATTCCTGTTCTCTAAGCTAGATAGGCAGGCAGGGACAGTGTGTTCTTTTCTCAGGCATCTGCAGGCAGGAGTTGCTGTTTATTGCTGTTCTCTAAGCTAGATAGGCAGGCAGGGACAGTGTGTTCTTTTCTTAGGCATCTGCAGGCAGGAGTTACTGTTCATTGCTGTTCTCTAAGCTAGATAGGCAGGCAGGGACAGTGTGTTCTTTTCTCAGGCATCTGCAGGCAGGAGTTACTGTTCATTCCTGTTCTCTAAGCTAGATAGGCAGGCAGGGGCAGTGTGCTCTTTTCTCAGGCATCTGCAGGCAGGAGTTGCTGTTCATTGCTGTTCTCTAAGCTAGATAGGCAGGCAGGGACAGTGTGTTCTTTTCTCAGGCATCTGCAGCAGTTAGTGGGTGTTGTGTGGCCCAGCACAGTATACACCTGTATATACCCGTCATTGCTGTTCTCTAATAAAGGCATCTTCTGGAGTTAGTGGGTGTTGTGTGCCCTAGTACAGTACACACCTGTATTTACCCGTCATTGCTGTTCTCTAATAAAGGCATCTGCTGGAGTTAGTGGAAGTTGTGTGCCCTAGTACAGAATACACCTGTATATACCCATCATTGCTGCTCTCTAATAAAGGCATCTGCTGGAGGTAGTGGGTGTTGTGTGCCTCCAGCACAATATACACTACCCAATTGCTGGTTTTCCCATCTCCCTGCAGGCCATTACTATGTCTGGAAGGCTAACAAGGAGAGGCAGACAGTCAGGAGCCAATAAAAGAGGGCAAGCAGGCTCTGTGTCTAGAGACAACAGTGCTGGTCGTGGACGCGGTGCATCGTCATCAGCACGTGGCCATGGGACACGCTTGTCCTTATTTTCGGCAGCTAGACGTGTTGAGCCTCATCATGCCGAAGACATGGTAGAGTGGATGACCAAGCCGTCCTCATCCTCCTCATCCTCTCTCACCCAGGCTCAGGGTACTGGCAAAGCAGCTGCCAAAGCGTCCTTTTCCCTCGTATCAATGTCATCATCAGTCATTCCTTCCCTAGACCCACCGTGTCCTCCTGAGGAGTCCCCCGAACTGTTTGAGCACAGTGTTGGGTACATGCTCCAGGAGGATGCCCAGCGTTTCGAAGGGTCTGAAGCCCAGCTAGAGGAAGGCAGTAGCGTGAGAGCAGAGAGAGGGGATGCTCAAAAAGGACAGCAATCTGGCAGTCATGTTCCAGCAGCTGCAGCATACTGCCAGATTGGCTCCAGTGATGAGGAGGGAGGGGATGATGAGGTCACTGACTCCACGTGGGTGCCTGATAGGAGAGAGGAGGAGGAGGATGAGGAGGAGGCACATCTCCAATGAGGCAGGATGCCCTCGGGGGGCCAGCGTAAGGGCAGCACACTGACTGAATTACACCGCAGAGCTCCGCCTGTGCAGGGCGCTGCCTATGCCCATTATTCCAAAAGTTCTTTGGTGTGGGCCTTTTTTGAGTCGAGTGCATCAGATCGCACCGCTGCTGTTTGCAACATATGTCTCAAGCGTATTTCACGTGGCCAAAACATCAGCCGCTTGGGCACCACATGCTTGACCAGACATAAGTTGACCTGCCATGCAGCTCGTTGGCAAGCGTACCTTAAAGACCCACACCAAAGAACAAAGCGGACCTCTCCTTGCTCCTCATCAGCTGGGATCTCCAACTCCACTGTACCTTGAGTCCTCTGTGAAACCTGCACTGAGAGGAATGAAGCTGTAGAATTAGGTGTGTCACAGCCAAGTACTTGCGGGCACTCTGCTAGCAGTACACCGACGTCCGATTATAGCAGGCAAATTTCCCTGCCCCAGCTGCTGGACCGTCGAAAGAAGTTTACTCCCAGCCATCCACATGCCCAGCGGTTGAATGCTAGCTTGGCTAAATTGCTAGCACTTCAACTGCTGCCTTTTCAGTTGGTAGACTCGGCCCCCTTCCGTGAGTTTGTGCAATGTGTGGTTCCTCAGTGGCAGGTTCCCAAACGCCACTTTATCTCATGGAAGGCGATTCCGGCTCTCTACCGGCATGTGGAAGGCAATGTCCATGCCTCGCTGGAGTGGTAAGGTGCATATTACCGCTGACTCATGGTCCAGCAGGCAAGGACAGGGACGTTACCTTTCTTTCACGGCCCATTGGGTCACTCTTTTGGCAGCTGGGAAGGATGCAGGACAAGGTGCAGTAGTGTTGGAGGTTGTTCCGCCGCTACGCCTCCAAAATGCTACTACTGGTTGTGACACACCTCTCTCCTCCACCCCCTCCTCTTCTTCTTCCTCCATGGCCTCTTCCTGTGCTTTGTCCTCGGAACCAGCGGTGCTCCATAGGCATTCAAGGGGCTACGCAAGTACGCAGGCAAAAAGATGCCATGCCGTGCTTGCGCTGGTGTGTTTGGGGGACAGGAGCCACACTGGGGCAGAGGCTCTGTCAGCTCTGCAGGGGCAGGCTGAGAGGTGGTTGACGCCACGCCAGCTTAAGCCAGGAATGGTGGTTTGCGACAATGGCACCAACCTCCCTCCGACAGGGACAACTGACCCATGTGCCCTGTGTGGCTCACATCCTTAACCTGGTGGTGCAGCGGTTCTTGGGCAGGTACCCGGGCTTACAGGATGTCCTGAGGCAGGCCAGGAAAGTCTGTGTGCATTTCCGCAGATCATATAATGCCAGTGCTAGGCTGGCTGAGCTGCAAAAGGAGTTGAACCTGCCCAAGAACCGCCTTATATGTGACATGCCCACCAGGTGGAACTCAACGTTGGCCATGCTGCAGCGGCTGCACACGCAGCAGTGGGCCATCAATGAGTACCTGTGCGACTACGGCACCAGGACAGGGTCGGGGGAGCTCGGGTTTTTTTCACCACGCCAGTGGGGCATGATCAGGGATGCATGCACTGTCCTGGCACCATTTGAGGAGGCCACGAGGATAGTGAGCAGTGACAGTGCATGCATCAGTGACACTGTACCTCTTGTCCACCTGTTGGAGCATACGCTGCGTGGAATAATGGACAGGGCACTTGAGGTAGAACAGAGGCAGGAAGAGGAGGACTTCCTTGCCTCTCAAGGCCCCCTTTACCCAGACAGTGTTCTTTGTGTCCCACCCATCACACAGGAAGAGGACGAGGAGGAGGAGGATTGTGCCAGCATGGAGGTGGAGCATGGCACTCAGCATCAACAGCAGCAGTCTTTTAGGGATGATTTACAGTCCCAACAGACCCGTGGACTTGTAAGTGGCTGGGAGGAGGTGGCTGCGGATCATGTCGTCCTTAGTGACCCAGAAGACTCCGGACCGAATGCCTCAGCATGGCCTCTCTGATCCTGCAAAGTCTGCGGAAGGATCCTCGTATTCTTCGGATCAAGGAGAGGGACCATTACTGGCTGGCCACTCTCCTTGATTCACGGTACAAGGGTAAGATTGTGGACCTTATCTTGCCGTCGCAGAGGGAGCAGAGGATGAGACAACTCCGGGAAGCTTCGCAGAAAGGTCTGTGCAACGCGTTCCCAGAGACTGGGAGGCTACAAACTCCTGGTCCTGGACAACGAGTTGCTGAGGCTTCAGTCAGTAGCAGAAGGAGCGGTGGAGAAGGTCTCCGTCTGACCCATGCGTTTAGACAATTTTTTAGTCCGCAGCCCCAAGGTATGATCTGTTCCAGCAACCATCGCCAGCGTCTGATATACATGGTGCAGGAATACCTAGGGGCAAGGTCAGACTTGGACACCTTTTCCACCGAAAATCCTCTGGCTTACTGGGTCTTGAGAATGGATCACTGGCCAGAGCTTGCACAGTATGCAATTGAGCTACTGGCCTGTCCTGCATCCATCGTTCTTTCGGAACGCACATTCAGTGCTGCTGGAGGCTTTGTCACGGATCACAGGGTGCGCCTGTCCACCGACTCGGTTGATCGACTGACCTTCATAAAGATGAACCAGTCTTGGATCACCACCAGCTACCAAGCACCTGAAGCTGATATAACAGAATAATTTATTTTGAAATGTCACATCCCTTCAAGACTGCCTATGCTGATGCTGATTGACTGTCCTGTTATGTTGACTGACTATCCTCCTCAATGATCCGATTCATGATGATAGCTTGAAAGAACATTTTTGTTTCTGGGTGCCGCCACCAGTGGCTAAGGCCCAATTTTTCAGCCCCTGTTTAACAGGGGCATGTAATTACAATTTTTTATACAATGCTTTGCAGCAGGGCTCATTCCTGCACTCCAACTAGAGTATCTGGGAGAGGTTGCAGTGTCATGGCACCAGCACCAGTGCCTAAGGCCCAATTTTTCAGCCCCTGTTTAACACGGGCGTGTAATTACAATTTTTGATGCAATACTTTGCAACAGGGCTTATTGCTGTGCTCCAAGTACAGTATCTGTGAGGGGTTGCAGTGTTGTGGCACCAGTGCCTAAGGCCCAGTTTTTCAGCCCCTGTTTAACAGGGGCGTGTAATTACAATTTTTGATGCAATACTTTGCAACAGGGCTCATTGCTGTGCTCCAAGCACAGTATCTGTGAGGGGTTGCAGTGTTGTGGCACCAGTGCCTAAGGCCCAATTTTTCAGCCCCTGTTTAACAGGGGCGTGTAATTGCAATTTTTGATGCAATACTTTGCAACAGGGCTCATTGCTGTGCTCCAAGTACAGTATCTGTGAGGGGTTGCAGTGTTGTGGCACCAGTGCCTAAGGCCCAATTTTTCAGCCCCTGTTTAACAGGGGCACGTAATTACAATTTTTGATGCAATACTTTGCAACAGGGCTCATTGCTGTGCTCCAAGTACAGTATCTGTGAGGGGTTGCAGTGTTGTGGCACCAGTGCCTAAGGCCCAATTTTTCTGCCCCTGTTCAACATGGGCGTGTAATTACAATTCTTGATCTAATAATTCACAGCAGGGCCCATTCCTGCTCCAACCAAGAGTAACTATGAGGGCTTACAGTTTTGTGGCAACACTACCACCATCACCACCACCACCAATGGCCCTATTTTTCTGCCCCTCTTCAACAGGGGCATGCAATTACAATTCTTGATCTAATAATTTACAGTAGAGCCCATTCATGCGCCCACCAAGAGTAACTGTGAGGGCTGACAGCGTTGTAGCACCAGCACCACCACCAAAGGCCCAATTTTTACTACCACTGTTCAACAATGGCATGTAATTACAATTCCTGATATAATAGTTCACAGCAGGGCGTTCCAGCGCCCACCAAGAGTAACTGTGAGGGCTCACAGTGTTGTGGCAACACCAACATGTAAGGGGCAAATTTCAGCAGAGTATATACGGCAGGCCCCTACTTTCAAACATCCAACTTACAAACGACTCCTACTTGCAAACAGAAGGAGACAACAGGAAGTGAGAGGAAATCTACCCCAAGGAAAAGAAATTATCTCCTGTATGAGTTAATATGGGAAAAAGGTGTCTCCTCTCTACTGATGCTTTATCACCAATCCTTGTTTCAATAAAAACCCCACTTTTCAAAAGCATTTGTCATTGGGACGGAAAGTGAGGTGAAATGTTCTGAACAGGTGAACAGACAGCAAAACAAATGTTAGTTGTGTGATAACCCTTCCCTATGTTTTCCAAAAAGCTTAAAATAGATTTTTTGGCTGGAGCTACACTTAAACAATGTACCTGTTCAAAATTACAAACATATTCTACTTAAGAACAAACCTACAGTCCCTGTCTTGTTTGCACCGCCTGTATACTGCTGTTCAGAGTATATAGAGCCTTTTTTTATTTTAGGTGCGGGGTTCCCCTAATATCCATACAAGACCCAAAGGGGCTGGTAATGGGCTGGGGTAGGGGGGGGGGGTGATGGGGTAGCCATTAGTGATGAGCCGAACACCCCCGGGTTCGGTTCGCACCAGAACCCGCGAACGGACCGAAAGTTTGCACGAACTTTAGAACCCTATTAAATACAATGGATGCGAACGTTCGAAATCTAAAGTGCTAATTATAACGACTATTATGCATGTTATTGTCCTAAAAAGGGTTTGGGAACCCGGGTTCTGCACCAGGGGACATGTATCAATGCAAAAAGAAGTTTTAAAAACGGCCGTTTTTCTGGAGCAGTCATTTTAATGATGCATAAAGTGAAAAAAAAAAAGTCAAATATTCCTTTAAATATAGTACCTGGGGGGTGTCTAAAGTATGCCTGTGAAGTGCCACGTGTTTCCCGTGTTTAGAACTGTCCCTGCACAAAATTAAATTTCTAAAGGAAAAAAAGCCATTTAAAACTGCTTGCGGCTTTATTGTAATGTCTGGTCCCGGTAATATGGATGAAAATCTTTAAGAAAAATGGCATAGCTACCCCATCACACACCCCCCCCACCCCAGCCCATTACCAGCCCCTTTGGGTCTTGTATGGATATCAAGGGGAACCCCGCACACAAACTAAAAAAGGCCCTATATACTCTGAACAGCTGTATACAGGCGGTGCATACAAGACAGGGACTGTAGGTTTGTTCTTATGTAGAATCTGTTTGTAATTTTGAACAGGTACATTGTTTAAGTGTAGCTCCAGGCAAAAAATCTATTTTTAAGCTTTTTGGAAAATATAGGGAAGGGTTATCACCCCTGTAACATTTGTTTTGCTGTCTGTGCAGTGTGCACCTGTTCAGAACAGTTCACCTCACTTTCCGTCCTAATGACAAATGTTTTTTGAAAATTTGGGGTTTTTATTGAAACAAGAATTGGTGATAAAGCATCAGTGGAGAGGAGACACTTTTTTTCCCATATTAACTCTTACAGGAGAGAATTTGCCTTCCTAGGGGTAGATTTCCTCTCACTTCCTGTTGTATCCTTCCGTTTGCAAGGAGGAGTCGTTTGTAAGTTGGATGTTTGAAAGTATGGGCCTGCCGTATATACTCAGCTGAAATTTGCCCCTTACATGTTGGTGTTGACACAACACTGTGAGCCCCCACAGTTACTCTTGGTGGGCGCATGAATGGGCCCTGCTGTGAATTATTAGATCAAGAATTGTAATTGCATGCCCCTGTTGAACAGGGGCTGAAAAATTGGGCCTTTGGTGGTGGTGGTGGTGGTGTTGACACAACACTGTAAGGCATCACTGTTACTCTTGGTGGGCACAGGAATGGGCCCTGCTGTAAAATTATTAGATCAAGAATTGTAATTGCATGCCCCTGTTGAACAGGGGCTGAAAAATTGGGCCTTTGGTGGTGGTGGTGGTGGTGGTGGTGTTGACACAACACTGTAAGGCCTCACAGTTACTCTTGGTGGGCGCAGGAATGGGCCCTGCTGTGAATTATTAGATCAAGAATTGTAATTACTTGCCCCTGTTAAACTGTGGCAGAAAAATTGGGCCTTAGGCACTGGTGCCACAACACTGCAACCCCTCACAGATACTGTACTTGGAGCACAGCAATGAGCCCTGTTGCAAAGTATTGCATCAAAAATTTTAATTACACGCCCCTGTTAAACAGGGGCTGAAAAATTGGGCCTTTGGTGGTGGTGGTTGTGGTGTTGACACAACACTGTAAGGCCTCACAGTTAGTCTTGGTGGGCGCAGGAATGGGCCCTGCTGTGAATTATTAGATCAAGAAATGTAATTACATGCCCCTGTTAAACAGGGGCAGAAAAATTGAGCCTTAGGCACTGGTGCCACAACACTGCAACCCCTCACAGATACTGTACTTGGAGCACAGCAATGAGCCCTGCTGCAAAGCATTGCATAAAAAATTGTAATAACACACCCCTGTTAAACAGGGGCTGAAAAATTGGGCCTTAGCCACTGGTGGCGGCACCCAGAAACAAAAATGTTCTTCCAAGCTATCATCGTCAATCGGATCATTGAGGAGGAGGAGGATAGTCAGTGAACATAACAGGACAGTCTCTCAGTATCAGCATCAGTCTTGAAGGGATGTGACATTTGAAAATAAATTAGTCTGTTATATCAGCTTCAGGTGTTTGGTAGCTGGTGGTGATCCAAGACTGGTTCATCTTTATGAAGGTCAGTCGATCAACAGAGTCGGTGGACAGGCGCACCCTGTGATCCGTGACAAATCCTCCAGCAGCAATGAATGTGCGTTCTGAAAGAACGCTGGATGCAGGACAGGCCAGTAGCTCAATTGCATACTGTGCAAGCTCTGGCCAGTGATCCATCCTCAAGACCCAGTAAGCCAGAGGATTTTCGGTGGGGAAGGTGTCCAAGTCTGACCTTGCCCCTAGGTATTCCTGCACCATGTATATCAGACGCTGGCGATGGTTGCTGGAACCGATCATACCTTGGGGCTGCGGACTAAATAATTGTCTGAACGCTTCGGTCAGACGGCCACCTTCCCCACCGCTCCTTCTTTGACTGACCGAAGCCTCAGCAACTCGTTGTCCAGGACCAGGAGTTTGTAACCTCCCAGTCTCTGGGAACGCGTTGCACAGACCTTTCTGCAAGGCCTCCCGGAGTTGTCTCATCCTCTGCTCCCTCTGCGACGGTAAGATAAGGTCCGCAACCTTACCCTTGTACCGTGGATCAAGGAGAGTGGCCAGCCAGTAATGGTCCCTCTCCTTGATCCGAAGAATACGAGGATCCTTCCGCAGACTTTGCAGGATCAGGGAGGCCATGCAGCGTAGGTTAGCTGAGGCATTCAGTCCGGAGTCCTCTGAGTCACTAAGGACGACATGATCCGCAGCCACCTCCTCCCAGCCACGTACAAGTCCACTGGTTTCTAGGGACTGTAAATCATCCCTAAAAGACTGCTGCTGATGATGCTGAGTGCTAGGCTCCACCTCCATGCTGACACAATCCTCCTCCTCCTCCTCCTCTTCTTCCTGTGCGATGGGTGGGACAGAAGGAACACTGTCTGGGTAAAGGGGGCCTTGAGAGGCAAGGAAGTCCTCCTCTTCCTGCCTCTGTTCTGTCTCAAGTGCCCTGTCCATTATTCCACGCAGCGTATGTTCCAACAGGTGGACAAGAGGTACAGTGTGATGCATGCACTGTCACTGCTCACCATCCTCGTGGCCTCCTCAAATGGTGCCAGGACAGTGCATGCATCCCTGATCATGCCCCACTGGTGTGGTGAAAAAAAACCGAGCTCCCCTGACCTTGTCCTGGTGCCATAGTCGCACAGGTACTCATTGATGGCCCTCTGCTGCGTGTGCAGCCGCTGCAGCATGGCCAACGTTGAGTTCCACCTGGTGGGCATGTCACATATAAGGCGGTTCTTGGGCAGGTTCAACTCCTTTTGCAGCTCAGCCAGGCGAGCACTGGCATTATAAGATCTGCGGAAATGCACACAGACTTTCCTGGCCTGCCTCAGGACATCCTGTAAGCCTGGGTACCTGCCCAAGAACCGCTGCACCACCAGGTTAAGGACGTGAGCCACACAGGGCACATGGGTCAGTTGTGCCTGTCGGAGAGCGGAGAGGAGGTTGGTGCCATTGTCGCAAACTACCATTCCTGGCTTAAGCTGGCGTGGCGTCAACCACCTCTCGGCCTGCCCCTGCAGAGCAGACAGAACCTCTGCCCCAGTGTGGCTCCTGTCCCCCAAACACACCAGCGCAAGCACGGCATGGCATCTTTTTGCCTGCGTACTTGCGTAGCCCCTTGAACGCCTACGGAGCACCGCTGGTTCCGAGGACAAAGCACAGGAAGAGGCCACGGAGGAAGAAGAAGAGGAGGGGGTGGAGGACAGAGGTGTGTCACAACCAGTAGTAGCATTTTGGAGGCGTGGCGGTGGAACAACCTCCAACACTACTACACCTTGTCCTGCATCCTTCCCAGCTGCCAAAAGAGTGACCCAATGGGCCGTGAAAGAAAGGTAACGTCCCTGTCCATGCCTGCTGGACCATGAGTCAGCGGTAATATGCACCTTACCGCTGACCGCCCTGTCCAGCGAGACCAAGACATTGCCTTCCACATGCCGGTAGAGAGCCGGAATCGCCTTCCGTGAGAAAAAGTGGCGTTTGGGAACCTGCCACTGAGGAACCGCACATTGCACAAACTCACGGAAGGGGGCCGAGTCTACCAACTGAAAAGGCAGCAGTTGAAGTGCTAGCAATTTAGCCAAGCTAGCATTCAACCGCTTGACATGTGGATGGCTGGGAGTGAACTTCTTTCGACGGTCCAGCAGCTGGGGCAGGGAAATTTGCCTGCTAGAATCGGATGTTAGTGAAATGCTAGCAGAGTGCCCGCAAGTACTTGGCTGTGACCCACCTAATTCTACACCTTCATTCCTCTCAGAGCAGGTTTCAGAGAGGACTGAAGGTATAGTGGGGTTGGAGATCCCAGCTGATGCGGTGCAAGAAGAGGTCAGCTTTGTTCTTTGGTGTGGGTCTTTAAGGTAGGCTTGCCAACGAGCTGCATGGCAGGTCAACATATGTCTGGTCAAGCATGTGGTGCCCAAGCGGGTGATGTTTTGGCCACGCGATATACGCTTGAGACATATGTTGCAAACAGCAGCTGTGCGATCTGATGCACTCGACTCAAAAAAGGCCCACACCAAAGAACTTTTTGAATAACGGGCAGAGGCAGCGCCCTGCACAGGCGGAGCTCTGCGGTGTGATTCCGTCGGTGTGCTGCCCTTACGCTGGCCCCCCGAGGGCATCCTGCCTCGTTGGAGATGTGCCTCCTCCTCATCCTCCTCCTCCTCCTCTCTCCTATTAGGCACCCACGTGGAGTCAGTGACCTCATCATCCCCTCCCTCCTCATCACTGGAGCCAATCTGGCAGTATGCTGCAGCTGCTGGAACATGACTGCCAGATTGGTGTCCTTCTTGAGCATCCCCTCTCTCTGCTCTCACGCTACTGCCTTCCTCTAGCTGGGTATCATCATCAGACCCTTTGAAACGCTGGGCATCCTCCTGGAGCATGTACCCAACACTGTGCTCAAACAGTTCGGGGGACTCCTCAGGAGGACATGGTTGGTCTAGGGAAGGAGTGACTGATGATGACATTGATACCAGGGAAAAGGACGCTTTGGCAGCTGCTTTGCCAGTACCCTGAGCCTGGGTGAGAGAGGATGAGGAGGGCTTGGTCATCCACTCTACCAAGTCTTCGGCATGATGCGGCTCAACACGTCCAGCTGCCGAAAAGAAGGACAAGCGTGTCCCATGGCCACGTGCTGATGGCGATGCACCGCGTCCACGACCAGCACTGTTGTCTCTAGACACAGAGCCTGCTTGCCCTCTTTTTTTGGCTCCTGACTGTCTGCCTCTCCTTGTTTGCCTTTCAGACATTCTGATGGCCTGCAGGGAAATGGGAAAAGCAGCAATACAGGCTAAGTTAAGGTGTAATTTGGTCAGGAGGCACACTCCGCCCGCTGTAAGTGCCGCAAAATCCTGTTGGTGTAACACACCAGGAAAAAGCAGCAATACAGGCTAAGTTAAGGTGTAATATGGTCAGGAGGCACACTCCGTCCGCTGTAAGTGCCGCAAAATCCTGTTGGTGTAACACACCAGGAAAAAGCAGCAATACAGGCTAAGTTAAGGTGTAATATGGTCAGGAGGCACACTCCGCCCGCTGTAAGTGCCGCAAAATCCTGTTGGTGTAACACACCAGGAAAAAGCAGCAATACAGGCTAAGTTAAGGTGTAATATGGTCAGGAGGCACACTCCGCCCGCTGTAAGTGCCGCAAAATCCTGTTGGTGTAACACACCAGGAAAAAGCAGCAATACAGGCTAAGTTAAGGTGTAATATGGTCAGGAGGCACACTCCGCCCGCTGTAAGTGCCGCAAAATCCTGTTGGTGTAACACACCAGGAAAAAGCAGCAATACAGGCTAAGTTAAGGTGTAATATGGTCAGGAGGCACACTCCTCCCGCTGTAAGTGCCACAAAATCCTGTTGGTGTAACACACCAGGAAAAAGCAGCAATACAGGCTAAGTTAAGGTGTAATATGGTCAGGAGGTACACCCCGCCCGCTGTAAGTGCCGCAAAATCCTGTTGGTGTAACACACCAGGAAAAAGCAGCAATACGGGCTAACTTCAGGTGTATAATGTGCAGGAGGCTTAGCAACAATGACACTGACACTGTCCCCTGCCTATCCTTCTCTCTCCCTGCACACAAGGTTTATCAAAGTATATGACACTGACACTCTCCCTGCCTATCCTTCTCTCTCCCTGCACACAAGGTTTAGCAAAGAATATGACACTGACACTGTCCCCTGCCTATCCTTCTCTCTCCCTGCACACAAGGTTTATCAAAGTATATGACACTGTCACTCTCCCTGCCTATCCTTCTCTCTCCCTACACACAAGGTTTAGCAAAGAATATGACACTGACACTCTCACTGCCTATCCTTCTCTGTCCCTACACACAAGGTTTAGCAAAGAATAGATTTGACAAGATTTGACACTGTCCTTGCCTATCCTTCACTTTCCCTGCTCCGGAACACACTACACAAGGCCGCAGCGCTGGCGGCCTTTTATAGTGTGGGGCGTGTACTAAACCCCCTCAGCTATAATTGGCCACAGGCATCCTGCCTGTGGCCAATCATTGCTTTCCTCGCTGCCAGCGCTGTGATTGGCCAAGCATGCAGGGTCACAGTGCATGCTTGGCCAATCACAGCGCCGGGATTACACTGCGATGGCGCAGTGTATTGTGGGCCGTTCGCGTCACTCGAATTTGGCGCGAACGGCCCAAATCGTTCGTTGTTCGCCGAACGCGCAAACAGCCGATGTTCGAGTCGAACCTATGTTCGACTCGAACACCGAGCTCATCCCCAGTAGCCATGCCATTTTTCTCAAAGATTTTCATCCATATTACCGGGACCAGACATTACATTAAAGCCGCAAGCAGTTTTAAATGGCTTTTTTTCCTTTACAAATGTCATTTTGTGCAGGGACAGTTCTAAACACGGGAAACACATGCCAATTCACAGGCATACTTTAGACACCCCCCAGGTACGATATTTAAAGGAATATTTTACTTCTTTTTTTTTCACTTTATGCATCATTAAAATGACTGCTTCTGAAAAATGGCCGTTTTTAAAACTTCATTTTGCATTGATACATGTCCCCTAGGGCAGAAACCAGGCCCCCAAACCATTTTTAGGACAATGACATGCATATTAGTCGTTATAATTAGCACTTTAGAGTTTGAACGTTCGCTTCCATTGCGTTTAATAGGGTTCTAACGTTCGCGCAAACTTTCGGTCCGTTCGAAGGTTCTGGTGCGAACCGAACCGGGGGGTGTTCGGCTCATTCCTAATCGTGAGATACTTGGAAGAAAGATAATGGTGAAGGGAACCTTTTTGTCATTACGCAGTTGTATTGCTTTATTTGAACTTATTTTATTTGAAATAGATTCTGGGTAAAAATATTTTCATTTATTGTTTGGAGGACTTTATTTGATCACAATATTTATTGAATGATTTATTGTGCATTTTCACACTGAAAAATTATTTATTTTATTGAATCAGCATTGTAATTATTATTTTGTTATATATATACATACAGGTCCTTCTCAAAAAATTAGCATATTGTGATAAAGTTAATTATTTTCTGTAATGTACTGATAAACATTAGACTTTCATATATTTTAGATTCATTACACACAACTGAAGTAGTTCAAGCTTTTTCTTGTTTTAATATTGATGATTTTGGCATACAGCTCAGGAAAACCCAAAAATCGTATCTCAAAAAATTAGCATATCATGAAAAGGTTCTCTAAACGAGCTATTAACCTAATCATCTGAATCAACTAATTAACTCTAAACACCTGCAAAAGATTCCTGAGGCTTTTAAAAACTCCCAGCCTGGTTCATTACTCAAAACCGCAATCATGGGTAAGACTGCCGACCTGACTGCTGTCCAGAAGGCCATCATTGACACCCTCAAGCAAGAGGGTAAGACACAGAAAGAAATTTCTGAACGAATAGGCTGTTCCCAGAGTGCTGTATCAAGGCACCTCAGTGGGAAGTCTGTGGGAAGGAAAAAGTGTGGCAGAAAACGCTGCACAACAAGAAGAGGTGACCGGACCCTGAAGAAGATTGTGGAGAAGGACCGATTCCAGACCTTGGAGGACCTGCGGAAGCAGTGGACTGAGTCTGGAGTAGAAACATCCAGAGCCACCGTGAACAGGCGTGTGCAGGAAATGGGCTACAGGTGCCGCATTCCCCAGGTCAAGCCACTTTTGAACCAGAAACAGCGGCAGAAGCGCCTGACCTGGGCTACAGAGAAGCAGCACTGGACTGTTGCTCAGTGGTCCAAAGTACTTTTTTCGGATAAAGCAAATTTTGCATGTCATTCGGAAATCAAGGTGCCAGAGTCTGGAGGAAGACTGGGGAGAGGGAAATGCCAAAATGCCTGAAGTCCAGTGTCAAGTACCCACAGTCAGTGATGGTCTGGGGTGCCATGTCAGTTGCTGGTGTTGGTCCACTGTGTTTTATCAAGGGCATGATCAATGCAGCTAGCTATCAGGAGATTTTGGAGCACTTCATGCTTCCATCTGCTGAAAAGCTTTATGGAG
Source organism: Rana muscosa (assembly GCA_029206835.1). Taxonomy (NCBI): domain Eukaryota; kingdom Metazoa; phylum Chordata; class Amphibia; order Anura; family Ranidae; genus Rana; species Rana muscosa. The sequence continues at coordinate 362,956,384 of CM055118.1, read as the reverse complement.
ATGAAGATTTAATTTTTCAGCACGACCTGGCACCTGCTCACAGTGCCAAAAACACTGGTAAATGGTTACTGACCATGGTATTACTGTGCTCAATTGGCCTGCCAACTCTCCTGACCTAAACCCCATAGAGAATCTGTGGGATATTGGGAAGAGAAAGTTGAGAGACGCAAGACCCAACACTCTGGATGAGCTTAAGGCCGCTATCGAAGCATCCTGGGCCTCCATAACACCTCAGTAGTGCCACAGGCTGGTTGCCTCCATGCCACGCCGCATTGAAGCAGTCATTTCTGCAAAAGGATTCCCGACCAAGTATTGAGTGCATAACTGAACATAATTATTTGAAGGTTGACTTTTTTTGTATTAAAAACACTTTTATTGGTCGGATGAAATATGCTAATTTTTTGAGATAGGATTTTTGGGTTTTCATGAGCTGTATGCCAAAATCATCAATATTAAAACAAGAAAAGGCTTGAACTACTTCAGTTATGTGTAATGAATCTAAAATATATGAAAGTCTAATGTTTATCAGTACATTACAGAAAATAATGAACTTTATCACAATATGCTAATTTTTTGAGAAGGACCTGTACATATATATACATACATACTGGCCTTCTAATATGTACAGTATATAGCTGTTGCTTATTGGTAGAAGAAAGTTGTTTGGTTTACAGTTTTGCATTATAATTTTCTCACAATTTATTATAGTCATCAGCACTGAAGGGTTTATACATTCATTTGGTAACCTGTAAAGCGTTGATATTTTAACGTACCATCATTTATCGCTATTCCATGGGTGCATGCAATTTGAAAGCATGACATCTTAGGTATTGTCAGTAAGCTAATTCAGCTAATGTTACTTCTCATGCAGCTAATGCTGATTCTTATGCAACTAATGCTCATTCTCTTGCAGCTACTGCTCATTCCCATGCAGCTAATGCTCATGCACACGTACCAGCAAGCAGGCACGTAGGTACATTTCTGTGCACCAGCGTGAATCGGCACACACATCTCCGCATTATGTCGCCAAACAGCTTATTTAAAGGAGATCCTGCTGGATGCTAACTGCTGGATGTTCTTAAGCTTCCGCTGATCCATGTTCCTGTGTTGCTACTTGTGCTAATTGATTTTCCGTTGCTGACCTGGCTTGTTCCTGACCTTGCTCTGTATATTCTGGATTCTGACTTCAGCTTGCCTCAGACTATTCTCTGCCTGATCTCTTGGTGCAGACCTCGGCTTGCTACTGGACCTTGCTCTTCCTGCTTCCCTGTTACCGACCCCAGCCTGCCTCCTGACCACACTGCTGTCTTACAGGGTATTACCCCAGCTAGCCTTGGCTATTTCAGGGGGGGCACTTGCTTGTTCCCCCCTGACCGGCCAAGCTGCATGCTCAGATAAGGGTCTGGTATGGATTTTGGGGGGACCTACGCCAATTTATATATTTTTTTATTTTGGCGTTTTTTTAACATGGCCGTCAATGCCGGCATTCTTTATCTTTAAAAAAAGGGGGTACTAATGCGCCTGCCACTCAGTGTGAAATATAACTAATAAAGTGCTAAAAACGTGTTACTTATGTGAATAAAAATGACAAACAGCAGCTGAACTTCTGCAGTGTACCAACACAGATAAGTAATATAGAAATGTTGAAGCAGCGCTAATTATCAGGGTGCAAAATGCTAATATAAACTACTAAACTATCCAGTGAACCATATTAAAACATATAAACAATCTGTGTCAAAGTATCAAAAGATGATGTTCATCATAAATTCAAAAGTACATAAAAAAGATATATATATATATATATATATATATATATATATATATATATATATATATATATAATGTAATGAGTCCAAGAAAAATATTTTGTGATCCAAAAAATATATATATAGATATGTGAGGTGAAAAAGTTCACACAAAAGGGTCACGGTCTCCCAGACGGGATATCATTTTCCAGCAGCCAAGAAGAGAGGAGAGGGAGAAAAACAGACATGGAAGTCCAAATGTTCACATCAATGGGAAACCAATCATAACGGTAAACTTCCACAATCCTTCCCCGGTGATACCAGCCTCTCACCTTATTGATGGACCCAAAAGGGTCAAACAAAGCCTTAATCGATCTCCAACATTGAAGGTAACGATCTCCAGCTCCTTTACTGGAATAAAGAAGACGTTACTGGAATAAAGAAGCAGCAGAGGCGTAAGGAGATGTTAAGCCCTTGGAATACACTGGTGGAAGCGGTTAAAAGGCTGCAGTGATCCTGTCCTTCAGAACACCCAAAGGAGCTGGAGATCGTTACCTTCAATGTTGGAGATCGATTAAGGCTTTGTTTGACCCTTTTGGGTCCATCAATAAAGGTGAGAGGCTGGTATCACCCGGGGAGGATTGTGGAAGTTTACCATGACCCTTTTGTGTGAACTTTTTCACCTCACATATCTACTGTATGTATATTCTTTGGATCACAAAATATTTTTCTTGAACTCATTACATTATATATTTATTTTTTCTGAATTTATCATCTTTTTTATGTACTTTTGAATTTCATCATCTTTGATACTTTGACACAGATTGTTTATATGTTTTAATATGGTTCACTGGATTGTTTAGTAGTTTATATTAGCATTTTGCACCCTGATAATTAGCGCTGCTTCAACATTTCAATATTCTTTATCTTTACATTCATCTCTCAGTGGCGAAGCCAGCTGGCAGATGAAGAATCATGGTTGTTAAGGATGTGGGTGGTTGGCTTTCTTCAATTCGTTCTGAAAAATTGGAATTTCTTAGAAAACGAATAAACAAAACACATTTTAATGGATTACAATGAAATTTGTTACTATTCGTTACTATTTCATTTGGAGATTCGGATAAATCCGAATCTCCGAATAGCCAAATATTATCCTGAAATTGTATTCAGACCAAAGCGAATTGCACATGTCTAATATACTGTACAGATTTATTTTACTGTTGTGGGGTTAGTAACACGTTAAGTGTATCCACATAAAAAAAAATAGAAGATGGGTGTTTTTGATTTTGTAAACAAAAAAAGGCTGGTCAACCTTGAGGAAGTGTGCAGTGAAGATCATTCTCAACCCCATAATGATATACGAGTGAAGGTTTAGGAGTGTGGAATATACTATGAAGAAGCAGATTTAATTCTGGTGGGACATAGTAACACTAGAGAAATAATTGGCAGAGAATATCACGCCATTGCAATAGTGGTTGAATTTTAGTGATCTGATATGGTGATATTGCTGGGAAATAAGTTGTAGTTCCAATCAAATCTCAATCAAAAAATGTTTGGATGTTTAAATCCATTTGTTTTTTTGGGGGACCCCCACGCCATTTTTTTATTTTTATTTTGGCGCGGGGTTCCCCTTAAAATTCATACCAGACCTGAAGGGCCTGGTATGGATTTTGGGGGGGACCCCACGCCAATTTCTTTTTAAATGTTGGCGTGGAGTTCCCCTTAATAGTCCTAACAGACCCGAAGGGCCTGGTATTGGACTGGGGGGGACCCATGCCGTTTATTTTCAATGATTTTTTATGTATATTGCTGGAGTCCGGCAATACATTACAGCCACAAGCAATTTTAAGTGGGATTTTTTCCTTTAGAAATTAAATTTTGCTGTGGTACTGTTATGAATATGAGAAAGATGCGCTACTTTACAGGCATACTATAGACACCCCCAGGCACGGTATTTAAAGGAATATTTCATTTTTATTGTTTCACTTTAAGCATTATTAAAATCACTACTCCTGAAAAAACGTCTGTTTTAAAAACTTTGGGGACTATGGGGACCCGGGTCCCCATACACTTTTTATGGCTATAACTTGCATATAAGCTTTTAAAATTAGCACTTTGTTTATGTCCCATAGACTTTAATGGTGTTCGCATGTTCGCACAAATTTTTTGCCTGTTTGCGGTGTTCTGGTGCAAACCAAACCGGGGGTGTTTGGCTCATGCCTACAGACAACACATAATGATCATGTCACCACATTCATCTTTTTCGGACTTAACAGCAATGCTGTATTTAATCTGCTGCTCTAGTCTTCACCTTCACCTTCACCTATACATTGTGACAATATGTGGAAACCTTTTGATCATCATGCTGGTGTACTACAGCAAGACCCCTCATTCCCCCATGTACTTCTTCCTCTCCCAACTCTCTATATCTGACATCATGCTGACCACAGATTTTACACCAAACATGCTTATTAACCGCTTGCAGACCGCCTCACATACATATACTATGGCAGGGCGGCCGCGCTGTGCTAGATCACGTATCTAGTATGTGATCTGACACTTCTGGGTCTGGGGTGTGTGCGCCGCCCGCGACCCGCTTCCGCTTTGATTGGACGCAGTGGGAGCCAATCAGCGGGTCCAGCGACTAAGACCCCTTTCACACTGGAGCGTTTTGCAGGCGCTATAGCGTTAAAAATAGCGCCTGCAAAACGCCCTTAAACAGCTGCACCATTCATTCCAGTGTAAAAGCCCGAGGGCTTTCACACTGGAGCGTTGAGCTAGCAGGACGGTAAAAAAAGTCCTGCTAGCCGCATCTTTGGAGCGGCGAAGGAGCGGTGTGTTTACCGCTCCTCCACCGCTCCTGCCCATTGAAATCAATGGGACAGCACGGCTATACCGCTGGCAATGCGCTGCTGCAGCAGCGCATTGTGGGCGGTTTTAACCCTTTCCCCGGACGCTAGCAGGGGTTAAAGATGCCCCACTAGTGGGCGAAATGTGCCGCAAATCCGCCCATAGTGTCGGCGGTAAAAAAAGTGGAGTTATGGGCGGATCGCTGTAAAAGGGGTCTTAAAATTAAAGAAAAACTGGAGTTAGGCACTGTGTACTGTGCATATAAATCACAGACAGCAACCACAGCAATAAGTAAAGGAAATAGTTTGTTTGGGCCAACTTGGCTGAAATGAACTATTTAACCACTTCAGCTCTGGAATGGGTCTTCATGACCAGGCCATTTTTTGCAATACGGCACTGCGTTATTTTAACTGGCAATTGCGCAGTCGTGTGACGCTGTACACAAATCAAATTCATGTGCTTTTTTTCTCACAAATAGAGCTTTCTTTTGGTGGTATATGATCACCTCTGCGGTTTTTATTTTTTTGCGCTATAAACAAAAAAGGGCCGACAATTTTACAAAAAAATAAAAAACAATATGTTTTTACTTTCTGCTATAAAACATACCCAATATTTTTTTTCCAAAAAATCTAATTTCTTTATAAATTTAAGCCAATATGTATTTTTCTACATGTTTTTAGTAAAAAAAATTGCAGTAAGCGTATATTTACTGAATTAGTTTGCGCAAAATATTTAGCGTCTACAAACTTTGGGATAGATTTATGGAATTTTTATTCATTTATTTTTACTACTAATGGCGGTGATCAGTGACTTATAGCCGGACTGCGACATTGTGGTGGACAAATCGGAAACTAAGTGACACTTTTGATACTTTTTTGGGGACCAATGACACTACCAGACATGTGCACTGCTGATTTTTTTTTTTTTTTTTCATTTGTTTTTTTTTTTTACGTTTATCGGATTATTCATTACTTTGAAAATGTGTAACTTTGGATGCATTCAAATTTGTTACGTTCCATTTGTATAAATGCGGTATTCATTATTTCAATAATTCATAACTTTGGATGCATTCAAATTTGTTCCATTCGTTTAGATGTGGCATTCATTTTTTCTGATAATTCGTCATTTCAGTTAAATTCGTATTCGTTACGTTCATTAACAGTTAGCCAAATTTGAAAGGAAATTCTAATACCTATAATTTAATAGTTTATAACTATTATTATAGTTTTTATTATTATTATTATTATTATTATTAATAATAATAAATAATAATAATTATAATTATAATAATGGTTATTAATTATAATAGAAAATACGAAAAACAAAATTATCCAAATGTTTTTCGTTCTTTCAGATTTTTGCTGTTATTTTCAGATTTTTGTTCTTTCTGATTTTCTCATTTTCTGATTTCTATTCTTTCTAATTTTCAGATTTTAGAATTTTCGGATTTCCGTTCTGTCTAAAGTTCAATTTTTTAGAGAATTTGTTCTTCTAACTTCAGCTTTTCTTTCACTTTAAATAAGTTCTGAGCAAATTATTTACTACATTATTTGAAGAAAAAAAAATAATACATTTATTTTTATTATAGTCACAAACATAAACCCATAGAGATCTTGATTACTCTCCATGGAATCTTTAATCTGCAAGCAAACATATAAATGTTTGTGTGAAAATAGGTTTCCTATTCAGTCAACTGGCCTTATCCACTGATACACAGCAAATGCTTTACTCTTACAATAGATATATAAAATACTTATTATTATTTTATCTCTCCCTTCCTTTCTATTTTTTTTTCTTTCCATTTGTGACTTCATCTAGGTCTTATTTTTACAATGATACAAATTACAAAAAAACTATGAAAAATATTCATGTAATAATAAACCAGAACTAAATCTTTATTTTGGCATTATTTTGACATATTTTTACTCCCTTTGTCTTTGTTTTTGATTTTCTTTTTCCTTTCTGTTCACAACATTTAGATTCTATTCCACGTTAAGTAGAGAAACTGGTAGAAACATCTCCCAATGAAAATATGTCATATTGTTAAATTTTTTATATTGACACTTACATTTTCTGTTACCCCCCCCCCCCCAAAAAAAAAATCAAAAAATAATCCACATTTTTCTTGGTTTATTTAAAATGAAGTTTTTTTTTTTTTTTTTTAAATATGGATTTTTATCAGAGATCATTAGTAAATAAAGTAAGTGCATTTTATAAAGTCCGAATAAATTCCCCAAGCTATAATGCTTTAATTGATTAAAATAGTAATCATTATGACAAATGAGAATTTCTATAACTTGATGCAGTGTGTTTTGTTTGCAATGTGAAGCAGAGTTTTCCACTACTGTCATGGAATTCAAGTATAACTAAGGCCAACTACTACATACACTATATTACCAAAAGTATTGGAACCCCTGCCTTTACACGCACATGAACGTTAATGGCATACCAGTCTTAGTCCATGGGTTCAATATTGAGTTTGCCCACCCTTTGCAGCTATAAAAGATTCAACTCTTCTGGGAAGGCTGTCCACAAGGTTTAGGAGTGTGTCTATGGGAATATTTGACCATTCTACCCGAAGCGCATTTGTGAGGTCTGGCACTGATGTTGGACGAGAAGACCTGGATTGCAGTCTCTGCTCTAATTCATCTCAAAGGTGTACAGGCTGAGGTCAGGACTCTGTTCAGGCCAGTCAAGTTCCTCCACCTCAAACTCGCTCATCCATGTCTTTATGGACCTTGCTTTGTACACTGGTGCGCAGTCATGTTGGGACAGGAAGGGGCCATCCCCAAACTTTTCCCACAAAGTTGGGAGCATGAAATTGTCCAGAATGTCTTGGTATGCTGGCGCCTTAAGAGTTCCCTTGACTGGAAGTAAGGGGCCAAGCCCAAACCCTGAAAAACAACCCCGCACCAATCTCCCCTACACCAAATGATTTGGACCAGTGCACAAAGCAAGGTCCATAAAGACATGGATGAGGGAGTTTGGGGTGGAGGAACTTGACTGGCCTACACAGAGTCCTGACCTCAACCCGACAGAACACCTTTGGGATGAATTAGAGTAGAGACTGTGATGGGCAACACAGTGGTGTAGTGGTTAGCAGCAAAAAGGGTCGCTGGTTCAAATCCCAACCACGACACAATCTGCCAGGAGTTTGCATGTTCTCCCTGTGTCTGGGTGGGTTTACTGCGGTTTCCATCCACACTCCAAAGACATACTGGTAGGTTGATTGGATCTTGTCCAAATTGGCCCAGTATATATGTGTACGAATGTGTGTCCCAAGCATGTCGAGATCCTATGGGGTAAATGACCGCACCAGCCAGCAAGACACTGGCTGCAAAAAGTGCCTTGAGGTGATTCAGTTCGCATTTGTAGAGCTATACAAGTCATTCATTCATTCTTTCTCATAAAACATCAGTGCCTGACCTCACAAATGTGCTTCTGGAAGAATGGTCAAACATTCCCATAGACTGAAGCCCTGTACACACGGGCGGGAATCCCCTCAAAAAAAAAACAATGGTTTTCTCGACAGGATTCCTGGAAAGCTTGTCTTGCCAAGCCCTGTGTACACACACAACCATTCAAAAGAACCGCCGTTCTTTTGAATGGCAAGAACGCAGTGATGTCATCGACTACGATGAGCCGAAGCTCGTCACATTCGATGCCGTCACCGCCATCTTGCTACACCCCACACTAACCTTCTATGCTACCGCGCATGCGTTAAAGTATTTTCGAGCATGCGCGGGTTTCCCTTGGACAGGTAAGCATACAGACGACCGTTTTTCTCGGCAGGAAAACTCTGCCGAGAATCCGGACGAGAAAAATAGAGAGTAGGTTCTCTATTTTTCTCTTCGAGATTCCTGGCAGTTTTCCTGCCGAGAAACCATACACACGAACGGTTTTCTCGGCAAAAAGCTCTCCCAGCAGTTTTCTTGCCGAGAAAACCGGTCATGTGTACGAGGCTACACTCTTAAATCTTGTGGACAGCCAGAAGAGTTGAATCTGTTATAGCTGCAAAGGGTGGGTCAACTCAATATTGAGCCCTACAGACTAAGACTGGGATGCCATTATGTATTTTTTTTATATGAAAAATTCACTAAATTAATAGAGGCAGTCCAATTAGCAAAGGAAACATTAATGGATCTGTTTTAATAAGAAGAAGCCATGGTCTTCTCAATTAACCAGATTTGTGCTTTTTTTAATTTGCCATTTCCCAAAGCTGTTGGGTATTCAAAGTCACAGGTTCTCCTATCTGTCTTGCTATCAATCATTTTGCAAAGTCAACATACATTTTTTCTGTTATGGCTAATTCATAAAAATGTTATATAAATCTCTTCTGCTTCTACACAGACCACACATAATGGTGATGTCACCACATTCATCTTTTTGGGACTTAACAGCAATGCTGTACATAATCTGCTGCTCTTCACCTTGATCCTTATTATATACATTGTGACAATCTGTGGAAACCTTTTGATCATCATGTTGGTATATTACAGCAAGACCCTTCATTCCCCCATGTACTTCTTCCTCTCCCAACTCTCTGTATCTGACATCATGCTGACCACAGATATTTCTCCTAACATGTTAAATATTGTTCTACATGAGAGGACCTCCATATCCTTTTCTGGTTGCATCACTCAGTATTATGTCTTTGGCACAATAGAAATGTTTGAATGTCTCCTTCTGACAGTGATGTCCTATGACCGCTATCTAGCCATCTGCTCTCCTCTGCATTATACCTCCATTATGGAGCAAACACTTTGCAATAAACTAGTTTTTACATCCTGGATTTTTAGCTGTTCTATGGCATCAATATCAACACTTGGCATAAGTCAACTGGAATTCTGTGCATCGAATGTTATTGACCACTTATTTTGTGATTTCAATCCTCTTGTGGAACTTTCCTGCTCAGATACATCCACAGTTGAAATGGAAGTTACCTTTTTGTGCTTCCCTTTACTAATATTACCCTTCCTAGTGATAGTGGTTTCATATACTTATATTGTTTTAACGATATTAAAGATATCCTCCTATTCTGGAAGACTGAAATCCTTTTCCACTTGTAGCTCCCATCTCACTGTTGTGTTTATATTTTATGGAACCCTAATTGCTGCATATCTGATTCCAAAGAAAGGACAATCACAAATGATCAATAAGATGATGCCCTTGTTGTACACGGTTTTTACTCCCTTTGTAAACCCTTTCATTTACAGCTTGAGGAATAAAGATATTAAGGACAGTTTAAAGATGTTGTATATAAATAAAAGGCATTTAATTTAAAACTTTTAGTAAAAGTAAAATTATTTCCTATATCTGTTTAACCACTTGCTGACCAGCCACCGTCGTTATACGGTGGCAGGTCGGCTCTCCTGCGTGAATCACGATAGCTGTACGGCGGCTTGCGCAGGCGCAGTTGCAGGCTGACAGCATGCGCTCGCACCAACTGTACACTGTGGGAGCCTGCCCTCGGGTCGCGGGACTCAATGTGTGCCGGCGACCCGAGATTGCCTAGTACAGAGGCAGAATGGGGATCTGCCTGTGTAAACAAGGTGATTCCCCATTCTGACAGGGGACAGAGAGATCTACTTTTCCCAGTGATCTACTTTTCCCCTACAGTTCAAACACACTTAAGGAACACAGTTAACCCCTTGATCACCCCCTAGTGTTAACCCCTTCACTGCCAGTGTAATTTGTACAATGATCAGTTCGTTTTTATAGCACTGATCAATGTAATAATGTCACTGGTCCCCAAAAAAGTGTCATCTCAGATCGCCACCATTACTAGTAAAAAACAATAAAAAAAAATTGAAGTCCCTAAATCTATCCCATAGTTTGTAGACGCAATAACTTTTGTTCAAACCAATTAATATACCCCTATTGGGTTTTTGTTTTACCAAGAATATGTAGAGCACTATGTATCAGCCTAAACTGATGAATAAATTTGTTTTTATATATATTTTTTGGATATGTATTATAGCAAAAAGTAAAAAAAAAAAACGTTTATTTCTCAAAATTACAGGGATCCACTGTTTTATTTTTGTGTATGAGTCATTGCATAGCAAACAACAATTGCAAACAACATTTTTCTCCTCATATTGGGGGAAACTAGTCAGTCTAACTCTCATCAAAGAAAAATAGAGAATGGGAACACCTTAATCTCTAAAATAAATAATGAGTACAACAATATATAGAGAGCTTCGGGCATCCCCCTTATAAAAACTTAAAGGGGTTGTAAAGTTTAGTTTTTTATTTTCTAAATAGGTTCCTTTAACCGCTTCAGCCCCGGAAGAATTCACCCCCTTCCTGACCAGAGCACTTTTTGCGATGCAGCACTGCGTCGCTTTAACTGACAATTGCGCGGTCGTGCGACGTTGAACCTAACCAAAATTGACGTCCTTTTTTCCCCACAAATAGAGCTTTCTTTTGGTGGTATTTGATCACCTCTGCGGTTTTTATTTTTTGCGCTATAAACAAAAGAAGAGCGACATATTTGAAAAAAATGCAATATTTTTTACTATTTGATTTAATAAATATCACAATTTTTTTTTTAAAACAATTTTTTTTCCTAAGTTTAGACTGATACGTATTCTACATATTTTTGGTAATTTTTTTTTGCAATAAGCGTATATTGATTGGTTTGCGCAAAAGTTATAGCGTCTACATAATAGGGGATAGATTTATGGCATTTTAATTTTTTTTATTTTTTTTACTAGTAATGGCGGCGATCTGCGATTTTTATTGTGACCGTGACATTGCGGTTGACACATCGGATACTTTTGACACATTTTTGGGACCATTCACATTTATACAGCGTTTAGTGCTATAAAACTGCACTGATTACTGTGTAAATGTGACTGGCAGGGAAGGGGTTAACACTAGGGGGCGATCAAGGGGTTAATATGTTCCCTAGGGAGTGATTGTAACTGTAGGGAGGAGGGGACTCACAAGGTGAGGAGACCGATCTGTGTTCCTCTGTACTGGGAACACACATTGGTCTCCTCACCGCTGACAGGAGGTGGATCTGTGTGTTTACACACAAAGATCCACACTCCTGCCGTGATTGCGGGCAATCGCGGGTGCCCGGCGGACATCGCGGCCGCCGGGCACGCGCACCGGGTCACGAGCGGTGCCGCGGGTGCGCGGGTGCGCCGCCGGCAGCGCGCGCCCCATAGACGGCCGGGAAAAAAGGACGTCATATGACGCCCGCCTGGAGGGAGGGAGGGTTCCTGCCGGCGTCATATGACTATGACACGGTAGGAAGTGGTTAAGCTAGTGCATTGTTGTTTCACTTACCTTTTCCTTAGATTTCCCTTCTAAATATTTTTTTTCTTTGTTTTCTTTGTCTGAATTTCTCACTTCCTGTTCCTCCTCAGTAAGCTGTTCAGTAAGCTGTTCTGGCTGACTCCACACCACTCGGATGATGGTGTGAAGTTCAGTGAGAAGAAACAGGAAGTGAGAAATTCAGACAAAGAAAACAAACATTTAGAAGGTAAATCAAAGGAAAAGGTAAGTGAACCAACAATGCACTAGCTTAAAGGAACCTATTTAGAAAATAAAAAACAAACCTTTACAACCCCTTTAAGCCACATGGGTGACAGATGTATGGTGGATACTGGCATTACCACCCCCTGCCACATCCCTTACATGTATTTTGTTTTTTTTTTTAAACTGGATTATGTGCAAAGTTGTACCAGTGGGATTCTGGGTACACATAGTGTAAGTATAATCTACTGTTCTATTGCATATGATCACTATTTGGCATTGACACTCTTTTTTTCTTAATCTCATTGATCTCTCATTATAGAGCTTTACAATCATTATTTTTATTGAAATTTTACAAATAAAAATCCATACGCCCGCCCCTAATCTACATGCAGGGTGCCAGACGCATGGATTCCAATGGGTTTTTTTAAGCACATGTTTAGAGCCTGAGGGTGATTAGAAGGCAGAGCACTGCACCACAAGCCCACCCAGTTATGTGATTAATATTAATATTAATTAATATTCGCTATTGTCTTCCTGCTTTTCGTCCCGCCCAATCAGGAAGCGGGAAGAGTGTGATTGGCCGAGAGGAGAAGCGATCACATTGTACGGGGAGATCCAGAAGATGGCCACCATCATCTCCCTGCTCTGCATCACCGCCCAACTGCACGAGTACCACACACCGGGGGAGGGGGGGTCTGGTGATCTGTTTGCTGCCCCCCCCCCCTACTGGAGCATACCAAGCCATGATTAGGTTCCTCCATATTCAAGGGAAATCTGACCAAATAATCCGCAAAGAGATGTCAGCTGTGTATGGACCATAGATGAAAGCTGGGTATATCTATATGATCTGGAGACTAAAGAAATTAGTAAAACATGGAAACATGCTTCATCACCCACCCCCAAAAAGGCTAAGGCGCAACATTCATCTATTATTAACAGCTCGGTATTCAACTTTGCATGACACCTACTCAATTTCTCTTGGCTCTAACTATAAATCACCACTACCTACAAAAACAAAAAATGGCATGCATATTACTAAGATATTCACCTATAAACCTTCAAAATTCAGATCCCTAGCACATCTAAATCATGATTAGGGCAAGAACGTATTGGCCTCCCCTCGTAGAAAAAGAAAGTAAAAAAAAGGTAAAAGGAGAGCAAGAAAGAGTGGAAATGGAACACCTAGAGGACTCTAATAACACCCAAATATGTTGAATAATAGGATTATAAAGAAATTTGCATATATTGGACCCAGGGGCTCGGACTTTCTCAAAGTGCTTGTTACTGTCATTCAAATTTCTGTCATTATGAAGCTTTATGGATAATTATTGAAAATTTGGATGTTCTACTCAAAATCATGCCTTATATCCCTTATACCTTGTGTTTTTTTTTCTGGGAAAGTGAACTGCTTCCTTCTCTTCTGTATTCTTATCAGGACACCAGTTCCTCCAAACATCACTGTATCAGGCTTACCTAATGTCTATTATTAGTACAACTGTAATCTTTTAAGGAGGCGTTGTTTCTTGCTGGCCCATATAGTTAGTGTAGCCCAATGTGCATTTATAGCATAAAGAATGATGCTTCATGTCAGCTATTGTGAGCCCTATTCTGGGTGGTTTATAAGCGTTTTCCCCTAGGCATTTTTTTTACTAGTAATAGCGGCTATCTGCGATTTTTATCGTGACTGCGATATTGCGGCGGACACATCGGACACTTTTGACACTATTTTGGGATCATTGACATTTATACAATGATCAGTGCTACAAAAATGCACTGATTACTTTGTAAATGACACTGGCAGTGAAGGGGTTAACCACTAGGGGGCGAGGAAGGGGTTAAGTTGTCCTAGGGAGTGATTCTAACTGTGTGGGGGCTGGTGCCAGTGTATCATTTAATGTACAGAAGTGTGAGCCTCCGGGAGACCAGCCTGAGGCCATGATTGTGAGTAGCAGTCATACTGAACACCCTCCTTCTCTCTCTCTCACCCCCATCTTGACTCCCTCTCTCTCTCACCCCTTCTCTCACCACCCTTACTCTCCTCTTTTTCAACCCCTCTCTCTCACCCTCTCACCCCCTCTCTCACCCCCTCTCTCTCTCTCTCACTTTCCTCTCTCTCTAATCCCCCCTCTTTCACCCCTCCTCTCTCCCTTGATCCCCTCTCTCTTGTCCCCCTATCTCTCTCCTCATTCTCTCTCTCTCTCTCTCTCTCTCTCCCACACCCTTATCCCCTGTTGCCTTATGAGGAATGTTTATGAATAATCTCCATTGGAAACTGGGAATATCGGTACATAGATGTATATATAAGTTAGAATTGAAATGTGTAGAATGAAATGTGTGTATCTGTAAGGGTTAACTTGGCTGACAAGCTGGGCTTGAGGAAAATTTAATTACCAGTCCCCTTGATATACATGAATTACAAAGGGCGGAAGAGTTGTCCGGTCTGACGAGGTAACTTAGTATTAAGTGATCACCTCTGAAACTGCTAATCTATGCGGCACCGCCTTTGTTAGCTAGCTAAAGGCGTGTGTATTCTCCCATGTTAACGAACCAATATCCATTTAAGGGGTAATTTTTCCTAGCTAGTTCCATGTATAGCTAAGTGCCCCATTCAAGGGAAGTTAACGACCTCCGGTTTAATTAATTTATCTTCAAATCCAATTATCACTAAATTCCAGTAAAGAGTGGGCTAGTGTGGGAAATTAATATAACGGCCGGAGGGAGGAGAGAGATAACAGTAACCAATCGTAGCCGCCCTGTTTTAGTCAATGGGAGAGGGCTCCATAAAAGGACCACCCCAATCAGTAGAGAGAGAGAGATGAGATGACCTGGGCCCAGGAGTCATTATTATAGGTAATTATCAGACCATCTCCCAGCACTTACAGTATACTTGCGTTGTCATATGTTTGTCTGTCTATTTGTAATGTGATGTATATACTCTGTATTGTAACCTAATACTAATATTTACATACTTTGTGTTTGAAACTAATATTTACTCCCTTGCCTAAGACTGTAAATGTTTGCGGTGTATTAGATAGACATTTCTCTATTAAATGATTATTATATTGAAGCTTTCACTTCTTGTCCAAAGAACTCTTATTTAACCCATATCATATCTTTGAGATATTGAATCGTAAATATACATGTGTAAATCGCAACACCCCTCTCTTCCCCCTCTCTCTCTCTCACCCTCACCCCCTATTTCTCTCAGTCCCCTCTCTCATCCCCTCTCTCTTTCACCCTCACCCCCTATTTCTCTCAGTCCCCTCCCTCATCCCCTCTCTCTCTATCTCACTCCTCTCTCTCTCTGTCTCACCTCCTCTCTTCCCTCCTCTCTATCTCTCTCTTACCCCCTTACCCCCTCTCTCTATCCCCCTCTCTCTCACCCCCTCTCTCCCTCTCACCCTCTCTCTTCCTCCTCTCTCTCTCATCTCCTCTCCCCTTCTCTCCCCTTCTCTTCCTCCTTTCTCTCCCCCCACTCTCTCTCTCTCACCCCCCTTTCTCTCACCTCCTCTCTCTATCTCACCCCCTCTCTCTCTCTCACACTCCCCTCTCTCTCACCCCCTCCCTCTAACCGGCTCTGCCACAAGATGTAAAATGTATTAAAACATTTAAAAAATGTTTTAATACATTTAAAAATATTTGTTTACATTTATTTAAAAGAGTGTGTGTGTGTCAGCATGAGTGTGTGTTTTATTGGTGCACACCCTAATGAAATAGGCTGTGCACACCTATGATTAGGCTTATAATTCTAAACATTTGTTCCTTCCTGAGGATGTAATGAAGGGTAATTATTTTAATTGCTCCTAGCTGCGGGTTAGAGATATATTGGTACAGTCATTTGAATAAAGGAATTTTTGATACATTTGTTTAATCTTGGATTTGGATCGCATTAGTATTTTTCAGGAGAATACTTAAATCTCTCCTATATTGTGGTACTCATTCTCCATTAACGTGTGTCTTTTTAACTGATGGTTTTAAAGTGATTGTAAAGCTTATTTTTTTTATTTTAAATAACAAACATATCATACTTACCTGCTCTGTGTGGTGTATTTGCACAGAGTGGTCCCAATCCTTATCTTCTGGAGTCACACGGCGGCGCTTCTGGCTCCTCCTCATCTCGAGTGCCCCCATGGAGAGCCGCTCTCCCTAGGGGCACTCATGCGGGTGCTCTCCCGAGTCCTGCTGCTGCGTCCAAAAAATTACTTTATAGTTCAAAATTGTACAAAATGAGCCAATTGCCAATGAATGCAAAGTTTGGGAAATATAAAAACATTAATTTCTCTGTTTGTTTGCATCTTAATTATAAAGAATAGAGAAGCTACAATTTTACTGTTTTATTAAATGAGTGAACAGATATAACTTGTTCCATTGTCTGAAACAGGTTGTCTAACTGAAAACATTTCTTGTTCATCCTTTATTTTTGCACATAGATTTTTAAAGCCCACTTCAGTATCAAAGTATTATTATTATGATTATTATTATAATTATTATACAGGATTTAAATAGCGCCAGCAGTTTACGCAGCACTTTACAACAAGGTGGCAGACAGTACAGTTACAATAACATTCAATACAGGAGGAATCAGAGGGCCCTGCTCATTAGAGCTTACAATCTAAAGCCCCATAAGCACAATCAGAAAATCGCACAAAAAATGCCGGTTTCGGAGCGATGGTACGATAATCTGATCATTAGTACAGAGCTTTCGAGAGGCGATCAGGACAGTTCATCCAATATAATTTGATCGAACATGCACAATTTTTTTTCCATACGATTTTCATTTAAACAGCACATACAAATGTATTACAACTCATTACATCACTTTTCCAAATTTTTATTCTGTTGTACAATCATTTTTGTGACTTTAGTAAACTCATCAGATTCGATCTGAGATTATCATGCAAAAAAAACGAACGGTCATTCATCCGATAATCTCATCGTGTGTACCGGGCATAAGAGTGAGGGTCAAGAGATACAAAAGATGATAAGTGTGGGGGATGGGCTGATGGAGAAAATAAATGTATAGTTGTTAGGTGACGGCAGGATAGGCTTCTCTGAAGAGATGAGTTTTCTTGGATTGTCTAAAAGGGGACAGACTAGGAGATAATTGGACAGATTGGAGTAGGGAGTCTCAGAGGATAGAAGAGGCTCTGGAGAAGTCCTGGAGATGAGTATTGGAGGAGGTGACAAGGGAACTAGAGAGCAGGAGGTCTTGAGAGAAACAAAAAGAACAATTTGGTTAGTATTTTAAGACAAGGTTAGTGATGTCTCTAGCATGGATTGACACATATGGGGGTGAGAGAGGGCTGCACATCCCGATTTGAACACTAGGACACAAAAAAACATTTTCCCGTGGGACTTTAAAGCAGCAAAGAGGAATCAATGGTAGATAAAATGAAAATTTTATTGGAAAGATTGCAATGACGCATATACAGTAGGTGCCGCCGATATTGTAGATCTATCGCGCTCCCATTCCCGAGATTCTCGGCGACAGGAGTGCCGAGATCTCGGCAACAGGATGCCGACATCTCGCGCTCGCTGCAATAGCGAGAGGGAGACGCGGCACTGTATTGAACGGGATCCGACGTGGATTCCCGCCAATGCCAGGCACTGCGTTTGGTATGAATCCTGAGCGGGAACTCTGCGCCGGTTTTTAAAGAAAAAACCGGCATGGGTTCCCCCTCCTGGAGCATACCAGGCCCTCAGGTCTGGTCTGGATTTGAAGGGGAGCCCTACGCCAAAAAAACGGCGTGGGGGTCCCCCTCAGGGTCCAAACCAAACCCTTATCCGAGCACGCAACCTGGCAGGCCACAGGGGAAGAGGGGGGGACGAGAGCGCCCCCCCTCCCTCCTGAACCGTACCAGGCCACATGCCCTCAACATGGGGGGTTTGGTGCTCTGGTGCAGGGGGGCAACCTGCGGCCCCCCCACCCTAGAGCACCCTGCCCCCATGTTGATGAGGACAGGGCCTCTTCCCGACAACCCTGGCTGTTGGTTGTCGGGGTCTGCGAGCGGGGGGCTTATCGGAATCCGGGAGCCCCCTTTAATAAAGGGGCCCCCGGATCCTGCCCCCCCACCCTATGTGAATGAGTATGGGGTACATCGTACCCCTACCCATTCACCTGGTGGAAAAAAATTGCAATTAAAAAAAACAACACAGCTTTTTAAAGTTTTTTATTGCACAGCTCAGGGGGTCTTCTTCCGCCGCGCTCTCCGGTTCTTTCTTTCTTCTGCCAGGCCTCCGCTAACTTCTTTAGCTCTCTTGCTAGTGGAGGCCTGGTCTTCTCCATCGCCAGGCCCAGTCTTCTCCGTCGCCTTCTCCCCTCTTCTCCTCTCCGGTTCGTTCTTTCTTTCTTCCGCCGGGCCTCCGCTAACTTCATTAGCTCTCTTGCTAGCGGAGGCCTGGTCTTCTCCGTCGCCACGTCCGGCTCTCCGGTGTCCTTCTGCCGGCCCCTCCACTAACTTCTTTAGCTCTCTTGCTAGTGGAGGAGCCGGTCTTCCCGCCGTGGCCATTGGCGTCTTCTTCCCTCTTCTCCTTCTCGATGTTGACTCGTCGTGTCCTTTTGCAGAAATGCTAAATCTTCGGCCCGCAGATATTAATATAGGCTTCTCATGACGTCACAGTCACATGTTCCCCTGACGTCACAGTCACATGCTCCGGGGCCACCCAGAGCATGTGACTGTGACGTCATGAGAAGCCTATATTAATATCTGCGGGCCGAAGATTTAGCATTTCTGCAAGAGGACGCGACGAGTCAACATCGAGAAGAAGAAGAGGGAAGAAGACGCCGACGGCCACGGCGGGAAGACCGGCTTCTCCACTAGCAAGAGAGCTAAAGAAGTTAGTGGAGGGGCCGGCAGAAGGACACCGGAGAGCCGGACGTGGCGACGGAGAAGACCAGGCCTCCGCTAGCAAGAGAGCTAATGAAGTTAGCGGAGGCCCGCGGAAGAAAGAAAGAACGAACCGGAGAGGAGAAGAGGGGAGAAGGCGACGGAGAAGACTGGGCCTGGCGCCGGAGAAGACCAGGCCTCCACTAGCAAGAGAGCTAAAGAAGTTAGCGGAGGCCTGGCAGAAGAAAGAAAGAACCAGAGAGCGCGGCGGAAGAAGACCCCCGGAGCTGTGCAATAAAATACTTTAAAAAGCTGTGTTGTTTTTTTTAATTGCAATTTTTTTCCACCAGGTGAATGGGTAGGGGTACGATGTACCCCATACTCATTCACATAGGGTGGGGGGGCCGGGGGCCCCTTTATTAAAGGGGGCTCCCGGATTCCGATAAGCCCCCCGCCCGCAGACCCCGACAACCAACGGCCAGGGTTGTCAGGAAGAGGCCCTGTCCTCATCAACATGGGGGCAGGGTGCTCTGGGGTGGGGGGGGGGCGCAGGTCGCCCCCCTGCCCCAGAGCACCAAACCCCCCATGTTGAGGGCATGTGGCCTGGTACGGTTCAGGAGGGAGGGGGGCCGCTCTCATCCCCCCCTCTTCCCCTGTGGCCTGCCAGGTTGCGTGCTCAGATAAGGGTTTAGTTTGGACCTTGAGGGGGACCCCCATGCTGTTTTTTTGGCGTAGGGCTCCCCCTCAAATCCAGACCAGACCCGAGGGCCTGGTATGCTCCAGGAGGGGGAACCCATGCCGTTTTTTTCTTTAAAAACCGGCGCGGAGTTCCCGCTCAGGATTCATACCAAACGCAGTGCCTGGTATTGGCGGGAATCCACGTCGGATCTCCGTCTACCGGCAATGCGTGTTGCGCATTGTGAAAGGAACATTTTTCCTTTCCCGATTACGAGACAGCTCGGCGCTAGCTCTCGCGACGGAGCTCATAGGGTGTCAATATCGCCGCTAGAAGTGGCGAGATTGACACAATATCGGTGGCACCTACTGTAGCATAAAAAGATAAATCATGAATCTTATGAGCTCCGGTAATTAAAAAACCAACAAAGGAACACAGAAATAATACAATTCACATACATATAGTGTACATTTAGGATAGTGTGACATTACAAATTTAATGCATTACGGATCCGCCATGGAATGGGAGGTGGGCGCCTTGGCGCCTTGGCCAATACGGACCCCTATTGGGAACGCTGGGAGTGCATACGCAATTACGCTTTTAATACGAAAGTCTCCGGTTTCACCATTCAATTCGACACAGAGGGTAAATATGCAATTTTTCATCAACTATGATCGATTTAGCAATCTGTTTTCCCTGTGCGTTTCTTAATAAATTAATACTTTGAAAAATTTGCCTACCCAATTACTCTTTATGACAGAAAACGCAGGAAACATGATTAATTTGTATATATAATCTTCTATTATTCTTTTTGATGTCCTATAGAACAATTTAATCCCCTTGAGGAAGACCTAGAGAGGTCAAAATGCATCGGGGTCTCTTCTACAGTACATCGTAATGCATTAAATTTGTAATGTCACACTATCCTAAATGTACACTATATGTATGTGAATTGTATTATTTCTGTGTTCCTTTGTTGGTTTTTTAATTACCGGAGCTCATAAGATTCATGAATTTATCTTTTTATGCTATATGCGTCATTGCAATCTTTCCAATAAAATTTACATTTTATCTACCATTGATTCCTCTTTGCTGCTTTAAAGTCCCACGGGAAAATGTTTTTTTAAGGTTAGTGATGTGGCTGGGGGCTGAGTTTATAGGTCGTTGTTAGTATCTTGAATTTAATTTGCAGGGTGAGTGGAGGGATCGGCACACTGAGTGGTTGGTAAGGTGGATAAGTCTGGCAGCAGCATTCACGAAGGACTGAAAGGGGGCTAGCCTATGTAAAGGTAATCCAATGATGAGGGAGTTGCAGTAGTCAAGGCGGGAGATGATCAGGGATGGAATTAGAAGCTTTGTGGTGTTATTGGTTAGGAAGGGGCATATCTTGTTGTGGAGGTTAAGGCAGCAAACTTTGGACAATGATCGGATGTGGGACCAAAAGGATTGTTCAGAGTCCAGGATTACACCTAGAACCTTGGCATGCGGGGATAGGATGATAGCTGAGCCATTGATTTTGACGGAGAAGTCAGGGGCAGAGGCACATGGGGGAGGAAAAAATATGAGCTTGGTTTTGGATAGATTGAGTTTGAGGAAGTGATGTGACATCAAGGCTGATATAGAATAAAATAAAAAAAGTAAAACCCCTATCACCCTCCCTCCAGACCCCTTTTACTGATCGCTGGCAAAAAAAATTGGAAATCCCCTTTCCACTTACCGTATATACTCGAGTATAAGCCGACCCAAATATAAGCAGAGGCACCTAATTTTACAACAAAAAATGGGAAATTATTGACTCAAGTATAAGCCTAGGGTGTCTCACTGTGTCCATGTGCATGCCACACTGTGCATATGCCTCACTGTGCCCATGCCTCACTGTGCCCATGCCTCACTGTGTCCATGACTAGACCGACGTTTAACATTTGAGTCTATGGAAGGGGTGCCATGGTTTGAAAAATAGGTGCTCCCAGGCAGTAGGTCCCCCAGACAACAAACTTTTCACACTTGTAGAGGAGAAATGTGGCTACATGTGTGCCAAGTTTCGGGACCAGGGGACCTAGGATCAGCTGGTACCGGGTCCCCAAATTCACCAGAGAAATTACCGTTTAACATGGGAGTCTATGGAAGGGGTGCCCGGCTTTGAAAAATCGGTGCTCCCCAGCTGTAGGTCCCCCGGACAATAAACTTTGCACACTTATAGAGGAAGAGTAGGGCTACATGTGTGCTAAGTTTGGGTTTGGGTCCGCAAAGTCCGGGAGATCAGGCACAAAAAGGTGACTCGAGTATAAGCCGAGGGGGGAATTTTCAGCACAAAAAAATGTGCTGAAGAACTCGGCTTATACTCAAGTATATATGGTACCTTTGTCCGTGATCAATATATACATTAAACCAGAGCTTGATGAAAAGTCCTTAACCACCTTAAGTCTAGACACTTTTACCCCCTTCCAGTCGCGGCCATTTTTCAGCTTTCAGCACTGTCATGCTTTGAAAGACAATTTCTCAGTCATGCAATACTGTAACCAAATTTAATTTGTAGCATTTTTGAGACAGATAGAGCTTTCTTGTGGTGGTATTAATTAACTACTGTTTTTTTTTATTTTGTTCTATATACATGAAAAAATATTGAACATTTTTTTTTATACTTTTCTGTATACAATTTTGCAAATAAATACTCTTTCTTTATAAATTTAGGCCAAAATATATTCTTCTGCATTTCTTTATTTAAAATAATGAAAATCAGCATATATTATTTAGTCTGTGTGAAAGTTATAGAGTCTACAAAGATATATATTTAGAAAATTGATCAGTCCTGATGTACTGACTGCCAAGCCTATTTCTTAAGTCCCTAAAAAGAAAGAACAGTACAGATATCCCCCAAGTTACCCATTTTTGGAAGGAAGATAGTCTTTGGCATTTAGTATGAGGCATGGTGAGTTTTAATTGTATTTTTTTGTCACAATATTTTGGAAAATTAAGAAATTTATTAAAATTAGTTTTTTCCTCACAAAATTGTCATTTTAACAAGTTATTTCTCACACACAACATGAGCAAACTTATGCAGCATACACACGGTCGGACAACAAATGTTCGACGGGAGCTTCTTGTCGGAAATTCCGACCGTGTGTAGGCCCAATCGGACATTTGCTGTTGGAGTTTCTGACAACAAAAATTTTAGAGCTGGTTCTCAAATTTTCCGACGACAAAATCTGTTGTCGTAAATTCCGAGTGCGTGTAGACAATTCTGACGCGCAAAATTCCACGCATGCTCTGAATCAAGTACGAGACGGAAGCGCTCGGTCAGGTAAAACTAGCGTTCATAATGGAGATAGCACATTCGTCACGCTGCTAATTTTTTAATCTTGTAATGCAGCGCATTCTCTTCTTCTTTATAATGCTAAAATAATTAAGTTGTTTTGCTGCTGATATTCACACAGAGTTCTGACAAACTGATTTCTTTATTATTTCTTGTGATCTCCTGAAGAATTGTTTTATTTTTTTTTAAGCCAGATCTCCATAATAATGTTTAAAATTTATTTTTATAGTCATCTTTTTTTCTTAATCAATATCTCCTGTTTTTTTTATAATTTTTTTCTAGTGATCTCCATAATATTTTTTTTGTTTTGTGTGTCAAGTTACCACAACACCATTATTATCTTGTATTTTTTAACCTCAAGGAGGTTGGTTGGTGTCCCTTGTTAATTTGACATTGTATATTTGAAATGTACCTGCCTACTCACAAACAAACTGTCCTTTTTGAAGTGAAACACACAGGCAAGTATTTGTGAAAAATAAATAGACATTTATTAGGGGTCATAACAAAATAAAGAGGAAGGCAACACTGGATAAACTGGTGAAATTGGCAAAGCCTTTGTACCCCAGGGCACACAACAACTATTTGACAGGCAAAATTGGTAGCCTGAGGAGTCCATATAATAGGGAGCACAAAAGAACAAAAATAATTCTAACTCAATCTTCATGGCACACATCGCAGTAGTCCCTAAACCTGACAAAGACCACACAGACTGTGCCAACTTTAGACCCATCTCACTCTTGAATGTGGACCTGAAACTGCTAGCCAAAATTCTAGCTAATAGATTAAAACCCCTTCTCACTAAAATCATAGGACCAGAACAATTTGGCTTCATTCCTGGTAGGGAAGCCCGTGACAATATCACAAAAGCACTGAACCTGATCCACTTTGCACGTAACTCTAAGACCAGGGGACTACTATTATCCACCGATGCCGAAAAGGCGTTCGATAGGGTCTCCTGGGACTATATGTTTTCAACTTGTACACATATAGGACTAGGCAGAAGCATGCTGTCATGGATAGCAGCATTGTATCAGAACCCACAAGCACAATTTTAAATAAACAACATACTTTCTGACCAAATAAAAATAGATAATTGAACCCGCCAGGGCTGCCCTCTTTCACCACTCCTTTTTATTATCTCCCTAGAACCGCTAATCAGAGCCATAAATCTCTCCAAAGACATCCAAGGATTCAAAGTAGACAAAAAAGAATACAAGATAGCTGCCTATGCAGAGGATCTACTATTCTTCCTCACACAACCCCACACTTCCATTCCTAACCTCCAGAAAATCTTTGATACATTTGGATATATCTCGAATGTTAAAATAAATCAAAACAAATACGAAGCACTAAACCTTACCCTCAGTCCAGACCAACTAAACCTACTGAAAACAAACTATTCATACAGGTGGGAAACAAGCACATTCAAATACTTAACCTAACCAACAATATAGACTCTCTTTTTAACGCTAATTACACCCCACTAATAAAATCAATTTCAAAAGATCTCCAAAAATGGACACCGAAAATGTTCTCATGGTTTGAAAGGGCTTTGATCCTAAAGATGACAGTAGTCCCCAGACTTTTATATATTTTCAACGCTCTCCCTGTCCAAATCCCTGATACCTTCTTCACTAAACTACTTAAAATACAGAGACACTTTCTTTGGGCAGACAAGAAACCCAGAATAAACTTTAGACTACTCACCTTACCCAAGTGCAAGGGAGGTATCGGACTACCGGACTTGAAAAAATACCATCAAGCATCTCACATCACCAGACTGATTGACTGGCATTGCCACGGTAAAGAGAAAGACTGGGTCCAATTAGAACATCAATTAGCTACTCTCTGAACCCTTTTTTACCCATGGACGTTACATTCAAAAGCAACTAGGACATTAGACCATCCCCTGATAGCAAACACACTTAAGATTTGGCATAAACTAGCAGGCCCATATAAATTTGCCTCAATCCCTGGTCCTCTAACGCCAATTACCAACAATTACCAACAACCCGGATTTTTACACGGGCCTTAACCAAAAAAAAATTCCAAACCTACTGGCCTCCCAATGTATGGCTGGATCCACAGTCAAGACGTATGAAGCGCTACGAACAGAGTTTGGTCTCAAATATGTCCTTTGTAGAGATGGTAGAGATGGTGGACATCTTGAAGAGGACTGACTATGATGGGAAGTATGGACTGTACCCCAACCCAAATGTGAGAAAGGCCTAGATCATGACTAAAGTTGTGAGAAGTCTGCACATGAATTTTGGGGTACGACGATCCAAGGAGCAATTGAGGAAACGCTGATCAGACCTGAAATTGAGGGAGCACGATCAGTAGAGAAGGATCAGGAAACTGCTTCTAAAAAGTAAGTATTTGTCCTGTGTTCCTATTATTATTATCACTTGCATGTTGCTACACGTGCTTTTCTTTACTGTTGTACAGTTTAAAATGTCAACTTTTAGGTTCTTGGGCACAGTAATCGGTTGTAGTAAAGATCATCCTTTCGCCCACTAATACAATGTTTTTGACAGATACAGGTTAACTACATTTGGTCATGCATATTTGTATTAAAAGAAGTTTAGTACATTGTTGTCTAGATGTGTTTGTAACTAGAATGAAATGCAAACTTGATTCAGTGTAAGGAGAGGACTCTCAGCAGCTGTTTACACATCTGGACTCCGGAGTAATAGTGTGGGACACCAGAACAACTTTTTTAGGGTGTCCCACACAGGTGCTCCAGTGAATACTTGGGGTGTCTCCATGTGTGAAACTTGTCCAAAAAAGGTAAGTATTACAGCTTTGGTAAGGGAAAAAATCATGTCTTCAGCTTGGAACTCTGCCAAAACAGACAATTCTACCATACTTCCAAGCAATGTTTCATATTCCTATTTCTGGCCTCAAATATCTGTGTGCTAAGTATACCTTTTGTTTAATTTACATAGGGGAGAAAAGACTCAGGACATCTGAGGACACCAGGAACCCCACACCTCATAAAGAAGGGGAACTCAGCACACCACAACCTGAGGATGTGGAGGGAGGAGAGGTTTATGAAGTGGCCAAAATAGTGACCACAACAGGTCAGTGTCTGAGACCACAGCTTCAGGTAATAGATGTATGCCTGCATATTTATAATACATGGTGTGTTTTTTTTATTTTCGGTGATGTGGATGTTGTGGAAGAAGAAACTTGTTTCACCAGTGCAAGTGCAAACATCCTCATCAGGGAGATAATGGTGTGCAATCGTGATTAGGGATGAGCCGAACACCCCCCAGTTCTGTTCGCACCAGAACCTGCGAACGGCCCGAAAGTTCGCGCAAACTTTAGAACCCTATTAAATACAATGGATGCGAACGTTCGAAATCAAAAGTGCTAATTATAACAGCTAATATGCAAGTCATTGTCCTAAAAAGGGTTTGGGGACCCGGGTTCTGCCCCAGGGGACATGTATCAATGCAAAAAAAGTTTTAAAAACGGACGTTTTTTCGGGAGCAGTCATTTTAATGATGCATAAAGTGAAAAAAAAGTGAAATATTCCTTTACATATCATACCTGGGGGGTGTCTAAAGTATGCCTGTGAAGTGCCAATCATTTCCCGTGTTTAGAACTGTCCCTGCACAAAATGACATTTCTAAAGGAAAAAAATGGTCATTTAAAACTGCTTGCGGCTTTAATGTAATGTCTGGTCCCAGAAATATGGATGAAAATCATTGAGAAAAATGGCATGGGTACCCCCCCCATCCCACTACCAGCCCCTTTGGGTCTGATATGGATATTAAGGGGAACGCTGCACCCAAAATTAAAAAAAGGCCCTATATCCTCTGAACAGCAGTATACAGGCGGTGCAAACAAGACAGGGACTGTAGGTTTGTTCTTAAGTAGAATATTTTTCTAATTTGGAACAGGTACATTTTTTAAGTCTAGGGCCTCGTACACACGGCCGAGATTCTCGTCGAAAAAAACATGTCGTTTTTTTCGACGAGATTCTTGGACAAGAAAATTGTCCCGGCCGAGTGTACACACGCTCGATTCAAAGAACCCGCGGTTCTTTGAATGGAGCGTACGCGGTGACGTCATCGACTACGACGAGCATGCGCTCGTCACATTCGATGCCGTCGCCGCCATCTTGGTATACCCTATCTATGCCTAGGAAGCTACCGCGCATGCGTCGAATTCATTTCGAACATGCTTGGGCTTCCGGGAGGACAGGTAAGTGTACACACACACACTTTACTCGTCGAGAAACATGCCGACGAGAATCTCGACGAGAAAATAGAGAGCAGGTTCTCTATTTTCTCGTCGAGATTCTTGTCACTTTTTTTGACGAGAAACCATACACACGAACGAATTTCTTGGCAAAAAATCTCTGCCAGCAAGTTTCTTGCTGGTTTTTGCCGAGAAACTCGTTTGTGTGTACGAGGCTTAGCTCTAGCCAAAAATTCTACTTTTAAGCTTTTTGTAGGAACATAGGGAAGGGTTATCACCCCTGTAACATTTGTTTTGCTGTCTGTGCACTGTTCAGAAGATTTCACCTCACTTTCCGTCCCAATGACAAATGTTTTTGGAAAAGTGGGGTTTTTATTGAAACAAGGATTGGTGATAAAGCATCAGTAGAGAGGAGACACCTTTTTCCCATATTAACTTTTACAGGAGAGAATTTCCCTTCCTAGGGGTAGATTTCCTCTCACTTCCTGTTGTCTCCTTCCGTTTGCAAGTAGGAATCATTTGTAAGTTGGATGTTTGAAAGTAGGGGCCTGCCGTATATACTCTGCAGAAATTTGCCCCTTAGGTGTTGGTGTTGCCACAACAATGTAAGCACTCACAGTTACTCTTGGTGGGTGCTGGAACGCTCTGCTGTGAACTATATCAGGATTTGTAATTACATGCCATTGTTGAACAGTGGTAGGAAAAATTGGACCTTTGGTGGTGGTGCTGGTGTCACAACACTGTAAGCCCTCACAGTTACTCTTGGTGGGCGCATGAATGGGCCCTGCTGTGAATTATTAGATCAAGAATTGTAATTGCATGCCCCTGTTGAACAGGGGCTGAAAAATTGGGCCTTTGGTGGAGGCGGTGGTGCTGTTGCCACAAGACTGTAAGTCCTCACAGTTACTCTTGGTGGGTGCAGGAATGGGCCCATCTGTGAAATATTAGATCAAGAATTGTTATTATATGCCCCTGTTGAACAGGGGCAGAAAAATTGGGCCTTAGGCACTGGTGCTGGTGCCACAACACTTTAACCCATCACAGATACTGTATTTGGAGCGCAGCAATGAGCCCTGTTGCAAAGCATTGCATCAAAAATTGTAATTACACGCCCCTGTTAAACAGGGGCTGAAAAATTGGGCCTTAGCCACTGGTGCCACAACACTTCAACCCATCACAGATACTGTATTTGAAGCGCAGCAATGAGCCCTGTTGCAAAGCATTGCATCAAAAATTTTAATTACACGCCCCTGTTAAACAGGGGCTGAAAAATTGGGCCTTAGCCACTGGTGCCACAACACTTCAACCCATCACAGATACTGTATTTGAAGCGCAGCAATGAGCCCTGTTGCAAAGCATTGCATCAAAAATTGTAATTACACGCCCCTGTTAAACAGGGGCTGAAAAATTGGGCCTTAGCCACTGGTGCCACAACACTTCAACTCATCACAGATACTGTATTTGGAGTGCAGCAATGAGCCCTGTTGCAAAGCATTGCATCAAAAATTGTAATTACACGCCCTTGTTAAACAGGGGCTTAAAATTTTTGCCTTAGCCACTGGTGCCGGCACCCAGAACCACAAATGTTCTTCCAAGCTATCGGCAGGATCATTGAGGAGGAAGAGGATAGTCAGTCAACATAACAGGACAGTCACTTAGCATCATCATAAGCAGTCTTGAAGGGATGTGACATTTCAAAAAAAATTATTCGGTTACATCAGCTTCAGGTGCTTGGTAGCTGGTGGTGATCCAAGACTGGTTCATCTTTATGAAGGTCAGTCGATCAACCGAGTCGGTGGACAGGCGCACCCTGTGATCGGTTACAAAGCCACCAGCAGCACTGAATGTGCGAAGAATGCTGGATGCAGGACAGGCCAGTAGCTCAATTGCATACTGTGCAAGCTCTGGCCAGTGATCCATCCTCAAGACCCAGTAAGCCAAAGGATTTTCGATGGGAAAGGTGTCCAAGTCTGACCTTTCCCCTAGGACCATGTAAATCAGACGCTGGCGATGGTTGCTGGATCCGAGCATACCTTGGGGCTGCGGACTAAAAAATTGTCTGAACGCATCGGTCAGGCGGCCACCTTCCCCACCGCTCCTTCTTTGACTGACCGAAGCCTCAGTAACTCGTTGTCCAGGACAAGGAGTTTGTAACCTCCCAGTCTCTGTGAGCGCGTTGCACAGACCTTTCTGCAAGGCCTCCCGGAGATGTCTCGTCCTCTGCTCCCTCTGCAACGGCAAGATAAGGTCCGCAACCTTACCCTTGTATCGTGGATCAAGGAGAGTGGCCAGCCAGTAATGGTCCCTCTCCTTGATCCGAAGAATACGAGGATCCTTCCGCAGAATTTGCAGGATCAGGGAGGCCATGCAGCGTAGGTTAGCTGAGGCATTCAGTCCGGAGTCCTCTGGGTCACTAAGGATGACATGATCTGCAGCCACCTCCTCCCACCCACGTACAAGTCCATGGGTTTCTTGGGACTGTAAATCATCCCTAAAAGACTGCTGCTGTTGATGCTGAGTTCCAGGTTCTACCTCCATGCTGACACAATCCTCCTCCTCCTCTTCCTCTTCCTGTGCGATGGTTGGGACAGAAGGAACACTGTCTGGGTAAAGGGGGCCTTGAGAGGCAAGGAAGTCCTCCTCTTCCTGCCTCTGTTCTGCCTCAAGTGCCCTGTCCATTATTTCACGCAGCGTATGCTCCAACAGGTGGACAAGAGGTACAGTGTCACTGATGCATGCACTGTCACTGCCTACCATCCTCGTGGCCTCCTCAAATGGTGCCAGGACAGTGCATGCATCCCTGACCATGCCCGACTGGCGTGGTGAAAAAAACCCGAGCTCCCCTGACCCTGTCCTGGTGCCATAGTCGCACAGGTACTCATTGATGGCCCTCTGCTGCGTGTGCAGCCGCTGCAGCATGGCCAACGTTGATTTACACCTGGTGGGCATGTCACATATAAGGCGGTTCTTGGGCAGGTTCAACTCCTTTTGCAGCTCAGCCAGCTGAGCACTGGCATAATATGATCTGTGGAAATGCACACAGACTTTCCTGGCCTGCCTCAGGACATCCTGTAAGCCTGGGTACCTGCCCAAGAACCGCTGCACCACCAGGTTAAGGACGTGAGCCACACAGGGCACATGGGTCAGTTGTCCCTGTCGGAGGACGGAGAGGAGGTTGGTTCCATTGTTGCAAACCACCATTCCTGGCTTAAGCTGGTGTGGCGTCAACCACCTCTCGGCCTGCCCCTGCAGAGCTGACAGAACCTCTGCCCCAGTGTGGCTCCTGTCCCCCAAACACACCAGCGCAAGCACGGCATGGCATATTTTTGCCTGCGTACTTGCATAGCCCCTTGTATGCCTACGGAGCACCACTGGTTCCGAGGACAAAGCACAGGAAGAGGCCATGGAGGAAGAAGAAGAGGAGGGGGTGGAGGAGAGAGGTGTGTCACAACCAGTAGTAGCATTTTGGAGGCGTGGCGGCGGAACAACCTCCAACACTACTGCACCTTGTCCTGCATCCTTCCCAGCTGCCAAAAGAGTGACTCAATAGGCCGTGAAAGAAAGGTAACATCCCTGTCAATGCCTGCTGGGCCATGAGTCAGCGGTAATATGCACCTTACTGCTGACTGCCCTGTCCAGCAAGGCATGGACATTGCCTTCCACATGCCGGTAGAGAGCCGGAATCGCCTTCCATGAGAAAAAGTGGCGTTTGGGAACCTGCCACTGAGGAACCGCACATTGCACAAACTCACGGAAGGGGGCCGAGTCTACCAACTGAAAAGGCAGCAGTTGAAGTGCTAGCAATTTAGCCAAGCTAGCATTCAACCGCTGGGCATGTGGATGGCTGGGAATGAACTTCTTTCGACGTTCCAGCAGCTGGGGCAGGGAAATTTGCCTGCTACAATCGGACATCGGTGTACTGCTAGCAGAGTGCCCGCAAGTACTTGGCTGTGACACACCTAATTCTACACCTTCATTCCTCTCAGTGCAGGTTTCAGAGAGGACTGAAGGTATAGTGGGGTTTGAGATCCCAGCTGATGAGGAGCAAGGAGAGGTACGCTTTGTTCTTTGGTGTGGGTCTTTAAAGTACGCTTGCCAACGAGCTGCATGGCAGGTCAACATATGTCTGGTCAAGCATGTGGTGCCCAAGCGGCTGATGTTTTGGCCACGCGAGATACGCTTGAGACATATGTTGCAAATAGCAGCGGTGCGATCTGATGCACTCGACTCAAAAAAGGCCCACACCAAAGAACTTTTGGAATAACCATTGTAGGTTGGGCGGTGGGAGTCCTGAAAGGTCGGCGGGGAACGGAGCGTTTCACACGTCCACCATGATCAGAAGCCGTGCATGAGTCCCCCACAAGGTATTTTAAAGAGGCATGGTGAGTCTTTTGAAGACTTAATTTTGGGAAAATCCAAAATATATATATTTTTTTTTAAAACAATGTTGTAAATTTATTAGGATATTTCTCTGGCACAGCATGGGCATACTCAGAATTACACCCCAAAACACATTCTATGACTCCTCCTGAATATGATGATAACACATGTGTGAGCCTTTTTCAATTTGTTGTTTACAAGCCGTTACTGGTTGTGAAAGCCTCTGATCAAACTGATCTTGGTTTGATAATATGCTTTTGAGCTCAGAGGAGAGATCTGGCGTTTAATAGACTCCAGGTCTCTCCAAAAAGAGTACCTGTCATGCTTATTGCTATCGATAGGGATGTTGTTCATCCCTTGTGATAGCAATAAAGTTGCTAAAACATTTTTTAAGAGATAGTGTAGAAAAAAAAAATTTAAACAAAATAAATAATACAATTTAAAAAAGTGAAAGCATCCTCGTCTCCTCCATACTCACACGCAAATGGGTCCTGGGCGCATATGTAAATGGCGATCGCACCACAAGTGAGCTATGATCATGAATGTCAGAGTGAGAGCAATAATTCTAGCACCAGACCTCCGGTGTAACTCTAAACTGGTAACTTGTAAAAATAACAAAATAAAAATTACAGCGCTGATTTATTAATATAAATTATTCTCTAGTGTGAAAATCTATGCACAATAAATCATTCAATAAATATTGTCATCAAATAAAGTCCACCAGGGGGCGTAGCCTGCTGCGGACCGGGATGGCTGCCTGAACCCAGAGCTCAGCTCCACGGCCTGGATTACCGCAACGATCGGCAACCTTCCTTCCCTTCTACAGCACCATCTGTGAGGGGAAGGACAGAGGACACCCCGATGCATGTCCAGAAGATGAAACAAGCTGCCTGCACCGCGCCGTCTGACTCACTATTATCCCTCCACCGCAGCTATGCAGACAGCCCAAGATGGCGCCAGTCCAGGAGACTCACACCATGTGGACACAGCCAGTCTGCCTGCCAGTGTCCAGGTACATCTACCACGACCAGGAGGCATCCCCGGCAGCACCAACACAGACAGCATGGACACCCTGCCTCCTCAGATTGATTCCCCAGCGGGACAACAAGTGGACAGAGGTAAGAGACTGGCATCCTCCCCTGCTAACTCCCCATGCAAGCAGCCCCAGTTTAAGAAACAACTCTGGTCAGATGTGATTACAGGCACACACAACACAGACCAGCTTTCCTCCCTAGCCTCTGTCCCTGTCACAGACAACCCAGTATCTGAGGCAATTCTTAAATCCATGCTGATAACTCTGCAAAAAGACCTGCATAGAGAATTACAAATCTCCATGTCACAGATGCATGACAAAATAGACTGCGTTGAAGAAAGAGCATATGCTATGGAAGAAAGCATGCAGCATTATTTCAAAGCACACAATGAATTACTAGATGCGCATGAACACCACAATGAGGAAATTCACCACATAAAAATGAAATTAGCAGATTTGGAAGATCGCTCCAGGCGCAACAATATAAATTTCAGAGGAATTCCAGAGGCGATCAAATCAAATTAAATAATTCCTTACTTGCAGCAACTTATCTCCACATTTCTTCCCCGCCTTAACACCCGTGATATGCTGATTGACCGGGCACACAGAATCTCTAAGCCATCACATCTGCCAGGTGACGTCCCGAGAGACATTCTAGCCCGTATCCATTTCTTTCACATTAAGGAGCAAATCCTCTCCACCACTAGAGCCTCAAAACCACTACCAGCGCCATATGCCAATATCAAGTTGTTCACTGACCTCTCTCCAGCCACAATGGAAATGCGCAGAGCCTTTACACCTATCACCTCTATTCTCTAACAGAAGAAAATAGTCTATAGATGAGGCTTTCCAACAAAATTGCTGGTCACACACCAACAGCAAATTGTCCCCATCCTGATTCCTAAGGATGGATACAAAAAACGAACAAACTGGGGTTTCCTCCCCATTGCTTCCAGAGACACTGGTCAAAACAGCATCTCCCCCAGACCATCCGTCTCCAGTAAACCGATATCCAACTCGGACTGAGACGACTAGACCAGAACAATACTCAGTCCTCTCATCCACTGTAATCCACCATGGGCGGTAATTACTCTCCTGTTCTTTCTTTTTTCCACCCCCCAGGTCATAGTGTGCTAAGCACACTGAATTACACTATTTGTTATTTGTTGTTTGAACGGTTTACTTAAGCATTGTTTATAGTTCTTTTTATAGTTATATCACTGTGCTCTAAATACTATACTATATACCATGTATACTTTTCTATTGCATAACCTGATTTATTCTTACTAGTGTACCCGTTTGATAAACCCGGAAGGTATAGTCTTTATCCTTTTACCTCCTACACCACACACAAACTGCCATTATGACCATTATGATCACGTCCATAAATGCCAATTGCCTAAATTCCCCCTTTAAGCGTAACCTTCTTTGGAAAGAAGCCCTGGCTCACCATGCTGATGTTCTCTGTGTGCAGGAGACCCACTTCTCAAAGCTTAAACCACCCTCCTGCCCTCACAAGCGCTTCCCTCATTGCTTTTTTGCGAATACCCCCCAAAAAAAGGGGGGTAATGATCGCCATAAGCACAGTAGTAAACTTTGTGCTGCATCATTGCGAGTCTGATGAGGAGAGAAGGTACCTAATTCTCTCAACCACAATTGACAACCGCCCCCTCACTATAGTAAACGTATATGCCCCAAACACGGCACAAAGAAAGTTCTACTCAACCCTCATCTCTAAACTGGCCCCCTATAGATCCTCACCCTTAATCATATGCAGAGATTTTAATGAAATTGTGGATCCTGCACTAGACACATCTAATCCATCAAAGCGCAGACCCTCTGCACTCGCTGCTTTACTCAAAAAAGAAGACCTCTATGATTCCTGGAGGTGTCTACACGATATGGAAAGAGACTATACCTTCTTTCTTCCCCACACCAATCTTACTCATGGATTGATCTGATTATCACAGATAAACACCTACTACAATCCATATCCAACTCACATATAGGAACAATATCGTGGTCCGACCATGCACCAGTCACAATCAAATTATCTCCACTCTCCCATTCACCCAGACACACTATCTGGAGATTGAATACCTCCCTTCTAAACAACCCCTTATTTGAATCACAAATACAATCTGAGATTGAAAACTACTTCCTGAAAAATGAAAACTCTGTAGAGAATCACACCATTTTGAGGAACGCTCATAAAGCTTGCCTACAAGGTCTCTTTATAAAACTAGGAGCGCACTGAAAAAAAATTCAATCTTCCATCACAGAGTCCCTGTTAAAACAGATTCGTGCACTAGAAGTCGTAAATAAACAACGTCCCTCTATCAATACGTCTTCAGATCTAAAAAATCTCAGATATCAACTCAGCGAACACCTTCGAGCCAGATTTGACTACTATATTAAACGCCTCAGGTTACAATCATACAAATCAGGTGCTTTCATGGCCAGACAGTTCAAAAGACAACTTTCCAACAAAAAATTGCATTCCTCACAAATACTCAAACGTATAACCAACCCACTTGATATTGCAAATGAGTTCAGTAAATTTTACTCCAATCTCTATAATATTACAGACACAGACCCTCTACCCCCCCCCCCAATCAAAAAGACATTGCAAGTTTCTTATCCTCTATTCGCCTCCCCTCCATTTCCCCGGCGCAACTTGACCTCCTCTCTGCACCCTTCTTACCCGAGGAGATTCATAAGCTCATCAAACAGCTCCCCCTGCATAAAGCCCCAGGCCCCGATGGCCTTCCCAATGAATATTACAAATGATTTGCCGAACCTCTAGTCCCTTACTTGTGTAACACCTATAACCAATTCGCATCCACAGGCAACATCCCCAAATAATCTATTGAAGCACTAGTAGTCACCATCCCAAAACCAGGAAAATCTCCGGACAACCCTGCCAACTACCGCCTAATTTCGCTCCTTAACACGGACACAAAATTATATGCAAAACTCCTAGCTCAACGTCTTTCGACAGTCATTCCCCACATTATCCACCCAGTCCAGGTGGGTTTTGTCCCAGGTAGACAGGCATCAGATGGTACCAGACGCTTTATTGATCCTATACAACGGGCCGAAAATAATCAAACGCCTTCTCTCTTCCTCTCATTGGACGCAGAGAAGGCCGTATATAGAAGAAGTGCTCCGCAAATTTGGAATATCAAGAACATTCCTGTCAGCTATATTGGGCCTTTACACCCATCCGAGTGCACGCGTCTGGACCTCTGGTATTGTGTCAAACCCCTTTAAGATCACCAACAGCACGAGACAGGGATGCCCGTTATCTCCCCTGATATTTGCCATGATAATGGAACCGCTAGCGCAATCCATTAGATCTGACCCCCACATTTCAGGAATCAAAATTGGAAACACAGAGCACAAAATTGGCCTTTATGCAAATGATGTTATTATAGCACTCACAAATCCCTCAATATCCCTTCCGGCAGTCCAACGCATCTTAGATTCATTTAGCGCAATTTCTCTATATAAACGAAATCACAGTAAATCCCTTATGCTTAATCTAGGTTTAGACCGCCAAACTACTACTTCCATCTCGTCCGAAACCCCCTTAGCTTGGGCCCCCAATTCCTTCCTACCCTACTTAGGAATCCAATTGACATTCCCAAGCAAAATTTTACTACAAACTAACTTTGAAGACCTCGTTGGAAAACTGATGCGTCTGTCCAAAGAACTACTCAGTATCCCGGCCTCTTGGGCGGGCAGAATTGCTCAGGTCAAAATGTATTTACTCCCACATATCCTGTACTTTTTTCAAACAATTCCCCTTCCCATTCTACAAGTCCACATAAGAAAACTCCAGGGTATTATCAATACCTTTATCTGGCAACAGAAACATCCTAGGGTGAAAAAAGCTATACTCACGACCCCTGTGCAACCTGGTGGCCTGGGAGCACCTGACATTCAAGCATATCACCGTGCAACGATTCTCGATCAACTAAAATCCTGGTGGGCAACAGAACACTATACCACTTGGAAGCAGATAGAATCTACCGCACTCTCTTCTAGCCCCAAACTCTTCCTGGCTGCCACCTGGCTTAACCTCAAACCAACGTATCACCCACTTGGCACTATCACTATCACTGCTTCTCTGAAGGTGTGGAAGGCAATCTCTCAGCTAGACAAAGGACTGTCACCTGACATACTGTCATTAATACCTATTGAAGCTATACAACTTCTGGCAACTGACCTATCCCTTTCAGAATAGATAATTGGCGGTATCTCCAATTTAGGAATGCTATTCTCATCATCAGAACTACACCCCTTCTCCTACTTGCAACAAAAGTTTGACTTATCCTCTAAAACATTCTTACTTTACCTCCGGATAAGATCAATCTTATCTAACTAACCTGGTCATCAGAAAGCTCTCTGTCATAGGATCTGCTGAAATTCTACAAGTCAAAACTTACCAAAGCTAAGGGAATCTCTTTGGCCTACAAATTGCTCACCACACCAACCTTGGAATCGCTTTCCTCATCCATCAGATATTGGTCCATATATATGGATCAGCCTCCTCCAACTGAACTCTGGCAAAGAGCCCTCAGAATCCCCTTGCGTCTTTCCCATTGCATCTCCCACTGGGAATCTCTGCTGAAACTCTTCCACAGATGGTACTACACCCCTGATAGACTTGCAAAAATCTACCCCTCTGCCTCACCTAATTGTTGGAGAGGATGCAACAGTAGAGGATCTCTACAACACATCTGGTGGGACTGTCCACACATCAAGACCTACTGGAAAACAGTAATGAACCTAATATTCTCCTTGTACGACATTTCCATCCCAATGTCCCCACTAGACCTGCTTCTGGGTCTATCAATTTCTTCTTGGCCTAAGCACTTACAACCCTTGGTAACACACATACTGATAGCAGCCCGCCTAGATTTGGCAAAAAAATGGAAATCAATTCACCCTCCTGTCTTGAAAGACATCATTGATCTGCTCAACCTGCTCTTCCAAATGGAATTCTCATTTGCCAAGGCTAATATAACTACAAATTTTTTCTACATCTCCTGGGAAAAATGGATCACCGACCGGAGAAGCACATCCCTGCTCTAATAAAAAAAAAAAGAAATGGATTGGACCAACCTATAAATGCTAACAGAATCTGGACTAAGCCTCATAACTCGGAGCAGCTACTTACCTACTCATACTGAGATTCTCCAACAGGACTAACCCTGCCCAACCCAACTATCCTCATAAAGAACTTACACGGTACTTTCCAAATTTTCTACTTAGTTACGTGCATTCTTTCGATCAGTAAAAGAGTTGGATCTCTAGATCTAATGTACACGGTCAAGATAGGGACTCACATCTTATCTCTATAGTCACTTGCTTAATTTTGTTATAGTATGTCAACTGATTAACAAAATGTTTAAGTTTGTCAACTTTCTGTACCTAAACCAAGCCAGGGTATGCCCAATCGGCAATGTTTTGTAAGTACATTTTCGAAAATAATAAAAAAAAGAATGTATTAAAAAAAAAAGAAAAAAAGTCCACCAAACAATACATGAAAATATTTTTAACCAAAATGTATTTAAAATCAAATAAAGCAATACAACTGTGTAATGACTAAAAATATCACTTAGGGGTTTATGTATATTTATAGCTGCTGATTATTGGTAAAACAAAGGTTATTTGGTTCACAGATTTGCAATATAATTTTCCCACCATTTATTATATTCATCAGCATGGAAGAGTTTATACATTTATTTGGTAACCTGTAAAGGCTTTTATTTTTATTTATTTTTCAAAATATTTTATTGTCAAAGGAACAAAGTACAAAGACATAATAAAGTGACAGGGGAAGTGTCACCTGGAATCTTTTTTTTTTCCACACATTGAGTATTGCTTACTGCTATAAAATACAATAAAATACAAGAAAAGGCTTGCAACACAGCCGTTAATTGAAGTGCACTAAGTATATAACCAATTAAACAATAAGGGTTAGTTGAAAAAAGGATGGGATCTTAGTCTGGTAAATTCCATCGTTTGAAAGTGTGTCCAGCATGCCCATTTAATTCCAATTTTTTGGGGGGTGTCCCATGCAATTTGGATCAGTTCTTCCATTTCGGCTTTTCTTTTATTTCTCCCAAACCATTCCTTGAGTGATGGGATGTTTTGGGACTTCCAATGTACAGGGATACATTGTTTTGTGCATTAATCAGATGCATCGCTAGTGATTTGTGGTATGAGTTATGCTGTATGGATGAGTGGTGTAGACGGAACTGGGCCGGGGAAAATTGTAGGTTGTAGGATGTTATGTGTGAGGTGATGCGGTGTACTTCCTTCCAGAAGATTTGGATATGTGGACATGTCCATCATATGTGCATCAATGTACCCCGTTCTTCCTGACATCTCCAACAGATTTCTGGTATTGAGGGTTTGAATTTGTGGAGTAGGGCTGGTGTGCGGTACCAGCGGGATTTAATTTTGTACCCACTCTCTTGTGCTGATACATCGATAGAGCCCTTGTGGATGTTAAGGTATATTTTTTCCCATTCCTCTGGTGTCAAGGGTGTAGGTATGTCACTTTCCCAAGCTTTACATGTTGTGGAGTCATTGGGTTGATGTTCCATGAAGAAGAGGGAATGAATGGTGGATATGAGGTGGGTTTGGGGAGGTGTTTGTGTACAAAGTCTTTTGAAAGGTGTTAGTTGTCTTGAGCAGGAAGATTTTTTGTCTAGTGTTCTTAGTAGGGATGAGCCGAACACCCCCCGGTTTGGTTCGCATTCAGAACATGCGAACAGGCAAAAAATTTGTTCAAACACGCCAACACCGTTAAAGTCTATAGGACACGAACATGAAAAATCAAAAGTGCTAATTTTAAAGGTTAATATGCAAGTTATTATCATAAAAAGTGTTTGGGGACCCGGGTCCTGCCCCAGGGGACATGTATCAATGCAAAAAAAGTTTTAAAAACGGCCGTTTTTTCAGGAGCAGTGATTTTAATAACGCTTAAAGTGGAGTTCCACCCTAAAAAAAAAAATACACAAAAATCCTGCAAAAGAATAGAAAAAAAATAGAAAAAAAAATGTACTTACCAGAACAGGCGGTTGCTATGCGGAAGTTCCTAATCTGCCTCTTCCTAGTCCTCGGCAGGTCTTCTTCCTTTGCCTACTCACTGTGTCTTCTGGTGAATGGGGCGCGCTACCTTCTGGGAACTGTGTGTATTCCAGAGAGCAACCGCCCATTCACAAAGTGCCGCGCGACTCGCGCATGCGCAGTAGGAAACAGGCAGTGAAGCCGCAAGGCTCCACTGCCTGTTTCCCTTAGTAAGGATGGTGGTGCTGGGACCTGCCAGGATCGAGGGATCGGCCTCGGGGGACCATCATCGCTGGCGACTAGGACAGGTAAGTGTCCTTATTAAAAGTCAGCAGCTACAGTGTTTGCGGGTGGAACCCCACTGTAAATCCAGTCTGTCCAGCGATGATCCATTCTCCAGCGATGCTCTCCAGCAAGGAACGACGCACGATCCTCCCTGCACCAAGGAATATTTCACTTTTATTGTTTCACTTTAAGCATTATTAAAATCACTGCTCCCAAGAAAACTGCATTTTTTAAAACTTTTTTTTGCATTGATACATGTCCCCTGGGGCAGGACCCAGGTCCCCAAACACTTTTTATGACAATAACTTGCATATTAACCTTTAAACTTAGCACTTTTGATTTCTCCCATTGACTTTTAACGGGTGTTCCGCGTCTTTTCGAATTTGTTGCGAACACCCCAAATTGTTCGCTGTTCGGCGAACGGGCGAACAGTCAATGTTCGAGTCGAACTCATGTTCGACCCGAACATAAAGCTCATCCCTACTGAACATATATGCTCCCAACACCCACCAAATTTAATTTCTCTGCAAAGTCATTTGCACTGAATAAGTGAGATTTTAAATTGGTTTCTGACATCAATATGGACACCACATCCTCAGCAAAATGAAGGGAATCCCCCTTGAAAAAATTCCTTACCACATACAATATATTTGATGTGTGGAGATGTCTTCACGGTTCCGAGAGGGACTATACGTACTTCTCCCACACCACAAATCATATTTGAGAATTGACATGTTTCTTTCGGATAAATGGACACTACAAAAAATCAGCGAATCTGTGATCCACACCACATCACAGAACATATCTCTGGCAGACTAACAACTATATATTACAGCACCCAAATTACTCACCAGAGATTGCAAATCAAATAACTGAATTTTTTGACCACAACATTGGCTGAGTGTCTGACCATGAGATGCTATGGAATGCGCACAAAGCATTTATACGAGGTATATTGATGAAAATGAGTTCAAATTATAAATGAAAGAGGACGCAGCGTTTTAACTCCCTAATGTCGCAAATTGTGAAAGTAGAGGAATCACACAAAACAAACCCCCACCTAACCCAGTCAACACAACTACTAATACTAAAGCCCTGTACACACGATAGGTTTAACCGATGAAAACAGTCTGATGGACTTTTTTCATCGGACAAACCGATCGTGTATGGGCCCCATCAGTCTTTTTTCCATCGGTGTTTAAAAATATAACATGTTTTAAATTTATCCGATGGTTAAAAAACCGATAGCAAATTACTATCATCTGTGGGGAACTCTATCGGATAAAAAACCCACACATGCTCACAATCAAGTCGACGCATGCTCAGAAGCATTGAACTTCATTTTTCTCGGCTCATCGGAGTGTTTTACGTCACCGCGTTTGGAACGGTCGGTTTTTTGACTGATGGTGTGTAGGCAAGACTGATGAAAGTCAGCTTCATCGGTTAAAAAAACATAGGAAATCCGATCATGTGTACAGGGCTTAACACAGGAACTTAGAACACTCCTACTCCAATCTTTTGAGAACACTCAAAGTAAAATAAAAGCCACTCCGTACTCCACCTCAAACAAAGCAGGAAAAATGCATGCAAGTCGTATTAAAGGGAGGAGGACCAAAGCTAAACTAACACATCCACACACTAACAAGAATCTAACTAAACCCCAAGACATTGCCAACGCATTTAGCAACTATTACAGCGATTTGTACAACATAAGACTAGATTCTTCAAGATTACAACCCTCTAAGGAATGACATAAACACATTCCTAAACCAGATAAATCTTCCAGTACTGACAGAGAGTCAATTGTCTAACCTGAACAACAACTTCACAGAAATTGAAATTCAAATGACTATTACAACACTTCCCACAGGCAAAGCTCCAGGCCCTGATGGGCTATCAGGGAAGTATTACAAACAATTCTCCAGACAACTAGCCCCACATCTAACAACCTTAATTAATAACGCTGCCTCCTCTTCCAAGTTTTCATCTGAATCACTGAAGCCACTGATTATCACACTTCCGAAACCAGGGAAGGAACCAACCTCGTCCCAAAATTTCTGTCCAATCTCTCTACTGAATCTAGACCTAAAAATGTATGCTAAAACAATAGCCACATGACTAATTAACATCATGCCTACACTTATCCACCAAGACCAATCAGGTTTCACGAAAGGGAGGAAAATGTCGGACGCTACTAGGAGATTGATAAATGCGATACATCATGCCGAGTCCTGTGTGTCAGGTCACCTAAGTTGCCAGATGACAGATGCACACCATAGGTCAGGAGTGCACCACAAGGTAGTGAACCCTATGGCTCACTGCTGAGGATGGAACACTGGGTGGTCAAGGAAGGCCGATCCACTGGAGCACAACAGGGATCCCACAGGGAGCTAGAGCCCAAGATTCCCCAGGGCGCAGAGTCTAAGATCCAGCAGGTGTTCACCAGAGCCTCTAGTGGTGAGGATGGCCTAAGCTGCAGCTGGATCCAGGTCACGGCCCCCAGAGTCCCCTAGGGTATAGAGGATAGAGGGGAAGCAGCAGCTCAGGATACAAGAGATAGTGAGAAGATAAGCCAAGGTCAGGGCGACAAGCAGACAAGGATAAACAAAGGACAAGCCAAAGTTCAAGGTCACAAGCAGACAGGGATAGTTGAGAA
This sequence comes from Rana muscosa, assembly GCA_029206835.1. Taxonomy (NCBI): domain Eukaryota; kingdom Metazoa; phylum Chordata; class Amphibia; order Anura; family Ranidae; genus Rana; species Rana muscosa. Next base: position 362,913,836 of record CM055118.1, on the reverse strand, counting down.
AAAGCCAATATCATAAACACAGAGACAGACGTAGCACACGGCAAGCAGTAACCCAAACACACAATGCTTAACAAACAACATTGATCAGCAAGGCAGACTTGCAGTGCACAGGTTAATATAGAGTTCTCTGATAGGGCCTGGGGTGGAGACATTCCGGGAGGAGAGATTATAAAAGCAGCCAGGTGAGAGTGTCTGGCCTCTAAGGTGAACACATGGCGAGGAAGGTAAGCTGACAGACAAACATTACTGCATATCCATGACACTGTGGAATGCCTTCTCTGCTTCTATCATTGGATGCAGAGAAGGCGTTCGATAGAGTACATTGGTCTTACCTACAAATGGTCCTACAAGAGTTTGGCTTCAGCGGTCACATTCTTAGGTCCATTATGACACTCTACACTACCCCATCAAGTATTTTCATCGGATATGCTATCCAGATCATTTCCCATAACAAATGGTACTAGACAAGGCTGCCCATTGTCCCCACTAATTTTCAATCTACTCATGGAACCCCCAGCAAAACACATCAGGACAAATCCCTCAATCTCCGGAATGATTATATATGAAACACCCCATAAAATAAGCTTATTCGCAGACGATGTGATCTTAATACTCACAAACCCGGCTCCTTCCCTGGTAGAGGTACAAAGAATTCTCCACTGGTTCAGCAATGTTTCCTACTATAGAGTTAACACGTCCAAATTGCACATCCTTGACCAAAGGCTTGACGCGACAACTAAAAACCTGTTACAACTGCAACATCCCTTCACGTGGGCAGAAAAAAGCATTACTTACCTACGAGTCCAGCTAAAAAAAATCTATGAAAAGTCTCTTCTCAACCAATTATAAACCATTTCTCACCAAATTACTCTCAGACACCCAACACCTAACGAAACACGAGCTTACGTGGTCTGGGAGACTCACAGCATTCGAAATGATGCACTTACCTCAAATACTAAAAAGCAAAATCCTAATCAAATCCTAATAAGCAAAAACTCCCCCTTTATCCTTACACATCAGCTAACTGACCTAAAAGACACATGGGATGGTACCCATGGTACTCCTCTACACACAAGAGATATTCAAGACTGGACTTAATCTTTAAAACCCAGAGAGACTTAATAAATGTTACCAAAGCTGAAAGCTGAAATAGGCATAATCTCAGTATCAGACCATGCACCCACCTCCATAACCCTGAAAGCTCAATCACCTAAATCAACAGTTTTTAACTGGAGACTCAATGCAGCATTGTTAACGGTCCAAACAATACAAACCGACATACACGACTCCATTAAGAACTATTTTGAGATCAACAAAGATACTGATGCAACTCCCTCAAACAACTGGGAAGCACACAAGTGTGTCATCAGAGAGGAACTGATAAAATGGGGCGCGAGAAAAAAAAAAGAGTGCAAAAAAGAAATCACAGCATTATCCAATAAAATAGCAAGACTAGAAACACAACATAAACAATACCCCTCCGCCACATTAGGTGATGAGCTTATACAATGTAGGAACTCCCTTAAACAGATCCTAGAACTCATGACCAAAAGATCCCTTTTCTTCCAAAAAAGCATCTTCTATGAACATTGAGAGAAAAGTGTGAAATACTTAGCCAGAGCACTTAAAGATGCAAAAACGGCAAGTTACATGCACACCATCCACAATAAAGAAGGGACACTAGAAAACAAACCGGAAAAAATAGCAGACATCTTTTACAAGTTTTACACTAAACTATATAACATACAACCCCAACATAAACCACCACACCTGTCAAAAAACAAAAGAAGAAATAATCCAAGACTTCCTGAAAGATAGCAAAATCCCATCTTAACACAAGGGATGTGGAGAAATTAGAAGAAACCATTTCCATAACTGAACTGCAGGCAGCAATCAACGACCTTAAACCAGGTAAGAGCCCGGGTCCTGACGGATTCACCTCCCAGTACTACAGAATATATACACAACTACTATCCAAACACCTTCTCACAGCCTTTAATTATTTAGCAAAAAAACAAAACAACTTGAACGCCTTCTTAATGTCATACATTTCAATAATCCGAAACCTGACAAATACCACACAGACTGCGAAAATTTCAGACCCATTTCTCTCCTTAATGTGGACCTAAAAATACTAGCAAAAATACTTGCAAATAGAATTAAACCCCAACTATCCCAAATCATAGGACCGGAACAAGTAGGCTTTATGCCAGGTAGGGAAGCCAGGAATAACATAACCAAAACATTGAACTTAATCCACCATGCAAACAATTAAAACATCAAAGGCCTTTTTTTTGGTCCACAGACGCCGAAAAGGCCTTTATTAGAGTTGCATGGGACTATGCTTTCCACCTGCTCCTTCATAGGAATGGGAAACAACATGTTAAACTGGATAAAAGCCCTTTAAAAAAAAACCCAAGCTAAAATCAAGATAAACCATATCTTCTTCGATCCAATAAATATATGTAACGGAACTCGACAGGGATGCCCTCTCTCACCCCTCCTATTTATACTGACTCTTGAACCCCTTATCAGAACAATAAACCTTGAGAATGCATTACATGGCTTTCAAGTGAATGATTGAGAATACAAAACTGCGGCGTATGCAGACGACTTATTATTTTTTCTTACCCAACCCCACATCTCCATCCCCAAACGCAACAACATTTTTAAAACCTTTGGTTACATCTCAAACTTCAAAGTCAACCCAAATAAATCTGAGGCGCTTAACCTTACCTTAACTCCTGAACAACTACACCTTACACAAATTAATTTCCCTGATAAATGGGAACAAAAAACCCCTAAATACCTGGGAATTATCTTGACACCGAATATAGATTCTCTATACAAAGCCCATTTTAAACCCTTACTGAACACCATAGCAACAGACCTTAAAAAATGGACATCTAAACAATTTTCCTGGTTTGGCCGGGCGTCCATATTAACAAATGACTCGACTACTATACTTCTTTAATGCATTACCCATCCAAATACCCAACTCATTCTTTAAAAAGTTATCTGGCCTATAGAGAAAATTTCAATGGGCAGATAAAAAAACTCAGAATCAATCTCCGCCTGCTCACACTCCCTAAAATTACAGGAGGTATTGGACTACATGATTTCAAAAAATATTCATTTGCAACACACATCTCCAGATTAATTGACTGGCACTGCCATGGAAACAACAAAGACTGAGTAAACCTAGATCTATCCAACAACGGACAAAAGCTATTATATTACCTGTGGACCCTCCATTCCAAAACATCCAAAATCCTGAAACAACACCCATTGATTACAAGTTACAACCGCTCTAGATATATTCCCCAAAATTGCCTCGCCATATAAATTAGCCTCCATACCAGGACCCTTAACACTGATTCCCAATAACCCTTGACTTCCTACCAGAGCTTAACGAAAAATTACTTCAGGAACCAGAACACAGTAGAACTTTCCTAGTAACACATTGCCTCCACCAAGGCAAAATAAAAACCCAAGCCACACAAGAGTGTGGTTTCAAAAGTATTACAAGATGGTACAGAACTCCCACCCTACTTCATAAGTTTTCACCTCAAATATCCAATAAATGTTGGAGATGCAAACGTGAGGAAGGCTCGATGTTACACATATGGTCGTCCTGCCCACTGATCCAAACTTTCTGGAAAATGGTACATGAAACGACTATTTCAATCACCTCATAAAACCTTAGACTTGACCCAGCTCAGTATCTGTTACATCACAACTCAATCCCTAAAAAGCAATATCTAAAATCTCTGGCAATGTTCATGACAAATGCAGCAAGACATTGTGTTCCTTGCCACTGGAGGTCAAATGTTACACCAACAAAAACGGAATGGTTTCATAGAATTAACAATATCGAAAAAATCTAAGAAATTATTAGCATAGCTCAGGAAAAAATAACTAAATTTACATTGATATGGTACAAATGGTTAGAGTTCAAAAACACCCCAGCCTATAAAGCACTCAACATATAATAGTTTAAACTATCATATAGAAGTATATACAAAGAAGTCATGGAAGATTACCTCTTTACTCCCCTCCCCTGCCCCCCCTTTTTTAGTTTCTTTTCCTTCCCCCCCCCCTCTCCTTCCCATACCCCATTCACACGTTACTAAGTTTATATCATATGCTTAAATCATTTAAAAATGTAAGTTTATTTCTATGCAAACCATACGCATATCCCTTTTATTTAAATGTTGTTTCTTCTAACAACAGATTATTGTCTTGTCAATAGTACTGTTCTACTGTTATAAAAGAAATTGTATTTCATTGCCAATATGCTATTGTTACATCCAGATGACTGTGTTATCCATGCATTGTTTGTCATTGCTTTTTTTATTATGTTCAATCAATAAAACTTTATGGAAAAAAAAAAAAACAAGATTCACTGAAAGATGAGTTTGGGGAATCATTTCCTGGCTACTGGTTCTACATACAACTCCATGATTTTCTACAAAATAGCAAACATAGCGCATCAGTCCGTCTTCCCCTTAAAATCGATTTGCCACAAGAGGTCTATGGTACATAAAACATCCTCTTTAGCCTATACGTGGCTAAACCAAATAAACCACAAAGGCAATCAAAAACATAGAGAGACATGGGAAACCGAACTCAAAGTCAAAATTACAGATGCTCAATGGGTAAGAGCCTGTATTTTTGCACATAAATGCTCGATAAGCACAAAAATTCAGAAAATATCCCATAAATTACTAACTCAATGGTACATCACACCACATAAAGCCAGGAGATGGTTCCCAACAACTCCCGACACCTGCTGCAGATGCGGCACAAACAAAAAAACATTCACACACATTTGGTGGGCCTGCCCCCTAATTGCCCCTAGTTAACCCTGCGTCACACCCCAGGCAGCGCCAGGTTAGTGTCAGTAATGCCAACACCCATGCGTGAAGCATACACCCCCCTTAGTGGTATAGCATCTGAACAGATCAATATCTGATCTGATCAGATCTATACTAGTGTCCCCAGCAGTTTAGGGTTCCCAAAAATGCAGTGTTAGCGGGATCAGCCCAGATACCTGCTAGCACCTGCGTTTTGCCCTTCCGTCCAGCCCAGGCCACCCAAGTGCAGTATCGATCGATCACTGTCACTTGCAAAACACAACACACATAACTGCAGCGTTCGCAGAGACAGGCCTGACTCCAGTGCTGTAGGAGGTGATTTCACCACCACAGTTAAAAAAAAAAAAGCACATATGCCGAAGCATTGGGGCAGCAGGGGCGGAGGAGCGGAGGAGCGATTTTGCTCCTAATGCCGCGTACATACGGTCGAAATTCCGACGGAGGCTTGCCCGTAGAAAAGTCTGACCATGTGTGTGCGGCATAATTTTTGCGGGAGGATGCCCCAATGCTTCGGCATATATAAATGGTGCATGTATGCCCATCATTAGAAGTGGGTGGATGAAGGGCGGTATTCTAATGGTGGGCATACCCACCGATCAATCTCTTTTTTTTCGTTCAGCCAACAGGCTGCATGAAAAAAAGATTACAATACATGTCCAACAAGGACCAGCAACGTACTGGTATGTTGCTGGACTTTGAATGGTTATACCAGATTGATGCCTGCGGGTCTAGGTATCATCTTGGTATCATTCTTTTCAGCCAGCGGCCGGATTTCATGTAAAATCAATCCTAGTGGCTAATTAGCCTCTGGACTGCTTTTACAAGCAGTGGGAGGGAATGTCTCCCCCTGGATATAAAAAGCGCCATTGGGAAATTGGGAAAGCATTTTATCACACCGATCTTGGTGTGGTCAGATGCTTTGAGGGCAGAGGAAAGATCTAGGGTCTAATAGACCCCAGTTTTTTCAAAAAAAGAGTACCTGTCACTACCTATTGCTATCATGGGCAATATTTACATTCCCTGAGATAACAATAAAAATGATTAAAAAAAAATATGGAAGGAAAAGTTTAAAAATAAAATAAAAAAGCAAAATTAATAATAAAAAAAAGCACCCCTGTCCTGCCCTGCTCTTGCGCAATGGAGAACGCAAGCGTGGGTCTGGCGTCATATGTAAACAGCAATTGCACCATGCATGTGAGGTATCACCGCGAAGATCAGATCGAGGCCAGTCATTTTAGCAGTAGACCTCCTCTGTAAATATAACGGGGTAACCTGTAAAGGCTTTTATAAATGTATGTAGTTTGTCGCCAGTGCGCGTTTGTGCGAAATTTTAAAGCATGTCGTGTTTGGTATCTATGTACTCGGCCTAAGATCATATTTTTTATTTCATCAAACATTTGGGCAATATAGTGTGTTTTAGTGCATTAAAATTAAAAAAAGTGTATTTTTTCCACAAAAAATGCGTTTGAAAAATCGCTGCGCAAATACTGTGTGGGAAAAAAATGCAACACCCACCATTTTAATCTGTAGGGCCTTTGCTTTAAAAAAATATATAATGTTTGGGGGTTCAACATAATTTTCTTGCAAAAAAAAAAGATGTTTTCATGTAAACAAAAAGTGTCAGAAAGGGCTTTGTCTTCAAGTGGTTAGAAGAGTGGATGTAAGCTTCCTAATGTTGTGTATAAAATGCCAGGACAGTTCAAACCCCCCAAATGACCCCATTTTGGAAAGTAGACACCCCAAGCTATATACTGAGAGGCTTGTCGAGTCCATGGAATATTTTATATGTTTACACAAGTTGCGGAAAAAAGACAATTTATTTATTTTTTATTTATTTTTTGCACAAAGTTGTCACTTAATGATATATTGCTCAAACATGCCATGGGCATATGTGGAATTACACCCCAAAATACATTCTGTTGCTTCTCCTGAGTACGGGGATACCACATGTGTGAGACTTTTTGGGAGCCTAGCCGCGTACGGGACCCCAAAAACCAAGCACCGCCTTCAGGCTTTCTAAGGGTGTAAATTTTTGATTTCACTTCTCACTGCCTATCACAGTTTCGGAGGCCATGGAATGCCCAGATGGCACAAAAACCCCCCAAATGACCCCATTTTGGAAAGTAGACACCCCAAGCTATTTGCTGAGAGGTATTGTGAGTATTTTGCAGATCTCGCTTTTTGTCACAAAGTTTTGAAAATTGAAAAAAAATAAATATTTTCTTTCTTCATTTTCAAAAACAAATGAGAGCTGTAAAATACTCACCATGCCTCTCAGCAAATAGCTTGGGGTGTCTACTTTCCAAAATGGGGTCATTTGGGGGGGTTTTGAGCTATTTTGGCATTTTATGGCCTTCGAAACTGTGATAGGTAGTGAGGAGTGAAATCAAAAATTTGTGCCTAGAAATCCTGAAGGCGGTGCTTGGTTTTCGGGGTCCCGTACGCGGCTAAGCTCCTAAAAAGCCCCACACATGTGGTATCCCCGTACTCAGGAGAAGCAGCAAAATGTATTTTGGGGTGTAATTCCACATATAACCATGGCATGTGTGAGCAATATATCATTTAGTGACAACTTTTTGTATTTTTTATTTTTTTTGTCATTATTCAATCACTTGGGACAAAAAAAAATATTCAATGGGCTCAACAGGCCTCTCAGCAATTTCCTTGGGGTGTCTACTTTTTAAAATGGGGTCATTTGGGGGGGTTTTGTGCTATTTTGGCATTTTATGGCCTTCGAAACTGTGATAGGTAGTGAGGAGTGAAATCAAAAATTTGCGCCCTTAGAAATCCTGAAGGCGGTGCTTAGTGTCCGGGGGCCCGTACGCGGCTAGGCTCCCAAAAAGTCCCACACATGTGGTATCCCCGTACTCAGGAGAAGCAGCAAAATGTATTGTGGGGTGCAATTCCACATATAACAATGGCATGTGTGAGCAATATATCATTTAGTGACAACTTTTTGTATTTTTTTTTTTTTTTTGTCATTATTCAATCACTTGAGACAAAAAAAAAATATTCAATGGGCTCAACATGCCTCTCAGCAATTTCCTTGGGATGTCTACTTTCCAAAATGGGGTCATTGGGGGGGGGGGGTTGTACTTCCCTGCCATTTTAGCACCTCAAGAAATGAGATAGGCAGTCATAAATTAAAAGCTGTGTAAATTCCAGAAAATGTACCCTAGTTTGTAGACGCTATAACTTTTGCGCAAACCAATAAATATACGCTTATTGACATTTTTTTTACTAAAGACATGTGGCTGAATATATTTTGGCCTAAATGTATGACTAAAATTGAGTTTATTAGATTTTTCTTATAACAAAAATTAGAAAATATCATTTTTTTTCAAAATTTTCGGTCTTTTTCCGTTTATATCGCAAAAAATAAAAATCGCAGAGGCAATCAAATACCATTAAAAGAAAGCTCTATTTGTGGGAAGAAAAGGATGCAAATTTTGTTTGGGTACAACATTGCATGTCCGCACAATTTACAGTTAAAACAGCGCAGTGCAAAATTTTGAAATCACCTCTGGTCCTTTAGCTACCAAATGGTCCGGGGCTTAAGTGGTTATAATTCCTTCTCTCATGTAGCAGACCACACATAAAGGTAACGCCACCACATTCTTCTTTTTGGGATTCAACAGCAATGCCGTATATAATCTGCTGCTCTTCACCTTGGTCCTTATTATATACATTGGGACAATATGTGGAAACTGTTTAATCATCATACTGGTATATTACAGTAAGACCCTTCATTCTCCCATGTACTTTTTTATCTCCCAACTCTCTATATCTGACATCTAGGGATGAGCTCGGTGTTCGAGTCGAACATACGTTTGACTCGAACATTGGCTGTTCGATGAAGATTGAACTATTTGGGCCGTTCGCGCCAAATTCGAGTGACGCGAACGGCCCACAATATACTGCGCCATCGCAGTGCAATCCCGGCGCTGTGATTGGCCAAGCATGCACTGTGACCCCGCATGCTTGGCCAATCACAGCGCCGGCAGCTAGGAGAGCCATAATTGGCCACAGGCAGGTTGCCTGTGGCCAATTATAGGTCAGGGGGTTTAGCACACGCCCCACACTATAAAAGGCCGCCAGCGCGGCGGCCTTGTGTAGTGTGTTCCTGGTGCAGGGAAAGAGAAAGATAGGCAGGGACAGTGTCATTGTGCTATTCTTTGCTAAACCTTGTGTGTAGGGAGAGAGAAGGATAGGCAGGGAGAGTGTCAGCGATATTCTTTGCTAAACCTTGTGTGCAGGGATTGAGAAGGATTAGCAGGGAGAGTGTCAGTGTCATATTCTTTGCTAAACCTTGTGTGTAGGGAGAGAGAAGGATAGGCAGGGAGCGTGTCAGCGATATTCTTTGCTAAACCTTGTGTGCAGGGAGAGAGAAGGATAGGCAGGGAGAGTGTCAGTGTCATATTCTTTGCTAAACCTTGTGTGCAGGGAGAGAGAAGGATAGGCAGGGAGAGTGTCAGTGTCATATTCTTTGCTAAACCTTGTGTACAGGGAGAGAGAAGGATAGGCAGTGAGAGTGTCAGTGTCATATTCTTTGCTAAACCTTGTGTGCAGGGAGAGAGACGGATAGGCAGGGGACAGTGTCAGTGTCATTGTTGCTAAGCCTCCTGCACAGTATACACCTGAAGCTAGCCCTTATTGCTATGTTTTCCTGGTGTGTTACACTAACAGGCATTTGCAGCACTTACAGCGGGCGTAGTGTGCCTCCTGCACATTATACACCTGAAGCTAGCCCATATTGCTGTGTTTTCCTGGTGTGTTACACTAACAGGCATTTGCAGGACTTACAGCGGGCGGAGTGATTCAGTTGCTGCAGGAGTTTGGACTGTGAGGACGTGCCTGTAGGGAGCTCCTGGAGCTCCAGGAGGAGGGGGTGTGATGGCCTCCTCCAGCCCAGGACCGGGGCAGCTTTCCCGGCCTGATGTTGCTGCCTCCTCCCTGGGGATTAAAGACCTGTCCAGGGAGGAGACATTGTTTTTGAAGACCCAACACGAGTTGCTTGATTGGACTCTGGCCCAGCCTGGGGAAGGTCTGGCTAAGGTGCAGCGAAGGATCGCAAGAATCAAGGATTTAATCCAGAAGGCCAGCCGGGCCTTCTGTGGAAAGTCTGCAGTGCTGACCGACCTCCGGAATCGCAGGGATCGGACCAGCAGCTTCAGGAGGGGGGAGTTCAGTGTGGCCATTAACTCCCTGAAAGGCCAGTGTGGGGAACTCTGGGGCCTGCTGGGTGGCCTCTGTGAGAGGGGACGAGGTGAGACCGACTTCCTTTTGGAAATAAGGGATGAGCTGAAAAGGGCCAGCAGAGAAGGATCCCAGGCTGTCAGGCGCAGCAAACAGCGGAGCCAGCAAGTACAGCAGCCGGAGGAAAGACCTATGAATACATCATGCCCAGGAGGATCGGCCGGTGGAGCTGGAAACAGAGCTGGTGAGGAACCTTCCCCCCTCCCTCCCCCCCCACCCCCCTTCCCCCGGGAAGCGTAGTCCCTGGTAACCTGGCTGTGGAGGGTCCCCGGGACCTTGCGGTGCTCGGGTCAGAAAAAGCTACCAGCACTCAGGCAGGCTCGGGTAGGGTACCTGAGGATACAGCTAGGGGAAATCAGGAGGGGAACACCGGGGGGAATGCTGAGGGAGATTCAGTGGGGATGGGAAAGCTGGGGTGCACCCCAGTGGTGGTTCTCACACCGCTCCCACGGATCAGGCCTGAGACTGTTGCTGGAAAGACTCTTGAGCATGCTGCTGTTGTTAAGACCCTAATGACCCCTGTGATTCCCGCATGCAGCCAGGTACAAGGCAGACCACTGCTAATGATGGATCCTGCCTGTGCCGCTCATGCTGTGGAGGAGGGAGAGGGGTCTGGCAATCATGGATATGGACAAACCCAAGCAGGAAGTGTTGAAAGACTATGTATTGATGATGGGAATGTGAAGGCTGCAAGGTGCGGTGGGGAGGAGGGGGGGAAGCCATTACCAAAGTGCAGTGAGCAACAACAAACTGCTGCACAACCAGGGGATGGTTTGGCGCCAGTAAAAACAACCACCTTTGCTGACAGTAGGGGCGGGGCCTTGGGGCATGGCTCTGGTGGGCTGGATGGTCGGGGGAGGAGTTTGGGCGGGAGTCCGGGCGGGAGGTGGAGCCGGGAAGGTCGGGAAGTGCTTCTATGACCACTTCCGGTTTCCCTGGCCAGCGTGAACCGGAAGTGGGCGGGCGGGCTGACCCGGAAGTAGGGTCTATACCGGAAGTGGTTGGGGGCAGCCAGAAGCACTTCCGGGTGGCGGCCTCTGACGGCCTGAATGATCAGGAGATGGCCGAGGTATGTGGAGGATTGGCAGGAGGGGATTTGATAGACCTCATGGATTCGTCTGGGGACCTGAGTGCTGCTCAAAGAGTGGGCAGGTGGAGTGAGGCCGAGGCTGGGGAACTTTTTGGGGATCACCCAGCCTTGGCCTTCATTAAGGGTATGGAGTCCCAGGAGGGACAATTAGAAAAGGGGAAGGAGCGGCCACAGCCGCAGGAGCAGGGGGAGGAGCCATCTGGGGCTCATGCCCGCTGCTCCAGTGGGGCCCCAGTGGTAGACCCTCCTCCCAGTGTTAGGAGGAGGGTTGTTGTGGGTGTGGCTTGCTCCGGGGGGGCGGTGGATGGGAGGGACCCCCCCCCCGGCAGGATTGGGCCGGGGGGTTCCCCCGGTGGTGTGTCTGCCGAGGGTGCTGGAGTGCCCTCTGAGGGTTCCTCTGGTGAGGCGGCGGAGGGTGCTTCCGGCATTCAGGCTGGGGGGGGCGTTAGATCAGGTCCAGGAGGCAGAGCTGCTTGGGGCGCTCAGGGAATCCAGGTCTTTTGCCCGGGTGGCAGGAACCAGCGTCCCTTTGGCCCCCCTGTACGACCGGTTTGGTGCCCAAAACTTCCGGGTTCCCCCCGCAGACCAGCTCCAGGGGGTGAACCCGTGGTCGAGGGGTACAGGGGGTCCGGAGAGGCGCAGGCGCAATGTTGTGCAGCTGCGGTGGGAGGGACCTGGACAGTGCCCCAGCAGGGGGCAGGTGGTAGATCTTCTGCTGAAGGGGGCCAACTTTAAGGTAGCCGACCTCTTCGCAGTGATCCATCCCACGGGCACCAAGGAGTTTGATGTGAGTTTTTCCTCCTTGGTGCTAATGGAGCTCTTCCTTACTGTGTATGAGCTCCTGAAGAGGTCGGAGCCTTGGAGGTCTTTTAAGGTGGTCCCCCTGTCCAGGCAGGAGGACATCAAGTCCCTGACCATTCTGGTCAGGAATGAATCCCTCCCACCTGAGGACATTGCCACCTGGTTGGGGAGGTATGGGCAGCTGCAGTCTCCCCTGCGCAAAAACCTGGATGAGCGCGGGGTCTGGACCGGGGCGTGGGCGGCTAGGATCCGTCTCAAGCGCCAGGGAACTGGTGTGACCCATGTCCCTGGCAGCGCTTTCATTGGGAGAGATAGGATCCTGGTCTTTTACCCCGGTCAGCCCCGTCGCTGTTTTAAGTGTGGGAGTCCCACCCATTTAAGTGCAGACTGCACAACACCCCGGTGCGTCAGGTGCAACAGGCCTGGGCACTCCTCGGAGACTTGTAGACTTATTGTCTGCAACCTCTGTGGGGTGTCCGGCCACCCATTCAGCCGCTGCCCCAAGGCTTTTAGGGGGCGTGCGGCTGATGGGGATGGGCCAGGCCCAGATGACGCACCGGAGGGGGTGGGTCTCCCACCTCAGGCGCCCCAGGCGCCCCAGGCAGGCCCAGGTGAAGGGCCTGGGGCTGATGGCCCAGAGGGGCCTTTGCCTCAGCGGCAGAGGCGCAGGCGTGGTGGAGTGGGGGCCCCTGCTGGGAATGTGCCGGGTCCCCCGGGACTTGTTTCTGGGGGGCCGGGTGCACCGGCACCGGGCCCAGTGGGGGTGGGGGGTCGGGGGGGTGGGGGGCCCTCTGCGGGGGGCCGTACCCCTCCCCCTCTTTCCTCTGTGCCCCCTCCTCTCTCTACCCCCCCTCTTTCCCCCTCCTCTTCTCCTTCTGTCCCCCCCCTCCTCCTTTCCCCCCTCCCCTTCCCCCCTTTCCCCATCCCTCCCCTTCTTCCTCCCTTCCTCCTCCCCCTTCCCCTCGTTCCCCTCGTTCCTCTTCTCCTCTTCCCCCTTCCTCTCCACCTCCTTCCTCCCTCCGTCCCATCCTGGATCCTCTTTTGTATCCCCAGGATTCGGGGGAGGAGATGGAGGTGGCCGAGTCGTCGAGGGGCCTGCACAAGAGGCCCATGGGGGCCTCTAGCGGGCACTCCGGCGACGAGGTGGGCGGCCAGATCCAGGCGGGCTGGCTGCAGAGGAAGGTGAGGAAGAGGACGAGGAGGAAGGATCCTGGGGGGGGTTAGGGGACCCCGGGTTGTCCCTGATAGGGACCCTGGGGGGCCCCCCGGTGATCCTAGGGAATATGTTCGGGGTCTTCACCGATTCGGAGGAGGACTCTGGGGTGTAGGTGAAAGTGCAGAGGAGAATGCAGGCCAAAATCACTAAGGATGGCGGTACCCTCTCCAATACGCGTTGCGACCATTAATGTCGCAAGTGTGCGTTCTGCGGCGGCTCGTTTCATGGCCTTCGATTTTCTCAGCCGAGTTGAAGCTGACATTTTGTTTTTGCAAGAGACCTGGCTGGCATCGGTTGCAGAGATGCATCTAGCAAAGAGGGAGTGGAGATGTGGGCCCTCCCTCTGGTCTCTTGCGGCCGAGCCCTGCAGTGGAGTTGCAGTCCTTTTTAAGACTGGTCCGGTGGCTTGTCGACGAGTGATTGAGGTGGAGGTCGGTAGGTGCCTGGTGGTGGATGCCGTCGTGGGGGGGCAATTCCTTAGGCTCATCAACTTTTATGGCCCTCAGACCAAGAGGGATAGGAAGAGCCTCCTCACGATGGTCAAGCCCTACTTGTTCACGTCCCAGCAGGTGGTCTTTGGTGGTGACTTTAACATGGTCACCAGATCAAAGGATCGGGCAGGCGCCTCAGGCCCCCTGGGATATGATAGTATCTTTCTGAATAGTGTAGTGAGGGAAGCCGGGTTGGTGGATGTGCATGTTCAGTGCCTCCCCAACCACACTGGGTTCACTTATGCCCGAGGTAGCAGTAGGAGTAGGTTAGATAGGTTTTTTTTAAAGGGGGACTCTTCCTTTGCGGCACCTGTGTTGCAGGCGATGGAGTTCTCCGATCACTGTATGGTTTCTGTGACTTTGAATGTGGCCGACACTCCTCAGAAGGGTCGAGGCCTCTGGCGTCTCAATGGATCGCTACTCGAGGACCTCGAGGTTAGGGAGGCCTATGAGATCTTTCTTGCGGATCAGGCCTCGCTCCTTGAGAGCGGCTGTTCCCGCCAGGAGTGGTGGGAAGTGGTGAAGAAGAGGTCGGAGGGCTTTTTCCGCAGGATCTCTAGGTACCGGGCGGCGTCCAAGTACCTGGCCTACCAGAAGTTGCGCAGGCAGTTAGACCGCCTGGTTTCTTCTGGGGGCCCTCAGGAGCAGATATCTGATCTGAAGCTTCAGATGAAGGGGTGTCAGTATGACCGTCTCGCCTCCCTGGTCCTTGAGAGGGATTACGGGAAGTTCTCCTCCCCGGATCCCTACAAGAGCTGTGGTGAGGCGGTGAGTTCGAAGGTCGTACATGGCCTGAGGGACGCTTCGGGATCCCTGGTCCAGTCCAGACCGGGTATCCTGGGTGTCATCGGGGACCATTTTTCAGACCTCCTCCGTAGGAAGCCTTTGGATATGGAGAAAGCCAGGGTGTTTCTTGATGAGACCCCGCTTTGCGCGGGGCCTGGTCTCCCAGACTCTCTGACAGCAGAGATTTCGGTTGAAGAAGTCAAGCAGGCCATCGACTCTTTGTCCCTCAAAAGGTCGCCGGGGCCTGATGGGCTCACGGCTGAATTTTATAAAACCTTCAAGAGCCTGTTGGCTCCTCATTTGGGGGAGGTTTTCAATGAATGTTTGGCTAATGGCCTGCTCCCTCCCTCAATGAGAAGGTCAGCTCTGATCCTGCTGTCAAAGGGTAAAGATCCGACTGTAATTGAGAACTGGCGCCCGATCGCCCTTCTCACTACAGATAGGAAGATATTGGCAATAATACTCTTTTTACGTATGTCAGCAGTCGCTGACAAGATGCTTTCTGTCTCCCAGCACTGCGCAATTCCTGGTCGGGGCACCTTTAGTGCCGTCCTGAATGTCCGGGAGGCCGTGGAAAGGTGCAGGGCAACGGGGGATGGGCGGTATCTACTGGCATTAGACCAGGCCAAGGCTTTTGACCGGGTGAGCCATGAGTACCTCTGGCTTCTTCTGAGAAAGTACGGTTTGCCGGAGCAATTTGTGAATTGGCTGAAAGTATTGTACAGAGGGGCGGTGAGCTTCCCTCTTGTCAACGGTTGGGTGGGTCCTGCCTTTGCTGTGGACTCTGGAGTCAGGCAGGGTTGCCCGTTGAGCCCCCTTCTCTACGTCTTTGCCGTCGATCCCTTCGTGAGAAGGCTCGACTGCGAGCGTTTGGGGGGGTTCCGGTGGAGCCTTGCACTGGTCTGGATCCGGCAGTGAGGGTGGTGGCCTACGCGGACGATGTCTCGGTGGTGGTGTCCAGCCGCGAGGAGGCTCTCTTTGTGGAGATGCAAATTGGGAGCTACTCCGAGGCATCTGGTTCGTTGGTCAATTGGGGCAAGAGCGAAGTTCTCTGGTTGGGGAGGGAAGGCGAGCAGTTCGCTCTTCCGGACGTGTTTCCCCAGCTCCAGCCAGAAGTGAAAATTCTTGGCATCCTATTTGGCCCGGGTGATTACCCCAAGCTAAATTGGGAGCGCAGACTGGTCGGTGCATCTCGGAAAGTGAATGCCTGGAAGGGCTGGAAGCTGTCACTGAGGGAAAGGGTGAGCCTGGTCAAAACGTACTTGCTGCCAGAATTCCTCTATGTCAGCTACGTCTGTATTTTGCCTGCATCTCTCTATGCCCGGATCTCTGGCCTGTTCTTCCTGCTGTTGTGGGGAAACAGGCTAAATCTGATCAAGAGGGAGGTCACGTACCGACAGAGGAGGCACGGTGGGCTGGATATGATCAATCCGGTGGTGTTTTTCATCACCATTTTTGTGAAATTCAACCTGCAGTCCATCTTTGTGGACCTACCTACTCTGTGGGAGCGCTCATGCAAGAAATGGCTCTTGCTGTTCCTGAGTAGGTGTGAGGATGGGGGACGGCCTGGTGATCTTCGTAGATCGCACGGGTATCTCCCGTCCTATGTCCCTCAAGTGTTGAAGGTACTGAGGCAGTGGCGGATAACTGCTCTCGAGGTGGGCTCTGTGGGTCGACGTGAGCTGTACTCAAGAGTTATGGCCTCGGACATTTTGAGACCACTGTCTTTAAGGGACTGCCCGGAGAGAGTCCTCGAGAAGGGATTAGCCCTTCTGAATTCCCCAAGAATCCCAAGCAAGTTTTGGGATCTTGCGTGGAGGGCTTTCCACGGACGCCTCTATGTCCGGGGAAACCTAAAATATAAGAACCTAGGGGACAGAGGTTGTAGAATGTGGGGGGGGCATTGGAGACCATGGACCATTTTTTGGTCGAATGCCCCTTCAACATTGAGGTTCTTGAGGGGGCAGGGGAAGCCATTGGTTATCCCCGACTCTCATCCTTGACCTATTCTGAGGTGGTGTACGGCAACTTTAGGGTCCACAGAGGGTTTGAGTTGTCGTCACTTTATTTAGTCAGCTTAGTGGCTCTCTATTACACATGGCACGCTCGGTGTTTGGTGTCCACTAGGGGCAAAGTCCTGTCCACGCATGAGGTGGTGGGTGATATTTTTCGGGAGCTGGTGAAGGTGAGGAGTCTTGAGAGGGGGAGGGTTGGGGCCAGTAGGAGTGCCCGGCTGTGGAGGGGTTTCTCCTTCCGGCCTCCCTGAGGCTCCAATCTTTCTTCCTTTTGGGGTGGTTCTTTCTGTCCTTTTCACCCCCTTTAGGTCTTTTGGTTTCTTTTTTTCTGAACAGTAGGGCTTTAGGCATTCTAGACCTTGCATTCTCGCCTGTCAGTAGCCGATGGGTGGTTGGTGTTAGGTAGTAGGTTTTGTATATATATTAGGGTGTGGTGTTAGTGTTGGGTTAATATGTAGTATTAGGGTTTGTGTGGTTAGATTATTTTTTTTTATTTATTTATTTTTTTTATTTTTTATTTTTTATTTATTTATTTATTTATTTATTTATTTATTTATGTTTTGGGTGATGTGTTCTTCTTGTTCTTTTCCAGGGTGATGGGAAAAATAAAAATAATGAGACCCACGTGTGGGTTGGTCGGTTGAGGATGGGTAAGGGTGGTGGTAAATATGTATTAGTTTTATGTGTCAGAATTTTGTTAATGTATATATTGTTTTCCTACTGTACATATTGTAAATATTGGTAGCAGTTTTTTCAAATATATAAAAATTTACAGCGGGCGTAGTGTGCTTCCTGCTAAATATTTACCTGAAGCTAGCCCTTATTGCTGTGTTTTCCTGGTGTGTTACACTAACAGGCATTTGCAGCACTTACAGCGGGCGTAGTGTGCCTCCTGCACATTATACACCTGAAGCTAGCCGTATTGCTGTGTTTTCCTGGTGTGTTACACTAACAGGCATTTGCAGCACTTGCAGCGGGCGTAGTGTGCTTCCTGCTAAATATACACCTGAAGCTAGGCCTTATTGCTGTGTTTTCCTAGTGTGTTACACTAACAGGCATTTGCAGCACTTACAGCAGGCGTAGTGTGCCTCCTGCACACTATACACCTGAAGCTAGCCCGTATTGCTGTGTTTTCCTGGTGTGTTACACTAACAGGCATTTGCAGCACTTACAGCGGGCGTAGTGTGCCTCCTGCACATTATACACCTGAAGCTAGCCCGTATTGCTGTGTTTTCCTGGTGTGTTACACTAACAGGCATTTGCAGCACTTACAGCGGGCATAGTGTGCTTCCTGCTAAATATACACCTGAAGCTAGCCCTTATTGCTGTGTTTTCCTGGTGTGTTACACTAACAGGCATTTGCAGCACTTACAGCGGGCGTAGTGTGCTTCCTGCTAAATATACACCTGAAGCTAGCCCGTATTGCTGTGTTTTCCTGGTGTGTTACACTAACAGGCATTTGCAGCACTTACAGCGGGTGGAGTGTGTCAGTTGCTGTGAGACCTTTGGAGTGAGAGGACGTGCCTGTAGGGAGCTCCTGGAGCTCCAGGAGGATGGGGTGTGATGGCCTCCTCCAGCCCAGGACCGGGGCAGCTTTCCCGGCCTGATGCTGCTGCCTCCTCCCTGGGGATTAAGGACTTGTCCAGGGAGGAGACGCTCTTTTTAAAAACGCAATTCGAACTAATGGATTGGACCCTGCCCCAGCCTGGGGAGCTTCCTGCAAAGTTACTAAGAAGAGTCGAAAGGGTCAAGGACTTGATCCAGAAGGCCAGCCGGGCCTTCTGTGGGAAGACCGCGGTCCTAACGGATTTGAGGAACAGAAGGGACCGGGCCAGCAGCCTCAGAAGAGGCGAGTATGTCGAGCCCATTAACCTTTTAAAAGGTCAAAATAACGGCCTGTGGACCCTGCTCGGGGGGCTGTGTGAGAGAGGCCGTGGAGAGACAGACTTCCTCCTGGAAGTAAGGAGTGAGCTCCGGAGAGCAAGTAAAGAGGGCTCCCAGGCTGCCAGACGTAGCAGCCAGAAAAGCACGCAGGACCATCCGCAGCCTGAGGAGCCTATGGTGGTGAGCCCCGGTGATGGTGAAAACCCCCCCTCCCCCTCCCTGGGTGGTGCGGTCCCTGAGGTCCCTGAGGTCCCGGCTGTGGAGGGTCCCCGAGTCCATGCTACGTTGCGGCCAGGAAAAACTGCCAGCACACAGGCAGACTCGGGTAGGGCACCCCGTGAAGAAGCCGGGAAGGGTCAGGAAGGGTGCACTACAGGAGTAGGGAGGCTGGGGGGATTCCCAGTGGTGGTCCTCATGCCACTCCCGGGGTATAAGTTGGAGGCAGAGAGGAAGGAGGTGGCCAGGCATGGTGGTGGGACTTCTATGACCCCTATGACCCCTGTGAATCCCGCATGTTGCTTGATAAAAACCGCACATGTTATGTTATGATCAACTTCTATGGCCCTCAGACCAAGAGGGACAGGAGGAGCCTCCTCACGATGGTCAAGCCCTACTTGTTTACGTCCCAGCAGGTGGTCTTTGGTGGTGACTATAACATGGTCACCAGATCAAAGGATCGGGCAGGTGCCTCAGGCCCCCTGGGATATGATAGCATCTTCTTGAATAGAATAGTAAGGGAAGCCGGGTTGGTGGATGCACATGTTCAGTGCCTCCCCAACCACACTGGGTTCACCTATGCCCGAGGTAATAGTAGGAGTAGGTTAGATAGTTTTTTTTTAAAGGGGAGCTCTACCTTTGCGGCACCTGTGCTGCAGGCGGTGGAGTTCTCCGATCACTGTATGGTTTCTGTGACTCTGAATGTGCCTGACACTCCTCAGAAGGGTCGAGGTTTCTGGCGTCTTAATGGATCGCTGCTCGAGGACCTCGAGGTTAGGGAGGCCTATGAGATCTTCCTTGCGGATCAGGCCTCGCTCCTTGAGAGCGGCTGCTCCCACCAGGAATGGTGGGAAGTGGTGAAGAAGAGGTCGGAGGGCTTTTTCCGCAGGATCTCTAGGTACCGGGCGACATCCAAGTACCTGGCCTACCAGAGGTTGCGCAGGCAGTTAGACCGCCTGGTTTCAGCTGGGGGCCCTCAGGAACAGATATCCGATCTGAAACTTCAGATGAAGGGGTGTCAGTATGACCGTCTTGCCTCCCTGGTCCTTGAAAGGGATTACGGGAAGTTTTCCTCCCCGGATCACTACAAGAGCTGTGGTGAGGCAGTGAGTTCGAAGGTCATACATGGCTTGAGGGATGCCTCAGGGTCCCTGGTCCAGTCCAGACCGTGTATCCTGGGCATCATTGGGGACCATTTTTCAGGCCTCCTTCGAAGGAAGCCTTTAGATATGGAGAAAGCCAGGGCATTTCTTGATGAGACCCCGCTTCGTGCGGGGCCTGATCTCCCGGACTCTTTGACAGCAGAAATCTCGGTTGCAGAAATCGAGCAGGCCATCGACTCTTTGTCCTTAAAAAAGTCGCTGGGGCCTGATGGGCTTACGGCTGAATTTTATAAAACCTTTAAGAGTCTTTTGGCTCCTCATTTGAGGGAGGTTTTCAATGAATGTTTGGCCAACAGCCTGCTCCCTCCCTCAATGAGAAGGTCAGCCTTGATTCTGCTGTCAAAGGGGAAAGATCCGACTGTGATTGAGAACTGGCGCCCAATTGCCCTTCTCACTACGGATAGGAAGTTGCTGGCGAAAATACTCTTTTTGCGTATGTCAGCAGTCACTGGTGAGATGCTTTCTGTCTCCCAGCACTGCGTAATTCCTGGCCGGAGCACCTTTAGTGCCGTCCTGAACGTCCGGGAGGCTGTGGAAAGGTGCAGGGCAACGGGGGATGGACGGTATCTGCTGGCATTAGACCAGGCCAAGGCTTTTGACCGGGTGAGCCATGAGTACCTCTGGCTTCTTCTGGGAAAGTACGGTTTGCCTGAGCAATTTGTGAATTGGCTGAAAGTATTGTACAGGGGGGCGGTGAGTAGTGATGAGCCGAACACCCCCGGGTTCGGTTCGCACCAGAACCCGCGAACGGACCGAAAGTTCGCACGAACATTAGAACCCTATTAAACACAATGGATGCGAACGTTCGAATTCTAAAGTGCTAATTATAACAACTATTATGCATGTTATTGTCCTAAAAAGGGTTTGGGAACCCGGGTTCTGCACCAGGGGACATGTATCAATGCAAAAAGAAGTTTTAAAAACGGTCATTTTTCGGGAGCAGTCATTTTAATGATGCATAAAGTGAAAAAAAAAAAGTCAAATATTCCTTTAAATATCGTACCTGGGGGGTGTCTAAAGTATGCCTGTGAAGTGCCACGTGTTTCCCGTGTTTAGAACTGTCCCTGCACAAAATGACACTTCTAAAGGAAAAAAAAGCCATTTAAAACTGCTTGCGGCTTTAATGTAATGTCTGGTCCCGGTAATATGGATGAAAATCTTTAAGAAAAATGGCATAGCTACCCCATGACCCCCCCCCCCCACCCCAGCCCATTACCAGCCCCTTTGGGTCTTGTATGGATATTAAGGGGAACCCCGCACATAAAATAAAAAAGGCCCTATATACTCTGAACAGCCGTATACAGGCGGTGCATACAAGACAGGGACTGTAGGTTTGTTCTTATGTAGAATCTGTTTGTAATTTTGAACAGGTACATTGTTGAAGTGTAGCTCCAGCCCAAAAATCTATTTTTAAACTTTTTGGAAAACATAGGTAAGGGTTATCACCCCTGTAACATTTGTTTTGCTGTCTGTGCCCCTGTTCAGAACATTTCACCTCACTTTCCGTCCCAATGACAACTGTTTTTGAAATGTGGTGTTTTTCTTGAAACAAGGATTGCTGATAAAGCATCAGTACAGAGGAGATACCTTTCTCCCATATTTATTCTTACAGGAGAGAATTTTCCTTCCTAGTGGTAGATTTCCTCTCACTTCCTGTTGTCTTCTTGCGTTTGCAAGTAGGAGTCGTTTGTAAGTTGGATGTTTGAAAGTAGGGACCTGCCGTATATACTCTGCAGAAATAGGCCCCTTAGTTGTTGGTGTTGGCACAACACTGTAAGCACTCACAGTTACTCTTGGTTGGTGCTGGAACGCCCTGCTGTCAACTATTATATCAGGAATTTTAATTACATATAATTGTTGAACAGTGGTAGTAAAAATTGGGCCTTTGATGGTGGTGCTGGTGCCACAACACTGTAAGCCCTGACAGTTACTCTTGGTGGGTGCAGCAATGGGCCCTGCTGTGAATTATTAGATCAAGAATTGTAATTGCATGCCCCTGTTGAACAGGGGCTGAAAAATTGGGCCTTTCGTGGTGGTGGTGGTGGTGGTGGTGGTGTTGCCAAAACACTGTAAGCCCTCAGAGTTACTCTTGGTGGGTGCAGGAATGGGCCCTGCTGTGAATTATTAGATCAAGAATTGTAATTACATGCCCCTTTTGAACAGGGGCTGAAAAATTGGGCCTTTCGTGGTGGTGGTGGTGGTGGCGTTGCCACAACACTGTAAGCCCTCAGAGTTACTCTTGGTGGGTGCAGGAATGGGCCCTGCTGTGAATTATTAGATCAAGAATTGTAATTACATGCCCCTTTTGAACAGGGGCTGAAAAATTGGGCCTTTCGTGGTGGTGGTGGTGGTGGCGTTGCCACAACACTGTAAGCCCTCAGAGTTACTCTTGGTGGGTGCAGCAATGGGCCCTGCTGTGAATTATTACATCAAGAATTGTAATTGCATGCCCCTGTTGAACGGTGGCTGAAAAATTGGGCCTTAGGCACTGGTGGCACAACACTACAACCCCTCACAGATACTGTACTTGGAGCACAGCAATGAGCCCTGTTGCAAAGTATTGCTTCAAAAATTGTAATGACACGCCCCTGTTAAACAGGGGCTGAAAAATTGGGCCTTAGGCACTGGTGGCACAACACTACAACCCCTCACAGATACTGTACTTGGAGCACAGCAATGAGCCCTGTTGCAAAGTATTGCTTCAAAAATTGTAATGACACGCCCCTGTTAAACAGGGGCTGAAAAATTGGGCCTTAGGCACTGGTGCCACAACACTCCAACCCCTCACAGATACTGTACTTGGAGCACAGCAATGAGCCCTGTTGCAAAGTATTGCTTCAAAAATTGTAATGACACGCCCCTGTTAAACAGGGGCTGAAAAATTGGGCCTTAGGCACTGGTGCCACAACACTCCAACCCCTCACAGATACTGTACTAGGAGCACAGCAATGAGCCCTATGGCAAATTATTGCTAAAAAAATTGTAATTACACGCCCCTGTAAAACAGGGGCTGAAAAATTGGGCCTTAGCCACTGGTGGCGGCACCCATAAACAAAAATGATCTTCCAAGCTATCATCATCAATCGTATCATTGAGGACTCGGAGGAGGAGGATAGCCAGTCAACATAACAGCACAGGCACTCAGCATCAGCATCAGTCTTGAAGGGATGTGACATGTTAAAATCAATTAGTCTGTTATATCAGCATCAGGTGTGTGGTAGCTGGTGGTGATCCAAGACTGGTTCATCTTGATGAAAGTCAGTCGATCAACCGAGTCGGTGGACAGGCGCACCCTGTGATCCGTGACAAATCCTCCAGCAGCACTGAATGTGCGTTCCGAAAGAACGCTGGATGCAGGACAGGCCAGTAGCTCAATTGCATACTGTGCAAGCTCTGGCCAGTGATCCATCCTCAAGACCCAGTAAGCCAGAGGATTTTCGGTGGGGAAGGTGTCCAAGTCTGACCTTGCCCCTAGATATTCCTGCACCATGTTTATCAGACGCTGGCGATGGTTGCTGGAACCGATCATACTTTGGGGCTGCGGACTAAAGAATTGTCTGAACGCATCGGTCAGACGGCCACCTTCCCCACCGCTCCTTCTTTGACTGGCCGAAGCCTCAGCAACTCGTTGTCCAGGACCAGGAGTTTGTAACCTCCCAGTCTCTGGGAACGCGTTGCACAGACCTTTCTGCAAGGCCTCCCGGAGTTGTCTCATCCTCTGCTCCCTCTGCGACGGTAACATAAGGTCCGCAACCTTACCCTTGTACCGTGGATCAAGGAGAGTGGCCAGCCAGTAATGGTCCCTCTCCTTGATCCGAAGAATACGAGGATCCTTCCGCAGACTTTGCAGGATCAGGGAGGCCATGCAGCGTAGGTTTGCTGAGGCATTCGCTCCGGAGTCCTCTGGGTCACTAAGGACGACATGATCCGCAGTCACCTCCTCCCAGCCACGTACAAGTCCACTGGTTTCTTGGGACTGTAAATCATCCCTAAAAGACTGCTGCTGATGATGCTGAGTGCCAGCCTCCACCTCCATGCTGACACAATCCTCCTCCTCCTCCTCCTCCTCCTCCTCCTCCTCTTCCTGTGCGATGGGTGGGACAGAAGGAACACTGTCTGGGTAAAGGGGGCCTTGAGAGGCAAGGAAGTCCTCCTCTTCCTGCCTCTGTTCTGCCTCAAGTGCCCTGTCCATTATTCCACGCAGCGTGTGCTCCAACAGGTGGACAAGAGGTACAGTGTCACTGATGCATGCACTGTCACTGCTCACCATCCTCGTGGCCTCCTCAAATGGTGCCAGGACAGTGCATGCATCCCTGATCATGCCCCACTGGCGTGGAGAAAAAAAAACAAGCTCCCCTGACCCTGTCCTGGTGCCGTAGTCGCACAGGTACTCATTGATGGCCCTCTGCTGCGTGTGCAGCCGCTGCAGCATGGCCAACGTTGAGTTCCACCTGGTGGGCATGTCACATATAAGGCGGTTCTTGGGCAGGTTCAACTCCTTTTGCAGCTCAGCCAGGCGAGCACTGGCATTATAAGATCTGCGGAAATGCACACAGACTTTCCTGGCCTGCCTCAGGACATCCTGTAAGCCCGGGTACCTGCCCAAGAACCGCTGCACCACCAGGTTAAGGACGTGAGCCACACAGGGCACATGGGTCAGTTGTCCCTGTCGAAGGGCGGAGAGGAGGTTGGTGCCATTGTCGCAAACCACCATTCCTGGCTTAAGCTGGCGTGGCGTCAACCACCTCTCGGCCTGCCCCTGCAGAGCAGACAGGACCTCTGCCCCAGCGTGGCTTCTGTCCCCCAAACACACCAGCGCAAGCACGGCATGGCATCTTTTTGCCTGCGTACTTGCGTAGCCCCGTGAACGGCTACGGAGCACTGCTGGTTCATAGGACAAACCACAGGAAGAGGCCATGGAGGAAGAAGAAGAGGAGGGGGTGGAGGAGAGATGTGTGTCACAACCAGTAGTAGCATTTTGGAGGCGTGGCGGTGGAACAACCTCCAACACTACTGCACCTTGTCCTGCATCCTTCCCAGCTGCCAAAAGAGTGACCCAATGGGCCGTGAAAGAAAGGTAACGTCCCTGTCCATGCCTGCTGGACCATGAGTCAGCGGTAATATGCACCTTACCGCTGACCGCCCTGTCCAGCGAGGCCAAGACATTGCCTTCCACATGCCGGTAGAGAGCCGGAATAGCCTTCCGTGAGAAAAAGTGGCGTTTGGGAACCTGCCACTGAGGAACCGCACATTGCACAAACTCACGGAAGGGGGCCGAGTCTACCAACTGAAAAGGCAGCAGTTGAAGCGCTAGCAATTTAGCCAAGCTAGCATTCAACCGCTGGGCATGTGGATGGCTGGGAGTGAACTTCTTTCGACGGTCCAGCAGCTGGGGCAGGGAAATTTGCCTGCTAGAATCGGACGTCGGTGTACTGCTAGCAGAGTGGCCGCAAGTACTTGGCTGTGACACACCTAATTCTACACCTTCATTCCTCTCAGTGCATGTTTCAGAGAGGACTGAAGTTATAGTGGGGTTGGAGATCCCAGCTGATGCGGTGTAAGGAGAGGTCCGCTTTGTTCTTTGGTGTGGGTCTTTGAGGTAGGCTTGCCAACGAGCTGCATGGCAGGTCAACATATGTCTGGTCAGGCATGTGGTACCCAAGCGGCTGATGTTTTGGCCACGCGATATACGCTTGAGACATATGTTGCAAACAGCAGCTGTGCGATCTGATGCACTAGCCTCAAAAAAGGCCCACACCAAGGAACTTTTTGAATGACGGGCAGAGGCAGCGCCCTGCACAGGCGGAGCTCTGCGGTGTGATTCCGTCGGTGTACTGCCCTTACGCTGGCCACCAAAGGGCATCCTGCCTCGTTGGAGATGTGCCTCCTCCTCATCCTCCTCCTCCTCCTCTCTCCTATTAGGCACCCACGTGGAGTCAGTGACCTCATCATCCCCTCCCTCCTCATCACTGGAGCCAATCTGGCAGTATGCTGCAGCTGCTGGAACATGACTGCCAGATTGGTGTCCTTCTTGAGCATCCCCTCTGTCTGCTCTCACCCTACTGCCTTCCTGTAGCTGGGTTTCATCATCAGACCCTTCGAAACGCTGGGCATCCTCCTGGAGCATGTACCCAACACTGTGCTCAAACAGTTCGGGGGACTCCTCAGGAGGAGGACATGATGGGTCTAGGGAAGGAGTGACTGATGATGAGTCTAACATTGATACCAGGGAAGAGGACGCTTTAGCAGCTGCTTTGCCAGTACCCTGAGCCTGGGTGAGAGAGGATGAGGAGGAGGAGGAGGGCTTGGTCATCCACTCTACCAAGTCTTCGGCATGATGTGGCTCAACATGTCCAGCTGCCGAAAAGAAGGACAAGCGTGTCCCATGGCCATGTGCTGATGACAATGCACCGCGTCCACGACCAGCACTGTTGCCCCCAGACACAGAGCCTGCTTGCCCTCTTTTATTGCCTCCTGACTGTCTGCCTCTCCTTGTTTGCCTTCCAGACATTCTAATAGATGGCCTGCAGGGAGATGGGAAAAAAGCAATAAGGGCTACCTTCAGGTGTCCTTCTCTGTCCCTTTACTTAAGGATTTCTAAATATGGTTGAGGATGATTGCTTTTGCACAGAATAGCACAACGACAATTTCCCTGACTGTCCAAAAAACAAGGATTTCAAAGATGGTTGATGAGGAATGCTTTAGCACACTATAGCACAAGGAGAATTCCCCTCACTTACCTTCTTTGTCCCTAGAAACAAGGACTCGCACAGTGAAAGAAACTGACACTCTCCCTACCTAGAGTTTTCTGTCCCTAGAAAAAATGTTTTTTAAAAGCACACTATAGCACAAGGAGAATTCCCCTCACTTTCCTTCTTTGTCCCTAGAAACAAGGACTCGCACAGTGAAAGAAACTGACACTCTCCCTACCTAGAGTTTTCTGTCCCTAGAAAAAAAGTTTTTTAAAAGCACACTATAGCACAAGGAGAATTCCCCTCACTTTCCTTCTTTGTCCCTAGAAACAAGGACTCGCACAGTGAAAGAAACTGACACTCTCCCTACCTAGAGTTTTCTGTCCCTAGAAAAAATGTTTTTTTAAACCACACTATAGCACAAGGAGAATTCCCCTCACTTTCCTTCTTTGTCCCTAGAAACAAGGACTCGCACAGTGAAAGAAACTGACACTCTCCCTACCTAGAGTTTTCTGTCCCTAGAAAAAATGTTTTTTTAAAGCACACTATAGCACAAGGAGAATTCACTCACTGTCCTTCCCTGTCCCTAGAAACAAGGACTCGCACAGTGAAAGAAACTGACACTCTCCCTACCTAGAGTTTTCTGTCCCTAGAAAAAATGTTTTTTTAAAGCACACTATAGCACAAGGAGAATTCACTCACTGTCCTTCCCTGTCCCTAGAAACAAGGACTCGCACAGTGAAAGAAACTGACACTCTCCCTACCTAGAGTTTTCTGTCCCTAGAAAAAATGTTTTTTAAAGCACACTATAGCACAAGGAGAATTCACTCACTGTCCTTCCCTGTCCCTAGAAACAAGGACTCGCACAGTGAAAGAAACTGACACTCTCCCTACCTAGAGTTTTCTGTCCCTAGAAAAAATGTTTTTTTAAAGCACACTATAGCACAAGGAGAATTCACTCACTGTCCTTCCCTGTCCCTAGAAACAAGGACTCGCACAGTGAAAGAAACTGACACTCTCCCTACCTAGACTTTTCTGTCCCTAGAAAAAATGTTTTTTAAAGCACACTATAGCACAAGGAGAATTCACTCACTGTCCTTCCCTGTCCCTAGAAACAAGGACTCGCACAGTGAAAGAAACTGACACTCTCCCTACCTAGAGTTTTCTGTCCCTAGAAAAAATGTTTTTTTAAAGCACACTATAGCACAAGGAGAATTCACTCACTGTCCTTCCCTGTCCCTAGAAACAAGGACTCGCACAGTGAAAGAAACTGACACTCTCCCTACCTAGAGTTTTCTGTCCCTAGAAAAAATGTTTTTTTAAAGCACACTATAGCACAAGGAGAATTCACTCACTGTCCTTCCCTGTCCCTAGAAACAAGGACTCGCACAGTGAAAGAAACTGACACTCTCCCTACCTAGAGTTTTCTATCCCTAGAAAAAATGTTTTTTAAAAGCACACTATAGCACAAGGAGAATTCCCGTCACTTTCCTTCTTTGTCCCTAGAAACAAGGACTCGCACAGTGAAAGAAACTGACACTCTCCCTACCTAGAGTTTTCTGTCCCTAGAAAAAATGTTTTTTTAAAGCACACTATAGCACAAGGAGAATTCACTCACTGTCCTTCCCTGTCCCTAGAAACAAGGACTCGCACAGTGAAAGAAACTGACACTCTCCCTACCTAGAGTTTTCTGTCCCTAGAAAATTTTTTTTTTTAAAGCACACTATAGCACAAGGAGAATTCACTCACTGTCCTTCCCTGTCCCTAGAAACAAGGACTCGCACAGTGAAAGAAACTGACACTCTCCCTACCTAGAGTTTTCTATCCCTAGAAAAAATGTTTTTTAAAAGCACACTATAGCACAAGGAGAATTCCCGTCACTTTCCTTCTTTGTCCCTAGAAACAAGGACTCGCACAGTGAAAGAAACTGACACTCTCCCTACCTAGAGTTTTCTGTCCCTAGAAAAAATGTTTTTTTTAAAGCACACTATAGCACAAGGAGAATTCACTCACTGTCCTTCCCTGTCCCTAGAAACAAGGACTCGCACAGTGAAAGAAACTGACACTCTCCCTACCTAGAGTTTTCTGTCCCTAGAAAAAATGTTTTTTTAAAGCACACTATAGCACAAGGAGAATTCACTCACTGTCCTTCCCTGTCCCTAGAAACAAGGACTCGCACAGTGAAAGAAACTGACACTCTCCCTACCTAGAGTTTTCTGTTCCTAGAAAAATGTTTTTTAAAAGCACACTATAGCACAAGGAGAATTACCCTCACTTTCCTCCTTTGTCCCTAGAAACAAGGACTCGCACAGTGAAAGAAACTGACACTCTCCCTACCTAGAGTTTTCTGTCCCTAGAAAAAATGTTTTTTTAAAGCACACTATAGCACAAGGAGAATTCACTCACTGTCCTTCCCTGTCCCTAGAAACAAGGACTCGCACAGTGAAAGAAACTGACACTCTCCCTACCTAGAGTTTTCTGTCCCTAGAAAAAATGTTTTTTTAAAGCACACTATAGCACAAGGAGAATTCACTCACTGTCCTTCCCTGTCCCTAGAAACAAGGACTCGCACAGTGAAAGAAACTGACACTCTCCCTACCTAGAGTTTTCTGTCCCTAGAAAAAATGTTTTTTTAAAGCACACTATAGCACAAGGAGAATTCACTCACTGTCCTTCCCTGTCCCTAGAAACAAGGACTCGCACAGTGAAAGAAACTGACACTCTCCCTACCTAGAGTTTTCTGTCCCTAGAAAAATGTTTTTTAAAAGCACACTATAGCACAAGGAGAATTCCCCTCACTTTCCTTCTTTGTCCCTAGAAACAAGGACTCGCACAGTGAAAGAAACTGACACTCTCCCTACCTAGAGTTTTCTGTCCCTAGAAAAAATGTTTTTTTAAAGCACACTATAGCACAAGGAGAATTCACTCACTGTCCTTCCCTGTCCCTAGAAACAAGGACTCGCACAGTGAAAGAAACTGACACTCTCCCTACCTAGAGTTTTCTGTCCCTAGAAAAAATGTTTTTTTAAAGCACACTATAGCACAAGGAGAATTCACTCACTGTCCTTCCCTGTCCCTAGAAACAAGGACTCGCACAGTGAAAGAAACTGACACTCTCCCTACCTAGAGTTTTCTGTCCCTAGAAAAATGTTTTTTAAAAGCACACTATAGCACAAGGAGAATTCCCCTCACTTTCCTTCTTTGTCCCTAGAAACAAGGACTCGCACAGTGAAAGAAACTGACACTCTCCCTACCTAGAGTTTTCTGTCCCTAGAAAAAATGTTTTTTAAAGCACACTATAGCACAAGGAGAATTCACTCACTGTCCTTCCCTGTCCCTAGAAACAAGGACTCGCACAGTGAAAGAAACTGACACTCTCCCTACCTAGAGTTTTCTGTCCCTAGAAAAAATGTTTTTTTAAAGCACACTATAGCACAAGGAGAATTCACTCACTGTCCTTCCCTGTCCCTAGAAACAAGGACTCGCACAGTGAAAGAAACTGACACTCTCCCTACCTAGAGTTTTCTGTCCCTAGAAAAAATGTTTTTTTAAAGCACACTATAGCACAAGGAGAATTCCCTCACTTTCCTTCTTTGTCCCTAGAAACAAGGACTCGCACAGTGAAAGAAACTGACACTCTCCCTACCTAGAGTTTTCTGTCCCTAGAAAAAATGTTTTTTTTAAAGCACACTATAGCACAAGGAGAATTCACTCACTGTCCTTCCCTGTCCCTAGAAACAAGGACTCGCACAGTGAAAGAAACTGACACTCTCCCTACCTAGAGTTTTCTGTCCCTAGAAAAAATGTTTTTTTAAAGCACACTATAGCACAAGGAGAATTCACTCACTGTCCTTCCCTGTCCCTAGAAACAAGGACTCGCACAGTGAAAGAAACTGACACTCTCCCTACCTAGAGTTTTCTGTCCCTAGAAAAAATGTTTTTTTAAAGCACACTATAGCACAAGGAGAATTCACTCACTGTCCTTCCCTGTCCCTAGAAACAAGGACTCGCACAGTGAAAGAAACTGACACTCTCCCTACCTAGAGTTTTCTATCCCTAGAAAAAATGTTTTTTAAAAGCACACTATAGCACAAGGAGAATTCCCGTCACTTTCCTTCTTTGTCCCTAGAAACAAGGACTCGCACAGTGAAAGAAACTGACACTCTCCCTACCTAGAGTTTTCTGTCCCTAGAAAAAATGTTTTTTTAAAGCACACTATAGCACAAGGAGAATTCACTCACTGTCCTTCCCTGTCCCTAGAAACAAGGACTCGCACAGTGAAAGAAACTGACACTCTCCCTACCTAGAGTTTTCTGTCCCTAGAAAAAATGTTTTTTTAAAGCACACTATAGCACAAGGAGAATTCACTCACTGTCCTTCCCTGTCCCTAGAAACAAGGACTCGCACAGTGAAAGAAACTGACACTCTCCCTACCTAGAGTTTTCTGTTCCTAGAAAAATGTTTTTTAAAAGCACACTATAGCACAAGGAGAATTCCCCTCACTTTCCTCCTTTGTCCCTAGAAACAAGGACTCGCACAGTGAAAGAAACTGACACTCTCCCTACCTAGAGTTTTCTGTCCCTAGAAAAAATGTTTTTTTAAAGCACACTATAGCACAAGGAGAATTCACTCACTGTCCTTCCCTGTCCCTAGAAACAAGGACTCGCACAGTGAAAGAAACTGACACTCTCCCTACCTAGAGTTTTCTGTCCCTAGAAAAATGTTTTTTAAAAGCACACTATAGCACAAGGAGAATTCCCCTCACTTTCCTTCTTTGTCCCTAGAAACAAGGACTCGCACAGTGAAAGAAACTGACACTCTCCCTACCTAGAGTTTTCTGTCCCTAGAAAAAATGTTTTTTTAAAGCACACTATAGCACAAGGAGAATTCACTCACTGTCCTTCCCTGTCCCTAGAAACAAGGACTCGCACAGTGAAAGAAACTGACACTCTCCCTACCTAGAGTTTTCTGTCCCTAGAAAAAATGTTTTTTTAAAGCACACTATAGCACAAGGAGAATTCACTCACTGTCCTTCCCTGTCCCTAGAAACAAGGACTCGCACAGTGAAAGAAACTGACACTCTCCCTACCTAGAGTTTTCTGTCCCTAGAAAAATGTTTTTTAAAAGCACACTATAGCACAAGGAGAATTCCCCTCACTTTCCTTCTTTGTCCCTAGAAACAAGGACTCGCACAGTGAAAGAAACTGACACTCTCCCTACCTAGAGTTTTCTGTCCCTAGAAAAAATGTTTTTTAAAGCACACTATAGCACAAGGAGAATTCACTCACTGTCCTTCCCTGTCCCTAGAAACAAGGACTCGCACAGTGAAAGAAACTGACACTCTCCCTACCTAGAGTTTTCTGTCCCTAGAAAAAATGTTTTTTTAAAGCACACTATAGCACAAGGAGAATTCCCCTCACTTTCCTTCTTTGTCCCTAGAAACAAGGACTCGCACAGTGAAAGAAACTGACACTCTCCCTACCTAGAGTTTTCTGTCCCTAGAAAAATGTTTTTTAAACGCACACTATAGCACAAGGAGAATTCCCCTCACTTTCCTTCTTTGTCCCTAGAAACAAGGACTCGCACAGTGAAAGAAACTGACACTCTCCCTACCTAGAGTTTTCTGTCCCTAGAAAAAATGTTTTTTTTTAAAGCACACTATAGCACAAGGAGAATTCACTCACTGTCCTTCCCTGTCCCTAGAAACAAGGACTCGCACAGTGAAAGAAACTGACACTCTCCCTACCTAGAGTTTTCTGTCCCTAGAAAAAATGTTTTTTTAAAGCACACTATAGCACAAGGAGAATTCACTCACTGTCCTTCCCTGTCCCTAGAAACAAGGACTCGCACAGTGAAAGAAACTGACACTCTCCCTACCTAGAGTTTTCTGTCCCTAGAAAAAATGTTTTTTTAAAGCACACTATAGCACAAGGAGAATTCACTCACTGTCCTTCCCTGTCCCTAGAAACAAGGACTCGCACAGTGAAAGAAACTGACACTCTCCCTACCTAGAGTTTTCTGTCCCTAGAAAAATGTTTTTTAAAAGCACACTATAGCACAAGGAGAATTCCCCTCACTTTCCTTCTTTGTCCCTAGAAACAAGGACTCGCACAGTGAAAGAAACTGACACTCTCCCTACCTAGAGTTTTCTGTCCCTAGAAAAAATGTTTTTTTAAAGCACACTATAGCACAAGGAGAATTCACTCACTGTCCTTCCCTGTCCCTAGAAACAAGGACTCGCACAGTGAAAGAAACTGACACTCTCCCTACCTAGAGTTTTCTGTCCCTAGAAAAAATGTTTTTTTAAAGCACACTATAGCACAAGGAGAATTCACTCACTGTCCTTCCCTGTCCCTAGAAACAAGGACTCGCACAGTGAAAGAAACTGACACTCTCCCTACCTAGAGTTTTCTGTCCCTAGAAAAAATGTTTTTTTTAAAGCACACTATAGCACAAGGAGAATTCACTCACTGTCCTTCCCTGTCCCTAGAAACAAGGACTCGCACAGTGAAAGAAACTGACACTCTCCCTACCTAGAGTTTTCTGTCCCTAGAAAAATGTTTTTTAAACGCACACTATAGCACAAGGAGAATTCCCCTCACTTTCCTTCTTTGTCCCTAGAAACAAGGACTCGCACAGTGAAAGAAACTGACACTCTCCCTACCTAGAGTTTTCTGTCCCTAGAAAAAATGTTTTTTTAAAGCACACTATAGCACAAGGAGAATTCACTCACTGTCCTTCCCTGTCCCTAGAAACAAGGACTCGCACAGTGAAAGAAACTGACACTCTCCCTACCTAGAGTTTTCTGTCCCTAGAAAAAATGTTTTTTTAAAGCACACTATAGCACAAGGAGAATTCACTCACTGTCCTTCCCTGTCCCTAGAAACAAGGACTCGCACAGTGAAAGAAACTGACACTCTCCCTACCTAGAGTTTTCTGTCCCTAGAAAAATGTTTTTTAAAAGCACACTATAGCACAAGGAGAATTCCCCTCACTTACCTTCTTTGTCCCTAGAAACAAGGACTCGCACAGTGAAAGAAACTGACACTCTCCCTACCTAGAGTTTTCTGTCCCTAGAAAAAATGTTTTTTAAAGCACACTATAGCACAAGGAGAATTCACTCACTGTCCTTCCCTGTCCCTAGAAACAAGGACTCGCACAGTGAAAGAAACTGACACTCTCCCTACCTAGAGTTTTCTGTCCCTAGAAAAAATGTTTTTTTAAAGCACACTATAGCACAAGGAGAATTCACTCACTGTCCTTCCCTGTCCCTAGAAACAAGGACTCGCACAGTGAAAGAAACTGACACTCTCCCTACCTAGAGTTTTCTGTCCCTAGAAAAAATGTTTTTTTAAAGCACACTATAGCACAAGGAGAATTCACTCACTGTCCTTCCCTGTCCCTAGAAACAAGGACTCGCACAGTGAAAGAAACTGACACTCTCCCTACCTAGAGTTTTCTGTCCCTAGAAAAAATGTTTTTTTAAAGCACACTATAGCACAAGGAGAATTCACTCACTGTCCTTCCCTGTCCCTAGAAACAAGGACTCGCACAGTGAAAGAAACTGACACTCTCCCTACCTAGAGTTTTCTGTCCCTAGAAAAAATGTTTTTTAAAGCACACTATAGCACAAGGAGAATTCACTCACTGTCCTTCCCTGTCCCTAGAAACAAGGACTCGCACAGTGAAAGAAACTGACACTCTCCCTACCTAGAGTTTTCTGTCCCTAGAAAAAATGTTTTTTAAAGCACACTATAGCACAAGGAGAATTCACTCACTGTCCTTCCCTGTCCCTAGAAACAAGGACTCGCACAGTGAAAGAAACTGACACTCTCCCTACCTAGAGTTTTCTGTCCCTAGAAAAAATGTTTTTTTAAAGCACACTATAGCACAAGGAGAATTCACTCACTGTCCTTCCCTGTCCCTAGAAACAAGGACTCGCACAGTGAAAGAAACTGACACTCTCCCTACCTAGAGTTTTCTGTCCCTAGAAAAAATGTTTTTTTAAAGCACACTATAGCACAAGGAGAATTCCCCTCACTTTCCTTCTTTGTCCCTAGAAACAAGGACTCGCACAGTGAAAGAAACTGACACTCTCCCTACCTAGAGTTTTCTGTCCCTAGAAAAAATGTTTTTTTTAAAGCACACTATAGCACAAGGAGAATTCACTCACTGTCCTTCCCTGTCCCTAGAAACAAGGACTCGCACAGTGAAAGAAACTGACACTCTCCCTACCTAGAGTTTTCTGTCCCTAGAAAAAATGTTTTTTAAAAGCACACTATAGCACAAGGAGAATTCCCCTCACTTTCCTTCTTTGTCCCTAGAAACAAGGACTCGCACAGTGAAAGAAACTGACACTCTCCCTACCTAGAGTTTTCTGTCCCTAGAAAAAATGTTTTTTTAAAGCACACTATAGCACAAGGAGAATTCCCCTCACTTTCCTTCTTTGTCCCTAGAAACAAGGATTCGCACAATAAAACACACTGACACTCTCCCTACCTATCCTTCTCTTTCCCTAAACTAAAGGAATCCAGGTTAAGCAAGAAAGAAATAAATGTCACTGTCCCTGCCTATGCTGCTCTTTCCCTGCTCCGGAACACACTACACTAGGCCGCCGTGCTGGCGGCCTTTTATAGTGTGGGGCGTGTACTAAACACCCTCAGCAATAATTGGCCACAGGCATCCTGCCTGTGGCCAATCATTGCTCTCCTCGCTGCCGGCGCTGTGATTGGCCAAGCATGCGGGGTCACAGTGCATGCTTGGCCAATCACAGCGCCTGGATGAC
This sequence comes from Rana muscosa, assembly GCA_029206835.1. Lineage (NCBI taxonomy): Eukaryota > Metazoa > Chordata > Amphibia > Anura > Ranidae > Rana > Rana muscosa. The sequence goes on along the minus strand of CM055118.1, from coordinate 362,878,564 downwards.
ACTGCGATGGCGTAGTGCATTGTGGGCCGTTCGCGTCACTCGAATTTGGCGCGAATGGCCCAAATCGTTCGATCTTCGTCGAACGATCGAACAGCCGATGTTCGAGTCGAACGTATGTTCGACTCGAACACGAAGCTCATCCCTAGCGGTGAGCTTCCCTCTTGTCAATGGTTGGGTGGGTCCTGCCTTTGCTGTGGACTCTGGGGTCAGGCAGGGTTGCCCGTTGAGCCCTCTTCTCTACGTTTTTGCAGTCGATCCCTTTGTGAGAAGGCTCAACTGTGAGCGTTTGAGGGGGGTTCCGGTGGAGCCTTGCATTGGTCTGGATCCGGCTGTGAGGGTAGTGGCCTACGCGGACGATGTCTCGGTAGTGGTGTCCAGCCGCGAGGAGGCCCTATTTGTGGAAACACAAATTGGGAGCTACTCCGAGGCATCTGGTTCATTGGTCAATTGGGGCAAGAGCGAAGTTCTCTGGTTGGGGGAGGAAGGTGAGCAGTTCGCTCTTCCGGACGTGTTTCCCCAGCCCCAGCCAGAAGTTAAAATTCTTGGCATCCTATTCGGCCCAGGTGATTACCCCAAGCTAAATTTGGAGCGCAGACTGGTCGGTGCATCTCGGAAGGTGAATGCCTGGAAGGGTTGGAAGCTGTCGTTGAGGGAAAGGGTAAGCCTGGTCAAAACATACCTACTGCCAGAGTTCCTCTATGTCAGCTACGTTTGTATTTTGCCTGCATCTCTCTATGCCCGGATCTCTGGCCTGTTTTTCCTGCTGTTGTGGGGAAACAGGCTAAATTTGATCAAGAGGGAAGTCACGTACCGGCAGAGGAGGCATGGTGGGTTGGATATGATCAATCCGGTGGTGTTTTTCATCACCTTATTTGTGAAATTCAACCTGCAGTCCATCTTTGTGGACCTGCCTACTCTGTGGGAGCGCTCATGCAAGAACTGGCTCTTGCTGTTCCTGAGTAGGTGGGAGGATGGGGGTCGGCCCGGTGATCTTCGTAGATCACACGGGTATCTCCCGTCTTATGTCCCCCAAGCTTTGAAGGTACTGAGGCAGTGGCGGATAACTGCCCTTGAGGTGGGCTCTTCGGGTCGGCGTGAGCTGTACTCAAGAGTCATGGCCTCAGACATTTTGAGGCCACTGTCTTTAAGGGATTGCCCGGAGAGAGTCCTTGAGAAGGGACTAGCCCTTCTGAATTCCCCAAGAGTCCCAAGCAAGTTTTGGGATCTTGCGTGGAGGGCTTTCCACGGACGCCTCTATGTCCGTGGAAACCTAAAGTTTAGGAACCTAGGGGACAGAGGTTGTCCTCGTGCAGAATGTGGGGGGGGCATTGGAGACCATGGACCACTTTTTGGCCGAATGCCCCTTCAACATTGAGGTTCGCGAGGGGGCAGGGGAAGCCATTGGTTATCCCCGACTCTTGTCCTTGACTTACTCTGAGGTGGTGTACGGCGACTTTAGGGTTCACAGAGGGTTTGAGTTATCATCACTTTATTTAGCTAGCTTAGTGGCTCTCTATTACACATGGCACGCTCAGTGTTTGGTGTCCACTAGGGGCAAAGTCCACGTATGAGGTGGTGGGTGATATCTTCCGGGAGTTGGTGAAGGTGAGGAGTCTTGAGAGGGAAGGGGTTAGAGCCAATAGGAGTGCCCGGCTGTGGAGGGGTTTCTCCATCTGGCCTCCTTGAGGCTCCGGGCCTTTTTCTTTCGGGGGGTGGTTCTTTCTGTCCTTTTCACCCCCCTTAGATTTTGAGTTTCTTTTTTTTTTTAACAAGTAGGGCTTGCAGGCATTCTAGACCTCGTTTGCGTTCTCGCCTGTAAGTAGCCGGTCGGTGGTTGGTGTTAGCGTTTAGGTTTGGTCTTAGTGTTAGGTTTGATGTGTGTTAGTATTAGGATTTCGTAAGATTAGTGGGTGATGTGTTTTTCCTTGTACAGGTCCTTCTCAAAAAATTAGCATATTGTGATAAAGTTCATTATTTTCTGTAATGTACTGATAAACATTAGACTTTCATATATTTTAGATTCATTACACACAACTGAAGTAGTTCAAGCCTTTTCTTGTTTTAATATTGATGATTTTGGCATACAGCTCATGAAAACCCAAAAATCCTATCTCAAAAAATTAGCATATCATGAAAAGGTTCTCTAAACGAGCTATTAACCTAATCATCTGAATCAACTAATTAACTCTAAACACCTGCAAAAGATTCCTGAGGCTTTTAAAAACTCCCAGCCTGGTTCATTACTCAAAACCGCAATCATGGGTAAGACTGCCGACCTGACTGCTGTCCAGAAGGCCATCATTGACACCCTCAAGCAAGAGGGTAAGACACAGAAAGAAATTTCTGAACGAATAGGCTGTTCCCAGAGTGCTGTATCAAGGCACCTCAGTGGGAAGTCTGTGGGAAGGAAAAAGTGTGGCAGAAAACGCTGCACAACGAGAAGAGGTGACCGGACCCTGAAGAAGATTGTGGAGAAGGACCGATTCTAGACCTTGGAGGACCTACGGAAGCAGTGGACTGAGTCTGGAGTAGAAACATCCAGAGCCACCGTGAACAGGCGTGTGCAGGAAATGGGCTACAGGTGCCGCATTCCCCAGGTCAAGCCACTTTTGAACCAGAAACAGCGGCAGAAGCGCCTGACCTGGGCTACAGAGAAGCAGCACTGGACTGGACTTTTTTCGGATGAAAGCAAATTTTGCATGTCATTCGGAAATCAAGGAGTCTGGAGGAAGACTGGGGAGAGGGAAATGCCAAAATGCCTGAAGTCCAGTGTCAAGTACCCACAGTCAGTGATGGTCTGGGGTGCCATGTCAGCTGCTGGTGTTGGTCCACTGTGTTTTATCAAGGGCAGGGTCAATGCAGCTAGCTATCAGGAGATATTGGAGCACTTCATGCTTCCATCTGCTGAAAAGCTTTATGGAGATGAAGATTTCATTTTTCAGCACGACCTGGCACCTGCTCACAGTGCCAAAACCACTGGTAAATGGTTTACTGACCATGGTATTACTGTGCTCAATTGGCCTGCCAACTCTCCTGACCTGAACCCCATAGAGAATCTGTGGGATATTGGAAAGAGAAAGTTGAGAGACGCAAGACCCAACACACTGGATGAGCTTAAGGCCGCTATCGAAGCATCCTGGGCCTCCATAACACCTCAGCAGTGCCACAGGCTGGTTGCCTCCATGCCACGCCGCATTGAAGCAGTCATTTCTGCAAAAGGATTCCCGACCAAGTATTGAGTGCATAACTGAACATAATTATTTGAAGGTTGACTTTTTTTGTATTAAAAACACTTTTCTTTTATTGGTCGGATGAAATATGCTAATTTTTTGAGATAGGATTTTTGGGTTTTCATGAGCTGTATGCCAAAATCATCAATATTAAAACAAGAAAAGGCTTGAACTACTTCAGTTGTGTGTAATGAATCTAAAATATATGAAAGTCTAATGTTTATCAGTACATTACAGAAAATAATGAACTTTATCACAATATGCTAATTTTTTGAGAAGGACCTGTATTTCAGGATTTCGGATATATATAATGAGAAACCCATGTGTGGGTGGTCGGAAAGTGGGTAAGGGTGGTGGTGGTGTGTTTTGGTAATATGTGTTAGTTTGATGTGTTTGGGTTTCTTTAATGTATATGTTATTTCTTTTTGTATATATACTGGCAGTAGTTTTTAAAATAAACAAAAATTTACAGCGGGCGTAGTGTGCCTCCTGCACATTATACACCTGAAGCTAGCCGTATTGCTGTGTTTTCCTGGTGTGTTACACTAACAGGCATTTGCAGCACTTACAGCGGGCGTAGTGTGCTTCCTGCTAAATATACACCTGAAGCTAGGCCTTATTGCTGTGTTTTCCTAGTGTGTTACACTAACAGGCATTTGCAGCACTTACAGCGGGCGTAGTGTGCCTCCTGCACATTATACACCTGAAGCTAGCCCGTATTGCTGTGTTTTCCTGGTGTGTTACACTAACAGGCATTTGCAGCACTTACAGCGGGCATAGTGTGCCTCCTGCACATTATACACCTGAAGCTAGCCTGTATTGCTGTGTTTTCCTGGTGTGTTACACTAACAGGCATTTGCAGCACTTACAGCGGGCGTAGTGTGCCTCCTGCACACTATACACCTGAAGCTAGCCCGTATTGCTGTGTTTTCCTGGTGTGTTACACTAACAGGCATTTGCAGCACTTACAGCGGGCGTAGTGTGCCTCCTGCACATTATACACCTGAAGCTAGCCCGTATTGCTGTGTTTTCCTGGTGTGTTACACTAACAGGCATTTGCAGCACTTACAGCGGGCATAGTGTGCTTCCTGCTAAATATACACCTGAAGCTAGCCCTTATTGCTGTGTTTTCCTGGTGTGTTACACTAACAGGCATTTGCAGCACTTACAGCGGGCGTAGTGTGCTTCCTGCTAAATATACACCTGAAGCTAGCCCGTATTGCTGTGTTTACCTGGTGTGTTACACTAACAGGCATTTGCAGCACTTACAGCGGGTGGAGTGTGTCAGTTGCTGTGAGACCTTTGGAGTGAGAGGACGTGCCTGTAGGGAGCTCCTGGAGCTCCAGGAGGATGGGGTGTGATGGCCTCCTCCAGCCCAGGACCGGGGCAGCTTTCCCGGCCTGATGCTGCTGCCTCCTCCCTGGGGATTAAGGACTTGTCCAGGGAGGAGACGCTCTTTTTAAAAACGCAATTCGAACTAATGGATTGGACCCTGCCCCAGCCTGGGGAGCTTCCTGAAAAGTTACTAAGAAGAGTCAAAAGGGTCAAGGACTTGATCCAGAAGGCCAGCCGGGCCTTCTGTGGGAAGACCGCGGTCCTAACGGATTTGAGGAACAGAAGGGACCGGGCCAGCAGCCTCAGAAGAGGCGAGTATGCCGAGCCCATTAACCTTTTAAAAGGTCAAAATAACGGCCTGTGGACCCTGCTCGGGGGGCTGTGTGAGAGAGGCCGTGGAGAGACAGACTTCCTCCTGGAAGCAAGGAGTGAGCTCCGGAGAGCAAGTAAAGAGGGCTCCCAGGCTGCCAGACGTAGCAGCCAGAAAAGCACGCAGGACCATCCGCAGCCTGAGGAGCCTATGGTGGTGAGCCCCGGTGATGGTGAAAACCCCCCCCTCCCCCTCCCTGGGTGGTGCGGTCCCTGAGGTCCCGGCTGTGGAGGGTCCCCGAGTCCATGCTACGTTGCGGCCAGGAAAAACTGCCAGCACACAGGCAGACTCGGGTAGGGCACCCCGTGAAGAAGTCGGGAAGGGTCAGGAAGGGTGCACTACAGGAGTAGGGAGGCTGGGGGGATTCCCAGTGGTGGTCCTCACGCCACTCCCGGGGTATAAGTTGGAGGCAGAGAGGAAGGAGGTGGCCAGGCATGGTGGTGGGACTTCTATGACCCCTATGACCCCTGTGAATCCCGCATGTTGCTTGATAAAAACCGCACATGTTATGTTATGATCAACTTCTATGGCCCTCAGACCAAGAGGGACAGGAGGAGCCTCCTCACGATGGTCAAGCCCTACTTTTTTACGTCCCAGCAGGTGGTCTTTGGTGGTGACTATAACATGGTCACCAGATCAAAGGATCGGGCAGGCGCCTCAGGCCACCTGGGATATGATAGCATCTTCTTGAATAGAATAGTAAGGGAAGCCGGGTTGGTGGATGCACATGTTCAGTGCCTCCCCAACCACACTGGGTTCACCTATGCCCGAGGTAATAGTAGGAGTAGGTTAGATAGTTTTTTTTAAAGGGGAGCTCTACCTTTGCGGCACCTGTGCTGCAGGCGGTGGAGTTCTCCGATCACTGTATGGTTTCTGTGACTCTGAATGTGGCCGACACTCCTCAGAAGGGTCGAGGTTTCTGGCGTCTTAATGGATCGCTGCTCGAGGACCTCGAGGTTAGGGAGGCCTATGAGATCTTCCTTGCGGATCAGGCCTCGCTCCTTGAGAGCGGCTGCTCCCACCAGGAATGGTGGGAAGTGGTGAAGAAGAGGTCGGAGGGCTTTTTCCGCAGGATCTCTAGGTACCGGGCGACATCCAAGTACCTGGCCTACCAGAGGTTGCGCAGGCAGTTAGACCGCCTGGTTTCAGCTGGGGGCCCTCAGGAACAGATATCCGATCTGAAACTTCAGATGAAGGGGTGTCAGTATGACCGTCTTGCCTCCCTGGTCCTTGAAAGGGATTACGGGAAGTTTTCCTCCCCGGATCCCTACAAGAGCTGTGGTGAGGCGGTGAGTTTGAAGGTCATACATGGCTTGAGGGATGCCTCAGGGTCCCTGGTCCGGTCCAGACCGGGTATCCTGGGCATCATTGGGGACCATTTTTCAGGCCTCCTTCGAAGGAAGCCTTTAGATATGGAGAAAGCCAGGGCGTTTCTTGATGAGACCCCGCTTCGTGCGGGGCCTGATCTCCCGGACTCATTGACAGCAGAAATCTCGGTTGCAGAAATCGAGCAGGCCATCGACTCTTTGTCCTTAAAAAAGTCGCCGGGGCCTGATGGGCTTACGGCTGAATTTTATAAAACCTTTAAGAGTCTTTTGGCTCCTCATTTGAGGGAGGTTTTCAATGAATGTTTGGCCAACGGCCTGCTCCCTCCCTCAATGAGAAGGTCAGCCTTGATTCTGCTGTCAAAGGGGAAAGATCCGACTGTGATTGAGAACTGGCGCCCAATCGCCCTTCTCACTATGGATAGGAAGTTCCTGGCGAAAATACTCTGTTTGCGTATGTCAGCAGTCACTGGTGAGATGCTTTCTGTCTCCCAGCACTGCGTAATTCTTGGCCGGAGCACCTTTAGTGCCGTCCTGAACGTCCGGGAGGCTGTGGAACGGTGCAGGGCAACGGGGGATGGACGGTATCTGCTGGCATTAGACCAGGCCAAGGCTTTTGACCGGGTGAGCCATGAGTACTTCTGGCTTCTTCTGGGAAAGTACGGTTTGCCTGAGCAATTTGTGAATTGGCTGAAAGTATTGTACAGGGGGGCGGTGAGCTTCCCTCTTGTCAATGGTTGGGTGGGTCCTGCCTTTGCTGTGGACTCTGAGGTCAGGCAGGGTTGCCCGTTGAGCCCTCTTCTCTACGTTTTTGCAGTCGATCCCTTTGTGAGAAGGCTTGACTGTGAGCGTTTGAGGGGGGTTCCGGTGGAGCCTTGCATTGGTCTGGATCCGGCTGTGAGGGTAGTGGCCTACGCGGACGATGTCTCGGTAGTGGTGTCCAGCCGCGAGGAGGCCCTATTTGTGGAAACGCAAATTGGGAGCTACTCCGAGGCATCTGGTTCATTGGTCAATTGGGGCAAGAGCGAAGTTCTCTGGTTGGGGGAGGAAGGCGAGCAGTTCGCTCTTCCGGACGTGTTTCCCCAGCCCCAGCCAGAAGTTAAAATTCTTGGCATCCTATTCGGCCCAGGTGATTACCCCAAGCTAAATTGGGAGCGCAGACTGGTCGGTGCATCTCGGAAGGTGAATGCCTGGAAGGGTTGGAAGCTGTCGTTGAGGGAAAGGGTAAGCCTGGTCAAAACATACCTACTGCCAGAGTTCCTCTATGTCAGCTACGTTTGTATTTTGCCTGCATCTCTCTATGCCCGGATCTCTGGCCTGTTTTTCCTGCTGTTGTGGGGAAACAGGCTAAATCTGATCAAGAGGGAAGTCACGTACCGGCAGAGGAGGCATGGTGGGTTGGATATGATCAATCCGGTGGTGTTTTTCATCACCTTATTTGTGAAATTCAACCTGCAGTCCATCTTTGTGGACCTGCCTACTCTGTGGGAGCGCTCATGCAAGAACTGGCTCTTGCTGTTCCTGAGTAGGTGGGAGGATGGGGGTCGGCCCGGTGATCTTCGTAGATCACACGGGTATCTCCCGTCTTATGTCCCCCAAGCTTTGAAGGTACTGAGGCAGTGGCGGATAACTGCCCTTGAGGTGGGCTCTTCGGGTCAGCGTGAGCTGTACTCAAGAGTCATGGCCTCAGACATTTTGAGGCCACTGTCTTTAAGGGATTGCCCGGAGAGAGTCCTTGAGAAGGGACTAGCCCTTCTGAATTCCCCAAGAGTCCCAAGCAAGTTTTGGGATCTTGCGTGGAGGGCTTTCCACGGACGCCTCTATGTCCGTGGAAACCTAAAGTTTAGGAACCTAGGGGACAGAGGTTGTCCTCGTGCAGAATGTGGGGGGGCATTGGAGACCATGGACCACTTTTTGGCCGAATGCCCCTTCAACATTGAGGTTCGCGAGGGGGCAGGGGAAGCCATTGGTTATCCCCGACTCTTGTCCTTGACTTACTCTGAGGTGGTGTACGGCGACTTTAGGGTTCACAGAGGGTTTGAGTTATCATCACTTTATTTAGCTAGCTTAGTGGCTCTCTATTACACATGGCACGCTCGGTGTTTGGTGTCCACTAGGGGCAAAGTCCACGTATGAGGTGGTGGGTGATATCTTCCGGGAGTTGGTGAAGGTGAGGAGTCTTGAGAGGGAAGGGGTTAGAGCCAATAGGAGTGCCCGGCTGTGGAGGGGTTTCTCCATCTGGCCTCCTTGAGGCTCCGGGCCTTTTTCTTTCGGGGGGTGGTTCTTTCTGTCCTTTTCACCCCCCTTAGATTTTGAGTTTCTTTCTTTTTAACAAGTAGGGCTTGCAGGCATTCTAGACCTCGTTTGCGTTCTCGCCTGTAAGTAGCCGGTGGGTGGTTGGTGTTAGTGTTTAGGTTTGGTCTTAGTGTTAGGTTTGATGTGTGTTAGTATTAGGATTTCGTAAGATTAGTGGGTGATGTGTTTTTCCTTGTATTTCAGGATTTCGGATATATATAATGAGAAACCCACGTGTGGGTGGTCGGAAAGTGGGTAAGGGTGGTGGTGGTGAGTTTTGGTAATATGTGTTAGTTTGATGTGTTTGGGTTTCTTTAATGTATATGTTATTTCTTTTTGTATATATACTGGCAGTAGTTTTTAAAATAAACAAAAATTTACAGCGGGCGTAGTGTGCCTCCTGCACATTATACACCTGAAGCTAGCCGTATTGCTGTGTTTTCCTGGTGTGTTACACTAACAGGCATTTGCAGCACTTACAGCGGGCGTAGTGTGCTTCCTGCTAAATATACACCTGAAGCTAGGCCTTATTGCTGTGTTTTCCTAGTGTGTTACACTAACAAGCATTTGCAGCACTTACAGCGGGCTTAGTGTGCCTCCTGCACATTATACACCTGAAGCTAGCCCGTATTGCTGTGTTTTCCTGGTGTGTTACACTAACAGGCATTTGCAGCACTTACAGCGGGCGTAGTGTGCTTCCTGCTAAATATACACCTGAAGTTAGCCCTTATTGCTGTGTTTTCCTGGTGTGTTACACTAACAGGCATTTGCAGCACTTACAGCGGGCGTAGTGTGCTTCCTGCTAAATTTACACCTGAAGCTAGGCCTTATTGCTGTGTTTTCCTAGTGTGTTACACTAACAAGCATTTGCAGCACTTACAGCGGGCTTAGTGTGCCTCCTGCACATTATACACCTGAAGCTAGCCCGTATTGCTGTGTTTTCCTGGTGTTACACTAACAGGCATTTGCAGCACTTACAGCGGGCGTAGTGTGCCTCCTGCACATTATACACCTGAAGCTAGCCCGTATTGCTGTGTTTTCCTGGTGTGTTACACTAACAGGCATTTGCAGCACTTACAGCGGGCGTAGTGTGCTTCCTGCTAAATATACACCTGAAGTTAGCCCTTATTGCTGTGTTTTCCTGGTGTGTTACACTAACAGGCATTTGCAGCACTTACAGCGGGCGTAGTGTGCCTCCTGCACATTATACACCTGAAGCTAGCCCGTATTGCTGTGTTTTCCTGGTGTGTTACACTAACAGGCATTTGCAGCACTTACAGCGGGCGTAGTGTGCTTCCTGCTAAATTTACACCCGGGCTTACAGGATGTCCTGAGGCAGGCCAGGAAAGTCTGTGTGCATTTCCGCAGATCTTATAATGCCAGTGCTCGCCTGGCTGAGCTGCAAAAGGAGTTGAACCTGCCCAAGAACCGCCTTATATGTGACATGCCCACCAGGTGGAACTCAACATTGGCCATGCTGCAGCGGCTGCACACGCAGCAGAGGGCCATCAATGAGTACCTGTGCCACTACGGCACCAGGACAGGGTCAGTGGAGCTCGGGATTTTTTCACCACGCCAGTAGGGCATGATCAGGGATGCATGCACTGTCCTGGCACCATTTGAGGAGGCCACGAGGATGGTGAGCAGTGACAGTGCATGCATCAGTGACACTGTACCTCTTGTCCACCTGTTGGAACATACGCTGCGTGGAATAATGGACAGGGCACTTGAGGCAGAACAGAGGCAGGAAGAGGAGGACTTCCTTGCCTCTCAAGGCCCCCTTTACCCAGACAGTGTTCCTTCTGTCCCACCCATCGCACAGGAAGAAGAGGAGGAGGAGGATTGTGTCAGCATGGAGGTGGAGCCTGGCACTGAGCATCATCAGAAGCAGTCTTTTAGGGATGATTTACAGTCCCAAGAAACCCGTGGACTTGTACGTGGCGGATCATGCCGTCCTTAGTGACCCAGAGGACTCCGGACCGAATGCCTCAGCTAACCTACGCTGCATGGCCTCCCTGATCCTGCAAAGTCTGCGGAAGGATCCTCGTATTCTTCAGATCAAGGAGAGGGACCATTACTGGCTGGCCACTCTCCTTTATCCACGGTACAAGGGTAAGGTTGCGGACCTTATCTTACCGTCGCAGAGGGAGCAGAGGATGAGACAACTCCGGGAGGCCTTGCAGAAAGTTCTGTGCAACGTGTTCCCAGGGACTGGGAGGTTACAAACTCCTGGTCCTGGACAATGAGTTGCTGAAGCTTCGGTCAGTCAAAGAAGGAGTGGTTGGGAAGGTGGCCGTCTGACCGATGCGTTCAGACAATTCTTTAGTCCGCAGCCCCAAGGTATGATCGGTTCCAGCAACCATCGTCAGCGTCTGATATACATGGTGCAGGAATACCTAGGGGCAAGGTCAGACTTGGACACCTTCCCCACCGAAAATCCTCTGGCTTACTGGGTCTTGAGGATGGATCACTGGCCAGAGCGTGCACAGTATGCAATTGAGCTACTGGCCTGTCTTGCATCCAGCGTTCTTTCAGAACGCACATTCAGTGCTGCTAGAGGATTTGTCATGGATCACAGGGTGCGCCTGTCCACCGACTCGGTTGATCGACTGACCTTCATAAAGATGAACCAGTCTTGGATCACCACCAGCTACCAAACACCTGAAGCTGATATAACGGACTAATTTATTTTCAAATGTCACATCCCTTCAAGACTGATGCTGATGCTGAGAGACTGTCCTGTTATGTTGACTGACTATCCTCCTCCTCCTCAATGATCCGATTGATGATGATAGCTTGGAAGAACATTTTTGTTTCTGGGTGCCGCCACCAGTGCCTAAGGCCCAATTTTTCAGCCCCTGTTTAACAGGGGCATGTAATTACAATTTTTATGCAATGCTTTGCACCAGGGCTCATTCCTGCACTCCAACTAGAGTATCTGGGAGAGGTTGCAGTGTTGTGGCACCAGCACCAATGCCTAAGGCCCAATTTTTCAGCCCCTGTTTAACAGGGGCATGTAAATACAATTTTTTATGCAATGCTTTGCAGCAGGGCTCATTCCTGCACTCCAACTAGAGTATCTGGGAGAGGTTGCAGTGTCGTAGCACCAGTGCCTAAGGCCCAATTTTTCAGCCCCTGTTTAACAGGGGCATGTAAATACAATTTTTTATGCAATGATTTGCAGCAGGGCTCATTCCTGCACTCCAACTAGAGTATCTGGGAGAGGTTGCAGTGTCGTAGCACCAGTGCCTAAGGCCCAATTTTTCAGCCCCTGTTTAACAGGGGCATGTAATTACAATTTTTGATGCAATGCTTTACAGCAGGGCTCATTCCTGCACTCCAACTAGAGTATCTGGAAGAGGTTGCAGTGTCGTGGGACCAGCACCAGTGCCTAAGGCCCAATTTTTCAGCCCCTGTTTAACAGGGGTGTGTTATTACAATTTTTTATGCAATACTTTGCAACAGGGCTCATTGCTGTGCTCCAAGTACAGTATCTGTGAGGGGTTGCAGTGTTGTGGCACCAGTGCCTAAGGCCCAATTTTTCTGCCCCTGTTTAACAGGCGCATGTAATTACAATTCTTGATCTAATAATTCACAGCAGGGCCCATTCCTGCGCCCACCAAGAGTAACTGTGAGGCCTTACAGTGTTGTGTCAACACCACCACCACCAAAGGCCCATTTTTTCAGCCCCTGTTCAACAGGGGCCTGCAATTACAATTCTTGATCTAATAATTCACAGCAGGGCCCATTCATGCGCCCACCAAGAGTAAATGTGAGGGCTTACAGTGTTGTGTCAACACCACCACCACCACCACCAAAGGCCCAGTTTTTCAGCCCCTGTTCAACAGGGGCATGCAATTACAATTCTTGATCTAATAATTCACAGTAGGGCCCATTCATGCGCCCACCAAGAGTAACTGTGAGGACTTACAGTGTTGTGTCAACACCACCACCACCACCACCAAAGGCCCAATTTTTCAGCCCCTGTTAAACAGGGGCATGCAATTACAATTCTTGATCTAATAATTCACAGCAGGGCCCATTCATGCGCCCACCAAGAGTAACTGTGAGGGCTTACAGTGTTGTGGCAACACCAACATGTAAGGGGCAAATTTCAGCAGAGTATATAGGGCAGGCCCCTACTTTCAAACATCCAACTTACAAACGACTCCTACTTGCAAACGGAAGGAGACAACAGGAAGTGAGAGGAAATCTACCCCTAGGAAGAGAAATTCTCTCCTGTAAGAGTTAATATGGGAAAAAGGTGTCTCCTCTCCACTGATGCTTTATCACCAATCCTTGTTTCAATAAAAACCCCACTTTTCAAAAACATTTGTCATTGGGACGGAAAGTGAGGTGAAATATTCTGAACAGGGGCACAGACAGCAAAACAAATGTTACAGGGGTGATAACCCTTCCCTATGTTTTCTAAAAAGCTTAAAAATAGATTTTTTGGCTGGAGCTACACTTAAACAATGTACCTGTTCAAAATTACAAACAGATTCTACATAAGAACAAACCTACAGTCCCTGTCTTGTATGCACCGCCTGTATACGGCTGTTCAGAGTATATAGGGCCTTTTTTATTTTGTGTGCGGGGTTCCCCTTAATATCCATACAAGACCCAAAGGGGCTGGTAATGGGCTGGGGTGGGGGGGGGGGGTGACGGGGTAGCTATGCCATTTTTCTCAAAGATTTTCATCCATATTACCAGGTCCAGACATTACATTAAAGCCGCAAGCAGTTTTAAATGACCATTTTTTTCCTTTAGAAATGTCATTTTGTGCAGGGACACTTCTAAACACGGGAAACAGGTGGCACTTCACAGGCATACTTTAGACACCCCCCCAGGTACGATATTTAAAGGAATATTTGACTTTTTTTTCACTTTATGCATCATTAAAATGACTGCTCCCGAAAAACGGCCGTTTTTAAAACTTCTTTTTGCATTGATACATGTCCCCTGGTGCAGAACCCGGGTTCCCAAACCCTTTTTAGGACAATAACATGCATAATAGTCGTTATAATTAGCACTTTAGATTTCGAACGTTCGCATCCATTGTATTTATTAGGGTTCTAACGTTCGTGCGAACTTTCGGTCCGTTCGCGGGTTCTGGTGCGAACCGAACCCGGGGGTGTTCGGCTCATCCCTACCCAGCACCTTACAAAATGATATAATTATATTTTACAAGATAACCAATTCCCATCTGAGATGCTTCTAGCCAACATGTCTCTTCTTCCTAAACCATATAAAGATCACTCCATTCAACAAAATTATCGCCCAATATCAGTTATTGACAATGATCTAATCATTTTTGGCCATATGCTAGCTGATAGATTAGCAGCAGTTATCTCCCAATTAATAGATCCTGACCAAACAGGATTCATTCCGAACAGACACATAACAGACAACATACGACTGACCACAAATATCATTCAAGACTCCAACATACATTCCAAATCCACACTCCTATTTAGTCTTGATATACACAAAGCTTTTGACAGCGTCAGCTGGTCATACCTAGACACACTACTCCCCAAATATGGCATTAACAAAGAATTTCTACATAGTTTTAAAGCTCTTTATCCTAACCCCCAAACATGCATCAAACTCTCAGGCAATAATTCTGACTTCTTCCCTCTGACCAGGGGTACCAGGCAAGGATGCCCACTTTCTACTCTCCTCTATGCCCTGACAATAGAGCCCCTTGCCTGCGCTATCAGAAATAATACAGACGTCAAAGGTTATTCTAAAGGATCCAAAGAATTGAAACTGAGTTCTTTACGCAGATGACGTCCTTCTATTCATAACTGACCCCCTTATCTCCCTACCAAATCTGAGCAAAACACTAGATATCTTGATCTGACTGGTTTAAGTGTAAATCTGTATAAATGCTCAGCCTTACCCATTAATATTCCACCAGCCTTAATATCATCACTTAAAGACAACTTTCCATTCAATTGGCACACTGACTCATTTAGATACCTAGGTATTAATATTACGCCTTCATACAAAACCTTACCCCCCCTTATTTAGAAACATTCAAAATGTACTTAAATTATGGTCATCATACCAGATTTCATTCCCAAGAAGAGTAGTGGCCACGAAAATGATGATTTTACCCAAACTCTTTTTTTTCAGAGCCCTTCCCCTTATATTGCCTAAAAAAACATTGGAGTCTCTTCAGAGAGAGACCAATAAATTCATTTGGCAAAACAAAACCCAGATTCCCTTAGGTTCAGATCCCAACTAAAAGGAGGCCTCAATATCCCAAACTTCTGGCTATATTACCTATCGGTCAGATTCACTCAACCAGCCCAATGGTATACCCCAGCATCCCAAATTCCTTAGCTTTTGTTCGAGGAACAATCAGTCCTCCCACACCACCTACAAGGACTTCTCTGGTCCAAGACTTCTCCACCACAAAAAATAAGACCTTTAAACTTAATTGTTACTCACCCTTCAACTATGGAACAGACATGTTACTAAATTTAGCATGTCCTCCGATGTCCCTCCCTAGCTTACTTTCTAGGCGATCCTCAATTCGCTCCCCCAGATAGAAACCAAAACTCATTAACAATATGGAAACTACACAATCTAACAAACTTAAAATCGCTCACCCACAACAATTAATTCCACTCCTTCACTAACTTACAAACAAAATATGATCTTGCACATACAGAGTATGATAATTATACAAAAATAAAACAATTCTACCAAAAATCTTACTCACTCACACTCCACGCCCCCTTCTCACAATTCAAACAGGTTTGCATTTCCTCAACACGTGACAAGGGATTCATTTCCAGAATATATAAAAATTTTAATAAATTCAATATGCCAGAAAAATCACACCCCATGCAACAATGGGAATCAGACCTAAACATATCACTTTCCCCTGAACAATGGGACACAATCTTCACAAACCTACACAAATGCACCAAAACAACCACTATTAGAGAATCAGCCACTAAATATCTCACCCCTGCCAAACTCAATTCATTTTACCCATCAACATTCCCACTCTGTTTTAGGGGCTGCCCTACACATGGGACACTACTACATATATTTTGGGATTGCCCCCACTTAAAAAACATCTGGCATAATGCTAGTCTTATAATAGAGAAAATATCTGGTAGAAAGATCACATTAACACCTCAAATATGTTTTTTTAATGTCCCCCATACAAGATATACCAATAGCTAGTACTAGATTATTCCACACCCTATTTAGCTCTATCCACTGGGCCATTGCCTTTAATTGGCGCTCTTCTAATATACCCTGGCCACAGATTCTCAATTGTATGACGAACATTAAATTATCAGAAAGAATACATCATACATTATATGACTCCATGCATGTATACCAAAAAAAATGAATTCTCTGGGATTCTTCATCTCTGGTTTAAGTTTAACTTCTATTACTCTTTCTGAGCATGTATATGGCTATTCACTCATAAACACAATGTGGGTTTAGAACCAATTTTATGTACCTTTTCATTTTATTAGTCAATTATTTTGTATAATGTACTACCTGAATGAATCTTACACTTGTACTTATTCTACCACTGTAATTTTACTATATCTTGACCTTTTTCATAATAAAAACTGTTTGTAAACAAAAAAAAAGATATTCCTTGTTCTAAGACTGATCTGTTTATTTCTCAACTGCAGACCATTTCCTACCAAAGGCTGCATGACTCTTTCTACATCAGATGGATTTAGATTGTACATACAGTGCATTGAAAAAGTATTCATACCTCTTGAAATTTTCAAAATTTTGTCCTGTTACAACCAAAAACCTAAATGTATTTTATTGGGATTTTATGTGATAGACCAACACAAAGTGGCACATAATTGTGAAGTGGAAGGAAAATCATAAATGGGTTTCAACATATTTTACAAATAAATATCTTAAAAGTGTGGCGTGCATTTGTATTCAGCCCCCCTGAGTCAACACTTTGTAGAACCTTTCACTGCAATTACAGCTGAAAGTCTTTTTGGGGATGTCTCTACCAGCTTTGCACATCTAGAGAGTGAAATTTTTGCCCATTATTCTTTGCAAAATAGCTGAAGCTCTGTCAGATTGAATGGAGAGCATTGTGAACAGCAATTTTCAAGTCTTGCCACAGATTCTCAATTGAATTTAGGTCTGGACTTTGACTGGGTCATTCTAACACATGAATATGCTTTGATCTAAACCATTCCATTGTAGCTCTGGCTGTATGTTTAGAGTCCTTGTCCTGCTAGAAGGTGAACCTCCACCCCAGTCTCAAGTTTTTTGCAGATTTTAACAGGTTTTCTTCTAAGATTGTCCTGAATTTGGTTCCATCCATCTTCCCGTCAACTCTGACCAGCTTCCCTGTCCCTGCTTAAGAAAAGCATCCCCACAATATGATGCTGCCACCACCATGTTTCCCGATGGGGATGGTGTGTTCAGGGTTAGTTAGTGCAGTGTTAGTTTTCCGCCACACATAGTGTTTTGCTTTTAGGCCAAAAAGTTCAATTTTGGTCTCATCTGACCAGAGCACCTTTTTCCACATGTTTGCTGTGTCCCCCACATGGCTTCTTACAAACTGCAAATTGGACTTCTTATGCCTTTCTTTCAACAATTTCTTCCTTCTGGCCACTCTTCCATTAAGGCCAGATTTGTGGAATGCATGACTAGTAGTTATCCTGTTGACAGATTCTCCCACCTGAGCTGTGGATCTCTGCAGCTCCTCAAGAGTAGTGATGAGCCGAACACCCCCGGGTTCGGTTCGCACCAGAACCCGCGAACGGACCGAAAGTTCGAACGAACATTAGAACCCTATTAAATACAATGGATGCGAACGTTCGAATTCTAAAGTGCTAATTATAACAACTATTATGCATGTTATTGTCATAAATAGGGTTTGGGAACCCGGGTTCTGCACCAGGGGACATGTATCAATGCAAAAAGAAGTTTTAAAAACGGTCGTTTTTCGGGAGCAGTCATTTTAATGATGCATAAAGTGAAAAAAAAAAGTCAAATATTCCTTTAAATATCGTACCTGGGGGGTGTCTAAAGTATGCCTGTGAAGTGCCACGTGTTTCCCGTGTTTAGAACTGTCCCTGCACAAAATGACACTTCTAAAGGAAAAAAAAGCCATTTAAAACTGCTTGCGGCTTTAATGTAATGTCTGGTCCCGGTAATATGGATGAAATTCTTTAAGAAAAATGGCATAGCTACCCCATGACCCCCCCCCCTACCCCAGCCCATTACCAGCCCCTTTGGGTCTTGTATGGATATTAAGGGGAACCCCGCACATAAAATAAAAAAGGCCCTATATACTCTGAACAGCCGTATACAGGCGGTGCATACAAGACAGGGACTGTAGGTTTGTTCTTATGTAGAATCTGTTTGTAATTTTGAACAGGTACATTGTTGAAGTGTAGCTCCAGCCCAAAAATCTATTTTTAAACTTTTTGGGAAACATAGGTAAGGGTTATCACCCCTGTAACATTTGTTTTGCTGTCTGTGCCCCTGTTCAGAACATTTCACCTCACTTTCCGTCCCAATGACAACTGTTTTTGAAATGTGGTGTTTTTCTTGAAACAAGGATTGCTGATAAAGCATCAGTACAGATGAGACCCCTTTCTCCCATATTTATTCTTACAGGAGAGAATTTTCCTTTCTAGGGGTAGATTTCCTCTCACTTCCTGTTGTCTTCTTTCGTTTGCAAGTAGGAGTCGTTTGTAAGTTGGATGTTTGAAAGTAGGGACCTGCCGTATATACTCTGCAGAAATAGGCCCCTTAGTTGTTGGTGTTGGCACAACACTGTAAGCACTCAGTTACTCTTGGTTGATGCTGGAACGCCCTGCTGTCAACTATTATATCAGGAATTTTAATTACATATAATTGTTGAACAGTGGTAGTAAAAATTGGGGCTTTGATGGTGGTGCTGGTGCCACAACACTGTAAGCCCTGACAGTTACTCTTGGTGGGTGCAGCAATGGGCCCTGCTGTGAATTATTAGATCAAGAATTGTAATTACATGCCCCTTTTGAACAGGGGCTGAAAAATTGGGCCTTTCGTGGTGGTGGTGGTGGTGGCGTTGCCACAAGACTGTAAGCCCTCAGAGTTACTCTTGGTGGGTGCAGCAATGGACCCTGCTGTGAATTATTAGATCAAGAATTGTAATTGCATGCCCCTGTTGAACAGGGGCTGAAAAATTGGGCCTTAGGCACTGGTGGCACAACACTACAACCCCTCACAGATACTGTACTTGGAGCACAGCAATGAGCCCTGTTGCAAAGTATTGCTTCAAAAATTGTAATGACACGCCCCTGTTAAACAGGGGCTGAAAAATTGGGCCTTAGGCACTGGTGCCACAACACTCCAACCCCTCACAGATACTGTACTTGGAGCACAGCAATGAGCCCTATGGCAAATTATTGCTAAAAAAATTGTAATTACACGCCCCTGTAAAACAGGGGCTGAAAAATTGGGCCTTAGCCACTGGTGGCGGCACCCATAAACAAAAATGATCTTCCAAGCTATCATCATCAATCGTATCATTGAGGACTCGGAGGAGGAGGATAGCCAGTCAACATAACAGCACAGGCACTCAGCATCAGCATCAGTCTTGAAGGGATGTGACATGTTAAAATCAATTAGTCTGTTATATCAGCATCAGGTGTGTGGTAGCTGGTGGTGATCCAAGACTGGTTCATCTTGATGAAAGTCAGTTGATCAACCGAGTCGGTGGACAGGCGCACCCTGTGATCCGTGACAAATCCTCCAGCAGCACTGAATGTGCGTTCCGAAAGAACGCTGGATGCAGGACAGGCCAGTAGCTCAATTGCATACTGTGCAAGCTCTGGCCAGTGATCCATCCTCAAGACCCAGTAAGCCAGAGGATTTTCGGTGGGGAAGGTGTCCAAGTCTGACCTTGCCCCTAGATATTCCTGCACCATGTTTATCAGACGCTGGCGATGGTTGCTGGAACCGATCATACTTTGGGGCTGCGGACTAAAGAATTGTCTGAACGCATCGGTCAGACGGCCACCTTCCCCACCGCTCCTTCTTTGACTGGCCGAAGCCTCAGCAACTCGTTGTCCAGGACCAGGAGTTTGTAACCTCCCAGTCTCTGGGAACGCGTTGCACAGACCTTTCTGCAAGGCCTCTCGGAGTTGTCTCATCCTCTGCTCCCTCTGCGACGGTAACATAAGGTCCGCAACCTTACCCTTGTACCGTGGATCAAGGAGAGTGGCCAGCCAGTAATGGTCCCTCTCCTTGATCCGAAGAATACGAGGATCCTTCCGCAGACTTTGCAGGATCAGGGAGGCCATGCAGCGTAGGTTTGCTGAGGCATTCGCTCCGGAGTCCTCTGGGTCACTAAGGACGACATGATCCGCAGCCACCTCCTCCCAGCCACGTACAAGTCCACTGGTTTCTTGGGACTGTAAATCATCCCTAAAAGACTGCTGCTGATGATGCTGAGTGCCAGCCTCCACCTCCATGCTGACACAATCCTCCTCCTCCTCCTCCTCCTCCTCTTCCTGTGCGATGGGTGGGACAGAAGGAACACTGTCTGGGTAAAGGGGGCCTTGAGAGGCAAGGAAGTCCTCCTCTTCCTGCCTCTGTTCTGCCTCAAGTGCCCTGTCCATTATTCCACGCAGCGTGTGCTCCAACAGGTGGACAAGAGGTACAGTGTCACTGATGCATGCACTGTCACTGCTCACCATCCTCGTGGCCTCCTCAAATGGTGCCAGGACAGTGCATGCATCCCTGATCATGCCCCACTGGCGTGGAGAAAAAAAACCAAACTCCCCTGACCCTGTCCTGGTGCCGTAGTCGCACAGGTACTCATTGATGGCTCTCTGCTGCGTGTGCAGCCGCTGCAGCATGGCCAACGTTGAGTTCCACCTGGTGGGCATGTCACATATAAGGCGGTTCTTGGGCAGGTTCAACTCCTTTTGCAGCTCAGCCAGGCGAGCACTGGCATTATAAGATCTGCGGAAATGCACACAGACTTTCCTGGCCTGCCTCAGGACATCCTGTAAGCCCGGGTACCTGCCCAAGAACCGCTGCACCACCAGGTTAAGGACGTGAGCCACACAGGGCACATGGGTCAGTTGTCCCTGTCGGAGGGCGGAGAGGAGGTTGGTGCCATTGTCGCAAACCACCATTCCTGGCTTAAGCTGGCGTGGCGTCAACCACCTCTCGGCCTGGCCCTGCAGAGCAGACAGGACCTCTGCCCCAGTGTGGCTTCTGTCCCCCAAACACACCAGCGCAAGCACGGCATGGCATCTTTTTGCCTGCGTACTTGCGTAGCCCCGTGAACGGCTACGGAGCACCGCTGGTTCATAGGACAAACCACAGGAAGAGGCCATGGAGGAAGAAGAAGAGGAGGGGGTGGAGGAGAGAGGTGTGTCACAACCAGTAGTACCATTTTGGAGGCGTGGCGGTGGGACAACCTCCAACACTACTGCACCTTGTCCTGCATCCTTCCCAGCTGCCAAAAGAGTGACCCAATGGGCCGTGAAAGAAAGGTAACGTCCCTGTCCATGCCTGCTGGACCATGAGTCAGCGGTAATATGCACCTTACCGCTGACCGCCCTGTCCAGCGAGGCCAAGACATTGCCTTCCACATGCCGGTAGAGAGCCGGAATAGCCTTCCGTGAGAAAAAGTGGCGTTTGGGAACCTGCCACTGAGGAACCGCACATTGCACAAACTCACGGAAGGGGGCCGAGTCTACCAACTGAAAAGGCAGCAGTTGAAGCGCTAGCAATTTAGCCAAGCTAGCATTCAACCGCTGGGCATGTGGATGGCTGGGAGTGAACTTCTTTCGACGGTCCAGCAGCTGGGGCAGGGAAATTTGCCTGCTAGAATCGGACGTCGGTGTACTGCTAGCAGAGTGGCCGCAAGTACTTGGCTGTGACACACCTAATTCTACACCTTCATTCCTCTCAGTGCATGTTTCAGAGAGGACTGAAGTTATAGTGGGGTTGGAGATCCCAGCTGATGCGGTGCAAGGAGAGGTCCGCTTTGTTCTTTGGTGTGGGTCTTTGAGGTAGGCTTGCCAACGAGCTGCATGGCAGGTCAACATATGTCTGGTCAGGCATGTGGTACCCAAGCGGCTGATGTTTTGGCCACGCGATATACGCTTGAGACATATGTTGCAAACAGCAGCTGTGCGATCTGATGCACTAGCCTCAAAAAAGGCCCACACCAAAGAACTTTTTGAATGACGGGCAGAGGCAGCGCCCTGCACAGGCGGAGCTCTGCGGTGTGATTCCGTCGGTGTACTGCCCTTACGCTGGCCACCAAAGGGCATCCTGCCTCGTTGGAGATGTGCCTCCTCCTCATCCTCCTCCTCCTCCTCTCTCCTATTAGGCACCCACGTGGAGTCAGTGACCTCATCATCACCTCCCTCCTCATCACTGGAGCCAATCTGGCAGTATGCTGCAGCTGCTGGAACATGACTGCCAGATTGGTGTCCTTCTTGAGCATCCCCTCTGTCTGCTCTCACGCTACTGCCTTCCTCTAGCTGGGTTTCATCATCAGACCCTTCGAAACGCTGGGCATCCTCCTGGAGCATGTACCCAACACTGTGCTGAAACAGTTCGGGGGACTCCTCAGGAGGAGGACATGGTGGGTCTAGGGAAGGAGGGACTGATGATGAGTCTGACATTGATACCAGGGAAGAGGACGCTTTGGCAGCTGCTTTTCCAGTACCCTGAGCCTGGGTGAGAGAGGATGAGGAGGAGGAGGAGGGCTTGGTCATCCACTCTACCAAGTCTTCGGCATGATGTGGCTCAACATGTCCAGCTGCCGAAAAGAAGGACAAGCGTGTCCCATGGCCATGTGCTGATGACAATGCACCGCGTCCACGACCAGCACTGTTGCCCCCAGACACAGAGCCTGCTTGCCCTCTTTTATTGCCTCCTGACTGTCTGCCTCTCCTTGTTTGCCTTCCAGACATTCTAATAGATGGCCTGCAGGGAGATGGGAAAAAAGCAATAAGGGCTACCTTCAGGTGTCCTTCTCTGTCCCTTGAAACAAGGACTTTGACAGTGAAAGAAACTGACACACTCTCCCTACCTACAGTTTTCTGTCCCTAGAAAAAATGTTTTTTTTAAGCACAAATTAGCACAAGGAGAATTCACTCACTGTCCTTCCAGGTCCCTGGAAACAAGGACTTTGACAGTGAAAGAAACTGACACACTCTCCCTACCTACAGTTTTCTGTCCCTAGAAAAAATGTTTTTTTTAAGCACAATTTAGCACAAGGAGAATTCACTCACTGTCCTTCCAGGTCCCTGGAAACAAGGACTTTGACAGTGAAAGAAACTGACACACTCTCCCTACCTACAGTTTTCTGTCCCTAGAAAAAATGTTTTTTTTAAGCACAATTTAGCACAAGGAGAATTCACTCACTGTCCTTCCAGGTCCCTGGAAACAAGGACTTTGACAGTGAAAGAAACTGACACACTCTCCCTACCTACAGTTTTCTGTCCCTAGAAAAAATGTTTTTTTTAAGCACAATTTAGCACAAGGAGAATTCACTCACTGTCCTTCCAGGTCCCTGGAAACAAGGACTTTGACAGTGAAAGAAACTGACACACTCTCCCTACCTACAGTTTTCTGTCCCTAGAAAAAATGTTTTTTTTAAGCACAATTTAGCACAAGGAGAATTCACTCACTGTCCTTCCAGGTCCCTGGAAACAAGGACTTTGACAGTGAAAGAAACTGACACACTCTCCCTACCTACAGTTTTCTGTCCCTAGAAAAAATGTTTTTTTTAAGCACAATTTAGCACAAGGAGAATTCACTCACTGTCCTTCCAGGTCCCTGGAAACAAGGACTTTGACAGTGAAAGAAACTGACACACTCTCCCTACCTACAGTTTTCTGTCCCTAGAAAAAATGTTTTTTTTAAGCACAATTTAGCACAAGGAGAATTCTCTCACTGTCCTTCCAGGTCCCTGGAAACAAGGACTTTGACAGTGAAAGAAACTGACACACTCTCCCTACCTACAGTTTTCTGTCCCTAGAAAAAATGTTTTTTTTAAGCACAATTTAGCACAAGGAGAATTCACTCACTGTCCTTCCAGGTCCCTGGAAACAAGGACTTTGACAGTGAAAGAAACTGACACACTCTCCCTACCTACAGTTTTCTGTCCCTAGAAAAAATGTTTTTTTTAAGCACAATTTAGCACAAGGAGAATTCACTCACTGTCCTTCCAGGTCCCTGGAAACAAGGACTTTGACAGTGAAAGAAACTGACACACTCTCCCTACCTACAGTTTTCTGTCCCTAGAAAAAATGTTTTTTTTAAGCACAATTTAGCACAAGGAGAATTCACTCACTGTCCTTCCAGGTCCCTGGAAACAAGGACTTTGACAGTGAAAGAAACTGACACACTCTCCCTACCTACAGTTTTCTGTCCCTAGAAAAAATGTTTTTTTAAGCACAATTTAGCACAAGGAGAATTCACTCACTGTCCTTCCAGGTCCCTGGAAACAAGGACTTTGACAGTGAAAGAAACTGACACACTCTCCCTACCTACAGTTTTCTGTCCCTAGAAAAAATGTTTTTTTTAAGCACAATTTAGCACAAGGAGAATTCACTCACTGTCCTTCCAGGTCCCTGGAAACAAGGACTTTGACAGTGAAAGAAACTGACACACTCTCCCTACCTACAGTTTTCTGTCCCTAGAAAAAATGTTTTTTTTAAGCACAATTTAGCACAAGGAGAATTCACTCACTGTCCTTCCAGGTCCCTGGAAACAAGGACTTTGACAGTGAAAGAAACTGACACACTCTCCCTACCTACAGTTTTCTGTCCCTAGAAAAAATGTTTTTTTTTAAGCACAATTTAGCACAAGGAGAATTCACTCACTGTCCTTCCAGGTCCCTGGAAACAAGGACTTTGACAGTGAAAGAAACTGACACACTCTCCCTGCCTACAGTTTTCTGTCCCTAGAAAAAATGTTTTTTTTAAGCACAATATAGCACAAGCACAAAACACACTGACACTCTCCCTACCTATCCTTCTCTTTCCCTAAACTAAAGGAATCCAGGTTAAGCAAGAAAGAAATAAAAGTCACTGTCCCTGCCTATGCTGCTCTATCCCTGCTCCGGAACACACTACACTAGGCCGCCGTGCTGGCAGCCTTTTATAGTGTGGGGCGTGTACTAAACACCCTCAGCAATAATTGGCCACAGGCATCCTGCCTGTGGCCAATCATTGCTCTCCTCGCTGCCGGCGCTGTGATTGGCCAAGCATGCGGGGTCACAGTGCATGCTTGGCCAATCACAGCGCCTGGATGACACTGCGATGGCGTAGTGCATTGTGGGCCGTTCGCGTCACTCGAATTTGGCGCGAACGGCCCAAATCGTTCGATCTTCGGCGAACGATCGAACAGCCGATGTTCGAGTCGAACGTATGTTCGACTCGAACACGAAGCTCATCCCTACTCAAGAGTTACCATGGGCCTCCTGGCTGCTTCTCTGATTAATGCTCTTCTTGCTTGGCCTGTCAGTTTAGGTGGACAGCCATGTGTTAATAGGTTTTCAGTTGTGCCATACTGTTTCCATTTTTTGATGATGGATTGAACAGTGCTCCGTGAGATGTTCAAAGTTTGGGATATTTTTCTTATAACCTAACCCTGCTTTAAACTTTTCCACAACTTTATCCCTGACCTGTCTGGCGTGTTCCTTGGCCTTCATGATGCTGTTTGTTTTCTAAGGTTCTCTAACAAACCTTTGAGGGCTTCACAGAACAGCTGCATTTATATTAAGATTGAATTACACACAGGTGGACTCTATTTACTAATTAGGTGACTTCTGAAGGCAATTGGTTCCACTAGATTTTAGTTAGGAGTATCAGAGTAAAGGGGGCTGAATACAAATGCACCCCATACTTTTCAGATATTTATTTGTAAAAAATAAATAAACCAATTATAATTTTTCTTCCACTTCACAATTATGTGCCACTTTGTGTTGGTCTATTACATAAAATCCCAATAAAATATATTCACCTTTTTGGTTGTAACGTGACAAAATGTGGAAAATTTCAAGGGGTATGGATACTTTTTCAAGGCACTGTATTTCCAACAAGCATAAAGTTACAAAACCATGTTAAAAATCTGTTCAAATCATAGTGAGGAACCATTTCTATATCTTTAAGAACTGCATCTAATTCTTTCGGCTTTAAAGACATCATTACAAGCCGAACTTCACCTGTATTATTATTATTGTTGTAAACTGTGGTAGTCACAGTGGGTGCAGCTGGCAGTGAATGAGACTGTGAGTGCCCGTGTGCTGTGAGTGCCCGTGTGCTGTGAGTGCACATGTGCTGTGAGTGCATGTGTGCTGTGAGTACCCATGTGCTGCGAGTACCTGTGTATTGTATTGTTGACTACCTGTGTATTGTATTGTTGCATACCTGTGCATTGTTGAGTATTAGTGTCAGAAAGCTAGTTGTTAGTTAATTTGGACAGGGCATAATCCCCAATCCCTATTAAATTAGTGGAAACGATGCTTGGCGGGTGTGGAGATGCGACTCGGTGTACATCTTGCGGCATGTATGCATTCCTTGATCATCCGATCGAATGTAAGCACATTGTTTCCATGGGAGCCCAGGTTCTGAATCTAGGGAAGCAACTGTCAACACTGAGAAGACTCTCCATACTAAAGGAGAGCGTTATTTTAACCCCTTCAAGGATCCCGTGGACATACACCCAGGAGACACTCTCTACTCAGCTTAGGCATTTATGTTGTAGACACCATCGCAGCAAGTCTTCAATATTATCATTGAGTCATTCTCCTTGGGACTGACCACGTGACCTTTTTTTCATTGTTTATTTTCTGTTTTTGTATTCTATTTATAGATGCAGTTGTTGATGAACATGTCACTTTCTGTGAAACATTAAAATTAGGGCTGTTATTGATTAAAATTTTCGTGTTCGATTAATCTTTTTTTTTTAAAATCGATTAATCGACTAATTTCGATTAATTATAACGCACATAGATATCCAACTACTTTTAGCTGATCTCCTTGCAGGCCGATTCCCAGTGCAGCTACCAACCACTGGAAAAATGGATAGCAGGATACAAAAAACACATAAAGGCAGCGCTCGATGGGAATAGCATTAAAACTTTTATAGTCTTCAAGTAGATAACAAAATAAATATTGCACTGGAGATAAAATCGATGTAGCTATATAAACTGTAAAAATGGTGCGAGTAATACCAAACGGTAGCAAAAGCAATGTCCAGAAAATAGTAATAAAGGAAAAGTGTACCGCTCGAAGGTTCCAGGTTCCTTCAATTAGCTCCCGCCCTGCTCCACTTCCAGGTGCTGGCTATGCTCTGATGCTTGAGGAGAAGAAGTGATCTGGACTGCCGCACTCTGGTTAAACGTATTATTTAATGAAGAAAATTAAAATGCCAAAAAAATCCAAAAAAGAAATAAATAAACAATCCATCCAAAAACAATCGAAAGTGAAGGGACATGCAGGGTGACAGCTAACGCGTTTCACATCAGGGTGTGATGCTTACTCATAGAGCTATGAGTAAGCATCACACCCTGATGTGAAACGCGTTAGCTGTCACCCTGCATGTCCCTTCACTTTCGATTGTTTTTGGATGGATTGTTTATTTATTTCTTTTTTGGATTTTTTTGGCATTTTAATTTTCTTCATTAAATAATACGTTTAACCAGAGTGCGGCAGTCCAGATCACTTCTTCTCAGGTAGCAAAAGCAGTCATAAAAACATGTAGCTAAGTATGATACTGGTATAAAAATGTGTACAACGATACCACTGCTGAATCAATTTGAGGAGGGGCTAACATCAGTCCGTCGGCATGTAGATGTCCCGTGAAGGGAACTATCACAACTCCCAGTGGATGGCTGTAGAATCCCAGGGTGATAGAGGAAAGTGATAGAGGGAAGTGTAACAGCCCTTGCGTGTGGCAGATAGTAAGGTCCCGCCGGCATGCAGATATGAAGGCACAGCAAAGGAGCCCTTCAGATGGACACAGCAAGCCCAAAGAATTTTGATTGAATTTTGATTGATCAAAAGAATTTTGATCGATCAAAGCCATTAATCGATTAATCGAGGAATTAATAGTTAATTTCCACAGCCCTAATTAAAATTGTTATATTTTTTTATATGTGCCTACAGAGTACATTTTTTCCATTTCCTCTCTTTCAAAGGAGAGTTGGGATCGTACCAGGCAGGTGCCGGCAGGGGCCAGCACAGAGGCGGGTGGAGATAAAGAGGTGCAGGCACCAAAGCAGTGTAGATGGGTGACAGTCAGGAAGGGTAGAGGGGAAAGTGCCAGGGAAGCCGGTCCTGGGCTGGAACATCCCAATAAGTTTGCCCCGTTAAGTTACATTGGTGAAACCAGTCAGGGACCAGTACTGCCTGAGATGAGTGACTCTCCTAGCTACCAGGGGAAGAACTCCTCCAGTGAGGTCAGGAGTAAAGCCAAGTGAAAGGAAAAGACAGATGCTGGTGGTAGGGGACTCAATTCTTAGAAGGACAGAGGGGGCAATCTGTCACAAAGACCTGAAGCGCCAAACTGTATGTTATCTAACGGGTGCTCGGGTTCGGTACATCACAGATCTGGTGGACAGATTACTGGGAGGGGCTGGGGAAGACCCAGCTGTCATGGTGCATGTTGACCCCAATGACAAAATCAAAGGTAGAAGGAGTGTCCTAAAAACGATTTTAGGGACTTTTAGGAGCTAAATTGAGGAAAAGGACCTCCAAGGTAGGATTCTCAGAAATTCTACCCATACCTCAAGCTACACCAAAAAGGCAGAGAGAGATTAGGGAAGTAAACAAGTGACTGAGGAGCTGGTATAGAAAGGATGGGTTTGGGTTCCTGGAGAACTGGGATGACTTCTCAGTCGGTTACCAGCTCTATAGAAGGGACGGACTGCACCTAAATGAGGAGGATGCATATCTGCTGGGATTGCAGATGGCCAAAAATTTTGAGGGTTTTTTAAACTAGGTGACGGGGGGGGGGTACAGAGGTAGAGATAGTCAGTGCGGAACATATTCCAGAGGGTAGTATTGGGGGCATTAGTGGTAGGTTAACTAAAGCATCTAAACCCGAGGTAAGTATATTAACAAGTCCTATTTGCAAACCCAGAGCACCCAATAAGGACATTGTATGTGACCAGCCTAAACTATGTGGCATGTTCACCAATGCCAGGAGTCTGGTGGACAAGATGGGAGAACTAGAACTACTGTTGTACGAGGAGGATTTTGATTTTGTAGGAATTTCAGAGACTTGGTTCTACAGCTCTCATGATTGGCTGGCAACCATTCAAGGGTATTCCCTTTATCGCAGGGGTGGGGGGGGTAAGAAAGGGGGAGGGGTGTGCCTGTATATCAAAATGGATGTACAAGTTAATGTGAGCGATGACATCACTAAGGGAGCAAGGGAGGAGGTGGAATCCTTATGTAGAGCTACAAAGGGAGGAAACTAAGAGGAAAGTATTACTGGGAGTATGCTATAGGCCCCCTAACCAGAGGGAGAAGGCAGAGGCAGATATTATAATGGGGGATTTTAATGATCCAGAGATATAATGGGTGGAAGGAACCGCGCATTCATCTAAGGCTCGCCAGTTCCTAAATGTCTTGCAGGACAATTTCATGAGTCAGATGGTAAATGCACCAACTAGAAACAAAGCTTTACTAGACCTACTGATTATCAACAATACAGACCTGGTCACGGATGTAGAAATACTGGCCAATTTAGGAAACAGCGATCACAGGTCAATTAGTTTTAGTATAAATCACACAAATGGGAAACATAAGTGGAATACAAAGACACTAAATTTCAAAAGAGCCAAATTCCCTAAACTGCAATCCTTGCTAGAATATAATAATTGGGTTAAAAGCTTAGGACCAAAGAACACAGAGGAAAAATAGGTGTGCTTTAAGAGCATATTAAATAAGGGTATTAGCCAGTGCATCCAGATGGGAAATACATTTAAAAGAGCTAATAAAAGTCCTGGTGGCTTAACTCCAACGTAAAAATGGATATAAAAGCAAAGGAGAAGGCCTTCAAAAAATACAAGGCTGAGGGATCATCATCAGCATTCCAACTTTACAAAGAATGCAACAAGAAATGTAAGGGTGCAATCAGGGCGGCTAAGATAGAACACGAAAAGCACATAGTGGAGGAGAGTAAAAAAAAATACCAAGAAATTATTTAAGTATATAATTAGTAAGAAAGGGAGGTTAGATCATATTGGTCCCATAAAGAATGATGAAGGGAATCTGGTTACTAAAGATGGAGAGATGGTGAAGGTTTTGAATGTATTCTTCTCCTCAATCTTCATCGGGGGGGCTTCAGTAACCACAACTGCAATGTTTATCCTTGTGACATGTCACATGGCTAAATGAGGACAGAATTAGAATTAGACTTGAAAAACGTAACATTATTAAGTCACGGGGACCAGATGACTTGCACCCGAGTGTCCTTAAGGAACTCAGTCAAGTAATTGCCAGACCATTGTTCCTAATTTTTTTGAACAGTTTACTGACTGGAATGGTACCAGCTGATTGAAGAAAAGCTAATGTAGCACCAATATTTAAAAAAGGGCCAAGTTACATCCCTGGGAATTACAGACCAATTAGCCTAACACCAATTGTATGCAAGATCTTGGAGGGGATGATAAGGGACTATATACAAGAGTTTAGTAATGACAACGGTATCATTAGCAGTAATCAGCATGGATTCATGAAGAATAGTTCTTGCCAAACCAATCTATTAACCTTCTATGAGGAGGTGAGCTGCCATCTAGATAAAGGAAGGCCCGTAGACGTGCTGTATCTGGATTTTGAAAAAGCATTTGATACAGTTCCCCATAAACATTTACTGTACAAAGTAAGGTCCATTGGCCATAGGGTGAGTACATGGATTGAAAACTGGCTACAGGGGCGAGTTCATAGGGCAGTGATAAATGGGGAGTACTCTGAATGGTCAGGGGTGGAAAGTGGGGTCCCCCAGGGTTCTGTGCTGGGACCAATCCTATTTAATTTGTTCATAAATGACCTGGAGGATGGGATAAACAGCTCAATCTCTGTATTTGCGGACAATACTAAGCTAAGCAGGGCAATAACTTCTCCGCAGGATGTGGAAACCTTGCAAGAAGATCTAAACAAATTAATGGGGTCTGCAACTGCATGGCAAATGAGGTTTAATGTAGAAAAATGTAAAATAATGAATTTGGTTGGAAAAATATGAATGCAATCTACTCACTAGGGGGAGAACCTCTGGTGGAATCTAGGATGGAAAGGACCTGGGGGCCCTAGTAGATGACAGGCTCAGAAATTACATGCAATGCCAAGCTGCTGCAAGCAAAGCAAACAGAATATTAGAATGCTTTAAAAAGGGGATTAACTCCAGAGATGAAACAATAATTCTCCCTCTCTACAAGACTCTGGTCTGGCCGCACCTGGGGTATGCTGTCCAGTTCTGGGCACCAGTCCTCAGGAAGGATGTGCTGGAACTAGAGAGAGAGCCAGAGAAGGGCAGCAAAACTAATAAAGGGTCTGGAGGATATTAGTTATGAGGATAGGTTACAAGCACTGAACTTGTTCTCTCTGGAGAGGAGACGCTTGAGAGGGGATATGATTTCAACGTACAAATACCATACTGGTGACCCCACAATAGGGATAAAACTTTTCCACAAAAGGGAATTAAATAAGACATGCGGCCATTCACTAAAACTAGAAGAAAACCGGTTTAAACTTAAACTGCTGTGACAGCAGGAAGGTAAAGTCACCTGGTTGCATCCAGGGGGGTAGATATATTTCGCCCAGATTCAGGCTTTACGCCGACTTATACAACTAGGTGGAGAGTTGTATAAGCCCAGCTGAGGCTAGTGGGCTCATGGATGACTCATACCTCTAGGGAGAGTGTGGGGCGTCGTGCAGACAGGGAGTTGATGAGACCAGCTGAAGCTTGTCAGCTCATTTAGGCCTCTATAAGAACTCCCAGCTTCATTAGATGTTAGCTCATGCCTGGAAGCAGACCTGTGTGGACTTCCTGGAGAGAGTGAACCCTTGTGCGGTGAGACAAAGCCTGTGTGGCTATTTGCTTGGACATTTAAAACCAGGGACTTAGGGACTAGGACAGCACTAGGCTGATCCCAGTTGTTAGTTAGGAAACCTGTATGTTTAGTCAGAGGTCAAGTTGACCAGGATTTATTTTGTTTATGTTTCTTTTGGCTTTGCTGTGTTTTGTCACTGTAAATAGAAAATAAACCGCACCTTTTTTTGACTTTGAAAACCACAACCTCCGTTTGCTGGGCCTGTTTTTGTGTGGGGAGCCCATCCCGGGGGTCACACACACCCGCTGCCGAGCTAACCCCCTCACAGTTGGTGGAGAATGCGGGCAGTTTTTTTTTAAGCCAGCATGGAGGAGATACTGAAGCAGCTGGCTCTAGCAAATGCCAATCAACAGCAGACAAATGCAGGTTTGCAAAAGAGCCTTGCAGCTCATCAACAGAGCCTTGCAGCTCAACAACAGAACTTCGCAGCCCAGCAGCAAGCTCATCAACAGAGCCTTGCAGCCCAGCAGCAAGCTCACCAACAGAGTCTGGAAGCTCAGCAACAAGCCCAGCAGCAATCTGAGGCCCGCTTCATAGACCTGTTACAGAAGCAAGAGCAGAGACTACAACAAATGGAAGCAGTAATGCAGCAACGTCCGCAGACCAGTGAGGGAAGCCGTCCCACTAATACCGCGTCCTTTGGGGTGAGTCGTTTATTGACAAAAATGACTGGAGAGGATGATCCAGAGGTATTTTTGACCACATTTGAAAGGACTGCTGAAAGAGAAAAGTGGCCTGAGGAGCAGTGGGCTGGACTGGTGGCTCCTCTGTTAACTGGTGAATCGCAGAAGGCTTACTATGACCTAGAGCCTGACCAAGCAAAAGACTATGTGATGCTAAAAGCTGAAATATTGGCAAGGCTGGGTGTCACCCAGGCTGTCCGGTCTCAGCGTGTGCATAACTGGACTTTCCAGCTTGGAAAACCCCCCAGGTCTCAAATGTATGATCTCATTCACCTGAGCAGAAAGTGGCTACAGCCAGAGACTTTGTCCGCACCAAAGATTGTGGAACGTGTTGTAATGGATCGGTTTTTGAGAGCTCTTTCTACTGCCATCCAAAAGTGGGTAAGCCATGGAGACCCAGAGACGGCCGATGGTCTTGTGGATCGTGTGGAGAAATACTTGGCTACAGAGAACCTGACGGCCTCTTCCAGAGACACTCGGACTTTCCACCCTAAGACCAGACCATCCCCAGGGGCGGATAAGAGGATTCCAAGGGGTAAGGGTGGAGAGAGTGAGAGGGTGGGAGCTCTACCCCAAGTTTGGCGAGAACAGCCTGGGAAATCAGCGGCTCAAGAGGCGGCAAGAAGGATCGTTTGCTACCGCTGCCGGCAAGCGGGACATATTGCAGCCAATTGCCCGGTTGTGGAGGAACCCATGCAGTGTGACTTTCTGACGGGCAGACGTCAGTCGCTGTGTGCGACAGTCGCATGCACTGCCATTCGAGGAACTGAGAAACATTTATGCAAAATGTGTGTTAATGGTAGAAATGTTGTGGTATTGCTGGATTCAGGTAGCCTTGTGACCCTGATAAAGGCTGAGTTAGTTAAAACAGAGGTCTCTGGGAATAGCAAGGTAGCTGTTATTTGTGTGCATGGGGACACCCGAGAGTATCCAGTGACTACAGTGTGTTTCGAGACCCCCAAAGGTACCCTCTCTCATCCAGTGGGCTTAGTATCTCAGTTACCGCATGACGCCATTGTGGGAAGGGATTTTCCGAAGTTCTGGGAACTGTGGGATGATCCTGAACCCCCCACTGGTGCCCCTATGTACCAGGAATGTGATAGCCAGAACTCCCCTGAGAGTGGTGAGGACTCTCCGGAATTTCCCTTATCAGTATTGGCAGGGGAGACTCAAGAAACTGGAGAGGAGCCCACCTCCTCAGACGAAAACCTACCGTCTGTGGAGTTTTCTGATCTTGAGGTTCACAGGGAAAACTTTGCCACAGAACAGTTGAAAGACCCCGCCCTAATAAAGGCACGGGAAAACGTAGTGAAAATAGATGGCGAGTTAGTGAACCCAGATAATACCTGCACTTACCCATACTTCAGCGTAGAGAAGGACCTACTGTATCGGGTGGCAAAAAGGGCAGAAGAAACCGTTGAGCAGCTTGTGGTGCCCAAACCTTACAGGAAGTTGGTGTTGGAGTTGGCCCATGGGCACATTCTTGGAGGTCATCTGGGGACAGAGAAAACCCGAGAGAGGGTATTACAGAGATTATATTGGCCGGGGGTGATGAAGGACATAGAAAATTATTGTTCCTCCTGCCCTGTGTGTCAGAGGTCGGCCCCGATGCCACATTTCCGTAGCCCGCTGGTCCCTCTACCCATCATTGAGGTCCCGTTTGAGAGGATCGCCATGGATTTGGTAGGTCCTATAATCAAGTCCGCTAGGGGGCACCAGTACATATTAGTTATAATGGACTATGCCACCCGTTATCCAGAAGCGATCCCTCTCCGAAATACCTCGGCCAAAACCATAGCCAAAGAGCTATCTCTTGTGTTTAGCCGGGTGGGTATTTGTAAAGAACTGCTTACGGACCAAGGTACACCCTTTATGTCCCGGGTTATGAAGGAGCTGTGTAAATTGTTCAAAGTGACGCAATTACGTACATCTGTGTATCACCCCCAAACCGATGGGCTGGTTGAAAGATTCAACAAAACCCTAAAACAAATGTTGAAGAAAGTGGTGGATAGAGATGGAAAGGATTGGGACTGTCTACTTCCTTATCTGATGTTTGCTATTAGGGAGGTGCCCCAATCCTCTACGGGATTCTCCCCCTTTGAGTTACTGTATGGGAGACACCCAAGAGGGCTGTTGGATATTGCCAAGGAAACTTGGGAAAGTGAGAGTTCTCCCCACAGGAGTGTGATTGAGCATGTCGCCCTGATGCAAGACCGAATTGCACAGGTAATGCCCATCGCGAAGGAACATTTGGCCCAAGCGCAGTTAGCACAGCAGAGAGTGTACAACCGTGGAGCCAAGACCCGTACCTTTTCCCCGGGGGATAGGATACTGGTACTTGTCCCTACGGTTGAAAGTAAATTCCTTGCCAAATGGCAAGGCCCCTACGAGATAATGGAAAAAGTGAGCGAAGTGAATTACAAGGTCAGACAACCAGGAAGGCGAAAGCCCGAACAGATCTATCACGTTAATCTGTTGAAAGCCTGGAGGGATAGAGAGTAGGCTTGTGCAATTCGTTTCGTAACGAATTGAAATTCGTCCGAATTTAGCAACTTTCGGACATTCGGAAGCATTCGAATTTCCGAACAAAGCAATTACGAATAAGACCGAATCCGAAATAAATTATACCGCAAATAGCGAATGCCCGAATGTCTTCGGCATAATTCGTTATGAAAAAGTTACGAATGTACGAATCCATACGAAGCACAATAACACTCACTCTGCTCTGCTCTCTGCTTCTCCCACACCGTGCTGAACTCCCTCTCAAAATGGTGTACAGGGGCGGAGGTTATAGCCGCATGTAAAAAACGAAAGTAAAATACGAGATTTCGAATCCATTCGAAGCACAATAACACTCTGCTCTGCTCTCTGCTTCTCCCTCACCGTGCTGAACCCTCTCAAAATGGTGTACAGGGGCAGAGGCTATAGCCGCATGTAAAAAACGAAAGTAAAATACGAGATTTCGAATCGTTACAAATAACCGCAATGTATTTAGAAAAGTACAAATCCATTCGAAGCACATTAGGCATAATAGGCAGCGTCGTTGTGAGAGAGACACGGAAAATTACGAATCAACGAACCCAAAAAAAGTTACGAAAGTAGGAGTTGTGTCCAGAATCAACGAAAAACAACGTACTCTACCGAAAGTACGAACCCAAAAAAAGTTACGAAAGTAGGAGTTGTGTCCAGAATCAACGAAAAACAACGTACTCTACCGAAAGTACGAATTATAAAGCAACAAAAAATTCAACGAAAAATGTCGCTTGCAAAAATACGAATGAGTCCGAACACGAAAAATCCCGTCTAGCAAAATTACGAATGATTACGAATCAACAGGACCGGAAAGAAACAAACCGAAACGGAACGAATTTTTCCGTTGTGCACAAGTCTAATAGAGAGTCCCTAGTCGCAGACACTTGGTCACCAGCTCAAACTGGTTGCGTGATTCCTGAGGTTGGAATAGCAGCCACCTTGTCACAACCCCAACAACAGGAGGTTAAGGAGTTTGTGCTTCGCAACAAGGAGGTATTCTCTGAGCTGCCGGGACAAACATCTGGGGTAGAGCATGACATCATTACCCCACCCGGTGAAAGGGTGAAGTTAAAACCCTATCGGATCCCAGAGGCCCGAAGGGAGGCAATACGGGAGGAAGTACAGAAAATGCTGAACTTAGGGGTGATAGAGGAGTCCCAAAGTGATTGGTCTAGTCCCATTGTGTTGGTGCCTAAACCGGATGGGAGCTGGCGATTTTGTAACGATTTTCGTCAGTTGAACAAAGTTACAAAATTTGACACCTACCCCATGCCACGTATAGATGAGTTGATCGACCGGCTGGGAACAGCCCGATACATGACGACTCTTGACCTCACAAAAGGGTATTGGCAAATCCCCCTGGCCAAATTGGCCAAAGAGAAAACCGCATTTGTAACCCCAGACGGGGCGTTCCAATATAAAAGAATGCCGTTCGGGTTACAGAATGCGCCGGCCACATTCCAGCGGAAAATGGACCAGATGCTGAGGCCCCATCGGAAGTATGCTGCGGCTTACCTGGATGACGTAATTGTCCATAGCACAGATTGGGCCTCACATCTGCCAAAAGTGCAAGCAGTCCTGGACTCTGTTCGGGAAGCGGGGTTTACGGCTAACCCCAAGAAGTGTACCATTGGGCAGGAGGAGGCCAAATATCTTGGGTACACCATTGGGAGGGGAGTAATAAAACCCCAACTCAACAAAGTCGAGGCCATCCAGAGTTGGCCACGTCCCAACAGCAAGAAGCAGGTACGAGCCTTTCTGGGAATCGCTGGGTATTATCGGCGATTCATTTCCCACTTTGCTTCTAAGGCTGTGCCCCTAACCAACCTAACGAAGGGGAAAGGGTCGGTCATGATTAAATGGACCCCCGAGGCTGAGGCAGCATTCCAATTCTTGAAACAAGCCTTATGTAGCCAGCCAGTGTTGTACTCACCCGACTTCTCTAAAGACTTTGTTGTACAAAGTGATGCGTCAGATGTGGGGTTAGGAGCAGTATTGTCCCAGGTCTGGAACGGGGAAGAGCACCCAGTCATTTACCTCAGCAGGAAGTTGAAGTTCCATGAGGTAAATTACGCCACCGTTGAAAAGGAGTGTTTAGCGGTGAAGTGGGCTCTAGATTCCCTTCGGTACTACCTGCTAGGTAGGCACTTTGACATGGTTACGGATCACGCTCCGTTAAAGTGGATGGCTCAAAACAAGGAAACAAATAGAAGAGTGAATAGGTGGTTCCTGGCCCTCCAGGAATTCAACTTCACAGTAAAGCATCGCCCTGGCGTTCAAATGGGGAATGTGGATGCTTTGTCTCGAGTACATGAATGCCTGATTGCTGGTGTTCCAACCCCGAGGTTAAAACAAGAGGGGGGGGTATGTGACAGCAGGAAGGTAAAGTCACCTGGTTGCATCCAGGGGGGTAGATATATTTCGCCCAGATTCAGGCTTTACGCCGACTTATACAACTAGGTGGAGAGTTGTATAAGCCCAGCTGAGGCTAGTGGGCTCATGGATGACTCATACCTCTAGGGAGATTGTGGGGCGTCGTGCAGACAGGGAGTTGATGAGACCAGCTGAAGCTTGTCAGCTCATTTAGGCCTCTATAAGAACTCCCAGCTTCATTAGATGTTAGCTCATGCCTGGAAGCAGACCTGTGTGGACTTCCTGGAGAGAGTGAACCCTTGTGCGGTGAGACAAAGCCTGTGTGGCTATTTGCTTGGACATTTAAAACCAGGGACTTAGGGACTAGGACAGCACTAGGCTGATCCCAGTTGTTAGTTAGGAAACCTGTATGTTTAGTCAGAGGTCAAGTTGACCAGGATTTATTTTGTTTATGTTTCTTTTGGCTTTGCTGTGTTTTGTCACTGTAAATAGAAAATAAACCGCACCTTTTTTTGACTTTGAAAACCACAACCTCCGTTTGCTGGGCCTGTTTTTGTGTGGGGAGCCCATCCCGGGGGTCACACACACCCGCTGCCGAGCTAACCCCCTCACACTGCATAGAGGGTTCTTTACTGTGAGAGCGGTTAGGATGTGTAATTCTCTTCCACAGACAGTGGTTTCAGCGGGGAGCATTGATAATTTCAAAAAAACTATTAGATAATTAAGCACCTGAATGACCACAACATACAGGGATATACAATGTAATACTGACATAAAATCACACACATAGGTTGAACTTGGTGGACGTGTGTCTTTTTTTAACCTCACCTACTATGTAACTATGTAACTTGCCACCCATAGCCTGCCACCAGATGCAGTGCAACTTACCACTTATAGCCTGTCACCAGATGCAGTGTGCCACTTGCCATCCATAACCTGTCACCAGATGCAGTGTACCACTTGCCACCCGTAGCCTGACACCAGATGCAGTATGATACTTGCCACTCATAGCCTGCCACCAGATGCAGTGTGCCACTTTCCACTCATATCCTGCCACCAGATGCAGCGTGCCACCATTGCCGGCCACCAGATGCAGCTTGTCACTTGCCAACATTGCCTGCCAATAGATACAGCTTGTCACTTGCCACCAGGTGCAGTGTTGCCCTTTTCACCCATAGCATGTCACCAGATGCAGTGTGCCACTTTCCACTCATAGCCTGCCACCAGATGCAGTGTGCCACTTTCCACCCATATCCTGCCACCAGATGCAGTGTGCCATTTTACACTCATAGCCTGCCACCAGATGCAGTATACCACTTTCCACTCATATCCTGCCACCAGATGCAGCGTGCCACCATTGCCTGCAACCAGATGCAGCTTGTCACTTGCCAACATTGCCTGCCAATAGATACAGCTTGTCACTTGCCACCAGGTGCAGTGTTGCCCTTTTCACCCATAGCATGTCACCAGATGCAGTGTGCCACTTGCCACCCATAGACTGCCACCAGATGCAGTGTGCCACTTTCCACTCATAGCCTGCCACCAGATGCAGTGTGCCACTTTCCACCCATATCCTGCCACCAGATGCAGTGTGCCATTTTACACTCATTGCCTGCCACCAGATGCAGTATACCACTTTCCACCCATAGCCTGCCACCAGATGCAGTTTGCCACTTGCCACCCATTGCCTGCCACCAGATGCAGTGCAACTTGCCACCCATTGCCTGCCACCATATGCAGTGTGCCACTTTCACTCATAGCCTGCCACCGTATGCAGTGTCACCCACAGCCTACTACTAGTCTGACACTCCAGAAATCCAGGAAGGTGAACGCCCCTTCCGCCACTGGCTGCTGATGTGACTCCTCCCATGCCGGGGCCTGCCCAAAAGTGAAGGACTACAAGTCCCAGTATAAACCCCTGATATCTAAGGATGTGACCCCGCCCATTTTTTTTGAAGGACTACAAGTCCCAGTATAAACCCCTGAGATCTAAGGGTGTAAACCCATAGATTTTACAGGTTCATGCTGGGACCTGTAGTTCTATACTAATTGAGGGGATCACGTTTTCAGATCTGAGGGGTTCATTCTGGGACCTGTAGTCCTTCACTTTTGGGTAAACCCTGCCCTGCTATCTAAGGATGTATCCCTCTGAGGGTGTCTTCTGTCGTCTTCTCGTCTGCCAGCATACACATCTGCTGACCGTCCTCTCTGCAGTCTGCACTGAGAGGCTTGCTAGTGGCTCCAGGCAGGCTGACACACACACACTCTGCTGTAAAGTGCTGACAGTTCAGCACAGAATGCTGGCTGCTTGGGGAGACCTGACTAAGCATTCTAAGCCTGATCTCTTATCTGTGACTACAGTGCCTGAGCCTCCCGATCTTTCTTCTGCATGCCACCCACCAGAGAAGATACAGGGTGGAGGTGGGTGGAGCTAAGCAGTAGGCACAAAGAAGGAGAAAGTGAAATCCTCCTCGCTCTGAATGCTGGGACCTCTGCCTCTCTCATCCTCGTGATGTCACTGGTTTCTAATAGCTAATAGCAGATAGCAACCAGTTTGAGCAGTGAGCCAGCGGCCGGTGGTGAAGGATGCAAATTGGGTCCCTGACCAGCCCAGGCTGACAGCGAGTGAGAGGCGGCGGCTATACCAGGACCATTTTAGGGGGCATCAGATGCCGGGACATGTTGTCATCCTAGATGTGCCATCTAGATTTTGCATCCGGGGCAACCCTGCCCCACCATGCTACGCCACTGGTAGGTGATAATTGTTGCATTATGGTGCATTATCATCAAAAATGGAAAACACTTTGTGTTTTGACAATTCTATCTTCAGTTTGGAAATATTTTGTCTTTATGTAAACTATATCATGCCTTTTGTATTCAACTTTTGATCATACTTGAGTGCACTGGTGCAATACAGAATTATTTTAAATATAAATATTACCAAAAAATATTGGGAAGCCTGCCTTACCTTGCCTGGGTGAGCGAGTTTGGGGTGGATGAACGTGACTGGCCTGCACAGAGTCCTGACTTCAACCCGAAAGAACACCTTTGGGATGAATTAGACTGAAGACTGTGAACCAGGCCATCTCATCCAACATCAGTGCCTGACCTCACAAATGTGCTTCTGGAAGAATGGTCAAACATTCCCATAGACACACTCCTAAATCTTTTGGACAGCCTTCCCAGAAGAGTCGATGGAACCTTTAATCTGCGCAGAGAAATATATAAATGTTTGTGTGCAAAGGGTTTCTTATTTTGTCAACGGGGCCAATCCACCGATACACATCATTAGGGATGAGCTTCGTGTTCGAGTCGAACATATGTTCGACTCGAACATCGGCTGTTCGATCGTTCGACGAAGATCGAACGATTTGGGCCGTTCGCGCCAAATTCGAGTGACGCGAACGGCCCACAATGCACTACGCCATCGCAGTGTCATCCAGGCGCTGTGATTGGCCAAGCATGCACTGTGACCCCGCATGCTTGGCCAATCACAGCGCCGGCAGCGAGGAGAGCAATGATTGGCCACAGGCAGGATGCCTGTGGCCAATTATTGCTGAGGGTGTTTAGTACACGCCCCACACTATAAAAGGCCGCCAGCACGGCGGCCTAGTGTAGTGTGTTCCGGAGCAGGGAAAGACAAGCATAGGCAGGGACAGTGACATTTATTTCTTTCTTGCTTAACCTGGATTCCTTTAGTTTAGGGAAAGAGAAGGATAGGTAGGGAGAGTGTCAGTGTGTTTTACTGTGCCAGTCCTTGTTTCTAGGGACAAAGAAGGAAAGTGAGGGGATTTCTCCTTGTGCTATAGTGTGCTTTAAAAAAACATTTTTTCTAGGGACAGAAAACTGTAGGTAGGGAGAGTGTCAGTTTCTTTCACTGTGCCAGTCCTTGTTTCTAGGGACAAAGAAGGAAAGTGAGGGGATTTCTCCTTGTGCTATAGTGTGCTTTAAAAAAACATTTTTTCTAGGGACAGAAAACTGTAGGTAGGGAGAGTGTCAGTTTCTTTCACTGTGCCAGTCCTTGTTTCTAGGGACAAAGAAGGAAAGTGAGGGGATTTCTCCTTGTGCTATAGTGTGCTTTAAAAAAACATTTTTTCTAGGGACAGAAAACTGTAGGTAGGGAGAGTGTCAGTTTCTTTCACTGTGCCAGTCCTTGTTTCTAGGGACAAAGAAGGAAAGTGAGGGGATTTCTCCTTGTGCTATAGTGTGCTTTAAAAAAACATTTTTTCTAGGGACAGAAAACTGTAGGTAGGGAGAGTGTCAGTTTCTTTCACTGTAACAGTCCTTGTTTCTAGGGACAAAGAAGGAAAGTGAGGGGATTTCTCCTTGTGCTATAGTGTGCTTTAAAAAAACATTTTTTCTAGGGACAGAAAACTGTAGGTAGGGAGAGTGTCAGTTTCTTTCACTGTGCCAGTCCTTGTTTCTAGGGACAAAGAAGGAAAGTGAGGGGATTTCTCCTTGTGCTATAGTGTGCTTTAAAAAAACATTTTTTCTAGGGACAGAAAACTGTAGGTAGGGAGAGTGTCAGTTTCTTTCACTGTGCCAGTCCTTGTTTCTAGGGACAAAGAAGGAAAGTGAGGGGATTTCTCCTTGTGCTATAGTGTGCTTTAAAAAAACATTTTTTCTAGGGACAGAAAACTGTAGGTAGGGAGAATGTCAGTTTCTTTCACTGTGCCAGTCCTTGTTTCTAGGGACAAAGAAGGAAAGTGAGGGGATTTCTCCTTGTGCTATAGTGTGCTTTAAAAAAAAAAAATTCTAGGGACAGAAAACTGTAGGTAGGGAGAGTGTCAGTTTCTTTCACTGTGCCAGTCCTTGTTTCTAGGGACAAAGAAGGAAAGTGAGGGGATTTCTCCTTGTGCTATAGTGTGCTTTAAAAAAACATTTTTTCTAGGGACAGAACACTGTAGGTAGGGAGAGTGTCAGTTTCTTTCACTGTGCCAGTCCTTGTTTCTAGGGACAAAGAAGGAAAGTGAGGGGATTTCTCCTTGTGCTATAGTGTGCTTTAAAAAAACATTTTTTCTAGGGACAGAAAACTGTAGGTAGGGAGAGTGTCAGTTTCTTTCACTGTGCCAGTCCTTGTTTCTAGGGACAAAGAAGGAAAGTGAGGGGATTTCTCCTTGTGCTATAGTGTGCTTTAAAAAAACATTTTTTCTAGGGACAGAAAACTGTAGGTAGGGAGAGTGTCAGTTTCTTTCACTGTGCCAGTCCTTGTTTCTAGGGACAAAGAAGGAAAGTGAGGGGATTTCTCCTTGTGCTATAGTGTGCTTTAAAAAAACATTTTTTCTAGGGACAGAAAACTGTAGGTAGGGAGAGTGTCAGTTTCTTTCACTGTGCCAGTCCTTGTTTCTAGGGACAAAGAAGGAAAGTGAGGGGATTTCTCCTTGTGCTATAGTGTGCTTTAAAAAAACATTTTTTCTAGGGACAGAAAACTGTAGGTAGGGAGAGTGTCAGTTTCTTTCACTGTGCCAGTCCTTGTTTCTAGGGACAAAGAAGGAAAGTGAGGGGAATTCTCCTTGTGCTATAGTGTGCCAAAGCATTCCTCATCAACCATCTTTGAAATCCTTGTTTTTTGGACAGTCAGGGAAATTGTCGTTGTGCTATTCTGTGCAAAAGCAATAATCCTCAACCATATTTAGAAATCCTTAAGTAAAGGGACAGAGAAGGACACCTGAAGGTAGCCCTTATTGCTTTTTTCCCATCTCCCTGCAGGCTATCTATTAGAATGTCTGGAAGGCAAACAAGGAGAGGCAGACAGTCAGGAGGCAATAAAAGAGGGCAAGCAGGCTCTGTGTCTGGGGGCAACAGTGCTGGTCGTGGACGCGGTGCATTGTCATCAGCACATGGCCATGGGACACGCTTGTCCTTCTTTTCGGCAGCTGGACATGTTGAGCCACATCATGCCGAAGACTTGGTAGAGTGGATGACCAAGCCCTCCTCCTCCTCCTCATCCTCTCTCACCCAGGCTCAGGGTACTGGCAAAGCAGCTGCCAAAGCGTCCTCTTCCCTGGTATCAATGTCAGACTCATCATCAGTCACTCCTTCCCTAGACCCACCATGTCCTCCTCCTGAGGAGTCCCCCGAACTGTTTGAGCACAGTGTTGGGTACATGCTCCAGGAGGATGCCCAGCGTTTCGAAGGGTCTGATGATGAAACCCAGCTACAGGAAGGCAGTAGCGTGAGAGCAGACAGAGGGGATGCTCAAGAAGGACACCAATCTGGCAGTCATGTTCCAGCAGCTGCAGCATACTGCCAGATTGGCTCCAGTGATGAGGAGGGAGGGGATGATGAGGTCACTGACTCCACGTGGGTGCCTAATAGGAGAGAGGAGGAGGAGGAGGATGAGGAGGAGGCACATCTCCAACGAGGCAGGATGCCCTTTGGTGGCCAGCGTAAGGGCAGTACACCAACGGAATCACACCGCAGAGCTCCGCCTGTGCAGGGCGCTGCCTCTGCCCGTCATTCAAAAAGTTCCTTGGTGTGGGCCTTTTTTGAGGCTAGTGCATCAGATCGCACAGCTGCTGTTTGCAACATATGTCTCAAGCGTATATCGCGTGGCCAAAACATCAGCCGCTTGGGTACCACATGCCTGACCAGACATATGTTGACCTGCCATGCAGCTCGTTGGCAAGCCTACCTCAAAGACCCACACCAAAGAACAAAGCGGACCTCTCCTTGCACCGCATCAGCTGGGATCTCCAACCCCAC
This sequence comes from Rana muscosa, assembly GCA_029206835.1. NCBI lineage: Eukaryota > Metazoa > Chordata > Amphibia > Anura > Ranidae > Rana > Rana muscosa. The sequence goes on along the minus strand of CM055118.1, from coordinate 362,834,612 downwards.
TATAACTTCAGTCCTCTCTGAAACATGCACTGAGAGGAATGAAGGTGTAGAATTAGGTGTGTCACAGCCAAGTACTTGCGGCCACTCTGCTAGCAGTACACCGACGTCCGATTCTAGCAGGCAAATTTCCCTGCCCCAGCTGCTGGACCGTCGAAAGAAGTTCACTCCCAGCCATCCACATGCCCAGCGGTTGAATGCTAGCTTGGCTAAATTGCTAGCGCTTCAACTGCTGCCTTTTCAGTTGGTAGACTCGGCCCCCTTCCGTGAGTTTGTGCAATGTGCGGTTCCTCAGTGGCAGGTTCCCAAACGCCACTTTTTCTCACGGAAGGCTATTCCGGCTCTCTACCGGCATGTGGAAGGCAATGTCTTGGCCTCGCTGGACAGGGCGGTCAGCGGTAAGGTGCATATTACCGCTGACTCATGGTCCAGCAGGCATGGACAGGGACGTTACCTTTCTTTCACGGCCCATTGGGTCACTCTTTTGGCAGCTGGGAAGGATGCAGGACAAGGTGCAGTAGTGTTGGAGGTTGTTCCACCGCCACGCCTCCAAAATGCTACTACTGGTTGTGACACACCTCTCTCCTCCACCCCCTCCTCTTCTTCCTACTCCATGGCCTCTTCCTGTGGTTTGTCCTATGAACCAGCGGTGCTCCGTAGCCGTTCACGTGGCTACGCAAGTACGCAGGCAAAAAGATGCCATGCCGTGCTTGCGCTGGTGTGTTTGGGGGACAGAAGCCACACTGGGGCAGAGGTCCTGTCTGCTCTGCAGGGCCAGGCCGAGAGGTGGTTGACGCCACGCCAGCTTAAGCCAGGAATGGTGGTTTGCGACAATGGCACCAACCTCCTCTCCGCCCTCCGACAGGGACAACTGACCCATGTGCCCTGTGTGGCTCACGTCCTTAACCTGGTGGTGCAGCGGTTCTTGGGCAGGTACCCGGGCTTACAGGATGTCCTGAGGCAGGCCAGGAAAGTCTGTGTGCATTTCCGCAGATCTTATAATGCCAGTGCTCGCCTGGCTGAGCTGCAAAAGGAGTTGAACCTGCCCAAGAACCGCCTTATATGTGACATGCCCACCAGGTGGAACTCAACGTTGGCCATGCTGCAGCGGCTGCACACGCAGCAGAGGGCCATCAATGAGTACCTGTGCGACTACGGCACCAGGACAGGGTCAGGGGAGCTTGGTTTTTTTTCTCCACGCCAGTGGGGCATGATCAGGGATGCATGCACTGTCCTGGCACCATTTGAGGAGGCCACGAGGATGGTGAGCAGTGACAGTGCATGCATCAGTGACACTGTACCTCTTGTCCACCTGTTGGAGCACACGCTGCGTGGAATAATGGACAGGGCACTTGAGGCAGAACAGAGGCAGGAAGAGGAGGACTTCCTTGCCTCTCAAGGCCCCCTTTACCCAGACAGTGTTCCTTCTGTCCCACCCATCGCACAGGAAGAGGAAGAGGAGGAGGAGGAGGAGGAGGAGGAGGATTGTGTCAGCATGGAGGTGGAGGCTGGCACTCAGCATCATCAGCAGCAGTCTTTTAGGGATGATTTACAGTCCCAAGAAACCAGTGGACTTGTACGTGGCTGGGAGGAGGTGGCTGCGGATCATGTCGTCCTTAGTGACCCAGAGGACTCCGGAGCGAATGCCTCAGCAAACCTACGCTGCATGGCCTCCCTGATCCTGCAAAGTCTGTGGAAGGATCCTCGTATTCTTCGGATCAAGGAGAGGGACCATTACTGGCTGGCCACTCTCCTTGATCCACGGTACAAGGGTAAGGTTGCGGACCTTATGTTACCTTCGCAGAGGGAGCAGAGGATGAGACAACTCCGGGAGGCCTTGCAGAAAGGTCTGTGCAACGCGTTCCCAGAGACTGGGAGGTTACAAACTCCTGGTCCTGGACAACGAGTTGCTGAGGCTTCGGGCAGTCAAAGAAGGAGCGGTGGGGAAGGTGGCCGTCTGACCGATGCGTTCAGACAATTCTTTAGTCCGCAGCCCCAAAGTATGATCGGTTCCAGCAACCATCGCCAGCGTCTGATAAACATGGCGCAGGAATATCTAGGGGCAAGGTCAGACTTGGACACCTTCCCCACCGAAAATCCTCTGGCTTACTGGGTCTTGAGGATGGATCACTGGCCAGAGCTTGCACAGTATGCAATTGAGCTACTGGCCTGTCCTGCATCCAGCGTTCTTTCGGAACGCACATTCAGTGCTGCTGGAGGATTTGTCATGGATCACAGGGTGCGCCTGTCCACCGACTCGGTTGATCGACTGACTTTCATCAAGATGAACCAGTCTTGGATCACCACCAGCTACCACACACCTGATGCTGATATAACAGACTAATTGATTTTAACATGTCACATCCCTTCAAGACTGATGCTGATGCTGAGTGCCTGTGCTGTTATGTTGACTGGCTATCCTCCTCCTCCGAGTCCTCAATGATACGATTGATGATGATAGCTTGGAAGATCATTTTTGTTTATGGGTGCCGCCACCAGTGGCTAAGGCCCAATTTTTCAGCCCCTGTTTTACAGGGGCGTGTAATTACAATTTTTTTAGCAATAATTTGCCATAGGGCTCATTGCTGTGCTCCAAGTACAGTATCTGTGAGGGGTTGGAGTGTTGTGGCACCAGTGCCTAAGGCCCAATTTTTCAGCCCCTGTTTAACAGGGGCGTGTCATTACAATTTTTGAAGCAATACTTTGCAACAGGGCTCATTGCTGTGCTCCAAGTAACGTATCTGTGAGGGGTTGTAGTGTTGTGCCACCAGTGCCTAAGGCCCAATTTTTCAGCCCCTGTTCAACAGGGGCATGCAATTACAATTCTTGATCTAATAATTCACAGCAGGGCCCATTGCTGCACCCACCAAGAGTAACTCTGAGGGCTTACAGTGTTGTGGCAACGCCACCACCACCACCACCACCACGAAAGGCCCAATTTTTCAGCCCCTGTTCAAAAGGGGCATGTAATTACAATTCTTGATCTAATAATTCACAGCAGGGCCCATTCCTGCACCCACCAAGAGTAACTCTAAGGGCTTACAGTGTTGTGGCAACACCACCACCACCACCACCACGAAAGGCCCAATTTTTCAGCCCCTGTTCAAAAGGGGCATGTAATTACAATTCTTGATCTAATAATTCACAGCAGGGCCCATTCCTGCACCCACCAAGAGTAACTCTGAGGGCTTACAGTGTTGTGGCAACACCACCACCACCACCACCACGAAAGGCCCAATTTTTCAGCCCCTGTTCAAAAGGGGCATGTAATTACAATTCTTGATCTAATAATTCACAGCAGGGCCCATTCCTGCACCCACCAAGAGTAACTCTGAGGGCTTACAGTGTTGTGGCAACACCACCACCACCACCACGAAAGGCCCAATTTTTCAGCCCCTGTTCAACAGGGGCATGCAATTACAATTCTTGATCTAATAATTCACAGCAGGGCCCATTGCTGCACCCACCAAGAGTAACTGTCAGGGCTTACAGTGTTGTGGCACCAGCACCACCATCAAAGGCCCAATTTTTACTACCACTGTTCAACAATTATATGTAATTAAAATTCCTGATATAATAGTTGACAGCAGGGCGTTCCAGCACCAACCAAGAGTAACTGTGAGTGCTTACAGTGTTGTGCCAACACCAACAATTAAGGGGCCTATTTCTGCAGAGTATATACGGCAGGTCCCTACTTTCAAACATCCAACTTACAAACGACTCCTACTTGCAAACGCAAGAAGACAACAGGAAGTGAGAGGAAATCTACCCCTAGGAAGGAAAATTCTCTCCTGTAAGAATAAATATGGGAGAAAGGTGTCTCCTCTGTACTGATGCTTTATCAGCAATCCTTGTTTCAAGAAAAACACCACATTTCAAAAACAGTTGACATTGGGACGGAAAGTGAGGTGAAATGTTCTGAACAGGGGCACAGACAGCAAAACAAATGTTACAGGGGTGATAACCCTTACCTATGTTTTCCAAAAAGTTTAAAAATAGATTTTTGGGCTGGAGCTACACTTCAACAATGTACCTGTTCAAAATTACAAACAGATTCTACATAAGAACAAACCTACAGTCCCTGTCTTGTATGCACCGCCTGTATACGGCTGTTCAGAGTATATAGGGCCTTTTTTATTTTATGTGCGGGGTTCCCCTTAATATCCATACAAATCCCAAAGGGGCTGGTAATGGGCTGGGGTAGGGGGGGGGGGGTCATGGGGTAGCTATGCCATTTTTCTTAAAGATTTTCATCCATATTACCGGGACCAGACATTACATTAAAGCCGCAAGCAGTTTTAAATGGCTTTTTTTTCCTTTAGAAGTGTCATTTTGTGCAGGGACAGTTCTAAACACGGGAAACACGTGGCACTTCACAGGCATACTTTAGACACCCCCCAGGTACGATATTTAAAGGAATATTTGACTTTTTTTTTTCACTTTATGCATCATTAAAATGACTGCTCCCGAAAAACGACCGTTTTTAAAACTTCTTTTTGCATTGATACATGTCCCCTGGTGCAGAACCCGGGTTCCCAAACCCTTTTTAGGACAATAACATGCATAATAGTTGTTATAATTAGCACTTTAGAATTCGAACGTTCGCATCCATTGTATTTAATAGGGTTCTAATGTTCGTACGAACTTTCGGTCCGTTCGCGGGTTCTGGTGCGAACCGAACCCGGGGGTGTTCGGCTCATCACTACACATCATACAGAATGTTGTATACTTACAATATATATGATAATATACTTTCTCTCTTGCTCTTCTATTTTTTTCAATTTATGACCTCATATGTTTGTTTTTTCATAGCTAAATAGAAATTATGGTAAAAAATACCTTGTATAAAAACTATTCTTGTGATATTAAACATGAACTACATTTGTAATTTTAAAATTTTTCTTTTCAGCTATATATATTTATTTATTTTTTATGTGTTTGTGTTGGTTTATTTAAATCTCAATACATTTAACCACCTATGGATTTTCATGAGACACCATTAGTAAATAGGGTAAGTAATTTATTTTTAAAATTTCAAGTTAAATTCACTAATTTATAGTGATCTTTGATAAAAATAATAATTACATAAATAATGATTTCTATAGCTTAGCACATTGAGCAACCAGTTAGCTTCAGTTCCCACTTCTGATATGGCATTAAAGTGTATGAAAGCCCAAATACTAAAGTTGTGTAAATAAGTCATCCTCGTACACACGACCGATCTTCTTGTCCAAAACCGGCAAGAAAAGTGCCGCGAGAGCTTTTTTCTCGAGAAAACCGTTCGTGTGTATGGTTTTACGACGAGAAAATTGCCGTGAATCTCGACGAGAAAATAGAGAACCTGCTCTCTATTTTCTCGTCAGGATTCCAGATTTCCTCGTCGTGTTTCTCGTCGGCCTGTTTTGTGACGAGAAAATGGTTCGTGTGTATGCTTTTACGACTCTTCCAAAATCGCACATGCTCACAAGCAACTATAAGACGGGAGCGCATCTTCTGGTAAAACAAGCCTTCGTAATGGAGATAGCACATTCGTCACTCTCCAAATTTTTGCATCGTTTAAATGTTGTGCATTGAAATCTTCGTTAGAATGTGACATTAATCCAAACGAATGAACTTCTTTTGCTGCTGATATTCACACAGAGTTATGACTATCTTTTTTTAACCTTTTCATGCTGCTCTTAAGAAGATTTATGTGTATTATATCGTGCAAGTTTTTAGGAATATTTAAAAATTACCGGTAGTTATTTTTCTAACTGATGTTAATTGTAATTTCGCTATGTTTTGGTAGTGATCTCCCATTGAATCTTTTAATATATATGATTTAAATTTTACACACTTTTTGGGGAAACACGATTTAGTTATTTTTTGGGGGGGTTGTTATCTGTCCCTTTTTTTGTCAGTCAAATGTATCTGCTTACTCCAAAGCTAGATTTTACATTTTTACAAATACACATAGTCAAGTATGAACTTAAAGAAAAATAACATTTATTCATGTTTGAACTAAAATAAAGAGAAGGCAGCGCTGGAGAAGCTGCTGCCATTTGTGCATCCCAGGGACCCCAGAGCACACAGCAACCCTGTGTGGACACTAAAATTGGGAGCTTGAGAAGGCCAACATTTCTGAACACAATCTGATGCTGGCCTCCCAGAGGTCAGGAACAGCAGCAGGTGATATATATGTCCCAAGTGTGTTGTACTACAACCGGCTGCCTTCTGTCCGACCACAATGAAGCAAGGCCATCACTTCCTCGTCTTCCTGGCAACCTTCCCTGCAACCTTTCCTGAAGCCTTCCCTGCAGCCTTCCTTCTTCGTTTGGCTGGAGGCTGGGCCACTGGAGGGGTACTCCTGTCAGGAGGAGGAGGAGGTGAGAGGAGAAGGGGGTGGCGCAGAAGAACAAGGTGGAGGTGGAGGAGAAGGGGGTGGGGCGGAAGAAGAAGGTGGAGGTGGAGGAGAAGGGGGTGGGGCAGAAGAACAAGGTGGAGGTGGAGGAGAAGGGGGTGGGGCAGAAGAACAAGGTGGAGGTGGAGGAGAAGGGGGTGGGGCGGAAGAAGAAGGTGGAGGTGGAGGAGGAGGTTGAGGTTGGGACAGTTGTGCCACCTCACAAATGGCGGTATTGGGGGTAATTTTTTCCATCACCCCCTTGTTGAGCAAGGTGATGAGCAGGGGCTCGCATAGGAGGCGTTGCTCCATGCTCATCACCTTGAACTTTGCCTCCACTAGGCCGGCAATGGCCTTTTCAGGGGATGTGGGCTCTTTGAGGGTGGCATGGGCCTCTTTAATAAGGGCCATTGCTGCCTCACTGGTGGTCCTGTCCCTCCTGCCTCTTTTGGGAAGCCGGATGGGAGGCACCTGGGATCTGGTGCTTCTCCTTTGCCCTGCCACCTCCTGGCTGCCACTGGGCCCTGCCACCTCCTGGCTGCCACTGGGCCCTGCCACCTCCTGGCTGCCACTGGGCCCTTCCTCCTCCTGCCTGACAGTTTCCAGACCCTCCTCCTGGCTGATTTCATCCTGTGTATGAAAAAGGGACATAGTTTAATATGTTGTTTTAATCTTTGCATCAAACTTTATAAACATGATTGAAGCAATTAGAATGTAAATCCAGAAATCATTTTTTAGAATTTACACCTACATCAGATTGACTATTTAGCACCCAATTAAGTGCAGACTAATGTCTTGAGATCTTGATTTCACTTGTGGAACCCAAAATATTGTATGTTTCTCATCTTGACATATTTGTCAAACATTAATTTTATCCCAATACATTTTCATTTAATACTATACCTGGCTCCAGATGGCCAAATCAGGATCATCCAGGATGGCTGCCTCCTCTTGCTCCAGAGAAGGCTCAGGTTGGCTGCAGGGAAGTCTGGGGGGAAGAGTGGATAGTGATGGCCTTGCCTCAATGTGGTCATCCAGGAAGGACATCCTGCTGTAGTACCACAAATTCGGGACATAAACATCATCTGCTGCTGCTCCTGACCTCTGAGAAGCCAGGACCTTAGAGCGTTCAGTCCTGTAGGTGCCTCTCAAGCTCTCAATTTTAGTGTCCACTTGTTTTGCTGTGGCTGTGGGCACCTTGGTCTGCACAAATGGGAGCAGCTTCTCCAGCGCTGCTTTTCTCACCCCTCTTTTTTTATGGATGGGGTTTTCCGTCTCCCACAGAGCGGGCAGCTCCCTTACCCGGTCAATAAATTCCGCCAGGAACTCTTCGTCGCTAATAAAGACATTCATATTGTATCTGCAAGTTTAAGAAATAATATATAACTAATGTGAGGCAAACAGTCTAGCCTCCTTAACATCGTAGTCACCATATATATCCTACAACATTCTCAAAACAGTATAGGCCAACAATTTGTACAAGTCACAAAATCACATACCTTCGTTCGCACGTCCGTCACTTGAACTCCTCTCTCCGCACACCGAACGTACTATAGTCACATGTGTGTTTGCTATATACACACCACGCATGCGTCAAAATTCGAACACGTCGCTCCGCACACGTCGCCCGCCCATGACGTTCTAACTAACATCTTTTCCCCGCCCCTTCTCTTTTGGCGGGCAGAGAGATATGGCGGAGTTACAGCAGGTGTCTGATAATTCCGCAACTAACGAGGAGGAGACAAGCCCGGAGACCGAGGAAACGTCACGATCAAGGAGGAGATTCAAGGCATCGAATATGTCTTTTGCGGAGATGGTGGACATCTTGCTCAAGTCTGATTATGACGCAAAGCATGGGCCGTATAGCAAACCAAATAGAAGAAAGGCCAAAATCCTCACTAAAGTCGTGAAGAGTCTGAAGACGAATTTCGGGGTGAAACGCTCAAATGAGCAGCTCAGAAAGAGGTGGTCAGACCTCAAACTGAGGGAGCCAGAGCAGTTAAGGAGCATTAAGAGAATGCTCGCTAAAAGTAAGTAAAATGTATACTTTTATGCTATTAATCCTTTTCTAAACTGACATGTTGCTGGTTTTTTTTTGTTTTTCTTATTGGACTCCCTTCCAAAATGTTATATTTTGAACTTGGTTGGGCACAGTAATCGTTCGTTACGTTACAGACACTTCGTTCGGCCACTATCCGCTGTTTTTGATTATTTTACAGCCACAAAAGTAATTAGACATCTGCCATTTTTTCGCAAATTTGGGGCACAAAGTTTTAGGCTAGATGATGTGTTTGTAAAGAGAATGAAATACAAACTTTTGTCAGTGTAAAGGAGAGGACACTCAGCAGCTGCTTCCACATCTGTACTTTTGAGCACTATAGTGTGGGCCACCAGACCCGCCTTTTTTGGGTGTCCCACACAGGTGCTTCTGAAATTTTTTGGGTTGCCTACATGTCTAAAAAATGACAGACAAAGGTGAATACTAAGCATATTCTTGGTCAGAAATAGGGATGAACTTCGAGTTCGAGTCGAACTCATGTTCGACTCGAACATTACCTGTTCGCCCGTTCGCCGAACAGCGAACAAATTGGGGTGTTCGCGGCAAATTCGAAAAATCTATGGGAGAAATCTAAAGTGCTAATTATAAAGGCTTATATGCAAGTTATTGTCCTAAAAAGTGTTTGGGGACCCGGGTCCTGCCCCAGGGGACATGTATCAATGCAAAAAGAAGTTTTAAAAACGGCCATTTTTTCAGGAGCAGTGATTTTAATAATGCTTAAAATGAAAAAATAAAAGTGAAATATTCCTTTAAATTTCGTACCTGGGGGAAAAAAAATGCATTTAAAACTGACTCGCGGCTATTAATGAATTGTCGGCTCCCGGCAATACATAGAAAAGTCATTGATAAAAAAAAAAAAAGCGTGGGGGTTCCCCAGAATTCAATTACCAGGCCCTTCAGGTCTGGAATGGATATTAAGGGGAACCCCGCCGCAAATTTAAAAAAAAATTGACGTGGGGTTCCCCCAAATATCCATTCCAGGCCCTTCAGATCTGGCATGGATTTTAAGGGGAACTCCACCCCAAATTTTAAAAAAAATGGCGTGGAGTCCCCCTAAAAATCCATACCAGACCCCTTATCTGAGCACGCAACCTGGCCGGCCGCAGGGGAAAAGGGGGGGACGAGAGAGCGCCCCCCCCTCCCTCCTGAACCGTACCAGGCCACATGCCCTCAACATGGGGAGGATGTCCCCATGTTGATGGGGACAAGGGCCTCATCCCCACAACCCTTGCCCGGTGGTTGTGGGGGTCTGCGGGCGGGGGGCTTATCGGAATCTGGAAGACCCCTTTAACAAAGGGGACCCCCAGATCCCACCCCCCTATGTGAATTGGTAAGGGGTACATTGTACCCCTACCATTTCACTAAGAAAGCGTAAAAAAATGTTTAAAAAAACACACAAACACCTTGAAAAAGTCCTTTATTTAAAAAAAAAAAAAAACATTCCAGCGGTGAAATCCAGTGTCCCGCGGCGATCCCGATGTCCAGCGCTGTCCTTCATTGGTTGTGCCTGAGCGGACCTGATGGGGAACTCCCTCTCAGTATTTTAAATGTATAGACCCGCCGCTTCTAAAGTTCCCTATCAGGTCTGCTCAGCGGACCAGATGCGGAACATGAGAAGGGGCGGGTCTATACATGTATTACCAAAGTGAGAGCAGTTCCCCATCAAATTTACATAGTGAAGGAAGTTCCCCGCTCAAGCCAATGACGTAGGCGGGTCCGACATACCGAGGGGGCGGACCTGATGGGGAACTGCTCTCACTTTGGTAATACATGTATAGACCCGCCCCTTCTCATGTTCCGCATCTGGTCCGCTGAGCGGACCTGATGGGGAACTTCAGAAGGGGCGGGTCTATACATTTAAAATACTGAGAGGGAGTTACCCATCAGGTCCGCTCAGACACAACCAATGAAGGACAGCGCTGGACATCGGGATCGCCGCGGGACACTGGATTTCACCGCTGGAATGTTTTTTGTTTTTTTTTTAAATAAAGGACATTTTCAAGGTGTTTGTGTGTTTTTTTAAACATTTTTTTACGCTTTCTTAGTGAAATGGTAGGGGTACAATGTACCCCTTACCAATTCACATAGGGGGGAGCCGGGATCTGGGGGTCCCCTTTGTTAAAGGGGTCTTCCAGATTCCGATAAGCCCCCCCGCCCGCAGACCCCCACAACCACCGGGCAAGGGTTGTGGAGATGAGGCCCTTGTCCCCATCAACATGGGGACATCCTCCCCATGTTGAGGGCATGTGGCTTGGTACGGTTCAGGAGGGAGGGGGGGCCGCTCTCTCGTCCCCCCTTTTCCCCTGCGGCTGGCCAGGTTGCGTGCTCAGATAAGGGGTCTGGTATGGATTTTTAGGGGGACTCCACGCCATTTTTTTTTTAAATTTGGGGTGGAGTTCCCCTTAAAATCCATGCCAGATCTGAAGGGCCTGGAATGGATATTTGGGGGAACCCCACGTCAATTTTTTTTTAATTTGTGGCGGGGTTCCCCTTAATATCCATTCCAGACCTGAAGGGCCTGGTAATTGAATTCTGGGGAACCCCCACGCTTTTTTTTTTTTTTTTTATCAATGACTTTTGTATGTATTGCCGGGAGCCGACAATTCATTAATAGCCGCGAGTCAGTTTTAAATGCATTTTTTTCTTTCAAAATGACATTTTTTGCAGGGACAGTTCTAAGCACGGGAAACATGCGCCACTTCACATGCATATCATACACACCCCCCAGGTACGAAATTTAAAGGAATATTTCACTTTTATTTTTTCATTTTAAGCATTATTAAAATCACTGCTGCCGAAAAAACGGCCGTTTTTAAAACTTCTTTTTGCATTGATACATGTCCCCTGGGGCAGGACCCGGGTCCCCAAACACTTTTTAGGACAATAACTTGCATATTAGCCTTTATAATTAACACTTTAGATTTCGAACGTTCGAGTCCATTGTATTTAATAGGGTTCTAAAGTTCACACGAACATTTTGTCTGTTCGCAGGTTCTGGTGCGAACCAAACAGGGGGGTGTTCGGCTCATCCCTCGTCAGAAATAATGCATTCATCTTTAACTTCCGCCCAAACACACACTTGTACCCCACTTCCAAGCAATTTAGCCTGTTTTTTGGTTTAACATAGAGAATTTCTGTGTGATAACTCTACCATTTGTTTGATTCTCATAGGGGAGAGAAGACTGGGAGGAGGACACTCCAGGGAGCACAAGAACCCCACAGCTTCACAACAACCCCAAACTCCCAAAGACCCACAAACGAAGGATGTAGAGGAAGTTGAGGTGGAGGAAGGAGAAGTGCAGGAAGGAGAGGTGGATGACGTTGTGGAACTGGTCACCACAACAGGTCAGTATCTGTCACCACAGCTTCAGGTAAGAGATGTAGGCCTGCAGAGTTATAATACCTTTTTATTTTGTTTTGAGGGGATGTGAATGTTGGGGTGAAGGATAGTACAGGTTTCTCTGCTGACAGTGCCCTCCGCCTCATCCAGCAAGTGATGGAATGTAGCACGGAACAGGACAAAATTAAAGAAAGAATACATGTGATGGATCAAACATTTAAAGACATTCTCAATGTTTTGGGGAGAATTCAATAAGGCATCCCAACCCCCTTTTTTCTCATGTTTGTTCTTCAACTTTTAAAAAACTTTTTGACAATCAAACCAACCAAAAATTGAATCTGCACACAGTGTGTCAACATGTGCTATCTGCCATCAGGGGATATCCATGTACGTCTTTTGGGGGTGCAACCCCTTCCTCGTATCTAAAGTAGGTGAACTGAGGAAGGGGTTGCACCCCCAAAACACGTCCATTGATCACCCCTGATGGCAGATAGCACATGTTGACAATAGGGATCAGGAGTCTAAAATCCCTATAGGAAAATAATCCCAATTGTGTGCATATTCAATTTTTGGCTGGGCAAGGGGTGGCAGGACCCCATATTAGGACGGGCACATAGAGACATATAGTTTGTGTAAGTGAATGTCTCAGATTGCTCCGAGGTATCCAATTTTGTAATTTTTGGAATGCAACTGTTGTTTTTGTATTTTCCTAAGAAAACAATTGCCGGTTTGTGGCCAGGCAAACAAAAAATGTAAAAAAAAAAAAAAAAAAAGGTGTGTGAATTTGCACATAGTAAAAGATTTGAACACAAACAACGTGTAGCTTCTTTTTCTGATATGCTCTAACCTTATTTGGTAAATTTTTTAAGGTTACATACTGAAATGGTTGGTATTTACTAAAGGAAAATACACTTGGCACTACAAATGCACTAAGACAAACTAGGAGACAGGAAACCAAGAAAAGTTAGAAGTTTAAACAAGATTTTTATTTGTATCGTTAGACAGCAATCTTTAGACATAGCCTGGCATAGAAATTGCCCCCCTACCCGTGAAATAGTCCATGTATTTGTCCCGAACCTCACTGGCATTTTGGGGGGGCAAGCCAGCACGGGCAGATTCCAGGCCCGGCAGGGGATTATCAGGGGAAAGTCCAGCCTCAGGCAAAACTGAGGCCATATATGAATTAGATTTGCGGCAAAGAAAATTGTGTAGCACACAGCAGCATAACACTACATAGTTTATTTTGTAGTCCGCCAAGTGGATGGGAGTCCTAAAAAGGCGGAACCGGCTGACCATTATGCCGAAGGCATTTTCAATGACTCTTCAGCCCTTGGCCAGCCGGTAATTGAACACCCTCTTCTCTGGGGTCAGGCTCCTCTGAGAAAATGGCCTCATAAGATGTGGTCCGAGCCCGAAGGCTTCATCAGCCAAAAAAACAAAGGGGAGTCCTTCAATATTCCCTGCATCCGGTGGCAATGCAAGGTCGTCACTCTGGAGACGGAGGGCAAACTCCGTCTGGATGAAGGATCCCCCATCGGACATCCGGCCATTCTTCCCTACATCAACATAGAGGAATTCATACCGTGCTGACACCACCGCCATCAGCACAATGCTATGAAACCCCTTGTAATTGAAGTAGTAGGATCCAGAACGGGGTGGCGGCACGATGCGGACGTGCTTCCCGTCTATGGCACCACCGCAGTTGGGGAAGTCCCACTGCGTGGCAAACTCCGATGCCACAGACTGCCATTCCTGTTGCGTGGAAGGAAGCTGTGGAGTCAAACAAGATGAAAAAATATTAGAATACACAAATCAAACATTACAAGTATATTCTAAGAAAATACATTAGAAGCCAACATCAAGCAAAGTCTACGTTTATTAAGGTGTTTTAAATAAGTATAATGGAAGGCTCATGTATCATATTCATCACCCCCTATGATGGTCCATTAATAAATTATAATGGGGAGGGGGGGGAGATGTGTTTGGCCACAGGATAGCATTGCAGTGGCGGTGCGTCCAGAGTGGGCGCTGGAGCACTGCCCCCTCTCTCCTGTGCCCGTCACTCAGGACAATACATAGGTTTATGCCTTGCATTAACCTATGTATTGTCTATGCCGCCCACTATTCAGGTGGATGGCCCCCTGTTAAGCGACCGACATATGAAGAACTGCGGCATTTATGGGCTTAAAATTGCATAGCAGAAACAGTAAGGAAAATTGTCTTGCACATTACAGCCTGAGGGATGTAATTGGCTGCAGAAAAGTTAAATAGGGGACGCGGGGGGGGGGGGGCATTCCTTGGGTAAACACTGACAGGCTGCTCTGCCAATCATGTTCACCAAGTCTGTTTAATGGTAACATGATTGGCTGATGCAACATCAAGGGAAGGAGAAGACATCAAGGACAGAAGAAGGATGGCGCTGACCACAAGAAGGTAAGTGCAGGGCTGGGGGGGAACTGGCTGCATTGGAGGGGACAAAATGGCTGCATTAGAGGGAACAAAATGGCTGCATTGGAGGGGACAAAATGGCTGCATTGGAGGGAACAAATGGGGCGTTTAATAGGCACCAGAGCAAAAAAGGAGGAAGTTTATTTCCTAAATTGGAGTTTGAACCCCCAAACATTTGGAGCAACAGGCGCCCCTGCTGGAAAGGTTAGTGAAGGGAAATATGCATGGAGGAGAAAAAAGGGGCAATCTAAAGCTTCAGGCATACATGAGGACAAAGGGGACATTCTCAGCATATTACAATCATGGTAATTAGGGAAGGATGAAAGAAATACAATACATTAGCATACATGAAATACATAAAATGTGATGTTAAAGGAGAAAACTTACCCTAATATAGTCCTCCTGCAGGACTTGTATAATGGCAAAACAGGTGTCTGGGATTATGAGGCCCAGAGCCTGGGGGGAGATGCCTGTCGTGAACTTCAAGTCCTGAAGACTTCTCCCTGTCGCCAGGTACCGTAAGGTGGCGATGAGCCTCTGCTCAGCACTGATGGCTTCCCGCATAACGGTGTCCTTCCTGGTAATATAGGGGGACACCAAAGCCAACAGTTCCTGAAAAACGGGGTCGGACATCCGCAGAAAATTCCTGTAGTCCTCAGGATTATTCTCGATGATCTCCCGCAGCAGAGGCATGTGGCAGAATTGGTCCCGCTGGAGCAACCAATTCTTGGTCCATGAACTCCTCCTCACACCATTCATGGACTGGTCTTGGTCCAAAACAAGCAGACCAACACCAAGCGCACGCACAGCACGAACTCGACGACGAGAACGTCCAGGTGACATGGCTAGGAAACGGTCGTCTTATCAGAACGTACAGAACAGAACGCACTTTAGAACAGCAAGGCCTATGAATAACGAACTGAAAAACAGAAACGAACAGGCAAGAACGCACTGTAAAACAGATACGACCTGCCTAGACGCCCTGAAAGTCAAGATACGAACCCACAAGCAGAAACTGAACCGCAGAAAACGATCTGAAAAGTACGAAGACTGAAAAGCGCGAATCGTCTCTTCCCAAACTTTTACTTCACACGCGGTAACACGAGATCAGCAAAAGCAGCCCAAGGGGTGGCGCCAAGAAAAAAGATCTTCCCCTTTATAGTGCCGTCGTACGTGCTGGACGTGACCGCGGAGAACAACGAGGAAATTGGGAAATGTCAGTGTGTACGCATGGAAAGCTTGACGAGAAAATCGACAAGCTTAACAAGAATCTCGTCGAAAAAAACGACGTGTTTTTTACGACGAGAAACTCGGTCGTGTGTACGAGGCTTTATATTGCCTTGTAACTGTAATTGTGCAACATTTTTTTTTATCATATATATATTTATACACACAGTATCTCACAAAAGAGAGTGCTTTCCCTCACATTTTTGTAAATATTTTATTATATATTTTTATTTTATTCTTTTTGTGGCAACACTGAAGAAATGACACTTTGCAACAATGTAAAGTAGTGAGTGTACAGCTTGTATAACAGTTTAAATTTGCTGTTCCCTCAAAATAACTCAACACACAGCCATTAATGTGTAAACCGCTGGCAACAGAAGTGAGTACACCCCTAAGTGAAAATGTCCAAATTGGGCCCAAAGTGTCAATATTTTGTGTGGCCACCATTGTTTTCCAGCACTGCCTTAACCCTCTTGGGCATGGAGTTCACCAGAGCTTCACAGGTTGTCACCGGAGTCCTCTTCCACTCCTCCATGACGAAATCCCGGAGCTGGTGGATGCTAGAAACCTTGCGCTCCTCCACCTTGGGATGCCCCACAGATGCTCAATAAGGCTTAGATCTAGAGACATGCTTGGCCAGTCCATCACCTTTACCCTTAGCTTCTTTAGCAAAGCAGTAGTCATCTTGGAGGTGTGTTTGGGTCGTTATCATGTTGGAATACTGCTTTGCGGCCCAGTCTTCGAAGGGAGGGGATCATGCTCTGCTTCAAAATGTCACAGTACATGTTGGTATTCATGGTTCCCTCAATGAACTGTAGCCCCCCAGTCATGCAGCCCCAGACCATGACACTCCCACCACCATGCTTGACAGTAGGCAAGACACACTTGTCTTTGTACTCCTCACCTGGTTGCCCCCACACACGCTTGACTCCTTCTGAACCAAATAAGTTTATCATGGTCTCATCAGACCACAGGACATGGTTCCAGTAATCCATGTCCTTAATCTGCTTGTCTTCAGCAAATTGTGTGAGTGTTTTCTTGTGCATCATCTTTAGAAGAGGCTTCCTTCTGGGATGACAGCCATGTAGACCAATTTGATGCAGTGTACGGCATATGGTCTGCGCACTGTCAGACTGACCCCCCACCCCTTCAACCTCTACAGCAATGCTGGCAGCACTCATAAGTCTATTTCCCAAAGACAACCTCCGGATATGATGCTAAGCATGTGCTCTCAACTACTTTAGTCGACTATGGAGAGGCCTGTTCTGAGTGGAACCTGTCCTGTTAAATCACTGTATGGTCTTGGCCACTGTGTTGCAGCTCAGTTTCAGGGTCTTGGCAATCTTCTTATAGCCTAGGTCATCTTTATGTAGAGCAACAATTCTTTTTTTCAGATCCTCAGAGTTCTTTGCCAAGAGGTGCCATGTTGAACTTCCAGTGACCAGTATGAGAGAGTGAGAGCAATAACACAAAATTTAACACACCTGCTCCCCATTCACACCTGATTTAGTGTAACACTAAAGAGTAACATAACACTGGGGAGCAAAAAATGCTAATTGGGCCCAATTTGGACATTTTCACTTAGGGGTGTACTCACTTTTGTTGCCAGCAGTTTACACATTAATGGCTGCGTGTTGAGTTATTTTGAGGGGACAGCAAATTTACACTGTAATACAAGATACTGTACATATATCTATATCTATATATCTATATATATATATATATATATATATATATATATATATATAAAGATATATATAGATATATACGGTATATTATAATTTTGATTTTGCTATAGTTTCCCCTTAAGTCAGTCTTAGTTATAAAGAGCTACATAGTGTTTCAAACTCTTCTCCTGAATTTTTATTCATTGTCATTCGTATGAAAAACAAGGGGTTGCTTCACTAAGGTAGTAAATAAAAATATGTTGGACAGGATTTTGTAGGCATTAAATCTGAGAGACACAATTAAATATAAATAAAACATGCAGTACAAAGTTTAATTAAGCAAAGTTTTATTAAAACAGACCATCATTGTCATATTGACTATTGCATTCAACATGACAATATATATATATATATATATATATATATATATATATATATATATATTGTGAGGGGGTTAGCTCGGCAGCGGGTGTGTGTGACCCCCGGGATGGGCTCCCCACACAAAACAGGCCCAGCAAACGGAGGTTGTGGTTTTCAAAATCAAAAAGGTGCGGTTTATTTTCTATTTACAGTGACAAAACACAGCAAAGCAAAAGAAACATAACCAAAATAAATCCTGGTCAAGTTGACCTCTGACTAAACATACAGGTTTCCTAACTAACGACTGGGATCAGCCTAGTGCTGTCCTAGTCCCTAAGTCCCTGGTTTTAAATGTCCAAGCAAATAGCCACACAGGCTTTGTCTCACCGCACAGGGGTTCACTCTCCCTAGACAGTCCACACAGGTCTGGTTCCAGGCATGAGCTAACATCTAATGAAGCTGGGAGTTCTTATAGAGGCCTAAATGAGCTGACAAGCTTCAGCTGGTCTCATCAACTCCCTGTCTGCACGACGCCCAGCCCTCTCCCTAGAGGTATGAGTCATCCATGAGCCCACTAGCCTTATACAACTCTCCACCTAGTTGTATAAGTCGGCGTAAAGCCTGAATCTGGGCGAAATATATCTACCCCCCTGGATGCAACCAGGTGACTTTACCTTCCTGCTGTCACATACCCCCCCCTCTTGTTTTAACCTCGGGGTTGGAACACCAGCAATCAGGCATTCATGTACTCGAGACAAAGCATCCACATTCCCCATTTGAACGCCAGGGCGATGCTTTACTGTGAAGTTGAATTCCTGGAGGGCCAGGAACCACCTATTCACTCTTCTATTTGTTTCCTTGTTTTGAGCCATCCACTTTAACGGAGCGTGATCCGTAACCATGTCAAAGTGCCTACCTAGCAGGTAGTACCGAAGGGAATCTAGAGCCCACTTCACCGCTAAACACTCCTTTTCAACGGTGGCGTAATTTACCTCATGGGACTTCAACTTCCTGCTGAGGTAAATGACTGGGTGCTCTTCCCCGTTCCAGACCTGGGACAATACTGCTCCTAACCCCACATCTGACGCATCACTTTGTACGACAAAGTCTTTAGAGAAGTCGGGTGAGTACAACACTGGCTGGCTACATAAGGCTTGTTTCAAGAATTGGAATGCTGCCTCAGCCTCGGGGGTCCATTTAATCATGACCGACCCTTTCCCCTTCGTCAGGTTGGTTAGGGGCACAGCCTTAGAAGCAAAGTGGGGAATGAATCGCCGATAATACCCAGCGATTCCCAGAAAGGCTCGTACCTGCTTCTTGCTGTTGGGACGTGGCCAACTCTGGATGGCCTCGACTTTGTTGAGTTGGGGTTTTATTACTCCCCTCCCAATGGTGTACCCAAGATATTTGGCCTCCTCCTGCCCAATGGTACACTTCTTGGGGTTAGCCGTAAACCCCGCTTCCCGAACAGAGTCCAGGACTGCTTGCACTTTTGGCAGATGTGAGGCCCAATCTGTGCTATGGACAATTACGTCATCCAGGTAAGCCGCAGCATACTTCCGATGGGGCCTCAGCATCTGGTCCATTTTCCGCTGGAATGTGGCCGGCGCATTCTGTAACCCGAACGGCATTCTTTTATATTGGAACGCCCCGTCTGGGGTTACAAATGCGGTTTTCTCTTTGGCCGACTTGGCCAGGGGGATTTGCCAATACCCTTTTGTGAGGTCAAGAGTCGTCATGTATCGGGCTGTTCCCAGCCGGTCGATCAACTCATCTATACGTGGCATGGGGTAGGTGTCAAATTTTGTAACTTTGTTCAACTGACGAAAATCGTTACAAAATCGCCAGCTCCCATCCGGTTTAGGCACCAACACGATGGGACTAGACCAATCACTTTGGGACTCCTCTATCACCCCTAAGTTCAGCATTTTCTGTACTTCCTCCCGTATTGCCTCCCGTCGAGCCTCTGGGATCCGATAGGGTTTTAACTTCACCCTTTCACCGGGCGGGGTAATGATGTCATGCTCTACCCCAGATGTTTGTCCCGGCAGCTCAGAGAATACCTCCTTGTTGCGAAGCACAAACTCCTTAACCTCCTGTTGTTGGGGTTGTGACAAGGTGGCTGCTATTCCAACCTCAGGAATCACGCAACCAGTTTGAGCTGGTGACCAAGTGTCTGCGACTAGGGACTCTCTATCCCTCCAGGCTTTCAACAGATTAACGTGATAGATCTGTTCGGGCTTTCGCCTTCCTGGTTGTCTGACCTTGTAATTCACTTCGCTCACTTTTTCCATTATCTCGTAGGGGCCTTGCCATTTGGCAAGGAATTTACTTTCAACCGTAGGGACAAGTACCAATATCCTATCCCCCGGGGAAAAGGTACGGGTCTTGGCTCCACGGTTGTACACTCTCTGCTGTGCCAACTGCGCTTGGGCCAAATGTTCCTTCACGATGGGCATTACCTGTGCAATTCGATCTTGCATCAGGGCGACATGCTCAATCACACTCCTGTGGGGAGAACTCTCACTTTCCCAAGTTTCCTTGGCAATATCCAACAGCCCTCTTGGGTGTCTCCCATACAGTAACTCAAAGGGGGAGAATCCCGTAGAGGATTGGGGCACCTCCCTAATAGCAAACATCAAATAAGGAAGTAAACAGTCCCAATCCTTTCCATCTCTATCCACCACTTTCTTCAACATTTGTTTTAGGGTTTTGTTGAATCTTTCAACCAGCCCATCGGTTTGGGGGTGATACACAGACGTACGCAATTGCGTCACTTTGAACAATTTACACAGCTCTTTCATAACCCGGGACATAAAGGGTGTACCTTGGTCCGTAAGCAGTTCTTTACAAATACCCACCCGGCTAAAAACAAGAGATAGCTCTTTGGCTATGGTTTTGGCCGAGGTATTTCGGAGAGGGATCGCTTCTGGATAACGGGTGGCATAGTCCATTATAACTAATATGTACTGGTGCCCCCTAGCGGACTTGATTATAGGACCTACCAAATCCATGGCGATCCTCTCAAACGGGACCTCAATGATGGGTAGAGGGACCAGCGGGCTACGGAAATGTGGCATCGGGGCCAACCTCTGACACACAGGGCAGGAGGAACAATAATTTTCTACGTCCTTCATCACCCCCGGCCAATAGAATCTCTGTAATACCCTCTCTCGGGTTTTCTCTGTCCCCAGATGACCTCCAAGAATGTGCCCATGGGCCAACTCCAACACCAACTTCCTGTAAGGTTTGGGCACCACAAGCTGCTCAACGGTTTCTTCTGCCCTTTTTGCCACCCGATACAGTAGGTCCTTCTCTACGCTGAAGTATGGGTAAGTGCAGGTATTATCTGGGTTCACTAACTCGCCATCTATTTTCACTACGTTTTCCCGTGCCTTTATTAGGGCGGGGTCTTTCAACTGTTCTGTGGCAAAGTTTTCCCTGTGAACCTCAAGATCAGAAAACTCCACAGACGGTAGGTTTTCGTCTGAGGAGGTGGGCTCCTCTCCAGTTTCTTGAGTCTCCCCTGCCAATACTGATAAGGGAAATTCCGGAGAGTCCTCACCACTCTCAGGGGAGTTCTGGCTATCACATTCCTGGTACATAGGGGCACCAGTGAGGGGCTCAGGATCATCCCACAGTTCCCAGAACTTCGGAAAATCCCTTCCCACAATGGCGTCATGCGGTAACTGAGATACTAAGCCCACTGGATGAGAGAGGGTACCTTTGGGGGTCTCGAAACACACTGTAGTCACTGGAGACTCTCGGGTGTCCCCATGCACACAAATAACAGCTACCTTGCTATTCCCAGAGACCTCTGTTTTAACTAACTCAGCCTTTATCAGGGTCACAAGGCTACCTGAATCCAGCAATACCACAACATTTCTACCATTAACACACATTTTGCATAAATGTTTCTCAGTTCCTCGAATGGCAGTGCATGCGACTGTCGCACACAGCGACTGACGTCTGCCCGTCAGAAAGTCACACTGCATGGGTTCCTCCACAACCGGGCAATTGGCTGCAATATGTCCCGCTTGCCGGCAGCGGTAGCAAACGATCCTTCTTGCCGCCTCTTGAGCCGCTGATTTCCCAGGCTGTTCTCGCCAAACTTGGGGTAGAGCTCCCACCCTCTCACTCTCTCCACCCTCACCCCTTGGAATCCTCTTATCCGCCCCTGGGGATGGTCTGGTCTTAGGGTGGAAAGTCCGAGTGTCTCTGGAAGAGGCCGTCAGGTTCTCTGTAGCCAAGTATTTCTCCACACGATCCACAAGACCATCGGCCGTCTCTGGGTCTCCATGGCTTACCCACTTTTGGATGGCAGTAGGAAGAGCTCTCAAAAACCGATCCATTACAACACGTTCCACAATCTTTGGTGCGGACAAAGTCTCTGGCTGTAGCCACTTTCTGCTCAGGTGAATGAGATCATACATTTGAGACCTGGGGGGTTTTCCAAGCTGGAAAGTCCAGTTATGCACACGCTGAGCCCGGACAGCCTGGGTGACACCCAGCCTTGCCAATATTTCAGCTTTTAGCATCACATAGTCTTTTGCTTGGTTAGGCTCTAGGTCATAGTAAGCTTTCTGCGATTCACCAGTTAACAGAGGAGCCACCAGTCCAGCCCACTGCTCCTCAGGCCACTTTTCTCTTTCAGCGGTCCTTTCAAATGTGGTCAAAAATACCTCTGGATCATCCTCTCCAGTCATTTTTGTCAATAAACGACTCACCCCAAAGGACGCGGTATTAGTGGGACGGCTTTCCTCACTGGTCTGCGGACGTTGCTGCATTACTGCTTCCATCTGTTGTTGTAGTCTCTGCTCTTGCTTCTGCAACAGGTCTATGAAGCGGGCCTCAGATTGCTGCTGGGCTCGTTGCTGAGCCTCCAGACTCTGTTGCAAAGTTGCGTTTGTCTGCTGCTGGGCTGCAAGGCTCTGTTGATGAGCTTGCTGCTGGGCTGCGAAGTTCTGTTGTTGAGCTGCAAGGCTCTGTTGATGAGCTGCAAGGCTCTTTTGCAAACCTGCATTTGTCTGCTGTTGATTGGCATTTGCTAGAGCCAGCTGCTTCAGTATCTCCTCCATGCTGGCTTAAAAAAAAACTGCCACTGGTTCTCCACCAACTGTGAGGGGGTTAGCTCGGCAGCGGGTGTGTGTGACCCCCGGGATGGGCTCCCCACACAAAACAGGCCCAGCAAACGGAGGTTGTGGTTTTCAAAATCAAAAAGGTGCGGTTTATTTTCTATTTACAGTGACAAAACACAGCAAAGCAAAAGAAACATAACCAAAATAAATCCTGGTCAAGTTGACCTCTGACTAAACATACAGGTTTCCTAACTAACGACTGGGATCAGCCTAGTGCTGTCCTAGTCCCTAAGTCCCTGGTTTTAAATGTCCAAGCAAATAGCCACACAGGCTTTGTCTCACCGCACAGGGGTTCACTCTCCCTAGACAGTCCACACAGGTCTGGTTCCAGGCATGAGCTAACATCTAATGAAGCTGGGAGTTCTTATAGAGGCCTAAATGAGCTGACAAGCTTCAGCTGGTCTCATCAACTCCCTGTCTGCACGACGCCCAGCCCTCTCCCTAGAGGTATGAGTCATCCATGAGCCCACTAGCCTTATACAACTCTCCACCTAGTTGTATAAGTCGGCGTAAAGCCTGAATCTGGGCGAAATATATCTACCCCCCTGGATGCAACCAGGTGACTTTACCTTCCTGCTGTCACAATATATATCAAATGCCACCATACAATTCACAATAGGGCAAAACCAATGCCTGAGGCCTCGTACACACGACCGATTTTCTCGGCAAGAACCAGCAAGAAACTTGCTGGCAGAGAGGTCTTGCCGAGTAAATCGGTCGTGTGTACGCTGCTATCGGGTTTCTCGTCGAGAAAACCGTCAAGAAACCTCGACGAGAAAATAGAGAACCTGCTCTCTATTTTCTCATCGAGATTCTCCTCGGCATGTTTCTCGACGAGAAAAGTGAGTGTGTGTACACTTACCTGTCCTCCCTGAAGCCCGCGCATGTTCGAAATGAATTCAACGCATGCGCGGTAGCTTCCTAGGCATACGTAGGGTATACCAAGATGGCGGCGACGGCATCGAATGTGACGAGCGCATGCTCGACGTAGTCGATGACGTCACCGCGTACGCTCCTTTCAAAGAACCGCGGGTTCTTTGAAACGAGCGTGTGTACACTCGGCCGGGACAAGTTTCTTGTCCAAGAATCTCGTCGAAAAAAACGACATGTTTTTTTCAACGAGAATCTCGGCCGTGTGTACGAGGCCTAAGTTCCAAAGAATGATCCCCAATGCGTTTCAACTTCAAATTAATGTAAGGCTTCTTCGGGAGTCAGTGGATTGGTGGATTATAAAATACAGATATATGTAAATTACCATACATCTATAGATAACATTCATAAAAGAAATTACACAATACATAAAGATATACTGTATATACTGTATATTGGTCAAATCACAAAAATCAAGATAACATGTTAACTGATATAGGTGAATTCGCAGCATGTTGAACCCACAGCGTGAACTGGATTAGGTACAAGGGACGCCACTATAGCTGCAGACACCTAAATCGATAAAGACCAAGAAAGAGTAAGTGTAATTGTAAATACCATTAATTATTAATGCTCAAAGAGATGCAGAGGACACTTACCTAGTCTCTAACAAGGAAGAGAATATGCAGGGAACCAAAGAGAGCATCCAAACTCTAAAGACGCATCCTATGTCCCCAGCCCACTTCCGGAGTGTGTGACATCACATCCGCCAACCCACGGAGTCATATCTGGCACGTTGTCCAGATATAATGTTGTGGGTTGGCGAATTTGAGGTCAGACACTCTGGAAGTGGGCGAGGGATGTAGGCTGGGATACTTATTTCCTCCTGGTGCTGCACTGGATGCACATAGCTCGCATCCTAGATTCTTTTGGCACCAATGATGGGTAAATTGATTGGTGAAAGCTGGTGACTTAATCCCATCTTTCCATTATAAATCAGGATTAGGTATTGAATTTGGTTTGTGCCATGTGGATGCATTGGTGCATCTATATTACTATATTATATTAGCCCCTATAATACTGGATATTAAAAACTGGTAAAATTATTGTGGTCATTTGTGGACCCTTATTAATTGACCTTCATGGGTTTTTTTTTGTTTTTAAATATACATTACTATCTGGGTCTTTTGTTTTTATTGTTTGACTGTAGATCAGGACTAATAGTCCATTTGCCTACATTCTTCATTCCTGTGTTCCTTAGTCTTGAACTGCTAGGATTTTTTTGTTTAACCACTTTGCGCCCGTCATACGACTAATGACGGCCGCAAAGCGGTTCTTAAATGCCGGGAGGCCGTCATTACACGGCCTCCGCTCCTTCGGCCACTGGGGGGCCGCGATGTCCGCCAGGCACCCGCGATCGGCCTGTACACAGACAAGGACATGGATCTGTGTGTGTAAACACACAGATCCATGTCCTGTCAGGGAGAGGAGACCGATGCTGTGTCCCTTGTACATAGGGACACAGATTGGTCACCTCCCCCAGTCAGTCCCCTCCCCCCACAGTAGCAATCACTCATAGGGCATACATTTAACCCCTTCCTCACCCCCTAGTGTTAACCCCTTCCCTGCCAGTCACATTTATACAGTAATCAGTGCATTTTTATAGCACTAATCGCTGTATAAATGTGAATGGTCCCAAAAATGTGTCAAAAGTGTCCGATGTGTCCGCCGCAGTATCGCAATCATGATAAAAATCGCTGATCGCCGCCATTACTAGTAAAAAAATAAATAATAGAAAAAATGTCAGAATTCTATCACCTATTTTGTAGACGCTATAAATTTTGCGCAAACCAATCACTATACGCTTATTGCGATTTTTTTTAACCAAAAATATGTAGAAGAATACGTATCGGCCTAAACTGAGAAAAAAATTGTTTTTTTAAAAAAAATTGGGATATTTATTATAGCAAAAATCAAAAAATATTGTGTTTTTTTTCAAAATTGTCGCTCTTTTTTGGTTTATAGCGCAAAAAATAAAAGCCGCAGAGGTGATCAAATACCACCAAAAGAAAGCTCTATTTGTGGGAAAAAAAGGACGTCAATTTTGTTTGGGAGCCACGTCGCACGACCGCGTAATTGTCAGATAAAGCGAAGCAGTGCCGAAAGCTGAAATTTCGCCTGGGCAGGAAGGGGGTATATGTGCCCAGTAAGGAAGGTGTTAATACATACAGTGGGGAAGTCATAGGCTCACTGGCAGACCTTACCACTTTGGATAATGCAGTCTCTTAGCACACATTAAAACAAATGCTTATGACCCTTCAGAAGGGAATTCAGAGAGATATTTACAAATCCATCTCCTACATTGGGGGGGGGGGGGACCGTACAGACAAAGTAGAAATGCAGCTCACTGAGTTTACTGATGCCTATAACGAGTTAGTAGATGCTCATCGTGATCAAGTGACTGAACTACAACGCATTCAAACAAAACTCGCAGACCTAGAAGATCGTTTCAGTAGAAACAAAAAAAAATCCGTGGGATCCGGGAGTCAGTATCCACCCAGGATCTAACGCAATATCTGCAAAATCTGTTTAAGGCACTTATACCATCTTTGTCTGAGATTGATCTCATAATTGACAGGGCTCATAGGATCTTTAAAACTCTGCATATAACAGGGGATAAACCGCAATATGTCCTTACTCGCATCCACTTCTTCCAAACTAAGGAAAAACTCCTACAAATGGCAAGAAACATGTCTTCCTTCCTGGACTCATATACACATCTGGCTATCTTCTCAGATATCTCAGCCGCTACGGAACAGAAAAGAAGTGGGCTTACTCCTGTCACCAAAATCCTGCAGCAGCATAGTATCCCGTACAAATGGGGATTCCCCACCAAGCTTTCTATCACCTATCAGGGCAAAACAACTACTATTCTTCATCTGAAACAACTCCACAATTGGGGCCTAGCACCCTCACCAGATATAGGAGCCTCCATGCATGGATCAGCTGCTCCCATTGCTGGAGACTGGCGCACAATAACATATAAGTAACTGAAACCCCTGTTTCTTGCTCCAGCAGGTCCCACGTTGCCACACATTCCAAGATAACAACCCCCCTATTCTAGTGGAACTCTTAGTGACTTTTTTCTGGTCACCAGTTTTAGCACTGCATTGTTTCTTGCAGTGCTATTGGTTCTCTCCTACCCAGGTTAAAGCATGCTATGTAGGCACTTGTTAGTTTTTGGGACCCTTCTCTCTCCCCTCTCCTTTTTCTCTCGTCCCTTTCCTCAGGTATGGCACCCAGGATCAAAATATTGCAAGATTTGGAACTCTCATTGTTTTGCCTATATGCTATCAATTTGGTACTGTGAGACAGGTCTGGTTCTTTTTGTTGCCTCAGCTAAATGTCACTCCTACATCTGCAAATTTCACTGCATTTCATGTCAGTTAAAGTAAAATCCCTCAATGTTAAAGGGCTTAATAGCCCTAATAAAAGATCACTACTATGAAAAGAATCCCTGACCTCCAAATATGATGTCTTCTGCATCCAGGAAATGCATTTTGCAGCCCCTAAAACCCCACAATGTTACCATCCAAAATTCCCCCATATCTTCTTAGCCAGTGCTGACACTAAGAAAAGAGGGGTCATGATAGTGACTGTCGCGTTCTAACTACATTCTATGTGGGCTGACCCCAATGGCCGCTTAGTTATCCTATTGGCATCTCTAAACAACTCTCCACTGACCCTAGCGAATGTGTAAGCTCCAAATACCCCTAACCCGAAATTTTACTCATCCTTAGCATTAAAACCTTACAATTCTCAACCCTTAATCCTATGCGGCGATCTCAATGAGGTCATTGACCCGTCTATGGATTAAACAAACCCAAGCCGAAAATCTTCTCCAGCCTTGACTTCTTTTTTAACATCTGAAGACTTATACAATGCATGGCCTTGTGATCATGGCAACGAGAAGGATTATACCTATTATTCCCCCGTCCATAAGGTATACTCCAAAATAGACCTTTTCCTAACAGACAAGTTCACCTTACAAAAAATTCCTGCTTCCTCCATAGGGGTAATCACTTGGTCAGATTGTGCCCCCATATCCATTGACGTACTCCTGACCAAGACATCTGTCTCTCCATCTCCTTGGAGGATTAACTCCTCACTCCTGGCCAACCAGGCATACAAACAACACATTGAAAAATAAATTGATTTATCTTTCCAGACCAATGCCAATCCGGACACAGAACCAACTGGCTTGTGGAATACCCACAAGGCTTATATTAGAGGCATACTTATTAAGCTCTCAGAACATGAAAGGAAGTAACGTACCCCAAGCCTGGAAAACCCATGGACGACCCAGCTAACTTTTGTCCAATCTCCCTCTTACATACGGACATGAAAATATATGCTAAACTTATCGCAAACTGACTAGCTACTTTAACCCCACAACTAGTTCACCCGACCAGCTTGGTTTTGTTTTTGGCCGACAGACTTTGGACGGCACCAGGCATTCTGTAAACCTAATTCAATGGGCGGCGTCCATTGGCTATAAATGCAAGCGGTCCTTTCCAAATTTGGCTTTACTGGGCATATTCTCTCCATATCCACATTATAGAAAATGGAAGAAAAACTGCACAAAAAGACTAAAAAAGGATTGGAAATATAAAGGAACCCAATAACTGCAAACAATATCACAGCTACTGGTTGGGAGATGTGATTACCATGTAAACAAAAGGTACAAGAAGTATAATATAGAAAAGAAAATAAATCGCGCTAACCCGTGACCATTAAGTGATAATAGATAAGTGAACAATATAAACAACACTACAGGAATGACTCAAATAATGTGATAAATAAATACAATTAAATAAACACAAAATTGTGAAACACAATGATTATGAGACACAAAATAATAAAAAAATTGAAAAAATTTGTAATGATGGAAAACTTTTATACTTTTAACACACTTGTGGAGCCATTATATTTTTTCCATATTGGGTGTATCTGCTGATGGTTGTCGGGAGTTATTGCCATAAGGAACACGCACTGTGATTGCTGACTTGTGGAGAGAGCTGTTTACCTTATGCATTCACTGATCCTCTGTCATGGGGGATCGTGACTAGTTGGTAAGGAGGAATTTCTTCTGTTTGGTGGTGGATCACGTTTTATTTTTGGATACAATATCTCACTATATGGACTTCAATTTCACAGAGCACCAGTGTTTTATAACGGACTTTGTTTTGTGCATTCACTAATGGACTCAATCCCTTATTATTAATTTTGTGTATTCACTAATGGATTCAATCCATCATTACTAATTTTTTATTTTTTTTATTATTTTGTGTCTCATAATCATTGTGTTTCACAATTTTGTGTTTATTTCATTTAATTTATTTATCACATTATTTGAGTCATTCATGTAGTGTTGTTTATATTGTTCACTTATCTATTATCACTTAATGGTCACGGGTTAACGCAATTTATTTTCTTTTCTATAATATCCACATTAGGGATGAGCTTCGAGTTCGAGTCGAACTCATGTTCGACTCGAACATTGCCTGTTCGCCCGTTCGCCGAACAGCGAACAAATTGGGGTGTTCGCGGCAAATTCGAAAAATCTATGGGAGAAATCTAAAGTGTTAATTATAAAGGCTAATATGCAAGTTATTGTCCTAAAAAGTGTTTGGGGACCTGGGTCCTGCCCCAGGGGACATGTATCAATGCAAAAAGAAGTTTTAAAAACGGCCGTTTTTTCGGGAGCAGTCATTTTAATAATGCTTAAAGTGAAACAATAAAAGTGAAATATTCCTTTAAATTTCGTACCTGGGGGGTGTGTATGATATGCATGTAAAGTGGCGCATGTTTCCCGTGCTTAGAACTGTCCCTGCAAAAAATTTCATTTTTGAAAGAAAAAAATGCATTTAAAACTGACTCGCGGCTATTAATGAATTGTCGGCTCCCGGCAATACATACAAAAGTCATTGATAAAAAAAAAAAAAAAAAGCGTGGGGGTTCCCCAGAATTCAATTACCAGGCCCTTCAGGTCTGGAATGGATATTAAGGGGAACCCCGGCGCAAATTAAAAAAAAATTGACGTGGGGTTCCCCCAAATATCCATTCCAGGCCCTTCAGATCTGGCATGGATTTTAAGGGGAACTCCACCCCAAATTTAAAAAAAATGGCGTGGAGTCCCCCTAAAAATCCATACCAGACCCCTTATCCGAGCACGCAACCTGGCCGGCAGCAGGGGAAAAGGGGGGGACGAGAGAGCGGCCCCCCTCCCTCCTGAACTGTACCAAGCCACATGCCCTCAACATGGGGAGGATGTCCCCATGTTGATGGGGACAAGGGCCTCATCCCCACAACCCTTGCCCGGTGGTTGTGGGGGTCTGCGGGCGGGGGGCTTATCGGAATCTGGAAGACCCCTTTAACAAAGAGGACCCCCAGATCCCGGCCCCCCCCTATGTGAATTGGTAAGGGGTACATTGTACCCCTACCATTTCACGAAGAAAGCGTAAAAAAATGTTTAAAAAAACACACAAACACCTTGAAAAAGTCCTTTATTTAACCTCTACAGCAATGCTGGCAGCACTCATAAGTCTATTTCCCAAAGACAACCTCCGGATATGATGCTAAGCATGTGCTCTCAACTACTTTAGTCGACTATGGAGAGGCCTGTTCTGAGTGGAACCTGTCCTGTTAAATCACTGTATGGTCTTGGCCACTGTGTTGCAGCTCAGTTTCAGGGTCTTGGCAATCTTCTTATAGCCTAGGTCATCTTTATGTAGAGCAACAATTCTTTTTTTCAGATCCTCAGAGTTCTTTGCCAAGAGGTGCCATGTTGAACTTCCAGTGACCAGTATGAGAGAGTGAGAGCAATAACACAAAATTTAACACACCTGCTCCCCATTCACACCTGATTTAGTGTAACACTAAAGAGTAACATAACACTGGGGAGCAAAAAATGCTAATTGGGCCCAATTTGGACATTTTCACTTAGGGGTGTACTCACTTTTGTTGCCAGCAGTTTACACATTAATGGCTGCGTGTTGAGTTATTTTGAGGGGACAGCAAATTTACACTGTAATACAAGATACTGTATATATATCTATATCTATATATCTATATCTATATATATCTATATATATATATATATATATATATATAAAGATATATATAGATATATACGGTATATTATAATTTTGATTTTGCTATAGTTTCCCCTTAAGTCAGTCTTAGTTATAAAGAGCTACATAGTGTTTCAAACTCTTCTCCTGAATTTTTATTCATTGTCATTCGTATGAAAAACAAGGGGTTGCTTCACTAAGGTAGTAAATAAAAATATGTTGGACAGGATTTTGTAGGCATTAAATCTGAGAGACACAATTAAATATAAATAAAACATGCAGTACAAAGTTTAATTAAGCAAAGTTTTATTAAAACAGACCATCATTGTCATATTGACTATTGCATTCAACATGACAAAATATATATATATATATATATATATATATATATATATATATATATATCAAATGCCACCATACAATTCACAATAGGGCAAAACCAATGCCTGAGGCCTCGTACACACGACCGATTTTCTCGGCAAGAACCAGCAAGAAACTTGCTGGCAGAGAGGTCTTGCCGAGTAAATCGGTCGTGTGTACGCTGCTATCGGGTTTCTCGTCGAGAAAACCGACAAGAAACCTCGACGAGAAAATAGAGAACCTGCTCTCTATTTTCTCATCGAGATTCTCCTCGGCATGTTTCTCGACGAGAAAAGTGAGTGTGTGTACACTTACCTGTCCTCCCTGAAGCCCGCGCATGTTCGAAATGAATTCGACGCATGCGCGGTAGCTTCCTAGGCATACGTAGGGTATACCAAGATGGCGGCGACGGCATCGAATGTGACGAGCGCATGCTCGACGTAGTCGATGACGTCACCGCGTACGCTCCTTTCAAAGAACCGCGGGTTCTTTGAAACGAGCGTGTGTACACTCGGCCAGGACAAGTTTCTTGTCCAAGAATCTCGTCGAAAAAAACGACATGAATCTCGGCCGTGTGTACGAGGCCTAAGTTCCAAAGAATGATCCCCAATGCGTTTCAACTTCAAATTAATGTAAGGCTTCTTCGGGAGTCAGTGGATTGGTGGATTATAAAATACAGATATATGTAAATTACCATACATCTATAGATAACATTCATAAAAGAAATTACACAATACATAAAGATATACTGTATATACTGTATATTGGTCAAATCACAAAAATCAAGATAACATGTTAACTGATATAGGTGAATTCGCAGCATGTTGAACCCACAGCGTGAACTGGATTAGGTACAAGGGACGCCACTATAGCTGCAGACACCTAAATCGATAAAGACCAAGAAAGAGTAAGTGTAATTGTAAATACCATTAATTATTAATGCTCAAAGAGATGCAGAGGACACTTACCTAGTCTCTAACAAGGAAGAGAATATGCAGGGAACCAAAGAGAGCATCCAAACTCTAAAGACGCATCCTATGTCCCCAGCCCACTTCCGGAGTGTGTGACATCACATCCGCCAACCCATGGAGTCATATCTGGCACGTTGTCCAGATATAATGTTGTGGGTTGGCGAATTTGAGGTCAGACACTCTGGAAGTGGGCGAGGGATGTAGGCTGGGATACTTATTTCCTCCTGGTGCTGCACTGGATGCACATAGCTCGCATCCTAGATTCTTTTGGCACCAATGATGGGTAAATTGATTGGTGAAAGCTGGTGACTTAATCCCATCTTTCCATTATAAATCAGGATTAGGTATTGAATTTGGTTTGTGCCATGTGGATGCATTGGTGCATCTATATTACTATATTATATTAGCCCCTATAATACTGGATATTAAAAACTGGTAAAATTATTGTGGTCATTTGTGGACCCTTATTATTTGACCTTTATGGGGTTTTTTTTGTTTTTAAATATACATTACTATCTGGGTCTTTTGTTTTTATTGTTTGACTGTAGATCAGGACTAATAGTCCATTTGCCTACATTCTTCATTCCTGTGTTCCTTAGTCTTGAACTGCTAGGATTTTTTTGTTTAACCACTTTGCGCCCGTCATACGACTAATGACGGCCGCAAAGCGGTTCTTAAATGCCGGGGGGCCGTCATTACACGGCCTCCGCTCCTTCGGCCACTGGGGGGCCGCAATGTCCGCCAGGCACCCGCGATCGGCCTGTACACAGACAAGGACATGGATCTGTGTGTGTAAACACACAGATCCATGTCCTGTCAGGGAGAGGAGACCGATGCTGTGTCCCTTGTACATAGGGACACAGATTGGTCACCTCCCCCAGTCAGTCCCCTCCCCCCACAGTAGCAATCACTCATAGGGCATACATTTAACCCCTTCCTCACCCCCTAGTGTTAACCCCTTCCCTGCCAGTCACATTTATACAGTAATCAGTGCATTTTTATAGCACTAATCGCTGTATAAATGTGAATGGTCCCAAAAATGTGTCAAAAGTGTCCGATGTGTCCGCCGCAGTATCGCAATCTTGATAAAAATCGCTGATCGCCGCCATTACTAGTAAAAAAATAAATAATAGAAAAAATGTCAGAATTCTATCACCTATTTTGTAGACGCTATAAATTTTGCGCAAACCAATCACTATACGCTTATTGCGATTTTTTTTAACCAAAAATATGTAGAAGAATACGTATCGGCCTAAACTGAGAAAAAAATTGTTTTTTTTAAAAAAAATTGGGATATTTATTATAGCAAAAATCAAAAAATATTGTGTTTTTTTTCAAAATTGTCGCTCTTTTTTGGTTTATAGCGCAAAAAATAAAAGCCGCAGAGGTGATCAAATACCACCAAAAGAAAGCTCTATTTGTGGGAAAAAAAGGACGTCAATTTTGTTTGGGAGCCACGTCGCACGACCGCGTAATTGTCAGATAAAGCGAAGCAGTGCCGAAAGCTGAAATTTCGCCTGGGCAGGAAGGGGGTATATGTGCCCAGTAAGGAAGGTGTTAATACATACAGTGGGGAAGTCATAGGCTCACTGGCAGACCTTACCACTTTGGATAATGCAGTCTCTTAGCACACATTAAAACAAATGCTTATGACCCTTCAGAAGGGAATTCAGAGAGATATTTACAAATCCATCTCCTACATTGGGGGGGGGGACCGTACAGACAAAGTAGAAATGCAGCTCACTGAGTTTACTGATGCCTATAACGAGTTAGTAGATGCTC
This sequence comes from Rana muscosa, assembly GCA_029206835.1. Classification (NCBI taxonomy): domain Eukaryota; kingdom Metazoa; phylum Chordata; class Amphibia; order Anura; family Ranidae; genus Rana; species Rana muscosa. The sequence continues at coordinate 362,800,881 of CM055118.1, read as the reverse complement.
ATCGTGATCAAGTGACTGAACTACAACGCATTCAAACAAAACTCGCAGACCTAGAAGATCGTTTCAGTAGAAACAAAAAAAAATCCGTGGGATCCGGGAGTCAGTATCCACCCAGGATCTAACGCAATATCTGCAAAATCTGTTTAAGGCACTTATACCATCTTTGTCTGAGATTGATCTCATAATTGACAGGGCTCATAGGATCTTTAAAACTCTGCATATAACAGGGGATAAACCGCAATATGTCCTTACTCGCATCCACTTCTTCCAAACTAAGGAAAAACTCCTACAAATGGCAAGAAACATGTCTTCCTTCCTGGACTCATATACACATCTGGCTATCTTCTCAGATATCTCAGCCGCTACGGAACAGAAAAGAAGTGGGCTTACTCCTGTCACCAAAATCCTGCAGCAGCATAGTATCCCGTACAAATGGGGATTCCCCACCAAGCTTTCTATCACCTATCAGGGCAAAACAACTACTATTCTTCATCTGAAACAACTCCACAATTGGGGCCTAGCACCCTCACCAGATATAGGAGCCTCCATGCATGGATCAGCTGCTCCCATTGCTGGAGACTGGCGCACAATAACATATAAGTAACTGAAACCCCTGTTTCTTGCTCCAGCAGGTCCCACGTTGCCACACATTCCAAGATAACAACCCCCCTATTCTAGTGGAACTCTTAGTGACTTTTTTCTGGTCACCAGTTTTAGCACTGCATTGTTTCTTGCAGTGCTATTGGTTCTCTCCTACCCAGGTTAAAGCATACTATGTACGCACTTGTTAGTTTTTGGGACCCTTCTCTCTCCCCTCTCCTTTTTCTCTCGTCCCTTTCCTCAGGTATGGCACCCAGGATCAAAATATTGCAAGATTTGGAACTCTCATTGTTTTGCCTATATGCTATCAATTTGGTACTGTGAGACAGGTCTGGTTCTTTTTGTTGCCTCAGCTAAATGTCACTCCTACATCTGCAAATTTCACTGCATTTCATGTCAGTTAAAGTAAAATCCCTCAATGTTAAAGGGCTTAATAGCCCTAATAAAAGATCACTACTATGAAAAGAATCCCTGACCTCCAAATATGATGTCTTCTGCATCCAGGAAATGCATTTTGCAGCCCCTAAAACCCCACAATGTTACCATCCAAAATTCCCCCATATCTTCTTAGCCAGTGCTGACACTAAGAAAAGAGGGGTCATGATAGTGACTGTCGCGTTCTAACTACATTCTATGTGGGCTGACCCCAATGGCCGCTTAGTTATCCTATTGGCATCTCTAAACAACTCTCCACTGACCCTAGCGAATGTGTAAGCTCCAAATACCCCTAACCCGAAATTTTACTCATCCTTAGCATTAAAACCTTACAATTCTCAACCCTTAATCCTATGCGGCGATCTCAATGAGGTCATTGACCCGTCTATGGATTAAACAAACCCAAGCCGAAAATCTTCTCCAGCCTTGACTTCTTTTTTAACATCTGAAGACTTATACAATGCATGGCCTTGTGATCATGGCAACGAGAAGGATTATACCTATTATTCCCCCGTCCATAAGGTATACTCCAAAATAGACCTTTTCCTAACAGACAAGTTCACCTTACAAAAAATTCCTGCTTCCTCCATAGGGGTAATCACTTGGTCAGATTGTGCCCCCATATCCATTGACGTACTCCTGACCAAGACATCTGTCTCTCCATCTCCTTGGAGGATTAACTCCTCACTCCTGGCCAACCAGGCATACAAACAACACATTGAAAAATAAATTGATTTATCTTTCCAGACCAATGCCAATCCGGACACAGAACCAACTGGCTTGTGGAATACCCACAAGGCTTATATTAGAGGCATACTTATTAAGCTCTCAGAACATGAAAGGAAGTAACGTACCCCAAGCCTGGAAAACCCATGGACGACCCAGCTAACTTTTGTCCAATCTCCCTCTTACATACGGACATGAAAATATATGCTAAACTTATCGCAAACTGACTAGCTACTTTAACCCCACAACTAGTTCACCCGACCAGCTTGGTTTTGTTTTTGGCCGACAGACTTTGGACGGCACCAGGCATTCTGTAAACCTAATTCAATGGGCGGCGTCCATTTGCTATAAATGCAAGCGGTCCTTTCCAAATTTGGCTTTACTGGGCATATTCTCTCCATATCCACATTATAGAAAATGGAAGAAAAACTGCACAAAAAGACTAAAAAAGGATTGGAAATATAAAGGAACCCAATAACTGCAAACAATATCACAGCTACTGGTTGGGAGATGCGATTACCATGTAAACAAAAGGTACAAGAAGTATAATATAGAAAAGAAAATAAATCGCGCTAACCCGTGACCATTAAGTGATAATAGATAAGTGAACAATATAAACAACACTACAGGAATGACTCAAATAATGTGATAAATAAATACAATTAAATAAACACAAAATTGTGAAACACAATGATTATGAGACACAAAATAATAAAAAAATTGAAAAAATTTGTAATGATGGAAAACTTTTATACTTTTAACACACTTGTGGAGCCATTATATTTTTTCCATATTGGGTGTATCTGCTGATGGTTGTCGGGAGTTATTGCCATAAGGAACACGCACTGTGATTGCTGACTTGTGGAGAGAGCTGTTCACCTTATGCATTCACTGATCCTCTGTCATGGGGGATCGTGACTAGTTGGTAAGGAGGAATTTCTTCTGTTTGGTGGTGGATCACGTTTTATTTTTGGATACAATATCTCACTATATGGACTTCAATTTCACAGAGCACCAGTGTTTTATAACGGACTTTGTTTTGTGCATTCACTAATGGACTCAATCCCTTATTATTAATTTTGTGTATTCACTAATGGATTCAATCCATCATTACTAATTTTTTATTTTTTTTATTATTTTGTGTCTCATAATCATTGTGTTTCACAATTTTGTGTTTATTTCATTTAATTTATTTATCACATTATTTGAGTCATTCATGTAGTGTTGTTTATATTGTTCACTTATCTATTATCACTTAATGGTCACGGGTTAACGCAATTTATTTTCTTTTCTATAATATCCACATTAGGGATGAGCTTCGAGTTCGAGTCAAACTCATGTTCGACTCGAACATTGCCTGTTCGCCCGTTCGCCGAACAGCGAACAAATTGGGGTGTTCGCGGCAAATTTGAAAAATCTATGGGAGAAATCTAAAGTGTTAATTATAAAGGCTAATATGCAAGTTATTGTCCTAAAAAGTGTTTGGGGACCTGGGTCCTGCCCCAGGGGACATGTATCAATGCAAAAAGAAGTTTTAAAAACGGCCGTTTTTTCGGGAGCAGTCATTTTAATAATGCTTAAAGTGAAACAATAAAAGTGAAATATTCCTTTAAATTTCGTACCTGGGGGGTGTGTATGATATGCATGTAAAGTGGCGCATGTTTCCCGTGCTTAGAACTGTCCCTGCAAAAAATTTCATTTTTGAAAGAAAAAAATGCATTTAAAACTGACTCGCGGCTATTAATGAATTGTCGGCTCCCGGCAATACATACAAAAGTCATTGATAAAAAAAAAAAAAAAAGCGTGGGGGTTCCCCAGAATTCAGTTACCAGGCCCTTCAGGTCTGGAATGGATATTAAGGGGAACCCCGGCGCAAATTAAAAAAAAATTGACGTGGGGTTCCCCCAAATATCCATTCCAGGCCCTTCAGATCTGGCATGGATTTTAAGGGGAACTCCACCCCAAATTTAAAAAAAAATGGCGTGGAGTCCCCCTAAAAATCCATACCAGACCCCTTATCCGAGCACGCAACCTGGCCGGCAGCAGGGGAAAAGGGGGGGGACGAGAGAGCGGCCCCCCTCCCTCCTGAACTGTACCAAGCCACATGCCCTCAACATGGGGAGGATGTCCCCATGTTGATGGGGACAAGGGCCTCATCCCCACAACCCTTGCCCGGTGGTTGTGGGGGTCTGCGGGCTGGGGGCTTATCGGAATCTGGAAGACCCCTTTAACAAAGAGGACCCCCAGATCCCGCCCCCCCCCATGTGAATTGGTAAGGGGTACATTGTACCCCTACCATTTCACGAAGAAAGCGTAAAAAAATGTTTAAAAAAACACACAAACACCTTGAAAAAGTCCTTTATTTAAAAAAAAAACAAAAAAACATTCCAGCGGTGAAATCCAGTGTCCCGCGGCGATCCCGATGTCCAGCGCTGTCCTTCATTGGTTGTGCCTGAGCGGACCTGATGGGGAACTCCCTCTCAGTATTTTAAATGTATAGACCCGCCCCTTCTAAAGTTCCCCATCAGGTCCGCTCAGCGGACCAGATGCGGAACATGAGAAGGGGCGGGTCTATACATGTATTACCAAAGTGAGAGCAGTTCCCCATCAGGTCCGCCCCCTCGGTATGTCGGACCCGCCTACGTCATTGGCTTGAGCGGGGAACTTCCTTCACTGTGTAATTTAAATTTACATAGTGAAGGAAGTTCCCCGCTCAAGCCAATGACGTAGGCGGGTCCGACATACCGAGGGGGCGGACCTGATGGGGAACTGCTCTCACTTTGGTAATACATGTATAGACCCGCCCCTTCTCATGTTCTGCATCTCGTCCGCTGAGCGGACCTGATGGGGAGCTTTAGAAGGGGCGGGTCTATACATTTAAAATACTGAGAGGGAGTTCCCCATCAGGTCCGCTCAGGCACAACCAATGAAGGACAGCGCTGGACATCGGGATCGCCGCGGGACACTGGATTTCACCGCTGGAATGTTTTTTTTTTTTTTTTAAATAAAGGACTTTTTCAAGGTGTTTGTGTGTTTTTTTAAACATTTTTTTACGCTTTCTTCGTGAAATGGTAGGGGTACAATGTACCCCTTACCAATTCACATAGGGGGGGCCGGGATCTGGGGGTCCCCTTTGTTAAAGGGGTCTTCCAGATTCCGATAAGCCCCCCGCCCGCAGACCCCCACAACCACCGGGCAAGGGTTGTGGGGATGAGGCCTTGTCCCCATCAACATGGGGACATCCTCCCCATGTTGAGGGCATGTGGCTTGGTACGGTTCAGGAGGGAGGGGGGGCCGCTCTCTCGTCTCCCCCTTTTCCCCTGCGGCCGGCCAGGTTGCGTGCGCGGATAAGGGGTCTGGTATGGATTTTTAGGGGGACTCCACGCCATTTTTTTTTTTTATTTGGTGTGGAGTTCCCCTTAAAATCCATGCCAGATCTGAAGGGCCTGGAATGGATATTTGGGGGAACCCCAAGTCAATTTTTTTTTTTAATTTGCGGCGGGGTTCCCCTTAATATCCATTCCAGACCTGAAGGGCCTGGTAATTGAATTCTGGGGAACCCCCACGCTTTTTTTTTATTTTTTATCAATGACTTTTGTATGTATTGCCGGGAGCCGACAATTCATTAATAGCCGCGAGTCAGTTTTAAATGCATTTTTTTCTTTCAAAAATGACATTTTTTGCAGGGACAGTTCTAAGCACGGGAAACATGCGCCACTTTACATGCATATCATACACACCCCCCAGGTACGAAATTTAAAGGAATATTTCACTTTTATTTTTTCATTTTAAGCATTATTAAAATCACTGCTCCCGAAAAAACGGCCGTTTTTAAAACTTCTTTTTGCATTGATACATGTCCCCTGGGGCAGGAACCGGGTCCCCAAACACTTTTTAGGACAATAACTTGCATATTAGCCTTTATAATTAACACTTTAGATTTTGAACGTTCAAGTCCATTGTATTTAATAGGGTTCTAAAGTTTACACAAACATTTTGTCTGTTCGCAGGTTCTGGTGCGAACCGAACAGGGGGGTGTTCGGCTCATCCCTGATCCACATTATACACCCAATCCTCAGCCAAAAGTCTGGACCTTGGGATTTATTTTAGCCTCATTCCCTATCACAAAAACGGGACTAGGCAGGGCTGCCCACTTTCCCCAATAATCTTTTCTTTGATTATGGAACCACTTGCCAAACATGTTAGGTCTCGCCCCCTGATTTCAAGACTAACTATCAACTCTGCAAGGCATAACATAGGACTAGTATGATGACATACTAATATTCCTGAATAACCCAACACAATCCTTCCCACCCCTTTGCACACTACTAGATCACTTTGGTCTGATATCCTTATACAAGCTAAATCATTCTAAAGCTCATATGCTAGCTATTGGCCTTACATCTCACCTCAGACAACAAATTGCGGATGCTGTTCCCTTTTCATGGGCACCTCTGGATACCTTGTCCTGTTTATGAATACAATTTACCTACCCAAGCTTGAGAATGTTACCCCTTAATTTCTTGGTACTCATGAACACTTTAACAAAACTTTGTACAAGCCTTAAATCTGAAGTTGCCTCATGGGCAGGTCGTATCTCTTTGACACAAATGTATTTACTCCCACATATCTTGTACCTTTTCCGAACATTGTCCCTTCTCTACTCCCCGATGCAACTTCGGAAAATTCAAAACCTCATTCACAACTTCATCTGAAATTCTAAGAAATCTTGCGTTCAAACAATGATCTTGCACATGCCTACCAGACTTCTAGGAATGAGGGCTCCCAACGTCGCCAATTACTACCATCTTATCTCAATCCAGACCATGGTGGATCTGGCCCTGAGATTACCTTGGACTCAAATTGAAGCCGCTGCCTGATGGCTGGACCTAAAATTCCTTCTGGGGGCTACTCGGACACAACGACCAACTCAGGCACTTTTCCTAGACACTATCAAAGCAACCATTAGGGCATGGTCTACTGTGACTCTCCTCTTTAATGGAATCTTGAGACAGACATTACACTTTCTGCCACTGAGCCGCTAATACAAGATGTCTCATTAGCGAATCAGAAAAGCGCTGGGATTCATACCATTTCACAACTATATTCTATGACTGGATTGAGTGATGCACTTGCAACCATTTGAAGAAGGTTGAAGGCTTCAGGGAGAATTTGGTGGTGACATCTTGGAAGGAGATCTTCCAAGATGTCACCACCAAATTCTCCCTGAAGCCTTCAACCTTCTTTAAATGGTTGCAAGTGCATCACTCACTCCGAGGAATAATTCCCTTCATGAACACAAGTACTTCTGAAAAAATTCTGTCCATAATAAATACTCCACCACCCCTGCGGTTAGGGGTGAAAGCCCTCTACTTCTTACTTATGAGCCTTACAAACGCACAAAAAATTTCCTCTATGTTCTAATGGGAAACCGCCTTACAGTTCTCTGCCGACCATGAGCAATGGTGTGTGGCCACACAGCTCCCCCTCAAACACTCCAGATGCCTCTCACACTGTAAATCATCCCAAAAGCTCCTTCAGAACTAGTATTTCACCCCTTAAAACTGTCTACAATTAACCCTGAACACTCCTCACAATGTTGGAGAAACTATGGACATATAGGCTCAGCCCCACATATTTGGTGGTTTTGCCCCAAAGTTGCTGCCTTTTGGACTGCTATTTTCACTTTGGCTTCCTCCATCCTCAAACTCTCACTTAAACCATACCCAAAACTTGCCTTACTAGGAATCTGTATAGAAACTTGGCCTCCTGAATCTCACGCTATGTTGACTCATATTCTCATATCAGCCAAATTCACCATTTCTAGGAGCTGTAAACAAGCAATACCCCCTGATGTCAAAAGCATGGTACAAACCTTGAATAAACATGCTCTGTTTGAATTTATGTTTGCTAATGCCCATTTCCTCCAGGACAAGTTTCTTATCACCTGGTCTCCATGGATTTCCCATCCATTATGCACTCTACCCCTTCCATAACATTGTAAAGTAACTAAGCTTCCCCATCATACATCTCTAAACTTGAAGCTATTCATGCAATCCATATACTGTAAGCAACTCCCCCTTTTTTTTTATTTAGGTGTCATACCTGCCTCTAAATGTTTGCATATCTCTAGACTCCTCTTTTCACTTTCTAATAACCCTATGGCTCACTTCCCTGATCCTTCTAAAATTCCCTCTCTCTCCCCCTCCCTCTCTCTTTTCTTCTTTCCACTACTGACCTCAGCCACCCTCAGGCAAATTTTTCCTTTTTGTCAAGTCAAGTGACTGCATTGGTTAAATAATAATCTACTGCACACACTGGAACGTTGCACTTGACTTTAATGTGTTGTACTTCTGTTTTACTATATTAAATCAATAAAGACATATTGAAACTAAAAAATAAACAGAGGTTTACCTTATTTACTATTACTCATTTTGCAAAGTGAAAATATACTTTGTATCCTACTGCTAAAATATATAAATGTTTAAAATAATCTTCTCTTCTCTTATACAACACAGACCACACATAAAGGAAATGTCACCACATTCATCTTTTTGGGATTTAACAACAATGCTGAATATAATCTGCTGCTCTTCACCTTGGTCCTTATTATATACATTGTGACAATATGTGGAAACTTTTTGATCATCATGTTGGTATATTACAGCAAGACCCTTCATTCCCCCATGTACTTCTTCCTCTCCCAACTCTCTGTATCTGACATCATGCTGACCACAGATATTTCTCCTAACATGTTACATATTGTTCTACATAATTGGACCTCCATATCCTTTTCCGGTTGCATCACTCAGTATTTTATATTTTGTTCAATAGAAGCATTTGAATGTTACCTTCTGACAGTGATGTCCTATGACCGCTATCTAGCCATCTGCTCTCCTCTGCATTATTCCTCCATTATGAAACAAACACTTTGCATTAAACTAGTTCTTGCATCCTGGATTTTCAGCTGTTCTATGGGATTACTATCAACACTTGAAATATGTCAACTAGAATTCTGTGGACCAAATGTTATTGACTATTTATATTGTGATTTCATTCCTCTTGTGGAACTTTCTTGTTCAGATACATTCAGAATTCAAATGGAAGTTACCTTGTTGTGTGTTCCTATCATACTATTACCCTTCCTAGTGATAGTGGTTTCATATACTTATATTGTTTTAACTCTATTAAAGATATCCTCCTATTCTGGAAGACTGAAATCCTTTTCCACTTGTAGCTCCCATATCACTGTTGTGTCTATATTTTATGGAACCCTGGCTGCTGCATATCTGATTCCAAAGAAAGGACAATCACAATCGATCAGTAAGATAATGTCCTTGTTGTACACAGTTTTTACTCCCTTTGTTAATCCTTTCATATATAGCTTGAGGAATAAAGATATCAAGAAAATAGTGAATAATTGGCTCCATTTACTAAAGCAGATAGCATGTGGTATTTAGGTCATGAGACATATTTTTCCCAAATATCTCAAGCAACAATGAAAATGTCAATTCACTATCCCTTTATGCTATATTTACCTCAAAAAACTAAAAAAACTCTTGTTAAATACCTCATGAAATGGTGTTAAAGTCAATTCACTAAAGGAAATAAACAAATAAATGAGGCGGTGAATAAGTAGTGGTCCAGACGTGTGGTATTTAAGGAATGTAAATATAATAGCCAATTTGGAGTAGTCTCTACCTTCATGGATCAGTCTCTCAACAGTATAACATGGAAGCCAAAATATTGATAAAAACACAGAAAAATTGTGGTGAATTTACTAAAATATTTGCATTTGTAATTGCTCCAGAGCTTAGTAGATGAGGGGGAGCTTCACTTTACAAAAAATACCCAATCTCATTCAAGGAAAATAAAAAAACTGTATTTTTGCTTGAACATGATTGAATGATGGAAGTCATCACAACTCCCCCTTATGTATTTAATGCTCTAGATCAACTGCACTGCAAAGTGCTCAGTGTATGTGCCTTTAGTAAATCAACTCTATTACATGTAGTGAAATATATCTATTTTCTCCTGTAATTTTGCCAGATTTTCAGAGACTTTTTTTGTGTATATAAAAGCATATAAACAATATTACAAAAAGTATTGGGACACCGGCCTTTGCACGCACATGAACTTTAATGGCATCCTAGTCTTAGTCCGTAGGGTTCAATATTGAGTTGGCCCACCCTTTGCAGCTATAACAGCTTCAACTCTTATGGGAAGGCTGTCCACAAGGTTTAGGAGTGTGTCAATGGGAATGTTCGACCATTCTTCCAGAAGCACATTTCTGAGGTCAGGCACTGATGTTGAATGAGAAGGCCTGGCTCACAGTCTCCACTCTAATTCATCCCAATGGTGTTCTATCGGGTTGAGGTCAGGACTCTGTGCAGGCCAGTCAAGTTCCTCCACCCCAAACTCGCTCATCCATGTCTTTATGGACCTTGCTTTGTGCACTGGTGTGCAGTCATGTTGGAACAGGAATGGGTCATCCCCAAACTGTTCCCACAAAGTTGGGAGCATGAAATTGTCCAAAATGTCTTGGTGTGCTGACGACTTAAGAGTTCCCTTCACTGGAACTAAGGGGCCAAGCCCAACCCCTGAAAAACAACCCCACACTATAACCCCCCCTCCACCAAATGATTTGGACCAGTGCACAAAGCAAAGTCCATAAAGACAAGTGTTACCAGGGAAGAACTTGTGAGCTACTATGTTCTAATTTTTAAGCAAATATAAACCATCAGCCTCCAGTGAATATAGTGAAAATAAACTCAGAAAAAAAAAATATATAGTACATGTATAGTGACCGTGAATTAGCTGCAACCACTTAGTAGTGTACTCAAAAACACTGCGTAATATATGTAAAAGAAAAAGATGAGAATGGTGCGCTTATTCAATAATGTGCCATAAAGTAATATACTCAAAGAATGAATATTATGAGTATCCAAACATACAAATAAATAAATGTGAATAAAAGTCCAACTAAAGCCCGATGGTAGGAGTCAGTTCATATAAAGGTAAAAATCTCATAGGGATAACTTGATAGAAGAAAAAACAGACAAAACATCATTCTAAACATCGACTGCTAAATTTATGAATTGGCCGATCACCTCCAACAATGACCCAAGGGTCAAACAAGGCTCATCAGATAGTCAGATAAGGAATCCTGCTGATGGATCTGTAAAGGCATCCAGGTCCCAGGCGAAGATGAAGAACTACGTCCAAAACCTGGCATCAAAAAATCTTGGGTTATTCCATATACAGGGGGTCAGCGAGTTACGAACATCGAGTTGCGAACGACTCCTACTTACGAACGGGGTCCCGCACTCCATCCTTAGCCATCCGTGCACATAAACACTTAAAAACAACCTAAGTACATGCCTACCCGTTCCTCTCCATACCCTGCTGTGTCTTGTGCCTGTATTGTGGCCGCGGCCTGGTCCGGCCTAGTGCGGCCTAGTGAAGCCTGCAGATCCCCGGTCTTTCCTGCGCTGCTGCCCCACGGAGGTGCACCGCAGATGGCCTGGCCTGGACTCGGATGTGTGGACACTGCTGTTCTCACCTGCCTCACCAGCCATCCATCTCTCTGCTGTGATCTGGTGAGCTGCCTGGCGGAGACTGCCTGTGTGGGCTGGTTGAGGTGTCCTGGAGCCCAGCATCTTTACATCCTTCTGCCTGTCTTGCAGCTCTCTGGGCCTTCCCTGCCTGGTACTCCCAGCCAACCACCCTCACTGGACTTCAGCTGTTCTCCACGCCCCACATTCAGTACAGGACTGCATCAGAAGCGACCTGAAAGCTGGTGAGATTACATACTGTTCTGTTCTGTGCCCATTACTACAGTATATGCCCTGTACAGTACTGTACTTGTACCACACACGATTGAATGAGAGCTCCACATAGGCAGATGATATGAGTACAGTACATTCTATCCTTGTGTCCCAGCATGAGCTCATGTCATCTGCCTATGTGGAGCACTTAAAAAAGGTAATGTCCCGACTTACAAACAAATTCGACTTAAGAACAAACCTACAGTCCCTATCTTGTTCGTAACCCGGGGACCCACTGTATAGAGGAAACAGCTCACTCCAAGGAATGACACTTATTGTATAAATGGCGCTCAAAGGAAACAAAGAACAGCCATAGTGCAATATTGCCAAATGAAAAGTAAATTTATTTAGTAAAAGAAACTGCTTACATCAAGTAAGGGTAAAAACCGCAGTAAAAATCAATAGGCGTAGTGACACACTTGCCTCCTAACCGTACTTCCGTAAACCACCATCGGAACTGACGTCACAAGGCTCCACCCGACGCGTTGGATGTTTGGATACTCATCATATTCATTCTTTGAGTATATTACTTTATGGCACAATATTGAATAAGCGCACCATTCTCATCTTTATCTTTTACATAAAGACATGGATGAGCGAGTTTATGGTGGAGGAACTTGACTGGCCTGCACAGAGTCCTGACCTCAACCCAATAGATCACCTTTGGGATGAATTAGAGTGGAGACTGCGAGCCAAGCTTCCTCATCCTTATCAGTGCCTGACCTCACTAATGTGCTTCTGGAAGAATGGTCAAACACTCCCATAGGCACACTCCTAAACCTTGTGGACAGCCTTTCCAGAAGAGTTGAAGCTGTTATAGCTGCAAAGGGTGGGCCAACTCAATATTGAACCCTACAAACTAAGACTGGGATGCCATTGAAGTTCATGTGTGTGTAAAGACAGACGTCCCAATACTTTTGGTATTATAGTGTACATCATGTGCCGCATAAATCCTCCAATCCCTCCAAAGATAATACAATGTACATGCAAATCACCATAGTCTAATCCCTTGATAGAACCTATGCCATATATATATATATAGTGGGAAGACTTTTACTTTTTCACAAATCTCTTTGGAGATATCCTTGCCAAAAATTTTGGCACGACAGCATTGAATTAGGAATATACAAGTATTTTTACAAAGTTGTGGAACTTGAGTTATTAGGAGAGGGGTGTCATCAAATTGAAGGTTTGGCAGATGGATACCAGAGTGATACTTTCAAAAACCTCAGAGTATGATGACAAAACAGACCTGTCCAAAGATATAGCAATGACGTTGCCAAATATCACAGAAAAAATTACTTGAATGTGTAACTAAAGACAAAACTTTCTCTTTTATTTTGGATAGAGTAATGGAGGGTTAATACCCCTGCAAGGTTTTTTTTCGCCATCTGTGTCCCATTGGGGAGATTTCCCCACTCTAATGCCGCGTACACACGCTCGGAATTTCCGATGGAAAAAGTCAGATGGAATTCTGACGGACTTAGAAAGAGAACATGTTCTAATGGAAAAATGCCCCATCTGACTTTTTCCGTCGGAATTTCCGTTGGTCTGGATGAAACTAAAAACCATGCATGCTCAGAATCAAGTCGACGCATGCTCGGAAAGCATTGAACTTAATTTTTCTCGGCTCGTCGTAGTGTTGTACGTCACCGCGTTCTTGACGGTCGGAATTTGGTGAGACAGTGTGTATGCAAGACAGCTTGAATGGAATTTTGTCGGAAAAACCCATCGGAGTTTATTCCGACGGAAAATCCGACAGTGTGTATGGGGCATTAGTGTTCAATGTCAACCTAAAATTAAAATAACAATTCCAGTGTATATATACCATAATTTTTATACGCTATAACTTTCACACAAACCAATTAATATACACCTATAGGGATTTTGTTTACTAAACACATGTAACAGAATACACTTTGGCCTAAATTTTTGAAGACATTCAATGTTTTACATTTTTAGGACTGGATATGTTTTATAACAGAAAGTAAAAAAATATTGTTTTTTTTTATTTAACCACTTCTCCACCGGGCCTATTCTGGCACTTCTCTCCTTCATGTAATAATCATAATTTTTTTGCTGGAAAATTATTAAGAACCCCCAAACATTAAATATTTTTTTTAGCAGGGAATAAAATGGCGGTCATTGCAACTTTTTATCTTGCACGGTATTTGTGCAATAATTTTTCAAACGCCTTTTTCTGGAAAAAAAAACGGTTTCACGTATTAAAAAATAACAAAACAGTAAAGTTAGCCCAATTTTTTTGTATAATGTGAAAGATGCTGTTACGCTGTAAATAGAGTAAATAGATACCTAACATGTCACGCTTTGAAATTGCGCACACTCATGTAATGGCGCCAAACTTCGGTACTTAAAAATCTCCATAGGCGACGCTTTGATATTTTTTTACAGGTTAATATTTTTGAGTTACAGAGGAGGTCTAGTGCTAGAATTGTTGCTCGCACTCTAACGCACGCAGCGATACCTCACATGTGGGGTTTGAATGGCGTTTACATATGTGGGTGGGACTTACATGCGTGTTTGCTTCTGATCGCGAGCTACCGGGGACAGGGGCGTTTTAAAATTATTATTTTTTTTCATTTTATTTTTTATGTTACTATTTTCTTTTTATTTTGACACTTTTTTTTTACATATTTTTTTTTTTTTGATCACCTTTTATTCCTATTACAATGAATGTAAACATCCCTTGTAATAGGAATCATTGTGACAGGTCCTCTTTATGGAGAGATGCGGGGTCAATAAGGCCCCACATCTCTCCTCCAGGCTGAAAAGCTTGAGATCGGTGAAAAAAAATTCACTGATCTCATGCTGACAGCCGCAATTGCGGCTTTGTTTACTTCCGGGTACCGGGCGTGACGTCACAACGTCGCGCCCGGGACTCCGACAGTCATGGAGATCTCTATGCTCGTCATCCGGCGCCGGCCGATTCGTTCTCCGGGCCCCCAATGGCACGGGAGAGCCCGGAGAAGCACCGGATGGCGGTGGGAGGGGGGATGTCCCCTCCCGCCGCCTATAAGAACGATCAAGCGGGGGAACCGCTGCTATGATCATTCTTCTGGTGCGCAGAATTGCCGGCCCAACAGAATGATATCTGAATGATGCCTGTAGCTGCGAGCATCATTCATATATCCCACCTCAAAGTCAAGGACGTCATATGACGTCCTTGGGGGAGAAGTGGTTAATTTATATCGCAAAAAATAAAAACCCAGTGGTGATCTAATACCACCAAAAGAAAGCTCTATTTGTGTGAAAAAAATTATATAAATTTAATTTGGGTACAGCGTTGCATGACTATACAATTACCAGTTAAAGTAGCGCAGTGCTAAATAGCAAGCGACGGCTCTGTCACTACATGCCTTTATGTCACTACATGCCAAGACCAACGCATCTGCTTGCAGGCATACTCCCTGGACTGGAGGATCAGTCTTATCCTCCTGTCTTCTTGGTATTTGATCTCCTGGGCTATTTCTCATTCTACTTAAAACTTGATGGTCTCCCCTTTCTTTCCTATCCTGGTGGAATTTTGGGGATCCTCGTTGGGAGTATCCGGATACGTGGGCTGGCAAGCCTTTTGTTTTTCAACATACTACCACTAGCTGTAAAAAACTGTTTTTCGGTTGTATGAGACAACAAGTGGATTCTTTTGCTATGATTGGCTCTATATGCTTGAATAAAACCCCTAAAAACCCCATAAAAACGTTGGCTCAAGTTGTAAGAGCTACTTTCATATGTATCCACATCCATCAACCAAACATATGGATTTGTAATGTTTTTTATATGATCTACAACCATATATATTTTTAAATGATTTCTGAATATTGAATAAAGACATTTTTACTCTATTTTCACTTTGTTTTTCAGACACTTATAAAGTCTCATCCTGTCTAGGGGGTTTTGTTTCTTTCCAATAACAGGGATGTTGTGACTGCAAAACTTTTTTTTTCTGTGAATGTGGGAATATCCTTCTAAATAGCAAAAAATAGCCTGGTCTTGAAGGGGATAAAACCTTCCGGAGCTGAAGTGGTTTAACTCATATAACTCTGCCATTTTGCAATCCTTGTGAGAGACTAACCTCAACATTTGATCATTGTCCTTTGGGCAGCTCTCTTCCCTCTCCATCAGTTCAGGAAATGTTACCATCATTCCCCGCTTGCTGACTGTCAGGAAAGGCTTCACCCACTGGTGGCAGTGTTGGTCTTATGGATTGCAGTACTAGTGTCCACCAGCAGGTGTCCTCTTGCATCCAGTATCTTTGATAGAGGATCTGACCTGCTGGTGGTAATGCCGGATCCATGGGCATTAGTACCGGCTTCCACCAGCGGGTGTATTCCGGCAGTGTGGGGCAGGCAGCACTTCCTCCGCTCAGCTGTCACATGAGGACAATCACTGCAGTCCTATAAATACCCGGCGAGCCCTCACATGCTCGCCTTGGTATCTCTCTCTCCTGACCCTGAGCCTGCATCTGACCCTGAGCCTGCATCTGGCCCGACCTGATCCTATCCTGAGCCCATCCTAAATCTTGCCCCTTCTGTTACCTGTTGACCTTGGATTCCTGCCCCGCAGCCTGTCCATCCATCCTCTCCCTGCCCTGTTGTGTTCCCGTCCTCACCCATCTGCTGATATCCCCTGGTGTATGATCTCGGCCTGGTTTGTTTACGGTTACGGTATCTCCCCTTGATTTGTATATACTATTCGTTGTTGGTTGTGCACTGGTTGTTTTCACTTGTTTGTCACCTTGTAAATAAACACCTTTTTATTTCACTTACATGCGTTTTTTTGGTCTCCTCTGTTTAGTCACACAGTCTGGTCTACTAGTTCCCTGACACTGACAGGGTGGCCTCTCAGTGGCTATTGATGTGTGTATGTGGGAGATGCATCCGCATGGGTCATGTTGCTAACTTTTTCATTAACCACTTAAGGACCAGCCGTCGTCGTTATATGTCACTACTTTGACGTTAAATATCATTGTTATGGCAGCAGCTAGCTGTCATAACCCCGGTAATTTTAAAAATGGTGGACTGTCCTCTTTAAAATAAAAGTGGTCTCAGCAGTGGATTTGCTGCAAGAACAGTTTTATTGGGGGGCGAGAGAGGGCCCCCCTCCCGCCACGCTCTGGTCGTCTCTGCCCCCGCTCGGCTTCATATCATTGGAGGGCGGAAGCAACGTCAAACGTCACTTCCGCCCCAATGTTTTTAAAGGGATTTTTTTTTTGTAAACAAAAATGTATTTGCTTTTTTATTGCATTTTAGTGTAAATATGAGATCTGAGGTATTTTTGACCCCAGATCTCACATTTAAGAGGTTCTGTCATGCTATTTTTCTATTACAAGGGATGTTTGCTTTCCCTGTAATAGGAATAAAAGTGACCCAATTTTTTTTTAAAGGACAGTGTAAAAATAAAAAGTCAAATAAATAATAATAATAAAAAAATAAAAATGTAAAGCGCCCTGTCTCGCCGAGCTCGCGCGCAGAAGCGAACACATACGTAAGTTGCACCGCATATGAAAACGGTGTTCAACCACACATGTGAGGTATCACCATGATCGTTAGAACAAGAGCAATAATTCTAGCATTAGAACTCCTCTGTAACTCTAAACATGTATCCTGTAGAATTTTTTAAATGTTGCCTATGGAGAATTTTAAGGGTAAAAGTTTGTCAGCATTCCACGAGCGGGCGCAATTTTGAAGCATGACATGTTGGGTATCAATTTACTCAGCGTAACGTCATCTTTCACAATATAACAAAAATTGGGCTAACTTTACTGTTTTATTATATTTAAAAAATTTATTTTTTATTTTTTCCCAAATAAATTGCTCTTCTAAGAGCGCTGCACGAATACGGTGTGACATAAAGTATTGTAACAACCGCCATTTTATGCTCTAGGGTGTCTGAAAAAAAATATATAATTTTTGGGGGTTCTAAGTAATTTTCTAGCAAAAAAATATATTTTAACTTGTAAACACAGAGTCTGAAAAATAGGCCTGGTCCTTAAGTGGTTGAACAACCATGTATAGTGAGTATTCCAATGATTTCCATGCTATGTATGATATACTTTGTAAACTGTGTCATGTTACCATATTACATATATATATATTGATTTATTTAATTTATATTTTTAGATGGTATACTCTGTCTTTATTCTCCCCTGATGAAGGAATTGATCCTGTTTTTCCAAAACATGTTGGGAGTAGGAATCGTTTGGTGAACCCCAATGTATGATTAAGTCCATATTTATATGAGACTGACCTGGGGCCACACACCTTCTATTTCAGAGCATTGTATAATATTGTTATATTGATTGTTATATGATGGTTCATTGTTTTTTATTCAATACCTATGAATTGATGGACAAAATTGTTTTAATCATTTATAATAAAATGTATACTTTTTTATGGACTTTGGTTACGCTCTATCTACTGTCTTTAAAGTCCCATAGGGGGTTCCTTCTTCTTTTTTAACTCATATAGAACCCAAAGTAACTTGGACACATTCACCTCCCAAAATATTATTTTTATCATAAAGCAGCAGAGCTTAATAATAGATTGCTTTCATAGTACAAGCTGCAAACAGGCCAATTTCCTTTTAGATTTTCAATCCATTCTGTGGTCCTTCAATAACTTTTCTGAAACTGGAATAGCTTTATTTTCTAACCTATATAGTGTGACCAAACCCCCATATATATTTTTATGTATATGTTCAGGTGCTTTTAACTAGCCTTGCAGGATAAATGTCATTCTTGAATGTGTGCGCTATAATCTGTTTTGTACTGTTTTTGGTCTTATAGCTGCACCATCTTGAATTTAAACGCATTTTAGGGTGTGCCCCCCAAAAATGTTTTTGTATTATAGAAAACCCTGACCAGGTTTTTTTTGGGCTGGAGCACCCCTCCCCCTCCTCATTACCTCTTATTTAGTGGCCACCAGTTCATAGGAGGAATCCCTTCAGTTCTCCCACATAGAGGAGTTTGGCTCCCATGGTTGAGACCCAGGATCTTTCATTCTATTACTAGGGTAGGACCCACGAAATTCAGGGTACTTTGTCGCAGTTTGTGGGCTTAGCACTTTATGACCATATAGTGTGACCAACCCCTGTATATATTTTTATGTATATGTTCAGGTGTTTTTAACTAGCCTTGCAGGATAAATGTAATTCTTGAATGTGTGCACTATAATCTGTTTTGTACTGTCTTTTGGTCTTATAGCTGCACCATCTTGAATTTAAACGCATTTTAGGGTGTGCCCCCCAAATATGTTTTTTTTTTTTTTTTCTAACCTAACTTCTGCTTAAAGTGATTGAAAAGCTTCATTTATTTTTTATAAAATAAAAAAAACATGTTATACTTACCTGCTATGTGCAATGGTTTTGCACAGAGCAACCCCTGATCCTCCTCTTCTTGGGACCCCCGCCAGAACTCCTGGCACCTTTCCCCGCCAAGTACCCCATGGCAAGCCACCCACTATGAGGGCGCTCATGCGTTTGCTCCCAAACCCTGCTCTGTGTGTGAATAATACACAAAGAGTGGGACTCAACCCCTCCCTCGTTCCCTCATCACTGGCTCTGAATGACAGCAGCAGGAGCCAATGGCTCCTGCTGCTGTATCTGAGCCAATGGGGAAGGAGAGAGTGCACATCGCTGGATCAAAATTGGGCTCAGGCATGTATTTAGGGGGGCTGGGGGGAGCTGCATGCAGAATTTTTTTTACCTTACTGCAAAGATTGCAGTAAGGTAAGAAACCTTCTGCCTTTAAAACCACTTTAAGTTCTGGGTCTCCTAAATAATCAAATCCCATGTCTCCTCTGTTCCTGACCCCTTTCCTTTTTTTATTATGCAAATTTTTTTTCATTCCAGGAGTAAATAAATCCAAATCATCGAGAAACCAGGAGTTTTTTGGGGGGAATTATATTCAAAATTTTCCCAAGAGTTCTGTAGATTTTGGTTTCATCTTTGCTGCTGAGCTTCTAGTTAAAAATATCACCTAGATATAAGGTTTAAAGAAGAACGACTAAGGGTTGGGACTTTAAATGAAGCAGACAGGTGTAAGTAATTAAAATGTATTGGAAATCGATGATAAATTGCATGAGGGTAGTCATAAGAACAAGGAAACCAATAATTCATTCAGTAAATATACACACAGCAATAACAATTTGCCACACAATAGTACAATTCACAAATCACATGGTACAGGTGATCATAAAGGTAAAACATATAGTTGGCATAAAAACATGGCATATAATAGCTCTATGCATTTCGTGGATTCATCCACTCTTCAGGAGCATGCACATGGAAAACTGAAAGCTGTTGCATAATGGTAATAAAAATATCCGTAAGGTCTGACTCTGTCACAAAAGAAATTTTTTATTAACCACTTAAGCCCCGGACCATTTCGGGCCATTAGGACCAGGCCTGTTTTTGGGATTCGGCACTGCGCTGCTTTAACTGTAAATTGTGCGGATATGCAATGTTGTACCCAAATGAAATTTGCGTCCCTTTCTTCCCACAAATAGAGCTTTCTTTTAATGGTATTTGATTGCCTCTGCGATTTTTATTTTTTGCGATATAAACAGAAAAAGACCGAAAATTTTGAAAAAAAATGATATTTTCTACTTTTTGTTATAAGAAAAATCGAATAAACTCAATTTTAGTCATACATTTAGGCCAAAATGTATTCAGCCACAAGTCTTTAGTAAAAAAAAATGTCAATAAGCGTATATTTATTGGTTTGCGCAAAAGTTATAGCGTTTACAAACTAGGGTACATTTTCTGAAATTTACACAGCTTTAAATTTATGACTGCCTATCTCATTTCTTGAGGTGCTAAAATGGCAGGGCAGTACAAAACCCCCCCCCAAATGACCCCATTTTGGAAAGTAGACACCCCAAGGAAATTGCTGAGAGGCATGTTGAGCCCATTGAATATTTTTTTTTTGTCCCAAGTGATTGAATAATGACAAAAAAAAAAAAAAATACAAAAAGTTGTCACTAAATGATATATTGCTCACACATGCCATGGTTATATGTGGAATTGCACCCCAAAATACATTCTGCTGCTTCTCCTGAGTACGGGGATACCACATGTGTGGGACTTTTTAGGAGCCTAGCCACGTACGGGACCCCGGAAACCAAGCACCGCCTTCAGGATTTCTAAGGGCGCAAATTTTTGATTTCACTCCTCACTACCTATCACAGTTTCGAAGGCCATAAAATGCCAAAATAGCACAAAACCCCCCCAAATGACCCCATTTTGGAAAGTAGACACCCCAAGCTATTTACTGAGAGGCATGTTCAGTCCATGGAATATTTTATATTTTGCCACAAGTTGCGGGAATATGACAAACCTTTTTTTTTTTGCACAAAGTTGTCACTAAATGATATATTGCTCACACATGCCATGGGCATATGTGAAATTACACCCCAAAATACATTTTGCTGCTTCTCCTGAGTACGGGGATACCACATGTGTGGGACTTTTTGGGAGCCTAGCCGCGTACGGGACCCCAAAAACCAAGCACCGCCTTCAAGGTTTCTAAGGGCATAAATTTTTGATTTCACTCCTCACTACCTATCACAGTTTTGAAGGCCATAAAATGCCAAGATGGCACAAACCCCCCCAAATGACCCCATTTTGGAAAGTAGACACCCCAAGCTATTTGCTGAGAGGCATGTTGACCCCATTGAATATTTTTTTTTTGTCCCAAATGATTGAATAATGACAAAAAGAAAAAAAAATGTACAAAAAGTTGTCACTAAATGATATATTGCTCACACATGCCATGGTTATATGTGGAATTGCACCCCAAAATACATTCTGCTGCTTTTCCTGAGTACGGGGATACCACATGTGTGGGACTTTTTGGGAGCCTAGCCGCGTACAGGGCCCCAAAAACCAAGCACCGCCTTCAGGATTTCTAAGGGCGTAAATTTTTGATTTCACTCCTCACTACCTATCACAGTTTCGAAGGCCATAAAATGCCAAAATAGCACAAAACCCCCCCAAATTACCCCATTTTGGAAAGTAGACACCCCAAGCTATTTGCTGAGAGGCATGTTGAGTCCATGGAATATTTTATATTTTGCCACAGGTTGCGGGAATATGACAAACTTTTTTTTTTGTTGCACAAAGTTGTCACTAAATGATATATTGCTCACACATGCCATGGGCATATGTGAAATTACACCCCAAAATACATTCTGCTGCTTCTCCTGAGTACGGGGATACCACATGTGTGGGACTTTTTGGGAGCCTAGCCGCGTACGGGACCCCAAAAACCAAGCACCGCCTTCAAGGTTTCTAAGGGCATAAATTTTTGATTTCGCTCCTCACTACCTATCACAGTTTTGAAGGCCATAAAATGCCAAGATGGCACAAAACCCCCCCAAATGACCCCATTTTGGAAAGTAGACACCCCAAGCTATTTGCTGAGAGGCATGTTGAGCCCATTGAATATTTTTTTTTTGTCCCAAATGATTGAATAATGACAAAAAGAAAAAAAAAAAAAGTACAAAAAGTTGTCACTAAATGATATATTGCTCACACATGCCATGGTTATATGTGAAATTACACCCCAAAATACATTCTGCTGCTTCTCCTGAGTACGGGGATACCACATGTGTGGGACTTTTTGGGAGCCTAGCCGCGTACGGGACCCCAAAAACCAAGCACCGCCTTCAAGGTTTCTAAGGGCATAAATTTTTGATTTCACTCCTCACTACCTATCACAGTTTTGAAGGCCATAAAATGTCAAAATAGCCCAAAACCCCCACAAATGACCCCATTTTGGAAAGTAGACACCCCAAGCTATTTGCTGAGAGGCATGGTGAGTATTTTACAGCTCTCATTTGTTTTTGAAAATTAAGAAAGACATTTTTTTTTCTTTTTTTTTTCTTTTTTTACATTTTCAAAACTTTGTGACAAAAAGCGAGATCTGCAAAATACTCAACATACCTCTCAGCAAATAGCTTGGGGTGTCTACTTTCCAAAATGGGGTCATTTGGGGGGGTTTTGTGCCATCTGGGCATTCCATGGCCTCCGAAACTGTGATAGGCAGTGAGGAGTGAAATCAAAAATTTACACCCATAGAAATCCTGAAGGCGGTGCTTGGTTTTTGGGGTCCCGTACGCGACTAGGCTCCCAAAAAGTCCCACACATGTGGTATCCCCGTACTCAGGAGAAGCAACAGAATGTATTTTGGGGTGTAATTCCACATATGCCCATTGCATGTTTGAGCAATATATAATTTAGTGACAACTTTTTGTACATTTTTTTTTTTTTGGTCATTATTCAATCACTTGGGACAAAAACAAATATTCAATGGGCTCAACATGCCTCTCAGCAAATAGCTTGAGGTGTCTACTTTACAAAATGGGGTCATTTGGGGGGGTTTGAACTGTCCTGGCATTTTATGCACAACATTAGGAAGCTTATGTCACACATCATCCACTCTTCTAACCACTTGAAGACAAAGCCCTTTCTGACACTTTTTGTTTACATGAAAAAATATTTTTTTTTGCAAGAAAATTATGTTGAACCCCCAAACATTATATATTTTTTTAAAGCAAAGGCCCTACAGATTAAAATAGTGGGTGTTGCATTTTTTTTTTCCGCACAGTATTTGCGCAGCGATTTTTCAAACGCATTTTTTGGGGGAAAAACACACTTTTTTATTTTTAATGCACTAAAAAACACTATATTGCCCAAATGTTTGATGAAATAAAAAAGATGATCATAGGCCGAGTACATGGATACCAAACACGACATGTTTTAAAATTGCGCACAAACGCGCAGCGGCGACAAACTACATTCATTTTTAAAAGCATTTAAAAGCCTTTACAGGTTACCACGTTAGATTTACAGAGGAGGTCTACTGCTAAAATGACTGCCCTCGATCTGACCTTCGCGGTGATACCTCACATGCATGATGCAATTGCTGTTTACATATGACGCTAGACCGACGCTTGCGTTCGCCTTTGCGCAAGAGCAGGGGGGACAGCGGTGCTTTTTTTTTATTTATTTTTTTTATTATTATTTATTTGGCTTTTTTATTTTATTTTTAAACTGTGCCTTCCATATTTTATTTTTTTACCATTTTTATCGTTATCTCAGGGAATGTAAATATCCCCTATGATAGCAATAAGTAGTGACAGGTACTCTTTTTTTGAAAAAAATTGGGGGGTTAGACCCTAGATCTTTCCTCTGCCCTCAAAGCATCTGACCACACCAAGATCGGTGTGATAAAATGCTTTCCCAATTTCCCAATGGCGCTTTTTATATCCGGGGGGGGACATTCCCTCCCACTGCTTGTAAAAGCAGTCTAGAGGCTAATTATCTGCTAGAATTGCTTTTACATGAAAGCCGGCTGCTGGCTGAAAAGAATGATACCAAGATGATACCTAAACCCGCAGGCATCATTCTGGTATAAACATTCAAAGTCCAGCAACATACCAGTACGTTGCTGGTCCTTGTTGGACATGTATTGTAATCTTTTTTTTCATACAGCCTATTGGCTGAACGAAAAAAAGAGATTGATTGGTGGGTATGCCCACCATTAGAATACCTCCCTTCATCCACCCACTTCTAATGATGGGCATATATGCCGAAGCATGGGGGCATCCTCCCGCAAAAAAGTTATGCCGCGTACACACGGTCAAGCCTTCGTCGGAATTTCGACCGTATGTACGCGGCATAAAAGGTTATGCCGCGTACACACGGTCGGACTTTTCCACGGGCAAGCCTCCGTTGGAATTTCGACCGTATATACGCGGCATTAGAAGCAAAATCGCTCCTCCGCCCCTGCTGCCCCCATGCTTCGGCATATATGCTCTTTTTTTTAACTGTGGTGGTGAAATCACCTCCTACAGCGTTGGAGTCACGGCTTTATGTATCGTGGGAGCAAACGCTGTTGCTGTCAAGATAAATAGATCCGCGCTGCAACTGAATGGCGTACCTGCTAAGCAAATGGTGGTTAACATTAAAACAAAGTAACATTACAGTACAACAGTAAGACCCTACCATGCCATACCTGCAAAGAAAATACCAAAACAAAACCTAGTAAAAAATAAAAAAATGTTTTAACGCAACCTGTGCCTAAAATATATATATGCCGAAGCATGGGGGCATCCTCCCGCAAAAAAGTTATGCCGCGTACACACGGTCGGAATTTTCCACGGGCAGGCCTCCGTCGGAATTTCGACCGTATGTACGCGGCATTATGAGCAAAATCGCTCCTCCGCCCCTGCTGCCCCCATGCTTCGGCATATATGCTCTTTTTTTTAACTGTGGTGGTGAAATCACCTCCTACAGCACTGGAGTCACGGCTTTATGTATCGTGGGAGCAAACGCTGTTGCTGTCAAGATAAATAATTCCGCACTGCAGTTGAATGGCGCACCTGAAAACAAAAAATTACATACCTGAAAAGCAAGCATGATAAAACATTGCAGAATAGAATACAGTAAAAAAGAGCAGAACAATAGAGAGAAAATAGAGAGAGAGAGAACAATAAAACGACAACTATTTTTGGTTTTTTTATTTTATATTTTTTTGTGTTTTGTTTTTTACGTTTTTTTTTTTCTTTTTTACACTTTTTTTTGTAACTTTACAACTGTAATGGTTCGGGTCTCTCAAAATGTAATGGCATCTTGGGAGACCCTGTGTAAGTGTGTCCTTGTCTGTGAAATGCTGTACCCTACGCTAAAACTTCACTTTTGAGTGGTAGCGTTCAAAACATTCACCTTGGCAAAGACCAGGCTTGTCAGGACAGAGTGGACAAAAACTACGGGTGTCACGCCTAAATCCGCGCTTGCTACAGACACGACATCTTTTTTGGGGGTGGCTTTGGGTAGGGGTACTCGGGAGGACATACGAATAATGCCTCTCATGCAGCCGGCTTACTGCATTTGGTAGGGGATGGTGAGGTGCAGAACCGCCTGGATACAGGAGTTCTGTGACTATCTCATTCTGGAATTTTAGAAGAGATAACGTCCCGCCTGAAGCTCTGTATAGCACATGAGCGTTCAGCAAAGCCAATTGGAATAATGATAGAGACACTTTTTTGTACCAGCGTCTCGCCTTACGGTCAATTAGATACGGCACCATCAACTGGTCGTTGAGGTCCACCCCTCCCATATTTTGGTTATATTCGTGGACACAGAGGGGTTTCTCCACAACACCAGTCGCCGTACGAATTTGGACTGTCGTGTCTGCATGAAGGGAGGTAAGAAGGAAAACATTCTTATTGTCCCTCCACTTCATAGCGAGCAAGTTATTACACTTCAAGCAGGCTCTCTCCCCCAGCCTAAGACGGGCATCTACAAGCCGCTGGGGAAAGCCCCGGTGATTAGGTTGCACGGTGCCACATGCTCCAATCTGATGATCAAACAAGTGACTAAACAGTGGCACGCTCGTGTAATAATTGTCCACATACAAGTGGTACCCCTTTCCGAATAAGGGTGACACCAAGTTCCACACTATCTTGCCAGCGCTCCCTATGTAATCCGGGCAGTTGACCGACTCAATCTGACTATCTTTTCCCTCATAAACCGTAAAGTTCACTACATAGCCTGTTGCCCTGTCACAGAACTTGTAGAGCTTGACCCCGTATCTGGCACGCTTGCTGGGAAGGTACTGCTTGAAAGACAAGCGGCCAGAAAATTTAATCAGGGACTCATCAACGCAGACAACTTGATCGGGAGTAAACAAGGCTGCAAAACGTTCGTTGAAGTGGTTTATGAGGGGCCGAATTTTATAGAGCCGGTCGTATTCAGGGTCCCCACGTGGACGACAAAGTTCATTGTCGTTGAAGTGCATGAACCGCAAAATCTGCTCATATCGTGCCCTGGACATGGAGGCAGAGAACACGGGCATGTGGTCAATTGGGTGCGTGGACCAATAAGCACGCAATGACGGAAATTTATGTGTGCCCATGTTGAGGGAAAGGCCCAGAAAGGTCTTAAATTCGGAAACCGTAATTGGTTTCCAATTTCTGGCAATTTTAGGCAACTGGGGGTTAGCGGCGATAAATTGACCAGCATATAAATTACTCTGGTCCACAATAGATCTATAGAGATCTTCCGTGAAAAACAGCGAATAAAAATCAATTGGAATAAAATCAGCTGTTTCCACCTGAATACCGGGTTGGGCAGTGAATGGGGGAAGTACGGGTTCTGCAGAAGTGGTGGGGACCCAATCAGGATAGGCAAATTCTGCAGGAAGGGCAGTATGGGCACGACGGGCCTGCCTTTGTCTTCTTGGTGGCAGCGGGACACTACTTGTGCTTGCCACCTCGCCAGCTTGAACTGCACTTATGGGACTCGCCACATCACCA
The DNA here is from genome assembly GCA_029206835.1 of Rana muscosa. NCBI lineage: Eukaryota > Metazoa > Chordata > Amphibia > Anura > Ranidae > Rana > Rana muscosa. The sequence goes on along the minus strand of CM055118.1, from coordinate 362,773,955 downwards.
AGTGTTACTGCAGTGCTGGATGTACGTCCAGGCTGTACTAGGCCGCTGGTGCTTGCCAGTTCACCAGAAGGAATAGCGGCGCTAGTACTACTCTGCTCCATGATACGAGAGACCTGCGGTTCTTGCTCCTCAACAACCTCAGAAGATCGGGATCGGGTACACCTGACCTTAGCAGGGACCTCAACTTCGTCGTCAGAGCTATCTGACGTGGGGCCGCTGACGTCACTGTCTTCTACGGGAAGATATTCTGAGCCTGAATCTGACAGATACGTGACCTCCTCTTCACTATCTGTCATGCTCAGAATCTCGTAGGCCTCTTTACTAGTGTACCTTCGTCTTGCCATTTTGGGCTCTAAATTTAGGGGTACACTAGTAAGATTCACAGGAAAAAAAGCACCTGACTGTCGTCAGCAAATATATCAAACGCTACAAAAAAACTGTTAGCGATCGCAGGGATCAGGCCTGTCTCTGCGAACGCTGCAGTTATGTGTGTTGTGTTTGGTAAGTGACAGTGATCGATCGATACTGCACTTGGGTGGGCTGGGCTGGGCGGAGGGGCTAAACGCAGGCGCTAGCAGGTATCTGGGCTGATCCCGCTAACACTGCGTTTTTGGGAACCCTAAACCGCTGGGGATGCTAGTATAGATCTGATCAGATACTATACCACTAAGGGGGGTGTATGCTTTGCGCGTGGGTGTTAGCGTTACTGGCACTAACCTAACACTGCCTGGGGCGACGCAGACCCTCTCTGGCGCTAAAACCTAATTGATCTCACCCGCCGGGCGATCTGGGGGGTTAAACCTTTATTGGGTTATATACGGCGGGTGCCCTGATGCTATAAAAAGCAAACTAATCAACCAGCGTCACCCGTAACCTTTATATGGTGATCACTGGTGAAAGGGTTAACTAGGGGCAATCAGGGGGTTAAAACCTTTATTAGGTTAAATATGGGGGTACCTGACACTATATAAAAACCTGACGGGTAACCTAAATAACTAAATAACTTACTGGCTAACCAGTGACACCAGTGACGCTTATACGGCGATCACTGGTGAAAGGGTTAACTCTAGGGGCAATCAGGGGGTTAAAATAATATATGGGGGTACCTGACACTAATAAAAACCTGCGGCGAACCTAAAAAAAAATAACTGCCTATCTAAAACACCAGCGACACGAATACAGCGATCGGAAAAACAATCGCTTAGTGACGCTGAAGTTAGGGGGTGAAAGGGTTACCTGGGGGGTGATCAAGGGGTTAAACCTTTATTAGGGGGGGGGTTAGGGGGCTACCCTGGACCTAAAGGGGCCTAATCCTAACTGCCCTGCAACTTTTTACAATCACAGATGACACTAAATGCAGTGATCAGTAAAATAAATGATCACTGCAATCAGTGACACTGTGATTGGGGGCTTTGGGGTGACCTGGGGGGTGATCTGGGGGTGACTGGGGTGTGATTTGTGTGCCTATGTGTACCTACGTGTCAGTGGACTGTTGGTGCACTAACCTGCTTCTTCTCTTCTCGGCGCCGGGAACGAAAAGACCGCGGCGAGGGAGATGACATCACTTCCTCCAGCCTGTGTTTACATTTCAGGCAGGAGGAAGCTATTTCATTCGCCGGGAGCGATCGCGAGGGGGGGGGCGGAATCGAGCAGCCGCCCCTCATGCCTGATCGCTCCCGAACACTTAACGGCCGCTCACTGCAGTGAAGGGGGGTCCGGATGGACCCCCCAACTGCACAAAGGCGATCACGTAGATCTACGTGATTCTGCCTGTCGGTGCCATTCTGCCGACGTAAATCGGCGGTGGGCGGTCGTTAAGTGGTTAAAATAGGTAATTAAGGATAATATTGCCTAGGATAGACCCCCCAAAACCACTCTCAACAGTACTTACATTGTATGTGTCTAAGCAGTAGTGTTGTGCCATATGAATGAGAAAACCACTAGGGGTGTCGCTGGTGGGAGCTGAGGTGGTTATGGCAGACAGGACTCAAACAAGGATGGTTTCCAGGGAAAGGTTCCAAAGGGTAGGGTGAAGAATGACCACAAGTGCTAGAAACAAAGGTGAAGTGAGAAAATAGACAAAATCAACAGGCATTTTATTTGCTTGCGTGCTTGAAAATGTTTTTAGCCCGAAAAAGAAATAAAATGCAGCCACCACATCTAAGGGCTGGTAAGCTGCATTATATTTCTATGCTGTTCTTGGGTTTAAATTGAAGATCAGGTTCAGGTCTTCCATGGGTTTGAGGCAAACCCAGACCATTCCCAGTTTGCAAATAATACTTGATTTTTCCACCACAGTAACCAAGTAGCCTAGCATTTTAACTTAGCTCAGATGACTTAGGTTTGGCCACTAAAGGGCTTTTGGATAAGTCAGCCCCCTCACTAAAAAAGGGTGGGCTCCCAGCAGCCATGTTTACCATATTCCTTTAAATGTGAAAGGGAAGTGCTGCTGATAAAGTGCACATGACCAGATTAGTGTAGGGCTTGTAGGTACTAATCTCTTAAATTATATGTAAACCCTTACTGAATGTCCTGTAGGTAGTTAAATGATGTGTATCTTGGAGACTTTGGGGTTGGAGGTTAGGAAAGAAGTTTTAAACAGGGGATATTTCCCAATTATTTCTGTATGCAATTGTTTTTTTTTCACAGCCTCTTTACAGCCTGTCTCTGTTAACATGCACTACAGTGATAACAGGCTGCATCTGCCTTTTCACAGGTCATATTTCCTATTTGTTTCTGGCTCCAAAAGTTAAAAGTTTTTTTTTTTTACAGGCTTTTTAATGGTGGCAACATTGTATTATGCCTGTGCATTGTCATATAAGCTTATAGATTCCTTCAGGAGAGCAAGTGACACAATGATTTACAATCGGGAGTAGTGATGAGCCGAACACCCCCGAGTTCGGTTCGCACCAGAACCCGCGAACGGACCGAAAGTTCGAACGAACATTAGAACCCTATTAAATACAATGGATGCGAACGTTCGAATTCTAAAGTGCTAATTATAACAACTATTATGCATGTTATTGTCATAAATAGGGTTTGGGAACCCGGGTTGTGCACCAGGGGACATGTATCAATGCAAAAAGAAGTTTTAAAAACGGTCGTTTTTCGGGAGCAGTCATTTTAATGATGCATAAAGTGAAAAAAAAAAGTCAAATATTCCTTTAAATATCGTACCTGGGGGGTGTCTAAAGTATGCCTGTGAAGTGCCACGTGTTTCCCGTGTTTAGAACTGTCCCTGCACAAAATGACACTTCTAAAGGAAAAAAAAGCCATTTAAAACTGCTTGCGGCTTTAATGTAATGTCTGGTCCCGGTAATATGGATGAAATTCTTTAAGAAAAATGGCATAGCTACCCCATGACCCCCCCCCCTACCCCAGCCCATTACCAGCCCCTTTGGGTCTTGTATGGATATTAAGGGGAACCCCGCACATAAAATAAAAAAGGCCCTATATACTCTGAACAGCCGTATACAGGCGGTGCATACAAGACAGGGACTGTAGGTTTGTTCTTATGTAGAATCTGTTTGTAATTTTGAACAGGTACATTGTTGAAGTGTAGCTCCAGCCCAAAAATCTATTTTTAAACATTTTGGGAAACATAGGTAAGGGTTATCACCCCTGTAACATTTGTTTTGCTGTCTGTGCCCCTGTTCAGAACATTTCACCTCACTTTCCGTCCCAATGACAACTGTTTTTGAAATGTGGTGTTTTTCTTGAAACAAGGATTGCTGATAAAGCATCAGTACAGATGAGACCCCTTTCTCCCATATTTATTCTTACAGGAGAGAATTTTCCTTTCTAGGGGTAGATTTCCTCTCACTTCCTGTTGTCTTCTTTCGTTTGCAAGTAGGAGTCGTTTGTAAGTTGGATGTTTGAAAGTAGGGACCTGCCGTATATACTCTGCAGAAATAGGCCCCTTAGTTGTTGGTGTTGGCACAACACTGTAAGCACTCAGTTACTCTTGGTTGGTGCTGGAACGCCCTGCTGTCAACTATTATATCAGGAATTTTAATTACATATAATTGTTGAACAGTGGTAGTAAAAATTGGGGCTTTGATGGTGGTAATGGTGCCACAACACTGTAAGCCCTGACAGTTACTCTTGGTGGGTGCAGCAATGGGCCCTGCTGTGAATTATTAGATCAAGAATTGTAATTACATGCCCCTTTTGAACAGGGGCTGAAAAATTGGGCCTTTCGTGGTGGTGGTGGTGGTGGCGTTGCCACAAGACTGTAAGCCCTCAGAGTTACTCTTGGTGGGTGCAGCAATGGACCCTGCTGTGAATTATTAGATCAAGAATTGTAATTGCATGCCCCTGTTGAACAGGGGCTGAAAAATTGGGCCTTAGGCACTGGTGGCACAACACTACAACCCCTCACAGATACTGTACTTGGAGCACAGCAATGAGCCCTGTTGCAAAGTATTGCTTCAAAAATTGTAATGACACGCCCCTGTTAAACAGGGGCTGAAAAATTGGGCCTTAGGCACTGGTGCCACAACACTCCAACCCCTCACAGATACTGTACTTGGAGCACAACAATGAGCCCTATGGCAAATTATTGCTAAAAAAATTGTAATTACACGCCCCTGTAAAACAGGGGCTGAAAAATTGGGCCTTAGCCACTGGTGGCGGCACCCATAAACAAAAATGATCTTTCAAGCTATCATCATCAATCGTATCATTGAGGACTCGGAGGAGGAGGATAGCCAGTCAACATAACAGCACAGGCACTCAGCATCAGCATCAGTCTTGAAGGGATGTGACATGTTAAAATCAATTAGTCTGTTATATCAGCATCAGGTGTGTGGTAGCTGGTGGTGATCCAAGACTGGTTCATCTTGATGAAAGTCAGTCGATCAACCGAGTCGGTGGACAGGCGCACCCTGTGATCCGTGACAAATCCTCCAGCAGCACTGAATGTGCGTTCCGAAAGAACGCTGGATGCAGGACAGGCCAGTAGCTCAATTGCATACTGTGCAAGCTCTGGCCAGTGATCCATCCTCAAGACCCAGTAAGCCAGAGGATTTTCGGTGGGGAAGGTGTCCAAGTCTGACCTTGCCCCTAGATATTCCTGCACCATGTTTATCAGACGCTGGCGATGGTTGCTGGAACCGATCATACTTTGGGGCTGCGGACTAAAGAATTGTCTGAACGCATCGGTCAGACGGCCACCTTCCCCACCGCTCCTTCTTTGACTGGCCGAAGCCTCAGCAACTCGTTGTCCAGGACCAGGAGTTTGTAACCTCCCAGTCTCTGGGAACGCGTTGCACAGACCTTTCTGCAAGGCCTCCCGGAGTTGTCTCATCCTCTGCTCCCTCTGCGACGGTAACATAAGGTCCGCAACCTTACCCTTGTACCGTGGATCAAGGAGAGTGGCCAGCCAGTAATGGTCCCTCTCCTTGATCCGAAGAATACGAGGATCCTTCCGCAGACTTTGCAGGATCAGGGAGGCCATGCAGCGTAGGTTTGCTGAGGCATTCGCTCCGGAGTCCTCTGGGTCACTAAGGACGACATGATCCGCAGCCACCTCCTCCCAGCCACGTACAAGTCCACTGGTTTCTTGGGACTGTAAATCATCCCTAAAAGACTGCTGCTGATGATGCTGAGTGCCAGCCTCCACCTCCATGCTGACACAATCCTCCTCCTCCTCCTCCTCCTCTTCCTGTGCGATGGGTGGGACAGAAGGAACACTGTCTGGGTAAAGGGGGCCTTGAGAGGCAAGGAAGTCCTCCTCTTCCTGCCTCTGTTCTGCCTCAAGTGCCCTGTCCATTATTCCACGCAGCGTGTGCTCCAACAGGTGGACAAGAGGTACAGTGTCACTGATGCATGCACTGTCACTGCTCACCATCCTCGTGGCCTCCTCAAATGGTGCCAGGACAGTGCATGCATCCCTGATCATGCCCCACTGGCGTGGAGAAAAAAAAACAAGCTCCCCTGACCCTGTCCTGGTGCCGTAGTCGCACAGGTACTCATTGATGGCCCTCTGCTGCGTGTGCAGCCGCTGCAGCATGGCCAACGTTGAGTTCCACCTGGTGGGCATGTCACATATAAGGCGGTTCTTGGGCAGGTTCAACTCCTTTTGCAGCTCAGCCAGGCGAGCACTGGCATTATAAGATCTGCGGAAATGCACACAGACTTTCCTGGCCTGCCTCAGGACATCCTGTAAGCCCGGGTACCTGCCCAAGAACCGCTGCACCACCAGGTTAAGGACGTGAGCCACACAGGGCACATGGGTCAGTTGTCCCTGTCGGAGGGCGGAGAGGAGGTTGGTGCCATTGTCGCAAACCACCATTCCTGGCTTAAGCTGGCGTGGCGTCAACCACCTCTCGGCCTGGCCCTGCAGAGCAGACAGGACCTCTGCCCCAGTGTGGCTTCTGTCCCCCAAACACACCAGCGCAAGCACGGCATGGCATCTTTTTGCCTGCGTACTTGCGTAGCCCCGTGAACGGCTACGGAGCACCGCTGGTTCATAGGACAAACCACAGGAAGAGGCCATGGAGGAAGAAGAAGAGGAGGGGGTGGAGGAGAGAGGTGTGTCACAACCAGTAGTAGCATTTTGGAGGCGTGGCGGTGGGACAACCTCCAACACTACTGCACCTTGTCCTGCATCCTTCCCAGCTGCCAAAAGAGTGACCCAATGGGCCGTGAAAGAAAGGTAACGTCCCTGTCCATGCCTGCTGGACCATGAGTCAGCGGTAATATGCACCTTACCGCTGACCGCCCTGTCCAGCGAGGCCAAGACATTGCCTTCCACATGCCGGTAGAGAGCCGGAATAGCCTTCCGTGAGAAAAAGTGGCGTTTGGGAACCTGCCACTGAGGAACCGCACATTGCACAAACTCACGGAAGGGGGCCGAGTCTACCAACTGAAAAGGCAGCAGTTGAAGCGCTAGCAATTTAGCCAAGCTAGCATTCAACCGCTGGGCATGTGGATGGCTGGGAGTGAACTTCTTTTGACGGTCCAGCAGCTGGGGCAGGGAAATTTGCCTGCTAGAATCGGACGTCGGTGTACTGCTAGCAGAGTGGCCGCAAGTACTTGGCTGTGACACACCTAATTCTACACCTTCATTCCTCTCAGTGCATGTTTCAGAGAGGACTGAAGTTATAGTGGGGTTGGAGATCCCAGCTGATGCGGTGCAAGGAGAGGTCCGCTTTGTTCTTTGGTGTGGGTCTTTGAGGTAGGCTTGCCAACGAGCTGCATGGCAGGTCAACATATGTCTGGTCAGGCATGTGGTACCCAAGCGGCTGATGTTTTGGCCACGCGATATACGCTTGAGACATATGTTGCAAACAGCAGCTGTGCGATCTGATGCACTAGCCTCAAAAAAGGCCCACACCAAAGAACTTTTTGAATGACGGGCAGAGGCAGCGCCCTGCACAGGCGGAGCTCTGCGGTGTGATTCCGTCGGTGTACTGCCCTTACGCTGGCCACCAAAGGGCATCCTGCCTCGTTGGAGATGTGCCTCCTCCTCATCCTCCTCCTCCTCCTCTCTCCTATTAGGCACCCACGTGGAGTCAGTGACCTCATCATCACCTCCCTCCTCATCACTGGAGCCAATCTGGCAGTATGCTGCAGCTGCTGGAACATGACTGCCAGATTGGTGTCCTTCTTGAGCATCCCCTCTGTCTGCTCTCACGCTACTGCCTTCCTCTAGCTGGGTTTCATCATCAGACCCTTCGAAACGCTGGGCATCCTCCTGGAGCATGTACCCAACACTGTGCTGAAACAGTTCGGGGGACTCCTCAGGAGGAGGACATGGTGGGTCTAGGGAAGGAGTGACTGATGATGAGTCTGACATTGATACCAGGGAAGAGGACGCTTTGGCAGCTGCTTTTCCAGTACCCTGAGCCTGGGTGAGAGAGGATGAGGAGGAGGAGGAGGGCTTGGTCATCCACTCTACCAAGTCTTCGGCATGATGTGGCTCAACATGTCCAGCTGCCGAAAAGAAGGACAAGCGTGTCCCATGGCCATGTGCTGATGACAATGCACCGCGTCCACGACCAGCACTGTTGCCCCCAGACACAGAGCCTGCTTGCCCTCTTTTATTGCCTCCTGACTGTCTGCCTCTCCTTGTTTGCCTTCCAGACATTCTAATAGATGGCCTGCAGGGAGATGGGAAAAAAGCAATAAGGGCTACCTTCAGGTGTCCTTCTCTGTCCCTTGAAACAAGGACTTTGACAGTGAAAGAAACTGACACACTCTCCCTACCTACAGTTTTCTGTCCCTAGAATTTTTTTTTTTTTTAAGCACAATTTAGCACAAGGAGAATTCACTCACTGTCCTTCCAGGTCCCTGGAAACAAGGACTTTGACAGTGAAAGAAACTGACACACTCTCCCTACCTACAGTTTTCTGTCCCTAGAAAAAATGTTTTTTTTAAGCACAATTTAGCACAAGGAGAATTACCTCACTGTCCTTCCAGGTCCCTGGAAACAAGGACTTTGACAGTGAAAGAAACTGACACACTCTCCCTACCTACAGTTTTCTGTCCCTAGAAAAAATGTTTTTTTTAAGCACAATTTAGCACAAGGAGAATTACCTCACTGTCCTTCCAGGTCCCTGGAAACAAGGACTTTGACAGTGAAAGAAACTGACACACTCTCCCTACCTACAGTTTTCTGTCCCTAGAAAAAATGTTTTTTTTAAGCACAATTTAGCACAAGGAGAATTACCTCACTGTCCTTCCAGGTCCCTGGAAACAAGGACTTTGACAGTGAAAGAAACTGACACACTCTCCCTACCTACAGTTTTCTGTCCCTAGAAAAAATGTTTTTTTTAAGCACAATTTAGCACAAGGAGAATTCACTCACTGTCCTTCCAGGTCCCTGGAAACAAGGACTTTGACAGTGAAAGAAACTGACACACTCTCCCTACCTACAGTTTTCTGTCCCTAGAAAAAATGTTTTTTTAAGCACAATTTAGCACAAGGAGAATTACCTCACTGTCCTTCCAGGTCCCTGGAAACAAGGACTTTGACAGTGAAAGAAACTGACACACTCTCCCTACCTACAGTTTTCTGTCCCTAGAAAAAATGTTTTTTTTAAGCACAATTTAGCACAAGGAGAATTACCTCACTGTCCTTCCAGGTCCCTGGAAACAAGGACTTTGACAGTGAAAGAAACTGACACACTCTCCCTACCTACAGTTTTCTGTCCCTAGAAAAAATGTTTTTTTTAAGCACAATTTAGCACAAGGAGAATTACCTCACTGTCCTTCCAGGTCCCTGGAAACAAGGACTTTGACAGTGAAAGAAACTGACACACTCTCCCTACCTACAGTTTTCTGTCCCTAGAAAAAAAGTTTTTTTTAAGCACAATTTAGCACAAGGAGAATTACCTCACTGTCCTTCCAGGTCCCTGGAAACAAGGACTTTGACAGTGAAAGAAACTGACACACTCTCCCTACCTACAGTTTTCTGTCCCTAGAAAAAATGTTTTTTTTTAAGCACAATATAGCACAAGGAGAATTCACTCACTGTCCTTCCAGGTCCCTGGAAACAAGGACTTTGACAGTGAAAGAAACTGACACACTCTCCCTACCTACAGTTTTCTGTCCCTAGAAAAAATGTTTTTTTTAAGCACAATTTAGCACAAGGAGAATTACCTCACTGTCCTTCCAGGTCCCTGGAAACAAGGACTTTGACAGTGAAAGAAACTGACACACTCTCCCTACCTACAGTTTTCTGTCCCTAGAAAAAATGTTTTTTTTAAGCACAATTTAGCACAAGGAGAATTCACTCACTGTCCTTCCAGGTCCCTGGAAACAAGGACTTTGACAGTGAAAGAAACTGACACACTCTCCCTACCTACAGTTTTCTGTCCCTAGAAAAAATGTTTTTTTTAAGCACAATTTAGCACAAGGAGAATTACCTCACTGTCCTTCCAGGTCCCTGGAAACAAGGACTTTGACAGTGAAAGAAACTGACACACTCTCCCTACCTACAGTTTTCTGTCCCTAGAAAAAATGTTTTTTTTAAGCACAATTTAGCACAAGGAGAATTACCTCACTGTCCTTCCAGGTCCCTGGAAACAAGGACTTTGACAGTGAAAGAAACTGACACACTCTCCCTACCTACAGTTTTCTGTCCCTAGAAAAATTTTTTTTTTTAAGCACAATTTAGCACAAGGAGAATTCACTCACTGTCCTTCCAGGTCCCTGGAAACAAGGACTTTGACAGTGAAAGAAACTGACACACTCTCCCTACCTACAGTTTTCTGTCCCTAGAAAAAAAGTTTTTTTAAGCACAATTTAGCACAAGGAGAATTACCTCACTGTCCTTCCAGGTCCCTGGAAACAAGGACTTTGACAGTGAAAGAAACTGACACACTCTCCCTACCTACAGTTTTCTGTCCCTAGAAAAAATGTTTTTTTTAAGCACAATTTAGCACAAGGAGAATTACCTCACTGTCCTTCCAGGTCCCTGGAAACAAGGACTTTGACAGTGAAAGAAACTGACACACTCTCCCTACCTACAGTTTTCTGTCCCTAGAAAAAATGTTTTTTTTAAGCACAATTTAGCACAAGGAGAATTACCTCACTGTCCTTCCAGGTCCCTGGAAACAAGGACTTTGACAGTGAAAGAAACTGACACACTCTCCCTACCTACAGTTTTCTGTCCCTAGAAAAAATGTTTTTTTTAAGCACAATATAGCACAAGGAGAATTCACTCACTGTCCTTCCAGGTCCCTGGAAACAAGGACTTTGACAGTGAAAGAAACTGACACACTCTCCCTACCTACAGTTTTCTGTCCCTAGAAAAAAATTATTTTTAAGCACAATTTAGCACAAGGAGAATTACCTCACTGTCCTTCCAGGTCCCTGGAAACAAGGACTTTGACAGTGAAAGAAACTGACACACTCTCCCTACCTACAGTTTTCTGTCCCTAGAAAAAATGTTTTTTTTAAGCACAATTTAGCACAAGGAGAATTACCTCACTGTCCTTCCAGGTCCCTGGAAACAAGGACTTTGACAGTGAAAGAAACTGACACACTCTCCCTACCTACAGTTTTCTGTCCCTAGAAAAAATGTTTTTTTTAAGCACAATTTAGCACAAGGAGAATTACCTCACTGTCCTTCCAGGTCCCTGGAAACAAGGACTTTGACAGTGAAAGAAACTGACACACTCTCCCTACCTACAGTTTTCTGTCCCTAGAAAAAATGTTTTTTTTAAGCACAATTTAGCACAAGGAGAATTACCTCACTGTCCTTCCAGGTCCCTGGAAACAAGGACTTTGACAGTGAAAGAAACTGACACACTCTCCCTACCTACAGTTTTCTGTCCCTAGAAAAAATGTTTTTTTTAAGCACAATTTAGCACAAGGAGAATTCACTCACTGTCCTTCCAGGTCCCTGGAAACAAGGACTTTGACAGTGAAAGAAACTGACACACTCTCCCTACCTACAGTTTTCTGTCCCTAGAAAAAATGTTTTTTTTAAGCACAATTTAGCACAAGGAGAATTACCTCACTGTCCTTCCAGGTCCCTGGAAACAAGGACTTTGACAGTGAAAGAAACTGACACACTCTCCCTACCTACAGTTTTCTGTCCCTAGAAAAAATGTTTTTTTTAAGCACAATTTAGCACAAGGAGAATTACCTCACTGTCCTTCCAGGTCCCTGGAAACAAGGACTTTGACAGTGAAAGAAACTGACACACTCTCCCTACCTACAGTTTTCTGTCCCTAGAAAAAATGTTTTTTTTAAGCACAATTTAGCACAAGGAGAATTCACTCACTGTCCTTCCAGGTCCCTGGAAACAAGGACTTTGACAGTGAAAGAAACTGACACACTCTCCCTACCTACAGTTTTCTGTCCCTAGAAAAAATGTTTTTTTTAAGCACAATTTAGCACAAGGAGAATTACCTCACTGTCCTTCCAGGTCCCTGGAAACAAGGACTTTGACAGTGAAAGAAACTGACACACTCTCCCTACCTACAGTTTTCTGTCCCTAGAAAAATGTTTTTTTTTAAGCACAATTTAGCACAAGGAGAATTACCTCACTGTCCTTCCAGGTCCCTGGAAACAAGGACTTTGACAGTGAAAGAAACTGACACACTCTCCCTACCTACAGTTTTCTGTCCCTAGAAAAAATGTTTTTTTTAAGCACAATTTAGCACAAGGAGAATTCACTCACTGTCCTTCCAGGTCCCTGGAAACAAGGACTTTGACAGTGAAAGAAACTGACACACTCTCCCTACCTACAGTTTTCTGTCCCTAGAAAAAATGTTTTTTTTAAGCACAATTTAGCACAAGGAGAATTCACTCACTGTCCTTCCAGGTCCCTGGAAACAAGGACTTTGACAGTGAAAGAAACTGACACACTCTCCCTACCTACAGTTTTCTGTCCCTAGAAAAAATGTTTTTTTTAAGCACAATTTAGCACAAGGAGAATTCACTCACTGTCCTTCCAGGTCCCTGGAAACAAGGACTTTGACAGTGAAAGAAACTGACACACTCTCCCTACCTACAGTTTTCTGTCCCTAGAAAAAATGTTTTTTTTAAGCACAATATAGCACAAGCACAAAACACACTGCCACTCTCCCTACCTATCCTTCTCTTTCCCTAAACTAAAGGAATCCAGGTTAAGAAAGAAAGAAATAAAAGTCACTGTCCCTGCCTATGCTGCTCTATCCCTGCTCCGGAACACACTACACTAGGCCGCCGTGCTGGCGGCCTTTTATAGTGTGGGGCGTGTACTAAACCCCCTCAGCAATAATTGGCCACAGGCATCCTGCCTGTGGCCAATCATTGCTCTCCTCGCTGCCGGCGCTGTGATTGGCCAAGCATGCGGGGTCACAGTGCATGCTTGGCCAATCACAGCGCCTGGATGACACTGCGATGGCGTAGTGCATTGTGGGCCGTTCGCGTCACTCGAATTTGGCGCGAACGGCCCAAATCGTTCGATCTTCGTCGAACGATCGAACAGCCGATGTTCGAGTCGAACGTATGTTCGACTCGAACACGAAGCTCATCCCTAATCGGGAGATTGTGGGGGGAAAGCCACAGAACGTTGACACCCCATTACACAAAGTGCCCAAACAAAAACCTTTATATCAGTATCACCAGCTGTTATTTTAATGAAAGAAAGTGATTAAAATAAAAATAGATGTGGGGCGTGTCTAAGATGGCGGAGTGAGAGGACGTGCTTTCTAGAGCTCTGCTGCACAATTTATCCTGTACTACCTCCAATCGGCTTTTTTCCCCACATAATACCCGCCTGAACGGCGGTGGATGTCTACTAGACGATCCGGGCGCGGCAGGGGGGTAAGAAGCTGCTTTTTCCCCCCGTGGTGTCTCCGGAGACGAGTCCTGCAGTCCAGAGGCCTAGCAGACAGGCGCCTCGTGTCAAGATGGCGTCGCAGACGAATGCCCAGGAGGGCCCTACCACCTTCACTCCTGGCATCCCGGAGGTCCTGGCGGCAGTTGCTGCATGTCAGGCCGCGGTGGCCTCTTGCCAGGCGGCCCTGACCAACAAAATTGAAATGGTGCAGGTGGATGTGGGTCTCATCCGACAAGACCTGGACAAGGTCCGCTCCAGACTGACTGAGGCGGAGAGTCGGGTGGGCCGGGTGGAGGACGCCGTGGGCGAGAACACTGGGGCGATCCGCTCACTTACCTCTCGGGTGAAGCTGCTGGAGCATCGCGCGGAGGATTCCGAGAACAGATGCCGCAGGAACAATATCCGCATAGTGGGACTCGCGCAAGGTGCCGAGGGTAAGAACTCTACTGCTTTTGCGGAAGAACTGCTTTGATCCCTTCTCCCGGCGGCCCGCTTGTCTCCTCACTTCACGGTGGAAAGAGCGCATAGAGTGCCACCGCATCCCGGCCCGCAGGGTTCCCCCCCCGTACCTTCATCCTGCGGCTCCTGAACTTTAGGGATCGGGACGAGCTGCTCAGGGCGGCTAGAGCGGCGGGGTAACTGCTACACGGCAATAGCCGCCTGATGCTATTCCCTGATTTCTCCATAGAGATTTAGAAGCTCCGGCGCTCCTTTGATGGAGTTAAAGCAGCTCTCCGCTCCAAGGGCATTACATATAGTGTACTCTTTCCTGCCAAGCTGCGAGTCATCGACGGAGAAACGGTCCGCCTCTTCGCCACACCGAGGGATGCTGCACGGTGGCTAGAAACTCTCCCCCCTCAGGGATGAGGCCAGCGGAGATTCTACTAGTAAGTTAGACCTGTCTGGTGCCGGGACCCCTTGGATTGCCTTACTTGCCACTGTACTTTCTTCAGCAGCCTGCTGTGCTTTGCTGGCCGGATGATTGGATGTCAGCCCCATTCTATTATGCTTTCATGCTGACACTCGTGGGGAGTTTACAGCATGGCATGCTCTGGTTGCTGCCTACTGCTGTCTGCACTTCATAACTGCTCTGCATACTAGAGGGAGTTGTATGGGGGGAACTGACTGCCTGAGCGTAACAGCTGTACAGGAGCACTGATTCCCCAGTTGATCTGGCTGCTGCTCATATCTCCCCCAACTTTCCTTTACTGACTCCAACCCGGCCCCCTTTGTCCTGTGCTGGCTATTGAGGGGAAATCTGTTAATTTTTTCTTTTTCAATATATTTTGTTGTATTTTGATCTGCACCTTTCTACTGTTACCCTGTTGAACCGGTTACTTATAAGCAATGAGCCCCTGGTGATACCAGGTGAACTATACAACCCGATTGGTTTATTATAGCAGCATCTCTAGACTCATAGGCTGCTCCTTCAGTTGACCCCATTTTGGGCGATTAAACCTTACTTTGCCTCAGGGTGTTTGCCGCTTGAACTTGGGCGATGCTGACTCTCTGCCTCTTGGGAAAAGTACACACGCCTCCCAGACATTAGTTGCCTTCGGGCTGGTTATTTGGGTAATATGCAGTCTTGCCGTGGGTGGGATCTGCGGGGTGGGGGGAGGGGAAGGTTGGCCGTTGCTGACCCCTTTTTATATGCTCCGTTGGGCATGGGCTTAGATGTTAAGTTGCTACTGTTTTGTTTTTTGTTTGTTCCTTTATGGCATGGTCGCATTTACACTGTCTATGATTGTGGTGTAGGGGGGTCTGGGAGGGTTGCCGCCGGCTGGTTGGACCCTGGAGGTGGTGGAGGGCGAACATCCCAGGCTCACTACTTATCACCCATTATCACACACATGCTACAATGGCTCAGATTTCCATAATGTCATGGAATGTGAGGGGACTCAATTCTGCCCATAAAAGATCCCTGGTACTTAACTACATCAGAAGACACTCCCCTCATATTTGTGTGCTACAGGAGACACACCTGCTGGGATCTCGAATCATGGGCCCTAAAAAGGCTTGGGTGGGTCATCATTATCACGCAACGTACTCCACCTACTCCAGGGGGGTCAGTATCCTGGTGCACAAGCAGCTGGCTTTTCGGCTCTTGGATGTCAGATCGGACCCCGGAGGTAGGTACATTATTATCCATGCCCTGATTGCTAATAACCCGTGTGTCTTGGTAGGGCTCTACCTTCCTCCACCGGCAGATAAGACGTTATTGTATATTGTTATGCAAAATGTGATTGATTACGGGGTGGAGGATGTCATAGTACTAGGGGACTTCAATATGACTGCGACCGCTGACATGGATAGACTACACTCTGTCTCTCGGTGGGTACCTGGGCTGACGGAATGGGCACACACCTTTGCCTTGACGGATACCTGGCACCACTTTAATCCCTCATCTAAGCAGTTTACTTGTCACTCCAATACGTTTAGAACTCTCTCCCGTATTGACATGATCTACGCCTCCCGATCCCTGCTTAATAAGGTTACAGCAGTGGATATTCTATCTCGGGGCATCTCCGACCATGCTCCCCTACTTCTTAAGCTATCCGTGGGGCCACCTGGAGAGCGGTTGTGGAGGCTATCTAGGTACTGGATTGAGGAGGAGGGTATTCAGGAAGCTGTGCAGGAGGGCATGTGCCACTATTGGCTGGAGAATGAGGGTGTTGCTTCTCCCCTGGTCACATGGGATGCCTTTAAGGCCTGGACCAGGGGGGAGTACATGGCGCGTATCTCCATCGCTCGTAGGACGGCTGCATGTTCTCTGGAGGAGTTGGAGGAGACGGCAAGAACGACCGAAGCCGCATATGTGGCTAATCCCGATCAGGTGACCTACGGGGCTTGGCAGTTCGCTCTGCATCGGTTGTCCCTATGTAGGGTGGAGGGGACACAGAAATCTCTCCTCTCCACGGCACAAAAGATCTTTGAGTATGGTAATAAGAGTGGTCGGTTAATGGCATGGATGGCTAAGGAACAGTTTGCCGGTACGCACATAGGTGGGGTCCGGGATTCAGGGGGGGTTCTGCTACAATCTCCTAGTGAGATAAATGATAGATTTGCACAATACTACCAACACCTGTACTCCACCAGGGTGAATTATTCCTCTCAGGAACTCTCGGAGTTTCTAGATGGGATCCCTCTTCCCTCACTTGGGGACGAGACCTGTAATGCTTTGGAAGCTGATATCACCCTGGAGGAGGTGCAGGTTGCCCTCTCACAACTCCAGGCGGGTAAGACACCCGGGACAGACGGGCTGCCGACGGAATTCTACGCTCAGCATCAGGGTCTGCTAGCCCCGCGACTTGTAGCTCTGTTTGCTGGGTCGTTTGAGCTGGAGGCTCTCCCTGCATCCATGTCTGAGGCGGTGGTGGTGTTGATCTCCAAACCAGGCAAGGATCCTGAGAGCTGCTCCTGGTACAGGCCAATCTCGCTCCTGAACGTGGACGCCAAGATACTGGCGAAGGTTTTGGCGAACAGGCTATCTCCAGTTCTGGAAGAGGTGATTCACCCGGACCAGACTGGGTTTATGCCTGGGAAGGGAACTGACATTAACCTACGACGCCTGTTTCTTAATATGTCAATACCCCATGACAACAGTGGTAAGCGGGTCATTGCCTCACTGGACGCTGAGAAGGCGTTCGACTCGGTCGAATGGGTCTTTTTATGGGAGGTCTTGCGCCGGTTTGGCTTTGGGCCCAGGTTCCTTCGATGGTTGCGGATGCTCTACCGGATGCCCTCGGCCCGAATCCGAACTAATGACAGGTTGTCTGTGCCGCTCTCATTGCAGAGGGGCACGAGGCAGGGGTGTCCTTTATCACCAGCCCTGTTCGCACTTGCACTGGAGCCCCTTGCCGTCTCTATCAGAGCCTCGGACAGGGTCCGGGGGTTGAAGGTAGGTTCCCTGGAGGAAAAGCTCTCTCTCTATGCGGATGACGCACTACTATACCTGCAAGATGCGGATGAATCGCTGACGGCAGCTTTAGAGATTTTTGATATTTTCGGCAGATTCTCGGGGATACGTATTAACTGGCCCAAATCAATTATTTTTCCCCTTGATCCGCAGATCGGGGATCAGGTTGGGAGGACACCTTTGCTCTGGGTGGATCAATTTAAGTATTTGGGTATCCAGGTGCGGAGGGAGCTGTTGAGCTATAGGGAACTTAATTTGTCCCCTATCCTGTCCCAGCTTCGCTCCAGGTGTGCCTCATGGGCATCCTTGCCTCTGAACCTCATGGGACGTATAAATCTCTTGAAGATGTTGTTTCTCCCCAAGTTTTTGTACGTATTTCGCAACAGTCCCATCTGGATACCCAACTCCTTCTTTGCGGAGATAGACCGATGCGTGGGATCCTTTATCTGGGGTGGCGCAACCCCCAGACTGGCTAAATCAACTCTAATGCTCCCAGTTCGTAGCGGGGGCCTTGCGATGCCGAACTATCGGACATACTTTTGGGCGGCGGTGCTAGTTACAATCCGGTGGTGGTTTGTCCTCTCCAGGAGCAACGCTGCGGTATGCCTGGAGGTGGCGGTTCTGGGTTCGCTCCGGGAATTGGGCAATCTAGTCTACAGGGGGCACAGGGCATATGCTGCTCTCCCGCAGCCGACTCGAACGACTCTGAGGGCCTGGACGGTGGCCAGGCGGGGGCTTTCGGGCCCGCGGGACTGGTCGCCTCTTTGCCCACTGTGGGGGAATCCTAATCTGCCGCATCTCGGGACGGTTCCTGACCCTCAGGTCTGGGCAGGGTATGGGATCAAGACTCTTGGGGATGTATTAGTGGCGGGAACTCTGATGTCGTTTACAGTCCTCCGGGATAAATTTCATTTGCCCGGATGGATGTACTTTAGGTACCTTCAGGTCCGACACGCTATCGGGGCCCAGTTCCCGTCTCCTCCCGGACTGGCTATGGACCCGCTTGAGGAGATGTTGGCCCAGGTGCAGCTCCCGAAGCCCCTATCGGCTATATATCTGATGTTGCTGAAGACTGGTTCTGCTGGAGTAGAACGACTTTGGGACTTGTGGAAGACCGACATACCAGGTCTTGACAGAGAGGACTGGGATGACTGCTTAGCTGACAGTGCTGCCTTACTGATCTCGACTAGAGAACGGTTGATACAGGTCAAATTCCTGCATAGAGTTTACTTCACTCCCCAGAGACTCCACAAGGTATACCCGCAGCGCACGCAGGATTGTCCCCGTTGTCAGATTAGTGTGGGCACATATTTCCACATGTTTTGGAGCTGTCCTGGGATCGCCAGGTATTGGGCTAGGGTGGTTGACACTATTAATGGCCGCCTCGACCTGACACTCCCTGTATCCCCCGAGCTGGCACTCCTGGGGATCCAGGATGATGATCAGAGACCCCGTTATACCAAATTACTTCTTACGTACCTCTTCTTTTATGCAAGAAGGGAGATTGTTTTGCGCTGGAATGTCCCCTCCCCCCCAACAGTGGAGTCTTGGGAGAAATCTATTAATACTGTGCTGCCACTATACAAGTTGACTTACATGTGCAGGAACTGCCCACAAAAGTTCGATAAGATCTGGCATCCTTGGATGGAATAGGAGGGAATGGCCTTCCGACCCTGGACACTGGGGGGTGGGGATGGGGGTACTGCTATGAGTTCTGGTTCGCCTGGGGTATGATTCTATTCAATTGTATAAGTGACGCTATTTTTGGATGGTTTACGAAATGCCCTTCTTATGTACTCGTTTATATGGCTTTCTATGTACTGTACTTTCTCTTTTATCTCGGTGTATGACTTGGTCCATTCTGGACTTTTGTGTATAATGCTTGTCTTTTTCTGCCTCAATAAAGGAACATTTTGTTGTTAAAAAAAAAAAAAAATAGATGTAACGTTTCTGGTGGTGCAGAGGTAGGCTTCTCTTACACCTCTGGCTCAGAAGCCCTGGTAAGGTAACAGGAGCACCAGAGCACAGAGTGTCTGACTGGTCTTCTGTTAACGGATGATGAAGAGTAGGCTGTGCTTCCAGGAAGAACAGAAAGAAAAACTGGAAGCTCACTGGCAGGTGGACTGGAGTAGGAAACTACAAATTCTGGATAACCCTCTGCACACTGCTATGCACCCCTTCCAGCAAACTATGGAATGAAAACCGGGGATTTTTAGTTCACATATATTGAAATACATGTTTAAGCCGGCCAACTGCGTCAAAGTATTCCCTCTTTTGGACAGTCCTATACTGCTCTACCACTGCAAATGTTGCAGTGGAAACCATGCCAACATGGGGCATTCAGGCACAAGGTAGGGAAGAGCTACCAGGTTCAGTTCTGGTCACTGTGTCTGTATGCCCCACGTTGGCATGGTGTCCACCGTGGCATTTTCAGAGCAGAGTAGTGTAGGACTTGCCATAAGGGGGATTACTTTGAAGTAGTTGGCCAGCTTAAGCATGTAAAGAGTGCCAGTGTCCACTTTATAGGATGAGAAAAGAGAAACATGGGTGGGACTTTGAATGAAGCATGCATCCCAGGACATACACGACAAGGAATAACAGGCAATAACCTGTTGCATTGGAACTTAAACCGTTACATGAAAGCATTGCAATTCGGCAATTGGCAGTCATTACTTTTATTGTATATAGAATATAGCAACAACAATGATAACACAGCATACCTAGTATATTGGTTAAAAATTGAATAGTACATAAAATATAACAATATTGGTAGCAAAGTATAGTAGCATGATTAGTTCATAATAAAAACAATGCAAAAGAGCCAGTTCGTAGCGTGTATCTCCATGATGGGTGAGTGTGGCCTAGATAAGTTGGTACAGTCCATTTGATATATAGAAATGGTTACTGGTAATAGTGCAGTATATAGGCAAATGAGCATCTATAGGCTCAAGATAACATAACATGGCAACATAATTGGTACACAGTATAGATGTTAAAAGACATTGTTAGTTGGACTAAGTCTCCATGGTAGCTGTAAACCTAATTGGTAGGTAGAGTCCAATTGGTATTTTATGTAGTTGGTAGAAAGGTAACAATATATGTGTGATGGGGCATCTATTGGCTCAACGCGTTTTGTGGCCACTGCCACTCTTCAGGAGCAAGTATGAGGTGGATGTCTAAAATGTTAAAAAATAAAATTGTAAAACTAAAGATAAAGTTTGTAATGGGTCTAGCTATGAAGAGGAGGGGAGAGAGGGGGAAAAATAGAGGCAACAACGATTCCCCGAAATTACTTACAGGTAAGTCTATGACTGGTAGTGTAGGCATGGAGGGCAGGAGGTTTGGCCGGAGGAGCACTTTATAGGATGGTCCACAGTTTACGGTAAGAGGCAGTATGTGCATACCCGCTGGTGGAGGATTCCTCACAAGATTTTTTGTTTACCATTCACGAATCACAATATCTGGACACTTATCATTATGAAATGTATACTTTATAGTCTCCTTCAAAACACCCTTTTTTAACGCTGCACCTTTTGTGTTTACATGTATTGCAATATGTGTGATCTAAATATCCCTGTTTTTCATTGCATAGTTTGCTGGAAAGGGTGTATAGCAGTGTGCAGAGGGTTCATCCAGAATTTGTAGTGTTAACATGCGTTTACACCCCTTCAGCACCTGATAGTTTAAATGCATGTACAAGCTATTGGGATTTGAGCACAGGTATATCTTGTCTGTGGAGTAGGAGACTGACATAGATCAGCAGGCTTAGATGCAGGGACGAAGTCCACAAGCAGGGTCAGGCAGTCCAGGTCAGCAAATAGCAGGCAGATTAAGTACACACAGCAGGCAGACGAGAGGTAAGGTAAGGGTTGGTAACAGTGGGCAGATAAACAGATGAGCAGAAGAAGCAGGCAGAGACAAAATCCAAAAACAAGCCAGGGGTTCAGGCATAGTCAGGAGCAGATCAAATCGATAGCAAGTAGCAGGAAGTCACCACAAGAACGGGTAGCAGATACTCGGGGAATGTAATAGACTAAACGGCAATGACCCAGGGCAATAGTGCAGCTTAAATAGCCCACCTGGTGCCTGTGCACGCTTGCGTTCCCATTCACACATATGTGCGTGCACACGCATGTGCACCTGCATTTTGGCCATGGACAGAGCTCCTACACCTGTGCACAGGAATCCACCTTCATGACAATAGATTTTCCGGGTGATATTATCTTGTTAAAGCTCTTATAAGATTTTAGTGCTTGGGGTTGTGTGTGAATGGTGGTGACTGCGCTGTAAGGGAAGGGAAAAGGAAGAGGGGGGGGGGGGGGTAAAAGGGAAAGTGAAATATGACTGGTAGACAAAGTGAGGCAAAAAGGAAAAAACTATGATACTGCTGTATTGCAGTAAATCCCCAGTGCATAATAATAATGAATGACAAAAATAAACGTTCAAAACAAAATTGTCAATGTGTGAACTTGATCAAACACATAATAAAAAGTCCCAAACCAGGTAAAATTTCTGTGCAGTTTATGATAGTTCAAAGGAACAGAGCCAACATGGATAATAAAAAGTCTGTGTGTAGTAGAAAGACCTCCACCAAACAAAATACAGCGTGCTGGACTAATTCTTCAGTGGTGAACACTAGGGATGAGCTGAACACCCCACGGTTCGGTTCGCACCAGAACCTGCGAACGGACCGAAAGTTTGCGCAAACTTTAGAACCCTATTAAATACAATGGACTCGAATGTTCAAAATCAAAAGTGCTAATTATTAAGGCTAATATGCAAGTTATTGTCCTAAAAAGGGTTTGGGGACCTGGGTCCTGCCCCAGGGGACATGTATCAATGCAAAAAAAAGTAAAAAAAAAAACGTTTTTTCAGGAGCAGTGATTTTAATGATGCTTAAAGTGAAAAAAAAAAGAGAAATATTCCTTTAATTATCGTTCCTGGGGGGGGGGGGTGTCTAAAGTATCCTTGTGAAGTGGCACATGTTTCCCTTGTTTAGAACTGTCCCTGCACAAAATGACATTTCTAAAGGAAAAAAAGTAATTTAAAACTGCTTGCGGCTTTAATGTAATGTCTGGTCCCGGCAAAATGGATGAAAATCATTGAGAAAAATGGCATGGGTACCCCCCCAGCCCATTACCAGCCCCTTTGGGTCTTGTATGGATATTAAGGGGAACCCCGCAACCAAATTAAAAAAAGGCCCTATATACTCTGAACAGCAGTATACAGGCGGTGAAAACAAGACAGGGACTGTAAGTTTGTTCTTAAGTAGAATCTGTTTGTAATTTTGAACAGGTACATTGTTTAAGTGTAGCTCCAGCCAAAAAATCTATTTTTAAGCTTTTTGGAAAACATAGGGAAGGGTTATCACCCCTGTAACATTTGTTTTGCTGTCTGTGCACCTGTTCAGACCTGTTCTGCTCTCTGCCTGTGGTTTTATTATGAGAACACCACCAATTGTATTCAGGTTCCTTTAAGTGAACGCTGTGCAAAGAACAGAAGTACACTACATGAAATTAATGCAGCTCCCTGTCTCTGTGGTTTTATTATGAGAACGAGAACACTTCTAACTGTATTCAGGTAAGCTTTAGGTGAACGCTATGCAAAGCACACAGTACACTAAGTGAAACACTGACTGCAGCTAGCACAATCACCTGCCTGTCTGTCAGTATAGAGAATAACAGGAAAGGATCTAGCTAAACTGAATACAGTGTATAAATATATATACAACACCTGCATATATATCCTCTACTCACTGTAACTGCAGCTAACTGACTTGCCTGCCTGCTCTATCTAATTCAACATAAATGAAACTGTCTCTCTCTGTAATCTCTCTTTAAACAACTCCAACACACTACACAAGGCCGCCAAGTTGGCGGCCTTATATAGTGTGGGGCGTGTACTAAACCCCCTGAGACATAATTGGCCAAAGCTACCCTGGCTTTGGCCAATTACGGCTCTCTGTTCAGACGCGCTGTGATTGGCCAAGCATGCGGGTCATAGTGAATGCTTGACCAATCATCAGCCAGCAATACACTGCGATGCCGCAGTGAATTATGGGCCGTGACGCGCCACTCGAATTTGGCGTGAACGGCCCATCATGTTCGATCTTCGGCGACCGATCGAACAGCCGATGTTCAAGTCGAACATGGGTTGGACTCGAACACGAAGCTCATCCCTAGTGAACACCTCTGTGGGTACAAGCAGCTCACCTCACTGCTGTTTAAGACAAACAGCTAAAGTAGATCCCAGATCTGGATACAAGTGGTGGTAGCAGATAGTCTCCCTTCTAGTGTTGAAATAATTTCAATAACAATTGAAATTGTGGATTGAGGCAGGGCGTCAATCCACGAGCACCAAACTCATATCCCGTATGCAGTGTCAGCCTTGTGTAGGTTTGGGTTCACTCTTGTTCCCAGGTATCAGCCGATCGGCACACAATGAATGGCAATAATGGGAAAGAGGGAACTCATAGTGTGACTCTGTATGGTTAAAACAGGGGTTTATTGACATAAATAAAAACTCACATTTAATAGATGAAAGGCAGTGTAAACATCCACGAGTGCCAAGCTCGTCTCCTGCCGTCAGGCTGTGTCTGTACCCAGTGCTCCAATCCCGACACGTATCGTCACACCACGTGACTTCATCAGGGGAAGTCCCCTTAGGAGGAAAAAAAAAAGCACAAAAAGTAAATCTGTAAATAATGTGTAAAAAAAATTGATAAAACAAATAGGAATGGCAGGTGGGAAAGTGTTAATGTGGGACATGTCCAAGGCCATGAACTAGAGGAAGAGGGCTGTTTTTGCCAGTTTGTATGAAAGCAGTTGAAAATGTGGATGTGTGTGTGTGGGGGGGGGGTCCTCCAGAAATAATCTAGCATGGGAAGTTTGTTATTGGAGGTGGTGAGGTGGATGTTGGTCAGTTATGTTATGTTTTTTAAGGCTATATGGAATGGCAGGTACCCTATGGCCATTGGATTTTATGATTAATATTTGCCATTGTCAGATTTTTCCCTCTTTCCTCCAGAGAAAGACTCATAGGAAAATATGTAAACAAGGAAAGGTTATGGTCATGGGACTTTATATGAGAGAAGTCACTGAAAAGATAATATTATAAAAATATGTGAAAATGGAAATATTTCATTCTAATATCAAAATCAGGCCATATCATGATTGAATACATGCTGCAATAAAGTAATACATTAATAACAAGCCATGGAAACAACTGACATATATCACATAGTAAATAAATAAATTCCTAGTATACAGTTACATAGTAAAATTTGTACATAAAGAAAAACATGATAGATAATAATATATAAATCAGACTGTCTAGACTTGTATAAATTAGAGCAGATGATTGGTAAAAAGCATACATGATATACAAATACATGATACTATTGGCATTAGCGATTTAATAAAAATAGAATTATTAAAGGTCAGATGGTCTTGATATAATGGAACTCGTGTTTCGTGGAATATTTATCCACTCATCAGGAGTAAGATGTAAAATGTCTGAAAAATTAAAAAAAACAGAAAAATATATCAGCACCTACCCAGTATGTCCTGAGGAAGCTATTAAATTGTGAAATGTGTTGACAAGCAAGCATGGAAGAGTTGTTGGATCATACCTCTTGATACATATACATATCTATCTTGTATTTACTACAGACTTCACATTCATCTCAATGAAAGGATCCAAACCTCTGTCTGTTTTATTGGGTATCTGTTGACCTTGTCAAGTATTAGGGTGTTGCTGGTTGTTGTATGTTATTTTAATCTATTCTGTAATAAAAACATATTTTTATATATAATACTGCCTCGTGGTATTCCCACAAAGTCTGCCCTTTTTTTTGGAGAGTTTTTAAACTCTCTCAATCCTTACATATACTCATTTAGTGTTGGCATATTGGGGGTCCTCCCTTTCTGTTTAAAGAGAGGGGTTCAATTGCTGTGAAGAAGTCTTCAGGGCGCCCAAGAAAGTCCAGAAAGTGCCAGGATAGTCTCCTACAGTTGATTCAGCTGCGGGATCGGGGCACCACCAGTGCAGAGCTTGCTGAGGAATGGTGGCAGGCAGGTGCATCTGCATACACAGTAAAGAGAAGACTTTGGAGGATGGCCTGGTGTCAAGAAGGGCAGCAAAGAAGCCTTTTTTCTCCAGGGAAAACATCAGGGACAGAGTGATATTCTACAAAAAGTGCAGGGATTGGACTGTTGAGGACTGGGGTAAAGTAATTTCTCTGATGAATCCCCTTTCTGATTGTTTGGGGCATCCGACAAAAAACTTGCGCAGAAAGAAAAAGTGAGCGGTATCATCAGTCCTGTGTCATGCCAACAGTAAAGCATCCTGAGATCATTCATGTGTGAGGTTGCTTCTCAGCCAAGGGAGTGGACTCACTCACAATTTTGCCTTAGAACACAGCCATGAATAAAGAATGGCACAAAAACATCCTCCAAGAGCAACTTCTCCCAACCATCCAAGAAGGTGACCACAGTTGATGAGGAACAATGCCTTTTCCAGCATGACGGAGCACCTTGCCATAAGGCAAAAGTGATAACTAAGTGGCTTGGGGAACAAAACCTTGAAATTTTGGGTCCATGGACAGGAAGCTCCCCAGAGCTTAATACCATTGAGAACTTGTGGTGAATCCTCAAGCGGCAAGTGAACAAGAAAAACCCCACAAATTCAGTAAAACGCTAAGCATTGATTATGCAAGGTGCCCCCCAACAGGCGGCGAGCGCTAGCCGCGCTCGCATGTCAGCCACCCCTAAATGGAATTTGGGGTGGAGCCCCCTATGCCCAGATTTCCATTCCATAGCCCTTTGCCTTACACATGGAGTTCACTACTTACTTGAAGCATCCACAAATCCTGTTTGGGTACATATCCAACACCCTATTATTTGAGTGTTTTTTTTCTTTTGTTTTGGTTTCTCTTAATGTTACTTGTCCCTTTTCCCACTAAGTTTTTTTTTACTTTTCGTTACTGGGACTGTCCTCATAGATATTTCCCTTCTTTTTGCACTTTTCAGCCATTCACATCACTCCCCTCCGATCTGCATGTCCACATCACTATTGGGCTAGGCAGTATTTTACTTGGATACATATATATATATATATATATATATATATATATATATATATATATATAAATATACCTATATCCGTAGCTTGCCACTGTAGTTATTCCAGAATTATTTAGATATAAATACTTATATTGCAATTGTTATTCATGATGATGGACATTGTGGGTCTCTCATACTAAGGCCCCCATACAATGTGTTAAAATATATATACCACTGTATATAACTTCAATTGATATTTTCTACTTTAGATACACCACATACGCATCTACTCCTGAAGAAGCAAGCAATGTCTCTTCAAATTTTTATGTACCATGTTTATTACCAAATCGGATTGGTATTCATGTCCATGCAATTTATGAATAATTATTCCAGACTTTTAGTAAATCTTCAGACTATGTTCACTCTTTTACATTTGTTGGCCATATTGTGGTCACCTCATTTAAAGTCCCAGGGCGAAATTTTGTTTTTGTTGCCTGATTATGCAAGAATGGGCTTCGATCAGTCAGGATGTGGCCCAGAAGTTGATTGATAGCATGCCAGGGTGAATTGCAGAGGTCTTGAAAAAGAAGGGTCAACTCTGCAAATATCAACGCTGCATAAACATCATGTAATTGTCAAAAAAAGCTTTTGACACTTATGAAATGCTTGTAGTTATACTTCAACATACAATAGTAACATCTGATAAAAAGATCTAAATAAAAGATCTAAATACACTGAAACAGCAGACTTTCTGAAAATAATTATTTGTGTAATTCTCAAAACTTTTGCCCACAGTTGTATTTAAAGGTTTTAGTCATTTCTCCTCCATCTATTGGATCACTATGAAAGCCTGAGAGCTAGGACAGCAAAAACTGAGGTAACCAGTGGAATATTGCCTTTAAAGATTTAGAATGATGTCTATGAGCAATTACTGTATATACTCGAGTATAAGCCAACTTTTTCAGCACATTTTTTATGCTGAAAAAGCCTCCCCCCCGTCGGCTTATACACAAATGAGGGTCTCCCGCTGTGTCAGTCTTAACTGATCCGTGCCGTCCGCGCCATCCACTGTAACAAAGCCCCGCCTCCTCCTCATAGATGGAACACTGAACGCTGATAACAATGCTGGGAAACTGAATCAGCGTTCCGTCTATAACGGACAAGTAGGAGGCGGGGCTTTGTTACAGTGGATGGCGCGGAACAGTTAAGACTGACACAGCGGATCAAAGGTACATGAGGCTGCAAATGGACAAAGTGAGGCTGCAGATGGGCACAGTGAGGCTTCAAATGGGCACAGTGAGGCTGCAGATGGGGGCAGTGAGGCTGCAAATGGGCACAGTGAGGCTGCAAATGGGCACAGTGAGACTGCAGATGGGCACAGTGAGGCTTCAAATGGGCACAGTGAGGCTGCAGATGGGGGCAGTGAGGCTGCAAATGGGCACAGTGAGGCTGCAAATGGGCACAGTGAGACTGCAGATGGGCACAGTGAGGCTGCAGATGGGCATTGTTGACCCTATTTTCCACTTACAGTAGCTGCTGCAAATCCCACCCTAGGCTTATACTCGAGTAAATACGTTTTCCCAGTTAGTTGTGGTAAAATTGTGTGCCTCGGCTTATATTCGGGTTGGCTTATACTCGATTATATACAGTATTTACTACAGTATTTCATAAAAATAAAAAATAAATACATTGATAACAACATGTTAATTATTGTTTTTTATCAAAGTCACAAACATAAACCCATGGAGATCTTGATTATTCTCTATGGGATCTTTAATAAGCAAAGAAATATATAAATGTTTGTGTGAAAAAGGGTTTCTTATTTAAACAGTTTGACTTATCAACCGATACACGTTATACTCACAATAGATTTATATGATACTTATTGTTTTCTCTCTCACGCATTTTCTATTTTTTTCCATTTGTGACCTCATTTATGTTTGCTTTTTTAAATCTTAAATAGAAATAATGGTAAAAAAAAAAATGACTTTTATAAAGACAATTAATGTGATATTGAACAGTAACTACATGTGCAATTTTGACATTTTAATTTTCTCCTGAAATTAAAAAAATATATTATTCTCTTTTTGATGGATTCTTTGTATTTAATTTAAATTTTAACAACATACAATATGTATTTCCATCAGAGATCATCAGTGAATCAAGTAAGTTTTTTTGTATTTATTTTTATTTTAGAATAAATGCATTAAGCTATAATGCTCCTGTTGATGAAAATAATAATTATTATGACAAATATCAAACTCTTTACCGTAGTGCATTGAGCGTAGCATAATTTTCTACTTCTGTCATTGCATTAAAGTGTTTGTAATCCCAAATACTAAAGTTACACAAATAACTCCCTTTTTGCCTTGTGAATGTAGTTGAGCAACATCTTCTACAAATCATGTACTGTATATACTGTATATGTACTCAAAGTGTAATGTTGTATTTGCCCATAGTTCCCAGATTAAATCTGTCTTATTTAAAAGGTACTATGTAGTGTTTCAAACTCGTCTCCTAAGTTTACAGGTCATTTAATATTATAGTATATTAACCACTTAAGACCCGGACCATAATGCAGCTTAAAGACCTGGCCACTTTTTGTGATTCAGCACTGCGTTGCTTTAACTTACAATTGCGCGGTCGTGTGACGTGGTTCCCAAATAAAAATTGGCGTCCTTTTTTTCCCACAAATAGAGCTTTCTTTTGGTGGTATTTGATCACCTTTGCGGTTTTTAGTTTTTGCGCTATAAACAAAAATAGAGCGACAATTTTGAAAAAAATGCAATATTTTTTACATTTTTTTCCTCAGTTTAGGCCGATATGTATTCTTCTACATATTTTTGGTAAAAAAATTGCAATAAGCGTTTATTGATTGGTTTGCGCAAAAGTTATAGCGTTTACAAAATAGGGGATAGTTTTATGGCATTTTTATTATTTATTTTTTTACTAGTAGTGGCGGCGATCAGTGATTTTTTTCGTGACTGCGACATTATGGCAGACACATCGGACACTTTTGACACTATTTTGGGACCCATGTCATTTTTACAGCGAACAGTGCTATAAAAATGCACTGGTTACTGTAAAAATGACACTGGAAGTGAAGGGGTTAACCAGGAGGGGGCGCTGTAGGGGTTAAGTGTGCCCTGATGTGTGTTTCTTACTGTGGGGGGTGTGGCTTAGCGTGTGATGTCACTGATCGTCGTTCCCTATGACAGGAAACAGACGATCAGTGACAGGCTCCCTAGGAAGCACGGGGAGAGGTTTGTTTACACTTACCTCTCCCCGTTCTTCCTCTCTGTGACCCGATCGCGGGACACCGGCGGCGATCGGGTCCGCTGTTCCTGCGGGGACGGTCACGGAGAAGAGGACCGATTCGCAAGCGCGCTGCCAGCGGCGTGCTTGCGACCCATGGCTGGGCTCTTAAAGGGGACTTACCTGTCCGTCCCCTTGTGCCCAGCCGTGCCATTTTGCCGACGTACATCGGCGTGCGGCGGTACTTCAATCAAATAAACTTGTGCAATAAAAAATCCTATATTTTTTAAAAATTTTCCTTAAATGTGGTTGAGCATTTAACCACTTTAATACTGAGCACTTCCCCCCCCCCTTCCTGCCCAGGCCATCTTTCAGTGCTGTCACACTTTGAATGCCAATTATTCAGTCACTATACCCAAAATTAAATTATTATTATTATTTTTATAATTATTATGTAGCGGGGTCTTCAAAGTTAGTGGGATACACCTGGGGGTAGAGAGACCCAGGTGTGTAATTATGTCAGGGATTAGACCCCTTTTCTTATTCGTGGAGGATTGAGTGGTGTAATATTCTCTTTGACCAGTGGGTGTCAGTGTACCTGCTGGCTCGAGGTAGAATCGCTATCACAGTGTTACCCTTTTTTGGTTCCTTCCTGGCGATGGTACGGCTGGGGCGGGGAACCCGCCGTGGTGTCGATGGGAGGATATAAAAGGGGGAGACGCCCGCGCCAAGAGGTCGTCGTCGCCTGTCTGTTGTTCTTGTGGGAGGGGGGTCACCCCTTCACGCACCCAGGCACCCTAGGCCTGGGTGCGGGTGGTTCAAGGTTCCGGCCTAGGCGCCCTAGGCCTGGCCGGAATGAAGATGGAGTCCATCCCAGGCACCTTCAGCCTGGGGTGAGGTACTATTGAGGAGGCCTGGGACCCGGTGACTCCGACTGGGTCCCGCAAGGGTGAAGTTGCTCCAGGGCGCCCCTTGCGAGGGGACCCGCATCTGAGGTGAGGAGGCTGGGGAGGTCACCCGTCCGAAGACCCGGTGCAGTGTCAACCCGGTGACGGATGGGCATCCGGTAACTCCCTTGGAGGACATCTTCCCCTGATAGGGGCTATAGCGCAGCGGAGGAGCTTTCATCAAGACTCCTGCAACCCCTGGTCATAGCACAGGGAGTGTAGGGATTAGGAACCTGTACAGTGCCTTGACCTGCTTCCCCATCGTATCATGCCGTTGCATTTGACTGTATGTGGAGATACGCAATAAACCTGAGTTTGGACTTTGATGGGTGTATGGACTCTGTTGATGGGAACAAAGGGAGATTCCGGCACGGAAGGACTGACCCTCATAACCAGCACACATTTGGCCCGAGGAAAAGATTGATATTGGCCTTCACCTCACCCACATGCATGGGGAGGACATGGGCCGTAGCGCACCTCACTCTGTCGCTCGACATACCCCTAGCTAAAGAGGTCGGGGTGAGGAGGCCGCTACACGTGGGGGCTCGTGAGTCCGGGATGAAATGTGTGTTAACCCTGAGGTTTGGAACGGCTGTGTTTGAACTTTGCTGCCCGGAGGAGGTCCGAGCAGGTCAGCCATGTGATTGGCCAAAGTGCATCCCTGTGCTCGAAGTCGTGGAAATTTCCCTGAAAAACTGGGAGAGGCCCATGCAGAAAGAGCGGGAAGAGGGAGGAGTCCAGCCGTGTGACGAACTACATGTGGGGACTTTTGCTGCACTGCGCCACGAGGCACCCCATGACTGCGCAATTCGTGGGAGGAGACTGAAGGAAGCCCGCGAAAACGTGCAAGTCGTGGGAGGAGTCTGGCCACGTGTGGAGATACACGTGGAGACTCCGGCGCGAGGTCAGCGCGTGATGGAGCAGCAAGTGGTCGGAGCGAACTCAGGCTCCCCGTGGATGCCGGTACCTTATCCTTTCAAGATGACTGCATTTGCTGCATCCATTACAGACACGGGGATAAGGCTCAGGCCCCGAGGACAGTTGGCTTTGTATTCATGCAGAGACACAGAGGCCCTCGGTGTGATCTGTCCCGGATGCTCGGGACTGGTGGTCCAACTAAAGCCATTCGGGTGATGCGAAGCATGCAAGGAGTTTCTTTTTGAGGTTGAACCGCACACGGAAAGGCCCCGGGCCCTACGTCTCAACTGCATCACAGGAACCGCCACTCCGGAGGGAGAGATCAAAGCCTTTGCGGAGTTTCCCATGCGCGCTGACCAGGGCGAAGTGACTGCCCAACCAGAGACTGAGAGAGAAAAAATCCGAGGACACTGCTTCGGTCACTACAGACTCCCTGCTCCCACCTCCGAAGAGGAAAGTCGGTCTGGTACAGGCATCTTATGGCCGTGGTCGAGCTTCACCCCGCCGCTTGCCTGGCCTGGATGGCGCCGGTAGAGAAGAGAGTCCCGGACATCCCAGTTCTTCAGAAGGTCCAGGTGAGCCAGGGGCTGGGACTGTGGTGTTGGTTGGAGGTGTCGGGGGTCCCCAGTCGGTGGAGCCCGCAAGGGAGGGTAGCCTTCCGTCTACTAGAGACTACCTTCCCGCTGAGATGTATGACACCTCCGACTTAGAGTCATTGTCAGACTGTGGTGATGACGGAGAGATAGACGAACTGTTTCACCGGAAGGGCTGGGACAGACGCCCACTACCTGTGCTGAGTAAACCTGCAGCATTTCCCCATGTCCATAGAAGACAGTACGCTCCGGGTGAAGGCCCCGGAGTTCTCGAGGAAATCTAGTCCTCCGACCAACTTTCCGCATTCAACTACATCACCCGCTCTGATGGTGGGGATGCAGCGTGCTTCATTGCGGGCACCAAAGACAAAGAAACCCGAGATGGTAAAGGTACCTCGGCACCCGGAGGCCATCGTACAGCCAGGAGAAGGTGAGCGAGATGTGATGCCGCCTCTAGCCAGGTTGCAGAGACTTTTCTCCCAGAGAGTCGCCCG
Source organism: Rana muscosa (assembly GCA_029206835.1). Taxonomy (NCBI): domain Eukaryota; kingdom Metazoa; phylum Chordata; class Amphibia; order Anura; family Ranidae; genus Rana; species Rana muscosa. The sequence goes on along the minus strand of CM055118.1, from coordinate 362,741,489 downwards.
TGAATATGGGTGGGAGTACCCCTACTTGCCTCGGGACTTATTGTATGAAGTCGAGGTTCTGCGACCAAGGTGGTATGATGAGTTTGTATGGGAAAAGCTTAAAGTACCCCATGCCAGGCGATACCTGTCATGTTCGCCGCCTGTGTCTAAAAAGTTCAAGGACTGCAGAGCTGATTGGAGACTTGGGCGCCATATTCATGCCGATAAGGTGCTCATCTGCAGGAAAGAAGGAGAGGATGTCGAATATTCGGTGGAAGTGTTTGACGGGCACCTGAAGCCCCTGTTTCTGCCGGATCCAAGGTTCTATTTATAGGATAAGTGAGCTCCTATCTTGTTGCGCTGAAACTTTCTGGAAGAGACATTCCCAGACGCCTAGAACTGTGCCCTACTTTTGTTTTGATTTGGGCTTTTCTTTTACTCACTGGAGATTTGGGAGCTGTTGTTTTTTTTTCTCCCTTTTCTTCATGTGCCAAAGGCAGAGACTTTTGGGGTAGAGTTAGAGTAGGAAAGCAGGAAGAATGAAGATCTAACCAAGTGTCATTACTGCAGCGCTGTCACCAGGTGGCAGTGTTGTGCAACGGTTGTTTGAAAATGTTACACATGCATTACTTACTTATTGGAGTGAGTGGGTCTCTCGGCTGACGGACCCACTCATGCCAAGTTAACACAGAGTGTTAGGATGTTTTTTTTTGTTTCCCTTCTGCAGGAGATTCGTCGGTCAAGGCTACTGAGTATGGGGTGGTTCTTAGACAGTGACGGGAGGGATTGTATATGTGTACATGACAGATGTTTTATACAAAAGTTTTAATGTTTTATAGTTCCCTTTTCTGTTGAGCAGGTCTTGGCACATACAGTATCCAGAATTTGAGGGATAGCCTCTGGGGCCCACTTCATGTCACCCCTCCTTGGGAGACATGGGTGTGCACCTGACGCTGGGGACCAGCGTCAAATCACCAGGGGGAGTGTGTAGCGGGGTCTTCAAAGTTAGTGGGATACACCTGGGGGTAGAGAGACCCAGGTGTGTAATTATGTCAGGGATTAGACCCCTTTTCTTATTCGTGGAGGATTGGGTGGTGTAATATTCTCTTTGACCAGTGGGTGTCAGTGTACCTGCTGGCTCGAGGTAGAATCGCTATCACAGTGTTACCCTTTTTTGGTTCCTTCCTGGCGATGGTACGGCTGGGGCGGGGAACCCGCCGTGGTGTCGATGGGAGGATTTAAAAGGGGGAGACGCCCGCGCCACGAGGTCGTCGTCGCCTGTCTGTTGTTCTTGTGGGAGGGGGGTCACCCCTTCACGCACCCAGGCACCCTAGGCCTGGGTGCGGGTGGTTCAAGGTTCCGGCCTAGGCGCCCTAGGCCTGGCCGGAATGAAGATGGAGTCCATCCCAGGCACCTTCAGCCTGGGGTGAGGTACTATTGAGGAGGCCTGGGACCCGGTGACTCCGACTGGGTCCCGCAAGGGTGAAGTTGCTCCAGGGCGCCCCTTGCGAGGGGACCCGCATCTGAGGTGAGGAGGCTGGGGAGGTCACCCGTCCGAAGACCCGGTGCAGTGTCAACCCGGTGACGGATGGGCCTTCGGTAACTCCCTTGGAGGACATCTTCCCCTGATAGGGGCTATAGCGCAGCGGAGGAGCTTTCATCAAGACTCCTGCAACCCCTGGTCATAGCACAGGGAGTGTAGGGATTAGGAACCTGTACAGTGCCTCGACCTGCTTCCCCATCGTATCATGCCGTTGCATTTGACTGTATGTGGAGATACGCAATAAACCTGAGTTTGGACTTTGATGGGTGTATGGACTCTGTTGATGGGAACAAAGGGAGATTCCGGCACGGAAGGACTGACCCTCATAACCAGCACACATTTGGCCCGAGGAAAAGATTGATATTGGCCTTCACCTCACCCACATGCATGGGGAGGACATGGGCCGTAGCGCACCTCACTCTGTCGCTCAACATACCCCTAGCTAAAGAGGTCGTGGTGAGGAGGCTGCTACAATTATTATACAGGATTTATATAGCGCCGACAGTTTACGCAGCACGTTACAACATGAGGGTAGACAGTACAATTACAATACAATTTTATACAGGAGGAATCATAAAGCCCTGTTCATTAGTGCTTACAATATAAGAGGGAGGGTCAAGACATACAAGAGGTAATAACTGTGTGGGGTTTGCTGACAGAGAAAATGAAAGTACAGTTTTTAGGTGGGGGCAGGATAGGCTTCTCTTTAGAGATGAGTTTTCAGGGATCGTCTGCAAGTGGAAAGAGTAGGAGATAGTCGGACAGATTGGGGTAGAGAGTTCCAGAGAATGGGAGAGGCTCTGGAGAAGTCCTGGAGGCAGGCGTGGCATGAGATGACAGTGATAGGATGTGGTGTCAAAAGGATAGTTCAGAGTCAAGCATTATATTTGTATTATTTTTTTCAAACAAATAGAGCTTTCTTTTGGTGGTATTTTATCACCACTGGGTTTTTGCTTTTTGCTATATAAATTAAAAAAGACCCACATTTGTAAAAACAAAAACACTTTTTTCTTAGTTTCAGTTAAAAAATGTATTATTTATTTTCAACTATCTATTTATTTACTAATAGAAATTCATAAATTTAGGCCAACATCTAGCTACATTTCTTTGGTAAAAATAACCGAAATCAGTGTATATTATTTAGTATGTGTGAAAGTCCACAAACAATGGTATATATACAGTGCCTTGAAAAAGTATTCATACCCTTGATATGTTCTACATTTTGTCATGTTACAACTAAAAACATAAATGTTTTTTATTGGGATTTTATGTGATAGACCAACACAAAGTGACACATAATTGTAAACTAGAAGGAAAATGATAAATGGTTTTCAATTTTTTTTGCAAATAAATATCAGAAAAGTGTGGCATGCATTTGTATTCAGCCCCCTATACTCTGATACCCCTAACTAAAATCTAGTGGAACCAATTGCCTTCAGAAGTCACCAAATTAGTAAATAGAGTCCACCTGTGTGTAATTTAAGCTCAGTAAAAATACAGCTGTTCTGTGAAGCCCTCAGACCTTAGTATACAAACAGTATCATGAAGGCCAAGGAAAACACCAGACAGGTCAGGGATAAAGTTGTGGAGAAGTTTAAAGCAGGGTTAGGTTATAAAAAAATATCCCAAGCTTTGAACATCTCACGGAGCTCTGTTCAATCCATCATCTGAAAATTGAGAGTATGGCACAACTGAAAACCTACCGAGACGTGGCCGTCCACCTAAACTGACAGGCCGGGCAAGGAGAGAATTCATCAGAGAAGCAGCTAAGAGGCCCATGGTAACTCTGGAGGAGCTGCAGATGTTGATGGGGTACTGGTACATTGTGGCAGATGTTGATGGGGCAACATTTGTTACAGTGTACAAGTGAATAGTTGTCCACAGGACAACTATTAGTCGTGCACTCCACAAATGTGGCCTTTATGGAAGAGTGGTAAGAAGAAAGCCATTGTTGAAAGAAAGCCTGCTTGCAGTTTGCCAGAAGCCATGTAAAGGACACAGCAAACATGTGGAAGAAGCTGCTCCAATCAGATGAGACAAAAATTTAACTTTTTGGTCCAAAAGCAAAACGCTATGTGTGGTGGAAAACTATCACTGCACATCACCCTGAAAACACAATCCCCACCGTGAAACATAGTGGTGGCAGCATCATGTTGTGGGGATACTTTAATGGGAAGATGGATGGAACCAAATACAGGGCAACCTTAGAAGAAAACCTGTTAGAGTCTGCAAAAGAAACTGGGGCAGAGTGTAACCTTCCAGCAGAACAACGACCCTAAATATACAGCCAGAGCTACAATGGAATGGTTTAGATCAAAGTTTTGATCACTTAGAATAGCCCAGTCAAATGGTTTAGATCACTTAGAATTCTAAGTGGTTTAGATCACTTAGACTAGCCCAGTCAAAGTCCAGACCTAAATCCAATTGAGAATCTGTGGCAAGACTTGAAAATTGCTGTATAAAGACACTCTTCATCCAATCTGATGGAGCTTGAGATATTTTGCAAAGAAAGATGGACAAAAATGTGACTCTCTAGAGACATCCCCAAAAAGCCTTGCAGTTGTAATTGTAGAGAAAGGCGGTTCTACAAAGTATTGACTCATGGGGGCGCTATACAAATGTACCCCACACTTTTTACATATTTATTTGTAAAAAATTTGGAAAATCATTTATCATTTTCCTTTCACTTCACAATTATGTGCCACTTTGTGTTGGTCTATCACATAAAATCCCAATAAAGTACATTTACGTTTTTGGTTGTAACAGGACAAACTGTGGACAATTTCAAGGGGTATGAATACTTTTTCAAGGCACTATATATATATATATATATATATATATATATATATATATATATTCTCACAAAAATTAGTACACCCCTCCCATTTTTGTAAATATTTTATTATATCTTTTTATGTGACAACACTGAAGAAATTACACTTTGCTATATTGTAAAGTGGTGAGTGTACAACTTGTATAACAGTGAACATTTTCTGTCCCCTCAAAATAACTCAACACACAGCCATTAATGTCTAAATCACTGCCAACAAAAGTGAGTACACCCCTAAGTGAAAATGTCCAAATTGGACCCAAAGTATCAATAATTTGTGTGGTTACCATTATTTTCCAGCACTGACTTAACCCTCTTGGGCATGGAGTACACCAGGGCTCACTGGAGCCCTCTTCCACTCCTCCATGACGACATCACGGAGCTGGTGGATGTTAGAGACCTTGCGCTCCTCCACCTTCCGTTTCCACACAGATGCTCAATAGGGTTTAGATCTGGAGACATGCTTGACCAGTCCATCACCTTTACCCTCAGCTTCTTACTTGCAATTACACCCCAAAATACAGTCTGCTATTCCTCCCAAATAAGGGGATACCACATGTTTGAGATTTTTCACAGCCCAGCTACATAGGGGGACCCCAAATCCAAGGAGCACATGTGGGCTTTCAAGGAGCATACATTAAACATAAATTACACTGGTACACTGACAGATATTTTTGTGCTTTGGTACACTGTGACAGATGTTGATGGTCCACTGAGGACGCTGATAGGTGTTGACGGTACACTAGTGATACCAACAGATGTTGATGGCCCATTAGTGACACAGACAGATGTTGATGGTCCATTAGTGACACAGACAGATGTTGATGTTGCAATTAGACACTATTGCAGATGTTGACGTTCACTTGTACACTGTAACAAATGTTGATTTGCACTTGTACACTGTGACAGATGTTGGCGGGACACTGGTACACCATGACAGATGTTGGTGGGACACTGGCACACTGTGACAGATGTTGATGGGGTACTGGTACATTGTGGCAGATGTTGATGGGGCACTGGTACACTGTGACAGATGTTGATGGGAAAGTGGTACACTAACAGATATTGATGTGACACTGTTACAGAACTGCAGATGTGTACTAGAACACTGTGAACGATGGTGCTTTGTGCACTGTTTACTAATGGCTGCACTGTGTGTGATCTGTGTATAGCTGCACAGTAAAATCAGCAGCTACACCCAGATCCCGGACAGGCTGCAGTGACCCACTCTCCCTCTCCTCACTTCACTCTCCACTGAGCTCAGAGGGAGAGCGAATACATGTGCCTCTGTTTGCATTGTGTGATGGCTGTGATTTGACAATCAGAGAGCCAATCAGAGAGCCCATATCCCAATCTGTAATGTGCTGTGGCCGAGGGATGCCAAGTCTCAGAGAGCTCTGGATGTGCCCCCCAGGGGGCACAAGGGAGTCACGGTTCTGGGAGGACATCCATGGATCCCCCCCAGAACTATAGAGCCATGCTGTAGCTGTCTTTTGACTTTAACGTGGCATTGAATTGGTTAAACTAAACACAAGTTTGCCTTATGTATTATCATCCATTTTTCAACATAGACATACACTTATATTTTTATAGCTAAAATAACTAAATGTTATAATAATAATTTGTTTTCTTATGACACACAGACCACTCATAAAGGTCATGTCACCACATTCTTTTTTTTGGGATTCAATAGCATGGCTGTATATAATCTGTTGCTCTTCACCTTGGTCCTTATTATATACATTGTGACAATATGTGGAAACTTTTTGATCATCATGTTGGTATATTACAGCAAGACCCTCCATTCTCCAATGTACTTCTTCCTCTCCCAACTCTGTTTATCCGACATCATACTGACCACAGATATTTCTCCTAACATGTTAAATATTGTTCTACATGAGCGGACCTCCATATCCTTTTCTGGTTGCATATTTCAGTATTGTGTTTATTCAATTATAGAAATATTTGAATGTTACCATCTGACAGTGATGTCCTATGACCGCTATCTAGCCATCTGCTCCCCTCTGCATTATGTCTCCATTATGAAACAGACATTTTGCATTAAATTGGTTCTTGCATCCTGGCTGTTGAGTTGTTCCATTTCAATAATTTTTATACTCGGCATATGTGAACTAGAATTCTGCGGGCCAAATGTTATTGACTATTTCTATTGTGATATAAATCCCCTTATGGAACTTTCTTGTTCAGATACATCAAAAGTTCAAATGGAAGCCACCTTGTTCAGCTTCCCTGTGCTAATATTACCCTTCCTTCTGATAGTAGTATCATATACTTTTATTGTTGTAACTCTGTTAAAGATATCCTCCTTTTCAGGAAGACTGAAATCCTTTTCCACTTGTAGCTCCCATCTCACTGTTGTGTTTATATTTTATGGAACCCTAATTGCCATGTATCTGATTCCAAAGGAAGGACAATCACGAACCACCAGTAATATAATGTCATTGTTGTACACTGTTTTTACTCCCTTTGTAAATCCTTTCATATACAGCTTGAGGAATAAAGATATAAAAAAAATTGTAAACAATATTGTATATAACCAAAAGCTAAATATTCAAAACCTTTAATAAAAATCTATTCTCAGACCCTGTTGTCAAAAGGTCGTTTTAAAACACATCAATAAGGTAACAATTTAATTTTAATACACTGTATATGTATTTAAACTCATTTAGAACCTAAAGTACAGTAGCTTGGAAACACTGGCCTCCCAAGATATGACTTCTACCATAAAGCAACAGCAAGCAACCATTCTTTGATTCCTCCAATGATGCCTCTGGAACTGGAAGAACTTTATTTTAGACGTGTGCAGCTAGTTTTGGTCCAAATGTAAATTTTAAATTTTTTGGTTATTCAGAGATTTCAATGTATCCTAATCTAAGAATAAAATAGTAATAAATTTCACTGAAATTATTATTATTATATTTTTTCAAATTATATCTAAACAATAGGCTGAATTTTTCTGAAATATGGAAGTTCTACCCAGCAGTTGGGCAAACATTCTCTTGAAGGAAGCAGAGTATTTAAAAGGTCTATTACTGAAAGGAGAGATGGGGCTTGGGTATTTTTCCATGCTTTTGTTAGGGTATTTCTGTTATTAATTAAGACATGTGCGGTAAAGAATTTTATTTGATAAGGTCACTTGTCTAGACCTATACCAAAAAGGGCAGGCTCTGAAGTTGGAGGTTGAGTCACGCCAGTGATGGAGCATATGTAGGTGAAAACTTCCATCCAGAACAGGGTGATTTTAGGTCTATCAATTGTGATAGATCCCATGTGTCCACAATTCCTCCAGCATAATGGGGAGAGTGTAGCATAATGTTGGTAGGCTAATATTTGAGGTTTAAGATACCCCCTATGCAACACTTTTTGCGTAGTTTCCCAATAAGAGGTGTAGCAGGATATTTTTCTAGGCCAATAGAGGGCTCTATGCCATTGCTGTTTGTAAATGATAACCTAGGTCTCGTTACCATGCTATCATGGCAGAACGTTTTTCAGGAAGTGCCTCAGTACACAGTGAAATACCTCTTTTCATCAATCCTTCAGATGTGTAGAAGTAATATAGAGTTTTTAAGAAGGAATCTTCACCTCTTTTTGAAAAGGATAAGAAGTAGCGAATTTGTAGATATTTAGAAAAGTCTTTATGAGGAATGTTGCCATTCTTGTTTAAGTCACAGAATGGCCGTAGCAGTTGTTCTTTATACATGAGAGATATCAAATGAAGTCATTGATGTTTCCATGAGGATGTATCTAAGTCTGGGATAAGCAATAATATGGATGAGAGTGGTCTGGCCGAGTTGATCATTCTCTATTCATGTGCTAATAATTTGAAGGTGGCATTGGCAGTGTCCAAAAAGGATCTAGACGCTTTATGGGTTAACAAGGTAGCTCCCAGGAGGTGTTGGAGATTAGTAGAGAGGGCTTGTTGCTCTATTTGAATCCATCTTTTATCTGCTGAAGGAGACCACTACAACTTTGTTTGGGCTAAGATAGAAGCTTTGTAGCATTTAGAGAGGTCTGGAGCACCTAAACCTGCCTGAGATGTAAGAGTATAACAAGATATCCTATTCACTTTTGCTTTTTTTCTCCCAAATAAAGTTATATAACATTTTTTGCAAAGTCTTAAGATGAGAAGATAATATAGGAAGGGGAATTGTCCTGAAAAAGTATAGTATGTGGAGTAAGAGGAGCAGTTTAGTGAGGACTATTTTTCCTGCCCAATAAACTGTAGCCTTGGAAAGGTCTTAACAAAGATCTGAGAGTTTATTAAAGTGGTAGCAGGTACCTGTAGGTACTACCACTTGTACCTACAGGTAAGCCTACAATACGGTTTAACTGTAGGTATTGTGAATATCTCTTAAACTTGCACAGTTTAAGAGATATTCAGAGTGCATGCAGGCAGACCTTCAATGCCTGTGGCATAAACGGCGGCTCCCTCGCACACGTGCGGGAGTGATGTCATCGCGCCTTTGGCCACTCATGTACCTGGTGACTTTGAACCCGAAGGGAAGGAAGACTGGGGGAAGATGGCAGCTGTCTCAGCGGTGACATTGTGGTGCTGGAGCGCTTCATTCTAAGGTAAGTTTCTCATAACATGCTAGTATGTGATGCATACTAGAACATTATGACATTGCCTTGCATGAATTATTATTTTTTTAGACCACCAGCGGTTTACTACTGCTTAAAGCAAGAGAGAATATTTAGTCCTAAAAATGTGAATACTAGGAGAAGTTAATTTAATACCAAGATATGTTATTTGAATGAGTTTAGGAGGCTCACAATAGCTTCAGGGAAAGGAAAAGAAAATCAAATATTAGGAGCTGTCATGAGTAAGGTGTTGAACGGCAGGTTTTTTCTTAGTGGTTATAGGAGGGGTCACTATGAATCCCCACTATGTAAGATATTTGATGCTGTCATTTGGTGTCATAATGGGGATAAGTTTGTTTTGGTATGTCGCTTTCTAGGATGTCCCCAACTGTATTTGGTCTGTTGAGTGCACAAGACTTCTGTACCAGATCTAAATTATTTTGCCTAGCTGCGGTGGCTGGCGAGATATCATCAAAAATAGAGAAACTAGCAAATGACGCTGGTAGTGTTTAGACATCAGCATATCCTTTACATGAAAGAAATGCACACATGCAATGACTTTGCGTGGATCTGACGCTGGGAGGTAAACAGGATTGACAAGGTGGTATGCACGGTCAATAAGAAGCTTTTGTTTAGGAAAAGAAGGTAGGATCTTTTTAAAAAGGGTTTTGCAAGTATCCAATCAATTGTGATTGAGATACGGATTCAGGAATGCCTCTAATTTTAACATTATTCCTTTGAGATCTATCCTTGAGATCCACCAATTTGTCTTTAAGTCTCTATATTTCCTGAGATTATTCCTGGTATGTATCTGCCAAATCATTGTGGGCAGCGACTATCTCTCCCACCTTTGTTTCTAGCAGTTCAGCAATCTGTAAGATCTGAGACTGTTTATGGGAGACTGCTCTGTCAAGATTAGATTGTATGTCTTTGTAATTGCAGAATTAGTTTGAGTTCAAAAGCAGAAGCAGGTCTATCAGATGCTGGGTGTTCATCTAATAGAGTAGAAGACTCAGCTACAGTAGGTGCCGCCGATATTGTGTCAATCTCGACTCTTCTAGCGGCAAGATTGACACCCTACGAGCCCCGTCGCAGGAGCCAGCTCCGAGCTGTTTCGTCATCGGGAAAGGAAACATTTTGTTTTTTCTTTCGCAATGAGCGACACGCATTGCCGGTAGACGGAGATCTGACGTGGATTCCCGCCAATACCAGGCACTGTGTTTGGTATGAATCCTGAGCGGGAACTCCACGCCAATTTTTAAATAAAAAAACGGCATGGGTTCCCCCTCCTGGAGCATACCAGGCCCTTCGGTCTGGTATGGATTTGAAGGGGAATTCCCTAAGCAGAAAAAACGGCGTGGGTGTCCCCCTCAAAATCCAAACCAGACCCTTATCCTGAGCACGCAACCTGGCAGGCCACAGGGGATAAGAGGGGGATGAAAGAGCGGCCCCCTCCCTCCTGAACCGTACCAGGCCGCATGCCCTCAACATGGGGGGTTTGGTGCTCTGGGGCAGGGGGGCGACCTGCGGCCCAACCACCCCAAAGCACCCTGTCCCCATGTTGATAGGGACAAGGGCCTCTTACCGACAACCCTGGCCATTGGTTGTTGGGGTCTGCGGGCGGGGGGCATATTGGAATCTGGGAGCCCCCTAATAAGGGGGCCCCCAGATGCCGGCCCCCCACCCTATGTGAAAGAGTATGGGGTACATCATACCCCTACCCATTCACCTGGTGGTAAAAAAATGTCAATAAAAAAACACACACAGCTTTTTAAAGTAATTTATTACACAGCTCCGGGGGTCTTCTTCTGACTTCGGGGGTCTCTTCCGACTTCAGGGGTCTCCGGTGTCGTCTCCACGCTCTCCGGTTCTTCTCTCGCTCTCCGGTTCTTTCTTTGTTTTGCCGGGCCTCCGCTATCTTCTTCCAGCTCTTTTGCTAGCGGAGAGGCCCGGTCTTCCCGTCGTCTCGTCTGGCTCTCCGTTGTCCTTCTGCCGGCCCCTCCACTATCTTCTTCCAGCTCTTTTGCTAGCGGAGGGGCCGGTCTTCCCGTCGCCGTCTTCTTCTCTCTTCTCCTCCTCGATGTTGACTCGTCGCTTCCTCCCGCCGTAATGCTGGCTGTTCGGTCCGCAACGATTTATATAGGCTTCTCATGTGGTAAAATATAGACACTGTGCACTGCCGAAAAAAATTTTTTTTGTTTTCGTTTCATTCGTTTTTTTGCTTTTTTCGGAAATTCAGGAAATTCAAAAAATTTGTTTTTTTAGTTTTCGTTTTATTCCTTTTTTTGCTTTTTTCGGAAATTTGGAAATTCGAAAATTCGGAATTCGGAAATTCGAAAATTAGGAAATCCGAATTTCCAAATTCCGAATTTTCGAATTTCCGAATTTTTTAATTTCCGAAAAAAGCAAAGAAACGGATAAAACTAAAACTAAAAAAAATAATTTTTCGAATTTCCCGAAAAAAGCAAATAAATGAATGAAACAAAAACGAAAAAAACACATTTTCGAATTTCCAAATTTTGGAAATTCGGAAATTCTAAAAATTCGGAAATTCGGAAATTCAACTTTCCAAATTTCCCATTTTCAAATTTTTGATTTTCTCATTTTAGATTTTCGAATTTAGCAATTTCAAATGTTCAAATCTCGAATTTTCCAAATTTCTAATTTTCTCATTTTCAAAATTTTGAATCTTCGAATTTTCTAAATTCCGAATTTCCGAATTTCCGAATTTTGGAAATTCGGAAATTTGGAAATTTGAAAATTCGGAAATTCGAAAATTTGGAAATTCGGAAATTCAAAATTTCAGAAATTCGGAAATCCGAAAATCCGAAAATTCGGAAATTGAAAAATTCGGAAATTTCGGAATTAGCTTATGGGTCATTTTGGCATGTTGCAGTTTGCTAATTTTTTACTGCGTGTTTTGCTGCATTTGTCACTCACTTTTTCACGTGGTAAAATATATGTTTGCTTGTGCGTTTGGGATGCTGTTAACAATTAATGGCCAAAAGTGCGACTAAATCATTTTAGGTATTTAAAGATGGCCATACACTATAAATCTGATTGTACAAGCTCCTTTAGATTTACCAAAAATATATAATAGTAGGACATACCATCTATCTTTTCAGTCTGTATCCAATCAGGCAGTCCCTTGCACTACATCAGGGGTGTCCAACCCACAGGCCGCATACAGCCCCAGGGAGTTTAGCATGCAGCCTGGAACCATCAGGAGGGACGCTGGGGAAGCCAGGCAAATGCACGCGTGGAGAGATGCCAGGTATGCCGTGCAAACATAGTTGATGGGTGAAGGGTGTGTGCTAATGAGGTCAGCTGGTAAACTCCTTCTTGTGTCTTACTGGTTTCTCCATCCCAAGTCTACATACCAGCATACCAGCAAGTGATGAAGCTTTCTCATGCCGCGTACACATGACGAGAAAAATGCCATTTTTAAATTTGGTCATTAAAAACGATCGTGTGTAGGCTCCAGAGCATTTTTCGCCACATGAAAAATGGGCATTAAAAATTTTTTTTCATGTCGTCGTTTTTCTTGTGAAAAACGGCCGTGCGTAGGCTTTAACGACTTGAAAAAAACAAGCATGCTTAGAAGCAAGTTATAAAAACAGGAGCGCTCGTTCTGGTAAAACTAGCGTTCATAATGGAGATAGCACATTCGTCACGCTGTAACGGACTGAGGAGCACGAGGCTGAAAAGCGCGAATCGTCTCTCACCAAACTTTACTAACACAAGGATCAGCAAAAGCAGCCCAAAGGGTGGCGCCATCCGAATGGAACTTCCCCTTTATAGTGCCATCGTACATGTTGTCGAACGTGTTGTATAGAGTTGAGCGGACACCTGGATGTTCAGGTTCGACGGGTTCGGCCGAACTTCAGAAAAAAAGTTCGTGTTCGGAACCGAATTTTACCCCAAACCCGAACCCGAACCCTATTGAAGTCAATGGGGACCAGAACTTCTGAGGACAATTAGCGCTGTTTCCCATGCATAGAACTGTCCTTGCACAAAGTGTCATTTCTGAAGGAAAAAAAATCATTTAAAATTCACTCGCGGCTATTAATGAATTGTCGGCTCCCGGCAATACATAGAAAAGTCATTGATAAAAAAAAAGCGTGGGGGTCCCCCCAAATTCAATTACCAGGCCCTTCAGGTCTGGAATGGATATTAAGGGGAACCCTGCCGCAAATTTTTTAAAAAAAATCTGTGCGGTTCCCCCAAATATCCATACCAGGCCCTTCAGGTCTGGAAAGGATTTTAAGGGGAACTCCACCCCAAATTAAAAAAAATGGCGTGGAGTACCCCCAAAAATCCATACCAGACCCTTTATCCGAGCACACAACCTGGCAGGCTGCAGGAAAAGCGGAGGAGACGAGAGAGCGCCCCCCCTCCTGAACCGTACCAGACCACATGCCCTCAACATGGGGAGGATGGTTGTGGGGGTCTGCAGGCAGGGGGCTTATCGGAATATGGAAGACCCCTTTAACAAAGGGGACCCCCAGATCCCGCCCACCCCCTGTGTTAATTGGTAATGGGGTACATTGTACCCCTACCATTTCACAAAGAAAGTGTAAAAAATGTAAAAAAAAAAACAGACACCGTTGGGAAAGTCCTTTATTAAAAAAAAAAAAAAACATTCCAGCGATTAAATCCAGTGTCCCACGGTGATCCGATGTCCGGCACTGTCCACAAGAAATGTCATTGGCTGAGCCTGAGCGGACCTGATGGGGAACTTCCTCCGCAGTGTAATAAATGAATAGACGCACCCTTTCTAAATTTCCCCATCAGGTCCGCTCAGCCAATGACGTAGGTGTAAGGCAGAACGTGAGAAGGGGCGGGTCTATTCATGTATAAAACTGTGGAGGAAGTTCCCCATCAGGTCCGCCCCCTCGTATGTCAGACCCCGCCTATGTCATTGGATGAGCGGACCTGATGGGGAACTTCCTCCGCAGTATAGCAAATGAATAGACCCACCCCTTCTCACATTCCGCATCAGGTCCTCAGCCTTACACCTACGTCATTGGCTGAGCGGACCTGATGGGGAACTTTAGAAGGGGCGGGTCTATTCATTTATTAGTAATAAATGAATACACCCGCCCCTTCTAAAGTTCCCCATCAGGTCCGCTCAGCCAATGACTTAGGTGTAAGGCTGAGGACCTGATGCGTAACGTGAGAAGGGGCGGGTCTATTCATGTATTACACCGTGGAGGAAGTTCCCCATCAGGTCCACTTTTTTTGTGAAATGGTAGGGGTACAATGTACCCCATTACCAATTCACACAGGGGGGGCGGGATCTGGGGGTCCCCTTTGTTAAAGGGGTCTTCCAGATTCCGATAAGCCCCCTGCCCGCAGACCCCCACAACCACTGGGCAAGGGTTGTGGGGATGAGGCCCTTGTCCCCATCAACATGGGGACATCCTCCCCATGTTGAGGTCATGTGGCCTGGTACGGTTCAGGAGGGGGGCTCTCTCTCGTCCCCCCCTCTTTTCCTGCGGCCTGCCAGGTTGCGTGCTAGGATAAAGGGTCTGGTCTGGATTTTTGGGGGTACTCCACGCCATTTGTTTTTTAATTTGGGGTGGAGTTCCCCTTAAAATCCATACCAGACCTGAAGGGCCTGGTATGGATATTTGGGGGGAACCGCACGCATTTTTTTTTAAATTTGCGGCAGGGTTCCCCTTAATATCCATACCAGACCTGAAGGTCCTGGTAATTGAATTTGGGGGAACCCTTACGCTTTTTTTTTTATTTTTTATCAATGACTTTTTTATGTATTGCCGGGAGCCGACAATTCATTATAGCCGCAAGTGAGTTTTAAATGGCTTTTTTTCCTTCAGAAATGACACTTTGTGCAGGGACAGTTCTAAGCACGGGAAACAAGCGCTGCTTTACATGCATATTGCCGAACACCGGACACAAACTCAAACATACAGTCAATTGTTTGGGCTCGGATTTGGGACCCAAAAACCCAAAAGTTCGGTACGGACCCGAACTGGGTCCGCTCAACCCTACTCATCAATGTACAAGGGCAATTTGGAGGCAAGCCTACCATAATGTGCTAACATGCTGTTCATACTTGCACATCATAGCAAGAGCCCTGGGGATCGTTTATGGCACAGTTCTGCTTCAAATCTCAACTCCAAACTCAGCCATCCCCCATGTTGGAAGTCTTCAGAGTGTGCATGTTTTATAATTTGTATACCTTTTTCATCTGTCCTCAGGCCATGATGTGCTGACACTTCTTTCTCTTTGTCTCTTCTCTGGTCCAGGAGATCCTCTCCTAATGCCGAGAGTTATGCTATCGTGAGTGATGTCTCTGCTTCATTATACAGTAAATTTAAGGCACTGTAGAGAAGACCACTTAGGAGGTGTAGTCATGACTCCTATTCATTCAAAGTATGTCCTTAGACTTTTGGGTTGAATGATACTGGGTGTAATTATTTTCTGAAGACTGTGAGGAATATCAAGCAGCTTGTTATGGGGGCACCCAGGCCGTGCCACAGCTCCCTGTATCCATTCAGACACAGAGCTTTGGTTTGACCCCACCCCCCTCTCTCTCCTGGTTGTCTAACAGGATTTTGTTGACAGCAGTGGGAACCAATGGCACCGCTGCTGTGTCTCAGCCAATCAGGAGGGAGAGTCCCGGACATCGCTGGACAGAGAGGAGGCTCAGGTAAGTATTAGGGGGGCTGAGGGGGCTGCTGCACACAGAAGGCTTTTTATCTTCATGCATAGAATGCATGAAGCTAAAAAAAATACTTCTGATTTTACAACCTCTTTAAAGTATTTTTGTTGAATGTAAAAAAATCTGGTCAGGTGGCTTCTACACCCCAGAGGATCTCCACCATCTCCCTGGCTTTTAGTACAATGTAACAAAAATATAAATTGAAGCACCACACCACTGCTACAAGGTTACAACTTTATTCCAATAAAAGTCAGGGGGACAATCAAAAAAAGACTATAAAAGACATGGAGAGCACATATTTCACATGCATATCAGTAAACATTTACTGTTCTAACAAATATCATAAACCTTTTTAGACAATTTTTTAAATAGTAAAATCAATGATGAATTTATCTGACACCTCTGTGTCTGCCTCCTCACTACGAGTCCATTCAATATCCCTGACCCATGTTTGATACTTATAAATTCAAAGCAGTATGAAGAGTCTGGATTGTAATAAGTAATAGGAGCAGAAGGCTTCCAGTTGGATTAACTTGCACTTGGCTTAGTCAGTATAAACAGAGATTATAATAATGCAGGTAAGTATACAGAGCCACAAGCAGGGCAGATGAAGGAGGGAGGACTACATGGGGAGAGAAAGGGATAGGCAAAGATATGAACAGAAGGCATCAATCTGTCCTTCTCACCAATGTTCCAGGGTTCCAATACTGTCCCCATGTAGCTGGAGAAAGGACCAAGAGGAAGGAAGAAAAAACATCCCCTTTCTATATGACAGCTGCAATTGGTAAAACTGGCCATAGAGTCAGTTTTTTTCATTCAACCAGGGGGTTAAAGGGGAGCTTTATGTTCCATACCCCCTCTTTTTTTTTAACCCCCACTAACCTGGTTGCAGGTCCTGCACATTTAAGGTACTCACCCACCCAGCAGATCCAGCTTTGTCCTGCTGAGACCCGCTTCTTCTCTGCTCCCACCCCTCTCTGTCCTGCGCCACCATCATTTTCTGTGACATAATCGGTAAACTGCAGGCTTCTCCGGGTTAAACCGACAGTTTCACCGATGATGTGCCACTTGGCCCGCCCCCTTATTCTTTCCCAAAAAATGCCCAATTTCTACAGCAGGGGAGAGGAGGGGTTAATGGGAGGCAACATGCCCTGGAGGGTGAAGTTCTGCTTTAAACAAGAAAAAACTTACCCAATTCCCCCATTCGCACACTTGATGTGGATGGAGGAATTCTCCTGCTGTGTCTTTGTATTCAAACTTCCCCACCATCAGAATACAAAATACGGCATCACAGACATATTACATTCCATTTGCTAGTGGAAGGCAAGGATAGCCTTCTGGGGAAATTATGGCAGTTGGGGACCTGTCACTGTAGGCTGTATGCTTCTGAAATAAAGAGGTGTCATTGTATTTATTATATGATACTGTAAAGTACAACCTATCTATTTATGTTTCAGATAACAAAAAAAAATTGTGTTTCCTGAAGAAGCAGGCTTTGACCTGTGAAACATGTTCAATGTGGAGACCCAATTTTCCATCCCTTTGATTGTGACCAATAGTTGGAATTATCTATGTACATCTTGGGTGATATTCCTGTCTGAGAGATGTATAGTGTCAACAACATGTGCAATGGACATTCTTTTTAAGGTTTGATTTTAATTGATTGAATAAAATGTAGATATTTTTATATATAAGAGTATTTAGTATGGTACCATTAAAGTCCTAAGAGGTTTGTTTGAAGGGATTCTATTTCAATGTCTAATGTTGAGGAATGTGGTAACTAAAAATATGTAAACCTTGTTATTATCATCACCCCATATTTTCTTTGTCACTCTTTCTCTGTAATCAAGGAAAGCTGCAAGTTATATCAAATTATATCTAATCTTTTATAACCAAAAGTATTGAGACACCTGCCTTTACACGCACATGAACTTTAATGGCAACCCAGTCTTAGTCCGTAGGGTTCAATATTGAGTTGGCCCACCCTTTGCAGATATAACAGCTTCAACTCTTCTGGGAAGGCTGTCCACAAGGTTTGGAGTGTGTCTATGGGAATGTTTGACTATTCTTTCAAGAAGCGCATTTGTGAAGTCAGACACTAATGTGGATGAGAAGGTGAAGAATAGTATTCATGTCTTATAATCTTGTATCACAAGGGCGTTTCTGGATGAATAGCCATGATAGTCAAACTGACTTGAAAACAAAGTGTGAGTTTATTGTCACACAGTTGGCATCATAAATACAATGAAAAAAGTATAACAGTTCAGTTCAGTGTAGGTAAAAAATATATGAACTAGAATAGTCATAAAGCTGTAATAAGCTTATGAAAGCTTGTGTGCTTCATGGCAGTTGGCTTCAGTCTTCCATGCTGTTTTGTGTAACCAAAGGGAAGCAGGAAATGATGTTCTCAGACTTCTGGCAGAATTCAGCTGTCCCAACTTATCAAAGTGTCTTTGTGTGAAGTGTATGTCAGTGTCATCTCTCCTAGTGGGTGTGTGTGTGTCCCTCCATCTGCCATCTCGAAGCGTTGGCTTTATATGTTACATATGAACGTCATCACCTCATACAAACTTAGAACCTTGTATGGCACACATTAAAGTGGTTGTAAACCCAACCACACAACTTGCACCTACAGGTAAGCCTAGATTAAGCTTTACCTGTAGGTGCAAGAAATATCTCCTTAACCTACATGGTTAAGGAGATATTAGCTGTAGCGGGCCGGCATCGTTGCCAGTTTTCTGAATGAATCTTGCCGGCCCAAGCGCGCATGCGCGGGACGTCATCGCCGCTCCGGGCCAATCACAGCGCCGGAGCGGTGATAACAGGAAGAAGATCGTCGGAGACATGGCGGCGGCAGGAAAGGCACAGAGGAGAACTTCGTGGGCTTCGATCTCAGGTAAGTCGATCATAATGAGCTAGTATGCTATACTAGCTCATTATGACATTCTCTTGCAGGGTTCATTTTGGAAAAATAAATAAATGAGTGTTTACTTCCTCTTTAATTTCTGCTAACTTCAGCAATATGTTATCCAAAAGAAGATACTAACTCAGAGAGTCATATGGAGTTTGATTGACAAACAAACATCTACTATATGAACACATATTACCAACTTTAACTACATTAAGTAACTATATACTAATACTTATTTATATAACTGAGACTACACTAAACTAACTTAACAAGATATAAACAAACATATATAATACCTCTAACTACATAAATACTGGTCTAATTGTGTCTTCTCATGACATTCTATACCAGATACCTTATATGTCATACTGAAATTGGCTACACCAGAAACTTATTAGACAGTTATTTATTCCAAAATTTCAGGTAAAAAATCCAAATTCAAAATAAATCCATAAATCCAAAACAACAAATGCAGATGGTGTGCATGCAGGGAAGGGTGGCTAACGCGTTTCACGTCACGAATTGACGCTTACTCATAGCTATGAGTAAGCGTCAATTCGTGACGTGAAACGCATTAGCCACCCTTCCCTGCATGCACACCATCTGCATTTGTTGTTTTGGATTTATGGATTTATTTTGAATTTGGATTTTTTACCTGAAATTTTGGAATAAATAACTGTCTATACAGAGTGCGGCAGTCCAGGGTTTCTTTTTCTCCCATGCATCAGTGCAGAGCCAGCACCTGTGTGAGTGACCGGGCGGAAGCAGCTATTTGGTGAATTCTCAAGCTTTTGAGCGGTACGTTTTTCCTTTCACCAGAAACTTATTACTAACTCAGCTTCAGATGAGGATCTATTTTACTGAACATTTGATCAAGGTCATTCACACATACTATATTTATTATGACCAATCATAAAACCAAATATGTTTTGCAAGCTTGCCATTAGGGATGAGGCGACGAACACCCCCCCCCCCCCCCGTTCGGTTCGCACCAGAACCTTCGAACGGACCGAAAGTTTGCGCAATCTTTGGAACCCTATTAAATTCAATGGACGCGAATGCTTAAAAAATCTAAAGTGCTAATTATAACGGCTAATATGCATGTTATTGTCCTAAAAAGGGTTTGGGGACCCGGGTCCTGCCCCAGGGAACATGTATCAATGCAAAAAAAAGTTTTAAAAACGGCCGTTTTTCAGGGGAGCAGTGATTTTAATGATGCATAAAGTGAAAAAAGAAAGTGAAATATTCCTTTAAATATCATACCTGGGGTGTGTCTATAGTATGCCTGTGAAGTGCCACGTGTTTCCTGTGTTTAGAACTGTCCCTGCACAAAATGACATTTCTAAAGGAAAAAAAAAAACATTTAAAACTGCTTGCGGCTTTAATGTAATGTCTGGTCCCGGCAATATTAGATGAAAATCATTGAGAAAAATGGCATGGGTACCCAACCCCAGCCCACTACCAGCCCCTTTGGGTGTTGTATTGATATTAAGGGGAACCCCGCACCCAAATTTAAAAAAAAGGCCCTATATACTCTGAACAGCAGTATACAGGCGGTGCAAACAAGACAGGGATTGTAGGTTTGTTCTTAAGTACAACTTGTTTGTAATTTGGAACAGGTACATTTTTTAAGTGTAGCTCTAGCCAAAATATCTATTTTTAAGCTTTTTGGAGAACATAGGGAAGGGTTATCACCCCTGTAACATTTGTTTTGCTGTCTGTGCACCTGTTCAGAACATTTCACCTCACTTTCCATCCCAATGACAAATGTTTTTGGATTTTTTTTTTATTGAAACAAGGATTGGTGATAAAGCATCAGTAGAGAGGAGACACCTTTTTCCCATATTAACTCTTACAGGAGAGAATTTCCCTTCCTAGGGGTAGATTTCCTCTCACTTCCTGTTGTCTCTTTCCGTTTGCAAGTAGGAGTCGTTTGTAAGTTGGATGTTTGAAAGTAGGGGCCTGCCATATATACTCTACAGAAATTTGGCCCTTAGGTGTTGATGTTGCCACAACACTGTAAGCCTTCACAGTTACCCTTGGTGGGCGCTGGAACGCCCTGCTGTGAACCATTATATCAAGAATTGTAATTGCATGCCATTGTTGAACAGTGGTAGGAAAAATTGGGCCTTTGGTGGTGGTGCTGGTGCCACAACACTGTATATCCTCACAGGAATGGGCCCAGCTGTGAAATATTATATCAAGAATTGTAATTACATGCCCCTGTTGAACAGGGGCATAAAAATTGGGCCTTAGGCACTGGTGCCACAACACTGCAATCCCTCACAGATACTGTACTTGGAGCGCAGCAATGAAAAAGTATTGCATCAAAAATTGTAATTACAAGCCCCTGTTAAACAGGGGCAGAAAAATTGGGCCTTAGGCACTGGTGCTGGTGCCACAACACTGCAGAAATTTGCCTCTTAGGTGTTGGTGTTGCCACAACACTGTAAGCCCTCACAGTTACTCTTGGTGGGCGCATGAATGGGCCCTGCTGTTAATTATTAGATCAACAATTGTAATTGCATGCCCCTGTTGAACAGGGGCTGACAAATTGGGCCTTTGGTGGTGGCGGTGGTGCTGGTGCCACAACACTGTAAGTCCTCACAGTTACTCTTGGTGGGCGCAGGAATGGGCCCAGCTGTGAAATATTAGATCAAGAATTGTAATTACTTGCCCCTGTTGAACAGGGGCATCAAAATTGGGCCTTAGGCACTGGTGCTGGTGCCACAACACTGCAACCCCTCACAGATACTGTACTTAGAGCGCAGCAATGAGCCCTGTTGCAAAGTATTGCATCAAAAATTGTAATTACACGCCCCTGTTGAACAGGGCTAAAAAATTGGGCCTTAGGTACTGGTGCTGGTGCCACAACACTGCAACCCCTCACAGATACTGTAGTTGGAGCACAGCAATAAGCCCTGCTGCAAAGCATTGCATGAAAAATTGTAATTACACGCCCCTGTTAAACAGGGGCTGAAAAATTGGGCCTTAGCCACTGGTGGCGGTGCCCAGAACCAAAAATGTTCTTTCAAGCTATCAGCATGATTATTGAGGAGGAAGAGGATAGTCACTCAGCATAACAGGATAGTCACTCTGCATCAGCATAGGCAGTCTTGAAGGGATCTGACATTTCAAAGAAAATTATTTTGTTACATCAGCATCAGGTGCTTGGTAGCTGGTTTGATCCAAGACTGATTCATTTTTATGAAGGTTAATCGATCGACCGATTCGGTTGACAGGCGCACCCTGTGATCGGTTACAAAGCCTCCAGCAGCACTGAATGTGCGTTCCGAAAGAACGCTGGATGCAGGACAGGACAGTATCTCAATTGCATACTGTTCAAGCTCTGGCCAGTGATCCATCCTCAAGGCCCAGTAACCCAGACGATTTTCGGTGGGAAAGGTGTCCAAGTCTGATCTTGCCCCTAGGTATTCCTGCACCATGTAAACCAGACGCTGGCGATGGTTGCTGGAACCGATCATACCTTGGGGCTGCGGACTAAAAAATTGTCTGAACGCATCGGTCAGACGGCCACCTTCTCCACCGCTCCTTCGTTGAATGACCGAAGCCTCCGCAACACGTTGTCCAGAACCAGGGATTTGTAACCTCCCAGTCTCTGGGAACGCGTTGCACAGACCTTTCTGCAAGGCCTCCCGAAGATGCCTCATCCTCTGCTCCCTCTGCGACGGCAAGATAAGGTCCGCAACCTTACTCTTGTAACGTGGATCAAGAAGGGTTGCCAGCCAGTAATGATCCCTCTCCTTGATCGCACGAATACAAGGATCCTTACGCAGGCTTTGCAGGATCAGGGAGACCATGCAGCGTAGGTTTGCTGAGGGATTCAGTGCCGAGTCCTCTGGGTCACTGAAGACGACATGATCCGCAGCCACCTTCTCCCAGCCACGTACAAGTCCATGGGTGTCTTAGGACTGTAATTGATCCCTTGAAGACTGCTGCTGATGCTGAGTGCTAGTCTCCACCTCCATACTGACACAATCCTCCTCCTTCTCCTCCTCCTCCTCGTCCTCATCCTGTGTGATAGCCGGGCCAGCAGGAACACTGTCCGGATAAAGGGGGACTTGAGAGGTAAGGAAGTCCTCCTCTTCCTGCCTCTGTTCTGCCTCAAGTGCCCTGTCCATTATTCCACGCAGCGTGTGCTCCAACAGGTGGACAAGAGGGACAGTGTCACTGATGCATGCGCTGTCACTGCTCACCATGCTCGTGGCCTCCTCAAATGGTGCCAGGACAGTGCATGCATCCCTGATCATGGCGCACTGGCGTGGGGAAAAAAATCCAAGCTCCCCTGACCCTGTCTTGGTGCCATATTGCAACAGATACTCATTGATGGCCCTCTGCTGCGTGTGCAGCCGCTGCAGCATGGCCAACATAGAGTTACACCTGGTGGGCATGTCACAAATTAGGCGGTTCTTGGGCAGGTTGTAATCCTTTTGCAGCTCAGCCAGCCGAGCACTGGCATTATATGACCGGCGGAAATGCCCACAGAGTTTCCTGGCCTGCTTCAGGACCTCCTGTAAGCCCGGGTACCTGCCCAAAACCGCTGCACCACCAAGTTAAGGACATGTGCCAAACAGGGCACATGGATCAGTTGTCCCTGTCCGAGGGCGGAGAGGAGGTTGGTGCCATTGTCAGAAACCACCTTTCCTGGCTTAAGCTGGCGTGGCGTCAACCACCTCTGAGCCTGCCCCTGCAGAGCTGACAGAATCTCTGCCCCAGTGTGGCTCCTGTCCCCCAAGCACACCAGCTCAAGCACCGCATGGCCTGCGTACTGGCGTAGCCCCTTGAATGCCTACGGAGCACCGCGGATTACGAGGACAAATCAGCACAGGAAGAGGCCATGGAAGAAGAAGACGAGGAGGGGGTGGAGGATTGAGGTGTGTCAGAATCACCAGTAGTAACATTTTGGAGGCGTGGTGGTGGAACAACCTCCAACACTACTGCACCTTGTCCTGCATCCTTCCCAGCTGCCAGCAGAATCACCCAATGCGCCGTGAAAGATAGGTAACGTCCCTGTCCATGCCTGCTGGACCATGAGTCAGTGGTAATATGCACCTTACCGCTGACCGCTCTGTCCATCGAGGCCAAGACATTGCCTTCCACATGCCGGTAGAGAGCCGGATTCGCCTTCCGTGAGAAAAAGTGACGTTTTGGAACCTGCCACTGAGGAACCACACATTCCACAAACTCACGGAAGAGGGCAGAGTCTACCAACTGAAAAGGCAGCAGTTGAAATGCTAGAAATTTAGCCAAGCTAGCATTCAACCGCTGGGCATGTGGATGGCTGGGAGCGAACTTCTTTCGGCAGTGCAGCAGCTGGGGCAGGTAAATTTGCCTGGTACAATCTGGCGTTGGTGTACCCATATCAGATTGCCCGCAAGTACTTGGCTGTGACGCTAATTCTACACCTTCATTCCTCTCAGTGCAGTTTTCAGAGAGGACTGAAGGTATAGTGGGGTTGGAGATCCCAGCTGATAAGAAACAAGGAGAGGTCCGCCTTGTTCTTTGGTGTGGGCCTTTTATATGTGCTTGCCAACAGACTGCATGGCAGGTCGACATATGTCTGGTCAAGCATGTGGTGCCCAAGCGGCTGATGTTTTGGCCACGCGAGATACGCTTTAGACATATGTTGCAAATGGCAACCGTGCGATCTGCTGCACACGTCTGAAAAAAGGCCCACACCAAAGAACTTTTGGAATAACACGCAGAGACAGCAGCGCCCTGCACATGCGGAGCTCTGCGGTGTGATGCAGTCAGTGTGCTGCCCTTAAGATGGCCCCTGGAGAGCATCCTGCCTCCTTGGAGATGTGCCTCCTCCTCCTCCTCCTCTCTCCTATCAGGCACCCACGTGGAGTCAGTGACCTCATCATCCCCTCCCTCCTCATCACTGGAGCCAATCTGGCAGTATGCTGCAGCTGGGGTAACATGACTGCCAGATAGCTGACCTTGTTGGGCACCCCCTCTCTCTGGGCTCACGATACTACCCCCTCTCTCTGAGCTCACGTTACTGCCTTCCTCCAGCTGGGTTCCATCATCGGAGCCTTCAAAACACTGGGCATCCTCCTGGAGCATTTACCCAACACTGTGGTCAAACAGTTCGGGGGACTCCTCAGGAGGACATTGTGGGGCTAGGGAAGGAGTGACTGATGCCATTGAGCCGAGGGAAGAGGCCGCTTTGGCAGCTGCTTTGCCAGACAAAGTACCCTGAGCCTGGGTGAGAGAGGATGAGGAGGAGGAGGACAGCTTGGTCATCCACTCTACCAAGTCTTGGGCATGGTGTGGCTCAACATGGCCAGCTGCCGAAAAGAAGGACAAGCGTTTCCCACGGTCACGTGCTGATGAGGATGCACCGTGTCCACGACCAGCAGCACTGTTGCCTCTAGACACAGAGCCTGCTTGCCCTCTTTTATTGCCTCGTGACTGTCTGCCTCTCATTGTTTGCCTTCCAGACATACTAATGGCCTGCAGCAATTGTTTTCAGTTAGTTTTAGGTGAAAACTGTGCAGAGGACACAGTACACTGAAAATACTTGCAGCTCTCTGCTTGTTGTTTTATTATGAGAACACCACTATTATAGTCACTAACTGTATTCAGGTGAGCTTTAGGTGAATGCTATGCAAAGCACACAGTAGTACACTAAGTGAAACACTGACTGTCTGCAGCTAGCACAATCACCGGCCTGCCTGTCACAGTATAGAGAATAACTGTATTCAGGTGAGCTTTAGGTGAACGCTATGCAAAGCACACAGTAGTACACTAAGTGAAACACTGACTGTCTTCAGCTAGCACAATCACCGGCCTGCTTGTCACAGTATAGAGAATAACTGTATTCAGGTGAGCTTTAGGTGATCGCTATGCAAAGCACACAGTAGTACACTAAGTGAAACACTGACTGTCTGCAGCTAGCACAATCACCGGCCTGCCTGTCACAGTATAGAGAATAACTGTATTCAGGTGAGCTTTAGGTGATCACTATGCAAAGCACACAGTAGTACACTAAGTGAAACACTGACTGTCTGCAGCTAGCACAATCACCGGCCTGCCTGTCACAGTATAGAGAATAACTGTATTCAGGTGAGCTTTAGGTGATCGCTATGCAAAGCACACAGTAGTACACTAAGTGAAACACTGACTGTCTGCAGCTAGCACAATCACCGGCCTGCCTGTCACAGTATAGAGAATAACTGTATTCAGGTGAGCTTTAGGTGATCGCTATGCAAAGCACACAGTAGTACACTAAGTGAAACACTGACTGTCTTCAGCTAGCACAATCACTGGCCTGCTTGTCACAGTATAGAGAATAACTGTATTCAGGTGAGCTTTAGGTGATCGCTATGCAAAGCACACAGTAGTACACTAAGTGAAACACTGACTGTCTGCAGCTAGCACAATCACCGGCCTGCCTGTCACAGTATAGAGAATAACTGTATTCAGGTGAGCTTTAGGTGATCACTATGCAAAGCACACAGTAGTACACTAAGTGAAACACTGACTGTCTGCAGCTAGCACAATCACCGGCCTGCCTGTCACAGTATAGAGAATAACTGTATTCAGGTGAGCTTTAGGTGATCGCTATGCAAAGCACACAGTAGTACACTAAGTGAAACACTGACTGTGTGCATCTAGCACAATCACCGGCCTGCCTGTCACAGTATAGAGAATAACTGTATTCAGGTGAGCTTTAGGTGAAAGCTATGCAAAGCACACAGTAGTACACTAAGTGAAACACTAACTGTCTGCAGCTAGCACAATCACCTGCCTGCCTGTCACAGTATAGAGACTAACATGAACAGATCTAGCTAAACTCAATACAGTGTATAAATATATATACAACACCTAGGATGCATATACATCCTCTACACACTGTAACAGCAGCTAACTGACTCGCCTGCCTGCTCTATTTAACTCAATATAAATGACACTGTCTCTCTCTCTGTAACTCTCTCTTTCACAAACGCCAACACACTACACAAGGCTGACTTCCAGGCGGCCTTATATAGTGTGGGGCGTGTAACTACTCCTCTGAGCCATGATTGGCCAAAGCCAATTACGGCTCTCTGTACAGACGGCGCTGTGATTGGCCAAGCATGCGGGTCATAGTGCATGCTTGGCCAATCATCAGCCAGCTATGCACTGCGATGCCACAGTGAATTATGGGCCATGACGCACCACTCGAATTTGGCGCATCAGGGCCCATAACGTTCGATCTTCGTTGAACGATCGAACAGCCGATGTTCGAGTCGAACGTGTGTTCGACTCGAATACGAAGCTCATCCCTACTTGCCATGAATATAATATAACATCTATAAGTGCCAAATTATGAATTTGAAATAATATTCTATCAGAAGGCCTGGCTTGCAGTCTCCACTCTAATTCATCCCAAAGATGTTCTGTCGGGTTGAGGTCAGGACTCTGTGCAGGACAGTCAAGTTCCTCCACCCCAAACTCGCTCATCCATGTCTTTATGGACCGTGTTTGTGCACTGGTGAGGAGTCATTTTGGGGCAGGAAGGGGCCCAACATTCGGCCCATGTGTACTAGGCTTAAGGACGATACACACAGAAATGAAACTGTTGAGTTTCTAGTGTCATTAGCAGTGGCTGGCAAGTAAAAAGAGATGTTGGGTCCAGTAAGTAGCTAAAAACCCATTCTTAGATCAAGAAATCTCTAGAGGTCATAAAGCAGGAATTTTAACAAAAACAAAACACAGTTTAAGGGGAGTTTTAAAAGGTACCATTGAATGAAGGTTTGAATGGTGTTTAGGCCTTCTTTAGGAACCTAATTTGACCACTTGAAATCTAATACCAATTTATTTTTAAGCCTTGCTTCAGTACGGTAGAAGTCTAATATTTGGAGACCAGTTGTAAGAGAACTGTCATTACACTCAGGGCGCACCCGCGCACGCGCACTAGGAACTCAGTAGATCACAGACGCGCCAATGCGCGTGCGCCAAGAAGCGTGCACGTCCGCAGGAGCGAGTCCACGCCTTCCTTTGGCACCAGACGGCCTATTTAAGGGGCGCACTGACCCCAGTTAGATGCTGACTGATCTTTAGCTGTTTCTGTACCTTTACGCTGCTGTTTACCTGCCTGACACCCGTTGATGAACCTTGGCTTTCCCTGATCTTGTTGCTGGACTTCCCTATACTTCTGGTTATCGGTCCTTGATCCCAGCTTCCTGTTTGACCCTGCTCCTGCCTGATGTCTCTGTACTTTGCTGCCTGCCTGCTACTAAACCCGGCTATCCATGTGACTATGCTCCTGTCTCCTCTTCGGCTCTACTCTGCAACCCGGGTATCTGCAACTTTGCTTCTGCGACTTGCTGCGACTTCCTGCCTTCCAAGAGTCGCATCATCTGCTTCAGGCTTCCAGGGCTACTTCTCCAGGCACTTGTGTTCCTCCTGTCTCTTTTGGTTTCTCTTGTCTCCACTCTCAGCTGGACCAGGACCAGAGATACAAGAGAGGCTGACCTCGTCACTTCAGACTCCGACCAGGTACGCGACACCAGTACACACCAAGTTGTCTAGAAGTTTAACCGCTTGAGGACCTCCGCACGCCGATGTACGTCGGCAGAATGGCACGGCTGGACACATGGACGTACAGGTACGTCCCCTTTAAGAGCCCAGCCATGGATCGCGACCCGCTCCTCTTCTCCGTGACCGTCCCAGCAGGAACAGCGGACCCGATCGCCGCTGGTGTACCGCGATCGGGTCACAGAGAGGAAGAACGGGGAGAGGTAAGTGTAAACAAACCTCTCCCTGTGCTTTCTAGTGAGCCTGTCACTGATCGTCTGTTCCCTGTAATAGGGAACGACGATCAGTGACGTCACATGCTAAGTCACGCCCCCCCCACATTAAGAAAAACAAATCAGGGCACACTTAACCCCTACAGCGCCCCCTCCTGGTTAACCCCTTCACTGCCAGTGTCATTTTTACAGTAACCAGCGCATTTTTATAGCACTGGTCGCTGTAAAAATGACAATGGTCCCAAAATAGTGTCAAAAGTGTCCGATGTGTCCGCCATAATGTCGCAGTCATGAAAAAAATCACTGATCGCCGCCATTACTAGTAAAAAAATTTTTTTTTTAGAAAAATGCCATAAAACTACCCCCTATTTTGTAAACACTTTAACTTTTGCACAAACCAATCAATAAACGCTTATTGCAATTTTTTTTACCAAAAATATGTAGAAGAATACGTATCAGCCTAAACTGTGGAAAAAATAATCTTTTTTATTATATTTTTTGGGGATATTTATTATAGCAAAAAGTAAAAAAACTTTTTTTTAATTGGCGCTCTAATTTTGTTTATAGCGCAAAAAATAAAAACCGCAGAGGTGATCAAATACCACCAAAAGAAAGCTCTATTTGTGGGAAAAAAGGATGCCAATTTTGTTCACGACCACGCAATTGTCAGTTAAAGCGACACAGTGCCGAATCACAAAAGGGGCTTGGTCCTTATGCTGCATATTGGTCCAGGTCTTAAGTGGTTGAACAGATATATCTTAATAATTTAAATTTTAATAAAGGTTTTAAATAAAAAGCCTTTTGTTTATATACAACATCTTTAAATTGTCCTTGATCTCTTTATTCCTCAAGCTGTATATGAAAGGATTTACAAAGGGAGTAAACACTGTATACAACAAGGACATTATCTTACTGAACGTTTGTGATTGTCCTTTCTTTGGAATCAGATATGCAGCAGCTAGGGTTCCATAAAATATAAACACAACCGTGAGATGGGAGCTACAAGTGGAAAAGGATTTCAGTCTTCCAGAAAAGGAGGACATCTTTAATATTGTTAAAACAATATAAGTATATGACACCACTATCACTAGGAAGGGTAATATTAGCACAGGAAAGCACAACAAGGTTGTTTCCATTTGAACTCTGGATGTATCTGAGCAGGAAAGTTCCATAAGAGGAATAAAATCACAAAATAAATGGTCAATAACATTCGATCCACAGAATTCTAGTTGACATATTTCAAGTGTTGATATTGATGCCACAGAACAGCTGAAAATCCAGGATACAAGAACTAGTTTAATGCAAAGTGTTTGTTTCATAATGGAGGAATAATGCAGAGGAGAGCAGATGGCTAGATAGCGGTCATAGGACATCACTGTCAGAAGGAAACATTCAAGTGTTTCTATTGTGCCAAAGACATAAAATTGAGTGATGCAACCAGGAAAGGATATGGAGGTCCTCTCATGTAGAACAATATTTAATATGTTAGGAGCAATATCTGTGATCAGCATGATGTCAGATACAGAGAGTTGGGAGAGGAAGAAGTACATGGGGGAATGAAGGGTCTTTCTGTAATATACCAGAATTATGATCAAAAAGTTTCCACATATTGTCACAATGTATATAATAAGGACCAAGGTGAAGATCAGCACATTATATACCGCCATGTTGTTAAATCCCAAAAAGAAGAATGTGGTGACATTATCTTTATGTGTGGTCTGTGTGAAAGCAGAAAATATTTATATAACTTTTTATGTATTAACCATACCAGACGTTGACTTGCAAAATGATTGATAGCAAATAAGGTGAACCTGTGACTTTGAATACAGCTTGGTAAATGAGAAATAAAAAAATAAAAAACACCATTTTTTTATTAACACATACAGGCAGTCCCCGACTTACGAACGGCCTCAATCCCTTCTGCTTGTGCTCCACGCTGGTCCTGGATAACCCCGAGCAGCTGTCTTTCCACATTCCACACAACAGTACTTTATGTACTGCATGGCCAGAAGAGCCCCAGGAGCGCCCGGAACATCCCACATCCCTGCACAGGCAGAAGTCGGAACATCCCACATCCCTGCACAGGCGGAAGTCGGAACATCCCACATCCCTGCACAGGCGGAACCCGGAACATCCCACATCCCTGCACAGGCGGAAGCCGGAACATCCCACATCCTTGCACAGGCGGAAGTTACACTTACAAGCAGTGTTCCGACTTATGAACACATTCCACTTACGAACAAACCTACAGTCTCTAATGTGTTCGTAACTCGGGGACTGCCTGTATTTGGTTGATTGAAGTGACCTTGGCTTCATCTTATTTAATAAGCTCAGTGAATGTTTTCTTTGCTAATTGGACAGTCTCTATTCTTTTAGTTCATTTTTAATATAAGAAAAATTACATGACCATTGAGAAGAAATGGAACTCTGAGCAAATAAAAAATATCATATGTTTGTGAAACAATAAATAAATAAATAATTAAATAACATATGTACAATACATACATGACAAGTTAAAAAAAATTAGCAAGAAGGGAGTTACTATATATATATTTAGTACTATACTACAAATACTATATATATATATATATATATATATATATATATATATATATTTAGTACTATACTACAAATACTATATATATATATATAGTATTTGGGTCTAGGTATACTTTAATTCCATTACAGTAGTGGAAAACAATGGCACACAATGCAAAGCAAATGGATAGATCAAGTTATAAAATTTTTCATTTGTCGTAATGATTACTGTTTCAATCAATTAAAGCATTATAACTTGGTGAATTTAGTCTGAAATTATCTTGTAAACTACTTATAAATTGAACATACTCTATTTACTAATGATCTCTGATGAAAACCCATATTTTTTGAAAATTTAACTTAATTAAAAAAATTCCCCCCCAAAAAAATGTAGATTCTTTTTTTTTTGATAACAGAAAATGAAAGTGTCAATATTAAAAGTGTAACAATATTACATGGATTTCTTCATGAGAGAGTTTTCTACCAGTTTTTCTATTGGGATAAAAGCCGAATGTCATACATGAAAAGAAGAAAAAATAAAAAAAGAAGAAAAACAAAGGTGAAAATACTGTCAAATGTGTCAAAATAATGTCAACAATTAAATATATAGTTCTGTTTTTTTTCTTCTTTTACTAGTGTTTCTTTTTAACAGGAAAAAAAAATAGACCTACAAAGTCATGAATGGAAAGAAAAATAGAAAGAGAGGGAGAGATAGAATACAAATAAGTATCTTATATATCTAGTGTAAGTGTAAAGCATATGATGTGTATCAGTGGATAAGCCCAGTTGACTGAATAGGAAACCTTTTTTCACACAAACATTTATATGTTTCTTTGCAGATTAAAGATTCCATAGAGAGTTATCAAGATCTCTTTGGGTTTACGTTGGTGACTGTAATAAAAATAAATGTATTTATTTTTTTTCAAAATAAAATACACAATACAATACAAGTAAATAATTGCTCAGAAACTATTTAAAGTTAAAGGAAAGCTAGAGTTAGGCTTTATAGCCTAACTTCAGTTTTCCTTTCATTTTACATCAACCTTTGCAGCTATAACAGCTTAAAATCTTCTGGGAAGGCTGTCCACAAGGTTTAGGAGTGTGTCTATGGGAATGTTTGACTATTCTTCCAGAAGCACATTTGTGAGGTCAGGCACTGATGTTGGACGAGATGGCCTGCCTCGCAGTCTTTGCTCTTATTCACCCCAAAAGTGTTCTATCAGGCTGAGGTCAGGACTCTGTGCAGGCCAGTCAAGTTCCTCTACCCCAAACTCGCTCATCCATGTATTTCTGGACCTTGCTTTGTGCACTGGTGCAAATCATTTGGTGGAGGGGGGATTATGGTGTGGGGTTGTTTTTCAGGGGTTGGGCTTGGCCCCTTAGTGCCAGTGAAGGGAACTCTTAAGGCATCAGCATTCCAAGACATTTTGGACAATTTCATGCTCTCAACTTTGTGGGAACAGTTTGGGGGTGGCGCCTTCCAGTTTCAATATAACTGAACACCAGTGCACAAAGCAAGGTCCATAAAGACATGGATCTGTGCTCCATCAAAGTCTTTGGGCCCCCTGTGACAAGCCCACTGGAGGATATCTTCCTTTAGAGAGTAATTGTGCAGGCAGCAGAGGACATCTCTGGGTCTGTCTTCAGGGGGATTCCTGGGTCATAAGGTCCTGTTGACCCTGTCAATAGCAATGGTGGTCTCAGGGGGGTGCTCCAAGTATGTGTTAATTATGATGATTGCAGTTGTTTTAAGGTCTGTCTGCTTCTGAAAGGACACAAATTCTTATGTTGCGTCTGCGATTTCGATTTTCCAAATCGTTCAGAAGCAGATGCAGTTGTGCAACTTGGACTGACACATCGTCATGTGTCACTTATGAACTGGGGGCTTCTTGATGGAGGGTGGTAGTGTCAGTTTCCAATGAGGAGACTCAAGTCGCTACCTTGGCCACCTCTTGTTTAAGCCCTATTAGCTCTCCGTGGAGTGCCGTCTCTACACGTGAGGCTAATGTGTCAAAGTCCTCTCTGGTAGGCAATTTCTTCAAGAGAGCCTATAGGGTCTGATCATTGAGAAGTGCAGAAGGGGACTCTTGTGAGGGCAATACAGTATGGGTAGTACTCACTGTGGAAGCCGTTAATGATCAGTGGCATGCCTGTTCAGAAGTTCTGATGCTGGGAGGTCTGGGAGCACAATAGAGCCCTGTACCTTGCCAATGTGTGGAGTGATGAGCTGCCAACCACCTCCCCAGGGCTGCAGAGAGATGTAAGGGAGTGTAAGCAGGGTAGGCAACAAGAGAGGTCGCTTGGTGGTGAAATTGGCGGCATGTTGTTGCCGTGATCAGACCTCTCTCTTTCCCTTTCAGCTGCAGGCAGGCTAAGCTTCGTCCTCACAGCAGGGGCCAGTGCCATCTTGGCCAGGTCCGGGGTAGAGGCAGCCGGGTGCACCAGGATCAGGAACTGCTTCATGGAGGCAGTGGAATCAAGACGGTTGTGGTACCGCTTCCCTGTCTTGCAAAGCGACTTGGAGAGAAGAAAATGTGGGGTAAATCTAATCAATGGTGCCGCAGGAGGGCCGTGGGCCGGGAGCTCAGAGAAGACAAAACTTCACGCCTCCATGCCGAGACCACGCCCATTCAGGGCTTCCTTTTTTATAGAGTGTGGAAAGACTAATTTTACATATTTTATGCACACTTTTAAAAAACTGTTCAGAATGTCCACTTTTTGGGAAAGCGGTAGAACAAGAAAACAAGAAGATTGCACCTTACAATTATTACATTTTACTACATATTACTACTTACGAACCGGGTACTGCGGAGACCCTCTGCCGTTCTGCGTGGTCCATCCGCTGTTCTGCGCATGCTCGGCCAGACGGAGCCTCTGAAAATGTCGAGAATGTCCGTAATTCCCCTCGCATGCGCAGAACGGCATTCGACGGAACATCGGAAAACATCGGAAATGTCCGTAATTGTCGTTCTGCGCAGGCGCGGCCGACTTACAAACATTTACAAAATACAAACAGGAGGAAAGTCCCTAACGGGTTCATAACCCGGGGACCCCCTGTACTTGACAGCACAGCTTTTATACAGTTTTTGGAAAAGCCACTATTACTGATGAACAGAGTGAAGATTGAACATTTAAATACCTTAATTAGACTGTATTTTTGCAGATTTATGATGTAAGTATTGTACCTATTTAGGCAAAAACTCTCATCCTTATTATTGAGAGGCAGACTGTTATTTTTCTGACACATAATCAAGAAATAACAGAGATTTTCTGCACATATCATAAATAGTGCTCATCAGAGGCAATTCAAGAAAGACAAAGCAGGCAGACTCCATCCGTAAATGCAAAAAATAAATTTTATTCTTTCTGGGACAAAGGGGAGAAATGTTTTGAGTAATTAGCTGCACATACTTCTGAGCACGCTTCATAGACCGTAATTAACCACTTAAGCCCCGGACCATTTTGCAGGCCAAAGACCAGGCCACTTTTTGTGATTCGGCACTGCGCCGCTTTAACTGACAATTGCGCGGTCGTGCGACGTGGCTCCCAAACAAAATTGACGTCCTTTTTTTCCCACAAATAGAGCTTTCTTTTGATGGTATTTGACCACCTCTGCAGTTTTTATTTTTTGTGCTATAAACAAAATTAGAGCGACAATTTAAAAAAAAATTTAATACTTTTTACTTTTTGCTATAATAAATATACCCAAAAAATATATAATTATTATTTTCCTCAGTTTAGGCCGATACATATTCTTCTACATATTTTTGGTAATTTTGGCATTTTTATTAATATTTTTTTTTTAACTAGTATTGGCGGCGATAATCGATTTTTATCATGACTGCGACATTGTGGCGGACAAATCGGACACTTTTGACACCATTTAGGGACCATTGTAATTTTTACAGCGATCAGTGTTATAAAAATGCAAATACTGTGAAAATGACACTGGCAGTGAAGGGGTTAACCACTAGGTGGCACTGTAGGGGTTAAGTGTGACCTAGGGAGTGATTCTTACTGTTAGGGGGCGTGGCTTGCCATGACACATCACTGATCGCTGTTCCTGATGAGAGGGAACACCATCAGTGACAGTGTCACCTAGGCAGAACGGGGAGATGTTGTGTTTACACTAACATCTCCCCTTTCTTCAGGTCTGTGACCCGATTGCGGGACACCGGCGGCGATCAGGTCCGCGCGTCTGGTGGAAGCGGTCACAGATCTCGCGACAGGGTTGCGAGGGCAGCGGTGCGCTCACGACAGGGTCGCGCGGGCGGTGGCGCGCTCGCGACCAAACGGTCGGCAATTTAAAGGGGACATATATATACGCCCATGTGCCTGTCCGTGCCATTCTGTCGACGTAAATCTGCGTGCGGGGGTCGGCAAGTGGTTAGGGAAGGTAAAGAGTAATGGCCGGAATACACAATAAGAATATCGGCCGAAAATTTCTGTTCTGCGAACGATCGGCCGATATTCTACTCGTTGATGCCCAACAAGTAATACCCGATATCGATATTATGAACGAAAAAGTTTAATTGAAAAAATGGAAAAATTGTGTTGTATCATTTGACAAGGAATGATATTCTATTCGTTGGTGTGACGGACGTCAATAAAAAATATTTCAAACATTAGTACGCATGACCGGAAATAGTCGACGACCCGCCGGAAGCAGTGTTAAAGAACGATGTTTCATAAACACGAACAAAAAGTTCCAAATAAACACAAAGAAATCAGAACAAAGGTCTCGAATAATTAAAAAAAAAAAATTCTCGTATTGTATATTATTTATTAAATTATTATATTTACATTAATAGTAAGATATATTGATATATATATTGATGTACATATACAGATAGAGAGAGTGTGTTCTTTCAATTTGTAAAAACTCCCCTATTATGTGTAGCATGATTTAATGAAAGATAATCATATACCATGTGTATTTTGTTCTTTCCATATTTTATATATATATATATATATATATATATATATATACTGTATATACTCGAGTATAAGCCGAGTTTTTCAGCCCATTTTTTTGTGCTGAAAATGCCCCCTCGGCTTATACTCGAGTCACCTTTTTGTGCCTAATCTACCGGAACTTTGAGGACTCGGTACCGGCTGGCCGTAGGTTCCCTAAACCCCAAACATGGCACACATGTAGCCCCACTCTTCTTATACAAGTGTGCAAAAAATGTTGTCCGAGAGACCTACGGCCGGGGAGCACTGATTTTTCAAAGCCGGGCACTCCTTCCATAGACTCCCATGTTAAACGTCAGTCTAGTCATGGACACAATTAGGCATGGGCACAGTGAGGCATGTATATGGACACAGTGAGGCAAAGTGAGGCACAGTAAGACACGCAGATGGACACCCTAGGCTTATACTCGAGTCAATAAGTTTTCCCAGTTTTTTGTGGTAAAATTAGGTGCCTATCGGCCGGTAGTAGATCCCCTGGACCTGAAATTCAGCACACATGTAGCCAAAATTTTCCTCTATAAGTGTGCAAAGTTTTTTGTCTGGGGAACCTACGGCCGGGGAGTACTGATTTTTCAAAGTCTGGCACCCCTTCCATAGACTCCCATGTTAAATGTCAGTCTAGTCATGGACACAATTAGGCATGGGCACAGTGAGGCATGTATATGGACACAGTGAGGCACAGTGAGGCATGCAGATAGACACCCTAGGCTTATACTCGAGTCAATAAGTTTTCCCAGTTTTTTGTGGTAAAATTAGGTGCCTCGGCTTATATTCGGGTCGGCTTATACTCGAGTATATATATATATATATATATATATATATTTATATCAAAATAAGAAAATAAATAAAATAAAAATAATAACCATTTTCTTTTGCAACAATAGTCACCAATTGGAAAAAAAGGGCATTGATTCATTGTCGTTGCCATCAGAGTCCACATTTCAGTATGTTTGGTCTGCAACTGGAACACCCTGTCCATATACATATGTAAACATTTATTTGTTTTATAAAAAATCACATAGAAAGAAGACACCATAAATCATGAAAAAAAACTTTTTTATTGTGTGGGTTTTTAAAATGGTCATAAAGGTAGCCCTCAATTACCGAAACGTTGATTTTTTTTATAAAAAATACAAAAAACAAAATATAGAGACACATATATTTATATATTTATATATAGTGCAATGGTATGCATTGTAATGGAGACACAACACTAACAACAATTAACAAATAGTGCAAATTTGCCAGATTAGACGTGCTACAGTGCTTTATAAAACACACTGATCAAACAATCCTGATCAATGGGAAATGATATAGCTTGTTCTTATTTCTATCTATCTATAAGTCCTTGATGGTTAATTTTCAAACATCTGTATGCCATATAATACAGAGATGCAATGGGATGGAAAGTTAAAGCATTACCTAAAAAAAACATATTTTTTTATCTTGGCATTGTGCAAAGGTATGCATAACGGAGACATAATGCTATTAACAAAAGGTGCAAATAAAGCCATCTTTTGAAGTGATTATTAGTGATTTAGAAAACACAAAGATTCTACAATCATGATCAATAAGAAATGGAGTTAAAAAATATGTATTTTTATTCTAGAGTATCCGTGTTGCCAGCCCTCCTGATTTAAGAATTGTACCTGTGGGAAACGACCGCCCTGGCTAGAGCTCCGAATCACAGTTTAATAATAATATACATGTTGTATATTATTTTTATTTTTCAGTGAGATACTTGACACTGCATCTATTGATGCCCCTTCTGAACCCGTGCCATCTCTGGTATCACTGCATTGGATTTCTTGTTTAGTATTATCAATGTCAAAGTCCAGTACAATAGGAAGGTCATCATCCTCATGGAATCTGGGCTTGTTGTAGTCTTCTGTATCCTGTTGTATGTTCTGTGTGTCTAAACAAACACAACAAAAATAACATCTAGCACATAACATGTAGTGTTTCTGCAATCCCACATACCATTAAAACATGTTTACATCCATGCCTACCACATATTTTGTTGTCCTCATAAATCCCATTGCATCATCATACATACCCAATGTCCTTTTGTCATCCTGCGTGTAGTAATGTCCTTCTCTTATCAGTTAACATAGCCCTTAGCTCCAAATCCTTTCATGAGTGCTGAGTATGTTTTTAAAAAAGCATGGCTTTAAATTTACTACGTACGTGTTCCCCCATTTTAGGTGCTTTAAATGTGAACATTATTATAAATTAACTGTGTTAAAATAAATGTGAAACTCAAAAAAGCACCCAAAGTCCTAAAAACTGTACTCATTGTCAAAAAAAGGAAAATAGAAACTATCCATACATTGCATAAACACCACAGATGGTTACACAAATTTCAAGAGACCCCATGTTGACACAGACCCCATTTGTGACAGTGATTAAACATAGCATAATAACGTAAATTACAATTTACCTGCATCGTTACGAGTCTGTGCTTGAGAAGTTGAACTACCAGGCATCTGTTCATCATGATGAAGACCTACTACTGTCAATTCCTCATCAATTGGATCCACTGTAGACTTCTCTGATGTGGAACAACTGGATATCTTTTTCAGGATGCGTGATCGCCTCTTGGCCTTGTTATCTTTAAATATATAAATATATAATTATATATTATAAATATGTAATTATTATTAATTGCATGGTGTATAATACATAAAGCATGTCTTTATATTTCTACTTACGTTTTCTGATAATCTTGTGGATTTCATCAAGCTTTTCTTGCTCCCTGTGTTTGAGATCTTTGGAACGTTCAATTCCATGCTTCTGTGAAATTACATCAATGACCTTGTCCAGTATCTTGTCTTTTCTAAAGTTGGGCCTATCATAGTTGCTTAATTTGCCATCATAATCAGTTTTCTCAAAGATGCGCACAAGTTTGATCATTTCTCCTCTTGTCGTTAGTGTGGCCTTCATTTTCTTCCTATTATCCCTTCTTTGTTCTTGCCTGTTCCTCTCTCTATCCCCATGCTGTGGCTGAATGAGTGGAGCAGCGGCGGAACTGATGTGTCGCAGTTATTTGGCCGTGACGTGTACACAGGACAGCACTGCTGAAAAAAGAGGTGGAGGCATGCATGCGCACTAGCGAGAAAACAACGTTTTACTGTACGGCCTGCTGCAAACAGTTTGTTCCCGTGCACAGAAATGACCTTTTAAAGATTATTCTCACGAGGATCTCGTGTGGATAATAATCGTTACAAAGATTCATCCCAGGTGGACTGGGGGACAATAGCTGGTGAGATATTGGGAATATTCGTATAGTTTGTGAATGCTTACTGTACTTTGCTTGAAAAGTATAAAAATGTTTTGTTCTTTTGTCTTTCAGGAGTGATGACAGATAAATTTACTTCACCAGATTTCTTACCACAGTTTATAGACATATATAGGGAAATGCCATGTCTATGGAAAACTAAAACAAAATAATATTCTGACAGATCAAAAAAGCATGAGGCCTATGTCAAGCTGGCTGAGCTATGCACTGCAGTAAATCCACATGCTACTGTGAAGTATGTGAAATCTAAAATAGAAAATATGAGAACTGTTTTAAAAAAATAACTCAACAAAATAAAAGAATCACAAAAGTCTGATGTAGGTGCTGAGGATGTGTACGTTCCAAGACTGTGGTATTTTGACATTCTTCGTTTCCTGACTGATCAGTAGGGATTAGCTTCGAGTTTGAGTCGAACTCATGTTCGACTCGAACATTGCCCGTTCGCTCGTTCGCCGAACAGCGAACAATTTTGGGTGTTCGTGGCAAATTCGAAAAGCCGCGAAACACCCTGTAAAAGTCTATGGGAGAAATCTAAAGTGATAATTTTTAAGGCTTATATGCAAGTTATTGTCATAAAAAGTGTTTGGGGACCCGGGTCCTGCCCCAGGGGACATGAATCAATGCAAAAAAAAGTTTTAAAAACTGCTGTTTTTTCGGGAGCAGTGATTTTAATAATGCTTAAAGTGAAACAATAAAAGTGAAATATGCCTTTAAATTTCATACCTAGGGGGTGTGTATAGTATGCCTGTAAAGTAGCTCTTGTTTCCCGTGCTTAGAACTGTCCCTGCACAAAGTGTCATTTCTGAAGGAAACAAAGTCATTTAAAAGCACTCGCGGCTATAATGAATTGTCGGCTCTGGGCAAAACAGAGAAAAGTCATTGATAAAAAATTTTAAAAAATGCGTGGGGGTCCCCCCAAATTCAATTACTAGGCCCTTCAGGTCCGGTATGGATATTAAGGGGAACCCTGAGTCAATTTTTTTTTTAAATGGCGTGTTTTGTCATATACATATATATCAAATAGAGCACATTTGGGAGAAGAAGTAATATATGTATAGGGAAGTGACAGTGCATGTCATTAGCATAAACGAAATAATCCAATTCAACATAATGAGGAGCAATATGTAACATTTAATGGGGATGAATAAATGACATTACAAACTTTTACTGAATATATTCAAATAGCTGGGAGCATACTCATCTGATGAGTAAAATTACATAACACACGTTTATCTGCTTACAATTATCTGCATACAACTATATGTCATCCTGCCAGTCCACAGCACCACTACCAACAAAGTAATTAATGTAATGTATTCTGTTTTGCCTTGCTGCTTGTGTTGATAACCTTGGGTGAGAATTTCCAATTGGTGTCAGGATATCTGGAGTATCACGCAAATCTGTCGGGCAGAGGAACTTGGAGGAGATTTCAATCTTTCTGTATCTGCTCCTGTATGTGCTCCAGAAGATACATACTTTGCAGGATTGCGTCACAGGAAATTGTGAAGGGCGCAACAACAAAGCACTACTTGATCTATTTTAGGTACAGTCAAATTTATTGTGGTAAGGAAGCCAGGATTCCAAAGGCATTTTCAACTACTCTGCGAGCCCTTGAGAGTCGGTAATTGTAAATTCTTTGTTCTCTTGTAAGGTTTCGAAAAGGAAAAAGCTTCAGAAGATGCTCTCCCAGAGCAAGTGCGTCATCAGCGAGGAACACAAAGTTTAAGTTTCCAGCCGTTTCCTGGGATGTGGGTAAATTCAGTGATCCATTTTTAAGACATTGCTAGAACTCGGTTTCTTCGATAACCCCTCCATCCAAGTTCCTACCATTTTTACCAACATAAACAAACATAAATTCCTAATTAGCATTGACAACTGCTAGAAGGATTATGCTGAAAAATCCTTTATAGTTGTAGTAGAATGAGCCATAGTGTGCTGGGGGTGAAATTCTAATATGTTTCCCATCTATCGATCCGCCACAATTTGGGAAGTTCCACTTTTCATTAAATGGCTTTGCCGTTTCCATCCAATCCTCTTCAGTTTTTGGAAGCTACGGACACATAACAAAATTGATAATTATTATCATTTTAAAGATATAATGGTCTTTTCATCTACATAACATTGCTACTTAACACCTCTACACATAATAACATTATTCAAAAAAAATTTGTATTATATTACCTTAATGTACTCCTTCTGAAGGACCTTGATAATTGCGCAGCAAGTCTCATGAATTATCCTTCCTAGAGATTGAGAGGATATTCCGGTACTGTATTTCAGGTCCTGCAGGCTTCTTCCTGTTGCTAAGAACCTCAGAGTGGCAATAAGTCTTTGCTTAGCAGTGATGGAGTCCCGCATAACTGTGTCTTGCTTTGTTTTGTTTTTTGATAATTGTTTTTGAAAACAGGCATCAGACATCCTCAAGTAGTTCTTGTAGTCATCTGGATTGTTCTCTTTCAACTCTCGGATTAGTTGCATATGTGAATACTTATCCCTGTTCTGCAGCCACTGTTTGGTCCACATTCTTTGCTTTCTAGTTTTCTTTTGGCAATATTTATGGATGGCTAAAACACCCAGTCCAATAATACTAATTTTGGACCTCTGGGCCTCATCAATTTTGAATCTAAACCGTACGCTTGTGAACACACACACAATGAACATATACTATGAACGCCCATTGATGCTTCCACTACGAAATCTGCGGATATTTCGATTCTGATGCCGGTCATTTTTTAACAGGTTGCGTAGGAACGTTCGTGCTGGGCAGAAAGGTGGGGCTACAAGGTCACACGCACACTACATCACTTCCACTTGTGCGTGACACGTCAACACTATGTATTAAATCGTTTGCTCTTTTAATGATTTTTTTCGATGGGTTAATGTTGGCAACGACTTCGACCAACGAACGCTGTTTCGTTGGTCGGCTGTCGAGCTATCGGCCGATTTTCTTACCGTGTATTTCACACTTAAGACCAGACAGTTTTCATGTAAGATATCACTATTAGGTCACACTACTTGGAGACTGTGTATTCCAAATTTCACATCTGGGGAGCAGCATGAGGATATATGGAAACATAGAAACAGCAAGCTTTTTCAAAATTAGGTTTTGCATATTTTATGCACCATTACTAAACACAATGATTCTTGCAGAGAAAAAGATAGACCCTGGGCAAACATTGCCTGTTTTGTGCTACTGTCAGATGGGTGTTGGTGGTGACCAATCCCTGTGAACCCAACAGCAAAAAATTCTTTCAGAGCAGTGGATGGATCCTGCTTTAGCAAACATTCACTATATCTGCAATTATGACACAGCAGTGAAACAAATTGGGTGCTGGTGGTGCCCAAATACCATAAGCCCACAGAATAATTCCTGCAGGGCACATGATGGACCCT
This sequence comes from Rana muscosa, assembly GCA_029206835.1. NCBI lineage: Eukaryota > Metazoa > Chordata > Amphibia > Anura > Ranidae > Rana > Rana muscosa. Next base: position 362,698,972 of record CM055118.1, on the reverse strand, counting down.
GCTTTACCAAACACTCAGGTATGTGCAGCAATACAAGCTTTATTTAGAGAAAATGAAGCGATATAAAGGTCTGTTTAGTTACAATAACAGTTTATAACTTCTGGGAGGGAACATACTGGGTGATTAAATACCAAAGCAACGTTGAGATTTCAATGTTCTCTCGTTACAACAGTAGTAAGCAGGTCTGATACTGCCTCTTTCCCTCATGTTTAAAATAAGGTGTACCGAAAAATAAAGAGCATCATAGTTAACTTAAAACTTGAATTTGTACTGTAATGTTTGGGTCGGCAAGTCTGTGTCGTCTAGGAGCTTGGTTCTAAACCCAATTGCAATGGGGGATGTGTTTATTGTACGTGGATGTGTTATAAGCATATAATCCAGTGTGGTTTGTCCAGCGTGTGGTGGTAGCAGTGATAATCGGCCTGGAGTCTCAAAAATTGTCTGTGATCCGTATGGATGCAGTCACCGGACCTCTAGCAACCAGTACAGAGTGAGGAGTGTCTGGAAGGCCTAGTTTACGCTTAAGTTGCTCGGGCAAGATAATGAAGAGTATTTGCTACATACTCTGGAGGGTATGGGGGGGGGTAATGGGAAGCATTTCATATGAGGTGGGGGGGGTCAAAAAGAGGGACCATGGGTATGGGGGGGTGGAGTAGTCTATAGTTCGGTAAATGTAGAATATGTAGGGAGTCCTTCAGCGGTAGAGAGGGAGGGAAATCAAGGTGGAAGAGAGGAGAGAGATGGGGGGTCCTTCCTCTTCCTCCGATCTGATAAAACAAATGAACAACCTTCAATGGGTCAGTATTTGGGAGTATTCATTGGTTGTTTTGAAGTGTTGCTAGCAAGACCATATTTTCTGAAACTTGTAAGATGTCTTGTTGGCTTGATGTACCAGGGCTTCCATTTCCTCAACTTTGTTTATGCGCCGGAACCAATCTGATATTGTTGGCGGGCTGGTTGATTTCCACTAGGCTGGAATAGTCATTTTGGCTGCATTGACTAAGTGTAAGGGAAGGGAACACTTGTAGTCTTTTTGAGGAATAGAAGAATGATGTAGGAGCATTTGGGCCGAGAGAAGTTGATCGAGTAGGTGGTGATCTGTGTAATAAGGCGGTGTACTTCTGTCCAGAAGGGTTGGATTATAGGACAGGACCACCATATGTGTAGAAGTGATCCTTCCTTGTCTGAGCATCGCCAGCAGTTTGGGGGGATAGCAGGGGATATTTTGTGAAGTCTGAGGGTTTTTTTTTACCATCTGGAAAAGACCTTAAATCCATTTTCTTGTGTAGAGACATTGATTGTCCCCTTATTTATACCAGAGCAGATGATCTCCCAGTCTTCATCTAAAAGGTCTATCGCAAGTTCTCTTTCCCACTTTAGGCTAGCTATGTTGAATTTGGGATTGATATCAGAGAACAAGATAGTGTATAAGTCAGAGATCAGGTTTCTTTGCGGCTCTTTTCTTGTGCATAATGCTTTGAATGGTGTATGTGGTCTAGAATATTCAGGACGTAATAGGGGTTTGTCCAGAAAGTGTCTTTATTGTATATATAACCTGAAGGGGAAGGAATGACCTGGTATCTGTGCAATTAATGTGGGTTAGGTCAGGAAGCCAGCCTTACCCGCTGAGAAAAAGTGTTCAGCTCTGATGTTGGGATGGGGACCGAAGTCCGATAGAAAGGTGTCTAATAGGCCTGGGGAGAATGCCGGGTTGTGGCAAATGGGGGTTAGTGGGCCCAGAGAGGAAGATATGTTCAGTTTGTGGCAAGTTATTTTGAAGATGTGTAGCGTGTTGCCATTTAACAGATGTTGTTTGAATTCTTGTGATATGTGGGACATAGCGATTCTACGACTGTTTCAGGCTTTCTTCAGTTTAACTGGTGGTCTAGTCTAAGCTCACATGTAAATGCATAACCGTTGCAACTCAACCCACATAACCCAAGGCTGTATGTTATGAGTTAGGGGTTTAGCTGGGTGTATATGGCTGTGAGGAGTGAGCATAAGGGCCGGAAAACAGGTGGGGTAGACTATAGGTGGAAGATAGGATGATAGCTTGTTATTCATGGGAAGTATACCTGTGGACATGCAGACAGCCTGATAGGGATGTACAATTATGTGTACTTTTGCCTACTATTATGAACCCGTTGCTTGGAGGGGGGTGATCATAGGGGCTTTAGGACAGTCTGTAAAGGGAGTGGGTTACTGCGGGTTATTAGTTTTAATAACAAGAGCTCAATGTCTTTCTGGTGTGAGCGGTAAGAATGGAACCAAATATGGCTAATTGAATATGTGTATGCAATCCCTATGAGGCTGTCCAGCACCTGGAGATTTCAAATTGTTAGTTTCGTATATGCATGTAGATCATACATGTATGTTACAGTTAAGGTAGGGGCGGGTTAAAAATAGAGCAAATGCTTTTTGATTTAACCCCTTATGCCACGTACACACGATCAGAAATTCCGGCAAGAAAAGTCCGATGTGAGCTTTTTGTCGGAAATTCCGACCGTGTGTATGCTCCATCAGACTTTTGCTGTCGGAATTTCCGCCAAGAAAAGATCATCTGTAGCAATTCCCACGCACAAAATTCCTACGCATGCTTGGAAACAATTTGACGCATGCTCGGAAGCATTGAACTTAATTTTCTCGGCTCGTCGTAGTGTTGTAAATCACCGTGTTCTTGACGATTGAAATTTCAGAGAACTTTGTATGAGCATGTGTATGCTTGCCAAGCTTGAGCGGAATTCCGTCGGAAAAACCTACCAAGGTTTTTCCAACGGAAATTCTGATCGTGTGTACGCGGCATTAAGGTTACCTTAGTACAGCTCCTAGGATAATTGATAAGGATATGTCACCAGTCTCCATAATCTGTGTGGATAAAGGCTGCCTGTGAGTAGCTCATACGGGGTATGGTGAGTATTTTTAGTGCCTTAAAGTTGTACTTCGATTGACAAGTCGTTCTTGTCCCAATTAGATTTAGTATTCGTCAGGAGAGTTTAAAAAATCGGGAGAATTTAGAGTCATGTGGGCTGTTAGGGTATTGTGAGTTGCTGGATTGTGCTTACAGACATAAGTGAGAGAGTGGGGTCTCATCAATCATCCTATGAGGTTGTTTTTATCCTCTAGTGTAGTACCAAAAAAAAAAGGAGGGGGGGCGGGAGGATCAGTTTTTCTTCCATTGGCGTTTGCATATCTTATTCACTAGGACCATGTGGTGGGGTCCTGAGTTCATACAGGAAGCGGATTCTGGATTGCATGGGCCCCCGAGGGTGAATCGTAAAAGAGACAGCCAGGGGGTACAGCAGTTAGTTTGGTCAGCTTTGTTGGTGTGTGGGGTTCACGTAGGAAACACTCAATGTGGAATAGATTGCAGGGAGAGGGGGCGTCTGGGAATAGGAAGCAGAGGTGAAATCCAGAGAGATCCCACAAGTCCACAGCCATAAAACAAATTCTGAGGAAGTAGTGAACAATTACATCCATGTATGGAGCTGATCTTCGGACGGCAGAGGCACAGGGCAGCAGTGGGCAGCGTCTTCATGCTGCATGTTTACATGGGTGGGTGGAGCGGTATTGCGGTAACAGGGCAACTTGTAAATAGAGGAAACTGTACTTATCTGAACTCAGAAGCCCTCAGTGGATCGTTTACAGTGAGCTCTTCGGGATTGTGGTGCCTTTGTGGGACAAGTGTCATACTGCAGACCTGGAGCGGAGCGATGAGACCGGGCTTCGGATGGAGACCGTTGTCCGTGGAATCTTTGTTCTTGGGTTTCCATGGGTTCAGCTCTGGATCACGCCTGTTTCACAGTGGATGGGCGAAATTCAGAATACCATTCTGCTACGTCCACTAGTGGTATATCTAGTGTTTCGCAGAAATGCTGCAGATCTTCCGGGACCCTGAGGAGAGCATTGCGGCCTTTGGTGGAAGCTGACAGGCAGAAGGAGAATTTCCACCTGTATTGGATTCCTTTTGTGCAAAGAACATCCAGGAGTGGGCAAAGTTCTCGGTGGTGCTGGAGCGTGATGTTTGACAGGTCTTGGAAGAATTTATTCTCAGCACCACCGAACAATAGTTGGGTGCGGTTGCGCGCCTTCCTTAAGATTTCTTCTTTCAGTTTGTAGTCTATTATACAACATACTACATCTCTGGGTGGATCGGACTCTCTGCCTTGTGGATGTAGGGCTCAATGTATATGTTCCATCCCAATTGTGGTAGATGGAGGTCTGTCCAGGAGATTATTAAACAGGCCGATCACTTCCGGTTCCGGCGCCGCATGAGGTAGCTGCGCCTTCTCACAGCTCCCGCACCAGGGCCCGAAAAACGGCTTATAAAACCTGCCTGAGCGGCCCCCCATAGCCATCCACCACACCTGTGTGCCCCCATTACTGAGATGGACCGCTACTTGGAAAAAAACGGCGCCCGCTCGTTCGCGGCCGCAGCGGCGCCGCCGGGCAAGCCGCAAATCAAGGCCCCGGCTTCGGCCTACACGCACGCCGCGGAGGAATCACAGGCGGGCGACATGGAGGTGAGCGGACATCCTTCCTAGCAGAACATCACCCCCTCTGCTAATCCACCTCAGGGTCCGGCTCTGCTACTAACCCAGCCAGCCTCACCAGGGAGTTTTTCCATTCCCACACCCACCGGGGACGCGGACAACACACACCGCATTGCTGCTGCTGCAGCAGCCCTTCTCTCCCCCATGATCTCTGCCTCGGTGGAAAAGGCAGTAAATGCGGGCATGCAGCAAATCAAAGCCCAAATCGCTGAACACTCCACTAGACTCAATGAGATGGAACACCGCCTCTCAGAGGTAGAAGACGAACTCTACCAAGCGCAGGCCACGGAACAGTCGCAGGACAAGACTAACCAATATATCATTCAAAAATTGGAAGATTTGGAAAATAGATCCAGAAGGAGCAACCTGCGATTTGTAGGCGTCCCCGAATCACTTCCCTCTGCTGCTCTGGCAGAATTCTGCTCAAAACGCATCCCGGAGGCTTTGGGCCTTTCAGGCCTGTTCACAGTGGAACGCGCACACCGTATGGGGTCCTTCAATTCAGAGCGCAAGACTCCCCGTCCCATTATTGCCAAGTACCTCAACTATGCTGACAAACCCCTCATTCTACAGACATTCCGTCAGTCCCCATCTCTCCAAATTGACGGGGTAAAAATCCTAATTTTTGCAGACTACTCGATCGAAGTCTCCAAGAAAAGAAAAGCTTTTAAACCAATCTGCTCTGAACTCTTCAAGCAACAAATAAAATTTACCCTGGAATTTCCTGCAACTCTACGCCTCAAATCACCTAAAGGGGAACAACTTTCGTTCCAGGATCCTTCAGAAGCTAAATCATTTCTCCGCTCCATACGGGGTGAAACTAACCCGCACACGCCCTCAAAGTCGAATTCCAGTCTCCGATCTTTGGAACAGAGAAGCCCTTGCAAGAACTCTCCAAAACGTTTTAGACATTCTGCTCCGGACCAGCGCTACCTAAACTCTCGGTGATGAACTTCCTTTCACCGCCATGATCTTCCATCCATGCCATTACAGGTCGTATGTTTTTTGTTTTTTTTTGCTGTCATTCCGGGTGTTCGTGATGCTAGACCTATTTTACGTGGTCACCATGAGTTCACGACTGGGCACTGACACCTTGGCGAGCACCCAGTGTTCTCTCCCACAACTGTCCTGAATTCATTTGTCGTTTCTTTTTTGACTCAATCTACTGTTCTGTATGTTATGCCTGAAATCATTTTTTTTTCCACCAGGGTAGTTTAGCGAACAAGCCGCACTATACACAAGTTTGTTTACATTTAAATTGCCCTCCATGGCTCCGCTGTGCGACTTTTCTGGCTCCTTGCCACTATCTCCACTCTGGGGGTCCCTCGCACATATTGATGCCCCTGGGGCACTCAGACACCATAACTGGTCTCCTTCCTCCATGTAGGGTCCTGTATGGGGAGCTACCTTGCACAGCGAACTCATGCGGAAAAAAGCGAAGTTCTTTCTGATGCTTACTTTACTTAGTTGTTTTGTTTTACCTTGCTCTCTTTTCTTTTCCCCCCCTTCATCCCCCCTCCCCCCACTCCACATATCAACCTACACTCCTGACCCTAGGGCTCCACATACAGATGCTCACATCCCTCCCGAGCTTAAGCCATGCCTCCCGATCCTCACTTATACTCTTACAGCTACTAAATCGCCGCCTATACACCTCATTATCCGTGTTATCTTAAAGTGGAAGTAAACCCTTCTATCATTTTCAGGCAAGGAAGCTGCCATCTTGGCCTCTGTTTAATTTTCAACTGCCATGATGCTGCACATGTGATCAGTTATGACACCAGCCATTGGATGGTTTGAAAGTTTGGTTGAGAGCACAACCAATGTGACAGTTGGCATTCCCGGCATGCCGGGAATGTAACTGCTTTTTGAAACTGTTTAATCGATGGGTTTACTTCCGCTTTAAGGTAATCTCTTGGAATGTGAAGGGTCTCCATTCTCCTAACAAGAGAATGAAGGTTCTTCGCCATCTCAAAAGGCTAAAAGCTGACGTAGCACTACTTCAGGAATCTCATCTTTCGGCATCTGACTTCAGTCGCATGCAGAAACTTTGGGTCGGAACAGTCTTGGGGTCAGAATCAGTTGGACGGAAGGCTGGTGTCCTCCTTCTATTCCACAAAAACCTCCCATGTACTGTTCTATCCACGCACACGGATGACCAAGGACGTTTCATCTCCTCCAGGGTTAGAATTGGCACTAAAGACCTAGTAATTTCCAATGTATATGCTCCTAACAGTCCTACAACGACATTTTACTCTCAACTCTCTATTTGGCTCCTAACTACCTCCCACTTACCTCACCTAGTTGGGGGAGACTTCAATGACCTCATGTATCCTCCAGACGACAGGTCCTCTCCGAAACAATCTACCCCAACACCCGTTACATCTGTTCCCACCCTATTTGCCTCCCTCCATCTCACCGACATCTGGCACTTAATGCACCCGGCGGACAGGGAGTTCACCTTCTACTCTAATCCTCACAAGATCCTCACTAGGATCGATTACTTTTTTGGGACCGATAATCTTATTCCTCTCGTTTCAGACACAGAGATTGGGGACATAGCCATATCGGACCATGCCCCAATACACCTTACCCTTGACAATCTAGACCTTCCCCCCCACCCTAATATCTGGCGCTTCCCATCCTTCCTCCACAATAATGCTGATTTCAGCGCATACATGGAAAGAGCATGGGCGGAATTCTTCTCCACTAATGCTCCACACGCAGGGGATTCAAACCTTCTCTGGGATGCAGGAAAAGCATACCTGAGGGGTCGGATCATCTCATATGTCACTTCCTTTAAAAGAAATGCACTTTCGAAGTTTAAACTGGCCAGCGATAGACTTCATCTCGCGCAACGCATCCTCGCCACCTCCACTTCGCCGGCTGCCACGGCGGAGTGGTCGGCGGCTAAACATGCATTCGACACCTGGGCAGACACCCTGGAACTCACGAAAAAATCACATCTAGATGCCTCTCTCCATAAATTTGGTAATAAGGCTGGCAAACTCCTATCCAGACTCTGCAAGGGCACCTACCGTCCGACGCTCATTACCTCGCTACGGGACCGCTCGGGAAATACATATTCTACCCCACTTCACATAAATAAAACCATGCTGGAATACTACACGGCCCTCTACGCACCCGACCCCATCGACCATAAAATGGCCCAGGCCTTCCTTGAAAAAATGAATCTGCCAACTATCTCCACTGCCCATCTGGAATCCCTGAATGCCCCCATCTCCCTCGATGAAATAGAAGGCACCATACACGCTCTCCGCCCCTCAAAAGCCCCCGGCCCGGACGGCTTCACAAGTGAATTTTATAAAACTCTCCACAATATAACTGCACCCATACTCCACTCGGTTTATTCCAATATCTGGGCGGGGGGTCCCTATCTCCCGACAGGCAACCAGGCTATCATCAAGCTACTTTCAAAAAAGGGCAAAGACACTCTAGAACCGGGCTCCTACAGGCCTATTTCACTACTCAACCTGGATGTCAAAATTCTTTCGAAGATTGTGGCCTCCAGACTAGCGATCATCCTCCCGGACCTCATTCACCCGGCCCAATCAGGCTTTGTGAAAGGGCGGACAGCCACCCTTAACATACGTAAGGTACTCCTGGCCCTTGAATGAGCCAAACAAGATCCCACGGGAGACTATGCCATCATCAAGCTAGACGCAGAAAAAGCCTTTGACAACGTAAGTTTTGACTGGCTTTCCCTTACCCTGTCTAAAATGGGATTCTCAGGCCCCTTCTGCCACCTTATCAATGCCATGTATACCGCGCCCTCAGCTAGACTTGTTGCTGCTGGACTCCTTTCAGAGGACTTCCGCCTACATAAGGGGACCAGGCAGGGATGCCCTCTTTCTCCCCTCCTGTTCAACTTAGCCTTAGAACCTCTGTCTAGATACCTTTCCCAGATACAGTAGCCCTCTTACGAGGCATTAAAATAGGCAAGACGGAACTTCGCACCTCACTCTTCGCCGACGACTTCCTCATATTTACGGGTAACCCCAGGGACGACATCTTGACCATTAAAACCACCTTTGATGAGTTTCAACGGTGCTCCGGTCTCCGTATTAATTACTCCAAGAGCAAAATTCTCCCCATAGGGACACACTCCCCACCCCCTGGACTCAACACTCTTTGTTTAAGGTTGCCTCTTCTTACATACAGAAAAAATATTAATCCCAGATGTAATTAGAAGGGGATTAAGAGAAAGTGGCTACTTTTAAACAACAATTTAGTCTAGGCCAAGGGGTAAGAAAATATAAACCATTTATTTTAAAGTATCAAAAGGGGAAGGTTTAAACATGCATATTAAATCAAATATACAGGCAATTACAATAGAACTTCATATACTATTTTTCCGATAGACTCCTAAAAGAGGAGGTCTATTCGGAAAGTGTAACAATCAAACATTTAAAACAAACAGAACTAACAGTACCATCACCAACAATGAGGGGAAAAACACACAGCACAGATGGTCCAGACGCCGGCAATTAGTTTCACAATGGAGCTGCAAAATGGCAAAATTAGCTTGATTGCAGCCAATATCATAATTTAGTCATATAACCTGTAGGTACCATAGTGCAGCTTCACTGTGAATAACCCTAACAAAATTGGAACCTAATAAGGGGAGATGGAATTGTTGACCACTGATATCACCTTCCTAGGGGAAGGAGGATATTGGAATGGTCTCCGTGGGATTTGGGGAATAGATGGAAGGAACAGGTGTTCCTATTGCACTCCAAGGATCACACTAGAGTGCATTCATAGCCCTGTACAGATTTTTCCGAGATGGTGAGCTTTGGTCACTTTTCCTTCAATGGCAATCAAATGTAGTAAAGGAGTTTAGGTCATTGAATCTTTGGTTGCTTTAGAATGTGACCGCTAATGGCATAGTCAATATTTCAGTACAGCGCGGAGTGGTGGAAGCTAGGGAAGCCACAGAAAAGTTTCACCTTCTTAGTGTGTTCAGAAGGGGACGGGTATCTAGGGTTCAGTTGAATCTGACATGCAGAGCGGGGTCAGTGCATTTCACTGGAAACCCCCTGTTGAAGATGAACTTATTTTATACTTTACCCTTTCAGATACTCAACGTCCTTTAAGTTAGCTGTGGCTCCGTGCTCAACCAGATCTCCTTGTCGGGATGGAATATCTCACTGTCTGCTGGTCTTTGCGGATTGGTTGTGTAAATCTGTAGCAGCGTGAAGAGTTCAAAAATTCGCGCTGTTGACGTTACGTATGTTCCGACCAGGACTTTGGAATCCACTATGCCCCGCGCTGCTTTCCGTTACTGTCCTCCGTACACGGATCTCCGCTGTCGGGTCGAGGGGTTGCGTTGCCGATGTCACGTGACCTCCGTGACGTCAACGCGTTTCGCTTTGATGTTGCGTAGCTTCGTCTGGACGTAGTCTGTGGCTAGTACTTGCGGGTCTATTAATAGATGCTATCAGTATTAGCAGGTCCGCCCACAATTTAACCCGTGAGGGTTACAAGGTAGCTCCCCTTGTTAATATGTAAGAATGAGGCGATCTTTTCAACACGGTAAAGGGAAACAGGAGGTTATTAAAGGGCAAATCATTTCTTTAAGGCTAATTTGTGTCACAATGGAGATGAAATAAGGTTAGACATTACAGGGGGTAAAATAAACAATAACGATAAATAAATATAAAGATCTCATGAAACACACTGATTATAGAGCAAAGGAGAAACATAGTTAGCATTATATCAGAAACATCAAATAGGGATGAGAGGATTTCATTATTAGATTACTTTAGTGTAAGTAGAGAGGCCAGAAAAAAAAATATATATATATATAGGCGGAGGTGCTCATGAGCGCCGAGCCTGGCTTTTACATAGGATTAGTAGAATTGAGAAAAATGTCTAGAGAAACATAATTAAGGTTTTTCATACCTATTTTATTCAGTTTCAACACAGTTTTTGAAGATTTAAATTTAATACATATAGATACATATATGTATCAATCGCAATCTTCACCAGATGGAAAGTGTTAAATGGTGGGCTTAAGCTAAGAGGGGATAGTGAGGGGTGGGGAGGAAGGGATATGGGGGGGGAAAGGGGGGAGAAGAAGGGGGAAGGAACGAAAAAAGACGGGGGGAGGAAATAGAGTGGGGGAAGGAAGAAGGGAAAGGAGGAGGGGGAGGGGAAGGGGAGGGAAGGGGGGAGGGGAGGACGGAGAGAAGGGAGTGGGGGGGGGGCCGGGGGGCACGGGGGGGAGGGGGGAGAGGGAAGGAGGGAAGAGGAAAAGGGGAGGGGGAAGGTAAGGGAAAGAAGGGGAAAAGAGGTGGGGGGGAAGGGGGAAAGAGGGGAAAGTGGGGGGGTTAAAAGAAAGGGGGGAGAGGAAGGGGGAAGGGGGGTGTGAAGGGGGTTTTTTTTTGCTTAGTTATTCAAGATTCAAGGAAAACCTGCAGGTTCAGTTCAGTGTTTAACCCTTGGGGGGCTAAAGAGCCGACCCGAAAAATCCACCATTTTTCCTTCTGAAGTAGAATACGATTAAAATCACCCCTTCTTGCTGGCAGTTTAAGTTGGTAAATACCCTTTACTTTTAGGCCGTCTGTTTTTCCATCATGGAATAAGGCAAAGTGCTTTGCAAGGGGCTTTTCCTGACCCTTCTCTGGGTCCCTTTCTTTCTCCTTCTTAATGTCGCGTAGATGTTCCCCTATCCTGACCTTTAGGGGTCTTTTTGTTTTTCCTATATATACCTTTGAACATGGGCATGTGATCATATAGACTACTCTAGTAGTGGAGCAGTTAATCAGGTCATTAATAGTAAAAGTCTAGTGTCCATTTACACTTGTAAAAGACATCGTTCGATCAACAAATGGACATATTTGACATTTATTACAGGCAAACATACCTTTACTTCTTGGGTATTTAGATAGCCAATTGGGGCTAGGTTCCTTAACAAATTCTGAGTGGATGAGTATGTCTCCCAGGCTCTTTGCTCTCTTTGCCACTAGTTTGGGTGCACTTCCGACTATATCTCTTAAGCTGGGACTGTTTAGTAAAATACCCCAATGTACTTGGCGAACTGGGCCCCAATGGGCGCCATAGGGTGTTATTACTCTTATTGGTTCAGATTTCTGTATTTCTGTTTTGGTTGGAGGATCACAGAGAAGGAGGCTTTCCCTGTCCTGCCAGGCTGCCCGCCGTTTAGCTTTTCGTATCTGACGGTGGGAATACCCTCTTTCACGGAATCTACTATAGAGTTCAGCATTTTCTCTTCTGAGATCCTCCTTTTTGCTACAGTTCCTCTTGATCCTCAGGAACTGACCAATTGGGATTCCATCAATCAGGGGCTGAGGATGGTGACTATCAGCCCTCAGTAGGGTGTTAGCTGCTGTTTCTTTCCGAAAGGTATGTGTACACAGTTTACCGTCCTCAATGAAAATCCACAGGTCCAGAAAGGAGATGTGTTGTTCATCAATCACATAAGTGAGCCTTATATTCCGGTCATTTTGGTTAAGTTGTTCATTGAACAATGTCCATTGTTCACGGCTACCTCGCCAGATCACTAGTACATCGTCGATGTACCTTAACCATGCATATACATGGTCAGTGTACATCGACAACGTAAAAACCTCCTCCTCCTCCCACAGGCCCAAGTGCAAGCAGGCGTATGCTGGTGCCTAGGCCCCTCCCATAGAAGTACCTCTGATTTGTTGGTAAAACTGTGAACAGAACTGGAAAAAGTTATTTCTCAGTGCAAACTGTAGTAAATCCACGAGAAATTCATTTTGAGCGCCAAATTCAGGGTAATTTTGATCAAGATGTTTTGCCACTGCATCAATCCCGCAATGATGGGGTATTGATGTATATAAGGACTCCACGTCCACGCTTATCAGTAGGAAACCATCATCAATTTCTAGTTCCGTGATTTTGGAGAGCACATGGCGTGTATCTTGTACATAGGATTCTAGGCCAGTGACCATCCAGTAGGACGACGTTACCTCCTTTGTCACTTCTTTTGAAGACTACATTTTTTGCTTCTTTGAGTTCTTTCAGGGCCTTTCGTTCCTCCCCAGAGAGGTTGTCAAGGCCACCCTGTTTCCAGTCAACCTTATTTAGGTCTGTCTGGACCATCTCAAGGAAGATGTATAACCACCTGTTCTTGCTCAGGGGAGGCATCTTGTTAGATCGTATTTTCAGATTAGCTATCCTTTTAATCGGACTGAGGATCGTCATTTTCTTCTAACAATGAGTTTAAGATTTCCAAAGCAAGTTGGTCCTCTAGATCTAATTTTGGATCCTCTTGGAGCTGATTTCAGCGCATACATGGAAAGAGCATGGGCGGAATTCTCCTCCACTAATGCTCCACACGCAGGGGATTCGAACCTTCTCTGGGATGCAGGAAAAGCATACCTGAGGGGTCGGATCATCTCATATGTCACTTCCTTTAAAAGAAATGCACTTTCGAAGTTTAAACTGGCCAGCGATAGACTTCACCTCGCGCAATGCATCCTCGCCACCTCCACTTCGCCGGCTGCCACGGCGGAGTGGTCGGCGGCTAAACATGCATTCGACACCTGGGCAGACACCCTGGAACTCACGAAGAAATCACATCTAGATGCCTCTCTCCATAAATTTGGTAATAAGGCTGGCAAACTCCTATCCAGACTCTGCAAGGGCACCTACCGTCCGACGCACATTACCTCGCTACGGGACCGCTCGGGAAATACATATTCTACCCCACTTCACATAAATAAAACCATGCTGGAATACTACACGGCCCTCTACGCACCCGACCCCATCGACCATAAAATGGCCCAGGCCTTCCTTGAAAAAATGAATCTGCCAACTATCTCCTCTGCCCATCTGGAATCCCTGAATGCCCCCATCTCCCTCGATGAAATAGAAGGCACCATACACGCTCTCCGCCCCTCAAAAGCCCCTGGCCCGGACGGCTTCACAAGTGAATTTTATAAAACTCTCCACAATATAACTGCACCCATACTCCACTCGGTTTATTCCAATATCTGGGCGGGGGGTCCGTATCTCCCGACAGGCAACCAGGCTATCTTGTTAGATCGTATTTTCAGATTAGCTATCCTTTTTATCGGACTGTTTTCAGACTGAGGATCGTCATTTTCTTCTAACAATGAGTTTAAGATTTCCAAAGCAAGTTGGTCCTCTAGATCTAATTTTGGATCCTCTTGGAGCTTAAGGTCCTTATGTGCATAAAGGGATCTAAAGAACACCTTTCTCAAGAACAGGGCCACATCCTTGTATACTGTGAAATGGTCCATATTGTTAACCGGGGAGAAGGACATACCTTTTTGTAGGAGTTGGATGTGTCTCGTCGCTAAGGGGAAGGTAGAAGGGTTAATGACTTTTGTATCCTGCTTTGGTAGTTGTTTTTTTTGGGGTTCTAAGGTTACTTTTGTTGGCTTCGTGTACGCTGTTCTGTCTGGATGTTCTGTGGTTTTTCCTTGCTTTTGGTAGCATAAGTCTTTTGTGGGACTTTCTGAGAGAGGGGGGGGGTGACCCTGCGTTCCGGTCACCCCCTCTTTCTCTAAAAAAGACACCACTTTGGGTAATATTTCGTCGTCACAGTCAGATGGTACATTGTCTCGTCTACATCTAGACTGTGAGGGTGGTCCTCTCCTATTCGACTTACTCCTACCTCTCCTAATAGTAAGATCAAAAACTTGATCTTTTTCAAAATCCGAGAGGTCCCTTTTTAATTTTGATTGTTTGGTGGTTTTTAAGCTACGTTGGGCTTTTTCGATCTCTTGTTTTAAGGAGTCATTTTGTTTGGTAAATTCCTCCATATCTTTCAAGGGGTCAAGTCCCTGTGCGCTCTCCTTGATTTTCTCTTTTAGTTCCATGAGTTGAATTTTTTCTTCCTCCACTATAAGACCCATTACCGCAATCCCGTGGTTAATGCAGAGTTCCTTCCATTTCGGAAGGAATCTCTCATTATGAAGATGTTCAGCCGGGACGGTGCGGTCCCTCAGGCCACGGGGTACTATTCTACGGTCTACATACGTTTCAAGAAAGGAGACATCCCACTTTCTGTTGAGATGCTTTAAAAGTAATTTTTTATGCTCTTTAAATTTTTCTCTAATTTCGTCATCCTGATCAGGAAGCTGGGATGAGTTCCTGCTAAATGCATTGTTAATTTCCTCGTCTATCTCTTCTCCAAGGACAAAAGCCATAGTAGCCTGTCACCTTAACCGTGCATGTGATATTAATAGTAAGAAGTTTTTTACACTTGCGCTGTAAAACTCGTTTAAGAAGGGATCTAAGGAGATCCCATATTATACATAAACAAAAAAAGGGGGAAAAAAAACGAGTACCAGGGTGATTCGAACCGAAGGCCCGTTCATTAAATATGAACTAGATGCGTATAGCTGGAGTATAAAATTATCTTGTCGTTTGTAGCCTGAGAAACAGCATACAGAAAAAAATATTAATCCCAGATGTAATTAGAAGGGGATTAAGAGAAAGTGGCTACTTTTAAACAACAATTTAGTCTAGGCCAAGGGGTAAGAAAATATAAACCATTTATTTTAAAGTATCAAAAGGGGAAGGTTTAAACATGCATATTAAATCAAATATACAGGCAATTACAATAGAACTTCATATACTATTTTTCCGATAGACTCCTAAAAGAGGAGGTCTATTCGGAAAGTGTAACAATCAAACATTTAAAACAAACAGAACTAACAGTACCATCACCAACAATGAGGGGAAAAACACACAGCACAGATGGTCCAGACACCGGCAATTAGTTTCACAATGGAGCTGCAAAATGGCAAAATTAGCTTGATTGCAGCCAATATCATAATTTAGTCATATAACCTGTAGGTACCATAGTGCAGCTTCACTGTGAATAACCCTAACAAAATTGGAACCTAATAAGGGGAGATGGAATTGTTGACCACTGATATCACCTTCCTAGGGGAAGGAGGATATTGGAATGGTCTCCGTGGGATTTGGGGAATAGATGGAAGGAACAGGTGTTCCTATTGCACTCCAGGGATCACACTAGAGTGCATTCATAGCCCTGTACAGATTTTTCCGAGATGGTGAGCTTTGGTCACTTTTCCTTCAATGGCAATCAAATGTAGTAAAGGAGTTTAGGTCATTGAATCTTTGGTTGCTTTAGAATGTGACCGCTAATGGCATAGTCAATATTTCAGTACAGCGCGGAGTGGTGGAAGCTAGGGAAGCCACAGAAAAGTTTCACCTTCTTAGTGTGTTCAGAAGGGGACGGGTATCTAGGGTTCAGTTGAATCTGACATGCAGAGCGGGGTCAGTGCATTTCACTGGAAACCCCCTGTTGAAGATGAACTTATTTTATACTTTATCCTTTCAGATGCTCAACGTCCTTTAAGTTAGCTGTGGCTCCGTGCTCAACCAGATCTCCTTGTCAGGATGGAATATCTCACTGTCTGCTGGTCTTTGCGGATTGGTTGTGTAAATCTGTAGCAGCGTGAAGAGTTCAAAAATTTGCACTGTTGACGTTACGTATGTTCCGACCAGGACTTTGGAATCCACTATGCCCCGCGCTGCTTTCCGTTACTGTTCTCCGTACACGGATCTCCGCTGTCAGGTCGAGGGGTTGCGTTGCCGATGTCACGTGACCTCCGTGACGTCAACGCGTTTCGCTTGATGTTGCGTAGCTTCGTCTGGACGTAGTCTGTGGCTAGTACTTGCGGGTCTATTAATAGATGCTATCAGTATTAGCAGGTCCGCCCACAATTTAACCCGTGAGGGTTACAAGGTAGCTCCCCTTGTTAATATGTAAGAATGAGGCGATCTTTTCAACACGGTAAAGGGAAACAGGAGATTATTAAAGGGCAAATCATTTCTTTAAGGCTAATTTGTGTCACAATGGAGATGAAATAAGGTTAGACATATGGGAGGAAGGGATATGGGGGGGAAGGGGGGAGAAGAATGGGGAAGGAACGAAAAAAGGGGGGGGGGAAATAGAGTGGGGGAAGGAAGAAGGGAAAGGAGGAGGGTTAAGGGGAGGGAAGGGGGGAGGGGAGAAGGGAGTGGGGGGGGGGGGGCGGGGGGCACGGGGGGGAGGGGGGAGAGGGAAGGAGGGAAGAGGAAAAGGGGAGGGGGAAGGTAAGGGAAAGAAGGGGAAAAGAGGTGGGGGGGAAGGGGGAAAGAGGGGAAAGTGGGGGGGGGGGGTTAAAAGAAGGGGGGAGAGGAAGGGGGAAGGGGGGGTGTGAAGGGGGGTTTTTTTTGCTTAGTTTTTCAAGATTCAAGGAAAACCTGCAGGTTCAGTTCAGTGTTTAACCCTTGGGGGGCTAAAGAGCCGACCCAAAAAATCCACCATTTTTCCTTCTGAAGTAGAATACGATTAAAATCACCCCTTCTTGCTGGCAGTTTAAGTTGGTAAATACCCTTTACTTTTAGGCCGTCTGTTTTTCCATCATGGAATAAGGCAAAGTGCTTTGCAAGGGGCTTTTCCTGACCCTTCTCTGGGTCCCTTTCTTTCTCCTTCTTAATGTCGCGTAGATGTTCCCCTATCCTGACCTTTAGGGGTCTTTTTGTTTTTCCTATATATACCTTTGAACATGGGCATGTGATCATATAGACTACTCTAGTAGTGGAGCAGTTAATCAGGTCATTAATAGTAAAAGTCTCGTGTCCATTTACACTTGTAAAAGACATCGTTCGATCAACAAATGGACATATTTGACATTTATTACAGGCAAACATACCTTTACTTCTTGGGTATTTAGATAGCCAATTGGGGCTAGGTTCCTTAACAAATTCTGAGTGGATGAGTATGTCTCCAAGGCTCTTTGCTCTCTTTGCCACTAGTTTGGGTGCACTTCCGACTATATCTCTTAAGCTGGGACTGTTTAGTAAAATACCCCAATGTTTTTCAAGTACTTGGCGAACTGGGCCCCATTGGGCGCCATAGGGTGTTATTACTCTTATTGGTTCAGATTTCTGTATTTCTGTTTTGGTTGGAGGATCACAGAGAAGGAGGCTTTCCCTGTCCTGCCAGGCTGCCCGCCGTTTAGCTTTTCGTATCTGACGGTGGGAATACCCTCTTTCACGGAATCTACTATAGAGTTCAGCATTTTTTCTTCTGAGATCCTCCTTTTTGCTACAGTTCCTCTTGATCCTCAGGAACTGACCAATTGGGATTCCGTCAATCAGGGGCTGAGGATGGTGACTATCAGCCCTCAGTAGGGTGTTAGCTGCTGTTTCTTTCCGAAAGGTATGTGTACACAGTTTACTGTCCTCAATGAAAATCCACAGGTCCAGAAAGGAGATGTGTTGTTCATCAATCACATAAGTGAGCCTTATATTCCGGTCATTTTGGTTAAGTTGTTCATTGAACAATGTCCATTGTTCACGGCTACCTCGCCAGATCACTAGTACGTCGTCGATGTACCTTAACCATGCATATACATGGTCAGTGTACATCGACAACGTAAAAACCTCCTCCTCCTCCCACAGGCCCAAGTGCAAGCAGGCGTATGCTGGTGCCCAGGCCACTCCCATAGAAGTACCTCTGATTTGTTGGTAAAACTGTGAACAGAACTGGAAAAAGTTATTTCTCAGTGCAAACAGTAGTAAATCCAAGAGAAATTCATTTTGAGCGCCAAATTCAGGGTAATTTTGATCAAGATGTTTTGCCACTGCATCAATCCCGCAATGATGGGGTATTGATGTATATAAGGACTCCACGTCCACGCTTATCAGTAGGAAACCATCATCAATTTCTAGTTCCGTGATTTTGGAGAGCACATGGCGTGTATCTTGTACATAGGATTCTAGGCCAGTGACCATCTCTATGAGTAGTGAGTCCAAGTACCGACCTATCCTCTCTAGAGGGCCCTGTACCGCAGAGACAATAGGTCTCCCTGGTGGCTTATCGGGCATTTATGAATTTTCGGAATGATGTAAAAGGTCGGCACGTTGAACTCACGAACAAGGAGATGGTCAAATTCACGACGACCTAGAAGTCCAGCGTCTTTTGTGTTTATAAGCATCCTATTTATTTCGTACTTTACCTCTGGAAAAGGGTCAAAGTCCAATTTTTTATATGTACTCTTATCTTCCAGCAATCTTTTTACTTCCGCTATGTAGGAGTCGTCGTCCAGTAGGACGACGTTACCTCCTTTGTCACTTCTTTTGAAGACTACATTTTTTGCTTCTTTGAGTTCTTTCAGGGCCTTTCGTTCCTCCCCAGAGAGGTTGTCAAGGCCACCCTGTGTCCAGTCAACCTTATTTAGGTCTGTCTGGACCATCTCAAGGAAGATGTATAACCACCTGTTCTTGCTCAGGGGAGGCATCTTGTTAGATCGTATTTTCAGATTAGCTATCCTTTTAATCGGACTGTTTTCAGACTGAGGATCGTCATTTTCTTCTAACAATGAGTTTAAGATTTCCAAAGCAAGTTGGTCCTCTAGATCTAATTTTGGATCCTCTTGGAGCTGATTTCAGCGCATACATGGAAAGAGCATGGGCGGAATTCTCCTCCACTAATGCTCCACACGCAGGGGATTCGAACCTTCTCTGGGATGCAGGAAAAGCATACCTGAGGGGTCGGATCATCTCATATGTCACTTCCTTTAAAAGAAATGCACTTTCGAAGTTTAAACTGGCCAGCGATAGACTTCACCTCGCGCAATGCATCCTCGCCACCTCCACTTCGCCGGCTGCCACGGCGGAGTGGTCGGCGGCTAAACATGCATTCGACACCTGGGCAGACACCCTGGAACTCACGAAAAAATCACATCTAGATGCCTCTCTCCATAAATTTGGTAATAAGGCTGGCAAACTCCTATCCAGACTCTGCAAGGGCACCTACCGTCCGACGCACATTTCCTCGCTACGGGACCGCTCGGGAAATACATATTCTACCCCACTTCACATAAATAAAACCATGCTGGAATACTACATGGCCCTCTACGCACCCGACCCCATCGACCATAAAATGGCCCAGGCCTTCCTTGAAAAAATGAATCTGCCAACTATCTCCACTGCCCATCTGGAATCCCTGAATGCCCCCATCTCCCTCGATGAAATAGAAGGCACCATACACGCTCTCCGCCCGTCAAAAGCCCCCGGCCCGGACGGCTTCACAAGTGAATTTTATAAAACTCTCCACAATATAACTGCACCCATACTCCACTCGGTTTATTCCAATATCTGGGCGGGGGGTCCATATCTCCCGACAGGCAACCAGGCTATCATCAAGCTACTTTCAAAAAAGGGCAAAGACACTCTAGAACCGGGCTCCTACAGGCCTATTTCACTACTCAACCTGGATGTCGAAATTCTTTCGAAGATTGTGGCCTCCAGACTAGCGATCATCCTCCCGGACCTCATTCACCCGGCCCAATCAGGCTTTGTGAAAGGGCGGACAGCCACCCTTAACATACGTAAGGTACTCCTGGCCCTTGAATGAGCCAAACAAGATCCCACGGGAGACTATGCCATCATCAAGCTAGATGCAGAAAAAGCCTTTGACAACGTAAGTTTTGACTGGCTTTCCCTTACCCTGTCTAAAATGGGATTCTCAGGCCCCTTCTGCCACCTTATCAATGCCATGTATACGGCGCCCTCAGCTAGACTTGTTGCTGCTGGACTCCTTTCAGAGGACTTCCGCCTACATAAGGGGACCAGGCAGGGATGCCCTCTTTCTCCCCTCCTGTTCAACTTAGCCTTAGAACCTCTGTCTAGATACCTTTCCCAGATACAGTAGCCCCCTTACGAGGCATTAAAATAGGCAAGACGGAACTTCGCACCTCACTCTTCGCCGACGACGTCCTCATATTTACGGGTAACCCCAGGGACGACATCTTGACCATTAAAACCACCTTTGACGAGTTTCGACGGTGCTCCGGTCTCCGTATTATTTACTCCAAGAGCGAAATTCTCCCCATAGGGACACACTCCCCACCCCCCTGGACTCAACACTCTTTGTTTAAGGTTCCCTCTTCTTACATCACCTATCTAGGTATAAAGATTGAGAAACTACCCTCTTCCATCTACCACCTCAATTACCCCCCCTTTCACAAAACTCTACCAGGAACTGTCGAACTGGATAGATCTCCCCCTCTCACTCCTGGGAAGGTGTCACCTTGTCAAAATGATTAGCTTTGCCAGACTGCTTTATCCTTTACAAACCATACCTTTGCTCTTGAAACACAAAGATGTCAAATCTCTCAACTCCAAAATTTCACATTTCATTTGGCATGGCAAAAGACCTCGGATAGCCTTTAAAAAATTACACCTTCCTAGACGTGACGGGGGTATCAGTCTACCTCATATTAGATTGTATAATTTAGCATGTTTGTTTAGGACCAGCTTAGATTGGATAGCCCACTCATCCCAATACTCCAACTATGTCCTGGAATCCGAAATGGCTCACCCCTACTCTCTGGTGGCCCTCCTACACTGCAGATGGAAAACTGTCCCTCCCCTATCAACATAATCTCCTGCTGAGGGACACAGCTCTAGCTTGGAGAGAAATCAGGAAAACACTTAAGCTATCTCCCTTTATCTCTCCCCATCTGCCAATCCAAGGTAACCCCAACTTCGTCCCTGGTCTTCAATGCAAAGCCTTTTCGGTCTGGCAGGCTCAAGGACTGTCAAATTTTTCCTCATTGTGCGATGGCAACACTGGAAAACCACTCCCTTTTTCCACAATATCCTTGTCATTTTCTCTGCCCTCCTCTCACGTATTCCATTACAACCAATGCATTAGCTTCTTATCCTACATCTGCAAAGACAATCTCCAGAGATTTGAAAACAGCTTTTCTGAACTTTTATTGCGAGGTGGACGTTATAAAATTTCGGACATCTACAAACCTCTCCTGCAAGAATCTTCACCATCCTTGTCCTCCTCGTCTATTGCTAACTGGTCAGTGGATTTCCCAGTACCAGATATAACTGACAAAATCTTATCTGGTCTACAGAAAACTCTCCGACTGACACCCAATGAGATTTGGAGAGAAACCCAACTCAAGATCGCACACCGGGCCTATATCCCTTTTCTCTCCCCTAAATCCAATAAAGATGGCACCTCCTGTCCTTTATGCAAGGTACCCAGACCTTCTCTCTCTCACCGTTTCTGGTCCTGCTCCTTCATTTCCTCATTTTGGGAGCAAGTCATGTCTTACATATTCAAAACCACTTTATTAAAACTCCCCAAAGACCCTTTTCTTCTAATATTCGGATACTGGGACCCTCTATTGCTACCTTGGTCTCTGTCCCCAGCTGCATCAATCTCCTCCGGGACCACCAAACGTCCCCCCTCCAAAGATTGGATTTTGCTCTGTCTGCTTGTCGCCAGGAGACTCATTCTCAGGCACTGGATCTCTCCTCAAAGCCCTTCTCTCATCCAACTCGAAAAGGACTGCCTCAACCTTTTCTATAAAGAACAACTTCCTACAGACTTCAAAGAACCCAGATCTAGAGCGCGCTTTTACTACAGATGGGAATCCTTCATCACATCAACCCTCTCGTCAGCTGATCAGGCGGCTCTGGAACAACTCTCCTTCTCATACGCTGATCCTATCTCACAAGGGCTGTAATAATTGGTGGCACTGCATACACTATACTTTCTGGATGGCCCACCATGGCTGTTTCACTCTCGGGACCATCCACGTATTGGAATGGACAGCCTGCCTTTGTCTCTGGAGCTCCCCCCTCCCCCCTCCTCACTTGTTAGTTTCTTGTTAGGATCTTTTCTCTATTCCCGATTCTAAACATAGAGGCGCATGGACAGATCCATCCAGTACTCACCCTCTGGTCACATTGCAGTATCGGTATTTGTCTAGGATGACCTGTTGTACCCTCACTAGGAAAGAATTATGTCTATAAAGCACCCTCTCTCTATAACCCCACGATGTTAGTCTCCTAGTGATTTAGTGTCAAGTTTTATCTCTTGTTTCTGCCCTACTTGATGTACCCGACTAGCTACGTCGATATTTCTATGTACCATTGTTTGTTTAAACCTGACTGACATATTTTTTTGTACTTTTGTACTTATCTTTCCACTTGTTCAATTGTCTTTTAATTTCCAATAAAAATTTGTTAAAAAAAAAACAGGCCGATCACCGTTGGTTGCAATTGCATCAATCGATTCTGGAAGGCCTCGCAATCTGAGATTGTGGCGCCTGCCACGATTGTCGAGATCTTCCATGTGGCGGTTTAGATCTCTAAGCTGCAAGGTGTGTGTGTCTGTTAATTGATGTAAATAGCGGATTGCTGTGGTCTGGTGTGCTGACACTTTTTCTACCTCCTGCACTCTGCCTGAGATTGACTGAATGTCAATCCGGAGATCTGTGATTGCTGCGGTCAGTGTATCCTTTATGTCCACGGCTACAGAGCGGAGATTGTTCAGGCTGGGCTGCTGTTGTGGCGTCAGGATCACATCTCTGTTGTCGGGAGTGGAGTGGGTGTTTGGTGCTCCGACCGAGGACAAAGCCGCCATGCTGCCCCTCTGTGACCTGAACAACGGTGGGATACTCTGGCTCAGGATGCCGCTGGTGTCCCGAAGGGAGCGGGAGCATGAGGCAGAGGATGTCCCCATGGTTTGTGGATGTGAAGTTAGTGGGTTACCTCCATTGGTGATAGAAGGAATCCTCTGCTGGTGGGAGCTCGCAGGTTAAGTGGTAGGCTTGTGCAATTCGTTTCGTAACGAATCGAAATTCGTCCGAATTTAGCAACTTTCGGACATTCGGAAGCATTCGAATTTCCGAACAGAGCAATTACGAATAAAACCGAATCCGAAATAAATTATAACGCAAAATAGCGAATGCCCGAAGGTCTTCGGCATAATTCGTTATGAAAAAAGTTACGAATGTACGAATCCATTCGAAGCACAATAACACTCACTCTGCTCTCTGCTTCTCCCTCACCATGCTGAACTCCCTCTCAAAATGGTGTGCAGGGGGCGGAGGCTATAGCCGCATGAAAAAACGAAAGTAAAATACGAGATTTTGAATCCATTCGAAGCACAATAACACTCACTCTGCTCTGCTCTCTGCTTCTCCCTCACCGTGCTGAACCCTCTCAAAATGGTGTACAGGGGCGGAGCCTATAGCCGCATGTAAAAAACGAAAGTAAAATACGAGATTTCGAATCGTTACAAATAACCGCTATGTATTTAGAAAAGTACAAATCCATTCGAAGCACATTAGGCAGAATAGGCAGCGTCGTTGTGAGAGAGACACGGAAAATTACGAATCAACGAACCCAAAAAAAGTTACGAAAGTAGGAGTTGTGTCCAGAATCAACGAAAAACAACGTACGAATTATAAAGCAACAAAAAATTCAACGAAAAATGTCGCTTGCAAAAATACGAATGAGTCCGAACACGAAACAGGACCGGAAAGAAACGAACCGAAACGGAACGAATTTTTCCGTTGTGCACAAGTCTATTAAGTGGCCATCTTCCTCTGAGGTCAAACCATGCCCAAGATGTGTATTTTTTTATGCCCAAACACCATAGACCGACAGAACAATTCTTGCAGAGCACAGGATGGACCCTTTTAAACAAAATTCATAGCATTTGCAACTGTGGAAAAACTGCTAAAAATTGTGAATGCCACATTAAAATTGCTTTTGCAAATACAGTAAGAGCAGATATTTCCTTATTTTTGTACTGTAATTGTAGCAGGCAGTGGCAGGAGATGTTAAAGTGCTTGTAAACCCTCTCTGACAACTTTTATCTACAGGTAAGCCTAGATTAGCCACTTCATATCCGGGCCATTGTACTTTGACAGCCACGAGGTGGCTCTACAAAGCCGGGAGGCCGTCTATTGATGGCCTTGAGCCGCTGGGGGGCGCGTGCGCGCAGATGGCGGCATGTGCCCGCGCCCGCCGCGTCACTCAGGTGCGGATGCGCATGTCTGGCGGCCGCGATATCCGCCAGGCACCCGCGATTGGCAGTTACAGAGCCAGGACCATGGATCTGTGTGAGTAAACACACAGATCCACGTCCTGTCAGAGAGAGGAGACTGATGGTGTGTCCCTTGTACATAGGGACAACCATCGGTCACCTCCCCCAGTCAGTCCCCTCCCCCACAGTAAGAATCACTCCCAGGGAACACATTTAACCCCTTGATCGCCCCCTAGTGTTAACCCCTTCCCTGCCAGTCACATTTATACAGTAATCAGTGCATTTTTATAGCACTGTTCGCTGTATAAATGTGAATGGTCCCAAAAATGTGTCAAAAGTGTCCGATGTGTCCGCCATAATATCGTAGTCCTGACAAAAATCGCAGATCGCCACCATTACTAGTAAAAAAAAAATCATAATTCTATCCCCTATTTTGTAGATGCTATAACTTTTGCGCAAACCATTCACTATACGCTTATTGCGATTTTTTTTACCAAAAATATGTAGAAGAATACGTATCGGCCTAAACTGAGAAAAAAATATTATTATTATTATTTTAAATTGGGATATTTATTATAGCAAAAAAGTAAAAAATATTGTGTTTTTTTCAAAATTGCTGGTCTTTTTTTGTTTATAGCGCAAAAAATAAAAACCGCAAAGGTGATCAAATACCACCAAAAGAAAGCTCTATTTGTGGGAAAAAAAGAATGCAAATTTTGTTTGGGAGCCACGTCGCATGACCGCGCAATTGTCAATCAAAGCGTGACAGTGCTGAAAGCTGAAATTTCGCATGGGCAGGAAGGGGGTATATGTGCCCAGTAAGCAACTGGTTAAGGCTTACCTGTAGGTGTTTTCAATATCTCCTAAACCTACACGGTTTAGGAGATATTTGCCAAAAAGAATGCACCGATGTCTACGGCGCATGCAAGCCGTAGACAACGGCGCAGCCGTACTGAGCGTGCCGGGTCTTGATTGGGATCTGCCGGGAATCTGCCGGTCCTGCGCGCATGCACGGGAGTGATGTCATTGCCGCTCCGGCCAGTCACAGCGCCGGAACGGCGATACCCGGAAGGCACTCAGAGGAGACATGTCGGCGGCGGAGGAGGAGGGGAAAGAGGAACGCTTCCGAGGCTTTGATCTCAGGTAAGTCATTCATAATGAGCTAGTATGCTATGCATACTAGCTCATTATGCCTTTCTCTTGCAGGTTTTTTTTTTAGGAACATTTCTAGAGGGTTTACTTCCTCTTAACATAGTGGCAGGTAGTGGCTGGGCGTGCTCAAAAGAACTGGACATTGACAGAAATTGTGGCAGCATGTGATATATTTTTGTGGCCCGGAACAGTGAAAGGTGCAGCGTTGAATGAAGCAAGAAAAAAAAAAAAATATTTGAAGGTGGCGTGATCCCCAAATATTTACAACTTGCCCACTGGGCACTTCAACCCCCTTCCTAACCAGACCAATTTGCAGCTTTCAGTACTCTCACATTATGAATGACAATTACTCAGTCATGCAATACTGTACCCATATGAATTTGTTGTCCTTTTTTCACACAAATAGAGCTTTCATTTGGTGGGATTTAATCACCACTGGGTTTTTTTTTTTTTTGCTATAATTGAAAAAAGACCGAAAATGTAAAAAAATAAAATTTTCTTTGTTTCTGTTATAAAATTTTCCAAATTAGTAATATTGTTTTTCAAAATTTTGGCCAAAAGCTATACTGCTACATATCTTTGTTACCCAAAACAGTGTATATTATTTGGCCTTTGTGAAGGTTATAGAATCTACACGCTATGGTGCCAATCATGGACAATTGATTACACCTGATCACACCTGATGTATCTAATTTCTTCAGACCCTAACAAGCCAGGAAAGTACAAATACCCCCCAAATGACCCTTTTTTGGAAAGTAGACATTCCAAGGTATTTAGTAAGAGGCATGGTTAGTTTTTTGAAATTGTCATTTTCTCCCACAATTCTTTGCAAAATGAAGATTTTTTTTCACAAAATTGTCATATTAACATTTTATTTCTCTCACATGGCATGTGCATACCACAAATTACACCCCAAAATACATTCTGCTACTCCTCCTGAGTATGGCAATTCCACATGTGTGAGACTTTTACACAGCCTGGCCACATACAGAGGCCCAACAAGCAAGTAGCACCTCCAGGCGTTCTAGGGGCATAAAATACACATCTAATTTCTAGACAACCTATCACACTTTTGAAGGCCCTGGAGCAGCAGGACAATGAAAACGCCCACAAAATGACCCCAATTTGGAAAGCAAACACCCCCTATGAGGCAAAATTTGTCTTTTGAACATGTAATTTTTTTCCCAAAATTTCTTGAAAATGTGGAAAAAAAATGAAAACACATTTTTTTACAGAAAGTTGTCCATTCATAAGTAGTGTTGAGCGAACCCGAACTGTAAAGTTCAGGTCCGTACCAAACTTTAGCTTTTTCCCGAACCCGAACCCGGACTTTGCGCAAAAGTCCGGGTTCGGGTTCGGCAATCTAATTACGCATTTAGAAATGCTTCAGGGGCCAGCCAATCACCTTTTGATTAGCTGGTGTGCCCTTAGAGGCCATCATAGCCATGCCTACTAATGGCATGGCTGTGATTGGTCAGTGCAACATGTGACCCAGCTTCTATATAAGCTAGAGGCACACAGCACACACGTCACTCTGCTTCAGAATAGATAGGAAGAGGATCTTGGCTGCTGCTGTTGCTAATAGGGAGAGATTGTAAAATACATGAGGTAGTCCTGATTCTGCAATCTGAGAGAAAAGATAGAGAGATAGTGTAGTGTAGGGCCAGGTTCCTATTGGGGCTTTCAGGGAGAGAGATATATTATATTGGAGTCCAGATTCAGAGATTAAAATCAGCGATCTGCATAGGTTTACCTGTTTGTGTTGCAGTGCACAGTCTTTTTACACTGCCATGAGCCCAGTGTCAGAGAAAATCTAACTTTTATCTGCAAGCTCAGTGCACCAGCACTGCATATTACGTTGAGAGATACACCGTTTCCATACTGTGGGTGTATTCTGCTCTTTGAAAAAGATCCATTTAGGGGAAGAAAAAAAAAAGGCACTTTATTGTGCTCTTTTTCAAAAGACCCATAGGGCAAAAAAAATAAAAAATTTGCATTTTATTTTGCTCGTGCAAAAAAAGACCCGTTTAGGGCAAAAAAAAATAAAAAAAAATTTGGACTTTAATGTACGCTTGCAAAAAGAGCCATTCAGGGCCACAAAAAATAGTTTGCAGTGTGTTATACATATGTGGAGGTGTGTGAAATAAACAATTTCTATATAGTTTTCTCCTACTGTGCTATACTAAAAAAAAAACATTTTTTTTGAATAGCATTTTCTGCAATTCTGTAGCTGTGCGATTCAGCGGTTACGTACTGTGGGTGTGTTCTGCTCTTCCAAAAAACGCCGTTATGGGGCACAAAAAATTGTTTGCAGTGTGTTATACATATTTGGAGGTGTGTGAAATAAACAATTTCTATATAGTTTTCTCCTACTGTGCTATACTAAAAAAACTAAATTTTTTTTGAATAGCATTTTCTGCAGTTCTGTAGCTGTGCGATTCAGCGGTTACGTACTGTGGGTGTGTTCTGCTCTTCCAAAAAATGCCGTTTAGGGGCACAAAAAATAGTTTGCAGTGTGTTATACATATTTGGAGGTGTGTGAAATAAACAATTTCTATATAGTTTTCTCCTACTGTGCTATACTAAAAAAACAACATTTTTTTGGAATAGCATTTTCTGCAGTTCTGTAGCTGTGCGATTCAGCGGTTACGTACTGTGGGTGTGTTCTGCTCTTCCAAAAACACCCATTTAGGGCAAGATCCTAAATTTGGAAAATATGAGGAGAAGGTCAAAGGGACGTGGTGGCCCCGGTCGTGGTGCTGCTGGTGGAGCTCCTGTTGCAGGGAGAGGACGTGGTGGATCTGTGCCAGATACACGCACAAGTGAAACACCTTCCTCAGGTGCGAGTAGGTGACCGAGCCTGCGGCGGTATTTTGTCGCGCCTAATGAGGCTGTACGAATGTTTAGGCCAGGACAAGTACAGGCGATAGTAGATTGGGTTGCTGACAGTGCCTCGGGTTCCTTCACATTGTCTCCCACCCACTCTTCTGATGAAAGATCAGAGTTGGCACCTGAAACCCATGTCCATCAGTCTTTCACCTCACCCCCTTGCAAATCAGCCAAGCAGTCTGAGCCCCAAATCATGCAGCAGTCTCTTCTGCTTTTCGATGACTCTGTTAGCAGGGTTTTCCAGGGCCATCCACCTAGCCCTGCCCCAGAAGTGGAAGAGATTGAGTGCACCGATGCCCAACCACTTATGTTTCATGATGAGTACATGGGAGGACCATCGCAGTACGTCTCGGATGATGACGAAACACAGGTGCCAACTGCTGCTGCTTTCGCAATTGTGCAGACAGACAAGGAGGGCAGGGGTGAAGACTGGGTGGAAGATGATGTGGAGGACGATGAGGTCCTCGACCCCACATGGAATCAACGTTATGCAGGTGACCAGTGTAGTTTGGAGGAAGAGGCGGTGGTCGCACAGAGCCACCAGCACAGCAGAAGAGGGAGCAGTGTGCAAAAGCGGAGCGTCCGTCCCCTAGACAGTATGTCTGCTACTGCCCAACGCAGCAAGGGACCGAGCACACCAAAGCCAGGTCCAAGGAGTTCCCTAGCGTGGCAGTTCTTCACACAATGTGCTGATGACAAGACACGAGTGGTTTGCACGCTGTGCAATCAGAGCCTGAAGCGAGGCATAAAAGTTCTCAACCTGAGCACAACCTGCATGACCAGGCATCTAAGTGCAAAGCACGAGCTGCAGTGGAGTAGACACCTCAAAAACCAAGAAAGGTCTCTGGCTCCTCCTGCTTCCTCTTCTGGTGCAGTATTGGCCTCTTCATCCACCTCTGTAGTGACAGTGGCACCTGCCACCCCGCAAACAGAGGATCTGCCAGCAACACTACCACCTGGGTCACCAACCATCTCCACAATGTCCCATGGAAGCGTTCAGCTCTCTATCTCCCAAACATTGGAGCGGAAGAGGAAGTACCCCCCTAGCCACCCGCGATCCCTGGCCCTGAATGCCAGCATTTCAAAACTCCTGGCCTTTGAAATTCTGTCATTCCGTCTGGTGGAGACGCAGAGTTTTAAAAGCCTGATGGCATTGGCTGTCCCACAGTACGTCGTGCCCAGCCGCCACTACTTTTTCAGGCGAGCCATCCCTTCTCTGCACAACCAAGTGGGGGACAAAATCAGGTGTGCACTGCGCAACGCCATCTGTGGCAAGGTCCACCTAACTACGGATGCGTGGACCAGTAAGCACGGTCAGGGACGTTATATCTCCCTAACAGCACACTGGGTAAATGCAGTGGCGGCTGGGCCTGAGGCAGATAGCAGTTTGGCACATGTCCTTCCACCACCAAGGATTGCAGGGCGCTTCAGTTTGCCTCCTGTTGCTAACTCCTCCTACTCCGCTTCCTCATCCTCTACCGCCTCCTCATCCGGTCAGCGTAACACCTTCATCACCAACTTCAGCACAGCCAGGGGTAAACGACAGCAGGCAGTTTTAAAACTTTCCTGTTTGGGGGAAAAACCCCACACCACGCAGGAGTTGTGGAGGGACATGGAACAACAGACCAATGAGTTGTTGCTGTCAGTGAGCCTCAAGCCCGGCCTGGTGGTGTGCGATAATGGGCGAAATCTCGTAGCAGCTCTGGGCCTAGCCGGTTTGACGCACATCCCTTGCCTGGTGCATGTGCTGAACTTGGTGGTCCAGAGGTTCCTTAAAAATTACCCCAATATGCCAGAGCTGCTGCAGAAAGTGCGGGCGGTGTGTGCACACTTTCGGCATTCTCACCCTGCTGCTGCTCGCCTGTCAGCGCTGCAGCGTAACTTCGGCCTTCCTGCTCACCGCCTCATATGTGACGTGCCCACAAGGTGGAACTCCACCTTGCACATGCTGGCCAGACTGTGCGAGCAGCAGCAGGCGTTAGTGGAGTTTCAGCTGCAGCAATCACGCGTGAGTCGCTCTGCGGAACAGCACCACTTCACAACCAATAACTGGGCCTCCATGCGAGACCTGTGTGCCTTGTTGCGCTGTTTCGAGTACTCCACCAACATGTCCAGTGCCAATGACGCCGTTCTCAGCGTTACTATCCCAGTTCTATGCCTCCTTGAAAAAACGCTTTGGGTGATGATGGAAGAGGATGTGGCACAGGAGGATGAGGAGGAGGAGGAGGAAGCGGGATCATTTCAAAGGCTTTCAGGGCAGTCTTTCACAATTGGCTACGAGGGTGGGTTCCTGCACCAACAAACGCCAGGTACACAATTGTCCGGCAGAAAGGGCACAGTTCTGGAGGATGACGAGGTGGAGGAGGAGGAGGAGCCATTTTCACAGCAGGGTGGCACCCAGACCAGCTCGTGGCCATCACTGGTGCGTGGCTGGGGGGATACAGAGGACACAGACGATACACCTCCCACAGAGGACAGCTTTTCTTTGCCTCTGGGCAGCCTGGCACACATGAGCGATTACATGCTGCAGTGTTTCCGCAATGACCGCCGAGTTGCCCACATTTTAACTGGTGCTGATTATTGGGTGGCCACCCTGCTGGATCCCCGTTACAAGGACAACGTACCGTCCTTAATTCCCTCACTGGAGCGGGATCGTAAGATGCGCGAGTACAAGCACACGCTGGTAGACGCGCTGCTGGTGGCATTCCCACCTGACAGCGGGCCTACGGTGGAAGCACAAGGCGAAGGCAGAGGAGGAGGAAGAGGTCGCCAACGCAGCCGGGGTACCAGCAGCACCGAAGAAGGCAGGGTTAGCATGGCTGAAATGTGGAAAAGCTTTGTCAGCACGCCACAACAACCAGCACCACCAGCTGAGATGGAACGTCTTAGCAGGAGGCAGCATTTCACTAACATGGTTGAGCAGTATGTGTCCACAGGCCTACACGTACTGGATGACGGGTCTGCCCTCTTTAACTTCTGGGTCTCCAAATTGGGCACATGGCCTGAGCTTGCCCTTTATGCCTTGGAGGTGCTGGCCTGCCCTGCAGCCAGTGTATTATCTGAACGTGTATTTAGCACGGCAGGGGGCGTTATCACAGACAAGCGCAGCCGCCTGTCCAGAGCCAATGTGGACAAGCTCACGTTCATTAAAATGAACCAGGCATGGATCCCACAGGACTTGTCCGTACCTTGTGCAGAATAGACATGTATACCAGTGTTGTGACAAAAACTGTCCGGCCATCGGATTGTGTCCGGCCCATACTGCGAAGGCGCAGCGCTTGCGCAGTACAGAGGACAAGGAGATTCACAAAATCTCCGAAGATGAACGGCGCCTGCGCCGTGAGTGCAGGTTCAAGCCCCACCATCCAAGTGGACATACGGTAGCACATAGTAACAGGGCCCCTCACAGGCTCGGTTCGATCGCCACGCTTCGGGCACGGCCTCACTTGGCTCGGCTTGAACCATGGATGGTGTGGCCTTCACCTGAACTCACCACGCAGGCGCCGTTCGTCTTGGGAGATTTTCGAAATCCCCTTGTCCTACATACTGAGCAAGCGCAGTACAGGGTGGACACTATTTGACTGGGGACAGAATTCGACACATCACCGGCCTTACCCAGCCATTGTTGTATTTTTGAACCAGTGTTGGCTACCTCGTCCTCCTCCACCGCCGCTTCCACCTACACAGCCACATCCAGCGCCACCTCAACCTCCTACTCCATATGGACCTCGTCCTCCTAGGTCAAGATTATTATTTTTATTTTATTTTTTTGTAGCGCACAGATCCTTCCCCCCTTACCTGCCTTTATGTTGTTGGCTCCTCGCAGGAGGGAGAAAGGCACACCGCACTACCAGCCTGTACCCTCCTATATAAAGAGGTTGAGCGGTGTACTTGACGGGCCGTGTCCACAGCCGGAGTCAAAACTCCTCCAGAGGATGATTCTCACCTCTACTGTAGGTAGAGGCAAGTCCTTTAATTCCCAGTAAAGTCAATGTCCACACCAGCTGAAATTACAACTCTTATTCTCTCATGGCAAAATAAACTCTACTCGGATAGAAAAGGTTAGAGCAAAGAAACAGGACAGCTTAAGGTGTGGAGGAGGTCCAGGCACAAACGTAGCACATTCACTTCACTGCTTAGGTTTCTCAAACAGTTTTAGGTGCACGGTCTCTGCCACAGACCTTGAGGTTGGTCTCTGCCACAGACCGGGTGTACAAGGCCCCTGCCACGGACCTGGAGAACTTTGGTCTCTGCCACAGACCAGGGTGTATAAGGCCCTTGCCACGGGCCGGGTAAATAAGGCCTCTGATACAGTCAAGATGACCTTGAGCTTCTCCTTCTACGAACCTAGCCCATATCAAGGGGAAGACATCTCTCCAGGGAGTCAACAGACCCTTCCTTCACTGTGAGTCCCGCATCGGTCCATCAGAATGATCCTCCCTTCCCTGGAACATGGTCCCCTACACGAGGCGGCACCCTAAGACTCCTCAACCCTTAGCGGACTCCAGACGAAGGCTCTGGACTCCAGGCTTTACTCCCGCACCTAGGCCTCCATACCCAGGGCAGAAGGAACTCCAGGATAGTACCTCACCCCGGGCTAAAGGTACCCGAGATGGAACAGGAACACATGCACCCAGGCCGAAGGCACCTGGGCGTGGACCCCACTGGACATCAACCCCCAGGCCAAAGGTCTGCCCCTTTTATATGCTCTCCCGGCATGCACAGCAGGTTCCCCGCCCCGCTGTACTACTGCCAAGAGGGGACACAAAAGGCACAGCACTGTATCGGCGGTTCAACCACGCCAACTGTAGGCTGCAGGGAACTGCACACCAATACTGTCCCCCGAGGACAAAATGGTCCATGAATCCTACAGAATTAGGGTGTTTGAGCCTTTTTACCACTCAAACACTTCCCTTAAATTTAGCACCCCGCTACATTTTTATTTCAAAGTATTTTATTTTCCCACTAGCTTATCCATTAAATTGAATAATTTATTCCAGAAAGGGCGTATTCTGGGGCATTCCCACCATATGTGTGGCATCGTGCCGTTGAGTTTCTGAGGTTCTTAATGACTTCCCGTACCTCTTCTGCTGAAAAGGGGGCCTCCAGCATATTTTTTTATTTTTTTATTTTTTTTATGTTATTTTAAGTTATTTCCCTATCCACATTTGTTTGCAGAGCACTTGCCATGCTCTTAACAACATTTTGCTGCCATTGCAGCCCTCTAGCCCTTTCCATTACTTTTTTAGAGCCTTTTTAGTCCTTAGAAGTCCGGGTCCCCATTGACTTCAATGGGGTTCGGGTTAAAGTTCGGTGCCGAACCCGTCGAACCCGAACATCCAGGTGTCCGCTCAACTCTATTCATAAGATATTATTTTTTTCTTTTCTATCAAACAATTTTATTGGAAAAATTGCAGGTTTACCGAAGCAAAACAAAAGATAAAAAAACAACAACATAACATAGTTACATAGTTACATAGTTAGTCAGGTTGAAAAAAGACACAAGTCCATCCAGTTCAACCGTAAAAAAAAATTAAAAATAAATAAATAAATAAACATATATCGTATATAAGTATGAGAAGGAAATAAGTAATGAAACTATACAATCAAAATTACAATCTTCGGTCTGCTCCAAAACCAGCAATTGTGTGTCATATGATTGTAACCTCTAGTGTCAATTGGATAATGATATACCAAAGAATGCTTGCAAAAAAAAACAATGAACATCAATAATCTAAACATCACTAAAACAAATCAAGGTGTATTAGTCAATATGAAGCAGATTATATATGTTATGTACCAAAGGTGTGCTAAATGAGAAGGTTAGTATATGTAGGGTGGTGGGGAGGGCTGGTAATAGCTCATTCCAGAAAAGAGAGAAGGCATGCTCTGTATTAGGAGGAATGTGCAGCATGTAGAATATATCAAGATGAGGGTCTTACACAATGGCTAATGGTTTCCTCCAGCTTCTGTATTGGTCTGGAAGTTAAACAAGGACCAGGATTGTTGTAAGGGTATGTTGGTTTGGAGCGGTACTGGGATTGTAGGGGAGATAAGGGAAAGTACGAGAGGGGGGAAGAATGGGCATTCTGGAAGGTCTTCCGGCCAAGATCTCATTAAGTTCATCCAATAAGGGGCACAGGCTGGATAGAAAAAGTCAGTTCAGTATTTCAGTAAATAAGCACGTGATGCAGTCTTACGGTGTGCTAACTACCTGGGTATAATCTGTTGTCATTTGGATATGAAGCCATCGTGCCCAAACATAGCTAAATTTAGAGGGGGAATCGTGTCCTGTAGAGATGTGTTCTTCCATTTCCACAATCTTATTGATTCATCTGAACCATTCTAGAAGGGATGGAGCCTGTGTTAAGATATTTCTCAAGCCTCGTACACATGAACGAGTTTCTCGGCAAAAAAACAACAAGAAAACTGCCGAGATAGCTTTCTTGCCGAGAAAATCGTTCGTGTGTATGGTTTCTCGTCGAGAAAACTGACCAGAATCTCGACGAGAAAAATAGAGAACCAGCTCTCTAATTTCTCGTCAAGATTCTCGTCGGCATGTTTCTCGACGAGAAAAGTGTGTGTGTGTGCACACTTACCTGTCGCCGTGGAAACCCGCGCATGCTCGAATTGACTTTGACGCATGTGCGGTAGCTTCCTAGGCATAGGTAGGGTGTAGCAAGATGGCAGCGACGGCATCGAATGTGACGAGCGCACGCTTGTCGTAGTCGATGACGTCACCGCGTTCGCTCCATTCAAAGAACCGCAGGTTCTTTGAATGGAGCGTGTGTACACTCGGCCGGGACAAGTTTCTTGTCCAAGAATCTCGTCAAGAAAAACAACGTGTTTTTTCCTGACGAGATTCTCGGCCGTGTGTACGAGGCTTCAAACATAGCATGTACATACCAAAAATGACACCCGGAAATACTAATCCTCCTGAGTATGGCGATAACACATGTGAGACTTTTACACAGCCTGGCCACATACAGAGGCCCAACATGCAAGTAGCACCTCTAGGCGTTCTAGGAGCATAAATTACACATATAATTTCTAGACAACCTATCACACTTTAGAAGGCCCTGGAGTACCAGGACAATGGAAACGCCCACAAAATTACCCCATTTTGGAAAGCAAACAGCCCAACGTATAATCTATGAGGCAAAATGTGTCTTTGGACGTGTAATTTTTTTCCAGAAGTGCTTTGAAAATGTGGAAAGAAAATGAAAACGCATTTTTTTTTACACAAAGTTGTCCATTCATAAGATATTTCTAACACATAGCATGTACATACCAAAAATTACACCCCAAAATACATTCTGCTACTCCTTATAAGTATGGAGATATCACATGTATGAGACTTTTACACAGCCTGACCACATACAGAGGCCCAACATTCAAGGAGCACCGTCAGGTGTTGTAGAGACATTAATTACACTTTTAACTTCCTGACAACCTATCACATTATTGAAGGCCCTTCATATTTATAGGGCGGAGCGGAGCGGCGCATCAACGTCACCACCCACCATACTCACCATCCAGCAGAACGGGTTTACCTGTGAGTGTCCGGCCGGCACCGCAGGTTTAAGGCTGTTTTTACGCTGCATAATTGTAAGTGTTAATCTTTTTATACCCAATAAACTTGAAACTTTTTTACACTATGGAAGCTATGTCTTTTACATGGCTTGGCATATGAGTCTGGGATGTAGTGAACAGTCGTGGAACACGTTGGTTGGGACTGCATCTACTTTGGTTTTATCTGGAGCAGATTGTGCTTTTCATTCAAAGCTTCTCCTGATCCTCTGTTTTGGGGGATCGTGGAGCTCTGGTAAGCAGGCATTATCTTCCATTTGGTGGTGGATTTTCACTGGTTCTTGTTTCCTAATGAGAGGATTTTTTCCACGTAGGAATTCCATCATAAACTTTTCTATTGCACGGGTGTACCCATTTCACATTTATGTATCATAGTCACTAATTTGTGGTTTGACTATTTCCATGAACTTTAACCCTTTGATCATGGTTACACACCACTACCTTTTGGACCTATCCAATGAGGCACTTTTGAATTTTTTGTTATTCCGACTTGTGTCACCTATTATTGTCATATTTGGGGTGTATATCTATTCATTTAGGACATTCCCAATCATTATTGTTCATGTATTATGGTGTTAAATTTTATTCACATTTGGTGTCATTCACAATGCTTTTGTAATAACATACACTCAGCTGTGATACTCCAATAGGGTTAGCACAACCATATTTTTTCTCATTTGTTCCCACTGTTTTTTGTTTACAGAAGGTTTTGCTGCTCCCCATCATTTATTCCATTTATAACATTAATTTTGTGATTTTAGACCTACAATTTCTTAGCGCAGTTCCTTTCCCCATTTTTCCTTCATATTTATAACACATAGCATACCAAGAATTACACCCCAAAATACATTCTGCTGAGCAAAGGATAAACAAAAGATTAACTGTGGTTTTAGTAGTGCAGTTGTCCACAGGAGGAGAGCATTGATCCAGGCAGCAGGTAGGGACATGGTCAGTGACAGCAAACGGAACTGTCTAGGCAGCAGGCAGGAATATTGTCCATAGTCAGTACAGGCAAGAATACTGTCCATATACAGTCCAGGGTCAGTGCAGGTAGAGATTAGGGATGAGCTTTGAGTTTGAGTCGAAACCCATGTTCGACTCAAACATCGCATGTTCGGCTGAATTTTGAACATTATGGGCCGTTGGCGCCAAATTCGAGTGGCACGTCATGGCCCATAATTCACTGCGGCATCGCAGTGCATTGCTGGCTGATGATTGGCCAAGCATGCACTATGACCCGCATGCTTTGGCCAATCACAGCGCGCAAAAAACGGAGAGCCATGATTGGCCAAAGCCAGGGTGGCTTTGGCCAATTATGTCTCAGGGGGTTTGGTACACGCCCCACACTATATAAGGCCGCCTCCATGGCGGCCTTGTGTAGTGTGTTGCGGTGGTTAAAGAGAGAGGTTAAAGAGAGAGAGAGAGGCAGTGTCATTTATTTTGAGTTAGATAGAGCAGGAAGGCGAGTCAGTTACCTGCAGTTACAGTGTGCAGAGGATATATATGCATCCAAGGTGTTGTATATATATTTACACACTGTATTCAGTTTAGCTAGATCCATTCCTGTTATTCTCTATACTGACAGGCAGGCAGGTGATTGAGCTAGCTGCAGTGTTTCACTTAGTGTACTGTGTCCTTTGCACAGTGTGCACCAAAGCTTACCTCAATACAATTGCTGGTGTTCTGATACAAATACAGGCAGGGAGCTGCAGTATTTTGCTTTAGTGTCCTTTGCACAGTGTGCACCAAAAGCTTACCTCAATACAATTGCTGGTGTTCTGATACAAATACAGGCAGGGAGCTGCAGTATTTTGCTTTAGTGTCCTTTGCACAGTGTGCACCAAAATCTTACCTCAATACAATTGCTGGTGTTCTGATACAAATACAGGCAGGGAGCTGCAGTATTTTGCTTTAGTGTCCTTTGCACAGTGTGCACCAAAAGCTTACCTCAATGCAATTGCTGGTGTTCTGATACAAATACAGGCAGGGAGCTGCAGTATTTTGCTTTAGTGTCCTTTGCACAGTGTGCACCTAAAGCTTACCTGAATACAATTTCTGGTGTTCTCATTCTAATACAGGCAGGGATCTGCAGTATTTTGATTTAGTGTCATTTGCACAGTGTGCACCTACAGCTTACCTGAATACAATTGCTGGTGTTCTCATACTAATACAGACAGGGAGTTGCAGTATTTTGATTTAGTGTCCTTTGCACAGTGTGCACCTAAAGCTTACCTGAATACAATTGCTGGTGTTCTCATACTAACACAGGCAGGGAGCTGCAGTATTTTGATTTAGTGTCCTTTGCACAGTGTGCACCTAAAGCTTACCTGAATACAATTGCTGGTGTTCTCATACTAACACAGGCAGGGAGCTGAAGTATTTTGATTTAGTGTCCTTTGCACAATGTGCACCTAAAGCTTACCTGAATACAATTGCTGGTGTGTTCATACTAATACAGGCAGGGAGCTGCAGTATTTTAATCTAGTGTCCTTTGCACAGGGTGTGCACCTAAAGCTTACCTGAATACAATTGCTGGTGTTCTCATACTAATACAGGCAGGGAGCTGAAGTATTTTGATCTAGTGTCCTTTGCACAGTGTGCACCTAAAGCTTACCTGAATACAATTGCTGGTGTTCTCATACTAATACGGGCAGGGAGCTGCAGTATTTTGATTTAGTGTCCTTTGCACAGTGTGCACCTAAAGCTTACCTGAATACAATTGCTGGTGTTCTCATACTAATACAGGCAGGGAGCTGCAGTATTTTACTTTAGTGTCCTTTGTAGGCAGCTGCAGTATTTACCTAAAGCTACCTGAAGACAATTGCTGGTGTTCTGATCATATTAATACCAGGAGGCAGGCAGCTTCAGTATATACCGTTAGTGTACTGTGTCATTTGCACAGTGTGCACCTAAAGCTACCTGAAGACAATTGCTGGTGTTCTCATACTAATAATACTACAGGCAGGCAGTTGATTCTGCTAGCTGCAGTAAAATCAGTATATATATATATATATATATATATATATATATATATATATATATATCCCAGCTTTGTGCAGCTTCATCTCATTGCAGGCCATTAGTATGTCTGGAAGGCCAACAAGGAGAGGTGGACAGTCACAAGCCAATAAAAGAGGGCAAGCAGACTCTGTGTCTAGAGGCAACAGTGCTGGTCGTGGACACGGTGCATCCTCATCAGCGCCTGGCCGTGAGACACACTTGTCCTTTTTTTTGGCAGCTGGCCGTGTTGAGCCGCAACATTCCGAAGATTTGGTAGAGTGGATGACCAAGCCATCCTCATCCTCCTCATCCTCTCTCAACCAGGCTCAGGGTACTTTGTCTGGCAAAGCAGCTGCCAATGCGGCCTCTTCCCTCAGCTCAATGGCTTCAGTCACTTTATTCCCTAGCCCCACCATGCCCTCCTGAGGAGTCCCCCGAACTGTTTGACCACAGTGTTGGGTACATGCTCCACGAGGATGCCCAGCATTTTGAAGGCTCCGATGATGGTACCCAGCTAGAGGAAGGCAGTAACATGAGCCCAGAGAGAGGGGGTGCCCAAGAAGTACAGCAATCTGGCAGTCATGTTCCCCCAGTTGCAGCATACTGCCAGGTTTTCTCCAGTGATGAGGAGGGAGGGGATGATGAGGTCACTGACTCCACATGGGTGCCTAATAGGAGAGAGGAGGAGGAGGAGGCACATCTTTAACGAGGCAGGATGCCCTCCAGGGGCAAGCTTAAGGGTAGCACACCGACTGCATCACACCACAGAGCTCCACATGTGCAGGGCACTGCTGTCTCTGCGCTTTATTCCAAAAGTTCTTTAGTGTGGGCCTTTTTTGAGACGAGTGCATCAGATCACACCGCTGCTATTTAAATAATATTTCTCAAGCGTATCTCACGTGGCCAAAACATCACACGCTTGGGCACCACATGCTTGACCAGACATATGTCGACCTGCCATGCAGTTCGTTGACAAGCGTACCTAAAAACCCACACCAAAGAACAAAGCGGACCTCTCCTTGCTCCTCATCAGCTGGGATCTCAAACCCCACTATACCTTCAGTCCTCTCTGAAACCTGCACTGAGAGGAATGAAGGTGTAGAATTAGGTGTGTCACAGCCAAGTACTTGCGGGCAATCTGCTATCGGTACACCAATGCCAGATTGTAGCAGGCAAATTTCCCTGCCCCAGCTGCTGCACCGCCGAAAAAAGTTCGCTCCCAGCCATCCACATGCCCAGCGGTTGAATGCTAGCTTTGCTTCCTTTTCAGTTGGTAGACTCTGCCCCCTTCCGTGAGTTTGTGGAATGTGCGGTTCCTCAGTGGCAGGTTCCCAAATGCCACTTTTTCTCACGGAAGGTGATTCTGGCTCTCTACCTGCATGTGGAAGGCAATATCTTGGCCTCACTGGACAGGGCGGTCAGCGGTAAGGTGCATATTGCCGCTGACTCATGGTCCAGCAGGCATGAACAGGGACGTTACCTATCTTTCACGGCGCATTGGGTGACTCTGCTGGCAGCTGGGAAGAATGCAGGACAAGGTGCAGTAGTGTTGGAGGTTGTTCCGCCACCACGCCTCCAAAATGCTACTACTGGTGATTCTGGAACAACACCTCTCTCCTCCACCCCCTCCTCTTCTTCTTCCTCCATTGCCTCTTCCTGTGCTTTGTCCTCAGAACCAGGGGTGCTCCGTAGGCGTTCAAGGGGCTACGCCAGTACGCAGGCAAAAAGATGCCATGCGGTGCTTGAGCTGGTGTGCTTGGGGACAGGAGCCACACTGGGGCAGAGATTCTGTCAACTCTGCAGGGGCAGGCTCAGAGGTGATTGATGCCACACCAACTTAAGCCAGGAATGGTGGTGTGCGACAATGGCACCAACCTCCTCTCCGCCCTCTGACAGGGACACCTGACCCATGTGCCCTGTTTGGCTCACATCCTTATCTTGGTGGTGCAGCGGTTCTTGGGCAGGTACCCGAGCTTACAGGAGGTCCTGAGGCAGGCCAGGAAACTCTGTGTGCATTTCCGCCGGTCATATAATGCCAGTGCTTGGCTGGCTGACCTCCAAAAGGAATACAACCTGCCCAAGAACCGCTTAATCTGTGACATGCCCACCAGGTGGAACTCAACATTGGCCATGCTGCAGCGGCTGCACAAGCAGCAGAGGGCCATCAATGAGTATCTGTGCCAATATGGCACCAGGACAGGATCAGGGGAGCTTGGGTTTTTATTGCCACACCAGTGGGTCATGACCAGGGATGCATGCACTGCCCTGTCACCATTTGAGGAGGCCATGAGGATGGTGAGCAGTGACAGTGCATGAATCAGTGACACTGTCCCTCTTGTCCACCTGCGTGGAATAATGGACAGGGCACTTGAGGCAGAACAGAGGGAGGAAGAGGAGGACTTCCTTACCTCTCAAGGCCCCCTTTATCCAGACAGTGTTCCTGCTGGCCCGCCTATCACACAGGAAGAGGAGGAGGAGGATTGTGTCACAATGGAGGTGGAGCCTAGCACTCAGCATCAGCAGCAGTCTTCAAGGGATCAATTACAGTCCGAAGAAACCCATGGACTTGTACGTGGCTGGGAAGAGGTGGCTGCAGATCATGTCAACCTGAGGACTCCGAACCGAATGCCTCAGCAAACCTACGCTGCATAGCCTCCCTGATCCTGCAAAGCCTGTGGAAGGATCCTCGTATTTGTTCTATCAAGGAGAGGGATCATTACGGCTTGGGACAAGTCTTTTAATAAAAAAGAAAAAAAATTCCAGCGATGTAATCCTTCTATGGCCGACGATACACGCCACCACGCATCTCCATGGGAGGCGGCCACCGAATGACGCGAGACCCGATTGACAGCTCTTATATAGCCGAGGGCGGGGCCACCAGTGACGTACGCTGGTGACCCCCCCTCTGACGCAACGGGGTTTGCTGCGGGGTTACCCAGTGACATGTATGGGTGACCCCATCCCCCTCTGACGCAACGGGGGTTCGTATCTGAGGGGGGCCCCTACGCCATTTTTTTTTATTGAAGCTGGGTTCCCCTTAATATC
This sequence comes from Rana muscosa, assembly GCA_029206835.1. Taxonomy (NCBI): domain Eukaryota; kingdom Metazoa; phylum Chordata; class Amphibia; order Anura; family Ranidae; genus Rana; species Rana muscosa. The sequence goes on along the minus strand of CM055118.1, from coordinate 362,656,882 downwards.
CATACCATACGCATTTTTTTTATAAATTTCGGTACGGAGTTCCCCTTAATATTCATACCAGACCCAAAGGGCCTGGTAATGGACTGGGGGGGAACCCATGCTGGGTTTTTTCAATTACTTTTATCTGTATTCACGGGACCCGACAATTCATTATACCCGCGAGTAGTTTTGAATAACTTTTTTTCCTTTAGAAATATAATTTTGTGCAGGAACTGTTCTAAAAGTTGGAAACATGTGCCACTTTACAGGCATACTATAGACACCCCCCAGGTATGACATTTAAAGGAATATTTCACTTTTATTGTTTCACTTTATTAAAATCACTGCTTCCGAAAAAACTTCTGCTTTTAAAACTTTTTTTTGCATTGATATATGTCCCCTGAGGCAGGTCCCAGGTCCCCAAACACTTTTTATGACAATAACTTGCATATTAACCTTTAAAACTAGCACTTTTGATTTTTCACGTTCGTGTCCTATAGACTTTAACAGTGTTCGCATGTTTGAACACATTTTTTGCCTGTTCGCATGTTCTGCTGCAAAGTGTTCGGCTCATCCCTACTGGCATATAGATACGGAAACAAATGTCTCTTTGACCACTACTGGAGACTGTGGAACCTATGCATTACAAACCATCATTGTGACCCCCTTCAAATAAACCACTCTTACAGTATGTAACATAAATGACATTTGTCTACTAAGCCTGGCTAGACCTTACCCAGACACTGCCAACCTATCTCAATGTTTTACTTTATTTTATTTTATTTTATTTCTTATAGTTCTCTGTTTATCTATGACCTATTACCTGGATAGGGACATGTTTGGCTTATTCTGTCTATGTTGGCTGATTTGTCCTATCTGCTTAATTACCTACCGCTTGATGCCTAAATGTACTGATTATCCAAACATTATCCACACATTGACATATGCATGTGTACATGATCTATATATTCTGCATTCTGCATGCTGTATATTTGGGTATCACAATCCCGACCTTTATTTCCTGGACAATCTGTAAACAGTTACCCTCCCGGGTACCAATGTTTAACACTTGCTAACATATGTTTAAGGTTGGCCATACATGATAGAATTTCAAAAGAATTTTCTTTTGAAAATCCAAAATTTCATACGTTTTGTGATCCGAAGGTGCCATCATTGATTTCGAAATTCAACCAACCAAGCCTTCAATTTCTTTTCTTTTTTTTTTTTTTCATAAAGAAGCCTTCAATTTCACCTCATGTTGCTACAGAAAATAATTTTCGTGGCTGGGAATCTTCTTTTCTTTCCGGGAATTTTCCTTTCTTGCACATGCGCATTTCTTTTTCGATTAAATTTCTCGCACGATTCTCCCATCATTGATTAGAAAATCTTTAGTATTTAAAAAAAATCCAACATGTCCGATTACTCAAATTCGATGGCCGCACGAAAATCGGTTGTTGCTGCAGCCCACTAATATGAATGAAAATTCTTAGATAAGATCTTTGAGAGAAATTTTTTTTGAAATTCGACCCATGTATGGCCTGCCTAACACTTGCTGCATTGTTTGTCACTATATACAATTCTTTCAATAAAAAATTTATGAAACAAAAAAAAGATGTCTATAAGCAACTATTTACTACAGTTTTTCATTAAAAAAATACATTGATAACAACATGTTAATTTTTTAATCAAGGTCACAAGCATAAACCCTAAGGCTCGGTTCACACAGGGGCAACACGACTTCCAGCGCGACTTTGGGAGGCAACTCAGACACGACTTAAGCATGAATCACAGGGCGACCTCAGGGCGACCTCAGCGCGACTTGTGGTGATTTACAACACGACTTGAAGTCGCTTCCAGGACAGGAGACATTCCAGTGGCCAATAAAACAAGAATCAGCCCTGTGGGAGGGAGGGGGAGGGAGAAGTTTGCCTGAAAAATATGTGTTCTCTTCCTGGAAAGTTGCTTCTGTTAAGACAGGGAATCCGACTTCTGAGCGACTTCCATTGAAATCAATGGGTACAAGTCGCCTAGAAGTCGTATTGAAGTAGTACAGGAACCTTTTTAAAAGTCGGAGCGACTGCAGTCATGTACATAAAAACAGCTCCATTCACTTCAATTATTTTTAAAAATAGCGTGACTTGGGGCAACTCGGGGCGACCAGAAGTCGCGTCCGGAGTCGCCCCTGTGTGAACCGGGCCTAAGAGATTGTAATACTCTCAATAGAATCTCTAAACGACAAAGAAATATATAAATGCTTGTGTGAAAAGATGTTTCTTATTTAACCACTTGTCCCTCGCCCACTGTCAATAGACGGCGGGCGGAGGATACTCTCGTTCTGGGAGGACGTCATATGACGTCCTCCCTTTAAAACGAGCTAGGAGGCGTGCGCCCGCCGCGTTCACAAGGCCCCGGTGCGCGTGCCCGGCGGCCGCGATTGCCCCCGGGCACCCGCGATTGCCCGGGAAACGAGCAGGAAAGTGGATCTCTGTGTGTAAACACAGAGATCCACGTCCTGTGAGGGAGAGGGGACCGATGGTGTGTCCCTTGTACATAGGGACAACCATCGGTCACCTCCCCCAGTCAGTCCCCTCCCCCCACAGTAAGAACACTTTGAGGGAACATATTTAACCCCTTCCCGCCCCCTAGTGGTTAACCCCTTCCCTGCCAGTCACATTTATACAGTAATCAATGCATTTTTATAGCAGGGATCGCTGTATAAATGTGAATGGTCCCAAAAATGTGTCAAAAGTGTCCGATGTGTCTGCCGCAATATCGCAGTCACAATAAAAAATCGCAGATCGCCGCCATTACTAATAAAAAAAAATGCTATAAATCTATCCCCTATTTTGTAGACGCTATAACTTTTGCGCAAACCAATCAATACGCGTTTATTGCGATTTTTTTTTTACCAAAAATATGTAGAAGAATACGTATCGGCCTAAACTGAGGAAAATTTTATTAAAAAAAAAAATGGGTATTTATTATAGCAAAAAGTAAAAAATAGTGTTTTTTTTTCCAAACTGGACGCTCTTCTTTTGTTTATAGCGCAAAAAATAAAAACCGCAGAGGTGATCAAATACCACCAAAAGAAAGCTCTATTTGTGGGAAAAAAAGGACGCAAATTTCGTTTGGGAGCCACGTCGCACGACCGCGCAATTGTCATTCAAAGTGTGACAGCGCTGAAAGCTGAAAAATGGCTTGGGCAGGAAGGGGGTTTTCGTGCACAGTAGAGAAGTGGTTAAACAGATTGACTTATCAAGCGATACACATTACTCTTACAATAGATATATGCAATACTTATTATTTTCTCTCTCACACTTTTTCTACTTGTTTCCATTTATGACCTCATTTATGTTTGCTTTTTTTTAAATCTTAAAAAGAAATAATGGTAAAGTAAACTTAAGCATTAAGCAATAAGCATTAACTACATTTACAATTTTGACATTTTATTTTGTCATAATGTTAAAAAAAAAAATGTATTGTGGTTGGTTTATTTATATTTCAGTAAATTTTTAACCACCTATGTATTTCCATCAGAGATTATTAGTTAATAGAGTAAGTCATTTTTTTTTTACGTTTTGTTTTTTAGAATAAATTAATTTAGCTATAATTCTCCTATTGAGGAGAATATTAATTATGCCACATATTACATTCTTTAGCTTAGTGCATTGAGCTTAGCATAATTTTTCACTTATGTCATGGCATTAAAGAGTATGCAATTCAAAGTACTAAATTCATAGCAATAAATACCTTTTTACTTTGTAAATGTAGATGAGTGAGGTCTTTTACATTTCATGTGTATACTGTATATGTATGTGTATTTTCTCATAGTTTCCGCATTAAATCTGTAAAATGTTTCAAACATAGTGCTTCAAACTCGTCTCCTAAATCTGCATGCCATTTTTTTTATTAGATTAAAAGAAGGGGGCTGATTTACTAAAAGAGTATAAAGTGTCCACTTAGTAAAGGACATGTTCACTAAGCTCAGTAAATAGCACAAAGTTGTGTTTACTTCAAGTAACCAATTATGGGCAAATAAAAATCCTATTTATTTTAAAATTTTCTTTGAATGTGGTTGGGTATTTACAGTAAATGCAGGTTTGCCTTATTTACTATGATTAATTTTGCAACATGAACATACATTTATTTTTTTACCGCTAAAATAAATACATATTACATTAATAATGTCACACAGACCGCTCATAAAGGTAATGTCACCACTTTCTTTTTTTTGGGATTCAATAGCAATGCTGTATATAATCTGCTGCTCTTCACCTTGGTCCTTATTATATACATTGTGACAATATGTGGAAACTTTTTAATCATCATGTTGGTATATTACAGCAAGACCCTTCATTCCCCCGTGTACTTCTTCCTCTCCCAACTCTCTGTATCTGACATCATGCTGACCACAGATATTGCTCCTCACATGTTAAATATTGTTTTGCATGAGCGGACCTCCATATCCTTTTCTAGTTGCATATGTCAGTATTGGATTTATTCTTCAGTAGAAGCATTTGAATGTTATCTTCTGAAAGTGATGTCCTATGACCGCTATCTAGCCATCTGCTCTCCTCTGTATTATGTCTCTATTATGAAACAAACACTTTGCATTCAATTTTTTCTTGCATCCTGGATTATCAGCTGTTCTATGGCATTAATAGCAACACTTGAAATATGTCAGCTAGAATTCTGTGGACCAAATGTTATTGACTATTTCTATTGTGATTTAAATCCTCTTCTGGAACTTTCTTGTTCGGATACATCCAAAGTTCAAATGGAAGCCACCTTGTTGTGCTTCCCTTTGCTAATACTACCCTTCCTTCTAATAGTAGTTTCATATACTTATATTGTTGTAACTCTGAAATCTTTTTCCACTTGTAGCTCCCATCTCACTGTTGTGTTTATATATTATGGAACCCTAATTGCCACATATCTGATTCCAAAGGAAGGACAATCACAAATGATCAGTAAGATAATGTCCTTGTTGTACACGTTTTTTACTCCCTTTGTAAATCCTTTCATATACAGCTTGAGGAATAAAGATATTATATAAATTGTGAACAAGGTTGTATATAACCAGAAGCTATAACAAATAAAACCAACATCAAACAAAAAGTTTGAAAATAATTTGTGAAAACAAAGTGAAACGATGATAGATGTAGTTGCCCCTTTAAGTGAAAAAAAGCCACCTTTGCAATTGTGAATCATAAAAAGTGTGAATGATACAGTATACCGTATATACTCGAGTATAAGCCGACCTGAATATAAGCCAAAGCACCTCATTTTACCACAAAAAACTGGGAAAACTTATTGACTCGAGTATAAGCCTAGGGTGTCCATCTGCATGCCTCACTGTGCCTCACTTTGCCTCACTGTGTCCATGTACATGCCTCACTGTGTCCATGCCTCACTGTGCCCATGCCTCACTGTGCCCATGCTTCACAGTGTACATGACTAGACTGACATTTAACATGGGAGTCTATGGAAGGGGTGCCCAGCTTTGAAAAATCGGTGCTCCCCAGCCGTAGGTCCCCCATACAAAAACATTTGCACACTTATAGAGGAGAAATGGGACTACATGTGTGCCAAGTGTCGGGTCCATGGGACCTAGGACCGGTCGGTACCGGGTCCCCAAATTCACCAAAGAAACATGGGAGTCTATAGAAGGGGTGCCCAGTTTGAAAAATCAGTGCTCCCGGGCCGTAGGTCCCCCGGACAACAAACTTTGCACACTTGTAGAGGAGAGTGGGGCTACATGTCTGCCAAATTCCGGGAGATCAGGCGCAAAAAGGTGACTCGAGTATAAGCCGACAGGGGCATTTTCAGCACAAAAAAATGTGCTGAAAAACTCAGCTTATACTCGAGTATATATGGTACACTATATTACCTTACCAAACGTATTGGTACGCCTGCCTTTACACACACAAGAACTTTATTGGCATCCCAGTCTTAGTTTGTAGGGTTCAATATTGAGTTGGCCCTAACCTTTGCAGCTATAACAGCTTCAACTCTTCTGGGAAGGCTGTCCACAAGGTTTAGGAGTGTGTCTATGGGAATATTTGACCATTCTTCCAGGAGTGCATTTGTGAGATGTATTCCATCCAGCAGAGTTCTGTTACAGAAGGATTGATATTAGTGAGAAGACCATGCATGAGATCAGAGACTGTGTATTGTTAATGGAACCCTCAGGTATCCTGTGTTCCCTCCACCCTCTTTCCCACTCTTCATGCATGTTCATTATTAAAACATCGAAAACATATTCAAAGTGACTGACACCCTCAAATAATCCACCACCACCCAGAAAAAGGACTTTCACCCTGAGAAGGAATGTGCCTGGGACATTTATCACCAAGTAAGTGGGTCTGGGACATTTGCATGTACCTATTGGACATCAGTAGAGCCAAATGTGGCAGGACTGGTTACCGATAGCGCTACAATAGTATTAATTATAAAAAGCATAAGACCGTTTCTTCCAGGTCCTGTATGACATCACATCTGGGCTGAGAGATGGGGGCGAGGCTTGGAACGCATGCCTGTATTGACAGGCGCCGCGGAGTGGAATTTACCCACACGCTCTATACACTGGTGCCGGTTTGAGGGACCCATACAAGTTATAATAAATACTGTACAATGAGATTTTAAACCCTGGATACTGCAATGCAATCCCGAGTGTGGCTCTGGGTTACCGCTTATAGTACCGAAAATTAAATTTCTCAGGGTGTTTACACAGATATCTGTAGTTTCAGCACTTTTGTAGCTGTACCTTTATCCATCTCCGCCTTGTTTCCATGTTCATGTCACTACTGGACTATATCTTATATTACCTATATATTTTTACATTTACATTCAGTATCGTACGCCAATTATTTATTAGACCCCTCATATATATACATTTTTGTTACAGCTGTGACTTACAAAACATGCACACTGAGGGATATAGGTGGACACACTTTCACCATTTATGTGTTGCTTATCCCCCATTCGTTCCCCGGTGGGTCTCGGTTGGCTCTACCCCTTCAGCTTCCAGGCTAGATGTGCTACACCGCCACTAGCGATGAGCCAAACACCCCCCGGTTCGGTTCGCATCCAGAACATGCGAACAGGCAAAAAAATTGTTCGAACACGCGAACACCGTAAAAGTCTATGGGACACGAACATGAAAAATCAAAAGTGCTAATTTTAAAGGTTTATATGCAAGTCATTGTCATAAAAAGTGTTTGGGGACCCGGGTCCTGCCCCAGGGGACATGTATCAATGCAAAAAAAAGTTTTAAAAACGTCAGTTTTTTTCGGAGCAGTGATTTTAATAATGCTTAAAGTGAAACAATAAACCTGGGGGGTGTCTATAGTATGCCTGTAAAGTAGCGCATGTTTCCCATGTTTATAACAGTCTCTGCACAAAAAGACATTTCTAAAGGAAAAAAAGTAATTTAAAACTACTCGCGGCTATAATGAATTGTTGGGTCCCGGCAATACAGATAAAAGTCATTGAAAGTCATTGAAAAATAAAAATAAAAATGTGTGGGGGTCCCCCAAAACTCCATTACCAGGCCCTTCAGGTCTGGTATGGAAACCTGCGTTGCATCAGAGGGGGGCGGGGTCACCCGTACACGTCACTGGGAAACCCCAGCATTTCCCCTTGTCAGAGGGGGACGGGGTCATGTGACAGGTGGCCCCACTCTCAGCTACATAACAGCTGTCAAGCTGGAGTCGCGTCATTGGCTGGGTGCCTCCGGTGGAGGCAGAATCGTGTGCTGTTCCTCGCTGGAGTCGCTGGAGAAGTGGAGATCATCCATCGCTGGAGATCGAGAATTGGATTACATCGCTGGAGATCGAGCATGGATTTATTGGATTACATCACTGGAATCTCTTTTTTTATTTTTTTATTTTTAATAAAGGACTTGTCCCATGCCGTCTCCTGTGGTTTTTAAAAAGTTGACACTTTTTTTGAATTGTACCCCTTACCAATTCACATAGGGGGGGCTGGGATCTGGAGGCCCCCTTTGTTAAAGGGGGCTTTCAGATTCCGATAAGCCCCCCGCCTGCAGACCCCCACAACCACCGGGCAAGGGTTGTGGGGATGAGGCCCTTGTCCCCATCAACATGGGGACATCCTCCTCATGTTGAGGGCATGTGGCCTGGTATGGTTCAAGGGGGCGCTCTCTTGTCCCCCCTCTTTTCCTGCGGCCTGCCAGGTTGCGTGCTCAGATAAGGGTCTGGTGTGGATTTTTGGGGGGAACCCAACGTCATTTTTTTTTTATTTTGGCACTGGGTTCCCCTTAAAATCCATACCAGACCTGAAGGGTCTGGTATGGATTTTTGGGGGGAACCCTACGCCATTTTTTTTAAAAAATTGGCGCAGGGTTCCCCTTAAAATCCATACCAGACCTGAAGGGCCTGGTAATGGAATTTTGGGGGACCCCCACGCATTTTATTTTTTATTTTTCAATGACTTTCAATGACTTTTATCTGTATTGCCGGGACCCGACAATTCATTATAGCCGCGAGTAGTTTTAAAGGACTTTTTTCCTTTAGAAATGAAATTTTGTGCAGAGAATGTTATAAACACTGGAAACATGCACTATTTTACAGGCATACTATAGACACCCCCCAGGTATGACATTTAAATTAATATTTCACTTTTATAGATTCACTTTAAGCATTAATAAAATCACTGCTCCCAAAAAAACGGCGTTTTTTAAAACTTTTTTTGCACTGGGGCAAGACCCGGGTCCCCAAACACTTTTTATGACAATAACTTGCATATAAACTTTTAAAATTAGCACTTTAGATTTCTCCCATAGACTTTTAAAGGGTGTTCCGCGGCTTTTCGAATTTGCCGCGAACACCCCAAAGTTCAGCGAACGGGCGAACAGCCAGTGTTCTAGTCAAGCTCATGTTAGACTCAAACAGATAGTGCATCCCTAGACACCACCTTTTGGGACACCAGTCTTTGGCAACTTGGCTTAGTTTACCTATACATGTTATAGGCATCTACTCTTGAAGAAGCAAGCAGAAGTTAATGAAACGTGTCTAGTCTATACGATGCTTGTTACCATCATGTATCAATTATTAGGAACTACCCTTTTTCAAGCAATTACTTATTATGCAACCATCAAATTGGGTTGGATTATACCCTCATGTATTTATATATATATTATATATATATATATATTGTAAACTTTGGGGGTTATAGCTCCACGGGACTAAGTGCATAAACCGTTGTACTTTGAGCAGAAAGGCTTTTATTCGTGAACAAACCAAAAGAAACAAGCTTGATTCAGCACACAGAAAAATATCAAAACAAAGTCCGGCTTGTCTTCAGCACAAGTATAAATCAAAGAAAAAGGCACATACAGTTTGTAGGGGAACTTCCAGGGCTCTTGCTGAACTTTACCAGCTCCTAGCAGACACACAGCTCATCTCAGGTGCAATCCTCATACTCCTCTCTCACACCTCTAGCACTACTTCCTGTTATATGAGCTGTTTTCCTGGAAGCCCTTAACCCCCTGTGTGCTGACTCTCAGTGGTCAGGAGTGGAGGCTCTATCCCACCCGAATGTCACTTTAGAGCCTCCGAAATTCCGGGCCCCAAATACCTCTCTATTAATACAAAGAGGACTACAAGCCAGTCCTCTCTGGGCTATTTATTTTGCCCGGAACTCCTCACCCATTCTGGGCGACCTCCTGAGCACCATTACTACTCATTAATGGGACCATAACCCAAATATTGGTGCTATATAGCACCTGTCCAGGACCCAACCTTGGCGTCCTGTACATATCCCCCCCCTCTGCCTCAACGCGGAGGTGTTGGAGGCACCACTCGATATCATACAATGGACTCGGGAGAGGGCATCGGCATTCTGATGTTGTCTCCCGGGTCTGTGTTCTACCACAAAATTGAACTCCTGGAGAGAAAGAAACCACCTTGTCACCCTGGCATTGGTGTGCTTGTTTTGTCTCATCCAGGTAAGAGGAGCGTGGTCTGACATCAAGCGAAACCTCCTACCTAGGAGGAAATATCGTAGGGAGTCCAAAGCCCACTTGATGGCCAGACACTCCCGCTCTACCACAGCGTAGTTTTTCTCAGCTGCCGTCAGCTTCCTGCTAAGAAAAACTACGGGATGCTCTTCCCCATTGCTTTCCTGCGACAAGACTGCTCCCAATCCCTCACTTGAAGCGTCTGTCTGCACTACAAAATCTTTTGCGAAGTCCGGAGCTACCAGCACCGGATCCTGGCATAATGCCGTCTTAAGTTTTTGAAAAGCTTTCTCGGCTTCAGCATTCCACTTTATCATCACTGACTTTCTGCCCTTGGTCAAGTCAGTCAGCGGTGCAGCAATGGTGGCGAAGTTGGGGACAAACCTCCTGTAATAGCCAACTATGCCCAAAAACGCTCTGACCTGCTTCTTGGTTAGGGGACGGGGCCAGTCCTGTATGGCTTCCACCTTACTCATTTGGGGCTTTACCAACCCCCTACCCACGATATACCCTAGGTACTTGGCTTCCTCCATTCCAATGGCACACTTCTCCGGATTGATGGTGAACCCTGCTCTTCTCAAGGAGTCTACCACTGCCTGAACCCGGGGAAGATGGGACTCCCAATCAGTGCTGAAGATGACTATGTCATCTAAGTAGACAGAAGCGTACTGTTGATGTGGGCGCAACGTTTTGTCCATGGCCCTTTGGAACGTGGCAGGGGCAGAGTGTAGACCAAATGGCATCCTTTTGTATTGGAAGTGGCCCTCCGGGGTGGAGAAGGCTGTTTTCTCCCTGGCTTCCTTGGTCAGGGGGATCTGCCAGTACCCTTTTGTGAGGTCCAGCGTGGTGATGTACCTGGCAGGACCTAACCTCTCAATTAGCTCATCTACCCGTGGCATGGGATACGCATCAAATTTGGAGACTTCATTAAGTTTTCTAAAGTCGTTACAGAAGCGGAGGGTGCCGTTGGGTTTGGGTACCAACACGATTGGACTTGACCACTCGCTCTGTGACTCTTCAATGATTTCAAGTTTGAGCATTCTTTTAACTTCATCAGATACCGCCACCCTATGAGCTTCTGGGATACGGTAAGGCTTTAACCGGATTTTTACATTGGGTTCAGTTACGATGTCATGTCTGATGACGTTGGTGAGCCCGGGCAATTCTGAAAACATGACCCTATTTCTTTGCAGAAACTCTTTTGCTTGCTGGGTTTGGGGTCTAGTCAGGGTGGCAGCAACCTGCACCAGGTCGATCCCTGCATGGTCCCCTGACTGTACCCCTACCACCGCAGATACCTGTTCTCTGTCTCTCCAGGGTTTCAATAAATTCACGTGATAGATCTGGTAGGGTTTTCTTTTCCCTGGCTGGTGGACTTTGTAGTTCACCTCACTTACTTTCTCTACTACCTCAAACGGACCTTGCCACTTGGCTAAGAATTTGCTCTCCACCATGGGTATTAGATCAGCAACCCGTTCTCCTACTTGAAATTGTCTAATTTTAGCCGACCGGTTGTACACTCTTCTTTGGGCATCCTGAGCCTTCTGCATGTGCTCCCTCACCAGCGGCATCACCTTAGCCACCCTCTCTCGCATTTGAGAGATATGCTCTACCACGGTTTTATGTGGTGAGGACTCACTTTCCCACGTTTCTTTTACTAGGTCGAGCAACCCCCGTGGCCTTCGTCCATACACTAGCTCAAACGGTGAGAAGCCCGTGGATGCTTGTGGAACCTCCCGGATGGCAAACAACAAGGCAGGGAGTAACATATCCCAATCCTTCCCGTCTTTTTGGACCACTCTTTTCAACATGGACTTTAGGGTTTTATTAAACCTCTCGACTAGGCCATCGGTCTGCGGGTGATAAACGGACGTCCGCAACTGCTTAATCTGAAACAGTTTACACAAGTCCGCCATCACCTTTGACATAAAAGGGGTGCCCTGGTCCGTCAGCATCTCTTTGGGGAACCCCGTTCGTGAGAACATTTGAAACAACTCCCGGGCAATAGCCTTAGAGGAAGCTTTCCTCAAAGGGATTGCTTCTGGATACCTAGTTGCGTAATCTAGGATGACTAATATGTATTGGTGCCCCCTTGCCGACTTTACCAGGGGTCCCACCAGATCCATAGCGATCCGCTCGAATGGGACCTCAATAATTGGCAAGGGTACTAGAGGGTTTCTATAGTGCGGCACTGGGGCAGTTAACTGGCAAATGGGACAAGATGCACAATATCTTTTAACCTCGACCTTCACCCCTGGCCAGTAGAACCGGTCGGTTATCCTGGCCTCTGTTTTCTCTGCCCCCAGGTGTCCTCCCAGTGCGTCGTTGTGGGCTAGATCAAGGAGCATCCGCCTATATAGTTTGGGAACTAGCAACTGCTCTACAGTTTCCCCTCGGCTCTCAGCTACCCGATATACCAAGTCCCCCTTCAATGCAAAATGAGGAAACCTCTGATCTGCCCCTGGCACTTGTGAGACCCCATCAATGACAGAAACCTGCTCTCGAGCATTGATCAAGGTAGGATCCTGTAATTGGGCGGTGCCAAATGCACCCCTGGATACATCCAGGTCTGGATGCACTGGCCTCGAGGATGGTTCCCCCTCACCCTCCTCAACCGGAGAGAGCTCCTCATCATCCTCCCCCAGCATAACTTGTAATGGGAAAACATCCCCCCCCTCAGAGATCCACTCGGTTTTAAGACCTGGAACAGAAACCTTATCATCCAAATTAGTATTTTCTGTAACTTCATTGTCAGTGACAGGTAGCTCCATATTTGTGGGGGTTTCCGGCCCGGATCCCTCAGACTCTGTCCCTTCCCGGCCCAGTGTCCCCAGTTCTCCGGGCAGCCCTATCTGTACCTGGTTCCATAGTTCAAGGAATAGTGGACAGTCCCGCCCCACTATGATGTCATGTATTAAACTCTTTACCACCCCAACCTCTTGTGTAACTGAAATATGGCCATAGGAAACCGTTACCGGGACCAGGGGGTACTCCCTGGTGTCCCCATGGATACACACTACCCGTAGAGTCTTATTCACTGGGCCGAGTCTCCCGAGCACCCTGGCATGTACCAGTGTTATCATGCTACCGGAGTCCAGTAGCGCTTTAGCAGGAAGGTGGTTCACCCACACTTCACACTCGAACCGTCCTTCAGCCAGATCAAGATGAGTGGCACACACTCTTTGAACATAAAAGGAGCTTCTCCGACCGGTCCCACAGTCCATAGGCTCCTCCTGCAGCGGGCACTGTGCCCGGGTATGCCCCCAGGACCGACATCGCCAACACTGTAGGTCCCCCATCCGTGGGACGGGAACCAACCTTCGTGGTTCTGCGGAAGATGATGCAGGTTTGCGGGTTCCAATGTCAGGCAGGGCTTCTCTCCTAGGTGCTGTGGCTGGTCTGGTTGCCCTTGGTGTGGGTTCCCGACGCTTGGCAGGCCCAAGCAGGTCCTCTACCACTGTGTACCTTTCGACCGACTCAACCAGCTGGTCAGCAGTTGCAGGGTCTCCATGGCTTACCCAGCGCTGTAGGTCATCTGGGAGGGACCGCAGGTACCAATCCATCACCACCCGTTCTACCATTTGTGGGCCCGACAATTTTTCCGGCTGCAGCCATTTTTTCACCAGCTGCACTAGTTCGTGCATTTGGGACCTAGGTGGTCGGTCAGGTTTGTACCGCCAGCGATGCACTCTGTGAGCCCGGACGGCTGTGGTCACTCCCAGGCGGGCCAGGATCTCTGCTTTCAGCCGCTCATAGTCGCTGATGTGCTCAGATGGGAGGTCAAAATAAGCCTTTTGCGGGTCACCGGTGAGAAAAGGAGAGATAATACCAGCCCATTGGTCACGGGGCCACCCCTCTCTCTCTGCTATCCTTTCAAAGGTAGTGAGAAAAGCTTCTACGTCATCACTGGGTGTTAGCTTTTGTAAAAAATGAGTGGCTCTCACGGACACTTGGTTGCTAGCGGCAACGACCACTTGCTCTCGTCCCTGAGCCAGCCGCTGTACTGCCTCCTGCAATGCGGCCACCTGTGCTTGAGTGGACCCCTGCTGGGCCGTAAACTGGGCGGCTAGCAGCCGTGTACTTTCCTGCTGCTGAGCCATCGCTTCCTCATGGCGACGGTTTGCCTCTGCTAGAGCTTGTTGTTGGGCCGCAGTGGCTTGCTGTTGGGTCACAGTGGCTTGTGCCAAAGCCTTGATGACCTCCTCCATGCCTTTGTCTGCTGTCTGCAATGTCTGAGCTGACTTCACCCAAGACATGTCATAAGCACCCTGTCTCTTTAAATGTCAGTTTGTTTTAAACGGTTTTTGCAGCTGCAAATGCACTTTGCACGCATCCAAGGCACCAGTTGTAAACTTTGAGGGTTATAGCTCCACGGGACTAAGTGCATAAACCATTGTACTTTGAGCAGAAAGGCTTTTATTCGTGAACAAACCAAAAGAAACAAGCTTGATTCAGCACACAGAAAAATATCAAAACAAAGTCCGGCTTGTCTTCAGCACAAGTATAAATCAAATAAAAAGGCACATACAGTTTGTAGGGGAACTTCCAGGGCTCTTGCTGAACTTTACCAGCTCCTAGCAGACACACAGCTCATCTCAGGTGCAATCCTCATACTCCTCTCTCACACCTCTAGCACTACTTCCTGTTATATGAGCTGTTTTCCTGGAAGCCCTTAACCCCCTGTGTGCTGACTCTCAGTGGTCAGGAGTGGAGGCTCTATCCCACCCGAATGTCACTTTAGAGCCTCCGAAAATCCGGACCCCAAATACCTCTCTATTAATACAAAGAGGACTGCAAGCCAGTCCTCTCTGGGCTATTTATTTTGCCCGGAACTCCTCACCCATTCTGGGCGACCTCCTGAGCACCATTACTACTCATTAATGGGACCATAACCCAAATATTGGTGCTATATAGCACCTGTCCAGGACCCAACCTTGGCATCCTGTACAATATATATATATATATATATATATATATATATATGTATATGACTGTTATAACTTTTAATAAACTTTGATACTATGTTTATTCTATATATTTCTACTGTCTTTCAAATTCTGTATTTTTGTTGTATATTATAGGGACGGAGGTGTCTCACTGGCAGCACCATTTTTTTATTTTTTGTATTGAACCCAGGTGGAATACACCTACATGCCCACTTTGGTCTATTGCTGCCCTTGGCCTGATTCTCTATTCATTATCCATATAATATTAATGCATGTTTTCCTATAGTTAACATCCTTTACAATCATGTCCTAACTAATGTTCTGCAGGTCTAGCCTTAGCCTGTTCCCATTGCTGTGTCCCTCTTTGGTGGTTGCAGTGTTTGTTTATGTCCCGGGAGCTGCGATGCATACAGGGGATGCATCCATCGCATTGGAATGGCTTATACCCTCATGTATTTATATATATGTATGATGACTGTTATAACATTTAATAAACTTTGATGCTATGTTTATTCTATATATCTCTACTGGCCTCATGTGTTCACCTCACTCAAAGTCCCAGGGTGAACTTCTGTATTTTTGCTGTGTGCTGTATGAAGAAGTGTGTGTCCTTTCCCTCCAATAAGCTTTCAGAGCTCTCCTCGCTTAGCTCTGCAGAGTGTAACTTCCGCTTTCAGACCTTTTTTTTCTGATGGCTTAGCTTTAAATATTCTGCACTTTGAAAGGATGTAGAGAAGAGAAGATTGCAGATAGACATGGTACAACTTATGTAATAATATTTTTTTATCTCTGTGTATCACCTGAGGCCAGTCACTTCACTGAGTATATGAAAAGGTTTACAACTACTTTAACCACTTCAGCCCTGGAGGGATTTACCCCCTTAATGACCAGGCCATTTTTGTTGCGATACGGTACAGCGTCACTTTAACTGACAATTGTGCTGTTGTGCGAAGTTGTTCCCATACAAAATTGACATCCTTTTTTTCTCACAAATAGAGCTTTCTTTTAGTGGTATTCGATCACCTCTGTGTTTTTTATTTTTTACGCTATAAACAAAAAAAGTTTGACAATTTTGAAAAAATATATATATATATATTTTTTACTTTCTGCTATAAAACACATCCAATAAAGGCTTCTTTCTGTCCCTTGAAGCAGAGAAGGCGTTTGACAGGGTCGCATGGGACTATATGTCCACTGATCTATTTACAATGTGGCTCCCGAATCGCCTCCTCCAAATGATCATGGCCCTTTATTCAACCCCAACTGCCAGGATCAGAGTTAACGGCCGACTGTCGGACGCCTTCTCCGTTACCAACGGCACCCAGCAAAGTTGCCCCCTCTCTCCCCTCATCTTTGTTCTCACCTTGGAACCCCTCCTCCGTAGACTAAGAGAGAACCCGGACATTAAAGGAATTGACATAAACCACAAACAATACAAAATTGCTGCTTACACAGATGATATACTTCTGTTTCTTTCTGATCCCATTACTACCATACCCAATATCCTTAAAGATTTCACACTGTTTAAAAAACTTTCTAACTTACAGATTAACTTTAGTAAATCTACGGTGCTTAATATTACACTCCCGAAGACAACGGTTTCCTTATGCCAACAGAACTTCTCTTTTAGATGGGAGCCCCACGACATAACGTACCTGGGTATTAAACTCCCAACCAACTAATCTGAACTTTATGCCAAAAACTTCCTGCCCGCCCTCCAGAAAATAATGGGAGATTTGCTCAATTGGAACAAAGGCCCCTTCTCATGGTTTGGCAGGGCGGCAATATTAAAGATGAATGTCCTCCCCAGGATGCTATACCTGCTGCAAGCTATCCCAATCAAACTTCCCCCTTCCTTTTTTGCTTCCTTTAAAAAGATGTGCAGAACACTCCTATGGTTTGCAAGCCCCCCTAGGATGAGCTGGGGCAAACTGATACTTCCTAAACGGAAAGGTGGAATAGGTTTACTGGATCTAGCCACATATTACAGGGCCAGCTAACTTACAAGGATTGTAGACTGGCATGTACACAAACCCAACAAAGATTGGGTCCAGGTAGAAAACGCCTTCTCACAAATACCAATTTCTCACCTCCCATGAATTGATCCTCGGTCGATCCCAAAAATTTGTTCCAACCACCCGCTAATAGGACCCAAGCTGCTAAATTTTAGAAAGGCTTGTTGGATTTTTAACATGACCCCTTATCCTGGGCCTATGGCGCCTATCACCCAAAACCCTGACTTTCCACCAGACATTACCACCAACGACCTGACTACATGCCCCCCGACCAACCGGTTAGAGCACATCAGTTCTTCAATGACGAAATGCTCATCTCTCACCTGGAGATGTCTTACAAATTCCCTAACTTGAACATACCCTTCTTCAAATTCCTTCAACTCAGACACTTTTTCCATAGTGCCCCACCACTCTCACATTGGTATAGAGATCTTACTCCCTTTGAACACATATGCAACGACAATGAACCCCAGAGCCATTTAATCTCAACACTGTATTCCCTACTACTATCTGACACTGTCCCCAACACTAGGATTAATCGACTCTGGGAAACAGACTTATCAGTGACTCTGTCCAAGGACGAATGGGATAGCGTATGGGAACACACGCACAAAGGGTCCATCAATGTCTCCGCACAAGAGAACAGATACAAATTATACTCTAGATGGTACCGAACACCGGACAAGCTACACAGAATTTTCCCTAGCGTCCCCCCAACCTGCTGGAGATGCAACTCGGCTACGGGCTCCCTCATCCATATATGGTGGGAATGTCCACTGATACAAACGTTCTGGAGAGGGGTGCATGATCTCATTGTTCGTATCACCACTTACACCCCAGATTTTACCCCGGCACAATTATTACTATACCATACATCTCTACCATGGTCTACTTACCGTAAATCCCTTACGCTACACCTCATTAACGCGGCCACCCAATGCATACCCATACATTGGAGAAGCGCTATCCCCCCCACTATGGATGAATGGCTTTCCCGGATTGACAAAATAGCGGAAATGGAAAGGCTCATTTATCAGGCTAAGGAGGCCCACACTAAATTTCAAAATACTTGGGCCTGCTGGACACACTACAGAGACTCCATGGTGACTGATGACACACGAATAGCATCTATGCCCCCAGTGTGGAGTCGGACACGGTTGATGTCCACTAGGCTACCTGAGACCTCCTTCACCCTTAAACCTCCCCTCCCATTTCCTCCCCCTATACACATCCTTTAATTGTACACTTGGTCACACATCCATGTTTCAAGGTTGTGTGAATATTCAGGTTCCACTTCTTATTGTTAATCACACATAGTGTTTCACTTTGGACAGCCAATTCCAGAGCTTCTAAATGCCATTGACCCCGATGAGATACTCGACCATCCAGGGAACAATATGTACATATACATCAATTAAGGGTTCCCTCCCGCTCACAGCTAGATCCCTTTAGGGGTGACCGGGCTTTGGGATGATCCGTACTTGTTCATTGTATTTCCTCTCGCACATTTCTTGTCCCTTATACAACATTTCTTATTCCCTAAGTTTATGATGGTTCCACCTGAATTAGTACCCTGATATACTAAGACTCCATTCACACAGGGCCAACACGACTTCCAGCGCGACTTTGGGAGGCAACTTGGACACGACTTGAGTATGAATCACAGCGCGACATGAGGCAACTTACAAGGCAACTTCAAGTTGCCTCCAGGACAGGAGGCTTTCCAGTGGCCAATCAAACAAGAATCAGCTCTGTGGGAGGGGTTTGCCTGAGAAATGTATGTTCTGTTTGTGTATTGTTGCTTCTGTTAAGACAGTGATCCAACTTCTGAGGCAACTTCCATTGAAATCAATGGGTACAAGTCGCCTAGAAGTCAGATTGAAGTAGTACAGGAACCTTTTCTGAAGTCGGAGCTACTGCAGTAGTGTGCATTAAGATGGCTCCATTCACTTACATTGATTTTCTCATGCAGCGTAACTTGAGGCGAATAGGGGCGACTTGGGGCAATTTAAAGTCGGATCCAAAGTCGTCCCTGTGTGAATGGGCTCTTAGTTATTTGTTATTCCTTAATTAATTTGTTTATAATAACTAAGCTTGTTTGATTATACTACACTGCTAGATGCTGATCAGCTTTGAATCGCAAGTATAACTACGTCTCTCCTGTATATGTTATGATGTAATATGTGGATGTTATTGATAATTTTTTGTTGTTATAACTCTGTACATGTTAAAACTCAATAAAAATTGTTTTAAAAAAAAAACACATCCAATAAAATATGTTAAAAGTCAAATTTCTTTATCTGTTTAGGCCAATTTGTAGTCTGCTACAAATTTTTGGTAAAAAATCCCAATAAGCGTATATTGATTGGTTTGCGCAAAAGTTATTGCGTCTACGAACTATGGGATAGTTTAGGGATTTTTTTTACACTAGTAATGGGTAGACATGTGCATTTTCGTCCGAATTTCAGGTATTTTCGTTATCGTTTTAACAAACGATAACAAAAGCGCAGAATCTTAAAACTGAAATATCCAACATAAACAAATGCTTTATTTTTGTTTTCGTTTCGACAACAGTTCGATATAGATAGGAGATTCGACATGACGCTGACAATAGCGATCTGTGTCTATCAAACCTGTGATCGAATGTGCCTAACCTTAGCTCTATTAGTCCAAGATTATTCTACATAGAGAGAAAAGATTTGACATAGAGAGAAAAGATTTGACATTATAGAGACAATAGCAAAAAAGGTCGAATGTGCCTAACCTAACTCTATTAGTCCAAGATTATTCGACATAGAGAGAAAATATTTGATATGAAGATTCGACGAAGCAGTCGCCGCGAGCGGACATTTATGGTGAAATGCTCAACCCATAGGCTATAGAAGAATTTGAATGTTGGTTGACTAGTAATAATAATTAATAAATATAATTATTACTAGTGTCATACAACATTAGAATTCTACTATAGCTTGTAGGCGGAACATTCGACCGGAAATGGACAATTGCGGCGTCGTACAGTTTAGCTGCTCCGTCGAATCTTCTTAGAACATTCAACAGACACCATAAGCCTTCAATGACAGTTTCGACGTTAATTATTTTGGGTTTTCGGACGAATGCATTTAACGAAACAAAATAAATAAAAATAAATTTTGGGAGTAACTAAATAAATTTATTTTTCGGACGAAAAACTAAATTCTGAAAGGAAATAATTCAGTGTGCACATGTCTAGTAATGGTGGCGATCAGTGATTTTTAGAGGGACAGCGGACAAATTGAATACTAACTGACACTTTTTGGGGACCAGTGACACAATACACTGATCAGTGCTAAAAAAATGCACTGATCAATGTATAAATGACACTGGCAGAAAAGGGGTTAATGTCAGGGGCAATCAAAGTGTTAAATGTGGGTGTGTTTACTAACTGTGTGGGGGGATAGTGACACTGGACAAGTGATCTGTGTTCCTGTTATTACCGTAACAGAATGACGGTCTGCCCTGTTTATATAGGCAGACCACCGTTCTGTCATTCCCGAGAATGATCACAGGTGGCCGGTGGCCATCGCAGCCGCCGGCCCTGCTAATTGGCTCCCACTGTGTCCAATCACAGAAGGAGTGGGTCAGCGGCGGCACGTGTGCCCCAGACCAGGGAGTGCAGACAACGTACAGATACGTTGTTTCGTGCAGCTGGGCCGCCCTGCTGCAGTATATGTACGGCGGGTGGTCAGGAACTGGTTAACCAGTTGCCCACCGCCCCATGTACATGTACTGCGGCGCGGAAGCTTCTATAGACAGAATCACATACCTGTACGTCATTCTGCTTTTCTGGGTCTGGGACACACGCTTGCCACCGGCGACCACCGCTGTGACTGGATGTCCACTGGCACCCAGCGATTATTCGTGACACACTCAGAATGGCAATATGCCTATGTAAACAAGGCAGATCACTGTTCTGTGACAAGGGAAGGCAGTAATCTTATGTTTTTGCTAAGCAGAAGCATGAATCTCTGCATTTCCACAGTAAAAGCACCTCCCCCACTGTTAGCAAACACTCCATAAGAATACATTTAATTGGTGTCACTGGTCCCCAACAACTGTCACTTAGTGTTCAATTTGTCGCAGTCTCGCTCTAAGTCGCTAATCACCGCTATTGCTAGTGAAAAAAAAAATCCATAAATATATCCCATAATTAGACAATATAACTTTTGCGCAAACCAATCAATATACACTTATTGTGATTTTTACCAAAAATATGTAGAATACATATTGGCCTAAATTGATGAAGAAATAAGATTGTTTACATTTTTTATTAGATATGTTTTATAGCAGAAAGTTTTTTTTCTACCTATTGTAAAGCCTTGTACACACAGTCGGACTTCAAACAAACTTTTCCGTGGATTTTTGTCCGAAGGGAGTTGGCTGGGCACACCCATAGCATACACACGCTCGGACTTTTCTGCAAACTTTCCCAAAACTCTCCCAACATCACGTGGTATTTTTGCTCTTTTCTGCTCTTTACCGCCACCCTTTGGTCAATTTCTGCTATTGTTGGTTGATTTTAACATTGGTTCTGGGCATGCAAATTTGTACCTCGGACAAAAGTCTGATGGATTTCTGTACACACGATAGGACTTTGCACCATTGGACTTTTGTTGCCGAAAAGTATAAATCGCTGATCACTGACATTACTAGTGAAAAAAAATCCACAAATCTATCCCATAGTTGGTAGACACTAGGGATGAGCCAAACACCCCCCAGTTCGGTTCGCACCAGAACATGCGAACAGGCAATAAATTTGTTCGAACATCCGAACCCCGTGAATGTCTATGGGACACGAACATGAAAAATCAAAAGCACTTATTTTAAAGGCTTATATGCAAGTTATTGTCATAAAAAGTGTTTGGGGACCCGGGTCCTGCCCCAGGGGACATGTATCAATGCAAAATAAAGTTTTAAAAACTGCAGTTTTTTCAGGAGCAGTGATTTTAATAATGCTTAAAGTGAAACAATAAAAGTGGAATATTCCTTAAAATTTCATACCTGGGGGGATGTACATACTATGCCTGTAACACAGAGCTTGTTTCCAGTGCTTAGAACAGTCTCTGCACAAAATGTCATTTCTGAAGGAAAAAAAGTCATTTAAAAGTACTCGCGGCTGTAATGAATTGCCGGTCCCGGTAATACAAAGAAAAGTCATTGAAAGTCATTGATAAAAAAAAATGCGTGGGTGTCCCCCCAAATTCAATTACTAGGCCCTTCAGGTCTGGTATGGATATTAAGGGGAACCCTGTGCCAAATAAAATATCCATACCAGACCCTTCAAGTCTGGTATGTAATTTAAAAAAAAAATGGCGTGGGGTTCCCCCCAAAAATCCATACCAGACCCTTATCCGAGCAGGCAATCTGGCAGGCCGCAGGAAAAGAGGGGGGGACAAGAGAGCGCCTCCCTCCTGAACCGTACCAGGCCACATGCCCTCAACATGGTGAGGATGACAAGGGCCTCATCCCCACAACCCTTGCCCGGTGGTTGTGGAGGTCTGCGGGCGGGGGGCTTATCAGAATCTGGAAGACCCCTTTAACAAAGGGGACCCCAGATCCCGGCCCCTCCATGTGAATAGGTAACGGGGTACAACCCTTGCCCCCACAACCACCGGGCAAGGGTTGTGGGGATGAGGCCCTTCTCCCCATCAACATGGGGACATCCTCCCCATGTACGGTTCAGGAGGGGGGCGCTCTCTCATCCCCCCTCTTTTCCTGCGGCCTGCCAGGATGTGTGCTTGGATAAGGGTCTGGTATGGACATTTAGGGGGAACTGCACGCCATTTTTAAAAAAAAATTGCCGCATGGTTCCCCTTAATATCCATACCAGACTTGAAAGGCCTGGTAATTGAATTTGGGGAAGACCCCCACGCATTTTATTATTTTTTATCAATGACTTTCAATGACTGTTCTCTGTATTGCCGGGACCGGCAATTCATTACAGCTGTGAGTACTTTTAAATGACTTTTTTTCCTTCAGAAATGACATTTTTGTGCAGAGGCTGTTCTAAGCACAGGAAACATGCACTGCTTTTACAGGCATACTATATACACCCCCCAGGTACAAAATTTTAAGGAATATTTCACTTTTATTGTTTCACTTTAAGCATTATTAAAATCACTGCTCCTGAAAAAACGTCCGTTTTTAAAACTTTTTTTTGCATTGATACATGTCCCCTGGTGCAGGATCCTGGTCCCCAAACACTTTTTATGACAATAACTTTCATATAAGCCTTTAAAATTAGCACTTTAGATTTCTCCCATAGACTTTTACAGGGTGTTCCGCGGCTTTTCGAATTTGCATTGAACACCTCAAATTGTTCGCTGTTCGCCGAACGGGCGAACAGGCAATGTTTGAGTCGAACATGAGTTTGACTCGAACTCAAAGCTCATCCCTAGTAGACACTATAAGTTTGCACAAACCAATCAATATATGCTTATTTTACCAAAAATATGTAGCAAAATACATATTGACCTAAATTGATGAAGAAATTATATTTTAAAAAAATAATAATATTGGATGTGTTTTATAGCAGAAAGTAGAAAATACATTTTTTTTTCCAAAATTGTCAATCTTTTTTAGCGCAAAAAATAAATAAAAATGCAGTGGTAATCAAATACAATACCACCAAAAGAAAGCTCTATTTGTGGGAAAAAATTACTTTAAAATTGTATTTGCGTACAGCGTCGCACGACCGCATAATTTTGAGTTAAAGTAACGCACTGCCGTATCGCAAAAAACAGCCTGAAGGAGGATAAATCTTCCAGAGGTCAAGTGGTTAATACATCTGCCTCGTCCTCATCATTTCCTAATGAAATGCTCAATGCTTTAGTTGTTGCTTACCTAAGCTGGGGAAAGATCCCAATGCCCCTCAGAACTGCAGACCCATCTCTCTCCTTAACATTGACCTCAAACTCTATGCTAAAATACTGGCCAATAGGTTAATGAACAAAATGCCACCCCTGATCAACAAAGATCAAGCTGGTTTAAAAAAAAGAAGGAAATTGAGGGGCGTGGCTAACCGCTGAGCAAGATGGACGTGTAATTACACAGCTCCTGCACCGACCGGAATATTAAGCAGCATCCCCGCTATTCTGATAGCCTAAAGCGCCCACAAATCTTACCAGATTGCCTCACTAGTAACCCAGAATGTCCGGACCGACCCGCAAATGGAAAGATTATCGTCAGCCTAAAAAACTGACAGATTTCTTTACACTGCCGAACATCCAAGATGGCGCCCGCAATGTTATTCATGGAACATCTGCGGCCTATACAGATCTTCCGGATGCTGATGGACTGGAAATATCTCCACAACCTCACTCCCCTGATGCCTCTCCATCTTCCCTCACTTCCTCCGCCGGCAACAGCCCTGCTAAATCGCGGATGCGACTGGATGCAGATTCGGCAGCAAACGAGGTGAGCCCTGTATCTGATCACATCACCAGCCTCTCCATCCCCCATCGCGGCCTTCCCCACCATAGACCAGCCTGTACTAGACACTACCATGAAGGAGATGCTCATCTCCCTTCAAAGATCCCTTCATAATGACATCTCCACTATGTTCAATATATTCTCGTTCCAAATGCACTGTATGGGTCAGAAAATGCACCTTGTAGAAAGACAAATGGGGCAGATGACTGAAACTGTTAATGACCTTGTGGATGCCCATGACCATACACTAGAAGAACAGCAATGGATGAGGGCCAAAATGGCGGACCTCGAGGACAGGTCCCGCCGCAATAATGTAAAACTCAGAGTAGTCCCTGAATCAGTACTGCCGCATGACCTTAACGCATACGCCAGGAAATTGATTACCACAATTTTGCCAGATCTCTCCCCCATGGAAACTATCATTGATCGGATCCACCGCCTTCCCAAGCCCCCGCACCTCCAAGCGGAAGTACCATGAGATGTCCTTATGAGGATACACTTTTTTCATGCCAAAGATCAGCTCCTCCTAAAGTCGAGACACCTCGGTCAACTTCCAGCCCCATACGCCAACATTCAACTGTATGCTGACCTTTCACAGCATATGTAGATTATAGATTATTAATATCTAATATTCTTGTATCTTAAGGGCGTTTCTGAATGAATAGCATTCATAGTCAGGTTGACTTAAATTAATAAGTGAGTTTATTTTCTCACAGGTGGCATCATAAATACAATGAAAAAATAGTATAACAGTTCAGTTCAGTGTAGGTAAATATATATAAAATAGAATAGATTACTGTAGCAAGCTTATGAAAGCATGTGTCCTTAGTGTCTGCTGGCTTCAAACTCCATATTGTCTTCTTCCCAGCGAGAAGAAACAGGAAATGACGTTCTTAGGCTTCTGGTCAAATTCAGCTGTTCCTCTTGTCAATCTTAGTGTAAATGTGTCAATGTTGTCTCTTGAAGTCGGTGTGAGTGAGTGAGGGATTCTTCATGTGTGTTCGTGTCAGTATGCTGTGCAAGTGTGTAAGTGTGTTGTGCTCCCTCCCATCTCAAACTATAGGCTTATATATATCTTTACATATGTACGTCACCTCATACAAACTTAGAACCTTGTATGGCACACATTAAAGGAGTAGTAAAGTTACATGTTTTTTCACCTTAATGCATCCTATGCATTAAGGTGAAAAAACATTTGACAATACCGCCCCCCCGAGCCCCCGTTTTACTTACCTGGCTCCTCGAAAGTCCCGCGCTCGTCCCCGTCATCCTCTTCGTTTTTCAGCCTGGCCGCCGATTGGCTACACTGGATGGATTGAAAGCAGCGCAGCCATTAGCTGGCGCTGCTGTCAATCACATCCAATGACGCGGCGCGCGGGGGGTGGGGCCGAGTGATACAGTCGGCGGCTATGGCCGCCGCTGTATCACGGGAGCACGCCCGCAATCACTCCACACCATGCGAGCTCACTCGCATTATGGTGTGGAGTCCTTGCGGGGAGGAGCCAAGACAGCCGCCGAGGGACCCCAGAAGACCAGGATCGGGGCCACTGTGTGCAAAACGAGCTGCACAGTGGAGGTAAGTATAACATGTTTGTTATTTTTGGGAAAAAAAAAGGAAGCTTTAGTGCTCCTTTAATTTCTGCTAACTTCAGCAATATGTTATACCAATAGAATATATTGGCTCAGAGACATATGGAGTTTGATTGACAGGCACACATGTAGCACTCTATACTTGGAGTGGTGTGCTGACGATGTAATATCATCATAACCAAACATCTCCTATATGAACATATATTACTAACAATAAAATAACTATTAACTAATACATACTAGTATGACTAAGACTTCACTTAAACAAACTTAAGAGATATAAAGAAATATATTATTTATCTCACTACGTAAATACTGATCTATTCTGGAGATCTATTCTTGTCACCCTACACCAAGATGCCTTATATGTCATACTCAAATTGGCTTCACCAGAAATATCCAGCAATCAGCTTTACAGTAGATTGAAGAATCATGTCACATCAATTGATCAAGGTCATTCATTCATACCTAATTTACTATGATTAATCATAAAACCAAATATGTTTTGCAAGCTTGCCTTATATTAATAGAACACCTATAAGTGCCGAATTATGAATTTGAAATAATATTCTAACAATCCCCCCTGAATAATGATTAATCATATTAAAATTATTAAATATCATTCATGCATTCATATCACAATCTCTCCTCCTTGTATCAAATGATCGGACACAATATTCCTCATAACTGAAGCAGCTAGAAATATTTCTCCTTCTAAATGCTTTTCTCTTTACTTTTAACTCTTCTTAGATCTATCTATTCAAAATCTTAAAATAATGATATAGATTTTTTTTTAAATGTATAACATAATGATGACTAATATGAATAATTATTAATATCAATAATAATAATAATAATGATAGTTATTATTATTAAAATAAGTAAATGATGCAATAATATATTTCCATACTTGTGCTCAAAGAATATTTTAGCTCTTTGGAAATATACTTTACACTCTAAAACTTTTCATAACTTTCCATTTTTCTATTAAGAGTGATATGTTTCTTAAGTTATGAACAAAAGATGTTCTTTTAACTAGAATGATTGTGCAGTTCATAAATATATGAATAAAGAAAAATAAAGAAAAATAATAATAATAATAATCCTAACTTAATATGAACATTAATATCAGAATAATTGGATAATTAAAAAGTGTATATGTAGACAAATGTTTCAGTCCTAAGTTATTTATCTATAGTAGATAGATAAAGTTCCTTCTGATTAATTTTTTTCTTCATGAAATGTCTTTAAAATTTCTTCTTCAAGTTCTGTTAGGTTAGAAAAACCTTGTTGAATAGGATAAAATAGTCAAATATGAAATATAAATCTTTTGTCCAATATTCTTCTCGAAAGGATCTCTTCTTTAACTTTGAATTTCTTGATATTCTCTTTGCTCTTTATAGGAGCCTGTTATCCTCCATATTTGTTTGATTTTAGATGCCATATCTGTAAAAGAGAGGCAGTATCATTACTCGGGAATAAAATATTTGCATTAATTCTTGTACATTTTTCTATTTTTTCAATAAATGTTAAATCATTATGGGACAATAGCTTTGTGAATTTGTTAAAACTATATGTGAAATAATACTATCTTATATTTTCCTTCAAAGAGAACTTCTGTATGACTGTGTACTGTCCTTATCCTGTCTAAGATTACCTAAACTTTAAATCATATGTACTGTGAAGTTTAATTATGACAGGATGCAATATTTCCATTTGGTCATGATACAAAAACCCTGTTTTAATAAACAAAGAAAGGTTTCAGATCACCCCAGAGATGACAATGGACTATGCCTTTGTTCTCATCCCTAAAGGATTAGAAATATGCGTAATTGTATTCTGTGTTGAAGTTCTTATTCTAGTGTTAGACTGTTCTGCAGTAACAAGTACTGGTTCAATGTCTTTCTCAGCTCTTATGCTGGAAACCTGAGATAAAGACTTCTCAGAGACAGCTGTATAAACATGTGCTGGTGTACATTCCTGAATATGTCTTCCATTCCCATCTATCTGAATGTGTATGGGTAATAAAGCTCTGAACCATAGAGGATATTTTTTCCTAACTTCTCTAAAACTACCTTCCTCAAAAATATCTTTTAGTGAACAGTCAGGTGTCTGTACAATAATTTTGTTTGTTTTTACTATGCTCTCTGTAGCTTTAATTGCATAGTAAACACTTAGTAGTTGCTTTACACCTGGCTCAAAAGTTTTTTCCAAAAATGATAAAACTCTGGAGAAATAGGCAATTATTTTCTCCTTACCTTCTTGTAATTGAGACAACGTTACTGAGATGGCATTCTCAGATACATGAGTTTTCAAAACAAACGATGCTTCAGAACAAACCTCTATTGTACTTAATGCTGGAGCATTCTGCAAATCTTTTTTCAACACTTCAAAAGCATTTTTCTCATTTGGACCCCATTGGTCAACTATATTACCTTTATTCCTCAAAAGATTATATAGTGGATTAACTTTTTCTGCGAAACAGTGCACAAACTCTTTGCAATGATTTATTTTATGCAAAAATTGATGCAATGCCTTATACGTTGTTGGAATTGGGATTACAGTAATATCTCTAACTGTTTCTTGCAACAATTGTCTCTTTCCTTGACTAATTTGCATGTGAAGGTATTTCACCTGACTTTTCATCAGCTGAACTTTTGTCGTGTTTAATTTTAAACCTTCAGCTTTTAACATCATAAACAACTCAGACAAAAGAGCCATATGTTCATCGATATTATGAGTACTCAGCAAAATCGTATCCACATGCTGACAAATACAGTCTGGCCTGGAACATTTTTAAAGTATTTTTGCTATAGTTTCATGAACTACACCATCACCAATACCTAGACCAGGTATTAATCGAGTGAACGTATAAGTCTCTTTTCTGAATTTGAACGCAAGTTTGTATTGACAACTTTTAGTTAAAGGGATGGAAAAATGACTATTAGCGACTTCTAGTACAGAAAACACTTTGTCCTCAGCATTCAAATTTAACTTTATGTTAGATTTATCAGGAAGAACTGGGCTATTTGTGATGTGCTTATTCAATGTCCTTACGTCAACTGATAAAGAATATGAATTATCAATGTTTTTGATAGGCCAAATACAGTTATTTACCACTGATTTAGCTTTCTTTACAATTCCAAGTTGCACAAACTCTTGAATAATGTCAGAAACTGGACCGATTGATTCTAGTGGTAACTCACTCTGATTAAGGGGTTCTGGATCCTTACCCTCAATATTTAATTCGGTACTTTTCAAAGTTCCAATGTCATTTTTGAACTTTGACCACAAACTTGGAAAACATTGTACCACTTCCTTTAAAGCACAATTACCATCAACATCAGGCCACTTTTGTTCTGTAGACATATTAGTAATGGAACCAACATTACTGTATACAGAGGGATCAATAAGCACTGATTTGGGCCTAGATGGATCTTTCCAAATACTTTTATTAGCCAAATCAATCACCCACTTTTGTTTATTGATTACATCAATGCCAAGTATATTCTCTGCTTCGTGACAGACCCAAATGTCAATATTAGTTTTCACTAATCCAGGTACTTCAAATGTTACATTGGATACCTGTCTAGCAGTGGAATTACCTGTATTATTAAAACCCACTATATTACACATAGGAGAATTGGGTTTCACAGATATGTTTTCTTTGGTAAGGCTAATCATAGATCCACTGTCAACAAGACAATTAATATGTTTACCATTCAGCAAACATTGTATATATGGCCTACCATTCTCGTCCAAAACAATTGGTGCTACATATTGTAATGGCAGAGAAATTGAATCCGGGTGTGATTCTATTTTTGGCAATGGCAATAAACCTTCTCTTTCAGTGACAGCTCCTTTTGCCAAATTATCTGAACTGCTGTGAACAGTCAAATTACTGATCTGTTTGACTTCAGTGGCATAAGGCAATTCAGTCAAAATATAATCTTGACATGAAAAAGGTTGTTCAAAAGTTGATTTTTCATTCTCCATATCTTTAGTTTTTATTTGTGAGTCACTTTTAAACTTACAGCAATGTTTTTTCACATGGCCAGATCCATGACAGTAAAAACACGTCATGGGGCCTCCTTGCCTCACTTGTCTGCACCTGTCATCGTCATTCCTGCTAAGACCTGTCATTTCTGACATGTCTGAAGCCTGACTATTTTTGTCACATTGAATTATAGCAACTTCGTGTGTAAGATTGCTTTGATTCAATTGTCTCCTAATTTTATCAATGAAGCTTACTATATCATTTAAATTTTGACGTTCCTGTGCTATGGCTACTGAAGTTGGGTCAAGGTATTTAAATTTTTTTATGAAGGCTATTTTTAAACCTGGGTCATTTTCATCATCTGCTCCAAATATCATTTCATAAACCTTGCAAAATCTTGTCTTAAACAAAAATGGATCCTCTTCTGCAGTAGTCTGTAATAGATCTAACATTTCTATGGTTGGTATTTGCTCACCGGTCATACATAGCAATAATTGTTGCAATCTATCTGTCGCGTCATTTTGTTTTTCCTGACCTTCTTCATCACTAACAAGTGAATGGATTCGTTTAGCAAAATTAACAGGAACCCACAACTGAAATATGTAATTGCGTTGATCGTTTGAAAGGTTAAAACGATCTGCAAACATTTCAAATAAATCCCAATTAGAAAATACAGTTGCCTCAACGTCATAAATAGGAAAGTCTTTTAACACTTTCATAAGTTGGTCATGTATTTGCAACTTTAGTTTTGCAGTACTACATAATAAGTTTTTATATTTCATCTCATTTGTAGCATCAACATTCCTATTTCCGAACTTAAAATAAGATTGTAGCCTTGACTTGGTTTCAGTCTTTTTGTCATCTGTAGTTATTACAGCAATCTGTCTACTGTCATTTTGTGACTCTGACAAAATCATTTTGTTAGATTCTAATTGCTCTTCAAGATTCTCTATGTAATTACAAAAAATCTCACAGTTAGAACAACTAAGAGACTCTTGGGACACATTTTTATGCATTCCTGTGTTCTGTACATTATTAATCTCTGTCTGATTTAGTGTACACACATTTTTGGCAGGTAAAATATTAATAATCATCTTATTAAATATTCTCACCAATTTCAATACATTACTTATTTTTTTACGTAATTTATGTACAGTAAACCTGGATTTATCAATCTGTATATTAGCCTGTAAACATTCTCTGTACATATATGCCCACAAGTGACTGTCATTTGGATAAAAAGACACATCTTTAAACTCTAGCTTGCTATCTCTAGCTATTTCATCAATAAAATCCATAATTCTTACCGTATTTAGAAGAATTTCTCGTCTTCAACCGTCTGTTACTGGACTGTTGTCCACATCTGATGCAACACAAACGCCTCTTGGTTGATAGGTTCTGAACCGTCTTTTTTCTCGAGACTTGAATATTCGCAAAACTGCGCTAATCTCTCCCCCCTCAGCAAGGGTCGAGATTTCCGTAAAAATAGAGATATGACGGCAATGTCTGGCTCGCCAAATTGTAGAATATAGATTATTAATATCTAATATTCTTGTATCTTAAGGGCGTTTCTGAATGAATAGCATTCATAGTCAGGTTGACTTAAATTAATAAGTGAGTTTATTTTCTCACAGGTGGCATCATAAATACAATGAAAAAATAGTATAACAGTTCAGTTCAGTGTAGGTAAATATATATAAAATAGAATAGATTACTGTAGCAAGCTTATGAAAGCATGTGTCCTTAGTGTCTGCTGGCTTCAAACTCCATATTGTCTTCTTCCCAGCGAGAAGAAACAGGAAATGACGTTCTTAGGCTTCTGGTCAAATTCAGCTGTTCCTCTTGTCAATCTTAGTGTAAATGTGTCAATGTTGTCTCTTGAAGTCGGTGTGAGTGAGTGAGGGATTCTTCATGTGTGTTCGTGTCAGTATGCTGTGCAAGTGTGTAAGTGTGTTGTGCTCCCTCCCATCTCAAACTATAGGCTTATATATATCTTTACATATGTACGTCACCTCATACAAACTTAGAACCTTGTATGGCACACATTAATTTCTGCTAACTTCAGCAATATGTTATACCAATAGAATATATTGGCTCAGAGACATATGGAGTTTGATTGACAGGCACACATGTAGCACTCTATACTTTGAGTGGTGTGCTGACGATGTAATATCATCATAACCAAACATCTCCTATATGAACATATATTACTAACAATAAAATAACTATTAACTAATACATACTAGTATGACTAAGACTTCACTTAAACAAACTTAAGAGATATAAAGAAATATATTATTTATCTCACTACGTAAATACTGATCTATTCTGGAGATCTATTCTTGTCACCCTACACCAAGATGCCTTATATGTCATACTCAAATTGGCTTCACCAGAAATATCCAGCAATCAGCTTTAGATTGAAGAATCATGTCACATCAATTGATCAAGGTCATTCATTCATACCTAATTTACTATGATTAATCATAAAACCAAATATGTTTTGCAAGCTTGCCTTATATTAATAGAACACCTATAAGTGCCGAATTATGAATTTGAAATAATATTCTAACAGCATACCCGCCAACTGAGGAGACAACTTAACACCATTACAAAACCGCTTAACAACCACAAGATTCCCTATCAATGGGGTTTCCCTACTAAGATCATAATCACCAAAAATGGGGTTAAACATCACATCTCCACAATAGAAGAAGGCCTCAAACTACTCAACATGTGGGGAATCATCCCTGAACCTCCTCTACCAGCACAACCCAGCCGCAGGAGGAACATCCAATCCTCTGATGAACACCGCTTTGGCGGTACGCATTGACCCCATTAAGAATGACGGGATTACGGGGGGGCGTGGCGACCGGACTCCAAGATGGACGCTTAGCTCTGGAGCTCCGCGTGTCAGCCTGAGATACTAACAGCCACCAGAGCCTGCCGGCGTTAGCAAGACCCCTGTGCACCACTGTCGGATCACTGAACATCCGAGGACTGATCCGGTGATGACCAGAAATCGTAAGAAGCCGTTACAGCCCCAGAAGTTGGACAGCTTCTTCGGAGCAGCGGCGAGGGGGATGCAGCAAGATGGCGGCGGCGCGCGAGTCCTACAACACACATTGCAGCCAGGAGAGCACTACACAGACGGCGGCCCGCCATCCAACGCCATCTTCTCGGCTACTGCACACAGCGCATCTTCCTCTGGGACATCTAGCCCCACAACGCGAAGCCCGGCCAAATCGAGACCGCGGAGGGACTCTCCAGCTAGGCCGCAGCCGGATCCCAGCATGGAGGTAAGCGGGCCGCATTCAGACCAGCGTAAACAGAGGGGGGACCCCATATCGGACTTCCCCACTGCAGACAGGCCCGTGTCTGACACCATGCTGAAAGACATGCTCCTCTCCCTGAGAACCTCCCTGCAGTCAGATATATACAGTGGAATCAATGCATGCCAGAAAGAAGTACAGGCCATGGGACAGAGGGTTCACCTAATAGAAGCAAAAGTGGAAGAACACACTTCTGCATACAACATGATGGTGGAGGCCCACAAAGCACAGGGGGAGGATATAGTTTGGCTCAAAGACAAGATGGCAGATCTCGAGGACAGATCCAGACGGAACAACCTTAAATTGAGGGGGTCCCTGAAAATGTTCCCCCTGCACAGCTCCTCCAGTATACACAGACTTTGTTTTCCACGCTGTTGCCAGAGGCAACAGCACAGAATCTCCTCATTGATAGAATCCACAGGATCCCCAAACCCTCGTTCCTCCCTGATGATGTTCCCAGGGATGTGCTGATGAGGGTACATTTTTACCATACCAAAGACCGTATACTACAGGCGACACGTGTCCCAGGGAAGGTTCCGCCACAATACGCTAACGTCAGGATGTTACCTGACCTGTCTAGACACACTCTGCAGCGCCGACGCAACCTGCTGACTATAACCAAAGCACTGAGGAATCATAACATACCGCACAAGTGGAAATACCCAGCCACTCTTGTCATCACCCACAATGGGGCTACTGTCTCAGTATCTAAGCTAGAAGAAGGGTTGAATGCTCTACGCCAATGGGGTATTCTCCCGGTCCAAGCTCCTCAACCTCATCATTCAGCGGGTCTGCAACCAATGCAGAATGAATGGCAGGTAGTGTCCCACAAGAAATCTGGTAAGAAAAAAGCCGGTGAAGCTCAATAAATGTCAAAGACCTAACTCATGGTTATCTCAGGTGCACAGGTACCACTGTGGGGTACCCCTTTTGCACCCTACCTTCTGCACTAGCAGCTACGGCTGCCCGAGGATCAGTTTTCAGATCCATTTCTTATGGAAGAACAGTTATATCTACGTTTTCTCTTTCTTATCTACGTTACTATTTTCTTTGTTTTCCCTGTTACCCTTTTTGATATACACAGATACACTATAAGTATACTGACAGCTGTAACTGGAGTCACCGAAACCCTACTGACACCCTATCGCCAGGCTGGAATACAGCGGTCTCCGCTACTCTGGACATGTAAGTGTATTTACGGTTTTGTCATACAGACTATCACCCATCTAATACAATGACAATTAAAATACTATCCATTAACGCCCGGGGCCTGAATCACCCAGCAAAACGCTTCTCCATGTGGAAAGAGGCACACACGCAGGGAGCTGACATTCTCTGTGTGCAGGAAACTCATTTTCAACGAGACAAAGCTCCAAAATGCTCACACAAAGACTATCCTTTCATCTACGTAGCTTGCGTGCCTAACACCAAAAAAGGAGGAGTCCTAGTGGCCATCAAAAACTCTCTTTCATTTCAACCCAAGGATACTGTTCTTGATGAAGGAGGCAGATACATAATCCTTACGGGGGATATCAACTCTAAACCATACACGATTGTATCAGTGTACGCCCCTAATTCTCATCAACTCCGTTTTTTGAGGAAAATCCTTACCAAAGCACTAGACATGAAATATGGTAACCTCCTGGTTTGCGGAGACTTTAACATAACGTCAGACCCACTACTGGATACATCCTCTGGCAAACCCCGAAACCACCTGTCTCTACAACCCATGTTACACAAGATGGAACTATTTGACGCGTGGAGATGCCTCCACGCTAATGAACGTGACTATACCTTTTTCTCGAACAGGCACAACTCATATTCTCGCATAGACATGTTCCTGACAAACAAATGGTTGCTCCAAAACGTTGAAAAAACGAACATACATGATATTACATGGTCAGACCATGCTGCTATATCTATGTCTATTACAGAAAAGGGTGTCTCCCCTTCCACCCCCACCTGGCGATGTAACGCTAGAACTCTTCAAGAACCACATCTCCAAAAATCTATAGCTCAACACTTAACTAATTACTTTGCAGAAAATGTTGGCTCTGTTGCTGACCCGAATACTCTGTGGAATGCACACAAAGCCTTTATTAGAGGGATATTAATCCAAATTGGAGCTAGAGAAAAAAAAAAGCAAACACACTTAATAAACACAACTATTGCTGATATACACAACCTAGAATCCCTGAATAAGAAGTCACCGTCAGTGCCCTTAACTAGCAAGTTGAACACCCTTAGAGAAAAACTTAGAGAACTCCTATCGCATCAATATGATAAACATCTCAGACGCCTGAAACTCTCACACTATGCCAACGCCGACAGAGCAGGCAAATATTTAGCTAATAAACTCAAAGCAATACGCTCCAAAACTAGAATACAATACTTGAGACACCCCTCCACTTCACAAAAAATTATTAACCCCCAGGATATAGCCAATCAATTTGCCGAATACTATAGTTCACTCTACAACCTCCATAGGGACACCAATACACCCCAACCGACAGTGGAAAAAATACAAACATTCCTAAATACACTAAAACTTCCATCCCTTTCCCAAACACAACTAGAGGACCTAAACAGTCCCATAACAGCCCTGGAAGTGGAAAAAATAACTAACTCTTTACCGAACGGGAAGTCTCCAGGCCCGGATGGCTTTTCCAATGAATACTTCAAAACATTTAAACACATACTCTCACCCCACATGGCCACAGTCTTCACCAAAGCCACTGAATCTGCGACGCTTCCACGAGAAATGCTACAAGCACACATAGTCACATTACCTAAACCAGGAAAAGAACCCAACACACCTGCCAACTTCAGACCCATTTCACTCCTGAACACTGACACCAAAATTTATGCAAAATTACTGGCTAAGAGACTTACACATATTATACCACTAATTATCAAACAAGACCAGATGGGCTTTGTGAAGGGGGGACAGACCTCTGACGCCACTAGGAGAATCATCAATGTGATACATCATGCTGAAAGAACTCGAACTCCTTCTCTGCTACTCTCTATTGACGCAGAGAAGGCGTTCGACAGGGTCCATTGGACCTACATGGAAATGGTTCTAGAAAAGTTTGGGTTTACAGGATCAATATTGAAAGCTATTTTATCCCTTTACTCTTGCCCGTCGGCCCAAGTTTACTCGGCAGGCCTCCTGTCTAGGCCTTTTGATATCTCAAATGGGAGGGTTGTCCCCTGTCTCCAACTATTTTTAACTTGATGATAGAACCACTAGCTGAAGCAATCAGATCCCAACCCTTGATCTCGGGCTTCCAGTTTGGCTCTAATATGCACACCATTAATCTCTTTGCGGATGATGTAATCCTGCTCCTGACTAACCCACTAAAGTCCTTAAAAGAGGCACATAAACTTTTGACAGCATTTGGAAATGTCTCCTATTATAAGGTCAACTTCACAAAATCCCTTATCCTAGACCTAGGAGTACAGTCCCAAACGAAACGATCCCTACAAGAAAACTTACCGTATACCTGGAGCACAGGTAGTATTACCTATTTGGGCATTTCGCTCACTAGTAAGATATCCGCCCTCGCCAAGTCTAACATGACTCCGCTGGTGACCAGACTGGAAGCCCAGCTTAGGGATATTTCAAGAACTGAAATTTCGTGGATGGGTAGAATATCCGCATATAAAATGTTGATACTACCACAAATCTTATATGTGTTCCGCACCCTACCGATACATATTCCTATTCATTTCCTCAACAGCCTCGCGAGTATGAGCTGGAAGTACATATGGCAGGGGAAAAGAGCTAGGTGCTCAAGGAACAACTTGACTTCTCACAAAAAAGCAGGGGGGGCAGGCCTAGCAGACATTTATGACTACCTATGGGCGGTGCGCCTAGACCAGATTAAATTCTGGACTCAAAAATCCGACTTACCCCTCTGGGTTGATATAGAAACTAACCTATCTCCAACGAAGGATCTCACCCAACTACTCATAGGAGACAGGTGGGTCCCCTGGAACATTACTACCCTTTCACCTCCAATACAGGCCTCATTGAGGGCCTGGAGACTCCTTTTAGATAAATATCATGGGGACGTACAATCTATGGACTTCAACCTTCCCTTGACTCTATTGGAGTCCAAGATTCCAATGCTAGACGTCACAGACATGACCAATAAGGGCATCCACCACATATCGGACCTATATGACGGCCCAAGACTCAAGACTATAGATCAAATCATGGTACAATATCGTATCTCCTCGCCCGGTTTTTTCAAATGCCTTAGAATTACGCACTTCTTGAAATATCATGCCCCTCCATTAGTGACGGTGCCGAATAAAATCTGGCAATTCTACTCCAAGGCAAAGCAGGATACGAAGGGCATCTCCTTTTTCTATAACCTAATGCAAGACAGAATGACATTCCATAAGACAGCAGCAATGCAAAACTGGGAGGTTGATATGGGCTACACTTACTCGGATGCACAATGGCACCGCGCCTTCATAGAAATTCACAAATCCTCCCACTGCGTAAAACATTGGGAACTAACGATCAAGATTGCAAACAGATGGCACTACACTCCCTTCCGACTTGCCACATACTTTCCAGGTACGTCACCAAACTTCTGGAGAGAGTGCGGGCACGTAGGTAACTTACTTCATATGTTCTGGCATTGCCCTAGTATAAGAAGTCTTTGGAACCAGGTTTTCCAAAAGATCTCATCCTTAACTGGAATACTATCACAGCCCGACCCAGCATTGGCGCTATTGCACCTAAAAATTGACAAATTTCCGCAATTTTATAGGCCAGTTGTAACGCACATATTACTAGAAACACGCCTGTTGATACTGCGTAATTGGAAATCCAATAAAGCTGTGAACATTTCTGAAGTCATGGCAGCTGTTCATAGAAATTATACCTTTGAACGTCTCTTATCAATCAATTCTCTAACATGCAAGAAGTTTGATGAATACTGGGCTATTTGGCCCAAGACCTTTTGATAAACTGTTTAAAAGCCCTAAATGTATGCTTATCACCAATGTGTATCAATTATAGTGTATATCTCTCCCTGTACTCTCCTTTTTCTTTTTTCCCTCTGTTATCTGTTACGTGCAAAAATTCTTTAATAAAAAACTATTGATGTAAAAAAAAAAAAAAAAAAGAATGACGGGATCACACATGACCCATATTTTCAAGCCTCCGGCCGGATGCCTTGCTCGGTGCTAATTGCTCCACGAACTCACACCCCACAACAACACAGCAGTCCCTTTTTTAATTGACTGCTGTCAGTTTTGCTGTATTCCTGTTTACCCCTTTCTCCGTGTTTCAGTTTATATCTTTTGTTTTTATTTTCCTGGTTTTTCTTAACCCACATCCTTTATCCCCGAGAGCACACAACAGGACCGAACACGTGAACCTAACCCTCTGGATCCTCCTGAGTAGACTAACGTATTCACAAAACTGTGAGTAACACTTACCTTCTATAGACATCTACACTTAAATCCAAAATGCCAAAATTCCTATCACTCAACGCCAAAGGATTGAATCATCCGGCGAAAAGAGCTTCTCTGTGGCGCACTGCACAAAAGTCTAAATGTGACATTTTATGTGTTCAAGAAACACACTTTAAAAAATCTGCAGAACCGCATTGTACCAACAAAAATTTTAGCCACATCTACCAAGCCCCAGGTCCCACCAAGAAGAATGGAGTTATGATAGCAATAAAAAACTCAATCAACTTCATACTCCATGATAGTTTAACTGACAGTGATGGTAGATATCTGGCTCTGGACTGTACAATGGACAATACCAGATACACTATTGTCAATGTGTACGCACCCAATACCAGACAAATTAGATTCCTATCGAAACTGATGCCCACAATCACCAAATTTCGCCAAGGAAATCTCATCATATGCAGAGATTTCAACATTGTTCCAGACAACTCCTTGGATACCTCTTCCCGCAATATGAGACTGGTCTCGCCTATGGGACATTTCCTCAGGAACAATGATCTGTACGACGTGTGGAGATGCCATCACACCTCAGAACGAGACTACTCATTCTTCTCCCACAGGCACAATTCCTATACCAGGATTGACTACTTTCTTGTTGACAAATGGACTCTGCCCAAAATCTCTGAATCATCTATTGACATGATCACATGGTCGGACCATGCACCCGTATCGATCGTCATTGATACTTTACCATCTTCCCCACGCACGAAAATCTGGAGAACCAACGCCTCGATCCTACAATCACCTGAACACTCAGCCTACATTTGTAAACATTTGGAAGAATTCTTTGATCTAAACCAAGGCTCCACATCAAACAACACTATACTTTGGAATGCCCATAAGGCATTCGTTAGGGGGATTCTTATCCAAATTGGAGCTAGAGAGAGGAGGAGGAGATCACAGCGTCTTGACACCCTCACTTCCCAAATTAAAAAAACTGAAGCCCAGAACCAGAAACACCCTGACACTAAACTTAAAGAACAGTTAGTACTTCTCAGACAGGAACTTAGAAACGTATTACTAGAATCCTATAATAGAGCTCAAAAGCAATTTAAAGCTAATTACTATTCCACGGGCAATAAAGCTGGGAAAGCCATTGCGCTTAGAGTTAAAGGCCACCACACTAAAACTAAAATCTCCCATCTTTATCATCCCTCTACTAAACAAAATCTGATGGACCCCCAAGCTATAGCAGATGCATTTAGCCACTACTACAAGACACTATATAACCTGAAAGATGACTCTACTATTACCCAACCGTCCATAGAAGATATAGAAACTTTCTTACACAAAATTAATCTTCCCACTGTATCCCCTGACTAATTATCAACGCTGAATGCCCCATTCACGCCACTAGAAATTTTAGATGTAATTGCAACCCTCCCATCCAACAAATCCCCTGGACCTGATGGCCTCACCGGGGAATATTATAAACAATTCCGCACTGTTCTAGCACCATTTTTAGCGCAAATGTGTAATGAAGCTGCCTCCCCCTCTTCTCTCCCACAGGAAATGTTAAATGCCTTAATAATTACCCTACCGAAGCCAGGGAAGGACCCCACCTCACCACAGAATTTCCGTACTATTTCGCTCCTCAATATTGACACGAAAATCTATGCTAAGCTCATAGCAACAAGGTTAGTAAACATCATGCCATCACTGATCCACCTGGATCAATCTGGTTTTACGAAAGGCAGGCAAACATTTGATGCAACCCGTAGAATCATTAATATAATCCACAATGCGGACTCTGCCAGAACGCCTTCTCTGCTTCTGTAACTGGATGCAGAGAAGGCGTTCGATAGAGTTAACTGGGCATATCTCCAAGCCACACTCCGAAAGTTTGGCCTTCAAGGGCACATTTTCTCTGCAATAATGGCCCTATACTCAAAACCTTCAGCTCAGGTGTACACATCTGAAATGCTGTCTAAACCGTTTCCAATCTCTAATGGAACCCGCCAAGTTTGCCCCCTATCACCTCTTATTTTCAATCTAGTGATGGAACCCCTCGCCGAACATATTAGAGCAAACATATCCATCTCTGGCTTCAAAATTGGATCAATAGAACATAAGATAAATTTATTTGCTGACGATGTTATACTAATGGTCACCAACCCTATATCCTCCCTGGCTTCGATACAATCTGTATTGCAAAGATTCAGTAATATTTCTTATTATAAGGTGAACGAAACAAAGTCCCACATTCTAGACCTTGGATTAGATGCTATCACCAGCAACCTCCTGCGGAATTTCTACCCGTACCCATGGGCAGTCACAGGTATAACGTATTTGGGAATCACACT
The DNA here is from genome assembly GCA_029206835.1 of Rana muscosa. Classification (NCBI taxonomy): domain Eukaryota; kingdom Metazoa; phylum Chordata; class Amphibia; order Anura; family Ranidae; genus Rana; species Rana muscosa. Next base: position 362,615,772 of record CM055118.1, on the reverse strand, counting down.
TACTAAATCTACCAAGAATCTTTTCAACAGTAACTACATTGAAGCTAAACAAATGCTGATTACAGAAACTACTAAGCTTTCAAAATTTGAATTCTCCTGGTCTGGTAGATTAGCTGCTTTCAAAATGCTCATTCTTCCTAGGTTGCTTTACATATTCCGCACACTTCCTATCCCACTAACTACCTCATACCTTAAATCTCTCCAATCCATTATACAACACTTCATATGGCAAGGTAAAAAACCCAGATGTAGTCATCCTAAAGCCATCAAAAATAAACTGGCGGGAGGAATGGGATACGTAGATATCAAAGATTACTACCTAGCTACCATATTGTCTCAAATGACAGAGTGGGTCGCCAATCGCCCAACCACATTATGGGGTAACATTGAAAACATTATGACCCCTGGACATAATCTCAAAGACTGGCTATTCAGCTCCACAATAACTCAACCTCACCTTCACTTGTACTCACCGACTATCCGAGCATCGGTTCAGGCTTGGAAAATACTACACTCCACAAAATGGTATCAAATACCTACCAAACGACTACAAATACCTGTCCAAACCCTCAAACTATTATCGCCCGACCTGACTATACCCAAATGGATACTTACTCAAACAACAGACACCGCAGACCTTAGGACTAAGATTCTACATAAAACCTTTGCCCAAATCCAATCAACATTACACGCACCAAATTTAGAATTCTTCAACTGTTATAAGATTCAACAATGTCTCACAGCACACCCAAACTTAGGAGAATTACCACTCAAACTGTGGAACTACTTCTTCTACACTACTACACCTACCAAAGGCACTTCCCTAATCTATTCTACACTACAGGGGAAAAATATCTTCCATAAATCCAAACCATACACGGACTGGGAAATAGATTTGAACATACAGATCTCTGATCGACAATGGCAAACAGCCTTGAAGTCAATCTATAAATCCACTAGCTGCACCTCTCTATGGGAATTAACTAACAAAATCCATCTAAGATGGTACCTGACACCACAGAGAATGGCCAAATTTTGATCCCACTCGTCACCCACCTGCTGGAGGAATTGTAACCAGATAGGTACCCTTTTCCACGTTTTATGGTCATGTCCAGAATTAACAAAACTGTGGACCGAGGTAGAACATATTATACAAGATATATGGCATATCCCTTTTACACTTACTCCACAATTAGCTATACTGAATATAAATACCGAATTACTACCACCACATCTCTGATTAATCATTACTTACATACTCCTAGCAACCAGACTACTCATAACCAGACACTGGAAAACTAATGTCTCCCCAACTTCGAATGAAGTCATAGCATTGGTCCACTCTCACTACGCTTATGAATCAATCTTTTCAAAGGGGAAGTCATCATACTCTAAAATCTCAATGGTACGCTAAAAAGCTTACCTGATACACTCCTGATTAATAGACCTACCATATTGCTCTCTACATCCCCCCCCTCATTCCTCTATCCCCCTCCCACCCCCTTTTTTTATTTTTTATTTACCCTACTTTATTCTAGTTCTCACATTGTTCAAACAGTTGTATACGATGCTCTCTGAATACATATGCCTTAATATGTACGCTCAAGATATTATGAATACTTTAGGCATGTACCATCTTATGCACAAACTCATACTTGACAGTTCTACGTTCTTTATTGTTGTTTTACTTCCATATTCCACCACAGGTTGTTAATAATGCTTTAGCTGTAAGAGCTACTTCCTAAACCTTCACCGACACTACTGGAGGGTAGAGTTTCGTTATTTACCCCTAGATACAGAATGTTCCCATTAGGGGTGTCTAGGGGTTTAAGACCTCACAGACCACCTTACCTCCACCATCTATTATAGTCATGCAATTTAACCATCTTTGACAACTTGACATGATGTGTATATTCATTAACATGTATCCAATATCAAGTGTGATGTATGACGATAACTGTTCATTTTATTATCTATACCTTCAATAAAAACTATTGAAACAAAAAAAAAGAAGGAAATTGGCCCAAGTCTATGTCGCAGAAATGCTCTCCTCCCCTTCCAAATATTCAATGGAACTTGCCAGGGTACCCCCTTTCTCCCCTTATGCTGATTTTAAAAAAGGAAGACAATCATCGGATGTTACTAGATGTCTAATAAACATTATCCACATAGCCAAAAAGAAAAGCCTGATTGCCTTCTCTGCTTCTATCCTTAGATGCAGAGAAGGCATTAGGAGTACTTGAGGCCCAATCTGCCCAATTGGCCCAAGTCTATGTCGCAGAAATTCTCTCCTCCCCCTTCCAAATATTGAATGGAACTTCCCAGGGTACCCCCTTTCTCCCCTTACATTTAATTTCATTGTGGAGCCACTAGCAAAAAGTATCAGGCCCTCAAAATGAATCACTGGCGTCCCCTCAGCAAATACTGATCACAGAATCAGCCTAATTGATGATGATGTGATTCTAATCTCATTATTCCGCTATCGTATTTACCAGCAGTGCAGTCAATTCTTCAAAACTTTTGTGATGTCTCCTACTATAAAATCAATGCCACTAAGTCACATATACTAGACTTAGGAGTAGATGGCAACCTTTCATCCCTCCAATACCGTTTCATTGGGCAGACACAGGGATTTCATACCTGGGTATTTCCCTAACCAGAAGCACAAATAAACTTTTTAAAGAGAATTATATCCCATTAAAATAAAAATTTCTCCAATCCCTTCAACACCTTGCTAAGCAAAAATTCTCCATGGCGGTCAGACTGGCAGCTTTTAAAATGAACACTCTCCCCCAACTTAGCTACCTTTTTTACATCCTACCCATAGTGGTATCCTCCTCTTATCTTAACCTCCCTGGCAGTATGATTATGTCAGATTTTTAATGCTCAAAGCGGTACATTGTTTTGCATGAAAATTTGACGTTTGATAATGTAGGCCTGTAAATCTTAGGAATAACTCACTTAAATCTGTCCAAACAAGAGTCTAGTAGACATATCCGGTTATGATAAAGTTTGAAACATAAAATCATAAAAGATAATATAGTAAATAACTATAAATAATTATAACAAATAATAATATAATAATAATAAAATGTATTCAATAATGTAATCAAATCAAAAACACTGAAATTTGCTCAGTCGCAGAATTGTCACTGTCGTCACTTTCAGTGTCTGATGACGAATTTCCCCTCAAATCACTATCGCTCTATTCTGCAAGTGATTCTAATTTACTATTGCTGTTTTCTAGCTGGTCTAAAACCTATTTTGATGTAAAGAGATGCTTTTTGGTTGCCATGGACAATCTCAGATTTCCATGCAGATAAAACAGTATATTTAATATAAAAGTGCATGCAGGGCACTGGACAAAGCATTAGGGACAAAAGGGAGGTGAAATGATTTCATGCAGTAACGTAATCTGTAAGATTACAGTGTACTGTATGTGTTCTGTGCTTTTCACTTTTTGAATTTCTCACTGGCTCTGTCCCTGTGTGTCGCGGCGCTCACAGGGGACGAAACCCCTGAACACAGAGCATTAGGCGGAGGATCCAGCGGAGAACACAGCGGGGGGGACATTTCAGGATCCTGGGGACAAGGTAAGTAACCTCTACCCGGATACTGCTATTTAATCCCGAGTGTGGCTCGGGGTTACCGCTTTTGGCACTGAAAATTAACCCCGGGCCACACTCGGGATTACCGACAGATGGGTTAAACACCACTCCAAACATCCCTCAACAGCTTTATCTCAAAACCCCATGGGTGTATAAAATTTATCTTTGTAAGCATAGATCAGTAGGTGGTTCTGGCCTTACTGATATTTCAGATAACTGTAAAGCCACTATTTGTTCACAATTAAAAGAATGGTTTCTACCATCAGAATCCACTAGATGGAGAGAGCTGTACCACCCCGCTATTCCTGGCAAGAGCCTCAGCTCACATCCAGCTAAAGCACTCCCCTCGAATCTCCCCCCCCCACCATGGTAATAGCAGTGAAAATATAGCGCAGTTTCACTCCCACATTAAGGAAGTATATCCCCCCACCCTCCCTGTTGAACTACCTATCTTGATCCTCTACCAATTGATCCCAGATATGCACATCCATGAATAGCCCAACTACCAGACTCTACTCTTAGATGACTTAGTCTCGAACAAACAGCCCAAAGATTTTTTGCAACTTTGCTCAGATCTAAGTTTATACCAATTCCAATATCTGAAAATAAACCTCTGCTTGAGAAATAATCCTCAACTGTCTGTTTACATACCTAAAATAGCCCTGGATTATTGGAGCTATGCTCCAAAAGAAACAAAGGCATTTCCATCTTTTACAATTTACTCTAAGAAAAACTAGCTTTCCAACACTCCCTAGCTTTATTCCAATGGGAAAAAAACCTGAGTCACAAATATTCAGCACACCAATGGCAAAAAGCCCTACAGTTCATTTACAAAGCCACAACCTGCAATGCACTTTGGGAGCTAATCCAAAATATCATTCAATGCAGATACCTAACCCCTACAAGAGTAGCCAAATTTAATATCCACACATTTACTGACTGCTAGACAAACCGTGGTGACCCCGGTACCTTATTACATGTCCTCTGGTTATGCCCAGTCATAGCCCCATGCTGGCAAGAAGTATTCCAGCTGACTGATCAAATTAAAAACTTACACATTACACCCTCCCCCAACCTAGCACTCCTAAACCTCTCCATTGAGACCCTCACCAGACACCACCACAAAGTGATAACTCATATTCTGTTAGCTGCCAGATCCAACATTACCAAGTTATGGAAAACAACTACTATACCAAATATTCTAGAGTTAACGAATAAGGTACAAAACCACTACACTTATGAATTTCTAGAAAATGATCGTTGCACATTCCTCAACCTAAGACAAGCATGGGAAATCTAGTCAATCTGGTATTATCAATCACACTTCCAACCGTGATATCCCCATTGTTGCTAATAACTCGTATGCATGACAATCTCTCTATCTATCCCCCTCCTTCCTCCAACCTCTCCACTCCACTAAGTCCATGCCCCGATATTGCTTTTATCCCACATGATAACCCTTCATCCTTAGTTACCACATTTTTATTCTGCTGCCATTCCGCAAATGTCTGTATTAAATATTTGCATTATGCTTTATACTAATATTGTTGATGTTATCTTGTTGCCACCCCTTATATGACTGTAAATTACTATAACATGTTGTGGATTACTATTGCATGGTGTTGTTTTGATATTTTGGATCAACTCCAGAGATAAAACGATAATTCTCCCGCTCTACAAGGCTCTGGTCCGGCCTCACCTAGAGTATGCTGTCTAGTTCTGGGCACCAGACCTCAGGAAGGATATACTGGAAATGGAGAGAGTAAAAAGAAGGGCAACAAAGCTAACAAGGGTCTGGAGGATGTTAGTTACGAGGAAAGGTTGCGAGCACTGAACTTATTCTCTCTGCAACATACAGGGATATACAATGTAATGCTGACAAATAATCACACAATTGGTTGGACTTGTTGGACTTGTGTCTTGTTTCAACCTCACCTACTATGTAACTATGTAACTATGAATTCTCCATGATTTTGGGGCAATGTACAATCCTTTACGTCCCTTCATGTACCTAACTGTGCATTCCCTTTTGTGAAAAATTTCAATAAAAACTTATTAAAATTAAATTGGAAAAAAAAAAAAAGAATATGGGGGATAGCTCCAAACTGAAGGTTCTTGCAGCCTGAGCTTCCATCTTTATTTTTAATTTATCACTTTATCTTAAATTTCATTAAAAAAATCATTAAAATATGTGCTTTGAATCTATTGGATCACCATGTAAGCCTGAGCACTAGCACAACAGAAACAGAGGTAAGCAGAGAAGGTTTCTATTAACATGTTAAATTGATGTCTATGAGCAATTATTTACTACAGTATTTCATTTTCCAAAAATAACATTGATAAAAACATGTTATTTTTTTAATCAAGGTCACAAACATAAACCCAAAGAGATCTTGTCTACTCTCTATAGAATATTTAATCTGAAAAATAAATATATAAATGCTTGTGTAAAAAAGGGTTTCCAAATTAAACAGCTGGGTTTAGCCATTGATACACTATACACTTACAATAGATATATACGATACCTATTATTTTCTCTCTACCTTTTTTCTATTGTTTTTTTATTTATGACCTCATTTGTGTTTGTGTTTTTAAATCTTGAATTTAAATACTGGAAAAAAAACAACTCTTAGAAAGAAAAATAATGTGATATTGAACATTTAACTATATTTGCAGTTGACGTTTTCTTTTTCTGTTAAGAATTCCTAATTGTGTTTTTGTTGTTTTTTGTTGGTTTATTTATATGAATGGTAAATTTTAGCAACACATGGATTTCCATCAGAGATCATTAGTGAATAGAGTAAGTTCTTTTTTTTTTCTTGTTTCAGGATAAATTAATTAAGCTATAATGCTTTTTTTAATAAAATAGTAATACCAAAGAATAAATTCTATAGCTTAGTGCATTGAGTTTAGCATATGTTTTTACTTCTGTATATGCATTAACCACTTGAGAGCCGGGCCATATACAAATGACGGCCTCAAGGTGGCTCTAGAAACCCGGGAGGCTGTCATTATATGGCCTCGGCTATTCCGGGCACTGGGCGGCGCGCGCCTGGCGCATCACTGAGATGCCGATGCACGTGCCTGGCGGCCGCGATGTCCGCCAGGTACCCGCGATCGGCCGGTACACAGAGCAGGGACGTGGATCTCTGTGTGTAAACACAGAGATCCATGTCCTGTCAGGGAGAGGAGACCGATGCCGTGTCCCTTGTACATAGGGACACAGATCGGTCACCTCCCCCAGTCAGTCCCCTCCCACACACAGTAGTAATCACCCCCAGGTTACACATTTAACCCCTTCCTCACCCCCTAGTGTTAACCCCTTCCCTGACAGTGACATTTTTCAGTAATCAGTGCATTTTTATAGCACTGGTCGCTGTAAAAATGACAATGGTCCCAAAATGGTGTCAAAAGTGTCCGATGTGTCTGCCATAATGTCGCAGTCACAATAAAAATCGCTGATCGCTGCCATTACTAGTAAAAAATAAATTATTAATAAAAATGCTATAAAACTATCCCCTATTTTGTAGACGCTATAACTTTTGCGCAAACCAAACAATAAACGCTTATTGCGATTTTTTTTACCAAAAATATGTAGAAGAATACGTATCAGACTAAACTGAGGAAAAAAAAAAAAATTTAAAAAATGGGATATTATTATAGCAAAAAGTAAAAAATATTGTGTTTTTTTCAAAATCGTCGCTATTTTTTTGTTTGTAGCGCAAAAAATTAAAACCGCAGAGATGATCAAATACCACCAAAAGAAAGCTCTATTTGTGGGAAAAAAGGACGTCAATTTTGTTCGGGAGCCACGTCGCACGATCGCGCAATTGTCATTCAAAGCGTGACAGCGCTGAAAGCTGAAAATTGGCCTGGGCAGGAAGGGGGTTTAAGTGCCCAGTAAGCAAGTAGTTTTTAAAGCATATGTAATCTCAGGTATAAAAGTTATTAAAATAACTATTTTTTTGCTTTGTGAATGTAGATGAACAAGGTGTATATACTACATATTTATGTGTAATTTTGTATTTGCACATAGTTCCACTTTAAATTAATCGTATTTATAAGGAGCTATGACATATTTAAAACTCTTCACCTAAATCTGCATGTCATTTTTATATTGTATGAAAGGACATGTGCTGATTTACTAAGAAAACTGATACTGAACTTTAACTACATTTGCAATTGTGATATTTTAATTTTCTCTTATATTTAAAAAAAAAAAACGTATTTTATTTATTTTTTTATTTATTTTTTTACTTTACTTTATTAATCTTTTTTTCATATATATATAGAAAACATTTACATACATTTTACATACATTAAAATTATTACAAAACACTTTATATCCTTTATAACATTTATATGGCCTCGGCTTTTTTTTCCCCCATCTAAATATCTTTACTTAGCATTGTTTCATAGTCAAATCTATCTATCCTACCTCCTATGATATGTCCATTTATGAGATTATATAAACTGCTATTTTTAGTCAATTAATTTGGTAATTTGATAAGTTGCCTCCTTAGCGAGGGGGTACAGAGATATTATGAAGAAGCAGTATGACGGAGGGGACGGGATATGAAAAAGAGGTGGATAGAGGAGGGGGGGAAGGGGGAGGGGGAGGTAGGCAGAGAGAAAAAAAAAAAAAAGAAAAGGTGAGCGGCAATATAGGGAAGGTGTGAAATGGAGGAAGAGGGGGGTTGTGTGTATAGGTGTCTAAAATCCCCTCATTGAAGACGAAAAAATTATCCAATGATTTATTCCCTTATTCTCAAAAATTAATACGGAAATAAGGGCAGTCCTAACCCCTTCCTGTACACCCAGTCATCTAATAGTGCTAAAAAAAAAAAAAAGTGAACAGCAATAAAGGGGAGGTATGAAATAGGGAAAGAGGGGGGTATCTACTCCCCCAAATTCATATATAAGTGTCTAAGGTGCCCTCTTTAAAGACAAAAGATTATCCAATGACTTATCCCCTTATTCTCAAAAATTAATACAAGAATGAGGACAGTCATATCAACTACCTACACACCCTATCATCTAATAGTGCTAAACCAAATAAAAAAAAAAATGCGCCCTAAAGGCTTGGGCTTCCCAGCCTAATAGTGAAAGAAAAAACAAACAAAAAACATTTCCATACTAACTTAAAAAGTAATCTCTAATAATGCCCTAATTTGTGAAATGCACCCTAAAGGCTTGGGCTTCCCAGCCTAATAATGAGAGAAAAAAAAAAAACCACGGCAATAAAGGGGAAGTGTGCAATAGGGAAAGATGGGGATATCCATTCCCCAAAATTCATATATAAGTGTCTAAAATACACTCATTGAAGACAAAAATAAATATCCAATGACTTATTCCCTTATTCTCAAAAATTAATACAAAAATGAGGACAGTCCTAACAACTTCCTGTACACCCAATCATCTAATAGTGCTGAGAGGAAAAAAAATAAAAAAATAAAAAATAAAACCCTTTTCTATCCCTCCCCATATTACTCTGATTCCCTGACCTCCCTCCACCCCCTCCAAACCACCCCCCATCTCTCCCTAGTCCCGTCCTGATTTGACATCAACTCCTCCATTAGTGATGAGCCGAACACCCCTGGGTTCGGTTCGCACCAGAACCCGCGAACGGACCAAAAGTTCGCGCGAACATTAGAACCCTATTAAATACAATGGATGCGAATGTTCGGATTCTAAAGTGCTAATTATAACGACTATTATCCATGTTATTGTCCGAAACAGAGTTTGGGAACCCGGCTTCTGCACCAGGGGACATGTATCAATGCAAAAAGAAGTTTTAAAAACGGACGTTTTCCGGGAGCAGTCATTTTAATGATGCATAAAGTGAAAAAAAAAAGTCAAATATTCCTTTAAATATTGTACCTGGGGGGTGTCTAAAGTATGCCTGTGAAGTGCCACGTGTTTCCCGTGTTTAGAACTGTCCCTGCACAAAATAACATTTCTAAAGGGAAAAAAGTCATTTAAAACTGCTTGCGGCTTTAATGCAATGTCTGGTCCCGGTAATATGGATGAAAATCTTTAGGAAAAATGGCATAGCTACCCCATCAACCCCCCCCCCTACCCCAGCCCATTACCAGCCCCTTTGGGTCTTGTATGGATATTAAGGGGAACCCCGCACACAAAATAAAAAAGGACCTATATACTCTGAACAGCCGTATACAGGCGGTGCATACAAGACAGGGACTGTAGGTTTGTTCTTATGTAGAATCTGTTTATAATTTTGAACAGCTGCATTGTTTAAGTGGAGCTCCATGGCAAATTCCTTTTTTTTTTGTTTTTTGTAAAACATAGGGAACGGTTATCACCCCTGTCACATTTTTTTTGCTGTCTGTGCCCCTGTTCAGAACATTTCACCTCACTTTGCGTCCCAATGACAACTGTTTTTGAAATGTGGTATTTTTATTGAAACAAGGATTGGTGATAAAGCATCAGTAGAGAGGAGACACCTTTCTCCCATATTAATTCTTACAGGAGAGAATTTTCCTTCCAAGGGGTAGATTTCCTCTCACTTCCTGTTGTCTTCTTCCGTTTGCAAGTAGTAGTAGTTTGTAAGTTGGATGTTTGAAAGTAGGGACCTTCCGTATATACTCTGCAGAAATTGGCCCCTTAGGTGTTGGTGTTGGCACAACACTGAAAGCACTCACAGTTATTCTTGGTGGGTGCTGGAACGCCCTTCTGTCAAGTATAATATCAGGAATTGTAATAACATATAATTGTTGATTAGTGGTAGTAAAAATTGGCCCTTTGATGGTGGTGCTGGTGCCCCAACACTGTAAGGCCTGACAGTTACTCTTGGTGGGCGCAGCAATGGTCCCTGCTGTGAATTATTAGATCAATAATTATAATTGCATGCCCCTGTTGAACAGGGGCTGAAAAATTGGGCCTTAGGCACTGGTGGCACAACACTGCAACCCCTCACAGATACTGTACTTGGAGCACAGCAATGAGGCCTGTTGCAAAGTATTGCATCAAAAATTTTAATTACACGCCCCTGTTAAACAGGGGCTGAAACATTGGGCCTTAGCCACTGGTGGCGTCACCCATAAACCAAAATGATCTTCCAAGCTATCATCGTTAATCGTATCATTGAGGAGGAGGAGGAGGATAGCCAGTCAACATAACAGCACAGGCACTCAGCATCAGCATCAGTCTTGAAGGGATGTGACATTTTAAAATCAATTAGTCTGTTATATCAGCATCTGGTGTGTGGTAGCTGGTGGTGATCCAAGACTGGTTCATCTTGATGAAAGTCAGTCGATCAACCGAGTCGGTGGACAGGCGCACCCTGTGATCCGTGACAAATCCTCCAGCAGCACTGAATGTGCGTTCTGAAAGAACGCTGGATGCAGGACAGGCCAGTAGCTCAATTGCATACTGTGCAAGCCCTGGCCAGTGATCCATCCTCAAGACCCAGTAAGCCAGAGGATTTTCGGTAGGGAAGGTGTCCAAGTCTGACCTTGCCCCTAGGTATTCCTGCACCATGTATATCAGACGCTGGCGATGGTTGCTGGAACCGATCATACTTTGGGGCTGCGGACTAAAGAATTGTCTGAACGCATCGGTCAGACGGCCACCTTCCCCACCACTCCTTCTTTGACTGCCCGAAGCCTCAGCAACTCGTTGTCCAGGACCAGGAGTTTGTAACCTCCCAGTCTCTGGGAACGCGTTGCACAGACCTTTCTGCAAGGCCTCCCGGAGTTGTCTCATCCTCTGCTCCCTCTGCGACGGTACGATAAGGTCCGCAACCTTACCCTTGTACCGTGGATCAAGGAGAGTGGCCAGCCAGTAATGGTCCCTCTCCTTGATCCGAAGAATACAAGGATCCTTCCGCAGACTTTGCAGGATCAGGGAGGCCATGCAGCGTAGGTTAGCTGAGGCATTCAGTCCGGAGTCCTCTGGGTCACTAAGGACGACATGATCCGCAGCCACCTCCTCCCAGCCACGTACAAGTCCACTGGTTTCTTGGGACTGTAAATCATCCCTAAAAGACTGCTGCTGATGATGCTGAGTGCCAGCCTCCACCTCCATGCTGAAACAATCCTCCTCCTCCTCCTCCTCCTCCTCCTCCTCCTCTTCCTGTGCGATGGGTGGGACAGAAGGAACACTGTCTGGGTAAAGGGGGCCTTGAGAGGCAAGGAAGTCCTCCTCTTCCTGCCTCTGTTCTGCCTCAAGTGCCCTGTCCATTATTCCACGCAGCGTGTGCTCCAACAGGTGGACAAGAGGTACAGTGTCACTGATGCATGCACTGTCACTGCTCACCATCCTCGTGGCCTCCTCAAATGGTGCCAGGACAGTGCATGCATCCCTGATCATGCCCCACTGGCGTGGTGAAAAAAACCCGAGCTCCCCTGACCCTGTCCTGGTGCCGTAGTCGCACAGGTACTCATTTATGGCCCTCTGCTGCGTGTGCAGCCGCTGCAGCATGGCCAACGTTGAGTTCCACCTGGTGGGCATGTCACATATAAGGCGGTTCTTGGGCAGGTTCAACTCCTTTTGAAGCTCAGCCAGGCGAGCACTGGCATTATAAGATCTGCGGAAATGCACACAGACTTTCCTGGCCTGCCTCAGGACATCCTGTAAGCCCGGGTACCTGCCCAAGAACCGCTGCACCACCAGGTTAAGGACGTGAGCCATACAGGGCACATGGGTCAGTTGTCCCTGTCGGAGGGCGGAGAGGAGGTTGGTGCCATTGTCGCAAACCACCATTCCTGGCTTAAGCTGGCGTGGCGTCAACCACCTCTCGGCCTGCCCCTGCACAGCAGACAGGACCTCTGCCCCAGTGTGGCTCCTGTCCCCCAAACACACCAGCGCAAGCACGGCATGGCATCTTTTTGCCTGCGTACTTGCGTAGCCCCTTGAACGCCTACGGAGCACCGCTGGTTCCAAGGACAAACCACAGGAAGAGGCCATGGAGGAAGAAGAAGAGGAGGGGGTGGAGGAGAGAGGTGTGTCACAACCAGTAGTAGCATTTTGGAGGCGTGGCGGTGGAACAACCTCCAACACTACTGCACCTTGTCCTGCATCCTTCCCAGCTGCCAAAAGAGTGACCCAATGGGCCGTGAAAGAAAGGTAACGTCCCTGTCCATGCCTGCTGGACCATGAGTCAGCGGTAATATGCACCTTACCGCTGACCGCCCTGTCCAGCGAGGCCAAGACATTGCCTTCCACATGCCTGTAGAGAGCCGGAATAGCCTTCCGTGCGAAAAAGTGTCGTTTGGGAACCTGCCACTGAGGAACCGCACATTGCACAAACTCACGGAAGGGGGCCGAGTCTACCAACTGAAAAGGCAGCAGTTGAAGCGCTAGCAATTTAGCCAAGCTAGCATTCAACCGCTGGGCATGTGGATGGCTGGGAGTGAACTTCTTTCGACGGTCCAGCAGCTGGGGCAGGGAAATTTGCCTGCTAGAATCGGACGTTGGTGTACTGCTAGCAGAGTGCCCGCAAGTACTTGCCTGTGACACACCTAATTCTACACCTTCATTCCTTTCAGAGCAGGTTTCAGAGAGGAGTGAAGGTATAGTGGGGTTGGAGATCCCAGCTGATGCGGTGCAAGAAGAGGTCAGCTTTGTTCTTTGGTGTGGGTCTTTAAGGTAGGCTTGCCAACGAGCTGCATGGCAGGTCAACATATGTCTGATCAAGCATGTGGTGCCCAAGCGGCTGATGTTTTGGCCACGCGATATACGCTTGAGACATATGTTGCAAACAGCAGCTGTGCGATCTGATGCACTCGCCTCAAAAAAGGCCCACACCAAAGAACTTTTTGCATGACGGGCAGAGGCAGCGCCCTGCACAGGCGGAGCTCTGCGGTGTGATTCCGTCGGTGTGCTGCCCATACGCTGGCCACTCAAGGGCATCCTGCCTCATTGGAGATGTGCCTCCTCCTCATCCTCCTCCTCCTCCTCTCTTCTATTAGGCACCCACGTGGAGTCAGTGACCTCATCATCCCCTCCCTCCTCATCACTGGAGCCAATCTGGCAATATGCTGCAGCTGCTGGAGCATGACTGCCAGATTGGTGTCTTTCTTGAGCATCCCCTCTCTCTGCTCTCACGCTGCTGCCTTCCTCTAGCTGGGTATCATCATCAGATCCTTCCAAACGCTGGGCATCCTCCTGGAGCATGTACCCAACACTGTGCTCAAACAGTTTGGGGGACTTCTCAGGAGGAGGGCATGGTGGGTCTAGGGAAGGATTGACTAATGAAGATAATGATACCAGAGAAGAGGACGCTTTGGCAGCTGCTTTGCCAGTACCCTGAGCCTGGGTGAGAGAGGATGAGGAGGATGAGGTGGGCTTGGTCATCCACTCTACCAAGTCTTCGGCATGATGTGGCTCAACATGTCCAGCTGCCGAAAACAAGGACAAGCGTGTCCCATGGCCATGTGCTGATGACAATGCACCACGTACACGACCAGCACTGTTGCCCCCATACACAGAGCCTGCTTGCCCTCTTTTTTTGCCTCCTGACTGTCTGCCTCTCCTTGGTTGCCTTCCAGACATTTTAATAGATGGCCTGCAGGGAGATGGGAAAAACAGCAATAAGGGCTACCTTCAGGTGTATACTGTGCAGGAGGCTTAGCAACAATGACACTGACACTGTCCCCTGCCTATCCTTCTCTGTCCCTAAACACAAGGATTGAAAATATGGTTCAGCAAAATAGTTTTAGAACAGAATAGCACACTGACACTTTCCCTCACTGTACCTCTCTGTCCCTCAACTCAAGGATTGAAAATATGGAACAGCAAATTTGGTTTAGAACAGAACAGCACACTGTCAGTTTCACTCACTGTACCTCTCTGTCCCTCAACTCAAGGATTGAAAATATGGTTCAGCAAAATAATTTTAGAACAGAATAGCACACTGACACTTTCCCTCACTGTACCTCTCTGTCCCTCAACTCAAGGATTGAAAATATGGAACAGCAAATTTGGTTTAGAACAGAACAGAACACTGTCAGTTTCACTCACTGTACCTCTCTGTCCCTCAACTCAAGGATTGAAAATATGGAACAGCAAATTTGGTTTAGAACAGAACAGCACACTGTCAGTTTCACTCACTGTACCTCTCTGTCCCTCAACTCAAGGATTGAAAATATGGTTCAGCAAAATAGTTTTAGAACAGAATAGCACACTGACACTTTCCCTCACTGTACCTCTCTGTCCCTCAACTCAAGGATGGAAAATATGGAACAGCAAATTTGGTTTAGAACAGAACAGCACACTGTCAGTTTCACTCACTGTACCTCTCTGTCCCTCAACTCAAGGATTGAAAATATGGAACAGCAAATTTGGTTTAGAACAGAACAGCACACTGTCAGTTTCACTCACTGTACCTCTCTGTCCCTCAACTCAAGGATTGAAAATATGGTTCAGCAAAATAGTTTTAGAACAGAATAGCACACTGACACTTTCCCTCACTGTCCTACTCTGTCCCTCCCTACAAACAAGATTTAGCACAGAATAGCACACTGATAATTTCTACGAGTGTCCTTCCCTGTCCCTAAACTCAAGGATTGAAAATATGGAACAGCAAAATTGGTTTCGAACAGAATAGCACACTGACACTTTCCCTCACTGTACCTCTCTGTCCCTACAAACAAGATTTAGCACAAAATAGCACACTGACACTTTCCCTCACTGTACCTCTCTGTCCCTAAACTCAAGGATTGAAAATATGGTTCAGCAAGATTGGTTTAGAACAGAATAGCACACTGACACTTTCCCTCACTGTACCTCTCTGTCCCTACAAACAAGGATTAGCACAGAATAGCACACTGTCACTGACACTCTCCCTACCTATCCTTATCTGTCCCTAAACACAAGGAATCCAGGATTATGTAAAGGAAAAATAATGACACTGTCCCTGCCTATGCTTCTCTTTCCCTACTCCGGTCCGGAACACGCTACACAAGGCCGCCGCGCTGGCGGCCTTTTATAGTGTGGGCGTGTACTAAACCCCCTCAGCAATAATTGGCCACAGGCATCCTGCCTGTGGCCAATCATTGCTCTCCTCGCTGCCGGCGCTGTGATTGGCCAAGCATGCGGGGTCACAGTGCATGCTTGGCCAATCACAGCGCCTGGATGACACTGCGATGGCGTAGTGCATTGTGGGCCATTCACGTCACTCGAATTTGGCGCGAACGGCCCAAATAGTTCGATCTTCGTCGAACGATCGAACAGCCGATGTTCGAGTCGAACGTATGTTCGACTCGAACACGAAGCTCATCCCTATCCTCCATCAGACTAATTCTATCTATCTCTCTTCTCCATTCACTTATTGTAGGGGCTTCCTTTTGTTTCCATTTTCTCGGAATTAACGCCTTTGCCCCATTTAACAAGTATGGGATCAAAGTCTTTCTGTACTTATACTTTGTAAGCCCTGTGTTATGAAACAAACAGTACCATGGGTCGGGTTTTACCTCCAGACCACTTATTCTCTTTATCGCATTTAGTATCTCCCTCCAATATTTTTGTATCACAGGGCAGAACCACCAAATGTGGGCATGGGTTCCCTCCATCCCACACTCTCTCCAACATAGAGGAGACTCCTCCCCATTTATTCTGTGTAGTTTCATTGGCACAAAATACCATTTGGTTAACAATTTGTAATTCATCTCTTTTATAGATGCCTCTACTGACGTAGAGTGGACATATTCTAGAATCTGTCTCTTCTTCTCCGCTCTGATGAACCTAGTGATACACTCAGAATCTCAGTCTTCTCTCTATTAATTTTTAGATTTGAGATCTCCCCATACTTTTCATATTCCTCTATTATCCTAGGTAATGATTTCCTAGGGTTTGTTATATACACCATCATGTCATCAGAAAATGCAGAGATCTTGTGTTCCCTCTCATCCACCTTAACCCCTTCTATCTCCTGATTAGCTCGTATGGTTGCTAACAATGGTTCTAAAGATAGGACAAAAAGAAGGGGTGATAGCGGACAGCCCTGTCGGGTCCCATCAAACAAAGGAAACCTCTCCGATAGGGCTCCATTCACCCGCACCTGAGCTGAGGGTTTAGAGTACAGTGCGGCTATCCAGCTGAACATCTTAGGTCCCAAACCAATACCTCTCAAAGTTGCTAACATAAACTCCCAATTAAGTCTATTGAATGCCTTTTCGGCATCGACTGATAAGAATAATGTTGGCGTCCTATGTTTTTTAACTTTTTGAATCAGAAGGACAGTCCTAAGAATCCCGTCTCTTGTCTCTCTTCCAGGTACAAACCCCGCCTGATCGTTCTCTATTATCCCAGACATTAAGGGTTTTAATCTCTCCGCCAATATCTTTGAGTAGATCTTAATATCAACATTAATCAAGGATATAGGCCGATAGCTAGCGCATACTGAAAGATCCTTCCCTTCCTTCCCTATAAGAACTATGTGGGCCCCCAGCGCTTCCTCATGCATTGTCTTTCCTCCACCTATGGAGTTCATATACTTCTGAAAATGCGGTAATAAGATATCCACATACCTCTTATAGTAAAGGGAGGTATACCCGTCTGGGCCAGGGCTCTTGCCCATTTTAATATTTTTAATAGTTTGAATTATTTCCTCTTTCGATATTTCTGTCTCCAACTTATTCCTTCACTTCTGATATTTCCGGGAGTTTGATCTTTTTTAAATATTCCTTAATTTTTCTACTCCTATTCTGGGATTCTAATGGGACCTGTTCTTTATTTACGTTATATAGATTTTGATAATAATCCTGAAAAACTTTTATGATCTCCTTCGTGGAATGCCTCATCTCGCCTTTATTGTTTTTCATCTGTGGGATAAAGTTCTGTGTGTTTCTGGGTTTAATTATCCTTGCTAATAATTTACCCGGTTTATTACCCATAGCATAGAATTTCTTACTCATGTTGTTAAATACCCATTTAGTTTCTTGTTCCAAAATCTCCTTTAATTTTTCCCTTTTCCCGGTCAGTGCTATTAGAGCTTGTTCATCCTGTCTTACTTTATGCTTTTGTTCTAGATCTTGGATCTCTTCTAGTAAGATTTGTCTCTGAGCCTGTCTTATTTTTTTTCTCTTGGCCTTTTCTTCTATCAGCCTTTCTCTCATATATACTTTTTGTGTTTCCCATAAAATCAATGGGTCGACATTTTCTATATCATTCTCGTTGAAGAAGAGAGCTATATCTTTTTCTAGGTCCCCCACAATCTTATTATTATTTAACAAGGTTTCATCTAGTCTCCACATTCTCTGGCCCGCCGGAATTTCCCTTAATGCCAGAGTCAATTCGACCGGCGCATGATCAGAGAGTGTTGCTGTCTTTATTTCTACTCTCCTTCTACCTTCTAATAACCGGTGATCTACTAGGATGTGGTCAATTCTCGAATATGACCTATGTACTGGAGAATAGTATGTAAAATCCTTCTCTTTAGGGTGTAGGATTCTCCAGGCCTCTACTAAATACATTTGATATAGTTTTTGTTTTACAGATCTCAGATATTTACCTTCAGACCTTAAAGATATAGGTTGGGTATCTAAGACAGGATCGAAGACAAAATTATTCGCTTATTTGGGCTATTTAGGCCTTGCACGTTATACGTGACTAGTTTCAGGGCTGCCATATTCTATCATTTATTTCTTGCGTATCCACCCTATAGCTATACCTCAGATATATGCATGATAGGAGGGTCCTCAAAGTTTCCAATTCCCTTCGTAACCATTCCTCAGACCATGACTTCCTGAGGCAGCTTATCATAAAGTTTTGGTATAGACCACCTATCTGAACAACTTCCTTTCTATCATACTTTAACGTCCATAAAAAAAGCTGAGACCACACATACCTCCCACCCCCCACCCCCCCTCCCCCCCATTCACATTGCAAATCAATGTTGTGAGTCCCTTGGCTTGAACCTCCCCAGGCATACTGCCTGGGGGGCACAGCCTCTGGACTTCTCATCTGTCCTCCCATTCCCCGGGGTCCGTCCCAAACAATTGGGTTGGCACCCAGAGCGCAGATGGGCATCCCTCCTCCAAACCTCCCTCTCAAGAAAGCTCATCTTTTAATCATTCCTTTACCCTTCTTTCTTATGTTTCTATTAAAATCCCCTTTTCTTTAATAACCATTTTGTATCTAATAGACTAAGCTCTTTTCCAATCTTGGTCCTTCCACCTTCTCCATGCTGGAGGTCTCTTTTCCCAATTTTCTACCTGTATGTATTCTATATTCAATCTTTTACAGAATTCTTTTATATCTTCTGGGAATCGAACAATTGCTGATACCCCCTCATTTTTTACCATCAGACACGCTGGGAACCCCCACCTATAGAGTATATTATTTGCCTGCAGATGACTTGTCAGCGGCTTCAACGCTCTTTTCCGCGCCAAGGTCTCTGGTGACAGATCTGAAAAAATAGATAATTTAATCCCCTTATATTTCATTAGAGTAGAGTTCCTAGTGCTTTGGGATACTAGATCTTTTTGTCCATACTCGTGAAATCTAACTATAATATCTCTTGGTAAGTCTCTTTGAGCGCTATAGAATCTTTGTATTCTGTGCACCCTTTCGAATTGCATTACCGCCGCTGACTCACGCTTTAATGCCTTATTAAATATCTCTTGTAGCACTTCTTTTAATTCTGCATCTTTAACCTCTTCCGGGAGACCTCTAATCCGAAGATTTTTCCTCCTGCTCCGATTCTCTTGTTCCTCTAGTTTATAACGGGCATTCCTTATCTCTATCCAGTCCATATCAGCTCTATCTCTAAGTTCTTTTATAGCATCTTTATGTTCCTCTAGCTGCTCTTCTATTCCCTCCACCCTCTGTAGTACATTCTGTATGTCCTTTCTTGTTGCTCCCATTTCACCTTTAATTGTCCGCTCTAGACGCTATATCATTTTGATCATGTCTGTCATATCTTGTTTTGTTGGGGGATCTTGTGAGCCTTCGTGGGGTACTTCTGATTGTTGTTGTTTTTCCGGGGTTTTCTTCCTTTTGGTTTCTGGTTGTTGGGCCTTACTGGATTTATTTTTCTCAGGGGTCCCTAGGGACCCTTCACTCATCTGGGTCATCTGGGTCGTCTCTAGGTGTCCTTTATTGTTTTTGGGGGTTCCTGGGGCTGATTCTATATTTTTCCCAGGGCTCTCGGCCCTTTGGTCCGATCTGTCCACAATCAAGTAAGACTTAATTGTGCTCCGGCTGGTTCTTTCCCCCTGATTCACTTTGGGACCCTTTTTTACCATCTTCTCTTTAACCGAGGACCTTAGCTCCAGTCCTGGGCCTAGCATACGCCCCTCTTTTCACCCTCCCCCGTTCTCCTTCCCCCTCCCTTCTGTCCAATTATCTTTATGCAGCCTTATATGTGTGAATTTAAGTAGTATTAAATGATATTAGCTCTAATTCGATGTAATTTTCTCAGATATAAGATAACCAGCCTGATGGTGTCAGATTAACGGTGGAAAATTTAGATATTCCCGGAATTTCTGTATCCTTTTCTCCTAACCCCCAGTCGTATCTTTAGCAGGGTTCAAATTGTCCCTCGCAAAAAATGTGTTTAGCTTAATCCACAGGTTAATACACAAACAACTTTTTTTCACACCTATAACCAGATTCCCAGTGTCCCAAAGGGAATAGTTCAGCTTGACTCACGATTCACACCCCAAAAAAAAGAAAAGTCCTTTTGTATAGATAACTGCACAAATAGCTACCAACTATTTCAATAAATGTTTAAGCTTGCTACATGGTTCTTAAAAAAAAAAAAATTGTGTAGATGCAGGTGTTTCATACACCTAGCGGGTTCCAGGTGTCTCTTCAAGGTATCCCAAGCGTAATGTTTCATCTTGATCTATAACTTGGTATTTAATTCAGATCCTAACTGGGTAATGAATATAAGTAATATATATACCCACTTATTCATGTCCTTTATTTGTATCAATTTGGATCAATTTGACGGCAGATAATTCAGCCCGTTCTATTGTCTCAGTGCCCTTTCTTCCAAACACCTTATTCAACCATTCCAAATTTCAAAATGTCCCAGGCAAAAAATATGATTAGGTTTAGTACTCAATTCAAATCCAGCGTAACTCAAAAAAAGAAGAAAAAAGGGGCACCATACAAGGTCCTCCAGTAAAACCCAGTAACGGCTATTTCAGTGTTTTCATATAACTGACGGGGCAAGAAAGGTACCTTTAGCAGATCACATTAGCAGATCTCATTAATAGATATATATTCTCTTATTTCATGAGTCCTTATGAATACTTGAACCCCTAGAATCATGGAACCAGGGACTACAGGGAGCTAGGCGCTAGGAGAGCTGATAGAAAGGGTAATCTATTTGGCTTACCCCTCGTTGTCCGACTCCTCATCAGCTTCTCTCCCAAGGCTTCTGTCCAAGATGAAGCTCTCGGCTTTTGGTTAGCCCTCCTTCTGCTTTACGCCTGCCGGCTGAGGTTGCAGGGATACCGAGATGCATTGGTTGCTAGTTCCTTCACCTTCTTTCGGCTCCCCTCCCAGCAGCTCCAGCCCGTACTCCGGCGTGGGGTCACGTGGGATCCTCCGAGTCCTCCGAATCCTCCGCTCCCTCTATGCCTGGTGATGGCCAGCCTCTGCTCCCTTCTCAAGGTCTCCAGTATCTACCGCTTCCGGCTCCCAGAGTTAACCTGAGCCATCCGGGGCTTGTCTCCCGGCTCGTACCTCTCGCACCTCGTCCCCCCCCCATGTCCCTCCGCGCTCTCAGGTAAGACTGTGGGTAAGACTGTGGGGAACCGACGGGAAGCCACGGGTGGATACAGGTGGATTTGTTCTGATTAGGATTCGATGGAAAGACTGCTTCACTGCTTAGTACCACACTCCATCAATACACCCGTATACCGCGGCATCCTGGGCGGTTTTTAATCCTCATTCTAATCAGGTTTCTGGAGGGAGGTTTGGAGCCTGCCTACTATGCGCTGGCTTACGGCACCATGTTGTTTGGATCCTGACGCTAGGGTTGATGAACACTTTTGAAAAAAAAAACGTAATAGTATTTTTTTGTTTATTTTTTATTTACATTTTAACAACATACAGTACAGTATGCATTTCCATCAAAGATCATAAGTGAATAGAGTAAGTTTCATTTTTTTTGGTTTCAGGATAAATTAATTACCGTATATACTCGAGTATAAGCCATGTTTTTCAGCCCTTTTTTTTAGGCTGAAAATGCCCCCCTCGGCTTATACTCGAGTCAGTGTCCCCACTTACTGTTCTCTTGTGTCTCCGGGGCCGCTCTGGTGTGTGTGTGGGTGTTCTCGGTGGATGAAGAGTATTTCAGTTAAGCTCCTGAGCTAACTGCATTTGCCGACGGAGGTGAGGGAGATAAGATGATGTCATCAGTCAGAGCCTGAGCAGGGGATGTTTTCTTTTGTGAGATGTCTGAGCTATCACTGCACTGGCATCCCCGGCATCCCTTCAGATGAGAAAAATCAGCAGACAAGAAAAGGGCACATACTAAAAGGAATGACATAAAGTGAGAGGGGATGATTCTTCTACAGGATTCCATATGGATCAAGCAGCCAGGTAAGAAGCACCAGTGCCCCCCTCCCCCACTGATTGGCAGTGCCCCCAAACTGCCCCATTAGGCACCAGGAACCCCATCTCCCCTCACTAAACTCCAGGACCCCATCTCTCCTACTAGATGCTGGTTGCTTAGAACACTAAAGAAATTTACCGTACCAGTAGCTGCTGTATTTCCCACCCTAGGTTTATACTCGAGTCAATACGTTTTCCCAGTTTTTTGTGGTAAAATTAGGTGCCTCGGCTTATACTCGGGTCGGCTTATACTTGAGTATATATGGTAAGCTATAATGCTTTTATTGATAAAATAGTAATGCCAAAGAATAAATTCTATAGCTTAGTGCATTGAGTTTAGCCTATTTTTTTTACTTCTGTATATGCATTAAAGCATATTGTATGTAATCTCAGGTACTAAAGTTATTAAAATAACAATTTTTTCGCTTTATGAATGTAGATGAGCACGGTGTATATATTACATATTTATGTGTAATTTTGTATTTGCACATAGCTCCACTTTAAATGAATCCTATTTATAAGGCGCTATGACATTTAAAACTCCTAAAAGCGCCTAAATCGGCATGTCATTTTTATATTATATGAAAGGACAGGTGCTGATTTACTAACAAAACTGATATTGAACTTTAACTACATTTGCAATTGTGACATTTTATTTTTTTCTTATATTAAAAAAAAAAAAAAAACGTAATTGTATTTTTGTTTATTTATTTATTTAATTTTAACAACATACAGTACAGTATGCATGTCCATCAAAGATCATAAGTGAATAGAGTAAGTGCATTTTTTAAAATTTTTAGGATAAATTCACTCAGCTATAATGCTATTATTGATCGAAATAATAATCATTGTGACAAATAGTAAATTCTATAGCTTAGTGCACCTAGATTAACATGTTTCATTTCTGTCATTGCAGAATATATTAGAGATATTGAACATTAACTACATTTGCAATTTTGACATTTTAATTTTCTTTTATATTTAAAATAGTAACTCAGTTGTCTTTTTGTTGGTTTATTTATATGTCATTTAATTTCTAACAACATACAGTATGTATTTCCATCAAAGATCAGACGTGAATATAGTAATTCCTTTTTTTTAATTTATTTTAGGATGAATTCACTAAGCTTTAATGCTATTATTGATAGAACAAACAATCATTGTGACAAATTGTAAATTCCATAGCTTTGTGCACTGATTTTAACTTCATTTTCCATTTATGTCATTGCATTAAAGTGCATGGAATTCCAAATACTAAAGTAATAAAAACTAAATTTTTGCCTTGTATGTGTAGTTTAGCAAGTTTTTTTTACATATCATGTATATATTGTACATGTATGTGCAATGTTGTATTTGCCCATAGTTTGCAGATTAAATGTGACTTATTTAAAAGGAACTATGTAGAGTCAAACTTTTCTGCTAAATCTGCATGTCATTTTTTATTATATGAAAAGCCAGGGACTGATTTACTAAGGCTGGGTTCACACTCGTGCATTGCGTTTTTGAGCTCCGGAGTCTTTGCCAAGTTCGCAATCAGTCGCCCAGCGGTTCCTTTTCGTTTTAGCTGCAGATTTGCTGACCTGGGAGAGGAGAAGGAAGTGTACAGTGGCTGACCGCGATTTTGCCGCTGTTATCATGAGGGCGAACTCCACGTCAAATTTTAAATAAAAAAAAGGCATGGGTTCCCCTCCAGGAGCATACCAGGCCCTTAGGTCTGGTATGGATTTTAAAGGGAACCCCCTACACTGAAAAAACGACACGGGGGTCCCCCCAAAATCCATACCAGACCCTTATCTGAGCACGCAGGCCGGCCGGTCAGAAAAGGGGGTGGGGATGAGCGAGCACCCCCCCCCTCCTGAACCATACCAGGCTGCATGCCCTCAACATGGGGGTGGGTGATTTGGGGCAGGGAGCGCCCTGCGCCCCCCCCCACCCCAAAGCACCCTGCCCCCATGTTGATGATAAAAAGAGCTTCTACCCGGCAACCCTGGCCGTTGGTTGTCAGGGTCTGCGTGATGGGGGTCTTATCGGAATCGGGGAGCACTCCTTTAATCAGGGGGCCCCCAGATCCTGGCCCCCCACCCTATGTGAATGAGTATGGGGTACATGGTACCCCTACCCATTCACCTGGTGAAAGAAAAATGTCAATAAAAAACACTACAGGGCGCCCCCCTGCCCCAAAGCACCCACCCCCACATGTTGAGGACATGCGGCCTGGTACGGTTCAGGAGGGGGGGCGCTCGCTCGTCCCCACCCCCTTTTCTGACCAGCCGGGCTGCGTGCTCGGATAAGGGTCTGGTATGGATTTTGGGGGGACCCACACACTGTTTTTTCGGTGTAGGGGGTTCCCCTTAAAATCCATACCAGCCCTAAGGGCCTGGTATGCTCCTGGAGGGGAACCCATGCCGTTTTTTTTATTTAAAATATGGCGTGGAGTTCCCCCTCATGATTCATATGTACTGTGTTCAGAACGCAACACATCTGCAAATCAGATGCGTTCCCATAGAACATAATGGGCAGACAATTCGCACCGCAATGCCTAGGAAACGCACACGTTTTTTGGGCAATGCGCAGTGCGAATGCATCGCACATATGTGAACCAGCCTCATTGAACAATGTATTTTAAAATGTTATGCCAATCGGATGCGATGTAAGCCGCAACCAATTCGCATAGGTGTGAACGGGGCCTAAAAGAGTAGAACATATCCACTTAGCAAGAGGAATATTCACTGAGATCAGTAAATAAGATGAAGCCGTGTTTAATTCAATCAATCATTTATGTGCAATTATAAACCCTATTTATTTATTTTTTCTCTTGAACTTAGTTGGGTTTTTATAGTAAACGCAGGTTAACCTTATTTGCTATAATCCATTTTTCAAACTGAAAATACACCTTTATTTTTTTTTATTGCTAAAATAAATACATGTTATATTAATAATTTATTTTCTTATGTCACACAGACCTCAGATAAAGGTGGTGTCATCACATTTTTTTTCATTGGATTGCACAATATGGCGGTATATAATCTGCTGCTCTTCACCTTGGTCCTTATTATATACATTCTGACAATATGTGGAAACTTTTTGATCATAATTCTGGTATATTACAGCAAGACCCTTCATTCCCCCATGTACTTCTTCCTCTCCCAACTCTCTATATCTGACATCATGCTAATCACAGATATTGCTCCTAACATGTTAAATATTGTTCTACATGAGTGGACCTCCATATCCTTTTCTGGTTGCATCACTCAATATTATATCTTTGGTTTAATAGAAACATTTGAATGTTATCTTCTGACAGTGATGTCCTATGACCGCTATCTAGCCATCTGCTCTCCTCTGCATTATGCCTCCATTATGAAACAAACACTTTGCATTAAACTAGTTCTTGTATCCTGGCTGTTGAGTTGTTCTATGGTATTCATTTTTACACTTGGCTTATGTGAACTAGAATTCTGTGGACCAAATGTTATTGACCATTTCTATTGTGATTTAAATCCTCTTCTGGAACTTTCTTGTTCAGATACATCCAAAGTTCAAATAGAAGCCATTGTGTTGTGTATTCCTGTGCTAATACTACCCTTCCTTCTGATTGTAGTTTCATATACTTATATTGTTGTAACTCTGTTAAAGATATCCTCCTTTTTGGGAAGACTGAAATCCTTTTCCACTTGTAGCTCCCATCTCACTGTTGTGTTTATATTTTATGGAACCCTAATTGCTGCCTATCTGATTCCCAAGAAAGGACAGTTACGAACCACCAGTAAGATAATGTCCTTGTTGTACACGGTTTTTACTCCCTTTGTAAATCCTTTCATATACAGCTTGAGAAATAAAGATATTAAAGAAATTGTAAACAAATTTGTGTATATAAGAAAAAGCTAATTTAGACCTTTAATAAAAATCTGTTTCAAGGTTCAAACCCTGTTGACAAAATGTAATTTTAATACACTGTATATCTATTTAAATCTAAAAAAGGTGCACATAAACTAAAGGGGCCCACAAGTGCACTTCTCGGCGCCAAGGGGAACGGTTTACCAGTTAACTTATTCTGAGATCAGAATAATAATAGAGTGAAAAGATATCATACAGATATATATAAATATAAAAATTAGATAAGACCAATATCACATTAATGATAAAAGGTGTTCTTATAAGTAATAGCAGCAGCTGTTTAAAATTATAGATGAAAGCAACTGACACCCATAAAACAGTAAATATATAAAATGTATCAAAAATTAAGAACAGAGTCTATTTGATAAAACAGCGCTTAGTATTGGATAATGTCCAACTTCAAAAAATATGCGGTGTGGTGGAAAAGAAATAAAATCACAAAGGATGCAGTGAAGTCACAGTTCTTAGTGTGGTAGGTGTTCCTAAAAGATGGGGGGTTGATCACCTTAAACCTCCATGGAGGGGGGCAAACCTTGTAAGAGAACTTTCCAAACTAGAAACCCAATGGATATTTTCAGTTGATACATTGGCACCGAGGGGGTTAAACGTTGATTTAGATATCAACTGCTTTTTCAGTGATTATTAAAGCAATTGTGCCCCCTCTTATATTATCTACTGTTATCCACGAATATATAAATATCTAATATTATTTTATTTTATTTTAAAGTGATGTAATTTTTTAGATATTTGAGATTCTCTGTTTTCATTTCATTTTATCTCTCATCGTATTTTTATTATGGATTTTAATTTTGAAATATCACCTTTGAACGATTTTATCAAAATCCAGTCTTATATATACGGTTCATTTTACTCCAGGCTTTGTCTATTTTATTTAAATGATTTTTTTTTTTTTTATGTTTTTTTATTCTCCAGTACTTTTTATACATGTAATGCTCATTGAGATTTAACATTGTATGTATTTTATCTGCTATATTTATATAGTAGCAGATCCTCCAGTTTTGATTATATTTCCATTGTTGTTTTATGTATTAATTCTACTGTCAGTGATTAGTGGGTTAAACACTGGGGATATGGACATATATAAAAACTTGGGTGTCCATTTCCCCACTGAAATCACGGAAACCTAATCGGCCCTCTGTGACCGACAGTTAGACATTCACTCTAATGATCATTAAGGCACACTTTTTAATATATTATACATATGGGGCTGTGGCATCGCAACCCCCCTGTTTGTAATAGAGTGATTAGTAGTGTTCGAAATGTGGCACAGTTATTATATCGAAAAGAAACTGTTAGGTGAAAAACAAATATTTTTTATAGTTTAACCAAACCGCAATTCACCGGTTATTATTATTTTTTGAAAAAGTGCAGTTTTTATGTCACGGAGCTTGTTTATGCATTTATGCATTCCCTGTGACTTTATATTTATATATATCTGTATGATATCTTTTCACTCTATTATTATTCTGATCTCAGAATAAGTTAACTGGTAAACCGTTCCCCTTGGCGCCGAGAAGTGCACTTGTGGGCCCCTTTAGTTTATGTGCACCTTTTTTAGATTACCTTTTAACATTTTTTCTTGGCTGCCATGGATGCGTTACTTTTTTTGAGTAATAGAAATCTAGATATCAACAGTATATTCACTGTAAATGAACATACCACTGCACAAGTGAATTATAATGGAATTATGACTGCTCTGGGTAATACCCTTGAGAAACAAGTTAGAACTTGGTGGGACATCTGTACCCTAGAACAATATCTAAAAGAGCATGTTATAATTAGAAGCCTCAGGTGGGAAGTAGTCCCCCAAGATGGCTTGGACGATATTGACTCCATGACTGAATGGTTGGAGTTTTTTAATGGGGTGGGTTTTAAATTGCAAGAATTAATTTTAAAAAGAAAAAGGAGGAAGATGACAAAACTGGAAGGAAAAATTAATGAATTACAACAACAACTGGATCCCATTAAGGACACCCAACAAGTTGTTGATTTCAATAGCCGTATAAAGAAAAAATTGGAGAAAGTAGACAAGGCAACACAAAAAAAGAAAACTAAAAAATTCCATCGGGATGTAGGTGACTTTAGAACCAACAATATTTATCTATGGCAACAAACAAATACAGCTGCCATAAGAGAAAATGAGGGAAATATTATGGATACTCAACAAGAGATTATCTCTGATAGACCTCACACTAATGTCAATACTGACAGACCACAGGGAACAGCTAATCCAATATTACTCTCAACAGACAGGAGAGATTTGGTTCTACCTCATGCCCCTATTAGTCACTCTACACCTGTAAGGAACACAACAAATCAGACAAGGGGAAGAGCTAAGAATATGGGACCACCGATTGCTGGACACCGTCCTGCACCTATAGATAATCACTACCACCTACCGGTATATAATCGATATGAACCCCTGTGGGAGGAAGAAAATAGACAAAGATATCAAGCACCACAGCCTTTTTTAGGGAGAGGCCGAGGATGGCAGAAGAGGGGCAGAGGATCATCCAATTACAGAGGAAGACCGGCTACACACCCTCAACAAATGCCTCAATACAGGGACCCCCCTCATGGGCCGGTATACAGGGAACCACAGTGGCAAAATCCACCCCATTGGGAACGAGAGAGGACACCACAAACCGGTATGTGGAGAGAAGAATTAGAGGATGTAGGGCCGGGAGAAGGACCCAAAAACAGAAAAAGAAGAAGGAGGGAACAAGAATAAGTGGTATTTTTAACTTAAGCAATGCAATTTTAACCGATAAGGAAACAAACATTTTAAACCTAGGACTTAAATGTGGATTGAATCGCCCGATAAATAAATTCAATGTGTTCATTGATGTGCATTAATACATGAGGAAGATAAATATGAAGAAATATTTTTTAACTAAAAATTCTAATCCAGTAACAAATGTATCCTCAGTCCCCACAGATAGTGGTTTGCGCAATAAATCTCTGTTCAACCCTCTGATAGGTACTAATCAGCCCCTTGACGTGTTCAAGGGATTGGTACTGCGTGACCTGGAACACATAAAACCGAAGAGAAATGTGAATCCAAGACACATTAAAGAGGGTATAGAACTTTTGGAGAAGAGAAAGGATATTATCATCAGGCCCGCAGATAAAGGTGGAGGTGTCGTGAACTTAACGAAATAATTTTATCATGAACAGATGATGGAAATGTTGTCAGATAAAGAGACTTACCGTATGCTAAATAATGATCCCACTTCACAATATGAAGAAAATCTTGGGACACTTGTAGAAGCTGGTTTTCAAAAAAGAGCTCTCTCTTTGAAAGAACGCAAATATCTGACACCAAGCTACAGCAGAATACCCACCATCTACACTTTGCCCAAGATTCATAAAGATCTCAACCGCCCTCCAGCAAGACCCATAGTAAATGGAATTGGGTCTGTTACCGCTCGAGTGGGCCAATATCTTGACCACTTTCTTCAAAAAAGCGTTACCCAGACACGTGCATATTTAAAGGACACTAAGGATTTATTCATATCACTTGAAGAGATTGATTTAACTGGGAAAGAAGAAGTATTTCTGGTAACAGCTGATGTGTCATCTTTGTACACTGTGATTCAGCACGATGACGCTCTCTTAGCCCTCAATTGGGCATTATGCAAAAGAGACGATATCACATTCGCTCAAAAAATCTTTTTACGGAACTGTTTTGGATTTTTGTCTTGCAAGTAACTATTTCTGGTATGATGGCCATTTTTACTCCCAGAAAAAAGGGGTAGCTATGGGGGCTAAATTTGCCCCGAGTATAGCTAATTTATTTATGGCGGAATGGGAGGATAAGACCATTTTTAATCATAGGAGAGATCAGCTGATTTTATATCGAAGATATATCGATGATTTATTTTTTATCTGGGCGGGTACTTTATCTTCATTGGAAATGTTTTTAGAAGAACTAAATGATAATAAGTGCAATATTAGACTCACTAGTGAATACAACCAACAAAGTATCCACTTTTTGGATTTGAATATTTTTCGGACTGTTAATAAATTGGGAACAAAAGTCTACTTTAAGCCAACTGACTCTAACAGCTACCTCCCAATACAAAGTGGACACCACCCGATGTGGCTTAGGAACATACCGAAAGGTCAACTAATGCGAGTTCGTCAAAATTGCACTAACGATGATGATTATAAGTCCCAAGCACTGACCCTAAAAGGAAAATTCATAGAAAAGGGCTACAAAGAAATATGCATTGATACAATTATAAGTGACCTCCTAAAAATACCTAGAAGAGTTTGTCTAACGGATACCGCACCTCTGCAAAACCAAAATATACATGAGTGGAGCTTCATTTCTGGATATCACTCACAATATAAAGAAGTTGAAAAGATCTTTTCCTCTCACTGGCACATTCTTTTACTTGATAAAATACTCAGGAATGTTATTCCACTAAAACCAGGTTTTATCTACAGAAAAGCTCCAAATTATGGAGATAGAATAGTTAAAAAGGTATTAGACCCCCCAAAAAAACCTCCATCTTTCTGGGATAGAGATGGGTTCTTCTCTTGTCAGAAATGTCGCCCATGTAGAGAAGTTGAAAGACCTCTAAGAGCTATTGAGACTTTTGTCTCTACCTCTAATAATTCTGAGTTCCAAATAAATGATTTCATTACATGTAATACAACCTATGTGGTCTACATCCTGGAATGCCCATGCAAACTTATGTATGTAGGTCGCACTAAAAGAGCACTCAAAATAAGGATAGCTGAACACGTAGCAAATATCAAACTAGGTTATAAAGACCATAACGTGTCCTTACACTTCAAGCTCTTTCATGATCAAAATCCAGCAGGCCTAAAATTTTGGAGGGTTGATCACCTTAAACCTCCATGGAGGGGGGCAAACCTTGTAAGAGAACTTTCCAAACTAGAAACCCAATGGATATTTTCAGTTGATACATTGGCACCGAGGGGGTTAAACGTTGATTTAGATATCAACTGCTTTATCAGTGATTATTAAAGCAATTGTGCCCCCTCTTATATTATCTACTGTTATCCACGAATATATAAATATCTAATATTATTTTATTTTATTTTAAAGTGATGTAATTTTTTAGATATTTGAGGTTCTCTGTTTTCATTTCATGTTATCTCTCATCGTATTTTTATTATGGACTTTAATTTTGAAATATCACCTTTGAACGATTTCAAAATCCAGTCTTATATATACGGTTCATTTTACTCCAGGCTTTGTCTATTTTATTTAAATGATTTTTTTTTTTATGTTTTTTTATTCTCCAGTACTTTTTATACATGTAATGCTCATTGAGATTTAACATTGTATGTATTTTATCTGCTATATTTATATAGTAGCAGATCCTCCAGTTTTGATTATATTTCCATTGTTGTTTTATGTATTAATTCTACTGTCAGTGATTAGTGGGTTAAACACTGGGGATATGGACATATATAAAAACTTGGGTGTCCATTTCTCATTAACCCACTGAAATCACGGAAACCTAATCGGCCCTCTGTGACCGACAGTTAGACATTCACTCTAATGATCATTAAGGCACACTTTTTAATATATTATACATATGGGGCTGTGGCATCGCAACACCCCTGTTTGTAATAGAGTGATTAGTAGTGTTCGAAATGTGGCACAGTTATTATATCGAAAAGAAACTGTTAGGTGAAAACCAAATATTTTTTATAGTTTAACCAAACCGCAATTCACCGGTTATTATTATTTTTTGAAAAAGTGCAGTTTTTATGTCATGGAGCTTGTTTATGCATTTATGCATTCCCTGTGACTCAACACGGCCGACGTCCGTCTCGTCTTCCGCTCGGGCTCTGTACCAATAGGAGCGGACGAGTAGGGCTGTCTTATCCAATGGCCATGGAGGAGGGATAATATAAGGTCCGTGTTTACACCGAGTAGCCACGCCCTCTGTTGAAGTCGGAAGTGACGAAACGCGCCAGAGCGTGGCTACAACGGTGTATCCAGGAAGTGAGGAGTGTGCGTTCCACCGCTAACCAGAACGTAACCAGGAAGTGTCTGTAGTTTTGCGCTTGCAGCACGAGTGCGGCCCCTGTGTTCGGAGGAGAGCGGTGATTATGTTTCATTCCTATATGTCATTTACAAGTTGAACTATTGTACGTGTATTGGAAGCGGGGATATGTTTTATATGGGTTAATTTAAAATAAAGCAGAATTACACTATGTCAGTGAATTTGTTTTTTATATGTACCTCGAATGGAGTTTTAACCCATACCGATTCCTGAGGTGGTGATGGAAGTTTGAATCAGGAGGAGTTTATCTTGTAAGGCTCATTTGATTTATTGTTCTGGTGAGTTTGAACCCCAGCGGGGGACCTTATATCACATCTGTGGTGAAGATTGGGAGCTGGTGTAGGGTGCACGATTCATCCATCTTTTAGGAACACCTACCACACTAAGAACTGTGACTTCACTGCATCCTTTGTGATTTTATTTCTTTTCCACCACACCGCATATTTTTTGAAGTTGGACATTATCCAATACTAAGCGCTGTTTTATCAAATAGACTCTGTTCTTAATTTTTGATACATTTTATATATCTATTTAAATGCAGAAGGTTTTTTATCTTAATGCATTCTATGCAATAACCCTTTCATGACTAAGCCTATTTCTGACATTTGTTGCTTGCAAGGTAAAATCTGTACTTTTTGCCAGAAAATTACTTAGAACCCCAAACATTATATATATATATATATATATATATATATATATATAAATACTAGACATGTGCATTCATTTTCGTCCGAATGCATTTTCGTCCGAATTTCAGGTATTTTCGTTATCGTTTTAACAAACGAAAACGAAAGCATAGAATCTGAAAACCGAAAGATCCGACATAAACAAATGCTTTATTTTCATTTTCGTTGCGACAACAGTTCGATGTAGATAGGAGATTCGACATGACGCTGACAATAACAATCTGTGTCTATCAAACCTGTGGTCGAATGTGCCTAACCTTAACTCTATTAGTCCAAGATTATTCTACATAGGAGAGAAAAGATTTGACATTATAGAGAGAAAAGATTTGACATTATAGAGGGAAAAGATTCGACATAGAGAGAAAAGATCACTGCTGGAATTGGGTGGGGGGAAGTAAAATAAAAATAATGATGATGATGATGAATGTTATTGGCTGATTGTAACCAAAGAGGAGGAGCAGTAAAATAGCGAGAACTAACTTGACAATTCAACATGAACGATGAAGATTCGACAAAGCATCGAAAAACATACAAACGTCAAATCTGTCATTGAAGGCTTATGGTGTCTGTCGAAAGTTAGATGATTAGACGGAGCAGCTAAACTGTACGACGCTGCAATCGTACATTTACGGTCAAATGCATCCGCCCATAGGCTATAGAACAATTCTAATGTTGGTTGACTAGTAATAGTAATTAATAAATATAATTATTACTAGTCATACAACATTAGAATTCTACTATAGCTTGTAGGCGGAACATTCGACCGGAAATGTATGATTGCAGCATCGTACAGTTTCGCTGCTCCGTCGAATCTTCTTTGAACATTCGACAGACACCATAAGCCTTCAATGACATATTTGACCTTAATTAATTCAGATTTTCGGACGAATGCAATTTCTAACGAAAAACTAAACAAATAAAAACGAATTTCGGGAGTAACTAAATTAATTTATTTTTCGGACGAAAACGAAATTCCGAAACAAAATATTTCAGTGTGCACATGTCTAATAAATACCCAACATGTCATGCTTTGAAATTGCACACACTCGTGGAATGGTGACAAACTACGGTAGATAAAAATCTCCATAGGCAAAAAATCACGGTTAGCAGTTTAGAGTTACAGAGGAGGTCTAGTGCTAGAATTATTGCTCTCGCTCTGACGATCACGGCAATACCTCACATATGTGATTTGAACACTGTTTACATAAGGGCGCGACTTACGTGTGCATTTTCTTTGCTGCACAAGCTCACAGGGACGGGGCAATTTTTTTTTTTTCTAATTTATTTATTTATTTATTTTTTTTGTTAGCTACTTAAAAAAATAAAAAAAATAAACACTTTTATTGCTGTCACAAGGAATGTAAACATCCCTTGTGACAGTAATAAGTGGTGACAGGTACTCTTTATGGAGATATCGGGGGTCTAAAAGACCCCAAATCCCTCCTTTGCACTTCAAAGTATTCAGATTGCCAAAAACAGCGATTCTGAATACTGTCACTTTTTTTAAAAACGGCGCCATTGGCAGCCGAGTAAACCGGAAGGGACTTGATATAGCTTCCGTGTTTACCGAAAGAAGACCGTAAAAAGCCATTTACGGGTTTGTGCCTGTCTCTCTCTAGCCGGTGGAAGTGCCGGATCGTGGACCAGGTCTCCGTGGGACGGGAGGCCTGGTAAGAGCTGCGAAAGGCATCGGGAGGGGGGACATCCCCTCCCGCTCCTCCGTTATAACAGCCGAGCGGCTTTTAGCCACATTGGTTGTTATTCCTGAAGAGCCAACCTCCCGCTCTCAAAAAAGGGTACTGGGATGATACCTGCAGCTGCAGGCATCATCCTGGCATAACCCCCTAAAGCCGAGGCCGCATATATACATTGGCTTCTGTTTTTCAGCAGCCCCATTCAGCCCTCCTAATACCTGAGGTCCATCTCTGTCAAGCAATGTCCACGAGTGTCTCAGCCATGAATTAAAAAAATAACAAAACAGTAAAGTTAGCCCAATTTTTTTGTATAATGTGAAAGATGATGTTACGCTGAGTAAATAGATACCCAACATGTCACGCTTTAAAATTGAGCACACTCATGGAATGGCGCTAAAACTTTGGTACTTAAAAATCTCCATAGGCGATGCTTTAATTTTTTTTACAGGTTACCAGTTTAGAGTTACAGAGGAGTTCTAGTGCTATAATTGTTGCTCTTGCTGTAACGCACGCGGTGATACCTCACATGTGTGGTTTGAACGGCGTTTACATATGTGTACGTGTGTGTTCGCTTCTGAGCGCGAGCTACCGTGGACAGGGGCATTTTAATTTTAAAATGTTTTATTTTACTTTATTTTTTTTATTTTTACACTTTATTTTTTATTTATTTTTTGATCACTTGTATTCCTATTACAAGGAATGTAAACATCCCTTGTAAAAGGAATCTATCATGACAGGTCCAATAAGGTCCAATAAGACCCCGCATCTCTCCTCTAGGCTGTAAAGCATGAGATTGAGAAAAAAAATTCACCAATCTCATGCTTACTAGCCGCGATCGTGGCTTTATTTACATCTGGGGCCTGGGTGTGATGTCATAACGTAGCGCACGGGCCTCCAATGGTCATAGCGATGACTGGTGACCATCTGGTCACCAAAAATCTCTATGGTCATCAGCCGGTGCCGGCGGATTCTTTCTCTGGGTCCCCGATGGCCCGGGAGAGCCCGGAGAAGCACCGAATGCCGGCGGGAGGAGGGCGTCCCCTCCCATCGCCTGTAAGAACGATCAATCGGCCGAACTGCCGCTATGATTATTCTTGCTGTGTACAGAATCGCCTGCTGAAAATAATGATATCTGAATGATGCTTGTAGCATCATTCAGATATCCACCCCGAAAGTCAAGGACGTCATATGACGTCCTGCGTATGGAAAGTGGTTGAGGTCTTTTCTAGATGGTATAACCCCCCCCCCCCTCAAGCTTCACTAAATATCCCCTGCTATCCCCCCCAACTGCTTGCGCTGCTCAGACAAGGAAAGATCACTCCTACACATATGGTGGTTTCTGTCCCATAATCCAACCCCTCTGGACAGAAGTACACTGGCTAATTACTCATATCACCACCTACTCGATCGACTTCTCTCTGGCCCAAATGCTTCTACATCATTCTTCTACTCATCAAAAAGACTACAAGCGCTCCCTCACATTACACTTAGTTAACGCAGCCCGAATGACCATACCAGTCAAATGGAAATTGTCCAACTCGCCAACCATTGCGGATTGCCTCAGGCGAATAAACAAGGTTGAGGAAATGGAAGACCTGGTTCATCAAGCCAATGACACATCCTCCAAATTTAGGAAAACTTGGTCCTGTTGGCGACACTTTAAAACAACTAAAGAGTACTCCCAAATTATGACCCATTAAAGATCGGTCATACACTTTACCAGATCGGAAGGGCCCTCCCCAACCTATCTCCTCCCTTCCACCCCGATTCCCCTATCTCTCTACCACTGATAATACCCCCTACATAGCCGCTATCCCCCAGAAAATGTTTCCCTAAACATATACTACTCTCCTCCTTTCCCCAGACCCACTATCTCTCTTTGCTCCCCCTTACCCGATAAGAAACACTTCTGAACTCCTCCTCAAGAGTTGGTAGCAAACAATCCTAATTATCTAGCCCCGAGAGACTCAAGCGTAAACTAGGCCTCCTAGATACTCCTCCCCCATATTGGTTGCTAGAGGTCTGGTGACGGCTTCTATACGGTTGAAAAACAACTTTTGAGATCCTAGGCCGACTGTCATTGCTACCACCTCATACTGCACAAACCACACTAGATTGTACGCACATGACACATCCATGCACAAAGCACACATCCCCCTTGGAGATCGGGTTAAGACCCAGTCTCTTTGATGACACAGATTTACCGACCCAAACACTACAGTAAAAATTCTAGTGTCAAGTTAAAGAGGAAGTAAACCCTGCGTTCAAAAACGAAAAAAATAAAGATCCTGCAAGACAAAGGTATAATCAGCTAGTATGCAAAGCATACTAGCTGATTATGTTTTACTTACCTCCGATCGAAGCCCCCACAGCGGTCCACGTCTCCCCCTCCGGCCGCCGACATGTTGTCCCGGAGTGAATTCCTGTTATCGCTGCTCCGTCACACGCATGCACGCTCGGGCCGGCAAGATCCCATTCAGAAAACCGGCAATAATGCCGGCCCGCTAGTGTGCATGCGTGTGACGTCATCGGTGCTGTCATTTCCAGCAAATATCTCCTTAACCTTAATCTAGGCTTACCTGTAGGTGCAAGTTGTCTAAGTGGGTTTACAACCACTTTAACTGTGATGCTCTTTAACCCCTTCCATACCGGGCCATTGTAAAATGACGCCGGCAGGAACCCTCTCTCCCTCCGGGTGGACGTCATATGACGTCCTGGGTTTGAGGGGGGATATCTGAATGATGCCTGCAGCTAGAGGCATCATTCAGTTATCCTTGTTTTCAGCCGGCGATCCTGCGCACCATAAGAACGATCATAGCGGCGATTCCGCCGCTTGATCATTCTTATAGGCGGCGGGAGGGGACACCCCCCCTCCCGCCGCCATCCGGTGCTTCTCCGGGCTCTCCCATGCCATCGGGGACCCGGAGAGAATCGTCCGGCGCCGGTGGTGGGTCATGTGACGAGCATAGAGATGACTGGTGACCAGATGGTCACCAGTCATCTCTATGATCGTCGGAGGCCCGGGCGCGATGTGATGACGTCACGCCCGGGTCCTCAAATGTAAACAAAGCCGCCATTGCGGCTGTAAGTATGAGATCAGTGAATTATTTTTTTTCACGATCTCATGCTTTCCAGCCTGGAGGAGAGATGTGGGGTCTTATTGACCCCGCATCTCTCCATAAAGAGGACTTGTCACACACATTCCTATTACAAGGGATGTAATAGGAATAAAAGTGATCAAAACGCCCATCGCCAATAGCTCGCGCTTAGAAGCGAACGCACACGTAAGTCCCGCCCGCATATGTAAACGCCCTTTAAACCACATATGTGAGGTATCGTCGCGTGCGTTAGAGCGCGTGCAACAATTCTAGCACTAGACCTCCTCTGTAACTCTAACCTGGTAAGTTTGGCACCATTCCATGAGTGTGCGCAATTTTAAAGTGTGACATGTTAGGTATATTTTTACTCGGCGTAACATAAGCTTTCATATTTTTCAAAAAAACTGGGCTAACTTTACTGTTTTGTTATTTTTTAATTCATGAAACCATTTTTTTCCCCAAAAAAAGGGCGTTTGAAAAATTATTGCGCAAATACCGTGCAAGATAAAAAGTTGCAACGACCATCGTTTTATTCCCTAGTGTGTCTGCTAAAAAAACATATATAATGTTTGGGGGTTCTGAGTAATTTTCTAGCAAAAGAATGATGATTTGTACATGTAGGAGAGAAGTGCCAGAATAGGCCCGGTATGGAAGTGGTATAAAAAGCCCTGTATTGAAGTGGTTAACCTTTGCTACACTTCGTCTTACAAACAAGGGACAAAGGCAACATTGGGCCTCCATACAGTTTTTGAGGACAGGGTAACTTTAATGTTGCTCTAGTACGCAACTATCCAGTATGTTCGAATGTATTTGACAATCCCTCTCAGGTTATGTAAAATGCATGTTTGTACCAGTCTGACAAGTTTTTACATGGCTCAAATACTGTTACTGTAACTTAACAGACGTTTGTACCACTTCATTTTCTCTTAATAAAGCTTGTTTGAAAAAAAAAAAGTTACTTGGAAACACTGGCCACCCAAGATGTGACTTCTACCATAATGCAGCAGCAACCATTCTTTGGTTTTTCCAATTACTCCTGAAACTGGAGCTTTTATTTTCTATTTAAACTTTTGCTTCAGTGCTGGGTCCTCGATACAACCAAGGCTCACCTCTCCTCTACTGTGTAATGAAAACCTGGTTTTCTTTTGAGAGTAAATATTAATGATAAGTCAGGTTTACCAAATACTTCTTGCACCAGCACAAGTATCCACCTTTTTTATTTTGAAACTCCTCACTGAACCCTTCTCAGCAACCTTCTTTTCAATTTGAACTCTTCAGGATCCTGGCTGTGTAAAACTTTCTTATGCCTTGTACACACGATCGGAATTTCCAATGAAAAAAGTCTGACGGAATTTTTTCAACGGGTATTCCGACCCTGTGTGGGCCCCATCGGCCTTTTTTCCATCAGAGTTTAGAAATAGAACATGTTTTATTTTTTTCCGATGGAAATTCCGATTGTCTATGTGGAACTCCGACAGAGAAAAAAACATGCATGCTCAGAATCAAGTCGACGCATGCTTGGAAGCAT
This sequence comes from Rana muscosa, assembly GCA_029206835.1. Taxonomy (NCBI): domain Eukaryota; kingdom Metazoa; phylum Chordata; class Amphibia; order Anura; family Ranidae; genus Rana; species Rana muscosa. The sequence continues at coordinate 362,576,659 of CM055118.1, read as the reverse complement.
TGAACTTCCCTTTTCTCGGCTCATCGTAGTGTTGTATGTCACTGCGTTCTTGAAGATCGGAATTTGGTCTGACAGTGTGTATGCAAGACAGCTTGAACGGAATTCTCAGGGAAAATTCAATCAGATTTTATCCCATCGGAAATTCCGATCGTGTGTACGGGGCATTAGGCTCTTGACCATTTTTCAGATTCTCTTATGGATATCTCTTAAGCTATGGATTCCTTATAACAATGAATATGCCCACTGTTATGAGAACATTACTAAACATTTCATCAGAGAACCAGGAAGGATGCAGTTTTTATTGTTATAGGACCCTGTTGTCAAGCTGATAAATGTCATATAATGGTAGTCAAGTTAAATCACACATGCTGATTGGTTTTTAAATTTGAGGATTGTGTTTATCTATGCCATGGGTCTTCAACCCAGTGATTTACCCATCGATCGTGGCAGGTGGCGGGTAGATTGCATCCCTTCTGAAGAACATGGAAAGGAGGGGTGGTGTGGGGACAGCACTTGAACCAATCCCCTATATTTTAATTCTGCGGCAACTAAAAAGCCAACTTTTCCTTCTGTACCTCCCACTGGCATTCATCTGCTGCAGGAGGAACATAAAGAGCAGGCATATGCAATTAGCGGACCTCCAGCTGTTGCAAAACTACAGGTCCCATCATGCCTCTGCCTCTGGGTGTCATGCTTGTGGCTGTCAGAGTCTTGCTATGCCTCATAGGACTTGCAGTTCTGCAACATCTGGAGGTCTACTAATGACAAATCCCTGATATAGAGGATCAATTCCAGTGAATACCACCCCTGCTGCCCCTCCTGTTCATGTTTCACTCCCTTCTGATTCTTGAGCCCCCCCCCCGGCAGTGCTTCTACCTTCCCCTCCTCTCCCCCCCCAACTGCTGTGAGGATTGTTTCAGGGTGGAGAGCAGGGAAGGGGGATGGCAAATATGTAATTTACTATCCCCTTCCTTTTCTGAATCAACACAATGAGTGAATGGTCCCGATCACTCAATGTGTTCATTCACAACATAAGTATAATAAACTGTGTTTACAATGCTTCGTTTTGTGAATAAACAGTAAGACAGTGCAGAGATCTTCCTGTTTATTCATTCTGTGCAGCTAAGGCTGCAGAGATGGAGATTGAGGACTGTGTCTTCAATCTCCTTTCTGTGTCTCAAAAGTTAGACATCAGGGGTCCATGTAGACTCCTGATATTTCACTAAAGCACCCCAACAGAACTGTTAAACCAAATTTTAAAAAAGTAAATAAAAAAATCATTAAAGTTATAGAAATAAAAAACTACTGACACCATCCACTGCCCTACTGACACCAAGCTCTGTACTACTGACATGTCCCCAGCTCTAATTACACCAGCTACTGCCCTTCTGACACCGTCCACTTCTCTACTGACACAATCCATTGCTTTACTGACACCATCCACTGCCCTACTGACACAGTCCAATGTTCTACTGACACTGTCCTCTGCCCTACTGACACTATCTACACACCATCCACTGCCCTACTAACACTTTCCACTGCTCTACTGACTGACACTGTCTACATTTAAGGTTAAAGTGATAATAAAGCCTCGTCTTTTTTTCTTTAAAAATAACAAATATGTTGTACTTACCTGCTCTGTGTAATAGTTTTGCCCAGAGCAGCTCAGATCCTCCTCTTCTCAGTTCCCTCGCCGACGCTCTTGACCCCTCCCTCCTGTTGAGTGCTTCCAAAGCAAGCAGCTTGCTATAGGGCACCCGAGCCGAGCCTCAGCTCTGTGTGTCCATTTAGACACAGAACTGTGGCTTGTCCCCACCCCCTCTCTCTCCTGATTAACTGACTTTGATTGACAGCAACGGGAGCCAATGGCGTGTCACTGCTGTCTCGGCCAATTAGGAGGCTGAGGCACTCGTGCACACTGCCAATGGCTGAGGCACTCATGCATATTGCTTGAGGATGATCGGGATCAGGTAAGTATTAGGGGGGCTGAGGGGGGCTAAGGGGGCTGCTGCACACAGGCGGCTTTTCATCTTAATGCATAGAATGGAATAGAGATGTTACAACCACTTTAAATTAAAGGGGTTGTAAAGGTACATGTTTTTTCACCTTAACCACTTGACAACTGGGCACTTAAACCCCCTTCCTAACCAGACGAATTTTCAGCTTTCGGTGCTCTCACATTTTGAATGACAATTACTCAGTCATACAACACTGTACCCATATGAAATTTTTGTCCTTTTTTTCACACAAATAGAGCTTTCTTTTGGTGGTATTTAATCACTGTTGGGTTTTTTATTTTTTGCGCTATAAGAGAAAAAAGACTGAAAATGTTGTAAAAAAATGAATTTTTCTTTGTTTCCGTTATAAAATTTTGCAAATTAGTATTTTTTCTTCATACATTTTGGCCAAAATTTATACTGCTACATATCTTTGGTAAAAATAAGTACAAATTGGTGGATATTTTTTGGTCTTTGTGAAAGTTATAGAGTCCACAAGCTATGGTGCCAATATCTGAAAATTGATCACACCTGAAGTACTGACGGCCGATCTCATTTCTTGAGACCCTAACATGCCAGAAAAGTACAAATACCCCCCAAATGACCCCTTTTTGGAAAGAAGACATTCCAAGGTATTTAGAAAGAGTCATTGTGAGTTTTTTGAAGTTGTCATTTTTTCCCACAATTCTTTGCAAAAATCAAGATTTTTTTTTCTTTTTTTTTTTTTCCACAAAATTGTCATATTAGCAGGTTATTTCTCACACACAGCATATGCATACCACAAATTACACCCCAAAACACATTCTGCTATTCCTCCCGAGTATGGCGATACCACATGTGTGAGACTTTTACACAGCGTGGCCACATACAGAGGCCCAACATGCAGGGAGCACCTTCAGGCGTTCTGGAGCACCCAGGCCAATTCTGACATTTCTCTCCTACATGTAAAAATCATCATTTATTTGCTATAAAATTACATAGAACCCCAAAACATTATATATGTTTTTTTAGCAAAGACCTTAAAGAATATAATGGTGGTCATTGCAACTTTTTATCTTGCACGGTATTTGCGCAGAAATTTTTCTAACGCGTTTTTTACGGAAAAAAAACAGTTTTGTGCCTAAAAGAAAAAAAAAACAGTAAAGTTAGCCCAGTGTTTTTGCATAATGTGAAAGATGAAGTTACGCCGAGTAAATAGATACCTAACATGTCACCCTTCAAAATTGCACACGCTCGTGGAATGGCGCCAAACTTCGCTACTTAAAAATCCCCATAGGCAATGCTTTAAATATTTTTACTGGTTATATGTTTCGAGTTACAGAGGAGGTCTAGGGCCAAAATTATTGCTCTCGCTCTAACGTTCGCAACGATACCTCACATGTGTGGCTTGAACACCGTTTTCATATGTGGGCGGGGCTTATGTATGCGTTCACTTCTGCATGCGAGCTCGCGGGGGCAGGGGCGCTTTAAAAAAAATATATATATTTTATTGTTCATTTTACTTTATTTATTTTAGTTTGACATGTTTTTCCGCCCCAAATTTTTTTTTTTAGCACTTTTATTCCTATTACAAGGAATGTAAACATCCCTTGTAATAGGAATATGGCATGACAGGTCCTCTTTACAGTGAGATATGGGGGGGGGGTGTCAATAAGACCCCACATCTCACCTCTAGGCTGGGAAGCCTAAAAAAAAAACAAAAAAAAAAACAATCTTGGCTTTGATCGTAGCGGTGAGTCGGTAGAAGCACCGGAGGGCAGCGGGAGGGGGGGGGGGCATCCCCTCTCACCTTCCGTAAGAGCGATCAAGCGGTGGAACAGCCGCTATGATTGTTCTTATGGTGTAGGGAATCGCCAGCTGAAAAAGCGAATATCTGAATGATGCCTGTAGCTGCTCCCATCATTCAGATATCTCCGCACAAAGTCAAGGACGTCATATGACGGCCGGCGGGCGGGCGGGAAGTGGTTATTGCAGAGTATTGCCGGGTATTGAGGAGTATTGCCGGGTATTGAGGAGTATTGACGAGTATTGCCGGGTATTGACGAGTATTGCAGGGTATTGTGGAGTATTGCAGGGTATTGTGGAGTATTGCAGGGTATTGTGGAGTATTGCCGGGTATTGTGGAGTATTGCCGGGTATTGTGGAGTATTGCAGGGTATTGTGGAGTATTGCCGGGTATTGTGGAGTATTGCCGGGTATTGTGGAGTATTGCAGGGTATTGTGGAGTATTGCTGGGTATTGTGGAGTATTGCCGGGTATTGTGGAGTATTGCCGGGTATTGTGGAGTATTGCCGGGTATTGTGGAGTATTGCCGGGTATTGTGGAGTATTGCTGGGTATTGTGGAGTATTGCTGGGTATTGTGGAGTATTGCCGGGTATTGTGGAGTATTGCTGGGTATTGTGGAGTATTGCCGGGTATTGTGGAGTATTGCTGGGTATTGTGGAGTATTGCGGAGTATGGCAGGGTATGGGCAGGGTATTGCACAGTATGGGCAGGGTATTGCACAGGGTATTGCAGAGTATGGGCAGGGTATTGCACAGGGTGTATTGCAGAGTATTGCACAGGGTGTATTGCAGAGTATTGGCAGGGTGTATTGCAGAGTATTGGCAGGGTGTATTGCAGAGTATTGCACAGGGTATTGCAGAGTATTGGCAGGGTGTATTGCAGAGTATTGCACAGGGTATTGCAGAGTATTGGCAGGGTGTATTGCAGAGTATTGCACAAGGTATTGCAGAGTATTGACAGGGTGTATTGCAGAGTATTGCACAGGGTATTGCAGAGTATTGCACAGGGTATTGCAGAGTATTGCACAGGGTGTATTGCAGAGTATTGCACAGGGTGTATTGCAGAGTATTGCACAGGGTGTATTGCAGAGTATTGGCAGAGTATTGCACAGGGATGGCTGAGCAGGGATGGATGGATTGCTGGATCTGTGACTGCAATTGTCACAGATCCAGCCCACAGCTGACATGGGGGAGGGAGCGGACATGATCCGCTCCCTCCCCTCTCCTCTCACACTGTACCGATCGGTACAGAGAGGGGAGGGAGGAACCGGCGTCATCAAATGACGCCGGTCTGTTTACAAGTGATCGCTCCGTCATTTGACGGAGCGATCACGTGGTAAACGGCCGCGATTAGCGGCCATCTACCGTGATCCGTGATGCGCCGGGTCTTCCGGACCCGGCGGTCACGGACATATCCTGGAGCGCGCCCCTGGGGGCGCGCGGGAGCAAGATTCTGTGAGGACGTCCCTGGGACGTCCACTCAGGATAACTCGACCGCGCTGTGGACGTCTTTTGTACATGGCGCGGTCGGGAAGTGGTTAATGCATTCTATGCATTAAGGTGAAAAAACATCCGCGCATTAGCGCCCCCCGAGCCCCCGTTTACTTACCTGACCCCTCGAAAGTCCCGCGCTGTGAACGTGCTGGCTTCTTGGTCAGGCTTCTGGCTCATTCATTGGTTGATTGTCAATCACATCCAATGACGCGACGTGCCGGGGGATGGGCCAAGTGATACAGTGAGCGGCTATGGCCGCTGGCTGTATCACGGGAGCGCGCCAGCAAGAACTTTCCACCATGCGAGAGAGCTCGCATGAAAGTGGAAAGTTCTTGCAGGGAGGAGCTGAGACAGCTGCCGAGGGACCCCAGAAGACCAGGTTTGGGGCCACTCTGTGCAAAACGATCTGCACAGTGGAGGTAAGTATAACATGTTTGTTATTTTACAAAAGAAAAAAAAATCCTTTAGTGTTCCTTTAAGTTTATATTTTTACAGTGACATTTGTTTTATTACATTTTTTAAGTTTTCCTTTATATTTAGCTAGGCCTTTCTAATTTATTTCTTTAAAAAAGAGCCACTGAAATCCGGTGATCTTTGATCTTTTTTTTTTGTTGTTTAGGTAGATCTCCACCTCTCAAAGGTTTCTAACACCTGATGTATGTTTTCCACCCCTGATCCCTTCTTATCCAATGTTGTTGATGTGCAAAATCTGGTCCGGCTGTGCATGGTAGCCAATCAGCTTCTAACTTCAGTTTGTTCATTAAGCTTTGACAAAAGGCTTGTTTAAAGAGGCAATCGTGAGGGTGTGGCCTGCTACGGAGCCGGATGGCAGCATAATCCCGGAGCTCCGATCACCTCAGGGGACTAGTGGCACAAAACGGCGACCTAGGACTTCTGCTAGCAATCTGATCCGGACACACCAGGAGACCATGACCAGCAAATGGAAAGTCACCTCCAAGCCGCAACGTCTGACGGACTTCTTCACTCAGCCGCAGCATGGAGGTAGGCAAGATGGCGCCGGGTCATCACCCACCCTGGATGTTAAAAACCAGGGTAAAGCACACAAAAAAGGCACATCGCCCCAGCAAAGTGACTCCCCTAACAGCCACTAGTCATATCCTCTTTCCCCACCATCAGGAAGCCCAACCAAGGCCAAATTTAGGCTGGATGGAGCTGGATGCAGCCCTGTGATGAGCCCTGTCAATGACTCAGGAGATGACATGAGGGAACTCCCTGAATCAATCACTTCATTCACCACCATGAATCAACCTATTATAGACACTGTCCTAAAAGACATGCTTGTATCATTGAGAAGCACATTACAAGCTGATATATTGAACTGCATGCATAGATTTAGTGGGGAAATAAAAGCAGTAGAATCCAGAGTGGAACACATTGAAGGGAAAATGGCGGAGTTTGCATCTACCATAAATGATCTTGTGGACACAAAAGAGGAGCAGGAATAAGAGACAGCATGGATCAAAAGCAAATTAGCTGATAGTGAATTTAAAAATATGGGTGATCCCTGAATCTATCCATCAATCAGATCTACGGACCTATTCGGCCGCTTTGTTCCAATCTCTCTTACCTGACCTTTCTGAAATGGATGTCACCATTGATAGAATACACCGCCTGCCTAAACCAACATACCTACCTGAATAAAGTTCCTAGAGACGTGATTCTACGCCTCCGCTTCTACCATGTCAAAGAACATCATGCTAGTGATGCGCGAACAACAGCAAATTCCCTCTCAATACCAGAATCTGCAATTTAATGCAAATCTCTCCCAACACACTCTGCAAAAGAGGAAAAATCTCAACACGGTCACCAAGGTTCTCAGGAACCATAAAATACCTTACAAATGGGGATACCCCACAAAAATTACCATAACAAAAAACGACCGAACATATGTTGTGGAATCTCTGAAAAAAGGACTATCCTTAATAAAAGATTGGAAGATCCTCCCTGATCCTGATAATGATGACGACGCCAATACCTATAGGAGAATGCCCAATTCTGACTGGAAAACAGTCACGCATAGGAACGCCAAATCACACACTTAACTGCAAACAGAAAATAGGAGTCAATATGTGTCCCTTACGAGGTGACCTGGAACAACCGTTAGGATTGAGCTCACCCCTCAATTCACTTGAGCATCAGATTGCTGCACACGGGTTAACCCACCGATTTAAATTTTAGGGGAAATTCCCTATAAGGTTTGTTCTGTTTGAAGGTTCTATAATGTATATGTTTTTTTATGTTTCTGGACTTTTTCTTTTTCTTATACCACATTCTTCATACCTACCACGAAAGACTCTACAATGCATAAATCTCTAGAAGAACCTTGTTTTGGAAGAAGGAACCCCCTTCCACACACAGAATCAACGTCACAGTGAGTGAGTACACCATACAGTCCTTCTTGCCATTTCCGAAGTGGCCACAAGAGGGTGCCCTTGGTATAACTTTGTCAATGCTACACCTACTGTCACCACACCTAAAATCCTGAACACAATGGGTATCACTTTTCTCTCTGTAAACTCCAAGGCCCTCAATCACCCTGTAAAGAGAAAGTCCCTATGGAAGGAAGCCCTTTCCAATAAATGCAATGTCCTGTGCACACAGGAAACACACTTTTGCAATCTATCTCCACCATCCTGCACACACAGGAACTTCCCTTATGTTTTCAATGCTAACGCAGATTCGAAAACAAAAAAAGTACTCATTGCGATCCGAGACACTATAGAATTTGCCCTACATAAGGAAATCAAGGTTTCACAGGGACGTTTCCTGATCCTAGTATGCAATATTAATTTGGTAACATACACAATCGTAAATATTTATGCTCCCAACGTGCACCAAATCCGTTTCTTTCATAAAATTATGAGGAAAATACGCACTCACAGAAGAGGTTTTCTCGTGATCTGTGGCAACTTTAACCACTTGCCGACCATGCCATGTAGATAAACATCGGCAGAATGGCAGGGCTGCGCAAAGCAATGTATGTATATGTTGCTTTGAATTTCGCACCGTGCGGGCGCGCGTGTGCGCCTGTGCCGCAAGCTCCGTGACCGTGTCCGCTGGTGTCCTGCGATTGTGTCATGGAGCTGAAGAATGAGGAGAGGCCAGTGTAAACAAGGCATCTCCCTGTTCTGCCTAGTGACACGACACTGATCTTCTGCTCCCTGTAATCAAGAGCAGTGATCAGGGTTATGTCACTTGTAGCCCAGCCCCCACACAGTCAGATTCACTCCCTAGGACACACTTAACCCCTTCCCCGTCCCCTACTGGTTAACCTTTTCACTGCCAGTGTCATTTACACAGTAATCAGTGCATTTTTATAGCACTGATCGCTGTATAAATGACAATGGTCCCAAAAGAGCGTCAAAAGTGTCCGATGTGTCCGCCATAATGTGGCAGTCACGATAAAAATCGCTGATTGCCGCCATTAGTAGTAAAAACAAAATATTAATTAATAAAAATGCCATAAAACTATCCCCTATTTTGTAGATGCTATAACTTTTCCGCAAATCTATCAATAAACGCTTATTGCGATTTTTTTACCAAAATAATGTATAAGAATATGTATCGGCCTAAACTGATTTTTTCATATATTTTTGGGGGATATTTATTATAGAAAAAAGTTAAAAATCTTGCCTTTTTTTTTTTTTTAAATTGTTGCCCTATTTTTGCTTATAGCGCAAAAAATAAAAACCGCAGAGGTGATCAAATACCACCAAAAGAAAGCTCTAATTGTGGGAACAAAATGACATCAATTTTGTTTTGGAAGCCACCGCGCAATTGTCAGTTAAAGCGACGCAGTGCCGCAAAAGTGGCCCGGTCTTTTGGCAGCCAAATCCTCCGGGCTGAAGTGGTTAATGCCTCACCAGACCCAACTATTGACACTACATCAGGAGCTAAGCACACATCTCTGTCCCTGCAAGCAGCCTTTCATGACAACGATCTATATGATGTGTGGAGATGTTTTCACGCAGGCGAAAAATATTTCACCTTCTTCTCCGCACCTCATTGTGTGTACACCAAGATTGACTTATTTCTAGTTGACCAACAGACCCTGTCTAGATCTATTTCCTCTTCCATCAACAACATTACATGGTCTGACCATGCTTCTATAACCCTATCCATAGCTGATTCATCAACAACCAATTCAACACCCATGTGGCGAGCTAATCCATATCTTATGCAGCAACCAGAACCCAAACAGACTCTTAAAGACCACATAACGGAGTTCTTCTCCATTAACAAAACCTCTGTACAAGATCAATTTGTTTTATGGAATGCTCATAAAGCATATATAAGAGGTATTTTCATGAAATTAGGGGCGAGGGCAAAGAGGCAGCGGCAAGCACGATTGCGTGAACTCACAGATGAAATTTTTAGATTAGAAACCAAAAATAAACAACAATCTTCTCCTTCACTGTATAGCAGACTAACGCAATTACGATACGATCTTAGACTTCTCTTATTGGAAACTTTTGAGAAAACAGCCAAAAGGCTCAAAATGACTTACTATGCCAATGGAAACAGAGCAGGAAAACTGTTATGCCCCGTACACACGGTCGGGATTTCCGACAGGAAAAAGTCAGTCGGAAATCCCGACGGGAAAGAAGAGAAACAGCTCTCTATCTTTTGCCGTTCGTTTTTGTCCGTTTTCCTGTTGGAAAAAGTCAGATGGAGCATACACACGGTCGGGATTCCCGACCAAAAGCTCTCATCTGACTTTTTCTGTCAGGAAAACCGATCGTGTGTACGGGGCATAAGCGCATAAAATTAGGGGCCATAGGTATAAAACTAAAATCCCCTATATCCTACACCCCCAGAATAAAAAAAACTATATCATCCACAAGATATAGCAGATGCCTTTAGCCACTATTATGGCATCCTCTATAACTTAAAATGATGACACAGAAACTTGTCAACCCAACACTGAATCGATTAACCACCTCGCGCCCGCCGTACGAGAATATACGGCCGCAAGGTGGTTGTCAAATGCCGGGAGGCCGTTAATATACGGCCTCCTCTATTTGGCCACTGGGGGGCGCGCGAGCGCCGCTGGCAGCGCGCGCACGTGCCCGGCGCTTCACTGCAATGCTGATGCGCGTGCCTAGCGGCCGCGATGTCCGCCAGGCACCCGCGATCGGCGGTTACAGAGACAAGGACATGGATCTCTGTGTGTATACACAGAGATCCATGTCCTGTCAGGGAGAGGGGACCGATGCTGTGTCCCTTGTACATAGGGACACAGATCGGTCACCTCCCCCAGTCAGTCCCCTCCCCTCACAGTAAAAATCACTAATAGGGAACACAATTAACCCCTTGATCGCCCCCTAGTGGTTAACCCCTTCCCTGCCAGTCACATTTATACAGTAATCAGTGCATATTTATAGCACTGTTCGCTGTATAAATGTGAATGGTCCCAAATTAGTGTCAAAAGTGTCCGATGTGTCCGCCATAATGTCGCAGTCACAAAAAAAATCACTGATCGCCGCCATTACTAATAAAAAAAAATGTATAAAAATGCCATAAAACTACCCCCTATTTTGTAAACGCTATAACTTTTGCGCAAACCAATCAATAAGCGCTGATTGCGATTTTTTTTTTACCAAAAATATGTAGAAGAATACGTATCGGCCTAAACTGAGGAAAAAAATATAAAAAAAAATTAAAAAATTGGGATATTTATTATAGTAAAGTGTAAGAAATATTGCTTTTTTTTCAAAATTGTCGCTCTATTTTTGTTTATAGCGCAAAAAATAAAAACCGCCGAGGTGATCAAATACCACCAAAAGAAAGCTCGATTTGTGCGAAAAAAAGGACGTCAATTTTGTTTGGGAGCCACGTCGCACGACCGCGTAATTGTCATTCAAAGCGTGACAGTGCTGAAAGCTGAAATTTCGCCTGGGCAGGAAGGGGGTATATGTGCCCAGTAAGGAAGGGGTTAATAGTTTTTTACAGCAAATATCCTTACCAAAATTGTTCTCAGAACAGCTAGGGTCATTGGACTTACCATTTAACGCATCTGAAATCCACAGGGCAATAGAATCTCTACAAGCAAACCCAATCTCCTAGCCCAGATGGCTTCATCGGAGAATACTACCAACCATACAAACTTCTATTACCTAGAACTAGGGATGAGCCGAACACCCCCTGGTTCGGTTCGCGGCAGAACATGCAAATGGACCTAAAGTTCGCGCAAACTTTCGAACACCGTTAAAGTCTATGGGACTCGAACGTCAAAAAATTTAAAATGAGAGGTTTAAAGGCTAATTTGCAAGTTATTGTCCTAAAAAGTGTTTGGGGACCCGGGTCATGCCTCAGGGGACATGTATCAATGCAAAAAAAAGTTTTAAACGACCGTTTTATCGGGAGCAGTGATTTTAATAATGCTTAAAGTGAAAAAATAAAAGTGAAATATTCCTTTAAATATCGTACCTGGGGGGTGTCTATAATATGTCTGTAAAGTGGCGCGTGTTTTCCGTGTTTAGAACTGTCCCTGCACAAAATGACATTTATAAAGGAATAAAAGTCATTTAAAACTGCTTGTGGCTTTAATGTAATGTTGGGTCCCGGCAATATAGATGTAAATTATTGAGAAAAACGGCATGGGAACCCCCCCCCCAGCCCATTACCAGGCCCTTTGGATCTTGTATGGATGTTAAGGGGAACCCCACACCCAAATTAAAAAAAGAAAAGTTGTGGGGGCCCCCAGGCCCTATATACTCTAAACAGCAGTATACAGGCGGTCCAAACAAGACAGGGACTGTAGGTTTGTTCTTAAGTTGAATCTTTTTGTAATTTGGAACAGGTACATTTTGTAAGTGTAGCTCCAGCCAAAAAATCTATTTTTAAGCTTTTCGGATAACATAGGGAAGGGTTATCATAACCCCTGTAACATTTGTTTTGCTGTCTGTGCCCCTGTTCAGAAGATTTCACCTCACTTTCTGTCCCAATGACAATTGGATTTTGAAAATTTGGGGTTTTTAGGGAAACAAGGATTGGTGATAAAGCATCAGTGGAGAGGAGACACCCTTTTTCCATATTAACTCTTACAGGAGAGAATTTCCCTTCCTAGGGGTAGATTTCCCCTCACTTCAGGTAGCAACAACTGGTCACGCATTCATCCGCTCCTCTCCTCACATAGCAGTCAGCGGACTGCAAAAGTTCTCCTTCAGGGTCTTTGTGTAGATAGGCTCACTCACAGAGCGTGATGTAATGACATGTTTAAAAGATAAAAGAAGGATGCTTCATGGTGTAGTAAGTTCTTAAAACAGGTTCCCCTTATTCAAGGTGCTGGGTAACTGACATCATAAAGTTTTTCGGCAAAAAAAATTTCAAACAAAACTACAAACAACCAGCCGCGGCTCAAGCCAGCCAGCTGGGGCATGGTGACATCAAGTTCTATAGCTCCACGGGGTGGAGCTATAGAACTTGACGTCACCACGCCCCAGCTGACTGGTTGTTCTACCTGAGTGATCCCTTCTGTGTTGAGCTCATATGATCTCTGTGATAGAGATCCAACTGATCCGGTAAGTGGCCACTTTGTATACCTATCATTTCTTGCCTGCTCTGTGGAAGCATTTGATGAAGAGTTTACATCTGTCTCTGATCGCAGTGAAGCACCTGCAGCTGATTTAATATGGACACTGCTTAATGTGGAAACTGCTTTTGTTTTTCATTGTTTTTTTTATTTGTGTTTTTACCAACCTAACCACGGGTTTACCTTTAAGCACACATATATTTTGCACTTTGCTTGCATAACCATTTGGTTGCGCAACTATTTCAATTTTAACATTTTATCATTCGCCGAGTAGTCAAGCTATTCTAGTAGTTGCAGCACCGTTAATTATTTTATTCATTTAGTTTAGCTTGCATTATTGCACTTTGCACTTCCGGGGTAGCGCGGATATATATATATATATATATATATATATATATATACAAGCCAGGATGTATACACAGTATATAATAAATGCACTGCAGCTAGCTGAATTACCTGCCTGCATGAAGTATATTAGAAACAGTACACCAGAAATGGTTTGCAGTGAGATCTAGCTACACAGGATACAGTGGATATATATATATATATATATATATATATATATATATATATATATATATATATATACAAGCCTGTATATATATATATATATTAAATGCACTGCAGCTAACTGAATCACCTGCCTGAAGTATATTATAAACAGTACACCAGGAACGGTCTGCAGTGAGATCTAGCTAAACTGGATACAGTGTTTATATATATATATATATATATATATATATATATATATATATATATATATATATATATATATGTATACAAAGCCTGGATGTATATATATATATACTAAATACACTGCAGCCAACTGAATCACCTGCCTGAAGTATATTAGAAACAGTACACCAGGAACGGTCTGCAGTGAGATCTAGCTAAACTGGATACCGTGTATATATATATATATATATATATATATATATATATATATTTATATACAAAGCCTGGATGTATATATATATATTGTGACAGCAGGAAGGTAAAGTCACCTGGTTGCATCCAGGGGGGTAGATATATTTCTCCCAGATTCAGGCTTTATGCCGACTTATACAACTAGGGAGTTGATGAAGCCCAGCTGAGGCTAGTGGGCTCATGAATGACTCATACCTCTAGGGAGAGTGCTGGGCGTCGTGAGACAGGGAGTTGATGAGACCAGCTGAAGCTTGTCAGCTCATTTAGGCCTCTATAAGAACTCCCAGCTTCATTAGATGTTAGCTCATGCCTGGAACCAGACCTGTGTGGACTGTCTAGGGAGAGTGAACCCCTGTGCGGTGAGGCAAAGCCTGTGTGGCTATTTGTTTGGACTTTTACTAAACCAGGGACTTAGGGACTAGGACAGCACCAGGCTGATCCCAGTTGTTAGTTTAGGAAACCTGCATGTTTAGTCAGAGGTCAAACTGACCAGGATTTATTTTGTTTGTTTCTTTTTGGCTTTGCTGTGTTTTTGTCACTGTACATAGAGAAATAAACCGCACCTTTTGATTTTGAAAACCACAACCTCCGTCTGCTGGCCCTGTTTTTGTGTGGGGAGCCCAACCAGGGGGTCACACACACCCGCTACCGAGTTAACCCCCTCACAGTTGGTGGAGAACCAGTGGCAGTTTTTTTTAAGCCAGCATGGAGGAGATACTGAAACAGCTGGCTCTAGCAAATGCCAATCAACAGCAGACAAATGCAGGTTTGCAAAGGAGCCTTGCAGCCCAGCAGCAAGCTCATCAACAAGCCCAGCAGCAATCTGAGGCCCGCTTCATAGACCTGTTACAGAAGCAAGAGCAGAGACTACAACAAATGGAAGCAGTAATGCAGCAACGTCCGCAGACCAGTGAGGAAAGCCGTCCCACTAATACCGCGTCCTTTGGGGTGAGTCGTTTATTGACAAAAATGACTGGAGAGGATGATCCAGAGGTATTTTTGACCACATTTGAAAGGACTGCTGAAAGAGAAAAGTGGCCTGAGGAGCAGTGGGCTGGACTGGTGGCTCCTCTGTTAACTGGTGAATCGCAGAAGGCTTACTATGACCTAGAGCCTGACCAAGCAAAAGACTATGTGATGCTAAAAGCTGAAATATTGGCAAGGCTGGGTGTCACCCTGGCTGTCCGGGCTCAGCGTGTGCATAACTGGACTTTCCAGCTTGGAAAACCCCCCAGGTCTCAAATGTATGATCTCATTCACCTGAGCAGGAAGTGGCTACAGCCAGAGACTTTGTCCGCACCAGAGATTGTGGAACGTGTTGTAATGGATCGGTTTTTGAGAGCTCTTCCTACTGCCATCCAAAAGTGGGTAAGCCATGGAGACCCAGAGACGGCCGGTGGTCTTGTGGATCGTGTAGAGAAATACTTGGCTACAGAGAACCTGACGGCCTCTTCCAGAGACACTCGGACTTTCCACCCTAAGACCAGACCATCCCCAGGGGCGGATAAGAGGATTCCAAGGGGTGAGGGTGGAGAGAGTGAGAGGGTGGGAGCTCTACCCCAAGTTTGGCGAGAACAGCCTGGGAAATCAGCGGCTCAAGAGGCCGCAAGAAGGATCGTTTGCTACCGCTGCCGGCAAGCGGGACATATTGCAGCCAATTGCCCGGTTGTGGAGGAACCCATGCAGTGTGACTTTCTGACGGGCAGACGTCAGTCGCTGTGTGCGACAGTCGCATGCACTGCCATTCGAGGAACTGAGAAACATTTATGCAAAATGTGTATTAATGGTAGAAATGTTGTGGTATTACTGGATTCAGGTAGCCTTGTGACCCTGATAAAGGCTGAATTAGTTATTACAGAGATTCTATTGGCCTGGGGTGATGAAGGACATAGAAAATTATTGTTCCTCCTGCCCTGTGTGTCAGAGGTCGGCCCCGATGCCACATTTCCGTAGCCCGCTGGTCCCTCTACCCATCATTGAGGTCCCGTTTGAGAGAATCGCAATGGATTTGGTAGGTCCTATAATCAAGTCCGCTAGGGGGCACCAGTACATATTGGTTATAATGGACTATGCCACCCGTTATCCAGAAGCGATCCCTCTCAGAAATACCTCGGCCAAAACCATAGCCAAAGAGCTATCTCTTGTTTTTAGCCGGGTGGGTATTTGTAAAGAACTGCTTACGGACCAAGGTACACCCTTTATGTCCCGGGTTATGAAAGAGCTGTGTAAATTGCTCAAAGTGACGCAATTGCGTACATCTGTGTATCACCCCCAAACCGATGGGCTGGTTGAAAGATTCAACAAAACCCTAAAACAAATGTTGAAGAAAGTGGTGGATAGAGATGGAAAGGATTGGGACTGTCTACTTCCTTATTTGATGTTTGCTATTAGGGAGGTGCCCCAATCCTCTACGGGATTCTCCCCCTTTGAGTTACTGTATGGGAGACACCCAAGAGGGCTGTTGGATATTGCCAAGGAAACTTGGGAAAGTGAGAGTTCTCCCCACAGGAGTGTGATTGAGCATGTCGCCCTGATGCAAGATCGAATTGCACAGGTAATGCCCATCGTGAAGGAACATTTGGCCCAAGCGCAGTTGGCACAGCAGAGAGTGTACAACCGTGGAGCAAAGACCCGTACCTTTTCCCCGGGGGATAGGATATTGGTACTTGTCCCTACGGTTGAAAGTAAATTCCTTGCCAAATGGCAAGGCCCCTACGAGATAATGGAAAAAGTGAGCGAAGTGAATTACAAGGTCAGACAACCAGGAAGGCGAAAGCCCGAACAGATATATCACGTTAATCTGTTGAAAGCCTGGAGGGATAGAGAGTCCCTAGTCGCAGAAACTTGGTCACCAGCTCAAACTGGTTGCGTGATTCCGGAGGTTGGAATAGCAGCCACCTTGTCACAACCCCAACAACAGGAGGTTAAGGAGTTTGTGCTTCGCAACAAGGAGGTGTTCTCTGAGCTGCCGGGACAAACATCTGGGGTAGAGCATGATATTATTACCCCGCCCGGTGAAAGGGTGAAGTTAAAACCCTATCGGATCCCAGAGGCCCGACGGGAGGCAATACGGGAGGAAGTACAGAAAATGCTGAACTTAGGGGTGATAGAGGAGTCCCAAAGTGATTGGTCTAGTCCCATTGTGTTGGTGCCTAAACCGGATGGGAGCTGGCGATTTTGTAACGATTTTCGTCAGTTGAACAAAGTTACAAAATTTGACACCTACCCCATGCCACGTATAGATGAGTTGATCGACCGGCTGGGAACAGCCCGATACATGACGACTCTTGACCTCACAAAAGGGTATTGGCAAATTCCCCTGGCCAAGTCGGCCAAAGAGAAAACCGCATTTGTAACCCCAGACGGGGCGTTCCAATATAAGAGAATGCCGTTCGGGTTACAGAATGCGCCGGCCACATTCCAGCGGAAAATGGACCAGATACTGAGGCCCCATCGGAAGTATGCTGCGGCTTACCTGGATGACGTAATTGTCCATAGCACAGATTGGGCCTCACATCTGCCAAAAGTGCAAGCAGTCCTAGACTCTATCCGGGAAGCGGGGTTTACGGCTAACCCCAAGAAGACTACCATTGGGCAGGAGGAGGCCAAATATCTTGGGTACACCATTGGCAGGGGAGTAATAAAACCCCAACTCAACAAAGTCGAGGCCATCCAGAGTTGGCCACGTCCCAACAGCAAGAAGCAGGTACGAGCCTTTCTGGGAATCGCGGGTTATTATCGGCGCTTCATTCCCCACTTTGCTTCTAAGGCTGTGCCCCTAACCAACCTGACGAAAGGGAAAGGGTCGGTCATGATTAAATGGACCCCCGAGGCTGAGGCAGCATTCCAATTCTTGAAACAAGCCTTATGTAGCCAGCCAGTGTTGTACTCACCCGACTTCTCTAAAGACTTTGTCGTACAAAGTGATGCGTCAGATGTGGGGTTAGGAGCAGTATTGTCCCAGGTCTGGAACGGGGAAGAGCACCCAGTCATTTACCTCAGCAGGAAGTTGAAGTCCCATGAGGTAAATTACGCCACGGTTGAAAAGGAGTGTTTAGCGGTGAAGTGGGCTCTAGATTCCCTTCGGTACTATCTGCTAGGTAGGCACTTTGACATGGTTACGGATCACGCTCCGTTAAAGTGGATGGCTCAAAACAAGGAGACAAATAGAAGAGTGAATAGGTGGTTCCTGGCCCTACAGGAATTCAACTTCACAGTAAAGCATCGCCCTGGCGTTCAAATGGGGAATGTGGATGCTTTGTCTCGAGTACATGAATGCCTGATTGCTGGTGTTCCAACCCCGAGGTTAAAACAAGAGGGGGGGTATGTGACAGCAGGAAGGTAAAGTCACCTGGTTGCATCCAGGGGGGTAGATATATTTCTCCCAGATTCAGGCTTTATGCCGACTTATACAACTAGGGAGTTGATGAAGCCCAGCTGAGGCTAGTGGGCTCATGAATGACTCATACCTCTAGGGAGAGTGCTGGGCGTCGTGAGACAGGGAGTTGATGAGACCAGCTGAAGCTTGTCAGCTCATTTAGGCCTCTATAAGAACTCCCAGCTTCATTAGATGTTAGCTCATGCCTGGAACCAGACCTGTGTGGACTGTCTAGGGAGAGTGAACCCCTGTGCGGTGAGGCAAAGCCTGTGTGGCTATTTGTTTGGACTTTTACTAAACCAGGGACTTAGGGACTAGGACAGCACTAGGCTGATCCCAGTTGTTAGTTTAGGAAACCTGCATGTTTAGTCAGAGGTCAAACTGACCAGGATTTATTTTGTTTGTTTCTTTTTGGCTTTGCTGTGTTTTTGTCACTGTACATAGAGAAATAAACCGCACCTTTTGATTTTGAAAACCACAACCTCCGTCTGCTGGCCCTGTTTTTGTGTGGGGAGCCCAACCAGGGGGTCACACACACCCGCTACCGAGTTAACCCCCTCACAATATATATATATATATATATATATATATATATATTAAATACACTGCAGCTAACTGAATCGCCTGCCTGCTCAAACTAAATGAAATGACACTCTCTCTCTCTCAACGCCACCAACACGACACACGACCAACGTGCAGGTGGCCTTATATAGTGTGGGGCGTGGACTTAACCCCCTCCCATAATTGGCCAAAGGCACCCTGCCTTTGGCCATTTATGGCTCTCTTTGCTGACAGCGCTGTGATTGGCCAACGCATGCGGGTCATAGTGCATGCTTGGCCAATCATCAGACTGCAATGCACTGTGGTGTCGCAGTGCATTATGGGCCATGACACACCGCTTGAATTTGGCACGAACTGCCCATAATGTTTGAATTTCGAAAAACGGGCGAACAGCCAATGTTCGAGTCAAACTCATGTTCGACCCGAACATAAAGCTCATCCCTACCTAGAATGCTTATTCAACGCTGCCATGGCCTCTTCTTCCTCCCCTCCCAAAATGCTTAATGCTCTAATAGTGACTTTACCCAAGCCAGGAAAGGACCCGAATACTCCTGTGAATTTCAGACCCATCTCACTTTTAAACTTAGACCTAAAAATATATGCCAAACTCATAGCCACTCGCCTAATAGATATACTACCCCTTCTGATACACCCAGACCAGTCAGGGTTCACCAAGGGTCATCAAACCTCAGATGCCACTCAGAGACTGACAAACATTATACATTTAGCTAAGATCGAGCAAAGGCCTTCTCTGCTGTTGGTTTTAGATGCAGAGAAGGCCTTTGATCGAATCCACTGGAGGTATCTAGCTCTGGTTCTAGAGAAGTTTGGATTTTCTGGTCCCATTCTTACAGCAATTATGGCTCTTTACTAAAAACCCTCTGCTCAAGTTTACTCATCAGGAGTACTATCTAAACCCTTTAACATCTCAAATGGGACATGTCAGGGATGCCCTCTATCCTCGTTAATATTTAACCTATTAATAGAGCCGCTAGCCAATTATATTAGAACTCAACCCAATATTCGAGGATTCCCAATACAGAATTCCACCCATACTATCAGCCTCTTTGCTGATGATATAATTTTGATGCTCACAGAAGTTGAGCACTCCCTGGCTTCAGTACACTCAGCATTTCAACTGTTTAACAGGGTGTCTTACTACAAGGTGAATGAAAGCAAATCATACATACTGAGTTTAGGGAAAAACTCACCCCTAAAACAAAAACTCAGCTCACGGTTTCTGTATAAGTGGAGTGAGGAAGGCATAAAATACTTAGGTAACAAATGGACTAGTTGAAGCCAACTACATACCATTTCTCAATTTGATTAGTTCCAAACTCCAAGATATGGCTGAGATGGAACTGTTGGTGTCAGGTCGCCTAGCAGCATTCAAGATGGTGTTACTACCACAATTGCTCTATCTATTTGGGGCTTTATCCATACCAGTCCCTAATTCCTTTTTTACCAAAGTACAATCCTTGGTGAATTGGTATCTGTGGAAGGGGAAAAGGGCGAGATGGGCATTTAGGAAATTAATAGCATCAAGGAAGGTAGGAGGGGTGGGACATGTATTGATTAGGGATGGGCTATCTGTTCTAGTTGAACATGAGTTTGACTCGAACATTGGCTGTTCGCCTGTTCGCTGAATAGCGAACAATTTGGGGTGTTCACAGCAAATTCGAAAGCCGTGGAAACACCCTTTAAATGTCTATGGGAGAAATCAAAAATGCTAATTTTAAAGGTTAATATGCAAGTTTTTGTCATAAATAGCAGTCTGGTGTAGATTTTACGGGGGACTCCAAGAAAAATAAATGCATTAGGTCCCCCTAAAATACCATAACAGGCCCTTAAGCCCTGTACACACGGCCGAGAATCTCGTCAGGAAAAAAAACGTTGTTTTTCCTGGCGAGATTCTTGACAAGAAACTTGTGCCGGCCGAGTGTACACACACTCCATTCCAAAGAACCACCGTTCTTTTGAATGGAACAAACGCGGTGACGCCGTCGCCGTCATCTTTCTACACCCTACCTATGCCTAGAAAGCTACCGCGCATGCATCAAAGTAATTTTGAGCATGCGCGGGCTTACCGGAGGACAGGTAAGCTTGTTGCCGCATACACACACACAGTTTTCTCATCGGGAAACCGGCTGACGAGAATCCCGACGAGAAAATAGAAAGCAGGTTCTCTATTTTTTTCGTTTGGATTCCCGGCAGTTTTCTCGACGAGAAAACATAAACACGAATGGTCATGTGTACGAGGCCTTAGTCTGAGCATGCAGGCTGGCAGGCCAGGAAATGAAGGGGTTATCATTCATCCTCCTCCCTGAATCATTCTAAGACACGGGCCCTCACCATAGGGTGGGGGTGCCTTGCCAGGGGTTGATGAAGACAAGGGCCTCATCCCCAGAACCCTGGCCAGCGATTGTGGGGGTCTCTAAGTGGGGAGTTTTTGGAATCTGGAAGCCCAGGTAATAATAATTGAATGCCTAGCTACCACACCCCCTCCCCACACAAATGAGTATGGGGAACATAGTACCCCTACTCGTTGAAAAACAAAGTTCTAACCTAGAAATAAAGACATCCAAATGTTTGTCATTTAAGGAAAAAAAAAATCCCACAAAAATGTCCCTTGTTTTCATCATTCACGATGCTTGCAACCACCCACTTACCAAAAAACTCACAAACTACCCACATCATGTGATCAATCCCAATGGTACACATAGCCAAATGACAGTTCCCAAGTTGTCATCAGCTCTATATAGGAAGGGGCAGGGATAGTGGTGACATCATTGACCAAATATGGTCATGACGATGTGACAGTGATGTCACTGTTATCTCCACCCCTTTGCTTAAAAAGAATAGAGACTACCAGTGAAACCAGTGGCTGTAGGATTCACTATTGAGTTGGCCAACCCTATAACAGCATCAACTCTTCTGGGAAAGAGGTCCACAAGGTTTAGGAGTGTGTCTATGGGAATGTTTGACCATTCTTCCAGAAGCACATTTGTGAGGTCAGGCACTGATGTTGGACAAGAAGGCCTGGCTTGTAGTCTCTGAGTTCAGGACCCTGTGCAGGCCAGTCATGTTCCTCCACCCCAAACTTCCTCATCCATGTCTTTATGGACCTTGCTTTGTGCACTGGTGTGCAGTCATGTAGGCACAGGAAGGGGCCATCCCCAAACTGTTCCCACAAAGTTGGGTGCATGAAATTGTCCAAAATGTCTTGGTATGCTGAAACCTTAAGAGTTCCCTTCACTGGAGCTAAGGAGACTTGACTGGCCTGCACAGAGTCTTTACCTCAACCCAATAGAAAATCTTTGGGATGAATTTGAGCCGAGACTGCGAGCCAGGCCTTCTCATCCAACATCAGTGCCTGACTTTACAATGCGCTTCTGGAAGAATGGTCAAACATTCCCATAAACACACTCCTAAACACTCCTAAACTTCTAAACCTAAACCTAAGCCTTCCCAGAAGAGTTGAAGCTTTTATAGCTGAAAATGGTGGGCCAACTTAATATTAAACCCTATGGACTAAGACTGGGATGCCATGAAACTTCATGTCTGTGTAAAGGCAGTCATCCCAATACTTTTGAAAATGTAGTATATATAGAAGCAGGAGAAAGCAGCTTCTATATATGAATTTTTTGTTCCCTCCGAACAGGGGCCCAAATGGGCTAAAGTTCAGGCCTTCATCCGAAAGCTTTAACAACCAAAGTTCAGTCCAAACTTAGGTTCAGAATGAACCATCCACTTATTCCTACTCTTAACTTAGGCCCCATGCACACGAGACGCCGGTGCAAACTCTGCGCGTTTTTAAAGGCTGAAACCGGCGTTTGCCCGCGTTTTTAGCGGTGTTTTACTGCGTTTTACCGCTTTTGCATCTAGAATCGTTTAGTTAGGAAACATCATAAGACCCTCCTTAAGCTCAAAAAACAGTATTATTTAACCATTTCAGCCATCTTGTGAGACCAGAGTAAGTAGCAGCAGCAGAGAGAGCAGCAGTGTACTTGAATTTAGCGTGTCACTTGCCACATCACCTGCCACAAGCTGTGGATTGTCCACTTGCCACGTCACCTGCCACGTCACCTGGCCAGGTCACCTACCACAAGTTGTGGATTTTCCACTTGCCATGCCACCTGGCCATGTCACCTGGCCACGTCACCTGCCACAAGTTGTGGATTGTCCAATTGCCACATCACCTGGCCACGTCACCTGCCACATTACCTGGCCACGTCACCTGCCACAAGTTGTGGATTGTCCACTGGCCATATCACCTGGCCACGTCACCTGCCACAAGTTGTGGTGTGTCCACTTGCCACCTCACCTGGCCACGTCACCTGCCACAAGTTGTGGATTGTCCACTTGCCACGTCACCTGGCCACGTCACCTGCCACAAGTTGTGGATTGTCCACTTGCCACGTCACCTGGCCACGTCACCTGGCCACGTCACCTGACACATCACCTGGCCACGTCACCTGCCACAAGTTGTGGATTGTCCACTTGCCATGCCACCTGCTTTCTCCTGCTTCACCTGGCCATGTGCCCTGCCACAAGTTGTGGATTGTCCACTTGCCATGTCACCTAGCCATGTCACCTGGCCACAAGTTGTGGATTGTCCACTTGCCACAAGTTGTGAATTGTCCACTTGCCACGTCACTTGCCACATCACCTGCCACGTCACCTGCCACATCACCTTCCACAAGTTGTGGATTTCCACTGGCCACGTCACCTGGCCACGTCACCTGCCACAAGTTGTGGATTGTCCACTGGCCACGTCACCTGGCCACGTCACCTGCCACAAGTTGTGGATTGTCCACTTGCCACGTCTCCTGGCCACGTCACGTGCCACGTCACCTGGCCACATCACCTGCCACAAGTTGTGGATTGTCCACTGGCCACGTCACCTGGCCACGTCACCTGCCACGTCACCTGGCCACTTAACCTGCCACAAGTTGTGGATTGTCCACTTGCCACGTCACCTGGCCACGTCACCTGGCCAGGTCATCTGCCACATCACCTGGCCACGTCACCTGCCACAAGTTGTGGATTGTCAAATTGCCATGTCACCTGCTTTCTCCTGCTTCATCTGGCCACGTCACCTGCCACAAGTTGTGGATTGTCCACTTGCCATGTCACCTAGCCACGTCACTTGCCACGTCACCTGGCCACAAGTTGTGGATTGTCCACTTGCCACAAGTTGTGAATTGTCCACTTGTAATGTCACCTGCCACATCACCTGCCACGTCACCTGGTCACGTCACCTGCCACAAGTTGTGGATTGTCCACTTGCCACGTCACCTGCCACAAGTTGTGGATTGTCCACACTGCAATGCAGGCAATTACAGTTTTTTTTATATTTGTTCATGTTTTTTCATCATTTGCCATCCTTTTTGAGATTTCTAATGTATAAAAAAATAGGTCACCTTTAAAAATGCTTATAAACTAAATTGCGTTTAGCCGCCTTTTGTGTCTGAAATGTGGAAATTTTTGTTTTTGAACCCATTTTTTTGCTTTCAGAAAAACGAAGTTAAACGCTACTGCATATAAACGGCAATAAACGAGACAGTGTACATGGTCACATAGGATAACATTGAATGGGTTCAGGGGCGGTTGAAAACAGTGTCCAACTGCCTCTGAACGCAGCATCTCGTTGTGGATTGTCCACTTGCCACGTCACCTGCCACGTCACCTGCCACAAGTTGTGGATTGGCCACGTCACCTGGCCACGTCACCTGCCACAAGTTGTGGATTGTCCACTGGCCACGTCACCTGGCCACGTCACCTGGCCACGTCACCTGCCACATCACCTGGCCATGTCACCTGCCACAAGTTGTGGATTGTCCACTGGCCACGTCACCTGGCCATGTCACCTGCCACAAGTTGTGGATTGTCCATTTGCCACGTCACCTGCCACTTCACCTGGCCACGTCACCTGCCACAAGTTGTGGATTGTCCACTTGCCACGTCACCTGGCCACGTCACCTACCACAAGTTGTGGATTTTCCATTTGCCCAGTCACCTGGCCACATCACCTGGCCATGTCACCTACCACAAGTTGTGGATTTTCCACTTGCCACGTCACCTGGCCACGTCACCTGCCACAAGTTGTGGATTGTCCACTTGCCACGTCACTTGGCCACGTCACCTACCACATCACCTGGCCACGTCACCTGCCACAAGTTGTGGATTGTCCACTGACCACATCACCTGGCCACGTCAACTGGCCACGTCACCTGCCACAAGTTGTGGAGTGTCCACTTGCCATATCACCTGGCCACGTCACCTGGCCACGTCACCTGCCACATCACCTGGCCACCTCACCTTTCACAAGTTGTGGAGTGTCCACTTGCCACGTCACCTGGCCACATCACCTGGCCACATCACCTGCCACAAGTTGTGGACTGTCCACAATGCAATGCAAGCAATTACAGTTTTTTTATATTGTTTAATGTTTTTTCATCATTTGCCATTATTTTTGAGATTTCTAATGTAAAAAAATAGGTCACCTTTAAAAATGCCTATAAACAAAATCGCGTTTAGCCGCGTTTTGTGTCTGAAACGTGGAAATTTTTGCGTCTGAACCCATTTTTTTTGCTTTCAGAAAAACGAGGTTAAACGCAACTGCATATAAACAGCAATAAACGAGACAGTGTACATGGTCACATAGGATAACATTGAATGGGTTCAGGGGCAGTTGAAAAAAGTGTCCAACTGCCTCTGAACGCGTGTTTACCAGCGTCCCGTGTACATGGGGCCTTAGGGACACAGGTTTGTCAACAGAATATTATTTTAAAAAGTTGTCTCCTGACAATTTATTTCTCATATGATAATGAATATGCTGAATGATATGAGAATATTAATGAATATTTTAGCAGAGAAAGATTCCGTTTCTAGTTCTCAGACCCTATTGTGAAACTGACAAATGTCATCAAGCTTATAGTTAAATCACACATGCTGACTGGTTTGGAAACTTAACCACTTCCCTACCCAGCCATAGTCAAATGACGTCCACAGATGGGATCTCCCATCCTGGGTGGACGTCATATGACATCCTGGCTTTGTAGGGGGATATCTGAATGATGCCTGCAGCTAGAGGCATTATTCAGATATCCTTTTAAAGTGCCAGCGATTCTGTGCACCATAAGAATGATCATAGCGGTGGTTCCGCCACTTGATCGTTCTTATAGGCGGCGGGAGGGGACATCCCCCCTCCCGCCGCCATCTGGTGCTTCTCCGGGCTCTCCCGTGCGATCAGGGACCCGGAGCGAATCTTCCGGCGCCGTTGGTGGGTCACGTGATGAGCATAGAGATGACTGGTGACCAGATGGTCACCAGTCATCTCTATGATCGTCGGAGGCCCGGGCGCGGTGTGATGACGTCACGCCCGGGTCCTCAAATGTAAACAAAGCCGCCATTGCGGCTATAAGTATGAGATCAGTGAAAAAATTTTCACTGATCACATGCTTTCCAGCCTGGAGGAGAGATGTGGGGTCTTATTGACCCCGCATCTCTCCATAAAGAGGACCTGTCACACACATTCCTATTACAAGGGATGTTTACATTCCTTGTAATAGGAATAAAAGTGATCAAAAAAAAAAAAAAAGTAAAATCATTGTAAAAAAAATAAATAAAATAAGTAAAAAAAAAAATAATAATAAAAAAAAATTAAAATGCCCCTGTCCCCGGTAGTTCGCGATCAGAAGCGAATGCACACGTAAGTCGCCCACATATGTAAACGCCGTTCAAACCACACATGTGAGGTATTGCCGCGTGCGTTAGAGCGCGTGCAACAATTCTAGCACTAGACCTCTAACCTGTAAAAAAAAATTTAAGCGTCGCCTATGGAGATTTTTAAGTACCGAAGTTTGGCGCCATTCCATGAGTGTGCGCAATTTTAAAGCGTGACATGTTAGGTATCTATTTACTCGGCGTAAAATCATCTTTCATATTTTCCCCAAAAATTGGGCTAACTTTACTGTTTTGTTATTTTTTAATTCATGAAACCATTTTTTTAAAAAAAAAAGCAGGTTGAAAAATTATTGCGCAAATATCGTGCAAGAAAAAAAGTTGCAATGACTGTCATTTTATTCCCTAGCGTGTCTGCTAAAAAAAACATATATAATGTTTGGGGGTTCTGAGTAATTTTCTAGCAAAAGAACAATATTAAAGTGGTACAAAAAGCCCGGTGTTGAAGTGGTTAATAAGCGAGTTTAGTTATACTATCCACCACAGATTCCTTCTTTTCTAACGTGTTTACTGTAACCAATTGTTTTTTAATCATGGTCACAAACATAAACCCAAAAAGATCTTGGCTACTCTCTATGGAATCTTTAATCTGCAAAGAAATATATAAATGCTTGTGTGAAAAAGGTTTTCAAATACGAACAGCTGGGCTTATGCACTTTACAATAGATACATATAATACTTGTTATTACCTCTCTTGCTTTTTTCTATTTTTTATTTTCTATTCATTGCTTCATTTGTGTTTGTTTGCTGTTTAAAATGTTAAAGTGAAATACTAGCAAAAATAACTCTTATGCCGCGTACACACGACCATATTTCTCGTCGAGAAAAACAACATTTTTTCCTTTTGACGAGAAAAACGATCGTCTGTGGGCATTTTGTCGTTTTTCTCGATGAGAAAAACGGCATTAAAAACGACGAGAAAAATTAGAACATGTTCTAATTTTTCTCGTCGTTTTTTCCGACATTTTTTCCGCGGCAGTTTTCCCATAGGGAAACACTGCCGCGGAGCCCACAGACGGTCGTTTTTCTCGACAAGAGAAAAAATGACGTGAAAAACGACCGTGTGTGGGGAACAAGCCGTTCCCTCGGTTTTAATGTCATTATTCACGGCGGTTTTTTAACCGCCGTGAATAATGATCGTGTGTACGCGGCATTATAAGGACTTATTTTGAACATCTAAATACATTTACAATTTTGACATTTAATTTTCTGTTATAATTTAAAAAATAAATAAAATATATATTTTTTTGTTGTTTTTTTTTTTTATATTTAAGTAAAATTTTAGCCACATATGGATTTCCATCAGAGATCATTAGTAGAGTTGAGCGGACACCTGGATGTTCGGGTTCGATAGGTTCAGCCGAACTTCGGAAAAAAGTTTGAGTTCGGGACCGAACTTGACCCCAAACCCGAACCCCATTGAAGTCAAAGGGGACCCGAACTTCTGAGGACTATTCGCGCTTTTTTCCCGTGCTTAGAACTGTCCCTGCACAAAGTGTAATTTCTGAAGGAAAAAAAGTCATTTAAAACTCACTCGCGGCTATAATGAATTGTCGGCTCCTGTCAATACATAGAAAAGTCATTGATAAAAAAAAGTATGGGGGTTCCCCCAAATTCAATTACCAGGCCCTTCAGGTCTGGTATGGATATTAAGGGGAACCCTGCTGCAAATTAAAAAAAAAATGTGTGGGGTTATCCCAAATATCCATACCAGGCCCTTCAGGTCTGGTATGGATTTTAGGGGAACTCCACCCCGAATGTAAAAAAAAAAATGGCATGGAGTACCCCCAAAAATCCAGACCAGACCCTTTATCCGAGCACGCAACCTGGCAGGCTGCAGGAAAAGAGGGGGGGACGAGAGAGCGCCCCCCCCCTCCTGAAAAGTACCAGGCCACATGCCCTCAACATGGGGAGGATGTCCCCATGTTGATGGGGACAAGGGCCTCATCCCCACAACCCTTGCCCGGTGGTTGTGGGGGTCTGTAGGTGGGGGGCTTATCGGAATCTGGAAGACCCCTTTAACAAAGGGGACCCCCAGATCCTGGCCCCCCCTATGTGAATTGGTAATGGGGTACATTGTACCCCTACCATTTCACAGACACCGTTGGGAAAGTCCTTTATTAAAAAATAAAAAATAAAAAATAAAAAAAAACATTCCAGCAATGAAATCCAGTGTCCCGTGGTGATCCCGATGTCCAGCGCTGTCCACACGAAACGTCATTGGCTGAGCCTGAGCGGACCTGATGGGGAACTTCCTCCGCAGTGTAATAAATGAATAGACCCGCCCCTTCTAAAGTTCCCCATCTGGTCCGCTCAGCCAATGACGTAGGTGTAAGGCTGAGGTCCTGATGCGGAACGTGAGAAGGGGCGGGTCTATTCATTTATTATACTGCGGAGGAAGTTCCCCATAAGGTCCGCTCATCCAATGATGTAGGCGGGGTCTGACATACGAGGGGGCGGACCTGATAGGGAACTTCCTCCACAGTGTAATACATGAATAGACCCGCCCCTTCTCACGTTCCGCATCAGGTCCTCAGCCTTACACCTACGTCATTGGCTGAGCGGACCTGATGGGGAACTTTAGAAGGGGCGGGTCTATTCATTTATTACACTGCGGAGGAAGTTCCCCATCAGGTCCGCTCAGGCTCAGCCAATGGCTGTTGCTACCTTTCCAGACCTCTACAGTGCCTCGAGAGGAAGCCCACTGTCGCATTGGCGATTTTGGTTGGCACGCCAAGCTCGCACGATGTGCCGATGTAAGTTCTCTGTAACTATTGAACCCCCCTTTCTTTCTCCCCCCTAAAATTTCCTAATTTTTCTTCCTGACCATCTTTAATGCCCAGCCCAAACTATCTGGTATTATTTAGATCTATATATTTCTTCTTTTTTAGATTTTAATGCCATGGTTTATGCTCCTGATGAGCGACAACAGGGTCGCGAAACGCGTAGAGCCACTATTCATTACCAACATTTCTTACCATGGACCCCTTCTTATTTTTTAACCGCAATTATGTTTTTAATTGTTTGTTACTAGCATCATGCAATTTCTGTACTCATTATGTAAATGTACATCAAATTATGTGGTTTCATGTATTTGTTTTGTAAACGTCTAAACATTCATGGTTGAGAGGCTGTATGCCCAATATATGCTATAAATGAATGTACAATGCAAAATAAATCCCATTTGTTCTACTCGCTTGACTTTTCAATTTACTGCTGTGTGCTTCATTTAAAGTCCCACTTCTCCCCCTCCCCCCTTCCCTCCTTTATAGTCAATATTGATTAGGGATGGAGGCAGTGACCCCTTAGATTGCTGCCTCATTTAAAGTCCCAAAAACTCTTTCTTTTATATCTGCCAATGACGTTTTGTGTGGACAGCGCTGGACATCGGGATCGCCGCGGGACACTGGATTTCATCGCTGGAATGTTTTTTTTTTTAATAAAGGACTTTCCCAATGGTGTCTGTGTATGTTTTTTTACAATTTTTTACACTTTCTTTGTTAAATGGTAGGGGTACAATGTACCCCATTACCAATTCACATGGGGGGGGCGGGATCTGGGGGTCCCCCTTGTTAAAGGGGTCTTCCAGATTCTGATAAGCCCCCCGCCCACAGACCCCCACAACCACCGATCAAGGGTTGTGGGGATAAGGCCCTTGTCCCCATCAACATGGGGACATCCTCCCCATGTTAAGGGCATGTGGCCTGGTATGGTTCAGGAGGGGGGTGCTCTCTCGCCCCCCCCTCTTTTCCTGCGGCCTGCCAGGTTGCGTGCTCAGATAAAGGGTCTGGTCTGGATTTTTGGGGGTACTCCACGCCATTTTTTTAAAAATTTGGGGTGGAGTTCCCCTTAAAATCCATACCAGACCTGAAGGGCCTGGTATGGATATTTGGGGTAACCGCAAGCATTTTTCTTTTAAAATTTGATGCAGGGTTCCCCTTAATATCCATACCAGACCTGAAGGACCTGGTAATTGAATTCGGGGGAACCCCCACGCTTTTTTTTTTTTATCAATGACTTTTCTATGTATTGTCGGGAGTGAGTTTTAAATGACTTTTTTTCCTTCAGAAATGACACTTTGTGCAGGGACAGTTCTAAGCACGGGAAACAAGCATGACTTTACATGCATATTGCCGAACACCGGACCCGAACCCGAACATACAGTCAATTGTTCGGGTCCACTCAACCCTAATTATTAGTGAATAGAGTAAGTTTTTTTCTTTGTTTTTTTTTTTTTTTTTAGAATAATTTCATTAAGCTATAATGCTCTTGTAAATGATAATAACAAGTATGACAAAATAAATTCTATAGCTTATGTAGCGCCCCTTTACTTTCAGGGGTGCTATGTACTTAAATTTAGGGGTTTGGTCTGAGCCAGTAGCCAGGTTCAGACCACTTTGATTGTTAGGACTAGCTTCTGCCTATGTAATGCAGCCCGATGTACAGTTCCCTGTGGCCTGTAGGTGGCACTGCCATCTTGTGTCAGGGTTGAATCGTGGGTGGCATTGCTATGCCTTAGGCTGTCCTCTCTCAGCAGTGGTGCAGTGGGCATGGTTAACCTGCTGTGCATGCTGGAAGAGGATATATAAGGGGCAGACGCCATCTTTTGGGGAGCAGTTCTCGTCACCCGGCCCTCCAGGCCAGGGGTGCGCGCGTGTATCATTCTCAGGCACCTTTAGCCTGGGGCTGCAACTTTACTATTGGGCCCAGCACCTTTAGCTGGTGGTTAAACACCCGCTCCCCCCTTAACCTCCCTCTAACACACAAGAGTTGTGGAAAGCGGGCTATTGGTCCAGTTGTTCCTTTCATTGTTTGGCCTCTTCAATATATTACATTATTCAGTCAAATATGAATAAGCTTTAGGCCACCCTCGACAGGATACCCATTCCCGATCGAGGGGGTGATTGAAATATGGCGTACTATAAAATGAGCGGTGCCGGTCTTTTCAATCCATAGGCCATTATCTTTCTAAAATTGGCAAAACAAGTTAACTACTGTTTGTTGATTAATTTTGCTGAATTCCAATTACATGTCATACTAGAACACTGATTGTGATATTACTGGGATCTCCAAGCCTATGTAAAAACAAATTAAATATGAAATAGTCATGTTATTTTAAGGAGTGATACAGATAAAATGTTTACCTTTTAGGTTGTTGTGTTTATATATATATGCAATTACAACTTTCTCTTCTCGCATTCCAGCATCTGGTGAATCCCCACCCATGTTTCCCTCTGCCCCCCTGGGGTGGGATTCTTTGCCTTTCCCCACTTCCTGGCACACAGAGGAGACCCTGGTTTATTCCAGTGACTCTCCTCCTAAGCTCCGAGGGGCATATTCCATCTTTTTTCACCGCCAGCTGGAGTCTTGTTGTGCCAGCGGCATCCCATGATCATCACTGGACGCCATGAACGTTGCGCGCATACGGGACCCATTGCGCATTCGCGTGACATCAGAGCCTCATGCGGTTGCCACATTGACGATGGCAGCAGTCGGAGAAAACTTTCCGGGACGCCGAGGGAGTCATACCCCAGCTGCCTGAGGTGGAGTTCCCGGGTGAGAGGGTAGGAGCGCTGAGTCAGCTGATTGTTATCAGCTTAATGACTCAAACACTATATAACACTACAGCCTTCATTTGGATCCAAGAGAGATCCCTGGAAGGCTTCTAAAACACCGCTAGCCTCACAAACATTGATATATGGTAAGTGTTACTAATGGACTATTATGTATGCCCCCCTTATCTGTCCTCTAATGTTGCACAATTTGCTTTGTATTAGTATTCAATTTATTTTCTTTTTAAAGTTTCACAGACACAGAAGTTGATGAAGTTTCTTCATTGCTTTAATACAACACACACTGCCCAAGGTAGGCTGTGTGGACAATCTTATTGATCTAAGGTAAAACACTTCTTGTATTTAACCCTTTAGCACTTCACCTATTGCACATTTACCTACACAATTTTGAGTATGTTTTCAGTTTTTCATTCAAATAGGTGCACTTTTTGACAAGTCATTTATATATAATTATTTTATCACATTTTATAATTTTTATTTTTATTCTTTTTTTTACCACAACCACCTAATTTAATTCAACCATTCCCTTGCACTTCACTCACATCCACACACACCATTTAATAATAATAAAAACAACAATTAAAATAATAAAACAAAAATAAAATGTAAAAAATACCATACAAACAAGATAAGAACATTGGCTAAAGCCTCGTACACACGGTTGGACTTCCATCTGACTTTTTGTCCGAACGGAGTTGGGCGTGAACGCCCATAGCATTCACACGCTCGGACTTTTTAGCCAACAAACATGAACGTAGTGACGTTTCAACGTTCGAACGAGCCTTCAAAAGAGGAAACTTCAATTTCCCTGCGTCACGCTTTAGTCTCGTTCTGCTAAGCGCGAGGTAGTGACGGTTTTGCGTAGGCAGATTCGTTCTGGTCCATTACGGTCGTTTCTTTAACGTCCGTTCTTTGGTGAAGATGCTGCACAATAGAGAGAGAGAGCGTGCTATCTATAGCCTGGGAGTTGTGGCCATCTCTCATGCCCAGTCCAGGTCCAGGGGTGGGAGGAGGACTGTTTGGACCAAAAATTGGTTGCTTCAACGGGACCAATTTTGACACATGAGCTTGCTGAGGGAGCTAAGGGAGAATAATCCCCAGGATTATCGCAATTATCTCAGGATGTCTGACTCATGCTTCCAGCACCTTTTGTCCTTGCTGTCCCCCTACATTAGGAAGCAGGACACCTGCATGAGGAGTGCTATTCCTGCTGAGCAAAGGCTCATAGCCACTCTGCGATATTTGGCGACAGTGAGAAGTCTCCAAGATATAAAATTCACTAGCAGGATTTCTCCCCAGGCCCTTGGCCATATAATACCAGAGACATGCTGCGCGATCATTGAAGTCCTGCAGAAGGACTATATTCAGGTATGTATTTTTATCTCATCTACAATTATATATACTTTTTTTTTTATTCTTTGATTCTGTATGATTTATTCCATGCTTTCCAGTAATGTTTGTTGCTCGGAATGTCCTTTATGTAGATGTTAGTTTATTTTCCCTGTCCTACATGCATATTTGTCCTCAATTACCTCCCCAGCATGCTTTTTTTGGCCCATCCACATTGTGATCATGTAAATTTTTGCTATTTTTGGTAGGGGATTACCCTAAAACACACCCTAAAACTGTGTCACATTATTATTGTTGGTCTCTTTTCTTTATTTTCTTTGGGTCTACTCCCAATAATTTAGACCCCTCCATCCACTCCCCAAAATGCATACAACTGATCCAACTCCTCTTTTTCCTATTTTTTTAATAATCCATTGTCTCTATTTTTTGTTTTTAATACATTTTTTCGTCATGAATTTTCTAAAGCATGTAGTCACTAGCATGTAGTTCTCTATTATTTTATACTCCTCACTTATTTTAATGGTATTTAATGCATTATACATAATTCTTTCTAAACTTGGATATGATGGCACTTATTATTTTACCATTCTGCTGCCAATATTTTTGAAACAGAGTGGCTTGTAAAATGTACCTTCATTTGTTCCTCATTTATCTTTAATGTAAGTGGAGAGGGTTCTTACCTGTCCCCAAACTCGACCCATTATACCCCCCCAAAATACTCAAATCGTCCACCAGAGGGAGTGAGGAAGCATATAATCCGAAATGTGATGCATTTTTAATTACATACTGCTTTAAATGTTATATTTTAATGTTGGCACCAGAATGTATGTGTCATAACTAATTTGCATTTTCATTGCTCAAGTCTCCTTCAAATCCCCAGCAGTGGCAGGATGTGGCGGCTCAGTTCCAAACATACTGGAATTTCTCCAACTGTGGGGGTGCCATTGATGGGAAACATGTTCGCATCATCCCCCCACCCAACTCTGGATCTTTTTTTTATAATTATAAGGGCTTTTGCAGTATTGTTTTGCTAGCCCTTGTTTCGGCCAATTATGAGTTTTTATATTTGGATGTGGGGATCAATGGGCGCCATTCCGATGGCGGGGTGATGCTCCATACCGACTTTAATGATCACCTCCAGAATGGCACATTGAATTTACCCCCTGCCCAAGACAATATTGAGGGGCTTAATTTTGCTCTGGGGCCTCATTTAATGAAGCCCTTTCCGATGAGGAACTTAACCCCAGAGCAGATCATCTATAATTACCGGCTATCACGTGCCAGGAGGGTGGTCGAGAATGCATTTGGGATTCTTGCAAACCGTTTTCGCCTTTTTTTTGACGGCCATCAATTTGGCGGAATATAAACTAAACCACGTTGTTTTGTGTTGCTGCATACTTCATAACTTTTTGCGTAGGAATGGCACAAACTATATAGGTACAGTGGCTCAAGATGAAACCTCCGGTGTTCTGGCAGCAGAAGAGCCAGTGATGCCATCTCTGCAACCAGGTGGAGTTGGGGTTTCGTCACAAACTGGCCGTATTGTGAGGGACCAATATAATTCCTATTTTGTGGGCAGTGCCCTGGCAACCAAATGTTGTTGAAAATGTTTAAGAATACCCTTTTTTTTCTTTAATAAACCCAAATATTATGGAAATACTGTTGTATGTGTTTATTATTTTTTTAAAGATTCTTCTAATGTAAATGTTAATGATTTTAGTTTAGTTGACAAATCATATTTCGAATGTTTGAGCTTGAAATCTTGCCTTGCCATATGTAGTGTATTATGTTGTGCTGTGGCTCTGCTACACACATTTTCAAGTACACTGTCAATGTAACTACACCAACCTAACAAATATGCATTTCTTCTTAATCATATAAATAAGAAGCCACACTTCGTAAATCTTAAAAATATTTACTTTCAACACAAAAAAATATTTAGTTTCCTATTTTAAAAAAAAAACAACCTTTTTTATTTTTTTGATTTTTAGGGTTTTGCTTTCTTCTCAACTTTGAGGTGTCTAAACATGCATCTTTGAAAGCACAGCAATACACATCACAGAATCACTACCTACCAAAATTTCCCAAAATATGTAAAAAGGCCATACGAGACATTTTGCATTGTATTCTCAACTGATGAGGTGTAAGTAGAAAATGGCACTTATGATACCCTTCATAAAATGTAATTCCCTACACATTATTAACCAAAGCCCACTATGTCCACATGTGCTAGCTAACATCATGGGATCTGACTGGTTTTGTGTTGATGGCAGCTTGCACATGTGTGCACAGTGTTGTTTTTTTTAACTCAAAAAACGTTCAAAATACAAGTGCACTTGCCACTGCACTTGTATTGACATTTTTTGGGGGTTTAGTTTCCAAACATACACTGTCTTTCTTAACATTTTCATTCCTCATGGTGGCAAAACGTATTCTCTATTTTAATCTCAAAAATACACAAGTATGGAAAACATTATGAAAAAGTAAACTTTGTGAACAGTGTTTGCCAACTCGCCTTCTCCAGGTGCATTTTGTTGTCTTATTGTATCTCTTTGCAGCTCTAGTCATGTATTATTTTGTTTTTTTGGGAGGGAAATACCCCAAGATGTTGTGTATACTGACTACACTAAATTTTAAAGGAGGTGGTCAAGCACCTAGAGAAGGCGGGTTGAGAAACACTGACCTACAAACCTGAACTCCATTTTTTCTCAAATTTTTAGGGGGTTGTAAAGGTCACATTTTTGTACCATAAATAGCTTGCTTTAGCTTAGTGCATTCCTCCTTCACTTACGTCATCCTTTAAAGTTTGTCCAAATATGTCCTTCTTTCTTCCTAGTAATCCTCAGTTGGTGTTCTTATGTGTGTTAATACACACAGTTTTGGGAGGCTTTCGCTCTGGTGTGGAGTGTTGGCCTTGCCCCCTCCCTTGGACTACAGGAGAGTCAGGCCGACCCCTAAAACACAGGACCTTTAGAAATTGCCCACGTAGAGAGCGCCCTGACTCTCCTGTAGTCCAAGGGAGGGTGCGAGCACGACACTCCACACCAGAGAGCAAGCCTCGCATTCCAGTGTTGATT
Organism: Rana muscosa; assembly: GCA_029206835.1. Taxonomy (NCBI): domain Eukaryota; kingdom Metazoa; phylum Chordata; class Amphibia; order Anura; family Ranidae; genus Rana; species Rana muscosa. The sequence continues at coordinate 362,540,216 of CM055118.1, read as the reverse complement.
CCAGACAGAAGAACATTAAATGTGGATTATTAAACAAAGAATTAATGACATTTGCATTTTAATTTTAAGGATGAGGTCAGTGAAGGAGGGCTGCAGTAATGTAAAGTTTGATATTTTTCATCCCAAAATTGTCACTTTACAACCCCTTTAAGTGAATTGACATGCGATTACACATGACAATTAACATTAAAACACACAGCATATGGCATTGTTCTTTACTACTCAGATATAACCTTAATTCCATGTAACTTTTGTTATTTCAACATATCAAGGATCATAGTCTGTGCTTAAAAGTATAGTAAAAACAATCCCCCAGAAATAAACATAAACTTAAAATTTGGCTAAAAGGTCTACATAATCCTGCATACGCCTCAGAACACCAGTGGCAGCCTCCTTTATTTGTTCAAGTTCAGTCATTGCCTGCACTGATCCGACCAATTGTGCATCTTGGTAGTTCGTGGCCTTTGAAAAATAGAAAACGTACAAATGGGAATCAAGGACAAGTGGCTGTGGCCCTACAAAAGTGAATTATGCTAAAATAAAGAATCCTGCCAATTGTGGAAAATACTTCCCTCGAATGTAATTTGGTTTCAAAAACCTGCTTGCTCTTCAGACACCTACACTACTAGCAATGTACACACTGTAGCTACTCTAGAATCTTGTCCCTTGTGCCTGTGTCTCCCCCAATTGGTTACCTAGGAACACTGCCAGCTCATTCCACCTCCTGTCTCCTTCTACATGCAAATGTTCAATGCACTACCTACTTTGCCACAGTCTTTGCCTGTTAATTAAAATTTACATTAAACAATCCCTAGACATGTCTATACCAGTTGTGTTGCATCCATATATGGCGCCATAAAAACGCCCCCACTCTGTCTTGGAACGCCACTGAAAGACAATACCCAGATTCATGTATTGCATGAATCTGTGTATTGTTGCCCCTTCAAAACAATATTCTGAGGGCTGGCCTCCTGTTGAGTACAGGACATCAGAATTTCGAGGTGTGGTTGTGTTTTGGAAGTGTCTATCCGAGCAAGTGGCTCTGAATAGGCTTTCATGTTGAACAGACATCACACTTGAATTTTCCAAAAATAGTCGACAAGGTGACGCACATTTATTTTTTAACTTTAAAATCAATGACATGCATCTCAGCCAATCATGTTCATTGTATATTGTTACCGGTTACAGCGGCGTTGCTAGCAAGGTGTGGGGGAGGTCGGCACGCACCTGGGTGACAGCCACCAGAGGGGTGACACCCATGGGTAGTGGCACAACGCTAACACCGCCCGGCCGATGCCCTGTGCCTCGTGCCTTGCGCCGTGGCTGGTGTTCCTCTGCAGAGCCCAAGGAATTTGCCGCCCCCTCCTTCTCTCAGTTTACATCCACAGAGGAGGAGGAGGCATAGCCCGCGCTCGAGGGTCACAACGCTGTGTGTATGCTCATTCTGCTTCTCTTTAAGGTAAGGGGGGGCTGCACTAGGGGTGGTTTTCACCAAGGAGAGGGGCCTGTAACTGAGGGGTGTCTGTAACTAAGGGGGGTCTGGAAATGAGGGGGTGTCTGTACTACTGGGGGGTCTGCACTGAGGTGGGGAAGTCTGGACTGAGGGAGGTGGATCTATAATGCGGGAGGGGGGTCTGTAGTTAGTGGAGGGGGGTCTGTACTGAGGGGGACTATAGTTGTTAGGGGGGGGCACCATTTTGGGACACAACGCGTGACAACAACCCTAGTGACGCCACTGACCAGTAAACTCATTGGCTGAAGCAACATCTAGGACTGAAGAAGGACGGCGAGGAGCCAAGGCTGGTAAGTGCATGGCTGGGTGTAAACTGGCTTACTGTTACCCCAAATTTGGAGCATTTTTCTAAGACAAACTGTTGCCCTTTGGCCACATTGGCTGCGTTTTATGTGCACAGTGGGCCAAAGATTAAAATGTTTGAGCCACTTTGTAAGCGGCCCACAAAAGATAAAAATTAAAGTTAAACTAATAACACTGTCTACACATTTAAAGACAATATTTTCAAAATACTTACTGGGGCAAACAACAGGCTCAATTAAATCATCTTCCAGTGGATGCACTACTCCACCCTCTGCATGACTTGTGTCTGGGGATGTGAGGTCCACTGGAGGCTCTTTGCTGGGTCCAGCTCTCTGATCCCACTCCTCCGAATTTGGGAGATGACCACACTCACGTTCCTCTAAAAAAGGAATTTTAAATAAAAAATAAGCCACACCAAATCCCAAATCTGGGAGTATAATCCCTGTAGCTCAATTAGGAGACCAACCTTGCACTAGTGACAATGTTTGCTCCAGCCTAGTGGACTATCATGTGCAATAAGCAAATAAAAAAATGCTAAAGTGCATTGTAAAGGGTAGATGATGTACTTTCAAATGATGCCCAAAATACCTATATGCCAACATCTAAAATAAAAGACATTTGTCAAACACCACTCTTGTGTCCTATGGGATATGGGATCTATGCTGAACATTCGATCAGGCATGACTCGGTGTGACTGTGATCCCCAGGCCCTCTCCTCTACCCATGTGTAGTCTTGAAAGGCGTCATTAAAGTGCCGTGATGATATGCCCAGCAGACCTTAAAAATTAAATAGCCCTTATTAAAGTTAACTATATGAGACCATGTCCTTGTGACAACCAAGAATATCCCATGTCGGAGGGAAGCAAGATTTAACTAGAGTGTTTACTTACGATTTGAGGATGATGCTGGCACTGTTGTCTCCCCTGTTGGGGCCTTGCCAAGGGAAGCCTCCCTTCCTCCCCTCTGGTGGCTTGTCTGCTGGCTTGCTCTGTGCCTTTTTCCTGTGAATATCATTACATACTGTATCTTAATTTTGGCATAAAAAATGTGGAGTCAGAAAGAATACGTTTATTCAAACATATATGCATTAACTGAAATTAACTTCTTATTTTCCCCCGCACATAAATAAAAAATAAATAAATAAATAGATAAAACATATATTCAAACATAAAGATAATTACTACAGTCAGGAATTTGCCTAACTTCTTTTGATAATGATGCAGTGAATGGAGTCCAACTGTTCTTTCTCTCTGTGTTTTAAATCAGACCATCTTTTTCTAATTTGATCTTTCGTTCGTTGTACGCCATATTCACGATCCAATACCGCGAGGACCTTCTCCAGAATATAGACTTTATGGCTGTTGGGCCTGTCATAGTTCTCCAGCCTACAATCATAGTCATATTTGTCCAAGATCCGAACTATCTCCACCATCTCACCCTTGCTCATGGGGGTGGCCTTGTGTTTTCTATATTCACCACCGCGGGGCCTGTTCGTTTTCGTTGCGGCCTCCATCTTGTTCTCCCTCACAAATGTTCCGCTGTGTATGTCGAATGCAGGAAAAAGTCTGTTGGCACGCCCCAGCGTCATGACATAATGAGAGCGGAGTTTGACGCATGCGCAGGGTATATAAAGCCCTAACGACCGTTCGACGTAACGGACGCTTGAACATAACCTTCGGAAATGAAACCAAGACGAAGGCATAGTCGAAAGAAAGGTACGTGACAACATTGGGACAGTGTGTGCAATGGACACATAGGATAACATTGAATGAGTGATGGGGCATTTTGAAAAAGTGTACTAATGCATATTATGAATGCGCGTTGAGCAGCGTCTCATGTGCATGGGGCATAATGACAATATTATAATTACATAAAGGCCGGGTTGCCATCAGGGGGGGACAGGCAGTCCACCTGTAAGGGTCCTGGAAGTCCCCAGGGCCCAGGATGTAAAAACAACCTTTAATTTAACTTGGTCGTCAGCATCCAAAGTCACCCCAAAATCAAATATTTGATGCGTAATCAGCCCCCGCTTTGAAAGAACGGGCAGAAGCCCCCCCCCGCCCGCTTCACATAGGCTCCAGGGAGCACATGCCTGAAGCTGGGTAAGGGGAGCCCAAATAAATTATGGAGGGCCTGCATAAAGGCCTATATTCTAATCAGGTTATGAGCTAGAAGCTAAACATTATTGGTTTGTCTTGTGTTCTTTCTTGCAGCCATCTGATCTAATTTGAGGAACAATGAAGGGGACAGTTCTGAATAGCCCAGAATTCATGGCTGACTTCATTGAAAACTACCAGAGTCACGCCTGTCTGTGGCAGGTTAAACATAAAGACTATTCCAATAAACACAAAAGGCAGGCAGCAATCGATCAATTGGTGGAATTGGCGAAGACTGTGTACCCCAGGGCAGACGAGACAACAGTGAAGACAAAAATTGGAGGCCTCAGGAGTATGTTCAACAGGGAGATCAAGAAGATTGAGGAATCAAAGAGATCGGAAGCAGCGGCAGAAGACGTTTATGTCCCCAAGCTGTGGTACTTCTCAAGCCTGGGATTTTTGAAGGAACAGACTGTGCCACGCAGGCATCTTTCCACACTATCCTCCACACTTCCCTCCACATCAGCTGAGGCCACAAATACTGAGGCGGATCCCACACAAGAAGAAGAGGAGGAGGAGGAGCTCAGCTTGCCCCAGGTATAGCATTGTCACAAAAATTATTAAAAAAATAAAGTGAGGTAAATGTGTTGTTATGATGCCTCCCAAATTAAGGTCGAAATTAAGTGACTAGAAATGAGAAAATAGACATAAGTTGAAAGTCAAAATTTGGACAAGAGGAAGAAATGCTGGAGTCACAATGATAGCCTTTGCTTTTTGCAGACATTCAAGTTTTGTAATTTTTATTTTTTTTTGTCATTATTCAATCACTTGGGACAAAAAAAATATATTCAATGGGCTCAACAGGCCTCTCAGCAATTTCCTTGGGGTGTCTACTTTCTAAAATGGGGTCATTTGGGGGGGTTTTGTGCTATTTTGGCATTTTATGGCCTTCGAAACTGTGATAGGTAGTGAGGAGTGAAATCAAAAATTTGCGCCCTTAGAAATCCTGAAGGCGGTGCTTGGTTTCCGGGGTCCCGTACGCGGCTAGGCTCCCAAAAAGTCCCACACATGTGGTATCCCCGTACTCAGGAGAAGCAGCAAAATGTATTTTGGGGTGAAATTCCACATATAACCATGGCATGTGTGAGCAATATATCATTTAGTGACAACTTTTTGTAATATTTTTTTTTTTTTTTTTAGTCATTATTCAATCACTTGGGACAAAAAAATAAAAAATTCAATGGGCTCAACATGCCTCTCAGCAATTTCCTTGGGGTGTCTACTTTCCAAAATGGGGTCATTTGGGGGGTTTTGTACTGCCCTGTCATTTTAGCACCTCAAGAAATGAGATAGGCAGTCATAAATTTAAAGCTGTGTAAATTTCAGAAAATGTACCCTAGTTTGTAAACTCTATAACTTTTGCGCAAACCAATAAATATACGCTTATTGACATTTTTTTACTAAAAACATGTGGCTGAATACATTTTGGCCTAAATGTATGACTACAATTGAGTTTATTCGATTTTTCTTATAACAAAAAGTAGAAAATATCATTTTTTTTCAAAATTTTCGGTCTTTTTCCGTTTATATCGCAAAAAATAAAAATCGCAGAGGCAATCAAATACCATTAAAAGAAAGCTCTATTTGTGGGAAGAAAAGGACGCAAATTTCGTTTGGGTACAACATTGCATGTCCGCACAATTTACAGTTAAAGCAGCGCAGTGCAAAATTCTGAATTCACCTCTGGTCCTCTAGCTACCAAATGGTCCGGGGCTTAAGTGGTTAAAAACGGACGTTTTTTAGGGAGCAGTGATTTTAATGATGCTTAAAGTAAAAAAAAAGTGAAATATTCCTTTGAATATTGTACCTGGGGGGTGTCTATAGTATGCCTGTGAAGTGGCACATGTTTCCCGTGTTTAGAACTGTCCCTGCACAAAATGACATTTCGAAAGGAAAAAAAGTAATTTAAAACTGCTTGCCGCTTTAATGTAATGTATGGTCCCGGCAATATGGATGAAAATCATTGAGAAAATTGGCATGGGTAACCCCCCAGCCCATTTGGGTCTTGTATGGATATTAAGGGGAACCCCGCACCCAAATTAAAAAAAGGAAAGGCGTGGGGCCCTCAGGCCCTATATACTCTGTACAGCAGTATACAGGCGGTGCAAACAAGGCAGGGACTGTAGGTTTGTTCTTAAGTAGAATCTGTTTGTAATTTTGAACAGGTACATTTTTTAAGTGTAGTTCCAGACAGAAAATCTATTTTTAAGCTTACTGGAAAACATAGGGAAGGGTTATAACCCCTGTAACATTTGTTTTGCTGTCTGTGCACCTCTTCAGAAGATTTCACCTCACTTTCTGTCCCAATGACAATTGGTTTTTGAAAAATTTGGGTTTTTAGTGAAACAAGGATTGGTGATAAAGCATAAGTGGAGAGGAGACACCTTTTTCCCATATTAACTTACAGGAGAGAATTTCCCTTCCTAGGGGTAGATTTCCTCTCACTTCCTGTTGTCTCCCTCCGTTTGCAAGTAGGAGTCGTTTGTAAGTTGGATGTTTGAAAGTAGGGGCCTGCCCTATATACTCTGCAGAAATTTTGGCCTTTGGTGTTTGTGTTGCCACAACACTGTAAGGCCTTACAGTTACTCTTGGTGGGCGCAGGAACGGGCCCTGCTGTGAAATATTAGATCAAGAATTGTAATTACATGCCCCTGTTGAATAGGGGCAGAAAAATTGGGCCTTAGGCACAGGTGCTGGTGCCACAAACCTGCAACCCCTCACAGAAACTCTAGTTGGAGCGCATGAATGAGCCCTGCTGAAAAGTATTGCATCAAAAATTTTAATTACACGCCCCTGCTAAACAGGGGCAGAAAAATTTGGCCTTAGGCACAGGTGCTGGTGCCACAAACCTGCAAACCCTCACAGAAACTCTAGTTGGAGCACATGAATGAGCCCTTTTGCAAATTATTGCATCAAAAATTGTAATTACACGCCCCTGTTAAACAGGGGCATAAAAATTGGGCCTTAGGCACTGGTGCTGGTGCCACAACACTGCAACCCCTCACAGAAACTCTAGTTGGAGCGCAAGAATGAACCCTGCTGCAAAGTATTGCATCAACAATTGTAATTACACGCCCCTGTTAAACATGGGCTGAAAAATTGGGCCTTATGCCCCATACACACGATCGTTTTTCATGCCGTTAAAAATGCCATTTTAAAAAATGGCCATTAAAAATGATCGTGTGTAGGCTCCAGAGCATTTTTAACAACGTGAAAAACGGCCGTTAAAAATTCCGGACATGCTCTCTTTTTTCACGTCGTTTTTCATGTCGTTTTTTTTAACGACGTGAAAAACGATAGTGTGTATGCTTTCACGACGTGAAAAAAAACGCGCATGCTCAGAATCAAGTATGAGACGGGAGCGCTCGTTCTGGTAAAACTAGCGTTCGTAATGGAGATAGCACATTCATTACATAGTAACGGACTGAAAAGCGCGAATCGTCGCTCAACAAACTTTACTAACATGAAGGGTGGCGCCATTCGAACGGAACTTCCCCTTTATAGTGCCGTTGTACGTGTTGAACGTCACTGCGCTTTGCTTGATCGTTTTTTTTTTAATGATAGTGTGTACGCAAGGCAGGCTTGAGAGGAAACATGAAAAAAAACGAGGAGAAAAACGTCGGTTTAAAAAATGACATTAAAGGGGGCGGAGCCGGCAGCCGGAGCGGATGGTGGTGTGAGAGGAGAGCTCTGACACATCAGGAGGCATAAAGCAACTTAAAAGCAGCATACGAGGCTATAAAACTACCCATCCGGGCGGCGGAACACAGGGGGAACACGGCTGGCAAGATGCACAAAAGAAAGGAGAGAGAGGGGCCCAGAAAACTGACGGACTTCTTCCCTCCCATGTCAGGCCGGACTGTCCAAGATGGCGCCGCTGCGGGAATGTCGGCGCCACAGAGCCATGAGGGGAAGAACAGCGCGGTCTTCACTGTGCAGGGTGAGTCACATGAAAGCACCCTATATCAGATCCCTTACCCATCCCCATCTAACAGCCCTATCAAACAAAAACGGAGGATCAGCGCTCCAGGAGAAGAAAACACTGAACAGGGTGAGGGGAGAAATGATGTGGAGCAGCCTGACTCCTATACCCAGAAGCTGGACGCTATCCCTGTATCAGGCCAGCCCATGACTGATATATTAATGAAGGATATGATTCTGACGCTGAGAGGGGCTATACAGCAAGATATAGTTCACCTCTCCCACTCTACACACAAAGAGCTGACTGCTATGGGAGACAGGATCCTGTATGTGGAAACTAAGATGGGGGATTTTTCTGCAGCCCATAATGAGCTGGTGGATGCTCATGTTGACCTAGAAGAGGAGCTTAAGGCCCTCCGTCTAAAAGTATCAGATCTTGAGGACCGAGCACGCAGGAACAATGTGAAGTTCAGAGGAATCCCTGAATCAATTAAACCTGCCGAGCTGAGCACATTCCTCCAACAACTGATGAAAAAAGCTATCCCCTCTCTCACTGCGTCGGACGTCATTATAGACAGAGCCCACAGATTGCATAAACCACAACATCTCCCTGAGAAGATCCCCAGGGATGTTATAGCCAGAATTCATTTCTTTCATGTGAAAGATCAACTTATGAGATCTTCCAGACAAAACGGCAATCTCCCGGACCCATATGCTGGGATCACAATATATGCTGACCTATCACAGGCTACCATGAAAGCCAGAAATAATTTGATTCCTGTAACCAAAATGCTGAGGAACCACAAGATTCTCTATAGATGGGGTTTTCCGGCAAAAATCATTTTGGAGAAAAACAACGAATGGTTCACCATCTCCTCTCTGGAAAAAGGTCTGGAGCTTCTCCGCAAGTGGGGACTCCTTCCCCAGGAAGAACACTCGGAATCTATGGACCAGACGCCGCTCAGAGCAAACTCTACTGCCTACAGCAGTGCCAGGAACAACCGTGAAAAATAGCTGCACCCAATCTACTCCAGAAAAATTTCTGCTATGTTGAACTTCCTGTTTTTCCCTTGAACCTATCTGCACCTCGTATGTCTTAGGAAACTGAAGAATACGTCTCCTGTTGTTCGGCTGATAAGGTAATTACCTTAATGACTTTACCCCAACACTGCTTTTGGGATTATCCCGAATTCATCCTGTTGATGATGACGGATCTACGGTTTAATTTCTTGACCATTGACGTTGCGATGGTTATTTGCTGTTCTATATTTTGGACACTCCAGATTGCTGATGTCAAATCCAATTCACAGCTTCTCACTGCTAAGGTTATAATTCTATGCTCCAGTCAATTACCATTTTGCGCCACTAGATGTCACCGAAGCACCACAAATGAATATAATGTCACTTAAACTCTTATCTCTCAATGCTAGAGGGATGAACAGTCCGTACAAACGCAGATCCCTCTGGAAAACTGCCATGGACAACCACTGTGACGTGGTATGTGTGCAAGAGACCCACTTTTTGGACAACAATACACCAAAGTGCTCCCATAAGAAATTCCAACATGTCTTTAGGGCAAATAACAGTAGCAAAAAGAATGGAGTGTTAATAGCTATCAGGGACTCTGTATCTTTTAAGCTTATAGAAGAACAATGTGATAGTAATGGTAGGTATATAATCCTTGTGTCCGAAATCAATAATGAAGTATATACACTGGTTAATATATATGCTCCTAACAAAAGTCCAATGAAATTTATTCGCAAAATTATAAAGAAAGCTAAAGCAATGAAAAGGGGCAACTTAGTAATATGTGGAGACTTCAATGTCATCATGAATGATATCCTTGACTCCTCCTCCGGGGGACGGAGACAGAGACCATCCCTGGGTGAATTCTGCCTAGGAGAAGACCTTTATGACCCATGGCGCTGTCTCCGGTCCACAGAGAGGGACTACACCTACTACTCACCGGTGCACAAATCTTATTCTAGGATTGATTTCTTCCTGACGGACAAATACACCTTACAAAAAGTAATTAAAGCAGACATTCATTCTATCACCTGGTCAGACCACGCCCCCGTCACTATTGATATAACTTCTGCTGATAAAACTAACGTCTCGCCCTTATGGCGTAATAACACCTACCTACTCTCCCAGCCCCATGTTAAAGAGGAACTCCACAAGACATTAATGGAATTCTTTGAACTCAATGAGACCCCCGATGCCTCCCCTTCCACAGTATGGTGCGCTCATAAAGCATTCTCAAGAGGCTCCCTGATACAAATAGCAGCTAGAGAGAAAAGGAAAAGAAACAAACTTATAATGCAATTTCATAACCGTATAGCTGAATTAGAAGGTTCACACAAGCAAACTGGGGACCACTCCTTATTAGATCAACTGAACTCTACTAGGGAAGAACTGAGACAGGCCCTAAAATCAGATTTTGACATTTACTATAAGAGACTCAGATTGTCATATTATTCCCAGAACAACAGAGCAGGAAAACTACTAGCGTCTCAACTAAAGAAAAGACAAAAACAAGCAAAAATATCTATGATTACACATCCTACTGCCAACAGGTCATATAAGAACCCCAAAGATATAGCGAATACATTTAAAGACTTTTACGAAGCCCTCTACAACCTTAGTAAGGACGAGACTACCCACCAACCCACAGAGACAGACATTACTGATTTCCTTAGACGTATTGATCTCCCATCCCTAGACCAGAAATCGTTAGGCAAACTTAATGAACCTATTACAGAAGAAGAAGTGAAGGAAGTGATTAAGAACCTCCCCAAACATAAATCTCCAGGAGCAGACGGATTTTCAGCCGAATACTACCAAAATTTCTCATCAATACTCACCCCCAGACTAGCTGATCTATACAACACAGCTGCAAACACGAGCACGTTCCCCAAAGAAATGCTCCAAGCCATCATAGTGACCATCCCAAAACCCGGAAAAGACCCTGCCCATCCCCAGAACTACAGACCCATCTCCCTTTTAAACTCGGACCTTAAAATATATGCGAAAATATTGGCAAACAGATTACTACATGTAACCCCCACACTCATAGGCTTAGATCAAGTAGGCTTTGTTAAGGGTAGACAGGCCCCGGACGGCACTAGAAAAATGATTAACCTACTCAGACGCGCAGAACTTACTCGCACGCCAAGCATATTTGTAGCATTAGACGCAGAAAAGGCGTTTGATAGAGTCCACTGGTCATATCTGTCACACACACTCCATAAATTTGGTATACATGGATTCTTACATTCAGCTGTCATGTCTCTATACACGAATCCGTCCGCCAGAGTACTATCCTCAGGAATGTTATCTGATCCCTTCAATCTTACCAATGGAACGAGACAGGGATGCCCATTGTCCCCAATTGTCTTCTCCTTAGCTATTGAACCCCTAGCAGAACTCATTCGGTCTACTACAGAAATTACAGGCCTCAAAATAGGACACCTGGAACACAAACTGGGTTTATTTGCAGATGATATAATCCTTACTCTTACCAACCCAATTACTTCCCTAAGTAAAGCCACAGAAATCATGCAGGATTTTGGGAAAATAACGTACTATAAAATAAACACTTCTAAATGCTTTGCCCTTCCCCTTAATATTCCCCCCCAAAAAGTAAATAAACTCAAGCTTTTATTTCCATGCACCTGGGATGCTCCTTCCATCACCTATTTAGGTATCCAACTGTCCCACCCAACAACCAATCTTTACTCTGACAACTTTTTACCACTTTTAGAACAAATCAAAAAGGAATTTGCACAAATCTCCAAATTCCAACTGACATGGATGGGGCGAATAGCAGCATATCAGATGCAAGTATTCCCTAAGATCTTGTACCTTTTCAGGACCATACCAATCCCCATACCCCAAAAATTTTTCTCGGAACTAGCAAAGCACCTAACTAAATTCATATGGGGGGAAAAGAAACCTAGAATAGCACTGAAAACTCTCTACCTACACAGAACTGCGGGTGGAGGGAGTTTACCAAATGCTTGTGCATACTATAATGCTTCTATACTGGACCAGCTGAAATTTTGGTTCTCCAGACAGGAAGACAATCTATGGAATCAAATTGAGAGAGAGTTAACCCCCACCCATGACCCCTTTGCACTATTAATGGCAACTACTATTCACCACAAACCCATAGTACCGGAATATCCTACTATACAGGCCACGCTCACGGCGTGGTCCATGTTCACCAAATTGATATTTCCGGAAGAATCGATCCACAAACTACACATCCCACTAACAACATACACATTCCTCATTCAAAACTTTTCGACTCATCACTGGAAGAAAAAGGGAATAAATTTCGACCTCGCAGACATAACTCATCCTACAGCACTTGATAAATTATTGATCCTACAAATTCGGGAGTATACTAAAAAGAATCATCACAAGGCAATAGAAATTCCACTGACTCTTTGGAACTTCTTCCTTAGTAAAAGTGGGACACACGTTAGGGGTATATCACTATGCTACAGACTCTGTAACCAACAACTTATAAAGTCCAAGATCCCTATTATGCTCAAATGGGAGCAGGACCTACAAAAATCCTTCTCTCTAACACAGTGGCTGACTGCTATTAAATTTAACAGAGTATCCTCAGCCTGTGTGGATCACTGGGACAACTCATGTAAACTCCTACATAGGTGGTATATCACTCCTACTCGACTACACGCAATGTCCCCCACGATCTCCCCACTCTGTTGGAGGGGTTGTCAGACCAGAGGCAATCTCCTCCATATTATGTGGCACTGTAGCTTTTTATCAAGCTTTTGGAGAGACGTATTCAATCTTATCTCTGACATTTTTAAGACAAGATGTGCACCCACCCCGGAACTAGCTCTGCTTTCAATAGGGATAGAATCCTTTCACTACACATGTAGGAAACTAGTAGTTAATATTCTACATGCGGCACGTATAGCCATAGCAGCCAAATGGAGGACTTCAAACCCTCCGACCATAGCGGAAGTCAAAAATAGAGTAAATAACCAGAGTGTAATGGAAAGGATGCTAGCTTATAAAGTGGATAGAATACATGTTTATCAAAAATTTTGGGATCACTGGCCTCAGCCTACTGTTACCTTATAGCATTGAATTATACTTATACTGAATTTAAATGACAATGCAGAATGATGACTGGTGGTGTAAAGGCTAAACTAGAGCAGTGATTTTGAACCAAGCACTACAGTAACTAACGGCATACACACAGGATAGGAGGTACTCTCATTTCAACTAAGGTTTATACTATCTCTACGACTATTCTGTTCAGGCAACTCAGTTCCAGGATTATAACTACAATATACCCCATGAATGACTAGAACGGCCATATTCTGGGCCGTACTAGCAGTACTAGGACTTACTTATAGCCAGCCTGCTCACAGCATGATCCCGGAAGGGGTGACAGGCTCTTTAGTCTAAGATTATCCGTTTTTGAGACTCCAAGCCCAGTACACTGGAGCTAATGCTCCCTCGACAACTTAGAGTGGTTAGAGGAACCGAGTTGCCTTCCGGTGACGGATGTATTGTTCACTCTTTTGTACTTTATGAACATGTTGGTACCTACACTGTAGATATTCCAATGCGTATGTACCTGTATTTAACTTTTATATTCTCACGGAATAAAAAAAATTTAAAGTTAAAAAAAAAAAAAAAATGACATTAAAAACGATCATGTGTACGGGGCATAAGGCACTGGTGGCGGTGCCCAGAACCAAAAATGTTCTTACAAGCTATCAGCATTAACATTGAAGAGTAAGAGGATAGTCACTCAGCATAGCAGGATAGTTACTCAGCATCCGCATAGGCAGTCTTGAAGGGATCTCCCATTCAAAAACAAAATATTTGGTTACATCAGCATCAGGTGCTTGGTAGCTGGTGATCCAAGACTGATTCATTTTTATGAAGGTCAGCCGATCGACCGATTCGGTGGACAGGCGCACCCTGTGATCGGTTACAAAGCCTCCAGCAGCACTGAATGTGCGTTCCGAAAGAAAGCTGGATGCAGGACAGGCCAGTAGCTCAATTGCATACTGTGCGAGCTCTGGCTAGTGATCCATCATCAAGACCCAGTAACCCAGAGGATTTTCGGTGGGAAAGGTGTCCAAGTCTGATCTTGCCCCTAGGTATTCCTGCACCATGTAAAACAGACGCTGGCGATGGTTGCTGGAACCGATCATACCTTGGGGCTGCGGACTAAAAAATTGTCTGAACGCATCGGTCAGACGGCCACCTTCTCCACCGCTCCTTCTTTGACTGACCGAAGGCTCAGCAACACGTTGTCCAGGACCAGGATTTTGTAACCTCCCAGTCTCTGGGAACGCGTTGCACAGACCTTTCTGCAAGGTCTCCCAAAGATGTTTCATCCTCTGCTCCCTCTGCGATGGCAAGATAAGGTCCGCAACCTTACTCTTGTAACGTGGATCAAGGAGGGTTGCCAGCCAGTAATGATCCCTCTCCTTGATCACACGAATACGAGGATACTTCCGCAGGCTTTGCAGGATCAAGGAGGCCATGCAGTGTAGGTTTGCTGAGGCATTTGGTCCGGAGTCCTCTGGGTCACTCAGGACGACATGATCCGCAACCACCTCCTCCCAGCCACGTACAAGTCCATGGGTTTCTTGGGACTGTAATTGATCCCTAGAAGGCTGCTGCTAATGCTGAGTGCTAGGCTCCACCTCCATGCTAACACAATCCTCCTCCTCCTCCTCGTCCTCTTCCTGTGTGATTGGCGGGCCAGCAGGAACACTGTCTGGATAAAGGGGGCCTTGAGAGGTAAGGAAGTCCATCTCTTCCTCCCTCTATTCTGCCTCAAGTGCCCTGTCCATTATTCCACGCAGCGTGTGCTCCAACAGGTGGACAAGAGGGACAGTGTCACTGATGCATGCACTGTCACTGCTCACCATCCTCGTGACCTACCCAAATGGTGACAGGACAGTGCATGCATCCCTGATCATGACCGACTGGCGTGGCAAAAAAAAAAACAAGCCCCCCTGACCCTTTCCTGGTGTCAATTTGGCACAGATACTCATTGATGGCCCTCTGCTGCGTGTGAAGCTTCTGCAGCATGGCCATCGTTGAGTTCCACCTGGTGGAAATATCACAGATTAGGCAGTTCTTGGGGAGGTTGTATTCCTTTTGGAGGTCAGCCAGCCGAGCACTGGCATTATATGACCTGCAGAAATTCACACAGTTTCCTCACCTGCTTCAGGACCTCCTGTAAGCCCGGGTAACCATCAAGTTAAGGACCTGAGCCAAACAGGGCACATGGGTCAGTTGTCCCTGTCGGAGGGCGGAGAGGAGGTTGGTGCCATTGTCGCAAACCAGCATTCCTGGCTAAAGCTGGCATGGCGTCAACCACCGCTGACAGAATCTCTGCCCCAGTGTGGCTCCTGTCCCCCAAGCACACCAGCTCAAGCACCGCATGGCATCTTATTCCCTGCGTACTTGCGTAGGCCCTTGAATGCCTACGGAGCACCGCTGGTTCTGAGGACAAAGCACAGGAAGAGGCCATGGAGGAAGAAGAAGAGGAGGGGTGGAGGAGAGAGGTGTGTCAGAATCACCAGTAGTAGCAATTTGGAGGCGTGGTAGCGGAACAACCTCCAACACTACTGCATCTTGTCCTGCATCCTTCCCAGCTGCCAGCAGACTCACCCAATGCGCCGTGAAAGATAGGTAACGTCCCTGTCCATGCCTGCTGGACCATGAGTCAGCAGTAATATGCACCTTACTGCTGACCGCCCTGTCCAGCGAGGCCAAGACATTGCCTTCCACATGCCGGTAGAGAGCCGTGAGAAAAAGTGGCGTTTGGGAACCTGCCACTGAGGAACCGAATATTCCACAAACTCACGGAAGGGGGCAGAGTCTAACAACTGAAAAGGCAGCAGTTGAAGTGCTACCAATTTAGCCAAGCTAGCATTCAACTGCTGGGCATGTGGATGGCTGGGAGCAAACTTCTTTCGGTGGTGCAGCAGCTGGGGCAGGGAAATTTGCCTGGTACAATCGGACGTTGGTGTACCGATAGCAGATTGCCCGCAAGTACTTGGCTGTGACACACCTAATTCTACACCTTCATTCCTCTCAGTGCAGGTTTCAGAGAGGACTGAAGGTATAGTGGGGTTGGAGATCCCAGCTGATGAGGAGCAAGGAGAGGTCCGCTTTGTACTTTGGTGTGGGTCTTTTAGGTATGCTTGCCAACTAACTGCATGGCAGGTCGACATATGTCTGGTCAAGCATGTGGTGCCCAAGCGGGTGATGTTTTGGCCACGCGAGATACGCTTGAGACATATGTTGCAAATAGCAGCGGTGCGATCTGATGCACTTGTCTCAAAAAAGGCCCACACCAAAGAACTTTTGTAATAACGCGCAGAGACAGCAGCGCCCTGCACATGCGGAGCTCTGTGGTGTGATGCAGTCGGTGTGCTGCCCTTAAGCTGGCCCCTGGAGGGCATCCTTCCTCGTTGGATATGTGCCTCCTTCTCCTCCTCTCTCCTATCCGGCACCCACGTAGAGTCAGTGACCTCATCATCCCCTCCCTCCTCATCACTGTAGAAAACCTGGCAGTATGCTGCAGCTGGGGGAACATGACTGCCAGATTGCTGTCCTTCTTGGGCACCCCCTCTCTCTGGGCTCACGTTAATGCCTACCTCTAGCTGGGTACCATCATCGGAGCCTTCAAAATGTTGCGCATCCTCCTGGAGCATGTACCCAACACTGTGGTCAAACAGTTCGGGGGACTCCTCAGGAGGACATGGTGGGGCTAGGGAAGGAGTGACTGATGCCACTGAGCCGAGGGAAGAGGCCGCTTTGGCAGCTGCTTTGCCAGACAAAGTACCCCGAGCCTGGGTGAGAGAGGATAAGGACGGCTTGGTCATCCACTCTACCTAGTCTTCGGCATGTTGCGGCTCGACGCGGCCAGCTGCCGAAAAAAAGGACAAGCGTGTCCCATGGCCACGTGCTGATGAGGATGCACCGTGTCCACGACCAGCACTGTTGCCTCTAGACACAAAGCCTGCTTGCCCTCTTTTATTGGCTCGTGACTGTCTGCCTCTCCTTGTTGTCCTTCCAGACATACTAATGGCCTGCAGTAAGATGTAGCTGCACAAAGCTGGGATGTATATATATACTGATTATACTGCAGCTAGCAGAATCAACTGCTTGCCTGTAGTATTATTAGTTTGAGAACGCCAGCAATTGTCTTCAGGTAGCTTTAGGTGCACACTGTGCAAAGGACACAGTACACTAACTGAAAATACTGCAGCTCCCTGCCTGTGGTATTATTTTTATGAGAACACCAGCAATTTTCTTCAGGTAGCTTTAGGTGAACACTGTGCAAAGGACACTGTACACTAACTGAAAATACTGCAGCTCCCTGCCTGTGGTATTTTTATGAGAACACCAGCAATTGTATTCAGGTAGCTTTAGGTGCACACTGTGCAAAGGACACAGTACACTAACTGAAAATACTGCAGCTGCCTGCCTGTGGTATTAGTATGAGAACACCAGCAATTTTCTTCAGGTAGCTTTAGGTGCACACTGTGAAAAGGACACTGTACACTAACTGAAAATACTGCAGCTCCCTGCCTGTGATATTAGTATGAGAACACCAGCAATTGCATCCAGGTAGCTTTAGGTGCACACTGTGCAAAGGACACAGTACACTAACTGAAAATACTGCAGTTTCCTGCCTGTGGTATTAGTATGAGAACACCAGCAATTGTCTTCAGGTAGCTTTAGGTGCACACTGTGCAAAGGACACAGTACACTAACTGAAAATACTGCAGCTCCCTACCTGTGGCATTATTTTTATGAGAACTCCATTAATTTTCTTCAGGTAGCTTTAGGTGCACACTGTGCAAAGGACACAGTAACTAACTGAAAATACTGCAGCTCCCTGCCTGTGGTATTTTTATGAGAACACCAGCAATTGTATTCAGTTAGCTTTAGGTGCACTCTGTGCAAAGGACACAGTACACTAACTGAAAATACTGCAGTTTCCTGCCTGTGGTATTAGTATGAGAACACCAGCAATTGTCTTCAGGTAGCTTTAGGGGCACACTGTGCAAAGGACACAGTACACTAACTGAAAATACTGCAGCTCCCTGCCTGTGGTATTAGTATGAGAACACCAGCAATTGTCTTCAGGTAGCTTTAGGGGCACACTGTGCAAAGGACACAGTAACTCTAACTGAAAATACTGCAGCTCCCTGCCTGTGGTATTAGTATGAGAACACCAGCAATTGTCTTCAGGTAGCTTTAGGTGCACACTGTTCAAAGGACACAGTACACTAACTGAAAATACTGCAGTTTCCTGCCTGTGGTATTAGTATGAGAACACCAGCAATTGTCTTCAGGTAGCTTTAGGGGCACACTGTGCAAAGGACACAGTACACTAACTGAAAATACTGCAGCTCCCTGCCTGTGGTATTAGTATGAGAACACCAGCAATTGTCTTCAGGTAGCTTTAGGTGCACACTGTTCAAAGGACACAGTACACTAACTGAAAATACTGCAGCTCACTGCCTGTGGTA
This sequence comes from Rana muscosa, assembly GCA_029206835.1. Taxonomy (NCBI): domain Eukaryota; kingdom Metazoa; phylum Chordata; class Amphibia; order Anura; family Ranidae; genus Rana; species Rana muscosa. The sequence goes on along the minus strand of CM055118.1, from coordinate 362,521,764 downwards.
TTAGCATGAGAACACCAGCAATTGTCTTCAGGTAGCTTTAGGTGCACACTGTGCAAAGGACACAGTACACTAACTGAAAATACTGCAGCTACTACAATCACCTGCCTGCCTGTCAGTATATTAGGAAGAGAATAACAGGAACGGATCTAGCTAAACTGAATATATATACAACAACTGGGATGCATATATATCCTCTACACACTGTAACTGCAGCTAACTGACACGCAAGCCTGCTCTATCTAATTCAAATGAAATGACACTGTTTCTCTCTCTCTCTCTGTCTATCTTTCACTGCCGCCGCAACACACTACACAAGGCCGCCACGCAGGCGGCCTTATATAGTGTGGGGCGTGTACTAAACCCCATGAGACATAATTAGCCAAAGCCACCCTGGCTTTGGCCAATTATGGCTCTCCGTTCTTACCGCGCTGTGATTGGCCAAAGCATGTGGGTCATAGTGCATGATTGGCCAATCATCAGCCAGCAATGCACTGTGATGCCGCAGTGAATTATGGGCCATGACGCGCCACTCAAATTTGGCGCGAACGGCCCATGATGTTCAAAATTCGGCGAACGGTCGAACAGCCAATGTTCGAGTCGAACATGAGTTCGGTTCGAACTCAAAGCTCATCCCTAGTCAGAGTTCAGGCCAGGTGTGGCAACAGGAAATCAGGCAGACAGGCAGGAATAATCAGGGTCAAGGCAAGCCAAAGGTCAGGACTGGAGATAGCAGCGTGGTCAGAAAGTTGAGTCAAATACTGGATCAGATACAGGCACAGGATCAGATCACAGGCTAAAGTTGCAGATCAGACAAAACTGCACTAGTGCAGCTGCTGTCTTTATAAAGGCCATTTGGTGCCCGCAATAATGGCTAACGCTTATTTTCATGCATGCGCATATTCGCCTGTTAGCACTAATGTTCTTGCGCATGCACATAGGCTTTAGCCTATGCCCCGCAATACGGGCACCTGCAAATGCATGTCTGCGTATGCCATGTCCCTGACACATTTTCTCTTTATCTCTCTCGGCCGTTACCCACCCCTTCCTACATCTACCTCAATATTTTACTCTTCCCCACCTCCCCTCACCCATCTAGGAATTTCAGACAAGACTGTCAGCTGGACTGCTCACCATCTAAAAAAATAATCTTTTCCCTCTCACTGACCTAAATAAGTTTACTTATCCAGTTTGTTCTGTCTCAAGATACATCCAGGGTTCCCTGACTTTATGTTGACATCCCATTGGATCTCATTATTCTTGTATGGTTATACATTAATAAGAATGTACAACCGCTGTTCTGTCATTTTGGTATACTTCTAGACCTCTGGGCCCATGTATCACCCACTTACTGTATTTTCCTCAATAAAATTGTTATGGAAACGAAAAAACCTTCTGAGTTTAGAACCACTTTCATCTTTTACTGTTCATCTCCTGAGCAGGTCCTTTTTGATCCCATGTCCAAATTATTATTTGACAACCTGCCTATGCCGAGCAAGACTGAATGATTCTTCATCTGTTTTAATTATATGTGTTAATCCCTTTTCTATCAACTTGATTTTCCAAGCTGAGTGGTTGTTTTATACATCTGTAACTCATATGTAGGGATGAGCCGAACACCCCCCGGTTTGGTTCGCAGCAGAACATGCGAACAGACAAAAAATTTGTTCGAACACGTGAACACTGTTAAAGTCTATGGGCCACAAACATGAAAAATCAAAAGTGCTAATTTTGAAGGTTAATATGCAATTATTGTCATAAAAAGTGTTTGGGGACCTGGGTCCTGCCCCAGCGGACATGTATCTATGCAAAAAAAAAGTTTTAAAAACAGAGTTTTTTCCGGGGGCAGTGATTTTTATTTTATTTTTTTAAATTCTTTATTTATTCAAAAAGTGGTAGAGAATACATTATTACATCACATTTCCACTATTACAAATCCATTATACTATATTACATGTTGTGTTAATTTGAAATTCCTTCCTCTTTACATAGGTAATCACCATTTATACTCTTAAGCCTCGTACACACGATCAGATATCCTATGGATTCTAATCCGATGGTTTTGTCCATCGGAAATCCGATGAAGCTGACTTCCATCAGTCTTGCCTACACACCATCAGTCAAAAAACCGACCGTTCCAAACGCGGTGACGTAAAACACTCCGATGAGCCGAGAAAAGGGAAGTTCAATGCTTCTGAGCATGCGTCGACTTGATTCTGAGCATGCGTGGGTTTTTTATCCGATGGACTTGCCCATAGACGATCTGAGTTTTCGATCGGTTTTTTATCCATCGGAAAAATTTAAAACATGTTCTATTTTTAAAAACCGATGGAAAAAAGACCGATGGGTCCCATACACGATCGGTTTGTCTGATGAAAACACTCCATCGGATGGTTTTCATCGGTAAAACCGATCGTGTGTACAGGGCTTTATAGTTTACCTAAATTGGAATCCAAATATCACATGCTTTATTCTCAAGTTCTCACTCCTAAATCTCTAATCCTCCCTTTAATTATTTTTTACTATATACCCCGAACCCTACAGAACAACACAAAAAAATAAAATAAAAATAAAGGTTCCTCCCCCCACCCTTCCCCCATTCGCAGCAAGATGCAGAGGTTCTGTGTATTCCCTATGCCGGTGGGCTTCTTTCTCCCGTTCCACCATCCATATTTCTCTTCCCTTCCTCTGAGTATACAAACCGGTCCCATACTGACCACGTCTGGGCATATTGTTCCTTTCTATTTTTAGCAGAATGTACCAAGTCTTCCATGGCCCCGATCTCTCTGACCTTATTAAGCCACCTTGCAATAGAGGGAACTTTGAATGGGGAACTTTAGAAGGGGCGGGTCTATACATTTAAAATACTGAGAGGGAGTTCCCCATCAGGTCCGCTCAGGCACAACCAATGAAGGACAGCGCTGGACATTGGGATCGCCGCGGGACACTGGATTTCAGCGCTGGAATGTTTTTGTTTTTTTTTATTATTTTAAATAAAGGACTTTTTCAAGGTGTTTGTGTGTTTTTTATTTTTATTTTTTTACGCTTTCTTCGTGAAATGGTAGGGGTACAATGTACCCCTTACCAATTCACATAGGGGGGGCGGGATCTGGGGGTCCCCTTTGTTAAAGGGGTCTTCCAGATTCCGATAAGCCCCCCGCCCGCAGACCCCCACAACCACCGGGCAAGGGTTGTGGGGATGAGGCCCTTGTCCCCATCAACATGGGGACATCCTCCCCATGTTGAGGGCATGTGGCTTGGTACTGTTCAGGAGGGAGGGGGGCCGCTCTCTCGTCCCCCCCTTTTCCCCTGCGGCCGGCCAGGTTGCGTGCTCGGATAAGGGGTCTGGTATGGATTTTTAGGGGGACTCCACGCCATTTTTTTAAAATTTGGGGTGGAGTTCCCCTTAAAATCCATGCCAGATCTGAAGGGCCTGGAATGGATATTTGGGGGAACCCCACGTCAAATGTTTTTTTAATTTGCGGCGGGGTTCCCCTTAATATCCATTCCAGACCTGAAGGGCCTGGTAATTGAATTCTGGGGAACCCCCACACTTTTTTTTTTTTTTTATCAATGACTTTTGTATGTATTGCCGGGAGCCGACAATTCATTAATAGCCGCGAGTCAGTTTTAAAAGACTTTTTTTCTTTCAAAAATGACATTTTTTGCAGGGACAGTTCTAAGCACGGGAAACATGCGCCACTTCACATGCATATCATACACACCCCCCAGGTACGAAATTTAAAGGAATATTTCACTTTTATTTTTTCATTTTAAGCATTATTAAAATCACTGCTCCCGAAAAAACGGCCGTTTTTAAAACTTATTTTTGCATTGATACATGTCCCCTGGGGCAGGACCCCGGTCCCCAAACACTTTTTAGGACAATAACTTGCATATAAGCCTTTATAATTAGCACTTTAGATTTCTCCCATAGATTTTTTGAATTTGCCGTGAACACCCCAATTTGTTTGCTGTTCGGCGAACGGGCGAACAGGCAATGTTCGAGTCGAACATGAGTTCGACTTGAACTCGAAGCTCATCCCTACACAGGACCAAATTATATGAAACAGGGTTCCTTCCTCTTTTCCACATTGCCAACACCGGTCTGAGGCCTCAACCGAAAATTTACAAAGCCTCACTGGGGTCTAGTACAATCAGGTCAGCAATTTGTAGTTTTGTTTCTGTATTCACGTACATATTGATGTATTTAAGGCTAAGTAAATAATGTTCTTACGCTGTGTTGGGCTAAAGGTCTTGTTTAGATCTCTCTCCCATTTACTAATAGATAGCATCACAAACTCCTCTGATGAGGTATTTAAAAGCCTATACATCTTAGAAATCACCCGCTGAAGAGGTTCTTTCTCTTCACAGTATAGTTCAAATGCAGTAAATTGATGTCTATAGTCAATTGGTACGCCTAGGGTTCCCAAAAAATGACTTAATTGTAATGCTTGCCAAGAACTTATTTCATAATCTCCTCCTAATCGTGTCAGTGTTGCCATTGTTGGCCAAGCTTCCGCTTGCAGGAAGTGTGATGCTTGAAAGCATCCCTTCTCTTCCAATTTCTTAAACGCTCCCTTTTCCATACCTGGTTGGAAACTGGGATTTCCTAATATAGGATATAAAGGTGATTGCGTCGGGGCATTTCTAAAATGACTACATATCTTAGCAACCAATTTGTAGAGTAACCCCTATAATCGGGTGCTTTTTAAGAGAAGGCGGCAACACTGCATAACACCAGGGTGCTCTACGAAGGGGTACTGGACTGTTGTTCCAGATCTATCCATTGCTTAAATTCCGCATGTCTGCACCAGTCCACTACTCTTCCTAAATGGGCTGCTTGGTAATACCCGCGCACATCAGGAGCCGCCACTCTCCCATACCGTTTAGGCATCACTAGAAGTCCTCTACTGATCCTAGGTCTTTTCTTTGCCCAAATAAATTTTGTAAAGAGAGTATCTATCTGGCGAAAGAAAGTTGCTGGGATCTCAATGGGTAGCGCCTGAAAGAGATATAAAAATTTTGGTAGAATACACATTTTTATAGTATTACAGCGGCCAAACCACAAGTGTAATCCGTGTTGCCATTTCTCTAATATGGCTCGTACTGAATTGTATAAAGGTGGAAAATTTGCTGAGAAGGTATTTCTTATATCTGATGGTATATGTGTGCCCAAGTAACTCAATGCAGTGGATACCCATTTAAAGTTAAAATTTGGTTGTATAGCCTCACGGGTCGGGATAAACCCTACTTGATCTGACTCCACTAATTGGCAAAGAGATGGTTGAAGACGGGTGGCGAGTATTTTAGTAAATAATTTTAAATCCACATTCAACAATGAAATGGGTCGGTAACTACCACACTCCGACGGATCCTTCCCCTCCTTTGGTATTACTGATATATGCGCCATAAGCACCTCCGGCGGTAGTTTGGCAGCCCGGCCCAACTCAATGAATACCTTCACCATCTGATTGCCCAGTTGTGTACTGAAACATTTATAGTACTGTATGGAGAATCCATCGGGTCCTGGTGCCTTCCCGGGTTTGACCGTTTTTAATGCAGTGTTAAGTTCCTCGTTTGAAATAGGTGTTTCTAAATTATGCCGAGTTAAAGATGATAACCGAGGAAGCCATGCTGAGGAGAGATATTCCTCCAATATAGGAAGGGGTGATGGCATTGGAGCCAAATTATATAAAGAAGAGTAATACTCTTCAAACCTCTGAACGATTTCCTTTGGCAATGATATTAATTGTCCGTTTCCCCCTTTTATTTGAGGTATATATGTTGTCGTCTTTCTCTCTTTATGTTTCCCAGCCAGAATTTTACTGCGTTTATCTCCTAACTCGTATGTAATTTTTCTGCCTGATTGTATCACTGCCTTCGCCTTATAACGGAGAATATCCATAATCTGCCGTCTCAGATGCATCAGCTCCCTTCCATCTGCCTGAACCTGTGTCCTCTTATGCCAGAGCTCCAAAGCTTGTATTTCCTCTAGCAATTCTATTATCTGTTTTTCTCGTTTTCTCCTCAGCCTCTATCCATGACTAATCAAAATCCCCCTGATCACTGCCTTATGTGCCTCCCATACCATGCCCGGGTCACTCCCCGGAGTGTCGTTTGTCTGAAAGTATTCTATGATTTCTTTGGCTACATTTTCCCGAATGTCAGGTTTCTGCAGCAAGCTCTCGCCACTCCTGGGAGGGAGCCACGCCTGGCACTGAGAAGCACACCATGACCGGGCGTGGTCTGACCACGTTATACTTCCTATGGATATCTCTACTACTGAAGCTAACAAATAATGTGGAACCAGGAATAGGTCTATGCATGAATATACCTGATGTGGATTGGAGAAAAAGGTGTAATCTCTTTCTCCTGCATGTAAGATCCTCCATACATCTACCAACTGCAGTTCATGTAGTTTCCGCATTATCCCCTTCCTGATTCCACTTGGAACTGAGGAAGTCCCGGAGGAGGTGTCTACTCCAGGGTCCAATGGGATATTGAAATCCCCCCCTAGTATTAACTTCCCCTCCGCAAATTCCATAAGGGAGCAGTGATTTTAATAATGCTTAAAGTGAAACAATAAAAGTGAAATATTCCTTTAAATTTCGTACCTGGGGGTGTCTATAGTATTCCTGTAAAGTAGCACATGTTTCCCGTGTTTATAACAGTCCCAGCACAAAATGAAATTTCTAAAGGAAAAAAAGTAATTTAAAACTACTCGCGACTATAATGAATTGTCAGGTCCCGGCAATACAGATGAAAGTCATTGAAAAAAAACGGCATGGGTCCCCCCCCCAGTCCATTACCAGGCCGTTTTGGGTCTGGTATGAAAATTAAGGTGAACCCTGAACCAAAATTAAAAAAATGCGTGGGGGTCCCCCCAAATTCCATTAGGCCCTTCAGGTCTGGTATGGATAAGGGGAACCCTGTGCTATTTAAAAAAAAATGACGTAGGGGTCCCCCTCAAAATCCATACCAGACCCTTATCCGAACACGCAACCTGGCAGGCCGCAGGAAAAGAGACAAGAGACCCCCTCTCCTGAACCATACCAGGCCACATGCCCTCAACATGGGGAGGATGTCCCCATGTTGATGGGGACAAGGGACTCATCCCCACAACCCTTGGTGGTTGTGGGGGTCTGCGTGTGGGGGGGCTTATCGGAATCTGGAAGCCCCCTTTAACAAAGGGAACCCCCAGATCCCGGCCCCCCTATGTGAAATGGTAACGGGGTACATTGTACCCCTACCATTTCACCAAAAAAAGTGTCAAAAATGTTAAAAACCACAGTACACAGCTTGGGACAAGTCCTTTATTTCAGCAATGTAAATCCATTCTCGATCTCCAGCGATGTAAATCCATTCTCGATCTCCAGCGATGATACTTAGTAAAAAAAAACAAAAAAACAAAGACGCCGACATGATCTTGCCTCCATGGGAGGCAGCCGACCAATGACGCTCTCCAGCCTGACAGCTCTTATATAGCTGAGGGCGGGGCCACCCATCACGTGCACGGGTGACCCCGCCCCCCTCTGACGCAATGGGGAAACACAGGGGTTACCTAGTGACATGTACAGAAGACCCTCCCCCTCTGACGCAACGTGGGCACGGGTGGCCCCGCACTCAGCTATATAAGAGCTGTCAGGCTGGAAAGCGTCATTGGTCGGCTGCCTCCCATGGAGGCAGGATCGTGTTGACGTTGTTGTTTTTTATTTTTATTTTATCTCCGTATTATTGCTGGAAATCGAGAATGGATTTACATTGCTGGAGATCGAGAATGGATTTACATCGATGGAATTTTTTTTTTCTCTTTTTTTTTTCTTTTTAATAAAGGACTTGTCCCAAGCTGTGTACTGTGGTTTTTAAAAAAATGTACACTTTTTTTTGTGAAATGGTAGAGGTACAATGTACCCCGTTACCAATTCACATAGGGGAGGCTGGATCTGGGGTTCTCCTTTGTTAAAGAGGGCTTCCAGATTCCGATAAGCCCCCCGCCTGCAGACCCCCACAACCACCAGGCAAGGGTTGTGGGGATTAGGCCCTTGTCCCCATTAACATGGGGACATCCTCCCGATGTTGAGGTCCTCAACAGGTCATGTTTTCAGGCTTTCCATTATTTTGCACAGGTGATTTGATCAGTTTCACTGCCTTAGTAATTACCACAGCCGTTTCATCTGAGGGAAATCCTGAAAACATGACCTGTTGGTGCACCTTGAGGACTGGAATTGAGAAACACTGCTATAGACACCCCCTAGGTACGAAATTTAAAGGAATATTTCACTTTTATTGTTTCACTTTAAGCATTATTAAAATCACTGCTCCCGAAAAAACTTCAGTTTTTAAAACTTTTTTTTGCATTGATACATGTCCCCTGGGGCAGGACCCGGGTCCCCAAACACTTTATATGACAATAACTTGCATATTAACCTTTAAAATCAGCACTTTTGATTTCTCTCATAGACTTTTAAAGGGAGTGCAGCAGCTTTCGAATTTGCCACGAAATTGTTCGCTATTCGGCGAACGGGCGAACAGCCAATGTTCGAGTCGAACTCATGTTCGACCTGAACATAAAGCTCATCCCTACTCATATGTCTAACAAAATGGAAATTCCTACAGCTCAAGAAAGGGAAACAGAAGCTTGAAAAAGTTGCAGCAGCTAAACTCAATTAGACAAATCATCCAAAACCCCTTCACGCCGACCGTACGCAAATTGTGTTCATTGCTTGAAGGGGTTAAACCGGGGTAATGCCTGCAGCTGCAGGCATCACCCTGGTACCTTTTTTTAGAGCCAGCGGTTGGCTTTTTAATGATAACAACCAATGCAGCTAAAAGTCGCTCGGCTGTTATCTTAAAGGATCGGGAGTGGATGCCGCCTTCCGCCGCTCTTCCCAGGCCTCCTATTCCACCAGGAGACCCGAGACACCAGTTGGCACGTCCGCCACCTAGGATTCAGCTTTGACCTGGTCTCCGATGTAAAATCCCGGAAAGCAACGTCACTTCCGGGTTTACTCGGCTGCCAATGGTGGCAATTTGAAAAAAAATTACAGCATTCAGAATCGCCGATTTTGGAGATCTGAATACTTTTAATTGCAAAGGAGGGATTGAACGTCATTTAGACCCCCAATCCCGCCATAAAGAGTACCTGTCACCACCTATTACTGTCACAAGGGATGTTTACATTCCTTGTGACAACAATAAAAGTGATCAGATTTTTTTTAAAGGGACAATGTAAAAAAATACAATAAAATAAATAAAAATATTTTTTTTTAAAGTGCCTATTCCCCGCGTGCTCGCGCAGCAAAGAAAACGCAAACGGAAGTCGCGCCTGCAAATGTAAACGGTGTTCAAATCACACATGTGAGGTATCGCCATGATCGTCAGAGTGAGAGCAATAATTCTAACCTGGTAATCATTATTTTTTTTTAAAGCATCGCCTTTGGAGATTTTTAGGTACCATAGATTGTCGCCATTCCACCAGTGTGCGCAATTTTAAAGCATGACAGGTTAGGTATCTATTTACTCGGCGTAACATCATCTTTCATGTTATGCAAAATAATTGGGCTAAATTTACTGTTTCTTTTTTTTTTTTTTATTCATGAAAGTGTATTTTTTCCTAAAAAAAAATTGCGTTTGAAAGACAGTTTAAAAGACTGCTGCGCAAATACGGTGGGACATAAAATATTACAACAATTGCCATTTTATTCTCTAGGGTCTCTTCTAAAAATACATATACATATATATATATATATATATATATATATATAATGTTTGGGGGTTCTAAGTAATTTTCTTGCAAAAAATATGGATTTGAACTTGTAAGCAACAAATGTCAGAAATAGGCGTAGGCATGAAAGGGTTAAGATTGGTAATAAAATGAATAAATAAAAATCAATCAGAGTTCACAAAAATACATAAAAATCAGTTAACATCCCAAAAGCAAAAATAAATCCACTCCTATTGTAATAAAATATGCAGATGAAAGTTAAAATGTGGTAATCACACCGACTGTTACAAAAGTATCTGGTAGTACTGCACAGGAATTAATGTAATAGTCTCACTTGCTTCTGTCCATTTTTTGATTGAGTAGTATCCAGTTTTGCAGTTGATTTAAATAGGTATGGGGTACATAATACCTCTGGTCATTCAGAGAAAAAAATTGTAATCTAGAAATAAAGACACCCAAACATTTGAAAAGTTCTTTATTGCAAAAATATCCCCCTACAACCCTCAAAATGTTTTACTCATAGTAAATCCATCATCAATCACACTGTCCAGTAGGGAAGAGCTTTATGTTCGAGTCGAACATGAGTTTGACTCGAACATTGGCTGTTCGCCCATTCCGCGAACAGCGAACAATTTGGGGTGTTTGCGGCAAATTCGAAAAGCCGCGGAACACCCTTTAAAAGTCTATGGGAGAAATCTAAAGTGCTAATTTTAAAGGTTAATATGCAAGTTATTGTCATAAAAAGTGTTTGGGGACCCGGGTCCTGTCCCAGGGGACATGTATCAATGCAAAAAAAAGTTTTAAAAACTGCCGTTTTTTCGGGAGCAGTGATTTTAATAATGCTTAAAGTGAAACAATAAAAGTGAAATATTCCGTTAAATTTCGTACCTGGGGGGTGTCTAAAGTATGCCTGTAAAGTAGTGCACGTTTCCCGTGTTTATAACAGTCTCTGCACAAAATGTAATTTCTGAAGGAAAAAAAGTAATTTAAAACTACTCGCAGCTGTAATGAATTGACGGTCATGGCAATACAGAGAATAGTCATTGAAAGTCATTGAAAAATAAAAAATAAATGCATGGGGGTCCCCCAAAATTCCATTAACAGGCTCTTCAGGTCTGGTATGGATACTAATGGAAACTCCGTGCCAAAATAAAAAAAAAATGGTGTGGGGTTCCCCCAAAAATCCATACCAGACCCTTCAGGTCTGGTATGGATTTTAAGGGGAACCCCACACCAGAATAAAAAAAATGGCATGGGGTCCCCCAAAAATCCATACCAGACCCTTATCTGAGCACGCAACCTGGCAGGCCCCCTTAACCGTACTAGGCCACATGCCCTTAACATGCGACGATACATGAATCTCCAGCGATGCGGCGAGTCTCCAGCGATGAACGACGCACATCTTCCCTGCACCGGAGCCTCCCGGCTAATGACGCGCAAGCAGTGTTGACAGTTCTTTTATAACCGAGGTCAGAAACCGTGTTAGAGGGGGCGGGGTTACCCGTCATGTCACGGGTGGTCCCGACCTCGGTTATAAAAGAACTGTCAAACACTGCTTGCACGTCATTAGCCGGGAGGCTCCGGTGCAGGGAAGATGTGCGTCGTTCATCACTGGAGACTCGCCACATCGCTGAAGATTCATGAATCGTCGCTGGACAGACTGCATTACAATGCTGAAATGGCTTTTTCTTTTCTTTTTTTTAAATAAAGGACTTTTCACAACTGTGTCTGTGTGGTTTTTAAAAATTTTGACATTTTCTTTTGTGAAATGGTAGGGGTACAATGTACCATGTTACCAATTCACATAGGGGGGCGGAATCTGGGGGTCCACTTTGTTAAAGGGGGCTTCCAGATTCCGATAAGCCCCCTGCCCGCAGACCCCCACAACCACCGGGCAAGGGTTGTGGGGATGAGGCCCTTAACCCCATCAACATGGGGACATCCCGCCCCATGTTGAGGGCATGTGGCCTGATATGGTTCAGGAGGGGGGGCGCTCTCTCATCCCCCCTCTTTTCCTGCGGCCTGCCAGGTTGCGTGCTGGAATAAGGGTCTGGTATGGATTTTTGGGGGGAGTTTTTTTTTATTCTGGTGCGGGGTTCCTTTTAAAATCCATACCAGACCTGAAGGGCCTGTTAATGGAATTTTGGGGACCCCCACGCATTTTTATTTTTCAATGACTTTTAATTATTTTTCTCTGTATTGCCGGGACCGACAATTCATTACAGCCGCGAGTAGTTTTAAATCTTATTTTTTTTCCTTTAGAAATTACATTTTGTGCAGGGACAGTTATAAGCACGGGAAACTTGCGCTACTTTACAGGCATACTATACACACCCCCCCAGGTACGAAATTTAAAGGAATATTTCACTTTTATTGTTTCACTTTAAGCATTATTAAAATCACTGCTCCCAAAAAAACTGAAGTTTTAAAAAAAAAAATGCATTGATACATGTCCCCTGGAACAGGACCCGGGTCCCCAAACACTTTTTATGACAATAACTTGCATATTAACCTTTAAAATTAGCACTTTTGATTTTTCATGTTTGTGTCCCATAGACTTTAACGGGGTTCGCGTGTTCAAACTAATTTTTTGCCCGTTCGCATGTTCGGGGGCTGTTCGGCTCATCCCTACTGTCCAGCAATGCAGATCCATATCAATCATGATGCCAGATGACTGCCAACCCGCTGAAATAAAAAAATGCTACCACTGACACACAATTTCTGTAAAAACTCCCTGCCTATACATGGATGAAAAATAAGCCAGTCCCTGCTGAACTGGCTGATTTTCAATTGATGTATGGCTGGCTAAACAGTACTGAACCCCTCATACAGTTTGGGATTAAATCGCTTATTATACAACTTCATTGTTTGGCTAAGTGTCTTTATCAGAGACCTTAGACTAGACAGTTTTTTCTCCTAACATTACAGTCACCATTGATGTGTATCATGCTTTGATAAAGGCTTAGGCTGAAACACGTCCGTTTTTGGATGATGTTACTGCTATAATGCTATAATTACGTTTTCTGTGGAGAAGCTGTTGAGTTGCTGGCTTGTACTTGTTATGGATTCATTGATGTGTATATTGTCATCATATCTCCTCTTAACCACTTCTGCCCGCACTATAGCCAAAGGATGGCTACAGCGCAGGCTTCCAGTGCTGAGAGGGCATCCATAGACATCCTCCCATGATTGCACTGCTCGCACGCCCCTGCAGCGTGCGGGCGGCATGCTCTATGTTTGTCGAGTCCTCTTTACCACGTGATCAGCTTCAGTCAATAACAGCTGATCATGGAAGTAAACAGAAGCTGGTTATTGGCTTTCTTTGTCCTCATGATCTGCGTGAGTATATAAGAGGAAAGCCGGTATCCAGCTTCTGTTTCAGGGACATCGGTCCCAATCTATGCCAACCAGTGCTGCTAATCAGAGCCAACCACTGCCACCTGTCAGTGTCCACCAGTGCCACCTATTAGTGCCCACCAGTGCTGCTAATTAGTGCTCATTAGTGCTGCCAATCAGTACCTATCAGTGTTCATCAGTGCCACCTATCAGTGCCGCTTATCAGTGCCCATCAGTGCCACCTCTCAGTGTCCTTCAGTGCCACCTATCAGAGCCCATCAGTGCCACCTATCAGTGCCACCTATCAGTGTCTCCTCATCAGTGCCCACCAGTGCCACCTCATCAGTGACCATCAGTGCCACCTATCAGTGCCACCTCATCAGTGTCCATTAGTGTAGCCTATCAGTGCCCATCAGTGCAGCCTCATTAGCGCACATCAGTGAAGGAGAAAAATTGCCTGTTTGCAAAAAAATATTAAATACCACCAAAAGAAAGCACTATTTGTGTGAAAAAAAATATATAAAAATTTCATTCGGGTACAGTATTTCATGATTGCTCAATTTTCATTCAAAGAGTGACAGCCGAAATGTGGCCTGGGCAGAAAGTATAAGGGTATTAAGTGCACAGTAAGCAAATGGTTAAAGGAAAAACTTGTGAGTTTTTTTTTTGTTTTGTTTTGCTGTCTGTACTCTTGTTAGGGAGATTTATCATTATCACTGATAGTGAAAGAAAACCCCATATTTTGGGTTGTCACCAGAACAGTAATACATGGGGAATCTTCCAATGGGAACATTAGCTCTGGTGACACTGGTGACAACAAGGATCTGCCTCACTTTAGAAGGATTGCCTCTCAGTTTCTGTCTTCTCTATGGGGCAGGACATGAAAAGTAATCTCCCCCAATAAGACTTAGAATGCAAAACAAACAACAACTATATAGGTAATAACCATCCCTTATGCGATCAATTAAAAATAAAAGGTTTGTCTTTAGTTCTACTTAAGGTGTATCTTCTCTCTTTTGTTTTAACTACCTGATTTTCACCAAAGGCTTTAAATAATACATAATTTGGGTATATAAAGCATTTCTCAAAGCATCTTTGATATCTTTATTCCTCAAACTGTAAATAAAGGGGTTCAAAAAGGGCGTAAAAACAGTGTACAACATTGACATGATCTTTTTGATCATTTGTGATTGTCCTTCATTTGGAAGCACATACATGGCAATTAGGGTTCCATAAAATATGAACACAACTATAAGGTGGGAGCTACAAGTGGAAAAGGATTTCAGTTTTCCTGAAAAAGATGGTATCTTTAACATAGTTAAAACAATGTAAGTATATGAAACTACTATCACAATGAATGGCAAGACGATAACAGGAAAACACAATATGGTCAATTCCATTTGAACTCTGGATGTGTCTGAACAAGAAAGTTCCACCAGAGGATTGAAGTCACAGTAGAAATGGTCAATAGTATTTGGCCCACAGAATTCAAGTTGACAAATGCCAACAGTTAAAATTAATGCTATAGAACAACTCAACAGCCAGGATGCAAGAACTGATTTAATACAAATGGCATGGTTCATAATAGAGACATAATGCAGAGGAGAACAGATGGCTAGATAGCGGTCATAGGACATCACTGTCAGAAGGAAACACTCAAATGTTTCAATTGAACCAAAAAAATAATACTGAGTGATGCAGCCAGGAAAAGATATGGAGGTCCTCTCATGTAGAACGATATTTAATATGTTAGGAGCAATATTTGTAGTCAGCATGATGTCAGATATAGAGAGGTGGGAGAGGAAGAAGTACATGGGAGAATGAAGGGTCTTACTGTAATATACCAACATAATGATCAAAAGATTTCCACATATTGTCACAATGTATATAATAAGGACCAAGGTGAAGAGTAGTATATTATATACATCCATGCTATTGAATCCCAAAAAGAAGAATGTGTTGACATTGCCTTTATGCGTGGTCTGTGTGAACAAAAAATCTATAACATTTAAATACAGTATTCTGTAATACAGATTTCATTTTTATATCACACATCAGAAAAATAGTCTGGTTTTCGTTGGAGTTTGATATGTTGGCAGCACATTAAGAAAATAATTGATAAAGAGCATGTGCATGTTAAGGCATGGCATAGCACATGCAAGGCAGGCCATACATTATTTATTATAGTATATACTCGAGAATAAGCCAAGTTTTTCAGCACATTTTTTGTGCTGAAAATCCCCCCTTCGGCTTATACTCGAGTCTGTGTCCATATTCAAATTTGTGCGCCTGATCCCAGCCAGCCGTAGGTCCCCTGGACCCCAAACTTGTTTTCAAATTTATTTTTATTTATCTTTTTTTCAAGTACAAAAAACTTTTACATTTATACAAAATTCGCTTACAAATACATTGTTCCCATTAATTATTCAATATACCGAATCTTGGTATCTATAAGTTACTTATCGTTTAAAAACAATATACCGCTTTCCAAGACTTGTTCATTCCCCAACTTGTTCATTCCCCGACTTAGTTGGGGTAGGCGGTACACTTTGGTGGGGGAGGGTCAGCCACGCCCAGTGACCTTTGACCTCTGGGGACCCGCCCTCTGACCTTTGACCTCTGGGGGAGGTCCCTGTTCAAGAGCCTGGGTCCTAGCCTTATTCTTAAAGGGAAAACCCTAACCCCTAACCCTAACCCTCTAACCCTAACCCTAACCCTACCCTAACCCTAACCATAACCCCTACCCCTAACCCTACCCCTACCCCTACCCCTAACCCTAACCCCTAACCCTAACCCTATACCGTCAATCGACTACATTTACCTTTCATATCCATTCGTCCTAACATTCATTCCCACACAAAAAAAGGAAGTGTTAAGAATGTAATCCCCCCCCGTCTCCCCCCTTCTCCTCTATCTTTTTCCATTTCGTTCATCTCATCTTTCCCCTTAATATCTCTCCTTATTTCCCATTTAAATATATTCCTTCATTCCTTCCGAGAGCCGAAATTTGTCCCATTTTTGCCAAATTTCTGGCATTTGACTATTTATATATCCTTCTTCTCTTATCTGTATTTCCATATATTGTATTTCGTTCATTTCACATATCCATTCTACTATATTTGGGCTTCTATTTATTCTCCATTTGCGCGCTATTATTGTTCTAGCTGCCGTTATCATATGATGTAAAATATATTTTTTAATGCTCTTTATTGAGTCTGAAATTAAGGATAACAAGGAAATGTCTATGTTTAAGTTCATCTTTACTCCCGACACTTTCCAATATATCTCATGAACTTTTTCCCAAAAATTTCTCACCAGTTGACAACTGTACCATATGTGTTCCATGGTCCCCCTTTCGACCTTACATCCCCAACATATATCTGATTGTCCACTATTTATTTTATTTAGCGCGACTGGACTCCAATACCATATCATTGCTATTTTATAATTCCTTTCTTGGTACTTGGTCACTATAGATGTTTTATGAATTATTATAAATATTTTCTCCCATTCTAATTCTGATATTGACCTCCCTGTTTCCTTTTCCCATTTTTTCTGTTAGTTCCCTAAGGGGTCCAGCCGGGAGTAATAGACTGTATATCTTGGCCAATTTTTTAGATGATTTTTGTTC
Source organism: Rana muscosa (assembly GCA_029206835.1). Classification (NCBI taxonomy): domain Eukaryota; kingdom Metazoa; phylum Chordata; class Amphibia; order Anura; family Ranidae; genus Rana; species Rana muscosa. Next base: position 362,505,073 of record CM055118.1, on the reverse strand, counting down.
ATCCATTAAGATTTGCTCAAATTTAGTTTTAGGTCTGTTTATTAAGGGTATTTCTATATGTGTTGCAATGTATGTTTTTAATTGGTGGTATTGCAGCCATTTGTGTTCATGTTCGGGTCCCAGATCTTGCATTTTTGGTATTTTCCCTTCCACTAGGATGTGGGCCACCCTTGCGTTATCCAGTATATTCAATTTTAAGTATTCTGTGGTTGCTAAAGCTGGCGGAAATTCTGGGTTGGAGAACAATGGGGTAATTGGACCCATCATAGTGGATAGGTTCCCCTTTTTTAATTCTGCGTCCCATATTTTTTATGTGGTTCTTGCAAATATTGTTAACTTTTTGTTTCCAGTTCTTAAATGTTTTTTTTTCCAGGGGAGTGCTTTGAGTTGAATACCTATAATATCATCTTCTAATTTAACCCATTGTTTATCCTCAATATTTTGATACCAGTCTACTATCCTGATCAAGGAGGCTGCTTGTAAATATTTTGAAAAGTCCGGTAGTGCTAGTCCTCCCTTTCTCTTTGTTCTATTTAAAGTCTCCCTTTTAATTCGTGGAGTTTTATGGGCCCAAATAAAGCTCCCTATTGCTCTTCTAAACAGATAACGCAGCGGTTTGAAATATGTGTAACATTTTGGGTAGTATATCCATTTTTGTTAAATCGATTCTTCCTATCCATGAATGTGTTGTTCTTTCATATTTTTATAGTTGTTTTATTACTTTTCAGATTGTCGCGTTGTAATTCAATTCTTGTAGCTTATTCAGGTCTTTCGGGATATAGATTCCCAGATATGTAATTGCTACTTTCTGCCATTTGAACGGAAAGTCTTTTTGTAATAATTTCTGTATTTTTATGTTAGTGATACGTTTAACATTTCAGATTTATCATAAAATAACTTTAAAATTCCTCAATTCCCCAAATCTTTTAACCACCTCGCGCCCGCCGTACGAGTATATACGGCCGCAAGGTGGTTGTCAAATGCCGGGAGGCCATTATTATACGGCCTCCTCTAATTTGGCCACTGGGGGGCGCGCGAGCGCCGCCGGCGGCGCGCGCACGTGCCCGGCGCGTCACTGCAATGCCGATGCACTTGCCTGGCGGCCGCGATGTCCGCCATGCACCCGCGATCGGCTGTTACAGAGGCAGGACATGGATCTCTGTGTGTAAACACAGAGATCCATGTCCTGTCAGGGAGAGGGGACCGATGCTGTGTCCCTTGTACATAGGGACACAGATCGGTCACCTCCCCCAGTCACTCCCCTCCCCCCACAGTAACAATCACTCCAGGGAACACATTTAACCCCTTCCTCGCCCCCTAGTGTTAACCCCTTCCCTGCCAGTCACATTTATACAGTAATAACAGTAATTAGTGCATTTTTATAGCACTGTTCGCTGTATAAATGTGAATGGTCCCAAAATAGTGTCAAAAGTGTCCGATGTGTCCGCCATAATGTCGCAGTCACAATAAAAAACACTGATCGCCGCCATTACTAATAATAAAAAAAAAATTATAAAAATGCCATAAAACTACCCCCTATTTTTTAAACGCTATAACTTTTGCGCAAACCAATCAATAAACGCTGATTGCGATTTTTTTTACCAAAAATATGTAGAAGAATACGTATCGGCCTAAACTGAGGAAATATTTTTTTTTTTTTTTAAATTGGGATATTTATTATAACAAAATTCAAAAAATATTGCTTTTTTTTCAAAATTGTCGCTCTATTTTTATTTATAGCGCAAAAAATAAAAACCGCCGAGGTGATCAAACACCACCAAAAGAAAGCTTTATTTGTGTGAAAAAAAGGACGTCAATTTTGTTTGGGAGCCACGTCGCACGACTGCGCAATTGTCATTCAAAGCGTGACAGTGCCGAAAGCTGAAATTTCGCCTGGGCAGGAAGGGGGTATATGTGCCCAGTAAGGAAGTGGTTAAATTCTCTTATTAAGATAGGTATTGTTATAATGGGGTTAGTCACATATATTAATACATCATCTGCATAGACTGCTGTTTTATATTCTTTATCTTTAACTATAATTCCTTGTATACTTTTATTTTTTCTAATTGCTTGTTTGAGATGTTCCATCACTAGTACGTATAGTAAGGGAGATAGTGGGCATCCCTGCCTAGTTCCGTTTGATATTTCTATTTATTCTGATATCATTACGTTTGTTCTTTCTTTGGCCTGTGAATTAGAGTACAAGGCAACAATCCTACTGAACATCTTTGGGCCCATTCCTATCTGGACCAGTGTTTCCTCTAAGAACTGCCATCCCACTCTATAAAATGCTTTTTCAGCATCAATAGATAGTAAGCATGTTGGGATGGCAGTTCTCTGGGTATATTCCATTAACCACTTAAGCCCCGGACCATTTTGTAGCTAAAGGACATAGCTGTTTTCAGAATTTTGCACTGCGCTGCTTTAACTGTAAATTGTGCAGACATGCAATGTGGTACCAAAACGAAATTTGCGCCCTTTTCTTCCCACAAATAGAGCTTTCTTTTAATGGTATTTGATTGCCTCTGCGATTTTCATTTTTTGCGATATAAACGGAAAAAGACCGAATTTTAAAAAAAAAAATGATATTTTCTACTTTTTGTTATAAGAAAAATCGAAAAAACTCAATTTTAGTTATACATTTAGGCCAAAATGTATTCAGCCACATGTCTTTAGTAAAAAAAAGTCAATAAGCGTATATTTATTGGTTTGCGCAAGAGTTATAGCGTCTACAAACTAGGGTACATTTTCGAGAATTTACACAGCTTTTAATTTATGACTGCCTATCTCATTTCTTGAGGTGCTAAAATGGCAGGGCAGTACACAACCCCCCTAAATGACCCCATTTTGGAAAGTAGACACCCCAAGGAAATTGCTGAGAGGCATGTTGAGCCCATTGAATATTTTTTTTTTGTCTCAAGTGATTGAATAATGACTAAAAAAAAACAAAAAATTACAAAAAGTTGTCACTAAATGATATATTGCTCACACATGCCATGGTTATATGTGGAATTACACCCCAAAATACATTCTGTTGCTTCTCCTGAGTACGGGGATACCACATGTGTGGGACTTTTTGGGAGCCTAGCCGCGTACGGGCCCCCGGAAACCAAGCACCGCCTTCAGGATTTCTAAGGGTGCAAATTTTTGATTTCACTCCTCACTACCTATCACAGTTTCGAAGGCCATAAAATGCCAAAATAGCACAAACCCCCCCCCCCAAATGACCCCATTTTAGAAAGTAGACACCCCAAGGAAATTGCTGAGAGGCCTGTTGAGCCCATTGAATATTTTTTTTTGTCCCAAGTGATTGAATAATGACAAAAAAATAAAAATAAAAATAAAATAAAAAAAGTTGTCACTAAATGATATATTGCTCACACATGCCATGGTTATATATGGAATTACACACCAAAATACATTTTGCTGCTTCTCCTGAGTACAGGGATACCACATGTGTGGGACTTTTTGGGAGCCTAGCTGCGTACGGGACCCCAAAAACCAAGCACCGCCTTCGGGATTTCTAGGCACAAATTTTTGATTTCACTCCTCACTACCTATCACAGTTTCGAAGGCCATAAAATGCCAAAATAGCACAAAACCCCCCCAAATGACCCCATTTTGCAAAGTAGACACCCCAAGCTATTTGCTGAGAGGCATGGTGAGTATTTTACAGCTCTCATTTGTTTTTGAAAATGAAGAAAGAAATTATTATTATTTTTTTTTTAAATTTTCAAAACTTTGTGACAAAAAGCGAGATCTGCAAAATACTCACCATACCTCTCAGCAAATAGCTTGGGGTGTCTACTTTCCAAAATGGGGTCATTTGGGGGGGTTGTGTGCCATCTGGGCATTCCATGGCCTCCGAAACTGTGATAGGAAGTGAGAAGAGAAATTAAAAATTTACACCCTTAGAAAGCCTGAAGGCGGTGCTTGGTTTTGGTGTCCCGTACGCCGCTAGGCTCCCAAAAAGTCTCATACATGTGGTATCCCCGTACCCAGGAGAAGCAACAGAATGTATTTTGGGGTGTAATTCCACATATGCCCATAACATGTTTGAGCAATATATAATTTAGTGACAACTATGTGCAAAAAAAAATTGTCTTTTTTCCGCAACTTGTGTCAACATATAAAATATTCCATGGACTCGACATGCCTCTCAGTATATAGCTTGGGGTGTCTACTTTCCAAAATGGGGTCATTTGGGGGGTTTTGAACTGTTCTGGCATTTTATACACAACATTAGGAAGCTTACATCCACTCTTCTAACCACTTGAAGACAAAGCCCTTTTTGACACTTTTTGTTTACATGAAAACATATTTTTTTTTTGCAAGAAAATTATGTTGAACCCCCAAACATTATATATATTTTTAAAGCAAAGGCCCTACAGATTAAAATGGTGGGTGTTGCATTTTTTTTTCTACACAGTATTTGCGCAGCAATTTTTCAAACACATTTTTTTGGGAAAAAATACACTTTTTTAATTTCAATGCACTAAAACACACTATATTGCCCAAATGTTTGATGAAATAAAAAAGATGATCTTAGGCCGAGTACATGGATACCAAACACGACAAGCTTTAAAATTTCGCACAAACGCGCATTGGCGACAAACTACATACATTTTTAAAAGCCTTTAAAAGCCTTTACAGGTTACGCCGTTAGATTTACAGAGGAGGTCTACTGCTAAAACTACTGCCCTCGATCTGACCTTCGCGGTGATACCTCACATGCATGGTGCAATTGCTGTTTACATATGACGCCAGACCGACGCTTGTGTTTGCCATTGGGCAAAAGCAGGGCAGGACAGAGGTGCTTTTTTTTATTTTTTATTTTTTTATTATTAATTTTGCTTTTTTGTTTTATTTTTAAACTGTTGCTTCCATATTTTTTTTTATCATTTTTATTGTTATCTCAGGGAATGTAAATATCCCCTATGATAGCAATAGGTAGTGACAGGTACTCTTTTTTTGAAAAAAACTGGGGTCTATTGGACCCTAGATCTTTCCTCTGCCCAAAAAGCACCTGACCACACCAAGATCGGTGTGATAAAATGCTTTCCCAATTTCCCAATGGCGCTTTTTATATCTGGGGGGGGACATTCCCTCCCACTGCTTGTAAAAGCAGTCCAGAGGCTAATTAGCCACTAGGATTGTTTTTACATGAAAGCCGGCCGCTGGCTGAAAAGAATGATACCAAGATGATACCTAAACCCGCAGGCATCATTCTGGGATAAACATTCAAAGTCCAGCAACATAACAGTACGTTGCTGGTCCTTGTTGGACATGTATTGTAATCTTTTTTTTCATGCAGCCTGTTGGCTGAACAAAAAAAAAGATTGATCGGTGGGTATGCCCACCATTAGAATACCGCCCTTCATCCACCCACTTCTAATGATGGGCATACATGCACCATTTATATATGCCGAAGCATGGGGGCATCTTCCCGCAAAAGTTATGCCACGTACACATGGTCAGACTTTTCCACGGGCAAGCCTCCGTCGGAATTTCGACCGTATGTACGTGGCATTAGGAGCTGCCCCAATGTTCAGCATATATGCTTTTTTTTTAACTGTGGTGGTGAAATCACCTCCTACAGCACTGGAGTCGCAGGGATCAGGCCTGTCTCTGCGAACGCTGCAGTTATGTGTGTTGTGTTTTGCAAGTGACAGTGATCGATCGATACTGCACTTGGGTGGCCTGGGCTGGACGGAGGGGCAAAACGCAGGTGCTAGCAGGTATCTGGGCTGATCCCGCTAACACTGCGTTTTTGGGAACCCTAAACTGCTGGGGACGCTAGTATAGATCTGATCAGATCAGATATTGATCTGTTCAGATACTATACCACTAAGGAGGGTGTATGCTTCACGCGTGGGTGTTAGCGTTACTGGTCCTAACCTGACGCTGCCTGGGGTGTGACGCAGACCCTCTCTGACGCTAAAACCTAATTGATATCACCCGCCGGGCGATCAGGGGGTTAAACCTTTATTGGGTTATATACGGCGGGTGCCCTGACACTTTAAAAAGCAAACTAACTAACCAGCGTCACCCGTAACATTTATATGGTGATTACTGGTGAAAGGGTTAACTAGGGGCAATTAGGGGGTTAAAACCTTTATTAGGTAATATATGGGGGTACCTGACGCTATATAAAAACCTGACGGCGAACCTAAAAAAAAAATACTGGCTACCTATCGGCATCACCGACACTAAGACAACGATCAGAAAAACGATCGCTTAGTGACAGTGATGATAGGGGGTGAAAGGGTTACCTGGGGGGCGATCAAGGGGGTTAAACCTTTATTAGATAATATATGGGGGTACCTGACACTATAAAAGCCTGCGGCGAACCTAAAAAAAAATTATTGGTTACGGATCGGCATCACCAACACTAAGACAGCGATCAGAAAAACGACCGCTTAGCGACAGTGGTGATAGGGGGTGAAAGGGTTACCTGGGGGGAAATCAAGGGGGTTAAACCTTTATTAGATAATATATGGGGGTACCTGACGCTATAAAAACCTGCGGCGAACCTAAAAAAAATTACTGGCTACCGATCGGCATCACCAACACTAAGACAGCGATCAGAAAAACTATCGCTTAGCGACAGTGGTGATAGGGGGTGAAAGGGTTACCTGGGGGGCGATCAAGGGGGTTAAACCTTTATTAGGTAATATATGGGGGTACCTGACGCTATAAAAACCTGCGGCGAACCTAAAAAAAATAACTGGCTACCGATTGGCATCACCGACGCTAAGACAACGATCAGAAAAATGATCGCTTAGCGACAGTGGTGATAGGGGGTGAAAGGGTTATCTGGGGGGCGATCAAGGGGGTTAAACCTTTATTAGGTAATATATGGGGGTACCCGACGCTATAAAAACCTGCGGCGAACCTAAAAAAAATAACTGGCTACCGATCGGCATCACCGACGCTAAGACAGCGATCAGAAAAATGATCGCTTAGCGACAGCGGTGCTAGGGGGTGAAAGGGTTATCTGGGGGGCGATCAGGGGGTTAAACCTTTATTAGGGGGTTTAGGGGGCTACACTGGACCTAAAACTAACTTTAGTGACACTTTTACAGTCACAAATGTCACTGATTGCAGTGATCAGTAAATAAATGGTCACTGCAATCAGTGACACTGTGACTGGGGGCTAGGGGGTGATCTGGGGGGTGATCTGGGGTGTCTGGGGGGGCCTGGGGGGCGATTTATGTGCCTATGTGTCCTGGTGTCAGTGTAGTGTTTTGTGCACTAACCTGCATCTTCTCCTGTACGGCGCTCGGTATATGTGAGCGCCGCAGGAGAGATGACATCACTTCCTCTGCCTGTGTAAACATTACACAGGCAGGGAAGCTCTCTCATTCGCCGGGAGCGATCGAGAGGGGGTGGCCGGAATCGAACGGCTGTCCCCTCATCCCTGATCGCTCCCAAACGAATAACGGCCGCTCACTGTAAAGAAGGGGGGTCCGATGGGACCCCCCAACTATACAAAGGCAGTCACGTAGATATACGTGATTCTGCCTGTCGGTACCATTCTGCCGACGTATATTTACAGTGGGCGGTCGTTAAGTGGGTAATGTACAAGTTTTTATTATATTATCCCTTGTTTCTCAACCTTTCGTAAAGCCTGTTTGGTCTAGGTTTATGTATTCTGGTAACATGGATGTTAATCTATTGGAGATAATCTTTGAATATAACTTTACATCAATGTTAGTCAAAGAAATTGGGCGGTAATTGTTACATAATGTGTGATCTTTCCCATGTTTTGGTATTAATACAATGTGAGCTTCCATACATTGTGTTGTGAAAGTTTGTGTTCTAGATATAGAGTTAAATGTTTTTTTTGAGAATAGGTATTATTATATCTTGAAATGCTTTGTAAAATCTTGAGGTATATCCGTCTGCCGTCTGGTCCAGGGCTTTTGCCCGGGACCAGACCAGAGATAGCCTGTTGGATTTCCTCTAATGAGATTTATTTTTCCAGATCCTCCGCTATTTATTTTGGAAACACCGGTAGAGCAGTATCTTTTATATATTTACAAATCTTTTCCCCTTTATTATCTTGTTTTTTATTTTCCTGTTGGTTGTTCAAGGTATATAGTTTGGAGTAATATGTATGAAAAGTTTGGGATATTTCCATTGGGTCATATGCCAATTCCCCATTTGTTTTTAAAATTTTAACTATGGAAGTCATAGGTCGTTGGGTTTTTAAGGTTCTAGCTAACAATTTCTCTATTTTGTTACCTTGTTGATACCATTGTGTTTTATTCTTATCCCTCAACCGAAGGGAACCTTCATCAAGCGTATATTTATTGGTTTGCGCAAAAGTTATAGCGTCTACAAAGTAGGGTACATTTTCTGGAATTTACACAGCTTTTAATTTATGACTACCTTTCTCATTTCTTGAGGTGCTAAAATAGAAGGGCAGTACAAAACCCCCCCAAATGACCCAATTTTGGAAAGTAGACACCCCAAGGAAATTGCTGAGAGGCATGTTGAGCCCATTGAATATTTTTTTTTGTCCCAAGTGATTAAATAATGACAAAAAAAAATACAAAAAGTTGTCACTAAATGATATATTGCTCACACATGCCATGGTTATATGTGGAATTGCACCCCAAAATAAATTTTGCTGCTTCTCCTGAGTACGGGGATACCACATGTGTGGGACTTTTTGGGAGCCTAGCCGCGTACGGGACCCCGGAAACCAAGCACCGCCTTCAGGATTTCTAAGGGCGCAAATTTTTGATTTCACTCCTCACTACCTATCACAGTTTTGAAGGCCATAAAATGCCAAAATAGCACAAACCCCCCCCCAAATTACCCCATTTTGGAAAGTAGATACCCCAAGCTATTTGCTGAGAGTGTGTAAGAGTGTGTGAGAGGGTGTAATTCCACATATGCCTATGGCATGTTTGAGCAATATATCATTTAGTTACAACTTTGTGCAAAAAAAATAAAAAATAAATCTTTTTTTCCGCCACTTGTGTCAAAATATTCCATGGACTCGACATGCCTCTCAGCAAATAGCTTGGGGTGTCTACTTTCCAAAATGGGGTTAATTAACTTTTTTTAATGAACTGTTGAACTGTCCTGGCATTTTATGCACAACATTAGGAAGCTTATGTCACACATCATCCACTCATCTAACCACTTGAAGACAACGCCCTTTCTGACACTTTTTGTTTACATGAAATCATTTTTTTTTTTTGCAAGAAAATTAAGTTGAACTCCCAAACATTATATATTTTTTTAAAGAAAAGGCCCTACATATTAAAATGGTGGGTGTTGCATTTTTTTCCACACAGTATTTGCGCAGTGATTTTTCAACTGCATTTTTTTTGGGAAAAAATACACTTTTTTAAATTTTAATGCACTAAAACACACTATATTGCCCAAATGTTTGATAAAATAAAAAATATGATCTTAGGCCGAGTACATGGATACCAAACACGACATGCTTTAAAATTTCGCACAAACGCGCAGTGGCGACAAACTACATACATTTTTAAAAGCGTTTAAAAGCCTTTACAGGTTACCACATTAGATTTAGAGAGGAGGACTACTGCTAAAATGACTGCCCTCGATCTGACCTTTGCGGTGATACCTCACATGCATGGTGCAATTGCTGTTTCCATATGACACCAGACCGACGCTTGCGTTCGCCTTTGTGCAAGAGCAGTGCGGGACAGGGGTGATTTTTTTATTATTATTTATTTTGCTTTTTTATTTTATTTTTAAACTGTTCCTTCAATTTTATTTTATTTTATCATCTTTATTGTTATCTCAGGGAATGTAAATATCCCCTTTGATAGCAATGGGTAGTGACAGGTACTCTTTTTTGAAAAAAAACTGGGGTCTATTAGACCCTAGATCTTTCCTCTGCCCTCAAAGCATCTGATCACACCAATATCGGTGTGATAAAATGCTTTCCCAATTTCCCAATGGCGCTTTTTATATCCGGGGGGGGGACATTCGCTCCCACTGCTTGTAAAAGCAGTCCAGAGGCTAATTAGCTGCTAGGATTGCTTTTACATGAAAGCCGGCTGCTGGCTGAAAAGAATGATACCAAGATTATACCTAAACCCACAGGCATCATTCTGGTATAACCATTCAAAGTCCAGCAACATACCAGTACTTTGCTGGTCCTTGTTGGACATGTATTGTAATCTTTTTTTTCATGCAGCCTGTTGGCTGAACGAAAAAAGAGATTGATCGGTGGGTATGCCCACCATTAGAATACCTCCCTTCATCCACCCACTTCTAATGATGGGCATACATGCACCATTTATATATGCCGAAGCATGGGGGCATCCTCCCGCAAAAGTTATGCCATGTACACATGGTCAGACTTTTCCACGGGCAAGCCTCCGTCGGAATTTCAACCGTATGTACGCCGCATTAGGAGCAAAATCGCTCCCCCGCCCCCTGCTGCCCCTTTGCTTTGGCATATATGCTCTTTTTTTTAACTGTGGTGGTAAAATCACCTCCTACAGCACTGGGGTCGCAGGGATCAGGCCTGTCTCTGCGAACGCTGCAGTTATGTGTGTTGTGTTTTGTAAGTGACAGTGATCGATCTATACTGCACTTGGGTAGCCTGGGCTGGACGGAGGGGCAAAACGCAGGTGCTAGCAGGTATCTGGGCTGATCTTGCTAACACTGCATTTTTGGGAACCCTAAACTGCTGGGGACGCTAGTATAGATCTGATCAGATCAGATATTGATCTGTTCAGATACTATACCACTAAGGGAGGTGTATGCTTTGCGCGTGGGTGTTAGCATTACTGGCACTAACCTGACGCTTCCTGGGGCGACGCAGACCCTCTATGATGCTAAAACCTAATTAATATTACCCGTCAGGCCATCAGGGGGTTAAACTTTTATTGGGTTATATACCACGGGTGCCCTGACACTATAAAAAGCAAACTAACTAACCAGCGTCACCCGTAACACTTATTCGGTGATCACTGGTGAAAGGGTTAACTAGGGGCAATCAGGGGGTTAAAACCTTTATTAGGTAATATATGAGGGTACCTAGCGCTATATAAAAACCTGACGGGGAACCTAAATAACAAAATAACTAACTGGCTAACCAGTGTCACCAGTGACACTTATACAGTGATCACTGGTGAAAGGGTTAACTCTAGGGGCAATCAGGGGGTTAAAACCTTTATTAGATAATATATGGGGGTACCCGACGCTATAACCTTTATTAGATAATATATGGGGGTAACTGACACTGGAGGCGAACCTAAAAAAATAACTGGCTACCTAGCAGCACCAGCATAGAAAAACGATTGCTTAGTGTCACAGGTGATAGGGGGTGAAAGGGTTACTTGGGGGGCGATCAAGGGGTGTAAACCTTTATTAGGTAATATATGGGGGTACCTGATGCTATAAAAACCTGGCAGCGAACCTAAAAAAATAACTGGCTACCTAGCGGCACCAGCATAACTAATAAAGCGATCAGAAAAACGATTGCTTAGTGACACTGGTGATAGGGGTGAAAGGGTTACCTGGGGGGAGATCAAGGGGTTAAACCTTTATTAGGTAATATATGGGGGTACCTGACGCTATAAAAACCTGGCGGCGAACCTAAAAAAATAACTGGCTACCTAGCGGCACCAGCATAACTAATACAGCGTTCAGAAAAACGATCGCTTAGTGACACTGGTGATAGGGGGTGAAAGGGTTATGTGGGGGGGCCGATCAAGGGGTTAAACCTTTATTAGATCATATATGGGGGTACCTAATGCTATAAAAACCTGGCGGCGAACCTAAAAAAATAACTGGCTACCTAGCAGCACCACCGACACTAATACAGCGATCAGAAAAACGATCGCTTAGTGACAGTGGTGATAGGGGGTGAAAGGGTTACCTGGGGGGCGATCAAGGGGTTCAACCTTTATTAGGGGGTTAGGGGGCTACCCTGGACCTAAAGGGACCTAACACTAACTGCCCTGACACTTTTACTATCACAAATGTCACTGATTGCAGTGATCAGTAAATAAATGATCACTGCAATCGGTGACACTGTGACTGGGGGCTGGGGGGTGATCTGGGGGTGACTGGGGGGGGATTGTGTGCCTATGTGTACCTATGTGTCAGTGGGCTGTTGGTGCACTAACCTGATGTCTTCTCTCCTCTGCGCTCAGGACGAATAGAGCGCCGCATGGAGAGATGACATCACAGGCAGGGGAAGCATTTAATTTGCCTGGAGCGATCGCGAGGGGGTGGCCAGAAACCAATGGCTGCCCCCTCACCACGGGTTGCTCTCGAACTGATACCGACCGCTCCATGTACCGATCGGATCCCCCACCCATACGAAGGCAGTCACGTACAGGTACGTGATTGTGCCTGTCCGTGCCATTTTGCTGACGAATATATACATGGGGCAGTCGTTAAGTGGTTAAAGGGTGAATTAAGGCCTCTTGCATTGAAGGAACAAAATTTTACTCCTCCCATAGTATTGATACCAGGGGGAGTATTCTGAATCTATGTCGGAGAGAGAAGACAGGGGGAAACCTGAAGAGGGAGAAGATAGAGAGAAAAAAAAATCAACACGCACACCCTACCACTCGTATAGCCTAACACTCTCACCACACTAACTTTCCCGCTACTAAATCGACTTTAGAAAGCCTGTCTTACTTTCGTAAGTTCCCTATCTGAGGGTAACCGGGGCTGCTGTTCCCGATCTGCCGCTCCTCGGGACTAACATGCCACATTCAGGATTTTCCTTTTAAAACATTTATTGGATGATTTTCTTCTTAATCTTTGCTTGTTTTATATTTCATTCAATTACAAATGTGTATGCCATTAATTAATCAATATTTTCAATTCAGAGACATTACTATTCCTTATATCAACATTCAAAGAAAGGAGAGAAAGGGAGAGAGAGAGGTGGGGGAAAAAAAACCTGTTACTCTCTCTACCTTTCCTGTTCCTCTCCTCTTCCACTCCAGGGAAACTCCTCCTTAATACTAAGTTGTTTTATGAGTGAAAAAGGAGCGGGGACCAGACGCCGGAGAGCACCGATTTTTCAAAGCCAGGCACCCCTTCCAAAGACTCCCATGTTGAACGCCAGTCTAGTCACACAGCACCGGAGATCAGGTAGGGAGATTGGGCACAGTGAGGCATGGACACAGTGAGGCATGGGCACAGTGACAGTGAGGCATTTGCACAGTGAGGCATGGGCACAGTAAGGCATGGACACAGTGAGGCACAGTGAGGCATGCACATGGACACAGTGAGGCAAAGTGAGGCACAGTGAGGCATGCACATGGACACCCTAGGCTTATACTCGAGTCAATACGTTTTCCCATTTTTTTGTGGTAAAATTAGGTGCCTCGGCTTATATTCAGGTCGGCTTATACTTGAGTATATATAGTAATTAAAAAAATACCTGTTTGCCCCATTTAAACATTCAAATGTGGATGGGAAACCCTCCTTGCTGAGATATTGTATTCTGACAGAGGGGATACTTTCCCGCCATCAGAATGCTATAGTCGGTGGCACTGAACGATCAGGAAAAACCAAACAGTCTGGTTGTACAGAAGTTGATCAGTAAATCCACTTCTGTACAACCACCCTGTCACTGCATGGACCAAAATTCTGCAAGTCCCTGCTTAACTGGATGAATTTCAATCCATGTATGGCCTGCTTAACCACTTCTTGTCAAGCGACGTACCTGTATGTCACTGGACTTTTGGTGGTTATACTGAGATGATGTCTGCAGCTGCAGGCATCACCCCAGTATTGTTTTTCAGAGCCAGTGGTCGGCTCTCTTGTAATAAAAAGTGGAGTCGCTCACAGCAACGTGGCTGCTAAAAACAAGCAGAGAGAGGGGATACACCCCCTCCCGCCACCTTCCGCTGCTCTTTCGGGCACTCCCGTCCCACCGGGAGACCTGAGCGACCAGCTGGTGCATTCATTGGCTGGCCAGACAGCCGATCAAAGCTGTGATTGGCTTTGATCGGCTGTTCATGAAATTAACCTGGAAGTGATAAATAACGTGTACTCAGACTGGTCTGGAGTGGTAATTGGGGAACCCCAAGGTTCAGTATTGGGACAAATTCTATTCAATTTATTCATAACTAATATAGAGAATGGATTAAATAGCTCAATCTCAGTTTTTGTGGATGACACAAAATTTTGCAGGGCAATAAGTATTTTGGCCAGTTCTGGTCACCAGTCCTCAAAAGGGATGTGCTAGAAGTGGAGAGAGTCCAAAGAAGGGCAACAAAACTAATAAGGGGACTGGAGGACCTCAATTACGAGGAACGACTACAAGCACTAAATTTATTCTGGCTGGAGAAACGACACTTGAGAGGGGACATGATAGTGATTTACAAATACCTCAATGGCGATCCCAGCATAGGAAAAAAACAATTCAGTCGCAAGGAGTGTAAGAGAACACGGGGCCACACAATGAGATTGGAGGAGAACCGGTTTAACCTTAAGATGTACAGGGTGATTTTCACTGTCAGGGCAATAAGGATGTGAAAATCTCTTCCACAATCGGTGGCGGCTGCGGGGAGTATGGATGTTTTTAAGAGACTCTTAGATGTGCATCTTAAAGAACACAACAGTGATATGGGAAACTATAGACACTGACACACGTGCACCAACACAGGTTGAACTGGATGGACTATTGTCTTTATTCAACCTTACCTACTATGTAACTATGAAACTATGACATGACATCACCAGTTTTTGAAAATCAAATGCATTCAAAAACACTGATCTTGGTGTTTTGAATGTTTTTAAAAGAGAAGTATGTTTTTTTGTTATTTTTGTTATTTTTTCCCCCATTATACTTACCTAGGTGAATGCAGCATGGGACTGATGCTGCATCTGTCCCCCAGCATCTCTGCACTGAGAACCGGGCGATCGAAAATCGCCGATGGCTCGGTTCTCACAGATCCTAAAGCGGAGAGCTGCTGAGTGTCAATCAGCAGCTCTCCTCTCTGTTCCTCCATGCTCACTGAAGCACTGAATTGTGGAGGGGTGGGGAGCGGCTGTCTCAGCGTCTCATTGGCTGGCTGAAAGGCCGAGACAGCCATCAGTCCAGGCAGTTGCGGATCCAGACTTCTAGAGTCGGGATGACGCGGTGCCTGGATTGATCTGTGTGACGTCAGCAGAGAGCAGACTTCAGACTGCTCTCTGCTGAAAACAGTCACAGGAGTGCAAAACGAATTGCACTCCTGTGACCATAGGAGAAGTACAGCCAAAACTAGCTCAGGATGGACTTCTCCTTTAAGTGCAAAGGAGGGATTTGGGGTCTTATAGACGCCAGATCTCTCCATAAAGACTACTTGTCCATGCCTATTGCTGTCACAAAGAATTTTTGCATTCCGTGTGACAGCAATAAAAGTGATCAAACAACAGTGTAAAAAATAAATAAATAAATAAATAAATTAAAAAAAAATAAGTGTCTTACGCAAAGGCGATAGTGTGCTTTGGTCCCACACGCACGCAGACAGCAATCGTCTCACACATGTGAGGTATCACTGCGAACGTCAGATTATGGGCAGTTATTATTGTACCAGACCTCTTCTGTAAATCTAAAGTGGTAACCTGTAAAAGCTTTTAAAGCCTCACCCATGGATAGTAAAATGTACGTAGTTTGTCGCCGTTGCTCGAGGGCGTGTGCAATTGTAAAGCATTAGATGTTCGGTAGCTATTTACTCGTCTTGACATAATCTTTATAGATAAAAAAAAAAGTTATGTATTTTGCTTTTGTTTTTTGCATTAAAGTTCAAGAAAGTGTATTTTCCCCCAAAAATTGCGTTAGAAAAACCACTGCACAAATACAGAGTGACATAAAAAAAACGCAAAACCCACCAATTTATTCTCTAGGGCCTCTGCTTAAAAAATATATATAATGTTTGGCGGTTCTAAGTTATTTTCTAGAAAAAAATACTGAATGTTACATGTGAACAAAAAGTACCAGAAAAGTCCTGGACTGGGAGTAGTTAAAGCGGAGTTCCACCCAAAGTGGAACCTCCGCTTAAACCACTCCTCGCCCCCTTACATGCCACATTTGGCATGTCATTTTTTTGGGGGGGAGGAGTGGGGGCTTCAGTTGGAGTGGGACTTCATGTCCCACTTCCTCCTTCCGCCCAGGGACCGCTTAGGCTACACGTCATATCACCTTTTGGCAGCCCCTCCCCGTAGGCGTCACATGACAGTTCCCAGGCAATTGCCTGTCCACTCAGGGAGCGCAGCGCCGCTCGCGCATGCGCAGTGAGTGCCCGGCCGTGAAGCCGAAAGCTGTCAGGGCCGGGTGCCCACAGTTAGGATGGAGGCACCGGCGGAGAGGGGGGGAGAGGAGCGAAGCTCCGTTTGGCCATGTCGCTGGACAGTTGAGCAGGTAAGTGTCTGTTTATTAAAAGCCAGCAGCTACACTTTTTGTATATGTAATTTTTGAAAGGATAAGTTCACCTTTTGGAAAATGTTATACCCATTGTCAGGATGTAGCATAAAACATATTACAGATGCACTGGACCCCACACCCCACTGATCCCCCATTTTGACAGCGAGTAGGGGATCTTCTGCCCCCGCTCACTGTCACAATCTACCAAATATACGGCCATGCAGGACTCTGCCTGACTGGCCGAGACATTCATTCATAGTGTTCTGTCAATGGGAAAACAAAAAGTACCAACAGCCTTTGCAGCTGGGACCAGACTTCTTCTGTAAATCTAAAGTGGTAACCTGTAAAGGATTTTAAAGCCTCACCTATGTATAGTAAAATTTACGTAGTATGTCGCCGTTGCTCGGGGGCGTGTGCAGTTGTAAAGCATGACATGTTTGGTAGCTATTTACCTGGCTTGACAACATCTTTTATATTTTACAAAAAAAAAAGGTTATGTTACTGAAAGTGTATTTTTTCCAAAAAATTGCGTTAGAAAAACCACTGCACAAATACGGAGTGACATAAAAAACTGCAAAACCCACCAATTTATTCTCTAGGACCTCTGCTTAAAAATATATATATATAATGTTTGCCGGTTCTAAGTAATTTTCCCCCCAAAAAATACTGATTGTTACATGTGAACAAAAAGTGCCAGAAAAGTCCTGGACTGGAAGTAGTTAACATGTGTGATAATGCACCCATGTGCACCACCGAGGTGTAAAAGGGACATTAAAATCTGAAAGGTGGAAGTTCCCAAAATATGTAATTTTTTAAAGGATAAGTTCACCTTTTGGAACATGTTATACCCATTGTCAGGGTGTAACATTTAACATATTACAGATGCATTGGACCCCACACTCCACCGATTCCCCCATTTTGACAGCGAGTGGGGGATCCCCCCCCTGCTCACTGTCACAATCTAACAAATATGCAGCGCTCTGCCTGACTGGCCAAGACATTTATTCATAGTGTTCTTTCAATGGGAAAACAAAAAGTACCAACAGCCTTTGCCGCTGTCGGCTTGTAGTTCTCAATGACTTACTAGGGCACTGTTGAGCGCTCTAGTAGTTCATTTAGTCTTTTTGTATCGATCTGCTGTATTGATCTGCTGATCGCGGGTGCAATGCTTTACAGGCTCCTAACAAAAAAAGAATGAATGCATATTTTTTTACCTGCAAAAAAAAATGTGTTTATAATTTTTTGGAAAGGTGAACTTATGTTTTATATCTTACTAGAAGAAAAATACTTTAGCAACATTGCTTTCCATAAAAATATAATATTTAAGAAATTGAACTCAAATCACTAAGTTAAATGTACTTACATTATTCAAAGTCAATTCCTGATGAAAATTCATGTGTGGTTGTAAGTTAATTGCAATTCAGATAAATCAAAAAACACATTTTTTCGATTTTTCTTTTAAATTAATAATTAGTAATTAAAATGCAAAATAAATATGCCATTCAAGAAAAAATAATAACATGTATCTTCTTCATGAGAAATGTTTACATTTAAAAAGAAAAAAAATCATAGATATATTAATAAATGAGCAGTAAAGAAAAAAGACTAAGAAAATGTACTGAACATGTAAAATACAATGTGCATCAATGGATAGGCACATTTGACCAAATACGTAACCCTTTTGCACAACAGTATTTATATTTTTCTTTGAAGAGCATAAAATGTTCCATGGAGAATATTCTAGACCTCTAGTGGGTTTTATGTTTGTGACTTTGATTTAAAAAAAAAAGTAATATTTTCTAGAAAATTATATAATTGCTCAGAGATATTATTGTAAAAAAAACATTTAAGCCCTGTACACACGATCAGTTTAACCAATGAAAACCGCCCGAAGGATTGTTTTCATCAGACAAACCGATCGCGTATGGGACCCATCGGTCTTTTTTCCATCGGTTTTAAAAAATAGAACATGTTTTAAATTTTTCCAATGGATAAAAAACCGATCGAAAACTCTGATCGTCTATGGGCAAGTCCATCGGATAAAAAACCCACGCATGCTCAGAATCAAGTCGACGCATGCTCAGAAGCATTGAACTTAATTTTTCTCGGCTCACCGGAGTGTTTTACGTCACCGCGTTTGGAACGGTCGGTTTTTTGACTGATGGTGTGTAGGCAAGACTGATGGAAGTCAGCTTCATCGGATTTCCGATGGACAAAACCATCGGATTAGAATCCATAGGATTTCCGATCGTGTGTACGAGGCTTAAGACACTTGTGTTTATATATGAAAAAGGGGGCGCTCAAATACTCTTAAACTTAATTAATAAGTGATAACTTATCTAATAAATTATTGTGTGAATAATTCTTAAATATAAACACCAACACAATCCTGTGATGCCTATATACAAAAAGGTGAATTGAAAGTCACCATATATAAATCGATTAGTCCCAATCGTAATAATAACGTGCTGTCAAGCCCACAACAATCAAAGAAATCTATAACACTCAATTATAGAAAAGTCTCATAGATTAAGTTAATGAAAAATCAAATGTGTAACAAATCCAAAAAGTGAAAAATTATTTCAACAAATAATGTTCATAATATATTGAAGTTAATTTCTTCAGAATAGTGCAAAGAGTTAATCCTTCACCAAATCTTCATGTGAAGCTAGAACAAATCTTCAACAAATAATGTTCATGATATATTGTGATTGTTTTCTTCAAAGTAGTGCAAAAGAGTTAATCCTTCACCAAATCTTCATATGAAGCTAACACCCGAAGTGCACAAATAATAGATTGCGCTTACCAAAGGATGAGGACCTCTTTGGTTAAAAAGAAGGTCTTTAACAGCTTGAGCAGGATTGTGCCTGCACACATATGGACAATGCTGGTAGAGAAATGTTGGAAACTCCTCCCTCGGTTAATTAGGCGGAACATGTGAAATACAAGCAAAAGGACTCCATAGTGTAACCCGTATTTATTTATAAAAAGGCAATAAAAATAATGTAAAAAACGTATGTGGCCTAGGTGGCCTCTTACATTAAAAAGTGCCCATCCCGGCACTGGGGCTGCAGGCAGACAATAGGGAGCTCACAGCTCATGGACTCCTAGAAACAGCGTGCACCGAAGCCACCGTTCGCTGCAGTCAGGGACCCAGGATGGAGCGCTGCGTGTGTATACCACGTGACCAGGCTGCGCCGACCGACGTACGTTTCGTGTTGATTACGTCTTCAGGGCGGCGTATGCCTGGTCACTGGGTCACGTGTATTTATTATGAATGGAGATGGAGCATAATTGGTGGGCAGGACAAACGGCTAATCACTCAATGCAGCTGCAGTGCCGGAAGGAGCCCTGATAAACACCATACACATTCCTCAAACCCTACAAACCCATTTAGTAAAATATGATGGAGAAATAAAAATGAAAAAACTTAAAAAATATCAAAGGGACATTAAAGATTTTGAAGATAATAAGGTGTATAAATGGCAAGACACCCTGAACAACGGTGCCTCTCCTGATACATCACTTATCCAAGAGACACAAATACCAGTTCCTCCACTTCTATCTAAAAAGCCGTCTAACAAATCAAGCACTCCTAAAAAAAATCATCAAGCCTGCTATTAAATCCACTACTAACCAATCAAAATCCAATCAGCCTCCCTACAATCCATATCCTTATCCACCAACATATCAAGTGGATACCTATAATCGATATGCACCATTGGATCCTCGATCGGGATACTATGAGTCCAATCATCAATATTATCCACCTAGGCCCCCTAGAGGAAATTTTAGAGGAAATTTCAGAGGGAGACCAGCCCTATCAGAATCAATACCAGGGGGAAGGGAGGGGATGGAAAGAGCCCTATCGTATCCCTCCCAGGTCCCCACATCATCCAAAGGAGCCTATAGAAAGAGAGGTAGAAGAGGAAGAGGCAGAACGAAAAAGAAAAAGAATGAATTAAATGATGGAATATTTAATCTGGCGGGAGCAAAATTTTCTGATCAAGAATTAGAAGTTTTGCAACAAGGGTTAAAATTTGCACCTAATAAAAACATCGATAAGTTTGAATTATTTATCGATATAGAAAAACATATTAGAAAATTGAACATAAAAAAATATTTTGCAAGCCAAACTGTGAATGATGGAGTGACCACAAAAGAAGTCCCGTTTGTTCACAGTGGCCTTAAAAATAATTCAGTGTTTAACCCCAAAAAAGGGTCCAATCATCACATTGAAGTATTTAGAAAAATGGTACAAGATGATGTCAGAGATATGGAATATTCCAAGTACTCCTCCAGTCAACGTATATGGGAAGGGATAAAATTAATAGAAGAAAATAAGCAAATAGTGGTCAGACAGGCCGACAAGGGGGAGGGCTAGTAGTGCTAACTAAAGAGTATTATTTTATGGAAATGGAAAGACTCTTGCAAGATAAAACTACTTATCAACCTATCAATGGGAATCCTACAGTACAATTAAAAGCGCAACTTCGAAATTGGATAGAGGAAGGACTATATAAACAGATCCTGAACCAGAAAGAAGCTAATTACCTTATGATTCATGCTCCTAAAGTACCGGTAATGTACATATTACCCAAAATGCATAAAAACAATGAATTCCCCCCAGGGCGACCTATAATTAGCGGAATTGAATCTTTATTTTCTAGGCTTGGTGAGTATCTAGATGGTTTTTTTAAACCACTAGTATCTCTTAGTCCCTCCTATCTGAAAGATAGTAGAGACCTAATAGTGGCACTCCAAACACTCCAAGCTACTCCAAATATGCTGATGGTAACGATTGACATTGAGTCGCTCTATACCAACATTAGACATTCAGATGTGTTGGAAGCACTGCAATGGGCGCTTAGTAAACAATCTAATTTTAAAAAAAACCAAATAAATTATCTGATTAGTGGACTCGAATTGGCCATGAAAAATAATTTCTTTTGGGCAAACAATCATTACTACAACCAAATTGGGGGCGTGGCGATGGGGGCTCGCTATGCCCCCAGCGTGGCGAATGTAGTATTGAATAAATGGGAGCATGAATCAATTTATTCAAATAGGAATCCGTCACTATATTTCTATCGTAGATATATAGATGACGTGATTGTAATTTGGAATGGATCGGAAATTAATTTAGACCATTTTCTGGCAGAGATGAATATAAACCAGTATGGCTTGAAATTCACAGCAGAACATAGTCTAAACTCAGTCAATTATTTAGATCTTACAATTACCAAAAAAGATATAAAGTTTGAGACTAAAACTTACTTTAAAAAGACCGATAGAAATGGATTTGTGCCTACTTCTAGCTGCCACCATCCTCAATGGATTGGAGCAGTGCCAAAGGGCCAATATATGCGCTTAAAACGTAATTGTACTAGTAATGAAGAATTTAGTGTACAGGCGGATATCCTTACAAATAAATTTTTAGAAAAAGGTTATAATATGGAGACCCTTGGAAAAGTGCTGGCCCAGGTGTCCTCTATAGATAGAAACACCCTATTGGTAGCCAAGCCTAAAAAAGTACATGGAGGAGAACTAGCGTTTGTGTCGGGTTTCCACAGACAATTTAGAGAAGTTGAAACTATCTTTAGGAGGCATTGGCCGATACTTCTTAAAGATAAGGATTTAGAGTGTACTATTACATCCAAACCCAAGTTTATATATAGGAGGGCTCCAGGCCTGAGAAACCGCATTGCCCGAAATGTACCAGACCCCCCGAGGAAACTTGGGACTTTTTTGGATGGTTCTGGGTTTTACCATTGTACTCGTTGTAAAGCCTGTAGAACGACGAGAAAATCAGGAGATCCTAAAAAAGTGACACATTTTCAATCTAATGTGACAAAAGAGAAATTTAAAATAAAACCTTTGATAACATGTAATTCCGATCATGTTACCTACGTCCTGGAGTGTCCTTGCTCTCTCCAGTAAGTGGGAAGAACTACCCGCCAGTTAAGAGTAAGGATTAATGAGCATCTAGCGAATATAAAGAAGGGCTTTCCAAAACATAGTGTGTCCAGACACTTCAAAAGCCACCATCAAAGTGATCCCAGTCTTTGTAAATTTTTTGGAATAGATAAAATCTCAAATCACTGGAGAGGGACACATATGAAGAGGGCCATATCACAAAATGAAACCAGGTGGTTGTATAAATTAAATAGTATGCAGCCCTATGGTTTAAATATCGAGATAGATTTAAACTGTTACCTATCAAATGACTAAGTGATGGACATTCCTCCAGCGGGGAACCATTTGGCACCTTTGAAGGTAACAGTTTTTCCACCTTCCCTCTTCCTTTCCTTTGGACTAGATCCAAGATGGGTTAATTTTTATCATGAACACACCACTGGGGAATATTATGAGGGAATAAATTAATTTCTCCTGATATAGATTTATATTTAATAAGCATGGAATTCCAAACATAAATATAGCCATAAATATATATTGGTAAATATGTCTCCCGCTTGGTAGGTTGGTCCAATAACCATGTTTCCAATATATGGTTAATATA
Organism: Rana muscosa; assembly: GCA_029206835.1. NCBI lineage: Eukaryota > Metazoa > Chordata > Amphibia > Anura > Ranidae > Rana > Rana muscosa. The sequence goes on along the minus strand of CM055118.1, from coordinate 362,482,175 downwards.
TAGTGTAAACCACTTATCTAATTTACCATCAATATTAAATGGCCAATACGAGTTTTAATATTGGGGACGGTATGTACTGTCAATTAAATAGTTGAGAACGGACCGACATAATAATAAAAAAAAAAAAAATTTCCCCAATGTTTAAATGTAATGTCAGATTGGCCACATTGTGATCTAAATCCATATGCAATCATATGGGTATGGTTTTCTATCTAGAGGGCTCCATCTAGTGGCCAAAGAATATTTGACATGTCATTAGTATTATATATTGTCATAGATTATTCGTTGCAAATAATATAAAACTATTTCCTATTATATATGAAAATAGCGGCAATTAGAAAGACCAACTTTTATATATATTATTTATTTTAAGTTTGTAAAATTGAGGAATGTGTATGGTGTTTATCAGGGCTCCTTCCGGCACTGCAGCTGCATTGAGTGATTAGCCGTTTGTCCTGCCCACCAATTATGCTCCATCTCCATTCATAATAAATACACGTGACCCAGTGACCAGGCATACGCCACCCTTAAGACGTAATCAACACGAAACGTACGTCGGTCGGCGCAGCCTGGTCACGTGGTATACACACGCAGCGCTCCATCCTGGGTCCCTGACTGCAGCGAACGGTGGCTTCGGTGCACGCCGTTTCTAGGAGTCCATGAGCTGTGAGCTCCCTATTGTCTGCCTGCAGCCCCAGTGCCGGGATGGGCACTTTTTAATGTAAGAGGCCACCTAGGCCACATACGTTTTTTACATTATTTTTATTGCCTTTTTATAAATAAATACGGGTTACACTATGGAGTCCTTTTGCTTGTATTTCACATGTTCCGCCTAATTAACCGAGGGAGGAGTTTCCAACATTTCTCTACCAGCATTGTCCATATGTGTGCAGGCACAATCCTGCTCAAGCTGTTAAAGACCTTCTTTTTAACTAAAGAGGTCCACATCCTTTGGTAAGCGCAATCTATTATTTGTGCACTTCGGGTGTTAGCTTCATATGAAGATTTGGTGAAGGATTAACTCTTTTGCACTACTTTGAAGAAAACAATCACAATATATCATGAACATTATTTGTTGAAGATGTGTTCTAGCTTCACATGAAGATTTGGTGAAGGATTAACTCTTTGCACTATTCTGAAGAAATTAACTTCAATATATTATGAACATTATTTGTTGAAATAATTTTTCACTTTTTGGATTTGTTACACATTTGATTTTTCATTAACTTAATCTATGAGACTTTTCTATAATTGAGTGTTATAGATTTCTTTGATTGTTGTGGGCTTGACAGCACGTTATTATTACGATTGGGACTAATCGATTTATATATGGTGACTTTCAATTCACCTTTTTGTATATAGGCATCACAGGTTTGTGTTGGTGTTTATATTTAAGAATTATTCACACAATAATTTATTAGATAAGTTATCACTTATTAATTAAGTTTAAGAGTATTTGAGCGCCCCCTTTTTCATATATAAACACTCATTCAGATAGGAGCATAAGACTCCATCCGCAGGGGAGCAGCCGTTATATATAATTTGTATATTTATTTATATATAACTTTTTTTTCACATAATTTTGTATATAATAATTGGCGCTGAATCACAACAATAGAAACATTTAAGACACTTGTGTTGAAAAAAATACTGTATGTGGGCTGCCATTACTGACCTCAGAATTTAAGCATGCTTGTTCCCTGGACATCATACCAATAGCAAAGCCCTGACTAATGGAATCCCGTTGTCCAATGAGACTGACCCAGTAACAGTAAGGGCAATGTTATTGAATAGAAGCATGGAAATTGGTGGAGCTTAGGCTTGTGCAATTAGTTTCGTAGTGAATCAAAAATTCGTACGAATTTAGCAACTTTCAGATGTTCGGAAGCATTCAAATTTCCGAACAAAGCAATTACGAATAAAACCGAATCCGAAATAAATTATATCGCAAACAGCGAATGCCCGAATGCCTTCGGCATAATTCGTTGTTGCGTTAATGCGGCCTAATGCAACAGCAAGTCGACATGTTGTGATCCGTCATGGAAAATTACCAATCAACGAACCAAAAAAAAGTTATGAATGTACAAATCCATTCGAAGCACAATAACACTCTTCTCTGCTCTCTACTCCTCCCTCACCATTCTAAACTCCCTCTCAAAATTAAAATACAAAAGTATAAAAGTAAAATATGAGATTTTGAATCGTTACAAATAACCGCAATGTATTTAGAAAAGTACGAATCCATTCGAAGCACGTTAGGCAGCGCCATTGTGAGAAAGACACGGAAAATTACGAATCAACGAACCAAAAAAGTTACAAATGTACGAATCCATTCGAAGCACGTTAGGCAGCGCCATTGTGAGAGAGACACGGAAAATTACGAATCAATGAACCAACAAAAAAGTTACGAAAGTTGGAGTTGTGTCCAGAATCAACGAAAAACAATGTACTCTACAGAAAGTACGAATTATAAATCAACTAAAAATAGGGCTTATATTAATACGAATCATTCCGATTTAAAGAAAAATGTTGCTTGCGAAAATACGAATTAGTCCGAACACGAAAAATCCCATTTAGCAAAATTACGAATGATTACGACTCAACAGGACAGAAAAGAATTTAAACTAAACTAAACAAATTTTTCCGTCGTGCACAAGTCTAGTGGAGCTTAACCATGAACACTGGGAAAGTCTGGCCCAGTAGCAAAGTGAACCTTAATCAGCGAGCAGCACGGAAGAGGCTTTTATGATTAATAAGAAGAATAGGAGGCAACTTGTGATGACTGCATTTAGGTGTGACATTCATTTTTAAAAGTTGAAAATTGAGTTGAAGTTTCTTTTAAACCCCACCTTTGGGTTCAAGATTCATCCATACATTTGCTTCCATATTGTAGCACCCCTCTTTCCTTACAATAAAAATCTGAAGTCCAGAGTTGAGCAAAAGTGGCTCCTTGACCCCCTAGACTTACAAAAAATGGGTTAAATTACACTAAGCTTCATTAAACCCAAGGAGGGAGCAGTATTGGATTGCAGAACAAGTGACCCTCTGGAAAATAGTGTTGGAGAAGGGGTGAGCATTAAAGGATTGGTTCACCTTTGGAATATGTTGCATATTACACTATATGGTGTAATATGTAAAATGTTCCAGCGGCGCCCCCTCACCCTTCTTCCGTGTGACAGCAGGTGGGGGTTCTTCTCCCCCTCAACTGCTGTCACATTTTTAAATTGGTGCAGCTGTATGAGGTTTCACATCATTCATTCACATAGATCTGTGAATAAATAAACTACAAATCCCATCTTCCACCAAGAGATGATATGTAGTTCTCCATGAACTATGAGGGTGCTGATGAAAGCCCTCATATCTCACCAACACTTTCTTCAGCTTTCAAACTAAAAGCCCAAATGGAGGTATGGGCAAGAAAGCTGAATGGAGAGTGTACAGGAGCATGACAAGACACCAGTGATCCACTGATAGCGGATACAATGCTTTACAGGTTCCTGTGAGAAGAAATATATGAATTTTCTTTTTAAAGGTGAACTTGTCCTTTAACCACTTACTTAATACTGAGCACTTTCACCCCATTTCTGCCCAGGCTAATTTTCAGCTTTCTTCTGTCACATTTTGAATTACAATTGCGTGGTCATGCAACACTGTACCCAAACTAAATTGTTATCATTGTTTTGAGACAAATAGAGCTTTATTTTTGTGGTATTTAACTACCACTGAGTTGTTTTTATTTTTTGCTAAACAAACAAAAAAAAGAGTGAACATTTTGAAAAAAAAAATAGTTTTTATTTGTTCATGTATAAAATTTTGTAAATAAGATTTTTTTTTCTCTTTCACTGATTAGGCTGCACTGACAGGCACTGATAGGCTGCACTAATGGTCACTGATGAGGCAGCACTGATGAGGTGGCACTGATGGGCACAAATAAGCTGCACCGTTGGGCACCCTGTATGGACACTGACACTGATAGGTAGCAATGATGGGCACTGATAGGTGGCACTGATGTGCTCTGATAGGCAGCACTGATTGGCACTGATGGGTGGAACTGATGGGCACTGATCGGCGGCACTGATGAGCACTGATGAGCACTGGTGAGGAGGCACTGACAGGCATTACGGATGGGCACTAAAAGGCAGCACTGATGGGTACTAATTGGCATTACTCATGCGCACTGATTGGCATCACTGGTGGGCATCACTGGTGAGCACTAGTGGGCATCACTCTTGGGCACTGGCAGGCATCGCTGATGGGGCTGCACTGATAATCATTGCACTGATTATCAGTACAGATCCCCCCCGGTGGGGAAAGCCACTTATTGGCTCTGCTCTACTCACACTCTGTCAGCATGAGTAGAGGAATGCCAAAAACTGACATTTCCTATTTTCACTGTGCTCAGCTGTGATTGGACACAGCTGTTCACATCGTAAACAGTCCAAGAGACACACCACTGATCACCGCGCTGCTCGCACCCGGGGGCACACTTGAGTGGCTTGTTCTGAAGGACGTCTTATGACATCCATTCAGAACAATTAAACCACTACCCAGCCATCATTTTGCTCTAGGCAGAGAGGAAAGTGGTTAAAGCCAGAGCTGATTTTTTTTTTTTTATCTGACTGAGATTTTTTATTGTTTTGACCAAGCTGGACTTGTTATTTCACCCTGAAACAGTGCATGCAGGAGTGTGAAAACCCTAGTCCAAAAGCGACTGAGCATTAGGCATAGCCACCAGGTGTTGAGAGCATCATCCAGCATTTGGCAACCTCTAAAAAAGAAACCCAGAATGTCTAGGGAACATATGAGCTTGTCTGGAGGGTACAAGGTACCATCTGGTTAGGACTTTAAATGCAGATTCAAGAGTGGCAACACTAATTGTACAAGTAGCAATGATCGTCCATGAGGCACACCAGGTTTCCTCAGATTAAAAACAAAATCTTTCAATGGGGACACCTGTTTCATAGATAACTGCCTAAAAGGGTAATTCTCACCACTTTATATATACTTTATATAGATATTTTGTTGTATTTCCAGGAACTGAATGGAAATCTCAACAACAGGATAAAAAAAAAAAAAAAAACAGGGCCTTAACACTTCATTGTGTGATCTAAAACTGAAATACAAATGTTACCTACACATATACCTTATGTAGAATTTGCACAATGGAATTGAGCATGTGGGGAAATCATCAAGCCCGTGAGAAATCCACCAGTTACATGACATCAACAATGTTGGTTCCATGGTCCATTATCATGCTTTGACCGAATACACAACAAATACGTTTGCAGATATGTAGTGGGTCTGTGGAGATATAGAAAGGGGTCAGGAGAAACCATTCTATAGTGTAATGCAAATAGGTTTTAAAGCTTGAACTCTGGGCACAAAAACTTTCATTTGAATATGTTCCTCTTTTTGATGTTAAAACTTTGTACCATAGAGGTTTTTTTGACTCTCCCAAATCATTTTGGCAGTTTATGAACCCATAAGTCACCCAATTTGTGTTTGTTTTTTGTGCGACACTGAAAAGGGGTTTTTTATCAGACACACTATTTTGGTGGCCAGAGGGGCCATAAAATGCACATGTCACAAAATAAATTTGTAGTAAAATTTGTTTATATTATTTTTATTATAGTTAGCATTTTAGTTAACCCTAATTCGTTTTTATGGACTTCTTCAACTTCTTCCCTTAAAACTTTTTAATAGGTTTATGTTTTGTAGCACCAAATAAAAAGTGGGGGTCCACTTGGGCATTCTGGGATTGGCTGCAAGAAGATTTTTTTCCCCATCACTGCACTAGTTTATCCCTACCTCTCTTTACCCTTTTTTTCCCATCCAATATTACTTCACAGAAACACTGCGCTTTGGATTTACTCATTGTGACAGACCACCTGGCACCCAACCTCCAGCAATATACAGCTTCCTCCACTCTGGAACCAGGGACCAGGTATTAAAGCTGATTATTGCACCCAAGAACTAGACAAATGCTAGTTAAGATGGCTGAAAAGATTATTGGTGTCTCTCTCCTCTCCATCCTGGACATTTTCCATACACGATGCTCCAGAAAATCTACCAGTAAAGTGAGGGATCCTACCCATCTCTCCCACAGTCTCTTCCAGATCTTGCCATCAGGTAGAAGGTACCGGAGTATCAAAACTAGGACTGTCAGACTGCTCAACAGTTTTTCCCCCAGGCTGTGAGAGCCCTCAACTCCAATCCTCTTTGAAACCTCTTCTACAACCTATAAATTGTGACCAGGAACGTCTCACTTCCCCTTCTTTTTACTCTTGAATATGCACTAGAATCTTTTAATAAATTTGCTGCTACAAAGACTTTTGGAAATATACAGTATATGTACAGTTACGTAGTTCCCAGATGTGTATAGGTTTATAATATTTATTTATTTATTTTTTGTTCTTTACTGTGCTTTTATTCTTTGTATATTTATCTATAATTATGTTTAGTTTGTATGTAGCACCGTGGCCCTGTGAGATACGACATTTTGTTCTACTGTATGTCTTTACGTGTAGTAGAATGACAATAAAGCTTGACTTGACATGACTTGACAACACTAGCTTAGGTGCAAGCTGGAACTGACTTTATTGTAAATTAACACAGAAAATATACTACACAAAATTAAATACGAGCTTGATCACATTATCCTAAAGAATGCAAATGTTAAACAGTAGTGTCAGTACATCTAACATTATATCTAATGAATAGCTAACATATACATAAACAGTAAGCTAATTAACAGCTAGAAAATAACAGCTAACAATGATCTAATTAACAACTAGTCACCTAGAGAAGCCTATGTGACTCAGGTCAGTGCCCACCCAGACAGTTTAATACCAGTTCCTCAGAAAGAAGACCCAGGGCTGTCCAAATCTCATCAACCAACTTTCACTTGTGTAATCTGTCCACTAGACAAGTCATCATAAGAAAAAACTCATACAATGTTCCAGCAGTTTGAAAAAATAAAAATTAATTTATCTTTATAGATTTCTTGAGGAACAACAACTCAATCTGCAGGAGGGTCACCATATTTCCTCTGACCATTAACCTGTACAAGATTAATATTACACCTTTCCATCCACTCCAGAAGGGAAGCTTTATTGTCCTTATGCAGACACGTTGTTGTCCATCATTGAAGAATGATCTGACTGGGAGAAGCAGACAAAATCCCCAGTCTCCTCCATGGGCCATAAACAGTGGGTAGAAGGCTAGCCGCTAGTCCCCTCCAAAAGCTCCTGTTCCAGTCGGGTTTGTCACACTTGTGCTATACAGAATTCAATGCATAATATAATGTATAAGTTTTACTTTCACCATGTCATGAGTCACTGTAAGATTCTGCCTCCAGGCTTGAATTTAGCTGAACAGAGCATGCTCCAGCAGTGACATCATACTGTACCTCCAGTGAGATCTTACCCCCAGTGCATACCCAGATTGGTCTTTCCCCACGGCAATCCCACCTCCAGCACAAACACATTGGTCTTTCTCATTGAGATCATACCTCATGCATACCATTTTGTCCTTTCCTCCGTGAGATCCCATCCCCTGCACATTGACCTTTCGCCAGTACCATCCCACCTCCAGTACACTCACATTGGTTTTGTATCTTTTTCAAGCATTCCCAATTTCCATTTCCCCTTCCAGAGACTCCTTGCTGTAGAGTGCCCACAATCCACACAAATTACACGATAGACCTCTGTCTTCCCCATATACATTACTCACAGATAATACAGAAAACAGTATTTTTGCCTGTGGATGATAAAAGTCAGAGGTGATCTTCATTGAAGACTTGTGACTAAAAAGTTATACTTTCATGTAGAAACAAGGCCAAGTAACTTGTCTATGCATGGAAACACAAAAATTGATGTGGGTAAAAATGGCAAAAGATGTTTTAGACTTTGAGCCAACATTTAAAAAAATTGGCTATAACTGAAAGCTCTTTGTTTTTGTACAGTACTGTAATTGAAAATAAAGTTATAATTCCTTAAATATATACAATAAATAGATGCATAGGGGTTGATTTACTAAACTAAATAGATGGTGCACTTTGCAAAGTGCAGTTGCTCCAGAGCTTACTAATGAGGTAAAATTTCACTTTACAAAGAATACCCAATCACGTGCAGGGAAAATAAAAAAAAACTGCATTTTTGCTGGCATGTGATTGGATGATGGTAGTCAGCAGAGCTTTTTCTCATTTACTAAGCTCTGGAGCAACTTCTCTTGCCGAGTGTTCACTTGTTGTGATTTGCTTGTTTCGTTCAGATCTGTGCAGTAAGGAAGGACTCTTGTTTCACTCCGAACATACTTGAACTAATTTTGCTTGTTCAAAGATTGTGAGAACAGCCAAATTAAATGGATATTAGGCTGAACCAAACCTCTGATTGTAATTGGAAGTAAAACATTTAGCACTAGTATTACTAAATATGACAGCATACCACTCAGGTTGGTTGTTATGGTGTTTGCAACCACTTCCATCCTAACAATTAGCGAGTTATAAAACTCTGGTTCTCTGCTCAGAGCTGTCAAAAAAAAAAGCAGGCAAAGTTTATAACAACATTGCTCAGCGCTGAGAGATAAAAATAAACATTGCATCATTTTGTTCTTTTAGATCAAAGGGATAAACTTTGGTCTATAAATGAGGTCAGTTTAACCACTTAAAGTGGAGTTCCACCCAAAAGTGGAACATCCGCTTGAAGTACTCCTGACATGCCGTATTTGGCATGTCATGTTTTTGGGGGGCCTAGGCCCCTTGCTCCCTACAATCTCCTGGGACATGTCACAGGTTCAGAAGATTTCCCGGCCATTCAGGAGGCCCAGCGCGACTCGTGCGTGCGCAGAGCGCATCCGGCTGTGAAGCCGCAAGCTGTCACAGCCGGGTGCCCACACTAATGATGCTGGAGCCGGGGAGAAGCGGGGAGAGAACTGAGGCTTTGGGCAGCCGCATCGCTGGATCATGGGACAGGTGATTGTTTATTTATTAAAAGTCAGCAGCTACACTTTTTCCAGAAATGGCTGGAACTCTGCTTTTAAGACTGAGGCTTGGTTCACACTGCATGCCGTTGCGGATCACAGAAGAAGTCCTGTGTGTCCTGGTTCACCGTTTCAGGTCCAATTTCAGCCCAAATTTTGGGCTGAATTTGGAATTGAAACAGACCAAAAGATGCACAGGGCTCCTGTGCAAATTCGCACCGGAGCTGCATTGGAGATATGTGAACCAGCTCCATAGAGAGCCGGTCACAATCTCCTGCTATTGCGAATTGGATGCGGTGATCCCACATCCAATACCCAATAGTTTGACCTCAGCCTAAGCCTTTTTTTGACACTTGTTGTTTACAAGTTAAAATCTGTCTTTTTTGCTATAAAATTACTTATAACCCCCAAACATTATATATATATATATATATATATATATATATATATATATATATATATATATATATTTTTTTAGCAGAGACCTTAACCACTTCAGCTTCCTGACCAGAGCACTTTTTGCAATACAGCACTGTGTCACTTTAACTCACAATTGTGCGGTCGTGCGATGTTGCACTCAAACAAAATTGACGTCCTTTTTTTCCCACAAATAAAGCTTTCTTTTGGTGGTATTTGATCACCTCTGCGGTTTTCATTTTTTGCGCTATAAACAAAAAAAGAGCGACAATTTTGAAAAAAAGCAATATTTTTTTACTTTTTGCTATAATAAATATCCACAAAAAATATATGTGTAGCGGGTTGTTCCCCTTTAATGCAGAGAGACTACATTACCCAGAACCCCATTCGGAGTGTTTCACCGCAGAGACTCATGGGAGGGGCTATATAAGGAGGAGGCGCGGCTGCGCTCGGCCTTTTTGGGACACGAGACTTCTGTGACTGATCCTCCTGTGCGGATGTACCGGAGTGCAAGGCCTGAAGCCTGAGGCTTTGTGCAGCACCAAAGAGCCTTCCACCCCACTGCGAGCCTGGGTGGCCCCTGACATCGCTTACCTACAGCCTTGGTTGGATCGGGGACCCGATCGCTGGAGACACTGTGTGTGTGTGTGACACAGTCGGTGGAAGTTTTCCCCGTACTTGGACCGCGTCCGGATGGGTGAGAGGGCGTATGCCCAGACCATGTACTGTCGTTACTAATGGGCCTATAGACTGCCGTGGCCCACAAGTTGTTTTTGACACTCTCACTAGAGAACCTCATCGGAGCTGAACTCACAATTTACATAGCAAAGTGTTTATTTCACCTCTACCTTCCTATTGGATTACAAAAGGGTATTCTGTTAATGTGCACCACCGTTAAAGACCTGCCGGTGAAGAAAAACAACCATCATCCCCTATAGACTAAGTCGTAGATATCTGAGCCAGGCCTGGTCAGCTAGTTAGTTCATTTAGTTACTGCGTCAAAGGACGCCTAGTTGACGGTCACCCATGTGGCGCACTTTTACTGTTCATTCTATATGAATAGTGTGTTAATCTGCAGGGCTCTGCAAATTTATCATCTGTGAACTGTTATCACTGTTAAACCGCTTTCTTAACAAAAGCTTAAGTAAATCTTATACCTTTTTAATCATTATTGTCTTGGTGTCTGGGTTTACTCATACAGTATAAGAATATTGATTGCTGCCAATACTAACTGTGCCAGTAGGGGGTCGAGTACATTGCTGGGGGTTGGCAGAGCTGCTTTCAGGGCCCAAACTAAACTTGCGGCCTTCTTAATTGGAGGTATCGCTACACGTGGGGGCTCGGGTCCGGGTTCCTGATACAGCAGGTGAACGCCAGAAGTGCCGGCATGGACCCCATGGATCCACAAGCGATAGAAGAATGGTGCAAAGCCGTTAGGGCAGAGCCAAACAACTCAATAGTCATCAGCCTCCCAGGGGAGGAATGGAAGACTGAGATGGTAGAGGAGTTGATGAAGTCAGTGTCCCCATATCACACACCGTGGGTGATAGATAAAAAGGCATACCCGGTCACTTCATATCAGTATGCACTTGTGGAACACGGAGACGGGATACCAGAGGCTTGCAAGCGCAAGTGTGTAAAGACGTCAGACAACAGAACCTATAGGTTGGCACATGCAGTAACTGTAAAGAAGGAACCATCACTGCTGGGATCACCGCAAGCTGCGGCCCGTACCTCATCAGTAAAAGGAGACGGAGTGACGCCCCCGGTGACACCCGCACCTGCCACTGCTATATCACTAGAATTGATAAAGGCGATAGGGGATCTGCTAATCAAGTGTCAGAAGACAAGCACGATGCATGTAGAGACTAGCTACCGGAGACTGAAGACATTCTCAGGGAAGCTCCCTGTCCCTGCAGGGGAAGAAGATTTTGATACCCGGGTGGAGCAGGCATTGCATGCAGTAGAGGCATGGGAGGTGCCTGAAGCGCAGAAGAGGCAACGAGTAATAGAAAGCCTCAAAGGCGCAGCAGCAGAAGCAGTGAAAAGTTTTCGGTTTGGGAATGCAGATTGCACGGCTCAAGACTGTCTGGCCATGTTACAGGAAGAGTTTGGTCAATTGGAAAAGGTGACAGAGATGGTATACCAATTTGAACATACTTTCCAACAGCCAAGGGAGAAACTGTCAGAATATGTTAGGAGACTAAACAGGTTGCTGTGCAAGATTGTGTTGAAGAAGGGAATGAAGCCCCAAGATACAGATGCGGCAAGAATGAAGCAGGTTTTAAAGGGAGCGTTACGCTCGGATCCAGTCTGGCTGCACCTGAAAACCTCGGGAGGAGGAACGTTGCTGACTTATGCTGACTTGATAAAAATCTTTAGAGATGAGGAAGCGCTACAACAGGACCAGCAAATGACTAAGGCAAATGTTGTCCCCGCACAGGTGCTAGTCAATCCAGTGATGACCCCTGAAAGAGACTCAGAGGTAGATACATTAAAAGCACAAATGTCCAAGGTGTTAGAAATGTTGACCTCTCTGATAGCAAAAGACACAGAGGGTCCCAAGAGAGAGGTACCACGGAAAGAAATGTTTCCAATTGTTTCGGCACCCGCATCTTTACAGGAATGGGGAGATATAGTCTGCTTTAACTGTGGAGGAATTGGCCATGTTGCAGCTACCTGTTCCAGTCCCAAGAAGAAGAAGCTAGACAACCGCAAGCCGGCGGGAAACTCCAGAGGGCCCCGGTGAAGGAGTAAACCGGGTGCTCATCACCTTTAGTGAGCTCCAAGCTGAAAGCGAAGCAGAAGGAAAGAGGAGATAAAACCCCTCAGAGGAAACACAACATTCCTCAACAGAGATACACCCCAGAAAAAGGGGGCAAGACCCCTCAGAAGAGGCACAGCACTCCCCAGAGGGGGTGCACACCTAAGAAAAATAATAGTATCCCTCAGCGGGTCTGTACACCCATCGAGAGGAGGGAAATTAATGCATACCAGGCTCAAGAAAGATTAAAGTCCAAAGGGAACTGGATGAGAGAGAGTCCGAAAGGAAAGGGTCAGAAGAAGGCGACCCCCGCCAGGCCATATCCGGAGAAGCTGGTAGGCACATCTCCTATAGTGTCCATTCAAGTGGAGGGAGTCTACACCAGAGCCATCTTGGATACTGGGGCACAAGTGACCCTGCTATACCGAGATTTCTACGATAAGCACTTGAGTCACTTGCCCATCCAGAAGATAGAGGGACTAGAAATATGTGGGATTGGAACCCAGAATTTCCCCTACGATGGCTATCTGCCTGTCAAGATGATCTTTGACCCATCTGTGGCTGGAAAAGCCGAAGTGTTTGACACCCTGGCGGTTGTGTGCCCTGGACCGCCAGGAGCCAACAAGAGTTCCCTTATAATAGGGACGAACACGGACCTGGTTCGAAGACTTCTGACCCCTCTAGTGAAAGAGAAGGGGTCAGCGGCCACCAAGATCCACCCCATGCTGAAGACGGCTTACCAACGGCTGGTCCTAGAGCAGAAGACCCCTGGAGAGGGGATAGGGAAGGTGTGGAGACTTGGAAGAGAAGGGATAGTGTTGCAGCCCGGCGAAGTAACCTGTCTTAGAGCCACTGTGAAGCTTACTTGGGAGCAGCCTGGACCCTTTGTCATGTTGGAGTCTGACCCAAGGGAAGAGTCCCCCGGTCTGGAAGTGATACCAGAAGTGATTCCGCTGAAGGCCCTGAAGAAGGCCCATGGTAGAGTTCCAGTGAGTGTTAGGAACAATGCAGATGGCCCCATGGAAATCCCAGCCAGGATGCTGCTGGGTCAGGTGAGCCCTGCGGCCCCTGTCAACTTGTCAGAAGTAAAGGGGGCGGGCGAAGGAGGAGATGCTTGGGAGACGCTATCCATGGAAAACCCGAATCTGCCCAGGGCTTGGAAGGAGAGAGCCAAGACCCAGTTGACCAGATGGGAGAAGATCTTCTCCAAAGATGAGTTCGATGTGGGATGTGCAAGGAGTGCCACCCATCAGGTCCGCCTCCAAGAAGATAAGCCCTTCAGAGAGAGGGTCAGGCGGGTCCCACTAGCAGATCTGGAGGATATAAGGGAACAACTTGCAGAACTAAAAAGGACTGGTGTGATCCGGGAGTCCAGAAGCCCTTATGCCTCCCCGATAGTGGTGGTCAGGAAGAAGAATGAATCGTTGAGGCTCTGTATCGACTACAGGACTCTTAACAGGAGAACCATACCCGACCAGTACACCACTCCGAGGATAGAGGATGCCCTACAGAGCTTGTCTGGAGCCAAGTGGTTCAGCGTCATGGATCTCAAGAGTGGGTACTATCAGATCCCTATGCACCCAGAAGACAAGGAGAAGACAGCTTTCATAACCCCAGTGGGATTCTTTGAATTCGACCGGATGCCCCAAGGTCTGTCTGGAGCCCCAGCTACTTTCCAACGTCTCATGGAGAAGACTGTAGGAGACATGAACCTCATTGAAGTCCTTGTATACCTGGACGATGTCATTGTCTTTGGAAGAACCCTGGAGGAGCACGAGGAGAGGCTGGAAAAAGTCTTGAGGAGACTCAGTGAGGAGGGACTCAAACTTTCGCCTGAGAAGTGTCGGTTCTACCAGTCTTCTGTGAACTACCTGGGGCACATAGTGTCTGAAGAAGGGGTGGCCACAGACCCTGAGAAATTGGAGGCAGTTACCTCCTGGCCACAACCCACCACAGTAACAGAACTCAGATCCTTCTTAGGGTTCTGCTCCTATTACAGGAGGTTTGTGGAAGGATTTGCCCGAATTCCTAGACCATTGAATGAACTGCTCAAGACTGAGGGAGAAGAGGACGACTCAGGACCCAGGAAGCCGGGAGAGTCAGTCAAAGATCAGTGGAACCTAAAATGTGAAGAGGCCTTCCAGGCATTGAAGAAGAGCCTAACCACTGCTCCAGTCTTGGCCTACGCAGACCCAACCAAACCCTATGAACTACACGTAGATGCTAGTCATGATGGTCTGGGAGGAGTGCTTTATCAAGAACATGAAGGGCAACTACAGCCTGTTGCCTACGTGAGCAGGAGCCTGACCCCCTTTGAGAAAAACGACCCCACTCACAAGCTGGAGTTCCTGGCCCTTAAGTGGGCGGTAGTAGACAAGCTCAAAGACTACCTGTATGGGGCGGAGTTCACTGTGAAGACAGACAACAACCCCCTGACCTATCTATTCACTACAGCAAAGCTGGACGCCACTGGACACAGGTGGCTGGCCGCATTGTCTGGATTCAATTTCAGCCTAAAGTACAGGCCAGGGATTGGGAATAGAGATGCAGACGCTTTATCCAGAAGATCTCATGGTCCCAACAGTGACATGGAAGACTGGACTCAAGTGGCACCTGATGGGGTGCGGGCCCTTTGTCAAGGGGCTGAATTACAAGCTAGAGGGGGCTCAAGGGCGGAAGAGATAGGAGTTACCATGGTAGGAGTCCCCAAACAATACTGTGGAGTAACTCAGCTGGGGGAAGACCATCTGCCAAAGTTGTCCAAGAAGGAACTAAGGTGTGACCAATTAGAGATCCCATGGGGAAATTGGTTCTGGAAGCCCTGGAGAATCAGGATCCAAACAGACTCCTGAGTCACTCCTCAAAGGAAGCCCGCCTATTGAGGAAAGAGTGGGACAGGTTACAGGTGCATCAGGGAGTGGTCTACCGAAGGGGCCCCTCTGATGACCTGGAAGATAAATGTCAATTGTTTCTTCCAGAAAAGCATTGAGAGACTGTTCTGATTGCCCTACATGACAACCACGGCCATCTAGGGGCGGAGAGGACCTTTCAACTTGTCAGAAGTCGGTTCTATTGGCCCTGCATGAGGGCAGAAGTAGAAGAGTACTGCCACTCATGTGCACATTGCATCCAGAGGAAGACTTTACCTCATCAAGCTGCCCCAATGGGCCATCTACAAAGTCAAGGCCCAATGGATCTGGTATGCATTGATTTCCTCTGCCTCGAACCCGACCTGAGTGGACTGGGAAATGTTCTGGTGATAACCGATCATTTCACCCGGTATGCCCAAGCTTTTCCAACCAAAGACCAGAAGGCTTCCACTGTAGCCAAGATACATATGGAGAAGTATTTTGTCCATTATGGGCTGCCCCAGCGACTTCATTCAGATCAAGGAAGGGACTTTGAAAGTCGGCTGATCCGGAAGCTCTTAGATTCGTTGGGAATCAAGAAGACTCGAACTACACCTTACCACCCACTGGGAGATGCTCAGCCGGAGAGGTTTAACCGAACATTGCTCAACATGTTGGGGACTCTGGAAAGTGAGAAGAAGCAACATTGGAGCAAACACATAGCAGCCATAGTGCATGCTTACAACTGCACCACCAGTGATGTTACAGGTTACTCCCCATATCGACTTATGTTTGGATAAAGAGAAGCGAGACTACCTGTGGACTTGGCCTTTGGCACCTCTCTGGACCATTCCTCAGCCACATCCCACAAAAGGATATGTGGACAGGCTCAGACACAGCCTGAAAGTGGCCTATGAACAAGCTCAAGCGGCCTCAGATCAAAGAGGAGCTCGAAACAAAAGAAACTTCGACTTGAAGGTCCGGATACAAGACTTGCAGCCCGGGGATAGAGTACTGTTACGCAATCTGGGGGTCTCTGGAAAACACAAACTTGCAGACAGATGGAGATCTGAACCCTATGTCGTCTGTAGGAAGTTGCCGGGCCTACCTGTCTACAAGTTGAAGCCAGAAGGGAAGGTAGGCCCACTGAAGACGTGGCATCGAAACCACCTGCTCCCACTTGCTGAGGCAGTCAGGATACCTCCCGTGAGAGATTCTCCTGAACCGATCTCTATTCTGGATACTCCCAGGCCAAACACTCGGTCGAAGACCTCTCGAGCTGAAGATGGAGAGGCCTCTCAACTTAGTGAAGATGAAGAAAGAGAACTTGATTGGTTGTGGCCTTCCCCAACTCCAGGAACTTCTACTATAGATCTTCCACCCACTGAAGACACTTCAGATGGGACACTGAACCCAGAGGCCACAGAGTTCATCCCATCTAGTCCTTCATCAGATCACTGGGAAGATGCCCGTGATAGTTACTCAGAGGAAGAGGAGCCTGTGGCGCCAGAGCCAGAAGTCCCAAGAGAGCATAGGGCTCGAAGAGTCATCCGGCCTCCTAAGAAGCTGACCTACCCACAAATGGGGAAAAGCTCGGAGGACTCTGTAGTTACTGCTAGGAGAAGTGCTGAAAATCCAGATCCCTCCACTGTCCATTTGGTGGAGGGCAACCCCAACTCACTCTCTGGCACAGTTAGGCAGGCCACCCATGATAATGTGACCTGTGGGCAAGGGAGTTCAACCCTCAGTTTTGGTGGGAATTCCCTATGCCAACTTTGTTTACAGAATTGTCAAGAGTTGTACATAGTCTTTGTTAAGGTTTATCTTTGGGGACCAAAGAGTTCAAGTGGGGGGAGTGTGTACCGGGGTGTTCCCCTTTAATGCAGAGACTACATTACCCAGAACTCCATTCAGAGTGTTTCACCGCAGAGACTCATGGGAGGGGCTATATAAGGAGGAGGCGCGGCTGCGCTCGGCCTTTTTGGGACACAAGACTTCTGTGACTGATCCTCCTGTGCGGATGTACCGGAGTGCAAGGCCTGAAGCCTGAGGCCTTGCGCAGCACCAAAGAGCCTTCCACCCCACTGCGAGCCTGGGTGGCACCTGACATCGCTTACCTACAGCCTTGGTTGGATCGGGGACCCGATCGCTGGAGACACTGTGTGTGTGTGTGTGACACAGTCGGTGGAAGTTTTCCTCGGACTGGGACCGCGTCCGGATGGGTGAGAGGGCGTATGCCCAGACCATGTACTGTTGTTACTAATGGGCCTATAGACTGCCGTGGCCCACAAGTTGTTTTTGACACTCTCACTAGAGAACCTCATCGGAGCTGAACTCACACTTTACATAGCAAAGTGTTTATTTCACCTCTACCTTCCTATTGGATTACAAAAGGGTATTCTGTTAATGTGCACCACCGTTAAAGACCTGCCGGTGAAGAAAAACAACCATCATCCCCTATAGACTAAGTCGTAGATATCTGAGCCAGGCCTGGTCAGCTAGTTAGTTCATTTAGTTACTGCGTCATAGGACGCCTAGTTAACGGTCGCCCATGTGGCGCACTTTTACTGTTCATTCTATATGCGTAGTGTGTTAATCTGCAGGGCTCTGCAAATTTATCATCTGTGAACTGTTATCACTGTTAAACCGCTTTCTTACCAAAAGCTTAAGTAAATCTCAGACCTTTTTAATCATTATTGTCTTGTTGTCTGGGTTTACTCATACAGTATAAGAATATTGATTGCTGCCAATACTAACTGTGCCAGTAGGGGGTCGAGTACATTGCCGGGGGTTGACGGAGCTGCTTTCAGGGCCCAAACTAAACTTGCGGCCTTCTTAATTGGAGGTATCGCTACATATCTAAAAAAAAAATCTCAGTTTAGGCCGATATGTATTCTTCTACATAATTTTGGTAAAAAAATAAAAATCGCAATAAGCGTATATTGATTGGTTTGCGCAAAAGTTATAGCGTCTACAAAATAGGGGATAGATTTATGGCATTTTTATTATAATTTTTTTTTATTAGTAATGGCGGCGATCTGCGACATTATGAGCAAAATAGGAGAAGGATTTTTCTGGATAGCAGCACTCCAAGATAAAAAGCCTTTATTTCAAAAGTCCAGGAATCCAAAACATACACTGCACATCACGACACACTGATCAAAAATTGGCTGACATGTTTCACATCAGCTATGAGTAAGCATCATTTGATGTGAAACATGTCAGCCAATTTTTGATCAGTGTGTCGTGATGTGCAGTGTATGTTTTGGATTCCTGGACTTTTGAAATAAAGGCTTTTTATCTTGGAGTGCTGCTATCCAGAAAAATCCTTTTCCTATTTTGCTCATACTTGCATTGCTTGCACCCTTGGTTGCTGGGAGGAGGTTGTTTGGAGGATATCTACACCTGAGCCGCTCCCTTTCTCTGATCTGCGACATTATGGCGGACACATCGGACACTTTTGACACTATTTTGAGATCATTGTGATTTATACAGCGATCAGTGCTATAAAAATGCACTGATTACTGTGTAAATGACACTGGCAGGGAAGGGGTTAAACACTAGTGGGCGATCAAGGGGTTAAGTGTGTCCTAGGGAGTGATTCTAACTATAGGGGCGATGGTGTCACTAGAACATGACAGAGATCACTGCTCCCGATGACAGGGAGCAGTAGATCCCTGTCATGTTGCTAGGCAGAACAGGGAAATGCCTTGTTTACATAGGCATCTCCCAGTTCTGCAGCTCCGTGACACAATCACAGGCCCCCTACGCACATCGTGTCCGCGGGACCCACAGGCATGCTAATGGAGCATGCGACAGGCGTGCGCGCGCCCACTGTGCCACAATTTAAAGGGGACAAACAGGTACGCCCATTTGCCCAGCCGTGCCGACGTATATCGTCGTGTGCTGGTCGGCAAGGGGCTAGAGAATAAAATGGCGGTCATTGCAATATTTTATGTCACCATGGGGTTGATTTACTAAAGGCAAACAAGCTGTGCACTGTGCAAAGTACAATTGCATTCTGCAAGTACAGTTGCTCCAGACCTAAGTAAATGAGGTAAAGCTTTGCAAATAATACCCAATTACATGCAAGGAAAAAAAAAAAACAGCATTTTTGCTTACACGAGATTGGATAATGGAAGCCAGCAGAGCTTTAGCTTATTTACTAAGCTCTAGAACAACTGCTCTTGCAGAGTGCAACTGCACTGTGAAAAGTACACAGTTTTTTTGCCTTTAGTAAATCACCCCCACTGTATACATGCAATTTTTGGGGAAAAAATACACTTCAATGAATTAAAAAAAATAAAACAGTAAAGCTCAATTTTTTTGCACAATGTGAAAGATGACGTTACGTTGCGAGAATCATGAGGGAATCCTGATCTTTATTCTAAGCAAAAAAATAGTTATTCCCATTTTATCCAGCATCAAGCAGCTTTAATATAAATCCTATGTTTACCCTGGAAAAAGTCCCATGTGATTAAACTATTTCCCTATTGTCAGTGGCCATAATATAGGAATGTCACACTCATGGCTTATATGGTGTGAGCACACAGAACATTAAATGGACAGAAGAATCAGGACGTTTATACAAATTTACTTAATTTTGTTTAATGAAGACTTTATTTGATACAAAATTAGTTCAGTTTTATGTGTTTATTGGGATTAGGGGGATTATTCATATCAGATGCAGTAATGTCCCAACATACTTGATCCACCTAATAGCTTCCAGCTTTTTCACATCACCTTTATGAAAACATCAAGTATATTAATCTTCTATCATACCAGTGCTTATCATTCTTAAAAAATAAAAAATAAAAAAAAATCACAAAAGGAAAAAAGTTCCTACCCCTTGTTCACAATCCCAGATTTCAATTGAGATAATCCAAAGGATTTTTTTTTTATTTCCCATTTCCTGAATGGTAAAATATCAAGCAATATCTACAATTTACATCTCGATTGCTCTTGTATTATGATACTTTTAACATTCCTTTTAACATAAATGGAACAAAAAACATAATGATTATCATTGGCATGCATTAAAAAGGGAATTAACTCCAGAGATAAAACAATAATTCTCTCGCTCTACAAGACTCTGGTCCGGGTGCATCTTGAGTACGCCATCCAGTTCTGGTCACCAGTCCTCAGGAAGGATATTCTGGAACTGGAGAGAGTCCAGAGAAGGGCAACAAAGCCAATTAAGGGAATAGAGGACCTCAGCTATGGGGAAAGACTGCAAGCATTGAACTTATTCTCTTTGGAGAGGAGACACTTGAGAGGTGATATGATATTAATGTACAAATACCGTATTGGCGACCCTAGCATATGGAACAAACTCTTCAACGAAAAGGAATTTAAAAAGACCCGCCGGGACCTGCCGATCATTCTAAAAAAAGGCAGAATGGTGGTCTGCCTATGTAAACAAGGCAGATCCTCATTCTGTGAGGGAGAAAAATAGAGATCTTGTGTTTCTGCTAAGCAGAAACATGGATCTCTTTTTTCCTCTAGTGCATCCATTCCCCCCACAGTTAGAAAGCACTCCCTAGGAGCATACTTTACCTGTTGATCGCCCCTGATGTTAACCCCTTCCCTGTCAGCGTCGTTTATACAGTGACAGTGCATGTTTTTAGCACTGATCACTGTATTGGTGTTACTGGTCCCCAAAAAGTTTCACTTAAGCCTCGTACACACGGCCGAGAATCTCATTGTTGAAAACATGTGTTTTTTTTACGACGAGATCCTTGGACAAGAAACTTGTCCCGGCCGAGTGTACACACGCTCATTTCAAAGAACCCGCGGTTCTTTGAATGGAGCGTACGCGGTGACATCATCGAATACGACGAGCATGCGCTCGTCACATTCGATGCCGTCGCCGCCATCTTGGTTCACCCTACCTATGCCTAGGAAGCTACCGCGCATGCGTCAAAGTCATTTCGAGCATGCGCAGGCTTCCCGGCGAACAGGTAAGTGTACACACACACAATTTTCTCGTCGAGAAACAGGCTGACGAGAATATCGACAAGAAAATAGAGAGCAGGTTCTCTATTTTCTCGTCGAGATTCTTGTCCCTTTTCTTGACGAGAAACCATACACACGAACGAGTTTCTCGGCAAGAAATCTCTGCCAGCAAGTTTCTTGCTGGTTTTTGCCGAGAAACTCGGTCGTGTGTACGAGGCTTTAGTGTCAGATTTGTCCGCTGCAATGTCGCAGTTCTGCTAAAAATCGCTGATCGCTGCCATTAATAGTAAAAACACTTGCTCCCAATGAGTGGGCGCTATATTTGAAATTTAGTTGTCTGGGCATTGGTTTAGCCCAGAGAGATGGTTCATTTAAATTATGGCCCTTTTTCAGTTTGGTTGGTTGCATGATTTTCCTCCTGACAGTGGGTGTCGCTGTCACCGCTGGTCAGAGTTGGAAAGGCAACAGGCTGGATGTATTGGGTATCTCTTTCCCAGAAGCAGCCCAGGGGGCATGGTGTACCCTCTGTGCATGCTGGGAGAGGGTACTTAAGTGACAGGCGCCATTGCAATTGGAGGAGAGTTGGGGGTCGTCGTTCATGGGTGGTGGACACCCCCCGCCCGATCCTGACCTGAGGGCCCTCATGGCTTCAGGGAAGTGCTGGCAGTTTCCGCCTCGGGCCACGTTGGCCTGAGGCTTTGTTACTGAAATGTAGGCCCCAGAAGTTTCTGAGGGGGCCTTTTGATCCGGGGATGATCCTGTGTCGCCTTGCCTGCTGGAAGGGACCAAGCAATTGAGGACTCAATTGGAGGATGCATCCGGATCATAATCTACTTCACAGTGCTGCTGGAATGGCTGGAAGATCCTGGCACTGAGAGCTGTGTTCTTTATTCAGAAGGTAACCCAGGGAATAGGGATGAGCTCGGTGTTCGAGTCGAACATACGTTCGACTCGAACATCGGCTGTTCGATCGTTCGCCGAACAACGAACGATTTGGGCCGTTCGCGCCTAATTCGCGGCCCACAATGCACTACGCCATCGCAGTGTCATCCAGGCGCTGTGATTGGCCAAGCATGCACTGTGACCCCGCATGCTTGGCCAATCACAGCGCCGGCAGCGAGGAGAGCAATGATTGGCCACAG
Organism: Rana muscosa; assembly: GCA_029206835.1. Lineage (NCBI taxonomy): Eukaryota > Metazoa > Chordata > Amphibia > Anura > Ranidae > Rana > Rana muscosa. The sequence goes on along the minus strand of CM055118.1, from coordinate 362,460,069 downwards.
GCAGGATGCCTGTGGCCAATTATTGCTGAGGGTGTTTAGTACACGCCCCACACTATAAAAGGCCGCCAGCACGGCGGCCTAGTGTAGTGTGTTCCGGAGCAGGGAAAGAGAAGCATAGGCAGGGACAGTGACATTTTTTTTTCTTGCTTAACCTGGATTCCTTTAGTTTAGGGAAAGAGAAGGATAGGTAGGGAGAGTGTCAGTGTGTTTTACTGTGCTAATCCTTGTTTGTAGGGACAGGGAAGGACAGTGAGGGAAATTCTCCTTGTGCTATACTGTGCTAAAGCATTCCTCATCAACCATCTTTAAAAAAAAACATTTTTTATAGGGACAGAAAACTATAGGTAGGGAGAGTGTCAGTGTGTTTTACTGTGCTAATCCTTGTTTGTAGGGACAGGGAAGGACAGTGAGGGAAATTCTCCTTGTGCTATACTGTGCTAAAGCATTCCTCATCAACCATCTTTAAAAAAACATTTTTTATAGGGACAGAAAACTATAGGTAGGGAGAGTGTCAGTGTGTTTTACTGTGCTAATCCTTGTTTGTAGGGACAGGGAAGGACAGTGAGGGAAATTCTCCTTGTGCTATACTGTGCTAAAGCATTCCTCATCAACCATCTTTAAAAAAACATTTTTTATAGGGACAGAAAACTATAGGTAGGGAGAGTGTCAGTGTGTTTTACTGTGCTAATCCTTGTTTGTAGGGACAGGGAAGGACAGTGAGGGAAATTCTCCTTGTGCTATACTGTGCTAAAGCATTCCTCATCAACCATCTTTAAAAAAACATTTTTTATAGGGACAGAAAACTATAGGTAGGGAGAGTGTCAGTGTGTTTTACTGTGCTAATCCTTGTTTGTAGGGACAGGGAAGGACAGTGAGGGAAATTCTCCTTGTGCTATACTGTGCTAAAGCATTCCTCATCAACCATCTTTAAAAAAACATTTTTTATAGGGACAGAAAACTATAGGTAGGGAGAGTGTCAGTGTGTTTTACTGTGCTAATCCTTGTTTGTAGGAACAGGGAAGGACAGTGAGGGAAATTCTCCTTGTGCTATACTGTGCTAAAGCATTCATCATCAACCATCTTTAAAAAAACATTTTTTATAATGACAGAAAACTATAGGTAGGGAGAGTGTCAGTGTGTTTTACTGTGCTAATCCTTGTTTGTAGGGACAGGGAAGGACAGTGAGGGAAATTCTCCTTGTGCTATACTGTGCTAAAGCATTCCTCATCAACCATCTTTAAAAAAACATTTTTTATAGGGACAGAAAACTATAGGTAGGGAGAGTGTCAGTGTGTTTTACTGTGCTAATCCTTGTTTGTAGGGACAGGGAAGAACAGTGAGGGAAATTCTCCTTGTGCTATACTGTGCTAAAGCATTCATCATCAACCATCTTTAAAAAAACATTTTTTATAGGGACAGAAAACTATAGGTAGGGAGAGTGTCAGTGTGTTTTACTGTGCTAATCCTTGTTTGTAGGGACAGGGAAGGACAGTGAGGGAAATTCTCCTTGTGCTATACTGTGCTAAAGCATGCATCATCAACCATCTTTAAAAAAACATTTTTTATAGGGACAGAAAACTATAGGTAGGGAGAGTGTCAGTGTGTTTTACTGTGCTAATCCTTGTTTGTAGGGACAGGGAAGGTCAGTGAGGGAAATTCTCCTTGTGCTATACTGTGCTAAAGCATTCATCATCAACCATCTTTAAAAAAACATTTTTTATAGGGACAGAAAACTATAGGTAGGGAGAGTGTCAGTGTGTTTTACTGTGCTAATCCTTGTTTGTAGGGACAGGGAAGGACAGTGAGGGAAATTCTCCTTGTGCTATACTGTGCTAAAGCATTCCTCATCAACCATCTTTAAAAAAACATTTTTTATAGGGACAGAAAACTATAGGTAGGGAGAGTGTCAGTGTGTTTTACTGTGCTAATCCTTGTTTGTAGGAACAGGGAAGGACAGTGAGGGAAATTCTCCTTGTGCTATACTGTGCTAAAGCATTCATCATCAACCATCTTTAAAAAAACATTTTTTATAATGACAGAAAACTATAGGTAGGGAGAGTGTCAGTGTGTTTTACTGTGCTAATCCTTGTTTGTAGGGACAGGGAAGGACAGTGAGGGAAATTCTCCTTGTGCTATACTGTGCTAAAGCATTCCTCATCAACCATCTTTAAAAAAACATTTTTTATAGGGACAGAAAACTATAGGTAGGGAGAGTGTCAGTGTGTTTTACTGTGCTAATCCTTGTTTGTAGGGACAGGGAAGAACAGTGAGGGAAATTCTCCTTGTGCTATACTGTGCTAAAGCATTCATCATCAACCATCTTTAAAAAAACATTTTTTATAGGGACAGAAAACTATAGGTAGGGAGAGTGTCAGTGTGTTTTACTGTGCTAATCCTTGTTTGTAGGGACAGGGAAGGACAGTGAGGGAAATTCTCCTTGTGCTATACTGTGCTAAAGCATGCATCATCAACCATCTTTAAAAAAACATTTTTTATAGGGACAGAAAACTATAGGTAGGGAGAGTGTCAGTGTGTTTTACTGTGCTAATCCTTGTTTGTAGGGACAGGGAAGGTCAGTGAGGGAAATTCTCCTTGTGCTATACTGTGCTAAAGCATTCATCATCAACCATCTTTAAAAAAACATTTTTTATAGGGACAGAAAACTATAGGTAGGGAGAGTGTCAGTGTGTTTTACTGTGCTAATCCTTGTTTGTAGGGACAGGGAAGGACAGTGAGGGAAATTCTCCTTGTGCTATACTGTGCTAAAGCATTCATCATCAACCATCTTTAAAAAAACATTTTTTATAGGGACAGAAAACTATAGGTAGGAGAGTGTCAGTGTGTTTTACTGTGCTAATCCTTGTTTGTAGGGACAGGGAAGGACAGTGAGGGAAATTCTCCTTGTGCTATACTGTGCTAAAGCATTCCTCATCAACCATCTTTAAAAAAACATTTTTTATAGGGACAGAAAACTATAGGTAGGGAGAGTGTCAGTGTGTTTTACTGTGCTAATCCTTGTTTGTAGGGACAGGGAAGGACAGTGAGGGAAATTCTCCTTGTGCTATACTGTGCTAAAGCATTCATCATCAACCATCTTTAAAAAAACATTTTTTATAGGGACAGAAAACTATAGGTAGGGAGAGTGTCAGTGTGTTTTACTGTGCTAATCCTTGTTTGTAGGGACAGGGAAGGACAGTGAGGGAAATTCTCCTTGTGCTATACTGTGCTAAAGCATTCATCATCAACCATCTTTAAAAAAACATTTTTTATAGGGACAGAAAACTATAGGTAGGGAGAGTGTCAGTGTGTATTACTGTGCTAATCCTTGTTTGTAGGGACAGGGAAGGACAGTGAGGGAAATTCTCCTTGTGCTATACTGTGCTAAAGCATTCATCATCAACCATCTTTAAAAAAAACATTTTTTATAGGGACAGAAAACTATAGGTAGGGAGAGTGTCAGTGTGTTTTACTGTGCTAATCCTTGTTTGTAGGGACATGGAAGGACAGTGAGGGGAATTCTCCTTGTGCTATACTGTGCTAAAGCATTCATCATCAACCATCTTTAAAAAAAACATTTTTTATAGGGACAGAAAACTATAGGTAGGGAGAGTGTCAGTGTGTTTTACTGTGCTAATCCTTGTTTGTAGGGACAGGGAAGGACAGTGAGGGAAATTCTCCTTGTGCTATACTGTGCTAAAGCATTCATCATCAACCATCTTTAAAAAAACATTTTTTATAGGGACAGAAAACTATAGGTAGGGAGAGTGTCAGTGTGTTTTACTGTGCTAATCCTTGTTTGTAGGGACAGGGAAGGACAGTGAGGGAAATTCTCCTTGTGCTATACTGTGCTAAAGCATTCATCATCAATCATCTTTAAAAAAAAATTTTTATAGGGACAGAAAACTATAGGTAGGGAGAGTGTCAGTGTGTTTTACTGTTCTAATCCTTGTTTGTAGGGACAGGGAAGGACAGTGAGGGAAATTCTCCTTGTGCTATACTGTGCTAAAGCATTCATCATCAACCATCTTTAAAAAAACATTTTTTATAGGGACAGAAAACTATAGGTAGGGAGAGTGTCAGTGTGTTTTACTGTGCTAATCCTTGTTTGTAGGGACAGGGAAGGACAGTGAGGGAAATTCTCCTTGTGCTATACTGTGCTAAAGCATTCATCATCAACCATCTTTAAAAAAACATTTTTTATAGGGACAGAAAACTATAGGTAGGGAGAGTGTCAGTGTGTTTTACTGTGCTAATCCTTGTTTGTAGGGACAGGGAAGGACAGTGAGGGAAATTCTCCTTGTGCTATACTGTGCTAAAGCATTCATCATCAACCATCTTTAAAAAAACATTTTTTATAGGGACAGAAAACTATAGGTAGGGAGAGTGTCAGTGTGTTTTACTGTGCTAATCCTTGTTTGTAGGGACAGGGAAGGACAGTGAGGGAAATTCTCCTTGTGCTATACTGTGCTAAAGCATTCCTCATCAACCATCTTTAAAAAAACATTTTTTATAGGGACAGAAAACTATAGGTAGGGAGAGTGTCAGTGTGTTTTACTGTGCTAATCCTTGTTTGTAGGGACAGGGAAGAACAGTGAGGGAAATTCTCCTTGTGCTATACTGTGCTAAAGCATTCATCATCAACCATCTTTAAAAAAACATTTTTTATAGGGACAGAAAACTATAGGTAGGGAGAGTGTCAGTGTGTTTTACTGTGCTAATCCTTGTTTGTAGGGACAGGGAAGGACAGTGAGGGAAATTCTCCTTGTGCTATACTGTGCTAAAGCATTCATCATCAACCATCTTTAAAAAAACATTTTTTATAGGGACGGAAAACTATAGGTAGGGAGAGTGTCAGTGTGTTTTACTGTGCTAATCCTTGTTTGTAGGGACAGGGAAGGACAGTGAGGGAAATTCTCCTTGTGCTATACTGTGCTAAAGCATTCATCATCAACCATCTTTAAAAAAACATTTTTTATAGGGACAGAAAACTATAGGTAGGAGAGTGTCAGTGTGTTTTACTGTGCTAATCCTTGTTTGTAGGGACAGGGAAGGACAGTGAGGGAAATTCTCCTTGTGCTATACTGTGCTAAAGCATTCCTCATCAACCATCTTTAAAAAAACATTTTTTATAGGGACAGAAAACTATAGGTAGGGAGAGTGTCAGTGTGTTTTACTGTGCTAATCCTTGTTTGTAGGGACAGGGAAGGACAGTGAGGGAAATTCTCCTTGTGCTATACTGTGCTAAAGCATTCATCATCAACCATCTTTAAAAAAACATTTTTTATAGGGACAGAAAACTATAGGTAGGGAGAGTGTCAGTGTGTTTTACTGTGCTAATCCTTGTTTGTAGGGACAGGGAAGGACAGTGAGGGAAATTCTCCTTGTGCTATACTGTGCTAAAGCATTCATCATCAACCATCTTTAAAAAAACATTTTTTATAGGGACAGAAAACTATAGGTAGGGAGAGTGTCAGTGTGTTTTACTGTGCTAATCCTTGTTTGTAGGGACAGGGAAGGACAGTGAGGGAAATTCTCCTTGTGCTATACTGTGCTAAAGCATTCATCATCAACCATCTTTAAAAAAACATTTTTTATAGGGACAGAAAACTATAGGTAGGGAGAGTGTCAGTGTGTTTTACTGTGCTAATCCTTGTTTGTAGGGACAGGGAAGGACAGTGAGGGGAATTCTCCTTGTGCTATACTGTGCTAAAGCATTCATCATCAACCATCTTTAAAAAAACATTTTTTATAGGGACAGAAAACTATAGGTAGGGAGAGTGTCAGTGTGTTTTACTGTGCTAATCCTTGTTTGTAGGGACAGGGAAGGACAGTGAGGGAAATTCTCCTTGTGCTATACTGTGCTAAAGCATTCATCATCAACCATCTTTAAAAAAACATTTTTTATAGGGACAGAAAACTATAGGTAGGGAGAGTGTCAGTGTGTTTTACTGTGCTAATCCTTGTTTGTAGGGACAGGGAAGGACAGTGAGGGAAATTCTCCTTGTGCTATACTGTGCTAAAGCATTCATCATCAACCATCTTTAAAAAAACATTTTTTATAGGGACAGAAAACTATAGGTAGGGAGAGTGTCAGTGTGTTTTACTGTGCTAATCCTTGTTTGTAGGGACAGGGAAGGACAGTGAGGGAAATTCTCCTTGTGCTATACTGTGCTAAAGCATTCATCATCAACCATCTTTAAAAAAACATTTTTTATAGGGACAGAAAACTATAGGTAGGAGAGTGTCAGTGTGTTTTACTGTGCTAATCCTTGTTTGTAGGGACAGGGAAGGACAGTGAGGGAAATTCTCCTTGTGCTATACTGTGCTAAAGCATTCCTCATCAACCATCTTTAAAAAAACATTTTTTATAGGGACAGAAAACTATAGGTAGGGAGAGTGTCAGTGTGTTTTACTGTGCTAATCCTTGTTTGTAGGGACAGGGAAGGACAGTGAGGGAAATTCTCCTTGTGCTATACTGTGCTAAAGCATTCATCATCAACCATCTTTAAAAAAACATTTTTTATAGGGACAGAAAACTATAGGTAGGGAGAGTGTCAGTGTGTTTTACTGTGCTAATCCTTGTTTGTAGGGACAGGGAAGGACAGTGAGGGAAATTCTCCTTGTGCTATACTGTGCTAAAGCATTCATCATCAACCATCTTTAAAAAAACATTTTTTATAGGGACAGAAAACTATAGGTAGGGAGAGTGTCAGTGTGTTTTACTGTGCTAATCCTTGTTTGTAGGGACAGGGAAGGACAGTGAGGGAAATTCTCCTTGTGCTATACTGTGCTAAAGCATTCATCATCAACCATCTTTAAAAAAACATTTTTTATAGGGACAGAAAACTATAGGTAGGGAGAGTGTCAGTGTGTTTTACTGTGCTAATCCTTGTTTGTAGGGACAGGGAAGGACAGTGAGGGGAATTCTCCTTGTGCTATACTGTGCTAAAGCATTCATCATCAACCATCTTTAAAAAAACATTTTTTATAGGGACAGAAAACTATAGGTAGGGAGAGTGTCAGTGTGTTTTACTGTGCTAATCCTTGTTTGTAGGGACAGGGAAGGACAGTGAGGGAAATTCTCCTTGTGCTATACTGTGCTAAAGCATTCATCATCAACCATCTTTAAAAAAACATTTTTTATAGGGACAGAAAACTATAGGTAGGGAGAGTGTCAGTGTGTTTTACTGTGCTAATCCTTGTTTGTAGGGACAGGGAAGGACAGTGAGGGAAATTCTCCTTGTGCTATACTGTGCTAAAGCATTCATCATCAACCATCTTTAAAAAAACATTTTTTATAGGGACAGAAAACTATAGGTAGGGAGAGTGTCAGTGTGTTTTACTGTGCTAATCCTTGTTTGTAGGGACAGGGAAGGACAGTGAGGGAAATTCTCCTTGTGCTATACTGTGCTAAAGCATTCATCATCAACCATCTTTAAAAAAACATTTTTTATAGGGACAGAAAACTATAGGTAGGGAGAGTGTCAGTGTGTTTTACTGTGCTAATCCTTGTTTGTAGGGACAGGGAAGGACAGTGAGGGAAATTCTCCTTGTGCTATACTGTGCTAAAGCATTCATCATCAACCATCTTTAAAAAAAACATTTTTTATAGGGACAGAAAACTATAGGTAGGGAGAGTGTCAGTGTGTTTTACTGTGCTAATCCTTGTTTGTAGGGACAGGGAAGGACAGTGAGGGAAATTCTCCTTGTGCTATACTGTGCTAAAGCATTCATCATCAACCATCTTTAAAAAAACATTTTTTATAGGGACAGAAAACTATAGGTAGGGAGAGTGTCAGTGTGTTTTACTGTGCTAATCCTTGTTTGTAGGGACAGGGAAGGACAGTGAGGGAAATTCTCCTTGTGCTATACTGTGCTAAAGCATTCATCATCAACCATCTTTAAAAAAAACATTTTTTATAGGGACAGAAAACTATAGGTAGGGAGAGTGTCAGTGTGTTTTACTGTGCTAATCCTTGTTTGTAGGGACAGGGAAGGACAGTGAGGGAAATTCTCCTTGTGCTATACTGTGCTAAAGCATTCATCATCAACCATCTTTAAAAAAAAAATTTTTTATAGGGACAGAAAACTATAGGTAGGGAGAGTGTCAGTGTGTTTTACTGTGCTAATCCTTGTTTGTAGGGACAGGGAAGGACAGTGAGGGAAATTCTCCTTGTGCTATACTGTGCTAAAGCATTCCTCATCAACCATCTTTGAAATCCTTGTTTTTTGGACAGTCAGGGAAATTGTCATTGTGCTATTCTGTGCGAAAGCAATCATCCTCAACCATATTTAGAAATCCTTAAGTAAAGGGACAGAGAAGGACACCTGAAGGTAGCCCTTATTGCTTTTTTCCCATCTCCCTGCAGGCCATCCATTAGAATGTCTGGAAGGCAAACAAGGAGAGGCAGACAGTCAGGAGGCAATAAAAGAGGGCAAGCAGGCTCTGTGTCTGGGGGCAACAGTGCTGGTCGTGGACGCGGTGCATTGTCATCAGCACATGGCCATGGGACACGCTTGTCCTTCTTTTCGGCAGCTTGACATGTTGAGCCACATCATGCTGAAGACTTGGTAGAGTGGATGACCAAGCCCTCCTCCTCCTCCTCATCCTCTCTCACCCAGGCTCAGGGTACTGGCAAAGCAGCTGCCAAAGCGTCCTCTTCCCTGGTATCAATGTCAGACTCATCATCAGTCACTCCTTCCCTAGACCCACCATGTCCTCCTCCTGAGGAGTCCCCCGAACTGTTTGAGCACAGTGTTGGGTACATGCTCCAGGAGGATGCCCAGCGTTTCGAAGGGTCTGATGATGAAACCCAGCTACAGGAAGGCAGTAGCGTGAGAGCAGACAGAGGGGATGCTCAAGAGGACACCAATCTGGCAGTCATGTTCCAGCAGCTGCAGCATACTGCCAGATTGGCTCCAGTGATGAGGAGGGAGGGGATGATGAGGTCACTGACTCCACGTGGGTGCCTAATAGGAGAGAGGAGGAGGAGGAGGATGAGGAGGAGGCACATCTCCAACGAGGCAGGATGCCCTTTGGTGGCCAGCATAAGGGCAGTACACCGACGGAATCACACTGCAGAGCTCCGCCTGTGCAGGGCGCTGCCTCTGCCCGTCATTCAAAAAGTTCTTTGGTGTGGGCCTTTTTTGAGGCTAGTGCATCAGATCACACAGCTGCTGTTTGCAACATATGTCTCAAGCGTATATCGCGTGGCCAAAACATCAGCCGCTTGGGTACCACATGCCTGACCAGACATATGTTGACCTGCCATGCAGCTCATTGGCAAGCCTACCTCAAAGACCCACACCAAAGAACAAAGCGGACCTCTCCTTGCACCGCATCAGCTGGGATCTCCAACCCCACTATAACTTCAGTCCTCTCTGAAACATGCACTGAGAGGAATGAAGGTGTAGAATTAGGTGTGTCACAGCCAAGTACTTGCGGCCACTCTGCTAGCAGTACACCGACGTCCGATTCTAGCAGGCAAATTTCCCTGCCCCAGCTGCTGGACCGTCGAAAGAAGTTCACTCCCAGCCATCCACATGCCCAGCGGTTGAATGCTAGCTTGGCTAAATTGCTAGCGCTTCAACTGCTGCCTTTTCAGTTGGTAGACTCGGCCCCCTTCCGTGAGTTTGTGCAATGTGCGGTTCCTCAGTGGCAGGTTCCCAAACGCCACTTTTTCTCACGGAAGGCTATTCCGGCTCTCTACCGGCATGTGGAAGGCAATGTCTTGGCCTCGCTGGACAGGGCGGTCAGCGGTAAGGTGCATATTACCGCTGACTCATGGTCCAGCAGGCATGGACAGGGACGTTACCTTTCTTTCACGGCCCATTGGGTCACTCTTTTGGCAGCTGGGAAGGATGCAGGACAAGGTGCAGTAGTGTTGGAGGTTGTTCCACCGCCACGCCTCCAAAATGCTACTACTGGTTGTGATACACCTCTCTCCTCCACCCCCTCCTCTTCTTCTTCCTCCATGGCCTCTTCCTGTGCTTTGTCCTCTGAACCAGCGGTGCTCCGTAGGCGTTCAAGGGGCTACGCAAGTACGCAGGCAAAAAGATGCCATGCCGTGCTTGCGCTGGTGTGTTTGGGGGACAGAAGCCACACTGGGGCAGAGGTCCTGTCTGCTCTGCAGGGCCAGGCCGAGAGGTGGTTGACGCCACGCCAGCTTAAGCCAGGAATGGTGGTTTGCGACAATGGCACCAACCTCCTCTCCGCCCTCCGACAGGGACAACTGACCCATGTGCCCTGTGTGGCTCACGTCCTTAACCTGGTGGTGCAGCGGTTCTTGGGCAGGTACCCGGGCTTACAGGATGTCCTGAGGCAGGCCAGGAAAGTCTGTGTGCATTTCCGCAGATCTTATAATGCCAGTGCTCGCCTGGCTGAGCTGCAAAAGGAGTTGAACCTGCCCAAGAACCGCCTTATATGTGACATGCCCACCAGGTGGAACTCAACGTTGGCCATGCTGCAGCGGCTGCACACGCAGCAGAGGGCCATCAATGAGTACCTGTGCGACTACGGCACCAGGACAGGGTCAGGGGAGCTTGGTTTTTTTTCTCCACGCCAGTGGGGCATGATCAGGGATGCATGCACTGTCCTGGCACCATTTGAGGAGGCCACGAGGATGGTGAGCAGTGACAGTGCATGCATCAGTGACACTGTACCTCTTGTCCACCTGTTGGAGCACACGCTGCGTGGAATAATGGACAGGGCACTTGAGGCAGAACAGAGGCAGGAAGAGGAGGACTTCCTTGCCTCTCAAGGCCCCCTTTACCCAGACAGTGTTCCTTCTGTCCCACCCATCGCACAGGAAGAGGAGGAGGAGGAGGAGGATTGTGTCAGCATGGAGGTGGAGGCTGGCACTCAGCATCATCAGCAGCAGTCTTTTAGGGATGATTTACAGTCCCAAGAAACCAGTGGACTTGTACGTGGCTGGGAGGAGGTGGCTGCGGATCATGTCGTCCTTAGTGACCCAGAGGACTCCGGACCGAATGCCTCAGCTAACCTACGCTGCATGGCCTCCCTGATCCTGCAAAGTCTGCGGAAGGATCCTCGTATTCTTCGGATCAAGGAGAGGGACCATTACTGGCTGGCCACTCTCCTTGATCCACGGTACAAGGGTAAGGTTGCGGACCTTATGTTACCGTCGCAGAGGGAGCAGAGGATGAGACAACTCCGGGAGGCCTTGCAGAAAGGTCTGTGCAACGCGTTCCCAGAGACTGGGAGGTTACAAACTCCTGGTCCTGGACAAAGAGTTGCTGAGGCTTCGGCCAGTCAAAGAAGGAGCGGTGGGGAAGGTGGCCGTCTGACCGATGCGTTCAGACAATTCTTTAGTCCGCAGCCCCAAAGTATGATCGGTTCCAGCAACCATCGCCAGCGTCTGATAAACATGGTGCAGGAATATCTAGGGGCAAGGTCAGACTTGGACATCTTCCCCACCGAAAATCTTCTGGCTTACTGGGTCTTGAGGATGGATCACTGGCCAGAGCTTGCACAGTATGCAATTGAGCTACTGGCCTGTCCTGCATCCAGCGTTCTTTCGGAACGCACATTCGGTGCTGCTGGAGGATTTGTCACGGATCACAGGGTGCGCCTGTCCACCGACTCGGTTGATCGACTGACTTTCATCAAGATGAACCAGTCTTGGATCACCACCAGCTACCACACACCTGATGCTGATATAACAGACTAATTGATTTTAACATGTCACATCCCTTCAAGACTGATGCTGATGCTGAGTGCCTGTGCTGTTATGTTGACTGGCTATCCTCCTCCTCCGAGTCCTCAATGATACGATTGATGATGATAGCTTGGAAGATCATTTTTGTTTATGGGTGCCGCCACCAGTGGCTAAGGCCCAATTTTTCAGCCCCTGTTTAACAGGGGCGTCTCATTACAATTTTTGAAGCAATACTTTGCAACAGGGCTCATTGCTGTGCTCCAAGTACAGTATCTGTGAGGGGTTGGAGTGTTGTGCCACCAGTGCCTAAGGCCCAATTTTTCAGCCCCTGTTTAACAGGGGCGTCTCATTACAATTTTTGAAGCAATACTTTGCAACAGGGCTCATTGCTGTGCTCCAAGTACAGTATCTGTGAGGGGTTGGAGTGTTGTGCCACCAGTGCCTAAGGCCCAATTTTTCAGCCCCTGTTTAACAGGGGCGTCTCATTACAATTTTTGAAGCAATACTTTGCAACAGGGCTCATTGCTGTGCTCCAAGTACAGTATCTGTGAGGGGTTGGAGTGTTGTGCCACCAGTGCCTAAGGCCCAATTTTTCAGCCCCTGTTTAACAGGGGCGTGTCATTACAATTTTTGAAGCAATACTTTGCAACAGGGCTCATTGCTGTGCTCCAAGTACAGTATCTGTGAGGGGTTGCAGTGTTGTGCCACCAGTGCCTAAGGCCAAATTTTTCAGCCCCTGTTCAACAGGGGCATGTAATTACAATTCTTGATCTAATAATTCACAGCAGGGCCCATTGCTGCACCCACCAAGAGTAACTCTGAGGGCTTACAGTGTTGTGGCAACGCCACCACCACCACCACCACGAAAGGCCCAATTTTTCAGCCCCTGTTCAAAAGGGGCATGTAATTACAATTCTTGATCTAATAATTCACAGCAGGGCCCATTCCTGCACCCACCAAGAGTAACTCTGAGGGCTTACACTGTTGTGGCAACACCACCACCACCACCACGAAAGGCCCAATTTTTCAGCCCCTGTTCAACAGGGGCATGCAATTACAGTTCTTGATCTAATAATTCACAGCAGGGCCCATTGCTGCACCCACCAAGAGTAACTGTCAGGGCTTACAGTGTTGTGGCACCAGCACCACCATCAAAGGCCCAATTTTTACTACCACTGTTCAACAATTATATGTAATTACAATTCCTGATATAATAGTTGACAGCAGGGCGTTCCAGCACCAACCAAGAGTAACTGTGAGTGCTTACATTGTTGTGCCAACACCAACAACTAAGGGGCCTATTTCTGCAGAGTATATACGGCACGTCCCTACTTTCAAACATCCAACTTACAAACGACTCCTACTTGCAAACGCAAGAAGACAACAGGAAGTGAGAGGAAATCTACCCCTAGGAAGGAAAATTCTCTCCTGTAAGAATTAATATGGGAGAAAGGTGTCTCCTCTGTACTGATGCTTTATCACCAATCCTTGTTTCAAGAAAAACACCACATTTCAAAAACAGTTGTCATTGGGACGGAAAGTGAGGTGAAATGTTCTGAACAGGGGCACAGACAGCAAAACAAATGTTACAGGGGTGATAACCCTTACCTATGTTTTCCAAAAAGTTTCAAAATAGATTTTTGGGCTGGAGCTACACTTAAACAATGTACCTGTTCAAAATTACAAACAGATTCTACATAAGAACAAACCTACAGTCCCTGTCTTGTATGCACCGCCTGTATACGGCTGTTCAGAGTATATAGGGCCTTTTTTATTTTGTATGCGGTGTTCCCCTTAATATCCATACAAGACCCAAAGGGGCTGGTAATGGGCTGGGGTAGGGGGGGGGTCATGGGTAGCTATGCCATTTTTCTTAAAGATTTTCATCCATATTACCGGGACCAGACATTACATTAAAGCCGCAAGCAGTTTTAAATGGCTTTTTTTTCCTTTAGAAGTGTCATTTTGTGCAGGGACAGTTCTAAACACGGGAAACACGTGGCACTTCACAGGCATACTTTAGACACCCCCCAGGTACGATATTTAAAGGAATATTTGACTTTTTTTTTTCACTTTATGCATCATTAAAATGACTGCTCCCGAAAAACGACCGTTTTTAAAACTTCTTTTTGCATTGATACATGTCCCCTGGTGCAGAACCCGGGTTCCCAAACCCTTTTTAGGACAATAACATGCATAATAGTCGTTATAATTAGCACTTTAGAATTCGAACGTTCGCATCCATTGTATTTAATAGGGTTCTAATGTTCGTACGAACTTTCGGTCCGTTCGCGGGTTCTGGTGCGAACCGAACCCGGGGGTGTTCGGCTCATCACTACCAGGGAAGGGTTACACCAAGTCTGTGGCAGAGACTGTTCTATTTTCACCAAGTCTGTGGCAGAGACTGTTCTATTTTCACCAAGTCTGTGGCGGAGACTATATGTGATCGAGCTACACATCAGTTGCTAGGCCGGTGAGATTGGGCCTATCCGGTGTTTGCTGAGTCCAGCGTGGAGACAGTTGTTCCTCTGGACCTAGGAAAATTCCTGTGATCTGCAACTAAAGTACCTGAGTCCTCCCTATCCCTTCAACCCCCTCTGTTGAAACTTTGTTCAATAAAACCCTTGAAAGAGACTCTTGTCTTGGTGCAAACTTCTTCTGGACAACTCTTCAAGGAGAACCCCTGAGACGAGCATACGGAACAGTAAGGTAACGGCAGGCCCAAATTAAAACCAGCTTCAAAAGACTTTAAAGGGTAGTTCCACCCAAAAGTAGAAACTCTGCTTATCTTTTTCCTCCCCCCTCCGGTGCCACATTTGGCACCTTTCGGGGGGAGCGGGTACCTGTTTTTGACAGGTACCTGTCCCCACTTCCGTTGGACCTCGCTGCAGCAAGTTACAACAGATGTCCGGCCCCCCTCCTCCTCCCTCCTCTTTCCGCCGCCAGCCCAGAGAGTGCAGCGTGTTTCATGCATGCGCAGTAGGGAACTGGGTGTGAAGCTGCAAGGCTTCACTGCTGGTTTCCCTTACCGACTATGGGGGAGCATGATATGCAAAGTAAGGCCTCTCTTACACCTCTGACTCAAGGACCCTTATAGAGCAGACAGGTGGCGTGGGAGTGCAGAGTCGCATGAGTGCCTGGCAGGGTTGCTAGCAGTGGAACTGGAACGGAACTTCTGACAGAGTCGTGGGAGTACACAGAAACAGCGGGAGGACCAGGAACAGCAGACAGGCTGGAGGCTGGAACAGGCTGGTACTTGAATGCCAGGGACTGGGAAGCAGGTACAGCAGCTGGTGGGACAGATGCTCCGTGTGAACTGGAACACAGGCGGGTTAAGGCAGACTGGGTCATACACTGGCGGGCAGATCAGGAACAGGTGCAGAGGCTAGAGCAGAGTCAAGGTGCAGGCTGGGTCGGTAACAGGCTGGCAGCGAGGTAGTGAAAGGAGCAGGCAGGTAATTGATCGCCAGGATTCAAGATCAGTTCTCCTCTTTTCTTATTTTATCAAAGATCTCTTTGTTGTGTGCCTGTGTCTTGGCCATTATTTCACACATCTCTGGGGTGGCCACGGAGGGCACAGCAGAAGGGTCCTGTGTGTCTTTGGCTCCATTTCAGGTCTGAATTCAGGCAAAAATTCGGACCTAATTCGGATCTGAAATGGTGAACGGGGACACACCGCACCCACTGCTGTGCTCCGCGGCCGCATATAGTGTGAACCCAGCCACAAATTACAAAATAAAAGTGGTTGAACAACCAAAATTGTGCGTTTGATTGATGCCATATCCTTATATTGCCTTCTCTTGCCAACTGGAACTTCTTGTTACATTAATCAATTCCCTTGTGTGATTACTTCCCCCTTTCTAAACCAACCTTAGCACCAATCCTACCTCTACCTACCTCCCCCTCCCCCCTTTCCTTCTACATCCCCCCAATAAAGTCACTTGTTCTTCACCAATGGTATTGGCTGTTAGTTTATTTTTAGTCTACCAATCTTATTTATCTTTTTTTCTCTCTAAATATTGAAAGGTAAGCACCACAATTATATACAGCAAGTCTCAAAGCTTCCTTCATATCTTTGTTCCGCAAACTGTAAATGAAAGGATTTAAAAAGGGAGTAAATACTGTGTACAAAAAAGACAGTATCTTACTGATGTTCTTTGATTGACCTTCATTTGGAAGGGCGTACATGGCAGTCAGAGTCCCATAAAATATAAACACAACTGTCAAATGGGAGCTGCAAGTGGAAAAAGATTTATGTCTTCCAGAGAACGAGGATATCTTTAGTATGGCTAGAACAATGTACGTATATGAAACCACTATCACAAGTAATGGAAAGGCCAAAATTGGAATACACAACAAAGTGGATTCCATCTTAACTATAGAAATATCTGAGCAAGAAAGTTCCATCAGAGGATAAAGATCACAGTAGAAATGGTTTATGGTATTCGTCCCACAGAAATGAAGCTGACATATGCCAAGGGTTATAATAAATCCTACAGAGCAACTCAAAATCCAAGAGGCCAAAACGAGTTTAATGCAAAGCACATGGGTCATAATGGAGGCATAATGCAGAGGAGAGCAGATGGCTAGATAGCGGTCATAGGACATCACTGTTAGAAGAAGACATTCAGATGATTCTGAGAAGGCAAAGAAATAAAACTGAGCAATGCAACTGGAAAAAGATATGGATGTTTGATTATGAAGCACAATGTTTAGCATGTTAGGGGCGATGTCTGTGGTCAACACAATGTCACTTATGGAGAGCTGGGAGAGGAAGAAGTACATAGGGGAATGGAAGGTTTTGCTGAAGGACACCAGTGAGATGATCAGGAGGTTCCCACATATTGTCACAATGTATATCATAAGGACCAACATGAAAAAAAACAGATTTAATTTTTCTGGGTTGTGGAATCCCGCAAAGTGGATTGTGGTGACAATGTTCATATATGTATGCTGTGTGCCATGAAAAGACAAACACATTATAAAATATTAGTAACATCGAGGACTGTTAGTATTAAAGAGTGTTACATTTTTGTTATTCAGAGGATTACATTTAAAAATTATTTTATGACATAAAAAAAAGGATAAGCACTGTTATCTATAAAAAGGTTTACCTCTCAAATCACACATACCCTTTATCATGTTAGTATCATTCCAAAAGTTGTTTTCAATCTTTTCAAATCTGCAGCTTTTATTTTAATCCCCTTCCAGTCCAATTTTCAGTTTTCAGCGCTGTCACTAGGGATGAGCCGAACACCCCCCGGTTCCGTTCGCAGCAGAACATGCGAACAGGCAAAAAATTTGTTCGAACACCGTTAAAGTCTATGGGACAGGAACATGAAAAATCTAAAGTGCTAATTTTAAAGGCTAATATGCAAGCTATTGTCATAAAAAGTGATTGGGGACCCGGGTCCTGCCCCAGGGGACATGTATCAATGCAAAAAAAAGTTTTAAAAACGGCTGTTTTTTTGGGAGCACTGATTTTAATAATGCTTAAAGTGAAACAATAAAAGTGAAATATTCCTTTAAATTTCGTACCTGGGGGTGTCTATAGTATGCCTGTAAAGTAGCGCATGTTTCCCGTGCTTAGAAAAGTCCCTGCACAAAATGACATTTCTAAAGGAAAAAAAGTCATGCAAAACTGATCGCGGCTATAATGAATTTTCGGGTTCCGGCAATATAGATAAAAGTGATTGAAAAAAACAGCATGGGTTCCCCCCTTTGTCCTTTACCAGGCCCTTAGGGTCTGGTATGAATATTAAAGGGAACCCCGAACCAAAACTAAAAAAAAAAATACATGGGGGTCCCCCCAAATTCCATATCAGGCCCTTCAGATCTGGTATGGATTTTAGGGGGAACCCCACGACAAAATAAAAAAAAATGGCATGGGGTTCCCCCCAAAAATCCATACCAGACCCTTATCTGAGCATGCAACCTGGCAGGCCGCAGGAAAAGAGGGGGGATGAGAGAGCGCCCCCCCTTCAGAACCGTACTAGGCCACATGCCCTCAACATGGGGAGGATGTCCCCATGTTGATAGGGACAAGGGCCTCATCCCCACAACCCTTGCCCTGTGGTTGTGGGGGTCTGCGCAGCACACCAATGACCGGACTCACTAGTGTGCCCTCTAGGCGCCATGCAGGAGTCTTTCATGTGGGAGGATATACAGGTACATCCACCCACATCAGCGCTGCTCCCATCTGGCCATTTAAATACTATGTGAAAGAGCGGCACTGATCAAAATAACTATAACACCCTATGAGTACTAGTAGAGTATCAAAAAAAATAAAAATTCATCAAAACCATAAACATTGCATAACTCAGTGAACAATTAATAATACTATAAAACATTAAAGTGCAAGTGCTTAAAAAAAAGAGAACATTTCATAAATGCAAAAAAAATATAATCCATAACAATGATGCTCTACACAGTCCGTGAACACAACTAGCATATAAAATGTGAAAGTGCTAGGAAAATTTGTTATCATATAAGTGCAAAAATATATATACAGTATAATTCTTCTGAAACCGATGTGTAGTGGTGACACCAGTGGTAACGTGTATGTAGATTCAATAAGACTGTGACACCCAGGTGTGTCCTCCACGAGACGTACTATATGAACTCACCAGATCCACCAGCTGGTAAATCTATAAACCAGCGTCTGCGCCTCTTAGCAATCAAATGCTTAATTTCAGGGATGTTTGTTTTATCAGATACAAAAGGTCCTCTTCATTATGTCATGTTATAATTCATATACACATAGGAAAAGGAAGATGGAGCCTCCAATAGTGAAGTAACATTTAAAAAGGGTGTCAAGGTCACCTGTGGCCAGGTGACAGATGCACACCGTAGGGGGACAGGAGTGCACCGCGAGGTAGTGAACCCTATGGCTGGCTTCTGCGGATAGGAAACTGGGTGGTTGTGGAAAGCGGGACCAGAGGAGCACAACCGGGATCCTAACGGAAGCTAGAGCCAAGATTCCCCAGGGCGCGGAGTCTAAGACCCAGCAGGTCTTCTCCAGGGCCTCTAGTGGTGAGGATGTTATGCTGCAGGCTGGGACCAGGTCGCGGCCCCTGGAGTTTCCTAGCTCACGCCCCGTAGGATAAGGGGAAAAGAGGGGAAGCAGCAGCACAAGATATGAGAGAACCGAATAACAAGCTGAAGGTCAGGGGCCACAAGCAGACAAGGATAACAAAAGAACGAGCCGAAGGTCAAGGGTCACGAGCAGACAGGGATAGTCGGGGACAAGCCAATAACGTAACAGAGAGACAGACGTAGCACACGGCAGGCAGGAACCCAAACACACAATGCCTAACAAACACGTTGATCAGCAAAGCAGGCTTGCAGTGCACAGGTTAATATAGTGTTCTGTGATAGGGCCTGGGGTGGCGTCAGGCTGGGAGGAGATTATAAAGGAAGCCAGGTGAAAGGGTTCTGGCCTCTAAGATGAACACATGGGAAGGAAGGTAAGCTGACAGACAAACACTACTGCATATCCATGACAGTACCCTCCCTCTTATGGGCCCTCCCCCGCCTGGGCCCAGGCTTAAAGGGAAATCTCAGATGAAACCTCCTCAACAGATGAGGTGCAACGACATCAGATGCAGCGATCCAAGACGCCTCCTCAGGACCAAAACCTCTCCAATGCACAAGGTACTGAAGAATACCTCTGCAGAGCCGAGAATCCAGAACGTGTCTAACCTCGTACTTTAGATTATCCTCAGAGACCAGAACCGAGGTAGGGAGATGACAAGAAAATCTATTGAGGACCAAAGGCTCTCTAGGAATAAGCAAGGGCATGAGAGGATCAACAGAAATCTGAGGAGGGTCCCCTAGACCCTTAAAGATGAACTGGTCATCTAGCACAGGACCATCAAACTGGGCAGATGTCAGTGGAACCCTGAAGTCAGGTTGGTTAGAGGGTGACATGTCACAGGAGTCAAGCTGAATAGCTGAAAGACAAGCAGAATGTCCTGAACAAGAAAAAGTAGGCGGCTCACTGGGCATGGGCTGGACTGGCATAACTAGTACAGAGGCCGAGTGAATAGAGTCAGGTGTAGCGACTACCTGAATCGCATCGCAAGACGTAGCGACTGCAGGACTTGTAGACAAGCTAGCCTGGCTGTGCGTCCAAGGGCGATTAGGGACAGAGAAATGTAAATGGTTATGCGACCTGGAATGATTGACCGGCTCAGGTTCACAGGGGGCAACCTTGGGTAGGCAGGACGAGGAACAGGAGGAACCCCAAGCCAGGATCTGTCCAGTAGTCCAGTCCACATGAGGAGAATGGAGCTGTAACCATGGGAGACCCAAAATTATAGGCGTTGAGGCCTTGGGTAAGATAAGGAAGGATATCCACTCCTGGTGGAGTGTCCCTACCGACATCTTAACAGGGAGGGTCTGGAAGCAGATAGGTCCCCCTGGGAGAACAGTACCATCAATCGCCAAGACCACCAATGGCGTGGTGAGGGGCAAAAGAGTAAGTCTCATGGACGACGCGATTTCCCAGTCCATGAAATTACCAGCGGCTCCGGAATCCAGATATGATGAGACCGAATGAGAAGAAGCACCAACATGAAGGAACACAGAAAGCAGAAGACGAGAAGGGGAAGGTGATATTTCTGGGTCCAATACTCCACTTTCCAGATGAAGTGGACCCAAACGTTTTTCTGGACAAAGAGAGCAAGTGTCACGAAAATGACCTTTGCCCCCACAGTAGAGACACAGGCCTAGAGTTCTGCGCCTAGCACGTTCCTCTGGGGATACCCTGGTCCAACCCAGCTGCATGGGTTCCTCAGCTGGCAGGAGATGCTCCACGGGTCGAGGAGAGGGGAGCTCAGGCTGACTAAGGACCAAGGAGTGCTGGCGCCGCTTTTCTAGGGTCCTTTCCTGAAAGCGAATATCGATCTGGTTACACAAGGAGATAACTCCGTCCAGATCAGTGGGGATGGTTCTTCCTGCTAATTCATCCTTCACTCTATCAGACAGGCCATGCAAAAAGGTTGCGACTAAGGCCTCATTGTTCCAGCTCAACTCAGCCGACAGTATGCGGAAATTAAGGGCGTACTGTCCCACTGAAGCAGACTCTTGGTGGAGACGTAGAAGGGCGCTGGCCGCTGAAGAGACACGAGCCGGTTCTTCAAAGATATTCCGAAAAAGTTTCAAGAAGCCAGACAGGCTAGAAACCACTGGATCATTCAGTTCCCACAGAGGGGCTGCCCAGGCTAAAGCTTCACCGGAGAGGAGGAAAATGATATAGGCTACCTTTGCCCTATCAGACAGAAAGTTTTCAGGCTGAAGCTCAAAATGAATCGTGCATTGGCTAAGGAACCCTCTGCAGGCTTTGGAGTCCCCAGAGAAACGGAACGGAGCTGGCAGTGTTAGTGAGTGTGTGGCTGCGACTGGTGCGATAGTTACCACCGCTGGTTGTACTTGAGGTTGCGGATTCGGGGTTCCCAAGGAGGCCTGAAGCTGCTCGAATCGAGAAGCCAGATCCTGGAGGAATTGCATCACCTGAGTCTGATTCGATTCCTGGGTTTCAAGTCTGTGGACTATGCCCCGCAATGGATCATCCTTGGGGATCGGGATGTCAGCCGGGTCCATGGCTGATCAAACTGTCAAGGTCACCTGTGGCCAGGTGACAGATGCACACCGTAGGGGGACAGGAGTGCACTGCGAGGTAGTGAACCCTATGGCTGGCTTCTGCGGATAGGAAACTGGGTGGTTGTGGAAAGCGGGACCAGAGGAGCACAACCGGGATCCTAACGGAAGCTAGAGCCAAGATTCCCCAGGGCGCGGAGTCTAAGACCCAGCAGGTCTTCTCCAGGGCCTCTAGTGGTGAGGATGTTATGCTGCAGGCTGAGACCAGGTCGCGGCCCCTGGAGTTTCCTAGCTCACGCCCCGTAGGATAAGGGGAAAAGAGGGGAAGCAGCAGCACAAGATATGAGAGAACCGAATAACAAGCTGAAGGTCAGGGGCCACAAGCAGACAAGGATAACAAAAGAACGAGCCGAAGGTCAAGGGTCACGAGCAGACAGGGATAGTCGGGGACAAGCCAATAATGTAACAGAGAGACAGACGTAGCACACGGCAGGCAGGAACCCAAACACACAATGCCTAACAAACACGTTGATCAGCAAAGCAGGCTTGCAGTGCACAGGTTAATATAGTGTTCTGTGATAGGGCCTGGGGTGGAGTCAGGCTGGGAGGAGATTATAAAGGAAGCCAGGTGAAAGGGTTCTGGCCTCTAAGATGAACACATGGGAAGGAAGGTAAGCTGACAGACAAACACTACTGCATATCCATGACAAAGGGTTAGTTCTAAAACAATTAAAAAATTCACTCACATATTATAAGTGTCAGACCGCCACTTAGGGATTACCGGCATAAATGTTTTCCTGATTGCCTCCAGCCTCTCTGGTTCATGTGTGAGCTGCGAGTGCAATCCTGGACAGCATTTTGGCGTCAACGTGTTAGTCCTGTCCTACACGTTTCGTCATACAACGTCTTTCCAGAGCGTCTAGAGGCAATCAGGAAAATATTTATGTCGATAATCCCTAAGTGACAGGTCTGACACTTGTAATATGTGAGTGAATCTTTTAATAGTTTTAGAAATAACCCTTTTTAAACGTTACTTCACTATTGGAGCTTCCTTCTTCCTTTTCCCATGTTTGGATGATTTATAACATGACATAATGGAGGGGACCTTTGGTATCTGATAAAACAAACATCCCTGAAATTAAGCATTTGATTGCTAAGAGGCGCAGATGCTGGTTTATAATTTTACCAGCTGCTGGAACTGGTGAGTTCATTTAGTACGTCTGGTGGAGGACACACCTTGGTGTCACAGTCACATTGAATCTACCTACAAGTTACCACTGGTGTCACCACTACACATCGGTTTCAGAAGAATTTTATATATTTTTGCACTTATATGATAACAAATCTTCCTAGCACTTTCACATTTTATATGCTAGTTGTGCTCACGGACTGTTTAGAGCATCATTGTTATGGATTATATTTTTTTTTTTTCATCTATGAAATTTTCTCTTTTTTTTTGAATCACTTGAACTTAAATGTTTAAGGCCCCTTTCACACGGGGCGGATCCGTGCAGATCCGCCCCGTGAAGCTCCGCTTGCTCAGCGGGGATCGCTCCGTTGATCCCCGCTGAGCCGACGGATGACTGGGCGGTCCCCGCACACTGTGCAGGGACCGCCCTGTCAGAGCGCCGCTCTCCCCTATGGGGAATCGGATGACGACGGACCGTAGAGTCCGTTGTCATCCGATCCGCTCCGCCGACGGAAGGAAAAATAGGGTTTTCCTCCGTCACACTTTGGCGGAGCGGATGTCAGCGGACATGTCTCCGCTGACATCCGTGCTTCCATAGGGGTACATGGAGGATCCGTTTCAGGTCCGCCTAAAAAACTGACAGGCGGACCTGAACGGACCTCCATGTGAAAGAGCCCTAATAGTCATCTTTCATAATTCTTTATTTATTTTTCTTCCATATTTGTCAACAACAACAACAAAAAAAAAAACAAATACATTTACAACAATTTCCATATCCAATAAGTATATATATTGACAAAAATTATTATTTCAAAAAACCCTTTACCCACCCTATCCCTCCCACCCCCCATTCCCAACCCTCCATAATTTACACCCCCTCCAACCCCCCACCGGTAAAAAAAAAAAAAAAAAAAGGAGGGGGGGCACTAACATATCCTTCAGCCATTCCACATGAGACCCACTTCTCTTACCGCTAAGCTCTATATTTCTCATTGAATATTTCTTTCAAATAGTTTCTTTCCCTTTTCTGAGTTTCTGAATATATTCCAACTTGACCATGTTAAATCATATTGTTCTTTCTTATTTTTGGCAGAGAGTACTAGGTCCTCCATGGCTTCTATTTCTCTAATCCGGTTTAGCCATTCTAAAATTGATGGGGGTCTTATATCCCTCCAATGTAAGGGAATCCCAACTTTGGCTGCATTGATCATGTGGCATATTACTGATCTTTTATAGGACTGAACGAGGAATCTGTGAGCAATGAAGGAGGAATAGTACGGGGTTGTCTGGTATTTGTAATTCCGTAATTTCCTGAATAATTTTTTGGATCTCCAACCAATATTGCCGTATTTTCTTACAGGACCAAAATATATGTAGTATTGACCCGCTCTCTTCCTGTCATGGATATGCATTAATGTCTGTCTGCCATCTTACCTTCCTCCTCTTGTGTTCATCTAGAGACCAGACCTCCTTCACCTGGCTTCCTTTATAATCTCCTCCCAGCCTGACTCCACCCCAGGCCCTATCACAGAACACTATATTAACCTGTGCACTGCAAGCCTGCTTTGCTGATCAACGTGTTTGTTAGGCATTGTGTGTTTGGGTTCCTGCCTGCCGTGTGTTACGTCTGTCTCTCTGTTACGTTATTGGCTTGTCCCCGACCATCCCTGTCTGCTCGTGACCCTTGACCTTCGGCTCGTTCTTCGTTATCCTTGTCTGCTTGTGGCCCCTGACCTTCGGCTTGTTATTCGGTTCTCTCTATCGTGTGCTGCTGCTTCCCCTTATCCTACGGGGTGTGAGCTAGGAAACTCCAGGGGCCGCGACCTGGTCCCAGCCTGCAGCGTAACATCCTCACCACTAGAGGCCCTGGAGAAGACCAGCTGGGTCTTAGACTCCGCGCCCTGGGGAATCTTGGCTCTCGCTTCCGTTGGGATCCCGGTTGTGCTCCTCTGGTCCCGCTTTCCACAACCACCCAGTTTCCTATCCACAGAAGCCAGCCATAGGGTTCACTACCTCGCGGTGCACTCCTGTCCCCCTACGGTGTGCATCTGTCACCTGGCCACAGGTGACCCTGACAGTTTGATCAGCCATGAACCCGGCTGACATCCCGCTACCCGCGGATGATCCATTGCAGGGCATAGTTTGCAGACTTGAAACCCAGGAATCGAATCAGACTCAGGTGATGCGATTCCTCCAGGATCTGGCTTCTCGCTTCGAGCAGCTTCAGGCCTCCTTGGGAACCCTGAATCCGCAACCTCAAATACAATCAGCGGCTGCACCTATTGCACCAGTCGCAGCCACACACTCGCTACAACTGCCAGCTCCGTCCCGTTTCTCTGGGGACTCCAAGGCTTGCAGGGGGTTCCTTAGCCAATGCACGATTCATTTTGAGCTCCAGCCCCAAAACTTCCTGTCTGATCGGGCTAAGGTAGCCTATATCATTTCCCTCCTCTCTGGTGAAGCTTTAGCCTGGGCAGCCCCTCTGTGGGAACTGAATGATCCAGTGGTTTCTAGCCTGTCTGGCTTCTTGAAACTTTTTCGGAATATCTTCGAAGAACCGGCTCGTGTCTCTTCAGCGGCCAGCGCCCTTTTACGTCTCCGCCAAGAGTCTGCTTCTGTGGGACAGTATGCGCTTCATTTCCGCATACTGTCGGCTGAGTTGAGCTGGAACAATGAGGCCTTAGTCGCAACCTTTTTGCATGGCCTGTCTGATAGAGTGAAGGATGAATTAGCAGGAAGAACCATCCCCACTGATCTGGCCGGCGTTATCTCCTTGTGTAACCAGATCGATATTCGCTTTCAGGAGAGGACCTTAGAAAAGCAACGCCAGCACTCCTTGGTTCTTAGTCAGCCTGAGCTCCCCTCTCTTCGACCCGTAGAGCATCTCCTACCAGCTGAGGAACCCATGCAGCTGGGTCGGACCAGGCTATCCCCCGAGGAACGTGCTAGGCGCAGAACTCTTGGTCTGTGTCTTTACTGTGGGGGCAAAGGTCATTTTCGTGACACTTGCTCTCTTTGTCCAGAAAAACGTTCGGGTCCACTTCATCTGGAAAGTGGGGTATTGGACCCAGAAATATCACCTTCCCCTTCTCGTCTTCTGCTTTCTGTGTTCCTTCATGTTGGTGCTTCTTCTCATTCGGTCTCAGCATATCTGGATTCCGGAGCCGCTGGTAATTTCATGGACTGGGAAATCGCATCGTCCATGAGACTTACTCTTTTGCCCCTCACCACGCCTTTGGTGGTCTTGGCGATTGATGGTACTGTTCTCCCAGGGGGACCTATCCGCTTCCAGACCCTCCCTGTTAAGATGTCGGTAGGGACACTCCACCAGGAGTGGATATCCTTCCTTATCTTACCCAAGGCCTCAACGCCTATAATTTTGGGTCTCCCATGGTTACAGCTCCATTCTCCTCATGTGGACTGGACTACTGGACAGATCCTGGCTTGGGGTCCCTCCTGTTCCTCGTCCTGCCTACCCAAGGTTGCCCCCTGTGAATCTGAGCCGGTCATTCATTCCAGGTTGCATAACCATTTACATTTCTCTGTCCCTAACCACCCTTGGACGCACAGCCAGGCTAGCTTGTCTACAAGTCCTGCAGTCGCTACGTCTTGCGATGCGATTCAGGTAGTCGCTACACCTGACTCAGCTATTCACTCTGCCTCTGTACTAGTTATGCCAGTCCAGCCCATGCCCAGTGAGCCTCTCACTTTTTCTTGTTCGGGACATTCTGCTTGTCCTTCAGCTATTCAGCTTGACTCCGGCGACATGTCACCTTCTAACCAACCTGACTTCAGGGTTCCACTGACATCTGCCCAGTCTGATGGTCCTGTGCAAGATGACCAGTTCCCCTTTAAGGGTATAGGGGACCCTCCTCAGATTCCTGTTGATCCTCTCATGCCCTTGCTTATTCCTAGAGAGCCTTTGGTCCTCAATAGATCTTCTTGTCATCTCCCTACCTCGTTTTCGGTCTCTGAGGATAATTTTAAGTACGAGGTTAGACAAGTTCTGGATTCTCGGCTCTGCAGAGGCATTCTTCAGTACCTTGTGCATTGGAGAGGTTTTGGTCCTGAGGAGGCGTCTTGGATCGCTGCATCTGATGTCGCTGCACCTCATCTGTTGAGAAGGTTTCATCAGAGATTTCCCTTTAAGCCTGGGTCCAGGCGGGGGAGGGCCCATAAGAGGGAGGGTACTGTCATGGATATGCATTAATGTCTGTCTGCCATCTTACCTTCCTCCTCTTGTGTTCATCTAGAGACCAGACCTCCTTCACCTGGCTTCCTTTATAATCTCCTCCCAGCCTGACTCCACCCCAGGCCCTATCACTGAACACTATATTAACCTGTGCACTGCAAGCCTGCTTTGCTGATCAACGTGTTTGTTAGGCATTGTGTGTTTGGGTTCCTGCCTGCCGTGTGTTACGTCTGTCTCTCTGTTACGTTATTGGCTTGTCCCCGACCATCCCTGTCTGCTCGTGACCCTTGACCTTCGGCTCGTTCTTCGTTATCCTTGTCTGCTTGTGGCCCCTGACCTTCGGCTTGTTATTCGGTTCTCTCTATCGTGTGCTGCTGCTTCCCCTTATCCTACGGGGTGTGAGCTAGGAAACTCCAGGGGCCGCGACCTGGTCCCAGCCTGCAGCGTAACATCCTCACCACTAGAGGCCCTGGAGAAGACCAGCTGGGTCTTAGACTCCGCGCCCTGGGGAATCTTGGCTCTCGCTTCCGTTGGGATCCCGGTTGTGCTCCTCTGGTCCCGCTTTCCACAACCACCCAGTTTCCTATCCACAGAAGCCAGCCATAGGGTTCACTACCTCGCGGTGCACTCCTGTCCCCCTACGGTGTGCATCTGTCACCTGGCCACAGGTGACCCTGACACTTCCCCACATCTCCAGCACCTATCCGAATTCTCCCTTGAAAATGTATGAAGTTGTACCGGAGTATAATACCACTGCGTCAAAAGTTTATAATAGGCTTCCTGGGTTCAAGTGCAGACTGAAGAATTAAAAGTCAAATAAATTATTTGTTTACGTTGTAGTGGGGAAAAAGTCCTGTTTAGGTCTCTTTCCCACTTACTAATGCCAGGCATCACATAATCAGCCGGTGGTTTATTTAATAGTCTATACATCTTAGAAATTCCTTGTAAGAATGGTTCTTTCTCATTGCAATATGATTCAAAGGTCGTTAGTTGCCATTGAAAATTTGTAGGTGGTCCTAGAGATCTCAAGAAATGATTAATTTGATAAGCTTGCCACAGATTAATTTCAAAAGGGCCCCCTACTTGGGTCAATCTTTTGACAGTTGGCCACGTCTCTGATTTGAGGAAATGTGATGCTTGATATAGCCCCTTATCTTTAAGATTTCTAAATGCGCCAGTTTCCATACCTGGGAGAAAACCTGGGTTCCCCAGGATAGGAAACAAAGGTGATTGTCTTGATGAGAAATTTATATTTTTACAAATCCTTGCTGTAATTCGTAGCGTTGTTCCAATTAAGGGGTGTTTCTTAATAAGACTTGGAAATACTGTATAACACCAAGGTGCTCTACATAAAGGGACGGGACTCTTCTGTTGTTCCATATTAACCCATCTCTTTAAGTTCGTATGTCTACACCAGTCTACTACTCTCAGTAAATGTACTGCATAATAATACTTTTTTATGTCCGGTACTGCAATCCCCCCAGAATCTTTTGGTAATGTCAACAGATCTCATCTAATCCTTGGTCGCTTTCCTGCCCAAATAAATTTCGTAAAGAGTGTGCGTACTTGCTGCAGAAAGACATTGGGGATCCTAATTGGCAGTGCTTGAAGTAAATATAGGATTTTCGGGAGGATAGTCATTTTAATTATATTAGTACGACCAAACCACGAGTGTAGGCCATGTTGTAATTTATCAAAAAGAGATCTGATTGAGTTATATAGTGGCGGAAAATTTATCTTAAAAGTATCTTTTATTTTTGCAGGTATATTTGTACCCAGATACTTTAGAGACTTACTCCATTTAAAGCCAAAATTTGAGTGTATAATATTTCGGAGTGAAGGTGTTATCACTACGCTCATGGCTTCTGATTTACTGTGATTTATTTTCAAGTTGGATAGACTACCATATTTCTCAATCTCCCCTACTAATTTAGGGAGGGAGATATGTGGATATGACAAAGAAAACAACAAGTCATCCGTATGCGCAGAGACCTTGTGTGACCTTTCTCCTACCTGTATTCCCCGTATATCTGGGTTTTGACGGATTTTATTTAAAAAAGGCTCTAATGACAGAGCAAAAAGTAAGGGTGACAAAGGGCATCCCCTGCGCGTACCATTCGAGATACTGAAAGGTTTCGAAAGAACACCATTAACCCTTACAACCGCCTGAGGGGACGCATAGACGGCCGTGATCCAGTCAACCATACGTTCCCCTAGGCCCACCTGTTTCAGTACCTCGAAAAGGTATCGCCAGTTCACTCTATCAAATGCTTTCTCAGCATCAGTGTTCAAAAACACACAAGGGGTATTCGTCTCGTTAGCTTGATGAACCAAATTCAGTACCTTTGTTGTGTTATCTCTTCCTTCCCTAGTTGGAATAAAGCCCACTTGATCTAGATCAACCAAATGTGAAAGCCACGGTTGAAGTCTAACGGCCAGTATTTTAGTAAAATTTTTTAAATCAACATTAAGTAAAGAAATAGGTCTATAACTTCCGCACTCCGTCGGGTCTTTCCCCTCCTTCAGAATTACCGTAATTTGTGCTCTAAGTGTATCCCGAGGGAAGGCTGAGGTCAGGCCCACTGCATTAAAAACTTTTATCATTTGTTCACTAAGTATGTCCGCAAATTCTTTATAGTATATTATACCAAAGCCATCTGGGCCTGGTGCCTTTCCATTTTTAATCGTTTTTAATATCATGCTAAGCTCCTCAACCGAAATAGGTTTTTCTAAGTTATGGCGGCTTGGGGAAGATAGTCTAGCCCTTTCATGACTAAGCCCATTTCTGACATTTGGTGTTTACAAGATAAAATGCAGATTTTTTGCTAGAAAATTACTTAGAAACCCCAAACATTATATATATTTTTTTAGCAGAGAATCTAGAGAATAAAATGGCGATTGTTGCAATATTTTATATCACACAGTATTTGTGCAACGGTGTTTTAAACGCAACTTTTTTGGAAAAATTAACTTTCATGAATTTTAAAAAAATTAAAAAGCAAAGTTAGTCCAATTTTTTTGTATAATGTGAAAGATGATGTTATGCCGAGTAAATAGATACCAAACATGTCATGCTTTATAATTGCCCGTGGAATGGCGACAAACTACGGTACCTTAAAATCTCCATAGGCGACGCTTTAATTTTTTTTTACGGCTACTAGGTTAGAGGTACAGAGGAGGTCTATGGCTATAATTATTGCTCTCACTCTGACAATCGCGGCGATACCTCACATGTGTGATTTGAACGCCGTTTTCATATGCGGGCGCGACTTCCGTATGCGTTTTCTTTGCCGCGCAAGCTCGCGGGGACAGGGGCGCCTTAAATTTATTTATTTTTTTTCTTATGTATTTTATTTATTTTTATAATTAAAAATAGTGTTTTAAAAAAAAAAAATGTGATCACTTTTATTGCTGTCACAAGTAATGTAAACATCCCTTGTGACAGTAATAAGTGGTGACAGGTACTCTTTATGGAGAGATCGGAGGTCTAAAAGACCCCCAATCCCTCCTTTGCACTTCAAAGTATTCAGATCGCCGAAAACGGCGATTCCGAATACTGTGTACTTTTTTAAATTCGGCGCCATTGGCAGCCGAGTAACCCGGACGTGACGTCATGATGTCGCTTCCGTGGTTACAGTGCAGATAAAAAATCAAAGCCGTTTGCGGCTTTGATTCACTCTCTGTGTAGCCGCCCGAGGTGGCGGATCATGGATCGGGTCTCCCGGTGGGACGGGAGGCCCGGTAAGAGCGGCGGAGGCGGCGGGAGGGGGGATGTCCCCTCCCGCTCCTCCGGTATAACAACCGAGCGGCTTTTAGCCGCATCGGTGGTTATACCAGGAAAGCCGATCGCCCGCTCTAAACAACGGTACTGGGATGAAACCTGCGGCTGCAGGCATCATCCCGGTATAACCCCTGAAAGCCGAGGACGCATATATGCGTCCGCTCGGCGTGAAAGGGCTAGTGAGGCCTGTTGAGGAGAGGTACTCTTCTATTAAGGACGTTGAAGTGGGTGTTTCTTTCAAATTATACAAGGTAGAATAGTATTCTCCGAAAGTCTGAGCAATATCTTTTGGCATTTGTATTAATAGTCCCCCTCTCCCTTTAATTTGTGATATATATGTCGGTCTATTTTTTTCTTTAATTTTCCCTGCTAGTAATCTACTGCATTTATCCCCCATTTCGTAGTTTAATTTCTTAGCTCGTTGGAATACAGCTTTAGCTTTAAAACGTAAGATATCCGTTAACTGTCTTCTCAAATATCCGAGCTCCCTTCCTACTGTAGATAATTGTGTATTTTTATGTTGAATTTCTAATACCTGAATTTCCTCTAATAAAGTCCTAATCTGTTTCTCTCGTTTTTTCTTCAAAATTGATCCGTGTTTGATCAAAATTCCTCTGATCACCGCCTTGTGTGCCTCCCACACCATACATGGGTCACTCCCTGGAATATCATTTATTTGAAAATATGCTGACATTTCTTTAACTAAATCTTTTTTCACATCAGAATTCTGAAGTAAACTTTCATTTAATCGCCAGCTCTTCTCCTGAGGGACAGTCGCGTTGGAGAGGGAAAGACACAAGGAAATTGGGGCGTGGTCAGACCAGGTTATATTTCCAATATTAATTTCTGTGACCGAGGATATCAAAAAGTGCGGAATCAGGAACATGTTAATCCGAGAATAAATTTGATGGGGATTGGAAAAGAAGGTATAGTCTCTCTCTTCTATATGTAAAATCCTCCAAATATCCACTAATTGTAGATCATGAATCTTTCGGAGTATACTTCTTCTAATCCTTTCTGGAATTGATGATGTCCCTGAGGAGGTATCGATTCTAGGGTCTAAAACAATATTAAAATCTCCTCCAAAAATTAACTTGCCCTCAGTAAATTCCTCTAATTTACACAGAGTTTTCTTCAGAAAAGTATCTTGCTGTTTGTTTGGGGCATATAATGTGGCCAACGTTACTTTAATATTACCAATACAACCCTTAAGAAAAAGAAATCTCCCGTTAGGGTCCACTCATTTGTCTACAAGAGTCCATGGGATCCGATTAGAAATTAATATGGAAACCCCTTTAGATTTTGCCTGTTGGTTCGGTGCGTGGTAAACACAGGGAAAGAATCTATTTTGAAGAAATTGCAACCCTTTTTCCCTGAAGTGTGTCTCTTGAACAAATGCCACATCTGTCCCTGAACGCTTCAGGTCATCCAACAACATCCTTCATTTTTCCGGGACATTAAGTCCTTTAGCGTTCAGGGAGGTAACCTTCACTCCCTCCATCTCTCTCCCCCCTTCCCCTCTCCCCCCTCCTCTCTCCCTTCCCCTATATCCCCTTCCCTCCCCCTCTCCTATTTCCTTCTCTCCCCCCCTAGGAAAAAAAAACCCAACTGCCTCTAAACCCCAATGGGGACACACCTTTAGCTGAGCCACTCGATTGGCTTCAGTTGGTGTAACACCTAATTAGGGGACTGGTCCTAGAGGCTGAGGAACCCCGGCCTACCCTCTTCCGCCCACCCGACAATAATCCCAATTTACAATAGTATGGAAGATCAAATATACTCCTATAATCTCTCTTTTCTTTTTTCCTTTCTTTTTTCTTCCCCTTTTCTTTTCTTATTTTTTTTTCTTTTCCCTCCTTCTTTCTCTCTTAATTTCATATGTATTATCTCCAAGAGCTTAGTTTCTATCTCTTTTACTTACCCTTTCACCTTCCCCCCCTACTATATCCCCCCCCCTCTCCCAACTATATACATATCCTTTAGGCTGCCCCAGAGATACGCATACAATGAGGTCAGAGATAAATAAAATACAACAATATATAAGTAAATTTTCCTCAACTCATTACTTCAAGAGTCATATCACTAAATTATGCATCTCTGAGCCAACCTCTAATCATATCATACATCATTTAATATTCAACATGAATTATTCATAATATTATATGTAACTCCAAAAATAATTCTCCTCTTCTCCGTCCTCCTCCCTGATCAGTCCCTAAGTCTCAACCTGGACTCCAAGATTCAAACAAAAAAAATAAAACAATACTGGCATATTAATACATTCTACCAATATCAGTGGCAAGAAACTTCTTCCCTATAGTCATCTTAATTGTTCACTGAGTTATGCAATGTTTATGGTGTTGATAATTTATTTTATTTTTTTGATACTCTACTAGTACACATATAGTGTTATCGTTTTTTGATCAGCGCTGCATTTTCACAATCTTTGCGCATAGTGTTTTGGTCCTGCCATTAATTAGAGCAGCTGCAATCTTTAATTGTTTCTTTCTTTTTGAGAAATCCTTAGCGCTGTATTGCACATTTTTTTCTTTCATTTATATACTATGGCTGGATGGAAAGGGGCTGTTAATTATTCCTGGAGACTCTGCCATAAAGGTCCATTTTCTGGCATTTCCTGTTATGTAGTGACAACTGGCTCCCAATTGTGTTTCTGTGTTGTCACCTACCCTTGGCTGAGACTACAAGCAGCTGTGTGGACAGTCATGGTCCACTATTATCAGATAGACTATGAAGAAAAATGTGCAGTTGGAATGAGTGCATGTAGACAGAAAGAAGCTGAAAGAAACTGAGGGGGAACAGCAACAGTGAGATGAAAAAAGGATGACAAAATTGTGAAAACAGTACTCTATGAAAAATGGTAATTGTTTAAAAAAAACAGTGAAATGGCTAATTTAATGTCCTTGTTGGGGTTAAGAACAATTCTAAAAATAGAATATACTATGTTGAAAACAACAAATCACTAGACCAGGGTTCTCCAGACTTTCTAAACAAAGGGCCGTTGTTTTGTCCTTCAGATTTTAGGAGGGCCGGACTGTGGATAGCGTGAGTGGAAATTTTCCTGGCATCAGTGGGAGTAAACATTGCCACATTTGGTATTAGGGGGAGAAATAGTGCCCCATTTGTGGCATCATAGGGTAGGAATAGTGCCTCATTATACGTGTCAGTGGGAGAAATGGTGCCCCATTGTTGGTGTCAGATGACAGAATAGTGTCTTGTATAAGTGGGAGGAATAGTGCCCCAAGACCCGGATAAAGTCAGACAAATGGCCACAGTTTGGAGACCGTTGCACTAGACCAGGGGTCTCCAAACTATGGCGCTTCATCTGTTTTGCGTAACTACACGTCCCATGAGGCATTGTAAAACTCTGACATTCAGAGACATGGCTAGGCACAGAAGCGTAACTAGAAATTTCAGGGCCCCAATGCAAGAAATCATGAAGCCCCCTCCCTGAAAAAGTATGACTTTGATACTTTTTTTTCACTGTACAACAAAGTAAAACATTTCTGTGGGGGGGGGGGTGGCAGCGGTGGAAGTTGAAGGGGGTGGCAGTGGTGGTGTTGGGGGGGTGACAATGGTGGTGTTGGTGGGTTTCAGTGGTGGTGTTGAAGGGGGTGGCAGCAGTGGTGTTTAGGGGGGGTGTCAGTGGTGGTGTTGGGGGGTGGCAGCGGTGGTGTTGAGGGGGTAACGATGGTGTTGAGGGGAGTGGCAGCGGTGTTGTTGAGAGGGGGTGGCAGTGGTGGTACTTGAGGGGGGTGGCATCAGTGGTGCCATCCTCTCCCACCACCACCTCTGACTAATCCCATCCCCCCACCACTGATCTCATCAATTCCCCCCATCACCTCTGTTGTAGAGGTGATGGGGGGATAGGGAAGAGATCTACGGTGGTGGTGGGGGAATGGGATCAGTAAGAGACAGAGGTGGTGGAGGTTGGGATCGATTGCACTGCAATTTGTCACTTACTTACCAACTATCGATTCCCTCTCAGAATTCCGTCACCATGTCTCCAGGGATGCCTTTCCTCATGGGGACTCCATGCAGTTGCAGAGGGGAGAGCTCCTCCCCTTCACTCGATTGGTGTTAGCTGGTCAGTGTCCGCCCTGCCTCCCTACATTCTCTCTGTTTCTGGATAAGCCGGGCGGTTCAGAGTCTCAGTGCTGCCTCTGCCATCTCTCACATCAGCGGACTAAAGTTCCCTCCCCATCGCGGAATGAACAGACAATGGAATGGTTTAGATCAGTGTTTCTCAACTCCAGTCCTCAAGGCGCCCCAACAGGTCATGTTTTCAGGCTCTCCATTGTTTTGCACAGGTTATTTGATCAGTTTAACTGCTTTAGTAATTCCCACAGCTGTTTCATCTGAGGGAAATCCTGAAAACATGACCTGTTGGGGCGCCTTGAGGACTGGAGAAACACTGGTTTAGATCAAAGCATATTCATGTGTTAGAATGGCCCAGTCAAAATCCAGACCTAAATCACATTGAAAATCTGTGGCACGACTTGAAAATTGCTGTTCACAGATTCTCCCCATCCAATCTGACAGAGCTTGAGATATTTTGCAAAGAAGAATGGACAAAAATGTCATTCTCTAGATGTGCAAAGCTGGTAGAGACATTCCCAAAAAGACTTGCAGCTGTAATTGCAGTGAAAGGGGGTTCAACAAAGTATTGACTTAGGGGGGCTGAATACAAATGTACCCCACACATTTAACATATTTATTTGTAAAAAAATTGAAAACCATTTATCATTTTCCTAACACTTCACAATTATGTGCCACTTTGTGTTGGTCTATCACATAAAATCCCAATAAAATACATTTATATTTTTGGTTGTAACATGACAAAATGTGGAAAATGTCAAGGGGTATGAATACTTTTGCAAGGCACTGTACATATAATGAATACTGTATATATGTGCTAATTACTTAAAAATGGAACTTACGCTTTTCGGAACCCTCTCCCCATCCGGTGTCACATTTGGCACCTTTCAGGGGGGAGGGGGAGCAGATACCTGTGTAATACAGGTATTTGCTCCCCCTTACGGGCATAGATACCTGAGCCACCCGCGGGTATCTACGCCACTTCCTTAGTCCCCCTTGCTGTCTTCTGGGAGACACACGGGTCCCAGAAGACAGCAGGGACCAGTGAAATCGAGCAGCGCGAGTCGCTCATGCGCAGTAGGGAACCAGGAAGTGAAGCCGCAAGGCTTCACTTCCTGATTCCCTTACCGAAGATGGCGGTGGCAGCATACGAGAGCCTCGGGTGCCGACATCGTGGGCGCCCTGGACAGGTAAGTGTCCTTATTTTAAAAGTCAGCAGCTGCAGTATTTGTAGCTGCTGACTTTTAAAAAAAAAATTTGGCGGACCTTCGCTTTAAGATTTCTCTAACATGGTAACCTGCTTAACAATAAATCATTTATTCAAAAACCATGCATCTTTAAATGTTCTAAGGTGCATTAGAAGATCAATATGCTGATATACGTACATATACTGTATTTATTTTAAAAGGGGCCTATGTATTATGAAAGGACAAATGCATACATAAACAAGCAATATCCTATAACAGCAATTTGAAATTACTGTATTATATATATATTGTGGTGGTGGGACCCCGTGCGACCCTAAAGATTGCTGGTTTATGCCAGATTTTGTAGAGAAAGGCACGCTGATTGCACAGTAGTGTGTTTGGCTATTTAGTTGTGACCTGACTATGGCTCAGATCTCCACCCAACAGACAGGAAGTCTGTGCATGGGAGTCAGGTGGACTCCCATTCCTCTGAGAGGAGTCAGAGGCTGCATGGGTGCAGCCAGAGCATGCATGTCTGCAGGAGGCAGATGTCCTTGGTGACAGAGCAGCAAGGCGCTGATCAGGAGTAAGCTAGGAGAGAGCTTAACTCTAGGAAACTCTGTTTGTTCTGAGGAGCAGACCTAAGGCCTAGGCTAAAGGCCTGAAACAGCCGGATGGCAAGAATGAAAGCCAGGAGGCTAAAGTATTGAGTATGCAAGATACAGTAATGGTGGAACCCCCTGTGAGGACTACTGATGTATTTGTGAACTGCTTGTGCTTTTAAATAAAAGTGGGCTACCAGGCCCTTAAAAATTCTGGACTGGCGTACTCACTAAAAACGCACCTACCGCTGAAGTCTGATCACCCCAATCTTACAATATATATAAATATACACAGTATCTCACAAAAGTGAATACACCCTTCACATTTTTGTAAATATATTATTATATCTTTTCATGTGACAACACTGAAGGGCCTTTTTCTGACATTTGTTGTTTACAAGTAAAAATCTGCATTTTCATGTGACAACACTGAAGAAATGACACTTTGCTACAATGTAAAGTAGTGAGTGTACAGCTTGTATAACAGTGTAAATTTGCTGCCCCCTCAAAAGAACTCAACACACAGCCATTAATGTCTAAACCACTGGCAACAAACGTGAGTACACCCCTAAGTGAAAATGTCCAAATTGGGGCCAAAATGTCAATATTTTGTGTGGCCACCATTATTTTCCAGCACTTCTTTAACCCTCTTGGGCATGGAGTTCACCAGAGCTTCACAGGTTGCCACTGGAGTCCTATTCCCCTCCTCCATGACGACATCACGGAGCTGGTGGATGTTAGAGACCTTGCACTCCTCCACCTTCCGTTTGAGGATGCCCCATAGATGCTCAATAGGGTTTAGGTCTGGAGACATGCTTGGCCAGTCCATCACCTTTACCCTAAGCTTCTTTAGCAAGGCAGTGGTCGTCTTGGAGGTGTGTTTGGGGTTGTTATCATGTTGGAATACTGCCCTGTGGCCAAGTCCCTAAAGGGAGGAGATTATGCTCTGCTTCAGTATGTCAAAGTACATGTTGGCATTCATGGTTCCCTCAATAAACTGTAGCTCCCCAGTGCAGCCCCAGACCATGACACTCCCACCACCATTCTTGACTGTAGGGAAGACACACTTGTCTTTAAACTCCTCACCTGGTTGCCGCCACACACGCTTGACACCATCTGAACCAAATAAGTTTATCTTGGTCTCATCAGGCCAGAGGACATGGTTCCAGTAATCCGTGTCCTTAGTCTGCTTGTCTTCAGCAATATGTTTGTGGGCTTTCTTGTGTAACATCTTTAGAAGATGCTACCTTCTGGGACGATAGCCATGTAAACCAATTTGATGCAGTGTGCGGCGTATGGTCTGAGCACTGACAGACTGACCCCCCACCCCTTCAACCTCTGCAGCAATGCTGGCAGCACTAATACGTCTATTTCCCAAAGACAACCTCTGGATGTGATGCTGAGCAGGTGCATTCAACTTCTTTGGTCGACCATGGCGAGGCCTGTTCTGAGTGGAACCTGTCCTGTTAAACCACTGTTTGCTCTTGGCCACCATGCTGCTGCTCAGTTTAAGGGTCTTGGCAATCTTCCTATAGCCTAGGCTATCTTTATGTAGAGCAACAATTCTTTATTTCAGATCCTCAGAGAGTTCTTTGCCATGAGGTGCCATGTTGAACTTCCAGTGACCAGTATGAGAGAGTGAGAGCGATAACACCAAATTTAACACACCTGCTCCCCATTCACAACTGGGACCTTGTAACACTAACGAGGCACATGGCACCAGGGAGTGAAAATGGCAAATTGGGCCCAATTTGGACATTTTCACTGATGGGTGTACTCACTTTTGTTGCCAGTGGTTTAGACATTATTGGCTGTGTGGTGAGTTATTTTGAGGGGACAGCAAATTTACACCGTTATACAAGCTGTACACTCACTACTTTACATTGTAGCAAAGTGTCATTTCTTCAGTGTTGTCACATGAAAAGATATAATAAAATATTTACAAAAATGTGAGGGGTGTACTCACTTTTGTGAGATAGTGTGTGTGTGTATATATATATATATATATATATATACATATATATATATATATATATATATATATATATATACATATTGTATGTATACCATTAATTATTAGATTTAACTGTTTCAGAAATTACGTCTTCAGTGTTCTACAATGCATTGTAAGTTTAATATATTTAATTGCATAAACCAAGAGAGAAGATTTGTTTAACACATTTAGAATTTAAATCATTTAAACATATTTAAAATACATCCACTCCTCAAAAAATCAAAATGGTTAAATTGTTTCTGAAATATGAATTAAAATATTATATACAATTTGAAAATCAGAAAGTAGACTGCACACAATTTATAATGAATATATGTAAAGTATGATAATTACAAATTCTTTCCTATTTTAACAATAAAGCATATAGTCATAAAATCATGAGGTTTAGCTCCTTGAACAAAAGAGAAAAAAAAAGTCCTTAAACACAGAAAAAAAAAATACACATATATATTTTTAAGCTCTGATACACATCCAATACATACACATTGCATTTTTGATGAAATATAAATAAAATTGCAGAATCATGTTAGATATTAGTTTTTTTTTTAAATGACCAAAAATTTGATAATTATCCAGGCCTCTTTAAAAAAAAATAAACCACTTTTATCATTAATACATTTTTAAACAATGATCAAAAGGAGGGAATAAATGAAGGAATGGAAAACAGAGAGAGAAACATGAAATAATAAAAGTCTTTTATATACAAAATATTTTGCACTTACGGTACTCATAAGTAATTCTGAATAGATTCAGCATTAAGTGAATTGAGTTGAATCGTTTAACAATGTTGGATTGTTTAATAAATAGGAAATGCTGTTGCACACATTCATATATAGAGCTTTAGTAATTCTATAGAGAGCAATCCTAATCCCTCTGTGCTCGAGTTAAGTTTGAAAAAAGAAAAAGAAAGTTTTGATCAAAGTATCATTTTCTAAAACTTTGTTGGAGTAAAAGTTAATTTTGAAGTCAAGTACATTTATGGTTCTAATTATACCTTTATTATCAGTACTAAGGGAAGGAATCATCAGTTGACTTGACTTTGTATTTAACCTTTTCGCTACCAGAGGTGCACTTGCATTTCTTGCACACATGTGTAAAACATTATTTTAGGCCTGAAGATTGTTTTAAACCCACAAATATTTAATATTTTCTGAAAGCAAAGACCCTGGAAAATAAAATAGTGGTAGTTCCAATTTTTTTTAAATATTATATTTGCGCAATGGTTTGTCAAGTGCAAGATTTCAGTGGAAAATACATTCAATTTCATTTTAGGGCACAAGAATGCAAAATGTTTCCCTTTCTTGGTAAAATATAGAAGATCAGGTTGCCAAGTTTGTGCCTTAAGCCCTGTACACACGATCGGATTTCCTATGGTTTTTAAACCGATGGATTTTTCCATCGGAAAACCGATGAAGCTGACTTCCATCAGTCTTGCCTACACACCATCAGTCAAAAAACCGACCGTTACAAACGCGGTGACATAAAACACTCAGATGAGCCGAGAAAAATGAAGTTCAATGCTTCTGAGCATGCGTCGACTTGATTCTGAGCATGCGTGGGTTTTTTATCCGACGGAGTTCCCCACATCGGATAAATTTAAAACATGTTCTATTTTTAAACACCGATGGAAAAAAGACCGATGGGGCCCATACACGATCGGTTTGTCCGATGAAAACAGTCCATCGTGTGTACACGGCTTTAAAGTTTCCATAGATAACACTTTAACCAGTTCCCGCCCATCCTATAACAATATGATGGATGGGTGGGCCTCTCGTCGATCCGGGTGGATGTCACATGATGACCTCCTGGATTGCGACCCGCGCACGTCCACAGGGCCGCTCAGCAGCGCAACCTGTCACCGGCTGCGTCACAGCTGATGACTGATCAGTGTACCGACTTGCTGCCAGTACCATGTGACTACAGTAACCAATCACAGCAGGTCGCATGACAATTGTACACAATAGATGGCTTCCTTTTATGCCATTCATTGTGTACAATTGTGTTGCTAGCTGCGATCGGTCAGTGTCCAATCACAGCTAATCAAAACAAAACAAACTGAATGAATCAGTTTCATTCAGTAATATGCTTGCTTATAGCAATGTAATGCATTGCTATGAGCAATCATAATGTGTTAAAAAATAAATAAAATCCTGATCATTTCCACAGCATAGTACAATGTTACTATGGTAACATTATATTGCTCTGGTCACAGTGTGTTAAAAAAAAAAAATCGGAAAGAATTTAATAAAATAAAATAAAAAAATATTATAAATTTTTTTCCTTACTGTCCACAACAGTTATATGATAATGCTGTACTGCACTGGTGACCGTATGTAAAACAAAAATATTCATTGGACTCTTATATATTTTGGTCTTTCTTCTATTTCCCAAAAAATTGTGACAAAAATTACAACTTAAAAAAACTTTCCATACCTCTTACTAGATACCTTGCAAAAAAAAGTGGTAATTTTGGGGGTATTCGTACTGCACTGGCGTTTTCGGGCCTCAAGAAATGATATGGCTGCTAGTACATCAATATCTCTTGACATGCCTCTTACTAAATACTGTATTTAGTATCATGTTATGCTATTAGTATCACGTTATGCTATCATGTTATGCTATCATTTAGCATCATGTTATGCTATTGTTTACATTATGAGATATGACTATCTCTATGTGATTTTAATAATTTGTATTAAATAAAATATATATTTTTTACCCAATATTTTGTGCTCACCTCAGTGTCAGCTCTGCATCCTTTAAAGTCCTATTTCTATGGGATATTTTTTTTTCTACAGACTAAATAATATACACTAAGAGCCGGTTCACACAGGGGCATCACGACTCTTTGGAGGCGACCTGGGAGTGACCTGGAAGCGACCTGAGCGTGACATGGGGCGACTTACAAGTTGCCTCCAGGACAGGAGACATTCCAGTGGCCAATCAACCTTGAATCAGCTCTGTGGGAGGGAGGAGGGAGGGAGGGGTTTGCCTGAGAAATGTATGTTCTCTTCCTGGAAAGCTGCTTCTGTTAAGACAGTGATCCGACTTCTGAGGTGACTTCCATTGAAATCAATGGGTACAAGTTGCCTACAAGTCGCCTACAAGTCAGATTGAAGTCGTACAGGAACCTTTTTTTGAAGTCGGAGCGACAGCAGTCGTGTGCATTAAGACGGCTCCATTCACTTCCATTAGTTTTAAAAAAAACAAGACTTGGGGCGACTTGAAGTCGCCTCCCGAGTCGCCCCTGTGTGAACCGACTCTTATTTGGATTATTTTCACCAAAGACATGTAGCAGAATTCATTTTGGGCTAAATTTATGAAGAAATTACATTTAATTGCCAAATTTTATAACAGAAACAAAGAAAAATGCATTGTGTTTTCAAAACTTTCAGTCTTTTTTTTGCTTATTTAATAATAATAAAAAAAGTGGTGATTAAATACCACCAAAAAAAGCTCTATTTTCTTATGGGTATAGTGTTGCATGACCACGCAATTGTCATTCAAAATGCATCAGCGCTTAAAGCTGAAAATTATCCTGGGCAGGAATGGGGGTGAAAATGTCCGGCATTGAAGTGATTAACCACTTAACGACCACCCACCGCCGATTTACGTCGGCAGGATGGCACCGACAGGCAGAATCACGTAGATCTACGTGATCGCCTTTGTGCAGTTGGGGGGTCCATCCGGACCCCCCTTCACTGCAGTGAGCGGCCGTTAAGTGTTCGGGAGCGATCAGGCATGAGGGGGGGCGCTCGATTCCGCCCCCCCCCTCGCGATCGCTCCCGGCCAATAAAAATGCTTCCTCCGCCATGTGATGTAAACACAGGCTGGAGGAAGTGATGTCATCTCCCTCGCCGCGGTCTTTTCGTTCCCAGCGCCGA
The DNA here is from genome assembly GCA_029206835.1 of Rana muscosa. Lineage (NCBI taxonomy): Eukaryota > Metazoa > Chordata > Amphibia > Anura > Ranidae > Rana > Rana muscosa. Next base: position 362,417,826 of record CM055118.1, on the reverse strand, counting down.
GCAGAGAAGAAGCAGGTTAGTGCACCAACAGTCCACTGACACGTAGGTACACATAGGCACACAAATCACCCCCCAGTCACCCCCAGATCACCCCCCAGGTCACCCCAAAGCCCCCAATCACAGTGTCACTGATTGCAGTGATCATTTATTTTACTGATCACTGCATTTAGTGTCATCTGTGATTGTAAAAAGTTGCAGGGCAGTTAGGATTAGGCCCCTTTAGGTCCAGGGTAGCCCCCTAACCCCCCCTAATAAAGGTTTAACCCCTTGATCACCCCCCAGGTAACCCTTTCACCCCCTAACTTCAGCGTCACTAAGCGATTGCTTTTCCGATCGCTGTATTTGTGTCGCTGGTGTTTTAGATAGGCAGTTATTTTTTTTTAGGTTCGCCGCAGGTTTTTATTAGTGTCAGGTACCCCCATATATTATTTTAACCCCCTGATTGCCCCTAGAGTTAACCCTTTCACCAGTGATCGCCGTATAAGCGTCACTGGTGTCACTGGTTAGCCAGTAAGTTATTTAGTTATTTAGGTTACCCGTCAGGTTTTTATATAGTGTCAGGTACCCCCATATTTAACCTAATAAAGGTTTTAACCCCCTGATTGCCCCTAGTTAACCCTTTCACCAGTGATCACCATATAAAGGTTACGGGTGACGCTGGTTGATTAGTTTGCTTTTTATAGCATCAGGGCACCCGCCGTATATAACCCAATAAAGGTTTAACCCCCCTGATCGCCCGGCGGGTGAGATCAATTAGGTTTTAGCGCCAGAGAGGGTCTGCGTCGCCCCAGGCAGTGTTAGGTTAGTGACAGTAACGCTAACACCCACGCGCAAAGCATACACCCCTCTTAGTGGTATAGTATCTGATCAGATCTGATCAGATCTATACTAGCATCCCCAGCGGTTTAGGGTTCCCAAAAACGCAGTGTTAGCGGGATCAGCCCAGATACCTGCTAGTGCCTGCGTTTAGCCCCTCCGCCCAGCCCAGCCCAGCCCAGCCCAGCCCACCCAAGTGCAGTATCGATCGATCACTGTCACTTACCAAACACAACACACATAACTGCAGCGTTCGCAGTGCTTGGTTTTTGGGGCCCTGTACGCGGCTAGGCTCCCAAAAAGTCCCACACATGTGGTATCCCCGTACTCAGGAAAAGCAGCAGAATGTATTTTGGGGTGCAATTCCACATATAACCATGGCATGTGTGAGCAATATATCATTTAGTGACAACTTTTTGTACATTTTTTTTTCTTTTTGTCATTATTCAATCATTTGGGACAAAAAAAAAAATATTCAATGGGGTCAACATGCCTCTCAGCAAATAGCTTGGGGTGTCTACTTTCCAAAATGGGGTCATTTGGGGGGGTTTTGTGCCATATTGGCATTTTATGGCCTTCAAAACTGTGATAGGTAGTGAGGAGTGAAATCAAAAATTTATGCCCTTAGAAACCTTGAAGGCGGTGCTTGGTTTTTGGGGTCCCGTACGCGGCTAGGCTCCCAAAAAGTCCCACACATGTGGTATCCCCGTACTCAGGAGAAGCAGCAGAATGTATTTTGGGGTGTAATTTCACATATGCCCATGGCATGTGTGAGCAATATATCATTTAGTGACAACTTTGTGCAAAAAAAAAAAAGTTTGTCATATTCCCGCAACTTGTGGCAAAATATAAAATATTCCATGGACTGAACATGCCTCTCAGTAAATAGCTTGGGGTGTCTACTTTCCAAAATGGGGTCATTTGGGGGGGTTTTGTGCTATTTTGGCATTTTATATCCTTCGAAACTGTGATAGGTAGTGAGGAGTGAAATCAAAAATTTGCGCCCTTAGAAATCCTGAAGGCGGTGCTTGGTTTCCGGGGTCCCGTACGTGGCTAGGCTCCTAAAAAGTCCCACACATGTGGTATCCCCGTACTCAGGAGAAGCAGCAGAATGTATTTTGGGGTGCAATTCCACATATAACCATGGCATGTGTGAGCAATATATCATTTAGTGACAACTTTTTGTAATTTTTTATTTTTTTTGTCATTATTCAATCACTTGGGACAAAAAAAAAAATATTCAATGGGCTCAACATGCCTCTCAGCAATTTCCTTGGGGTGTCTACTTTCCAAAATGGGGTCATTTGGGGGGTTTTGTACTGCCCTGCCATTTTAGCACCTCAAGAAATGAGATAGGCAGTCATAAATTTAAAGCTGTGTAAATTTCAGAAAATGTACCCTAGTTTGTAAACGCTATAACTTTTGCGCAAACCAATAAATATACGCTTATTGACATTTTTTTACTAAAGACATGTGGCTGAATACATTTTGGCCTAAATGTATGACTAAAATTGAGTTTATTCGATTTTTCTTATAACAAAAAGTAGAAAATATCATTTTTTTTCAAAATTTTCGGTCTTTTTCTGTTTATATCGCAAAAAATAAAAATCGCAGAGGCAATCAAATACCATTAAAAGAAAGCTCTATTTGTGGGAAGAAAAGGACGCAAATTTCATTTGGGTACAACATTGCATGTCCGCACAATTTACAGTTAAAGCAGCGCAGTGCCGAATCCCAAAAACAGGCCTGGTCCTAATGGCCCGAAATGGTCCGGGGCTTAAGTGGTTAAAAGCCCCAACAGGTCATCAGTTTAGATTTAACGTGACACAAAACTCAAGTTTTTTTTTTTTTGTAACACATCCTAAAATGTCAAGTATACTATGGCTCTATTTTCTTTTTTTTTTTTGTTTAACCACTTTCCGACCAGTCGCGGAAGGTCGGCTCTCCTGCGCAAACCGACAAAAACCTGTATGCCGGTCCGTGCATGTGAGATTGCGGGTGCGCATCGCAGGTCCGGCGGACTCGATCGCTGTATACAGAGGCAGATCGGGGATCTGCCATTGTAAACAACGCGGCCCCCCGTTCTGACATGGAACATCTCAGAGATCTGCTGTTCCCAGTGATCGGGAACAGCTTTCTCTGTCGTGTCCCAGGCAACCCCTTGATTGCCCCCTAGTGTTAACCCCTTCCCTGCCAGTGTCATTTATTCATTGGTCAGTGAATTTTTATGGCACTGATCAATGTAATAATGTCACTGGTCCCCAAAAAGTGTAATTTTGGGTCAGATTTGTCCACCGCAATGTCGCAGTCCCGCTAAAAAACGCAGATCACCACCATTACCAATAAAAAACAATAAAAAATGAATAAAAGTCCCTGAATCTATCCCATAGTTTGTAGCCGTGATAACTTTTCTGCAAACCAATCAATCTACACCTATTGCGATTCTTTTTTTACCAAAAATATATAGAAGAAAATATATCAGCATAAACTGATGAATAAATGTGTTTATTTATATTTTTGGGATATGTATTATAGCAAAAAGTAAAAAAAAACATTTTTTTTTTCAAAATTGTCGGTCTTTTTTTTTGTTTATAACGCAAAAAGTTAAAAAAAAAAAGTTTTTTTTTTTAAATTGTCGGTCTTTTTTGTTTATAGCGCAAAAAATAAAAAACACAGAGTTGATCAAATACCACCAAAAGAAAGCTCTATTTGTGGGAAAAAAAGTAGGTAAATTTTGCTTGGGCACAGCATAAAATAATAAAAAAATAGTAATTTGAAATGAAATCATATTTTTTTTTCTCATACTGTGACCAGTCTGTGTTGCTGATCACCACCATGCCAGTTATATGATAACGCTGTACTGCACTGGTAACCGTATGTGAAAAAAAATATTCATTGGGCTCTTTCTTCTTTTTCCAAAAAATTACAACTTCAACTTACAACTTCAAAAAACTGTACCATGCCACTTACTAAATACCTTGGACTGTCTACCTTCCAAAAAAAGGAGTCATGTTGGGAGTATTTGTACTGTCTTGGCATTTTCAGGCCTCAGTACATTTGGATTGATCAATTTTTAGATATATTCATAGATTTGTAGACTCTAACTTTCCTACAGACTAAATAATCACTGATTTGGGTTTATTTTCACCAAAGAAATGCAGCAGAATAAATTTTGGGCTAAATTTATGACGAAAAATTATTTTTTTGCAAAATTGTATAACAGAATTGAAGAAAAACGCATTTTGTCTTCAAAGTTTTCAGACATTTTTCATTTATTTAGCAAAAATTAAAAAACCCAGTGGTGATTAAACATCACCAAAAGAAAGCTCTATTTGTGTGAACAATATAAAAATTTAGTTTGGGTATAGTGTTGCATGACCGCGCAATTGTCATTCAAAGTATAACAGCGCTGGAAGCTGAAAATTGTCCTGGGCAGGAAAGGGGGTGAAAGTGTCCGGTATTGAAGTGCTTAAAAGACCCTATAGGTCATCAGTTTAGATTTAATGTGAGACAAAACTCAAGTTTTTTTTTTTTTTAACAATCATTCTAAAATGTCAAGTATACCATTGTTCTGTTTTTTTTTTTGTTTTGTTTTGTTTAACCACTAGAGCCCCGCCGCTATAGCCGAACGATGGCTACAGCGCGGACCTAGAATGCCAGGAGGACGTCTATTGACGTCCTCCGCTCTCCTGAGCACGCATCGGGGAACTTCTGTGCCCGCGGCGTCACGCGGGTGCGGATGCGCGTGCCTGCCAGCCGCAATGTCCGCCAGGTACCCGAGATCGTCATTTACAGAGACAGGGACGTGGATCTCTGTGTGTAAATATAAAATAGAAGGGGGGAGAACAGGGGGATTATGGTTTTTTTTTTTTTGGGGGGGTAGTTGGATGAGTGGGTATGAGGATGTAAGGGAATAGAAGATAGTGGAAGACATGTATTCTTTGTTTCAAAGATAATGTGATTTATGGATACTGATCAAGGTTCTGTATATTGAATAATGACTAGGAACAGATACATAATGTGATAGAATCTTGTTTAAATGTAAACTTTTTGTATTTAAGAAAAAGACGAATAAAAATAAATTGAAAACAAACAATATTTTGAGGAGTTTAAAGTGATTGTAAAGTCTCGTTTTTTTTTTCTAAAAAATAACAAACATGTTATACTTAACTTCTCTGTGCAGTTGGTTTTGTGCAGGGCAGCCCAGATCCTCCTCTTCTTGGGTCCCTTTAACTCCTGCAGAGTGCCTGCTTGCTATGGGGGTACCCGAGCCGAGTTGCAGCTCCATGTGTCCATTCAGACACGGAGCCCCGGTTCGGCCCCGCCCTCTCTCCTGATTGGCTAACTTCTTTCATGGTCAGCAACGGGAGACAATGGCACCACTGATGTGATTTAGCCAATCAGGAGGAGAGTCCCGGACAGCCGAGGCACTTGCGGACATTGCTGGAGAGAGATGGGGCTCAGTTAAGTATTAGGGGGTGCTGGGCGGGCTGCTGCACACAGAAGGTTTTTTATCTTATTGCAAAGAATGCATTAAGATAAAAAAACTTCTGACTTTACAACCACTTTAAGTGCATGTGTGAAACTTTATTTGTTTAATTTTTTTTTTACTTTCACTAAAAGAGAGGAGAGGAACAAACAGCTGGACATCCGTCTTGTCATCTTGGAACCAGCATGGAACACACTCAGAGTCACATCGGAAGTCACATCAGAACATGAAGAAAACATTTAAAAGCATCCGTTTCTTCAATGGCTATTTCGATCTGATGAAGAAGCGGATGCTTTAAAACGTTATCGCCATGTTCTGATGTCACTTCCGATGCGACTCCGAGTGTGAGTGAGTGAGTGGATAACTTGTATAGCGTTACAAATGCAAACTAAATCCCCTCAAGGCGTTTTGCATCCAGTGATGTCATAATCCTTCAGAATTGGTGGGTCTTACGTTTTTTCCTGAAGGCCCGATGGTTTTCTTTCATGTGGATATCCGTGGGTAGAGCGTTCCATAGCCGTGGTCCTTGGACTGCAAATCTTCGTTCTCCCTTTGATTTGTAGTGGGACTTGGGGAATGTGGAGGAGGTTTTGGTTGGTTGATCGGAGAATGCGATTGGGGGTGTAGTGTTTTATCTTCTCGCATAAGTATTGAGGAGCATTTCCTTGTGTGGACTTGTGGGTGAGACAGAGGGTCTTGAATGTGACCTGATCCTTTACAGTTAGCCAATGCAGGGTCCTCAGTGAAGGGGTGATGGATTCCCATTTCCCAGTTTTTTTCTTCCCGTTACCAGTCTGGCTGCTGTGTTCTGGACGACTTGTAGGTGCAAAATCTGGTATTTAGGTAGTCCTGTGTAGAGGGAGTTTGCGTAGTCGAGTCGGGAATTGATGATTGTTCCAACTACTACTGCTATGTCCTCTTCTGGAATGAAGGGGATGAGTCTACGCAGCAGGCGGAGGAGATGGTGCTATCCGCTGACTACTGATCCTATTTGTGCATCCATCGACATCTCAGAGTCACAGATGACTTCGAGACTTTTGACTTTGGTGCTCGGGGTAATGGTCTGTCCAAGGATGGCGGGTGGTGTCTAAGAAGTCTTAGCTTTTGTCTTTCGGTTTGCATGGAGGAGAAGAAGTTCTGTTTTGGATCCATTGAGTTTGAGGGAGCTCTCAGTCATCCAATCATCGATCAATGTAAGGCAATTTTCCAGTCCGTGATATTTGTCTTTTCTTCTGGTGATGCGAAAGTAGAGTTGAGTGTCGTCAGCGTATGAGTGGTAGCACAGATCCTGTTTGCTGATGATTTTGAGGAGTGGGCAGAGGTAGATGTTAAAGAGCACGGGTGACAGGGGTGATCCTTGAGGGACTCAGCAAGAAATTGTGCAAGTTTCAGAGGTGAAGGCTCCTAGTTTCACTGTCTGGGAACAATTTTCTAGGAAAATTCCTAGACTCCTGCTACTTCTTTAAGGCGAATGAGTAGAGTTTTGTGATCTACTGTGTCGAACGCTGCACTGAGATCCAGCAGCACCAGAAGACATGATTCACCGTCATCTGCTGCTTCGAGGGCATCATCCCATATTTTGAGAAGGGCTGTTTCTGTGCCATGGCCTAGGCGGAAGCCTGATTGTAGTGGATCCAAGAGTTTGTGTGAGTCCAAATGGAGTTGTAGCTGTTGGTACTACTGCTTTCTCCATTAACTTTGAGATGGTGTTAAGGCTTGTTACGGGTCTGCGGTAGTTTGGGTCTTTGGGGTCGAGGTTGGGTTTCTTTAGGAGGGGTTTGATTATGCCTTGCTTGAGGGAGATCGGAACAATACCTTCTTTGAATGATTGATTTACGAGATGTGTTATGGTGGGTGCCAGGATGTTGGTACATTCTTTCAGGAGTTTTGTAGAAATTATGTCATTTGGTGCTGTGCTGTTATATGCCTATTGCTCTTTATAAAAGTGTGAGTATTTGGCTGATATTAATTAAATATACCATTTGTTGCATCTCCTGCTGCACTTAGTTTTTGGTGCACCTTGTTTTTCTCCCATAACTATAAACTGCTAACCTGTAAACATTTTTAAAGCATAGCCTATGAAGATTTTTAAGTACCGATGTTTGGCACCAATCCACATGTTAGGTATATATTTACTTATATATGTTAGGTATATATTTACTCATCTTTCACATTATACAAAAAAAAAATGGGCTAACTTAATTGTTTTTTTGTTTTGTTTTTTAATTCATGAAAGTGTTCTTTTTCCAAACAAATTGCGTTTGAAAAATTGCTGCGCAAATACCATGTGACATAAAAAATTGAAACAACCACCATTTTATTCCCTAGGGCAGGGCTATGCAATTAGCGGACCTCCAGCTGTTGCAGAACTACAAGTCATATGAGGCATAGTAAGACTCTGACAGCCACAAGCATGACACCCAGAGGCAGAGACATGATGAGACTTGTTGTTTTGCATCTGGAGGTCAGATAATTGCATATCCCTGCCCTGGGGTCTCTGCAAAAAAATCATATATAATGTTTGGGGGTTCTAAGTAATTTTCTAGCTAATTTTTTTTGTTTTACGTGTAGGGGAGGAATTCCAGAATTGCCCCAGTATGGAAGTGGTTAACTCCCCCCCCATAAGACTTGATAGGGCAGTAATAGGGTTGATGGTTAAGTCCACCCTTTGCAAAAACTTATTGATGCACATATATTTGCAGCAAAAAAAGTCCTCATTCAAAGCTTTGCAATTGGGATCGTTGGATCATGAGTGCAATGTCAGACTTCTGCAGACTCTTCCTCCAGCTTTCAGCTCCATGTTTCAGCTAGACAACTGAAGGAATGCTCAATGAGCTACCACTGTCACTGCATGTTTCACTGAGAACTACAAGCCACACTGCTGAGATACCAGACAGGACTAGTAATGTATTCATGCACAGATCTATGTGATCACAATGCAAATTTCAAAAGTTCCAGCAGCTGCTGGGAAGGAGAACCCCTGAGTGTTTTAAGGGGGGGGGTTCCCATTTGCACCACATGTTACACTCTAAAGTCTCACACACAAGATCGGACCTCAAACTAACTTTTCCATGGATTTTTGTCCGAAGGGAGTTGGCCGTGAACGCCCATAGCATACACACGCCTTGACTTTTTCAGCCAACAAACATGAACGTAGTGATGTAATTGATGTCCTTAGCGGGAGAAGGCACCGGAGAGTGTGAGAAGAAGCTGGAGAGTCAGAAGAGACCCCCGAAGTCTGAAGAAGACCCCTGAAGTCGGAAGAAGACCCCCAGAGCTGCCTAATAAATTACTTTAAAAACCTATCTAGTGTGTTTTTTTTTTACACTTTTTATTCCAGGTGAATGGGTAGGGGTACCCCATACTCATTCACATAGGTTGGGGGGCTGGGATATAGGGGCCCCTTATTAAAGGGGGCTTCCAGATTCCGATAAGGTCCCCGCCCGCAGACCCCGACAACCAACGGCCAGGGTTGACGGGAAGGGGTCCTTGTCCTCATCAACATGGGGGCAAGGTGCTTTGGGGTGGGGGGCGGAGGGCCCCCCTGCCCAAAAGCACCCACCCCCCCATGTTGAGGGCATGTGGCCTAGTACGGTTCAGGAGGGGGGGGCGCTCGCTCGTCCCCATCCACTTTCCTGACCGGCCGGGCTGTTGCTTGGATAAGGGTCTGGTACGGATTTTGGGGACTGGCCTGCACAGAGTGCTGACCTCAATCTGATAGAACACCTTTGGGATAAATTAGAGTGGAGACTGCGAGCCAGGCTTTCTTGTCCATATAAGTGCCTGACCTCACAAATGCGCTTTTGGAAGAATGGTCAAACATTCCCATAGACACGCTCCTAAACCTTGTGGACAGCCTTCCCAGAAGAGTTGAAGCTGTTATAGCTGCAAAGGGTGGGCCAACTCAATATTGAACTCTACGGACTAAAGCCTAGTACACACGACTGTGAATCTCGTCAGAAAAAAATGTTGTTTTTCCTGACGAGATTCTTGACAAGAATCTTGTCCCGGCCGAGTGTACATACGTACGATTCAAAATAACCGCCGTTCTTTTGAATGGCACGAACGCGGTGACATTATCGACTACGACGAGCGTGCGCTCGCCACATTCAATGCCGTCGCTGCCATCTTGCTACACCCTACCTATGCCTAGGAAGCTACCGCTCATGGGTCAAAGTCAGGTTCTCTATTTTTATCATTGAGATTCTGGCCAGTTTTCTTGACGAGAAATCTGAAAGCCACGTACACACGCACGGTTTACTCGGCAAGAAAGCTCTACCAGCAATTTTCTTGCTGGTTCTTGCAGAGAAAACCGGTCGTGTGTACGAGGCTTTAGACTGGGATTAAAGTTCATGTGCGTGTAAAGGCAGGCGTCCCAATACTTTTGGTAATATAGTGTATATGGAGTCATTATCTAATTTTAACCAAAGACTTCCAATTATAATATTTCTTGTTCAACACACAATTTCTCAAAGCATCCTTGATGTCTTTATTCCTCAGGCTGTAAATGAAAGGATTTAAAAGGGGAGTAAACACAGTGTACAACATAGCCAGTGCCTTATTTATCCTTTCTGATTGTCCATCATTTGGAAGCATGTACATAGCAATTAGTGTTCCATAAAATATAAACACAACTGTCAGGTGGGAGCTGCAAGTAGAAAAGGATTTCAATCTTCCTGATAAAGATGATATCTTTACTATGGTTAAAACAATGTAGGTGTATGAAACGACTATCACTATAAATGGCAAGACTATCACAGGAATGCACATCAAAGTAGCTTCCGTTTGAACAATAGATACATCTGAACACGACAACTCCACCACAGGATTAAAATCACAGAAAAAATGATCAACAGTATTCGGTCCGCAGAACTGAAGCTGACATATGCAAAGAGTTAAAGTTAATTCTATGGTGCAACTCAAAAGCCAAGATGCAAAAACTAACTTAAGACAAAGCAACTGGTTCATAATGGAGGCATAATGCAGAGGAGAGCAGATTGCAAGATATCGGTCGTAGGACATCACTGTCAGAAGAAGACATTCAGATGCTTCTGAGAAGCCAAAAAAATAAAGCTGAGTGATACAGCTAGAAAATTTTATAGAAGTCTGCCCATGCAGTACAATATTTAGCATGTTTGGGGAAATATCTGTGGTCAACATTAAGTCAGAAAAGGAGAGTTGGGTTAGGAAGAAGTACATGGGAGAGTGGAGTACCTTGCTGTAGTAGACCAGCATGATAATCAAGAGGTTTCCACATATTGTCACACAGTACGTCATAAGGAGCAAGGTGAACAGCAGATATTTACATGAGTCGAGGTCGTGGAATCCCAGTAAAAATATGGTAGTGACATTGCTCTTATTTCTAGTCTGTGTGTCCTTAAAGAAAATAAACACATATAATAATAATAAGAAGAATAAGAATAATAATAATAATAATAACAACAACGTTCATGTTAGAGCCGGTTCACACAGGGGCAACACGACTCTGGCTGCGACTTTGCGAGGCGACCTGGACACGACCTGAGCGCGCACCACAGCGCGACTTGGGGCAACTTACAAGGCGACTTCAAGTCGCCTCCAGGACAGGCAACTTTCCAGTGGCCAATCAAACAACAATCAGCTCTGTGGGAGGGAGGGGTTTGCCTGAGAAAACAATTTTCTCTTCCTGTATTGTTGCTTCAGTTAAGACACGATCCGACTTTGGAGGCGACTTCCATTGAAATCAATGGGTACAAGTCGCCTAGAAGTCGGATTGAAGTAGTACAGGAACCTTTTCTGAAGTCGGAGCGACTTCAGAAGTGTACATTAAGACGGGTCTCATTAACTAACATGGAATTTGACATGTTACACGACTTGGGGCGACTTAAAGTCGGATCCTAAGTCGCCCCTGTGTGAGCCGGCTCTAATTTTAAAAGTTATTTTAATTTGTATAAAATGCTTAAAATTGCACACAAAAGTTTTAATTTATGAATAATCTAAAAATGTTTACAATTTGTTGCCAGTCCAGAAGCCATAATAGTAAGGTAGTGGGTTATGGTGGTGAATGCAACATACACCAGCCCCTCCATTCTATTCTTCCTCTTTTTGATGTGCATTTGTTCTATTGCATTGTTGGTGGCCCCTGCAGTTGAGATGGAATTTGAACAAAATAGATTATGCAATGAGATTGATTTACTAAAACTAGAGCGTGCAAAATCTGGTGCAGCTGAGCATGGTAGCCAATCAGCTTCTAACGTCAGCTTGTTCAGGTAAGCTTTAGTAAAAGCTGATTGGTTTCTATGCAGAGCTGTACCAGATCTTGCACTCTCCAGTTTTAGTAAATCAACCCCAATGTGTACTATTCCACACTCTCTGGACTTGAGTGATAAAACGTGTATCCCTTTAGTACCATCATATGCATATGGAGACTTGCCTCTGTAAGCATAGGTTAATCCCTTCCCTTCCGCACTATAGCCGAAAGATGGCTACAGTGTGGGCTTAAAATGCCGGGAGGACGTCCATGGACGTCCACCGGTGCTCGCGCTCACCTGTCGGTGAGTGGGCGGCGCGCTCTGTGATCACTGAGTCCTTTGGACTCGGCTGATTACAGAGCAGGGTAAAGGGCTAATCACAGCAGCCCTTTACCACGTGATCAGCTGTCAGCCAATTGCAGCTGATCACGGAAGTAAACAGAAGCCGGTTATCTGCTTATTTTTTCCGCACATAGATATCAATGTGAGGAAAAAAGAAGAAAGCCCTTAACCGGGGCCCACCAGTGCTGCCAATCAGTGCCCATCAGTGCCACATATCAGTGCCCATCCGTTCTACCTATCAGTGCCCATCAGTGCCACATATCAGTGCCACTTATCAGTGTCCATCAGTGCCATCTATCAGTGTCCATCAGTGCCACCTATCAGTGCCCACCAGTGCTGCCTCATCAGCCCCCATCAGTGAAGGAGAAAAATTACCTGTTTGCAACATTTTATAACTATAAAAAACATATTGTTTCTTTTGCAAAATTGTCTGTCTTTTTTTTGTTTGTTTAGCAAAAAATAAAAAACCCAGCGGTGATTAAATACCACCAAAAGAAATCTCTATTTGTGTGAATTTTTTTTTACAAATTTCAATATAGCTACAGCTTTGCATGACCGCGCAATTGTCACATTTTGGGTCCACAATTTGGGTGGATTTTTACTGACCACTGTGCAAAGTGAATTTTCACCTAACTTAGGAATTAAGTTGAAGCTATGTGAAAATGTACTTTGTAGAGAATTCCCAGTCATGTGCAAGTAAGCCTGAAAAAACAGAATTGGGGCTCATGCGCGGAGTCTGAGGGAACAGACAACTCTCCTTAGAGCTCCGCTCTAGGGACAGACGCACCGGAGAACCACTGCCCCCAACGGCACCACAAGTGATACCCGCTATCACCCCTTACCTCACAGGGTTACAAGGCACCGTTACCATGGTCCTCCGGGGCCAAAAACGTAAATATAAAGCCGTTTCCAGCAAGGAAGCTCAATCCAGGCCATTGTCCAAGATGGCGCCATCAGCTCCTTCTCAGCCCACCGCAGCGCAAATTCACAAGCCTCTGACACACAGGAAAACACAGGACTTTGCTGGTGAGTCTGAATCTGACGCTGAGTGCTCAAAAACGGTAATCCAATCTTGTTCAATCTTAATTCAATGTTCAAACAATTTGAGCGTATGTTACAGAAAGCCCTTAAGCGAACATCTGACCACATAACTGACAAGCTGACTAATGAAATTAGAGAGCTGGGACAGAGGACAGCTGAGTTAGAAGTGCGGGTGGATGAAATTGAAAATCACACTCAACATTATATTTCTGAATTTGAAAGTCTCAGGGAAGAAAAATTGTTGTTACCATCCTGTTTAGAGGACCAGGAATATAGGGATTGCCGTTCCAATCTGAGGATCAGGGGGATTCCTGAATCCGTTATAGATTTACAGGCTACTATAATAGCCCTGTTTCAGGAACTGCAACCTGGCATCCCAGTGGAAAGATTAGAGATGGAAGGAGTGCATAGTGCCCTAGCCCCACGCAAAACGAATGGTCCTCCCAGGGACATAATAGCTAAATTTCATTACTTCCACACCAAAGAGCAACTGCTTTCAGCAGCCAGAGGGAAAGACACTCTCACCTTTCAAGGATTCTCATACCAACTCTTTGCAGACCTTTCTCCACTCACAGTGTCTAAGAGACGCGCACTCAAACCTCAATTGCAAGTGCTACAACACAATCAAATCGCATACAATTGGGGATTTCCATTCTCGCTTCGCTTTTCACACCTTGAAAGAGGAGCTACAATCATCTTTAATTAATATGGGCCTTGTGGACCAAGTCCCACCCAGAGACCACTCTCGAAGATGCTCGGCATCTAGATCACTGCAACAGCAGCAAGCAGTTGCAGACTCCGACACTTCCAACTCTCCACGTCAAAATCTGCATAAAAGCGGACGCTTTCCATTTTTTTATCACAGCCCCACTCATTCCTTATGTGATAGAGTCGGACATATTGCCTATCACATGGTCAGATCACGCTCCCATTGTGATAGACCTCATGCTTTCTCAGGCCTATACCAAATCCTGTCACTGGCGTCTGAATGACCATCTCCTACAGTCCGAAGTCTCACGTTCTACCCTAGCCAAAAGCTTGGAGGAATTTTTCCAGCTTAACATGGGCTCAGTTTCCGAAATTTCCACACTGTGGGAGGCACACAAGGCAGTTTTCCAAGGTGTTTGCATAGCTGAAGGCCCACGGTTAAAAAAGGATAGAAATGGACTACTGCCGTCCCTTACATCTGCTCTGGTAACTGCGGAACGGAGACTGCTGTGTGGTCCCACGGTGTTGAAACTCCAAAAGGTCATTTCCCTTAGGGAACAAATAAAGTCTTTACAGCTCGACAGGGCGTCTAAATCCCTACTATGGACAAAACAAAAATTCTATGAATTTTCGAATAAGCCCCATAGGATGCTGGTTCATAAATTACGACCACGCCCATTCAATTCCTTTCCCGATTTTCTTACGAAGGCCGACGGCTCTAGAGCATACTGCCCCCGCGAAATGTCAAATATTTTTGGCAAATTCTACCACAGATTGTATAATTGCCTGACTCCAGAGAACCACTTTAACTTTACTCAGGAAAAATTTGAGACTTTCTTCTCCAACATAAACCTTCCGAGACTATCCTCAGCGGACTTGGCCAGTTTGAATGTGGCTATATCAGCTGAGGAGTTGTTGGCTATCATCAAAGAGCTACCTCTGCACAAGTCGCCTGGCCCTGATGGTTTGCCCTACTTTTACTACAAAACTTTTTTCAACATTTTGTCTCCTCATATGCTGACTTTATACGACTCACTGCTTAAGGGCACATCTCCACATCCACACTTCTCCCACTCTTACATCTCAGTCATCCCAAAGCCTGGTAAAGACCCCTCGATCCCAGATAATTATAGGCCCATAGCCCTTTGAATTCAGATTATAAAATTTTCACCAAAATTCTTGCATCCAGATTGTCTAAGCTCATTCCTAAACTGATCCATAGAGACCAGGTGGGCTTTGTCCCTGGCAGGCATGCGGGGGACAACACCCGCCGTACAATAGATCTGATAGATCTTTTGGATAGGTCATCCCGTTCGGCGCTAATTTTGAGTCTAGATGCCGAAAAGGCTTTTGACAGGCTGAGTTGGACTTATATGTTTGCTGTCCTCAAAACGTTTGGATTCACTGGTCCCTTTTTAAAAGCCCTAGAGGCCCTGTACTCCACAGTCACAGCCCAGGTTCAGATGTCTTATTTCCTGTCGCCTGCCTTCCCCATGACAAACGGAACTCGGCAGGGGTGTCCTATATCACCGTTACTTTTCATTTTATGTCTGGAGCCCCTGGCCGAGTCCATCCGCACCCATCCAGATATCAATGGGGTGGTGATGCGGCAGGGAGAATATAAACTGTCGCTCTTTGCGGATGACATTCTGCTCACTGTAACTGATCCGTTGATATTGCTTCCTTCGTTACATAAATTACTAGCCTCCTTTGGTGCCATCTCCAGTTACAAGGTTAACACTTCCAAAACTGAAGCACTCCCTATACACATTCCAGCATTATTGTTATCTCAGCTTAAAGGGTCATATCCTTATAAATGGTGCACCACCTCCATTAAATTCTTGGGTGTCCTTCTTACCCCCTCTTACTCTTCTCTCTATCAAGCCAACTTCCCCCCTCTCGTCTTAGACATTAACAAATCCCTGATGGCTTGGACAAAATATCCCCTGTCTCTGTTGGGTAGGATTAACGTCCTAAAAATGTCTATATTACCCAGACTACTTTATCACTTTGAAACATTACCAGTTGCCCTGCCTTCCTCTCAACTAAAAGTGATTCAGAGGAATTTTCTAAAATTCATATGGGGCGATAGAGCACATCGTATAGCTTATTCAGTGGTATTCGCCCCAAGGTCCAGGGGGGGATTGGGTGCCCCGGACATTTTTAAATACTACCACGCCTCACACTTGAGGGCTATTATTTCGTGGTCCTCCCTACATGCACCAAATCAATGGTCTGCCATTGAAAAGGGGGTACTATACCCGGTCCACCCATGTTCCTTGGTCTGGGACAATGTCTCATCCTTGGATTCCATTTTCAAACGCCAATGTACTGCTCCGATGGCTTTCACCTTAACCATTTGGCGTAAATGCCTTAAGACTCATCACCTTGCTTCAACATGCTCTCCCCTTGTAAATGTATTGTTTAACCCAAATTTACCAGACAGTTTGTCCCTGGGCAGGGTTTTCTCATGGCTTGATGCCCCTCTCTTTCAACTCCGGAATTTGGTACATCCTATCACGTGACATTTGCATACTTTTGAATCTCTGAGTAAGAAGTTTAATATACCCACCCAACTTTTCCATTTCTACCTGCAGGTTAGACATTTTTTCCACTCCAAGTCCCCAACTCTGATTCTTGACAAACCGACTACCTTTGAATACATATGCGC
Organism: Rana muscosa; assembly: GCA_029206835.1. NCBI lineage: Eukaryota > Metazoa > Chordata > Amphibia > Anura > Ranidae > Rana > Rana muscosa. The sequence goes on along the minus strand of CM055118.1, from coordinate 362,401,529 downwards.
TCAGGGTCCATACCAACTACATTTAATATCTTCTATACACCGTCTCCTTCATGAGTCTACTCCACTGACTGAGACAACCCACCATTACATGAAAAGATGGTCTCTTTTGTTGGATAGACCTATTACGGTCCAGGTGTGGGATAGGATATGGTCCTCTACATTCAAATCTTCTCAATGTGTGTCCCAAAGGGAAACGTCCATTAAGATTCTTATGTTTTGGTATAAAACGCCTAATGTAATTCACAAATATGATCCCTCAGTCTCGCCGCGCTGTTGGCGATGCGGGACTGATACGGGTTCCCTATTCCATATCTTTTGGCAGTGTTCTATGATCCAACCCTTTTGGCATGATGTAAGGCTGCTGATACAGAGGGTGGTGGGTGTGTCCCTACCGCTCGATCCCTTAAATTTATTATTGGGTCTCCCCTTTCCGGGCATACCCAAGAAGGTAAATCGACTTGTCTCCTACATTTTACTAGCTGCCAAAAGGCTTATCCCATTATGTTGGCTATCTAATATGCCTCCTCCATGGCCTCGGTTTCTCCATCTGGTGGCTGAGATTCGGAAGATGGAATACCTAACGGCCTCTGTGCATGATAAAATTCCCCAATTTGATAAAGTGTGGGAACCCTGGGATCGATCGGATTATGGGATCCTCGCATCACCTGCTACACCTTGACATGTACTAGCTTGATATTTACTAGCTCCACATTTCTTGCTGCCTACCATATACGTACTTCATAGGTACCCCTGTCTTTGACGCCTAAGGTTTCATTTTGGTTATTAATCCCTATTGTAAACCTATAAGTTGTTGTTTATATATTTTTGATCTGGTGTACCGAGCACGCCTGTGCTCTGTACTTATGGACATTGCTTGACGAATTCCTCCTACTTTTAATTTTCTTTTTCTTTTTCTTTCTTTGATATCATTCTGTGTTTGATATCTGTATATTGTGCATAATGTAACAATATATTGTTTGTTCTTTAAAACCCAATAAAAATTACAATTATAAAAAAAAAAAAGCGGACGCTTTGATAATCCTATACCGACCAATGCAGATTCAATGGGCTGATTTCACCATATCACCTGGATCAACCTATTCCCACTTTTCTTACAACTGCCCGGCAGTTTAGCCTGAAGGAAACACCATTTTGATATCAATCTGATACATTTTGGATCATAATACTATCCTCACTAGGGATAAGCCGAACACCCCCCCGGTTCGGTTCACAGCAGAACATGCGAACAGGCAAAAAATTTGTTCGAACACGCGAACACCGTTAAAGTCTATGGAACACGAACATGAAAAATCAAAAGTGCTAATTTTAAAGGTTAATATGCAAGCTATTGTCGTAAAAAGGGTTTGGGGACCCGGGTCCTGCCCCAGGGGACATGTATCAATGCAAAAAAAGTTTTAAAAACGGCTGGTTTTTCGGGAGCAGTGATTTTACTAATGCTTAAAGTGAAGCAATAAAAGTGAAATATTCCTTTAAATTTCGTTCCTGGGGGGTGTCTATAGTATGCCTGTAAAGTAGCGCATGTTTCCAGTGTTTAGAACTGTCCCTGCACAAAATGACATTTCTAAAGGAAAAAAAGTCATTTAAAACTACTCGCGGCTGTAATGAATCGTTGGGTCCTGGCAATACAGATAAAAGTCATTGAAAAAAATGTCAGGGGTTCACCCCCAGTCCATTACCAGGCCCTTTGGGTCTGGTATGAATATTAAGGGGATCCCGAACCAAAATTTAAAAAAAAATGGCGTAGGGGTCCCCCTCAAAATCCATACCATACCAGACCCTTCAGGTCTGGTATGGATTTTTAGGGGAACCCCGCGCCACAATAAAAAAAAAATGGCAAGGGGTTCCCCCAAAAATACACACCAGACCCTTATCTGAGCACGCAACCTGGCAGGCCACAGGAACCGTACCAGGCCACATGCCATCAACATGGGGAGGATGTCCCCATGTTGATGGGGACAAGGGCCTCATCCCCACAACCCTTGCCCGGTGGTTGTGGGGGTCTGTGGGCGGGGGCTTATCGGAATCTGGAAGCCCCCTTTAACAAAGGGGACCCCCAGATGCCAGCCCCCCTATGTGAATTGGTAATGGGTTACATTGTACCCCTAGCATTTCACCCAAAAAAGTAACAACAAAGTTAAAAAAAAAACACACACACAGCTTGGGATAAGTCCTTTAATAAAAAATAAAAAATACAATTCCAGCGCTGTAAATGCTTCTACGACCCGGACCCGACGCTATGAACGATACTGCCTCCATAGGAGGCACCCTGGCCGAATGAAGTTCGAGCCGTCTGACAGCTGTTAAGTAACCGAGGAGGGGCCACCCGTGATGTGGATGGGTGACCCCGCCCCCCCTCTGACACAACTGGGGTTTCCGGCGGCTTCCCCGTGGTGTCACAGGTTACCCCCCCTCTGATGCAACGGGGGTTTCCCGTGACGCAGCTGATAAAAACTTACGTAAGCACCAACATATTCTTTATCTTAAAGCTAACAAACCTCCAATGGCAGATAGTTTAAGAGCAATTCAACATACACAGACGTCTATTAGACTGAAAACTTCCCGTGACGCATATACTAGCAATCCAATAAAAATATTGGAGGTTTTCCGCTCTAATCTAGCCAAACTGTATTTCCCTGCTCAAGATTTTAATAAGACGGAAGCAGATGTTCTATTTTCCGTAATCAATCTCCCAACCTTGGAACAAGAACAATAAGACTTTCTTGAGAGTCCTAATACAATACTAGAAGTCCAAAATGCTATCAAAGCCTTGAAACCCCATAAGAGACCAGGCCCTGATGGGTTTTCGGCATCATACTTTAAGCAATTTGAGCCTATCTTGTCACCAGTTTTAACCAGAGCCTTTAACTCTCTGTTATCAAGACACTCATTTAGAACTGAAACATTGACCTCCATAATATCCATGCTACCCAAACCCTGATCAGATCCCACCTCCTGGACTAATTATCACCTAATTTCCCTTCTAAATTTAGACATTAAATATGCTAGCCAAAATCCTGGCGACTTGATTTAATTCAATTATAGGCCGGCTAATCCATCGTGACCAAACAGGATTCATGCCCACACGACAGGCGGGCGACAATATTAGACAAGCCCCCTTACTCACTCATGCTGCTAAGAAAATACATATCCTGACCTGCCTTCTAGCTTTGGATATTAGAAAGGTCTTTGACACGGTCACTTGGCCATATATGCAATATATTCTCCAAAAATGGGGATTTAAGAATCATTTTATAACCTGGATATCCTCTCTGTATGCCAATCTGTGGGCATACATTAAATATGCAGGTTATAAATCAACAATGATAGACATTAGAAGGGGCACCAGGCAAGGTTGTCCCCTATCCCCACTCCTCTTTGCCTTACTTATAGAGCCATTAGCACATTTAATTCAATCCAATATTAAAGGCATAGAGCTCGGTGGTTACCAACATAAATTATGTCTCTTCGCCGATGACATCCTTATTTTTTTAACACATCCACATGTATCCGCCCCTAATCTAATAGATTTATTAGACACATTTGCCCTAGTTTCTGGACTTTATGTTAACCCCACAAAATCAAATGCATTGAATGTTACTTTAACACAATCTGAACTTCAACAATCCCAGACTTCCCTACCATTCAGTTGGGCATCTTATCAACTACCATATTTGGGAGTACAACTCACAGCTTCACTGACAGACCTTTTCACAACCAATAATTTACCATTATTAAAACAAGCCACTGGTTTGATGAAATTCTCTTCCCTTGTCATGGCTAGGGCGGATCACTGCCATTAGGATGTCAATATTGCCGAAATGTCATTACCTGTTTAGAGTACTCCCCAATCATATACCCTCATATTTTTTACGACTTACACAACACAGAATTATGTCATTTATTTGGGGCACTAACAAACCCTGTATACCTAAATCAACACTTTACCTTGCTAAAGTGAAGGGCGGGTTAGGTCTACCAAATTTCTCTTCCTATTACTACGTGGCTCAATTATCCCAGCTACCTAAATACCATTCTACTGTGGAAACTCCTTTGTGGGTTACTATCAAATCCGTTGATAGTGACCCTATATCTGTGGCCAATATGTTATGGCTCCAACCTAACTATAGAGCACATAAATCCAATCCCATTACCAAACATTCTTTAGCTATTTGAGATAAATGTAATAGTTCTTGTAACCTTCAATCCCCGCATAATCCCCTCCTTTCCTTTCTCTGGAACCCAGCCTTCTATTCGGCCTGGAAATTCCTGCGGTCATTTATGGCTTGGTCTTCTACAGACCTGGTCCGACTGCATAATTTAGTATCTACTAACACACTACATACGTTTCCAACGTTATGTGAAACCTTTGGGCTCCCCGGAAAGGAACTTTTTAGATACCTACAAATTAAAAAATGTTATACACCCTTTATCAGGACAGGCTCATCTCTTAATCAGATGTCACAGTCCGAACGTATTTGTAGGAGCGACCCACACATTAGAGTACTGATCTCACTCTTATACCAACACCTCAACACTCTTCCTAATGAACTACTTCCCTCTTACAATAATAAATTGTCGCAAGATATGGATCGTATCTTTGATATAGATGACTGGTCTAATATTTGGTTAGCCACCAAAACCTCCTCTCCGAATTGCTTTGCGTTGAAAACCAATTTTAAAGTTTTGGCACGTTGGTATCTGGTACCAGCCAGGATAGCAAAATGTGTCCCTTCATATCCAGACTCCTGCTTTTGGGGCTGCTCTACCCCAGGTACCTACTTTCATATTTGGTGGGGGTGTTCAGCGGCTCAAGAATTTTGGAAGAAAATATTTGAAATGGCTTCCAAGGCTCTTGACACTTCTATTCTCCCAGACCCAGCCATGGCCCTTCTGAATCTTAAACCTGCTGGACTCACACATACTCAATTTAAACTACTCATTCACCTCACCACTGCAGCCAAACAAACTATAGGCAAGGCATGGAAATCCCAAACCCTTTCTGTGGCTGAAGCTAAACATAGGATGAATAGAGCCCTTACCTTTGCCAAAATGACGGTTATTGAAGAACAAAATCAAAAAAATTCCATACGATCTGGCAACCATGGGTTAAGCACTATTTACTGCCTGACTTTGACCAATCATTATTATTACCTTGCTAATCTTTTTCATCTTCACGCTTATAGATCCACATCTCCTGACCCCGGGCCGCGCTACCACTGTGAGAGACTGTCTTCTTTCCTTTTCTTTACCCTCTCTCTATTTCTTCTCTCCTTTATTTATTTATTTTATTTTATATTTTGCATCTATATTATTCAAACATGGGATCCTCTATTTTCTTCTCAATTTATGTCATACTGCTTGAGATTGTCCCGCAGTATCTCCACTAATATCTATAATTTTCATATTCTTTATCCTTTGTATGTGCCCCCACCCGTCCGCAGTTTGATCCCATGAGGGGTGGATGGGTGGTCTGGAGGTACAATCCTAGTGATCCATTGATCAATTTAGGGACTCTTTTTCTTGATTTAACACTTTCTGATGCATAGATCGATTTTAGACTTCAATCCTTCCAATTTTTTTTTTACAATGGTTTTATAAATGAATGTATGACAATGTTCACATTGATTGTATCCCATGTACAAGTGTTTATATTAATATATTTTGTCTTTATTGTAAAACTCAATAAAAATATTGAACAAGAAAAAACAGAATTGGTGCATGATTTAAAGCTGAATTTTTACTTATCTTAGTGACTGAGGGGGAACTCCCCTTCACCCTTCCAGTCATATAAAAGCAAACATACTGTTTTTTTTTTTATATTCTTCAAACATGATTGGGTATTCAAAATAAACACAACTTCATCTATTCAAGTGAACATGTTCTACACATTTAGCAGATCAACCCTACTGTGTCGGGAATTTGTGCACTGTAGGAATGTATTTTTTTTAAATAATACTTTTGATTATTTTGAATAATAATAAAATATATATACATACACTGTGTATGTACAGTTATGCTCATAAGTTTACATACCCTGGCAGAATTTATGATTTATTGGCCATTTTTCAGAGAATATGAATGAAAACACAAAAACTTTTCTTTCACTCCTGGTTAGTGTTTGGCTGAAGCCATTTATTATCAATCAACTGTGTTTACTCTTTTTAAATCATAATGATAACATAAATCAACCAAATGACCCTGATCAAAAGTTTACATACCCTGGAATGTTTGGTCTTGGTACAGACACAGAAGGTAGCACACACAGGTTAAAGTGGTAATTAGAGGTTAATTTCCCACATTTGTGGCTTTTTAAATCACAGTTCGTGTCTGTGTATAAATAGTCAAGGAGTTTGTTAGCTCTCACACGGATGCACTAAGCAGGCTAGACACTGAGCCATGAGGAGGTAGAAAAGAACAGTCAAAAGACCTTTATAACAAGGTAATGAAACTTTAAAAAGATGGAAAGGGATATAAAAATATATCAAAAGCCTTGAATATGCCAGTCAGTACTGTTTAATCACTTATTAAGAAGTGGAAAATTAGGGGCTCTTTCGATACTAAGCCAGGGTCAGGTAGACCAAGAAAGATTGCAGCCACAACTGGTGGAAGAATTGCTCAGGATACAAAAAAAAAACACAGGTAACCTCAGGAGAAATACAGGCTGCTCTCCAAAAAGATGGCATGGTTGTTTTTAAGAAGCACATATCAACGATACTTGAACAAAAAAGAGCTGCATGGTTGAGCTGCCAGAAGGAAGCCTTTACTGCGCCAATGCCACAAAAAAGCAAAATGAGGCATGTCAAGGTGTTGTTGGGCATATTGTAACCAGGCTTTTTTGTGGAACTTGTGCAGTAAAGGCTTCTTTCTGGCAGCTTCACCATGCAGCTTTTTTTTGTACAAGTATCATCATATTGTGCTCCTTAAAAACAACCACACCATCTTTTTCCAGAGCAACCTGTATTTCTCCTGAGGTTACCTGTGGGTTTTTCTTTGTATCCTGAACAGTTTCTGTGGTAGTTGTGGCTAAATTATTTCTTGATCTACCTGACCTTGGCCTGGTATCAAGAGATCCTCAAATTTTCAACTTCTTATTAAGTGATTGAACAGTACTGACTGGCATATTCAAGGCTTTGGATATCTTTTTTTATCATTTTCCATCTTTGTAAAGTTTCATTACCTTGTTACGCAGGTCTTTTGACTGTTCTTTTCTACCTCCTCATGGCTCAGTGTCTAACCTGCTTAGTGCATCCATGTGAGAGCTAACAAGCTCCTTGACTATTTATACACAGACACTAATTGTGATTTAAAAAGCCACAAATGTGGGAAATTAACCTTCAATTGCCATTTTAACCTGTGTGTGCCACCTTCTGTGTCTGTACCAAGGCCAAACATTCCAGGGTATGTAGACTTTCGATCAGGGCCATTTGGGTAGTTTCTGTTGTCATTATGATTTAAAAAGGGTAAATACAGTTGATTGATAACAAATGGCTTCAGCCAAACACTAACCATAAGTGAAAGAAAAGTTTTTGTGTTATCATTTATATTCTCTGAAAAATGGCCAAGAAACCATCAACTTTGCCAGGGTATGTAAACTTATGAGCACAACCGTATGTATATATATATATATACATATATATATATATATATATTTTTAAAGATCCTATACAAAACCAAAAATATGATGTTGAAAATTTTAATGTTGACACCATACAGTTGTATGTATGGTGCATAATATTTTCTACTGCTAAATATTTATCCCTATAATATAGTAGTTTAACAATAACATTTTCCATAACCTTCCAGAATGAAGTTTCAAAAGCAGAGAAGACATATTACACAGTGCAATTAGATTCCATGACAAAAGTTTTGTAAGCATAAAAATAATTAGAATATACCTACAATTTTTTTCTGGCCTGAAACAGGCACCTTATTACCACTACTGTGATGCCCTTTTGCTCATGCCTCTCCTCTATACAACCCAATAAGCACACTCTGGCCTCCTGTTCCAGAGCAATCCTAAAGGTTGTATTTATGATGTCTAGTACCATAACCCAGTACCTATGTAACTTCGAGCATTTCCACATCATGTGTGTAAGGTCTCCTGTATTTTGACACCTAGGACATTTGTCATCTGGTTTCTTTCCAAACATATGTATTCTCTTTGGGGTGTAGTAAACTCTATGCACTAGAAATAGATGGGATACTCTCGGTGACGGGGAGAGTGACACCGATGTCCCTAACTCCAATATCCGTTCCCATTGTTCAGTTGTTATAGGGCCTACATCCTCCTCCCATTTTAGTTAATTTTTTTCCCACACTCTCCCCCAATATAGAACCACCGCTAATCTGCGTATATAATTCTGAAATAAGGCCTTTAGAAAGTAAGAGAAGCAGGAAGGAGAAGGAAAAAAAGATTTTTGCTATAGTAGTGGCAGAATTTGTGTGTGAAGTACAAATATGATGATGGGGGTGAAGGGGGGAAGGGAGGGAGGGACATGGGTACAGTGGGCACTTTAAAGTTTATACAATGTGATGCATGTATAAAGATGTACCGTATATACTCGAGTATAAGCCGAGTTTTTCAGCCCTTTTTTTTAGGGCTGAAAGTATACCCCTCGGCTTATACTCGAGTCAGTACCTACAAATCTTCTTATTCCGCTGGCCGGCATCCATTGTTTAAATCTCGTGGCTTTCTTCTGGTCCCTTCCGCGATAGGCGTTTCCAGCAAACACTGTGTTGAGTGTTGCGCCTATCATGGACGTTCTCTTGTCCGACGTCCGTGATTGGCGGAACACTGAACACAGTGCCTGCTGGAAAACGGAGTCCGAGAATGAGAGGATCTCCGTGATAGGCGCAACACTCAACACAGTGTTTGCTGGAAACGCCTATCACGGAAGGACCAGAAGAAAGCCGCGAGATTTAAACAATGGACGCCGGCCGCGGAATAAGAAGATTTTCAGGTACACTGACTGACTCAGGCACAGGGAGGCTGCAATGGACACAGTAAGGTGGAACAGTGAGGTGGCAATGGGCACAGTGAGGTGGCAATGGGCACAGTGAGGTGGCACAGTGAGATGGCAATGGGCACAGTAAGGTTGGGCAATTGGCACAGTGAGGTGGCAATGGGCACATTTCCCCCCCTAGGCTTATACTCGAGTCAATACGTTTTCCCAGTTTTATGTGGTAAAAGTAGGTACCTCGGCTTATACTCGGGTCGGCTTATACTCGAGTATATATGGTATGTATTTTAAATAGATTTTTTTTGTATGGAAGAAAACAATAAAGAATATATACCGTAAATAAAAAAAGAATATACTTACAATATTTGTTACTGACCTCTGGTGAAAATCCATATGAAGTAAACATTTTACTGAAATATAATGAAAAACACAAAGAAGTGTTAAATAACAGTTGTATGGTAATCGCTTCAATTGTGCATTGATGAATTAATTAATAAACGGGACAGAAGCAAATTAGAGGAAGGGATGTTATTTTTTTATTGACAGAAGTAATAAAAACATCTTCCAGAAAAGTGTCTATCCTCACAAATCTAAACTCACAAATATATATATTTATACACATGTATATATAAGAAGCTTTCATTATTCTACAGAGAGTAATCTAAATCCCTCTGTGTTTATTTACATGATTACAAATAATCATGTTTCCATAAATTAATTAATTTTGATTAAGTTAATTTGGCTTAAAAAAAAAAAAACTGTTTAGACAATTGATATACAACAAAATAATTTTGGCAAGCTTTATTAAATAATCTTTGCTTTGTGGTTAGAGAGGCAGGCAATTCCAGTTACTTCTTTAACCACTTGACCTTTGAAAGGTCTTAAACAGTGTTAATTTTGGCAGCAAATTTTGATTTAGTTTTAGTCATAGTCTTTTGACTAAAATGCCCCTTTAGTTTTAGTCGTATTTTAGTCTTTTGACCAACATGCCATTTTAGTTTTAGTCGTATTTTTGTCTTTTGAATTGTTTTAGTTTTAGTCAATTTTAGTCGACTAAAACCTCCAGTACATTTTAGTCGACTAAAATCTCCAGTACATTTTAGTTGACTAAAATCTACAGTAAATTTTAGTCGACTAAAATCTCTAGTACATTTTAGTCAACTAAAATCTACAGTAAATTTTAAGCCCTGTACACACGATCGGATTTCCTATGGTTTTTTAACCGATGGATTTTTCCATCGGAAAACTGATGAAGCTGACTTTCATCAGTCTTGCCTACACACCATCAGTCAAAAAAAACGACCGTTCCAAACGCTGTGACGTAAAACACTCCGATGAGCCGAGAAAAATGAAGTTCAATGCTTCTGAGCATGCGTCGACTTGATTCTGAGCATGCGCAGGTTTTTTATCCGATGGAGTTCCCCACAGACGATAGTAATTTGCTATCGTTTTTTTAACCAACGGATAAATTTAAAACATGTTCTATTTTTAAACACCGATGGAAAAAAGACCGATGGGGCCCATACACGATCGGTTTGTCCGTTGAAAAAAGTCCATCGGACTGTTTTCATCGGTAAAACCTATCGTGTGTACAGGGCTTTAGTCGACTAAAATCTCATACATTTTAGTCAACTAAAATCAAATGGGTTTAGTTAAATTGTAATGCATTATTTAAACATGTCTCTAGAATTTTCAAACAAATTAAATAATCCTGCAGTAAAAATCTAATAATATGTTATTTATGGTATTAAGGTTTGAACACAAACTACAAACACAGATTTAGATGTTATATAATGTCTTTATAAATAAAAACAAGTTTCATAAACACACAAAAATATTGCTTTTTGACAAACAGAAGTGCAACTTTGAAATACAAAAAAAAAAAAAAATTGTCAACTCTATTGGCTGTAATGCCATTGCACATATTACCTGAATATATTGCCAGCACTAATTATTAGGAACAAATATAGGAAAAATATAAGAAAAGCAGCTTAGTAGATGCCCCCTGATTATCCTTATGCGGTAGTGCAATACATGTTTAACCACTTAAGCCCCGGACCATTTGGTAGCTAAAGGACCAGAGGTGAATTCAGAATTTTGCACTGCGCTGCTTTAACTGTAAATTGTGCGGACATGCAATGTTGTACCCAAACAAAATTTGCGTCCTTTTCTTCCCACAAATAGAGCTTTCTTTTAATGGTATTTGATTGCCTCTGCGATTTTTATTTTTTGCGATATAAACGGAAAAAGACCGAAAATTTTGAAAAAAAATGATATTTTCTACTTTTTGTTATAAGAAAAATCGAATAAACTCAATTTTAGTCATACATTTAGGCCAAAATGTATTCAGCCACATGTTTTTAGTAAAAAAAATGTCAATAAGCGTATATTTATTGGTTTGCGCAAAAGTTATAGAGTTTACAAACTAGGGTACATTTTCTGAAATTTACACAGCTTTAAATTTATGACTGCCTATCTCATTTCTTGAGGTGCTAAAATGACAGGGCAGTACAAACCCCCCCCAAATGACCCCATTTTGGAAAGTAGACACCCCAAGGAAATTGCTGAGAGGCATGTTGAGCCCATTGAATTTTTTTTTTTGTCTTAAGTGATTGAATAATGACAAAAAAAAAAAAATACAAAAAGTTGTCACTAAATGATATATTGCTCACACATGCCATGGTTATATGTGGAATTACACACCAAAATACATTTTTCTGCTTCTCCTGAGTACGGGGATACCACATGTGTGGGACTTTTTGGGAGCCTAGCCGCGTACGGGACCCCGGAAACCAAGCACCACCTTCAAGATTTCTAAGGGCGCAAATTTTTGATTTCACTCCTCACTACCTATCACAGTTTCGAAGGCCATAAAATGCCAAAATAGCACAAACCCCCCCCCCCAAATTACCCCATTTTAGAAAGTAGACACCCCAAGGAAATTGCTGAGAGGCCTGTTGAGCCCATTGAATATATTTTTTTTTGTCCCAAGTGATTGAATAATGACAAAAAAAATACAAAAAGTTGTCACTAAATGATATATTGCTCACACATGCCATGGTTATATGTGGAATTACACACCAAAATACATTTTTCTGCTTCTCCTGAGTACGGGGATACCACATGTGTGGGACTTTTTAGGAGCCTAGCCGCGTACGGGACCCCGAAAACCAAGCACCGCCTTCAGGATTTCTAGGCACAAATTTTTGATTTCACTCCTCACTACCTATCACAGTTTCGAAAGCCATAAAATGCCAAAATAGCACAAAACCCCCCCAAATGACCCCATTTTGGAATATAGACACCCCAAGCTATTTGCTTAGAGGCATGGCGAGTATTTTACAGCTCTCATTTGTTTTTGAAAATGAAGAAAGAAAATATATATATATATATTTTTTTTTCAATTTTCAAAACTTTGTGACAAAAAGCGAGATCTGCAAAATACTCACAATACCTCTCAGCAAATAGCTTGGGGTGTCTACTTTCCAAAATGGGGTCATTTGGGGGGGTTTTGTGAAATCTGGGCATTCCATGGCCTCCGAAACTGTGATAGGCAGTGAGAAGTGAAATCAAAAATTTACACCCTTAGAAAGCCTGAAGGCGGTGCTTGGTTTTTGGGGTCCCGTACGCGGCTAGGCTCCCAAAAAGTCTCACACATGTGGTATCCCCGTACTCAGGAGAAGAAACAGAATGTATTTTGGGGTGTAATTCCACATATGCCCATGGCATGTTTGAGCAATATATCATTTAGTGACAACTTTGTGCAAAAAAAAACAAAACAAATTGTCGTTTTTCCGCAACTTGTGTCAACATATAAAATATTCCATGGACTCGACATGCCTCTCAGTATATAGCTTGGGGTGTCTACTTTCCAAAATGGGGTCATTTGGGGGGGTTTTGAACTGTTCTGGCATTTTATACACAACATTAGGAAGCTTACATCCACTCTTCTAACCACTTGAAGACAAAGCCCTTTTTGACACTTTTTGTTTACATGAAAACATTTTTTTTTTGCAAGAAAATTATCTTGAACCCCCAAACATTATATATATTTTTAAAGCAAAGGCCCTACAGATTAAAATGGTGGGTGTTGCATTTTTTTTTCTACACAGTATTTGCGCGGCGATTTTTCAAACGCATTTTTTGGGTTAAAAAATACACTTTTTTTAATTTTAATGCACTAAAACACACTATATTGCCCAAATGTTTGATGAAATAAAAAAGATGATCTTAGGCCGAGTACATAGATACCAAACACGACATGCTTTAAAATTTCGCACAAACGCGCATTGGCGACAAACTACATACATTTTTAAAAGCCTTTAAAAGCCTTTACAGGTTACCCCAGTAGATTTACAGAGGAGGTCTACTGCTAAAATGACTGCCCTCGATCTGACCTTCGCGGTGATACCTCACATGCATGGTGCAATAGCTGTTTACATATGACGCCAGACCGACGCTTGCGTTCGCCATTGGGCAAGAGCAGGGCAGGACAGGGGTGCTTTTTTTTTTTTTTTATTATTAATTTTGCTTTTTTATTTTATTTTTAAATTGTTCCTTCCAAGTATTTTTTTTTTTTTATCATTTTTATTGTTATCTCAGGGAATGTAAATATCCCCTATGATAGCAATAGGTAGTGACAGGTACTCTTTTTTTGAAAAAAACTGGGAACTTCTAGACCCTAGATTTTTCCTCTGCCCTCAAAGCATCTGACCACCTAAACTGCTGGGGACGCTAGTATAGATCTGATCAGATCAGATATTGATCTGTTCAGATACTATACCACTAAGGGGGGTGTATGCTTCACGCGTGGGTGTTAGCGTTACTGGCACTAACCTGACGCTGCCTGGGGTGTGACGCAGACCCTCTCTGACGCTAAAACCTAATTGATATCACCCGCCGGGCGATCAGGGGGTTAAAACTTTATTGCGGGGATATGCAATTAGCGGACCTCCAGCTGTTGCAGAACTACGATTCCCATGAGGCATAGCAAGACTCTGACAGCCACAAGCATGACACCCAGAGTCAGAGGCATGATGGGACTTGTAGTTTTGCAACAGCTGGAGGTCCGCTAATTGCATATCCCTGCTTTATTGGGTTATATACGGCGGGTGCCCTGACACTATAAAAAGCAAACTAACTAACCAGCGTCACCCGTAACACTTATATGGTGATCACTGGTGAAAGGGTTAACTAGGGGCAATCAGGGGGTTAAAACCTTTATTAGATAATATATGGGGGTACCTGACGCTATAAAAACCTGCTGCGAACCTAAAAAAAATTACTGGCTACCGATCTGCATCACCGTCACTAAGACAGCGTTTAGAAAAACGATCGCTTAGCGACAGTGGTGATAGGGGGTGAAAGGGTTACCTGGGGGGCGATCAAGGGGGTTAAACCTTTATTAGATAATATATTGGGGTACCTGACGCTATAAAAACCTGCGGCGAACCTAAAAAAAATTACCAGCTACCGATCTGCATCACCGACACTAAGACAGCGTTTAGAAAAACGATCGCTTAGCGACAGTGGTGATAGGGGGTGAAAGGGTTACCTGGGGGGCGATCAAGGGGGTTAAACCTTTATTAGATAATATATTGGGGTACCTGACGCTATAAAAACATGCGACAAACCTAAAAAAAAATACTGGCTGCCGATCGGCATCACTGATGCTAAGACAGCGATCAGAAAAATGATCGCTTAGCGACAGTGGTGATAGGGGGTGAAAGGGTTATCTGGGGGGTGATCAGGGGGTTAAACCTTTATTAGGGGGGTTAGGGGGCTGCACTAGACCTAAAACTGAATGTACTGACACTTTTACAGTCACAAATGTCACTGATTGCAGTGATCAGTAAATAAATGGTCACTGCAATCAGTGACACTGTGACTGGGGGCTGGGGGGGTGATCTGGGGGTGTCTGGGGGGGCCTGGGGGGGCAATTTATGTCCCTATGTGTCCTGGTGTCAGTGTAGTGTTGTGTGCACTGACCTGATGTCTTCTCTTGTACGGCGCTCGGTATATGTGAGCGCCGCACCAGAGATGACATCACTTCCTCCTGCTTCCTCTGCCTGACACAGACAGAGGGGGCATTTCCATTTGCCAGGAGCGATCGCGAGGGGGTGGCCGGAAACGAATGGCTGCCCCCTCATCCCGGAACGCTCCCGGACACTTAGCCACCGCTCACTGTATAGGAGGGGGGTCCGATTGGACCCCCCAACTATACAAAGGCAATCACGTACACTCTACGTGATTGTGCCTGTCGGTGCCATTCTGCCGACGTATATATACAGTGAGCGGTCGTTAAGTGGTTAAACTTTTATGCCTCGTACACACAACCGGTTTATCCAGCAGGAAAACTGCCATGAGAGCTTTTGGCCGGGAATCCCGGCCGGGTGTATGCTCCACCGCAGTTTTCCCGAAAGGAAAACCACCGGAAAAAATGAGAACATGTTTTCTTTTTCCCCCCGGGATACCCGGCGGTCTTTTTCCCGGCAGTTTTCCTATGGGAAACACTGCGATGGAGCATACACACGGCCGGAATTCCCGGCAAAAGCTCTCACCACAGTTTTACCGACGGGAAAGCTTCTCGTGTGTACAGGGGGAAAGTTACCGAGCAGGTTCTCGGTTTTCCCCTCTGGATTCCCGGTGAACTTTTTACCGCCGGGAATCCCGGTCGTGTGTACGAGGCATAATGTGCTATTATTACAGGCTCTGAATGGAATTGTGTTGCCGTGTTGTGTTTGATTAAAAAAAAAAAAACATTTTAGTTTTAGTCGTATTTTAGTCATCTGAGTTGTTTTAGTTTTAGTCATATTTTAGTCCACTAAAATAGTGTTAATTTAGTCGACAAAAATATTTTAGTCAACGGAATTAATACTGGTCTTTACCCCTTCATGACCAGGGCATTTTTTGCTAACCAGCACTTGTGTCACTTTAGCTGCCAATTGCTCGGTTATACAACACTGTCCCCAAATGAAATGTATATCATTTTTTTTTTAAACCAATAAAGCTTTCAGTTGGTGGTATTTGATCACCACTGGGTTTTTTTATTCTTTACTATAAAAATTTAAAAAGACCAAAAATGAAAAAAACAAAAACAAAATTTTCTACTTTCTGTTATAAAACATTTCTAATAAAATCTAATTATTCTGTTACATGTCTTAACAACCAAACTGTGTTTTTGGGGGCACTATAATATTGGAGACTGGAGACACTAGTATACTTTTGATTGAGATCAACATACTAATCCGTACAGACACTATACTAGTGATGGCGGTGATCAGCAACTTATACAGTGACTGCGATAGTGTGGTTCACTGACACTAGCTGGGCAATGATGGGGTTAACTGTATGCACTGTGTGCTGCTTTTATTTACAGATCTGACAGTTCTGTGTGTTTGTAAACACAAAACTCTGTGCTGTGATTAGTAGCATCCGATCAGCAGGTTTCAGCCAAAATCATTGGCTGAAACCTGCTGACAAACTAGCCTGCTGACAAACTTGCTGTCTCCAATCACCTTGCTAAAACCTAACCAAAAGTATTGCACTCGGCTCAAAAACAAATGGATAGAGAACTGCTGCAACTCTAAAACCCTGAACACTGGGTCTGCAAAAATGTTACTAGAAAAAAAATGTGCTGTCCCTTTAACCACTTCAATACCATGCACTTATACACCTTCCTGCCCAAGCCAATTTTGAGCTTTCAGCGCTATCGTAATTTGAATGACAATTGCGCGGTTATGCAACACTGTACCCAAACAATTTTTTTATCATTTTGTTCCCACAAATAGAGCTCTCTTTCGGTGGTATTTGATCGCCTCTATGATTTTTATTTTTTGCATAACAAATAAAAAAAGAGCGAAAATTTTGAAAAAAACTAAGTTTTTCTTTGTTTCTGTTAATTTTTTTGTAAATAAGTACCTTTTCTACTTCAATGACGGGCACTGATAAGGCGGCACTAATGGGCACTGATAAGGCAACACTGATGGGCACCGATAAGGTGGCACCAATGAGGTGGCACCGATGAGGTGGCACTGATGATGGGCACTGATAGGCGGCACTGATGGGCACTGATAGGCGGCACTGATGGGCACTGATATGTGGCACTGGTATGCAGCACTGATGGGCACTCATAGGCGGCACTGATGGGCACTCATAGGCGGCACTGATGGACACTCACAGGCGGCACTGATGGGCACTTATAGGCAGCACTGATGGATACTTATGGGTGGCACTGATAGGTGGCACGGACGGGCACTGATAGGTGGGCACGGATGGGCACTGATGGACACTGGTAGGTGGCACTGATGACACTGGTGGCTGGCATTGCTGGGCATCATGCATTTTGGTTGTGCCATGATGGTGCCAGTCAGTGCCCATTTGTGGGCACTGATTGGCATATATTTTTTATGTATTTGTGCATGTGGATGGCCATGGGGACTTACCTGGCCATCCACATGCTTGGGGCTTCCCTGGTGGTCCTGGGGGGCTTCCCTGGTGGTCCAGTGTGGGTATCCGAGGGGGGGCTGCGCTGATAAACAATCATCGCGAACCCCCCCTGTCAGGAGAGCCGCCGATCGGCTCTCCTCTACTCGCGTCTGTCAGACGCGAGTGAGGAAGAGCCGATCAACGGCTCTTCCTGTTTACATCGTGATCAGCCGTGATTGGACATGGCTGATCACGTGGTAAAAAGCCTCCGCCGGAGGCTCTTTACCGAAATCAGTGCAGCGGTGTGTCACACCGCTCCACCGATCGCCGCGATGCGGGCCCCCCGGGCGCGGCGGCTGTTATCCTGCAGGACGTCATATGACGTCCAGTGTGGATAACAGAACCACTTCCCGGACATCAATCTGCTATTGACTGGGCGGGAAGTGGTTAAATTATAAAATACATAATTCAGTATGAAAAAAAAAGTATTTTAAAAATTAATCAACAAACAATAGGTGAGCAGTTAAGTGAAATCACATTCATAAATCGATAGTAAATGTGCAAATAGCAAATAAGATGAACAAAAGTCCAAAAACAATCTCCTTGGGCGGAGTCAACTTGTGACGTCATTATGTGCCGGTGGATTGGGTGACACAACGCGCCGGGTTGTTTTACTTTTAATACTGCTGATTTCACTCTTTGACCAATACATTTGTTCATACTGTATTACACTATGCAGCTACTCCCTGTCCTTACTTTATATATACCTGCATGGAGAGTGGTCTGTTGATCATAAAGGGCTGATCCTAAGGCCCCTTTCACACTGAGGCGATTTCAGGCTTTTTTTGCGCTAAAAATAGTGCATAAATATCGCCTGAAATAATCCTGCCCCAGCATTCTCAATGTGAAAGCCCGACAGCTTTCACACTGAGGTGATGTGCTGGCGGGAGGAAAAAAATGCTCCTTTACCGCTCCTTCCCATTGAAATCAATTGGACACCGCGGCTATACCGCCCGCAAACCGGTTTGAGGGTGGTTTTAACCTTTTCTTGGCCGCTAGCGGGGGTTAAAACCGCACCGCTAGCGGCCAAATATCGTGGCAAATCCTACGGTATAGCGGCGCTAAAAATAGCGCCGATATAACGCCAGCGCACCTCCCTGCCCCAGTGTGAAAGGGGCCTTACAGTCCACTTTTGAAAGTATCACCTTGGAAGTAGGTCACTGTCATTCAAGATCATTTACCATTGGTAAGAGGCCCCTCATTTAAGAGTACTATGAGCAGAGGAGCACTGATGAGAGGAATAGCACTGAGCACTTTATTCACCTTTACTAAATTTTGGACCATTATTGTATTAACCACCTCAGCTCGGAAGATTTTACCCCCTTCCTGACCAGAGCACTTTTTACAGTTTGGCACTGCGCCGTTTTAACTGACAATTGCGCGGTCATGCAATGCTGTACCCAAACAAAATTTGCCTCCTTTTTTTTTTCCCACAAATAGAGCTTTCTTTTGGTGGTATTTGATCACCTCTGTGATTTTTATTTTTTGCGCTATAAACAAAAAATTTGCGAAATATTTTTTACTTTTTGCTATAATAAATATCCCCAATTAAAAAAATAAAAATCTTCATCAGTTAAGGCGGATATATATTCTTTGTGACAGAACCCACTGTCACTGTGTGTTTTGGAAGGGACTGTGGGCTGGCCGCTTACCCACAGATTATGGCCCAGAAGAGACTGAGAGACGTGGGGAAAGCTGGCATTGAGATAATATAATGTAATGCTACATCCCTTCTCCCCCATCCCCCCCCTCTTGTTGCTGTGTTTAATTGTGTTGGTTCATGGCACAGGGACAATGGTCTGGACTGCAGACATCTCTCCGCAGGGGATGTGTATTGAAGGGCTGCCTGCTTACCATAATCCCTTTATGTTTAACTGTAGTTTCTGTTTCAATGTTCAGTTCCCATTGGTTCTTCCTTGTCCCCTACCCCCCTCTATGACAAGGCTAAGGGGAGTGTCCCTAACTGTGTGTAAAAGTGTATGTCTTGGATTTAATAAACGGTTGATGCTCTGCATGTTTAACCCTCAACACCTGTGTGGATTGTCTCGTGATTGAGGGGTTAAGGGCTGGTTATGGCGAATCTGCAGGCTGCGGGTGCGTTAGGAGGACAGGAGACACAGGTCTGGCGGATGTGCCCACTTGGGGTATCCGAGATCCGTCACAGTGTTGGCAGCGGTGGGATGTCTCCTGCAGTCCGGGCCATCCAAACCACCACCAGGATTCGATATCTGGGCAGCCGCCGAGGAGCAATACGGGGACCAGCCAGCATGAGAGCGGAGTTCGGGAGGAGGCTGCAAGGCATGCGGAAGCAACATCGGGGACCAGCGACAGAGCGCACCATGCTCGGCTGGGGGGATGTGATCCGCTGGCAACTCTGGCATGAAACGCTAAGCCACGAGCGGCACCATCAGGGGAAGATCCTTCCCTCCTCCACAGAGATGTACTGGACACAGTACCATGCACGAGAGGTGTTCCTGAGGGAACGACCACGAGATGAGTGGAAGACGGAGCCTGGAAGTTTGGTCCAGGAGGAGATAAGGCTGGACGCCAGCTACGGAGCCCTCCGGTGGTTCGCGGCTCAACTGTGGCCAGGTACAGCAGATGGCAGCCCGACAGAAGGCGTTGGCTACGGCAGCGTGGGGCTGCTCCATCAAAAAATGTATGGAGACCCAGACTTTGGGAGCGATGAGGAGTGGCGGCTGGAAAACATCCTGGACTACCGAGATGAGGTGCTGAACCTCCCCGAAGAGGCGTGTGACCTGGAGGAATTAGAGATCCTGATTGAGCAGGAATGGGAGCTCGAGATTGCCTACAAGCGGCTGTTTGACGGTGATCAGCAGCCTGGCATGGCTCCTGTTGCCTGGGACTGTCCTGGAGAAATAGCAGACAGTCACGAAGATGCGGAGCAAATGGGGCCAGGGGTGCCCCTACGTTTTCCTGTCCTAACTGCAATGGAAGAAGCGGCGATGATACAGAGGGCACTGCGAGTGCTAGAATGCCGGAACGCACCGGAGGTTCCCCAAGCAGAGAGACAAGCTAATAGCATAAAGGTCTCAGAAGGGGGAGTTGAGATGGGCGCTGGAAGGCCGGTAAATGACGATCAGCAGCAAGGCCAGAGTATCGCATCCGGTGCCCCAGCAGAAGCGCTGGCTACAGGGCAGTGTTCCGCTGACCTCTGCCCAGCATCAGATAAAGAGTTGGATCCAGAGAGTCTGAGAGATGATCTTTGTGAGCCGTTTCCCCAACAACAGATATCCCCACCGGGAGTGGAGGAAGCAATTCTCCCTCCCCAGCAATTGGACACTACCCCAATATTCATCCCCACAGCAGAAGCGCTGGCTGCAGGGCAGAGTGCCGCTGGCCTCTGCCCACCCTCAGAGTTAGATCCAGGGAGTCCGAGGGATGAACTCAGTGAGCTGGTTGCCCAGCACTTGGACACTACCCCAGTGTTTATTCCCCCAGCAGAAGCGCTGGCTGCATGGCAGTGTGCCGTTGGCCCCGGCCCAGCCCTCAGTAGGTTTTTGGAGGGTTTGGGAGCCAGCCCCTGTCAGAAGTCGCCTCAGCAGCTGGTCACAGAACCAGGAGGGGACTGTGTGTAAAAGTGTATGTTTTGGATTTAATAAACTGTTGATGCTCTGCATGTTTAACCCTCAACACCTGTGTGGATTGTCTCGTGATTGAGGGGTTAAGGGCTGGTTATGGCGAATCTGCAGGCTGCGGGTGCGTTAGGAGGACAGGAGACACAGGTCTGGCGGATGTGCCCACTTGGGGTATCCGAGATCCGTCACATTCTTCTACATAAAAAAAATTATTTGGCAGTTTTGGAACTTGAAATGAGGATAGATGGGGCCGTTCAGTCGCCTCCTTCATTCCTGAGTAGTAATTAACCACTTGACCACTGGGCACTGTGACAGCAGGAAGGTAAAGTCACCTGGTTGCATCCAGGGGGGTAGATATATTTCGCCCAGATTCAGGCTTTACGCCGACTTATACAACTAGGTGGAGAGTTGTATAAGCCCAGCTAAGGCTAGTGGGCTCATGGATGACTCATACCTCTAGGGAGAGGGCTGGGCGTCGTGCAGGCAGGGAGTTGATGAGGCCAGCTGAAGCTTGTCAGCTCATTTAGGCCTCTATAAGAACTCCCAGCTTCATTAGATGTTAGCTCATGCCTGGAACCAGACCTGTGTGGACTGTCTAGGGAGAGTGAACCCCTGTGCGGTGAGAAAAAGCCTGTGTGGCTATTTGCTTGGACATTTAAAACCAGGGACTTAGGGACTAGGACAGCACTAGGCTGATCCCAGTTGTTAGTTAGGAAACCTGTATGTTTAGTCAGAGGTCAAGTTGACCAGGATTTATTTTGTTTATATGTTTCTTTTGGCTTTGCTGTGTTTTGTCACTGTAAATAGAAAATAAACCGCACCTTTTTTTTGATTTTGAAAACCACAACCTCCGTTTGCTGGGCCTGTTTTTGTGTGGGGAGCCCATCCCGGGGGTCACACACACCCGCTGCCGAGCTAACCCCCTCACAGTTGGTGGAGAACCAGTGGCAGTTTTTTTTAAGCCAGCATGGAGGAGATACTGAAGCAGCTGGCTCTAGCAAATGCCAATCAACAGCAGACAAATGCAGGTTTGCAAAAGAGCCTTGCAGCTCAACAACAGAACTTCGCAGCCCAGCAGCAAGCTCATCAACAGAGCCTTGCAGCCCAGCAGCAAGCTCACCAACAGAGTCTGGAAGCTCAGCAACAAGCCCAGCAGCAATCTGAGGCCCGCTTCATAGACCTGTTACAGAAGCAAGAGCAGAGACTACAACAAATGGAAGCAGTAATGCAGCAACGTCCGCAGACCAGTGAGGAAAGCCGTCCCACTAATACCGCGTCCTTTGGGGTGAGTCGTTTATTGACAAAAATGACTGGAGAGGATGATCCAGAGGTATTTTTGACCACATTTGAAAGGACTGCTGAAAGAGAAAAGTGGCCTGAGGAGCAGTGGGCTGGACTGGTGGCTCCTCTGTTAACTGGTGAATCGCAGAAGGCTTACTATGACCTAGAGCCTGACCAAGCAAAAGACTATGTGATGCTAAAAGCTGAGATATTGGCAAGGCTGGGTGTCACCCAGGCTGTCCGGGCTCAGCGTGTGCATAACTGGACTTTCCAGCTTGGAAAACCCCCCAGGTCTCAAATGTATGATATCATTCACCTGAGCAGAAAGTGGCTACAGCCAGAGACTTTGTCCGCACCAAAGATTGTGGAACGTGTTGTAATGGATCGGTTTTTGAGAGCTCTTCCTACTGCCATCCAAAACTGGGTAAGCCATGGAGACCCAGAGACGGCCGATGGTCTTGTGGATCGTGTGGAGAAATACTTGGCTACAGAGAACCTGACGGCCTCTTCCAGAGACACTCGGACTTTCCACCCTAAGACCAGACCATCCCCAGGGGCGGATAAGAGGATTCCAAGGGGTAAGGGTGGAGAGAGTGAGAGGGTGGGAGCTCTACCCCAAGTTTGGCGAGAACAGCCTGGGAAATCAGCGGCTCAAGAGGCGGCAAGAAGGATCGTTTGCTACCGCTGCCGGCAAGCGGGACATATTGCAGCCAATTGCCCGGTTGTGGAGGAACCCATGCAGTGTGACTTTCTGACGGGCAGACGTCAGTCGCTGTGTGCGACAGTCGCATGCACTGCCATTCGAGGAATTGAGAAACATTTATGCAAAATGTGTGTTAATGGTAGAAATGTTGTGGTATTGCTGGATTCAGGTAGCCTTGTGACCCTGATAAAGGCTGAGTTAGTTAAAACAGAGGTCTCTGGGAATAGCAAGGTAGCTGTTATTTGTGTGCATGGGGACACCCGAGAGTATCCAGTGACTACAGTGTGTTTCGAGACCCCCAAAGGTACCCTCTCTCATCCAGTGGGCTTAGTATCTCAGTTACCGTATGACGCCATTGTGGGAAGGGATTTTCCGAAGTTCTGGGAACTGTGGGATGATCCTGAGCCCCCCACTGGTGCCCCTATGTACCAGGAATGTGATAGCCAGAACTCCCCTGAGAGTGGTGAGGACTCTCCGGAATTTCCCTTATCAGTATTGGCAGGGGAGACTCAAGAAACTGGAGAGGAGCCCACCTCCTCAGACGAAAACCTACCGTCTGTGGAGTTTTCTGATCTTGAGGTTCACAGGGAAAACTTTGCCACAGAACAGTTGAAAGACCCCGCCCTAATAAAGGCACGCGAAAACGTAGTGAAAATAGATGGCGAGTTAGTGAACCCAGATAATACCTGCACTTACCCATACTTCAGCGTAGAGAAGGACCTACTGTATCGGGTGGCAAAAAGGGCAGAAGAAACCGTTGAGCAGCTTGTGGTGCCCAAACCTTACAGGAAGTTGGTGTTGGAGTTGGCCCATGGGCACATTCTTGGAGGTCATCTGGGGACAGAGAAAACCCGAGAGAGGGTATTACAGAGATTCTATTGGCCGGGGGTGATGAAGGACATAGAAAATTATTGTTCCTCCTGCCCTGTGTGTCAGAGGTCGGCCCCGATGCCACATTTCCGTAGCCCGCTGGTCCCTCTACCCATCATTGAGGTCCCGTTTGAGAGGATCGCCATGGATTTGGTAGGTCCTATAATCAAGTCCGCTAGGGGGCACCAGTACATATTAGTTATAATGGACTATGCCACCCGTTATCCAGAAGCGATCCCTCTCCGAAATACCTCGGCCAAAACCATAGCCAAAGAGCTATCTCTTGTGTTTAGCCGGGTGGGTATTTGTAAAGAACTGCTTACGGACCAAGGTACACCCTTTATGTCCCGGGTTATGAAGGAGCTGTGTAAATTGTTCAAAGTGACGCAATTACGTACATCTGTGTATCACCCCCAAACCGATGGGCTGGTTGAAAGATTCAACAAAACCCTAAAACAAATGTTGAAGAAAGTGGTGGATAGAGATGGAAAGGATTGGGACTGTCTACTTCCTTATCTGATGTTTGCTATTAGGGAGGTGCCCCAATCCTCTACGGGATTCTCCCCCTTTGAGTTACTGTATGGGAGACACCCAAGAGGGCTGTTGGATATTGCCAAGGAAACTTGGGAAAGTGAGAGTTCTCCCCACAGGAGTGTGATTGAGCATGTCGCCCTGATGCAAGACCGAATTGCACAGGTAATGCCCATCGTGAAGGAACATTTGGCCCAAGCGCAGTTAGCACAGCAGAGAGTGTACAACCGTGGAGCCAAGACCCGTACCTTTTCCCCGGGGGATAGGATACTGGTACTTGTCCCTACGGTTGAAAGTAAATTCCTTGCCAAATGGCAAGGCCCCTACGAGATAATGGAAAAAGTGAGCGAAGTGAATTACAAGGTCAGACAACCAGGAAGGCGAAAGCCCGAACAGATCTATCACGTTAATCTGTTGAAAGCCTGGAGGGATAGAGAGTCCCTAGTCGCAGACACTTGGTCACCAGCTCAAACTGGTTGCGTGATTCCTGAGGTTGGAATAGCAGCCACCTTGTCACAACCCCAACAACAGGAGGTTAAGGAGTTTGTGCTTCGCAACAAGGAGGTATTCTCTGAGCTGCCGGGACAAACATCTGGGGTAGAGCATGACATCATTACCCCGCCCGGTGAAAGGGTGAAGTTAAAACCCTATCGGATCCCAGAGGCCCGACGGGAGGCAATACGGGAGGAAGTACAGAAAATGCTGAACTTAGGGGTGATAGAGGAGTCCCAAAGTGATTGGTCTAGTCCCATTGTGTTGGTGCCTAAACCGGATGGGAGCTGGCGATTTTGTAACGATTTTCGTCAGTTGAACAAAGTTACAAAATTTGACACCTACCCCATGCCACGTATAGATGAGTTGATCGACCGGCTGGGAACAGCCCGATACATGGCGACTCTTGACCTCACAAAAGGGTATTGGCAAATCCCCCTGGCCAAGTCGGCCAAAGAGAAAACCGCATTTGTAACCCCAGACGGGGCGTTCCAATATAAAAGAATGCCGTTCGGGTTACAGAATGCGCCGGCCACATTCCAGCGGAAAATGGACCAGATGCTGAGGCCCCATCGGAAGTATGCTGCGGCTTACCTGGATGACGTAATTGTCCATAGCACAGATTGGGCCTCACATCTGCCAAAAGTGCAAGCAGTCCTGGACTCTGTTCGGGAAGCGGGGTTTACGGCTAACCCCAAGAAGTGTACCATTGGGCAGGAGGAGGCCAAATATCTTGGGTACACCATTGGGAGGGGAGTAATAAAACCCCAACTCAACAAAGTCGAGGCCATCCAGAGTTGGCCACGTCCCAACAGCAAGAAGCAGGTACGAGCCTTTCTGGGAATCGCTGGGTATTATCGGCGATTCATTCCCCACTTTGCTTCTAAGGCTGTGCCCCTAACCAACCTGACGAAGGGGAAAGGGTCGGTCATGATTAAATGGACCCCCGAGGCTAAGGCAGCATTCCAATTCTTGAAACAAGCCTTATGTAGCCAGCCAGTGTTGTACTCACCCGACTTCTCTAAAGACTTTGTCGTACAAAGTGATGCGTCAGATGTGGGGTTAGGAGCAGTATTGTCCCAGGTCTGGAACGGGGAAGAGCACCCAGTCATTTACCTCAGCAGGAAGTTGAAGTCCCATGAGGTAAATTACGCCACCGTTGAAAAGGAGTGTTTAGCGGTGAAGTGGGCTCTAGATTCCCTTCGGTACTACCTGCTAGGTAGGCACTTTGACATGGTTACGGATCACGCTCCGTTAAAGTGGATGGCTCAAAACAAGGAAACAAATAGAAGAGTGAATAGGTGGTTCCTGGCCCTCCAGGAATTCAACTTCACAGTAAAGCATCGCCCTGGCGTTCAAATGGGGAATGTGGATGCTTTGTCTCGAGTACATGAATGCCTGATTGCTGGTGTTCCAACCCCGAGGTTAAAACAAGAGGGGGGGGTATGTGACAGCAGGAAGGTAAAGTCACCTGGTTGCATCCAGGGGGGTAGATATATTTCGCCCAGATTCAGGCTTTACGCCGACTTATACAACTAGGTGGAGAGTTGTATAAGCCCAGCTAAGGCTAGTGGGCTCGTGGATGACTCATACCTCTAGGGAGAGGGCTGGGCGTCGTGCAGGCAGGGAGTTGATGAGGCCAGCTGAAGCTTGTCAGCTCATTTAGGCCTCTATAAGAACTCCCAGCTTCATTAGATGTTAGCTCATGCCTGGAACCAGACCTGTGTGGACTGTCTAGGGAGAGTGAACCCCTGTGCGGTGAGAAAAAGCCTGTGTGGCTATTTGCTTGGACATTTAAAACCAGGGACTTAGGGACTAGGACAGCACTAGGCTGATCCCAGTTGTTAGTTAGGAAACCTGTATGTTTAGTCAGAGGTCAAGTTGACCAGGATTTATTTTGTTTATATGTTTCTTTTGGCTTTGCTGTGTTTTGTCACTGTAAATAGAAAATAAACCGCACCTTTTTTTTGATTTTGAAAACCACAACCTCCGTTTGCTGGGCCTGTTTTTGTGTGGGGAGCCCATCCCGGGGGTCACACACACCCGCTGCCGAGCTAACCCCCTCACAGCACTTAAACCCCCTTAATAACCAGACCGATTTTCAGCTTTCGGTGCTCTCACATTTTGAATGACAATTACTCAGTCATACAACACTGTACCCATATGAAATTTTTGTCCTTTTTTTCACACAAATAGAGCTTTCTTTTGGTGGTATTTAATCACTGTTGGGTTTTTTATTTTTTGCGCTATAAGAGAAAAAAGACTGAAAATTTTGTAAAAAAAGATTTTTTTTTCTTTTCTGTTATAAAATTTTGCAAATTACTATTTTTTCTTCATAAATTTTGGCCAAAATTTATACTGCTACATATCTTTGGTAAAAATAAGTACAAATTGGTGTATATTATTTGGTCTTTGTGAAAGTTATAGAGTCCACAAGCTATGGTGCCAATATCTGAAAATTGATCACACCTGAAGTACTGACGGCCTATCTCAATTCTTGAGACCCTAACATGCCAGAAAAGTACAAATACCCCCCAAATGACCCCTTTTTGGAAAGAAGACATTCCAAGGTATTCAGAAAGAGGCATTGTGAGTTTTTTGAAGTTGTCATTTTTTCCCACAATTCTTTGCAAAATCAAGATTTTTTTTTTCTCTTTTTTTTTTTCACAAAATTGTCATATTAGCAGGTTATTTCTCACACACAGCATATGCATTCCACAAATTACACCCCAAAACACATTCTGCTATTACTCCCGAGTATGGCGATACCACATGTGTGAGACTTTTACACAGCGTGGCCACATACAGAGGCCCGACATGCAGGGAGCACCTTCAGGCGTTCTGGAGCACCCAGGCCAATTCTGACATTTCTCTCCTACATATAAAAATCATCATTTGTTTGCTAGAAAATTACATAGAACCCCAAAACATTATATATGTTTTTTTAGCAAAGACCTTAGAGAATATAATGGTGGTTGTTGCAACTTTTTATCTCGCACGATATTTGCGCAGCAATTTTTTTAACGCGTTTTTTACGGAAAAAAAATGTTTTGTGCTTAAAAAAAAAAAAAACAGTAAAGTTAGCCCAATGTTTTTGCATAATGTGAA
Organism: Rana muscosa; assembly: GCA_029206835.1. Taxonomy (NCBI): domain Eukaryota; kingdom Metazoa; phylum Chordata; class Amphibia; order Anura; family Ranidae; genus Rana; species Rana muscosa. The sequence goes on along the minus strand of CM055118.1, from coordinate 362,373,477 downwards.
AGATGAAGTTACGCCGAGTAAATAGATACCTAACATGTCGCCCTTAAAAATTGCACACACTCGTGGAATGGCGCCAAACTTCGCTACTTAAAAAATCCCCATAGGCGACGCTTTAAATATTTTTACTGGTTACATGTTTTGAGTTACAGAGGAGGTCTAGGGCCAAAATGATTGCTCTCGCTCTAACGTTCGCAGAGATACCTCACATGTGTGGTTTGAAAACCGTTTTCATATGTGGGCGGGACTTACGTATGCGTTCGCTTCTGTATGCGAGCTCACGGGGACAGGGGCGCTTTAAAAAAAAAATAAAAATGTATTCTTCATTTTACTTTATTTATTTTAGTTTGACATGTTTTTCCGCCCCAAACATTTTTTTGATCACTTTTATACCTATTACAAGGAACGTAAACATCCCTTGTAATAGGAATATGGCATGACAGGTCCTCTTTACAGTGAGATATGGGGGGGGGGTGTCAATAAGACCCCACATCTCACCTCTAGGCTGGGAAGCCTGAAAAAAATACAAAAAAAAAAACAACAATCCTGGCTTTGATCGTAGCGGTGAGTCGGTAGAAGCACCGGAGGGCGGCGGGGGGGGGGGACATCCCCTCTCGCCTCCCGTAAGAATGATCAAGCGGTGGAACAGCCGCTATGATTGTTCTTATGGTGTAGGGAATCGCCGGCTGAAAAAGCTAATATCTGAATGATGCCTGTAGCTGCTCCCATCATTCAGATATCCCCGCACAAAGTCAAGGACGTCATATGACGGCCGGAGGGCGGGAAGTGGTTATTGCAGAGTATTGTCGGGCATTGCGGAGTATTGCCGGGCATTGCGGAGTATTGCTGGGCATTGCGGAGTATTGCAGGGCATTGCGGAGTATTGCGGACTATGGCAGGGTATTGCGGACTATGGCAGGGTATTGCACGGGTATTGCACAGGGTATTGTGGAGGGTATTGCACAGGGTATTGTGGAGGGTATTGCAGAGTATTGTGGAGGGTATTGCAGAGTATTGTGGAGGGTATTGCAGAGTATTGTGGAGGGTATTGCAGAGTATTGTGCAGGGTATTGCAGAGTATTGTGCAGGGTATTGCAGAGTATTGTGCAGGGTATTGCAGAGTATTTTGCAGAATATTGCGCAGGGTATTGCAGAGTATTGCGCAGGGTATTGCAGAGTATTGCGCAGGGTATTGCAGAGTATTGCACCAGAGTATTGCAGAGTATTGCACCAGAGTATTGCAGAGTATTGCACCAGGGTATTGCAGAGTATTTTGCAGGGTATTGCGCAGGGTATTGCAGAGTATTTTGCAGGGTATTGCACAGGGTATTGCAGAGTATTGCGCAGGGTATTGCAGAGTATTTTGCAGGGTATTGCAGAGTATTTTGCAGGGTATTGCAGAGTATTTTGCAGGGTATTGCAGAGTATTGCGCAGGGTATTGCAGAGTATTGCACCAGGGTATTGCAGAGTATTGCACCAGGGTATTGCAGAGTATTGCACCAGGGTATTGGCAGGGTATTTTGCAGAGTATTGGCAGGGTATTTTGCAGAGTATTGGCAGGATGTATTGCAGAGTATTGGCAGGGCATAGCACAGGGATGGCTGAGCAGGAATGGATGGATGGCTGGATCTGTGACTGCAATTGTCACAGATCCAGCCCACAGTGCTGCTGCTGCCATCCGCTCCCTCCCCCTCCCCCTCCCCTCTCACACTGTACCGATCGGTACAGAGAGGGGAGGGAGGAACCGGCGTCATCAAATGACGCCGGTCTGTTTACAAGTGATTGCTCCGTCATTTGACGGAGCGATCACGTGGTAAACGGCCGCTATCAGCGGCGATTTACCGCGATTCGTGATCCGACGGGTCCTCTGGACCCGGCGGTCACGGAGTTTCCCGTGTGCGCGCCCCAGGGGGCGCGCGGGAGCGCGATTCTGGGAGGACGTTATATAACGTCCTCCCAGAGTTAAGCAACCACCTTGTCGACGTTATTTGTCGGCAGGTGGTTGTTAAGTGGTTAAAAAAGAGAAGCATGGGGCAGGACTTTGCATGAAGCACACGGAAGCAGGATAGACATGTTGGATAAACACACAATTTTGCTATAAATCAAAATTACTTTGGACAGAGAGGTAGAACCTAATAGCATATAGTAGAAATTGATTATTTGTTCAAACAAGGACTCCATATATATACAGATACATGCGATAATAACCATATTAAAATACAATGCATATGATGTATATATAGATAAATAGCCTTAAAAAAACATTAGAGAAATATTGCTAGGTATAAATTGATAATAGGAACGTACGTAACATCTGAATAGGTAGGTACACTTTGCGGCAGTTGTAAACTCTACGCGTTTCAGGGCTTTTGTGCCCCTCATCAGGAGTAAACCGCGCTAACCATCTAGGAATAGAAAGGGGAATATCAATAATCTAAAAGTAGGAAGTGGTGGCGTGCATTTGTCCATCTTTTCCATTTTCTTCCCCACCTCTTCCTACTTTTAGATTATTGATATTCCCCTTTCTATTCCTAGATGGTTACCACGGTTTACTCCTGATGAGGGGCACAAAAGCCCTGAAACGCGTAGAGTTTACAACTGCCGCAAAATGTACCTACCTATTCAGATGTTACGAACTTTCCTATTATCAATTTATACCTAGCAATATTTCTCTAATGTTTTTTATGGCTATTTATCTATATATACATCATATGCATTGTATTTTAATATGGTTATTATCGCATGTATCTGTATATATATGGAGTCCTTGTTGGAACAAATAATCAATTTCTACTATATGCTATTAGGTTCTACCTCTCTGTCCAAAGTAATTTTGATTTATAGCAAAATGCATAATATTCAAAAATGCAACTATGACACTTTGAACCAATTAAAGTTTGTGTTTATCCAACATGTCTATCCTGCTTCTGTGTGCTTCATGCAAAGTCCCGCCCCATGCTTCTCTTTTATATTCTTCTACATATTTTTGTCCAAAAAATCGCAATAAGCGTATATTGATTGGTTTGCACAAAAGTTATAGCGTCTACAAACTATGGGAAAGATTTATGGCATTTTTATGTCTTTTTTTTTACTAGTAATGGCGGTGATCTGCGATTTTTAGCGGTATTGCGACATTGCGACGGACAGATCGGACACTTTTGACACTTTTTTGGGACCATTGACAATTGTACAGCGATCAGTGCTATAAAAATGCACTGGTTACTGAGTAAATGTCACTGGCAGGGAAGAGGTTAACACTACGGGGCGATCAAGTGGTTAACTGTGTGTTCCCTCAGTGTGTTCTAACTGTGTGGGAATGGGAGTGACTAGGAGAGGAGACATATTGTTTTTCCTACTTAGTAGGAACAAACTATACGTTTCCTCCTCCCTGTCAGCACAGGGATTTGTGTGTTTACACAAACAAATCCCCATGCTGGCGCTCGTGCAATTGATCACGCATGGCTGGTGCATGCCCTCTGGTGGCCGAAAAAGGGAAGGCCTTACGTACAGGATTTTGCCCAGGGGAGCCATTCTGTCGCAGTATATCTGCGTTAGCTGGTCGGGAACCGGTTAATGTTGCTTATGATGGACTTTATTTTCATCAATAATAATTGCACCAATTACCGTACATACTCGAGTATAAGCCGAGTTTTTCAGCACATTTTTTTGTGCTGAAAATGCCCCCCTCGGCTTATACTCGAGTCACCTTTTTGTGCCTGATCTCCCGGACTTTGGGGACCTGTTACCAGCCGGCCAAAGTTGGCACTCATGTAGCACCACTCTTCCTCTACAAGTGTGCAAAGTTTGTTGTGCGGAGGATTTTTCAAAGCCGGGCACCCCTTCCATAGACTCCTATGTTAAATGGTAATTTCTCCAGTGAATTTGGGGACCCGGTACTGGCCAGTCGTAGGGCTCCTGGACCTGAACTTGGCACACATGTAGCCCAATGTCTCCTCTTCAAGTGTGCAAAGTTTATTGTCTGGACTCTCTGGAGGATCTACGGCCGGGGAGCACCGATTTTTCAAACCCGGGCACCCCTTCCATAGACTTCCATGTTAAACGTCAGTCTAGTCATGGACACAGTGAGGCATGGGCACAGTGAAGCATAGGCACGGTGAGGCATGGGCACAGTGAGGCATGGGCACAGTGAGGCATGCACATGGACACAGTGAGGCAAAGTGAGGCACAGTGATGCCCCGTACACACGATCGTTTTTAATGTCATTTTTTAAACCAACGTTTTTCTCCTCGTTTTTTTTCATGTTTCCTCTCAAGCCTGCCTTGCGTACACACCATCATTAAAAAAAACGATCAAGCAAAGCGCAGTGACGTTCAACACGTATGACGGCACTATAAAGGGGAAGTTCCGTTCGAATGACGCCACCCTTTGGGACGCTTTTGCTAATTCTGTGTTACCGCATGTTAGTAAAAGTTTGGTGAGAGACGATTCGCGCTTTTCAGTCTTCGTGCTTTGAAGATCGTTTTCGGGAGTTCAGTTTGCGCCTGTGGGTTCGTATCTGTTTAGCACTGCTTGTAGTCAGTTTGTATCTGTTTATTCAGTGCGGCCTGCTCTGCACGTTCGTGTTTTTCAGCTTGTTCTTCATAGGCCTTGCTGTTCTTCCGTGCGTTCTTCTAGTTCGTTCTGTTCAGCCGACCGTTATCTAGCCATGTTGCGGCTACGTACTCGTCGTAGAGTTCGTGCTGTAGTTGGTGCAGGGGTTCATGCTGTATCCCGACTCCATGCCATGAGCAGGGTCAGGAGGAGTTCATGGACCAAGAATTGGTTGCTCCAGCGGCACCAATTCTGTCACATGCCTTTGTTGCGGGAGATCAGGGAGAATAATCCTGATAATTTCAGGAATTTCCTCAGGATGTCTGACCCCGTATTTCAGCAGCTGTTGGCTTTGGTGTCCCCCTATATTACCAGGCAGGACACCGTTATGCGGGAAGCCATCAGTGCTGAGCAGAGGCTCATCGCCACGTTGCGATACCTGACTACTGGGAGAAGCCTGCAGGACCTTAAGTTCTCCAAGTTTTGCAGGAGGACTATATTAAGGTAAGTGTTCTTCTTCAAAAATTCACATTGTATGGTTTTTATTTTTGGATATTTTTAATTTTCTTTATTTGCAGTCCCTAATTCACATGATTCTTAGCTGCAGGGAATGTCCCCTTTCTCCCCATGTTTTATTATTTAAAGTTTGGGGTTTAAGGCCTACCTGTAAATTTGGCTTACCTAACCTCTCCAGCATGCTATCCTGGGGCCATACCTACCTTGCCTAGTCATTTCCATGTTTTTTATTCTATGTTCCATCGTAGTGCTTTACCCAAAACGCACCCTAAATTTTGCCTAGGAATGTTTCATTTTTGTTAACTTCAATACAGAGTGCTACAGCCTTCATGTGTGATATTCCCAACTCATCTTCAACCCCCCCCCCATATTTTTTTTTTTTCCTGCTTCCAATTTTTTATTTTTTGAACAGTTTCTACCAATGTTGGCCATGAATGTGTGTATGAAATCAGCTTCCAATGTTTCTGGCTCCAAGTATTAATTTGTTATTTCTTTAATTCCACAGTTCCCTTCTTCGCCACATGAATGGCAGAATGTGGCTTCCGAGTTTGCCCAGCGATGGAACTTTCCGAACTGTGGAGGAGCCATCGACGGCAAACATGTTCGGGTCATCCCACCACCCCATTCGGGATCCTTTTATTATAATTATAAGGGGTTCCACAGCGTCGTGATGATGGCAGTGGTGTCGGCCACCTACGAGTTCCTCTATGTGGACGTTGGCAAGAATGGCAGGATGTCTGATGGAGGAGTTTTTGCCCAGACGGAGTTTGGAGAACGGCTCCTTTTGGATCTGCTGGCCTTGCCACCAGTGGAGCAGAATGTGGAGGGACTACCTTTTGTGTTTGTGGCGGATGAGGCGTTTGGCCTGGGACCCCATTTGATGAGGCCATTCCCGCAACGCACCCTCACCCCTGAGAGGAGGGTGTTCAATTATCGGCTGGCCAGAGCCAGAAGGGTGGTGGAAAATGCGTTTGGGATCATGGCCAGCCGATTTCGCCTCTTCCTTACCTCCATCCACCTTGCCCCATACAAATGGAACCATGTGGTTATGACGTGCTGTGTGCTGCATAATTTCCTAAGGGTACATTCAACGAGTTATATATCTTTGAGTGGGCCTGAGGCCTCTTTAATCAATGCAGAAACTTTGGTGGCCCTGGAACCTGGTCGTCCTGGCTTGGCCCCCCCAACCGGATGTGAGGTCCGTAACCAATATGTGGACTATTTTATGGGTAGGGGGGCCATTGAAATGCCAGACAATCTATAATAATTTTATACCAAAAAAATAAAACTTTTTCTTGAGTAAAGATTGGTTTGGATTTTTTATTTTATAATGTTTGATGTTTCTGGTAGGTTTACCTAGTGCACTTGTTTTGCCATGTGGATTAAACAATCTTTTAATTAGCCTTCATTGTCAGTGTAAACACCAAACATTGATTAGTTCACTCAGCACCACATTTACATAATGAAGCCACAATGATTTGTTATGTAAAAATACCTTTATTTCTTTTTTTAGTTGGGAAACTTCCTTAGAAATGTGGATGTTCCCTTAGTTTCGGGTGTATTAAAACGCATGACCAGCCATGCATAAACAAACTATATTTGTCAAAATTTTGAAAAAGCTAAACATGTGCTAGTCATTAAAGGGTAAAATAACAAAAAACGTATAAAACTCTGCAAGTAAAACGTTATTTGGTGTAAAAACATTAGACACGCCCAAGCACAGCCATGATATTTTGGAGCCTTTCCTCCACCCGCTTTGTATTTGCCCTGATCTCTATCAAGTCTCCCTTAATTTTTTCGAGGTCACGACAGCAGACCATCAGGTATTGGATCAGGATCTGGGCACTGTGATGTGTCAACTTATTGGGGTCTTCGGCCAGAACTGCACCTAAATGTAAAAATAAATATGTAGGATAGAATATGTAGGCCTACATCTATTTAACATGCATGTGTCTGGTTTCTCTCTGACCTGTGGTGGTGCCACTTTCCACTTCCACAACATCACATTCCTCTCCATCCTGGGGTTCTGGGGGTATTGTTGTAGGTGTTGCAATTCTCGTCTCATCTGAGGTAGCTTTTCGAATCCCTAGGGAGATTGAAATAAAAGGAATAGTTTCATTAGTAGCGACTCAATTTTGCTAAAATAAGAAACATGAAAAAAAACTTTGTAATCATTCTTTTGAAGCATGCTCCATTTTAAATTTTACCCCCTGTGCCAACCGGGACAAATGATTGGATACATAGCCCAAACCAGAGCATATACATTTTGAACACAAATTTGAAACATTGTAACCCCCCAAAGTATCTACACTGGATCACCTGTGTGTGACACCCTCAAGCTTTTTGGCTTTAGGCCCACACTTGTACTACTGCGTTCAGATGTTTCATCAGCTGCTGAGCATTCACTCCCTTAACATTACCATGCATATCGTTTTTTCAAACGAACAAATGTCCTTTGGATTAGTACACAAAAAATAAGTGAGGCCCAAATTTACTCCCCCAAATAAACCAAAATACATGGGTGTTCACACTGGATGATCCTAAAACATCGTTTGAGGAACTGTACGGAGAAAGATGTTTAATACGTACGTTTACTGTGCGGACGAACCTGAAAGATGGTATCTTTCAGTGTACTATATGAAAGTTAAAAATACACGACAGAATACAAGAAAATAATATGTACCATTGAAACTAAAAAAAAATTACTTACTTTTTAATATAACTTTCTTGATTCTTTTATATTGGTCGGCCTCCCGCAACTTCAGATCTGACCATCGTTTTCTGAGCTGTTCCTTCGTTCTGCACACCCCGAATTTTTGTGAAGACTTTTGACCACTTTGCCCATAATTCTGGACTTGACCAGATTAGGCCTTTTATACGGACCATGCTTGGCATCATAATCCTCCTTCTTTAAAATGGCGACCATCTCCACCATTTCCTCGAATGACATGTTGGATGCCTTATATCTCCTGGGTCTTGATTTGGGCTCCTCTGTAATTTCATCCTCTGTAGAGGTAATCTCAGCCACCTGTGTCTCCGCCATGTTTTGTTCAGCACTACGAGCGAGAAGGGGCAGGGAAAGTACAATATCGAACGTCAGGGGCGGGGAAAGCGTGCGGAGTTTCACGCATGCGCTTTGTATATCAAGTGAAGATCCATGTCTGGGAAATACGTTCATTTGTCGGGAGAGGGAGTTAGCAATGAACGTCGTGACGAAGGTACCTAACAATTTTACTTTTTGAGGTTCATCAGACGAGGAGATTTGTGTGCTCAAAATATGTAGACAATGCACAGTTGAGGAATGTTGCCTGAAATATATATATTTTTTTGTTTCTCGCTTTTACAGATATCATGAATACTTTTAAAAACCCAGACTTCATGGGGGAGTTCATCGACAAATGGCAAGAGCTCCCTATATTATGGCAAACAAAAAGTGGCGGTAATAAAAATAAAGACGCCAGGAAAGCAGCACTGGAGAGCCTGCTTGCATTTGTGCAAACAAAGATACCCACAACAACTCTCCAAGATGTCAAAAACAAAATTGCGACCATCAGAGGGACATACAGGACCCAGAGGACTATGGTCCTGAGGTCCCAGAGGTCAGGTGCACCAGCAGATAAGGTTTATAAACCCAGTCTGTGGTACTACAGTAAGCTTGCTTTTCTGGATGACCAGCTGGAAGTGCGGGAATCTCTCTCCACCCTTCCCCCCAGAGGTCAATCCAGCCTTCCTTGTACCCAACCCTCCAGCCTTCCCTGCAGCCAGTCCTCCAGCCTTCCTGTCAACCCTGCTCTGGCTTCCTCTGAGGATCAAGATCAGGGCCTTGAGGAGGCAGATTTGGAGATATGGAGCCAGGTAAAGCATTGATATCTATATTTATATCTTACAAAATTGTAGAATTTAAATAGATGTTAGTATTGTTAAAGGTATGTACACTTCTACCAATAAAGTTTGTGAAGAGCAAGATACAGTAGTGGCCTAATTTTATGTGCACAAGACAACAAAACCAGGATGCGGAATCAATGAAAATGACATAACTTTTGGCATTGATTTCAACAATGTCTAGAGGTGAACAATGTCTGTGAATGATGATGTGGCAAAATAAATAATGTCCCTTTCTTTTTTTACAGCCAGAGCAGAGCCAGGAAGAGGGTGATGTTGGGGATCAGGAGGAGGCAGGGCCCAGTGGCACCCAGGAGGAGGCAGGGCCCAGTGGCACCCAGGAGGAGGCTGGGCCCAGTGGCACCCAGGAGGAGGCTTGGCCCAGCACAAGAGCCCAGATGCCTCCCCTGGTAGTTAAACCACGAGGGCCAAGGAGAGGTAGGCAGGTGGAGGAGGAAACCAGGGCCTTCCTCAGAGAGGCAACAGCGGCCCTCAGAGAGGCACCCTCTGTTGATGAGGGATTTGCAGCAGTCCTCGCCCACAAACTAGAGCAAATGGAGTTGCAGCAAAAAAAATTCAGTGAGACCCTGCTATTGAAAGTCATCAATAAGGGCGTGCTGGGTGAACTCACTAGGTACACGGACATAACGGAGGTTGTCCCTACTCCTCCACCTCCTCCTCCTCCTCCTACTACTCCTCCTGCCACAACCTCTCCTCCTGATCCCCAGCCTCCAAGGAAGAAACCAACCAAGGCTGCAGAGAAGGCTGGAGAGAAGGCTACAAGGAAGAGGAGAAAATAATGCCTGCTGTAGTACCACGGACTGGGGACATATAGGACTTATCTGCTGTGGCTCCTGACCTCTGGGAGCTCAAGACAAGATTGGGCTCCTTTTTTTTGGGGATCTAATCTCTATTTTGGTTTGGACATCTTGGATGGTTGTTGTGGGGTCAAAGGGATGCACAAATGCAAGCAGGCTCTCCAGTGCTGCCTTCCACTTTAATTTGTTAATGTTCTGAAATAAATTTATTTTTAGTGCCCTTAAAATACTTGACTATGTGATTTGTATTTCAAAAGAGAGCTTGCTAGGGAGCAGGCAGGGACATCTCAAATTATATTATTGTTATTATCAGGGGCAGGGATGAGCCGAACACCCCCCTGTTCGGTTCGCACCAGAACCTGCGAACAGACAAAATGTTTGTGTAAACTTTAGAACCCTATTAAATACAATGGACTCGAACGTTCAAAATCTAAAGTGTTAATTATAAAGGCTAATATGCAAGTTATTGTCCTAAAAAGTGTTTGGGGACCTGGGTCCTGCCCCAAGGGACATGTATCAATGCAAAAATAAGTTTTAAAAACGGCCGTTTTTTCGGGAGCAGTGATTTAAATAATGCTTAAAATGAAAAAATAAAAGTGAAATATTCCTTTAAATTTCGTACCTGGGGGGTGTGTATGATATGCATGTGAAGTGGCGCATGTTTCCCGTGCTTAGAACTGTCCCTGCAAAAAATGTCATTTTTGAAAGAAAAAAATTCATTTAAAAGTGACTCGCGGCTATTAATGAATTGTCGGCTCCCGGCAATACATTCAAAAGTCATTGATAAAAAAAAAAAAAGAAGCGTGGGGGTTCCCCAGAATTCAATTACCAGGCCCTTCAGGTCTGGAATGGATATTAAGGGGAACCCTGCCGCAAATTTAAAAAAAAAATGACGTGGGGTTCCCCCAAATATCCATTCCAGGCCCTTCAGATCTGGCATGGATTTTAAGGGGAACTCCACCCCAAATTTAAAAAAAATGGCGTGGAGTCCCCCTAAAAATCCATACCAGACCCCTTATCTGAGCACGCAACCTGGCCGGCCGCAGGGGAAAAGGGGGGGACGAGAGAGCGGCCCCCCCTCCCTCCTGAACCGTACCAGGCCACATGCCCTCAACATGGGGAGGATGTCCCCATGTTGATGGGGACAAGGGCCTCATCCCCACAACCCTTGCCCGGTGGTTGTGGGGGTCTGCGGGCGGGGGGCTTATCGGAATCTGGAAGACCCCTTTAACAAAGGGGACCCCCAGATCCCGCCCCCCCCTATGTGAATTGGTAAGGGGTACATTGTACCCCTACCATTTCACAAAGAAAGCGTAAAAAAATGTTTAAAAAAAACACACAAACACCTTGAAAAAGTCCTTTATTTAAAAAAAAAAAAACATTCCAGCGGTGAAATCCAGTGTCCCGCGGCGATCCCGATGTCCAGCGCTGTCCTTCATTGGTTGTGCCTGAGCAGACCTGATGGGGAACTCCCTCTCAGTATTTTAAATGTATAGACCCGCCCCTTCTGAAGTTCCCCATCAGGTCCGCTCAGCGGACCAGATGCGGAACATGAGAAGGGGCGGGTCTATACATGTATTACCAAAGTGAGAGCAGTTCCCCATCAGGTCCGCCCCCTCGGTATGTCGGACCCGCCTACGTCATTGGCTTGAGCGGGGAACTTCCTTCACTATGTAAATTTAAATTACACAGTGAAGGAAGTTCCCCGCTCAAGACAATGACGTAGGCGGGTCCGACATACCGAGGGGGCGGACCTGATGGGGAACTGCTCTCACTTTGGTAATACATGTTCCGCATCTGGTCCGCTTAGCGGACCTGATGGGGAACTTTAGAAGGGGCGGGTCTATACATTTAAAATACTGAGAGGGAGTTCCCCATCAGGTCCGCTCAGGCACAACCAATGAAGGACAGCGCTGGACATCGGGATCGCCGCGGGACACTGGATTTCACCGCTGGAATGTTTTTTTTTTTTTAAATAAAGGACTTTTTCAAGGTGTTTGTGTGTTTTTTTAAACATTTTTTTACGCTTTCTTCGTGAAATGGTAGGGGTACAATGTACCCCTTACCAATTCACATAGGGGGGGGCCGGGATCTGGGGGTCCCCTTTGTTAAAGGGGTCTTCCAGATTCCGATAAGCCCCCCGCCCGCAGACCCCCACAACCACCGGGCAAGGGTTGTGGGTATGAGGCCCTTGTCCCCATCAACATGGGGACATCCTCCCCATGTTGAGGGCATGTGGCTTGGTACGGTTCAGGAGGGAGGGGGGGCCGCTCTCTCGTCCCCCCCTTTTCCCCTGCGGCCGGCCAGGTTGCGTGCTCGGATAAGGGGTCTGGTATGGATTTTTAGGGGGACTCCACGCCATTTTTAAAAAAAATTTGGGGTGGAGTTCCCCTTAAAATCCATGCATGATCTGAAGGGCCTGGAATGGATATTTGGGGGAACCCCACGTCAATTTTTTTTTTAAATTTGCGGTGGGGTTCCCCTTAATATCCATTCCAGACCTGAAGGGCCTGGTAATTGAATTCTGGGGAACCCCCACGCTTTTTTTTTTTTTTTAATCAATGACTTTTGTATGTATTGCCGGGAGCCGACAATTCATTAATAGCCGCAAATCAGTTTTAAATGACTTTTTTCTTTCAAAAATTACATTTTTTTGCAGGGACAGTTCTAAGCACGGGAAACATGCGCCACTTCACATGCATATCATACACACCCCCCAGGTATGAAATTTAAAGGAATATTTCACTTTTATTTTTTCATTTTAAGCATTATTAAAATCACTGCTCCCGAAAAAACGGCCGTTTTTAAAACTTATTTTTGCATTGATACATGTCCCCTGGGGCAGGACCCCGGTCCCCAAACACTTTTTAGGACAATAACTTGCATATAAGCCTTTATAATTAGCACTTTAGATTTCTCCCATAGATTTTTCGAATTTGCCGCGAACACCCCAATTTGTTCGCTGTTCGGCGAACGGGCGAACAGGCAATGTTTGAGTCGAACATGAGTTCGACTCGAACTCGAAGCTCATCCCTAATCAGGGGACACAAACCTCCCTGAGGCCAAATGAGACACATTTGGAAGGTTGTTGTGGTAACTTTACACAAGATTAATTTAAGCCAAAATAATAAAAAAAAGGCCACAAAAAAAAAACACAATAGTAAAATAAAATTTAAAGAAAAAAGGAGAATTACATTATTTTATTATTATTAGTATTATTTAGGAGGGAGGTGCGGCTTATAAATAATATTTTATAATCATTAGAGCAATTTGGAATTACTTTAGAAACAAGTTTGGCATAACTCTCAATGTCATTATCAAAAGAGGGTAATTTTAAAGCATTATCAAAAGAAGAACGGAATGCGCAGCATTAAAACGATGCTATTAATTCCACCGTGACGAATGTGCCATTTCCATTTCCAACATTAGCTTTACCAAAACGAGCGCTCCCGTCTCATAGTTGCTTCTGAGCATGCGCGTTTTTTTTCACGTCGTGAAAGCATACACACTATCGTTTTTCACATCGTTAAAAAAAACGACATGAAAAATGACGTGAAAAAAGAGAGCATGTCCGGAATTTTTAATGGCCGTTTTTCATGTCGTTAAAAATGCCCTGGAGCATACACACGATCATTTTTCAGGGCCATTTTTTAAAATGGCAGTTTTAACGGCATGAAAAACGATCTTGTGTACGGGGCATGAGGCATGCAGATGGACACCCTTGGCTTATACTCGAGTCATTATGTTTTCCCATCTTTTTGTGGTAAAATTAGGTGCCTCGGCTTATATTCGGGTTGGCTTACACTCGAGTATATACAGTATTTGTTTTTGGACTTTTGTTCATCTTATTTGCTATTTGCACATGTCCTATTGATTTATGAATGTGATTTCACTTAACTGCTCACCTATTGTTTGTTTATACTCATCTATTTAAATGATGGGAATATTAAGTGCAGCGCTAATCCATATTGTGTGTATATATTAGAAAATTGTATGCAAACAGTAAGTATAACACTTTGACTGTGCAAAATGAAATAAAGTGCTAGGTCCAAACAGCAATAAATGAATATAAATACAATTCATAAATTGAGATCACTGAAAAGTTCATTTATGTGAAATGGCATTGCGAATAAATAACCCATGAGGGAAAAAGTAGAAAACAGTCCAAACAGGTGAAATTAAATCACAAGCGATTAAGTAAAAATCATGTTGAAATTGAAAATATATTCGACCTCTGATGGATAGGCAACCATTCATTAAGGAAATCACCATAGATTGTGAATCCACCACCGATGGAAAAATTGGATACTCTTACCGGCCTCAGTGAACCCAATGCTAGCGGCAAGGAGTCAAACAGGTATGGAACTGGGAACCTGGTCACTCTCAGGAAACAGCATGTGAGGTTAGCTTCTGTTCAACCTTGTCACTGGAACCAATCATGGACTCCACCATTTATAACAGAAAATGGCCGCCACATAGTGTAAAACCATCAACTTTGGGTTTTATTGTAAAAGGTAGAACACTTACATCAATGATGATATACAGTAAAGGCGAGATATGGTATGTGATCACAAGTACACCCAAGAAGCGCAGTAACGTGGAGCTAGTTCAGTCTACCCGACCGGTTTTGTTCAATAGAACATCATCTGGGGCATGAGACAGCCCCACACACACTGCATGTCTATATAAGCTTACAAATTTCATCTCATTAGTAAAATTGATAAAAGCTGGTCGCACACGGCATCAGTATCAATACTGACATCCAGTGTGCACACCAAGCCTCAATATGAAAGCTGGTATACAATGAAGAACCAACAAAATGGTGTCGGTCACATGAACCAAGCCTCGATTTGGCCAAGGTCCATGTGATCTCAGTATACATCAACATGACAAAATCTCAAACAGAGGGACACAGAATCAACACGCGCCACCTTGTGGAGATTTTAATTATGTTATTGATTTATGAATTTTCAATTATTTTTTTGTACTAAATCATGTATTTTATCATTTAAAGGGACAGCACACTTTTTTTCTAGCACAATTTTTCCAGGCCCAGTGTTCAGGGTATCAGAGTTGCAGCAGTTCTACTGTATATTCATTTGTTTTTGAGCCGAGCACAATCATTTTAGCTAGGTTTGAGCAAGGTAATTGGGTGCAGCAAGAGTTTGTCAGCAGGTTTCAGACAAGGATTTTGCCTGAAACCTGCTGATTGGATGTGGCCAGTCACAGCACAGAGTTTTGTATTTACAAACACACAGAAGTCTGTGTACACAAAACAATCACTGCATGGGTCAGAAGGGGGCGCATGCATGTTTTCCAAATCCAGGAAGTACCTGGCCTAGCTGTGCCACCTTCTGGTAGTAAATCTACTGTGGATGGGTGGCAAGTGCTAAAGCTCACTGCTATGTTGGGGGAACTGTTGTTATGTTGCAAATGAACAGTTTTTTTTTCACAGTTTAAGAAAAAATCTTAGCTGACTTCATATTAAAATGTATAGTTTTTTGAAAAAATGCTAGATTACAAAAAGGATTACATGGCTATTTTATATATTTTAGAGGTCTCTATGACATGCTGTTATAAAGAATAAATCGGGGCTATCAGAATTAAATGTCAAGTTAAAATAATCTTATTTAAAATATATTTCTAGATTCACTAAGCTATTACCGGTACTTGCTTTTAGGCCAGGTTTAAAGAATAAGTTCACTTTTTGGGAAAAAATAATAAATGCACATTTTTTTTTGCAGGAAAAAAAAATGTGCATTTATTTATTTTTTCCCTAAAGAGCCTGGAAAGCATTGCACCTGTGATCAGTGGATCAGGGGTTCAATGTCAGACTCTTACAGGCAAGCCCTGCAGCTTTCAGCCCTTACCATCATACGGGCTGACTGTTTACAAGCTGCAGGGCTTGTGAATGAACTAAGAAAACGCTCATCAGCGACCTTGCAGTTCATTCAGAACTTCAAACTGTCAGCTGCAATGGCTGATGGTAGTTGTAGTTCATGCCTTCACAGGAAACTGTGAATGAATGGCATGTCCGTGTGGGCAGAGCCCCACTGTAAGAGAAGTCTGGTTAACAAACGCGCATTGGCGCCGGCATACCAGTGTGTGCACAAGGAGAGACTTGTATTGGCGCATGCGTAAGCAAGCGTGGGCACAAGCTGGCACGCGCATGCACACACGTGCACACACTGGCACCTAACAGCCTATTTAAACCAAGCAATGACACATACACATTGCTGAGTGGTCTTTCAGCTTGTTCCTGTTAACCTGTGCCTTTATCTATTCCAGTTACCTGAGTTTGACCCTGCTTCACCTGTACCTTCCTTTGGGCTTCCGCCTGCCTACCTGTGACCATGGCTTGTTTTTGACTCTGCTCCTGTCTTATGCTCCAGTACCTCGCTGCCCGATTGTGTACCGAACCCGCCTGTATCCTGTCTTCAGTCTCACGTTCCTGTACCTGCTCTGTTCGGCTGTTGATGGCCTCCTGGCTTATGTTCCGGCAACGCTTCTGCCTGATGATCCAGCGACATGGAGTTCCAGTACCCAGTGCCTGTCCAGTGATCTGTGGCCATCAGGTTCCTGTCAAGGCTCAGCTAGTGCCACCTGCTATACTGGCCCTCGTGCCACTCTGTGTCCTTTACTCCCTGTCATCTCTATCAGGGGTGTCGGACAGGAGGTGCAAGAGAAGCCCTCTCTACAGCTTGATCTCCACCAGGTACGTGACACCCACACAGCCGTGCTGCTTTCAAATTGTGACCGTGCTGGGAGAAGATCCCCGGGCCAGCTGTCACAATGAGGGGACAATAGGGGGGAACTGGCTGCTGGAGCTGGAACATAATACACGTTCCACCCTAAATACGGGAGGAACATGTAACATGTTCCAAAAGTCCCAGTCTGGCTTATCCTAAAAGCGGAACTTCAGGAAAACAGCTGAAGGCACTAATGAAATTACAGAGTATACACTTAAAGAGACCTTTGTACCAACTTAAAAAATTGCAGGCTAAAATAAATTAATATGCCTTTGAACTTGCTAGAAATTTTAACCAGATATTTCCCTAGGCCTCATCTCTTTTTGCACATTTTAGCTGTCTCCTCTTCAGGGAGTGTCTGATTACTACCTGTGATGGCCCTGCTCCCTCAGATTTCCTACACAACCCTAAATAAACTTTTATGTATCAACCAGGGGAGGACTGAAAGTGATGCTTTAGAGTGTCACTTGAGTGAGCTGGGGCTGCTGACATCACAAACAAGGTGGCACCCAGCAGCAGTCTTTCACAGGCAAAAAAAAACATGCGCAAAGACAGGTTAAATGCCAACATAATCTTATGGCAATATCTTTGTTGAAATAAGTGGTTCTGTGAAAGAGTCTCCTTAACTACCTCCCGTGCAGACCTATTGTAAAAAAAAATGGGCATGGGAGCTTTCTTATCGTGGGTTGACATCATATGATGTCTTCCCAGTTGTGCACCTCCTGTACACTCTAGCGGCTGTGCTGCGGCTCGCTCTGCCGCCCCCTGTGTCCATCAGACACAGCCAATGACAGATCTTTGTACAGAGCCAGCCTCAGTTCCATGAGATCGCTGTGACCAATCACAGCGATCAGATGTCAGTTGTACACACAACTGACAGGCAGATCTGCTGAGACAGATTGCACACTCCGGCTGGACAGATGTGTAATCAGTCTCACCTATGCATTTTTTTTAATTTGCACTACAGTTCATTTAACATGGCTTCCTATAGAACACGTTCTGTAGTGCAAATCTGCAAAATGCAAAAAGCACTAAAAATGCATAGGTGTGAATCAGGCCTTAGTGAGGAATAAGAACACTGCGTATGGTTATTATACATGTTGGTTTATACATGCATTCATGCATTCCATTATACACTTCATAATTATTTTGCCAATGTAGCAATGTTTAATTATATACATATTATATCTTAATATATTATAGTTGACACATGAACGGATTATTTAGGACCTCCAAGGTCACAAATTTCTACCCATGCCATGTCTGCCTTCCCGTTATTCCTTGGTCGGGATTATTGGTTGGCTCCGCTCCCTCAGATCCCTTTCCAAGCATATTTTGCTGCCATCCTTGGTAAACATAGCCACAGACACCTAGGCCTTGCAGATTGGTAAGTATGGGGTCTTTTCTTTTTCTGTAAGGCCCCTCTTACCGTTTGTCCATCATTTATTCATGTGTTACATTACCTTTTTGGTCATTCATTTCCAGATATATCCTACATGCATCCATCCCTGAATAGCAAGTTACATCTCGTGAAACGCGTCAGTTATTTTAGATGTTATGTATACTCATGCATTTCTAATGCAATGCAATCTTTAACCATGTACAAATTGTATCGGCTTTGCCTTTGTTTATGCTACTCTTTTATGTGTGATCATTTCTGCAATAAATGTTTTTATTGTATTTATATTTGTCAATTTCATCGGCCTATTGTGCACACCTCATATAAAGCCCCAAAGGGTGATACCTTTGTTTATATTGTACTATTAGGGATGGAGGTGTGTCACTGGTGACACCAGACCTTTCTTTTATTTTTATTGAGTTTGGGGCATTGAACTGATATAAGCAAATAAGAAACCAGTTGGAGAATCTAAGAGACTTTGTCCAGGGGAGTGATTTTGGCATATATAGCACTGGAAGATTTGAACTAAAATTTATGGATAACACTACACCGCTCTGGTCACAGTAGGTAACAAAATGTAGAAAAATAAAACAAATAAAAAAAAAAAACTAATAGTAAGCAAGTTATCAATCCAAAAATGGCTAATTTGCGGGGTATTTGTACTGGCCTGGCATTTTAGGGCCTCAAGAAATGAGATTCCAGTACATCAGGATTAGGAATGGGCTATTTGTTCGAGTCTAACATGAGTTTGACTCGAACATTGTCTGTTCGCCGAATAAAGAACAATTTGGGGTGTTCGCGTCAAATTCGAAAAGCCCCTTTAAAAGTCTATAGGAGAAATCAAAAGTGCTAATTTTAAAGGTTAATATGCAAGTTATTGTCATAAAAAGTGTTTGGGGACCTGGGTCCTGCCCCAGGGGTATCAATGCAAAAAAAAGTTTTAAAAACAGCCGTTTTTTCGGGAGCAGTGATTTTAATAATGCTTAAAGTGAAACAATAAAAGTGAAAAATTTCTTACCTGGGGGGGGGGGGGGGGGTGTCTATAGTATGCCTGTAAAGTAGCGCATGTTTCCCGTGCTTAGAAAAGTCCCCGCACACAATGACATTTCTAATGGAAAAAAAGTCATTTAAAACTGATTGCGGCTATAATGAATTGTCGGGTCCCGGCAATACAGATAAAAGTCATCGAAAAAAAAAACAGTATGGGTTCCCCCCTTAGTCCATTACCAGGCCCTTTGAGTCTGGTATAAATATTAAGGGGAACCCCAAACCAAAATTTAAAAAAAATAAAGCGTGGGGTTCCCTCCCAAATTCTATATCAGGCCCTTCAGGTCTGGTATGGATATTAAGGGGAACCCTGCGCCATTTAAAAAAAATGGTGTTGGGGTTCCCACCAAAAATCCATACCAGACCATTATCCGAGCACGCAACCTGGCAGGCGGCAAGAAAAGAGGGGGGGACGAGAGAGCATTTTTTTTGCATTGATACATGTCCCCTGGGGCAGGACCCGGGTCCCCAAACACTTTTTATGACAATAACTTGCATATAAGCCTTTAAAATTAGCACTTTTGATTTTTCATGTTTGTGTCCCATAGACTTTAATGGTGTTCGCGGGTTCAAACAAATTTTTTGCCTGTTCACATGCTCTGGTGTGAACCGAACCGGGGGTGTTCGGCCCATCCCTAATCAGGATTGATAAATTTTCTAAAATATATGTCATAGTTTGTAAACTCTACTTTTACACGGACTAAATAATATACACTGATTTGGGTTATGTTTACCAAATAAATGTATCAGAATACATTTTAGCTTCAATTTATGAAGAAAGATTATTATTATTTTTTTTTTCCACAATAAAAAAATAATTTATTGAAATTAAGTAAGAACATAGGGGCAGGGGAGAGAGGGAGTGCCCAGTGGGACATAACAGACAATATAATAATTAAACATAGCTTATTGATGGCAAGCAATCCCATTAATATTTTTCAGTACATTTTGTCATCTATAGAAAGATTTTGTTTGAAGAAAATTGCACTCAGGAAATCTAAATAACACTTAAGGGACACAAAAAAAAAAAAAAAAAGTGAAACCAAGGCCGTAACACCATACTATGTTGCCAAGCGTCCAGAAAACAAGACAAAGTTAGGGAGGGAATATAAATTTAAAGGAAAAGGAGGGGGAAACATGGGAGGGAGAAGGGAAGGTGAAAGGAGAAAGGGAAGAAGGAAGGTAGGAAGGAGTATTTATTTTTAAAATGTTCGGTATCACCCAGTGGTTTTTAAATATCACCAAAATAAATATTTACCTATGTGAAAAAATTATAAAAAGGTAATTGTTGTACAGTGTTGCATGACTGAGTAATTTAAAATATGACAGTGCTGAAAGCTGAAAATGGGCCTGGTTAGGAAGGGGGTAAAAGTGTCTGGTACTGAAGTGGTTAAATTATATATTTAATGTGTAAGGGGAAAGTACAGCGCTGGGGAGTGAATGGTTAAATGGTGAACAAATGGAAAATCTATGAATCACAAAAGTGTCAGTGGTGTGACAAAATAATGGGATCAAAACCCAATTGAACACACAAAAAATTATTGTAGCATATAAATGAACAGAACAAATACAGTGCAAAATACAACATAAATCACAAACACATGTAAAAACAGTGTATGTAGGGGGCTATAAATGAGCCCAAATGAGGGCTGTAAAATCTGTTAAATAAACAGTCCAATTGAAGTGCAAAGGTGCATGGTGCAAAATCTCATAAATAGGGAGTTTAACAACTCTGAAAACAAAAAGATTTTTCAAAGATGTGGGTAACAGTCTTTCCACTAAGGCCTGTGAATGGAGGTGATCCTGATGTTCAAAGGTTCTGTCATCAATGTAGGGCTGTGATTCCACCACCAGGGGAGGGGTAGGTACTCTTACCATGAGATGTGGACTCATCCACCGTAAGTGGTAAGTCGTAACAGCATAGAAGTAATTCCAGCCTCCTCATATGATCATCAGCGGAATCTCCAAGAAGACTTCAGATGGTTTCTGGGTATCAAGCCGGTGACCCACAATCAAGGAACTCCGTAGTGAATGGAATTGGGTAGTTAATTACCCCTCACGAGAACAGCACCGCACATCATGAGCAGAGATCTTAAAAAGGAGAAAGCTAAAGAGAAAAGCCTCCACATGGCGTAGGTCAAAAATTGACAAAATTTTATAAAAGAAAAAATGGTGAAAGTACAAAAACCTTTCGATGGGTACAGATATAAAAGTGATCACAAAGGTTAAAAGTTTAAGCGCAATAACAAGCATAGAAACACGACATGTTTCATTCCATAGAACTTCAACTGGGGTGTATCCATGCCTGCTGAAACTTGTGCTTATATACACAATAAACATTACCAATTGATTAGCATCCAGGCCCGTCTCCTGTCCAGAAGTGGGGAGCAGTCTGTGTTACAAACCTTGATCTCACCAACCAATCCTGACAGTATGTCAAAAGAGACCCACCCGTGCGCCTCAAGCCTCTATTCTGTCTGCCAATCGTGATGGTATGACGAACAAGGATACACCTTGCGTCTGCCATCAGAGTCACGTGATGAACGGAGTCGCTAGGTATTGGAGGATAGTGCCAAGCCTCGATTTGGAAGCCGGAAGTATCACAAAACCACACAATATCAGACCTCGATATGGAGACTGTAAACACACAACAATGATGTGTGTGTGTGCGGTAAACATATATTATCCATATGACGCCAACACGGGTGACATGGAGTTTCCAACAACACAGAAGTCGCATAGCATTTTGGCCAATACGAGGGGATGTGGGAGTGCTATCATTGCTGCAAAAACACTGGATGAGCAGGGACATTGTCTGTAGGCGATACACATACTGTACAAAGACATGTAAAGGAACATCACCAGACCTGCCAGTGTGTTGCGCTCTACAAATCTCCCTCCTCTGTACTGAAAGGCCAAAACAAACGTAACTGTGTGGGAAGGAATAATTGAAAACACTATTTTGTAAACAAAATAATCCCACTAGTGACGTTTAGCAAATATTATGTTAATGTAAAATTCTGGAATATCAAATATACAATAAAATGACAATAAATAAAATGAAATGTATCAGAGAGGATTAGGAAAATAGAGATGTATCGTGGAAGAAAGGGGACAAAAAGAATAATCAGGGACTGGGACATCAAGATTAAATTATATATTTAACCCAATTTTTTTTTTCAAATCTAGAATTATAGTGATTGCACATTAAGCATAGTAGTTTGTAAAAAAACAGAGTGTAGAGATAAGTAGAGATTTTGAGATGGAATATATGGTAAATAGGGAAGGGGGATGTAGGAACTAAAATCACAAAGTATAAACCTGGCTTCTAAGTGAGGAATCAGAACACTGCCTTGTATGCTTTATTAACTTCAATAAAAATTTATGAAACAAAATAAAGCAAAAAAAAAGAACACCGCATATGGTTATGGACATAGCAAATATTTCCTGAAGGAAGGAATAAGCAGGAACTCCGCAGTAGCACTCAACCACCCATAGTCAACATAATCTATGGGTACGCTATGGAAATATTGTCGGCCATCACTGTGTAATCACTGACAAATATCTATTTGTAGATTTGAATTCAACCAACATGCCCAAGTTGGATTCCTGCATACAGTGAAATAGAAAACCCAGGGTCAAGACCCTTGCTCAAGAGTAAGTTATATTATATTTTGTGTAAAGAGTAAAGAAAAGAGAAAAGTAAATCTTTACTGTGCATAACAACAGAAGAAGTCATTGCATTTTGGGGGCCAGAAATCCTTTCTTTATCGGGGCTCAAGTTCTGGAAGTAATTAAAGATAAAACTGGAAAACAAAAGGATAAAGATCATATTGTTTCAGGTCTCCACATGGGGCGACCAGCAATGGGGCGCAGATGGCAAAACAGTAAATATTCCCTACTTTTTCAAAACTATAAAAAACTTTTAGGCTTTATGTTGAATCTGTTTTATTGAGTTTCAAGCATTTGTAAAACAAATTGACTAAACATAGGTCAGGAATAACATATGTCCATGGAGTGTACAAGTCTACATTAGGATCGGAAGGGCACTAAAAGAACATGTATCACATATGCATAGTCCGGTAGATATCCTTAATGAACATAGAAATAAGTGGAATCAACCAAGTAATGGTAAATCAAGTAACCAGTAGACCACTATAAACTAAAAAGAAAACAAGGCTCAACACATATGGCCTGAAAGTGCGGTGAATCTACCGGTAAGATTACTACAAACTTATAAAGGTACAGGAGGAGGGGGGTAGGGGAAGGGGTGGCTGGGAATGAGAGAAAAAAAAAGGGAAAGTGGGGAGAAGGGATATCACGCTACTCATGAGAGGGCCCTGGGGAAGCAGTAGGAGCTGTATCCACTACAAAAGAGTCAAAATCAGCAGAGAACCGGAAGTGTAACCAAATGGTCCACGTAATAGTGTGATCCTCACTCTTATCGGCATCCCACGCTAACAGCCTTTCAATATGTTCGATCCTGTCCATTTCACAGACCCAATCAGCTAGAGAGGGGATCACAGGTTGACACCATGCTCTGGCAATAACTGAATGTGCAGCCGTCAGCAAATGGCGAATTAAACTCTTCTTAATTTGTTTGTATGACCCCGGTATCATAGACAAGACTGTTAAGCGGGGTTCATTGGGATATTTGTCACCCACAAGTTTGTCATATAGCTTGAGAATCTTGTCCCAAAAGGGGGTAACACGTGGGCACATACCCCAAATGTGTTTCATGTTCCCCGGGGCCTGCAAACATCTCCAACATACGTCAGAAACATTAGGATGAAACCTGTGTAGAATAGTGGGGCAGCGGTACCACCTAGAGAAAATACGGTAATTCCATTCTTGGGCATGAGATGAGATAGATCATTTAAAAGAGAGCGCCAGTGTTTTGCCCCACTTCATATCCTCCGGAGACATATTCATCTCCCTTTCCCATTTTGAGAGGAATGACGGTGAGTTTGGATAGGAGACCTGAATCAGTAACTGATATATCAGGGATAGTGAATGCTCTGGTCTGTTCGACTGGGATAGTAATGACTCAAAGGTTGTATGTGGTCTAGTCATATCGTCAAAGTTTGGTATTTTGTTCATAAGTGTTTCAATTGAGTGTGTTCAAGATCAGCCATAGAAGGGTTGTGGCAGGAAGAGAGCATGTCCGGTAGGGGAATCGGTTGTCCAGTGCGAAGCGTATGACTCAACAGAGAAGCCTCTGATTTTTGCCACATAAACAATTTAGATTTAGCACACGTCGGAGGGAAAGAGTTGGTCTCAAATAATGGAGTCAAGGGGCTGGGTCTCGAGGACAATAAACCTTTGGTAAGGTAGTTGTCCCAAATTCACAGCATAGCGTAAGTCACAAGGGGTAATAGGTCTGTAGGGGGTCTGTGTGTCGGGTATGTCCATGGAAGGGATGTGAGGTCGGGAGATATTCGGTCATTTTCTAATGACGTCCACAATTTAGTGGAGGAACCGTGGTACCAATCGACTATTCTGATCAACAATGCAGCGTGAATGTACAGCCATAGGTCAGGGAGGGCAACACCCCCTCTATTTTTAGGTAAAGCTAAAATGTTAAAGCCAATCCTGGACTTCCTATGACGCCATATGAAGTCCCGAATAGCCCTGTTGATCGATTGGAAGAAGCCACAAGGAGGTGGATTAGGAATTGCCTGAAAAATGTATAAAACTTTGGGCAGAATGTCCATTTTGACGGTGTTCATTCGGCCAAACCAGGAGATGTTCGGTTTATCATAAGATTTGAGGCATGTTCGCAATGTTCTTATTAGGGGCGTATAGTTTATATCTGTCAAGGCGAGTAGACAGGTAGGGATTTGGATTCAAAGATACTTGACAGTTAGTAACATATAATAAGAGGTCGTCCGCATATAGGGACAATTTATATTGACGATGGCCAATAGAGAGACCCTGAATATTGGAGTCGTGAGTATGTATAACAATGGCGACAGGGGACACCCCTGGCGGGTTTCGTTCCGAATCCATATTGGGTCAGATAGGAGGCCATTAGATCGGATCCTTGCCATAGGGTTGTCATAGAGAGCCAGGATCTTGCATAGTATGTTGGGTCCAAGGCCCATTTGTTGAAGCGTTCTCTCTAGAAATTGCCAATGAACCCGGTCGACCGCTTTTTCAGCGTCGACCGAGATCAAGCAAGCTGGGATTCTGCATTTTTTGGCATATTCCATCAGGGAAATGGTTTTAAGGATGTTATCCCTGGCCTCCCTCTTTGGGGTGAACCAATAGTTTGGAGTATAAGCGAATGTCAATGTTGGTGAGAGAAATAGGGCGAAAGCTACCGCATAGTGTAGGATCTTTCCCGGGTTTCGATAAAACTATGATGAGCTTCCAGAGCCTGTCTCGGGAAAGGTGAGTCCCTGGAGATGTTATTATACATCTTTATAAGAAGTGGTGTAAGGGAATCACGGAAGGATTTATAGAAACGGGTCGAGTAGCCGTCCGGGCCTGGACTTTTGTTACGTTTGAGGGAGGATATGGCCATCGCAAGTTCGTCCTCTATAAATGGTCGCTCGAGATCCTGCACTAGATCTGTAGGGATAGTCGGAAGTGCCGTGGCAGCAATGTAATTGTCAATTTTAGATTGAAAGTCTTCAGGCAACATGTTTGGAGGGCGTGAGGGGAGGTTGTTTAGTGAGGTGTAGAATAAACAAAACAATTTGTTAATTGTCTTAGGATGGTGGGTGAGTTGGCCATCAGGTCGCTTGAGTTTAGGAATGGAAGCAATGCTATTTTTAGCATGGAGGGCTCTGGCCAACATTCTACCTGGTTTGTTAGCTTCGACATAAAACAGTTTACGTGATCTGTCCCTAAAGGACAAGGCCTTCTGTTCGAACAAGTTCAACAGTTTAAGTCTTGCGTCGGATAAGGCAAGTTGGGTGGTTGGAGATTGGATAAATTTATGGGAACGTTCCAGGTTAGCAATCCAAAGAGACAGTTCCTGAATCTGGGCAAGACGGAGTCGTTTGAGTCTAGAGCCATGTTTAATAAAGACCCCATGTAATACGCATTTCAATGCCTCCCATTGTATTGGAGCAGAAGTATCGTCATTACTATGGTCAGAGTTAAAGTTTGATAAAGTGGTCTGGATATCTGTAGAGCATATGTTGTCCTGTAATAGTGAGTCATTAAGTCTCCAAGTCCAGTCATGACCGGGTAGATCAGGTAGGGAGAGGGATAGAAACACTGGTGTGTGATCGGACCATAATATATTCCCGATCCTAAGTCTGGGGATGGTATGTCAATGCATATTGACTGATAAGAAAGAAATCAATGCGGGAGTAGGAGTTATGAGCTGCAGAAAAGAAGGAATTATCCCTATCTGTAGGGTGGAGGATGCGCCATACATCCATCAGATTATGTTGGATTAGGAATCTCTTCAGTTTATTGATTTGGTTATAGGAGATAGAGCTTCTACCTGAGGAGGTATCCAACGCTGGGTTTAAAACACTATTAAACAAAGGAAAATTTCCCCAGGGTTTTTTTTAGGCAGCAAAACATTGGAAAGATTATATAAATTTGTTGAATAATTTGAATAAAGATATTGGGAATAAAATACATTTATTAAAATGCAAGCTCTGGTTCATGATACAATCTGGTTCATGATTCAAGCTCTGGTTCATGATACAATCAACAGCACAAAACATCATTCATGACACAGAGGCCTCCAGAAGAACATGCCTGGTCAAGTATATTGCGACATTAATATCCAAATAAACACCCCAATGCATTTCGACCCATTCTGGTCTTCTTCAGGGGGTTTAGAACCCTAAATCCCTCTGAAGAAGACCAGAATGGGTCGAAATGCATTGGGGTGTTCATTTGGATATTAATGTCGCAATATACTTGACCAGGCATGTTCTTCTGGAGGCCTCTGTGTCATGAATGATGTTTTGTGCTGTTGAAAAATTTATATAATCTTTCCAATGTTTTGCTGCCTAAAAACCCCCCTGGGGAAATTTTCCGTTGTGTTGTGTACACTTCTTGGGTTGTGCAGCCCCGGGCACTCTCGCATATGTGTTCTTTCCTTCCTTTAAAACACTATTAAATCTCCAGCCACGAGGATCACCCCTTCAGCAAAGTCCATTAGCTTGTGGAGATATTGAATAGTATTGTTTATCTGGTCCTGGTTAGCAATATACATATTAGCCAGGGTGTATGTTTTACCGCTGAGAGATATTTTCAAAAACAGGTATCTGCCGTCAGGGTCCGAACAGGAATCTAACAGAGTACAATTTACTGATTTGTGGAGGGCAATCGCCACCCCTCTAGACTTAGATTGGGAGCATGTGTTATGTATCCAGGTTGGGTAATATTTATTTCGCAACTTTGGAATGTGATTTGTACGGAAATTGGTCTCTTGGAAGAAAATTATGTTAATTTTGGATTTGTGAAAGTCATACAGTATTTGTGATCGTTTAGTTGGTTAATTCAAGCCACGGGCATTGCATGAGCACAGTTGGAGGGTAGCCACGTCTCAAGGGTCTCTCATGGCAACAAGATGAAAAAGGGGTGGATAAGAGAGAGAGAAAAAAAGGGAGGGGGAGAGGGGAGGAGGAGGAAGAGTGATGGGGGAGAAAAGACAAAAAAAAAACAACCCAGATGCTTGTATAGAGTTTAGCACCAATCAAGAACCCTAATCAGGGGTGGCCGTGTTGGCCAATAGGATTCAACCTGTCCTGAAAGATCAAAACAGGCAGAAACACTAAATTCTACGTGGGGAGGAAAAGTTTTCTAGCATCAGCTTGCCTAAGCACCACCCCACATTGCCATAAAACAAGTTATAGTACATAATAAAGGAAAAGGACTCGCCAGAATTAGAGTGGCTAAGTCGTTTAGAACCCTTTTACATTTGAGGAAATAAAAACAGTAGGTAAACACATCCTATCTATAGCATCTGTCTTATTGGACTCACAAGAGGAGAATCCTGAAGGGAGAGAAACCACAAAACAAAACACCAAAAACATGGGGAGGGATACGCCTCAGAACAGTAAAGACAATATGTTCCATGGGGAGATTTACCCGTCAATTGTTTCATCGAACAGTATTATGGTAATAGAGCAAGAATCATCCACCCCAACTGGAGGTAAATTTGGGATACCTTTGGGGTCTCACCCAGGGGTCCTCTTGGAGTCCAAGCCAGACAGAAAACATTCCTAAGTTAACAGAGCGTGCCTCAATACTTCCAGTAAATTATAAGTACAAATGAGGGAGCACCATTAGACATATAGGCGTTGCACTAAATCTAAGACTAGGGTTCTGGGCATTACTCAATAGTAAATTGCAGGAAGCTATACAGTAAAGGAAGAACCATCACATGTTATTGGCAAGTTTCTGTAAATGTAATAGAGCCCCCCCCCCAGGTTGCGATATTGGCCTCCACGATTCGTGAAGCAGTCCAGGACGATGGTTAGTCCCATTGACGCTGGATCCATTGCTGAGTGTAAGCTGAACACGTAGTTCTAAACAAAGTTCCGGTCAGCATGGGACCTTGAGGGTTCCCTAGAAGAAGGCCAAGCATTGTAGTTGTGTCTATGTCTGTATGTAATTTAAGGCCATAACTTTGGCAGCACATGTATAGTGACCTCTGAAGCTTTTAACCCGCATTTACAGTCCATTGTGTTAGGCTGTGCATTGTTGATCCAACGGTAAAGGTACTGTCTACGCCCCCTAGAGAACGGAATAGCAAGGCGGTAAGGTCTTTTATCGAGGGGGCGAGGTGTCATCCATACGTCGTTGAAGAAGGCAATAAGGTAGAGTCACATAAGCAGGCTCTTTGCAGTATATAGGACAATTCACATCTCTCTAGAATGTGGACCTGTAGGTGGTGATCTGGGAATGTTCCTGTTGGAGGGCCCAGTACGTCTGCGTTGCGGGATTGAGGGATCAGTGGGAACAGTATCCAGCGCTAACCAGTCAGGTAGGTCAATGGGTTTGGTGTCCAGAAAGTGGAAAACATCCGGCAGTTGCCTGTGGTCATTCATGAAGATGCTGCCGTTGCGTAGGCGGATAGTAAGGCCAAAAGGGTAATTCCACACATATGTGCCACCACAGTCCCTAACTTTGTCCAGTAAAGGTTTTATTTGACATCTCATGTACAAAGTTCTGCGAGACAGATCTGGAAGGAGGTGAATTGTAGCACCATCCAAGTGAAATGGACCCCTGTTCCAGGCGCGACGCATTATTTCCTCTTTCATGAGAAAGAAATGCACCCTGCACAACACATCTCTGGGCTGGGTGCATTCAAAAACTTTTAGGCTTTATATATGCTTCAATAATGCATCAAGATTTTGGTGAAGTTAACATATTTGGGTAAATACAAATGAACTAAAAAAACTGCATATGTCAATAACAAAAGCTGGACGAGGTGCTTGGGAATTGTTATGGACAATCATAGATCAAGTGTTTTTATGTTTCATTCAAGACTTTTATTAGGAAGATACGTGGTTATAAATTAATTTTCTCAAAGCTTTCTTAATGTCTTCATTCCTTAAACTATATATACAAGGATTTAGTAATGGAGTCAACACAGTGTATAGCAATGCCATTGTCTTACCGAGGATATGTGTTTGTCGTTCATTTGGAATCATGTATGTGCCGATTAGTGTCCCAAAATATATAGACACAACTGTCAGATGGGAGCTACAAGCTGAAAAAGATTTCAGTCTTCCAGAAAAAGAGGATATCTTAAATATGGTTAAAACAATATACACATATGAGAATACTATAACAAATAATGGTAAGACACCTACAAGAGTGCACAACAATATAGCTTCTATATGAAGCATAGACACATCTGAGCAAGAAAGTTCTATCAAAGGGTAATAATCACAGAAAAAATGGTCAATCGTATTTGGCCTGCAGAAATATATTAGAGTTATTCCTTGTACCAGAATCAGTGCAACCAAACAGCCTAAGATCCAAGAGGCAACAATTAATTTCATGCAAAGCATGTGGGTCATAATGGTGACATAATACAGAGGAGAACAAATGGCTAGGTAGCGGTCATAGGACATCATTGTCAAAATAAAACATTCAAATGCCTCAACAAAAATAAAAAAATAAAGCTGAGTGATACACCCAGGAAAAGATATGGAGGCCCCTTGATGTAGTACAATATGTAACATGAAAGGGGAAATATCTGTGGTCAACAAGATATCTGCTAAGGAGAGCTGAGTGAGGAAGAAGTACATGGGAGAGTGAAGGTTCTTGCTGATGGACACCAGTTTGATGATCAAGGAGTTTCCACATATTGTTACAGAGTAGATGATAAGCAGCAAGATGAAGATGAATCCATTAAATCTGTCCATGTCATGGAACCCCATAAGGAAAATAAATGTGATGTTGTTTTTAGATGATGCCTTTGTGTTACAAACAAGCACACACAAAATAGTATTAGAACGGATAATAACTTACTTTAGTTTTTGCTGCTGAGACTTGTACTGGAAGTGTTTGGTGTCAGGATTATATAGCAAAAGCATGTGTACTGTAAGTAACATAGTTTACAATCACCCCATAAAATATTGACTCAACCTGACCCTTATGCCGCGTACACACGGCCGTTTTTAATGTCATTGAAAAAAACGACGTTTTTCTTGACGTGATTTTTCCTGTTTCCTCTCAAGCCTGCCTTGCCTACACACGATTGTGAAAAAAAATGCTCGAGCAAAGCGCGGTGACGTACAACACATACGACGGCACTATAAAGGGGTAGTAGCCCTTTGGGCTGCTTTTGCTCTTCCTCGTATTAGTAAAGTTTGATGAGAGACGATTCGCGCTTTTCAGCCTCATGCTCTTCAGTCCATTACAGCGTGATAAATGTGCTATCTCCATTACGAACGTTAGTTTTACCAGAAGGAGCGCTCCCGTCTCATACTTGATTCTGAGAATGCGCATTTTTTTTCCCCTCGTAAAAGCATACACACTACCGTTTTTCACGACGTTAAAAAGAACAACGTGAAAAACAACGTGAAAAAATAGAGCAGGTTCTAATTTTTTTAGGCCATTTTTCACGTCGTTAAAAATGCTCTGAAGCCTACACACGATCGTTTTTAACCACTTAAGCCCCGGACCAATACGCAGCAAAAAAAACACAGGTGATTTTACAATTTGGCACAGTGCTGCTTTAACTGGAAATTGTGCGGACATGCAATGTTGTACCCCAACGAAATGTACGCCCTTTTCTTCCCACAAATAGAGCTTTCTTTTAATGGTATTTGATTGCAATTTTTTTTGGTGATATAAACGGAAAAAGACCGAAAACTTTGAAAAAAAATGATATTTTCTACTTTTTGTTTTAAGAAAAATCGAATAAACTCAATTTTAGTCATGCATTTAGGCCAAAATGTATTCAGCCACATGTCTTTAGTAAAAAAAAAAACGTCAATAAGCGTATATTTATTGGTTTGCGCAAAAGTTATAGCATCTACAAACTAGGGTACATTTTCTGGAATTTACACAGCTTTTAATTTATGACTGCCTATCTCATTTCTTGAGGTGCTAAAATGGCAGGGCAGTACAAAACCCCCCCAAATGACCCTATTTTGGAAAGTAGACACCCCAAGGAAATTGCTGAGAGGCATGTTGAGCCCATTGAATATTTTTTTTTGTCCCAAGTGATTGAATAATGACAAAAAAAAATAATGTACAAAAAGTTGTCCCTAAATGATATATTGCTCACACATGCCATTGTTATATGTGGAATTGCACCCCAAAATACATTTTGCTGCTCCTCCTGAGTACGGGGATACCACATGTGTGGGACTTTTTAGGAGCCTAGCCGCGTACGGGACCCCAAAAACCAAGCACCGCCTTCAGGATTTCTAAGGGCGCAAATAGCACAAACCCCCCCAAATGACCCCATTTTGGAAAGTAGACACCCCAAGCTATTTGCTGAGAGGCATGGTGAGTATTTTACAGCTCTCATTTGTTTTTGAAAATGAAGAAAGAAAATATATTTTTTTTCTTTTTTCAATTTACAAAACTTTGTGACAAAAAGCGAGATCTGCAAAATACTCACCATACCTCTCAGCAAATAGCTTGGGGTGTCTACTTTCCAAAATGGGGTCATTTGGGGGGGGTTCTGTGCCATCTGGGCATTCCATGGCCTCCAAAACTGTGATAGGTAGTGAGGAGTGAAATCAAAAATTTACACCCTTAGAAAGCCTGAAGGCGGTTCTTGGTTTTTGGGGTCCTGTACGCGGCTAGGCTCCCAAAAAGTCTCACACATGTGGTATCCCCGTACTCAGGAGAAGCAACAGAATGTATTTTGGGGTGTAATTCCACATATGCTCATGGCATGTTTGATATATATCATTTAGTGACAACTTTGTGCAAAAAATTGAAAATAAAAAAATAAAAATATTTTTTCTGCAACTTGTGTCAACATATAAAATATTCCATGGACTCGACATGCCTCTCAGCAAATAGCTTGGGGTGTCTACTTTCCAAAATGGGGTCATTTTGGGGGGTTTTGAACTGTCCTGGCATTTTATACACAACATTAGGAAGCTTATGTCACACATCATCCACTCTTCTAACCACTTGAAGACAAAGCCCTTTCTGACACTTTTTGTTTACATGAAAACATTTTTTTTTGCAAGAAAGGCCCTACAAAGGCCCTACAGATTAAAATGGTGGGTGTTGCATTTTTTTTTCCACACAGTATTTGCACAGCGATTTTTCAAACGCATTTTTTGGGGAAAAAATACACTTTCTTTTTAATTTTAATGCACTAAAACACACTATATTGCCAAAATGTTTGAAGAAATAAAAAAGATGATCTTAGGCCGAGTACATGGATACCAAACACGACATGCTTTAAAATTTCTCACAAACGCGCAGTTGCGACAAACTACATACATTTTTAAAATCTTTTAAAAGCCTTTACAGGTTATCACATTAGATTTACAGAGGAGGTCTACTGCTAAAATTACTGCCCTCGATCTGACCTTTGCGGTGATACCTCACATGCATGATGCAATTGCTGTTTACATATGACGCCAGACCGACGCTTGCGTTCGCCTTTGCGCAAGAGCAGGGCGGGACAAGGGTGCTGTTTTTATTATTAATTTTGCTTTTTTATTTTATTTTTAAACTGTTTCTTCCATATGTTTTTTTTTAGCATTTTGATTGTTATCTCAGGGAATGTAAATATCCCCTATGATAGCAATAGGTAGTAACAGGTACTCTTTTTTTGAAAAAAATGGGGTCTATTAGACCCTAGATCTTTCCTCTGCCCTCAAATCATCTGACCACACCAAGATCGGTGTGATAAAATGCTTTCCCAATTTCCCAATGGTGCTTTTTATATCGGGGGGGGGGGGAACATTCCTTCCCACTGCTTGTAAAAGCAGTCCACAGGCTAATTAGCTGCTAGGATTGCTTTTACATAAAATCCGGCTGCTGGCTGAAAAGAATGATACCAAGATGATACCTAAACCCGCAGGCATCATTCTGGTATAACCATTCAAAGTCCAGCAACATACCAGTACGTTGCTGGTCCTTGTTGGACATGTATTGTAATCTTTTTTTTCATGCAGCCTGTTGGCTGAACGAAATAAAGAGATTGATCGGTGGGTATGCCCACCATCAGAATACCTCCCTTCATTCACCCACTTCTAATGATGGGCATACATGCACCATTTATATATGCCGAACAGGGATGAGCCGAACACCCCCCTGTTCGGTTCGCACCAGAACCTGCGAACAGACAAAATGTTCGTGTAAACTTTAGAACCCTATTAAATACAATGGACTCGAACGTTCGAAATCTAAAGTGTTAATTATAAAGGCTAATATGCAAGTTATTGTCCTAAAAAGTGTTTGGGGACCCGGGTCCTGCCCCAGGGGACATGTATCAATGCAAAAAGAAGTTTTAAAAACGGCCGTTTTTTCGGGAGCAGTGATTTTAATAATGCTTAAAATGAAAAAATAAAAGTGAAATATTCCTTTAAATTTCGTACCTGGGGGGTGTGTATGATATGCATGTAAAGTGGCGCATGTTTCCCGTGCTTAGAACTGTCCCTGCAAAAAATGTCATTTTTGAAAGAAAAAAATGCATTTAAAACTGACTCGCGGCTATTAATGAATTGTCGGCTCCCGGCAATACATACAAAAGTCATTGATAAAAAAAAAAAAAGCGTGGGGGTTCCCCAGAATTCAATTACCAGGCCCTTCAGGTCTGGAATGGATATTAAGGGGAACCCCGCCGCAAATTTTAAAAAAAATTGACGTGGGGTTCCCCCAAATATCCATTCCAGGCCCTTCAGATCTGGCATGGATTTTAAGGGGAACTCCACCCCAAATGTAAAAAAAAAATGGCGTGGATTCCCCCTAAAAATCCATACCAGACCCCTTATCCGAGCACGCAACCTGGCCGGCCGCAGGGGAAAAGGGGGGGACGAGAGAGCGGCCCCCCTCCCTCCTGAACCGTACCAAGCCACATGCCCTCAACATGGGGAGGATGTCCCCATGTTGATGGGGACAAGGGCCTCATCCCCACAACCCTTGCCCGGTGGTTGTGGGGGTCTGCGGGCGGGGGGCTTATCGGAATCTGGAAGACCCCTTTAACAAAGGGGACCCCCAGATCCCGGCCCCCCCTATGTGAATTGGTAAGGGGTACATTGTACCCCTACCATTTCACGAAGAAAGCATAAAAAAATGTTTAAAAAAACACACAAACACCTTGAAAAAGTCCTTTATTTAAAAAAAAAAAAAAAAAACATTCCAGCGGTGAAATCCAGTGTCCCGCGGCGATCCCGATGTCCAGCGCTGTCCTTCATTGGTTGTGCCTGAGCGGACCTGATGGGGAACTCCCTCTCAGTATTTTAAATGTATAGACCCGCCCCTTCTAAAGTTCCCTATCAGGTCCGCTCAGCGGACCAGATGCGGAACATGAGAAGGGGCGGGTCTATACATGTATTACCAAAGTGAGAGCAGTTCCCCATCAGGTCCGCCCCCTCGGTATGTCGGACCCGCCTACGTCATTGGCTTGAGCGGGGAACTTCCTTCACTATGTAAATTTAAATTACACAGTGAAGGAAGTTCCCCGCTCAAGCCAATGACGTAGGCGGGTCCGACATACCGAGGGGGCGGACCTGATGGGGAACTGCTCTCACTTTGGTAATACATGTATAGACCCGCCCCTTCTCATGTTCCGCATCTGGTCCGCTGAGCGGACCTGATAGGGAACTTTAGAAGGGGCGGGTCTATACATTTAAAATACTGAGAGGGAGTTCCCCATCAGGTCCGCTCAGGTACAACCAATGAAGGACAGCGCTGGACATCGGGATCGCCGCGGGACACTGCATTTCACCGCTGGAATGTTTTTTTTTTTAAATAAAGGACTTTTTCAAGGTGTTTGTGTGTTTTTTTTTAAACATTTTTTTACGCTTTCTTCGTGAAATGGTAGGGGTACAATGTACCCCTTACCAATTCACATAGGGGGGGCCGGGATCTGGGGGTCCCCTTTGTTAAAGGGGTCTTCCAGATTCCGATAAGCCCCCCGCCCGCAGACCCCCACAACCACCGGGCAAGGGTTGTGGGGATGAGGCCCTTGTCCCCATCAACATGGGGACATCCTCCCCATGTTGAGGGCATGTGGCTTGGTATGGTTCAGGAGGGAGTGGGGGCCGCTATCTCGTCCCCCCCTTTTCCCCTGCGGCCGGCCAGGTTGCGTGCTCGGATAAGGGGTCTGGTATGGATTTTTAGGGGGACTCCACGCCATTTTTTTTTAAATTTGGGGTGGAGTTCCCCTTAAAATCCATGCCAGATCTGAAGGGCCTGGAATGGATACTTGGGGGAACCCCACGTCAATTTTTTTTTAAATTTGCGGCGGGGTTCCCCTTAATATCCATTCCAGACCTGAAGGGCCTGGTAATTGAATTGTGGGGAACCCCCACGCTTTTTTTTTTTTTTTTATCAATGACTTTTGTATGTATTGCCGGGAGCCGACAATTCATTAATAGCCGCGAGTCAGTTTTGAATGCATTTTTTTCTTTCAAAAATGACATTTTTTGCAGGGACAGTTCTAAGCACGGGAAACATGCGCCACTTCACATGCATATCATACACACCCCCCAGGTACGAAATTTAAAGGAATATTTCACTTTTATTTTTTAATTTTAAGCATTATTAAAATCACTGCTCCCGAAAAAACGGCCATTTTTAAAACTTCTTTTTGCATTGATACATGTCCCCTGGGGCAGGACCCCGGTCCCCAAACACTTTTTAGGACAATAACTTGCATATAAGCCTTCATAATTAGCACTTTAGATTTCTCCCATAGATTTTTCGAATTTGCCGCGAACACCCCAATTTGTTCGCTGTTCGGCGAACGGGCGAACAGGCAATGTTCGAGTCGAACATGAGTTCGACTCGAACTCGAAGCTCATCCCTAATGCCGAAGCATGGGGGCATCCTCCCGCAAAAGTTATGCCACATACACACGGTCGGACTTTTCCACGGGCAAGCCTCCATTGGAATTTCGACCGTATGTACGATGCATTAGGAGCAAAATCGCTCCTCGGCCCCTGCTGCCCCCATGCTTCAGCATATATGCTCTTTTTTTTAACTGTGGTGGTGAAATCACCTCCTTCAGCACTGGAGTCGCAGGGATCAGGCCTGTCTCTGCGAACGCTGCAGTTATGTGTGTTGTGTTTTGTAAGTGACAGTGATCGATCGATACTGCACTTGGGGGGCCTGGGCTGGACGGAGGGGCAAAACGCAGGTGCTAGCAGGTATCTGGGCTGATTCCACTAACACTGTGTTTTTGGGAACCCTAAACTGCTGGGGACGCTAGTATAGATCTGATCAGATCAGATATTGATCTGTTCAGATACTATACCACTAAGGGAGGTGTATGCTTCACACGTGGGTGTTAGCGTTACTGGCACAACCTGACACTGCTTGAGGTGTGACGCAGACCCTCTCTGATGCTAAAACCTAATTGATATCACCCGCCGGGCGATCAGGGGGTTAAACCTTTATTGGGTTATATACGGCGGGTGCCCTGACACTTTAAAAAGCAAACTAACTAACCAGCGTCACCCGTAACACTTATACGCTGATCACTGGTGAAAGGGTTAACTAGGGGCAATCAGGGGGTTAAAACCTTTATTAGGTTATATATGGGGGTACCTGACACTATATAAAAACCTGACGGGGAACCTAAATAACGAAATAACTAACTGGCTAACCAGCGTCACCAGTGACACTTATACGGTGATCACTGGTGAAAGGGTTAACTCTAGGAGCAATCAGGGGGTTAAAACCTTTATTAGATAATATATGGGGGTACCTGATGCTATAAAAACCTGGCAGCGAACCTAAAAAAATATCAGACTACCTAGCGGCACCAGCATACGTAATACAGTGATCAGAAAAACGATTGCTTAGTGACAATGGCAAAAGGGGGTGAAAGGGTTACCTGGGGGGCGATCAAGGGGTTAAACCTTTATTAGGTAATATATGGGGCTACCCGACGCTATGAAAACCTGGCCGCGAACCTAAAAAAATAACTGACTACCTAGCGGCATCACCGACACTAATATAGCGATCAGAAAAACGATCGCTTAGTGACAGTGGTGCTAGGGGGTGAAAGATTTAACTGGGGGGCGATCAAGGGGTTAAACCTTTATTAGGGGGGGTTAGGGGACTACCCTGGACCTAAATGGACCTAACACTAACTGCCCTGACACTTTTACAGTTACAAATGTCACTGTTTGCAGTGATCAGTAAATAAATGATCACTGCAATCAGTGACACTGTGACTGGGGGGTGATCTGGGGGTGACTGGGGGGGGGGCGATCGTGTGCCTATGTGTCCTGATGTCAGTGTAGTGTTTGTGCACTAATCTGACATCTTCTCTCCACAGCGCTCCGGTATGTGTGAGCGCCGCAGGGAGAGATAACATCACTTCCTCTGCCTGTGTTTACATTACACAGGCAGAGGAAGCATCCCATTCGCCGGGAGCGATCGCGAGGGGGTGGCCAGAAACCAATGGCCGCCTCCTCATCACGGATCGCTCCCAGAGCAATACCGACCGCTCACTGTACCGGAGGGGGGTCCGATTGGACCCCCCACCCATACGAAGGCAGTCACGTACAGGTACGTGATTGTGCCTGTACGTGCCATTTTGCAGACGTATATATACAGTGAGCGGTCGTTAAGTGGTTAATGACCAATTTAAAAAATTGCATTTTTCACGCCATGAAAAACGGTCGTGTGTACGCGGCATTAGGCTACTTTCAGACTGAAGCGCTGGATGCACTGGCGGTATAGCGACGCTATACCGTTGTTTTTGCTGCAATTTGCGGGCGCTAGTGGGGTGATTTTAACCCCCGCTAGCGGCCAAAAAAGGGTTAAAAAATGCCCGCAGTAACGCCTCTTTGCAGCGTTTTGCAGGCGTTTTGGAGGCGCTACCTCATTGATTTGAATGGGCAGGGGCGCTATAGGAGTGGTATTTTTACCGCTCCCATCGCGTCTCAAAGATGCGTCTTGCAGGAATTTTTTTAACCTCCTGCCAGCGCACCGCTCCAGTGTGGATACAAAGTAGCGGCTTTTTCAGGGCACTTTGCAGGCGCTATTTTTAGCGCAATAACGCCTGCAAAGCGCCTCAGTGTGAAAGGGGCCTAACACATAGGGGTTGATTTACTAAAGCTGGTGCACTCAGAATCTCCACACCTGCACCAGATTCTAACCATACAGTAGCTTGTTCAATTAAAAGAATTATGAGGAAAAATGTTTGGAATTTTTTTTTTGTTTTTGTGTTTTGTTTTTAGGATGGGGGGATACTAGATCAAAATTAATGTGATGTTAATGTATGATGTTATGTATGTGTTAAATAAAATAAAAAAAAACAAATATTATAAAAAAAGAGAAGTGTGGATTTGATTTTTTTGTAGAATCATACTTACCTAGCTGGATGCAGTATCGGCCGGATGCTGCATATGTCCCCTGCATGGACGTAGATAAGGGGGGGTTAGGGGGGTTGAACCCCCCCCCCAGAGCATCCTGTCAAAAATCAACTGCATGGTGTCCCTGCTGTGCTGTTTGTTGCCGGTGCCATATGCGGCTGGCAGCAGAGCAGGGACACCATTCAGTTGATTTCTGCCAGTCAATGGCACAAGTCTGTAGCAGTGCTTTAATGCATGTCAGTGGCTGCAGCTGCACTGTGCAGCATTCCGCACTCGGTCGGCACTCATGCTGTGCTGTTTACACACTGTTAGACTTGGCTTGGGCAGACACTATCTTCACGCAGCACTGAGCAGAGCGGCCGGCCCCTGTTACGCCCACCGCTCTATTCCATTGGCTCCTTGCAGTGCAGCTTCCTGTCTTTGGCTTTGGGGGAGGAGGTTTGCCGGGCCCTCGAGGATGTCGTGAATAAAGCCCCATACACACTATCAGTTTTTCTGCAGGTTTTTGTCTTCAGGTTTACCAAAACCATGTAGTACAAGGGCCTGCCTGATTGCATATGAATTGAAACTCTTAAGGTTTGACCTCATATTAGATGGTTTTGGTAAACCTGAAGACAAAAACCTGCAGAAAAACGGATAGTGTGTATGGGGCTTGAGGTGGAAGAAGTGCTGGCTGCTGCCCTGCTTCCCAGACCAGGTGTGTCCCTCTTCCACAGGCAAGCTTACCACTGCTGTGCTGCCGTGTTTGTGTTGTGAAACTCCTTTCTGTATCGTCCCTCCTCTGCACTCTCAGTGTGACCTCTCACTCAAACACCTTCCCCCCTCATCACTGTGTACTGAGAGAACCAGGAGGCAGGGAGGAGGTGACATGAGTTTTCCTGGGTTGAAAACTGACAAAGTTTCAGGAGATTTGTGTTGCAGATATTGTAGTGAAGGTGACAAATCAAGAGACAGTGAGAGTGTGTGTGTGTGTGGGGGGGGAGTTTGCAGCCCCCACAGCTGACAGATATCTCCCTATCTGGCACACATCTATCTATACAACTATCCCCCAATTGTGCTGTCCAGATAAGATGTGAAGGAAATATATGACCATTCATGTAACCCTGTGTTGATGTGGTGAGTTTACACCACGGGTGCCCAACCGCTGGCACATGTGGTTCGCGGCATCCTCTGATTTGGCCAGCCACCTACTGCTCTGGGATGGCGGGTCGGCAAGCCCAGATTGCGGGTTTCCGACTCGCCATCCCCAAACATCAGCGGAACGATCCGAGCCGGCGCTGGAGGAAGCATACAGCTACTGTAGAGAGCAAGTACGTGAACAGGTACGTGATTGTGCCTGTACGTGCCATTTTGCAGACGTATATATACAGTGAGCGGTCGTTAAGTGGTTAATGACCAATTTAAAAAATTGCATTTTTCACGCCATGAAAAACGGTCGTGTGTACGCGGCATTAGGCTACTTTCAGACTGAAGCGCTGGATGCACTGGCGGTATAGCGACGCTATACCGTTGTTTTTGCTGCAATTTGCGGGCGCTAGTGGGGTGATTTTAACCCCCGCTAGCGGCCAAAAAAGGGTTAAAAAATGCCCGCAGTAACGCCTCTTTGCAGCGTTTTGCAGGCGTTTTGGAGGCGCTACCTCATTGATTTGAATGGGCAGGGGCGCTATAGGAGTGGTATTTTTACCGCTCCCATCGCGTCTCAAAGATGCGTCTTGCAGGAATTTTTTTAACCTCCTGCCAGCGCACCGCTCCAGTGTGGATACAAAGTAGCGGCTTTTTCAGGGCACTTTGCAGGCGCTATTTTTAGCGCAATAACGCCTGCAAAGCGCCTCAGTGTGAAAGGGGCCTAACACATAGGGGTTGATTTACTAAAGCTGGTGCACTCAGAATCTCCACACCTGCACCAGATTCTAACCATACAGTAGCTTGTTCAATTAAAAGAATTATGAGGAAAAATGTTTGGAATTTTTTTTTTGTTTTTGTGTTTTGTTTTTAGGATGGGGGGATACTAGATCAAAATTAATGTGATGTTAATGTATGATGTTATGTATGTGTTAAATAAAATAAAAAAAAACAAATATTATAAAAAAAGAGAAGTGTGGATTTGATTTTTTTGTAGAATCATACTTACCTAGCTGGATGCAGTATCGGCCGGATGCTGCATATGTCCCCTGCATGGACGTAGATAAGGGGGGGTTAGGGGGGTTGAACCCCCCCCCCCAGAGCATCCTGTCAAAAATCAACTGCATGGTGTCCCTGCTGTGCTGTTTGTTGCCGGTGCCATATGCGGCTGGCAGCAGA
This sequence comes from Rana muscosa, assembly GCA_029206835.1. Lineage (NCBI taxonomy): Eukaryota > Metazoa > Chordata > Amphibia > Anura > Ranidae > Rana > Rana muscosa. The sequence continues at coordinate 362,332,258 of CM055118.1, read as the reverse complement.
GCAGGGACACCATTCAGTTGATTTCTGCCAGTCAATGGCACAAGTCTGTAGCAGTGCTTTAATGCATGTCAGTGGCTGCAGCTGCACTGTGCAGCATTCCGCACTCGGTCGGCACTCATGCTGTGCTGTTTACACACTGTTAGACTTGGCTTGGGCAGACACTATCTTCACGCAGCACTGAGCAGAGCGGCCGGCCCCTGTTACGCCCACCGCTCTATTCCATTGGCTCCTTGCAGTGCAGCTTCCTGTCTTTGGCTTTGGGGGAGGAGGTTTGCCGGGCCCTCGAGGATGTCGTGAATAAAGCCCCATACACACTATCAGTTTTTCTGCAGGTTTTTGTCTTCAGGTTTACCAAAACCATGTAGTACAAGGGCCTGCCTGATTGCATATGAATTGAAACTCTTAAGGTTTGACCTCATATTAGATGGTTTTGGTAAACCTGAAGACAAAAACCTGCAGAAAAACGGATAGTGTGTATGGGGCTTGAGGTGGAAGAAGTGCTGGCTGCTGCCCTGCTTCCCAGACCAGGTGTGTCCCTCTTCCACAGGCAAGCTTACCACTGCTGTGCTGCCGTGTTTGTGTTGTGAAACTCCTTTCTGTATCGTCCCTCCTCTGCACTCTCAGTGTGACCTCTCACTCAAACACCTTCCCCCCTCATCACTGTGTACTGAGAGAACCAGGAGGCAGGGAGGAGGTGACATGAGTTTTCCTGGGTTGAAAACTGACAAAGTTTCAGGAGATTTGTGTTGCAGATATTGTAGTGAAGGTGACAAATCAAGAGACAGTGAGAGTGTGTGTGTGTGTGGGGGGGGGGAGTTTGCAGCCCCCACAGCTGACAGATATCTCCCTATCTGGCACACATCTATCTATACAACTATCCCCCAATTGTGCTGTCCAGATAAGATGTGAAGGAAATATATGACCATTCATGTAACCCTGTGTTGATGTGGTGAGTTTACACCACGGGTGCCCAACCGCTGGCACATGTGGTTCGCGGCATCCTCTGATTTGGCCAGCCACCTACTGCTCTGGGATGGCGGGTCGGCAAGCCCAGATTGCGGGTTTCCGACTCGCCATCCCCAAACATCAGCGGAACGATCCGAGCCGGCGCTGGAGGAAGCATACAGCTACTGTAGAGAGCAAGTACGTGAACAGGTACGTGATTGTGCCTGTACGTGCCATTTTGCAGACGTATATATACAGTGAGCGGTCGTTAAGTGGTTAATGACCAATTTAAAAAATTGCATTTTTCACGCCATGAAAAACGGTCGTGTGTACGCGGCATTAGGCTACTTTCAGACTGAAGCGCTGGATGCACTGGCGGTATAGCGACGCTATACCGTTGTTTTTGCTGCAATTTGCGGGCGCTAGTGGGGTGATTTTAACCCCCGCTAGCGGCCAAAAAAGGGTTAAAAAATGCCCGCAGTAACGCCTCTTTGCAGCGTTTTGCAGGCGTTTTGGAGGCGCTACCTCATTGATTTGAATGGGCAGGGGCGCTATAGGAGTGGTATTTTTACCGCTCCCATCGCGTCTCAAAGATGCGTCTTGCAGGAATTTTTTTAACCTCCTGCCAGCGCACCGCTCCAGTGTGGATACAAAGTAGCGGCTTTTTCAGGGCACTTTGCAGGCGCTATTTTTAGCGCAATAACGCCTGCAAAGCGCCTCAGTGTGAAAGGGGCCTAACACATAGGGGTTGATTTACTAAAGCTGGTGCACTCAGAATCTCCACACCTGCACCAGATTCTAACCATACAGTAGCTTGTTCAATTAAAAGAATTATGAGGAAAAATGTTTGGAATTTTTTTTTTGTTTTTGTGTTTTGTTTTTAGGATGGGGGGATACTAGATCAAAATTAATGTGATGTTAATGTATGATGTTATGTATGTGTTAAATAAAATAAAAAAAAACAAATATTATAAAAAAAGAGAAGTGTGGATTTGATTTTTTTGTAGAATCATACTTACCTAGCTGGATGCAGTATCGGCCGGATGCTGCATATGTCCCCTGCATGGACGTAGATAAGGGGGGGTTAGGGGGGTTGAACCCCCCCCCCAGAGCATCCTGTCAAAAATCAACTGCATGGTGTCCCTGCTGTGCTGTTTGTTGCCGGTGCCATATGCGGCTGGCAGCAGAGCAGGGACACCATTCAGTTGATTTCTGCCAGTCAATGGCACAAGTCTGTAGCAGTGCTTTAATGCATGTCAGTGGCTGCAGCTGCACTGTGCAGCATTCCGCACTCGGTCGGCACTCATGCTGTGCTGTTTACACACTGTTAGACTTGGCTTGGGCAGACACTATCTTCACGCAGCACTGAGCAGAGCGGCCGGCCCCTGTTACGCCCACCGCTCTATTCCATTGGCTCCTTGCAGTGCAGCTTCCTGTCTTTGGCTTTGGGGGAGGAGGTTTGCCGGGCCCTCGAGGATGTCGTGAATAAAGCCCCATACACACTATCAGTTTTTCTGCAGGTTTTTGTCTTCAGGTTTACCAAAACCATGTAGTACAAGGGCCTGCCTGATTGCATATGAATTGAAACTCTTAAGGTTTGACCTCATATTAGATGGTTTTGGTAAACCTGAAGACAAAAACCTGCAGAAAAACGGATAGTGTGTATGGGGCTTGAGGTGGAAGAAGTGCTGGCTGCTGCCCTGCTTCCCAGACCAGGTGTGTCCCTCTTCCACAGGCAAGCTTACCACTGCTGTGCTGCCGTGTTTGTGTTGTGAAACTCCTTTCTGTATCGTCCCTCCTCTGCACTCTCAGTGTGACCTCTCACTCAAACACCTTCCCCCCTCATCACTGTGTACTGAGAGAACCAGGAGGCAGGGAGGAGGTGACATGAGTTTTCCTGGGTTGAAAACTGACAAAGTTTCAGGAGATTTGTGTTGCAGATATTGTAGTGAAGGTGACAAATCAAGAGACAGTGAGAGTGTGTGTGTGTGGGGGGGGGGAGTTTGCAGCCCCCACAGCTGACAGATATCTCCCTATCTGGCACACATCTATCTATACAACTATCCCCCAATTGTGCTGTCCAGATAAGATGTGAAGGAAATATATGACCATTCATGTAACCCTGTGTTGATGTGGTGAGTTTACACCACGGGTGCCCAACCGCTGGCACATGTGGTTCGCGGCATCCTCTGATTTGGCCAGCCACCTACTGCTCTGGGATGGCGGGTCGGCAAGCCCAGATTGCGGGTTTCCGACCCGCCATCCCCAAGCATCAGCGGAACGATCCGAGCCGGCGCTGGAGGAAGCATACAGCTACTGTAGAGAGCAAAGCCGATGCTTCCTGTATAGTGCCAGCTTCTGTCTCAGGCGGAGTGATACCAAATGTGCTCCGCATGTGACAGTTCCCAGCACGATACAGGAAGCATCGGCTCTGCTCTCTACAGCAGCAGTATGCTAACTCCAGCGCCACTAGGGTGACCACATTTCCAAACTGTCATTCAGGGACACACACCCCCCCCCCCCCCAAAAAAAAGAACATTTTTGACATTTTTTTTGCAGATTTTTGTGGCAGGGGCATATGAAAGATCAAAAGAGGGCCCTAGGTATTAAGAAAAACAACAGAGCAGCCAGGGGGGCTGCAGAGTAGTCAGAGAGGCAGTGGGGTGGACAGGAGGACAGTGGGATGGACAGTGGGATGGACAGGGGGACCGTGGGATGGACAGAGGGACCGTGGGATGGACAGGGGGACCGTGGGATGGACAGGGGGACCGTGGGATGGACAGGGGGACCGTGGGATGGACAGGGGGACAGTGGGATGGACAGAGGGACAGTGGAATGGACAGAGAGTCAGTGGGATGGACAGGGGGACAGTGGGATGGACAGGGGATCGTGGGATGGACAGGGTGACAGTGGGATGGAAAGAGGGACAGTGTAATGGATAGAGGGACAGTGGGATGGACAGGGGGACAGTGGGATGGACAGGGGGACAGTGGAATGGACAGGGGGTCCGTGGGATGGACAGGGGGACCGTGGGATGGACAGGGGGACCGTGGGATTGACAGGGGGACAGTGGAATGGACAGGGGGACAGTGGAATGGACAGGGGGACAGTGGAATGGACAGGGGGACAGTGGGATGGACAGGGGGACAGTGGAATGGACAGGGGGACAGTGGGATGGACAAGGGGACAGTGGGATGGACAGGGGGACAGTGGGATGGACAGAGGGACCGTGGGATGGACAGAGGGACCGTGGGTTGGACAGGAGGGGACCGGAGAACTGCACAGGAGGGGACTGGAGAAAAGCACAGGAGGGGACCGGAGAACTGCACAGGAGGGGACCGGAGAACAGAACGGGGGGGGGCGGAGAACAGCACAGGGGGGGGGGCTGGAGAACAGCACAGGGGGGGGACCGGAGAACAGCACAGGGTGGAACCAGAGGACAGCAGGGGGTTGGAGAATGGGGGGTGGGGTGGGAGAGAGCAGAGAAGTTGCTGGGGAAGATCACAGAGGGGCCAGGAGAGCGCTGAGGGACCTGTGGGCAGCAGAAGGAAACTGGATAGGAGGGGCGGCATATAGAGGAACTGATGCCTTCCATGTTCTTCTTGCAGCCACTGAATGCCTGCTTTTCCTCCTTTACCTCCTGCAGGCATTCAGTGGGTGCAAGAAGAACATGGAGGGCATCAGTTCCTCTACATGCCACCCTTCCAATTTAGGTTCTAGAGGGAAGCTGAATGGGTCCCCTGGAGTATGAGGCTGGGTTTCAATGGCGACCACTGTAGTTATACCGCTGCAGTGGAGTAACTAAAACATTTCTGGCAGGTTAAAGGAGCAATGAATGGAATGCTGGCAAGATTCTGAGGCTGTGATAGTTGCATATGAGCCACTAATGAGAGGATTTCTTAGCATACAGAGGGGTTAAGAAGACTAGTAGGTGAAAATGTGGCAGAACATGAAAGGCTGAGGGTGAAGGAGGAGGGGGGAGGGGGGCTGCTGCAGTGAGAGGCAAACAAGTATTGGGAGAGAAGAGACAGTGAGCAGCTGGACAGAAGGGTTGGGTGTGAGGAGTTATGTGTGCAGTGATGCAGGAAAGATCTTCATATCTGAGGGGTTCATGCTGGGACCTGTAGTTCTTCAATTTTGTGGGGGGTCACATCCCCCAAAAGTGAAGTATTTCAGTCCCAGTACGAACCCTGCCCTGATATCTAAGTGTAGCGGGGTGTTCCCCTTTAATGCAGAGAGACAAGAAGTTCCAGGTGAGAGGTGAGTCGAGAGGAAGTAAAGAGACATTATGGAAGTGAAAGCAGAGGAGAGAGAGACTACATCTCCCAGTACATCTTGCAGCACCCAGGGTGCATTGCTCCAGAACAGAGACTGCTGGGGGAGACTTTATAAAGGGGAGGCGGAGTTTTGGTCGGTCTTTTTGGACACCCCTCTCCTAGCAAGAGGATGTCTGTGCTGAACTGCTGTGTGCACAAGGCCTGAAGCCTGGGCCGTGTGCTCCTTTCCAAAGAGCCCTCTGCCAGCCTAGCAGAGCCTTAGAGACATCTAATCCTCCTTGCTGCAGTACACCAGAAGGATTGAAGACTTGGATGTCGGTGGATTCCTGTTCCTAGACGAATCGATGGAGGAAACGGACTTTGACTTGCCCGGGTGGTGAGAGCTGTTTAAAGACAGATACCTTTATCTTTACTATTCGTTGGGATTACAAAGTTATTCTTCAAGTGCACCACCGAAAAGATTGCTAGCGAATATTGTTTCACTGAACTTCCATTTAGATCAGTCAGGCCTGACTGCATAGGTAGACATTGCTGGGTGTTAGTCTACCCATGAGGGGAAGTAGCTGTAAAAGGGCAGCGCTAGAGTTGCATAGCAATACTTTATTATTCTGATTACTCTGTTTATCTTTATTACTGTTTATTGCAGGGATCTGCAACTTGTTATACTGTTGTTTATTACTTGCCCATTAGCCTCAGTAAAATATCTGGGTAAAGTACATTTGGTGTCAGTTCCGCTTACTTTAATAGGAGTTTTAAAGTATATTCTGTGTATGTTTGTTATAGGACTGTGACACCAACAGTTGCGGTCACGCGGTCCTATCCCTCTATCACCAGCTGTGCCACGGGAGGTTAGAGCCGATTGCCAGGGGTTGACAGCAGTGCACTACAGGGCCCAAATCAATATCAGCGGCTCTCTTAACTGGGGGTAGCGCTACACGTGGGGGCTCGAGTCCGGGATCCTTGTACGTTGCACGCTGCAATCAAGCCGGTCAGAAGTACCAGCATGGACCCGCTGGCAATGTCACAGTGGTGCACAGCGATTGGCGCCGATCCAACCGCGGCGGTAGTCATTGTACTCCCGGGGGAAAGATGGAAGGAAGAGGAGATAAAACAGCTCGTATTGTTACTGTCTCCGAGCCACAAAGCATGGGTGATGGATTTTAGGCCAGATCCAGTGATCTCGTTTACATACGCACTGGTAGAATGGAAAAACAAAATCCCAGAGCATTTTAAAAGTCAGAGTATACAAGCCATAGATAATCAGATCTATCACTTGATACATACGCTGCCAGTGAAGGAAGAATGGTTTCAGACACCAAAGCCATCACTCCCACAATTATCTCCACCACTATCCCCTAAAGCAGAAAAGCTTAAGGAACTATTAAGCCCGGGATCACCGCTGGCCGCTATAGGGCCTGAATTGTTGAATGCTCTAGGAGACCTTGTAATTAAGTGCCAGAAAAGCAGTACGGTGCATGTGGAGGCCGGTTACCGGAAGCTTAGCACCTTCTCAGGGAAGCTCCCCGTCCCTGCGGGGGAGGAAGATTTTGACACTTGGGTGGAACAGGCATTGCAGGCAGTAGAAGCATGGGAGGTGCCTGAGGCACAGAAGAGACAGCGAGTCTTAGAAAGTCTGAAAGGTGCCGCGGCAGAAGCGGTGAAGAGCTTCCGGTTTGGAAATGAAAACTGTACAGCTCAAGATTGCCTGGCCATGCTGCAGGAAGAGTTTGGTCAGCTGGAGAAGGTGTCAGAGATGATTTATCAAATTGAACACACTCTCCAGCAGCCGAATGAGAAACTGTCAGAATATGTTAGAAGGCTGGACAGGCAGTTATGCAAGATTGTACGGAAGAAGGGAATGCTGCCCAAAGATGCAGATGAAGCACGCATGAAGCAGATCATGAGGGGAGCGCGGCGCTCAGACCCGGTCTGGCTGCACCTGAAAACCTCAGGAGGAGGAATGTCACTAACCTACTCTGATCTAATAAAAATTATTAGGGACGAAGAGGCGCTGGAGGAAGATCAGCAGGTGGCCAAGGAGAATGTCACACCTGTACCAGTGTTGGTCCATTCGGTCAAGAGCCCAGAAAGAGATGCGGAGGTTGACACTCTGAAATCGCAAATGGCCCAAGTGTTGGAGATGCTGACCTCTTTGATGGAGAAAGATCAGAGAAGACGAGAGAAACCAAGCCCAAGAAAGGAGTTGTTCCCGAACACCTCAGCACCGGCCTCCCTACAGGACCGAGAAGAGGTGATTTGCTATAACTGCGGAGGGAGTGGCCACTTTGCTAACGTATGCTCCAGCCCAAAGAAGAAGAGAACAGATAATTGCAAGCCGGCGGGAAACTCCAAAGGGGCCCCGGTGAAGGAGTCAACCGGGTGCCCATCATCTTCAGTGCGCTCCAAACTAAAAAAAAAGGCCAAGAATGGAGGAGACAAAACTCCTAGGAGGAGGTATAGTACACCCCCACCAAGATGTACCCCAGAGGGAGGGGGCAAGACCCCTCAGTGGAAGTACAGCACCCCAAAGAAGGAACATCCACCTAAAAGGAACAATAACATCCCTCAGCGGGTTTGTGCCCCCATTGAGAGGGAGAAAGTCAATGCATGCCAGGCTCAGGAAAAATTAAAGTCCAAAAGGAGCAGGGCAAGGGTCGAAAGCCAAAAAAAGAGGTGACCCCAGTCCGGCCATACCCAAAGGAACTGGTGGGCCCATCTCCTACTGTGCCCATTCAAGTGGAAGGAGTCTATACTAAAGCTCTTTTGGACACCGGAGCACAGGTGACTTTACTATACCGGGACTTCTATGATAGGCACTTGAGTCATCTGCCTATCCAGAAGATAGAAGAGCTGGAGATATGGGGACTTGGAACCCAGAGTTTCCCTTATGATGGGTACCTGCCCATAAAGATGACTTTCGACCCATCCGTGGCTGGGAAGGCTGAAGTGTTTGACACCCTGGCAGTTGTGTGTCCCCGGCCGCCTGGAGCCAGCAAGATTTCCCTGATCATTGGGACAAACACGGATCTAGTCAGGAGACTCCTGACCCCTCTAGTGAAAGAGAGAAACCATTCAGCCACCAAAATCCATCCCATGCTAAAGACGGCCTACCAACGACTGGTCTTAGAGCAGAAGACCCCGGGAGAGGGGATAGGGAAGGTGTGGAGACTTGGCAGAGAAGGAGTAGTGCTACAGCCCGGAGAAGTAACCTGTCTTAGGGCCACTGTGAAGCTTTCGTGGGAACAACCTGGCCCCTTTGTCATGCTGGAATCAGACCCAAGGGAAGAGTCCTCAGGCCTGGAAGTGATACCAGAAGTGATTCCGTTCAAGGCCCTGAAGAAGGCCCATGGCAGAGTTCCGGTGAGTGTTAGGAACACTACGGGAGGACCCATGGAGATCCCTGCCAGAGTGTTGCTTGGTCAGGTGAGCCCTGCTGCCCCGGTCACTTGGTCCGAAGTCAAGGGGACGGGTGACGGAGGAGATGTTTGGGAGAAACTGTCCGTGGAAAACCCGAACCTACCCAGGGCTTGGAAAGAAAGAGCCAAGGCCCAGCTGACCAGGTGGGAGAAGATCTTTTCCGAAGATGAATTCGATGTGGGGTGTGCAAGAAGTGCCACCCATCGGATCCGCCTCCAAGAAGATAAGCCCTTCCGAGAGAGGGTCAGGCGGGTCCCCCTGGCAGATCTGGAGGATCTGAGGGAACAACTTGTAGAACTAAAGAAGACTGGTGTTATCCGTGAGTCTAGAAGTCCCTATGCCTCCCCAATCGTGGTGGTCAGAAAGAAGAATGGGTCGTTGAGGCTTTGTATCGATTACAGGACTCTCAACAGGAGAACCATCCCTGACCAATACACCACGCCAAGGATAGAAGATGCCCTACAAAGTTTGTCTGGAGCCAAATGGTTCAGTGTGATGGACCTCAAGAGTGGGTACTATCAAATCCCTATGCACCCAGAAGACAGGGAGAAGACAGCCTTCATAACCCCGGTGGGATTCTTCGAATTCAATAGGATGCCTCAGGGTCTGTCTGGAGCTCCTGCTACCTTTCAACGCCTCATGGAGAAGACTGTTGGAGACATGAATCTTATAGAAGTCCTTGTGTACTTGGACAATGTCATTGTCTTTGGAAGAACCTTGGAAGAACATGAAGCCAGGTTGGAGAAAGTATTGAGAAGACTCAGCGAAGAGGGACTTAAGCTTTCCCCCGAGAAGTGTCGGTTCTACCAGTCTTCTGTGAACTATCTGGGGCACATAGTGTCTGAAGAAGGGGTGGCCACAGATCCTGAGAAGTTGGAAGCAGTCACTTCCTGGCCACGGCCCACCACAGTAACAGAGCTCAGATCCTTCCTGGGGTTCTGCTCCTATTATAGGAGGTTTGTGGAGGGGTTTGCTCGGATTGCCCGCCCGTTGAATGAATTGCTAAAGGCAGAAGGGGAAGAGGATGACTCAGGGCCCAGGAGGCCTGGTGAGTCAGTTCAAGATCAGTGGAACCCAAGGTGTGAAGAGGCCTTTCATGCTCTGAAGAGGAGCTTAACCACTGCCCCAGTCCTGGCCTACGCCGACCCTACCAGACCTTATGAATTACATGTGGATGCCAGCCATGAGGGTCTAGGTGGTGTACTCTACCAAGAACATGAAGGACAACTGCGACCAGTGGCCTATGTGAGCAGGAGCCTGACCCCCTCAGAAAAGTATTACCCCACTCATAAGCTGGAATTCCTGGCCCTCAAATGGGCGGTAGTAGACAAGCTAAAAGACTACTTGTATGGGGCAGAGTTTACTGTGAAGACAGACAACAACCCCCTGACCTACCTCTTCACCACCGCGAAACTAGATGCCACCGGACACAGGTGGTTGGCCGCATTGTCTGGATTCAACTTCAGTCTGAAGTACAGACCAGGAGCCGGAAATAGGGATGCAGATGCCCTGTCCCGGAGGTCTCATGCCACGACAAATGACTGGGAAGATTGGACCCAAGTGGCACCGGACGGGGTGCGGGCCCTTTGTCAAGGGGCTGAATTCCAAGCCAGAGGAGGCTCCAGAGCAGAAGAAATAGGGGTTACCATGGTAGGAGTCCCCAAACACTATTGTGGGGTAACTCAACTGGAGGAAGACAACCTACCGAGACTGTCCAAGAAGGAGTTGAGGTGTGACCAATTGGAAGACCCCATGGGGAGATTGGTCCTCGAAGCCCTGGAGAATCAGGATCCCAACAAATTCCTACATCACCCCTCAAAGGAGGCTTGCCTGTTGAGGAAGGAATTGGACAGGCTACAGGTACATCAGGGAGTGGTCTACCGAAGGGGCCCCTCTGATGACTCAGAAGATAAGTGGCAGTTATTTCTTCCAGAGAAGCACCGAGAGACTGTACTAATTGCCCTGCATGACCATCATGGTCACCTAGGGGCAGAAAGGACCTTCCAGCTCGTCAGAAATCGGTTCTATTGGCCCTGCATGAGGGCAGAAGTAGAGGAGTATTGCCATTCCTGTGCACGATGCATTCAGAGAAAGACCCTACCCCATCAAGCTGCCCCAATGGGCCACTTACAGAGTCAAGGCCCAATGGATCTGGTATGCATTGACTTTCTCTGCCTCGAACCCGACCTGAGTGGATTGGGGAATGTTCTGGTAATAACCGACCATTTCACCCGCTATGCTCAAGCTTTCCCAACCAAAGACCAGAAGGCATCCACCGTGGCCAAGATACTTATGGAGAAGTATTTTGTCCATTACGGACTACCACAGAGACTCCACTCAGATCAAGGAAGGGACTTTGAGAGTCGGTTGATCCGAAGACTTTTGGATTCATTAGGAATAAAGAAGACCAGAACCACGCCTTACCACCCACAAGGAGATGCTCAGCCGGAGAGATTTAACCGGACCCTGCTCAACATGTTGGGAACCTTAGAAACAGAGAAGAAGCAACACTGGAGTCAGCACATATCAGCCCTAGTACATGCCTATAACTGTACCACAAGTGACGCCACTGGCTACTCCCCTTATCGACTTATGTTTGGGAGAGAAGCAAGGCTACCTGTGGACCTGGCCTTTGGCACTTCTATAGACAATACCTCAGCTACATCCCACAAGGGATACGTGGACAGACTTAGACGTAGCTTGCAGGTGGCCTATGAACAAGCCCAGGCGGCTTCGGATCAAAGGGGGGCCCGCAACAAGAGAAATTTTGATCTGAAGGTTCGAGTGCAAGATCTGCAGCCCGGGGACCGAGTACTGCTACGCAATCTGGGGGTCCCTGGAAAACACAAGCTTGCCGACAGGTGGAGATCTGAGCCCTATGTTGTCTGTAGGAAGTTGCCCGGTTTGCCTGTCTACAAACTAAAGCCAGAAGGAAAGGTGGGTCCACTGAAGACGTGGCATCGGAACCACCTGCTCCCACTTGCTGAGGCAGTCAGAATACCTCCCGTGAGAGACTCCCCTGAACCGGCCTCTATCCTGGATATTCCTAGGCCGCACACTCGGTCCCAGACCTCTCGAGCCAAAGATGGGGAGGCCTCCCAATTGAGTACAGAAGAAGGTGGAGAACTGGACTGGCTGTGGCCTCCCTCGACTCTGGGAACGTCCGCCATAGATCTCCCAAATGGAGGGGATACCCCAGATGCAACGCTGAATCCGGAGGCTACTGAATTCATACCCTTCAGTCCCTCAGCTGATTACTGGGAAGATGTTCCTGACAATTGCGCAGAGGAGGACTCTAGAGATTCCATACGTCAGTCGACTTCTGAATCAGAGGTTCCAGAACCAGCAATGTTACCTGAACTTACTCCTGAAGAAGAGCCTGTGGTGCCAGAGTCAGAAGCACCAAGAGAGCAGAGGGCTCGCAGAGTCATCAGGCCTCCCAAGAAACTAACTTACCCCCAAATGGGGACGAGCTCAGAGGACTCTGTTGTAACGGCTAGGAGAAGTGTTGAACAACCTGATCCTTCCACCGTCCATTTGGTGGAGGGCAACCCCAGCTCACTCTCTGGCACAGTTAGGCAGGCCACTCATGGTAGTGTGACCTGTGGGCAAGAGAGTTCCATCCCAAAGTTTTGGTGGGAATTCCCTATGCCAACATCATGCTCGACATTGTCCAAAATGGTAAACAGTATTTGTTGAAGTTTATCTTTGGGGACCAAAGAGTTCAAGTGGGGGGAGTGTGTAGCGGGGTGTTCCCCTTTAATGCAGAGAGGCAAGAAGTTCCAGGTGAGAGGTGAGTCGAGAGGAAGTAAAGAGACATTATGGAAGTGAAAGCAGAGGAGAGAGAGACTACATCTCCCAGTACATCTTGCAGCACCCAGGGTGCCTTGCTCCAGAACAGAGACTGCTGGGGGAGACTTTATAAAGGGGAGGCGGAGTTTTGGTCGGTCTTTTTGGACACCCCTCTCCTAGCAAGAGGATGTCTGTGCTGAACTGCTGTGTGCACAAGGCCTGAAGCCTGGGCCGTGTGCTCCTTTCCAAAGAGCCCTCTGCCAGCCTAGCAGAGCCTTAGAGACATCTAATCCTCCTTGCTGCAGTACACCAGAAGGATTGAAGACTTGGATGTCGGTGGATTCCTGTTCCTAGACGAATCGATGGAGGAAACGGACTTTGACTTGCCCGGGTGGTGAGAGCTGTTTAAAGACAGATACCTTTATCTTTACTATTCGTTGGGATTACAAAGTTGTTCTTCAAGTGCACCACCGAAAAGATTGCTAGCGAATATTGTTTCACTGAACTTCCATTTAGATCAGTCAGGCCTGACTGCATAGGTAGACATTGCTGGGTGTTAGTCTACCCATGAGGGGAAGTAGCTGTAAAAGGGCAGCGCTAGAGTTGCATAGCAATACTTTATTATTCTGATTACTCTGTTTATCTTTATTACTGTTTATTGCAGGGATCTGCAACTTGTTATACTGTTGTTTATTACTTGCCCATTAGCCTCAGTAAAATATCTGGGTAAAGTACATTTGGTGTCAGTTCCGCTTACTTTAATAGGAGTTTTAAAGTATATTCTGTGTATGTTTGTTATAGGACTGTGTCACCAACAGTTGCGGTCACGCGGTCCTATCCCTCTATCACCAGCTGTGCCACGGGAGGTTAGAGCCGATTGCCAGGGGTTGACAGCAGTGCACTACAGGGCTCAAATCAATATCAGCGGCTCTCTTAACTGGGGGTAGCGCTACATAAGGATGTGTCCTCCTTCCATCCAGGGTGTAATCTGTCAGTGTCCTCTCCTGCCGACCCTTATCTGCTTACTCTGCATAGTACACTGAGAGGCTTGCTCGCTTTATGCTGACACACACACTCGAGTTTCTGAGAAGTGCTGAACTCTGGCTGCTGGGGGGAGAGCTGACAGGATTTGAACCCAGATGGATCTGTAATGTTGGTCAGTCAGTGCTTTGCATGTTACTTGCCTTTCTACCATCTCTCCATTTCATCTGTACACTGCAGTCTGTCTCAGATGTTTCTTCTGAATGCCGCTGCCTGGCTGGACTCCAGAACATACAGGAAGGAGGTGGGTGGAGCTAAACAGAAGGCGCGGAGGAGGAAGTTAAATCTCCTCCGCTGTGATAGGTCTCTGCCTCTCTCCTGCTCTGACGTCACTGGTTGCTACACGCCAAGCGGGCGGCAGGTAGCAACCAGTTTGGGCACTGAGTCAGCGGCAGTGGTGAATAAAGTAAAAGGGGTCTCTGCCAGCTGGGGTCCACCACAGGCTGACAGTGAGAGACAGAGATGATGAAAAGGCTATTTTAGGGGGCATTAGATCGGCCCAGGTCCAGGGGCAATTCCGGGACACTGTATTGTCCCGGAATGAAGGTGCCCGGGACACAAGTATGAATTAAGGGGCAATCCCGGGCAATCCGGGACACGTGGTCACCCTAAGCGCCACTCCTGTCACACTGATGGCAGGTATGGGGGATCAAGATCAGCCACCAGTACCCAGAAATACCAGCCAGAAGTACCACACAGCAGTACCCAGAAGTACCACACAGCAGTACCCAGAAATACCAGCCAGCAGTACACACCCGTACCACCCAGCAGTACCCAGAAGTACCACCCAGCAGTACACACTAGTACCCAGAAGTACCAGCCAGCATTACCCAGAAGTACCAGCCAGCACCACCCACCAGTACCCAGAAGCACCACCCACCAGTACCCAAAAGTACCACCCAGAAGTACCAGCCACCAGTACCCAGAAGTACCAGCAAGCAGTACCCACAAGCACCACCCAGCAGTATCAAAAAGTACCCAGAAGTACCAGCCAGCAATACCCAAAAGTACCAGCCACTAGTACCCATAAGCACCACCAAGCAGTACCAAAAATTACCCACCAGTACCCAGAAGTACCAGCCAGCAGTACCCACCAGTACCCAGAAGTACCATCCAGCAGTACCCACCAGTACCCAGAAGTACCAGCCAGCAGTACCATCCAGCAATAACCTCCAGTACCCAGAAGTACCAGCCAGCAGTACCCACCAGTACCAGCCAGAATTACCAGCCAGCAGTAACCTCCAGTACCAGCCAGCAGTGCCCACCCAGCAGTACACACCAGTACTCACCAGCAGTACCATCCAGAAATATCCACCAGTACTCGCCAGCAGTACTTCCCAGTACCAGCCAGCAATACTTGCCAGCAGTACCCACCAGTACCAGCCAGCAGTACCATTACTACTTGCCAGTACCAGCCAGCAGTACTTTCCAGCAATACCCACCAGAACAAGGCAGTGGTACCCACCAGTACCAGAAAGCAGTACCCATCAGTACCAGCCAGCAGGACCCACCAGCCGTACCTGCCCTGAAAGACAGCCAGCAGAAGCCACCAGCCATACCCATCTAGGAGACAGCGATCCCTGTAGAATCCTGAAGAAGAAGTGAAGATTGAGGTCAGTTAAGGTGCAGGTAAACCACAGTGGATCAGTGTGAAAGCAGCTTTAGGCTCCTTTCACCTGATCACCTCTATAGAGCGGCAGATTTAACCTGACCTGCGTCCTTTTACACCCGCCTATCTCCAATCCAATCTGCTTAAAAAAACAGAAGGGAATCCGTCCCCTTCTCTCTGGGCGGATCGGAGGGCCCATAGAGTAGAGCGGGCTGTGTCCCTGTCTGCTCTGCATATGCAGAGTGGATACAGACCTGTCATCTGCCAGCTCTGCTAATTGTGGCCCACGACCAGCTGTCAAGTCGCTAAAGTGGCCCTCGCTCTTCAAAAGCTTGGGCACCACTGGTTTACACTATTGAATGTACAGAGTCAGAGCCTGGATAACACAGGGTTATATGAATGGACATAACATAACTTCACATACAGAGTGCCAGGGGCTGGCTTATGTAGCTACGCATTTACACCTTATAACAAGAGATCATTTTTATTCAGTAGTACTGTTGTATGATTTATCCTTGTATATATTAGTAAATGTCACAGTGGCGGTGCGTCCATTAATGGCGCATGGGCGCCACACCCTCTCTCCAGCCACCCCCCTGTGTATAATGGATAGATTCATGCATTGCATGAATCTATCCATGGCCATGGCCACCCCCTATTCAGGCGTTCGGCCCCTTTTCGGATGACGGGTGCCTGAATTGCAGCGGCGGGGGGTATGTTGAAGCACCTGATTAGAGCCATTGGCTCTAATAGGCTTCAAATAAGTTACGAGCCCACCCAGGTGTGTTAGAAAAGTGAATGAATATTTGCTTTCCTAACACTGAACCGCCTCTCCACCAATCAGATGCGTGGGTCTGTTACCCATCACCTGATTGGCTAAAAGGACAGGCGCTATGATTTGACGCCTATCGGGAGGAGGGGAGGAGATGCACAGAGGACACGGGAGCTGCCGCACAGGAGCTGAATGACCCGCTGCAAGGTCTCACCACTCGCTGCCGACACCCGCATGCCTGCCTGACCTGCCACGAGACAGGGTAAGGGCCGGGCATACGGCGGATGCGGGGTCACGGTGGCACTATTTGATGGGGCACAGTGGCAGCGTTTGATGGGCACAGTGGCAGCATTTGATGGGGCACAGTGGCAGCGTTTGATGGGCACAGTGGCTGCGTTTGATGCGCACAGTGGCTGCGTTTCTTTGGCACAGTGGCTGCGTCTCTTTGGCACAGTGGCTGCAATTAATGGGCACAGTGGCTGCATTTGATGGGCACAGTGGCTGCAATTGATGGGCACAGTGAGGCTGCAATTGATGTTTTTTTTTTTCCCAGAAGTTTGTCTGCGCCCCCCAAAAAAAATTTGAGCACCAGCCGCCACTGGTAAATGAGTACAATAGTGTTTTTTTTATAGACATCGCTATTTGACCACTTCTCAGCCCCCAACTCCCCCCAGCTTGTATCACCCCCCCCCATACCACTTCATACATCCAGCTGAGGGACATCATTCCATAGTCACCTATCTTTCCCTTATCTGTCCAATATCGCTCACTGGTCACCTCACAGACACTGCAAGAAATCCCTCCCCATTTTGTCGCTGGCAATGCTGGCAAAATGCAGCCCATGTGTCTGTGTTCCATTAATTTTTAGTGGACCCTAAATTGCAGTGTTGACTTGTAAGATAGAGAAAGGAACTGAGGACACATTCAGTATGTACAGGAGAGGAGCGTGGAGGGTATGACAGTGGGCAGTATGTACAGGAGAGGAGAGCGGAGAGTACGACAGTGATCAGTATGTACAGGAGAGGAGTGTGGAGGGTAAGACAGTGTATGAACCCTCCGCACTCCTCTCCCATACATACTGCCCAGTGTCATACCCTCCACACTCCTCTCCTGTACATACTGATCACTGTCGTTCTCTCCGCTCTCCTCTCCTGTACATACTGCCCACTGTCATACCCTCCACAGTCCTCTCATGTACATACTGATCACTGTCGCACTCTCCGCTCTCCTCTCCTGTACATACTGATCACTGTCGTACTCTCAGACTGACACACAGCACCACCGATCACCACGCTGCGTGCCCCCATGGGCACGTGCAGGCTAGTTATCCTGATCACGTAATATGACGTCCGGTCAGGATAACGCAACCACTTTGCGCACATCATATTGCTATATGGCGGGCAGGAAGTGGTTAATAAATGAATAAAAAAAAAAGCTTTCTAATCCTGCTTCTTTTTCTGAGCTACACTTACTGTATTAGACCCATCAGTTATCAATTTTGCCAGGCTCACTTCTGTAGACTATGGAACACACCCCCATGTTATAGAGATGAGAAATGGGTCTAATAAAGCTTTTTTTTTCTTTTCAACACCTCCATGTCTTCCTTAAATCTCTTCACAATCTCTCCAGTGTATCCCCAAAAAAGAAAATATATAGGGTAGTATCTTCCAAAGTATAATATTAAAATCTAGAGGCCGATCTGCTGACAGCCGAAAAATGTACTCCTGCTCAGGGGCTCACCGGTGCTTCTCAGGCTTACCTTTACCGCTGCCCAAGGAATGATCCGACAGTGCGACCGTCTGGTCCCATATGCCACAGATCGACTCTGTGGCCTTGGAGGACTGGAGCAATGTCATGACATCACTTTTGGTACAGGTTGAGAGAAAAACAAAACAAATTAAAGCAAAAAATCTAAAAAATTCAAGGTAAAGAACAGATTTAAAATATACGAAAGAGAGAAATAGCCGCTCCAGGCAGGTGTATCTTGGTAAAATCCTTCTCTCAGAAACCGAGGGTGCTGGCAATGCACATGGCAATTGGGAACAAAAAGTAGTTAGGACAGCTGCACTCCAATCCAACGTAGTTTATTAAAAGGAAACAGGCACTACAAATAACAGCATGAACCCAGGACAACTGACGCGTTTCACACACTATTCAGTGCTTACTCATAGCTAACTACTTTTTGTTCCTAAATAAGAGATTTGGGGTTTTCTTGACCCCAGATCTCTCCATAAAGAGGACCTGTCATCCTTATATCTTTTTACAAGGGATGTTTACATTCCTTGTAATAGGAATAAAAGTGCTAAAAAAAAATTAAACGGACAGTACCGGTATGGTGATTCACACAATAGAGCAGCCTTGCCGCCATATATGTCGTTAAAGGGGTTGTAAATGTAGCGCTACCCCCAGTTAAGAGAGCCGCTGGTTTGATTTCGGGCCCTGAGTACAGCTCCACCAACCCCCGGCAATCTTGTCTAGTCTCCTATGGCACAGTTAGTTTAGGGATTATACTTGAATCACAAGCAAACAGTATTGCAAGGGTAACCTCTTTGGTCTGAAACAACACACTGATGCGAGAGATCAAATATAACGGTTTTACTTTTGTCTTAGAAGGCATAAGCAGAACATAACACATACAACTTGCTTACAGAGCCCTGCAGCATTTGGTATAGCACACAATAATGGCGCAGCGCGGTAATCCACCACGCGCAGCTATTATGGTGTACGCGCCCTATGGCGCACTAAACAATGGTCTATCTCCCCTCCCTGGTCAGGCCTGACACAGAATTAATCTCAGTCTTTTCTAAAGGGGTTTCTTTGCATGCAAACTTTCGGTGGTGCACTTGATGAACAGTATTTTGTAATCCACAAGGTAGGCAGTCACAAGGAACACTATACTGGAGACCCTTTAACCCTGTCCTGCTACTGGTTTCCAGTGGAACAGCAAACAAACGATCAGTGGGCCAAGGCAGTCTATAGGCCTAAACACGGTACAGTCTATTGGATTGAGCAAGTGCTCGCTCACCACTCCGGACACGATCCCAGTCCAGGACTTCCACCTGCTGTGTCTCCGCACACAGCGTCCGCCACGATCGGGTCCCTGATCCAACTGATGTCCTCACTCGACAAGTCAGATGCCACCCAGGCTCCGCAGTGGGGTGGAAGGCTCTCCAGAAGTTGCGCAAGGCCCCAGGCTTCAGGCCTTGCACTGCAGCAGATCCGCACAGGAAGAAACTGTTGCATGCAGCGTGGTGTCCAAAGAGGCCAAGCTCTGCCTCGCCTCCTTCTTAAATAGCCCCTCCCATGAGTCTCTGCAGTGGCCAATTGCACTCTGGGTGCCGAACGGGGTTCTGGGTAACGTAGTCCCGGGGCCTTAAAGGAGACCCCGCTACACACTCCCCCCACTTAAACTCTTTGGTCCCCAAAGATAACTTTTAACATACACTACGTACAAATGTAGACAATGTTGTGTACGATGTCGGCAAAAGGAACTCCCACCAAAACTGAGAGGTTGAATTCCCCTGCCCACAGGTCACACTATCATGAGTGGTCTGCCTAACTGTGCCAGAGGACGAGCTGGGGTTGCCCTCCACTAAATGAACAGTGGAGGGAACTGGATGCTCTGTACTCCTTCTTGCAGTGACCACTGTTTCTTCTGAACTCTTCCCCATTTGTGAGTAAGTCAGCTTCTTAGGAGGCCTTATAACTTTTCTAGCTCTTTGCTCTCTTGGGACTTCTGGCTGGGACACTGCAGGCTCCTCTTCTGGAGCAGACTTGAGGGATTCTGCTGGCTCTGAAACACTTGGCTCAGGATCCTGGAGGTACATAGAGTCCCTTGGGTCCTACTCTGAGTATGTGTCACAGGCGTCTTCCCAGTAATCTGACAAAGGACTGGATGGAACGAACTCAGTAGCTTCTGCATTCAGTGTTCTGTCTATAGTATCTCTGGTAGGGGGAAGATCTACAGCAGAAGTTCCTGGAGTTGGGGAAGGCCATTTCCAATCAAGCTCCTGTCTCTCATCTTCACTTTGTTCAGAGGTCTCTACATCTTTATTTTGAGAGGACTGAGACCGAGTGTTTGGCCTAGAGGTATCAAGAATGGAGTCTGGGCTTGGGGAGTCCCTCGCAGGAGGTATCCAAACTGCTTCAGCAAGTGGGAGTAAGTGGTTCCGGTGCCAGGTCTTCAGTGGGCCCACCTTCCCTTCTGGCTTCAACTTATAAACAGGTAGGCCTGGCAGCTTCTTACAAATGACATAGGGTTCAGGTCTCCATCTGTCTGCAAGCTTGTGTTTTCCAGGGACTCCCAGGTTTCGTAGCAGAACTCGGTCTCCAGGCTGCAGGTCCTGGATCCGAACCTTCAGGTCAAAGTTCCTCTTGTTGCGGGCCCCCCTTTGGTCTGAAGCCGCTTGGGCCTGTTCATGAGCCAACTTCAAGCTGTGTCTGAGTCTGTCCACATATCCCTTGTGAGAGGTGGCTGAGGAATGATCTATGGAGGTGCCAAAGGCCAGGTCCACAGGTAACCTTGCTTCTCTTCCGAGAACATGAGACGGTAGGGGGAGTAGCCTGTAGCATCACTGGTGGTACTATTGTAAGCATGTACTATAGCCGCTATGTGCTTGCTCCAATACTGTTTCTTCTCGCTATTCAGGGTCCCCAACATATTGAGCAAAGTTCGGTTGAATCTCCCTGGTTGAGCATCCCCTTGTGGGTGGTAAGGAGAGGTTCGGTTCTTCTTGATCCCTAAGGAATCCAGGAGCTTCCGGATCAGCCGACTCTCAAAGTCCCTCCCTTGGTCTGAGTGAAGTCGCTGTGGTAGCCCATAATGAACAAAATACTTCTCCATAAGTACCTTGGCCACCGTGGAGGCCTTCTGATCTTTGGTGGGGAAAGCCTGGGCATACCGGGTGAAATGATCGGTTATCACAAGAACATTTCAAAGTCCACTCAGGTCGGGTTTGAGGCAGAGAAAATCAATGCATACCAAATCCAGCGGGCCTTGACTTTGCAGATGGCCCATTGGGGCAGCTTGATGGGGTAAAGTCTTCCGCTGGATGCAGCGTGCACATGAATGGCAGTACTCCTCTACTTCAGCCCTCATGCAGGGCCAATAGAAGCGACTTTTAACAAGTTGGAAAGTTCTTTCAGCCCCTAGGTGTCCATGATTGTCATGCAGGGCAACCAAGACAGTTTCTCTGTGTTTCTCGGGAAGAAACAGTTGCCATTTGTCTTCCAGGTCATCAGAGGGGCCCCTTCAGTAGACCACTCCCTGATGCACCTGCAATCTATCCCACTCTTTCCTCAACAGGCAAGCTTCCTTTGAAGGATGGCGCAGGAGTCTATTTGGATCCTGATTTTACAGGGCATCCAGGACCAATCTCCCCATGGGGTCTTCCAATTGGTCACATCTCAACTCCTTCTTTGACAGTTTTGGCAGATTATCTTCTTCCAACTGGGTTACTCCACAGTATTGCTTGGGAACTCCTACCATGGTAACTCCTATCTCTTCTGCCCTTGAGCCTCCTCTGGCTTGAAGTTCAGCCCCTTGACAAAGGGCCCGCACCCCGTCTGGTGCCACTTGGGTCCAGTCTTCTATATCACTGGTAGGGGCATGAGATCTTCTAGACAGGGCGTCTGCATCTCGATTCCTAGCCCCCGGCCTGTACTTTAGGCTGAAATTGAACCCAGACAGTGCAGCCAACCACCTATGTCCTGTGGCATCCAGCTTTGCTGTTGTTAAGAGATAAGTAAGGGGGTTGTTGTCGTTTTTCACAGTGAATTCTGCCCCATACAGGTAGTCTTTAAGTTTGTCAACTATGGCCCACTTGAGGGCCAGGAACTCCAACTTATGAGTGGGGTAGTTCTTTTCAGAGGGGGTCAGACTTCTGCTCACATAAGCAACGGGTCGCAGTTGTCCTTCGTGCTCCTGATAGAGCACTCCTCCCAGACCGTCATGACTGGCGTCTACGTGGAGTTCATAAGGTCTCTTTGGGTCTGCATAGGCCAAGACAGGGGCGTGGTTAGGCTTTTTTTTAACATCTGAAAGGCCTCTTCACACTTTAGATTCCACTGGTCTTGGACTGACTCTCCCGGCGTCCTGGGACCCGAGTCCTCCTCTTCCCCTTCTGTCTTGAGTAGTTCATTCAGGGGTCTGGCAATTCGGGCAAACCCCTCCAAGAACCTTCTGAATTAGGAACAGAACCCCAGGAAGGATCTGAGTTCTGTTACCGTGGTAGGCCGTGGCCAGGAAGTAACTGCCTCCAACTTCTCAAGGTCTGTGGCCACTCCTTCTTCAGACACTGTGTGCCCCAGATAGTTAACGGAAGATTGGTAGAACCTACACTTCTCTGGCGAAAGCTTGAGTCCCTCCTCACTGAGTCTCCTCAAAACCTTCTCCAGTCTCTCTTCGTATTCTTCCAAGGTCCTCCCGAAGACAATGACATTGTCTAAGTACACAAGGACCTCGATAAGGTTCATGTCTCCTACAGTCTTTTCCATGAGACGTTGGAAGGTGGCTGGGGCTCCTGACAGTCCCTGGGGCATTCGGTCGAATTCAAAGAACTCCACTGGGGTTATGAAGGCTGTGTTCTCCTTGTCTTCCGGATGCATAGGGATCTGATAGTATCCACTCTTGAGGTCCATCACGCTGAACCACTTGGCTCCAGACAAGCTCTGTAGGGCATCCTCTATCCTCGGAGTGGTGTACTGGTCAGGGATGGTTCTCCTGTTGAGGGTCCTGTAGTCTATACACTACCTCAACGATCCATTCTTCTTTCTGACTACTACTATCGGAGAGGCATAGGGACTTCTAGACTCCCGGATCACACCGGTCCTCTTGAGTTCTCTGAGTTGTTCCCTCAGATCTTCCAGGTCTGCTAGTGGGACTCGCCTGACTCTTTCCCTGAAGAGCTTGTCTTCCTTGAGGCGGATTCGATGGGTGGCACTCCTCGCACACCCCACATCGAACTCATCTTGAGAGAAGATCTTCTTCCACCTGGTCAACTGGGCCTTGGCTCTCTCTTTCCAAGCCCTGGGCAGGTTTGGGTTCTCCATGGAGAGTTTCTCCCAAACATTCCCTCCTTGACCCGTCTTCTCCACCTCCGACAGAGCAACTGGAGTAGCAGGGCTCACCTGGCCCAGCAACATCCTGGCTGGGATCTCCATGGGGCCATCCGTGGTATTCCTGACACTCACAGGTACATTACAGTGAGCCTTCTTCAGGGCCCTCAGTGGGACCACTTCCTGGGATTACTTCTAAACCCAAGTGCTCTCCCCTTGGATCGGGTTCCAACATGACAAAAGGTCCCGGTTGCTCCCAAGTAAGCTACACAGTGGCTCTGAGACAGGTTACTTCACCGGGCTGCAACACCACTCCCTTCTTTCCAAGTCTCCAAACCTTCCCCACTCCCTCTTCCGGGGCCTGTTGCTCCAAGACCAACCGCTGGTAGGCTGTCTTCAACATGAGGTGGATCTTGGTGGCCATGAGGCCTTTCCTGCATGCAAGAGGGGTCAGGAGCCTCCGGACCAGGTCCGTGTTCATCCCTATTATTAAGGAACTCTTATTGGCTCCAGGCGGCCAAGGGCACACAACTGCCAGAGTGTCAAACACTTCAGCCTTCCCGGCCACAGATGGGTCGAAGGTCAGTTTTATGGGCAGATAGCCATCATAGGAGAAGCTCTGGGTCCCGATACCCCATATTTCTAGTTCCTCTATCTTCTTGATGGGCAGGTGGCTTAAGTGTTTGTCATAAAAGTCCCGGGACAACAGGGTCACCAGCGCCCCAGTATCCAATATGGCTCTTGTGTAGACTCCCTCTACTTGGACAGGTACTATCGGGGAGGGGCCCACCAGCTTCTCTGGATATCGCTTCAAAGGGGTCTCCTTCTTCAGATCTTTGTGTTTTCCTTTTGGACTTTCTTCCTTCCATTTCTCTTTGGACTTAAGTCTTTC
Organism: Rana muscosa; assembly: GCA_029206835.1. NCBI lineage: Eukaryota > Metazoa > Chordata > Amphibia > Anura > Ranidae > Rana > Rana muscosa. The sequence continues at coordinate 362,308,457 of CM055118.1, read as the reverse complement.
TTGGGCCTGGTATGCATTGATTTCTTTCCTTTTAATGGGTGTACAGACTCTCTGAGGGACACTATGTTTTCTTTCTGGGGTGTATTCCCGCTGTGGAATACTGTGCTTCTTCTGAGGAGTTCTATCCTCTCTTTTCTTGGGCTTCTCAGTCAGTTTGGAGCTCACTGAAGATGATGGGCACCCAGTTGACTCCTTCACCGGGGCCCTCTGGAGTTTACCGCCGACTTGTGGTTATCTGCTTTCTTTTTCTTGGGACTGGAACATATAGCTGCAATATGGCCAATCCCTTCACAGTTAAAACAGATCACATCCCCCCAATCTTGTAGGGGAATGGGCACTGAAGCATCTGAGAACAACTCCTTCTTTGGTCCTTCCCTCTCAGGAACCTTTGAATCTTTTGCAATCAGGGAGGTCAGCATCTCTAACACCTGAGACATCTGTGATTTTAAAGCGTCTACTTCTGGGTCTCTTTCTTTCGTCATCACTGAGTTGACTATCACTGGTGCAGCAGAGGTATGTGTCTTAATCACTTGATGATCCACCTGTAGTGACTCCTTATCCCTAATAATTTTTATCAGATCAGAGTAAGTTAGTGACATTCCCCCTCCAGAGGTTTTCAGGTGAAGCCAGACTGGATCCGAGCGTAACGCTCCCTTTAACACTTGCTTCATTCTTGCCGCATCTGTGTCTTGGGACAACATCCCTTTCTTTAACACGATCTTGCAAAGCATCTTGTTTAGTCTTCTCACATACTCTGAAAGCTTCTCTTTTGGCTGTTGGAAAGTATGTTCGAATTGGTACACTAGCTCTGTCACCTTTTCTAGCTGACCAAACTCCTCTTGTAACATGGCTAAACAGTCCTGAGCTGTGCAATCAGCATTGCCAAACCGGAAACTTTTCACCGCTTCTGCTGCCGCGTCTTTCAAACTTTCTATCACGCGCTGTCTCTTCTGCGCTTCAGGCACCTCCCATGCCTCTACTGCTAGTAGTGCCTGCTCAACCCAGGTATCAAAATCTTCTTCCCCTACAGGGACAGGAAGCTTCCCTGAGAATGTCTTTAGTCTGCGGTAGCTAGGCTCTACATGTACCGTGCTTGTCCTCTGGCACTTTGTCAGCAGATCAGAAAGGACGTTTATTAATTCTGGTGCTATGGTAGTGACCGGTGCCGTCGGGGGCGACGCCCTTTCTCTTCTTTCAGGTGAGAGACGGGGGGGCCCTTGTGGTGATCCCGTTGGGGATGACTCTGTCTTAATGGTTATTGCGTGCGCCAACTTATAAGTTCTATTGTCTGGCGCGCACACACTTTTGCGGTTAAAGGTTTCCGGCATTCCGTCCCACCACTCTATCAGCGCATACTGGTATGAGATGTTTGGGTCTGACTTCATGTCCATCACCCACGGTGTATGATCTGGGGACAGTGACACCACAAGTTTCTCCACCGTCTCTGTTGACCATTCATCTCCTGGAAGGCTGATGACCACCGACTGTTCTGGTTCTGTCTTAGCTTCCTCGCACCACACTCTAACCTCTGAGGGGTCCATGCCGGTACTTTTGGCGTGTTCACCTGCTGTATCAGGATCCCGGACTCGGAGCCCCCATGTGTAGCGCTACCCCCAGTTAAGAGAGCCGCTGGTTTGATTTCGGGCCCTGAGTACAGCTCCACCAACCCCCGGTAATCTTGTCTAGTCTCCTATGGCACAGTTAGTCTAGGGATTCTACTTGAATCACAAGCAAACAGTATTGCAAGGGTAACCTCTTTGGTCTGAAACAACACACTGATGCGAGAGATCAAATATAACGGTTTTTCTTTTGTCTTAGAAGGCATAAGTAGAACATAACACATACAACTTGCTTACAGAGCCCTGCAGCATTTGGTATAGCACACAATAATGGCACAGCGCGGTAATCCACCACGCACAGCTATTATGGTGTAGGCGCCCTATGGCGCACTAAACAATGGTCTATCTCCCCTCCCTGGTCAGGCCTGACACAGAATGAATCTCAGTCTTTTCTAAAGGGGTTTCTTCGCATGCAAACTTTCGGTGGTGCACTTGATGAACAGTATTTTGTAATCCACAAGGTAGGCAGTCACAAGGAACACTATACTGGAGACCCTTTAACCCTGTCCTGCTACTGGTCTCCAGTGGAACAGCAAACAAACGATCAGTGGGCCAAGGCAGTCTATAGGCCTAAACATGGTACAGTCTATTGGATTGAGCAAGTGCTCGCTCACCACTCCGGACGCGATCCCAGTCCGGGACTTCCACCTGCTGTGTCTCCGCACACAGCGTCCGCCACGATCGGGTCCCCGATCCAACTGATGTCCTCACTCGACAAGTCAGATGCCACCCAGGCTCCGCAATGCGGTGGAAGGCTCTCCAGAAGTTGCGCAAGGCCCCAGGCTTCAGGCCTTGCACTGCAGCAGATCCGCACAGGAAGAAACTGTTGCCTGCAGCGCGGTGTCCAAAGAGGCCGAGCTCTGTCTCGCCTCCTTCTTAAATAGCCCCTCACATGAGTCTCTGCGGTGGCCAATTGTACTCTGGGTGCCGAACGGGGTTCTGGGTAACGTAGTCCCGGGGCCTTAAAGGAGACCCCGCTACATAAAGGTAGATGTTTTTTCACCTTAATGCATTCTATGCATTAAGGTGAAAAAACATCCGTGCATTAGCAGCCCCCCCGAGCCCCCATTTACTTACCTGACCCCTCGAAAGTCCAGCGCCGTGAACGCTCATTCATTGGTTGATTGAAAGCAGTGCAGCCATTTGCTTGCCGTCAATCACATCCAATGACGTGGCGCGCCGGGGGGCGGGGCTGAGTGATACAGTGACCGGCTATGGCTGCCGGCTGTATCATGGGAGCACGCCCGCAAGAACATTCCACCATGCGAGAGAGCTTGCATGAACGTGGAAAGTTCTTGTGGGGGGGAGCCGAGACAGCCGCCGAGGAACCCCAGAAGACCAGGATTGGGGCCACTCGAAAAACAAGCTGCACAGTGGAGGTAAGTATAACATGTTTGTTATTTTACAAAAAAAAAATTCCTTTAGTGTTCCTTTTTTTATGTGGTTAAAGTGCATTTTTTCCAAAGAAATTGTGCTTGAAAAACCGCTGTGCAAATACCGCGTGACATAAAAAAATTGCAACAATCCCCATTATATTCCCTAGGGTATAATGTTTGGAGGTTATAAGTAATTTTCTATAAAAAAAAACTGATTTAAACTGATAAACAAAAAGTGTCAGAAAAAGCCTGGTCTTCAAGTGGTTAAAGCAAATCCAACAAACCATTTCTTAAACTGAAAAACAAAAATGCCAACTGCTCTAATTAATTTATATCTCTCTTTATAAAGTAAAGTGCACATGTACACTAGTTGGCCAACAAATGAAAGAAAAAAGGAAAGACCCACTGCTTTATTGTATTCTTCTACTTGTGCTTATGTATTTATTTCCAAAGCCTACCAAACATGTTTTAAATTTAAAGGTCTTCGATGGTATATTTAACATATCAAAAGGGAGAAAATAAGAAAAGTTCTTTGTTAGATTTTACAAACAATGTGGTAATATGGCGCACTCTGGATGTGGCTAAATATTACTGACAACAATAGGGTGGGTTGGGTAATTGAGCTGGGCATTTAAAAGAGTCCATCAAAATCACAATTAGGGATGAGCTTCGTGTTCGAATCGAACATACGTTCGACTCGAACATCGGCTGTTCGATCGTTCGACGAAGATCGAACGATTTGGGCCGTTCGCGCCAAATTCGAGTGACGCGAACGGCCCACAATGCACTACGCCATCGCAGTGTCATCCAGGCGCTGTGATTGGCCAAGCATGCACTGTGACCCCGCATGCTTGGCCAATCACAGCGCCGGCAGCGAGGAGAGCAATGATTGGCCACAGGCAGGATGCCTGTGGCCAATTATTGCTGAGGGTGTTTAGTACACGCCCCACACTATAAAAGGCCGCCAGCACGGCGGCCTAGTGTAGTGTGTTCCGGAGCAGGGATAGAGCAGCATAGGCAGGGACAGTGACTTTTATTTCTTTCTTGCTTAACCTGGATTCCTTTAGTTTAGGGAAAGAGAAGGATAGGTAGGGAGAGTGTCAGTGTGTTTTGTGCTTGTGCTATAGTGTGCTTAAAAAAAACATTTTTTCTAGGGACAGAAAACTGTAGGTAGGGAGAGTGTCAGTTTCTTTCACTGTGTAAGTCCTTGTTTCTAGGGACCTGGAAGGACAGTGAGTGAATTCTCCTTGTGCTATATTGTGCTTAAAAAAAAACATTTTTTCTAGGGACAGAAAACTGTAGGTAGGGAGAGTGTCAGTTTCTTTCACTGTGCAAGTCCTTGTTTCTAGGGACCTGGAAGGACAGTGAGTGAATTCTCCTTGTGCTATATTGTGCTTAAAAAAAAACATTTTTTCTAGGGACAGAAAACTGTAGGTAGGGAGAGTGTCAGTTTCTTTCACTGTGTAAGTCCTTGTTTCTAGGGACCTGGAAGGACAGTGAGTGAATTCTCCTTGTGCTATATTGTGCTTAAAAAAAACATTTTTTCTAGGGACAGAAAACTGTAGGTAGGGAGAGTGTCAGTTTCTTTCACTGTGCAAGTCCTTGTTTCCAGGGACCTGGAAGGACAGTGAGTGAATTCTCCTTGTGCTATATTGTGCTTAAAAAAAACATTTTTTCTAGGGACAGAAAACTGTAGGTAGGGAGAGTGTCAGTTTCTTTCACTGTGTAAGTCCTTGTTTCTAGGGATCTGGAAGGACAGTGAGTGAATTCTCCTTGTGCTATATTGTGCTTAAAAAAAACATTTTTTCTAGGGACAGAAAACTGTAGGTAGGGAGAGTGTCAGTTTCTTTCACTGTGCAAGTCCTTGTTTCCAGGGACCTGGAAGGACAGTGAGTGAATTCTCCTTGTGCTATATTGTGCTTAAAAAAAACATTTTTTCTAGGGACAGAAAACTGTAGGTAGGGAGAGTGTCAGTTTCTTTCACTGTGCAAGTCCTTGTTTCTAGGGACCTGGAAGGACAGTGAGTGAATTCTTCTTGTGCTATATTGTGCTTAAAAAAAACATTTTTTCTAGGGACAGAAAACTGTAGGTAGGGAGAGTGTCAGTTTCTTTCACTGTGTAAGTCCTTGTTTCTAGGGACCTGGAAGGACAGTGAGTGAATTCTCCTTGTGCTATATTGTGCTTAAAAAAAACATTTTTTCTAGGGACAGAAAACTGTAGGTAGGGAGAGTGTCAGTTTCTTTCACTGTGCAAGTCCTTGTTTCTAGGGACCTGGAAGGACAGTGAGTGAATTCTCCTTGTGCTATATTGTGCTTAAAAAAAAAACATTTTTTCTAGGGACAGAAAACTGTAGGTAGGGAGAGTGTCAGTTTCTTTCACTGTGTAAGTCCTTGTTTCTAGGGACCTGGAAGGACAGTGAGTGAATTCTCCTTGTGCTTTATTGTGCTTAAAAAAAACATTTTTTCTAGGGACAGAAAACTGTAGGTAGGGAGAGTGTCAGTTTCTTTCACTGTGCAAGTCCTTGTTTCAAGGGACAGAGAAGGACACCTGAAGGTAGCCCTTATTGCTTTTTTCCCATCTCCCTGCAGGCCATCTATTAGAATGTCTGGAAGGCAAACAAGGAGAGGCAGACAGTCAGGAGGCAATAAAAGAGGGCAAGCAGGCTCTGTGTCTGGGGGCAACAGTGCTGGTCGTGGACGCGGTGCATTGTCATCAGCACATGGCCATGGGACACGCTTGTCCTTCTTTTCCGCAGCTGGACATGTTGAGCCACATCATGCCGAAGACTTGGTAGAGTGGATGACTAAGCCCTCCTCCTCCTCCTCATCCTCTCTCACCCAGGCTCAGGGTACTGGCAAAGCAGCTGCCAAAGCGTCCTCTTCCCTGGTATCAATGTCAGACTCATCATCAGTCACTCCTTCCCTAGACCCACCATGTCCTCCTCCTGAGGAGTCCCCCGAACTGTTTGAGCACAGTGTTGGGTACATGCTCCAGGAGGATGCCCAGCGTTTCGAAGGGTCTGATGATGAAACCCAGCTACAGGAAGGCAGTAGGGTGAGAGCAGACAGAGGGGATGCTCAAGAAGGACACCAATCTGGCAGTCATGTTCCAGCAGCTGCAGCATACTGCCAGATTGGCTCCAGTGATGAGGAGGGAGGGGATGATGAGGTCACTGACTCCACGTGGGTGCCTAATAGGAGAGAGGAGGAGGAGGATGAGGAGGAGGCACATCTCCAACGAGACAGGATGCCCTTTGGTGGCCAGCGTAAGGGCAGTACACCGACGGAATCACACCGCAGAGCTCCGCCTGTGCAGGGCACTGCCTCTGCCCGTCATTCAAAAAGTTCCTTGGTGTGGGCCTTTTTTGAGGCTAGTGCATCAGATCGCACAGCTGCTGTTTGCAACATATGTCTCAAGCGTATATCGCGTGGCCAAAACATCAGCCGCTTGGGTACCACATGCCTGACCAGACATATGTTGACCTGCCATGCAGCTCGTTGGCAAGCCTACCTCAAAGACCCACACCAAAGAACAAAGCGGACCTCTCCTTGCACCGCATCAGCTGGGATTTCCAACCCCACTATAACTTCAGTCCTCTCTGAAACATGCACTGAGAGGAATGAAGGTGTAGAATTAGGTGTGTCACAGCCAAGTACTTGCGGCCACTCTGCTAGCAGTACACCGACGTCCGATTCTAGCAGGCAAATTTCCCTGCCCCAGCTGCTGGACCGTCGAAAGAAGTTCACTCCCAGCCATCCACATGCCCAGCGGTTGAATGCTAGCTTGGCTAAATTACTAGCGCTTCAACTGCTGCCTTTTCAGTTGGTAGACTCGGCCCCCTTCCGTGAGTTTGTGCAATGTGCGGTTCCTCAGTGGCAGGTTCCCAAACGCCACTTTTTCTCACGGAAGGCTATTCCGGCTCTCTACCGGCATGTGGAAGGCAATGTCTTGGCCTCGCTGGACAGGGCGGTCAGCGGTAAGGTGCATATTACCGCTGACTCATGGTCCAGCAGGCATGGACAGGGACGTTACCTTTCTTTCACGGCCCATTGGGTCACTCTTTTGGCAGCTGGGAAGGATGCAGGACAAGGTGCAGTAGTGTTGGAGGTTGTCCCACCGCCACGCCTCCAAAATGCTACTACTGGTTGTGACACACCTCTCTCCTCCACCCCCTCCTCTTCTTCTTCCTCCATGGCCTCTTCCTGTGGTTTGTCCTATGAACCAGCGGTGCTCCGTAGCCGTTCACGGGGCTACGCAAGTACGCAGGCAAAAATATGCCATGCCGTGCTTGCGCTGGTGTGTTTGGGGGACAGAAGCCACACTGGGGCAGAGGTCCTGTCTGCTCTGCAGGGCCAGGCCAAGAGGTGGTTGACGCCACGCCACTTTAAGTCAGGAATGGTGGTTTGCGACAATGGCACCAACCTCCTCTCCGCCCTCCGACAGGGACAACTGACCCATGTGCCCTGTGTGGCTCACGTCCTTAACCTGGTGGTGCAGCGGTTCTTGGGCAGGTACCCGGGCTTACAGGATGTCCTGAGGCAGGCCAGGAAAGTCTGTGTGCATTTCCGCAGATCTTATAATGCCAGTGCTCGCCTGGCTGAGCTGCAAAAGGAGTTGAACCTGCCCAAGAACCGCCTTATATGTGACATGCCCACCAGGTGGAACTCAACGTTGGCCATGCTGCAGCGGCTGCACACGCAGCAGAGGGCCATCAATGAGTACCTGTGCGACTACGGCACCAGGACAGGGTCAGGGGAGCTTGGTTTTTTTTCTCCACGCCAGTGGGGCATGATCAGGGATGCATGCACTGTCCTGGCACCATTTGAGGAGGCCACGAGGATGGTGAGCAGTGACAGTGCATGCATCAGTGACACTGTACCTCTTGTCCACCTGTTGGAGCACACGCTGCGTGGAATAATGGACAGGGCACTTGAGGCAGAACAGAGGCAGGAAGAGGAGGACTTCCTTGCCTCTCAAGGCCCCCTTTACCCAGACAGTGTTCCTTCTGTCCCACCCATCGCACAGGAAGAGGAAGAGGAGGAGGAGGAGGAGGAGGAGGAGGAGGATTGTGTCAGCATGGAGGTGGAGGCTGCCACTCAGCATCATCAGCAGCAGTCTTTTAGGGATGATTTACAGTCCCAAGAAACCAGTGGACTTGTACGTGGCTGGGAGGAGGTGACTGCGGATCATGTCGTCCTTAGTGACCCAGAGGACTCCGGAGCGAATGCCTCAGCAAACCTACGCTGCATGGCCTCCCTGATCCTGCAAAGTCTGCGGAAGGATCCTCGTATTCTTCGGATCAAGGAGAGGGACCATTACTGGCTGGCCACTCTCCTTGATCCACGGTACAAGGGTAAGGTTGCGGACCTTATGTTACCGTCGCAGAGGGAGCAGAGGATGAGACAACTCCGGGAGGCCTTGCAGAAAGGTCTGTGCAACGCGTTCCCAGAGACTGGGAGGTTACAAACTCCTGGTCCAGGACAACGAGTTGCTGAGGCTTCGGCCAGTCAAAGAAGGAGCGGTGGGGAAGGTGGCCGTCTGACCGATGCGTTCAGACAATTCTTTAGTCCGCAGCCCCAAAGTATGATTGGTTCCAGCAACCATCGCCAGCGTCTGATAAACATGGTGCAGGAATATCTAGGGGCAAGGTCAGACTTGGACACCTTCCCCACCGAAAATCCTCTGGCTTACTGGGTCTTGAGGATGGATCACTGGCCAGAGCTTGCACAGTATGCAATTGAGCTACTGGCCTGTCCTGCATCCAGCGTTCTTTCGGAACGCACATTCAGTGCTGCTGGAGGATTTGTCACGGATCACAGGGTGCGCCTGTCCACCGACTCGGTTGATCGACTGACTTTCATCAAGATGAACCAGTCTTGGATCACCACCAGCTACCACACACCTGATGCTGATATAACAGACTAATTGATTTTAACATGTCACATCCCTTCAAGACTGATGCTGATGCTGAGTGTCTGTGCTGTTATGTTGACTGGCTATCCTCCTCCTCCGAGTCCTCAATGATACGATTGATGATGATAGCTTGGAAGATCATTTTTGTTTATGGGTGCCGCCACCAGTGGCTAAGGCCCAATTTTTCAGCCCCTGTTTTACAGGGGCGTGTAATTACAATTTTTTTAGCAATAATTTGCCATAGGGCTCATTGCTGTGCTCCAAGTACAGTATCTGTGAGGGGTTGGAGTGTTGTGGCACCAGTGCCTAAGGCCCAATTTTTCAGCCCCTGTTTAACAGGGGCGTGTCATTACAATTTTTGAAGCAATACTTTGCAACAGGGCTCATTGCTGTGCTCCAAGTACAGTATCTGTGAGGGGTTGTTGTGTTGTGCCACCAGTGCCTAAGGCCCAATTTTTCAGCCCCTGTTCAACAGGGGCATGTAATTACAATTCTTGATCTAATAATTCACAGCAGGGCCCATTCCTGCACCCACCAAGAGTAACTCTGAGGGCTTACAGTGTTGTGTCAACACCACCACCACCACCAAAGGCCCAATTTTTCAGCCCCTGTTCAACAGGGGCATGCAATTACAATTCTTGATCTAATAATTCACAGCAGGGCCCATTGCTGCACCCACCAAGAGTAACTGTCAGGGCTTACAGTGTTGTGGCACCAGCACCACCATCAAAGGCCCAATTTTTACTACCACTGTTCAACAATTATATGTAATTACAATTCCTGATATAATAGTTGACAGCAGGGCGTTCCAGCACCAACCAAGAGTAACTGTGAGTGCTTACAGTGTTGTGCCAACACCAACAACTAAGGGGCCTATTTCTGCAGAGTATCTACGGCAGGTCCCTACTTTCAAACATCCAACTTACAAACGACTCCTACTTGCAAACGCAAGAAGACAACAGGAAGTGAGAGGAAATCTACCCCTAGGAAGGAAAATTCTCTCCTGTAAGAATTAATATGGGAGAAAGGTGTCTCCTCTGTACTGATGCTTTATCAGCAATCCTTGTTTCAAGAAAAACACCACATTTCAAAAACAGTTGTCATTGGGACGGAAAGTGAGGTGAAATGTTCTGAACAGGGGCACAGACAGCAAAACAAATGTTACAGGGGTGATAACCCTTACCTATGTTTTCCAAAAAGTTTAAAAATAGATTTTTGGGCTGGAGCTACACTTAAACAATGTACCTGTTCAAAATTACAAACAGATTCTACATAAGAACAAACCTACAGTCCCTGTCTTGTATGCACCGCCTGTATACGGCTGTTCAGAGTATATAGGGCCTTTTTTATTTTATGTGCGGGGTTCCCCTTAATATCCATACAAGACCCAAAGGGGCTGGTAATGGGCTGGGGTAGGGGGGGGGGGTCATGGGGTAGCTATGCCATTTTTCTTAAAGATTTTCATCCATATTACCGGGACCAGACATTAGATTAAAGCCGCAAGCAGTTTTAAATGGCTTTTTTTTCCTTTAGAAGTGTCATTTTGTGCAGGGACAGTTCTAAACACGGGAAACACGTGGCACTTCACAGGCATACTTTAGACACCCTCCAGGTACGATATTTAAAGGAATATTTGACTTTTTTTTTTCACTTTATGCATCATTAAAATGACTGCTCCCGAAAAACGACCGTTTTTAAAACTTCTTTTTGCATTGATACATGTCCCCTGGTGCAGAACCCGGGTTCCCAAACCCTTTTTAGGACAATAACATGCATAATAGTTGTTATAATTAGCACTTTAGAATTCGAACGTTCGCATCCATTGTATTTAATAGGGTTCTAATGTTCGTACGAACTTTCGGTCCGTTCGCGGGTTCTGGTGCGAACCGAACCTGGGGGTGTTCGGCTCATCACTAATCACAATATGTAAGGGCACTCACAAAAGAGCAATGTTTTCCAGCATGGGTGTATAAGATACAGATTTCATCCACATTGTCCCGGAATAGTGTTAGCAATCACTGGCTGATGTAAACAATCTGCTGTCTGGCTCCTATCCAGTTGCACTGCAGGCTCACATCGCTTCCGGAGGGCTGGATCGTGGATCGGCGATGCTCTGTGATGACGTCACGAGGTCAGCGGGCGGTGCTTTGCGTTCGGAGCATACGTGCTCCTTCCTCATGCTTTGCATCTCAGATACTCAGAGAGTTCTTTGCCATGCGGTGCCATGTTGAACTTCCAGTGACCAGTATGAGAGAGTGAGAGCGATAACATAAAATTTAACACACATGCTCCCCATTCACAGCTGCACAGCCAGGATCACATTGTGTTCTATACCAGTCATCCATACATCACGACATACAAAGAGTTGGCCAATTATAATGAGACAAGCTGTCTTTCTTGCTAAAAACTCCAACATAATTCCCAGAAGAGCACCTAGCATCAGCATACCCTCCTTTCAGCGATTTGGTGTGTGAGACGTTTTGTGGGAACTTCAGCAGATTATCCAGCTTCTACAGTGGTTTATGCCATGCTCAATTGACCCTTTGAACGTATGTTCTTTAGGGTTCACTGTTTCCGGTAAGCCTCTTCTAGGTTGGTGGTGGCCATCTTCACTGCACTTGTTTCTTTCAAGATTGTGGGAGCACCAATGCTTTGATTTACATTGAACTTTTTTTATCATTTCATCACATTAGAGACTTTATGTTTTTTTCATACAGACATTGGTCCACTGATTATTTTAATCACATTGTTGAACACGGTGTTTATATCACTTGGTGTATTTTCATTTGTTTAGCGCTACAATTTATATATGTTTTTCTCCATTCACACCTGGTACCTTGTAACACTAACGAGTCACATGACACCGGGGAGGGAAAATGGCTAATTGGGGTCAATTTGAACATTTTCACTTAGGGGTGTACTCACTTTTGTTGCTAGCGGTTTAGACATTAATGGCTGTGTGTTGAGTTATTTTGAGGAGACTGCAAATTTACACTGTTATACAAGCTGTACACTCACTACTTTACATTGTAGCAAAGTGTCATTTCTTCAGTGTTGTCACATAAAAAGATATAATAAAATATTTACAAAAATGTGGGGGGTGTACTCACTTTTGTGAGATACTAAAGCATTTCTATTTCTGACATTTGTTGTTTACAAGTTAAAATCTGTATTTTTTGCTAGAAAATTACTTAGAAGCCCCAAACATTTTATATATTTTTTTAAGCAGAGACCCTAGAGAATAAAATGGAGATCATTGCAATACTTTATGTAAAGCCATATTTGCGCAGCTGTCTTACAAACACAATTTTTGGGAAAAAAATACACTTTTTGAAAAAAAAAAATAAGAAAACAGTAAAGTTTGCCTATTTTTTTTGTATAATGTAAAAGAATATGTTACGTTGAGTAAATTGATACCTAACATGTATTGCTTTCAAATTGCGCACACTCGTGGAATGTCAACAAACTACGATACTTACAAATATAAATAGGCGATGCTTTAAACATTTTTACAGGTTACCTGTTTAGAGTTACAGAGGAGATTTCATGTTAGAATTATTGCTCTTGTTCTAATGATTGTGGTGATACCTCACATGTGTTATTTGAACACCGTTTACATATGTGGGTGCGACTTAAGTATGCGTACGCTTCTGCACACCAGCTCGGAGGGACTGGGCGCTTATATTTTTTTTTCTTTTCCTATTTACTTTACTTTTCATTTTTTAAATTTTATTCCTGTAAACATTCCTTGTAATAGAAATAAGAAGGACAGGGCCTCTTTAATGTGAGATCTGGGGCCAAAAAAAACTCAGATTTCACATTTACACTTAAAATAAATAAATAAATAAAAATATGGGATGCAGAATTAAAAAAGGGGAACCTATCCACTATGATGGAACCAATGACCCTATTGTTCTCCAATCCAGAATTTCCACCAGCCTTAGCAACCACAAAATACTTAAAATGGAATATACTGGAGAACGCAAGGGTGGCCCAGATTCTAGTTGAAGGGAAAATACCAAAAATGCAAGACTTGGGACCTGAATATAAACATAAATGGCTACAATACCATCAATTAAAAACTTACATTGCAACAAATATGGTAATACCTTCAATAAATAGACGAAAAACGAAATTTTAACAAATTTTAATAGATTAACCAAAATCAATTAAAAAAAGTATCTAAGATATATGGTTTATAACTCCCTTCAGGACCCCTTAAAGAGCTAATGGGAATGAAAAAAATGGGAAAAGGAAATAGGGAGATCAATACCAGAGATAGAATGGAAGAAAATATGTTCAATAATTCATAAAACATCTATTGCAAACAAGTACCAAGAAAGAAATGATAAAATAGCAATGAGATGGTATTGGAGCCCAGTAGCGTTAAATAAAATAAATAATGGACAGACAGATATGTGTTGGAGATGTAAGGTCAAAAGGGGGACATTGGACCATATTTGGTTTAGTTGTCATTTAGTGAGAAATTTTGGGGAAAAAGTTCACGAGATATACTGGAAAGTGTCGGGAGTAGAAAGAAATCTAAACATAATATTTCATTGCTATCCTTGATTCCTGACTCAATAAAGAATATCAAGAAGGATATTTTTCACCATATGACTACGGCAGCTAGAACAATAATAGCTTGCAATTGGAGAGAAAATAAAAGTCCGAATATAGCAGATTGGGTATGTGAAATGAACGAAATACAATATATGGAAAGACAGATAAGAGAAGAAAGATATATAAATAGCCAAATGCCAGAAATATGGCAAAAATGGGATGAATTTCGGCTCTCGGAAGGAATGAAAGAATATATATAAATGGAAAATTAGGAGAAAATCGAAGGTGATAAGTAAATGAAGCGTAAAATGTGAGAGAAAAAGGGGAAGGCGGGGGAGAATGTGTTTTTTTGGTTTGTTTTTGTTGTATGAATGGTAGTGAGGATGAATGGATGTGGAGATATTATGTTGATTGTTTTAATGTTAAAGTAACTGACAATTATCAAGATTCGGTTTATTGACAATTAATGGAAATAATGTATACTGTAAATGAATCTTGTGTAAATGTAAAGTTTTTGTATCTGAGAAAAAGACCAATAAAAGGAAATTGAAAACAAAATTAAAAAAAAATGCCATTTTATTTTTATACAAAAAAAATAGGCCCTTTAAGGCCGGAGGGCAGAAGTGACATTTGACGTCGCCCCGGTCCTCCAAGGGCATAGAGTTGAGTGGAGGCCATCTTGCCTTCACTCGACTTCCTGCCCTTCCATCCATTGGATAAGGTCATTTTAGCCCATAAAAGTGATCCCCTGGCAAATCCACTGCTGGGACCACTTTCATGTGAAAGAGGATCACCCACTGTGGAAAAATATACCGGGGTTAGCTGCTGCCATAACCCTGGTATTTAACGTCAAAGTAGCGACGAATATCCACGGTGGGCAGTCTGTAAGTGGCTAGGAGTTTGGGCGTTTATTTTTTCTGCCCTTAAACTCCTCTCTATGTTATCCTATGTTTAGCAGTTTGTTAGCAGATGAGTTTACAGGCTTTTTTCTGAATGTCCTAATATCGCATTCAGTAGTAGGAATTCTGACCACAAAAAAAACTGAACGCTGTTAAACGCTAAAAGATGTGCATGAATTCTAGGCATGTTTAGCACTTCAGAGTTTATTTATTTCACTGGTCAGAATAAATTTTAATTCTGGCCAATGAAATTAATTAATTCTGATCTCTATAAAACTTTGATAAACAGACCTAAACAATTAAAAAAAAATGCAGCTTAGTTGAGTTTATAATGCTGATTTTCTCCTTTCTGGATTAATGGCGTTTACAAGAAACCAGTGTGCATGAGGCCTTACAGTAAAACAATGGCTGCCTTATGTACATGTATTAATGTGTGTTAAGACACATAGCTGTGAATTCACCTTACAAAATCATAATTATTACCGTATTTATCGGCGTATAACACGCACCGGTGTATAACACGCACCCCATGTTTAGGAGGGAATTTTAAGGAAAAAAACTTTTAGGAGGGAAATTCAAGGAAAAAAAACTTACATTTGAATGCAGCATGCAGCCTTGCCCAGTGTCCATCTGCAGCCTTGCCCAGTGTCCATCTGTCCATCTGCAGCCTTGTCCAGTGTCCATCTGTCCATCTGCAGCCTTGCCCAGTGTCCATCTGTCCATCTGCAGCCGTGCCCAGTGTCCATCTGTCCATCTGCAGCCTTGCCCAGTGTCCATCTGTCCATCTGCAGCCTTGCCCAGTGTCCATCTGTCCATCTGCAGCCGTGCCCAGTGTCCATCTGTCCATCTGCAGCCTTGCCCAGTGTCCATCTGTCCATCTGCAGCCTTGCCCAGTGCCTTTGCGATCGTGTCAGTCCCGGCGTTTTTTAAAATTTGGTGCCGATTTCTGTGGAGAGGAGCGAGCGGGGCCGAGTGTACTTCGGCTAGACTCGGCTCCTCTCGCAGTCCCGCCCATCTCCACTGACTGCGCCGCTGATGGAGAAAGCCGAGTGTACTTCGGCTAGACTCGGCTCTGCTCACAGTCACAGGCAGGACTGCGAGAGGAGCCGAGACTAGCCGAAGTACACTCGGCTTTCTCTATGTCAGCGGCGCAGTCAGAGATGGGCGGGACTGCGAGAGGAGCCGAGTAAAGCCGATTGTACTTCGGCTTCGGCTCCGCTCGCTCCTCTCGCTCGTTTTCAGCAGGGGAATTCGACGGAGTATTGGCGTTTAACACGCACCCACGATTTTCCCCTAATTTTAAGGGGAAAAAAGTGCATGTTATACGCCGATAAATACGGTACCTAAAATCTACATGAGAAAAGAGTGGAAAAACATATGTTAAATAAAAAGAAAATAGAATACACTTACACTGTTCAATAATGATCCATCATGTTGATCCATAGTTGGCGTACTTAATTTCTGAAAATATATATGTATACAGTATATATATATATATATATATATATATATATATATATATATATTATATATACATAGATATATATACACTGTATAATAAATGTTAAAAAGCTTTTGTGGTCATAAAATAAAACTATGGTTGATTAATGAATAAGACCTAGAGCTGGAACAAAGAGGAAGAAGGAAAAATAGGCAAATAATAGATTTCATACTATCTGTTCAGTGCATATGAAATATGTATTTTCCTAAAAAATGTCAAGTAATACTGCTCAATAGATCTTGCTTGACAAATGACAATGAAGAGATACATTTATACACAATTTATGTATAGAGAATGAATGATCCCATAGAGAGTTGACAAAACCCTTGTGTGTCTATGCTTGTAAAAGAAAAACTTTATTCTTATTAAAAGTTAACTTTTTCCAATCAGTTACATTACCAGTAACTTTAAATAGAATATGTCACCAGGAGCAAAAGTTATTGTACAAACAGATTTAAGCTTGGTTCACATATATGCGAATCAGATGCATTTTTAAATGTGAACCGGACGGTATATTCAGTGGAGCCTGTTCACACATGTCCGCGACGGCCATTGTCCTTTTCTAAAAAAGGGTCCTGTGCAATTTTGGGTCCGGTTTAGGCAATACGTATATATATATATATATATATATATATATATATATATATATTTATTTATATATACTGTACATATATATTTATATATACTGTTTAATATACTTTATCTGTGAAAATAAAGTGATATATGCTTTAACCCTTTCGCTGCCAGGCCCCATGCTCCATTTTGTACACCATTTTTGCAATTTTTCCTTTGCTTTTTTATTTTTCACGTATAGCTTTTAGAGTTTGTCAAAGACCCCCTGTAACGCCAAGCGCTCCGGGTGTCCCATCCATCCCGGAGCGCCCGCGGCGTCTGTCTCCCTGCAGCGCTCCGGTCGGCTCCTCTGACCGTGAGCGCTGCTCTGATGCTGGCGGGGATGCGATCCTTGCGGCGGCACCTGTCCGCCCGCGGATCGCATCCCTTTCTGCTCACCGGCCTCCTCCTCCTGCTCCGTACCGGCGCGCGCGGTCCCGCTGCTCTCTAGGGCGCGCGCGCACCGGTCTTCTTAAATTTAAAGGGCCAGTGCACCATTGATTGGTGCCTGGTCCAATTACTGTGTAACACTCCAAAACACTTAAAAACCCACTCCCCCTTCCTGTCCTTGCCGGATCTTGTTGCCTTAGTGCCCTGAGAAAGCGTTTTGTACTTGCCTTTCCAGTGTATCTGACCTTCTGCCGTTGCCCCTGACTACGTACCATTGCCGCCTGCCCTGACCTTCCGCTACGTCTGACCTTGCCTCTGCCTAGTCCCAGTGTACCGTGCCTATCTCAGCTGCCAGAGAAGTCGAGCCGCTACTGGGGGACACGACCTGGTTGCTACCGCCGCAGCAAGTCCATCCCGCCTTGCGGCGGGCTCTGGTGAAAACCGGTAGCTACTTAGAACCGGTCCTCCAGTGCGACCCGTGCCTTCGCCTCTCTGGCACAGAGGATCCACCTCCTGTGTCCTCACTAGCCGCCAGTCCGGGCCCTGACAGTAGATCCGGCCATGGATCCCGCTGAGGTACCGCTGCAAAATCTCGCTGACCTCACTACCGTGGTTGCCCAGCAGTCGCAACAGATCGCACAACAAGGACAGCAGCTGTCGCAGTTGACCGCCATGGTCCAGCAGCTTCTGCCGCCGCAGCCTCCAGCATCATCCCCTCTCCGAGCTGCCGCTACTACCTCGAGAATTCGCCTGTCTCTTCCGGAGAAATTTGACGGGGATTCTAGGATGTGCCGGGGATTCTTGTCCCAATGTTCCCTGCATCTTGAGATGACGTCTGACCAGTTTTCCACAGAACGGTCTAAAGTGGCATTCGTGGTCTCTCTGTTGTCTGGAAAGGCCTTGGCCTGGGCCACGCCACTCTGGGACCGCAACGACCCTGCTACAGCCACCGTTCAGTCCTTCTTTGCTGAGGTTCGCAGCGTTTTTGAGGAACCAGCCCGAGCCTCATCCGCTGAAACCGCCCTGCTTAACCTTGTCCAAGGAAACTCTTCTGTGGGCGAATATGCCATACAGTTCCGCACACTGGCCTCAGAGTTAGCTTGGAATAATGAGTCTCTCTGCGCGACCTTCAAGAAGGGTTTATCCGGCCACATCAAGGATTGTCTGGCCGCACGAGAGATACCCTCTTCCTTGACGGAACTCATCCATTTAGCTACCCGCATCGATATGCGTTACGTCGAAAGACGCCAAGAGCTTCGCCAGGAGAAAGATCTTGTTCGCACCAGGCGTTATCCGCGCCTGGCTCCTCTCTTTCTGAATCCAATGCATCCCGTTACCGTGCCTCCCGCCGAGGAGGCCATGCAAGTGGACCGGTCTCGCCTGACCCTACAAGAGAGGTCTCGCCGTAGGAACGAGAACTTATGCCTTTATTGTGCGAGCTCTGATCACTTCCTAAAAGACTGCCCTATTCGTCCTCCGCGTCAGGGAAACGCCCGCACCTAGTGAACGTGGGAGAGGCGTTACTGGGTGTGAATTCTTCCTCTCCACGTCTGACTATTCCTGTGCGGATTTCTCCTTCTGCTGGCTCCCTCTTCCCTGCGGTGGCCTTCCTGGACTCTGGTTCTGCAGGAAACTTTATTGAAGCCTCTTTCATCAACAGGTTCAACATTCCTGTTACCCGTCTCATCAAACCCTTCTTCATTTCCTCTGTAAATGGAGAGAATTTGGATTGTACCGTGCGTTACCGCACCGAACCCCTGCTCATGTCCGTTGGTGTTCTTCACCAAGAAAAGATTGAATTCTTTGTTTTGCCCAACTGTACTTCTGACATCCTTCTTGGCCTACCCTGGCTCCAGCGTCACACTCCTACCCTCGACTGGACCACTGGGGACATCAAATCCTGGGGTGACTCCTGTCACAAGCATTGCCTTAAGTCTGTACTGACCTGTCAAGTCCCCATCACTACTCCTTTGCCTGGCCTTCCAAAGGCCTATCAGGACTTTTCTGATGTCTTTTGCAAAAAACA
This sequence comes from Rana muscosa, assembly GCA_029206835.1. Classification (NCBI taxonomy): domain Eukaryota; kingdom Metazoa; phylum Chordata; class Amphibia; order Anura; family Ranidae; genus Rana; species Rana muscosa. The sequence continues at coordinate 362,289,558 of CM055118.1, read as the reverse complement.
GGCGGAGGTCTTACCACCACATAGACCCTACGACTGCCCCATTGACTTGCTCCCAGGTACTACACCACCCCGTGGCAGAATTTACCCTCTCTCCTCTCCTGAAACCAAGGCTATGACTGAATACATTCAGGAGAACCTCAAGAGAGGTTTTATTAGGAAATCATCTTCTCCAGCCGGAGCGGGCTTCTTCTTCGTGGCCAAGAAGGACGGATCTCTACGCCCTTGCATAGACTATCGTGGTCTCAATAAAATCACTATTAAAAACCGCTACCCTCTGCCTCTCATCTCGGAGCTCTTTGACCGTCTGCGCGGAGCAAAAGTTTTTTCTAAATTGGACCTCAGGGGCGCTTATAACCTCATCAGAATCCGTAAGGGAGATGAATGGAAAACCGCATTTAACACCAGAGACGGTCACTTTGAATATCTCGTCATGCCGTTCGGACTTTGCAACGCCCCTGCCGTCTTTCAAGATTTTGTCAACGAAATCTTCCGGGACCTACTGTATACCTGTGTGGTTGTCTATCTTGATGACATCCTAATCTTCTCTGCCAACCTTAAGGAACATCGGCTCCATGTCCGTCAAGTGCTCCAGCGCCTCCGCGTAAATCATCTTTACGCTAAATTTGAAAAATGCCTTTTTGAGCGCAGCAGTCTTCCTTTCCTAGGATATCTGGTCTCTGGACAAGGTCTTCAAATGGACCCTGACAAACTCTCCGCAGTCTTGGGTTGGCCACGCCCCTCTGGACTTCGTGCTATCCAACGCTTCCTTGGTTTCGCCAACTACTATCGTCAGTTCATACCCCACTTCTCCGCCATCGTTGCTCCTATAGGGGCACTGACCAAAAAAGATGCGAATCCTAGGTCCTGGCCGCCTCAAGCGGAGGAAGCTTTTACTCGCCTTAAGACCGCCTTCTCCTCTGCACCTGTCCTGTCTCGGCCAGATCCTCTAAAGCCGTTCTTCCTTGAAGTCGACGCCTCCTCGGTAGGAGCCGGAGCTGTGCTTCTTCAAAAAAACGCTAAAGGGAAAAACGTCACTTGTGGTTTTTTCTCTAAAACTTTCTCCCCTCCAGGAAAAAAAATATTCCATAGGTGACCGTGAACTGTTGGCCATCAAGTTGGCATTAGAAGAGTGGAGACATCTCCTGGAAGGATCCCTTCACCCTATCTCCATCTACACTGACCATAAAAATTTGTCCTACCTTCAGTCCGCTCAGCGCCTAAATCCTCGCCAGGCCAGGTGGTCATTGTTCTTTGCCCGCTTCAACTTCCAGATCCATTTTCGGCCCGCAGACAAAAATGTCAGGGCTGATGCTTTGTCCCGTCTCTCCGATACCTCGGAAACCGAGACTCCTCCTCAACACATCATACCCCCTGAGTGTCTGATTTCCTCTGCTCCCGCTTCTCTCGTGCCAATTCCTCCAGGAAAGACTTTCGTTCCTCCACGCCTTCGGCTTAAGATACTCAAGTGGGGCCATTCCTCCCATCTAGCCGGTCATGCTGGGATCAAAAAATCCATACAATTGATTGCCAGACACTATTGGTGGCCTACCCAGGAGGAAGATGTGACTGACTTTGTACGGGCCTGCACTATCTGTGCACGTGACAAGACGCCTCGCCAGAAGCCTGCAGGTCTTCTCCTTCCCCTACCTGTGCCTGAACAACCATGGTCCCACATCGCCATGGATTTCATCACGGACCTCCCTTTGTCAAGTAGTAACACTGTCATCTGGGTGGTCGTTGACCGCTTTTCTAAAATGGCTCATTTTGTCCCGCTCCCTGGTCTGCCTACTGCACCTCAGTTGGCGAAGCATTTTTTTCTTCAAATTTTCCGCCTCCATGGGCTGCCCTCACATATCGTCTCGGATAGAGGTGTTCAATTCATCTCAAAATTTTGGAGAGCTCTCTGTACTCAACTAAAAATTAAGTTGAATTTTTCTTCCGCTTATCACCCGCAGTCCAATGGACAGGTGGAGAGAGTTAACCAGGTCCTTGGCGTCTACCTACGACATTTTGTCTCCGCCCGTCAAGATGATTGGGTCGACCTATTGCCCTGGGCAGAATTCTCATACAATTTCAAGAACTCTGAATCTTCCTCCAAGTCGCCTTTCTTTGTGGTCTACAGCCGTCACCCATTGCCCCCCCTCCCCATTCCCACGTCTTCTGGAGTTCCGGCCGTGGATGAATTTACTCAGGACTTTGCCTCTATCTGGAAAGAGACTCAAAAGTCGCTCTCACTGGCCTCTGCCCGCATGAAGAGACATGCAGATAAAAAAAGAAGAATCCCTCCTGTCTATACCCCTGGTGACAAAGTGTGGCTCTCCTCCAAATATATTCGGTTTCGGGTACCTAGCTACAAACTGGGCCCTCGTTACCTCGGGCCATTTAAAATCAAAAACCAAATCAATTCTGTTTCTTACAAGCTCCACCTTCCTCCTCTTCGTATTCCCAACTCTTTTCATGTGTCTCTTCTTAAACCCCTCATTCTTAACCGATTTTCCCCTAAGGTCACTGCTCCTGCTCCTGTCTCTTGTTCTTCTGATGTCTTCTCGGTGAAAGAGATCCTCGCCTCCAAGGTCATCCGAGGTAAAAGATGTTTTTTAGTGGATTGGGAGAACTGTGGTCCTGAGGAAAGGTCCTGGGAACTTGAGGCCAACATTTTAGATAAAGAGCTCATCCGAAGATTCTTGGGTTCCAAGAAGAGGGGGAGACCTAAGGGGGGGTACTGTAACGCCGAGCGCTCCGGGTGTCCCATCCATCCCGGAGCGCCCGCGGCGTCTGTCTCCCTGCAGCGCTCCGGTCGGCTCCTCTGACCGTGAGCGCTGCTCTGATGCTGGCGGGGATGCGATCCTTGTGGCGGCACCTGTCCGCCCGCGGATCGCATCCCATTCTGCTCACCGGCCTCCTCCTCCTGCTCCGTCCCGGCGCGCACGGTCCCGCTGCTCTCTAGGGCGCACGCGCGCCGGTCTTCTTAAATTTAAAGGGCCAGTGCACCATTGATTGGTGCCTGGTCCAATTACTGTGTAACACTCCAAAACACTTAAAAACCCACTCCCCCTTCCTGTCCTTGCCGGATCTTGTTGCCTTAGTGCCCTGAGAAAGCGTTTTGTACTTGCCTTTCCAGTGTATCTGACCTTCTGCCGTTGCCCCTGACTACGTACCATTGCCGCCTGCCCTGACCTTCCGCTACGTCTGACCTTGCCTCTGCCTAGTCCCAGTGTACCGTGCCTATCTCAGCTGCCAGAGAAGTCGAGCCGCTACTGGGGGACACGACCTGGTTGCTACCGCCACAGCAAGTCCATCCCGCCTTGCGGCGGGCTCTGGTGAAAACCGGTAGCTACTTAGAACCGGTCCTCCAGTGCGACCCGTGCCTTTGCCTCTCTGGCACAGAGGATCCACCTCCTGTGTCCTCACTAGCCGCCAGTCCGGGCCCTGACACCCCCAAACCATATATTTTCTGAAAGCACATGATCAGTAGAATAAAAAAAAATGTGCAACTGATTTTTTAGACCCTGCGGTATTTGCGCAAATGTTTATCAAACCAATATACTTGCAAAAAATACACTAAAACTATTATTAGCTGATAAAAACACAGTACATTTTACAACACTCCTACTAAATATAAAAGCTTAACCTGTATTGAGTTAATAAATAACAAATATTTGTAACTTTTAAACTGCGCCTTTTTGAGAAATGGTGAAAATTGAATAGATGCAATAGTGTAAATATCCAAATTTCTCAAAAAATCTGAAGGTTTTCATTTTCCCTTACAGCTTTCAGAATTTGTGAAAGACCCCAAAAACCATATATTTTCTGAAAGCATAGGGCCTCTAGAATAAGACCCCTTTCACACTGGGATGTTTTTCGGGAGCTTTGGGGCTAAAATAGCACCTGTTAAGAGCTTGAAAAACACCTCCACTGCAGTCCCAGTGTGAAAGCCAGAAAGCCAGAGTGCTTTCACACTGGGATGCTGCGCTGGCAGGACATTAAAAAATGTTCTGCAAGCAGCATCTTTGGAGCTGTAAAGGAGCGGTGTGCACACCTCTCCTCCACCGCTCCTGTCCATTGAAATTAATGAGCACCGCTGCCAAAGCGACTGCAAAGCGCCTTGGCAGCGGTGCTACACATGCGGATTTAACCCTTTATTTGGCTGCTAGCGGGGGTTAAAAGTGCCCCGCTAGTGGCTGAAGAGCGACGCTAAAATGACGATAAAGCTGTTACCGTGTGTGAAAGGGCTCTAAAAAGAAGGGGCTACTGATTTTTTAGACCCCGTTGCATTTCTGCAAATGTTTATCAAACCAATAGATTCGCAAAAAATACACTAAAACCATTATTAGCAAATAAAAACACAGCTAATTTTACAAAATTCCTGCTAAATCCCTAATAAATATAAAAGCTTAACCTGTATGGAGTTAATAAATAACAAATATTTGTAAATTTAAAATTGCGCCTTTTTGAGAAATAGTGTAAATCGGAGGTACACAAACGTTTTAGATAATCTGGAGGTTTTACTTTTTCACTTACAGCTTTCAGAATTTGTAAAAGACCCCCAAACCATACATTTTCTGAAAACACATGGCCAGTAGAATAAAAAGAAGGTGCTACTGATTTTTAAGGCAGCACGATATTTGCGCAAATGTTTATCAAAACAATATTTTTGCTAAAAATACACTAAAATCATTAATAGCACACATAAACACAACGTAACTTACAAAATTCCTGCTAAATTGCTACTAAAGCCTTGTTCACACGTGGCATACTAAAGCGTATGCCCATGGAGCGCCATGTTTAAACTCACAGAGATGCACAGGTGTGTCAATTGGGATGCAACGGCTGCACAAGCATAGCTGCTGTTCCCAATCTGACATCCGTGTGGGTACATGAACCTGAATGCAGACAGTGTAAGCTCAGGGACACGGACCTACATGGATGTAAAATTGGGAGCAACAGCTCTGTTCATGCAGGTGCTACATCCCAAATTACATCAATGGGACTGCCTGCACAGAGATGCACGGAACACCTGTGCATCCCTGTGTATGTCCTGTGTGAACAAGGCCTTAGGCCCCTTTCACACAACGACACTGATCGGATCTGCCTGTCCATTTTTTAGGCATGCCCAATTTGACCACCTATTGTTCTCTATGGAGAGACTGATGTAAATGGACATGTGTCAGTTTACACCCGCCTGCATCCGATCAAGTCCAGTCCACTAAAAACTGATGGATGGGGGTCCCGTTCCCCATCCATCTAGCAGATCAGAAAGGATGGTATCTGATGGAACTGGACAGGCGGTCTGTTTCCATCTGACCGCCCCATAGAGAAAAGTGAACTGTGTCTATGTCCACTCTGCATCAGCGGAGCGGACACAGGACCTGTTATCCGCCTGCTCAGCGGGGATCAGCAGACAGATCCCCTGCTGAGCAGGCACATCTGCTTGACAGAGTCTGCTCCATGTGAAAAAGGTCTTACCAGGAGCAGACGGTCCATTAAGGGTGCAGAGGCTCTAAATGGACCGTTTTTGGCTTGAAAAAGGTTGGGCTCAGGGCACAGAGCATTGCAGCCCGGACCCACCCACTTGTGACAATAGCGAATTAATATTCACTACTGTTTTGTGGCTTCTCCTCCTGGCCAATCAGCACAGATAGGGTTGGCCGGGAGGAGAAGCTGAGGAATCTGTGGAGGGGTGAGTGCGGTGGGGGGGGGTGACCATCACTGTGGAGGGGTGAGTGCAGGTGGACCTGGGGAGTCTTAATATGTTTGTGTTTTAAAAAAAAAAAGTTTTACTTTTTTTTTTTGTTATTTTTTACAGGGAGAAGCTGCAGGCTGAGGGAGGGGAAAAAGAGATGCCGCTTGGAAAGTTAGCGGCGGAGGGTGGAGTGGCAGGGGACAGGGAAGCGGCCACTGCATGGGGGGTCAGTCACATTAGGGGTTAATAACTCTGATCAGAGGGTTGTAATTCGCTGATCAGAGTTATAGAATTGTTCAGCAGAGTCTGCTGAACAATTCTGATATAAGCTTATAGTCATTAAAGTGACTATAAGCTTATAGGATAGGGAGAAATGAGGTCTGTGCGCCATACTGACTTGGCAACCCGCGGGCAGTTCTGTAGGTCCGTATGGCGAACGGAATTGGCAGTGAAAGGGTTAAATAATACAATAAACAAAATAAAACATACAGTGATACCTTGGTTCACAAACGCTTCTGTTCACGAACAACTTGGTTTGCGAACAGAAGAGTTCACAAAAATTTGCTTCTGATATCCTGCCTTTTGTCATACCATTATTATGTTGTGCATACAATTTGTTATGAAAAATAAAAATCTATTGAAAGTAAAAAAATAAAAAATTTGCTTCTGTTCATGAACTCCGCTTTGGTTCATGAACACGAGCCGTAGCCATCTTCCCTGCTCTTCCCTGCTCTGACACGTTCATATTGAGAAGAGCAGTGCAAGAGGAGAGTCTTAGGAAAACCAGTCCACTCAGATAGGGGTTTCTTCTCCCTGACTACCATGAAGGTGGGCTCAGTTGATTGGGATTAATGGAAAAACATTTTGTATGGATTCTACAACTTTATGATGCCCTCGGATGATGTTTTTCCTGGATGCACAGTGCTGCTTTCTGGCCCCTAGATTAGTCTTTCTTTTTTATAATCAAAATTTTTTATTTTATTATAAACTTCAACATTTCCATTCAGTATTGTACATTCTTATATTCCATCATTTACATAAAAGACACAAATGAACATTACAGAAAAGAACTAGGTACAAATTTGTCTTATCAAAAGTTTATTAATTATACTACCCCCCCCCCCCAAGAGAAGGAAAGAAAAAAAGAATAAAAGAGAAGAAAAAAAAAAGGACATGGAAAATAAACTAATTCCCTCACCTCCCCTCCCTTCACGCCATCCCCGGCTGCGGTGGAGTGAGTCTGCTCTTTCCCTACCCACTCCATTCCTTCTACTTGAGTCATGTGTTCTCCTACTGTGCCCTTCCTACTTCCAAATAGGCCACTGATGGCCATAGTGACTATTCTCTTTAAGTGTGGGAAAAAAAAGTATATGTATATTGTGCCTCATGGTTAATATTAATTACCCATAATTATGTGAAGCGGCCCCCCATGGCCTGAATCCCCAACATTAAGTAAGAGTAAACAAACTTAAAAAAAAAAAAGGGAATAAAGGGGGGGATCCCCTCTCCTACTTCCACATGTTTATTTATTAATTCCCCCTCAACCAAAACCTCATAAGAGGCCACCAATGGCCATGGTGTTGAAAATAGATAATTGTACCTTGTGATAAAAGAAAAAAAGAAACATTTTTTGCCCGTGTTTGCATTCAAACGATCCTCCTAACCTACTCTTCCCCCACCTTTAAGTGACAGGCCCATAAAACAAAAACAATTATTTTGATATCCTCACAGTGACCATGTAAATCTCTGTCCTAATTCTACTTTAAGTCCCTCCTCTCCTGTGTGTGCCCTACTCCTTATCCTCCACCCCCCTTCCCATCCCTCCCCTCACTATTTCAACGTGACTTAACTCCCTTTCTCTCTCCTAATTGGGGGCAGACATCCTTCTCCTCACTATCAAAGCAGTAAGAAATTGTAAGGGAGGCCAATGAGAAAAAAAAAAACAAGAAGGAAAATATAAATATATCAATCCTGGTCAAGGTTCATGGTTCGGCTCTTTATTCTTCTATAGCTAAAACCATAAGCAACTATACTGGGGTCCTTATGGATCTACTACGCCCCCTGCTTTCCCACTCCATGTCTCTTCTCCTCAGCCCATCTTAGGTACACACTGTATCCAGGTGCCCATGTCTTCTCAAATTCCCCTTTTTTGTCCTTCACTACTTGAGTCCACCTTTCGGCTTCCATTATCCGGTTAACTTCCTTTTTCCAGTCTGCTAGTGTTGGGCAGGTGGTCTGTTTCCAAAATCTGGGAATTAATATTTTAGCTCCTTTCAATAAGTGTGGTGTAATACTCTTCCTATAGGCTTTAATGGAGTTTAAGTGGGCCTTTGTTTATTGTTCGGAAAAACTCCCTTAAATAATAATGTTACTCAACAATGTTTTTTTGTGTGTAATCTGCTTGCACTGTAACCATAAACCGTACTAATGTCTTCTTTTTGTTTGACTCCACAGTTCCCTAGCACACCACAGGAATGGCTGACTGCGGCCTCCCAATTTGCCCAGTGGTGGGATTTCCCCAACTGTGGAGGGGCAATTGATGGGAAGCACGTCCACATAGTGCCGCCACCCCATTCGGGGTCATACTATTTCAACTATAAAGGTTTTAATAGCATAGTGTTAATGGCGGTGGTGTCGGCACGGTACGAGTTCCTGTATGTGAACGTGGGGAAGAACGGCCGGATGTCCGATGGCGGATCATTCGCGGAGACGGAGTTCGCTCACCGTCTGCAGGCTGGGGGTCTTGCACTGCCTCCAGATGCAGAGAACGTTGAAGGGCTCCCGTTCGTTTTCATTGCGGATGAGGCTTTTGGACTAGGACCACACCTGATGCGGCCGTTTCCCCAACGCACCCTCACCCCGGAGAGGAGAGTTTTTAATTACCGGCTGGCCAGAGCCCGGAGAGTTGTGGAGAATGCCTTCGGGATAATGGCCAGCCGGTTCCGCCTGTTCAAGACAGCGATACATTTGGCGGATTATAAACTGAACCACATCGTCTACTGCTGCTGCATATTGCACAATTTTCTCCGCAAATTTTCAAACAATTATGTTTCATTGTTTGGGCCTGAGGCCGGTCCATCTGAACTGATTAATCTGACCGGCCTCAGCACTGCCCGTACTGGCTTGGCCCCGCAAAGTGCCCGTGAAGTATGCCAGAAATACGTAGAGTACTTCACGGGTAGGGGGGCCATCGCAATGCCAGACCACATCTGAGCAAGTATTAAACCTTTTAAAAATAAAAAAAAACATGGAATTCATTTAAACTTGTGTTGTCATTCTTGTATTTTGGGTTTATGTGTCTCCCAGGTTCTAGTAGTGCCAAGTGTAATTGTCCTTAGTAAATAGCCTCAAAACTCAGAGCGAAAACCACGGTTTTTGCATCTTCAGAACTGCTCTTGAGCATAGAAAGAACAAGGCACACCTTTTTTAGACTTCCCAAATGTTTTTATTGTTCGCACCGCATTTTTTTTTGGTTTTTAGAAATGCTTTTTTTTTTTTTATGTGCAGCTTTTTTTGCAGAAACATGCATGGGTCGTAAGCCATTTTTTTCAGTCTGAAAGTAATAAAATAACACTGTGAAAAATACCAACTGGAGATGGGGTGATGGTACCCCTGATCCATCCCAAATGTTAACAAACACACTTTCTTTTGGGGCTCAAATGGGTATCTTCAACAAGATCCCATGGCTAGGGTAAACATGTGCTATCTGCCATCATGGGGGATCAATGGTCGTGCTTTGGGGATGTAAACCCTTCCTCTCCCCTACTTGAGGAGGGAGGAAGAGGTTGCACCCCCAAAACAGGGACATAGATATCCTGTGACGGCAGATAGCACATGTTGAGTCTTCAGTGTCTGCATCTTCACATTTGGGATGTTGGAAATCCCTGAGATAATTTCAGACGCATAACAAAAAACACAAAAAGGGGGGGGGTTCACACTATTCTCCCCAAAATATCTATCATGTTTTTATATTTTTGCTCAATCACAATCATTCTCTTTCTCATAATGTCCATTTCGCTACTGCATTCCATGATTTCCTGAATGATTATTTTGGCGCTGGCACTCGAGAATGGCGGATTTGGACTTCCTGACACACCCCCACGTTCAGTCCCTAAAACAAAAAAAATGGTTTTACACTAGGCAGTCCTACATCTGTATTTACCTTGAAGTTGTGGTGACAGACACTGACCTGTTGTGCTGATAAGCTCCACCTCTCCTTCCTCCACCTCCCCTTCCTCCACCTCCGCTTCCTCCACCTCCGCTTCCTGAACCTGCTGATCTTGGTCTGCTTTGGGAGCTTCGGGGATTTTCTGTGGTGTTGGGTTCCTCGTCTCATGAGCATGGTGTCCTCCCAGTCTCCTCTCCCCTATGGGAATTTACAACAAAAATGTAGACTTTAGCACACAGACTTTTTTAAGGCCTGAAAAGGGATCCTCAATGTTTTGAAGTGGGGTACAATTGATATTTGGCCCTGAGTTCCAACATGAACATATGTGATCTTGCAAACTCAACAAAGCAACCTGTTATTTTTGAGGACATTCACAAATACACTTGGATAACCACCAAGGTATCCACTGGACCACCTGTGTGTGACACCGTTAATAAATTTGGTCATGTGGCCCAGAGTATAGTATCTTGCTGAAGAACAAAAAAGAGTACACAACTGCTGGAGTGTCATCTCCTTTACCCAGAATACAGTTTCTTCTTTTAGTCACATTCTAAATTTCCTTACAACACATCATCTAGCCAACAATGTGTAGATAAACATTGTTGAAGTAAAATGAGGCATGCCCACATGTAGTTTACGTGCATATGTGCCAAACATGTTTGGGGGAAGAGCAGCAAGTTATTGGTCAAAACATTGGGCAAATAAGTGGACTCTCCACTTAACCTAAAAGATGAGATTTCAAAATGTGAACCCAGTCAAGCCAAGCACATGGTGCAAAACATGGAAGAATTCATATTACAATGTGAAAGAACACAGTAAAATATACTTACTTTTTTCTATGCTTTTTATAAGCTTCCTATACTGCTCCGGCTCCCTGACCTTCAGGTCTGACCACCTTTTACGGAGTTGTTCCTTGGATCTCCTGACCCCATATTTTTTATAGAGAGTCTTCGCCACTTTATCCATAATTTGTGACTTCCGGAGATTAGGGGTGTCGTATGGGCCATGTTTGCCGTCGTAATCCTTCCTCCGCAGAATGTCCACCATCTCCGCCATCTCAGAAAAAGACATATTAGTCGCCTTGTATCTTTTTTTACAGGATCGGGACGTTTCCGCCTCCGGGCTTTCGTCGTCGGTAATTTCAAGTAAAGAAGCCACCTGTGTCTGCGACATGTCGCCGTCTCACACTGTGCGCCGATCGTTAAGGGGCGGGGAAATGCAGAAAAAGTCCGTCATGGGCGGGCGACGAGGGCGGAGTTACACGCATGCGCAGGGTATAAAAAGGGGAAAGAAGTTATTAGGGATGCGCGGAGTAAGGACGACCGGAAGTGAACCCACGAAGTGAACTAAGGTAAGAAGGGAACTCGGGCCTGCAGTGGCATATTAATGGGTCATGATTGTAAAGGGCAATATTGTGATAAGTTGAGGAGAATCAATTCTGATCCTTTTTTTTTTGTACTTGCTGATCCTAATAGATGCATAAACTAAGAGAGCCGGAGGTGATGCTTGTTTTTATTGAAAAGTATAAGGAACAGCGCAACCTTTGGGAGCTCAAACACCCTGCGTATCACAAAAGTGATGTACGACGGGCAACTATTACCAAATTAGCCGAGGATATGAAGCCATGGATCCCAGATGCAGACTACACTATAATCAATAATAAAATCAACAACCTTCGCAATTCTTATAAAAAAAAATTCAAGGAAGTGTGCCAGTCCAAGAGATCAGGAGCAGCAGCCGACAATGTAGTAAAGCCCAAGCTGTGGTACTACAGACATCTTCAATTCCTGGATGACCAGATCGAGGCCAGGGAATCTATTTCCAGCCTTCCCTCAACCCTTCCTTCCACCCTTCCCTCAACCCTTCCTTCCACCCTTCCCTCCAGCGTTCCTTCCACCCTTCCCTCCACCCCTGCAGAGGCGGAGGAGGAGCCTCCCGAGCTAGAAGAGCCAGATCTTCACATTTTCAGCCCGGTATAGTATTTTTGATGCTAATTATTGTCCACTAAGTAATATGGAGTTGAACTGTTTGGCTTAGCCATAAATGATCCCACCCCCCCCCCTCCAAAATAAACCAGTAATGAGATCAAAATTGTGTGTGATTGATTCCTCAAATAATAGAAATCTACATTTTATTTTATAAACAGGATGAGGCAAGCCAGGAGGAAGAGGGTCAGGAGTGTGACAGGCAGGAGGAGGCAGGGCCCAGTGGGACTCAGCAGGTCCCCAGGCCTAGTGGCAGCACTGTCTCCCAAGTGGCTCCCCTCCACGTCAGACCGCCAAAACAACGGCGGATGACACAAGTGGAGGAGGAGTCACTAAAGATGATTCAGGAGGCTGCTGCCATTATGAGGGCCCCCCTCAACCCTACGGAGGGGTTTAGCACCTATCTGGCGGATAAGCTGCTCAGAATGGAGGCGGGACAACGGGCCCTCTGTGAGCATCTCATCTATATGGCCTTACATATGGGGGCGAGGGGGCTGCTGACTGGGGCCACCCATATCTCGCAGCAGCCCAATCCCTCTCCTCCTTCTCCTCCTCCTCCTGCCACATCACCACCCACAGTGGCCCAGCCTGCAAGGGTGCGTGGACGGGGCCGTGGAGAGAACGCTGCAGAGAGGCGTGGAAGGAAGGCTACAAGAAAGAGCAGGAGGTGATTCCCTGGCCTCGAGCTGCTCATCCAGAAATTGAAGGTTGATGGAGTACCACAGCTTGGGACGATGTATGTCTTTGGCTGCTGCTCCTGATTTCATGCTGTTGTTGATTTTATTATTGATCATAGTCAGGTCTGCATTTGGGATCTAATGACTTTATATTCTCTGCTAATTTGGGAATAGTTGCCCTTCGGTTTTTGATTTGTTTTTTCCAAAAAAAAGGGAAATTTGATTTCAGCCAACCTACATGCCTGATGTGTTTTTTTGAGAAGTAGCAATAAGATTGCATAAATACAATGTGTAATTAAGAACAAGGGACACCAACCTCCATGATCTTTCTAAAATTCAATATTATGTTGTTCTGAGAAATTGACACACCAAAAAATGCAGAACAAATTTTAAGAGTCAAAAAACATAAAGGTGTAATTTGGCAGGTCGGCCTTGCAGAATTTTACTAATTATTCCTAAGATCACTAGAAAAAAGAAAGACATACATTTGTCAGAACTCAGGAGAAAGTTCTGCTGCCAAAATGACATTTTAAAGACCGTTCGAAAGCAAAAAAAACATGCGCTGCATTAAACGAAGCAATAACTTGCAGAATGACGAATGTGCTCTCTCCATTAGGAACGCTAGTTTTACAAGAACGAGCGCTCCCGTCTCCTAATTCAGTCTGAGCATGCGTGGGTTTTTAAACCGATGGACTTGCCCATAGACGATCGGAAATTCCCATCAGTATTTTATCCATCGGAAAATTTTAAAACAAGTTCTATTTTTTCCATCCGATGGAAAAAAGACCGATGGGTACCATACACGATCGGTTGGTCTGATGAAAACCATCCATCGGACGGTTTTCATCAGTTAAACCGATCGTGTGTACGGGGCTTGACAGTTTGAGGAGTCTTGTGATCATTTTGAATGTACTAGTAGTACTACTTGACCAGCGACTGGGGCAGTCACAGTATATTCAGTGTTGCAATGGAAATCTTAAGGACGTTCACTATTGATCTTGCTTTATCAAAGATTCTCTTAACACTTGCCTCCTTTTGCTGCATCATGTGGACCAGAAGGTATGCACCAGACGAGACCAAGTGGTGTTCGATCCAACATCGTATGGTAATAGTTTTACATGTGATACAAATAAAGTGGAAAAATAACAAAGATACACCAGTAGAGCAGACAGCCTCAAGATCAATCATCTCTTATCCATTTGATAATTGACTGTCATCATGTAAAATAAAAATAAAAATGGCTCACCGCTAGGGTTGAGCGGACCAAACCTTTGACTGTATGTTCGGGTTCGGGTCCAGTGTTCGGCAATATGCATCCATACAGGTCTGGTATGGATATTTAGGGGAACCCTGCCGCAAATTAAAAAAAAAATGCGTGCGGTTGCCCCAAATATCCATACCAGGCCCTTCAGGTCTGGTATGGATTGTAAGGGGAACTCCACCCCAAATTTAAAAAAAAATGGCGTGGAGTACCCCCAAAAATCCAGACCAGACCCTTTATCCGAGCACGCAACCTGGCAGGCCGCAGGAAAAGAGGGGGGGACAAGAGAGCGCCCCCTCCCTCCTGAACCGTACCAGGCCACATGCCCTCAACATGGGGAGGATGTCTCCATGTTGATTGGGGACAAGGGCCTCATCCCCACAACCCTTGCCCGGTGGTTGTGAGGGTCTGCGGGCGGGGGGCTTATCGGAATCTGGAAGACCCCTTTAACAATGGGACCCTCAGATCCCAGACCCCCATTGGCTGAGCCTGAGCGGACCTGATGCGGAACGTGAGAAGGGGCGGGTCTATTCATGTATTATACTGTGGAGGAAGTTCCCCATCAGGTCCGCTCATCCAATGAAGTAGGCGGGGTCTGACATACGAGGGGGCGGACCTGATGGGGAACTTCATCCACAGTTTAATAGATGAATAGACCCACCCCTTCTCACGTTCCGCATCAGGTCCTCAGCCTTACACCTACGTCATTGGCTGAGCGGTCCTGATGGGGAACTTTAGAAGGGGCGGGTCTATTCATTTAATACACAGCCGAGGAATTTCCCCATGAGCTCAGGCTCAGCCAATGACATTTTGTCTGGACAGCGCTGGACATCGGAATCACCGCGGGACACTGGATTTCATCGCTGGAATGTTTTTTTGTTTTTTTTTAATAAAGGACTTTCCCAATGGTGTCTGTGTATTTTTTTTTTTACAATTTTTTACACTTTCTTTGTGAAATGGTAGGGGTACAATGTACCCCATTACCAATTCACATAGGAGGGGCGGGATCTGGGAGTCCCCTTTGTTAAAGGGGTCTTCCAGATTCCGATAAGCCCCCCGCCCGCAGACCCCCACAACCACCTGGCAAGGGTTGTGGGGATGAGGCCCTTGTCCCCATCAACATGGGGATATCCTCCCCATGTTGAGGGCATGTGGCCTGGTACGGTTCAGGAGGGGGGGCGCTCTCTCGTCCCCCCCTCTTTTCCTGCGGCCTGCCAGGTTGCGTGCTTGGTTAAAGGGTCTGGTCTGGATTTTTGAGGATACTCCACGCCATTTTTTTTTATATGGGGTGGAGTTCCCCTTAAAATACATACCAGACCTGAAGGGCCTGGTATGGATATTTGGGGGAACCGCACGCATTTTTTAAAAACAATTGCGGCAGGGTTCCCCTTAATATCCATACCAGACCTGAAGGGCCTGGTAATTGAATTTGAGGGAACCCCCACACTTTTTTTTTTTTTTTATCAATGACTTTTGTATGTATTGCCGGGAGCCGACAATTCATTAATAGCCGTGAGTGAGTTTTAAATGACTTTTTTTCCTTCAGAAATGACACTTTGTGCAGGGACAGTTCTAAGCACGAGAAACAAGCGTGAATAGTCCTCAGAAGTTCGGGTCCCCATTGACTTCAATGGGGTTCGGGTTCGGGGTCAAGTTCGGGTCAAGTTCGGTCCCGAACTCGAACTTTTTACCGAAGTTCGGCCGAACCCGTCGAACCCGAACATCCAGGTGTCCGCTTAACTCTACTCACCGCAGATCAATAATTTTGGACTCAGTCTTATGCCATGTACACACGACCGGTTTTCCTGTCAGATAAAAGAATTATGGTTTTCCAGACAGAATTCCGGCTAAGCTTGTCTTGCGTACACACTGTCAGACCAAATTCCGCCCGTCCAAAGCGCGGTGACATACAACACGTATGACGGCACTATAAAGGGGAAGTTCAATTCCAACGATGCCACCCTTTGGGCTGTTTTTGCTGATCCCCGTGTTAGTAAAAGTTTGGTGAGAGACGATTCACGCTTTTCAGTCTTCGTGCTTTTCAGATAGTTTTCTGGTGTTCAGTTGGTGCTTGTGGGTTTGTATCTGTATTTCAGGGCGTGTAGTGAGTTTGTATCTGGTTTCCAGTGCGTTCTTGTCCGTTCGTTTCTGATTTTCAGGTCGTTCTTCATAGGCCTTGCTGTTCTTCAGTGCGTTCTGTTAGTTCGTTCTGACCAGCCGACCGTTTTCTAGCCGTGTTGCTGGTACGTACTTGTCGTAGAGTTCGTGCTGTGCATAGGCTTGGTGTTGGGCTTCTTGCTTTAACCCAAGCTCAATCCATGAACAGGGTGAGGAGGAGTTCATGGACGAAGAATTGGTTGCTCCAGCGTGACCAATTCTGTCACATGCCTTTGCTGCGGGAGATCCAGGAGAATAATCCTGATGACTTCAGGAATTTTCTCTGTACGACGGACCCCATCACGAAGCAGGACACCTGCATGTGGCAAGCCGAGCAAAGGCTATTCGCCACGTTGAGATACCTGGCGACTGGGAGAAGTCTGCAGGACCTCAAGTTCTCAACAGGCATCTCCCCCCAGGCTCTGGGGATCATTATCCTAGAGACCTATTCTGTCATCATCCAAGTCCAGCAGAAGGACTATATTAAGGTAAGTTTTCTCCTTTAACATCATATTCTATGTATTGAATGTATGCTAATGTATTGTATTTCTTTCATCATTCCCTAATTACCATGATTGTAATATGCTGTGAATGTCTCCTTTGTCCTCATTAGTGTTGAGCGAACCCGAACTGTAAAGTTCGGGTCCGTACCGAACTTTAGCTTTTTCCCGAACCCGAACCCGGACTTTGCGCAAAAGTCCGGGTTCGGGTTCAGGTTCGGCAATCTAATTACGCATTTAGAAATGCTTCAGGGGCCAGCCAATCACCTTTTGATTAGCTGGTGTGCCCTTAGAGGCCATCATAGCCATGCCTACTAATGGCATGGCTGTGATTGGTCAGTGCAACATGTGACCCAGCTTCTATATAAGCTAGAGGCACACAGCACACACGTCACTCTGCTTCAGAATAGATAGGGAGAGGATCTAGTCTGCTGCTGCTGCTTTTAGGGAGAGATAGAAAAATACATGAGTTAGTCCTGATTCTGGAATCTGAGGGAAAAGATAGAGAGACAGTGTAGTGTAGGGCCAGGTTCCTGTTTTTTGCTTTTAGGGGAAGAGATATATTATATAGGAATAGGAGTCCAGATTCAGAGATATAACTCAGCGATCTGCATAGGTTTACCTGTTTGTGTTGCAGTGCAGTCTTTTTTACACTGCCATGAGCCCAGTGTCAGAGAAATTCTACCTTTTATCTGCAAGCTCAGTGCACCAGCACTGCATATATTACGTTGAGAGATACACCGTTTCCATACTGTGGGTGTATTCTGCTCTTGGAAAAAGATCCATTTAGAGGGAAAAAAAGGCACTTTATTGTGCTCTTTTCCAAAAGATCCATTAAGGGCAAAAAAAATAAAAAATTGCATTTTATTTTGCTCGTGCAAAAAAAGACCCGTTTAGGGCAAAAAAAAAATTTGCACTTTAATGTACGCTTGCAAAAAGAGCCATTTAGGGCCACAAAAATATTTTGCAGTGTGTTATACATATGTGGAGGTGTGTGAAATAAACAATTTCTATATAGTTTTCTTCTACTGTGCTATACTAAAAAAAACAATTTTTTTTTGAATAGCATTTTCTGCTGTGCTATACTAAAAAAACATTTTTTTTAAATAGCATTTTCTGCAGTTCTGTAGCTGTGCGATTCAGCGGTTATGTACTGTGGGTGTATTGTGGTCTTCCAAAAAACGCCATTTAGGGCCACAAAAAATATTTTTCAGTGTGTTATACATATGTGGAGGTGTGTGAAATAAACAATTTATATATAGTTTTCTTCTACTGTGCTATACTAAAAAAAAAAAAACATTTTTTTTGAATAGCATTTTCTGCAGTTCTGTAGCTGTGCGATTCAGCGGTTACGTACTGTGGGTGTATTGTGGTCTTCCAAAAAACGCCATTTAGGGCCACAAAAAATATTTTGCAGTGTGTTATACATATGTGGAGGTGTGTGAAATAAACAATTTATATATAGTTTTCTTCTACTGTGCTATACTAAAAAAAAAAAAAAAAAAAAATTTTAATAGCATTTTCTGCAGTTCTGTAGCTGTGCGATTCAGCGGTTACGTACTGTGGGTGTATTGTGGTCTTCCAAAAAACGCCATTTAGGGCCACAAAAAATATTTTGCAGTGTGTTATACATATGTGGAGGTGTGTGAAATAAACAATTTATATATAGTTTTCTTCTACTGTGCTATACTAAAAAAACAACATTTTTTTTTAATAGCATTTTCTGCAGTTCTGTAGCTGTGCGATTCAGCGGTTATGTACTGTGGGTGTATTGTGGTCTTCCAAAAAACGCCATTTAGGGCCACAAAAAATATTTTGCAGTGTGTTATACATATGTGGAGGTGTGTGAAATAAACAATTTCTAAATAGTTTTCTTCTACTGTGCTATACTAAAAAAACAACATTTTTTTTTTAATAGCATTTTCTGCAGTTCTGTAGCTGTGCGCTTCAGCGGTTACGTACTGTGGGTGTATTGTGGTCTTCCAAAAAACGCCATTTAGGGCCACAAAAAATATTTTTCAGTGTGTTATACATATGTGGAGGTGTGTGAAATAAACAATTTATATATAGTTTTCTTCTACTGTGCTATACTAAAAAAACATTTTTTTTGAATAGCATTTTCTGCAGTTCTGTAGCTGTGCAATTCAGCGGTTACGTACTGTGGGTGTGTTCTGCTCTTCCAAAAACACCCATTTAGTGCAACGTCCTAAATTTGGAAAATATGAGTAGAAGGTCAAAGGGACGTGGTGGCCCCGGTCGTGGTGCTGCTGGTGGAGCTCCTGTTGCAGGGAGAGGACGTGGTGGATCTGTGCCAGATACACGCATAAGTGAAACACCTTCCTCAGGTGCGAGTAGGCGACCGAGCCTGCGGCGGTATTTTGTCGCACCTAATGAGGCTGTACAAATGTTTAGGCCAGGACAAGTACAGGCGATAGTAGATTGGGTTGCTGACAGTGCCTCGGGTTCCTTCACATTGTCTCCCACCCACTCTTCTGATGAAAGATCAGAGTTGGCACCTGAAACCCATGTCCATCAGTCTTTCACCTCACCCCCTTGCAAATCAGCCAAGCAGTCTGAGCCCCAAATCATGCAGCAGTCTCTTCTGCTTTTTGATGACTCTGTTAGCAGGGTTTCCCAGGGCCATCCACCTAGCCCTGCCCCAGAAGTGGAAGAGATTGAGTGCACCGATGCCCAACCACTTATGTTTCATGATGAGTACATGGGAGGACCATCGCAGCACGTCTCGGATGATGACAAAACACAAGTGCCAACTGCTGCTGCTTTCGCAATTGTGCAGACAGACAAGGAGGGCAGGGGTGAAGACTGGGTGGAAGATGATGTGAAGGACGATGAGGTCCTCGACCCCACATGGAATCAACGTTATGCAGGTGACCAGTGTAGTTTGGAGGAAGAGGCGGTGGTCGCACAGAGCCACCAGCACAGCAGAAGAGGGAGCAGGGTGCAAAAGTGGAGCGTCCATCCCCTAGACAGTATGTCTGCTACTGCACAACGCATCAAGGGACCGAGCACACCAAAGCCAGGTCCAAGGAGTTCCCTAGCGTGGCAGTTCTTCACACAATGTGCTGATGACAAGACACGAGTGGTTTGCACGCTGTGCAATCAGAGCCTGAAGCGAGGCATAAACGTTCTCAACCTGAGCACAACCTGCATGACCAGGCATATAAGTGCAAAGCACGAGCTGCAGTGGAGTAGACACCTCAAAAACCAAGAAAGGTCTCTGGCTCCTCCTGCTTCCTCTTCTGCTTCAGTCTCGGCCTCTTCATCCACCTCTGTAGTGACAGTGGCACCTGAAACCCCGCAAACAGAGGATCTGCCAGCAACACTACCACCTGGGTCACCAACCATCTCCACAATGTCCCATGGAAGCGTTCAGCTCTCTATCTCCCAAACATTGGAGCGGAAGAGGAAGTACCCCCCTAGCCACCCGCGATCCCTGGCCCTGAATGCCAGCATTTCAAAACTCCTGGCCTTTGAAAGGCTGTCATTCTGTCTGGTGGAGACGCAGAGTTTTAAAAGCCTGATGGCATTGGCTGTCCCACAGTACGTTGTGCCCAGCCGCCACTACTTTTCCAGGCGAGCCATCCCTTCCCTGCACAACCAAGTGGGGGATAGTGATGAGCCGAACACCCCCGGGTTCGGTTCGCACCAGAACCCGCGAACGGACCGGAAGTTCGAACGAACATTAGAACCCTATTAAATACAATGGATGCGAACGTTCGAATTCTAAAGTGCTAATTATAACAACTATTATGCATGTTATTGTCCTAAAAAGGGTTTGGGAACCCGGGTTCTGCACCAGGGGACATGTATCAATGCAAAAAGAAGTTTTAAAAACGGTCGTTTTTCGGGAGCAGTCATTTTAATGATGCATAAAGTGAAAAAAAAAAGTCAAATATTCCTTTAAATATCGTACCTGGGGGGTGTCTAAAGTATGCCTGTGAAGTGCCACGTGTTTCCCGTGTTTAGAACTGTCCCTGCACAAAATGACACTTCTAAAGGAAAAAAAAGCCATTTAAAACTGCTTGCGGCTTTAATGTAATGTCTGGTCCCGGTAATATGGATGAAATTCTTTAAGAAAAATGGCATAGCTACCCCATGACCCCCCCCCCCCCCTACCCCAGCCCATTACCAGCCCCTTTGGGTCTTGTATGGATATTAAGGGGAACCCCGCACATAAAATAAAAAAGGCCCTATATACTCTGAACAGCCGTATACAGGCGGTGCATACAAGACAGGGACTGTAGGTTTGTTCTTATGTAGAATCTGTTTGTAATTTTGAACAGGTACATTGTTGAAGTGTAGCTCCAGCCCAAAAATCTATTTTTAAACTTTTTGGAAAACATAGGTAAGGGTTATCACCCCTGTAACATTTGTTTTGCTGTCTGTGCCCCTGTTCAGAACATTTCACCTCACTTTCCGTCCCAATGACAACTGTTTTTGAAATGTGGTGTTTTTCTTGAAACAAGGATTGCTGATAAAGCATCAGTACAGAGGAGACACCTTTCTCCCATATTTATTCTTACAGGAGAGAATTTTCCTTCCTAGTGGTAGATTTCCTCTCACTTCCTGTTGTCTTCTTGCGTTTGCAAGTAGGAGTCGTTTGTAAGTTGGATGTTTGAAAGTAGGGACCTGCCGTATATACTCTGCAGAAATAGGCCCCTTAGTTGTTGGTGTTGGCACAACACTGTAAGCACTCACAGTTACTCTTGGTTGGTGCTGGAACGCCCTGCTGTCAACTATTATATCAGGAATTTTAATTACATATAATTGTTGAACAGTGGTAGTAAAAATTGGGCCTTTGATGGTGGTGCTGGTGCCACAACACTGTAAGCCCTGACAGTTACTCTTGGTGGGTGCAGCAATGGGCCCTGCTGTGAATTATTAGATCAAGAATTGTAATTACATGCCCCTGTTGAACAGGGGCTGAAAAATTGGGCCTTAGGCACTGGTGGCACAACACTGCAACCCCTCACAGATACTGTACTTGGAGCACAGCAATGAGCCCTGTTGCAAAGTATTGCTTCAAAAATTGTAATGACACGCCCCTGTTAAACAGGGGCTGAAAAATTGGGCCTTAGGCACTGGTGGCACAACACTGCAACTCCTCACAGATACTGTACTTGGAGCACAGCAATGAGCCCTGTTGCAAAGTATTGCTTCAAAAATTGTAATTACACGCCCCTGTTAAACAGGGGCTGAAAAATTGGGCGTTAGGCACTGGTGGCGGCACCCATAAACAAAAATGATCTTCCAAGCTATCATCATCAATCGTATCATTGAGGACTCGGAGGAGGAGGATAGCCAGTCAACATAACAGCACAGGCACTCAGCATCAGCATCAGTCTTGAAGGGATGTGACATTTTAAAATCAATTAGTCTGTTATATCAGCATCAGGTGTGTGGTAGCTGGTGGTGATCCAAGACTGGTTCATCTTGATGAAAGTCAGTCGATCAACCGAGTCGGTGGACAGGCGCACCCTGTGATCCGTGACAAATCCTCCAGCAGCACTGAATGTGCGTTCCGAAAGAACGCTGGATGCAGGACAGGCCAGTAGCTCAATTGCATACTGTGCAAGCTCTGGCCAGTGATCCATCCTCAAGACCCAGTAAGCCAGAGGATTTTCGGTGGGGAAGGTGTCCAAGTCTGACCTTGCCCCTAGATATTCCTGCACCATGTTTATCAGACGCTGGCGATGGTTGCTGGAACCAATCATACTTTGGGGCTGCGGACTAAAGAATTGTCTGAACGCATCGGTCAGACGGCCACCTTCCCCACCGCTCCTTCTTTGACTGGCCGAAGCCTCAGCAACTCGTTGTCCAGGACCAGGAGTTTGCAACCTCCCAGTCTCTGGGAACGCGTTGCACAGACCTTTCTGCAAGGCCTCCCGGAGTTGTCTCATCCTCTGCTCCCTCTGCGACGGTAACATAAGGTCCGCAACCTTACCCTTGTACCGTGGATCAAGGAGAGTGGCCAGCCAGTAATGGTCCCTCTCCTTGATCCGAAGAATACGAGGATCCTTCCGCAGACTTTGCAGGATCAGGGAGGCCATGCAGCGTAGGTTTGCTGAGGCATTCGCTCCGGAGTCCTCTGGGTCACTAAGGACGACATGATCCGCAGCCACCTCCTCCCAGCCACGTACAAGTCCACTGGTTTCTTGGGACTGTAAATCATCCCTAAAAGACTGCTGCTGATGATGCTGAGTGCCAGCCTCCACCTCCATGCTGACACAATCCTCCTCCTCCTCCTCCTCCTCCTCCTCCTCTTCCTGTGCGATGGGTGGGACAGAAGGAACACTGTCTGGGTAAAGGGGGCCTTGAGAGGCAAGGAAGTCCTCCTCTTCCTGCCTCTGTTCTGCCTCAAGTGCCCTGTCCATTATTCCACGCAGCGTGTGCTCCAACAGGTGGACAAGAGGTACAGTGTCACTGATGCATGCACTGTCACTGCTCACCATCCTCGTGGCCTCCTCAAATGGTGCCAGGACAGTGCATGCATCCCTGATCATGCCCCACTGGCGTGGAGAAAAAAAACCAAGCTCCCCTGACCCTGTCCTGGTGCCGTAGTCGCACAGGTACTCATTGATGGCCCTCTGCTGCGTGTGCAGCCGCTGCAGCATGGCCAACGTTGAGTTCCACCTGGTGGGCATGTCACATATAAGGCGGTTCTTGGGCAGGTTCAACTCCTTTTGCAGCTCAGCCAGGCGAGCACTGGCATTATAAGATCTGCGGAAATGCACACAGACTTTCCTGGCCTGCCTCAGGACATCCTGTAAGCCCGGGTACCTGCCCAAGAACCGCTGCACCACCAGGTTAAGGACGTGAGCCACACAGGGCACATGGGTCAGTTGTCCCTGTCGGAGGGCGGAGAGGAGGTTGGTGCCATTGTCGCAAACCACCATTCCTGGCTTAAGCTGGCGTGGCGTCAACCACCTCTCGGCCTGGCCCTGCAGAGCAGACAGGACCTCTGCCCCAGTGTGGCTTCTGTCCCCCAAACACACCAGCGCAAGCACGGCATGGCATCTTTTTGCCTGCGTACTTGCGTAGCCCCGTGAACGGCTACGGAGCACCGCTGGTTCATAGGACAAACCACAGGAAGAGGCCATGGAGGAAGAAGAAGAGGAGGGGGTGGAGGAGAGAGGTGTGTCACAACCAGTAGTAGCATTTTGGAGGCGTGGCGGTGGGACAACCTCCAACACTACTGCACCTTGTCCTGAATCCTTCCCAGCTGCCAAAAGAGTGACCCAATGGGCCGTGAAAGAAAGGTAACGTCCCTGTCCATGCCTGCTGGACCATGAGTCAGCGGTAATATGCACCTTACCGCTGACCGCCCTGTCCAGCGAGGCCAAGACATTGCCTTCCACATGCCGGTAGAGAGCCGGAATAGCCTTCCGTGAGAAAAAGTGGCGTTTGGGAACCTGCCACTGAGGAACCGCACATTGCACAAACTCACGGAAGGGGGCCGAGTCTACCAACTGAAAAGGCAGCAGTTGAAGCGCTAGCAATTTAGCCAAGCTAGCATTCAACCGCTGGGCATGTGGATGGCTGGGAGTGAACTTCTTTCGACGGTCCAGCAGCTGGGGCAGGGAAATTTGCCTGCTAGAATCGGACGTCGGTGTACTGCTAGCAGAGTGGGCGCAAGTACTTGGCTGTGACACACCTAATTCTACACCTTCATTCCTCTCAGTGCATGTTTCAGAGAGGACTGAAGTTATAGTGGGGTTGGAGATCCCAGCTGATGCGGTGCAAGGAGAGGTCCGCTTTGTTCTTTGGTGTGGGTCTTTGAGGTAGGCTTGCCAACGAGCTGCATGGCAGGTCAACATATGTCTGGTCAGGCATGTGGTACCCAAGCGGCTGATGTTTTGGCCACGCGATATACGCTTGAGACATATGTTGCAAACAGCAGCTGTGCGATCTGATGCACTAGCCTCAAAAAAGGCCCACACCAAAGAACTTTTTGAATGACGGGCAGAGGCAGCGCCCTGCACAGGCGGAGCTCTGCGGTGTGATTCCGTCGGTGTACTGCCCTTACGCTGGCCACCAAAGGGCATCCTGCCTCGTTGGAGATGTGCCTCCTCCTCATCCTCCTCCTCCTCCTCTCTCCTATTAGGCACCCACGTGGAGTCATTGACCTCATCATCCCCTCCCTCCTCATCACTGGAGCCAATCTGGCAGTATGCTGCAGCTGCTGGAACATGACTGCCAGATTGGTGTCCTTCTTGAGCATCCCCTCTGTCTGCTCTCACGCTACTGCCTTCCTCTAGCTGGGTTTCATCATCAGACCCTTCGAAACGCTGGGCATCCTCCTGGAGCATGTACCCAACACTGTGCTGAAACAGTTCGGGGGACTCCTCAGGAGGAGGACATGGTGGGTCTAGGGAAGGAGTGACTGATGATTTGTCTGACATTGATACCAGGGAAGACGACGCTTTGGCAGCTGCTTTTCCAGTACCCTGAGCCTGGGTGAGAGAGGATGAGGAGGAGGAGGAGGGCTTGGTCATCCACTCTACCAAGTCTTCGGCATGATGTGGCTCAACATGTCCAGCTGCCGAAAAGAAGGACAAGCGTGTCCCATGGCCATGTGCTGATGACAATGCACCGCGTCCACGACCAGCACTGTTGCCCCCAGACACAGAGCCTGCTTGCCCTCTTTTATTGCCTCCTGACTGTCTGCCTCTCCTTGTTTGCCTTCCAGACATTCTAATAGATGGCCTGCAGGGAGATGGGAAAAAAGCAATAAGGGCTACCTTCAGGTGTCCTTCTCTGTCCCTGGAAACAAGGACTTGCAGAGTGAAAGAAAAAAAACACTCTCCCTACCTACAGTTTTCTGTCCCTAGAAAAAATGTTTTTTTTAATCACAATATAGCACAAGGAAAATTAACTCACTGTCCTTACAGGTCCCTGGAAACAAGGACTTGCAGAGTGAAAGAAAAAAAACACTCTCCCTACCTACAGTTTTCTGTCCCTAGAAAAAAATGTTTTTTTTAATCACAATATAGCAAAAGGACAATTCACTCACTGTCCTTCCAGGTCCCTGGAAACAAGGACTTGCAGAGTGAAAGAAACTGACACTGTCCCTACCTAGAGTTTTCTGTCCCTGGAATAAATGTTTTTTTCAGCACAATATAGCACAAGGACAATTAACTCACTGTCCTTACAGGTCCCTGGAAACAAGGACTTGCAGAGTGAAAGAAAAAAAATACTCTCCCTACCTACAGTTTTCTGTCCCTAGAAAAAAATGTTTTTTTTAATCACAATATAGCAAAAGGACAATTCACTCACTGTCCTTCCAGGTCCCTGGAAACAAGGACTTGCAGAGTGAAAGAAACTGACACTGTCCCTACCTAGAGTTTTCTGTCCCTAGAATAAATGTTTTTTTTAATCACAATATAGCAAAAGGACAATTCACTCACTGTCCTTCCAGGTCCCTGGAAACAAGGACTTGCAGAGTGAAAGAAACTGACACTGTCCCTACCTAGAGTTTTCTGTCCCTAGAATAAATGTTTTTTTTAATCACAATATAGCAAAAGGACAATTCACTCACTGTCCTTCCAGGTCCCTGGAAACAAGGACTTGCAGAGTGAAAGAAACTGACACTGTCCCTACCTAGAGTTTTCTGTCCCTGGAATAAATGTTTTTTTCAGCACAATATAGCACAAGGACAATTAACTC
This sequence comes from Rana muscosa, assembly GCA_029206835.1. NCBI lineage: Eukaryota > Metazoa > Chordata > Amphibia > Anura > Ranidae > Rana > Rana muscosa. The sequence goes on along the minus strand of CM055118.1, from coordinate 362,263,440 downwards.
ACTGTCCTTACAGGTCCCTGGAAACAAGGACTTGCAGAGTGAAAGAAAAAAAATACTCTCCCTACCTACAGTTTTCTGTCCCTAGAAAAAAATGTTTTTTTTAATCACAATATAGCAAAAGGACAATTCACTCACTGTCCTTCCAGGTCCCTGGAAACAAGGACTTGCAGAGTGAAAGAAACTGACACTGTCCCTACCTAGAGTTTTCTGTCCCTAGAATAAATGTTTTTTTTAATCACAATATAGCAAAAGGACAATTCACTCACTGTCCTTCCAGGTCCCTGGAAACAAGGACTTGCAGAGTGAAAGAAACTGACACTGTCCCTACCTAGAGTTTTCTGTCCCTAGAATAAATGTTTTTTTTAATCACAATATAGCAAAAGGACAATTCACTCACTGTCCTTCCAGGTCCCTGGAAACAAGGACTTGCAGAGTGAAAGAAACTGACACTGTCCCTACCTAGAGTTTTCTGTCCCTGGAATAAATGTTTTTTTCAGCACAATATAGCACAAGGACAATTAACTCACTGTCCTTACAGGTCCCTGGAAACAAGGACTTGCAGAGTGAAAGAAAAAAAATACTCTCCCTACCTACAGTTTTCTGTCCCTAGAAAAAAATGTTTTTTTTAATCACAATATAGCAAAAGGACAATTCACTCACTGTCCTTCCAGGTCCCTGGAAACAAGGACTTGCAGAGTGAAAGAAACTGACACTGTCCCTACCTAGAGTTTTCTGTCCCTGGAATAAATGTTTTTTTCAGCACAATATAGCACAAGGACAATTAACTCACTGTCCTTACAGGTCCCTGGAAACAAGGACTTGCAGAGTGAAAGAAAAAAAATACTCTCCCTACCTACAGTTTTCTGTCCCTAGAAAAAAATGTTTTTTTTAATCACAATATAGCAAAAGGACAATTCACTCACTGTCCTTCCAGGTCCCTGGAAACAAGGACTTGCAGAGTGAAAGAAACTGACACTGTCCCTACCTAGAGTTTTCTGTCCCTAGAATAAATGTTTTTTTTAATCACAATATAGCAAAAGGACAATTCACTCACTGTCCTTCCAGGTCCCTGGAAACAAGGACTTGCAGAGTGAAAGAAACTGACACTGTCCCTACCTAGAGTTTTCTGTCCCTAGAATAAATGTTTTTTTTAATCACAATATAGCAAAAGGACAATTCACTCACTGTCCTTCCAGGTCCCTGGAAACAAGGACTTGCAGAGTGAAAGAAACTGACACTGTCCCTACCTAGAGTTTTCTGTCCCTGGAATAAATGTTTTTTTCAGCACAATATAGCACAAGGACAATTAACTCACTGTCCTTACAGGTCCCTGGAAACAAGGACTTGCAGAGTGAAAGAAAAAAAATACTCTCCCTACCTACAGTTTTCTGTCCCTAGAAAAAAATGTTTTTTTTAATCACAATATAGCAAAAGGACAATTCACTCACTGTCCTTCCAGGTCCCTGGAAACAAGGACTTGCAGAGTGAAAGAAACTGACACTGTCCCTACCTAGAGTTTTCTGTCCCTAGAATAAATGTTTTTTTTAATCACAATATAGCAAAAGGACAATTCACTCACTGTCCTTCCAGGTCCCTGGAAACAAGGACTTGCAGAGTGAAAGAAACTGACACTGTCCCTACCTAGAGTTTTCTGTCCCTAGAATAAATGTTTTTTTTAATCACAATATAGCAAAAGGACAATTCACTCACTGTCCTTCCAGGTCCCTGGAAACAAGGACTTGCAGAGTGAAAGAAACTGACACTGTCCCTACCTAGAGTTTTCTGTCCCTAGAATAAATGTTTTTTTTAATCACAATATAGCAAAAGGACAATTCACTCACTGTCCTTCCAGGTCCCTGGAAACAAGGACTTGCAGAGTGAAAGAAACTGACACTGTCCCTACCTAGAGTTTTCTGTCCCTGGAATAAATGTTTTTTTCAGCACAATATAGCACAAGGACAATTAACTCACTGTCCTTACAGGTCCCTGGAAACAAGGACTTGCAGAGTGAAAGAAAAAAAATACTCTCCCTACCTACAGTTTTCTGTCCCTAGAAAAAAATGTTTTTTTTAATCACAATATAGCAAAAGGACAATTCACTCACTGTCCTTCCAGGTCCCTGGAAACAAGGACTTGCAGAGTGAAAGAAACTGACACTGTCCCTACCTAGAGTTTTCTGTCCCTAGAATAAATGTTTTTTTTAATCACAATATAGCAAAAGGACAATTCACTCACTGTCCTTCCAGGTCCCTGGAAACAAGGACTTGCAGAGTGAAAGAAACTGACACTGTCCCTACCTAGAGTTTTCTGTCCCTAGAATAAATGTTTTTTTTAATCACAATATAGCAAAAGGACAATTCACTCACTGTCCTTCCAGGTCCCTGGAAACAAGGACTTGCAGAGTGAAAGAAACTGACACTGTCCCTACCTAGAGTTTTCTGTCCCTAGAATAAATGTTTTTTTTAATCACAATATAGCAAAAGGACAATTCACTCACTGTCCTTCCAGGTCCCTGGAAACAAGGACTTGCAGAGTGAAAGAAACTGACACTGTCCCTACCTAGAGTTTTCTGTCCCTAGAATAAATGTTTTTTTAATCACAATATAGCAAAAGGACAATTCACTCACTGTCCTTCCAGGTCCCTGGAAACAAGGACTTGCAGAGTGAAAGAAACTGACACTGTCCCTACCTAGAGTTTTCTGTCCCTAGAATAAATGTTTTTTTTAATCACAATATAGCAAAAGGACAATTCACTCACTGTCCTTCCAGGTCCCTGGAAACAAGGACTTGCAGAGTGAAAGAAACTGACACTGTCCCTACCTAGAGTTTTCTGTCCCTAGAATAAATGTTTTTTTTAATCACAATATAGCAAAAGGACAATTCACTCACTGTCCTTCCAGGTCCCTGGAAACAAGGACTTGCAGAGTGAAAGAAACTGACACTGTCCCTACCTAGAGTTTTCTGTCCCTAGAATAAATGTTTTTTTTTAAGCACACTATAGCAGAAGCACAAAACACACTGACACTCTCCCTACCTATCCTTCTCTTTCCCTAAACTAAAGGAATCCAGGTTAAGCAAGAAAGAAATAACAGTCACTGTCCCTGCCTATGCTACTCTATCCCTGCTCCGGAACACACTACACTAGGCCGCCGTGCTGGCGGCCTTTTATAGTGTGGGGCGTGTACTAAACACCCTCAGCAATAATTGGCCACAGGCATCCTGCCTGTGGCCAATCATTGCTCTCCTCGCTGCCGGCGCTGTGATTGGCCAAGCATGCGGGGTCACAGTGCATGCTTGGCCAATCACAGCGCCTGGATGACACTGCGATGGCGTAGTGCATTGTGGGCCGTTCGCGTCACTCGAATTTGGCGCGAACGGCCCAAATCGTTCGATCTTCGTCGAACGATCGAACAGCCAATGTTCGAGTCGAACGTATGTTCGACTCGAACACGAAGCTCATCCCTAGTGGGGGACAAAATCAGGTGTGCACTGCGCATCGCCATCTGTGGCAAGGTCCACCTAACTACGGATTCATGGACCAGTAAGCACGGTCAGGGACGTTATATCTCCCTAACAGCACACTGGGTAAATGCAGTGGCGGCTGGGCCTGAGGCAGATAGCAGTTTGGCGCATGTCCTTCCACCACCGAGGATTGCAGAGCGCTTCAGTTTGCCTCCTGTTGCTAACTCCTCCTACTCCGCTTCCTCATCCTCTACCGCCTCCTCATCCGGTCAGGGTAACACCTTCACCACCAACTTCAGCACAGCCAGGGGTAAACGACAGCAGGCAGTTTTAAAACTTTCCTGTTTGGGGGAAAAACCCCACACCGTGCAGGAGTTGTGGAGGGACATGGAACAACAGACCAATGAGTGGTTGCTGTCAGTGAGCCTCAAGCCCGGCCTGGTGGTGTGCGATAATGGGCGAAATCTCGTAGCAGCTCTGGGCCTAGCCGGTTTGACGCACATCCCTTGCCTGGCGCATGTGCTGAACCCCCAATATGCCAGAGCTGCTGCAGAAAGTGCGGGCTGTCTGTGCGCACTTTCGGCATTCTCACTCTACTGCTGCTTGCCTGTCAGCGCTGCAGCGTAACTTCGGCCTTCCCGCTCACCGCCTCATATGTGACGTGCCCACAAGGTGGAACTCCACCTTGCATATGCTGGCCAGACTGTGCGAGCAGCAGCAGGCGATAGTGGAGTTTCAGCTGCAGCAATCACGCGTGAGTCGCTCTGCGGAACAGCACCACTTCACCACCAATAACTGGGCCTCCATGCGAGACCTGTGTGCCTTGTTGCGCTGTTTCGAGTACTCCACCAACACGGCCAGTGCCAATGACGCCATTCTCAGCATTCCCACCATATACGTGGCATCGTGCCGTTGAGTTTCTGAGGTTCTTAATGACTTCCTGTACCTCTTCTGCTGAAAAGGGGGCCTCCAGCATATTTTTTTTTTTTATGTTATTTTAAGTTATTTCCCTATCCACATTTGTTTGCAGAGCACTTGTCATGCTCTTAACCAGGGATGAGCCGAACACCCCCCTGTTCGTGTGAAATTTAGAACCCTATTAAATACAATGGACTCAAACGTTCGAAATCTAAAGTGTTAATTATAAAGGCTAATATGCAAGTTATTGTCCTAAAAAGTGTTTGGGGACCTGGGTCCTGCCCCAGGGGACATGTATCAATGCAAAAAAAAGTTTTAAAAACTGCCGTTTTTTCGGGAGCAGTGATTTTAATAATGCTTAAAATGAAAAAATAAAAGTGAAATATTCCTTTAAATTTCGTACCTGGGGGGGTGTGTATGATATGCATGTAAAGTGGCGCATGTTTCCCGTGCTTAGAACTGTCCCTGCAAAAAATGTCATTTTTGAAAGAAAAAAAGTCATTTAAAACTGACTCGCGGCTATTAATGAATTGTCGGCTCCCGGCAATACATTCAAAAGTCATTGATAAAAAAAAAAAAAGCGTGGGGGTTCCCCAGAATTCAATTACCAGGCCCTTTAGGTCTGGAATGGATATTAAGGGGAACCCCGCCGTAAATTTTAAAAAAAATTGACGTGGGGTTCCCCCAAATATCCATTCCAGGCCCTTCAGATCTGGCATGGATTTTAAGGGGAACTCCACCCCAAATTTAAAAAAAAATGGCGTGGAGTCCCCCTAAAAATCCATACCAGACCCCTTATCCGAGCACGCAACCTGGCCGGCCGCAGGGGAAAAGGGGGGGATGAGAGCGCCCCCCCCTCCCTCCTGAACCGTACCAGGCCACATGCCCTCAACATGGGGAGGATGTCCCCATGTTGATGGGGACAAGGGCCTCATCCCCACAACCCTTGCCCGGTGGTTGTGGGGGTCTGCGGGCGGGGGGCTTATCGGAATCTGGAAGACCCCTTTAACAAAGGGGACCCCCAGATCCCGGCCCCCCTCCTATGTGAATTGGTAAGGGGTACATTGTACCCCTACCATTTCACGAAGAAAGCGTAATTGAAAAAAAAAAAACACACAAACACCTTAAAAAAGTCCTTTATTTAAAAAAAAAAAAACATTCCAGCGGTAAAATCCAGTGTCCCGCGGCGATCCCGATGTCCAGCGCTGTCCTTCATTGGTTGTGCCTGAGCGGACCTGATGGGGAACTCCCTCTCAGTGTTTTAAATGTATAGACCCGCCCCTTCTAAAGTTCCCCATCAGGTCCGCTCAGCGGACCAGATGCGGAACATGAGAAGGGGCGGGTCTATACATGTATTACCAAAGTGAGAGCAGTTCCCCATCAGGTCCGCCCCCTCGGTATGTCAGACCCGCCTACGTCATTGGCTTGAGCGGGGAACTTCCTTCACTATGTAAATTTAAATTACACAGTGAAGGAAGTTCCCCGCTCAAGCCAATAACGTAGGCAGGTCCGACATACGGAGGGGGCAGGCCTGATGGGGAACTGCTCTCACTTTGGTAATACATGTATAGATCCGCCCCTTCTCATGTTCCGCATCTGGTCCGCTGAGCGGACCTGATGGGGAACTTTAGAAGGGGCGGGTCTATACATTTAAAATACTGAGAGGGAATTCCCCATCAGGTCCGCTCAGGCACAACCAATGAAGGACAGCGCTGGACATCGGGATCGCCGTGGGACACTGTATTTCACCGCTGGAATGATTTTTTTTAAATAAAGGACTTTTTCAAGGTGTTTGTGTGTTTTTTAAACATTTTTTTACGCTTTCTTCGTGAAATGGTAGGGGTACAATGTACCCCTTACCAATTCACATAGGGGGGGGCGGGATCTGGGGTTCCCCTTTGTTAAAGGGGTCTTCCAGATTCCGATAAGCCCCCCGCCCACAGACCCCCACAACCACCGGGCAAGGGTTGTGGGGATGAGGCCCTTGTCCCCATCAACATGGGGACATCCTCCCCATGTTGAGGGCATGTGGCCTGGTACGGTTCAGGAGGGAGGGGGGGCCGCTCTCTCGTCCCCCCCTTTTCCTGCGGCCGGCCAGGTTGCGTGCTTGGATAAGGGGTCTGGTATGGATTTTTAGGGGGACTCCACGCCATTTTTTTTTAAATTTGGGGTGGAGTTCCCCTTAAAATCCATGCCAGATCTGAAGGGCCTGGAATGGATATTTGGGGGAACCCCACGTCAATTTTTTTTTTAATTTGCGGCATGGGTTTCCCTTAATATCCATTCCAGACCTGAAGGGCCTGGTAATTAAATTCTGGGGAACCCCCATGCTTTTTTTTTTTTTTTTATCAATGACTTTTGTATGTATTGCCGGGAGCCGACAATTCATTAATAGCCGCGAGTCAGTTTTAAATGACTTTTTTTCTTTAAAAAATGACATTTTTTGCAGGGACAGTTCTAAGCACGGGAAACATGCGCCACTTTACATGCATATCATACACACCCCCCAGGTACGAAATTTAAAGGAATATTTCACTATTATTTTTTCATTTTAAGCATTATTAAAATCACTGCTCCCGAAAAAACGGCCGTTTTTTAAAACTTCTTTTTGCATTGATACATGTCCCCTGGGGCAGGACCCGGGTCCCCAAACACTTTTTAGGACAATAACTTGCATATAAGCCTTTATAATTAGCACTTTAGATTTCTCCCATAGATTTTTCGAATTTGCCGCGAACACCCCAATTTGTTCGCTGTTCGGCGAACGGGCGAACAGGCAATGTTCGAGTCAAACATGAGTTTGACTCGAACTCGAAGCTCATCCCTACTCTTAACAACATTTTGCTGCCATTTGCAGCCCTCTAGCCCTTTCCATTACTTTTTTAGAGCCTTTTTAGTCCTTAGAAGTCCGGGTCCCCATTGACTTCAATGGGGTTCGGGTTAAAGTTCGGTCCCGAACCCTAACTTTTTTCCGAAGTTCGGCCGAACCCGTCGAACCCGAACATCCAGGTGTCCGCTCAACTCTAGTCCTCATGCATGCTGTAAGCTTTTAATGCTCCTTTTTTGGCCTACATGCATATTTACTTTCATGCTATCCTTGGCCCATACACACCTCACTTAACAATGCATTTTGTCAGCTCCATTGTAGTGCTTTACCCTAAACACCCCCAAAAATGTGTACAAATGTTTTTGTTCTCATTAAATTCAGGCAGAGTGGCAGAGGCTTTTTTTGAGGGCCCAAACACATCTAGAACCCTCCCTCCTAAAAAGTTTCCAATGGGCCATCAGTGGGGGTGAGGAATCTGATAAGTGGGCCTTATATTTTTGTCTTTAAATACTCCTTTAAATAAATGTTATACTGATGTTGGCCAAGAATGTTTTTGTATAATCTGCTTGCAATGTTATGTGCAAAAGTACTAATATTTTTTTTTTTTATGGTTTGACTCCATAGTTTTCTTCAACGCCACAGGAATGGCAAACCGTGGCATCCCAGTTTGCCCACTGGTAGGACTTTCCCAACTGTGAAGGTGCAATAGATGGGAAACACTTCCACATAGTGCCACCACCACATTCGGGGTCATACTATTTTAACTATAAGGGGTTTCAAAGTATCGTGTTGATGGTGGTGGTGTCAGCACAATATGAGTTCCTCTATGTGGACGTGGGGAAGAATGGCCGGATGTCGGATGGTGGAGTCTTCGCTCAGACAGTTTTCCAGATGTCTCCAGAGGGGTGGCCTGGCATTGCCACCTGATGAAGACAATGTTGAAGGACTCCCGTTCGTCTTTATTGCTGATGAAGCATTCGGTCTGGGCAATCACCTGATGAGTAGTGATGAGCCGAACACCCCCGGGTTCGGTTCGCACCAGAACCCGCGAACGGACCGAAAGTTCGAACGAACATTAGAACCCTATTAAATACAATGGATGCGAACGTTCGAATTCTAAAGTGCTAATTATAACAACTATTATGCATGTTATTGTCCTAAAAAGGGTTTGGGAACCCGGGTTCTGCACCAGGGGACATGTATCAATGCAAAAAGAAGTTTTAAAAACGGTCGTTTTTCGGGAGCAGTCATTTTAATGATGCATAAAGTGAAAAAAAAAAGTCAAATATTCCTTTAAATATCGTACCTGGGGGGTGTCTAAAGTATGCCTGTGAAGTGCCACGTGTTTCCCGTGTTTAGAACTGTCCCTGCACAAAATGACACTTCTAAAGGAAAAAAAAGCCATTTAAAACTGCTTGCGGCTTTAATGTAATGTCTGGTCCCGGTAATATGGATGAAATTCTTTAAGAAAAATGGCATAGCTACCCCATGACCCCCCCCCCTACCCCAGCCCATTACCAGCCCCTTTGGGTCTTGTATGGATATTAAGGGGAACCCCGCACATAAAATAAAAAAGGCCCTATATACTCTGAACAGCCCTATACAGGCGGTGCATACAAGACAGGGACTGTAGGTTTGTTCTTATGTAGAGTCTGTTTGTAATTTTGAACAGGTACATTGTTGAAGTGTAGCTCCAGACCAAAAATCTATTTTTAAACTTTTTGGAAAACATAGGTAAGGGTTATCACCCCTGTAACATTTGTTTTGCTGTCTGTGCCCCTGTTCAGAACATTTCACCTCACTTTCCGTCCCAATGACAACTGTTTTTGAAATGTGGTGTTTTTCTTGAAACAAGGATTGCTGATAAAGCATCAGTACAGAGGAGACACCTTTCTCCCATATTTATTCTTACAGGAGAGAATTTTCCTTCCTAGTGGTAGATTTCCTCTCACTTCCTGTTGTCTTCTTGCGTTTGCAAGTAGGAGTCGTTTGTAAGTTGGATGTTTGAAAGTAGGGACCTGCCGTATATACTCTGCAGAAATAGGCCCCTTAGTTGTTGGTGTTGGCACAACACTGTAAGCACTCACAGTTACTCTTGGTTGGTGCTGGAACGCCCTGCTGTCAACTATTATATCAGGAATTTTAATTACATATAATTGTTGAACAGTGGTAGTAAAAATTGGGCCTTTGATGGTGGTGCTGGTGCCACAACACTGTAAGCCCTGACAGTTACTCTTGGTGGGTGCAGCAATGGGCCCTGCTGTGAATTATTAGATCAAGAATTGTAATTACATGCCCCTGTTGAACAGGGGCTGAAAAATTGGGCCTTAGGCACTGGTGGCACAACACTGCAACCCCTCACAGATACTGTACTTGGAGCACAGCAATGAGCCCTGTTGCAAAGTATTGCTTCAAAAATTGTAATGACACGCCCCTGTTAAACAGGGGCTGAAAAATTGGGCCTTAGGCACTGGTGGCACAACACTGCAACTCCTCACAGATACTGTACTTGGAGCACAGCAATGAGCCCTGTTGCAAAGTATTGCTTCAAAAATTGTAATTACACGCCCCTGTTAAACAGGGGCTGAAAAATTGGGCGTTAGGCACTGGTGGCGGCACCCATAAACAAAAATGATCTTACAAGCTATCATCATCAATCGTATCATTGAGGACTCGGAGAAGGAGGATAGCCAGTCAACATAACAGCACAGGCACTCAGCATCAGCATCAGTCTTGAAGGGATGTGTCATGTTAAAATCAATTAGTCTGTTATATCAGCATCAGGTGTGTGGTAGCTGGTGGTGATCCAAGACTGGTTCATCTTGATGAAAGTCAGTCGATCAACCGAGTCGGTGGACAGGCGCACCCTGTGATCCGTGACAAATCCTCCAGCAGCACTGAATGTGCGTTCCGAAAGAACGCTGGATGCAGGACAGGCCAGTAGCTCAATTGCATACTGTGCAAGCTCTGGCCAGTGATCCATCCTCAAGACCCAGTAAGCCAGAGGATTTTCGGTGGGGAAGGTGTCCAAGTCTGACCTTGCCCCTAGATATTCCTGCACCATGTTTATCAGACGCTGGCGATGGTTGCTGGAACCGATCATACTTTGGGGCTGCGGACTAAAGAATTGTCTGAACGCATCGGTCAGACGGCCACCTTCCCCACCGCTCCTTCTTTGACTGGCCGAAGCCTCAGCAACTCGTTGTCCAGGACCAGGAGTTTGCAACCTCCCAGTCTCTGGGAACGCGTTGCACAGACCTTTCTGCAAGGCCTCCCGGAGTTGTCTCATCCTCTGCTCCCTCTGCGACGGTAACATAAGGTCCGCAACCTTACCCTTGTACCGTGGATCAAGGAGAGTGGCCAGCCAGTAATGGTCCCTCTCCTTGATCCGAAGAATACGAGGATCCTTCCGCAGACTTTGCAGGATCAGGGAGGCCATGCAGCGTAGGTTTGCTGAGGCATTCGCTCCGGAGTCCTCTGGGTCACTAAGGACGACATGATCCGCAGCCACCTCCTCCCAGCCACGTACAAGTCCACTGGTTTCTTGGGACTGTAAATCATCCCTAAAAGACTGCTGCTGATGATGCTGAGTGCCAGCCTCCACCTCCATGCTGACACAATCCTCCTCCTCCTCCTCCTCCTCCTCCTCCTCCTCCTCTTCCTGTGCGATGGGTGGGACAGAAGGAACACTGTCTGGGTAAAGGGGGCCTTGAGAGGCAAGGAAGTCCTCCTCTTCCTGCCTCTGTTCTGCCTCAAGTGCCCTGTCCATTATTCCACGCAGCGTGTGCTCCAACAGGTGGACAAGAGGTACAGTGTCACTGATGCATGCACTGTCACTGCTCACCATCCTCGTGGCCTCCTCAAATGGTGCCAGGACAGTGCATGCATCCCTGATCATGCCCCACTGGCGTGGAGAAAAAAAACCAAGCTCCCCTGACCCTGTCCTGGTGCCGTAGTCGCACAGGTACTCATTGATGGCCCTCTGCTGCGTGTGCAGCCGCTGCAGCATGGCCAACGTTGAGTTCCACCTGGTGGGCATGTCACATATAAGGCGGTTCTTGGGCAGGTTCAACTCCTTTTGCAGCTCAGCCAGGCGAGCACTGGCATTATAAGATCTGCGGAAATGCACACAGACTTTCCTGGCCTGCCTCAGGACATCCTGTAAGCCCGGGTACCTGCCCAAGAAGCGCTGCACCACCAGGTTAAGGACGTGAGCCACACAGGGCACATGGGTCAGTTGTCCCTGTCGGAGGGCGGAGAGGAGGTTGGTGCCATTGTCGCAAACCACCATTCCTGGCTTAAGCTGGCGTGGCGTCAACCACCTCTCGGCCTGGCCCTGCAGAGCAGACAGGACCTCTGCCCCAGTGTGGCTTCTGTCCCCCAAACACACCAGCGCAAGCACGGCATGGCATCTTTTTGCCTGCGTACTTGCGTAGCCCCGTGAACGGCTACGGAGCACCGCTGGTTCATAGGACAAACCACAGGAAGAGGCCATGGAGGAAGAAGAAGAGGAGGGGGTGGAGGAGAGAGGTGTGTCACAACCAGTAGTAGCATTTTGGAGGCGTGGCGGTGGGACAACCTCCAACACTACTGCACCTTGTCCTGAATCCTTCCCAGCTGCCAAAAGAGTGACCCAATGGGCCGTGAAAGAAAGGTAACGTCCCTGTCCATGCCTGCTGGACCATGAGTCAGCGGTAATATGCACCTTACCGCTGACCGCCCTGTCCAGCGAGGCCAAGACATTGCCTTCCACATGCCGGTAGAGAGCCGGAATAGCCTTCCGTGAGAAAAAGTGGCGTTTGGGAACCTGCCACTGAGGAACTGCACATTGCACAAACTCACGGAAGGGGGCCGAGTCTACCAACTGAAAAGGCAGCAGTTGAAGCGCTAGCAATTTAGCCAAGCTAGCATTCAACCGCTGGGCATGTGGATGGCTGGGAGTGAACTTCTTTCGACGGTCCAGCAGCTGGGGCAGGGAAATTTGCCTGCTAGAATCGGACGTCGGTGTACTGCTAGCAGAGTGGGCGCAAGTACTTGGCTGTGACACACCTAATTCTACACCTTCATTCCTCTCAGTGCATGTTTCAGAGAGGACTGAAGTTATAGTGGGGTTGGAGATCCCAGCTGATGCGGTGCAAGGAGAGGTCCGCTTTGTTCTTTGGTGTGGGTCTTTGAGGTAGGCTTGCCAACGAGCTGCATGGCAGGTCAACATATGTCTGGTCAGGCATGTGGTACCCAAGCGGCTGATGTTTTGGCCACGCGATATACGCTTGAGACATATGTTGCAAACAGCAGCTGTGCGATCTGATGCACTAGCCTCAAAAAAGGCCCACACCAAAGAACTTTTTGAATGACGGGCAGAGGCAGCGCCCTGCACAGGCGGAGCTCTGCGGTGTGATTCCGTCGGTGTACTGCCCTTACGCTGGCCACCAAAGGGCATCCTGCCTCGTTGGAGATGTGCCTCCTCCTCATCCTCCTCCTCCTCCTCTCTCCTATTAGGCACCCACGTGGAGTCAGTGACCTCATCATCCCCTCCCTCCTCTTCACTGGAGCCAATCTGGCAGTATGCTGCAGCTGCTGGAACATGACTGCCAGATTGGTGTCCTTCTTGAGCATCCCCTCTGTCTGCTCTCACGCTACTGCCTTCCTCTAGCTGGGTTTCATCATCAGACCCTTCGAAACGCTGGGCATCCTCCTGGAGCATGTACCCAACACTGTGCTGAAACAGTTCGGGGGACTCCTCAGGAGGAGGACATGGTGGGTCTAGGGAAGGAGTGACTGATGATTTGTCTGACATTGATACCAGGGAAGACGACGCTTTGGCAGCTGCTTTTCCAGTACCCTGAGCCTGGGTGAGAGAGGATGAGGAGGAGGAGGAGGGCTTGGTCATCCACTCTACCAAGTCTTCGGCATGATGTGGCTCAACATGTCCAGCTGCCGAAAAGAAGGACAAGCGTGTCCCATGGCCATGTGCTGATGACAATGCACCGCGTCCACGACCAGCACTGTTGCCCCCAGACACAGAGCCTGCTTGCCCTCTTTTATTGCCTCCTGACTGTCTGCCTCTCCTTGTTTGCCTTCCAGACATTCTAATAGATGGCCTGCAGGGAGATGGGAAAAAAGCAATAAGGGCTACCTTCAGGTGTCCTTCTCTGTCCCTTGAAACAAGGACTTTCACAGTGAAAGAAACTGACACTCTCCCTACCTACAGTTTTCTGTCCCTAGAAAAAATGTTTTTTTTAATCACAATATAGCACAAGGACAATTCACTCACTGTCCTTACAGGTCCCTGGAAACAAGGACTTGCAGAGTGAAAGAAAAAAAACACTCTCCCTACCTACAGTTTTCTGTCCCTAGAAAAAATGTTTTTTTTAATCACAATATAGCACAAGGAGAATTCACTCACTGTCCTTCCAGGTCCCTGGAAACAAGGACTTGCAGAGTGAAAGAAAAAAAAACACTCTCCCTACCTACAGTTTTCTGTCCCTAGAAAAAATGTTTTTTTTAATCACAATATAGCACAAGGACAATTCACTCACTGTCCTTACAGGTCCCTGGAAACAAGGACTTGCAGAGTGAAAGAAAAAAAACACTCTCCCTACCTACAGTTTTCTGTCCCTAGAAAAAATGTTTTTTTTAATCACAATATAGCACAAGGACAATTCACTCACTGTCCTTCCAGGTCCCTGGAAACGAGGACTTGCAGAGTGAAATAAACTGACACTCTCCCTACCTACAGTTTTCTGTCCCTAGAATAAATGTTTTTTTTAAGCACAATATAGCACAAGGACAATTCACTCACTGTCCTTACAGGTCCCTGGAAACAAGGACTTGCAGAGTGAAAGAAAAAAAACACTCTCCCTACCTACAGTTTTCTGTCCCTAGAAAAAATGTTTTTTTTAATCACAATATAGCACAAGGACAATTCACTCACTGTCCTTACAGGTCCCTGGAAACAAGGACTTGCAGAGTGAAAGAAAAAAAACACTCTCCCTACCTACAGTTTTCTGTCCCTAGAAAAAATGTTTTTTTTAATCACAATATAGCACAAGGACAATTCACTCACTGTCCTTACAGGTCCCTGGAAACAAGGACTTGCAGAGTGAAATAAACTGACACTCTCCCTACCTACAGTTTTCTGTCCCTAGAATAAATGTTTTTTTTAAGCACAATATAGCACAAGGAGAATTCACTCACTGTCCTTCCAGGTCCCTGGAAACAAGGACTTGCAGAGTGAAAGAAAAAAAACACTCTCCCTACCTACAGTTTTCTGTCCCTAGAAAAAATGTTTTTTTTAATCACAATATAACACAAGGACAATTCACTCACTGTCCTTCCAGGTCCCTGGAAACAAGGACTTGCAGAGTGAAATAAACTGACACTCTCCCTACCTACAGTTTTCTGTCCCTAGAATAAATGTTTTTTTTAAGCACAATATAGCACAAGGACAATTCACTCACTGTCCTTACAGGTCCCTGGAAACAAGGACTTGCAGAGTGAAAGAAAAAAAACACTCTCCCTACCTACAGTTTTCTGTCCCTAGAAAAAATGTTTTTTTTAATCACAATATAGCACAAGGACAATTCACTCACTGTCCTTCCAGGTCCCTGGAAACAAGGACTTGCAGAGTGAAATAAACTGACACTCTCCCTACCTACAGTTTTCTGTCCCTAGAATAAATGTTTTTTTTTAAGCACAATATAGCACAAGGACAATTCACTCACTGTCCTTACAGGTCCCTGGAAACAAGGACTTGCAGAGTGAAAGAAAAAAAACACTCTCCCTACCTACAGTTTTCTGTCCCTAGAAAAAATGTTTTTTTTAATCACAATATAGCACAAGGACAATTCACTCACTGTCCTTACAGGTCCCTGGAAACAAGGACTTGCAGAGTGAAAGAAAAAAAACACTCTCCCTACCTACAGTTTTCTGTCCCTAGAAAAAATGTTTTTTTAAATCACAATATAGCACAAGGACAATTCACTCACTGTCCTTACAGGTCCCTGGAAACAAGGACTTGCAGAGTGAAATAAACTGACACTCTCCCTACCTACAGTTTTCTGTCCCTAGAATAAATGTTTTTTTAAATCACAATATAGCACAAGGACAATTCACTCACTGTCCTTACAGGTCCCTGGAAACAAGGACTTGCAGAGTGAAATAAACTGACACTCTCCCTACCTACAGTTTTCTGTCCCTAGAATAAATGTTTTTTTTAAGCACAATATAGCACAAGGAGAATTCACTCACTGTCCTTCCAGGTCCCTGGAAACAAGGACTTGCAGAGTGAAAGAAAAAAAACACTCTCCCTACCTACAGTTTTCTGTCCCTAGAAAAAATGTTTTTTTTAATCACAATATAACACAAGGACAATTCACTCACTGTCCTTCCAGGTCCCTGGAAACAAGGACTTGCAGAGTGAAATAAACTGACACTCTCCCTACCTACAGTTTTCTGTCCCTAGAATAAATGTTTTTTTTAAGCACAATATAGCACAAGGACAATTCACCCACTGTCCTTACAGGTCCCTGGAAACAAGGACTTGCAGAGTGAAAGAAAAAAAACACTCTCCCTACCTACAGTTTTCTGTCCCTAGAAAAAATGTTTTTTTTAATCACAATATAGCACAAGGACAATTCACTCACTGTCCTTCCAGGTCCCTGGAAACAAGGACTTGCAGAGTGAAATAAACTGACACTCTCCCTACCTACAGTTTTCTGTCCCTAGAATAAATGTTTTTTTTAAGCACAATATAGCACAAGGACAATTCACTCACTGTCCTTACAGGTCCCTGGAAACAAGGACTTGCAGAGTGAAAGAAAAAAAACACTCTCCCTACCTACAGTTTTCTGTCCCTAGAAAAAATGTTTTTTTTAATCACAATATAGCACAAGGACAATTCACTCACTGTCCTTACAGGTCCCTGGAAACAAGGACTTGCAGAGTGAAAGAAAAAAACACTCTCCCTACCTACAGTTTTCTGTCCCTAGAAAAAATGTTTTTTTTAATCACAATATAGCACAAGGACAATTCACTCACTGTCCTTACAGGTCCCTGGAAACAAGGACTTGCAGAGTGAAATAAACTGACACTCTCCCTACCTACAGTTTTCTGTCCCTAGAATAAATGTTTTTTTTAAGCACAATATAGCACAAGGAGAATTCACTCACTGTCCTTCCAGGTCCCTGGAAACAAGGACTTGCAGAGTGAAAGAAAAAAAACACTCTCCCTACCTACAGTTTTCTGTCCCTAGAAAAAATGTTTTTTTTAATCACAATATAACACAAGGACAATTCACTCACTGTCCTTCCAGGTCCCTGGAAACAAGGACTTGCAGAGTGAAATAAACTGACACTCTCCCTACCTACAGTTTTCTGTCCCTAGAATAAATGTTTTTTTTAAGCACAATATAGCACAAGGAGAATTCACTCACTGTCCTTCCAGGTCCCTGGAAACAAGGACTTGCAGAGTGAAAGAAAAAAAACACTCTCCCTACCTACAGTTTTCTGTCCCTAGAAAAAATGTTTTTTTTAATCACAATATAGCACAAGGACAATTCACTCACTGTCCTTACAGGTCCCTGGAAACAAGGACTTGCAGAGTGAAATAAACTGACACTCTCCCTACCTACAGTTTTCTGTCCCTAGAATAAATGTTTTTTTTAAGCACAATATAGCACAAGGACAATTCACTCACTGTCCTTACAGGTCCCTGGAAACAAGGACTTGCAGAGTGAAAGAAAAAAAACACTCTCCCTACCTACAGTTTTCTGTCCCTAGAAAAAATGTTTTTTTTAATCACAATATAGCACAAGGACAATTCACTCACTGTCCTTACAGGTCCCTGGAAACAAGGACTTGCAGAGTGAAAGAAACTGACACTGTCCCTACCTACAGTTTTCTGTCCCTAGAATAAATGTTTTTTTTAAGCACAATATAGCACAAGGAGAATTCACTCACTGTCCTTCCAGGTCCCTGGAAACAAGGACTTGCAGAGTGAAATAAACTGACACTCTCCCTACCTACAGTTTTCTGTCCCTAGAATAAATGTTTTTTTTAAGCAAAATATAGCACAAGGACAATTCACTCACTGTCCTTACAGGTCCCTGGAAACAAGGACTTGCAGAGTGAAAGAAACTGACACTCTCCCTACCTACAGTTTTCTGTCCCTAGAATAAATGTTTTTTTAAGCACAATATAGCACAAGGACAATTCACTCACTGTCCTTCCAGGTCCCTGGAAACAAGGACTTGCAGAGTGAAAGAAACTGACACTGTCCCTACCTACAGTTTTCTGTCCCTAGAATAAATGTTTTTTTTAAGCACACTATAGCACAAGCACAAAACACACTGACACTCTCCCTACCTATCCTTCTCTTTCCCTAAACTAAAGGAATCCAGGTTAAGCAAGAAAGAAATAACAGTCACTGTCCCTGCCTATGCTGCTCTATCCCTGCTCCGGAACACACTACACTAGGCCGCCGTGCTGGCGGCCTTTTATAGTGTGGGGCGTGTACTAAACACCCTCAGCAATAATTGGCCACAGGCATCCTGCCTGTGGCCAATCATTGCTCTCCTCGCTGCCGGCGCTGTGATTGGCCAAGCATGCGGGGTCACAGTGCATGCTTGGCCAATCACAGCGCCTGGATGACACTGCGATGGCGTAGTGCATTGTGGGCCGTTCGCGTCACTCGAATTTGGCGCGAACGGCCCAAATCGTTCGATCTTCGTCGAACGATCGAACAGCCGATGTTCGAGTCGAACGTATGTTCGACTCGAACACGAAGCTCATCCCTACTGATGAGGCCATTCCCCCAGAGGACCCTCTTCCCGGAGAGGAGGGTTTTTAACTACCGGCTGGCCAGAACCCGAAGAGTCATTGAGAATGCCTTTGGGATAATGGCCAGCCGGTTCCGACTATTTCTGACAGCAATACACATGGCAGAATACAAACTTAACCACATCATCTTATCCTGCTGCATACTGCACAATTTTTTGCGGCAAAATTCACTAAATTATCTTGGCTCAGTTGGGCCTGAGGCTGGACTTTCTGGGAATCCCCTGACGGGCCTGGATACTGGCCGTCCTGGCTTGCCCCCCCAAAGCCCCCGTGAGGTTCGCCAGAAATATGTTGATTTTTTTACGGGTAGGGGTATTGCTATGCCAGACAATGTCTAAATCATTTTTTATAATAAAAAACAAATATCTGCTAAAATCTTGAATTTGATTTATTGCTTGTGTTTCTTTTAGCTGTCTCCTAGGTTCTCCTAGTGCACTTGTAGTGCCAAGTGGATTTTCCTTTAGTTAATAACCCCCATTGTCACTGTAAACACCAAATTACTTAAAAAAAATTGTATTTGAGCATTGAAATAAGAAGCCACACATAGTTGATTATCAAAAGTTTTACTCTGTGCGCATTCACATGTGCGTTATACATTTTTGGTGGTAAAATACAACATTTTTTATTTATTTTTTAAAATTTTTTGTTTTTTTTTGCATAAACAGGAAATGTTTCAAAACATAACATACACAACTCTGGAACTTACAAAGATTAACATTGAAAAACTGAAGGCAATATCAGACATTATAGTGTGTCCAAACTGTGTTGATCTTGCCTTCATCAGATGGGGTGATGTCACCCCTGAACAAGCCAAATTTTGAAGATGCACACAAATTGTGAGGCAAAATGGGGATTTTCCTCCTGATCCCATGCCTAATGTCAACATGTGCTATCTCCCATAATGGGGATCAATAGACGTGTTTTTGGAGTGCAACCCCTTCCTTTCACCTACTTGCGAGGAAGGGGTTGCACCCACAAAACGCGTACATTAATATCCCCTGATGGGAGATAGCACATGTTGACACACTGTGTGCATCTTAAAAATTTGGCTTGAAGAAAGTAGTAACATTTTTTAATATAGTGCATACAAAAACAAAAGGGGGGGGGGGGGTTTGTGTTTCTTTAGATTCGCCCCAAAACATCAATCAAGTTCCTAAATTTTTGATCCAGAAGATTGATATTAATCCTTATGATGTCTAGTTCTCGACTACACACCATGATTTCCTGGGTTATTATTTGTGCACTAGCACTTGTGAAATGAGGAGTTTCTTCTTCACAAACATGTTTATCACCTAAAAATAAAAAAAGGTATTATAAATATGCAGGCCTACATCTCTTACCTTAATCTGTGGTGTCAAACACTGACCTGTTGTGGTGACAATTTCCAACACTTAATCCACCTCTCCTTCCTCCACATCTTCATCTTGGGGTTCTCTCTGGTCCCCTTCTTTAGGAGGTGTGGGGTTCCTGGTGTCCTCTGAGTGGTGTCCTCTGAGTCTTCGCTCCCTTATGAGAATGAAACAAAAGGTATACTTATCACACAGATATTTGAGGCCAGAAAAAGGAATATGAAACATTGCTTGGGAGTGGGGTACAATTGTCTGTTTTGGCAGAGTTCCAAGCCGAAGACATGATTTTTCCCCTTACCAAAGATGGAATACTTACCTTTTTTGGCCAAGTTTCACACATGGAGACACCCCAAGTATCCACTGGAGCACCTGTGTGGGACACCCTAAAAAGGTTGTTCTGGTGTCCCACACTAGTGCTCTTGAGTCCAGATGTGTAAACAGCTGCTGAGTGTCCTCTCCTTTACACTGAATCAAGTTTGCATTTCATTCTAGTTACAAACACATCTTGACAACAATGTAATAAACTTCTTTTAATACAAATAGGCATGACCAAATGTAGGTAACACCTGTATCTGCCAAAAACATTGTATGTAGTGGGCGAACAATGTTTACTATGACCGATTACTGTGCCCACTAACCTGAAAGTTGCCATTTTAAATTGTCCAACAGTAAAAAAAACACATGGAGCAACATGCAAGGAATAATTATAATAGGAACACAGGACAAATACTTACTTTTTTGAAGAATTTTCTTGATCCTCCTGTACTGGTCATTCTCCCTCAATTTCAGGTCTGACCAGCGTTTCCTCAATTGCTCCTTGGATCGTCGTACCCCAAAATTATTGTGCAGACTTCTCACAACTTTAGACATGATCTTGGCCTTTCTCACATTAGGGTTGGTGTACGGCCCATGCTTCCCATCATAGTCTGTCCTTCTCAAGATGTCCACCATCTCCGCCATCTCTGCAAAGGACATATTTGAAGCCTTATATCTCCTCCTGGATCGTGACATTTCTGGCTCCGGGCTTTCCTCCTCGTTAGTGCTATTATCAGCCACCTAATGTGTCTCCGCCATGACTCTCCCACTGCACGCCAAAAGAGAAGGGGCAGGGAACATACTAGAAAGAATGTCAGGGGCGGGCGACATGTGCAGAGTTTCGCGCATGCGCAGTGTATATAAAGCTAACACGCATGTGTCGTACCTACATTCTGTGTGCGGGGGAAGGAGTAAGCGCCGAACGTGAGACCGAAGGTAACATTTTAACTTGGGTCATCAGTGGCCTATACTGCTTTGAGATTATGGCTTATATGGGGATAAGATTAGTAGAGTTTAGACTGACATAGTATTTTTGGCTTGTGTTTTGTCTTGCAGAAATAAATGAATGCTTTCAAAAAGCACGATTTTATGACCAAGTTCCTTGACAGGTACAGGGAGCTGCCTGCTTTGTGGGAAACCAAAAACCCCACCCATAACAAAAGAGGAGCAATGAGGGCAGCGCTGGAGAACCTGCTGCAATTTGTACAGACACAGGTCCCCACTGCAACCATCCAGGATGTGGACAGTAAAATTGGGAACTTGAGGGGCACATACAGGAAGGAGCACACTAAACTTCTGGATTCACTGAGGTCAGGAGCAGCAGCAGCGGATGTGTATGTACCCAGTCTGTGGTACTACAATAAATTGCGCTTTCTGGACGACCAGCTTGAAGTGAGGCTATCACTTTCTACCCTTCCCTCCAGCCTTCCATTCAGTCTAGCTGAGGCTTCTGAGGAGCAACATGAGCCTTCCATCCTGGAAGAAGCGGGTGCACCCAGCTGAAGCCAGGCATAGTAGTCTTCAAATGATTTATTGTCCTAAAATTAATGATGTAAAATAGATGTTAATATTGAAATGAAAATAATGTTTGATCAAAAAGTGTTTGACATATCAATAGACAGTAGTGACCAAAAATGATTGGGACAAGAATGAAAACTGCTGGGGTCTTTTCTATTGATTAACATTCAATTTGCAACAGTCATGAGCTGAAAATTGTGTGTGATTGATGAACCAAAAACTAAAACGATGTCCCTTTTTTATACACAGGATGAGCTCAGCCAGGATGAGGGTGTGGAAAGTGGCAGGCAGGAGGAGGCAGGGGGAAGTGTCAGCCAGGAGGTGGCCAAGCCCAGTGGCAGCCAGGAGGTGGCCGGGCCCAGTGGCAGCCAGGAGGTGGCGGGGCCCAGTGGCAGCACCCAATCCCAGGTGGCTCCCCTCTGCCTTCAAACAAGAAGGGCCAAGAGGGGTAGGAATGTTGAGGAGGCAACACTTGCCATCATTAGGGATGCTCATGCGACCCTCAATGAACCCCCCACCACTCAAGAGGGCTATGCCTGCCTAGTTGCAGCCAAAATGCAGGCGATGGAGACGGGCCAACGCCTCCTCTGTGAGACCCTCATTTTGAAGGCCCTAAATAAGGGGTTGATGGGCGAACTAACAAGAAATACTGATCTTTGTGATTTTGCCCATCCTTCTCCACCTCCTCTTCCTCCTTCTCATCCTCCTCCACATTCTCCTCCTGCTTCTCCTCCTCCTGCCACAAGTCCACCCCCAGTGCCACAGGTTCCAAGGAAGTGTGCAGGGAAGGCTGCAGAGAAGGCTGCAGGGAAGGCTGCAAGGAAGGGTGCAGGGAAGGCTACAAAGAAGACAATAAAGTGATGGCTTGGCTTCAGTCTGGTCTGACAGAAGACCCAGGCTGTTGTAGTACCACAGACTGAGGACATATATGTCATCTGCTGCTGTTCCTGATCTCTGGGAGTCCAGGACCAGATTGTGCTCCCTATTGTATGGACTTCTCAAGCTCACGATTTTCTTGTCCACAGAGTTGATGTCTGCCCTGGGGTCCAAAGGCTTCGCAAATTGCAGCAGTTTCTCCAGCGTTGCCTTCCTCTTTATTTTGTTAAGAGCCAGAATAAATGGAATTTATTTTTACAGTAAATACTTGCCTACAGTATGTGTTTTTCTTAAAAAAGGACAGTTTGTTTGGGAGTAGGCAGGTACATTTCAAAAATACAATGTCAAATTTACAAGGGACACAAACCAATCTCCTTGAGGTAAAAAAAATACAAGATATTAATGTTGTTGTGGCAACTTGACACACCAAAATAAAAATAAAATTATGGAGATCACTAGAAAATAGTTTAAAAAATAATCAAATAAAATGCAGACCTCGATTAAAATGTTAACACAAAAAAGACAATAAAAAAACGTATAAACATTATTATGAAGATCTGGCTTTAAAAAACAATTAAATGTTCATGAGATCACGAGAAATAATAAAGAAACAAATTTGTCAGAACTGTGTGAATATCAGCAGCAAAAAATTATGCAATAATTTGCTATCTCCACTACGAACGCTAGTTTTACCAGAACGAGCGCTCCCGTCTCATGCTTGATTCCGAGCATGCACTTTTTTTTCCCGTCGGAAAAGCATATAGACCAACGGTTTTCCCGCTCAAATTTTTTTCCTGACGGGAAAAAAGAGATCCTGCTCTCTTTTTTTTACGGACGTTTTCCCGTCGGAAAAACTGCAAAAGAGCATACACACGGCCAGAATTCCCGGCCAAAAGCTCTCATTGCAGTTTTTCTGACGGGAAAACCGGTCGTGTGTACGAGGCATTTCAGTCACTTTATGTCATGGGGGAGTCTTCCTCACTAGATCTGAGTGGTTCTTCTGCTGCTGCTGTGGTTTACTTCCGGACCGCCCACCATCGATATACATCGCTACTTTGACGTTAAACACCGTTGTTATGGCAGCAGATAGCTGCCATAACCCAGGTATTTTTTTCAACGGCGGGCCATCCGCTTTAAGATAAATGTGGTCTCCACAGCTGATTTGCCATGAGATCACTTTTATCGGTGGCGGGAGAGGTGCCCCCCCCTCCCGCTGATTCCCGGTCGTCTCTGCCGATTACCGGATCTGTCAGTAGCAGCGGAGATGATCCGATGCTTTCCCCAGATGGGCGGGAAGTCGAGTGAGGAAATGATGATCCCCACTCCACTCTATGCCCTTGGAGGATGGGAGAAACATCAAAAGTCACTTCCGCCCCCCAGCCTTTAAGGGGCCATTTTTTTTATTCAAAACATTTTTTTTTATTGCATTTAGGTGTAAATGTGAGATCTGAGGTCTTATTGACAAACTTTTTTTTCTATTACAAGGGATGTTTACATTCCTTGTAATAGTATTAAAAATGATCAACATTTTTTTTTTTAAAAAGACAGTGTAAAAATAAAAAGTGAGGTAGTAAAATAAATAAGAAGAAAGATAAAAAAACTTAAAGTGCCCCATTCCTTTGCAGAAGCGAACGCATACGTAAGTCGTGCCCACATATGAATACGTTTTTCAAACCACACATGTGAGAAATTGCCACAGTCGTTAGAGCAAGACCAATAATTATAGCACTAAACCTCCTCTGTAACTCAAAACTGGTAACCTGTAGAAATTGTTAAACGTTGTCTATAGAGATTTTTAAGTGCCAAAGTATGTCACCATTCCACAAGCGGGAGCAATTTTGATTTGAAGCATGACAAGTTGCATATCAATTTACTCGGCGTAACATTATATTTCACAATATAGAACACAATTGGGCTAACTTTACTGGTTTCTTTTTTTTTTATTCAAAAAGGTGTATTTTTTCCCAAAAAAATGTGTTTGTAAGACCTGTGCGCAAATACGGTGTGACATAAAGTATTGCAACGACTGCCATTTTATTCTCTAGGGTGTATGAAAAAAAAAATAATATATATATATATATATATATATATATATATATACATATAGAATGTTTGGGGTTCTAAGCAATTTTCTAGCAAAAAAAAAGATTTTAACTTGTAAACAACAAAGGTGAAAAATAGGTGTGTACACCACTCCTCCATCGCTCCTGCCCATTGAAATTAATGGGCAGCGCGGCCAAACCGCCGCTGCTAGCGGTAGTGAGGGTTAAAAATGCCCCGCTAGCGGCCGAATACTTCCGCAAAAACTATGGTATAGTGCTGCTAAAAGTGGTTAAATGCTGCCACCATATTACTCCTATTGTCTGTTATAACTCTTAGGATCTTCCTCTTTGATATGTCCCATTTGTGCAAGCATTTGTCCACAGTGAATTAATTGACTGTGCAGTGTCTACGTGTTCAGGGCCAACAATATATATGTGTTCATATGTGTTCAGGTGCGTTCAGGTTTATTTTGTTTAATTAAAAGAAAAGTAGCATTCACTTATAGCAAGGAATGAAACTGTGAATCAAAAAAGCAATATTTTTGTAATGAAACTTGGTTTTACAGACTGAAAAGATTATTATTATTATTATTATTCATGATTTATATAGTGCCAACAGTTTATGCAGCGCTTTACAATGTAGAGGGGGGCAGCACAATTACAGTACAGTTCAATACAGTAGATACAGGAGGTCCCTGCTCATAGAGCTTACATTCTAAAGGGAGGGGATGGTGGTACAAAAGGTAATAGATGCGGAGAATGATTTGATGGGGGTGGCTCAGGGACAGTTGTTAGGTGGGTGTGGGATAGGCTTTCCTGAATAAATGAGTTTTCAGGGATCTCTAAAAGGTGGATAGGTTAGAAGCTGATCGGACATGCCGGGGCAGGGAGTTCCAGAGGATGGGAGAGGCTCTGGAGAAGTCCTGAAGGTGAGCATGGGAGGAAGTAACAAGGGAGCTAGAGAGCAGGAGGTCCTGGGAGGAATGGAGGGGACGATTTGGGTGATATCTGCAGATGAGGTTGGTGATGTAGATGTGGGCGATGTTGTGAATGGCCTTGTAAGTTGTGGTCAGCATTTTGAATTTTATACGGTGGGGTAGGGGAAGCCAGTGAAGTGATTGGCAGAGAGGAGCAGCAGTCACAGATCGGTTAGTGAGGTGTATTAGTCTAGCAGCAGAATTTATAATTGACTGAAGGGGGGATAGCCTGCGTAAGGATAGGCCATTAAGGAGAGAGTTGCAGTAGTCAAGGCGGGAAATAATCAAGGAGTGAATAAGTTGCTTTGTGGTGTCATTAGTCAGGAAGGGTCAAAGTCTGGAGATGTTGCGGAGGTTAAGACGGCAGGATTTAGCTAGAAAATGAATGTGGGGGCTGACGGAGAGGTCAGAGCCAAGTATTACACCCAGCACCCTGGATTTTGTGGAGGGACCAATGGTTGTGTTGTTGATCTTAATGGTAAAGTCATAAGGGTGAGGGGGAAGGGGGGGCGGGAAAGAGGAAATATAACAAGCTCAGTTTTAGAAAGATTGAGTTTGAGGAAGTGGAAAAGATGTTATATAACGGCTAAATCTGTGTCTGTGTAGTTTTTTCAAACCTTATCATAAATAATAACATGATATTAGGTGTTTTTTGTACTCCATGAGTGTATAACAAGTTTTTAAATTCTAGAAAAATGCTTAAATGATGCATTACAATTTAACTGAACACATTAGATTTTAGTAGACTAAAATAATTTTAGTCGCCTTAAAATGTAGGGCATTTTAGTCGACAAAAATGTACTGCATATATTAGTCAACTAAATATGACTAAAACTAAAACAATTGCAGATGATTAAAATGGGACTAAAACTAAAATAGCATTATGACTATGACTAAAACTAAATCGAAATTTTCTGCCAAAATTAACACTGGTAAATACAAATGAATGTAATAAATTGCACATGTCAATAACAAAAGCTGGACGAGGTGCTTGGGAATTGTTATGGAAAATCACAGATTAAGTCTTTTTATGTTTCATTCAAGAGTTTTAATAGGAAGATACGTGGTTATAAATTAATTTTCTCAAAGCTTTTTTAATGTCTTCATTCCTCATACAGTATATACAAGGATTTAGTAATGGGGTCAACACAGTGTATAGCAATGCCATTGTCTTACGGAGGATATGTGTTTGTCCTTCATTTGGAACCATGTACGTTGCAATTAGTGTTCCATAATATATAGACACAACTGTCAGATGGGAGCTACAAGTTGAAAAAGATTTCAGTCTTCCAGAAAAGGAGGAGATCTTAAATATGGTTAAAACAATATACACATATGAAAATACTATAAGGAAGAATGGTAAGACAGCTGCAAGACCGCACAACAATATAGCTTCTATATGAAGCATAGACACATCTGAGCAAGAAAGTTCCATCAAAGGGTAATAATCACAGAAAAAATGGTCAATCGTATTTGGCCTGCAGAAATGTAGTTGAGTTATTCCATGTATCAGAATCAGTGCAGCCAAACAGCCTAAGAGCCAAGAGGCAACAATTAATTTAATACAAAGCATGTGGGTCATAATGGTGACATAATACAGAGGAGAACAAATGGCTAGGTAGCGGTCGTAGGACATCATCGTCAGAATAAAACATTCAAATCCCTCCATAAAAATAAAAAAATAAAGCTGAGTGATACACCCAGGAAAAGATATGGAGGCCCCTTGATGTAGTACAATATGTAGCATGAAAGGGGAAATATCTGTGGTCAACAAGATATCCGCTATGGAGAGCTGAGTGAGGAAGAAGTACATGGGAGAGTGAAGGTTCTTGCTGATGGACACCAGTTTGATGATCAAGGAGTTTCCACATATTGTTACAGAGTAGATGATAAGCAGCAAGATGAAGATGAATATATTAAATCTGGCCATGTCATTGAACCCCAGAAGGAAAATGAATGTGATGTTGTTCTTAGGTGATGCCTTTGTGTTACAAACAAGCACACACAAAATAGTATTAGAACGCATAATAACTTACATTCGTTTCTGATGCTGAGAATTTTGCTGAAAGTACTGTATTTGGTGTTGGGATTTTATAGCAAAGGCATGTGTACTGTAAGTAACATAGTTTACAATCACCCCATAACATATTGACTCAACCTGACCATAACACATAGGGGTTGATTTACTAAAGCTGGTTCACTCAGAATCTGGTGCAGCTGTGCATGGTAGCCAATCAGCTTCTAACCACAGCTTGTTCAATTAAAGAGAAGTATAGGATTTGTTTTTTTTGCAGAATCATACTTACCTAGCTGGATGCAGCATCAAACCAATGCTGCATCTGTCCCCTGCCGGCTCTAACACTGAGAACCAAGTGATCAAACACTGGCAATTGCTCGGTTCTCACAGCTCCATGAGCAGAGAGCTGGTGACTGTCAATCACCAGCTCTCTGCTTTGCCCCTCTATGCTCACTGAAGTGCTGAGGTGTGAAGAGGGTGGGAGCGGCCGACTCAGGCTCTCAGCGGCTCGCTGAGAGGCTAAGCCAGGTGGCAGTCCAGGCATGTGGGCAGATCCCATCCATGGGCGTAATCTTGTCCGGGCCTGGGCCGGCTCTGTGATGTCAACGGATAGCGAGCTTCAGCCACAGGAGAAACAAGGTTTGGCTGTACTTCTCCTTCATGCTTTGGCAATAAGACCTGGAAACTGATTGTTTCTAAGCAGAAGTGGGGCTGATTTTGCTCTCTCCAGCTTTAGCAAATAAACCCCATAGAGTCAAAGTGTAGTTATTTTTTTTTTCTCTACAGCCTTAGTTACATTACTCATCTGTAATGAAGGATGTCCCATGATGTGCAGGCTGATTGTGTAGAAATCTTCACTGCAAGGCTGCCCTGTCCTCCTCCTGCTGATGAACATTTAGCACTGACGGCGTTAACAGCTTCAGATTTTCAGACTCAGCTGCAGTAAAGATGAATGGACAGGGACATGCCCTTTCTTGTACCCTCCTCCATTGAGAAAAGTGTTTTCATTGATTTCACTGCCTTTAACACAATATGTTAATACGGGAGAGAATCCTGTGTCTCATCAGACTCTCCCCCATTCAGAGGTCATATTACCAGCACTGTCATTAATGAAATAACTTTTCTCTCCAGATTCTAGACAAAGGCCCTACAACTGCTGCCAACGTTATTTACCTGCCCCTTTCCTAAAGACCCTTTGTGTGTCCTTTTGCATTTGAAACCACCAGAGCTGACAAGATCCCAATTTAAATTGACAACCTATGTTGTACTAGCAGCAAAACAAACCATCACGAAAGCTTGGAAACAACAGTTTGTTTACTTTGCAGAAGTTCATCGTCGCATAGATTTTTTTTCATCCACGAAAAGCTTACTAGTATTCTCCTAGATAAACGCAAGAAATTCCAAAAAATCTGGGCTCCGTGAACACAATATTCCCACCCCTCCATGTCCCCCAAAAGCTGAGTGCTGTTATAGGCACTGGACGTCAAATATTTCTGTCAGGATTGTCCCCAACATCCTTCTTTTGTTCTCCCCTTCTACTTTCTATTTTGTTCTATTTCTCTCTCCCTTTCTTTTTCCTCTCTTGGCCCTCTGTTTTGGGAGGCCTTGACAACTATGTTTCTCTTCATTATCCTGTTTCTCATACCTACTCCTGGTTTACGGTCATGGTGGTGCAGCGGTTCTTGGGCAGGTACCCGGGCTTACAGGAGGTCCTAAAGCAGGCCAGGAAACTCTGTGGGCATTTCCGCCGGTCACATAATGCCAGTACTCGGCTGGCTGACCTGCAAAAGGAATACAACCTGCCCAAGAACCGCCTAATCTGTGACATGCCCACCAGGTGGAACTCTACATTGGCCATGCTGCAGCGGCTGCACATGCAGCAGAGGGCCATCAATGAGTATCTGTTGCAATATGGCACCAGGACAGGGTCATGGGAGCTTGGATTTTTCCCCCACGCCAGTGGGCCATAATCAGGGATGCATGCACTGTCCTGGCACCATTTAGGAGGCCACAAGGATGGTGAGCAGTGATAGTGCATGCATCAGTGACACTTTCCCTCTTGTCCACCTGTTGGAGCACACGCTGCATGGAATAATGGACAGGGCACTTGAGGCAGAACAGAGGTAGGAGGAGGAGGACTTCCTTACCTCTCAAGGCCCCCTTTATCCAGGCAGTGTTCCTACTGGCCTGGCTATCACACAGGAAGAGGAGGAGGATTGTGTCAGCATGGAGGTGGAGCCTAGCACTCCGCATCAGCAGCAGTCTTCAAGGGATCAATTACAGTCCCAAGAAACCCATGGACTTGTACGTGGCTGGGAGGAGGTGGCTGTGGATCATGTCGTCCTGAGTGACCCAGAGGACTCCGGACCAAATGCCTTAGCAAACCTACGCTGCATGGCATCCCTGATCCTGCAAAGCCTGCGGAGGGATCCTCGTATTCATGCAATCAAGGAGAGGGATCATTACTGGCTGGCAACCCTCCTTGATCCACGTTACAAGGGTAAGGTTGCAGACCTTATCTTGCCGTCGCAGAGGGAGCAGAGGATGAAGCATCTTTGGGAGGCCTTGCAGAAAGGTCTGTGCAACGTATTCCCAGAGACTGGGAGGTTACAAATTCCTGGTCCTGGACAACGTGTTGCTGAGGCTTCGGTCAGTCAAAGAAGGAGCGGTGGAGAAGGTGGCCGTCTGACCGATGCGTTCAGACAATTTTTTAGTATGCAGCCCCAAGGTATGATCGGTTCCAGCAACCATCGCCAGCGTCTGGTTTACATGGTGTAGGAATACCTGGGGGCAAGATCAGACTTGGACACCTTTCCCACCGAAAATCCTCTGGGTTAATGGGTCTTGAGGATGGATCACTGACCGGAGCTTGCACAGTATGCAATTGAGCTACAGGCCTGTCCTGCATCCAGCCTTCTTTTGGAACGCACATTCAGTGCTGCTGGAGGCTTTGTAAATGATCACAGGGTGCGCCTGTCCACCGACTCGGTCGATCGACTGACCTTCATAAAAATGAATCGGTCTTGGATCACCACCAGCTACCAAGCACCTGATGCTGATGTAACTGATTTTTTTTTTAAATGTTAGATCCCTTCAAGACTGCCTATGCTGATGCTGAGTGACTATCCTGTTATGATGAGTGACTATCCTATTCCCCCTTAATGATCATGTTGATAGCTTGTAAGAACATTTTTGGTTCTGGACACCACCATCAGTGGCTAAGGCCCAATTTTTCAGCCCCTGTTTAACAGGGGCGTGTAATTTCAATTTTTGATCCAATACTTTGCAGCAGGGCTCATTGCTGTGCTCCAACTACAGTATCTGTGAGGGGTTACAGTGTTGTGGCACCAGCACCAGTGCCTAAGGCCCAATTTTTAAGCCCCTGTCTAACAGGGGCGTGTAATTACAATTTTTGATGCAATACTTTGCAGCAGGGCTCATTGCTGCACTCTAAGCACAGTATCTGTGAGGGGTTGCAGTGTTTTGGCACCAGTGCCTAAGGCCCAATTTTTATGCCCCTGTTTAACAGGGGCATGTAATTACAATTCTTGATCTAATAATTAACAGCAGGGACCATTCCTGCGCCCACCAAGAGTAACTGTGAGGGCTTACAGTGTTGTGGCAACACCACCACCACCACCACCACCACCACCACCTCCAAAGGTCCAATTTTTCTGCTCCTGTTCAACAGGGGCATGTAATTACAATTCTTGATCTAATATTTCACAGCTGGGCCCATTCCTGCGCCCACCAAGAGTAACTGTGAGGACTTACAGTGTTGTGGCACCAGCACCACCACCAAAGGCCCAATTTTTCCTACCACTGTTCAACAATGGCATGTAATTACAATTCTTGATATAATAGTTCACAGCAGGGCGTTCCAGCGCCCACCAAGAGTAACTGTGAGGGCTTACAGTGTTGTGGCAACACCAACACCTAAGGGACAAATTTCTGCAGAGTATATACGGCAGGCCCCTACTTTCAAACATCCAGCTTACAAATGACTCCTACTTGCAAACGGAAGGAGACAACAAGAAGTGAGAGGAAATCTACCCCATGGAGGGGAAATTCTCTCCTGTAAGAGTTAATATGGGAAAAAAGTGTCTCCTCTCCACTGATGATTTATCACCAATCCTTGTTTCAATAAAAAACCCAAATTTTCAAAAAACATTTGTCATTGGGACGGAAAGTAAGGTGAAATGTTCTGAACAGGTGCACACTGCATAGACAGCAAAACAAATGTTACAGGGGTGATAACACTTCCCTATGTTTTTCAAAAGCTTAAAAATAGATTTTTGGGCTGGAGCTATACTTAAAAAATTTACCTGTTCCAAATTACAAACAGATTCTACTTAAGAACATACCTACCTCTCTCTTGTTTGCACCGCCTGTATACTGCTGTTCAGAGTATATAGGGCCTTTTTTTAAATTTGGGTGCGGGGTTCCCCTTATTATCCATACAATACCCAAAGGGGCTGGTAGTTGGCTGGGGAGGGGGTGGGGGGGTACCTATGCCATTTTTCTCAATGATTTTCAACCATATTGCCGGGACAAGACATTACATTAAAGCCGTAAGCAGTTTTAAATGACTTTTTTTCCTTTAGAAATGTCATTTTGTGCAGGGACAGTTCTAAACATGTGCCACTTAACAGGCTTACTATAGACACCTCCTGTAGACGTCCTGGTAGGAATGAAATGCGTCGGGCTATGCATTTTGCCTCCCACATTGCCTTTTAATGTACGAACCGTGATCACCTTTTAACTTTGTATGTTGTTTTTTTTTATTAAAAACCCATTGTTTTGCCCTACACCAGTGGAGCACCATATCTTTTCTTCTCTTTGCATGATTGGGGGAGGAATTTTTTTTTTCAGTTTCTCCATTCGGTCTCTTTGCAATACCCTTGTCGGGGTATTTTTATATTCAAGTTCGATTGTATCCCATTGTCCGGTTGAGTACCAGGATCCAGAAAGCCAACCTTTCGGGGAGACCTCCAGCCTTGAGGGTATTGAAGATTTGAGAAGTTTTCGATCCATCTGGTTCCATCCAGGATTGAGGTCATCTGATTGCCCAGCTGGTACATTTCATCATCCATCAGCGATTCTGCGATGTTCCTGTGGACAGCCGTTGGGGATACTCTTAAGCTCGATTGATCCGCTGTCGTTTGACATTTGGGTCCAACATTTCCGGTAAGCACACATTTATGTCATCATTCACGTGAAGATTCGTGCAAGAATTACTCCATCCACTCCATGCCATTCATTCACCTTTTTGGACACTTATCACTTTGTTTAGTGTTGTGGACACTTTATATATTGGGTTGGGTGTTCAACCTGCCCCTTCTTTTTTGTGTTTCTTTTTATGGTCACATTTGAGTTACAGTCCAGTTTTTACTGGTCTATATGTAGCGCTGCACTATTACTTTCCATACTATAGACACCCCCCTGGTACGATATTTAAAGGAATACTTCACTTTTTTTTTTCAGTTTAAGCATCATTAAAATCACTGCTCCCGAAAAAACGGTCGTTTTTTAAAAATTTTTTTGCATTTATACATGTCCCCTGGGGCAGGACCCGGGTCCCCAAACACTTTTTAGGGCAATAACTTGCATATTAGCCTTGATAATTAGCACTTTTGATTTCGAAAGTTTGCATCCATTGTATTTAATAGGGTTCTAAAGTTTGCGTGAACTTTCGGTCCGTTCGCAGGTTCCGGTTCAAACCGAACCGGGGGGTGTTCGGCTCATCCCTACCCCGGACCAATCAGTAAGCAGGTCATGAGACTCATCACCCAATTGGCCGAAAGTAGATCCGATCAGATTGGCCAACAGGAGACGCATGGCGCACAGAGGAGAGGAGAGAGGAGACGTAGGGGAACCGAGCAGCAAGCAAGCAGCCTGAAGCCCGGAGAGAAGCCGCCGCCTGCCACGCTGCCTGTGAGATGAGGTAAGTACAGGGGCCCTGACTGACTCACCGACTGGGGGGGTGCCGTCCATGACCCATCCGTCCAAAACCTGACTAACTGAGTAAGGGGAGTTGTGGTGGTGGGTGGATTGTTTGACGCACCCCACCAAGAAAAAACACCAGCCGCCACTGCAGGAGACTAATGTAACTAAAGCTATTTATGTTTCTCTTTGAACATTTTTTGTTAGTTTATGTACCTCTAAGGAATACAACATGTGTTGTGCTGGAGTTAGTTCAACATCAATAACACCAATTTATTGAACATAGCACACTTACATGTTAAAAACGTGAATGACTGCATGCAGAAGCCAAGGCAGACTGCCATATGGTTAGTGAATACCTGTATCTACCGTATTTATCGGCGTATAAACACGTACCCTAACTTTAAGAGGGAGGATTCAGGAAAAAAACTTTCCACAGCCCCTGCGTATAACATGTAGGCACAGTTTACCCTTTATTTTTAGGGTAAAAAAGTGAGTGTTATACGCCAATAAATAAAGTAATTGTATTTCCTTTTCCCCTAATTGTTTTCACTTTAGATATTATTGTGTAACTTTAACCACTTACTCCTGAAGAAGAGGAATTATGCAATCTCTCGAAACGCGTTGGGTAATTACTCTGATATTGATTGTACCATTGACAGAGAATTGTGGTTATTAATTTTTTCAATTATTTTGTATTTACTGTAACCATATCAAATTGTATATGTTTTAATTCTTCATCAATTATTTTGAACATTTTCCAACGAATAAATGTTTTACTTCTTATATTACCAATCGTACCTCCTTTGAGTTTATGCCCTATAAAGTCCCATTAGAGGGTTTTATTTGTCCAATTGGTTAACAGGGGATGTGGTCATCATCTCCTAGCCCCTTTCACAGCAAGCAGTATCCACAACATGGGGATATGTACATGTATTGTGCTGGAGTTAGTTCAACCGCAATAACACCAATTTATTAAACATAGCACACTTAAATGTTAAAAACTTGATTGACAGCATGCAGGAGCCAAGGCAGACTGGCATATGATGAATACACATAAGCAGCTGAGCAGGACATGCAGCAGTGTATGTAGTAGAAACGACTAACACATACAGGGGTTGGCGGGCAATGTCGGCGGCGCATGTGCAGCTGTAATGGGAGAAGAAATTGCTGTCAAAACCAGCCTTTAATATCGTGGGTGGGCAGAGATGCTACTCATTACAGGGCCTCAAAGTTGCTTGACAAAGGGGCAGAACCTCTAAAAAGCATGGTGGCCACGCCCACCGCCAACATTACAGACTGGTTTTGACTTATAGTCTTTCTCCCATTGCAGCTGCCATTCATCCTAGATCTGTCGGAGGATCTGCAGGAGTTATCTGGACCCTTTTTTCCCCCTACTTCCATCTCCCACTTGGGACATTACACACATGGACTATGGACATTGCTCTTGTGAGGAGCACTGAGTAAGCGGTGCATACTTTCAGTGTTCACATCTTGCATTTTGTACTAAATCTCTGCTTAGTGTTTAAAGTATACAAGAAACTCCTCTTATTTTCTCTCCATCATTCTGTTAAAATATATGACTGAAATAGTTTTAATATATCTGTTTAATAAATGGGGGGGAAAAAAGCTTTCTAAAGCCTCGTACACACGGCCGAGAATCTCGTCGTGAAAAACACGTTGTTTTTTTCGATGAGATCCTTGGACAAGAAACTTGTCCCGGCCGAGTGTACACACGCTCATTTCAAAGAACCCGCGGTTCCTTGAATGGAGCGAACGCGGTGACGTAACTGAATACAACGAGCATGCGCTCGTCACATTTGATGCCGTCGCCGCCATCCTTGTACACCCTATCCTATGCCTAGGAAGCTACTACGCATGCGTCAAAGTAATTTTGAGCATGCGCAGGCTTCCCGGAGGACAGGTAAGTGTACACACACACAATTTTCTCGTCGAGAAACAGGCTGACGAGAATCTTGACGAGAAAAT
Source organism: Rana muscosa (assembly GCA_029206835.1). Lineage (NCBI taxonomy): Eukaryota > Metazoa > Chordata > Amphibia > Anura > Ranidae > Rana > Rana muscosa. The sequence continues at coordinate 362,228,369 of CM055118.1, read as the reverse complement.
AGAGAGCAGGTTCTCTATTTTCTCGTCGAAATTCTAGTCGGTTTTCTGGACGAGAAACCATACACACGAACGAATTTCTCGTCAAGAAATCTCTGCCAGCAAGTTTCTTGCTGGTTCTTGCCGAGAAACTCGGTCGTGTGTACGAGGCTTTATCCTACTTCTTTGCCTGAGCTACACGTATTAGACCCATCAGTTATCAATCTTGCCAGGTTCACTTCTGCAGACTACAGAACACACCCCCATGTTATAGAGGTAAGGGAATGGGAACTGTTCATTGTCATGGGGTAAAATCTCAAAGATTGGATTTCCAGACCTGTACACCAATCAATGGGTCTAATAAAGTTTTTTTTTTTTCAATCCAACATCTCCATGTCTTCCTTAAACCTCTTCACAATCTCTCCAGCATTTCCCCAAAAAAGTAAAAGCTCATATAGGGTAGTATTTTCCAAACTATAATATTAAAATCTAGAGGCCGGTCTGCTGACAGCCTAAAGATTTACGGCTGCTCAGGGGCTCTGGACTTCAGCAAAATGGCAGCCTTTAGCAAGTAGAAACAGGAACAATTCTGGAGGCAATTTACAGCGCATACTAATTTTGGTAGCGTAATTATTAATATGGAATGTATGTTCCTTGCTAAAAAAAACATTATTTTTTATCAAGTTGTTGTAGGTAAAGGTCCGCTTTAAGATGGAATAGCTTACAATAAATTGTTCATGTTAATTAATATTTTCAAGTACTAGTTTATGACCTAAAACAGAAATATAAATGTTGGTAATGTATGTTTTATATTGTGAGTTATTTAAAAAGCTGAATGCAAAATTCTGCCTTAATATTTTAACCACTTGCCGATCACAATACATATATATACAGGTCCTTCTCAAAAAATTAGCATATTGTGATAAAGTTCATTATTTTCTGTAATGTACTGATAAACATTAGACTTTCATATATTTTAGATTCATTACACACAACTGAAGTAGTTCAAGCCTTTTCTTGTTTTAATATTGATGATTTTGGCATACAGCTCATGACAACCCAAAAATCCTATCTCAAAAAATTAGCATATTTCATCCGACCAATAAAAGAAAAGTGTTTTTAATACAAAAAAAGTCAACCTTCAAATAATTATGTTCAGTTATGCACTCAATACTTGGTCGGGAATCCTTTTGCAGAAATGACTGCTTCAATGCGGCGTGGCATGGAGGCAACCAGCCTGTGGCACTGCTGAGGTGTTATGGAGGCCCAGGATGCTTCGATAGCGGCCTTAAGCTCATCCAGAGTGTTGGGTCTTGTGTCTCTCAACTTTTTCTTCCCAATATCCCACAGATTCTCTATGGGGTTCAGGTCAGGAGAGTTGGCAGGCCAATTGAGCACAGTAATACCATGGTCAGTAAACCATTTACCAGTGGTTTTGGCACTGTGAGCAGGTGCCAGGTCGTGCTGAAAAATGAAATCTTCATCTCCATAAAGCTTTTCAGCAGATGGAAGCATGAAGTGCTCCAAAATCTCCTGATAGCTAGCTGCATTGACCCTGCCCTTGATAAAACACAGTGGACCAACACCAGCAGCTGACATGGCACCCCAGACCCTCACTGACTGTGGGTACTTGACACTGGACTTCAGGCATTTTGGCATTTCCCTCTCCCCAGTCTTCCTCCAGACTCTGGCACCTTGATTTCCGAATGACATGCAAAATTTGCTTTCATCCGAAAAAAGTACTTTGGACCACTGAGCAACAGTCCAGTGCTGCTTCTCTGTAGCCCAGGTCAGGCGCTTCTGCCGCTGTTTCTGGTTCAAAAGTGGCTTGACCTGGGGAATGCGGCACCTGTAGCCCATTTCCTGCACACGCCTGTTCACGGTGGCTCTGGATGTTTCTACTCCAGACTCAGTCCACTGCTTCCGCAGGTCCTCCAAGGTCTGGAATCGGTCCTTCTCCACAATCTTCTTCAGGGTTCTGGTCACCTCTTCTCGTTGTGCAGCGTTTTCTGCCACACTTTTTCCTTCCCACAGACTTCCCACTGAGGTGCCTTGATACAGCACTCTGGGAACAGCCTATTCGTTCAGAAATTTCTTTCTGTGTCTTACCCTCTTGCTTGAGGGTGTCAATGATGGCCTTCTGGACAGCAGTCAGGTCGGCAGTCTTACCCATGATTGTGGTTTTGAGTAATGAACCAGGCTGGGAGTTTTTAAAAGCCTCAGGAATCTTTTGCAGGTGTTTAGAGTTAATTAGTTGATTCAGATGATTAGGTTAATAGCTCGTTTAGAGAACCTTTTCATGATATGCTAATTTTTTGAGATAGGAATTTTGGGTTGTCATGAGCTGTATGCCAAAATCATCAATATTAAAACAAGAAAAGGCTTGAACTACTTCAGTTGTGTGTAATGAATCTAAAATATATGAAAGTCTAATGTTTATCAGTACATTACAGAAAATAATGAACTTTATCACAATATGCTAATTTTTGAGAAGGACCTGTATGTATATATATATATATATATATATATATATACACGTTGCTGTCTGCAAGTGGTTTACCAGGGTTATGGCTGAAGCTATCAACCATAACCTCAGTACTGTTAGTTTCAGCAGATGGCTGGCTTTCTCATGAAACCGGTCCGAGCGGCTCTCCGGTGCTTCTCGGGCTTACCTTTACCGCCGGTTTGCCTGAGAAATGATCCGACAGTGTGGTCGTCTGGTCCCATAGGCGATCAAAGAGTTAACACTCTTTGTTTAACACTGTGGCCTTGGAGGATCAGAGCGACGTCATGACATCACTTTCGGTCCAGGTTGAAAGAAAAACAATTAAACAAAGGATCAATTTCTTATTTTTTTATTGCTTGCTTTTAAAGGTAAAGATGAGATTTGGGATCTTTTTGACCCCAGATCTCTTCATAAAGAAGACCTGTCATCCATATTTCTAGTAATGTTTACATTTCTTGTAATAGGAATAAAAGTGATATTTTTTTTTAAGCAGACAGTGTAAAAATAAAAAGTAAAATAAATAATAATCAAAAACATTTTTAACCACTTCAGCCCCAGACCATTTTGCAGCTAAAGGACCGGGCCCCTTTTTGCGATTCGGCACTGCGACGCTTTAACTGACATTTGCGCTGTCGTGCGACGTGGCTCCCAAACAAAATTGGCGTCCTTTTTTTCCCACAAATAGAGCTTTCTTTTGGTGGTATTTGATCAGCTCTGCGGTTTTTATTTTTTGCGCTATAAACAGAAATATAGCGACAATTTTTAAAAAAATGCAATTTAGGCTGATACATATTCTTCTACATAGTTTTTGTTAAAAAAATAGCAATAAGCGTCTATTGATTGGTTTGCGCAAAAGTTATAGCGTCTACAAAATAGGGGATTGTTTTATGTCATTTTTATTAATTTTTTTTTTTTTTACTTGTAATGGCGGGGATCAGCAATTTTTATCATGACTGCGACATTATGGCGGACACATCGGACACTTTTGACACTATTTTGGGACCATTGTAATTTTTACAGCGATCAGTGCTATAAAAATGCACTGGTTACTGTGAAAATGACACTGGCAGTGAAGGGGTTAACCAGGAGGGGGCGCTGTAGGGGTTAAGTGTGCCCTGATGTGTGTTTCTTACTGTGGGGGGTGTGGCTTAGTGTGTAATGTCACTGATCGTCGTTCCCTATGACAGGGAACAGATGATCAGTGACAGGCTCACTAGAAAGCACGGGGAGAGGTTTGTTTACACTTACCTCTCCCCGTTCTTCCTCTCTGTGACCCGATCACGGGATACCGGTGGCGATCGGGTCCGCTGTTCCCTCGGGGACGGTCACGGAGAAGAGGACGGGTCGGGAGCGCGTCGCCGGCGGCGCACTAGCGACCCATGGCCGGGATCTAAAAGGGGACGTACCTGTACGCCCTTGTGCCCAGCCGTGCCATTCTGCTGACGTACATCGGCGTGCGGCAGTCCTTAAGTGGTTAAAAGCCTCCAAAGAAGTCTATAGCAAGGCTCGCTTGAAGCCCCACTAAAGCCCCACCAAAGCCCCTCCAAAGGCTCATTGAAGCCCCATTAAAGCTCCACCAAAGCCTCATCAAAGCCCCACCGAAGCCTCATTGAAGCCTCATCAAAGCACCAAGCAAAAGCAAGGTGTAAACAGGACTGTAAGGGCTCATTTACACTTGCTTTGGCTTCAACACACATTAACGGCTAGTTTACACTGGCTTCAAAAAGAGGCTTCGGACAGGTTTTGTCAAAGCTCTCTGAACTCTAGTCAAAGCCCCTGTCACTAAATAAAATGGCTAGATTACAGTCACATTTACACCCTGCTTTTGCTTTGCTTTGCTCCGGCTTCTCTTCAAAAATTATACCCCATGTAGATTTAGTGGCGCTTTAAAGCGTCTTCAAAGCCTCCATAGAAGTCTATGGCAAAGCTCGCTTGAAGCCCCACTGAAGCCTCATCTAATCCCCATGAAGCCCCACTGAAGCCTCATCAAAGCCTCACCAAAGGCTCATTAAAGCCTCATCAAAGCCTCACCAAAGGCTCATTGAAGCCTCATCAAAGCCTCATTGAAGCACCAAACAAAAGCAAGGTGTAAACAGGACTGTAAGCTAACCATTTTATTTAGTGACAGGGGCTTTGACTGTCGTTCAGAGAGCTTTAACAAAGTGTGTCTGAAGCCTGTTTTGATGCAAGTGTAAACTAGCCCTTACAATCAAGTTCTTTGTCAGCAGAGGAGTTTACAGGCTTTTTTCTGAATGCTCTAAAATCACATTCAGTAGTAGGAATTCTGACCACAAAAAACGCTGAACGCTGTTAAACGCTCACAGGTGCGCATAAATTGTAGGCATATTTAGCATTTCAGAGTTTATTTATTTCAATGGCCAGAATAAATTAAAATTCTGACCAATGAATTAAATAAATTTCAAACTCTGTTAAACTTTGATAAACTCACCTAAACGGTTTTCAAAAAAATGCAGCTTATGTGCGTTTATAACTCTGATTTTCTCCTGTCGGGTTAAACAGTGTTTACAAGAAACCAGTGTGCATGAGGCCTTAAGCCGTGTACACACAATCGGTTTTACCGATGAAAACAGTCCGATGGACTTTTTTCATCGGACAAACCGATCGTGTATGTATGTATTTCATCGGTCTTTTTTCCATCGGTGTTTAAAAATAGAACATGTTTTAAATTTATCCGATGGTTAAAAAAACGATAGCAAATTACTATCCTATGTGGGGAACTCTATCGGATAAAAAACCCACGCATGCTCAGAATCAAGTCGACGCATGCTCAGAAGCATTGAACTTAATTTTTCTCGGCTCATCGGAGTGTTTTACGTCACAGCGTTTGGAACGGTCGTTTTTTTGACTGATGGTGTGTAGGCAAGACTGATGGAAGTCAGCTTCATTGGTTTTCCAATGGAAAAATCCATTGGTTAAAAAACCATAGGAAATCCGATCGTGTGTACAGGGCTTTACAGTAAAACAATGGCTGCCTTATGTACATGTATTAATGTGTGTTAAGACACATAGCTGTGAATGCGCCTTACAAAATCATAAATATTACCTAAAATCTCCATGAGAAAAGAGTGGAAAAACAAATGTTAAATAAAGAGAAAATAAAATACACTTACACTGTTCAATAATGATCCAGGATGTTGATCCATAGTAGGCTTATTTATTTTCTGAAATAAGGCCAGCACAGGTAAGTAATATATTTATATATACTGTATAATAATTGTTAAAAAGCTTTTGTGGTCATAAAATAAAACTATGATTGATTAACGAATAAGACTTATTAATTAATCAATGAATAAGAGCTGGAACAAAGAGGAAGAAGGAAAAATAGGCAAATAATAGATTTCATACTATCTGTACAGCACATGTGAAATATGTATTTCCCTAAGAAAAGTCAAGCAATACTGCTCAATAGATCTTGCTTGACAAAGAAGAAGCACATTTATACACAATCTATGTATAGAGAATGAATGATCCCATAGGGAGTAAAGAAAACCCTTGTGTGTCTATGCTTGTAAAAGTAAAACGTTATTCTAAAGCCCCGTACACACGGTCGGACTTTTGGCCAACAAACTTCATTTTGAGCAAGTTGGACCAACAATCCGCCCGTGTGTGTACGCTCCATCGGACAAACTTTTTTTGCTTTTTTCTTGTTTTCATCGGACAAAAGTTGGGTCTGCAAACGGACAAACTTTTGCCCAACAAAAGTCTGATGGAGCAAAGTCCGACCGTGTGTACAGAAAACCATCGGACTTTTGTCCGATGGACAAAACAACTAATGTTAAAATCAACCAACAATAGCAGAAGTTGACCAAAGGGTGGCGGTAAAGAACAGGAAAGAGCAGAAAAACCACGTGATGTTGCAAAAAGTTTTGGGAAAGTTTGCAGAAAAGTTTGAGCGTGTGTATACTATGGGTGTTCCCGACCAACTCCGTTCGGACAAAAAACCACGGAAAAGTCTGATGGAAGTCCGACCGTGTGTACGAGGCTTAATTAAAAGTTAACTTTTTTCCAATCAGTGATTTTCTTATAGTTACAGCTACATAACCAGTAACATTAAATGGAATATGTCACCAAGAACAAAAGTTATTGTACAAACAGACTTATGCCCCATACACACAATCGTTTTTCTTGCCATTTTTTTTCTTGCCGTTTTTCACGTCGTTTTTTTTCATGTTTCCTCTCAAGCCTGTCTTGCGTACACACGATCATTTAAAAAAACGATCAAGCAAAGCGCAGTGACGTACAACACGTACGACGGCACTATAAAGGGGAAGTTCCGTTCGAATGGCGCCACCCTTCATGTTAGTAAAGTTTGTTGAGCGACGATTCGCGCTTTTCAGTCTCGTGCTTTTCAGTCCGTGACTGCGTGACGAATGTGCTATCTCCATTACGAACGCTAGTTTTACCAGAACGAGCGCTCCTGTCTCATACTTGATTCTGAGCATGCGCGTTTTTTTCACGTCGTTAAAGCATACACACTATCGTTTTTCACGTCGTTAAAAAAAACAACATGAAAAACGACGTGAAAAAAGAGAGCATGTTCGAAATTTTTAATGGCCGTTTTTCACGTCGTTAAAAATGCTCTGGAGCCTACACACGATCATTTTTAATGGCCATTTTTTTAATGGCATTTTTAACGGCATGAAAAACGATCGTGTGTATGGGGCATTAGGTTCGGTTCACATATATGCAAATCGGATGCATTTTTAAATGCATCTGATTCACATAACATGTGAATCGGAACAGTTTTCAATGAAGCCTGTTCACAAAAGTCCGCGGAGGCCATTGTCCGTTTCTGAAAAGGGTCTTGTGCAATTTTTGGTATGTTTTAGGTATTTAGGTAAACATTTGCATGCAGGGCCGGACTAGCCCACCAGGACACCGGGAAATCTCCCGGTGGGCCGGCTGCCTGGCCGCTCAGTGAGGTCTCTTCTGCCCCTTCCTATGTCCCCCCGCAGCCTCTGAACGCCTGCCCCCCCTCCGCAGCCTCTGACCTCCTGTTCCCCCCCTGCAGCCTCTGACCTCCTGCCCTCCGCAGCCTCTGACCTCCTGTCCCCCTCCGCAGCCTCTTACCTCCTGTCCCCCCTCCACAGCCTCTGACCTCCTGTCCCCCCCTCCGCAGCCTCTGAACTTCTGCCCCCCCACTGCAGTCTCTGACCTCCTGTCCCCCCTCCGCAGTCTCTGACCTCCTGTCCCCCCCTCCACAGCCTCTGACCTCCTGTCCCCCCCTCCGCAGCCTCGTACCTCCTGCCCCCCCTCCGCAGCCTCCAACCTCCTGTCCCCCTCTCCACAGCCTCTGACCTCCTGTCCCCCCCGCAGCCTCTGACCTCCTGTCCCCCCTCCGCAGCCTCTGACCTCCTGACCCCCCCTCCGCAGCCTCTGACCTCCTGTCCTCCCTCCGCAGCCTCTGACCTCCTGTCCCCCCTCCGCAGCCTCTGACCTCCTGCCCCCCCCTCCGCAGCCTCTGACCTCCTGTCCCCCCCTCCACAGCCTCTGACCTCCTGCCTCCTGCCCCCCCTCCTGCAGCCTCTCACCTCCTGTCCCCCCCTCCACAGCCTCTGACCTCCTGTCCCCCCTCCACAGCCTCTGCCCCCCCCTGTACCATCCGCAGCCACTGACCTCTCCTGTACCATCCGCAGCCTCTGACCTCCCCTGTACCATCAGCAGCCTCTGACCTCCCCTGTTCCATCCGCAGCCTCTGACCTCCCCTGTACCATCCGCAGCCTCTGACCTCTCCTGTACCATCTGCAGCCTCTGACCTCTCCTGTACCATTCGCAGCCTCTGACCTCTCCTGTACCATCTCCTGTACCATTTGCAGCCTCTGACCATCTCTTTTCTTATATCACGTCTGGAGAGGAGTAAAGAGTGGGAGTGCCGCCAGGATGGAAGTCATGGGAAAAGTCAGACATGTATGGACTGTGGAGAGGAAACTATGTGATAAAACCAGAGCCACCAAGCTGAAGCCGACTGAGGCCAGTGACAGCGCTGCCAGGCCAGTCTGAGGGGGAGTCAATACAATATTGTAAGGGGGCACTGATGTCAAGGTTTCCCCCTTATATCAGTAAACCCCCTTACCTTAGTGTTTTCTTTCTGCAGAAGGTGGTCTCTGGTCACTAGAGTCCTCCCCACATTCCCAGAGTTCCCCTTTACATCATAGTCTGCAGGATTCCACCCTTTAGTGAAAGGGGGCACTCTGATGTAAAGGGGAATGCAGTAAAGGGGAATGCAGTGGACTCTGATATAAGTGGAGTCTCTGGTCACCAGTACCCCCCTTTATATCAGAGTTCGACCCCTTTCACACTGAGGCGCTTTGCAGGCACTATAACGCTAAAAATAGCAACTGCAAAGCACCCTGAAAGAGCCGCTCCGCACACTCCAGTGTGAAAGCCCGGAAAAGTGAATTTTGCTGGCGCTTTGCGGGTGGTTTTTAACCCTTTCTCGGCTGTTAGTAGGGATAAAAAGCGCCCCGCTAGCGGCCGAATAGCGCCACAAAATTGACGGTAAAGCGCCGCTAAAAATAGCGCCGCTTTATCGCTGACGCACCCACCTCCCCAATGTGAAAGGGGCCTTCCCACTTAGATCAATGTTCCCCTTTATGTCAGAGTTCCCTTGCACTGTAAAGGGGAATCCTGCAGACTCCTGATATATGGGGGAACTCTGTGCTGGCTGCCGGGTTATATTAATCTGACCTTCATGTAAATGGAGTGTAGCGGGGTGTTCCCCTTTAATGCAGAGAGACAAGAAGTTCCAGGTGAGAGGTGAGTCGGGAGGAAGTAAAGAGACATTATGGAAGTGAAAGCAGAGGAGAGAGAGACTACATCTCCCAGTACATCTTGCAGCACCCAGGGTGCATTGCTCCAGAACAGAGACTGCTGGGGCAGACTTTATAAAGGGGAGGCGGAGTTTTGGTCGGCCTCTTTGGACACCCCTCTCCTAGCAAGAGGATGTCTGTGCTGAACTGCTGTGTGCACAAGGCCTGAAGCCCGGGCCGTGTGCTCCTTTCCAAAGAGCCCTCTGCCAGCCTAGCAGAGCCTTAGAGACATCTAATCCTCCTTGCTGCAGTACACCAGAAGGATTGAAGACTTGGATGTCCGTGGATTCCTGTTCCTAGACGAATCGATGGAGGAAAGGGACTTGGACTTGTCTGGGTGGTGAGAGCTGTTTAAAGACAGATACTTTATCTTTACTATTCGTTGGGATTACAAAGTTGTTCTTCAAGTGCACCACCAAGAAGATTGCTAGCGAATATTGTTTCACTGAACTTCCATTTAGATCAGTCAGGCCTGACTGCATAGGTAGACATTGCTGGGTGTTAGTCTACCCATGAGGGGAAGTAGCTGTAAAAGGGCAGCACTAGAGTTGCATAGCAATACTTTATTATTCTGATTACTCTGTTTATCTTTATTACTGTTTATTGCAGGGATCTGCAACTTGTTATACTGTTGTTTATTACTTGCCCATTAGCCTCAGTAAAATATCTGGGTAAAGTACATTTGGTGTCAGTTCCGCTTACTTTAATAGGAGTTTTAAAGTATATTCTGTGTATGTTTGTTATAGGACTGCGTCACCAACAGTTGCGGTCACGCGGTCCTATCCCTCTATCACCAGCTGTGCCACGGGAGGTTAGAGCCGATTGCCAGGGGTTGACAGCAGTGCACTACAGGGCCCAAATCAATATCAGCGGCTCTCTTAACTGGGGGTAGCGCTACACGTGGGGGTTCTCGTCCGGGATACCTGTACGTTGCACGCTGCAATCAAGCCAGTCAGAAGTACCAGCATGGACCCCATCAAAGTAGTCCAATGGTGCGAAGCAGAAGGGACACGCTCAGAAGCGAGCGTGGCCATTGAACTTCCAGGGAGTGACTGGAGAGAGAAACAAATTAAAGAGGTGGTACAAATATTGTCACCGGATAGAAAGGCTTACGTGGTCGCAATGAGACCAGACTCAAGGACCAACTGCACCTATGCACTGATAGAGTGGGGACAGGATGTCCCTGAAAACTTCCACGGTGCCAGTATAAAATTGTCCGAAAAGACTGAATTCCACCTGACACATCCTAGTCAGAAGCAGTTAGAACCCTTGGACAGGAAAGCAGGGGCTGCTGTTAAATTGCAGGCAGAGCAACAGCTGATTGATCTGAAACGACAGTACCGTGACATACAAGAGAGGTTTCAGGAGACTTCCAGTATGATAGCTGAACGCATTAAGGAGTTACGTGTCGCTCCTGAGGATCAGAAAGATGGTCAGATAAAGCCCAAACCTGGGAAGGTACCGAAGAAACGAGCTCAGGGTCGCCTGCAGGAAGTAACCATACGGAAGGATTTCCGCATTGATGGCCAGATAGGAGAAAGAGGGCAGAAGGACAAACTGTCCTACACCAACCTCCTACACCAAATAGAGTTGGGGTTACAGAAAGGATATCAGGAATCTGAAATTAGAGAGGCTGTAATCCATGCCATCAGCCCAGGTTCAAGTATTAGGGGCATGTTGGAGAGGAAGAGTGGGTTGACCCTGAACCAGCTAAAGAGGATACTGAAAAGCTACTATGAGGAGGAAGATGCCGCTGAGTTATTTCATCGACTGATAAATATAACCCAGGATAGTAGAGAGACTCCTCAGAACTTCCTATTCCGGGCCATTGAGCTCAAGGACCGCCTGTTGTCCACATCCGAGGAAGGAGGGACTGGGGAGCATTTTGGAGCCGAGCTAGTCCAAAAGAAATTCCAGAGATCTGTGACTACGGGATTGAGGAGTGACTATATCAAGCTACAACTGAAGCAGCATTTGGAAGACCCCTCAACTCCGGATGAGATCCTCATTGAGAAAGTGAATGAAGCAGATAAGATGGAGATTGAGAGGGACCAAAAACAGAGGAAACTTCAACCTCCTAGCACCACAAGTGCCAAAGTACAGCACATAGATGTCCCCTCAGACACTCGGGAACTCAGTGTGCTGGTGGCAAGCACAACCGATAGAGATTCGGAGTTTGGGGTTCTGAAGACTCAGATGTCCAAAATAATGGAGATGGTGACCGGGTCACTGGATGTCAAGTCTGAGATAGACACACTGAAGGTGCAAGTGTCCCAGCTGGTGGAGATGATGAACAAATTGATGGCGGAAAGTACTGGATTGTCCGCCCAAAAGCCCACGAAGCAAGACATCTGTAGAAACTGTGGAGGTGTAGGCCACTACCAGCGAGAATGTCCAAGCCCAAGAATGGAGAGAAGATCCGGACCTTCAAAAGTAACTTTCTCTGAACCTACAAGGGAACGGTGGAGGACACCTGCAGTTTATGCCGTCTCAGTGAACAACGCCTATCAGCCTTCCAAACAAAGCCAGAAACGGCATTCCCAGCGCCGGAAACTGAAGAGATCACAAGTTCGAGTATGCCAGCCTGCTGTTACAGGTGTTTCCAAAAGGACTGCTACCCAATTGGTAGGTCCTCTGCCTGTAGTGCCTGTTCTGGTCGAAGGGATCTACACCAGAGCCATCCTTGATACAGGTGCTCAGGTTACCCTAATGACCAGAGACTTTTACAAGAAGTACCTATCATACCTGCCCCTGGAAGAGATGGGAGACACCAAGATTAAGGGTATCCAGGCAGAAGAGTACTCTTGTGATGGATGTGTGCGGATCAAGTTGTCGTGTGATCCATTGAGGGCTGGGGAGCCCCAGGACTTTGAGACACTGGCCATTGTCTGCCCCTGGCTGTCAGGGCCCTCCAGAAGCTCTCTCATTGTTGGGACCAATACCGATCTGGTGAAACGGCTTTTAGCCCCTGCTGTCCCCAGATGTGATCCCTTACCCTCACTGCCAGAAGAAGGATCCATAGCAGTAGTGGAAGAAACCAATCTGCAGGAGGCAGAAGTACTCAAAGAGGCTAGTGAGCCTACCATGTCTGAGCCAGTGGAACAAAGGGCTCGAAGAGTCATAAGGCCTCCCAAAAAATTGACCTACCCACAAATGGGGAAGAGCTCAGAAGATTCTGTGGTCACTGCCAGGAGGAATGCAGAGAATCCGAATCCCTCCACTGTTCATTTGGTGGAGGGCAACCCCAGCTCACTCTCTGGCACAGTTAGACAGGTCGCCCCCACTGAAGCGACCTGTAGACAGGACAGCTCCCCATCCTATGATGATTGGTGGGAGGCTCCTCTGTCAATCCTATGCAACCGCATTGAAGCTAAAATGTTTTGCAGATCTAAAAATGTTAGATGTCTTTGGGGACCAAAGAGTTCAAGTGGGGGGAGTGTGTAGCGGGGTGTTCCCCTTTAATGCAGAGAGACAAGAAGTTCCAGGTGAGAGGTGAGTCGGGAGGAAGTAAAGAGACATTATGGAAGTGAAAGCAGAGGAGAGAGAGACTACATCTCCCAGTACATCTTGCAGCACCCAGGGTGCATTGCTCCAGAACAGAGACTGCTGGGGCAGACTTTATAAAGGGGAGGCAGAGTTTTGGTCGGCCTCTTTGGACACCCCTCTCCTAGCAAGAGGATCTCTGTGCTGAACTGCTGTGTGCACAAGGCCTGAAGCCCGGGCCGTGTGCTCCTTTCCAAAGAGCCCTCTGCCAGCCTAGCAGAGCCTTAGAGACATCTAATCCTCCTTGCTGCAGTACACCAGAAGGATTGAAGACTTGGATGTCGGTGGATTCCTGTTCCTAGACGAATCGATGGAGGAAAGGGACTTGGACTTGTCTGGGTGGTGAGAGCTGTTTAAAGACAGATACTTTATCTTTACTATTCGTTGGGATTACAAAGTTGTTCTTCAAGTGCACCACCAAGAAGATTGCTAGCGAATATTGTTTCACTGAACTTCCATTTAGATCAGTCAGGCCTGACTGCATAGGTAGACATTGCTGGGTGTTAGTCTACCCATGAGGGGAAGTAGCTGTAAAAGGGCAGCGCTAGAGTTGCATAGCAATACTTTATTATTCTGATTACTCTGTTTATCTTTATTACTGTTTATTGCAGGGATCTGCAACTTGTTATACTGTTGTTTATTACTTGCCCATTAGCCTCAGTAAAATATCTGGGTAAAGTACATTTGGTGTCAGTTCCGCTTACTTTAATAGGAGTTTTAAAGTATATTCTGTGTATGTTTGTTATAGGACTGCGTCACCAACAGTTGCGGTCACGCGGTCCTATCCCTCTATCACCAGCTGTGCCACGGGAGGTTAGAGCCGATTGCCAGGGGTTGACAGCAGTGCACTACAGGGCCCAAATCAATATCAGCGGCTCTCTTAACTGGGGGTAGCGCTACAGGAGAAATATGCTTTTTGACTTTTGTTTAACTTAAACACATTGCTAATAGCTTTGGCTACATGATTATAGCTTACATATTGATATTTGCACTGAAAACTGCACCGGACTCCCGACTGCAAACCGCAGCCGGACATGTGGGAACCTAGCCCTAAAGTAATAAATTAGAGTAGCTTGCTTTTGCAGTGTAAGGGTCCTGTTTAACCAGTTCAGCTCTCACCCTTGTACACTCCCTATGAACCAGAGCAATTTTTACATCTCCTGTGGGCCACTTATTCAGCATTAACTTTGTCATTGTATAAAGTTGTTCTAAAGGCTGAATGTTTTCTACCTACACGCATTCTATGCATGAAGGTAAAAAATGTCTGTATGCAGCTCCCCCAGCCCCCCAAAAAAACTCACCTGAGCTCAACCTCGTTCCAGCAATATGCACAAAAGCAGAGGCTCACATAGCTTTCTCTTCCCTCATTTGTTCAGGCACAGCAGAGGGAGCCATTGGCTCCCACTCCTGTCAATCACAGCTAGTGAGGAGGGAGTGGGGGGCGGGGCCAAACCACACTCTTTATGTCACTCTATCTCAGTGGTTCTCAACCTGGGGGTCGGGACCCCCTCGGGGGTCGAATGATAATTTGTCAAGGGGTCACCGAATCCTGGGCTGTTCCTGAAGCCCGCACCGCTCTCCCAGCCTTTTTGCAGCTGCCCAGCTGGGCTGTTCCTGGAGCTCACGGCCACCCACTTAGCCTCTTCGCAGCCGCCCATTCAGTTCATGGCATGGCTGGGGGCAGAGACTAGAGGTCAGCTGACTGGTGAGGAATGTGAAGTGGGAGACGCTGGAGGAGATCCTATCTCCTGATTTCGGCATAGGTGTCACTGCTACGAGACACCACAAAGTCGGAGGCACAGTGAGTAACACTACCTGTGATTATAGTTGCCATTAAAAGTTCCCACAACAGTTCTGAGATCAGCAGATGACCTTGATCAAGAGGACCTAAGTTGGCTGATCAGAACTCCCCTCAGCACTGCCACTGATCCTAACTCCCCACCAGCACTGCCACTCATCCCAACTCCCTGCCAGCACTGCCACTCATCCCATTCCCCCCACCCCCCCACCAAGGAGTAAGAGAAGAAATACAAATAGAGAATACATGGAAGGGAGAGGAAAAGAGGGGGAGGAACAAAGAAAAAGGGAGAGAAAGAATAAGAACAAGAAATTCAGCTAGAGAGAGGGATGGGGGAAAAAAAAGAAAGAAATTAGGATAGAGAGAGATAAAAGGAAAAGAAAGGAGAACAAAGAGAAAGAGTGGTACATCCTAAAATGTACCATAAGAGGTTTTAATACTGTACGAGTGGAAGGGACTCAGGGAGCGCTAAATGTCCATGGGTTAGGGGTGCAAATTACTTGTCTTGCCTTGGGTGCTGACAACCCATGCTACAAAAATAATTTTACTGTTAGAGGTCCCCACAACTTGGGATATTTTATCAAGGGGTCACACACTAGAAAGGTTGAGAACCACTGCTCTATCTGTATTAAATGTAATTTGGTTACAGTATTGCATGAGTAATTGTCACTCAGCCCCGGAAGGTTTTAGCCCCTTAATGACCAGGCCATTTTTTGCGAAACGGCACTGAGTTACTTTAACTTACAACTGCGCAGTTGTGCGTATCCAAATAAAATTGATGCCCTTTTTTCCCACAAATAGAGATTTATTTTGGTGGTATTTGATCACCTCTGCGGTTTTTATTTTTTGCACTATAAACAAAAAAAAAATAGAAAAAAATATATATTCTTTACTTTCTGCTATAATACATATCCCAAAAAAATATTTTCATCAATTTAGGGAAATATGTGTTCTACATATTTTTGGTAAAAAAAATCCCAATAGGTGTATATTGATGGGTTTGTGCAAAAGTTATAGCGTCTACAAACTAGGGGATAGATTTATGGACTTTTCATTTTGTTTATTGTTTTTACTGGTAATGGCAGTGATCAGTGATTTTGAGCAGCACTACGACATTGCGGCGGACAAATCTGACCCTAAGCGACACTTTTTGGGGACCAGTGACGCCAATACAGTGATTGGTGCTAAAAAATGCACTGTCACTGTATAAATGACACTGGCAGGGAGGGGGGTTAACATCAGGGACACTCAAAGGGTTAAGAGTGTTCCCTGCAAGTGTTTTCTAACTGTGTGGGGGATGGACTGACAGGAAGAACACAGGGATCCGTGTTTTTGATTACTAGGAACAGAAGATCTCTGTGTACGGAATCTGTGCCTGGGCCCGATGCTGTTTGCTCTCTCCATTTGGAAGAAATGTTCTATACGGTTCTCTCTCTCTTCTCTATGTCCACCTCTCCTGAATGTACTTTTCAATCCAGACATTCCGGACAGCTTATCCTAAGGTCTGTACACACTATCGGTTTTACCGATGAAAACAGTCTGATGGACTTTTTTCATCCGACAAACCGATCGCGTATGGGACCCATCGGTCTTTTTTCCATCGGTTTTAAAAAATAGAACATGTTTTAAATTTTTCCGATGGATCAAATACCGATAGCAAATTCCGATCGTCTATGGGCAAGTCCATCGGATAAAAAACCCATGCATGCTCAGAATCAAGTCAACGCATGCTCAGAGGCATTAAACTTCATTTTTCTCGGCTCATCGGAGTGTTTTACGTCACCGCGTTTGGAACGGATGTTTTTTTGACTGATGGTGTATAGGCAAGACTGATGGAAGTCAGCTTAATCGGTTTTCCGATGGACAAAACCATCGGATTAGAATCCATAGGATATCCGATCGTGTGTACAGGACTTTACAGCCACATGTACCCTTGGTCACGAGCAGGTATTTTTCAGCTTCATAACCTGGTGCACCCTGTGACCCAAAAACTATTCTCGTTTCAGGAACTTCATAACAAATTTGAGATCCCCAAAAAACTTTCCTTCTCTTATCTTCAAATCAAGCATTTTTTTTTTGCTCATCGTCAATGTCCTTGGAAAAAACCTACTGCATTCAAATTATTATGTGCTCAGGGCCCATGTCAATCCGACCTCATCTCCTCTATATATAAAATTCTCCATGAGTCTATCCCGCTTACAGATGTCTTCCATGCTTATATGCAGAAATGGGCCAAAATCATTCAGACACCTCTTTCTCTCCTACAATGGCAAAGAATTTGGGACTCAATATCTAAAGTTTCTTGTTGTGTGGAGCAGAGAGAGACAGCTTATAAAATCCTCTTGTTCTAGTACAGAACACCCGGAAGTTCTTTATAATTATGACCCCTTCGTTCCCGAGACATGTTGGAGATGCCTTAAAAATGTTGGTACGCACTACCATATTTTCTGGGATTTCTCCACGATCCGACCCTTTTGGATCTCGGTGCAATCTCTCCTTCAATATCTTTTTGAGATGGATTTCCCTCTGTACCCAGTCCATTATCCATTAGGCCTCCCAATTCCGGGGGTCTCCAAGCATACCAGAAAATGTATGACTTTTATTATATTAGCTGCTAAAAGAGTAATATCCACCTGATGGTTATCTTCTAATCCTCCTACACAGTTCCAACTGTTATGCCTTGTACACACGATCGAACTGTCCGTCAAAATAAAGTCTGACGGATTGTCTGACGGAATTCCGTTGAAGCTGTCTTGCATACACACTGTCAGACCAAATTCCGATCTTCAAGAGCGCGGTGATGTACAACACTACGACGAGCCGAGAAAAATTAAGTTCAATGCCTCCGAGCATGCGTCAACTTGATTCTGAGCATGTATGTTTTTTTTCTCCATCGGAGTTCCATACAGACGATCAGAATTTCTGATCGGAATTTTTTTTCATCAAAGAAAACATGTTCTCTTTCTAAATCCGTTGGAATTTCCGATGGAAAAAGTCAGATGGGGCATACACACGGTCGGAATATCCAATGAATAAATTCCATCTGACTTTTTTCATCGGAAATTCCGATCGTGTGTACAAGGCATTACAGTCCATAGCTTACATACACAGAATGGAACATTTGACAGCAGTGATTCACAACTTCTTATCCCACTTTTGGAAGGTATGGGATCTGTGGGATAATTCTCAATTCCCCACACCCCTGATTGAACACCCTCCTTATTAGATTACTCCAGTGGTTTTCCCTATTTCTTCCCATATAACAAGTGTTTTGTCAAAACCCCTGGTGAACCCCTCTCCTCTTCTTTTTTATTAATGTTTCTTACATGTTATATAGTTCCTTATCATGCTGTACCACATTGGCCTGAGGATGGAGCCATAATAGGGTTATAAGATATTCCCCTTGCACACATAATCGGCTCCATGAGCCTATAATCCCAATTCCCAACTTTTGCACTTTTTATAAGTGATACGTGCTCCTTCAATGACTGTTTATACCTTATTCTATTGTGCTGTTACATGTATATCTTTATTTGATATGATCTGCTTTTTGGCTATGATCCTCTGACTGTTCTTTGTACAGGAAGTCCCCAAGTTACGAACACCCGAGTTACGAACGACTCCTACTTGCGAACGGCCTCAAATGCCATCCACTTGTGCTCCACGCTGGTCCTAAATACCTCTGAGCACCTCCGAACACATCCCACACTACAGTACTACATGGCCATAAGAGCCCCAGATAACATAAAAGTGCCCGGAACATCCCACATCCATGCACAGGCGGACGTTACACTTACGAATGCAGTGTTCCGCCCAGAAGTTACACTTACAATGGCAGTGTTGTGACTTGCGAACAACTTTAACTTATGAACAAACCTACAGTCCTTATTGTGTTCGTAACTCGGGGACTGCCTGGTATTGGTTTTGAAAACCCAATACACATAGTAACATAGTTAGTCAGGTTGAAAAAAGACACCATCTAGTTCAACCACAAAAATAAAAAATACAATCCCATATACACAATCTTTCACCCACAGTTGATCCAGAGGAAGGCGAAAAATCCCAACAAAGCATGATCCAATTTGCTACAGCAGGGGAAAAAATGTATTCCTTATCTCCCGAGAGGCAATCGGATTTTCCCTGGATCAACTTTACCTATAAATGTTAGTACCCAGTTATATTATGTACATTTAGGACTCTTCTCAAGAGTGAATAAATTCAGTTCCTCTAATCTTTCCTCATAGCTGAGTTCCTCCATGCCTCTTATCAGTTTGGTTGCCCTTCTCTGCACTTTCTCCAGGTACCTGATATCCTTTTTGAGAACTGGTGCCCAAAACTGAACTGCATATTCCAGATGAGGTCTTACTAATGATTTGTTCAGCGGCAAAAGGATATCTCTCTCTCTGGAGTCCATACCTTTCTTAATACAAGAAAGGACTTGGCTCGCTTTGGAAACTGCAGCTTGGCATTGCATGCCATTATTGAGCTTATGATCTACCAAAACCCCCAGTTCCTTCTCCACCATTGATTCACCCAGTTGTACTCCCCCCTAGTATGTATAATGCATGGATATTCTTAGCCCCCAAGAGCATAGGTTTACATTTATTAACATTAAACGTAATATGCCACTTAGTTGTCCAATTAGATAGTGCATTGAGGTCGGCTTGTAAATTGGAGATATCCTGTAATGACTTTATTTCACTGCATAGCTTAGTGTCATCTGCAAACACAGAAAGGGTACTTTTAATCCCAGACCCAATATAATTTATAAAGATATTAAAAAGTTAGGGTCCCAACACTGAACGTTGGGTTACAGCACTGATAACCTTAGACCATTCAGAGTAATATACAATTATAAAAAAAGAAAAGATCTCGGTGTACTTCCCTGTCAGAAAGGGGATCTGCCTTATTTACATAGGCAGATCCCCGTTCTGCCTCTCTGTGGAGCAAACGCAGGTTGCCAGCGAACCCGCAGATTGGCTTCCCCTCCGTGCAGCAGGCGCACGCCCACAGTATCTATTGCATGAAACAACTAACAGGTATGTTGTTTTGTGCAATTTGAGCCACCCTGCCGCAGTATATATGCGGTGGGCGGTCTTTAAGTGGTTAAACAAGAAACATTAACATGAAAAAATTGTTTTACCCAAAAAATGTTTTCACTTACCGTATATTGTAAAAAGTAAAAAAAAAAAAAACAGTGGTAACTAAACACCATTAAAAAAACCTCTATCTGTATTAAATGTAATTTGGTTACAGTATTGCATGAGTAATTGTCACTCAAAATAGGACAGTGGTGAAATTTTCGGATTTTGGAATTGCTATCATAATGAATGACCCAAAAAATTTTAAGAAAAAAACAAAAAAATAATCAAACGAAAACGAAAAAGAACACATTTTTCGGCAGTGCACGTGTCTAATATTGATCATGGCAAAAGGTAATTGAAAACAGGATATTTGATTTTTTTCTCCAGTGATTGGTAAAAGGGGTCAGAAAGGGAGGGGTGATAGGGGCTCCCAATAGCAGACACTCTTTTAAAAAAACAACACTTCTTATGCTGTAAATGCATATTGGTCTAAAGAAACCATATGGGCCGACAAGAGACGAGGCTTTCTCAAAAGATTAGGACTATACAATAATAGACATTAGGCAGGCCTGCTACAGTGATAAGGAACTGGCGTCCTTGCAAGACTACAGTAGAGAAGTAAGCGGCCAACTTGCACCCAAAAAAACTCATGATATAAGGGATATTATTCATTATGTCAAGTATAACAGTGGTTCTAAACTAGGGATGAGCCCGTTCGCTGAATTTAGAACATTTTGGGGCGTTCGCGGGAAATTTGAGCGTCCGAGAAAGGCCCCATAATGAACTGGGGGATCATCAATGCACTGCGAGATCACAGTGGATTGACAGCTGCTGATTGGCCAAAGCATGCACCTGACCTGCATGCTTTGGCAAATCACAACGCGTTCTGCTGTGACAGCCAGGATTGGACCCCAAAGCTCCCTCCCCATGTTAAGGGCATGTGAATTGGAAATGTGTGTTTCATGCGATTGGGGGCTCCAGGAAGAAATACAGAGCAGCACTTACTCCATTCCTGTTGAATATAGCAAAAGCATTAATTCCAAAATATTGGAAAACAAAGGAAATACCAACGATAAAGGACTGGTTTAGAGAGATAGATAGAATGAGGATAATGGAAGAATTAATATGTTTCCAAAGGGACGCAGAAAAAAGATTTCAGGGTACCTGGAAGAAATGGCTAGAATTTAAACAGTCCCCAATTTATTTAGGAACTATGGGGAATGGAGGGAGAACTGAAGGGCTTGGTCCCTGGCGCCCCCCCCCCTCCTCATGTAGGAGAGGGGAATAAGGCTCCCCTTCCTTAGTTCCCCCCCTCTCCTCCTTTTTGTTTCCCCCCCCCCTTTTTTTTTTTTTTGCACAAGTTGTAGGTGACAGTATGGGGACAGAGAGATGAGAATCTCCTCCTCTCGAAAATAAAGATGAATAGACACAAGTAAGAGAGGTATAGAGTTGTTTATATAGGGGTCATGAGAGACACGTAAAGGAATATATACATATTTATATATTATGTTTATTTTATTTCCCCTTTTTTTTTTTTTTGCACAATTGGAAGGAGAATAGCAATGGGGACTGGGAGATTTAAATCTCCCCCCAAAAGTAAAGATAAATAGACAAGAGTAAGCGGGGGTACCGATTTGGGGTAAAGTCACTCACATAAAGTTACTTTTATTTTTTCTCTTGTTTATTACTTAGATCCTAGGCCCAGGAGAATTAAGGGCACGTGCTGCGGCATAGATTCCTTTTTTAAATGCATGTTAGAGGACGGATCCATTTATGTAACTATATGTATTTTTTATATAGTTATGTGTATTTTGAGACTGTTTTGTATTCTTATGAATGATTTTCAAAATGTTTTGCAAAGTACGTAAGATTTTTAATTGTAAAAACTTCAATAAAAACAATTCAAAATGTTAAGGGCATGTGACTCGGTACGGTTCAGGAGGGGAGGCGCTCTCTCGCCCCCCCTTTCCTGCGGCCTGCCAGGTAGCATGCTCGGATAAGGGTCTGGTATGGATTTTGAGGGGGACCCCCACGCCATTTTTTTAAATGACATTTTTTCCTTTAGAAATTTCATTTTCCTGTGGCATTGATATGAACATGGAAAAGATGCACTACTTTACAGGCATATTAAGGACACCCCCCAGGCGCGATATTTAAAGGAATATTTAATTTTTATTGTTTCACTTTAAGCATTATTAAAATCACTGCTCCTGAAAAAAACTTGTTTTGCATTGATACATGTCCCCTGGGGCAGGATCCGGTCCCGGTCCCCAAACACTTTTTGGGCAATAACTTGCATCTAAGACTTTAAAATTACCTTTAAAATGAGCACTTTTGATTTTTCACGTTCGTGTCCCATAGACTTTAACGATGTTCGCGTGTTTGCACACATTTTTGGCGTGTTCACATGTTCTGCTGCAAACCGAACTGGGGGGTGTTTGGCTCATCCCTATTCTAAACCCTGTCCTCAATTACCCCCAACAGGCCATGTTTTGGGAATTTATAAAATAGCTGTCCAAAATATTTTTGATTTAACCCCTTCCCGACCAGCCACCGCAGTTATACTACGGCAGGTTGGCTCCCTTGGGCGAACCGTCGTAGCTATAAGTCGGCATGCCTTTTTACCACTACGGAGTTCATGCGCGTGCCTGGCAGTTGCGATGACCACCGGACAGAGAGCTGTCAATGTAAACAGACAGATCTCCATGCTGTCAGGGGTGAGGAGAACGATCTGTTGTTCATACTAAGTATGAACAACGATCGTTCTCCTCACCTACGCAGTCCCATCCCCCCACAATTAAAATCACTCACTAGGTAACATGGTTAACCGCTTGATCGCCCCCTACTGTTAACTCCTTCCCTGCCAGTGAAATTTACACAGTAATCAGTGCATTTTTATATCACTGATCACTGTATAAATGCCACTGGTCCCAAAAATGTGTCAAAAATGACCGATCTGTCCACCATAATGTTATAGTCCTGATAAAAATTGCAGATCACCGCCATTACTAGTTAAAAAAATAATAATAATAAAAATGCAATAAATCTTTCCCCTATTTTGTAGACGCTATAACCTTTGCGCAAACCAATCAATATATACTTTTTGTGATTTTTTTTACCAAAAATAATAATACATATCTGTCTAAACTGAGGATTTTTTTTTTTAATTGGGGATATTTATTATAGCAAAAAGGACAAAATATTGTGTTTTTTCAAAATTGTCACTCTTTTTTTGTTTATAGCACAAAAAATTAAAACCGCAGAGATGATCAAATACCATCAAAATAAATCTCTATTTTTGGTAAAAAATGGACGTCAATTTTGTTTGGGTACAACGTTGCATGACTGCACAATTGTGAGTTAAAGCGACGCAGTGCCGTATCACAAAAAATGGCCTGGTCATTGAACAGCCAATTCTTTTGGGGCTGAAGTGGTTAAAGCACCTGTGCAAGATAAGGGAAAACCTGAAAACATGGCCTGTTGGGGGTACTTGAGGACAGGGTTGAGAATCACTGGAGTAGAACATCCAAATGTCAAAGAATTATCCATAATGCTCCATAATGACAGAATTGCCAATGACAGTAACAAGCACTTTGAGAAGGTCTGAAGCCCCTGGGTCAAATCTATGCACATGTTTTTTTAATTGTATTAGGCAACATACTTGGATGTTATTAGAGTCCGCTAGACAATCAATTTCCACTCTTTTTTGCTCTCCTTGTACTTAATAACACGCTTAAATCTGTCCAAACAAGAGTCCAGTAGACATCTTGGGTATGATAAAGTTTGAAACACAAAATTATAAAGTATAATATAATAAATAACTATAAATAATTATAACAAATAATAATATTAAAATGTATTCAATAATGTAATCAAATCAAAAACACAGAAATTTGCTCAGTTGCAGAATTGTCGCTGTCAATACTTTCAGAGTTTGATGAAAAATTTCCCCACAAATCACTATCACTCAATTCTGCAAGTGATTCTAACTTATAATTTCTGTTTTCTAGCTGGTCTAAAACCGCTTTTGATGTAAAGGGACACTTTTTGGTTGCTATGGACAATCACCGGTTTCCAGGCAAAAAGAACAGTATATATAATATAAAACTACATGCAGGGCACTGGACAAAGCATTAGGGACAAAAGGGATGTGAAATAATTTAATACATTAAAGGTAAAAGAGGAAAATGGGATTGTAGCGGTGCTGAGAACAATCTATTGAAATAAACAAGTATTGTATAAAAAGATTTAGAATTTTTATTAAGATAACATACACATATAAATTGTACAAAAAAGGGGTTCAATAAAACCAATTATTGGAGCAGACATAGGGAATATGTGGGTCGCTGGTGTTGAATGAGGCAGTGGTCACAGATGATGTCCCATCCCTATATATTTCGCAGTTTAGGCTTCCTCAGGGGATTAAACTGGGACCACCAATTCACAAACCAGCTCTAACATAAAAATATAAAGACAGAATATGAATACATTTAAAAAGACATATCAAAGATCACGTAATTATAAGGTACACATTGGTGTGTGCTGCTCTGCCAACAACCTTAAAGGAGACCATCAAAGAACCCACCTTCACCCAGTCAAGACGGAGGGAAGTCACATGTGGAGCCACACATGGAGTGTGTATTAACCCATCCAGATACGGGGTCGAGTGAGGAGGAGAGCCGTATTCGGTCACAGGGGATACAAGAAAGACCCAGCTATAGGGGACAAGAAGCATAAATAAATGCTATGTTCCAGGGAATAAAAAAGCAAAATAAAGTAAAGTATAAGTTTGGGGCAAAAAGGCTCAGAAAGCAACTTACTCTGCTTAATATAGAAAGAAGTAAAATAGGGGGGCGGCCAGGAAGTTATTCTCAAAAAGGCAGGGCCAACGGTCCCAGATGATCAGGGAAAGATCTATCGGAACATAGGGCACTGAAAATATACAAGAAATCAATACACATTAAGGAAGGGGGTATTTTATGGGAAGGGGAGAGAAACTTTGTAGAGAATGGAAATGGAAAGGTTTCACATATTAAACTGCCAATACCAACAGAGACCCCCAGCTCCTCTATGGGGAACAGGGGGTTAGTCAAAAAGGGAAGGAAGAGAGAGGAATAAGAATAGTTATAACCAGGTTGGTGATGTGTAAGAGAATTCCAGCTTATAGAAAAAGGGAAAGGGTAGGAGGGGGGGAACGATGGCACTCAGCATATAGCATATATATCACAATGATTACACAATGAAAATTAACAAGCTTATCAAATCATATATAATAGCATTGAAAACAAATAAATCTCATTGATTGGAGAAAATAAGAGAAAGAAAAAGAACTAAGAAAAAAGGGAAGAAAAAGGGAGAAATTAGGGAGAATATAGAAAGAAATTTTTTTTCTATTTAACCACCTACAAATTTTATCCACATAAAATAAATTCCCTGAAGGTGACCACAGAGGCCTAGGGATCATTTCAGAGAAGGCTAATTTGGTGTTTTCATCAGTAAAACCGATCGTGTGTACAGGGCTTAACAGAACACCAGTCATTTAAGGCCCATTGCCGCAGAAACAGCAAAGGGGGGTTTTCATATGAAAGACATAGGAAAATAATAATAAATAGAAATTACATATTTAAGATGGAAATAAATGATTGGAGAAAATAAGAGAAAGAAAAAGAACTAAGAAAAAAGGGAAGAAAAAGGGAGAAATTAGGGAGAATATAGAAAGAAAAAAAGGGGAAGAAAAGGTGGGAAAGGGAAAAGAAGGGGGGAGGGGGGGAGGAAAGAAGGGGCCCATACAGTTAAGCCCTGTACACACGATCAGATTTCCTATGGTTTTTAAACCGATGGATTTTTCCATCGGAAAACCGATGAAGCTGACTTCCATCAGTCTTGCCTACACACCATCAGTCAAAAAACCGATTGTTCCAAAAGCGGTGACGTAAAACACTCCGATGAGCCGAGAAAAATTAAGTTCAATGCTTCTGAGCATGCATCGACTTGATTCTGAGCATGCATGGGTTTTTTAACCGATGGACTTGCCCATAAACAATCGGAATTTGCTATAGGTTTTTTATCCATCGGAAAAATTTAAAACATGTTCTATTTTTTGACACCGATGGAAAAAAGACCGATGGGGCCCATACACGATCGGTTTGTCCGATGAAAAAAATCCATCGGACTGTTTTCATCGGTAATACCGATCGTGTGTACAGGGCTTAACAGAACACCAGTCATTTAAGGCTCATTGCCGCAGAAGCAGCAAAGGGGGGTTTTCATATGAAAGACATAGGAAAATAATATTCAATAGAAATTACATATTTAAGATGGAAATAAATGTTCATGGCAATTATATAGATCGAGAACAAGATAAATTAAAGCATAAAGCGTAATGAAACCGGAACTCAGTAGTATAATATCAGAGAAAGGATTCTAAATGGCCAGACTGTTCTCCTTCCCAATGGTCTCTTAGCACAAAGGAGTCATTCAATAAATAAAGACCAACAAACATTTCTTCCTTTAAACAATTTATTTGTTTTGGTAAATTAAACTTAGGCCACAATGTTGTTCAAGGGGTAACCTGATAGTAAATTAACTTAAAATTAAAATTAAATATGAAGCCATCTTGGCTATAATATATCAACTCAAAATTTTACACTGTGTCCATCCAGACAATGCTGGACGACTTTTCCCCATCGACCGAGGCCAGGAGAGAAGCTGCTGGCTGAGGTCCCCCCAACACCCTGGCACTTTCAATTAGACTTTGTAGGCCCATATTTTGTTTACAAAAGGATTTTATTATTATTATAAACAAAACAGAAGCATATTGTGTACATACAAAACTTAACTGTGCAATAAGTATCAATAGTAGTACACATTCAAGAGATAAGGGTAGCAATCTAGAGAGAGAAAAAAAATAAAAAGAGAAGAGAAAAGAGAAAAGAGAAGGAGAGGGAGAAAAAAAAAGGGGGGGGGAGAAAGAGGAGGTCAGTTAACTATCATATTAAAAAATAAGAAATGAATGTGAGGGGTCAGTGCTGCTGTCTAAAGATGGATCAGGGGTTCCACTTGGCGTCATATAGAGGCATGGAGTCCCTCAACGTGTGGTGTATTTTGTCCGTCAGCATCATTTGATCTATTCTGGATATGACCAGTGAAAAGGGAACCGAGGCCGATTTCCAGGAGAGAGCTATGGCCCATTGTACTGCTAAACAGACCGAATGAATCAGTCTCATAAGGGGCCGGGGGGTGTCCCGCACATTTTGAAAGAGGAGGCACTGAGCGTGTGTCAGGGCAACTCGCCCACCTGCAAGGCAATCAATCAGTTCCATAGCCGCAGACCATGTGGGCCGCAGCCGCTCACACTCCCAAAACATATGAAAGAGGGAGCCCGGGAGATCGCACCCTCTAAAACAAGAGGGTGAAACCTGGGGGTAAATCCTATTAAGGCGCTGAGGGGTGTAATATCAGCGGGTTAGCAACTTAACCGCTGTCTCTCTAATCGTGAGAGAAAGTGTGCTTTTTCTCATATTGGTCCAGCTCGCATTCCAGTCTAAATCTTCTGCAGTAAGAGCTAGCTCTCTCTCCCACTGGGCCCTGTATTTGGGCGACAAACCCTCCAGAGTCGACTCAAAGGCCTTATACAAGGTTGAAACAAGGCCTTTTTGTCTAGGAGCTGTAAAACATATCTTCTCGTAGAAAGTTCTAGAGTCTGAAAGGGGGCCTGTGTAGTGACTCAGAAAAAAGTGTCTAATTTGGAGATAATGATAAAACTCGCCAGCAAGGGTCGGGTACTTAAGCACTAAATTAGGGAAAGACTCAAAACTCTCTCCCTGTAGGAAGTCTTCCAGCTTCATCAGTCCCAGGCCCGTCCAGAGTCGAAACTCCTCTGGGTGAGCGAAGGCAATGGGAAATCGCGAGTCACCCAGATATGAAGCACCCAGGGGGAACCCCGAGATAAGAGTGAATTTTTGTTTTTACCTATTCCAAAGTTTCAAGCTCGCTGTCACCAAATCATTATTGAGGGGGCCTAGGGAGCATGAAGGATCAGAGGACCACATAATGCCCGGGAGGTAAGCAGGGGAAATTGAGTCTTGTTCAAATTTGACCCAGGGGACATTGGAATGAGGAATGTTCCACTGTGCTTGTTGTGAAAACCTGCTAGACAAGTAGTAAAGCCAGACCTGTGGGACACCCAGACCCCCCTGTCTTGCTGATCGGTAAAGGGTCGTTTTCGCAAATCTAGGGGGCCTACTTCTCCAAATAAATTTATTAAAGATTATTTGAATTTTGAGTAAATAAGATTTGGTAAGCGTAATCAGCAGGGAGCGGAACAGGTAAAGTAATTTGGGCAGGCCGGTCATTCTAATAGCAGTTACCCTGCCCAGGAAAGAGATGTGAAGTGGGGACCAGAGTTTAAGTAGTTGTTTGAGTTTGGAGATCATAGGGGGGTAATTAGCTTCAAACAATCTGGAGAAATCACTCGTTAAATTGACCCCTAGGTACGGGAGGGACGGGCAAGCCCATGAGAATCTAAAGGACTGTTTGAGATGCTCCAGCTCGGCTTGAGTGTAGCCTATGGGGAGGGCCAAGGATTTTGAGGCGTTCACAGAGAGGCCCGAGATCTCCGCAAACCTAGACAGGGATTGGAACAGATTGGGCAGGGAGATCAATGGGTTAGTGATAAACATTAAAACGTCATCCGCATACATGCAGAATTTATAGTCTTTGGGACCTCTGCGATAACCAGATATGTCTGGGTTCCCTAGAAGCTCCATAGCAAGGGGTTCCATGGCTAGGGCAAAGATCAGAGGGGAAAGTGGGCACCCCTGTCTCGTGCCTCTGCCTAACTTGAAAAAATCAGAACTACAGCCTGGTATTTTAATCCTGTTCTGAGGATCACTATATAAGGCTCGGAAGGCATAGAGAAATTCCCCCTGGAAACCCATGCGTTGTAACAAGATGGACAAGTAACCCCAAGACACACTATCGAATGCCTTCTGTATATCCAGGCTCAGCAGTAGCACTTTCCTAGTAAAAAGATTAGCATCCTGAATAATATTAGTGGTTAAGCGGATATTGTCAGTGATCAACCTATGGGGAATGAAACCGGCCTGATAAGGGGAAATCAGGGAAGAGATGGTGTGGGCCAACCTGTCCACCAGGATCCTGCTAAATATCTTTAGATCGTTGTTAATAACCGATATGGGTCTATAATTCTGGGGGAGGGTGTGATTTTTGTTCGGCTTGGGAATAAGCGACATGTTTGCCATCAGCATCTCTGTTGGAAAAGAGCCACCCTGCAAGACCCAATTAAACAACTGAACCAGCCTACCAGATAATGCAGGGGCAAATTTTTTGTAATAAACGGCTGAGAAACCGTCTGGGCCGGGGGCTGAGCTAGATTTTAGGGACTTGATGACATTTAAGACTTCAGGGCGCATGCGCGGCTCTTGGACATGGCGGATGTGTAGAGGCTGAGCTCCGGATCCCGCCCGCACTCCTGACCCCTGTAAAGCTTCCACGAAACAACAATCGCCACGGGGGTAAGCGCATTTCCATCCGGTAAGCTTATAGCACCCCATGGGTAAAATCGGGCAGCAAAAACAGTTTTACAAACCGCAAACAGACCTACACACGCTGACCGCGATGGACAGATTCGTCACTAGGCCGCAATCCCCGGCCTTGCCTGCACTAGCGGAACCGCTCGCGGCCACGGATCCCTCGCGGGGGATAGAGGACATGGAGAGTCATGCTGCACAAAGCTCACAGTCTGGGGGCACTCGGACACCCCCCGTAGTGTCTTCCCATACTGTTCAGAACATTCTAACCCCAGAACTCATGGATGAAAAGCTCCAGGCTCTCCTCATGCAGATGACACGCAATATGGCTGCTGAAATGGGAAAACTCTCACAGGAGTTAAGGAGTGAAATAGCTCAAATTGGGGACAGAACTGATGCTCTTGAGTATAAATTTGACGACTTGGTCAATTATGTGCAGGAATTGGAGGAGGAAACTTCCACATTGAAAAACTCTTTCTCACAACTCCAACTGCAACAGGAGGACCAGGAGAATAGGGAGAGGAGACAGAACCTGAGATTCCGAGGAATACCGGAGTCAGTGGGAGACAACAATCTTCGCCAGTACTTGCTGGGGTTGTTTAACACCTTAGCCCCCAGAATTGCAGATATTGATTGGCGCATGGACCGAGCACATCGATCCCTGGGTCCCAAACCGCCCGTTGGTAACAGGCCAAGGGATGTCATAGTATGTTTTCATTACTATGAGAGCAAGGAGGCACTGACCCTTGCTACACGTAACAAATCAGCAACTGAATATAATGGGGCTAAAATACAGATCTACAACGATCTGTCTCCAGTGACCCTGGCGAAACGTAGAAACCTGCGCCCCATCACATCCCATCTGCAAAACCTGCGCGTCCCATACTTCTGGGGTTTTCCCTTTCGTTTGATTGTACCCCGAGATGGAAATCAACACTGTCTCCATGATATGCATGAGGGTGAAGCATTCATTAAAAGTCTAGGCCTACCTCCCTTGCCTGAAGAGCTGATGCCAATTCCAGCAACCCAGCAAAATCGAATTGCACCAAATACACCTTCCAGAGAATGGACCCCAGTCTGCAGAAAGCAGATGAAATCCTTCTCCACTCCACATCGTGGCTCCAGACGCCCCCCTTGAAAGGTCAAGAAGTCAAGGCTGGCTCTAATCTTTTTGTGGCTGAAATAGCCTATACCCTGGTGTCAGATAATTGACCTGTGTTCTATTTGCTGTTTTGTTTTTTGTTTTTTTTTGCAGCCACCAATCTGAACAACCAGTGGTCAAGATACCCGACATTTGGAGTTCCAACTCTGCTCACCCATGGGGTAAAGTTTTTTCTTTTTTTGGAAGTTTTTGAAAGTCTCTTTCTATCTTTATTGAGATGACACTAGTGGGTTTGATAGCTCTATTAATCTTACTTTCATGAGAGTTTCCTTTTTGTTTTCTTTTTGCTGGAGAGCGGGGGGATCCCCCTCTTCACGTCTCCATGTGATGGGAGTTGCCAAGTGGCCCCATTTGGTCCCAGGCTTCGGTATGGGAATCCTGAGTGTTTTCTACTACTCAGGTGTAACAACTTTGACTTATGTTTTTTTTTTGTTCAGAACCCCCCCTGGGTTCATTCGTTAATATTTTTATTTTGCTTTTTTCCAATACATCTCTACTACAACATACCAGTGCTGATTGCTTGTTAAGGTATAGGGCAACTTTATGTTCACGAGTTATACAGGTGATATGTTTTCAAGGTTTACAATGCAGTAGTTTTAATGATTCATTATGGCTTTGAAGATAGTATCTCACAACGTTAAGGGACTGAACTCAATTTCAAAACGTTGGATTGCTCTTAAAGATTTTCGACGGTCAGGGGCGGACATAATACTAGTTCAGGAAACTCACTTCCGTACCGGGGGTTCGATGAAATTTGCATCTAAATTCTATCCCACATCCTATGTTGCATCTGCTCCTTCTGGCAAAGCTGGAGTGGCTATTTTGATAAAAAAATCATGCCCGGTAAAGGTCAGAGAAAAATACATCGACCCTCAGGGGAGGTTTGTCATCCTGATTTGTGAATATATGTCGTCTACATTTACTTTGGTCAATGTATATGCGCCCAATTCGGGCCAAATGGTATTTCTGAACGATTTTTTTGATAGGCTTCAAAGGTACTCTAATCCATTCATGATATTAGGGGGAGATTTCAATCTGATTATGTCCCACAGGCGCGATCGTCATACGCTCTTTGGGGACACCCCTTCCCAACGGGTGATATCTCAATCCGCCTCCTTTAGGAAACTGGTCAGAGCACACAGACTGCTGGATTCATGGAGAATCAGACATCCGATCCAAAGACAGTACACCTTCTATTCTATGGCGCATAAGATGTACTCAAGACTGGATCATTTCTTTATTACGTCCCCTTTACTCCCTCTCCTAGTAGACTCCAACATTTCTCCTATTACATGGTCGGACCATGCTCCTATTTCACTAGAACTGCTATTGCATGACTCGCCCTCTAGGACTTGCCACTGGAGACTTAATGAACACTTACTCAGTTCACCCCCCATTAGGGATAGACTGACCAAAAGCTTGAATGAATATTTTGAACTAAATGTGGGTTCCGTACATAAGGTTTCTACCCTTTGGGAGGCTCATAAGGCTTGTTTCCGTGGTACATGTATTGCCGAGGGCTCTCGTCTGAAGAAGGATGGCGAGAGTCGTCGGATCTCCCTATTAGCAGACTTGAAGCGGGCGGAGCGGGTTCTGCTGGGATCCCCAACAGTTGAGGCTCTCCGTAGGGTTGTAGCTCTTCGCAACCAACTGAAAACTTTAGAGTATAGTAAGGCAACAAAATCTCTTATGTGGGTGAAACAAAAATTCTACGAGTATTCTAACAAGCCACATAGGATGCTAGTGAACAAACTTAGACCACGTCCATTCCATTCCTTCCCTGAATTGTTGATCCAAAGAGATGGCACCCCCACTCATTGTCCCCAAACTATGACCAAAGTTTTTGCTAACTTTTTCAAAGAATTATACAATTGTCTTACCCCCGAAAATAATTTTCATTTTACTCAGGATAGGTTTGACCAGTTCGTTCAGACTCTCCCCTTGCCGAAGTTGTCCTCCTCAGATCTGGAAAAGCTTAATGCCCCCATCACCCCTGAGGAGCTTACAAAAATTATCAAAGACCTACCCACGCTTAAATCTCCGGGACCCGACGGCCTCACCTACCTATACTACAAGACCTTTTTACCTACCCTATTGCCACATATGATAAACTTGTATACATCACTTTTACGAGGAGAAATTCCACATAGCCAGTTTACACATTCATATATTTCAGTGATTCCAAAGCCGGGGAAGGATCATTCCTTACCGGACAACTATAGGCCTATAGCCCTATTAAATTCGGACTATAAAATTTTCATGAAACTTCTCTCATCTAGATTGTCCCAGTTCATTCCCAAATTAATTAACAAAGATCAAGTAGGATTTGTTCCTTCCCGACACGCTGGAGACAACACAAGACGTACTGTGGACTTGATTGACCTGATAAACAAATTTCCCCATCCAACGCTTATATTGAGCTTGGATGCACAAAAGGCGTTCGATCGCTTAAGCTGGCCCTATATGTTTTCTGTACTGCGGAGATTTGGGTTTGACGGTCCTTTCTTTAAAGCTATACAGGCCTTGTACACAGGCACGTCTGCTCAGGTACAAATGGCCTCTTTTCTGTCCCCATATATACCTATGTCCAATGGTACTAAACAGGGGTGCCCGTTGTCCCCCCTCCTTTTTATTCTTTGTTTGGAGCCATTGGCAGAGGCTATTAGATGTCACCTAGATATTAAGGGGGTACTGATGAGACATAGAGAATATAAATTATCCCTTTTTGCGGACGACATCCTCTTGACAATAACGAGCCCTATTACGTCACTCCCCTCTCTACATGCACTCCTTCAGAATTTTGGGTCTATATCAGGCTACAAAATAAACACGACTAAAACGGAAGTACTCCCCATACATGTCCCGCCAGATCTGTTGTTACAATTACAAAACACATACCCTTATAGGTGGTGTTCTCATGCCTTGACATATTTGGGCGTGAAGATTACCCCCTCGTACAGTACAATATACGCTGCAAATTTTCCCCCTCTGTTCCAGGACATCTATAAAAATTTACGTCAGTGGGCTGCATACCCTATTACTATGCTGGGCAGAATTAATGTACTAAATATGTCTGTTTGCCTAGACTTCTCTATCTTTTTGATACGCTCCCTGTAGCCATTCCTACCAGTCAGCTTAAAGCTCTTCAGAGAGGGTTTTTGAAGTTCATATGGAATAATAGCACACATCGGATAGCCAGCACGGTGGTATTTTCCTTGCGGTCACAGGGGGGAATGGGAGCACCTGACATCATTAGATATTACCTAGCCACTCATTTAAGGGCGATGGTATCCTGGTCATGTCAGAGCAGCCCTAATGGGTGGTCGGAGATAGAGAAAGGTGCCATCTATCCGGTACATTTGTGCTCTTTAGTGTGGTCTAGACCCTTACACGGCGACCCCATACTGAAGAGAATGTGTCTTGCACCTATGCTATTCACCATTTCCATTTGGAATAAATGCAAATCAAAATTTCCGCTTGCATCATTGTGCCCTCCTCTTACTAACGTACTACTGAATCCAGTATTGCCTGATAGTTTGGTCTATGGCCGTCTGTTACCATGGATGCAGTCTCCATTGTTTCAGTTGCGAAATTTGGTTAACCCGGTCACTCGCAAATTTCTTGATTTCGCAACCCTTCAAAACAAATACTATATCCCCCAAAAGTTATTTTATTTCTATCTTCAGGTTAGGCACTTTTTTCAGTCCCTGTCCCCTAATCTTACCCTAGAAAGGCTGACTCCTTTTGAACGTGTGTGTGCGGAAGGCCCTCATCAATTACATCTTATATCATCCATATATCACATTTTACACGAATCTAAAGATTTAACGGCTGACACGCACCTATACATGCGCAAATGGAATCTGCTAATGGAGCGCCCTATCCCTTTGCAAATGTGGACCGCAATATGGTCTTCAACTTTTAAATCCTCTAAATGTGTAACTCAGAGGGAAACAGCAGTGAAGGTTCTGATGTTTTGGTATAAAACCCCTGATAGACTTCATCGAGTTAACCCTACCCTCCCCCCTACATGCTGGAGATGCAAAACTGAGATAGGTTCACACTTTCACATATTTTGGTCCTGTACACTTATACGGTCATTCTGGACGGAGTTTATGCAAACTCTTCAGTCTGTAACAAGTCTATCTCTCCCTCTAGACCCTATTCACTATTTGCTCGGACTTCCCTTTCCGGGGGTCCCAAAATCTGTTAAACGTTTAATCTCATATATACTTTTGGCTGCTAAAAGGGCTATACCGATGTGTTGGTTGTCCACCACCCCCCCCCCCTCTCACCTGCAGTTTCTGCAATTAATTGCAGAGATTCGGAGAATGGAATCTCTTATGGCTAGAGTACATGACACAGTGATTCAATTTGACAGGGTTTGGGAACTTTGGGACTCCTCGAGTTATGGGGAACAGGAGATTTAAGATTAGACTTTCTGTACGGATCCCTTCGTTGCGAGTTGCCTTACACTGTCTCTGCAACCTGTAATCGTTCATAATGTCCTCTGCAATTTCTATTTGTTAATGACATGTATGCAATTCGTACTGGTATGGTTTTTATATTATCTTGAGTGTACTCTTAAATGTGTACCAACTGCCTTTCAAATGTACTAATATCTCTCAGATAAATGCCTTGAGATGTTTATGTTTATTACGTACTGTAACTTTTTTTCTTTTGAACTAATAAAAATTACAATTATAAAAAAAAAAGACTTCAGCCTGCGAGATAGGTGCGTTAAGTTTGTCAACTTGGGTGGGGGAGAGTGAGGGAAGAGGGATCGAATCAAACCAGGCAATATTTTCAGTGGAGGGCCCAGATTTAGAGGGAGCCAGTAGGGTGGAGTAGAATTGACTAAAAATCTTAAGGACTTCTTGTGGGTGTGATGTGGTCTGACCTGACTCTGTCACTAATTTATAGACATGAGTAGGCCTAGTCGACTGATTCAGTCGCCTGGCAAACATAGTTGATGCTGTATTGCCATGGAGCAGGAATCTGGCCTTTGACCATCTGAGTGCCCTCTCAACTTTAGAGGTAAGCAAGGAATCCAGTTCGAGGTGTTTCTGTTCAATCAATTTTCTGGTGGACTCCTGATTTAGCGCAGAGGAACCTTTATATTAACAGATCTAAGTCAGAAGTGAGTTGTAGGATCTTCCGTCTATTTTCCCTATTACGGGCAGAGGCAATGTCAATGAGTTTACCTCTAATCACAGCCTTATGGGCCGTCCAGACCACAGGCACGGGTGTCTCGGGGATGGCATTGAGGTTAAAGTATTGATCTATGGCCTGTGATACTTCAGATTCGATGGCCAAGTCTGACAGCAGAGACTCATTTAGGTGCCAGGTGAAAGGGGTAGGGACTAATCCAATGCACTTAGTCTCAAAGGATGTAGCCTGGTGGTCAGACCAAACACAGGGGTGTATGGAGGCGGCTGTGGAGTTGGCCAGAGTAATTGGAGTGACAAAAATATAATCGAGCCTGGTGTAGCTGTTGTGAGGGTGGGAGTAAAAAGTGTACTCCCTAGCTCTAATATTGTGTGCCCTCCAGGAGTCCACCAGTTGATAATCCCGCAAACACCTAGTCAGTGATCTGGGAAAACCCCTAGAGGAGGTGGCTACTGAACACCTATCAAGAACCGGATTGGCCACCAAATTAAAATCCCCCCCTACAATCATGTGTGAGGACTGGTATAGCTGGAGACACTCAAAAAATGATACAAAAAATGAAGCAGGGGAGTCGTTGGGTGCATAAACACTTGTGATAGTTAGTTCCTTATTATTCAAAATACCCTGTATTATAACAAACCTGCTTTCTTTATCCCTAAACACCTTTCTCACATCCATGGAGAGGGAGGCATGCAAAAATATTGCCGCCCCCCTGCTCTTGGTAGAGTGAAGCGAGTAAAAGGCATGAGGGAAGTGTTTGTGGAAAAACTTGGGGTGAGATGCGTGGGAGAAATGCGTTTCCTGGAGTAGCAGGATTTTGGCGTTTAAATTTTTATAGAAGGCAAACGCTTTTTTCCGTTTAACGGGGGAGTTAAATCCTTTAACATTGTGAGATATAAATTTAAGGGCCATTGTGCTTTAGAATAAGGACTATAAATAGAGCAATGTGATAAAAAACAATAGGGAGAAGTGCATTATAATGAAACCTGCAATTCCCTGCAGGCGCCATGGGGGTCACCCATATGCAGCAAAATGAAACCGTATCAGAGCAGAGCTCACCTAATCTGACTAAACTGTTATGCAAAGTACATGTTGGTGAAATCCCAGGGTCACAATAGCAGAAGAACCCACATTCTTGAGAAACATACCGACCCAAAAAAAAGAAAACAAAAACAACCCAAATAAAAAATACAGAATTCAAACTTAAATAAAATAAGAGACAGAGAATAAGAAATGGTTCAGGCATAGAGACATAACCTGAAAAAAAGAGTCGATTTATGAGACATATTCGTCTCAAATCCAGCCAAAGAGTAGTTTCAGATCTCTCTCCTGAGAAATAACTGGAGGAGATGGGTTCAGCAGAAAAAACAGTCATCCAAAGAGCAGCAGAGAAAAAAAACTGGAGGCTGGTGGGGGAGTTCATACAACGGCCTCTGTGGGAGAACTCCAAAATGACCGGGCCAAACTAACAGATTTCAACTAGAAAAAACATGTGGCAGTTTCAACAGGCATGGGGATGCGGCAATGCATATTTAGAGCAGGGCATCATTCCGTACCTCAGTTCTCTGCGTCGTATCTGATCCTTCTACGGTTCGAACGAGGTGGAGGTGAGCGCCATATTGGGGTCGGTCTGGGGGTCAGCGGGGGGCGGCGGATGACTTCTGGATCCAGGAGGCCCAACTTGACTAGGATCTCTTGTCCTTCCAGCAGGGAGGTGGCCGAGTACGTGGAGCCATTGTGCGGGATCACTAGTTTGAAGGGGAACCCCCAGCGGTAGCGAATCCGCGCCGATTGAAGAACCGAGGTAACCTCCTTCATGTCGCGGCGTCTCTCCAGGGTAGCCGGGGAGATGTCAGGATATATCTGGATGACGTGTTCGTCTAGGGTGATCCTCTGTTGATTCTGCACGGCTCTCAGGATTTCTTCTTTTGTAAGGAAATCCTTCATGCAGAGGACAACGTCCCTAGGTGGCTTATCCGCTGGCGGTTTGGGTCTAAGGGCCCTGTGGATCCTGTCGCAGGTAAAGGCCGCGGAATCACAGTCGGGCAGGAGGGACTTAAATAGCCGGATGACAGTGGGGATGAGGTCCGTCTCCGTTTCAGGGATCCCCCGTAGGTGTAAATTGTTGCGTCGATTGCAATTGTCGAGATCCTCGACCTGGGCTTGGATCTGTGAGAAGGCCATAGCCAGAGAATCATGTTCGCGGCTTAGGTCTTTGTAGGATAAAACCAGCTCGTCGTGTTTGGTCTCGAGTTTGTCGGTCCTGTTGCCCAGCGCTGCAATTTCCGATGATAGCGTCTGGGAAGTCTTGTGCAGCTCAGTTTGGAGTTTGGCAGCTATCTTAGTATACATGTCCTCTAAACTGGCATCCAGGTCCGCTTTAGAGAGCGTAGGGTACTCACGATTATATGCTTCAGGGGGCCCCACGGAGGGGGTAGGAGCTGGGGAGTGAGTTCCGCCTCTGGCGCCATCTTGCTCCATGCTGCACAGCTCCCTCGTGCGAAGAAGGTAGTGAGTAAGCGACTTTTGAGCGGAGCCCCGATTTTTCTTCTTAGTTGAAGGCATGCACCACTCTAATAGAACTCGAGGGGTGTTAAAAGAGCGAAGATCTGAGGAGTTAATAGCCCTCCATGAGTCGGAATCAGCCCAGGCAGAGAGGAGCTAGTCTCTCAGGCTTTGTAGGCCCATATTGAATATGTCTATGCCTATGACCGACAAGTGAACCAAATCCTCCCTAAATAACCCAGGTACAAAACCTTCAAGTTCTAAGTGGCGGAAGGAAAACCCACCCGAGGCCACTAAAAAATTCTGTATAGTTCTAGTTAACCACCTACGAATTTTATCCACATAAAATAAATTCCCTGAAGGTGACCACAGAGGCCTAGGGATTATTTCAGAGAAGGCTAATTTGGTGTTTGGAAGCAAAAGCTTAATGGCCGGTATATCCCTCTTCATTTCACATAGAAGATCCCATGTCCTAACTTTACCAATGTCGTTTGCTCCAACATGCAGTACTAGAACATGAGGAGAAGGCCAAATTGTGGATAAGTCAACTAAGTGGTCTCTAAGATTATGCCATCTGTGGTGGGGGCGTGACCGGATGCGGATGTGGGATGCGGGAGTGAGAGGGTGAGAGAGTCCCTTCCTCTCTCCACGCTCCTCTCCCAACTAACCTCCACCCCCCGGCTGGGGGAGCTCCTGGATGCCCGGAGAGGAATGAGAGCCGGCGCGAACGCGGACACATAGGCGCAGAGACTCTGTGAGTGGCAGTCACCTGGAGTGACGCTGGATGAGCCGAATGAGCGGACGCAGGACACCAGTGCGCCACAATAGGGAGAGCCACCTGCCGCCCCCCCTTCCCTCCTGACGGAGTGACAACGAACTCCAGGAACAGCACACACAGCATACACGGGGAGTGTCGGCTCATCTCTTTCATCCCTCTGGCAGAAACTGGACATTGGTGTGGCTGGGTGAGAACTTTCTGTTTTCTTCTGGGGGGAGGGGTGGAGTATTGGGGTGTCCCACTCTACCCTCTCTGTACCCTCTCTGCAGTGTGGATGCAGGAGGCATAACGTCTCAGAGGCCCAGGTGCTATAGTGGGTAGGGAGTGGAGCAATAACAGTCCTCCCTTACCCCCCTTTTTTTTTTGCCCCCCTTCCCTCCCTTTGTTTGCAATGCCGGGGACACTGTCGGTAATGACGAGGAAAGAGGGGGCATGCACAAGCACCGGGATGCAGCAACATGCACAGATGCAGCCTTTGCGGGGGACAAAGGCAAGCCAGGCAGCAGCCGCAGCAAAGCTGGAGAAATTTGTGCATATACTGGCGCACACTGCTAGTCAGACTCCTAAAAGGGGATCAGGGTGGTCACAGCCAAACACCCCGAGGAAAAGTCAAGGTCAGGCACCAGCATCAGCGCCAGTGACCCCAGTAACCATTGTAAGCAATCCAGGGACAAAGAAAACAAAGGAAAAGAAAAAGGCACTGATAGAAACAATGGAGGTAACCACAGGAACAGTGGAGGAGGAGCCATCCATTAAAGCAATCTTCCAAGCAATCAATAACTGTAAGTCATCATTAACTGATATTTTTGGTCAGCTGAAAGACATTAAAGAGGACATGTCTGCACTTAAACATGACATACAGGGAATTGGCACTCGGACCACGGCGCTAGAGGAGAGACTCAGCCAGTTGGAAGATGAAGTTAGTCCGATATGAAAAGAGATGAAAGTAATGAGAGATCAGCTGAGCATGTGCGTCAGTAAAATTGATGATATGGAAAACAGACTACGCAGGAAGAATATAAGTGTACTAGGCCTTTCAGAGAAAAGTGAAGGCAACCATCCTACTAAATTCATGGAAGACTGGCTCAAAAGCGTGGTTGGTGAGGACAGTCTATCAAAGTTTTTTTTCGATCAAGCGGGCTCACAGAGTCCCTTTTAGGGTCCCAGCGGAAGGAGGTCCACCAAGACCAATGCTTATTAAACTTTTACATTTCCCAGATAAAATGACCATTCTCCAAAAGGCAAGAGAGATGAAGGAAATTCAACACAAAAGGCGCAAGAATTTTAATATATCCGGATTTTTCCCCCGAACTTTAAAGACAAAGGGCAGGGTTTAATGAATGCAAACACAGACTAATGCACAATAGAGTGAAATATGCAATGTTCTATCCAACACGTTTGCGGGTAACAGTAAGGGGGGAAAACACGTTTTTTAGCACACCAGCTGATTTGACATTATGGCTGGATGCGAATGAGGGGAAATTATAGTAGGAGGGTTCTATAACCCTTTTTTTAATTTTATTTTCTCCTCTAAATCACCCCTTTTTTTTGCTCCTTTTTTTTTCATCCGCACACGTTTGGATATTTGGACACAGTTGGCCATGGGTGGGGGAGGGGGAGCGGGTGGGGGAGGGGGGAGGGGCTGCGGTAAAGAAACTGGGGTTGATCAAAGTGTATTTTTTCATGAATTTTCTGGAATTTGCACAGAGATGGGGATATAAGAATGCAGACTGTCATGAATGGTTGGAAGACACGAAAGGATATGAGATTGAGGATATAGGATATGAGATCCTGAATACACTAAAGGTAGGGTCAACGGGGGAAAAGATAGCAAAACACATCCTAAAGGGTAGTTACAGTCACTTAAGAAGCCCCCAAAAAGGCTCCCAAAAAGGGCAAAGAAGGTGGGAGGGGGGTGGGAGGGTGGAGGGAGGTGAGGGTGGGAGGTCAAGGTATGGGAATGGGTGAAGAGGTGTGATTGCGGGGGAAGGGGGGCGGGGGAAGAACGTTGGGGAGGGGCACAAGCACATATAAGGGGGAATCCACAAGTAGCATATCACTTTTTGAAAGGGAAAATTAAAAACAAGGTACATAGAGTTTATGGTGGTACACTGTAAAAATAGGGATAAAAGGGGTAGATGACAGCTAATAGGGTAAACAGGAGGAAAACCCCAAACCTAGCCAGAAGCATTAAGGTGTGCTCATGGAACGTCCGGGGGGTAAAAGACCCGGTCAAAAAACAAGCAATTTTTTCAACGACGGAAGAGGGTAATATTAAGATGCTGTGCCTGCAGGAGACGCATCTGGACAGGGAGACGATTAGCATACTAAAACATAAAAGATATTGGGTACAATACCACTCCACTTACACCTCCTATTCAAGGGGGGTAAGTGTATTGGTGGATTCTGGACTGGTGTTCTCCTGCAGGCAGAGCAAGGTGGACTCGAAGGGGCGTTATATATTCCTTTTTTGCCGTATAGAGACAAAGGACTATGTGGTGGCTAATATTTATATTCCTCCCCCGTTCAGCACGGAGATACTCTGGGAGTTAATGGAATTTGTTATGGATAAGACAGGTATACCTTTTATAGAGGCGGGGGACTTTAACATGACGATGAACAAAAATTTGGATAGATTCCCGGCCGGGGTCTTTGCCGTCCGCACACGCCCGGCAGCCCTCTTCTCCAATTTTGTGGGGAGACGGGGCTGGTGGACGTGTAGAGGGTAGGGATGAGCTCGGTGTTCGAGTCGAACATAAGTTCTCCAGTGATGAGGAGGGAGGGGATGATGAGGTCACTGACTCCACGTGGGTGCCTAATAGGAGAGAGGAGGAGGAGGAGGAGGATGAGGAGGAGGCACATCTCCAACGAGGCAGGATGCCCTCGGGGGGCCAGCGTAAGGGCAGCACACCGACGGAATCACACCGCAGAGCTCCACCTGTGCAGGGCGCTGCCTCTGCCCGTTATTCAAAAAGTTCTTTGGTGTGGGCCTTTTTTGAGGCTAGTGCATCAGATCGCACAGCTGCTGTTTGCAACATATGTCTCAAGCGTATATGGCGTGGCCAAAACATCACCCGCTTGGGCACCACATGCTTGACCAGACATATGTTGACCTGCCATGCAGCTCGTTCGCAAGCCTACCTTAAAGACCCACACCAAAGAACAAAGCGGACCTCTCCTTGCACCACATCAGCTGGGATCTCCAACCCCACTATACCTTCAGTCCTCTCTGAAACCTGCACTGAGAGTAATGAAGGTGTAGAATTAGGTGTGTCACAGCCAAGTACTTGCGGGCACTCTGCTAGCAGTACACCGACATCCGATTCTAGCAGGCAAATTTCCCTGCCCCAGCTGCTGGACCATCGAAAGAAGTTCACTCCCAGCCATCCACATGCCCAGCGGTTGAATGTTAGCTTGGCTAAATTGCTAGTGCTTCAACTGCTGCCTTTTCAGTTGGTAGACTTCCGTGAGTTTGTGCAATGTGCGGTTCCTCAGTGGCAGGTTCCCAAACGCCACTTTTTGTCACGGAAGGCGATTCCGGCTCTCTACCGGCATGTGGAAGGCAATGTCTTGGCCTCACTGGACAGGGCGGTCAGCGGTAAGGTGCATATTACCGCTGACTCATGGTCCAGCAGGCATGGACAGGGACGTTACCTTTCTTTCACGGCCCATTGGGTCACTCTTTTGGCAGCTGGGAAGGATGCAGGACAAGGTGCAGTAGTGTTGGAGGTTGTCCCACCGCCGCCATGCCTCCAAAATGCTACTACTGGTTGTGACACACCTCTCTCCTCCACCCCCTCCTCTTCTTCTTCCTCCATGGTATCTTCCTGTGCTTTGTCCTCGGAACCAGCGGTGCTCCGTAGGCGTTCAAGGGGCTACGCAAGTACGCAGGCAAAAAGATGCCATGCTGTGCTTGCGCTGGTGTGTTTGGGGGACAGGAGCCAGACTGGGGCAGAGGTTCTGTCTGCTCTGCAGGGGCAGGCCGAGAGGTGGTTGACGCCACGCCAGCTTAAGCCAGGAATGGTGGTTTGCGACAATGGCACCAACCTCCTCTCCGCCCTCCAACAGGGACAACTGACCCATGTGCCCTGTGTGGCTCACGTCCTTAACCTGGTGGTGCAGCAGTTCTTGGGCAGGTACCCGGGCTTACAGGATGTCCTGAGGCAGGCCAGGAAACTGTGTGCATTTCCGCAGATCTTATAATGCCAGTGCTCGCCTTGCTGAGCTGCAAAAGGAGTTGAACCTGCCCAAGAACCGCCTTATATGTGACATGCCCACCAGGTGGAACTCAACGTTGGCCATGCTGCAGCGGCTGCACATGCAGCAGAGGGCCATCAATGAGTACCTGTGCAACTACGGCACCAGGACAGGGTCAG
This sequence comes from Rana muscosa, assembly GCA_029206835.1. NCBI lineage: Eukaryota > Metazoa > Chordata > Amphibia > Anura > Ranidae > Rana > Rana muscosa. The sequence goes on along the minus strand of CM055118.1, from coordinate 362,185,091 downwards.
GGGAGCTCAGGTTTTTTTCACCACGCCAGTGGGGCATGATCAGGGATGCATGCACTGTCCTGGCACCATTTGAGGAGGCCACGAGGATGGTGAGCAGTGACAGTGCATGCATCAGTGACACTGTACCTCTTGTCCACCTGTTGGAACATTCGCTGCGTGGAATAATGGACAGGGCACTTGAGGCAGAACAGAGGCAGGAAGAGGAGGACTTCCTTGCCTCTCAAGGCCCCCTTTACCCAGACAGTGTTCCTTCTGTCCCACCCATCGCACAGGAAGAGGAGGGGGAGGAGGATTGTGTCAGCATGGAGGTGGAGCCTGGCACTCAGCATCATCAGCAGCAGTCTTTTAGGGATTATTTACAGTCCCAAGAAACCAGTGGACTTGTACGTGTCTGGGAGGAGGTGGCTGCGGATCATGTCGTCCTTAGTGACCCAGAGGACTCCGGACCGAATGCCTCAGCTAACCTACGCTGCATGGCCTCCCTGATCCTGCAAAGTCTGCGGAAGGATCCTCGTATTCTTCGGATCAAGGAGAGGGACCATTACTGGCTGGCCACTCTCCTTGATCCACGGTACAAGGGTAAGGTTGCGGACCTTATCTTACCGTCGCATAGGGAGCAGAGGATGAGACAACTCCAGGAGGCCTTGCAGAAAGGTCTGTGCAACGCGTTCCCAGAGACTGGGAGGTTACAAACTCCTGGTCCTGGACAACGAGTTGCTGAGGCTTCGGTCAGTAAAAGAAGGAGCGGTGGGGAAGGTGGCCGTCTGACCGATGCGTTCAGACAATTCTTTAGTCCGCAGCCCCAAGGTATGATCGGTTCCAGCAACCATCGCCAGCGTCTGATATACATGGTGCAGGAATACCTAGGGGCATGGTCAGACTTGGACACCTTCCCCACCGAAAATCCTCTGGCTTACTGGGTCTTGAGGATGGATCACTGGCCAGAGCTTGCACAGTATGCAATTGAGCTACTGGCCTGTCCTGCATCCAGCGTTCTTTCAGAACGCACATTCAGTGCTGCTGGAGGATTTGTCACGGATCACAGGGTGCGCCTGTCCACCGACTCGGTTGATCGACTGACCTTCATAAAGATGAACCAGTCTTGGATCACCACCAGCTACCAAACACCTGAAGCTGATATAACAGACTAATTTATTTTCAAATGTCACATCCCTTCAAGACTGATGCTGATGCTGAGAGACTGTCCTGTTATGTTGACTGACTATCCTCCTCCTCCTCAATGATCCGATTGATGATGATAGCTTGGAAGAACATTTTTGTTTCTGGGTGCCGCCACCAGTGGCTAAGGCCAAATTTTACAGCCCCTGTTTAACAGGGGCGTGTTATTACAATTTTTTAATGCAATGCTTTGCAGCAGGGCTCATTCCTGCACTCCAACTAGAGTATCTGGGAGAGCTTGCAGTGTCGTGGCACCAGCACCAGTGCCTAAGGCCCAATTTTTCAGCCCCTGTTTAACAGGGGCGTGTAATTACAATTTGTGATGCAATACTTTGCAACAGGGCTCTTTGCTGTGCTCCAAGTACAGTATCTGTGAGGGGTTGCAGTGTTGTGGCACCAGTGCCTAAGGCCCAATTTTTCTGCCCATGTTCAACAGGGGCATGTAATTACAATTCTGGATCTAATAATTCACAGCAGGGCCCATTCCTGCGCCCACCAAGAGTAACTGTGAGGCCTTACAATGTTGTGTCAACACCACCACCACCACCACTAAATGCCCAATTTTTCAGCCCCTGTTCAACAGGGGCATGCAATTACAATTCTTGATCTAATAATTCACAGCAGGGCCCATTCATGCACCCACCAAGAGTAACTGTGAGGGCTCACAGTGTTGTGGCAACACCAACATGTAAGGGGCAAATTTCAGCTGAGTATATATGGCAGGCCCCTACTTTCAAACATCCAACTTACAAACGACTCCTCCTTGCAAACGGAAGGATACAACAGGAAGTGAGAGGAAATCTACCCATAGGAAGGCAAATTCTCTCCTGTAAGGGTTAATATGGGAAAAAAGTGTCTCCTCTCCACTGATGCTTTATCACCAATTCTTGTTTCAATAAAAACCCCAAATTTTCAAAAAACATTTGTCATTAGGACAGAAAGTGAGGTGAACTGTTCTGAACAGGTGCACACTGCACAGACAGCAAAACAAATGTTACAGGGGTGATAACCCTTCCCTATGTTTTCCAAAAAGCTTAAAAAATAGATTTTTTGGCTGGAGCTACACTAAAACAATGTACCTGTTCAAAATTACAAACAGATTCTACATAAGAACAAACCTACAGTCCCTGTCTTGTATGCACCGCCTGTATACGGCTGTTCAGAGTATATAGGGCCTTTTTTATTTTGTGTGCGGGGTTCCCCTTAATATTCATACAAAACCCAATGGGGCTGGTAATGGGCTGGGGTGGGGGGGGGGGTGGTGGGGTAGCTGTGCCATTTTTCTTAAAGATTTTCATCCATATTACCGGGACCAGACATTACATTAAAGCCGCAAGCAGTTTTAAATGACTTTTTTTCATTTAGAAATGTAATTTTGTGCAGGGACAGTTCTAAACACGGGAAACACGTGGCACTTCACAGGCATACTTTAGACACCCCCCAGGTACGATATTTAAAGGAATATTTGACTTTTTTTTTCACTTTATGCATCATTAAAATGACTGCTCCCGAAAAACGGCCGTTTTTAAAACTTATTTTTGCATTGATACATGTCCCCTGGTGCAGAACCCGGGTTCCCAAACCCTTTTAGGACAATAACATGTATAATAGTCGTTATAATTAGCACTTTAGATTTTGAACGTTCGCATCCATTGTATTTAATAGGGTTCTAAAGTTCGTGCGAATTTTCATTCCGTTCGCGGGTTCTGGTGCGAACCGAACCCGGGGGTGTTCGGCTCATCACTAGTAGAGGGGAAGACAGTTCTCTTGCCACTCAAAAACGCATGCGACACTGTCCAGGATAGACTTTGTACTTTGCAACGAAGAAGCACTGGGGGAGGTGGGGGGGTGGAATACGAACCCAGAAGTATCTCGGACCATTCAGCAGTGACTTTTGAAATCATGATAGGTAGTGGTCACAGCAAAAGGGATTGGAAGATAAACTCATTTTGGTTGGAAATAATTAATTGCTAATATAAAGGAGTTTATCATTTTGAACAAAGGCTCGGCTTCAGGGGGGGGGGGTATATGTGATACTCTGAAAGCATTCCTGAGAGGAGTTTTAATTCAGAAAATCTCACTCATCAAAAAACAATCACGCTCCATTGAAGTGGCAGTAAGGGAAAAGGTGAAAAGGGCAGAGGTTAACTACGTGGAAAATCCAACCTTGGAGAGACACAAAGAATGGCTGGGAGGACAGGAAGAGTATAAAAAGCTGCTGTTTCGAAAGGCGGAAAATAAAAGGCTGTTCCAAAAGCAGACCTTCTTTGGGGAGGGTGAGAGAGTGGGCAGAATTTTGGCCCTAATAACTAGGGCCAACGCCCCCCTATCTGTCATTCCAGCAATCCATGATGAGGACGGGGAAATTAAGAGCGGAACCCCAGAAATAGTAGAAGTCTTTAGAAAGTACTATCAACAGTTGTATAGTAGCACGCAGTATAGCAGTGTAGGAGAAATGGAGACCTTTTTTGAAGGACTGCAGATTCCCCAGTTATCAGAGGAAGACAAAGAGAGACTGGAGGCACCACTTGCGCTGGAAGAGTTACAACTGGCGATAGCCAATATGGCAGGCCAAAGGGCCACAGGGCCAGATGGTCTGCCAATCGAAATATACAAAACCTACAGCGAGGTGTTGCTCCCAGGACTCCTGGAGGTATTTAATTGGGCGGGAGAGGAAGGAAAGCTACCGGTATCTATGACAGAAGCAACAATTATCGTTCTACTAAAAGAGGGAAAAAACCAACTTGAAACATCCTCATATAGGCCGATATCTTTATTGTGCTCAGACGTGAAGATTCTAGCCAAAATATTGGCAATGAGACTAAATAAAGTGGTCTCAAAATTGGTACACCCGGACCAGACTGGATTTATTCCAGGTAGATCCACAAGTACCAACATAAGAAGAACGTATTTAAATATACAGCTGCCAATAGAGGAAGAGGGGTCAAGAGCAGTTCTGTCTCTGGATGCCACCAAGGCGTTTGACAGCGTGGAGTGGCACTACTTGTGGAGGGTGCTGGTAGGATTTCAGTTTGGTCCTAAATTTATCCAATGGATAAAAATTTTGCACGAAAGCCCTAGGGCAAAGGTGAGGATAAATGGTGAGTGCTCGGAGTGGTTCCGGTTGAAGAGAGGGACAAGGCAGGGGTGCCCGTTGTCGCCCCTGCTTTTTGCCCTCGCATTGGAGCAACTGGCTATCGCCATAAGGGCATCCCTGAAAGTACAGGGTTTTAGGAGGAGACTGGGGGAGGAGAAGATCGAAATGTATGCGGATGACATCTTACTCTTTCTAGGGGATACGCAGACCTCACTGGTGACAGTGATGGGCATAATAGGGGCTTTTGGCAAATTTTCAGGGATAACAATCAATTGGGATAAATCAGCACTCCTGCCGATAGACCCACTGTCATGCCAGATAACTCAAGTGAAAGTTGTGAACCAAATGAAATATTTGGGAATAACTGTCACAAGAGATCCAGGGCAGTACATAGATGGAAACGTAGTACCTCTGTTGACTAAGCTGAGACAGAAGTGCAGAGTTTGGAACCGTCTTCCACTTTCTGTGGCTGGTCGGTGCAACCTGTTGAAGATGGTTTGGATGCCACAAATCCTGTATATTCTGCACATCTCTCCCGTATGGATTCCCAAACACTGGTTTAAAAAACTGGATAGTTTATTTAGGGAACTGATATGGAGGGGGAGGACAGCTAGGATCCGCCTCCGAATCTTACAGCAACCAAAAGAGAAGGGGGGAGTGGCACTTCCAAACCCGAGACACTACTTCTTGGCCACACAAATGCAGCATATGCGGGGTAGTAATTTATTCGCAGGTAGAGAAGCTATAAAAGGGTCAATACTGAACGATACCAGCCATGACACAATGGTTGAGGCAGTGGAGGCAGACTCTTTTTGCTCTAGGTGCCCCACGGCTCAACTGATGGTAAGATGCTGGGAGACCACTAAGAGGATGCTGGGATATAGCAGATTTTCTGAATTTTCCCCAATATGGGATAACAACAATCTAACAGAATTTAAAGCCATGGGAAAAATTGAAGAATGGGATAGAGGTGGAATACACCTACTATCACATATCTTCAAAGCAGGGCGAATTAAATAATTTCAAGAGATAAGGGAAGAATATGCAGTCCCAAATAGATCCTTTTACAGATACCTGCAAGTTAGACATGTGGTGAACGCACAATTTGGACAGGGCCCACCAGCATGGAACGACATGCCTCTTCTCCGCAAGCTGGTAAACGCAGAAGACTCCAGAGGGATGATCTCAGAGCTGTACGGGCATATAGAAGAGGTGGACCAGGGTGCAGAATTAGACACTAAAAACAAGGACAAATGGGTGAGGGATGTGGGCCCACTGTCGGGGGAACAATGGAAAAGCATATTAGAAGCAGGATCCAGAGTGTCACTGTCCCCCTCGCAGATAGTGTCCCACCTTTTTCTGATACATAGAGCATACTACACACCCCAAAGAATGTTCCAGTTTGGAAGGAGGCAGGACGCAAGATGTCAGAGATGTGGGGACGACAGGGGAGACCTAATGCACATGTTCTGGAGTTGCCCCAAGCTATATCAGTATTGGAAGGAGATTGTGGAAAAAATAAATGTGGTATTTGAGACTGCTTTGCAGCCAGAGGCTAAGACATGTGTATTGGGCCTGGTGGAAGAAAGGGGGGTAGCAGGAGACAAAAAAACGGCAATTACAAGGTGTTTGTTCCAGGGAAGGAAACTTATTGCGCAGAAATGGCAATCGGTAAACCCCCCCACAGTGTTAGAATGGAGGAACGTGATAGAGGATATGATTAACAAAGAAGAATTCATATACACTAAAAGGGGAAATAACAAGAAATTAAAAACCATGTGGAAACAATGGATAGAAGTGGAAGCACATTAAGGGTGGGAGTTTGAAAGTGAAGCTGGTGAAGGGAAGAGGGACAAGGGGGAATGTAAGGGTAGAATGGAAGATGGAACTGTGGAATGTATTATCGCTGTGATATTTGATTTATATAATGTGATACATAAAGGATGATGGTGTTATGGTTTTATATGTGGTGTAAAACAAGAATAAAAAGGATTTTGATTAAAAAAAAAAAGATTATGCCATCTAAGACCCCTAATGCCAGTCCAGAAAATTGTAAATTTATTGAGACCCAGACCTAAATTACTTGAATAATTCCTGGATGCAGCCTGCCTTTCACCCCAGAAGACATATGAATGACCTACTATCCAGATCATGCTTTTTGCTGAACCTGAAAATAGAAAATCAAACAATTAGCAATTCAGGGTGAACAAGAAACTTATATCTACTACTAGCCCACCTGCCAACCCCTTTTTTGACCCTCGGGCGAGAATCCCAACAGATTGGCTGTTGTGGCCGCCCCAAACCTAAACAAATGAGACGAGAAATTGCAACCAAATAGGTTAAGATTCTTAAGGCCTGAAGACAACACAGCCGAAAACTAGTATGGGGTCAAGGGGGACAAGTCCTGGTGGATAAAAAAGGAGCTATCCAAATAGGGCCTTACCGATAGGGATGAGCTTCGAGTTCGAGTCAAACTCATGTTCGACCCGAACATTGCCTGTTCGCCCGTTCGCCGAACAGCGAACAAATTGGGGTGTTCGCGGCAAATTCGAAAAATCTATGGGAGAAATCTAAATTGCTAATTATAAAGGCTAATATGCAAGTTATTGTCCTAAAAAGTGTTTGGGGACCTGGGTCCTGCCCCAGGGGACATGTATCAATGCAAAAAGAAGTTTTAAAAACGGCAGTTTTTTCGGGAGCAGTGATTTTAATAATGCTTAAAATGAAAAAATAAAAGTGAAATATTCCTTTAAATTTCGTACCTGGGGGGGTGTGTATGATATGCATGTAAAGTGGCGCATGTTTCCCGTGCTTAGAACTGTCCCTGCAAAAAATGTCATTTTTGAAAGAAAAAAAGTCATTTAAAACTGACTCGCGGCTATTAATGAATTGTCGGCTCCCGGCAATACATACAAAAGTCATTGATAAAAAAAAAAAAAAGCGTGGGGGTTCCCCAGAATTCAATTACCAGACCCTTCAGGTCTGGAATGGATATTAAGGGGAACCCCACCGCAAATTTAAAAAAAAATTGACGTGGGGTTCCCCCAAATATCCATTCCAGGCCCTTCAGATCTGGCATGGATTTTAAGGGGAACTCCACCCCAAATTTAAAAAAAAATGGCGTGGAGTCCCCCTAAAAATCCATACCAGACCCCTTATCCGAGCACGCAACCTGGCCGGCCGCAGGGGAAAAGGGGGGGACGAGAGAGCGACCCCCCCTCCCTCCTGAACCGTACCAGGCCACATGCCCTCAACATGGGGAGGATGTCCCCATGTTGATGGGGACAAGGGCCTCATCCCCACAACCCTTGCCCGGTGGTTGTGGGGGTCTGCGGGCGGGGGGCTTATCGGCATCTGGAAGACCCCTTTAACAAAGGGGACCCCCAGATCCCGCCCCCCCTATGTGAATTGGTAAGGGGTACATTGTACCCCTACCATTTCACGAAGAAAGCGTAAAAAAATGTTTAAAAAAAACACACAAACACCTTGAAAAAGTCCTTTATTTTAAAAAAAAAACATTCCAGCGGTGAAATCCAGTGTCCCGCGGCGATCCCGATGTTCAGCGCTGTCCTTCATTGGTTGTGCCTGAGCGGACCTGATGGGGAACTCCCTCTCAGTATTTTAAATGTATAGACCCGCCCCTTCTAAAGTTCCCCATCAGGTCCGCTCAGCGGACCAGATGCGGAACATGAGAAGGGGCGGGTCTATACATGTATTACCAAAGTGAGAGCAGTTCCCCATCAGGTCCGCCCCCTCGGTATGTCGGACCCGCCTACGTCATTGGCTTGAGCGGGGAACTTCCTTCACTATGTAAATTTAAATTTACATAGTGAAGGAAGTTCCCCGCTCAGCCAATGACGCTGAGCGGACCTGATGGGGAACTTTAGAAGGGGCGGGTCTATACATTTAAAATACTGAGAGGGAGTTCCCCATCAGGTCCGCTCAGGCACAACCAATGAAGGACAGCGCTGGACATCGGGATCGCCGTGGGACACTGGATTTCACCGCTGGAATGTTTTTTTTTTTTTAAATAAAGGACTTTTTCAAGGTGTTTGTGTGTTTTTATTTTTTTATTTTTTTTATGCTTTCTTCGTGAAATGGTAGGGGTACAATGTCCCCCTTACCAATTCACATGGGGGGGCCGGGATCTGGGGGTCCCCTTTGTTAAAGGGGTCTTCCAGATTCTGATAAGCCCCCCGCCCGCAGACCCCCACAACCACCGGGCAAGGGTTGTGGGGATGAGGCCCTTGTCCCCATCAACATGGGGACATCCTCCCCATGTTGAGGGCATGTGGCCTGGTACGGTTCAGGAGGGAGGGGGGGGGCGCTCTCTCGTCCCCCCCTTTTCCCCTGCGGCTGGCCAGGTTGCGTGCTCGGATAAGGGGTCTGGTATGGATTTTTAGGGGGACTCCACGCCATTTTTTTTTAAATTTGGGGTGGAGTTCCCCTTAAAATCCATGCCAGATCTGAAGAGCCTGGAATGGATATTTGGGGGAACCCCACGTCAATTTTTTTTTAAATTTGCGGCCGGGTTCCCCTTAATATCCATTCCAGACCTGAAGAGCCTGGTAATTGAATTCTGGGGAACCCCCATGCTTTTTTTTTTTTATCAATGACTTTTGAATGTATTGCCGGGAGCCGACAATTCATTAATAGCCGCGAGTCAGTTTTAAATGACTTTTTTTCTTTCAAAAATGACATTTTTTGCAGGGACAGTTCTAAAGCACGGGAAACATGCGCCACTTCACTGCAAATCATACACACCCCCCAGGTACGAAATTTAAAGGAATATTTCACTTTTATTTTTTCATTTTAAGCATTATTAAAATCACTGCTCCCGAAAAAACGGCCGTTTTTAAAACTTTTTTTTGCATTGATACTAGTGTTGAGCGGGTAGCTGGATATTCGGGTCCGGCGGGTTCGGCCGAACTTCGGAAAAAAGTTCGGATTCGGGACCGAACTTTAACCCGAACCCGGACCCGGACCCCATTGAAGTCAATGGGGACCCGGACTTCTGACGACTAAAAAGGCTCTAAAAAAGTAATGGAAAGGGCTAGAGGGCTGCAAATGGCAGCAAAATGTTGTTAAGAACATGGCAAGTGCTCTGCAAACAAATGTGGATAGGAAATAACTTAAAAGAACATAAAAAAAATTAAAAAATAAAAAAATATGCTGGAGGCCCCCTTTTCAGCAGAAGAGGTACAGGAAGTCATTAAGAACCTCAGAAACTCAACGGCACAATGCCACACATATGGTGGGAATGCCCCAGAATACGCCCTTTCTGGAATAAATTATTTAATTTAATGGATAAGCTAGTGGGAAAATAAAATACTTTGAAATAAAAATGTAGCGGGGTGCTAAATTTAAGGAAAGTGTTTGAGTGGTAAATAGGCTCAAATACCCTAATTCTGTAGGATTCATGGACCATTTTGTCCTCGGGGGACAGTATTGGTGTGCAGTTCCCTGCGGCCTACAGGTGGCGCCTTTTGTGTCCCCTCTTGGCAGTAGTACAGCGGGGCGGGGAACCTGCTGTGCATGCCGGGAGAGCATATAAAAGGGGCAGACCTTTGGCCTGGGGGCTGATGTCCAGTGGGGTCCGCGCCCAGGTGCCTTCGGCCTGGGTGCATGTGTTCCTGTTCCATCTCGGGCACCTTTAGCCCGGGGTGAGGTACTATCCTGGAGTTCTTGCTGCCCTGGGTATGGAGGCCTAGGGGCGGGAGTAAAGCCTGGAGTCCAGAGCCGCCTCGTGTAGGGGACCCTGTTCCAGGGAAGGGAGGATCATTCTGATGGACCGATGCGGGAGTCACGGTGAAGGAATGGTCTGTTGACTCCCTGGAGAGATGTCTTCCCCTTGATATAGGCTAGGTTCGTAGAAGGAGAAGCTCAAGGTCACCTTGACTGTATCAGAGGCCTTATTCAACCGGCCCGTGGCAGGGGCCTTATACACCCTGGTCTGTGGCTGAGACCAAAGTTCTCCAGGCCCGTGGCAGGGGCCTTGTACACCCGGTCTGTGGCAGAGAGCAACCTCAATGTCTGTGGCAGAGACCGTGCGCCAAAAACTGTTTGAGAAACCTAAGCAGTGAAGTGAATGTGCTACGTTTGTGCCTGGACCTCCTCCACACCTTAAGCTGTCCTGTTTCTTTGCTCTAACCTTTTCTATCTGAGTACAGTTTATTTTGCCATGAGACAATAAGAGTTGGAGTTTCAGCTGGTGTGGACATTGACTTTACTGGCAATTAAAGGACTTGCCTCTACCTACAGTAGAGGTGAGAATCATCCTCTGGAGGAGTTTTGACTCCGGCTGTGGACACGGCCCGTCAAGTACACCGCTCAACCTCTTTATATAGGATGATACGGGCTGGTAGTGCGGTGTGCCTTTCTCCCTCCTGCGAAGAGCCAACAACATAAAGGCAGGTAAGGGGGAAAGGATCTGTGCGCTACAAAAAAATAAAATAAAAATTTTAATCTTGGCCTAGCAGGACGAGGTCCATATGGAGTAGGAGGTTGAGGTGGCGGTGGATGTGGCTGTGTAGGTGGAAGCGGCGGTGGAGGAGGACGAGGTAGCCAACACTGGTTCAAAAATACAACAATGGCTGGGTAAGGCCGGTGATGTGTCGAATTCTGTCCCCTGTCGAATAGTGTCCGCCCTGTACTGCGCTTGCTGAGTATGTAGGACAAGGGGATTTCAAAAATCTCCCAAGACTAACGGCGCCTGCGTGTTGAGTTCAGGTGAAGGCCACACCATCCGTGGTTCAAGCCGAGCCAAGCAAGGCCGCGATCGAAGCGAGCCCGTGAGGGGCCCTGTTACTATGTGCTACCGTATGTCCTCTTGGATGGTGGGGCTTGAACCTGCACTCACAGCGCAGGCGCCGTTCATCTTCAGAGATTTTGTGAATCTCCTTGTCCTCTGTACTGCGCAAGCGCTGCGCCTGCGCAGTACGGGCCGGGCACAATCCGATGGCCGGACAGTTTTTGTCACAACACCGGTATACATGTCTATTCTGCACAAGGTACGGACAAGTCCTGTGGGATCCATGCCTGGTTCATTTTAATGAACGTGAGCTTGTCCACATTGGCTCTGGACAGGCGGCTGCGCTTGTCTGTGATAACGCCCCCTGCCGTGCTAAATACACGTTCAGATAATACACTGGCTGCAGGGCAGGCCAGCACCTCCAAGGCATAAACGGCAAGCTCAGGCCATGTGCCCAATTTGGAGACCCAGAAGTTAAAGGGGGCAGACCCGTCATCCAGTACGTGTAGGCCTGTGGACACATACTGCTCAACCATGTTGGTGAAATGCTGCCTCCTGCTAAGACGTTCCATCTCAGCTGGCGGTGCTGGTTGTTGTGGCGTGCTGACAAAGCTTTTCCACATTTCGGCCATGCTAACCCTGCCTTCTGAGGTGCTGCCGGTGCCCCGGCTGCGTTGGCGACCTCTTCCTCCTCCTCTGCCTTCGCCTTGTGCTTCCACCGTACGCCTGCTGTCAGGTGGGAATGCCACCAGCAGCGCGTCTACCAGCGTGCGCTTGTACTCGCGCATCTTACGATCCCGCTCCAGTGAGGGAATTAAGGACGGTACGTTGTCCTTGTAACGGGGATCCAGCAGGGTGGCCACCCAGTAATCAGCACCAGTTAAAATGTGGGCAACTCGGCTGTCGTTGCGGAAACACTGCAGCATGTAATCGCTCATGTGTGCCAGGCTGCCCAGAGGCAAAGAAAAGCTGTCCTCTGTGGGAGGTGTATCGTCTGTGTCCTCTGTATCCCCCCAGCCACGCACCAGTAATGGCCACGAGCTGGTCTGAGTGCCACCCTGCTGTGAACATGGCTCCTCCTGCTCCTCCTCCTCCTCCATCTCCTCCTCCACCTCGTCATCCTCCAGAACTGTGCCCTTTCTGCCGGACAATTGTGTACCTGGCGTTTGTTGGTGCAGGAACCCACCCTCGTAGCCACTTGTGAAAGACTGCCCTGAAAGCCTTTGAAATGATCCCGCTTCCTCCTCCTCCTCCTCATCCTCCTGTGCCACATCCTCTTCCATCATCGCACAAAGCGTTTTTTCAAGGAGGCATAGAACTGGGATAGTAACGCTGAGAACGGCGTCATTGGCACTGGCCATGTTGGTGGAGTACTCGAAACAGCGCAACAAGGCACACAGGTCTCGCATGGAGGCCCAGTTATTGGTGGTGAAGTGGTGCTGTTCCGCAGAGCGACTCACGCGTGATTGCTGCAGCTGAAACTCCACTATTGCCTGCTGCTGCTCGCACAGTCTGGCCAGCATGTGCAAGGTGGAGTTCCACCTTGTGGGCACGTCACATATGAGGCGGTGAGCTGGAAGGCCGAAGTTACGCTGCAGCGCTGACAGGCGAGCAGCAGCAGGGTGAGAACGCCGAAAGTGCGCACACACAGCCCGCACTTTCTGCAGCAGCTCTGGCATATTGGGGTAATTTTTAAGGAACCTCTGGACCACCAAGTTCAGCACATGCGCCAGGCAAGGGATGTGCGTCAAACCGGCTAGAACCAGAGCTGCTACGAGATTTCGCCCATTATCGCACACCACCAGGCCGGGCTTGAGGCTCACTGACAGCAACCACTCATCGGTCTGTTGTTCCATGTCCCTCCACAACTCCTGCGCGGTGTGGGGATTTTCCCCCAAACAGGAAAGTTTTAAAACTGCCTGTTGTCGTTTACCCCTGGCTGTGCTGAAGTTGGTGGTGAAGGTGTTACGCTGAATGGATGAGGAGGCGGTAGAGGATGAGGAAGCGGAGAAGGAGGAGTTAGCAACAGGAGGCAAACTGAAGCGCCCTGCAATCCTCGGTGGTGGAAGGACATGCGCCAAACCGCTATCTGCCTCAGGCCCAGCAGCCACTGCATTTACCCAGTGTGCTGTTAGGGAGATATAACGTCCCTGACCATGCTTACTGGTCCACGCATCCGTAGTTAGGTGGACCTTGCCACAGATGGCGTTGCGCAGTGCACACCTGATTTTGTCCCCCACCTGGTTGTGCAGGGAAAGGATGGCTCGCCTGGAAAAGTAGTGGCGGCTGGGCACGACGTACTGCGGGACAGCCAATGCCATCAGGCTTTTAAAACTCTGCGTCTCCACCAGACGGAATGACAGCATTTCAAAGGCCAGGAATTTTGAAATGCTGGCATTCAGGGCCAGGGATTGCGGGTGGCTAGGGGGGTACTTCCTCTTCCGCTCCAATGTTTGGGAGATAGAGAGCTGAACGCTTCCATGGGACATTGTGGAGATGGTCGGTGACCCAGGTGGTAGTGTTGCTGGCAGATCCTCTGTTTGCGTGGTGACAGGTGCCACTGTCACTACAGAGGTGGATGAAGAGGCCGAGACTGCAGCAGAAGAGGAAGCAGGAGGAGCCAGAAACCTTTCTTGGTTTCTGAGGTGTCTACTCCACTGCAGCTCGTGCTTTGCACTTAGATGCCTGGTCATGCAGCTTGTGCTCAGGTTGAGAACGTTTATGCCTCGCTTCAGGCTCTGATTGCACAGCGTGCAAACCACTCGTGTCTTGTCATCAACACACTGTGTGAAGAACTGCCACGCTAGGGAAGTCCTTGGACCTGGCTTTGGTGTGCTCGGTCCCTTGCTGCGTTGGGCAGTAGCAGATGTACTGTCTAGGGGACGAATGCTCCGTTTTTGCACCCTGCTCCCTCTTCTGCTGTGCTGGTGGCTCTGTGCGACCACCGCCTCTTCCTCCGAACTACACTGGTCACCTGCATAACGTTGATTCCATGTGGGGTCGAGGACCTCATCGTCCTCCACATCATCTTCCACCCAGTCTTCACCCCTGCCCTCCATGTCTGTCTGCACAATTGCGAAAGCAGCAGCAGTTGGCACCTGTGTTTCGTCATCATCCGAGACGTGCTGCAATGGTCCTCCCATGTACCCATCATGAAACATAAGTGGTTGGGCATCGGTGCACTCAATCTCTTCCACTTCTGGGGCAGGGCTAGGTGGATGGCCCTGGGAAACCCTGCTAACAGAGTCATCGAAAAGCAGAAGAGACTGCTGCATGATTTGGGGCTCAGACTGCTTGGCTGATTTGCAAGGGGGTGAGGTGAAAGACTGATGGACATGGGCTTCAGGTGCCAACTCTGATCTTTCAGCAGAAGAGTGGGTGGGAGACAATGTGAAGGAACCCGAGGCACTGTCAGCAACCCAATCTACTATCGCCTGTACTTGTCCTGGCCTAAACATTGGTACAGCCTCATTAGGCATGACAAAATACCGCCGCAGGCTCGGTCGCCTACTCGCACCTGAGGAAGGTGTTTCACTTGTGCGTGTAGCTGGCACAGATCCACCACGTCCTCTCCCTGCAACAGGAGCTCCACCAGCAGCACCACGACCGGGGCCACCACGTCCCTTTGACCTTCCCCTCATATTTTCCAAATTTAGGATCTTGCCCTAAATGGCGTTTTTTGGAAGACCACAACACACCCACAGTACGTAATGGCTGAAACGCACAGCTACAGAACTGCAGAAAATGCTATTAAAAAAAAAAAGGTTGTTTTTTTTAGTATAGCACAGTACAAGGAAAATATATATAAATAGTTTTTTTACACACACCTCCAGATGTGTATTTCACACTGCAAAATATTTTCTGTGGCCCTAAATGGCGTTTTTTGCCAGACCACAACACACCCACAGCACGTAACTGCTGAATCGCACAGCTACAGAAAATGCTATTAAAAAAAAAAGGTTGTTTTTTTTAGTATAGCACAGTACAAGGAAAATATATAGAAATTGTTTATTTTACACACCTCCACATGTGTATTTCACACTGCAAAATATTTTCTGTGGCCCTAAATGGCGTTTTTTGAAAGAGCACAACACAACCACAGTATTTAACCACTGAATCGCACAGCTATAGAAGTGCAGAGAATGCTATTCAAAAAAAATGTTGTTTTTTTTAGTATAGCACTGTACAATATATAGAAATTGTTTATTTTACACACCTCCACATGTGTATTTCACACTGCAAAATATTTTCTGTGGCCCTAAATGGCGTTTTTTGAAAGAGCACAACACAACCACAGTATTTAACCACTGAATCGCACAGCTATAGAAGTGCAGAGAATGCTATTAAAAAAAAATGTTGTTTTTTTTAGTATAGCACTGTACAATATATAGAAATTGTTTATTTTACACACCTCCACATGTGTATTTCACACTGCAAAATATTTTCTGTGGCCCTAAATGGCGTTTTTTGAAAGAGCACAACACAACCACAGTATTTAACCACTGAATCGCACAGCTATAGAAGTGCAGAGAATGCTATTCAAAAAAAATGTTGTTTTTTTTAGTATAGCACTGTACAATATATAGAAATTGTTTATTTTACACACCTCCACATGTGTATTTCACACTGCAAAATATTTTCTGAGGCCCTAAATGGCGTTTTTTGAAAGAGCACAACACAACCACAGTATTTAACCACTGAATCGCACAGCTATAGAAGTGCAGAGAATGCTATTCAAAAAAAAATTTTGTTTTTTTTAGTATAGCACTGTACAATATATAGAAATTGTTTATTTTACACACCTCCACATGTGTATTTCACACTGCAAAATATTTTCTGTGGCCCTAAATGGCGTTTTTTGAAAGAGCACAACACAACCACAGTATTTAACCACTGAATCGCACAGCTATAGAAGTGCAGAGAATGCTATTCAAAAAAAATGTTGTTTTTTTTAGTATAGCACTGTACAATATATAGAAATTGTTTATTTTACACACCTCCACATGTGTATTTCACACTGCAAAATATTTTCTGTGGCCCTAAATGGCGTTTTTTGAAAGAGCACAACACAACCACAGTATTTAACCACTGAATCGCACAGCTATAGAAGTGCAGAGAATGCTATTCAAAAAAAATGTTGTTTTTTTTAGTATAGCACTGTACAATATATAGAAATTGTTTATTTTACACACCTCCACATGTGTATTTCACACTGCAAAATATTTTCTGTGGCCCTAAATGGCGTTTTTTGAAAGAGCACAACACAACCACAGTATTTAACCACTGAATCGCACAGCTATAGAAGTGCAGAGAATGCTATTCAAAAAAAATGTTGTTTTTTTTAGTATAGCACTGTACAATATATAGAAATTGTTTATTTTACACACCTCCACATGTGTATTTCACACTGCAAAATATTTTCTGTGGCCCTAAATGGCGTTTTTTGAAAGAGCACAACACAACCACAGTATATAACCGCTGAATCGCACAGCTGCAGAGAATGCTATTCAAAAAAAAGTTTTTTTTTTTTTTTTTAGTATAGCATAGTACAAGAAAAATATATAGAAATTGGTTATTTCACACAACTACAGATATACACTGCAAAATATTTTTTTTGCCCAAAAATAGGTCTTTTTTGCGCACAACAAAGTGCCGTTTTTTTTTTTTGCAACAGCACAATAAAGTGCCTTTTTTTTTTTGGGGGGCCCAAAAATGGGTCTTTTTAGCAAAAGCACAATAAAGTGCCTTTTTTTTTTTTTTTCTGACCAAAATAGGTCTTTTAGCAAGAGCACAATACAGCCACAGTATGGAATAGGTGTATCACTCAACATAATGCAGTGCTGGTGCACTGAGCTTGCAACACAAACAGATAAACCTATGCAGATCGCTGAGCTATTATATCTCTCAATCTGGACTCCTATCTAAATCTCTCTCCCTGAAAGCACAAACAGGATCCTGCCCCTACACTACACTACACTACACTGTCTCCCTATCTTTTCTATCAGTATGTAGCGCTACCCCCAGTTAAGAGAGCCGCTGATATTGATTTGGGCCCTGTAGTGCACTGCTGTCAACCCCTGGCAATCGGCTCTAACCTCCCGTGGCACAGCTGGTGATAGAGGGATAGGACCGCGTGACCGCAACTGTTGGTGACGCAGTCCTATAACAAACATACACAGAATATACTTTAAAACTCCTATTAAAGTAAGCGGAACTGACACCAAATGTACTTTACCCAGATATTTTACTGAGGCTAATGGGCAAGTAATAAACAACAGTATAACAAGTTGCAGATCCCTGCAATAAACAGTAATAAAGATAAACAGAGTAATCAGAATAATAAAGTATTGCTATGCAACTCTAGCGCTGCCCTTTTACAGCTACTTCCCCTCATGGGTAGACTAACACCCAGCAATGTCTACCTATGCAGTCAGGCCTGACTGATCTAAATGGAAGTTCAGTGAAACAATATTCGCTAGCAATCTTTTCGGTGGTGCACTTGAAGAACAACTTTGTAATCCCAACGAATAGTAAAGATAAAGGATCTGTCTTTAAACAGCTCTCACCACCTGGACAAGTCCAAGTCCGTTTCCTCCATCGATTCGTCTGGGAACAGGAATCCACCGACATCCAAGTCTTCAATCCTTCTGGTGTACTGCAGCAAGGAGGATTAGATGTCTCTAAGGCTCTGCTAGGCTGGCAGAGGGCTCTTTGGAAAGGAGCACACGGCCCAGGCTTCAGGCCTTGTGCACACAGCAGTTCAGCACAGAGATCCTCTTGCTAGGAGAGGGGTGTCCAAAGAGGCCGACCAAAACTCCGCCTCCCCTTTATAAAGTCTGCCCCAGCAGTCTCTGTTCTGGAGCAATGCACCCTGGGTGCTGCAAGATGTACTGGGAGATGTAGTCTCTCTCTCCTCTGCTTTCACTTCCATAATGTCTCTTTACTTCCTCCTGACTCACCTCTCACCTGGAACTTCTTGTCTCTCTGCATTAAAGGGGAACACCCCGCTACACACTCCCCCCACTTGAACTCTTTGGTCCCCAAAGATAAACTTCAACAAATACTGTTTACCATTTTGGACAATGTCGAGCATGATGTTGGCATAGGGAATTCCCACCAAAACTTTGGGATGGAACTCTCTTGCCCACAGGTCACACTACCATGAGTGGCCTGCCTAACTGTGCCAGAGAGTGAGCTGGGGTTGCCCTCCACCAAATGGACGGTGGAAGGATCAGGTTGTTCAACACTTCTCCTAGCCGTTACAACAGAGTCCTCTGAGCTCGTCCCCATTTGGGGGTAAGTTCGTTTCTTGGGAGGCCTGAGGACTCTGCGAGCCCTCTGCTCTCTTGGTGCTTCTGACTCTGGCACCACAGGCTCTTCTTCAGGAGTAAGTTCAGGTAACATTGCTGGTTCTGGAACCTCTGATTCAGAAGTCGACTGACGTATGGAATCTCTAGAGTCCTCCTCTGCACAAGTGTCAGGAACATCTTCCCAGTAATCAGCTGAGGGACTGAAGGGTATGAATTCAGTAGCCTCCGGATTCAGCGTTGCATCTGGGGTATCCCCTCCATTTGGGAGATCTATGGCGGACGTTCCCAGAGGCGAGGGAGGCCACAGCCAGTCCAGTTCTCCACCTTCTTCTGTACTCAATTGGGAGGCCTCCCCATCTTTGGCTCGAGAGGTCTGGGACCGAGTGTTCAGCCTAGGAATATCCAGGATAGAGGCCGGTTCAGGGGAGTCTCTCACGGGAGGTATTCTGACTGCCTCAGCAAGTGGGAGCAGGTGGTTCCGATGCCACGTCTTCAGTGGACCCACCTTTCCTTCTGGCTTTAGTTTGTAGACAGGCAAACCGGGCAACTTCCTACAGACAACATAGGGCTCAGATCTCCACCTGTCGGCAAGCTTGTGTTTTCCAGGGACCCCCAGATTGCGTAGCAGTACTCGGTCCCCGGGCTGCAGATCTTGCACTCGAACCTTCAGATCAAAATTTCTCTTGTTGCGGGCCCCCCTTTGATCCGAAGCCGCCTGGGCTTGTTCATAGGCCACCTGCAAGCTACGTCTAAGTCTGTCCACGTATCCCTTGTGGGATGTAGCTGAGGTATTGTCTATAGAAGTGCCAAAGGCCAGGTCCACAGGTAGCCTTGCTTCTCTCCCAAACATAAGTCGATAAGGGGAGTAGCCAGTGGCGTCACTTGTGGTACAGTTATAGGCATGTACTAGGGCTGATATGTGCTGACTCCAGTGTTGCTTCTTCTCTGTTTCTAAGGTTCCCAACATGTTGAGCAGGGTCCGGTTAAATCTCTCCGGCTGAGCATCTCCTTGTGGGTGGTAAGGCGTGGTTCTGGTCTTCTTTATTCCTAATGAATCCAAAAGTCTTCGGATCAACCGACTCTCAAAGTCCCTTCCTTGATCTGAGTGGAGTCTCTGTGGTAGTCCGTAATGGACAAAATACTTCTCCATAAGTATCTTGGCCACGGTGGATGCCTTCTGGTCTTTGGTTGGGAAAGCTTGAGCATAGCGGGTGAAGTGGTCGGTTATTACCAGAACATTCCCCAATCCACTCAGGTCGGGTTCGAGGCAGAGAAAGTCAATGCATACCAGATCCATTGGGCCTTGACTCTGTAAGTGGCCCATTGGGGCAGCTTGATGGGGTAGGGTCTTTCTCTGAATGCATCGTGCACAGGAATGGCAATACTCCTCTACTTCTGCCCTCATGCAGGGCCAATAGAACCGATTTCTGACAAGCTGGAAGGTCCTTTCTGCCCCTAGGTGACCATGATGGTCATGCAGGGCAATTAGTACAGTCTCTCGGTGCTTCTCTGGAAGAAATAACTGCCACTTATCTTCTGAGTCATCAGAGGGGCCCCTTCGGTAGACCACTCCCTGATGTACCTGTAGCCTGTCCAATTCCTTCCTCAACAGGCGAGCCTCCTTTGAGGGGTGATGTAGGAATTTGTTGGGATCCTGATTCTCCAGGGCTTCGAGGACCAATCTCCCCATGGGGTCTTCCAATTGGTCACACCTCAACTCCTTCTTGGACAGTCTCGGTAGGTTGTCTTCCTCCAGTTGAGTTACCCCACAATAGTGTTTGGGGACTCCTACCATGGTAACCCCTATTTCTTCTGCTCTGGAGCCTCCTCTGGCTTGGAATTCAGCCCCTTGACAAAGGGCCCGCACCCCGTCCGGTGCCACTTGGGTCCAATCTTCCCAGTCATTTGTCGTGGCATGAGACCTCCGGGACAGGGCATCTGCATCCCTATTTCCGGCTCCTGGTCTGTACTTCAGACTGAAGTTGAATCCAGACAATGCGGCCAACCACCTGTGTCCGGTGGCATCTAGTTTTGCGGTGGTGAAGAGGTAGGTCAGGGGGTTGTTGTCTGTCTTCACAGTAAACTCTGCCCCATACAAGTAGTCTTTTAGCTTGTCTACTACCGCCCATTTGAGGGACAGGAATTCCAGCTTATGAGTGGGGTAATTCTTTTCTGAGGGGGTCAGGCTCCTGCTCACATAGGCCACTGGTCGCAGTTGTCCTTCATGTTCTTGGTAGAGTACACCACCTAGACCCTCATGGCTGGCATCCACATGTAATTCATAAGGTCTGGTAGGGTCGGCGTAGGCCAGGACTGGGGCAGTGGTTAAGCTCCTCTTCAGAGCATGAAAGGCCTGTTCCACTGATCTTGAACTGTCTCACCAGGCCTCCTGGGCCCTGAGTCATCCTCTTCCCCTTCTGCCTTTAGCAATTCATTCAACGGGCGGGCAATCCGAGCAAACCCCTCCACAAACCTCCTATAATAGGAGCAGAACCCCAGGAAGGATCTGAGCTCTGTTACTGTGGTGGGTCGTGGCCAGGAAGTGAATGCTTCCAACTTCTCAGGATCTGTGGCCACCCCTTCTTCAGACACTATGTGCCCCAGATAGTTCACAGAAGACTGGTAGAACTGACACTTCTCGGGGGAAAGCTTAAGTCCCTCTTCGCTGAGTCTTCTCAATACTTTCTCCAACCTGGCTTCATGTTCTTCCAAGGTTCTTCCAAAGACAATGACATTGTCCAAGTACACAAGGACTTCTATAAGATTCATGTCTCCAACAGTCTTCTCCATAAGGCGTTGGAAGGTAGCAGGAGCTCCAGACAGACCTTGAGGCATCCTATTGAATTCGAAGAATCCCACCGGGGTTATGAAGGCTGTCTTCTCTCTGTCTTCTGGGTGCATAGGGATTTGATAGTACCCACTCTTGAGGTCCATCACACTGAACCATTTGGCTCCAGACAAACTTTGTAGGGCATCTTCTATCCTTGGCGTGGTGTATTGGTCAGGGATGGTTCTCCTGTTGAGAGTCCTGTAATCGATACAAAGCCTCAACGACCCATTCTTCTTTCTGACCACCACGATTGGGGAGGCATAGGGACTTCTAGACTCCCGGATCACACCAGTCTTCTTTAGTTCTACAAGTTGTTCCCTCAGATCCTCCAGATCTGCCAGGGGGACCCGCCTGACCCTTTCTCGGAAGGGCTTATCTTCTTGGAGGCGGATCCGATGGGTGGCACTTCTTGCACACCCCACATCGAATTCATCTTCGGAAAAGATCTTCTCCCACCTGGTCAGCTGGGCCTTGGCTCTTTCTTTCCAAGCCCTGGGTAGGTTCGGGTTTTCCACGGACAGTTTCTCCCAAACATCTCCTCCGTCACCCGTCCCCTTGACTTCGGACCAAGTGACCGGGGCAGCAGGGCTCACCTGACCAAGCAACACTCTGGCAGGGATCTCCATGGGTCCTCCCGTAGTGTTCCTAACACTCACCGGAACTCTGCCATGGGCCTTCTTCAGGGCCTTGAACGGAATCACTTCTGGTATCACTTCCAGGCCTGAGGACTCTTCCCTTGGGTCTGATTCCAGCATGACAAAGGGGCCAGGTTGTTCCCACGAAAGCTTCACAGTGGCCCTAAGACAGGTTACTTCTCCGGGCTGTAGCACTACTCCTTCTCTGCCAAGTCTCCACACCTTCCCTATCCCCTCTCCCGGGGTCTTCTGCTCTAAGACCAGTCGTTGGTAGGCCGTCTTTAGCATGGGATGGATTTTGGTGGCTGAATGGTTTCTCTCTTTCACTAGAGGGGTCAGGAGTCTCCTGACTAGATCCGTGTTTGTCCCAATGATCAGGGAAATCTTGCTGGCTCCAGGCGGCCGGGGACACACAACTGCCAGGGTGTCAAACACTTCAGCCTTCCCAGCCACGGATGGGTCGAAAGTCATCTTTATGGGCAGGTACCCATCATAAGGGAAACTCTGGGTTCCAAGTCCCCATATCTCCAGCTCTTCTATCTTCTGGATAGGCAGATGACTCAAGTGCCTATCATAGAAGTCCCGGTATAGTAAAGTCACCTGTGCTCCGGTGTCCAAAAGAGCTTTAGTATAGACTCCTTCCACTTGAATGGGCACAGTAGGAGACGGGCCCACCAGTTCCTTTGGGTATGGCCGGACTGGGGTCACCTCTTTTTTTTGGCTTTCGACCCTTGCCCTGCTCCTTTTGGACTTTAATTTTTCCTGAGCCTGGCATGCATTGACTTTCTCCCTCTCAATGGGGGCACAAACCCGCTGAGGGATGTTATTGTTCCTTTTAGGTGGATGTTCCTTCTTTGGGGTGCTGTACTTCCACTGAGGGGTCTTGCCCCCTCCCTCTGGGGTACATCTTGGTGGGGGTGTACTATACCTCCTCCTAGGAGTTTTGTCTCCTCCATTCTTGGCCTTTTTTTTTAGTTTGGAGCGCACTGAAGATGATGGGCACCCGGTTGACTCCTTCACCGGGGCCCTTTGGAGTTTCCCGCCGGCTTGCAATTATCTGTTCTCTTCTTCTTTGGGCTGGAGCATACGTTAGCAAAGTGGCCACTCCCTCCGCAGTTATAGCAAATCACCTCTTCTCGGTCCTGTAGGGAGGCCGGTGCTGAGGTGTTCGGGAACAACTCCTTTCTTGGGCTTGGTTTCTCTCGTCTTCTCTGATCTTTCTCCATCAAAGAGGTCAGCATCTCCAACACTTGGGCCATTTGCGATTTCAGAGTGTCAACCTCCGCATCTCTTTCTGGGCTCTTGACCGAATGGACCAACACTGGTACAGGTGTGACATTCGCCTTGGCCACCTGCTGATCTTCCTGCAGCGCCTCTTCGTCCCTAATAATTTTTATTAGATCAGAGTAGGTTAGTGACATTCCTCCTCCTGAGGTTTTCAGGTGCAGCCAGACCGGGTCTGAGCGCCGCGCTCCCCTCATGATCTGCTTCATGCGTGCTTCATCTGCATCTTTGGGCAGCATTCCCTTCTTCAGTACAATCTTGCATAACTGCCTGTTCAGCCTTCTAACATATTCTGACAGTTTCTCATTCGGCTGCTGGAGAGTGTGTTCAATTTGATAAATCATCTCTGACACCTTCTCCAGCTGACCAAACTCTTCCTGCAGCATGGCCAGGCAATCTTGAGCTGTACAGTTTTCATTTCCAAACCGGAAGCTCTTCACCGCTTCTGCCGCGGCACCTTTCAGACTTTCTAAGACTCGCTGTCTCTTCTGTGCCTCAGGCACCTCCCATGCTTCTACTGCCTGCAATGCCTGTTCCACCCAAGTGTCAAAATCTTCCTCCCCCGCAGGGACGGGGAGCTTCCCTGAGAAGGTGCTAAACTTCCGGTAACCGGCCTCCACATGCACCGTACTGCTTTTCTGGCACTTAATTACAAGGTCTCCTAGAGCATTCAACAATTCAGGCCCTATAGCGGCCAGTGGTGATCCCGGGCTTAATAGTTCCTTAAGCTTTTCTGCTTTAGGGGATAGTGGTGGAGATAATTGTGGGAGTGATGGCTTTGGTGTCTGAAACCATTCTTCCTTCACTGGCAGCGTATGTATCAAGGGATAGATCTGATTATCTATGGCTTGTATACTCTGACTTTTAAAATGCTCTGGGATTTCGTTTTTCCATTCTACCAGTGCGTATGTAAACGAGATCACTGGATCTGGCCTAAAATCCATCACCCATGCTTTGTGGCTCGGAGACAGTAACAATACGAGCTGTTTTATCTCCTCTTCCTTCCATCTTTCCCCCGGGAGTACAATGACTACCGCCGTGGTTGGATCGGCGCCAATCGCTGCGCACCACTGTGACATTGCCAGCGGGTCCATGCTGGTACTTCTGACCGGCTTTATTGCAGCGTGCAACGTACAAGGATCCCGGACTCGAGCCCCCACGTGTAGCGCTACCCCCAGTTAAGAGAGCCGCTGATATTGATTTGGGCCCTGTAGTGCACTGCTGTCAACCCCTGGCAATCAACTCTAACCTCCCGTGGCACAGCTGGTGATAGAGGGATAGGACCGCGTGACCGGAACTGTTGGTGACGCAGTCCTATAACAAACATACACAGAATATACTTTAAAACTCCTATTAAAGTAAGCGGAACTGACACCAAATGTACTTTACCCAGATATTTTACTGAGGCTAATGGGCAAGTAATAAACAACAGTATAACAAGTTGCAGATCCCTGCAATAAACAGTAATAAAGATAAACAGAGTAATCAGAATAATAAAGTATTGCTATGCAACTCTAGCGCTGCCCTTTTACAGCTACTTCCCCTCATGGGTAGACTAACACCCAGCAATGTCTACCTATGCAGTCAGGCCTGACTGATCTAAATGGAAGTTCAGTGAAACAATATTCGCTAGCAATCTTTTCGGTGGTGCACTTGAAGAACAACTTTGTAATCCCAACGAATAGTAAAGATAAAGGATCTGTCTTTAAACAGCTCTCACCACCTGGACAAGTCCAAGTCCGTTTCCTCCATCGATTCGTCTGGGAACAGGAATCCACCGACATCCAAGTCTTCAATCCTTCTGGTGTACTGCAGCAAGGAGGATTAGATGTCTCTAAGGCTCTGCTAGGCTGGCAGAGGGCTCTTTGGAAAGGAGCACACGGCCCAGGCTTCAGGCCTTGTGCACACAGCAGTTCAGCACAGAGATCCTCTTGCTAGGAGAGGGGTGTCCAAAGAGGCCGACCAAAACTCCGCCTCCCCTTTATAAAGTCTGCCCCAGCAGTCTCTGTTCTGGAGCAATGCACCCTGGGTGCTGCAAGATGTACTGGGAGATGTAGTCTCTCTCTCCTCTGCTTTCACTTCCATAATGTCTCTTTACTTCCTCCCGACTCACCTCTCACCTGGAACTTCTTGTCTCTCTGCATTAAAGGGGAACACCCCGCTACAAGTAGATTGCAGAATCAGGACTAACTCCTATTCTCTCCCTCACAGCAACAGCAGCCAGGATCCTTTCCCTACACTGTCTAAAAGCAGAGTGACGATCTGTGCTGTGTGCCTCTTTCTTATATAGAAGCTGGTCACATGCTGGGTCACATGTTGCACTGACCAATTACAGCCATGCCATTAGTAGGCATGGCTATGATGGCTTCTAAGGGCACACCAGCTAATCAAATGGTGATTGGCTGGCCCCTGAAGCATTTCTAACTGCGCCATTAAATTCCCGAATCCGAACCCGAACCCGGACTTTAGCGCAAAATCCGGGTCCGGGGTCGGGAAAACGCCAAAATTCGGTACGGACCCGAACTTTACAGTTCGGGTCCGCTCAACACTAATTGATACATGTCCCCTGGGGCAGGACCCAGGACCCCAAACATTTTTTAGGACAATAACTTGCATATTAGCCTTTATAATTAACACTTTAGATTTCGAACGTTCGAGTCCATTGTATTTAATAGGGTTCTAAATTTCACACGAACATTTTGTCTGTTCGCAGGTTCTGGTGCAAACCGAACAGGGGGGTGTTCGGCTCATCCCTGTTTACCGACATAAAACTGGCAACATGGGACACCGGGCAAACCAACGGATTGGGAGATTTACCCAGAGCTATCCATTGACCATTCCCCAAACCAAAAGTTTTCGATCTACAGATAAATAGTTGAAGACCATCAGATTCCAGAGACACATGGGAAAACAGTAAGAAAGACGGAGATGATCTGTTTTGGGCTGTAAATTCTCTGACTCAGAGAGCTCCAAAAAAGGTAACAGAGAAAGCTGCCCTAAAAAGCAAGAGTTTGAATGGGGAAAAACACACTTCCTCTAATGTAGAGAGCAGCTTGCTCAATAAATCAATTGAAATGGGGCGTCTGGAATCTTCAGTGGAGAGGGACTTCCTGAAACCCTTGAGGAACTGACTGACTGGGAAGAAAGAGGTCAAAGCTGGTAATCCTGCGAATTTTAGAAAAAATTATGCACCAGCCAACACCTTGCTCACTGAGGCAGGACTAAGGCCAGACCTAATTAGAAAGGATACAAAAGCTAAGGCGACATATGCATCAACTTCCAAAACATCTATAATCATGGAAGAGCAAAAGGAACACCATTTGGACCAGGCCAGATTGTATCCCAGCCATGTCTTCCGCGCTATCGAATTCTGGAGATAAGCAGCTATCAGTCCCATATCAAGCCCCAGAGGGAATCAGGGCAAGGGGTGCTGCATAGATCCGCTGATGGAGCCAACTCCCGGAATCTTCGGAACTGCAAACGAGATAAAGCGTCAGCTATGTTATTATCAATCCCAGATATGTGACGTGCTTTCAACCAGATATTAAATCGCATACAAGACTAGGAACCGTAAAAGTTTGATAACTAGCTCAGATTTCGATGACAACATATTGATAGCAAAGAGTACACCCTTGTTATCAGTATGTACGTTAACCCTATGATGCATAAACTGCTCTTTCCAGATCACAATTGAAACTACAACTGGGAACAACTCCAGGAGGACAATGTTATGTAAAATATCGTGATGCAACCAACTGGAGTGCCATTTAGAGGCGTCAGTGAAAAAATGTAATTGAAAATCGCTGGTAAAAGTTTGCTGCCAGACAGCTGACCCATTAAAGTTACAAAGAAAAGAGTCCCACATTTTTAAGGATTCTTTGACGCCTTTAGGGCTCTTTCACACGGGACGGATCCGTGAAGATCCGCCCGGTGAAGCTCCGCTTGCTCAGCGGGGATCGCTCCGTTGATCCCCGCTGAGCCGGCGGATGACTGGGCGGTCCCCGTACACTGTGCAGGGACCGCCCTGTCAGAGCGCCACTCTCCCCTATGGGGGGATCGGATGACGACGGACAGTAGAGTCTATTGTCATCCGATCCGCAGACGAAAGGAAAAATAGGGTTTTCCTCCGTCACACTTTTGCGGATCGGAGCGGGTCGGATGTCAGCAGACATGTCACCGCTGACATCCGTGGCTCCATAGGAGGACATGGAGCATCCATTCAGGTCCGCCTAAAAAACTGACTCACACTCCGTGTGAAAGGGGCCTTAGAGATGGAAACATGAGAAAGGGGGTTCTTAAGATCTTTATTAGCCAAAGTAAAACGTCTAGAAAAAATTCTGGCTATTGGAATAACCCTGGCTGCAAATGCAAACAGCCCCAAACAGGACTGGGCCTCCTTTAACAATACCTTGCGCTTAGCTAGAAATAGCGAGATCGGTACTCTCATACGATGCAATTTGTCCATGGGAAGTCTGAACTCCA
Organism: Rana muscosa; assembly: GCA_029206835.1. Classification (NCBI taxonomy): domain Eukaryota; kingdom Metazoa; phylum Chordata; class Amphibia; order Anura; family Ranidae; genus Rana; species Rana muscosa. The sequence continues at coordinate 362,157,523 of CM055118.1, read as the reverse complement.
TTAAGGATGAGTCGATGGTGATGCCCAAAAATTCTATAGAGGATGTAGGGAAAGCCGTCTTTTCATGTGCAATGGGAATACCAAAGGCATCACAAATACGAAAGAATTTGTTCAACGACTCAAGACATGAAGGGGAGTCAGCCGGCCCCACGAATAAAAAGTCATTTAAATAATGCAGGAATCCCCCAGCAAGGGAACGTTCGGACAGAACCCAATGTAAGAATTTAGAGAAGGCCTCAAAATAAAAACAGGATAACGAGAAACTCATGGGCATGCATTTATAAAAATAAAATTGGTCCTGAAAGTGGAAACCAAGGGAATTGAAACCTTGTGGGTGGACGGGAAGCAGACGAAAGGCAGATTTGATGTCCACTTTTGCTAACAGAGCACCCTGCCCAAAAAAACGTAATAGTATCAGTGCTTCATCAAAAGAAGAATATGAAACCGGAGCTATAACTTCCAAAACCTCATCATTAAGTGACGCATCCTCTGGATATGATAAATGGTGGATGAGCCTGAAACTGCCCTGCTCCCTTTTGGGAACACTGCCCAAAGGGGAGAGGCGGAAGTTTGCAAAAGGTGTGTGAAGGAAAGGGCCAGCTACTCTTCCCTCCACAACTTCCTTAGAAATCTTATCCGAGACAATCTCAGGGGGGGTCTTAGCTGAACATAAATTCTTAACCAAAGTGCATCCCAACCCAGAAAAGGAGGGAGCCAAGAAGCCTACTCTGAAACCATCAATTAGCAGCTGAGCCATTGTGCGATCTGGGTAAAGATCTAACCATGCTAGCATTCTTGGCAAGCTCACTGGTGTCATGGCCTTTTCCAACAGCATCGGGGGGTAGCGATGGGAGAGAAGCTGCTGATGATTTTCAAAAACATTTACTAGCGGGATTGTTTCCGCCACAAATTAGAGAACTCATGCCTGTATCTGCAGTTTGCCAAAAATTTGCATTGCCCTTCATTAAAGGCAAAGCAGAAACCTTTCTGAAAGGCATTTTGCAGGCTAGCCACTGCCCGGGGTGTGAATTGTGGCTTTTGTGGTAGCATGAGATTCAACCATAAACCCACATCTTTGCAACCGCATTGTAATGTCGGGTGAACTGCTAACTTCTGTCTGAAATTCTCGTCATAGGTGAACCATGCTGTACCACCAAAATGACGGAAGGCTTCCGCGACTATGTCCATGTGCTGAAATAGACTGAAAACTATTTTCAGGAAAATGTTCTCCCAGCACAGCTGCATGAATGCAGAAAGCCTGCAGCCAATTCTGAAAGGTTTTGGGGACAGCCCTCCCCCTATCCTCTTCAGTGCGGTCCTCTGATTTCCTGTCAGATCTGGCGAGGAACTCCTTGGGTGCTGGCAATAGTGACAGCAAATCAATGAAATCGCCCCCCCAAATCTTCTCATTGACCGAATTGGCCAAGTGAAAGACTAGGGGTGAAATCTCACACGGTATAGGAGTCTTAAAGGAGGACTCTGCCACTACAGAATGTGCGGCGTGTGAAACAGGAATAAAAGATTTGTGAGCCTGAACAAGCTTCCTAGCCATGATATTTAAACCATCCTTACAATTTACACCCAATGGGTATCTGATAAATTGTGCAAAATTGGACTAATAATATCATCCATGTCATTACACTGAAAAAGGCTGTCATTCTGCACAACTGCACCATGTAAATGTGCCCCACTTGACTCAGCACCAGAAAACTGTGCTCCTTCAGCCTCTTTAACACAAGCACCAACCGTGTGTGCCCCTTGAAGGTTATTCAAAATATTAGATAATGATTTAACCAGACCATTAAATTCAGAAACATTAACTTGAGAGAGTGTCTCACCTAAAGGAAGACTCCTGGGTTGCTCACTCCTAGCCGCTGCAGCCTCTGCAGGCTGAGTAGCGCCAGGTTGTTCCATGAGGGGGTCATGACTGTGAGGAACGCCACCAGCTCTCCCTGTCCCTCCAGGCCGTGGAGAAGCATCCGTCCTTTGTTTCTTCTTCTTTCTACCCGGCTGTTTGCGAGGAATGCGCATGCTCGCTCCTGGCTCCTCCATTTTCTTGTGGGCTGTGACGGCAGACGGACCAGGCGGGGCCTCTGCATAACCGACCTCCAGGCATTGAAGAAGCCACTCCTCACCCCGGAACTATCGGCCTTTTCAATGAGGCGGCGGAGTAGGCTCTCCCTCTTCTCAGGCGGATGGCGCTTCATCCTTCCGAGTCCCGGTCCTGTTCCTCAGGGTCTGCAGGTAATGGCCGGACTGATCCTTTTATCTCCTTCAGAATCATGGGCTTTTGCTACCCGCTCAATTCCACCAATCCACTGCTTGTTGCTGTGCAGGGGAAGCTATGCCGTAACCAATGGCAATCCTGTAAAACAGCATAAGAAACCTTTGCATTCCCCTTTGAGCTCTCCCATGTGGGTCCCGCATATTGCATGGACCTGTCATTCTCTTCACTACAAAGTGTCCTGTCAAAAAATTGGAGTAGTATATTTAGCTAAATGTCTATGTGGTAGTTTTTACATAGGAAAGACTAAAGCCCTGTACACACGATCGGATAACCTATGGATTTTCGTCCGATGGATTTGACCATCGGAAATCCGATGAAACTGTTTTCTTTCTCGTACATCACGGGACACAGAGCGACATAGTCATTACTAATGGGTTATATAGATACCGTCAGGTGCTGGCACTGGCAACTTCCAAAACCGGAAGTACCCTCCCCTTTATAAGCCCCTCCCATCCGGGAGCACCTCAGTTTTTTGCCAGTGTCTAAGGTGTTGGCCAAGAAGAAACATGTGTTTTTCACTGAGCTTGCGTACAGGTTCTTTTGGGCCTCAGTAAGCTATTCCGGATCCGAACAAAAAAGCTTCATAGCTAAACGGTCGGTACCCGGGCCTTGCAGAGAAGAGCAAGGTTTTGCCTGTAATGCTTCTCTTAGGAGAGCTGGACCCTGGGATCCAGAGCTCTGGTCATACCCACGACCAAGATGTTTTCTGTGCAGGGTGCTATACAGGTCCAGGGGAGTGGAATCCTTGGGAACCCGGTCCCTGAAGGTTTGATTACAATGCCTGCCGTGATAGGTGAAGTTTGGGCTTTTGTGGACCAAACAAAGTCCTGCGGCGGGGAACAGGTAAGTGGGGGCCCCCAGGAACTTGGTTCTATTGGGGGACCCCCAAGCCTAATTTGTCTTTCTGTCTGTTACCTAATGGTATTCCCGCAAAATTCTGTGCATGCCTGTAACTACTAAAAAAAAATGTAATAATTTTTAATGGTGGTCAAGAAAAAAAAAAAAAAAAAAAATTTTTATATATATATTTAATGTATTAGACTGCGGTACCTGTGTTTGTCCACTAGAGGCCGCTGTGGAATGTTTTCTTGTCATGTGGACTAGCTTCTTCTCAGCAGAGCAAAGTCCAGGCAGATGGTGAGTTCTCTTATAGGAAACTGCTTCCTCTGCCATGTTGCAGTGCTCGTCCATCCCCCGGCCTGCGGCAAAGAGGGGCCCTGGCTCCTGTCCCTTGTTACCATTTTTTGAAATTAGCGCCGAAGGCGCACGTGGCCGCGCGCGTGCACGCGCCTCTATATATAGAGGTGAGCCGGGAAAGGGGGCGGAGCCTGGGGGATGACGCTCTGTGCGCGCCGCAGCGCTTCTGCGCATGTGCGGGCGTCCCAGCAGTTTAAAAAAACCACAATATTGTAGTGAGCTGGCTATGAAGTACAGAGACAGAGCTGGCAACATTTAAAGGCATACAGCAAGCGGTTGATACAGGCATCCCCTAGAAAGGCACATTAGTAGACACCAACTGTTTCTTATAGCAGCATTTATGCTAGACTATTATCAGTAACTGGTGTATTTCGGCTGGAATACCTCAGCTTTGTGGCTTAGGAATATGCCGTCTAAAAACTCCGGGACTAGAAATTCCAGGAGGAATAGGGGGTCTCCATCGGGCTCTGAGGATCTTGGGCATGCTTTGGCTGCACCAGTCTCCCCTGAAGAATCAGAGGTTAGTGACCGTAGAGCACCCTCAGGAGTACCTGGTACTGTGGCTGTCCTCAGTTCACCTGCTCCTGTGTATGTAACAGAGGAGGTTTTTTCCTCAGCTCTGGGAGGGCTGGAAGAGAGATTGTCAGCATTGATCGCTGCTTCCCTGTCACAGGAGAAAAGCGCTCGATCTCCGTCTCCCCCCTCAGAGTGCCTGTTAACAGAGCAACAGTCCCATACAGAGGTCGACCTACCTGAGGGGGATCAGGATGAGGTCGATTCGGTTGCAGAGGAATCAACAGTGGCAGTCCATGACTAATATGGTCCGATCAGCATTTAAAATGCCACTTGCGGAGCCATCCTCCACTTCTGTCTCCTCGTTGGGGTCGCTAAAAGCTCCCCAGACTGTTTGTTCCTTTCCGATCCATCCTTTACTGGAGGGGCTCATTTACCAGGATTGGGAGCATCCTGACAAAATATTTACTCCCCCCCAAGAGATTTCCGGTGGTCTATCCCATGGAGGATAAGTTCATCAGAAAATGGAGGGTCCCTACAGTGGACGCAGCCATCTCTTGTGTGAATAAATCACTGACATGTCCGGTGGAAAATGTCCAAATGTTCAAGGACCCAATAGATAAAAAATTGGAGTCCTTATTAAAATCTGCTTTTTCTACAGCAGGATTGGTGACACAACCAGCAGTGGCAGCTATTGGGGTCTGCCAAGCAGTGAAGGATCAGTTGAAACAGGTCTTAAGGGACTTGCCGGATCAGCAGGCTCTTGCCCTAGCTGATCTACCTAGAGCCTTATGCTTTGCGGTGGACGCTATAAAGGATTCAATCCATCAGGCCTCCCGCCTTACGCTGTCTGTAGTACATATGCGCAGGCTTCTATGGCTCAAAAACTGGTCTGCTGAAGCTCCCTGTAAAAAATTGCTGGTTAGCTTCCCATTTCATGGGGAGCGCTTATTCGGGGAAGACCTGGACAAGTATATCCAGAGAATTTCCAGCGGTAAAAGTACACTTTTGCCGGTTAAAAATAGAGTTAGAGGTCCCTCTTTTAAGAGGCCGGCTTCTCCAGTCCCTAGGACATCGGCTGTGAAACAGTTCCGACGGCCTCCTCGGTCAAATCCCGGAGGTAGAAATCAGGGACAGTTGCAGGGTAACAAAAAGCCCTGGAGCAGGAGAGGTACAAAACCTCCCCCAAAGTCAAATGCATGAAGGGTTGCCCCCACCCAATCGGGTGGGGGGAAGACTTCAGTTGTTCACAGAGACCTGGCGGGACACGATCCGAGACAGATGGGTGCTCTCCGCAGTAAATCTGGGATACAAATTGGAGTTAAAAAACTCCCCTTCTTCCCGCTTTATAAGGTCAAACGTGCCAAGGGATCCCCAGAAGAGAGGATCCCTCCTGTTGGCACTAGAACAATTATTGCTTCAAGCAGTAATTATAGAGGTTCCCCTGGAAGAGTGGGGGTTCGGGTTTTACTCAAACCTCTTTACAGTTCCGAAGCCAAACGGGGACGTGAGGCCCATACTAAATCTAAAAGGGCTAAACAAATTCCTGCATATCAGGACTTTCCGGATGGAGTCGATCCGATCGGTAGCCACTGCCCTACAAGGGGAGGAATGGTTAGCCTCGATCGACATCAAGGATGCTTATTTGCACATTCCCATCTTTCCAGCCCACCAAAAATTTCTACGCTTTGCGGTAGAAGGCCGCCATTTTCAGTTCAGAGCCTTACCCTTCGGTCTGGCCACAGCACCAAGAGTGTTCACAAAAATTTTGGCCCCATTATTGGCCAATCTAAGAACACGAGGTGTAACGATAATGGCATATCTAGACGACTTGTTGCTGATAGACCACTCAGTGGAAAAACTAGAAGTGGTTGTTCACGAGACAATCAAGTATCTGGAATATCACGGTTGGATTATCAACCGAGACAAGTCAGCCCTAAAGCCAGTCAAAAGTCTGGAATACTTGGGGCTAAGGCTGGATTCAGACCAGAGAAAAATTTTCTTGCCTCAAGAAAAGGGGTCATCTTTGAGAGATTTGATCCACTTAGTGGGCTCAAAAAGACAGCCATCCATACGCCTGTGCATGAGGCTGCTGGGAAAGATGGTGGCATCATTCGAAGCAGTACCCTACGGTCAATTCCATTCAAGGAAGTTGCAAAGGGCCATACTGTCAGCCTGGAACAAAAAAGTTCAGGCTCTGGACTTACCAATGTCCTTGTCCCCTTCCGTTCGCAGGAGCCTCCGCTGGTGGTTGGTTCCCCAGAATCTGGAAAAAGGGAAATCCTTCAGTCCGATTTCCTGGAAGGTGGTCACTACAGATGCCAGCCTTGTAGGCTGGGGAGCAGTACTGGAGCAATGGTCTCTCCAGGGCAAGTGGTCAGAAGCAGAAAAGGCCCTGCCCATCAATCTCTTAGAGATACGAGCAGCCCGGTATGCCCTAGTAGCTTGGACATCCAAACTCCAAGGGTCCCCTGTCAGAGTTCAGTCAGACAATGCCACAGCAGTGGCATATATCAATCGTCAGGGGGGCACCAGGAGTCGTGCAGCCCAAAGGGAGGTAAATTACATCCTGAGATGGGCAGAAAGATATGTCCCAGCCATATCTGTGGTATTCATTCCAGGGGTGGAGAATTGGAAGGCGGACTTTCTAAGTCGCCAACAATTATGCCCAGGGGAATGGTCCCTTCATCCCGAGGTTTTCCGGACAATATGTCAGCGGTGGGGAACACCGGATGTAGATCTGCTAGCATCCAGATTCAACGCAAAGGTGGACAGGTTTGTCTCTTGGACAAGGGATCCCCTAGCTTGCGGCTCGGATGCCCTAGTGTTCCCTTGGGATCAGTTCAAGCTGATATATGCATTCCCACCGCCACAATTGTTACCTCGATTACTCCGCAGAATCAGGGTAGAAAAGAAACCAGTGATTCTGGTGGCTCCAGCGTGGCCCCGAAGAGCATGGTACGCGGAGATTGTAAAAATGTCTGTGGGGAGTCCTTGGACCCTCCCACATCGTCCGGACCTGCTTTCGCAGGGACCGATATACCACCCTTCCTTACCAGCCCTAGGTTTGACGGCCTGGCTATTGAAGCCCACATTCTAAAAAAGAGAGGGCTCTCTAATGCTGTGGTGTCTACCATGATCAATGCCAGGAAACCGGTATCCAGGCAGATCTACTATAGAATCTGGAAGGCGTACATCGCCTGGTGTGAGGCCAGGAAATGGCATCCACGTAAATACGTAATAGGTAGGATTCTGGACTTCCTACAATGGGCTGTAGATAGGAAGCTTGCCTTGAGTACTATCAAGGGTCAGATTTCGGCCTTGTCAATATTTTTTCAAAGGCCCTTGGCTTCGCATTCACTAGTCAAAGCTTTCATACAAGGAGTGATGCGTATTAGTCCTCCGGTTAATATTCCCATATGTCCATGGGATCTAAACTTGGTTCTGTCAGTTCTACAGAAACAACCATTTGAACCATTACAGCATATTTCCTTGGTTCTTCTCACCAGGAAATTGATTTTTCTAGTAGCCATTTGTTCGGCTAAAAGAGTATCGGAATTAGCAGCTATGTCCTGTAAGGAGCCATATCTGGTTATCCATAAGGACAGAGTAGTGTTACGTCCTCATCCAGCCTTTCTTCCTAAGGTGGTATCGAGTTTTCATTTGAACCAAGATGTGGTTCTTCCTTCTTTTTTCCCCAAACCTACTTCGGTAGAGGAAAAGTTATTGCATTCTTTGGATGTAGTAAGAGCAGTTAAAGCTTATCTAAAAGCCACTGCTCAGATTCGCAGAACGGATACTTTGTTTATTCTGCCGGAAGGCCCCAGAAAGGGTCAGGCAGCGTCAAAATCTACTTTAGCCAAGTGGATTCGACAGGTCATAATACAAGCCTATGGCTTGAGAAGTAGACCGCCTCCGTTCAAAGTTAGGGCGCACTCCACGAGAGCAGTTGGAACTTCATGGGCAGTGCATCACCAGGCCTCCCTGGCTCAAATCTGTAAGGCCGCAACATGGTCTTCGGTACACACGTTTACTAGGTTCTACCAGGTGGACGTTAGAAGTCAGGAGGATGTCGCCTTTGGGCGCAGTGTGTTGCAGGCCGCAAAAGATCCTCATGTCTGATAGCGCTCAGCTTATATATGGTGTATCCCCCCCCTCATTTGGCATTGCTTTAGGACATCCCATTAGTAATGACTATGTCGCTCTGTGTCCCGTGATGTACGAGAAAGAAAATAGGATTTTTATAACAGCTTACCTGTAAAATCCTTTTCTTGGAGTACATCACGGGACACAGAGCTCCCGCCCCTCTTTAGGGACACTTATTGCTTTGCTACAAAACTGAGGTGCTCCCGGATGGGAGGGGCTTATATAGGGGAGGGTACTTCCGGTTTTGGAAGTTGCCAGTGCCAGCACCTGACGGTATCTATATAACCCATTAGTAATGACTATGTCGCTCTGTGTCCCGTGATGTACTCCAAGAAAAGGATTTTACAGGTAAGCTGTTATAAAAATCCTATTTTTCATCAGTCTTGGCCACACACCATCAGTCAAAAAACCGACGGCAAGAAAACGACGGCACGTTCAAAACGTACGACGCGCTATAAAAGGGGCGAACAAATCTAATGGCGCCACCCCTTGGGCTGCTTTTGCTGATTTCGTGTTACCGCGTGTTAGTAAAAGTTTGGTGAGAGCCGATTTGCGCTTTTCAGTCTCCGTGCTTTGCAGATCGTTTCCTGGTGCTCAGTTTGTGCTTGTGGGTTTGTATTTGTGATTCAGTGTGTGCAGTCAGGTCGTTACTGCCTTGCAGTGCCTTCTTGGCCGTTAGTTAACTGTTTTTCAGATCGTTCTTTTCAAGCCTTGCTGTTCCACGTTGCGTTCTGTTTGAGTGCGTTCTGACCAGCCGACCGGTTTAAAACCATGTTTGAAGTGCGTTCTCATTCTCGAGCTCGTGCTGGCTTTGGGCTTGGTGTTGCAGTTAACACTGTATCCCGAGTTCAGTCTGTGAACAGGGTGAGGAGGAGTTCATGGACTAAGAATTGGTTGCTCCAGCGGGACCAATTCTCTCATGTGCCTCTGCTGCGGGAAATCCATGAGAATAATCCCGATGATTTCAGGAATTATCTCAGGATGACAGACCCCGTATTTCACCGTCTGTTGGATTTGCTGTCCCCCTATATCACGAGGCAGGACACTGTGATGCGCCAGGCCATCACTGCCGAGCAGAGGCTTATTGCCACGTTGAGATACCTGGCGACTGGGAGAAGCTTGCAGGACCTCAAGTTCTCAACAGGCATCTCCCCCCAGGCTCTCGGGATCATTATCCCTGAGACGTGTTCGGCCATCATTCAGGTCCTGCAGAAAGACTATATGAAGGTAATTTTGCTCCTTTAACCTCACATTATATGTTTTGATTGTTTTTGAATCTTCTTTTTTTTTTTCCTCCTAACACAAATATGCCTGTTTGTAATATCCTGGTAATGTCCCCATTTTCTGCATGCCTTTTTTTTACCTGTAAAGCCCTTTTTGGGCCCTACATGCCTATTTCCCTTCACTAACCTCTCCAGCATGCTATCATGGGTGCAAACCCAGCTAGCCTTCTATTTTCCTTTTCATTTTTGGGGGGTCATAGCCCTTGTAGTTTGACAACCCTCCCTCCCTCCCCCTAAAGATGTTAAACAATTTTTAGTTCTCAATCAAGCTCAGCAGAGTGGTAGAGCGTTTTTTTTGATCCCCACAATCACCTTAGCCCCCCCCCCTTAGATTATTTTAGAATGTCCACTCAGTGGGGGTGAGGCATCTGCTAAATGGGCCTTTGTTTATTGGTCGGAAAAACTCCCTTAACCACTTAACGACCGCCCACCGCCGATTTACGTCGGCAGAATGGCACGGACAGGCAGAATCACGTAGATCTACGTGACTGCCTTTGTACAGTTGGGGGGTCCATCCGGACCCCCCTTCTGTGCCGTGAGCGGTCGTTACTTCACCGGGAGCGATCCCAGATGAGGGGGCGGCCTTTCGATTCCGGCCCCCCCCTCGCGATCGCTCCCGGCGAATGGAAATGCCTCCTCTGTCTGTTTCAGACAGAGGAGGCAGGAGGAAGTGATGTCATCTCCTGTGCGGCGCTCACATATACCGAGCGCCGTACAAGAGAAGACATCAGGTCAGTGAGCACAACACTACACTGACACCAGGACACATAGGAACACTAATCGCCCCCCCCAGGACCCCCAGACCCCCCCAGATCACCCCCCAGATCACCCCCCAGCCCCCAGTCACAGTGTCACTGATTGCAGTGACCATTTATTTAGTGATCACTGCAATCAGTGACATTTGTGACTGTGAAAGTGTCACTAAAGTTTAGTTTTAGGTCCAGTGTAGCCCCCTAACCCCCCCTAATAAAGGTTTAACCCCCTGATCACCCCCCAGATAACCCTTTCACCCCCTATCACCGCTGTCGCTATGCGATAATTTTTCTGATGGCTGTCTTAGCATCAGTGATGGCGATCGGTAGCCAGTAATTTTTTTTAGGTTCGCCGCAGGTTTTTATAGCGTCGGGTACCCCAATATATTATCTAATAAAGGTTCAACCCCCTTGATCGCCCCCCAGGTAACCCTTTCACCCCCTATCACCGCTGTCGCTAATCGATCGTTTTTCTGATGCTGTCTTAGCATCAGTGATGGCGATCGGTAGCCAGTAATTTTTTTTAGGTTCGCCGCAGGTTTTTATAGCGTCAGGTACCCCAATATATTATCTAATAAAGGTTAAACCCCCTTGATCGCCCCCCAGGTAACCCTTTCACCCCCTATCACCGCTGTCGCTATGCGATCATTTTTCTGATGGCTGTCTTAGCATCAGTGATGGCGATCGGTAGCCAGTAATTTTTTTTAGGTTCGCCGCAGGTTTTTATAGCGTCGGGTACCCCAATATATTATCTAATAAAGGTTTAACCCCCTTGATCGCCCCCCAGGTAACCCTTTCACCCCCTATCACCGCTGTCGCTAATCGATCGTTTTTCTGATGCTGTCTTAGCATCAGTGATGGCGATCGGTAGCCAGTAATTTTTTTTAGGTTCGCCGCAGGTTTTTATAGCGTCAGGTACCCCAATATATTATCTAATAAAGGTTAAACCCCCTTGATCGCCCCCCAGGTAACCCTTTCACCCCCTATCACCGCTGTCGCTATGCGATCATTTTTCTGATGGCTGTCTTAGCATCAGTGATGGCGATCGGTAGCCAGTAATTTTTTTTAGGTTCGCCGCAGGTTTTTATAGCGTCGGGTACCCCAATATATTATCTAATAAAGGTTTAACCCCCTTGATCGCCCCCCAGGTAACCCTTTCACCCCCTATCACCACTGTCACTAAGCGATCGTTTTTCTGATCGCTGTCTTCGTGTCGGTGATGCCAATCGGTAGCCAGTCATTTTTTTTAGGTTCGCCGCAGGTTTTTATAGCGTCAGGTACCCCCAAATATGATCTAATAAAGGTTTTAACCCCCTAATTGCCCCTAGTTAACCCTTTCACCAGTGATCACCATATAAGTGTTACGGGTGACGCTGGTTAGTTAGTTTGCTTTTTATAGTGTCAGGGCACCCGCCGTATATAACCCAATAAAGGTTTAACCCCCTGATCGCCCGGTGGGTGATATCAATTAGGTTTTAGCGTCAGAGAGGGTCTGCGTCACACCCCAGGCAGCGTCAGGTTAGTGCCAGTAACGCTAACACCCACGCGTAAAGCATACACCCCCCTTAGTGGTATAGTATCTGAACAGATCAATATCTGATCTGATCAGATCTATACCAGCGGTTTAGGGTTCCCAAAAACGCAGTGTTAGCGGGATCAGCACAGATACCTGCTAGCACCTGCGTTTTGCCCCTCCGTCCAGCCCAGGCCACCCAAGTGCAGTATCGATCGATCACTGTCACTTACAAAACACAACACACATAACTGCAGCGTTCGCAGAGACAGGCCTGATCCCTGCGACTCCAGTGCTGTAGGAGGTGATTTCACCACCACAGTTAAAAAAAAAAAAGCATATATGCCGAAGCATGGGGGCAGCAGGGGCAGCAGGGCGGAGGAGCAATTTTGCTCCTAATGCCGCATACATACGGTCGAAATTCCGACGGAGGCTTGCCCGTGGAAACGTTTGACCATGTGTGTGCGGCATAACTTTTTTGCGGGAGGATGCCCCCATGCTTCGGCATATATAAATGGTGCATGTATGCCCATCATTAGAAGTGGGTGGATGAAGGGCGGTATTCTAATGGTGGGCATACCCACCAATCAATCTCTTTTTTCGTTCAGCCAACAGGCTGCATGAAAAAAAAAGATTACAATACATGTCCAACAAGGACCAGCAACGTACTGGTATGTTGCTGGACTTTGAATGGTTATACCAGATTGATGCCTGCGGGTTTAGGCATCATCTTGGTATCATTCTTTTCAGCCAGCGGCCGGCTTTCATGTAAAAGCAATCACAGCGGCTAATTAGCCTCTGGACTGCTTTTACAAGCAGTGGGAGGGAATGTCCCCCCCCGGATATAAAAAGCGCCATTGGGAAATTGGGAAAGCATTTTATCACACCGATCTTGGTGTGGTCAGATGCTTTGAGGGCAGAGGAAAGATCTAGGGTCTAGAAGACCCCAGTTTTTTCAAAAAAAGAGTACCTGTCACTACCTATTGCTATCATAGGGGATATTTACATTCCCTGAGATAACAATAAAAATTATAAAAAAAAAAATATATGTAAGGAACAATTTAAAAATAAAATAAAAAAGCAAAATTAATAATAAAAAAAAAAAAAAAAAAAAAAAAAGCACCCCTGTCCTGCCCTGCTCTTGCCCAATGGCGAACGCAAGCGTTGGTCTGGCGTCATATGTAAACAGCAATTGCACCATGCATGTGAGGTATCACCGCGAAGGTCAGATCGAGGGCAGTCATTTTAGCAGTAGACCTCCTCTGTAAATCTAACGGGGTAATCTGTAAAGGCTTTTAAAGGCTTTTAAAAATGTATGTAGTTTGTCGCCAATGCGCGTTTGTGCGAAATTTTAAAGCATGTCGTGTTTGGTATCTATGTACTCGGCCTAAGATCATCTTTATTATTTCATCAAACATTTGGGCAATATAGTGTGTTTTAGTGCATTAAAATTAAAAAAAGTGTATTTTTTCCCCAAAAAATGCGTTTGAAAAATCGCTGCGCAAATACTGTGTAGAAAAAAAAAATGCAACACCCACCATTTTAATCTGTAGGGCCTTTGCTTTAAAAATATATATAATGTTTGGGGGTTCAACATAATTTTCTTGCAAAAAAAAAATATGTTTTCATGTAAACAAAAAGTGTCAAAAAGGGCTTTGTCTGCAAGTGGTTAGAAGAGTGGATGTAAGCTTCCTAATGTTGTGTATAAAATGCCAGAACAGTTCAAAACCCCCCCAAATGACCCCATTTTGGAAAGTAGACACCCCAAGCTATATACTGAGAGGCATGTCGAGTCCATGGAATATTTTATATGTTGACACAAGTTGTGGAAAAAAGACAATTTTTTTTTTTTTATTTTTTTTTTGCACAAAGTTGTCACTAAATGATATATTGCTCAAACATGCCATGGGCATATGTGGAATTACACCCCAAAATAAATTCTGTTGCTTCTCCTGAGTACAGGGATACCACATGTGTGAGACTTTTTGGGAGCCTAGCCGCGTACGGGACCCCAAAAACAAAGCACCGCCTTCAGGCTTTCTAAGGGTGTAAATTTTTGATTTTACTTCTCACTGCCTATCACAGTTTCGGAGGCCATGGAATGCCCAGATGGCACAAAACCCCCCCAAATGACCCCATTTTGGAAAGTAGACACCCCAAGCTATTTGCTGAGAGGTATTGTGAGTATTTTGCAGATCTCGCTTTTTGTCACAAAGTTTTGAAAATTGAAAAAAAAAAAAAAAAATTTTCTTTCTTCATTTTCAAAAACAAATGAGAGCTGTAAAATACTCACCATGCCTCCTCAGCAAATAGCTTGGGGTGTCTACTTTCCAAAATGGGGTCATTTGGGGGGGTTTTGTGCTATTTTGGCATTTTATGGCCTTAGAAACTGTGATAGGTAGTGAGGAGTGAAATCAAAAATTTGTGCCTAGAAATCCTGAAGGCGGTGCTTGGTTTTCGGGGTCCCGTACGCGGCTAGGCTCCTAAAAAGTCCCACACATGTGGTATCCCTGTACTCAGGAGAAGCAGCAAAATGTATTTTGGGGTGCAATTCCACATATAACCATGGCATGTGTGAGCAATATATCATTTAGTGACAACTTTTTGTAATTTATTTTTTATTTTTATTTTTTGTCATTATTCAATCACTTGGGACAAAAAAAAAAAATATTCAACGGGCTCAACAGGCCTCTCAGCAATTTCCTTGGGGTGTCTACTTTCTAAAATGGGGTCATTTGGGGGGGGTTTTGTGCTATTTTGGCATTTTATGGCCTTCGAAACTGTGATAGGTAGTGAGGAATGAAATCAAAAATTTGCGCCCTTAGAAATCCTGAAGGCGGTGCTTGGTTTCCGGGGTCCCGTACGTGGCCAGGCTCCTAAAAAGTCCCACACATGTGGTATCCCCGTACTCAGGAGAAGCAGCAAAATGTATGTTGGGGTGCAATTCCACATATAACCATGGCATGTGTGAGCAATATATCATTTAGTGACAACTTTTTGTAATTTTTTTTTTTTTTTTTTTTTTTTGTCATTATTCAATCACTTGGGACAAAAAAAAAAAATATTCAATGGGCTCAACATGCCTCTCAGCAATTTCCTTGGGGTGTCTACTTTCCAAAATGGGGTCATTTGGGGGGGTTTTGTACTGCCCTGCCATTTTAGCACCTCAAGAAATGAGATAGGCAGTCATAAATTTAAAGCTGTGTAAATTTCAGAAAATGTACCCTAGTTTGTAAACGCTATAACTTTTGCGCAAACCAATAAATATACGTTTATTGACATTTTTTTTACTAAAGACATGTGGCTGAATACATTTTGGCCTAAATGTCTGACTAAAATTGAGTTTATTCGATTTTTCTTATAACAAAAAGTAGAAAATATCATTTTTTTTCAAAATTTTCGGTCTTTTTCCGTTTATATCGCAAAAAATAAAAATCGCAGAGGCAATCAAATACCATTAAAAGAAAGCTCTATTTGTGGGAAGAAAAGGACGCAAATTTCATTTGGGTACAACATTGCATGTCCGCACAATTTACAGTTAAAGCAGCGCAGTGCCGAATCCCAAAAACAGGCCTGGTCCTAATGGCCCGAAATGGTCCGGGGCTTAAGTGGTTAAATAATAATGTTAGAATGATGTTGGTCACAAATGTTTTTGTGTGTAATCTGCTTGCACTGTAAACCTAAACCGTACTAATGTCTTCTTTTTGTTTGACTCCACAGTTCCCTAGCACACCACAGGAATGGCTGACTGTGGCCTCCCAATTTTCCCAGCGGTGGGATTTCCCCAACTGCTAAGGGGCAATTGATGGGAAGCACGTCCACACAGTGCCGCCACCCCGTTCGGGGTCATACTATTTCAACTATAAAGGTTTTAATAGCATAGTGTTAATGGCGGTGGTGTCGGCACGGTACGAGTTCCTGTATGTGAACGTGGGGAAGAACGGCCGGATGTCCGATGGCGGATCATTCGCGGAGACGGAGTTCGCTCACCGTCTGCAGGCTGGGGGTCTTGCACTGCCTCCAGATGCAGAGAACGTTGAAGGGCTCCCGTTCGTTTTCATTGCGGATGAGGCTTTTGGACTAGGACCACACCTGATGCGGCCGTTTCCCCAACGCACCCTCACCCCGGAGAGGAGGGTTTTTAATTACCGGCTGGCCAGAGCCCGGAGAGTTGTGGAGAATGCCTTCGGGATAATGGCCAGCCGGTTCCGCCTGTTCCAGACAGCGATAAATTTGGCGGATTATAAACTGAACCACATCGTCTACTGCTGCTGCTTGTTGCACAATTTTCTTCGCAAATTTGCGACAAATTATGTCTCATCGTTTGGGCCTGAGGCTGGTCCATCAGAACTGATTAATCTGACCGGCCTCAGCACTGCCCGTACTGGCTTGGCCCCCCAAAGTGCCCGTGAAGTACGCCAGAAATACGTAGAGTACTTCACGGGTAGGGGGGCCATCGCAATGCCAGACCACATCTGACCGAGGATTTTACCTTTTTAAAATAAAGCAAAAAATTTGAATTCCTTAAAACTTGTGTTGTCATTCTTGTATTTTGGGTTTATGTGTCTCCCAGGTTCTAGTAGTGCCAAGTGTATTTGTCCTTAGTAGGGATGAGCTTCGTGTTCGAGTCGAACATACGTTCGACTCGAACATCGGCTGTTCGATCGTTCGACGAAGATCGAACGATTTGGGCCGTTCGCGCCAAATTCGAGTGACGCGAACGGCCCACAATGCACTACGCCATCGCAGTGTCATCCAGGCGCTGTGATTGGCCAAGCATGCACTGTGACCCCGCATGCTTGGCCAATCACAGCGCCGGCAGCGAGGAGAGCAATGATTGGCCACAGGCAGGATGCCTGTGGCCAATTATTGCTGAGGGGGTTTAGTACACGCCCCACACTATAAAAGGCCGCCAGCGCGGCGGCCTTGTGTAGTGTGTTCCGGACCGGAGTAGGGAAAGAGAAGCATAGGCAGGGACAGTGTCATTATTTTTCCTTTACATAATCCTGGATTCCTTGTGTTTAGGGACAGATAAGGATAGGTAGGGAGAGTGTCAGTGACAGTGTGTATTCTGTGCTAATCCTTGTTTGTAGGGACAGAGAGGTACAGTGAGGGAAAGTGTCAGTGTGCTTTTCTGTTCTAAACCAATCTTGCTGAACCATATTTTCAATCCTTGAGTTGAGGGACAGAGAGGTACAGTGAGTGAAACTGACAGTGTGCTATTCTGTTCTAAACCAATTTTGCTCTTCCATATTTTCAATCCTTGAGTTGAGGGACAGAGAGGTACAGTGAGTGAAACTGACAGTGTGCTATTCTGTTCTAAACCAATTTTGCTCTTCCATATTTTCAATCCTTGAGTTGAGGGACAGAGAGGTACAGTGAGTGAAACTGACAGTGTGCTATTCTGTTCTAAACCAATTTTGCTGAACCATATTTTCAATCCTTGAGTTGAGGGACAGAGAGATACAGTGAGTGAAACTGACAGTGTGCTGTTCTGTTCTAAACCAAATTTGCTGTTCCATATTTTCAATCCTTGAGTTGAGGGACAGAGAGGTACAGTGAGTGAAACTGACAGTGTGCTATTCTGTTCTAAACCAATTTTGCTCTTCCATATTTTCAATCCTTGAGTTGAGGGACAGAGAGGTACAGTGAGGGAAAGTGTCAGTGTGCTATTCTGTTCTAAAACTATTTTGCTGAACCATATTTTCAATCCTTGAGTTGAGGGACAGAGAGGTACAGTGAGTGAAACTGACAGTGTGCTGTTCTGTTCTAAACCAAATTTGCTGTTCCATATTTTCAATCCTTGAGTTGAGGGACAGAGAGGTACAGTGAGTGAAACTGACAGTGTGCTGTTCTGTTCTAAACCAAATTTGCTGTTCCATATTTTCAATCCTTGAGTTGAGGGACAGAGAGGTACAGTGAGTGAAACTGACAGTGTGCTATTCTGTTCTAAACCAATTTTGCTCTTCCATATTTTCAATCCTTGAGTTGAGGGACAGAGAGGTACAGTGAGGGAAAGTGTCAGTGTGCTATTCTGTTCTAAAACTATTTTGCTGAACCATATTTTCAATCCTTGAGTTGAGGGACAGAGAGGTACAGTGAGTGAAACTGACAGTGTGCTGTTCTGTTCTAAACCAAATTTGCTGTTCCATATTTTCAATCCTTGAGTTGAGGGACAGAGAGGTACAGTGAGGGAAAGTGTCAGTGTGCTATTCTGTTCTAAAATTATTTTGCTGAACCATATTTTCAATCCTTGAGTTGAGGGACAGATAGGTACAGTGAGTGAAACTGACAGTGTGCTGTTCTGTTCTAAACCAAATTTGCTGTTCCATATTTTCAATCCTTGAGTTGAGGGACAGAGAGGTACAGTGAGTGAAACTGACAGTGTGCTATTCTGTTCTAAACCAATTTTGCTCTTCCATATTTTCAATCCTTGAGTTGAGGGACAGAGAGGTACAGTGAGGGAAAGTGTCAGTGTGCTATTCTGTTCTAAAACTATTTTGCTGAACCATATTTTCAATCCTTGAGTTGAGGGACAGAGAGGTACAGTGAGTGAAACTGACAGTGTGCTGTTCTGTTCTAAACCAAATTTGCTGTTCCATATTTTCAATCCTTGAGTTGAGGGACAGAGAGGTACAGTGAGGGAAAGTGTCAGTGTGCTATTCTGTTCTAAAACTATTTTGCTGAACCATATTTTCAATCCTTGAGTTGAGGGACAGAGAGGTACAGTGAGTGAAACTGACAGTGTGCTGTTCTGTTCTAAACCAAATTTGCTGTTCCATATTTTCAATCCTTGAGTTGAGGGACAGAGAGATACAGTGAGGGAAAGTGTCAGTGTGCTATTCTGTTCTAAAACTATTTTGCTGAACCATATTTTCAATCCTTGAGTTGAGGGACAGAGAGATACAGTGAGTGAAACTGGCAGTGTGCTGTTCTGTTCTAAACCAAATTTGCTGTTCCATATTTTCAATCCTTGAGTTGAGGGACAGAGAGGTACAGTGAGTGAAACTGACAGTGTGCTATTCTGTTCTAAACCAATTTTGCTCTTCCATATTTTCAATCCTTGAGTTGAGGGACAGAGAGGTACAGTGAGGGAAAGTGTCAGTGTGCTATTCTGTTCTAAAACTATTTTGCTGAACCATATTTTCAATCCTTGAGTTGAGGGACAGAGAGGTACAGTGAGTGAAACTGACAGTGTGCTGTTCTGTTCTAAACCAAATTTGCTGTTCCATATTTTCAATCCTTGAGTTGAGGGACAGAGAGGTACAGTGAGGGAAAGTGTCAGTGTGCTATTCTGTTCTAAAATTATTTTGCTGAACCATATTTTCAATCCTTGAGTTGAGGGACAGAGAGGTACAGTGAGTGAAACTGACAGTGTGCTGTTCTGTTCTAAACCAAATTTGCTGTTCCATATTTTCAATCCTTGAGTTTAGGGACAGAGAAGGACACTCGTAGAAATTATTAGTGTGCTATTCTGTGCTAAATCTTGTTTGTAGGGAGGGACAGAGTAGGACAGTGAGGGAAAGTGTCAGTGTGCTATTCTGTTCTAAAACTATTTTGCTGAACCATATTTTCAATCCTTGTGTTTAGGGACAAAGAAGGATAGGCAGGGGACAGTGTCAGTGTCATTGTTGCTAAGCCTCCTGCACAGTATACACCTGAAGGTAGCCCTTATTGCTGTTTTTCCCATCTCCCTGCAGGCCGTCCATTAAAATGTCTGGAAGGCAACCAAGGAGAGGCAGACAGTCAGGAGGCAAAAAAAGAGGGCAAGCAGGCTCTGTGTCTGGGGGCAACAGTGCTGGGCGTGTACGCGGTGCATTGTCATCAGCACATGGCCATGGGACACGCTTGTCCTTGTTTTCGGCAGCTGGACATGTTGAGCCACATCATGCCAAAGACTTGGTAGAGTGGATGACCAAGCCCACCTCATCCTCCTCATCCTCTCTCACCCAGGCTCAGGGTACTGGCAAAGCAGCTGCCAAAGCGTCCTCTTCTCTGGTATCATTATCTTCATTAGTCAATCCTTCCCTAGACCCACCATGCCCTCCTCCTGAGGAGTCCCCCGAACTGTTTGAGCACAGTGTTGGGTACATGCTCCAGGAGGATGCCCAGCGTTTGGAAGGATCTGATGATGATACCCAGCTAGAGGAAGGCAGCAGCGTGAGAGCAGAGAGAGGGGATGCTCTAGAAGGACACCAATCTGGCAGTCATGCTCCAGCAGCTGCAGCATATTGCCAGATTGGCTCCAGTGATGAGGAGGGAGGGGATGATGAGGTCACTGACTCCACGTGGGTGCCTAATAGGAGAGAGGAGGAGGAGGAGGATGAGGAGGAGGCACATCTCCAACGAGGCAGGATGCCCTTGAGTGGCCAGCGTATGGGCAGCACACCGACGGAATCACACCGCAGAGCTCCGCCTGTGAAGGCGCTGCCTCTGCCCGTCATGCAAAAAGTTCTTTGGTGTGGGCCTTTTTTGAGGTGAGTGCATCAGATCGCACAGCTGCTGTTTGCAACATATGTCTCAAGCGTATATCGCGTGGCCAAAACATCAGCCGCTTGGGCAACACATGCTTGATCAGACATATGTTGACCTGCCATGCAGCTCATTGGCAAGCCTACCTTAAAGACCCACACCAAAGAACAAAGCTGACCTCTTCTTGCACGGCATCAGCTGGGATCTCCAACCCCACTATACCTTCACTCCTCTCTGAAACCTGCTCTGAGAGGAATGAAGGTGTAGAATTAGGTGTGTCACAGGCAAGTACTTGCGGGCACTCTGCTAGCAGTACACCAACGTCCGTCGAAAGAAGTTCACTCCCAGCCATCCACATGCCCAGCGGTTGAATGCTAGCTTGGCTAAATTGCTAGCGCTTCAACTGCTGCCTTTTCAGTTGGTAGACTCGGCCCCCTTCCGTGAGTTTGTGCAATGTGCGGTTCCTCAGTGGCAGGTTCCCAAATGACACTTTTTCGCACGGAAGGCTATTCCGGCTCTCTACAGGCATGTGGAAGGCAATGTCTTGGCCTCGCTGGACAGGGCGGTCAGCGGTAAGGTGTATATTACCGCTGACTCATGGTCCAGCAGGCATGGACAGGGATGTTACCTTTCTTTCACGGCCCATTGGGTCACTCTTTTGGCAGCTGGGAAGGATGCAGGACAAGGTGCAGTAGTGTTGAAGGTTGTTCCACCGCCACGCCTCCAAAATGCTACTACTGGTTGTGACACACCTCTCTCCTCCACCCCTCCTCTTCTTCTTCCTCCATGGCCTCTTCCTGTGGTTTGTCCTTGGAACCAGCAGTGCTCCGTAGGCGTTCAAGGGGCTACGCAAGTACGCAGGCAAAAAGATGCCATGCCGTGCTTGCGCTGGTGTGTTTGGGGGACAGGAGCCACACTGGGGCAGAGGTCCTGTCTGCTCTGCAGGGGCAGGCCGAGAGGTGGTTGACGCCACGCCAGCTTAAGCCAGGAATGGTGGTTTGCGACAATGGCACCAACCTCCTCTCCGCCCTCCGACAGGGACAACTGACCCATGTGCCCTGTATGGCTCACGTCCTTAACCTGGTGGTGCAGCGGTTCTTGGGCAGGTACCCGGGCTTACAGGATGTCCTGAGGCAGGCCAGGAAAGTCTGTGTGCATTTCCGCAGATCTCATAATGCCAGTGCTCGCCTGGCTGAGCTTCAAAAGGAGTTGAACCTGCCCAAGAACCGCCTTATATGTGACATGCCCACCAGGTGGAACTCAACGTTGGCCATGCTGCAGCGGCTGCACCCGCAGCAGAGGGCCATCAATGAGTACCTGTGCGACTACGGCACCAGGACAGGGTCAGGGGAGCTCGGGTTTTTTTCACCACGCCAGTGGGGCATGATCAAGGATGCATGCACTGTCCTGGCACCATTTGAGGAGGCCACGAGGATGGTGAGCAGTGACAGTGCATGCATCAGTGACACTGTACCTCTTGTCCACCTGTTGGAGCACACGCTGCGTGGAATAATGGACAGGGCAATTGAGGCAGAACAGAGGCAGGAAGAGGAGGACTTCCTTGCCTCTCAAGGCCCCCTTTACCCAGACAGTGTTCCTTCTGTCCCACCCATCGCACAGGAAGAGGAGGAGGAGGAGGAGGAGGAGGATTGTGTCAGCATGGAGGTGGAGGCTGGCACTCAGCATCATCAGCAGCAGTCTTTTAGGGATGATTTACAGTCCCAAGAAACCAGTGGACTTGTACGTGGCTGGGAGGAGGTGGTTGCGGATCATGTCGTCCTTAGTGAGCCAGAGGACTCCGGACTGAATGCCTCAGCTAACCTACGCTGCATGGCCTCCCTGATCCTGCAAAGTCTGCGGAAGGATCCTCGTATTCTTCGGATCAAGGAGAGGGACCATTACTGGCTGGCCACTCTCCTTGATCCACGGTACAAGGGTAAGGTTGCGGACATTATCGTACCGTCGCAGAGGGAGCAGAGGATGAGACAACTCCGGGAGGCCTTGCAGAAAGGTCTGTGCAACGCGTTCCCAGAGACTGGGAGGTTACAAACTCCTGGTCCTGGACAACGAGTTGCTGAGGCTTCGGGCAGTCAAAGAAGGAGCGGTGGGGAAGGTGGCCGTCTGACTGATGCATTCAGACAATTCTTTAGTCCGCAGCCCCAAAGTATGATCGGTTCCAGCAACCATCGCCAGCGTCTGATATACATGGTGCAGGAATACCTAGGGGCAAGGTCAGACTTGGACACCTTCCCCACCGAAAATCCTCTGGCTTACTGGGTCTTGAGGATGGATCACTGGCCAGAGCTTGCACAGTATGCAATTGAGCTACTGGCCTGTCCTGCATCCAGCGTTCTTTCAGAACGCACATTCAGTGCTGCTGGAGGATTTGTCACGGATCACAGGGTGCGCCTGTCCACCGACTCGGTTGATCGACTGACTTTCATCAAGATGAACCAGTCTTGGATCACCACCAGCTACCACACACCAGATGCTGATATAACAGACTAATTGATTTTAAAATGTCACATCCCTTCAAGACTGATGCTGATGCTGAGTGCCTGTGCTGTTATGTTGACTGGCTATTCTCCTCCTCCTCCTCAATGATACGATTAACGATGATAGCTTGGAAGATCATTTTGGTTTATGGGTGACGCCACCAGTGGCTAAGGCCCAATTTTTCAGCCCCTGTTTAACAGGGGCGTGTAATTAAAATTTTTGATGCAATACTTTGCAACAGGCCTCATTGCTGTGCTCCAAGTACAGTATCTGTGAGGGGTTGCAGTGTTGTGCCACTAGTGCCTAAGGCCCAATTTTTCAGCCCCTGTTCAACAGGGGCATGCAATTATAATTATTGATCTAATAATTCACAGCAGGGCCCATTGCTGCGCCCACCATAAGTAACTGTCAGGCCTTACAGTGTTGTGGCACCAGCACCACCATCACCACCACCACCACCACCAAAGGCCCAATTTTTAAGCCCCTGTTCAACAGGGGCATGCAATTATAATTATTGATCTAATAATTCACAGCAGGGACCATTGCTGCGCCCACCAAGAGTAACTGTCAGGCCTTACAGTGTTGTGGCACCAGCACCACCATCACTACCACCACCACCACCAAAGGCCCAATTTTTAAGCCCCTGTTCAACAGGGGCATGCAATTATAATTATTGATCTAATAATTCACAGCAGGGACCATTGCTGCGCCCACCAAGAGTAACTGTCAGGCCTTACAGTGTTGTGGCACCAGCACCACCATCACTACCACCACCACCACCAAAGGCCTAATTTTTCAGCCCCTGTTCAACAGGGGCATGCAATTACAATTCTTGATCTAATAATTCACAGCAGGGCCCATTGCTGCACCCACCAAGAGTAACTGTCAGGCCTTATGCCCCATACACACAATCGTTTTTCATGCCATTAAAAATGGCCATTAAAACTGATCGTGTGTATGCTCCAGAGCATTTTTAATGACGTGAAAAACGGCCATTAAAAATTTCGAACATGCTCTCTTTTTTCACGTCGTTTTTCATGTAGTTTTTTTTAACGACGTGAAAAACGATAGTGTGTATGCTTTAACGACGTGAAAAAAATGCGCATGCTCAGAATCAAGTATGAGACGGGAGCGCTCGTTCTGGTAAAACTAGCGTTCGTAATGGAGATAGCACATTCGTCACGCTGTAACGGACTGAAAAGCACGAGGCTGAAAAGCGCGAATCGTCGCTCAACAAACTTTACTAACATGAAGGGTGGCGTCATTAGAATGGAACTTCCCCTTTATAGTGCCGTCGTACGTGTTGTACGCCACTGCGCTTTGCTTGAACATTTTTTAAAATGATGGTGTGTACGCAAGACAGGCTTGAGAGGAAACAAGAAAAAAAATGACGAGAAAAACGTCAGTTTTAAAAATGGCATGAAAAACGATCGTGTGTATGGGGCATTACAGTGTTGTGGCACCAGCACCACCATCAAAGGCCCAATTTTTACTACCACTGATCAACAATTATATGTTATTACAATTCCTGATATAATAGTTGACAGCAGGGCGTTCCAGCACCCACCAAGAGTAACTGTGAGTGCTTACAGTGTTGTGCCAACACCAACACCTAAGGGGCCAATTTCTGCAGAGTATATACGGCAGGTCCCTACTTTCAAACATCCAACTTACAAACGACTACTACTTGCAAATGGAAGAAGACAACAGGAAGTGAGAGGAAATCTACCCCTTGGAAGGAAAATTCTCTCCTGTAAGAATTATAATGGGAGAAAGGTGTCTCCTCTCTACTGATGCTTTATCACCAATCCTTGTTTCAATAAAAACACCACATTTCAAAAACAGTTGTCATTGGGACGCAAAGTGAGGTGAAATGTTCTGAACAGGGGCACAGACAGCAAAAAAAATGTGACAGGGGTGATAACCGTTCCCTATGTTTTACAAAAAACTAAAAAAAAGGAATTTGCCATGGAGCTCCACTTAAACAATGCAGCTGTTCAAAATTATAAACAGATTCTACATAAGAACAAACCTACAGTCCCTGTCTTGTATGCACCGCCTGTATACGGCTGTTCAGAGTATATAGGTCCTTTTTTATTTTGTGTTTATCCATACAAGACCCAAAGGGGCTGGTAATGGGCTGGGGTAGGGGGGGGGGTTGATGGGGTAGCTATGCCATTTTTCCTAAAGATTTTCATCCATATTACCGGGACCACACATTGCATTAAAGCCGCAAGCAGTTTTAAATGACTTTTTTCCCTTTAGAAATGTTATTTTGTGCAGGGACAGTTCTAAACACGGGAAACACGTGGCACTTCACAGGCATACTTTAGACACCCCCCAGGTACAATATTTAAAGGAATATTTGACTTTTTTTTTTCACTTTATGCATCATTAAAATGACTGCTCCCGGAAAACGTCCGTTTTTAAAACTTCTTTTTGCATTGATACATGTCCCCTGGTGCAGAAGCCGGGTTCCCAAACTCTGTTTCGGACAATAACATGGATAATAGTCGTTATAATTAGCACTTTAGAATCCGAACGTTCGCATCCATTGTATTTAATAGGGTTCTAATGTTCGTGCGAACTTTCGGTCCGTTCGCGGGTTCTGGTGCGAACCGAACCCGGGGGTTTTCGGCTCATCACTAGTCCTTAGTAAATAGCCTCAAAACTCAGGGGGAAAAACACTGTTTTGGCATCTTCAGAACTGCTCTTGAGCATAGAAAGAACAAGGCACACCTTTTTTACACTTCCCAAATCTTTTTATTGATTGCACCACATTTTTTTATTCTTTTCGAAATAATAGCCTTTTTTTTTGTGGTGCGGCTTTATTTACAGAAACATGCATGGGTCGAAAGCCATTTTTTTTTGCAAAAAAAGGAAGAAAATAACACAGTGAAAAATACAAACAGGAGATGGGGTGATGTTACCCCTGATCCATCCCAAATGTGAAGAACCACACTTTATTTTTGGGGCTCAAATGGGTATCTTCAACATGATCCCATGGCTAAGGTAAACATGTGCTATCTGCCATCATGGGGGATCAATGGACGTGCTTTGGGGGTGAAAACCCTTCCTCTCACCTACTTGAGGAGGGAGGAAGAGGTTGCACCCCCAAAACAGGGACATAGATATCCTGTGACGGCAGATAGCACATGTTGAGTCAGTGTGTGCATCTTCACATTTGGGCTGGTGGAAATCCCAGAGATAATTTCAGACGCATAACAAAACACACAAAAAGGGGGGTTCACACTATTCTCCCCAAAATATCTATCATGTTTTTATATTTTTGCTCAATCACAATCATTCTCTTTCTCATAATGTCCATTTCGCTACTGCATTCCATGATTTCCTGAATGATTATTTTGGCGCTGGCACTCGAGAATGGCGGATTTGGACTTCCTGACACACCTCCACGTTCAGTCCCTAAAAAGAAACCAAAATTTTTAAACTAGGCAGGCCTACATCTGTATTTACCTTGAAGTTGTGGTGACAGACACTGACCTGTTGTGCTGATAAGCTCCACCTCTCCTTCCTCCACCTCCCCTTCCTCCACCTCCGCTTCCTCCACCTCCGCTTCCTGAACCTGCTGATCTTGGTCTGCTTTGGGATCTTCAGGGATTTTCTGTGGTGTTGGGTTCCTCGTCTCATAAGCATGGTGTCCTCCCAGTCTCCATATGGGAATGTAAAAAATAATGTATACTTTAGCACACAGACTTTTTAAAGGCCTGCAAAGGGATTCTCAATGTTTTGAAGTGGGGTACAATTGATATTTGGCCCTGAGTTCCAACATGAACATATGAGATCTTGCAAACTCAACAAAGCAACATGTTATTTTTGAGGACACTCACCAATACACTTGGATAACCACCAAGGTATCCACTGGACTACCTGTGTGTGACACCGTTAAGAAATTTGGTCATGTGGCCCAGAGTATAGTATCTTGATGAAGAACAAAAAAGAGTACACAACTGCTGGAGTGTCATCTCCTTTACCCAGAATACAGATTATCCTTTCATTCACATTCTAGTTTTCCTTACAACACATCATCTAGCCAACAATGTGTAGATAAACATTGTTGAAGTAAAATGAGGCATGCCTACATGTAGTTTACGTGCATATGTGCCAAACATGTTTGGGGGAAGAGCAGCAAGTTTTTGGTCAACACATTTTGCAAATAAGTGGACTCTCCACTTACCATAAAAGATGAGATTTAAAAATGTGAACCCAGTCAAGCCAAGCACATGTTGCAAAACATGGAAGAATACATATTACAATGTGAAAGAACACAGTAAAATAAACTTACTTTTTTCTATGATTTTTAAAAGCTTCTTATACTGCTCCGGCTCCCTGATCTTGAGGTCTGACCACCTTTTACAGAGTTGTTCCTTGGATCTCCTGACCCCATATTTTTTATAGAGAGTCTTCGCCACTTTATCCATAATTTGTGACTTCTGGAGATTAGGGGTGTCGTATGGGCCATGCTTGCCGTCGTAATCCTTCCTCCGCAGAATGTCCACCATCTCCGCCATCTCGGAAAAAGACATATTAGTCGCCTTGTATCTTTTTTTACAGGATCGGGACGTTTCCGCCTCCGGCCTTTCCTCGTCGGTAATTTCTACTAAAGAAGCCACCTGTGTCTGCGACATGTCGCCGTCTCACACTGTGCGCCGATCGTTAAGTGGCGGGGAAATGCGGAAAAAGTCTGTCATGGGCGGGCGACGAGGGCGGAGTTACACGCATGCGCAGGGTATAAAAAGGGGAAAGAAGTTATTAGGGATGCGCGGAGTAAGGACGACCCGAAGTGAACCAACGAAGTGAACTAAGGTAAGAAGGGAACTCGGGCCTGCAGTGGCATATTAATGGGTCATGATTGTAAAGGGCAATATTGTGATAAGTTGAGGAGAAACAATTCTGAACCTTTTTTTTTTTATTACTTTTTTGTACTTGCTGATCCAAATAGATGCATAAACTAAGAGAGCCGGAGGTGATGCTGATTTTTATCGAAAAGTATAAGGAACAGCGCAACCTGTGGGAGCTCAAACACCCTGCGTATCACAAAAGTGATGTACGACGGGCAACTATTACCAAATTAGCAGAGAATATGAAGCCATGGATCCCAGATGCAGACTACACAATGATCAATAATAAAATCAACAACCTGCGCAATTCTTATAAAAAAAATACAAGGAAGTGCGCCAGTCCAAGAGATCAGGAGCAGCAGCCGACAATGTAGTAAAGCCCAAGCTGTGGTACTACAGACATCTCCAATTTCTGGATGACCAGATCGAGGCCAGGGAATCTATTTCCAGCCTTCCCTCAACCCTTCCTTCCACCCTTCCCTCCAGCGTTCCTTCCACCCTTCCCTCCACCCCTGCAGAGGCGGAGGAGGAGCCTCCCGAGCTAGAAGAGCCAGATCTTCACATCTTCAGCCCGGTATAGTATTTTTGATCATAATTATTGTCCACTAAGTAATATTGAGTAGAACTGTTTTGATTAGCCATAAAGGATCCCATCCCCCCCCCTCAAAAAAAAACCAGTACTGAGTTCAAATTTGTGTGTGATCGATTCCTCAAATAATAGAATTTTTCATTTTATTTTATAAACAGGATGAGGCAAGCCAGGAGGAAGAGGGTCAGGAGTGTGACAGGCAGGAGGAGGCAGGGCCCAGTGGTACTCAGCAGGTCCCCAGGCCTAGTGGCAGCACCGTCTCCCAAGTGGCTCCCCTCCACGTCAGACCGCCAAAACAACGGCGGATGACACAAGTGGAGGAGGAGTCACTAAAGATGATTCAGGAGGCTGCTGCCATTATGAGGGCCCCCCTCAACCCTACGGAGGGGTTTAGCACCTATCTGGCGGATAAGCTGCTCAGAATGGAGGCGGGACAACGGGCCCTCTGTGAGCATCTCATCTATATGGCTGTACACATGGGGGCGAGGGGACAGCTGACTGAGGCCACCCATATCTCACATCAGCCCAATCCCTCTCCTCCTTCTCCTCCTCCTCCTGCCACATCACCACCCACAGTGGCCCAGCCTGCAAGGGTGCATGGATGGGGCCGTGGAGAGAACGCTGCAGAGAGGCGTGGAAGGAAGGCTACAAGGAAGAGCAGGAGGTGATTCCCTGGCATCGAGCTGCTCATCCAGAAATTGAAGGTTGATGGAGTACCACAGCTTGGGATGATGTATGTCTTTGGCTGCTGCTCCTGATTTCATGCTGTTGTTGATTTTATTATTGATCATAGTCAGGTCTGCATTTGGGATCTAATGACTTTATATTCTCTGCTAATTTGGGAATAGTTGCCCTTCGGTTTTTGTTTTGTTTATTTCCGAAATAAAGGGAAATTTGATTTCAGCAAACCTACATGCCTGATGTGTTTTTTTGGGGAAGTAGCAATAAGATTGCATAAATACAATTTGTAATTAATAACAAGGGACACCAACCGCCATGATTTGTGAAAAATAAAATATTATGTTGTTCTGAGAAATTGACACACCCAAAAATGCACAACAAAATTAAAGACCAAAAAAAAAAGGGGGGAATTTGTGAGGTCGGCCTTGAAGAATTTTAATAATTATTCCTCAAATCACATGATAAAAGAAAGACATACGTTTGTCAGAACTCATGAGAAAGTTCTGCTGCCAAAATGACATTTAAAAGACCGTTCTAAAGCAAAAAAACATGCGCTGCATTAAACGAAGCAATAACTTGCAGAATGAGGAATGTGCTCTCTCCATTAGGAACGCTAGTTTTACAAGAACGAGCGCTCCCGTCTCCTAATTCAGTCTGAGCATGCCTGGGTTTTTGAAACCGATGGACTTGCCCATAGACGATCGGAAATTCCCATCGGTTTTTTATCCATCGGAAAATTTTAAAACAAGTTCTATTTTTTCCAACCGATGGAAAAAAGACCGATGGGTACCAAACACGATCGGTTTGTCTGATGAAAACCATCCCGCTGACGGTTTTCATCAGTTAAACCGATCGTGTGTACGGGGCTTTAGAGACCTTTTTATAAACGCATCAAAGATCATGTTGTCCCCATTTATAAACGACTAATGACCACAGCTATTAGCCGTCATGTGGATCTTGAACATAATTTTGAGGCAAGCATGATCAAGTTCACAGCTCTCAAGCATGTACCTACACATGCAAGAGGCGGCGGCATTGATCGTACACTTTTGCAGCTTGAGACCAAATGGATTCACAAATTAAATGCCACCCGCTATCCTGGCTTAAATGAATACACCAGTTTCAAATCCTTTCTCTGATACTATACTACTGAGATCCGGTTCCATTACGCGTTATGCTTTAATTTATCTTGTTCTCGATCTATATAATTGCCATGATCATTTAATTCCATCTTAAATATGTAATTTCTATTTATTATTATTTTCCTATGTCTTTCATATGAAAAAAAAACCCTTTGCTGCTTCTGCGGCAATGGGCCTTAAATTACTGGTGTTCTGTTACTGTATGGGCCCCTTCTTTCCTCCCCCCTCCCCCCTTCTTTTCCCTTTCCCACCTTTTCTTCCCCTTTTTTTTCTTTATATATTCTCCCTAATTTCTCCCTTTTTCTTCCCTTTTTCTTATTTCTTTTTCTATCTTTTATTTTCTCCAATCAATGAGATTTATTTGTTTCCAACGCTATTATATATGATTTGATCAGCTTGTTAATTTTCAGTGTGTTAATTATTTTCTTTGTAATGGTCCACTTTTTTGTATTACAGCTTTGTTGATTTTTTTGCATTGTATATATCTGTACTTTATTTCATTTTTAATTGTGTGTGCGCTGTCCTGCCTCTGATTGGGGCGCCCATCTTCCCATCTTTCCTCATTCCTGTGCACCTCAGGGGCAGGTTCACCCCTTTGGTTTGGCGCAGGGTGATGGATGTCCCCGGCTAGACACTTGTGGGTAGTGTTAGGGACGATGGGAGCTCTTGCTCCTACCTTCCCTTTCCTCCTTTCTATTTACTTGGGGTCCTGTGCTATGAGGGGACTGGTGTCTGGTCGCATGGACGCCCAAGGGCTTCATTCCAATGAAGCTCAACCTATGCTGTCATTTCACTTGCATGCCAATGAATCATGACTGGTCCCAGCTCCGGCCCACTCCTCCCAGACCTCTAGGCTGCACCCACATCGATCCATTCACCAGCTGGCCACACCCGGCGGCTACATTTGACGCCCTGTGGAGGCTGGCTCTGCCGACGTCACGTCGATGCTCCATCTAGCAACTAGCAATTCTGGGGATTGTAAACTCAGTGCATGTGCAATGGGTATCCTCTCGTCCGCGCTCGCTCGGTGACGTCAGATGCCCGAGTGAGGAGGGGATACAAAAATCTTTGCTGGAACACAGGGGCGACCACACAGTATTCGTTCCTCTCTCAGGTAATCGGCTCTTAGCCCTCATTTTAGCTATTACAGTGCTTACCTTTTTCAACTCTACATTTTTATTGCCCATCCCCTTGATGCTTTAACTGAACCTTCTTGAATAACCAGATGGGTCGTATGTGCTGGGCATATCAAGCCTCCTTTCCCTTATGACATGATAGGACCACTTATAAGTGTAATCATTGTGATATATATGCTATATGCTGAGCACCATTGCGCCCCTCCTCCCCTTTCCCTTTTTCTATAAGCTGGAATGCTCTTACACATCACCAACCTGGTTATAACTATTCTTATTCCTCTCTCTTCCTTCCCTTTTTGATTAACCCCCTGTTCCCCATAGAGGAGCTGGGGGTCTCTGTGAAACCTTTACATTTCCATTCTCTACAAAGTTCCTCTCCCCTTCCCATAAAATACCCCCTTCCTTAATGTTTATTAATTTCTTGTATATTTTCATTGCCCTGTGTTCCGATAGATCTTTCCCTGATCATTTGGGACTGTTTGCCCTGCCTTTTTGAGAATAACTTCCTGGCCGCCCCCCTATTTTACTTCTTTCTACTGTATATTAAGCAGAGTAAGTTGCTTTCTGAGCCTTTTGGCCTTATACTTTACTTTATTTTGCTTTTTTATTCCCTGGAACATAGCATTTATTTATGCTTCTTGTCCTCTATAGCTGGGTCTTTCTTGTATCCCCTGTGACCGAACACGGCTCTCCTCCCCACTCGAACCCCGTATCTGGACGGGTTAATTCACACTCCATGTGGGGCTCCAAATGCGACTTCCCTCCGTCTTGACTGGGTGAAGGTGGGTTTTTTGATGGTCTCCTTTAAGGTTGGTGGCAGAGCAGCACACACCAACGTGTACCTTATAATTACCTGATCTTTGATATGTCTTTTTCAATGTATTCATATTCTGTCTTTATATTTTATGTTAGAGCTGGTTTGTGAATTGATGGTCCCAGTTTAATCCCCTAAGGAAGCCTAAACGGCAAAATATATAGGGATGGGACATCATCTGTGACCACTGCATCATTCAACACCAGCGACCCACATATTCCCTATGTCTGCTCCAATAATTTGTTTTATTGAACCTCTTTTTTGTATAATTTAAATGTGTATGTTATCTTAATAAAAATTCAAAATCTTTTTCAATAGATTGTTCTCAGCACCGCTACAATCCCATTTTCTTCTTTTACCTTCATCATTTACCTTTGGGATGAGGTGCGTATTGCTTTAGAATCACTTGGATCCTCTCTATTCTATACATCATTTAATACAGTAATGTAATCTTTAAGATTACAGTGTGCTGTATGTGTTCTGTGTTTTTTACTTTTTGAATTTGGCGCCGTGCTCCGTCCCTGTGCGTTGCGACGCTCGCAGGGAGCGGAGCTCGGCACTGTGATACATCGACTGGAGGACACGGCTCGCACACACAGTGGGGAGACATCGCAGGATCCAGGGGTCAAGGTAAGTATGCTGTACATGGATCCTGCAATGTGATCCCGAGTGTGGCTCGGGGTTACCGCTTTTGGCACTGAAAATTCACCCCGAGCCACACTTGGG
Source organism: Rana muscosa (assembly GCA_029206835.1). NCBI lineage: Eukaryota > Metazoa > Chordata > Amphibia > Anura > Ranidae > Rana > Rana muscosa. The sequence continues at coordinate 362,124,914 of CM055118.1, read as the reverse complement.
AATACCGCTAGGGAGGTTAAAGCTTAATTGAACAAGATGAAGTTAGAAGCTGATTGGCTACCATGCACAGCTACAGCAGATCTTACACTCTCCAAATTTAATAAATCAATGCCATTGTCAATTAGACACTTCAGTAGCTTTATATTCTCTTGATGCTTGCCTAAAATGTTGCAATTATCTTGCTTCAGATTGTATTTCTAAAATTTGAATAAAAATAAGGAATATAAAGCTCCATAATAAGAAGAGCGTCAATGCCAAGTAGTGATCATATGTCATAGAACAGTAGATTATAATTCACTATTCAGATCAACATTTGTACAGTATATGGAATCCCACTGGTACAACTTTGCACATAAGCCAGTTTGAAAAAATAAATCCAAATACATGAAAGGGATGTGGCAGGGGATGGCAATGCCAGTATCCACCATACATCTGTCACCAATATGGTGACTTTCTTAAGCTTAGCTTGCTGGTTTAGCTTTTCTCAGGGTGATGCCCAAAGCTCTCTATATATTGTTGTACTCATTATTTATTTTAGAAGTCAAGGTATTCTCGTCATTAGCTTTCTGATCTCCCCTTTTCTTTCATTTGTGGGATACCAAAGTATTTTTTTTTTCATTTGGGGGGGGGGGTTAGTTTTTTCTGTAAAGCTGTCTACCTTCCTATTTATAAAAAATGAAATCAGCTCTGTAATCATTATTATGCTTATAAAATGTATTTTGTGAATGCAAGCAGTGAAAGTACCTTAACCGCTTGCTGACCAGCTGCCGTCATTATACTGCGGCAAGGTGGCACGATCCCGCGAATCGCCGTAGCTGTGCGTCGGCTTGGGAACTGGCTATTGTGAGCGTGTGCTCCCATTGGCCATCGAGGGAGCCAATCAATGAATGTCCGCCGGCCACCCGTGATCATTCCCCGCAGTGAGAGAACGGAGATCTGCAAACAAGGCAAATCTCTGTTTGACAGAGGAGATCACACAGATCCTGTCTTTCTGCTATGCAGGAAGATGGATCTGTGTGTTTCCCCAGTCACACAGTCCCCCATACTGTTAGACTACTTTCACACTGAGGCGCTTTACAGGCGCTATAACGCTAAAAATAGAGCCTGCAAAGCGCCTTGAAAGAGCCTTTCCTCTCACTCCAGTTCGAGGGCTTTCACACTGGAGCAGTGCGCTGGCAGGACGGTAAAAAAAGTCCTACAAGCCACATATTTACAGCGCTGTAGAAGCGGTTTATACACCTCTTCTACAGCGCTGGCAAAGGGCCACTGCAGCGGCTCTTTGTGGGCAGTTTTAATGCTTTTTCGGCCGCTAGTGGGGGTTAAAAGCGCCCCGCTAGCGGCTGAAAACCTCTGCAAAAGACGGTAAAGCGGCACTTTACCTCTGACGCCACCCCAATGCCTGGTGTGAAAGAACTCTTAGAAAACACCTGCAGGGAACACATTTAACCCCTTGATCACCCCTGATGTTAACCCCTTCCCTGCCAGTGTCATTACTACAATAATAGTGCATATTTTTAGCACTGATTACTGTAGTAATGTCACTGGTTCCCAAAAAAGTGTCAAAAATGTCAGTTAAGGTGTCCGATCTGTCCGCCACAATGTCGCAGTCCCGCTAAAAATCACTGATCGCTGCCATTATTAGTAAAAAAAATATAATAAAAATGCCATAAATCTATCCCCTATTTTGTAGATAACTTTTGCGCAAACCAATCAATATACGCTTGTTTTGTTTTTTTTTTTTACCAAAAATATGTAGCAGAATACATATCGGCCTAGACTCATGATTAAATTAGTTTTTTTGGGGAAAAGTTTTATAGCAGAAAGTATTTTTTTTTTAAATTGTCTGTATTTTTTTGTTTATAGCGCAAAAAATAAAAACCGCAGAGGTAATCAAATACCACCAAAAGAAAGCTCTATTTGTGGGAAAAAAAAGGATATTAATTTTATTTGGGTACAACGTCACACGACCGCACAATTGTCAGTTAAACTAGTTCCGTATCGCAAAAAATGGCCTGGTCAGGAAGTGGGTAAATACTTCCGGGGCTGATGTGGTTAAAGTGGTTGTAAACCCCATTCATGAAATCTGAGCTGGATACTTATCTCTTTCTAAAGCTCTGAGTGCTGTGTCTTCCTGATGTTTCCTTCCTCTGTTATCAGCCTGATAACTTCTGACAAGTTCTCCGACACAGGAGACAAAAGCTGCTGGAAATTTGTGTTGGGGAGGGTGCTTAGAGGTAGATAAGCAGAGAACTGGTCTATTCAGACTACAGCTCTGCAAGTTTATTTGTTCCTCTGCCTATGTGTGTGCCTTTCCTCCAATCAGCTCATACACATTGTATGCCCAGACCCCCCTCCCACTGCTGAATGAGGAAGAAACATTGGTAACACAAAGTGCACTTTCTAAAGAATGTAGAAAGGGAAAGACAGCAGATATACATGGAAAACTTATGTAGGGAGATTTTTTTCATCTCTGTGTATCATCTGAGACTGCTCACTTCACTGGTTATAGGAGAGGGTTTACATCCACTTTAATTTGACCTGGTATCAACTTCTTACTGTCTACTGTACAGTTTATAGAGCAAAGCTCATATCAGGGGCAGTCAGAGCTTTGCTGTGGCAGAGCTGTGTCAATCTCAGGACTGCAAGGGCAGAAATTTAAATCCTTTGGTGGGTATTACCTCTTCCATATATATCACTATTTGCCAGGAGTTACGTTTTAAGTGTGAATGGTGGAAAAGTAAGCTAAAGTGAAGTTCTCAGAACTAACATAAGCCTGCATTCACTTCATATTAGTAACAATTAGCAATAGAATAATAAAAAAAAAAACAACAACTCATGGACAAGCAAATTAAACACATGTAATTATTTTTACTTCTCTTTTTCTTTTTTCTTATCTTTATAAAACCACCATATGGGGGCTATCTCTCGCTTTATATCTTTACATCTCCCTTTTACATCTTTATAATTTATTTATAATTTGGATACAAGGCGGTACACTCAGTATTAAAGGGATGAATACTCACACTTGCTCTCAAAACAACGTGAGTACCTTAAACTTTAATACCAAATCTACCTTTTAAATTTGGTGTAATGTAAAATCCTAAATAAAAAAAGTTGGGAGGAGCAAAAAGTAAAAACAGCCTGTAGTTTGTCTTATGGTCCTTGCCAGGGGTGAAAAAGGTGAGGGTTAAGCCTAGTACACACGGGCTAAATGTCGGGTGGCATCAGCCGTTTTTTTATTAAACCGGCCGATGCTGCCCGACATTCAGCCCGTGTGTACTGCAGTCGGTCCAACAGAAGTCTGTTTGGAAGGGGCATGACTGAAAAAGGTTTGCTGACCGACTCTGGATCAACGCTCTCAGCCAACGTCTGGAAGCACTAAACGGAGTGTCCTGGCGGGGGGGGGAATCCTCCTGTCAGAACACAATTACACAGCAGGGGAGATCACTTTACTAATGTCGGATAGTTAGTACAGTGGCTCCTTCTGAGCTGTTGTTTTTTTTTCCGTTCAGCCCTGCTGGGTTGAACAAAAAAAAAAAAAAACTACTAGTGTGTACGGGGCTTTGGTCCATACACAAACATAAAAGAGTAGATCCTTGTATGTGTCAAGTTAATAGTATTTCGCACACATGGGGAATCAAATGAAGAACGCAGAGCTCAGCCTTAATAAGGTTCGGAAGCCTAAGGACATTACACACAAAAAGAAGACTGTTGACTTTTCAATGTCATCAGCAGTGGCTGACAAGTAAAAGGGATATTGCTAAGAAGGTTCCAGTAAGGAGTCTTAAAGGGGTTGTAAACCCTCGTCTTTTTTTTTTTTTAAATAAGAAACATGTTTCATCTTTGAGCTTCTCTTCTAAAAAACCCTGAAGAAGGGATACACTCTGCTCCCGAAACATGTCGGGAATAACAAGAAGAGACATCTATATCAACAATCAGCTTTTCATAAGCCTATGTACAACTTGCTGTTTTTTATATATAGTCATGGTTATGTATGCATCAAAGTTTTTATTATGCAACAATAAACTTTATACTTTTTAATATACTCATTCTACAGTTGAGTCTGCCTTGAAAGTCTCACAGTACCGAGGGGTACACTCTTACTTTTTGTCCAAATTTAAGGGATGTTGGCAACACAATATGGGTCTATCCCATAGTGGTCTAACATTTTCAGGGAAAGAGGAGAGGTTGAACTATTGGAATTTGAAAGAAAAAAAAAACTCATAGACAAGTAAAGTTAAACATGTTATCTTCCATTTTCTCTTCTCCTGATTTTTTATTTTTTTTGTGGGATTTTTGATTTTAGGTCAAAACCAGCAAAAATATAAGTACCCATCCTCTCTATTAAATTTGGATACAATGCGGTAGACTTGGTATTAAAGTGATGAATACTCACACTTTCTCTCAAAACAGTGCAAATACCTAACACTTTAATACCAAATCAACCTCATTATACCCAAGATCAGTACCCCTTTAAATTAAGTGCTTTTGACCTAAAATAAAAGTTGGGTGAAGTGAAAAGTGAAGACTAGGGATGAGCTCCGAGTTCGAGTCGAACTCATGTTCGACTCGAACATTGCCTGTTCGCCCGTTCGCCGAACAGCAAACAATTTGGGGTGTTAGCGGCAAATTCGAAAAGTCTATGGGAGAAATCTAAAGTGCTAATTTTAAAGGCTTATATGCAAGTTATTATCATAAAAAGTGTTTGGGGACCCTGGTCCTGCCCCAGGGGACCCGGGTCCTGCCCCAGGGGACATGTATCAATGCAAAAAAAAGTTTTAAAAAAGGCAGTTTTTTCGGGAGCAGTGATTTTAATAATGCTTAAAGTGAAACAATAAAAGTGAAATATTCCTTTAAATTTCGTACCTGGGAGGTGTGTATAGTACTCATGTAAAGTCGCGCTTGTTTCCCGTGCTTAGAACTGTCCCTGCACAAAGTGTCATTTCTGAAGGAAAAAAAGTCATTTAAAACTCACTCGCCGCTATAATGAATTGTCGGCTCCCGGCAATACATAGAAAAGTCATTGATAAAAAAAAAAAAGCGTGGGGGTCCCCCCAAATTCAATTACCAGGCCCTTCAGGTCTGGTATGGATATTAAGGGGAACTCCACCCCAATTTTTTTTCAAAAAATGGCGTGGAGTTCCCCCCAAAATCCATACCAGACCCTTTTTCCGAGCACGCAACCTGGCAGGCCGCAGGAAAAGAGGGGGGACGAGAGAGCGCCCCCCCCTCCTGAACCGTACCAGGCCACATGCCCTCAACATGGGGAGGATGTCCCCATGTTGATGGGGACAAGGGCCTCATCCCCACAACCCTTGCCCGGTGGTTGTGGGGGTCTGCGGGCAGGGGGCTTATCGGAATCTGGAAGACCCCTTTAACAAAGGGGACCCCCAGATCCCGGCCCCGCCCCTATGTGAATTGGTAAGGGGTACATTGTACCCCTACCATTTCACGAAGAAAGTGTAAAAAAAAATGTAAACACTATCATCGCTAATAGGCGCTATGCTGATAAACTTAATGTTCATTTCTACATACCAAGTAGTTAAATATATATATATATATATAGGTTTTAAATATTTTGTGTTGTGTTATCTAGTCTCAATTGTAGAGACGATTAAAGTTGCATAAATTGTATGTAGAAATGAACATTAAATTTATCAGCATAGCGCCTATCAGCGATAATGTTCTAATGATCCCTTTTGCCATCATGGCAACCAGTACGCCACTGTGTATAAATACACTGCTTTTTCCTGTCACATGGCATACCCATGACTAAGTCACATGACGTGTGACGTAACACGTAGGGGGAGGAGCCTAAGTCACGCTACCAGCGGCACTCGGATGAGTTGGAAGCCGGAGCGGTAAAGGAGAAGCGCTTGTCCTGAGCTGAACTGTGGCTGTCTATGCGATATACTGTACTTATTGTTGTTCACGTGAGTGAAAGCGCTGTGTGTTTTATAATACCTTCGGGTTATACAGCATTGCGCAATGAGGTTTTTTCCTTTTTGTCTTCCATGATTCTTGTAAATGAGTCTATCATTGAGACTGCTCAAAGTATCAAATCCATCAGCTGTCCCGATCTGCGATCAGTTGGATGAGTGGGATATAGTAAAGGAGTGCTCAAATTGGTCTACATATGAGGACTGAGAAATTGTATATGTCCATACTATACAGAGTTGGTGCGAAGCAGCAAAATTGGGAGTCCTTTTTTAGGCTGCTCTTTTTTGGTTTTTGTTTGTTGCACTGGATTGATCCCATTGGGGATTTTTTTTTTGAACACTTGTATTAATCACATTGCTTATTAGTTTAGCATTTTGTCACCAGTTTGTAGGAATTGCAGGCTGTATTTGGGTCACATTATATATATTTTGGTATGGTTTATTCACCTAGGGTTGATTTTTAGCGCATCAATATCACATTTTAATCTTAGTTATAGATGGTCGTCCATTTCAGGACCCCACAGAGAAATGAGAAGTACCAAGGGGTCACAAAAGGGGTCAGGGTATATTAACAATCAACATAAAAAATGATTCAATGGCAATTGTCTAAATGGGGAATTCCCTTCACTTTGGGGAGATTTCCTCTCATTTAATGTTGCATCTCCGGAACTGGAAGTGATGGGATTTCTACCCAGCAAGACACAAGTAGCAAACAATAACTTCTTAGGGGTTATCACTCTTCCTTACTCTATTGAAAAATGGCTATACATACACTTGAATTCAAGATTGTTACAGTGCCTTGAAAAGTATTCATACCCCTTGAAATTCTTTACATTTTGTCCTGTTACAATCAAAAATGTACAGTAGGTACCGCCGACATTGTATATCCATCGCAATCCCATCGCGGAGATTCTCGGCGTCAGGGTGCCGACATCTCGGCGTCAGGGTGCCAACATCTCGCGCTCGCTGCAATAGCGAGAAGGCGACGCGACACTGTATTGAACAGGATCCGACGTGGATTCCCGCCAATACCAGGCACTGTGTTTGGTATGAATCCTGAGCGGGAACTCCACCCCAAATTTTAAATAAAAAACCGGCATGGGTTCCCCCTCCAGGAGCATACCAGGCCCTTCGGCCTGGTATGGACTTTAAGGGGAATCCCCCAAGCCAAAAAAGCGGCGTGGGGGTCCCCCTCAAAATACAAACCAGACCCTTATCCGAGCACGCAACCTGGCAGGCCGCAGTTAAAGAGGGGGGATGACAGAGCGCCCCCCTCCCTCCTGAACCGTACCAAGCCGCATGCCCTCAACATGGGGGAGGGTGCTTTAGGGTGGGGGGCCACAGGTCGCCCCCCTGCCCCAAAGCACTAAACCCCCCATGTTGAGGGCATGTGGCCTGGTACGGTTCAGGAGGGAAGGGGGATTTTGAGGGGGACCTCCACGCCATTTTTTCGGCTTAGGGGATTCCCCTTAAAGTCCATACCAGACCGAAGGGCCTGGTATGCTCCTGGAGGGGGAACCTATGCCGTTTTTTTATTTAAAATTTAGCGTGGAGTTCCCGCTCAGGATTCATACCAAACACAGTGCCTGGTATTGGCGGGAATCCACGTCGGATCTCTGTCCACCGGCCTCAATGTCAGCAATGCATGTCACTCATTGCAAAAGGAAAAACATTTTTCCTTTCCCGATGACGAGACAGCTCGGCGCTGGCTCTCGCAACGGGGCTCGTAGGGTGTCAATCTCGCCGCTGGAAGAGGCGAGATTGACACAAAATCGGCGGCACCTACTGTAAATGTATTTTATTGGTATTTTATGTGATAGACCAACACAAAGTGGCACATAATTGTGAAGTGGAAGGAAAATGATAAATGGTTTTCATTTTTTTTTTACAAATAAATATATGAAAGTGTGGCATGCATTTGTATTCAGCCCCCTTTACTCTGATACCCCTAATTAAAATCTAGTGGAACCAATTGCCTTTAGAAGTCACTTAATTAGTAAATAGAGTCCACCTGTGTGTAATTTATTCTTAGTATAAATACAGTTGTTCTGTGAAGCCCTCAGAAGTTTGTTAGAGAACCTTAGTATACAAACAGCTTTATGAAGGCCAAGGAACACACCAGACAAGTCAGGGATAAAGTTGTGGAGAAGTTTAAAGCAGGGTTAGGTTATAAAGAAATATCCCAAGCTTTGAACATCTCACGGAGCTCTGTTCAATCCATCATCCGAAAAATGGAATGAGTATGGCACAACTGCAAACCTACCAAAACATGGCCGTCCACCTACAGTAAACTGACAGGCCGGGCAAGGAGAGCATTAATCAGAGAAGCAGCCAAGAGGCCCATGGTATCTCTGGAGGAGCTGCAGAGATCCACAGCTCAGGTGGGAGAATCTGTCCACAGGACAACTATTGGTCATGCTCTCCACAAATCTGGCCTTTATGGAAGACTGGCAAGAAGAAAGCCATTGTTGACAGAAAGTCATAAGAAGTCCCGTTTGCAATTTGTGAGAAGTCATGTGGGGGACACAGTAAACATGTAAAAGAAGGTGCTTTGGACATATGAGACCAAAATTTAACTGTTTGGCCTAAAAGCAAAGCACTATGGGGGTGATTTACTAAGAAGGCGGCACTGCAGTTCATACATTAATTGGTGCGCTGGAAAAGTCATTAATTGAACGTGCGAAGAGGCGCACATTGAAGCGCAATTATCGATAATAAATACCCGCATATGTAAACTGCAACTGGCACTAGGGTAACTGATAATAGCGCACGCCCAATACAATTGGTTAATTTCATCTCATTGGATGTGTCTTGTTAGGCAATTAGTAGGTGTTCCCAGTTAATTAACCCTTTTGATGCTAATCTCATTCCTATCACTTCTAATATATCTTTGAAATGTGTTTTTTTATTTTTTTACCCAAATCTTTCAAAACATTACAAATTAGACTTAGTGCAAGAGCCTGTTTGATTTCTAGACATGTGCACACTGAAATATTTTGTTTCGGAATTTTGTTTTCGTCCGAAAAATAAATGTATTTAGTTACTCCCGAAATTCGTTTTTATTTATTTTGTTTTTCATTAGAAATTGCATTCGTCTGAAAATCTGAATGAATTAAGGTTGAATCTGTCGTTGAAGGCTTATGGTGTCTGTCGAATGTTCAAAGAAGATTAGACGGAGCAGCGAAACTGTACGATGCTGCAATCATACATTTCCGGTCGAATGTTCCGGCTACAAGCTATAGTAGAATTCTAATGTTGTATGACTAGTAATAATTATATTTATGAATTACTATTACTAGTCAACCAACATTAGAATTCTTCTATAGCCTATGGGCGGATGAATTTGACCGGAAATGTACGATTGCAGCGGCGTACAGTTTAGCTGCACCATCGAATCTTCTAACTTTCGACAGACACCATAAGCCTTTAATGACAGATTTAACGTTTGTATGTTTTTCGATGATTTGTCGAATCTTCGTCGTTCATGTTGAATTGTCAAGTTAGTTCTAGCTATTTTACTGCTCCTCCTCTTTGGTTACAATCAGCCAATAACATTCATCATCATCATTATTTTTATTTTACTTCCCCCACCCATTTTCAGCAGCAATCTTTTCTCTCTATAATGTCGAATCTTTTCTCTCTATAATGTCGAATCTTTTCTCTCTATGTCGAATCTTTTCTCTCTATGTAGAATAATCTTGGACTAATAGAGTTAAGGTTAGGCACATTTGACCACAGGTTCGATAGACACAGATCGCTATTGTCAGCGTCACGTCGAATCTCCTATCTATATCGAACTGTTGTCGCAACGAAAACAAAAATAAAGCATTTGTTTATGTCGGATCTTTCGTTTTTCGGATTCTGTGCTTTCGTTTTCGTTTGTTAAAACGATAACGAAAATACCTGAAATTCGGACGAAAATGCATTCAGACGAAAACGAATGCACATGTCTATTGATTTCCCATCATTTTAATAAATTGTTCAAGTGCGTCTTCCTATTACCTATTTTCCTTAAATATCGAGCTGTACAGAGATAGGCCAATGATATGCCATGACCCACTTGTATTTTCCAAACAATATTTCTTGGGCATTATACAAGGCACATGAAAAAACACCCTTTTTTAATACATGCTAGAGTGATCAGGAATCCTCAAGCTATGGTTTTCCAGCTGTTGCGGAAATACACATCCCATGAGACATTGCAAAACTCTGACATTCACAGACATGACTCGGCATGATGGGAATTGTAGTTCTTGAACAACTGGAGGGCCGAAGTTTGAAGACCCCTGTGCTAGACCATTATTATGCCTCTAGGATTGGGAGTGTGGCATCTACCCAACTTCTCTCTGATGGTGGACACAAGAACCTACATCTATAAATATATCTATAAATATAGATATATCTATATATACACACACACTGAAGAAGGAAGCAATATACATTGGCCCGGAAGTGAATCTGTACATAGAAAGTAGGTGTGTGGTTTGAGGCCAAATCATTTAGACATACACACATGACCCACACAAATAGCACCCCATGTAAAAATAAATATAAAAAAATGATCTTAATTTGCAAAAAATGATCATCTCTTCCTCAGAGAACAGTGAGCGGGGCATGGTGGTGGGAAAAATTAGCAGCAGTACAAGCAACTTCCGGGAGGGGCATGATGTCATTCCTGTGTGCTGTCCGCCGCTTCCAGAACCAGACATGTGCCACGGGTACATACCTATCCGCACACAGCACTGGCGCATGCGCACACAGCACTAGCATATCTCTTATACACCTGGGCCGTGCATGTAGATGCATTAGGTGCATTTAGCTGCAGGAATCCATTTTTTTAGGGAAATTAATAGTAAAGCAGATGCAGGTTTCCAGAACTGGACTAACAAATGTTTCTAGTGAAAGGCAACTGGTGTTTTATAATAATCAAGGCCTTAATGTGCCATTGACATGGATCACTGTTGAACTTAGAAATGTGTCTTTGCAAAGTTAAATTAAATAATTTGTTAGTTTTGCTTGGGGATAGAGTGCAGAGTGATTTTAAGTCTGGCCATTTTTTTGGAGATGTTTGCACCCCTGATAGGGCAAAAAATTTGTTGACAAAGTCCAAGATACCTTTAAAATTTGCAGTGTCCCAAGCAAAGTGCTAGAGTGCAATTTGCCTAATGAGGACACTACAGTAGATAGAATGACCTGTGTGTCCACAAGGAAAAATATTGTTAGGGCTTTACCCTCACTTCCTGTTTGGCTATGGGACAGGAAGTGAAGCTAATTTGAGGAAAAGGGACACAAAGCCAAACCTAAAAAGACAGGCAGGGGTTCAAACACTCACTTGGTTTCCCGCAAATGCCCACAGTTAGAATAGGATTTTCTTAAGCTAGATTTTATTTAGCTCAGTGCTCTAAAGCAGTGGTTCTCAACCCTGTCCTCAAGTACCCCCAGCAGGCCATGTTTGCAGGTTTACCTTCATCTTGCACAGGTGTTTTAAATCAGAGTCAATGGTTTGGTATTTTGGACAGCTATTTTAGCTAAGATAAATTCCCAAAACATGTCCTCTCGGGGGTACTTGAGGACTGAGGCTGAGAACCACTGCATATGCTACCATGAAGGCACCAGGAAAGTAGTTTTTAGACAAATCACACTTTTTTTGTTTTGCCATGCCAATCAGCCTAGTTAAGCTTCATCTGGGAAATCTTTTGCATGAAAATTGTTTAAAAGGGGGGGGGGTGTAAAATGCATTACTTGGATTGAGCATTCATCTGCAAAACAAATCAATAACAAAACAAATAGAACATAAAAATTTGCTACAAATTTATTGGTCAACAAAACAGGACTTGAAAAAGAGCAAGGAAAGCAAAAAACACATGTATGTTAATTTAAGACACTAATGCTTCGTACACTCAACCGTATTTTCTGCGTACAAAGCCTCAGACTTTTGTCCGAAGGGCATTGGGCATGAACTTGTCTTGCATACAAACGGCACACAATTGTCAGGCCAACAAACACGAATGTAGTTACGTACTACGTGATTTTTCCACTCTTTACCATATGCTAATGTCGTGTTTGGTGAGCATTGATTCTGAGCATGCGTGTTTGTACTTTTAACTTTTGTCCGACGGACTTGTGTACACACGATCGGAAAATCCGACAACAGACCATTGTCCACGGAAAATTTTAAAGCCTGCCATCCAACATTTGTCCGCGGAAAATTCAACAACAATTGTCTGTTGGAGCATACACATGGTCGGATTTTCCACCAACAGCCTGCCATCACAAAATTCCCATTGGAAAATCTGATTGTGTGTACGAGGCTTAACAGAATATGCTTTTGATGTCTGAGCATTTTGCAGAGGAAATTAACAGGAGTTAAAAGGACTGCACCCACAAAATGGACAGGCTCTTAAGGATTTAAAAATTTATTAGTCACAACATCTTGAGGAAGATTTTTCAAAATAATGTAGCACAGACAATTAAATCAAAGTAAAACTAACAACCTACAAACAACACAGATTGACAACATCAAAAAAATTTCAGTGAAAAATACCTCCCCTCAAAAAAATAAAAAAATAAAAATAAAATAAACAAAAGTAAAAAAATACTTGCTCTAAAACACATCTGTTTTTCAAAGACATAACAAACAAAATACAAAGAGAAAATACATGTGTTACAAACTCTAGAAGGACACACAAATGTACACACACTCACACACACAGAGAATGGAGTGTGGAGTTCCCCTTTAAAAGCAATAGTTAACCCATGGAAATCCAAGGGGATAGAGGGGGGAGACAAGAGCATTGGACAATGGAGTGTGGAGTTCCCCTTTAAAAGCAAAAGCTGGCCCAAGGAAATCATATGCATTAGAGTGGGACGGTTAAATGCCCTTTTTAGGAGGAGCTAGAGTAACGAGAGTCTTTTTACATAATTTTAACAAGGTGTATGTCACATGTTGGCAACGTAACATGCTAACATGACCTGTGTGCAAATCTCCTTAAAAAATACATAAAGGTGAACCAGCATAAAAAAATAAAATAAAAAAAATGTCAAGTTTAGAGGTGCGCCCATTCAACCCATGCAATTGCATGTACATTGATTAACGTTTACTAAGATTTTGGCTGCGCAGCGAAAAAACTTATGTGAACGAGCGCAACAGCTGCTTGCGCATGCGCACTGCTTACATTGATCTCACACAGTTCTAAACATACTTGCGGGCACAGCAGGCTTTCTCTGAAAAAGTTACTATCTCATTCTACTTTGGGCATATTTGTTACTTGGGCAGTTGTTACTAAACTTCCTCACATCACCCCATAATTTTGGCACCTCCATCTTCTGTCAATATTGATTTGGAGATGGCATGCACCATGTCTATAGTGGCGCACAGATTGCATTCTCCCGTGCGCCAAGATTGCTATAGTAAATGGGGGATTCACGCTCTGTTACCGGCGGACCATTTTGTAAATATGAAAATGTGCGTTACGCCTCACCGTGCGCCTCTACTGATGGCCCACGGCTTTTGTAAAACACCCCCAATGTGTTATGAAAACTTAAGGTCCGACGGACCTTCCCGCAATCCGTCGGACCGTCTGTATTCGGCTAATCCGACCGTCTGTATGCTTCATCGGACAATTGTTGTCGGAATTTACAACAACAAATGTTGGCTGTGCATGCTCTCAAATTGTCCGACAACAAATGTGTTACGTCGGATCATTCGATCGTGTGTACACAAATCCGTCGGACTAAAATCCAAAGTACAATCACACATGCTCGGAAGTAATGCTAACCATAAGACAACATTAGCAGAAGTTGCCCAAAGGGTGGCGCTAAAGAGCTGAAAAACCATGTAGTACGTCTATTACTTCACTACGTTCGTGTTTGTTGGCTGAAAATGTTCTGCCGTGTGTATGCATACCAAGTTCACGGACACGCCCTTTGGACAAAAATCCACGGAAATGTCCGATGGAAGTCCGCAAGTGTGTTTACGAGTAGAGTTGAGCGGACACCTGGATGTTCGGGTTCGACGGGTTCGGCCGAACTTCAGTAAAAAGTTTGAGTTTGGGACCGAACTTGACCTTGAACCCAAACCCCATTGAAGTTAATGGGGACCCGAAACTTCTGAGGACTATTCACGCTTGTTTCCTGTGCTTAGAACTGTCTCTGCACAAAGTGTAATTTCTGAAGGAAATAAAGTAATTTAAAACTCACTCGCGGCTATAATGAATTGTCGGCTCCCGGCAATACATAGAAAAGTCATTGATAAAAAAAAAGCGTGGGGGTTCCCCTAAATTCAATTACCAGGCCCTTCAGGTCTGGTATGGATATTAAGGGGAACCCTGCCGCAAATTTAAAAAAAAATGCGTGCGGTTCCCCCAAATATCCATACCAGGCCCTTCAGGTCTGGTATGGATTTTAAGGGGAACGCCACCCCAATTTTTTTTAAAAAATGGCGTGGAGTACCCCCAAAAATCCAGATCAGACCCTTTATCCGAGCACACAACCTGGCAGGCCGCAGGAAAAGAGGGGGGGGCAAGACAGCCCCCCCTCCTGAACCGTACCAGGCCACATGCCCTCAACATCGGGAGGATGTCCCTATGTTGATGGGGACAAGGGCCTCGTCCCCACAACCCTTGCCAGGTGGTTGTGGGGGTCTGCGGGTGGGGGGCTTATCGGAATCTGGAAGACCCCTTTAACTTCCTCCGCAGTGTAATAAATGAATAGACCCTCACGTTCCGCATCAGGTCCTCAGCCTTACACTACGTCATTGGCTGAGCGGACCTGATGGGGAACTTTAGAAGGGGCGGGTCTATTCATTTATTACACTGCCGAGGAAGTTCCCCAACAGGTCTGCTCAGGCTCAGCCAATGACATTTCATCTGGACAGCGCTGGACATCGGGATCGCCGCTGGACACTGGATTTCATCACTGGAAAGTTTTTTTTTTTTTAATAAAGGACTTTCCCAATGGTGTCTGTGTATTTTTTTTTACAATTTTTTACACTTTCTTTGTGAAATGGTATGGGTACAATGTACCCCATTACCAATTCACATAGGGGGGGGCGGGATCTGGGGGTACCTTTGTTAAAAGGGTCTTCCAGATTCTGATAAGCCCCCCACCCGCAGACCCCCACAACCACCGGGCAAGGGTTGTGGGGATGAGGCCCTTGTCCCCATCCTCCCCATGTTGAGGGCATGTGGCCTGGTACGGTTCAGGAGGGGGGGCGCTCTCTCGTCCCCCCCCCTTTTCCTGCGGCCTGCCAGGTTGCATGCTCGGATAAAGGGTCTGGTCTGGATTTTTGGGGGTATTCCACGCCATTTTTTTAATTTTATTTGGGGTGGAGTTCCCCCTAAAATCCATACCAGACCTGAATGGCCTGGTATGGATATTTGGGGGAACCGCACGCATTTTTTTTTTAAATTTGCGGCAGGGTTCCCCCTTAATACCCATACCAGACCTGAAGGGCCTGGTAATTGAATTTGGGGGAACCCCTACGCTTTTTTTTTTTTTTTTTTATCAATGGCTTTTCTATATATTGCCGGGAGCCCACAATTCATTAATAGCCGCGACTGAGTTTTAAATGACTTTTTTTCCTTCAGAAATGACACTTTGTGCGGGGGCAGTTCTAAGCACGGGAAACAAGCGCGACTTTACATGCAAATTGCCGAACACCGGACCCGAACCCGAACATACAGTCAATTGTTCGGGTTCGGGACCCCAAAACCCAAAAGTTCGGTACGGACCCGAACTTTACAGTTCAGGTCCGCTCAACCCTATTATGAGGCTTAACAATGCACATAACCCTGAACACACCATCCCCACTGTGAAACATGGTGGTGGCAGCAACATCATGTTGTGGGGATGCTTTTCTTCAGCGGGGACAGGGAAGTTGGTCAGAGTTGATGGGAAGATGGATGGAGCCAAATACAGAGCAATCCTAAAAGAAAACCTGTTAGAGTCTGCAAAAGACTTGAGACTGGGCAGAGGTTCACCTTCCAGCAGGGAAATGACCCTAAACATACAGCCAGAGCTACAATGGGATGGTTTAGATCAAAGCATATCCATGTGTTAGAATGGACCAGTCAAAGTCAAGACCTAAATCCAATTAAGAATCCGTGACAAGACTTGAAAATCGCTGTTCACAGATGCTCTCCATCCAATCTGACAGAGCTTGAGATATTTTGCAGATGTGCAAAGCTGGTAGAGACATCCCCAAGAAGACTTGCAGCTGTAATTGCAGTGAAAGGTGGTTCTACAAAGTATTGACTCAGGTGGGCTGAATACAAATGTACCCCACACTTTTCACATATTTATTTGTAAAAAAAAATTAAAAACATTTATCATTTTTATTCCACTTCACAATTATGTGCCACTTTGTGTTGGTCTATCACATAAAATCCCAATAGAATACATTTACGTTTTTGGGTGTAACATGATAAAATGTGGAAAATTTCAAGAGGTATGAATACTTTTTCAAGGCACTGTAGGACATAGATTATGACAATGTTTGCATTTTCACATGTTTTGACATTACTACAATTTTGATTTACATAAGTAAAGTATGCACTCATTATACACGTCATCCAGGTCATCTGATGTAATCAGCCAGCTATAGATCTCTATTGCAATGGTCTATTTATGTAGGGGAATGCAGGATAGATCTGAATAAATAATAGCTGAGCTTTTGGACTGACAGAAAGTTTCATGTTAGATAAGGAAAATGGAAAAATAGTTCTGGATATGTAAGGTTATCTTATTGGTATGGATATCTTACAGTATTGTTGTTGAGTGAAAAAATCCTGGTTCCCAGTTAGGTGGCTTCTACACCTCAGAGCATCTCCACCATCTCCCTGGCTTGTAGTGCAATATAAAGCCTCATACACACGATCGGACTTCCAATGGACTTTACTGTGGATTTTGGTCCAAAGGGGCGTTGGCCTTGAACTTGGTATCCATACACACGGCAGAACTTTTTCAGCCAACATTCACAAAATCACATGTTTTTTCTGCTCTTTAACGCCACCCTTTGGGCAACTTCTGCTATTGTTGTCTGATGTTTAGCATTGGTTCGGGGCATGCGTGTTCCTACTTTGGACTTTAGTCCGATGGACTTGTGTACACACTATTGGATAATCCTCCATCGGACATTTGTTGCCGGAAAGTTTGAGAGCATGCACAGCGAACATTTGTCCATTGAAAAACCGAAAACAATTGTCCGATGGAGCATACAGACGGTCCGATAAAACACGCCCGTCGGACCGTTGTTGTCAAAACGTCTGATTGTGTCTGTATGGGCCTTTACACAGATGGAAACTTAAGCACCACACCACTACTACAAGGTTATACCTTTATTCCAATAAAATTCAGGGGGATAATCCCAAAAAGTATACAATGCATTTCTGGGGTTGAAAAATGCCTCCTTCATCAGGGATAGAAAAATCAAAATATCGATACAATATAAATACAATATCGCCTCCTAAGGCTGGGTTCACACTATACGACACGACTTTCATCCTACTTTGCTCTGCGACATCTGTCCTACATTGGTCCGACATTGGTCCGACATTGGTCCGACATTGGTCCGACATCCATCCGACATTCATGAACAGGATACTACTTTGATCCGACATTGTGCTAGTCTGACTTGTCCTTTGACCAATCAAAACAATCCCAGGGTGAGATAAATTCCTTTTACTGCTGCTGTAATCACAATGTCGGATGCCAAAGTCGTATGGTTAGGACAAGGATCCGACTTTGATCCGACTTCAATGATAGTCAATGGGCTGAAGTCGGATCAAAGTCGGACAGAAGTAGTACAGGGAGAATTTTTAATGTCGGACCGACATGTGTCGGACCAGTTAAGACGGCTCCCATAGGGAAACATTGATTTTCACACGTCATGCGACATGAGCTCCTAATGTCGGAGCGTTTGTCGCCCCAGTGTGAACCAGCACTAAGTCCCATAATGTAACTTACTATATAAACATAGTTGTTTACATTCTCTGCTATGGAACATTCTAATGAAGCATTGCGTGGCAGAATTGGAAACCACAGTGCTGTCAGAGTCAGTTCATTGGCTCAGGGTTTGACTTTGCTAAAAGCTGCCCTTTCCAAAGCTAAAGGCTGGCAGGACCCACAGAAGCCCCTTAGTCCCAATCTCATCTAAAAATGTTATTTGAGAAAATAGCCTAGCACCATTTTAAAATAATATCTATGTCCAGCCTGGGTCAAGCTAAATTCCTTGCAACTGAACAGGAGGAAGTTGTTCAGATTTCATATGGTGCATGCTTGAGATCAGGTTTGGTGGGATGGCACACATCAAGAAAGAAGCTGTCCCCTGATGAAGTCTTCTTTTGAAAATGACAGTGTTGGATACAAGGAGGAGGAGTGACACTTTAGTGAGTGACAACACATTAAATGAGGAAGCAAGAAAATAAACATGTTTATTGAAATATGTACAGTACAGTAATGGTGGTATTAGAAGGTGGGGCAATGGGTGGTCTGCTTTAACTCACATACTTGATAAAGATTTGCTCCATTAGTATATATAGAGCGTTTTTTGTAAATAAGAAACTATTCAAAATGTTTACACACAGACAAAACATTTATTAAGATATACTTAAAGCGGAGTTCCACCCAAAAGTGGAACTTCCGCTCATTTGTCTCCTCCCCCCTTAGTGGTTATAAAACAGAAATAATATTAAAAAAAAGGATTTATGCAATACAGTGGAAATGGGAACCAGGGAAAGAGGAGAAAAAGTAAGAGTGTACCCCTCCCCCCCCGGTACTGTGGGACTTTTAAGGCAGACTCAAATGTAGAATGCGTATATTAAAAAGTATAACGTTTATTATTACATAATAAAAACATTGGTGCATACCTCACCATTACTATATATAAAAAATGTCAAGTTGTACATAGTCTCATAAAACACTGATTGTTGATATAGTTGTCTCTACTTGTAATTCCCGACGCGTTTCAGGAACAGAGTGTATCCCTTCTTCAGGGTGATTAGAAGAGAAGCTCAAAGATGGAAAACATTCTATGATAGAACAAGACAAGGGTTGAAACACAAGAAGCAGGTAAGGAGAACACATTTCATATTATACACTGGTGGCACAGCATACATTCCAATACCATGGCCAAATATGGAATATCCTGGTTAAGAAAAAAGAAAACAAAATTGCATCTGCATTAGGTTTTGGGAAGTTTCCTCAAAGTGAATCCCCCAAGCATCAGAGGACCTGCAAGGCCCTGTAGGCCCCTCACAAAGATCCAGAGACACAGCCAGAGCGAGCCAACAACCGGAGATTGTAATTGGGGAAAAAGCGGAATCTCAAATCGTGGCATAACGAGAAGCGAGAACTATATCAACAAACAGTTTTTCATGAGCCTTTGGACAACTTGATGTTTTTTATACATAGTAATGGTGATGGGGGTGTGGTCTGACTTCGGTTGAGCATGGCTGCCTTAACCCAAGCCCGGTCGGCAGCGGGACATCTGAGGAGCATTACAGGAGACCCTGCGCAAACTCGACATAGGGAGAAACTTCTGGAGCAGCTCTGCCTCCCGCTCCTGCTCCCCACAGAATCAGAACACCCAGGGCACTCAAATGAGCTTACAGATTCTGGAGATATTCCGGACACAGACATCCAACATGGCAGCATTTTCTTCTCCCCTGAGCACACAGGGAGCTACACAGACAGTGCCCACACCACAGCAGCATGCCACTGACACAGTGAGAGATACCAGCCTACGACCTGACACAGCTCACCAAGTACCTCCTAGTCTGCACAATCTGCATAGTGTGGCACCAGACATAAAGGAATCATTGTCTGCTGCTTTCTCAGCAGCTATTTCAGACCTCAAACAAGATTTTAACGCTATAGCTGACAGAGTACAAGGTAGAAACTGTCACATCCTAACATGAGGCACAGATCCAGAAGCTACACTCAGTGCAAGACACCCACCTACTCCATCTGAGAGAGCTACACAGGCACATGGAGGATCTCGATATTCGAGGTCGCAGAAACAACCTCAGAGTTTCCGTGGCATCCCTGACCCACCCAGGGACATTTTATGCTGCCTCACCAGCTTTCGTATTAAAGAATAAATCCTCAGAAAAGCCAGTAATAGGATACAGATCTCTTATCGGGGCACTGAAATAAAAATCTTTCAAGATTTATCCAATATCACTCTACAGCATCGTAAGGATCTCCGCCCCCTCCTAGAGGTCCTAATGGCCCAAGGTGCTCACTACAGATGGAAACTTTCTTTTTTGCCTTTCCGCATCCCTAGTTGGCAAGACTGCCTTGCTGAAAGTCCCTGAGGACCTCACCAACTTCTATGAAAGCCAAAGCATCCCACTGGTTGCGGTTCCAGATTGGCACGGAACTTTCAGGCACCACAGGTCGCAGGAAGACATCTTCAGGATGACCAAATGGACACCCAGTCCTCCAGACACAGACATCGCAGATCTCCACATCATGTCACGCACACTCCGAGAGGTCGTGGACCACTCATTGTTCCAAGCCCTACCTCCTCTCTGGCTCATCGAAGATCCGGCAGGACTTCTAAGCACTCAACTCGTACATAGTCCTATGATACAGCTAAGTTAACTGGTTATCAGTTAAAAAACTCTGTTTACATTCTCGCACCTGTATGCATTTAAAGTACTCACATGCAATGGAGCAGTTGTCTCATTTATAGGCAAGGTTTTTGCAAAATGAACACCATCCATTATGCAACATATCTCACCCTTTGGATAAAAGACATAACATTATGCCACTTACCTCTCATACCAATGCTAACAGTTTCTCCAGCCTGATCCTGAGAAATGCCATATCTCTGCTACCAATAATTGCACGCACGCAGAGGCTTCCCCGCACTGGTTTGTTACCATGATATGTCTCTGCTGCCCATTGAACATATGTGAAACTGCTCCAGTAGATCACTTAAAGAGGATGTCATGACTCTTTGTATACATGATGTAGTATATTGATCCAACAGGAAGGAACAAGGAACAGTGGCCTGCTTTATCTAAACAGTCGTCACAACGGCAGTGATTTTAGTTGAACTATTATGCTCATCATCCGCGAGTTAAAAAAAAAAATCACATGTCACACATATGACACTGACCCACCTGTCTCTGGACGGGGTGCTTTTGAAATTCTAAGGAGCTTGCCACTCTTCCTGGTTCCTCCTATAGGCATTTCATTATTATGCCTCTTCTTCAATTTTGTCTCAGCCAGTTAGGCTGATACTGGTTCGATACTGCTCAAAGTTCTTATTGTTGATATATTAATACATGTTGTTAGAGTTGTTTTTTGAAGCAGTGTGACTGACTTACTACATTCCACCCTAACCTCCAACTGGTAGGTCGTAAATGTTTAAACTTATGATGTAATAGATATGGACCCCAATCAGAGTTCCATTACTCCTTTTACCTACATATATAGAATCCCACCTACTTGACACTAACTCTTGATCTTACTCTGCTCTGCCTACATAGTCTCCTCCATCACTCATGCTGTCCCCCTAATGGCCACAGCTACCTTTGATCTCTATATACGGACCACGCACTCCCACAGCGGATAACACTACCACACTAATACCTTATAAGTAGCTATACCCTTAACTGTTGACTTTCTCTGGAATCCCTTTGAGTCTCCTTCAGACAGGCTAGCAGGTTCTTACCTGTCCCACTGAATGTCTTGTCCTGACATTCTCCCCCACCCTCTTATAGTCTCTCTGGCCTACCCTCTCCCCCCACCTTTTTTTTCTCTCCTCACCCCCTTCCTCCCTGAAAACCCACTGGTTCCGTCATTTTGCTCAAAGAATATCTGAGCATATTGGGTGCTTCACTGATCAGACCCCACCATTGCTCTCCTAATGGATACCAGATCATCTAAAGATACACCTAAAAGCCTGAAGTTTGTCTTGATCAACACTCAGGGACTGAACATCCCAGAAAACCGCTCTCAACTGCTACTACTAATGAAAAAGATGAAAGCTGATATTGTGCTTATACAAGAAACCCATTTTTGATCCAACCAAATACCCATATTGACCAACCACCATTTCCCGATAGCTCATCACGCTACCAACAGCCAAGGCAAAACTAAGGGGTTTCCATCCTTATCTCCAAAAACTTCACAATAAATATTACGAATATGCTTGCTGACACTGTGGGGAGGTTCCCTTTTTGTGAAAGGTATTCTATATAACAGATCAATCACTCTGGCTAATATTTATTGCCCTAACGTGAAACAGGCCACCTTCCTCAATTTGCTTGTGAACCATCTCACCACCTTTAAATCAGGCACCCTCATATTAGGCGGAGATCCTAATATATCTCGACACCTCTACAGGCACATACTCCTTGCCATATAGGGCAATACGGAAGATAAACCTCATCCTACAAGACCTTCTTATCCATGATACCTGGCGCACCCAAAACCCCCACACCCACGATTATACATGTTTCTCTCCACCTCACAATTGCCACTCCAGGCTAGATTATCTTTTTCTCTCCCAATCAGACCTTCGCTTCTTGTCAAAGACTAACATCGAGCCCATGATCATTTTTTATCATAACCCAATCACAATGACCATAACATTCCCATAATCTGCTCAGCGCACCAAACAATGGCGCCTAGACGTCTCTCTTCTCACAGACTAAACACAAGTGGCACAACTTCACACTAATCTAAGCTTGTATTTTCAGGAAAACACGGACCCAACAATCTCCCCTATCTCTACCAGGGAAGCTCACAAATGTGTGATTAGAACAGAGCTAATTGCTATGGCCGCACAGAGGAGGAAGGAGAGACAGGCACATCTAGATGTTTTAACAGACCGCATGGAAGCTTCACATAAAAAATCACATACTGAACAAACTTTTAAGAATCTACTAGATGCTAGAAAAGAACTACTTACTGAATTAGGGCGGACGATAAGACATAATTATATCCTATCCAAAAAACTGTTCTTTGAGCAAGGAAACAAGAGAGGTAAGATGTTAGTGAGAGCCCTACAATCTAAAAAATTATCCATCATATTAAATCCTCGAAGATGCGTCTTCTAGCCTCAACGGACAATATAGCTGATCAATACTATACTATGCAAATCTTTATAAAATAAGACCTAACTCACCTTCTAGGACTGACCGAATTTCTAGGCAAGAATCCATCTCAGCCTTTCTAACAGAATAAAGTCCAAATCCAATTTCCAGAGAGAAAACATAAAATTTTAACCATCCCATCACAGCTGAGGAACTAGCCCTTTCTTTAAAACAACTCAAAGTAGGATAGAGTCCTGGTCCTGATGGCTTTTCAATGTCTTATTACAAATTTTTTGGTGTTTTTTTACGGTCCCTTTTCTGTCCGCTTTCAACTCGCTAACATCCAACCTGAGTGGCCTTATGGGCAAGTTGGAAACACACATAACGGTAATCCCCAAGGAAGGAAAAGACCCAATTCAGGTCCCCAATCATAGGCCCATATCCTTGATCAATGTTGACTTAAAAATCTTCGCAAAAATTTTGCCCAATCACTTATCAATACTTATGCCATCACTCATAACCAATGATCCAGTTGGCTTTATCCCAGGAAGAGAGGACAGGGACAATACTCTGAACGTTAGACATGTGCACACTGAAATATTTTGTTTCAGAATTTCGTTTTGGTCTAAAAAATTAATTTATTTAGTCCCGAAATTTGTTTTTACTTATTTTGTTTTTTGTTAGAAATTGCATTCGTCCAAAAATCTGAATTAATTAAGGTCAAATCTGTCATTTAAGGCTTATGGTGTCTGTCGAATGTTCAAAGAAGATTTGACGGAGCAGCAAAACTGTACGACGCCGCAATCATACTTTTCCGGTTGAATGTTCCGCCTACAAGCTAGCTATAGTAGAATTCTAATGTTGTATGACTAGTAATAATTATATTTTTTAATTATTATTACTAGTCAACCAACATTAGAATTTTTTTATAGCCTATGGGCGGATGCATTTGACTGGAAATGTACAATTGCAGCGTCGTACAGTTTAGCTGCTCCGTCAAATCTTCTTAGAACTTTCGACAGACACCATAAGCCTTCAATGAGAGATTCAACGTTGTATGTTTTTCGATGTTTTTCGATGCTTTGTCGAATCTTCGTCGTTCATGTTGAATTGTCAAGTTAGTTCTAGCTATTTTACTGCTCCTCCTCTTTGGTTACAATCAGCCAATAACATTCATCATCATCATTATTTTTATTTTACTTCCCCCACCCAATTCCAGCAGCGATCTTTTCTCTCTATGTCAAATCTTTTCTCTCTATGTAGAATAATCTTGGACTAATAGAGTTAAGGTTAGGCACATTCGACCACAGGTTCGATAGACACAGATTGTTATTGTCAGCGTCATGTCCAATCTCCTATCTATCTCGAACTGTTGTTGCAACAAAAACGAAAATAAAGCATTTGTTTATGTCGGATCTTTCGGTTTTCGGATTCTGCGCTTTCGTTTGTCAAAACCATAACGAAAATACCTGAAATTCGGACGAAAATGCATTCGGACAAAAACGAATGCACATGTCTACTGAAAGCCTTGAACTTACATTATTGGTTAACTAAGAACAAGCACAGAGGGTTTTTCCTGTCCTTGGACGCAGAGAAGGCATTCGATAGGGTGGCCTGGGACTACATGCATGCAGTCTTGGAGCACATATCTTTATGTTGTACTCCCTAATGTTTTTCAACACCCCAAGCACCACTAAAGCCTGCCAGACATGGAAGACACAACTTGAACTCAACCTTACTGATACAGATTGGGATAAAATCTTTATCCACATGCACAAATGATTTGTAAATGTTACAGTTCAGGAAATAGGATTTAAGTTTTTCTCGGGGTGGTACAGAACCCCTGTAATCTTCCACAAATTTTTTCCCCTAACCTCCCCTCTGTGTTGGAGTTACATATCTGGTGGTTCTTAACTTTACCCTAGCACAGTACTTGCTACATCAAACTTCCCTTTCAAAAACCAAATATCACAAATCTCTGCCTCTCCATTTAGTAAATGCCGCTAGGCGCTGCATCTCAGTATTATGGGGTACCACCACAACCCCAACGTTAAGAGACTGGTACTGTTGGATTAGCCATACGGCTGAAATGGAGGAGCTGATCAGTGTCGCACAGGATGACCCCTCTAAATTCACCCTCACGTGGGCATAAAATAAAAAAAGTTAAATAAATGTTCAAACCACAAATGTGAGATATCACCGCGATCATTAGAGTGAGAGCACTAGACCTGTAACTCAAAACTGGCAACATGTAGAAATTTTTTAATGTTGCCTGTGGAGATTTTTAAGGGTCAAAGCAAGGGATGAGCTGAACACCCCCGGTTCGGTTCGCACCAGAACCTGCGAACAGACCGAAAGTTTGCGCAAACTATCGAACCCTGTTAAAGTCTACGGGACTTGAACGTTCAAAATCAAAAGTGCTATTTTTAAAGGCTAATATGCAAGTTATTGTCCTAAAGAGGGTTTGGGGACCCGGGCCCTGCCCCAGGGGACATATATCAATGCAAAAAAAAGTTTTAAAAACTGCAGTTTTTTCGGGAGCAGTGATTTGAATGATGATTAAAGTGAAAAAAAAGTGAAAAATTCCTTTAAATATCATACCTGGGGGGTGCCTATAGTATGCCTGTGAAGTGGCACGTGTTTCCCGTGTTTAGAACTGTCCCTGCACAAAATGACATTTCTAAAGGAAAAAAAGTCATTTAAAACTTTTTGCGGCTTTACTGTAATGTGTGGTCCCGGCAATGTGGATGAAAATCATTGAGAAAATCGGCATGGGTACCCCCCCCAGCCCATTTGGGTCTTGTATGGATATTATGGGGAACCCCGCACCCAAATAAAAAAAAGGAAAGGCGTGGGGCCCTCAGGCCCTATATACTCTGTACAGCAGTATACAGGCGGTGCAAACAAGACAGGGACTCTAGGTTTGTTCTTAAGTAGAATCTGTTTGTAATTTAGAACTGTTGCATTTTTAAAGTGTAGCTCCAGCCAAAAAATCTAATTTTAAGCTTTTTGGAAAACATAGGGAAGGGTTATCACCCCTGTAACATTTGTTTTGCTGTCTGTGCACCTGTTCAGAACATTTCACCTCACTTTCCATCCCAATGACAATTGGTTTTTGAATTTTTATTTTTTTTGTGAAACAAGGATTGGTGATGAAGCATAAGTGGAGAAGAGACACATTTTTCCCATATTAACCCTTACAGGAGAGAATTTCCCTTCCCAGGGGTAGATTTCCTCTCACTTCCTGTTGTCTCCTTACGTTTGCAAGTAGGAGTCGTTTGTATGTTGGATGTTTGAAAGTAGGGGCCTGCCCTATATACTCTGCATAAATTTGGGCCTTAGGTGTTGGTATTGCCACAACACTGTAAGCCATCACAGTTACTCTTGGTGGGCGCTGGAACGCCCTTCTGTGAAATATTAGATCAAGAATTGTAATTACATGCCCCTGTTGAACAGGGGCAGAAAAATTGGGCCTTAGGCACAGGTGCTGGTGCCAAAAACCTGCAACCCCTCACAGAAACTCTAGTTGAAGCGCATGAATGAGCCCTGCTGCAAATTATTGCATCAAAAATTGTAATTACATGCCCCTGTTAAACAGGGGCAGAAAAATTGGGCCTTAGGCACTGGTCCAGGTGCCACAACACTGCAACCCCTCACAAAAACTTTAGTTGGAGTGCAAGAATGAGCCCTGCTGCAAATTATTGCATCAAAAATTGTAATTACATGCCCCTGTTAAACAGGGGCAGAAAAATTGGGCCTTAGACACTGGTTCCACAACACTGCAACCCCTCACAGATACTATAGTTGGAGCGCAGAAATGAGCCCTGCTGCAAAGTATTGCATCAAAAATTGTAATTACATGCCCCTGTTAAACAGGGGCTGAAAAATTGGGCCTTAGCCACTGGTGGCGGTGCCCAGAACCAAAAATGTTCTTACAAGCTATCAGCATGAACATTGAGGAGGAAGAGGATAGTCACTCAGCATAACAGGATAGTCACTCAGCATCAGCATAGGCAGTCTTGAAGGGATCTCCCATTCAAAAAAAAATATTCGGTTACATCAGCATCAGGTGCTTGGTAGCTGGTGATCCAAGACTGATTAATTTTTATGACGGTCAGCCGATCGACTGATTCGGTGGACAGGCGCACCCTGTGATCAGTTATAAAGCCTCCAGCAGCACTGAATGTGCATTCCGAAAGAACGCTGGATGCAGGATAGGCCAGTAGCTCAATTGCATGCTGTGCAAGCTCTGGCCAGTGATCCATCCTCAAGACCCAGTAACCCAGAGGATTTTTGGTGGAAAAGGTGTCCAAGTCTGATCTTGCCCTTAGGTTTTCCTGCAGCATGTAAAACAGATGCTGGCGATGGTTGCTGGTACCGATCATACCTGGGGGCTGCGGACTAAAAAATTGTCGACTCGAACATTGCCTGTTCACCAGTTTGCCGAACAGCGAACAATTTGGGGTGTTCGCGGCAAATTCGAAAAGCCGCGGAACACCCTGTAAAAGTCTATGGGAAAAATCTAAAGTGCTAATTTTAAAGGCTTATATGCAAGTTATTAAAAAGTGTTTGGGGATCCGGGTCCTGCCCCAGGGGACATGTATCAATGCAATTTTTTTTTAAAAACCTCAGTTTTTTCGGGAGCAGTGATTTTAATAATGCATAAAGTGAAACAATAAGAGTGATATATTCCTTTAAATTTCGTACCTAGGGGAGTGTCTATAGTGTGCCTGTGCAAAGGACACTAAAGCAAAATACTGCAGCTCCCTGCCTGTATTTGTATCAGAACACCAGCAATTGTATTGAGGTAAGCTTTAGGTGCACACTGTACAAAGGACACTAAAGCAAAATACTGCAGCTCCCTGCCTGTATTTGTATCAGAACACCAGCAATTGTATTGAGGTGAGCTTTTGGTGCACACTGTGCAAAGGACACTAAAGCAAAATACTGCAGCTCCCTGCCTGTATTTGTATCAGAACACCAGCAATTGTATTCAGGTAAGCTTTTGGTGCACACTTTGCAAAGGACACTAAAGCAAAATACTGCAGCTCCCTGTCTGTATTTGTATCAGAACACTAGCAATTGTATTCAGGTAAGCTTTTGGTGCACACTGTGCAAAGGACACTAAAGCAAAATACTATAGCTCCCTGTCTGTATTTGTATCAGAACACCAGCAATTGTATTGAGGTAAGCTTTTGGTGCACACTGTGCAAAGGACACAGTACACTAAGTGAAACACTGCAGCTAGCACAATCACCTGCCTGCCTGTCAGTATAGAGAATAACAGGAACGGATCTAGCTAAACTGAATACAGTGTGTACATATATATACAACACCTAGGATGCATATATATCCTCCTTACACTGTAACTCAAATCAAATTACACTGTCTCTCTCTCTGTCTCTTTCCTTTAACCAACGCCAACACACTACACAAAGCCGTCAAGCTGGCGTCCTTATATAGTGTGGGGCATGTACCTACTCCTCTGAGCCATGATTACGGCTCTCTGTACCTACGGCGCTGTGATTGGCCAAGCATGCGGGTCATAGTGCATGCTTGGCCAATTATCAGCCCCAGCAATGCACTGTGATGCCGCAGTGAAATATGGGCCATGATGTGCCACTCGAATTTGGCGTGAATGGCCCATAATCTTCGAAATTCGACGAACGGTCGAACAGCCGATGTTCGAGTCGAACATGGGTTTGACTCGAACTCGAAGCTCATCCCTAGCTTCAACAGGTGGACAAGAGGGACAGTGTCACTGATGCATGCACTGTCACTCCTCACCATCCTTGTGGCCTCCTCAAATGGTGCCAGGACAGTGCATGCATCCCTGATCATGACCCACTGGCGTAGCAAAAAAACAAAACAAGCTCCCCTGACCCTGTCCTTGGCCATATTGGCACAGATACTCATTAATGGCCCTCTGCTGCATGTGCAGCCGCTGCAGCATGGCCAACGTTGAGTTCCACCTGGTGGGCATGTCACAGATTAGGCGGTTCTTGGGCAGGTTGTATTCCTTTTGGAGGTCAGCCAGCCGAGCACTGGAATTATATGACCGGCGGAAATGCACACAGAGTTTCCTGGCCTGCCTCAGGACATCCTGTAAGCCCGGGTACCTGCCCAAGAACCGCTGCACCACCAAGTTAGGGACGTGAGCCAAACAGGGCACATGGGTCAGTTGTCCCTGTCGGAGGGCGGAGAGAAGGTTGGTGCCATTGTCGCAAACTACCATTCCTGGCTTAAGCTGGCGTGGCGTCAACCACCTCTGAGCCTGCCCCTGCAGAACTGACAGAATCTCTGCCCCAGTGTGGCTCATGTCCCCCAAGCACACCAGCTCAAGCACCGAATGGCATCTTTTTGCCTGCGTACTTGTGTAGCCCCTTGAACGCCTACAGAGCACCGCTGGTTCTGAGGACAAATCAGCACAGGAAGAAGCCATGGAGGAAGAAGAAGAGGAGGGGGTGGAGGAGAGAGGTGTGTAAGAATCACCAGTAGTAGCATTTTGGAGGCGTGGTGGCGGAACAACCTCCAACACTACCGCACCTTGTCCTGCATCCTTCCCAGCTGCCAGCAGAGTCACCCAATGCGCCGTGAAATATAGGTAACGTCCCTGTCCATGCCTGCTGGACCATGAGTCAGCGGTAATTTGCACCTTACCGCTGACCGCCCTGTCCAGCGAGGCCAAGACATTGCCTTCCACATGCCGGTAGAGAGCTGGAATCGCCTTCCATGAGAAAAAGTGGCGTTTGGGAACCTGCCACTGAGGAACCGCACATTCCACAAACTCACGGAAGGGGGCAGAGTCTACCAACTAAAAAGGCAGCAGTTGAAGGGCTAGCAATTTAGCCAAGCTAGCATTCAACCGCTGGGCATGTGGATGGCTGGGAGCGAACTTCTTTTGGCAGTGCAGCAGCTGGGGCAGGGAAATTTTCCTGGTACAATCTGACGTTGGTGTACTGATAGCAGATTGCCCGCAAGAACTTGGCTGTGACACACCTAAATCTACATCTTCATTCCTCTCAGTGCATGTTTCAGAGAGGACTGAAGGAATAGTGGGGTTGGAGATCCCAGCTGATGAGGAGCAAGGAGAGGTCCGCTTTGTTCTTTGGTGTGGGTCTTTTAGGTGTGCTTGCCAATGAACTGCATGGCAGGTCGACATATGTCTGATTAAGCATGTGGTGCCCAAGCGGGTGATGTTTTGGCCACGCGAGATACGTTTGAGACAAATGTTGCAAATAGCAGCGCTGCGATCTAATGCACTCATCTCAAAAAAGGCCCACACCAAAGAACTTTTGGAATAACACGCAGAGACAGCAGCGGCCTGCACATGCGGAGCTCTGCAGTGTGATGTTGTCGGTGTGCTGCTCTTAAGCTGGCCCCTGGAGGGCATCCTGCCTCGTTGGAGATGTGCCTCCTCCTCCTCCTCCTCTCTCCTATCAGGCACCCAGGTAGAGTCCGTGATCTCATAATCCCCTTTCTCCTCATCACTGTAGCAAACCTGGCAGTATGCTGCAGCTGGGGGAACATAACTGCCAAATTGCTGTCCTGCTTTGGCACCCCCTCTCTCTGGGCTCACGTTACTGACTTCCTCTAGCTGGGTACCGTCATCGGAGCCTTCAAAACGCTGCGCATCCTCCTGCAGCATGTACCCAACACTGTGGTCAAACAGTTCGAGGGACTCCTCAGGAAAACATGGTGGAGCTAGGGAAGGAGTGACTGATGCCATTGAGCCGAGGGAAGAGGCCGCTTTGGCAGCTGCTTTGCCAGACAAAGTACCTTGAGCCTGGGTGAGAGAGGATGAGGAGGATGAGGATGGCTTGGTCATCCACTCTACCAAGTCTTCGGCATGTTGCGGCTCAACATGGCCAGCTGCCGAAAAAAAGGACAAGCGTGTCCCACGGCCACGTGCTGATGAGGATGCACTGTGTCCACGACCAGCACTGTTGCCTCTAGACACAGAGCCTGCTTGCCCTATTTTATTGGCTCGTGACTGTCTGGCTCTCCTTGTTGTCCTTCCAGACATACTAATGGCCTGCAGGGAGATGTAGCTGCACAAAGCTGGGATGTATATATATATATACTGATTACACTGCAGCTAGCAGAATCAACTGCCTGTCTGTAGTATTATTAGTAAGAGAACACCAGCAATTGTATTCAGGTAGCTTTAGGTGCACTCTGTGCAAAGGACACAGTATACAAAATTAAAATACTGCAGCTCCCTGCCTGTATTAGTATGAGAACACCAGCAATTGTATTCAGGTAGCTTTAGATGCACACTGTGCAAAGGACACTGTACACTAAATCAAAATACTGCAGCTCCCTGCCTGTATTTGTATGTAAACACCAGCAATTGTATTCAGGTAGCTTTAGGTGCACACTGTGCAAAGGACACTAAATGAAAATACTGCAGATAG
This sequence comes from Rana muscosa, assembly GCA_029206835.1. Lineage (NCBI taxonomy): Eukaryota > Metazoa > Chordata > Amphibia > Anura > Ranidae > Rana > Rana muscosa. The sequence continues at coordinate 362,093,510 of CM055118.1, read as the reverse complement.
CACAATCACCTGCCTGCCTGTCAGTATATTATGAAGAGAATAACAGGAACGGATCTAGCTAAACTGAATACAGTGTGTATATATATATATATATATATATATATATACAACACCTAGGATGCATATATATCCTCTACACACTGTAACTGCAGCTAACTGACTCGCCTGCCTGCTCTATCTAACTCAAATGAAATTACATTATCTCTCTCTCTGTCTTTCTTTCACCGCCACCGCAACACACTACACAAGGCCGCCACACAGGCGGCCTTATATAGTGTGGGGCATGTACTAAACCCCCTGAGACATAATTGGTCAAAGCCACCCTGGCTTTGGCCAATTATGGCTCTCCGTTCTTACCGCGCTGTGATTGACCAAAAGCATGCGGGTCATAGTGCATGCTTGGCCAATCATCAGCCAGCAATGCACTGCGATGCTGCAATGAATTATGTGCTGTGACGCGCCACTCAAATTTGGCGCGAACGGCCCATAATGTTCGAAATTCGACAAACGGTCGAACAGCCGATGTTCGAGTCGAACATGAGTTTGACTCAAACTCGAAGCTCATCCCTAGTCAAAGCTTTTCGCCATTCCATTAGCGGGCGCAATTTAGAAGGGTGACATGTTGGGTATCAATTTACTCGACATAACATTATCTTTCACAATATAACAAATAAAATTGGGCTTACTTTACTGTTGACTTATTTTTTAATTAAAAAAGTGTATTTTTTCCCCAAAAATGCACTTGTAAGACTGCTTCGCAAATATGGTCTGACATAAAGTATTTCAATGACCGCCATTTTATTCTCTAGGGTGTCTGAAAAAATATATATATACTTTTTGGTCATTTTCTAGCAAAAAAAATCCTGATTTTAACTTGTAAACATCAAGTCTGAAAATAGGCCCGGTCCTTAAGTAGTTAAGGACAGTAAACACAGAGTCAGGGAGGAGACTGTTGAGTATTTAATGTCATTAGCAGTGTCTGGCAAGTAAAAAGGGATATTGCTAAGAAGGGTTCAGTAAGTAGCTAAAAAAACATTCTTTGATCAAGAAATCTTTAGAGGTCATAAAGCAGAAATTTTAACAAAAACAAAACACAATTTAAGGGGAGTTGTAAGAGGTACCATGGAATGAAGATCTGAAGGGTGTTAGGCTTTTTTAGGAACTTCATTTGGGTGATTGAAATCTAGTATCAATTTATTACTAACCACTTGCCGACCAGCTCACGACGGTATACGTCGACAGAATGGCACGGCTGGGCAGATCAACGTACAGGTACAATGCCCTTTAAGACGTGGCATTGTGGGCGCGCGCGCCGCCGCAAACTTCGTGAGTCTGACCGCGGGTCCCTCAGATTTGATGTTCACTGGGAGTCCCGCGATTGTCTCACGAAGAGGAACAACGGGGAAATGCTAATGTAAACAAGCATTTCCCCATTCTTCCTAGTGACAGGACACTGATCACAGCTCCCTGTGATCGGGAGCGGTGATCAGTGTCGTGTCCAACGTAGCCCATCCCCCTACAGTTAGAACACCTCCCTTGGACACACTTAACCCCTTCCCCTCCCCTTACTGGTTAACCCCTTCACTGCCAGTCACATTTACACAGTAATAAGTGCATTTTTATAGCACTGATCACTGTATAAATGTGAATGGTCCCAAAATGGCGCCAAAAGCGTCTGATGTGTCCGCCATAATGTCGCAGTCACGAGAAAAATCGCTGATCGCCCCCATTACTAGTAAAAAAAAAAAATATTAATAAAAATTACATGAAACTATCCCCTACTTTGTAGACGCTATAACTTTTGCACAAACCAATCAATAAAAGCATATTGCGATTTTTTTACCAAAAATATTTAGAAGAATACGTATCGGACTAAACTGAGGAAAAAAAAGGTATATTTTTGGGGGATATTTATTATAGCAAAAAGTAAAAAATATTGCAATTTTTTTCAAAATTGTCGCTGTTTGATTTATAGCGCAAAAAATAAAAACCGCAGAGGTTATCAAATACCACCAAAAGAAAGCTTTATTTGTGAAAAAAAAGGACGTCAATTTTGTTTGGGAGCCACGTCGCGCAATTGTCAGTTAAAGCGACGCAGTGCCGAATTCGCAAAAAGTGCTCTGGTCTTTGGGCAGACAAATGGTCCGGGGTGAAGTGGTTAAGCATTGCTTCAGTACGGTAGAAGTCCCTTCTTTTTTTTTTTTAATCGGGTAATTTTTTTTTATTAAACATTTTGCCAATAAGAAGTCTAATTTTTGAACACCAGTGCACACCAAGTTCTCTACAAGTTTAAACAGATATATCTTAATAATTTTACTTTAACTAAAGGTTTTAAATAAAAAGCCTTTTGTTTATATACAACATCTTTAAACTGTCCTTCATCTCTTTATTCCTCAAGCTGTATATGAAAGGGTTTACAAAGGGAGTAAACACTGTATACAACAAGGATATCATCTTATTGATGATTTGTGATTGCCCTTCCTTTGGAATCATATATGAAGCAGCTAGGGTACCATAAAATATAAACACAACAGTGAGATGGGAGCTACAAGTGGAAAAGGATTTCAGTCTTCCTGAAAAGGAGGATATCTTTAATATTGTTAAAACAATATAAGTATATGAAACCACTATCACTAGGAAGGGTAATATTAGCACAGGGAAGCACAACACGGTAATTTCCATTTGAACTCTGGATGTATCTGAGCAGGAAAGTTCCACAAGAGGATTGAAATCACAAAATAAATAATCAATAACATTCGATCCACAGAATTCTAGTTCACATATTTCAAGTGTTGATATTAATACCATAAAACAGCTGAAAATCCAGGATACAAGAACTAGTTTAATGCAAAGTGATTGTTTCATAATGGAGGAATAATGCAGAGGAGAGCAGATGGCTAGATAGCGGTCATAGGACATCACTGTCAGAAGATAACATTCAAATGTTTCTATTGTGCCATAGACAAAATACTGAGTGATACAACCAGAAAAGGATATGGAGGTCCAATTATGTAGAACAATATTTAACATGTTAGGAGCAATAGATGTGGTCAGCATGATGTCAGATACAGAGAGTTGGGAGAGGAAGAAGTACATGGGGGAATGAAGGGTCTTGCTGTAATATACCAACATGATGATCAAAAGGTTTCCACATATTGTCACAATGTATATAATAAGGACCAAGGTGAAGAGTAACAGATTATATACAGCCATGTTGTTAAATCCCAAAAAGAAGAATGTGGTGACATTACCTTTATGTGTGGTCTGTGTGAAAGCAGAAAATATTTATACAACTTTTGTATGTTAACCACAGCAGGAAATATATATCTTGACTTTGCAAAATGATTGATAGCAAATAAGGTGAACCTGTGACTTTGAATACAGCTTGGGAAATGGGAAAAAAATAAAAAAATAAAATAAATATATATATATTTTTTTTTTTAACACATATTTGGTTGATTGAAGTGACCTTGGCTTCATTGTATTTAATAACCTCAATGAATGTTTTCTTAGCTAATTGGACAGTCTCTATTCTTTTAGTTAATGTTCCATATAAGAAAAATGACATAATCAATGGGGAGAAGTGGAACAAATAAAAAATAACATATGTTCAGTACATACATGATATGTAAAAAAAGGGAGTTACTATATATATATATATATATATATATATATATATATATATATATATATATATATATAAATATATATATAGTATTTGGCTGTATACTTTAACACCATGACAGTAGAGGAAAACTATGCTACACAATGCAAAGAAAAAGGATGGATAAAGTTATATAATTTTTAATTTGTCTTAATGATTACTATTGCAATAAATTAAAGCAGTATAACTTGGGGAATTTAGTCTAAAATAAAAATAAAAAAATGTGCTTACTCTATTTACTGATCTCTGATGAAAACCCATATTTTTTTTTGATAATTTAACTTAATTTTAAATAAACCAACAAAAACATGTAGACACTTTTTTTTTTTTTTTGATAACAGAAAAGGAAAGTCTCAATATTAAAAGTAACAATATTACATGAATTTCTTCATGAGAGAGTTTTCTACCAGTTTTTCTATTGAGCATGGAATAAATAAAAAACAAAAAAAACAAAACAAAAAAAAAAAAGGAGTGAAAATATGTGAATATAATGTCAAAAATTAAATACTAGTTCAACAAATCTTCTTCATAGGAGTTTTTTTTTTTTGACCAGTGTTTCTATTTAACATGGAAAAAAATAAGACCTAGATGAAGTCATGAATGGAAAGAAAAATAGAAAGAGGGAGAGATAAAATAATAATAAGTATCTTATATATCTATTATATATCTAGTGTAAGTGTAAAGCATATGATGTGTATCGGTGGATAAGCTCAGTTGACTGAATAGGAAAACCTATTTTCACACAAATGTTTATATGTTTCTTTGCAGATTAAATATTCCATAGAGAGTAATCAGGATCTCTTTGGGTTTATGTTTGTGACTGTAATAAAATGTATTTATTTTTTTCAATATACAATACTCAATACAATACAATACTAGAAAATAATTGCTCAGAAACTTTTCAAAGTTAAGGGGAAGCTAGATTTAGGCTTTAAAGCCTAACTTCAGCTTTTCTTTCACTTTACATACACTATATTACCAAAAGTATTGGGATGCCTGCCTTTACAACCTCACGAACTTTAAAGGGGTTGTAAAGGTTCGTTTTTTATTTTCTAAATAGGTTCCTTTAAGCTAGTGCATTTTTGCTTCACTTACCTTTTTCTTTGATTTACCTTCTAAATTTTTTTTTTCTTTGTTTTCTTTGTCTGAATTTCTCACTTCCTGTTCCTCCTCAGTAAGCTGTTCAGTAAGCTATTCTGGCTGACTCCACACCACTCGGATGATGGTGTGAAGTTTAGTGAGGAGAAACAGGAAGTGAGAAATTCAGACAAAGAAAAAAAACATTTAGAAGGTAAATCAAGGAAAAGGTAAGTGAACCAACAATGCACTAGCTTAAAGGAACCTATTTTGAAAATAAAAAACAAACCTTTACAACCCCTTTAAGGGCATCCCAGTCTTAGTCCGTAGGGTTCAATATTGCGTTGGCCCACCCTTTGCAGCTATAACAGCTTCAACACATCTGAGAAGGCTGTCCACAAGGTTTAGAAATGTGTCTATGGGAATGTTTGACCATTCTTCCAGAAGCGCATTTGTGGGGTCAGGCAATGATGTGGACGAGAAGGCCTGGTTCGCAGTCTCCACTCTAATTCAAAACTAAAGGTGTTCTATCGGGTTTAGGTCTCTGTGCAGGCCAGTCAAGTTCCTCCACCTCAAACTCGCTCATCCATGTCTTTATGGACCTTGCTTTGTGCACTGGTCCAAATGATTTGGGGGAGGGGGGATTATAGTGTGGGGTTGTTTTTCAGGGGTTGGGATTGGCCCCTTAGTTCCAGTGAAGGAAACTCTTAAAGCGTCAACATACCAAGACATTTTGGACAATTTCATGCTCCCAACTCTGTGGGAACAGTTTGGGGATGGCCCCTTCCTGTTCCAATATGACTGCGCACCAGTTCACAAAGCAAGGTCCATAAAGACATGGATGAGGGAGTTTGGGGTGGAGGAACTTGACTGGCCTGCATAGAGTCCTGACCTCAACCTGATAGAACACCTTAGGGATGAATTATAGTGGAGACTGCGAGTAATACCTTCTGATCCAACATCAGTGCCTGACCTCACAAATGCGCTTCTGGAAGAATGGTCAAACATTCCCATAGACACACTCCTAAACCTTGCGGACACCCTTCCCAGAAGAGTTTAACCCTCCTGGTGGTATGATTATTTCAGATTTTAGGTGCTGAAAGCGGTAACATTATTTTGCATGGAAATTTGGCATTTTACATTGTAGGCCTGCAATTCTTAGGAATAACTCACTTAAATCTGTCTAAACTAGAGTCTAGTAGACATCCCAGGTATGATAAAGTTTAACACAAAATCATAAATTATAATATAATAAATAATAACAAATAATAATTTAATAATAATAATACTTTTTATTCAATACATTTTAGTAAATAATATAATCAAAAACCCTGACATTTTTTTTGCTCAAAAAAGGGTGCAATATTAGAAGTCATATTGTTTCAGTAAACGTCTCGGGTATGGAAAATTTTAAAACAAGGTACAGCATAAAGTCCTACGTCGCAATCGGGACTATAGAACCGGGTTTCTTACGGATTTTTCTTCCGGTGTCGTCACGCTTGGAGCAGCAAACCACACAGATCCTTGTGGGTGCTGACTTCCTTTCAGTTGGTGGAATGTGGTCCATAAAGTGACGACCTGTCAGGCGTTCCGGGTTCACAACGCCAGCAGACCGACGTCCAGATCTGTTTACGGCCGTTGGCGTCTGGTACTTCAGAAATATAAGTTCAGCAACCTTCCACACAAAGTCCGCATGAATCATAGGCCTGTCACTTTTTTTTTTTTCAGGAGAATGAAAGCATTCCACAGGCACTGTTCAAGCAGATGCCTGAAGATTTTTTTATAATATTTTTTTTGTTGCTTCCTCATCGCAGGATAAAAGGTCATGGCCTGGTCAGCCCTGTTCACACCTCCCATGGTATTGTTGTAATCAAACACGACCTGTGGCTTCATGACATCCTTTCCACTACTGGTATGTACCATGACAGTAGAGGTGTTGTGGATGGTACTCATAAGGCACACGTCTCTTTTGTCACACCCATTCAGTTCCATCATTTTGCCTTTCTGCCAGGCAACTATTTCTCCTGCCTTGAGTTTTTTATTGGCAAAGGTTGGCGGCATGTCACGCCGGTTAGGCCTAATGGTCCCATAGGCATCCGTTTTGTTCAGGAGCAGGAACTCAAATGGCGCGTACACACACGATCGATTTTCTCGACGGTGAAAACACTGTCGAGAAAATTGACGGGAAAAACGAGGAATGGCTTGTTCCCCTACACACGGACGGTTTTCCCGACATTTTTTCTCTTGGTCGAGAAAAACGACCGTGAGTAGGCTCCCCGGCAGTGTTTCCCTATGGGAAAACTGCTGCGGAAAAAAAAATGCTTTGAATCACGACGAGAAAAATTAGAGCATGTTCGAATTTTTCTCGTCGTGATTAATGCCGTTTTTCTCGTCTGAAAAAATGATCAAAAGCCCACACACAGTCGTTTTTCTCGTCAAAGAGAAAAAATTACATTTTTCCCGATGAGAAAAATGGTTGTGTGTACGCGGCATAAGAGTTCTGGGGACGTGTAAAAATTGTCCATCAAAGAAAGAACCGAAGCGGTTGCCAATCCAAAACTGCTGAATCGTTCGCTGAATTTGGTCCCTTTCCTGATGTACAGGACTGAATTCCAGATGTACCCAGAGCTGGATTCACACAGCATAAATGCCTTTATGCCAAAACGAGCTCGCTTCGATGCGCTGGACTGTATCCAGCTAAGTCTACCTTTGTAGGCCATAAGACTTTCATCTATTCTTATGTCTCTGTCCGGTACATAGGTCTGCTGGAAATTATTCAGAATAAGTTGATAAATATCCCATTTTTTTTTAATTTTGGAGCTGGATGAGAACTCTCATCAAACTCTTCATTATTTGCAAAGTGCAAATATTTCATTATCAGAGAAAATTTGTACTCCGACACAACGGTGCCAAAAAAAGGAGTGGCCAGCAATTTGTTGGTTGTCCAGTACCATTTTTACAGGGGTTTCCCCACCACTCCCTGAAGTAATATAAGGCACAAAAAGTTCCAGATGTCCTCTCTGGTTACCCGTTCCCATTTTCTGGTCCTTGAAAAGCGATGATGGGTAGCAGCTTGTTGCTCCTGGTAGTGATTAGTCTCCAGAACAATTTTGGCAATAACCTCATTAGTCAAAAAGAGCTCGAGGTATGCCAAGGGGTTATCGTCCTCAACTTCCACTTTGATCCCAGGTGCTCCTGTAAACGGAAATCTTGGTGGCGCTACGTGCTCCATATCGCAATCAATCGAGCACCAAGTCCGCACATCGCTGGGCACAGTCGCAGGATCATCGCTGAAATCGCTTTCTGTGTCTGATGACGAATTTCCTCATGAGTCGCTGTCACTCAACTCCTCTGCAACCCATTCTGAGTCGCTGTCGCTGTTTTCCAGCAGGTCAAATAGCGATTTTTAGGGGGAGGCGCGCTTTTTTGATGCTATGGTCGCTGTGCAGTTTACAGACACAAAGTACAGTAAAACTGGAGACAAGGGCACTGGAGAAAGCACTGGGGGCAATCTAAGGTCACTTAATTTTATTTTTTATTGTAATCCAATAGGATTACATTGTATCAGTGTGTTTGTGCTTTATACATTTTGAATTTACCGCCGTTCCGCCCCCCTGCGTCGTGACACTCGCAGGGAAGGGAATCAGGGGAACACACAGAATCAGGCGGAAGATCCGGCCGCTGTACACTGCGGGAATACATCGCGGGATCCCAGAGACAAGGTAAGTCACCTCTTCCTGGATCCAGCGAGGCAACCCCGAGTGTGGCTCGGGGTTACCGATAATGGCACAAAAATCTCACCCCGAGCCACACTCGGGAATACCGCTAGGCTGGTTAAGCTGTTATAGCTGCAAAGGGTGGGCCAACTCAATATTGAGCCCTACGGACTAAGACTGGGATGCCATTAAAGTTCATGTGTGTGTAAAGGCAGGCGTCACAATACTTTTGGTATTATAGTGTATGTACTATATATAATACTTTGTGTGGCCACCATTATTTTCCAGAGCTGCCTTAATCATCTTGGGCATGGAGTTCACCAGGGCTTCACAAGTTGCCACTGAAGTCCTATTCCACTCATCCATGATGACATCACGGAGCTGGTGGATGTTAGAGACCTTGCTCAATAGGGTTTATGTCTGGAGACATGCTTGGCCAGTCCATCACCTTTACCCTCAGCTTCTTTAGCAAGGCAGTGGTCGTCTTGGAGGTGTGTTTTGGGTCGTTATCATGTTGGAATACTTCCCTGTCTCCAAAGGGAGGGGATCATGTTCTGCTTCAGTATGTCACAGTACATGTTGGCATTCATGGTTCCCTCCATGAACTGTAGCTCCCCAATGCCGGCAGCACTCATGCAGCCCCAGACCATGACACTCCCACCACCATGCTTGACTGTAGGCAAGACACACTGGTCTTTGTACTCCTCACCTGGTTGCCACCACACACGCTTGACACCCTCTGAACCAAATACGTTTATTTAGGCTAATCAGACAACAGTACATGGTTCCAGTAATGAATGTCCTTAGTCTGCTTGTCTTCAGCAAACTGTTTGCGGGCATTCTTGTGCATCATATTAGAAGAGGCTTCCTTCTGGGACGACAGCCATGCAGACCAATTTGATGCAGTGTGCAGCATATGGTCTGAGCACTGACCGGCTGACCCCCTACCCCTTCAACCTCTGCAGCAATGCTGGCAGCATTTATACATCTATTTCCCAAAGACAACCTCTGGATATGATGCTGAGCACGTGCACTCAGCTTCTTTGGTCGACCATGGCGAGGCCTGTTCTGAGTGGAACCTGTCCTGGTAAACCGCTGTATGGTCTTGGCCACCGTACTGCAGCTCAGTTTCAGGGTCCTGGCAATCTTCTTATAGCCTCTGCCATCTTTATGTAGAGCAACAATTCTTTTTTTCTGATCCTCGGACAGAAAGGAGGTGGAGTTGGATTCCTTCTATCCCCACAAAGAACCTTCCAAGTCCTTCCTATCCCTCCCTCTCTATCCCTCTCTTCTTTCGAGATGCACTGTGTCCGTCTGTTTTCTCCTATTTCTCTGAGGATTGCAGCAATTTATTGGCCTCCCGGACCAGTATCACGCTTTCTTGATGACTTTGCTGCCTGGCTACCCTACTTTCTCTCCTCTGAAATACCCACTATCATTCTTGGTGACTTCAACTTTCCTGTCAATGTTAACAGCCCAACTACAGCTAAACTTCTCAACTTAACCTCTTCTTTTGACCTAACCCAATGGACACCTCCTTCCACTCACTCCAATGGTAATACCCTTGACCTTGTATTCTCCCATCTCTGCAATCCTGGAAATCTCACCAACACTCCCTTTCCTCTCTCTGATCACAACCTCATCAGTTTCACTGTATCCTTGCCTCCAACCAACCATCCCTCCAAGCAGCAATTACTTGTAGGAACCTTCGCAACTTTAACCCTTCTCTTCTCTATTCTGCTACTGACCACCTATATGACATAATCTCTCCCCTGTCATGTTCTGACCTGGCCACCTCTGTCTACAACAGTTCACTCTCATCATCACTAGATACACTTGCTCCTCTAACCACACGCAGAATCAGGCCCCGACCGTTACAACCCTGGCAAACTGACAACACTAGAAATCTCAAGAGACATTGCCGTGCTCTTGAACGACTGTGGCGTAAAACCAAATGCCTGCAAGACTTCACCCTATATAAATCTTCCCTTCTAAAATACAATAGAGGCGCCCCCTCTAACGCGTCACAGGAAATCCCCATGACGCGTTAGAGGGGGCGGGGTTACCGGTCACGTCACGGATGGCCCCGACCTCGGTTATAAAAGAACCGTCATACACTGCTTGTGCGTCATTAGCCTGGGGGCTCCGGTGCAGGGAAGATGTGCGTCGTTCCTCGCTGGAGACTCGCATTGCTGGAGATTCATGGATCATCGCTGGACAGACTGCAATACAATGCTGGAATGGCTTTTTTTATTTTTTATTTTTTTATTTTTAATAAAGGACTTTTCACAACTGTGTCTGTGTGGTTTTTAAAAATTTTTACACTTTCTTTTGTGAAATGGTAGGGGTACAATGTACAGCGTTACCAATTCACATGGGGGGGGCGGAATCTGGAGGACCCCTTTGTTAAAGGGGGCTTCCAGATTCCGATAAGCCCCTCGCCCGCAGACCCCCACAACCACCGGGCAAGGGTTGTGGGGATGAGGCCCTTGTCCCCATCAACATGGGGACATCCCCCCCATGTTGAGGGCATGTGGCCTGGTATGGTTCAGGAGGGGGGATGCTCTCTCGTCCCCCCTCTTTTCCTGCAGCCTGCCAGGATGCGTGCTCAGATAAGGGTCTGGTATGGATTTTTGGGGGGACCCCACGCCACTTTTTTTTTACATTTTGGTGCGGGGTTCCCCTTAAAATCCATACCAGACCAGGCCTGATATGGAATTTGGGGGGACCCCCACAATTTTTTGGGGGGTTCGGGGTTCCCCTTAATATTCATACCAGACCCAAAGGGCCTGGTAATGCACTGTGGGGGGACCCCTTCTATTTTTTTCAATGACTTTGATCTGTATTGCCGGGACCCCACAATTCATTATAGCCGCAAGTAGTTTTAAATGACTTTTTTTCCTTTAGAAATGACATTTTGTGCAGGGACAGTTCTAAGCACGGGAATCCTGTGCTACTTTACAGGCGTACTATACACACCCCCCAGGTACGAAATTTAAAGGAATATTTCACTTTTATTGTTTCACTTTAAGCATTATTAAAATCACTGCTTCCGAAAAAACTGCAGTTTTTAAACCTTTTTTTTTGCATTGATACATGTCCCCTGGGGCAGGACCCGGGTCCCCAAACACTTTTTATGACAATAACTTGCATATTAAACTTTAAAATTAGCACTTTTGATTTCTCCTATAGACTTTTAAAGGGTGTTCCGCGGCTTTTCGAATTTGCCGCGAACACCCCAAATTGTTCGCTGTTCAACGAACTCATGTTCGGCTTGAACCTAAAGCTCATCCCTACTGCCAAACAAGCCTACTTTGTCTCTCTTATTAATACCTTGTCATCCAGTCCCCGTCGGCTCTTCTCAAACTTTAACTCTCTGCTTCGTCCCCCACCCACTAACTCACTCACTGCCCAAGAGATTGACAATCACTTCAAAGACAAGATTGATGCAATTCGTGAGGGCACCTCCACTGTGCATACATCTTCCCCACCTAACATACCTTGCCTAACAGCACTTTCAACACTCTCCTCTTTTGAATTGGCTACTATTGAAGAGGTTACAAAACTTTTCTCAGATGCCCATCTAACCAATTGTCCCTTGGACCCTGTTCCCTCACAACTACTATGGTCACCCTCTTCTTCTATCCTATGCTCCCCCACTCACATCTTCAATTTCTCCCTCTCTAGTGGCACCTTCCCCTCCCCTCTAAAACATGCGCAGATCACTCCCATACTTAAAAAGCCCTCACTGGACCCCACCAACCTGAACAACGTAAGGCCCATTTTATTGCTCCCTCTAAACTTCTAGAACGCCTAGTCTACAATCGTCTTAGCTCCTACCTCAGTGAAAACAACCTTCTTGACCCCTTACAGTCTGGCTTTCGCTCGCAGCACTCCATGGAAACTGCCTTACTAAAACTCACTAATGATTTACTAACTGCTAAAACCAACAGCCAGTACTCAATACTCCTTCCACTTGACCTCTCTGCAGCCCTTGATACCGTTGACTACCGGCTCCTTCTCAATAAACTACATCCCCTTAGCCTCCAAGATTCTGCTCTATCCTGGTTCTCTGCCTATCTATCACAGTGCTCCTTCAGTCTTACCTACAACTCTGTCTCCTCCTCTCTATTGCCCCTTTCTGTGGGGGTCTCCCAAGGCGCTGTTCTTGGACCACTTAACCGCCCATGGTTTACAATAGCACTTATACGCAGATGACACCCAAATCTATCTGTCTACTCCTCACCTCGCTCCTTCAGTCTCCTCTCACATTACTAACTTACTAACTGACATCTCAGCATGGATGTCGCACCACTTCCTTAAACTAAAACTCTCTAAAACTGAGTTACTAATATTCCCCCCTGCCTGTGCCCCCTCCATGACTTTTCCATCAAAATCAACAATGCAACCATCAGTCCCTCCCCTCACGCCAGGGTACTAGGTGTAATCCTAGACTCTGACTTGTCATTTCAGCCTCAAGTCCAATCGTTGTCGAAGGTTTGTAGAATTCACTTCATCTCTAAAATTCGCCCCTTTTTAACAAATTAAACCACCAAGCTCCTCATTCACTCGTGTAACACACAGACCCCCCTTTACCTGCCTTGTTCGGCTCCTCACAGGAAGAGAGGGCACACTGTGCCACAAGCCCGTACCCTCCTGTGTGAAGAGGTTGAGCGGTGTTGTTGTTGGGTCTTCCACAGCCAGAAAGTCAGAGAATGGTTCTCACCTCCATGTTTAATAAAGATAAGTCTTTATATCCCCCAATAACTTCAAGGTCCACACCAGCTGCAACTCCAACGTAGAGTTTATTTTAAAACACAGTCTCTGATAGGAAAAGGTTGGAGTGAGAACAGGACAGCTTAAGGTGTGGAGAAGGTCTAGGCACAAACAAAATACAATTCACTGCTAAGATTCTCAAGCAGACTCAGCCCATTAGGATAGTTTCCCTAGGTTGGGACTAGCAGCCAGATTGGTACTCTAACTTAACCGCAAAGTCTCTGCCACAGACTCGTGAACTTGGTCTCTGCCACAGACCTGGTGAACTTGGTTCCTATTAAAGCTTGACCTCTGTTAAGGAGAAGACATCCCTCTAGAGAGTTACCGGGCCCCTTTCTTCACTGTGACTTCTCCCCAGTCCCTCGGAACGGTTCCTCCCCCGGCCTCCTCATCTAAGATGTGGGTCCCCTCGCAAGGCTGCACCCTGAGATTCCTCGATCCTTGGTGGGTCCCAGCCAAAGGTGCTGGGCCCAAGGCCTTTGTGGCAGCCCCAGGGCTGAAGGTGCCTGGGACTGATTCACGACCTCCGCCCCTGGGCCAATGGTGCCCAGGGCGGACAGGAACACACTCCCTGGGCACCAGGAACACACTCCCTGGGGTAGGACCAGAAACGAACCAGAAACAGGCAGTGTCTGCCCCTTTTATATCCTCTCCCAGCACACACAGCAGGCAGAACACGCCCACTGTATGGCTGCTGAGAGGGGACACTCAAGGGACAGCACTGTATCAGTGGTTCAACCCTAGCCCACTATGGCAGCGCCACCTGTAGGCCACAGGGAACTGTACACCGATACTCTCCCTGCGGACAAAATGGTTGACAAGAACCCTGACAATTAGGGTGTTTGTGCATAACTACCACTCAAACACTTCCCCTAAATTTAGGATCCCGCTACACTCCCTTGTTATCTCTCTCCTTGACTATTGCAACTCCCTTCTCATTGGCCTGCCTCTCCATAGGCTATCCCCTCTTCAGTCTATCATGAATGCTGCTGCCAGACTTATCCACCTTACAAACTGTTTAGTGTCTGCCAACCCTCTCCTCCAATCCCTACACTGGCTCCCGATCACCCAGCAAATTAAATTCAAAATACTAACCACAACTTACAAAGCCATCCACAACTCTGCCCCGACCTACATCACCAATCTTGTCTCCAAACATATCCCACACCGTCCTCTCCGCTCTTCTCAAGACCTCCTACTGTCAAGCTCTCTCGTCTCCTCCACCCATGCTCGTCTCTAGTTTTTTTTCAGAGCCTCTCCCATCCTCTGGAACTCTCTACCTCAACCTGTCCGGCTATCCCCTACTCTTACTACCTTCAGGCGATCCCTGAAAACTCATCTCTTCAGGGAAGCCTATCACGTCTCCAACTAATCTTTTACCATTTCCATCAGCTCATTCCCCACAGTTACAACCTTTTGTACCACCTGCCCCACCCTATTAGATTGTAAGCTCTTCTGAGCAGGGCCCTCTTAATCCTCTTGTATTTTATTGTATTATAACTGTATTGTCTCCCTTTTATATTGTAAAGTGCTGCATAAACTGTTGGCGCTATATAAATTCTGTATAATAATAATAATAATAATCCTCAGAGAGTTCTTTGCCATGAGGTGCCATGTTGAACTTTCAGTGACTAATATGAGAGAGTGAGAGCGATTACACCAAATTTAACACACCTGCTCCCCATTCACACCTGAGACCTTGTAACACTAACGAGTCACATGACACCGGGGAGGAAAAATGGCTATTTTGCCCCAATTTGGACATTTTCACTTAGGGTTGTACTCACTTTTGTTGCCAGCGGTTTAGAAACTAATGGCTGTGTGTTGAGTTATTTTGAGGGGAAAGAAAATTTACACTGTTATACAAGCTGTACACTCACTACTTGGCATGTCTGAAGCCTTGTTTTGAAGCAAGTGTGAACTTGCCCCATTTATACTTGCAGAAAATATGCCTGTAAACTCCTCTGCTGACAAAGAACTTGATTGTAAGGGTTAGTTTACACTTGCTTCAAAACAAGGCTTCAGGCAGGCTTTGTTAAAGCTCTCTGAACTCTAGTCAAAGCCCCTGTCACTAAATAAAATGGTTAGCTTACAGTCCTGTTTACACCTTGCTTTTTCTTTGCTTTGCTTTGGCTTCGCTTCAAAAATGATACCCTATGTAGCTTTAGTGGTGCTTCAAAGCATCTTAAAAGCCTCCATAGAAGTCTATGGCAAAGCTCGTTCGAAGCCCCACTGAAGTCTTATCGAAGCCCCACCAAAGCCACAACAAAGGCTCATCGAATCCCCACCAAAGGCTCATCGAAGCTCCACCAAAGCCCCATCGAAGCCCCACCAAAGCCTCATCGAAGCACCAAGCAAAAGCAAGGTGTGAACAGGACTGTAAGCTAACCATTTTATTTAGTGACAGGAGCTTTGACTGGCGTTAAGAGAGCTTTAAAAAAGCGTGTCCGAAGCCTTGTTTTGAAGCAAGTGTAAACTAACCCTTACAATCAAGTTCTTTGTCAGCAGAGGAGTTTACAGGCTTTTTTCTGAATGCCCTAAAAACACATTCAGGAGTAGGAATTCTGACCACAAAAAATGCTGAACGCTAGGCACATTAGCACTTCAGAGTCATTGTCCGTTTCCGAAAAGGGTCCTGTGCAATTTTGGGTCCGGTTTAGGTATTTAGGTTAAAAATTGGTGAACAAAACCGCACCGACTCCGGACTGAAAACCGCAGCCGGACATGTGGGAACCTAGCCCTAAAGTAAGAAATTAGAGTAGAATGTTTTTTGCAGTGTAAGGGTCCTGTTTAACCAGTTCAGCTCTCACCCTTGTACACTCCCTATGAACCAGAGAAATTTTTTACATCTCCTAAGGGCCACTTATTCAGCATCAACCATTTTTTGTGATACGGCACCGTGTCGATTTAACTGACAATTGCGCGGTCGTGCGACAATGTACCCAAACAAAATTGATGTCCCTTTTTCCCCGACAAATAGAGCTTTCTTTTGGTATTTGATCACCTCTGTGGGTTTTTTTTTTTTTTGCAATAATCACAATAATCCTATATTGATTGGTTTGCGCAAAAGTTATAGCATCTACAAATTAGGGAATATATTTATGGCATTTTTTCTTTTTTTTTACTAGTAGTGATTTTAACAGGGCTGTGACATTGCGGAGGACAAATCGGACACCTAGCTGACATTTTTGACAATTTCTTGGGAATCAGTGACATTATTACAGTAATCAATGCTAAAAATATACACTGTTATTGTACTAATGACACTGGCAGGGAAGGGGTTAACATCAGGGGCGATCAGGGGGTTAAATGTGTTCCCTACAGGTGTGTTATACCTGTATGGGGGTGGGCTTCCTGGGGAAACACACAGATCCATCTTCCTGCTTAGCAGAAAGACAGGAACTGTGTGATCTCACCTGTCAGAACGGAGATTTGCCTTGTTTACACAGGCAGATCCCCCTTCTGTCACTGCGGGGAATGATCGTGGGTGGCTTGCAGACATCGAGTCCGCCCCACCCGCTGATTGGCTCCCCCCCTGGCTAGTAGGCGTGCATGCAATATAGAGTTCCCAAGCCGATGTACAATGATGGCGGCTGGTCGGCAAGTGGTTAACTTTGTCATTGCCTAAAGTGGTTCTAAAGGCTGAAGGTTTTCTACCTACAGGCATTCCATTCATGAAGGTAAAAAACCTTCTGTATGCAGCTCCCCCCAGCCCCCAAAAAAACTCAGCAGGGGACCCCAGAAGTGGAGGATCAGGGATGCTCTGTGCAAAACCATTGTACAGACAGGGTAAGTATGATATGTTTGTTATTTTTTTTCTTAATTACCTTTAGTATCACTTTATTAAACCACTGTAAGATTTTTGTTTAAAAAACACAACGTTTCTTTTCCTCATATTGTCTTGCAGAAAGGTGGTTGTCTTAATTAGGCAGGTGGTAAATGATTCCATAAGGGCCGGTTCACACTGCTGCGAATTCTATTGCAAATTTGATCCGTTGCGATCGCTCAAATTCGCAAGTCATTTTACTTACATAGTTTTCCATGAGTGCCATTCACATCAATGCGTTGCGAATCTAAGCTGCGTTACAAAAGGGTCCTGTGTGAGTTTGAACCATGTGTGATGCTAATTCAGCTCCATAGACTGCAATATTTGCAGTAGAATCGCAAGAACACATAAAGAATTTGCAATGAAAATTCGCAATGCAATAGGATCAAATTTGCACAAAATTCGCACTGCAGCAGTGTGAACCAGCCCTAAGGCTTGGTTCACAGTAGAGCACGGAGCGTCTCACAGAAGGGGTCCAATGCACCCCCATTCACCATTTCAGTCCTGATTTCAGTCTGAATTTTTGGCTGAACTTGGATCTGAAATAGACCAGTAGACACACAGGACCCCTGTGCAATTCACACCAGAGCCACTCCGGAGATGTGTGAGCCGACTCCATAGAGAACCGGTCACAGTCTCCTGTCATGCAAATTGGATGCAGGGATACAGAAGGTTGTGTCCAGGGTGATAGATTCTCCATCTGAATTATTCTAAGGAGGTTAAAGAAAAAAGTGTTAAAGCCTTTGAATTTGTTGTAGTGCAGACTTTTGTAAAGGTCAATAGGGAGACCATTAAAGTGGTAGTAAACCGCTGGAAAAAAAAACAATACTAGCACTTTATGAAATACTTACCTTAGAACAAAGCTCCTGCAGAGCGCCCGGGCACCGCTGAGGGTTCTAACATGTTCCCTCTGCATTTTTTCCGGGTTTGCGGGCTCTGGCGCTGTGAGTGGCCGGAGCAGCGATGACGGCGCATTCGTAGGGGAGTCCTCCATTCTGGCAAGTACCGGCACGATCTGCCGGACCTTCAGAGTGATAAAGGGGAAAATAACTACATAGGGGAGGGAGACTCGCATGCCCGGCGAGTATCCTGAGCCAGCTTCCCGTTAATAGGGGCATTTGGTAACAGAGTCAGACAGAACACCACCTCGGGCCAAAAATACCAGGGGGGTAAAGGTAGCCCCAAAAAAATACCTGCTAGATGACCAAAAGGTCTAAACACCAAAAGGGAAAATGGGGGTTAGGGAGGGAGGGGGAAGGAGGGGAGCTGGGGGATAGGGAGGAGGGGAGAGGATATGGTTTGTGACTCTCGCGGTGGCCTGCAGTCCTTTGGGCCCTAATAAGCGGGAAGTGCTCCCAGTATTGCCCCATGCTCAGGGGACCCCCCATCCTTGTGGGGGGGGGGGTAGGGGGCCCCAGGGGGATGGGCAGGAGCTGGAGAGAAGTAGAGAAATATGAGTAACACAAACATTTTGACATATAATGTTAGAGGTCTAAATTCCCCAGAAAAGGGACACGTGATATTACAAGAACTAGAAAGAAATTCTGCAGAAGTAATATTTTTACAAGAGACATATATCACACTGGATTCAAATATTAGGCTTTACTCAAGAAATATTCCAATATGGTATTACGGCGATTCCCCAAGTAGAAGGGCAAAAGGGGTAGCAATGGGTATTGGGAAAAATGTCAGCTTCATAGTAGAAGAGAGAAAAGGGGACCCAGAGGGCCGTTTCCTGTTTCTGAGAGGGACCCTACAGGGTATGAAATACACCAGTGTTTCTCAACTCCAGTCCTCAAGGCGCCCCAACAGGTCATGTTTTCAGGATTTCCCTCAGATGAAACAGCTGTGGGAATTACTAAAGCAGTTAAACTGATCAAATAACCCGTGCAAAACAATGGAGAGCCTGAAAACATGACCTGTTGGGGCGCCTTGAGGACTGGAGTTGAGAAACACTGAAATACACGCTTGCAAATGTATATTGCCCAAACAAATACCCCAAAAATTATTTGATGGGAATCTTAAACGATCTGAGGGAATTCAAACAAGGCTACTTAATACTGGCCGGAGACTTCAATTTCTCCATGGACCGTGAACTAGTTTGAGTTGAGTGGCATCTTGATATAGCGCGGTCATTTACCCCGTAGGATCCCGATGCGCTCGATATACTAGGGGCAATTTTAGGCAGGATCCGATTAACCTACCAGCATGTCTTTAGAGTGTGGGAGGAAACCAGAGTACCTGGAGGAAACCCACACAGGCACAGGGAGAACATGCAAACTCCAGGCAGATGGTGTCATGGTCGGGATAGATAGTATATCTGGGGCACTGGACAAGGAAAATAATCAATTAAGACTGATAAAAAAATATACGAACACCAATTAGTCGATGCCTGGAGAATTCAACATCCAAGCACAAAAGATTACATATATCATTCGACAGTGGATGATACGTACTCCAGACTCGGCTATATATTGGTAGAGCATAGAGCCCTGAAAGTAGTAATAGAAATGTTAATTGGAATAACGATGATATCGGACCATGCCCTGGTAATAATGAAGATGAAATTGAGAGGGGAAGCGCTAGGGAAAGGACCTTGGAGATTAAAGCGGAGTTCCACCCTAAAGTGGAACTTCCACTCATCTGATTCCTTCCCCCCTCCGGTGCCACAATTGGCACCTTTTGGGGGGGAGGGGGGACAGAATACCTGTTTTTTACAGGTATCCTTTCCCACTTCCGGGAGCCGCAGATATTGATGTCATGGTTGGGGCTCCCTCCTCCTCCCTCCTCCCTCCCCCGGCCGCCGGGCCAGTAGGAGAGAGGAGCAGGCCTTGCGCATGTGCAGTAGGGTTCCCGGCGTGGAAACATCAGCTGCGGTTGCCGACATCGCTGGACTTCAGGACAGGTAAGTGTCCTATTATTAAAAGCCAGCAGCTGCAGTATCTGTAGCTGCTGGTTTTTATTTAATTTTTTTGGGTGGAACACCGCTTTAAACAAAGATTTAATAGAAGATGTTGAAGTAGAAAAGATTGTAATAAAATCAATCAATCAATATTTTTTGTGGAATGAGACGCCAGAACTATCAAAAGCAACTACATGGGAAGCACACAATGGGGCTGATTTACGAACCGGTGGTGCCTTGAGTTGAGGCGCACGCCGAGGCGCAAAGTAAGTTTTGGTATTTACCAAACCTTTGTGCTGGTAACACAGCGCTATTCCCCATTTACTAAAGTGTTCTCGCCGCACGGGAGGAGGCGATCAGTACACCACTCTGGACCTGGCGCATGGCATCTTCAAATCGAAATTAAAAGCTAGAAGTGCCAATATTATGGGGAGATGTGGGGTGATGTGAGGAAGTATAGTAACAACTAGGGATGAGCCGAACACTTCCCGGTTCGGTTCGCACCAGAACCTGCGAACGGACCGAAAGTTTGAGCGAACTTTAGAACCCTATTAAATACAATGGACTTGAATGTTCGAAATCAAAAGTGCTAATTATAAAGGCTAATATGCAAGTTATTGTCCTAAAAAGGGAGGGTTTGGGGAGCCGGGTCCTGCCCCAGGGGACATGTATCAATGCAAAACGAAGTTTTAAAAACGGACGTTTAATGTAATGTCTGGTCTCTGCAATATGGATGAAAATCATTGAGAAAAATTACATGGGTACCCCCCCCCCCCTCAGCCCATTACCATCCCTTTTGGGTCTTGTATGGATATTAAGGGGAATCCCACACCCAAATTAAAAAAAGGAAAGGTGTACGGCCCCCAGGCTCTATATACTCTGAACAGCAGTATACAGGCGGTGCAAACAAGACAGGGACTGTAGGTTTCTTGTTACGTAGAATCTCTTTGTATTTTTGAACTCTCTGCCTGTGGTATTAGTATGAGAACACCAGCAATTATATTCAGGTAAGCTTTAGGTCCACACTGTGCAAAGGACACTAAAGAAAAATACTGCAGCTCCCTGCCTGCGTTTGTATGAGAACACCAGCAATTGTATTCAGGTAAGCTTTAGGTGCACACTGTGCAAAGGACACTAAAACAAAATACTGCAGCTCCCTGCCTGTATTTGTATGAGAACACCACAAATTTTATTCAGGTAAGCTTTTGGTGCACACTGTGCAAAGGACACAGTACACTAAGTGAAACACTGCAGCTAGCACAATCACCTGCCTGCCTGTCACAGTATAGAGAATAACAGGAACGGATCTAGCTAAACTGAATAGAGTGTATAAATATATATACAACACCTAGGATGCATATATATCCTCTACACACTGTAACTGCAGCTAACTGACCCGCCTGCCTGCTCTATCTAACTCAAATCAAAATACACTGTCTCTCTCTCTCTCCGTCTGTATTTTAACACCTCAACATACTACACAAGGCGGACTTCCAGGCTGCCTTATATAGTATGGAGCGTGTACTAAATCCCCTGAGGCATAATTGGCTCAGTTTTTTCCCGCTATTGGCCAAAGCATGCGGGTCATAGTGCATGCTTGGCCAATCATCAGCCAGCAATGCGCTGCAATGCCGTGGGCCGTGACTCGCCACTCAAATTTGTCGCGAATGGCCCATAGTGTTCGCAATTCGGCAAACAACCGAACAATCGATGTTCGAGTCGAACATGGGCTCGACTCGAACTCGAAGCTCATTCCTAGTAACAATTGCCCAAGTAACAAATATGCCCAAAATAGAATGAGAAAGTTACTTTTTCATAACAAGCCTGCTGTGCCTGCAAGTACGTTTAGAACTGCGTGAGGTCTATTTGTGCACTGCGCATGAGGAAGCGGCATTTGCGCACTTTCAAATGCGTTGGTTCACTGCAAAATCTTAGTAAATGTCAAGTAACATAAATGCATTTATGTGGGTTGGACAGGCACACCTCTAAACTTGAAAAAAAATTTAACGCTGGTTCACTTTTATGTCTTTTTTTAAGGATATTTGCACACAGGTTATGTTAACGTGTTACGATGTTAACATGTTACATGGACCTTGTTCAAATTATGTAAAAAGACTCTTACTACTCTAGCACCTCATAAAAGGGCATTTAACATTCCCCCTCTAATGCATATGTTATCTTTGGGCTTTTTTTGGCTTTTAAAGGGGAACTCGACACTCCATTCTCCAATGCTCTTGTCTCCCCCTTCTAATGCATATGTTATCTTTGGGCTAGTTTTTGCTTTTAAAGGGGAACTCTACACTCCACTCCATTCTCCAAAGGCTGTGAGCTGCCTTTACCAATCCAAACCACTTTTGGGGTGCCCTAGACCATCCTGCCCCCAAGCATACACCCCCTTTCATTAGCTGGCTTGCTGTGTTTGGCTAGGGGTTTGTTAGCGTGTGGGAGGGGGTGTTTTTTTATGTGGGGGCTCTCATTTTATGTCTTTCGAGACCCAAATGGCCTTGTATTAGGGGGGCAGGCTTTTTTTTTTTTTGTTAAAATTTTGCAGCTGCAATGTCGATTTGTAAGTTTATAATATCTATAAAGCCGTACATCTTTAAAGCAGCATTTTGGATACATGCTACAGATGCACCACTTTACAGGCAGAGTACCCCCCCCCCAGTTAATAGCTTTAGGGCAAGTTCACTCTATAGAAACGCAGTCCAGATGCTTTTCTGCATGTGCGTTTTGGATGCATTCCTGTGCGTTTATGATGTGTTTTTGTTGCGTTTTACAGCGTTCCAGTACAGTCCAGTGCAGGAAAAATTCAGCATGTTCTACTTTATTTTCTGGAACGCACTGGAAATGCAAGCAATGGTGTGAAATATGCCATTGAAAAACATATAACCTATTTTCCATCCGTTTTTGAGGCATAAAAAAATGAACTGGACTGCATGTGGTGTGAAATGGCCCTTACGCAATTTGGCATATTTAAAAGCACATCTCCTTGTTTTGTTTTTGGGGTTCTCCAACTTGGTGACATTGATATATGTCCCTTAGGGTGGGACCTGGGCCCCCATACCCATTTTAAGGCCAATAACTAGAAGATAAGCCAGCCAAGTGGGGACTAGCAAAATTAACAAGTCAGTTCCCATATACTGCAATGGTATTTGTTGTCTAACTTTTGCCCATGTTAGGCTCTTTGTTTGCCCCCCTGGACCGGGGGGTGTTTGTCCCATCTATAATTGAGTAGCATGCTGGATGATGTGCTTAATTTTGGACAGGGGTGGCTTATTTTGTGCTAGCTGCATTTGGGTTGGTCTGGGCATGCTGCTTTTTGTGTGTGAACTAAACTTGGGTGTTTCTTGGTATGCTCATAGAGCATGTTTTTTGGGTTAGTAATTTAAGGACATCCTTAACAGGTGTACCCACGTTGAAGTTCATTCTCTACATTGGGTGAACTTGCGTTTTGTGAGTTTCATGGACTGTGCATGTGTTTTCAATTGCCTCATTAGCACACAAACCTATGTTATTTAAAGCTTGCGGATAGCATTTTCTGCCTTGCCCTGAAAAGAAGCAAGATTGTGTGTGTGTGGCCGGCCGGCATAAAAGTACATATTGGTGTCCTTATCGAGTTTGTAACACATGTATTTTTGCTTTGCATTTTGTTTGTTATGTCTTTGCAAAACAGATGTTTTTTTTACTTTGGTTTATTGTATTTTTTAGGGTGGGGGAAATTTTCTCATTAAATATTTTTGATGTTGTTAATGTGTGTCGTTTATTCACTTTGATTTAATTGTCTGTGCTGCATTATTTTGCTAAATCTTTCTCAAGATGTTGTGACTAAAGTCTCAAATTAACATACATGTTTTTTTGCTTTCCTTGCTCTTTTCCAAGTCCTGTTTTGTTGACCTATAAAATTTGATGCAAATTTTGATGTTTGTTTTTTGTTATTTTCCATGCAACAAATTTCAGAGCCGCAGCTTAACTAGGCTGATTGGCATGTCAAAACCAAACGGTTGTGATTTGTCTAAAAGTTACTTTCCTGGTGCCTTCATGGTAGCATATGCATGGATTGTGTGCTGCTATGGATATTCACCAGGAAAGGAAAAATACAGAGCAGTAAGTATTCAAATTTCCCTTTTTACGGCAGTGGTTCTCAGTCCTCAAGTACCCCCGACAGGACATGTTTTGTGAATTTATCTTATCTAGAATTGCTGTCGAAAATACCAAGCCATTGACTTTGATTTAAAGCACATGTGCAAAATTAAGGAAAACCTGCATACATGGCCTGTTGGGGGTACTTGAGAAGCACTGATTTAGAGCACTGCGCTAAAATCTAGCTCAAGGCAATACTATTCTAATTGTGGGCATTTGAGGGAAACTAAGTGAGTGTTAGAACCCTTGCTTGCCTTTTTTAGGTTGGGCTTTGTGTCCCTTTTATTTTAAATTGGCTTTACTTCCTGTCACACAGCTAAACAGGAAGTGAAGGTAAAACCCTACCAATGTCTTTTCTTGGGGACACACAAATCAATCTAACTAGTGTCCCCATTAAGCAAATTGCACTCTAGCACTTTGTTGTATACACCCCAAATCATTAGGTAGTTTGGGGTTTAGTAAAGGAAAATCCACTCTGCACTACAAGTGTAGTTGCTGAAAATCTGAGGGGAAGCACTTTATATTTAAACATCCAATCATGTAGAAGCAAAGATGGTGTTTTTTAATGTCCCCCTCGGATATCCAGCAAGTGCACTTGTAGTGAAAAGTGGATTTGCCTTTAGTAAATAAACCCCAAAGTCCAAGATACCAAATAATTTGGGGTGTACACAGCAAAATTCTGGAGTGCAATTTACATAATGGGGAAACTATTTAGATTGACCTGTGTGTCCCCAATGAAAGACATTGGTAGGGATTTACCCTCACTTCCTGTTTGGCTATGTGACAGGAAGTGAATAAATTTGAGAAAGTGGCAAAATTTGGGAGTTGTCTTCACCCTATTAGGGTTGCAGACATCCCCAAAAACTGAGCAGACTTCTAATCCCTCTGCACTCTATCCCTAAACAAAAATAAGAAAGGATTTCATTTAGTTTAACTTTGCAAAAACACATTCCTAAGTACAACTGTGATGCATGTCATTGGCCCATTTAGCCCTTGTTTAATAGAAAACTCCAGTTGCCTTTCACTAGAAACATTTGTTAGTCCAGTCCTGGAAATCTGCATCTGCTTTACTATTAATTTCCATAAAAATGTAGTTCCTGCAGCTAGATGCACCAAATGTATGTAGTGCGCGACCGCTGTGTATATGAGATGTGCAACTGCTGTGTGAGCACAGGTATGCGCATATGTGGTTCTCGGAAAGCGGTGGCCAGCACATAGGAATGACATCACGCCCCTACAAGAAGTTGCTTGTACTGCTGCTAAGTTCTCTGAGGAAGAGATGATCCTTATTTTCAAATGAAGAAAAAAAAACAGTTTTTACATGGGGTGGTGTTTTTGTGGGTCCCTAACACACATTCATACATATTAGGGCCAATTTAGACAGATTCCGATTTACAGCATGTTTTTAGATTGTGGGAGGAAACCCACGCAGGCACAGGGAGAACATGCAAACTCCAGGCAAATAGTGTCGCGGACGGGATTCGAACCAGTGACCCTTTTTGCTGCTAGGTGAATGTGCTAACCACTACACCACTGTGCTGCACAAATATGTATCTAGAGATGTAGGTTCTTGTGTCCACTTGTGAAAATACAAGGGTCATGGCACATCTACATTCCAAATTTGGTACTTAAGATGGTCATGCACTATGCAATCTGATTGGCCAATCTCTGTACAACTCGAGATTTCGGCAAAATAGGTAATAGGAATGCGCACTAGAACAATTAATTCAAATCTTTGGAAATCAAACAGGCTCTTGCCTAATCTAATTTTTATAATTTTTATAGTTTTTGTAAGATTGCAGTGTATGGTCACCTTTAAAGATCAAGATCTGAAAATATAAATTTATTGGGTTTAGAAACACTTTTCTGTTCTTTGTAATGTATTGAAATATTTGTGTGAAAATAGAAAAAAAAAACATTTCAAAGATATATTAGAAGTAAAAGGAATGAGATTAGCATCACAAGGGTTAATTAAGTGAGAACACCTACTAATTGCCTAACAAGACACATCCAATGAGATGGGCGTGCGCTATTATCAATGAGAAAACAGCAGTTACCCTGGCAACAATTGCTGTTTACGTATTTATTATCGCGTTGCGCGCCTGCGTGCGCCGATTCGCATGCCCAATCAATGATTTATCCGGCACACCAATTAGGGTATGAACCGGCGCAGCACATTGTTCTTAGTAAATCAGCCCCAAAGCCTTCATTAGGGAAAAACTGATTTCTATTGGGGCAAGAAAAAACAAGGAGTTTTAAAATTAACACTTTTGATTTCTCCCATAGACTTTTAAAGGGTGTTCCGCGGCTTTTCGAATTTGCCACGAACACCCCAAATTGTTCGCTGTTCGCCGAACGGGCGAACAGCCAATGTTCGAGTCAAACTCATGTTTGACTCGAACATAAAGCTCATCCTTAATGTCCAGTTTGAGGGGTCTTTTCAAACTCTGAAAGCTGTAAGTGAAAATGAAAACCTCCTGAAAACATCCAGATTTTTAGACACATTTTTGGCTACATTTGATTTTTACCATTTTACCAAAAGACGCAATTTCAAATTTGTAAATATTTGTTATTTATTAACTCCATACAGGTTAAACTTTTATATTTAGTAGGGATTTATCAGGAATTTTGCAAAATTTTCTGTGTTTTTATCCGCTAATAATGGTTTTAGTGTATTTTTTGTGAATATATTGGCTTGATAAACATTTGCGCAAATACCGCGTGATCTAAAAAAGCAGTAGCCCCTTCTTTTTATTCGATAGGTCATATTCTTTCAGAAAATATAAGGTTTTGGGGGTATTTCACAAATTCTGAAAGCTGTAAGGGAAAAATGAAAACCTTCCGACTTTTTGAAAAATTTGGATATTTACACTTTTGCGTCTGTTCAATTTTCACAATCTTGCAAAAAGGTGCAATTTAAAAGTTACTCAATACAGATGAAGCTTTTATATTAAGTAGGAATTTTGTCAAATTTGCTGTGTTTTTTTTCTGCTAATAATGGTTTTAGTGTATTTTTTGAAAATATATTGGTTTGATAAACATTTGCGCAAATGCTGCGGGGTCTAAAAAATCAGCAGCATGTTATTTTTATTCTACTGATCATGTGCTTTCAGAAAATGTATGATGTTGGGGGGGTCTTTTACAAACTCTAAAAAGTTAAAAGTAAAAAATAAAAACGCAAAGGAAAAATTGCAAAAATGGTCTCGCGACCCGAGTGTAAAAGGTGGAGCACAGGGCCTGGCAGCGAAGGGGTTAAAGCATAGCACAATTACATAAAAGAAGATGTGATCAACAAAATATGCAGAGGGAAACCACATGGGGGCACCCCAGATAATATTCGGGTCAGGTTTAGTAAGCTGGACCAGCCAAACAAATTGAAACCAGACCGGTTAGCCCTGAGAATAGTTAAGTATAGCATATAGAGAACCACATCCAAAATGAAGGAAGGGAAACTCCAAAGATCAGAGAAAAAAGGGACTTTAAATGTGCCAATCAAATGAGGAAATTACAAAAACCAGGTATAGAAAAACAACAGTTTATTATATCAAGTTAAAACAACTCCTATACTAAATTTCTTGTAGAAGGAAAATAATATAATTTCCTGATTAGAAGGGGAGGGAGGGGATGGGTATATTGGGACTTTAAAGAGGCAGTGGGTCAGATGCCTCCATCCCTTAATTTGTAATAATAAAGGGGACAGGAAAAGGCGGAACTTTGAGTGAAGCATGTGCGGGAAAAGGTTCGGGTAAATAGAGGGTAATAACACATCTAGAATACATTGTATCTATAAAAATGTATTTTATACTTTCACATAATGCACCGTCCATGACTATATTGCATTATTAAAGAAATCAAAATACATATACACTTCACAGATTTAGTTAAAAAGAGAAAATGTTGCAACTAAGGACCCGAATATACAGAAATTACAATGTAGTATACTGCAATGATGCATATTGGAAGCATGAAGCATGAAGTAGATATCTCTACGCGTTTCGCAACTTAAGTCGCTCATCAGGAGCAGGCACGCATTTGTTTCAGGTAACCATATTTTGCCGGCATGGAGATGAGGCCCAAGCAGGCCCCAATGGGCTAAAAACAGCCCCTACCGGGAACTGTGGCAGGGTAATGCGGGACACACGGCTCCCATACAGGACGCACCCAGGTCGGTCAGGCATCAGGTGGTGAATGATGTATGGATGATGAGTGAAAGATGAAAATGACTTTTTAGTGACGATTGCTGGTTAGACAACTGGTTTAGCTAAAGCTGAACTCCAAACGTTTTTACAGACTTGCAACGTCCTACGCCATTTTTTTTTCATTTTGGCGTGGAGTTCCCTTAAAATCCATAATCCCTGAAGGGTCTGGTATAGATTTTTGGGGGAACCCCACAACATTTTTTTTTTAATTACGTGGGGTTCCCCTTAATATCCATACCAGACCTGAAGGGCCTGGTAATGGAATTTTGGGGGAACCCCCATGCATTTTTTAAAAAATTTTGGTTCCTTGCGCAAAATGTCATTTTTTTAAGGAAAAAAAGTCATTTAAAACTACTGGCAGCTATTAATGAATTGTCGGGTCCCAGCAATTCAGATAAAAGTAATTGAAAAAAACGGCAGTTTTAAATGACTTTTTTTCCTTCAGAAATGACAGAAAATTACATTTTGTGCAGGGACAATTCTAAACATGGGAAACATGCGCTACTTTACAGGCATACTTTAGACACCCCCCAGGTACGAATATTTCACTTTTATTTTTGCACTTTAAGCATTATTAAAATTACTGCTCCCGAAAAAACGTCTGTTTTTAAAACTTTTTTTTTTACATTGATACATGTCCCCTGGGGCAGGACCCGGGTCCCCAAACACTTTTTATGACAATAACTTGTGGTGAATGGTGTATGGATGATGAGTGAAAGATGAAAATGACTTTTTAGTGCCGATTGCTGGTTAGACAACTGGTTTAGCTAAAGCTGAACTCCAAATGTTTTTACAGACTTGCAACATCCTCTTATGTGATGTCCTATTTTCAGAGAGCTCCAGTCCAGTCATGTGAACTCCACAGTGCCCAGCTTCAAGAGAGAGGAGAGACCAGTGACAACTGCTTGAATTTCTGAACAGTGGTGTCAGCTATAGGCTTACTATGGGTTATCCGTTGTTGCTGGACCCTCCCCTTCCCTGAATCCGGCTTCTGGGAGCCTATTGCATGACAAGACCAGAGAGCCCTGAGAATAGGTATGTATAGAATCTTCAACCATGAATTGAATCCTGTGGAGAGAAGAACCACATCCAAAATGAAGAAGGGGAAACTCCAAAGACCACATGAAATAGAGACTTTAAATGTGTCAATCAAATGATGACATGACAAAAAACAGGTATATAAAAAAAACAAAAAACAAGAGTTTATTATATCACATTAAAACAAAGGGCCATCTAATTAAAACCACAAAGTAAGAGACAGGTGATTTGTTTAGGCAGAAAATATTTGATTATACCAGCATCTAAAATAAACGCGTTTTGCTATATTAGCTTCCTCAGGATTTATGCTTGAAGATGGCAACCATATAGCTCATGCTCAGGAAATCTACACGGTCTAATATCAAGTCCCCAAATTGGTTAAAAGCAAAGAATAGGGCGGGTAAAGCTCCCTTAGAGCTTACACCAAATCAGATTGGAATTAAAGGTCTTACAGGTGCGGATCAGCCTTATTGAAAATGATTCATACTTCCAAAAAATATGGGTTACTTAAATTTAATGCAGAAGAAAGAAGGAGGAGGCATGGGATATATGACTGTCTCCCCAGTGTAGAGAGCTCCCAGCAACATACTCATATTAGCAATGGTTTGCCATGGACCCAGTCTGCCTCACCAATCTGTATGTATAGCATCTTCCTTCTACAGTGTAGTTTTTATAGAAGTTAGAAGGGGAGTGGGAGCAGGTTTAAGCTTAGTTAGATTGATCCTGGAATGCCACATTAAATAAAAATAAAAATGTGCATATGTCAAAAGCTAAAATTGTGGTGGGAACAGGTACTTGGGTATTTTAATGGAAAGTTACCCATCAAGACATCCAAGATTTTGAACAGGAAGCATTTTGGTTATATATATGACCTTTCTTAAAGATTTATTGATGTCTTCATTCCTCAAACTGTATATAAAAGGATTTAGTAATGGAGTCAACACAGTGTACAGCAATGACAATGTCTTACCGGAAATCTTCATCTGTCCTTCCTTTGGAATTATGTAAGTGGCAAATAAAGTACCATAAAATATTGAAACAACTGTCAGGTGGGAGCTACAAGTCGAAAAGGACTTCTTTCTTCCAGAAAAATAGGGTATTTTTAATATGGTTAAAACAATACACACATATGAAATTACTATCACAAAGAATGGTAAGGCAATTGCAAGAATGCACATTACGATGGCTTCTATTTGGACCATAGACATATCTGAGCAAGAAAGTTCCACAACAGGGTAAAAATCACAGAAGAAATGGTCAATTGTATTTGACCTACAGAAATATAGTTGATGTATTCCATGTATCAGAATCAGCACAGCAGAGCAGCCTAAAAGCCAAGAGGCAATAATTACGGTAACTTCATGCAAAGGACATGGTTCATAATGGAGGAATAATACAATGGAGAACAAATGGCTAGGTAGCGGTCATAAGACATCATGGTCAGAAGAAAACATTCAGAACCCTCGGTTAAACCAAAGAAATACAGCTGGGTAATGCATCCAGAAAAAGATATGGAGGACCCTTGATGCAGAATACTGTTTAACATGACAGGGGAAATATCTGTGGTCAACAAGATGTCAGCTATGGAGAGTTGAGTGAGGAAGAAGTACATGGGAGAGTGAAGGTTCTTGCTGTAGGACACCAGTGTGATGATCAAGGAGTTGCCACGTATTGTCACACAGTAAATGATAAGCAGCAAGATGAAGAGCAATACATTAAATCTGCCCATGTCATGGAACCCCAGAAGGAAAATTACTGTGATGTTGTTCTCATATGATGTCTTTGTGTCACGAAAAAAGAAAAAAGAAACACACACAAAATAATATTAGAAATAATAACCACCTACTTTAGTTTCTGCTGCTGAGAACTGTACTAGCAGTGTTTGATATTGGGTTTTCTATACCAAAAACAGGTCCAAGATTGCAAACACACTATCTAGGCCATCCACAAATCCTGACTCTAAGGCAGCCCATAGATGATTAAATTATTATGTTTTTGTTTGTTTCATAAGTTTTTATTAATGTTAAAGAGGCATACAGGTAACATATCAAACGTTATGACATTAATACATCACAAGGTAATAAGTAGACAATTGGATCACATGTGAGAGTAACATGAAAACACGCATACAGAAGAACATTCTATATTTCAAGGTAACCATAGAAGAAAAATTGGCATATTGGTGTCTATATAGAGTCTTTATATATGTTAACTTTTGGGAGCAATTTCTAGCTATACAGCTATCATGTTTTATTTAATATTTTATTTATTTATTTTATTAGGAGGAGCTTGTGATGTAAAGGAAATAAAGAGAGAGAGAGAAGGGTAATGACGGGAGGAGGGGGTGAAGGGCCAGGAGGGAGGGGGAGAGAGGAAAGGGGTGAAGGAGAAAAGGAGATGAAGAGAAAAAAAGGGGGTAGAGGGGAGGGGAGCTTGATTCTCCTCTCTCTCTGCTTAAGCTATATTAGGCATAGTAGTGTTTTATTGGGTTAATCGTTCATTCTGATATGTAATGGCTGGTCCCTATATACAATTATGTCACACTAGGGACCAAGAGGAGATATTCGGGTTATGAATTTGCTGATTTCTGTTACTATCAAGTGGTTATGTGAG
Organism: Rana muscosa; assembly: GCA_029206835.1. Lineage (NCBI taxonomy): Eukaryota > Metazoa > Chordata > Amphibia > Anura > Ranidae > Rana > Rana muscosa. Next base: position 362,061,559 of record CM055118.1, on the reverse strand, counting down.
GTAGAGGTTAACAGACATTTTCTGCATATGCAGATCTTGTCTTATAGTGTTGTCAACAGTACCATGTTGATGTGAATTTTGATATAATTTCCTGTGAGATACTGATGAGTTCTTCAATTTTTTTCTATATTTTTGAGTCTGCAGTACCATTTCTCTTTCGTTGGGATGGCAGAAGTGCGACAGTGGCAAGGTATGCAGTGTTTGGCAGCGTTTATCATAAACATTGTTAATGATTTGAGGTAATGTGTCTTTGGAATATTCGTATGATGAAGTAGGTATTGTGCTGGAGAGAATTCGATGTTCTCTGAAGTAACAGAGAGCATAGTGTCGTGTACCAATTTCCAAACTGGTTGGATCTTAGGACACGACCACCAAATGTGCATCATTGATCCTACATCGGCATCACATCGCCAACATCTATTGGGGATAAAGTTTTAGTATTTGTTGATCAAAGCAGGGGTTCTGTACCATCTCGTAAAAATCTTAAACCCACATTCTTGTGTGGCAACGTTAAGGGAACCTTTGTGTATATAGGGACAAATGGACTTTCATTCAGGAATGGTGAAGTTTGTGTTTAGATTGTGTTCCCATGCTAGACAAGAGGAGCTAGAGAAGGCTGAGTGATCTTTAAATAGAGAAGAGTATAATTCAGAAATAAGGTGTCTTTGGGGATTTTTTTTTAGTGCATAGGGATTCAAGAGTAGATAGAGTTTTTTTCCAGTGGTGTGCAGTATCCGGCCTAGTCAGGAAGTGTTTTATTTGCATATATGTCCAAGATGGTATTAGTGTGAGGAGCTATCTTGGTGTTGAGGGCTTCTAATGACAAGAGGGGCCAGAGCTTGCATAGGAAGTTTGTGTCAGGGGGGAAGTCTGGGTTGTGGTAAAGGGCTTAACCATGGAGTTGGGTTTGCATTTCTGTTAGAAGTACGGAAGACTTCCAAAGTAGGAACAATCAGTGGATGGAGTATGATATAAGAGGCTATGTGTTGAGGGTGAATCCATGGTAAGGATCTCAGGCATTGAGAGGTGACTATGTGCTCTAACGTGACCTAGTCTTATACTGTGTGATGTAGCTTCCAATCTACTACTACTAATCTACTACTCGGGCTAGGTGGGATGCCCAGTAATAGCGGCGTAAGTCATGAAGTGCGATTCCCCCTTTACTCTTTGGAAGGGTGAGGAGGTCAAATTTAATTCTAGGAGGTTTTCCTCTCCAGATGAAGGATGAACATGCTTGTCGAAAGGAGGAAAAGTAGGAAGTAGGTATTCGTATGGTGATGTTTTGTAACATGTAAAGAAAGCGAGGGAGGATAGTTATTTTGAGTAGGGAAGCTCTGCCAAACCATCATTGTGAGACCATATCTGGGGATAACATTATATTCAGGGTGTTAGATTTTGAATGGTTGATTTTTAGATTGGAGAGCGCCTGGAAATGTTTTAGGTCTTTTAGGAGGTTTGGTAGAGATATGTGTGGGTCAGTTAAAAAAATAGGAGGTCGTCCGCAAATGCCACGAGTTTTTATGTCTGGCTTTTGATAGTGATACCTTTGATAGCTGGGTTTGTATGTAGTTTATTCAGAAGAGGTTTGAGGGTAAGGACAAATAGTATTGGGGATAGGGGGCATCCCTGTCTAGGGGCTGAGTATAGGGCTCTTATGTATGGATGTATTATATCTGGTAGGCCAAAAAATTCAAGAACTGCATCCATGTAGCCACAGGCTACTCTGTCAAACACCTTCTCTGCATCTAGGGAAAGGAAAAAAAGCCTTGTTTTGCATTGTAGTTAAGCCAGTGGTGGAGGTTTAGGACCTTAATTGTATTTTTCCTACCTTGGCTGCCGGGTATAAATCCTACTTGATCAAGGGGGATTAAGGAGGGAAGAAGTGATATCAAGCGGTTAGCAAGGATTTTAGCATATATTTTAACATCAACGTTAATGAGTGATATTGGACGATAGTTTGTGATAAGGAGGTGTCTTTTCTTTTTTCGGGATACCTGCTATGTGTGCTTCTAGAAGTTGTGGGGAGGGCTGGGTTTAGGATTGGAGTGAGCACTAGGCTAATAGAATGCGATTTTTTAAGATTTCTTTGAAGGTTTTATAATATTGTAACGGTAGACCTTTTGGGCCTAGTGCATTGTCTACTTTAATCTCTTTGATAGCCTTTTCAAATTCCTCTTCAGAGAGGGGGACATCAAGTTTACATGAGGCATCCATGGAGAATGGTGAGGAGTGATATTTTGTAAGAAACTCTTGCATGATGTGAGCCCTTGTTTCAGTACCGTAGGGGAATTTGGGTTGGAGGGGATGTTGTATAGCTTTTGGTAATATTTTTCAAATTGCTTTGCAATCTCTTCATTAGAGGAATGTAGATTCCCTTGTTTGTCCTTTATGTGGTGGATTGTAGTGCTACTCTTTTTATTTTGTATTGCCCTGGTAAGGAGTCTACCACTTTTGTTTCCCTGTTCATAGTAAATTTTGTGTCGTAGAACATATTGTCTTTTGGTTTTCATGTTAAGTTCCTCGAAAAGAAGAAGTCTTGTTTGGACAAGCTCTTGGTGGGTCTCAGAGGCTATGTTCTGTTTATGAGACGCTTCCAGTGTACGGATGCGAGTCATAAGGGATGAGATTTTAGCCTGATTTTCTTTTTTTGTTCTAGAGGCCATTTTTAGAAATTCTCCACGAATGACACACTTGTGTGCTTTCCACTAAGTGAGAGGGGAAGTCTCTGTGTTATCATTGAGTGAGAAGTATTCTTTAATGCATGTATTTGAATCTTTGTATGTCTACTGGGCTTTTGAGGAGGGAGGTGTTGAGTCTCCAGATTTTTGTTCTGGAGATAGTCTCCGGGAAAACCAGCTGGATGGTAATTGGGTGGTGATCTGAGAGTGTCATGGGTTCTATTGTGGCCTGTTGTAAGAAAGATATGTCAGATTTGGAAATTAAGAAATAGTCAATTTGTGTATATTTCTGATGTATGGATGGGCAGTATGTGAAATCTTTATCTTGGAGATATGATGTTCTCCAAGTGTCGTGTAGCATGAGTCATTGGAGTTGTAGTTTAATTTGTTTTATTGCTCTGTAGGGTATTTCTGAAGTGCCTGAAGATGTGTCTAGAAGTGGGTCAAGAGGGATATTAAAGTCTCCTCCAAAAATTAGAATCCATGATGAAAAAAATAGATAACAAGTCTACTATTTGGCGAAACAATGAGAACTGTTTGGTGTTGGGTGTGTAGACGTTGGCGATTGTGATAGGCCGTGAGCCAATCTTTCCCTTTAGGAAAATGATTACTGCCAGCAGCTATAGTAATCCTATGCAAAACATCCAACAGGTTGTACTCAAATTGATCAATGGATTGACTTGGATACAATCAGCTTGCCCCTGCATGGATCAAATCTCGGCCGGTTCCTGCTGAACCAGCCAAATTTTGTATACATGGCCAGCTTAAAACTTAAAATGTATATAAACTCCCCCGTTAAACATATCTCCAAAACAGTTTTAATATATCTGATAAAAACAAAAACCTTGCTTTTTGCCTGTGCTGTACTGAAACTCATCAGTTATTGGTTTTTGTCAGGTTCACTTCTGTCGACTACATAACTCCCCCTAAATGTTATTTAGATGAGCAGAGGGAAAAATGTTCTGTAGTCCTAGCATACTTCCTGTCTATGATGATATATACAATACATGATTGTGCCGTGACATCTAAGGACAAGAAATGTTTTGCTGGCAGGATCACATGATAAAAACAAAGAAAATGCCAGGAAAAAAAAAAGAAAACAAATGCATCCACCAAATCTGGGGATTAAAACACTACAATATATTACATTTTTGTTTTGGGGTTTCGATACACTGTCAGGGGACAAATACTTGTACAGTTAATGCTAATGGTCATACTTGTGCAGCTTGTGCTCATGCACATGTGCAATCACACAGAAGGACTTTGGCCAATAACCAGCATGCACCAGTGACCTGTGTTCCTGTGTTCTTGCTGTCTGATCTCCTGTTGCTGACATGGCCTGCTGCTTACATTGCCTTGTGGATTTTGGATTCTGACCTTGGCTTGCCTCTGACTAGGGATGGGCCCGGTGCTCGATTCGAACCCATGTTCGAATCGAGCACCGGGCGTTCGCTCGCTCGTCGAGCCCAGAACTATTTGGGCCGTTCGCATCACATTTGTGTGATGCGAGCGGCCCCGCAATGCATTGCGGCCGGCGCGGCCGGCGCAGTGCATTGCTGGCTGATGATTGGCCAAGCATGCACTGTGACCCCGCATGCTTGGCCAATCACAGCGCCCGAAACTCGGAGAGCAATAATTGGCTACAGGCAGGACGCCTGTAGCCAATTACAGCTCAGGGGCTTTAGTACATGCCCCACCATTTAAAAGGCCGCCACGCCATCGGCCCCGGTCACATGAGTTCCGGCTTTAGGAGAGATCAGTCTGCTGATTCTGTCTTTGCTTGATACTGAAAGATTTGCTCTTCTTTGCTAAACCATTGGCTATTTCTTTGCTAAACCATTGCTACCTAAGTCATTGATCGTTCATTGCTGCTGATTGCACAGTTAGCGTGTTATTAGCTGCTGCTGGGGATTAGTCTGGTGCGTGCTTACTGTTAGTACAGTATTGCAGTAGTACCAACCGCAGTGCTGTTAGCACAGCATTGCACCCCAACAGCACCCATAGGACTTCTAGTGTGTTAGTGGCAGCAAACAGAGCTCCTATATTTTCTTCTCAGCAGCACCCATAGGACTGCTAGTGTGTTAGTGGCAGCAAACAGAGCTCCTATATTTTCTTCTCAGCAGCACCCATAGGACTTCTAGTGTGTTAGTGGCAGCAAACAGAGCTCCTATATTTTCTTCTCAGCAGCACCCATAGGACTTCTAGTGTGTTAGTGGCAGCAAACAGAGCTCCTATATTTTCTTCTCAGCAGCACCCATAGGACTTCTAGTGTGTTAGTGGCATCACACAGAGCTCCTATATTTTCTTCTCAGCAGCACCCATAGGACTTCTAGTGTGTTAGTGGCAGCAAACAGAGCTCCTATATTTTCTTCTCAGCAGCACCCATAGGACTTCTAGTGTGTTAGTGGCAGCAAACAGAGCTCCTATATTTTCTTCTCAGCAGCACCCATAGGACTTCTAGTGTGTTAGTGGCAGCAAACAGAGCTCCTATATTTTCTTCTCAGCAGCACCCATAGGACTTCTAGTGTGTTAGTGGCAGCAAACAGAGCTCCTATATTTTCTTCTCAGCAGCACCCATAGGACTTCTAGTGTGTTAGTGGCATCACACAGAGCTCCTATATTTTCTTCTCAGCAGCACCCATAGGACTTCTAGTGTGTTAGTGGCAGCAAACAGAGCTCCTATATTTTCTTCTCAGCAGCACCCATAGGACTTCTAGTGTGTTAGTGGCAGCAAACAGAGCTCCTATATTTTCTTCTCAGCAGCACCCATAGGACTTCTAGTGTGTTAGTGGCATCACACAGAGCTCCTATATTTTCTTCTCAGCAGCACCCATAGGACTTCTAGTGTGTTAGTGGCAGCAAACAGAGCTCCTATATTTTCTTCTCAGCAGCACCCATAGGACTTCTAATGTGTTAGTGGCATCACACAGAGTTCCTATATTTTCATCTCAGAAGCACCCATAGGACTTCTAGTGTGTTAGTGGCATCACACAGAGCTCCTATATTTTCTTCTCAGAAGCACCCATAGGACTTCTAGTGTGTTAGTGGCAGCAAACAGAGCTCCTATATTTTCTTCTTAGCAGCACCCATAGGACTTCTAATGTGTTAGTGGCATCACACAGAGTTCCTATATTTTCATCTCAGAAGCACCCATAGGACTTCTAGTGTGTTAGTGGCATCACACAGAGCTCCTATATTTTCTTCTCAGAAGCACCCATAGGACTTCTAGTGTGTTAGTGGCAGCAAACAGAGCTCCTATATTTTCTTCTCAGCAGCACCCATAGGACTTCTAATGTGTTAGTGGCATCACACAGAGTTCCTATATTTTCATCTCAGAAGCACCCATAGGACTTCTAGTGTGTTAGTGGCATCACACAGAGCTCCTATATTTTCTTCTCAGAAGCACCCATAGGACTTCTAGTGTGTTAGTGGCAGCAAACAGAGCTCCTATATTTTCTTCTTAGCAGCACCCATAGGACTTCTAATGTGTTAGTGGCATCACACAGAGTTCCTATATTTTCATCTCAGAAGCACCCATAGGACTTCTAGTGTGTTAGTGGCAGCAAACAGAGCTCCTATATTTTCTTCTCAGCAGCACCCATAGGACTTCTAGTGTGTTAGTGGCATCACACAGAGTTCCTATATTTTCATCTCAGAAGCACCCATAGGACTTCTAGTGTGTTAGTGGCATCACACAGAGCTCCTATATTTTCTTCTCAGCAGCACCCATAGGACTTCTAGTGTGTTAGTGGCATCACACAGAGCTCCTATATTTTCATCTCAGAAGCACCCATAGGACTTCTAGTGTGTTAGTGGCATCACACAGAGCTCCTATATTTTCTTCTCAGCAGCACCCATAGGACTTCTAGTGTGTTAGTGGCAGCAAACAGAGCTCCTATATTTTCTTCTCAGCAGCACCCATAGGACTTCTAATGTGTTAGTGGCATCACACAGAGTTCCTATATTTTCATCTCAGAAGCACCCATAGGACTTCTAGTGTGTTAGTGGCATCACACAGAGCTCCTATATTTTCTTCTCAGAAGCACCCATAGGACTTCTAGTGTGTTAGTGGCAGCAAACAGAGCTCCTATATTTTCTTCTCAGCAGCACCCATAGGACTTCTAGTGTGTTAGTGGCATCACACAGAGTTCCTATATTTTCATCTCAGAAGCACCCATAGGACTTCTAGTGTGTTAGTGGCATCCCACAGAGCTCCTATATTTTCTTCTCAGCAGCACCCATAGGACTTCTAGTGTGTTAGTGGCATCACACAGAGCTCCTATATTTTTATCTCAGAAGCACCCATAGGACTTCTAGTGTGTTAGTGGCATCACACAGAGCTCCTATATTTTCTTCTCAGCAGCACCCATAGGACTTCTAATGTGTTAGTGGCATCACACAGAGTTCCTATATTTTCATCTCAGAAGCACCCATAGGACTTCTAGTGTGTTAGTGGCATCACACAGAGCTCCTATATTTTCTTCTCAGAAGCACCCATAGGACTTCTAGTGTGTTAGTGGCAGCAAACAGAGCTCCTATATTTTCTTCTTAGCAGCACCCATAGGACTTCTAATGTGTTAGTGGCATCACACAGAGTTCCTATATTTTCATCTCAGAAGCACCCATAGGACTTCTAGTGTGTTAGTGGCAGCAAACAGAGCTCCTATATTTTCTTCTCAGCAGCACCCATAGGACTTCTAGTGTGTTAGTGGCATCACACAGAGTTCCTATATTTTCATCTCAGAAGCACCCATAGGACTTCTAGTGTGTTAGTGGCATCACACAGAGCTCCTATATTTTCTTCTCAGCAGCACCCATAGGACTTCTAGTGTGTTAGTGGCATCACACAGAGCTCCTATATTTTCATCTCAGAAGCACCCATAGGACTTCTAGTGTGTTAGTGGCATCACACAGAGCTCCTATATTTTCTTCTCAGCAGCACCCATAGGACTTCTAGTGTGTTAGTGGCAGCAAACAGAGCTCCTATATTTTCTTCTCAGCAGCACCCATAGGACTTCTAGTGTGTTAGTGGCATCACACAGAGCTCCTATATTTTCTTCTCAGCAGCACCCATAGGACTTCTAGTGTGTTAGTGGCAGCAAACAGAGCTCCTATATTTTCTTCTCAGCAGCACCCATAGGACTTCTAGTGTGTTAGTGGCATCACACAGAGCTCCTATATTTTCTTCTCAGCAGCACCCATAGGACTTCTAGTGTGTTAGTGGCAGCAAACAGAGCTCCTATATTTTCTTCTCAGCAGCACCCATAGGACTTCTAGTGTGTTAGTGGCATCACACAGAGCTCCTATATTTTCTTCTCAGCAGCACCCATAGGACTTCTAGTGTGTTAGTGGCAGCAAACAGAGCTCCTATATTTTCTTCTCAGCAGCACCCATAGGACTTCTAGTGTGTTAGTGGCATCACACAGAGCTCCTATATTTTCTTCTCAGCAGCACCCATAGGACTTCTAGTGTGTTAGTGGCAGCAAACAGAGCTCCTATATTTTCTTCTCAGCAGCACCCATAGGACTTCTAGTGTGTTAGTGGCATCACACAGAGTTCCTATATTTTCATCTCAGAAGCACCCATAGGACTTCTAGTGTGTTAGTGGCATCACACAGAGCTCCTATATTTTCTTCTCAGCAGCACCCATAGGACTTCTAGTGTGTTAGTGGCATCACACAGAGCTCCTATATTTTCATCTCAGAAGCACCCATAGGACTTCTAGTGTGTTAGTGGCATCACACAGAGCTCCTATATTTTCTTCTCAGCAGCACCCATAGGACTTCTAGTGTGTTAGTGGCAGCAAACAGAGCTCCTATATTTTCTTCTCAGCAGCACCCATAGGACTTCTAGTGTGTTAGTGGCATCACACAGAGCTCCTATATTTTCTTCTCAGCAGCACCCATAGGACTTCTAGTGTGTTAGTGGCAGCAAACAGAGCTCCTATATTTTCTTCTCAGCAGCACCCATAGGACTTCTAGTGTGTTAGTGGCATCACACAGAGCTCCTAGATTTTCATCTCAGAAGCACCCATAGGACTTCTAGTGTGTTAGTGGCAGCAAACAGAGCTCCTATATTTTCATCTCAGAAGCACCCATAGGACTTCGAGTGTGTTAGTGGCATCACACAGAGCTCCTATATTTTCATCTCAGAAGCACCCATAGGACTTCTAGTGTGTTAGTGGCATCACACATAGCTCCTATATTTTCTTCTCAGCAGCACCCATAGGACTTCTAGTGTGTTAGTGGCATCACACAGAGCTCCTATATTTTCATCTCAGAAGCACCCATAGGACTTCTAGTGTGTTAGTGGCATCACACAGAGCTCCTATATTTTCTTCTCAGCAGCACCCATAGGACTTCTAGTGTGTTAGTGGCAGCAAACAGAGCTCCTATATTTTCTTCTCAGCAGCACCCATAGGACTTCTAATGTGTTAGTGGCATCACACAGAGTTCCTATATTTTCATCTCAGAAGCACCCATAGGACTTCTAGTGTGTTAGTGGCATCACACAGAGCTCCTATATTTTCTTCTCAGAAGCACCCATAGGACTTCTAGTGTGTTAGTGGCAGCAAACAGAGCTCCTATATTTTCTTCTTAGCAGCACCCATAGGACTTCTAATGTGTTAGTGGCATCACACAGAGTTCCTATATTTTCATCTCAGAAGCACCCATAGGACTTCTAGTGTGTTAGTGGCATCACACAGAGCTCCTATATTTTCTTCTCAGAAGCACCCATAGGACTTCTAGTGTGTTAGTGGCAGCAAACAGAGCTCCTATATTTTCTTCTCAGCAGCACCCATAGGACTTCTAATGTGTTAGTGGCATCACACAAAGTTCCTATATTTTCATCTCAGAAGCACCCATAGGACTTCTAGTGTGTTAGTGGCATCACACAGAGCTCCTATATTTTCTTCTCAGAAGCACCCATAGGACTTCTAGTGTGTTAGTGGCAGCAAACAGAGCTCCTATATTTTCTTCTCAGCAGCACCCATAGGACTTCTAATGTGTTAGTGGCATCACACAGAGTTCCTATATTTTCATCTCAGAAGCACCCATAGGACTTCTAGTGTGTTAGTGGCATCACACAGAGCTCCTATATTTTCTTCTCAGAAGCACCCATAGGACTTCTAGTGTGTTAGTGGCAGCAAACAGAGCTCCTATATTTTCTTCTTAGCAGCACCCATAGGACTTCTAATGTGTTAGTGGCATCACACAGAGTTCCTACATTTTCATCTCAGAAGCACCCATAGGACTTCTAGTGTGTTAGTGGCATCACACAGAGCTCCTATATTTTCTTCTCAGAAGCACCCATAGGACTTCTAGTGTGTTAGTGGCAGCAAACAGAGCTCCTATATTTTCTTCTCAGCAGCACCCATAGGACTTCTAGTGTGTTAGTGGCATCACACAGAGTTCCTATATTTTCATCTCAGAAGCACCCATAGGACTTCTAGTGTGTTAGTGGCATCACACAGAGCTCCTATATTTTCTTCTCAGCAGCACCCATAGGACTTCTAGTGTGTTAGTGGCATCACACAGAGCTCCTATATTTTCATCTCAGAAGCACCCATAGGACTTCTAGTGTGTTAGTGGCATCACACAGAGCTCCTATATTTTCTTCTCAGCAGCACCCATAGGACTTCTAGTGTGTTAGTGGCATCACACAGAGCTCCTATATTTTCTTCTCAGCAGCACCCATAGGACTTCTAGTGTGTTAGTGGCATCACACAGAGCTCCTATATTTTCATCTCAGAAGCACCCATAGGACTTCTAGTGTGTTAGTGGCATCACACAGAGCTCCTATATTTTCTTCTCAGCAGCACCCATAGGACTTCTAGTGTGTTAGTGGCAGCAAACAGAGCTCCTATATTTTCTTCTCAGCAGCACCCATAGGACTTCTAGTGTGTTAGTGGCATCACACAGAGCTCCTATATTTTCTTCTCAGCAGCACCCATAGGACTTCTAGTGTGTTAGTGGCAGCAAACAGAGCTCCTATATTTTCTTCTCAGAAGCACCCATAGGACTTCTAGTGTGTTAGTGGCAGCAAACAGAGCTCCTATATTTTCTTCTCAGCAGCACCCATAGGACTTCTAATGTGTTAGTGGCATCACACAGAGTTCCTATATTTTCATCTCAGAAGCACCGATAGGACTTCTAGTGTGTTAGTGGCATCACACAGAGCTCCTATATTTTCTTCTCAGAAGCACCCATAGGACTTCTAGTGTGTTAGTGGCAGCAAACAGAGCTCCTATATTTTCTTCTTAGCAGCACCCATAGGACTTCTAATGTGTTAGTGGCATCACACAGAGTTCCTATATTTTCATCTCAGAAGCACCCATAGGACTTCTAGTGTGTTAGTGGCATCACACAGAGCTCCTATATTTTCTTCTCAGAAGCACCCATAGGACTTCTAGTGTGTTAGTGGCAGCAAACAGAGCTCCTATATTTTCTTCTCAGCAGCACCCATAGGACTTCTAGTGTGTTAGTGGCATCACACAGAGTTCCTATATTTTCATCTCAGAAGCACCCATAGGACTTCTAGTGTGTTAGTGGCATCACACAGAGCTCCTATATTTTCTTCTCAGAAGCACCCATAGGACTTCTAGTGTGTTAGTGGCAGCAAACAGAGCTCCTATATTTTCTTCTTAGCAGCACCCATAGGACTTCTAATGTGTTAGTGGCTTCACACAGAGTTCCTACATTTTCATCTCAGAAGCACCCATAGGACTTCTAGTGTGTTAGTGGCATCACACAGAGCTCCTATATTTTCTTCTCAGAAGCACCCATAGAACTTCTAGTGTGTTAGTGGCAGCAAACAGAGCTCCTATATTTTCTTCTCAGCAGCACCCATAGGACTTCTAGTGTGTTAGTGGCATCACACAGAGTTCCTATATTTTCATCTCAGAAGCACCCATAGGACTTCTAGTGTGTTAGTGGCATCACACAGAGCTCCTATATTTTCTTCTCAGCAGCACCCATAGGACTTCTAGTGTGTTAGTGGCATCACACAGAGCTCCTATATTTTCATCTCAGAAGCACCCATAGGACTTCTAGTGTGTTAGTGGCATCACACAGAGCTCCTATATTTTCTTCTCAGCAGCACCCATAGGACTTCTAGTGTGTTAGTGGCAGCAAACAGAGCTCCTATATTTTCTTCTCAGCAGCACCCATAGGACTTCTAATGTGTTAGTGGCATCACACAGAGTTCCTATATTTTCATCTCAGAAGCACCCATAGGACTTCTAGTGTGTTAGTGGCATCACACAGAGCTCCTATATTTTCTTCTCAGAAGCACCCATAGGACTTCTAGTGTGTTAGTGGCAGCAAACAGAGCTCCTATATTTTCTTCTCAGCAGCACCCATAGGACTTCTAGTGTGTTAGTGGCATCACACAGAGTTCCTATATTTTCACCTCAGAAGCACCCATAGGACTTCTAGTGTGTTAGTGGCATCACACAGAGCTCCTATATTTTCTTCTCAGCAGCACCCATAGGACTTCTAGTGTGTTAGTGGCATCACACAGAGCTCCTATATTTTCATCTCAGAAGCACCCATAGGACTTCTAGTGTGTTAGTGGCATCACACAGAGCTCCTATATTTTCTTCTCAGCAGCACCCATAGGACTTCTAGTGTGTTAGTGGCAGCAAACAGAGCTCCTATATTTTCTTCTCAGCAGCACCCATAGGACTTCTAGTGTGTTAGTGGCATCACACAGAGCTCCTATATTTTCTTCTCAGCAGCACCCATAGGACTTCTAGTGTGTTAGTGGCATCACACAGAGCTCCTATATTTTCTTCTCAGAAGCACCCATAGGACTTCTAGTGTGTTAGTGGCAGCAAACAGAGCTCCTATATTTTCTTCTTAGCAGCACCCATAGGACTTCTAATGTGTTAGTGGCATCACACAGAGTTCCTATATTTTCATCTCAGAAGCACCCATAGGACTTCTAGTGTGTTAGTGGCATCACACAGAGCTCCTATATTTTCTTCTCAGAAGCACCCATAGGACTTCTAGTGTGTTAGTGGCAGCAAACAGAGCTCCTATATTTTCTTCTCAGCAGCACCCATAGGACTTCTAGTGTGTTAGTGGCATCACACAGAGTTCCTATATTTTCATCTCAGAAGCACCCATAGGACTTCTAGTGTGTTAGTGGCATCACACAGAGCTCCTATATTTTCTTCTCAGCAGCACCCATAGGACTTCTAGTGTGTTAGTGGCATCACACAGAGCTCCTATATTTTCATCTCAGAAGCACCCATAGGACTTCTAGTGTGTTAGTGGCATCACACAGAGCTCCTATATTTTCTTCTCAGCAGCACCCATAGGACTTCTAGTGTGTTAGTGGCAGCAAACAGAGCTCCTATATTTTCTTCTCAGCAGCACCCATAGGACTTCTAATGTGTTAGTGGCATCACACAGAGTTCCTATATTTTCATCTCAGAAGCACCCATAGGACTTCTAGTGTGTTAGTGGCATCACACAGAGCTCCTATATTTTCTTCTCAGAAGCACCCATAGGACTTCTAGTGTGTTAGTGGCAGCAAACAGAGCTCCTACATTTTCTTCTCAGCAGCACCCATAGGACTTCTAGTGTGTTAGTGGCATCACACAGAGTTCCTATATTTTCATCTCAGAAGCACCCATAGGACTTCTAGTGTGTTAGTGGCATCACACAGAGCTCCTATATTTTCTTCTCAGCAGCACCCATAGGACTTCTAGTGTGTTAGTGGCATCACACAGAGCTCCTATATTTTCATCTCAGAAGCACCCATAGGACTTCTAGTGTGTTAGTGGCATCACACAGAGCTCCTATATTTTCATCTCAGAAGCACCCATAGGACTTCTAGTGTGTTAGTGGCATCACACAGAGCTCCTATATTTTCTTCTCAGCAGCACCCATAGGACTTCTAATGTGTTAGTGGCATCACACAGAGTTCCTATATTTTCATCTCAGAAGCACCCATAGGACTTCTAGTGTGTTAGTGGCATCACACAGAGCTCCTATATTTTCTTCTCAGAAGCACCCATAGGACTTCTAGTGTGTTAGTGGCAGCAAACAGAGCTCCTATATTTTCTTCTTAGCAGCACCCATAGGACTTCTAATGTGTTAGTGGCATCACACAGAGTTCCTATATTTTCATCTCAGAAGCACCCATAGGACTTCTAGTGTGTTAGTGGCAGCAAACAGAGCTCCTATATTTTCTTCTCAGCAGCACCCATAGGACTTCTAGTGTGTTAGTGGCATCACACAGAGTTCCTATATTTTCATCTCAGAAGCACCCATAGGACTTCTAGTGTGTTAGTGGCATCACACAGAGCTCCTATATTTTCTTCTCAGCAGCACCCATAGGACTTCTAGTGTGTTAGTGGCATCACACAGAGCTCCTATATTTTCATCTCAGAAGCACCCATAGGACTTCTAGTGTGTTAGTGGCATCACACAGAGCTCCTATATTTTCTTCTCAGCAGCACCCATAGGACTTCTAGTGTGTTAGTGGCAGCAAACAGAGCTCCTATATTTTCTTCTCAGCAGCACCCATAGGACTTCTAGTGTGTTAGTGGCATCACACAGAGCTCCTATATTTTCTTCTCAGCAGCACCCATAGGACTTCTAGTGTGTTAGTGGCAGCAAACAGAGCTCCTATATTTTCTTCTCAGCAGCACCCATAGGACTTCTAGTGTGTTAGTGGCATCACACAGAGCTCCTATATTTTCTTCTCAGCAGCACCCATAGGACTTCTAGTGTGTTAGTGGCAGCAAACAGAGCTCCTATATTTTCTTCTCAGCAGCACCCATAGGACTTCTAGTGTGTTATTGGCATCACACAGAGCTCCTATATTTTCTTCTCAGCAGCACCCATAGGACTTCTAGTGTGTTAGTGGCAGCAAACAGAGCTCCTATATTTTCTTCTCAGCAGCACCCATAGGACTTCTAGTGTGTTAGTGGCATCACACAGAGCTCCTATATTTTCTTCTCAGCAGCACCCATAGGACTTCTAGTGTGTTAGTGGCAGCAAACAGAGCTCCTATATTTTCTTCTCAGCAGCACCCATAGGACTTCTAGTGTGTTAGTGGCATCACACAGAGTTCCTATATTTTCATCTCAGAAGCACCCATAGGACTTCTAGTGTGTTAGTGGCATCACACAGAGCTCCTATATTTTCTTCTCAGCAGCACCCATAGGACTTCTAGTGTGTTAGTAGCATCACACAGAGCTCCTATATTTTCATCTCAGAAGCACCCATAGGACTTCTAGTGTGTTAGTGGCATCACACAGAGCCCCTATATTTTCTTCTCAGCAGCACCCATAGGACTTCTAGTGTGTTAGTGGCAGCAAACAGAGCTCCTATATTTTCTTCTCAGCAGCACCCATAGGACTTCTAGTGTGTTAGTGGCATCACACAGAGCTCCTATATTTTCTTCTCAGAAGCACCCATAGGACTTCTAGTGTGTTAGTGGCAGCAAACAGAGCTCCTATATTTTCTTCTCAGCAGCACCCATAGGACTTCTAGTGTGTTAGTGGCATCACACAGAGCTCCTATATTTTCATCTCAGAAGCACCCATAGGACTTCTAGTGTGTTAGTGGCATCACACAGAGCTCCTATATTTTCATCTCAGAAGCACCCATAGGACTTCTAGTGTGTTAGTGGCATCACACAGAGCTCCTATATTTTCTTCTCAGCAGCACCCATAGGACTTCTAGTGTGTTAGTGGCAGCAAACAGAGCTCCTATATTTTCATCTCAGAAGCACCCATAGGACTTCTAGTGTGTTAGTGGCATCACACAGAGCTCCTATATTTTCATCTCAGAAGCACCCATAGGACTTCTAGTGTGTTAGTGGCATCACACATAGCTCCTATATTTTCTTCTCAGCAGCACCCATAGGACTTCTAGTGTGTTAGTGGCATCACACAGAGCTCCTATATTTTCATCTCAGAAGCACCCATAGGACTTCTAGTGTGTTAGTGGCATCACACAGAGCTCCTATATTTTCTTCTCAGCAGCACCCATAGGACTTCTAGTGTGTTAGTGGCAGCAAACAGAGCTCCTATATTTTCTTCTCAGCAGCACCCATAGGACTTCTAATGTGTTAGTGGCATCACACAGAGTTCCTATATTTTCATCTCAGAAGCACCCATAGGACTTCTAGTGTGTTAGTGGCAGCAAACAGAGCTCCTATATTTTCTTCTTAGCAGCACCCATAGGACTTCTAATGTGTTAGTGGCATCACACAGAGTTCCTATATTTTCATCTCAGAAGCACCCATAGGACTTCTAGTGTGTTAGTGGCATCACACAGAGCTCCTATATTTTCTTCTCAGAAGCACCCATAGGACTTCTAGTGTGTTAGTGGCAGCAAACAGAGCTCCTATATTTTCTTCTCAGCAGCACCCATAGGACTTCTAATGTGTTAGTGGCATCACACAGAGTTCCTATATTTTCATCTCAGAAGCACCCATAGGACTTCTAGTGTGTTAGTGGCATCACACAGAGCTCCTATATTTTCTTCTCAGAAGCACCCATAGGACTTCTAGTGTGTTAGTGGCAGCAAACAGAGCTCCTATATTTTCTTCTTAGCAGCACCCATAGGACTTCTAATGTGTTAGTGGCATCACACAGAGTTCCTACATTTTCATCTCAGAAGCACCCATAGGACTTCTAGTGTGTTAGTGGCATCACACAGAGCTCCTATATTTTCTTCTCAGAAGCACCCATAGGACTTCTAGTGTGTTAGTGGCAGCAAACAGAGCTCCTATATTTTCTTCTCAGCAGCACCCATAGGACTTCTAGTGTGTTAGTGGCATCACACAGAGTTCCTATATTTTCATCTCAGAAGCACCCATAGGACTTCTAGTGTGTTAGTGGCATCACACAGAGCTCCTATATTTTCTTCTCAGCAGCACCCATAGGACTTCTAGTGTGTTAGTGGCATCACACAGAGCTCCTATATTTTCATCTCAGAAGCACCCATAGGACTTCTAGTGTGTTAGTGGCATCACACAGAGCTCCTATATTTTCTTCTCAGCAGCACCCATAGGACTTCTAGTGTGTTAGTGGCAGCAAACAGAGCTCCTATATTTTCTTCTCAGCAGCACCCATAGGACTTCTAATGTGTTAGTGGCATCACACAGAGTTCCTATATTTTCATCTCAGAAGCACCCATAGGACTTCTAGTGTGTTAGTGGCATCACACAGAGCTCCTATATTTTCTTCTCAGAAGCACCCATAGGACTTCTAGTGTGTTAGTGGCAGCAAACAGAGCTCCTATATTTTCTTCTCAGCAGCACCCATAGGACTTCTAGTGTGGTAGTGGCATCACACAGAGTTCCTATATTTTCACCTCAGAAGCACCCATAGGACTTCTAGTGTGTTAGTGGCATCACACAGAGCTCCTATATTTTCTTCTCAGCAGCACCCATAGGACTTCTAGTGTGTTAGTGGCATCACACAGAGCTCCTATATTTTCATCGCAGAAGCACCCACAGGACTTCTAGTGTGTTAGTGGCATCACACAGAGCTCCTATATTTTCTTCTCAGCAGCACCCATAGGACTTCTAGTGTGTTAGTGGCAGCAAACAGAGCTCCTATATTTTCTTCTCAGCAGCACCCATAGGACTTCTAGTGTGTTAGTGGCATCACACAGAGCTCCTATATTTTCTTCTCAGCAGCACCCATAGGACTTCTAGTGTGTTAGTGGCAGCAAACAGAGCTCCTATATTTTCTTCTCAGCAGCACCCATAGGACTTCTAGTGTGTTAGTGGCATCACACAGAGCTCCTATATTTTCATCTCAAAAGCACCCATAGGACTTCTAGTGTGTTAGTGGCATCACACAGAGCTCCTATATTTTCTTCTCAGCAGCACCCATAGGACTTCTAGTGTGTTAGTGGCATCACACAGAGCTCCTATATTTTCATCTCAGAAGCACCCATAGGACTTCTAGTGTGTTAGTGGCATCACACAGAGCTCCTATATTTTCTTCTCAGCAGCACCCATAGGACTTCTAGTGTGTTAGTGGCAGCAAACAGAGCTCCTATATTTTCATCTCAGAAGCACCCATAGGACTTCTAGTGTGTTAGTGGCATCACACAGAGCTCCTATATTTTCATCTCAGAAGCACCCATAGGACTTCTAGTGTGTTAGTGGCATCACACATAGCTCCTATATTTTCTTCTCAGCAGCACCCATAGGACTTCTAGTGTGTTAGTGGCATCACACAGAGCTCCTATATTTTCATCTCAGAAGCACCCATAGGACTTCTAGTGTGTTAGTGGCATCACACAGAGCTCCTATATTTTCTTCTCAGCAGCACCCATAGGACTTCTAGTGTGTTAGTGGCAGCAAACAGAGCTCCTATATTTTCTTCTCAGAAGCACCCATAGGACTTCTAGTGTGTTAGTGGTATCACACAGAGTTCCTATATTTTCATCTCAGAAGCACCCATAGGACTTCTAGTGTGTTAGTGGCATCACACAGAGCTCCTATATTTTCTTCTCAGCAGCACCCATAGGACTTCTAGTGTGTTAGTGGCATCACACAGAGCTCCTATATTTTCATCTCAGAAGCACCAATAGGACTTCTAGTGTGTTAGTGGCAGCAAACAGAGCTCCTATATTTTCTTGTCAGCAGCACACATAGTACCTATAGTGTGTTAGTGTCAGCACCCATAGGACCTACAGTGTGTTGTGAGCACACATAGGAGTTCTATTTTTTATACTATATACACTACCGACTACAATGGCTGGAAGACCGCCAAGGAGAGGCAGAGCGTGCCGAGGCAAGAACACAGGGCAGGCAGGCTCTGTTTCTAGAGACAACAGTGCTGGCCGTGGACGTGGTCGTGCATCGTCATCAGCACGTGGCCATGGGACACGCTTGTCTTTGTTTTCGGCAGCTGGACATGTGGAGCCGCATCATGCCGAAGGCTTGGTAGAATGGATGACCAAGCCCTCCTCATCCTCCTCATCCTCTCTCACCCAGGCTCAGGGTACTGGCAGAGCAGCTGCCAACGCGTACTCAATGGCATCATCAGCCACCCCTTCCCTAGACCCACCATGTCCTCCTGAGGAGTCCCCCGAACTGTTTGAGCACAGTGTTGCGTACATGCTCCAGGAGGATGCCCAACGATTCGAAGGCTCGGATGATGATACCCAGCTTGAGGAAGTCAGTAGTGTGCGCGCAGAGAGAGGGGATGCTGAAGGACAGCAATCTGGCAGTAGTGTTCCACCAGCTGCAGCTTACTGCCAGGTTTGCTCTAGTGGTGAAGAGGGAGGGGATGATGAGGTCACTGACTCCACGTGGGTGCCTGAAGGGAGAGAGGAGGAGGAGGAGGAGGATGCAGCGTCACATGTCCAACGAGGCAGGATGCCCCCTGGAGGCCAGCTAGAGGCCAGCACAGCAACTGTACCACACCGCAGAGCTCCGCCTGTGCAGGGCGCTGCCTCTGCACGTTATCACAAAAGTTCTTTGGTGTGGGCCTTTTTTGAGACGAGTGCATCAGATCGCACCACTGCTATTTGCAATATTTGTCTCAAGCGTATCTCGCGTGGCCAAAACATCAGCCGCTTGGGCACCACAAGCATGAGCAGACATATGTCGACCTGCCATGCAGCTCGTTGGCAAGCACACATAAAAGACCCACACCAAAGAACAAAGCGGACCTCTCCTTGCTCCTCATCAGCTGGGATCTCCATCCCCACTATATCTTCAGTCCTCTCTGAAAGCTGCTCTGAGAGGACTGAAGGTGTAGAATTAGGTGTGTCACAACCAAGTACTTGCAGTACACCGACGTCCGATTGTAGCAGGCAAATTTCCCTGCCCCAGCTGCTGGACCGTCGAAAGAAGTTCACTCCCAGCCATCCACATGCCCAGCGGTTGAATGCTAGCTTGGCTAAATTGCTAGCACTTCAACTGCTGCCTTTTCAGTTGATAGACTCGGCCCCCTTCCGTGAGTTTGTTCAATGTGCGGTTCCTCAGTGGCAGGTTCCCAAACGCCACTTTTTCTCACGGAAGGCGATTCCGTCTCTCTACTGGCATGTGGAAGGCAATGTCCATGCCTCGCTGGACAGGGCGGTCAGCGGTAAGGTGCATATTACCGCTGACTCATGGTCCAGCAGGCATGGACAGGGACGTTATCTTTCTTTCACGGCCCATTGGGTCACTCTATTGGCAGCTGGGAGGGATGCAGGACAAGGTGCAGTAGTGTTGGAGGTTGTTCCGCCACCACGCCTCCAAAATGCTACTACTGGTTGTGACACACCTCTCTCCTCCACCCCCTCCTCTTCTTCTTCCTCCATGTCCTCTTCGAGTGCTCTGTCCTCGGAACCAGCGGTGCTCCGTAGGCGTACAAGGGGCTACGCGAGTACGCAGGCAAAAAGATGCCATGCCGTGCTTGCGCTGGTGTGTTTGGGGGACAGGAGCCACACTGGGCCAGAGGTTCTGGCAGCTCTGCAGGGGCAGGCCGAGAGGTGGTTGACGCCACGCCAGCTTAAGCCAGGAATGGTCGTTTCTGATAATGGCACCAACCTCCTCTCCGCCCTGCGACAGGGGCAGCTCACCCATGTGCCCTGTATGGCTCACGTCCTCAACCTGGTGGTGCAGCGGTTCTTGGGCAGGTTCCCAGGCTTACAGGATGTCCTGAGGCAGGCCAGGAAAGTCTGTGTGCATTTCCGCCGATCTTATAATGCCAGTGCTCGGCTGACTGAGCTGCAAAAGGAGCTGAACCTGCCCAAGAACTGCCTAATATGTGACATGCCCACCAGGTGGAACTCAACGTTGGCCATGCTGCAGCGACTGCACACGCAGCAGAGGGCCATCAATGAGTACCTTTGCGACTACGGCACCAGGACAGGGTCAGGGGAGCTTGGCTTTTTTTCCCCACGCCAGTGGAGCATGATCAGGGATGCATGCACTGTCCTCTCACCATTTGAGGAGGCCACGAGGATGGTGAGCAGTGACAGTGCATGCATCAGTGACACTGTACCTCTTGTCCACCTGTTGGAGCATACGCTGCGTGGGATAATGGACAGGGCACTTGAGGCAGAACAGAGGCAGGAAGAGGAGGACTTCCTTGTCTCTCAAGGCCCCCTTTATCCAGACAATGTTCCTTCTGTCCCACCCATCACACAGGAAGAGGAGGAGGAGGAGGAGGAGGAGGAGGATTGTGTGAGCATGGAGGTGGAGCCTGGCACTCAGCATCAGCAGCAGCAGTCTTTTAGGGATGATGTACAGTCCCAACAAACCAGTGGACTTGTACGTGGCTGGGAGGAGGTGGCTGGCGATCATGTCATCCTCAGTGACCCAGAAGACTCCGGACCGAATGCCTCAGCTAACCTACGCTGCATGGCCTCCCTGATCCTGCAAAGCCTGCGGAAGGATCCTCGTGTTCTTCGGATCAAGGAGAGTGACCATTACTGGCTGGCCACTCTCCTTGATCCACGGTACAAGGGTAAGGTTGCGGACCTTATCTTGCCGTCGCAGAGGGAGCAGAGGATGAGACATCTCAGGGAGGCCTTGCAGAAAGGTCTGTGCAACGCGTTCCCAGAAACTGGGAGGTTACAAACTCCTGGTCCTGGACGACGAGTTGCTGAGGCTTCGGTCAGTAGCAGAAGGAGCGGTGGGGAAGGTGGACGTCTGACCGATGCGTTCAGACAATTTTTTAGTCCGCAGCCCCAAGGTATGATCGGTTCCAGCAACCATCGCCAGCGTCTGATATACATGGTGCAGGAATACCTAGGGGCAAGGTCAGACTTGGACACCTTTCCCACCGAAAATCCTCTGGCTTACTGGGTCCTGAGGATGGATCACTGGCCAGAGCTTGCACAGTATGCAATTGAGCTACTGGCCTGTCCTGCATCCATCGTTCTTTCCGAACGCACATTCAGTGCTGCTGGAGGATTTGTCACCGATCATAGGGTGCGCCTGTCCACCGACTCGGTTGATCGACTGACCTTCATAAAAATGAATCAGTCTTGGATCACCACCAGCTACCAGACACCTGAAGCGGATATAACGGAATAATTTATAATGTCACATCCCTTCAAGACTGCCTATGCTGATGCTGAGTGACTGTCCTGTTATGTTCACTGACTATCCTCTTCCTCCTCCTCAATGATCCATGCACCACACCAGTGCCTAAGGCACAATTTTTCAGCCCCTGTATAACAGGGGCGTGTAATTACAATTTTTTAAAAAGATGCTTCGCAACAGGTGTGACTGCTGTGCTCAGAGTACAGTATCTGTGAGGGGTTGCAGTGTTGTGGCACCAGCACCAGTGCCTAAGGCACAATTTTTCAGCCCCTGTTGGGGCGTGTAATTACAATTTTTAGGCAATGCTTTGCAACAGGTCTCATTGCTGTGCTCAGAGTACAGTATCTGTGAGGGGTTGCAGTGTTGTGGCACCAGCACCAGTGCCTAAGGCACAATTTTTCAGCCCCTGTATAACAGGGGCGTGTAATTGCAATTTTTTAAAAAGATGCTTCGCAACAGGTGTGACTGCTGTGCTCCAAGTACAGTATCTGTGAGGGGTTGCAGTGTTGTGGCACCAGCACCAATGCCTAAGGCACAATTTTTCAGCCCCTGTTTAACAGGGGCGTGTAATTACAAATCTTGATCTAATAGTTCACAGCAGGGCCCATTCCTGCGCCCACCAAGAGTAACTATGAGGGCCTACAGTCTTGTGGCAACACCGTCCACCACCACCACCACCACCAAAGGCCCAATTTTTCTGCCCTGTTCAACAGGTGCATGCAATTACAAATCTTGATCTAATAACTCACAGCAGGGCCCATTCCTGCACCCACCAAGAGTAACTGTGAGGGCTTACAGTCTTGTGGCAACACCGTCCACCACCACCACCACCACCACCAAAGGCCCAATTTTTCTGCCCGGTTCAACAGGTGCATGCAAGTACAAATCTTGATCTATTAACTCACAGCAGGGCCCATTCCTGTGCCCACCAGTCTTGTGGCTACACCAACATCTAATAGGGCAAATTTCTGCAGAGTATATACGGCAGGCCCCTACTTTCAAACATCCAACTTACAAACGACTCCTACTTGCAAACGGCAAGAGAAAACAGGAAGTGAGAGGAAATCTACCCCTAGGAAGGAAAATTCTATCCTGTTAGATTTAATTTGGGAAAAAGGTATCTCCTCTCTACTGATGCTTTATCACCAATCCTTGTTTCAATTAAAACCCCACTTTTCCAAAAACATTTGTCATTGGGACGGAAAGTGAGGTGACATGTTCTGAACAGATGTGCAAAGACAGCAAATGTTACAGGGGTGATAACCCCTCCCTATGTTCTCCAAAAAGCTTAAAAATTGATTTTTTTGGGATGTAGCTACACTTCATAATGTACCTGTTCAGATTCTACTTAAGAACAAACCTACAGTCCATGTCTTGTTTGCACCACCTATATACTGCTGTTCAGAGTATATAGGGTTGTAGGTATAGGGTTTTATTTTGGGTGCGGGGTCCCCCTTAGTATCCATACAAGACCCAAAGGGGCTGGGGTGGGGGGGGGGGGTGATGGGGTAGCCATGCCATTTTTCTCAAGGATTTTCAGCCATATGGCGGCCAGGACAAGACATGACATTAAAGCCGCAAGTGGTTTTAAATGGCTTCTTTTTTTCCTTTACAAATGTCATTTTGTGCAAGGACAGTTCTAAACACGGGAAACACATGCCACTTCACAGGCATACTTTAGACACCCCCCAGGTACCATATTTAAAGGAAAATTTCACTTTTTTTTTTTTCACTTTATGCATCATTAAAATGACTGCTCCCGAAAAAACTTTAGTTTTTAAAATTTCTTTTTGCATTGATATATGTCCCCTGGGGCAGGACCCGGGTCCCCAAACCTGTTTTATGACATTAACATGCATATTGGCCGTTGTAATTAGCAATTTTGATTTCGAACGTTTGCGTCCATTATAACGAATAGGGTTCGAAAATTCGCGCAAACTTTCGGTCCGTTCGAAGGTTCTGGTGCGAACCGAACCCGGGGGTGTTCGGCTCATCCCTACCTCTGACCACACTGTGTCATATTCCTGATAACAACCCCTGCCTGAATAAGAAACGGCTGCACCTCACGTGGGCTCCAAGTAAAGTTTATTGGAATATGAAAATATCCAAAATGACATCAGAGGACATTAGCAGTGGTCAAGGTAGACGCGTTTTACACAACCTAAATGTGCTTAATCACTAAAGATTAAGCACATTTATGTTGTGTGAAACACATCTAACTTGACTACTGCTGGTGTCCTCTGCTGTCATTTTGGATAATTTCATTTTCCGATAAACTTTACTTGGAGCCCACGTGAGGTGCAGCCGCTTCTTGTTTTGACAATTTACCACGGAGGCGAGCCGGGAATAGCACTCAGGTGTGTGTTCCAGTGGGTGTATCAATTACACCTGGAGCAGTGAGTAATTTCATTTAACCAACCCCTGTCTGTTGCCTGACTATGTTTCTTCTATTCATCATGTATGACTCTGGCTTGACTTCTGACTACTCCCTTACTGTCTATCTGTTCTGACCTTGGCTTGCTATTGAACCAAGTCCTGGATCCTAATGGGCATTGACATCTACCTTTGACTGTGTGTACTTGCAGCCTCTGTGCAAAGCTTCCAAGATCAAGTTTCTGGGTGCCATCTTTGGCCCTCTGGCGTACGTGCACTGCTGTTGTCCAGAGGCCACTACTGCATGCTACCAGATTACCCGTGCTTCTTTTTGCCCTGTTCCTGTGTCCCACATTCTGGGGTACTCAGACCAGAGCTGCAAATGGGAGCCCTCTCATCACTTTGGCTGCACTGATGGGCACTGCTATGCTGCTCTAATGGGGCTGTGCTGATGGGAACTGATATGCTGCACTGATGGGGTTGCACTAATGTGCACTGATATGATGCACTGATAGAGCTGCACCAATGGGCACTGATATGCTGCACTGGTGGGCACTAATATGCTGCAATGATGGGGTTGAACTAATGGGAACTGATATGATTCACTGATAGAGCTGCACTGATGGGCACTGACATGCGGCACTGAAGGGACTATACTGATGGGCACTGATATTCTGCAGTGATGGTACTACACTGATGGGCACTGATATGCTGCACTGATTAGACTACACTGATGGACACTGATATGCTGCACTGATGGCGCTGCAGTGATGGACACTGATATGCTGCACTAATGGGGCTGTGCTGATGGACACTGATATGCTGCACTGATGAGACTACACTGATGGACACTGATATGCTGCACTGATGGAGCTGCAGTGATGGACACTGATATGCTGCACTGATGGGACTGATATGCTGCACTGATGGGGCTGTTCTGATGGGCACTGATATGCTCACTGATGGGGCTATTCTGATGGGCACTTATTTGCTGCACTGATGGGCACTGATATTCTGCACTGATATGCTGCACTGATGGGGCTGTTCTGATGGGCACTGATATGCTGCACTGATGGGGCTGTTCTGATGGGCACTGATATTCTGCACTGATGGGGTTGCACTAACGGGCACTGATATGATGCACTGATTGAGCTGCACCGATGGGCACTGATATGCTGCACTGATGGGACTACACTGATGGGCACGGAGATTCTGCACTGATGAGACTACACTGATGGGCACTGATATGCTGCACTGATCATCAGTGCCCTGATTATCAGTGTAAATGTCCCCTGTTACAGGAAAGCCGATTATCGGTTTTCTTTTCCTCAGACAGTGACATCACCGAAGATAAGGAAATTCTGATAACCGGAATTTGTTTACATGTGATAAGCTGTGATTGGACACAGGTAATCACATGGTAAAGAGCCTACATCATCGGACCCTCTGTTCCGGTATGGATTTGAAGGGGTTGTCTCATGCAAAATATTAAATAAATAATAAAATAAAAAATGTGAGGTGCCATAGGAAATCCATACAAGCCACTTTGTTTCTGTATTGTAATGGAGATTTCAATGAAAAAAAATAGCCTGAACCCCGCCCCCTGAAAATCCACACCAGACCCTTAATACAAGCGTGCAACTTAGCAGCCTGGCTGGATTAATCCAAGCATGCAGCCCTCCTGAATTCTATGCTCATTCTAGAGGCTAATATGTTACTGGACATTGCCAGAAAATAGGATAACTGAGATTTACTTATATTGTTTGTTCTTTTATTTTGTTGTCTGTCATTAATTTATTTTCTGAGGCTTTTTTGTTCTCTTATTACCATTTATTACAATTGACATAAAGTGTGTTGTCAATATTGTCAAAAGTATTGGGACGCCTGCCTTTACACCCTCATGAACTCTTATGGCATCCCAGTCTTAGTCCGTAGGGTTCAGTAGTGTGTTGGCCCACCCTTTGCAGCTATAATAGCTTCAACTCTTCTGGGAAGGCTGTCCACAAGGTTTAGGAGTGTGTCTATGGGAATGTTTGACCATTCTTCCAGTAGTGCATTTGTGAGGTCAGTCACCGATGTTGGACAAGAAGGCCTGGCTTACACTCTCCGCTCTAATTCATCCCAAAGGTGTTAAATCAGGTTGAGGTCAGGACCCTGTGCAGGTCAGTCAAGTTCCCCCACCCCAACCTCGCTGATCCATGTCTTTATGGACATTGCTTTCTGCATTGGTCCAAATCATTTGGTGGAGGGGGGATTATGGTGTGTGGGGTTGTTTTTCAGGGGTTGGGTTTGGCCCCTTAGTTCCACTGAAGGGAACACTTAAGGTGTCAGCATACCAAGACATTTTGGACAATTTCATGATCCCAACTTTGTGGGAACAGTTTAGGGATGGCCCCTTCCTGTTCCAACATGACTGCACACCAGTGAACAAAGCAAGGTCCATAAAAACATGGATGAGAGAATTTGGGGTGGAGGAACTTGACTGGCCTGCACAGAGTCCTGACCTCAACCTGATAGAACACCTTTGGGATGAATTAGAGCGGAGACAGCGAGCCAGGCCTTCTTGTCCAACATCAGTGCCTGACCTCACAAATTTGCTTCTGGAAGAATGGTCAAACATTCCCATAGATACACTCCTAAACCTTGTAGACAACCTTCCTGGATGAGTTGAAGCTGCAAAGCGTGGGCCAACTTAATATTGAACCCTATCTACTAAGACTGGGTTGCCATTAAAGTTCATGTGCCTGTAAAGGCAGGCGTCCCAATACTTTTGACAATATAGTGTATAAGGTGTTTATATCCTTATTATATATAATTAAGTACTGTACCCTTTATTTGTATTTTGTTATGTTCCTAGATCTACTTGCATGGTTCCCCTGCCTATTTTGCATAATTTATTATATTTCTCTAATTTTGCTTCTGTACATATTTCCACAACCTAATACAATGTCTGAAAACAAAAGCCTTTCAATTGTATATTTAATAGAAGAGCAAATAAGAAAACTTCCATGTTAGGGTTTACATATACTTTAAGGCAAATGGTGCAATAAGAAATCAGAATTAGACACTCAATGAATATGTACAATGCCTTCCTTTTAAAACGGATATCTACATTACTAGTACTGCATAATCATTGAAAACCTTAGGATATAAGAAAGTTTTAGGAGGACAATTTAAGGCTGGATTCACACCTTCTTGTGCACATGTTCATGCGTTTTTACAAGAATTGCTACAGTGCCTTGAAAAAGTATTCATACCCCTTGACATTTTCCACATTTTGTCATCTTACAACCAAAATGTACCGTATATACTCGAGTATAAGCCGACCTGAATATAAGTCGAGGCACCTAATTTTACCACAAAAAACTGGGAAAACGTATTGACTCGAGTATAAGCCTAGGGTGCCCTTGTGCATGCCTCACTGTGCCCATGTGCATGCCTCACTGTGCCCATCTGCATGCCTCACTGTGCCCATGCCTCACTGTGCCCATGCCTCACTGTGTCCATGACTAGACTGACGTTTAACATGGGAGTCTATAGAAGGGGTGCCCGGCTTTGAAAAATCGATGCTCCCCGGCCGTAGGTCTTCCAGACAAAAAACATTGCACACTTATAGAGGAGAAATGGAGCTACATGTGTACCAAGTTTCGGGTCCAGGGGACCTACGACCGGCCAGTACCGGGTCCCCAAAATTACCAGAGAAATTACCATTTAACGTGGGAGTCTATGGAAGGGGTGCCCGGGTTTGAAAAATCGGTGCTCCCCAGCCGTAGGTCCCCCGGACGAAAAACTGTGCACACTTGTAGAGAAAGAGTGGGGCTACATGTGTGCCAAGTTTACTGGTACCGGGCAGTGGCGGAGCGTGGGGGGTGCGAGGGGGGCCACCGCCCCGGGCGCAAAATTTAGAGGGGTGCTGTCACGAGTGTGGAGAGGAGGGAGCGCCAACAACAGATGGAACATAGGAACATATGCATGATGTCACCACTCCAGGCTTTACCAGTTATTATCAAGCACGCTCTCCTTATCCCTACAGCCACCGCTGTCTCACACAGTGGATCATGTGACCAGACTGGAGCTAGCTGAAAATAGGTAAGTCCATGGGTCAGGGGGGCGCAAATTACTTGCATCGCCCCAGGCGTTGACAACCCACGCTACGCTACTGGTACCCAGTCCCCAAAATCCGGGAGATCAGGCGCAAAAATGTGACTCGAGTATAAGCCGAGGGGGGCATTTTCAGCACAAAAAAATGTGCTGAAAAGCTCGGCTTATACTCGAGTATATACGGTAAATGTATTTTATTGGGATTTTATGTGATAGACCAACACAAAGTGGCACACAATTGTGAAGTGGAAGAAAAAGGATAAATGGTTTTCAATATTTTTTTT
The DNA here is from genome assembly GCA_029206835.1 of Rana muscosa. NCBI lineage: Eukaryota > Metazoa > Chordata > Amphibia > Anura > Ranidae > Rana > Rana muscosa. The sequence continues at coordinate 362,033,097 of CM055118.1, read as the reverse complement.
ACAAATAAATATATGAAAAGTGTGGGGTGCGTTTGAGTCAATACTTTGTAGAACCAATTTTCACTGCAATTACAGCTGCAAGTCTTTTTGGGGATGTCTCTACCAGCTTTGCACATCTAGAGAGGGAAATTTTTGCCCATTCTTCTTTGTAAAATAGCTCAAGCTCTGTCAGATTGGATGGAGGGCTTCTGTGAACAGCAATTTTCAAATCTTGCCACAGATTCTCAATTGGATTTAGGTCTGGACTTTGACTGGGCCATTCTAAAGCCTCGTACACACGGTCGGACTTCAAACAAACTTTTCCGTAGATTTTTGTCTGAAGGGAGTTGGCCGGGCACCCCCATAGCATACACAACACAGGACTTTTCTGCAAACTTTCCCCAAACTTTCCCAATATCACGTGTTTTTTTCTGCTCTTTTCTGCTCTTTACCGCCACCCTTTGGTCAACTTCTGCTATTGTTGGTTGATTTTAACATTGGTTCTGGGCGTATTTGTACTTCGGACAAAAGTCCGAAGGATTTCTGTACACACGGTCGGACTTTGCACCATCGGACTTTTGTTGCCGAAAAGTTTGTTCGTTTGCAGAGCGAACTTTTGTTCCGATGAAAACCGAAAAAGTTTGTCCGATGGAGCGTACACATGGTCGGATTTTTTGGAAAACTTGCTCATTTTGAAGTTTGTTGGAAAAAAGTCAGACCGTGTGTACGGGCCTTAACACATGAATATACTTTGATCTAAACCATTCCATTGTAGCTCTGGCTGTATATTTAGGGTCATTGTCCTGCTGGAAGGTGAACCTTCGCCCCAGTCTCAAGTCTTTTGCAGACTCTAATGCCTTGTACACACGATCGGATTTTCCGATGAAAAAAGTCCGATGGACCTGTTTCATTCAATTCCTATCGTGTGTGGGCCCCATCTGACTTTTTTCCATTGGAGTAAAAAAATAGAACATGTTTTAAATTCTTCCGATGGAAAAAATTCCGATGGGAAATTCCGATTGTCTGTGTGGAGTTCCGTTGGAGAGAAATCCATGCATGTTCAGAATCAAGTCAACGCATGCTCGGAAGCATTGAACTTCATTTTTCTCAGCTCGTCGTAGTGTTTTACGTCACCGCGTTTTGGACAGTCGGAATATAGTCTGACAGTGTGTATGCAAGTCAGCTTGAACGGAATTCTGATGAAAAAAATTCATTGGATTTTAGACCATCGGAGACTCAGATCGTGTGCACGCGGCATAACAGGTTTTCTTCTAAGATTGCCCTGTATTTGGCCACATCCATCGTCCCATCAACTCTGACCAGCTTCCCTGTCCCTGCTGAAGAAAACCATCCCCACAACATAATTCTGCCACCACCATGTTTCACGGTGGGGATGGTGTGTTCAGGGTGATGTGCAGTGTTAGTTTTCTCCCTCACATAGCGTTTTTCTTTTAGGTCAAAAAGATCAATTTTGGTCACATCTGACCAGAGCACCTTCTTCCACATGTTTGCTGTGTCCTCCACATGGCTTCTTGAAAACTGGAAATGGCACTTCTTATGGCTTTCTTTCAACAATGGCTTTCTTCTTGCCACTCTTCCATCAAGGCCAGATTTGTGGGGTGCACGACTTATGCCTTGTACACACGATCAGTTTTTCCAACAGGAAAACTGTGTTTTTTTTCAGCAGGAAAACGGCTCAAACTTGTCTTGCATAAACACGGTCACACAAATCTTGTCTGAAATTCCAAACGTCAAGAACGCGGTGACGTACAACGCGTACAACAAGCTGAGAAAAATGAATTTCAATAGGCAGTTCGGCTCTTCCGCTTGATTCTTAGCATGCGTGTTTTTTTTTCGCGTCGTAAATTGTATACAGACGAGCGCGGTTCCCGATAGGAATTTTTCCTGTTACGAAAATAGAGAACCTGCTCTCAATCTTTTCTTGGCAGGAATTCTGACAGAAAAACTGTGATGGAGCATACACACGATCGGAATTCCTGACAAAAAGCTCACATCACACTTTTCTTGTCGGGAAAACTGATCGTGTGTACGAGGCATAATAGTTGTCCTGTGGACAGATTCTCCCACCTGAGCTGTGGATCTCTGCAGCTCCTCCAGAGTTACCATGGGCCTCTTGGCTGCTTCTCTGATGAATGTTCTCCTTGCCCGGCCCGGTCAGTTTAGGTGGATGGCCATGTCTTGGTAGGTTTGCAGTTGTGCCATACTCTTACTATTTTCGGATGATGGATTGAACAGAGCTCCATGAGATGTTCAAAACTTGGGGTATTTTTTTATAACCTAACCCTGCATTATAATTCTCCGTAACTTTATCCCTGACCTGTCGGGTGTGTTCCTTGGCCTTCTTGAGGCTGTTTGTTCACTAAGTTTTTCTAACAAACCTCTGATGGCTTCACAGAACAGCTGTATTTATACTGAGATTAAAATTACACACAGGTGGACTCTTTACTAATTAGGTGACTTCTGAAGGCAATTGGTTCCACTACATTTTAGTTAGGGGTATCAGAGTAAAGGGGGCTGAATACAAATACACGCCACACTTTTCAGAGATTTATTTGTAAACAAAATTGGAAAACCATTTATAATTTTCCTTCCACTTCACAATTCTGTGCCACTTTGTGTTGGTCTATCACATAAAATCTCAATAAAATACATTTACGTTTTTGGTTGTAACATGACAAAATGTGGAAAATTTCAAGGGGGTATGAATACTTTTTTCAAGTCACTGTATGTGCTTCTATCATCAACAGGAAACCCTGTAAAGAACACTTAAATCAACTAGTCCCAATTAAAACTAATATAGCTAATCTGTGTACATGCATGGAAGTCTGCTAGAACACAAAAGCTGTAAATAAGCCTTATAATAATATAACTAGTAACTAAAATCTCTATGACAGAAGAGAAGAAAAACTTGTTAAATAAAGGGAAAAATTAAATTCACTTACCGTACATTGTTTAACAATGATCCGTTATGCTGACCCAGGTCTTTTTTTTTTATCTGAAATAATCCAGCACTGATAAGAAAGATTTTTGTAAATGTTATATATATATATACAATATATTGTTGTTTTACATGTAGAGCATGAATATGAAAATTAATGGATGATTGAATAAAATAATACAAATTAGAGTGGGAACAAAGAAGAAGAAGAAGAGATGGTAAAGAGCTGCCTTTTATCTGTACAATATATACAATGGGGCAAAAAAGTATTTAGTCAGCCACCAATTGTGCAAGTTCTGCCACTTAAAAAAATGAGAGAGGCCTGTAATTGTCATCATAGGTATACCTCAACTATGAGAGACAAAATGTGGAAACAAATCCAGACAATCACATTGTCTGATTTGGAAAGATTTTTTTTTTTGCAAATTATGGTGGAAAATAAGTATTTGGTCAATATCAAAAGTTCATCTCAATACTTTGTTATATATCCTTTGTTGGCAATGGCAGAGGTCAAACGTTTTCTGTAAGTCTTTACAAGGTGGTCACACACTGTTGCTGGGATGTTGGCCCATTCCTCCATGCAGATCTCCTCTAGAGCAGTGATGTTTTGGGGCTGTCGCTGGGCAACACGGATTTTCAACTCCCTCCAAATGTTTTCTATGGGGTTGAGATCTGGAGACTGGCTAGGCCACTCCAGGACCTTGAAATGTTTCTTACGAAGCCACTCCTTTGTTGCCCGGGCGGTGTGTTTGGGATCATTGTCATGCTGAACGACCCAGCCATGTTTCATCTTCAATGCCCTTGCTGTTGGGAGAAGGTTTGCACTCAAAATCTCACGATACATGGCCCCATTCATTCTTTCATGTACACAGATCAGTCATCCTGTTCCCTTTGCAGAGAAACAGCCCCAAAGCATGATGCCACCCCCATGCTTCACAGTAGGTATGGCGTTCTTTGGTTGCAACTTAGCATTCTCTCTCCTCCAAACATGACGAGTTGTGTTTCTACCAAACAGTTCTACTTTGGTTTCATCTGACCATATGACATTCTCCCAATCCTCTTCTGGATCATCCAAATGCTCTCTAGCAAACCTCAGACGGGCCCGGACATGTACTGGCTTAATCAGGGGGACACATCTGGCACTGCAGGATCTGAGTCCCTGGCGGCGTAGTGTGTTACTGATGGTAGCCTTTGTTACATTGGTCCCAGCACTCTGCAGGTCATTCACTAGGTCCCCCCGTGTGGTTCTGGGATTTTTGCTCACCGTTCTTGTGATCATTTTGACCCCACTGGGTGAGATCTTGCGTGGAGCCCCCGATCGAGGGAGATTATCAGTGGTCTTGTATGTCTTCCATTTTCTAATTATTGCTCCCACAGTTGATTTCTTCACACAAGCTGCTTGCCTATTGCAGATTCAGTCTTCCCAGCCTGGTGCAGGTCTACAATTTTGTTTCTGGTGTCCTTCGACAGCTCTTTGGTCTTCACCATAGGGGAGTTTGGAGTGTGACTGTTTGAGGTTGTGGAGAGGTGTCTTTTATACTGATAACAAGTTCAAACAGGTGCCATTAATACAGGTAATGAGTGGAGGACAGAGGAGCCTCTTAAAGAAGAAGATACATGTATGTGAGAGCCAGAAATCTTGCTTGTTGGTAGGTGACCAAATACTTTTTTTCCACCATAATTTGCAAAAAAAATCTTTCCAAATCAGACAATGTGATTGTCTGGATTTGTTTCCACATTTTGTCTATCATAGTTGAGGTATACCTATGATGACAATTACAGGCCTCTCTCATTTTTTTAAGTGGCAGAACTTGCACAATTGGTGGCTGACTAAATACTTTTTTGCCCCACTGTATACTATAAATTCACTCATTATGCTAATTATTACTATTGAATGAGCTATTTTAGACGAAGAAGAAACACATTTATACACAATCTATGTATAGAGAACGGTTAATCCCATAGAGAGTAAACAAAACCCTCGTGTGTCTATGCTCATAAAAGTAAAACTTTATACATAATAAAAGTAAAACTTAAAAAAAAAGTAGTTTATTGTATACTTATAGTTAGTTAAAAGTTACATAAACAATACATTTAAAGATTACTATGATAATAATAGTTATGCAAACAGCCATAAAGTAGTCAAAAGAATAGCATGCTTTTGCAGTGTCAGTAAGGATATTGTTTGACCACTTGCCCACTGGGCACTTAAACCCCCCTCCTAACCAGACCAATTTTCAGCTTACATTGCTCTCACATTTTGAATGACAATTACTCAGTCATGCAACACTGACGGTACCCATATGAAAGTTTTGTCCTTTTCTTCAAACAAATAGAGCTTTCTTTTGGTGTATCCAATCACCTCAATTTTTTTATTTTTTTGGAGCTACAAATGAAAAAACACTGAACATGTTGTAAAAAAAATGCATTTTTCTTTGTTTCTATTATAAAAGTTGCAAGTTAGTAATTTTTCTACATACATTTTGGCCAAAAGTTACACTGCTACATATCTTTGGTAAAAAAAATACCCCAATAAGTGTATATTATTTGGTCTTTGTGAAGGTTATAGAGTCTACACACTATGGTGCCAATCACTGAAAATTAATCACACCTGATATACTGACGGCCTATCTAATTTCTTGAGACACTAATGCGGCGTACATACATACGTTTTTAATGCCATTTTTTAAGCCAACGTTTTTTTCGTCTTTTTTTTTCTTGTTTCCTCTCAAGCCTGTCTTGCATCCACACGATCATTAAAAAAAACGCTCGAGCAAAGCGCAGTGACGTACAACACGTACGACGGCACTATAAAGGGGAAGTTCCGTTCGAATGGCGCCACCCTTCATGTTAGTAAACTTTGTTGAGCGGCGATTCGCGCTTTTCAGCCTTGTGCTTTTCAGTCCGTTACAGCGTGACGAATGTGCTATCTCCATTACGAACGCTAGTTTTACCAGAACGAGCGCTCCCGTCTCATACTTGATTTTGAGCATGCGCGTTTTTTTCCCCTCGTAAAAGCATACACACGATCGTTTTTCACGTCGTTAAAAAAAACGACATGAAAAACGACGTGAAAAAATAGAGCATGTTCGAAATTTTTAATGGCCATTTTTCACGCCGTTAAAAATGCTCTGGAGCATACACACGATCGGTTTTAATGGCCATTTTTAAAAATGGAATTTTTAACGGCATGAAAAACGATCGTGTGTATGCGGCATTTAACAAGCCAGAACAGTACAAATACCCCCCAAATGACCCCTTTTTGAAAATTAGACATTCCAAGTAGGGATGAGCTTCGCGTTCGAGTCGAACTCATGTTCGACTCGAACATTGCCTGTTCGCCCGTTCGCCGAACAGCGAACAAATTGGGGTGTTCGCGGCAAATTCGAAAAGTCTATGGGAGAAATCTAAAGTGCTAATTATAAAGGCTTATATGCAAGTTATTGTCCTAAAAAGTGTTTGGGGACCCGGGTCCTGCCCCAGGGGACATGTATCAATGCAAAAATAAGTTTTAAAAGCGGCCGTTTTTTCGGGAGCAGTGATTTTAATAATGCTTAAAATGAAAAAATAAAAGTGAAATATTCCTTTAAATTTCGTACCTGTGGGGTGTGTATGATATGCATGTGAAGTGGCGCATGTTTCCCGTGCTTAGAACTGTCCCTGCAAAAAATTTCATTTTTGAAAGAAAAAAAGTCATTTAAAACTCACTCGCGGCTATTAATGAATTGTCGGCTCCCGGCAATACATACAAAAGTCATTGATAAAAAAAAAAAAAAAAGCGTGGGGGTTCCCCAGAATTCTATTACCAGGCCCTTCAGGTCTGGAATGGATATTAAGGGGAACCCCGCCGCAAATTTAAAAAAAAATTGACGTGGGGTTCCCCCAAATATCCATTCCAGGCCCTTCAGATCTGGCATGGATTTTAAGGGGAACTCCACCCCACATTAAAAAAAAAATGGTGTGGAGTCCCCCTAAAAATCCATACCAGACCCCTTATCCGAGCACGCAACCTGGCCGGCCGCAGGGGAAAAGGGGGGGACGAGAGAGCGGCCCCCCCTCCCTCCTGAACCGTACCAGGCCACATGCCCTCAACATGGGGAGGATGTCCCCATGTTGATGGGGACAATGGCCTCATCCCCACAACCCTTGCCCGGTGGTTGTGGGGGTCTGCGGGCGGAGGGCTTATCGGAATCTGGAAGACCCCTTTAACAAAGGGGACCCCCAGATCCCGGCCCCCCCCTATGTGAATTGGTAAGGGGTACATTGTACCCCTACCATTTCACGAAGAAAGCGTAAAAAAATGTTAAAAAAAACACACAAACACCTTGAAAAAGTCCTTTATTTAAAAAGAAAAAAAAAAAAACATTCCAGCGGTGAAATCCAGTGTCCCGCGGCGATCCCGATGTCCAGCGCTGTCCTTCATTGGTTGTGCCTGAGCGGACCTGATGGGGAACTCCCTCTCAGTATTTTAAATGTATAGACCCGCCCCTTCTAAAGTTCCCCATCAGGTCCACTCAGCGGACCAGATGCGGAACATGAGAAGGGGCGGGTCTATACATGTATTACCAAAGTGAGAGCAGTTCCCCATCAGGTCCGCCCCCTCGGTATGTCGGAGCCGCCTACGTCATTGGCCTAAGCGGGGAACTTCCTTCACTGTGTAATTTAAATTTATATAGTGAAGGAAGTTCCCCGCTCAAGCCAATGACGTAGGCGGGTCCGACATACCGAGGGGGTGGACCTGATGGGGAACTGCTCTCACTTTGGTAATACATGTATAGACCTGCCCCTTCTCATGTTCCGCATCTGGTCCGCTGAGCGGACCTGATGGGGAACTTTAGAAGGGGCGGGTCTATACATTTAAAACACTGAGAGGGAGTTCCCCATCAGGTCCGCTCAGGCGCAACCAATGAAGGACAGCGCTGGACATCGGGATCGCCACGGGACACTGGATTTCACCGCTGGAATGTTTTTTTGTTTTTTTTAAATAAAGGACTTTTTCAAGGTGTTTGTGTGTTTTTTTTAAACATTTTTTTACACTTTCTTCGTGAAATGGTAGGGGTACAATGTACCCCTTACCAATTCACATAGGGGGGGGCGGGATCTGGGGGTCCCCTTTGTTAAAGGGGTCTTCCAGATTCCGATAAGCCCCCCGCCCGCAGACCCCCACAACCACCGGGCAAGGGTTGTGGGGATGAGGCCCTTGTCCCCATCAACATGGGGACATCCTCCCCATGTTGTGGGCATGTGGCCTGGTACGGTTCAGGAGGGAGGGGGGCCGCTCTCTCATCCCCCCTTTTCCCCTGCGGCCGGCCAGGTTGCGTGCTCGGATAAGGGGTCTGGTATGGATTTTTGGGGGGACTCTTATTAAAATCACTGCTCCCGAAAAAACGGCCGTTTTTAAAACTTATTTTTGCATTGATACATGTCCCCTGGGGCAGGACCCGGGTCCCCAAACACTTTTTAGGACAATAACTTGCATATTAGCCTTCATAATTAACACTTTAGATTTCGAACGTTCGAGTCCATTGTATTTAATAGGAATCTAAAGTTCACACGAACATTTTGTCTGTTCGCAGGTTCTGGTGCGAACCGAACAGGGGGGTGTTCGGCTCATCCCTGATTCCAAGGTATTTAGTAAGAGGCATAGTGAGTTTTTTTCAGTTGTAATTTTTTCCCCACAATTCTTTGCAAAATAAAGATTTTTTTCCCCAAAATTGTCATATAAAAGGTTATTTCTCTCACATGACATGTGCATACCACAAATTACACCCCAATATACATTCTGCTACTCCTCCTGAGAATGGCAATACCACATCTGTGAGACTTTTACACAGCCTGGCCACATACAGAGGCGCAACATGCAAGTAGCACCTCCAGGCGTTCTAGGAGCATAAATTACACATATAATTTTCTGACAACCTAGCACACTGTTGAAGGCCCCGGAGCACCAGGAGAATGGAAATGCCCACAAAATGACCGAATTTTGGAAATAAAACACCCCAACATTTAATCTATGAGGCATAATAAATCTTTTGAACATGTCTTTTTTTCCCACAAGTTTTGTAAAAAAATGCATTTTTCTTTGTTTCTGTTATAAAAGTTGCAAGTTAGTAATTTTTCCACATACATTTTGGCCAAAAGTTACACTGCTACATATCTTTGGTAAAAAAAAATACCCCAATAAGTGTATATTATTTGGTGTTTGTGAAGGTTATAGAGTCTACACACTATGGTGCCAATCACTGAAAATTGATCACACCTGATATACTGACGGCCTATCTAATTTCTTGAGACACTAACAAGCCAGAACAGTACAAATACCCCCCAATTGACCCCTTTTTGGAAATTAGACATTCCAAGGTATTTAGTAAGATGCATAGTGAGTTTTTTTCAGTTATAATTTTTTCGCCACAATTCTTTGCAAAATGAAGATTTTTTTTCATCACAAAATTGTCATATAACAGGTTATTTCTCTCACATGACATGTGCATACCACAAATTACACCCCAATATACATTCTGCTACTCCTCCTGAGTATGGCAATACCACATCTGTGAGACATTTACACAGTCTGGCCACATACAGAGGCGCAACATGCAAGTAGCACCTCCAGGCGTTCTAGGAGCATAAATTACACATATAATTTTCTGACAACCTAGCACACTTTTGAAGGCCCCGGAGCACCAGGACAATGGAAATGCCCACAAAATTACCGCATTTTTGAAATAAAACACCCCAAAATATAATCTATGAGGCATAATAAATCTTTTGAACATGTCTTTTTTTCCCACAAGTTTTTGGAAAATGTGGAAAGAAAATGAAACCGCATTTAGGATGGTATGCTTTTTGAATAGTAGCAGCTTCTGTAGCTGCTGTATTTACACAGCAGCTCCCAGTTATCATTTTGACAGCTGGGAATTGCCATCAAGTACAAAGGGGGGGGGCAGAAGAGCAGAATGTAAGGGCATACCACACACACCATGTGCATGTCCAGTAATCCGAAGTCAGTACCAAGGAAGCAGGCAGAGCATAGTCAGAGGCAGCTTACCTGTGTCCATCAATGCAGCCTTCCTGTGCCCAACAATGCAGCCTACCTGTGTCCATCAATGTAGACTACCTGTGCCCAACAATGCAGCCTACCTGTCTCCATCAATGCTACTTCACCTGTGTCCATTAATGCAGCCTACCTCTGTCCGTCAATGCCACTTCACCTGTGCCCAACAATGCAGCCTACCAGTGTCCATCAATGTAAACTACCTGTGCCCATCAATGCAGCCTACCTGTGTCCAACAATGCTGCCTACCTGTGTCCATCAATGCTGCCTCAATTGTGTCCATCAATGCAGCCTACCTGTGTCCATCAATACAGCCTCACCTGTGCCCAACAATGCAGCCTACCTGTGTCCATCAATGCAGCTTCACCTGTGTCCATCAATGCTGCTTCACCTGTACCCAACAATGCAGACTACCTGTGTTCATGAAGGCTGCTTCAATTGTGTCCGTAAATGCAGCCTACCTGTGTCCATCAATACAGCCTACCTGTGTCCATCAATGCAGCCTACCAGTGCCCAACAATACAGCCTACCTGTGCCAAACAATGCAGCCTACCTGTGCCCAACAATGCAGCCTACCTGTGTCCGTCAATGCTACTTCACCTGTGTCCATGAATGCAGCCTACCTCTGTCCGTCAATGCCACTTCACCTGTGCCCAACAATGCAGCCTACCTGTGTCCATCAATGTAAACCACCTGTGCCCAACAATGCAGCCTACCTGTGTCCATCAATGCTGCTTCACCTGTGTCCATTAATGCAGCCTTCCTCTGTCCATCAATGCCGCTTCACCTGTGCCCAACAATGCAGCCTACCCGTGCCCAACAATGCAGCCTACCTGTGTCCATCAATGCAGCCTACCTGTGCCCAACAATACTGCCTACCTGTGTCCATCAATGCTGCTTTAATTGTGTCCATCAATGCAGCCTACCTGTGTCCATCAATGCAGCCTCACCTGTGCCCAACAATGCAGCCTACCTGTGTCCATCAATGCAGCTTCACCTGTGTCCATCAATGCTGCTTCACCTGTACCCAACAATGCAGACTACCTGTGTTCATAAAGGCTGCTTCAATTGTGTCCGTAAATGCAGCCTACCTGTGTCCATCAATACAGCCTACCTGTGTCCATCAATGCAGCCTACCAGCGCCCAACAATACAGCCTACCTGTGCCAAACAATGCAGCCTACCTGTGCCCAACAATGCAGCCTACCTGTGTTCATCAAGGCTGCTTCAATTGTGTTTGTAAATGCAGTCTATCTGTGCCCAGCAATGCAGCCTACCTCTCTCCATCAATGCAGCCTACCGGTGCCCAACAATACAGTCTACCTGGGCCCAACAATGCAGTCTACCTGTGTCCATCAATGCAGCCTACCTGTGTCATCAATGCAGCCTACCTGTGTCCATCAACACTGCCTCACCTGTGCCCAAAAATGCAGTTTACCTGTGTCCATCAATGCTGCTTCACCTGTGTCCATCAATGCAGCCTACCTGTGCCCAACAATGTAGTCTACCTGTGTCCATCAATGCAGCCTACCGGTGTCCATCAATGCAACCTACATGTGCCCAACAATGCAGCCTACATGTGCCCAACAATGCAGCCTACATGTGTCCATCAATGCAGCCTACCTGTGTCCATCAATGCAGCCTACCTGTGCCCAACAATGCAGCCTACCTGTGTCCATCAATGTAGCCTACCTGTGTCTATCAATGCAGCCTACATGTGCCCATTATTGCTGCTTCAATTGTGTCCATCAATGCAGCCTACTTGTGCCCATAAATGCAGCCTACATGTGTCCATCAATGCAGCCTACCTGTGCAGGGGAAGAGAGGCGAGGAAGAGGATGCTTTCATTTCTAAAGCCGTGTGTTCCCCGCGCTGTCACATAAAGCCCCGCCTCCCGGCCCAAGGACTTTGATATACGTCACACATCCCAGGATTGGACAGGTGTTCTGTCCATCAAAGTACCCGGGCCAGGAGGCGGGGCTGTATGTGACAGCAATTGCGGGGAACACACAGCAATTGAAATGAAAGCTGCTACAGCGATGTTCCACACTCTGATGATCCAGCTGGCTCTCTCTTCTCTCTTCCTCTGCACGATCACTGGGAGAAGAGTTCCCATTCAACCCTGCCTGCTGGTGGTGCTTGCCCCCCGCTCCCAGGCAGTCCACACTCGCCATCCCTCGTCAGTAGGCGAGTGGAAAATGTGAGGGCTGTGTTAATGTATATCTGAAGTCAAAGGAGTCAGTTATTATACTTTAGTTTGGATGTTTACCACTTTGAAATGCATTGGATTTTCTGTGGCAAATTTAATAAAATATCATTCTGGATTTTTGTATGTGAAGTGTGTTCTGTATTCAAATTTTTATTGCTGTGCCCAACAATGCAGCCTACCTGTGTCCGTCAATGCTACTTCACCTGTGTCCATGAATGCAGCCTACCTCTGTCCGTCAATGCCACTTCACCTGTGCCCAACAATGCAGCCTACCTGTGTCCATCAATGTAAACCACCTGTGCCCAACAATGCAGCCTACCTGTGTCCGTCAATGCTGCTTCACCTGTGTCCATTAATGCAGCCTTCCTCTGTCCATCAATGCCACTTCACCTGTGCCCAACAATGCAGCCTACCCGTACCCAACAATGCAGCCTACCTGTGTCCATCAATGCAGCCTACCTGTGCCCAACAATGGTGCCTACCTGTGTCCATCAATGCTGCTTCAATTGTGTCCATCAATGCAGCCTACCTGTGCCCATCAATGCAGCCTCACCTGTGCCCAACAATGCAGCCTAACTGTGTCCATCAATGCAGCTTCACCTGTGTCCATCAATGCTGCTTCACCTGTACCCAACAATGCAGACTACCTGTGTTCATAAAGGCTGCTTCAATTGTGTCCGTAAATGCAGCCTACCTGTGTCCATCAATGCAGCTTACCTGTGTCCATCAATGCAGCCTACCGGTGCCCAACAATACAGCCTCCCTGTGCCCAACAATGCAGCCTACCTGTGCCCAACAATGCAGCCTACCTGTGTTCATCAAGGCTGCTTCAATTGTGTTTGTAAATGCAGTATATATGTGCCCAGCAATGCAGCCTACCTCTCTCCATCAATGCAGCCTACCGGTGCCCAACAATACAGCCTACCTGTGCCCAACAATGCAGTCTACCTGTGTCCATCAATGCAGCCTACCTGTGTCATCAATGCAGCCTACCTGTGTCCATCAACACTGCCTCATCTGTGCCCAACAATGCAGTTTACCTGTGTCCATCAATGCTGCTACACCTGTGTCCATCAATGCAGCCTACCTGTGCCCAACAATGCAGTCTACCTGTGTCCATCAATGCGGCCTACATGTGCCCAACAATGCAGCCTACATGTGCCCAACAATGCAGCCTACATGTGTCCATAAATGCAGCCTACCTGTGTCCATCAATGCAGCCTACCTGTGCCCAACAATGCAGCCTACCTGTGTCCATCAATGTAGCCTACCTGTGTCCATCAATGCAGCCTACCTGTGCCCATTAATGCTGCTTCAATTGTGTCCATCAATGCAGCCTACTTGCGCCCATAAATGCAGCCTACATGTGTCCATCAATGCAGCCTACCTGTGCAGGGGAAGAGAGGCGAGGAAGAGGATGCTTTCATTTCTAAAACCGTGTGTTCCCCGCGCTTGCTGTCACATACAGCCCCGCCTCCCGGCCCGAGGACTTTGTTATACGTCACACATCCCAGGATTGGACGGGTGTTCTGTCCATCAAAGTACCCGGGCCAGGAGGCGGGGCTGTATGTGACAGTAAGTGCGGGTAACACACAGCAATTGAAATGAAAGCTGCTACAGCGATGTTCCACGCTCTGATGATCCAGCTGGCTCTCTCTTCTCTCTTCCTCTGCACGATCACTGGGAGAAGAGCTCCCATTCAACCCCGCCTGCTGGTGGTGCTCGCCCCCCGCTCCCAGGCAGTCCACATTCGCCATCCCTCGCCAGTAGGCGAGTGGAAAATGTGAGGGCTGTGTTAATGTATATCTGAAGTCAAAGGAGTCAGTTATTATACTTTAGTTTGGATGTTTACCACTTTGAAATGCATTGGATTTTCTGTGGCAAATTTAATAAAATATCATTCTGGATTTTTGTATGTGAAGTGTGTTTTGTATTCAAATTTTTATTGCTGTCTGTGCCCCCCACTGGTGACATGACAGTAATTTGAAAATTCAACATTTTAAGCTGCCACCATAAGAAGGACAAGCCACCTTTCCTGGCGATGTGGTTTTCAAAACTAGTCGAAGGCCCCACGGGCATCATCACTTCTGGCTTTGCTCTGACATCCCCCCTGGTCCAACCTTCCTGTTGGTGGAATGCATGCCAATCCCAGAATGGATAAACCAGTAAGGCTGTATACATTTGTGCTGAGTCAGGGCACAGTTACCAGTGAGTGCAATAGTTGTTGTTATCTCAAAATCTGGTGCAATAAAATACTACATTATAGTACATTCTTTGGTTTATTATGGTGACAGAGGATGACAGATTTAGGACATTCTTGGAAGATCTTATAATGAGGCTGTGATCAATTTGGGTGGGTCATCAAATATCGCAAAGTGCTTACTGACCTTTATTCATTTAGAGGTCACTGGAAAGACGATGAGTGTGCACTTCTCACAGTGGTGGTGGCATTTGGTGTTTCATTGGAGGATTATACATCGTAATGAGATAAGATCACACTTTATAGTGTGGGACTTATCACATTTGTTTATGGACATTTTAGTTAACCATTTTAATGTATGTTATTAACCTCCCTGGTGGTCTGATTATGTCAGTATTTTTGAATGTCAAAGCGGTACATTGTTTTGCATGGAAATATGTTGTTTTATATCGTAGGCCTGTAATTCTAAGGCCTCGTACACACGACTGTTTTTCTCGATAAGAAAACTGCTAGGAGAGCTTTTTGCCGTGAAAACCGTTCGTGTGTATGGTTTCTCGTTGTGAAAACTTCCGGGAATCCCGGCGAGAAAAATAGAGAACCTGCTCTCTATTTTCTCGTCGTGATTCCGGTCGGCCTATTTCCCGTCGTGAAAACCGCTCATGTGTATGCTTGTCCGAGGGGAAAAAAAACACGCATGCTCAGAATCAAGTATGAGACGGGAGCGCTCCTTATGGTAAAAATAGCGTTTGTAATGGAGCTATCACATTCCTCATGCTGTAACGGACTGAAAAGCACGAGGCTGAAAAGCGTGAATCGTCTCTCACCAAACTTTTACTAACACAAGATCAGCAAAAGCAAGCCCAAAGGGTGGCGCCATTGGAATGGAACTTCCCCTTTATAGTGCCGTCGCACGTGTTGTACGTCACCGCGCTTTAGAACAACGGGATTTTGAATGTCAGTCTGTACGCAAGACAAGCTTGGCAGAATCCCGTTAAGCTTGGCAGGAATCCCGTCGGGAAAGCCAACGTTTTTTGTTTCCGACGGGAATCCGGGTCGTGTGTACAGGGCTTTAGTAATAACTCACTTAAAGCTGTCCAAAAAAGAGTCTAGTAAACATCCCGGGTATGATAAAGTTTGAAACACAAAATCATAAATTATAATATAATAAATAATTATAAATAATTTAAAAAAAATATATATAATAATATATTTAATTCAATAATGTAATCAAACCAAAACACTTAAATTTGTCCAAACAAATGTGCAATAATACTAGTCACTGTAATACTAGACACTGCATTTTGGTTTAGTATACATCCTGGGTATGTCAATTTTTGAAACATGGAACTGGACAAAGTCCGACATCACAATCAGGACAATGGAACCTGGTTTCTTTTCTGATTTTCTTTCCACTGTCATCTTGCTTCGAGCAACAAACCACGCACATCCTTGTATGTGCCGACTTTTTCTCGGTTGGTGGGATGTAGTCCATAAAGTGAAGACCAGTCTGGCGTTTTGGGTTGACAATGCCAACAGCACGACATCCAGCTCTATTCACAGCCATTGATGGTGTTTGGTGGTTCTCAAAGATATGTTGGCAACTTTCCAAATGAAGTCAGAATGAATCACAGGCTTGTCACTCTTTTTTTCTAGCAGAATGTAGGCATTCCCCAAGCATTGCTCGAGAAGATGCCTGAAGATCTTTTTGTAGTACTTATTTTGCTGTTTCCTCATTGCTGGGTAGAATGTCATTGCTTGCTCTGCTCTGTCAACACCTCCTATGGTGTTATTGTAGTCTATCACTGCTTGTGGCTTTATGATTTCTTTCCCACCTTTTGTGCGTACCATAACAGTAGAGGTATAGTGAACTGTACTCATTAGGCACACATGTTCCTTGTCACGCCATCGCAGTGCCATTCTTTTGCCTTTCTGCCAGGCAAACATTTCTCCGGGTTTCTAGTTTTTTTTGCCAAACATTGGCGGCATGTCATGTTGGTTAGCCCTAATGGTTCCATAGGCTTCTGTTTTGTTTTGCAGAAGAAACTCATAAAGTTCAGGAGACATATAAAAGTTGTCGGTTGTTACGCAATAGCCCTGATTTAGCAATGGCTTAATGAGTGAAAGAATGGAAGATGTTGCCATTCAATAGTTGCTGTATTTTGGATTGAATTTTTTTTCCTTTTCCAAATGTAGCCAGTTGACGATTCACATAGCATGTAGGATTTTACGCAAATCGTGCTCTTTTTGATGCCATGTATTGTACCCAGCTGAGCCTTCCCTTGTAGGCCATTAGACTTTCATCTATGCTGATATCTCTTTCTGGCACATGGCTTCATTGGAAATTCTTTAGAATCATTTGAGATACTTCCCAAATTTTCTTTAGTTTTGGTGCAGGATGAGTAGTTTTGTCAAATTCTTTGTTGTTTTCGAAGTGTAAAATTTCATGATCAGGGAATATCTGTACTCTGACATGATCGTGCCAAAGATTGGAGTAATTTATTAGTTGTCCAATACCACTTCTGAAGGGGTTTCCCCACCACTCCCTGAAGTATTATTAGGTCCAGAAATTTCCAAATGTCATCTTTGGTCACTGGTTCCCACTTTCTGCTTCTTGGAAACTTCTGATGCATAGTAGCTAATTGTTGCTCTTTGTACCAGTTTGTTTCAGTAACTATTTTTTTAATAACCTCACCGGTCAGAAATAATTGTAAGTATGCCAAGGGGTTGTTGTGTTCAATGTCTACTTTCATACCAGAATGCTCCAGTAAATGGGAATCTTGGGGGCGCTGCCTGATCTGTATCGTAGTCAATAAAGCACCAAGTTTGCACATCACTGAGCTTAGCCGCAGAATCGTCGCTGTCATCACTTTTAGTGTCTGATGATGAATTTTCCCACAAATCAATATTGCTCAATTCTACAAGTGATTCTAATTCACTATCACTGTTTTCTAGCTGGTCTAAAACCGCTTTTGACCTAAAGGTATGCTTTTTGGATGCCATGGACGTTCTCAAGTTTCCAGGTAGAAAGAACGGTAAAAGCGCAGGCAGGTCACTGGACAAAGCACTAGGGACAAAACTGAGGTGAAATGGTTTGATACAGTAATGTAATCCTAACATATTACAATGTATTGTGTGTATGTTATGTTTTGAACTTTTTTGAATTCCCCACCTGGTTCCGCCCCCCTGCGTTGCTGCACTCACAGGGAAGGGAACCCAGAAGACGGATAACGGCATCGGCTGGAGGACACAGCGGGAGGACATCAGGGGATCATAGGGAGAAGGTAAGTAACACTACAGGGATACTACGTTGTTACTGCTTTTGGTACTGAAGATTAACCCCAAGCCAGGCTCGGGATTACCACCAGGGAGGTTAAGGTTGTTTTAGCACAATTTCCTATTTTGGCTTAATGTTTATATATCGTTTTTCTCTGTAAGGAAGGCAGCTTTATTATTTACATCACAGGAGAGCAGACACCTTTGTATGTTTATTATTAGACACAAAATAGCATCAGAACTAACAATGCCCTACATCAGTTTCTGCTGCTGAGAACTGTGCTGGCAATGTTTGTTGTGGGGAATTTAATGTCAAAATCATTTGTAAGAAAAACTGTTTACAAACACCTCCTTAGCCTATCCACACAACCTCACTCTAAGGCAAGCCATAGATGATGCAAAAGAAAATCGCTCAATTGCCCCATCAACACTAACTTCATCCATCCTGCAGCACTATTGTATTCTGTAGGTAGGGAGCCTTCCAGGCTGACACTCCACTGTCTTCAGTGACCCAATCCAGAGCCTTTACTGAAGACTTGAAGCCCAGGAATCCAATCAGATTAATGTGATTAGGGATGAGCTCGGTGTTCGAGTCGAACATACGTTCGACTCGAACATCGGCTGTTCGATCGTTCGACGAAGATTGAACTATTTGGGCCGTTCGCGCCAAATTCGAGTGACGCGAACGGCCCACAATACACTGCGCCATCGCAGTGCAATCCCGGCGCTGTGATTGGCCAAGTATGCACTGTGACCCCGCATGCTTGGCCAATCACAGCGCCGGCAGCTAGGAGAGCCATAATTGGCCACAGGCAGGTTGCCTGTGGCCAATTATAGCTCAGGGGGTTTAGTACACGCCCCACACTATAAAAGGCCGCCAGCGCGGCGGCCTTGTGTAGTGTGTTCCGGCCCAGGGAAAGAAAAGGATAGGCAGGGACAGTGTCATTGTGCTATTCTTTGTGCTATTCTTGTGTGTAGGGAGAGAGAAGGATAGGCAGGGAGAGTGTCAGTGTCATATTCTTTGCTAAACCTTGTGTGAAGGGAGAGAGAAGGATAGGCAGGGAGAGTGTCAGTGTCATATTCTTTGCTAAACCTTGTGTGCAGGGAGAGAGAAGGATAGGCAGGGGACAGTGTCAGTGTCATATTCTTTGCTAAACCTTGTGTGCAGGGAGAGAGAAGGATAGGCAGGGGACAGTGTCAGTGTCATATTCTTTGCTAAACCTTGTGTGCAGGGAGAGAGAAGGATAGGCAGGGAGAGTGTCAGTGTCATATTCTTTGCTAATTTGTGTGCGGGGAGAGAGAAGGATAGGCAGGGAGAGCGTCAGTGTCATATTCTTTGATAAACCTTGTGTGCAGGAAGAGAGAAGGATAGGCAGGGGACAGTGTCAGTGTCATTGTTGCTAAGCCTCCTGCACAGTATACACCTGAAGCTAGCCCGTATTGCTGTGTTTTCCTGGTGTGTTACACTAACAGGCATTTGCAGCACTTACAGCAGGCGGAGTGTGCCTCCTGCACATTATACACCTGAAGCTAGCCCGTATTGCTGTGTTTTCCTGGTGTGTTACACTAACAGGCATTTGCAGCACTTACAGCAGGCGGAGTGTGCCTCCTGCACATTATACACCTGAAGCTAGCCCGTATTGCTGTGTTTTCCTGTTGTGTTACACTAACAGGCATTTGCAGCACTTACAGCAGGCGGAGTGTGCCTCCTGCACATTATACACCTGAAGCTAGCCCGTATTGCTGTGTTTTCCTGGTGTGTTACACTAACAGGCATTTGCAGCACTCACAGCGGGCGGAGTGTGCCTCCTGCACATTATACACCTGAAGCTAGCCCTTATTGCTGGAGCTTTTTTTCTTTTGTGTTACACTAACAGGCATTTGCATAGTGTGCTTCCTGCAAAATATACACCAGAAGCTACCCCTTATTGCTGGTTTTCCCATCTCCCTGCAGGCCATTAGAATGTCTGGAAGGCAAACAAGGAGAGGCAGACAGTCAGTAGCCAATAAAAGAGGGCAAGCAGGCTCTGTGTCTAGAGACAACAGTGCTGGTCGTGGACGCGGTGCATCGTCATCAGCACGTGGCCATGGGACACGCTTGTCCTTATTTTCAGCAGCTGAACGTGTTGAGCCGCATCATGCCGAAGACTTGGTAGAGTGGATGATCAAGCCCTCCTCATCCTCCTCATCCTCTCTCACCCAGGCTCAGGGTACTGGCAAAGCAGCTGCCAAAGCGTCCTCTTCCCTGGTATCAATGTCATCATCAGTCACTCCTTCCCTAGACCCACCATGTCCTCCTGAGGAGTCCCCCGAACTGTTTGAGCACAGTGTTGGGTACATGCTCCAGGAGGATGCCCAGCGTTTCGAAGGGTCTGATGATGATACCCAGCTAGAGGAAGGCAGTAGCGTGAGAGCAGAGAGAGAGGATGCTCAAGAAGGACACCAATCTGGCAGTCATGTTCCAGCAGCTGCAGCATACTGCCAGATAGCTCCAGTGATGAGGAGGGAGAGGATGATGAGGTCACTGACTCCACGTGGGTGCCTAATAGGAGAGAGGAGGAGGAGGAGGATGAGGAGGAGGCACATCTCCAGCGAGGCAGGATTCCCTCGGGGGCCAGCGTAAGGGCAGCACACCGACTGAATCACACCGCAGAGCTCCGCCTGTGCAGGGCGCTGCCTCTGCCCGTTATTCAAAAAGTTCTTTGGTGTGGGCCTTTTTTGAGTCAAGTGCATCAGATCGCACAGCTGCTGTTTGCAACATATGTCTCAAGCGTATATCGCGTGGCCAAAACATCAGCCGCTTGGGCACCACATGCTTGACCAGACATATGTTGACCTGCCATGCAGCTCGTTGTCAAGCCTACCTTAAAGACCCACACCAAAGAACAAAGCGGACCTCTCCTTGCACCGCATCAGCTGGGATCTCCAACCCCACTATACCTTCAGTCCTCTCTGAAACCTGCACTGAGAGGAAAAAGGTGTAGAATTAGGTGTGTCACAGCCAAGTACTTGCGGGCACTCTGCTAGCAGTACACCGACGTCCGATTCTAGCAGGAAAATTTCCCTGCCCCAGCTGCTGGACCATCGAAAGAAGTTCACTCCCAGCCATCCACATGCCCAGCGGTTGAATGCTAGCTTGGCTAAATTGCTAGCGCTTCAACTGCTGCCTTTTAAATTGGTAGACTCGGCCCCCTTCCGTGAGTTTGTGCAATGTGTGGTTCCTCAGTGGCAGGTTCCCAAACGCCACTTTTTCTCACGGAAGGCGATTCCGGCTCTCTACCGGCATGTGAAAGGCAATGTCTTGGCCTCGCTGGACAGGGCGGTCAGCGGTAAGGTGCATATTACCGCTGACTCATGGTCCAGCAGGCATGGACAGGGACGTTACCTTTCTTTCACGGCCCATTGGGTCACTCTTTTGGCAGCTGGGAAGGATGCAGGACAAGGTGCAGTAGTGTTGGAGGTTGTTCCGCCGCCACGCCTCCAAAATGCTACTACTGGTTGTGACACACCTCTCTCCTCCACCCCCTCCTCTTCTTCTTCCTCCATGGCCTCTTCCTGTGCTTTGTCCTCGGAACCAGCGGTGCTCTGTAGGCATTTAAGGGGCTACGCAAGTACGCAGGCAAAAAGATGCCATTCCGTGCTTGCGCTGGTGTGTTTGGGGGACAGGAGCCACACTGGGGCAGAGGTTCTGTCTGCTCTGCAGGGGCAGGCCGAGAGGTGGTTGACGCCATGCCAGCTTAAGCCAGGAATGTAGGTTTGCGACAATGGCACCAACCTCCTCTCCGCCCTCCGACAGGGACAACTGACCCATGTGCCCTGTGTGGCTCACGTCCTTAACCTGGTGGTGCAGCGGTTCTTGGGCAGGTACCCGGGCTTACAGGATGTCCTGAGGCAGGCCAGGAAAGTCTGTGTGCATTTCCGCAGATCTTATAATGCCAGTGCTCGCCTGGCTGAGCTGCAAAAGGAGTTGAACCTGCCCAAGAACTGCTTTATATGTGACATGCCCATCAGGTGGAACTCAATGTTGGCCATGCTGCAGTGGCTGCACACGCAGCAGAGGGCCATCAATGAGTACCTGTGCGACTACGGCACCAGGACAGGGTCAGGGGAGCTCAGGTTTTTTTCACCACGCCACTGGGGCATGATCAGGGATGCATGCACTGTCCTGGCACCATTTGAGGAGGCCACGAGGATGGTGAGCAGTGACAGTGCATGCATCAGTGACACTGTACCTCTTGTCCACCTGTTGGAACATACGCTGCATGGAATAATGGACAGGGCACTTGAGGCAGAACAGAGGCAGGAAGAGGAGGACTTCCTTGCCTCTCAAGGCCCCCTTTACCCAGACAGTGTTCCTTCTGTCCCACCCATCGCACAGGAAGAGGAGGAGGAGGAGGAGGAGGAGGAAGATTGTGTCAGCATGGAGGTGGAGCCTGGCACTCAGCATCTTCAGCAGCAGTCTTTTAGGGATGATTTACTGTCCCAAGAAACCCGTGGACTTGTACGTGGCTGGGAGGAGGTGGCTGCGGATCATGACGTCCTTAGTGACCCAGAGGACTCCTGACCGAATGCCTCAGCTAACCTATGCTGCATGGCCTCCCTGAACCTGCAAAGTCTGCGGAAGGATCCTCGTATTCTTCGGATCAAGGAGAGGGACCATTACTGGCTGGCCACTCTCCTTGATCCACGGTACAAGGGTAAGGTTGCGGACCTTATCTTGCCGTCGCAGAGGGAGCAGAGGATGAGACAACTCCGAGAGGCCTTGCAGAAAGGTCTGTGCAACGCGTTCGCAGAGACTGGGAGGTTACAAACTCCTGGTCCTGGACAACGAGTTGCTGAGGCTTCGGTCAGTCAAAGAAGGAGCGGTGGGGAAGGTGGCCGTCTGACCGATGCGTTCAGACAATTCTTTAGTCCGCAGCCCCAAGGTATGATCGGTTCCAGCAACCATCGCCAGCGTCTGATATACATGGTGCAGGAATACCTAGGGGCAAGGTCAGACTTGGACACCTTCCCCACCGAAAATCCTCTGGCTTACTGGGTCTTGAGGATGGATCACTGGCCAGAGCTTGCACAGTATGCAATTGAGCTACTGGCCTGTCCTGCATCCAGCGTTCTTTCAGAACGCACATTCAGTGCTGCTGGAGGATTTGTCACGGATCACAGGGTGCGCCTGTCCACCGACTCGGTTGATCGACTGACCTTCATAAAGATGAACCAGTCTTGGATCACCACCAGGTACCAAACACCTGAAGCTGATATAACAGACTCATTTATTTTCAAATGTTACATCCCTTCAAGACTGATGCGGATGCTGAGTGACTGTCCTGTTATGTTGACTGACTATCCTCCTCCTCCTCAATGATCCGATTGATGATGATAGCTTGGAAGAACATTTTTGTTTCTGGGTGCCGCCACCAGTGGCTAAGGCCCAATTTTTCAGCCCCTGTTTAACAGGGGCATGTAATTACAATTTTTTATGCAATGCTTTGCAGCAGGGCTCATTCCTGCACTCCAACTAGAGTATCTGGGAGAGGTTGCAGTGTCGTGGCACCAGCACCAGTGCCTAAGGCCCAATTTTTCAGCCCCTGTTTAACAGGGGCATGTAATTACAATTTTTTATGCAATGCTTTGCAGCAGGGCTCATTCCTGCACTCCAACTAGAGTATCTGGGAGAGGTTGCAGTGTCGTGGCACCAGCACCAGTGCCTAAGGCCCAATTTTTCAGCCCCTGTTTAACAGGGGCATGTAATTACAATTTTTTATGCAATGCTTTGCAGCAGGGCTCATTCCTGCACTCCAACTAGAGTATCTGGGAGAGGTTGCAGTGTCGTGGCACCAGCACCAGTGCCTAAGGCCCAATTTTTCAGCCCCTGTTTAACAGGGGCGTGTAATTACAATTTTTGATGCAATACTTTGCAACAGGGCTCATTGCTGTGCTCCAAGTACAGTATCTGTGAGGGGTTGCAGTGTTGTGGCACCAGTGCCTAAGGCCCAATTTTTCTGCCCCTGTTTAACAGGGGCATGTAATTACAATTCTTGATCTAATAATTCACAGCAGGGCCCATTCCTGCACCCACCAAGAGTAACTGTGAGGCCTTACAGTGCTGTGTCAACACCACCACCACCACCACCACCAAAGGCCCAATTTTTCAGCCCCTGTTCAACAGGGGCATGCAATTACAATTCTTGATCTAATAATTCACAGCAGGGCCCATTCATGCGCCCACCAAGAGTAACTGTGAGGGCTTACAGTGTTGTGGCAACACCAACATGTAAGGGGCAAATTACAGCAGAATATATACGGCAGGCCCCTACTTTCAAACATCCAACTTACAAACGACTCCTACTTGCAAACGAAAGGAGACAACAGGAAGTGAGAGGAAATCTAACCCTAGGAAGGGAAATTCTCTCCTGTAAGAGATAATATGGGAAAAGGGTGTCTCCTCTCTACTGATGCTTTATCACCAATCCTTGTTTCAATAAAAACTCAATTTTTCAAAAACTTTTGTCATTGGGACGGAAAGTGAGGTGAAATGTTCTGAACAGGGGCACAGACAGCAAAACAAATGTTACAGGGGTGATAACCCTGCCCTATGTTTTCCAAAAAGCTTAAAAATAGATTTTTTGGCTGGAGCTACACTTAAACAATGTACCTGTTCAAAATTACAAACAGATTCTACATAAGAACAAACCTACAGTCCCTGTCTTGTATGCACCACCTGTATACGGCTGTTCAGAGTATATAGGGCCTTTTTTATTTTGTGTGCGGGGTTCCCCTTAATATCCATACAAGACCCAAAGGGGCTGGTAATGGGCTGGGGTAGGGGGGGGGGGGGGTGATGGGGTAGCTATGCCATTTTTCTCAAAGATTTTCATCCATATTACCGGGACCAGACATTACATTAAAGCCGCAAGCAGTTTTAAATGGCTTTTTTTTCCTTTAGAAATGTCACTTTGTGCAGGGACAGTTCTAAACACGGGAAACACGTGGCACTTCACAGGCATACTTTAGACACCCCCCAGGTACGATATTTAACCAGTTAACAACCACCTATGTTATATAACGTCCTCCCAGAATCGCGCTCCCTCCCTGGGGGCGCGCACATGGGAAACTCCGTGACCGCCGGGTCCAGAGGACCAGGCGGATCACGAATCGGGTTAAATCGCCGCTGATAGTGGCCGTTTACCACGTGATCGCTCCGTCAAATGACGGAGCAATCACTTGTAAACAGACCGGCGTCATGTGATGACGCCGGTTCCTCTCTCCCCTCTCTGTACCGATCGGTACAGTGTGAGAGGAGAGGGGGAGAGAGCGGATGGCAGCAGCAGCACTGTGGGCTGGATCTGTGACAATTGCAGTCACAGATCCAGCCATCCATCCATCCCTGCTCAGCCATCCCTGTGCAATACCCTGCCAATACTCTGCAAAATACCCTGCCAATACTCTGCAAAATACCCTGCCAATACTCTGCAAAATACCCTGCAATACCCTGGTGCAATACTCTGCAATACCCTGGTGCAATACTCTGCAATACCCTGGTGCAATACTCTGCAATACCCTGGTGCAATACTCTGCAATACCCTGGTGCAATACTCTGCAATACCCTGCGCAATACTCTGCAATACCCTGCAATACCCTGGTGCAATACCCTGCAATACCCTGGTGCAATACTCTGCAATACCCTGGTGCAATACTCTGCAATACCCTGGTGCAATACTCTGCAATACCCTGCGCAATACTCTGCCATACCCTGCGCAATACTCTGCAATACCCTGCGCAATACCCTGCAAAATACTCTGCAATACCCTGTGCAATACTCTGCAATACCCTGCAATACCCTGCGCAATACTCTGCAATACCCTGCGCAATACTCTGCAATACCCTGCACAATACTCTGCAATACCCTGCACAATACTCTGCATCACCCTGCGCAATACTCTGCAAAATACTCTGCAAAATACTCTGCAATACCCTGCGCAATACTCTGCAATACCCTGCGCAATACACCCTCTGCAATACCCTGCGCAATACTCTGCAATACCCTGTGCAATACCCCCTGTGCAATACCCCATGCAATACCCTGCCATATTCCGCAATGCCCTGCCATACTCCGCAATGCCCTGCCATACTCCGCAATGCCCGGCCATACTCCGCAATGCCCGGCCATACTCCGCAATGCCCGGCAATACTCTGCAATAACCACTTCCCGCCCGCCGGCCGTCATATGACGTCTTTGACTTTGTGCGGGGATATCTGAATGATGCTTGCAGCTACAGGCATCATTCAGATATTAGCTTTTTCAGCCGGCGATTCCCTACACCATAACAACAATCATAGTGGCTGTTCCGCCACTTGATCATTCTTACGGGAGGCGAGAGGGAAAATAGGCCCCCCCCGCCACCCTCCGGTGCTTCTACCAACTCACCGCTACGATCAAAGCCAGGATTGTTTTTTTTTTTCAGGCTTCCCAGCCTAGAGGTGAGATGTGGGGTCTTATTGACCCCATATCTCACTGTAAAGAGGACCTGTCATGCCATATTCCTATTACAAGGGATGTTTACGTTCCTTGTAATAGGTATAAAAGTGATCAAAAAAAATTTGGGGGCGGAAAAACATGTCGAACTAAAATAAATAAAGTAAAATGAACAATAAAAAAATATTATTTTTTTTAAAGCGCCCCTGTCCCCGTGAGCTCGCATACAGAAGCGAACGCATACGTAAGTCCCGCCCACATATGAAAACGTTTTTCAAACCACACATGTGAGGTATCTCTGCGAACGTTAGAGCGAGAGCAATAATTTTGGCCCTAGACCTCCTCTGTAACTCAAAACATGTAACCAGTAAAAATATTTAAAGCGTCGCCTATGGGGATTTTTAAGTAGCAAAGTTTGGCGCCATTCCACGAGCACGTGCAATTTTTAAGGGTGACATGTTAGGTTTCTATTTACTCGGCGTAACTTCATCTTTCACATTATGCAAAAACATTGGGCTAACTTTACTGTTTTATTTTTTTTTAAGCACAAAACATTTTTTTTCCGTAAAAAACGCGTTAAAAAAATTGCTGCGCAAATATCGTGCGAGATAAAAAGTTGCAACAACCACCATTATATTCTCTAAGGTCTTTGCTAAAAAAACATATATAATGTTTTGGGGTTCTATGTAATTTTATAGCAAATAAATGATGATTTTTACATGTAGGAGAGAAATGTCAGAATTGGCCTGGGTGCTCCAGAACGCCTGATGGTGCTCCCTGCATGTTGGGCCTCTGTATGTGGCCACGCTGTGTAAAAGTCTCACACATGTGGTATCACCATACTCGGGAGGAATAGCAGAATGTGTTTTGGGGTGTAATTTGTGGTATGCATATGCTGTGTGTGAGAAATAACCTGCTAATATGACAATTTTGTGAAAAAAAAAAAAGAGGAAAAAAAAATCTTGATTTTGCAAAGAATTGTGGGAAAAAATGACAACTTCAAAAAACTCACAATGCCTCTTTCTAAATACCTTGGAATGTCTTCTTTCTAAAAAGGGGTCATTTGGGGGGTATTTGTACTTTTCTGGCATGTTGGGGTCTCAAGAAATGAGATAGGCCGTCAGTACTTCAGGTGTGATCAATTTTCAGATATTGGCACCATAGCTTGTGGACTCTATAACTTTCACAAAGACCAAATAATATGCACCAATTTGTACTTATTTTTACCAAAGATATGTGGCAGTATAAATTTTGGCCAAAATTTATGAAGAAAAAATAGTAATTTGCAAAATTTTATAACGGAAACGAAAAAAAAAACATTTTTTTACAGAATTTTCAGTCTTTTTTCTCTTATAGCGCAAAAAATAAAAAACCCAACAGTGATTAAATACCACCAAAAGAAAGCTCTATTTGTGTGAAAAAAAGGACAAAAAATTCATATGGGTACAGTGTTGTATGACTGAGTAATTGTCATTCAAAATGTGAGAGCACCGAAAGCTGAAAATTGGTCTGGTTATTAAGGGGGTTTAAGTGCCCAGTGGTCAAGTGGTTAAAGGAATATTTGACTTTTTTTTTCACTTTATGCATCATTAAAATGACTGCTCCCAAAAAACGGCTGTTTTTAAAACTTATTTTTGCATTGATACATGTCCCCTGGTGCAGAACCGGGTTCCCAAACCCTTTTTAGGACAATAACTTGCATATTAGTCGTTATAATTAGCATTTTAGATTTTGAACGTTTGCATCCATTATATTTAATAGGGTTCTAACGTTCGTGCAAACTTTCAGTCCGTTCGCGGGTTCTGGTGCGAACCGAACCCGGGGGTGTTCGGCTCATCCCTAAATGTGATATATTTCTTGCAAGATCTGATGACACCTTGTGAAAAGCTTAAAGTAACTCTCATTCCTCCAGGTCCACAATCACTATTGAAACCTGTCAAAGTACCTAGCACCTATTTAACTTCCAGTTGCAATTGGTTCTTCCTTGCACTTACTGACTACACCATCTTACTCTAGGGAAATCAAAAATTGCAGGGAGTTCATAGGCTAGAGTACCATATCGTTCACAAGAGTCTGTATTACTTTTATATGTTTTTATGAAATTTTTGTAAGTTTGATATTAATAAAAAGTGTTTTTTAATACTGGTGTCTGTAAAGTCCATTATTCCTCCCAAATGCACAAACTCCATGGGCAAGGAGCTTTCACTTGCTTTTACTACAACTTTTCCCTCCCTCTCTCCCACATACAGTCAGGGATTTATTTTATATTTCCTTTATTTTTCTCATTTCAATCTTTTGATTCACAGGATGAGGAGTCCACCTCCAAATCTGAACAATTATTCCCACCTCATGCATTGTTTCTCTCTTTCTCCTGATCATCGGCCAACACTATTGGTTACCAACCATTCGTTCTGATGTTTGGGAATATGTTACAGCCTGTCACACTTGTTTTTAGTCCAAGTCCCCTACCTAAACACCCACCGGTCTTCTTGTATCTGTGCCTGTTTCTAAAGTACTCTAATCTCACATAGCTTTATATCTGACCCTTTGCCTTTGATAAATATTACTGTAATTTGGGTCACCATTGTTCACTTCCTGGCTTTTCTTCTACTCCTGCCTTGGTCCCCTTCCATATACAAGAAATCTTCCATCTCCACTAGTTCTATTCCATATTGTCTCTGACTTAGCATACAATTTACCTCTTGGTTTGGAAAAGATTTTTGCAAATCACTCAATATTTCTCAGGACTTTTCTTCATGGTATCACCCTAAACCCAATGAGAAGACTGAAAGGGTCAATCAGGAGTTATACGTTTTCCTCCATAACTTGTTTTCTGTTTATTGTGACAAATGGGCTTCTTTATTTACATGGACTGCATTTTCCCCACAACAATCATGTTAACTCCAGTTCTCAGAAAACCCCCATATTTGCAGTCTAGCAGACATCTGCAATTTTCTTTTCCCATTCCTTACTCTCCGAACATTCCTGTTTAAGCAATTATTCAAAAGTCTTTCCGTCTGAAGTAAAAAGCCAACCAACTCCTCTCCAATGTACAAGCAAAGTTTGGGTCTTAGCCAAGAACATTAGACTCTAGGTTACATCTCTAAAGTTGCTCCTAGGTATATTGGTTCTTATATGATCATCTTTAAGATAAATCATGCCTGTTTCAGAATACCATTCCATAAGAGCCTCAGGACTTCTAATTCTTTCCATGTTTTGCTTCGGAACCCATGACTCCTCAATTGTTTTCTTGGCCGATTCTTACCACTGCTCATTTTTTTTAAGACAATCAGGAATATAAAGTGAATCCAATACTGGACTCTTGGTCTTCTAGAGCAGTGTTTCTCAACTCCAGTCCTCAAGGCATCCAACAGGTCATGTTTTCAGGATTGTTGTGGTAATTACTAAGGCAGTGAAACAGATCAAATCACCTGTGCAAAATAATGGAAAGCCTAAAAAAGGTGACCTGTGTGGGCGCCTTGAGGACTGAAGTTGAGAAACACTGTTCTAGAGGAATATTCAAGCCCTGTGTAGATTGGAAAGGATTTAAAGCCCTACAAGGTAAACATTCAGTAGAAGCAGTTTTTAGTAGTAGTTTTCTGATATAATATAAAAGTAGGCTCCTCACAAAATAATATTTATACAAAAAGCTTCAGATAAGACCCAAAAAATGAAATAATTTAGTAAACAATTCATATATCAAATAACAGTGAGTCCATAAAAAAAATCTTCCAATCACAGGGGCGTGTCTTAGCCACGGAGCCGCATGGCAGCTTGAGCAGGGAGATCCTACTATCCACGGCCTCTCAGAGCAACCCAAAGCGATGCCATCAGACCTGACACCTGCCGCTGTGGGTAAAGATGCCCGACACAAGGAGGGATCCCTCAGGGGGAAGCCCGGGCAACCCTGCAAACTGATGGATTTCTTCCCCAGATCGTCGTAAAGGGAAAGTCATAATGGCGCTGACACACTAAGCGTGGCTGCGCCAGATACACAGCCACACTATCACACAGACAAGAAGACACAGGAGGACGCAGAGTCCATTGAAGACATTGCTAACCTACAATCACCTCAGAAGGATCCTCACAAGAGACCAGCCTCCTCACCACTGCAATCCCCACTCTCCAGAGCACACGTAAGTAAAAAGCTGAATCTCTCCCCTGCACTCATGCCGCTGCCCTTCACTGAAACTGACAACCTACTTAAGGAAATCCCTGCCTCAGACAAGCCTGCTTCTGTGTCAGAGCTCAAACGTATGCTGCAATCACTATACATGGGTATTCAATCTAATATAGACAGAGCAGCTAGACACACACTGGCACAGATAACCCATATTGCAGAAATAACTGATGATCTAGAAAGAAAAGTGGGGGAAATAGTGTCGGCTCACAATGACTTAGTGGACACGTACCAGGACCAAATACAGGAAATACAGCGACTTAAAGACAAGATGGCAGATTTAGAGGACAGGTCCAGAAGGAACAACATTAAAATCAGGGGATCCCCAAATCTGTAACCTAGCCAGAGCTTAATGGCTACCTACAAGCACTGTTTAAAAAAGATTCTTCCATCAGTCTCCAAACAGGATCTCCTCATTAATAATGCTCACCACCTGGTTAAACCTAGCTTGCTCCCAGCATCAGTGCCACATGATGTAATTGCTCGCATACATTTATATCATATCAAAGATATGCTCATGTTCACTGCCAGGAAGTTAAAATCTCTTCCTGACCCATTCTCCTGCTTCACAATATTCGCTGACATATTCCAGGCCACTGCGGCTAGACGGCGAGAATTCCGTCCAATAACGGAAACCTTATAAGCTCAACAAATTAAATACAGCTGGGGAAATCCTACAAAACTCCTGGTGACATACCAGAACAAAATATTTCCCCATAATGACTCCAAAGGACGGCCT
The DNA here is from genome assembly GCA_029206835.1 of Rana muscosa. Taxonomy (NCBI): domain Eukaryota; kingdom Metazoa; phylum Chordata; class Amphibia; order Anura; family Ranidae; genus Rana; species Rana muscosa. The sequence goes on along the minus strand of CM055118.1, from coordinate 362,002,032 downwards.
CAAATATCTCTCACAATGGGGGTAACAAGTAACTCACCCTCCACCCAACATGAAGAAACACTCAGCTCAGCGTCTAACGAAGGACTGGGAGACAACTCCCCCCTCCTAATCCGAGTATACCAGGGGCAACTAATCTGGTAGTTGGTAAACTTCCATTATGTAAATCCCTTCTCAAAAGAGAGGAAAATGGTTCGTACATCCCTGACTCGGGTGACAATTTACACCCCAGGATGCTGAATCTGCTAGGCAGATTTCACATTGTTTCTATGCAACTCAACACAGCCTGTTTTTCTTATGCGTTACAGTTAATGTGTACATGTTCAGTTATACATGTTTTGTAAATCCCTACAATTCTCCACTCAATCCTGATAAGGGACCAAAATGTAATTGTTTATTAACTTCCTTGTAGACATCTCCAAGCAAGCCCACACTGCTCAATGGTCAAAATAACCTCTATTAATGCCAAGGGTCTCAACACCCCCTATAAAAGGTCTGTCCTCTGGAAAGAGGCTGCCTGTCTCCACACTGATATATTATGCGTTCAAGAGACACACTTTAATCAAACCAACCCTCCCACTTGCAAACACAAAGACTTTGCACACTACTTTTTCGCAAATGTTGACACTAAATCTAAAGGTGTCATGATAGCTATTAAACATTCCCTACCGTTTCAACTTTACGACTCCTACTCTGACCCAGCTGGTGGTTTTGTCATACTACAAGCCACAATCGACGACAATCATGTCACCCTGATTAACCTATATGCACCTAACACACGCCAACGCCATTTTTTTCGAGAAATTTGAGCAAAAACAAAACAAAAGCTCATGGGCACCTTATAATATGTGGGGATTTTAACCACTTGATGTCCAGCCGGTTAAACTGCACGGACTCTTAAGCAGATGACTAGGTTCAGAATTACCAACGCTAACCAACGCAGACCAATGCTGAAAACATGATATCAGCTTTACTTGTTCTAAAACTTGGATCCACACATTTCCTGATCAAAAGTGACTGGGTGATTACTACCGCTCCCCCGGAGTGCGGGGTTTACTTTGATGACAGTGGACACATGAGTGTATGACGACCCGTTCAGGGAACACTCCAGCTGGTGAGATATAACCACCCTATCCAATAGTATATATATGTCATTGCAGTGAGCTATGTGTAGTGAACGCCTGGCCCTTTTTACGGTTATAAGCTAAAGTTAAATGAACATTTGCATGATCCATGAACATAGATACAAATGCGTGTGGACTGTGTCTAGTTTAACTTGAACATCTTGTCGATTTCTTATCAATATCTGAATGGCAAAGTTGGCTTTCCAAATTCTGTTCTTCAATTTGACCATGTGTTTATACTGAAGCAAGAAACCTTCTATGGGAAAAATTCCAGATCTAAATAAGTTAAATTTTTGGATGAGTCGGTGCATGGTTGATTGTGGTGTGTATGGCTGGTCGGGTGGCCACCCAGGTCAAAAGTTTTTAGACTAGTCTGATTTGAATTGATTGGTGGGGTTTTTTTTTTCAAAATGTTTGTTTTGATATTTAAATGTTAATTAATACTAAGTGGTTAACTTAATAAAAGTTTATACATTAGTTCCTCATTGACAAATTATTTTTTTGGAAGAATTTCATACTCCTTCATTCTCCCCCCCTTTTTTTCTTTGTGTATAAGTGGGTAAAGTGTTGTGTCTGTGGGAGAGAATCTCCTTATAGATCAAAGACAAGGAGATAAATGTAGAGATTTACAGTATTTCATTAAGCTCATTTTGGTTAGCCAGTCAAGCATGTGAGGGTGGAATCCCATTCAGAATCTGTAAGAAGCTGTCATTTTGTGGACAAACGTTCAAGCCGTGGGCCATAAAATCCTCTCATAAGAACCGTAGATCTTAGGTGTATCGCTGTCAGGAAGCGCATGGTTGTCAAATAAGGAGGTTAGTGGACTTAGATCTGTGAACAATGCATAGGAGTCCCACCGACAGTACCATAGAGATAACACCGCTAGGGTCAAAGAGGAGATCATTGTCATGGTGCGGAATTTAGCATTATAACCCCATAGTAGCGCATGGAGATCCACTGGCGCCATACCTTGTTCAACCACTGAGGAGGGTTTGGTCATTCCTTGGCGTTTTTATCTTTGGTTTTGGATATCTTTTTATATCCTTTTCCATCTTTGTAAAGTTCCATTATCTTGTTAAGCAGGTCTTTTGACTGTTCTTTTCTACCTCCTCATGGCTCAGTGTCTAGCCTGCTTAGTGCATCCATGTGAGAGCTAACAAACTCATTGACTATTTATACACAGACACTAATTGTGATTTAAAAAGCCAGACATGTGGGAAATTAACATTTAATTGCCATTTTAACCTGTGTATGCCACTTTCTGTGTCTGTACCAAGGCCAAACATTCCAGGGTATGTAAACTTTTCCTCAGGGCGAATTGGGTCATTTCTGTTATCATTATGATTTTAAAAGGAGACAAGAAAACTATGTGATAATAAATGGCTTCATGTGATCACTACCCTTGAATAAAAGCCAGTTTATTGGCATGATTGGTCATATTTTCAATATAAATGCCAAAATTTCACAATTTCTGCCAGAGTATGCAAACTTTTGAGTTTGACTGTAGGTGCACAAAAAAATATATAAATAAATATCAAAAAATCAATCAATACAGTGCATAAGTGTTCATGTTAAATATGGTGATCAGCCTTTTTGTCAATCAATAACATTTAAAAAAAAAAAAATGTGTCCACAAAAATAGAAAATATTCCACCACTTTGTGATACTTCCAAAAAGTGACAGTGCCACCCAACGCCTGGGAACTCTAGCCTCTCACCTTACTGTTATGACCCCTGCATGACCAGTAAGGTCATAACTCACTGTGGTCCCCCCTGAGAGAAATAGGGATGAGGGTCTGATGTTCCAACTTGTCAGTGTCTCTTATAGCGCAATATCAGCCTCCGAGCTCACGATCATAAATATAGAAATTGGAACAGAACACACCACATCTAGTGTTCTCCATTTTGAAACATTTAATGTACCAAATAAAAGTATTTCTCTTACAATAAAAGGCTCTTATGCAGTGCTGGCTGGAAATGCATACATCAGCTCATACAGGTGAAACTCGAAAAATTTGAATATCATGCAAAAGTTCATTTATTTCACTAATGCCACTTAAAAGGTGAAAATAATATATGAGATAGACTCATTACATGCAAAGCAAGATAGTTCAAGCTGTAATTTGTTATAAATGTGATGATTATGGCTTACAGCTCATGAAATCCCCAAATCCACAATCTCAGAAAATTTGATTACATGCAATCAATAAAACAAGGATTGTACATACAGTAGAACAATATCGGACCTCTGAAAAGTATAAACATGCATATGTAACTCAGTACTTGGTTTGGGACCCTTTTGCAGCGTGACGTCATCCCACAGCCATCTTGTCTAGCGATTGTAAGCCAATGTATGCATTCCCAACCAGCACTGCTTATTAAATGTTTTAAAACAGAGAACACTAGATGTGGTGTGTTCTGTTCCCATTTCTATAGATATGATCGTGAGCTCGGAGAGTGATATTGCGCTATAGCAGACACTGACAAGTTGTAACATCAGACCCTCATCCCTATTTCTCTCAAAGGGAACCACAGCAAGTTATGACCTTACTGGTATTGCAGGGTGCAGTAAGCTGAGAGGCTAGAGTGTACCGGCACTGTCACTTTTTGGAAGTTTTACACGGCTGTGTAATAATTGCCATTTTTGTGGACACATTTTTGGGATGTTATATGTTCCACCTGTTTTTAGGGTGGAACATGTAATATGTTCCCACTCCTGCAGCTGCTGCCCACAACACTGTCTCTGTGTGACAGAAGTATGGGGGAAAGTTCCCAGTAACAACTATCACTTTTTGAAAAGAGCATGGCCATGCGGTGGCTCCGCCCACAAGGCCAAGTCATTCATTCACAGAGTTCTGTGAATGAATGAACTACAAGTACCGACATCCTTTGTGGCTGTCAGATTTAAGTTCTCAAGGATCTACCAGGGTGCTGTTGAGCACTCTGGTAGTTCATTGAATCTTCCTGTCTTTGTGAAACTTCTTGTCCATATGATATACGGGCTGACAGCTTACACCGACAGTCTATAAAAGTCCTGCATGGCACCAGCGATATGCTGATCACTGGTGCAATGCTTTCCAGGCTCCTAAAAAAAAGATAGTAAATTTAAAAAAATGTACCTGCAAAAAATATGCATTTATTATTTTTTACTCTAGCAACACCACATATTCAGTTATTACCTGGCCACCTACCAGATTGTAGAACGGTAGAATTGCCCTTAGCAAGGTACTGCAAACACAATACACTACATTATATATATATATTGTGAGGGGGTTAACTCGGTAGCGGGTGTGTGTGACCCCCTGGTTGGGCTCCCCACACAAAAACAGGGCCAGCAGACGGAGGTTGTGGTTTTCAAAATCAAAAGGTGCGGTTTATTTCTCTATGTACAGTGACAAAAACACAGCAAAGCCAAAAAGAAACAAACAAAATAAATCCTGGTCAGTTTGACCTCTGACTAAACATGCAGGTTTCCTAAACTAACAACTGGGATCAGCCTGGTGCTGTCCTAGTCCCTAAGTCCCTGGTTTAGTAAAAGTCCAAACAAATAGCCACACAGGCTTTGCCTCACCGCACAGGGGTTCACTCTCCCTAGACAGTCCACACAGGTCTGGTTCCAGGCATGAGCTAACATCTAATGAAGCTGGGAGTTCTTATAGAGGCCTAAATGAGCTGACAAGCTTCAGCTGGTCTCATCAACTCCCTGTCTCACGACGCCCAGCACTCTCCCTAGAGGTATGAGTCATTCATGAGCCCACTAGCCTCAGCTGGGCTTCATCAACTCCCTAGTTGTATAAGTCGGCATAAAGCCTGAATCTGGGAGAAATATATCTACCCCCCTGGATGCAACCAGGTGACTTTACCTTCCTGCTGTCACAATATATATATATATATATATATATATATATATATATATATATATATATATATATATATATATATTATATTACTTATATATATATATTATATTACTATTATTAATATATGTGAACAGTTAAGGCTAATGCCTTGTACACACGATCGTATTTTCCGATGAAAAAAGTCGGATGGACTTTTTTCATCGGAAATTCGGATCGTGTGTGGGCCCCTCCGGATTTTTTTCCATCGGTGTTTAGAAATAGAACATGTTTTATTTTTTTCCGATGGAAAAAAAAAGCAATAGGAAATTCCTATTGTCTGTGTGGAACTCCGACGGAGAAAAAACCCACGCATGCTCAGAATCAAGTCAACGCATGCTCAGAAGCATTGAACTTCCTTTTTCTTGTACGTCACCGCGTTTTGGACGGTCGGAATTTGAACTGACAGTGTGTAGGGAAGACTGATGGAAGACAGCTTGAACGAAATTCCGACGGAAAATTCCATTGGGTTTTTTCCCCATCGGAAAATCTGATCGTGTGTACAGGGCATAAGGCTGTTTCCCACAGTGGAAAAGAGAATGGACTATCTCGGTACCGATAAGCACAATTCACTTTGAATAAAAATAGTATTTATTTTACATATTAAACACAGACATGATTGCAAAGAATCAATACATAAAAACAAAAGAAAAGTCAATACAGTATAGAAATACTTAAACTTCAGGTTGGGTTTTGGTATTTGGAAGTTCCTCACAGAGTATATAATCCTCTACAAGTTTTGTGGTTAAAACGACCGCTTCATCAGGAGGATAAATCTATAAGGTATATAACATCTTTGAGGTACAATATATAAGGACTAATGATAATCGAGTTGTGAGGGCAACATAAGAAAATTACACATTTCAGACAGACATATGTCAAGAAACATCGTTTTCATAACGTTTAGTGTAGCGGATATAACAAAGGCCAAAGCATAGTCGCTTACTCCTAGGTGTTGCCCTCGTAACTCGATTATTATTATTCATTATATATTGTACCTTAAACATGTTATTTACCTTATAGATTTTTCCTCCTGATGAAGCGGTCTTTTGATTGCAAAACTTGTAGAGGAATATATCATCTGCGAGAAACTTACAAATACCTGAACCCAACCTGAAGTCTACAAGTATATCTATACTGTATCGACTTTTCTTTTGTTTTTATGTAATGATTTTTTGCAATTATGTCTGTGTTTTATATGTAAAATAAATACTATTTTTATTCAAAATGTATTATGCTTATTGGTACCGAGATAGCCCATTCTTCTTTCCACTGTGGGAAACACCCTTAGCAATTGTTCCTACTCCCTTCTTACATACAATACTCGGATGATGGTACCTATTTTTTGTTTGTTATTTCCCACCTTGGGACTCTAATTTTGAGGCAAACTCGACAATTTTTTTAATATTTGTGAGCTTTGATCATGCTATATATGTATGGAAAATATAAGAAATAGGAAGGAAATGTCAACAAATTAGTCTCTACTTGTTCTAGGGTTTTACTGACACCACATCCTTTATTACAAAAGACTGATCCATAATTCCCTACCAAAGAGAGCTACTAGGAACCACACCAAATTAAAAGTAAAAAACAATGTTTATTGTACAAATATTGAAAATCAAAGACTAAAATATGAATGTCAGACATTCAGGTATTGTTTCAAAGCACAATACAATTACAGATCATGTCAGTATATTGTTGGAGCTCTCGGATGATCACCAAGAGGATTTCACATATAATTCTTAATCTCCAACATGTTTCGCAGGACAAGGGCCCGCTTCTTCAGGGAGAACTTACATAAATCTCTGCTGTAGGTTATCATTACATGTAACTTGTTCCCAAAATTTGAAGGATCACAGCCACCATACTTGAGAAGCAATAACACCTCACCAATCACTATGTAAAGTCATTAATAATGGTGGTTCCAATACTCAATAGCTACCTCTCCCAAGTGTCCAAAAGCAAAAGGTCCCCCAGCCTCAAAGCCAGAGAATCAAGCTCATACAGTATATATGTATATTTACATTTGTAAAATTTCAAAAAAATATACAGTATATTTAAAAATATGCTTTTGGGCTGGTTATTATATTTACGTAAATGCAAATGAAATTAATTCAGAAAATGAATATGTCAGTCGCAAATGTTGTACTTGGGCAGTGTTAATGAAGAAAGGAAGATGGTGGCACACCACAGTGGAGTCAAAACCTTAGAAGTTCGTTACTGTCACCATGCCAGACAAAAACACAGAAACACAGAAACACAGTTGACGCGTTTCACACAAATCATTCATGCTTACTGATAACTTGGGCAGTGTTATGGACCGTTAAACATCATGCTGTTTTTTTAATGTTTCATACAATGTTTTAAATAGGAAGCATCTCAGTTATATGTGACTTTTCTTAAAGCTTTCTTAATGTCTTCATTTCTCAAACTGTATATGAAAGGATTTAGTAGGGGCGTAAGCACAGTGTACAGCAATGACAATGTCTTACTGAAGATTTTCATCTGTCCTTCCTTTGGAAGTATGTACGTGGCAATTAGAGTCCCATAAAATATAGACACCACTGTCAGGTGGGAGCTACAAGTTGAAAAGGATTTTTGTCTTCCAGAATTGGTGGATATCCTTATTATGGTTAAAACAATACACACATATGAAATTACTATTACGACAAATGGTAAGATAATTGCGAGAATGCACATTAAGATGGCTTCTATCAGACACATAGACACATCTGAGCAAGACAGATCTATCAAAGGGTAATAGTCACAAAAAAAATGGTCAATAATATTTGAACTGCAGAAATATAGTTGAGTTATTCCATGTATCAGAATCAGTGCAACCAAACAGCCTAAGAGCCAAGAGGCAACAACTAATTTAATACAAAGCATGTGGTTCATAATGGTGACATAATGCAGAGGAGAACAAATAGCCAGGTAGCGGTCGTAGGACATCATCGTCAGAATAAAACATTCAAATCCCTCGATAAAAATGAAAAAATAAAGCTGAGTGATACACCCAGGAAAAGATATGGAGGCCCCTTGATGTAGTACAATATGTAGCATGAAAGGGGAAATATCTGTGGTCAGTAAGATATCCGCTATGGAGAGCTGAGTGAGGAAGAAGTACATGGGAGAGTGAAGGTTCTTGCTGATGGACACCAGTTTGATGATCAAGGAGTTTCCACATATTGTCACACAGTAAACGATAAGTAGTAAGATGAAGAGGAATACATTAAATCTGTCCACGTCATGGAACCCCAAAAGGAAAATGAATGTGATGTTGTTCTTAGGTGATGCCTTTGTGTTACAAACAAGCACACACAAAATAGTATTAGAACCAATAATACCTTACTTTAGTTTCTGGTGCCGGACACTGTGCTGGCTGTGTTTGGTGTTGGGTTTTTTAGACTAAAAACTTCACTAAAGCCTTCACTAAAGCCGTGTACACACGATAGGTTTTACAGTCCGATGGACTGTTTTCATCAGACAAACCGATCGTGTATGGGCCCCATCGGTCTTTTTTCCATCAGTGTTTAAAAATAGAACATGTTTTAAATTTAACCGATGGTTAAAAAACCGATAGCAAATTACTATCGTCTGTGGGGAACTCCATTGGATAAAAAACCCACGCATGCTCAGAATCCAGTCGACGCATGCTCAGAAGCATTGAACTTAATTTTTCTCGGCTCATCGGAGTGTTTTACGTCACCGCGTTTGGAACGGTCGGTTTTTTGACTGAAGGTGTGTAGGCAAGACTGATGGAAGTCAGCTTCATCGGTTTTCCGTTGGAAAAATCCATCGGTTTAAAAACCATAGGAAATCCGATCGTGTGTACAGGGCTTAACAGTTAAAGCGTATGTAAACCCTGACAATGAACTTCTCTCATTTGCTCAATTTTGGTCTGCTAAACATACCACTGAAAGTGTTTTTTTTTTGTCTGCTTGATAGGTTAAAAAATGCATTATGTCAAAAATCCAGAGCTGTCCTGGACACACTTCAGCACCAGGGGTTGAAGGAAAGAAAAGTGGTTGATTCCCCCATCATAACAGTCAGTATTGATGGGGGAATCCCTCCAGCAGCGCTATTGTGTTCTGGCGGTGCGGAGTGCAGGGAGTCTGATCACTGCTAGCGCTATAGCTGCTGCCAATGATTGGGTGAATAAAATGGCAGTCTGGTTATACTGAAGTCGATTGATGGATCAACTTCAGTAGAACCAGCCTGCCCATAGATGAATCAAAATTCATCTGGTTCTTGCTAAACCTGTCAAATTTTGATACTTCTATGGCCAGCTTTAGACTGCAAAATGAATATTCTCCATGCCAAGGGTGGGTCGGTCCACAACAGGATTTTAAAGCTGAGTGCATTTCTGGCTATCTACTGCACATATGTTTCTGTACTTGCAGGTCCCTTTGCTGTCATACTCTTTTTGCACCAAATGACATGGACAGATTTAGGGTGTTGCTTTTCATCTTTCTTCTTATTTACTGTGACCTGTAAAGGTTTTCAAAGTGTTGAACAATTTTAGGTTTTGGTGTGTTCCTCTTTTACTGTAATGGCCACATCCAATTTTAACCTCCCTGACGGTAATCCCGAGTCAGGCTCGGGGTGAGTTTTTCATACCAAAAGCGGTAACCCCGAGCCAGACTCGGGCTGCATCGTAGTATCCAGGGGAAGTTACTTACCTTGTTCCCTGGATCCTGCGATGTCTCCCTGCAGTGTGAGCCGCCATGTCTCGCTCGATTCACACTGCCGAGTGCCGCGCTCCATTCCCTGCGACGTTGCGGCGCACGGGGACGTAGTTTGGCGCCAAATTCAAAAACTGAAAAAGACAGTATACATACAGTATACTGTAATCTTACTGATTACAGTACTGTATCAAATAATTACACATCCCCTTTGTCCCTAGTGGTCTGCCCAGTGTCCTGCATGCACTTTTATATTATAAATACTGTTCTTTCTGCCTGGAAAATGGAGATTGTCCATAGCAACCAAAAAGTGTCCCTTTATGTCAAAAGTGGTTTTAGAGCAGCTAGAAAACAGCGATAATAAATTAGAATCACTTGCAGAATTGAGCGATAGTGATTTGTGGGGAAATTTGTCATCAAACACTAAAAGTAATGACAGCGACAATTCTGCATCTGAGCAAATTTCAGTATTTTTGATTTGATTACATTACTGAATAATTTCTATTATTATTATATTACCATTTGTTATAATTATTTATAGTTATTTATTATATTAAAAAATTATGATTTTGTGTTTTTAAACTTTATCATACCCGGGATGTCTACTAGACTTTGGTTTGGACAGATTTAAGTGTGTTATTCCTAAGAATTACAGGCCTACAATATAAAACGCCAAATTTCCATGCAAAATAATTGTACCGCTTTCAGCACCTAAAATCAGAAAGCATCATACCACCAGGGAGGTTAAGGCTTGACGTGTTGGGTATCTATTTACTTAATGTGACCCCTTCTTTTATATTTTGTCATAAAATTGGATAATATATTGTGTTTGTGTTCACAATACTTGACGTTAGTGTATTTTTTTACTAAATATTTTGTTTGATAAACAGTTAATATTGTGTCACATAAAAAATTGCAACTACAACCATTTTATTCTCCAGAGTCTCTGCTTTCAGGAAATATGTAAAGTTTGGGGGTGGGTTTAACTAAACTTTGGGCATAAAATGTGCAAGAAAATGCAAAAACAGCTCTGGCAACGAAAGGGTTAAAACATGGAGACATATGCATGTATCAGAAAGATGTGTGTGCGTTTTTATTAAATTAATTCATTTATTTATAAAACAGAGAATGAGACTTTCAAAACTTTCTCCAGTGGACAACCACCAAGGTGCATGCATTTTATACAGGAGTGTTTGGTACCCCACCAGTGAATGTTTGTGAAGTTCCCATTCTCTGCTTTATATATAGACCTCTTAATATTTGCCTAGCACTCTGACAACTCCCACAATATAGGGGGGATGGGGGGGGGTTCTGTAGTCCACAGAGGTAACTAGGAACTATGTAAATGATAAGACAATAATATTGAAACAACTTTGGTTTCAGCGCTAGACATGTGCATTTGTTTTCGTCCAAATGCATTTTCGTCCGAATTTCAGGTATTTTCGTTATCGTTTTAACAAACGAAAATGAACGCGCAGAATCCGAAATCCGAAAGATCCAACATAAAAAAATGCTTTATTTTCATTTTCGTTGCTACAACAGTTCGATATAGATAGGAGATTCGACATGACGCTGACAATAGCGATCTGTGTCTATCAAACCTGTGGTCGAATGTGCCTAACCTTAACTCTATTAGTCCAAGATTATTCTACATAGAGAGAAAAGATTTGACATAGAGAGAAAAGATTCAACATTATAGAGACAGTGTTGGGGTAGACCATTCGCCCTGAACGACGAAGATTCGACAAAGCAGCGAAAAACATACAAACGTCAAATCTGTCATTGAAGGCTTATGGTGTCTGTCAAAAGTTCTAAGAAGATTCGACAAGCAGCTAAACTGTACGACGCCGCAATCGTACATTTCCGGTCAAATGCTCGACCCATAGGCTCTAGAAGAATTTGAATGTTGGTTGACTAGTAATAATAATTTATAGTTATTACTAGTGTCATACAACATTTGAATTCTTCTATAGCTTGTAGGCGGAACATTCGACCAGAAATGTACGATTGCGGCGTCGTACAGTTTAGCTGCTCCATCGAATCTTCTTAGAACATTCGACAGACACTATAAGCCTTCAATGACAGATTCAACCTTAATCAATTCGGATTTTTGGACGAATGCATTTTTTAAGGAAACAAAATAAATAAAAACGAATTTCGGGAGTAACTAAATACATTTATTTTTCAGACAAAAACAAAATTCCGAAACAAGATATTTCAGTGTGCACATGTCTTTTAGTGCTACACATAACAGTCACAAAGAGCCTTGTATAACCTCATTATTTTTAACCATCAAAATCAGGACAACCATGCTTCAAAAGTGCCCAAATCATTACAGGAATGGTGATACCCCCACTTGGAGAATGACCTGAGTCACCCCAGTCTGAGTTCCCACACTGTATCTCAGACACTTTCACAGAATACCTAAGCCCCAAAAAACCAAGATGGCCAAGATTGACCTGAAGGGCCTGGTATGAATTTTAAAGAAAACCCTACAAACAAAGAAAATGGCGTGAGGTTTTCCTAATTCCACAGATTTACGGGGGACTCAAAACCAAGGGGGAGTACCCCTCTGGCAAAGCACTTTGCCCCCACGTTGATGAAAACAAGAGCCTTTTCCCCACAACCCTGGCCCAGTCTGTCAGCTTAACAGAATCTTAAAGCCACCTTTAACAATTAAGTGGATCCCAAATACCAGTTTCCTTCCATGTGAATGAGTAAGGAGGGCATCATACCCCTACTCATTCACAAAAAGGTAAACAGTAAAAAAAAAAAAACGCTAACACAGTTCTTGAAAAGTCTTTAATAAAAAAAGTCACACAATGTACATCCACCATCAATCACATCATCCAACTATGCAGATCCACATCAATTACCATGCTTAATGCCCTCTGACCACCCCAAAAAAAAAAGCTGATGTGTGTGGTCCCAATGGCAAATCACCTACAGTGAATGTTGACTAGGTAAAAATTAGGATAATGCCACGTACACACGACCATTTTTCATGACGAGAAAACTGCCTTTTTTTAGATTGGTCGGGAAAACCAGTCATGTGTATGCTCCATAGCAGTTTTTTCGACGAGAAAACTGCCCGCAAAAAAATTAGAACCTGCTCTATTTTTTTTCATAGTTTTTCCCGTCGTTCTTTTCCTCGTTGCGAAAAACGGGCTTGTGTATGCTTTTCCGAGGGGAAAAAACGTGCATGCTCAGAATCAAGTATGAGACGGGAGCGCTCGTTCTGGTAAAACTAGCGTTCGTAATGGAGATAGCACATTCGTCACGCTGTAACGGACTAAAAAACACGAGGCTGAAAAGCGCAAATCATCTCTCACCAAACTTTACTAAAACGAGATCAGCAAAAGCAGCCCAAAGGGTGGCACCATTCGAATGGAACTTCCCCTTTATAGTGCCGTCGTAAGTGTTGTCATACGTGTTGTACGTATCCGCGCTTTGCTCAAGCGTTTTTTTTTCCTGAACGTGTGTATGCAAGGCAGGCTTGAGAGGAATCACGGCACTCTTGGCCCCTCCCTCCTGCCGAGTGCCCCCACAGCAAGCGGCTTGGAATGGGGGCTCCCGATCTGCAGATCTGCGTGTCCATTCACACACAGAGCCGTGGTTCGGCCCACCCCTCTCTCTCCTGATTGGCTCAGTGGGTGTGATTGAAAGCACAGGAAGCAATGGCTCCTGCTGATGTCTCAGCCAATGAGAAGGCAGAATCCCCAGAGAGACGGGGCACTCATGCACATTGCTGGATCAAGATGGGGCTAGGTAAGTATTAGGGTGGGCTAGGGGGGATGCTGCACAGAGAAGCTTTTTCACCTTCATGCATAAAGGTGAAAAAGTTTGAGCCTTTACAACCACTTTAGGTTACTGGACTTTGACAGGAAATGTGATAATTGACACTGAAAGTGTACTTCCACTTTTGCAGTCAGATTTGAGAAAAACCCACTATATGTTTGTTATGTGTTTCCATTCACGCACTATGCCTAATTTGTTTTGTTTTATTTTAATAATTCCTACCTTTTAGATGTTTCTCAGGACAAGGTTACATGGCTGAAAAATGTCCAAATCTGTCCATATTAGCAAACAATGCAAGAAGCCTAGCCCTTAACCCTTTTCAGACGGAGCGTAATCCATCAAGCGAATCCGCCTTCTCAGTGGGGGATCTCTCTCCGCTGATCCCCACTGAGCAGGTGGATGACAGGTCCGTGTCCGCTCCGCTATGCAGAGAGGACACAGACACAGCCTGCTGTTCTCTATGGGGCTGTCTGATGCAAATGGACTGTTTGTCCATTTTCATCCAACTGTCATCCGATCCGCCAGATGGTTGGGGAACATCTTTTTTTAGAGGATCGGAATGGATCAGATGCTGGCAGGTGTCAGCGCATACATGTCTGCTGACATCTGCCGCTCCATAGGGACCAATGGGTGGTCCGATCGGGTCTGCATGTCCGTTTTTTCAGGTGGACCCAATCGGACCACCCAATCGTCCACTGGTGTGAGGGGCAGATGGTGTTTAACCACTTAAGCCCCGGACCATTTTGTTGCTAAAGGACCAGGCCACTTTTTGCGATTCGGCACTGCGTCGCTTTAACTGACAATTGTGCGGTCGTGCGACGTGGCTCCCAAACAAAATTGACCTCCTTTTTTTCCCACAAATAGAGCTTTCTTTGGTGGTATTTGATCACCTCTGCGGTTTTTATTTTTTGCGCTATAAACAAAAATAGAGTGACAATTTTGAAAAAAAATCAATATTTTTTACTTTTTGCAATAATAAATATCCCCAAAAAATACATAAAAAAACATATTTTTCCTCAGTTTAGGCCGATGCGTATTCTTCTACATATTTTTGGTAAAAAAATTGCAATAAGCATTTATTGACTGGTTTGCGCAAAAGTTATAGCGTCTACAAAATAGGTGATAGTTTTATTGCATTTTTATTAATATTTATTTTTTTACTAGTAATGGTGGCGATCAGTGATTTTTATCATGACTGCGACATTATGGAGGACACATCAGACACTTTTGACACTATTTTGGGACTATCGTCATTTTTACAGCGATCAGTGCTATAAAAATGCACTGATTACTGTGAAAATGACACTGGCAGTGAAGGGGTTAACCTGTAGGGGGCGCTAAAGGGGTTAAGTGTGACCTAGTGTGTGATTCTAACTGTAGGGGGGCGTGGCTTGGCGTGTGACATCAATGATCGTCGTTTCCTATGACAGGGAACAGACGATCAGTGACAGGCTCACTAGGAAGCACGGGGAGAGGTTTGTCTACACTTACCTCTCCCCGTTCTTCATCTCTGTGACCCGATCACAGGACACCGGCGAAGATCGGGTCCCACAGGCGTGGTCACGGAGTACCCCACCGGGTCGCGAGCGCGACCCACGGCTGTGCATATTAAAGGGGACGTACCTGTACGCCAATATGCCCAGCCATGCCATTTTGCCAACGTACATTGGCGTGAGGCGGTCGGCAAGTGGTTAAATCTAGTTACAATAGTTAATTGATAAAATCTGCCTGCACAATACAGACAGGATTAATTATGGCAAACCCCAGCCCCAACACATTCAAAGAGAATAATGTTACCCTTGCTGGATGGTTCAAAATAGAGCAAAGTAAATGATAAACTGCAATTTTTCAACTTTAATATTTTATAAGTTGTTGTATGTGAATGGGGACATGTAACAAATAAAAAGTAGTTGTTATCCCCAATACACTTTAAGCATCCTTTTTCCGCTATATTAACTTCCCTTATATTTTTTATATGTCTATTTTGTTTTTTTGTTTTTGTTTTTTTGTTCCCTTTCTGCCTGGCATTAATTTATTTTTTGGGGCCCTTTTTATTGTCTTGACATTATTTATTACAATTGACATTTGAAGTGTTTATATCTTTATTATATGTTGTCAAGTACTTTTTTTGTAGATTCTTTTAGATTCTACTTACATGGTTCAGCCACTCATTGTCTACTTTATTGTATTCTT
Organism: Rana muscosa; assembly: GCA_029206835.1. NCBI lineage: Eukaryota > Metazoa > Chordata > Amphibia > Anura > Ranidae > Rana > Rana muscosa. The sequence goes on along the minus strand of CM055118.1, from coordinate 361,986,340 downwards.
CTATTTTTGTTTTTGTATTTATTTTTAAACTTAACAGATGTTTAAAGAAAGGTCCTTCAATAGAATATTTCACAGACCACAATGGAACAAATGAGTGAATTTCATTGTTAGGGATTCTATACACGTTAAGGAAAATATTGTTGTAAGAAATCAAAAATAAGCCTCGTACACACGGTCGGACTTCCATCGGACTTTTCCGTGGTTTTTTGTCCGAACGGAGTTGGCCGGGAGCACCCATAGCATACACACGCTCGGACTTTTCTGCAAACTTTCCCAAAACTTTTGGCTAACATCACGTGGTTTTTCTGCTCTTTTCTGCTCTTTACCGCCACCCTTTGGTCAACCTCTGCTATTGTTGGTTGATTTTAACATTAGTTGTTTAGTCCATCGGACAAAAGTCCGATGGTTTCCTGTACACACGGTCGGACTTTGCTCCATCGGACTTTTGTTGGGCAAAAGTTTGTCCGTTTGCAGACCCAACTTTTGTCCGATGAAAACAAAACCAAACGAAAAAAAGTTTGTCCGATGGAGCGTACACACAGTCGTATTGTTGGTCCAACTTGCTTAAAACTAAGTTTGTTGGGCAAAAGTCCGACCGTGTGTACGGGGCTTTAGACACACAAAAAATGCACTGTATCCTATTTTTTTTAATGTCATCTAATTTACCAATATTGAATTTTCTTATAAAACCTTAAGATGTAATAAAATCTTAGGAGAAAAAATTGAGGCTGGATTAACACCATTCTAGGCATATTTTCACGTGTTTTTGCAAGTATTGTCATGTGTGTGTATCATCATCAGGAAACCACATAAAGCATGGTGATACAGCAAAAATGTGACCTAACACTCTTGTAAACAACAGCTAACCTGGGTACATTTGCTGCTGATTGTTAAAACACAGAGCTGTGAATTACTCCTACAATCCCTGGCAAAAAAGTATGGAATCACCACTCTTGGAAAATGTTCATTCAATTGTTTAATTGTGTAGAAAAAATAATAATCACAGACATGCCTCAAAACTATTTTCATATAAGGCTTTATGTACACTGCTGCTGGTAAACAGACATTTAGGAACAGTTGGGCTTTTTTTTTCAGCAGCCCCTGAACTCTCCTCAATGTTATCTTATCAATACATGTACACAGGGTCATTTATAGTCGTTTCTAGGCAGTTGAGTTTAGAGGCATTTTTTGGAAAGCAAAAAAAATGCATTCAGGACGGATGTTCAGAGGCATTTGAAATGCTAAATGCCTGTAACAGCTTGTTAACACGTGTAAACATGGTAACTCACATTTTAAAACTTTTTTTGACTATTTGAAAAAAAAAATTATATTTAAACTTTTAAAAACATCCCGTGTACATTAAGCCTAACATTCCAACCTTCTGACTTTAAGAAACACTTAAAAAAAGAAAAAAAGGAAGAAAACTGTAGTCAAATGCAACTGTTTTTGCAGATCAAGCAGATGAAAAATATATGGAGTCACTCAATTCTGAGGAAAATATTATGGAATCACCACATGCTTTTCATTTCTAAAACAAACATCTGCATGAGATTACATCCTGAAAAATGATGATATCGTCACCAAACATCCTTTCAATTGATGGAATAAGAAGAGTGTCCAAAATCTCAATATAAACTATTGAAGATTTAATGACTGTCATCTCCCCCCATACTTTTACCTGACATGCAACCCATATCATCAATGATTGTGGAAATTTGCATGTTTTCTTCAGGCGGTCGTCTTCATACATTTCATTGGAACGGCACCAAACAAAAGTTCCAGCATCATTACCCTGCCCAATGCAGATTGGTGATTCATCATTGAACATCACTTTCACCCAGTCATCCACAGTCCATGATTGCTTTTCTTTAGCCCGCTGTAACCTTGTTTTTTTCTGTTTAGTTGTTAATATCGGTTTTCATAAGTACAAATCAAATGGGAAATTTGTTAAAGGGAAGCATACTGGTAGACCAAGGAAGACGTCAAAGCATCAAGTTAGAAAACTTAAAGAAATATGCCTTGAAAAGAGAAAATGCAGAACAAAACAAATGAGGAACAAATGGTCAGAAACTGGAGTCAATGTCTGTGACCGAACTGTAAGACATCACCTAAAGGAAATGGGATTTACATACAGAAAAGCCAAACAAAAACCATCATTAACACCTAAACAGAAAAAAAAACCAAGGTGGGCTAAAGAAAAGCAATCATGTACTGTGGATGACTGGATGAAAGTGATGTTTCAGCGATGAATCACCATTCTGCATTGGGCAGGGTGATGATGCAGGAACTTTTGTTTGGTGCCGTTCCCATGAAATGTATGAAGACGACCGCCTGAATCACAATCATTGATAATATGGGGTTGCATGGCAGGTAAAGGTACGGGGGTGATGACAGTCATTACATTTTCAATAAATGCACAAGTTTATATTGAGATTTTGGACACTTTTCTTATTCCACCAATAGAAAGGATGTTTGGTGATGATGATGTTTTTTCAGGATGTAATCTGATGTAGATGTTTGTTTTAGAACTGCAAAGTACATGGTGATTCAATAATATTTTCCTCAGAATTTAGTGATTCTATATATTTTTTTCCTCTGCTTGATCTTCAAAAACAGTTGCAACTGATTACAGTTTTCTTTCTTTCTTTTTAACTGTTTCTTAAAGCCAGGAGGTTGGAATGTTACATGAAAATAGTTTGGAGGCATGCCTGTAATTTTTTTTTTTTTTTTTTTACACAAATTAACAATTGAATGAACATTTTCCTAGAGTGGTGATTTCATAGTTTTTGCCAGGGGTTGTATATTATTTTGACTAGTAACTAAATCCCAATGACAGAATAATAAAAACACACTGCATGTTAAATAAAGGGAAAATAGAATGTACTTAGAATAGAATGTACTTACACTATTTAATAATAACCTATGATGTTGATCCATAGTTGTTTTTTAAATAAGCCAGCACCTATAAGGAGGATTTAATTTTTAAAGTAGTAAATGTAAGGAAATAAAATATGTTGTTAAATAATACAAATGTTAAAAAGATTGTTTCAGATATTTTCAGTCATTGTTTTACATGTAAACCATGAGTAAAAAATGTGTGAAAAAACATGGAAAATAATAAGTTGCCTTTTATCTGAACAATATATAAAATGATGCATCTCACTCAAAATGCTGATCAATACTGTTGAATAAACCCTGTCTGACAAAGAAGAGTCACACTTATACATAGGCTATATAAAGAAAAACAAACAATCCTATAGGGAGTAAATAAAACCCTTGAGTGCTTATGTTTGTAAAAGAAAAAAACATTATGCTGGATAAATGTAAAACAGCTGTTTTTTCAGCAATAACTTTATCAATACTTAAGATAACAAAGTTATACATACTGTACAGTATATATATTTTTTAAGGAAAACAAGGCTTTCTTTTGGTGATAGTGTCTTGCAAAATTTATTTAATTTTTTTATGCAATCCACATACAAAAAGTATTGAAAAATACACTAAAAATTATTTTTTTCTTCTGTAATCATCAATGCTAGTTAACCCATTGACGCCAACATAACACAAATATGTGGCCCCACTGTGTCACATACCTGTTTCTGGGCCAAGGTGCTGAGAGGGCTCCCCATGCGGCTCAGTGAAGTTGTAAGCCCAAAGAAGAACAGGTTGCCAGCAGGGAACTGGGAGCTGGACCGGTGATCACCTGGAGAATGCTGGAGATGGCAGCGTACACAGCAAGGCAGATGTCTCTCAGGGAAGTCCAGATGTACTTGGCAATCAGTGCACACAGGCACTCATAGGTAAAAGCCAGGCCGAGGGTCAAACACAGGTGATCAATCAGGAGGCAGAGGCAGATAGCGGAAACAGGAACTTTGCCTGAGGTCATACACAGGAAGGCAAGCAGATGAGAAATAGCAAAGTCCATAAGGCAAGCCGGGGTCATACACAGGTAATCAGAAACAGGAGCAAGGTCGGTAGAATAAGCCTAGGGGTAAATGCCAGGGAGAGGTGATCAGACAGGTCTGGAACAAGCCGAGTCACAACGGGAAATCCAAGGAATACACACAGAGGCTCAGGAACACAGGAAGGCTGAGCACAATCCAGGAATCTTCTGGGTTCAGCAGCAGTCTTTTATGGGCCAGCAAGTGGCCACATCTGTCACGTAATGCGCGTGTTGTGCATGTGTGTTAGCATATTCACACCGTTGTGCATTTGCGTGTGCCTGTTTATAGGAAAGTGCCGTATGTGCCCATTACCAGTATTGGCAACATTGCCAGTTCTTCTTTGGTTATTTCCCTGACAGTGCCCCCCCCCCAAGGGCAGCCTCCGGATGCCCCAACGGGCCATGCCCCAACGGGCTTTCTGGAAATCAGTTATGGAAATTTTTCACAAACCTGGGAGCGTGCACGTTGCCTGCAGTTCAATACAGGGCATTTTCACCCCCTTCCTGCCCAGGCCAATTCTCAGCTTTCAGCGCTGTCACACTTTGAATGATAATTGTGCGGTCATGCGACATTGCACCTAAATAATTTTTTCCCCACAAATACAGCTTTCTTTTGGTGGTATTTGATCATCTCTGCGGTTTTTATTTTTTGCGCTATAAACACAATATTTTTTAATTTTTGCTATAATAAATATCCAAATGTTTTCTTTAAAAAACTATTTTTTTCCTCAGTTTAGGCCGATATGTATTCTTCTATATATTTTTGGTAAAAAAAATCGCAATAAGCGTATATTGATTGGATTGCGCAAAAGTTATAGCGTCTACAAACTAGGTTATTGATTTATGGCATTTTTATGGCATTTAGGGGGCGATCAATGGGGTTAATTATGTTACCTATGGAGTGATTCTAACTGTAGGGGGATGGGACTCACAAGGGGAGGAGACCGATCGCTGTTCCTCTGTACTGGGAACACACGGATCACTCTCCTCTCACCTGACAGGATGTGGATCTGTGTGTTTACACACACAGATCCGCGACCCTGCTCTATGATGAGCAATTGCGGGTGCCAGGTGGATATCGTGGCCGTCAGGCACACGCATCGGGTCCCGAGTGATGCGGCGAGTGTGCGCTCGCTCTCTACAAAGCCAGGAAGCTGAGGACGTCATATGACAGGGGCCCGGAGGGACAAAGGGTTACTGCCGCCATCATATTACAATGGGGCGGTAGGGAAGTGGTTAATAAACACACACTCGAGGGGGCGGAGCCGGCGGCCGGAGCGGATGGTGTGCTGAGAGGTGAGCTCCGTCACAACAGGAGATCTACAGCAACTCACAGCGGTGATTGAGACCCTAAAATAGCTCATTCAGCTGGCGGAACACAGAGGGAACATATCATCCACAATGGCCAAACGCAAAGAGAGAGATGGACCCAGGAAACTGACCGATTTCTTTCCTCCTCTATCAGGCCGGGATAACCAAGATGGTGCCGCCGCGGGAAGCCACGCACCTCAGCAATATCAGGATCAGCCTGGTGCGGCCTACAGTGTACTGAGGGAGCAGCCTGAAACAAGTAAGCCTCAGCTTTTACCCTCATCCCCATCAAACAGCCCCATAAAGCAGAGACCGAGGCTAAGTGCTCCAGGGGATAATGATAGTGACAATGATGAGGCAGAAAGTGATATGGAGCAGACTGACACATACACGCAGAAGCTGGATGCTATGCCTGTCTCCGGTCAGCCCATGACTGACACTCTCATGAAAGAAATGATCCTGACTCTTAGGGGGGCTATACAGCAGGATATTGCTCATGTTACGCACTCCACACATAAAGAACTGTCTGCTCTGGGAGATAGGGTGCATTATGTTGAAACTAAAATGGGTGATTGCTCTGCGGCCCACAACGAACTTGTGGATGCTCATGTAGATTTGGAGGATGAATTGAAAGCCCTCCGTTTGAAGGTCTCGGACCTCGAAGACCACGCACGCAGAAACAATGTAAAGTTTAGAGGAGTCCCTGAATCTGTGAAGCCCCATGATTTGTGCTCCTTCATACAACAGTTAATGCTGAAAGCTATACCGTCCCTAACTGAGGCTGATATCATCATAGACAGAGCCCACAGGCTGCATAAACCACCGCACCTACCCGAGAAAATCCCCAGAGATGTAATTGCCAGAATACATTTCTTTCATGTAAAAGACCAGCTCATGAGATTTTCAAGGCAACACAGTACCCTCCCGGATCCATATGCTGGGATCACAATTTACGCTGATCTGTCACAAGCCACCATGGAAGCCAGAAACAACCTGATCCCAATTACAAAAATGCTGAGGAATCACAAGATTCTTTACAGATGGGGTTTCCCTGTCAAGATCGTTCTGGAAAAAAATAACGAATGGTATACCATATCCTCCCTGGACAAAGGCCTGGAGCTGCTACGCAAATGGGGGCTCCTGCCCCAAGAAGATTTTCCTGACCCGTTGGATCAGAGGACCTCCAGGTCAAGCCCCAACGCCTATCGCAAATGCCAGGAACAACCGTAATAAATAGCTGCCTCCTATAAGATGGCAGTGGCATATTTGAAGTACCAAAGCTCTGATGGTTTCCCCCTGAACCCCTCTTTCGCTCTTTCGTCTTTTTATGCTGACTTACAAGTCTCCTGTTGTTCGGCTAATAAGGTAAATACCTGATTGACCTTACCCCACTGTCGTTTTTGGGATTACCCCAAATCCACCATGGTGATGTTGACTGTTTTTTGTTGTTATTTTTTCACTCTTGAAGTTACTCTGCCCGTTTGTTTTTCTGATTTTTGGAGAGTCCATTTTCCTGTACTGATTTGCACAATACAGGATTCCAATGCTCTGGACATAATTCTCTACACAAGTCAATTCCTACTTTGTACCACTAGATGTCGAAAAAGCACCTTTGATGAATGTAATGACCCTTAAATTACTTTCTGTCAATGCCAAGGGACTTAATAGCCCGTTCAAACGTAGATCTCTTTGGAAAACTGCCCTGGACAAGAAATGTGATGTGCTATGTGTCCAAGAGACCCACTTCCTGGCTCAGAACCCTCCTAAGTGCTCCCATAATAAGTTTACACAGGTTTTCACTGCTAATAATTCTTGCAAAAAGAATGGTGTTTTGATTGCCACTAGTAACTCTATTTCTTTTAAGCTTATAGACAAAAAGATTGATGATAATGGACGGTATATCATCCTTATTGCTGAAATCAATAATGAATTATATACCCTGGTCAACGTGTATGCTCCAAACAAAACGCCGAAAAAATTCATCCGCAAAACTGTACAAAAAGTTAAAATGTTGAAAAAAGGTAATCTGGTAGTATGTGGAGCTTTTAATGTGATTATGAACGATGTACTTGACTCCTCCTCCTCTGTGGGGTGCAGGCAAAGACCGTCTCTGGGTAAGCTGTGTCTGGAGGAAGATCTATATGACCCGTGGCGATGCCTCTGCACCACAGCGCGGGACTACACTTATTTCTCTCCTGTTCATAAAACCTACTCTAGGATCGATTTCTTTCTTACAGATAAATACACATTACAAAAAGTGGCTAGTGCAGAAATCCACTCCATCACCTGGTCTGACCATGCCCCCATCACCATTGATATAGTAACCACTAATAAAATCAATTTCACTCCCCTTTGGCGTAACAATACCTACTTACTATCCCAGCCCCTTATCTGAGAGGAAGTTAGTAAAAAGCTAGACAAATTTTTTACTTTTAACGAAACCCCAGATACTCTCCCTTCCACAGTATGGTGCGCCCACAAGGCCTTTACGAGAGGCGCTTTAATCCAAATAGCTGCTAGAGAAAAGAGGAGAAAAAATAGGCTTATATCACAACTCCATGACCGCATTGCTGACTTGGAAGCTAAGCATAAACAGACTAATGATCAAGCCACACTCCAACAATTAAATTCCTGTAGGTAAGAACTAAGACTTGTATTGAGATCGGACTATGACATTTACTACAAAAAGCTTAAACTCTCTTTCTATTCACAGAACAATAGAGCAGGTAAGCTTTTGTCATCTCAAATAAAGAAACGACAATTGCGCAAAAAAAAATCCCACCACTAAACGTACCTACCATAATCCCAAAGATATTGCGAATACTTTTAAAGACTTCTATGCATCCCTATATAATCTTAAACAAGATAGGAACACTTATCAACCCACTGAAAAGGAAATCAACGATTTCCTAGGACGAGTACACCTCCCGGCTATAGATCAGATGTCCCTACAAAAAATTAATGAACCCTTTACAGAGGAAGAAATTAAAGAAGTAATTAAGAAGCTTCCTAAGCATAAATCCCCGGGAGCTGACGGTTTCTCGGCTGAATACTATCAAGCCTTCTCAGCAATACTTATTCCTAGGCTGGTGGACCTTTACAATTCAGCGGCAATGACTGGTACATTCCCCAAGGAAATGCTACAAGCTATTATAGTGACTATCCTGAAAACCGGAAAAGACCCCGCCCAACCTCAGAATTATAGGCCCATATCACTACTAAATTCGGATCTAAAAAATTTTGCCAAGATTTTAGCAAACAGACTGCTGCACATAACCCCCACACTCATAGGCCTAGACCAAGTTGGATTTGTCAAAGGCAGGCAGGCCCCGGATGGCACCAGGAAAATGTTAAACCTCCTCAAATACACTGAATTCACCCATTCACCTAGTGTTTTTGTAGCCTTAGACGCAGAAAAGTCGTTTGATAGAGTCCATTGGAAATATCTATCCAATACATTACATAAATTTGGATTTAGTGGCTTCTTACACTCAGCTATTATGTCTCTGTATACCAAACCATCCGCCAGAGTCTTTACCTCAGGCATGCTATCTGACCCCTTTGACCTTACAAATGGCACTAGACAGGGATGCCCACTCTCGCCAATAATTTTTTCATTAGCTATAGAACCTCTAGCAGAGCTTATCAGAACTACTAAAGACATTACAGGAACTCAAGTGGGGAATAAGGAGCACAAACTAGGACTCTTCGCAGATGATGTGATCCGTACTCTGACCAATCCCAAGACTTCCCTACTAAAAGCCACGGAACTTCTGCATGACTTTGGGAATATAACTTATTATAAAGTAAATACTTCTAAATGCTTTGCCCTACCCCTAAACATACCCGAAAAACGCATATCAGACCTAAAATCAGTATTCCCCTGTACCTGGGATGCACCTTCTATTACTTATCTAGGTATCCAACTGACTCACCCAACGTCCAATCTATATGCTACCAACTTCCTTCCCCTATTAGAGCAAATCAAATCCGAATTCGACCAAATCTCCAAGATCCAACTGACCTGGATAGGGAGGATAGCAGTCCTCCCGAAAATATTATACCTGTTTAGGACTATTCCGATCCATCTACCCCACAAATTCTTCTCCGACCTAGCTAAACAACTGAATAAATTTATTTGGTTGGACAAAAAGCCTAGAGTAGCACTAAAGACCCTCTACCTACATAAAAATGTAGGAGGTGTGGGTTTACCAAATGCCCATGCCTACTACATGGCTTCGTTATTAGACCAGCTGAAATATTGGTTCTCCTGCCAAGAGGACAACCTATGGAATCAAATAGAACGTGAGGTCACACCAGGTCATGACTTAACTGCACTACTTATGGCTCCTGCTATCCACTACAAACCCATAATACCTGATTACCCTCCCATAAAAGCAACGCTTGATGCGTGGTCTCTACTTATCAGGCGTAAATTCTTGGATGAACCTACTCGGAAATTGGCTATACCCTTAACGACATACACATTTCTCATTCAGAACTTCTCAACCCATCATTGGAAAAAAAAAGGGTATACATTACAATATTGCTGACATAACTCACCCTACGGAACTGGACAAATTTATGATACAACAAATCAAAATGTATAATAAAGCAAACCCATACACCCCCGCTGAACTACCCTTAGCCATATGGGACTATCTATTAAACAATAACAAGACCCCTGTCAGGGGAATTTCTTTGTGCTATAAATATTGTAACTTCCACACTAACCGAGTTAAAATTCCACCCATGCTTAAATGGGAAACAGAATTGCAATTATCATTTACACTACCACAATGGTTGGCAGCTGTTAAATACAATAGAATATCCTCAGCGTGTGTGGACCATTGGGACAATTCAAGCAAATTACTCCATAGATGGTATATTACCCCGATGCGCCTCCACACTATGAATCCTTCTCTGTCCCCACTATGCTGGAGGGAGTGCCAAATCAAGGGCAATCTCCTCCATATTATGTGGCACTGCAGCATATTGAAAAGCTTCTGGAGGGATGTTTTTCTGCTTATCTCTGATATCTCGGGGATACAGTTTACTCCGACCCGGAACTAGCCTTACTTACCATAGGAATAGAATCCTTTCCAACCTCATGCAGAAAGGTGGTGGTACATATACTACATGCGGCCCGCATCTCTATAGCGGCTAAGTGGAGAACGACAGCTCCTCCTACTAAATTGGAAGTCATTAATAGAGTTAATGTTCAGTGTCTGATGGAAAAAATGTTGGCCTACAAAGAGAATAGAGTACTCACTTATCAGAAATTTTGGAACATCTGGCCCCCAATTAACACCTCCCCTTAGCATTGACTGCTTTGTTTGCATTACTTATCTTGATAGCATGTGGTACAGTTATAGAAGATTTTTCAGAGCACGGCAATTAGACTTAGTGTAGATGTCTCCATTTATGTGTTCTCAGGTACTATTGTTATATAATTAGAACTAATGTTTATACATGAGGGCATCTAGCTCTCCTGCACTTAGTATTGCTTAGGTTATTTTTTCATTTGGTATTGTTTTGTTTTACTTTCTCTACTAGTATGTTTTAGTGACTTTACATTGATATCACTATATACGCATCTGGGAACGGCCACAGACTGGGCTGTACCCGAGATACCCGGACTTGGTTATTAGTAGCCTGTTCACAGTTTGATCCCGAAAGGGGTGACTGGCTCTTCGACCGATTTGCGGTTCTTTTTGTTATATCCGGGGCGACGTATTTACAACTATTATTCCAATGATAGTTCACACGGCTTAGAAGGGACAGATTGGTTTTCTACTTTTTGTTTTCGTTGTAATACCTGTTGATTAATGTATTTACATTATTGCACATCTGATATACTTGTACCTGTACTTTATTTGATTTTCTCAATAAAAAAAAAATAAGTTAAAAAAATAAATAAACACACACTCACCTGTCCCACAGTCCAGCGATGCAGCTGCCCGAAACCTCAGTTCTCTCCCTCTCCTCTCCGTGGCACAGGCATTGCAAGTGTGGGCACCCGGCTGTGACAGCTTACGGCTTCACAGCTGGGTGCGAACTGCAAAAAAACAAGAAGAGGCAGTGCCTCTGGGTGCAGACTGTATAACAGGTTTTAATAAATCAAGAGTTAAGTAGTAGCAACTCACATTTTTTCAGTAAAAACAGGCATGGTATAATCCCAAACAACGGGGGTGTTCAGTGTTGTCAATCCCTTTGTCAACCTATGGGTGTGCTCTCTTAGTAGTCATCTCGTGAATCGCTGGATGGTGCTCGGCCGGCTGCGGTGGATGGACGTCAAAACGAGGTATACAAGCTGGAATCCAGGCAAAGGGGGATGACGTCACTGGAATGCGGTGCGTTTCTGAGCGTGTTGTCCGTGAATGACGTGACGGCCGCACTCCTTTTTCAAGCTGATTGACAGGGACCAGTCACAGGAGATATATAAGGGGAGGGGAGGGGAGTGGCCAGTATGTGGAATTAGCCCTATGCAGTGGTGCATCAATGTATTGTAATGACGCGGCACATGAAAGGGAACGATATGTAAAAACAAGCTAAAATTACATATTGATGGCATCAGAAAAACATGATTAAAAGGCAAAATGGTGAGCAACAATCACAGGCTAAAATAAACATAGTTTGAAACACACACACAGTAAGAAAATAGTAAAAAAAAAATATGATAAAAAAACACAACAATATCAAGTTGAAACATATGAGAAGAAGTAGCAGTATATATATATATTAGCCTATATAGCAGGAATTGAAGGAGGGGATAATATGTAAATAATTGCGGATGTACCTGGTGCATGCAAGATAACTTGGGCAAGTGTAGTAATGAAACTATGGCAGGAGGATTGTTATGATGAGGCAAGGATGATAAATAATTTATTAGATTTATTTAATGAAAGGAATGGAAAAGGATAATATTAATGGATGGGAATTATTAATAGAATATATATGTATAATAGTATGGAGTGGTTATCGGACCGAACAGAGCTAAAAAAGGGGATGGGCAAAGTTGGGATATATAAAAATATATATATATATATATATATATATATATATATAAATATATGTACTGACAATATGGTGTGGGCAGAAGATGATGTGTGTATGCGTGTGTACAGTAGTGATGAGCCGAACACCCCCGGGTTCGGTTCGCACCAGAACCCGCAAACGGACCGAAAGTTCGCACAAACTTTAGAACCCTATTAAATACAATGGATGCGAACGTTCGAAATCTAAAGTGCTAATTATAACGACTATTATGCATGTTATTGTCCTAAAAAGGGTTTGGGAACCCGGGTTCTGCACCAGGGGACATGTATCAATGCAAAAAGAAGTTTTAAAAACGGCCGTTTTTCTGGAGCAGTCATTTTAATGATGCATAAAGTGAAAAAAAAAAAAGTCAAATATTACTTTAAATATTGTACCTGGGGGGTGTCTAAAGTATGCCTGTGAAGTGCCACGTGTTTCCCATGTTTAGAACTGTCCCTGCACAAAATTACATTTCTAAAGGAAAAAAAGCCATTTAAAACTGCTTGCGGCTTTAATGTAATGTCTGGTCCCGGTAATATGGATGAAAATCTTTAAGAAAAATGACATAGCTACCCCATCACACCCCCCCCCCCTTACCCCAGCCCATTACCAGCCCCTTTGGGTCTTGTATGGATATTAAGGGGAACCCCGCACACAAAATAAAAAAGGCCCTATATACTCTGAACAGCCGTATACAGGCGGTGCATACAAGACAGGGACTGTAGGTTTGTTCTTATGTAGAATCTGTTTGTAATTTTGAACAGGTACATTGTTTAAGTGTAGCTCCAGCCAAAAAATATATTTTAAGCTTTTTGGAAAACATAGGGAAGGGTTATCACCCCTGTAACATTTGTTTTGCTGTCTGTGCAGTGTGCACCTGTTCAGAACAGTTCACCTCACTTTCCGTCCTAATGATAAATGTTTTTTGAAAATTTGGGGTTTTTATTGAAACAAGAATTGGTGATAAAGAATCAGTGTAGAGGAGACACTTTTTTTTCCCATATTAACTCTTACAGGAGAGAATTTGCCTTCCTAGGGGTAGATTTCCTCTCACTTCCTGTTGTATTCTTCCGTTTGCAAGGAGGAGTCGTTTGTAAGTTGGATGTTTGAAAGTAGGGGCCTGCCGTATATACTCAGCTGAAATTTGCCCCTTACATGTTGGTGTTGCCACAACACTGTGAGCCCTCACAGTTACTCTTGGTGGGCGCATGAATGGGCCCTGCTGTGAATTATTAGATCAAGAATTGTAATTGCATGCCCCTGTTGAACAGGGGCTGAAAAATTGGGCTTTTGGTGGTGGTGTTGACACAACACTGTAAGGCTTCACAGTTAGTCTTGGTGGGCGCAGGAATGGGCCCTGCTGTGAATTATTAGATCAAGAATTGTAATTACATGCCCCTGTTAAACAGGGGCAGAAAAATTGAGCCTTAGGCACTGGTGCCACAACACTGCAACCCTTCACAGATATTGTACTTGGAGCGCAGCAATGAGCCCTGTTGCAAAGTATTGCAACAAAAATTGTAATTACACGCCCCTGTTAAACAGGGGCTGAAAAATTGGGCCTTAGGCACTGGTGCTGGTGCCACGACACTGCAACCACTCCCAGATACTCTACTTGGAGTGCAGGAATGAGCCCTGCTGCAAAGCATTGCATAAAAAATTGTAATAACACACCCCTGTTAAACAGGGGCTGAAAAATTGGGCCTTAGCCACTGGTGGCGGCACCCAGAAACAAAAATGTTCTTCCAAGCTATCATCGTCAATCGGATCATTGAGGAGGAGGAGGATAGTCAGTCAACATAACAGGACAAACTCTCAGCATCAGCATCAGTCTTGAAGGGATGTGACATTTGAAAATAAATTAGTCTGTTATATCAGCTTCAGGTGTTTGGTAGCTGGTGGTGATCCAAGACTGGTTCATCTTTATGAAGGTCAGTCGATCAACAGAGTCGGTGGACAGGCGCACCCTGTGATCCGTGACAAATCCTCTAGCAGCACTGAATGTGCGTTCTGAAAGAACGCTGGATGCAGGACAGGCCAGTAGCTCAATTGCATACTGTGCAAGCTCTGGCCAGTGATCCATCCTCAAGACCCAGTAAGCCAGAGGATTTTCGGTGGGGAAGGTGTCCAAGTCTGACCTTGCCCCTAGGTATTCCTGCACCATGTATATCAGACGCTGGCGATGGTTGCTGGAACCGATCATACCTTGGGGCTGCGGACTAAAGAATTGTCTGAACGCTTCGGTCAGACGGCCACCTTCCCCACCGCTCCTTCTTTGACTGACCGAAGCCTCAGCAACTCGTTGTCCAAGATCAGGAGTTTGTAACCTCCCAGTCTCTGGGAACGCGTTGCACAGACCTTTCTGCAAGGCCTCCCGGAGTTGTCTCATCCTCTGCTCCCTCTGCGACGGTAAGATAAGGTCCGCAACCTTACCCTTGTACCGTGGATCAAGGAGAGTGGCAAGCCAGTAATGGTCCCTCTCCTTGATCCGAAGAATACGAGGATCCTTCCGCAGACTTTGCAGGATCAGGGGGGCCATGCAGCGTAGGTTAGCTGAGGCATTCAGTCCGGAGTCCTCTGGGTCACTAAGGATGACATGATCCGCAGCCACCTCCTCCCAGCCACGTACAAGTCCACTGGTTTCTTGGGACTGTAAATCATCCCTAAAAGACTGCTGCTGATGATGCTGAGTGCCAGGCTCCACCTCCATGCTGACACAATCCTCCTCCTCTTCTTCCTGTGCGATGGGTGGGACAGAAGGAACACTGTCTGGGTAAAGGGGGCCTTGAGAGGCAAGGAAGTCCTCCTCTTCCTGCCTCTGTTCTGCCTCAAGTGCCCTGTCCATTATTCCACGCAGCGTATGTTCCAACAGGTGGACAAGAGGTACAGTGTCACTGATGCATGCACTGTCACTGCTCACCATCCTCGTGGCTTCCTCAAATGGTGCCAGGACAGTGCATGCATCCCTGATCATGCCCCACTGGCGTGGTGAAAAAAAAACCGAGCTCCCCTGACCCTGTCCTGGTGCCGTAGTTGCACAGGTACTCATTGATGGCCCTCTGCTGCGTGTGCAGCCGCTGCAGCATGGCCAACGTTGAGTTCCACCTGGTGGGCATGTCACATATAAGGCAGTTCTTGGGCAGGTTCAACTCCTTTTGCAGCTCAGCCAGGCGAGCACTGGCATTATAAGATCTGCGGAAATGCACACAGACTTTCCTGGCCTGCCTCAGGACATCCTGTAAGCCCGGGTACCTGCCCAAGAACAGCTGCACCACCAGGTTAAGGACGTGAGCCACACAGGGCACATGGGTCAGTTGTCCCTGTCGGAGAGCGGAGAGGAGGTTGGTGCCATTGTCGCAAACTACCATTCCTGGCTTAAGCTGGCGTGGCGTCAACCACCTCTCGGCCTGCCCCTGCAGAGCAGACAGAACCTCTGCCCCAGTGTGGCTCCTGTCCCCCAAACACACCAGCGCAAGCACGGCATGGCATCTTTTTGCCTGCGTACTTGCGTAGCCCCTTGAACGCCTACGGAGCACCGCTGGTTCCGAGGACAAAGCACAGGAAGAGGCCACGGAGGAAGAAGAAGAGGAGGGGGTGGAGGACAGAGGTGTGTCACAACCAGTAGTAGCATTTTGGAGGCATGGCGGTGGAACAACCTCCAACACTACTGCACCTTGTCCTGCATCCTTCTCAGCTGCCAAAAGAGTGACCCAATGGGCCGTGAAAGAAAGGTAACGTCCCTGTCCATGCCTGCTGGACCATGAGTCAGCGGTAATATGCACCTTACCGCTGACCGCCCTGTCCAGCGAGGCCAAGACATTGCCTTCCACATGTCGGTAGAGAGCCGGAATCGCCTTCCGTGAGAAAAAGTGGCGTTTGGGAACCTGCCACTGAGGAACCGCACATTGCACAAACTCACGGAAGGGGGCCGAGTCTACCAACTGAAAAGGCAGCAGTTGAAGCGCTAGCAATTTAGCCAAGCTAGCATTCAACCGCTGGGCATGTGGATGGCTGGGAGTGAACTTCTTTCGACGGTCCAGCAGCTGGGGCAGGGAAGTTTGCCTACTACAATCGGACGTTGGTGTACTGCTAGCAGAGTGGCTGCAAGTACTTGGCTGTGACACACCTAATTCTACACCTTCATTACTCTCAGTGCAGGTTTCAGAGAGGACTGAAGGTATAGTGGGGTTGGAGATCCCAGCTGATACGGTGCAAGGAGAGGTACGCTTTGTTCTTTGGTGTGGGTCTTTAAGGTAGGCTTGCCAACGAGCTGCATGGCAGGTCAACATATGTCTGGTCAAGCATGTGGTGCCCAAGCGGCTGATGTTTTGGCCACGCGATATACGCTTGAGACATATGTTGCAAACAGCAGCTGTGCGATCTGATGCACTCGCCTCAAAAAAGGCCCACACCAAAGAACTTTTTGAATAACGGGCATAGGCAGCGCCCTGCACAGGCGGAGCTCTGCGGTGTGATTCCGTCAGTGTGCTGCCCTTACGCTGGCCACCCAAGGGCATCCTGCCTCATTGGAGATGTGCCTCCTCCTTATCCTCCTCCTCCTCCTCTCTCCTATTAGGCACCCACGTGGAGTCAGTGACCTCATCATCCCCTCCCTCCTCATCACTGGAGCCAATCTGGCAGTATGCTGCAGCTGCTGGAACATGACTGCCAGATTGGTGTTCTTCTTGAGCATCCCCTCTCTCTGCTTTCACGCTACTGCCTTCCTCTAGCTGGGTATCATCATCAGACCCTTCGAAACGCTGGGCATCCTCCTGGAGCATGTACCCAACACTGTGCTCAAACAGTTCGGGGGACTCCTCAGGAGGAGGACATGGTGGGTCTAGGGAAGGAGTGACTGATGATGACATTGATACCAGGGAAGAGGACGCTTTGGCAGCTGCTTTGCCAGTACCCTGAGCCTGGGTGAGAGAGGATGAGGAGGATGAGGAGGGCTTGGTCATCCACTCTACCAAGTCTTCGGCATGATGTGGCTCAACATGTCCAGCTGCCGAAAAGAAGGACAAGCATGTCCCATGGCCATGTGCTGATGACAATGCACCGCGTCCACGACCAGCACTGTTGCCCCCAGACACAGAGCCTGCTTGCCCTCTTTTATTGGCTCCTGACTGTCTGCCTCTCCTTGTTTGCCTTCCAGACATTCTAATGGCCTGCAGGGAGATGGGAAAACCAGCAATAAGGGGTAGCTTCAGGTGTATACTGTGCAGGAGGCTTAGCAACAATGACACTGACACTGTCCCCTGCCTATCCTTCTCTCTCCCTGCACACAAGGTTTAGCAAAGAATAGGACACTGACACTGTCGACTGCCTATCCTTGTCTGTCCCTACACACAAGGTTTAGCAATATGGTTCAGCACACTAGGTTTAGCAAAGAATATGACACTGACACTCTCCCTGCCTATCCTTCTCTGTCCCTGCAAACAAGGTTTAGCAAAGAATATGACACTGACACTCTGCCTACCTATCCTTGTCTGTCCCTACACACAAGGTTTAGCAATATGGTTCAGCACACAAGGTTTAGCAAAGAATATGACACTGACACTCTCCCTGCCGATCCTTCTCTGTCCCTACAAACAAGGTTTAGCAAAGAATATGACACTGACACTCTACCTACCTATCCTTGTCTGTCCCTACTAACAAGGTTTAGCAAAGAATATGACACTGAGGCCTCGTACACACAGCCGAGATTCTCGTCGAAAAAAACATGTCGTTTTTTTCGACGAGATTCTTGGACAAGAAAATTGTCCCGGCCGAGTGTACACACGCTCGATTCAAAGAACCCGCGGTTCTTTGAATGGAGCGTACGCGGTGACGTCATCGACTACGACGAGCATGCGCTCATCACATTCGATGCCGCCGCCGCCATCTTGGTATACCCTACGCATGCCTAGGAAGCTACCGCGCATGCGTCAAATTCATTTCGAACATGCGCGGGCTTCCGGGAGGACAGGTAAGTGTACACACACTCACTTTTCTCGTCGAGAAACATGCCGATGAGAATCTTGACGAGAAAATAGAGAGCAGGTTCTCTATTTTCTCGTTGAGGTTACTTGTCGGTTTTCTCGACGAGAAACCATACACACGAACGAGTTTCTAGGCAAGACATCTCTGCCAGCAAGTTTCTTGCTGGTTCTTGCCGAGAAACTCGGTCGTGTGTACGAGGCCTTACACTCTGCCTACCTGTCCTTGTCTGTCCCTACAAACAAGGTTTAGCAAAGAATATGACACTGACACTCTCCCTGCTGATCCTTGTCTGTCCCTACACACAAGGTTTAGCAATATGGTTCAGCACACTAGGTTTAGCAAAGAATATGACACTGATACTCTCCCTGCCTATCCTTCTCTGTCCCTACAAACAAGGTTTAGCAAAGAATATGACACTGACACTCTGCCTACCTATCCTTGTCTGTCCCTACACACAAGGTTTAGCAATATGGTTCAGCACACAAGGTTTAGCAAAGAATATGACACTGACACTCTCCCTGCCGATCCTTGTCTGTCCCTACACACAAGGTTTAGCAATATGGTTCAGCACACAAGGTTTAGCAAAGAATATGGCACTGACACTCTCCCTGCCTATCCTTCTCTGTCCCTACAAACAAGGTTTAGCAAAGAATATGACACTGACACTCTGCCTACCTATCCTTGTCTGTCCCTACACACAAGGTTTAGCAATATGGTTCAGCACACAAGGTTTAGCAAAGAATATGACACTGACACTCTCCCTGCCGATCCTTGTCTTTCCCAGCACACAAGGTTTAGCAAAGAATATGACACTGACACTCTCCCTGCCTATCCTTCTCTGTCCCTACAAACAAGGTTTAGCAAAGAATATGACACTGACACTCTGCCTACCTATCCTTGTCTGTCCCTACACACAAGGTTTAGCAATATGGTTCAGCACACAAGGTTTAGCAATATGACACTGACACTCTCCCTGCCGATCCTTGTCTGTCCCTACACACAAGGTTTAGCAAAGAATATGACACTGACACTCTCCCTACCTATCCTTCTCTGTCCCTACACACAAGTTTGAGGTACAAATAGCACTGACACTGTCCCTGCCTATGTAACTCTTTCCCTGCTCCGGAACACACTACACCAGGCCGCCGTGCTGGTGGCCTTTTATAGTGTGGGGCGTGTACTAAACCCCCTCAGCAATAATTGGCCACAGGCATCCTGCCTGTGGCAAATCATTGCTCTCCTCGCTGCTGGCGCTGTGATTGGCCAAGCATGCAGGGTCACAGTGCATGCTTGGCCAATCACAGCGCTGGGATTACACTGCGATGGCGCAGTGTATTGTGGGCCGTTCGCGTCACTCGAATTTGTCGCGAACGGCCGATGTTCGAGTCGAACCTATGTTCGACTCGAACACCGAGCTCATCCCTAGTGTACAGCATAAATATGGACATACGGGCATAATATATATGTGTGTATTAGGGATGAGCCAAACACCCCCTGGTTCGGTTCGCATCCAGAACATGAGAACAGGCAAAAAATGTGTTTGAACACGCAAACACCGTTAAAGTCTATGGGACACGAACATGAAAGAGGTTAATATACAAGTTTTTGTCATAAAAAGTGTTTGTATCAATGCAAAAAAAGTTTTAAAAACGCCTTTTTTTTGGGAGCTGTGATTTTAATAACGCTTAAAGTGAAACAATAAAAGTGAAATATTCCTTTAAATTTCGTACCTGGGGGGTGTGTATAATATGTCTGTAAAGTAGCACGTGTTTCCCGTGCTTAGAAAAGTCCCTGCACAAAATGTCATATCTGAAGGAAAAAAAGTAATTTAAAACTACTCACTATAATGAATTGTCGGGTCCCTTCAATACAGATAAAAGTCATTGAAAAAAACGTCATGGGTTCCCCCCTTCGCCCCCTGCTACTCCAACTTGGCTATGAGTTTTTGGGAAAACCAATACATTCACCATAATAACCCCTTTTTGGCCAACATCATATTTTTTGGAAGATATATTGATGATCTCATCATTATTTGGGATGGCACCCCCGACCTCATCAACTCGTTTGTTAAGCACTGTAATGACAATACGTATGGATTGTCATTCACATATGAAAGCAACCAGACCTCTTTAGCCTTTTTAGACTTGGAGCTTGGACACGATGGACAAGAAATATATGCCTAGAATTACCCAAAGCCCACAGCTGGTAACTCATACCTACATTTCAAAAGTTGCCACTACCCAAAATGGGTTCAAAACATCCCTAAAGGCCAATTCTGCCGCCTCAGACAAAATTGTACAAGAGCTACCGACTACATCCAACTTAGTGTTAATCCAAAAAACTAATTTCTGGAGAAACAATATCTAGTGGAAGAAGTGTATCAACTATACCTCCATGGAAAACCCATCAAAACTAACCTACCCCCCAGAGACTGCTCAAGCAGGTTTATTACCACCTTCCACTCTAAGCATGAAAAAATTGAAAAAATATTGTCCAATCATTGGGACATCCTGCAACAAGACCCTCATCTCAAAACCATCCTTCCTCCACACCTGAGAGTCACATACCGAAGGGCCCCCAACCTCAAGAATAAAATTGCCCCCAGCAAAATCAAAACCACTCTGGTTTTTTCTCCAGCACCCACTCTCATACCCATAGTAGGGATGTACCAATGTCGCAAAAAACTTTGTTAGACGTGTAAATTTGTAGAACACGGTCAGAAATCGTTCTGTACCAAAGGAAACACTTATCCTTTGAAAGACTTCAAAAACTGCTCCTCAGATTACGTAATGTATGGCCTCACCTGTCCATGTGGCCTAATCTATGTCGACCGTACTATCCGGCCCCTCAGACAGAATTTTGGAGAGCATAGGAGGTACATTGAGGGTGGGACGGATCCACACAGTGTCCCTAGACACGTTGCTGTGGCCCACAAATGTTCCACCACCGGTCTGAGGGTCTGGGTCATAGAACAGATCTCCAGATCTCTCTCGACGGCTGAACTTTTTAAAAAACTATGCACCAGAGAGACCTATTGGATCTACAGTCTTGATGCCCTCTCGCCAGGAGGAATTAATGAATGTATTGAAGTATCCACTATCCTCTAATGCCCAGTATTCTTTATCTTATCCCTGTTTTTGTAGCCACTTTAAAATTATTCTATATATATTACTGTATACTATTATATTTATTTTTAATCTTATCTGCCATGACCTCTATGATATCTAACCACCTTTTCCATATATAATCTATAGGTTGGTCTCCCATCCATTCCCTTACCCTTTCCATGGGGGTGGCGGGTATTTTGTGAGTATGGTTGCACACACCCTTTATCTCCCCCCTTCATTCCATTTTCTCCCCCCTTTTTTCAAACCCTTCCCCCTCCCCTTTCCCTCCCCCCCTCCACCACCCGTCCTTTCTTCCCTTTTCATTCCCCTCCCCTCCCCTCCTCCTTCCCACCCCCTTTCCCCTTCCAGACTTCCGCCCAAACACCATTGGGCAGAAGTCTGCAGTGTTTTCGATTGGAGTGGAGAGGCGGGCATACGTGAAGAAGGGTGAGACACACATAGTTGGTCGGTCCGCCGAGACCGCAATACAACGCGGCTACCTGTCATATGCCTGTCTGGTGTTTTTGAAGTGATTTTGCTGAAGTGCCTAACTTTGATCTGCTAGATGTGAGTGAATCCATTGAAGGCTACCTGTACTGTGTTATTTTAATAAAAGTTTTTACGTACTTCACTATTGGAGGCATTTTGTTTTTTCATGTGGGAGACTTGACTGACCTACTAAACTTTGTTTTGGATCTGTCTTTGATACCCTGAGGGGTGACTAAGCTGTAAGGCCGAGCATGAGAGTGCGAGGCATATCCTATTGGTGAGTGCAAGTCCTTAGGGAGTGGAATCACTAATTACGCTGGTGTGGTGAAGGTTTATTCAGGAGAACACAGGAAGAATTGTATGCAATTTTGAAGTCACCATATTTGGAACACTTGTTTCACTGATGGTTTGAAAACACCATTGGAATGTTATGGACACTAATCAATGAATTTTGTATGCACATATATTTTTGAGAGTATATGTTTATATATATTTTTCACATTTATATATATATTTTTTTCACATATATGTACATTTTTATATAGGATATATATAGTTTGTAGTATTTAGATCTGTGTTGTGATACATAAAGCGCTACTAATTTTGGTTATTCAATTTTTTTTTCATTACCGTATTTATCGGCGTATAACACGCGCCGGCGTATAACACGCACCCCAAGTTTAGCAGGGAATTTTAGGGAAAAAAACTTTTAGGAGGTAAGTTTAAGAAAAAAAAATTACATTTAGATGCAGCCTTACCAGTGTCATTTGCAGCCTTGTCACAGTGCAGCCTTGCCAGTGTCCATTGCAGCCTTGCCCAGTGTCCAGTGCAGCCTTGCCAGTGTCCAGTGCAGCCTTGCCAGTGTCCAGTGCAGCCTTGCCAGTGTCCAGTGCAGCCTTGCCCAGTGTCCAGTGCAGCATTGCCAGTGTCTAGTGCAGCCTTGCCAGTGTCCATTGCAGCATTGCCCAGTGTCCAGTGCAGCATTGCCAGTGTCCAGTGCAGCCTTTGCCAGTGTCCAGTGCAGCCTTGCCAGTGTCCAGTGCAGCCTTGAATTTAAATTTGGCGCCGCCGAGATCGCCGCTGATACAGGGCGGAGCGCGGCGAACGCCGCTGAGAACGCAGGGATGGGCGGAGCCGAGATACACATAGCCGAGTGTATTCGGCTATACTCGGCTTTTCTCGGCTTCGCTCACAGTCACGCCGAGTCCCGCCCTATGATGGACATATCACAGGTCCAATGGCGGGACTGGGCATGACTGTGAGCGGAGCCGAGAAAAGCCGAGTATAGCCGAATACACTCGGCTATGTGTATCTCGGCGGCGATCGCTCCGCTCCGCTCACAGTCAGCGGAGATCGCCGGGGATAGGTGAGTATCGGCGTATAACACGCACCCACGATTTTCCCCTGATTTTAAGGGGAAAAAAGTGCGTGTTATACGCCGATAAATACGGTATATGTTTTTGTAAAGTAGCAGCTAGCAGGGTGTTTTGGTCTGAATTTAGCAGACTCGCTCCTGAAGCGCAGTGGAGTGTATAAGGGAAGAAGAGGGGAGTTTATTTCTTTTTGTACACTATTATGTTTATTTTAGCCTGTGATTTTTGCTCACCATTTTGCCTTTTAATCATGTTTTTCTGATGCCATGAATATGTAATTTTAGCTTGTTTTTACATATCGTTCCCTTTCATGTGCCTCGTCATTACAATACATTGATGCACCACTGCATAGGGCTAATTCCACATACTGGCCACTTCCCTCCCCTTATATATCTCCTGTGACTGGTCCCTGTCAATCAGCTTAAAAAAGGAGCATGGCCATTACGTCATTCACGGCCAGCACGCTCAGAAACGCGTCGCATTCCGGTGACGTCATCCCCTTTTGCCTGGATTCCAGCTTGCATACCAAGCCTCGTTTTGACGTCCATCCACCGCAGCCGGCCGAGCACCATCCAGCATTTCATGAGATGACTACTGAGAGAGCACACCCATAGGCTGACAAAGGGATTGACAACACTGAAGACCCCCGTTGTTTGGGACTATACCATGCCTGTTTTTACTGCAAAAATGTGAGTTGCTACTACTTAACTCTTGATTTATTAAAACCTGTTATACAGTCTGCACCCAGAGGCGCCTTCTCTTCTTGTTTTTTTCAGTGTCTTGGGAACATGGTTTCTGTTCCCCCTGGATGGCTGCCATGAGTGTTGACTATTCCCCCTCTTCTCCCCCCTCCCCCTTCCCTGTTGCCTGTTCTGACATTGAAGCATAATGGTGCCTGTATTGCCATCGTGCATAATTTATAGACTTCCGTACTATAAATCATACAGAGTGGACTTGAAGTCTCTTTGTGCATACATTTTATGCTAATTCAGCACTTTGTTTTCAAATTATATATTGAATATACTGTTTCAGTCTTTGCGCCATTTACTTGTATTGGGTGCGAACCTTCTCAGCGGCAATCTTCTGGGACCTGTGACGCATCGCAGGAGATAGCAGGGAGGAAAGGGGGAGAGGAGGAGTCGCCTAGGCGGCGAAAGCGGAAGTGGAAGCTGGGTACCTGTCAAAACGTAGTACCCGCTCCCCCCGAAAAAAATTACATACCAAATTTGGCATGTAAAGGGGTGAGGAGTGCTTAAATAGGAAGTTCCAGTTGTGGGTGGAACTCCGCTTTAAGCAAGATCTGTGCTTTATTAGCTGCAGTGAAGAGAGACCTGTCACCTGCCCATGTTATTACATTGGAGGTTTTTTAGCCTACTTGTGATAATAATAAAGCTAAATGACAACAAATAAAAACAGTGTAAAAATAAAAAAAAGTGTAATGAAAAAATAAGAAAAATAACATTAGCAGTGTAGGGCAAGCACATGTATGTGAGCATAAATTGCTCCACACATGTGAGGCATCAATGCAATAATCAAAGTGAGTACAAACAAATGGCAACCACCCCAACCTATAACTGGCCTTAACAGCAAGGAGTACATGGAAGGGCGATGCATGTCAATCAAAAATTAATAATTATTAGCTCAACTTACCAGCCAGCCTGCAAAAAACCGAATCGTCTTGTCCAACAGTTCACATTCAAAACAGGGGTTTAGTTTGCACACATTTGCTATTGTTAATGCCTAAGCACAATTAAAAAAAAATTACATGTATTAATAAAACTGTACATATCATCACAACTACTTTGTGCATTCAGGTGGATTATACCTTGTTTTTTTTTAGGACAACTTGGGCTTTCATTAGGTGGTAAATGGTAATGGATATCTTCTGATTTTTTTTATTATCAAAGGAAAACTCGCCCAAAATATAAAAAAATTATAATTTATGTTTGATTTACTTGTATATTGTCTTCAAAAATTTGAAAATCTGAAATAATAATTAACTAATAATAACTTAACTATTACTAACTATTAAATTTTAGGTTGGAATTTCCTTTCAAATTTGGCTGTTAGTGAACATAACGAATACAAATTTTTCCGAAAGTTACGAATTATCTAAACGAATGGAACGTAACAAATTAATAATAATAAATAACAATAATAATAATAAAAACATTTTATTATTAATATTATTTATTATTAATTTGTTCCGTTCCATTTATTTAGATGTTATTTTGGATAATTCATAACTTTAGATAAATTTATATTCGTTACGTTCACTAACAGCCAAATTTGAAAGGAAATTCCAATAATTTAATAGTTAGTAATTATTAGTTAGTTATTTTTTAGAATTTTGGGATTTTCTTTCTTATTTTCAGATTTACTAATTTAAGAATTTACAAATTTTCTAATTTAAGAATTTACACATTTTCTAATTTACGAATTGCGAACATAACGAATGACCCAAAAAAAAACACAAAAAAACACGAATGAAACGAAAACGAAAAACCAAACACATTTTTCGGCAGTGCATGCAATGCCAAGATGCAGCAAGCAATACCAGCAGACTATTATCATGTATTAAAAAAGGGTATTTACTCAAGAGATACAGCTACAGTATAATTTTATCACTTTACAAAACTCTGGTACTCAAGAACATCCTTGAACTGGAGAGAGTTCAGAGAAGGGCAACAAAGCTAATAAGGGGACTGGAAGACTCCAGGTCTGAGGAATGACTAAGAAAAACAGTCTCCTGCGCTCAGAAGTTTGGTCTCTTGGTGACACAACCAGAGTGTTCCGTTTAGAAGGAAAATGCCCAGAGGTCTTGCTGCCCTCCTCAGAATATTTGGTATTCTTCGGACTGGAAAAAAAAGGGAAAAGAGAGGGCGCACCGACCTAGTGCATTACCAAAGGCTGGTTTATTAAAAATATATTTAAAAGATCATGAATACTCACAAACAAAGGCAAATAAAAGGCACATAATATTCCATCCAGGGATATGGCCTCTTCCTGGAACCGAATGAGCAGATGATCGAAGAATCAAGATGATAAATATTTTACAGCTATGGCTGACGCGTTGCGGGAGCGAGCCCCCTTCTTCAGAGCCAAAAAGAATGATAGTACCTGGTGCCAGGTACTATCATTCTTTTTGGCTCTGATTTCTTTACTCACTTTGTTTGTGAGTATTCATGATCTTTTAAATATATTTTTAATAAACCAGCCTTTGGTAATGCACTAGGTCGGTGCGCCCTCTCTTTTCCCTTTTTTCTGAGGAATGACTACCACCATTAAACCTATTCTCCCTGGAGAAGAAATGCTTGAGAGGTGATATGGTTTCCATATACAAATATCTAAATGGTGATTCTAGCATTAGGAGAAAACGATTCAGTCTCAGGTCGCTTAACTCCTTCACGCCGACTTAACACATATATGCAGCCTCACTGGATTGGGCTTTTTGTTCTGGGGCCACATATATGCATATCTGCAGGGCCGACACAAGGGGTGGGTGGAAGGGACACCTGCCCTGGGCGGTGTCCCAATATGCAGTGAGGGGGGGCGCATTGGGAGCTTCCACAGTTCTTCTAAGTCCTGCCTCATTGACAGGAGTAAAGCCCTGTAAACACGACCGGGAGTCTCGTCGAAAAAAAACGTCGGTTTTCCCAACGGGATTCCTGCCAAGCTTGACGGGATTCTGCCAAGCTTGTCTTGCGTACAGACTGACATTCAAAATCCCATTGTTTTCAAGCCCGGTGACGTACGACGGCACTATAAAGGGGAAGTTCCATTCCAATGGCGCTACCCTTTGGGCTTGCTTTTGCTGATCTCGTGTTAGTAAAAGTTTGGTGAGAGACGATTCGCGCTTTTCAGTCTTCGTGCATTCAGTTAGTTTTTCTGCAGTTCAGTTTGTGCTTGTGGGTTCGTATCTTGTCTTTCAGGGCATGTAGTCAGGTCGTATCTGTTTTTCAGTGCGTTCTTGTCCGCTCGTTTCTGAATTTCAGGTCGTTCTTCATAGGCCTTGCTGTTCTTCAGTGCGTTCTGTTAGTTTGTTCTGTCCAGCCGACCGTTTTCAAGCTATGTTGCGGGGACGTTCTCGTCGCCGAGTTCGTGCTTTGCATGCGTTTGGTGTTGGTCTTCTTGCTCCTCACCATGAACAGGGTGAGGAGCAGTTCATGGACCAATAATTGGTTGCTCCAGCGTGACCAATTCTGTCACATGCCTTTGCTGGAATTTTCTCCGGATGACGGACCCTGTTTTTCAGCATCTGTTGGCTTTGGTGTCCCCCTATATCACGAGGCAGGACACTGTCATGCGGGAAGCCATCACTGCTGAGCAGAGGCTAGTCGCCACGTTGCGCTACCTGGCGACAGGGAGAAGCCTGCAGAACCTCAAGTTCTCAACAGGCATCTCCCCCCAGGCTCTGGGGATCATTATCCCAGACACCTGTTCTGCCATCATCCAAGTCCTGCAGAAGGACTATATTAAGGTAAGTTTTCTCCTTGAACATCACATTCTATGTATATAATGATTGTTAATGTACTGTATTTCTTTCATCATTCCCTAATTACCATGATTGTAATATGCTGTGAATGTCCTATTTGTCCTCATGCATGCTGTAAGCCTTTAATGCTCCTTTTTTGGCCTGCATGCATATTTTACTTCACTAACCTCTCCAGCATGCTATCCTGGGCCCATACACACCTGACCTAGTCACTTACCAATGTATTTAGTCAACTCCATTGTAATGCTTTACCCTAAACACCCCCTAAAATGTCTCACAATTTTATGTTTCACATTAAATTCAGACAGAGTGGTAGAGGTTATTTTTTGGGTTCACAAACTCCTCTATATCCCCCCCCCTCCAATTTTTTCAATAAGCCATCAGAGGGGGTGAGGAATTTGATAAGTGGGCCTTATATTTTTTGCCATTAAAAAATCATAAACAATTTATACTGATGTTGGCCAAGAATGTTTTTTGTCTAATCTGCTAGCAATGTTATGTGCAAAAGTACTAATATTTTTTTTTTCTTGTTTGACTCCAAAGCTTCCTTCCACGCCACAGGAATGGCAGACCGTGGCATCCCAGTTTGCCCTGCGGTGGGACTTTCCTAACTTCGGAGGGGCAATTGATGGGAAGCACGTCCGCATCGTGCCGCCACCCCATTAAGAGTCTTATTATACAATTACAAGGGGGTTCATATCATCATGTTGATGGTGGTGGTATCAGCACACTATGAATTCCTCTATGTGGACGTGGGGAAGAATGGCCGGATGTCAGATGGGGAGTCTTCAACCAGACAGAGTTTGCCCTGCGTCTCCAGTCTGATATCCTGGCATTGCCACCGGATGAGGACAATCAGGAAGGACTCCCCTTCATGTTTCTGGCTGATGAAGCCTTTGGTCTGGGACCACACCTGATGAGGCCATTCCCTCAGAGGACCCTCACCCCGGAGAGGAGGGTTTTAACTACCGGCTGGCCAGAGTCCGAAGGGTTGTTGAGAATGCCTTCGGGATAATGGCCAGCCGGTTCTGCCTGTTTTTGACTTCAATCAATATGGCGGAGTATAAACGCAACCACATTGTGTTTTTCTGCTGCATCCTGCACAATTATTTGCATAAAACATGCACCCAATTATCTTGCCACAGCTGGGCCTGAGCCCGGACTTTCATCAGCAGAGAATATCCTGCTGGGCCTAAAATTTGGCCGTTCTGGCTTGCCCCCCCAAAGTGCTCATCAAGTTCGGCAGCAATATGTTGAATATTTCACAGGTGGGGGGGGGGGCATTCCTATGCCAGCCAATGTCTAAATACTTTTTTTCACAATACAAAAATAAATCTGATTTAATGTTGTTTTTGATGTATTGCTTGTGTTTCTTTTAGCTGTCTTCTAGTGCACTTGTAGTGGCAAGTGGATTTTCCTTTAGTAAATACCAACCATTGCTGCTGTAAACACCCAAAATAACACCAAAAAAGCTTAGAGCAGATTTGAAAAATAAGCCACACTTTGTTTTGTTCACATTTTTGTAATCAGTGAACATTCACAAGGTTTTTTATAAAAAAAAATATTTATTTTTTGCCATAAACAGGCATGTTTGTTTTTTAAAAGAAAATACACAACCCTCATTAACATACAAACTTCAACATTGAAAACCTCTAGGCAAAATCATACATTATATAGTATGCTAAAAATGGGTGTCTCTGCCCTTCATAAGATGGGGTGATGTCACCCCTGAACAAGCCAAATTTTGAAGATGCACACAGTTTGGGATGTAAAATGGGGATTTCCCTCCTGATCCCATGTCTATAATGTCAACATGTGCTATCTGCCATCATGGGGGATCAATGCACGTGTTTTGGGGGTGCAAACCCTTCCTGTCTCTTACTGGAGTTGCAAGAAAGGGGTTGCACCCACAAAACACGGACATAGATATCCCGTGATGGCAGATAGCACATGTTGACACACTGTGTGCATCTTCAAAATTTGGCTTGTGGAATAAAGTGCAAAACTTTTTTGGAAAAGTAACAAAAACTAAAAAAAGGAAGGGGGGTGGGGTTCATTCTATTTGCCCCAAAACATCAATGATGTCCTTAAATTTTTGCTCCATCACAATCATCCTATTCCTCATGATGTCGAGTTCACGACTACATGCCATTATTTCTTGTATCAATCTTTGTGCACTAGCACTTGAGAAACGAGGAGTTTCTTCCACACCACCATGTTCATGCCCTAAAAAAAAAAAAAAAAAAAGTATTATAAATATGCAGGCCTACATCTCTTAACTGAAGCTGTGGTGACAGACACTGACCTGTTGTGTTGCCAAGTTCCACCACGTCATCCACCTCTCCTTCCTCCACTTCTCCTTCCTCCACATTCTGAGGTTGGGGGTCTTGTTGAGGTGTGGGGTTCCTAGGCTTCGTGGAGTGTTGTCCTCCCAGTCTTCTCTCCCCTATGAGAATGAAAAAAAAGGTTTAGCACACAGATATTTGGCTTGCAGAAAAAATGAATGCATTTAGAAATAAAGACTTTATGTGTGAATTCATAGACAGATAGAGAGAGCTGTCTGCTCTGTGGAAGACCAAAAACCCAATACATAAGAAAAAAGGGCAAGGACGGCAGCGCTGGAGGTCCTGCTCCAATTTTTGCACACCCAGATGCCCAGAGCAACCATCACTGAGTTGGATACTAAAGTCGGGACCTTGAGAGGCACATACAGAAGGGAGTGCTTTAGGGTCCTGGCTTCTCAGAGGTCAGGAGCAGCAGCACCGGATGTATATGTCCCGTCTTTGTGGTACTACAACATATTCTCCTTTCTAAACGACCACCTTAAAGCAAGGCAATCACTTTCTAGCCTTCCCAGCAGCCTAGATGATCCTTCTCTGGAGCAAGAAGAGCCTGACATCCTGGAAGACCCGGATGTGGACTTCTGGAACCAGGTATAGTATTTTAGAAAAGATTTATTGTGATAAAAATAATGCAGTAAAATTAATGTTACTATTGCAAAGAAAATAATGTTTTGATCAAAAAGTGTTTGACATATCAATAGACAGTAGTGGCCTAAAAATGATTGGGACAAGAATGAAACCTGCTGGGGTCAGAATGATTTCTATTTATTAACATTCAATTTGCAACAGTCATGAGCTGAAAATTGTGTGTGATTGATGAAGCAAAAAGTAAAATATACACGGGATGACCACACCCAGGATGAGGGTGGGAGAAATGTCATGCAGGAGGAGGCAGGGGTCAGTGGCAGCCAGGGGGAGGCAGGGGTCACTGGCAACCAGGAGGTGGCCGGGCCCAGTGGCCGAAGCCGAAGCAGGTGCCTCCCCTTCGCCTTCCAACAAGAAGGGCCAGGAGGGATAGGAGTGTGAATGAGGCAGCAATGGACCTGATCAGAGATGCACATGCCAGTCTCCAAAAACCAACCACCACTGAAGATGGCTATGCCGGCCTAGTTGGTGCCAAAATGAGGGAGATGGAGAGGGGCCAAGGCCTCCTATGTGAGCCCCTCCTTCTAAGACTAATAAATAAGGGGTTGATGGGGACTATTACTGAAAACACTGCAATTTGTGAGCTCGCCCATCATCATAATTCTCCTTCTCCACCACCTCCTTCTCGACCACCTCCTTCTCCTCCACCTTCTTCTCCTCCTCCTGACACAACTCCACCTCCAGAGACACAGGCTTCAAAAAAGCGTACAAGGAAGGCTGCAGAGAAGACTGCAGAGAAGCCTGCAGAGAAGGCTGCACAGAAGGCTGCAAAGAAGGGTATAGGGAAGGTTACCAAGAAGTCTAGAAAGTGATTGCCTTGCTTCATTGTGGTCTGATAGAAGGCAGGCTGTTGTAGCACCACAGACTTGGGACATATATCTCACCTGCTGCTGTTCCTGACCTCTGGGAGTTCAGGACCAGATTGTGCTCCCAACTGGATGTGCTTCTCAAGCTCCCAATTTTCTTGTCCACACAGAGTTGATGTGTGCCCTGGGGTCCCAAGGCTGTGCAAATTGCAGCAGGTTTTCCAGCGCTGCCTTCTATTTATTTTCTTTATGAGCCAGAATAAATGGAATTTATTTTTACAGTAAATACTTGCCTATGTGTTTTTATTTTAAAAAAAAAATGTTGTTTGCGAGTAGGCAGGTAGATTTAAAAACAAAAAAAGGTCTAGTTAAAAAGGGACAGATAACAACAACCAATCTCCTTGAAGGTAAAAAAAATGTTTTTGTTGTAACTTGAAACAACAAAATTTTAAATCAAATCATGGAGATCACTAGAAAATCAAAAAACTAAAAATCTAACTATTAAAATGCAGATATGGATTTTAATTTTCCAAAAACAAGAACAATTTAAAACAAAAAGATTGTTTGGGAGATCTTGCTCTAAAATATAAAATAATACTCATGAGATCACGATTAAATTTTTTAAAAAAGATAAGCAGAACTCTGTGTGAATATCAGCAGCAAAACAAGTTTCATTATTTTTCATTATTGGAGCATTATAAAGAAGATTTGAATGTGCAGCATTAAACGATGCAATAATTTGCAGCGTGATGAATGTGCTATCTCCATTACGAATGCTAGTTTTACCAGAAGGAGCGCTCCCGTCTCATACTTGATTCTGAGCATGCGCGGTTTTCTTCCCCTCAGACAAGCATACACACGACGGGAAATAGTCCGATGGGAATCACGACAAGAAAATAGAGAGCAGGTTCTCTATTTTTCTCGCCGGG
This sequence comes from Rana muscosa, assembly GCA_029206835.1. Lineage (NCBI taxonomy): Eukaryota > Metazoa > Chordata > Amphibia > Anura > Ranidae > Rana > Rana muscosa. The sequence goes on along the minus strand of CM055118.1, from coordinate 361,953,880 downwards.
ATTCCCGGAAGTTTTCATGACGAGAAAGCATACACACAAATGTTTTTCTTGTCGAGAAAACCGGTCGTGTGTACGAGGCTTGAGTTTAATTCTCCCTCATCCGCGGCACTGTAGCGATCCGCACTCTGCCTTATCTCTCTTTCTCACTCTCTTATATGTGCAGTTATAAATCTGTCTCCTATAGCCTGTGCCGTGCCCACTTTGTGCTTCTACTCTGCACACACGGAGGAATGGCATCCTAGCTGAGCTCTCCTGAGCAGTGAGTAGTGATTACAGAGAACCAATCTTTCAGCTGCTCTTGTCTCTGTTGGCTGCTGCTAAAAGATCGATTTCTGTAATCACTACTGCACTGCCTAAGATAGGGCTCTGAAATTCTTAACTCCTCCTTGCTCCCCATCTCCTTCCAGTTATTGGATGCTAGGTCCACTGGGGTCCTAACCCCCAGCTCCCAGAGGAGGACAGAACTTCCCAAGTTACACACTTGCTCCTCCTCCAATCTCCCACTGTGAGCTACATGCATGCTGCTTAGTAGGGATGAGCTTCGAGTTCGAGTCGAACTCATGTTCGACTCGAACATTGCCTGTTCGCCCGTTCGCCGAACAGCGAACAAATTGGGGTGTTCGCGGCAAATTCGAAAAATCTATGGGAGAAATCTAAAGTGCTAATTATGAAGGCTTATATGCAAGTTATTGTCCTAAAAAGTGTTTGGGGACCGGGGTCCTGCCCCAGGGGACATGTATCAATGCAAAAAGAAGTTTTAAAAACGGCCGTTTTTTCGGGAGCAGTGATTTTAATAATGCTTAAAATGAAAAAGTAAAAGTGAAATATTCCTTTAAATTTCGTACCTAGGGGGTGTGTATGATATGCATGTAAAGTGGCGCATGTTTCCCGTGCTTAGAACTGTCCCTGCAAAAAATGTCATTTTTGAAAGAAAAAAATGCATTTAAAACTGACTCGCGGCTATTAATGAATTGTCGGCTCCCGGCAATACATACAAAAGTCATTGATAAAAAAAAAAAAGCGTGGGGGTTCCCCAGAATTCAATTACCAGGCCCTTCAGGTCTGGAATGGATATTAAGGGGAACCCCCCCGCAAATTAAAAAAAAAATTGACGTGGGGTTCCCCCAAATATCCATTCCAGGCCCTTCAGATCTGGCATGGATTTTAAGGGAAACTCCACCCCAAATTTAAAAAAAAAATGGCGTGGAGTCCCCCTAAAAATCCATACCAGACCCCTCATCCGAGCACGCAACCTGGCCGGCCGCAGGGGAAAAGGGGGGGATGAGAGAGCGGCCCCCCTCCCTCCTGAACCGTACCAAGCCACATGCCCTCAACATGGGGAAATTACACAGTGAAGGAAGTTCCCCGCTCAAGCCAATGACGTAGGCGGGTCCGACATACCGAGGGGGCGGACCTGATGGGGAACTGCTCTCGCTTTGGTAATACATGTATAGACCCGCCCCTTCTCATGTTCCGCATCTGATCCGCTGAGCGGACCTGATGGGGAACTTTAGAAGGGGCGGGTCTATACATTTAAAATACTGAGAGGGAGTTCCCCATCAGGTCCGCTCAGGCACAACCAATGAAGGACAGCGCTGGACATCGGGATCGCCGCGGGACACTGGATTTCACCGCTGGAATGTTTTTTTTTTTTTTTTTTTAATAAAGGACTTTTTCAAGGTGTTTGTGTGTTTTTTTTAAACATTTTTTTACGCTTTCTTCGTGAAATGGTAGGGGTACAATGTACCCCTTACCAATTCACATGGGGGGGACCGGGATCTGGGGGTCCCCTTTGTTAAAGGGGTCTTCCAGATTCCGATAAGCCCCCCGCCCGCAGACCCCCACAACCACCGGGCAAGGGTTGTGGGGATGAGGCCCTTGTCCCCATCAACATGGGGACATCCTCCCCATGTTGAGGGCATGTGGCCTGGTACGGTTCAGGAGGGAGGGGGGGCCGCTCTCTCGTCCCCCCCTTTTCCCCTGCGGCCGGCCAGGTTGCGTGCTCGGATAAGGGGTCTGGTATGGATTTTTAGGGGGACTCCACGCCATTTTTTTAAAATTTGGGGTGGAGTTCCCCTTAAAATCCATGCCAGATCTGAAGGGCCTGGAATGGATATTTGGGGGAACCCCATGTCAATTTTTTTTTAAATTTGCGGCAGGGTTCCCCTTAATATCCATTCCAGACCTGAAGGGCCTGGTAATTGAATTCTGGGGAACCCCCACGCTTTTTTTTTCAATGACTTTTGAATGTATTGCCGGGAGCCGACAATTCATTAATAGCCGCGAGTCAGTTTTAAATGCATTTTTTTCTTTCAAAAATTACATTTTTTGCAGGGACAGTTCTAAGCACGCGAAACATGCGCCACTTTACATGCATATCATACACACCCCCCAGGTACGAAATTTAAAGGAATATTTCACTTTTATTTTTTCATTTTAAGCATTATTAAAATCACTGCTCCCGAAAAAACGGCCGTTTTTAAAACTTCTTTTTGCATTGATACATGTCCCCTGGGGCAGGACCCGGGTCCCCAAACACTTTTTAGGACAATAACTTGCATATTAGCCTTTATAATTAACACTTTAGATTTTGAACGTTCGAGTCCATTGTATTTAATAGGGTTCTAAAGTTTACACGAACATTTTGTCTGTTCGCAGGTTCTGGTGCGAACCGAACAGGGGGGTGTTCGGCTCATCCCTGCTGCTTAGGGAGGGGGCACAGTTATGTAAGGGGGGGGCACACTAATGTAAGAGATTCGGGGTGTCACACTTATGTAAGGACGGTCACACTAATGTAAGAGAGTGGGGGGAGTTACACTTATGTAAGGAGGGGGGACACTAATGTAAGGGGGGGTGTCACACTTATGTAAGAAGGGGGCACACTAATACAAGGGACGGGGGTGTCACACTTATGTAAGGAGGGGGCGCACTTATGTAAGGAGGGTGCACACTAATGTAAGGAGGGGTACACTTATGTAAGGAAGGGGCACACTAATGTAAGGAGGGGGTGCACTTATGTAAGGAGGGGGTCACGCTAATGTAAGGAGGGGGTGCTCTTATGTAAGGAGGGGGTCATGCTAATGTAAGGAGTGGGTGCTCTTATGTAAGGAGGGGGCACACTAATGTAAAGAGTGGGTGCACTTATGTAAGAAGGGGGCACACTAATGTAAGGAGGGGGTGCACTTGTGTGAGAAGGGGGGTACAATAATTTAAGAAGGGGAGCACACTAATGTAAGAAGGGGGGCACATTTATGTAAAGAAGGACTCTGATGTATAATGGAGAATTAATGTGAGAGGGGACATTATGTATTGATTATAAATTATAAATTATTGATTATGTATGGATTATAAAAGGGGGAAAATTATGTAAGAGGGAGATTTACTGTGAGAGGGCACATTGATGTAAGGAAGGACTCCGGTGTAAGGGAGGACTGTGATGTAAGGGAGGACTGTGATGTAAAGAGGGACTGCTGTGTGGAGGGAAGACCTCTTATGTAAGGATGGACTTTTTATATAAGGGAGGGCAAGGGGGATTATTTAAAGGGGAACTATTGATGTGAAGAGAGGGGGGCTCTTGATGTAAAGGCGGACTCCTGAAATGATGGGGGGATTCTGATGTGAAGGTTGCTATGTAGTCTATGAAAGGTTTGCTGAAAAACATATTTAATGGGAAGAGTTTTCCTTGTACTGAGTGATATACGTGCCTGATAAGCAGGACACAGATAATGCAATTTTCTTCCCTTAAATTGTTCTATTCCCACAGTCAGTGTTGATGGGGGAATCCCTCTCGCAGACCTATTGTGTTCTGCTAGTGGGGAGCCTTCCTGGCCAGCAGAACACATGATAATTACTGGCTTCTATTACCACTGGCAGTAATCGTATGTAAAAGATCAAATAGGCTGGTTGTACCCAAGTCAATCAATGTATTGACATGGTAAACCAGACAGCCCACAGATGGATCAAATCTTGGCCCGTTCCTGCAAAATCACATGTTTTCTCATCACACACAGGAATGTGCTTCCCTTTAGCTGACACACAGCAGTGCCATTGATGGCACCCCCATGTGTCTGCTAATGTACACATTTTCATAGGACTCAAACTGCAAGGTGCCGCAGCATTATGCGGTTTGGTGTGGGGCGTCTTTTGAAAAGGGTCAGGGAATTTTTCAAGTTTCCCGTATGTAGGGCAGCCTATTGAAATAAAGGGGCTGCCCTGAACACAGATACACATGCACGCTCGATCGCACCTGTAGGTGTGAACCTAGCCCAACTTTATTTGACATTTTCTAACTCAAATTTTATTAGGCTTGTGCAATTCATTTCGTAACTAATTGAAATTCGTCCGAATTTAGCAACTTTCGGACATTCGGAAGCATTCGAATTTCCGAACAAAGCAATTACGAATAAGACCGAATCCGAAATAAATTATACCGCAAATAGCGAATGCCCGAATGTCTTCGGCATAATTCGTTATGAAAAAGTTACGAATGTACGAATCCATACGAAGCACAATAACACTCACTCTGCTCTGCTCTCTGCTTCTCCCACACCGTGCTGAACTCCCTCTCAAAATGGTGTACAGGGGCGGAGGCTATAGCCGCATGTAAAAAACGAAAGTAAAATACGAGATTTCGAATCCATTCGAAGCACAATAACACTCACTCTGCTCTGCTCTCTGCTTCTCCCTCACCGTGCTGAACCCTCTCAAAATGGTGTACAGGGGCGGAGCCTATAGCCGCATGTTAAAAACGAAAGTAAAATACGAGATTTCAAATCGTTACAAATAACCGCAATGTATTTAGAAAAGTACAAATCCATTCTAAGCACATTAGGCATAATAGGCAGCGTCGTTGTGAGAGAGACACGGAAAATTACGAATCAACGAACCCAAAAAAAGTTACGAAAGTAGGAGTTGTGTCCAGAATCAACGAAAAACAACGTACTCTACCGAAAGTACGAACCCAAAAAAAGTTACGAAAGTAGGAGTTGTGTCCAGAATCAACGAAAAACAACGTACTCTACCGAAAGTACGAATTATAAAGCAACAAAAAATTCAACGAAAAATGTCGCTTGCAAAAATACGAATGAGTCCGAACACGAAAAATCCCGTCTAGCAAAATTACGAATGATTACGAATCAACAGGACCGGAAAGAAACGAACCGAAACGGAACAAATTTTTCCGTTGTGCACAAGTCTAAATTTTATCACTCACAGTCTCTATCAAGCCTTAACACTGCTCCCTTTGTGCATTCTGTCATGATTCCGTTACATCCAACTGTCCACTAAATGTGACAGGGGGGATAATTTTTTCCAGTATACAAAGCCTCACAGCTGCAGCACACGTATAGCCCCATACGTCTGCATTTGTTGCCTGGGGGGATATTAAAGAAACCCACCAACCCCAATTGTAAACAAGGATTTAAGGCTTATTCACAGACAGATGTTTTGCGGTAAAAGCAGGCAGTGTCAAACACCAGCAATAATTGCGGCACATCTGAAGGAACCCTTCAGTCTCATTCCCTCTGAGCCCCCTAGAGTCCTTTAGTTCAGTGCATCCCACAGAGCTTAACTTCCAGCTCCCCTCCTTGAAACCACTGACTTAGATCCCAATCAATCCTCTTCAGACTGACACCAATGACACAAAGGCATTTTTTCCTTCCAGTGACACCATCAACACACAGACATTGTGTCTTCCTTCCAGTGACACCATGGATGCAGGGACGTTCTTTTGTTTCAGCGACATCTCCGATGCAGGGATATTTTCTGTCTAACCATCACCACTGTTAGCCCCATATTTATGCACCCATTTTAAACTATTCAGTTCATTGCAGTGTAACACAACTGGTACTATTTTGGTACACATAACGTATAATACATACATTAAAAACCTAACACCACTATTACCCTATCCTAAAGGGGGGGCGCATATTGCCATTTTCGCCCTGGGCACCAGATGACCTTGTCCCAGCACTGCGTATCTGTCATTGTGCTGGGAGTGTGCCACACACTCAAGATCAGGACCCGGAACTACCGATTCTGGGTCACCTGTGGTAGCTTCTGATTGGTCATCCATGGACTTGTGGACCTCCGGCAGTGCATAAAATATTGGCACTTTCGGAAAGTCAACCTTGAGGAATTCAACAGTGTCTTTGTCAATTAAATTAATTGACGGGGCATGATCAAGAATGGCAAACAGTCTTTTTTGATCTCTTTCCTGGTTGATGTTAGGGATGGGGGTATACCATTGTCTATTGTTGAGTATTTGTTGAATTCTCAAATATTTCCCCTCGATCCATCAAGACTATGCCCCCCCCCCATCAGCAGCTTTAATAATCAGATCTGTGTTTGAGCGCAAAGCTTGTAATGCAGATCTTTTATCCTGTAGTGTTTTTTTTTCCTAATTTAACCACTGAAAATGTCTTGGGGCTAGACTGTATATGATTAAAGCTTCTGTTTCTCATATGTTCTTTGCTTTGTAAACAAAATCTATGACTAATGACTATGTATTTGTGATGAGGTCCAACACCAAACCCAGTTCTTTCCTCCTTTGACCCTGTTACCACAGTTGCCAAACTCTTTTCTGAGTTCCACCTCAACACTTGTCCGCAGACACTAGATTCTCACAACTACTACGTGTTTTATCCTACACTCTGTAGCCCACATCTTCAATCTCTCCCTCTCCACCAGAACCTTTCCCTCCCCTTTCAAAAATGCCCTGGTTATCTCCATACTTAAAAAAAACCTTTACTGGACCCCACTTGCTTGAACAACTCAAGACCCATCTCTCTACTCCTATTTGCCTCCAAATTTCTTGTACGCCTTGTCCACAACCAGATGAGTTGCTACCTCACTGATAACAATCTTCTTGACCCCCTACAGTCTGTCTTCCTCCCACAACATTCCACTGAAACTGCTTTACTAAAACTCCCCAACTAACTACTAAAATTAAGGGCCATTACTCCATTCTCATACTCTTAGACCTTTCTGCTGCCTTTGGCACTGTCAACCACCCACTCTTCCTCAGTAAACCTCACTCCCTTGGCCTCTGTGACTCTGCTCTTTCCTCGTTCTCCTCCTACCTATCTCAGCGCACCTTCAGTGTCACCTACAACTCTATTTCTTCCGCTTCTCTTCCTCTTTCGTTGGGGTACCCCAAGGCTCTGTCCTTGGGCCTCTCCTATTCTCTCTTTACATCTATTCCCTGGGCTATCTGATAACTTCCCATGTCTTCCAATACCACCTCTATGCCAACAACACCCATATCTATCTCTCCACTCCCCAGTTTACCCCCTCAATCTTCTATGTACCTCCTCAAATTGACTGATCGACATATCAGTATAGATGTTTACAATTTCCTCAAACTCAATCTGACTAAAACTGAGCTATTAAAATCTACTCCTTCCCGGTCACCCCCTCATGACTTTACCATTGAGATCAATAGCACAATTATTGATCCCTCCACACATGCCAAGGTTTAATCCTAAATTCTGACCTCTCCTTCGAGCCCCACATCCGATCACCTGGTAAATCCTGCCACCTTAACCTCCATAACAGTTCAGGAATTCCCCCTTCTTAAGTAATGACACCAAAAAACAACTTATTCACTCCCTGATTATCTCCCGCCTTGGCTACTGCAACTCCCTTCTTGCTGGCTATCTTAACAGGCTATGCCCCCTTCAGTCTATCATGAAGGCTACTGCTGTACGTATACACCACACTAACCAATCTGTGGCTGCTGCCCTCTCTGCCAATCCCTTCACTGGCTTCCACTAGCCCAGTGTAAAGAAATTAAAAATACTAACTACAATGTACAAGCTATCCATAACATTGCCCCCAGCTACATCACCAACCTCATCTCAACATATTGCCAAAATTGTCCACTCCGCTCCTCTGAAGACATCTTGCTCTCTAGCTCCCTCGTCACCTCTTCCCATGCTCACCTTCAGGACGTCTCCAGAACCTCTTCTATCCTTTCGAACTCCCTACCCCATTATGCCCAGTTAGCTCCTACCCTGTCCACTTTTAGGTGATCCTTTATTGAATTTATTGAGGGAAGCCTACCCCACATCCAGCTAAAAATTGTGCTTCGACCACCTCCATAAGATCATTCCCTGCAGCCATGACCTTTTGTAGCACCTCCTCCTCCTCCCTTTAGAATGTAAGCTCCTATTCATTCTGTTTTGGACTGTATTTTAATTGTACTGTCTTCCTCCCTGTTTTGTAAAGTGCTGCACAAACTCTTGGCGCTATATAAATCATTGATAATAATGATAATATGTAATAATGTACATTTTAACAAGAACAACATTTTTTTTTTGGAAATATATATATATATATATATATATATATATATATATATATATATATTTTAAAGTGCTGGTGAATTAGTTAATTAACTTTATTTATCAATTACATTTTGAAAAAATGACAACAAATAATGCTTGGGGATTATTAGAGACAGTTTATACATCAAGTTGTGTTGTATGTTTCATTCAAGTCTTTGAATAGGAAGCATTTTGCTTATATTTTATTCTTCTTAAAGCTTCTTTAATGTCTTCATTCCTCAAACTGTATATAAAAGGATTTAGTAGTGGGGTGAACACAGTGTATAGAAATGCCAATGTCTTACTGAGAATCTTTGTCTGTCCTTCATTTGGAATTATGTACGTGGCAATTAGAGTCCCATAAAATATGGACACCACTGTCAGGTGGGAGCTACAAGTTGAAAAGGATTTTAGTTTTCCAGAACTGGAGGATATTTTTATTATGGTTAAAACAATATACACATATGAAATTACTATCACAAAGAATGGCAAGACAATCACGAGAAAGCACAACAAGGGGGCTTCTATTTGAGGCAAGGACATATCTGAGCAAGAAATGTCCATCACTGGGTAAAAATCACAAAAGAAATGGTCAATGGTATTTGACCTGCAGAAATATAGTTGAGCTATTCCATGTACCAGAATCAGTGCAACCAAAGAGCCTAAGAGCCAAGAGGCAACAATTAATTTAATACAAAGCATGTGGTTCATAATGGAGGAATAATACAATGGAGAACAAATAGCCAGGTAGCGGTCATAGGACATCATTGTCAGAAGAAGACATTCAAAACCCTCAGCTAAAATGAAAAAATATAGCTGAGTGATACATCCAGGAAAAGATATGGAGGCCCCTTGATGTAGTACAATATTTAGCATAAAAGGGGAAATATCTGTGGTCAACAAGATGTCAGCTACAGAGAGTTGTGTGAGGAAGAAGTACATGGGAGAGTGAAGGTTCTTGCTGTAGGACACCAGTGTGATGATCAAGGAGTTGCCACATATTGTCACACAGTAAACAATAAGTAGTAAGATGAAGAGCAATACATTAAATCTGCCCATGTCACGGAACCCCAAAAGGAAAATAACTGTGATGTTGTTCTTATGTGATGCCTTTGTGTAACAAAAATAAAAAGCAAACACAAAATAGTATTAGCAATTAGAACTAATGATACCTTATATTGATTTCTGTTACTGAGAAAGTGTGCTGGCAGTGTTTGGTGTTGGGTTTTCTATACAAAAATCATGAGTAACTAAAATAGTTTACAAACATCCATGTAGCCTAGTCACACAACACGACCCTTAGGGGTCTATTTTACCAAGCCTCTCCTATCCTATGGAACTCCCTACCCCAATTTGTCCGACTATCTCCTACTCTGTTTGGTTTTAGACAATTCCTGAAAACCCTCCTCTTCAGAGAAGCCTATTCTGCCCCTACTTAACAACTGTACTTTTATTTTCTCCATCAGGTCATCCCACACAGTTATTACCTTTTGTATCACTTGACCCTCCCTCCTAGATTGTAAGTTCCAATGAGCAGGGCCCTCTGATTCCTCCTTTATTGAATTGTATTGTAGCTGTTCTTTCTGCCCTCATGTTACCGCTGTGCAACCTGTTGGCACTATATAAATCCTGTATAATAATAATAATAATAATAATATTTATTAAAAAAATGCTGTATGCATTTGCACCGCTATAACAAATAATCCCATAATTTCCCTTATATGTTAATTTCCTATGATCGTTAGTTCCATCTAGTGGCTATAATGCAGTATTTTCCTGAAATACTTCAATCAGGTAAATACCACATTGTAACCACCAGATGGAGCTGACAGTCATAGAAAATAAATATAATAGAGAAATTGCAGAGATTTATCACAGTTACATAATAGGTGAGGTTGAAAAAAGACACAAGTCCAACCTATGTGTGTGATTATGTCAGTGTTACATTGTATATCCCTGTATGTTGCGGTCGTTCAGGTGCTTATCTAATAGTTTTTTGAAACTATCGATGCTCCCCGCTGAGACCATTGCCTGTCTGTGTAAATGCTTGAGACATTCACACAGCAAATTTTTAATAACTAAACCCCTACAAGTGTACAGTATGTAAACTATAACAGTGAACTTATTTTATTTGCTGCACCATTTTGTTATGTTTATTATACCACAAAAATGTTTTGTTATACCTGTTTAATAAGTGAAACAAGCATAGTGATTATGCCAAATCCAAAGTTGTCCCCTCCCTGTGTTATCTCAAGGAGACTAAAAAATAATTAGTCTTAAGGTTGTGGGGAGTAGGATAGGGGCTGGATTAGAGTAGTTTAGCAAATGGCAATGTGAGCTGATACCACTCAGTCCACAAAAATCTTGTGTTTCCGGCCCACAACAACACATGGAAGTTAAAGAATTTCTGGCAGATCTGCAGGTAGCGTTCTGTTCTTGTAAGGTCTCTAAGGCTAAGTGTCCATTATTGCGACCTGAAAGTCGTGCGATTTTGCCGCAATTTATTGCCACAATTGTGCCACAAATTTGATGCGACTGGAAGCACTGCATGTGTACTCTTGAGGTCTATGGACCTCAAGTTGCATTAACATGGGACCAAAGTAGTGCAGGCACTACTTTGAAGTCGCTGCGACACATGCCCGGATCCTCCTGGTTTAAGAGGTTGAGCGGTGTTCTTACAATTTTGGATCCTGCAGCGAATTACCTCCCTCCATTGTTTCTCGTCCCCAGAGTATAGGGAAAAGTCTGTATTCTTCCTCCCAAAGAAAGCCAATGTCCAAACAGTGTTTAAACTCCAAACAGACAAGTTTATTTTATCTTGCTTGAAACAGATTTGGAAATAGGTTGAAGATAGAGACAAAGTAGGTAGAGGGACAGGTTCAGGCATGCGACACCCAACTACCCTATTCTCCACTCAAGCCTGAGTATGAATTGCTCACCCGGATAGATCCCTCTCACAGTTCTAGCAGCCGGAGTGAAACACGAACAGTTCCTTTAAGTTAGTCCCCTTCACGGACAAATCTAAGTAATTCTCTGCCACAGAATCCTTTAGTTACTGGATTAGAACTTTGAAACTCCCCTAGATTAATAAAGACCATAGGTGTCAATGGGACACGCTACAGGAGCTATTCTGCAACTCACGAGTCCTTCCCTCTGATAGGTAACCAGGCCTATCCTTCACCATGAATTCCTTCACTGATCCATCGGACAGGTCCTCCCCCGGTTTCCTCTCCTTCAGAGCGGGCCACCCTCACACGGGTTCCCTGGGACTCCAGTGTGTTGGTTGTAGACCCAGTTGAAGGTACTGGGCCTACCTGGAACGTTGTAGCCTCAAGCTAAAGGTGCCTGAGACTCCTCGACCAGTTCACGGACCCCCCCGGCCAGCAAGGCCATAGGGCGCGACTTCGCCACCAGGGGTCTTTGGAATTCCCCTGGCACACCACCCCCATGGGGCACACTCCCCTGCACTTCCCCTGCACTTCTGGCACCTAACCTTTATATACCCTCTCCCAGCATGCACAGCAGGCAGAACCCGCATACCACACGGTAGCCAAGAGAGGACACTAATCGTACCACAACGCCACCTGCGGTTCAACCCGAGACCTGGGCAACAGCACCACCTCAGGCCCAGGGGAACTATACACCAAGCAACAACATGGCAGAGCAGAGTCCGTTTTGAACAGAATTGTAAAATCTAAACCACACTATTGCCCAGACTGCCCCTAAATTTACAGCAAAACGACCCCATTTTTGGGGGTCCCACTACACAAGCATCTTCTAAAGCTTGGAGACACCTATCCAAACATCATACCTCTTATGATATATAGCCTGTATTAACGCTCCTCTTGGATATTCTGGAAACCATGGGCCCTATGTTAGACACTATTCCGCTTCTAAAATGTGGAATTTCAGAAGTTCAGAATTTTTATGAACAGGGCAAGCTTAAAACAATAGAACTTTTGGGAGAGGAATTTTGCCTACTTTTGTTGGCACTATTCACTGCCATCCGTATTTTACACGTCCTATCCAAGCACCCCATGGTAACGCTCTCCACACATCTTAAGGCGTGGGGCTTCTACACATCAATAGAGCAGAAATCCAGGGGAATATTTCTATTCTACAACATTTTGCAAAACAAAAGTGTCTTCTACAACACTAGCCCAATGAGTAAATGGGAGAAAGATCTTGCACTCACTTTCACCCCAGATCAATGGAGGAGCGCCTTCCATTCTATATTCAAGGCCTCACGCTGTACCGCCCATTGGGAAATTACTCCTAAAATCACCAACCGATGGCACTACACACCTTTTAGACTGGCAAAATCAGATCCATGCAGTCTTTTCCTTTGATTGTTTTCCTTAATTATTGGCAATACTTTTTACTGATGCTCTATTTTCTTTTCTAATGCCGCATACACACGATCGTTTTTCATGCCTTTAAAATGCAATTTTTAAAAATGGCCATTAAAACCGATCGTGTGTATGCTCCAGAGCATTTTTAATGGCGTGAAAAACGGCCATTAAAAATTTCGAACATGCTCTATTTTTTCACGTAGTTTTTCATGTCATTTTTTTTAACAACGTGAAAAACGATAGTGTGTATGCTTTTACGAGGGGAAAAAAATGCGCATGCTCAGAATCAAGTATGAGATGGGAGCGCTCGTTCTGGTAAAACTAACGTTCGTAATGGAGATAGCACATTCGTCACGCTGTAACGGACTGAAATGCACGAGGCTGAAAAGCGCGAATCGCCGCTCAACAAAGTTTACTAACATCAAGGGTGGCGCCATTCGAACGGAACTTCCCCTTTATAGTGCCATCATACGTGTTGTACGTCACTGCGCTTTGCTCGAGCGTTTTTTTTAATGATCGTGTGGATGCAAGACAGGCTTGAGAGGAAACAAGAAAAAAAACGACGAGAAAAACGTTGGCTTAAAAAAATGGCATTAAAAACGTACGTGTGTACGTGGCATTAGTATTATTTATTTCATATAAGGTGTGTGAAGTTTTGGGGTTATTTAGCTCAAATGTAGCCCCTGCTAGCGAGTAAAGTCCAACCAGAAATTGCCATTTCAGGGCTGGTTGGCCCATTTTTATTCAGCCTCCTGGCTTACACATGCAACATTGTAGTTAGGTTGTTGTCTGTCTCCCACAGACCATTTTCTTGTCAACACTCCTTGCATTGACAGCAGCCGATCACTGCTCTGACCCTCAAGCCTCGTACACACGAACGAGTTTCTCGGCAAAAACCAGCAAGAAACTTGCTGGCAGAGATTTCTTGCCGAGAAATTTGTTCGTGTGTATGGTTTCTCGTCAAGAAAAGCGACAAGAATCTCGACGAGAAAATAGAGAACCTGCTCTCTATTTTCTCGTCGAGATTCTTGTCAGCCTATTTCTCGACGAGAAAATTGTGTGTGTGTACACTTACCTTTTCGCCGGGAAGCCCGCGCATGCTCGAAATGACTTTGACGCATGCGCGGTAGCTTCCTAGGCATAGGTAGGGTGAACAAAGATGGCGGCGATGGCATCGAATGTGACGAGCGCATGCTCGTCATATTCGATGACGTCAACGCGTTCGCTCCATTCAAAGAACCGGGGGTTCTTTGAAAGGAGCGTGTGTACACTCGGCCGGGACAAGTTTCTTGTCCAAGAATCTCGTAAAAAAAAACGACATGTTTTTTTCGACGAGAATCTCGGCCGTGTGTACAAGGCATAAGGCTTGGGTCTCAGTCTGTATGAGTGCACACAAGCATTCCTCTGGCTTTTCCCTTTCCTCGGGAGAGTGGAGTCCAGAACCATGGTCAGGTCAATACTAATAACCCAGCAGACACCTGACCAATCAATGAGCTGGTGGTCCACAAAATTAGAACCCAGGACTGGGGATTTCATCCCACCCGGATTGCTAAGAAATCTCTCGGCTCCGGGTCCCAAAGTGGACCTTTCTAAACAATGAGGAAACTGATAAGCCAGTTTCCTCCCAACTAAGCATAGCCCCTGGAGCCCCTCAACCTGCGTGGTTGAGAATCCTGCTTTATCACCCTGGTGGTGTACCACACTGCCACAGGTGTTTATATATTTTTTACTTTTAAATATTAAAAATATCTTAAAAGTACTTTACTGGTTATTTACAGTTTGTAATATTATTTTAGATCCTATTTACAGTATTTTCCTGCTTATTTTGTCTACTTTATTCTTTTATTCGGTATTTATTAAAACAGCAAAATACTTTTAACCACTTGACGTCTGCGCTATAGCCAAATGACGGCCACAGCGCAGACCTGAATTTCCGGGAGGCCGTCAATAGACGTCCTCCTCTTTTCTCGCGCGCTGTGATCACCGAGTCCCGGCCCCGATCCCGGCCCCTTACCACATGATCAGCTGTCAGAAATTACAGCTGATCACGTGATGTAAACAAAAGCTCGGTAATCGTTTTTTCTTTCTCCTCGCGAGAAAAAAAAGCATATCACCGGCTTATGTGCAAGGGACATCGGTTTCGAAGAGGAAGGAGGCAGATGTGCCCACAATTACCACCTGCCAGTGCCACCTGCAAGTGCCCACAGTGCCCACCAGTGCCATCTATCAATGCTCACGAGTGCCACCTATCAATACCCACGAGTGCCACCTATCAATGCCCATGAGTGCCACCTATCAATGCCCACCAGTGGTGCCAATCAGTGCCTCATCAGTGCCACCTAGCAGCACTGCCTATCAGTGTAATATACCAGTGCTGATCAGTGCCCATCATTGCCAACCATCAGTGCCCATCACTGCGACCCATCAGTGCCCATCACTGCCACCTATCAGTGCCACTTCTCAGTGCCCACCAGTGCCACCTATCGATTCCCTTCAGTGCCACTCATCAGTGCAACCTCTCAGTGTCACCTCTCAGTGCCCACCAGTGCCTCCTATCAGTGCCCACCCTTGCCACCTTATCGGTGCCCATCAGTGCAGCCTATCGGTGCCCATCAGTGCAGCCCATCAGTGCCCATCAGTGCAGTCCATCGGTGCCCATCAATGCAGCCCATCGGTGCCCATTAGTACAGCCTCATCAGTGTACATCAATGATGGGGAAAAATTACCTGTTTGCAAAATGTTATAACAAAATATAAAAAAATATATATATTTTTAAAAGAATTTTAACAAAAAATAAAAAACGCAGAGGTGATAAAATACCACCAAAAGAAATCTCTATTTGCGGGAAAAAAATGATAAAAATGTAATTTTGGTACAGTGTTGTATGACCGCGCAATTGTCATTCAAAGTGCATCAGTGCTGAAAGCTGAAAATTGGTCTGGGCAGGAGGGGGTTTTAATTGTCCAGTAAGCAAGTGGTTAATGGTATATTTTATAGTTCAAAAGGGAGCAAATGGAGAAAATTCATTGTTAGTGGTAACATACATGTTAACTACTTCCGGACCGCCAGCTGTCGTTTTACGTAGCTACATTGAAGAGGAATACTGTTGTTATGGCAGCAGCTAGCTACCATAAACCCGGTATCCTCTTCTTCAGCGGGCGGTCCGCTTCAAGATAAAAGTGGTCTCTGCGGCGGATTCGCTGCAAGATCACTTTTATCAGCGGCGGGAGAGGCCCCCCTCCCGATGCTCTCCGGTGCCCTTTGCCGCTTTCTGGAGCCGCCAGCAGTGGCGGAGGCGATTGCATTCTGTCCTTGGCTTGGCATGGAGATGGGTGAGGGGAAGATGGCCCCCACCCGTCTCCATATCATTACAGGGCAAAAGCAACGTCAAAACGTCACTTCCGCCCATAGCTCTTAAAGGGATTTTATTTTTCTAATGACATTACATTTTATTTATTTTTTTATTGCATTTTAGTGTAAATATGAGATCTGTGGTCTTTTTGACCCCAGATCGCATATTTAAGAGGTCCTGTCATGCTTTTTTTCTATTACAAGGAATGTTTACATTCCTTGTAATAGGAATAAAAGTGACACTTTTTTTTTAAAGAACAATGTAACAATGTAAATCAAAAAGGTAAAGTAAATAAGAAAAAAAAACTTAAACACACCGCGTCCCGCCGAGCTCGCATGCAGAAGCGAACGCATACATGAGTAGCACCCGCATATAGAAACGGTGTTCAAACTACACATGTGAGGTATCGCCACGATCGTTAAAGCGAGAGAAATAATTCTAGCCCCTGACCTCCTCTGTAGCTCAAAAAATGCAACCTGTAGAATTTTTTAAACGTCACCTATGGAGATTTTTAAGGGTAAAAGTTTGTCGCAATTCCACGAGCAGGCTCAACTTTGAAGCTTGACATGTTTGGTATCAATTTACTAGGCATAACATCATATTTCACAATATTAAAAAAAAAATTGTGCTAACTTTACTGTTGTCTTATTTTTTAATTCAAAACAGTGAATTATTTCCAAAACAAGTGCGCTTGTAAGACTGCTGCACAAATACGGTGTGACAAAAAGTATTGCAACGACCGCCATTTTATTCTCTTGGATGTTAGAAAAAAATATATAATGTTTGGGGCTCTAAGTAATTTTCTAGAAGAAAAACAGTTTTTAACTTGTAAACACCAAATCTCAGAAAGAGGCTCGGTCCTTAAGTGGTTAAGGCAAACATTGTTATAGGAAATCAGAATTAGGCATTTACTGAAATTGCACTGTAGCTTCCTTTTAAAAATATCTAGTTCACCAGTACCACATTTACTTATAAAACCTTAGGATATTTAAAGATTTTAGGAGGAAAGTTTGAGGCTGGAATCACAACTTTCTGTAAACATTTGTATGTGTTTTCACAAAGGCTCTCATGTGCTGCTGTCATTATCAGGAGACCCTATAAAGCATGGTAATGCATCAAAAACTGAATATGTTGGTCAAAGCATTGTACAGAATTACAGATGTCAACGAACACCGTTTAAAACAATGGCTAATCTATGTAGATGCATTGACATGTATTAAAATACATAGCTTTGAACGAGCCCCATAATATAAAAAAAAAAGCTAAAATCTCCCTGACAGAAGAGAAGAAAAACATATGTTAAATAAAGGAAAAATAAAATGCACTTACATCAGTCAATAATGATCCATGATCTTGAGCCATATATGATTTTTATTTTTTTTAATAATTCAGCACTCAATGCAATATATATATATTTGATGCATAATTTTAGAAAAAATAAAAGATAATTTTTGATCAGTATTTTAGCTGTAAAACATAAACATAAAATGAGTAAATGATGCAATGATGCAATAATTAAATAAAAGTTACAACTAGGGAGGATAAAGGGAAAGAGTCTTCTATCTGTACAATACAAAAAACACGCAGTTCACTTGAAATGCTGATTAATACTGTTGAATAAACCCTTACTGACAAAGAAGAAATATTTATACACAATACATGTAGAGATTGTGAGAATTGGGAGGATCCCATAGAGAGTAGACAAAGCCCTTGTGTGCCTAATCTTGAAAAAGTAAAGCATTATACTGGATAAAAATAAAACTTTTTCCAAGTAGTTTCTTATTTTTTTTTATAGTTACTTAAAGCTATATAAGCAGTAATTTTAAAGGGGAAATGTCAACAGAAAACAATTGATTGTGCCAACAGACTCAATGGGGTGAATTTACTAAAGGAAAATAGACTGTGCACTCTGCTAAGAGCTTAGTAAATGCGGTAAAGCTTTACTGTACAAAGAATACCTAATCACGTGCAAAATAAAATAGTATTTTTTACTCACCGTAAAATCCTTTTCTCTGAGTCCATGGACCGACACAGCTTCTCTATTGACATAGTGGGATGTCCCAAAACAGTGTCAGGGAAAAAAACGAGGGGTGGTAACAGCATAAAAATAAACTTCACCCCAAAAACAAAACAGCACTCCTCCAACGGAGGAGTTGCAACTCTAAACAGCCGCTTGCAAAACCTTGCGGCCGAAAGAGGCATCTGAAGATGCACCACATCAACTTTGTAGAATTTTGTGAAAGTGTGAGCGGACGACCAAGTCGCCGCTTTACATAATTGGGAAACAGACGTTTGATGTCGGAAAGCCCAAGAGGCACCTATTGCCCTGGTCGAATGCGCCATGACCGGAAGGGGGGGTGCTTGACCCTTTAAGGCGTAAGCCTGGATTACTATCTGTCGGATCCACCTAGAGATGGTGGCCGACGAGACTGCTTGGCCCTTCTTGGGACCAGCCACCGAAACAAACAGTGAATCTGACTTCCGGAACAGGGAAGTAGCAGATAGGTATACTCTCACAGCTCGGACAATGTCCAAGGAATGCAACGCTGACTCCTTAGGATTCGACGGGTGAGGACACAAGGATGGAAGTACAATGTCTTTGTTGAGATGAAAAGCCGAAACGACTTTCGGAAGAAAGGAAGGCTGTGGCCGCAGCACCACCTTATCCTTGTGGAAAATCAAATAGGGAGCCTTGTAGGACAAGGCTGCCAGCTCAGAGACTCGTCTAACTGACGTAACAGCCACCAAAAAGACCACTTTCTGAGAGAGTGTCAACAGGGGAATGTCTCTAATATTCTCAAACGGTCCCTTCTGAAGCACCGAGAGGACCAGGTTCAAGTCCCACGTAGGTAGCGGGGGACGGACCGGAGGAGCCACAGTTCGAACCCCCTGCACAAATGTACTCACGAGAGAGTGAGTCGCCAGGGGTCGCTGAAAAAAGACAGCCAGGGCAGATATCTGTCCCTTAATTGTGCTTAAGGCAAGCCTTTGGTCCACCCCATGCTGTAAAAACAGCAGTATTCTGGAAACCAAATAAGTATGTGGATGCCATTTCATTTCCTCACACATGGAGATGTAGGCCTTCCAAATCCGGTGATAAACCTTCCTAGAGGACGGTTTCCGAGCACTTCTTATAGTAGAGATTACTGAATCTGATAGGCCCCGGTCTCTCAGTACCTGGTTCTCAACAGCCATGTCATTAAAGCCAGTGACCGTAAAGCAGGATGGAGTATGGGACCTTGCGATAGCAGGTCCTTCTGTAGTGGTAGGCGCCAGGGGACGTCTGCTACCAGACGTACTAGATCGGCGTACCAAGGACGCTGAGGCCAATCTGGAGTGATTAGGATCATTGGAATTACCTCTGCCTCCACTCTGCGGAGCAGAAGAGGAAGAATCCTTAAGGGAGGGAAGGCATAGATTAGCCTATACTGACCCTACGATGCCACCAACTCGTCCGTTGCGTCTGCCCATTCATCTCTTGACCGGGCCACAAACCTCAATACCTTCCGATTGAGTCGAGAAGCCAGAAGATCTATGTCTGGTGTGCCCCATCTTTGGCAGAGGAGTTGGAACACCTCCGGGTGTAAGGACCATTCTCCCTAGTCCAGCATCTGGTGGCTCAGGTTGTCCGCCTGCCAGTTTTCCACACCCGGAATGTACACGGCCGACAGTGCCGGTACGCTCCTCTCTGCCCACTTCAGGATGCAAGCAACCTCCGATGCTGTAGCTGAGCTTCTTGTTCCTCCTTGATGATTGACATATGCCACTGCTGTGGCGTTGTCTGACTGGATCCTGACTGGCCGCCCTTGTAGACTCTGAGACCATCTGAAGAGGCACAGCCTGATTGCCCGGATCTCCAGGTCATTGATCGGCAGGCGGGATTCCTCTGGGGTCCAGCGACCTTGTGCCAACTGAACACCCCAGACTCCCCCCCAACCTGTAAGGCTGGCGTCCGTCGTAATCACTATCCAGTAAACCGGAAGAAATGACTTGCCGGCCAGAAGAGCCGGTGCTGTCAGCCACCATACCAGGGATCTCCTGACTAGGTGGCTCACTCAGCTTTGATAATCCAGAGCTGATGGACATCTGTTCCATTTGGCCAGAACTTCATTCTGTAACACTCGAGTGTGGTATTGAGCATATGGGACCGCCTCGAAGGAGGCTACCATGAGGCCTAACACTCACATGCAAAAACGGAGTGACGACCAATTCCTGGAAGTCAGCTGCCATACTGCAGCCCGAGGGGTCTGCAACTTCTCCACAGGGAGGAATACCTTTGCCTCTGAGGAATCCAGAATCAACCCCAGGTACACTAGGCGTTGAGTGGGCACCAATACTGACTTTTGCGTGTTTAGTATCCAACCACAGTCTCGAAGAGTCTGACAGGTAATGGACACGCTTACCTCTAATTCTGAGCTTGAAGGGGCCTTCAGAAGAAGGTCGTCCAAGTAGCCCACAATAGCGATACCCCGCTGTCTTAGAAGTGCCAGAATTGCAGTGAGCACCTTGGTGAACGTCCTGGGTGCTGAAGCAAGGCCAAACGGGAGGGCCACAAACTGATAGTAGTTCTTCCTGATTGCAAATCGCAGAAACCTCTGGTGTCTGGAGTATATGGGGACATGCAGGTATGCGTCCTTGATGTCCAAGGAGGCCAGAAAGTCCCCCGGATGCAGAGCCGTGACTACAGATCGAACCGACTCCATCCGAAATCTTTGTACCTTCACAAAGCAATTGAGGGCCCTGAGATCCAAGATTGGATGAACCCCATCCTTCTTCGGCACAATGAACAGATTTCAGTAAAAACCCTGACCCTGTTCCTGTTCTGGAACTGGAATAACTACCCCGCGTTCCAGCAGACCCTGGACCACCCCATACAGGGCCTCCCGACGGGTCGGTAGTAGCTGGAGATTGGAGGTGACGAATCTGTCCGGTGGACAAGAGAGAAATTCTATCTTGTAGCCTGAGGAGATTACTTCGCAAACCCACTTGTCGGAGATTAGAGCTGTCCACTGAGTCGCGAATTTGCGAAGACGTCCCCCCACCCGAGAGCTGGACGCAGATTTGTCCGCAGGCTTGTTGGGTTTGCGGGATCAAGGATGCTTTTGTCCATGGGCAGGCACCTTGTCGGCCTGGGGTCATTTCCCTGTTGCCCTAGGGGGATGAAAAAAACACTTGCGTGCAGTAAAGGAGGGCCCTTGCCCTTGGTGTGGCCCCTACCCTTGCTAGTTTGAGGAAGAAAAGTGCTTTTACCTCCTGTGGCATCCTTGATGATGTCATCCAGAGAGGCCCCAAAAAGTCTGTTGCCCTTAAAAGGCAGATTCAACAGGGCTTTCTTGGAGGTCTGGTCCGCAGACCAGCCCTTTGGCCAGATCAGGCGTCGTATTGCTACTGCATAAACCAAAGCTTTTGACAGCAGGGGAATAGTATCCATGTCTGACTCACAGACAAACCGAAGGTCCTGGACCAACTGGTCGGCCACAGTTATCTCATCAGGAGGAGCATCTCGCTCCTTTAACCCCTGGAGTAGCAATTTTGCCCATTCAGTAAGTGTCTGAGACACTAGGGCCCCCGCCAATGCCGGGCGTACTGCCAATGCCGGGCGTACTGCCGAGCCTACCACTGAGTATAGGTAGCGAGCGAGTGCTTCAGCCTTCTTATCCACAGGGTCCTTGAAAACAGGAGCCCCTTCTACTGGAATTGTGGTAGCTCTATTAAGTCTGGATACCGGAGGGTCCACTATAGGGGGAGAGGTCCATTTCTTCAGAAAACTCTCCTCAAAGGGGTACCGTACCGCAAACCTCTTTGGGGCTGTAAAGACCCTCAGTGGGTTCTCCCATTCCTTGTATAAGAGTTGATCAAAATAAGACACACAAGGGAACACCTTAGCAGTGCGGGCAGGTTTACGAAACCCAAAGTGGACCGGAATCTCTGCTGCTTCTGCAGTATTTTCCAACTTTAGCGTATCCCGCACTGCAGTAATAAGGTCAGATACCAAAGCCGTCTCGCGTACTGACCTGGACTTGGAGTCATCCTCACTGCCTGATCGGTCATGGTCTGCAATCTCTGATGCGTCAGAATATGGGCCATGAGCCGTAGCTGGACCTGGTTCTGCCTCAGAAATATCCCCAGAAGCTTGCAGGGGACGGGGGCGTTTACTACCCCCTTCATTCCCGTGTGCTGCTTCCACCCTGGCAGCAAACGCCTCTAGGATTGCCGTCATAGCGTTCATAGACACCTTAGGGGCACAGCTGCTAAATCTGGTGTTTCAGGGGAGAAGAAATCCGGCTCAGATGCCATGCTGACCATGCGCTGACACCCACAGGGCTCCAGGCAAGATATCAATAGGCCACCCTCCTGTGCTGCAGAGATGCTGGGTCACCCAGAGGACTCACCACTCTTGGATCGGTACCGCTATGCTGCCGTGTGCTGCGCCTGTGATGCTGTCCCACCGCTGCTGTGTCAGTCTGCTTCTTTAATCAGCGCTTACTGTGTGAATTTCTTGCGCCAGTGTAATGAACCCTAGAGGCTGGAGACTCTCGCAAAATGGCCGCCAATTGGCTGTATGGAAGATAATGTGGGCTCCAAGAAAATGGCTGCCGATCTGAAGATAGAGGCCAAAGCAGTCGTAGACCACAAAAAGATGGCCGCTGTATGGCGGTATATACATACAGCATGAATCATAACAAAAATGGTCAGTCGATAGAGGCCAGTGGGTGTGAATTACAAGAAAATATCGCCGAGCGGTGATATATAACTATAGACGCGAAACTACAGGAAAATGGGTAGTCACTAGAGGCTGAAACAGGCATGGACCACAGCAAAATGGCCTCCGACAGCATGGAGGGGGAAGAAGCACACACACGGGTAAGCAGAAATTACATTTTTTAAATGTTAGTTACAGCCAGCCCCGCTCTAGTGGAACCCCCTAGGTGACCCCCAGCACCCAGAAACCTTAGCTAGAAGCCCAGGGAGGAGGGAGGGGCAAAGAGAGAGGTAAGAAAGGGGCCACAACCACTTACTTGGTCTCTCCAGGAATGTCCAGCCAAATCACCCAGCCAAGGCAGTTTACTTACCTATCCTGCATGTATCATGCTGTAAGACATTCCAAACAGATCATCATCATCACGCAAGGAAGGTGACTGTTGGCCAGGCATGCTGTGATTTGACCCAAGGGGACGATCATATGTATGCCCTGGAGCGCAACGCTCACCGGACAGGCTGCTGCGACTCGGCCATGAGGTCAGCCGAAGCTGAGCGGTCCGATGCAAGCCTTGGAGCGTAAGCTCACTGGCCACCCGTGGAGCGACGGGTATGTCGTGGAAAGCCCAGCACGTAGGATACAGCCTGTCACCCAGTCGGCAGTTAATCGCAGGAAACAAAAAACGTAGAAAAATATTTTTTTCCCCCGGACCGATGGGCCAGAAGGGAGCCATGTCCTACTCCTTGCTAGACAGAAAAAAATGATCTGCGAGATGCAGACTGAGGGGATATACCCAGAGGGTCCACCCCCGGGGCGGTACTGTAGAAGGTGTGATGCAACACTTTTTACAAGTTTTCTGCCTAGTCACTCCTAATTAACGGATAATACCCACTATGTCTATGGACGAAAGAGTAAAAAAAATTTTTTTGCTTGCACATGATTAGATGATGGAAGTCAGCAGAGCTTCCCCTCATTTAGTAAGCTCTGGAGCATCTGCACTTGCAAATTGCGCAGACTGTTTGCCTTTAGTAAATTAAGCCCAATGCAAGCAAGAGTAGCATGCTTTTCTTTAGGGTCTTTAACCGGTTCACGACCACCCCATAGCAGGTTTACTGCTACAGGTTGGCCGCTTTGCACAGAATCATGTACATATATGTGATCCCTCTTCTTTTTTTTTTTTCAGCCTGCTGGGTTGAACAAAGAAAAACTTATAGTGTGTACCCAGACTAAGAAGGGGATAGGAGGGGGAGGAGGGGGATTCAGAAACAACTCCACTGTGGCCTCTGCTCTGTCTACCACACTAGTGCCATTAGAGGATATTCCTGCATCCTCTCAGCCTGTTTCCCTAGCTGACCATAAAGGGGTTGTAAAGGTAAACGTTTTTTCACCTTAATGCATCCTATGCTATAAGGTGAAAAAACATCCGACAATACTGCCCCCCCCGAGCCCCCGTTTTACTTACCTGAGCCCTCAAAAGTCCCGCGCTCGCCCTTGTCATCCTCCTCGTTTCTGAGCCTGGCCGTTGATTGGCTACACTGGATGGATTGAAAGCAGAGCAGCCATAGGCTCGCGCTGCTGTCAATCACATCCAATGATGCGGCGCGCCGGGGGGCGGGGCCGAGTGATACAGTGAGCGGCTATAGCCGCCTGCTGTATCACTGGAGCGCGCCCGCAATCACTCACCACCATGCGAACTCGCATATAGGTGGTGAGTACTTGCGGGGAGGAGCCGAGACAGCCGCCGAGGGACCCCAGAAGACCAGGTTCGGGGCCACTCTGTGCAAAACAAGCTGCACAGTGGAGGTAAGTATAACATGTTTGTTATTTTATTATTATTTTTTTAATTATTATTTACAACCCCTTCAAAGGTATGTTGCTTTAACAAATGAATTATTTTAAAGTGGTTACAGATCACTTTTACCTACAGGTAAGCCTAGATACCTCAACAAGTTCCCTGTTTAAGTTATTTATTTATTTCAGGTACTTACATAGCACTGTCAATTTACACAGCGCTTTACATATACATTGTACATCCACATCAGTCCCTATCCTCAAGAAGCTTACAATCTAAGGTCCCTGACGCACATTCATACATACACATACTAAGGACAATTTAGACATGATCTAATTAATCTTCCAACATGTCTTTGGAGTGGGAGGAAACCAGAGTACCTGGAGGAAACCCACGCAAGCACAAGGAGAACATGCAAACTCCAGGCAGGGAGTGTTGTGGTTGGGATTCGAACCAGCAACCCATTTGCTGCCAGGTGAAAGTTCTAACTACCACACCACTGTGCAGCTCTACAGCGCTATAGTCAGCCAAAGGTTCTACACAATGTGATTCTCTACATGTCACTTTGGATTTCTACCTCAGAAACTTTAAGGTATTGTGCTTATCTATGGTTGTTACCTGTCATCTCTAGCAGCCTGTTAACTTTCCATGGCTCTTAAAATAAAGCCCTTCAAAGTTAGACGCTTTAACAGCCCTATCAGCGGAAAGTGTTAAACAAAGAAATTCAGTCTCTGCATGCAGACCTTATCTCCTTAAAGGAAAGCATTTTTATAAAACGTAACGCTTTTCATCTACACCTTCCTCACTTTTTTACTACAAATTCTGAGACAAAATTTGGGAGTTCTCATGTAGGAGCATCCTTCAAAATTCAACTAATTTCTTCTATAGACAATGGTCAATATATTATTGTTATTTATAAAATCATCAACCGTTTACTTTATTTAATATCTATACCAAAAATACCAAACAGAATGCGTTAAAAATGGGAGGGGAATTCAACTCTGCTGGGGATCCATCCATTGATTCCATGATGATCACAAAAAAGACCTTATTGCCCTAACACATTTTTTCATAAATGCAACCTGTTTGGTATTTGGAGATGCCAACATGGAGCAGAGTGTGATTATACTTACTTTTCTGTATATCATCATACATACTCTCGTATAGAAATATGACAGGTGGGCCCTTACACATATAACCTACTTTCATATTCTAACTAACAAGGTTTGGTTCAATTGTGGAGGCTAAACACTAGGCTTGTGCAATTCGTTTCGTAACGAATCAAAATTCGTCCGAATTTAGCAACTTTCGGACATTCGGAAGCATTCGAATTTCCGAACAAAGCAATTACGAATAAGACCGAATCCGAAATAAATTATACCGCAAATAGTGAATGCCCGAATGTCTTCGGCATAATTCGTTATGAAAAAGTTACGAATGTACGAATCCATACAAAGCACAATAACACTCACTCTGCTCTGCTCTCTGCTTCTCCCACACCGTGCTGAACTCCCTCTCAAAATGGTGTACAGGGGCGGAGGCTATAGCCGCATGTAAAAAACGAAAGTAAAATACGAGATTTCGAATCCATTCGAAGCACAATAACACTCTGCTCTGCTCTCTGCTTCTCCCTCACCGTGCTGAACCCTCTCAAAATGGTGTACAGGGGCGGAGGCTATAGCCGCATGTAAAAAACGAAAGTAAAATACGAGATTTCGAATCGTTACAAATAACCGCTATGTATTTAGAAAAGTACAAATCCATTCGAAGCACATTAGGCATAATAGGCAGCGTCGTCGTGAGAGCGACACAGAAAATTACGAATCAATGAACCCAAAAAAAGTTACGAAAGTAGGAGTTGTGTCCAGAATCAACGAAAAACAATGTACTCTACCGAAAGTACGAATTATAAATCAACTAAAAATTCAACGAAAAATGTCGCTTGCGAAAATACGAATTAGTCCGAACACGAAAAATCCTGTCTAGCAAAATTACGAATGATTACGAATCAACAGGACCGAAAAGAAACAAACCGAAACTAACCGAATTTTTCCGTTGTGCACAAGCCTACTAAACACCTACCTACTGTTCAATCAAGACTATACCTGGTCTACTGCAGATGTGTACAAGCTATTTTTCTTCACAAACAATACCAAAACCATTGATTGTTTTACGTTATAGAACACTCATAAGGCATTTATGAGAGGTATATTCTTGAAGTTCTCATGCCGAAAAGCTTTGGTCCCAACAACTAATTTGAGATTTTTAGTCTATTGAAGAGGTGAATAAATGGCATCCAAACATGCAAAAAAATGCTGCATTATTCCAGCTAAGGTTGACAGTCCGAAATTTGCTTTTATATCTATATAAGAAACACGTTAGAATATTTAAGGCATGCTCATATGCCCTCAATAACAAATCTGGTGCCTATCTGGCCAGGCGTTTAAAACACAAATAATCTTCTAATAAAATTCCTTACTTATTTAATAAACAAGATAAATCCAAGGTCTTAGGCTGGATTCACACTTGTGCATTGCAATTTTGAGCTCCGGAGTCTTTTCAAAGTTCGCAATCAGCCGTTTAGCGGTTCCTTTGCATTTTAGCTGCGGATTTGATGACCTGGGAGAGGAGAGGGAAGTGTACAGTGGCTGACCGCGATCTCGCCGCTGTTATCATGAGGGGGAACTCTGCGCCAAATTTTAAATAAAAAACCGGCATGGGTTCCCCTCCAGGAGCATACCAGGCCCTTAGGTCTGGTATGGATTTTAAGAGGAACCCCCTACGATGAAAAAACGGCGTGGGGGTCCCCCCAAAATCCATGCCAGACCCTTACCTGAGCACGCAGCCCGGACGGTCAGGAAAGGGGGTGGGGACAAGCGAGTGCCCCCTCCTGAACCGTACCAGTCCGCATGCCCTCAACATGGGGGGTGGGTGCTTTGGGGCAGGTGGTGCCCTGTGGCCCCCCCACCCCAAAGCACCCTGCCCCCATGTTGATGGGGACAAGGACCTCTTCCCGACAACCCTTTTCGTTGGTTGTCGGGGTCTGCGGGAGGGGGGCTTATCTGAATCCGGGAATACATCGTACCCCTACCCATTCACCTGGTGGAAAAAAAATGTCAACAAAAAAACACTACACTACACTAAAGTAAATATAAAAGGGTAAGGGGATTGCCTGTTGGAGAAACAGGCTGGAAAAGGGGTCACTTAGGGCAACGAATAATAACAATTCTCATGAAAAGATACTCATTGGTGGTACTGTAAAAAAATATTATTATTTATTAAATATCAATCATTTAGTACAAAAACATTGGAAACACAACAGTTGAAGGCACCTGGCAGAAGTATGTTTCTGCCTCAGGTTAAACCCAACACAAGACAAACAAATAACACACAACACAACACAACACTGACACTGTGCTAGTCCAGACGTGCTGGAGCAGCCCATGCAGGTACACCACTCCAAATGGAGAATTATTTTTAAGTTTGAGGGGCAAAGGCTCCCTAAAAAATTCAATTATGCCCAGGACCACCAGAATGGCCACCACTGGACCACCAGGTATGCCCCCCCTAGACCACCAGGCAATGCCAATCTGTGCCCAGGCAGCTGCCAATCTGTGCCCACTCACAATGCCTACCACTGCCAGTGCCACCAGGGATATGCATCAGTGCCGCATGTCAGTGCCATCAGTGCCCATCAGTGCCATGTATCAATGCCCATCAGTGCCCAGCAGTGCCGCCTATCAGTTCCCAGCAGTGCTGCCTATCAGTGCCACCCATAAGTACCCATCATTGCAGCCTTTCAGTGCCCATCAGTGTCACCTATCAGTGCACATCAGTGCCCACCAGTGCCACCCATGAGTGCCCATCAGTGTTGCCTATCAATGCCCATCAGTGCTGCATATCAGTGCCACCTATCAGTGCGGCCTACCAGTGCACATCAGTGCCGCATATCAGTGCCCATCGTCAGTGCCTGTCAGTGCCCATAAGTGCCACCTCATTAGCGCCGCCTCATCGGTGTCACCTTATCAGTGCCCGTCAGTGCCTCGTTATCAGTGCCCATCAGTGAAGGAGAAAACATACTTATTTACTAAATTTTATAACAGAAAAAAAAGAAAAACTTTTATTTTTTTCAAAATTTTCGGTCTTTTTTTATTTGTATAGCAAGAAATAAAAACTGCAGAGGTGATCAAATACCACCAAAAGAAATCTCTATTTGTGTGAACAAAATGATAAAAATTCTGTTTGGGTATAGTGTTGCATGTCCGCGCAATTGTCATTCAAACAGCAACAGCGCAGAAAGCTGAAAATTGGCTTGGGCAGGAATGGGCGTAAGTGCATGGTATTGAAGTGGTTAAGGAAGCGGTCAATCTATAAAAATTAGGCAAATTTGGAGGTGGTTCTTCTATATTTTGAGGGATAAAGCACCATGTTAGGGTCACCACAGACAAGGAGGGTATCCTTGTCTGTGGTGCATGTAGAGTAATCTAAAAAGATGGGTATGAAATGGTTGTTGTCTGGCATTGGGACGTTGGAAAAAAACAAAGCAATACACCCATTGTTAATTTGGCCAAAAAGATCAAATATTGTCCCCCAGGGTTGGCTATTTTGTGGTCAAAAGGTAAAAGGGGCTGTGTGCTTAAATCCAGTGAGTAACTATCTCTAGTTAAAAATAACTGCATGTGCAGTGTATATTTTTAGAGCCTAGCACTGAAGAATTTTGGACAGGGTGGTGGGAAAAAAAATGTGTCTATTGGAGACAAATAATGTCTACCTGAGCAGAATGAGGGTAGCAAAATGTGGGTTCTCTCTTTTTCAGAAAATTGAGCATTATTATCATCAATAGGGAAAGCAGGGGGTTTGGGACTTTAAATGAGGCATAGGACATGAGAGTCAAATGCTTCCATCCCTAATTGTTACTTTTCCATTTACTTTTTGCTCATAGGTTGGACTTGATGGACTTGTGTCTTTTTTCAACCTCACCTACTATGTATGTAACTATACCCAAGCACAGGTTTACTACCATCCCACTTATTTTCTATCACCTTTTGGATCAGCACTAGCATACACCCTTTAGAATAATCAGATACATTTTCCTTTGTACGTCTAATTACACATAATTTCATACTTATTTACAGATGGTTTTTGGTGATGGTAATCACATCACCCTTGATTATCTATGGGGGTTTATGTTCCCAGGAACATCCGTGTTTGGATGGTTTTCCATCATTGTGCCATGCTTTATACCACTGCAGCTCCCGGGGCTGACATTGTCCCCTATCAGCCTCCAGCTCTCTATGCCACAATTCAGACTCATAGTTGATCTGTAATAGGGATGAGCCGAACACAGCAAAAAATTTGTTCGAACACGCAAACACCATTAAATTCTATGGGACACGAACATGAAAAATCAGACGTGCTCATTTTAAAGGTTAATATGCAAGTTATTGTCATAAAAAAGTGTTTGGGGACCGGGTCCTGCCCCAGGGGACATGTATCAATGCAAACAAAAGTTTTAAAAATTACAGTTTTTTCGGGAGCAGTGGTTTTAATAATGCTTAAAGTGAAACAATAAAAGTGAAATATTCCTTTAAATTTTGTACCTGGGGGGGTGTGTATAGTATGCCTGTAAAGTAGTGCATGTTTCCCATGTTTAGAACTGTCCCTGCACAAAATGTAATTTCTAAAGGAAAAAAAATAATTTAAAACTACTCGCGGCTATAATGAATTGCTGGGTCCCGGCAATACAGATCAAAATCATTGAAAAAAATGGCAGGGGTCCCCCCCACAGTCCATTACCAGGCCCTTCAGGTCTGGTATGAATATTAAGGGGAAACCCGGAACCAAAAAAAAAAGCGTGGGGTACCTCCCAAATTCCATATCAGGCCCTTTAGGTCTGGTATGGATTTTAAGGGGAACCCTGCACCAGAATAAAAAAAATGGCGTGGGTTCCCCCAAAAATCCATACCAGACCCTTATCCAAGCACGCAACCTGGCAGGCCGCAGGAAAAGAGGGGGGACGAGAGAGTGCCCCCCCTCCTGAACTGTATCAGGCCAAATGCCCTTAACATCAGGAATCATCCCCACAACCCTTACCCGGTGGTTGTGGGAGTCTGCGGGTGGGGGGCTTATCGGAATCTGGAAGCCTCCTTTAACAAAGGCGACCCCAAGATTCCGCCCCCCTATGTGAATTTGTAAGGGGTACATTGTTACATTTTTAATAAAGGACTTATCCCAACTGTGTCTGTGTGGTTTTTTACAATTTTTTACACTTTATTTGTGAATGGTAGGGGTACAATGTACCCCATTACCAATTCACATAGGGGGGGTGGAATCTGGGGGTCCCCTTTGTTAAAGGGGGCTTCCAGATTCTGATAAGCCCCCCACCTGCAGACCCCCACAACCACCAGGCAAGGGTTGTGGGGATGAGGCCCTTGTTCCCATAAACATGGGGACTATTCCCCATGTTGAGGGCATGTGGCCTGGTACGGTTCAGGAGGTGGGGGCGCTCTCTTGTCCCCCCTCTTTTCCTGCTGTCTGCCAGGTTGCTTGATCGGATAAGGGTCTGGTATGGATTTTTGGGGGGACCCCACACCATTTTTTTATTTTGGTGCGGGGTTCCCCTTAAAATCCATACCAGACCTGAAGGGTCTGGTATGGATTTTTGGGGGGACCCAATGCCATTTTTTTTTTTGGTGCGGGGTTCCCCTTAATATCCATACCAGACCTGAAGGGCTCGATATGGAATTTGGAAGGACCCCCACGCTTTTTTTTTTGGTTCGGGGTTCCCCTTAATATTCATTAAAGACCCAAAGGGCCTGGCAATGGACTGTGGGGGGACCCCAGCCGTTTTTTTCAATGACTTTGATCTGTATTGCCGGGACCCGACAATTCATTATAGCTGCGAGTAGTTTAAAATGACTTTTTTTCTTTAGAAATGACATTTTGTGCAGGGACAGTTCTAAGCACGGGAAACAAGCGCTACTTTACAGGCATACTATACACACACCCCAGGTACAAAATTTAAAGGAATATTTCACTTTTATTGTTTCACTTTAAGCATTATTAAAATCACTGCTCCTGAAAAAATTGCAGTTTTTAAAACTTTTTTTTGCATTGATACATGTCCCCTGGGGCAGGACCCAGGTCCCCAAACACTTTTTATGACAATAACTTGCATAATAACCTTTAAAATTGGCACTTTAGATTTCTCACATAGAGTTTAAAAGGGTGTTCCGCTGATTTTCGAATTTTCCGCGAACACCCCAAATTGTTCGCTGTTCGCCGAACGGGCGAACAGCCAATGTTCAAGTCGAAATCATGTTCGACTCGAACATAAAGCTCATCCCTAATCTGTAAGTATGGGTAAGTGTGCTGTATTTTTTCATAATTTTCCCCTCCACTCCTCTCTTGTAGTTATACCCATTGTAATTCATACATATGGTTTTTAGACACCTGTCCTGCATCTGCTCCTGATAAGTGGAAGACATCCACGAAACATGTCAAGCTTTTTAGATGCTACAATTATGTGTTTACATCTCAAGACCGTTACCAACAATTTTTACAATTATGTCTTACTGTATTATGCTAAAATAATCATGTTATTTGATATACTATGTAAATATGGATCAAAGAGTCTGGTGTACTATGTCTATATTATGAACCACCATGTTATTAAGTTATGATGTCAATATGTGTTATATATATGAAATACATTTTATTCAATAATATTTTTTATTTGCATGGTGTTATGATCCAATGTGTTTGGCAAAATTGCCAGACACACTTTGTCCATGTTGCTTTTCCAGCCGCATGCTTCATTTAAAATCCCCCCCCCCCCTGTTTTTACATGCAACAATGTTATCATTATACTGGGAAGCCATATCACCAGCCAAAGTAAACAAAAGGATCCAAGAATGGTTTGTTACAAGGTCAAAGGGATATAAGAAACAAGGGTGGTAATAGTCAGTTATAGATTCCAGGAAGCCCCTGATCTGAAGATTGTGTATTCTTCACATCTTTCAGTTGGTAATATAGTATGTGGATTTTGAGTTTAAGCTGGCCAATATCCTCAACATGTACTTACTGGGTATTTTTTGCAATGTGAATTTTCATAATATTCACTAAGCTAGGTAAAAATTTACTTTGTAAAGTTAACATGCCTTCCTCCTTTAGTAAATTGACCTCACTGTGTTAATTTGAATGAAGGGTATAGTGCTCTAGATAAGTAAAAAGTAAAATTGAATCACGTGTAAATGATATATTACTGTATAATAGAAAGTTCGAAAAGTGTAAATTTAGGTTAGCAAGACTTAAATAGCAAATGGGAACCAGCATTAGGTGGGAGTGAGGAGCAAATTTTGAATTAAAGTTTAAGCCAACCTAAATAATGGTTTGGTCCCTTTTAGCCTGTTAATATGCATTTGCAAGCATTTTGTAGTAGCTTTTTTATAAGCGCAAAAATACCTGGTAATCCAGATATAAATATTTTAAAGCTAATAAATTCCTGTGCTCTCTGCTTCTGCTGATCTCTTATAGTTACACTTTCCTCAGGTATATCTGAGGACTACAGAATGTCTGCCCTCTATTTTTTTGGATAACATGGTAGGGGAAGGTTTCCATAAATCTGTCCTAGAAAGCAAAGCTGCTTCCATCATAGAAATAGCACAAGGAGTGAGTATTGTCAATGACAAAGATGTGTGTTGTTACTGGCATGATCACCAGGTGAAAAAAAAAAAGCTTTAAAAAAGAAGACCAATGGGGGGGGCGTGGCCACGGCATGAAGGAGTGAGGACGTGTGGCTGAGGAGCTCCGTCTGACCACCCGCATTACAGACACCCAGCAGCAGCTTTTCCAACGGGCATCTTCGGTTCTCGGCATGCCTCCAAAGTCGCGGAAGACATCCCCGCAACCTCAGCGGGCATCTCGGCACCGTCCGTGCGCATTAGACCTGTACTTCCCGGAGCGGGGCCGCGCCGCTCTAGAGACTCCCAAGATGGCGCCGGCGGCGGCGGGCAAGTACAAGGCCGCACATGCGGCCTCCATCATCCCCTCTCCGCACTTTCTTTCTCCCTTGCATCCCTCCTCCACCTCCCCCGCTAGCTCTGGCAGCTCAGTGCCCCCTGTTACAATCATGGGCGAAGTGATGGGGGATGTGGATCTCAGAGCTCACATCCTTGCCCTCCCCACTAAGGCAGACTTAATACTGTTTGCTGACAGGGTTGAGAAGGCCCTGCGGCAGGACATTGAAGCGCTGCAGGTAGATACAGCTCACATTGGGGGTAGAGTGGAAGAGTTGGAGGCACAATGGGACGCTGTTTCACCAGCCCTGCAAGCTCTCCATGATCGTAGTAAACATCAAGCTTGCAGGATTGACTCTTTAATAGATCAAATGGATGACTTTGAGAATAGGAGTCGCGGGGTTAATATACGCATTAGGGGAATGCCTGAAGCTACCGGCCCCAGAGACATAGTACCCTCTTTGCAGGGTCTCTTTAAACAGGCTCTCGGCCAAGATGCACCTGATCGTATTGAGATAGACCGGGCTCATAGGGCCCTTCGGCCACCTTCGGATGACCCAAATAAACCACGGGACATTATTTGCAAGTTGCATAAATATTCCCTAAAGGAAAGTATAATGGCTCATGTAAGGGGGGTCCGCCAGGTGGACTTTGATGGTGCACAGCTGTCCTTTTTTCCGGATCTCTCCAGACGCACCCTGGTGCAACGCCGAGCCCTTAAACCACTACTTGAGGCCCTACAAGATGCACAGTTGCCTTATAGATGGGGCTTCCCCTTCCAATTGTCTGTCATTAAAGAGGGTCGGCAAGTTGTTTTGTGCACCACTGAAGATTTACCACGATTCCTGCAACCAGCCATCAATGTTCCAGATTGGAAAACTGCGTCGGAAATCCCGCTTCCTGTGCAGCCACAACTTTGGCGTTCTACCCGTCGCAGAGGCCGGAATAGACGCCAGCCTCGAGTGGACTCTCACCAAGATGTTCCGCATTCACCTCCACATTCCCCTTCCTAAAGGGGGTCCTGAAGGCCCCTTGAAATTTCATCATTTAAAGTTGAACTGGTTCTACTTGCAGGACCTAGTATGCCCCCCTTCAGGGTGCCGAGTTGAATTGTATTGTTCCGAATATGTTCTGAATATGTTTTCACACTGCTGCTGTGGTATATTTTTGTATTTAGGATGGCGCATCTTAGATGCTGCTATGCCTTTTTTCTTTTCTTACAGGGTGGGTCACTTTCGTGGGCTCACACTTTGTGTTGTGCCGTTTCCCCCCCCCCACATAGGTTAAACTCCCTGGAGTTTTTGTCCCGAGTTTGGGACTTCATGCTACTCGCT
This sequence comes from Rana muscosa, assembly GCA_029206835.1. Classification (NCBI taxonomy): domain Eukaryota; kingdom Metazoa; phylum Chordata; class Amphibia; order Anura; family Ranidae; genus Rana; species Rana muscosa. Next base: position 361,919,009 of record CM055118.1, on the reverse strand, counting down.
GACCTTCCCCCTTTTGGTGGCCCGAGGGCTGGGTGAAGGTCCCCGACTAGCTTAGTTTAGATGCCCTGGGAGACCCTTGAGGTATCTCCCTTTTTTGTTCTAGATGTATGTTTTGACGATTTATTTTTATTTTTTTCCTTTTTCAGTACTCAGCGACTCATGGATTGATCATCTGCAGGTCTCTTTTCCCTCCTGACTGGAGATTTCTCCGCGATAACTTTGCCTTATGGCCTCCCTGAAAGTGGTATCGTATAACATCCGAGGGCTAGGATCGCCTAACAAACGCAGTAAGTTGTGGCTCGAAACCAAACGCCTGGGGGCACATGTTCTTTTCTTGCAGGAGACACATTTTCACACTGACTCGGTCCCCCGCCTTCCCACACACTTATATTCTCAATGGTTTCTTAGCAACTCCCCTCGATCTAAGTCGAGCGGAGTGGCCATAGCTGTGCATAAACAATGCCCCTTTACCCTGACTGATCAGTTGATCGACTTGAATGGCAGGTACGTCTTTATTAAGGGGAATATTCTGGGCCGTAAACTTACCTTTGCAACCGTGTACGCACCAAATACTGGTCAACTTGCCTTTCTGGACTCCCTCCTGGACTCCCTCTCTCATTTTAAAGAGGGTCAGTTGATTTTGGGAGGGGATTTTAATATTAGCCTGGACCCCAAGATGGATACATCTGCGGGGCGATCTACCCACTCTTTTGCTTTCATCAAACATTTCAGGAAAGCTTTGCAAGCTTACCATCTGGTTGACTGTTGGCGACTACTCCATCCTACAGATAAGGATTTTAGCTATTACTCGGCAACCCATGCAGTTTATACCCGCATAGATATGCTTTTGATGGACCAGATCTCCCTGGAGACCTTATCCAGTGCGTCAATTGGTTCCATCACCATGTCGGATCACGCCCCAGTTTCTCTTTCTATCCATCAGCCCTCTTCCGATGCCCGGTCTTGGACCTGGCGCTTGAATGAGAATATTCTGGATGACGCTGTGGAAGCTAAATGTGTCTCAGATACAATTGCTCTGTACTTTGCTGAAAATTCATCGACCGAGGTTGGGGCGGCGTCTATTTGGGAAGGCCATAAGGCAGTAATTAGAGGGGAGCTCATTTCTCAAGGGGCGCGGCTGAAAAAGGCACGGGAGGGGGATCTTCAATCCCTCTTACGAAAAATACAGTCGGCGGAACTTAAACATAAGTGTCGTCTGACTCCGGAGCTGGCAGCAGAGCTACAGGCCCTTCGCCAGGAACTTGCTACCCTGCTAGACACCCGCATACGTGATCGCCTACGTTATATTTCGCATAAATTTTATGAATATGGTAACAAATGTGGGCGACTGCTTGCTAGGGCTCTAAAGAGACAACAAGCTTCGGGCCATGTGCATAAGCTTCAAGCTGGGACGGGTCCTCCTGTAGTCCACTCCTCTAAAATAGCTGCCGCCTTTCGAGATTATTATGCTCAATTGTATCATCTTCCTGCCACACTCCCTGGTTTGACAGTAAATCAGAAACAAGACTATATTATAAATTACCTGACAGAGGCCCATGCTCCCCAACTTTCGGTTGAGACTAGTAAGTCTCTTGAAATCCCGATTAGTATGGAGGAGCTGGACATTGTGGTAAAAGATCTCCCGAAGGGAAAAAGTCCAGGCCCGGATGGGTACACGATTGCCTACTACCGTGCTTTCCTCCCCCTGCTTTCTGGGCATATGTGCACTTACTTCAACGCCTTGGCGTCGGGCACAGCTGTGCCTAAGGAGGGACTGATGGCTCATATAACAGTGTTGCCTAAGGAGGGGAAGGATCATACGGTCCCTAGTAGTTATAGGCCGATTTCGCTTTTGAATACTGATATCAAGATCTTAGCAAAAATTTTAGCAAATCGCCTCCAACCCATTCTTCCTTCTCTCATACATCCAGACCAGACGGGTTTTATTATGGGGAGGGAGGCAAGGGACAATTCCAACAGGGCCATTCAGTTGATCCATTGGGTGCAGACTAGGGTGGACCAAACACCCTGTCTTCTTCTTTCCACTGACGCTGAGAAGGCGTTTGACAGGGTGGATTGGACGTACCTGCATGCGGTGCTGTCCAGACTGGGGCTTGGCCCTAATATGTTATCCTGGGTTTTTTCTTTGTACAGCCGTCCATCGGCACGAGCTAAGGTGAATGGGGTGCTTTCTGATACGTTCCCCATTGGGAATGGGACCAGACAGGGGTGTCCGCTGTCACCTCTTATTTTTGCCCTCACCTTGGAACCCCTGCTCAATAGGATTCGTTCCAACCCCAATATTAAGGGTCTTGGTGTCGGATCACAAGAGCATAAACTCTCTGCATACGCGGACGATGTTTTATTCTATGTGTCGGATCCGTTAATTTCCCTTCCCAACATTATGTCCGAATTGCAGACTTTTAGTTCTATCTCTAACTTCAAAATTAATTTCACCAAATCAGAAATTTTGTCCTTAAATATCCCCTATAGTTTACGTACACGGTTGCAAACTTCTTTCTCCTTTTCCTGGTGTGGCACTCACATGAAATATTTGGGAGTTTATCTTACCCCTTTTTATTCTCAACTATATAGCAGCAACTATGTTCAGTTACTTTCTACTATTAAATCAGACCTGCACCAATGGGATAGAGAGGTCTTCTCATGGGTGGGCCGAGTCAGTGTGTTAAAGATGAACGTGCTGCCTCGCATTTTGTTCTTCCTTCAAATGGTGCCGATTACATTACCCAGGTCTTTCTTTTCGAGCCTCAACAGTGCGTTTCTTAAATATATCTGGCAGGGGCGGAGCTCTCGTTTGGCTCTTCGTACCCTGCAGAGACCTAAGTGGCTGGGTGGCCTAGGTGTCCCAGATATACGTAAGTATTACGAGGCAATCGCCCTTCAACGGATTTTGAACTGGCACCATGGGGTATCCACTAAGGTTTGGGTACCGCTGGAGAAGTTTCTGGCGGGACGTAATTTAGCTCATGCTCCCTGGCTTTCCCAGGCCCATAGGAGTCTGTCACTATATGTCTCCCCAATGACTGTCCATGTGCTAAAGTTATGGGATTCCTTAAATAAAGCGGGACAGCTTGCCCCCCTTTTTTCCCCGCTAGCACCCCTAGGAGGTTTCCCCTGGTTTACCCCGGGGGAACACCCATCTTTCTTTCGGACCTGGACGTCAGATGGGGAGTTGAGATGTGGCAGGTTCTTCCAAGATCAGGGACTTCTCCCGCTGGAGGAGCTTAGAGCCCAGTATGGCAGCTTCCCGATGGATGGCTGGAGACATGGACAGCTTCAACACTTTGCGCGTGGGTTGCAATACCCTATACGATCTCCTACGTCTGCTACCCCCTTTGAGAAGCTGTGTATGTCTCCCAGTCCAATCCCACACTCTATATCTGTCCTCTATGAGCTATTACAGAAACAGGGACCTCCTGGGAAGCCCGCCTATATTCGGGAGTGGGAAAGAGACCTGCAGACCGAATTTACTGACCTCCAACTTGACCAATTATACTGCCTCACTCATTCTAGCTCTGTTGATACGAAAATGCAGGAAAATGGTTTTAAGGTTCTGACTAGGTGGTACAGGGTCCCTACCAGACTTAAACAAATGTATCCGATGTCCTCAGATGCCTGTTGGCGGGAATGTGGCCATAGAGGTTCCTTTTTACACATATGGTGGGATTGCCCTAAGCTACGCCCTTTCTGGCAAGATATTAGAATTCAAATTAACAGTATTCTGGATTAGGGATGAGCTTCGTGTTCGAGTCGAACATACGTTCGACTCGAACATCGGCTGTTCGATCGTTCGACGAAGATCGAACGATTTGGGCCGTTCGCGCCAAATTCGAGTGACGCGAACGGCCCACAATGCACTACGCCATCGCAGTGTCATCCAGGCGCTGTGATTGGCCAAGCATGCACTGTGACCCCGCATGCTTGGCCAATCACAGCGCCGGCAGCGAGGAGAGCAATGATTGGCCACAGGCAGGATGCCTGTGGCCAATTATTGCTGAGGGTGTTTAGTACACGCCCCACACTATAAAAGGCCGCCAGCACGGCGGCCTAGTGTAGTGTGTTCCGGAGCAGGGATAGAGCAGCATAGGCAGGGACAGTGACTGTTATTTCTTTCTTGCTTAACCTGGATTCCTTTAGTTTAGGGAAAGAGAAGGATAGGTAGGGAGAGTGTCAGTGTGTTTTGTGCTTGTGCTATAGTGTGCTTAAAAAAAAACATTTATTCTAGGGACAGAAAACTGTAGGTAGGGACAGTGTCAGTTTCTTTCACTCTGCAAGTCCTTGTTTCCAGGGACCTGGAAGGACAGTGAGTGAATTGTCCTTGTGCTATATTGTGCTTAAAAAAACATTTATTCTAGGGACAGAAAACTGTAGGTAGGGAGAGTGTCAGTTTCTTTCACTCTGCAAGTCCTTGTTTCCAGGGACCTGTAAGGACAGTGAGTGAATTGTCCTTGTGCTATATTGTGATTAAAAAAAACATTTTTTCTAGGGACAGAAAACTGTAGGTAGGGAGAGTGTTTTTTTTCTTTCACTCTGCAAGTCCTTGTTTCCAGGGACCTGTAAGGACAGTGAGTGAATTGTCCTTGTGCTATATTGTGATTAAAAAAAACATTTTTTCTAGGGACAGAAAACTGTAGGTAGGGAGAGTGTTTTTTTTCTTTCACTCTGCAAGTCCTTGTTTCCAGGGACCTGTAAGGACAGTGAGTGAATTGTCCTTGTGCTATATTGTGCTTAGAAAAAACATTTATTCTAGGGACAGAAAACTGTAGGTAGGGAGAGTGTCAGTTTATTTCACTCTGCAAGTCCTTGTTTCCAGGGACCTGTAAGGACAGTGAGTGAATTGTCCTTGTGCTATATTGTGATTAAAAAAAACATTTTTTCTAGGGACAGAAAACTGTAGGTAGGGAGAGTGTTTTTTTTCTTTCACTCTGCAAGTCCTTGTTTCCAGGGACCTGGAAGGACAGTGAGTGAATTCTCCTTGTGCTATATTGTGCTTAAAAAAAACATTTATTCTAGGGACAGAAAACTGTAGGTAGGGAGAGTGTCAGTTTATTTCACTCTGCAAGTCCTTGTTTCCAGGGACCTGTAAGGACAGTGAGTGAATTGTCCTTGTGCTATATTGTGATTAAAAAAAACATTTTTTCTAGGGACAGAAAACTGTAGGTAGGGAGAGTGTTTTTTTTCTTTCACTCTGCAAGTCCTTGTTTCCAGGGACCTGTAAGGACAGTGAGTGAATTGTCCTTGTGCTATATTGTGCTTAAAAAAAACATTTATTCTAGGGACAGAAAACTGTAGGTAGGGAGAGTGTCAGTTTATTTCACTCTGCAAGTCCTTGTTTCCAGGGACCTGTAAGGACAGTGAGTGAATTGTCCTTGTGCTATATTGTGATTAAAAAAAACATTTTTTCTAGGGACAGAAAACTGTAGGTAGGGAGAGTGTTTTTTTTCTTTCACTCTGCAAGTCCTTGTTTCCAGGGACCTGTAAGGACAGTGAGTGAATTGTCCTTGTGCTATATTGTGCTTAAAAAACATTTATTCTAGGGACAGAAAACTGTAGGTAGGGAGAGTGTCAGTTTATTTCACTCTGCAAGTCCTTGTTTCCAGGGACCTGTAAGGACAGTGAGTGAATTGTCCTTGTGCTATATTGTGATTAAAAAAAACATTTTTTCTAGGGACAGAAAACTGTAGGTAGGGAGAGTGTTTTTTTTCTTTCACTCTGCAAGTCCTTGTTTCCAGGGACCTGTAAGGACAGTGAGTGAATTGTCCTTGTGCTATATTGTGATTAAAAAAAACATTTTTTCTAGGGACAGAAAACTGTAGGTAGGGAGAGTGTTTTTTTTCTTTCACTCTGCAAGTCCTTGTTTCCAGGGACCTGGAAGGACAGTGAGTGAATTCTCCTTGTGCTATATTGTGCTTAAAAAAAACATTTATTCTAGGGACAGAAAACTGTAGGTAGGGAGAGTGTCAGTTTATTTCACTCTGCAAGTCCTTGTTTCCAGGGACCTGTAAGGACAGTGAGTGAATTGTCCTTGTGCTATATTGTGATTAAAAAAAACATTTTTTCTAGGGACAGAAAACTGTAGGTAGGGAGAGTGTTTTTTTTCTTTCACTCTGCAAGTCCTTGTTTCCAGGGACCTGTAAGGACAGTGAGTGAATTGTCCTTGTGCTATATTGTGCTTAAAAAAACATTTATTCTAGGGACAGAAAACTGTAGGTAGGGAGAGTGTCAGTTTATTTCACTCTGCAAGTCCTTGTTTCCAGGGACCTGTAAGGACAGTGAGTGAATTGTCCTTGTGCTATATTGTGATTAAAAAAAACATTTTTTCTAGGGACAGAAAACTGTAGGTAGGGAGAGTGTTTTTTTTCTTTCACTCTGCAAGTCCTTGTTTCCAGGGACCTGTAAGGACAGTGAGTGAATTGTCCTTGTGCTATATTGTGATTAAAAAAAACATTTTTTCTAGGGACAGAAAACTGTAGGTAGGGAGAGTGTTTTTTTTCTTTCACTCTGCAAGTCCTTGTTTCCAGGGACCTGTAAGGACAGTGAGTGAATTGTCCTTGTGCTATATTGTGCTTAAAAAAAACATTTATTCTAGGGACAGAAAACTGTAGGTAGGGAGAGTGTCAGTTTATTTCACTCTGCAAGTCCTTGTTTCCAGGGACCTGTAAGGACAGTGAGTGAATTGTCCTTGTGCTATATTGTGATTAAAAAAAACATTTTTTCTAGGGACAGAAAACTGTAGGTAGGGAGAGTGTTTTTTTTCTTTCACTCTGCAAGTCCTTGTTTCCAGGGACCTGTAAGGACAGTGAGTGAATTGTCCTTGTGCTATATTGTGCTTAAAAAAACATTTATTCTAGGGACAGAAAACTGTAGGTAGGGAGAGTGTCAGTTTATTTCACTCTGCAAGTCCTTGTTTCCAGGGACCTGTAAGGACAGTGAGTGAATTGTCCTTGTGCTATATTGTGATTAAAAAAAACATTTTTTCTAGGGACAGAAAACTGTAGGTAGGGAGAGTGTTTTTTTTCTTTCACTCTGCAAGTCCTTGTTTCCAGGGACCTGTAAGGACAGTGAGTGAATTGTCCTTGTGCTATATTGTGATTAAAAAAAACATTTTTTCTAGGGACAGAAAACTGTAGGTAGGGAGAGTGTTTTTTTTCTTTCACTCTGCAAGTCCTTATTTCCAGGGACCTGTAAGGACAGTGAGTGAATTGTCCTTGTGCTATATTGTGCTTAAAAAAAAACATTTATTCTAGGGACAGAAAACTGTAGGTAGGGAGAGTGTTTTTTTTCTTTCACTCTGCAAGTCCTTGTTTCCAGGGACCTGTAAGGACAGTGAGTGAATTGTCCTTGTGCTATATTGTGATTAAAAAAAATATTTTTTCTAGGGACAGAAAACTGTAGGTAGGGAGAGTGTCAGTTTCTTTCACTGTGAAAGTCCTTGTTTCAAGGGACAGAGAAGGACACCTGAAGGTAGCCCTTATTGCTTTTTTCCCATCTCCCTGCAGGCCATCTATTAGAATGTCTGGAAGGCAAACAAGGAGAGGCAGACAGTCAGGAGGCAATAAAAGAGGGCAAGCAGGCTCTGTGTCTGGGGGCAACAGTGCTGGTCGTGGACGCGGTGCATTGTCATCAGCACATGGCCATGGGACACGCTTGTCCTTCTTTTCGGCAGCTGGACATGTTGAGCCACATCATGCCGAAGACTTGGTAGAGTGGATGACCAAGCCCTCCTCCTCCTCCTCATCCTCTCTCACCCAGGCTCAGGGTACTGAAAAAGCAGCTGCCAAAGCGTCGTCTTCCCTGGTATCAATGTCAGACAAATCATCAGTCACTCCTTCCCTAGACCCACCATGTCCTCCTCCTGAGGAGTCCCCCGAACTGTTTCAGCACAGTGTTGGGTACATGCTCCAGGAGGATGCCCAGCGTTTCGAAGGGTCTGATGATGAAACCCAGCTAGAGGAAGGCAGTAGCGTGAGAGCAGACAGAGGGGATGCTCAAGAAGGACACCAATCTGGCAGTCATGTTCCAGCAGCTGCAGCATACTGCCAGATTGGCTCCAGTGATGAGGAGGGAGGGGATGATGAGGTCACTGACTCCACGTGGGTGCCTAATAGGAGAGAGGAGGAGGAGGAGGATGAGGAGGAGGCACATCTCCAACGAGGCAGGATGCCCTTTGGTGGCCAGCGTAAGGGCAGTACACCGACGGAATCACACCGCAGAGCTCCGCCTGTGCAGGGCGCTGCCTCTGCCCGTCATTCAAAAAGTTCTTTGGTGTGGGCCTTTTTTGAGGCTAGTGCATCAGATCGCACAGCTGCTGTTTGCAACATATGTCTCAAGCGTATATCGCGTGGCCAAAACATCAGCCGCTTGGGTACCACATGCCTGACCAGACATATGTTGACCTGCCATGCAGCTCGTTGGCAAGCCTACCTCAAAGACCCACACCAAAGAACAAAGCGGACCTCTCCTTGCACCGCATCAGCTGGGATCTCCAACCCCACTATAACTTCAGTCCTCTCTGAAACATGCACTGAGAGGAATGAAGGTGTAGAATTAGGTGTGTCACAGCCAAGTACTTGCGCCCACTCTGCTAGCAGTACACCGACGTCCGATTCTAGCAGGCAAATTTCCCTGCCCCAGCTGCTGGACCGTCGAAAGAAGTTCACTCCCAGCCATCCACATGCCCAGCGGTTGAATGCTAGCTTGGCTAAATTGCTAGCGCTTCAACTGCTGCCTTTTCAGTTGGTAGACTCGGCCCCCTTCCGTGAGTTTGTGCAATGTGCGGTTCCTCAGTGGCAGGTTCCCAAACGCCACTTTTTCTCACGGAAGGCTATTCCGGCTCTCTACCGGCATGTGGAAGGCAATGTCTTGGCCTCGCTGGACAGGGCGGTCAGCGGTAAGGTGCATATTACCGCTGACTCATGGTCCAGCAGGCATGGACAGGGACGTTACCTTTCTTTCACGGCCCATTGGGTCACTCTTTTGGCAGCTGGGAAGGATTCAGGACAAGGTGCAGTAGTGCTGGAGGTTGTCCCACCGCCACGCCTCCAAAATGCTACTACTGGTTGTGACACACCTCTCTCCTCCACCCCCTCCTCTTCTTCTTCCTCCATGGCCTCTTCCTGTGGTTTGTCCTATGAACCAGCGGTGCTCCGTAGCCGTTCACGGGGCTACGCAAGTACGCAGGCAAAAAGATGCCATGCCGTGCTTGCGCTGGTGTGTTTGGGGGACAGAAGCCACACTGGGGCAGAGGTCCTGTCTGCTCTGCAGGGCCAGGCCGAGAGGTGGTTGACGCCACGCCAGCTTAAGCCAGGAATGGTGGTTTGCGACAATGGCACCAACCTCCTCTCCGCCCTCCGACAGGGACAACTGACCCATGTGCCCTGTGTGGCTCACGTCCTTAACCTGGTGGTGCAGCGCTTCTTGGGCAGGTACCCGGGCTTACAGGATGTCCTGAGGCAGGCCAGGAAAGTCTGTGTGCATTTCCGCAGATCTTATAATGCCAGTGCTCGCCTGGCTGAGCTGCAAAAGGAGTTGAACCTGCCCAAGAACCGCCTTATATGTGACATGCCCACCAGGTGGAACTCAACGTTGGCCATGCTGCAGCGGCTGCACACGCAGCAGAGGGCCATCAATGAGTACCTGTGCGACTACGGCACCAGGACAGGGTCAGGGGAGCTTGGTTTTTTTTCTCCACGCCAGTGGGGCATGATCAGGGATGCATGCACTGTCCTGGCACCATTTGAGGAGGCCACGAGGATGGTGAGCAGTGACAGTGCATGCATCAGTGACACTGTACCTCTTGTCCACCTGTTGGAGCACACGCTGCGTGGAATAATGGACAGGGCACTTGAGGCAGAACAGAGGCAGGAAGAGGAGGACTTCCTTGCCTCTCAAGGCCCCCTTTACCCAGACAGTGTTCCTTCTGTCCCACCCATCGCACAGGAAGAGGAGGAGGAGGAGGAGGAGGAGGATTGTGTCAGCATGGAGGTGGAGGCTGGCACTCAGCATCATCAGCAGCAGTCTTTTAGGGATGATTTACAGTCCCAAGAAACCAGTGGACTTGTACGTGGCTGGGAGGAGGTGGCTGCGGATCATGTCGTCCTTAGTGACCCAGAGGACTCCGGAGCGAATGCCTCAGCAAACCTACGCTGCATGGCCTCCCTGATCCTGCAAAGTCTGCGGAAGGATCCTCGTATTCTTCGGATCAAGGAGAGGGACCATTACTGGCTGGCCACTCTCCTTGATCCACGGTACAAGGGTAAGGTTGCGGACCTTATGTTACCGTCGCAGAGGGAGCAGAGGATGAGACAACTCCGGGAGGCCTTGCAGAAAGGTCTGTGCAACGCGTTCCCAGAGACTGGGAGGTTGCAAACTCCTGGTCCTGGACAACGAGTTGCTGAGGCTTCGGCCAGTCAAAGAAGGAGCGGTGGGGAAGGTGGCCGTCTGACCGATGCGTTCAGACAATTCTTTAGTCCGCAGCCCCAAAGTATGATCGGTTCCAGCAACCATCGCCAGCGTCTGATAAACATGGTGCAGGAATATCTAGGGGCAAGGTCAGACTTGGACACCTTCCCCACCGAAAATCCTCTGGCTTACTGGGTCTTGAGGATGGATCACTGGCCAGAGCTTGCACAGTATGCAATTGAGCTACTGGCCTGTCCTGCATCCAGCGTTCTTTCGGAACGCACATTCAGTGCTGCTGGAGGATTTGTCACGGATCACAGGGTGCGCCTGTCCACCGACTCGGTTGATCGACTGACTTTCATCAAGATGAACCAGTCTTGGATCACCACCAGCTACCACACACCTGATGCTGATATAACAGACTAATTGATTTTAACATGTCACATCCCTTCAAGACTGATGCTGATGCTGAGTGCCTGTGCTGTTATGTTGACTGGCTATCCTCCTCCTCCGAGTCCTCAATGATACGATTGATGATGATAGCTTGTAAGATCATTTTTGTTTATGGGTGCCGCCACCAGTGCCTAACGCCCAATTTTTCAGCCCCTGTTTAACAGGGGCGTGTAATTACAATTTTTGAAGCAATACTTTGCAACAGGGCTCATTGCTGTGCTCCAAGTACAGTATCTGTGAGGAGTTGCAGTGTTGTGCCACCAGTGCCTAAGGCCCAATTTTTCAGCCCCTGTTTAACAGGGGCGTGTCATTACAATTTTTGAAGCAATACTTTGCAACAGGGCTCATTGCTGTGCTCCAAGTACAGTATCTGTGAGGAGTTGCAGTGTTGTGCCACCAGTGCCTAAGGCCCAATTTTTCAGCCCCTGTTTAACAGGGGCGTGTCATTACAATTTTTGAAGCAATACTTTGCAACAGGGCTCATTGCTGTGCTCCAAGTACAGTATCTGTGAGGGGTTGCAGTGTTGTGCCACCAGTGCCTAAGGCCCAATTTTTCAGCCCCTGTTCAACAGGGGCATGTAATTACAATTCTTGATCTAATAATTCACAGCAGGGCCCATTGCTGCACCCACCAAGAGTAACTGTCAGGGCTTACAGTGTTGTGGCACCAGCACCACCATCAAAGGCCCAATTTTTACTACCACTGTTCAACAATTATATGTAATTAAAATTCCTGATATAATAGTTGACAGCAGGGCGTTCCAGCACCAACCAAGAGTAACTGTGAGTGCTTACAGTGTTGTGCCAACACCAACAACTAAGGGGCCTATTTCTGCAGAGTATATACGGCAGGTCCCTACTTTCAAACATCCAACTTACAAACGACTCCTACTTGCAAACGCAAGAAGACAACAGGAAGTGAGAGGAAATCTACCACTAGGAAGGAAAATTCTCTCCTGTAAGAATAAATATGGGAGAAAGGTGTCTCCTCTGTACTGATGCTTTATCAGCAATCCTTGTTTCAAGAAAAACACCACATTTCAAAAACAGTTGTCATTGGGACGGAAAGTGAGGTGAAATGTTCTGAACAGGGGCACAGACAGCAAAACAAATGTTACAGGGGTGATAACCCTTACCTATGTTTTCCAAAAAGTTTAAAAATAGATTTTTGGTCTGGAGCTACACTTCAACAATGTACCTGTTCAAAATTACAAACAGATTCTACATAAGAACAAACCTACAGTCCCTGTCTTGTATGCACCGCCTGTATAGGGCTGTTCAGAGTATATAGGGCCTTTTTTATTTTATGTGCGGGGTTCCCCTTAATATCCATACAAGACCCAAAGGGGCTGGTAATGGGCTGGGGTAGGGGGGGGGGTCATGGGGTAGCTATGCCATTTTTCTTAAAGAATTTCATCCATATTACCGGGACCAGACATTACATTAAAGCCGCAAGCAGTTTTAAATGGCTTTTTTTTCCTTTAGAAGTGTCATTTTGTGCAGGGACAGTTCTAAACACGGGAAACACGTGGCACTTCACAGGCATACTTTAGACACCCCCCAGGTACGATATTTAAAGGAATATTTGACTTTTTTTTTTTCACTTTATGCATCATTAAAATGACTGCTCCCGAAAAACGACCGTTTTTAAAACTTCTTTTTGCATTGATACATGTCCCCTGGTGCAGAACCCGGGTTCCCAAACCCTTTTTAGGACAATAACATGCATAATAGTTGTTATAATTAGCACTTTAGAATTCGAACGTTCGCATCCATTGTATTTAATAGGGTTCTAATGTTCGTTCGAACTTTCGGTCCGTTCGCGGGTTCTGGTGCGAACCGAACCCGGGGGTGTTCGGCTCATCACTATTCTGGATATTGAACTCCCTGATTCTCCAATGGGTTTCCTTTTGCATGTCCCCGCCGTTCCTCTTAGCCTTTACCGAAAATCGGTGCTGCCTCATCTTTTGAATGCAGCTAGGAGATTGATCCCTATTTATTGGAAAAATAGCCAAATTCCAAGTCGCTTGGACTGGGTCCGGTTGGTAAATAATATTAAGGCTGCGGAGGAATGGATGGCAAAATGCAGGGATAAGTATGATAAATGGTATAGTATTTGGGCCACATGGATTTACTATGTAGAGGGGGATGCTAGAGATTTAGGATCTATAGATCAGTCCCCGGCAGGAATGGAATAATTGAGTAGTTGTTAAATAGATTTTTATGCAGAATTACGCATTTAATTTACCTGCTGCAGATATGCTCACATGATTTGTATGAGTTTTTTTTTTTTGCCCCCCACATATGGGTGAGAGCACTGGTTTTGATTATATTTTATCCCTATTACCCCTATAAATATGTTTTGTTATTGCATTTACTTAAGTCACTGATAAAGTTATGGTATAGCCATCTATTCAGTTTATGGGTGGATTTTAATAATGGTTGGGTTTTTTTTTTGTTTTTTTCCCTATATATTGGCGAGAACACGGGTTTTGGTTATATTTTATCCCTACTACCCCTATAAATATAATTTGTCACTTTATTCACACAGTCACGGATACACATAATTAAACCATAAACACGTAGGAGGATACCTCCTCCTCCCCTCTTCCTTCCTTTATTCCCTTTTTTTTTTTTTTTTTTTTTGTCCCTCACATACGGGTGAGAGCACTGGTTTTGATTATATTTATCCCTATTACACCTATAAATATGTTTTGTTATTGCATTCACTTAGTCACCGGTAAAGTTATGGTATTGCCATTTATTTAGTTTATAGGTGGGTTTTAATAATGGTTGGAGTTTTTTTTTTTTTTTTTTCCTATATATTGGCGAGAACACGGGTTTTGGTTATATTTTATCCCTACTACCCCTATAAATATAATTTGTCACTTTATTCACACAGTCACGGATACACATAATTAAACCATAAACACGTAGGAGGATACTTCCTCCTCCCCTCTTCCTTCCTTTATTCCCCTTTTCTTTTTTTTTTTCCTTTTCTTTTTTGGGGAAATGCTGAGAATGTATATGTGTTTTATGTATCGTAAAGTGTATGATATGTTGTTAAAAAAATTAATAAAAAGAGATATAAAAAAAAAAAAAGAAGACCAATGTAGTCACCACATCTAAGGACCAGTAAAGAGCCATGTATTTTATAAATAAATTGTTTTATTTGTGGGTTTAGATAAGCTATTAGTACAATGAAAGTTTTACATTTTACAATTGTGTTAAGAAACACTAAGACTGGGTAGATCTTAAAAGATCCTGGCCTACTATGCAAACACAGTATTTGCCCTGGTCAAACCCTACAAACTATTCAATATCAATCAAAAAACACCCATTAGAGGCGCATGCGCGGCAGCTCCCAAGTTGGCGTCTAGAGCTCCGCTCCACCACAGCCCAACGCTGACCACCGGAGCATAATGAGTGCTCTCACGGCCCTCTTACCAGGATATTCGAACAGGGGAAACCCACAGGAACCCGTGGATGTCCTCCCCGATCGCGAGGAGGGACCTCTCAAGCCAGATGTCGGCAGCTCCCGGCCCCCTCAGCTACGCTAAGATGGCGGCGGCTCCACGAGTCCCGCTCGCCTCAGACATGCCAGAAGACTTCATCGCTGACCAGGACCTGGTCCCTCCGCAATCCCCAGGTACTGAATATCCCACGCTGGTCCAGGCCATCTCTCCCTCTTCCATGGAGTCCTTACTGGGCAGAATGGGTACTGGCTGTCCCACTACCCCCACGATGGATCCTCACACAGGCCTGCTTCTCTCAGTCAGTGAAGCGCAGGAGGAGGCCCCAACCTCCACTAACTGTCCTTCCATGATGACTGCTTTCTCTCAAATATTATCTAAAAGCTTTGCATTGAATGCTGCACAGATTATATCCTCTATTCATGTGGATTTGCAGCAAATAGGGATAAAAATAGACACCATCGAGAAGAAAGCTGATCAAGCTGTGGTACGGATTAATCAGAATTCCGCCAGGCTGCAAGAGGTACAGGATCAATTAGAAACTGCTTTTGCATAGATCAACGACCTCGAAAATAGATCGAGACGTTATAACTTTAGGATACGGGGTCTCCCGGAATCAGAGAAAGAGGTACAAACAGCTGTGAAATCCCTTATAAAGAGCCTTATCCCTGACATTGCTGAACACCGCCTTGAGATGGATAGGGCTCACAGAGATCTTCAATCTCCTCGCTCAGATGGTCTGCCCAGAGACATCATTGTGAAACCGCACTACTATTCGGTCAAAGAGAAGGTGATGAGAAAGTCTAGGTACTCTGACAATCTCACTTTGCATGGACACAAAATTCAGATATTCGCCAACCTTTCTCCATATACGGTGCAGAAGAGGCGTTTGCTCAAACCGTTGCTTCAGGTCCTTTTGGACAAAGAAATCACATCCATATGGTCCTTCCCTCTCCGCCTGAACTTTTCCTACAAAAACAAAAGCTTTGGCTTCTCCTCTTTCGTGGAAGGGGAGCATCTCCTGATTCATCTTGGACTGATTCACCTGGAACCTCCTGCTGCACAGGCCAACAGAGGAACCCTACGACCTACGCCTACGCCGGCAAGCCCGCTGCAACAAACCTGGTTGAAATAAGGCTTCAAGTGCTTCAAAGAAAACCTTCCGCCATGAGACTCCAACCCCCTCTTTTTTTTTTACTTTTTTCTCTTGGATCAGGGCACTGATCTGGGACCGCTTCTCTTTTTCTAAGACTGTTTGGGGGATCCCCCCGCCTTCCCAGCAATGAAAGTCCACGTTGGGCCTGACTCCTTATGGTTTTGAATGGACCCGGCGGTTATACGCCCACTATTTTAGTCGGTCTGGAGATTGACTTGGACTTGGGGTGGGGAGGGACTATCTTGCCCCTCATCTCCTGCGGGTGTGTTTACGGCTGACTATCAGCCTGGTGTTACTATCTCCCCTAGTTTGGCATACAACCCTAGTTTGTGATTTTATACCGTTTCACTATGTTGGTTGATAAACTGTTGAAACTGCCGCAATGGCTTTTTTTTTTCTGGGTGATTTACATTAGTTTTCGAAATAACCGGCATAGTTAAAAACCCAGGTTAAATGGAAGTTCACTTCTACACTGTTTGGGGTATCCCTCTTGGAT
Source organism: Rana muscosa (assembly GCA_029206835.1). Taxonomy (NCBI): domain Eukaryota; kingdom Metazoa; phylum Chordata; class Amphibia; order Anura; family Ranidae; genus Rana; species Rana muscosa. The sequence continues at coordinate 361,903,009 of CM055118.1, read as the reverse complement.
TTAGGATAATGTACTTAGGCTAATCCCTGGGCAGGAACTGCTTGCCCACCGGCTCTCCAACCAAGGGGGGGGAGGGACTGGGGGCGGGCAGGGCCTGAGCGGGACACCCGGTGAAGTTACATAGTATAGTTTCCTTTTTGTGTTTTCCTTTTTCTCTCATTGCTAGGGGGCGCTCTGTAGTTTGGGGATCATAGGTTCCTCTGGGACCTTCAGTTATGACTGTCACAAGGTGGTGGGGCTGTGGTGGACCCAGTGCACCTCCATCGGATCAGGAGCCCTTTTGGTGCCTCTTGATCTATACCCGGTTTCCCTGTCATAAGGGTATTCCGGTCCTCTTAGGTTTTGGGGTAGGGGATGGCTAGTCCACTCTGCCCCAGGGGTGGGAGGGGGTCGGGGGACCTCCCAGTACTGTACTATTTTGTTACTTTTGTAAGATTGCTACATCAGGTTTACACTGACATTATCTTCTTTTCTCTTTTCTTCTCCTTTTTCATCTCTTTTCTTCTTCTTCTTGCTAACTCAGTTCGGGGCGTTCACAGGTTCCACGGGTGTCTCCGGTCTTCCATCACAGGTTCCAGGTCATGGCTTCTCCGGCTCTCAGGGCCTCGCAGGGAGTACCTCTCTCACGGTCAGGGTAAGTTGGAAAACAACCATATAGATTCCTCCCCTCTGATCCACTTCACCCCCCGCTATCTCTCAAAATTATTTCTCACAACACTCAGGGCCTCAAATCCCCGATCCAACTCTATCACTCCATGCATGCTGACATTATCTTACTACAGGAGACCCACTTCCCATCCACCTTCAAACCCACATTCCTTCATCAGCGTTATTCTCAATTTTTCTTAGCATCAGCAGATAACAAAAAAAAGGGGTGGCTGTTTGTTTTGCTAGGCACATCAACCTCACACAGCTTGAGACTATAATTGATCCACAGGGTCGCTACATTCTGGTTTTGGGCCATATTGGCGGAGAGCTATACACTTTTGTTTCCTACTACACCCCCAACAAGGGGCAAAAATCATTTTTTGAATCCTTGTTACGCAAGCTACAGAATCATCTTAAGGGTACGGTCTTTATTGGCGGAGACTCAAACACTGCCTTCGATTTCTCCCTTGACAAATCGGCGAACGGCACATCAAAGCCCAAACGCCCGTCCAAACAGAGTGTTAAAATAGCTAAACTGCTTAATTCTGCTGTGTTAATAGACATTTGGAGAGAGACCAACCAGGACTACACACACGTTTCAGCACCCCACAACTCCTTTGCCAGGATTGATCACATTTTAACTCGCGCCTCAACAATCCCTCTAATCAGAAGTTCCAAGATTGTGGAGTCTCCCCTTACAGACCACTCCATAGTCACTTTGATAACGCAAAGACCCATGGGGTCTGGTGGTCCCCCTCGCTGGCGTTTACGGGAGTCCCTCTTAAGCGATCCAATACAATGCTCCTTACTGGAGGAGGCCATTAAAGAATACTTTCTTACTAATGCGACGGGCGAGGTATCCAATACACTGTTTGGACGGCACATAAGTCGGTTATCAGAGGGAAACTAATTCAATTGTCATCGAAACTTAAGGCGGAACACAAAGCGGATACACTAAAGCTTACAGAGGACTTTTGCACATTGGCGAAAGCTCACAAGGGTCACCCCACACCAGAATCTCTCGCAAATCTAGATAAGGCTCGGACTGGGGCCAAATTCTACGCCCAAACTGATAGGATTGGCTCACGGCTGGCTGCAAAGCTGAGTCCCAAACAGCGCTCTCTTGCTTTCCCTAAAATTCGGGTGGCTTCAGGGGAACTGTCGCAGAACCCATCCAGGATTATGGACGCTTTCCTGCGGTTCTACTCTGACTTATATAATCCGAATCACACTCCCCCCAAGTCACTACGGGATAAATTTTTAGATGACCTCCCTTTGCCTACACTAGCTAAGGACCATAATGAGCTTTTGGAGAGTCCGTTCACCCAGAAAGGGGTTCTAGATACCATTAAAGCCCTTAAACTGGTTTCCTCCCCGGGACCAGATGGTTTTTCCACTGGTTACTATAAGAAATTTGGCCCCTGCCTAGCCCCTCACTTGACACGACTGTTCAACTGCCTCAGGGATGTAGCCCCTCTGGGTCTGGATTTAAACTCTGCATATATCTCAGTAATACCGAAACCGGATAAGGACACTAGTGAGGTGGGTAACTTTCGCCCTATCTCACTTATTAATATCGACATCAAAATAATGACCAAAATACTGGCAAACAGAATATCGAGTTTCATCTCATCTTATGTCCACAAAGATCAGGTGGGCTTCATCCCTGGGAGACAGAGCCCAGACCAGATTCGACGTGCCATTGACGTTATCTCACTGCTCAAATCGCAATGGGATGGGGGACCTTCTCAAAAAGGTTTTCTACTTTTGATAGACCTACACAAGGCTTTTGATTCAATAGATTGGGCATACCTGTCTGGTATCCTGGGGAGATGGGGCTTTGGTCCGAACTTCCTTAACCTTATCATATCGCTTTACTCGGGCCCCTCTGCACAGGTGCACCTGATGGGTAGATACCCAGACTCCTTCTCAATAGGAAGGGGGACCAGACAGGGATGCCCACTCTCACCTCTCCTCTTTGCTGTGGCTATCGAGACTCTGGTCATAGCACTGAGATCGAATCCTGACATTAAGTGAGTGACCTGTGGCCCTCAGGAACATAAATGCGCGTTATACGCCGACGAGCTCCTCCTCTTTGTCACCTCCCCCCTGACTTCCACTCCTTTGATTCTCAAGAAGCTACGGGTTTTCAGTGAGATCTCTGGCCTGTGGGTTAATATAAACAAATCATTAGCATTGAATATAACCGTTCCTCCGGATCTACTCAAACAACTCACAAGTAATTTTACATTTTCTTGGGCTCCCTCACTAATTCCATACTTAGGAATCAAACTGACGTCTGATATAAATAGCCTTTTCAAAGTGTAAAAGTGACATGGATCGGTGGTCCAGGTATGATTTGTCCTGGTTGGGCAGAATACATGCTGTTAAAATGACCCTCCTCCCATGCCTTTTATACTTATTTCGCTCTCTCCCAATCCCGGTGCCGAAAAAAATTCTCAGTAAAATTCAGTAAGATATAGTACGCTTTGTTTGGGGTAAGAAAGGCTACAGATGTCCCTCGGGAATACTTTTCCACTTAAAATCACAGGGCGGACTGGGCCTCATTAGCCTTTGGGGTTATTATCAGGCAGCACAATTAGCACAAATGTCAATGGCTTTCTCTAGGGGTTCAAAACCAGATTGGCTAGCTATGGAAAGGCAGGCTATCCCTTTAAATACCATAGATTACCTGTTGGGGTGTGACCCCAAATGTAGACCAGCTATATTGTCACCCACTCTCTCGCACTCCGTAGCTCTTTGCTCCAAGCTTTATGCCCCACGTACCCTGATATCCCCACTAAGGCCTCTGACACATTTATTTCATAATAATGATTTTCCCCCGGGGCTGAATATCGAGGAATTTTGATGGTGGATAGATAAAGGCCTCTATCGAATCGGGCACTTTCTCTCTTCCGCGGGTCCCCGCTCTCTATCACACTGCAAGAAATAAATAGACATGCCTGACTCAGAACTTTTTAGATTCTCCCAAATCTCCCATTTCCTGCACTCCATCTGGACCAACAAACCAATGCCCCCCACTATTACTCCCTATGAACATTAGATATGTGCACACTTAAATATTTTGTTTCAGAATTTCGTTTTCGTCCGTAAAATAAATGTATTTAGTTACTCCCGAAATTCGTTTTTATTTATTTTGTTTTTCGTTAGAAATTGCATTCGTCCAAAAATCTGAATTAATTAAGGTCAAATCTGTCATTGAAGGCTTATGGTGTCTGTCGAATGTTTAACCACTTAAGCCCCGGACCATTTCGGGCCATTAGGACCAGGCCTGTTTTTGGGATTCGGCACTGCGCTGCTTTAACTGTAAATTGTGCGGACATGCAATGTTGTACCCAAATGAAATTTGCGTCCTTTTCTTCCCACAAATAGAGCTTTCTTTTAATGGTATTTGATTGCCTCTGCGATTTTTTTTTTTTGCGATATAAACAGAAAAAGACCGAAAATTTTGAAAAAAAATGATATTTTCTACTTTTTGTTATAAGAAAAATCGAATAAACTCAATTTTAGTCATACATTTAGGCCAAAATGTATTCAGCCACATGTCTTTAGTAAAAAAAAAGTCAATAAGCGTATATTTATTGGTTTGCGCAAAAGTTATAGCGTTTACAAACTAGGGTACATTTTCTGAAATTTACACAGCTTTAAATTTATGACTGCCTATCTCATTTCTTGAGGTGCTAAAATGGCAGGGCAGTACAAAACCCCCCCAAATGACCCCATTTTGGAAAGTAGACACCCCAAGGAAATTGCTGAGAGGCATGTTGAGCCCATTGAATATTTTTTTTTTTTGTCCCAAGTGATTGAATAATGACAAAAAAAAAGAAATTACAAAAAGCTGTCACTAAATGATATATTGCTCACACATGCCATGGTTATATGTGGAATTGCACCCCAAAATACATTCTGCTGCTTCTCCTGAGTATGGGGATACCACATGTGTGGGACTTTTTAGGAGCCTAGCCACGTACGGGACCCCGGAAACCAAGCACCGCCTTCAGGATTTCTAAGGGCGCAAATTTTTGATTTCACTCCTCACTACCTATCACAGTTTCGAAGGCCATAAAATGCCAAAATAGCACAAAACCCCCCCAAATGACCCCATTTTGGAAAGTAGACACCCCAAGCTATTTGCTGAGAGGCATGTTGAGTCCATGGAATATTTTATATTTTGCCACAGGTTGCGGGAATATGACAAACTTTTTTTTTTTTGCACAAAGTTGTCACTAAATGATATATTGCTCACACATGCCATGGGCATATGTGAAATTACACCCCAAAATACATTCTGCTGCTTCTCCTGAGTACGGGGATACCACATGTGTGGGACGTTTTGGGAGCCTAGCCGCGTACGGGACCCCAAAAACCAAGCACCGCCTTCAAGGTTTCTAAGGGCATAAATTTTTGATTTCGCTCCTCACTACCTATCACAGTTTTGAAGGCCATAAAATGCCAAGATGGCACAAAACCCCCCCAAATGACCCCATTTTGGAAAGTAGACACCCCAAGCTATTTGCTGAGAGGCATGTTGAGCCCATTGAATATTTTTTTTTTGTCCCAAATGATTGAATAATGACAAAAAGAAAAAAAAATGTACAAAAAGTTGTCACTAAATGATATATTGCTCACACATGCCATGGTTATATGTGAAATTACAACCCAAAATACATTCTTCTGCTTCTCCTGAGTACGGGGATACCACATGTGTGGGACTTTTTGGGAGCCTAGCCGCGTACGGGACCCCAAAAACCAAGCACCGCCTTCAAGGTTTCTAAGGGCATACATTTTTGATTTCACTCCTCACTACCTATCACAGTTTTGAAGGCCATAAAATGTCAAAATAGCCCAAAACCCCCACAAATGACCCCATTTTGGAAAGTAGACACCCCAAGCTATTTGCTGAGAGGCATGGTGAGTATTTTACAGCTCTCATTTGTTTTTGAAAATTAAGAAAGACATTTTTTTTCTTTTTTTTTTCTTTTTTTACATTTTCAAAACTTTGTGACAAAAAGCGAGATCTGCAAAATACTCAACATACCTCTCAGCAAATAGCTTGGGGTGTCTACTTTCCAAAATGGGGTCATTTGGGGGGGTTTTGTGCCATCTGGGCATTCCATGGCCTCCGAAACTGTGATAGGCAGTGAGGAGTGAAATCAAAAATTTACACCCATAGAAATCCTGAAGGCGGTGCTTGGATTTTGGGGTCCCGTACGCAACTAGGCTCCCAAAAAGTCCCACACATGTGGTATCCCCGTACTCAGGAGAAGCAACAGAATGTATTTTGGGGTGTAATTCCACATATGCCCATGGCATGTTTGAGCAATATATAATTTAGTGACAACTTTTTGTACATTTTTTTTTTTATTTTTTTATTTTGGTCATTATTCAATCACTTGGGACAAAAAAAAAATATTCAATGGGCTCAACATGCCTCTCAGCAAATAGCTTGAGGTGTCTACTTTACAAAATGGGGTCATTTGGGGGGGTTTTGAACTGTCCTGGCATTTTATGCACAACATTAGGAAGCTTATGTCACACATCATCCACTCTTCTAACCACTTGAAGACAAAGCCCTTTCTGACACTTTTTGTTTACATGAACAAAAAAAAAATTTTTGCAAGAAAATTATGTTGAACCCCCAAACATTATATATTTTTTTAAAGCAAAGGCCCTACAGATTAAAATAGTGGGTGTTGCATTTTTTTTTCCACACAGTATTTGCGCAGCGATTTTTCAAACACATTTTTTGGGGGAAAAACACACTTTTTTTATTTTTAATGCACTAAAAAACACTATATTGCCCAAATGTTTGATGAAATAAAAAAGATGATCATAGGCCGAGTACATGGATACCAAACACGACATGCTTTAAAATTGCGCACAAACGCGCAGCGGCGACAAACTACATTCATTTTTAAAAGCATTTAAAAGCCTTTACAGGTTACCACATTAGATTTACAGAGGAGGTCTACTGCTAAAATGACTGCCCTCGATCTGACCTTCGCGGTGATACCTCACATGCATGATGCAATTGCTGTTTACATATGACGCTAGACCGACGCTTGTGTTCGCCTTTGCGCAAGAGCAGGGGGGGACAGCGGTGCTTTTTTTTTTTTTTTTTTTTTATTATTTATTTGGCTTTTTTATTTTATTTTTAAACTGTGCCTTCCATATTTTATTTTTTTACCATTTTTATCGTTATCTCAGGGAATGTAAATATCCCCTATGATAGCAATAAGTAGTGACAGGTACTCTTTTTTTGAAAAAAATTGGGGGGTTAGACCCTAGATCTTTCCTCTGCCCTCAAAGCATCTGACCACACCAAGATCGGTGTGATAAAATGCTTTCCCAATTTCCCAATGGCGCTTTTTATATCCGGGGGGGGGACATTCCCTCCCACTGCTTGTAGAAGCAGTCTAGAGGCTAAGTATCTGCTAGAATTGCTTTTACATGAAAGCCGGCTGCTGGCTGAAAAGAATGATACCAAGATGATACCTAAACCCGCAGGCATCATTCTGGTATAAACATTCAAAGTCCAGCAACATACCAGTACGTTGCTGGTCCTTGTTGGACATGTATTGTAATCTTTTTTTTCATACAGCCTATTGGCTGAACGAAAAAAAGAGATTGATTGGTGGGTATGCCCACCATTAGAATACCTCCCTTCATCCACCCACTTCTAATGATGGGCATATATGCCGAAGCATGGGGGCATCCTCCCGCAAAAAAGTTATGCCGCGTACACACGGTCAAGCCTTCGTCGGAATTTCGACCGTATGTACGCGGCATAAAAGGTTATGCCGCGTACACACGGTCTGACTTTTCCACGGGCAAGCCTCCGTTGGAATTTCGACCGTATATACGCGGCATTAGGAGCAAAATCGCTCCTCCGCCCCTGCTGCCCCCATGCTTCGGCATATATGCTCTTTTTTTTAACTGTGGTGGTGAAATCACCTCCTACAGCGTTGGAGTCACGGCTGTCAAGATAAATAGATCCGCGCTGCAACTGAATGGCGTACCTGCTAAGCAAATGGTGGTTAACATTAAAACAAAGTAACATTACAGTACAACAGTAAGACCTTACCATGCCATACCTGCAAAGCAAATACCAAAACAAAACCTAGTAAAAAATAAAAAAATGTTTTAACGCAACCTGTGCCTAAAATATATATATGCCGAAGCATGGGGGCATCCTCCCGCAAAAAAGTTATGCCGCGTACACACGGTCGGAATTTTCCACGGGCAGGCCTCCGTCGGAATTTCGACCGTATGTACGCGGCATTAGGAGCAAAATCGCTCCTCCGCCCCTGCTGCCCCCATGCTTCGGCATATATGCTCTTTTTTTTAACTGTGGTGTCACGGCTTTATGTATCGTGGGAGCAAACGCTGTTGCTGTCAAGATAAATAATTCCGCGCTGCAGTTGAATGGCGCACCTGAAAACAAAAAATTACATACCTGAAAAGCAAGCATGATAAAACATTGCAGAATAGAATACAGTAAAAAAGAGCAGAACAATAGAGAGAAAATAGAGAGAGAGAGAACAATAAAACGACAAATATTTTTGGTTTTTTTATTTTATATTTTTTTTGTGTTTTGTTTTTTACGTTTTTTTTTTCTTTTTTACACTTTTTTTTGTAACTTTACAACTGTAATGGTTCGGGTCTCTCAAAATGTAATGGCATCTTGGGAGACCCTATGTAAGTGTGTCCTTGTCTGTGAAATGCTGTACCCTACGCTAAAACTTCACTTTTGAGTGGTAGCGTTCAAAACATTCACCTTGGACTGGTTGATATTGATGGTTGCTATGGACTGGTTGCTATGGACGGTTGCTATGGACAGTTGCTATGGACGGTTGCTACGGATTGGTTGTTATGGACGGTTGCTATGGATTGGTTGCCATGGACAGTTGCTATGGACTGGATGCTATGGATAGTTGCTATGGATGGTTGCTATGGACAGTTGCTATGGACGGTTGCTATGGACTGGTTGCAATGGATGGTTGCTATGGACAGTTGCTATAGACTGGTTGCTATGGATGGTTGCTATGGACGGTTGCTATGGACTGGTTGCTATGGACTGGTTGATATGGATCAGGCCTGTCTCTGCGAACGCTGCAGTTATGTGTGTTGTGTTTGGTAAGTGACAGTGATCGATCGATACTGCACTTGGGTGGGCTGGGCTGGGCGGAGGGGCTAAACGCAGGCGCTAGCAGGTATCTGGGCTGATCCCGCTAACACTGCGTTTTTGGGAACCCTAAACCGCTGGGGATGCTAGTATAGATCTGATCAGATACTATACCACTAAGGGGGGTGTATGCTTTGCGCGTGGGTGTTAGCGTTACTGGCACTAACCTAACACTGCCTGGGGCGACGCAGACCCTCTCTGGCGCTAAAACCTAATTGATCTCACCCGCCGGGCGATCAGGGGGGTTAAACCTTTATTGGGTTATATACGGCGGGTGCCCTGATGCTATAAAAAGCAAACTAATCAACCAGCGTCACCCGTAACCTTTATATGGTGATCACTGGTGAAAGGGTTAACTAGGGGCAATCAGGGGGTTAAAACCTTTATTAGGTTAAATATGGGGGTACCTGACACTATATAAAAACCTGACGGGTAACCTAAATAACTAAATAACTTACTGGCTAACCAGTGACACCAGTGACGCTTATACGGCGATCACTGGTGAAAGGGTTAACTCTAGGGGCAATCAGGGGGTTAAAATAATATATGGGGGTACCTGACACTAATAAAAACCTGCGGCGAACCTAAAAAAAAATAACTGCCTATCTAAAACACCAGCGACACGAATACAGCGATCGGAAAAACAATCGCTTAGTGACGCTGAAGTTAGGGGGTGAAAGGGTTACCTGGGGGGTGATCAAGGGGTTAAACCTTTATTAGGGGGGTTAGGGGGCTACCCTGGACCTAAAGGGGCCTAATCCTAACTGCCCTGCAACTTTTTACAATCACAGATGACACTAAATGCAGTGATCAGTAAAATAAATGATCACTGCAATCAGTGACACTGTGATTGGGGGCTTTGGGGTGACCTGGGGGGTGATCTGGGGGTGACTGGGGGGTGATTTGTGTGCCTATGTGTACCTACGTGTCAGTGGACTGTTGGTGCACTAACCTGCTTCTTCTGTCCTCGGCGCCGGGAACGAAAAGACCGCAGCGAGGGAGATGACATCACTTCCTCCAGCCTGTATTTACATTTCAGGCAGGAGGAAGCAATTTCATTCGCCGGGAGCGATCGCGAGGGGGGGGGGGAATCGAGTGGCCGCCCCCTCATGCCTGATCGCTCCCGAACACTTAACGGCCGCTCACTGCAGTGAAGGGGGGTCCGGATGGACCCCCCAACTGCACAAAGGCGATCACGTAGATCTACGTGATTCTGCCTGTATGTGCCATTCTGCTGACGTAAATCGGCAGTGGGCGGTCGTTAAGTGGTTAAAGAAGATTCAACGGAGCAGCAAAACTGTACGACGCCGCAATCGTACATTTCTGGACGAATGTTCAGGTTACAAGCTAGCTATAGTAGAATTCTAATGTTGTATGACTAGTAATAATTATATTTTTTAATTATTATTACTAGTCAACCAACATTAGAATTTTTCTATAGCCTATGGGCGGATGCATTTGACCGGAAATGTACGATTGCAGCGTCGTACAGTTTAGCTGCTCCGTCGAATCTTCTTAGAACTTTCGACAGACACCATAAGCCTTCAATGACAGATTCAACGTTTGTATGTTTTTCGATGCTTTGTCGAATCTTTGTCGTTCATGTTGAATTGTCAAGTTAGTTCTAGCTATTTACTGCTCCTCCTCTTTGGTTACAATCAGCCAATAACATTCATCATCATCATTATTTTTATTTTACTTCCCCCACCCAATTCCAGCAGCTATCTTTTCTCTCTATGTCAAATCTTTTCTCTCTATAATGTCAAATCTTTTCTCTCTATGTCAAATCTTTTCTCTCTATGTAGAATGATCTTGGGCTAATAGAGTTTAGGTTAGGCACTAGGCTTGTGCAATTCGTTTCGTAACGAATCGAAATTCGTCCGAATTTAGCAACTTTCGGACATTCGGAAGCATTCGAATTTCCGAACAAAGCAATTACGAATAAAACCGAATCCGAAATAAATTATACCGCAAAACAGCGAATGCCCGAATGTCTTCGGCATAATTCGTTATGAAAAAACTTATGAATGTACAAATCCATTGGAAACACAATAACACTCACTCTGCTCTGCTCTCTGCTTCTCCTTCACCGTGCTGAACTCCCTCTCAAAATGGTGTACAGGGGCGGAGGCTATAGCCGCATGTAAAAAACGAAAGTAAAATACGAGATTTCTAATCCATTCGAAGCACAATAACACTCTGCTCTGCTCTCTGCTTCTCCCTCACCGTGCTGAACCCTCTCAAAATGGTGTACAGGGGCGGAGGCTATAGCCGCATGTAAAAAACGAAAGTAAAATACGAGATTTCGAATCGTTACAAATAACCGCTATGTATTTCGAAAAGTACAAATCCATTCGAAGCACATTAGGCATAATAGGCAGCGTCGTCGTGAGAGAGACACAGAAAATTACGAATCAACGAACCCAAAAAAAGTTACGAAAGTAGGAGTTGTGTCCAGAATCAACGAAAAACAACGTACTCTACCGAAAGTACGAATTATAAAGCAACAAAAAATTCAACGAAAAATGTCGCTTGCAAAAATACGAATGAGTCCGAACACGAAAAATCCCGTCTAGCAAAATTACGAATGATTACGAATCAACAGGACCGGAAAGAAACGAACCGAAACGGAACAAATTTTTCCGTTGTGCACAAGCCTATTAGGCACATTCGACCACAGGTTCGATAGACACAGATTGTTATTGTCAGCATCATGTGGAATCTCCTATCTATCTCGAACTGTTGTTGCAACGAAAATGAAAATAAAGCATTTGTTTATGTCGGATCTTTCGGTTTTCGGATTCTGCGCTTTCGTTTTCGTTTGTTAAAACGAAAATACCTGAAATTCGCACGAAAATGCATTCGGACGAAAACTAATGCACATGTCTAATGAACATTGGTGCACAAATGCAGCGGATCAGAGGGGAGGTATCTCATTGATCTATACAGCTCTGATGACTAAGATGGACAAACCGACCTATGCCCGGGCCTGGGAGGAAGACATGGGTCTGGTTCCACGCTTCAAATCGAGCATATAAAGGTATTCTCAATATCTCCCTCATCAAGGCTAGCCTAAAAGTGCTGATTAGGTGGTACTATGTCCCTTGCAGGCTGGCAAGGATCTATCCCGGGACCTCACCAGTATGTTTTAGAGGCTGTGAGCTAGAGGGTTCTATGATCCACATTTGGTGGACCTGTCCTGGCATTAGATCCTTTTGGCGGAAGGTATTCCATACCATTGGCTCCTTGAAGGGGGTAGCAGTGACCCCTCATCCCAGTTCATCACTGCTAAACCATAGTATTCACAATTTATCTAAATACTCCCAGGCACTGTCGTTCTACATTTTATTGGGAGCCAAAATGACCATAGCCAAGGCCTGTAAGAAACCCACCATCTCCTTCCAAGGGTTCAGAAGGAAAGTCTCCTGGATCATGGTGCGAGCAAATCCTAGCTAAATTTAACGACAAAACTGAGAGATTTAGGACCATTTGGAAACCCTGGGCCACCTTCTGCAATATTTCTCTCATACCTGGAGTGCAGCCTGGAAGCTTGAACGCCCGAATCCCTCCTTGATAGAATCTGTTAGAACCTCTCATCTTCTCTCCCACATTTTACTTTCCTCCTCCTTTCTGTCGCCTCTCTTGGTGTACCTATGTTAATCTTTCGTTACTATGATTTGTTGCTATCTGATCTAACTTACACTGTTATGCATGATCAAAAAGGTTAGTTGAAATCCATCTCTACAAAGAAGGTTGTTCCACTCTGAGAGCCACGTGAGAGGGCTTTGTGACCCCGTCACCTGGGATACAGTATGATCCCTTTGGGGCACCCGGGGGATTGAGGGTCACAGGACTTGATCCATTTTGGTAATAACTAAAGTTATATGATGTGGCTATCACAAGTGTGATTTGGGGCGGGTCTCTATGACTAATATGGACATGTTAGATCGCTATGTTAGATTATGTGCTTAGAGTAAGGTTTACAAGAATGTATACTCTGATGCTGAAATGTATTGTTCATTCGCATGTCTTTGCACCTTTTTTTCCTTCTGTTGTCATCATAAAATTTTCAATAAAAACTATGTAAGACTTTAAAAAAACACCCATTAATAAATATGACCCTAAAAATATTCCATAAACCAGCAACTATACATAAACTCTCTACTTACCCAAGCCCACTAACCTCAATAATTAATAACCCTGACTTTCCTCCCAGACTAGAAAACAAAACTCTGTTCTTCAAATAAAAAAGATCACTTCTGCTAGCCTTAAACTGTATTCATAATGGAAACATGAAAACCTTCTCAAGCTTAGAGAACGAACTCGACCAAAATACTCTACCCTTTTGGTCATACCTGCAAATACATGATTTTATCCAGAAAAACAAACATAAAGACTTATTGTCAAGAACCCTCACAAATTTTGAACAAATATGTTATGACCAAAAACCTTTACGAAAAAGCAACCTCAATGTCATATAACTGGATCTCTCAGCCAACCTCCAACTCTATAGATAAATTTTAAAAAATCTGGGAAGATGAGCTTCAACTCCAAATCTCAGATGAACAATGGGAAAAAGCTGCGGCTTTCACCCACAAATGTTTCCTGAGTACTAGAATTCAAGAAGTCTCCACAAGAGTCTGGCGTCTGCTGGAGATGCAATAGAAGTAAAGGAACCTTTCTACATATCTGGTGGACCTGTGAACAGATCCACACATTTTGGGATCAAAATTAAATCTTGGATTACACATATTACCAATACGCAACTTAAACTTGATATAGCTTCGTCTACTACATGTGAACAATTTCTCCTATAAAAGGTACAAGAAATCTCTGTCACGTCATCTCCTAAACGCAGCTTAATTACTAATACCACCTTCATGGAAAACAAGAAAAACGCCATCTACAAAAGCTTGGCTTCTAAAAGTCAACACTATCTACCAGATGGAAGAAACAATTGCCATTAAAAGAGAAAACACAACACAATTCCATAAAACCTGGAGGATTTGGAACTTATTCACCATCTCAGATTCCTTTAAGAATCTAATGGAGTTATAGAAATATGTATGAGACCATCAAACAACAGTTCAAACATAATACAAAAACTTTAGTTAAACGTATAATGTCCCTCTCAACATTTATGTCAGAATGATGCCCTACTCTTCTACCATCACCTTTACCATTGTCACTACTGTCACGAATATCAATATCTCTTAAACTATCTTTAAAACTTCCCAAACCCTCATTTCACAATGTTATTACCTATGTAAAGCTACAAACGCTTTATTATCCCGCAAATCATAATTTTTCCCTTCTGTATTCCCATATGATAATAATATATGATTACATGATTATATGTCAAATCGAAAATGCAAAGTTGTATACTAACCTTACTGGTATTATACCTACAATTTTTTTTACATACTGTTTATACAAGTGCTAATTTTAAAGGTTAATATGCAAGTTATTGTCATAAAAAGTGTTTGGGGACCCGGGTCCTGCCCCAGGGGACATGTATCAATGCAATAAAAAAAGTTTTAAAAACTGTAGTTTTTTCGGGAGCAGTGATTTTAATAATGTTTAAAGTGAAACAATAAAAGCGAAATGTTCCTTTAAATTTTATACCTGGGGGTGTCTAAAGTATGCCTGTAAAGTAGCGCATGTTTCCCATGCTTAGAACTGTCCCTGTATAAAATGTCATTTCTGAAGGAGAAAAAGTCATTTAAAACTACTCGCGGCTGTAATGAATTGTCGGGTCCCAGCAACCTTTAAAATTAGCACTTTAGATTTCTCCCATAGACTTTTAAAGGGTGTTCCGCGGCTTTTCGATTTTTCAGCAAACACCCTTAATAGTTCGCTGTTCGCCGAACGGGCAAACAGCCAATGTTTGACTCAAACTCATGTTCGACTCGAACATAAAGCTCATCCCTAGTTACAAATAACTAAATTCATTGATAACCAAGAGCAGCATTTTGATTGTTACAAATCAAATTTAATTAAAAAGGTTTAAAAGTAAAGGCAGCGATAGTCATTGGAAGACAATTTTCCAATCCAGCCATTTTTAGCCGTACTGGGTGACCTGTGTACAGATCTCACAAGGTGAGTTTCAGCTCAAAGAATATTGATGATAGAGGTTAGAATCACTTTCATGACCACCATTATTTCACCATCGATAAGCCATCACTGGAGATGTTAGAGCATGCTTTAGCCACCCTCTTTCATAATCCTTAATTTGATTGATGGCACGTCATACCTGTTCTTGGATACACTTTTAGAACAGTATGCAGTTGTATCATGCTTGCAGTGTGTCTTCTTTTTTTTTTTTTTTGTATCTGTGACCAACCTAAACCTTTTTGTTATACAAAATATTTCTCAAAGCTTCCTTTATATCCTTATTCCTCAGACTGTATATGAAAGGATTTAGAAAGGGTGTAAATACAGTGTATAATAAAGCCAGGGTCTTAGTTATCATTTGTGATTGCCCCTCATTTGGAATCATATACATGGTGATTAGAGTTCCATAAAATATAGACACCACTGTCAGGTGGGAACTGCAAGTAGAAAAGGTTTTTACTCTTCCTGAAAGGGAGGAAATCTTTAATATGGCTGAAACAATGCATGTATATGAAACTACTATCACAAGGAATGGCACCACCAACACAGGAATGCTCAATACAGTGGATTCAATTTGAATTATGGATACATCTGAACAGGAAAGTTCTACCAAAGGATAAAAATCACAAAAGAAATGGTTGATAGTGTTTGATCCACAGAATTGTAGTTGGCACATACTAAGAGTTAGTATTAGTGCTACAGAGCAGCTGAACAGCCAAGATACAAGAACTAAATTAATGCAAAGTGTAGGGCTCATAATGTAGGCATAATGAAGAGGAGAACAGATGGCTAGATAGCGATCGTAGGACATCACCATTAGAAGCAAACATTCAGATACCTCCGAGAAGCCAAAGAAATAGTACTGGGTCATGCAGCCAGAGAGAGATATGGAGGACCCCTCATGTAGTACAATGTTTAGCATGTTTGGGGAAATATCTGTGGACAAAATTATGTCACTTACAGAAAGCTGTGAGAGGAAGAAGTACATTGGAGAATGGAGGACCTTACTGTAGGACACCAGTGCAATGATCAAGAGGTTTCCACATATTGTCATGCAGTATATAATAAGGAAAAAAGAGAAGAGCAATAGACTTATTACTTCATGGTTTTTGAATCCCAGAAAAAATATTGTGGTGACATCACCTTTATATGTGGACTGTATAATGAGAAAGAAAACACAATATAATATTACATGAAAATATACTTTACTCATATCATTTTACTATTTTAATATACTGTATTAATATATGAGGACTATAATGCAATCTCAAATAACAAAAAAAAAAAAAGAGAAAACAACAGAGCAATATTTGAACATCAAAAGCCAAAACTTATTTTTGTTCCCATTGATGCAACAAAGAGTACATTTGTTGAAAGTAAGGATAATCCCCTTTTAAGCCACGTACACACGATAGGTTTTACCGATGAAAACAGTCCGATGGATTTTTTCATCGGACAAACCGATCGTGTGTGGGCCCCATTGGTCTTTTTTCCATCGGTGTCAAAAAATAGAACATGTTTTAAATTTTTCCGATGGATAAAAAACCGATAGCAAATTGTCTATGGGCAAGTCCATCGGTTAAAAAACCCACGCATGCTCAGAATCAAGTCGACGCATTCTCAGAAGCATTGAACTTCATTTTTCTCGGCTCATCAGAGTGTTTTACGTCACCGCGTTTGGAACGGTCGGTTTTTTGACTGATGGTGTGTAGGTAAGACTGATGGAAGTCCATAGGAAACCATAGGAAATCTGATCGTGTGTACAGGGCTTTAATTGTCACTGGAACAAGTGTACCCATTGAACAATTTTCCTTATATGAAATATTTATTTGAATGATAATTCAATTTTAATAATAATTCAATTTATTTTTATTTTATGTTTAAACACATGATATAATATTACATATAAATATATTTTTCTCATATCATTTGATATACTGTAATAATATATGAGGACTATAATGAAAGCTCAGACAACAAAACAAAAAAGAAACAGAGGGTTGTTTGAACCGTTTATTTCTTAAAATACATCTAAAACAAAACAAAAAACAAAAAATCAGACAAACACATGAGGAATTGAGAGGACATTTGTTGAAAGAAAAGTTATTCTCTTTTTAATTGTCACTGGATCAAGTGCACTCATTGGAAAATGTTCTCTCTATACTTGCCCCAGTGGCAACTCTTTCTTTTTTGTCTTAATGCATTCTATATGTGCATCTTCTGTGTGCAGCAGCCCCCCTAATACTTACCTGAGGTCCCTCTCTGTCCAACGATGTCCACTAGTGTCTCAGCCGTCTGAGATTCTCCTTCCTGATTGGCTGCGACACAGCAGCGGTGCCATTTGCTCCGGCTGCTGTCAATCAAAGACAGATAGCCAATCAGGGGAGAGAGGGGGCGGGGCCAGATCAGAGCTTCGTGTCTGAATGGACACAGGGAGCTGTGACTCAGCTCGGGTGCCCCCTTAGCAAGCTGTTTGCTGTGGGGGCACTAAACAGGAGGGATGGGCCAGGAGAGCAGAAGAGGGACCTGAGAAGAGGAGGATCCGGGCTGCTCTGTGCAAATCCACTGCAAGAGAGCAGGTAAGTATAACATGTTTATTATTTTTATAGGGAAAAAAAATAGACTTTACATTCACTTTAAAGGACTTGTCAAAATGTGTGTGTGTTTATTTACTGCTGCCTTTTTTTGTGAACGAGTAGAAGTACTATACACCCCTTGCACATTCACCTGGGGGGGGCATATCTGGGGGGACCTCTTTATTTAGGGGGCTTCCAAATTCTGATAAGCCACAGACCCTACAATCATAGGGCCAGTGGTGTGGCAAAGAGGTCCTTATCCTCATCAACATGGGGACAAGGTGGTTTGCCAGGGGCTTTCCCCTAGCAAGTTACCCACCCCTGTGTTGAGAGACTGTGACCTGCTGTGGTTTTGAAAGGGATGGTGCATGATTGTCCCGCCCCATTTCCTGGCCACCCAGACTGAATGCTTAGATAAGGGTCTGGTATTAATTTTGATGGGACCCAATGCTTTTTTTCTTATTTTTTTTTGCTTTGGGGTTCATTATTAAAATCCCTACAAATATAAATATTGTACCACTGCATTTTAGGTATTCCTCACTATTTCCCTTTTTCTTTCTCCTTTTCCCATATAGAATTAAATTTAATGAGAAAAGTACTATTTTAAGCATTTACTCAATGTATCATATATGTGTGACTTTATTTCAGTACCCGGTTTTGTATTTTTCTTTTTTCATGATCGAGAAGTAGCAAATTTGTGTGTAAATTTAATTTGGATACCTTGTACAGTCTTAATTGTTATATATGAATATACATACCTATATTTACACGTATGTACTATTAATGTTACCTCTCAAGTTGTTAAAAAACCTTTTTCCAACAAAAAGTTTGTAAACCAAAAATTCTATACCAGTCCTAAAGAGCCTGGTGTGAATTTTAGAGGGACCCCACACTTTATTTTTACAGTATGTTCACTGATTACACTTACCTGTCAGCCAGGAATCCCTGGCTGAATGTCCCAGGAGGGTTGAGTCACTGGTTATTAGGACCGGTGGGTGTCTGATCCCTAACAACAAGGAGGAAGATACACTATAAAACCAAAGGTATTGTGACACCTGCCTTTACACACACATTAACTTTAATGGCATCCCAGTCTTAGTCCGTAGGGAATTCTTAAGGCATCAGCATACCAAGACATTTTGGACAATTTCATGCTCCCAACTTTGTGGGAACAGTTTGGGGATGTTCCCTTCCTGTTCCAACATGACTGCGCACCAGTGCACAAAGCAAGGTCCATAAAGACATGGGTGAGCAAACCAGGCCTTCTCGTCCAACATCAGTGCTTGACCTCACAAATGCGCTTCTGGAAGAATGGTCAAACATTCCCATAGACACACTCCTAAACCTTGTGGGGAAACTTCCCAGAAGAGTTGAAGCTGTTATAGCTGCAAAGGGTGGGCCAACTCAATATTTAACCCTACGAACTAAGACTGGGATGCCATTAAAGTTCATGTGCTTGTAAAGGCAGACATCCCAATGCTTTTGGTAATATAGTGTATCTAATTTAACATTGGTAATAATACTGCTGCTAAATGTTTCACTTCACACTGCAGCTGGAGGTTCACTAGGCTGAATACTCATTTGTTTGGCCATTCGTACAGAATTCTTCACAGACTGTACACTGTCTCCCTCATATTATTTTACCCTGCTGGTCGAATGTTCTTAGCCTATAGTGTTGGCTATTTTCTCTATTGGTGAATGTTAAATCTCATGACTGAATGTTCTTATCGCTATTTTCACTTAGCCCTACAGACTCAGCTGATCACAAATCGGGGTAAAGGGCCAATGACAGCGGCCCTTTACCACATGATCAGCTGTGTCCAATGACACTGGTCAGCTACAACTTCCACTTGTAGCTGTCTTTACTCCCAGGAGGCATCCAGCTAGACGTTATGGATTCATTTATATGCATGTTTTCCACTCCCATCTTGTAAGTGTTTTTAACCTATCCTTGTCATTAAAGTGTTTTATTGCTGCACTTAGAAGTGCCTTCTTCTCTGCTTTGTTTAATTTAGCAATCCTTTAAAAACAACGTTACAATGACATTGTTAGCTTGCAAAAGAAATGACGATGAAAGTGTCCTGCAAAATAAAAGTTATTATTGTGACTGGAGTCACTTTGGGCGGGGGGCTGGTGGAATCCAGCTTACCTTGGAGAGCAATGGAAGCTCCTTGCCCAGCTCCCCCGGCCCCTCCTATTAATCCTCCCTGTGTCTATTAGGGGCACAGGGTGACCGAATACCCCAGTTGGGTCTGCCTAACCCAACTCACTGTACAACCAAACTAGACTCAGCATTTCCTTTTGACACTGTTGTCCTCCAACAGCCTCCCTGCTGATAAGGTGGTCTATTGTTGAAATGTTTGAATACCTTTGTGTCTCTTAATGCTGATTGGACAGTTTGCCCTGCCCTGAATCAAAGGGAGGAGGGTTTTCCCTGAGCGTTACCTCTCTGTACATGTGTTTGAATAAACAGTCTGTTGTTTTACTCTACACTGATGCTTTTACAAAGTGACTGGGTGGGCTAAGGGACCTTGGATCATGCCGGTACTGGACAGAGGAAGCAATTACGGTGAACAGACTCATCTTGAGTATGGGGGTCCATCAAAATTATACTCACCTTTCTAGCAGTCTATATCTTCTATCTTTACCTCATTCCAGTGCTTCAGTCTCTATCAGACTCTTTGAGATTCAAAGCTTGTGTGTTGGATAGGGTGCCCCGCTAGATGTGCCATGGTTCCTTTGACCACTCCATCACTACTGAGTCCTATAGTGAGATAGGGGGTTTATGGAATAAAATTTTAACATGCAATGCGGGTGACTTACACCACCAGAAGTGGTGAATGCAGAAGAGATTGATGGAACCCACTGGAACAGCTGACTAAATCACATACTGCAAATAGTATGATTTTAAATAACATATGAATAAATAGTGATTTTAAAAAAATCCCAGGAGTTTAACTTTAATATTATAACAAAAAGAGTTAATAGAAATATCTAAAAACATATTAAAAAAACAATAAAAATAGTACACTTACGCTGTTTATCACCGATCCACGATAAAAATCCATTATGGTGGTTAAATTTGTACTGAAACATAAACTAGAATAATGCTTTTTTTAAATATATTTTTCTTACTACAGAAGTGGTTGTAGAACAATTTTTACAAAACACAATTTCAGTTGTTTTAAATGTTAAAACAATGCATAAATAAGGTATACGAGAAAACAAAATTGCAGAGAAAAGAGCCTTTTTACATAAGCTTTTCTGCTTATTTCTGCAAGCATTTTCAGCAGTTGGTCTGTAAGAGAGCTGTATAAGAGGATAAGTACACTTTAAGAAGAAATTATTTTGCAAGCACTTATATTTGTGTGTACATGTGTATCTTGATAAAGAATAATTGATCAATTCTTTAGAGAATATACCATTTTGCTCTGCATTCATGCAACCTAATTTTGAAAAGGTGTCGATGCTCCTGAGACCTGAAAAAGAAAAAGAAAAACGTGTTCAACACAAAAATATATCCCTTAAAGCTGAAGTTGACCCTCTTCCTCTCCTATTTGGTCATCTAGAAAGCCCTCCCCAGGCCTTCCAAAATTACAACTTCTGGTCATCCAACGCAATAAACCCTGGCCCACCACTTGCTTTATGGCTGCTAGGAGGGCCATCCTCAAACAATGGACATCCACCTCTCTTCCAACCATTACAGATGTAAAAGCCGACTTATCCAGTCTCTTACGTAAAGAACTGCTAGACTTGGTCTTATGTCCTTGCAACCATTCTCCTTGTTTCCACAACCAATGGGACCCGTATATTTCTAGGATCCTCCAAACTCCAATCAGCTCTATGTCTGGTCCTTTCCCCCAGCACAGTGGGGTGACATCTTCACACACATTTCCCCAGAAAGCTAATGCCAAGGATCTATCTACCTCCACCTATTGTATATTTCACTCAGTCAAGCACTAGAGCAGTATGTGACTTTACCTGCTCATGGTTATAATGACTTATGCTCCACGCCCTCAACACCCCCCCCCACCTGAGTAGGGATGAGCCGAACACCCCCCCCCCCCCCATTCGGTTCGCACCAGAACCTTTGAACGGACCGAAAGTTCGCACGAACGTTAGAACCCTATTAAATACAATGGACGCGAACGTTCGAAATCTAAAGTGCTAATTATAATGACTATTATGCATGTTATTGTCCTAAAAAGGGTTTGGGAACCCGGGTTCTGCACCAGGGGACATGTATCAATGCAAAAAGAAGTTTTAAAAACGTCCGTTTTTCTGGAGCAGTCATTTTAATGATGCATAAAGTGAAAAAAAAAAGTCAAATATTCCTTTAAATATCGTACCTGGGGGGTGTCTAAAGTATGCCTGTGAAGTGCCACATGTTTCCCGTGTTTAGAACTGTCCCTGCACAAAATTACATTTCTAAAGGAAAAAAAAGCCATTTAAAACTGCTTGCGGCTTTAATGTAATGTCTGGTCCCGGTAATATGGATGAAAATCTTTAAGAAAAATGGCATAGCTACCCCATCACACACCCCCCCCCCACCCCAGCCCATTACCAGCCCCTTTGGGTCTTGTATGGATATTAAGGGGAACCCCGCACACAAAATAAAAAAGGCCCTATATACTCTGAACAGCCGTATACAGGCCGTGCATACAAGACAGGGACTGTAGGTTTGTTCTTATGTAGAATCTGTTTGTAATTTTGAACAGCTACATTGTTTAAGTGTAGCTCCAGGCAAAAAATCTATTTTTAAGCTTTTTGGAAAACATAGGGAAGGGTTATCACCCCTGTAACATTTGTTTTGCTGTCTGTGCAGTGTGCACCTGTTCAGAACAGTTCACCTCACTTTCCGTCCTAATGACAAATGTTTTTTGAAAATTTGGGGTTTTTATTGAAACAAGAATTGGTGATAAAGCATCAGTGGAGAGGAGACACTTTTTTTCCCATATTAACTCTTACAGGAGAGAATTTGCCTTCCTAGGGGTTGATTTCCTCTCACTTCCTGTTGTATCCTTCCGTTTGCAAGGAGGAGTCGTTTGTAAGTTGGATGTTTGAAAGTAGGGGCCTGCCGTATATACTCAGCTGAAATTTGACCCTTACATGTTGGTGTTGCCAAAACACTGTGAGCCCTCACAGTTACTCTTGGTGGGCGCATGAATGGGCCCTGCTGTGAATTATTAGATCAAGAATTGTAATTGCATGCCCCTGTTGAACAGGGGCTGAAAAATTGGGCCTTTGGTGGTGGTGGTGGTGTTGACACAACACTGTAAGGCCTCACAGTTAGTCTTGGTGGACGCAGGAATGGGCCCTGCTGTGAATTATTAGATCAAGAATTGTAATGACATGCCCCTGTTAAACAGTGGCATAAAAATTTGGCCTTAGGCACTGGTGCCACAACACTGCAACCCCTCTCAGATACTGTACTTGGAGCACAGCAATGAGCCCTGTTGCAAAGTATTGCATCAAAAATTGTAATTACACGCCCCTGTTAAACAGGGGCTGAAAAATTGGGCCTTAGCCACTGGTGCTGGTGCCACGACACTGCAACCTCTCCCAGATACTCTAGTTGTAGTGCAGGAATGAGCCCTGCTGCAAAGCATTGCATAAAAAATTTTAATTACATGCCCCTGTTAAACAGGGGCTGAAAAATTGGGCCTTAGCCACTGGTGCCACAACACTGCAACCCCTCACAGATACTGTACTTGGAGCACAGCAATGAGCCCTGTTGCAAAGTATTGCATCAAAAATTGTAATTACACGCCCCTGTTAAACAGGGGCTGAAAAATTGGGCCTTAGCCACTGGTGCTGGTGCCACGACACTGCAACCACTCCCAAATACTCTAGTTGGAGTGCAGGAATGAGCCCTGCTGCAAAGCATTGCATAAAAATTTGTAATAACACACCCCTGTTAAACAGGGGCTGAAAAATTGGGCCTTAGCCACTGGTGGCGGCACCCAGAAACAAAAATGTTCTTCCAAGCTATCATCGTCAATCGGATGATTGAGGAGGAGGAGGATAGTCAGTCAACATAACAGGACAGTCTCTCAGCATCAGCATCAGCATCAGTCTTGAAGGGATGTGATATTTGAAAATAAATTAGTCTGTTATATCAGCTTCAGGTGTTTGGTAGCTGGTGGTGATCCAAGACTGCTTCATCTTTATGAAGGTCAGTCGATCAACAGAGTCGGTGGACAGGCGCACCCTGTGATCCATGACAAATCCTCCAGCAGCACTGAATGTGCGTTCTGAAAGAACGCTGGATGCAGGACAGGCCAGTAGCTCAATTGCATACTGTGCAAGCTCCGGCCAGTGATCCATCCTCAAGACCCAGTATGCCAGAGGATTTTCGGTGGGCAAGGTGTCCAAGTCTGACCTTGCCCCTAGGTATTCCTGCACCATGTATATCAGACGCTGGCGATGGTTGCTGGAACCGATCATACCTTGGGGCTGCGGACTAAAGAATTGTCTGAACGCTTCGGTCAGACGGCCACCTTCCCCACCGCTCCTTCTTTGACTGACCGAAGCCTCAGCAACTCGTTGTCCAGGACCAGGAGTTTGTAACCTCCCAGTCTCTGGGAACGCGTTGCACAGACCTTTCTGCAAGGCCTCCCGGAGTTGTCTCATCCTCTGCTCCCTCTGCGACGGTAAGATAAGGTCCGCAACCTTACCCTTGTACCGTGGATCAAGGAGAGTGGCCAGCCAGTAATGGTCCCACTCCTTGATCCGAAGAATACGAGGATCCTTCCGCAGACTTTGCAGGATCAGGGAGGCCATGCAGCGTAGGTTAGCTGAGGCATTCGGTCCGGAGTCCTCTGGGTCACTAAGGGCGACATGATCTGCAGCCACCTCCTCCCAGCCACGTACAAGTCCACTGGTTTCTTGGGACTGTAAATCATCCCTAAAAGACTGCTGCTGATGATGCTGAGTGCCAGGCTCCACCTCCATGCTGACACAATCCTCCTCCTCCTCTTCTTCCTGTGGGATGGGTGGGACAGAAGGAACACTGTCTGGGTAAAGGGGGCCTTGAGAGGCAAGGAAGTCCTCCTCTTCCTGCCTCTGTTCTGCCTCAAGTGCCCTGTCCATTATTCCATGCAGCGTATGTTCCAACAGGTGGACAAGAGGTACAGTGTCACTGATGCATGCACTGTCACTGCTCACCATCCTCGTGGCCTCCTCAAATGGTGCCAGGACAGTGCATGCATCCCTGATCATGCCCCAGTGGCGTGGTGAAAAAAACCTGAGCTCCCCTGACCCTGTCCTGGTGCCGTAGTCGCACAGGTACTCATTGATGGCCCTCTGCTGCGTGTGCAGCCACTGCAGCATGGCCAACATTGAGTTCCACCTGATGGGCATGTCACATATAAAGCAGTTCTTGGGCAGGTTCAACTCCTTTTGCAGCTCAGCCAGGCGAGCACTGGCATTATAAGATCTGCGGAAATGCACACAGACTTTCCTGGCCTGCCTCAGGACATCCTGTAAGCCCGGGTACCTGCCCAAGAACCGCTGCACCACCAGGTTAAGGACGTGAGCCACACAGGGCACATGGGTCAGTTGTCCCTGTCGGAGAGCGGAGAGGAGGTTGGTGCCATTGTCACAAACTACCATTCCTGGCTTAATCTGGCATGGCGTCAACCACCTCTCGGCCTGCCCCTGCAGAGCAGACAGAACCTCTGCCCCAGTGTGGCTCCTGTCCCCCAAACACACCAGCGCAAGCACGGCATGGCATCTTTTTGTCTGCGTACTTGCGTAGCCCCTTAAACGCCTACGGAGCACCGCTGGTTCCGAGGACAAAGCACAGGAAGAGGCCACGGAGGAAGAAGAAGAGGAGGGGGTGGAGGACAGAGGTGTGTCACAAACAGTAGTAGCATTTTGGAGGCGTGGCGGTGGAACAACCTCCAACACTACTGCACCTTGTCCTGCATCCTTCCCAGCTGCCAAAAGAGTGACCCAATGGGCTGTGAAAGAAAGGTAACGTCCCTGTCCATGCCTGCTGGACCATGAGTCAGCGGTAATATGCACCTTACCACTGACCGCCCTGTCCAGCGAGGCCAAGACATTGTCTTCCACATGCCGGTAGAGAGCCGGAATCGCCTTCCGTGAGAAAAAGTGGCGTTTGGGAACCTGCCACTGAGGAACCGCACATTGCACAAACTCACGGAAGGGGGCCAAGTCTACCAACTGAAAAGGCAGCAGTTGAAGCGCTAGCAATTTAGCCAAGCTACAATTCAACCACTGGGCATGTGGATGGCTGGGAGTGAACTTCTTTCGACGGTCCAGCAGCTGGGGCAGGGAAATTTGCCTGCTAGAATCGGACGTCGGTGTACTGCTAGCAGAGTGCCCGCAAGTACTTGGCTGTGACACACCTAATTCTACACCTTCATTCCTCTCAGAGCAGGTTTCAGAAAGGACTGAAGGTATAGTGGGGTTGGAGATCCCAGCTGATGCGGTGCAAGAAGAGGTCAGCTTTGTTCTTTGGTGTGGGTCTTTAAGGTAGGCTTGCAAACAAGCTGCATGGCAGGTCAACATATGTCTGGTCAAGCATGTGGTGCCCAAGCGGGTGATGTTTTGGCCACGCGATATACGCTTGAGACATATGTTGCAAACAGCACCTGTGCGATCTGATGCACTTGACTCAAAAAAGGCCCACACCAAAGAACTTTTTGAATAACGGGCAGAGGCAGCGCCCTGCACAGGCGGAGCTCTGCGGTGTGATTCCGTCTGTGTGCTGCCCTTACGCTGGCCCCCCGAGGGCATCCTGCCTCGTTGGAGATGTGCCTCCTCCTCATCCTCCTCCTTCTCCTCCTCCTCTCTCCTATTAGGCACCCTCGTGGAGTCAGTGACCTCATCAGCCCCTCCCTCCTCATCACTGGAGCCAATCTGGCAGTATGCTGCAGCTGCTGGAACATGACTGCCAGATTGGTGTCCTTCTTGAGCATCCCCTCTCTCTGCTCTCACGCTACTGCCTTCCTCTAGCTGGGTATCATCATCAGACCCTTCAAAACGCTGGGCTTCCTCCTGGAGCATGTACCCAACACTTTGCTCAAACAGTTCGGGGGACTCCTCAGGAGGACATGGTTGGTCTAGGGAAGGAGTGACTGATGATGACATTGATACCAGGGAAGAGGATGCTTTGGCAGCTGCTTTACCAGTACCCTGAGCCTGGGTGAGAGAGGATGAGGAGGATGAGAAGGGCTTGGTCATCCACTCTACCAAGTCTTCGGCATGATGCGGCTCAACACGTCCAGCTGCCGAAAAGAAGGACAAGCGTGTCCCATGGCCACGTGCTGATGGCGATGCACCGCTTCCACGACCAGCACTGTTGTCTCTAGACACAGAGCCTGCTTGCCCTCTTTTATTGGCTCCTGACTGTCTGCCTCTCCTTGTTTGCCTTCCAGACATTCTAATGGCCTGCATGCAGGGAAATGGGAAAAGCAGCAATACAGGCTAAGTTAAGGTGTAATATGGTCAGGAGGCACACTCCGCCCGCTGTAAGTGGCGCAAAATCCTGTTGGTGTAACACACCAGGAAAAAGCAGCAATACAGGCTAAGTTAAGGTGTAATATGGTCAGGAGGCACACTCCACCCGCTGTAAGTGCCGCAAAATCCTGTTGGTGTAACACACCAGGAAAAAGCAGCAATACAGGCTAAGTTAAGGTGTAATATGGTCAGGAGGTACACTCCGCCCGCTGTAAGTGCCGCAAAATCCTGTTGGTGTAACACACCAGGAAAAAGCAGCAATACAGGCTAAGTTAAGGTGTAATATGGTCAGGAGGCACACTCCGCCCGCTGTAAGTGCCGCAAAATCCTGTTGGTGTAACACACCAGGAAAAAGCAGCAATACAGGCTAAGCTAAGGTGTAATATGGTCAGGAGGTACACTCCGCCCGCTGTAAATGCCGCAAAATCCTGTTGGTGTAACACACCAGGAAAAAGCAGCAATACAGGCTAAGTTAAGGTGTAATATGGTCAGGAGGCACACTCCGCCCGCTGTAAGTGCCGCGAAATCCTGTTGGTGTAACACACCAGGAAAAAGCAGCAATACAGGCTAAGTTAAGGTGTAATATGGTCAGGAGGCACACTCCGCCCGCTGTAAGTGCCACGAAATCCTGTTGGTGTAACACACCAGGAAAAAGCAGCAATACAGGCTAAGTTAAGGTGTAATATGGTCAGGAGGCACACTCCGCCCGCTGTAAGTGCCGCAAAATCCTGTTGGTGTAACACACCAGGAAAAAGCAGCAATACAGGCTAAGTTAAGGTGTAATATGGTCAGGAGGCACACTCCGCCCGCTGTAAGTGCCGCAAAATCCTGTTGGTGTAACACACCAGGAAAAAGCAGCAATACAGGCTAAGTTAAGGTGTAATATGGTCAGGAGGTACACTCCGCCCGCTGAAAGTTCCGCAAAATCCTGTTGGTGTAACACACCAGGAAAAAGCAGCAATACAGGCTAAGTTAAGGTGTATAATGTGCAGGAGGCTTAGCAACAATGACACTGACACTGTCCCCTGCCTATCCTTCTCTCTCCCTGCACACAAGGTTTATCAAAGTATATGACACTGACACTCTCCCTGCCTATCCTTCTCTCTCCCTGCACACAAGGTTTAGCAAAGAATATGACACTGACACTGTCCCCTGCCTATCCTTCTCTCTCCCTGCACACAAGGTTTAGCAAAGTATATGACACTGACACTCTCCCTGCCTATCCTTCTCTCTCCCTACACACAAGGTTTAGCAAATAATATGACACTGACACTCTCCCTGCCTATCCTTCTCTGTCCCTACACACAAGGTTTAGCAATGAATAGATTTGACAAGCCTTGACACTGTCCCTGCCTATCCTTCACTTTCCCTGCTCCGGAACACACTACACAAGGCCGCCGCGCTGGCGGCCTTTTATAGTGTGGGGCGTGTACTAAACCCCCTCAGCTATAATTGGCCACAGGCATCCTGCCTGTGGCCAATCATTGCTCTCCTCGCTGCCGGCGCTGTGATTGGCCAAGCATGCAGGGTCACAGTGCATGCTTGGCCAATCACAGCGCTGGGATTACACTGCGATGGCGCAGTGTATTGTGGGCCGTTCGCGTCACTCGAATTTGGCGCGAACGGCCCAAATCGTTCGTTGTTCGCCGAACGCTGCGAACAGCCGATGTTCGAGTCGAACCTATGTTCGACTCGAACACCGAGCTCATCCCTATTCTAAAGTATGCCTGTGAAGTGGCATGTGTTTCCCGTGTTTAGAACTGTCCCTGCACAAAATGACATTTCTAAAGGAAAAAAAGCTATTTAAAACTGCTTGCGGCTTTAATGTAATGTCTGGTCCCGGTAATATGGATGAAAATCTTTGAGAAAAATGGCATAGCTACCCCATCAACCCCCCCTCCCCCCTACCCCAGCCCATTACCAGCCCCTTTGGGTCTTGTATGGATATTAAGGGGAACCCCGCACACAAAATAAAAAAGGCCCTATATACTCTGTACAGCAGTATACAGGCGGTGCAAACAAGACAGGGACTGTAGGTTTGTTCTTAAGTAGAATCTGTTTTTTAATTTTGAACAGGTACATTGTTTAAGTGTAGCTCCAGCCAAAAAATATATTTTAAAGCTTTTTGGAAAACATAGGGAAGGGTTATCACGCCTGTAACATTTCTTTTGCTGTCTGTGCCCCTGTTCAGAACATTTCACCTCACTTTCCGTCCCAATGACAACTGTTTTTGAAAAGTGGGGTTTTTATTGAAACAAGGATTGGTGATAAAGCATCAGTAGAGAGGAGACACCTTTTTCCCATATTAACTCTTACAGGAGAGAATTTCCCTTCCTAGGGGTAGATTTCCTCTCACTTCCTGTTGTCTCCTTCCGTTTGCAAGTAGTAGTCATTTGTAAGTTGGATGTTTGAAAGTAGGGGCCTGCCGTATATACTCTGCTGAAATTTGCCCCTTACATGTTGGTGTTGCCACAACACTGTGAGCCCTCACAGTTACTCTTGGTGGGCGCTGGAACGCCCTGCTGTGAACTATTATATCAGGAATTGTATTTACATGCCATTGTTGAACAGTGGTAGGAAAAATTGGGCCTTTGGTGGTGGTGCTGGTGCCACAACACTGTAAGCCCTCACAGTTACTCTTGGTGGGCGCAGAAATGGGCCCTGCTGTGAATTATTAGATCAAGAATTGTAATTGCATGACCCTGTAGAACAGGGGCTGAAAAATTGGGCCTTAGCCACTGGTGCCACAACACTGCAACCCCTCACAGATACTGTACTTGGAGCACAGCAATGAGCCCTGTTGCAAAGTATTGCATCAAAAATTGTAATTACAGGGGGGCGTGGCCGACCGGAGATGGAAGTGGACGTGTGAGCTCTCAGCTCCTGAACCAGGGCATAGAATCCAGCGACATCGGCCGTACCAAAGCTACAATATCCAGCCATCCTTGCTCTAGGCACACCGGAGCAGCTGAGGATCATGTCCAGAAAAAGATTTACGGACTACAAGCCACAAAAACTAACGGAATTCGCCTACAAGCCGGCGGACCGCGATGCTGACATCCAAGATGGCGCCGGCCAGGCCGCGCCGCGGGACTCATACACGGACCTCCCGGACGAGATACCGGAGGACTCACCACATACAGGTACCTTCGGGGTATCCTCTCAGCCCCCGGAGAGTGATCCCCTCACCCGTAGCCCTGCAAAAGCTAGAATGCGGCTCGACACGCCGCCGCAGCGGCCGCTGCACTCACAAATTGAGGCCCAGTCTTTTAACCCACTCCTGTCTAACCAGGCCCTGCATACCTCCATGGCATCCTTCCCAACCTCAGGCCAACCAGTTATGGACACTACCCTGAAGGACATGCTTCTCTCGCTGCAGACCTCCCTAATGACTGACCTCTCCTCTCTGTTTACTAAAATTACTACAGACATCCACTCCCTTGATGACAGGGTGACAAACGTTGAGAGAGGCCTAACTGATTGTACCTCCACTGTGAATGAGGTAATAGATGTTTGTGAAGGTATTAGAGAGGAGCAGTCATGGATGCGCGCCAAGATGGCGGATTTAGAGGACAGGTCTCGCAGGAATAATGTTAAGCTAAGAGGAGTACCGGAAAGTGTTCTTCCTGCGGACCTGCCACGGTATGCCAAGGAGTTGATGCATATCATTATTCCTGAAGCATCCCCACGAGATGTTATCATAGACAGGATCCACAGAATCGCCAAACCATCCCACCTAGCAGCCTCAGTACCCAGAGATGTCCTGATGAGAATTCACTTCTATCATATCAAGGAAAAGCTCCTGATGGGGGTTAAAGCTAAAACGCCCATACCAGCTCCCTTCACAGGAATCCAATTCTTTCCTGATCTCTCAAAGTATACACTTCAACTGAGACGTCAGTTGAGTCCAGTCACCAAGGGTCTACAGAACCATAAGATTCAGTACAAATGGCGCTACCCAGCCACACTCCTCATCACGAAGAATGGGCAGTCACATACCGTCAGTGATCTTGACAAAGGAATGCGACTTCTCCACAACTGGGGAATCCTCCTGGAACCCCCAAAATCCACCCCCACACCCTGACGGAAGATCACCTACAAACAGAAAACTGGACAACATTAATCTGGACCACATTAAATGGCATCTGTTAAATACGCCACAATTGGCCAAAAATTATTCTTGCAGTTCCCCTGGGTTATGCTACAGAGAACCCCTGTTTTTGAAGCTCCTAGACATAAAAACTGTTTGTACCCCCAAACGGAGGCTTCCGAGGTGCGAGGCACCCCCTCTGAGAACCTTTCTAGTTCTACTTTCTGAACAATCTAAGCGAAACCTCTCGCTGTTAACTTGCTCTTGAACTCTTTATCTTTTTGTTTTTGCTTGATACTACTGCTTGAGTGCTTAACATATTGCTCTATCCACAGCATCCTAACCACCTTACTTCCAGGACCCTGGGCTGCCGCATCACTGCTACACCGTCTCGTAGGCAAGTAACCTTGACCTGGACTGAATCACCAAACCGTAAGTGCAACTACATCGCACCCGCTACCTCCTTGGCTACAAGATGCCGCTCACAATCCTATCATTGAACACTAATGGACTAAACCATCCAGGCAAACGTCACTCACTCTGGAAAACCGCCGTGGCTCTCCACAGTGACATTTTATGTTTACAGGAAACCCACCTATTACCATCCAATGAGTACCTATGCTCCAATCGTCAGTTCCCGCATATATTCCACGCTTCACATTCTACTAAAACTAAAGGGGTCATGATAGCGATCAAATTTAGTGTGAACTTCCAACTACTAGATGCTGTAACAGACCCTGAAGGTCGATATATAATACTTGCCTGCACTATGAATCAAGTTCAATACACTCTTGTTAATGTATATACCCCAAACTCACACCAGTTGCAATTCCTACGCAAACTACTTCGGATAAAACCTATTCAGAAAGGTCATCTGATTCTCTGTGGAGATTTCAACCTAGTCCCCGATGTGGTTATAGACTCCACATCAGCTGCGAAAAGGCGAGACTCGCCTCTGAAAAAACTCATCGCCACCCACGACCTCTATGATGTGTGGCGATGTCAACATGGATCTGAAAGAGACTTTACATTTTTCTCCTCCAGACACAACTCGTATTCGAGAATTGATTTGTTTCTGACAGATAAATGGATTTAACAAAAAATATGTGTGTCTGCGATCCACACCGCGACATGGTCGGACCATGCCCCAATATCAATTACTATAGATGACTTAACCCTGCAACGCAACACATTTCTCTGGCGAGCAAACAACTACATTATCCAGCATGATAATTATGCCCCAGAAATTTCGGCTCAAATTACCGACTTTTTCTCATTAAACAAGGGCTCGGTGCCTGACCCTGCCGTGGTGTGGAGCGCACATAAAGCTTTCATTAGAGGAACCCTAATCAAATTAAGCTCTTACCATAAAAAAAAGAGGACGCAACGTATAGACGACCTGACGACTCAGATAGCGTCCCTAGAATTAAAGCTCAAGGCTGACCCTAGAGACACACGAGCGAAAAAATTGTTGTCCCTTAGACAGGAACTTAGAATTCTACTCCTCCACTCCTATGAATTTCTTCACAGGAAGCTTAAAGCCACCACTTACTCCACTTCTAACAAGGCGGGGAAAAGACTAGCGCAACGCCTTAAAGGTAGGCGCACCAAAACCAAAATTGCCCAACTCCGACACCCTCATACTAAACTTCTACTGAGTAACCCACAAGACGTAGCCGACGCCTTTAGCGCCTATTACAGTGACCTATACAACCTGAGACAGGACCCGTGTACACCTCAACCCACACAAGTAGGAATTGACCACTTTCTCTGTAAGCTCAATCTACCTACCTTGACTGAAGAGCAATTGACAAACCTCAATAGTCCGTTCACAGAACTAGAAATAAAAACTGCAATTGACTCCCTGCCAAATGGTAAAGCGCCAGGCCCAGACAGACTGACAGGCGAATATTATAAACAATTCTCCTTTCACATAACCCCCCACCTTACTGAAGTTTTCAACCACGCTGCCTCCTCTTCCACCTTTCCGACTGAATATCTAAAATCACTGATTATAACGTTACCGAAACCAGGGAAGGAGCCGAATGTCCCCCAAAATTTTCGCCCAATATCCCTTCTTAACCTTGATCTCAAGATCTATGCTAAAACTATAGCAACAAGGTTACTCGAGATAATGCCAGCCCTCATACATAAGGACCAGTCAGGCTTCACAAAGGGCAGACAGGCATCAGATGCCACTAGAAGGATGATCAATCTCATCCACCACGTGGAATCCACCGGAACGCCTTCTCTGCTCCTATCTTTGGATGCAGAGAAGGCGTTCGATAGGGTCCACTGGTCGTACCTAAAGACAGTCCTTCAAAAATTTGGATTTAAAGGCCATATACTACAAGCCATCATGGCACTTTACTCAAACCCCACGGCCCAAGTATATACAGAGGGAATGCTCTCCTGCCCATTCAATATCACTAATGGTACGCGGCAAGGCTGTCCATTATCCCCACTCATCTTTAACATGCTCATGGAGCCGCTGGCGGAGCAGATCCGCTCACACCCCAATATTTCAGGACTTCAAATTGGACCCACATCTTATAAAATCAGCCTATTTGCTGATGATGTCATTCTTATCCTCACCAATCCGACTTCCTCCCTGGCAGAAGTACAAAAACTGTTAAACTGGTTCAGCTCGGTTTCATATTACAAAGTTAACACAACCAAATCCTTCATATTAGATATTAATTTAGACGCCACGACGAGAAACTTGTTACAAACACAATATTCATTTGCATGGGCAGATACAGACATTTCGTATCTAGGCATCCGACTCCCGAGATCACTGAACAACTTATATGCCTGTAATTTCATACCACTTCTACATAACATCCGTCTGTCCTCGGACCAATTAGCGAAACATGAACTTTCCTGGTCAGGGAGGCTTGCGGCCTTCAAAATGATATGCCTCCCTCAAATATTGTACTTCTTTAGGACTCTTCCCATTCCACTACCCAAAGCCTTTTTCAGATCCCTCCAGACGATATTCAACAAATATCTTTGGAAAGGCAAACGACCCAGATGTGCTCATCTAAAGTTAATTAAACACAAACTGGCGGGAGGCATTGGATCAGTAGAATTTGAGGACTATCACATGGCAGCCATTCTAGCCCAACTGCCCAGTTGGTTCCAATCCCCCATGACCTCAATGTGGGGACAAATAGAGAACCTTTCACTTGCACGCCCCAATTTAAAGACCTGGCTCCTAAGCACACCTCTAGGTACCCAAATACCCACATGTCTCTCCCCTACTATGAAGGCTACAGTAAGTGCCTGGAAAAAAATGGTCACTTCCCTGGGCTATAACTCCACCACACCACAATTTAAAATCCCTTTAGAATCCCTTCATCACTTGACCCCAGATCTACTGATCTCCAGATGGATCCTCAATGGGATCCACTGCTTACAAAACTTAATACAGGGTAACCACGTTAAATCCTTCTCCCAACTACAGGCCGAATATGGTCTACCTACCTCAGAGCACTTCACGTTCTTGCGCATCCACCACTGCTTGATTAATATACCCCTACCCCTATATAGAATCCACCCTAAGACCTGGGAATACCTTACTAACCCTGCCTCCAAAACAAAGGGCATCTCACATTTCTATAACAACCTCCACCAAAAGTCAATTTTTTCCAAAACGAAACCGCACCATAGATGGGACACTGATCTTACACATACCTTCACAGTCGCACAATGGCAACGGGCACTTCACTCCATATACGCGGCCACCAAATGCTCAACACTTTGGGAACTCACTCAGAAAATATCACTACGCTGGTACCTCACGCCAGCCAAATTAGCGAATTTCAGTCCTCAAATCCCTAACAAGTGCTGGAGATGCAAAGCGACCACAGGAGACATGCTCCACATTTTCTGGACATGTTCCAAGATACAAAAATACTGGGACAATATTTTTAATCTTATATCAAACGTGATTAAACTCAATATCCCTCCATCACCCGCGCTTGCCATTCTCAACCTAACCATAGACGACATACCTAAACCCCTTAGACACGTCACGACTCACATACTCCTGGCAGCCAGGCTCAACTTAACGAGACAATGGAAATCCGACAATACTCCAACCATAGAACAAGTTATCAACTTAGTAACCCTTCACTTTAGCTATGAGATGATAACGAACGCCAGTAATGGTCGGGCTGTTAAAACCCGAACACTCTGGCAGACTTGGACCGATTGGACTGATGCTGTGACAGCCACCTAAGCTTATTGTTACAATATTTCATATAGCCTGACAGAGCAATATCCTTGAAGTACGCTTCTGATATCTACTAACCGTCTCTTCTTTTACTTCCGGCTTTGTTAACATGTTCAAGCAAATTTATGAAACACTGCCAACAAGCAGTGGGTGTTACCCTGCAGTGCTCGCACTGTACTGAATGGACCTTCTCCACTTCGGTGGCACTAAAGATCCCATATGGGGTGCCACCGGAGAGGGGAGATCCGAGTGTCCTCATGTATACTCATATAGTTATACACCTCCTGCTTGGAATGTCTGCAACTTGTCAGTGAATATATGTTCATCTGTTAATTATCTATCACATCGTCGTTGCACGACGTACAATGTTAATTGTACACTGTACTTTTATGCAAATTAATAAAATATTTGGAAATAAAAAATTGTAATTACACGCCCCTGTTAAACAGGGGCAGAAAAATTGGGCCTTAGGCACTGGTGCCACAACACTGCAACCCCTCACAGATACTGTACTTGGAGCACAGTAATGAGCCCTGTTGCAAAGTATTGCATCAAAAATTGTAATTACATGCCCCTGTTAAACAGGGGCTGAAAAATTGGGCCTTAGGCACTGGTGCTGGTGCCACGACACTGCAACCTCTCCAAGATACTCTAGTTGTAGTGCAGGAATGAGCCCTGCTGCAAAGCATTGCATCAAAAATTGTAATTACATGCCCCTGTTAAACAGGGGCTGAAAAATTGGGCCTTAGCCACTGGTGGCGGCACCCAGAAACAAAAATGTTCTTCCAAGCTATCATCATGAATCGGATCATTGAGGAGGAGGAGGATAGTCAGTCAACATAACAGGACTGTCACTCAGCATCAGCATCAGTCTTGAAGGGATGTGACATTTGAAAATAAATTATTCTGTTATATCAGCTTCAGGTGCTTGGTAGCTGGTGGTGATCCAAGACTGGTTTATCTTTATGAAGGTCAGTCGATCAACCGAGTCGGTGGACAGGCGCACCCTGTGATCCGTGACAAATTCTCCAGCAGCACTGAATGTGCGTTCCGAAAGAACACTGGATGCAGGACAGGCAAGTAGCTCAATTGCATACTGTGCAAGCTCTGGCCAGTGATCCATCTTCAAGACCCAGTAAGCCAGAGGATTTTCGGTGGGAAAGGTGTCCAAGTCTGACCTTGCCCCTAGGTATTCCTGCACCATGTATATCAGACGCTGGCGATGGTTGCTGGAACGATCATACCTTGGGGCTGCGGACTAAAGAATTGTCTGAACGCATCGGTCAGACGGCCACCTTCCCCACTTCTCCTTCTTTGACTGACCGAAGCCTCAGCAACTCGTTGTCCAGGACCAGGAGTCTGTAACCTCCCAGTCTCTGGGAACGCGTTGCACAGACCTTTCTGCAAGGCCTCCCGGAGTTGTCTCATCCTCTGCTCCCTCTGCGACGGTAAGATAAGGTCCGCAACCTTACCCTTGTACCGTGGATCAAGGAGAGTGGCCAGCCAGTAATGGTCCCTCTCCTTGATCCGAAGAATACGAGGATCCTTCCGCAGACTTTGCAGGATCAGGGAGGCCATGCAGCGTAGGTTAGCTGAGGCATTCGGTCCGGAGTCCTCTGAGTCACTAAGGACGACATGATCCGCAGCCACCTCCTCCCAGCCACGTACAAGTCCACATGTTTCTTGGGACTGTAAATCATCCCTAAAAGACTGCTGCTGTTGTTGCTGAGTGCCAGGCTCCACCTCCATGCTGACACAATCCTCCTCCTCCTCCTCGTCCTCTTCCTGTGGGATGGGTGGGACAGAAGGAACACTGTCTGGGTAAAGGGGGCCTTGAGAGGCAAGGAAGTCCTCCTCTTCCTGCCTCTGTTCTGCCTCAAGTGCCCTGTCCATTATTCCACGCAGCGTATGCTCCAACAGGTGGACAAGAGGTACAGTGTCACTGATGCATGCACTGTCACTGCTCACCATCCTCGTGGCCTCCTCAAATGGTGCCAGGACAGTGCATGCATCCCTGATCATGCCCCACTGGCGTGGTGAAAAAAACCTGAGCTCCCCTGACCCTGTCCTGGTGCCGTAGTCGCACAGGTACTCAGTGATGGCCCTCTGCTACGTGTGCAACCGCTGCAGCATGGCCAACGTTGCGTTCCACCTGGTGGGCATGTCACATATAAGGCGGTTCTTGGGCAGGTTCAACTCCTTTTGCAGCTCAGCCAGGCGAGCACTGGCATTATATGATCTGCGGAAATGCACACAGACTTTCCTGGCCTGCCTCAGGACATTCTGTAAGCCCAGGTACCTGCCCAAGAACCGCTGCACCACCAGGTTAAGGATGTGAGCCACACAGGGCACATGGGTCAGTTGTCCCTGTCGGAGGGTGGAGAGGAGGTTGGTGCCATTGTCGCAAACCACCATTCCTGCCTTAAGCTGGCGTGGCATCAACCACCTCTCGGCCTGCCCCTGCAGAGCTGACAGAACCTCTGCCCCAGTGTGGCTCCTGTCCCCCAAACACACCAGCGCAAGCACGGCATGGCATATTTTTGCCTGCGTACTTGCGTAGCCCCTTAAACGCCTACGGAGCACCGCTGGTTCCGAGGACAAAGCACAGGAAGAGGCCATGGAGGAAGAAGAAGAGGAGGGGTGTAGGAGAGAGGTGTGTCACAACCAGTAGTAGCATTTTGGAGGCGTGGCGGCAGAACAACCTCCAACACTACTGCACCTTGTCCTGCATCCTTCCCAGCTGCCAAAAGAGTGACCCAATGGGCCGTGAAAGAAAGGTAACGTCCCTGTCCATGCCTGCTGGACCATGAGTCAGCGGTAATATGCACCTTCCCACTGACTGCCCTGTCCAGCGAGGTATCGACATTGCCTTCCACATGGCAGTAGAGAGCTGGAATCGACTTCCGTGAGAAAAAGTGGCGTTTGGGAACCTGCCACTGAGGAACCGCACATTGCACAAACTCATGGAAGGGGGCCGAGTCTACCAACTGAAAAGGCAGCAGTTGAAGTGCTAGCAATTTAGCCAAGCTAGCATTCAACCATTGGGCATGTGGATGGCTGGGAGTGAAGTTCTTTCGACGGTCCAGTAGCTGGGGCAGGGAAATTTGCCTGCTAGAATCGGACATCGGTGTACTGCTAGCAGAGTGCCCGCAAGTACTTGGCTGTGACACACCTAATTCTACACCTTCATTCCTCTCAGTGCATGTTTCAGAGAGGACTGAAGGTATAGTGGGGTTGGAGATCCCAGCTGATGCGGAGCAAGGAGAGGTCTGCTTTGTTCTTTGGTGTGGGTCTTTAAGGTAGGCTTGCCAATGAGCTGCATGGCAGGTCAACATATGTCTGGTCAAGCATGTGGGTGCCCAAGCGGCTGATCTTTTGGCCACGCAAGATACGCTTGAGACATATGTTGCAAACAGCAGTGGTGCGATCTAATGCACTCGACTCAAAAAAGGCCCACGCTAAAGAACTTTTGGAATAATGGGCAGAGGCAGCGTCCTGCACAGGCAGAGCTCTGCGGTGTGATTCAGTCGGTGTGCTGCCCTTACGCTGGCCCCCGGAGGGCATCCTGCCTCGTTGGAGATGTGCCTCCTCCTCATCCTCCTCCTCCTCCTCCTCTCTCCTACCAGGCACTCACGTGGAGTCAGTGACCTCATCATCCCCTCCCTCCTCATCACTGGAACCAATCTGGCAGTATGCTGCAGCTGCTGGCACATGACTGCCAGATTGGTGTCCTTCTTGAGCATCCCCTCTCTCTGCTCTCACGCTACTGCCTTCCTCTAGCTGGGTATCATCTTCAGACCCTTCGAAATGCTGGGCATCCTCCTGGAGCATGTACCCAACACTATGCTCAAACAGTTTGGGGTACTCCTCAGGAGGACACAGTGGGTCTAGGGAAGGAGTGACTGATGATGACATTGAGGACGCTTTGGCAGCTGCTTTGCCAGTACCCTGAGCCTGGGTGAGAGAGGATGAGGAGGGCTTGGTCATCCACTCTACCAAGTCTTCGGCATGATGCGGCTCAACACGTCCAGCTGCCGAAAATAAGGACAAGAGTGTCCCATGGCCACGTGCTGATGACAATGCACCGCGTCCACGACCAGCACTGTTGTCTCTAGACACAGAGCCTGCTTGCCCTCTTTTATTGGCTCCTGACTGTCTGCCTCTCCTTCTTTGCCTTCCAGACATTCTAAAGGCCTGCAGGGAGATGGGAAAACCAGCAATAAGGGGTAGCTTCAGGTGTATATTTTGCAAGAAGCACACTCCGCCTGCTGTAAGTGCTGCAGATGCCTGCCTGTGTTACACAACAGGAAAACACAGCAATAAGGGTTAGCTTCTGGTGTATGTTTTGCAAGAAGCACACTACGCCCGCTGTAAGTGCTGCAGATGCCTGTTAGTGTAACACAAAAGAAAAAAAACTACGAGCAATAAGGGGTAGCTTCAGGTGTATAATGTGCAGGAGGCACACTATGCCCGCTGTAAGTGCTGCAGGTGCCTGCCTGTGTTACACAACAGGAAAACACAGCAATAAGGGCTAGCTTCAGGTGTATATTTTGCAGGAAGCACACTATGCCTGCTATAACTGCTGCAGATGCCTGCCTGTGTTACACAACAGAAAAACACAGCAATAAGGGCAAGCTTCAGGTGTATACTGTGCAGGAGGCTTAGCAAAAATATCACTGACACTGTCCCCTGCCTATCCTTCTCTCTCCCTGCACACAAGGTTTAGCAGAATATCACTGACACTGTCCCTGCCTATCCTTCTCTCTCCCTGCACACAAGGTTTATAAGAATATCACTGACACTGTCCCTGCCTATCCTTCTCTCTCCCTACACACAAGTTAAATGAACAAATATCACTAACACTGTCCCTGCCTATCCTTCTCTCTCCCTGAACCAGAACACAGTACACAAGGCCGCTGCGCTGGCGGCCTTTTATAGTGTGGGGCGTGTACTAAACCCCCCTGAGCTATAATTGGCCACAGGCATCCTGCCTGTGGCCAATTATGGCTCTCCTCGCTGCCGGCGCTGTAATTGGCCAAGCATGCGGGGTCACAGTGCATGCTTGGCCAATCACAGCGCCGGGATTGCACTGCGATGGTGCAGTGTATTGTGGGACGTTCGCGTCACTCAAATTTGGCGCGAACGACCCAAAACATTCGATCTTCTTCGAACGATCGAACAGCCGATGTTCGAGTCGAACATATGTTCGACTCGAACGCGGAGCTCATTCCTACACCTGAGATACTTTTTACCCATTTTATTTATTGGTACACCACTGATTGGTTAAATGCTCTATGTCTTCTGAGTTCAGTGTTAGCTCTGTAAAACTTAAGCTTTGATGTTGATTACCATTTCTCCCCCTTCTTTCCTCTTCTTCCCCCTTCTTCCCCCTTTCTTATCCTTCTTCCCCTTCTTCACCCCCCCCCCTTTTGTCCCCTTCTTCCTTTTTTGACATTGTTTTAAATGTTATCTTTTGTCTCTGGGTTACTTCCCATTGGTTTTGGTTGCAGTTGCTACGACTAAGGCTGTTGCTGAAACGCGTCAGTGGTTTTGTTTGTCACATTTTGTAACCAACCATTAAAATTGCTATATGTACTACAGAGTTGCCGGCTCAATCCTTTTTGGTTGCCATTGTTTTGAGTCTCTTGGCTTTGTAACTTGAAAAATCCCCCAAAAAAGCTGAAATTCAGCAACAAAAACCCCCCCACACCTTTAGTTACATCACTTATCTGTAATGAAGTATGTTTCATATTATGCAAACAGCCGGATCCTGGAGAAATCTTTGCTGCAGAGATGCCCTGTCCTCTTCCTGTCTCAGAACATCTGATGCTGCAATGGTTAACAGCTTTGGGTCTTCAGACAGAACAGCAGCACAGATGGCCTGATAGGGACACAACCCATCTTACCTCCTCTTCCACTGAGAAAAGTCTCTTCATTTATTATACTACCTGTAACATTATCTGTGAATAGGGAAGTGTCAGGGATGCGCTGCCTGCATTAGGAGACATGTGCCAATGCGCATGTGCGAACCATGGAAACTGTGCATGGATGTGCGCATGCGCATGTTAGATGCTCTTTGGCGCCTAGTGGCCTATAAAGATGCCTCAGGGGTGATAGGTCTTTCATGTTTTATCTGCAACTGTCCCCTGAAATCCTGATTCTGTGCCTGTATCCTCTTTCAGTATTGACCCGGCTTCCTGACCATAATATCTCCAGTCCTGACCTTTGGCTTGTTTGACCCCGCTTCCTCCTGTCTGCCGGCCTGATTACCTGTTGCCAAACCCAGCCTGGACTCTGACTACTTTCTGCCTGCTGTTTATGCTGACTGCTCTCCTGTGTATGACCTGGCTTGTCTGACCCTGCTCCAGCCTGCTTCCTGCATCCGCTGCCCTGCATCCGCAGCGTACCTGCACCTGCTGACCTGCATCCACTGCCCTGCATCTGCAGCATACCTGCCCTTGCTGCCCTGCATCCGCTGCCCTGCATCAACAGCATACCTGCACCTGCTGTCCTGGATCCGCTGCCCTGCACCAGCTGCACCAGCTGTTCTGGCTTATAGCAAGCTTCAGCAAGTATGCCCGGTCCTCCTGGATATACCCTGTTACCCAAGGATGAACTACTATGGAAGAACTATAAGTCCGGGTAACAGTGTTAGGTATGTGCCATGACCATCCCATGGCTGGCCATTTCAGCATACATAAAACCCTGGAATTAATACAGCGTGTGTTTTGGTGTTTGGTGTTTTGGTGAAGTAAGACTGCTAGAAGCAATGCCTGGGGTCCGCTCAGACCTCTACCATTTTCTGACAGACCCTGGAAAATGATTGTGTAGCACTACCCCCATAGGAGCTGCTGGTTTAAGTTTTGGGCATGTACTCTGCCTATCAACCCCTGTAATTTGGCTCAATTCCCCCTTGGCACAACTGGACAATAATAACAATAATGTGATTGTGGGCCCCTAAAGGCTATAGAGGGCCACAATGATATCACACAACCATAAATGTAATTAAGTGTTGTTACCTTGTTGTGATTTGCCTGCCACACAGCTGCAAAAGACAGAGTCCCACACAAGAAGTAGTTCAACCAAGAGGTAATATGTTTACTTGATAAAGAAATAGAGATTACACATGTGATATTTGACTCAAACAGATCCCTGTGAGAGTCAACTGACATACATATACACAACAGTTCCAGAGTTTCACTTATAAACTGTAGCCTCGTACACACGACCGAGTTTCTCGTCAAAAAACGACAAGAAAACTGCCGAGAGAGCTTTCTTGCCGAGAAAAACGTTTGTGTGTATGGTTTTTCATCGAGAAAACTGACGGGAATCTCGACGAGAAAAATAGAGAACCTGCTCTCTATTTTCTCGTCAGGATTCTCGTTTTTCTCGTCGGGTTTCTCGTCGGCCTGTTGTGCGACGAGAAAACCGGTCGTGTGTATGCTTTTCCATGTCTTAAAAAATCGCGCATGCTCAGAATCAAGTATGAGACGGGAGCGCTCCTTCTTGTAAAACTAGCATTCGTAATGGAGATAGCACATTCGTCATGCTGAACGCAAAAGCACGAGGCTGAAAAGCGCGAATCGTCTCTCACCAAATTTTTTACTAACACGCGATAACACAAGATCAGCAAAAGCAGCCCAAGGGGTGGTGCCATTGGAATCAAACTTCCCCTTTATACTGCTGTCATATGTGCTGTACGTGACCGTGCAGAACAATGATGAGATTTGGAATTGACAGTGTGTATGCAAGGAAAGCTTGACAAGAAGCTTGTCAAGATTGACAAGAATCTCGTCGAGAAAATCGACAGGTTTTTTTACGATGAGAAACTCGGTCGTGTGTACAAGGCTTAAGAGACCCAAATGTACCCAACTTAGGGTCAGACCTGAGGAAGTGCACGGTGGAGGAATCTCCCACTGTAATGATATCCGCAGTGGGATACTTCTCCACCAAGTCAAACCCAGCTCACTAAAACAGTACAATGACAATAAAATAATCACCCCTTTTATATATTTTTTTGCTATAAAAATGAAAACATACTGTACCAAAAAAAAACATGTTTTCTTAGTTTTTGTTTATGATGTACTGATAGCTTATGTCATTTCTTGAGGCCCTAAAATGCCAGGACAGTACAAATACCCCCAAAATTACTCTTAAGCCTCATACACACGGTTGGACTTCAAACAAACTTTTCCGTGGATTTTTGTCTGAAGGGAGTTGGCCAGGCACACCCATAGCATACACACGGCAGGACTTTTCTGCAAACTTTCCCAAAACTTTCCCAACATCACGTGGTTTTTCTGCTATTTTCTGCTCTTTACCGCCACCCTTTGGTCAACTTCTGCTATTCTTGGTTGATTTTAACGTTGGTTCTGGGCATGCGTATTTGTACTTCGGACAAAACTCCGATGGATTTCTGTACACACGGTCGGACTTTGCACCATCGGACTTTTGTTGCCGAAAAGTTTGTCCATTTGCAGAGCGAACTTTTGTCTGATGAAAACCGAAAAAGTCTGACCGTGTGTAGGGGCCTTAATTTGTAAAATAGACAGTCCAGGGTATTTAGTAAAGGTACACACGGTCAGACTTTTTGCCAACAAACTTCAAAATGAGCAAGTTTCTAAAAAAATCCGACCGTGTGTACGCTCCATCGGACAAACTTTTTTGTTGGACAAATGTTCGCTCTGCAAACGGACAAACTTTTCGGCAACAAAAGTCCAATGGTGCAAAGTCCGACCGTGTGTACAAGGCTTAAAGGGGTTGTAAAGGTTCGTTTTTTATTTTCTAAATAGGTTCCTTTAAGCTAGTGCATTGTTGGTTCACTTAACTTTTCCTTTGATTTCCCTTCTAAATATTTTTTTTCTTTGTTTTCTTTGTCTGAATTTCTCACTTCCTGTTCCTCCTCAGTAAGCTGTTCAGTAAGCTGTTCTGGCTGACTCCACACCACTCGGATGATAGTGTGAAGTTTACTGAGGAGAAACAGGAAGTGAGAAATTCAGACAAAGAAAAAAAAACATTTAGAAGGTAAGTCAAAGGAAAAGGTAAGTGAACCAACAATGCACTAGCTTAAAGGAACCTATTTAGAAAATAAAAAACAAACCTTTACAACCCCTTTAAGAGGCATGAAGAGTTTTTTGATGTTGTACTTTGTGATCGTCTTTTTTTTTTTTTAATTTTCTTTTTTTACAATTTTTTTTTTACATACTGTCATCTGAGTAGTTCAATGTTATCATAGTGACACGATAGTAAGATTTAAAGTATAAAATGTAGTGTTTAGTAGAAGGGGAAGATAAGTGAGATGGAAGGGGAAACAATTGCATGAAGTAGATTAGAGCAAGAAAGCAACCAGCAAAGAAAAGGAGTTCAGCGTTTAGATATCATATAGTGTCTCACAAAAATGAGCAAATAGGTCTCAATGTTTTTT
Organism: Rana muscosa; assembly: GCA_029206835.1. Taxonomy (NCBI): domain Eukaryota; kingdom Metazoa; phylum Chordata; class Amphibia; order Anura; family Ranidae; genus Rana; species Rana muscosa. The sequence goes on along the minus strand of CM055118.1, from coordinate 361,858,228 downwards.
TTTTTCTTTCCAAAGATTGCATTATCAGCATATCCTTATATTTGGTAGAGTTAAGCCTCATACACATGGTCGGACTTCAAACAAACTTTTCCGTGGATTTTTGTTTAAAGGGCGTTGGCCGTGAACTTGGCATGCATACACACGGCAGGACTTTTTCAGCCAACTTTCACCAAATCACGTGTTTTTTCTGCACTTTTCTGCTCTTTACCACCACCCTTTGGTCAACTTCTGATATTGTTGGTTGATTTTAACATCGGTTCTGAGCATGCATGTTTGTACTTTGGACAAAAGTCCGATGGACTTCTGTACACACGATAGGATTTTGCACCATAGGACTTTTGTTGCCGAAAAGTTTGTCCGTTTGCAGAGTGAACTTTTGTCCGATGAAAACCGAAAAAGTTTGTCCAATGGAGCGTACACACAGTCTGATTTTTTTGAAAACCTGCTCATTTCGAAGTTTGTTGTCAAAAAGTCAGACCGTGTGTACGGGGCTCAAGATTTGGTATGGTTCATGAAGACTGACCATGGCATCCAGGTTTCCCTGAGTTTTCCTTGTCAAAATATTTTATTGATTGGATCAACAAGTAAATACAAGCAGTTGTAATAAATAATACAACAGTAAGAGCCGGTTCACACAGGGGCGGCACGACTTTGGGGGGCGACTCGTGCAGGCGATCTCAAGACGACTTGAGAGGCGATTTGCAAAATGACTTCTGTATAGAAGTCAATGCAAGTCACCCCGAGTCGCCCCCAAAGTAGAAGTAGTACAGGAACCTTTTTCTAAGTCGGAGCGACCTGAGTCGCTCCTATTAGAACGGTTCCATTGAACAGAGCGGGACGCGACTTGTCAGGCGACTGAGTCGCCTGAAGAGTCGCCCCTGTGTGAACCGGGTCTAAACAAACCATGTTTAACATAAATGGCAGAATTTTAAGGTCCACTAAGTTGCTTCTGTTAGGTAGGTTATTTGACCATTACAGAAAAGAAAAGTAAATTAGTTAATATAACTAAGAATAATTAACTACAATTGAAATAATGCTACCATATAGAGTATTAGCTTGGACCAGAGCTGTTAAAATTTGTTAAATAGAATAATACTTCATTACTGTTCAGTAAAAGAATAAAAAATAGAGCCGAAGAGAAAGAAAAATATATATAAAAGAAAAGAACACACAGAAAAAGGGAGACACAAGAAAAGGAAGAATAGAATAGTGAGGAGAATAGAGAAGAAAGTGCAGGATCGTATGGCGTCCTGTCTGAGGGTGTAAAAAGCATTAGAATATTCACAACAGAAAGTAGGGTAGCACCAAGGCTCTGAAAGTTTGGGTTTGGGATTGCAAATCACGTTTATCTGAGTAGGGTTGTCAGCTACCATGGCATGAGAATTGTGTTATCACAGAGTGGTGATAAGTGGTATTTGATCCAAGGATTCACGTATTTTTTTCGAAAAGCTAAAATTTGATCTCTTTCTATTGCTACAGTAGCATTTTGGCATGAGACATGAAAACATTTAGTCTGGATTCAGTCTCGGGTACCTCTAGGTCGGGGGTCCTCCACGCCTTTGCGATTGTTTGCTTAGCCGCCGTGAGGAGTTGGTTAAGGAGTTTAAATTGTCTATAAGTAATACAGTCCGGTTTTAGATTGAGCAAGGCTGTGGCTGGGTCAGGTTGCACATTGAGATTAAACATTCTGGAGGCAACTCCAAATATTTTCTTCCAATATATCTGTGCCAATGGGCATGACCACCATATGTGCATATGGGTGCCCGGGTCAAGGCAGCCTCGAAAGCATTGCGCCGTTTGGTTTGGCGTAAATTTGTCCAACCTGGAAGGGACGAGTTCCCTGAGTTTTCAATCTATGCCATGAATATCAGCTGTAAAATCCTTCATCAACATGATCTGGGAAGTTTCTTTTGAGAATACTTTTATGTTGTGTTTTTGGTCACTACAAACCACAACATTTGGTCGATTTACTAAAGCCCCGTACACACGGTCGGACTTTTTGCCAACAAACTTCAAAATGAGCAAGTTTTCCCAAAAATTTGACCGTGTGTACACTCCATCGGACAAACGTTTTCGGTTTTCATCGGACAAAAGTTCGCTCTGCAAACGTACAAACTTTTCGGCAACAAAGTGCAAAGTCCGACCGTGTGTACAGAAATCCATCTGACTTTTGTCCGAAGTACAAATACGCATGCCCAGAACCAATGTTAAAATCAACCAACAATAGCAGAAGATGACCAAAGGGTGGCGGTAAAGAGCAGAAAAGAGCAGAAAAACCACGTGATGTTGGGAAAGTTTTGGGAAAGTTTGCAGAAAAGTCCTGCCATGTGTATGCTATGGGTGTGCCTGGCCAACTCCCTTTGGACAAAAATCCAAGGAAAAGTTTGTTTGAAGTCCGACCGTGTGTACAAGGCTTTAGGCTTCATTCACACCTGAGCATTTTCAGCTCGTAAAACGCTTGTAAAATGCTCATCTCAAAAGTTCCACAACACCTAACAAGCAAAATTCCATTCATTTAAATGGCCCCTGTTCACATCTGAGCGTTCTGTCGCCTGAAGCAAAATGCCTGAAGCTCAAAAAAGTACATGAGCTTCTTTTTAGGCAGATTACAGGCGTTTTACTGCTTGGACCTCAAAATGCCTGTACAATAATTCTGCAAAAATGCTGCAAAATGCCCAAAAAAATGCCAGAAAAACCCACGAAAAAACACCCTAAAATCCGCCTGAAAAACAATACGCTCAGGTGAGAATGCAGCCTAAAAGAGTATAGGCTGCTCACTTAGGAAGCAAAATTTTCACATTGGAAGGTTATAGTCAGCTTAGCGAATGAGGTGATGATGTGCTGACTTTAATCCTTCAATCATGAGCATGCAAATATCCTTTTTTTATTTAAATTATACTTGCACGTGATTTGTGTTATTTAGAAGAAAAAGTTTAAAGTGATTGTAAAGGTTAATTTTTTCTTTCTAAAATAACAAACTTGTTAGACCTGCTCCGTCTAGTGGATTTGCACAGAGCAGCCCTGATCCTCCTCTTCTCGGGTCCCCCGCTGGTGCTCTAGCCCCTCCCTCCTGCATAGTGTCCTATAGCAAGAAGCTGCTCTGTGTATCCATTCACACATGGAGAGCAGTTCGACCCCACCCCCTCTCCTCATTGGCTCACTGTTAATGATTGACAGTAACAGGAGCCAATGGCTACCACTGCTGTCTCAGCCAATGAGGATGGAGAGATCCAGGAGAGCCAAGGCTCTTGTTCAACTTGCTGGATCGAGATGGGGCTCAGGTAAGTTTTAGTGGGCCTGGGGGCGCTGCTGCACACAGAAAGTGTTTTTTTTTACCTTCATGCATTGCGGATGCGTGCGGAAGTCCTCCGTTCCGGCAAGGTTCGTCATGAAACGCCGGACCTTTGCCAGACCTTCACTGCGCATGTGCCGCTGACGTCAGCGGCTGCATGCAGGGTAATATCTCCTAAACCATGTAGGTTTAGGAGATATTAATTTTAACTACAGATAAGCCTTATTATAGGCTTGAAGCCCCGTGCACACGACCGGTTTCCTCGGCAAGAAAACTGCTGGGAGAGCTTTTTGCCAAGAAAACCGGTCGTGTGTATGGTTTCTCGGCGGGAAAACTGCTGGGAATCTCGACGAGAAAAATAGAGAACCTGCTCTCTATTTCCTCCTCGGGATTCTCATCGGCCTGTCTCCCTACGAGAAAACCGTGAGTGTGTATGCTTACCTGTCCATGGTAAACCCACGCATGCTCGAAAAGACTTTGACGCATGCGTGGTAGCATACAAGGGTAGTGTAGGGTGTAGCAAGATGGCGGCGACGGCATTGAATGTGACAAGCACAGGCTCGTCGTAGTCAATGACGTCACCGCGTTCTTGCCATTCAAAAGAAGGGCCGTGTGTACACTCGGTGAGCAAGGCAAGCTTGCCGGGAATCTCATCGAGAAAACCAACGTTTTTTTTTCCAGACGAGATTCCAGCCCGTATGTACGAGGCTTTACCTGTAGGTAAAAATGTCAAAAAGGGGCATACAACTACTTTAAAAGTGATCAAGTAAAATATAAAAGATGACACAGTATATCAAGTATTTAAAGTGTACATTTAGGTCAACAAGTCTTAAATAGCAAATGGAAACTAAAAATTGGTGGTAGTAGTGCAAAAGAGCAAATTTAGCATTAAAGTGTATGCAAAACCTAAAACTAGCTTTAGTTTGTTAAATATATATATATATATATATATATATATATATATATATATATATATATATATATATATAAATATATAAATAAATATATATATATTTAACAAACCCATTAGATTGTTAAATATATACGGGAGCGAGAATTTTGTTGAATCTTTTTGATAAATGCAACAAATACTGGTTAATTCTCATAGAAATAGGTAGATACCATACAGTGTGTGATCATAACTACCCAGGAACAGGAAGTGTGTTACTGGCAGGATGACCAGGTGAAAAAAGATAAAAGCATTAAAAGAAGAAGACTAACGCAACCATCACATTTAATAACTAGTAAACATCAGTATATTTACATTTTTATTATTGGGTTTAGATAAGCTATATGAAAAATAATACAATAAACATTGCAATGTTTTAAACTGTTTTGTCCTGGAAATATTATACAGTAGATAGGCAACACCCCTATCCTAATATTGATCAGTGGTTCCAAATTAGTCATATCTACTATAGTAGGGAACAGACACAAAAGGGGTAACCCTGAATATACACTATAATGTCAAAAGTATTGTGGCGCCTGCCTTTACATGCACATGAATTTTAATGGCATCCTAGTCTTAGTCCGTAGGGTTCAATATTGAGTTGGCCCACCATTTGCCTCTATAACAGCTTCACCTCTTCTTGGAAAGCCATCCATAAGGCTTAGGAGTGTGTCTATGGGAATGTTTGACCATTCTTCCAAAAAGCGCATTTGTGAGGTCAGGCACCGCTGTTGGATGAGAAGGCCTGGCTCGCAGTCTCCACTCTAATTCATCCCAAAGGTGTTCTATCGGGTTGAAGTCAGGACTCTGTACAGGAGAGTCAAGTTCCTCCACCCAAACTTCCTCATCCATGTCTTTATGGACCTTGCTTTGTGCACTGGTCAAAACAGGGGAGGGCTGGCGGCCTTAGGCCTGGGGGGCACGTCCAGTCAAGTGGCCCATTGAACCGCCGAATCAGCTCACCATCCATGGCCCACCTAGTTTTTCAATGCAGCCTCACCAGTGCCCATCAGTGTAGCCAACTTCAGTGCCCATCAATGCAGCCTGGTCACTGGGGCAGGTTACATGGGGTGTATGGGGGGTCAGCTAGGGGTGTCAGGGTCTCTCACCTCAGCGATCTCAGCTCAGCAGGTCCTTTTACGCCACAGTTTCCAGGGGGTAACGCTCCTGATCCTGGGGTCAAGTTGAAGCCAGCTCCCAGCCCTGCAGCCCTGCGTTCCGACTCCCTGGCATGCCCTGCCTCTGCCTGCTTCCAAGAATCCGGTACCAGGGAGTTGTAGTTTTCTCTGCGCTGCTGTGTTTTCCACCCACCAGAAGCTTGAGTGTGGACTACAACTCCCGGAATGCAACAGCTAGTGGTCGGCTGTCAGGGTTGTACGTACCTGATCAGCGAGTCCGTTAGAGCAGAGGAAGGTCCCCCGTACGGAACCGACTCGCGGGCCCCTGGTAGTGCAGACAGGAGGCACGGGAGTGCGGAAGGGTAAGAGAGCCTGAGAGTGGTTACTGGAAGGCAGCTCCAGGTCCTGGGTTCAGGAGAGTAGCCGAGCCAGGCTGGCTGCAGGCAGGCAGGTAGGCAGGCAGATGTGTAGAGCAGCGCAGCTGGGCAGGTGCAGAGAGAGTGGTCAAGACAAGCAGGGTTCGGCAACGTTCAGGCAGTATGGTACAGCGGGGTAGGCAGGTTCAGGGTCAAAGACAGGCTGAGGTCGGGTGCAGGCGGATAGCAGGAAAAGTCCAGTAACAAGCCGGGTGGTCTGAAGATCAGGTTTCAGGCAATTAACAGGAGCAGGATACACAGGGGACTGTAGATCAGACAGCACCGGTTTGAAGTGTTCCAGGAGTTTAAATGGGCAAACCGGCATGCATCGGCGCGCGCAATGGCGCATCGGCGCATCAGCGTGAGCAATGGCGCACGCACGCAATGCACGCACATGCACCCGCGCGCACAGGCACACCATCGCGCACAGGCGCGCGCGCCCGAAGTCTGGGAAGTGCACCAGCGCGGACAGGAACATGCCCAACATCAGCGCGCATCGGTGCGCGCGAACGCACACCAAAGCGACCACCAACACGCCCGGCAAGGTACGTTCTCTGACATCGGCTGCCATGGCCATGCCCCCGGCCCGACTTCCTAGACCAGAATAAAAAAGAAAATGGTAGCGAGCCGCGGCTGCCAGCCATTTTGAACATAAGTTAGGGCGGTCTGGGAGGCAATTGCCACCCTTCCCCCTGGCCCAGTCCTCCCCTGGGTCCAAATCATTTGGTGGAGGGGGGATTATGGTGTGGGGTTGTTTTTCAGGGGTTGGGCTTGGCCTCTTAGTTCCAGTGAAGGGAACTCTTAAAGTGTCAGCATAACAAGACATTTTGGACAATTTCATGCAGCCAACTTTGTGGGAACAGTTTGGGGTTGGCCCCTTCCTTTTCCAACATGACTGCTCACCAGTACACAATGCAAGGTCCATAAAGACAAGGATGATCGAGTTTAGGGTGGAGGAAAATGACTGGCCTGCACAGAGTCCTGATCTCAACCAGACAGAAGACCTTTGGGATGAATTAGAGCGGAGACTGCAAGCCAGGCCTTCTCATCAAATATCAGTGCCTGACCTCACAAATACGCTTCTGGAAGAAAGGTCAAACATTCCCATAGACACACTCCTAAACCTTGTCGACAGCCTTCCCAGAAGAGTTTAAGCTGTTATAGCTTCAAAGGGTGGGCCAACTCAATATTGAACCCTACGAACTAAGACTGAGATGCCATTAAAGTTCACATGTGTGTAAAGGCAGGTGTCCCAATACTTTTGACAATATAGTGTATTTCCAAATTGATATTCCATTTAATTGGTGAATATTAAGTTGTTTTTTTCGTACAACCATGCCTGCCTATGTAGGTATCACAATAATATTACAATTGTACTTGTAAGGTAACAAGGGGCGTAACATAGGCAGGCTAGCTTCTTATCAGACTCTAAGGAATGTGAATATAAAATTAAATCATTATAAGTGCCATGTGCAGAATATGAGTGCAATGTGCTAAACGTGTAAGCAAAGCATACAGAATGTAATACAATTTTATACAGAATATACCTTTTTTTTTTCACATGTATTAAAGCGGTGTTCCGGCCTCCCCCTCCAAAAATTAAAAGCCATCAGCTACACATACTGTCACTGCTGACTTTTAAAATTAGGACACTTACCTGTCCTGGAATCCAGTGATGTTGGCACGCAACCGATGTTTCCATCGGCTGTCGGGTGCTACCGTTGCCAGTAAGGGAACCCGGAAAACCCACTGCGCATGTGCGAGGCACACTGCACTCTCTTACTGGCCCAGCAGCAGGGGAAGGAGGAGGGGAGCTGAACTTCTGATGCACCTCGCAGCGGCAAGGTCTGACGAAAGTGGAAACAGGGTACCTGTCAAAAACAGACAGAGACAGATAAGCGGAAGTTCCACTTTTGGGTGGAACTCCGCTTTAATTAATTAATTACAAGTACCGTATTTATCGGCGTATAACACGCACCTTTTTCCTCTTAAAATTAGGGGGAAATTGTGGGTGCGTGTTATACGCTGATCCTCCGCCGATCCCCTCGCTGAAACGAGCGAGAGGAGCCGAGATACACAAAGCCGAAGTACACTCGGCTTTACTCGGCTCCTCTCGCAGTCCGGCCCATCTCTGACTGCGCCGCTGACATACAGAAAGCCGAGTGTACTTCGGCTAGTCTCGGCTCCTCTCGCAGTCCCGCCCCTGACTGTGAGGAGAGTCGAGTCTAGCCGAAGTACACTCGGCTTTCTGTATGTCAGCGGCGCAGTCAGTCGAGATGGGCGGGACTGCGAGAGGAGCCGAGTCTAGCCGAAGCACACTCGGCCCCGCTCGCTCCTCTCCACACAGAAATTGGCACCAATTTTAAAAATCGCCGAGACTGGCAAGGCTGCAAAGGCACTGGGCAAGTCTGCAAAGGCACTGGGCAAGGCTGCAATGATAGACACTGGGCAAGGCTGCAATGATGGACACTGGGCAAGGCTGCAGATGGACACTGGGCAAGGCTGCAATGATGGACACTGGGCAAGGCTGCAATGATGGACACTGGGCAAGGCTGCAGATGGACACTGGGCAAGGATGCAATGATGGACACTGGGCAAGGCTGCAGATGGACACTGGGCAAGGCTGCAATGATGGACACTGGGCAAGGCTGCAGATGGACACTGGGCAAGGCTGCAATGATGGACAAGGGTGCATTTAAATGTAAGTTTTTTTCCTTGAATTTCCCTCCTAAACTTGGGGTGCGTGTTATACGCCGGCGCGTGTTATACGCCAATAAATACGGTATATTTTAAACAAGTCCAGTAGGGAAAGTTGCTCAGGGTTTGAAGTGTGTCATGACAGCAACTTTTTGAGATGTCACATTTTCCAAATAACTCATTGATCAGCCAAACAGAATTTTAAAAAGTATAGATCCAATTTCAAAGAAAAAGTTTAAAAGTAAAGGTAGCCATCAACATTGGATGACAATTTTTAATTCCAACCATTTTCAGCTCTATTGGGCGACCTATGTACAGATCTCACTAGCTGAGCTGCATCTTTGGAGAATAGTAATCATAAAGGTTTAAAATAATTTTCCTGACCACTAATATTTCCACCCTAACTAGCCAGCACTGGAAACGTTTGGGTGTGCTTCAACCTCCTTGTTCCATAATCCTCAAAATGAATGATTGCACATCATGACTGTTCTTGGATACTCTTTCAGAACAATATGCAGTTGTATCATGCTTGCATATGTCAAGCCCTGTACACACGGGTGGGAATCCCGTCAGAAAAAAAAACGTTGGTTTTCTCGACGGGATTCCTGTCAAGCTTGACGAGATTCTGACAAACTTGTCTTGCGTACAGACTGACATTCAAAATCTCTTCGTTCTAAAGCGCGGTGACGTACAACACGTACGACAGCACTATAAAGGGGAAGTTCCATTCCAATGGCGCCACCCTTTTGGGCTTGCTATTGCTGATCCTCGTGTTAGTAAAAGTTTGGTGAGAGACGATTTGCGCTTTTCAGCCTCGTGCTTTTCAGTCCATTACAGCATGATGAATGTGATAGCTCCATTACGAACGCTAGTTTTACCAGAAGGAGCGCTCCCGTCTCATACTTGATTCTGAGCATGCACGTTTTTTTCCCCTCGGACAAGCATACACACGACTGGTTTTCACGACGAGAAATAGTCCGACGGGAATCACAACGAGAAAAATAGAGAGCAGGTTCTCTATTTTTCAGGTCGAGATTCCCGGCAGTTTTCACGATGAGAAACCATACACACGAACCGTTTTCACGGCAAAAAGCTCTCCCAGCAGTTTTCTTGCAGAGAAAACCGGTCGTGTGTACGAGGCTTCAGTCTTTTTTTAGTATCTGTGACCAACCTAAACTCTTTTGTTATACAAAACATTTCTCAGAGCTTTCTTGATATCGTTATTCCTCAGACTGTATATGAAAGGATTTAAGAAGGGAGTGAAAACAGTGTATAATAAAGCCAGGGTCTTACTGATAATTTGAGATTGTCCTCTTTTTGGGATCAAATACATGGTGATTAGAGTCCCATAAAATATAGACACCACTGTCAGGTGGGAACTACACGTAGAAAAGGTTTTTACTCTTCCCGAAGAGGAAGATATCTTTACTATGGCTAAAACAATGCATGTATATGAAACTACTATCACAAGGAATGGTACCACCAACACAGGAATGCTCAATACCGTGACCTCCATTTGAATTGAGGATACATCTGAACAAGAAAGTTCTACCAGAGGATCAAAATCACAAAGGAAATGGTCGATAGTGTTTGGTCCACAGAATTGTAGTTGGCACATACTAAGAGTTAGTATTAGTGCTACTGAGCAGCTGAACAGCCAAGATACAAGAACTAACTTAATGCAAAGTGTAGGGCTCATAATGTAGGCATAATGAAGAGGAGAACAGATGGCTAGATAGCGATCGTAGGACATCACCATTAGAAGGAAACATTCAGATGCCTCTGAGAAACCAAAGAAATAGTACTGGGTCATGCAGCCAGAGAAAGATATGGCGGTCCCCTCGTATAGTACAATGTTTAGCATGTTTGGGGAAACATCTGTGGACAAAATTATGTCACTTACAGAAAGTTGCGAGAGGAAGAAGTACATTGGAGAATGGAGGACCTTACTGTAGGACACCAGTGCAATGATCAAGAGGTTTCCACATATTGTCATGCAGTATATAATAAGGAAAAAAGAGAAGAGCAATAGACTTATTACTTCATGGTTTTGAAATCCCAGAAAAAAAATTGTGGTGACATCACCTTTATATGTGGACTGTATAATGAGAGAGCAAACAGATAATATATTATTACATGAAAATATACTTTACTCATATCATTTGATATACTGCATTAATATATGAGGACTATAATGCAATCTCAAATAAAATAAAAAAAAGAGAAAACAACAGAGCAATGTTTGAACATCTAAAGCCAAAACGTATTTTTGTTCCCATTGACACAACTAAAGAGTAAATTTGTAGAAAGTAAGGATAATCCCTTTTTTAGATGTCACTGGAACAAGTGTACCCATTGAAAGATTTCCTCCATACGTAGTGTTTATTTAAAAGATAATTCAATTCTAATAATAATTCAATTTTTATTTTTATTTATTTATTTACATTTATCCCTGGGAATAATTGGCATTAGGACAAAAAGAAAGCAGAAGTCTTCCCAGACTGCAATAAAAAAAATTCTAACCCCTCACCATTCAATCCAAAAAATAGTTACTGTAAACTACCATTTTAACAGTAGGGCAATCCCTTATAAAATAAATATAGATAAGAAATAAAGAGTCTTCATCAGACTCTTTGGGATTCAAGCTTATAGTTATGCGGGATAATGTGTCCCTTGCCACGGGCTATGGGTCCTTCCTCTGACTAATATATATTTGCCAAGTCTTGAAGCCCAGATGATGTCCTAGCGGACTAAACGTGTCGGGGGGACTCCATTGTTGCCACATTTTATACAAAGCGCTTCAATATCATCACAAATGTAAGTGTTCTGACTTCATTAACCACTTGCCGACCGCTCACGGTATATATACGTCGTGACCCCCCTGCCTTCCCCGTGGGTGGGACCGCGGGTCCCGCTGACTCGATCGCCACGGGAATCCCCGCGATTGTCTCACGGAGGCTCGGAGTGGGAAGATGTGTGTAAACACAACATCTTCCCGATCCTCTATTGACAATGTCAGCGATCTCCGCTCTGTGTAAGCAGAGCGGAGATCGGTGACGTTTCAGTCGTAGCCACGCCCCCACACAGTAGTTAACACTCCCCTAGGCACACTTAACCCCTTCAGCGCCCCTAGTGGTTAACCCCTTCACTGCCAGTGTCATTTTCACAGTAATCAGTGCATTTTTATTGCACTGATCGCTGTGAAAATGACAATGGTCCCAAAAATGTGTCAAAAGTGTCCGATTTGTCTGCCATAATGTCACAGTCGCGAAAAAAATCGCTGATTGCCGCCATTACTAGTAAAAAAAAATAATAATAATAAAAATGCCATAAAACTATACCCTATTTTGTAAAGGCTATAATTTTTGCCCAAACCAATCAATAAACACCGATTGCGATTTTGTTTACCAAAAATATATAGAAGAATACGTATCGGCCTAAACTGAGGAAAAAAATGTTTTTTTATATATTTTTGGGGATATTTATTATAGAAAAAAGTAAAAAATATGTAATTTTTTTCAAAATTTTCGCTCTAATTTTGATTATAGCGCAAAAAATAAAAACTGCAGAGGTGATCAAATACCACCAAAAGAAAGCTCTATTTGTGGGAAAAAAAGGATGCCAATTTTGTTTGGGAGCCACATCGCACGACCGCGGAATTGTCAGTTAAAGTGCCGAATCGCAAAAAGGGGCCTGGTCGTAATGGCCGTATTGGTCCGGGGCTTAAGTGGTTAAACTTTTGATATGTAATACAGAGTAACGCTATGAGGCCGTTTTTTTCTTTCATTATATGACATAACCCTTCCACATCCATTTGGGATTCCCCGGACCATCACTTCTTATGAGATAACCCGCTAGGAAGCCACCCTTCTCTGTGACTCTCTCCATCCTGTTGGCGTTTTGTCATCCCCGGCACAGCATCTTGAAGCCCATAGGATTGCCCAAAGTACATTGTGGTTCTACCACGCAAGCCTGTTTGACCCATTGAACGTAGGTTCTCTAGGGTTCAAACATTCTGGTAAGCCTCTTACCTGTGGGGGTGGTTCCCTTCACTTCATCACCTCTTCACTTGCACAGATTTGCATGGTTTGAAGTCGTCACCATATTTTGAACTTTGTCAACACCAAATTTTGGTCCCTTTTTTAGACAGATAGTCTTTGCATTTTTGCACCTGTTTTGATTTTCCTGCATATGGACATTCATTGTGTGCTTATGAGGACATTCTTATTCACACTGTTCACTATTATCATTTGAGCACTTTTATTTATCAAGTTTTTACATATTTATTTATTCATTTATATATTCAGATTAGCGCTACACTTTTTTTGTTTCCACAAGTCTTAAAGCGGCATGTGGAGTCAAAGAATGAAATTTCCTTGTTCAAATTTTTGTTGGTTTAACAAAATTTGAAACACTTGGAGCCAATACAGAAATAAGAGTAACAAATATGGCTACAAACACTAAAAACAAGGACATATAGAAAACAAAATGGGGAAAAGAAACAAGCAGAAAAATAGAAAAAAGATGATAACATCACGTTGGAGCCCAGGATTTCTACAAAAGCTTCAGTGAACAAGGAGCCTTGTTGCGTGTGTGCTGGTAGGCAGTGTTAATTTTGTCGACTAAAACCGACTAAAACATTTTATTAGACTAACTTAATACCATTTTAGTCGACTAAAAATAAAACAATTGAGATGACTAAAATACGACCAAAACTAAAATGGCATTTTAGTCAAATGACTAAAATGGGACTAAAGCTAAAATGCCATTTTAGTCAAAAGACTAATGCCCTGTACACACGATCCAAATTTCCGATGGGGTAAAATCCGATGGAATTTTCCGTCAGAATTCCGTTCAAGCTGTTCAATGCTTCCGAGCATGCGTCGACTTGATTCTGAGCATGCATGTTTTTTTCTCCGTCGGAGTTCCACACAGACGATCGGAATTTCCGATAGGATTTTGTTCCATCAGAAAAAAATAAAACATGTTCTATTTCTAAACTCAGACGGAAAAAAGTCCGATGGGCCCCCCACACGGTCGGAATATCCGATGAAAAAATTCCATCAGACTTTTTTTCTCAGAAATTCCGATCGTGTGTACAAGGCATAAGACTAAAACTAAATTGAAATTTGACATCAAAATTAACACTGGTCTTTAGTGCATGTTCATACCTCAATAACACATTTGATTTTTCACACCAGCAGTATATAATGAGTTTGGAAATTGTAGAGAAATGCTTAAATAATGCATTACATTTTAACTACACCCATTAGATTTTAGATGACTAAAAGGAGTTTTAGTTGACTAAAATTATTTTAGTCGACTAAAATGTCCTGGAGATTTAGTCAACTAAATATGACTAAAACGAAATCAATTGCAGAAGACTAAAATGGGACTAAAACTAAAATGCCATTTTAGTCCTAAGACTAATGCCGCGTACACACGATCATTTTTCCCGTCTGGAAAAATTAAATTTTTTCTTTTGGACGAGAAAAACGACCGTGTGTGGGCTTTTTGTCATTTTTCCCGACGGGAAAAACGGCATTAATCACGACGAGAAAAATTAGAACATGCTCTAATTTTTCTCGTCGTGATTCCCGTCATTTTTTTCCGCGGCAGTTTTCCCATAGGGAAACACTGGCGCGGAGCCTACACACGGTCGTTTTTTTCGACCAAGAAAAAAAATGTAATTTAAAACAGCCGTGTGTAGGGGAACAAGCTGTTCCTCGTTTTTCACGTCGATTCTCGACGGTGTTTTCACCGTCGAAAAAAACGATTGTGTGTACACGGCATAATGCTGCGTACACACGACTATTTTTAATGGCAAGAAAAATTTAATTTTTTAAAATGGTCATTAAAAATGATCGTGTGTGGGCTTCAGAGCATTTTTCACGACGTGAAAAACGGCCATGAAAAAATTGGAACATGCTCTAATTTTTCACGTCGTTTTTTACATTGTCGTTTTTCTTGTGATGAAAAACGGCTGTGTGTAGGCTTTAACGACGTGAAAAAAATGTGCATGCTCAGAATCAAGTATGAGACGGGAGCGCTCGTTCTGGTAAAACTAGCGTTCGTAATGGAGATAGCACATTCGTCACTCTGTAACGGACTGAAAAGCACGAGGCTGAAAAGAGCGAATCGTCTCTCACCAAACTTTACTAACATGAAGGGTGGCGCCATCCGAATGGAACCTCCCCTTTGTAGTGCCGTCGTACGTGTTGTACGTCACCGTGCTTTACTTGAGCATTTTTTTTTCACGATAGTGTGTAGGCAAGGCAGGCTTAAGAAGAATCACATTGAGAAAAATGCCGTTTTTTTCAATGACATTAAAAACGGTCGTGTGTACGCGGCATAAGACTAAAACTAAATCGAAATTTGCTGCCAAAATTAACACTGATAGTAGGTAAACCAGGGAAGCAGAGCAAGTGGAGCTACAGGATAACCTGAGGGACCTGTAGAGGAGTAGCATCTAAGTGCAAGAGCTAATGTAATTGAGAAATGCAAGAAGAAAGAAGAAAGAATGGGAAAGAATGTAGAAGTGTGTGTGTGGGGGGGGGGGCAGGGGGTATCCCAGGAATAATCTGTGATCCAGTCCTATTGAACCAGGTGGCAGCTGTGTTTGGATAGGGGAGCTTATGGAGGGAGTAAGGGAGTTGTCAAAGTGGGGAGGCAAGCAGTGGGCTACCCAAGGCCTCCATAAGCACTCATATTTCTGGACTTTATCCAAGAGGACTGCCTAAACTTTAGCGTGGATCATAGCCTGAGTGATCCTATTTTTTGTTTCCAGAGAGAATGGAATTTCAGCATGCAGTGGGACAATTGACACTTCTAGAAGTAAATTAAATGGTAAATAATGGTCACTGAAACAACTAACTGAATTATTTTACAGTAAGAAGTATGCTTTTAAAATACATATCTAGAATAAATATTTGTTAAATACTTCCCTTGGATTAAACTTTAATAATAATACTCATATCTTTAAAAAAAAAATTAACAATATTACACTTACACTGTTTATCATCGACCCCCGATAAAAATCCATAAGTGGTTAAAAATTTACTGAAAAATTAACCACCATAATTCTTTCTGAAATATATTTTTTTTTTCAATTACAGAAATAGGTTAAGAAAACTATTTAAAACACACATTTTTCAATTGTTTGAAATGTTAAAATAAAACAAGAAATAAGAGAAAGAAAAACTGCAGAAGAAAGAGCCTTACTACCTCAGCATTTTAGCTTATTTCCACAAGCATTTTCAACAACAGGTCTGTAGGAGAACTACAGTATGTAGGTAGATATGGCCAGTTTAAAATAGGATAAATTATTTTGCAAGCACTTATATATACATACCTTGAAACAGGATAATTAATTCTGTAGAGAATAAAACATTGCGCTCTGCGTTCATGCAATCTCATTTTCAAAACGTATCAATGCTCCTGAGACTGGAGACATTTTATTTTTCAACACAGATTAAAAACTATATTTCCAATATTTAATATACAGGATTTGTCTTAATTGGGGAAAAAATACATATTAGATTATATTTAGAAAAATTTTCTTCAAGATCATCAAGTCAAAATATGGTAAAGCAAACATATTGTATGTCTCCCATTATTCAATAAAGGAAAACAAAAAGTATTTTAAAAATATATATATGTAGCGACCTCACCCCTCTCACCCCTTCTCATTCTCGGCTTGTTTGTCTTTTCTAGGGGGGTTAGTACTGGGGGGAGGGATGCGATACACCACGGCCCATGTCCTCCAGAGAGACTGGAGGTGAAAGCCAGAACTATTGGGTTTTGTGTGTATGTCTCAAGCCTCGTACACACGACCGATTTTCTCGTCCAAAACAGTCAAGAAAAGTGCCGCGAGAGTTTTTTTGTCTAGAATCACATTTATTCATGTTTATAAATTAAATAAAGAGAAGGCAGCGCTGGAGAAGCTGCTGCCATTTGTGCATCCCAGGGACCCCAGAGCACACAGCAACCCTGTGTGGACACTAAAATTGGGAGCTTGAGAAGGCCCACATTTCTGAACACAATCTGATGCTGGCCTCCCAGAGGTCAGGAACAGCAGCAGGTGAGATATATGTCCCAAGTGTGTGGTACTACAACAGGCTGCCTTCTGTCCGACCACAATGAAGCAAGGCCATCACTTCCTCTTCTTCCTGGCAACCTTCCCTGCAGCCTTTCCTGAAGCCTTTCCTGAAGCCTTTCCTGCAGCCTTTCCTGCAGCCTTCCTTCTTCGTTTGGCTGGAGGCTGGCCCACTGGAGGGGTACTCCTGTCAGGAGGAGGAGGTGGAGGGGTAGCAGAAGGGGGTGGGGCAGAAGAAGAAGGTGGAGGTGTAGCAGAAGGGGGTGGGGCAGAAGAAGAAGGTGGAGGTGTAGCAGAAGGGGGTGGGGCAGAAGAAGAAGGTGGAGGTGTAGCAGAAGGGGGTGGGTCAGAAGGTGGAGGTGTAGCAGAAGGGGGTGGGGCAGAAGGTGGAGGTGTAGCAGAAGGGGGTGGGGCAGAAGGTGGAGGTGTAGCAGAAGGGGGTGGGGCAGAAGAGGAAGGTGGAGGTGGAGGTTGAGGTTGGGTCAGTTGGGCCACCTCACATATGGCGGTATTGGGGGTAATTTGCTCCATCACCCCCTTGTTGAGCAAGGTGATGAGCAGGGGCTCGCATAGGAGGCGTTGCTCCATGCTCATCACCTTGAACTTAGCCTCCACTAGGCCGGCAATGGCCTCTTCAGGGGATGTGGGCTCCTTGAGGGTGGCATGGGCCTCTTTAATAAGGGCCATTGCTGCCTCACTGGTGGTCCTGTCCCTCCTGCCTCTTTTGTGAAGCCGGATGGGAGGCACCTGGGATCTGGTGCTTCTCCTTTGCCCTGCCACCTCCTGGCTGCCACTGGGCCCTGCCACCTCCTGGCTGCCACTGGGCCCTGCCACCTCCTGGCTGCCACTGGGCCCTGCCACCTCCTGGCTGCCACTGGGCCCTTCCTCCTCCTGCCTGACAGTTTCCAGACCCTCCTCCTGGCTGATTTCATCCTGTGTATGAAAAAGGAACATAGTTTAATATGTTGGTTTAATCTTTGCATCAAACTTTGTAATCCTGATGGAAGCAATTAGAATGTAAATGCATAAATCCTTGCTTTAAATTTACCACTACATCAGCTTGACTATTAACCACACAATTAAGTGCAGAATAATGTCTACAGATCCTGATTTTACTTGTGGAATACAAAATAATGTATGTTTCTCATCCTGACATTTTTGGGAAACATTAATTTTATCCCAATACATTTTCAGTTAATACTATACCTGGCTCCAGATGGACAAATCAGGATCATCCAGGATGGCTGCCTCCTCTTGCTCCAGAGAAGGCTCAGGTTGGCTGCAGGGAAGTCTGGGGGGAAGAGTGGAGAGTGATGGCCTTGTCTCAATGTGGTCATCCAGGAAGGACATCCTGTTGTAGTACCACAAAATCGGGACATAAACATCATCTGCTGCTGCTCCTGACCTCTGAGAAGCCAGCACCTTAGAGCGTTCAGTCCTGTAGGTACCTCTCAAGCTCCCAATTTTAGTGTCCACTTGTTTTGCTGTGGCTGTGGGCACCTTGGTATGCACAAATGGGAGCAGCTTCTCCAGCGCTGCTTTTCTAACCCCTTTTTTTTTATGGATGGGGTTTTTCGTCTCCCACAGAGCCGGCAGCTCCCTTACCCGGTCAATAAATTCCGCCAGGAACTCTTTGTCGCTAATAAAGACATTCATGTTGTATCTGCAAGTAAAATAAATTATATTAAAATAATGTGAGGCAAACAGTCTAACCTCCTTCACATCCTAGTCACCATATATATCCTCCAACAATCTCAAGACAGTATAGACCAACAATTTTGGTCCGACCCAGCTGCATGGGTTCCTCATCTGGTAGGAGATGCTCTACGGGTCGAAAAGAGGGGAGCTCAGGCTGACTAAGAACCAAGGAGTGCTGGCGTTGCTTTTCTAAGGTCCTCTCCTGAAAGCGAATATCGATCTGGTTACACAAGGAGATAACGCCGGCCAGATCAGTGGGGATGGTTCTTCCTGCTAATTCATCCTTCACTCTATCAGACAGGCCATGCAAAAAGGTTGCGACTAAGGCCTCATTGTTCCAGCTCAACTCAGCCGACAGTATGCGGAAATGAAGGGCATACTGTCCCACAGAAGCAGACTCTTGGCGGAGACGTAAAAAGGCGCTGGCCGCTGAAGAGACACGAGCCGGTTCTTCGAAGATATTCCGAAAAAGTTTCAAGAAGCCAGACAGGCTAGAAACCACTGGATCATTCAGTTCCCACAGAGGGGCTGCCCAGGCTAAAGCTTCACCAGAGAGGAGGGAAATGATATAGGCTACCTTAGCCCGATCAGACAGGAAGTTTTGGGGCTGGAGCTCAAAATGAATTGTGCATTGGCTAAGGAACCCCCTGCAAGCCTTGGAGTCCCCAGAGAAACGGGACGGAGCTGGCAGTTGTAGTGAGTGTGTGGCTGCGACTGGTGCAATAGGTGCAGCCGCTGGTTGTATTTGAGGTTGCGGATTCAGGGTTCCCAAGGAGGCCTGAAGCTGCTCGAAGCGAGAAGCCAGATCCTGGAGGAATCGCATCACCTGAGTCTGATTCGATTCCTGGGTTTCAAGTCTGCAAACTATGCCCTGCAACGGATCATCCACGGGTAACGGGATGTCAGCCGGGTTCATGGCTGATCAAACTGTCAAGGTCACCTGTGGCCAGGTGACAGATGCACACCATAGGGGGACAGGAGTGCACCGCAAGGTAGTGAACCCTATGGCTGGCTTCTGCGGATAGGAAACTGGGTGGTTGTGGAAAGCGGGACCAGAGGAGCACAACCGGGATCCTAACGGAAGCTAGAGCCAAGATTCCCCAGGGCGCGGAGTCTAAGACCCAGCAGGTCTTCTCCAGAGCCTCTAGTGGTGAGGATGTTATGCTGCAGGCTGGGACCAGGTCGTGGCCCCTGGAGTTTCCTAGCTCACGCCCCGTAGGATAAGGGGAAAAGAGGGGAAGCAGCAGCACAAGATATGAGAGAAACGAATAACAAGCTGAAGGTCAGGGGCCACAAGCAGACAAGGATAACGAAAGAACGAGCCGAAGGTCAAGGGTCACGAGCAGACAGGGATAGTCGGGGACAAGCCAAATATGTAACAGAGAGACAGACATAGCACACGGCAGGCAGGAACCCAAACACACAATGCCTAACAAACACGTTGATCAGCAAAGCAGGCTTGCAGTGCACAGGTTAATATAGTGTTCTGTGATAGGGCCTGGGGTGGAGTCTGGCTGGGAGGAGATTATAAAGGAAGCCAGGTGAAAGGGCTCAGGCCTCTAAGATGAACACATGGGAAGGAAGGTAAGCTGACAGACAAACACTACTGCATATCCATGACAGTACCCTCCCTCTTATGGGCCCTCCCCCGCCTGGGCCCAGGCTTAAAGGGAAATCTCTGATGAAACCTTCTCAACAGATGAGGTGCAGCGACATCAGATGCAGCGATCCAAGATGCCTCCTCAGGACCAAAACCTCTCCAATGCACAAGGTACTGAAGAATGCCTCTGCAGAGCCGAGAATCCAGAACTTGTCTAACCTCGTACTTAAGATTATCCTCAGAGACCGAAAACGAGGTAGGGAGATGACAAGAAGATCTATTGAGGACCAAAGGCTCTCTAGGAATAAGCAAGGGCATGAGAGGATCAACAGGAATCTGAGGAGGGTCCCCTAGACCCTTAAAGGGGAACTGGTCATCTTGCACAGGACCATCAGACTGGGCAGATGTCAGTGGAACCCTGAAGTCAGGTTGGTTAGAAGGTGACATGTCGCCGGAGTCAAGCTGAATAGCTGAAGGACAAGCAGAATGTCCCGAACAAGAAAAAGTAGGAGGCTCACTGGGCATGGGCTGGACTGGCATAACTAGTACAGAGGCAGAGTGAATAGCTGAGTCAGGTGTAGCGACTACCTGAATCGCATCGCAAGACGTAGCGACTGCAGGACTTGTAGACAAGCTAGCCTGGCTGTGCGTC
Source organism: Rana muscosa (assembly GCA_029206835.1). Classification (NCBI taxonomy): domain Eukaryota; kingdom Metazoa; phylum Chordata; class Amphibia; order Anura; family Ranidae; genus Rana; species Rana muscosa. The sequence goes on along the minus strand of CM055118.1, from coordinate 361,837,711 downwards.
CAAGGGTGGTTAGGGACAGAGAAATGTAAATGGTTATGCAACCTGGAATGAATGACCGGCTCAGATTCACAGGGGGCAACCTTGGGTAGGCAGGACGAGGAACAGGAGGGACCCCAAGCCAGGATCTGTCCAGTAGTCCAGTCCACATGAGGCGAATGGAGCTGTAACCATGGGAGACCCAAAATTATAGGCGTTGAGGCCTTGGGTAAGATAAGGAAGGATATCCACTCCTGGTGGAGTGTCCCTACCGACATCTTAACAGGGAGGGTCTGGAAGCGGATAGGTCCCCCTGGAAGAACAGTACCATCAATCGCCAAGACCACCAATGGTGTGGTGAGGGGCAAAAGAGTAAGTCTCATGGACGATGCGATTTCCCAGTCCATGAAATTACCAGCGGCTCCGGAATCCAGATATGCTGAGACCGAATGAGAAGAAGCACCAACATGAAGGAACACAGAAAGCAGAAGACGAGAAGGGGAAGGTGATATTTCTGGGTCCAATACTCCACTTTCCAGATGAAGTGGACCCAAACGTTTTTCTGGACAAAGAGAGCAAGTGTCACGAAAATGACCTTTGCCCCCACAGTAAAGACACAGACCAAGAGTTCTGCGCCTAGCACGTTCCTCGGGGGATAGCCTGGTCCGACCCAGCTGCATGGGTTCCTCATCTGGTAGGAGATGCTCTACGGGTCGAAAAGAGGGGAGCTCAGGCTGACTAAGAACCAAGGAGTGCTGGCGTTGCTTTTCTAAGGTCCTCTCCTGAAAGCGAATATCGATCTGGTTACACAAGGAGATAACGCCGGCCAGATCAGTGGGGATGGTTCTTCCTGCTAATTCATCCTTCACTCTATCAGACAGGCCATGCAAAAAGGTTGCGACTAAGGCCTCATTGTTCCAGCTCAACTCAGCCGACAGTATGCGGAAATGAAGGGCATACTGTCCCACAGAAGCAGACTCTTGGCGGAGACGTAAAAAGGCGCTGGCCGCTGAAGAGACACGAGCCGGTTCTTCGAAGATATTCCGAAAAAGTTTCAAGAAGCCAGACAGGCTAGAAACCACTGGATCATTCAGTTCCCACAGAGGGGCTGCCCAGGCTAAAGCTTCACCAGAGAGGAGGGAAATGATATAGGCTACCTTAGCCCGATCAGACAGGAAGTTTTGGGGCTGGAGCTCAAAATGAATTGTGCATTGGCTAAGGAACCCCCTGCAAGCCTTGGAGTCCCCAGAGAAACGGGACGGAGCTGGCAGTTGTAGTGAGTGTGTGGCTGCGACTGGTGCAATAGGTGCAGCCGCTGGTTGTATTTGAGGTTGCGGATTCAGGGTTCCCAAGGAGGCCTGAAGCTGCTCGAAGCGAGAAGCCAGATCCTGGAGGAATCGCATCACCTGAGTCTGATTCGATTCCTGGGTTTCAAGTCTGCAAACTATGCCCTGCAACGGATCATCCACGGGTAACGGGATGTCAGCCGGGTTCATGGCTGATCAAACTGTCAAGGTCACCTGTGGCCAGGTGACAGATGCACACCATAGGGGGACAGGAGTGCACCGCAAGGTAGTGAACCCTATGGCTGGCTTCTGCGGATAGGAAACTGGGTGGTTGTGGAAAGCGGGACCAGAGGAGCACAACCGGGATCCTAACGGAAGCTAGAGCCAAGATTCCCCAGGGCGCGGAGTCTAAGACCCAGCAGGTCTTCTCCAGAGCCTCTAGTGGTGAGGATGTTATGCTGCAGGCTGGGACCAGGTCGCGGCCCCTGGAGTTTCCTAGCTCACGCCCCGTAGGATAAGGGGAAAAGAGGGGAAGCAGCAGCACAAGATATGAGAGAAACGAATAACAAGCTGAAGGTCAGGGGCCACAAGCAGACAAGGATAACGAAAAAACGAGCCGAAGGTCAAGGGTCACGAGCAGACAGGGATAGTCGGGGACAAGCCAAATATGTAACAGAGAGACAGACGTAGCACACGGCAGGCAGGAACCCAAACACACAATGCCTAACAAACACGTTGATCAGCAAAGCAGGCTTGCAGTGCACAGGTTAATATAGTGTTCTGTGATAGGGCCTGGGGTGGAGTCTGGCTGGGAGGAGATTATAAAGGAAGCCAGGTGAAAGGGCTCAGGCCTCTAAGATGAACACATGGGAAGGAAGGTAAGCTGACAGACAAACACTACTGCATATCCATGACACCAACCTAGCTTACATATCTGTAATCCCCAAACAGGGCAAAGACCCAAGTGAAGTTACAGACCGATCTCCCTAATCAACAATGTTTTAAAAATAATGACAAAAATTCTATCAAACAGACTGGCTTCCTTCATTGGATCCTACGCCCATAAGGACCAGGTGGGATTTATTCCAGGGAGGCAGGGTCCAGACCAAATAAGGAGAGCAGTGGACTTAATATAATATGGGATGGTTCCCCCAATTGTTTTTTTTTTAGCAGCAGAGTTTAATAATTACCAAAAATTATACAGGTTAAAAGTATTGCCTTTTTTTTTAAATGTGGATGTATATTATGGTCATAACAGTTAAAATATGAGCTCTGGTAGAGAAAATTGTTAAAATAATACATATACAAAAAATGCAAACACAAAATTGTTACACAGCATTACATATAAAAATGCATCTGTATGTATACCGCTGATGCGTTTCGACCCATATAAGCGGGGTCTTCTTCAGAGAATTGGTTTGCAGAGATAGGGGGTATTAGAGAAATACCCCCATTGTAGCAAGTGTCATTTCTTCAGTGTTGTCACATAAAAAGATATAATAAAATATTTACAAAAATGCAAGGGTTGTACTCACTTTTGTGAGAAACTGTATTGTTCAAATGTTTGTTCTCTTTTCTTATCTTTTCTTTTCTTTTTTTTTTTCTTTTTTCTTTTCTTTGGAATAGACGATATGCCGGTGGGCAATCTCCATAGATAAAATTAAACACAATAAATAATTTGATTAGGTATATAGGGGTAAAAAGATTAAAGTAGACAGACACCATGTAAAGGGTATGGCGTTTTTTTTTCTCTTCCTCTTCTCCACCCCCTCTCTAGATAAATTTGGGTATGTGACTGTCTATAAGAACTAAGAGGGGAGGGAAAGAGAGATAAGGGGCTATATGATCTATGAACTTGTGGAATACCATGTTTTTAATAGGTTGGGAAGGGTTTGTAATTTTACATGCTGAGATCTGGGACTCTCTCTATTGTAATATTCCTTTAGTCCTAAGAAAAATATGTGATATGTACTATGTCTATTGTATTGTGTTATGTAGATTATGCAATGTCATATGTTTAGTTTTGTGAATGATATGTAAATATATATGTTTTTCTATGTATTTTTCTAAAAATTAATAAAAACAATTGAAAACAAATGTTTGTTCTCTTTAAAAAAAGTTCAATGAAAATCTATTGAACTATAAAAAAATATATATAATTGCCAGCAAATTATAGAAAATTGTAAAAAAAAATGGCATGGGGGGGCGTGGCCGCGGCATGAAAGAGTGAGGACGTGTGGCTGAAGAGCTCCGACTGCCCACCGGCAACACAGCACCCACAGCAGCCTTTCTAAGGTAACCTTTGGTCCTCGGCATGCCTCCAAAGCAGCGGAAGACATCCCCGCAGCCTCAGTGGGCATCCCGGCACCGATCCGGCTCACTGGATCTCTATTTTATGGATCGGGGCCACGCCGCTCTAGAGACTCCCAAGATGGCGCCGGCTGGCAAGTACAAGGCCGCACACGCAGCCTCCCATATCCCCTCACCGCACCTGCCTTCTCCCTCGCTTCCTCCCTCCACTTCCCCTGCTAGCTCCACCAGCTCAGGGCCCCCTGCTACAACCCTGGGTGAAGCGATGCGGATCTCAGAGCCCACATCCTCGCCCTCCCCACTAAAGCAGACTTGGTGCTATTTGCTGACAGGGTAGAGAAGGCCCTACGGCAGGACATTGAGGCGCTGCAGGCAGACACAGCACACATTGGAGGCAGAGTGGAGGAGCTGGAGACACGATGGGATGTAGTTTCACCAGCCCTGCAGGTTCTCCATGAACGTTGTAAACAACAGGACCGCAGGATTGACTCTTTAATCGACCAAATGGATGACTTTGAGAACAGGAGCCGCAGGGTTAACATATGCATCAGGGGAATGCCTGAAGCTACTGGCCCCAGAGACATAGTACCCTCCCTGCAGGGTCTCTTTAAACAGGTCCTCGGCCAAGATGCACCTGACCACATTGAGATAGACCGGGCTCACAGGGCCCTTTGTCCACCTTCGGATGACCAAAGTAAACTACGGGACATTATCTGCAAGTTGCACAAATATTCCCTAAAGGAAAGCATAATGGCTCATGTCAGAAGTGTCCGCCATGTGGACTTTGATGGCGCGCAGCTGTCCTTTTTTCCGGATCTCTCCAGACGCACCCTGATGCAACGCCAAGCCCTTAAGACGCTACTTAAGGCCCTACAAGATGCACAGCTTCCTTACAGATGGGGCTTCCCTTTTCAATTGTCCGTCACTATAGAGGGTTGGCAAGTTGTTTTGTGCACCATTAAGGACCTGCCACGGTTCCTGCAACAACTAGGCCTGCCAGTCATTAATGTCCCAGATTGGAAAACTGCACCAGAGATCCCGCTTCCTGTGCAGCCACAACCTTGGCGTTCCACCCGTCGCAGAGGTCGGAACAGACGCCAGTCCCGAGCGTATTCTCACCAGGATGCTCTGCATTCCCCTCCACATTCCCCTTCCCAAAGGGGCACCTGAAGAACCCTTGAGATTTGTTCATTTAAAGTTGAACTGGTTCTGCTTGCAGGACCCAGTACGCCCTCTTTAGGGGCGCTGAGTTGTATTGTTCTGAAAATGTTTCACACTGCTGCTGTGGTATATTTTTGCATTCAGGCTGGCACATCTTAGATGTTGCTATGCCCCTCTGTCATTTTGGTGGGCTCACACTTTGTGCTGTGCCTCTTCCCACACATAGGTCAACTCCCTGGAGTTATGTCCCGAGTTTGGGACCCCATGCTACTCGCTGACCTTCCCCCTCCTGTTGGCCAGGGGGCCGGGCGGAGGTTCCCGACTAGCCTAGTTTGGATGCCTTGGGAGACCTTTGAGGCAACTCCCCTCTTGTTCTGGTTGCATGTTTTGATGGGTTTTTATTTCCCCTGTTTTTATGTTTTATTCTTTCTGTTGTTTTTTCAGTACTCATTGACGGATCGATCACCTGCAGGTCTCTTCTCCCTCCTGACTGGAGATTTCTCCATGATAACTCTACCTCATGGCTTCCCTGAAAGTGGTATCATATAACGTCCGAGGGCTAGGATCGCCTAACAAACGCAGTAAGTTGTGGCTCGAAACTAAACGCCTGGGGGCACATGTCCTTTTTTTGCAGGAGACACACTTTCACATTGACTTGGTCCCCCGCCTTCCCACACATCTATACTCTCAATGGTTTCTCAGCAACTCCTTTTGATTTAAGTCGAGCGGAGTTGTCATAGCTGTGCATAAACACTGCCCCTTTATCCTGACTGATCAGTTGACTGACCCCGAATATCAGGTATGTCTTTATTAAAGGGACCATTCTGGGCCGTAAACTCACCTTTGCAACCATGTACGCACCAAACACTGGCCAACTTACCTTTATGGACTCCCTCCTAGACTCCCTCTCCCATTTTAAAGAGGGCCAACTGATCTTGGGGGGGATTTAAATATTAGCCCGGACCCCAAGATGGATACATCTGCGGGGCGTTTTACCCACTCCTTTGCTTTCATCAAACATTTCAGGAAAGCTTTGCAAGCTCACCACCTTGTTGACTGTTGGAGACTACTCCATCCTACAGACAAGGATTTTAGCTACTACTCGGCAACCCATGCCGTTTACACCCATATAGACATGCTGCTGATGGACCAATTTTCCCTGGAGACCTTATCCAGTGCATCAATCGGTTCCATCACCATGTCGGATCATGCCACGATATCTCTTTCTATCCATCCGCCTTCTTCCGACGCCCGGTCCTGGACCTGGCGCCTGAATGAGAATATCCTGGATGATGTTGTGGTGTCTAAATGCGACTCAGATTCAATTGCCTTGTACTTTGCTGAAAATTCATTGACCGAGGTTGGGGCGGCGTCCATTTGTGAAGGCCACAAGGCAGTAATCAGAGGGGAGCTCATTTCTCAGGGGGCACGGTTGAAAAAGGCACGGGAGGGGGATCTCCAATCCCTCTCACGGAAAATACAATCGGTGGAACTTAAACACAAGCTTGTCTGACTCCGAAGCTGGCGGCAGAGCTCCAGGCCCTTCGCCTGGAACTTGCTACCCTGTTAGATACCCGCATACGTGATCGCCTACGTCACATATCGCACAAATTCTATGAATATGGTAACAAGTGTGGGCGACTGCTTGCTAGGGCTCTAAAGAGACAACAGACCTCGGTTTATCTGCAAAAGCTTCAAGCTGGGATGGGTCCCCCTGTAGTCCACTCGTCTAAAATAGCAGCTGCCTTTAGAGATTACTACGCTCAGCTGTACCATCTCCCTGACACACTCCCTGGTTTGACGGTAGATCGGGAACAAGACCATATTTTAAATTATCTGACTGAGGCCCATGCTCCCCAACTTCCGGTCGAGACCAGCAAGTCCCTTGAAACCCTGATTACCAAAGAGGAGGTAGACACTGTGGTAAAAGATCTCCCAAAAGGAAAAAGCCCAGGCCCTGGCGGTTACACGAATGCCTACTACCGTGCTTTCCTCCCCCTGCTCTCTGGGCATATGTTCACTTATTTCAACGCCCTAGCCTCAGGTACAGCTATGCCTAAGGAGGACCTGTTAGCTCATATATCAGTGCTGCCCAAGGAGGGGAAGGATCACACGGTCCCTAGTAGTTATAGGCCAATTTCGCTTTTGAATACGGACATTAAGATCCTAGCAAAAATTTTAGCAAATCGCCTTCAACCCATTCTTCCTTCTCTCATACATCCAGACCAGACGGGTTTTATTACTGGGAGGGAGGCAAGGGACAACTCTAATAGGGCCATTCAGTTGATCCATTGGGTGCAGACCCGGGCTGACCATACACCCTGTCTCCTTCTTTCCACTGACGCCGAAAAGGTGTTCGACAGGGTGGATTGGACGTACCTTCGTGCGGTGCTGTCCAGACTGGGGCTTGGCCCTAACATGCTCTCCTGGGTTATCTCTTTGTACAGCAGTCCTTTGGCCCGAGTTAAGGTGAATGGGGTGCTTTCCGATACGTTCCCCATTGGGAATGGGACCAAACAGGGGTGCCCGCTGTCTCCTCTCATTTTTGCCCTCACCCTGGAACCCCTGCTCAATAGGATTCGCTCTAACCCCAACATTAAGGGTCTTAGCGTCGGATCACAAGAGCATAAACTCTCTACATATGAAGATGACGTCCTATTTTATGTGGCGGACCCGTTAATATCCCTCCCCATCATTATGACCGAATTGCAGACTTTTAGCTCCCCCCTAGCTTACGTACACGGTTGCAAACTTCTTTCTCCTTTTCCTGGTGCGGCACTCACATGAAATATTTGGGGGTCTATCTTACCCCTCTCTACTCTCAACTATATAGCAGTAACTATGCTCAGCTACTCTTTACTATTAAATCAGACCTGCACCGATGGGATAGAGAGGCCTTCTCGTGGATGGGCCGAGTCAGTGTGTTAAAAACGTGTTGCCTCGCATTCTGTTCTTTCTCCAAATGGTGCAGATTTCATTACCTAGGTCTTTCTTTTTGAGCCTCAACAGTGCGTTTCTTAAATATATCTGGCAGGGATGTAGTCCTCATCTGGCTCTTCGTACCTTACAGAGACCTAAGCGGCTGGGTGGCCTAGGCGTCCCAGATATACGCAAGTACTACGGGGCTATCGCCCATCAATGGATTTTGGATTGGCACCATGGGGTATCCACTAAGGTTTGGGTACCGCTAGAAAAATTATTGGCGGGACGCAATCTAGCTCGTGCCCCCTGGCTTCCCCAGGCCCATAGGGGCCTGTCACTCTATGTCTCCCCAATGACTGCCCATGTGTTAAAGTTATGGGATGCTTTAAACAAATCAGGACAGCTCGCCCCCCCTTTTTCCCAGCTAGCGCCACTAGGAGGCTTCCCCTGGTTTATCCCGGGGGAACACCCTTCTTTTTTTCATACTTGGACATCAGATGGAGAGTTGGAGGAGCTTAGAGCCCAATATAGCAGCTTTCCGATGGATAGCTGGAGACATGGGCAGCTTCAGCACTTTGCGCGTGGTTTACAACACGCCATACGATGTCCTACGTCTTCCACCCCCTTTGAGAGGCTGTGCATGTCTTCCAGTTCAATCCTGCACTCTATATCTGTCCTCTATGAGCTACTACAGAAACAGGGACCTCCCGGGAAGCCCGCCTATATTTGGGAGTGGGAAAGGGACCTGCAGCTCGAATTTACTGATCCTCAACTTGACCAATTATATCACCTCACTCATTCCAGCTCTGTTGACATGAAAATGCAGGAAAATGGTTTTAAAGGTACTGACTAGGTGGTACAGGGTCCCCACTAGACTTAAACACATTTACCCGATGACCTTAGATGCTTGTTGGCGGGAATGTGGCCATAGAGGTTCCTTTCTACACATATGGTGGGACTGTCCTCAGTTACGCCCTTTCTGGCAAGATATTAGAACTCAAATTAAAATTATCCTGGATATGGAACTCCCTGACTCTCCAACGGGCTTCCTCCTGCTGACCCCGCCGTTCCTCTCGGCCTTTACCGAAAATCGGTACTGCCTCATCTTTTGAATGCGGCTAGGAGATTGATTCCCATTTATTGGAAAAATAGCCAAATTCCAAGTCGCTCGGACTGGGTCCGGTTAGTAAATAATATTAAGGCCGCGGAGGAATGGATGGCAAAATGCAGGGATAAGTATGACAAATGGTATAGTATTTGGGCTACATGGATTCACTATGTCGAGGGGGATGCTACAGACTCACGTTCTATAGTCCAGTCTCCGGCAGGAGTGGAGTAATTGAGTAATTGTTAAATTGATTTTTGTGCAGACTTACGCATTTGAACTACCCGCTGCAGGTATGCTCATATAATTTGAATGAGTACACTATCCTTTGTTTGTTTCAATGTTCTTCTCCCCCCCCCTTTTTTTTTTCCATTCCTTTTTGTTTTGTTATTGTCCACCTGTCCCACCTGGTGATGTCTACCCGTAAATTATCTCCTGTGTCTAACAGAGTAATTAAGGACACCCTGATTATGATAGGACTTATATGTTTTCCTGACCACGTAACTGACGCCTCCGTCTCTTTTATCCTCTTTGTTGGATGACCGATCAGGCATGTTGTTTTGTAAACTGCTTGGACACACGGTTGGACAGATATGTGTATATTTTGCCTTGTTTTATTGTACTGTTTCAAATGTAAAACATTTCTATAAATAAAGATTATTTCCAAAAAAATGGCATGGGGTCCCTCCAAAATCCATACCAAAACCTTATCCGAGCATACAGCCTGGCAGGCCAGAAAAGGGGGGACGAGCAAACGGCCCCCTCCCCCCTGAACCAAACCAGGCCACATGCCCTCAACATGCCCCCACCCACCCCAAAGCACGTTGTCCCCACAACTCTGGGCTGTAGTTGTGTGGGTCTGCTGGCAGGGGGCTTATTGCAATCTGGAAGTCCCATTTAACAAGGGGGGCCCCAGATCCCGGTGCCCCATGTGAATGAGTATAGGGTACATAGAACCCCTACCCATTCACCAAAAAAGTGTAAAAAAAGTAATAAAAACACAGAGACATTTTTTGACAACTCCTTTATTAAAAAAAAAAAAAAAAACTGTGTCCCCCGATGTAGATCCATTGTCAATCACGACGCCACCGTCGGACCCAAAAAATAAAAAAAATGCTCCGCTGTCAACTAAGGCAAACCGCCAAATGCCAAATGCCTAGCTTGCTGTTTGACAGTTCATATATAGGTAAGGGGCGGAGCCACCTGGCAACACCACCTGGGGGCACGGCCCCCCTTGTAACATCCCCGAATGGTGCATGCTAGGACAGTGACATCACAAAAGGGCGGTGCCACCAGGTGACATCTTCAGGTGGCCCCATCCATACCTATATAGAAACAGTCAAACACAAGCCAGGCATTCAGCGGTTTGCCTTAGTTGATGACAGAACTATTTATTTTATTTTTTTGGACCCCCATACCCTTTTTATGGGCAATTACTTGCATTTAAGCCTTCAAAATTGGAATTTTATTTTTTTTAATTTCGAGCTCCCATAGACTTAAATAGGGTTTGTTGTTCGGGACAGAACTTTTTCTCTGTTCGGGAGTTCTAGTGCGAACAAAACAGGGGGATTTCGGCCCATCTTTATATAAAGATTTTAATAGTCAAGCAATCTGATAACTGTCTCATTATGTATCTGTAAAGTCTGATATTTTAGAGAACCAGGTTTTTGGTTTTCTTCCTTTTTGTAGGTTATGGCTGTCACAGTGGTCACATGATTTAGATCTGGTCCTGCTGGCTACCGATCATTAGCGGGGACAAAACACTTTTCTTTACAGCTTAGTACACTCTCTGCAGAAAACTTTGACCGCTCAGTCACACATACGGTGCATGCAGCATGTGTGTGTCAAATCCCACTCTTTTGCTGCCACACACATGCTCTATGCGGGCAATAAGAAGATAAAACATAACTGCAGAGAAAAAAAATGAACTCACAAAAAGTAAAAAAAAAAAAAAAAAGCTTTTGCTCTTCAGTCTAGTCTAGTGCTATCCCTGACTATAACTCCTCTCCGCCACAAGTTTCATTCAACCCGTTTTCTCTAAGCCTAGGCTCTCATAGACCCCCTCACCCTTGAAGGTGCATCAGCAAGCCAGGCTGGGCAATTGACATGTCATTACATGAAGGATGTTCTGTGCTGCAGTAAGGGCCTCTATCAAAGATGAAAAAGGACCTGTGATGTCACTAGACTGACAAGAAGAGCCCAGAGAATAAGTTCAGGAGGGGGCCCTGGATGTGGAGGGAGATTCAATAACATGGAGTTTTTGTTTGTTGGCTAACATGGTCCAAACCCAGTAAACTTTTTTTATGTTCACTAAAACCTCAGTAAAAATTATATTTGCAAAACACACAGAGTTTATTTATGTGATATTTCTAGGGATTTATTTCTAATCATTGACTCAAGAGAACACTGAGTATTGTCTAGTGCTCAGAAAGGTCTAATGAGAATCATTTCCTTCTTTATAAAAGCATGGTTTGGTTGATCATTATCAATATTATCCAATATATGAGTCTCCTTTCCCAGCTGAAGCCTAGTATGGAGAAACTAGTCAGGTGGAGCCCATTGTGAGACGTCTAACCATTTGAGCTGGCTGGTGCAAACCACTGCTCTGTTTTTTCATGTGCATTTATTTTTGCTGATGTTTGGTTGCCTTGATGTAAGTTTTTAGTGTGCTGTTTTAAAAAAAAACTTTGTTGAAACATATTGCACTACAAGGCTATCCTCGTCTTCTCTTATGCTCTGGGACTTATCCTTGAGCTGCCAGATTGGACTTCAGCTTTTCCAAAGATACCGTGATTGTACCGTCCATTGAAAAACCGGGTCCACTTTTACAGCTTAAGGTGTTGGAGCCTGATGGGATCATTGTCCAGTGTCTGATACTGCTGTTATCTGGAATTTGGTTCATTTTTATAGCCCAGTCTGTTGAAATATGGTGGGATTATTATCCAATGCTCCAATGCTTGAAACTACTGCTCTCTGGTAAGAAGTGAATCTATGTAGTGATGGGATATTAAAGTCTATGCATTTTGAAGAGCACTAAAGTTGCCTTAAATTTGGTTCAGCCAATTCCCTTGAAGAGCACAGAAGTTTTTCACATACTTAGTTCCCTTTTGTATAAGGGTTTGCCAGTTGGATATTTTTTTTATGTAAATCTTTGTATGCACATTTTTTTTTATGCAACTTTTATGAACTGAATTGTATATTTTTAACTTTATTAGTCATTTCGTCAAATTTATTTATTTATTTTTATACACTTGTTTTTGCAGGAGTGGACTTTATGCCCTTATTTTTTTTATTTTTATGTGTATCTTTGCACTGTGAATATTCTTATAGATTAGCGCACCTGTTTCTTTTAATTATCTATGCTTAGGGAAGGGGTTCGGAACTTTTTGGGTTGCAGGTTTTCTTCATCTATATATTTTCATTTATTTATATATGTGTTTGATTTCTCAATTTCAATAGTCACACTTCCCTTCACCAGGAGAGTAGGATAAGCGCAGGATTTTAACCCTTTTTTTATTATCCAATATTGCATGGGATTATTTGTAGTTATTTATGTTATTTGGTGTCTCATGCTGTTGCTCATCCATTTTGTATGTGACAAATGTATCTCTACATTTACAGAGACACATCTATGTAGCATTAAACTAAAAGGCTGGGATATCTTCATGGCCATTTGTAGTTTTCTTTTCTTTGGCAAGGGAATAATAAATGTGTTACATGTATGTAAAGTTCTCTGGACAGGAAAATGTGTCTTCCTGTAAGAAAGAATGCTAAAGGTCCTGGAATCAGGCAAGGCCACCAGAAGCTTTCCAACCCATTCTGCAAATGTTTGCACTATGTGCTGTTCTGTAATACAGGTAATTTTAAAGGCTGTGGTGGGCGTGGCTGTTGGATAGTATGCCATCATGGAGATCAGGTATGAGCTTGCAACCAGATGAGAGCGGCTGAATCCGGCTTGTGGTAACAAATGATTAAGATTTATACTAGTATCGGTGATGACACTTTTTAATGTCAAAAGCAGCACTGAAATGTAGCTCCTTAGAGACATGAAGGTAGCTCTGCAGCAACCAGAAAAAAAACAAGGGTGCCACTCTGGGTGCAGCATTAAAAACATAAGGATTTTTATTAAACAGCACAAATGGCAACTCACATTTGTGAAGGAAGAAAGCTCTTAGCATGTCCTGGCAGATCGATCTAGCCCGGGACATCCAGGGGGAACCGCCGCTCCAGCCGAGAGCAGAGTTGCTGAGCTCCACTGGGATCCTGGAAGCCTCGCTGTATTTAAAGGTTTCAATCATGTCTACCCTTTCCCTTCTTTCCTCTAGACTGTACATATTAAGTTCCTGAAGTCTCTCCCATATATGTTTTATCCCCCAAACCTTTCACTATTTTTGTTACCTGTCTCTGGACTCGTTCTATCTTATCAATATCATTTTGTAAGTGAGGTCTCCAGAACTGGACACTGAGGGGTGAATTTACTAAAACTGGAGAGTACGAAAACTGGTGCAACTCTGCATAGAAACCAATCAGTTTCCAGTTTTTATTGCCAAAGCTTAATTGAATGGAATTAAGTTAGAAGCTGATTGGCTACCGTGCACATCTCCAGTTTTAGTAACTCTACCCCAGTATTCTAAATTAGGTCTAACTAAAGATCTATATAGGGGAATCAGGACCTCCTTCCTCCTGCTGGTGACCCCTCTAGTGATATAAAGATCTATATAGAGGAATCAGGACCTCCTTCCTCCTGCTGGTGACCCCTCTAGTGATATAAAGATCTATATAGAGGAATCAGGACCTTCTTCCTCCTGCTGGTGACCCCTCTAGTGATATAAAGATCTATATAGAGGAATCAGGACCTCCTTCCTCCTGCTGGTGATCCCTCTAGTGATTCATCCTAGAATTCTATTTGCTTTCCCCACTGCCCAGTCAAACTGTTTGCTAATTTTGCAATCACCTGAGATAAGTACCCCCAAGTACTACCCTCTGTAGTGCTGACCAACACTATACCCCCAATGTTGTAATCAAGGAATTATTTTTCCCTAGGTGCAGTATTTTATATTTAGAAACATTGAACTGCAGTTTCCATTGCGTTGACCAATCTTCCAGCAATGTCAAATCATGTTCCATGTTACAGACACCTCCAGGGATATCAACCCCATTACACACCTTTGTATCATCAGCAAAAAGACATACCTTTCCCCGGTCGGGGGGCAAAAAACAACTGCTCAACCATCTGTTTTTACACACCCTAGATGACCCATGTGAAAGAGCCCTTATATTAAGTAGCTGCTGCTCGGGACCAGAAGTAGGTGTAGAGTTCTGTGGATAAAGGATTTTAATCTATGGTTTTTCTTTGGTGAAATCCCATGGATATTTGCATTTTTTCTGGTGGGCTCCCATTGACCTAAATGGGCAAGTTTGACAGGCGGTGCCATCTGTCAAACTCTGTAGTGCGAGTTAAATTATATATTGTGAAAGATAATGTTGCACCTAGTAAATTGATACCCAACATGTCACACTTCAAAATTGCGCCCGCTCGTTAAATGACGACAAACTTTTACCCTTAAAAATCTCCATAGGTAATGTTTAAAAATGTCTACAGGTTACATGTTTTAAGTTACAGAGGGGGTCTAGTTCTAGAATTATTGCTCTTGCTTTAATGATCGTGGTGATACCTCACATGTGGGGTTTGAACACTGTCTTCATATGCGGGCGCGACTTACGTATGTGTTGGCTTCTGCGTGTGAGCTCGTGGGACGGGAATTTTTTTTTTTTCTTATTTATTTTACTTTTTATTTTTTATTTTTACACTGTCCTTTAAAAAAAAATGTTTAGGTCACTTTTATTTCTATTACAAGGGATTTAAACATCCTTTGTAATAGAAAAAAGGCATGACAGGACCTTTTAAATATGAGATCTAGGGTCAAAAAGACCTCAGATCTCATATTTACACAAAAATGCAAAAAAATAAAAATAAAATATTTTTTTACAAAAAAAAACACTTTAACCACTTGACAACTGGGCACTTAAACCCCCTTCCTAACCAGACGAATTTTCAGCTTTCGGTGCTCTCACATTTTGAATGACAATTACTCAGTCATACAACACTGCACCCATATGAAATTTTTGTCCTTTTTTTCACACAAATAGAGCTTTCTTTTGGTGGTATTTAATCACTGTTGGGTTTTTTATTTTTTGCGCTATAAGAGAAAAAAGACTGAAAATTTTGTAAAAAAATGAATTTTTCTTTGTTTCCGTTATAAAATTGCAAATTAGTATTTTTTCTTCATACATTTTGGCCAAAATTTATACTGCTACATATCTTTGGTAAAAATAAGTACAAATTGGTGCATATTTTTTGGTCTTTGTGAAAGTTATAGAGTCCACAAGCTATGGTGCCAATATCTGAAAATTGATCACACCTGAAGTACTGACGGCCTATCTCATTTCTTGAGACCCTAACATGCCAGAAAAGTACAAATACCCCCCAAATGACCCCTTTTTGGAAAGAAGACATTCCAAGGTATTTAGAAAGAGTCATTGTGAGTTTTTTGAAGTTGTCATTTTTTCCCACAATTCTTTGCAAAAATCAAGATTTTTTTTTCTTTTTTTTTTTTTCCACAAAATTGTCATATTAGCAGGTTATTTCTCACACACAGCATATGCATACCACAAATTACACCCCAAAACACATTCTGCTATTCCTCCCGAGTATGGCGATACCACATGTGTGAGACTTTTACACAGCGTGGCCACATACAGAGGCCCAACATGCAGGGAGCACCATCAGGCGTTCTGGAGCACCCAGGCCAATTCTGACATTTCTCTCCTACATGTAAAAATCATAATTTGTTTGCTAGAAAATTACATAGAACCCCAAAACATTATATATGTTTTTTTAGCAAAGACCTTAAAGAATATAATGGTGGTCATTGCAACTTTTTATCTTGTACGGTATTTGCGCAGAAATTTTTCTAACGCGTTTTTTACGGAAAAAAACTGTTTTGTGCCTAAAAGAAAAAAAAAAACAGTAAAGTTAGCCCAATGTTTTTGCATAATGTGAAAGATGAAGTTACGCCGAGTAAATAGATACCTAACATGTCACCCTTCAAAATTGCACACGCTCGTGGAATGGTGCCAAACTTCGCTACTTAAAAATCCCCATAGGCAACGCTTTAAATATTTTTACTGGTTACATGTTTTGAGTTACAGAGAAGGTCTAGGGCCAAAATTATTGCTCTCGCTCTAACGTTCGCAACGATACCTCACATGTGTGGTTTGAACACTGTTTTCATATGTGGGCGGGGCTTACATATGCGTTCACTTCTGCATGCGAGCTCGCGGGGGCAGGGGCGCTTTAAAAAAAATATATATATTTTATTGTTCATTTTACTTTATTTATTTTAGTTTGACATGTTTTTCCGCCCCAATTTTTTTTTTGATCACTTTTATTCCTATTACAAGGAATGTAAACATCCCTTGTAATAGGAATATGGCATGACAGGTCCTCTTTACAGTGAGATATGGGGTCAATAAGACCCCACATCTCACCTCTAGGCTGGGAAGCCTGAAAAAAAACAAAAAAAAAAACAATCCTGGCTTTGATCGTAGCGGTGAGTCGGTAGAAGCACCGGAGGGCAGCGGGAGGGGGGGCATCCCCTCTCACCTTCCGTAAGAGCGATCAAGCGGTGGAACAGCCACTATGATCGTTCTTATGGTGCAGGGAATCGCCAGCTGAAAAAGTGAATATCTGAATGATGCCTGCAGCTGCTCCCATCATTCAGATATCTCCGCACAAAGTCAAGGACGTCATATGACGGCCGGCGGGCGGGAAGTGGTTATTGCAGAGTATTGCCGGGTATTGCGGAGTATTGCCGGGTATTGAGGAGTATTGCCGGGTATTGAGGAGTATTGCCGAGTATTGTGGGGTATTGCCGGGTATTGCGGAGTATTGCCGGGTATTGCCGGGTATTGCCGGGTATTGTGGAGTATTGCAGGGTATTGTGGAGTATTGCAGGGTATTGTGGAGTATTGCCGGGTATTGTGGAGTATTGCCGGGTATTGTGGAGTATTGCCGGGTATTGTGGAGTATTGCCGGGTATTGTGGAGTATTGCCGGGTATTGAGGAGTATTGCGGAGTATGGCAGGGTATTGCGGAAAATGGCAGAGTATTGCACAGTATGGGCAGGGTATTGCACAGTATGGGCAGGGTATTGCACAGGGTATTGCACAGGGTATTGCACAGGGTATTGCACAGGGTAATGCAGAGTATGGGCAGAGTATGGGCAGGGTATTGCACAGGGTATTGCAGAGTATTGCACAGGGTATTGCAGAGTATTGGCAGGGTGTATTGCAGAGTATTGCACAGGGTATTGCAGAGTATTGCACAGGGTATTGCAGAGTATTGCACAGGGTGTATTGCAGAGTATTGCACAGGGTGTATTGCAGAGTATTGCACAGGGTGTATTGCAGAGTATTGGCAGAGTATTGCACAGGGATGGCTGAGCAGGGATGGATGGATGGCTGGATCTGTGACTGCAATTGTCACAGATCCAGCCCACAGCTGACATGGGGGAGGGAGCTGACATGATCCGCTCCCTCCCCTCTCCTCTCACACTGTACCGATCGGTACAGAGAGGGGAGGGAGGAACCGGCGTCATCACATGACGCCGGTCTGTTTACAAGTGATCGCTCCGTCATTTGACGGAGCGATCACGTGGTAAACGGCCGCGATTAGCGGCCATCTACCGTGATCCGTGATGCGCCGGGTCTTCCGGACCCGGCGGTCACGGACATATCCTGGAGCGCGCCCCAGGGGGGCGCGCGGGAGCAAGATTCTGTGAGGACGTCCCTGGGACGTCCACTCAGGATAACTCGACCGCGCTGTGGACGTCTTTTGTACATGGCGCGGTCGGGAAGTGGTTAAGAGCATTGGGCATCTCTTCCACCCCGCTATGGAGCTGAGCGGAGGCCATCTGTCCCTCACTCAGCATCCAGGCAGTGAGGGGAGAAGACCCGATCATCTCCGCCACTACTGACAGCTCCGTAAAGCGGCGGAGAGGACCGTAGCACAGTGGGGGGCCTCTCCCGCCACCGATAAAAGTGATCTTGCGGTGAATGAAGAGACAGAGACCACTTTTATCTGAAAGCAGACTGCCCACTGTGGAAAAAAAACCGGGGTATTGGCAGCTATCTGCTGCCATAACAACGGTATTTAATGGCAAAGTACCGATGTATATCCACGGTGGGCGATCCGGAGGTGGTTAAATGTAACCATATTGCTACACTTAGAGGGGCCTCTCATCTCTTTTATACTCAGTTGTGACGTGAAGCTACTCATATATCAAGACATCGCTCAATGAATAAGGTTTGTATTTTGAGTAATAGAAGGGGCAAGATGGCTCTAGAAGCCTCGTAAGGTATATTAATCCCCTTCTTTTTTTTTCACTAATAATTAGGGATATTTAGTGGGGTAGGGTGTATAGCCCCTTAATTACATATGGGTGAGAGTGTGATGGAATAGATATGGTTTATATCACGTGCAATAGGGGGAAGATGGTTTAGTGAACATTGTAAGGTTTACTGGTCCCTACTTCTTCCCCTCCCTTTTTATTTTTTTTGGGGCGTGAAGGCTTATTAATGGGGAGGAGGGGATTTAATTAAGGGGAGGGAGGGGATGGGGGAAGGGGAGGAAGATAAAAAAAAAAAGTAAAAACATTTATTTTTTTGTTTGTTTTTGTTTTTGGGATGGGGGGATACTAGATTAAAATTAATGTGATGTTAATGTATGATGTTGTATATGTCAATAACTATGTGTTAAATAAAATAAAAGAAAATCATTATAAAAAAAAAGACACCGCTCAATTGTCAAGTAAAAATGTATTTTAAAAATGTGCTTGTCTTGCAAAACACTTTCATACCAAATTACTCTCAATCCAAGGTTCTACTGTATTTAGAGGCAGCACAACACACTTTTTAAACCAATGATATTAAAGGAGGGGAGACAGGTCATATACTGTAGAAGCAAATGTATAAACAGTCTGAAGGTCCACTTTAAGAAAATAACATATAGGTAAATTTGCAGATATTGCAGATATACAATTATTTTTTTTATTTACATTTCTTTCTGTCCAGACACATTTATTCTGTTAATTATAAGTTAATGGAAAATAAAAACAACATCAGCACAGTCTTCCTTGTTGGATTTCAGAATCTTCACAGCTACAGATACACTCTCTTCTGCCTGTTAATCTTGACATTTTGTGTGTCAATATGCGGGAATGCTCTAATTCTTATGCTAGTGTCCTACAGCAAGAACCTGAAATCTCCCATGTACTTCTTCCTCGCTCAGCTCTCCACATGTGACATCTTGCTGAGCATTGACAGTGTACCAGTCACCCTCCATGTTGTTGTAGAGGAAGGAGGAACCATTTCTTTGGTGGGATGTATCCTTCAGTACACGTTCTTTGTTTTCTCAGAAGCCTCAGAGTGTCTTATTTTGACGATGATGTCCTATGACCGGTATTTGGCCATCTGTAACCCATTACATTATACTTCAATAATGGGAGATAAGCTTTGTTGGAAACTGTCTATAATCTCTTGGACGTCAAGTTTTATTTATTTTCTCATTTTCTATGCAAGCATTAGTAGCCTTAACTTCTGTGGACCAAATATTATTGACCATTTCTTCTGCGATCTTGCTCCTATATTAGAACTTTCTTGTTCAGATGTCTCTTTTATTCAAATAGAAGCCAAAGTGTTCATATTTCCTGGAGTAATAATTCCATTTCTGATTATTATGATATCTTATATCTATATTGTCATTGCAGTTTTGAACATTTCATCATCTTTAGGAAGACAAAAAGCCTTTTTCACCTGCACTTCCCACCTGACCGTTGTGTGCTTTTATTATGGAACAATGCTGGTTGTGTATATGTTCCCACCTTCAGTGCGGTCTCTGTTAATTACTAAAATCTTTACTATGATCTATGCCGTTGTGACACCATCGCTTAACCCACTCATCTATACCCTGAGGAACAAAGAAATCTTGGAGGCATTGACAAGTCTTACCCACCAACTGACCTGCTCTTCAGGGGGCCACATCTAAAGACTTTTTATGAACTGACATAAACTAAACAAAAAGGACCGGACAATCCACAATTCTATATATTTTCCTGATTTAGTTGTTTGTATGGTGAGGCCGTTGTATTTTTCTAATATTATAAGCCACATTTGGAACGTATCACAATAAAATGTGAACAAGGGGAAAAGCCGCTAAGGTGTGGTCGTCTTCCAACGTGATAGTACTAACAGAAACCCCGGGTGCAGGCAATGCATATGCAAGACAAAAGAAAAGAAATTCCTTCTGGACAGCCGCACTTCGAATAAAATTGACTTTATTGTAAATCCAACACAGCACTACAAGTCACAGCACACTTGGTCAAGCTGACGCGTTTCCCACTATACTAGTGTTTAATCATAGTATAGTGTGAAACGCGTCAGCTTGACCAAGTGTGCTGTGACTTGTAGTGCTGTGTTGGATTTACAATAAAGGCAATTTTATTCGGAGTGCGGCTGTCCAGAAGGAATTTATTTTCTTTTATCGCAATAAAACGTGTTAAAAAATACTGTAATATTGTATATGTATCCTTCTCTTCTATTTGATATTTTTATTTTATGAGGTTTATACTTTCTGCCTTTTTAACCACTTAAGGACCGGACCAATACGGACCATAATGACCAGAGGTGATTTCACAATTTGGCACTGCGCTGCTTTAACTGGAAATTGTGCGGACATGCAATGTTGTACCCAAACGAAATTTGCGTCCTTTTCTTCCCACAAATAGAGCTTTCTTTTAATGGTATTTGATTGCCTCTGCAATTTTTTTTTTTTTTGCAATATAAACGGAATAAGACCGAAAATTTTGAAAAAAAAAATATTTTCTACTTTTTGTTATAAGAAAAATCGAATAAACTAAATTTTAGTCATACATTTAGGCCAAAATGTATTCAGCCACATGTCTATAGTAAAAAAAATGTCAATAAGCGTATATTTAATGGTTTGCACAAAAGATATAGCGTCTACAAACTAGGGTAAATTTTCTGGAATTTACACAGCTTTTAATTTATGACTGCCTATCTCATTTCTTGAGGTGCTAAAATGGCAGGGCAGTACAAACCCCCCCCCCCCCCAAATGACCCCATTTTGGAAAGTAGACACCCCAAGGAAATTGCTGAGAGGCATGTTGAGCCCATTGAATATTTTTTTTTTTTGTCCCAAGTGATTGAATAATGACAAAAAAAAAAAAAATTACAAAAAGTTGTCACTAAATGATATATTGCTCACACATGCCATGGTTATATGTGGAATTGCACCCCAAAATCCATTCTGCTGCTTCTCCTGAGTACGGGGACACATGTGTGAGACTTTTTAGGAGCCTAGCCATGTACGGGACCCCCGAAAACCAAGCACCGCCTTCAGGATTTCTAAGGGCGCAAATTTTTGATGTCACTCCTCACTACCTATCACAGTTTCGAAGGCCATAAAATGCCAAAATAGAAAAAAAAAAAAACAAATGACCCCATTTTGGAAAGTAAACACCCCAAGCTATTTGCTGAGAGGCATGGTGAGTATTTTACAGATCTCATTTGTTTTTGAAAAGGAAGAAAGAAAAAAAAATGTTTTTTTATTTTTTTAAATTTCAAAACTTTGTGACAAAAATTGAGATCTGCAAAATACTCACCATACCTCTCAGAAAATAGCTTGGGGTGTCTACTTTCCAAAATGGGGTCATTTGGGGGGTTTTGTGCCATCTGGGCATTCCATGGCCTCCAAAACTGTGATAGGCAGTGAGGAGTGAAATCCAAAATTTACACCCTTAGAAAGCCTGAAGGCGGTGCTTGGATTTTGGGGTCCTGTACATGGCTAGGCTCCCAAAAAGTCTCACACATGTGGTATCCCCGTACTCAGGAGAGGCAATAGAATGTATTTTGGGGTGTAATTCCACATATGCCCATGGCATGTTTGAGCAATATATCATTTAGTGACAACTTTGTGCAAAAAATAAAAAATAAAAAAAGAATTGTCTTTTTTCCGCAACTTGTGTCAACATATAAAATATTCCATGGACTCGACATGCCTCTCAGCAAATAGCATGGAGTGTCTACTTTCCAAAATGGGGTCATTTGGGGGGGTTTTGAACTGTCCTGGCATTTTATACACAACATTAGGAAGCTTACATCCACTCTTCTAACCACTTGAAGACAAAGCCCTTTCTGACACTTTTCGTTTACATGAAAACATATTTTTCTTTTTTGCAAGAAAATTACGTTGAACCCCCAAACATTATATATATTTTTTTAAAGCAAAGGCCCTACAGATTAAAATGGTGGGTGTTGCATTTTTTTTTCCACAGAGTATTTGCGCAGTGATTTTTCAAATGCATTTTTTGGGGAAAAAAATACACTTTTTTTTCATTTTAATGCACTAAAACACACTATATTGCCCAAATGTTTGATGAAATAAAAAATATGATCTTAGGCCGAGTACATGAATACCAAACACGACATGCTTTAAAATTTTGCACAAACGCGCAGTGGCAACAAACTACATACATTTTTAAAAGCCTTTAAAAGCCTTTACAGGTTACCACATTAAATTTACAGAGGAGGTCTTCTGCTAAAATTACTGCCCTCGATCTGACCTTCGCGGTGATACCTCACATGCATGATGCAATTGCTGTTTATATATGACGCCAGACCGACGCTTGCGTTCACCTTTGCGCAAGAGCATGGCGGGGTAGGGATGCTTTTTTTTTTATTATTATTATTATTTATTTTGCTTTTTTATTTTATTTTTAAACTGTTCCTTCCATATTTTTGTTTATTATTTTTTATTGTTATCTCAGGGAATGTCAATATCCCCTATGATAGCAATAGGTAGTGACAGGTACTCTTTTTTTGAAAAAAATGGGGTCTATTAGACCCTAGATCTTTCCTCTGCCCTCAAAGCATCTGACCACACCAAGATTGGTGTGATAAAATGCTTTCCCAATTTCTTAATGGCGCTTTTTATATCCGGGGGGGACATTCCCTCCCACTGCTTGTAAAAGCAGTCCAGAGGCTAATTAGCCACTAGGATTGCTTTTACATGAAAGCCGGCCGCTGGCTGAAAAGAATAATACCAAGATGATACCTAAACCCGCAGGCATCATTCTGGTATAACCATTCAAAGTCCAGCAACATACCAATACGTTGCTGGTCCTTGTTGGACATGTATTGTAATTTTTTTTTTCATGTAGCCTGTTGGCTGAAGGAAAAAAAGAGATTGATCAGTGGGTATGCCCACCATTAGAATACCTCCCTTCATTCACCCACTTCTAATGATGGGCATACATGCACCATTTATATATGCCGAAGCATGGGTGCATCCTCACGCAAAAGTTATGCCGCGTACACACGGTCTGACTTTTGTATGTACGCGGCATTAGGAGCAAAATCGCTCCTCCGCCCCTGCTGCCCCCATGCTTCGGCATATATGCTCTTTTTTTAACTGTGGTGGTAAAATCACCTCCTACAGCACTGGAGTCGCAGGGATCAGGCCTGTCTCTGCGAACGCTGCAGTTATGTGTGTTGTGTTTTGTAAGTGACAGTGATCGCTCGATACTGCACTTGGGTGGCCTGGGCTGGACAGAGGGGCAAAACGCAGGTGCTAGCAGGTATCTGGGCTGATCCCGCTAACACTGCGTTTTTGGGAACCCTAAACCGCTGGATACGCTAGTATAGATCTGATCAGATCAGATATTGATCTGTTCAGATACTATACCACTAAGGGAGGTGTATGCTTCAAGCGTGGGTGTTAGCGCTACTGGCACTAACCTAACACTGCCTGAGGCGACGCAGACCCTCTCTGATGCTAAAACATAAAACCTAATTGATATCACCTGCCGGGTGATCAGGGGGTTAAACCTTTATTGGGTTATATACAGCGGGTGCCCTGACACTATAAAAAGCAAACTAATTAACCAGCGTCACCCGTAACACTTATACGGTGATCACTGGTGAAAGGGTTAACTAGGGGCAATCAGGGGGTTAAAACCTTTATTAGGTAATATATGGGGGTACCTGACGCTATAAAAAACTTGCGGCGAACCTAAAAAAATAACTGACTACCTAGCGGCACCAGCATAACTAATACAGCGATCATAAAAACTATTGCTTAGTGACACTGGCAAAAGGGGGTGAAAGGGTTACCTGGGGCGATCAAGGGGTTAAACCTTTATTAGGTAATATATATGGGGGTACCTGGTGCTATAAAAACCTGGTGGCAAACTTAAAAAAATAACTGACTACCTAGCGGCATCACCGACACTAATACAGAGATCAGAAAAACGATTGCTTAGTGACAGCGGTGCTAGGGGGTGAAAGGGCTACCTGAGGGGCAATCAAGGGGTTAAACCTTTATTAGGTAATATATGGGGGGTACCTGACGCTATAAAAACCTGGCGGCGAACATAAAAAAATAACTGACTACCTAGCGGCATCACCGACACTAATACACAGATCAGAAAAACGATCACTTAGTGACAGTGGTGCTAGGGGCTGAAAGGGTTACCTGGGGGGCAATCAAGGGGTTAAACCTTTATTAGGTAATATATATGGGGGTACCTGACGTTATAAAAACCTGGCGGCGAACATAAAAAAATAACTGACTACCTAGCGGCATCACCGACACTAATACACCGATCAGAAAAACGATTGCTTAGTTACAGTGGTGCTAGGGGCTGAAAGGGTTACCTGGGGGGTGATCAAGGGGTTAAACCTTTATTAGGGGGGGTTGGGGGGCTACCCTGGACCTAAGGGACCTAACACTAACTGCCCTGACACTTTTACAGTTCCAAATGTCACTGATTGCAGTGATCAGTAAATAAATGATCACTGCAATCAGTGACACTGGGACTGGGGGCTGGGGGGTGATCTGGGGGGGTGATCTGGGGGTGACTGGGGGGCGATCATGTGCCTATGTGTCCTGGTGTCAGTGTACTGCTTGTGCACTAACCTGATGTCTTCTCTCCACGGCGCTCCGGTATATGTGGGCGCCGCAGGAGAGATGACATCACTTCCTGCTGCTTCCTCTTTGCCTGTGTTTACATTACACAGGCAGAGGAAGCATTTGATCCGCGGGAGCGATCGCGAGGGGGTGGCCAGAAACCAATGGCCGCCCCCTCATTACGGATCACTCCTAGAGCGATCCCGACCGCTCACTGTACCGGAGGGGGGTCCGATCGGACCCCCCACCCATACGAAGGCAGGCACGTACAGGTACATGATTGTGCCTCCAGGTGCCATTCTGCCGACGTATATGTACAGTGAGCGGTCGTTATGTGGTTAAGTAATACTTTTAACTTACTTTTTATGTAAAGATAATAAATAGATAGATAGATAGATATATACATATATATATATATATATATATATATATATATATATATATATATATATATATAGTAAGCTTGGGGTGATCAGACTCAAGCGGTAGGTGCGTTTTTAGTGAGTACGCCAGTCCAGAACTGAATTTTTAAGGGCCTGGTAGCCCACTTTTATTTAAGATGACAGAAAAGTTCACAGCGACATCAGTAGCTCACACAGGGGGGTTCCACCATTACTGTATCTTGCATACGTAATACTTTAGCCTCCTGGCTTACATTCTTGCCATACGGCTGCTTCAGGCCTTTAGCCTAGGCCTTAGGTCTGCTCCTCAGAACAAAAGTGTTTCCTAGAGTTAAACTTACTCCTGATCAGCGCCTTGCTGCTCTCCTGCAGACATGCATGCTCTGGCTGCACCCATGCAGCCTCTGACTCCTCTCAGAGGAATGGGAGTCCACCTGACTCCCATGCACAGACTTCCTGTCTGTTGGGTGGGGCCCTGAGTCATAGTCAAGTCACAACTAAATAGCCAAACACACTACTGTGCAATCAGCGTGCCTTTCTTTCCAAAATCTGGCATAAACCAGCAATCTTTAAGGTAACACTGCCAATATATATATATATATATATATATATATATATATATATATATATACATACATACATTTCTGTGAAAAGTATTTGCCCCTTTCTGATTTTTTATTTATTTATTTTTTGCATATTTGTCACACTTAAATAATTTACATCATCAAACAAATTTTATTATTACACAAAGATAACCCGAGTAAATACAAAATGCAGTTTTTAAATGATGATTTCATTTATTAAGACAAAAAAGCTGTTAAACCTGCCTGGCTTTATGTGGAAAAGTAATTGGTTGTGCCACCCTTGGCGGCAACAACTGCAATCAATCGCTTGCGATAACTGGCAATGTGTCTTTCACATTGCTGTGGAGCAATTTTGGCCCACTCTTCTTTGTAGAATTGTTTTAATTCAGCCACATTGGAGGGTTTTCCAGCATGAACGGCCTGTGTAAGGTCATGATACAGCATCTCAATTGGATTTAAGTCCGGGCTTTGACTAGGCCACTCCAAAACTTAAATTTTGCTTTGTTTGAACCATTTGGAGGTGTACTTGCTGTTGTGTTTCGGATCATTGTCCTGCTGTATAACCCAAGTGCACTTGAGCTTCAGGTCACAAACTGATGGCCGGACATTCTTCTTTAGGATTTTCTGGTAGAGCTCAGAATTCACAGTTCCATCAATTATGGTAAGTCGTCCAGGTCCTGAAGCTGCAAAGCAGTCCCAGACCATTACGCTACCACCATGTTTGACTGTTGGTATGATGTTCTTGTTATGAAATGATGTATTCGTTTTATGCCAGATGTAACGGAACGCACACCTTCCAAAAAGTTAAAATTTTGTCTCATTAGTCCACAAAATATTTGCCTAAAAGTCTTGGGGATAATCAAGATGTTTTTTGGTAAATGTGAGATGAGCCTTTGTGTTCTTTTTGGTCAGCAGTGGTTTTGGCCTTGCAACTCTCCTATGGATGCCATTTTTGCCCAGTCTCTTTCCTTTTGTTGAATCATGAACACTGATCTTATCTGAGGCAAGTGAGGCCTGCAGTTCTTTAGATGTTGTTCTGGGTTTCTTTATGACCGCCTGGATGAGTCATCGTTGTGCTCTTGGAGTCATTTTAGTTGGCCGGCCACTCCTGGTAAGGTTCGCCACTGTTTCAAGTTTTCTCCATTTGTGGATAATGTCTCTCACCGTGGTTCGCTGGTACCCCAAAGTCTTAGAAATGGCTTTGTAATCCTTTCCAGACTGATACGTGTCAATAACTTTGTTTCCCATCTGTTCTTGAATTTCTTTAGATCACGGCATGATGTGTTTGTCAGATCTATCTTTGTCAGATAGCTTCTATTTAAGTGATTTTTTGATTCAACAGGTCTGTCAGTAATCAGGCCTGGGTGTGGCAAGTGAAATTTAACTCTTAAATCTTCTCAAGGACTTTGCGTTCTTCAAACAACTTTCCAATTTACAAATTAATTACAACAAGTCCAAAGCTCTTAATATAACACTCCCGCCAGCGCTGATCTCTTTATGTCAGGCCAACTTCCCCTTCAGTTGGGAACCTACTGAAATAACTTACCTAGGCATTAAACTTCCCACCAAACTGTCTGACCTCTATGCCAGAAACGTTATACCCAAGCTACAGAAAATACAAGAAGACCTCACTGCTTGGACTAAGGGACCCTTTTCCTGGTTTGGCAGGGCAGCAATTCTGAAAATTAACATCCTCCCCAGATTACTCTACATGCTACAAGCGGTCCCAATCAAACTACCCCCCTCGTTCTTCACATCCTTCAAGAGAATATGCAGAACCCTCCTATGGTCCACTCGCCCTCCCAGACTGAGCTGGGATAAACTGACTCTTCCAAAGCGGAAGGGAGGTATAGGGTTGCCAGACTTGCGTACATACTATAGGGCCTGCCAACTCACTCGAATTGTGGATTGGCATGTCCATGACAGCACCAAGGCATGGATCCAGCTGGAAAATGCTTTCACGAGGGTGCCGCTCTCTCACCTCCCCTGGATCAGCCCGAAATCTGTCCCTATTGAAAGCTCCACCCATCCTCTCATAGGTCCCACGTTACAAAATTTTAGAGCGACGAGTCACATCCTTAACATGACACCTTACCCTGATCCCATGACGCCACTGAATCAAAACCCGGATTTCCCGCCAGGCCTTTCTGAAAGAGACAGGCCTGTTCACCCCAATAACCGGCCGACAAGGGCTTACCAATTTTTCAATAACGAAATACTCCTCTCTCACCCAGACATGTCCTCCAAATTTACTGATCTCTCCATCCCATTCTTTAAATTCCTTCAAATTAGACACTTTCTGCAAAGCGCCCAACCACTCTCCCAATGGTACAGGGACCTTACCCCCTTTGAACATCTTTGTGTTGAGTCAGAACCTCAAATTCATCTGATCTCAACACTATATTCCCTACTACTCGATGGAGCACAATCCCACACTAAAATTCATGGGCTCTGGATGACGGACTTAGCAATGAACCTGTCCGCAGAAGACTGGGAACTCGTCCATGAGCACACACATAAGGGCTCCATAAACGTCTCTACACAGGAAAACAGGTTCAAACTGTATTCAAGATGGTACTGTACACCAGATAGGATCCATAAGTTTCTCCCCAGTGTCTCCTCTAACTGCTGGCGATGCAACTCGGCCTTGGGTTCCCTTATCCACATATGGTGGGAATGTCCGCTGATACAAACATTCTGGAAGGAGGTACACAACCTGATCACTCAAATTACCACCTATTCCCCAGACTTTACCCCAGCGCAATACCTGCTTCACCACACAACCCTTCCGAGATCAGCCTACCCTAAATCCCTCACTCTACACCTCATCAATGCGGCCACTCAGTGCATTCCAATCCACTGGAGGAGTGCTATCCCCCCCACCATCTCGGAATGGCACACCCAAATAGATAGGATAGCGGACATGGAAAGGCTTGTTCATCAGGCTAATGACAACTCTACAAAATTTAGAAATACGTGGGCGTGCTGGATCCATTACAGAGAATCCACACTGACAGGGGGCTCTCCCTCCATACCTTCACATCGTACAGAGGACCACTGAGGCCCTCCACTTATGACCGCATGAGACTTCCCTCCCCCCTCTTATCATCCCTTCCTTCCCATCCCCATATGTTCGACCTGAATAACTACCCCCATAACATGGGACTGCCAATACGGTCACTTGTCTATATCTCCCCTCCAGATAGATCTAGTAAGCTCTCTGGGCGGTCAAGATCCACCCTCCGGGCTCACGCTGGATATATATAGTATACTAGGATAACAACTGTTACTTTAGAGGTGACCCTATCCTGTTTAAACACCTTTTAGCCTTCACTTGGTCCCCCCCCCTGTTCACAGCGTGAACCCTTTATGGGGTGAACAGGCTGGGGTAGACCTACTAGGGTTCACCCTTACGCCCACCCCAGCGTCTCTTAGTTCCCCGTACTAATGGTGGATTTTTTTAATCTTAATGCCCCCTGGGCATCTGATACCCTTTCTGTGATGCCTTCGTAAAGGGAGGCCATTACTTCTTATGTCTTGATGTGAATGCAATTGTATATGTGACACCGTTTGAAGTTGCTTATTGTCCCGATTTACTATGTAATTTGTACTCTGTGTACAATGCTGTACTAGGCAAATTTTATCTACGTTCTTTACCCTGTATTTGAAAACTCTTAATAAAATGTTTTAATAAAAAAAAAAAAGTGAAATATTCCTTTAAATTTCATGCCTGGGGGGGGGGGGGTGTATAGTATGCCTGTAAAGCAGCGCTTGTTTCCCTTGCTTAGAACTGTCCCTGCACAAAATGTCATTTCTGAAGGAAAAAAAGTCATTTAAAACCACTCGCGGCTATAATGAATTGTCGGCTCCCGGCAATACAGAGAAAAGTCACTGATAAAAAATAAAAATAAATGCGTGGGGGTCCCCCCAAATTCAATTACCAGGCCCTTCAGGTCTGGTATGGATATTAAGGGGAACCCTGCATTAAATGTAAAAAAAATGATGTGGGGTTCCCCCAAATATCCATACTAGACCCTTCAGGTCTGATATGGATTTTAAGGGGAACTCCACACTAAAAAAAAAAAATGGCGTGGAGTTCCCCCCAAAATCCATACCAGACCCTTTATCCAAGCACGCAACCTGGCAGGCCGCAGGAAAATAGGGGGGGATGAGAGAGCGCCCCCTCCTGAACCGTACCAGGCCACATGCCCTCAACATGGGGAGGATGTCCCCATGTTGATGGGGACAAGGGCCTCATCCCCACAACCCTTTCCCGGTGGTTGTGGGGGTCTGCGGGCAGGAGGCTTATCGGAATCTGGAAGACCCCTTTAACAAAGGGGACCCCCATACCCCGCCCCCCCTATGTGAATTGGTAAGGGGTACATTGTACCCCTACCATTTCACGAAGAAAGTGTAAAAAAAATTAAAAAAAACACACAGACACCTTGGAAAAAAATAAAAACATATTCCAGCGATGTAATCCAAACCCTATTGAGCAGCTGTGGGGCATCCTCAAACGGAAGGTGGAGGAGTGCAATGTCTCTAACATCCACTAGCTCCATGATGTCGTCATGGAGGAGTAGAAGAGGACTCCAGTGGCAACCTGTGAAGCTCTGGTGAACTCCATGCCCAAGAAGGTTAAGGCAGTGCTGGAAAAAAATGGTGGCCACACAAAATATTGACACTTTGGGCCCAATTTGGAAATTTTTACAGTTTAGTCATTAATGGCTTTGTGTTGAGTTATTTTGAGGGGACAGAAAATGTACACTGTTATAGAAGCTGTACTCTCACTACTTTACATTGTAGCAAAGTGTCATTTCTTCAGTGTTCTCACATAAAAATATATAATAAAATATTTACAAAAATGTGAGGGGTGTACTCACTTTTGTGAGATACTGTATTGTTCAATTGTTTGTTCTCTTTAAAAAAAATAAAAATCTATGAAAATCTATTGAACCATAAAAAATATATATATCATTGCCAGCAAATGATAGTAAATTGTTAAAAAAAATGGCATGGGGTCCCCCCAAATCTATACCAGTCCCTTATCTGAGCATACAGTCTGGCTGGCCAGGAATAGGGGTGGACCAGCGAGCAGCCCCTCCCCCTGAACCATACCAGGCCATATGCCCTCAACATGCCCCCACCCACCCCAAAGCACCTTGTCCCCACAACTCTGGGCTGTAGTTGTGTGGGTCTGCTGGCAGAGGGCTTATTGGAATCTGGAAGTCCCATTTAACAAGGGGGGCCCCAGATCCCAGTGCCCCTATGTGAATAAGTATAGGGTACATAGTACCCCTACCCATTCACCAAAAAAGTGTCAAAAAAGTAAAAAAAACACAGAGACAGTTTTTGACATCCATTGACAATCACGACGCAACCGCCGGACCCGAAAAAGTAAAAAAAAAATGCTTCGCTCCCTTCCAATTCCGGTAAAGAAGCATCAATTAGAGAAGTTTCAATCTCAGATAACAAAATTTATTTGGGGAAACAAAGGCTACCGATGCCCTAAAAGTGTACTATATAGAAGAGGCACATGCGGTGGTCTGGGGTTACCAAAACTCCGGAGATACTACCAAATCCCAATTGTCACAATTTTCTACTGTCTGCGCTTTCGGTAATAAACCAGATTGGGTCAACATGGAGAGACAGGCTGTACCATTACATACCGTCGACTTTTTGTTATGGGTTCCCCCTAAAAAGAGGCCCCCAATTCTAGCCCCTACCCTTTTACATTCTTGTACAAAGGTTTCTATTAAAGATTCACATCAATAAAAAGAATACAAAAGAGAAAAAAAAAAAAAATGGAACTGGACACAATGAAAATGCGCAATTATTACAACAGTATATTGCATGGGGATGCTCCCGGATTCCGTGCTAAAAACTATAAGACCTACTGGATTATACCAAGAGTATGGGTAGCAGGGCATTCAGGAGAGACCAATGAGTCCTGAATCTTGGTATAATGATGTGGCCCTGAAGCTAACTGAAATGCATATTGTCGCTCCAGATCGAATTTGAAACATGAGGCAAAATAACAATATAACAAACAATATCTTGTGAGCGCATTAAACTGGACAACCATCTAGGGGAATGGTGTTGTTCCCCGATGAAAACAACAAAAGCAAATAAAAACCAAAATAAAGTAAAATCTTAAGAAGGAAAAGGGGAATGTGTCCTGTCAGGTAACCAGTCCCAGCAGGGTCTGCCCCGTATCCTGGGGAGACCCAAAGGTAGAATAAGAAGAAAGTTGAGAAAGAGCGCCAGGAGTGGTGATGTGAGCCCTTAGTGTAGAGAAGGAGAGGAGGTTGAAATAAAGAGAGGAACCAGAGAAAGAAGGGAAATGAGAGGGAAAGGGAAAAGGGAGGGGGCCCCGGGGTGGGGGGGAACAGAGGCTTGTCACAGGGAGAGGAGCGTTGTATCAAATCGCGAAGGGCGGATATGAGTCACCCAGGGTTGCCATATCCGGAGGAACTTAGCGTGGGTGTCTGTCAACACGGCAGTAAGTTTCTCATTCACCATAATGTCGTTCACACTGTTTTTAACTTTTTCAAAGCTGAGGGCCGGGGTTTTCCAAGCACGTGCTATGGTCAGTTTAGTTGCAGTAAAGATGTGTGCGGCCAATAGACGTTCAGAACACAGAAGTACCTCAATGGGTTTGCACAATAGGGCCTCAAAAGGGTCCCTCTTTATAGTGGTGTCGAAAAGATTACGAAGTAACGCATACACTCTGATCCACAGTCTGCGTACCCTGGGGCAGGACCACCAGATGTGCGCCATTGTGCCCTCCTGTGAGCACCCTCGAAAGCATAGAGGGGAGTAAGACAGGATAAAGCTCGCTAATCTGGCCGGGGTGTAGTACCACCTATAAAAGACCTTGTAGGCATTTTCCAAGAAGAGGATATTCTTCGAGCATTTGGTTAGCGCCGTGGTCATTTTCCGCCAGTCATCCGGCTCTAGTTGTTTCCCAAGTTCAGCCTCCCATTGGCAATGATAAGGTCTCAGTGGTGGTTTCCTGGAGCTTATAATAGCCGTATATATGAGCGATATCATGCCCGAGGATTGAGGACGCGATCTACATAAACTTTCAAAAGGGGTCATAGCATAGGGAGTAGGTTGGGATTTTGTTAATTTTTGGAGAAAGTGTCGGAGTTGCATATAGCTATAATGTTCCTTTAGGGGGATATCATGTGAAGAGCGTAGAGCAGCGAATGGGACAATTTTGGTCGGAGTAAGCAGAGACTGAACGTCCACAAAATCGTGGTTGGTCCACCAAGCAAATCGCGAGGGGTTATCACATCCCGGCGGGAACAACGGGCAGCGAAGGAGTCGGAGTAAGGGAAGATGGGGAGAAATCAGGCCTGCTGAGAACTTAACTGAGTCCCATAACCGTAGGGAATGAGTCAAGCATGGACCTACGGAAGATGGGCGGTGAGCCATGGGGAGCCAAGGAAGAGAGGCCAGGGGAACCGGGTGGGAGTCCACCAGATCAATGACGGCCCACAGTGGTAATTGTTGTTTCTCGTGGAGAAGAGCGAGTGGGGCGATACCGGCCGCTGTATAGTAGGCTTGCAGGTTCGGGACCGAAAGGCCTCCATCTATTCTACGTGCGTAGAGCACTTGCCATTTGATCCTGGGCTTCGTCTTGCCCCAGATGAATTGCATGATCTTGCGTTGGTGAATTCGGAGGATATGGGAGGGAATCCGGACCGGTAAAACCCGAAAGTAATAAAGCAGTTTCGGGAGGTAGGCCATGCGTACTGTCGCTATTCTGCCGAACCAGGATAATGGAAGAGTGGACCAAGAATCGAGCATGTTTGTCAATTTCCGCAATAGTGAGGGGTAATTGGCTTGATATAGACCCAAGTAACTAGGAGTAAGTTTGACCCCCAAGTAGGGTAAAGAATTGGTCCATTGGAAGGAAAAAGCCGCCTTCAATGATTCCAACTCTGAGGGCTGAAGATTGATTGACATGGCTTTGGATTTAGCCGGGTTGACAGATAGACCCGATAACGTGGCGAAGGTATCTAAAAGGGACATCAAATTGGGGAGGGAGATTCTGGGTTTAGTGAGCGACAATAAAATATCGTCGGCAAATAGGGATAGTTTATGCGAGGTCCCCGCCACTTCCACCCCAGTTATGTCGACATGCGATCGAATGGCCTCCGCCAAGGGTTCCAGTGCCAAGATAAATAGAAGAGGAGAGAGTGGACACCCTTGGCGGGTTCCCCTTTTTATGGGGAAGGTGGGCGACTCGTGACCATAGTATCGCACCTTAGCTTGGGGGGAATCATAAATGGCTGAGATCCAGCTCATAAAGGAGGTACCAAAGCCATAGTGACCTAGAACCTGTGTCAGATAGGGCCAAGACAAGGTGTCAAAGGCTTTATTGACATCTAAAGACAGAAACATGGTTTCCAAAGACCTATCATGCGCTATTTGTTGGATTTGAAGGAGCCTCCTAATAGCATCCCCTGCCTGTCTACGGGGGACAAATCCCACCTGCTCTTTTTTTATCAAACGCGGGAGAAATGAGTTCAGGCGGTTGGCCAGGATCTTCGTCAGGATTTTTATGTCAATATTTATTAAGGAAATTGGGCGGAAATTGGCCCAAGAAGAGTGGTCCCTGTCTGGCTTGGGAATCATTACAATATTGGCGGTCAGCAGATCTGGAGTAAATGAGTGGCCGTCTTTTATCGAATTATACATAGCCGCTAAATGTGGGGCAAGGACCTCTGCAAATTTCCGGTAGTACAGGGCTGTGAAGCCATCAGGGCCCGGTCTCTTGCCTATCTTTAATTCTTTGATGCATTGGAGAACTTCTGATACCTGCACGTCTCTGTCCATGACAGACCTGTGGGTGGGAGACAGGGAAGGTAAGGGCAAATCCTTCAGGAAGTGAGTCAGGCCTTCGGTAGAAGCTTGGGTAGGGGCAGAATAAAGTTTGGTGAGACGGTGACGAAATTCGTCCAGGACCCGACGCGGGTTGCCCGTAAGGATATTGTGGCGGGTGCGTAAGGCTATAGGGGCGAATTTCGGGGTGAAAGTGCGCAATCTATTGGCTAACATCGTTGTGGGCTTATTTGCCTTAGCGTACCATTTCTGACGAGCCCAGCGTAGGGTGCGTTCTGCATCATCCGTTACACATAAATCCAGGTCCGATCGGGCTGCGTCTAAAAGTTTACGATTGGTCGGAGTAGGATCCTTTTTAAAGGCTGTGGAGAGGGCCTCCAGGTTATGCTCAAGTCTACGCCGGGTTTGGGTTCGCTCTTTTTTGCGCTTTGACGCTATACGAATAACGTGGCCCCGGAGGACCGCTTTATATGCTTCCCAAAGGGTCACCGGAGAGGAGACCGTCCCTGTATTCAATTTAAAGTAGTCTATCGATGCTTTGTGAATCTCAGTAAGGATCGGCTCAAATGACAAAAGGGAGTCATTCATGACCCAAGGAGCACGCTGCGGTTTGCTGAGCAAGGAGTGGCAAATAGTCAGAATTGGGTTGTGGTCTGACCAGGGGGTTGCTAGAATAAAGACTGCGTCAATCAGGGTTAGATGCTGCCGTAACACAAACATGTGGTCAATCCTGGAGTGTGAGTGATGGGGATGGGAATAGTGGGTGTAATCCCTACCAAGGGGATGGAGCTCCCGCCAGATGTCGACTAGGTCGTGATTGTGTAGGGTTCGTAAAAAGGTTTTTGCGGCTGGGGAGGGGACCCTATGGTCCGATGGGTAATTATCCAGGGAGGGGTTTAGCGAGACATTAGAGTCACCTGCCAACAGGAGGATGCCCCTCTGGTGATCCCTTAACAGGGCACAGACGTGTGTCAGAAAGGGGCCTGGGTTAACATTTGGGGCGTAATACGTCATGATAGTTACCTCATTGTCCTGAACTGAACCTTGCAGGAGAAGGTATCTGCCGTCCGGGTCAGCAATTTGTTTACTGCAAATAAACGGGACTGATTTTCTTATGGCTATGAGAACCCCTTTCTGTTTAGTAGGACCGCTTGCTAAGTAAACTTGAGGATAATTTGCATCGAAATATTTGGGGCAGAGGAGGCGGAGAAATGGGTCTCCTGTAGGCATGCTATGTCAATATTGTGTTGCTTAAGGAATTTGAAAGCCTTGACCCGTTTTTGAGGCGAGTTCATGCCCTGAACATTCAGGGACAGCCAGCGGAGGGTCATTGGATCAAACACAAGAAGCAGTGTAGTACTCTGTTCCCACACCCCGGGGTTATAGGAGAAGGGAAGGAAGGAAGGAGGGGGGGAAAGACCGGGAGGAGAGAGGAAAACAGAAAGAAAAGAGGAGAGATAGAAAAGATGAGAAAACCGAGGAAGGCTCGGCGTAGAACATATGCCATACGCGTAAATGTAGCGTAACGTGGGTTATAAAACCCACTACGGGTTGGGAGCCCGGCCAAGAAAAACCTCTTAGCCAGGTGCCAACACATGGGGGTAGCAGTGGTCCGTCGGAACCACCGGTCTGTGATGAAAACAGTACAAACATTTTAAACATTTTTTTTTGTTTGACATAGGATCTGGATGATGGAACCTGAAAAAAAAAAAGTCATCAAAACAAGGAAGCTACAGACAGTGACAATAAGGCAACCACTGTACAACATTAACAAATTGGAGTGTAGGACGGAGATCCCTCGATCCCCCCAAGGGAACAGCCATCAGACCATTCCCCCAAGGGGGTCAGGCAGGACCATACATACCAAACACCATCCCAGCCCCGCCAGTCCAGAATTAAGGGCTGGAGAGCCGCAACAGAGCAATGTATCGAGTGATCAATAAGCAAAAAGATAAACATGTGCCCCCACCCAACTTGACCTGCAACCCCCCCACCCCCCAGCAAACCACGAGACCCCTAAAGAAGACAAAAAACAAACAAACAAACAAAGGGCTACAGGTAGCAGCCCAAACCACATGGGTACTCATGGACGCGGCAGGGTGGGGGAGGCAGGTTGATGCCGAAGTTCCGCCTGGTCCCCTAAGGGGGGTAGAGTACGCAAGCGGGGCAGCCTATCCTGGGGCGACCCCCGCCGACCAGGTATCAGAAACTAATGTTAAGAAAAATATGGTGAGGGAACTACTTCAAAAACATGTCACTCTGGTTCCCATATAAAAACAACCAGTAGTTCAAGGGGAACTGGGCAGCACGAACTCAGATGAGCAAAAAAAAAGCTGAAATGAATAAAAGAATGAACTTAGCTTCGTCATCCATTGTTAGATAGATGGAAACGTTGCGCTTGCAGGTCACGGAGCGCCTGGGAGCCAGATTGGGACTTTTGGGATGCTTGAGAAGCTTGACGAGGAGGCTTGGAGGGTCCCGGCCTGGAGGGTCCAGGCCTAGCGGTCTTGGGTGGGGCATCAGGCTGAGACGGAGGAAGGTCCAGCTGTAGTTCCTGGAAATGGCGTTTCAGGTCCGAAGGAGAGGTGGCTTGGAATTGGCGGCCTAGGTGGGAGAAGGAGAGCCTAAATGGGAACCCCCATCTATATTTGATTTCATGAGCTTGTAAGACTTGGAGGTAGGGTTTGAGATTTCGACGTCTGGCGATAGTGACCGGAGAGAGGTCTGCGAATAGCTGGAGGGTGTTACCCTGGAAGGAGAGGTTCTGTCGCTCTCTTGTAGCTTGTAAAAGTCTCTCTTTGGTCCGGTAGTAGTGGAACTTGATGATGATATCCCTCGGGGGGTCCTTCAGAGGGTTTTGGAGCCAGGGATCTGTGGATACGGTCAAACTCCAATCTTTCCACCGGAAGTTCTGGGGCCAGTTCTTGGAAAAATGCGGTAGCTGTACCCTGCAGGTCAGTAATTACCTCAGGGATGCCACGGATACGGAGGTTGTCCCTCCGGGCCCTATTTTCTGCGTCCTCCAACTTGTCTCTGAGGGCTTCCAGCTCCCCGGACATTTTGTCCACCTCCTCCTCATGGCCCTCCAGCACAGTGGTTGCCAAGTCCATGCGGTGCTCTAGTTGATTAGTGCGGTGGCCTATCTCTTTAAGGCCTCGCACCAAGTCAGAGGAAAGCTTGCGGGATGCTATTGTGATTTCATCTCTGACAATGGCGCGGAATTTGGCCAGCATGTCCTCTGATTCCACAGGGGGGGGACTCACCCGGTCCGTGGGAAATAGATGCAGGCTATCCACAGGGGACTCCGGGCCTGCAGCAGAAAGCTGGGTCTCGTCGTCAGGCTCCGGAGGATCAGGCGCCATCTTGGATCTTCCTCTGCCTGACGCTGGGGAGAGCTTGTTATGCTGCCGGCTCTTAGGGGGCTTTTTAGCTGACCCACGCATCACCGCCGGGAGCCTGAGATGTTCCGGAGGCACCGGAGCTCCGTGTGCAGCGTCCTCTCTGTGCCTATGTCGAATTAGGCCAGTGGTTACGTTCCGACGGCGCGGAGCAGTGGAGTCAGGCGGCCATCTCCGTTGCTCGCACGCATGCGCCCCTCCCCTACCCTTTTACATTCAATGGCTTTATGTGATGTTCTATACAAATCTACTCACTTGATATCGGGTATCCGCCCATTAACCCATCTTTTTAACAACCCACAGTTCCTTCCTGGTATGGACATTAGAGCATATAAATGGTGGGCGGACAAGGGCCTATACAGAATAGGCCACTTCATGTCCTCTATGGGACCCCTGATGCTAAGTCATTGTGTCAGTAAGCTGGATATGCACCCTTCTAAAAGGTTTCGCCTACACCAAATTCGCCATTTCTCTTAGCATCCATTTGGGACTCAAAGCCCGACCCACCGAGAATTACCATGTATGAAAGATGGTGTTCTGAAGCCATGGATCTGAGAGGAGAAATATCATTAATCTATGCAGCACTGGTGGAGAACCTAGAAAAACCCTCATATGCCCTAAACTGGGAACGTGATGTGGAGGTCAGTTGGGAAGCGGAAACCTGGTTCTCTATATTTCAACATGCTTTTAAAGACATGGTAAACACCTCCTTGATGGAGGACCATCTAAAAATGATTACACACTGGTATATGGTTCCCTTTCGCCTGGCCAATATATTCCCGAACACCTCCCCACTGTGCTTCAGAGGATGCAACATTTTGGGCTCATTCTTTCACACTTGGTGGGAGTGCCCTCGGATTCGGGGGTTCTGGAATATGATTTTCAGTTTGCTGTGAAAAGTAACTGGTCAAGCTCTACCAAAAACATCCGAGTTGGCTTTACTGAATAGCAGGCCGGTTGTAGTAAACCCCAACGAAAGCTTATCCATTTCATGTTCTTGGGAGCTAAGATGACGATCACTCGTGCTTGGAAGTGACCCTTTGTATCCTTTGCTGCGGCAAAACAAAAAATATCCTGGATAATGACTCAGGAGACAGATAATCTTCTCCTGGACACCTCTGACAAATTTGTAACTGTCTGGGAACCCTGGCAGAAATATCTTAGAGTGCCTTTGCGATAAACAACTGCAATCTATTACTTATAGATGCTCCATAGTGCCATTTCAACTTTCCCTTTCTATTTGACCTTTCTCTCTTCCTCTCCTTCTCTCGCTCATCCTGTCCAAAGATTATCCTTTGAGCACTCTCTTTTGATTACTTGGAACTTGCTCTTTGGGTAGTTCCTGTTCGCAATGTAAAATAGGATAAGCTGTTAGACTGAAATTTTCACCAAGCATGGTCTCTTACTGCTTTGAATTATGAACTCTAGTTCAACACCTTTTTCTTCTTCTATTGTTCATAGAAATGGATGAGTACTGCGTGATGGTGTTTCTTTATAAGGAGTCGTTTGCGGGGTCTGGTGTGCTCTCTATCCCCTTTGACACAGTTAGATTCCATATGGGGTGTCAGCGTGGGATGGACACTGCCCATTCTCTGATACAATCCCTTCTTGTTTTTCTAATTATTTCTCCTGGTCTTATCACGCAGTACTCTCTTCATGGCTGAGCTGAGCTATTACCTTTGTGTGCATATGTTACTTATCCTACAATGTCACAGACGGACAGTTAACGCTACTAATTTGTGTTTTTTGTGCATTTTTAAAATTCAATAAAAACTTTGAAACATAAAAAAAATATATATATATATAAAACTAGCAACACCCTGACTAAAGTACAGATAACGATATAAAGGGTTGTGCATGAAATAAAGTGGTCTATAATGGAAACAAATCAATCCCACTTCTTAAAAAATAAGATATAATTCACCAAGACCAATCTGTCTACCCCAACTTTCTACAAAAATGAGAAAAAATGGATTGCTGACCAAAGGAGCGTAGCCCTTACTTAGAGAGCCCTGTTCGGCTAATTCCTTTCTGCTCCCGCAATCTGCATATCGTGGATCCTCCCCCCTGTTTCCAAATCCAGCTCCCATGTCTCACAGTCTTTATCATGATGTTATACAACTAACAGCAGTTTACTCCTTTAAGTATTATGTTTGCCTCAGGTACTATCATCCGTAGACCTGCTATTATTTTCGATGACATGTTAATATAATTAATATATCTCTGTATGTTTGACACACTTTGTTTGGTTGTTACTCTGCTTCTCTTTCTATTTTTCAAAATAAAGAAAAATTGTTATAAAAAAAAGAGAAGAGAGGCGCCTCTAAGTGTAGCAATATGGTTACATTTAATGAAGGTACAACATTTAGCAACTCACATGGTTGATGATTAAAAGAGGCACATCTAAGTATGCAGGCGTCCGGGGTAAAGCTGTCCACATAGACTATCCTCCGCACTAGACATGTGCAATTTGTTTAGTTACAAATAATTTTTTTAACTAATTTCAACAAATTTGTTCATTCGGAAACATCCGAATTAACGAAAACCTGTTTAACAAATTTTTCTGAATATTGGTAAATTTGAATATTCAAAAATTCCTAAATTTGAAAATTAAAAAAATCATAAAT
This sequence comes from Rana muscosa, assembly GCA_029206835.1. NCBI lineage: Eukaryota > Metazoa > Chordata > Amphibia > Anura > Ranidae > Rana > Rana muscosa. The sequence continues at coordinate 361,797,040 of CM055118.1, read as the reverse complement.
TAGAAAATTAGAAAATTTGTGAATTCGCAAATTAGAAAATTAGAAAATCCGAAAACCCAAAAATTCTAAAATCTGAAATGATAACTAACTATTCAATTATAAGTATTGGAATTTCCTTACAAATTTGTCTGTTAGTGAACATAACGAATACGAATTTATCTGAAGTTACAAATTATCTGAAATAATGAATGCCGTATCTAAACGAATGGAACGTAACATGAATTAATAATAATAAATAACAATAATATTAATAATAAAAACATTTTATTATTATTCATTATTATTTGATCCATTCCATTTGTTTAGCAGCATTCGTTATTTCGGATAATTTGTAACTGTGGCTAAAGTTGTATTCGTTACGTTCACTAACAGCCAAATTTGAAAGGGAATTCCAATACATATGATTTAATATTTAGTTATTATTAGTTAGTCATTATTTAGAATTTTCAGATTTTCGTTCTTTTGAATTTTCAGATTTTCTTTCTTATTTTCGCATTTTTCTAATTTTCTAATTTTAGAATTTTCATATTTACGAATTTACGAATTGCGATCATAATGAATGACCAGAAAAACGAAAAAACAAACAAACACATTTTCCGGCAGTGCACGTGTCTACTCCGCACCACTGGCTCTCACCAGGTTCAGTCTGCAATCGTGACCGGGAAGACTACCCTGCAGTAGAGCAATCTGAAAGTGAGGCTTGAAGCGCTCGTGGAGCGCAGTGTGAAAGAGATGACTTCGTTGGCGGTGAGGTGGATGGTCTATGTGGACAGCTTTACACCGGATGCCTGCATACTTTGATGTGTCTCTTTTAATCATCAACCATGTGAGTTCCTAAATGTTGTACCTTCATTAAATGTAACCATATTGCTACACTAATGCCGTGTACACACAATCGTTTTTTTCAGATGAAAAAAGACCAATGGACTTTTTTCAGCGGAAAAAATGATTGTGTGTGGGCCCCATCGGTCTTTTTTCCATCGGTGTAAAAAAATAGAACATGTTTTAAATTTTACCGATCGAAAAAAAAACGATAGGAAATTCCGATCGGAGAAAAAACCCACGCATGCTCAGAATCAAGTCGACGCATGCTCAGAAGCATTGAACTTAATTTTTCTCGGCACGTCAGAGTGTTTTACGCCACAGCGTTTTGGACGGTCGGAATTTTGTCTGATGGTGTGTATGTAAGACTGATGGAAGTCAGCTTCATCAGAATTCCGACGGAAAAATCCATCGGATTTTATTCCATCGGAAATCCAATCGTGTGTACAGGGCATTAGAGGTGCCTCTCTTCTCTTTTATACTCAATTGTGACATGACGTGAATAATATATCAAGACATCGCTCATTAGTCAAGTAAAAATGTATTTAAAAAATTTGCTTGTCTTGCAAAACACTTTCATACCAAATTATTCTCAATCCAAGGTTTTACTGTATTTAGAGGCAGCACAACACACTTTTTAAACCAATGATATTAAAGGAGGGGAGACAGGTCATATACTGTTGAAGCAAATGTATAAACTGCCTGAAGGTCCACTTTAAGAAAATAACATATAGGTAAATTTGCAGATATTGCAGATATACAATTATTTTTTTTATGTACATTTCTTTCTGTCCAGACACATTTATTCTGTTAATTATAAGTTAATGGAAAATAAAAACAACATCAGCACAGTCTTCCTTGTTGGATTTCAGAATCTCCACAGCTACAGATACTCTCTCTTCTGCCTGTTAATCTTGACATTTTGTGTGTCAATATGCGGGAATGCTCTAATTCTTATGCTAGTGTCCTACAGCAAGAACCTGAAATCTCCCATGTACTTCTTCCTCGCTCAGCTCTCCACATGTGACATCTTGCTGAGCATTGACAGTGTACCAGTCACCCTCCATGTTGTTGTAGAGGAAGGAGGAACCATTTCTTTGGTGGGATGTATCCTTCAGTACACGTTCTTTGTTTTCTCAGAAGCCTCAGAGTGTCTTATTTTGACGATGATGTCCTATGACCGGTATTTGGCCATCTGTAACCCATTACATTATACTTCAATAATGGGAGATAAGCTTTGTTGGAAACTGTCTATAATCTCTTGGACGTCAAGTTTTATTTATTTTCTCATTTTCTATGCAAGCATTAGTAGCCTTAACTTCTGTGGACCAAATATTATTGACCATTTCTTCTGCGATCTTGCTCCTATATTAGAACTTTCTTGTTCAGATGTCTCTTTTATTCAAATAGAAGCCAAAGTGTTCATATTTCCTGGAGTAATAATTCCATTTCTGATTATTATGATATCTTATATCTATATTGTCATTGCAGTTTTGAACATTTCATCATCTTTAGGAAGACAAAAAGCCTTTTTCACCTGCACTTCCCACCTGACCGTTGTGTGCTTTTATTATGGAACACTGATGGCTGTGTATGTGTTCCCAGCTTCATTGCGGTCTCTGTTAATTAATAACATTTTTACTATGATCTATGCCGTTGTGACACCATCGCTTAACCCACTCATCTATACCCTGAGGAAGAAAGAAATCCTGGAGGCATTGACAAGTCTTACCCACCAACTGACCTGCTCTTCATGGGGCCACATCTAAAGACTTTTTATGAACTGACATAAACTAAACAAAAAGGACCAGACAATCCAAAATTCTATAAATTTTCCCAATTTAGTTGTTTGTATGGTGAGGCCGTTGTATTTTTCTATTAATATAAACCAAATTTGGAACGTATCACAATAAAATGTGTTAAAAAAATACTGTATAATTGTATATGTATCTTACTCTTCTTTTTGATATTTTTATTTTATGAGGTTTATAATTTTTTAAGTAATACTTGTTACTTTTTATGTAAAAAAAATAAATAAATAAATATATATATATATATATATATATATATATATATATATATATATATATGTGTATATATATATACACATATATATATATATATATATATATATATATATTGGGCTGTTATTGATTAAAATTTTCGTGTTCGATTAATCGATTTTTTTTAAATCGATTAATCGACTAATTTTGATTAATTATAACGCACATAGATCAAACTACTTTTAGCTGATCTCCTTGCAGGCCGATTTCCAGTGCAGCTTCCAACCACTGGAAAAATCAATAGCAGGATACAAAAAACACACAAAGGCAGCGCTTGATGGGAATAGCATTAAAACTTTTATAGTCTTCAAGTAGGTAACAAAATAAATATTGCACTGGAGATTAAATCTTGCATGGAGCCCTAGACTGAGGGAGATTGACCGTCATCTTGAACTTCTTCCATTTTCTAATAATTGCGTCAACAGTTGTTGCCTTCTCACCAAGCTTCTTGCCTATTGACCTGTAGCCCATCCCAGCCTTGTGCAGGTCTACAATTTTATCCTTGATGTCCTTACACAGCTCTCTGGTCTTGGCCATTGTGAAGAGGTTTGAGTCTGTTTGATTGAGTGTGTGTCTTTTATACAGGTAATGAGTTCAAACAGGTGCAGGTAATACAGGTAATGAGTGGAGAACAGGAGGGCTTCTTAAAGAAAAAATAACAGGTCTGTGAGAGCCGGAATTCTTACTGGTTGGTAGGTGATCAAATACTTATGTCATGCAATAAAATGCAGATTAATTATTTAAAAATCATACAATGTAATTTTCTGGATTTTTGTTTTAGATTCCGTCTGTCACAGTTGAAGAGTACCTATGATAAAAATTACAGACCTCTACATGCTTTGTAAGTAGGAAAACCTGCAAAATCGGCAGTGTATCAAATACCGTATTTATCGGTGTATAACACTTAAAATCAGGGGAAAATCGTGGGTGCGTGTTATACGCCGATCCCGCTGTCTGTGAGGGGAAGAGGAGCGCACGCCGCTGATATGCACATAGCCTAGTGTACTGTGTACTTGGCTAAGCTCGGCTCGACTCGCAGTGACGCCAAGTCCCGCCATTGGACCTGTGTTATGTCCATCATAGGAGCCTGGCCAAGGGGCGGGACTGCGAGAGGAGACAAGAGGAGCCGAGTACATCCGAGTACACAGGACATCCGGCTCTGTATATCTCGGCACCGCAGCGGAAAAATTCAAACGATCATGTTGCAAGGACACTGGGCAAGGCTGCAAGGACACTGGGCAAGGCTGCAGATGGACACTGGGCAAGGCTGCAGATGGACACTGATCATTCTGCAATGATGGACAAGGCTGCAGATGGACACTGATCATTCTGCAATGATGGACAAGGCTGCAGATGGACACTTAAAAGGCTGCATTAATGGGCATTTAAATGTACGTTTTTATCCTTAATCTTCCCTCCTAAAAGTTTTTTTCCTTAACATTCCCTCCTAAACTTGGGGTGCGTGTTATACACTGGCGCGTGTTATACGCCAATAAATACAGTACTTGTCTCTCTCTAAAATATACAATGCTGTGAAAAAGTATTTGCCCCCTATCTGATTTTTATTTTTTGCATATTTGTCACATTTAAATGACTCAGATCATCAAACAAAGTTTATTATTGCACAAAGAAATCCCAAGTAAATACAAAAGGCAGTTTTTAAATAATGGTTTCATTTATTAAGGCAAAAAATCTGTCCGAACCTGCCTGGCTTTATGTGAAAAAGTAATTGCCCCCTAAACCTAAAAACTGGTTGTACCACCCTTAGCGGCAACAACTGCAATCAAGCATTTGCGATAACTGGCCATGTGTCTTTCACATTGCTGTTGAGCAATTTTGGCCCAATCTTCTTTGCAGAATTGTTTTAATTCAGCCACATTGTAGGGTTTCCAGCATGAACGGCCTGTGTAAGGTCATGATACAGCATCTCAATTGGATTTAAGTCCGGGCTTTGACTAGGCCACTCCAAAACTTAAATTTTGCTTTGTTTGAACCATTTGGAGGTGTACTTGCTGTTGTGTTTCGGATCATTGTCCTGCTGTATAACCCAAGTGCACTTGAGCTTCAGGTCACAAACTGATGGTCGGACATTCTCCTTTAGGATTTTCTGGTAGAGCTCAGAATTCACAGTTCCATCAATTATGGTAAGTCGTCCAGGTCCTGAAGCTGCAAAGCAGTCCCAGACCATTACGCTACCACCATGTTTGACTGTTGGTATGATGTTCTTGTTATGAAATGATGTATTAATTTTATGCCAGATGTAACGGAACGCACACCTTCCAAAAAGTTAAAATTTTGTCTCATTAGTCCACAAAATATTTGCCTAAAAGTCTTGGGGATAATCAAGATGTTTTTTGGTAAATGTGAGATGAGCCTTTGTGTTCTTTTTGGTCAGCAGTGGTTTTGGCCTTGCAACTCTCCTATGGACGCCATTTTTGCCCAGTCTCTTTCCTTTTGTTGAATCATGAACACTGATCTTATCTGAGGCAAGTGAGGCCTGCAGTTCTTTAGATGTTGTTCTGGGATTCTTTATGACCGCCTGGATGAGTCGTCGTTGTGCTCTTGGAGTCATTTTGGTTGGCCGGCCACTCCTGGTAAGGTTCGCCACTGTTTCAAGTTTTCTCCATTTGTGGATAATGTCTCTCACCGTGGTTCGCTGGTACCCCAAAGTCTTAGAAATGGCTTTGTAATCCTTTCCAGACTGATACGTGTCAATAACTTTGTTTCCCATCTGTTCTTGAATTTCTTTACATCACGGCATGATGTGTCGCTTTTTGATATCTTTTAGTGTGCTTCTCTTTGTCAGATAGCTTCTATTTAAGTGATTTTTTGATTCAACAGGTCTGTCAGTAATCAGGCCTGGGTGTGGCAAGTGAAATTTAACTCAGCTTTCCAAAAAATTGTGGTTAATCAAAGTTCATTCCTTGATTCAGCAAGGGAGGGGGCAATTACCTTTTCACATAGGGTCAGGCAGGTTTGGACAGCTTTTTCCCCTTAATAAATGAAATAATAATTTAAAAACTGCATCCTGAATTTATTCAGGTTCTCTGTGTAATATTAAAATTTGTTTGATGATCTGAATTTTTTAAGTGTGAGAAATATGCCAAAAAAATAAATCAGGAAGGGGGCAAATACTTTTTCAGAGCACTGTATATACAGTATCTCACAAAAGTGAGTACACCCCTCACATTTTTGTAAATAGTTTATTACATATTTTCATGTGACAACTCTGAAGAAATTACACTTTGCTACAATGTAATGTAGTGAGTGTACAGCTTGTGTACATTTGCTGTCCCCTCAAAATACCTCAACACACAGCCATTAATGTCTAATCCGCTGGCAACAAAAGTGAGTAAACCCCTAAGTGAAAATGTCCAAATTGGGGCAAAAGTGTCAATATTTTGTGTGGCCATCATTATTTTCCAGCGCTACCTTAACCCTCTTGAGCATGGAGTTCACCAGAATTTCATAAATTGCAAATTTGTGAAGAATCACAACTTATAGTCTATATAATACTTCAGTGAATTAATTGCCAACATTATGTATATTTAGGCTATATGAGTCCAAGCAAGAGGAGGATAGAGGCTTTGATCTCTATGTAAATTTTCTCCCTTCTTCACCCCAGCACCACAGTCCCAGCAGGCCTTCTTAACCACAATACATGACTCAGTGCACGGAATCAACCTACACCCTGTATTCACTAGTATAGTGACCAAAATCCTGAGTATAGATGGAGCGCTTAAGACTTTGGATGACTTTAAGGTGGTGCACTTGTTGATCTTCTTTAGTGGAGTGAAACACTTTTTGGAGCTGCTGACTTTTAATAAACATGGGTCCAGCTGGAACTCCGCTTTAAGGAGGGTTGGGCAAAAGTCCTCTCACCAAGTCCTGTATCGATAGGCCCAGGGATGAAATACTGAGAAACTGATCCTTGCGTTTGCCTGACTGGCTACCTCCGCACGGAAACAGCACTCATCAACATGGATGCCTGGGGATGCACCTGGGGTCCTCTCTCATCTCTGGATGTCCGACACCGACCTCAGAGCTATAACAATAATGATCACACAGGCACAGGACCCCAGCATCCTTCTCTCACGTCGTCTTTCTCACACCTCATGGTAATTCTCCCCTCTCCTAGGAAGCCTCTCGGGTTAAACTTCCTCCTGTATAACAAAGGCTGCTGGAATCTGTAGTCCTCACTATGCAGATTACAATGAAGCAGCCTGTGTTGAGAACTCCATATCCCAGAGTTCCTTGCTGCTCCTGCAGTCCTCCCTTGATTGACCAGCTTCCCTCTGCCAATAAAGAAACAGTAGGAAGAGCAGAGTGGGCCTTTCTGCCTGTGAATATGTCTATGACTCATTCCACAGTGAGAAGAAAGAAAAGAGAGGGGGGAAATCCCTCCTGCAGAGTTGACAAGCTGTGTCTCCTTTCAGTGAGAGTCCTGACCAGCTTGACAATAAAGTGGGGATGCAGAGTAGCCGCTACATATATATATATATGTATATCTATATATTTTATATATCTATATCTATATCTATATATACAATATACCTGTATACATAGAGAAATACAGTATCTCACAAAAGTGAGTACACCCCTCACATTTTTATAAATATTTATAATATCTTTTCATGTGACAACACCGAAGAAATTACACTTTGCTACAATGTAAAGTAGTTAGTGCACAGGTTGCCACTGGAGTCCTCTTCCACTCCTCCACGACGACATCACGGAGCTGGTGGATGTTAGAGACCTTGCGCTCCTCCACCTTCCGTTTGAGGATGCCCCACAGATGCTTAATAGGGTTTAGGTCTGTAGACATGCTTGGCCAGTCCATCACCTTTACCCTCAGCTTCTTTTGCAGGGCAGTGGTCATCTTGGAGGTGTGTTTGGGGTCATTATCATGTTGGAATACTGCCCTGCAGCCCAGTCTCTGAGAGAAGGGGATCATGCTCTGCTTCAGTATGTCACAGTACATGTTGGCATTCATGGTTACCTCAATGAACTGTAGCCCCCCAGTGCCGGCAGCACTCATGCAGCCCCAGACCATGACACTCCCACTGCCATGCTTAACTGTAGGCAAGACACACTTGTCTTTGTACTCCTCACCTGGTTGCCCGCCACACGCGCTTGACCATCTGAACCAAATAAGTTTATCTTGGCCTCATCAGAATACAGGACAAGGTTCCAGTAATCCATGTCCTTAGTCTGCTTGTCTTAAGCAAACTGTTTACAAGTTTTCTTGTGCATCATCTTTAGAAGAGGCTTCCTTCTGGGATGACAGCCATGCAGACCAATTTGATGCAGTGTGCGGCGTATGGTCTGAGCACTGACAGACTGACCCCACACCCCTTCAACCCCTGCAGAAATGCTGGCAGCACTCATACATCTATTTCTCAAAGAAAACCTCTGGATATGACGCTGAGCACATGCACTCAACTTCTTTGGTCGACTATGGCGAGGCCTGTTATGAGTGGAACCTGTCCTGTTAAAACACTGTATGGTCTTGGCACCGTGCTGCAGCTCAGTTTTAGGGTCTTGGCATTCTTCTTATAGCCAAGACCATCTTTATGTAGAGCAACAATTCTTTTTTTCAGATCCTCAGAGAGTTCTTTGCCATGAGGTGCCATGTTGAACTTCCAGTGACCAGTATAAGAGAGTGAGAGCGAAAACACCAAATTTAACACACCTGCTCCCCATTCACACCTGAGACCTTGTAACACTAACGAGTCACATGACCCCGGGTAGGGAAAATTACTAATTGGGTCCAATTTGGACATTTTTACTTAGGCCTGGTTCACACATTTTTTAGGGCATTTTCAGTTTTGCAGAAACACACTACAGTCCATTTAACATGGTTTCCTATGGGTCATGTTCACATCTATGCATTTTATGGAAAGGGCCAGGGACCTTTTTCTGTTTTTTGGTTCCATAGACTTCAATGGATCAAAAAGGTGTATTGAAAACCGCAAAATGCACCTGGAATATGCAAAGTGCAACCTGCATAGGTGTGAACCAGGCCTTTGTTGCCAGTAGTTTAGACATTAATGGCTGTGTGTTGAGTTAATTTGAGGGGACAACAAATTTGCACTATTATACAAGCTGTACACTCACTACTATACATTGTAGCAAAGTGTAATTTCTTCAGTGTTGTCACATGAAAAGATATAATAAAATATTTACAAAAATGTGTGGGGTGTACTCACTTTTGAGAGATACTATCTATCTATCTATCTATCTATCTATCTATCTATCTATCTATCTATCTATCTATCTATCTATCTATCTATCTATCTATCTATATATATACACACTACACACTACATTGTCAAAAGTATTGGGACACCTGCCTTTACACGCACATGAACTTTAATGGTATCCCAGTCTTAATCCGTAGGGTTCAATATTGAGTTGGCCCACCCTTTGCAGCTATAACAGCTTTAGTTCTTCTGGGAAGGCTTTCCACAAGGTTTAGGAGTGTGTTTATGGGAATGTTTGACCATTCTTCTAGAAGCGCATTTGTGACGTCTGGTACTGATGTTGGACGAGAAGGCCTGGCTCGTAGTCCCTGCTCTAATTCATCCCAAATGTGTTCTATCAGGTTGTGCAGGCCAGTCAAGTTCCTCCACTCCAAACTCGCTCATCCATATGTGAGAGTGAAAGGCCCTGTCTCGGTGAAATTGAGTTTAAAATGGACACGAGACTCTCAAAGAGACAGTTTGAGAAGCTTTGTGAGCAGAGAAAATGATGTTTTACATTTTCTCTGGATTCAGTAAGTCTGGATCGGGGCTGGAGACTTAAAGTGGTTGTAAACCCACTAATCATTTTTTTTTTTTTCAGCCAACCTGCAAGAGAAAGGCATAATGAGCTAGTATGACTAGCATACTAGCTCATTATGTACCACTTACCTTAGATCGGGGCCCCCGAAGCAGTCCGCGTCCCTCACTGCAGACGCAGCCATCACTGCGGCGATAGCCGGAATGTTACTTCCGGGTATCGCCGCACCAGCCAATCACAGTGCCGCTCCGGCGCTGTGATTGGCCGGAGCGGCGAAGACGTGACTCCGCGCATGCGCGCGGGAGCCGTCACATTCGGCTACGCCCAGCGATTGCTGGGAAGTAGCCAATTTTGTGAATGGGATTAACCCCATGAATGCACCTGTCATTTTTAGTAAATATCTCCTATATTTCTTGCATCTACAGGTAAGCCTTAATCTAGGCTTACCTGTAGGTGCAAGTTGAAAAAGTGGGTTTACAACCACTTTAAAGACTCCAAAGAGCATTGAGTGGGATGGAATCTCTAGTCCTGTGTCCAGATTTTCAGGATAAAACTGCAGGTTTTGCGTGTGTGTCCAGGTGCACATACTCGTTATAAGGCAGATCTGAACATGGCTCAGAGGAGGTGGAGTGGGAACATTTGCTGTAGCCAGGAGGGAAGTGTGCTCCTATTTAGGAACTGAGGCAATATCCTTGAGATGGCACTCCCTGTGGGAGAGGTTCCAGGTCAGTGGACGGAGAGCATTGGGTCAGCTGATAGAGTCTGGGAGGCCATAGCTGAGACAACTGGGAGAGACAGTCCAGGGGACCAGAGGAAGCTGTGAGGCTCAAAAGGAATGGCAAAGCCTGCAGTTTTAAGAGAACCCTTCCTAGAGGCCAGGAGTGGGCCTCCGCAGCTTTGTACTGTGACCCAAAGCTGAGTGAGCCTTGAGAGGCAGGTGGCTTAGCATTTTAGTTTTGTTGTATTTTTTTCTGGAGAAGAACCCCTGTGTGGGCAACCCATGCATGTATGAACTTTAATTTTTGTTACTTTTAATAAAAGTGGGCTACCAAGCCCTAAAACCTGAAGTTCCTGTTGCCTGTCAACTCACTGAAAATGCATCTACCACTGAGCTAGACATCCCCCGTATTACATAGTTACATAGTTACATAGTAGGTAAGGTTGAAAAAAGATCATAGTCCATCCAGTTCAACCTGTGTAGGTGTACCTGTGTCAGTGTCTATAATAATCTCCCGTATCCCTGTATGTTGTGTTTTTTTAAGATGTACATCCAAGAGTCTTTTAAAAATATCCATACTCCCTGCAGCCACCACCAATTTTGAAAGAGAGTTCCACATCCTTATTGCCCTGACAGTGAAGACCCCCCTGCCCAGTCGAAGGTTAAACCGCTTCTCCTCCAATCTCAATGTGTGGCCCCATGTCCTCATACACTCCCTGGGACTGAATTGTTTTTTCTATGCTGGGATCCCCATTGAGGTATTCGTAGATCACTATCATGTCCCCCCCTTAATCGTCGCTTCTCCAGCAAGAATAAATTTAGTGTTTGGAGCCGATCCTCGTAATTGAGGTCCTCCAGTCCTCTTATTCATTTCATTGCCCTTCTTTGGACTCTCTCCAGTTCCAGCACATCCCTTCTGAGGACCGGTGACCATAACTGGACAGAGTACTCCAGATGTGGCCTAACCAGAGTTTTATAAAGTGGCAGGATTATAGTTTTATCCCTGGAGTATATCCCTTTTTTTATGCATGCTAATATTCTGCCTGCTTTGGTAGCCACAGCTTGACATTGCATGCTATTACTCAATATGTCATCTACTAGGACCCCCAGATCTTTCTCCATCTTTGATAATCTCAGAGGTTTTCCACCTAGTGAATAATTTGCATTTATGTCTCTTGTCCCCAAGTGCATTATTTTAAATTTCTTCACATTAAACCTCATTTGCCATTTGTCTTTCCACTCCATAATTTTATTCAGGTTATTCTGCAAAATTTCTATGTCCTGATGTGAGTTTATTGCTCTACTTATTTTTGTGTCATCCACAAAAACTGAGATCAAGCAATTTATCCCATTCTCTATATAATTTATAAATAAATTTAATATAATTGGTCCCAACACAGAACCCTGGGGCACTCCACTTACCACTCCAGACCAGTCTGAGTACACCACCCTTTGGGCACATCCCTGTAACCAGTTTTTTACCTAAGCACAAACCTTATGGTCTATGCCTGCAGATCTCAGCTTGTATATGAATCGTTTATGGGGTCTGTAGCAAATGCTTTTGCAAAATCCAGATGCACAAAGTCCACAGGCCTCCCCCTATCAAGATGGCAGCTCACTTCCTCATAGAATGTTAGTAGATTGGTCTGACAAGAACGACCTTTTGAAAGACCTTTACCAATGACCTTTCGTAAACCCATGCTAATTACCGCTAATGATATTATTTTCCTCTGTAAATCTTTGGATATAGTCCCTAATCACCCCTTACAATAATCTACCCACTATTGATGTTAAGCTGACTTGCCTATAATTCCCAGGAATATGACTCTGCCCTTTCTTGAATATTGGTACCACATGTTCTACAAAAGGTTGGTACCATTCCTGTCATTATGCTATCCACAAATATTAAGAACAATGGCCTGGTGAGTTCTCTGAGGACTCTCGGGTGTAAGCCATCTGGTCCAGGTAATTTATTTGGGTTAAGTTTATTAAGTCTTTCCCTGACTCTGGCCTCAGTTAGCTACGAGTGGATGCCCTGTGTTATACATGTCCTGTATTACACATGTCTTTATGGATCTTTGAGGCACTGTGAGGCAGGACACTGGTGGTGACCTGGCTTTTAAGCTCTTGAGGCAAGTGAGGATGTAACCCCGTTAAAGGATATGTTTTATGGGCAGCGAGTTGAACGTTTGATTTTTGTACCCAGATTTTGGACTGTTTTGTTTCCTGTCTGGCTGAAAAAAACTGTTTTGTTTGTTTGTCCTGGGCCAGAGCAGCACAGACTCTTCAAACCTCTGAAGGCAACATGAAAAAGGTTATAAAATCCCTAGTTCACAGCACATGGTCCATCAGAAGGCCACATGGGTGCAAATACAGGCCCAGCAGCAGGCTTCTGCAGAAGACAACCATCACCATGTGGTAATTCAGGTGCCCCATGAAGAAATGCAGGCATGCTATGAAGAGGAGATGGCTCAGCAGCGAGGCCTTGCAGAAGCAGTCGCAACGCAGCAGGAATGTGCCCATTTGCTGGCTACCCAGCTGGAAGCCCAGCAAGATGCTACTCATGCACAAATGGCCACCTTGCAGGAAGAGTTGCAGTGTTTCTCCCAAGAACTGGAGCAAGCGACTGTTGCTCCTAGAAAACATGAGAACCAGCCAATACCAGTAATGGCAGCATTTCTGGCCACTTTTGAGAGCAATGTGGAGAGAGAACTAGCCCCAAAACCAAAGGGCTTGTCTCATCACCCTTTTCTCACTGAGGATCCATAAAAGTACCATTTCCACCTACTATCTGGTGACATCAAGAACTATGAACAATGGAAGATCCCGGCCCAATTTGGGATAACTACTGCTGTATGGACCCAAAGAGTACACCGCTAGAGGTATCACCCATACCATTGACGCAGGTCCTATATGCATGACCTGGTCCAGTTGGTCCAAAAATAGCTACAGCTAGAAGTGTTTTTGGTCCTTGGATGTTATAGTGTGTTGTGTTGGGCTTAGGTCCCTGATAAGCAACCTATAGCACTAGGTGAGCCATGGAGACCTCAAGACAGCAGGTCAACTTGTAAAAATGGTCAAGAGATACACTATGGTTTAGGGCCTGCTAGGACCTTTCAAGTCCTGAGGAACCCTACCAGTGCGGAAAGTAAATCCATCACCACACCCGAGCACTCGCACTTAGCCAGGGAGCAACTGCCCCGTGTCCCAGAGTTATACTCCAGCACAGAGGAATGAGAACATGCTGTGCTGGCAGTATCAATCCTGGGGCCATGTCCAGGCTCAGTGTCCCCTACAGCAGGAACCCAAGGAATGTGAGCCTACACAGAGGATGGCCTTCTGTGCCACCCACCTGGATCTGTCTGAGGTGCAGTAGGAATGCGACCAACTTTATGCCCAGCCCATGCTATACCTAGGTACTATGGTAACCCATACTGGGTAGAGAGGAGAGGCCCTGTAACTAAGAACCTGCAGGTAGTGCGTATATATGGTGATACTGGAGAGTATCTGCTGGTTCCAGTGACAATAACCACTGCGTGTTGTACGGTTACCCAGGAGGCTGGGGGGGTACGTCACTTGATCCATGATATCTAGTGATGGGCGAACGGTTCGGGCCGTGCATTGGCTCAGGCCCAAACAGCACCCGTTCAGGTGTTTGCCGAACACTCAAATTTGCAAAGCTCTCGGCGGGATGTTCGCTTGTCCAGCACCCCACAATGTACTGCTCGCTCCACAGTGCATTCTATGCCCTGATTGGCTGAAGCAATGCACATGACTGCTGGTCAGGTGCAAGGCTTTGCACTATCAGAGCACAGTGAATAGCTGGTTTGTAAAGTAGTGGGCTGGCACGTCCTTAACAACAGATGTGTCATCAGCTGCAAGCGGGCTTCTAGCTGAGGCTTCAGCTGGGGGGGGCTTATTAACAAATGTTTAATCCTGGAGTTCACTTTGGTCTGGAGAAGTTCGCTGGAGAGTGCCAGGTGGAAGTTGGGGGAAATGTGTCCAGTTGTCCTATGGTAGTGTGAGTTTGTTTCTCCTTCACTAGAGAGTGCCTGGTGGATATCGAAAGAAGACAACTGATGATCTTGTGGCCGGATGAGTAACTGACCCTTACTGGAAGTTAGCGACTGTGTGCGGTTTTTGGTCCTTTGGAAAAAAAAGAAAAGAAAAGTCCTAGTTACCTGTCAGCATTGGAGCCTCTGTAAAACATTTTTAGCGTAGCTCAGAAAGCTAGAGAAGAGTCCTCAAAGTGTTCAGTTCTTCAGTTCTAGGGTATCCCATATGCCTTAACCCCATCCAACTTCTATGTTCCAACAAAACCCTAAAAAGACACCCGTAGACTGTTCCTTTGAGCCAGTGAAGTAGTGGAGAAATGCTATTTGCCTGGTTATGTGTGTCCTAACTGGAGGAATAAGGCCACTTTCATCTGTGGCTCTTTTGGGGTGCACTACATAAATAGATATTATATATTTTTATGTAAGTAAGTACTAGGTATTTTTTTTACAGGTATAGTAAGCAAAAAACAACAAATAACTCTTCACAATACTTGGTCAGAATTATAACATTCAATAGCAAAATATAATGATGAGTATATACCTTTATTACATTCTCGAAACTAATACTAAGTTGTGTTAACAAGTAATTTAAAGTATACTTTTAATTTTCTTTATGTACAACAACCAACAAAACTTTGTGTAAATTATCTATGTCCTCTGGGAAATTTTACCAGTGTGCTAAATATGTACTCAGCGTCATGCCTACAAGGTGTTGTCTTTATAATAAAAGGATGCCTTTCCTAACAATCAGACATTCTTTGTGCTTTTTTTTTGTTGATTTAAGTTAATGCTGTTGATTTGATTTCTTTTTTGCTTTTTCTTCTTGGTTGTTAAAAAATCAGTCTCCCCTCAAATGTATTAAATAGGCACGGCTTAGCAAAGGTAAGATTGTACGTGTGTATATATATATATATATAATATTTATATATATATATATATATACACTGTATATATATGTGTGTGTATATATATATATTTTTATTTATGAATAAAAAAATAATATCTTAAAACATGAAGACAATTAAAAGGATTCTACAGGACATGCATTAAATACAGCAGACAAAGTAGGGTTTATGAAGTATGCCTATGATAAAGCGGTATTAAACCCAAAATCAAAAATGTGTTATATTGCAGCTTAACAATCAATAGATGTGGTGGATACATTTGATTTATTTTCTTTGGCCTGTTTTCACCTGGTGATCTAGCCAGTAACACACCTCTAGTATCAGTGAGACACAACTCTGAAGGGATGAGCGCTGGAGCCACAGCAGCATTGTCAGTCTGTGGAGAGGTGAGTGTTAGATGTTCTAGCAAAGTGGCTCTCAACCTTCTAGAGCGGTGCCCCTTTGATAAAATTCCCCAAGTTGTGGGGACCCCTAACAGTAAAATAATTTTCGTAGCGTGGGTTGTCAGCACCCAAGGCAAGACAAGTAATTTGCATTGCATTGTGCTGGCAGGGAGTTAGGATCAGTGGCAATGCTGGGGGGGAGTTCTGATCAGTCAACTTAGGTGCTCTTGATCAAGGTCATCTGCTGATCTGAGAACTGTAGTGGGGACTTTTAATGGCAACTATAATCACAGGTAGTGTTACTCACTGTGTCTCCGACTTTGTGGTGTCTCATAGCAGTGACACCTATTTGCTGAAATCAGGAGATAGGGTCTCCTCCAGACCCTCCCACTTCACGTTCCTCACTTCACGTGACCTCTAGTCTCTGCCCCCCAGCCATGCCGTGAACTGAATGGGTGGCTGCGAAGAGGCTGAGTGGGCGGCCGCAGGCTCCAGGGACAGCCCTGCTGGGCAGGCGCAAAAGCTGGGAGAGCGGTGTGGGCTTCAGGAACAGCACAGGATTCGGTGACCCATGGCAAATCATCATTTAACCCCCGAGGGGGTCCCAACCCCCAGGTTGAGAACCACTGTTCTAGCAGATTAAATATACTAACAAATTGAAGCCAAACTCCAGCTCACATTTTATAATCAGTTTCAACAAACTTTTTTTTTCCTTTTTGGCATAAATGTTTTGCAATAATAAATAAAAGCTGAATATTTTAATCACCCCTGCCAGTGTAAAGTAGTGTCTCATCCCTGTAATCTCATACATTCTGCTGGAGAGTTTGTGCTTTTGAGAAACAAAAGACTTGCTGGCTGGATCACCAGATGAAAAGGGATTAAAGAAGCTTTAAAAACTGAAACAAATGCAGCCATCACATCTGGTAAGCTGCAATGTAATAAATACCGTATTTATTGGTGTATAACACGCACAGGTGTATAACACGCACCCTAACTTTAAGAGGGAAGTTTCAGGAAAATAACTTTCCACAGCCCCCTGCGCATAACACACAGGCACAGTTTACCCTCTATTTTCTGGGTAAAAAAGTGAATGTTATACGCCAATAAATACAGTATTTGCTTTTGGGTTTAATAATACTTTAAAACGTAAGACTTATATTAATGTAGGGTTTGGTGGCATCCATGTTAATTTTTTTTTATTATTATTATAATTTTTACCATTATTAGTATTATTATCATTATTATTATTATTTTTATCAATCGTATTTTAATAAATTCTTGAAGTTGCAAAACAAGTAATATCAATACAATTATGCTACCGATATGTAGAGAACATAGATTTCAAATAATAACATTCCAAGAGTTGGTGTCCAATCTTGGACATACAGTATGGTCAATTTTTAAAACATTTTGACAAGAA
The DNA here is from genome assembly GCA_029206835.1 of Rana muscosa. Classification (NCBI taxonomy): domain Eukaryota; kingdom Metazoa; phylum Chordata; class Amphibia; order Anura; family Ranidae; genus Rana; species Rana muscosa. Next base: position 361,779,894 of record CM055118.1, on the reverse strand, counting down.
AAGAAAAAGAAAACAAACGGTCATAATGACCCAAACATTAGCTTACCGTTTTAGTTTTTTTTTTTACCCAAAAAATGTATTAGAATTTTCCAATAAACAGACAACAGCATGCAGTAATTAGGATACAGGTTACAATTCAAACACCGTGGAGTTTCTCGTGTATTTGGCTATTTTCGCTGCGACGTTTAGAAAGTGCTTTATTTGCATATAGGACCAGAAGGGAAAAGATTTAGTAGTAGACATCTGGGCAAGCTCTTGTAGCCTCAGGAACTTGCCCCTGTGAAAGAAATGCTTAGCCTGCATCTTTGCGTGTGGCCATTCTGATGAAAGATAGGTTTTCTGTAGACCCGGAGGGAAGTCTGGGTTATCTCTAATGGGGGTAATCGGGCAAACCATGTCTGAAAGTGCATGGGCTCTACACACACTATCATAGGCCAGGAGTGTTGCCCCAACAAGAGGGTGGGCATGAAGTTTAGGTGGTACGTGCTGCTTAGAGACCCAGGGAGTTGAGCCAAGCTCAGTACCCACTGTCAGTCTCTCAAGATTCACCCAGCTTTGGGGGCGTGTCCGGACGTGAGCTGCGAAAGACGTGGTTCTGAGGAGCTCCGCCAACAGCAAACTTTATCTAATGCCATCCGGAGCTTATACTCACGGCCCAAACCCCCAAAACAGTGATCCAGGCTCCAGGGTATCCCCTGCATCGGCCTAGTACCAAATTAGTGATCCTGACCGCCAGATTGCTTCGCTATATGGCCCGCGGCCGCATCAGCTTACCAGAGCCCCGCCGCCATCTTGCGGCCTACGAGATCTCTGCATCCTCGGCGCTCGAGTACCGCGATCCACCCGGCAAGCGGCGACCACACTCCTCCACACCAGAGGAGGGCCTTCCTCGCGCAATCCAGCGCTGAATCACAAGAGGGCCACCATAAGCAACTTGTAAAGCACATCACGGCAGAAATTCAGATGAGAGGCGGCCATCTTGCTACACCCCGGAGCCCACAGTAGCCTCCCCACCCCTTGTAAGCCTGCGGGACTACAACAACATCCGGCCCGCACAGGGGGTGTTCTCGGCCGGGGATTTAAGGAACCTCCAGTCCAGTGTTTACCCTGGTGATCGCCAAGACCCTGTCCCCATAGACAATTGTGGCGGCCATCTTGCTGCACCCAGCAGCAGTGTAGCCAGGACTCCACAGGTTCTTATAAGACACTCTGCAGAGACTCTTGAACTACCCAGCAGATTGATCTACCAACAATAGTTCCCATCATAGGACCCCCTTACTTTCTGCCTCAAGAGACACTGCTTTCCACATCACTTCACTCCTAGGAGCGGCCATCTTGCTACACCTACACCCCATTAACCAGTTCTCCCTGGCTCCTAATTGTTCAACCCTTACTCTGATAGCCACATAGCCCCCTCATCAAGAAGTACATACCATTATTACAGACATGTAATGAGTCATTAACCTGGGATATACGAGACAGGATGAGCTAAAAGACACAATCAAAACTTTGAGGGGGCGCATGCGCGGCGCGATGCAGATCACCAATTTTAATTAAACACTCCATCAGATCAGCAAGGATTTAACCCACACTGCATTGATTAACCTCCACAAACTGCTATATTTTTTATAATCCACCTTGCAGTTCACACTAGTGCATGCCGTCGGGCAAGAAGGCGTACAATCGCCATGCGCAACAGCACTCTTTGATCACATACCCACTGCGCAACAAGGAGCAGAAAAGGATGGCCCATAAAGGCGCTGGTTCTCCGCCGGTACAATCTCCTACAGCTACCAGTGTTCCTCAGCAGAAATCTGCTTCCACGCATAACAATAGTGATCTCTCCTCTCAGATCACAAAATCGGATTTGGACTCCAGCTTAACCAAAATCTACGAAAAACTTGTAGACAAGATACAGTGTGAACTCCAAAAAACAACAAACACACTCACACAAGAAATAGCAACCCTGGGAGGTCGCACAGATATTCTAGAAACCAAACCACGACAAGCTCTCACTTGCGCACAACGATCTTAGAAAGGACTTTGAACTTTTAGCTGAAAACTACACATACTTACAATCGCAAGTGGAAGATTTGGACAATTGCAACAGAAGAAACAACCTAAGGATTCGTGGTATTCCAGAATCAGTCACTGAACTGATGCCTGCAGTATCTATCAATCTCCTCCCTGAATCACCCCCATCCTCATTTGCGTGTGACAGAATTCATAGGGCCCTGCGTCCTAAACCGCCCCCAGACAAACCTCCACGTGACATCATTCTATGCTTGAAAGATTTCATCACTAAGGAAAACATATTAAGAGCATCCAGAAATATGCATAACATAGAATTGGAGGGCACCAAAATCCAAATATTTCCAGATATCTCACAAGCTACCCTGGAAAGGAGACGCAAAATGAAGGAGATAACTTCAGTATTACAATCAGCTCATATTAGATACCGGTGGGGTTTTCTATTTAAGTTGACAGTGCCACACAACGGCACAACCTATACAGTATTCAACACCTCAGAAGGCAATGATCTCCTTGTGAAGTTAGGTCTTTTAGATCCGGGAACAAATACAAGACCTTCTGCAACTCCTCACACTTCACCTATCTGGGCCACCCCAGCCACACGTCGTGATCAAAGAAGATGGCGACCATCATTCAGAATTTTAGACGCTTGAAGATAAAGCTGGCTCACAATTGTGGCCCAAAACTTACCCTCCTTCTTTTGTAAAAACCTTACTTTTTTCCTTCCCCCCCTTTTTTTTTTCTCCCTTTTGCAAGGTTCAAAGTACCACTTTTACAGTTCTAAATGTTTGAGGTTGGATTGTCTGATCATAGTAAACAGCTGTACCACACGATTAAATTGTACCGGGTTGGTATTACCATAGTTCCTTCTATACGATATTATATATCTAACATTTTTCTTGCTCCTTTTCTATACTGTTTTGTATGCTAATTTTTTATCAATATATGTAACAGCATGCACTTATATAAAAAATGTTTTGTTTATAGTATCCTCGCTAAGGCTGATCTGCTCCGCCTCCGTTAGTTTGTCCCCCTACTCACAAAAGACTCCAAAAGCATGGTTCAACTAGTAGATACTTTTCTGCAACTGATCCTGCTATCCTTTGTTTTAATTGTGGAAGATCTATTTGTGAGTAATGGACAGTATTGTCCACATCAATATTATTTTCGGTCAGGAAGTGCTTCTCACCCTGACCCCCAAACTATAAAAGTTAATTCTCATAGTCATACTAAAACACTCTATTTCTACAAAATGTTGAAAAGGTCGAACAAACTCTCTTTATCTTACTTAAAACATTGTTATGGAATGTCATTGTACTATACAGTACCGTTATTTTCTATAAGTTTACCAGTTCTAATGTTCTACTGTTCAGGAACCCTATTCTCCATGGTTCTATTGTATAGGTACAAAATGTTATTCAACAAAGAAAGGTCATCTAGAAAATACTTATGCTGGATACGGATGTATATCTTGATATATTATATATACAAAGATACAAATGGCAATACAATGTTTGCTAGTTCCGCCTATATCTCACGTAGTTCTTCACTTTTAATTTTAATGGCGATAATCATATTACTAATTCCACTCCGATTTGGCTATATACTCAAACCTGGGCCTTGTGACCCATTGCCATTTCCTCATAACCACCATCGTCCCTTAATACCATTACAATGGGTCTTAGAGTGATTTCTCACAATGCCCAGGGCATTAATTCGCCTCACAAGAGAAAGAAGGCCTTTCGCCATTACAAAAGATTAGGAGCGGATATAATTTTAATGCAGGAAACTCACTTTGCAACAGACAAACACCCTAAATTTTTTGACAAAAGTTACAGCCAATTTTATTGCACTACTTACAACACAAAATCTAGAGGTGCTGCTATATTCATTAGAAACTCTGTGGTTTTTGAGGTTCAAAACATATTTAAAGATCCAGACAGTCGTTACTTGATCTTGAAAGGTTCAATCAAAGGACGTTCTATCACTATTGCCTCAATTTATGCTCCAAACGATGCCCAGTCAAACTTTTTCATCAAATTTTTTGATACTCTAGACAATTATCACTCCGCACATTTAATAGTGGGTGGGGATTTCAATTTAGCTGCTCACTCAGCTCTAGATAGAAGCAAAGTTGTCCCATCCTCGAAAGCTTTCCCCAAATCCTTGAATAGATCACTATATAATCATCAATTAGTAGACACTTGGAGAGCCCATAACATCGGATCCAAATCTTACACATTCTACTCCCATCCGCACAACAGCTTCGCTCGTCTTGATTACAACTTTTGCACCCCAATCCTACTTGCCAATTCCTCTAAAGCAGATATCCATCCATGTCCTTGGTCCGATCACCACATAGTTTCCTTTGACACCTCACGAATAGGTCTAGCCAACACAACACACTCATGGCGAATAAACGATTCCTTGCTCACAGATCCATCAAGCAACCAACAAATTCTATCTCACCTTGAACAATATTTTGCACATAACGTAGCACCAGACATGTCCCCTACAACTATATGGATGGCGCATAAAGCGGTAATGAGAGGTCACCTGATAAATATCGCCTCAATCAACAACAAATCCAAACTTGCAGATATTAGGTCCCTAACAAAAGATCTAGATCACTTATATCATAGAAACAAGCAGAACCCATCTAGTGACCTACTTAAACAGATTCAAGAGAAACGCACTACCTTAGACACGTTATTAACATCAGATACTGAAAAAGCTCTCAGATGGTCTAAAGCTAGATTCTTACTCAACAACAATTCATATTCCACCATGTTCGCTAAAAAACTAAATCAATCTATGAAACCCCCACACACCTATAAATGAAGGAACCCTTCTGGTAATTTGGTATCCCATCCCAAAGAAGTCATGAAATTGTTCTCAGACTTCTATAAAAATCTTCTGTCCTCACCAAAAACATCCCCAAAACAGTCCTCCTTAGACTGGCTTAATAACATTACGTTACCCACTCTTACTAGAGATCAAAATGAATCTCTCAATGCCCCTTGTTCAGAGATAGAAGTTAACAGAATCATTGGAACAATAAAAATATCCACAGCCCCAGGCCCTGACGGCTATTCCACATCTTACTATAAAAAAATTTCCTCTACCATTACCCCACACCTTACTAAACTGTATAATAATATCTTACAGGGTGGCCAATTCCCACCCGAGATGATTTTGGCCATAATGTCCTTACTTCCCAAACCAAATAAAGATCACTCCACCCCTCAAAACTACCGCCCAATATCAGTTATTAACAACGACCTAAAAATATTTGGCCGTGTATTAGCAGACAGATTATCTGCCGTTATCTCCCCATTAGTTGACCCTGATCAAACAGGCTTCATTCCCAACAGACAAATAACAGACAACATACGACTGACCACAAATATCATTCAAGACTCCAACATTCATTTCAAATCCACACTGCTTCTTGGTCTTGATATACACAAAGCTTTTGACAGCGTTTGCTGGTCATATGTTGACACTCTTCTCCCCAAATATGGCATCAACAATGAATTTCTACATGGCTTTAAGGCTCTCTATCACAACCCACAAACACGCATCAAACTCCCAGGCAACAACTCTGACTTTTTTCCCCTGACTAAAGGTACCAGACAGGGTTGTCCACTCTCTCCTCTACTCTTTGCCCTCGCAATAGAACCCCTCGCCTGCGCAATCAGAAACAATACAGATATTAAAGGATATCTTAAAGGATCCAAAGAATACAAACTGAGTCTTTATGCGGATGACGTCCTTCTATTCATAACTGACCCTCTTATTTCCCTACCTAATCTAACTAAAACCCTGGACGTCTTCCATGACTTGACAGGTCTAGGAGTAAACCTATCTAAGTGCTCGGCTTTACCAATCAACATTCCCCCAGCCTTAATATCTTCACTTAAAGACAAATTCTCATTCAATTGGCACGCGGATTTGTTTAGATACCTAGGTATTCAGATTACACCTTTATATAAAACGTTATATCAAGCAAACTACCCTCCTTTATTTAACAATATTAAAAACCTACTTAAACTATGGTCATCATACCAGATTTCTTTCTCGGGCAGAATAGTAGCCGTAAAAATGATGATATTACCCAAACTTCTATTCTTTTTTAGAGCCCTTCCACTTATTCTACCCAAAAAAACATTAGAATCTTTACAGAGAGAAATCAACAAATTTATATGGCAAAACAAGAAACCCAGATTTAGTTATTCCCTTATGTTTAGACCCCATTTAAAAGGAGGCCTCAGCATTCCAAACCTTTGGCTATATTATTTGTCGGCCAGATTCACCCAATTAGCCCAATGGTATGCCCCTTCATTCCAAATCCCTTGGCTCCTGTTTGAAGAAGAATCTATCCTACCCTACAATTTACAAGGACTTCTCTGGTCCAAAATCATCCAACCACAAAAAATAAGGCCCTTAAACCTCATCGTCACTCACACTCTTCAACTATGGAACAGACAAATCTCTAATTTTAAGTTATCCTCGGATGTCCCCCCCCTGGCTTCCTTTATGGGTGACCCACATTTTTCCCCCCCAGATAGAGCTCAAGATGAAAATTTACTAACGTATTGGAAGTCACATAATCTAATACATTTAAAATCGCTCTCCCAAGACAATGCATTTCTCACTTTCACCAGACTACAAACAAAATACAATATCTCTCCTACTGAACTAGAGATCTATACAAAAATAAGACAATTCTCTGAGAAATATTACTCACTTACACTCCACCCCCCTTATACACAATTTGAGCAAATTTGTATCTCCTCCCCCCGTGACAGGGGTTTAATCTCCAGAATATATAAAAGTTTAAATGAGACCAACATGCCTGATAAATCACATCCCATGCTACAATGGGAATCAGATTTAAATACCTCATTTACTCTTGATCAATGGGATACAATTTTTACAAATCTCCACAAATGTACCAAAACAACCTCGATTAGAGAATCGGCCATCAAACTACTTTATAGATGGTATCTTACCCCTGCTAAACTCAATTCATTTTATCCCTCATTATCCCCACTCTGCTTTAGGGGTTGCCCCACCCAGGGAACACTTTTACATATTTTTTGGGATTGCCCCCACATTAAAGACACTTGGCATAAGGCCAGTATTATAATAGAAAAAATATCCAGTAGAAAGATCTCTCTTACACCCCAAATATGTCTTTTATTCACCCCTATACAGGATATTCCAATGACTAGTACAAGGTTAATCCATACATTCCTCAGCTCCATCCATTGGGCCATAGCATTTAATTGGCGCTCCACTACGGTACCTTGGCCACAAATTCTTAACCGCATGTCGAACATTAAACTTTCTGAAAGAATTCACCACACGTTATATGATTCTATGCCCTTTTACCAAAAAAATTGACTCTCTGGGATGCCACCTCTCTGGTTTAGTACCTTTTTTTTACCTCCTACTCTTAAAATATATGCAATTGTCATTTAGCCTTCTCTCCAATACAGTGCTCCTGGTTGACTTTATTTGAACTATATGCATTTCTATACCTGACTTAACAAAACCCTTTTTCTCTTTCCTCTGTACAATGCTCAATATTAACAACGTTTATATACATACCTGTACCATCATTGTAATTTGTTTTTATACCTTGACCTTTTCTATAATAAAAATCGTTCGTAAACAAAAAAGATTCACCCAGCTTTTACAGCGGGCATGTACTTTCCAATCCACCACCCTAGTCATGTGGACCGCCCAATAATATCTTTGCAAGTCCGGAAGCCCTATTCCACCTTTTTCTTTAGGCAATACTAGTTTCGCCCAGCCTATTCGAGCTGGTTTTTACCCCCATAGGAAGGATCTACACATCTTCCTGTAGACTGTAAAAAAGGAAGGAGGTTCGGGATAGTCTGCATTTTATATAGTAGATGGGGAAGAACCATCATCTTTAGCGTAGAGGCCCATCCAAACCATGAGAGGGTGGGCACATCCCATTTCAGAAGGTCTTGTTGTACTATCTTCAGTTCAGACAGGAACAGACAGGAAGTTTCTGTCATATAGTGTTGTCAATTTACCAGGGAGCTGGATACCTAAGTAGGTGATAGCCTCTGTTTCCCATTTAAACAGGAAATTTGCTTGGCATTGCCGTACCAGGTCATTCGGTAGCGTGACGTTCAGCGCAAACAATTTTGATAGGTTGATTTTTAAATTCGAGATATGCTGAAAGAGGTCTAAGACAGGCATAAGGTTGGGTAGGGATGTCAGTGGCGAAGAAAGAAAGAGCAGGATGTCATCCGCAAAGGCCGCAATGTTCTATTCCCTTTGGTGGACTGCAATACCTTTTATACTCTGGTTAGCCCGGATGCATCTTAATAGTGGTTCCAGGGTAAGAATGTAGAGTAAAGGCGAGAGTGGACACCGTTGCCTAGTGCCATTATGGATGGGGAAGGCGTCCGATAAGTGGCCATTACCCGGACTCTGGCTCTTGGGTTCACCTATAAAGGCACGCATACAACTCCCTAGGCCAAGAGCCCATAACACCGCTTCCATATAGTCCCAGGCCACTCAATCAAATGCCTTCTCCGCGTCCATTGCCAAGGAGAAGCCCTCCTGCTTAGAGGAGGTGAGCCAGTGATGTCGATTCAGAGCCTTTATGGTGTTGTCCCTGGCTTCCCTGCCAGGGACAAAACCAACCTGGTCCAAGCCTACCCATGCGGGTACGTGGAATGCAAGATGGGTAGCCAGTATTTTGGAAAAGAGTTTGACATCTACGTTCAGAAGTGAAATTGGCCGATAGTTAGCTACATTAGTCGGGTCTTTATTTTCTTTGGGTATTACTGTGATATAAGCTTCCCGTAGAGTGTCAGAAGGACAGGAGACCTTGGCCACTGTATTAAAGGCTTTAATAAAGTGTGGGGCAAGAAGATCCGCAAAGCATTTGTAGTACTGCGTCAAAAAGCCATCTGGGCCTGGGCATTTGCCAGGCTTCATGGCTTTCAGAGCTTCCGTCCATTCCTCAGAGGACAACGGGGCTTCCAACGTAATCCGATCGGGCTCCAACAGGGCCCCCGGACTATAAGTGGTAAGAAAGTCCCTTATCAACCGAGAACGTGTCTCAGCCGCTGCTGGGTTCTTAATCGCAGTCTCCCCATTGAGATTGTAGAGTTTGCTATAGAAGCAAAGGAATTGTTGCGCAATGTCATTATTTTTGGAGTGGACCGTCCCCGACGAGTCAGTCACATGATGCACCGTATGGGCTAGGGTACGTTTCTGTGTAAATCTAGCTAGTAGCTTAACCGGTTTGTAGCCCTGTTCATAGAACAATTTGTGTGACAATATGTGGCCCCTTTGCGCTTTCCGAAAGAGTTCCTCCACAAGCAGGACTCGTGTGTCCGCTAACTCCATAGCTACCTGGATAGCCTGAGAACATTTATGTTGGGCTTCCAGCTCAGCTATTTTCTTAGAAAGGGATAGTATTAGCGCTTGATGCTCTTTCTTTTTCCTGGCTGCAATAGCAAGTAAGTGCCCCCATATAACACACTTGTGGGCCTCCCATTGTGTCATGGGAGACACCTCAGGCATGTCATTATGATGAAAATAGTCAATGAGGACCTGCCTGACACTCCCTAGGTCCCCAGGGTCAGCCAGAATGGAAGCATCCAATCTCCATGTCTTTGTGAATTCCACCCTCTGTGGGAATTGTAAGGTTAAGGTAATCGGATGGTGGTCAGAGAGAACCATATTTTCAATGGTCGCATCTGCCAGATAAGTCAGGTCTGATTGGTGGATGAAAAGATAATCCAGCCTCGAATAGCAGTTATGTGGTGACGAAAATAAAGTGTAATCCCTCTCACGGTGATGAAGTGTACGCCATGTGTCATGTAATGTGAGAGAAGCCAATTGAAGCTTCACCTGTCTCAGAGCCGAAAAGGGAAACAAGGAGGTGCCAGTAGAGGTATCCAACAGTGGGTCTAAAGCCATGTTAAAGTCCCCTCCTAAAATCAATAAGCCTGTGTGATTGGAGGCACGTTTCAGCAGGGTCTCTTTCAAGAAGGACACCCTCTTGGAGTTGGGACAGTATATATTTGCTAGGGTCACAGGCTTGTCCTTCCAGGTTCCCTTCAGAAAGATAAACTTGCCCTCAGGGTCCAGCATTCTGTCTGTCAGGTGAAACATGAGTGACTTGGCCATCAAAATAGAGACCCCCTTTGTTTTGGAATCAGCACACGTCGCGTGATATGCTTCAGGGAAACGTTTATTGGCAAGGCGGGGGATTTACCCTGTTTTGAAATGGGTCTCCTGGAAGGAAGATAATTTGTGTTCTGCATCATTGAGCTTCCACTAAAACACTGCTACGCTTCTCCGGCAGATTGAGCATTCAAAGAATACACTTTAAGCGAAAGAGGAGCTGACAAGAGCACTGCAGAAGACATGATAGAATGATGCTAGTGTGCAAGTATAACACCCGGTAGCTGTAGGCGGAGGGGGCACACAGGGAAGGGAGGGGGAGACAACAAAAAGGGCAGAGGGGGGAGCAGAGAAGGACAGAAAGTAAAGAGAGATAAGTAAGCCTAAAGCCTATGAATACTCTTCAGAAGTTTCCAAAAATGGTTGAGGAGATCTACCTGTGTATGGTGTAAACCACCAACTCAGGTACACCGAGGTATATACCGGGAGTGAGTATAGTCCGGCTAACCCACCTATACAACAGGGATCCAGGGGTATAAGGGTAGGAAAGAAAATTTACTGGTAATTTCCAAAGGGGAACCTGCCTCCTTGAGTTGGGAACGAGGTCTAACAACAGGGAATAAACTCGTACATCTACCACCCAGAAACTCCCGGGATGAAGGTCTATGACTGTGGGACAATCCTGAGGTAAGGACTCGATGGATACCTAATCAGGCACACATAAACTAGTAGACCTTCAGCACTAACCAGAGACCCCCCTTCCTCCATTGCCCGGCCAGGGGCCAAGCAACTGAAGGAGTGAGCCACCGCATACACCGTACCTTGACCCTTGTGGGGGTGTACTTCTATATCAATGAAATAAGGAAAACTTGGATTTTTTTTAAGACATTTATGGCAGTATCAAAACCCCAGACCCCTCATCCCCAAGGTTCTAGGATCCAGATTGCGGCCACAGCCATTAACCTGAGGTGACAGAAGCTCCGCGTTCAGGGTCTCACCCTGATGAAGGGGATTGTCAAACTTTATAACAGGAGAAGAGAACACCCTCCTTTCATAATCACACACTTAAAACAAGAAAAAACATTCTGAACATTAAAGTAATTACCAAGTACAAAAATACAAACACCGTATTGTTGATAATGTGCCAGGGCCTTACATGTTACTTGCACTTTCCCTCCTGTCATCACTCCCCCTCCCCCACCTAGTCCTCCTAGGCACACAAAAATAGGGGGGAGAGACCGGTAACTCAGATACAACTTCCAGCAAAGTAAGGTAGACCACTGGGAGCACTGCTGGAGCTGAGGCCTCATAGTCAATGTTCAACAGCCGGCCAGTGTCTCGAGAGGTCAGGTGTGGGAGCACACGCAGCTCTCAAGGGAAGGACCGCTCATGTGGCCCACATGCTTACCTGTGGGGCCTCAGTGGCAAAGTACCTGAGGGAAGCATAACTTGGAGGGATGCTCCTCCAATCCTATTAGTCACCTTGTCTTATAGCCAGATGGTCAGTTTGCATACTGAGATCTCAGGAACTAACAGGGTTATTACCTAAGGAAGAACGATAACAACTGCTTCCCGGTTCCAGGAGCATACCTGAGAGTCACATCTTAAAGGGATATGAGTCACGCGGCCAATCATGGTATGGCATGGCTATGGTTTTTGCATACCGGCACCTGTAAGCCGAGGGCTGCCCGTATGTCAACGGCCAACAGTTGCTCCAGAAACATAGCGAACAACCGTAAGGCCCTACCTATATAAGCAGAAATACAGAGGTGTTGTAATAATCTCACCCAGCCGTCAGTTCCACTTCTAGCGGTCCATTCTGCGCCGAACAGACAATGGCGATGCATGAGGGCTCTCTTCTGTCTCCATATCCCCACGAATCCTCGGAGGGGAGTTGGCAGACGTTCTGCGACGCCTCTGTCTGTGACTTTGCATTCTCGGAGTATCATCAGGATGTGTGGGGATCCAAGGGTCTGGTTGCATGAATGCGCTGTACCAATCCGGGACCTCCATCAGCGGGATGCCAAGGGTTTTAACAGAAGGAGTGTAGATCAGCTGGAGTTCCCAGCTGCGCCGTGCGATTTCCAGCGGTTGCCTGTAGACAGAAGAGGAATTTCCATCTATAGGCGATGCGTCTGTCACGCAGTGTCTGCAGCAGGGGGCGCATATCTCTCCTATGTTGCAGAGTGATTGCAGATAAATCTTGGTATAACTGAATACATGCACCATCATGTTCCAGGCGTTCGTGGTTGCGAGGCAGGCGCAATATTTCCTCTTTTTGCGTAAAACTGACCAGGCAGCACACCACATCTCTGGGGGGGTCAGTGTCTCTACCTCTCAGTCTGAGTGCTCTGTGGCACATCTCCATCTCCACTGGAGCATCAGGCGGCCGACCCAGCAGGGCATTAAGATGGCCCACACCACAGGTTGCAGCTGGGATCCTTCCACTATCTCCGGTACACATCTCACCCTCAAGTTGCACCTGCGACCCCTGTTATCCAAATCCTCCATGTGCCTGTGCATATCTATCAGATGCTGAGCGTGCACACTGACTACCTTCTGCACTTGCTGAATGGCAGACCCCTGTGTCATGGCGGCTGTCTCCACATGCTCCAGCCTTGAGACTACTGCTCTGATCTCTGCCTTGAGATCAGAAACGGACGCAAAAAGGGAGTTCTTAATGTCCTGTGCGATCACCTGGAGATCAGACATGCACAGTGGGGGAGCAGTGTGGATGGCGGACTTATTTGCAGCCAGGGCACCGGTGCCCGAAGAGTCCGCGGTGAACGCGTAACTCGCCTCCGAGGCTTGGGATGCGGCCTGTGATTCCCCATGCTGAGTCCGAAACATCGCCGGTATGTTCTGGCTCAGTTGCGTGGCCGGGTCCTGCTGCGCCCGGCTGCTCGACGAACTCCTCCCGGCCAAATTCGAGTGACGCGAACGGCCCACAATGCACTACGCCATCGCAGTGTCATCCAGGCGCTGTGATTGGCCAAGCATGCACTGTGACCCCGCATGCTTGGCCAATCACAGCGCCGGCAGCGAGGAGAGCAATGATTGGCCACAGGCAGGATGCCTGTGGCCAATTATTGCTGAGGGGGTTTAGTACACGCCCCACACTATAAAAGGCCACCAGCGCGGCGGCCTTGTGTACTGTTCCGGAGCAGGGAAAGAGAAGCATAGGCAGGGACAGTGTCATTATTTTTCCTTTACTAATCCTGGATTCCTTGTGTTTAGGGACAAATAAGGATAGGTAGGGAGAGTGTCAGTGACAGTGTGCTATTCTGTGCTAATCCTTGTTTGTAGGGACAGAGAGGTACAGTGAGGGAAAGTGTCAGTGTGCTATTCTGTTCTAAACCAATCTTGCTGAACCATATTTTCAATCCTTGAGTTTAGGGACAGAGAGGTACAGTGAGGGAAAGTGTCAGTGTGCTATTATGTGCTAATCCTTGTTTGTAGGGACAGAGAGGTACAGTGAGGGAAAGTGTCAGTGTGCTATTCTGTGCTAATCCTTGTTTGTAGGGACAGAGAGGTACAGTGAGGGAAAGTGTCAGTGTGTTCCATCTCTGTGCTAATCCTTGTTTGTAGGGACAGAGAGGTACAGTGAGGGAAAGTGTCAGTGTGCTATTCTGTGCTAATCCTTGTTTGTAGGGACAGAGAGGGACAGTGAGGGAAAGTGTCAGTGTGTTCCATCTCTGTGCTAATCCTTGTTTGTAGGGACAGAGAGGTACAGTGAGGGAAAGTGTCAGTGTGCTATTCTGTGCTAATCCTTGTTTGTAGGGACAGAGAGGGACAGTGAGGGAAAGTGTCAGTGTGCTATTCTGTTCTAAACCTATTTTGCTGAACCATATTTTCAATCCTTGAGTTTAGGGACAGAGAGGTGCAGTGAGTGAAACTGACAGTGTGCTATTCTGTCCTAAACCTATTTTGCTGAACCATATTTTCAATCCTTGAGTTTAGGGACAGAGAGGTACAGTGAGTGAAACTGTCAGTGTGCTATTCTGTTCTAAACCTATTTTGCTGAACCATATTTTCAATCCTTGAGTTTAGGGATAGAGAGGTACAGTGAGTGAAACTGTCAGTGTGCTATTCTGTTCTAAACCTATTTTGCTGAACCATATTTTCAATCCTTGAGTTTAGGGACAGAGAGGTACAGTGAGTGAAACTGACAGTGTGCTATTCTGTTCTAAACCTATTTTGCTGAACCATATTTTCAATCCTTGAGTTTAGGGACAGAGAGGTACAGTGAGTGAAACTGACAGTGTGCTATTCTGTTCTAAACCTATTTTGCTGAACCATATTTTCAATCCTTGAGTTTAGGGACAGAGAGGTACAGTGAGTGAAACTGTCAGTGTGCTATTCTGTTCTAAACCTATTTTGCTGAACCATATTTTCAATCCTTGAGTTTAGGGACAGAGGGGTACAGTGAGTGAAACTGACAGTGTGCTATTCTGTTCTAAACCTATTTTGCTGAACCATATTTTCAATCCTTGAGTTTAGGGGCAGAGAGGTACAGTGAGTGAAACTGTCAGTGTGCTATTCTGTTCTAAACCTATTTTGCTGAACCATATTTTCAATCCTTGAGTTTAGGGACAGAGAGGTACAGTGAGTGAAACTGACAGTGTGCTATTCTGTTCTAAACCTATTTTGCAGAACCATATTTTCAATCCTTGAGTTTAGGGACAGAGAGGTACAGTGAGTGAAACTGACAGTGTGCTATTCTGTTCTAAACCAATTTTGCTGTTCCATATTTTCAATCCTTGAGTTTAGGGACACAGAAGGACACTCGTAGAAATTATCAGTGTGCTATTCTGTGCTAAATCTTGTTTGTAGGGAGGGACAGAGTAGGACAGTGAGGGAAAGTGTCAGTGTGCTATTCTGTTCTAAACCAATTTTGCTGTTCCATATTTTCAATCCTTGAGTTTAGGGACAGAGAAGGACACTCGTGGAAATTATCAGTGTGCTATTCTGTGCTAAATCTTGTTTGTAGGGAGGGACAGAGTAGGACAGTGAGGGAAAGTGTCAGTGTGCTATTCTGTTCTAAACCTATTTTGCTGAACCATATTTCCAATCCTTGAGTTTAGGGACAGAGAGGTACAGTGAGTGAAACTGTCAGTGTGCTATTCTGTTCTAAACCTATTTTGCTGAACCATATTTTCAATCCTTGAGTTTAGGGACAGAGAGATACAGTGAGTGAAACTGACAGTGTGCTATTCTGTTCTAAACCTATTTTGCTGAACCAAATTTTCAATCCTTGAGTTTAGGGACAGAGAGGTACAGTGAGTGAAACTGTCAGTGTGCTATTCTGTTCTAAACCTATTTTGCTGAACCATATTTTCAATCCTTGAGTTTAGGGACAGAGAGGTACAGTGAGTGAAACTGACAGTGTGCTATTCTGTTCTAAACCAATTTTGCTGTTCCATATTTTCAAACCTTGAGTTTAGGGACAGAGAAGGACACTCATAGAAATTATCAGTGTGCTATTCTGTGCTAAATCTTGTTTGTAGGGAGGGACAGAGTAGGACAGTGAGGGAAAGTGTCAGTGTGCTATTCTGTTCTAAACCAATTTTGCTGTTCCATATTTTCAATCCTTGAGTTTAGGGACAGAGAAGGACACTCGTGGAAATTATTAGTGTGCTATTCTGTGCTAAATCTTGTTTGTAGGGAGGGACAGAGTAGGACAGTGAGGGAAAGTGTCAGTGTGCTATTCTGTTCTAAACCAATTTTGCTGTTCCATATTTTCAATCCTTGTGTTTAGGGACAGAGAAGGATAGGCAGGGGACAGTGTCAGTGTCATTGTTGCTAAGCCTCCTGCACAGTATACACCTGAAGGTAGCCCTTTCTGCTCTTTTTCCCATCTCCCTGCAGGCCATCCATTAAAATGTCTGGAAGGCAAACAAGGAGAGGCAGACAGTCAGGAGGCAAAAAAAGAGGGCAAGCAGGCTCTGTGTCTGGGGGAAACAGTGCTGGTCGTCGACGCGGTGCATTGTCATCAGCACATGGCCATGGGACACGCTTGTCCTTCTTTTCGGCAGCTGGACATGTTGAGCCACATCATGCCGAAGACTTGGTAGAGTGGATGACCAAGCCCACCTCATCCTCCTCATCCTCTCTCACCCAGGCTCAGGGTACTGGCAAAGCAGCTGCCAAAGCGTCCTCTTCTCTGGTATCATTATCTTCATTAGTCAATCCTTCCCTAGACCCACCATGTCCTCCTCCTGAGGAGTCCCCCGAACTGTTTGAGCACAGTGTTGGGTACATGCTTCAGGAGGATGCCCAGCGTTTGGAAGGATCTGATGATGATATCCAGCTAGAGGAAGGCAGCAGCGTGAGAGCAGAGAGAGGGGATGCTCAAGAAGGACACCAATCTGGCAGTCATGCTCCAGCAGCTGCAGCATACTGCCAGATTGGCTCCAGTGATGAGGAGGGAGGGGATGATGAGGTCACTGACTCCACGTGGGTGCCTAATAGGAGAGAGGAGGAGGAGGATGAGGAGGAGGCACATCTCCAATGAGGCAGGATGCCCTTGAGTGGCCAGCGTATGGGCAGCACACCAACGGAATCACACCGCAGAGCTCCGCCTGTGCAGGGCGCTGCCTCTGCCCGTCATTCAAAAAGTTATTTGGTGTGGGCCTTTTTTGAGGCGAGTGCATCAGATCGCACAGCTGCTGTTTGCAACATATGTCTCAAGCGTATATCGCGTGGCCAAAACATCAGCCGCTTGGGCACCACATGCTTGATCAGACATATGTTGACCTGCCATGCAGCTCGTTGGCAAGCCTACCTTAAAGACCCACACCAAAGAACAAAGCTGACCTCTTCTTGCACCGCATCAGCTGGGATCTCCAACCCCACTATACCTTCACTCCTCTCTGAAACCTGCTCTGAGAGGAATGAAGGTGTAGAATTAGGTGTGTCACAGGCAAGTACTTGCGGGCACTCTGCTAGCAGTACACCAACGTCCGATTCTAGCAGGCAAATTTCCCTGCCCCAGCTGCTGGACCATCAAAAGAAGTTCACTCCCAGCCATCCACTTGCCCAGCGGTTGAATGCTAGCTTGGCTAAATTGCTAGCGCTTCAACTGCTGCCTTTTCAGTTGGTAGACTCGGCCCCCTTCCGTGAGTTTGTGCAATGTGCGGTTCCTCAGTGGCAGGTTCCCAAACGCCACTTTTTCGCACGGAAGGCGATTCCGGCTCTCTACAGGCATGTGGAAGGCAATGTCTTGGCCTCGCTGGACAGGGCGGTCAGCGGTAAGGTGCATATTACCGCTGACTCATGGTCCAGCAGGCATGGACAGGGACGTTACCTTTCTTTCACGGCCCATTGGGTCACTCTTTTGGCAGCTGGGAAGGATGCAGGACAAGTTGCAGTAGTGTTGGAGGTTGTTCCACCGCCACGCCTCCAAAATGCTACTACTGGTTGTGACACACCTCTCTCCTCCACCCCCTCCTCTTCTTCTTCCTCCATGGCCTCTTCCTGTGGTTTGTCCTCGGAACCAGCGGTGCTCCGTAGGCGTTCAAGGGGCTACGCAAGTACGCAGGCAAAAAGATGCCATGCCGTGCTTGCGCTGGTGTGTTTGGGGGACAGGAGCCACACTGGGGCAGAGGTCCTGTCTGCTCTGCAGGGGCAGGCCGAGAGGTGGTTGACGCCACGCCAGCTTAAGCCAGGAATGGTGGTTTGCGACAATGGCACCAACCTCCTCTCCGCCCTCCGACAGGGACAACTGACCCATGTGCCCTGTATGGCTCACGTCCTTAACCTGGTGGTGCAGCGGTTCTTGGGCAGGTACCCGGGCTTACAGGATGTCCTGAGGCAGGCCAGGAAAGTCTGTGTGCATTTCCGCAGATCTTATAATGCCAGTGCTCGCCTGGCTGAGCTGCAAAAGGAGTTGAACCTGCCCAAGAACCGCCTTATATGTGACATGCCCACCAGGTGGAACTCAACGTTGGCCATGCTGCAGCGGCTGCACACGCAGCAGAGGGCCATCAATGAGTACCTGTGCGACTACGGCACCAGGACAGGGTCAGGGGAGCTCGGGTTTTTTTCACCACGCCAGTGGGGCATGATCAGGGATGCATGCACTGTCCTGGCACCATTTGAGGAGGCCACGAGGATGGTGAGCAGTGACAGTGCATGCATCAGTGACACTGTACCTCTTGTCCACCTGTTGGAGCACATGCTGCGTGGAATAATGGACAGGGCACTTGAGGCAGAACAGAGGCAGGAAGAGGAGGACTTCCTTGCCTCTCAAGGCCCCCTTTACCCAGACAGTGTTCCCTCTGTCCCACCCATCGCACAGGAAGAGGAGGAGGAGGAGGAGGATTGTGTCAGCATGGAGGTGGATGAAAAATTAATTAAAACCCGCGCTTACAGACTGTGCAGTGATAATTAATATATAAATTGATAGCTCCGCAGCTGCTGCAACAAGAGGTCTAACACCTCAAAAAGGATATAAATTGGGTATTTGCAGCGCTTGCAGAAAAGTGAATAAAGAAAATGTGTCACAAATGCTAGTAGCACAAACATCTATAAATAAATAACTTATCTGACATAACAACAATTATGGTATAAAACAATGGTGAACAAACTTGTAGTACATTAAATAACGGTTGTATCACTCCTGGAAAAACTGAGTGTTTCCACACCAGAAATCAGTTAGTAGTTCCTAGATGGAAAATTCCTTCTAATGGCCCCGCTCATCAGATGGGAAAATAATAGGAGATCTCACCAACTAAAGTCCAGGCAGACTTCATCTCATGTAGATGGGCTCCATAATGCCAGCAGCAAAGACATTTAAATGACAACTAGAGTCCAGGCAGACTTCATCTCATATAGATGGGCTCCATAATGCCAGCAGCAAAGACATTTAAATGACCATATGGAAAGAAAGGAAAAACATACATGTGAAGTACCGCTAGTAAACAGACAGCATGGCGCTGCTCACAAAGAGACTCACAGGACTGCAGTGATAAACGAGCGTCAGTGTTGTTTCCCGGGTACACAGCGTGCGTTCCACCGAAACCGGAAGTAGCGTCACTGGTTCTGAATTGGCCGGAAATTGCGTCAACGCGTTTCGCCCCTCCTCCAGGGCATCATCAAGGACATCACTTCCGGCCAAGAAAATGAGAATTTATATGCGCCGAGGTCTCCGCCTCTTTAACACACAAACCAATTAAAATAACAACAGAACCTCTAGGCGTAAAAAAACGCCCACTTCCTGATCACATCATTGCCCATCACTTGTCAAGAAGAAAAACTTTAATATAACAAACATTGACAATGATAACAATAGAAACGATCCGATAGAAGTTCATTTAAACAATAAAAAACACTTTTTGCATTATAAAAAGCAATGTAAAAAAACAATGTAAAAGTTATACAATTAAATGGGGGCTGATTGTAGACAAGGTTGATTATATATAATAATATAGAATAGATTGGTAGATATTTCGTTGGTGGACATACACATAGAAATAAATATGAAAAATAAATAAAATATAAATAAATATAAAAATAAAAATAAAAATAAAAATAATAATAATGAAAATACGTAAAAAATAAAAATAAAAAATAGATAATAAATAATAAATAAATAATAATAAGAAAATAAAGAAATAAAATAAAAATAAAATGAAATAAAATAAAAATAAAATAAAAAATAAATAATAAAATAAATAAATAAATAATAAATAAAAATAAATGTAAATATAAATAAAATAAATAAAAATAAAAATAAAAATAAAAATAAAAATAAAAATAAAAATAAAATTAAAATAAAAATAAAAATGAATATGAATAAAAATAAGAATAAAAATAAATATAAATATGAAAATAAAAAATGAAAAATGATAGAAAATTATAAAATAAAAAATATTAAAATAAGATGAAAATAAAATATATAAATAAAAATAAAAATAAAAATAAAATAAAATAAAATAAAAAAATAAAATAAAAATAAAAATAAAAATAAAAATAAAAATAAAAATAAAAATAAAAATAAAATAAAATAAAAAATAAATAGAAAAGAATATATATGTGTGTGTCCAGCAACATCACCAATTAGATAAGAAACAATTTAAATCTAATTCGATGTTGAGGCCATTCGGGCTTAAAGTGCCTAGCCTATGTATCCACTGGGTTTCATTACGTGAAATAGCTTGTTTAAGATTTGAACCTCTCCAATGAGCTTCCACTTTATCGATTCCACAAAATTTCAATCCTCTCGGATCTCTATTGTGGAACAATCTGAAATGATTAGACAGGCTATGATTTTTAAACCCTTTCTTTATTCTATTTACATGTTCCCTTAACCTAACACCTAATTTTCTTGTGGTTCTTCCCACATAATGGAGCCCACATGGGCAAGATAATAGGTAGGTTACATGAGTTGTTCCACAAGTAATAAATTTTTTAATTTCATAGGTCTTGCCATGAATAGAAAAATGAGTGGTTTTTCTCACTCTGTTTCTGGAGGTGCGACAGATCATACATCTCCCACAACTAAAAAAACCTGTCTGATCTAGAAAAGTAAAAGTTTTCTTGGGGGGGTTTACAACATTAGTTGCCAATTTTAGCCTCAAAGTTGGAGGTTTAGTATAAATAAAATGGGGTGCAACAGGAAGAACATTTGTTAGATCTTTATCTTTTAGTAACAGAGGCCAGTGTTCCCTAATAATTCTTTCAAACTGTTTGTGTTGTCTGGTATATCCTGTTAGGAAAGCAGTTCCATAGTCTCTTTTCTCACAAACTTTCTTTTCAAAGAGCTGTTTTCTATCCATAACGTGGATATCTTCTCTGGTTCTATACAAAGTATTGATGTTATATCCTTTTTCCTGAAATCTCTTCAGAATTACATGAGATTGGATATCATAATCTTCAATTTTATTACAGTTGCGCCGTACTCGCAACATCTGGCTTTTAGGTATTCCACTCAACCACCTAGGATGATGGCAACTCCCTAGTGGTATATAGCCATTCCTATCCACCTCTTTGAAGAAGGTACGTGTAAGTAACTTGCCATTCTCCTTAAAGATAACCAGATCTAAAAAGTTGACCGACTCGGAACTCGATACTTGTGAGAAAGAAATACCACATGAATTGTTGCTGATATCTTCCAAAAAACCATAAAAGGAATCTTTTGATCCTGCCCAGATAATAAAAATATCGTCGATATAGCGTTTATAGAAGCTCAACTGTGGTATATCTTTGCCATAAATAGCTTGAGACTCCCACCAACTCATAAAGAGGTTAGCCACTGATGGGGCATACTTCGCACCCATCGCAACCCCCTCTTTTTTGCCTGTAGTATTTTTTCTCATGCCAAAAGAAATTATGGCTCATAGCCAACTTTAAAGCTTCAAATAGGAAATCTTTTTGTAAGGGCTTGATATTGGTGGTATCCAAAGCCCATTTTGTTGCTTCCAAAGCATGATGTTGTTGTATATTTGTATAAAGGGAATTAACGTCAACACTGGCAAGGATACAGTCCTGATCCACTAAAAGAGGCTCAAGGAATGTTATAAGGTCTTTACTATCTTTAAGGTATGCAGGACATTTTTGCACTAGTGGTTGAAGAAAATTATCCAAATATTCCCCGATTCTTGAAAATAAAGAGTCCACTCCACTAACTATCGGCCTCCCTGGAGGCCTGAGTGGATTTTTGTGTATTTTAGGTAGTTGGTAAATTACCGGAATTTTTGGGACGTCAGGAACCAAAAATCTAGTTTCTTTCTTGTTCAAAATTCCTATTTGATGTGCATTCTTAATCAGTTGTTTCAATTTGGCTTTATATTTGTTACTAGGATTTCCTTTCAGTTCCTCATATGTTGCAGTATCTGATACTAATCTATTTAATTCTTCCAAATAATCGGACTTGTTAAGAATCACTAACCCCCCCCCTTGTCGGCTGATCTAATTACTATGTTTTTTTGTTTCTCTAACAGTTGTAAACCTCGTTCGACGTCTTTTTTCTTTCTGCTTGGTTGCACTTTTAATTTTCGTAAATCCTCTTCCACCACTGATTTGAATACTTCAACAAAATGGTTATTATTAGGTTTTGGATTAAAGATTGAATTGTTTCTTAATGTAGTATGAATAAATTCTTCTATATTTTCTTTTGGTGAAATATCTTTTGTATGTTTAGCATACGTCTTTTTTATGTTTATTTTCCTTATAAACTTCTGGAAGTCAATGAAAACTTCAAATTTATTTAAATCTTTATCCAAAGCAAATTTTAGTCCTAATTGTAAAACTTTATTTTCATCTTCCGAAAAAATTGCATTGCTCAAGTTAAAAATTCCTGTTATTAGCTTGTTCTTTTCCTTTTTCCTTTTCCCTCCTCTGCATCCTCTAATCCGTTTTCCAATTGATTTTGATTGGATGGAGGGGGCTCCTGGGGGTACCAAGGTCTCCATTCTTCTTCCCTTGTATCTTGGGGGTATTGGCCTCTCCCTCTGCCTCTGAGGTTGGGTCCACCTCGGGGTCTCCGCGGAGGTCCACCAAAACCCCTCCTCTGAAAATCCCCTCTATGGTCATTTTGATTCGGATAACCACCTCTGCCTCGTGGTGGATAATGGTTATAATAGTATGGTGTCCAAGGTGCACCACCTCTATATTCATAACCTCCCCTATGATCATAACCTCCTCTATGGTCATAACCTCCTCTTTGACCATAACCTCCTCTCTGATTTTGTTGGGTATGGTCATAATTTAATGGCTCATACCGATTATGAGTGGGAATTCCATGTTGTGGAGTAGAGGGTCGTGGGGTACCTCTCCCACCTCCATAGTGGGCACCCCTAGCAGAATCTTTCCGCTGTCCCTCATATCTAATAGGTGTTATAGATTGAGTAGATCCTACTCCTACTTCTTGAATAAGATCTCCAGGATCATTTTGTTCCTCTGCTAATTCCTGCCACCTATATACTTTGTTGGACTTGTAATCATTGGTGTCTCTGATGTATTTTTTCATCTTTTTCTTTTGCGTTTCTTTATCTAATTTTTCAACAAAATCTTGTAGTTGTTTCATTTTTTCTTTATATTCACCTGTAGTGATGAATGGCCCTAATTTGGCTTTGAGGGCATTGATATTAGCCTCCAATAATTTTAATTTTCTTTCTTTTCTATTCACTAATATTTCCAACAATTTTTTCTCAGTGTGATTAAAAAAAGAAAACCATTCATCTTCAAGGTCTTTGTCCAACAGACCATCATTAGGGGCAACATCCCACCTCAGTCTCCTGGGAGTGATGCTGTCTTTAATGTATTTATTTAAAGTGAATACATCCCACCATGCTTTGACCTGTTTGTCCAAAGCACCCCTAAGACTTTTAAAGTCGTGATTAATATCTGAATTAGTGCTAGTTTGTGAAAAAAACTCATCTGCATTTAAATTTCTACTATTTACAAAAGTAAAAATTTCCATAGCTGCTGGGTGCACACTTGAAGTGAAAAAGTAATGAAAAATTAATTAAAACCCGCGCTTACAGACTGTGCAGTGATAATTAATATATAAATTGATAGCTCCGCAGCTGCTGCAACAAGAGGTCTAACACCTCAAAAAGGATATAAATTGGGTATTTGCAGCGCTTGCAGAAAAGTGAATAAAGAAAATGTGTCACAAATGCTAGTAGCACAAACATCTATAAATAAATAACTTATCTGACATAACAACAATTATGGTATAAAACAATGGTGAACAAACTTGTAGTACATTAAATAACGGTTGTATCACTCCTGGAAAAACTGAGTGTTTCCACACCAGAAATCAGTTAGTAGTTCCTAGATGGAAAATTCCTTCTAATGGCCCCGCTCATCAGATGGGAAAATAATAGGAGATCTCACCAACTAAAGTCCAGGCAGACTTCATCTCATGTAGATGGGCTCCATAATGCCAGCAGCAAAGACATTTAAATGACAACTAGAGTCCAGGCAGACTTCATCTCATATAGATGGGCTCCATAATGCCAGCAGCAAAGACATTTAAATGACCATATGGAAAGAAAGGAAAAACATACATGTGAAGTACCGCTAGTAAACAGACAGCATGGCGCTGCTCACAAAGAGACTCACAGGACTGCAGTGATAAACGAGCGTCAGTGTTGTTTCCCGGGTACACAGCGTGCGTTCCACCGAAACCGGAAGTAGCGTCACTGGTTCTGAATTGGCCGGAAATTGCGTCAACGCGTTTCGCCCCTCCTCCAGGGCATCATCAAGGACATCACTTCCGGCCAAGAAAATGAGAATTTATATGCGCCGAGGTCTCCGCCTCTTTAACACACAAACCAATTAAAATAACAACAGAACCTCTAGGCGTAAAAAAACGCCCACTTCCTGATCACATCATTGCCCATCACTTGTCAAGAAGAAAAACTTTAATATAACAAACATTGACAATGATAACAATAGAAACGATCCGATAGAGGTTCATTTAAACAATAAAAAACACTTTTTGCATTATAAAAAGCAATGTACCCCCAGGAGCCCCCTCCATCCAATCAAAATCAATTGGAAAACGGATTAGAGGATGCAGAGGAGGGAAAAGGAAAAAGGAAAAGAACAAGCTAATAACAGGAATTTTTAACTTGAGCAATGCAATTTTTTCGGAAGATGAAAATAAAGTTTTACAATTAGGACTAAAATTTGCTTTGGATAAAGATTTAAATAAATTTGAAGTTTTCATTGACTTCCAGAAGTTTATAAGGAAAATAAACATAAAAAAGACGTATGCTAAACATACAAAAGATATTTCACCAAAAGAAAATATAGAAGAATTTATTCATACTACATTAAGAAACAATTCAATCTTTAATCCAAAACCTAATAATAACCATTTTGTTGAAGTATTCAAATCAGTGGTGGAAGAGGATTTACGAAAATTAAAAGTGCAACCAAGCAGAAAGAAAAAAGACGTCGAACGAGGTTTACAACTGTTAGAGAAACAAAAAAACATAGTAATTAGATCAGCCGACAAGGGGGGGGGGGTTAGTGATTCTTAACAAGTCCGATTATTTGGAAGAATTAAATAGATTAGTATCAGATACTGCAACATATGAGGAACTGAAAGGAAATCCTAGTAACAAATATAAAGCCAAATTGAAACAACTGATTAAGAATGCACATCAAATAGGAATTTTGAACAAGAAAGAAACTAGATTTTTGGTTCCCGACGTCCCAAAAATTCCGGTAATTTACCAACTACCTAAAATACACAAAAATCCACTCAGGCCTCCAGGGAGGCCGATAGTTAGTGGAGTGGACTCTTTATTTTCAAGAATCGGGGAATATTTGGATAATTTTCTTCAACCACTAGTGCAAAAATGTCCTGCATACCTTAAAGATAGTAAAGACCTTATAACATTCCTTGAGCCTCTTTTAGTGGATCAGGACTGTATCCTTGCCAGTGTTGACGTTAATTCCCTTTATACAAATATACAACAACATCATGCTTTGGAAGCAACAAAATGGGCTTTGGATACCACCAATATCAAGCCCTTACAAAAAGATTTCCTATTTGAAGCTTTAAAGTTGGCTATGAGCCATAATTTCTTTTGGCATGAGAAAAAATACTACAGGCAAAAAAGAGGGGATGCGATGGGTGCGAAGTATGCCCCATCAGTGGCTAACCTCTTTATGAGTTGGTGGGAGTCTCAAGCTATTTATGGCAAAGATATACCACAGTTGAGCTTCTATAAACGCTATATCGACGATATTTATTATCTGGGCAGGATCAAAAGATTCCTTTTATGGTTTTTTGGAAGATATCAGCAACAATTCATGTGGTATTTCTTTCTCACAAGTATCGAGTTCCGAGTCGGTCAACTTTTTAGATCTGGTTATCTTTAAGGAGAATGGCAAGTTACTTACACGTACCTTCTTCAAAGAGGTGGATAGGAATGGCTATATACCACTAGGGAGTTGCCATCATCCTAGGTGGTTGAGTGGAATACCTAAAAGCCAGATGTTGCGAGTACGGCGCAACTGTAATAAAATTGAAGATTATGATATCCAATCTCATGTAATTCTGAAGAGATTTCAGGAAAAAGGATATAACATCAATACTTTGTATAGAACCAGAGAAGATATCCACGTTATGGATAGAAAACAGCTCTTTGAAAAGAAAGTTTGTGAGAAAAGAGACTATGGAACTGCTTTCCTAACAGGATATACCAGACAACACAAACAGTTTGAAAGAATTATTAGGGAACACTGGCCTCTGTTACTAAAAGATAAAGATCTAACAAATGTTCTTCCTGTTGCACCCCATTTTATTTATACTAAACCTCCAACTTTGAGGCTAAAATTGGCAACTAATGTTGTAAACCCCCCCAAGAAAACTTTTACTTTTCTAGATCAGACAGGTTTTTTTAGTTGTGGGAGATGTATGATCTGTCGCACCTCCAGAAACAGAGTGAGAAAAACCACTCATTTTTCTATTCATGGCAAGACCTATGAAATTAAAAAATGTATTACTTGTGGAACAACTCATGTAACCTACCTATTATCTTGCCCATGTGGGCTCCATTATGTGGGAAGAACCACAAGAAAATTAGGTGTTAGGTTAAGGGAACATGTAAATAGAATAAAGAAAGGGTTTAAAAATCATAGCCTGTCTAATCATTTCAGATTGTTCCACAATAGAGATCCGAGAGGATTGAAATTTTGTGGAATCGATAAAGTGGAAGCTCATTGGAGAGGTTCAAATCTTAAACAAGCTATTTCACGTAATGAAACCCAGTGGATACATAGGCTAGGCACTTTAAGCCCGAATGGCCTCAACATCGAATTAGATTTAAATTGTTTCTTATCTAATTGGTGATGTTGCTGGACACACACATATATATTCTTTTCTATTTATTTTTTATTTTATTTTATTTTATTTTTATTTTTATTTTTATTTTTATTTTTATTTTTATTTTATTTTTTTATTTTATTTTATTTTATTTTTATTTTTATTTTTATTTATATATTTTATTTTCATCTTATTTTAATATTTTTTATTTTATAATTTTCTATCATTTTTCATTTTTTATTTTCATATTTATATTTATTTTTATTCTTATTTTTATTCATATTCATTTTTATTTTTATTTTAATTTTATTTTTATTTTTATTTTTATTTTTATTTTTATTTTTATTTATTTTATTTATATTTACATTTATTTTTATTTATTATTTATTTATTTATTTTATTATTTATTTTTTATTTTATTTTTATTTTATTTCATTTTATTTTTATTTTATTTCTTTATTTTCTTATTATTATTTATTTATTATTTATTATCTATTTTTTATTTTTATTTTTTACGTATTTTCATTATTATTATTTTTATTTTTATTTTTATTTTTATATTTATTTATATTTTATTTATTTTTCATATTTATTTCTATGTGTATGTCCACCAACGAAATATCTACCAATCTATTCTATATTATTATATATAATCAACCTTGTCTACAATCAGCCCCCATTTAATTGTATAACTTTTACATTGTTTTTTTACATTGCTTTTTATAATGCAAAAAGTGTTTTTTATTGTTTAAATTAACTTCTATCGGATCGTTTCTATTGTTATCATTGTCAATGTTTGTTATATTAAAGTTTTTCTTCTTGACAAGTGATGGGCAATGATGTGATCAGGAAGCGGGCGTTTTTTTACGCCTAGAGGTTCTGTTGTTATTTTAATTGGTTTGTGTGTTAAAGAGGCGGAGACCTCGGCGCATATAAATTCTCATTTTCTTGGCCGGAAGTGATGTCCTTGATGATGCCCTGGAGGAGGGGCGAAACGCGTTGACGCAATTTCCGGCCAATTCAGAACCAGTGACGCTACTTCTGGTTTCGGTGGAACGCACGCTGTGTACCCGGGAAACAACACTGACGCTCGTTTATCACTGCAGTCCTGTGAGTCTCTTTGTGAGCAGCGCCATGCTGTCTGTTTACTAGCGGTACTTCACATGTATGTTTTTCCTTTCTTTCCATATGGTCATTTAAATGTCTTTGCTGCTGGCATTATGGAGCCCATCTATATGAGATGAAGTCTGCCTGGACTCCAGTTGTCATTTAAATGTCTTTGCTGCTGGCATTATGGAGCCCATCTACATGAGATGAAGTCTGCCTGGACTTTAGTTGGTGAGATCTCCTATTATTTTCCCATCTGATGAGCGGGGCCATTAGAAGGAATTTTCCATCTAGGAACTACTAACTGATTTCTGGTGTGGAAACACTCAGTTTTTCCAGGAGTGATACAACCGTTATTTAATGTACTACAAGTTTGTTCACCATTGTTTTATACCATAATTGTTGTTATGTCAGATAAGTTATTTATTTATAGATGTTTGTGCTACTAGCATTTGTGACACATTTTCTTTATTCACTTTTCTGCAAGCGCTGCAAATACCCAATTTATATCCTTTTTGAGGTGTTAGACCTCTTGTTGCAGCAGCTGCGGAGCTATCAATTTATATATTAATTATCACTGCACAGTCTGTAAGCGCGGGTTTTAATTAATTTTTCATTACTTTTTCACTTCAAGTGTGCACCCAGCAGCTATGGAAATTTTTACTTTTGTAAATAGTAGAAATTTAAATGCAGATGAGTTTTTTTCACAAACTAGCACTAATTCAGATATTAATCACGACTTTAAAAGTCTTAGGGGTGCTTTGGACAAACAGGTCAAAGCATGGTGGGATGTATTCACTTTAAATAAATACATTAAAGACAGCATCACTCCCAGGAGACTGAGGTGGGATGTTGCCCCTAATGATGGTCTGTTGGACAAAGACCTTGAAGATGAATGGTTTTCTTTTTTTAATCACACTGAGAAAAAATTGTTGGAAATATTAGTGAATAGAAAAGAAAGAAAATTAAAATTATTGGAGGCTAATATCAATGCCCTCAAAGCCAAATTAGGGCCATTCATCACTACAGGTGAATATAAAGAAAAAATGAAACAACTACAAGATTTTGTTGAAAAATTAGATAAAGAAACGCAAAAGAAAAAGATGAAAAAATACATCAGAGACACCAATGATTACAAGTCCAACAAAGTATATAGGTGGCAGGAATTAGCAGAGGAACAAAATGATCCTGGAGATCTTATTCAAGAAGTAGGAGTAGGATCTACTCAATCTATAACACCTATTAGATATGAGGGACAGCGGAAAGATTCTGCTAGGGGTGCCCACTATGGAGGTGGGAGAGGTACCCCACGACCCTCTACTCCACAACATGGAATTCCCACTCATAATCGGTATGAGCCATTAAATTATGACCATACCCAACAAAATCAGAGAGGAGGTTATGGTCAAAGAGGAGGTTATGACCATAGAGGAGGTTATGATCATAGGGGAGGTTATGAATATAGAGGTGGTGCACCTTGGACACCATACTATTATAACCATTATCCACCACGAGGCAGAGGTGGTTATCCGAATCAAAATGACCATAGAGGGGATTTTCAGAGGAGGGGTTTTGGTGGACCTCCGCGGAGACCCCGAGGTGGACCCAACCTCAGAGGCAGAGGGAGAGGCCAATACCCCCAAGATACAAGGGAAGAAGAATGGAGACCTTGGTACCCCCAGGAGCCCCCTCCATCCAATCAAAATCAATTGGAAAACGGATTAGAGGATGCAGAGGAGGGAAAAGGAAAAAGGAAAAGAACAAGCTAATAACAGGAATTTTTAACTTGAGCAATGCAATTTTTTCGGAAGATGAAAATAAAGTTTTACAATTAGGACTAAAATTTGCTTTGGATAAAGATTTAAATAAATTTGAAGTTTTCATTGACTTCCAGAAGTTTATAAGGAAAATAAACATAAAAAAGACGTATGCTAAACATACAAAAGATATTTCACCAAAAGAAAATATAGAAGAATTTATTCATACTACATTAAGAAACAATTCAATCTTTAATCCAAAACCTAATAATAACCATTTTGTTGAAGTATTCAAATCAGTGGTGGAAGAGGATTTACGAAAATTAAAAGTGCAACCAAGCAGAAAGAAAAAAGACGTCGAACGAGGTTTACAACTGTTAGAGAAACAAAAAAACATAGTAATTAGATCAGCCGACAAGGGGGGGGGGGTTAGTGATTCTTAACAAGTCCGATTATTTGGAAGAATTAAATAGATTAGTATCAGATACTGCAACATATGAGGAACTGAAAGGAAATCCTAGTAACAAATATAAAGCCAAATTGAAACAACTGATTAAGAATGCACATCAAATAGGAATTTTGAACAAGAAAGAAACTAGATTTTTGGTTCCCGACGTCCCAAAAATTCCGGTAATTTACCAACTACCTAAAATACACAAAAATCCACTCAGGCCTCCAGGGAGGCCGATAGTTAGTGGAGTGGACTCTTTATTTTCAAGAATCGGGGAATATTTGGATAATTTTCTTCAACCACTAGTGCAAAAATGTCCTGCATACCTTAAAGATAGTAAAGACCTTATAACATTCCTTGAGCCTCTTTTAGTGGATCAGGACTGTATCCTTGCCAGTGTTGACGTTAATTCCCTTTATACAAATATACAACAACATCATGCTTTGGAAGCAACAAAATGGGCTTTGGATACCACCAATATCAAGCCCTTACAAAAAGATTTCCTATTTGAAGCTTTAAAGTTGGCTATGAGCCATAATTTCTTTTGGCATGAGAAAAAATACTACAGGCAAAAAAGAGGGGTTGCGATGGGTGCGAAGTATGCCCCATCAGTGGCTAACCTCTTTATGAGTTGGTGGGAGTCTCAAGCTATTTATGGCAAAGATATACCACAGTTGAGCTTCTATAAACGCTATATCGACGATATTTTTATTATCTGGGCAGGATCAAAAGATTCCTTTTATGGTTTTTTGGAAGATATCAGCAACAATTCATGTGGTATTTCTTTCTCACAAGTATCGAGTTCCGAGTCGGTCAACTTTTTAGATCTGGTTATCTTTAAGGAGAATGGCAAGTTACTTACACGTACCTTCTTCAAAGAGGTGGATAGGAATGGCTATATACCACTAGGGAGTTGCCATCATCCTAGGTGGTTGAGTGGAATACCTAAAAGCCAGATGTTGCGAGTACGGCGCAACTGTAATAAAATTGAAGATTATGATATCCAATCTCATGTAATTCTGAAGAGATTTCAGGAAAAAGGATATAACATCAATACTTTGTATAGAACCAGAGAAGATATCCACGTTATGGATAGAAAACAGCTCTTTGAAAAGAAAGTTTGTGAGAAAAGAGACTATGGAACTGCTTTCCTAACAGGATATACCAGACAACACAAACAGTTTGAAAGAATTATTAGGGAACACTGGCCTCTGTTACTAAAAGATAAAGATCTAACAAATGTTCTTCCTGTTGCACCCCATTTTATTTATACTAAACCTCCAACTTTGAGGCTAAAATTGGCAACTAATGTTGTAAACCCCCCCAAGAAAACTTTTACTTTTCTAGATCAGACAGGTTTTTTTAGTTGTGGGAGATGTATGATCTGTCGCACCTCCAGAAACAGAGTGAGAAAAACCACTCATTTTTCTATTCATGGCAAGACCTATGAAATTAAAAAATTTATTACTTGTGGAACAACTCATGTAACCTACCTATTATCTTGCCCATGTGGGCTCCATTATGTGGGAAGAACCACAAGAAAATTAGGTGTTAGGTTAAGGGAACATGTAAATAGAATAAAGAAAGGGTTTAAAAATCATAGCCTGTCTAATCATTTCAGATTGTTCCACAATAGAGATCCGAGAGGATTGAAATTTTGTGGAATCGATAAAGTGGAAGCTCATTGGAGAGGTTCAAATCTTAAACAAGCTATTTCACGTAATGAAACCCAGTGGATACATAGGCTAGGCACTTTAAGCCCGAATGGCCTCAACATCGAATTAGATTTAAATTGTTTCTTATCTAATTGGTGATGTTGCTGGACACACACATATATATTCTTTTCTATTTATTTTTTATTTTATTTTATTTTTATTTTTATTTTTATTTTTATTTTTATTTTTATTTTTATTTTATTTTTTTATTTTATTTTATTTTATTTTTATTTTTATTTTTATTTATATATTTTATTTTCATCTTATTTTAATATTTTTTATTTTATAATTTTCTATCATTTTTCATTTTTTATTTTCATATTTATATTTATTTTTATTCTTATTTTTATTCATATTCATTTTTATTTTTATTTTAATTTTATTTTTATTTTTATTTTTATTTTTATTTTTATTTTTATTTTTATTTTTATTTATTTTATTTATATTTACATTTATTTTTATTTATTATTTATTTATTTATTTTATTATTTATTTTTTATTTTATTTTTATTTTATTTCATTTTATTTTTATTTTATTTCTTTATTTTCTTATTATTATTTATTTATTATTTATTATCTATTTTTTATTTTTATTTTTTACGTATTTTCATTATTATTATTTTTATTTTTATTTTTATATTTATTTATATTTTATTTATTTTTCATATTTATTTCTATGTGTATGTCCACCAACGAAATATCTACCAATCTATTCTATATTATTATATATAATCAACCTTGTCTACAATCAGCCCCCATTTAATTGTATAACTTTTACATTGTTTTTTTACATTGCTTTTTATAATGCAAAAAGTGTTTTTTATTGTTTAAATGAACTTCTATCGGATCGTTTCTATTGTTATCATTGTCAATGTTTGTTATATTAAAGTTTTTCTTCTTGACAAGTGATGGGCAATGATGTGATCAGGAAGTGGGCGTTTTTTTACGCCTAGAGGTTCTGTTGTTATTTTAATTGGTTTGTGTGTTAAAGAGGCGGAGACCTCGGCGCATATAAATTCTCATTTTCTTGGCCGGAAGTGATGTCCTTGATGATGCCCTGGAGGAGGGGCGAAACGCATTGACGCAATTTCCGGCCAATTCAGAACCAGTGACGCTACTTCCGGTTTCGGTGGAACGCACGCTGTGTACCCGGGAAACAACACTGACGCTCGTTTATCACTGCAGTCCTGTGAGTCTCTTTGTGAGCAGCGCCATGCTGTCTGTTTACTAGCGGTACTTCACATGTATGTTTTTCCTTTCTTTCCATATGGTCATTTAAATGTCTTTGCTGCTGGCATTATGGAGCCCATCTATATGAGATGAAGTCTGCCTGGACTCTAGTTGTCATTTAAATGTCTTTGCTGCTGGCATTATGGAGCCCATCTACATGAGATGAAGTCTGCCTGGACTTTAGTTGGTGAGATCTCCTATTATTTTCCCATCTGATGAGCGGGGCCATTAGAAGGAATTTTCCATCTAGGAACTACTAACTGATTTCTGGTGTGGAAACACTCAGTTTTTCCAGGAGTGATACAACCGTTATTTAATGTACTACAAGTTTGTTCACCATTGTTTTATACCATAATTGTTGTTATGTCAGATAAGTTATTTATTTATAGATGTTTGTGCTACTAGCATTTGTGACACATTTTCTTTATTCACTTTTCTGCAAGCGCTGCAAATACCCAATTTATAGCATGGAGATGGAGGCTGGCACTCAGCATCATCAGCAGCAGTCTTTTAGGGATGATTTACAGTCCCAAGAAACCAGTGGACTTGTACGTGGCTGGGAGGAGGTGGCTGCGGATCATGTCATCCTTAGTGACCCAGAGGACTCCGGACTGAATGCCTCAGCTAACCTACGCTGCATGGCCTCCCTGATCCTGCAAAGTCTGCGGAAGGATCCTCGTATTCTTTGGATCAAGGAGAGGGACCATTACTGGCTGGCCACTCTCCTTGATCCACGGTACAAGGGTAAGGTTGCGGACCTTATGTTACCGTCGCAGAGGGAGCAGAGGATGAGACAACTCCGGGAGGCCTTGCAGAAAGGTCTGTGCAACGCGTTCCCAGAGACTGGGAGGTTACAAACTCCTGGTCCTGGACAACGAGTTGCTGAGGCTTCGGGCAGTCAAAGAAGGAGCGGTGGGGAAGGTGGCCGTCTGACCGATGCGTTCAGACAATTCTTTAGTCCGCAGCCCCAAAGTATGATCGGTTCCAGCAACCATCGCCAGCGTCTGATATACATGGTGCAGGAATACCTAGGGGCAAGGTCAGACTTGGACACCTTCCCCACCGAAAATCCGCTGGCTTACTGGGTCTTGAGGATGGATCACTGGCCAGAGCTTGCACAGTATGCAATTGAGCTACTGGCCTGTCCTGCATCCAACGTTCTTTCAGAACGCACATTCAGTGCTGCTGGAGGATTTGTCACGGATCACAGGGTGCGCCTGTCCACCGACTCGGTTGATCGACTGACTTTCATCAAGATGAACCAGTCTTGGATCACCACCAGCTACCACACACCAGATGCTGATATAACAGACTAATTGCTTTTAAAATGTCACATCCCTTCAACACTGATGCTGATGCTGAGTGCCTGTGCTGTTATGTTGACTGGCTATCCTCCTCCTCCTCCTCAATGATACGATTAACGATGATAGCTTGGAAGATCATTTTGGTTTATGGGTGATGCCACCAGTGGCTAAGGTCCAATTTTTCAGCCCCTGTTTAACAGGGGCGTGTAATTAAAATTTTTGATGCAATACTTTGCAACAGGCCTCATTGCTGTGCTCCAAGTACAGTATCTGTGAGGGGTTGCAGTGTTGTGCCACCAGTGCCTAAGGCCCAATTTTTCAGCCCCTGTTCAACAGGGGCATGCAATTATAATTATTGATCTAATAATTCACAGCAGGGCCCATTGCTGCGCCCACCAAGAGTAACTGTCTGGCCTTACAGTGTTGTGGCACCAGCACCACCATCACCACCACCACCACCACCACCAAAGGCCCAATTTTTCAGCCCCTGTTCAACAGGGGCATGCAATTATAATTATTGATCTAATAATTCACAGCAGGGACCATTGCTGCGCCCACCAAGAGTAACTGTCAGGCCTTACAGTGTTGTGGCACCAGCACCACCATCACCACCACCACCACCACCAAAGGCCCAATTTTTTAGCCCCTGTTCAACAGGGGCATGCAATTATAATTATTGATCTAATAATTCACAGCAGGGCCCATTGCTGCGCCCACCAAGAGTAACTGTCAGGCCTTACAGTGTTGTGGCACCAGCACCACCATCACCACCACCACCACCACCAAAGGCCCAATTTTTCAGCCCCTGTTCAACAGGGGCATGCAATTATAATTATTGATCTAATAATTCACAGCAGGGCCCATTGCTGCACCCACCAAGAGTAACTGTCAGGCCTTACAGTGTTGTGGCACCAGCACCACCATCAAAGACCCAATTTTTACTACCACTGATCAACAATTATATGTTATTACAATTCCTGATATAATAGTTGACAGCAGGGCGTTCCAGCACCCACCAAGAATAACTGTGAGTGCTTTCAGTGTTGTGCCAACACCAACACCTAAGGGGCCAATTTCTGCAGAGTATATACGGCAGGTCCCTACTTTCAAACATCCAACTTACAAACTACTACTACTTGCAAACGGAAGAAGACAACAGGAAGTGAGAGGAAATCTACCCCTTGGAAGGAAAATTCTCTCCTGTAAGAATTAATATGGGAGAAAGGTGTCTCCTCTCTACTGATGCTTTATCAATAATCCTTGTTTCAATAAAAACACCACATTTCAAAAACAGTTGTCATTGGGACGCAAAGTGAGGTGAAATGTTCTGAACAGGGGCACAGACAGCAAAAATAATGTGACAGGGGTGATAACCGTTCCCTATGTTTTACAAAAAGCTAAAAAAAAGGAATTTGGCATGGAGCTCCACTTAAACAATGCAGCTGTTCAAAATTACAAACAGATTCTACATAAGAACAAACCTACAGTCCCTGTCTTGTATGCACCGCCTGTATACGGCTGTTCAGAGTATATAGGTCCTTTTTTATTTTGTGTGCGGGGTTCCCCTTAATATCCATACAAGACCCAAAGGGGCTGGTAATGGGCTGGGGTAGGGGGGGGGGGTTGATGGGGTAGCTATGCCATTTTTCCTAAAGATTTTCATCCATATTACCGGGACCAGACATTGCATTAAAGCCGCAAGCAGTTTTAAATGGCTTTTTTTCCTTTAGAAATGTTATTTTGTGCAGGGACAGTTCTAAACAGGGGAAACACGTGGCACTTCACAGGCATACTTTAGACACCCCCCAGGTACAATATTTAAAGGAATATTTGACTTTTTTTTTTCACTTTATGCATCATTAAAATGACTGCTCCCGGAAAACGTCCGTTTTTAAAACTTATTTTTGCATTGATACATGTCCCCTGGTGCAGAACCCGGGTTCCCAAACTCTGTTTCGGACAATAACATGGATAATAGTCGTTATAATTAGCACTTTAGAATCCGAACGTTCGCATCCATTGTATTTAATAGGGTTCTAATGTTCGTGCGAACTTTCGGTCCGTTCGCGGGTTCTGGTGCGAACCGAACCCGGGGGTGTTCGGCTCATCACTAGACATTAGTCAGCGAGTGATTAAAGATGAGCATTGCCTTCAGTTAGTAATATAAATGTTGTGGTCATTAGGGGATCAATCTGCCATAACTTTATGGCCATTTTGGGATCTTTAAACACTTAAGGCTAGTCTAAAAAAAAGAGTGACCGGCCACAACCAGTACGTGCGCGCCTCCATCCCTTTATATATATATATGTCAAGAAAAGAGAAAAAAGGTTGGTGGGACTTTAACCACTTAAGCCCCGGACCATTTGGTAGCTAAAGGACCAGAGGTGATTTCAGAATTTTGCACTGCGCTGCTTTAACTGTATATTGTGCGGACATGCAATGTTGTACCCAAACGAAATTTGCGTCCTTTTCTTCCCACAAATAGAGATTTATTTTAATGGTATTTGATTGCCTCTGCGATTTTTATTTTTTGCGATATAAACGGAAAAAGACCAAAAATTTTGAAAAAAAATTATATTTTCTACTTTTTGTTATAAGAAAAATCGAATAAACTAAATTTTAGTCATACATTTAGGCCAAAATGTATTCAGCCACATGTATTTAGTAAAAAAAATGTCAATAAGCGTATATTTATTGGTTTACGCAAAAGTTATAGCGTTTACAAACTAGGGTACATTTTCTGGAATTTACACAGCTTTTAATTTATGACTGCCTATCTCATTTCTTGAGGTGCTAAAATGGCAGGGCAGTACAAACCCCCCCCCCCCAAATGACCCCATTTTGGAAAGTAGACATCCCAAGGAAATTGCTGAGAGGCATGTTGAGCCCATTGAATATTTTTTTTTGTCTCAAGTGATTGAATAATGACAAAAAAAAAAATTACAAAAAGTTGTCACTAAATGATATATTGCTCACACATGCCATGGTTATATGTGGAATTGCACCCCAAAATACA
Organism: Rana muscosa; assembly: GCA_029206835.1. NCBI lineage: Eukaryota > Metazoa > Chordata > Amphibia > Anura > Ranidae > Rana > Rana muscosa. The sequence continues at coordinate 361,742,310 of CM055118.1, read as the reverse complement.
TTTTGCTGCTTCTCCTGAGTACGGGGATACCACATGTGTGGGACTTTTTGGGAGCCTAGCCGTGTACGGGCCACCGGAAACCAAGCACCGCCTTCAGGATTTCTAAGGGCACAAATTTTTGATTTCACTCCTCACTACCTATCACAGTTTTGAAGGCCAAAAAATGCCAAAATAGCACAAAAAACCCCTAAATGACCCCATGTTGGAAAGTAGACACCCCAAGCTATTTGCTGAGAGGCATGGTGAGTATTTTACAGCTCTCATTTGTTTTTGAAAATGAAGAAAGAAAATATATATATATTTTTATTTTTTTTTTCAATTTTCAAAACTTTGTGACAAAAAGCGAGATCTGCAAAATACTCACAATACCTCTCAGCAAATAGCTTGGGGTGTCTACTTTCCAAAATGGGGTCATTTTGGGGGGGGGGGGGGTTTGTGCCATCTGGGCATTCCATGGCCTCCGAAACTGTGAGAAGTGAAATCAAAAATTTACACCCTTAGAAAGCCTTAAGGCGGTGCTTGGTTTTTGGGGTCCCGTACGCGGCTAGGCTCCCAAAAAGTCTCACACATGTGGTATCCCCGTACTCAGGAGAAGCAACAGAATGTATTTTGGGGTGTAATTCCACATATGCTCATGGCATGTTTGAGCAATATATAATTTAGTGACAACTTTGTGCAAAAAAAAAAAAAATTGTCTTTTTTCCGCAACTTGTGTCAACATATAAAATATTCCATGGACTCGACATGCCTCTCAGTATATAGGAAGCGTACATCCACTCTTCTAACCACTTGAAGACAAAGCCCTTTTTGACACTTTTTGTTTACATGAAAAAAAAATTTTTTTGCAAGAAAATTATGTTGAACCCCCAAACATTATATATTTTTTTAAAGCAAAGGCCCTACAGATTAAAATGGTGGGTGTTGCATTTTTTTTTTCTACACAGTATTTGCGCAGCGATTTTTCAAACGCATTTTTTGGGGAAAAAATACACTTTTTTTCATTTTAATGCACTAAAACACACTATATTGCCCAAATGTTTGATGAAATAAAAAAGACGATCTTAGGCCGAGTACATAGATACCAAACACGACATGCTTTAAAATTTTGCACAAATGCGCATTGTCGACAAACTACATACATTTTTAAAAGCCTTTAAAAGCCTTTACAGGTTACCCCGTTAGATTTACAGAGGAGGTCTACTGCTAAAATTACTGCCCTCGATCTGACCTTCGCGGTGATACCTCACATGCATGGTGCAATTGCTGTTTACATATGACGCCAGACCGACGCTTGCGTTCGCCATTGGGCAAGAGCAGGGCAGAACAGGGGTGCTTTTTTTTATTATTAATTTTGCTTTTTTATTTTATTTTTAAATTGTTCCTTCCATATTTTATTTTTTTTATCATTTTTACTGTTATCTCAGGGAATGTAAATATCCCCTATGATAGCAATAGGTAGTGACAGGTACTCTTTAAAAAAAAAAAATTGGGGTCTTCTAGACCCTAGATATTTCATCTGCCCTCAAAGCATCTGACCACACCAAGATCGGTGTGATAAAATGCTTTCCCAATTTCCCAATGGCGCTTTTTATATCCGGGGGGGACATTCCCTCCCACTGCTTGTAAAAGCAGTCCAGAGGCTAATTAGCCATTAGGATTGCTTTTACATGAAAGCCGGCCGCTGGCTGAAAAGAATGATACCAAGATGATACCTAAACCCGCAGGCATCATTCTGGTATAAACATTCAAAGTCCAGCAACATACCAGTACGTTGCTGGTCCTTGTTGGACATGTATTGTAATCTTTTTTTTTTCATGCAGCCAGTTGGCTGAACGAAAAAAGAGATTGATCGGTGGGTATGCCCACCATTAGAATACCGCCCTTCATCCACCCACTTCTAATGATGGGCATACATGCACCATTTATATATGCCGAAGCATGGGGGCATCCTCCCGCAAAAAAGTTATGCCGCACACACATGGTCGGACTTTTCCACGGGCAAGCCTCCGTCGGAATTTCGACCGTATGTACGCGGCATTAGGAGCAAAATCGCTCCTCTGCTCCTCCGCCCCTGATGCCCCAATGCTTCGGCATATATGCTTTTTTTTTTTAACTGTGGTGGTGAAATCACCTCCTACAGCACTGGAGTCGCAGGGATCAGGCCTGTCTCTGCGAACGCTGCAGTTATGTGTGTTGTGTTTTGTAAGTGACAGTAAACAATCGATACTGCACTTGGGTGGCCTGGGCTGGACGGAGGGGCAAAACGCAGGTGCTAGCAGGTATCTGGGCTGATCCCGCTAACACTGCATTTTTGGGAACCCTAAACTGCTGGGGACGCTAGTATAGATCTGATCCGATCAGATCAGATATTGATCTGTTCAGATACTATACCACTAAGGGGGGTGTATGCTTCACGCGTGGGTGTTGGCGTTACTGGCACTAACCTGACGCTGCCTGGGGTGTGACGCAGACCCTCTCTGATGCAGGCAATCAGGGGGTTAAACCTTTATTGGGTTATATATACGGCGGGTGCCCTGACACTATAAAAAGCAAACTAACTAACCAGCGTCACCCGTAACACTTATATGGTGATCTCTGGTGAAAGGGTTAACTAGGGGCAATTAGGGGGTTAAACCTTTATTAGATAATATATGGGGGTACCTGACGCTATAAAAACCTGCGGCGAACCTAAAAAAAATTACTGGCTACCGATCGGCATCACCGACACTAAGACAGCGATCAGAAAAATGATCGCTTAGCGACAGTGGTGATAGGGGGTGAAAGGGTTACCTGGGGGGCGATCAAGGGGGTTAAACCTTTATTAGATAATTTATGGGGGTACCTGACGCTATAAAAACCTGCGGCGAACCTAAAAAAAATTACTGGCTACCGATCTGCATTACCGACGCTAAGACAGCGATCAGAAAAATGATCGCTTAGCGACAGTGGTGGTAGGGGGTGAAAGGGTTACCTGGGGGGCGATCAAGGGGGTTAAACCTTTATTAGATAATTTATGGGGGTACCTGACGCTATAAAAACCTGCGGCAAACCTAAAAAAAATTACTGGCTACCGATCTGCATCACCGACACTAAGACAGCGATCAGAAAAACAATCGCTTAGCGACAGTGGTGATAGGGGGTGAAAGGGTTATCTGGGGGGTGATCAGGGGGTTAAACCTTTATTAGGGGGGGTTAGGGGGCTACACTGGACCTAAAACTAAATGTAGTGACACTTTTACAGTCACAAATGTCACTGATTGCAGTGATCAGTAAATAAATGGTCACTGCAATCAGTGACACTGTGACTGGGGGCTGGGGGGTGATCTGGGGGGGCCTGGGGGGGCGATTTGTGTGCCTATGTGTCCTGGTGTCAGTGTAGTGTTAGTGCACTGACCTGTGTGTCTTCTCTTGTACGGCGCTCGGTATATGTAAGCGCCGCATGAGAGATGACATCACTTCCTCCTGCTTCCTCTGCCTGTGTTTACATTACACAGCAGAGGAAGCATTTCCATTCACCGGGAGCGATCGCGGGGGGGTGGCCGGAATCGAACGGCCGTCCCCTCATGTCGGATCGCTCCCCAACGAATACCGACCGCTCACTGTATAGGAGGGGGGTCCGATCGGACCCCCCAACTGTACAAAGGCAATCACGTACACTGTACGTGATTGTGCCTGTCGGTGCCATTCTGCCTACGTACATATACAGTGAGCGGTCGTTAAGTGGTTAAATGAGACGCGTCTGTACATTAAATAAATTGGATAAATAATGTGTTTTCAATAGAAAAATTTGATGTTGATATGAGGTTATGTGGTGGCCCCACAAATAAGTGTAGAGCCAACCACCATTATCAGACCAATGCATGTAAACCGTATGATTATAATAATTAGAGATTAATGGTGGCGATAGCAATAATGCATCAACACTAATAATGTTAATAGTCATGATAATTGTAACAGTATGATACTCATAAAAATATGATAAAAAATAATGATAATAACATTAACTCTAATATCAATATGCTTTAATTAAAAACACATTAATTCATAGTCAAATGATGACAGAAATGATACATTGATAATCAAAAGAGGGCATATGTAAAAATCACATAGACATGATCAACAATGCAAATATACATAATCACATAGTACATCCAATATACACCTCGATATGTAACATAATGGTAAAAATATTGCATTAAAAATCCATGGTTATGACGAGCTTGTCAGGGCAACCTTGTTGGAGACTCTACGCGTTTCGTAGCCTAAAGCTACTCATCAGGAGTATGATGCCAAGATTTAACTATGATTTAAAAAGAGGGGGGCCGTTAGCATGTAATGTCCTAGAGCGGGGCACAACTATGGAAAGGGGACCAAATTGATTAATCAAAACACTTATGATTAGGCCCATGGACTGGGTCCACAACCAAGGTGGAAAGATCAGGGATCTGGACCATTTGTCTCACCGGGGGCTGAGACGGGGTGACGCCACCCCCATTCCCCCGTGTAAACTCAGGGAAAGTTCTGATGTTAAACCGGGAAAAAGCAAGAGATCTGGGACCGCCACACCACCGCAACCCCCGCATGTGTACGTCAATTATGTGTAACGGCTGGTGATTAGCCTAAAAAATAAAAAAGGAAAAAAAAAATTCTTGAAGAAATTATGACAACGTGAAGGTGATGGGGTGTAAAAAATAGATAATATATATATAAAAATATCTAAAAAATTGGTAAATGTGTGTGCGTGTGTGGAGAATGTAGAAGTGAGTGAAAATGTGAAATGTAAATCTAAAATCCTGTGTGGATGTGTAGTGAAATGAGTGACAACTAAATGTTTACTGAGGTGAAAGTGTAGGAATGAGTATTATGTTAAAGTGAGTGAGGGGAAAAAATGGATATGAGTGTGCCAAGGATAGCCAGTGATATATAGATGAAGTATGTGTCAATGGAAAATGAAGTAAGATCACTTTTATTCCTATTACAAGGAATGTAAACATCCCTTGTAATAGGAATGTGTGTGACAGGTCCTCTTTATTGAGAGATGCGGGGTCAATAAGACCCCACATCTCTCCTCCAGGCTGGAAAGCATGAGATCAGTGATCATCATTCAGATATCCCCCTTCAAACCCAGGACGTCATATGACATCCACCCAGGATGGGAGATCCCATCTGTGGACGTCATTTGACTATGGCTGGGTAGGGAAGTGGTTAAAGTCCCACCAACCTTTTTTCTCTTTTCTTGACATTTAACCACTTAATGACCGAGCCTCTTTCTGATTTTGTGTTTACAAGTTAAAAACAGTTTTTTTTTTGCCAGAAAATTACTTAGAACCCCCAAACATTATATATATATTTTCTAACACCCTAGTGAATAAAATGCCATATGTGAGTACCCCCGAAGGGGATTTGCTTTGTTTAATAAACATTTTAAAACTTTATTACACTATCGAGTTCTCTTACTTTCCTGTTTGCCGCCCCCGCCCAAAAGAAAAAAAACACCAGCCGGCACTGGTCAGTAACAGGATTTGGGCTGAGAAACAAAACTCACCTGAGACAGCCCTTACCTGGGAAGCACTCACTCCATCTAGGTAGCGGATGGGCAGCGTATCCAGCAGCTTTCTTCCTCCTGTGGTGTGGATCACGGCGGATCACGGCAGCTTCCGCCATGCATCCTCCTCCACCCCCTCCTAGGCGTCCAATAGAATCGCCTGACCTTTCAGCCAATCGGGAAACGGGTATCAGACCAATGCTTTCTGATTGGCTGAGAGGCGATTCAGTGTTAGAAAATTGAATATTCATTTGCTTTTTATTAACATCATATGATTAAAAATGTTATTTAATAGCAAAATATATGTATAATTTATGCTATTACAAAAAATTGCAGTGCGCCGCTAAAGTGTTTCGGGTTTGACTTGAAGAAAAGGTGGCAACCCTAAGAGTCACCCTTTCGATTCCTCCGGGTACCCACTGTCAGAAGGAGAGAAGGTGATGGGAAATTTAAAATGCTGAGCCATCACCAGGACAGGAATAGAGGAGAAATCTTCCTTTGCCTCAGCTACAAGCCAAAATCTCCCCACTTTAATGAGATTTCAATCTCTATATTGATACAAGCTAGTTCACTTAGCTATCTACCTTCTCATTGCAGAAACATCATATGTCTGCTCCTGAAGAGCGGCTATAAGCCGCGAAACGCGCCGAGCTACCAGACGTCGTGTAATTCTTTTACACGCTTACCATGTTATGTGCTTTTCTAACCCCAATTTTCAGGGATCAGCAAGATTTTAGACCATGCAGACAATATGTTCCAAAATGTTTACCCAATCATGAACTATGGTGGACACTCCAATTTTACTCTACTAATACTGTTTACAAACATGTTGCTACCCGACATTACCGTGTTGGGAACTGGTATTAATCAGTGTTAATGTTTACAAACATGTTGCTTCCTGACATTACCGTGTTGGGAACTGGTGTCAATCAGTGTGCAATTTTCTGTGTATATGGAATTTAATGTATTGTAACATGTATTTATGCATCATTAAATACTGTATTATCCACCGCTTTGTTCTATTTGTCACCATGGGCTTAATTTAAAGTCCCACCCTCCCCTTGTTGCAATTATGCTGCTTACCCTGCTGCATTACTGCTGCCTTCTTTTCAATATGATAGAGATGGAGGTACATGGCCCTATCCTGCCATGACCTCATTTAAAGTCCCAATTCCCTCTCTTCCCCCCTTTTTATGAATTCATAGTGTGACAGCGCTGAAAGCTGAAAAATGGCTTGGGCAGGAAGGGGGTGAAAGTTCCCCTGTATTGAGGTGGTTAAATTATAGTCAATGGCACAAACAAGCTAACCTTCCTGGATCCAACTCCACTCCTTGGGCGAGAGGCCCTCTCTGCTCTCTGTTATTCTCCCCCCTCACCTTCAGATTTTCCTGTTCTGGGGACATCTATCCCCAAAACCCCCTCCCCACCTGGCTATTCTCCCTTTTCTACTTATTATTTTGGGACCCAGTGATGGGATATGCTTTTCAGATATAGTGCATATCCTTGTCTATATTTGGCTTTTAGATTGCCCCATCCCTGGGTTTACCAGGCCTAAGGGAAGTACTATCTCCCGCTAACTTAATTGAAAAGTTCCAATCTAAGTTATTTCATCTTATATATTTAAATTTATTTTACCTTTTTACTGTTTTATGCAATAAAGCGTACATGCCATGGTCCTTTTTATTAATGTACAATGGACATCCCAGCGTGATGCACTGAGCATTATCTTCACAAATGTTTTCGTTGTTATGACCACATATTCTGTGCAATGCTGGGCTTGCTGTTTTCTGACTTGACCTTCATGTACCTATTTGTTATCTGATTGAGACACTGTAAACTCTGTTACTTGTAACTAACTTTGGTAAATAAAGGAATTACAAAAAAATAAGAGTTAGGCCTCGTACACACGACCGAGTTTCTCGGCAAGAACCAGCAAGAAACTTGCTGGCAGAGATGTCTTGCCGAGAAATTCGTTTGTGTGTATGGTTTCTCGTCGAGAAAACCGACAAGTAACCTCGACGAGAAAATAGAGAACCTGCTCTCTATTTTCTCGTCGAGATTCTCGTCGGCATGTTTCTCGACGAGAAAAGTGAGTGTGTGTACACTTACCTGTCCTCCCGGAAGCCCGCGCATGTTCGAAATGAATTTGACGCATGCGCGGTAGCTTCCTAGGCAGTTGTAGGGTATACCAAGATGGCGGCGACGGCATCGAATGTGACGAGCGCATGCTCGTCGTAGTCGATGACGTCACCGCGTACGCTCCATTAAAAGAACCGCGGGTTCTTTGAATCGAGCGTGTGTACACTCGGCCGGGACAATTTTCTTGTCCAAGAATCTCGTCGAAAAAAACGACAACGATAAATCTCGGCCGTGTGTACGAGGCCTCAATGGGCTTGGTATTTTGGACAGCTATTTTATCTAAGAGAAATTCGAAAAAAACATGGCCTGTTGGGGGGTACTTCAGGACAGGGTTGAGAACCACTGCTCTAAAGGAAAGAGCAGGGAAACCTACTTAATGGGACACATTTTTTGGCAAAAAAAAGTTGACTGAGGTTTTATCCTCTGCATATTCTATCCCTTTTTTTTTTTTATGGCCTTAAATATATTTCAATCTCTCAACGTGTACTGTACATATTAAAAACACACATTTTTTTTTTTTTTTTATCACAGCATGTCTTATGCCGCGTACACACGACCGTTTTTCATGATGAGAATAATGCCATTTTTTAAAATGGTCATTAAAAACGATCATGTGTGGGCTTCAGAGCATTTTTCACGACGTGAAAAATGGCCATGAAAAATTTGGAACATGCTCTCATTTTTCTCGTCGGTTTTCACGTCGTCATTTTTGTCGTCATGAAAAACGTCCGTGTGTAGGCTTTAACAACGTGAAAAAAGCACTCATGCTTAGAAGCAAGTGATGAGATGGGAGTGCTCGTTCTGGTAAAACTAGCGTTCATAATGGAGATAGCACATTCGTCATGCTGTAAATTATTGCATCGTTTAATGCAGCGCATTCTTTTCTTCGTTATAATGCTGCAATAATCCAATTATTTTGCTGCTGGCATTCTGACAAACTTTTTAATTTATTATTTATTGTGATCTCATGATTAATCTATATTTTTTGTAAGCCAGTTCTCCCTAAAAAACACATTTTTTTTGTGTTACCATCTTTTATTGAAGATGTTATTTTTGGTTATTATTTGGATAATATTTTAGACTGCTTTCCATTATTTTTGGATATTTTTGAGTGTGTCAAATTACCACAACAACATTATTATGTATTATCATTTTCCCTCAAGGAGGTTAGTGTCCTTTGGTAATTTCAAAATGTTTTTTTTTTAAATGTCCCTGCCTACTCACTAGCAAACTCTCTATTTTGAATAAAAACACATGTTCAATTTTTGGCTGGAAACAAAAAATCCATTTATTCTGGCATAAAAACAAATTAAAGGTGAATGCATACCAAAACCACAGGTAAACGAAAAACAAAAGAAGCCAGGAAGACCCTGCTTGAATTAGTGCAGACACAGATCACCACAGCAAACAACAAAGGATGTCAAGAACAAAATTGGGACCATCAGAAGGACATATCATGTAATTATTTTTTTCTCTTCTTTGTAGCCTTCCCTGTAGCCTTCCCTGTAGCCGTCCCTGCAGCCTTCCCTGCAGCCTTACCTGCAGTCTTTTCTAACTGTGTATTTGGAGGCTGTGTCCCTGGAGGAGATCTTGTGGCAGGAGCAGGAGCAGGAACAGGAGCAGGAGCAGGGACTGGAGCAGGGACTGGAGCAGGAGCAAGAACATACCTAATATCCACAAGGTCAGTGAAATCGTTCAGCTTACCCATCATGCCCATGTTGACCGCCTTCAATATGATGGTCTTACATTGGAGGCACTGGCCCATGTCCATTTGTGGCAGTTTGTGCCCAATAAGGGCAGAAAATCCCTCTGCAGTGGTGGGGGGCTCTCTATGGGCCACAGTAGCCTCCCTAATTAGGGCCTGTGTCTCCTCCTCCATCTGGATAAGCCTCCTGGCCCTTTTTTGTGGAATGCGTAGAGGAGGTATCTGGGACCTGGTGTTACGCAGTGTCCCACTGGGGCCTGCCTCCTCCTGGGTCCCACTGGGGCCTGCCTCCTCCTGGGTCCCACTGGAGCCTGCCTCCTCCTGGCTCAAATTTTCTCCCTCCTCATCCTGGCTTTGTTCTGCCTGTGTATAAAAAGGTACATATTTAAATTTTTGGCTTCATCTATCACACACATTTGTCACGTCATGACAGTTGCAAATTGAATGCTAATAAATATTAAAGCCAATCATTCTGACCCCAGCATTTTTCATTCTTGTCCCCATCATTTTTGGCCACTACTGCCTATTGATATGTCAAACACTTTTTGGTAAATGGTAAAAAATTTCACACAAGTTTTACATCTCTTTGACATCATTATACTTTTAGTACAAGAAATCTTTAGCTAAATACTATACCTGGCTCCCAATGGTCAAATCAGGCTCCTCCAGGAATTCAGCTTGTTCCTCCAAAGAAGGTTGAAATTAGCTGCAGGGAAGGCTGAAGGGTTGGCTGCAGGGAAGGCTGGAGGGTTGGCTGCAGGGAAGGTGTCAGGGAAATTCCCCGTCTGTTGTCACCAATCTGCGCTCAGTGCGCATGCGCGGCAAAACGGCGCATTGGCGCATGCGCGTGCGTGGCGGGACGGCGCTTCGGCGTGCTCGGGTGCGCGCACCGGCGCAACGACGAATGCGCATGCGCAATAGCTCGCCAATGGGACTACAGGCGGGCCTATTTAAACAGACGCAGTAACACTATCTGGTTGCTGGTTTGTCAGCTTTACTGTGTTTCCTTGTGCCTGAAAGAAGTTAAAGTTCTCCTGCTGTGACCCGGACCGGATTTGACTACGCTTCTGCTTCTCCTGAACCTGACCCCTTGGCTTGCTAAACGGACTTCTACCTCTCTCCTTGTGCTTGACCCTCGGCCTGTGACCCGGATCTGCTGCCTGTCTCCAGCCCTCTACCTTCTGCCTGTACCCTGGACTTCTTGCCTAACCGGACTATTCTGGTGCTTCCTGCTAAGCTCCTAAACTGACTTGTGCCTTGCTTCTGGTTGCTGTTTGACCCTGTCTACCCTAGGTGTTTGACTCCTGGCCTGTTCTTCAGACTCATCCCTGCTAGATTCTTCAGCAAGACACCTCCACTCGCTGGTGGCCAGTGCTCAAGACACCTCTACCTGCTGGTGGCCAGTGCTCCCTCGTGCTGTCCTCTCCCTGTCTCACCTCCAGGGGGCGGAGTGCGCTTGGGTGCAAGGGTGAACCACTCTCGGCATCTCAGCCTCGGTAAGTACGTAGCCTGATAGTACAAACCAGCCAGATGTCTGAGGCCGACAGAGTGCGTTCCCCATTTGACACCCTCTGCCAGCAGGTCTCCACCCTAACGGACACTGTCCAAAGACTCCAAGAGGGATATACCCAGATTTATGGCCGTTTTCAACAGCTCACCGGTCTCCTAGGGCCAGGCCCCACAGCTGCCACCTCTGCCAACACCGCCACCAACTCCCAAGTACCTACGAGTTCTACAGTAGTGATGGCCACCCCTGAACCCAGGGTCCCTATTCCGGAGCGTTTTTCGGGTGTCCGCAAAAAATACCGGGCCTTTAAAAACGCCTGCTCCCTCTACCTTGCCCTCCAACCAAGGACCTTCTCTTCGGAAGCAGTAAAGGTGGGGTTTATCATCTCTCTCTTAACGGATGACCCTCAGGCCTGGGCCCATGGCCTGATGGAGCAACAGAGCCCCATATTGGACTCAGTAGAGACATTTTTTGAACATATGGCTCAATTATACGATGATCCCCAGCGATCAGCCACGGCCGAGTCCGTCCTCCATAACCTAACTCAGGGGAGAAGACCGGTGGAAGACTATACGTCGGAATTTAGGAAATGGTCCGCCGACACCAAATGGAATGAGGCGGCCCTCAGATACCAATACCGCCAGGGACTATCTGAGACTCTCAAGGACGAGCTGGCCAGGATCGAAACCCCCACTACCTTGGAGAACCCGATCCAATCCGCCATACAACTCGATAGGCGTCTGCGTGAACGACGGGCGGAGCGATTTCAATCTCCTCGTCCCAACTGGCCTCCATCCAGGACTGTACCTCACTACCCACCAACCTCTGCGCCTGCAGTCACACCTCTTCCTGAGCCAGAACCCATGCAGCTCGGGTTGGTTCGGGCTCCCCTGACTCCTGAGGAAAAACAGCGAAGGCGTCAGGCCAATCTGTGCCTATATTGCGGGGGTGCCGGCCACTTCCTCCTCAACTGCCCCGTAAGACCTAGTAAGTCTATCTCTAAAGACACTTTAAACTATCAACTCTTTGACAACCCTCAGTCTTATGTCATTCTCTTTGTGTCTCTACAGCTGCCGGAAGGGGCAATCCGCCTCCCGGCAATTATTGATTCTGGAGCCTGCAGCTGCTTCCTGGACTCTGCCTTAGCCTCAAGATTCCATGTCCCCACTCAACCTAAGGACCACTGCCTTCAGATCCACCTGGCAGATGGGTCCTTGCCCCGTTCAGGGCTGATCACGCAGGAAACCAAACCTATCCTTGCCATCTCTAACTCGGGTCATCAAGAACTTCTCCGGTTAGACCTCATACCTTCCCCGATGTTCCCCATCATCCTGGGTCTTCCCTGGCTACAGGCACACGAGCCCCTCATAAATTGGGTGAAGAAAGAGGTTAGCTTCACCTCCCCCTATTGTTCCCAGAACTGTCTTGCCTCTGCCTCTACGGTCTGCGCTTCCATGATTGCCAAGCCGGACAACCTACAGCATGTTCCTTCAGTCTATCTAGAATTCCGGGACGTGTTCGATAAGCAGCAAGCCGACCATCTACCACCTCATCGGCCCTATGATTGCCCTATCGATCTCTTGCCGGGCTCCAAAATTCCGTTTGGACGTATCTTTCCGTTGTCCGAAACCGAGTTGAAAGCCCTCATGGCTTATATTGATGAAAACCTCCAGAAGAGATTTATTCGCCCTTCCTCCTCTCCAGCCGGTGCAGGAATCTTCTTTGTGGAAAAGAAAGACGGGTCCTTAAGACCCTGTATCGATTACCGGGACCTAAACAAGATAACCATTAAGAACAGGTACCCACTACCCCTTATTCCGGAGCTATTTCAGCGCTTCCGATCTGCTCGGGTCTTTTCCAAACTGGATCTACGGGGGGCCTACAATCTTATCAGAATCAGGGCCGGAAACGAGTGGAAAACCGCCTTCAGATCTCGTTTCGGACACTTTGAGTATTCGGTCATGCCGTTCGGTCTTTGTAATGCTCCAGCCACCTTCCAACACCTAGTCAACGACATTTTCAGACAGCACCTTGATGACTTCTTAGTAGTGTACCTGGACGATATCCTCATCTTTTCCACCAACATCGAACTCCACCGGGCTCATGTCATGAAGGTCCTCACCATCCTTCGGAAGCACAAACTCTACCTCAAAGCTGAGAAATGCGAGTTCGAAAAGACCACCGTACAGTTCCTCGGCTTTATCATTTCCATTGATGGGGTCGCGATGGACCCGCAGAAGGTGAAGGCCATTCAGGACTGGCCAGCCCCAACCGACAAGAAGGGGGTACAGCGGTTTATAGGCTTCGCCAACTTCTATAGGAGATTCATCGTGGGCTTTTCCTCCATTGTGGCCCCAATAACCCAACTTACCCGGCAAAATAACCGTTTTCACTGGTCTCCAGAAGCTCAAGAGGCCTTCTCTCGCCTCAAGGACGTCTTCACTTCAGCACCAGTACTTCAGCACCCGGATCCTCTACTGCCGTTCACCCTGGAAGTGGACGCCTCTGAGACAGCCATCGGAGCCATCCTCTCTCAAAGACGAGGCCCCAAGGCTCTCCTGTATCCAGTAGCCTTTGCCTCTAAAAAGTTGACTCCCCCGGAGCGAAACTATGATGTAGGGGACCGGGAATTACTGGCCATAAAATTTGCACTGGAGGAATGGCGATACCTTCTGGAGGGGGCAGTACACCCCATCATGATCTTCACAGATCATAAAAATCTAGAGTACTTAAGAACAGCTCAACGTCTACGCCCCAGGCAGGCCCGTTGGGCCCTTTTCTTCACCCGGTTCAACTTTCACATTTCCTATAGACCCGGCTCCAAGAATGGGAAGGCGGATGCACTATCCAGGATGTTTCCGGAAACCCCTCAGTCGGCCCAACCGGGCACCATTCTGTCAGCTCAGAACTTTCTGTTGATTCCCCGGGCCGATCTACTCACCTCTATTAAAATCGCTTCCGGGCTCTGCTCTGATCCGGTCACTACCTCCCTGGAGAAGCGGGACGGCCTATTCTGGTCCCAGGACAAGATTTTCGTCCCTCTGGAAACAAGACCGCTGGTCTTGAGGACCTTCCACGATCTCAAACTGGCAGGTCACTTCGGAGCACGTAAATCGTCGGAACTTGTCTCCCGCTCCTTCTGGTGGCCAGGCTGGAGGCAAGATTGTAAGTCTTATGTCGCTTCCTGCACTCAGTGTCAGCGTAACAAGGGGCCAAACACCAAGAGTTGGGGCCTGCTCAAGCCCTTACCCATTCCTGAGCGCCCTTGGGCGGACGTGTCCATGGACTTTATCGTGGACTTGCCTTCCTCCGGAGGGTTTACCACGATTCTGGTCGTTGTGGACCGCCTCTCAAAAATGTCTCACTTTTTACCGATGATTGGGACACCTTCAGCCATGGATACTGCTCAAATCTTTTTTAAGGAGATAACCAGGCTTCATGGAATACCAAAGAGTATCACCTCCGACAGAGGGGTCCAGTTCACTTCAAAATTCTGGAAGGAACTCTGCAAGTCACTAGAAGTCAAAACCTGCCTCTCGTCAGCGTACCACCCCCAAAGCAATGGCCAGACAGAAAGAACCAATCAGACCCTGGAGCAATACCTCCGTTGTTTCTGCTCTGCTTCCCAGGATGACTGGGCATCTCTACTTCCTTACGCAGAGTTTGCCTATAACAATTCAATGCATTCTGCTACCAATCAAACCCCCTTTTGGGCCAATTACGGTTTTCATCCCTCCTTTCTCCCTGAAAACATCCCCGAGAGCCCTGTTCCCGCGGTCCAGGACCGAGTGGCTTCTGTCCAGGCGAATTTCCAAAGACTCCAGGAGATGATGCGGAATGCCCAAGGATCCTACAAGAAATTTTATGACCGGGGAAGGAAGGAAAACCCGGCGTTCAGAGTCGGGGAAAAAGTTTGGCTTTCCGCCGCCAACCTCAGATTGCCTATTCCCTCTCGAAAGCTCGGCCCTAGATTTATCGGGCCCTTCAAGATCAAACGAGCTATTAATCCTGTGGCTTTTGAACTAGCATTACCTGATTCCTATAGGATTCACCCAGTGTTCCACTCATCTTTATTAAAACCCGTCATTCCCAACGCCTTTCCTGGAAGAGATGAACCTCCTCCACCACCAGTTGAAGTAGATGGGGAAAAGGAATTTGAGATGGAATCCATCCTGGGCTGTAGGAAAAAAGGCAGACAGTTACAATACTTGGTTAAATGGAAGGGGTACCCCCCGGAAGACAACTCCTGGGAACCATCCAGGAACTTGCATGCTCCTCGCCTAATACGAGCCTTTCACCAAGAACATCCGGAATTAATGGCCAGTCTGGGCGTCCGGAGTCCGCCCCTCGGGGGGGGCACTGTCAGGGAAATTCCCCGTCTGTTGTCACCAATCTGCGCTCAGTGCGCATGCGCGGCAAAACGGCGCATCGGCGCATGCGCGTGCGTGGCGGGACGGCGCTTCGGCGTGCTCGGGTGCGCGCACCGGCGCAACGATGAATGCGCATGCGCAATAGCTCGCCAATGGGATTACAGGCGGGCCTATTTAAACAGACACAGTAACACTATCTGGTTGCTGGTTTGTCAGCTTTACTGTGTTTCCTTGTGCCTGAAAGAAGTTAAAGTTCTCCTGCTGTGACCCGGACCGGATTTGACTACGCTTCTGCTTCTCCTGAACCTGACCCCTTGGCTTGCTAAACAGACTTCTACCTCTCTCCTTGTGCTTGACCCTCGGCCTGTGACCCGGATCTGCTGCCTGTCTCCAGCCCTCTACCTTCTGCCTGTACCCTGGACTTCTTGCCTAACCGGACTATTCTGGTGCTTCCTGCTAAGCTCCTAAACGGACTTGTGCCTTGCTTCTGGTTGCTGTTTGACCCTGTCTACCCTAGGTGTTTGACTCCTGGCCTGTTCTTCAGACTCATCCCTGCTAGATTCTTCAGCAAGACACCTCCACCCGCTGGTGGCCAGTGCTCAAGACACCTCTACCTGCTGGTGGCCAGTGCTCCCTCGTGCTGTCCTCTCCCTGTCTCACCTCCAGGGGGCGGAGTGCGCTTGGGTGCAAGGGTGAACCACTCTCGGCATCTCGGCCTCGGTAAGTACGTAGCCTGATAGAAGGCTGGAGCTACTTCTGGGGGGAAGGCTTGAAAGGGATTCCCTTGATTCAAGATGGTCATCAAGTTCAGCTGACTGTAGTACCACAGATTCGGCTTGTAAATTTTATCTGCAGCTGCTCCTGACCTCATAGAGCAACAATTTTCTTCTTGACATCCTTGATTGTTGCTGTGGGGATCTGTGTTTTCACAAATTCAAGCATGCTCTCCAGTGCTATCTTCCTGGCTTCTTTATTTGTATTTGTTTTATTTTTGGTCTGCCATAAAACTGGAAGATTCTTCCACCTTTGCAGGAACTCTGCCATAAAATCAGGATCTTTAACCACTTCCATACTGGGCACTTAAACACCTTCCTGCCCAGACCAATTTTCAGCTTTCTGCGCTGTTGCACTTTGAATGACAATTGCGCGATCATGCTATACTGTACCCAAACTAAATTTTTATCATTTTTTCCCCACAAATAGAGCTTTCTTTTGGTGGTATTTGATCACCTCTGGGATTCTTATTTTCTGCTAAAAAAAAATAAAAAAAGACCAAAAATTTAGAAAAAAAAAGTTTTTTTTTGTTTCAGTTACAAAACTTTTTAAATAAGTACGTTTTCTCCTTCACTGATGGGGCTGCACTGATGGGCACCAATGAGGTGGCACCAATGAGGTGGCATTGATGAGGTGGCATTGATGGGCACTGATGATGGGCACTAATATGCGGCACTGATAGGTGGAACGGATAATTGGCACGGATGGGCACGGATAGGCGGCACAGATGGGCACGGATAGGCGGCACAGATGGGCATGGATAGGCGGCACGTATGGGTGCTGATAGGCGGCATGAATGGGCACTGATAGGTGGCACAGGTGGGCACTGATAGGCGGCACGGATGGGCATGGATGGGCACTGATAGGTGGCATGGATGGGCACTGATAGGTGGCACAGGTGGGCACTGATAGGCAGCACTGATGTACTGTAATGGATGCCAATCAGTGCCAAACAATGGGCACTGATTGGCATCCATTGTGGGCACCGATTGGCATCCATTAGGGGGCACTAACTGGCATCCCTGGTGGTCTAGGGTGGCATACCTGGTGCTGGCATCCCTGGTGGTCCAGTGGCATCCCAGGTGGTCCAGTGGGGGCATCCTCGGGGGGGCTGTGCTGATAATCGATCAGCACAAACCCCCTCTGTCAGAGGAGCAGCCGATCGGCTCTCCTCTACCTAGATCGGAGTTGTGGGGTGTCAGACTGACACCCCGCAGCAACGATCGCCGCGATGCACGCCCCCGGGGGCGCGCAGCGGCTCAAAATCCTGAGGACCTCATATGACGTTCTGTCAGGATTTTGCAACCACTTTGCCGACGTCAATCCGCTATAGGGCGGGCGGCAAGTGGTTAAATACCTGCATCATTGCTGCAAGTCAATAACCAGACAAAAATACTAATCTCAGTCAAGACTACTACTAATATTTCTCACCATATATAGGCCACAAACTCATCAACTGATGAGTCATCAAGTATAAAAAATGTTACGTACCTTCGATCTACACATTCGTTGCTTCCGACCTTCTTCCACACACTGAACGTCGTTTTCATCCATGCGTATTTCCGTTATATACACTGCGCATGCGTGAAGCTCTGCACGCTTTCCCCGCCCCTGATGTTCATTATACTACTTTCCCCGCCCCTTCTCGCTCGTCCTAATGCTTACACAACATGGCGGAGACTCTGCGAATTGAGGGGGAAAGTCTGGAAGAACCACAGACCAGATACCGGAGATACAAGGCCACAAACATGGCGTTCGAGGAGATGGTTGAAATGGTGGCAATATTGAGGAGGGAGGATTATGATGCAAAACATGGCCCATACAAAAAGCCTAATCAGGTGAAGGCAAAAATAATGGACAAAGTGGGGAAAACTCTGCAAAGAAAATTTGGGGTTCGCAGATCAAAAGAACAGCTCCGCAAAAGAATGACATCAAGTTGAGGGAGCAATACAGCAAAATAAAAAAAGTTATTAGAAAAAGTAAGTAGATTTACAGTTACTCAGATTATTATTACTAGCATGGTGCTGCATGTGCTTTTTCTTTAATGTAGTACAGTTCAAGATGTCAAGTTTCATGTTCTTGGGCACAAGAATCGATCGTAGAAATCATCGTTCATTCGCAATAATACAATGTTTTATTTCGGATACAGTGTTAACTAAATTTGAACATGCCTATTTAGGAATGATCAAATTTAGTTAACACTGTAGCAGACAAAAACATCGTAATTTAATTAGTGAATGATTGAACGACTGATTATTGTGCCCAAGAACATGAAACTTGACATTTTGAACTGTTTATGTGAGAATATTTTTGAAACATGGTTGTGTAGATGTGTTGGTAACTATATTTAACTAATCTAACTGGATTCAGTGTACGGTAAGGAGAGTATGCTCAGCAGCTGGTTACACATCTGGACTCATTAGCACAAGTGTGGGCCACAAGGACAACCTTTTCTTTTTCGTACATCACGGGACACAGAGCGACTTAGTCATTACTAATGGGTTATATAGATTACCTTCAGGTGCTGGCACTGGCCACTTCCAAACTGGAAGTACCCTCCCCTATATAAGCCCCTCCCATCCGGGAGCACCTCAGTTTTTTGCCAGTGTCTAAGGTGTTGGCCAAAGAGTAACATGTGTTTTCACTGGGCTTGCGTACAGGTTCTTTTGGGCCTTAGTAAGCTGTTCCGGATCCCACCAAAAAAGCTTCATAGCTAAACGGTCGGTACCCGGGCCTTGCAGCAGAAGAGCAAGGTTTTGCCTGTAATGCCTCTCTTAGGAGGGCTGGACCCTGGGATCCAGAGCTCTGGTCATACCCACGACCAAGATGTTGTCTGTGCAGGGTGCTATACAGGTCCAGGGGAGTGGAATCCTTGGGAACCCGGTCCCTGAAGGTTTAATTACAATGCCTGCCGTGATAGGTGAAGTTTGGGCTTCTGTGGGCCAAACAGAGTCCTGCGGCGGGGATCAGGTAAGTGGGGGCCCCCAGGAACTTGGTTCTATTGGGGGACCCCCAAGCCTAATTTGTCTTTCTGTCTGTTACCTAACGGTATTCCCGCTAATATCTGTGTATGCCTGTAACTACTGAAAATGTAAAATTTTAATAGTAGTCAAGAAAAAAAAAAAGAGGACCGCGGTAACTGTGTTAAACCACTAGAGGCCGCTGTGGTCCATTTTTCTTGTCATGTGGATCTTTGGTTTTTTCTCAAGTCAAAAGATCCAGGCAGTTGGTAAGTTTCTCTGTGGGAATCCACTTCCTCTGCCCTGTTGCTGCGCTCATCCACCGCACAGGCCCTCCGGCAAAAAGGGCCCTGGCTCCTAGTCCGTTTGGTTTCGAAAAGGGCGCCAATGGCGCACGGGTGCGGGCGCGTGCACGCGCCTCCTATGAAAAAAAAAGGGGCGGGGCGGGTGGATGACGCTCGATGCGCGCCACGGCGCTTCTGCGCATGTGCAGGCGTCCCAGCTTGTATAAAGACACAGTACAAGTGTCAGCTGGATGCAAACAGAGCTAGCAACAAACAGTGGCACACAGAGGCGGTTGATGCAGGCATCCCCATAGAAAGGCACTTTAGTGGACACCAGCTGGTATATAGCAGCAACTGTGTTAGACTATTACCAGCAAAATTGGTGTATGACGACGAGAATACCTCAGCTTTGTGCTTAAAGGATATGTCGTCCAGACGCTCCGGAAATAAGTCTTCCAGGTTAGCCAAAGGGGTCTCCATCGGGCTCTGAGGATATTGGGCATGCTTGTACTGCACCAATCTCCCCTGAGAATTCAGAGGTCAGTAGCCGTAGAAACCCCGCAGGAGTGCCTGGTGCTGCGGCTGTCCCCAGTCCACCTGCTCCTGTATATATAACAGAGGAGGTTTTATCCTCAACTCTGGGAGGATTGGAAGAGAGATTAACAGCATTGATCGCTGCTTCCCTGTCACAGGGAAAGCGCGTCCGATCTCCGTCTCCTCCTTCAGAGTGCCTGTTAGTGGAGGAACAGCCCCACACAGGGATCGACCTACCTGAAGGGGATCAGGATGAGGTTGATTCAGTTATGGAGGAATCAACAGTGGAAGAACCTTTCTCAGCATCTCAGGCTGAAAGATTATGGGTTCAGTCTCTGACTAACATGGTCCGATCAGCATTTAAAATGCCTCTGGCGGAACCACCATCCACTACGGTTTCCTCGCTGGGGTCGCTAAAAGCTCCGCAGGCTGTCTGTTCCTTCCCAATCCACCCTTTATTAGAAGGGCTTATTTATCAGGATTGGGAGCATCCTGATAAAATATTTGCTCCCCCCAAGAGATTTCCGGTGATCTATCCCATGGAGGATAAGTTCATAAAAAAATGGAGGGTCCCTACAGTGGACGCAGCCATCTCTTCTGTGAACAAATCACTGACATGTCCAGTAGATAATGTTCCAATGTTCAAAGACCCAATAGATAAAAAATTGGAGTCTTTACTAAAATCTGCTTTCTCTACAGCAAGCATGGTGACACAACCTGCGGTAGCAGCGATTGGAGTCTGCCAAGCAGTGAAAGATCAGTTGAAACAAGTCTTAAGGGACTTACCAGATCAGCAGGCTCTTGCCCTAGCTGACTTGCCTAGAGCCTTGTGTTTTGCGGTGGACGCCATAAAGGATACAATCCAACAGGCCTCCCGCTTTACGCTGTCTGTAGTACATATGCGTAGGCTTCTGTGGCTCAAAAAACTGGTCTGCTGAAGCTCCCTGTAAGAAACTGCTGGTTAGCTTCCCATTTCATGGAGAACGCTTATTTGGAGAAGATCTGGACAAATATATCCAGAAAATTTCTGCCGGTAAGAGTTCACTCTTACCGGTTAAGAACAAGAGTAGAAGTCCTTCTTTTAAGAGGCCTACTTCTCCAGTCCCGGGCACATCGGCTGTGAAGCAGTTCCGACGGCCTCCGCGGTCAAATTCAGGGGGCAGAAATCAGGGACAATCCCAGGGTAACAAGAAGCCCTGGATCAAGAGAGGTACAAAACCTCCCCCCAAGTCATGAAGCGTTGCCCCCACTCAATCGGGTGGGGAGAAGGCTTCAGTTGTTCACAGAGACCTGGCGGGACACCATCAGAGACAGATGGGTGCTCTCCGCAGTAAGTCTGGGATACAAGCTGGAGTTAAAAGGCACTCCTCCTGCCCAATTTATGAGGTCAAACGTGCCAAGAGATCCCCAGAAGAGAGGATCCCTCCTTCTGGCACTAGAACAACTATTGCTCCAGGGTGTAATCATGAAGGTTCCCCTGGAAGAAAGCGGATTCGGGTTTTACTCGAACCTTTTCACAGTCCCCAAACCAAATGGGGACGTGAGGCCCATATTAAATCTAAAAGGGCTAAACAAGTTCCTAAATATCAGGACTTTTCGGATGGAGTCGATCCGATCGGTGGCCACCGCCCTACAAGGGCAGGAATGGTTAGCCTCGATCGACATAAGGGATGCTTATCTGCATATTCCCATCTTTCCGGCCCACCAGAAATTTCTACGCTTTGCAGTAGAAAGGCGCCATTTTCAGTTCAGAGCCTTGCCTTTCGGTCTGGCCACAGCACCACGAGTGTTCACAAAAATTCTGGCCCCATTATTGGCCAATCTAAGAACACAAGGTGTAACGATAATGGCATATCTAGACGACCTGCTACTAATAGACCACTCAGTGGAAAAGCTGGAAGTAGCTATTCACAAGACAATCAAGTATCTGGAATATCACGGTTGGATTATCAACCGGGACAAGTCAGCTCTAAGACCAGTCAAAAGTCTGGAATACTTAGGGCTAAGGCTGGATTCAAATCAGAGAAAGATTTTCTTACCTCCAGAGAAGGTGTCGTCTTTAAAAGATTTGACCCACTTAGTGGGTACAAAAAGAAAACCATCCATACGCCTGTGCATGAGGCTGCTGGGAAAAATGGTGGCTTCATTCGAAGCGGTACCCTACGGTCAATTCCATTCAAGGAATTTGCAAAGGGCCATACTGTCAGCCTGGAACAAAAAAGTTCAGGCTTTAGACTTACCAATGTCCCTGTCCCCTTCCGTTCGCAAGAGCCTACATTGGTGGTTGGTGCCCCAGAATCTGGAAAGAGGGAAACCCTTCAGTCCGGTTTCTTGGAAGGTGGTCACTACAGATGCCAGCCTCATAGGCTGGGGGCAGTACTGGAGCAATGGTCTCTCCAGGGCAAGTGGTCAGAAGCAGAAAAGGCCCTGCCCATCAATCTCTTAGAGATACGTGCAGCCCGGTATGCCCTAGTAGCATGGACATCCAAACTCCAAGGGTCCCCTGTCAGAATTCAATCAGACAATGCCACAGCAGTGGCATATATCAATCACCAGGGTGGCACCAGGAGTCGTGCAGCCCAGAGGGAAGCAAATTGCATCCTGGAGTGGGCAGAAAGATATGTCCCAGCCATATCCGTGGGTTTCATCCCAGGAGTGGAAAATTGGAGAGCGGACTTTCTAAGTCGCCAACAATTATGCCCGGGGGAATGGTCTCTTCACCCCGAGGTTTTCCAGGCAATATGCCAGCGGTGGGGAACACCGGATGTAGATCTGCTAGCATCCAGATTCAACGCAAAGGTGGACAGATTTGTGTCTCGCACAAGGGATCCCCTAGCTTGTGGCTCGGATGCCCTAGTGTTCCCTTGGGATCAGTTCAAGCTGATATATGCATTCCCACCGCCACAATTGTTACCGTGATTACTCCGCAGAATCAGGGTAGAAAAGAAACCAGTGATTCTGGTGGCTCCAGCGTGGCCCCCGAAGGGCATGGTACGCGGAGATTGTAAAAATGTCAGTGAGGAGTCCTTGGACCCTCCCACATCGTCCGGACCTGCTGTCGCAAGGACCGATATACCACCCTTCCTTACCGGCCCTAGGTTTGACGGCCTGGCTATTGAAGCCCACATTCTGAAAAAGAGAGGGCTCTCTAATTCTGTGGTATCTACCATGATCAATGCCAGGAAGCCGGTATCCAGGCAGATCTATTATAGGATCTGGAAGGCGTACATTACGTGGTGTGAGGCCAAGAAATGGCATCCACGTAAGTACGTGATAGGTAGGATTTTGGACTTCCTACAGTGGGCTGTAGATAGGAAGCTGGCCTTGAGTACTATCAAGGGTCAGATTTCGGCCTTGTCAATATTTTTTCAAAGGCCCTTGGCTTCGCATTCACTAGTCAAAGCTTTCATACAAGGAGTGATGCGTATAATCCCTCCGGTTAGTATTCCCATATGTCCATGGGACTTAAACCTGGTTCTGTCGGTTCTACAAAAACAACCGTTTGAACCATTGGAACACATTTCCTTGGTTCTTCTCACCAGGAAATTGATTTTCTTAGTAGCCATTTGTTCGGCTAAAAGAGTATCGGAATTAGCCGCCTTGTCCTGTAAGGAGCCATATCTGGTTGTCCATAAGGACAGAATAGTATTACGTCCTCATCCAGCCTTTCTTCCTAAGGTGGTATCGAGGTTTCATTTGAACCAAGATGTGGTTCTTCCTTCTTTTTTCCCCAAACCTAGCTCGGTAGAGGAAAAGTTATTGCATTCTTTGGATGTAGTAAGAGCAGTTAAAGCTTATCTAAAAGCCACTGCTCAGATTCGCAGAACGGATACTTTGTTTATTCTGCCGGAAGGCCCTAGAAAGGGTCAGGCAGCATCAAAATCTACTTTAGCCAAGTGGATTCGACAGGTCATAATACAAGCCTATGGCTTGAGAAAGAGACCGCCTCCGTTCAAAGTTAGGGCGCACTCCACAAGAGCAGTTGGAACTTCATGGGCAGTGCATCACCAGGCCTCCCTGGCTCAAGTATGTAAGGCCGCAACATGGTCTTCGGTACACACGTTTACTAGATTCTACCAGGTAGACGTTAGAAGTCAGGAGGATGTCGCCTTTGGGCGCAGTGTGTTGTAGGCCGCAAAAGATCCTCATGCCTGATGGCGCCCAGCTTATGTATCCCTCCCCTCATTTGGCATTGCTTTGGGACGTCCCATTAGTAATGACTAAGTCGCTCTGTGTCCCGTGATGTACGAAAAAGAAAAAGGGATTTTTATAACAGCTTACCTGTAAAATCCTTTTCTTGGAGTACATCACGGGACACAGAGCTCCCACCCCTCTTTTTGGGACACTTATTGCTTTGCTACAAAACTGAGGTGCTCCCGGATGGGAGGGGCTTATATAGGGGAGGGTACTTCCAGTTTGGAAGTGGCCAGTGCCAGCACCTGAAGGTAATCTATATAACCCATTAGTAATGACTAAGTCGCTCTGTGTCCCGTGATGTACTCCAAGAAAAGGATTTTACAGGTAAGCTGTTATAAAAATCCCTTTTTTATGGTGTCACCCCAGATGTTTTGGAACTACATTTCCCTTGTTGCTCAGGCACTCTGCAGTGTAGTTGGACATCATGGGAAATGTAGTTTCAAAACATCTGGAGTGCCAAGGTTCACCATCACTGACCTAGGAGAAAGATCAAATCAACCCAAATAAAAAAAAACAAGATGTTTTAATTATAAAGTATATTTTTATTAAAAACAAAGATTCAAAGGTCATCAGGCATTGCAATGGCCCCCCTACCCATAAAATAATCAACATAACGTTGGCGCACATCAAGGCCACTTTGGGGGGCCAAGACTGTAGGGCCAGCTTCCTGGGCTGGCAATGCTACATCAGAATAGCGTGTGGCCTGAAGGCCAACTAAAAAAATATAATTTGTTGAGTGTTTTTTATAAAATTGTGTGGGATGCAACAGCACATTACAATGTGATTCCACTTGTACTCCACCATATTTATAGAGGTCTGAAAGAGGCAGAAAAGGCTGGCCATGATGCCAAAGGCATTTTCAACCACCCTTCTGGCTCTGGCCATCCGATAATTAAAGACTCTCCTCTCAGGGGTGAGGGTCCTTTGGGGAAAAGGCCTCATCAGATGTGGACCTAGTGCAAACGCCTCATCTGCGATGAAAACGAAGGGTAGTCCATCTTCATTCTCTGCCGCAGGTGGCAATGCCAGGTCTTCTGATTGTAGCCGGTGGGCGAAATCTGTCTGGGCAAAAACTCTGTCAGACATCCGCCCATTTTTCCCAACGTCCGCAAAAAGAAACTCATAATTGGCAGACACCACCGCCATCAGCACGATACTGTGGAACCCCTTATAATTAAAATAATAGGATCCTGAATAGGGTGGTGGCACGATGTGGACGTGCTTGCCATCAATGGCAACTCCACAGTTGGGAAAATTCCAACGCTGGGAAAACTCTGATGCCACATTCTGCCATTCCTGTGGCGTAGAAGGGTGCTGTGGAGTCAAACAAAAACAAAAAATTAATACTTGGATACCTAAACATTGCAAGCAGATTATCACAAAACATTCTTGGCAAAACATCAGTATAACATTAATTTTGAAGGAGTATTTTAATAAGAGCTAAAAATGAGCAATAATCAGATTCCTCACCCCCTCTGATGGACCAATTAAACTATTTTATGGGGGGGGTGAGATGAGTTGGGGACATCAGAAATAAAGGCTCTAGCACTCTGTCCGAATTATAAAAAAATATAAAATAAAAACATTTAAGAGGGGGGGTCAAGCACGTTGCAGCCTATTGCATTAGGGTGTGCACCCCAAAGCTCAACACATACTACCGATCACTCACAATGAAAGGGAAGGGGCCAGTAAGTTACATATTTACCTGCCTCTTCCCCCACTCATCCTAAAACAACCCCAGCAGCAACAGCCGGTGGGAGAGGAGAGTAGGGAAGCTGGAAGCGCTGCAAGGGGAAGGAGGGGGGAGCCAGGGCAGTAGGGGGAATCTGTGCTGCACAGTGGGATTAGGGTGTGCCTGGGCACACCTGGCACACCCTGCGCGCATGCCTATGGTCAAGCACTACAATGGAGCTGACAAAAACACTGGGAAGTGACTGGGCTAGATGTGTTTGGGCTCAGGATAGAATGCTGGAGATGTTGGTTTTTGTAAATATGCATGTAGGCCAAAAAAAAAGGAGCATTAAAAGCTTACAACATGCATGGGGACAAAGGGGACATTCACAGCATATTACAATCATGATAATTAGGGACTGTTTAAAAAAATACTATACATTAGCAAGCATTAAATACATAGAATGTGAGGTTAAAGGACAAAACTTACCTTAATATAGTCCTCCTGCAGGACTTGGATTATGGCAGAACAGGTTTCTGGGATAATGAGGCCCAGAGCCTGGGGGGAGATGCCTGTCGAGAACTTGAAGTCCTGCAAGCTTCTCCCTATTGCCAGGTAGCACAACGTAGCAACTAGCCTCTGCTCAGCAGTGATGGCATCCTGCATAACGGTGTCCTGCCTGGTGATATAGGGGGACACCAAAGCCAAGAGCTGCTGAAAAACGGGGTCAGACATCCTAAGAAAATTCCTGTAGTCATTGAGGTTGTTCTCCTGCATCTCCCGCAGCAGAGGCATGTGACAGAATTGGTCCCGCTGGAGCAACCAATTCTTGGTCCATGAACTCCTCCTCACCCTGTTCATGGACCGGAGCTGAGATAAAGCAACAAGCCTAGCACCAAGCACAGCACGATCTCAGCGACAAGAACGTACCCGCAACATGGCTACAAAACGGTCGTCTAATGAGAACGAACTAAAAGAACGCACTGAAGAACAGCAAGGCCTCTAAAGAACGACCTGAAAAACAGTAACGAGCGGACAAGAACGCACTGCAAAAACAGATACGAGCTGACTACAAGCACTGAAAGACAGATACGAACCCACAAGCACAAACTGAACAACAGAAAACGATCTTTAAAGCATGAAGACTGAAAAGCGTGAATCGTATCTTCCCAAACTTTTACTAACTTGCGGTAACACGAAATCAGAAAAAGCAGCCCAAAGGGTGGCGCCATCAAAATGGAACTTCCCCTTTATAGTGCCGTTGTACGTGTTGTCGTACGTGTTGTACGTCACCGCGCTTTACTCAAGCATTTTTTTCAACAATAGTGTGTAGGCAAGGCAGGCTTGAGAAGAATCACCACCGTTTTTTTCAAGGACATTAAAAACGGTCGTGTGTACGCGGCATTAGATTCACATGTGGAAATGAAAAACATGGTGTAGCATGAATGTGGCAGTAATCAGAATGGAATGTTGTTTACAGGTCACTCGATCACCACCAAGGACATACTGTAGATGAGTCAGTTGGGATCTACCCGCATTATCCGGATTTTTCATGTTTCAGAGTCAAAGTGGAAGGAATGATAATTTAAACAAATGTTTTTTATCCCTTTTAACATGACTTAAAACCTTCTGATTTCAGCATTCCATGAACTATTTGACTCTCGTGTTAATGGAGATAAAGAACAATGTCACCACAGTCCTTATTCTTGGATTCCAGAATCTCCATCATTACAAGTTTTTACTCTTCTGTTTGTTGCTTTTGGCTTTTTGTGTCTCGTTATGCGGGAATGCCCTAATTATCATTCTGGTGTTTTACAGCAAGAACCTCAAATCTCCCATGTACTCATTTCTCTCACAGCTTTCACTTTGTGACCTCTTACTGAGCATTGACAGCATTCCAAGCACACTTCATGTTGTCCTCAAGGAAGGGGGGACCATGTCTTTAACAGGATGTATCATTCAGTTTATTTTCTTTGTTATTTCCGAAGGCTCAGAGTGTCTTCTTCTGACAGTAATGTCTTATGACAGATATTTGGCCATCTGTAACCCACTGCATTATGCTTCAATAATGGGGGGCGGGCTCTGCCAGAAACTGTCCATAATGGCTTGGACACCAAGTTTTATTTATTCTCTTGTTTTATCTGTAAGTATAGGCAGCTTAAATTTCTGTGGACCAAATATCATTGACCATTTCTTCTGTGACCTTTCTCCTATATTGGATCTTTCTTGTTCAGATGTCTCTTTTATTCAAATGGAAACCAAGTTGTTGACTGTCCCTGCAGTGGTATTCCCATTCCTGGTCGTTGTGATATCATACGTCTATATTGCTAAAGCAATTTTGAAAATGTCATCACTTTTAGGAAGACAAAAGGCCTTCTTCACCTGCAGCTCCCACCTGACTGCTGTGTGCCTTTATTATGGGACAGTGATGGTGGCGTACATATTTCCAGCCTCCCTGCACTCACTGACTATGAACAAAATTCTTACCATGATCTATGCTGTTGTTACACCGTCTCTTAACCCCATCATTTATAGCTTGAGGAACAAAGACATTTGGAAAGCCATCACAATTATTGCCAAAAAGCCAAAATGGTATTGAGGCTTTTACCAAAAATTATTTTTTAGAAACTCTTTCATGAACTGGAATCAATAAGAAATGGGTAAAAGTGAACAGATTTAACCACTTAAGGACAGCCACACGATGATATACATTGACAGAACGGCACGGACAGGCATAAGGGCGTACAGGTACATCCCCTTTAAGATACGAGCCGTGGGTCACAGCGCGTGCCGAGGGCGGCACGCTCGCGACCCAGTCCAGAGCTCCGTGACCGCGCCCATGGGACCCGTGGACCCGATCGCCGCCGGTGTCCCGTGATTGGGTCACAGGGCTGAAGAACGGGGAGAGGTAAGTGTAAACAAACATCTCCCCATTCTACCTAGTGACACTGTCAGTGATCGTCTGCCCCCTGTCATCAGAAACAGTGATCAGTGACATGTCACGCCAAGCCACGGCCCCCTAACAGTTACAAGCACTCCCTAGGTCACACTTAACCCCTTCAGCGCCCCCTAGAGGTTAACCCCTTCACTGCTAGTGTCATTTTTACAGTAATCAGTGCATTCTTATAGCACTGATCGCTGTAAAAATGACAATGGTCCCAAAATGGTGTCAAAAGTGTCCGATATGTCCACCATAATGTCGCAGTCGCGATAAAAATTGCTGATCGCCTCCATTACTAGTAAAAAAAAATATTAATAAAAATGCCATAAAACTATCCCCTATTTTGTAGATGCTATAACTTTTGCGCAAACCAATCAATAAACGCTTATTGCGATTTTTTATACCAAAAATTTGTAGAAGAATACGTATCGGCCAAAACTGAGTATTTTTTATATTTTTTTGGGGATATTTATTATAGTAAAAAATATTGTCGCTCTATTTTTGTTTATAGCGCAAAAAATAAAAAACGCAGAGGTGATCAAATACCACTAAAAGAAAGCTCTATTTGTGGGAAAAAAAGGACGTCAATTTTGTTTGGGAGCCACGTCACACGACAGTGCAATTGTCAGTTAAAGTGACGCAGTGCCGAATCGCAAAAAGTGACCTGGTCTTTGGCCAGCGAAATGGTCCGGGGCTGAAGTGGTTAAAGAAGAATTTCAGGTATGGCATTTTATACATAGGAACATTGGTTCAGCATGGACTAATGTAATTATGCATATACTGTACCTGTGAGATCCATCTGGAAATCACTACAGTAAGCACCACTACTCCACTGATTTCCATGTAAAGGGGGGTGGGCTGTGAAAGGACCTGGAAAACAAGAAGGGGGCAGGGCTGTTAAGGGACTGGTATACAACAAAAGGGGGCTGTTTAGGGGACTAGGGTGCAAGAAAGGGGGGCTGTGAAGGGGACTGGGGTGCAAGTAAAGGAGGGGCTGTGAAAGGGACTGGGATATAAGAAAGGAAGGGCTGTGAAAGGGGACTTGGGTGCAAAAAAAGGGCACAAGGCTGTGAAGGGGGCTGAGGTGCAAGGAAAGGGGAGCTGTGAAGGGGACTGGTATGCAAAGAAAAGGGGGCTGTGAAGGGGACTGGGGTGCAAGGAAGAGGGGGGCTGTGAAGGGGACTGGGATACAAGAAAGGAAGGGCTGTAAAGGGGACTTGGTTGCAAGAAAAGAGGGCGAGGCTGTTAAGGGGGCTGAGATACAAGGAAAGGGGAGCTGTGAAGGGGACTGGCATCCAAGGAAAGGGGGGGCTGTGAAGGTGACTGGGGTACAAGAAAGAGGGGGTTTGTGATGTAAGGTGAGGGCTGTTATGTGAAGGGACCTGAGATGTAAAGAGGGGGCTATGATGTGAAGGGGTGACAGAGGACACTGATGTGAGGGCAACTGAGATGTGAGGTGGGGGCTGAGGACACTGATGTAAAGGGGGGAGGTCTGGGATATGACTGTGGACAGAAGACAATGTTATGTAAAGGAGGGCTGTTATATACATGGGGGACTTTGATGCAAAGGGGGCTGAGATGTGCAGGGTTTACTGTAATGTAAAAGGGGAAGGCTGATGTAAAGGGTGGGGCTGTAATATAAAGGGGGTGCTGTAATGTAAAGGGGGGCTGTTAAGTAAAGAGGGGTGTTGTGATGTAAAAAAGGGGCTTTATTGTAAAGGGGGTGCTGTAATGCAAAGTGGGGTGCTGTAATGTAAAGGGGGGCTGTATTGTAAACGTGAGTGCTGTGATATAAAGGGGTGCTGTGTTGTAAAGGGGGTGATGTAATGCAAAATGGGGCTGTACTGTTAAGAGGTGGAGGGCTGATATAAAGAAGTGCACTGTGATGTAAAGAGGGGGGTTCTGCAATGTAAAAAGGGGGTGCTGTGGTGTAAAGTCGAGACTGTGATGTGAAAAGGGCTGTGATATAAAAGGGGGGGTTTGTTGTGATGTAAAGGGGAAACTGACGTATGGGTGGGGAGGGGCTGTGATATTAAAGATCTGGGTTGTAGCACAGATATGAGACTCAGACCCCTGCGGCATAAAAATCTAAAGCAACATTGCTAAGGGAGTCACCCAGGGCAAGCATTCTGACTGTCATCAGTGTCCTCAGCCCCCACCTCACATCACAGTTACTTTTTCTTGGAAGGGAGTTTAACAAGACACGTGGTCACTCATTAAAATTAGGAGAAAACAGGTTTAACCCTAAACTACGTGGAGGGTTCTTTACTGTAAGAGCGGCAAGGATGTGGAATTTCCTTCCGCAGGCGGTGGTCTCAGGGGGGGCATCGATGGTTTCAAGAAACTATTAGATAAGCACCTGAACGACCACAACCTACAGGGATATACAATGTAATACTGACATATAATCACACACATAGGTTGGACTTAATGGACTTGTGTCTTTTTTCAACCTTACCTACTATGTAACTATGTAACTGTATAAAACACATGACTCATGCTGAGGGTCAACGCCAAAACTCCCGGACGCCCCACGGTGGAGTGGCCACAGGGGACCCCACCGACTCCACCACCAGAGAAGGGGGGCAACGAGGGTTCAATAAAACTTCCATTCAGGGGCACAGCCGCCCGGGCCAATCCCAGGACCAACCAGGGTGGAAACCCCCGCTAATGTAATGGAATTATGGGTTAGGTATTTCACCTAGTGCAACATACATAGTATAACGAGCGCAAGAACTTAAAAAAACACATCATATAAAATAAAAAGAGATTAGAAAATATTATAATCTATTCGCCCAGATCGTAAGAAAAAAAAAACACAAAAACATTGGAAAGGAGTGTAAAGATTGGTTTCAGGTATTAGTATCACAGTTCAAGTACTGTATGTACTCTCAGCAAGGGTTCTGCCAACTCCTACAATGCAACCTCCAGGCTGGATGGCACTGGGTCAGGATCGGCAGTGTACTTTTGCCAAGGTGCCCAGATACTAGTAAAAAGCTTGCGTCTATTCCTACACGTCGCCACCCACTCCTCTGCCTCCTTAATCTCGTCCACTTTCCTGAGCCACTCATTTCTAGTAGGCACCCGTGGGTGTGTCCAGTGGATGTGTATAAGTCTTTTAGCTGCATTCAGGAGGTGCGGTAACGCACTTTTCTTGTAGTGGCTCAACAGAAGGGCAGGGAGATGCAGGATGAAGCGAGCCAGGGACAGTGGGATATCAACCCCGAGAGCATCCTTTATCTGAGTTTTGAAATGTAAAGTGCAAATAAAGACAGACAAGTCCTTTAAACAAAAAAAGTCCCACGATGTACATCCATCATCAATCACATAGTCCAGTGATGTAGATCCACGTTGATTAGGATGCCTGATGCCCACCAACCTTCCAAAAGAAAATCAAATGCCACCTGCTGATATACATATGTTCCCATTGCGTTCTTTGGCCAAAAGACTTTTTCTTACTAAAGTCACTGCTCCCTGTCAAACTGATTTTTTTATTATTATTTTTTATACTTTTACATGTCCCTTGGGAAGTATTTAGTCCCCCATGTAATTGGTTTAACAATCCCTTGCTTATTAATCTAGAAAATGGCCATTACTGTTTTTGGGTGGGGTGACTTGTCTGGAAAGATTAAGGCCCCTTTTACACTGGGGCGGGCATATGCGGTGACGGTATAGCGGCGCAATTTTCAGCGCCCTATACCGTCGTGTTTACCACGATATTCGGCCGCTAGCGGTGCAGTTTTAACCCCCGCTAGCGGCCGAAAAAGGGATAATACCGCCCGCAAACCGCGGTGTCCCATTGATTTCAATGGGAAGGAGCGGTATACACACCACTCCTTCACCGCTCCAAAGATGCGGCTTGCAGGAGATTTTTTTGTCTCCTGCCAGCGCACCGCCTCAGTGTGAAAGCCCTCAGGGCTTTCACATTGAGAATGCTGGGGCAGGAGTATTTCAGGCGTTATTTATGCGCTATTTTTAGCACAAAAAACGCCTGAAATACGCCTCAGTGTGAAAGGGGCCTAATAAAGGTCTGTTGTTGGTGGAGAGAAAAGTCAGGAGCACTAGCCTGGAGGTGGAGGGACATTAGGTAAGAACATCATAAGAGAGAATGAGAAGCACAACCCCTTAAGGTAAATTAGCCTGCCAAGAGAATTGGTAGGAGGGCGATTCTCATTTAAAGGAGACAGGGTGTTAAACCAGAATACCCATCAAGGGAAGGAGGTAAATAGCGGTGTCCTGTGGGTGATGTTAGGTTTCAGTGGTAGTGAGCCTTTGTAGATCGCGAACTCGGGGTTCCCCGGGGTGCAGAGTCTAAGCCCCAGCCTGCTTCTTCATCAGAGATCCTGATGGTCTTGCATCAAGCTGGAAGCATGTCGCAGCCCACGGGTACCCCCAGCTGAAGATACGGAGACCACTCACGTGTGTGGATACTAAACAGCAGGAGACAGAAGGAAATCCAGGAAACATGCAGAGCTTGTCAGAGCAGATGGCAGGCAAGGCAGACAAAGCCAGAGTCGGTACATGGGAAGACAGAAACTGAACCCACATAATAGTAGGAAAACAAGAGCTCAGAGAACTAGGAAGTTGCTCAGGCAACACAAGCTACATTGATCATGTCTTATATAGGGATTAAACAAGAAAAATGGGAGTCGGGCCAGGAAATGACAGATGGGAAAGGAAAAATAAATCCAAAGACTAGCAGGCAACACCCATAGTTAAGCACATAAGTCAAACAACACAGGAGAACTGCTGCGGCAAGGAGGTAAGAATTACAGGAAAACTGCAGGCTAAATTGTAACACGAGAGAAGAAGAGTGAACCTGCAGAGCGGAGGTCCCACCGAGCCTTCCTTTAAACCTAGCTAATACTAACTGCCCTAACCACTTCCAGCCCAAGAACGTCATATGACGTGATTGACTTTCAGTGGGAATATCTGAATGATGCCTGCAGATACAGGCATCATTCAGATATACTTTTTTTCAGCCGGCGATCCTGTGCACCATAAGAACGATCATAGAGGCAGTTTCGCCGCTTGATCATTCTTACAGGCGACGGGAAGAGACATCCCCCCTCCCACCTCCATTCGGTGCTTCTCCGGGCTCTCCACCGCCGGATGATGACCATAGAGATTTACGGTGACCAGATGTTCACCAGTCATCGCTATGACCATCGGAGGCACGGGCGCAACGTTATGACGTCACATCACATCTGGGCCGCGGTTGTAAACAAAGCCGTGATTGTGGCTGGTAAGCATGAGATCATGATTTTTTTTTTCAATCTAATACTTTCCAGCCTGGAGGAGTGATGTGGGGTCTTATTGACCCCCCATCTCTCCATAAAGAGGACCTGTCACAAACTATTCCTATTACAAGGGATGTTTACATTCCTTGTAATAGGAATAAAAGTGATCCAAAAAAAAAAATGTAAAAGAAAGTGTAAAAATTTAAAAAATAAAGTGATATAAAAAAAAATATTAAAACGCCCCTGTCCCCGGTAGCTCGCGCTCAGAAGTCCCGCCCACATATGTGAACTCCATTCAAACCACACATGTGAGGAATTGCCGCGTGTGTTAGAGCGTGAGCAACAATTCTAGCAGAAGACCTCCTCTGTAACTCTAAACTGGTAACCTGTAAAAAAAAATTAAAGTGTCGCCTATGGTAATTTTTAAGTACCGAAGTTTGGCGCCATTCCATGAGTGTGCGCAATTTTAAAGCGTGACATGTTTGGTATCTATTTACTCTGCGTAACATCATCTTTCACATTATACAAAAAAATTGGACTAACTTTACTGATTTGTTAATTTTTAAATCATGAAACAGTTTTTTTCCCCCCAAAAAAAGTTTGAAAAATTGTTGTGCAATAACCGTGCGAGATAAAAAGTTGCAACAACCGCCATTTTTTTCCCTAGGGTGTCTGCTAAAAAAAATATAATGTTTGGGGGTTCTGAGTAATTTTTTAGCAACAAAATTATGACTTTTACAGGTAGGAGAGGAGTGCCAGAAAAGGCCTGGTATGGAAGTGACTAAGTAAAGTCACATAGAAGCAAGGGTAAGCAACACTTTTTGGTTAAAATAATCCTATACAGTCTATGAAGTGAGTACTTTCTAGGAAACACTCTATTCAGAATGCATGTAAACGGCTACTGTTTCTCTGACATGTCCTCAAAAAAGTAAATGTAACATCAAGATCTAAATGTGAGGTTAGTTGTCATAGTATGAGGAAGTGATTCATTATAATTTAAAAGTATGTTAGCTCCTAAACATACTAAAGCCCTGTACACACTCTCGGTTTTCACGGCGGTAAAAAGTCCGCCGTGAAAACCGAGGGGAAAGCCAAGAACCCGGCAGGAAACCTGCCACGGAGCTTTGGCCGGGAATCCTGGCCGTGTGTATGCTCCATGAGCACTGTCTCGTAGTGTTTCCCATAAAGTATTAGTAAATCTGGCGTAAAAAAAAACGCCTGGATTCCAACGGGAAAATAGAGAGAAGGTTCTCTGTCGGGAAAACTGCTAGGGAGCATACACACGACCGGTTTTCACGGCAAAAAGCTCTCCCAGAAGTTCTCTTGCCGGGAAAACCGGTCGTGTGTACGAGGCTTAAGTGTAGGATATAGTCATTTGGTGGATAACGTCATGTCAGAGAAGAGAGCCCCAATTGAAACAGAAGCCATTTCAGCAAGTAATAAGACGTGGATATAGACAAAGCACAGTAACATGAAAAAAAATATATATGAAGTGTTCCGCTTAGACTGTGTCAAGTTAGACTATGGGACTAGAGTCCATCTAACAGGAGAAACATTGAAAAAAAGTGAAATTAAAATAAAATCCAAAATTGTATGCATCAGAATAGTAATAGAGAAGATATCTTCTAATGATCTTCTAATGAGGGTACTATTTCTTGTAGCCATGGTGGCTATCAAGGATTTCCCCCACTCCCTGGGATTTTAAATTCACTTCTGGTTGTGGCTGTAGGTCAGGACGTGAAGAGAAATGTCCCCATTTGTACACAGATAGCAAAAAAACAGGCAGGGGTTATAACCCTCCCTTAATCTATCCAAAATGAGAAAAAAATGCCTTCAGTTTTACTTACACTTTACAACACGCAGTTTTTTGTTTGTTTTCTCCCCTAGGGCATGTGGCCTGGCATGGTTCAGGAGCAGGGGGATGTGTGCACGCTCACTTCCCCCACTTCCTTTCCTTGACATCCAATCTACATGCCTGGATATTGGTCTGGTATGGATTTGGAGGAGGTTTCATGCAAACAGGTCCCAGTATTACCAATTTTAGACCACTGCAAGCTTACAGTAGATGTCAAGTTTGTGTAGAATACAGGTCCTTCTCAAAAAATTAGCATATTGTGATAAAGTTCATTATTTTCTGTAATGTACTGATACACATTAGACTTTCATATATTTTAGATTCATTACACACAACTGAAGTAGTTTAAGCCTTTTCTTGTTTTAATATTGATGATTTTGGCATACAGCTCATGACAACCCAAAATTCCTATCTCAAAAAATTAGCATATCATGAAAAGGTTCTCTAAACGAGCTATTAACCTAATCATCTGAATCAACTAATTAACTCTAAACACCTGCAAAAGATTCCTGAGGCTTTTAAAAACTCCCAGCCTGGTTCATTACTCAAAACCGCAATCATGGGTAAGACTGCCGACCTGACTGCTGTCCAGAAGGCCATCATTGACACCCTCAAGCAAGAGGGTAAGACACAGAAAGAAATTTCTGAACGAATAGGCTGTTCCCAGAGTGCTGTATCAAGGCACCTCAGTGGGAAGTCTGTGGGAAGGAAAAAGTGTGGCAGAAAACGCTGCACAACGAGAAGAGGTGACCGGACCCTGAAGAAGATTGTGGAGAAGGACCGATTCCAGACCTTGGAGGACCTGCGGAAGCAGTGGACTGAGTCTGGAGTAGAAACATCCAGAGCCACCGTGAACAGGCGTGTGCAGGAAATGGGCTACAGGTGCCGCATTCCCCAGGTCAAGCCACTTTTGAACCAGAAACAGCGGCAGAAGCGCCTGACCTGGGCTACAGAGAAGCAGCACTGGACTGTTGCTCAGTGGTCCAAAGTACTTTTTTCGGATGAAAGCAAATTTTGCATGTCATTCGGAAATCAAGGTGCCAGAGTCTGGAGGAAGACTGGGGAGAGGGAAATGCCAAAATGCCTGAAGTCCAGTGTCAAGTACCCACAGTCAGTGATGGTCTGGGGTGCCATGTCAGCTGCTGGTGTTGGTCCACTGTGTTTTATCAAGGGCAGGGTCAATGCAGCTCGCTATCAGGAGATTTTGGAGCACTTCATGCTTCCATCTGCTGAAAAGCTTTATGGAGATGAAGATTTCATTTTTCAGCACGACCTGGCACCTGCTCACAGTGCCAAAACCACTGGTAAATGGTTTACTGACCATGGTATTACTGTGCTCAATTGGCCTGCCAACTCTCCTGACCTGAACCCCATAGAAAATCTGTGGGATATTGGGAAGAGAAAGTTGAGAGACGCAAGACCCAACACTCTGGATGAGCTTAAGGCCGCTATCGAAGCATCCTGGGCCTCCATAACACCTCAGCAGTGCCACAGGCTGGTTGCCTCCATGCCACGCCACATTGAAGCAGTCATTTCTGCAAAAGGATTCCCGACCAAGTATTGAGTGCATAACTGAACATAATTATTTGAAGGTTGACTTTTTTTGTATTAAAAACACTTTTCTTTTATTGGTCGGATGAAATATGCTAATTTTTGAGATAGGAATTTTCGGTTGTCATGAGCTGTATGCCAAAATCATCAATATTAAAACAAGAAAAGGCTTGAACTACTTCAGTTGTGTGTAATAAATCTAAAATATATGAAAGTCTAATGTTTATCAGTACATTACAGAAAATAATGAACTTTATCACAATATGCTAATTTTTTGAGAAGGACCTGTATACTGGATGAAGTATTAGGGCAACTCATTGAGAGGAATTCCCTCACACGGTTCCTGGAACCACTGGATATTCTGTAGCAAATGCAAATTCTGAAGGGGCAGAGGGGGGTGCTGTGAAGATAAGAATAGCTGGGTCATTTTGCTCTAAATCAGGGATATGCAATTAGTGGACCTCCAGCTGTTGCCAAACTACAAGTCCCATGAGGCATAGCAAAACTCTGACAGCCACAAGCATGACCTCCAAAGGCAGAGGCATGATGGGACTTGTAGTTTGGCAACAGCTGGAGGTCCGCTAATTGCATATCCCTGCTCTAAATAGTCAATAAGCACTCTTTAAGTGAACATCTTTTTTTTTAATTGTTTATTTAAATTGTGTACTTACTTTTCAAGATAGCAAATTAACAGAGTAAATGTCTCTTCATGAACTGTGTTGATCTCTGGGGCTTTACAATTTTATGAGAAGACGATGAGAAGAAGACATCGGGGGGACTGGAAAGTGGTGGACATCCGCATAGTTCCCTTGGGGGATCATGGCCTTTTTTTCTGTTTTAGGTATATTTATTGTAATATTTTTCTATGTAACAAGTTCAACAACTCTAGTTTCTCTGTTTCTATTGCATTTAGTGATAAAGTAGACATGGAAGATGTGATTTTAATAAAGGGTAAAGAATTATCACGGAGCAAAATGGCTAAGGTTAAACATTGTAAACTCTAAAGCCCTGTACACACGATCAGTTTGACTGATGAAAACCGTCCGATGGATTGTTTTCATCAGACAAACCGATCGTGTATGGGACCCATTAGTCTTTTTTCCATCGGTTTTAAAAAATAGAACATGTTTTAAAATTATCTGATGGATAAAAAACCGATGGCAATTTCCGATCGTCTGTGGGGAAATCCATCAGATAAAAAACCCAAGCATGCTCAGAATCAAGTCGACACATGCTCAGTAGCATTGAATTTCATTTTTCTCAGCTCATCGGAGTGTTTTACGTCACCACGTTTGGAACGGTCGGTTTTTTGACTGATGGTGTGTAGGCAAGACTGATGGAAAACAGTTTCATCGGATTTCTGATGGACAAATCCATCAGATGAAAATCCATAGGATATCTGATCGTGTGTACAGGGCTTAAGTGTGTGTAAGCCCAAAATCTATTTTTCGGCATGTTTGGCATTATGTATCACTGGATTTAGGTTCCTGAAGCAAATTCTTTTTTTCCTATATATGTTTTCCTTATTTGAAGATTCTGCCAGTACAGCACTTCTTGTTGCAAGCTGAAAACACTACACCAATGCCTTTCCTTATCAGCCTTCTATATCCACCTCTTCAGTTGGTCATTGGGTTATCTGACAAACCTGACAGACCATCAGTGCAGATCCCTCGTCTATATTATGTGGTGCTAAAATAAAAAGCATTAGAAATGTTTGGTATAATCTCTGAATTAACCAGGATATGTAATTGGCCTATCTTATTGTTGGCTAATTTAAGGCTGGGTTCACACTATTGCGAATTGGATTCAGTTTCCCCGCATCCAATTCGCAATAGCAGGAGATTTTGACCGACTCTCCATGGAGCCGGTTAACATATCGAATTTGCACAGGAGCCCGGTGCGTCTTTTGTTCCATTTCAGGTCCGAATTCAGCCAAAAATTTGTGCTGAAATCAGACCTGAAACGGTGAACAGGGACGCACCGGACCCCCTGCTGTGAGCTGCATGCAAAGATATTTATCAAAAACAGGACTCTTACTATGAATGCAGTAATTGCATAACCACAAAACCTACCCCCCTGAATTAGTGAAAAGAAACACAAACGTCTAGTATCTTGGATTCTATGGAAGAACTAATGAATCAATGTTTTTAAAAATGTATGATGAACACTAGGGATGAGCTTCGATTTCGAGTCGAACTCATGTTCGACGTGAACATTGCCTCTTCGCCCGAACAGCGAACAATTTGGGGTGTTCGCGGCAAATTCGAAAAGCCGCGGAACACCCTGTAAAAGTCTATGGGAGAAATCTAAAGTGCTAATTTTAAAGGCTAATGCCGCATACACACGATCATTATTCACGGAGGTTAAAAAACCACCGTGAATAATGTCATTTAAAACGAGGGAACGGCTTGTTCCCCACACACGGTCGTTTTTCACGTCGTTTTTTCTCTTGTCGAGAAAAACGACCGTCTGTGGGCTCCGCGGCAGTGTTTCCCATAGGGAAACACTGTCGCGTAGGGAAACACTGCCGCGGAAAACATGTCGAAAAAAACGACGAGAAAAATTAGAACATGTTCTAATTTTTCTTGTCGTTTTTAATGCCGTTTTTCTCATCGAAAAAAATGACAGAAAGCCCACAGACTATCGTTTTTCTCGTCGAATGGGAAAAATGTCGTTTTTCTCGACGAGAAAAACGGCCGTGTGTACGCGGCATGATATGC
Source organism: Rana muscosa (assembly GCA_029206835.1). Lineage (NCBI taxonomy): Eukaryota > Metazoa > Chordata > Amphibia > Anura > Ranidae > Rana > Rana muscosa. Next base: position 361,702,316 of record CM055118.1, on the reverse strand, counting down.
AAGTTATTGTCATAAAAAGTGTTTGGGGTCCCGGGTCCTGCCCCAGGGGACATGTATCAATGCAAAAAAAAGTTTTAAAAACTGAAGTTTTTTCGGGAGCAGTGATTTTAATAATGCTAAAAGGTGAAACAATAAAAGTGAAATATTCCTTTAAATTTCGTACCTGGGGGGTGTATAGTATGTCTGTAAAGCAGCGCTTGTTTACCGTGCTTAGAACTGTCCCTGCACAAAGTGTAATTTATGAAGGAAAAAAAGTAATTTAAAAGCACTCGCGGCTATAATAAATTGTCGGCTCCCGGCAATACAGAGAAAAGTCCCCCCAAATTCAATTACCAGGTCCTTCAGGTCTGGTATGGATATTAAGGGGAACCCTGCATCAATTTTTTTTAAATGACGTGGGGTTTCCCCCAAATATCTATACCAAACCCTTCAGGTCTGGTATGGATTTTAAGGGGAACTCCATGCCAAAAAAAATAAAAAATGGCGTGGAGTTCCCCCCAACAATCCATACCAGACCCTTTATCCGAGCATGCAACCTGGCAGGCCGCAAAAAAAGAGGGGGGAAGAGGGAGCGCACCCCCCTCCTGACCCCTCCCTCCTGAACTGTACCAGGCCACATGCCCTCAACATGGGGAGGATGCTTTGGGGGTCTGTGACCCCTCAAAGCACCATGTCCCCATGTTGATGGGGACAAGGGCCTCATCCCCACAACCCTTGCCCGGTGATTGTGGGGGTCTGCGGGCAGGGGGCTTATCGGAATCTGGAAGACCCCTTTAACAAAGGGGACCCCCAGATCCCGCCCCCCCTATGTGAATTGGCAAGGTGTACATTGTACCCCTACCATTTCACAAAGAAAGTGTAAAAAAATTTAAAAAAACACACAGACACCGTTGGAAAAAGTCCTTTATTAAAAATATATTTTTTTTTTAAAAGATTCCAGCGGTGGTAATCCACTCTCGGTATCCTGCGATGGGTGATCTCCTCTCCGGGGTCCAGCGATGGATGATCTTTCCTCTCCGGGGTCCAGGCTCCAACAATGATGTCCAGCGCAGCGAGGAACAGCACACGGTCCTCTCTTCACCGGAGCGGATACACCCCGGGAATGACGCGGCTTCAGCCAGTGACAGTTTTTAAGTAGCTGATGGTGGGGCCACCCGTCACGTGACCCCGTCCCCCTCTGACGCAAGGGGAAACCCTGGCTTCCCGGGTGACGTGTGGGTGACCCCGCCCCCCTCTGATGCAACGGAAACCTGCGTTACATCAGAGGGGGGCGGGGTCACCTGCACTTCACTGGGGAAGCCCGGGTTTCCCCTTGCGTCAGAGGGGGGTGGGGTCACGTGATGGCGCTCTCTCACCCCCTCTTTTCCTGCGGCCTGCCAGGTTGCGTTCTCGGATAAAGGGTCTGGTATGGATTGAGGGAACTCCATGCCATTTTTTTTTAAAATTTGACGCAGGGTTCCCCTTAATATCCATACCAGACCTGAAGGGTCTGGTATGGATATTTGGGGGGAACTCCACATCATTTTTTTTTAATTTGACGCAGGGTTCCCCTTAATATCCATACCTGCCAGGTAATTGAATTTGGGGGGGCCCCAACGCATTTTTTTTTTATCAATGACTTTTCTCTGTATTGCTGGGAGCTGACAATTCATTATAGCCGCGAGTGCTTTTAAATGACTTTTTTTTCCTTCAGAAATGACACTTTGTGCAGGGCCAGTTCTAAGCACAGGAAACAAGCGCTGCTTTACATGCATACTATACACACACCCTAGGGATAAAATTTATTAAAATCACCGCTCCCAAAAAAATTGCAGTTTTTAAAACTTTTTTTGCATTGATAGATGTCCCCTGGGGCAGGACCCGGGTCCCCAAACACTTTTTATGACAATATCTTAGATCTAAGCCTATGTAGCGGGGTCTCTAAATTTATGTGGGACACCCAGGTGTATAAGTATGGGATTAGTGGACCACTTGTGTTCGTGGAGGATTGGATGGTGTAATAATCTCCTTGGCCTCTGGGTGTCGGGGTACCTGGAGGCCCAAGGTAGATTTGCCATTAAAGTGCTACCCTTTTTGTCCCTTTCCGGAGATGGTACGGCGAGGGCGGGGAACCTGCCATGGTGTCAATGGGAGGAGATAAAAGGGGGAGACGCCCTAACCACGAGGTCTTCTGGAGGAAGTTCTTCACGCACCCAGGCACCTTAGGCCTGGGTGCGGGCGGGTTCTGGATTCTGGCTCAGGTGCCCTAGGCCTGACCGGAATGGAGTTGGAGTCCATCCCAGGCACCTTCAGCCTGGGGTGAGGTACTGAACTAGGAGGCCTGGGGTCCAGTGACTTCGACTGGATCCCGCGAGGGTGGAGACGTCCGAGGGTCCCTGAGGTGGACGGGGCCCATGTCTGAGGTGAGGAGGCCGGGTAGGTTACCCGTCTGGAGAGTCTGGAGCAGCATCAACCCAGTGACGGATGGGCCTCTGGTAACTCCCTTGGAGGGACATCTTCCCCTGATAGGGGCCGCAGCGCAGCAAAGGTACTCCTAGCTACGTTCTCTTGAGTCGCTGGTAGAGACTCTCAGATTCTAAGTCCTTTCTAGCTGAATGCTATAGTAACCGCTGGCGAGATCGCAGTGGTTTAGTTGATAACCAGGATAGTGCCTCGACCTGCTCATTCCCCGTATCGAAAATGTTATCAAGTCGCAACCAGTTGGCTACTGAAGCACTGTTTATTGTGAGATGTACAATAAAGCAAGAGTTGGACTGTGATCAGTGTGTGGAACTCTGGTTAATGGGAGCAGAGGGGAGTGTTGACACAGCGGGACTTGATTCTAGACAAAAGCACATAGGCCCGAGGAAATATCTGGTACTGGCCTTCACCTCACCCACAGCTATGGGGAGGACATGGGCCGTAGCGCATCTCACCCTGTCGTGTGACATACCCCTAGACAAAGGAGATGAGGTGAGGCCGCTACACCTATAAAATTAGCACTTTAGATTTTTCATGTTTGAGTCCCATAGACTTTAACAGTGTTCAGATGTTCGAACAAATTTATTGCCTGTTCGCAAGTTCTGGTGCAAACCGAACTGGGTAGTGTTCGGCTCATCCCTAATGAACACTATACTGATTGATATTGCAATGTAATCCATTTCTTTTGCATTGTTGAGTTGTTGTTTCTTTGTTTTATTCTATGCTGTTATAATAACAATGAACATAAATTGATTGGAAAAAAAAACAAAAACATGCTGAGTTAGTCTTAATAGTTTGATATTGATTGATATTGATGCATATTAATGGCTCATGAGGCTAATGTGGACATTGATAGTGGGTAGTCACATTCAACTGGACTTACTTTGCAATGTTTATCACATTTCGTTGCTTATTTAAACAGTGTCCTTAGCTTTAACTAGAGCCGATAACTCTACCAAGATGTCTTCAACATCATAGGACAAGTCAAGTTGAATATGACGTAACACTGCTAGGTACAGTATATCACCTGATAAATAGGAACCTTCACAGACACCTTTAGAGATGTAATACCTGAAACATCCCAAAGACTTTGATGCTGTAGAATCTAAATGACTGTTTTGATCATCTACCCAGTAAGTCTGCTGAGTAGGGATGAGCCAATGGTTTGGTCTGAACCTAGGTTTGGACTGAACTTTTGGAATTCAGGTGTTCGGACAAACGACCAGACTTTTGCCTGCTCGACCTCCTATTCGGGAGGAGTCGAACATCGTATATAGATTTCTATTGCTTCTATATATGACATGTTTCTGCTGTGAATGGTTCCTAAGGAAGCAGCGGGTGTGCTGCATTCCTAGCACCCATCACTGTCACCAGCACATTGCTTTTATGACTGGAAATCTCCGGTGGGGATAGCAGTGACATCCTGGACGGGCAGGAATAGCAGTGACATCACTGCTGAAATATGGTTACTGGCCATATTTGGGCAATAACGTTGACCAAATCTGGCCATTGCTATATTTGGTCAGTGATGTAGCTACTATCCCTGCCCTTTCCCTTATACCGCATAGCTGATGACAGCCCACAGTGCTGTCATTTGGTGAGCAGTATTATCAGAATCAGTTGTGTGGGCCATGTTCATTGAGTTCTTCATTGCGGTAGGAGTCAGGTATCATGATTAATAATGGATTTACAATTTTGTTTTTGTTTTTTTTTAATAAGGACTTGTCAAATAATTGGGTATCTTATTTTTAAGCCCCCTGTCCATGAACTCCAACAAACAATGGGCCAGGGTTGTAGGGAAGAGGTCCTTGTCCATATCAACATGAGGACAAGGTGATTTGCCAGGGAACCTCCTGGCAAGGCCCCCCTCCATGTTGATGGAATATGGCTTGTTATGTGTTGAAGATAAGTTTTAAATTTGATACCACACTTATCATAGAAAAAAAAAGGTTAAGGCTGGGTTCACACCTCCGATGGATGTGGCTCGCAGCAAGGGTCTGGTGCGTCCTGGTCTCTGCTTCAGGGATGAATCAGGGACAAATTTTTGCCTGAATTCGGCCCTGAAACGGAGCCAAAGACACACAGCGTTCCTGTGTAAGCCGCTCCGCAGCCGCAATGGAGATATGTAAACCGGCTCCATAGAGAGGCGGTCACAATCTTCTGTCATGCGAATTTGGATGTGGGAAAATCCACATCCAATGTGCATAGGTGTGAACCCAGCTTTAAGGTGCACCCAAATATAGCATAATGCTAGGCAAACTGACATGGACACAAAAGCGCCATTTAGCAGTTTCTGTCTTTATTTTTGAATTGCAGAAATATTTATTTCCATGGTCAATAATGATACATTTTAGGCATATTGTAGGTGTTTTTAGGGTTTTAACAACTACTTGATTGATTGATTGATTGATTGATTGACTGCGAAATCAACATTCCAGAAAAGTGTGCTAATATTCAGAATTGAAAAAAGTGTGCTAGTACTCAAGACTATGCATCCTTGGGTCACAGGGATCCATAGTCACAGGATGGAAGCAATACCACATGTTATCAAAATAAGGAAAGAAGAAGGAGAAACAAGAGTTATGCCCTGTACACACGACCGGACTGTCTGTCGGAATAAAGTTGGATGGATTGTCTGACAGATTGTCCGACGGAATTCCGCTCAAGCTGTCTTGCATACACACGATCACACAAAAGTCCGGAAAACTTTTGACTGCCAAGAACGCCGTGACGTAAAAGACTACGACGAGCCAAGAAAATGAGGTTCAATGCTACTGAGCATGCGTCAAATTGTTTCCGAGCATGTGTGGTTTTTAGTCGGATTTGCATACAGACGAACGGACTTTCCGATAGAAATTTTTGTCCGTCAGAAAAAAAGAGAACAAGTCCGTCGGAATTTCCGAAGGAAAAAGTCCAATGGGGCATACACACAGTCGGAATATCCGATGAAAAGAGCCCATCTGACTTTTTCCATCGGAAAATCCTATCGTGTGTACAAGGCATTAAACTAAAGTATGTTAAAAGCTAATGTCCATTTGTATATAATAGTTAAAGCAATAATCTGAATTTCCATTACATTTTTCTCTGTGGTTCAGAAGGCAGACTCAGATTTGGTTCCAATTTATTTCAGAAAGGTTCGGGTTCGGCATCTGAACTTCTTTGAAGTTCACAGAAACCTGCAGGGCAGTTCAGCTCCTCTCCTCTCTACTGCTGAGAAAGGAAATCAAGGAAAGCAATATGCATCTGTTGTTTACATAGAAAATGAAGAGTCATTACGGAAGATATATAAATCCCTTTTATGACTAAGCCCATTTCTGACATTTGGTGTTTACAAGTTAAAATGCGTATTTTTTGCTAGAAAATTACTTAGAAACCCAAAACATTATATATATATATATTTTTTTAGCAGAGAATCTAGAGAATAAAATGGCGATCGTTGCAATATTTTATGTCACACAGTATTTGCGCAGCTGTGTTTTAAACGCAACTTTTTTAGAAAAATTTACTTTCATGAATGTTAAAAAAATTAAAAAGCAAAGTTAGTCCAATTTTTTTGTATAATGTGAAGGATGATGTTACGCTGAGTAAATAGATACCAAACATGTCATGCTTTATAATTTCCCGCACTCGTGGAATGGCGACAAACTACGGTACCTTAAAATCTCCATAGGCGATGTTTTAATTTTTTTTTACGGCTACTAGGTTAGAGTTACAGAGGAGGTCTATAGCTATAATTATTGCTCTTTCTCTGACGATCGCGGCGATACCTCACATGTGTGATTTGAACGCCGTTTTCATATGCGGGCGCGACTTCCGTATGCGTTTTCGTTGCTGCGCGAGCTCGCGGGGACAGGGGCGCTTTAAAGAATGTTTTATTTTTTTCTTATTTATTTTATTTATTTTTATAATTAAAAATAGTGTTTTTAAAAAAAAAATTGCTCACTTTTATTGCTGTCACAATGAATGTAAACATCCCTTGTGACAGTAATAAGTGGTGACAGGTACTCTTTATGGAGAGATCGGAGGTCTAAAAGACCCCCAATCCCTCCTTTGCACTTCAAAGTATTCAGATCGCCAAAAACGGCGATTCTGAATACTGTGTACTTTTTTAAAATTCGGCGCCATTGGCAGCCAAGTAACCTGGACGTGATGTCATGACGTCGCTTCTGTGGTTACAGTGAAGAGACTGAATCAAAGCCATTCGCGACTTCGATTCAGTCTGTCTCTAGCCGCCCGAGGTGGCGGATCATGAATCGGGTCTCCCGGTGGGGCGGGAGGCCCGGTAAGAGCGGTGGAGGCGGCGGGAGGGGGGATGTCCCCTCCCGCTCCTCCGGTATAACAAACGAGCGGCTTTTAGCCACATCGGTTGTTATACCTGGAAACCCAATCGCTGGCTCTAAACAACGGTACTGGGATGATGCCTGCAGCTGCAGGCATCATCCCGGTATAACCCCCGAAAGCCGTGTACGCATATGGGCGTACCCTCGGCGGGAAAGGGTTATCATATATTCAACTTACAAATAAACATGTTTAGAAAAGTGGTTTTGTGTTTTTAGGTTTCATATATAAACATGAAGACCTCACTGCATATGAAAAATAAAATCATTTTAAAGTTAAAAATGTCACATTAATGAACAATTCGCCTCTGAAATGTGAACAGACTGTGACCTTTTTTTTATATTTTTGCTTGCTCAGACTTGGAATTTCTTCCATGAGTGCCTGGAGGGCTGGCACCATAACATGAGAACTTAGTATAGTGGTATACAGTGGAGAAAATAATTATTTGATCCCCTGCAGATTGTGTAAGTTTGCCCACTTTACAAAGAAATGAAGAGTCTATAATTTTTATCATAGGTGTGTTATAAAAATGATAGAGACAGAATTTCAACCAAAAATCCAGAAAAAAAACACACAATACAAATGTTATAAATTGAGTTGCAGTTCAGTGAGTAAAATAAGTATTTGATACCTTATCAACCAACAATAATTCTGTCTCCTTCAGACTGGCTACAGTATGTGCTCATGTGGTACACAGATTAGTCCGGTCAATTTAAGAAGGTACTGCTAACGACAACTCGTTATGTGTATAAAATACACCTGTCCACAGAATCTCTTTCTTCCATTCAAACCTCACTGTAATGGTCAAGACTAGGGTTGAGCGAGCCCGAACTGTAAAGTTCGGGTCCGTACCGAACTTTAGCTTTTTCCCGAACCCGAACCCAAACCCGGACTTTGCGCAAAAGTCCGGGTTCGGGTTCGGCAATCTAATGGCGCAGTTAGAAATGCTTCAGGGGCCAGCCAATCACCTTTTGATTAGCTGGTGTGCCCTTAGAAGCCATCTTAGCCATGCCTACTAATGGCATGGCTGTGATTGGTCAGTGCAACATGTGACCCAGCTTCTATATAAGCTAGAGGCACACAGCACACACGTCACTCTGCTTCAGAATAGATAGGGAGAGGATCTTGTCTGCTGCTGCTGCTTTTAGGGAGAGATAGAATAATACATGAGTTAGTCCTGATTCTGGAATCTGAGGGAAAAGATAGAGAGACAGTGTAGTGTAGGGCCAGGTTCCTGTTGGTGCTTTCAGGGAGAGAGATATATTATATAGGAATAGGAGTCCAGATTCAGAGATATAACTCAGCGATCTGCATAGGTTTACCTGTTTGTGTTGCAGTGCAGTCTTTTTACACTGCCATGAGCCCAGTGTCAGAGAAAATCTACCTTTTATCTGCAAGCTCAGTGCACCAGCACTGCATATATTACGTTGAGAGATACACCGTTTCCATACTGTGGGTGTATTCTGCTCTTGGAAAAAGATCCATTTAGGACAAAAAAAAGGCACTTTATTGTGCTCTTTTCCAAAAGACCCATTAAGGGCAAAAAAAAATAAAAAAATTCCATTTTATTTTGCTTGTGCAAAAAAAGACCCGTTTAGGGCAAAAAAAAAAAAAAAAAAAAAATTGCACTTTAATGTACGCTTGCAAAAAGACCCATTTAGGGCCACAAAAAATATTTTGCAGTGTGTTATACATATGTGGAGGCGTGTGAAATAAACCATTTCTATATATTTGTCTTCTACTGTGCTATACTAAAAAAACAACATTTTTTTTGAATAGCATTTTCTGCAGTTCTGTAGCTGTGCGATTCAGCGGTTACGTACTGTGGGTGTGTTGTGGTCTTCCAAGAAACGCCATTTAGGGCCACAAAAAATATTTTGCAGTGTGTTATACATATGTGGAGGTGTGTGAAATAAACAATTTCTATATAGTTTTCTTCTACTGTGCTATACTAAAAAAACAAAATTTTTTTTGAATAGCATCTTCTGCAGTTCTGTAGCTGTGCGATTCAGCGGTTACGTACTGTGGGTGTGTCGTGGTCTTCCAAAAAACGCCATTTAGGGCCACAAAAAATATTTTGCAGTGTGTTATACATATGTGGAGGTGTGTGAAATAAACAATTTCTATATAGTTTTCTTCTACTGTGCTATACTAAAAAAACAACATTTTTTTTGAATAGCATTTTCTGCAGTTCTGTAGCTGTGCGATTCAGCGGTTACGTACTGTGGGTGTGTTGTGGTCTTCCAAAAAACGCCATTTAGGGCCACAAAAAATATTTTGCAGTGTGTTATACATATGTGGAGGTGTGTGAAATAAACAATTTCTATATAGTTTTCTTCTACTGTGCTATACTAAAAAAACAACATGGTTGAGCAGTATGTGTCCACAGGCCTACACGTACTGGATGACGGGTCTGCCCCCTTTAACTTCTGGGTCTCCAAATTGGGCACATGGCCTGAGCTTGCCATTTATACCTTGGAGGTGCTGGCCTGCCCTGCAGCCAGTGTATTATCTGAATGTGTATTTAGCACGGCAGGGGGCGTTATCACAGACAAGCGCAGCCGCCTGTCCAGAGCCAATGTGGACAAGCTCACGTTCATTAAAATGAACCAGGCATGGATCCCACAGGACTTGTCCGTACCTTCTGCAGAATAGACATGTATACCGGTGTTGTGACAAAAACTGACCGGCCATCGGATTGTTGTCCGGCCCATACTGCGAAGGCGCAGCGCTTGCGCAGTACAGAGGACAAGGAGATTCACAAAATCTCCGAAGATGAACGGCGCCTGCGCAGTGAGTGCAGTTTCAAGCCCCACCATCTAAGTGGACATATGGTAGCACATAGTAACAGGGCCCCTCACGGGCTCGGTTCGATTGCCACGTATCGGGCACGGCCTCACTTGGCTCGGCTTGAACCACGGATGGTGTGGCCTTCACCTGAACTCACCACGCAGGCGCCGTTCATCTTGGGAGATTTTCAAAATCCCCTTGTCCTACATACTGAGCAAGCGCAGTACAGGGTGGACACTATTTGACGGGGGACAGAATTTGACACATCACCGGCCTTACCCAGCCATTGTTGTATTTTTGAACCAGTGTTGGCTACCTCGTCCTCCTCCACCGCCGCTTCCACCTACACAGCCACATCCACGGCCACCTCAACCTCCTACTCCATATGGACCTCGTCCTCCTAGGTCAAGATTATAATTTTTATTTTATTTTTTTGTAGCGCACAGATCCTTTCCCCCTTACCTGCCTTTATGTTGTTGGCTCCTCGCAGGAGGGAGAAAGGCACACCGCACTACCAGCCCGTACCCTCCTATATAAAGAGGTTGAGCGGTGTACTTGACGGGCCGTGTCCACAGCCAGAGTCAAAACTCCTCCAGAGGATGATTCTCACCTCTACTGTAGGTAGAGGCAAGTCCTTTAATTCCCAGTAAAGTCAATATCCACACCAGCTGAAATTACAACTCTTATTCTCTCATGGCAAAAAAAACTCTACTCGGATAGAAAAGATTAGAGCAAAGAAACAGGACAGCTTAAGGTGTGGAGGAGGTCCAGGCACAAACGTAGCACATTCACTTCACTGCTTAGGTTTCTCAAACAGTTTTAGGTGCACGGTCTCTGCCACAGACCTTGAGATTGGTCTCTGCCACAGACAGGGTGTACAAGGCCCCTGCCACGGACCTGGAGAACTTTGGTCTCTGCCACAGACCAGGATGTATAAGGCCCCTGCCACGGGCCGGGTGAATAAGGCCTCTGATACAGTCAAGATGACCTTGAGCTTCTCCTTCTACGAACCTAGCCCATATCAAGGGGAAGACATCTCTCCAGGGAGTCAACAGACCCTTCCTTCACTGTGACTCCCGCATCGGTCCATCAGAACCACTCAAACACTTCCCTTAAATTTAGCACCCCGCTACATTTTTATTTCAAAGTATTTTATTTTCCCACTAGCTTATCCATTAAATTGAATAATTTATTCCAGAAAGGGCGTATTCTGTGGCATTCCCACCATATGTGTGGCATCGTGCCGTTGAGTTTCTGAGGTTCTTAATGAGGTTCTTAATGACTTCCCGTACCCCTTCTGCTGAAAAGGGGGCCTCCAGCATATTTTTTTATTTTTTTTATTTTTTTATGTTATTTTAAGTTATTTCCCTATCCACATTTGTTTGCAGAGCACATGCCATGCTCTTAACATCATTTTGCTGCCATTTGCAGCCCTCTATCCCTTTCCATTACTTTTTTAGAGCCTTTTTAGTCCTTAGAAGTTCGGGTCCCCATTGACTTCAATGGGGTTCGGGTTCGGGGTCGGGTTAAAGTTCGGTCCCGAACCCGAACTTTTTTCCAAAGTTTGGCCGAACCCGTCGAACCCGAACATCCAGGTGTCCGCTCAACTCTAGTCAAGACCAATGAGCTGTCAAAGGACGTCAGGGACAAGATTGTAGACCTGGACAAGGCTGAAATGGGCTACAAGACCATCAGCAAGAAGCTTGGTGAGACAGAGACAACTGTTGGACCGATTATTCGCAAATGGAAGAAATACAAAATAACCATCAATCACCCTCGATCTGGAGCTTCATGCAAGATTTTGCCTTATGGGGTGAGGATGATCATGAGAAAAGTGAGGGATCAGCCCAGAACTACACAGGAGGAGCTTGTGAATGTTCTCAAGGCAGTTGGGACTGCAGTCACTAAACAAACCATTTGTGACCCAATACAATCCTGCAGCACCCGCAAGGTCCCCCTCCTTAACCACCTAAGGACCGGCTCCTGTACCATATACGTTGGCAGAATGGCACGGGTAGGCAAAGCAACGTATATTTTCATCACTTTGAATTTGTCGCCTGGTGCAGGCTCCGTGACCATGCCCGCAGGACACGCAAACTCGATGTCCGCCGGGTGCCCGCGATCATGTCACGGAGCTGAAGAATGGGGAGATGCCAGTGTAAACACAGCATCTCCCCATTCTGCCTAGTGATAGGACGCTGATCGTCTGCTCCCTCTCGTCGGGAGCAGCGATCAGTGTTGTGTCACTGCTAGCCCATCCCCCAGACAGTTAGAACACATCCCTAGGACACACTTAACCCCTTCAGTGCCCCCTGCTGGTTAACCTCTTCACTGCCAGTCACATTTACACAGTAATCAGTGCATTTTTATAGCACTGATCGCTGTATAAATGTGAATGGTCCCAAAATAGCACCAAAAGTGTCCGTTGTGTCTGCCATAATATCGCAGTCAAGATAAAAATCGCTGATCTCCGCCATTACTAGTGAAAAAAAAAATATTAATAAAAATGCCATAAAACTATCCCCTATTTTGTAGACGCTATAACTTTTGCGCAAACCAATCAATAAACGCTTATTGCAATTTTTTTTTACCAAAAATATGTAGAAGAATATATATCGGCCTAAACTGAGGAATTTTTTTTTTTTTTATAGATTTTTTGGGGATATTTATTATAGCAAAAAGTTAAAAATATTGTTTGTTTTTTTTCAAAATTGTCGCTGTATTTTTGTTTATAGCGCAGAAAATAAAAACCGCAGAGGTGATCAAATACCACCAAAAGAAAGCTCTATTTGTGGGAAAAAAAGGACGTCAATTTTGTTTGGGAGCCACGCCGCACGACAGCGCAATTGTCAGTTAAAGCTACGCAGTGCCGAATCGCAAAAAGTGGCCTGGTCATTTGGCAGCCAAATGGTCCGGGGCTGAAGTGGTTAAGAAGGCACATGCACAGGCCTGTCTGAAGCTTGCCAATGACCATCTAAATGATTCAGAGAAGGATTGGGATTAAGTGCTGTGACCAAAATTGAGCATTAACTCGAATTGCTGTGTTTGGAGGAAGAAAAATGCTGACTATGACCATAAGAACACCATCCCTACAGTCAAGCACGGAGGTGGAAACATTATGCTTTGGGGCTGTGCTTTGGGGCTGAACTTTGCCGCATTGAGGTGCCAATGGACGGGGCCATGTATTGTTAAATCTTGGATGAGAAACTTTTTTCCCTTCCAGCATGACAATGACCCAAAACATACCGCCAATGCAACACAGGAGTGGCTCAAGAAGAAGCACATTATAGTCATGGAGTGGCCTAGCCAGTCTCCAGACCTTAAACCTATGATAACTAGAAAACTAGAAAATGTATGGAGGGAGCTGAAACTTTGAGTTGCCAAGTGACAGCCAAGAAATCTTAAGGATTTAGAGAAGATCTGTAAAGAAGAGTCAACTAAAATCCTTCCTGAGATGTGTGCAAACCTGGTAAACAACTACAAGAAATGTCTTACCTCTGTGCTTGTCAACAAGGGTTTCTCCATCAAGTACTAAGTCCTGTTTTGCTTGGGGATCAAATACTTATTTTACTCACTGAACTGCAACTCAATTTATAACATTTCTATCAGGTGTTTTTTTGATATTCTGTCTCTATCATTTAAAATACACTTATGACAAAAATTATAGACCCTTCATTTCTTTGTAAGTGGGCAAACTTACAAAATTTGCATGGGATCAAATAATTATTTTCCCCACTGTAGGTCACATTGATCAGTTCTCAACAATCCATCTCTCAAAATGTGTGCAAACTGTGACTTATTTTTATACTAAAATATTAGAACCTGGTTTTAGACGCTTTTTTATTCTGAATAGTATGACCAACTTCTAAATACATTTTCTATTTTGTGCATAGTTACTGGCTCCTAGCTGTTACAGTTATGTGGCGTACACACGGCCGGACTTTGCCACGGGCAAAACTCCATCGGAATTTCCGACGGAAATATAGAGAACCTGCTATCTATCTAAGTTTGTCGGAAATTGCGACGGGAAAAGTCCGATGGGGCATACACACGGTCGGAATCTAGTATGATTTATGTTTTACTAAAGTGTTCTCTTGGTCTATGGAAAATTCTGTTTCTTTTAAATCCATTTTAGTTCTTTTCATTATCAATATGTAATTAGCTGATATCTTTCTCTGGGATTCTAATAGTATGTCCAATATTTGTGGATAACATTCCCTGGAACTAGGGATGAGCTTTATGTTCGAGTCGAACATGAGTTTGACTCGAACAATGGCTGTTCGCCCGTTCGGCGAACAGCGAACAATTTGGGGTGTTCGCGGGAAATTCCAAAAGCGGCGGAACACCCTTTAAAAGTCTATGGAAGGAATAAAAAGTGCTAATTTTAAAGGTTAATATGCAAGTTATTGTCATTAAAAGTGTTTGGGGACCCGGGTCCTGCCCCAGGGGACATGTGTCAATGCAAAAAAAAGTTTTAAAAACTGCAGTTTTTTCTGGAGTAGTGACTTTAATAATGCTTAAAGTGAAACAATAAAAGTGCAATATTCCTTTAAATTGTGTACCTGGGGGGTGTCTATAGTATGCCTGTAAAGTAGCGCATGTTTCCCATGCTTAGAAAAGTCCCCGCACAAAATGACATTTCTAAAGGAAAGAAGTCATTTAAAACTGATCGCGGCTATAATGAATTGTCGGGTCCCGGCAATACAGATAAAAGTAATTGAAAAAAAAAATGCATGGGTTCCCCCTTAGTCCATTACCAGGCCCTTTGGGTCTGGTATGAATATTAAGGGGAACCCCAAACCAAAATTAAAAAAAAAAAAGCGTGGGGTTCCCCCCAAATTCCATATCAGGCCCTTCAGGTCTGGAATGGATATTAAGGGGAACCCTGCGCCATTTAAAAAAAAAATGACGTGGGGTTCCCCCCCAAAAACCCCAGCGAGGAAACCCCCATGACGCGTTAGAGGGGGCGGGGTCACCTGTCCACGCCACGGGTGGCCCTGCCATCGGTTATAAAATAACTGTCAAACAGCTTGCGCGTCATTAGCCGGGGGGCTCTGTTGCAGGGAGGACCGTGCATCGTTTCTCGATGGAGTGGAGAGCCGGGGCAGGCAAGATCGGGCTTCGTTCCTCGCTGGAGAGAATCGCGGGAGAATGGATCATCCTTGGACATCGAGAATGGATAACAATGCTGGAATGTTTTTTTTTTCTTTTTTCTTTTTTTCTTTTTATTAAAGGACTTGTCCCAACTGGGCAAGGGTTGTGGGGATGAGGCCCTTGTCCCCATCAACATGGGGACATCCTCCCTATGTTGAGGGCATGTGGCCTGGTACGGTTCAGGGGGGGGCGCTCTCTCGACCCCCTATCTTTTCCTGCGGCCTGCCAGGTTGCGTGCTCAGATAAGGGTCTGGTATAGATTTTTGGGGGGAACCCCAGGCCATTTTTTTTTTCATTTTGGTGCGGGGTTCCCCTTAAAATTCATACCAGACCTGAAGGGTCTGGTATGGATTTTTGGAGGGAACCCCACACCATTTTTTTTAAAAGAAATGGCGCAGGGTTCCCCTTAATATCCATACCAGACCTGAAGAGCCTGATATGGAATTTGGGGGATACCCTCATGCTCTTTTTTATTTTGGTTTGGGGTTCCCCTTAATATTCATACCAGACCCAAAGGGCCTGGTAATAGTCTAAGGGGGAAACCCATGCTGTTTTTTTTTCAATTACTTTTATCTGTATTGACCCGACAAATAATTTCTAGCCGCGATCAGTTTTAAATGACTTTTTTTTCCTTTAGAAATTACATTTTGTGCAGGGGACTTTTCTAAGCACGGGAAACATGTGCTACTTTACAGACATACTATATACACTCCTCAGGTACGAAATTTAAAGGAATAATTCACTTTTATTGTTTTACTTTAAACATTATTAAAATCACTGCTCCTGAAAAAACTGACGTTTTTAAAACTTTTTTTTGCATTGATACATGTCCCCTGGGGCAGGACCCGGGTTCCCAAAAACTTTTTATGACAATAACTTGCATGTTAGCCTTTAAAATTAGCACTTTTGAATTTTCATGTTCGTGTCCCATAGACTTTAACGGTGTTCGCGTGTACAAACAAATTTTTTGCCTGTTCGCATGTTCTGCTGCAAACCGAACTGGGGGGTGTTCGGCTCATCCCTACCTGGAACAGAGCAGCCTCAGAAGCAGGTTCTGGAGGAAGATGCGTAAAGGTGTGCTAGACAGGATGGGACCTGTATACCACCTTGAGACAGTCTTAAAGGCTGATTCGAATGTAAGTATATTGATGGATCATGAGTCTAATGTGGACCAGGTTTGTGTCCAGTCTTCCCTATCTCTATTGCTTTTTGGATCCAGTTCCCATTTGGAAATGTAAATGTCACTGTTAGGGCTTTTGAGGTCATTCAACTGCGAGTAGATAGTGGAAAGTCTTGGAGAAAGAGGTGTGCAATGCCCAATGTTCTCAAATATTGAGAGTTTGGACATTAAGGTCTTAATTGTGTCCAGACTTCCCTATCTCTATATTGCTTTTGGGATCCGGTTCCCATTTGGAAATGTAAATATGACTGTTAGGGCTTTTGAGGTCATTCAACTGCGAGCAGATAGTGGAAAGTCTTAGAGAAAGAGGTGTGCAATGCCCAATGTGCTCAAATATTGAAAGTCGGGACGTTAAGGTCTTAATTGTGTCCAGACTTCCCTATCTCTATTGATTTTGGGATCCGGCTCCCATTTGGAAACGTAAATGTGACTGTTAGGGCTTTTGAGGTCATTCAACTGCGAGCAGATAGTGGAAAGTCTTAGAGAAAGAGGTGTGCAATGCCCAATGTGCTCAAATATTGAAAGTCGGGATGTTAAGGTCTTAATTGGAGAGTATAGTGGTTAGTCAATGTTTCATTTATAAATAGCGAAAAAGTTTAGAGGATGGGGTCTGATACGTATCCCTGATATCCGCCCAGGTGTAAACAGTGCGACCATTGATGAAAGAGTAAACATAATGGAATTTGTGAGAGAGCCACCAGTGAAATGCATTATGGGACTCTAGGCCCGGGAGGAATAGTGGGTTACCCAAAAGTGGGAGAAGGGGCAGGTGTTGCAAGATGAAATTGGTGGAGTACTTGGTGGAGTCCAAGGCTTGGAGCGTGTGCCTCTTTAGGGGGTCTATAGACATACAGTAGGTCTGGATTTTGGAGGAAGCCATGGACGTGAGCACAGAGAGGCTAAAGAGCAATAAAGTGCATCCAAGTCGACCCATTAGGGAGTATGTTGCACTGTGTAAAGAGATGCCAATAGTTTGTCTTTTTACCGATTGTGTAAATAAATATAAGATTTTAACAGTAAAGGAATCTGATGACTGTCTCATTATGTATCTGCAAAGTCCGATATTTTAGAGAACCAGGTTTCTGGTTTTCTTCTTTTTTGTTTTGGCTGTCACAGTGGTCACATTGTTGGGATCTGATCATTAGCGGGGACAAAGAGCTATCTTTTACAGCTCAGACTCTGTGCCAGGAGCACACACTGAGTGCATTCTCAGCAAAAACCTTGACTGCTCAGTGACACATACAGTACATGCAGCGTGTGGGTGTCAAAGCTCTACCATTTTGCTGCCTCACATATGCTCTATGTGGGAAACAAGAAGCTAAAACATAAATGCAGAGGAAAAATTAAAAATTACTCACAAAAAGTAAAAAAAAAACAGCTTTTGATCTTTAGTCTAATGCTATCCCTGACTATAACTCTTCGCCGTCACAAGCTTCATTCAACCCACTTTCTCTAAGCCTAGGCTTTTCATAGACACTCCACCCCCCAAACTTAGAGATGCATCAGCAAGCCCGGCTGGGCAATTGACATGTCATTACATGAAGGATGTTCTGTGTTTCAGTAAGGGCCTTTATCAAAGATAAGCAAGGACCTGTGATGTCACTAGACTGACAAGAAGAGCCCAGAGAATAAGTTCAGGAGGGTGCCCTGGATGTGGAGGGAGATTCAATGACATTGAGTTTTTGTTTGTTGGCTAACATGGTCCAAACCCAAGATACTTTTTTTTTGTGTTCATTAAAACAACTGTAAAAATGACACTTGCAAACCACACAGAGTTTATTTATGTGATATTTCTAGGGATTAATTTCTATTCACTGACTCAAGAGAACACTGAGTATTGTCTAGTGCTCAACAAGGTCTACTGGGAATAATTTCCTTCTTTATAAAAGCATGGTTTGGTTGATCATTATTTAGTGTATTATATAATATTACATGGTATTATTTGAAGTTATTTATGTTATTTGGTGTCTCATACTGTAGCTCATCCATATTGTGTCTTAGAACAATGTGGCAAATTTATCTCTACATTTACAGAGACACATCTATGTAGCATTAAACTGAAAGGCTTGAATATCTCTATGGGCATGTGTAGTTTTCTTTACTTTGTCAAGGGGATATTCAATTTTCTACATGTGTGTAAAGTTCTCTGGACAGGAAATTTAGTCTTCCTGTAAGAAAGATTGCTGAAGGTCCTGGAATCACGTGAGTCCAATAACAACTGCCGTATCTCCAAACATTTGACTATTTATAGCCACATTTGAGCTTCATTGGATTCTGTAATATTTTTATGTGATAAATAACACACATGCATCATCTTTATTTGGTAGAAGTTGTAAAAAAAATGACTTTTTTTTTTTTGCTACTTCGTCTCATCAGGCAGGGCCACCAGAAGCTTTCCAACCCATTCTGCAAATTGTGTGCTGTTTTGTAATACAGGTCTTTTTAAAGCCTGTGGTGGACGTGGCTGTTGGGTGGTACACCATCATGGAGATCGGGTTTGAGCTTGCAACCAGATGAGAGCGGCTGAAACCGGCTCGTGGTAACAAATGATTGCGACTTATATTAGTATTAGTACTTATATTAGTATCGGTGATGACACTTTTTATTGTGAAACTGATGGTGCATAGGACAGGGTATGCCTCTAGAGTCCACAATGTAAAAAAAAAAAAAAAAAAAACATAGTCCAGGAATAAAAGTTAATCTAGTGTAAAAGTGTAAAAGTTCAGCGGTGTAACATTTTGAATGACAATTGCGCGATCATGGTACCCTGTACCCAAATTAAATTTTTATTATTTTTTTCTCCCCACAAATAGAGCTTTCTTTTGGTGGTATTCGATCACCTCTGCAGCTTTTGTTTTTTGCGCCATAAACAAAAAAAGAGCGGCAATTTGGAAAAAAACACAATATCTTTTACTTTTTGATATAATAAATATCCCATTTTTTTTTTTTTTTTAAAAGACAAATTGTTCCCTCAGTTTAGGCCAATATGTAATCCTCTACATATTTTTGGTAAAAAAAAAAAAAATTGCAATAAGTATATATTTATTGGTTTGCGCAAAAGTTATAGCGCCTACAAAATAGGGGCAAAGATTTATGGCATTTTTATTATTTTTTTTTTAATAGTGTAGCGCCCTGCCCAGGGCCAGCCCTACCATGGGACCCGATGGTACCATTGTACCAGGCGGCACAATCAGGGGGGCGGCAAATTGCTGCCTGCCCGCTCCTCTCCCCCACTCCATCTATCACTGTGAAACAGCAGCAGCGGCATTGTAAAGAATACACTGTGCCTGCGGCTGCGATGTGTGTTTGGGATTCAAAGCTCCTTCCTGTCTCTTCCCCCTCCCTCCAGTCTCCTGCCGTGCGGGGTCCCTGTTATCTCTGACATCAACCTCCCCCCCTCCAATCACCAGTGCGGAGTGTTGAGAGAACTGGGAGGCGGAGCTCACTGGATCTCCTGTCGGGCTGGCCAGAGGAAGGGAGGAGGTGAGCTGACTTTTTCTGGGAGAAGTTTTCTAGGGTGGATAGTAGTTGCTTTCAAAGTGTTTTTTTCTTCAGGAGATGCAGTGAAGGGTTAAGTTGACAGAAGAATCGGAGGAGATAGTGAGTTTGAGTGTGGGGGGGAGGGGGATCTGCACCAGCCCTATCACATTTAACAGATCACTTCTAAGCATGAACAGTCTGTGCAAACATCCTCCAATCCAATTGTTCAGACTTGATAATGTGAAGTCATTTATAACCATTAATGTAACCTGTATATATGTGGTGAGTTCACACCTCTGATTGTACACTCAGAGCCTGGATACCACAGGGTTATATGAATGGTCATCAATTACCTTCACATTATCTGGGTATACAGAGTGCTAGGAGCTGGATTAGTAGTACTGTTGTATGATTTATTGTTGTATGTTTTTAGTGGATGGGTTTTTTTTTTTTATTATATACATCGCGACCTGACCACTTCTCAACTCCCCCCAGCTGGCATCACCCCCCCAGACCACTTTATACAGACGTCACTCAGAGCTGCTTCCTACCCCCCCCCAGCTGAGGGACATCATTTCATGGTCACTTTTCTTCCCCTATCTTCCCAACATCACTCCCTGGTCACCCCATAGACACCGCAAGAAATCCCTCCCCATTCTGCCACCGCCATACACTCCGAAGTCCTCTCCTGTACCAACTGCACCCATCATACCCTCCGAACTCCTCTCCTGTACCAACTGCACCCATCATACCCTCCGAACTACTCTCCTGTACTAACTGCACCCATCATACCCTCCGAACTCCTCCCCTGTACTAACTGCACCCATCATACCCTCCAAACTCCTCTCCTGTACTAACTGCACCTATCATACCCTCCACACTTCTCTCCTGAACATACCGCCCCATCATACCCTCCACACTCCTCTCCTGTACTAACTGCACCCATAATACCCTCCGAACTCCTCCCCTGTACTAACTGCACCCATCATACCCTCCAAACTCCTCTCCTGTATTAACTGCACCCATCATACCCTCCACACTCCTCTCCTGTACATACTGCCCCCATCATACCCTCTACACTCCTCTCCTGTACATACCGCCCCATCATCCCTTCCGCATTCCTCTCCTGTACATACTGTCCCCCATCATCCCCTCCACACTCCTCTCCTGTACAAACCGCCCCCCTCATACCCTCCCAACTCCTCTTCTATACATACTGCTCCATCATACCCTCCACACTTCTCTCCTATGCATACTGCCCCCATCATACCCTCTGCACTCCTCTCCTGTACATACTGCCCCCATCTTACCCTCTGCACTTCTCTTCTGCAGAACCCTGTGCATTCAGATGTAAAGGGGAACTCTGCGGATTCAGATCTAAAGGAGAACTCTGTTGACTCTGATATAAAGGGGGACTCTTGTGATTAACTCCATATGATTAGAAATTTTATTTAATCACAAAAATATATGTACAGTGTATACTAAATAAAAAAAATTAGCTGTGCATTGCTTTGTACAGAGGTAATGAATTTAATGTACTACAAAAAAATATATATATTGGCGTGCGCTGCTAATGTGTTCGGGTTTGGCTTGACGAAAAGGTGGCAACCCTACGCTGCACTGTGAGGCAAATTGTCGCCAACCCGTTCCGCCCGCTCCGCGCTCCACTGTGAGGCAAATTGGATGCCCGCCCGCCGGCCAGCCCGCTCCGCACCCTGCGCGCTCCATTCACCTGGGCTTTGGGCCCAGGTGAATAGAGCGTGCGGGCAGAACAGGGGAACAGTCAGCGGGCGGGACAGTCAGCAGGTGAGCGGGCTTGCTGGCCAAACAGCGGGCGGGGGAGCAGAGAGATGACATCATCTCTCACTGCCCGCCCTGCATCACTGCAGTTCCGCCCCCACTGTGCGGGCAGCAGAGAGATTACATTATCTCTCTGCTGCCTGCCTTTACTCTGGGACACAGCAAGTGGCAAGTGACAATCTGCAACGTGTGGCAGGTGACGTCGTGGCAAGTGACAATCCGCAATGTGTGGCAGGTGGCGTTGTGGCAAGTGACAATCTGCAACGTGTGGCAGATGACGTCGTGGCAAGTGACAATCCGCAATGTGTGACAGGTGGCGTCATGGCAAGTGACAATCCACTACGTGTGGCCGGTGACATCGCGGCCGCCGGCCACGCACAGGTCCTTTTATACTCCTATATACATGTATAGAGCCATGACAGGTCCTCTTTATACTCCTACATACATGTATAGAGCCATGACAGGTCCTCTTTATACTCCTACATACATGTATAAAGCCATGACAGGTCCTCTTTATATTCCTACATACATGTATAGAGCCATGACAGGTCCTCTTTATATTTCTATATACCGTATTTTTCCGTGTATGAGACGCTTTTTTTTCCTAAAATAATAGCCTGTAAATCGAACAGGGTCTTATACACGGTCAGTCAGCCTGGGAGACAGCCGCGCAGGTGCGTCGCGGCCCATAGCTTGTCAAGCGGCTTCCTCCAATCACGAGCCGTATGTTACTGACGTCAGCTAGAGCTGGGGGTGGAGGTGGAGAGTGATCAGATGCAATCCTGTTGGAAGTGGAGATGCACAGATGCAACAGGGACCGGAGTGTTCTGGGACCAAGATGTCAGAAACTAATAAAAGTAAGTGATTGTCTTACTCTACCAAATCAAACCAAATGTAGCCAGCTATGCAAAAAAGAGCATGGGAATAGAGCTGCAGAGAAACAGTTTGGACTTGCCTCCACTGAGTATATGATCAGACAGTGGAGAAAACAGGAAGAACAACCGCTGCATAATATACTAGTATTTAAACGTTACCTGCGGTAATTACTAAATAAAAATGTGTTCTGTTTTACCTATGTGTAAAATATTGATTTCTTAATTTTGGGTTGGAAAAATCTTGTACATGGGGGCGTCTTATAGACAGGAAAAATACGGTACATGTATAGAGCCATGACAGTTCCTCACCTCATTATACTTCTATATACACGTATAATGCCATGACCTCTTTATACTCCTGTATACATGAATAGAGCCATAACAGGTCCTTTTTATAGAGCCATGACAGGTCCACTTTAGTTATCATGATATAAAATGATGGATGTGGGGGCATTTTGGTGGGCGTGATTTTTTTTTGGGGGGGGGGGCAGCATTTCATTCTTGGTACCAGGCAGCACAGTGTCTTGGGCCGGCACTGGCCCTGCCCCCGATGATTGGGGCGCTATTGTAAATTTAGGGGGTGTCTGAGTCCATAGTTGGACTCAGACTTATGTAATTATATACAAATTGCTTCTATCCTGGCTAAGGTGGTGCCTGGTAGTATTTTCCCTTGTTGCCTGAAGGTGGCGGTACCACCTCAGGTCCATGTTGGAACGCAGGCAGACCATGTGGTTATTGGGTGTCCCTTCTCGGCAGTGGTTCAGTGGGAGTGGTGCCCTGCTGTGCATGCTGGGGAGGGATACTTAAGGGGCAGATGCCATTGTGCAGGCTTTTTCTTTGCCTCGTGGCCCTCCTGGCGCGAGGTATGTGTATGTGTTCTCGGCCCGGGGCCACGTTGGCCCGAGGCTGCATCTCTAGCGAGCAGGCCCAGTTATGATGACTGGGGCCTACAATCCTAAAGGGGATCCCAAGCTGTCCACCA
Source organism: Rana muscosa (assembly GCA_029206835.1). Classification (NCBI taxonomy): domain Eukaryota; kingdom Metazoa; phylum Chordata; class Amphibia; order Anura; family Ranidae; genus Rana; species Rana muscosa. The sequence goes on along the minus strand of CM055118.1, from coordinate 361,679,257 downwards.
AGAGGGAGGAAGCTGCTTAACAAACAAAACCGGGGGAGGACTTGGAGGAGACCAGCAAAGTGCTAATGTCTCGGGATAGGCCTGGTGACCTCGTTAAGAAGGGATCCACTACTTTAAAAGCCCAGCAGTTCGCCGGATCAGCTTGAAGCAGTGGCGGCTGGTGCTCAATTTTTTTTGGGGGGCGCAAACAAACTGAAAAAAAAAATCATCAATTGCTGCCACTGTGCCCATTAAAACGCAGCCACTGTGCCCAAACGCCACTAGTTTGTCCCCAAATGCAGCCAGTTTCCCCCCAATATACAGCCAGTTTCTCCCCCATAATACAGCCAGTTTCTCCCCCATAATACAGCCAGTTTCTCCCCCATAATACAGCCAGTTTCTCCCCCATATGCAGCCAGTTTCTCCCCCATATGCAGCCAGTTTCTCCCCCATATGCAGCCAGTTTCTCCCCCAATAATACAGCCAGTTTCTCCCCCATAATGCAGCCAGTTTGTTCCCCATATGCAGCCAGTTTGTCCCCCATATACAGCCAGTTTGTCCCCCATATACAGCCAGTTTCTCCCCCATATGCAGCCAGTTTCTCCCCCAAATGCAGCCAGTTTCTCCCCCAAATGCAGCCAGTTCTCCCCCATATGCAGCCAGTTTCTCCCCCAAAATACAGCCAGTTTCTCCCCCATATGCAGCCAGTTTCTCCCCCAAATGCAGCCAGTTTCTCCCCCATAATGCAGCCAGTTTCTCCCCCATAATACAGCCAGTTTCTCCCCCATAATACAGCCAGTTTCTCCCCCATAATGCAGCCAGTTTCTCCCCCATAATGCAGCCAGTTTCTCCCCTATATGCAGCCAGTTTCTCCCCCATAATACAGCCAGTTTCTCCCCCATATGCAACCAGTTTCTCCCCCATAATACAGCCAGTTTCTCCCCCATATGCAGCCAGTTTCTCCCCCAAATGCAGTCAGTTTCTCCCCCAAATGCAGCCAGTTTCTCCCCCATATGCAGCCAGTTTCTCCCCCAAATGCAGCCAGTTTCTCCCCCATATGCAGCCAGTTTCTCCCCCATATGCAGCCAGTTTCTCCCCCATAATACAGCCAGTTTCTCCCCCATATGCAGCCAGTTTCTCCCCCATAATGCAGCCAGTTTCTCCCCCATAATGCAGCCAGTTTCTCCCCTATATGCAGCCAGTTTCTCCCCCATAATACAGCCAGTTTCTCCCCCATAATACAGCCAGTTTCTCCCCCATATGCAGCCAGTTTCTCCCCTATATGCAGCCAGTTTCTCCCCTATATGCAGCCAGTTTCTCCCCCATAATACAGCCAGTTTCTCCCCCATATGCAGCCAGTTTCTCCCCCATATGCAGCCAGTTTCTCCCCCATATGCAGCCAGTTTCTCCCCCAATTGCAGCCAGTTACTCCGCCATATGCAGCCAGTTTCTCCCCCAAATGCAGCCAGTTTCTCCCCCATATGCAGCCAGTTTCTACCCCATATGCAGCCAGTTTCTCCCCCATATGCAGCCAGTTTCTCCCCCATAATGCAGCCAGTTTCTCCCCCATAATGCAGCCAGTTTCTCCCCCATATGTAGCCAGTTTCTCCCCCATAATGCAACCAGTTTCTCCCCCATAATACAGCCAGTTTCTCCCCCATAATACAGCCAGTTTCTCCCCCATAATACAGCAAGTTTCTCCCATATAATGCAGCCAGTTTCTCCCCCATATGCAGCCAGTTTCTCCCCATAATACAGCCAGTTTCTCCCCCATATGCAGCCAGTTTCTCCCCCATATGCAGCCAGTTTCTCCCCCATATGCAGCCAGTTTCTCCCCCAAATGCAGCCAGTTTCTCCCCCATATGCAGCCAGTTTCTCCCCCAAATGTAGCCAGTTTCTCCACCATATGCAGCCAGTTTCCCCCCCCCCCAGCCCTGCACTTACCTTCCTCGAGTCAGCGCCGTCCTTCTTCCGTCCTCGATGTCTTCTCCCGCCCTCGATGTCACTTCAGCCAATCAGGTTACTGTTAACCAGACCCGGTGAACCTGATTGGCCAGGGAACGCACCCCTGTGCGTCCTCTCATTAGGTATTTATAAGCTGATTACAGCCCTCAGGCTGTAGTCGGGAAGCCTATCAGAGCCTGCTGGCTCTGATAGGCACTTCTAAAGGCCAATCAGACGCTGTGATTCAGATGGCCTGCTCTCAAGGGGCCGGCCATCTGAATAGTGGGCGGCAGCAATCCATAGGTTCATGCAATGCATGAACCTATGTATTGTTGTGGTGAGTGACGGCTGGGCGCAGAAGCGAGCGGTAGCGGCGCTTCTGCGCCCACTATGGTCGCGCCGCCATATGTAAAAAAAAGACATTTAAAAAAAAAAAAAACTCTTAAAGGGCCCGTTTTTTTTGTTTTTTTTTGGTGACCACAGGAGGGGGGGGGGGGCGGCGCCCGGGCGCCCCCTATGGACGGGCCCCCACTGGCTTGAAGGTTCTTTTACTGCACAGCTGGAAGTTCGGGACTGAAATCCTGTGGCAGAGGATTCCTGGCTATCCATATTTGTTCTCAAACGGTCTGTGGCAGAGACTGTTCTCATACTGGTTCGTGCATCATCCCGGCTGCTAGGCCAGGTGAGAGGGATCTATCCGGGTGATCAATACCCACTCAAAAGGGAGAGTGGTGAATGACTTTAGACATTTTTGTGTGTTCTGCAACGTGTACCTGTATCTTCCCCTCTCTTTGCATACCTTCTACTTTCTCTACAAGTTACTGCAGCAAAAATAAAACCCAACAGTTGAAGGTTTTACATCTTGTGTGGACATTGCAGTTCCTACAGACTTTCTTCCCCTGACAACGAACCTAGTGGTAACGTGCAAAGCCCAAAACTTAAACCAGCAGCTCCTATAGGGGTAGTGCTACACTAGTAATGGCGGTTGATCTGCGATTTTTATCGTGACTTTAACATTTCGGCAGACACATCGGACACTTTTGACACTATTTTGGGACCAGTGACATTATTACAGCGATCAGTGCTATAAATATGCACTGATTACTGTACTAGGGGGGTGATCAAGGGATTAACCGTGTGTCCTAGGGAGTGATTCTAACTGTGGGGGGAGGGGACTGACTTGGGGAGTTGACCGATCGGTGTTCCTATATACAAGGAACACATGATCAGTTCTCCTCTTCCCTGACAGGACTTGGATCTTTGTGTTTACACACACAGATCCACGTCCCTGCTCTGTGACGAACAATCGCAGGTGCCCGGTGGATATCGCGGCCGTCGGACATGTGCTTCGGCTCCCGAGTGACGCAGCAGGCGCACACGTGCGCCCCCTATACCGCCGGGAAGCCTTGGCATCATATGAAGCCCGTGCAGGATGAGAGATCCCACCTGTGGACGTCATATGACTATGGGTGGGTAGGGAAGTGGTTAAAGACAATAAGGCATCTCTGGGTGCAACATCAAAAACTTAAGGATTTTTATTAAACAGCACAACTCAGACTGGCAGCTCACATTTGTGAAGGAAGAAACCTCTTAGCACGTCCTGCCAGATCAGTCTAGCCCGGGACATCCAGGAGGAACCACTGCTCCAATCAAGAGAAGAGTTGCTGAGCTCCGCTGGGATACTGGAAGCCGACAAGCCATCCTGGAGCTGTGGAACACAGAGCCTTGCTGTATTTAAAGGTATCAATCATGTCTCCCCTTTCCCTTCTTTCCTCCAGATTGTACATATTAAGTTCCTGAAGTCTCTCCTGATATGTTTTATCCCCCCCACACCTTTAACTATTTTTGTTACCTGTCTCTGGCCTCGTTCTATCTATCAGTATCGTTGAACCCCGTGATGTTTTCATCCCCAAAAGGGAACTTAGGAAACACTGGATTTCTGTTAGATCTACAGGCATTTTTCTGTACTTAAAAAATAAAAACCTGCAAGACAAAGTCATAATGAGCTAGTATGACTAGCATACTAGCTCATTAGGAATTACTTACCTTAGATCGAAGCCCCCAAAGCCATCCTCGTCTCCCCCTCTGGCTGCAGACATCTCTCCGGAAGGTTACTTCCGGGTATTGCCACTCCGGCACTGTGATTGGCCGGAGTTTCGAAGACGTCACTCCGCACATGCACGCGGGAGCCGTCAAAGCCGGCATTAGCCATTCATAAAACCGGCATTCTCAGTGCGCCTGCGCCGTTGTCTTTCTTTTTCGCAAATATCTCCTAAACTCCTGTCACTAAATAAAATGGTTAGCTTGCAGTCCTGTTTACACCTTGCTTTTGCTTTGCTTTGATTCGGCTTTGCTTTAAAAATTATACCCCATGTAGCTTTAGTGATGCTTCAAAGCATCTTCAAAGCCTCCATAAAAGTCTATGGCAAAGCTCGCTTGAAGCCCCACTGAAGCCCCACCGAAGCTTCATTGAAGCCCCATGAAAGGCTCATCAAAGCTCCACCAAAGCCTCATTGAATACCCACCGAAGCACCAAGCAAAAGCAAGGTGTAAACAGGACTGTAAGCTAACCATTTTATTTAGTGACAGGGGCTTTGACTAGCATTCAGGGAGCTTTAACAAAGCATGTCTGAAGCCTTGTTTTGAAGCAAGTGTAAACTAGCCCTTAAAGCTCTCTGGACGGCAGTCAAAGCCCCTGTCACTATATAAAATGGTTAGCTTACAGTCCTGTTTACACCTTGCTTTTGCTTTGATTTGCTTTGGCTTTCCTAAAAAAAGTATACCGCATGTTACTTTAGTGGTGCTTCAAAGCGTCTTCAAAGCCTCCACAGAAGACTATGGCAAAGCTTGCTTGAAGCACCTGCATCTTTTGAGAGGCTTTAATTGAGCTTTAGCTTCGCTTGTTTTTCAGAAATTGCAGGTATGAGATATCCACACACACATACACACACAGGGCATCTATCAAGCTTCAACAAAGGTTCAAAAGTGCATCACCGAAGCATCATAAACACATCATAAAAGCATGTTGAAGCGATAGGCACTTTAATGTGTGGCAGAGAGAGAGAGAGAGAGAGGAGCGGTGCCACTCTGAATGCAGTTTGTCAGTTAAAATTCAATGTTTATTAAAAGTAAGATCAACTCACATTTTGATGAGACATAATGTGCACGGCATAAGTAGCTTAGGGTCCTGTAGTCCAGCTGGGTAGCGGTGGTGGTCAGCAGTTCTCGGCGGCTCCGGTGGTTCCCGAGGCTGAAGACGGTCACAGCACTGTCCAGACAGAGGGTCAGGGGTCCTGCAGTCTCATAGGACAGTCAGTGGAGAATTAGAATTTGGGATGAATTCGAGCGGAGACTGCGAGCCAGGCCTTCTCGTCCAACATCAGTGCCTGACCTCACAAATGCGCTTCTGCAAGAATGGTCAAACATTCCCTTACATAGACACATTCCTAAACCTTGTTGGCCACCTTCTCAGAAGAGTTGAAGCTGTTGTAGCTGCAAAGGGCGGGCCAACTCAATATTGAACCCTACCGACTACGACTCGGATGCCATTAAATTTCATGTGCGTGTAAAGGCAGGTGTCCCAATACTTTTGAAAACATAGTGTAAATGCAGCTAAAGGATGATTTGTCTCCTTAAAGTTTATTTATGGATAAAATATCATTAAGTGTGGACTGACCATAGGAGTTCTGAATGATATACAGCTGTTTTATTGTTAAAGAGTAACTCCACTTTTGTTGAGAAAAAAACATTCCCCTCTGGCTGATCTCTGTACATTGCAAGGAATATAACAACCTTTCTTGCAGATTCCCACCTTTTGTTATTCTGAAGAAATCCATGTGTGTTTGTCTGTGCCTCTGGACTAAGTGGGTCTAATGGGAGTGGTTTCATAATTATCAGTCAGCTGTGGCAGCTGCAAGGCACTAATTAGGAACGCTGCTGGACCTGCATCCCTTTAGACGTGTTCCTATTGGGAGTATCTCACCAAAAATTACATTTTTGTTGCAGGGGATGCCTGAAATCTGGCTTGTATTTTAGTGCAGACTTCTGGGAAAATTGGTGAGCCAATCACACAAGCAGGAAATGATGTTGTTGGGGAGTGGTCAATACATTTTGTGTACAGAACAACTCCAAGTGGCCATATTGAATTGCATTTATAGAAAATTACAGCGACTGCAGATTGAAAAGGAAAGGTCATTTTTAATAACATTCAATTACAATATGACTTGTATCGCAATTGTACATGTAGCGGCCTCACTCTCTCTCCATCTTTATCGGTTACACACCAACTCATGTCTAGGGGTTCCTGGGTTGTGAGAGTGAGATGCGCCATGGCCCATGTCCTCCCCATTGTAGTAGGGAGGTGAAGGCCACTTACTGATGTTTCCCTGGGCTGGTGTGTTCTGTGAATGCACTGAGTCTGTATTTGCAAGCTCACCAGCCTCCCCTTTGCTTCCAGTAACTGGAGTTCACACACCGGAGAAAGGTCCAACACTTGTTTATTTGACACTCCAATACGCAAAGCACAATAAACAGTTCTTTTGCAGCAAACTGGTTGGGACCTATAACCTTGCCAACGGTGGGGCGAGCAGATCGAGGCACTTCCTAAAGTTTAAGTTCTATGCCACTGTACTATGACCAGCGGCGCCTAAGCCAATCCGGCTGTTACAGAACAGGAAAGATGGGGTCTCTTCCAGCAACCCCTATGAACAGCAATGGAGCCCTCTTCGATACGCTGTGGCCCCTATCAGGGGGATGTGTCCTCCCAAGAGAGTTCCCAGAGGCCCACTGTCACCGGGTTGGTGCTGCTCCGGGTCTCCAGTGGGTAACCTCTCTGGCCTCCTCACCTCAGATACGAGTCCCCCCGCTCAGGGACCCTCAGACAGTCCACCCTAGCGGGACCCAGTCGAAGGTACTGGGCCCCAGGCCTCCTCGATAGTACCTCACCCCAGGCTAAAGGTGCCTGGGATGGACGCCAATATGACTCCGGACCAGACCATGGGCACCTGGACCAGACTCCTGGATCTCCAGCACCCAGGCCTGAGGGGCCTGGGTGCGGACCGCAACCCTCCTCCTCCGAGGACCTCCTTCTCTGCAAGACCTCGTGGTAAGGGCGTCTCCCCCTTTTATCTCCTCCCATCAACGGCCCGGCGGGTTCCCCGCCCCAGCCATACCATCTCCGGGAAGGGACAAAACAGGGAGCACTGCAGGAGATGATTCTACCTGAAGCCTGTGGGTACCCCGCCACCCACAGGCAAAGGAGAATACTACATCCTCCAATCCTCCACGAAACAAAAAGGGGTCTGAACCCTAACACAATTATACACCTGGGTCACACTATTCCCCAGGTGTATCCCATCAATTTGAGGACCCCGCTACACATTCCCCCCTGTGATTGGACGCTGGTCCCCAGCGTCAGGTGCACACCCATGCCTCCCATAAAGTGGTGACATGGAGTGAAACCCCTGAGGCAGTTCCTCTAAATTTTTCCCAAGTGCCAAGACCTGCTCAGGGAATGGGGAACATATAAAACAACTTATGTCATAAAACACTTTAAACATCTGCATAATCACAACCCCTCTCCCACACTGTCTAAGAGCCACCCACTCTCAATGATCTTGATTGACGATCCTCCTGCAGGGGAAAGAAAAAAAACAACATCCTAACATAATTTTGTGTCATTGGCATGAGTGGGCCCGTCAGCCGAGAGACCCACTCACTCCAACAAGCAAGGTGATGTGTGTGTGAAACATTTTCAAACATTTGTTGCGCAACACTGCCACCTGGTGACAACGCCGCGGTCATGACACTCAACGAGTCTTCGTTCTTCCAGCTTTTCCCTACTCTGCCACTATTCCCAAATGTCCTTGCCTTTGGCACATGAAGAAAAGGGGAAACACAAAAAAACACAACAGCCCCAAGTCTCCAATGAGAAAAAGAAAAGCCCAAATAAAAACAAAAGCAGGGCACAGTCCTGGGTGTCTGGGAATGGCTCTTCCAGAAAGTTCAAGTGCACAAAGGAAATAAACAGGAGTTCTTTTCTCCTATAAGTAAAACTTTGGATCCGGCAGATACAGGGATTTCAGGTGTTTGTCAAATGCCTCTATCGAATACTCGACATCTTCTCCTTCTCTTCTGCAAATGACTATCTTGTCAGCATGGATATGGCGCCCCAATTTCCATTCAGCTCTGCAGTCCTCAAACCTCTTAGACACTGCCGGCACACATTCCAGGTACCTGCGAGCATGAGGCACCTTCAACTTGTCCCACACAAACTCGTCATACCATCTTGCTCTCCAGACTTCCACCTCAAACAGCAAGTCCCGGGGCAGATACGGGTACTCCCACCCATATTCCCGAGCTACTTTGTGGCAAAACAGTCTCTGCAAGCGGGCAAAAGGTGGCATAGTGGCTTTCTCTCCAGTTCCAGGCAGCACAATAGCTTCCGGATGCCGAGGTGCCTTTACCAGCTCCCTGAAACTGACTTTCGGCGCTCTCAGAGAAGCGCGGGGTGTCCCCACAACCAAAGCAGGTGAGGTAACAGTAGGTGAGGACACCGGTGGAGGGGTAGGTTCCCTCGTAAGCTGCGGGTCTCCTGTGTACATAGGTGAATCCCGTACCGCACGGGAAGCAAGAAGTGGCATTCTATCCCAGCCCTTACGGCTGAACAGTTCGTCTATCTCGCCATCATCTCCGCAGTCAGACAGCGACTCTAGGTCGGAGGTGTCATACATCTCCGCAGGCAGATATCTTCCGGTGGACACAGAATCATCCTCCCTGGGGGGCTCCACCTCCAATGGGCCCCCGACACCTCCAACCACCACCACAGTCCCAGCCCCTGGCTCACCTGACCCTTGTAGAGGACTGGGATGTCCGGGACTTCCTTCTCGACCGGCGCCATCCAGGCCAGGCAAGCAGCGGGTGAAGCTCGACCACGTCCATAGGATGCCTGTACTAGGCCAACTTTCCTCTTCGGGGGTGGGAGCAGAGAACTTGTGGCGACCGAGGCAGCATCCTCGGATTTTTCTCTGTTGGGCAGTCCATCGCCCTGGTCAGCGCGCACGGGAACCTCGACAAAGGCCTTGATCTCCCCTTCCGGAGTAGCGGTACCCGTGAGGTGGTTGAGGCGAAGGGCCCGGGGTCTTGCTGTGGACGACTCGACCTCAAAAAGGAATTCTCTGCACTCCTCACATCGCCCGAATGGCTTCAGGGTGACCACCAGTCCCGAGCAGCCGGGACAGATCACACCGAGGGCCTCCGTGTCTCTGCAAGTGTACAGAGCCAACCGCCCTCGGGGCCTGAGTCTTATCCCCGTGTCTGTGATGGGGGCAGCAAAGGAAGTCATTCTCATGGGGTGAGGAACCATAATCCACGGGGCACTTGAGGTCATCCCGACTATCTGCTGCTCCATCATGCACTGACCCCACGCCGGAGTCTCCACGTGTATCCCCACACTTGGCCAGACTCCTCCCATGAGCTGTACATTTTCGCGGGCTTCCTCTTGACTCCGCCCACGAACGATGTCGCCATGGGGTGCCTCGTGGCGCAGTGCGTTAACAGTCCCCACGTGCAGTACGTCACACGGCTGGACCTCTCCCTTTTTCCGCTCCTCCGCATGGGCCTTTCCCGTGTTAGGGTCATTTCCACAACTCCGAGCAGGGACGCACTTTGGCCAATAATATGGCCGATCTGCTCGGAACTCCTCTGGGCAGCAAAGTTCAAATGTAGACATTCCCAAGTCCATCTTTAGAACACACTCTATCCCGGACTCACGAGCCCCCACGTGTAGCGGCCTCACTCTCTCTCCATCTTTATCGGTTACACACCAACTCATGTCTAGGGGTTCCTGGGTTGTGAGAGTGAGATGCGCCACGGCCCATGTCCTCCCCATTGTAGTAGGGAGGTGAAGGCCACTTACTGATGTTTCCTCGGGCCGGTGTGTTCTGTGAATGCACTGAGTCTGTATTTGCAAGCTCACCATCCTCCCCTTTGCTTCCAGTAACTGGAGTTCACACACCGGAGAAAGGTCCAACACTTGTTTATTTGACACTCCAATACGCAAAGCACAATAAACAGTTCTTTTGCAGCAAACTGGTTGGGACCTATAACCTTGCCAACGGTGGGGCGAGCAGATCGAGGCACTTCCTAAAGTTTAAGTTCTATGCCACTGTACTATGACCAGCGGCGCCTAAGCCAATCCGGCTGTTACAGAACAGGAAAGATGGGGTCTCTTCCAGCAACCCCTATGAACAGCAATGGAGCCCTCTTCGATACGCTGTGGCCCCTATCAGGGGGATGTGTCCTCCCAAGAGAGTTCCCAGAGGCCCACTGTCACCGGGTTGGTGCTGCTCCGGGTCTCCAGTGGGTAACCTCTCTGGCCTCCTCACCTCAGATACGAGTCCCTCCGCTCAGGGACCCTCGGACAGTCCACCCTAGCGGGACCCAGTCGAAGGTACTGGGCCCCAGGCCTCCTCGATAGTACCTCACCCCAGGCTAAAGGTGCCTGGGATGGACGCCAACATGACTCCGGACCAGGCCATGGGCACCTGGACCAGACTCCTGGATCTCCAGCACCCAGGCCTGAGGGGCCTGGGTGCGGACCGCAACCCTCCTCCTCCGAGGACCTCCTTCTCCGCAAGACCTTGTGGTAAGGGCGTCTCCCCCTTTTATCTCCTCCCATCAACGGCCCGGCGGGTTCCCTTGCCCCAGCCATACCATCTCCGGGAAGGGACAAAACAGGGAGCACTGCAGGAGATGATTCTACCTGAAGCCTGTGGGTACCCCGCCACCCACAGGCAAAGGAGAATACTACATCCTCCAATCCTCCACGAAACAAAAAGGGGTCTGAACCCTAACACAATTATACACCTGGGTCACACTATTCCCCAGGTGTATCCCATCAATTTGAGGACCCCGCTACATACACGCTATATTGTTTTTTATTACCGTATTTATCGGCGTATAACACGCACAGTCATATAACACGCACAGGCGTATAACACGCACCCTAACTTTAAGTGGGAAGTTTCAGGGAAAAAACTTTCCACAGCCCCCTGCGTATAACACGCAGGCACAGTTTACCCTCTTTTTTCAGGGTAAAAAAGTGAGTGTTATACGCCAATAAATACAGTATTTGCTGTTTTCTTTTCCCCCACGAAAGTGGAGTTGCTCTTTAACATATTTATATTTTATAGTACTGTCTTGATCTTCCAGGTTATGCCAGATTTTATGGATTAGACAATGCAGGAAAACTGGGTTTATCACTCAGTGTTTTCATAGAACATGGGTCGTGATTTGCCAGTGTCCAGCTTTGTTGACTCCCACCCCTCACCTCATTAACCGCTCCAATACCGGGCATTTTCACCCCCTTCCTGCCAAGGCCAATTTTTAGTTTTCAGCGATGCCGCACTTTAAATGACAATTGCGTGGTCAAGCAACACTGTAACCAAATGTTTTTTTTATGATTTTTTTCCCCACAAATAGAGCTTTCTTTTGGTGGTATTTGATCACCTCTGTGGTTTTTATTTTTTGGCTATAAACAAAAGAAGAGTAACAAGTTTGAAAAAAAAAACACAATATTTTTTACTTTTTGCTATATTAAATACCCATTTAAAAAAAAAAATGTCCTCAGTTTAGGACGATACGTATTCTTCTACATATTTTTGGAAAAAAAAAATCACAATAAGCGTTTATTAATTGGTTTGCGCAAAAGTTATAGCGTCTACAAAATAGGGGATAGTTTTATTTTATTTTTATTTTATTTTTATTTTTTTACTAGTAATGGCGGCGATCTGCGATTTTTATTGCGACTGTGACCATTTACATTTATACAGCGATCAGTGCTATAAAACTGCACTGATTACTGTGTATATGTGACTGGCAGGGAAGGTGTTAACACTAGGGGGCGATCAAGGGGTTAAATGTGTATCCTAGGGAGTGATTCTAACTGTAGGGGGCGGGGACTCACAAGGGGAGGAGACCGATCGGTGTTCCTCTGTACTGGGAAGACTCCATCAGTCTCCTCTCACCTGACAGGACGCGGATCTGTGTGTTTACACACATAGATCCACGTCCTTGGCTTTGTCACCGGCAATCGCGGGGGCCCGGCGGTGATCGCGGCCACCGGGCATGCGCATCGGCTCCGGAGCGACGCCGGGGAAGCCCAGGACGTCATATGATGCCTGCCCAGGATGGGTGATCCCTCCTGCGGACGTCATGTGACAATAGCTGGGTATTGAAGTACCAGTAGTTAAAAAAAAAAACTTATATAGTTCCAATGGTAGCCACCTCACTCTGTGTTTGAGATAAATGCCCTAGTGCTTAAACACAAAAAATCCATAAAATACAAATCCAAAACAGGTATTAAAGCTGAGTTCCACCCAAAAATGGAACTTCCGCTTTTCGGAACCCTCCTCCCCTCCAGTGTCACATATGGCACCATTCAGGGGGGATGGGGGTGCAGATACCTGTATAATACAGGTATTTACACCCACTTCCGGAATACACTCCTGCGGCAGACACGCCCCTACCCGCACTCCCCCGCTGTCTTCTGGGAAACACACTGTTCCCAGGAGAGAGCGGGGACCAGTGACGGCGCACTGCGCTACTCGCACATGCGCAGTAGGGAACCGGGCAGTGAAGCCGCAAGGCTTCGCTTCCTGATTCCCTCACCGTGAATGGGGACGGCAGCATCCGAGGACCGAGCGACTGCTCGACCTCGTCTGCCGACATCGCAAGCGCACTGGATAGGTAAGTGTCCATTTTTTTAAAGTCAGCAGCTGCAGTATTTGTAGCTGCTGGCTTTTAAAAATAACATTTCGGCCGAACCTCCACTTTAAGGCATTCACAGGTTTTGCAGTCTAGATAACTCAAAGCAACAGAGTTTTACTGTCAACGTTTTGATGGAACTCAAAGTCCTGAGAAAGATGGACTGAGCTCCATCGAAATGTTGACAATAAAACGCTGTTGCTTTTATATATACAGTATATACCTTTTTTAACCAAGCTCTTCATTCTTGGGGGTGATTGGCACTCCTTCCTTCCATATTGAGTGACACTCTTGACTACTGTGAGCCCCCATAATGATGACAGTCTAGGTCCAGAGAAAGTAGGTTAAATATTGCTGACCATTATCCAACCTGGAAGGCTGGTGGGCTTTGAATGGCAGCACTGGATTAAAGGTGAGTATTGCAACAAAAACTGAATTTTTTTATTTTTAAACATGCTCAACAATAAATTGAAAAAAATGAGTTCCACTTTAAAAACCCGTTCTCAAGCCTCACCAGCATTGTGTGTTTCTAAGGTAAGTAGACTAACGTGTGTCTCAGAAATGCTATTTTGAAATTTGAGTGAATATCCACAAGTAGAAACTATTACTGGGACTTGAGGACAGGCATGAAAAACACCAAACATCACATTAGCATGGAGGAACTAAACCTAGTGATAAACAGAGTGTAAGAAAAATTTAAAGTGTACCCAAAGGCAAAACTTTATTTTTTTATTTTGTTTACAAACTTTTTTATTGTGTACAAAATAATGGTACAAACATTATGTCATGACATCAGAGAATTACAGTATTTTCAATCAATAATTATAATGATTTATGACAGAGTAACCGCCTTTATGTATTTATGACAACATCTATTACATATAGAAAATAAATGAATCAGTAGTATTTTGAAATGCAGGGTTATTTTTGTGTATAAAAGAAGTGGATGTGAAAAGGGGATTCTAATATGGGTCTAAAAGTTAGTCTGAATATTTGAACCATAGGTTCCATTTTTTATCCAGTAGGTGCATGGTATTATGCAAGGTATGCAAAATTTTTTCCATAAGGTAAATGTCGTTTATTCTAATTTTCAATTGGGAAATTGGTAACGATGGGGATTTCCAATGATAAGCTATCAGCCAGTGGATGGATACACAAATTGTATGGACTATTCTTAATTGAAACGTGTTCAAACCCAAAATCGGGGCGAACAAGAGACAAATTGGAAGGGTAAGGGTTATAATTTTGTTTGAAATTTTAGAAGAAAATTTCTCTAGTCGTTTCCATAATTGGGCTGCTTTTTCACAGTCCCAAAAAATGTGAGAGAAGGAGCCAATTGAGGTGCAATCTCTAAAGCAGGTATTGGGAACTGTGGGAAATATAGAATGGAGTTTGGCTGGAGTATAATACCACCTGGCAAATAGCTTAACTGCAGTTTCCCTAATTGTGATAGATTTAGTGCATTTAAGAAGATTGTCAATACATTCAGACCATTTCTCGAGGGGCAATACAAAGTCGTATTCCTGTTCCCATTTGAGCATGTATGGTAATTTATCCTGGTTGGTGTTATTGATCAAGTTTAGATATATCTCTGATATTAGGCCTGTTCTTCTTGGGTATTTAGTACTGATATTCTCATAGAATGTGGGTGATGTATTGTCTAACAATGGGAAATTTGAATTATAGAAGTTTCTAATTTGGAAAAATCTTCTGAGTTCTGTATCGGGAATGTCGTATTTGGTTTTTAGTATCGAGAACAAAGTTAATGAAGTATTCTCAATAAATCTATTAAGGGTGATTAGATTATTGTTAATCCACCAAACAAATTCATCAGTGTTTTGGTAGCTTTTTAGGAACCATAACCCTGCCACTAGAATAAAATTGCCAGGCTGTAACTCAGAATTCTTCAAAATCGGAAGAGGCACTAGGCAAGGCTGTCCCCTTTCACCTCTATTGTTTTATTTTGGATAACATGTGAAAGGTTTAAAATCCCCAAAAGGCTTTAATTGCAGATTCTCCTGATACCCACTGTCAGAAGGACAGAAGGTGATGGGAATCCAAAATGCTGAGCCATCACAGGACAAGAATAGAAGAGAAATCTTCCTTTGTCTCATCTACAAGCCAATATCTTCTCTCTTGGAGAGATTTCCTATTACTTCCTGGTCGGTCTACAGGACAGAAAGAGCAGGGAAACCTACTCAATGGGAAACATTTGACTGAGGTTTTATCTTTGCTATACTCTACTAGACATGTACATTCGTTTTCGTCCAAATGCATTTTCGTCCGAATTTTGGGTATTTTCGTTATTGTTTTAACAAACGAAAACGAGCGCACAGAATCCGAAATCCGAAAGATCCGACATAAAAAATGCTTTATTTTCATTTTCGTTGCTACAACAGTTCGATATAGATAGGAGATTTGACATGATGCTGACAATAGCGATCTGTGTCTATCGAACCTGTGGTCGAATGTGCCTAACCTTCAAGATTATTCTACATAGAGAGGAAAGATTCGACATATAGAGACAGTGTTGGGTAGACCACATGAACGACGAAGATTCGACGAAGCAGCGAAAAACATAAAAATCCGAATAATTAAGGTTGAATCTGTCATTGAAGGCTTATGGTGTCTGTCGAAAGTTCTAAGAAGATTCGACAAGCAGCTAAACTGTACGACGCCGCAATCATACATTTCTGGTCAAATGCTCGGCCCATAGGCTATAGAAGAATTTGAATGTTGGTTAACTAGTAATAATAATTTATAAATATAATTATTACTAGTATCATACAACATTAGAATTCTTCTATAGCTTGTAGGCGGAACATTCGACCGGAAATGTACGATTGCAGCGTCGTACAGTTTAGCTGCTCCGTCGAATCTTCTTAGAACATTCGACAGACACCATGAGCCTTCAATGACAGATTCAACCTTAATTAATTCAGATTTTATGACGAATGCATTTTTTAACAAACAAAATAAATATAAACGAATTTCGGGAGTAACTAAATAAATGTATTTTTCGGATGAAAACGAAGTTCCGAAACAAAATATTTCAGTGTGCACATGTCTATACTCTACCCAAAATAAAAAAAACATATGTCCTTAGATATATTTAAACTTCTCAACACACACATTTTTTAACACAACAAATTCTATTATTCCTTTTAATGTAACTTAAAACCTTCTGATTTCAGCATTCCATGAACTGTTTGACTCTCGTGTTAATGGGGATAAAGAACAATGTCACCACAGTCCATATTCTTGGATTCCAGAATCTCCATAATTACAAGTTTTTACTCTTCTGTTTGTTGCTTTTGGCTTTTTGTGTCTCGTTATGTGGAAATGCCCTAATTATCATTCTGGTGTCTTACAGCAAGACCCTCAAATCTCCCATGTACTCATTTCTCTCACAGCTTTCACTATGTGACCTCTTACTGAGCATTGACAGCATTCCAAGCACACTTCATGTTGTCCTCAAGGAAGGGGGGACCATTTCTTTAGCAGGATGTATCGTTCAATATATTTTCTTTGTTATTTCCGAAGGCTCAGAGTGTCTTCTTCTGACAGTGATGTCTTATGACAGATATTTGGCCATCTGTAACCCACTGCATTATGCTTCAATAATGGGGGATGGTCTCTGCCAGAAACTGTCCATAATGGCTTGGACACCGAGTTTTATTTATTCTCTTATTTTATCTGTAAGTATAAGCAGCTTAAATTTCTGTGGACCAAATATCATTGACCATTTCTTCTGTGACCTTGCTCCTATATTGGATCTTTCTTGTTCAGATGTGTTTTTTATTCAGATGCAAGCCAAATTGTTGTCTGTCCCTGCAGTGGTATTCCCATTCCTGGTCGTTGTGATATCATACGTCTATATTGCTAAAGCGATTTTTAATATTTCATCACTTTCAGGAAGACAAAAGGCCTTCTTCACCTGCAGCTCCCACCTGACTGCTGTGTGCCTTTATTATGGGACAGTGATGGTGGCGTACATATTTCCAGCCTCCCTGCACTCACTGACTATGAACAAAATTCTTACCATGATCTATGCTGTTGTTACACCGTCTCTTAACCCCATCATTTATAGCTTGAGGAGCAAAGACATTTGGAAAGCCATCACAAATATTGTCAATAAACCAAAATGGCATTGAGGTTTTCTCCAATAATTCTCTCATACAATCTCTTTCATAAACTGAAATCAGGGAAAATTGGTAAATATGATCAGAATTTAATGAAGAATTTAAGGTATGGCATTTTTTTTACATAGGAACATTGCTTAAGATTTTACCAATGTAATCATGTATATATCATACCTGTGGGATCCATCTGTAAGCTGGAAATCACTATAGTAGGTATCACTACTCCAGTGATCTTCATTAGCTCCCAGGTCCAATGACATGGGGCTGCCCTGCTGCATTGTAAACAGATGAGGTCAGCTCCCCCCATTATTGGTGCCATTCAGAGTCTGCTTCGCATTTTCCAAATAAATGCAAAGTGTTCTCTGATTGGACATGGTGGAGTGGAGGGGAGGTGATATTACAGTCCGCTCTTCATCTAGTCAGAAAATACTTTGCATTCCTTGAGAAAATGCAAAGAATTCTCTTAATGCCACCTATGCCAAGTGGCAAGCCTTCTATGTTCATTTTGTAGTAAGCACAAGACCCGGCAGCTGGTGGAAATTATTTGAGTAGCAGCATCTACTACAGTTATTTCCAGCTTCTAACAGGATCCCACATATGGAATATGCCTAATTACATTACGCCAATCTGGACCAATGTAACAATGTAAAATAGGAGAGGGAGCCTGCATGGTGGTGGAGGTATGGAGAAGAACTGGAGGGGAAGCAGACCCATGAGAGGCAATGAAGGGCCTCCAAGGTTGGGCGATACACCAACAGAGCAAGGGAAGGTCTCACTAACACCCATGAAAGACAGAGCAAGCCAGCAAGCATATAATGATGGGGTGGACTTAGGAGGTGACCCTAGAGACTTAAAAAATCCAAACACAAATTCTTCCTCTTTAACAGATACATGGGGAGATGAGCAAGATCAAGTGAGACCAAGGCAAGACCCCCCAGAGATAATAGGTATACCAAAGACAGTGATATCAACAGTACCCACTAAGGAGATGCAGCCGAATGCAATAAATGAAAAACAACAACATATACCCTGTACAGATTACACTGAAATAGTGCCAATAAAGACAAATGACGAGCAAGACATTAGAGAACTTATAAAAGCACTACCCACAAAAAAGGATATACAAGATATGATAACTATGGTAGAGCAATCTTGTTTGAGGGCAGTAACAAACTTAAGAGAAGAAGTAGTGGAAATTGGAAACAGAGTGGAAATACTGGAAAATGGCCAAGATGAGATTGTACAGGAGATAGGGGATGTACAAGACATTATTAAACAACAAGAGGATATGATGAACACCTATAGGGACCAATTGGAAGATTTTGAAAATAGGGACCGTAGACAGAATATAAGGATACAGGACTTGCCTGAGAAATATAAAAGTGATGATTTGTTGGTAACCATACAGAAACTTTTTTTTCAGATAATGGGGCCAGAAGCACGTGAACAGGTGGAAATAGATAGAGACCACCTTATTGCCTCATTTTCAATTCAGAATAAAGACAGCCCGAGGGATGTGATATGTAAACTCCATAAATATGCAGTGAAAGAGACTATAATGAGGATTACCTGACATACACCTCGGATTGAGTATGAAGGAACGCAAATTTCCCTATATCCTGATATATCACGCCTTACATTAATGCAACGCAGAATGGTACGCCCCTTATTAGAAGTTATGCAACGTGCTGACATTAGATATCGGTGGAGATTCCCTTTTCAGTTTAGTAGCCTCCCGAAATGGGAGAACGGCAGTACTCCGAACCAAAGAAGATCTAAAAATGTTTTTGGAAAGACTAGATCTCCCACAAATTGACTTCCTAGATTGGAGAATAAATAGTGTCAATACATTAATACAACATCCTAAACCATGGTATTATATACCAGAGAAAAAAAATTGACTAAGGAGTTAAATAGAATGTAAAAATGAAAAATGAAATAATGTGAAATGTGAAACACTGAGGGGGAGACGTAGGAAAATGAAATATCTTATCCTCATTCCCCTACACACCCCCCTCCTTTTTTTTATTTTATTATCCTGTATCTCCCTGAATATAGGACATAGCCGTTTAAGAGAAATATAAATACAAAAAAAAAAAAGGGCCCACGGTACAAAAGGGGATAAATGGCTCTTTATTAAAATTAGGAAGGTCCTGATGAGGGACTGGGTAATTTGTATAAAGATGATGGGCGGGAGGGGCTCGGGGGGTCAGGGGGACTCCATAAGGGCTAACCGTCCTGTTAGATGGTACACCCTAATTAGCAGGGTGTTATGTTGCAGTGGACTAGGATTCTTTTTTTTCTTGTACAGTTACTCAGGTAAAAGAGGAGAAGAAGGTATATAGCAAAAGGTTAAGAGAGTCTAGAAAACTAACAGCTAGTGGAAAAATAGAAGATGGCTAGCTCATTAAAAATCTTAACATATAATGTAAGGGCATTAAACTTGCCCCAGAAAAGAGGCCGCTTGTGGCAAAAAATGTGTCATCAGTCTGCGGATATTATCTAAATGCAAGAGATGCATCTCATTTTAGAATCTGTACCCAAGCTACCGTTGTCCCCTTACAATCAATGGTTTCATGCATTTACACCTATTGCAAGGGCAAGGGGGGTAACGATAGCATTTGGGAAAACATGCCCTATCATTCCTACAGCAGTACAAAGGAAGGTTTTTGTTTATTAAGTGTATGCTATACGGACAGTGTTACACGTTTGCTTCCAAAACAATGGGGATGTTGGACAAGTTTGGGGAGGGATTTTTCATTTTGGGAGGAGATTTTAATATCATTATGGACCCCAAATTAGATACAACAGCAGAGAAAACAGCACTATCATTTAAAGCCCTTAAACATGTGAAAAAACTGTTATGAGCTTGCCACCTGGTGGATAGTTGGCGGGTATTAAATGAAGGGTGGAGGGATTATAATTATTATTCAAAGACCCATAAAGTATATTCCAGATTGGATCTATTTTTGGTAGACCAATACTATCTGGAATATGTGAATGCCGTCACAATTGAGTCAATGACAATATCTGATCGCGCACCGGTGGTGATGACATTCATGCCGGTATCTGCGGGTCATCGAGAGCGAACTTGGCACTTAAACGAGTCGCTATTAGATGACAAACAGATAGCGGAGGACATACAACATAAAATGATAGAATATTTTGACATAAACACACCAGGGGAGGTGTCAGAGCAAACAATATGGGAGGCCCATAAGGCTGTTATCAGGGGGGAGCTAATAGCACACGGATCCCAAGCCAAAAAAAAAAAAAGAAGGAACTAGATGATATTTTAGGAAGCATACACAAACTCGAAACTAAACATAAAAAAAATTCTAGATCCTGGGGATGCAAAGCATTTGGAAATACTTAGAACAAAACTCTCCATGTATCTGGACAGAAAGGTTAAAGAAAAATATAGATTTTTTGCACACAGATATTATGAGCATGGGAACAAATGTGGAAAACTACTGGCAAAACAATCAAAAAACAGCAGGAACTTTTGCATGTTCATGGTATCTGTGTGAATAACAAACAAGTAAAGGATACAAAATCTATAGCTATGGAATTTCAAAGCTTCTACAGGGCCTTATACAATATCCAACCAAAACTGTCGAGAATAGAAGAAGAGGGTGAGATAGAGAAGATAAGAGAATATATTAAAGAATCCGCAATACCATCCCTCTCTTGGAGAGAGGTGGAAAAAACGAAAGAACAACTATAGAAGAAATAAAAAAAGCAATTGAAAATTTACCGACAGGGAAGAGCCCGGGACCGGGCGGTCTAACAAATGCGTACTATAAGAAATTTATAGATATCTTGTCCACACCATTATGTAAATACTTTAATAAAATTACAGCAAATAATCCGCTACCCCCAGAAGCAGTATTAGCCTACGTGACAGTTATACTAAAGCCTGGAAAGGATCCACAATACTGCTCAAATTACAGACCTATCTCTCTTCTTAACTCAGATACTAAACTCCTAGCAAAGATATTGGCAAGCAGACTACAGGACAAAATAACACAGCTAGTACATTTTGATCAGACAGGGTTTGTGAAAGGGCGACAAATGAAAGATAACACCATACGAACCCTTCACATACTCCAATGGATGCAGAATGGACCTAATAAGATGCCTAGAGTAGTGATATCAATGGACGCCGAAAAGGCATTCAATAGAGTAAATTGGATATTTATGAGGGAAGTATTAAGAGAAATAGGTATGGGAGAACGGATGATGGGATGGGTATCAGCATTATATACTGGACCAAGAGCAAAGGTTAAGGTTAACGGGACACTATCAGGAAGCTTTGAAATACGGAATGGCACAAGGCAAGGTTGCCCCCTATCGCCAATTTTATTCGCCCTTGTTCTGGAACCATTGTTATGCAGAATAAGGGAGAATGATGGAATAAAAGGAGTTGAAATTGGGCCTAGACAGCATAAAGTATCAGCATATGCGGACGACTTAATGTTTTTTCTTTCAAAACCACAGAAATCTATAGAGAGCCTGATGCAAGAAATGATGAGATATGGAAAGTTATCAAATTTTTAAATAAATACAGAAAAGTCAGTAATATTACCTAGCCATGTGCCAAAATCATTAGTCACATTGTAGCAAAACAGTTATCCGTTTATATGGAATAGAGAATCAATATTTTATTTAGGAGTCCATATTACCACAGACATAAAACTTATATATGAACGTAATTATGGCTCTCTATCTACATAAATAATAGAGGACTTGAATAGATGGAAAGGACATACATTAACATGGTCAGGCAGAATAAATACCCTTAAGATGAACGTAATACCCAGATTAATTTATCTTTTATATACAGTGCCCATACCACTCCCCCAAACATTCTTTAAAAAGAGACGCAAAGAATTTCTGTCCTTTATATGGAAGGACAGAAGTGCTAGAATAGCGTATAACATATTATGCAGATGTAAGGAAGAGGGGGGACTGGGACTACCAGACATTGCACGCATATTAAACTGGTGTCACGATTCGAAGAATAAAGCATGGATCTCAATAGAGAAAAATATGGCGGGTAGAAACCTAGAAGGAGCACCATGGATACAATCCAAGGCGAGAGGATTGTCAAAATGGACATCCCCACTAACCCGGAACACATTGGCAGTGTGGGACAGAATTAATAAAACTGGTAAATACGCCCCAAGAACATCTCCACTGTCCCCATTAGGAGGGTTTCCATGGTTCACCCCAGGGGAAGAAAAGGGAGCGTTAGGCCTGTGGGAATCAGAGGGGAATACAATGTGTCTAAGGTATGCCCCATTGGGAAGACTTATCTCTCAAGCGGAATTGATATAATCGCAAGGCAAGATGTCAATGGTGGGGTGGAGATATGAAATGTATAGGTTAATACTTAGTGGACAAAATGCCTCAACCCCATACTTTATTAAAGAATGCGAAAAAGAGCTAAGCTGCACATTTACAACATCACAAATAAAAAATTTATGGGAAGCAACACACTCGTCGTCAATAAGCTCATCTATCCAGGAGATGTCATATAAGTTCCTAGCTAGATGGTACCAGACACCAGCGTAACTGGCACAGATATACCCATCTGCAAGTAACGGCTGTTGGAGGGGCTGTAAAGTTAACACCATTGCACTTTCTATTCCATGGGTCTATGGGATCTATAAAATCGTATAAAAATTGCTTTACACCACACTTATTAAACGCGGCTAAGAAGCTGATACCCAGGTACTGGAAACAGGTTATATGCCCTACCTTAGCAGAATGGAGAGAAGAAGTAGATGGAATAATGGAAGCAGAAAGATGGGCTTACGAAACTAGAAACCAACAGGAGAAATTCTAAAAAATATGGGCAGACTGGGAAAAAAACTTTTAAGAATTATACAGAGAAAGAAATAGAAAGTATGACTCTGCTTAATACCTAAATACCTCTTAAGAGTTAGCTGAAACGAGAAGGAGGGATGAGGAAGGGACTGCAACATTTTTAATTATGTATAGAATGGAATGTGATGTGTTTATGGGGGGAGGTGACTCCCTTGTCTCCCCCTCTCCCACCCCCTTTTTTTTATTATCCCTCTTATCCTCTTCGATGAGGATTGTGAAATGAAGGGAAGTCACACAGACAACACTAATATAAACTACACAGAATACAAATCAACACAAAACAAACACAAAAGGAAAATATGGAAATCTTTTGAGCACAACAGTTGAAGGGGACAATTATAAGGTTCCTTAAAGGAGAGTTCCAGCCTTTTTTTATGTTTATTAAAAGTCAGCAGCTACAAAAAGTGTAGCTGCTGGCTTTTAATAAAAATACACTTACCTGTTCCACTGTCCAGCGACGCGACGCTCCGGAGCTCCGCTCCTCTCCCCCCTTCTCCGCCGGTGCCTCCATTCATAGTGTGGGCACCCGGCCATGACAGCTTTCGGCTTCACGGCCGGGCATTTACTGCACATGCGCGAACGGCGCAGCGCTCTCTGAGTGGACTGGCGATCGCCTGGGACCTGTCACGTCCCAGGTGATCGCCTACAGGGAGGGGCCGCCAAAAGGCGATATGACGTATTGCCTAAGCGACCCCAGGGCGGAAGGAGGAAGTGGGATAGGAAGTCCCACTCCTACTGAAGCCCCCACTCCCCCTCCAAAAAAATTACATGCCAAATGTGGCATGTAAGGGGGCGAGGAGTGGATAAAGTGGAAGTTCCAAATTTGGGTGGAACTCCGCTTTAATACTCCCCCTGACCATCCCGGCACAATATAAACACAGTCAAAATTAAAAATAAAACACATAAAACACTAACACAGTAATTTATTTACCGTAATCTCACCTTAGTATATAACTCTCACAATAATCTTTGTTTTCACCCCCCCTTAAAACTCCATATCCCTGTATTAAGGAAAGGAGAAAAGAGGGATAAGAATAAACACCTTTTTTCCCAAATATTGATTTATTAAAAGGGGGAAGGAATAACATGGGGGAGATTGGGAGGATCACCTCTCATAACCTAACTATATATGTTTTATGTATGTTTTATGATTGTAAATGTTACTGTCAGGAAAAAAAAACTTTTTCAAATAAAGATGAATTTATTTAAAAAAACAATGTAAAAATTGCAATACCTGGAATTCTTTATTAAATAAACATATTACACAAATAACAATAGAGATCAATATTAAAACCTTATTACAATAAAAGTAAATGATTTAATATTTTATATGATCTTATACAGTATAGTATATATCATTTTGTGGCTTAAACCATTTTAGATTACGGTATATCACAATAAGGATCCTAGGGGTCTCAAACTTTGGGGGATCAAAAAGACCTTAAGGCACTGACGAGGTGGAAATTTCAAAATAATTTTATCCAGGAGAGAAACGTATTGGATCTATAGAGCTAACACTTTGATCCCTAATGGTCTCAATTCAGATCTGGATTTGAATTGTTTCATTAGTAATCTGTAAAGTTGATATACACTATATTACCAAAAGTATTGGGGTGCCTGCCTTTACACACAAATGAACTTTAACCACTTAAGCCCCGGACCATTTTGTTGCTAAAGACCAGGTCCCTTTTTGCGTTTCGGCACTGCGTCGCTTTAAATGACAATTGCGCGTTCATGCGACGTGGCTCCCAAATAAAATTGACGTCCTTTTTTTCCCACAAATAGAGCTTTCTTTTGGTGGTATTCGATCACCTCTGCGATTTTTATTTTTTGCGCTATAAACAAAAATAGAGCGACAATTTAGAAAAAAATTCAATATTTTTTACTTTTTGCTATAATAAATATCCCCCAAAAATATATAATTTTTTTCCTCAGTTTAGGCCGATATGTATTCTTCTACATATTTTTGGTAAAAAAAATGCAATAAGCGTTTATTGATTGGTTTGCGCAAAAGTTATAGCGTCTACAAAATAGAGAGTCGTTTTATGGCATTTTTATTAATATTTTTTTTTTACTAGTTATGGCGGCGATCAGTGATTTTTATCATGACTGCGACATTATGGCGGACACATCGGACACCTTTGACACATTTTTGGGACCATTGTCATTTTTACAGCGATCGGTGCTATAAAAATGCACCGATTACTGTAAAAACGACAGTGGCAGTGAAGGGGTTAACTGCTAGGTGGTGCTGTAGGGGTTAAGTGTTCCCTATTGAGTGTTTCTTACTGTAGGGGGGATGGGCTGTGTGTCACATGACACTGATCTTCGCTCCGAGTACACGGAGCAGAGATCCGTATCATTGTCACTAGGCAGAGCGGGGAGATGCTTGTTTACACAAGCATCTCCCTGCTCTTTACCTCCGTGAGACGGTCGCTGGGATCCCCGCAGCGATCGAATTTGCGGGACCTGCCGTACGACTCACAAAGGAAGGGAGCGTGCCGGCGGCGGCGTGCGCGCAACCACATGGCTGGCATTTAAAGGGGACGTACAGGTACGTGATTATGCCTGTCCGTGCCATTCTTCCAACGTAAATCTACATGGGCTGGTCCTTAAGTGGTTAATGACATCCCAGTCTTACTCTGTAGGGTGCAATATTGAGTTGGCCCACCCTTTGCAGCTATAACAGCTTCAACTCTTCTGAAAACGCTGTCCACACGGTTTAGGAGTGTGTCTATGGGAATGTTTGACCATTCTTCCAGAAGCACTGATGTGTATGAGAAGGCCTGGCTTGCAGTCTCCTCTATAATTAATCCCAAAGGTGTTCATTTGGGTTGATGTCAGGACTCTGTGCAGGCAAGTCAAGTTCCTACACTGTAAACATGCTCATCCATATCTTTTTGGACCTTGTTTGTGCACTGGTTCGCAGTCATATTGGAACAGGAAGAGGCCATCCCCAAACATTTCCCACAAAGTTGGGAGCATGAAATTGTCCAAATGTCTTGGTATGCTGACGCCTTAAGAGTTCCCTTCACTGGAACTAAGGGGCCAAGCCCAACCCCTAAAAAACAACCCCACATCATAATCCCCCTCCACCAAATGGTTTGTACCAGTGCAAAAAGCAAGGTCCATAAAGACATGGATAAGTGAGTTTGGGGGTGGAGGAACTTGACTGGACTGCACAAAGTTCTCACTTCAATCCGATAGAACACCTTTGGTTTGATTTAGAGTGGAGACTGCAAGTCAGGCCTTCTCCTCCACATCAGTGCCTGACCTCGCAAATGCACTTCTGGAAGAATGGTCAAACATTCCCATAGACATAGGCTTGTGGTCACTGCGATGTTTGTCGCTTTGTAGACACCAAAACTAAGTTTAAATTACCTAATGGCAATTGGCACTCTACCCGTGATTTAGTCACCTGTCAATCAGTGGGGGTGATTTATCTGGCTCAGTGTCAATGCGGGGGATACTATGTTGGGAAAACCAAAAGACCCTTCTTTAAGAGAATAAAGGACCATATGAAACCCATTCTCAATAGAAAAGTAGTGACAGCAGTTAGTAGGCACGTCGGCAATTATCATAATTTTGACCCCAATGTCATCAAATTTTTGGCCCTGGAGCATGTCCCGCTCGACTCAAGGGGGGGAAGTGTAGACAGAACCCTTCTCCAACTTGAGTCGAGATGGATCTATGATCTCAGGGCCACCCATCCTCCGGGATTCAATGAAAGTCTTAGTTTTAGATCATTTCTTTGATGCTATACCTAGGATTTATTTCGGGTTTTCTGTTTATTGATCTTGTAAAAAGTCCCCCCCCCTTTTTTCTCCCCTTTTTTTTTTTTTTTTTGTTGTTGTTGTTGTTGTTGTCTACTGTGGCCACAGTTATATGGTGTATGTCTTAGCGTCAATGGTCTTGAGTATTTCTTCTTGACCCTTCATGCTATGGACATTCCAGCTTTAATTTTCATCTATACATTTGTTAGTTTATAATGTTGCATATTATGTTTTGATACCATATCCACCTTACATTTATATACAATGTTTTAATTTACTATGGTTATCTGGTGACACATATTGGTCTTTTTTGTTCTTCTGGTTCCTTTTCTCTCTCCCCTCCCTCAGAGTGTCGGGCCATATGATTTCTGATTCGGTCCCTCAGCTAGGCTCGCTGCTCTGGTTTTTGTACTTATTCCTTTGACAACTGCCGTCAGTCCTGTCTGTTGTTCATTGCCGTTTCCCTCAGGCCACTGTCCCCCCTTGATTTATGCGGTGTGACTGCATGGGCACCCAGGGTCATCTACGATCCCCCATGGATGGCCCATTTGTAGCGCGGCGTTGACCCTGGTGACATGCATTCTGGTTTGGTCGGGCTGTTTTCCACCTTTTCGCCAGTGGCTGTCAGCCGAAATCTTCCATTGGTGGAACTCTCCAGAGGGCGGTACCCGCTCTATCCGTCCTGCTTGGTGTGACGGTGAGCGGCCCCTCCCCCAGCCCTGACGCATTCTGGACCTTGCAGTCCCCAGCAGTTGGCGTGTCCTACGGGCTGACGTCACGCGCTTCTAGCCCGCTCTACGGTCGGTGATGTCAGACGCCGACCGTATGGGTGGACACTATATAACCAGCTCACACACTGTTCGCAGCGTTGTGGGTTGGTGGAGTTCTGGCTGGCGGTTCAACTATTTAAAGGTAATAGTCATATACCTTCTTGCTCTTTTTTCTGCCCGTTGATACTCTTTATGATTATAACCTCTTTATCTCAGGCTGTACTTAACAATGTTGAACTGCACCTAATATATAGGATATAGCTACCATAGGCTAAAGTGGGTCTGTCCCTCTTTCCACATTGGACTGTTGGGCTTTAGAATTAGTATTACTTTTAATCCATCTACTTGATCTTGTCACATCCATTTATTGAGACTATTGTCCACTACGTTCCACTTTGATATGGAACTAACTTCAAAAGCAATTTCACACGAGTAGATAATATATTTTTATTAAAATAAATATCTATTTACAAGATCATTATCTTATTTAATATATGTTTCATATACATTTAGTCGTTT
This sequence comes from Rana muscosa, assembly GCA_029206835.1. Lineage (NCBI taxonomy): Eukaryota > Metazoa > Chordata > Amphibia > Anura > Ranidae > Rana > Rana muscosa. The sequence continues at coordinate 361,651,474 of CM055118.1, read as the reverse complement.
AAACTGCCTGACTAATTTAATTTTTAAACTATGTGTGCCTAATTTTTCTTTGGGGGATATAGGCACACCATGTCATTTACACTAACCTGTATATGCAAACAAATTCCAAACAATGTGGTTTCTCTTAGTGGCCTCCACAATCTCCATCTGTGGTTTCTTGCAAGCAGACAGCCTCTCCATCTCAGCAAGTGAACATATCTTTGTTTACCTGGCTCTACGTAAGTCATATCTATTAATTGCAATTATTTATTTATTGCATAGTAGACAGACTTCTCCGTCTCTGTATGGTTTGCTTAATTGCGTACCATCGTTTCCTAATTTAGAACTTAAAATTCACAATTTATTTTCTTCCTCTCTGATTTCTGTTTTTCTGTTTTTGACATTCAGCCGGTCTCCTATATAGTGTCCACTGTGGTCACCTATCCGCATTTTCTATATACGGGGTGACTTTTGCTCTTGATCCTGCGTTTTTCGGTGTTGAGCAGCAGACAATACAGACGGCAGGGTAAGTAACAATGGGAGGGGTCCAGCATAACAATTAGACCTTGTTCATACCTAATTTGTTTGGATATGATATGTAATGCATTTCAATGTATAACTGTATATTTCTTTTTTTCTTCTGTATAGTCATATTTGACAAGTGCGGATGGTCATCGCAAACCCCTGAGGAAGCTGTTTCAAGCGAAACATGTTGGGTTTCCATGCGATTTTATGTTCATCCAAACTCTATGCATTATGACCACCACCTATGTATAGTACTGTATATGTACCTAAAAACCCATGATTGGTTTTATATATTTTATATTCCTTTTGTCTATTTTTGTATTAATAAAATTATCAATTATATCATATTAGAAGCTCTCTCTCTCTTTGATCAACCTCTGCACCATAAAAATCCCTTTCATCCTACCTCTTTTTTATTCCCATAGACACACTCCTAAACCTTGTGGACAGCCTTCCCAGAAGATTTGAAGCTGTTATAGCTGCAAAGGGTGGGCCAACTCAATATCGAACTCTACGGACTAAGACTGGGATGACATTAAAATTCATGTGCGTGTAAAGGCTGGTGTCCCAATACTTTTGGTAATATAGTGTATTTCTTGATGTTGCTTTATACCTGTTTACATTTTTGAGTCCTTACCCATGGCTACATCACCCTGGATGTGCCTAATCTTATAGTATCTGATCTCAGCGGCTAAGCAGGTTTGGTCTATGTTAGTACTTAGATGGGATACCGTTTTAGACTACCAGGTGCTGTAGGCTTTGTGTGCTTGATATCGTAAGCCTCTGAGAATGCAGTTATTTTTGTCCTACTATATTGAGAGGGTAGTTATTGTTTTTTTTTTTTTTTTTGTATAAAGTTGTACCATTTTATTTATTGTTTTTATTTTGCTGTTTTTATTGCATTTTATCTTGCTACTGATATTGTATTAGGTTTATCTGTGATCACCACAAACACATACTGTATATACTGTACACTTGGCATAATACAGCGATTGATGGGGTAACTTGTTGTGCATATCAAGAGTAGTAGTTACATGGAGCCGACAATAGGTTTTTGTGTAGAAAGTCTTTTCAACCATGTCATGAATTCCTTGTAACAGCGATGCTGCTCCCATGTCTTACCATTCTCATTATACCAAGTGGAAGGGGAGTGTGAATCATAAATATTTCTCTTGTGTTCTCTTGTGGGAGCCCAGCCGGGCCCCCTGATGATGTCAATACGACGAAAGGCCTAGGGGCGTGGTTGAGGCGTGGCTTCATAGCACTGAGAGAGAGAGGGAAAGCTGACAGTGGAAGCTTACATTGACGCATCCAATCTATTGCCATCTGTCCTGACAGTTGCAGATGGGACCTTTTAAAATCTGTATAGCAGTGGTCTCCAAACTGTGGCCCGGGAGGCGGATGCAGCCCTTTGCTTGATTTTATCCAGCCCTTGGGGCATTATTCCCGCCACTGTCAGTAACAGTAGGGCATAGTTTCTGCGACTGATAATGCCATAAAGGGCCGGATAAAATCAAGCAAAGGGCTGCATCTGCCTCCCGGGCCACAGTTTGGAGACCACTGCTATACAGATTTTAAAAGTTCCCATCTGCAACTGTCAGGACAAATGGCAATAGATTGGATGCTTCAATGTAAGCTTCCACTGTCAGCTTTCCCTCTCTCTCTCAGTGCTATGAAGCCACGCCTCAACCACGCCCCTAGGCCTTTCATCATATTGACATCATCAGGGGGCCAGGCTGGGCTCCCACAAGAGAACACAAGAGAAACATTTATGATTCACACTCCCCTTCCACTTGGTATAATGAGGATGGTAAGACACGGGAGAAGCACCGCTGTTACAAGGAATTCATGACATGGTTGAAAAGACTCTTTCTACATTGAGGCACTAATTCCCCCACCAACACCAATGATAGAAGACAATTTCTCCCATTGATACCAACAATAGGTCACTATTCCTCCTATTGATATCAATGATAGCATACTATTCCTCTCATTGATACCAATGATGGCACACTACTTCTCTCATTGATACCAATGATGGGGCATTATTCCTCCCATTGATACCAATGATGAGGCACTATTCCTCCTATTGATACCAATGATGGCACACTTCCTCCCACTGATACCAATGCTGAGGCATTATTCCTCCCACTGATACTAATGATGGGACACTATTCCTCCCACTGATACTAATGATGGGACACTATTCCTCCCACTGATACAGATGATGGGGCATTATTCCTCCCACTGATACCAACGATGGGGCATTATTCCTCCCACTGATACCAATGATGGGACACTATTCCTCCCGCTGATACAAATGATGGGTCATTATTCCTCCCATTGATACCAATGATGAGGCACTATTCCACCCATTGATACCAATGATGGCACACTATTCCTCCCACTGATACCAATGATGGCACACTATTCCTCCCACTGATACCAATGATGAGGTATTATTCCTCCCACTGATACTAATGATGGGGCATTATTCCTCCCACTGATACCAATGATGGGACACTTGTTGGCTAACATGTCGCTGTTGTTTTTCTCCTTTTTTCCCCTTTTTCTATATTTGAGACTTGTATGTTTACCATCCAATTCCATGGACTCCTCCACATTTGACATGCCTTCCAATCATGGTATGGTATGTATTACATATACCTAACATAACCAATCAACATTTACATGTGTGTGTGCTCATCCACAGACTTGTGCAGACCACGAATGGGAATCTGCGGCCGTGTGGTGCCATGCACACACACATTATCATCAATAGCATGCCTTTTCCCTTGTGCGCCACCCACCCACTCAGCATGCGAGGAATCATCAGGCCTTATGCGGGCGCCCGGAGGCCGTCATCAACACTTCGTGCTGAATCCACGCGAAGGCATGGATGCTATGACAGTCCGACCCCTTCTGGCTGACGCACACCCGGCCTCCCATTGACGCATGCATTGTCCATCATCTTTGATGGCTGTGCTGTTGCCCGGACCAGGGCGCATGCGTCACCTGCCGCCCGGCCGGTCTTCACGCATGTGCAAGGATGGACGCACTTTCGGTGGTTTATTCCACCGGAACGTCATTGCCGCGCGCCCGCATTTACGCCACTGACGTTCATACGTCATCACACGGCGCTGCTACACCATCTCCTCGTGGGATATAAAAGGCCAGACGCGGCCACTATGGCCGTCATGGGGCCTGTCCTGGGAGCATAACTGCCGCATCGACAGCTATAGGTAAGCTTGGCATCTTTCCATTGCATTTGATGAACTTTAGACTATATGTACATGGAAGGTTAGTTCGACCTGATCTGACCATAATATCCGCTATAACTCTTTTTATTCAGATTACAGGCAAGGCATTACCTAATGGTGTTTGAGGCTCTCTTCCCCAATACACCATGATTGCTGCACACTGATTCTAGATGCAGCGAATTACAGGTATTTCTTTGCATATGTATACTTGTTGTATTTAATATATACTTTATATATGTCCTAGTATGGGCCTATAGTAAACTTAAAGATATATACATATTTTTGTTTCCATAGATATATTCAGCAGTCTATATAATCACAAGCAATACTAACACCCCTGCTGTCGTGCGTTTCAATAAGCTCCCAGGCTATATGATCCATTTTTATCTCAAAACAGTAAGTATGTATATATATATATATATATATATATATATATATATATATATATACATTTATTCATTTTTTATGTTTAATACATGGTCCAACATTTACCATGTTCTGTTATTCAACAATAAGCAATGTTTATATAAACCTTGTTTATAAAAAACACAGTTTTTAATACATAGGTCATCCCCAATCAACATTCTCCATATCTCCCACTGAGGACCCTTGGTGATATGCCTACGCATGCGTATGGGTGCTGACGCATAGGTGGAGAGCGGTCTGCCAGCTTCACATTTTGCGTGTAGCCTGATCACTGACAGGTTACACAAAAAAATATTTTCCCTCCCCCCCCCCCCCCCCATACACACGAGGATCCATCTGAGTTTGGAGGTATTAAACACTTGTCTCTAAGTATAATTAATTAACTTTGTATATATGATGGTTATGTGATCATTATAGATTTTTGTCTTTGTGACAATTCAATTCTGTAATCAATTTTCATTGTATCATTTCCTGTTTTAAATGCTTATGTTTATTCTAGATTAACTAAGGTCCATGTACGTCCCTGAAGAAGCATTATTTATGCGAAACATGTAGGACGACAAATATGTGACGTATAAGGAACGAATACACTGCGTTGTATCTTGTTTTCTCATTGTTTTTATATCATGAAATTCATGTATTAAATATAATATTTTTTAAGTAATTTCTTGGTATCCATTCCTTATTCTTTTGATTTGGTAACATTCTCAATGAGCACCTTCAAAGTCCCACATACATCGCCTCATAATGGCCCCTTTATATAATTCAATATCGGGACCTAGGTGCCATTGAGCAAACAATTTCTACAATAGTGATTGCTCTGTATATTTTCTATATCAATGATGGGACACTATTCCTCCCACTGATACCAATGATGGGTCATTATTCCTCCCATTGATACCAATGATGAGGCACTATTCCTCCCATTGATACCAATGATGGCACACTATTCCTCCCACTTATACCAATAATGGCACACTATTCATCCCACTGATACCAATGATGGGGCATTATTACTTCCACTGATACTAATGATGGGTCATTATTCCTCCCACTGATACCAATGATGGGTCATTATTCCTCCCTTTGATACCAATGATGAGGCACTATTCCTCCTGTTGATACCAATGATGGCACACTATTCCTCCCACTGATACCAATGATGGCACACTATTCCTCCCACTGATACCAATGATGGGGCACTATTACTCCCATTGATACCAACGGTGGGACACTATTCCTCCCACTGATACCAATTATGGGGCACTATTCCTCCCACTGATACCAATAATGGGGCACTATTACTTCCATTGATACCAACGATTGGAAACTATTCCTCCCACTGATACCAATGATGGGGCACTATTCCTCCCACTGATACCAATGATGGGGCATTATTTCTCCCACTAATACCAATGATGGTGCACTATTCCTCATATTTATACCAATGATAGGGCACTATTCCTCCCACTAACACCAATGATGTGGCACTATTTCCAATTAAGAAGGAAAAAAGTCAGTTTTGTCATGGGGGTCAATACAATGAGGTGAGTTTGCCCAAAATGATTTCACCTTGATGTTTTCTACTTGCACATTTTTGTAGCACTTACCTGGGAGTGATATATATATATATATATATATATATATATATATATATATATATATATATATCAATCACAAGTTGTATGGGAATACTTTCACAATTATATGGACTTTTACTGATTTTATGTTTATGAAACATTGTCAGATTTTTTTTTTTTTCTGATTATTTGATGATTGCTGAAAAAACATACAACATCAGTTCATAGACAGTGGTTATTACTCACAGATAAACTATTGGTGATAGCTCAGCCTTCATTTATTTTTAAAACACAGGAGTTCAGCCACCCAGCACCAGTGCCATTCAGAGATTGCTTTACATTTTTTGAATGAATGCAAAGTGTTCTCTGATTGGACAAGGTTGAGAAGTGGGGAGGTGACATTACACTCCCCACCTCGTTCAGTCAGAAAATATTTTGTATTCATTGACAAAATGCAAAGCATTCTCTTAATGCCACCTACACTATATTACCAAAAGTATTGGGACACCTGCCTTTACATGCACATAAACTTTAATGGCATCCCAGTCTTAGTCCATAGGGTTCAATATTAAGTTGGCCCACCCTTTGCAGCTATAACAGCTTCAACTCTTCTGGGAAGGCTGCTTACAAGGTTTAGGAGTGTGTCTTATGGGAATGTTTGACCATTCTTCCAGAAGCACATTTGTGAGGTCAGGCACTGATGTTGAACGAGAAGACCTGGCTTGCAATCTCTGCTCTAATTCATCCCAAAGGTGTTCTATCAGGTTGAGGTCAGGACAGTCAAGTTCCCCCACCCCAAACTCACTCATCCATGTCTTTATGGACCTTGCTTTGTGCACTGGTCCAAATCACTTGGTGGAGGGGGGATTATGGTGTGGGGTTGTTTTTCAGGGGTTGGGCTTGTCCCCTTAGTTCCAGTGAAGGGAACTCTTAAGGCATCAGCATACCAAGACATTTTAGACAATTTCATACTCCCAACCTTGTGGAAACAGTTTGGGGATGGCCCCTTCCCGTTCCAACATGACTGTGCACCAGTGCACAAAGCAAGGTCCATAAAGACATGGATGAGCGAGTTTGGGGTAGAGGAACTTGACTGGCCTGCATGTCCTAGAGTCACAACCCCCCCCCTCCCCAGGGAACGCATCCCCCTCTCTCCCCCCTTCTCGCTTTTATCTTTCACTCTTTTTTCAACCCATTCCCTTCTTTTTTTTTCTTTTCTTTTTCTTCTTATCAAATCTGTCAATGAACAGTAGATACAGTACATGATTGTGCATCTTCCCCTAATATCCCCCATTGATAGCACACTACCTCAAATCTCACAATGCCACCTCTATCCCCAGCCATGGTGTCTCTTGATTGTGACTGCTGCTCAACACCTCCCCGATTTGCAGTTATTTGGTGGAGCAACATTCAAGTGTTATGAATCCAAATGTGTGTCGTTGGTTACAAGCCAATACTTACCTTCCTGTTTTTATCTCAAATGGGTACCCTGTAAAATGTTTGTACGCCTCTCCTGTTCATTCTGATCAATAAAAATATTGAACAAGAAAAAAAATGCTAATTGAAAAATAGCCATTATTTTGTTTGTAAATAACTCTGGTTAGTGTGAATTTAAATAGGCCAAATTATAGAATAAGTTGTACACTTTTTAGGTCGAAGTTTGTCTCGGACTTCCGGCAACATTACAGTCCTGCTCCTATACTACGGATGGAGGAAGAGTTGAACGTGGCACTCAAGGAAATGAAACCAGGCAAAACTCCCGGCCCGGTTGGTCTGACCCTCCAGTATTACAATTGAATTCAAGATGTTTTGAAGTCAAGATTTCTAGTGGCTTTCCGATCTCTGGTGACCCCTTCTTCTCGTCTCCACCACTTGCTTTATTATGGTGATCCCTTAAGCGGGAAAGGATGACTCCCTAGTTATGAATATCACTTCTTAACATGGACATGGAGCTCTTTGTCAAGATTTTGAAAAATCAGCTTTTGCCACACTTGTCTTCTCTTATTTCTTTTGACCAGGTGGGCTTTGTTCCAAGTAGGGGGGTCTGGGACAACACCATCAAGATGCTGAATCTCCATCATTGGTTGACATCACAGGGCAAACTGGGATTTTTCCTGTCACTAGATGCCAAGAAGGTGTTCGACAGGGTTGATTGGGATTATTTGGCCACATCCTTTCGCTCTTTTGAGCTGCTGCCCCATATGTGTGTAGCACACAAACCCCTTTTTCTCTACTACCCTCCTCTGCCTTCAGCGGGGCACACCTGCTACTTGCCTGGTATCCCCTCCCTGTGTATAGAATGGAGCGAGCAGTGTTATTGTTTGGGTCTTGCAGCAATTACCTCTCTTGAGTGGATCCTCTCTCTCTCCATTGTCTAGGTAGAAGTTCCTCAGAATAAGGCCAATGTTCACACAGGAGTAAAACCCAAGCAGCAAGGTTTTATTCTTTTATCATTTCAGTGAACTTGAATAGGGAGTAGGAAGATGAGAGATGTAAGGGAAAGAAAAGGTTCAGGCACGCAACACCTAAAGCACAGTGTTAATCTTTCATCGCCACTCAAGCCTGAGTGGGTATTGCTCACCCGGATAGTCCCTTTGAGAGCGGTCTTAGCAACTGGGATGGAGCACAGATAATCAAGACAGACACTTTAACCCCCTTCCTGCCCAGGCCAATTTTCAGCTTTCAGCCCTCTCACACTTTGAATGACAATTGCATGGTCATGCAACACTGTACCCCAGGGGTGCCCAACCTTTTGAAGAGCGAGGGCCACTTAAGCAACTTGGTAACCGGTCGCGGGCCACAATGAGCAGAGCAGGCGGATGACAGGTCACGGCTACTCTATAGGCCCTCCGATCCACCCACATGGAAGGGGACGAATTCCCTTCTATTTGTTTTAGAGGATCGGATTAGAGGTAGGCAAGCGTAAATGAACAAAAGTCTGTTTACATCTGCAGCATTGTAGAGGCGAATTGAGGGTCCGATTGACTAGGGCCAATCGTGTGAAAAGAGCCTAAGACTGCTTTCACAATGATGTGCAGCAGTTTACCCACACCGCGGGTGCATAATGCACCTAGTCTATCCTGCGGGTTAGCTGAACTTTGCCCTACCATGCAGCAACGCAGCCTCGGGCTGAAGGTACCTGAGGCCCAAACACACTCGCGCACCTCGTGCCATACGGGCCACGAGGCACACATACAGGACCAAAGGATCCCCTGGAACGTGCCAACCCCAATGGCGTCTGCCCCTTATGTACCCTCTCCCAGCTTGCACAGTGGGCCAACCACGCCCACTGCACGGCTGCCGAGAGAGAACACCCAAGGTTCTGTGAAACCCCTCTTGGTTCACCTAAGGAGGTGGTGACAGTGCCACCTATAGGCAACAGGGAACACTACTGCCAGGCAGTATCACACCCAGAGCAGAAGCAATAATGAACCATCAATAGGTCTGAGCCCAACTCCTGGCTCAGACTCCCCCTAAATTTCCACATAGCGCCCCCAAATATTGGGGGGGGGGCGCTACACATGTAAGATGTATACTTTTTATTAACAGTAACATTTTTTTAACTAATGCTTAATAGAAAAAAGTTTATTTCTTTTTTTTTTGTCACTTTTTTGTATGATTTGCATTAGGAACAACATCCCTTGCTAGGCAAACAATTGTAATATCTTTGTGCAGATGCATACGGTCCTTAGAAACTTATCCTTGTGTATGCTTCACAAAAATGTCTTCTTAATTTTACATAAGCTATCTTGATGTCTTTATTTCTGAAACTATATATACCAGCATTAAGTAAAGGAACCAGCACAGTGTAAAGCATGGAAAGGACTTTTCTGCTGGTGCTCGACTCTGAACTCGGAAACGCATACATAGCTAGAAGGGTCCCATAAAAAAATTACCACAACAGAGAGGTGAGAACTGCATGTGGATATAGCTTTCTGTCTCCCACTAACAGAAGGAATCCTAACAATGGTGACTACAATGTATGCATAGGAAATGGCGATGGCTACAAATGGACACATAACCACTGGCACAGAAAAGAACTTTGCTTCCATCTGAATCTGTGATGTGTCTGAACAAATAAGTTGTATTATAGGGTCAAAGTCACAGAAAAAATGGTCAATTATGTTGAATCCACAGAAATTGGCTTTCCATATCTTATCTATCACAAATGTGGGTGGTACAAGCGCTAGAAACCAACATAGGATGATTAAAATCAAACATAACCTAGAAGTCATTATAGAATGATAACGTAATGGATTACCAATGGCCAGATACCGATCATAAGCCATGACTGTAAGAAGATAACACTCCAAAGTTTCCAAGGCAAAAAATAAGTAAAATTGAAGGAGACATCCAATGAAGGGAATGGTGGCGCCTTCACTTATTATAACTTTTAGCGCGTTTGGTGTAATGCATGTACTCAAAGTTATGTCTGAAATTGTTATTTGGTTGAGGAAGAAGTACATTGGGGTGTGGAGGTTCTTGCTGTAGGATATCAGAATGATGATCAAGATATTCCCACATACTGTGGCTGAGTAGACCATCAGAAGAATACAAAAGACCACTATTTTAAAATAGCTGAGTCCTGGGAATCCCAGCAGAAGGGCTACAGTAATATTATTATTGTTATGGTACATCTTTTGAAATTACATAAGTTAACAGAATAATAGGAAATCGTTGTTTGTTTCTTATTAATATTTTCAAGCACGTACTTAAGGAAACATCATCTGCAGGGCTCAAAATGTCAAGTCCTGAGCTACTAGCCATGCCTCAACGGTTACTGAAATATAAAAAAAACAAGGAAAAAAATGCCCCAAAAAAATCTCACTCAATCAGGCAGACCAAATTATGTCCAGCCTTAAAGTGATACTAAAGTCTATTTTTTTTCCATTAAAAAATAACAAACATGTTATACTTACCTGCTCTATGTAATGGTTTTGCACATAGCAGCCCGGATTCTCCTCTTCTCGTGTCCCTCTACAGCAGTCCTGGCCCCTCCCTCATGTGGAGTGCCCCCACAGCAAGCAGCTTGCAATGGGGGCACCTGAGCCGAGTCACAGCTCCCTGTGTCCATTCAGACATGGAGCCATGCCCCGGCCCCTTTCTCGCCTCATTGGCTCATTGAATTTGATTGACAGCAGCGGGAGCTAATGTTGCTGTCTCAGCCAATGAGGAGGGGAGTCCTAGACAGCCGAGTCTCTTGTGCAACATCGCTGGATCTAGATGGACCTCAGGTAAGTATTAGGGGGGCTGAGGGGGGCTGCTGCACACAGAAGGTTTTTTTTTATCTTAATGCAAAGATAGCATTAAGATAAAATAACCTTCTGCCTTTACAACCACTTTAACCACTTGCCGACCAGCCGCCGTCATTATACTGCCGCAGGTCGGCACGTTCCCTCGAGCCGTCGTGGCTGTACATTGGCCCTTTAAGCAGGGATAGCTGCACTGCGGGGGAACCGATGCGCGTGGCCGGTGGTCGCGATTGCGGGCACAAGAGCCAGAACAGTTATGTGTGTGTGTAAACACACAAATACCTGTTCTGTGAGGAGAGGAGAGACAGATCGTGTGTTCCTACTAGCTAGGAACAATGATCTGTCTCCTCCTCTAGTCAGTTCCTTCCCCCTACAGTTAGAACACACACTGAGGGAACACAGTTAACCCCTTGATCACCTCCTAGTGTTAGCCCCTTCCTTGCCAGTGACATTTACACAGTAATCAGTGCATTTTTATAGCACTGATCGCTGTATATATGTCAATGGTCCTAAAAATGTGTCCAAAGTGTCCGATCTGTCAGCCACAATGTCGCAGTCCCGATAAAAAATCACAGATCACCGACATTACTAGTAAAAAAAATAAAAATAAAAATGTCATAAAAATGCCATAAATCTTTCCTATAGTTTGTAGACACTATAACTTTTGTGCAAACCAATCAATATTGCGATTTTTATTACCAAAAATATGTAGAAGAATATATATTGGCCAAAACTGATGAAGACATTTGATTTTTAAAAACATTTTTGGGGATATTTATTATAGCAAAAAGTAAAAAAAATATAGTTTGTTTCTTTTCAAAATTGTCGCTCTCTTTTTGTTTATAGCGCAAAAAATAAAAACCGCAGAGGTGATCAAATACCACCAAAAGAAAGCTTTATTTGTGGTAAAAAAAGAGGACATCAATTTTGTTTAAGTACAGCGTCGCGCGACTGCGCAATTGTCAGTTAAAGCGACGCAGTGCCATATCGCAAAAAATGGCTTGGTCATTAAGCAGGCAAATCGTCTGATCTGTAAGTGGTTAAGGTGCTTCCCCCCTGATTGTTGTCAAGGACAGTACTTAGTTGTTCTTGTTGCAAGCACACTAATACGGCTACAATCACCTTTAAAAAAAATATTCAAAACATGCTAACTTACTGGAAAATTTTGGAAAAAACAAAACAAAAAAAAACTTACTGGAAAGCACCCTTGAAAAAACATCTGATATTACTCATAAAAAAAATAAAGAAAAAAACAATTGAGGTTCCCATTAAAGCTACATATCATCCAGTTTCTTTGCCATGTAGCTAACTACAGCTAAAGCCGTTGGATCATTTATACCCTTCGCTGATAATAGTCAACAAGCTGGAGAGATGATGTCAATACCATATATACTCGAGTATAAGCCGACCCGAATATAAGCCGAGGCACCTAATTTTACCACAAAAAACTGGGAAAACATATTGACTCGTGTATAAGCCTAGGGTTGGGAAAATGCAGCAGCTACTGGGTAAGCAATGCCCATCTGCAGCCTCACTGTGCCCATTTGCAGTCCAATTGTGCCCATTTGCAGTCTAACTGTGCCAATTTGCAGTCTCTCACTGTGCCCAGTTGCAGTCTTGCTGTGCCCATTAGCAATCTCTCACTGTGCCCATTTGCAGCCGTACCTTTCCCGCTGTGTAATGCAGTCTGTTCGGCCGTCCATTGTAATAAAACCCCGCCTCCTCCTCGTCCGTCCGTGATAGAGGAACACTGATACGATGCTGGGAAACTGTATCAGCAGTGATATGCACTGGTAGGTGGCACTGGTGGGCACTGGCAGGTGACACCGGTGGGCACAGATGAGGTGGTGGCGGCAGCTCTCCCTGTTCACTACAGATGTCCCTCTGACAGAAGCCGACGATCAGCTTTTTTTTCCCCTCCTCACTCTGTCGGCACAAGGGAAAAAAAGCTGATTACCGATCTTCTGTTTACATCACATAATCAGCTGTCATTGGCTGACAGCTGATCATGTGGTAAATGGGCCCTTACTCCGATCTGTGATCAGCCAATCTCATTGACTCACTGATCACAGAGTGCACCCGGCAGGTTGTGCGCAGGTGGCAAGGTTTCGGTAGAATATACATGGACGCCCTCCCGGCAATTAAAGCCCACGCTGTAGCCGTCTTTCGGCCATAGCGCGGGCGGGAGGAGGTCAAGAGGTTTAGAATGCTGGGAGGCAAGGCTTATGGTCATGTGACTGCTGTGATTGGCTGTCATGGCAGCCACATGATCGGAAAGCTTCCGATTGCAAGCTGCAATCGGTAGCTTTCTGTTAGCCACCCGTAACTGTGTTGGGAGCGCGCAGGGTGCATACTCTTGGCACAGCTCTATTTGCACTAATGCATGCAAATATGCGGCCTGTCATCACCAAGCCCCCCCCCCCAATAATCAAATTATATACCTTATGACCAGCTTCAGAGAGATTTCTCCTCATTTACATTCCTCGTGACAATGATTTCATCAGAAATAAAGTAAGTGAAAAACAGACAGTAGGAGTAGGAATTTATACATCATAAAAATATGTATAAACTTAAAGTGTATGCCGAGTCAAAACTTTTATTATTAGTTTTGGATAGAGTGGTTAGAACCACTGTTAAGCCTGGTACACACGGTACAATTGTTGGACAACCGAGCGTCTGATTTTTGTCAAAAAGGCGTGTGTCAGGATCTTGTCTTGCATACTAACGTTACACAAATTGTCGTGCCACAAACGTGAACGTAGTGACGTACTACCAGGAATTTCAGCTCTTGAGCGCCACCCTCTGGGCCCCTTCTGCTAATTTCGTGTTTGGTGAGCATTGATTCCGAGCATGCCTGTTTGTACATTCTACTTTTGTGTGACGGATTTGTGTACCGACCATCCGAAAATCTGACGTGGAGTCGTCGTTTGACAAAAATTTACTAGCCTGTCATCCAACATTTGTTGGCCGAAAATGGGAAAACAATTGTTGAAAGGAGCGTACTAACGGTAAGAATTTTCGGAAAACAATCCCCTTCTGATTTTCGTACCATGTGCACGAGAATTTAGGCTTTTTCTGCTATATGGGGCTCAGTTAGAGGGGTTTAACCTCACGGTCTGTCCTGGTAACATTTTACCATACAGGAAGTGAGGGGAACTCTCCAACAAGACACACAAGAAACAAAAGAAAAGTTAACCTCTTAACCACTTAAGGACCGAGCCTCTTCCTGAGATTTGTAGTTTACAAGTTAAAAACTGTTTTTTTTTGCTAGAAAATTACTTAGAACCCCCAAACATTATACTTTTTTTTTTTCTAACACCCTAGAAAATAAAATGGCGGTCGTTGCAATACTTTATATCACACAATATTTGCGCAAAAAATAAGACAACAGTAAAGTTAGCCCAATTTTTTTTATATTGTGAAAGATAATGTTATGCCAAGTAAATTGATACCCAACATGTCACGCTTCAAAATTGCGCCCACTCGTGGAATGGCGACAAACTTTTACCCTTTAAAATCTCCATAGGCAGCGTTTAAAAAATTCTACAGGATGCATGTTTTGAGTTACACAGGTGGTCTAGGGCTAGAATTATTGCTCTCGCTCTACCGATCGTGTTGATACCTCACATGTGTTGTTTAAACACCATTTTCATATACGGGCACTGCTCACGTATGCGTTCACTTCTGCACGCGAGCTCGGCGGGACGGGATGCGTTTAAATTAATTTTTCTTATTTATTTTACCTTTTATTTAATTTTATTTGCAAAAAAAGTTTTAAAAATTGCCGTTTTTTCAGGAGCAGTGATTTTAACTTGTTGGAGCCCGGGCCATATACAAATGACGGCCACAAGGTGGCTCTAGAAATCCAGGAGGCCATCAATAGACGGCCTCGACTCCTCCGGCCACTGGGGGGCGCGCGAGCACCACCGGCGGTGCGCGCGCGTGCCCGGCGTGTCACTGAGATGCCAATGCGTGTGCCTGGTGGCCGCGATGTCCGCCAGGTACACGCGATCGGCCGGTACACAGACAAGGACGTGGATCTCTGTGTGTAAACACAGAGATCCACGTCCTGTCAGGGAGAGGAGACCGATGCTGTGTCCCTTGTACATAGGGACACAGATCGGTCACCTCCCCCAGTCAGTCCCCTCACCCCACAGTAGCAATCACTCATAGGGAACACATTTAACCCCTTCCTCGCCCCCTAGTGTTAACCCCTTCCCTGCCAGTCACATTTATACAGTAATCAGTGCATATTAATAGCACTAATCGCTGTATAAATGTGAATGGTCCCAAAAATAGTGTCAAAAGTGTCCGATGTGTCCGCCATAATGTCACAATCCCAATAAAAATTGCAGATCGCCAACATTACTAGTAAAAAAAATAAAATAAAAAAAATGTCATAATTCTATCCCCTATTTTGTAGGCGCTATAACTTTTGCGCAAACCAATCACCATACGCTTATTGCAATTTTTTTTACCAAAAATATGTAGAAAAATGCGTATCGGCCTAAACTGAGAAAAAAAAATGTTTTTTTTTTTTAAAAATGGGATATTTATTATAGCAAAAAAAAAAAATGTTTTTTCAAAGTTGTCGCTCTTTTTTTGTTTATAGCGCAAAAAATTAAAACTGCAGAGGTGATCAAATGCCACCAAAAGAAAGCTCTATTGGTGGGAAAAAAAGGACGTCAATTTTGTTTGGGAGCCACGTCGCACAACCGCGCAATTGTCAGTTAAAGCGACGCAGTGCCAAAAGCTGAAATTTTGCCTCGGCAGGAAGGGGGTATATGTGCCCAGTAAGCAAGTGGTTAATAATGCTTAAAGTGAAACAATAAAAATGAAATATTCCTTTAAATTTCATGCCTGGGGGGGTGTCTATAGTATGCCTGTAAAGTGGCACATTTTTCCCATGTTTAGAACATTACCACAGCAAAATTACATTTCTAAAGAAATTTTTTTAAAACGGATCGCGGCTTGAATGAATTTTTGGGTCTCGGCAATATACATAAAACTCATTGAAAAAAACGGCATGGGTTCCCCCCCAGTCATTTTGGGTCTGGTATGAATATTAAGGGGAACCCCGAATCAAAAATTAAAAAAAAAATGCGTGGGGGTCCCCCCAAAATCAATACCAGGCCCTTCAGGTCTGGTATGCATATTAAGGGGAACCCTGTGCCAAAAAAAAAATGGCGTAGCGGTCCCCCCAAAAATCCATACCAGACCCTTATCCAAGCACGCAACCTGGCAGGCCGCAGGAAAATAGTGGGGACACGAGAGCGCCCCCCCTGCTGAACCATACCAGGCCACATGCTCTCAACATGGGGAGGATGCTTTGGGGTCCTTTTATGTACAGTATATTATTCAATCCTATCCTTTACCCTCACTTTCACGGTATATTCGTGATGCTCAATTCCACCACATGTTCCATAGATGCCCCGCCCTCCAGCCTTGCCTTCCCCTCTAGGTTCCTTTGCTGTCCTGCAGCCGTTAACAATGTGACCATGCCCTATGTCACCACAATAAGTAATCACCTTTGTGGGACCTACACTCCCACTATTCTTACAACATTATTTATAATGTTTTTAATTATGTTTTTTTTTTCTCTCTTTTGTATCTAGCGACCCTTATACCGTACACACGGTCGTTTTTTCCGATGAAAAAAGTCAGATGAAAAAATGATCGTGTGTGGGCCCCATCTGACTTTTTTCCATCGGTGTTAAAAAATAGAACATGTTTTAAATTTTTACGATGGAAAAAAAAACGATAGGAAATTCCGATCGTCTGTGTGGAACTCCATCAGAGAAAAATCCACGCATGCTCAGATTAAATTAGAAGATGGGAGCGCTCGTTCTGGTAAAACTAGCGTTCGTAATGGAGATAGCACATTCGTCATGCTGTAACGGACTGAAAAGCACGGAGAATGAAAGCGCGAATCGGCTAACACCAAACTTTTACTAACACGCGGTAACACTAAATCAGCAAAAGCGTCCCAAAGGGTGGCGCCACTAGATTTGAACTTCCCATTTATAGTGCCGTCGTACGTGTTGTACGTCACAGCGTTTTGGACGGTCGGAATTTTGTTTGATGGTGTGTAGGCAAGACTGATGAAAGTCTGGAATCGGAAATCCGATCGTGTGTACAGGGCATTTGAGTATCTGGTGCTGTCCCCGGCTGCTTGTGCCTCCCATTCGCAGTGGACTTGTGTTTCCCCTGGTTGGGGTGTCCTCCAAGTTCCTCCCTTCTTGCTCCTCCCAAGCTCGGGGCTCCCCGCCTCTTGGCTTGGCCCGATCGCACATGCGCAGCAGCGGAAATTGACCCGGTGACGTCGGACGCCGCCGTTCTGGCGGCGTCGGCGGAGTCCCCTGGTTAGGGAGCTCATTTAATGGGCCTCGGCCCTGGATGAGCAGCGCGGATCTCGCCATCGGTGGTTTTCTGAGTGAGGCAGTGCATCGGGGATCTTATGAGTGCACCTAACTTTCATTTCAGTCCATGCATTACCCTGCACCCCTTGTCACGAATATGGATACCTCCATTGATGACAGAACACTGGCTAGTTACCAGTAATACCGGACCTTCATTTTCCTGCACCCCTCGTGATCCCTTATGGATCTGCACCAGCCGGCGTCCTCGTTCCCAACCTGTCAATCTGTCTGCACACTATCAGGAATCCCCCTCTTGTATGGCCTTGGCTTCCAATTTATCCACGGATGTAACCGTTGTGGTAAGTTTTATCCCCAACTGACACCATTAGGGTCGGGTTTCTTCCCCCTCCTTTCCTCCCCCCTCTCCTCCTCTCCCTTGTTCCCCTTCCTAATCCCCCCTTTTCCCTCCTCCCCCCTTCTTCCTTACTTACACCCCTTTCCCCCCTTCCTTCCCCTTGCTTCCCCCTTTTCTTTCCCCCCTTATTTACTCCCCCTTTTCCCCCCTCCCCCTCTTCTCTTTCCCCCTCCTCCTTCCTCATTTCTCCCCCTTATTCCCTCCTGTCCCCCTGTTCCCCATCCCTCCCTCCCTCCTTACACCTCCCCCCTCCCCCTCTCCCCTTCCCCTTTCCTTCCCCACCTCCCTTCCTTCTTTCTCCCTTCCCCCCCTTTTTCCACTCCTTTCTTCCCCCTCCTCCCCCTCCCCCCCCAATCCCACCCCTCAATGGGTCTACATATTGGGTCCTTTAATTAACTATACGCCTTATACCTAGAGATCGACGCATAATCCCCCCTTTCCGCCGCAGAGTGAACCATCTGGGAAGTCTGGCCCCGTGCTTGTTTACTTACTCATTGGGTAAGCTATTACTTTTCCTTATGTATCATATACTATATTGCTGAACTGTATTATATGTATTTTATTGTATTATCTATTCTATAGATTGGCTCTCCTGAAAAAGCGGTACAATCCCGCGAAACTAGTAGAGACCCCGACCAATCTTTGATATGTATAAATGTCTGTTTTGTAATTTTATTTGTAATAAACCTTTTTAATATAACAATGTTGATTGTATTTTATCAGTACCAAGATAGTCCATTAATCATTTGGGTGGGTATGCTCCAGGTTTAGCCTCAGCAACTATTCCCTTGCCCCCACCCCCCCCTCTTTTCCACTATAACCTGGAAGATGGTACGTTGCTATAATTAATATTATTATTTTCTTATATGAGGCTATACACCAATCTTTTCATAATTATTGGGTGGATAACACCCCTCTCCCCCTCCTGAGTGCCTCTAACTTGTAATTCCTTTATCTATATTTAATTACTTTATTGATTACTTGGTTATATAGAATTGACATGGCCCTCTAGGCTGTTTGGACAATGGATACTCTCTGTATTGACTAGGCAGGCTTTACGATTGTTATGTAGTCAATTGTTTTCACTATCAATTTTAAAATGTGATGATGGCGCATTTAGATGTAAACCATGAATGGATTGATCACTCTTCAAGAGTAGGGTCGATTCAGCCAAGACTCATTAATAGGGATGAGCTTCGAGTTCGAGTCAAACTCATGTTCGACTCAAACATTGCCTGTTCGCATGTTCGCCGAACAGCGAACAATTTGGGGTGTTAGCGGCAAATTCGAAAAGCCGCGGAACACCCTGTAAAAGTCTATGGGAGAAATCTAAAGTGCTAATTTTAAAGTCTTATATGCAAGTTATTGTCCTAAAAAGTGTTTGGGGACCCAGGTCCTGCCCCAGGGGACATGTATCAATGCAAAAAGAAGTTTTAAAAACTGCCTTTTTTTGGGAGCAGTGATTTTAATAATGCTTAAAGTGAAACAATAAAAGTGAAATATTCCTTTAAATTTCGTACCTGGGGGGTGTGTATAGTATGTGTGACAGGGGGGTCACTTTGGACACAGGGTGAGCCAGGAAATAATGGACATTAAGAAATATATCTTGGACTACCTAAAATGGGTCTGTAATATTTATCCACCATATTCCCAAGGATATCTGTAAAGGACTATTTACTTATTCTGAACTCAACAGGTTAATTGAGAGATACTGAGGTGTTCAGCCTCAATCACCTGTCTGCCTAGTGTAATGCTAATGAATTCCAGCTTCTAGAAGACCTGTTCATTGTTTGTGGTGATGTGGATTGGGGAAATTAAGTGTGTCCTTGTGCGTATTGTAAAGTAACAGACAGTCTGGTGAATATAAAGGTCATGCATAGTTATTTAAACATAAAGGGGATTAGAACCTGTTGTCTCCTAGCAGACGTCAAAATAATGTGTATTGAGTCTTGTTATGTTGTGGGTGGAGCTGGACCATTGTTCATTTTAGGTTAATGCAGTATTGGATGGGTATAAAAGTTACAATGTTTTTCTCAATAAATTCATTTGATCCTAGAAAGATACAGAGCGTGTTGTCTCGTTCTTTGGAAGGATTAATTCCTATGGGAAGGGGTCGTCTGGCTGTGGAGGATCGACAGGGAATTTGTGTCCAGGAGAGGGAAGATATCTAAACGGCGTTACCCCCTTACGTATTTGGGGTGCCGTTACAGTATGCCTGTAAAGCAGCACTTGTTTCCCGTGCTTAGAACTGTCTCTGCACAAAATGTCATTTCTGAAGGAAAACAAGTCATTTAAAACTGCACTCGCGGCTATAATGAATTGTCGGCTCCCGGCAATATAGAGAAAAGTCGTTGATAAAAAAAAAAAATGCGTGGGGTCCCCCCTAATTCAATTACCATGCCCTTCAGGTCTGGTATGGATATTAAGGGGAACCCTGTGTCAAATAAAAAAAAAATGATGTGGGGTTCCCCCCAAATATCCATACTAGACCCTTCAGGTCTGGTATGGATTTTAAGGGGAACTCCACCCCAAATAATAAAAAAAAAGGCTTGGAGTTCCCCCAAAAAATCTATACCAGACCCTTTATCCGAGCACGCAACCTGGCAGGCCGCAGGAAAAGAGGGGGGACGAGAGAGCGCCCCCCCTCCTGAACCGTACCAGGCCACATGCCCTCAACATGGGGAGGATGCTTTAGGGGTCTGTGACCCCTCAAAGCACCATGTCCCCATGTTGATGGGGACAAGGGCCTCATCCCTACAACCCTTGCCCGGTGGTTGTGGGGGTCTGCGGGCAGGGGGCTTATTGGAATCTGAAAGACCCCTTTAACAAAGGGGACCCCCAGATCCCACCCCCCTATGTGAATTGGTAAGGGGTATGTTGTACCCCTACCATTTCACAAAGAAAGTGTAAAAAAAAACACAGACACTGTTGGGAATGTGGCCTGGTACGGTACGGTTCAGGAGGGGGGGCGCTCTCTCATCCCCCCTCTTTTCCTGCAGCCTGCCAGGTTGCGTGTTCAGGTAAAGGGTCTGGAATGGATTTTTGGGGGGAACTCCACGCCATTTTTTTTTTAATTTGGGGTGGAGTTCCCCTTAGAATCCATACCAGACCTGAAGGGCCTGGTAATTGAATTTGGGGGGACCCCCACACATTTTTTTTATCAATGACTTTTCTCTATATTGCCGGGAGCCGACAATTCCTTATAGCCGCGAGTGCAGTTTTAAATGATTTTTTTTCTTTCAGAAATTACATTTTGTGCAGGGACAGTTCTAAGCACGGGAAACAAGCGCTGCTTTACAGGCATACTATACAACCCCCCCTTTTATTGTTTCACTTTAAGCATTATTAAAATCACTTCTTCCGAAAAAACGTCAGTTTTTAAAACTTTTTTTTGCATTGATACATGTCCCCTGGGGCAGGACCCGGGTCCCCAAACACTTTTTAGGACAATAACTTGCATATTAGCCTTGATAATTAGCACTTATGATTTCGAACATTCGAGTCCATTGTATTTAACAGGGTTCTAAAGTTCGCGCAAACTTTAGGTCTGTTCGCAGGTTCTGGTGCGAACCAAACAGGGGGGTGTTCGGCTCATCCCTACTCATTAACCTCTATGGAAGGCTAATTGTTTAAACGGACTGGACACTTCTCCAGCCGTATAGGGATCATTAGGCCCCTTTCACACTGAGGCGTTGAAAAAACGCTCAAAAATTATGGGATTTTGTACTTCTATTTTACCGCGTTTTTACCGCGATCGCGGTAAAAATAGCACTAACGCGTATGCGTTTTTACCGCGATTTTACCGTGATTTTACCGCGTTCGCGCTAAAATGAGCGCGAACGCGGTAAAAACGCGGTAAAAATGCATAGGCGTTAGCGCTATTTTTTAACATAACGCTTATGCCTATGCGTTTTTACCGCGTTTTTACCGCGAATCCCATTCATTTCAATGGGGATAGGCGTTTTTACAGCGTTATTTTATGCGCCCTAAAGTTGCTCTAAAAAAGCTGTTTGCAGGATTTTTTTCAATGCCCAGCCAGCAAAACGCCTCAATGTGAAAGCCCTCAGAGATTTCACATTGAGAATGCTGGGGCAGGATTATTTCAGGCGTTATTACAGCGCTATTTTTACCGCGAAAACGCGGTAAAAACGCCTCAGTGTGAAAGGGGCCTTATGTGTTCCCACACTTTTAATCCAGTTATTGTAGCTGAATCCACAATTTTGTCCCCCTCCTCTTCCCTGGAATATCAATCCACGGTTACTTCTATGTGGCGACCCTCTCCATATCCCCTTATGTTTATAAACCCGCTACTTATCTTACCATAGATACCTAGCTTCAACTTCCAAACATTCAGGGGCATCTTGCATTTATTCAATTGCACCACTCCGCCGCAATTAGTGGGACCGGTAGTAATTACACTTGGCAACCAAGTCCTTTCCCCCTCACTGTCTCCCCCCCCCTTTTTACATTAGTTTTCATACTTAAGAGTTTATCACATCTGCCTTTGGCACTCATTCCCCTCATCCTTCACTACCCCAATATCCACATCATCAAACAAATTTGTATGTAACCATAACATCCTAATCACAATGGTTTTAACTGAATCTCAAGCACGAGCTCAGGGACGTACGGGATTCTTATTGGTCGGTTTCCTGACACCCTGTTACCCCAAGCCCCCCCCCTTTTATGTATATTATTCAATCCTATTCTTTACCCTCACTTTCACGGTATATTCGTGATGCTCAATTCCACCACATGTTCCATAGATGCCCCGCCCTCCAGCCTTGCCTTCCCCTCTAGGTACCTTTGCTGTCCTGCAGCCGTTAATGATGTGACCATGCCCTATGTCACCACAATAAGTAATCACCTTTGTGGGACCTACACTCCCACTATTCTTACAACTTTATTTATAATGTTTTTAATTATGTTTTTTTTTTCTCTCTTTTGTGTCTAGCGACCCTTTGAGTATCTGGTGCGGTCCCCGGCTGCTTGTGCCTCCCATTCTTGGCGGACTTGTGTTTCCCCTGGTTTGGGTGTCCTCCCAGTTCATCCCTTCTTGCTCCTCCCAAGCTTGGGGCTCCCCGCCCCTTGGCACATGCACAGTAACGCAGGATCGCGCACATGAGCAGTTCGGGGAAACGGACCCAGTGACGTTGGACGCCGCCGTTCTGGTGACGTTGGCTGCGTCCCCTGGTTGAGGAGCTCATTTAATGGGCCTCGACCCCTGGATGAGCAGTGCGGATCTTGCTATCGGTGGTTTCCTGAGTGAGGCAGTGACAACAAGGACGCGATCAGCAGTACATCGGGGATCTTATGGGTGCGGCTATCTTTCGTTTCAGTCCATGCATTACCCTGCACCCCTTATCACAGATATGGATACCTCCATTGATGACAGAACACTCGCTAGTTACCACTAATACCGGACCTTCATTTTCCTGCACCCCTCATGATATCTTATGGATCTGCACAAGCCGGCGTCCTCGTTCCCAACCTGTCAATCTGTCTGCACACTATCAGGAATTCCCCTCTTGTATGGCCTTGACTTCCAATTTATCCACGGATGTAACCGCTGTGGTAAGTTTTATCCCCAACTGACACCATTAGGGTCGGGTTCCTTCCCCCTCTTTTGCCCCCCTCCCCCCCTTGTTCCCCTTCCTAATTCCCCTCCTTTTCCCTCCCCCCTTCTTCCTTACTTACACCCCTTTCCCCCCATTCCCCCCCTTGCTTCCCTCCTTTTCTTGTTCTCCCCTCTTCCTTCCCCCTTTTTTCCCCTCCCCCTCCTTTCCTCCTCCCCCCTTCTCCTTCCCCCCCTCCTTTTCCCCCCTCCTACTTCCTCCTTCCTCCCCCTTATTCCCTCCTGTCCCCCTGTTCCCCATCCCTCCCTCCCTCCTCACCCCCCCTTTCCCCACCTCCCTTCCTTCTTTCTCCCTTCCCCCATCCCCCCCTTTTCCACCCCTTTCTTACCCCTCCTCCCCCCTCCCCCCCAATCCCACCCCTCAATGGGTCTACATATTGGGTCCTTTAATTAACTATACGCCTTATACCTAGAGATCGACGCATAATCCCCCCTGTCCGTCGCAGAGGGAACCATCTGGGTGGTCTGGCCCAGCGCTTGTTGACTTACTCATCGGGTAAGCTATTACTTTTCCTATTTATGATATACTCTATTGCTGAACTCTATTATATGTAGGGATGAGCTTCGTGTTCGAGTCAAACCCATGTTCGACTCGAACATCGGCTGTTCGGCTGTTCGCCGAATTGCGAACATTATGGGCCGTTCACACCAAATTCAAGTGGCGCGTCACGGCCCATAATTCACTGCGGCATCGCAGTGCATTGCTGGCTGATGTTTGGCCAAGCATGCACTATGACCTGCATGCTTTGGCCAATCACAGTGTGCAAAAAACGGAGAGCCCTAATTGGCCAAAGCAAGGTTTTGGCCAATTATGTCTCGGGGGGTTTAGTACATGCCCCACCCTTTATAAGGCCGCCTCCGTGGCGGCCTTGTGTAGTATGTTGCGGTGGTTAAAGAGAGAGCTTACAGAGAGAGAGAGAGAGACAGTTTCATTTATATTGAGTTAGATAGAGCAGGCAGGCGAGTCAGTTAGCTGCAGTTACAGTGTGTAGAGGATATATATGCATCCTAGGTGTTGTATATATATGTATACACTGTATTCAGTTTAGCTAGATCCGTTCCTGTTATTCTCTATACTGTGACAGGCAGGCAGGTCATTGTGCTAGCTGCAGTGTTTTACTTAGTGTACTGTGTGCGTTGCATAGCGTTCACCTAAAGCTTACCTGAATACAATTAGTGGTGTTCTTATAATAAAACCACAGGCAGAGAACTGCATTAATTTCATTTAGTGTACTGCAGTACTTCTGTCCTTTGCACAGCGTTCACTTAAAGGAACCTGAATACAATTTGTGGTGTTCTCATTAAAAAAAACACAGGCAGAGAGCTGCAAGTATTTTCAGTTAGTGTACTGTGTCCTCTGCACAGTGTTCACCTAAAACTAACTGAAGACAATTGCTGCTTTTCTCATACTAATACCACAGCGTTGATTCTAATAGCTGCATTATAATCAGTACAGATATATATATATATATATATATATATATATATATATATATATATATATCCCACCTTTGTGCAGCTACATCTCACTGCAGGCCATTAGTATGTCTGGAAGGCAAACAAGGAGAGGCAGACAGTCACGAGGCAATAAAAGAGGGCAAGCAGGCTCTGTGTCTAGAGGCAACAGTGCTGTTCGTGGACACGGTGCATCCCCATCAGCACTTGGCCGTGGGACACGCTTGTCTTTCATTTCGGCAGCTGGCCATGTTGAGCCGCAACATGCCCAAGACTTGGTGGAGTGAATGACCAAGCCTCCTCATCCTCTTTCACCCAGGCTCAGGGTACTTTGTCTGGCAAAGCAGCTGCCAAAGCGGCCTCTTCCCTCGGCTAAATGGCATCAGTCACTCCTTCCCTAGCCCCACCATGTCCTCCTGAGGAGTCCCCCGAACTGTTTGACCACAGTGTAGGGTACATGCTCCAGGAGGATGCCCAGCGTTTTGAAGGCTCCGATGATGGAACCCAGCTAGAGGAAGGCAGTAACGTGAGCCCAGAGAGATTGGGTAGTAACGTGAGCCCAGAGAGAGGGGGTGCCCAACAAGGACAGCTATCTGGCAGTCATGTTCCCCCAGCTGCAGCATACTGCCAGATTTGCTCCAGTGATGAGGAGGGAGGGGATGATGAGGTCACTGACTCCACGTGGGTGCCTGATAGGAGAGAGGAGGAGAAGGGGGAGGAGGCACATCTCCAACGAGGCAGGATGCCCTCTAGGGGCCAGCTTAAGGGCAGCACAACGACTGCATCACACCGCAGAGCTCCGCATGTGGAGGGCGCTGCTGTCTCTGCGAGTTATTTCAAAAGTTCTTTGGTGTGGGCCTTTTTTGAGACGAGTGCATCAGATCGCACCGCTGCTATTTGCAACTAGTGATGAGCCGAACACCCCCGGGTTCGGTTCGCACCAGAACCCGCGAACGGACCGAAAGTTCGCACAAATTTTAGAACCCTATTAAATACAATGGATGCGAACGTTCGAAATCTAAAGTGCTAATTATAACGACTATTATGCATGTTATTGTCCTAAAAAGGGTTTGGGTACCCGGGTTTTGCACCAGGGGACATGTATCAATCCAAAAAAAGTTTTAAAAACGGCCGTTTTTTGGGAGCAGTCATTTTAATGATGCATAAAGTGAAAAAAAAAAGTCAAATATTCCTTTAAATATCGTACCTGGGGGTTGTCTAAAGTATGCCTGTGAAGTGCCACGTGTTTCCCGTGTTTAGAACTGTCCCTGCACAAAATTACATTTCTAAAGGAAAAAAAGCCATTTAAAACTGCTTGCGGCTTTAATGTAATGTCTGGTCCCGGTAATATGGATGAAAATCTTTAAGAAAAATGGCATAGCTACCCCATCACACCCCCCCCCCCTACCCCAGCCCATTACCAGCCCCTTTGGGTCTTGTATGGATATTAAGGGGAACCCCGCACACAAAATAAAAAAGGCCCTATATACTCTGAACAGCCGTATACAGGCGGTGCATACAAGACAGGGACTGTAGGTTTGTTCTTATGTAGAATCTGTTTGTAATTTTGAACGGGTACATTGTTTAAGTGTAGCTCCAGCCAAAAAAATCTATTTTTAAGCTTTTTGGAAAACATAGGGAAGGGTTATCACCCCTGTAACATTTGTTTTGCTGTCTGTGCAGTGTGCACCTGTTCAGAACAGTTCACCTCACTTTCCATCCTAATGACAAATGTTTTTTGAAAATTTGTTTTTTTTTATGAAACAAGAATTGGTGATAAAGCATCAGTGGAGAGGAGACACTTTTTTTCCCATATTAACTCTTACAGGAGAGAATTTGCCTTCCTAGGGGTAGATTTCCTCTCACTTCCTGTTGTATCCTTCCATTTGCAAGGAGGAGTCGTTTGTAAGTTGGATGTTTGAAAGTAGGGGCCTGCCGAATATACTCAGCTGAAATTTTCCCCTTACATGTTGGTGTTGCCACAACACTGTGAGCCCTCACACTTACTCTTGGTGGGCGCATGAATGGGCCCTGCTGTGAATTATTAGATCAAGAATTGTAATTGCATGCCCCTGTTAAACAGGGGCTGAAAAATTGGGCCTTTGGTGGTGGTGGTGGTGGTGTTGACACAACACTGTAAGGCCTCACAGTTACTCTTGGTGGGCGCAGGAATGGGCCCTGCTGTGAATTATTAGATCAAGAATTGTACTTACATGCCCCTGTTAAACAGGGGCAGAAAAATTGGGCCTTAGGCACTGGTGCCACAACACTGCAACCCCTCACAGATACTGTACTTGGAGCACAGCAATGAGCCCTGTTGCAAAGTATTGCATCAAAAATTGTAATTACACGCCCCTGTTAAACAGGGGCAGAAAAATTGGGCCTTAGGCACTGGTGCCACAACACTGCAACCCCTCACAGATACTGTACTTGGAGCACAGCAATGAGCCCTGTTGCAAAGTATTGCATCAAAAATTGTAATTAACCGCCCCTGTTAAACAGGGGCAGAAAAATTGGGCCTTAGGCACTGGTGCCACAACACTGCAACCCCTCACAGATACTGTACTTGGAGCACAGCAATGAGCCCTGTTGCAAAGTATTGCATCAAAAATTGTAATTACACGCCCCTGTTAAACAGGGGCTGAAAAATTGGGCCTTAGCCACTGGTGCTGGTGCCACGACACTGCAACCTCTCCCAGATACTCTAGTTGGAGTGCAGGAATGAGCCCTGCTGCAAAGCATTGCATAATTTTCTTTAATTACATGCCCCTGTTAAACAGGGGCTGAAAAATTGGGCCTTAGCCACTGGTGGCGGCACCCAGAAACAAAAATGTTCTTCCAAGCTATCATCATCAATTGGATCATTGAGGAGGAGGAGGATAGTCAGTCAACATAACAGGACAGTCTCTCAGCATCAGCATCAGTCTTGAAGGGATGTGACATTTGAAAATAAATTAGTCTGTTATATCAGCTTCAGGTGTTTGGTAGCTGGTGGTGATCCAAGACTGGTTCATCTTTATGAAGGTCAGTCGATCAACCGAGTCGGTGGACAGGCGCACCCTGTGATCCGTGACATATCCTCCAGCAGCACTGAATGTGCGTTCTGAAAGAACGCTGGATGCAGGACAGGCCAGTAGCTCAATTGCATACTGTGCAAGCTCTGGCCAGTGATCCATCCTCAAGACCCAGTAAGCCAGAGGATTTTCGGTGGGGAAGGTGTCCAAGTCTGACCTTGCCCCTAGGTATTCCTGCACCATGTATATCAGACGCTGGCGATGGTTGCTGGAACCGATCATACCTTGGGGCTGCGGACTAAAGAATTGTCTGAACGCATCGGTCAGACGGCCACCTTCCCCACCGCTCCTTCTTTGACTGACCGAAGCCTCAGCAACTCGTTGTCCAGGACCAGGAGTTTGTAACCTCCCAGTCTCTGGGAACGTGTTGCACAGACCTTTCTGCAAGGCCTCCCAGAGTTGTCTCATCCTCTGCTCCCTCTGCGACGGTAAGATAAGGTCCGCAACCTTACCCTTGTACCGTGGATCAAGGAGAGTGGCCAGCCAGTAATGGTCCCTCTCCTTGATTCGAAGAATACGAGGATCCTTCTGCAGACATTGCAGGATCAGGGAGGCCATGCAGCGTAGGTTAGCTGAGGCATTCGGTCCGGAGTCCTCTAGGTCACTAAGGACGACATGATCCGCAGCCACCTCCTCCCAGCCACGTACAAGTCCACTGGTTTCTTGGGACTGTAAATCATCCCTAAAAGACTGCTGCTGATGATGCTGAGTGCCAGGCTCCACCTCCATGCTGACACAATCCTCCTCCTCCTCCACCTCCTCCTCCTCTTCCTGTGCGATGGGTGGGACAGAAGAAACACTGTCTGGGTAAAGGGGGCCTTGAGAGGCAAGGAAGTCCTCCTCTTCCTGCCTCTGTTCTGCCTCAAGTGCCCTGTCCATTATTCCATGCAGCGTATGTTCCAACAGGTGGACAAGAGGTACATTGTCACTGATGCATGCACTGTCACTGCTCACCATCCTCGTGGCCTCCTCAAATGGTGCCAGGACAGTGCATGCATCCCTGATCATGCCCCACTGGCGTGGTGAAAAAAAACAGAGCTCCCCTGACCCTGTCCTGGTGCCGTAGTTGCACAGGTACTCATTGACGGCCCTCTGCTGCGTGTGCAGCCGCTGCAGCATGGCCAACGTTGAGTTCCACCTGATGGGCATGTCACATATAAGGCGGTTCTTTGGCAGGTTCAACTCCTTTTGCAGCTCAGCCAGGCGAGCACTGGCATTATAAGATCTGCGGAAATGCACACAGACTTTCCTGACCTGCCTCAGGACATCCTGTAAGCCCGGGTACCTGCCCAAGAACCGCTGCACCACCAGGTTAAGGACATGAGCCACACAGGGCACATGGGTCAGTTGTCCCTGTCGAAGGGCGGAGAGGAGGTTGGTGCCATTGTCGCAAACCACCATTCCTGGCTTAAGCTGGTGTGGCGTCAACCACCTCTCGGCCTGTCCCTGCAGAGCAGACAGAACCTTTGCCCCAGTGTGGCTCCTGTCCCCCAAACACACCAGCGCAAGCACGGCATGGCATCTTTTTGCCTGCGTACTTGCGTAGCCCCTTGAACGCCTACAGAGCACCGCTGGTTCCGAGGACAAAGCACAGGAAGAGGCCATGGAGGATGAAGAAGAGGAGGGGGTGGAGGAGAGAGGTGTGTCACAACCAGTAGTAGCATTTTGGAGGTGTGGCGGCGGAACAACCTCCAACACTACTGCACCTTGTCCTGCATCCTTCCCAGCTGCCAAAAGAGTGACCCAATGGGCCGTGAAAGAAAGGTAACGTCCCTGTCCATGCCTGCTGGACCATGAGTCGGCGGTAATATGCACCTTACCGCTGGCCGCCCTGTCCAGCGAGGCCAAGACATTGCCTTCCACATGCCGGTAGAGAGCCGGAATCGCCTTCCGTGAGAAAAAGTGGCGTTTGGGAACCTGCCATTGAGGAACCGCACATTGCACAAACTCGCGGAAGGGGGCCGAGTCTACCAACTGAAAAGGCAGCAGTTGAAGCGCTAGCAATTTAGCCAAGCTAGCATTCAACCGCTGGGCATGTGGATGGCTGGGAGTGAACTTCTTTCGACGGTCCAGCAGCTGGGGCAGGGAAATTTGCCTGCTAGAATCGGACGTCGGTGTACTGCTAGCAGAGTGCCCGCAAGTACTTGGCTGTGACACACCTAATTCTACACCTTCATTCCTCTCAGTGCAGGTTTCAGAGAGGACTGAATGTATAGTGGGGTTGGAGATCCCAGCTGATGCGGTGCAAGGAGAGGTCCGCTTTGTTCTTTGGTGTGGGTCTTTAAGGTAGGCTTGCCAATGAGCTGCATGGCAGGTCAACATATGTCTGGTCAAGCATGTGGTGCCCAAGCGGGTGATGTTTTGGCCATGCGATATACGCTTGAGACATATGTTGCAAACAGCAGCTGTGCGATCTGATGCACTCGACTCAAAAAAGGCCCACACCAAAGAACTTTTTGAATAACGGGCAGAGGCAGCGCCCTGCACAGGCGGAGCTCTGTGGTATGATTCCGTCGGTGTGCTGCCCTTACGCTGGCCCCCCGAGGGCATCCTGCCTCGTTGGAGATGTGCCTCCTCCTCATCCTCCTCCTCCTCTCTCCTATTAGGCACCCACGTGGAGTCAGTGACCTCATCATCCCCTCCCTCCTCATCACTGGAGCCAATCTGGCAGTATGCTGCAGCTGCTGGAACATGACTGCCAGATTGGTGTCCTTCTTGAGCATCCCCTCTCTCTGCTCTCACGCTACTGCCTTCCTCTAGCTGGGTATCATCATCAGACCCTTCGAAACGCTGGGCAACCTCCTGGAGCATGTACCCAACACTGTGCTCAAACAGTTCGGGGGACTCCTCAGGAGGACATGGTTGGTCTAGGGAAGGAGTGACTGATGATGACATTGATACCAGGGAAGAGGACGCTTTGGCAGCTGCTTTGCCAGTACCTTGAGCCTGGGTGAGAGAGGATGAGGAGGATGAGGAGGGCTTGGTCATCCACTCTATCAAGTCTTCGGCATGATGCGGCTCAACACGTCCCGCTGCCAAAAAGAAGGACAAGCGTGTCCCATGGCCACGTGCTGATGGCGATGCACCGCGTCCACGACCAGCACTGTTGTCTCTAGACACAGAGCCTGCTTGCCCTCTTTTATTGGCTCCTGACTGTCTGCCTCTCCTTGTTTGCCTTCCAGACATTCTACTGGCCTGCAGGGAAATGGGAAAACCAGCAATAAGACCTAGCTTCAGGAGTATATTTTGCAGGAATCACACTACGCCTGCTGTAGGTGCTGCAAATGCCTGTTGGTGTAACACACCAGGAAAACGCAGCAATACAGGCTAACTTCAGGTGTAATATGATCAGGAGGCACACTCCGCCCGCTGTAAGTGCTGCAAATGCCTGTTGGTGTAACACACCAGGAAAAAGCAGCAATACAGGCTAACTTCAGGTGTAATATGATCAGGAGGCACACTCCGCCCGCTGTAAGTGCTGCAAATGCCTGTTGGTGTAACACACCAGGAAAAAGCAGCAATACAGGCTAACTTCAGGTGTAATATGATCAGGAGGCACACTCCGCCTGCTGTAAGTGCTGCAAATGCCTGTTGGTGTAACACACCAGGAAAAAGCAGCAATACAGGCTAACTTTAGGTGTAATATGATCAGGAGGCACACTCCGCCCGCTGTAAGTGCTGCAAATGCCTGTTGGTGTAACACACCAGGAAAAAGCAGCAATACAGGCTAACTTCAGGTGTAATATGATCAGGAGGCACACTCCGCCTGCTGTAAGTGCTGCAAATGCCTGTTGGTGTAACACACCAGGAAAAAGCAGCAATACAGGCTAACTTTAGGTGTAATATGATCAGGAGGCACACTCCGCCCGCTGTAAGTGCTGCAAATGCCTGTTGGTGTAACACACCAGGAAAAAGCAGCAATACAGGCTAACTTCAGGTGTAATATGATCAGGAGGCACACTCCACCCGCTGTAAGTGCTGCAAATGCCTGTTGGTGTAACACACCAGGAAAAAGCAGCAATACAGGCTAACTTCAGGTGTAATATGATCAGGAGGCACACTCCGCCAGCTGTAAGTTCTGCAAATGCCTGTTGGTGTAACACACCAGGAAAAAGCAGCAATACAGGCTAACTTCAGGTGTAATATGATCAGGAGGCACACTCCGCCCGCTGTAAGTGCTGCAAATGCCTGTTGGTGTAACACACCAGGAAAAAGCAGCAATACAGGCTAACTTCAGGTGTAATATGATCAGGAGGCACACTCCGCTCGCTGTAAGTGCTGTGAATGCCTGTTGGTGTAACACACCAGGAAAATGCAGCAATACAGGCTAACTTCAGGTGTATAAGGTGCAGGAGGCACACTCCGCCCGCTGTAAGTGCTGCAAATGCCTGTTGGTGTAACACACCAGGAAAACACAGCAATACGGGCTAACTTCAGGTGTATAATGTGCAGGAGGCTTAGCAACAATGACACTGACACTGTCCCCTGCCTATCCTTCTCTCTCCCTGCACACAAGGTTTATCAAAGTATATGACACTGACACTCTCCCTGCCTATCCTTCTCTCTCCCTGCACACAAGGTTTAGCAAAGAATATGACACTGACACTGTCCCCTGCCTATCCTTCTCTCTCCCTGCACACAAGGTTTATCAAAGTATATGACACTGACACTCTCCCTGCCTATCCTTCTCTCTCCCTGCACACAAGGTTTAGAAAAGAATATGACACTGACACTGTTCCCTGCCTATCCTTCTCTCTCCCTGCACACAAGGTTTATCAAAGAATATGACACTGACACTCTCCCTGCCTATCCTTCTCTCTCCCTGCACACAAGGTTTAGCAAAGAACGTGACACTGACACTGTCCCCTGCCTATCCTTCTCTCTCCCTGCACACAAGGTTTAGCAAAGAATATGACACTGACACTCTCCCTGCCTATCCTTCTCTCTCCCTACACACAAGTTTGAGGTACAAATAGCACTGACACTGTCCCTGCCTATGTAACTCTTTCCCTGCGCCAGGACACACTACACAAGGCCGCCGCGCTGGTGGCCTTTTATAGTGTGGGGCGTGTGCTAAACCCCCTGAGCTATAATTGGCCACAGGCAACCTGCCTGTGGCCAATTATGGCTCTCCTAGCTGCCGGCGCTGTGATTGGCCAAGCATGCGGGGTCACAGTGCATGCTTGGCCAATCACAGCGCCCGGATTGTACTGCGATGGCGCAGTGTATTGTGGGCCGTTCGCGTCACTCGAATTTGGCGCAAACGGCCCAAATCGTTCGATGTTCGCCGAACAGTCGAACAGCCGATGTTCGAGTCGAACGTGTGTTCGACTTGAACACCGAGCTCATCCCTATTTGCAACATATGTCTCAAGCATATCTTGCGTGGCCAAAACATCACCCGCTTGGGCACCACATGCTTGACCAGACATATGTAGACTTGCCTTGCAGTTCGTTGGCAAGCGTACCTAAAAGACCCACACCAAAGAACAAAGCGGACCTCTCCTTGCTCCTCATCAGCTGGGATCTCCAACCCCACTATACCTTCAGTCCTCTCTGAAACCTGCACTGAGAGGAATGAAGGTGTAGAATTAGGTGTGTCACAGCCAAGTACTTGCGGGCAATTTGCTATCGGTACACAAACGTCAGATTGTACCAGGCAAATTTCCCTGCCCCAGCTGCTGCACCGCTGAAAGAAGTTCACTCCCAGCCATCCACATGCCCAGCAGTTGAATGCTAGCTTGGCTAAATTGCTAGCACTTCAACTGCTGCCTTTTCAGTTGGTAGACTCTGCCCCCTTCTGTGAGTTTGTGGAATGTGCAGTTCCTCAGTGGCAGGTTTTTTTCACGGAAGGCGATTTTGCCTCTCTACCGGCATGTGGAAGGCAATGTCTTGGCCTCGCTGGACAGGGCGGTCAGCGGTAAGGTGCATATTACCGCTGACTCATGGTCCAGCAGGCATGGACAGGGACGTTACCTATCTTTTACGGCGCATTGGGTGACTCTGCTGGCAGCTGGGAAGGATGCAGGACAAGGTGCAGTAGTGTTGGAGGTTGTTCTGCCACCACGCCTCCAAAATGCTAATACTGGTGATTCTGACACACCTCTCTCCTCCACCCCCTCCTCTTCTTCTTCCTCAATGGCCTCTTCCTGTGCTTTGTCCTCGGAACCAGTGGGGCTACACAAGTACGCAGGCAAAAAGATGCCATGCGGTGCTTGAGCTGGTGTGCTTGGGGGACAGGAGCCACACTCGGGCAGAGATTCTGTCAGCTCTGCAGGGCAGGCTCAGAGGTGGTTGACGCCACGCCAGCTTAAGCCAGGAATGGTGGTTTGCGACAATGGCACCAACCTCCTCTCCGCCCTCTGACAGGGACAGCTGACCCATGTGCCCTGTTTGGCTCACGTCCTTAACTTGGTGGTGCAGGTACCCGGGCTTACAGGATGTCCTGAGGCAGGTCAGGAAAGTCTGTGTGCATTTCCGCCGGTCAAATAATGCCAGTGCTCGGCTGGCTGACCTGAAAAAGGAATTTAACCTGCCCAAGAACCGCCTAATCTGTGACATGCCCACCAGGTGAAACTTAACGTTGGCCATGCTGCAGCAGCTGCACACACAGCAGAGGGCCATCAATGAGTATCTGTGCCAATATAGCACCAGGACAGGGTCAGGGGAGCTTGGGATTTTTTTTCCACGCCAGTGGGTCATGATCAGGGATGCATGCACTGTCCTGTCACCATTTGAGGAGGCCACGAGGATGGAGCACACGCTGCATGGAATAATGGACAGGGCACTTGAGGCAGAACAGAGGGAGGAAGAGGAGGACTTCCTTACCTCTCAAGGCCCCCTTTATCCAGACAGTGTTCCTGCTGGCCCGCCTATCACACAGGAAGAGGATGAGGAGGAGGAGGAGGATTGTGTCAGCATGGAGGTGGAGCCTAGCACTCAGCATCAGCAGCAGTCTTCAAGGAATCATTTACAGTCCCAAGAAATCCATGGACTTGTACGTGGCTGGGAGGAGGTGGCTGCGGATCATGTCGTCCTTAGTGACCCAGAGGACTCCGGACTGAATCCCTCAGCAAATCTACGCTGTATGGCCTCCCTGATCCTGCAAAGCCTGCGAAAGGATCCTCGTATTTGTGGTATCAAGGAGAGGGATCATTACTGGCTGGCAACCCTCCTTGATCCATGTTACAAGAGTAAGGTTGCGGACCTTATCTTGCCGTCGCAGAGGGAGCAGAGGATGAAACATCTTCGGGAGGCCTTGCAGAAAGGTTTGTGCAACGCGTTTCCAGAGCCTGGGAGGTTACAAATTCCTGGTCCTGGACAACATGTTGCTGAGGCTTCGGTCAGTCACAGAAGGAGCGGTGGAGAAGGTGGCCGTCTAGCCGATGCGTTCAGACAATTTTTTAGTCCGCAGCCCCAAGGTATGAGCGGTTCCAGCAACCATCGCCAGCGTCTGATTCACATGGTGCAGGAATACCTAGGGGCAAGATCAGACTTGGACACCTTTCCCACTAAAAATCCTCTGGGTTACTGGGTCTTGAGGATGGATCACTGGCCAGAGCTTGCACAGTATGCAATTGAGCTACTGGCCTGTCCTGCATCCAGCGTTCTTTCGGAACGCACATTCAGTGCTGCTGGAGGCTTTGTAACCGATCACAGGGTGCGCCTGTCCACCGAATCGGTCGATCGGCTGACCTTCATAAAAATGAATCAGTCTTGGATCACCAGCTACCAAGCACCTGATGCTGATGTAACCGAATATTTTTTTTGAATGTGAGATCCCTTCAAGTCTGCCTATGCTGATGCTGAGTGACTATCCTGTTATGCTGAGTGACTATCCTCTTCCTCCTCAATGTTCATGCTGATAGCTTGTAAGAACATTTTTGGTTCTGGGCACCGCCACCAGTGGCTAAGGCCCAATTCTTCAGCCCCTGTTTAACAGGGGCATGTAATTAAAAATTTTGATGCAATCCTTTGCAGCAGGGCTCATTCCTGCGCTCCAACTACAGTATCTGTGAGGGGTTGCAGTGTTGTTGCACCAGCACCAGTGCCTAAGGCCCAGTTTTTTAGCCCCTGTTTAACAGGGGCTTGTAATTACAATTTTTGATGCAATACTTTGCAGCAGGGCTCATTCCTGCGCTCCAACTACAGTATCTGTGAGGGGTTGCAGTGTTGTGGCACCAGAACCAGTGCCTAAGGCCCAATTTTCAGCCCCTGTTTAACAGGGGCGTGTAATTACAATTTTTGATGCAATACTTTGCAGCAGGTCTCATTCCTGCGCTCCAACTACAGTATCTGTGAGAGTTTGCAGTGTTGTGACACCAGTGCCTAAGGCCCAATTTTTCAGCCCCTGTTCAACAGGGGCATGTAATTACAATTCTTGATCTAATATTTCACAGCAGGGCCCGTTCCTGCACCCACCAAGAGTAACTGTGAGGGCTTACAGTGTTGTGGCAACACCAACACCTAAGGCCCAAATTTCTGCAGAGTATATAGGACAGGCCCCTACTTTCAAACATCCAACTTACAAATGACTCTTACTTGCAAACGGAAGGAGACTACATGAAGTGAGAGAAAATCTACCCCTAGGAAGGGAAATTCTCTCCTGTAAGAGTTCCTTGTTTCACTAAAAAACCCACATTTTTAAAATCCAATTGTCACTGGGATAGAAAGTGAGGTGAAATCTTCTGAAGAGGTGCACAGACAGCAAAACAAATGTTCCAGGGGTAATAACCCTTCCCTACGTTTTCCAAAAAGCTTAAAAACAGATTTTTCATCTGGAGTTACACTTTAAAAATGTACCAGTTCAAAATTACAAACAGATTCTACTTAAGAACAAACCTACAGTCCCTGTCTTTCTTGGGACCGCCTGTATACTGCTGTTCAGAGTATATAGGGCCTGGGGGCCCCACACCTTTCCTTTTTTAATTCGGGTGCTGGATTCCCCTTTATATCCATACAAGTCCCAAAGGGGCTGGTAATGGGCTGGGGGGGGGGGTACCCATGCCGTTTTTCTCAATGATTTTCATCCATATTGCCCGGACCAGACTTGACATTAAAGCCGCAAGCAGTTTTAAATGACTTTTATTCCTTTAGAAATGTCATTTTGTCCAGGGACAGTTCCAAACATGGGAAACACTTGCCACTTTACAGGCATGCTGTAGACACCCCCCAGGCACGATATTTAAAGGAATATTTCACTTTTATTTTTTCACTTTATCATTAAAATCACTGCTCCCGAAAAAACGGCCATTTTTAAAACTTTTTTTTGCATTGATACATGTACCGTGGGGCAGGACTCGGGTCCCCAAACACTTTTTAGGACAATAACTTCCATATTAGCCTTCAAAATTTGCACATTTGATTTCTGACGTTCAAGTCCCATAGACTTTAACGGGGTTCGAAAGTTTGCGCAAACTTTCGGTCCGTTCGCAGGTTCTGGTGCGAACCGAACCGGGGGGGGGTTCGGCTCACCCCTATTCATAATTACAATATTTTACAGCTGTTAATGGAGATTTCACATAAACTCATAAGTCCCCTTGTGGCCAGTTAAGAATATGAGACTCATCCCCCACAGCTATTACCTTTTTTCTATAATTTGACCCTCCCTTTTTAGATTGTAAGCTCTATTGAGCAGGGCCCTCTGATTCCTCTTGTACCAAATTGTAATGTAACTGTAATGTTTGCCTTTATTTTGTTAAGCGCTGCGCAAACTGTTGGCGCTATAGAAATCCTGTATAATAATAATAATAATAATGAGACCCGGCCGCACCTAAAATAATGGTTTATGTGTAATCTCCTTTAATATTTGGATTTTTTGTCTTTGCCTTCTGAAATAGAAAAACTCTTTATTGGATACAACAAAAGACTCTTGAGATACTTAGGTACAACAATCTCCAATCCTCTCATTTGATATTGTGTGGCCGTTATTCATTTTATTCATCTTCCCAATTGCTTTCTTGATATCTTTATTTCTTAAAGAGTATATGATTGGATTAAGCAAAGGAGTCACCACTGTGTACAAAAGAGAAATAATTTTGAACACCGTCAGAGATTGCCCTCCAGATGGAAGGGCATAAATCGAGAAGAGTGTCCCATAATATATAGAAACCACACACAGGTGTGAACTACAAGTGGAAAAAGCTTTTTTTCTACCTGTATTGGACTGAATTCTTAAGATTGCATGGACAATACACACATAGGAAACTGTGATAAAGATCAATGGTAAAATAAGCATAGGAATACACAATATAGTCACTTCTGTTCGAACCAAGGAGGTATCAGAACATATGAGGTCTAACAGTGGAGTTAAATCGCAGAAGAAATGGTCCATCACATTCGGTCCGCAGAATTCCATCTTACATATTGTTATTGTGTGGATCAAACTGACTGAAAAACAAATGAGCCAAGATATTAATATTAACTTCAGAAAAAGCATTTGGTGCATGATGGAAGAATACAGTAAAGGGTTGCAAATAGCTAAATATCGATCATAGGACATAACGGTAAGAAGAAGACACTCTGAGCTTTCAGTGACACCAAAAAAATAAAACTGCGCAATGCAACCTTCAAAGGACATTGCTGCACCTTGATTTATAATGATATACAGCATGTTAGGTGAAATATTGGTGGTCAACATGACATCAGTCACGGCGAGTTGCGTCAAAAAGTAGTACATGGGAGAGTGAAGATTTTTGCTAAAGGACACTAGAATGATTATCAGAAAGTTCCCACATATTGTCAAACTGTACATAACAAGAAGCATGAAGAAAATTAGAAAATTGATGCCACGATGATTTTGAAATCCCAGGAGGAAGATCTCAGTGATTGTGGTGATGTTGCCACTATACATTGCCTATAGGACGGAAAAACATGGAAAGGTAAATTTTAATGCAAAAATAAATACAAATTGGATAAATAACTAACATAAAACTAGAAAATGACTATAGGTTTAGATAACAATAAAGTACATTTTCCATGGCACACGGACAACATAAAACATAAAATATTGTGTAAAAGAATTGGAGATCTCTAACTTTACCTAACATCTCGTACATAGTTAACCTAAACCACATCTTTTCACTAGAATGTGTATATGCCTCAAAAAATGATCAATTTAAATTATTTATGCTCTCCTGGAACCTTTGGATATCACATAGATAGTATGTAGGATAAGCTTATACCTACACACTCCTAGATCTGGTTTGACTTTGTATTATTTTTATAGCATTTAATATATGGTATTCCAATCTTTTTCTACACAATGTAGATTTATACGGGCGTGGTTTGTACATAGTTACATACAGTAGTTAGTCTGGTTGAGAAAAGACACAAGTCCATCCAGTTCATCCAATAGAAGGGAAAAATATATAGTGCCTTGAAAAAAGTATTCATATCCCTTGAAATGTTCCACATTTTGTCATGTAACAACCAAAAACATAAATATTTTTTATGGGGATTTTATGTGATAGACCAACACAAAGTGGCACAGAATTGTGAAGTGGAAGGAAAATGATAAATGGTTTTCACATTATTTTACAATAAAATATATGAAAATCAATATATGAGCATCAATACTTGGTAGAACCACCTTTCACTGCAATTAAAACTACAAGTCTTTTTGGTGATGTCTCTACCAGCTTTCCACATTTAGAGAGTGAATTATTTGCCCATTCTTCTTTACAAAATATCTCAAGCTCTGTCAGATTGGATGGAGAGCGTCTGTGAACAGCAATTTTCAAGTCTTGTCACAGACTCTCAATTGGATTTAGATCTGGACTGTGACTGGTCCATTCTAACACATAAATATGCTTTAATCTAAACCATTCCATTGTAGCTCTGGCTGTATGTTTAGGGTATTTGTCCTGCTTGAAGGTAAACCTCCCCCCAGTCTCAAGTCTTTTGCAGACTCTAACAGGTTTTCTTCTAAGATTGCCCTGTATTTGGCTCCATCCATTTTCCCATCAACTCTGACCAGCTTTCCTGTCCCAGCTGAATAAAAGCATCCCCACAAAATGAGCTGCCACCACCATGTTTCACGGTGGGGATGGTGTGTTTCGGGTGATGTGCAGTGTTAGTTTTCCACCACACATAGCGTTTTCCTTTTTAGGCCAAAAAGTTCTATTTTGGGCTCATCTGACCAGATCACCTTCTTCCACATGTTTGCTGTGTCCCCCACATGGCTCCTCGCAAACTGAAAATGGGACTTCTTATGGCTTTCTTTCAACAATGGCTTTCTTCTTGTCACTCTTCCATAAAGGTCAGATTTGTGGAGTGCACAACTAATAGTTGTCCTGTAGACAGATTCTCCCACCTGAGCTGTGGATCTCTGCAAATCCTCCAGAGTTACTATGGGCTCCTTGCTGCTTTTCTGATTAATGCTCTCCTTGCCCAGCCTGTCAGTTTTGGTGGATGACCATGACCATTTTCAGATAATGAATTGAACAGTGCTCCGTGAGATGTTCAAAGCTTGGGATTTTTTATTATAACCTAATCCCGCTTTAAACCTCTTCACAACCTTATCCCTGACATGTCTGGTGTGTTCCTTGGCCTTCATGATGCTGTTTGTTCAATAAGGTTCTCTAACCAACCTCTGAGGGCTTCATAGAACAGCTATATTTATACTGAGATTAAATTACACACAGGTGGACTCTATTTACTATTTAAGTGACTTTTGAAGGCAATTGTTTCCACTAGATTTTAGTTAGGGGTATCAGAGTAAACAGGGATGAATACAAATGCACCCCACACTTTTCAAATATTTATGTGTAAAACATTTTGAAAACCATTTATCATTTTCCTTCCACTTTACAATCACATAAAATCCAAATAAAATACATTTACTTTTTTGGTTGTAACATGACAAAATGTGGAAAATGTCAAGGGGTATGAATACTTTTTAAAGGCAGTGTGTGTATATCTATCTATCTATCTATCTATCTATATATATATATATATGTGTGTGTATATAGTTGATCCAGAGGAAGGCAAAGAAAAAACAATAAAGCACGATACAATTTGCTCAAGCTGTGGAAAAAATTTCTGCCTGATCCTCCAAGAGGCAACCAGATGTTCCTTGGATCAACGTTACCTATAAATATTAGTATCCAGCTACAGTATCTTACAAAAGTGAGTACACCCCTCACATTTTTTTTTTTCCATGTAATTCTTTTTTATTATAGAAAGCAAATTACAGATATAATAGAGAAGTTCACAATAAAATCCAAAGATACAGATCAAAAGACAGGAGTTCTTGCTCCACATACGAAACAATTCAAAAGATAAATAACACAGAACGTGGCAAGATCTGAACAGCGTACCCAAAACACATCATAACAACAATTGTTCTTCCCTCGACCCCCGTAAGAGAGAAATGCATCACCCCTCACATTTTTGTAAATATTTTCTTCTATCTTTTTATGTGACAACACTGAAGAAATTACACTTTGTTACAATGTAAAGTAGTGAGTTTACAGCTTGTATAACAGTGTACATTTGTTGCCCCCTCAAAATAACTCAACACACAGCCATTAATGCCTAAACCGCTGGCAACAAACGTGAGTACACCCCTAAGTGAAAATTTCCAAATTGGGCCCAATAAGCCATTTTCCCTCTACGATGTCAGTGTTAGTGTTAGTGTTATAAGGCTTTTTGGCTATACTTAAAGGAATGCCACATTTGATGGTTTGCGGTATCTTGTTTGGTACAAGGAAAGGGACTCACATGTGCCATCTTTTTCTCTGATGCATAATGTGGCTGTTTTTCTTCCTTTTTCTCATGTACTTGTGTCTGTTTTTGAAACTTTCAATAAAAATGATTGAAACTAAAAATATTTTGTACAAAATTTTAACTTTTGTTAAAAATGTTGATGGATGTTCTGCAGTTCAAAATAGGCAAAGAATGAGTGGTGGTACTCATCTAACAAATTCCTAATTACAGATTATTTTTGATAATTTGGTATTATTACTATTTGTTTATCTCCATGATGGGGGCGGGGGGGTCTCTCTAACCAACAGTGAGGTACAAGAGTTAATAAATATTGATTATTCATGTGTATTCACTTATTTAAAACCTTATCCTTAAAGGGAAAAAAAACTGTAATTAACTGAAACTGCTTTATTTTTTTTTAGGTGGAGTTGGACTTTAATTTGTCAGTTACTTATGTAAAGTCCATCTAAATCCATTAGTCAATCTATAACTACCCTCTCCACAGACTAAAGCGGAGGTCCGGCCATATTTTATTTTTTTACGATCCACACATTACTATAGCAAACAAACAATTAAATATATAAGCCGCTCCCGATCGATTTAGTAATAATATATAAACATACTTAATATCTTCTCCCATGATATTGTGGCATTTCCATTTTAATTAAGGACATGTGAAGCCCAGTCGCTATCTGTTCCTGGTTTTCAGGAGAGCGGTGCATGCTGGGTAACCAGCATGCACCTCTCTATCTTGCGCATGCGATGTTAAACGACGCTTGTACCGCCGTTAGTTTGTATTGTTGTCATGACAATGGGCGGCGACGGAGTAACGTCCCGCCCCGTTGTTATGACAATGAAGATCTCGCGCATGCGCAGTTAAACGACGCTCGTAGCACTGTAATGCCCAGAGACTCCTGGGAAATGATGACACTCATTTCCCAGGAGGCCAGGCGAGTTAGGAAGGGAAGTAGATTCACGGCGGACTAGGAA
Source organism: Rana muscosa (assembly GCA_029206835.1). NCBI lineage: Eukaryota > Metazoa > Chordata > Amphibia > Anura > Ranidae > Rana > Rana muscosa. The sequence goes on along the minus strand of CM055118.1, from coordinate 361,608,818 downwards.
CTAGGCAGATTAGGAAATCTAAAAAACAAAAAACAAATGTCACTGCCCCTACCTATGACTGGTCTTCACAGCAAGGAGCATTGGAAGGGCGAACGCATGTAAACAAAAACACAGAATAACCAAGCTCACCTTAGCAACCAATCAGCAACCAACCAAATTCACCTGTCTAAAGCCCCGTACACACGGTCAGACTTTTGCCCAACAAACTTCGTTTTGAGCAAGTTGGACCAACAATCCGACCGTGTGTATGCTCCATCGGACAAACTTTTTTCGTTTGGTTTTGGATTTCATCGGACAAAAGTTAGGTCTGCAAACAGACAAACTTTTGCACAACAAAAGTCCGACCGTGTGTAAAGAAAACCATCGGACTTTATTCCGATGGACAAAACAACTAATGTTAAAATCAACCAACAATAGCAGAAGTTGACCAAAGGGTGGCAGTAAAGATCAGAAAAGAGCAGAAAAAACACGTGATGTTGTAAGAAGTTTTAAGAAAGTTTGCAGAAAAGTCAGAGCGTGTGTATGCTATGGGTATTCCCAACCAACTCCGTTCGGACAAAAATCCACGGAAAAGTCCGATGGAAGTCCGACCGTGTGTACGAGGCTTTACAGTGCGTTAAAAACAGGGGTTTAGTTGCACGCATTTGCAAATACATGCGTAAGCTGCAGGTCCCGTCAAGGCTCCCTGTGTACTGCAGTCCTAATTCTAAAATGTAAAGTCTCCTCAGTGGAAGCACATGTATGCTGATGGATAGATAAAGAGCAGATAACTGGAGGGAGCCCACCCTCCTTAAAGGGGCAGGAGCACACTAAACACCCAGCACATGGAAGCAAAGGTGAATTTGGTTGGTTGCCGATTGGTTGGTAAGTTGAGCTTGGTTATTCTGTGTTTTTGTTTAGATTAGGAAATCTGCCTAGTAACAGCAACTTGCAGGCAAGTAATTTTTTTTTTTTTCAAAAATGTTTTTTTTTTTAGATTAATGGGAACCTATTAATAAGAAGTTTGTTTTTTAGGGTGGACCTCCGCTTTAACAGATGGTCCAATGGCGGCTATGTTGCTCCTCCATAGCGGAGCCACCCTAAGACAGGAAGTGAATTATTAGCCATATCACTAGGTAAAAATAATAATAAAAAAGAGAAAACGAATGAAGCCACCACATCTAAAGATTGGGGAGCTATTACATATTTGTTTTTTTTAGATACACTTGAACTTAAATAAAAATTTGTGTACTAGAAAATCAATAATTAGTTTAGTATAGATTTACTAAATAAAAAGAGGTCAAGCCTTTTAATGTAAAACAGTACAATGATGTAAAAAAATAAGCTCAGAGAAATGTATTGTAAAAGGATAATCACACAACAGCGTTGTTGTATATAGTGTCAGAAAACGAAACAGACTGATGCTGTGTCTTTTAAACATTGTCTTCTGAAGTTACTTACTGTTTAAAAAAAGTAAAACAAAAAAAAAGGTTTTATGATGTATCTAGGTCTATTGGTATAATATGGTCCTCTGTCTTGTTTGTCAGTGAATGGCACAATGCATTGCTAGTCCTATGCCTTTTATCCATTAAAAGTCCCTGGAAAATATCTGATGAGAATGATAACTTACCCTCCAGGGTAAAAATTGTTTTTCCTTGGCAATTAATTATTCTGCCATTTGTTATCTAAGGAATTTTTTATCTGAAATTTCAACAAACAGTTTTTTTTGTTTTTGTTCATTGATATGAGAATGACCATTTTATAGCTTTGCATGAACTATATTTAAATTGGTTTTCCTATTTAAAGCGGAGGTCCACCCGAATTTTTTTTTTTATAAAGCCAGCAGCTACAAATACTGCAGCTGCTGACTTAAAAAATGGACACTTACCTGTCAAGCGCGCCCGCGATGTCAGCAGATGGTCCTCGGATGCTGCCACCGCCATGCTCGGTGAGGGAATCAGGAAGTCACTGCCCGGTTCCCTACTGCGCATGTGCGAGTAGTGCGGCACGCCAACACTGGTCCCCGCTCTCTCCTGGGAACAGTGTGTTTCCCAGGAGACAGCAGGGGGGACGGGAAGTGGCGTTGACCCCCATGGGAGACTATGCCAAGAAGTGGGTGCAAATACCTGTCTTAGACAGGTATCTGCACCCCCCTCCCCCCTGAAAGGTGCCAAATGTGTCACCAGAGGGGGGAGGGTTCCGAAAAGCGGAAGTTCAATTTTTTGGGTGGAACTCCGCTTTAAAGTAGTGCTAGAGGCTGAAGGTTTTTTACTTTAATACATTCTATGCATTAGGGTAAAAAACATTCTGCATGCAGCTCCTTTCCAGACCCCCCAAATACTTACCTAAACCCGATCTCAATCCAGCAATGTGAACGAGGGCAGTGGCTCTCTCTGCTCTCTCTCCTCATTGGACAAATAGGCAGCAGCCATTGGCTCCTGTTGATGTCAATCACAGCCAGTGAGGAGAGAAAGGGGGGCAGGGCCCGAGCAGTGCTTTGTGTGTAAATGGACACACAGAGCTGGCTTGGGAGTGAGCATCATATACAATGTCATAAATGTACAACACTGAGTATTGAATCAACTAGCAAATGACAAATAGCAAACAAAAAGTTCATTTGTGATGATAATCCCAACACCAAAATCAAAGTTGCCTCATATATCGTAGATGACTTCTAGATCTTCCACTACGAGTGCTCAATTGAAAGGTGGCAACTCACCAAAGGTGTTTGACCCCTTTTTACAGAATGGTAAAAATGTGCATTTGGAAAACCAGATTGGTTCCACTGCTATCACCACTCCACTGGTCCCTCAGGATAGAGCTAGGATGTATAAAAATGACTATCACAATGCACCTCCAGAAAGTCTACTCTATGTCAGATTTACCACTAAAGAGTCTCAGCATTAGGCCCCATTCACTCTTTCAAATGGGGCTTTCACCAATCACATTAACCAGATTAAGCAGCTTGCTTTGGGGGCACTGGGCAGGGGGAGGGGCCAGGAGCACCAGCAGGAGACCCCAGAAGAGAATAATCAGGGGTGTTTTGTGCAGAACCATTACACAGAGCAGGTAAATATAACATGTTTGTTATTTAAATAAAAATGTTGCCTTTAGAATCACGTTAAACCTATTTTACCTTTAAAATGTAAAGCCATCCTTTTTTTTTTACATTTTTGGATAGAGTAGGGAAGGGTTAAAACCTTTGTTTGACTTTTACTGCCATCTAGGGCTATTTTAAATCGTGTGCCAATAAGGTTTGATTTATGTGAGAATTGCTTCTTTACCCAGAAATGTAACAGTAAATCAAAAGGATGTCAATTGTAGGTAAATTGCACACGTCAATGAACTCTAAGGTGTGGGACAGGAACGGGTACATTATGGTGCGCATTCCTGACCAGCAGGCAAAAGGCACTGCTCTTAACAGACACACAGGGGTGCCAATAATGGCATTCCCACCCTTTGACAAAATGCCCACATTTTCATGCAAATGAAATCACAGGGTGCTGTGCATTGCACTTTTAAAAAAAAGAGGTGTACAACAAAGGGGTTTGGGGGCTTCTTTCTCCTTGTTTCTCGTGGGTACAGCAGCTCATTCAAATGAGTGGGGCTGCTATGTCTATGACTTACAAACACTCATGCACAAATGTAAACCTACCCCAAAGCTGGGTTCACACTTTCACATTACAGTAATTCATATAATATGCTTTTGTGCTCAGTGGCAGTCATACATTTTTATGACACGCGCTAAAACACCTGCCGCAACCATGCATCACACTACAGTGCATTGCTATGCATTTTATAACAACAAAAGGGCCATGTACAATTTAAAGCATACTGAGGTAAATTTGAAGCCCTTTTGACATATGGATAGATAGACACATTTATATATATACAGGTATACTGTAGATATCTATATGTTACAGAATTGTAATATCAACAGGGGTGACCCGTCCATTAGGGCCGCACGGGCGCCGCCCCACCCTATCCATGCCGCCGCACCCCTATACATATGTCTGGCCCTTGCAGAATGCTGAATTACAGTGGTGAAGGCGTTTCTTTGAAGCACCTGATTAGAGCCAGCGGCTCTAACAGGCTTCAAAATAAGGTGGGCTCCGGACGCAGAGCATGGTGTTCGGAGCCCACCCAGGTGTGTTGCAAAAGCAAATGAATATTCGCTATTGTAACACTGATTCTCCTCCCGGCCAATCAGGAAGCCGGTCTCTGAGACCCGTAACCCGATTGTCTGAAAGGACAGGCGATCCTATTGGACGCCTAGGAGGAGGGGAAGAGACGCACAGGAGAAGCGATGAGGAGGGGAAAACACAGGAGCCGCTGCCTAATACTCACCTATGTCAGGTGCATGATGCTGCCTAATCATGGATGCCCACCGATGTCCGATTTTGCCTAATCCTGGATGCTCGATGCTGCCTAATCCTGGATGCCCACCGATGCCCGATGCTGCCTAATCCTGGATGCCCGATGCTGCATAATCCTGGATGCCCACTGATGCTGCCTAATCCTGGATGCCCGATGCTGCCTAATCCTGGATGCCCTCCAAAGCCCGATGCTGCCTAATCCTGGATGCCCAATGCTGCCAAATGCTGGATGCTCACAGATGCCTGAGGCTGCCTAATCCTGGATGCCCGATGCTGCCTAATCCTGGATGCCCGATGCTGCCTAATTCTGGATGCTCACCAATGCCTGATGCTGCCTAATCCTGGATGCCCAATGCTGCCTAATCCTGGATGCCCACCGATGCCCAATGCTGCCTAATCCTGGATTGCCGATGCTGCCTAATCCTGGATGCCCGCCACTGCACCATTGCCCGCCACCAAGATGGGTGTAAGTAAACCCCACCAGCTGCCACTTATATATATATATATATATTATGTAGCGCCCTGCTCCCAATGAGTGGGCGCTATATTTGAAATTTAGTTGTCTGGGCATTCGTTTAGCCCAGAGAGATTGTTTATTTAAATTATGGCATTGTTTCAGTTTGACCCCTGCATGACTACTGTTCGTTTTGGTTGTTTTGGATTTATGGATTAATTTTTTATATATTTTTTTGAAAAATAAAACTGTCTATACAGTCCAGGGCTTTTTTCTTCCCATTGTTTCAGTTTGGTTGGTTGCATGATTTTCCTCCTGGCAGTGAGTGGCGCTGTCACTGCTGGTCAGGGTTGGAAAGACAACAGGCTGGACGTATTGGGTATCTCTTTCCCAGCAGCAGCCCAGGGGGCATGGTGCACCCGCTGTGCATGCTGGGAGAGGGTACTTAAGTGACTGGCGCCATTGCAGTGAGGGAGTTGGGGGTCATCGTTCATGGGTGGTGGACACCACCCGCCCAATCCCGACCTGAGAGCCTTTATGGCCTCAGGGACCTGCTGGCAGTTTCTGCCTCGGGGCCATGTTGGCCTGAGGCTCCATTACTGAAATGTAGGCCCAGAAGTTTCTGGGGGCCTACTGATCCGGGGATGGTCCTGTGTCGCCTTGCCTGATGGAAGGGACCAAGCAATTGATGACTCAATTGAAGGATGCATCCGGATCATAATCTACCTCACAGTGATGCCGGAACGGCTGGAAGATCCTGGCACTGAGAGCTGTGTTCTTTATTCAGAAGGTAACCCAGGGAATGGTTTCACAAAGTCTGAGGTAGAGACTGTTCTATTTTCACCAGGTCTGTGGCAGAGACTGTTCTATTTTCACCAAGTCTGTGGCAGAGACTGTTCTATTTTCACCAGGTCTGTGGCAGAGACTAAATGTGATTGAGCTATGCATCGACTGATGGGGCCAGTGAGATTGGGCCTATCCGGTGTTTGCTGAGTCCAGCGTGGAGACAGTTGTTCCTCTGGACCTAGGAAAATTCCTGTGATCTGCAACTAAGGTACCTGAGTCCTCCCGTCCCTTCAACTCCCTCTGTTGAAACTTTTTTAAATAAAACCCTTGAAAGAGACTTTTGTGTTGGTGCAAACTTCTTCTGGACAACTCTTCAAGGAGAACCCCTGAGACGAGCATACGGAACAGTAAGATAACGGCAGGCCCAAATTTAAACCAGCAGCTTCTACAGGGGTATCGCTACATGTGGGGGCTCAAGTCCGGGATTTGCCGTTACTTCTCGCAACTAAAATAGACTGTTCATTTGGGGACCTATTCTACAGAGGGAGAAGGACTGTGCTAAAACGGGGAAGAAATTGCGATCACTTTCTGGCCGCGTGGGCCGTGGGCAGAGTCAAGGAAAAGAAAAGCCTGCGAGCTACGTGCGAGGAATAGCAAGTGGGAGGAGCTTCTGATTATTTGCTGCGTGAGACACCGCATGTGTGTTCAGCAGTTAGAGAAACGGAGCACCGCTATATCTTCAGTGCTATCGCTGCAGTCTGCTTTTGAGCCCAGGATGTTTCCTGTGTACACCACTGCAAGTGCCATGATCCCGGGAACCGTGCTGACGGACACTGGCATTCGACTGAAGCCGCATTGGCGGTTCATATTCTACACGATCAGTGGTGTGGAGGCCCTGGGTATGCTGTGTAACAGGTGTGATGGACTGGCTATGCACCCCCGTTCTTTTGTTCGATACTTACGATGCGGGGAGTACCTGTTTTCTGTGGAGCAACTTACCATGCCACCCCGCACTTGCCAAGTGGACTGGATCACGGGCAACGTGACAGAAGCTGCTGCCTTTGGCCAAATTGTCCGGCCTATGCCCACCACATCTGCTTTTAAAAGTAATCCAGGAGGGGATGTTACTGTTCCCCCTGTGAGTGGGTTACCAGCGGATGCTACTTCCACTGTTTCTTCGACTGTGTCTACTGTCGCTGCACTGATCTTCACTGCACCTGTACAGAAAATAGGTGGTATACGTGAAGGCCTCCCGCGGCCGCGGTAGAGGTCCACCCCAGAGAATACCAGAACTGGACCCCCGAGAGAGATGACATCCCCGGGAGGTCCACGTCAGGAACCAGTAAGACGTCTGGGGAAAAAGTGCCTGAGACTGTGCGCAACTTTTTGCCGGCAGAAGAGTTGGAAGACTCTGAGTTAGACTCCCTGTTGGATGCTGGAGATGATTATTTGTTTGAGTCCATGTCTCAGGAGTTGTTGTGGAGCAACATGGAGGATGTTGCCTCAGGACATAGTTTTTCAGAATTGACAGCCATGGACTCCGGGGAGACAACACCCAGAGTGGAAGCCCCGGTTGTTACCAGTGAAGTCCTGCCCAAAGTTACCAGTTAATATGGATCAGGAAAACTGTCTGCAAATCGCATTGTACACAAGTCCGCAGTTTCTTGTATACCGCCTGGATATGGAAGGACCAGATCTTTGCCCAGGCTTGCCCGATCCCAAAGATTGCTGAACAAACGGGTAGCCAGGGAGTATGGACTAGAGTTCCCCTATGTTCCCAGGGAAGCCATGCAAGAGATTGAGGCCAATAGAGCGGAATGGTACAGTGAAGCTGTGTGGGACCACCTTGAAGTACTTAAACCGTTCTGGAAAGTAGGCCATTCCTTTACTATGGATAAACGCTATAGAGGATGCTTGTTGCAATGGAGCTATGGTCGGCACATCTATGCAGACAAGGTAGACATCTGCCGGCCTAGAAAGGAGGACTACGTTTATTTTGTTAATACTGTGGACAACAAGGGAAATCACTAACACTGCCTGACTCTTGCTTTTACTGGTGATGATAAATGGTGACTGTTCCAGTTTTGTCATTTTTGCAAAGGAGAAGATTTTCTTTTATCTTTTTCTTCTTTGAAGGACTCGGGGTGATTAGCTAGTTATTGCTAGGGCATTGGCGACTTCGAGTCAAGATTCTCTACCCGGTCCAACACTTGGACCACAAAAGAACTTTGCTATGATGTTCTTCGACCATTAGGTGGCGAAGGTTTGCTTACTTAGCAGAAACTGGACTTTTCTGCACTTAGCTACATAACTCTTTTTGCACTTGGATATATATATATATATATATAGGACATAAAAGTTTTATTTCCCAGGAAGTAAGGCTTTGCTTCCATTGTACAGAAATGTTTTTTTTTTTTTAATTGTAATTTTTATTGGGTTTTAAAGAACAAACAAGATATTGTTACATTAAGCACAATATACAGATATCAAACACAGAATGATATCAAAGAAAGAAAAATAAAAATAAAATTAAAAGTAGGAGGAATTCGTCAAGCAATGCCCATAAGTACAGAGCACAGGCGTGCTCGGTACACCAGATCAAAAATATATAAACAACAACTTATAGGTTTACAATAGGGATTAATAACCAAAATGTAACCTTAGGCATCAAAGACAAGGGTATCTATGAAGTACGTATATGGAAGGTAGCAAGAAATGCGAAGCTAGTAAATATCAAGCTAGTATATGTCAAGGTGTAGCAGATGGTGCGAGGGTCCCATAATCCGATCGATCACAGGGTTCCCACACTTTATCAAATTGGGGAATTTTATCATGCACAGAGGCCGTTAGGTATTCCATCCTCTGAATTTCAGCCACTAGATGGAGAAACCTAGGCCATGGAGGAGGCATATTAGATAGCCAACATAATGGGATAAGCCTTTTGGCAGCTAGTAAAATGTAGGAGACAAGCCGATTTACCTTCTTGGGTATGCCCGAAAAGGGGAGACCCAATAAGTAATTTAAGGGATCGAGCGGTAGGGACACACCCACCACCCTCTGTATCAGCAGCCGCACATCATGCCAAAAGGGTTGGATCATAGAACACTGCCAAAAGATATGGAATAGGGAACCCGTATCAGTCCCGCATCACCAACAACGCGGCGAGACTGAGGGATCATATTTGTGAATTACATTAGGCGTTCTATACCAAAACATAAGAATCTTAATGGACGTTTCCCTTTGGGACACACATTGAGAAGATTTGAATGTAGAGGACCATATCCTATCCCACATCTGGACCGTAATAGGTCTATCCAACAAAAGAGACCATCTTTTCATGTATTGGTGGGTTGTCTCAGCCAGTGGAGTAGACTCATGAAGGAGACGGTGTATAGAAGATATTAAATGTAGTTGGTATGGACCCTGAGCGCATATGTATTCAAAGGTAGTCGGTTTGTCAAGAATCAGAGTTGGGGACTTGGAGTGGAAAAAATGTCTAACCTGCAGGTAGAAATGGAAAAGTTGGGTGGGTATATTAAACTTCTTACTCAGAGTTTCAAAAGTATGCAGATGTCGCGTGATAGGACGTACCAAATTCCGGAGTTGAAAGAGGGGGGCATCAAGCCATGAGAAAACCCTGCCCAGGGACAGACTGTCTGGTAAATTTGGATTAAACAATACATTTACAAGGGGAGAGCATGTTGAAGCAAGGTGATGAGTCTTAAGGCATTTACGCCAAAAGGTTAAGGTGAAAGCCATCGGGGCAGTACATTGGCGTTTGAAAATGGAATCCAAGGATGGGACATTGTCCCAGACCAAGGAACATGGGTGGACCGGGTATAGTACCCCCTTTTCAATGGCAGACCATTGATTTGGTGCATGTAGGGAGGACGACGAAACAATAGCCCTCAAGTGTGAGGCGTGGTAGTATTGAAAAATGTCCGGGGCACCCAATCCCCCCCTGGACCTTGGGGCGAATACCACTGAATAAGCTATACGATGTGCCCTATCGCCCCATATGAATTTTAGAAAATTCCTCTGAATCGCTTTTAGTTGAGAGGAAGGCAGGGCAACTGGTAATGTTTCAAAGTGATAAAGTAGTCTGGGTAATATAGACATTTTTAGGATGTTAATCCTACCCAACAGAGACAGGGGATATTTTGTCCAAGCCATCAGGGATTTGTTAATGTCTAAGACGAGAGGGGGGAAGTTGGCTTGATAGAGAGAAGAGTAAGAGGGGGTAAGAAGGACACCCAAGTATTTAATGGAGGTGGTGCACCATTTATAAGGATATGACCCTTTAAGCTGAGATAACAATAATGCTGGAATGTGTATAGGGAGTGCTTCAGTTTTGGAAGTGTTAACCTTGTAACCGGAGATGGCACCAAAGGAGGCTAGTAATTTATGTAACGAAGGAAGCGATATCAACGGATTAGTTACAGTGAGCAGAATGTCATCCGCAAAGAGCGACAGTTTATATTCTCCCTGCCGCATCACCACCCCATTGATATCTGGATGGGTGCGGATGGACTCGGCCAGGGGCTCCAGACATAAAATGAAAAGTAACAGTGATATAGGACACCCCTGCCGAGTTCCGTTTGTCATGGGGAAGGCAGGCGACAGGAAAGAAGACATCTGAACCTGGGCTGTGACTGTGGAGTACAGGGCCTCTAGGGCTTTTAAAAAGGGACCAGTGAATCCAAACGTTTTGAGGACAGCGAACATATAAGGCCAACTCAGCCTATCAAAAGCCTTTTGGGCATCTAGACTCAAAATTAGCGCCGAACGGGATGACCTATCCAAAAGATCTATCAGATCTATTGTACAGCGGGTGTTGTCCCCCGCATGCCTGCCAGGGACAAAGCCCACCTGGTCTCTATGGATCAGTTTAGGAATGAGCTTAGACAATCTGGATGCAAGAATTTTGGTGAAAATTTTATAGTCTGAATTCAAAAGGGCTATGGGCCTATAATTATCTGGGATCGAGGGGTCTTTACCAGGCTTTGGGATGACTGAGATGTAAGAGTGGGATAAGTGTGGATGTGGAGATGTGCCCTTAAGCAGTGAGTCGTATAAAGTCAGCATATGAGGAGACAAAATGTTGAAAAAAGTTTTATAGTAAAAGTAGGACAAACCATCAGGGCCAGGCGATTTGTGAAGAGGTAGCTCTTTGATTATAGCCAACAACTCCTCAGCCGATATAGCCACATTCAAACTGGCCAAATCCGCTGAGGATAGTCTTGGAAGGTTTATGTTAGAGAAGAAAGTCTCAAATTTTTCCTGAGTAAAGTTAAAGTGGTTCTGTGGAGTCAGGCAATTATACAATCTGTGGTAGAATTTGCCAAAAATATTTGACATTTCGCGGGGGCAGTATGCTCTAGAGCCGTCGGCCTTCATAAGAAAATCGGGAAAGGAATTGAATGGGCGTGGTCGTAATTTATGAACCAGCATCCTATGGGGCTTATTCGAAAATTCATAGAATTTTTGTTTTGTCCATAGTAGGGATTTAGACGCCCTGTCGAGCTGTAAAGACTTTATTTGTTCCCTAAGGGAAATGACCTTTTGGAGTTTCAACACCGTGGGACCACACAGCAGTCTCCGCTCCGCAGTTACCAGAGCAGATGTAAGGGACTGCAGTAGGCCATTTCTATCCTTTTTTAACCGAGCGCCTTCAGCTATGCAAACACCTCGGAAAACTGCCTTATGTGCCTCCCACAGTGTGGAAAACTCGGAAACTGAGCCCATGTTAAGCTGGAAAAATTCCTCCAAGCTTTTGGCTAGGGTAGAACGTGAGACTTCGGACTGTAGGAGATGGTCATTCAGACGCCAGTGACAGGATTTGGTATAGGCCTGAGAAAGCATGAGGTCTATCACAATGGGAGCGTGATCTGACCATGTGATAGGCAATATGTCCGACTCTAGCACATAAGGAATGAGTGGGGCTGTGATAAAAAAATGGTCAAGGCGTGAATACATTCTATGAGCTGGGGAATAAAATGTAAACTGCTTAGCAGAAGGGTGCCTGATCCTCCATGTGTCGAAAAATTGACGGGACCTAATACATTTGCGGAAGGAATTGGCATGCAATATAACCTGTTTTGAAGGTGTAGAACTAAGGAGAGACTGTCTATCTCTAGTGGGTGACATGACCTGGTTAAAATCCCCACCAATAATCTGAAAAGGTTGAGAACGAAATTGAGGGGAGTCAAAAAGTTTGTTGAGAAAGTCAATCTGACCTGTATTGGGGGCATAGAGATTCACAAGAGAGAGAGAAGTATTCACATATTCACATTCCAATATGAGGAATCTCCCATGTGGATCAGCATGTGAGCTTTTAACCTTGATAGGACAGGATTTCTTGATCAAAATCGCCACTCCCGCCTTGCCCGTTGAATCAGAGGCAAGGAAGGAGGTGGGGAAGAACTTTGAGGCAAATTTGAGTGAACCACCAGCCCTGAAGTGGGTTTCCTGAATCATCACCACATCAGCGCCTGAGGCCCTGAAATCCTTCAGGGCCATCCAGCGTTTGCGGATAGAACCCAGACCCTTCACATTATACGACATGATCTTTAAAGCCATAGTAAGACATTTAAACAGGCTTGTGTAAGAATTTTGAATCTAAAAAATAACAAAATATAGGAAACAGAGACATAAAAGCAAAAATGCGTGTAAAAGCAATGATGTGAATAAACATTGCAGACAAAGGCATCCCTTCGGGGCCCAAATAGTAACAGATAAACCCTGTAAGAAAATGACATTCGGTTAGGAAAAAAAAAACATTGCACTTTCAACCTACAAGGCTGACTTATAACCATGGACATAAGAAACATAAAAAAAATAAAAATCAACAGAAAAAAAAAAGAAAATAGAACTTAAGTTCTTGAAAGCCTGAGAGCCACTTGCGTCTCAGGGGACCTTGGAAGTAAGCCAAGGCCAAATAGGGACATACACGAACTTCCATCAGAAAACTCTAGCAAGAGAGATGGGGAGGATCGGCTGCTCTCCTTATGAACTCGGTAACCTTTAAAATAAGTCTGACAGTAGAGGACCTGTTGACGAGGGTTAGAAAGTCAGCAAATAAACAGGAGTAACTGCCAATTAGGGTACGGTGACCAAGAAGGAAAACACTGTCAACAATATTTGTAGTGATTTTCACCCCATGGGTTGGAGAAGAACTCTACCCTGAACAGGAACCAGGGTAGACTGAAAACTTTTGTAAACCAGAGCAACAATCTTCGTATCTGTTTTAGAATCGAGGAGAAACGGAGATGCAGAGAGCATGAAATTATGGATCCAGAGAGGAACGTATGGGTGAATCAAGGAGGTTGGTTGGAGGCACGCAGACGTTGGGGTGTTGAGAATTGTTTCCTTGATTTGCCCCTCACGGGGGTCCAGATGCGGTTAGGAGTGGCGGGATGTTGACGGCCCTGGGCAGCTGGAGGAATCAAATCATCTTCTGGCAAAGGGGGGAGGCCAAGATGTTTCAGGAAGCTTCGCCTCCCTGCAGTTCACGCAGGGTAACCTGGACACCATCCCTGGATACAATAAGGCGAAAAGGGAAACCCCAGTAGTAGGGGATCTTATGATGTTGTAGATGGGAGGTGATTGGGCGTAGATTTCTACGTTTAGCAAGGGTAATTGGAGAGAGGTCGCTAAAGATCTGCAATTTTGCTCCTTTGTACTGAAGTTGGGATTTATTGCGCGTGGCCAGGGTCAGAGCCTCCTTACTTTCAAAAAAATGGAATCGGACTATAACATCCCTGGGTCTAGCTCCAGCCGGAGGTTTTGGGCCCAGGGATCGGTGGGCCCTATCAAGGCGCCAGTCTATATCCACCACTGTGGGGGCCAGGGTATTGAAAAGACCAAGAAGATAGGTGTGTAAGTCAGGGTCTCCTACCGTTTCCGGGATACCTCTGAAGCACAGGTTCTGCCTCCTTTCCCTGTTCTCCAGGTCCTCCTGCTGCAATTGCAGTTGAGAAACCGAAATATGTAGGTTATGATTGTCCTCCTCAACAGCCTGAACATAGCTTATCAACTCATCAAATTTATTTTCAAGAGTGTCCGTACGTTCCCCAATTTGGTTGATTTCCCCCCTCAGTTCTGCAGCTAACTTGCTCACTTCTGCCGAGACATTGCACGTGATTTGTTGAAGCAGGAGCTGTAGCTTAGCGTCCAACTTGGCATCCAGAATGTCTGGGGTAAGTATCTCCTGAGGAGAGGATGAGGTGGAATCTGTACCCTGGGTGGGAGCTAATGGAGGGTACTCAGCATTCTCCGTTCCCAGTATTGGGTCTATTGAAGTGTGCGGAACTGTGGGGGAGTGCGAGGTCGCAGATTGCGACCTGGTAACATAGCGTTCCATATCTGATTCTACACGTGATCCAAATAAAGGCTTATAATATCGCTGCTGCTGGCCGACTTTTCCCATGTGATGCCCAAGGGGCTTAGAGAATAAACAGGCTTATCCCCGGGGCTATAATATGGCTAAGGTAACAACTTGGGGATCATGGAGTGCAGCCGGGATCCTGAACTCACCTAAATGGCATCCCCTGTGTCAGCTGGAACAACCATCATTCTATTTGTCATGTGTACCAGTCAGGTACAGCAGTGACTAATGCAGTGGCTGTAGAAAGGGGGATCCACAGACCCACAGATGTCCAGTGGAGAACCCAGGCCCAGAAGTGAAGGTGCCGGGCCCCAGATGTAGTGTCACTGTAAATATGAGTTGTACCCGGAGTAGCAATATGGCCTCCGACCTCCGTGAGTAGGCCGGAGCCGGGGGCTTTCCTGATAGCGTGTGCCGCCCGGGTGAGTTCCGCTCCGTTCAGGCCAAAATCTCCCCACCAGGACCAGCGTGCAGGGCCCCCCGGGCATACAGTCTCACCCTAGCGTGTCCCAATTGGAGGGGGCAAGATACTACCCCACTACTCACTGTGTCCAGGGTTGGAAGAAGGCAGGTCGACAGGCCGCAAGATGGCGTCGGATCGTGGTATAGGGAAGTGGATAGCAGGGTCCTCCGGGCGACTCCTCCAATGCTTAGTTGTTTTCCAGGGGTGAGGCAGCTGTCGGCCGGCGGAGGGACACTCGTTTTACCCCCGGATTGCACAGGGTAGATGCGGAAGAGTGCCCGCGGATCCGTAGGCCCCAAGATGGCGGCGGGCCTCAGCAATGCGGGAACACTCTCAGGCCTAGAGCAGGTAAAGTCGGCCAAAAACCTCCACTAATCAGCCAGGGCCGTAGGAGACGAGGCTCAGGGGCTGATGGCACTGAAATTGCCCCCCCGGGGTGAGATAGGGCAGAGATGGTCGTGGATTTACACTGCCTGTGGAGAGCTCAGTATCCACACGTCCTCCCTGGTTCACGTCCAGACACGCCCCCTGTACAGAAATGTTTAGAATATCTACCTGTGTGTGCTGTTTTGTTTTTCAGGTGTCCTGGATCTCCCAAACTACTATAAAGTTGGGTGGGTTAGATAGGAATACTGTAGTGTATAGTAATATGATTATTGCATGTCTATGTAAAATGTGTATTGCTTGTTATCTTACCCTTCCCTCCCTATCCAAGTTTTGGGATTCGGGTAGCTGACCCTCACGACTGAGGGTCAAACTTTCCTCGACGATGAGGAAGTATGTAGCGCCCTGCTCCCAATGAGTGGGCGCTATATTTGAAATTTAGTTGTCTGGGCATTAGTTTAGCCCAGAGAGATTGTTCATTTAAATTATGGCATTGTTTCAGTTTGGTTGGTTGCATGGTTTTCCTCCTGACAGTGGGTGTCACTGTCACCACTGGTCAGGGTTGCAAAGGCAACAGGCTGGATGTATTGGGTATCTCTTTCCCAGCAGCAGCCCAGGGGGAGTGGTCTACCCGCTGTGCATGCTGGGAGAGGGTACTTAAGTGACTGGCGCCATTGCAGTGAGGGAGTTGGGGGTTGACGTTCGTGGGTGGTGGACACCACCCGCCCGATCCCGACCTGAGGGCCCTCATGGCCTCAGGGACGTGCTGGGGTTTCTGGGGGCCTACTGATCCGGGGATGGTCCTGTGTCGCCTTGCCTGATGGAAGGGACCAAGCAATTGAGGACTCAATTGAAGGATGCATCCGGATCATAATCTACTTCACAGTGATGCTGGAATGGCTGGAAGATCCTAGCACTGAGAGCTGTGTCCTTTATTCAGAAGGTAACCCAGGGAATGGTTACACAAAGTCTGTGGCAGAGACTGTTCTATTTTCACCAAGTCTGTGGCAGAGACTGTTCTACTTTTACCAAGTCTGTTGCAGAGACTATATGTGATCGAGCTATGCATCGGCTGCTAGGCCAGTGAGATTGGGCCTATCCGGTGTTTGCTGAGTCCAGCGTGGAGACAGTTGTTCCTCTGGACCTAGGAAAATTCCTGTGATCTGCAACTAAGGTACCTGTGTCCTCCCCGTCCCTTCAACCCCCTCTGTTGAAACTTTGTTTAATAAAACCATTGAAAGAGACTTTGTGTTGGTGCAAACTTCTTCTGGACAACTCTTCAAGGAGAACCTCTGAGACAAGCATACGGAACAGTAAGGTAACTGCAGGCCCTAATTTAAACCAGCAGCTCCTACGGGGGTATCGCTACATATATATATTAGTATCTCATGAAAACAATAACCTCCTTTCCTTGTTCAGCTCATTTATTTATACATATTGGTATTAAATATTCAGTAGTCTTTAAATTTCCTTTCTAATGAGATCACTTTTCAACGCATTTCATAAATGTTGCATCTGCTTCTTAAGTAAAAAAGGAAATAGTGGATAATGCTGATTGTGCTGTTTTTTTTTTGTACTAAGATATAATGAAGCAAAAACATTAATGTTAAAACAATATAGGCACAAATTTACCTAGCTCTTGACTAGATCAAAACAGGCAATCAAATTTGATGTGAGTCCTTGTTTCTGAACTTACTGCTACCCCAAAATAATTTCTAAGAACCAGATTTCCTTTAATTTTTGAAACTGGATGCGCTGTGATTCTAGTCCTCAATCTGTTTGTGATTTACAGTGTGACAGGAGCATCACTGGATCTTGCCTCCTTCCCTTCTGGCCTGTTTTCTTCCTATAATCTAGAGCAGGCATCACTAAATAGCGGCCCGTTGTCCGAATCCGGCCTGAGCCACTGCTCTTTCTGGACCGCCGCAATCGCGCTATTTAGGTCCCACTTTTGTCCCCAGCCTCCGCTGCTGTCATTAGCAGAACAGAGCGGCTGGGAGGTGGGACAATTCTGAACTGAGGGCACGAGCAGCACTGCATGGAGAAAAGCTGCCTAAATGAACTTTTCACATTAACCAGGAGTTGATTGGCTGCTAGGATCCATGGGGCGGTCCTAGCAACCAATCACCAGCTTGTTAATACAAAAAGTTAACCCGACAGCTCTTGTCCTTCATCCAGTGCTGCTGTGCCTCTGCCTTTAGTCCAGGATTGTCCCACCTCCTTCTCTCCACTCTGTGTAAGGCAAGAGAGTGAAGGGAGCAAAGGACATGGCTGTAAACTTGTAAAGGAGGGGAGGCAGGGGTAATGTAAAGGGGGTTGTGCTGTGTGTCTTGGGCATCATGTACAGAAGAGCAGTGCTTTGTATGTTGGGGGGTCATGTAAACAGGAACAGTGCTGTATGTGGGGGTCATGTGAAGGGGAGCAGTGCTGTGTGTATTGGGGGTCATGTAAAGGGGATCAGTGCTGTGTGTGTTGGGGGTCATGTAAAGGGTAGCAGTGCTGTGTGTGTTGGGGGTCATGTAAAGGGGAGCAGTGCTGTGTGTGGGGGGTCATGTAAAGGGGGTTAGTGCTGTGTGCTGTGGGGGGTCTTGTAAAGGGGAGCAGTGCTGTGTGTATTGGGGTCATGTAAAGGGGAGCAGCACTGTGTGCATTGGGGGTCATGTAAAGAGGAGCAGTGCTGTGTGGGTTGGGGGTCATGTAAAGGGTAGCAGTGCTGTGTGTGTTGGGGGTCTTGTAAAGGGAAGCAGTGCTGTGTGTGGGGGGTCATGTAAATGGGGGCAGTGCTGTGTGCTGTGGGGGGTCTTGTAAAGGGGAGCAGTGCTGTGTGTGGGGGGGTCATGTTAAGGGGAGCAGTGCTGTGTGTGGGGGGTCATGTAAAGGGGAGCAGTGCTGTGTGTGTTGGGGGTCATGTAAAGGGGAGCAGTGCTGTGTGTGGTGGGGGGTCTTGTAAAGGGGAGCGTGCTGTGTGCAGTGGGGGGTCTTGTAAAGGGAAGCAGTGCTGTGTGTTGGGGTCATGTAAAGGGGAGCAGTGCTGTGTGTGTGGGGGTCATGTAAAGGGGGACAGTGCTGTGTGCTGTGGGGGGTCTTGTAAAGGGGAGCAGTGCTGTGTGTGGGGGGTCATGAAAAGGGGAGAAGTGCTGTGTGCTGTGGGGGGTCTTGTAAAGGGGAGAAGTGCTGTGTGTGGGAGGTCATGTACAGGGGAGCAGTGCTGTGTGCAGTGGGGGGTCATGTAAAGGGGATCAGTGCTGTGTGTGTTGGCGTCATGTAAAGGGGAGCAGTGCTGTGAGCAGTGGGGGGTTCTTGTAAAGGGGAGCAGTGCTGTGTGCAGTGGGGGGTCTTGTAAAGGGGAGCAGTGCTGTGTGTTTGGATGGTCATGTGCAGAGAGGCAGTGCTGTGTATGGGGGGTCATGTAGAGGGGAGCAGTGTTGTTTGTGTAGGGAGGTCGTGTAAAGTGAGGCAGTGCTGTGGGGGGATGTGAAGGGGCAGTGCTGTGTGTGGGGGGATGGGGTGATGTAAAGGGGGACAGTGCTCTAGGGGGGTGGGAAAGGGGGACATTGCTGTGGGGGATGATATGTGAAGGGGCAGTGCTGTGGGGGTGATATGTGAAGGGAGAAGTGACATGGTAGGGGAGATGTGAAGGGGGACATGCAGCGGCACATAAAATTAGGTGCTGCACAGAAAACATGCCGGGTTACTATTAACTCTTAAACACACTGACATACATGTGCAGTTTGCCGCACATGGAAATTTTATGGTACAAAAGCACCATGCGGTTTCCATGCAGGTACAATTTTAAAAAGGTGCCAGGACCTTTTCCCAGCAGAAAACGCTGGCACAGCAGCCCATTCAAAAGAATGGGCTGTCGTGCCTGCACACCTGGGCTGTGATGTAAAGTATCATCGCACAAAAATGGGATTCCAGATTCAAAGAAAATTTTACTAATGGTACCTCCATGAATTTTAATTCATTACTCCTGATCTAGAGCATTGTTTGTCAAGTTACAAGATATGGATGGGGCTGATGTAGCCAAGTGTTGGGGGCTACAACAGCATTCAGAAGGAGACATTGCTCTTTTCTTCCTTTCCTCTCATTATTGAGATGCTGATGTTGTGCTTTACTGTTCTCCTTCAGCCAAAAGAGGGAGAAATAGTCAAATGAGCCCATAAAAACATTAATGCAAAGTGCCCAGAATCCTGGGAAGTGTAGTCCAAAATGGCAGCCATGTAAAGGAACAACTGATGTACTGATGAACTACAGGTTCCAACAGACTCTGTTCAGCAGGAGGAGTCCCAGTCTCCTGGGAGTCAGTGAGAGGGCCACCAGACTGTTATTACACTGCAGAAACTAAGCCACTGAGAGGAGGATATTTAGTGCATATTGCACTTTTGCACTTTTGCCAAACCTATACCACCCATCTACCAACTCCATAATACCACCTTAACTACTGTAAGATGTGGTAATACCACACTGCCAGCACATCTGGACTGCATTCATGGCAATTCTTGCTAACATAGCCCATCACCTTTTACTACTTGATTGTATGCAGATTAAAAAGACTATCATTAAGCGCACTGCACTATAAGAACAACTTTAACCACTTAAGAACCGCCTCACGCCGATATACGTCGGCAGAATGGCACGGTTGGGCACAAGTACGTACAGGTACGTCCTCTTTAAGATGCCCAGCCATGGGTCGCGCGTGCGCGCGCGCCGCCGGTCCTGAGCTCCGTGACCACAACCCCGGGACCCCCGGGAACCACAGAGCTGAAGAACGGGGAGAGGTAAGTGTAAACAAACCTCTCCCCATGCTTCCTAGTGAGACTGTCACTGATAAAACAAGGAGAGGGGCGCCTCTGAGTATGTATCAATAAAGCATTTATTAAGCAGCAATATTCACTCACATGGGGGAATGAAGAGTTGCATTCACGATTCACAGCTGGGCTGAAGAGTTGGGGTGGGACTGCAGGTCACAGCAAGTCCGTCTGGGCTGGCACCACATCTAGTCCTAGGCAGGAAAGCGTGGAATGGCAGAGCACAGCAAGTGTCCTTTAGGGACCCAGTTTGGTCATACCACAGTCAGGAGAATAGTTCATCCGATGTTGGTATGGGTTCCAACAAATAAAGGTGGATGAATGAAAGGGGTTAGACATCAGGGCTGGATGGCTGGCAGCACTGTGGCTTACAAAGTTCGTCTGACTTCCAGGATGTAATAGGGAGACACGGCCGTGTGATTGGAGGCCAGAACGAGGCTTGGACAGCACAACAGAGCATGGCGCCGGGATATGATGTCATCGACATGTTTCAGAGCAGGCTCGCTATTGGTGGGGGAACAGCGGCACTCCTTTCTCAAGCATAGGGTGTAAAGAAATTGGGATGAACGTTTTTATAGACTGACGGGGGCGGGCCAGCACGTGAATAGGAAAGTGTCAGCATTTTACATTGAAAAAAAGAACATTAGAAGACATATAAATGTAAACAGAGAGAATATCTGCCGTAAGTGAATGCATTATACATAAAAACATTTTAAACATTTTAAGAAAAAACATCATACATAATTAATCATAAAAAAACACATGTCTATTATATATAAAAAACTGAAATAAATAGATTAAAAAGATGGTATTTTTAATCATTTAGGATGGAATGCATGCAGACTAGTTATTTAGAAAGGGGGGGGAGGAGAATGGAGGGGAAGCATAGTCAGATCTATACCTAAATTCTGTAAGAGAATCTTAGATTGGGCCGACTATAAAAAGAAAGAGGGGGGCAGGGGGGAAGTATAATCTGCTCTGTATCTAAATTCTGTAGAAGAATCTTAGATTGGGCTGACTATACTCGTATAAGATCCAATTGGATTAAATAAAATTAAGATTTTTTTTTTCCTCCCATATACACCATCTGAGATTAATTATCCCATGCATGTGTATATATGTATGCATATGTATATACATGTGATCAGATCAGCATGAGATGAACTGACCGGACATAATGATGTATAATTTATATTCCATTTAAATTCCATCATAATCTTAATTTTATTTAATCCAATTACAGACTAATATATATCTTGTGACGGAAGATGTGTCGTCACTATATACTGTCATCCAACATGATGACGCCCTGTTAGCACTGAATTGAGCATTAAGCCAACGGGAAGATCTCCCTCATTAACAGAAGGTATTTTTGGGTCAGGCATTGGATTTTTGCCTCCCAGAAAAGGGGAGTGGCGATGGGGGCTAGATTTGCACCTAGTATCGCCAATCTGTTCATGTGGGAGTGGGAAGATAAGTCTGTGTTTGCAAATAAGAAAGATGGTCTCCTATTTTATAGGATATTCATCGATGACCTGTTTTTCATCTGGGAGGGGGATGAGTTATCCTTACATGAATTCTTGAAAGAATTAAACAATAACAAGAATAATATCAAATTAGAATATGAATTCAGCAATGAGCATATTCACTTCCTGGATGTAGATGTTAAATTACAACGGACATCATTGGTCACTACTATTGACCAGTGGACATCATCCAAACTGGCTAAGGAATATACCTAAAGGTTAGTTGATGAGAGTGAAACGTAATTGCACCACTGACGATGACTTCATTATTCATTCTAAAGTTATTAAGGAGAGATTTATACAGAAGTGGTACAATGAACAATATATTGACAAAATTGTAGGAGAATTGGAAGAAACCCCAAGAGACTCGTGTCTTACTGATGGAGACCGTCCTGTCAATTCCAGACAGGAATGGGGTTTTATATCCAATTTTCATACACAGTATAAGGATATTGAGAACATTTTTAAATGGCATTGGCATGTTTTATGTCTGGATAGAGTGTTGCAACAGGCATTACTGTCACTACCTCCGTTTATTTACCGGAAAGCACCCAATTCTGGGGATAAAGTGGTGCAGAAGGTTTTGGATCCTCCAGTGAGGAAAAGTATGTGTTGGCAACTCACTGGCTTTTACTCATGTAGGAAATGTAGTTCTTGTTTAGTTGTTAACAACCCTATTAGAGGTTTGTCTGAATTTGTATCCTCAGGTAACAACAAAACTTGTAGTATTTCTGAATTTATTACATGCAACACTACGTATGTTGTGTATGTGTTGTAGTGTCCTTGTAATCTTATGTATGTGGGTCGAACCAAAAGAAAACTGAAAATTAGGATTTCAGAACACATACATAATATAGAAATCGGATTCAAATACCATAGCGTATCCTTGCACTTTAAAAAGTACCACAACCAAGACCCTTCGTGCCTCAAGTTTTGGGGAGTGGATTGTATTCACCCTAACTGGAGGGGATCTAACTTGGTGTGTGAAATATCAAAGAGAGAGACACAGTGGATATTTTTCATGGATACACTCACACCTAAGGGTATGAACGTCTAGCTAGACATGAATTGTTTTATCAGTGATTATTGAATAATTATGCTTTTATTCCCCTATTAATGATGGTGTGCTTATATTGATGTTACAATTATTATTATTATTATATTTTATTTTACCCATTTTATAGATTTTTTTGTAGTCCTTCAGGCATTTGTTTACCCAATGGCTGATAACTAGTATATTAGGGTATTATCCATACTTTTTGTAATGGTTCTTATGTTTTTAATATAGAGTATTTTAGCACTTATAGTCTCTAGTATAATACCATGTTCTGTCATACTCAGCGTCTAGAATGATATTACTTAATGTGAGTGTATTATTAAGGTGAAACCTTTTAAACATTTTAAACATTATTAGTCTTTTTTTTCATTATGTGCAGAATGCAATGTTCGTAAGCACCAATAGGGGGCTAAGAACAAGTGTTTATATGGTTATCTGGCTAACCAAGGAGTTACCAGGGCAGATGTCCAGTGAACCTGCCTTGTTTTTGACAAATCAGCTGTGAGCTTAGCTGTATATAAACACGGCATGTACGGTCATTATCCACACCCACAGATGATGTCGAATGAGTGACAAAACGCGTCTGTGTTGGATAGTATGACTGTCGATCAAGTGACATCATCACGTCGATCGTCACTAGCGTGCGCTAGTGTACCAGGACTTACAAACAGAGTCAGGCGGGAGACACCGTTCTGATAGCCCACAATCCCTGGACGTGATGAACTACTATATATGATGTATTGCCTTCTATTTCTTTTAATATTGTAAGTGCAATTTCAACTGATTATTGGAGTTTTAACAATAAATGGTCAAACGGTATTACGCTATTGGCTACCATTCCTTTTCTCCTGCATGTGAGTACCTGCTTGAGGGGATCTTATCCTTAGTGCTTGAGAGAAGAGAACCCTATTTTGTGATGATTCAAGGCTTATGTTCCAGCGCCGTCTGGTAAGAGTCATTTCAACAGGGGTGGTTATATATCCCCCTGCTTACTACACGAGTGGAGGTGTTGGTGGCAGATGGATAGGATTGGCTTTTCATTTTTTGCTGAATTCTTCCTTTTTGCTCTAACCACGGACTATTCTTTGGATTCTCTTCATTAAGACTTTGGACTTTTTTTGTTTTATAACACATTGCACTTTACAGTATAATATTTCTTGGGAGCGCTGCCTAATATATTGTATGTATGATATATATTGTGGTTTTAATAAACTGACTATATACAGTAAACATGCACAAAATGGGGAACACAGATAAACCAGGTAAACTCGAGATGCAATGAACAGATGGAAAGGGGGAACCAAAACTGAGATCAGGAACAAGAATAGCAGATAAGAGGCAGTAGGGCGCAGGATGCAGGGCAGGAGCAAGATCAGGGACAGGATCAGAATAAATGGAACGCAGTCTCTGGCAGCAAAGAAAAACACTGGAGTGAGAGACGCTAGTAGAGAAGCACCTAAATACCATCCCAACAGCCAGCATCAGGTAGAAAGACACAAACAGGTGGACACAAAAACAACATCCTTCCACTCTGGAAAGTACAGTGCCACCAGCAGGTGATTCAGGTCCTGACAGGTGCTTACAGTAGTCAATATGTATTCATTTATTTAAAATGTTATCCTTAAAAGGAAAATAAATTTAATTAACTGAAACTGCTTAAAATTTAGGTGGAATTAGACTTGAACAACACTTTAATTTGTCAGTCACTTATGTAAAGTCCATCCAAATGTATTATTCAATCTAACACTGCCCTCTCCACAGATTGACAATGTTTTTGTCCAATGGCGGATATGTTGCTCCTCCATAGAGGCTAGTAATGCACTTCCTGTCTTATGCCGCGTACACACGATCAATTTTCTTGCCATTTTTTTTCTTGCCGTTTTTCACGTAGTTTTTTTTCATGTTTCCTGTCAAGCCTGTCTTGCGTACACACGATCATTTTAAAAAACGATGAAGCAAAGCGCAGTGACGTACAACACGTACGACGGAACTCTAAAGGGGAAGTTCCGTTCTAATGACGCCACCCTTTGGGACGCTTTTGCTAATTCCGTGTTACCGCATGTTAGTAAAAGTTTGGTAAGAGACGATTCGCGCTTTTCAGTCTTCGTGCTTTGAAGATCGTTTTGTGGAGTTCAGTTTGTGCCTGTGGGTTCATATCTGTTTGGCAGTGCGTGTAGTCAGTTTGCATCTGTTTATTTAGTGTGGTCTGCTCTGCTCGTTCCTGTTTTTCAGCTTGTTCTTCATTGGCCTTGCTGTTCTTCCGTGCGTTCTTCTAGTTTGTTCTGTTCAGCCGACCGTTATCTAGCCATGTTGCGGCTATGTACTCGTCGTAGAGTTCGTGCTGTAGTTGGTGCAGGGGTTCATGCTGTATCCCGACTCCATGCCATGAGCAGGGTCAGGAGGAGTTCATGGACCAAGAATTGGTTGCTCCAGCGGCACCAATTCTGTCACATGCCTTTGTTGCGGGAGATCAGGGAGAATAATCCTGATGATTTCAGGAATTTTCTCAGGATGTCTGACCCCGTATTTCAGCATCTGTTGGCTTTGGTGTCCCCCTACATTACCAGGCAGGACACCGTTATGCGTGAAGTCATCAGTGCTGAGCAGAGGCTCATTGCCACGTTGCGATACCTGGCGACTGGGAGAAGCCTGCAGGACCTTAAGTTCTCCACAGGCATATCCCCCCAGGCTCTGGGTATCATTATACCAGAGACTTGTTCTGCCATCCTTCAAGTTTTGCAGGAGAACTATATTAAGGTAAGTGTTCTTCTTAAAAACTTCACATTGTATGTATTTTTGTTTTGGATACTTTTTATTTTGCTTTATTAGCAGTCCCTAATTCACATGATTCTTAGCTGCAGGGAATGTCCCCTTTCTCCCCATGTTTTTAATAGTAAAAGTTTGGGTTTTGAGGCCTACCTGTAAATTTGGCTTACCTAACCTCTCCAGCATGCTATCCTGGGACCATACCTACCTTGCCTAGTCATTTCCATGTATTTTATTCTATGTTCCATCGTAGTGCTTTACCCAAAACGCAACCTAAAGATTGCCTAGGAATGTTCCTTTTTTTATTACTTCATACAGAGTGTAACAGCCTTCATTTGTGATATTCCCAACTCATCTTCAACCCCCCCCCCCAATTTTTATTTATTGTTTTTTTTAGGTTTGTTGTTGCTTACTAATCTTTTTTTTTTTTTACAGTTTCTACCAATGTTGGACATGAATGTTTTTATGAAATCAGCTTTCAATGTTTCTGGCTCAAAGTATTAATTTATTCTTTCTTTAATTCCACAGTTCCCTTCTTCGCCACATGAATGGCAGAATGTGGCTTCCGAGTTAGCCCAGCGATGGAACTTTCCGAACTGTGGAGGAGCCATCGACGGCAAACATGTTCGGGTCGTCCCACCACCCCATTCGGGATCCTTTTATTATAACTATAAGGGGTTCCACAGCATCGTGATGATGGCAGTGGTGTCGGCCACCTACGAGTTCCTCTATGTGGACGTTGGCAAGAATGGCAGGATGTCTGATGGAGGAGTATTTGCCCAGACGGAGTTTGGGGAACGGCTCCTTTTGGATCTGCTGGCCTTGCCACCAGCGGAGCAGAATGTGGAGAGACTACCTTTTGTGTTTGTTGCGGATGAGGCGTTTGGCCTGGGACCCCATTTGATGAGGCCATTCCCGCAACGCACCCTCACCCCTGAGAGGAGGGTGTTCAATTATCGGCTGGCCAGAGCCAGAAGGGTGGTGGAAAATGCCTTTGGCATCGTGGCCAGCCGATTTCGCCTCTTCCTGACTTCCATCCACCTTGCCCCATACAAATGGAACCATGTGGTAATGAATTGCTGTGTGCTTCATAATTTCCTACGGGTGCATTCCACCAGTTATATAGCTTTGAGTGGGCCTGAGGCCTCTTTACTCAATCAAGAAACTTTAGTGGCCCTGGAACCTGGCCGTCCTGGCTTGGCCCCCCAACCGGACGTGAGGTCCGTAACCAATATGTGGAATATTTTATGGGTAGGGGGGCAATTGAAATGCCAGAAAATGTTTAAAATTTCGTTTTCAAATAAATACATTATTTTATGGAGTAAAGATTGGTTTGGTGTTTTCATTTTATAATGTTTTATGTTTCATGTAGGTTTACCTAGTGCACTTGTATTGCCATGTGTATTTATCATTCTTAATTAGCCTTCATTGTCAGTGTAAACACAAAACATTGATTAGTTCACTCAGCACCACATTTACATAATGAAGCCACAATTATTTGGAATGTAAAAATACCTTTATTTCTTTTTTTGGTGGTAAACTTCCTTTGAAATGTGGATGTTCCCTTAATTTTTGGGGTATTAAAACGCATGACCAGCCAATGAACTATATTCTAAAAAATTGTGAAAAAGCTAAACATGTGCTAGTCATTAAAGGGTAAAACAACAAAAAACCTTCCAAAACTCAGCAATTTAAACGTTCTTTGTGTAAAAACATTAGACATGCCCAAGCACAGCCATGATATTTTGGAGCCTTTCCTCCACCCGCTTGGTATTTGCCCTGATCTCTATCAAGTCTCCCTTAATTTTTTCGAGGTCACGACAGCAGACCATGAGGTATTGGATCAGGATCTGGGCACTGTGATGTGTCAACTTTTTGGGGTCTTCGGCCAGAACTGCACCTAAATGTAAAAAGAAAAATGTAGGATAGAATATGTAGGCCTACATCTATTTAACATGCATGTGTCTGGTTTCTCTCTGACCTGTTGTGGTGCCACTTTCCACTTCCACAACATCACGTTCCTCTCCATCCTGGGGTTCTGGGGGTATTGTTGTAGGTGTTGCAATTATCGGCTCATCTGAGGTAGCTATTGGAATCCCTAGGGAGATTGAAATAAAAGGTATAGTTTCATTAGTAGCGACTCAATTTTTCAAAAAAACTAAACATGATAAAATACTTTGTAAACATTCTTTTGAAGCCTGCTCCATTTTAAAATGGACCCCCAGTGCCAACCGGAACACATGATTGGATACATAGCCAAAACCATAGCATATACTTTTTAAACACAAATTTGACACATTGTAACACCCCAAAGTATCTACACAGGATCACCTGTGTGTGACACCCTCAAGCTTTTTGGCTTTAGGCCCACACTTGTACTACTGCGTTCAGATGTTTCATCAGCTGCTGAGCATTCACTCCCTTAACATTACCATGCATATCCTTTTTTCAAACAAACAAATGTCCTTTGGATTAGCACCTAAAAAATAAGTGATTACAAAATTTGCTCCCCCAAATAAAATAAAATACATGGGTGTTCACACTGGATGATCCTAAAACATCGTTTGAGGAACTGTACGGAGAAAGAGGTTTAATACGTCCGTTTACTGTGCGGACGAACCTGAAAGATGGTATCTTTCACTGTACTATATCAAAGTCAAAAATATACGACAGAATACAAGTAAATAATATGTACCATGGAAAATATTAAAAAATAACTTACTTTTTCCTAAAACTTTCTTGATTCTTTTGTATTGGTCGGGCTCCCGCAACTTCAGATCAGACCAACGTTTTCTGAGCTGTTCCTTCGTTCTGCACACCCCAAATTTTTTGCGAAGACTTTTGACCGCTTTGCCCATAATTTTTGCCTTGACCAGATTAGGCCTTTTATACGGCCCATGCTTGGCATCATAATCCTCCCTCTTCAAAATGGCGACCATCTCCACCATTTCCTCGAATGACATGTTGGATGCCTTATATCTCCTGGATCTGGATTTGGGCTCCTCTGGAATTTCCTCCTCTGTAGAGGTAATCTCAGCCACCTGTGTCTCCGCCATGTTTTGTTAAGCACTACGACGAGCGAGAAGGGGCGGGGAAAGTGCAATATCGAACGTCAGGGGCGGGGAAAGCGTGCAGAGTTTCACGCATGCGCAGTGTATATCAAGTGAAGATCCATGTCTCGAAAATACGTTCATTTGGTGGGAGAGGGAGTTAGCAACGAACGTCTTGACGAAGGTACCTAACAATTTAAGCATTTCAGGTTCATCAGACGAGGAGATTTGTGCGTAAAAAATATGTAGAAAATGCACATTTGAGGAATGTTGCCTGAAAAATATATATTTTGTGGTTTCTCGCTTTTACAGATATCATGAATACTTTCAAAAACCCGGAATTCATGGGGGAGTTCATAGACAAATGGCAAGAGCTACCTATACTATGGCAAACCAAAAGTGGTGCGAATAAAAATAAAGACGCCAGGAAAGCAGCACTGGAGAGCCTGCTTGCATTTGTGCAAACCAAGATACCCAGAACAACTCTCCAAGATGTGAAAACCAAAATAGCGACCATCAGAGGGACATACAGGACCCAGAGGACTATGGTCCTGAGGTCCCGGAGGTCAGGTGCTCCAGCAGATAAGGTTTATAAACCCAGTCTGTGGTACTACAGCAAGTTATCTTTCCTGGATGACCAGCTGGAAGTGAGGGAATCTCTGTCCACCCTTCCCCCCAGAGGTCAATCCAGCCTTCCTTGTAGCCAACCCTCCAGCCTTCCCTGCAGTCAGTCCTCCAGCCTTCCTGGCAACCCTGCTATGGCTTCCTCTGAGGATCAAGATGAGGTCCTTGAGGAGGCAGATTTGGATATATGGAGCCAGGTAAAGTATTGATATCTATATTTATATCTTACAAAATTGTAGAATTTAAATAGATGTTAGTATTGTTAGGTATGTAAACTTCTACCAATAAAGTTTTTTAAGAGCAAGATACAGTAGTGGCCTAATTTTATGTGGACAAGGCAACAAAACCAGGATGCGGAATCAATGAAAATGACATAACTTTTGACATTGATTTTAACAATGTCTAGAGGTGAACAATGTCTGTGAATGATGGTGGGCCAAAATAAATAATGTCCCTTTCTTTTTTTACAGCCAGAGCAGAGCCAGGAAGAGGGTGATGTTGGGGATCAGGAGGAGGCAGGGCCCAGTGGCACCCAGGAGGAGGCTGGGCCCAGCACAAGAGCCCAGATGCCTCCCCTGGTAGTTAAACCACGAGGGCCAAGGAGAGGTAGGCAGGTGGAGGAGGAAACCAGGGCCTTCATCAGAGAGGCAACAGCGGCCCTCAGAGAGGCACCCTCTGTTGATGAGGGATTTGCCGCAGTCCTCGCCCACAAACTAGGGCAAATGGACTTACGGCAAAAGGTGTATAGTGAGACCCTGCTTTTAAAAGTGATCAATAAGGGCTTGCTGGGTGAACTCACCATGTACAGCGATATAACGGAGGTTGTCCCTACTCCTCCACCTCCTCCTCCTACTACTCCTCCTGCCACAACCTCTCCTCCTGATCCCAAGCCTCCAAGGAAGAAACCAACCAAGGCTGCAGAGAAGGCTGGAGAGAAGGCTACAAGGAAGAGGAGAAAATAATGCCTGCTGTAGTACCACAGACTGGGGACATATAGGACTTATCTGCTGTGGCTCCTGACCTCTGGGAGCTCAAGACAAGATTGGGCTCCTTTTTTTTGGGATCTTCACATCTTGGATGGTTGTTGTGGGGTCAAAAGGATGCACAAATGCAAGCAGGCTCTCCAGTGCTGCCTTTCCCTTTAATTTGTTATGTTCCAAAATAAAGGTTGTTTTTTTTGCCTTTAAAAACTTGTCTATGTGATTTGTATTTCAAAAGAGAGCTTGCTAGGGAGCAGGCAGGGACATCTCAAATAATATTATTGTTATTATCAAGGGACACAAACCTCCCTGAGGCCAAATGAGACACATTTTGAAGGTTGGTGTGGTAACTTTACACAAGAATAATTTAAGCCAAAAAATAAAAAACAAGGCCCCAAAAATTATAAATACAATAGTTAAATATAATAAAAAAAAAAAAGGATATTTACATTATTTTATTATTATTAGTATTATTTAGGAGGGAGGTGCGGCTTAGAAATAATATTTTACAATCATTAGAGCAATTTGGAATTACTTTAGAAACAAGTTTGGCATAACTCTCAATGTCATTAGCAAAAGAAGGTAATTTTTAAGCATTATCAAAAGAAGAACGGAATGCGCAGCATTAAAGCGATGCTATTAATTCCACCGTGACGAATGTGCCATCTCCATTTCCAACATTAGCTTTACCAAAACGAGCGCTCCCGTCTCATAGTTGCTTCTGAGCATGCACGTTTCTTTTCACCTCGTGAAAGCATACACACTATCGTTTTTCACGTCGTTAAAAAAAACAACATGAAAAACGACGTGAAAAAAGAGAGCATGTCCGAAATTTTTAATGCCCGATTTTCACGTCGTTAAAAATGCTTTGGGGCATACACACGATCATTTTTCAGGGCCATTTTTAAAAATGGCAGTTTTAAGGGCATTAAAAACGATTGTGTGTATGGGGCATTAGGGTGGCTCCCACCTTAAGACAGAAAGTGCATTAATAGTCGTATCACTAGGTGAAAATGAAAAAAAATGAAAATGAATGCAGACACCACATCTAAGGATTGGAAAACTATTACAATTTTTGTTTTGGGGGTTTAGATACACTTCAAATTAAATTTAAAATCCTGTATTAGAAAATCAATAATTTGTTTAGTATATATTTACTAAATAAAATTAGGTTAGGACTTTCGATGTAAAACAGTACAATGATGTAAATAAATAACTCAGAGATACTGTATGCATTGTAAAATTCTTAAGGATAATCACACAACAACATTGTTGTATACAGTTTCAGAAAACTAAACAGACTAATGCTGTGTCTTCTGAAGTTACTTACTGTTTTAAAAAAGTAAAACAAAAAAAAAGTCTTATATGATGTATCTAGGTCTATTGGTATAATATGGTCCTCTGTCTTGTTTGTCAGTGAATGGCACAATGCATCGCTAGTCCTATGCATTTTATCCATTAAAAGTCCCTGCAGGGTAAAAATAGTTTTTCCATGGCAATTAATTATTCTGCCACTTGTTATCTAAGGAATGTATTATCTGGAATTTCAACAAACAGATTTTAATTGTTCATTGATATACAGTAAGTAGCAACATTTTATAGTTTTGCATAAACCATTTTTAAATATTTTTTCCTATTTAAAGTGGTTCTAAAGGCGGAAGATTTTACTTTAATTGATTTTATGCATTAAGGTAAAACATGTGCTGCATGCAGCTCCTCCCCAGACCCCCAAAATACTTACCTAAATCCAACAATGTGCATAAGAGCAGCGTCAGTCTCTGCTCTCTCTCCTCATTGGACAAATAGGCAGCAGCCATTGGCTCCCATTGATGTTGATGTCAATCACAGCCAGTCAGGAGAGCGAGGGGGCAGGGCCCGAGCCATGCTTTGTGTGTTAATGGACACACAAAGCTGGCTTGGGAGTGAGCATGCATGAGTGCCCCCAGATTAAGCAGATTGCTATGGGGGCACTTGGTGGGGAGAGGGGCCAGGAGCACCAGCAGGGGACCCCAGAAGAGGAAGATTGGGGCTTCTCTGTGCAAAACCATTACACAGAGAAAACAAATGCTCCTGCGCTCGAGAGGTTGCTGTGGGTGAACTCGAGAAGTGGGAGGAGGATTATTCACACACCACACCACTGCATCGGCTGTGCTGCAACTCTCAACAGGTCAGGGAGAACCCAGAAGAAATTCTAGAAAACAAGGACAGAGGGCGCACCAGCCTTGCGCATTACCTTTGCAACAAAAGATATTTTTATTGAATAAAATATTATATTCACAAACGAGCGATAAACTCAAGCGAGAAATTTTAAAAAGTCCATCAGTAACATCAGGAAGTCCTTGATGATGCCCAGGAGGAGGGGCGAAACGCGTCAACGTATTTCCGATTTCACTAACCAGTGACACAACTTCTGATATCTGTGGAACGCACGCCATACAGCGGCGAACCCGACACTTACTGATGCCTGTTTTACAGAGCCGTCTCGTGAGTGGAGTTTGTTTGATTGCACATTGATTTCAGTACCGGCAGTACTTCACTATTGTTTTTTTTATCTTTTGTTTTCCATTATGAATGATCTTTCTCGGTCCATCCACATGAATATCTGCATTGAAGCTTCTCCGAGAGTCCAGGTTTTACACATCAGATCTTTTAGATCACAGCCCTATTGGCCCCTAGACTGCAAAGCTGAGGGTCCATTAACTCTGGTGAGTGGGGTCGCAAGAGGGGAGCGTGGCACTTGAAAATCCTATCTTGAACCACAAAGCACTTTTGGAGCACTTAGCACTTTATTCATTATATGTATAGAATTTGGTAAATTGTCATGGTCAATAATTGACAAGCACATTGTCACTTTTGATGTTTTATATTCTGCCAGCGCTGTTAATTCACGTATTCATCCTTTAAGGTTCTAGCACCTTTGTAATAGCTGCTGCGGTCTACCATTTATTTGTTATTCACTGATCCATCTAGCGTGAGTTCTAGTCAGTAATACACATCAGTAACATCGTCCAACATGGTCTGCTGGCCGGTAAACTTGAGTGGGATGAGAGTAGTCCAAGTTTAGCTAACCTAACACTCAAGTTTACCGGCCAGCAGACCATGTTGGACGATGTTACTGATGGACTTTTTTAAATTTCTCGCTTGATTTTTATCGCTTGTTTGTGAGTATAATATTTTATTCAATAAAAATAACTTTTGTTGCAAAGGTAATGTGCAAGGCTGGTGCGCCCCCTGTCCTTGTTTTCTACAAAACCATTACACAGAGCAGGTAAATATAATATGTTTGTTATTTAAATAAAAATGTTGCCTTTAGAATCACTTTAAACCTATTTTACCTTTGAAATGTGAAGCCATCTTTTTTTTTTTTTTTGGATAGAGTAGGGATGGTTGTATGAGTTCTGGTACCGAACATATAGTATGTTGAGTTATAACATAAACGTCACTTACTGTTCTAAATTTATGTACACTTCTAGAATGTTGAATTAATGCCTCCTTCTGCTTGATCCAATCTCAAATTGGTAACCGCTGGCATTAAATGCATTGAGATTGTATATTTTTTTCTGTTTGATACTATCTGTATTAAAATAACCTTTCAATAAAGTTAAAGTTAAAAAACAAAAACAAAAACAAAAAACTTTTGTTTGGCTTTTACTGCCATCTAAGGCTATTTTAAATCGTGTGCCAATGAGGTTTAATTTATGTGAGAATTGCTTCTTTCCCCAGTAATGTAATAGTAAATCAAAAGTATGTCAATTGTAGGTAAAATGCACGTCAATAAACTCTAAGGTGAGGGTCAGGAATGGGTACATTATGGTGCGCACTCCTGACCAGCAGGCAAAAGGCACTGATCCTAGCAGACACACAGGGGTGCCAAAAATGGCATTCACACCCTTTGACAAAATGCCCACATTTTCATGCAAATGAAACCACAGGGTGCTATGCATTGCACTTTAAAAAAAAAGAGGTGTACAAAAAAGAGGTTTAGGGGCCTCTTTCCCCTTGTTTCTCATGGGTACAGCAGCCCATTCAAATGAGAGGGGCTGCTGTGTCTATGACTTACAAACCCCCATGCACAAGTGTGAACCTTCCCCAAAGGGGTATGTCTATTACAGTAATGGACATCATTTTGAATTGTACCTCAACATGCTAAAACACCTGTATTGTAGTGTGCCGCCACCAGGCATTCCACTACAGTGCATTGCTATGCATTTTATAACAAAAAAAAGGGGCATGTGCAATTTAAAGCATACTGAGGCCCATTTGCAGCCCATTTGACATATACAGTATACAGAATATATACATATATAGATACATTTAGATATCTATTAGAGATAGGCTGAATCCCCCCCCCCTGTTAGGTTTTCAGCAGAACTCCTAAACAGGGCAAAAGTTGTAACCCGAATGGTGAACCCCATTGAAGTCTATGGGAGCCGAACAAGAAAAATCAAAAGTGACAATTTTGAAGGCTTATGTGCAAGTTATTGGTCATAAAAGGGGTATGAGGGCCTGGGTATTGCCCTGAGGAACATGTATCAATCAAAACATTTTTTTTTTTTAAACTGTAATTTTTTTAGGAGCAGTGATTTTAATGATGCTTAAAGTGAAACAATAAAAATCAAAAATGCATTTAAATATAGAGCCTGGGGGATCCCCTTAGTCTGCCTGTAAAGTGGCACATATGTAGCACATATAGAGCATGCTGCAGCAAAAATGAAATTTCTAAAGAAAAAAAAAAACATTTAAATCACAATTAAAAAAATCACATTTAAAATGACTTGCGGTTGCAATTTTTGGCACCCGGCTTTAAAAAAAATTGTTTTAAAAAAATGGCATGTGGTCCCCCAGTCCATATCAGGCTTTTTTGGTCTGCTATGGATTTTAAGGGGACCCCCACGTCAAAACAAAAATGCCATAGGGCCCCCCAAAATACATACCAGACCCTTATCCGAGCATGCAGCCTGGCAGGTCAGGAAAGGGGGTGAGCGAGCAGCCCCCCTCCTGAACCATACTAGGCCACATGCCCTCAACATGGGGGGTGCTGTTGATGGGGACAAGGGCCTGATCCCCACAAGAGTTGCCTGTGGTTGTGGGGGTCTTCGGGCAGGGAGCTTATCAGAACCTGGATGCCCCCTTTAACAAGAGGGCCCCCAGATCCTGGCACCCACCCTATGTGAATGAGTATGTACATAGTACCCCTACTCATTCACCAAAAAAGTGTTAAAAAGTAATATAAACACAGAGACAGTTTTTGGCAATTTCTTTATTAAAAAATAAAAAAACAGTGTCCCCGTTGTAAATCCATCATCAATCACACCGTCCGCCGCACCCAATTGCGTTGCTGCTCGCTGCTGCACTTTAGGTAGCATTGTTACTGTTTATGTTGATCTGGATGTTAGATGCCATCTTATACCTAGTCTTTAGTGACAATCTCTTATGCTAATTAATGTTATTGCCATTGTCAATCTGTTTCAAGCTTGCTTTGTTATTAATTGCATTGGGTGATAATACATCAAGTTAACTACCACAGAGTACAACGTATTACTTTCAGTGACTTTCTGTGTTATTGTATGTTTGTAAACTCAACCAAGTGTGTCAGAGAGGTTGAGGCTCTTGAGAAGGTTGAGGCAAAGAATGAGAGAACCCGTCCTATTCAGCAGCCCCTACAGGGATAGCGCTACATGCGGGGGGCTCATCCAGGATCCCACTGTTCTGAGTGCCTGTGATCAAGCTGGAATGGCTTGCATTTTCCATTTTTTATTTAGACGATGATGTAGACATCTGAAAAGTGACCATCATCCTCTGTAGGAAAGTGTATAGAAGACTTGAGAGCCCAAAAGTCACCTACGGATTTAGGTGAGTATTTTTGGGCATTTAGAATAGATACTTTTAAAAAATGAACAAAGTAATTTTTTTTATTATTATTACTACTTTGTTGTTTTTTTAAACAATTATCAAATAAAGTTTTTTGTTTCTTTATAAAATGTAGTTTTCACATATTTAATTTGTTGCATCTCAGTGCTACTGATCACCTCTGACTTTTTTCAAACTTTTCTCAAACCATGTCTATATGCACTTATGTTCTGGTAATGAGAACAGTGAATCATTCCTGCTCAATGAGTGTCATCATGGCTGCTTGTTTTCTCCATATGGAGTACATGAGGGAGGGCGGCAATGAAGGGCACAATTGGAAGGCAGTCACTCTTTAACAGTAAGAGCCTGAACAAGAAATTTCATGACATGATCCTCCATGGACTACTTTATTGAAAGCTGTCGATATAAATACAGATTAAACAACTTGTTCAATTATATGACATTAAAAGGGTAAATCTTATGTTATTTCAGTGATTTGGTTTATTTACTGTACACCTAAATATAAATCTCACCTTTACTATGGTGATATGAGTTTCTAAACTGCCAAGACTGAGGCGGAGAGGCAAGCAGATGACGGCACAATTTCCACCCCTGCCAATCAGAGGAAACATTGTATTCATTGTGAAAAAAAAGGCTTTTATAAATGATAGAGAAGCATTCAGTCCATCTTTTACTTAATTCTGGCAGTAGACAGGAAGTTGCCTGTAATGCTGCAGGAACACAGTGCCTCATACTGTATGCAGCAAAGGTTTGTACAGTGCATTACAGCACACAAGTGTCCTCATCAGTTTGTAATGGAAAGAATTAATTTTGGCCAGCTTGCATGCAAATCTAGGAAGACAATTGTCAGCTGACGGGTAGAAGTGATCAAGTGGCTATACATTTTCCCCACCCCAAAAACTCCCTGCCATATTTCCCATGCTCTGTTCTCCCATCTGCAGGCCCAGGAACCGCATGGTGGGTGATTTTGGGTAGAGGGGAGGGAGACCTGTGAACATCAAATCGCTGCTCTTGCCTACCCAGTAAGAACCTGTAAAACAGCATGCATTGCATCACTTTTGTATTCTTCAGCTGTCACTTTCTGTTCAAAAAAGAGAACATGAGATATTAGGGGTCTAAGAGACACCTGATGTCTTAATAAAGATAACCTGTCACAACAATATTTTATCACATGAGGGCATTTTGGTAAAGTTTTAGTGGAAAAAAGTCTAAAAACTAAAGCTACACCCAAGCACTTAAATCCCATGTACAAGCACATACAAACCTACATATAAAAATGTTGATTGTGCTTCACATGTTACATATCACCATGCATGTTGAGATAAGAGAAATAATTTCAGGTTTGTTTCACTGTATATAGTAAGGCTAAACTGAATACATGTATATCCTTTCAAAGCATTGCCTATTGAAAATGTGGAGTACCAAAGTTTGTCGCCTTTTAAGGAGCACACACATATTTAAGACTTGACAGGTTGGGTATATATTTATTAGAGGACAACCTTGTGTTTTATATTTTAGCAAAAAATTGGCAATATATTGTGTTTGTGTGCCCTCAAATGAACTGTAGTCTATTTTTTATTGAAAATTTCTACAAATATTGTATGACATAAAGGAGTGGAACTACCACTATTATATTGCCTAGGGTCCCTGCCCTTTAGGGTCTCAGCACTAGGGGGGTTAAACTAATCTTTAGGCCTAAAATATTTTTTTAAATACATGCACAAAATGCAAAAACAGCGCTGCCTGAAAAAAAGGGTTAAATTGAGAGAGGATTAAGTTAAGATTATGCCTTTTTTAGTTAGTTCTTATGTATCAGTCTCCATGCACAGTGCTGAGAGTAAGTCAGTTTAGAAGAGTCAGAGGTAAATGAGGAAGAGAATGACCATGTTTAATTGGGGTACTGTATATGATAATTCCTTTGCAAGATAAAAAAAAAAATCATTTTTTAAATGGGTACTACACAATTATGAATGACTGCAGAGGAGGATCGAACCGTATTTTTCATAAATCAAAAAATAAAAAACTATAAAAATCCCTATTTCTTCATTTTTCGTACTATATTTCCTGTACAGAGCAAAAAAAAATAAAAAATACTTATATATCCTGCCACCTTTTCTGCTAAACGTTACTCTGTTGATGAGAGGAGGTCCACCAAAGTCTGCCAGGAAACCCACACATGGTTCCTTGTTCTGACCTCAAGGACACTGCAATGTCCTGTAAAAATATGGAGGTTGTGGTGACAATACAATTAGAGCTATGGGCACCTCAGGAGATCAACATTCCCCGATGTTTTGGTTTCCCAGTAAACTTTGAGGGACCATTCTTCATCACCGGAGTGCTGATAGCAGTTCAGATGGCAGAAAGGTAAGTATTCTCTCTCCTCCTTTGTAGTCATCCATAATTTTGTTGTACCCATTGTAAAAAATAAAATAAAAAATTCTTGTTGCAGAGGAATAATCCTCTATCCCAATTTAACATGGTCACTCTCTTTCTCATCTGACTCCACTAAACTGACTTGTTTTAGGGGCGTTGTTTCTGGGCTGACGCTGCAGGTGAACACTGATCTTTAGAGATCCTCTGCCTCTCCAGCATACACAGAGGCTACAAACAAATGATCGGGCCAACACCCAAATCACCAGTCTGGCACAAGTTCCTTCACACATGGGCGACATGCCCAATGCCAGAAAACCCCTAATCAGCCCCAAACGCTAAAGGATTTTTACCCGGCCCGGAGCTCAACAGGCCACCAAGATGGCACCGGCGGTGCTCAGAGCCCTCTCTTGAGCATGATAACAACACCGGGCCATACATACCGGAGTGTAGGTTCTCCATGCCCCTATATTAGGGTGACCCAGGTGAGTCCTCACCTCCTCACTCTCCTTCCTCTAAAAGCCCTATAAAATCAAAACCCAGGCTAGATTAACCTTCCTGCAGCCTGTCAGCTTCTGCAACTCTCACTCTCCCTATGCCAGCTTTGACTCTCCAGTCTGCTATAGAGGCTTTCCCTGCTAGTGACAAGGCAGTATCTAAACTGGCCATGAAAAATATGCTTTTTTCTTTGAGACAGAATTTATGTGTGTATTTTTTAGCAGTCATAACCCCAATCTCTCATGCTGTGCAAGACCATGAATAGGGATGAGCTTCGTGTTCGAGTCGAACATACGTTCGACTCGAACATCGGCTGTTCGATCGTTCGACGAAGATCGAACGATTTGGGCCGTTCGCGCCAAATTCGAGTGACGCGAACGGCCCACAATGCACTACGCCATCGCAGTGTCATCCAGGCGCTGTGATTGGCCAAGCATGCACTGTGACCCCGCATGCTTGGCCAATCACAGCGCCGGCAGCGAGGAGAGCAATGATTGGCCACAGGCAGGATGCCTGTGGCCAATTATTGCTGAGGGTGTTTAGTACACGCCCCACACTATAAAAGGCCGCCAGCACGGCGGCCTAGTGTAGTGTGTTCCGGAGCAGGGATAGAGCAGCATAGGCAGGGACAGTGACTGTTATTTCTTTCTTGCTTAACCTGGATTCCTTTAGTTTAGGGAAAGAGAAGGATAGGTAGGGAGAGTGTCAGTGTGTTTTGTGCTTGTGCTATAGTGTGCTTAAAAAAAACATTTATTCTAGGGACAGAAAACTGTAGGTAGGGACAGTGTCAGTTTCTTTCACTCTGCAAGTCCTTGTTTCCAGGGACCTGGAAGGACAGTGAGTGAATTGTCCTTGTGCTATATTGTGCTTAAAAAAACATTTATTCTAGGGACAGAAAACTGTAGGTAGGGAGAGTGTCAGTTTCTTTCACTCTGCAAGTCCTTGTTTCCAGGGACCTGGAAGGACAGTGACTGAATTGTCCTTGTGCTATATTGTGATTAAAAAAAACATTTATTCTAGGGACAGAAAACTGTAGGTAGGGAGAGTGTCAGTTTATTTCACTCTGCAAGTCCTTGTTTCCAGGGACCTGGAAGGACAGTGACTGAATTGTCCTTGTGCTATATTGTGATTAAAAAAAACATTTATTCTAGGGACAGAAAACTGTAGGTAGGGAGAGTGTCAGTTTATTTCACTCTGCAAGTCCTTGTTTGCAGGGACCTGGAAGGACAGTGACTGAATTGTCCTTGTGCTATATTGTGATTAAAAAAAACATTTATTCTAGGGACAGAAAACTGTAGGTAGGGAGAGTGTCAGTTTATTTCACTCTGCAAGTCCTTGTTTCCAGGGACCTGGAAGGACAGTGACTGAATTGTCCTTGTGCTATATTGTGATTAAAAAAAACATTTATTCTAGGGACAGAAAACTGTAGGTAGGGAGAGTGTCAGTTTATTTCACTCTGCAAGTCCTTGTTTCCAGGGACCTGGAAGGACAGTGACTGAATTGTCCTTGTGCTATATTGTGATTAAAAAAAACATTTATTCTAGGGACAGAAAACTGTAGGTAGGGAGAGTGTCAGTTTATTTCACTCTGCAAGTCCTTGTTTCCAGGGACCTGGAAGGACAGTGACTGAATTGTCCTTGTGCTATATTGTGATTAAAAAAAACATTTATTCTAGGGACAGAAAACTGTAGGTAGGGAGAGTGTCAGTTTATTTCACTCTGCAAGTCCTTGTTTCCAGGGACCTGGAAGGACAGTGACTGAATTGTCCTTGTGCTATATTGTGATTAAAAAAAACATTTATTCTAGGGACAGAAAACTGTAGGTAGGGAGAGTGTCAGTTTATTTCACTCTGCAAGTCCTTGTTTCCAGGGACCTGGAAGGACAGTGACTGAATTGTCCTTGTGCTATATTGTGATTAAAAAAAACATTTATTCTAGGGACAGAAAACTGTAGGTAGGGAGAGTGTCAGTTTATTTCACTCTGCAAGTCCTTGTTTCCAGGGACCTGGAAGGACAGTGACTGAATTGTCCTTGTGCTATATTGTGATTAAAAAAAACATTTATTCTAGGGACAGAAAACTGTAGGTAGGGAGAGTGTCAGTTTATTTCACTCTGCAAGTCCTTGTTTCCAGGGACCTGGAAGGACAGTGACTGAATTGTCCTTGTGCTATATTGTGATTAAAAAAAACATTTATTCTAGGGACAGAAAACTGTAGGTAGGGAGAGTGTCAGTTTATTTCACTCTGCAAGTCCTTGTTTCCAGGGACCTGGAAGGACAGTGACTGAATTGTCCTTGTGCTATATTGTGATTAAAAAAAACATTTATTCTAGGGACAGAAAACTGTAGGTAGGGAGAGTGTCAGTTTATTTCACTCTGCAAGTCCTTGTTTCCAGGGACCTGGAAGGACAGTGACTGAATTGTCCTTGTGCTATATTGTGATTAAAAAAAACATTTATTCTAGGGACAGAAAACTGTAGGTAGGGAGAGTGTCAGTTTATTTCACTCTGCAAGTCCTTGTTTCCAGGGACCTGGAAGGACAGTGAGTGAATTGTCCTTGTGTTATATTGTGATTAAAAAAAACATTTTTTCTAGGGACAGAAAACTGTAGGTAGGGAGAGTGTTTTTTTTCTTTCACTCTGCAAGTCCTTGTTTCCAGGGACCTGTAAGGACAGTGAGTGAATTGTCCTTGTGCTATATTGTGCTTAAAAAAAACATTTATTCTAGGGACAGAAAACTGTAGGTAGGGAGAGTGTCAGTTTATTTCACTCTGCAAGTCCTTGTTTCCAGGGACCTGGAAGGACAGTGACTGAATTGTCCTTGTGCTATATTGTGATTAAAAAAAACATTTATTCTAGGGACAGAAAACTGTAGGTAGGGAGAGTGTCAGTTTATTTCACTCTGCAAGTCCTTGTTTCAAGGGACAGAGAAGGACACCTGAAGGTAGCCCTTATTGCTTTTTTCCCATCTCCCTGCAGGCCATCTATTAGAATGTCTGGAAGGCAAACAAGGAGAGGCAGACAGTCAGGAGGCAATAAAAGAGGGCAAGCAGGCTCTGTGTCTGGGGGCAACAGTGCTGGTCGTGGACGCGGTGCATTGTCATCAGCACATGGCCATGGGACACGCTTGTCCTTCTTTTCGGCAGCTGGACATGTTGAGCCACATCATGCCGAAGACTTGGTAGAGTGGATGACCAAGCCCTCCTCCTCCTCCTCATCCTCTCTCACCCAGGCTCAGGGTACTGGAAAAGCAGCTGCCAAAGCGTCGTCTTCCCTGGTATCAATGTCAGACAAATCATCAGTCACTCCTTCCCTAGACCCACCATGTCCTCCTCCTGAGGAGTCCCCCGAACTGTTTCAGCACAGTGTTGGGTACATGCTCCAGGAGGATGCCCAGCGTTTCGAAGGGTCTGATGATGAAACCCAGCTAGAGGAAGGCAGTAGCGTGAGAGCAGACAGAGGGGATGCTCAAGAAGGACACCAATCTGGCAGTCATGTTCCAGCAGCTGCAGCATACTGCCAGATTGGCTCCAGTGATGAGGAGGGAGGGGATGATGAGGTCACTGACTCCACGTGGGTGCCTAATAGGAGAGAGGAGGAGGAGGAGGATGAGGAGGAGGCACATCTCCAACGAGGCAGGATGCCCTTTGGTGGCCAGCGTAAGGGCAGTACACCGACGGAATCACACCGCAGAGCTCCGCCTGTGCAGGGCGCTGCCTCTGCCCGTCATTCAAAAAGTTCTTTGGTGTGGGCCTTTTTTGAGGCTAGTGCATCAGATCGCACAGCTGCTGTTTGCAACATATGTCTCAAGCGTATATCGCGTGGCCAAAACATCAGCCGCTTGGGTACCACATGCCTGACCAGACATATGTTGACCTGCCATGCAGCTCGTTGGCAAGCCTACCTCAAAGACCCACACCAAAGAACAAAGCGGACCTCTCCTTGCACCGCATCAGCTGGGATCTCCAACCCCACTATAACTTCAGTCCTCTCTGAAACATGCACTGAGAGGAATGAAGGTGTAGAATTAGGTGTGTCACAGCCAAGTACTTGCGCCCACTCTGCTAGCAGTACACCGACGTCCGATTCTAGCAGGCAAATTTCCCTGCCCCAGCTGCTGGACCGTCGAAAGAAGTTCACTCCCAGCCATCCACATGCCCAGCGGTTGAATGCTAGCTTGGCTAAATTGCTAGCGCTTCAACTGCTGCCTTTTCAGTTGGTAGACTCGGCCCACTTCCGTGAGTTTGTGCAATGTGCAGTTCCTCAGTGGCAGGTTCCCAAACGCCACTTTTTCTCACGGAAGGCTATTCCGGCTCTCTTCCGGCATGTGGAAGGCAATGTCTTGGCCTCGCTGGACAGGGCGGTCAGCGGTAAGGTGCATATTACCGCTGACTCATGGTCCAGCAGGCATGGACAGGGACGTTACCTTTCTTTCACGGCCCATTGGGTCACTCTTTTGGCAGCTGGGAAGGATTCAGGACAAGGTGCAGTAGTGTTGGAGGTTGTCCCACCGCCACGCCTCCAAAATGCTACTACTGGTTGTGACACACCTCTCTCCTCCACCCCCTCCTCTTCTTCTTCCTCCATGGCCTCTTCCTGTGGTTTGTCCTATGAACCAGCGGTGCTCCGTAGCCGTTCACGGGGCTACGCAAGTACGCAGGCAAAAAGATGCCATGCCGTGCTTGCGCTGGTGTGTTTGGGGGACAGAAGCCACACTGGGGCAGAGGTCCTGTCTGCTCTGCAGGGCCAGGCCGAGAGGTGGTTGACGCCACGCCAGCTTAAGCCAGGAATGGTGGTTTGCGACAATGGCACCAACCTCCTCTCCGCCCTCCGACAGGGACAACTGACCCATGTGCCCTGTGTGGCTCACGTCCTTAACCTGGTGGTGCAGCGCTTCTTGGGCAGGTACCCGGGCTTACAGGATGTCCTGAGGCAGGCCAGGAAAGTCTGTGTGCATTTCCGCAGATCTTATAATGCCAGTGCTCGCCTGGCTGAGCTGCAAAAGGAGTTGAACCTGCCCAAGAACCGCCTTATATGTGACATGCCCACCAGGTGGAACTCAACGTTGGCCATGCTGCAGCGGCTGCACACGCAGCAGAGGGCCATCAATGAGTACCTGTGCGACTACGGCACCAGGACAGGGTCAGGGGAGCTTGGTTTTTTTTCTCCACGCCAGTGGGGCATGATCAGGGATGCATGCACTGTCCTGGCACCATTTGAGGAGGCCACGAGGATGGTGAGCAGTGACAGTGCATGCATCAGTGACACTGTACCTCTTGTCCACCTGTTGGAGCACACGCTGCGTGGAATAATGGACAGGGCACTTGAGGCAGAACAGAGGCAGGAAGAGGAGGACTTCCTTGCCTCTCAAGGCCCCCTTTACCCAGACAGTGTTCCTTCTGTCCCACCCATCGCACAGGAAG
Organism: Rana muscosa; assembly: GCA_029206835.1. NCBI lineage: Eukaryota > Metazoa > Chordata > Amphibia > Anura > Ranidae > Rana > Rana muscosa. The sequence goes on along the minus strand of CM055118.1, from coordinate 361,565,018 downwards.
AGGAGGAGGAGGAGGAGGAGGAGGAGGAGGATTGTGTCAGCATGGAGGTGGAGGCTGGCACTCAGCATCATCAGCAGCAGTCTTTTAGGGATGATTTACAGTCCCAAGAAACCAGTGGACTTGTACGTGGCTGGGAGGAGGTGGCTGCGGATCATGTCGTCCTTAGTGACCCAGAGGACTCCGGAGCGAATGCCTCAGCAAACCTACGCTGCATGGCCTCCCTGATCCTGCAAAGTCTGCGGAAGGATCCTCGTATTCTTCGGATCAAGGAGAGGGACCATTACTGGCTGGCCACTCTCCTTGATCCACGGTACAAGGGTAAGGTTGCGGACCTTATGTTACCGTCGCAGAGGGAGCAGAGGATGAGACAACTCCGGGAGGCCTTGCAGAAAGGTCTGTGCAACGCGTTCCCAGAGACTGGGAGGTTGCAAACTCCTGGTCCTGGACAACGAGTTGCTGAGGCTTCGGCCAGTCAAAGAAGGAGCGGTGGGGAAGGTGGCCGTCTGACCGATGCGTTCAGACAATTCTTTAGTCCGCAGCCCCAAAGTATGATCGGTTCCAGCAACCATCGCCAGCGTCTGATAAACATGGTGCAGGAATATCTAGGGGCAAGGTCAGACTTGGACACCTTCCCCACCGAAAATCCTCTGGCTTACTGGGTCTTGAGGATGGATCACTGGCCAGAGCTTGCACAGTATGCAATTGAGCTACTGGCCTGTCCTGCATCCAGCGTTCTTTCGGAACGCACATTCAGTGCTGCTGGAGGATTTGTCACGGATCACAGGGTGCGCCTGTCCACCGACTCGGTTGATCGACTGACTTTCATCAAGATGAACCAGTCTTGGATCACCACCAGCTACCACACACCTGATGCTGATATAACAGACTAATTGATTTTAACATGTCACATCCCTTCAAGACTGATGCTGATGCTGAGTGCCTGTGCTGTTATGTTGACTGGCTATCCTCCTCCTCCGAGTCCTCAATGATACGATTGATGATGATAGCTTGTAAGATCATTTTTGTTTATGGGTGCCGCCACCAGTGCCTAACGCCCAATTTTTCAGCCCCTGTTTAACAGGGGCGTGTAATTACAATTTTTGAAGCAATACTTTGCAACAGGGCTCATTGCTGTGCTCCAAGTACAGTATCTGTGAGGAGTTGCAGTGTTGTGCCACCAGTGCCTAACGCCCAATTTTTCAGCCCCTGTTTAACAGGGGCGTGTCATTACAATTTTTGAAGCAATACTTTGCAACAGGGCTCATTGCTGTGCTCCAAGTACAGTATCTGTGAGGAGTTGCAGTGTTGTGCCACCAGTGCCTAAGGCCCAATTTTTCAGCCCCTGTTTAACAGGGGCGTGTCATTACAATTTTTGAAGCAATACTTTGCAACAGGGCTCATTGGTGTGCTCCAAGTACAGTATCTGTGAGGAGTTGCAGTGTTGTGCCACCAGTGCCTAAGGCCCAATTTTTCAGCCCCTGTTTAACAGGGGCGTGTCATTACAATTTTTGAAGCAATACTTTGCAACAGGGCTCATTGCTGTGCTCCAAGTACAGTTGCTGTGAGGGGTTGCAGTGTTGTGCCACCAGTGCCTAAGGCCCAATTTTTCAGCCCCTGTTCAACAGGGGCATGTAATTACAATTCTTGATCTAATAATTCACAGCAGGGCCCATTGCTGCACCCACCAAGAGTAACTGTCAGGGCTTACAGTGTTGTGGCACCAGCACCACCATCAAAGGCCCAATTTTTACTACCACTGTTCAACAATTATATGTAATTAAAATTCCTGATATAATAGTTGACAGCAGGGCGTTCCAGCACCAACCAAGAGTAACTGTGAGTGCTTACAGTGTTGTGCCAACACCAACAACTAAGGGGCCTATTTCTGCAGAGTATATACGGCAGGTCCCTACTTTCAAACATCCAACTTACAAACGACTCCTACTTGCAAACGCAAGAAGACAACAGGAAGTGAGAGGAAATCTACCACTAGGAAGGAAAATTCTCTCCTGTAAGAATAAATATGGGAGAAAGGTGTCTCCTCTGTACTGATGCTTTATCAGCAATCCTTGTTTCAAGAAAAACACCACATTTCAAAAACAGTTGTCATTGGGACGGAAAGTGAGGTGAAATGTTCTGAACAGGGGCACAGACAGCAAAACAAATGTTACAGGGGTGATAACCCTTACCTATGTTTTCCAAAAAGTTTAAAAATAGATTTTTGGTCTGGAGCTACACTTCAACAATGTACCTGTTCAAAATTACAAACAGACTCTACATAAGAACAAACCTACAGTCCCTGTCTTGTATGCACCGCCTGTATAGGGCTGTTCAGAGTATATAGGGCCTTTTTTATTTTATGTGCGGGGTTCCCCTTAATATCCATACAAGACCCAAAGGGGCTGGTAATGGGCTGGGGTAGGGGGGGGGTCATGGGGTAGCTATGCCATTTTTCTTAAAGAATTTCATCCATATTACCGGGACCAGACATTACATTAAAGCCGCAAGCAGTTTTAAATGGCTTTTTTTTCCTTTAGAAGTGTCATTTTGTGCAGGGACAGTTCTAAACACGGGAAACACGTGGCACTTCACAGGCATACTTTAGACACCCCCCAGGTACGATATTTAAAGGAATATTTGACTTTTTTTTTTTCACTTTATGCATCATTAAAATGACTGCTCCCGAAAAACGACCGTTTTTAAAACTTCTTTTTGCATTGATACATGTCCCCTGGTGCAGAACCCGGGTTCCCAAACCCTTTTTAGGACAATAACATGCATAATAGTTGTTATAATTAGCACTTTAGAATTCGAACGTTCGCATCCATTGTATTTAATAGGGTTCTAATGTTCGTTCGAACTTTCGGTCCGTTCGCGGGTTCTGGTGCGAACCGAACCCGGGGGTGTTCGGCTCATCACTAACCATGAACAAAGACTTTCTCATGTGGAGACATGGCACATAATGTTCTAGTGGACACTCATAACCACCACAATACAGAATTACCACTATTGAAATAGAAAATAGCAGATCTAGAGGACTGCATGAGAAGGAATAGTATTAAGTTCAGTGGTATTCCAGAATCAGCCGCTCCTGACACCCTAGTCCCATACTTCCAACAATTAATGAGACACTACCACTGATCAATTTCTGACCTAGAAATGGCCATTGGCAGGGCACACAAGATCCCCAAATCTGACTTCCTGCCCGCATCTGTCCCTAGAAAAGTGTTAGTGAGGATACACTTTTATCACATAAAAGAGAAACTCGTGCATTCTGACTCTTCCAGCCTCACATGCAGGCATAAAACTATATGCTGATCTTTCCAAAATGATGCTACTCAATAGAAATAAGCGGGTCTCCATCATTAAGGCCTTGAACAACAATGGCATGGGATACCAGTGGGGCTTCCTGACCAAACTCACAATCAAATGACAGGGAAAGTCTTTTACTATGCAGAGAAAAGGCAGGTGATCCATTGAGACCCATAAATGCCATACCCATGCCTCCATCCCTGGTACATTGAAAATGAAAAGAGAAAATGGGCTGTGGGACTTTAAATGAGGCATGGATGGGCGTAGGAAAAAGTCTAGGATATCAAGAATGAGTAGACATCACTGTCCCGTTGGGGAATAGTCTGTAGCCATATATACATGCTGCATAGTCAGTCTAAAGAATGGAGATCAAGGCATGGATATAAATATAAAAATATATTGTATCATGGTAAAAGTACACATGGATCATGCAAACAAAGGCATAGTATAAATAGGGGTTATCACAAAAACATGATCAAAATTCACTGTTGAGACATGGCTGAAGCAAGTAATGACAGTTAAATGGACATACAGAAACAGTGAAAATGATTATCCGGTTAAAAAGTCAAGAATACACTTAATAGATTCATAGTTGGGCAAGCTTTACTTGACATGCCAGAGCATGGACTCATGGATGGGCATGGGGAAAAGGGTCTAAGATATCAAAAATTGGTAAACATCACTGTCCCGTTGGGGAGTGGTCTGTAGCCAGGTATACATGCTGCATAGTCAGTCTAAAGAATGGAGATCTGTATCATGGTAAAAGTACACATAGATCATGCAAACAAAGGCATAATGTAAATAGAAGTTATCACATAGACATAATCGCAATTCATTGTTGAGACATGGCTGGAGCAAGTAGTGACAGTTAAATGGACATACAGAAACAGTGAAATTAATTATCCAATTGAAATGTCAAGAATACACTTTGTAGATTCGTAGTTGGGCAGGCTTTACTTGGCATCCCTGAGCATGGACTCGACACGTTTCTTGGCGTTTAAAGCCAGTCATCAGGAGTGGGGTGCATGTCATTTGACTACAAGGGGAGATGGATAGACAGATCAAATAAAGTCTTGAAAAAATTATGTCATATTTGAAACAGAATAAGGTAGTCTGATACGTTACCAATGGCAAAACCCGGAATGGGGTTGTCCCAAGCATTTGAAATATGGTGTAGAGTGGTGGTCCTGGATACAGTGTCTCACCCGGGGCTGAGGCGGGGAAGGCCCCCCAATAAACACTTCAACGGCCACTCGATCAAGAGGAGAGTCAAAGAGAAGATGGCATGGGACATCCATCAAGGAGAAACCCGGACAGCCACGGCACAGCACCAAACTGACGGAGAGGCACAGACAGGGTGCAAGGGCAGAATGCTGGTGAAGGGATGGAGAAATGAAAATGAGCAATGAGTGAAAAAGAAGGTTGAATGGTTTGAGAACCAAAATTAGAATGTGATTGGGGGAAGGGAGGGGAAGGAAAAACAAAAAACAAAAAGGGAGCAAAGGAAGAGGGGAGTGAATATGTAAATGATGTGCTGGTGGATGCCTGATGGGAATAATGTGTAATGGGTACTGGGAGAAATTGAACAAAAAAGGGGGTTAATGATATAACATGACTGAAAGGGTTAACAGCCAAAGTTGGCAAATCAACTGAGTGTTGGTGTAAATAAATCTGGTTTGAAAAAAAGCCAAACCAGATCCCCAAAAATGCTAAATAGCGATGAAATTAAATGTATGTTTGAAGCAGTGTGAGCAGAGTGCAAGGCAAAATGTAAAAAAGCAGGTAAAAAGAGTATATATGTAAGGAATACTATGTGAATCCTGAAATAAGGATTGGAAATTACCTTGAAATGTAGAGAAAGAGAGAAACTGGAACCTCTCATCAGATGGATGTCTGTGAAGTGAAGCTCCCCAGGTGGCTACCGGATAAATGTCCACAGTAAGGGGCGTATCTCCGCCAGCATCATGTGACGCATGAGCCAGGTGTGGGGATGGAAAGAGCCACGCCCGAGATGCAAATGAGATGCAAGTAAAGCCTGCCCAACTACGAATCTACAAAGTGTATTCTTGACATTTCAATTGGATAATTAATTTCACTGTTTCTGTATGTCCATTTAACTGTCACTACTTGCTCCAGCCATGTCTCAACAATGAATTGCGATTATGTCTATGTGATAACTTCTATTTACATTATGCCTTTGTTTGCATGATCTATGTGTACTTTTACCATGATACAGATCTCCATTCTTTAGACTGACTATGCAGCATGTATACCTGGCTACAGACCACTCCCCAACGGGACAGTGATGTTTACCAATTTTTGATATCTTAGACCCTTTTCCCCATGCCCATCCATGAGTCCATGCTCTGGCATGTCAAGTAAAGCTTGCCCAACTATGAATCTATTAAGTGTATTCTTGACTTTTTAACCGCATAATCATTTTCACTGTTTCTGTATGTCCATTTAACTGTCATTACTTGCTTCAGCCATGTCTCAACAGTGAATTTTGATCATGTTTTTGTGATAACCCCTATTTATACTATGCCTTTGTTTGCATGATCCATGTGTACTTTTACCATGATACAATATATTTTTATATTTATATCCATGCCTTGATCTCCATTCTTTAGACTGACTATGCAGCATGTATATATGGCTACAGACTATTCCCCAACGGGACAGTGATGTCTACTCATTCTTGATATCCTAGACTTTTTCCTACGCCCATCCATGCCTCATTTAAAGTCCCACAGCCCATTTTCTCTTTTCATTTTACTATGCAGAGTTTAGGGGTAGGCTTAGACCAGGTTAAAGAATGGAACATCCTTCCTGCTGATAACCTACCTCCTGACCCATGCCAACCACACTACATGGAGGTGGAATGAAGCTGAATGCTGTCCTGTCATCTTTTAAATAGCCCCTACCCTTTTTTCTTCTGTTCTTGTACATGTAGCTGGAGTATCTCAGCCTATCCTCCAGACCCTCACAATCACAAATGATACTTCACCATATCAACCTGCTGTTGCTATGGTTAACCTCTTTCACCTACTCACCAGTAGCATGATGCTACCCATTGCCCTTGCATTTTTTGTGAGTTCGTTTTATATTTCTCTACGTGTTATTCCTGTTTTTGTTGCTGTTGTTCATTTTTCAAGTCCTTACTACTCCATAGTACCATACATTGTTTCTGGGACTACTACCTACATGGTCCTACCATACAAGACTTCGCTGTCAATCCTTCAATGGAAACCTATTGATCATCACCACCCCAGATCGAAGCTCTATTCCAGACGTCACTCTAAACTGACTTGTTTTCTCTCAGTAACGTGCAAGAAGACTGATACATAATAAAAAATATATAATCTTGACCCAGTCCTCTCTCCATTTAACCCCTTTGCTGCCAGAACTGTTTTTGCATTTTTGCACACATGTTTAAAAATGTATTTTAGATGTCACATATTCATTTGTGTGTCAATGTTATACTGTATCAATGCATGCTCCACGTTTTACGAAAAACTTCATGAATATCATTATTCCTAAAACTATATATGAGAGGGTTAATCAATGGAGTCACGACAGTATACAGAAGGGACAGTACTTTGCTGGCAATTAATGACTGTCCCTGTGTTGGAGCCACATATGTACAAAGAAGAGTTCCATAATATAGAGATACAACTGCAAGATGGGAGCTGCAAGTGGAGAAGGCTTTCTTCCTTCCGGTGACCGAAGAGATTCTTAAGATAGAGCAGATAATATAGCAATATGATGCAATGATCAATAGAAATGGGATCACAGCCATTGGAATAGTGAGTATTGTAACTTCGGTCTGTACAAGATTTGTGTCCGAACAAGAAAGCTCCAACAGAGGAGACAGGTCACAGAAGAAATGATCAATAACATTAGAGCCACAGAATTGTAAATTAGAAATTGCTAGAACATGGTTTAAAATCACAGAAAAGCTCAATAGCCATGAACATAAAATTAGTTTTAAACAAAATATATAATTCATAATAGTGTTGTATCGTAGAGGGTTACAAATAGCAAGATATCGGTCATAGGACATCACAGTCAAAAGGAGAGACTCAAGGGCCAAAGAGGCGCTAAAAAAGTAAAACTGAGCTAGACAGCCTGTAAAGGTGATTGTGGTCTGTTGGTCCACCAACACGTGAAGCAAACTGGGACTTATGCTGTTGGCCATTATTATGTCTGAGAAGGAGAGCTGAGTGAGAAAAATGTACATTGGAGAGTGCAGATTTCTGATTTTGGCTACTACAACAATGAGGAGCAAGTTTCCACTTGTTGTAAGGTAGTAAATAATGAAAAAAATAATAAAAAGAAAAATGTTGAGATGATAAAGATTGTGAAAGCCAAGAAGATGAATCTCAGTGATCATGGTAATATTGCTCTGAGACATGACTTAAAGGTATGCAAGCCTTATGAAAAATAGTAATATTTTTTGTTTTTTGTTTTTGTTTTTCAGAAGTCAAGTTAGGGTGTTATGCTTCTTCCCATTTTTTTTTGGGCTAGTTATCATCTGGTTTACCTTTGCAAATTATAATGATTGATTAGACTAGATGGAATTATGTCCTTTTTAACCTCCATGTCTATCTTGTAAAAATGAGATGGATAATTACATAATACATTTATTAGGTAAGGTCTCAATGAATTAATATAAAAATGCAACATTACACATTGTATTAAATAGACTTGAAAGGAGTTTTAGGCAATTATATAATAGTAATAGCATAATGTATTTGGGATACCATCATGAATCAATGCATAGTTACAGGCAAATCAAGAAATTTCTATCATGGTTTGTAGAGTTGATCTCCTTGGGAAACTTCACAGTTCATTTAAATATTTGCATAGGGATCTGTCTATCTATTCCTTGTCAATTATAAAAAATGTGCATGCATTTAACAAGGAAATAATTCAGTTATCCATGAATGTCATCCAGCCTGCTCTGGGTTAGGGGCATGTAGCGTGCCGCTCCCGGGACCTGCGGCCCAGTGATCACATGATTAAGAGTAGCACGATGTTACTATGGTGACACTGAACTATTCTGATAAAAGTATGTAATACTAAAATATGAAAAAAAATTATAAAAATTATAAAAAATAAATAAAAAAAACGAATATATATATATATATATATATATATATATATATATAAATATATATATATTTTAACATACTGTCACCAGGCAGTGTCTCTGATCACTGCCACACCAGTCATATGATAATGCTATACTGATGTGGTGAGAGTATTCAACAAAAAAAAGTGAAAAAAATATTTAATTACTTAATTTTCACAAAAATTGTGACAAAAAATTACAACTTCAAAAAACTCACCACACCTCTTACTAAATACTTCAGACTGTCTACTTTAAAAAAAGGGGGAATTTGGGGGGTATTTGTGCTGTCCTAAACTTTTAAAGGGCCTCAAGGTATTTTTGCTGTCCTAGCATTTTAAGGGCCTCAGTCAGTACATCAGGATTGATCACTTAATGACTTTCACAAAAAGCAATTAATATACACTTCTTGAGATTTTCTTGCCAAAGACATGTACCAGAATACATTTTGGCCTAAATATATGAAGAAATTAGATTTTATTGAATATGTTTTATAAAATAAATTACAAAAAATATATTTTTTTCAAAATGTTTGCAATTTTTTAATTTATATTTAAAAAAAAATTAAAAAAACAGAGATTATCATATACCACCAAAAGAACGCTCTATTTGTGTGACAAAAATTATAAAAATGTAATTTGTTAAGTTATTGCAAAACCACACAATTGCCAGTTAAAATAACACACTGCTGAATAGCAAAAAATGCCCTGGTCACGAAGGGGGTAAATCCTTCTGGTGCTGATGTGGTAAAAAAAAAAACAAAAAAAACATATTTTTTCTTGTCATCTTGCTTTAACTGTCATCATATGCAGATCAAAGCTCATCCCTTTGAACTATAAATAAATGAAACAGAGTAGATACAAAAGTAACAGTGTTATTTTGTATCTCTTTATCTCATGATTGAATAGTTTTCATAACCACTATGCATCAGAAGTCAATGTTTTTGACAGCAGCAGAAAAATAATTGTTTAGGTGCAAAAAAAAAAACAGGCTGGCTTCATGTCAAAATGCTTTTCAGTTTAGTATGCTAAATCATATGTGTTCCCAAACAACAATGCATAAAATGTTTTTTCAATAAATTCTTAATAAACGTGATTAGTACAATAATGTAATTAATAAAGTATTCTGATTCTGATGCCGCGTACACACGACCGTTTTTAATGACGAGAAAAATGCAATTTTTTAAAATGGTTATTAAAAATGATCGTGTGTGGGCTTCCGAGCATTTTTCATGACGTGAAAAATGGCCATGAAAAAATTGGAACATGAAAAACGGCCGTGTGTAGGCTTTAACGACGTGAAAAAAAATGTGCATGCTCAGAATCAAGTATGAGACGGGAGCGCTCATTCTGGTAAAACTAGCGTTCGTAATGGAGATGGCACATTCGTCACGCTGGAACGGACTGAAAAGCACGAGGCTTAAAAGTGTGAATCGTCTCTCACCAAACTTTACTAACAACAGGATCAGCAAAAGCAGCCCAAAGGGTGGCGCCATCCGAATGGAACTTCCCCTTTATAGTGCCGTCGTACACGTTGTACGTCACGGCGCTTTACTTGAGCATTTTTTTCCACGATAGTGTGTAGGCAAGGCAGGCTTGAGAAGAATCACGTTGAGAAAAACACAGTTTTTTTCAATGACATTAAAAACGGTCGTGTGTATGCAGCATGATAGTTAAAAAGTGACACTTTTCTCAGAATAAAACTTACTACATAGAAGGATTCAGAATTTCAAAGACCAAGCATATTGCTCATTAATGGTACTAGAGTCTAATTAGAGAAAGCCTTTCTTCCTTTTTTTTTCTTCTTCCAGCATATTGGCACATTCCATGCAAAACACCTAAACTTTTTGGTCAGTACTAAAAAGACACATAATTACATTGACTTCATCACTTGTGAAAAAAAAAAAAACACAAATATAATTTAATTTTTTTGAATTGGAATTCTAGGTTTTCCTGTAAATTAAAAAAGGGATTCATGCAGATTAAAATCATTGTATTAAGTAAACACTGTAATTTAAACCATTGTCCTTATAATGCCAGGGTTAAAACATGAGTTTAAGGCAGCTTGAACATTCCTCACAAAACAACGACTGCAATTATACGTCTCCTTTTATACTTAAAGCATAGAAGTGTTAGGCAATGAGAAGTCTGAAGGGAATAAAATAAAATTCTCTTGTGATTATAGAAGAAAAAAGCAATCTAATAAAGTGACAGGTAGATAGAAAGGTAATGTTTATGTAAACATATTGGTTGTATGTATTAGGTGTTTAATCACTTCCAAAGGGTGGACTAGGGTAGAGTTTATGACACCTACCATCCATATATAAAAGTAATGCAAAAAGGGAGAGGTGGGACTCTGGATGGTAATGGGTGCAACAGGACTCTGTGGGCACGTTCGTTATCCGTTAACCGTAGGTTATTTCAGTGTAGGCGGTCCTCTAGATCATTCAACTTATCCACAGTAGGCTCCTGTTCCTTCCGCAGATCAGTCACAGAAGCCTGTAAAGGATGGGTAGCATCCTCCACAGTTTATTAGTAACTCGATGGTGGAGGTTATGAACGTCTTATTAGAAAAAGATAAGTCCATCCGGACAGAGTCTATTTGTGTTGTTAAGGTTGCCTGGCAGTGTTGTATGGCTTCCATAATTGACAGGGTCAGCTCAGTGGAGGCAAGAGAAGCGGGAGAAGGATCATCAGCTGCCTCAGGGAGCACACAGTCTAGGGATACAGCTGAGGCACGAGCAGAGAAAACGGAGGACTCACCATGTGGAGAAGCAGAGGACTGTTGGTCAGCATGTTGTGCTAAGGGAAGCTCTATGCTGAGAGAGGAATCAGCGCCATCTTGGAGCAGCTCATGAGGGGGGAGAGGAGGTTTGAAGTCCGGCGTCACTATGCAAGCCTGCCCAATGTTGACAACCCCTGCTGTGTCCCAGGGGTGACATCAAGGAGATGAGCTTATGTGCAGGTGAGCAAGTGCCTCAGGGTGCGGGCTGCAGCAGGATAATTGGAGGAGGGATGTGGGCTAGACGGAGCTCAGCAGAAATGCTGCTAACTTCCCGGAAGTTGACCACGCTCCCTCTGCAAATGATCATTAAGAAAGGATTGTTACTTACCACCCCACCCCAACCTAGGCCTTTTATAACAATTTTCAATAATGTTCATTATATGAGCTGTATTGTAAATCTAACTAACTGAATAGACTCTGAGTTAGTAAGCTCTGGCAGAGGGTGGAGTGAAACAAAGGGGACCCCCAGATCCTGGCCCCCCTATGTTAATTGGTAACGGGGTACAATGTACCCCTACCATTTCACAAAAAAAGTGTCAAAAATTGTAAAAAACACAGGACACAGCTTGGGACAAGTCCTTTATTAAAAAAGAAAAAAAATTCCAGCGATGTAATACATTCTCGACCCAGGATATGGAAAAACACGCCACCACGATCTGATCCCGCCTCCATGGGAGGCGCCTGCCGAATAACTCTACACCCACTGTGACAGCTCTTAAAAAGCTGAGGGTAGGGCCACCTGTGATGTGAACGGGTGACCCCGCCCCCATCTGACGCAATGGGGAAACGCCGTGGGGTTACCCAGTGACATGTACGGGTGACCCCGCCCCCCTCTGATGCCACATGCGTTTCCCGTGGCGTCAGAGGGGGGCGGGGTCACTCGCGCATGTGACGGGTAGCCCCGCCCTCATCTATTTAAGAGCTGTCATAGCGGGTGTAGCATCATTCGACGGGCGCCTCCCATGGAGGCGGAATCGAATCGTGGCGGCATGTGTTTCCGTATCCCGGGTCGTGAATGGATTACATCGCTGGAATTGATTTTTCTTTTTTAATAAATAACTTGTCCCAAGCTGTGTCGTGTGTTTTTTTACCATTTTTTAAACTTTTTTTGTGAAATGGTAGAAGTACAATGTACCCCGTTACCAATTCATATAGGGGGCCGTGATATGGGGGTCCCCTTTGTTAAAGGGGGCTTCCAGATTCCGATAAGCCCCCCGCCCGCAGACCCCCACAACCACCAGGCAAGGGTTGTGGGGATGAGGCCCTTGTCCCCATCAACATGAGGACATCCTCCCCATGTTGAGGGCATGTGGCCTGGTACGGCTCAGGGGGGTCCTCTCTCATCCCCCCTCTTTTCCTGCGGCCTGACAGGTTGCGTGCTCAGATAAGGGTCTGGTATGGATTTTTGGGGGGACCCCCACGTCATTTTTTTTATTTTGGCGCGGGGCTCCCCTTAATATCCATACCAGGCCTGAAGGGCCTGGTATGGAATTTTGGGGGACCCCCACGCAATTTGTTTTTAAACTTTTGGTTCATGCTGTTTTTTTCAATGACTTTTATCTGTATTGCCGGGACCCAACAATATATTATAGCCGCGAGTAGTTTTAAATGGCTTTTTTTTCCTTTAGAAATTTAATTTTGTGCAGGGACTGTTCTAAACATGGTAAAAATGTGCCACTTTACAAGCATACTATAGACACCCCCCAGGTAAGAAATTTAAAGGAATACTTCACTTTTATTGTTTCACTTTAAGATTATTAAAATCACTGCTCCTGAAAAAATGGCTGTTTTTAAAACTTTGTTTTGCATTGATACATGTCCCCTGGGGCAGGACCCAGGTCCCCAAACAGTTTTTATGACAATAACGTGCATATTAACCTTTACATTTAGCACTTTTGATTTCTCCTATAGACTTTTAAAGGGTGTTCCGCGGCTTTCGAACTTGCCGCAAACACCTCAAACTGTTCGCTATTCGGCGAACAGACGAACACCCGATATTCGAGTCGAACCTACGTTTGACTCGAATATCAGGCTCATCTCTACTCCCCAGGGAGCAACAAATCCACTAAAGCAAAACCCAAATAGTCTTACAGCTCCACCCCAGAGTCTGGCAGCCCAAAGAAAGCCAAATTTACACTGGATGGAGGAAATGGAAGGCAGGAGGTGAGTCCTAATGGGGAGACAGGAGAGGATACCAGAGACTTGCCTGACACTATAGAAGAATTTTCCACTGCTAACCAGCCAGTCATGGACACTATTCTTAAGGACATGCTCATGTCCCTCAGAGCCTCTCTATAATTAGATTGGACCTCCTACATGAACAGATTTATCAATAATCTCCAAACAGTTGATAATAGAGTGGAACATGTGTAAACAAAATGGGGGAGTTTGCCACCACCATAAACAACCTGATTGATGTAAATGAAGACAGGGATGATGATATGGGCTGGGTTAAAGCCAAATTAGCTGTCATACAGTACAGATTGAGGCGTAATAACCTCAAAATTGAAGGATTTCTGAGAATATTGAACAGGACAACCTTCGCTCATACGCCACTAGTTTGTTCAAGTCCATCCTTTCTGACGCCACAGACTTGGATGTGACAATCGGTAGAATATATCACCTGCCTAAAGCCTCATATCTGCCAGAAAAAATTCCCAGGGATGTAATTCCACATCTGCACATATTTCATATAAAAGAAAACATTTTGTCAGCCGCCCGCAACACATCTCAGATTCCCTCTCAATATGCAGATCTTCTATTGCATGCTGATCTGTCGCAGTACACGCTCCAAAAACGAAGAAATCTCAATACTATAATGAAATCTCTTTGTAACCATCAAATCAGTTACAGATAGGGATACCTTACCGTCACACATGAGGGATCTACACATGTGGTTGATTCCCTAGAAAAAGGCCTCTCCCTCCTAAAAGCTTGGAATATAATTCCTGAACCACAAAGCTCAGCATCTCCTGGGAGAAGCACTCAACATGCAAACACAGAGTGACATCTGGTCACTGCAAAAACCTCACATACACAGAAATAGCCACTGGAAGAGATCTCACCCTTGAATACTTTTCCTTGGGTGGCAAAAAGTTCCTTACAGATCCTACTCTGTTTGACTGTTCATGTATCCCCCCCTGCATTTCCTGAGCAGCATAAAAGCTGCACCCGTGTTTGAAACCCCACCTTCTCCTGTGAGTTATGGGAGACCTGAAATATGTTCACTGTTTCTTGTTAATATATATGTTTTTCCTTTTCTTTTTCTTTGTATGCATTGTTTTTTGTGTCACAGTTCTCCAATACACCAAAGATGAAATCCCAGAAGATTTCTCATGTGGTTGCCTTTACAATGTGAAGAAATATGGCAAGAAAATACTGACACCGGCCACTAGATGTAACCCTCTGCAAACTGTAAGTAAACTTGAACACTTTCACAAGTCAATCAAACATCCTAAAACATTGACAAGGTAATAACTTTCTTATCGATTAATGCCAAGGGTCTTATCACCCTGTCAAAAGTAAAACACTCTGGCAAGAAGCTCTGCAGTACAATTACAATATCCTATGCACCCAGGAGACACATTTCTGCACCAAAGCTCCTCCAAAGTGTACCCACAAAATCTTTCAGTATGTTTTTACAGCGAACACCGACTCCAAAGAAAAAGGAATATTAACGGCCATCAAGGACACTGTATCCTTCAACCTCATAAAATAAATTAAAGCCCCACGGGGTCATTTCCTCATTCTCATCCGCAAAATTAACTTAACCACATATACCCTAGTGAATGTATATGCACCCAATGTTCATCAACTAAGACTTCTCAACAAATGAACGTGTATAGTTCACAAGGCACAAAAAGGATCACTGCTACTATGTGACTTCAATTTAACATTGGAACCCAATTTTGATTCCACCTCTTCTCCGAAGAGAACTCCCCTTACGTGCAAATGAAAGGGACTATAGTTTTTTTTGCACCACATCACAGCTGTAGCAGAATTGATCTCTCTTCCTTATAGACCGCGGGTAATTGATGAAATCAAAGTCATTGTTAATTAACCTCCCTAGCGGTAATCCCGAGCGTGACTCGGGGTTGTTTTTTTATGCTAGGATCGGTAACCCCAAGTCACGCTCAGGGTAGACATTGCAGAGCTCGCAGCGGAGTTTCCTTACCTTCTCCTGGCGATCCAGCGATGATGTCCTCTGCTGTGATCGCCAGCGAGATCTCCGGCGAGTGTCGGCACTTTCGACCCCATCTGACTTCCTAGTTCCGTTCCCTGTGAGCCGCAGCGGTGCATGGGAGCGGAACTGGGCGGCAAATTCAAAAAGGTAAACACATAGTATACATACAGTATACTGTAATCTTACAGATTACAGTACTGTATGTAATAATTACACACCCCCTTGGTCCCTAGTGGTCTGCCCAGTGTCCTGCATGCACTTTTATATAATAAAAATCGTTCTTTCTGCCTGTAAACTGGGGATTGTCCATAGCAACCAAAAAGTGTCCCTTTATGTCAAAAGTGGTTTTAGACCAACTAGAAAGCAGCGATAATAAATTAGAATCACTCGCAGAATTGAGCGATAGCGATTTGTGGGGAAATTCGTCATCAAACACTAAATCTAATGACAGCGACAATTCTGCAACTGAGCAAATTTCAGTGTTTTTGATTTGATTACATTATTGAATAATTTTTATTATAATTAGATTACTATTTTTTATAATTATTTATAGTTATTTATTATATTATAATTTATAATTTTGTGTTTCATATTTATCATACCCGGGATGTTTACTAGACTCTGGTTTGCTTAGGTTTAAGTAAGTAATTACTAAGAATCGCAGGCCTATAATACATAACACCAAATTTTCATGCAAAATAATTGTACCGCTTTTGGTACATAATTCCAGAAAGAATCATACCGCCAGGGAGGTTAACAATATTACATGGTCAGACAATGCTTCGGTCTCCTTAACCCTTGAAGACTTATAATCTTCAAACACCACCTATATGTGAAGAACGAACATGAGGATTCTTCAACTACCAGAACTCAAAACTGAAATTGAGAAATGTTTAACTGATTATTTTAAAGATAATTCTTCCTCTGTGGATGACCCTTTCCTATTATGGAATGCCCACAAAGCCATCATCAGAGGAATTTATATCAAACTGGGGGCTAGAATGAAGAGGCAAGGACTCAAACGTATATAGATGATCTCACAAAAGAAATCCAAGTACTTGACTCTCAGAACAAAGCTAATCCCTCACCTTGTACAACACAACAACTAAATTACGCAAGACACAAATTTCGTTCCCTTCTCTCAGACACTTTTGAAAAAACATTGAATAAATTAAAAATGGCAATGGCAACAAAGCCGGCAAACTATTAGCGCAATGTATGAAAGGGATTAGATATAAAACCAAAATCCCTTTAATTTTGCATCCAAAAACCAATGTCAATCTTTTCCATCCCCAAGCGGTAGCAAACACTTTTTTTAGCGACTACTATGGATCATTATATAATCTTAAATCAGATGCTGGCACATCACAACCCACCCCAGAAATTATCAATAATTTCCTCAGCCATTTAAAAATTCCCCAACTAACTTCCTAAATCTTAAAATTTTTGAACACACCTTTTACTACTACTGAAATTTCCAAAATCATAGATTAATTACCCAGCAACAAATCCCCTGAACCAGATGGTTTTATAGAAGAGCACTATAAAACATTTAAACATATCTTAGCCACATTCATAGAAAATATCTACAATGCTGCTGCTGCCTCTTCTGCCTTTCCCTCTGAGACTCTACCCAAGCCAGGGAAAGATCCTGTCTCCCCCCAGAATTTTCGCCCAATATTATTATTGAACAATGTAATAATAATGCGACCTGACACAACCTGATTGTAGCAGCGGCAAGTCTCCATTCCTGGAAAAGGATTTTTCTGGATAGCAGCACTCCAAGATAAAAAAGCCTTTATTTCAAAAGTCCAGGAATCCAAAGCATACACTGCACATCACGACACACTGATCAAAAATTAGCTGACATGTTTCACATCAAATGATGCTTACTCATAGCTCTTAGCTATGAGTAAGCATCATTTGATGTGAAACATGTCAGCTAATTTTTGATCAGTGTGTCGTGATGTGCAGTGTATGCTTTGGATTCCTGGACTTTTGAAATAAAGGCTTTTTATCTTGGAGTGCTGCTATACAGAAAAATCCTTTTCCTGTTTTGCTCATACTTGCATTGCTTGCACCCTTGGTTGCTGGGAGGAGGTTGTTTGGAGGATATCTACACCTGAGCTGCTCCCTTTCTCTAAGTCTCCATTCCTAACATGTACTGAGCATTCAAAAAGAGAGAAAATGGGACTTTGTATGAGGCATGTCACCGAATGGACACCTTATTAATATAATTCATTGAATTTTTTATTAATTACAAATCACATCATAAAAAGTGTCAATCTGTAATACAGGACACAATTTACTATGATGCACTTGTTTGAGTATACAGTTAGTATACAAAGCAAAATACAAGATGGTTATCAATGCAGTTACATAATAACACTCATCCATTCATAATAGTTCAATAAACATGTGCAATTTCCCATGGTGAGACAATCTTTAGGCATCAGTTCGATATGTACTCGACGCACGTTTCATGGCTCATATCAATCATCAGGAGTAAAATGCTCTGGTCCCCGGTCCTTACCTGGCTGCTCTCTCTGGTTTGGATGAACTCTTCACCTCAGCCCCGGGGGAGATCATCATCCATGTCCTCTGCATCCCCTTGGACATAGGTTGGGCGTCACCACTGGGCCGCATTGTAAGTTATAGACCTTTTTCTGAGAGATTATTCTCCATTTAAAGGGTACCCTATATTTATAGATATCACTGATTTAATTTCAGAGAATTTTACTCCTGATGATTGGCATGAGCCATGAAATGTAAGTTGAGTACACATCGAACTAATGCCTAGACAAGTTTGGCTCACCATGGGCAATTGCACATGTTTATTGAACTATTATGAATGGATGAGTGTTTTTATGTAACTGCATTGATAACCATCTTGTATTTTACTTTGTATAATAACTGTATACTCAAACAAGTGTATCATAATAAATTGTGTCCTGTATTACAGATTGACACTTTTTATGATGTGATTTGTAATTAATAAACAATTCAATGAATTATATGAATAAGGTATCCATTCAGTGACATGCCTCATACAAAGTCCCATTTTCTCTCTCTTTTTAAATGCTCAATTATTGAACAATGACTTAAAAATTTATGCTAAGCTTATTGCCACAAGAATGGTTGACATCCTGCCCCAACTAATTCACCCAGACCAATCTGGTTTCACTATAAAACCGACAAACAATAGATGCCACACATAGACTCATAAACATTATCTACATTACAAACCATAAAAAAAATGCTGTCTCTGCTCCTGGCATTGGACGCAGAGAAGGTGTTTGACAGAATACACTGGACATATCTGGTCCAAACACTTTCCGCCTTTGGATTTCAAGGCTCTAGTTACTCTGCCTTAATGGCACTCTACACGTCACCATCTGCACAAGTGGTCACCTCTGGGGCACTATCTAATCCGTTCCCAATAACAAATGGTACACGACAAGGATGTCCCCTTTCACCGCTTATTTTTAATTTACTGATGGAACCCCTGGCAATATACATACGTTCTCACTATAATATCGCTGGTTTCAACGTAAACAATAGAATGCACACTATCAGCTTAATTCTGGATGACGTTATCTTGATAGTAACTGATGTGGAGAGATCCCTGGCTTCGGTACATAATGCACTAACTTTATTCAATCGAGTGCCCTACTATGAAGTCAACAAATGCAAATCACACATTATAGACCTGGGAATCCCCAGCCCCATTAAAGAAAACTGATCTCCTCCTTTTCCTATGTGTCAAAGAAAACAGGTGTTAAATACCTGGGAATCACTCTCACCTCACAGACAAGAGATCTAGTTGCAGCCAACTACCTCCCTTTCCTCACCACACTAAAATCAAAACTCCAAAAGCTGGAAAAAGTGGCACTAACTTGGTCTGGCAGAATAGCATTGTTCAAAATGTTACTGCTTCCCTTCCCCAACTTCTCTACTTATTCAGAACCCTATCAATCCCTGTCTGTAATGCATTTTTTCAAAAAGCACAATCATTACTAGGGATGAGCTCGATGTTCGAGTCGACCGTAAGTTTGTCTCAAACATCGGGTGTTCAACCGTTCGGCAAATACCGAACATTATGGGGCATTCGCGGCAAAGTTATGTGCCGCAAAACACTCCATAATGCACTGCAAGATCGCAGTGCATTGATGTCTGATGATTGGTCAAAGCATGCACCTGACCTACATGCTTTGGTCAATCACAGCACGCTCTGCTGTGAGAGCCATGATTTGCCAAAGGCAGGGTGCTTTTAGCCAATCATGGCTCAGGAGGCTAAGTCCACGCCCCACACTATATAAGGCTGCTTACACGGCGGCCATATATATAGTGTATTGAATGAGTGAAGTTAGCTAGAGGTAGGTTAGTTATTGACGTGCAAGCAGTTTAGTATATATATATATATATATATATATATACCATATTTGCTGGCGTATAAGGCGACTGGGCGTATAAGACGACCCCCTAATTTTCCAGATAAAATTTGGGTTTTTGGATATACTCGCCGTATAAGACGACCCCCTTCCGACTAGCCATGTCTCACCATACCTCACTGTGCCATTGCATACCTCACTGTGCCCCTGCATGCCTCACTGTGCCCTATTGCATGCCTCACTGTGCCCCATTGCATACCTCACTGTGCCCCCAATGCATACCTCACTGTGCCCCCATTGCATACCTCACTGTGCCCCCATTGCATACCTCACTGTGCCCCCAATGCATACCTCACTGTGCCCCCAATGCATACCTCACTGTGCCCCCAATGCATACCTCACTGTGCCCCCATTGCATACCTCACTGTGCCCCCTACCTTATCCCTGGCATGTAGAATCTGAGGTCAGACCGCGGCCGTCCATTTTTTTAAAAGCCGCGCCTCCTCCTCGTGCTGTTCTGTGATAGGCGGAAACACTCAGCTTCACAGCAGACACTGTGTTCAGTGTTCTGCCTATCACAGATGCCCTCTCATCCGAGGCCGAGGATGAGAGGGCATCCGTGATAGGCGGAACACTAAACAGAGGCTCTACTGGGAAGCTGAGTGTTCCGCCTATCATGGAACAGCATGAGGAGGAGGCGCGGCTTTTGAAAAATGGACGGCCACGGTCTGACTTCAGATTTTACATGCCAGGTACCGGCATATAAGACGACCCCCTGACTTTGGAGAAGATTTTTATGGGGTAAAAAGTCGTCTTATACGCCGTAAAATACGGTAAATATATATATATATATATATACAGTGTCATCAAAACTATGTATACAGTGCAGGCAGTGTATTTATATATATATCATAAAATAAAAGGTTTGGGACTTTAAATGAGGCAGTTAATAACACATTTTTCTAGGTTCTCATTGTCAACACAAGAGCAGGGTGGGTGGGCAACCATATCTCAAGGTTACGTTGTAATAGAAAATCCAAGGGTGGAGTGCAGTGTGACCAAGCAGTGCGACCTGATCACCTAGATGTTTTAAATATAAATTTTCCTATATTTTTTATAATATGTTTTTCCATCTAGACCATTAACCACTTAAGCCCCGAACCAATACGCAGCATTAAAGATCAGGCCCCTTTTTGCGATTCGGCACTGCCTCGCTTTAACTGACAATTGCGCGGTCGTGCGACGTGGCTCCCAAGCAAAATTTACGTCCTTTTTTTCCCACAAATAGAGCTTTCTTTTGGTGGTATTTGATCACCTCTGCGGTTTTTATTTTTTGCGCTATAAACAAAAATAGAGCGACAATTTTGAAAAAAATTCTATATTTTTTACTTTTTGCTATAATAAATATCCCCAAAAAATATATATATTTTTTTGGTAAAAAAAATCGTAATCAGCGTTTATCAGGCATGCCTGTGTTAATTGGGAGTCAAAGGCTCGATGTTACCCAGCCCATAGCTCGGATTATACAGATGCACGGTCAGATTAAGGAGCGAGCCCAAGAGCTAACCAGTCAACAATTACAGATATTTGGACCTAAAGGTTGTCTATACATTCATCAAAGGGAACTGGCTGCTACAACTCCAAATGACAGTTCAATATCTGTTCTTGGGTCAGAAGATGCCACTACATGTCACATTATAGTGCTCCGGCACACAGATCTATGGTGGTATTTGGAGAGAAGTGGCGTGGAATCCAGAGGAGGGGAAGTAATCATCATTAAAGAGACCCTGGCAGGGAATTGGCCATCTGTTGATATTGATCTGTGCACAGATCCTTTGCTCTGGTAAGCGGCAGCGATTACTAGTGGTGGTGGAATCTCTGTCTATCGAATACCAGGCACTATTCCAAGGGTGTTTTTAGAGTTTGAAGTCACCAGTGAGAAGACCCCTGTTTGCTGTCCTTTGCTTACACGATCTTTATACTGTCATGGATATGCATTAATGTCTGTCTGCCATCTTACCTTCCTCCTCATGTGTTCATCTAGAGACCAGACCTCCTTCACCTGGCTTCCTTTATAATCTCCTCCCAGCCTGACTCCACCCCAGGCCCTATCACTGAACACTATATTAACCTGTGCACTGCAAGCCTGCTTTGCTGATCAACGTGTTTGTTAGGCATTGTGTGTTTGGGTTCCTGCCTGCCGTGTGCTACGTCTGTCTCTCTGTTACGTTATTGGCTTGTCCCCGACCATCCCTGTCTGCTCGTGACCCTTGACCTTCGGCTCGTTCTTCGTTATCCTTGTCTGCTTGTGGCCCCTGACCTTCGGCTTGTTATTCGGTTCTCTCTATCGTGTGCTGCTGCTTCCCCTTATCCTACGGGGCGTGAGCTAGGAAACTCCAGGGGCCGCGACCTGGTCCCAGCCTGCAGCGTAACATCCTCACCACTAGAGGCCCTGGAGAAGACCAGCTGGGTCTTAGACTCCGCGCCCTGGGGAATCTTGGCTCTCGCTTCCGTTGGGATCCCGGTTGTGCTCCTCTGGTCCCGCTTTCCACAACCACCCAGTTTCCTATCCACAGAAGCCAGCCATAGGGTTCACTACCTCGCGGTGCACTCCTGTCCCCCTACGGTGTGCATCTGTCACCTGGCCACAGGTGACCCTGACAGTTTGATCAGCCATGAACCCGGCTGACATCCCGCTACCCGCGGATGATCCATTGCAGGGCATAGTTTGCAGACTTGAAACCCAGGAATCGAATCAGACTCAGGTGATGCGATTCCTCCAGGATCTGGCTTCTCGCTTCGAGCAGCTTCAGGCCTCCTTGGGAACCCTGAATCCGCAACCTCAAATACAATCAGCGGCTGCACCTATTGCACCAGTCGCAGCCACACACTCGCTACAACTGCCAGCTCCGTCCCGTTTCTCTGGGGACTCCAAGGCTTGCAGGGGGTTCCTTAGCCAATGCACGATTCATTTTGAGCTCCAGCCCCAAAACTTCCTGTCTGATCAGGCTAAGGTAGCCTATATCATTTCCCTCCTCTCTGGTGAAGCTTTAGCCTGGGCAGCCCCTCTGTGGGAACTGAATGATCCAGTGGTTTCTAGCCTGTCTGGCTTCTTGAAACTTTTTCGGAATATCTTCGAAGAACCGGCTCGTGTCTCTTCAGCGGCCAGCGCCCTTTTACGTCTCCGCCAAGAGTCTGCTTCTGTGGGACAGTATGCGCTTCATTTCCGCATACTGTCGGCTGAGTTGAGCTGGAACAATGAGGCCTTAGTCGCAACCTTTTTGCATGGCCTGTCTGATAGAGTGAAGGATGAATTAGCAGGAAGAACCATCCCCACTGATCTGGCCGGCGTTATCTCCTTGTGTAACCAGATCGATATTCGCTTTCAGGAGAGGACCTTAGAAAAGCAACGCCAGCACTCCTTGGTTCTTAGTCAGCCTGAGCTCCCCTCTCTTCGACCCGTAGAGCATCTCCTACCAGCTGAGGAACCCATGCAGCTGGGTCGGACCAGGCTATCCCCCGAGGAACGTGCTAGGCGCAGAACTCTTGGTCTGTGTCTTTACTGTGGGGGCAAAGGTCATTTTCGTGACACTTGCTCTCTTTGTCCAGAAAAACGTTCGGGTCCACTTCATCTGGAAAGTGGAGTATTGGACCCAGAAATATCACCTTCCCCTTCTCGTCTTCTGCTTTCTGTGTTCCTTCATGTTGGTGCTTCTTCTCATTCGGTCTCAGCATATCTGGATTCCGGAGCCGCTGGTAATTTCATGGACTGGGAAATCGCATCGTCCATGAGACTTACTCTTTTGCCCCTCACCACGCCATTGGTGGTCTTGGCGATTGATGGTACTGTTCTCCCAGGGGGACCTATCCGCTTCCAGACCCTCCCTGTTAAGATGTCGGTAGGGACACTCCACCAGGAGTGGATATCCTTCCTTATCTTACCCAAGGCCTCAACGCCTATAATTTTGGGTCTCCCATGGTTACAGCTCCATTCTCCTCATGTGGACTGGACTACTGGACAGATCCTGGCTTGGGGTCCCTCCTGTTCCTCCTCCTGTCTACCCAAGGTTGCCCCCTGTGAATCTGAGCCGGTCATTCATTCCAGGTTGCATAACCATTTACATTTCTCTGTCCCTAACCACCCTTGGACGCACAGCCAGGCTAGCTTGTCTACAAGTCCTGCAGTCGCTACACCTGACTCAGCTATTCACTCTGCCTCTGTACTAGTTATGCCAGTCCAGCCCATGCCCAGTGAGCCTCTTACTTTTTCTTGTTCGGGACATTCTGCTTGTCCTTCAGCTATTCAGCTTGACTCCGGCGACATGTCACCTTCTAACCAACCTGACTTCAGGGTTCCACTGACATCTGCCCAGTCTGATGGTCCTGTGCAAGATGACCAGTTCCCCTTTAAGGGTCTAGGGGACCCTCCTCAGATTCCTGTTGATCCTCTCATGCCCTTGCTTATTCCTAGAGAGCCTTTGGTCCTCAATAGATCTTCTTGTCATCTCCCTACCTCGTTTTCGGTCTCTGAGGATAATTTTAAGTACGAGGTTAGACAAGTTCTGGATTCTCGGCTCTGCAGAGGCATTCTTCAGTACCTTGTGCATTGGAGAGGTTTTGGTCCTGAGGAGGCGTCTTGGATCGCTGCATCTGATGTCGCTGCACCTCATCTGTTGAGAAGGTTTCATCAGAGATTTCCCTTTAAGCCTGGGTCCAGGCGGGGGAGGGCCCATAAGAGGGAGGGTACTGTCATGGATATGCATTAATGTCTGTCTGCCATCTTACCTTCCTCCTCATGTGTTCATCTAGAGACCAGACCTCCTTCACCTGGCTTCCTTTATAATCTCCTCCCAGCCTGACTCCACCCCAGGCCCTATCACTGAACACTATATTAACCTGTGCACTGCAAGCCTGCTTTGCTGATCAACGTGTTTGTTAGGCATTGTGTGTTTGGGTTCCTGCCTGCCGTGTGCTACGTCTGTCTCTCTGTTACGTTATTGGCTTGTCCCCGACCATCCCTGTCTGCTCGTGACCCTTGACCTTCGGCTCGTTCTTCGTTATCCTTGTCTGCTTGTGGCCCCTGACCTTCGGCTTGTTATTCGGTTCTCTCTATCGTGTGCTGCTGCTTCCCCTTATCCTACGGGGCGTGAGCTAGGAAACTCCAGGGGCCGCGACCTGGTCCCAGCCTGCAGCGTAACATCCTCACCACTAGAGGCCCTGGAGAAGACCAGCTGGGTCTTAGACTCCGCGCCCTGGGGAATCTTGGCTCTCGCTTCCGTTGGGATCCCGGTTGTGCTCCTCTGGTCCCGCTTTCCACAACCACCCAGTTTCCTATCCACAGAAGCCAGCCATAGGGTTCACTACCTCGCGGTGCACTCCTGTCCCCCTACGGTGTGCATCTGTCACCTGGCCACAGGTGACCCTGACATATACTCTATTGATTGCAATAATTATCCACAGGACTGAACTTTCTTCTTCTCCCTTTTTTTTCAGCATTTTTCAGCATTTTCGATTAGTTATCAATCAATTTTAGTGGTTGTGATTTTTTATTGGTTGGGATTTGTTATTTTATTCAATTCACCATCATTGGTGGTTGAAACATTTTTGTATAGGAGTTATTTTTGGTCACACCTTATGTTTATGCAAGTTTGGTGTTTAATTCAAACGTTGCGCAGCTTTATCATTTTTATTACACTGTCATATGCTAAAGGAAATAAATGTTTTATACATCCTGTACATTACAATCCTTTGCTGGCTTTCTATAAAAAAAAAGGTACGCAGACCCCAAGGGTCTTTCAAAATACACTATATTACTACATGTATTGGGACACCTGTCTTTACACGCACAAGAACTTTATTGGCATCCCAGTCTTAGTCTGTAGGGTTTAACCACCTCAATACAGGGCACCCTCTTCCTGCCCAGGACTTGTTTCAGCTTTCAGCGCTGTAATCATTTGAATGACAATTGCGCGGTCATGCTACACTGTACCCATATGAAATTGTTATCATTTTATTCACACAAATAGAACTTTATTTCGGTGGTATTTAATCACTGCTGGGTTTTTTCTTTTTTACAAAAATGTTTAAAAACTTTTTTCTTTGTTTCTGTCAGTAAGTTTTGTAAATAAGTAATTTTTCTCCTTCACTGATGTGCACTGATGAGACTGCACTGATGGGCACTGATAGGCTGCACTGAGGGCAGTAATGAGGTGGCACTTATGGGCACTGATTAGGTGGCACTGATGAGAAGGCCACTAATATGCCACACTTATGGGCACTGATAGGTGGCACTGATATGTGGCACCGATTAGCACTGATAGGCGGAACTGATGGGTGGCACTGGTAGGCACTAATAGGGGTCACTGATGGGCACTGATAGGTGGAACTGATGGGCACTGATAGGCGGCACATTTGTAAGGTCAGGCACTGATGTTGGAGAGAAGGCCTAGCTCACATTCTCCACGCTAATTAATCCCAAAAGTGTCCTGTTGGCTTGAGGTCAGGACTTTGTGCAGGCAGTCAAGTTCCTCCACCTCAAACTTGCTCATCCATGTCTTTATGGACCTTGCTTTGTGCACTGGTGCGCAGTCATGTTGGAACAGGAAGGGGCCATTCCCAAACTGTTCCCACAAAGTTGGGATCATGAAATTGTCCAAAATGTCTTGGTATGCTGACGCCCTAAGATTTCCCTTCACTGGAAGTAAGGGACCAAACATGACCCCTGAAAAACAACCCCACACCATAATACCCCCTCCACCAAGTGATTTGGACCAGTGCACAAAGCAAGGTCCATAAAGACATGGATGAGCAACACCTTTGGGATGAATTAGAATGCAGACTGCGAGCCAGGCTTTTTCTTCAAGATCAGTGCCTGACCTCACAAATGTGCTTCAGGAAGAATGGTCAAACATTCCCATAGACACACTCCTAAACCTTGTGGACAGCCATCCCAAAAGAGTTGAAACTGTTGTAGCTGCAAAGGGTGGGCCAACTCAATATTGAACCCTACATACAGTACTAAGACTATGATGCCAATAATGTTCATGTGCGTGTAAAGGCAGGTGTCCCAATACTTTTGGTAATATAGTAGAACCTCTATGCATTCACAAAAAAGTGTAAAGTGCAAATAAAAGCAAAGACAGTTTCTGACAAATCTTTTAATAACAAAAGTCCCACAATGTACATCCACCATCAATCACATCATCCAGCAATGTAGGGCCATATCAATCATGATGTCCAGAAGCAGAAGACAATAAAAGGTGTCTCCCAGGTGATACAATTCAAAATAACAGATTGCAAAAATCTTCATCTATGTATTAGTTCTGTATTTTGTTTGATAAAACAGATTGCATGCTCATTTGTATCTCAATGTTATATCAGTAGATTCTGCAAGTTTTATGAAATGCTTCTTTAATATCATTATTCCTAAAACTATAAATGAGAGGGTTAATCAATGGAATCATGACAGTATACGAAAGAGACAGTACTTTGCTGGAAGTTGATGACTGCCCCCGTGTTGGAGCCGCATAAGTACAAAGAAGAGATCCAAAAAATATTGACACGACTGTGAGATGGGAGCTGCAAGTGGAAAAGGCTTTTTGCCTTCCGGTGACTGAAGGGATTCTTAAGATAGTGCAGATAATATAACAATATGATGTAATGATGAGCAGAAATGGGAAAACAGACAAGGAAATAGTAATAATAGTAACTTCCACTTGTAGAACATATGTGTCCGAACAAGAAAGGGCCAACAGAGGAGAAAGATCACAGAAAAAATGGTCAATGACATTTGAACCACAAAATTTTAAATCAGAAATTTCAAAGACATATTTTATGATTGCAGAAAAGCCCAGTAACCAAGAAGATATAATTAGTTTTAAACAAAATAAATAGTTCATAATGGTATTATAACGTAGAGGGTTACAAATGGCAAGATATCGGTCATAGGACATCACTATTAACAGGAGAGTGTCAAATGCCAAAGAGGCACAGAAAAAGTAGTACTGAGCAAGGCAGCCTGTAAAGGTGATGGTGGCTGGTTTGTCCACCAATACATCGAGCAAAATTGGACTTATACTGTTGGTCATTATAATGTCTGATAAAGAGAGCTGAGTGAGGAAAATGTACATTGGAGTGTGCAGGCTTCTGATCTTAGCCACTGCAACTACGAGAAGCAAATTCCAACTTGTTGTAAGGCAGTACATTATAAAAAAGAGAATGAAGAACAAAATGTTATAATGATAGAGATTGTGAAATCCCAGAAGATGAATCTCAGTGATCGTGGTGAAATTGTTCTGAAGCATAACTTAAGACAAGAAGATGCAAGACTGCAATTTTTGGTTCTTCTTTAGAACAAGCTATGGTGCTATGCTGATTCCATTTTGCAACTTATTATCAACTGGTTCAATCTTAATAATTGTATTAGTGGACTAAACTAGATGGAGTTATGCCTTTTTTCAGCTTTAGTAATTTTATAGTAATACTTTTTCATCTTTTCATCTGTAAAGATAAACTAGATAAAGACATCATAAAGTCCTTACTTGGAGTCTCAAGGAATTAATATAACAATGCAGCATTACACGTTATATAAAATAGCCCTTTGAAATAGATTAAAGCCCTGTACACATGGCCGGGAATCCCATCTGTTTGAAAACCGTTGGTTTTCCTGACGGGATTCCTGCCAAGCTTGCCTTGAAAAGCCATGTATACACACGGCCACACAAAAGATTCACCGTTCTTTTGAATGGCAAGAACGCGGTGATGTCAAAGACTATGACGAGCCGGCTAAATTACGTTCTATGCTACCACGCATGCGTCGAATTGTTATCGAGCATATGCGGTTTATTTCCCCTTCAGGTAAGCATACAGACGACCGGTTTTCTCGTCAGGAAACACTCTGCCGGGAATCCCGACGGGAAAATAGAGAGCAGGTTCTCTATTTTTTTGCTGCAGTTTTCCTGTAGGGAAAACTGCTAGTGAGCATACACACGGCCAGGGTTCCCGGCCAAAAGCTCCCCTGGCAGTTTTCCTGCCGGGAAAACTGGTCATGTGTAGAGGGCTTGAGGCAGTCAGGTGATAGCATTAGCCTATTTGCTTTGAAGTATCATTAATAACCAAAAGATACAGAAGAATCCGTCAAATCCGGTAGAGGTGATGGAATAAGGAGATCTGCTGCTTACTTTGAATGTGTACATGAGGATTTGATCTGTGGATGATCTTTCAATTCACTAATCCATCCAATCAGGATTTATTCATAATTCTGTGCAGTTGACCTGGCCTTTAAGGGCAGATACTTATTACTAACAACTCATAGAGCCGCTATTAAAACATATCTAAGCCCAAGTAAAACGTTTTAATATATTACAGCTTTCCAGTTCTTAGATGTTGTGGCTTCATTAATTTTCTTTTTTTTTTTGCATTTTTTTTCCTTTATTTTCCTTTATTTTCTTTTTATATTTTACTTAGTTATTTTATTTTCTTTTTTTATTCTATACTTTTTTATATTTTTTTACTTTTAATCCTGCATTTCCACACCTATTCTACACTTGCTGCCTTCCTAAGATGACAATTCTTACTGACTGAACTGAATTTTTTGAGGACCCCTAGATTGCTTGCTCCTAACATTAGGATGAATCATTCTGTAGTCCACACAAGAGAATTGGGAAGGCTAATAGTATTTTCAGTGCTCTGTATTGTAGAAAATGTACTCTGCCTTTTGGTGAATGTAAAGATTAGCTAAAAACTACTGTAATTTGACCACCATGTTTATTTTATCTTCCCTGGCGGTATTCCCGAGTCTGGCTCGGGGTGGAATTTCAGTACCATAAGCGATGACCCCGAGCCAGACTCGGGCTGCATTGCAGGATACAGGGAGAGTTACTTACCTTGTCCCCTGGATCCTGCAATGTCTCCCCACTGTGTGTGCGAGCCGTCTCCTCGCTTGATTCACACAGTGCCCGAGTGCCGCCGAGCTCCGTTCCCTGCTACGTTGCGGCGCACGGGGGCGGAGATCGGCGTCAAATTCAAAAAAGTTAAAACACAATACACATACAGTACACTGTAATCTTACAGATTACAGTACTGTATAAACAAATTACACATCCCCTTTGTCCCTAGTGGTCTGTCCAGTGTCCTGCATGCACTTTTATATTATAAATACATTTTTTTCTGCCTGGAATTTGAAGATTGTCCATAGCAACCAAAAAGTGTCCCTTTATGTCAAAAGTGGGTTTAGACCAGCTAGAAAACAGTGATAATAAATTAGAATCACTTGCAGAATTGAGCGATAGTGATTTGTGGGGAAATTCGTCATCAAACACTAAAAGTAATGACAGCGACAATTCTGCAACTGAGCAAATTTCAGTGTTTTTGATTTGATTACATTATTGAATAATTTTTATTATAATTACATTACTATTTGTTATAATTATTTATAGTTATTTATTATATTATAATTTATGATTTTGTGTTTCAAACTTTATCATACCCGGGATGTCTACTAGACCCTTGTTTGGACAGATTTAAGTGAGTTATTCCTAAGAATTACAGGCCTACAATATAAAATGCCAAATTTCCATGCAAAATAATTGTACCGCTTTCAGCATCTAAAATCTGACAGAATCATACCGCCAGGGAGGTTAACACCTGCTCCTCTGTGACCTCATGTATTTTTAAAAACACTGGGCTACAGTGTTGCTGTTTTTTTTACTCCAGCCCTCCCTAGCTTTATGGACTTAGTGCACTTATCTACTAAGATTGCACCTACAACAAGCTCACTGATGCACAGTGGAGACTGGTGGTGCTGCAAATTTTTATAGGTAAGGATAGTATGAGAGACGATGCCAGAATAAAGGTCTGAGACTCTGTTAAAAAGTACAGCTCTAAGCTTGTGTTGTAAGAGAAAAAAATTGGAAATGAAAGTAACAGGGCATCATCCAAGCAGACGCTTCTCTAGCATTTTTTGAAGTATGGCCACATAATTAGGTTTCATGTCCAACTGTTCTTATTTACCAAAAACAACTTTAGAAAATTCAAACCTATAAGTTTCGATCCTTAACCACTTCCCATGCAGGCCAATTCTGGCATTTTACTCCTACATGTAAAAATCATTATTTTTTTGGTAGAAAATTACTCAGAACCCCCAAACAGTATATATATATATATATATATATATATATATATATATATATATATATATATCAGTGGCGGCTGGTGCTCAAAATTTTTTGGGGGGCGCAAACAAACTGAAAAAAAAAAAATCAATTGCCGCCACTGTGCCCATTAAACGCAGCCACTGTGCCCAAACGCCACCAGTTTGCCCCCTCAAATACAGCCAGTTTGTTTCCATATACAGCCAGTTTGTCCCCATATTCAGCCAGTGTACCCCCATATATATATAACCAGTGTGCCCCCATATATACAGCCAGTGTGCCCCCATATACAGCCAGTGTGCTCCCATATACAGCCAGTTTGTCCCCATATATATAGCCAGTGTGTCCCCATATATATATAGCCAGTGTGCCCCCATATACAGCCAGTGTGCCCCCATATACAGCCAGTGTGTCCCCATATACAGCCAGTTTGTCCCCATATATATAGCCAGTGTGCCCCCGTATACAGCCAGTTCCCCCCATATTCAGCCAGTTTGTCCCCCATATACAGCCAGTTCCCCCCAAATGCAGCCAGTGTGTCCCCCATATACAGCCAGTTTGTCCCCATATATATAGCCAGTGTGCCCCCATATACAGCCAGTTCCCCCCAAATGCAGCCAGCGTGTACCCCATATACAGCCAGTTCCCCCCATATTTAGCCAGTTTGTCCCCCATATACAGCCAGTTCCCCCCATATTCAGCCAGCGTGTCCCCCATATACAGCCAGTTTGTCCCCCATATTCAGCCAGCGTGTCCCCCATATACAGCCAGTTCCCCCCAAATGCAGCCAGTTTGTCCCCCAAATGCAGCCTGTTCCCCCCCCCCCAGCCCTGCACTTACCTTCCTCGGTCCGCGCCGTCCTCGATGTGTTCTCCCGCCCTCGATGTTGCTTCAGCCAATCAGGTTACCGGTAACCAGATCCGGTGAACCTGATTGGCTGAAACCTCCACACAGTCTTCTCCAAGGAACACACCCCCGTGCGTACCTGGGAGGAGTTTTTGGAAGCCGAATACAGCGTGAGAGCTGTATTCGGAAAGCCTATCAGAGCCGCTGGCTCTGATAGGCACTTCCAAGTTACACCCACCGCTGGCCACCGCTCTAATTCATATGGCTGGCGCTCACCAGGAGGCCGGCCATATGAATAGTGGGCAGCGCGGCAGCGGTGACAATACACAGATTCATGCAATGCATGAATCTGTGTATTGTCTTTCAGTGGCGGTGCGGGAGCGAGAGGGGACGGCGCTCCGGCGCCCTCTATGAACGCACCGCCACTGATATATATATATTTATATACTGTGAGGGGGTTAACTCAGCAGCGGGTGTGTGTGACCCCCTGAATGGGTTCACCACACAAAAACAGGCACAGCAGACAGTGGTAGGAGAAAACAAAAGGGTGTGGTTTTATTTGAACTATATACAGACAAAAAAATACAGCAAAAACAAAAGAAACAGGAAAAGAAATCCTGGTCAACTTGACCGCTCACTACACACGTTGGTGTCCCTAACTAACAACTGGGTACAGCCTGGTGCTGTCCCAGTCCCTAGCTCCCTGCTTTTAGAAGTTCTAAGTAATAACCACACAGGCTTTGGCTCACCGCACAGAGATCACACTCCCCAGACTATCCACACAGATCTGGTTCCAGGTTGGAGCATCTCCCTTAGCATGCTGGGAGTTCTTGTAGAGGCCCCAATGAGCCCACTTACTTCAGCTGGGCTCATTAACTCTTCCCCTGCAAGACTCCCAGCACTCCCCCTAGTGGTATAAACTGACATAAAGCCTGAATCTAGGACATATATATCTCCCATCCTGGATGCAACCTGGTGATTTTACCTGCCTGCTGTTACAATATATATATATATATATATATATATATATATATATATATATATATATATTAGCAGAGGCCCTAGGTAATAAAATGGCGGCTGTTGCAACTTTTTATGTCACATGGTATTTGCGCAGCAATTTTTCAAAGCTTTTTTTGGGAAAAAAAATTTTCCGCAAATTAAAAAAAACAAAACACTCGTCGGGGAATCTGGGCAGTTTTCTAGACGAGAAAACTGAAACCCGCGTACACACAGCCGGTTTTCTCGGCAAGAAAGCTCTCCCGGCAGTTTTCTTGTCGTTTTTTGCTGAGAAAACCGGTCATGTGTACGCGGCCTCATGTTTGAAAATTATGCACACTCGTGGAATGGCGCCAAATTTCGGTACTCATAAATCTCCATAGGCAATACTTTAACCACTTAAACCCCGGACCATTATGCAGGTTAAGGACCAGAGGTGTTTTCAGAATTTGGCACTGCGCTGCTTTAACTGGAAATTGTGCAGACATGCAATGTTGTACCCAAATTAAATTTGCGTCCTTTTCTTCCCACAAATAGAGCTTTCTTTTAATGGTATTTGATTGCCTCTGCGATTTTTATTTTGCGATATAAACGGAAAAAGACTGAAAATTTAGAAAAAAAATGATATTTTCTACTTTTTGTTATAAGAAAAATCTATTAAACTCAATTTTAGTCATACATTTAGGCCAAAATGTATTCAGCCACATGTCTTTAGTAAAAAAAAGGTCAATAAGCGTATATTTATTGGTTTGCACAAAAGTTATAGCGTCTACAAACTAGGGTACATTTTCTGAAATGTACACAGCTTTTAATTTATGACTGCCTATCTCATTTCTTGAGGTGCTAAAATGGCAGGGCAGTACAAAACCCCCACAAATGACCCCATTTTGGAAAGTAGACACCCCAAGGAAATTGCTGAGAGGCATGTTGAGCCCATTGAATATTTTTTTTTTGTCTCAAGTGATTGAATAATGACAAAAAAAAAAAGTACAAAAAGTTGTCACTAAATGATATATTGCTCACACATGCCATGGTTATATGTGGAATTGCACCCCAAAATACATTTTGCTGCTTCTCCTGAGTACGGTAATACCACATGTGTGGGACTTTTTAGGAGCCTAGCCGCGTACGGGACCCTGAAAACCAAGCACCGCCTTAAGGATTTCTAAGGGCACAATTTTTTGATTTCACTCCTCACTACCTATCACAGTTTCGAAGGCCATAAAATGCCAAAATAGCACAAAACCCCCCCAGATGACACCATTTTGGAAAGTAGACACCCCAAGCTATTTGCTTGGGCATGGTGAGTATTTTACAGCTCTCATTTGTTTTTGAAAATGAAGAAAGAAAATATATATATATTTTTTTTTAAACTTTGTGACAAAGAGCGAGATCTGCAAAATACTCACCATACCTCTCAGCAAATAGCTTGGGGTGTCTACTTTCCAAAATGGGGTCATTTGGGGGGGGTTTGTGCCATCTGGGCATTCCATGGCCTCCGAAACTGTGATAGGCAGTGAGGAGTGAAATAAAAAATGTATACCCTTAGAAAGCCTGAAGGCGGTGCTTGGTTTTTGGGGTCCCGTACGTGGCTAGGCTCCCAAAATGTCTCACACATGTGGTATCCCCGTACTCAAGAGAAGCAACAGAATGTATTTTGGGGTGTATTTCCACATATGCCCATGGCATGTTTGAGCAATTTATCATTTAGTGACAACTTTGTGCAAAAAATAAATAAATAAATAAATAAATTGTCTTTTTTCCGCAACTTGTGTCAACATATAAAATATTTCATGGACTCGACATGCCTCTCAATATATAGCTTGGGGTGTCTACTTTTCAAAATGGGGTCATTTAGGGGGGTTTTGAACTGTCCTGGCATTTTATACACAACATTAGGAAGCTTACATCCACTCTTCTAACCACTTGAAGACAAAGCCCTTTCTGACACTTTTTGTTTACATGAAAACATTATTTTTTTTGAAAGAAAATTATGTTGAACCCCCAAACATTATATATTTTTTAAAAGCAAAGGACCTACAGATTAAAATGGTGGGTGTTGTATTTTTTTTTCCACACAGTATTTGCGCAGCGATTTTTCAAACGCATTTTTTTGGGAAAAAATACACTTTTTTTAATTTTAATGCACTACAACACACTATATTGCCCAAATGTTTGATGAAATAAAAAAGATGATTTTAGACCAAGTACATAGATACCAAACACGACATGCTTTAAAATTTCGCACAAACGCGCAGTGGCGACAAACTACATACATTTTTAAAAGCCTTTAAAAGCCTTTAGAGGTTACCACGTTAGATTTACAGAGGAGGTCTACTGCTAAAATGACTGCCCTTGATCTGACCTTTGCGGTGATACCTCACATGCATGATGCAATTGCTGTTTACATATGATGCCAGACCGACGCTTGCGTTCGCCATTGCGCAAGAGCAGGGCAGGACAGGGGTGATTTTTTTTTTCATTATTAATTTTGCTTTTTTATTTTCTTTTTAAACTGTTCCTTCCATATATTTTTTTAATCATTTGTATTGTTATCTCAGGGAATGTAAATATCCCCTATGATAGCAATAGGTAGTGACAGGTACTCTTTTTTTGAAAAAAATGGGGTCTATTGGACCCTAGATCTTTCCTCTGCCCTCAAAGCATCTGACCACACCAAGATCGGTGTGATAAATAGCTTTCCCAATTTCCCAATGGCGCTTTTCATATCTGGGGGGGGACATTCCCTCCCACTGCTTGTAAAAGCAGTCCAGAGGCTAATTAGCCGCTAGGATTGCTTTTACATGAAATTCGGCCGCTGGCTGAAAAGAATGATACCAAGATGATACCTAAACCCACAGGCATAAATCTGGTATAACCATTCAAAGTCCAGCAACATACCAGTACGTTGCTGGTCCTTGTTGGACATGTATTGTAATCTTTTTTTTCATGCAGCCTGTTGGCTGAACGAAAAAAAGAGATTGATCGGTGGGTATGCTCACCATTAGAATACCTCCCTTCATCCACCTACTTCTAATGATGGGCATACATGCACCATTTATATATGCCGAAGCATGGGAGCATCCTCCCGCAAACGTTATGCCGCACACACATGGTCGGACTTTTCCACGGGCATGCCTCCGTCTGAATTTTAAATGTATGTACGCGGCATTAGGAGCAAAATCGCTCCTCCGCCCCTGCTGCCCCCATGCTTTGGCATATATGCTCTTTTTTTTAACTGTGGTGGTGAAATCACCTCCTACAGCACTGGAGATCAGGCCTGTCTCTGCGAACGCTGCAGTTATGTGTGTTGTGTTTTGTAAGTGACAGTGATCGATCGATACTGCACTTGGGTGGCCTTGGCTGGACGGAGGGGCAAAACGCAGGTGCTAGCAGGTATCTGGGCTGATCCCGCTAACACTGCGTTTTTGGGAACCCTAAACTGCTGGGGACGCTAGTATAGATCTGATCAGATCAGATATTGATCTGTTCAGATACTATACCACTAAGGGAGGTGTATGCTTCACGCTTGGGTGTTAGCATTACTGGCACTAACCTGACGCTGCCTGGGGCGACGCAGACCCTCTCTGATGCTAAAACCTAATTGATATCACCCCCTGGGCGATCAGGGGGTTAAACCTTTATTGGGTTATATACGGCGGGTGCCCTGACACTATAAAAAGCAAACTAACTAACCAGCGTCACCCGTAACACTTATATGGTGATCACTGGTGAAAGGGTTAACTAGGGGCAATCAGGGGGTTAAACCTTTATTAGGTAATATATGGGGGTACCTGACGCTATATAAAAACCTGACGGGGAACCTAAATAACAAAATAACTAACTGGCTAACCAGTGTCACCAGTAACACTTATACGGTGATCACTGGTGAAAGGGTTAACTAAGGGCAATTAGGGGGTTAAAACCTTTATTAGATAATATATTGGGGTACCTGACGCTATAAAATCCTGCGGCGAACCTAAAAAAAATAACTGGCTACCTATCGGCACCAGCATAACTAATACAGCGATCAGAAAAACGATCGCTTAGTGACACTGGCAAAAGGGGGTGAAAGGGTTACCTGGGGGGGGCGATCAAGGGGTTAAACCTTTATTAGGTAATATATGGGGTTACCTGACGCTATAAAAACCTGCGGCGAACCTAAAAAAAATAACTGGCTACCTATCGACATCACCGACACTAATACAGCGATCAGAAAAATGATCGCTTAGTGACAGCGGTGCTAGGGGGTGAAAGGGTTACCTGGGGGGCGATCAAGGGGTTAAACCTTTATTAGGGGGGTTAGGGGGGTACACTGGACCTAAAACACTCTGCCCTGACACTTTTACAGTCACAAATGTCACTGATTGCAGTGATCAGTAAATAAATGGTCACTGCAATCAGTGACACTGTGACTGGGGGCTGGTGGGTGATCTGGGGGTGTCTGGGGGGGCCTGGGGGGCGATCATGTGCCTATGTGTGTGGTGTCAGTGTGCTGTTTAGTGCACTAACCTCTGTGTCTTCTCTCATGCGGCCCTCGGTATATGTGAGCGCCGCATGAGAGATGACATCACTTCCTCCTGCCTGTGTAAACATTACACAGGCAGAGGAAGCTTTTCATTCGCCGGGAGCGATCGCGAGGGGGTGGCCGTAAACGAATGGCCGTCCCCTCATCACGGATCGCTCCCGGAACGATGCCGACCGCTCACTGTATAGAAGGGGGGTCCGATGGGAGGGGGTGGCCGTAAACGAATGGGCGTCCCCTCATCACGGATCGCTCCCGGAATGATGCCGACCGCTCACTGTATAGAAGGGGGGTCCGATGGGACCCCCCAACTATACGAAGGCAGGCACGTACAGGTACGTGATTGTGCCTGCCCGTGCCATTCTGCCGACGTATATATACAGTGAGTGGTCGTTAAGTGGTTAAAATATTTTACAGGTTACCTGTTTAGAGTTACAGAGGAGCTCTTGGAATAGAATTGTTGCTCTCATTCTACTGTTCATGGCAATACCTCACAT
Organism: Rana muscosa; assembly: GCA_029206835.1. Taxonomy (NCBI): domain Eukaryota; kingdom Metazoa; phylum Chordata; class Amphibia; order Anura; family Ranidae; genus Rana; species Rana muscosa. The sequence goes on along the minus strand of CM055118.1, from coordinate 361,527,200 downwards.
GTGTGGATTGAATGCCGTTTACATATGTGGGCGTGATGTATGTATGTGTTTGCTTCTGCCTGCAAGCTTGCAGGGACAGGGGAGCTTTAAAAATATATATATTATTGTTTATTTTATTTAGATTTTTTACATTTTTACACTTTCCCTTTAAAAAACATTTTTTTAGCACTTTTTTTCCTATTGCAAGGAATTTAAACATCCATTGTAATAGGAATAAGGCATGACAGGTCCTCTTCATGGAGAGATGTTGGGTCAATAAGACCCCACATCTCTCCTACAAGCTGGAAAGTCTGAGATAAACAAAAAAACAGGACAATCTCGGCTTTCCAGCTGAGTATATGGCAGTATTTACAACTGCCAGGCCGGGCGTGACATCATAACATTGCGCCCAAGCCTCCGAGAGTCATAGAGATGACCGGGGACCATCTGTTCCCCGGAAATCTCTAAGGTTAACTTCCCCCAGCGGCAGATTCCTTCTCCGGCGAGCCGGTAGAAGCACCGGAGGGCGGCGGTGTAGTGATCTAGTATATATTCCACCGATGACCCAATACTTAGGTTAATAAGATGATGTATATAAATTATGTCCCGCAGCAAACGCCCAAGTTCTCCAGAGATTGCGCTTCATTGACTTTCAATACAGAACAAAGTCCAATACTGATGACAACGAACCCAACAGAGTATATTCTAGACCTGTGCTTTCATATTCCTACAGAATATATCCTTTGCCTCCATATTCCTACAGAATATACCTGTGCCTTCATGATCATGCAGTAATATATCTGACTAGCCTGAATATTAGCTTTATATATCTTATCTATTGAATGACTGAGCAATTTGATTGGCTGTCTTTGATCCACACTCTGTCATTCAGGATGACAGAGAATGACCCCCAACCGAGCCGGAGACGACCACAGCCATCATTTGCATTCTTGCATAATAGCATTAACATGCTGTCTTTTGACATATGCAACTAGATTACGGAGACGGAAGGTGACCTGAATACCGCCTTGATATGCAAAAATAGATTGACCTAAACAAGTAGTAGATCCTGTTTGGCCCTTTGGAAGATTAACACATCAAAGCTGTCTTCCGGCCTCTCCCATATCCGTAATCCAGTTGACTCTGACAACTGAATTATCTACTAAAATCTGGCCTGGTAAATAAATATATATATACACACGTACCCATATCCATACATACACACATACATATATATATATATATATATATATATATATATATATATATATATATATACATATATACATACATATACATATATATACATACATACACATACACGTACATACATACATACATGCATACAACGATAAATCGGCCAACATATTACAACAGGCGGGAGGGGGGATGTCTCCTCCCACCGCCTATAAGAACAATCAAGCAACTGAACTGCCACTATGATTGTTCTTACGGTGCAGGGAATCGCCGGCTGAAGAGAACAATACCAGGTTGATGCCTGTAGGTGAAGGCATCATCCCGGTATAACCACTGAAACGGGAGGACGTCCATGTATGCCCTCCCGGCAGGAAGTGGTTAAATTATTTGCGAGTTATATCGCTTAAAATCTAATCAATATAACATTTTTTAATGTGATGAATTAATTATATATAAATATATATATATATTTTTTATTCATGTAAAGGTTTTACTTTTTGATAGAGATCCTCTGTCAGCTTTTATTGCTGTCTCTTTTACCATTGGAGAGATTCACATTTCTATTTATCCTATTCAGAATGTGATAGAACATTCAAAAAATGTAAGCAGGAGGCAGAGAAAATCCCTTGAATGACAATTCTCTAAACTACAAATGATTGTCCTTTTTTTATTTTCCTGTAAAGTATTCGGGTCAGAAAGTGAAAGCAAATCTTCCCAAAATAAAGCAAAAAAAACCTAATAGGTTTTCACATTTTTTCTGTTCGATCTTAAAAAAAAAAGTTTTGGCTATACATACACAGGAGTTGATTTACCAAAACTAGAGTGCAAAATCTGGTGCAGCTCTGCATAGAAACCAATCAGCTTCCAGGTGTTTTTGTCAAAGCTTAAAGGGGTTGTAAACCCTCATTCTATGCATTAGGGTGAAAAACCTCCTGTGATGCAGCTTCCCCCCAGAGCCCAGCTTTTACTTACCTCAACCCGGTCTTTCCAGCGACGGGGATTAGCACACCAGCTCCAGCCGGTGTCTCTGGTCCTGATTGGATAGATTGATAGCAGCGCAGCCATTGGCTCCCGCTGCTGTCAATTAAATCCAATGATGCTGGAGCCAGGGGCGGGGCAGAGTCCTGCTGTCTGTGTCAATAGACGCAGCATCAGGACTCGGGGAGCGCGCCCGCATGAGCGCCCCCATGGAAAGAGCTTCTCTATGGGGGCACTCGAGAAGAGAATTAGCAAGGAGTGCCGCGGAGGGACTCCAGAAGTGGAGGATCGGGGCCACTTTGTGCAAAACCAACTGCACAGAGGAGGTAAGTATGACATGTTTGTTTGATTGTTTGTTTTTTAAATGAAGCTTTAGATATTAAAGCGGAGGTTCACCCAAAATGGAACCTCCACTTTTCGGAACCCTCCCCCCTCCGGTGTCACATTTGACACCTTTCAGGGGGGAGGGGGTGCAGATACCTGTATAAAACAGGTATTTGCACCACTTCTGGGTATAGACTCCCGTGGGAGTCAGGCCCCTTCGCATCACCCCCCCCCCGCTGTCTTCTGGGAAACACTTGGCTCCCAGGACACAGCAGGGACCTGTTAGGACACGCAGCGCGACTCGCGCATGCGCAGTAGGGAACCAGGCAGTGAAGCCGCAGCACTTCACTTCCCGATTCCCTCACCGAGGATGGCCGCGGGGGAAGCCGAGAGCCGAGCAGTAGCTCAGCTTCGGCTGCGGACTACGCGGGTGACCTGGACAGGTAAGTGTCCATTTTTTAAAAGTCAGCAGCTGCTGTATTTGTAGCTGCTGGCTTTTAAAAAAAAAAATTTCCGGTGAACCTCCGCTTTTAGATATAGTTTAAAGCTGAACTTCATTGCATATAAGCACCACAAGCCAAAAATGCTATTTAATTAATTCTTGATATTCAAATCAAACTCCCCCATTCATTAATGTCTCAATGCTTTATTTTGTTGAGAAATCCCTTAGAAAAATAATCCCCTAGTATTTCTGTCTGTAGCCATCTTGAGTAAGAGCAGATGATTCATGTAGCATTTACTTCTTGGAATCCATCTTCCCTTAGCTCAAACATGCATGCAGGAGGATGTTTTAAGCTGGGAAAACCCCTCCTCCTCTCCTCCCCTCCCGAAGACTCCTGGGATGAATGGCATAACTTGCCTAGGCAAGAAACCAGAAAGTAACTGAACAACTGTAAAAAAAAAAGTTTAAAACAAGTAAATATGATATACTTTCTTATCTGTTTATTAATGCTAGCAGCATTAGTATTAATAATGATCAATGTTGCTTGGGAGAGTGAAGTTCCACTTTGAGGATTACCTCCTCTTTTGTTGAGAAAAAAGCAAAAAAACAATCCCCTTTGGTTGATCAATGTGCATGACAGGGATTTTAACAAACTTTGGAACAGATCTCTTCCCTTTGTCTGCTCTGATGTAGTAGCTCTTTGTTTCATCAGACTGATTGAATACAGATTCTAAATGAGAGAGTCTGATTCATTATAATCACCTGGTGCACTCTCATTGTTCTGATGAGAAAAGTTGCAGGGTCTGCATTCATTTAAAAGTATTAACACTTATGCCCTGTACACACGATAGGTTTTACCGATGAAAACAGTCCGATGGACTTTTCTCATCAGACAAACTGATCGTGTATGGGCCCCATCAGTCTTTTTTCCATCGGTGAGAAAAAATAGAACATGTTTTAAATTTATCCGATGGGAAAAAAACTGATAGCAAATTCCGATCGTCTGTGAGGAACTCCATTGGATAAAAAACCCACGCATGCTCAGAATCAAGTTGACGCATGCTCAGAAGCATTGAACTTAATTTTTCCCGGCTTGTCGGAGTGTTTTACGTCACGGCGTTTGGGACGGTCGGATTTTTGACTGATGGTGTGTAGGCAAGACTGATGGAAGTCAGCTTCATCGGATTTCCGATGGAAAAATCCATCGGATTAGAATCCATAGGAAATCCGATCGTGTGTACGAGGGCTTTAGGGAGAAATTCACCAAAATTTAAATCCCTATTGTAGAGGGTGGCTAAAATCTGACATGCATTTTAGTGTAGACTTTTAGGAAAAATAAGTGAACACAAGCCACACAAGCAGGAAAATTATATTTCTTGGGGGTGTGTTAAAATACCTTTGGTTTGCCATATTCATGGGCGTCCGCTCCATAGGGCAAGGGGGGTCAACTGCCCCCCCCTGGAATCGTAAGAGTGTTGAAGTCAGAGTGAAGACACTTGCCCCCTGTGTTGCAATAACCCCAGCTAGCGGTCAAAGACAGGGTTAAATGCAACTGTGTATCGCCGCTGCCGAAGCGCTTTGTAGGCGCCCATTTATTTCAATGAGCAGGGGCGGTGGAGGAGTGGTGTATACAGCGCTGCTCCACTGCCCCAAAGAAGCATGGATGACCTTAAAATGATGAACCCCCCCCCTGAAAAAAGTTCAGTGGATGCCCATGGCCATATTGCATTGAATTTTATAGAGTATTACATTGTTTGAAGATTGAAAAGGAAAGGTGATTTTTAAGAACATTACATTTAAACATGGCTTGCGTATAAATTGTATATGATTATGTTTTATGCATATGGTATATTATTTTTTTTATTTTATTTTTATGTTTTTTTTTCCTACTAGTTACCATTTAAGCAGATATTCTCCAGTTCGGTTTCCTGCACTTTATCTAGCAGATAACTTGGATTGAGTACTTTTTGTAGGGCCTAGTGTGTATGTTTTGGTATTTTCGCATCATATCACATTTGTGAGTCAGTATTGTACCTTCTTTGTCATCCTTTTGTCATCCTTTTTTTTTTGCACTTCAATTAAAGACTTGGATCTTTTACAGTACCTGACAATTTCGAAATATTTTTGAGTTTTTGGGGAGGTTACACATTTGTACATTTTTATTTGAATTTTCTCAGAAAAATATTTACTGCATAGGAAGTTTTGGAATTGCAATGCATCCATGCAAATATTTTTATTTTTTTACCCAGAATTCAAAAAGACACATAATTAGACTTACTTCAAAAGTAGTGAGGAATAAATAAATTTGGTGTTCCACTTTTTGACTAAATTGGAATCCTACATTTTCCTGTAAATTTAAAATAGAATCTGAATGTAATTAACTATTGTGTTCTAGTTTAAATATTGATTTTAAATCCGGTTGTAAGAAATAAAAACTGTATAATATGATGTTCTCATAATGCCCAAGTGGTGAAGCATTCAGTTGAAAGAAGCTGAAAGGATCTTCATAAAACGAGGTTGAGTTTATGCTTCTCCTTTTATACTTAGAACATACAACTGTTAATTAATGTAAAGTCTAAAGAGAATAAATTAAAAATATCTCATGATTATAGAAGATTATCACAATTGTTTGTGATGTTTTTATAATTAAAATATTAAAAGCTCAACTCCAGACAAACAGATAATCACTGTATTTATAAATGAGTGTGGGATGTTTAATTGGGCAACTACTGAGCATGGCAAATCATGTGAAATGTTGATAAATGTAAAGGTATGCATCAAACATGAATGCATCATACATACTAGGGGGAGAACAGCTGGGGGTGTCAATGGTGGAGAAGGATCTCTGTGTTCTGGTAGATCATAAACTTAAAAATAGCATGCAAAGCCACGCTGCAGTTTCTAAAGCTACCAAAATACTTTCTTGTATTAAAGAGATATACTGTAGATTTCAGAGAGAGAGAGAGAGACATCATTTTGCCCCAGTGCAAATTATTAGCAAGAGCCCATCTGGAATATGCAGTTCAATTTTGGGCGCCAGTTCACAAAAAAAGATATTGGAGAACTGGAGAAAGTGCAGAGAAGGGCAACCAAACTGATAAGAGGCATGGAGAAGCTCAGCTATGGGGAAAGAGGAAATCAATGGGGGATATGATCACCTAGTATAAATACATACAGTGGGGAGAACAAGTATTTGATACACTGCCAATTTTGCAGGTTTTCCTACTTACAAAGCATGTAGAGATCTGTAATTTTTATCATAGGTACTCTTCAACTGTGAGAGACGGAATCTAAAACAACAATCTAGAAAATCACATTGTATGATTTTTAAGTAATTAATTTGCATTTTATTGCATGACATAAGTATTTGATCACCTACCAACCAGTGGGAATTCTGGCTCTCACAGACCTGTTATTTTTTCTTTAAGAAGCCCTCCTGTTCTCCACTCATTACCTGTATTAACTGCACCTGTTTTAACTCATTACCTGTATAAAAGACACCTGTCCACACACTCAAACAGACTCCAACCTCTCCACAATGGCCACGACCAGATAGCTGTGTAAGGACATCAGGGATAAAATTGTAGACCTGCACAAGGCTGGGATGGCTTACAGGACAATAGGCAAGCAGCTTGGTGAGAAGGCAACAACTGTTGGCGCAATTATTAGAAAATGGAAGAAGTTCAAGATGATGGTCAATCTCCCTCGGTCTGGGGCTCCATGAAAAATCTCACCTCGTGGGGCATCAGTGATCATGAGGAAGGTGAGGGATCAGCCCAGAACTACACGGCAGGACCTGGTCAATGACCTAAAAAGAGCTGGGACCACAGTCTCAAAGAAAACCATTAGTAACACACTACGCCTTCATGGATTAAAATCCTGCAGCACACGCAATGTCCCTCTGCTCAAGCCAGCACATGTCCAGGCCCATCTGAAGTTTGCCAATGACCATCTGGATGATCCAGAGGGGGAATGAGAGAAGGTCATGTGGTATGATGAGACAAAAATAGAGCTTTTTGGTCTAAACTCCACTTGCCATGTTTGGAGGAAGAAGAAGGATGAGTACAACCCCAAGAACACCATCCCGACCGTGAAGCATGGAGGTGGAAACATAATTCTTTGGGGAGGCTTTTCTGCAAAGGGGACAAGACGACTGCACCATATTGAGGGGAGGATGGATGGGGTCATGTAACGCAAGATCTTAGCCAAATACCTCCTTCCCTCAGTAAGAGCATTGAAGGTGGGTTGTGGCTGGGTCTTCCAGCATGGCAACGACCCGAAACACACAGCCAGGGCAACTAAGGAGTGGCTCCGTAATAAGCATCTCAAGGTCCTGGAGTGGCCTAGCCAGTCTCCAGACCTGAACCCAATTGAAAATCTTTGGAGGGAGCTGAAAAGTCCATATTGCCCAGCGACATCCACGAAACCTGAAGGATCTAGAGAAGCACTGTATGGAGGAGTGGGCCAAAATCCCTGCTGCAGTGTGTGAAAACCTGGTCAAAGACTACAGGAAACGTAGGATCTCTGTAATTGCAAACAAAGGTTTATGTACCAAATATTAAGTTCTGCTTTTCTGATGTATCAAATACTTATGTCATGCAATAAAATGCAAATTAATTACCTAAAAATCATACAATGTGATTTTCTGGATTTTGTTTTAGATTCAGTCTCTCACAGTTGAAGAGTACCTATGATAAAAATTACATACCTCTACATGCTTTGCAAGTAGGAAAACCTGCAAAATCAGCAGTGTATCAAATACTTGTTCTCCCCACTGTAAGTAGTCCATGTAGTGAACTTGGTGTACAGTTATTCACTTTCAGGTCATCACAGAGGACAAGGGGGCACTCTTTATGTCCTGTGGAAAAGAGATTTAACCTCTACATATGAAAAGGTTTCATCAGAGTTAAAGTTATGAAAATATGAAATAGACTTCATTAATAACTAGTTCTGGCCAGATCCACAGATTGTTAAAAATGGCTGTATGCATTCCTGAAGTAAAATTTTGCAATACTATACATGGGCTAGCAAAAAGGTATTCCAAATAAACGAGACAACACAACAATATAATCCAACACATATTTATTTTAACTTGGAATTTATATGGCCACGGTGTTATCCATAAGGGGTTAACATAAATCTTTTAAATAAAAATTAAATAAGCCATCATGGCCAAATTATATTATCAAAATTTAACTGGTGTCCATCCAGTTAAAGCTGGATGACTACTCCCTCGTTTGGACAACAACATGACTCCGAAGATAGGGAGGGAGGGCGGGCGTCGCTGTCTGGTCAGGAACGGTCTGAGGTACACTGCTACCACTCCTCTACTAGCTTTACCCAAGCGGGCTAGTCACTGCCAAAACTGCCCAATCAGCTGTTTGCCTGCATCCACCAATCCCATGGCTGTTGCTTCCCAGGGATTCTGCAGCCACCCCCAACAACCTGTGGGAATAAAATAAAGCAGAAGAACTGCAAGTTTTCTCCCTTTGAGCTAACCCATGGTGGTCCAGCTTAATGCTGTGACCTTTCACTCTATTGTAACCTATATAGCTATTGCATATATGTATTAACTTGCCTAGTCCCTATAATTAACTAATATACCAGAGTATGCTAGGCTTAATGATATAATATTAGCTATGAAGACAGAACATTTGCTTAGTAAACAATGTTACATTTATTTCCTTTAAAAATAGGAATATCATATACTAACAACAGATATCTATAAAGCCTATAACAATAATATTAATAATAAAATATACTTATCCCCTCCTCTGGGTAAATCTTGCTGGCTGAGCTCAGATGGAAAAGAGATCTGGGCCGCATGGAGTTTAGGCCCAAGCCATCAGTCAGTGCAAAGTCCCAAGATGGCAGAGAGACAGCCTCATGGCAAGGCTTTGCAGCAAAAAGAGAAAGAGCTCTCTGCAACAATTCTTTTTACAAAACTCAGTCAGACTCATTCAAACTCCCCCCATTGCCAATCCCCTTGCTTTTGGACCAATCAGTGTTCACATGAAAATAGATTATATTACTGAATGTCCTGCCATACTTGGCCTCATGGGGCAGTATTGAAGTCCTTGCGCCCTGGGCCATCTTTGTCATCAATCTCTTTGAAGCTTCTAGCACCCCAGGTGGGCTGGAGACAAGCCAGTTTGCTATGCAGATTCTATTTGGGGCCACATTCCTCTGTACCTTTTAAAACCATGGGGCTGCAAGTGTCAGCATGGCTGATCTTGATTGTAAAAACAGATGTGTAGAAACTTCAGAAATATAACATTAGACCATGTTGCCCTCCAACAATTCCTAAATGCACAAAATAGAAATGGATATTAACATTTATGGGTAATATCACCAGTGGTAGTTGATCCAGGGCTCAACTACCCCTGGGATAGTAGGGTATTTCCTGGGGGATCAGGAAAGAAATAGTCTTCCCCACTGGAACAAATTGAATCATGCTTTATTGTTTTTTTTTTTGGCTTCCTCTGAATCAACTGTGGGTATATAATGTCTATATGGAGGTTTACTAATTGGTTATTTTTTTTATTGGTTAAACTAGACTAACTATGTAACTATTAAGGATGGGTGAACAATTCTAACCGAGCATGAGTTTGGGCCGTACATTGGCTGCTCGGGAGTAATTTGAAAAACCGAATTATAAGGTTGTTTGACCGTTTGTTTGGCTCGCCGAATGATCACAATGCACTGCGCCACCGCACAGTGCATTGAAAGCCCTGATTGGCTGAAGCAATGAAAGATTCACCCAATCAGGGTACAGAGCACTGTCAGAGCCATGATTGGACGCTGTCATGATGACTGTATCCATTAATAGCTCATTGCTCTTAATCCCGCCCCACGCTATAAAGGTTTTCTTTCTATGGCGGCCATTTGTAGTGTGATAGCGGCGTAGAAAGAGAGATAGAACAAGGCTCTGTTCAGTGCTATTAGACAGTGTGCTATAGTGTGCTTTTCTGATTCCATTGTCAGTAGAATATAAGTTTAGTGTGCATCTAGGGATAGTTCAGTGTAAGTGTAGTGATACCATTCATCTTTACATTAGTGTCAATGTAGGGATAGTTCAGCCATTGTGAGTGTAATGTGACCACCATTCATCTTTACATTAGTGTGAATGTAGGGATAGCTCAGTCAGTGTGAGTGTAGTGACCGTTTAACACACATTTTTTTGTGTGTTACTGCAAGTTTAACACTATATATTTCATTGCGTTACTGCAAGTTTAACGCCCTATATTTCATTGCGTTACTGCAAGTTTAAAACCATATAGTTATGTGTGCTACTGCAAGTTTAGCGCTGTTTATTTCATTGCGTTGCTGCAAGTTTAATGCTAAATATTTCATTGCATTACTGCAAGTTTAATGCCATATAGTTCTGCGCATTGCTGCAATATTATAGTGTATCCAATAAATGTGTGCCTGTGTCGTGAATACTCAAATTAAAGTGCGCCAAAAAACACTTTCCATTGATTAAAGTGCATCCACATACAAATTTACACATCTTTATTACATTTTGTTAATAAGCAATCCCCCCATCAGGTCTGGGAGGACAGCAGGGAGAGGCAGACATTCCCATGACACTGTAAGTAGGCCAGCAGTGTATGTGTCCAGAGGCAAAGGAGGACGTGGTCAGTCCTCAGGCAGGGCATCATTTCCTCTGTTTAGTGATGTTGCCCATGCGATCCAGCCACAGCATGCAGAGGAGGCGGTGGACTAGCTTACTAAACCATCCTCATCCTCCTCCATCACCCAAGTATAGACTAGTGTGCAGTCCCCTGCAACTGCCATAGTGGCAAAACCTGCCACCTTGTCCACAGCTATTTCTGCCATAGCCCCAGCATGGAGAAGTCAGCGGAGTTATTTTAACACAGCGTCAGACACTTGCTCCTTGATGATGCACAGCCATTACTCGATTCAGAGGTTGGTTGAGTCTGAGGTTGAGGAAGGCAGGAACATGAGCCTACAGAGAGGGGAGAGCACTGGTACACAAATTGGCAGTCATGTTCCCCCAGCCGCAGCGTATTGCCAAGCTGTCTTCAGTGGTAATGAGCATGGAGGAGATGATGATGATGAGGTCACTGACTCAACTGGGTCCCGGATAGAGCAGAAGAGGAAAGTGAGGGTGAGGCACAACCTCAACAAGGCAGCCATCATGGAATATTAGAGAGCAGCCACCCTATTCCATCACATTGTGGAGCTGTTATCTCCCGGCCCACTTCCCACAGTTCAGCTGTCGGGGCCTTTTTTAGTACATGTGCATCGCTGTTGCTATTTGCAAACTTTGTCTCAAGCGCATCAAGTGTGGCAAAAACACCAACCATTTGGGTACCACATGCTTGACAAGGCATTTCCTCCCACCACTCCACATATCATTACAAATTTTGACAGCAAGGCCAATTCTTGCTTTCATCAAGAGTACCTCTATAGCAGTGATTCTCAACCTTCTAGTGCCGTGACCCCTTGATAAAATTTCTCAAGTTGTGGGGACCCCTAACAGTAAAATTATTTATAGCGTGGGTTGTCAGCACCCAAGGCAAGACAAGTAATTTGCGCCCCTAACCCACAGACATTTAGCGCTCCCGGAGTCCTTTTAATGGCAATTATAATCACAGGTAGTGTTACTCACTGTGTCTCCAGCTTCACTGTGTCTCCGACTTTGTGGTGTCTCGTAGCAGTGACACCTATGCCGAAATCAGGAGATAGGGTCTCCTCAGCCCCTCCCACTTCACGTTCCTCATCAGTCAGCTGACCTCTAGTCTTTGCCCCCCAGCCATCCCTTGAACTGAATGGGCGGCTGCGAAGAGGCTGAGTGGGCGGCTGCGGGCTCCAGGAACAGCCCAGCTGGGCGGCCGTGGGCTCCAGGGATAGCCCTGCTGGGTGGCCGCAAAAAGGCTTGGAGAGTGGTGCAGGCTTCAGGACCAGCCAAGGATTCGGTAACCCCTGGCAAATCATCATTCGACCCCCGAGAGGGTCCCGACCCCCAGGTTGAGAACCACTGCTCTTTAGTAGAGTTGAGCGGGTAGCTGGATATTCGGGTCCGGCGGGTTCGGCCGAACTTCGGAAAAAAGTTCGGATTCGGGACCGAACTTTAACCCGAACCCGGACCCGGACCCCATTGAAGTCAATGGGGACCCGGACTTCTGACGACTAAAAAGGCTCTAAAATAGTAATGGAAAGGGCTAGAGGGCTGCAAATGGCAGCAAAATGTTGTTAAGAACATGGCAAGTGCTCTGCAAACAAATGTGGATAGGAAATAACTTAAAAGAACATAAAAAAAATTAAAAAATAAAAAAATATGCTGGAGGCCCCCTTTTCAGCAGAAGGGGTACGGGAAGTCATTAAGAACCTCAGAAACTCAACGGCACGATGCCACACATATGGTGGGAATGCCCCAGAATACGCCCTTTCTGGAATAAATTATTTAATTTAATGGATAAGCTAGTGGGAAAATAAAATACTTTGAAATAAAAATGTAGCGGGGTGCTAAATTTAAGGAAAGTGTTTGAGTGGTAAATAGGCTCAAATACCCTAATTCTGTAGGATTCATGGACCATTTTGTCCTCGGGGGACAGTATTGGTGTGCAGTTCCCTGCGGCCTACAGGTGGCGCCTTTTGTGTCCCCTCTTGGCAGTAGTACAGCGGGGCGGGGAACCTGCTGTGCATGCCGGGAGAGCATATAAAAGGGGCAGACCTTTGGCCTGGGGGCTGATGTCCAGTGGGGTCCGTGCCCAGGTGCCTTCGGCCTGGGTGCATGTGTTCCTGTTCCATCTCGGGCACCTTTAGCCCGGGGTGAGGTACTATCCTGGAGTTCTTGCTGCCCTGGGTATGGAGGCCTAGGGGCGGGAGTAAAGCCTGGAGTCCAGAGCCGCCTCGTGTAGGGGACCCTGTTCCAGGGAAGGGAGGATCATTCTGATGGACCGATGCGGGAGTCACGGTGAAGGAATGGTCTGTTGACTCCCTGGAGAGATGTCTTCCCCTTGATATGGGCTAGGTTCGTAGAAGGAGAAGCTCAAGGTCACCTTGACTGTATCAGAGGCCTTATTCAACCGGCCCGTGGCAGGGGCCTTATACACCCTGGTCTGTGGCTGAGACCAAAGTTCTCCAGGCCCGTGGCAGGGGCCTTGTACACCCGGTCTGTGGCAGAGACCAACCTCAATGTCTGTGGCAGAGACCGTGCGCCAAAAACTGTTTGAGAAACCTAAGCAGTGAAGTGAATGTGCTACGTTTGTGCCTGGACCTCCTCCACACCTTAAGCTGTCCTGTTTCTTTGCTCTAACCTTTTCTATCTGAGTACAGTTTATTTTGCCATGAGAGAATAAGAGTTGGAGTTTCAGCTGGTGTGGACATTGACTTTACTGGCAATTAAAGGACTTGCCTCTACCTACAGTAGAGGTGAGAATCATCCTCTGGAGGAGTTTTGACTCCGGCTGTGGACACGGCCCGTCAAGTACACCGCTCAACCTCTTTATATAGGAGGATACGGGCTGGTAGTGCGGTGTGCCTTTCTCCCTCCTGCGAAGAGCCAACAACATAAAGGCAGGTAAGGGGGAAAGGATCTGTGCGCTACAAAAAAATAAAATAAAAATTTTAATCTTGGCCTAGCAGGACGAGGTCCATATGGAGTAGGAGGTTGAGGTGGCGGTGGATGTGGCTGTGTAGGTGGAAGCGGCGGTGGAGGAGGACGAGGTAGCCAACACTGGTTCAAAAATACAACAATGGCTGGGTAAGGCCGGTGATGTGTCGAATTCTGTCCCCTGTCGAATAGTGTCCGCCCTGTACTGCGCTTGCTGAGTATGTAGGACAAGGGGATTTCAAAAATCTCCCAAGACTAACGGCGCCTGCGTGTTGAGTTCAGGTGAAGGCCACACCATCCGTGGTTCAAGCCGAGCCAAGCAAGGCCGCGATCGAAGCGAGCCCGTGAGGGGCCCTGTTACTATGTGCTACCGTATGTCCTCTTGGATGGTGGGGCTTGAACCTGCACTCACAGCGCAGGCGCCGTTCATCTTCGGAGATTTTGTGAATCTCCTTGTCCTCTGTACTGCGCAAGCGCTGCGCCTGCGCAGTACGGGCCGGGCACAATCCGATGGCCGGACAGTTTTTGTCACAACACCGGTATACATGTCTATTCTGCACAAGGTACGGACAAGTCCTGTGGGATCCATGCCTGGTTCATTTTAATGAACGTGAGCTTGTCCACATTGGCTCTGGACAGGCGGCTGCGCTTGTCTGTGATAACGCCCCCTGCCGTGCTAAATACACGTTCAGATAATACACTGGCTGCAGGGCAGGCCAGCACCTCCAAGGCATAAACGGCAAGCTCAGGCCATGTGCCCAATTTGGAGACCCAGAAGTTAAAGGGGGCAGACCCGTCATCCAGTACGTGTAGGCCTGTGGACACATACTGCTCAACCATGTTGGTGAAATGCTGCCTCCTGCTAAGACGTTCCATCTCAGCTGGTGGTGCTGGTTGTTGTGGCGTGCTGACAAAGCTTTTCCACATTTCGGCCATGCTAACCCTGCCTTCTGAGGTGCTGCCGGTGCCCCGGCTGCGTTGGCGACCTCTTCCTCCTCCTCTGCCTTCGCCTTGTGCTTCCACCGTACGCCCGCTGTCAGGTGGGAATGCCACCAGCAGCGCGTCTACCAGCGTGCGCTTGTACTCGCGCATCTTACGATCCCGCTCCAGTGAGGGAATTAAGGACGGTACGTTGTCCTTGTAACGGGGATCCAGCAGGGTGGCCACCCAGTAATCAGCACCAGTTAAAATGTGGGCAACTCGGCTGTCGTTGCGGAAACACTGCAGCATGTAATCGCTCATGTGTGCCAGGCTGCCCAGAGGCAAAGAAAAGCTGTCCTCTGTGGGAGGTGTATCGTCTGTGTCCTCTGTATCCCCCCAGCCACGCACCAGTAATGGCCACGAGCTGGTCTGAGTGCCACCCTGCTGTGAACATGGCTCCTCCTCCTCCTCCTCCTCCTCCATCTCCTCCTCCACCTCGTCATCCTCCAGAACTGTGCCCTTTCTGCCGGACAATTGTGTACCTGGCGTTTGTTGGTGCAGGAACCCACCCTCGTAGCCACTTGTGAAAGACTGCCCTGAAAGCCTTTGAAATGATCCCGCTTCCTCCTCCTCCTCCTCATCCTCCTGTGCCACATCCTCTTCCATCATCGCACAAAGCGTTTTTTCAAGGAGGCATAGAACTGGTATAGTAACGCTGAGAACGGCGTCATTGGCACTGGCCATGTTGGTGGAGTACTCGAAACAGCGCAACAAGGCACACAGGTCTCGCATGGAGGCCCAGTTATTGGTGGTGAAGTGGTGCTGTTCCGCAGAGCGACTCACGCGTGATTGCTGCAGCTGAAACTCCACTATTGCCTGCTGCTGCTCGCACAGTCTGGCCAGCATGTGCAAGGTGGAGTTCCACCTTGTGGGCACGTCACATATGAGGCGGTGAGCGGGAAGGCCGAAGTTACGCTGCAGCGCTGACAGGCGAGCAGCAGCAGGGTGAGAACGCCGAAAGTGCGCACAGACAGCCCGCACTTTCTGCAGCAGCTCTGGCATATTGGGGTAATTTTTAAGGAACCTCTGGACCACCAAGTTCAGCACATGCGCCAGGCAAGGGATGTGCGTCAAACCGGCTAGACCCAGAGCTGCTACGAGATTTCGCCCATTATCGCACACCACCAGGCCGGGCTTGAGGCTCACTGACAGCAACCACTCATCGGTCTGTTGTTCCATGTCCCTCCACAACTCCTGCGTGGTGTGGGGATTTTCCCCCAAACAGGAAAGTTTTAAAACTGCCTGCTGTCGTTTACCCCTGGCTGTGCTGAAGTTGGTGGTGAAGGTGTTACGCTGAATGGATGAGGAGGCGGTAGAGGATGAGGAAGCGGAGAAGGAGGAGTTAGCAACAGGAGGCAAACTGAAGCGCCCTGCAATCCTCAGTGGTGGAAGGACATGCGCCAAACCGCTATCTGCCTCAGGCCCAGCCGCCACTGCATTTACCCAGTGTGCTGTTAGGGAGATATAACGTCCCTGACCGTGCTTACTGGTCCACGCATCCGTAGTTAGGTGGACCTTGCCACAGATGGCGTTGCGCAGTGCACACCTGATTTTGTCCCCCACCTGGTTGTGCAGGGAAGGGATGGCTCGCCTGGAAAAGTAGTGGCGGCTGGGCACGACGTACTGCGGGACAGCCAATGCCATCAGGCTTTTAAAACTCTGCGTCTCCACCAGACGGAATGACAGCATTTCAAAGGCCAGGAATTTTGAAATGCTGGCATTCAGGGCCAGGGATCGCGGGTGGCTAGGGGGGTACTTCCTCTTCCGCTCCAATGTTTGGGAGATAGAGAGCTGAACGCTTCCATGGGACATTGTGGAGATGGTCGGTGACCCAGGTGGTAGTGTTGCTGGCAGATCCTCTGTTTGCGGGGTGACAGGTGCCACTGTCACTACAGAGGTGGATGAAGAGGCCGAGACTGCAGCAGAAGAGGAAGCAGGAGGAGCCAGAGACCTTTCTTGGTTTTTGAGGTGTCTACTCCACTGCAGCTCGTGCTTTGCACTTAGATGCCTGGTCATGCAGCTTGTGCTCAGGTTGAGAATGTTTATGCCTCGCTTCAGGCTCTGATTGCACAGCGTGCAAACCACTCGTGTCTTGTCATCAACACACTGTGTGAAGAACTGCCACGCTAGGGAAGTCCTTGGACCTGGCTTTGGTGTGCTCGGTCCCTTGCTGCGTTGGGCAGTAGCAGATGTACTGTCTATGGGACGAATGCTCCGTTTTTGCACCCTGCTCCCTCTTCTGCTGTGCTGGTGGCTCTGTGCGACCACCGCCTCTTCCTCCGAACTACACTGGTCACCTGCATAACGTTGATTCCATGTGGGGTCGAGGACCTCATCGTCCTCCACATCATCTTCCACCCAGTCTTCACCCCTGCCCTCCATGCCTGTCTGCACAATTGTGAAAGCAGCAGCAGTTGGCACCTGTGTTTCTTCATCATCCGAGACGTGCTGCGATGGTCCTCCCATGTACCCATCATGAAACATAAGTGGTTGGGCATCGGTGCACTCAATCTCTTCCACTTCTGGGGCAGGGCTAGGTGGATGGCCCTGGGAAACCCTGCTAACAGAGTCATCGAAAAGCAGAAGAGACTGCTGCATGATTTGGGGCTCAGACTGCTTGGCTGATTTGCAAGGGGGTGAGGTGAAAGACTGATGGACATGGGCTTCAGGTGCCAACTCTGATCTTTCATCAGAAGAGTGGGTGGGAGACAATGTGAAGGAACCCGAGGCACTGTCAGCAACCCAATCTACTATCGCCTGTACTTGTCCTGGCCTAAACATTGGTACAGCCTCATTAGGCGCGACAAAATACCGCCGCAGGCTCGGTCGCCTACTCGCACCTGAGGAAGGTGTTTCACTTGTGCGTGTAGCTGGCACAGATCCACCACGTCCTCTCCCTGCAACAGGAGCTCCACCAGCAGCACCACGACCGGGCCACCACGTCCCTTTGACCTTCCCCTCATATTTTCCAAATTTAGGATCTTGCCCTAAATGGCGTTTTTTGGAAGACCACAACACACCCACAGTACGTAATGGCTGAAACGCACAGCTACAGAACTGCAGAAAATGCTATTAAAAAAAAAAAGGTTGTTTTTTTTAGTATAGCACAGTACAAGGAAAATATATAGAAATTGTTTATTTCACACACCTCCAGATGTGTATTTCACACTGCAAAATATTTTCTGTGGCCCTAAATGGCGTTTTTTGGAAGAGCACAACACAACCACAGTATTTAACCACTGAATCGCACAGCTATAGAAGTGCAGAGAATGCTATTCAAAAAAAATGTTGTTTTTTTTAGTATAGCACTGTACAATATATAGAAATTGTTTATTTTACACACCTCCAGATGTGTATTTCACACTGCAAAATATTTTCTGTGGCCCTAAATGGCGTTTTTTGACAGACCAAAACACACCCACAGCACGTAACCGCTGAATCGCACAGCTACAGAAAATGCTATTCAAAAAAAAAGGTTGTTTTTTTTAGTATAGCACTGTACAAGAAGAATATATAGAAATTGTTTATTTTACACACCTCCAGATGTGTATTTCACACTGCAAAATATTTTCTGTGGCCCTAAATGGCGTTTTTTGGAAGAGCACAA
The DNA here is from genome assembly GCA_029206835.1 of Rana muscosa. Classification (NCBI taxonomy): domain Eukaryota; kingdom Metazoa; phylum Chordata; class Amphibia; order Anura; family Ranidae; genus Rana; species Rana muscosa. The sequence goes on along the minus strand of CM055118.1, from coordinate 361,509,110 downwards.
CACAACCACAGTATTTAACCACTGAATCGCACAGCTATAGAAGTGCAGAGAATGCTATTCAAAAAAAATGTTGTTTTTTTTAGTATAGCACTGTACAATATATAGAAATTGTTTATTTTACACACCTCCAGATGTGTATTTCACACTGCAAAATATTTTCTGTGGCCCTAAATGCCGTTTTTTGGAAGAGCACAACACAACCACAGTATTTAACCACTGAATCGCACAGCTATAGAAGTGCAGAGAATGCTATTCAAAAAAAATGTTGTTTTTTTAGTATAGCACTGTACAATATATAGAAATTGTTTATTTTACACACCTCCAGATGTGTATTTCACACTGCAAAATATTTTCTGTGGCCCTAAATGGCGTTTTTTACAAGAGCACAACAACCCCAACAGTATATAACCGCTGAATCGCACAGCTGCAGAGGCCAGAGAATGCTTTTTAAAAATAATGTTGTTTTTTCACACACCTCCAGATGTGTATTTCACACTGCAAAATATTTTCTGTGGCCCTAAATGGCGTTTTTTGGAAGAGCACAACACAACCACAGTATTTAACCACTGAATCGCACAGCTATAGAAGTGCAGAGAATGCTATTCAAAAAAAATGTTGTTTTTTTTAGTATAGCACTGTACAATATATAGAAATTGTTTATTTTACACACCTCCAGATGTGTATTTCACACTGCAAAATATTTTCTGTGGCCCTAAATGGCGTTTTTTACAAGAGCACAACAACCCCAACAGTATATAACCGCTGAATCGCACAGCTGCAGAGGCCAGAGAATGCTTTTTTAAAATAATGTTGTTTTTTCACACACCTCCAGATGTGTATTTCACACTGCAAAATATTTTCTGTGGCCCTAAATGGCGTTTTTTGCAAGAGCACAACAACCCCAACAGTATATAACCGCTGAATCGCACAGCTGCAGAGGCCAGAGAATGCTTTTTAAAAATAATGTTGTTTTTTCACACACCTCCAGATGTGTATTTCACACTGCAAAATATTTTCTGTGGCCCTAAATGGCGTTTTTTGGAAGAGCACAACACAACCACAGCATTTAACCACTGAATCGCACAGCTATAGAAGTGCAGAGAATGCTATTCAAAAAAAATGTTGTTTTTTTTTAGTATAGCACTGTACAATATATAGAAATTGTTTATTTTACACACCTCCACATGTGTATTTCACACTGCAATTTATTTTCTGTGGCCCTAAATGGCGTTTTTTGGAAGAGCACAACAACCCCAACAGTATATAACCGCTGAATCGCACAGCTGCAGAGGCCAGAGAATGCTATTCAAAAATAATGTTGTTTTTTCACACACCTCCAGATGTGTATTTCTTTCTCGTACTTTACGGGACACAGAGCGACATAGTCATTACTAATGGGTTATATAGATACCGTCAGGTGCTGGCACTGGCAACTTCCAAAACCGGAAGTACCCTCCCCTATATAAGCCCCTCCCATCCGGGAGCACCTCAGTTTTTTGCCAGTGTCTAAGGTGTTGGCCAAGAAGAAACATGTGTTTTTCACTGAGCTTGCGTACAGGTTCTTTTGGGCCTCAGTAAGCTATTCCGGATCCGACCAAAAAAGCTTCATAGCTAAACGGTCGGTACCCGGGCCTTGCAGAGAAGAGCAAGGTTTTGCCTGTAATGCTTCTCTTAGGAGAGCTGGACCCTGGGATCCAGAGCTCTGGTCATACCCACGACCAAGATGTTTTCTGTGCAGGGTGCTATACAGGTCCAGGGGAGTGGAATCCTTGGGAACCCGGTCCCTGAAGGTTTGATTACAATGCCTGCCGTGATAGGTGAAGTTTGGGCTTTTGTGGACCAAACAAAGTCCTGCGGCGGGGAACAGGTAAGTGGGGGCCCCCAGGAACTTGGTTCTATTGGGGGACCCCCAAGCCTAATTTGTCTTTCTGTCTGTTACCTAACGGTATTCCCGCTAATATCTGTGCATGCCTGTAACTACTAAAAAAATGTAATAATTTTAATAGTGGTCAAGAAAAAAAAAAATATATATATATATATTTAATATATTAGACTGCGGTACCTGTGTTTGTCCACTAGAGGCCGCTGTGGAACGTTTCTTGTCATGTGGACTAGTTTCTTTTCATCAGAGCAAGTCCAGGCAGATGGTGAGTTCTCTTATGGGAAACTGCTTCCTCTGCCATGTTGCAATGCTCGTCCATCCCCCGGCCTGCGGCAAAGAGGGGCCCTGGCTCTTGTCCCTAGTTTCCATTTTCGAAATTAGCGCCGAAGGCGCACGTGGCCGTGCGCGTGCACGCGCCTCTATATATAGAGGTGAGCCGGGAAAGGGGGCGGAGCCTGGGGGATGACGCTCTGTGCGCGCCGCAGCGCTTCTGCGCATGTGCGGGCGTCCCAGCATGTTAAAAACCACAATTGTGTGTGGTGAGCTGGCTATGGAGTGCAGAGACAGAGCTGGCAACATTTAAAAAAAGGCATACAGCAAGCGGTTGATGCAGGCATCCCCTAGAAAGGCACTTTAGTAGACACCAACTGTGATATAGCAGCAATTGTGCTAGACTATTCTCAGTAAAAGTGGTGTATTACGGCTGGAATACCTCAGCTTTAGGCTTAGGAATATGCCGTCCAGAAGCTCCGGAACTGAATCTTCCAGGAAGCGAAGGGGGTCTCATCGGGCTCTGAGGATCTTGGGCATGCTTCTGCTGCACCAGTCTCCCCTGAAGTTCAGAGGTAAGTGACCGTAGAGACCCCGCAGGGGTACTTGGTACTGTGGCTGTCCTCAGTTCACCTGCTCCTGTGTATGTAACAGAGGAGGTTTTTTCCTCAGCTCTGGGAGGATTAGAGAGAGATTGTCAACATTGATCGCTGCCTCCCTGTCAGGGAAAGCATGCCCCATCTCCGTCTCCTCCTTCAGAGTGCCTGTTAGCAGAGCAACAGTCCCATACAGGGATCGACCTACCTGAAGGGGATCAGGATGAGGTTGATTCTGTTATAGAGGAATCAACAGTGGGGGAACCTTTTCTCAGCATCTCAAGCTGAAAGATTATGGGTTCAGTCTCTGACTAACATGGTCCGATCAGCATTAAAAATGCACCTTGCGGAACCATCAACCACTACTGTATCCTCGTTGGGGTCGCTAGAAGCCCCCAGACTGTCTGTTCTTTTCCACTTTACCCTTTACTGAAAGGGCTTATTTACCAGGATTGGGAACGTCCTGAGAAAATATTTATTCCCCCAAGAGATTTCCGGTGGTCTATCCCATGGAGGATAAGTTCAAAAAAAAAAAAAAAAATGGAAGGTCCCTTCAGTGGACGCAGCCATCTCTTGTATGTATAAATCACTGACATGTCCAGTGGATAATGTCCAAATGTTCAAGAACCCAATAGATAAAATATTGGAGTCCTTATGCAAGTCTTCTTCTTTCTACAGCAAGCTTGGTGACACAACCAGCACTAGCAGCTATTGGGGTCTGCTAAGCAGTGAAGGATCAGTTGAAACAGGTCTTGAGGGACTTGACAGATCAGCAGGCCTTGCCCTAGCTGATCTACCTAGAGCCTTAGGCTTTGCGGTTGACGCCATAAAGGATTCAGTCCATCAGGCCTCCCGCCTTACGCTGTCTATAGTACATATGCGTAGGCTTCTATGGCTCAAAAACTGGTCTGCTGAAGCTCCCTGTAAAGAATGGCTGGTTAGCGTCCCATTTCAGGGTGAACGCTTATTCAGGGAAAACCTGGACAAATATATCCAGAAAATTTCCAGCGGTAAAAATACGCTCTTGACGGTTAAAAACAGAGTTAGAGGTCCCTCTTTAAGAGGCCTGCTTCTCCAGTCCCTGGGGCATCGGCTGTGTAACAGTTTCGACGGCCTCCTCGGTCAATTTCCGGGGGTAAAAAACAGGGACAATAGCAGGGTAATGAGAAACCCTGGGTCAGGGGAGGTACAAAACCTCCCCCAAAGTTAAATTCATTGAAGGGTTGCCCCCACTCAGTCAGGTGGGGGGAGGACTCCAGTTGTTCGCAAGAGACCTGGCGGGACACGATCAAGACAGATAGGTGCTCTCCGCAGTATGTTTGGGATACAGATTGGAGTTAAAAGACTCTCCTCCTTCCCATTTTTGAGGTCAAACGTGCCAAGGGATCCCCGGAAGAGAGAGTCCCTCCTGTTGGCACTAGAACAACTATTGCTCCAAGGAGTAATTATGGAGGTTCCCCTGGAAGAATGAGGGTTCGGGTTTTACTCAAACCTCTTTACAGTCCCGAAGCAAACGCGGACGGGAGGCCCATATTAATTCTAAAAGGGCTATACAAATTCCTGTATATCAGGACTTTCCGATGGAGTCGATCCGATCGGTGGCCACTGCCCTACAAGGGGAGGATTGGTTAGCCGCGATCGACATCAAAGATGCTTATTTGCACATTCCCATCTTTCCAGTCCACCAAAAATTTCTACGCTTTGCAGTAGAAGGGCACCATTTTCAGTTCAGAGCCTTACCCTTCGGTTTGGCCACAGCACCACGAGTGTTTACAAAAATTCTGGCCCTTTATTGGCCAATCTAAGAACACAAGGTGTAATGATAATGGCATATCTAGATGACTTGTTGCTGATAGACCACTCAGTGAAAAAACTAGACGTGGTCGTTCACAAGACAATCAAGTATCTGGAATCTCACGGTTGGATTATCAACCGAGACAAGTCAGCCCTAAAAAACAAAAGTCTGGAATACTTGGGGCTAAGGTTGGATTCAGGCCAGAGAAAAATATTCTTGCCTCGAGGAAAGGTGTTGTCTTTGAAAGATTTGATCCACTTAGTGGGTACAAAAAAGACAGCCGTCCATACGCCTGTGCATGAGGCTGCTGGGAAAAATGGTGGCATCATTCGAAGCAGTACCCTACGGTCAATTCCATTCAAGGAATTTGCAAGGGGCCATACTGTCAGCCTGGAACAAAAAAGTTCAGGCCCTAGACTTACAATGTCCTTGTCCCCTTCCGTTCGCAAGAGCCTCCGTTGGTGGTTGGTTCCCCAGAGTCTGGAAAAAGGGAAATCCTTCAGTCCGATTTCTTGGAAGGTGGTCACTACAGATGCCAGCCTTATAGGCTGGGGAGCAGTACTGGAGCAATGGTCTCTCCAGGGCAGATGGTCGGATGCAGAAAAGGCCCTGCCCATCAATCTCTTAGAGATACGAGCAGCCCGGTATGCCCTAGTAGCATGGACATCCAAACTCCAAGGGTCCCCTGTCAGAATTCAATCAGACAATGCCACAGCAGTGGCATAGATCAATCATCAGGGGGGGCACCAGGAGTCGTGCAGCCCAGAGGGAAGTAAATTACATCCTGAAATGGGCAGAAAGATATGTCCCAGCCATATCTGCGGTATTCATTCCAGGAGTGGAGAATTGGAAGGCGGACTTTCTAAGTCGCCAGCAATTATGCCCAGAGGAAGGGTCCCTTCACCCCAAGGTTTTCTGGACAATATGTCAGCGGTGGGGAACATCGGATGTAGATCTTCTAGCATCCAGATTCAACGCAAAGGTGGACAGGTTTGTCTCTCGGACAAGGGATCCCCTAGCTTGCGGCTCGGATGCCCTAGTGTTCCCTTGGGATCAGTTCAAGCTGATATATGCATTCACACCGCCACAATGGTTACCTCGATTACTCCGCAAAATCTGGGTAGAAAAGAAACCAGTGATTCTGGTGGCTCCAGCGTGGCCCCGAAGAGCGTGGTACGCGGAGATTGTAAAATGTCAGTGGGGAGTCCTTGGACTCTCCCACGTCGTCCGGACCTGCTTTCGCAAGGACCGATATACCACCCTTCCTTACCAGCCCTAGGTTTGACGGCCTGGCTATGGAAGCCCACATTCTAAAAAAGAGAGGGCTCTCTAATCCTGTGGTATCTACCATGATCAATGCCAGGAAGCCGGTATCCAGGCAGATCTAATATAGAATCTGGAAGGCGTACATCGCGTGGTGTGAGGCCAAGAAATGGCATCCACATAAGTACGTAATAGGTAGGAGTCTGGACTTCCTACAGTGGGCTGTAGATAGGAAGCTTGCCTTGAGTACTATCAAAGGTCAGTTTTCGGCCTTGTCAATATTTTTTCAAAGGCCCTTGGCTTCGCATTCACTAGTCAAAGCCTTTATACAAGGAGTGATGCGTATTAGTCCTCCGGTTAATATTCCCATATGACCATGGGATCTAAACTTGGTTCTGTCGGTTCTACAGAAACAACCATTTGAACCATTACAGCATATTTCTTTGGTTCTTCTCACCAGGAAATTGATTTTTCTAGTAGCCATTTGTTCGGCTAAAAGAGTGTCGAAATTAGCAGCTATGTCCTGTAAGGAGCCATATCTGGTTATCCATAAGGACAGAGTAGTGTTACGTCCTCATCCAGCCTTTCTTCCTAAGGTGTTATCGAGGTTTCATTTGAACCAAGATGTGGTTCTTCCTTCTTTTTTCCCCAAGATTCCTCAGATTCGCAGAACGGATACTTTGTTTATTCTGCCGGAAGGCCCCAGAAGGGGTCAGGCAGCGTCAAAATCTACTTTAGCCAAGTGGATTCGACAGGTCATAATACAAGCCTATGGCTTGAGAAGGAGACCGCCTCCGTTCAAAGTTAGAGCGCACTCCACGAGAGCAGTTGGAACTTCATGGGCAGTGCATCACCAGGCCTCCCTGGCTCAAATCTGTAAGGCCGCAACATGGTCTTCAGTACACACGTTTACTAGGTTCTACCAGGTGGACGTTAGACGTCAGGAGGATGTCGCCTTTGGGCGCAGTGTGTTGCAGGCCGCAAAAGATCCTCATGTCTGATAGCGCTCAGCTTATGTATGGTGTATCCCCCCCCTCGTTGGGCATTGCTTTAGGACATCCCATTAGTAATGACTATGTCGCTCTGTGTCCCGTGATGTACGAGAAAGAAAATAGGATTTTTATAACAGCTTACCTGTAAAATCCTTTTCTTGGAGTACATCACGGGACACAGAGCTCCCGCCCCTCTTTGGGGACACTTATTGCTTTGCTACAAAACTGAGGTGCTCCCGGATGGGAGGGGCTTATATAGGGGAGGGTACTTCCGGTTTTGGAAGTTGCCAGTGCCAGCACCTGACGGTATCTATATAACCCATTAGTAATGACTATGTCGCTCTGTGTCCCGTGATGTACTCCAAGAAAAGGATTTTACAGGTAAGCTGTTATAAAAATCCTATTTTCACACTGCAAAATATTTTCTGTGGCCCTAAATGGCGTTTTTTGCAAGAGCACAACAACCCCAACAGTATATAACCGCTGAATCGCACAGCTGCAGAGGCCAGAGAATGCTATTCAAAAATAATGTTGTTTTTTCACACACCTCCAGATGTGTATTTCACACTGCAAAATATTTTCTGTGGCCCTAAATGGCGTTTTTTGGAAGAGCACAACACACCCACAGTATATAACCGCTGAATCGCACAGCTGCAGAGAATGCTATTCAAAAAAAAGTTTTTTTTTTTTTTTTAGTATAGCATAGTACAAGAAAAATATATAGAAATTGGTTATTTCACACAACTAGAGATATACACTGCAAAATATTTTTTTTGCCCAAAAATAGGTCTTTTTTGCGCACAACAAAGTGCCTTTTTTTTTTTTGCAACAGCACAATAAAGTGCCTTTTTTTTTTTGGGGGCCCAAAAATGGGTCTTTTTAGCAAAAGCACAATAAAGTGCCTTTTTTTTTTTTTTTTTTTTTCTGCCTGAAATGGGTCTTTTAGCAAGAGCACAATACAGCCACAGTATGGAATAGGTGTATCACTCAACGTAATGCAGTGCTGGTGCACTGAGCTTGCAACACAAACAGATAAACCTATGCAGATCGCTGAGCTATTATATCTCTCAATCTGGACTCCTATCTAAATCTCTCTCCCTGAAAGCACAAACAGGATCCTGCCCCTACACTACACTACACTGTCTCTCTATCTTTTCTATCAGTAGATTGCAGAATCAGGACTAACTCCTATCATATAATTCTCTCCCTCACAGCAACAGCAGCCAGGATCCTTTCCCTACACTGTCTAAAAGCAGAGTGACGATCTGTGCTGTGTGCCTCTTGCTTATATAGAAGCTGGTCACATGCTGGGTCACATGTTGCACTGACCAATCACAGCCATGCCATTAGTAGGCATGGCTATGATGGCTTCTAAGGGCACACCAGCTAATCAAATGGTGATTGGCTGGCCCCTGAAGCATTTCTAACTGCGCCATTAAATTCCCGAATCCGGACCCGAACCCGGACTTTAGCGCAAAATCCGGGTCCGGGGTCGGGAAAACGCCAAAATTCGGTACGGACCCGAAGTTTACAGTTCGGGTCCGCTCAACACTACTCTTTAGGCTTATGGTGTGAAGGCATCACCGACACCCAAAGAACAATTTTTCCGCATCCGTTAACCACTTAAGCCCCGGACCATTAGACTGCCTAAAGACCAGAGGACTTTTTACAATTTGGCACTGCGCTGCTTTAACTGGTAATTGTACCCAAACAAAATGTGCGTCCTTTTTTTCCCACAAATAGAGCTTTCTTTTGATGGTATTTGATTGCCTCTGCGATTTTTATTTTTATTTTTTGCAATATAAACGGAAAAAGAACGAAAATTTTGGGAAAAAAAATGATATTTTCTACTTTTTGTTATAAGAAAAGTCTATTAAACTCAATTTTAGTCATACATTTAGGCCAAAATGTATTCAGCTTCATGTCTTTGGTAAAAAAAAAAACGTCAATAAACGTATATATATTGGTTTGTGCAAAAGTTATAGCGTCTACAAACTAGGGTACATTTTCTGGAATTTACACAGCTTTTAGTTTATGACTGCCTATCTCATTTCTTGAGGTGCTAAAATGGCAGGGCAGTACAAAACCCCCCTAAATGACCCCATTTTGGAAAGTAGACACCCTAAGGAAATTGCTGAGAGGCATGTTGAGCCCATTGAATATTTTTTTTTTGTCCAAAGTGATTGAATAATGACAAAAAAACAACCTTTTTTTTACAAAAAGTTGTCACTAAATGATATATTACTCACACATGCTATGGTTATATGTGGAATTTCACCCCAAAATACATTTTGCTGCTTCTCTTGAGTACGGGGATACCACATGTGTGGGACTTTTTGGGATCCCAGCCATGAATGTGGCCCCGAAAACCAAACACCGCCTTCAGGATTTCTAAGGGCACAAATTTTTGATTTCACTCCTCACTACCTATCACAGTTTTGAAGGCCATAAAATGCCAAGATGGTACAAAACCCTCCCAAATGACCCCATTTTGGAAAGAAGACACCTCAAGCTATTTGCTGAGAGGCATGTTGAGTCCATGGAATATGTTATATTTTGCCACAATTTGTGGGAAATTACAGTTTTTTTATTTTTTTTTGCACAAAGTTGTCACTAAATGATATATTGCTCAAACATGCCATGGGCATATGTGGAATTACACCCCAAAATACATTCTGCTCCTTTTCCTGAGTACGGGGATATCACATGTGTGGGACTTTTTGGGAGCCTAGCTGCGTACGGGGCTCGGAAATCCAATCACTGCCTTTAGGATTTCTAAGGGCGTAAATTTTTGATTTTACTCCTCACTACCTATCACAGTTTCAAAGGCCATAAAATGCCAAGATAGCACAAAACCCCCCCAAATTACCCCATTTTGGAAAGTAGACACCCCAACCTATTTGCTGGGAGGCATGGTGAGTATTTTGCAGCTCTCATTTGTTTTTAAAAATTAAGAAAGTAAAGAAACATTTTTTTTTCTTTTTTAAATTTTCAAAACTTTGTGACAAAAAGTGAGATATTTGTTGTACTCTTTTTTGAAAAAAATTGGGTCTATTAGACCCTAGATATCTCCTCTGCCCTCAAAGCATCTGACCACACCAATATTGGTGTGATAAAATGCTTTCCTAATTTCCCAATGGTGCTGTTTATATCTGGCGAAATCTAAGTCATAAAATGCTCGTAGCTTCCAGTTTCTTAGGCCATAGAGATAATTGGAGCCATTCCAGTCTTTGATCAGCTCTATGGTCAGCTAGCGGAACCACCGACTGCATTCTCAGATTCCCTGTTGGGACAGGAGAGCCAGAGAAAACCATGGAAGATGGTGGGAGGGGGGAGACATTCCCTCCCACTGCTTGTAAAAGCAGTGTAGAGGCTAATTAGCCGCTAGGATTGATCTTACATGAAAGCCGACCGCTGGCTGAAAAGAATGATACCAAGATGATACCTAAACCCACAGGCATCATTCTGGTATAACCACTCAAAGTCCAGCAACATACCAGTACATTGCTGGTCCTTGTTGGGCATATATTGTAATCTTTTTTTTCATGCAGCCTGTGGGCTGAACGAAAAAAAGAGATTGATCAGTGGGTATGCCCACCATTAGAATACCTCCCTTTATCCACCCACTTCTAATGATGCACCATTTATATATGCCGAAGCATGGGGGCATCCGCCCGCAAAAGTTAGGAACAAATCACTCCTCCACCCCTGCTGCCCCCATGCTTCGGCATATATGCTCTTTTTTTAACTGTGGTGGTGAAATCACCTCCTACAGCATTGGAGTTACGGCTTTATGTTTTGTGGGAGCAAACGCTGTTGCTGTCAAGATAAATTAATCCGCGCTGCAAAGATAAATGAATCCGCGCTGCAACTGAATGGTGTACCTGGTAAGCAAATGATGGTTAACAATAAAACAAAGTAACATTACAGTATAACAGTAAGACCTTACCATACCATACCTGCAAAGCAAATACAAAAAAACCTGTAAAAAACGTAAATAATAAATAAACGCAACCTGTGCCTAAAATATACTGTATATATGCCGAAGCATGGCGGCATCTGCCCGCAAAAGTTAGGAGCAAATCACTCCTCCCCCCCTGCTGCCCCCATGCTTCGGCATATATGCTTTTTTTTTTTAACTGTGGTGGGGAAATCACCTCCTACAGCGTTGAAGTCACGGCTTTATGTATCGTGGGAGCAAACGATGTTGCTGTCAAGATAAATTAATCCGCGCAGCAACTGAATGGCGTACCTGCTAAGCAAATGATGGTTAACAATAAAACAAAGTAACATTACAGTATAACAGTAAAACCCTGTACACACGATCGGATTTCCTATGGATTCTAATCCGATGGATTTTTCCATTGGAAATCCGATGAAGCCGACTTTCAGTCTTGCCTACACACCATCAGTCAAAAAACCAACCGTCCCAAACGCCCTGACGTAAAACACTCCGACAAGCCTAGAAAGATGTAGTTCAATGCTTCTGAGCATGCGTCGACTTGATTCTGAGCATGCGTGGGTTTTTTCTCCGATGGAGTTCTACAGAGATAATCGGAAATTGCTATTTTTTTTCCATCAGATAAATATAAAACATGTTCTATTTTTAATCACTGATGGAAAAAAGACCGATGGGGCCCATACACGATCGGTTTGTCCGATGAAAAAAGTCCATCGGACTGTTTTCATCGGTAAAACCAATCGTGTGTACACGGCATAAGACCTTACCATACCTGCAAAGCAAATACATAAAAAACATAGTAAAAAAAAAAAATTTTTAACGCAACCTGTGCGTTAAAAAATCCCGCCTACATCATTGGCTATTCCCCGCAAGCGGGGAAAGCCGGGGCTTACCCCTATGATCTGATGGGTGACCCCGCCCCCTCATACCTCAGACCCTGCCTACGTCATTGGCTGAGCAGACCTGATGGGGAACTTCCTCCGCAGTGTAATAAATGAATAGACCGGCCCCTTCTCACGTTCCCCATCAGGTAAAATTCACAGGAAAAAAAGCACCTGACTGTCAGCAACTGCATCAAACGCTAAGAAAAAAACTGTTAGCGATCGCAGGGATCAGGCCTGACTCTGCGAATGTTGCAGTTATGTGTTTAGTGTTTTGTAAGTGACAGTGACATAATCTTGTTCCCTGTGCACTACATTGTGGCCTCATCATACAGACTGGCTCCCTGAGCCATTGCGTACAAAATAAAAAATGCTTGCAGGGAAAATTTTATTTTTGGGGCTTTATAAATGCAACTATTGCTGCAGCAGCTTCTATACACAGTACAGATATGCCACTTTACAGGTGGACTAAGGGGACCCCCAGGCACTATATTAAAAGGAATTTTTCATTTTTATACTTTCACTTTAAGCATCAATAAACCACTGCTTTAAAAATGATTTTTTTTTTACAAACTTATTTTCATTGATACATGTCCCCCAGGTAGTACCTGGACCCATCATATCCATTGTATGCATATAAGCCTTCAAAATAGGTCCCATTAGGGGTGCAATGGATCAAAAAACTCACGGTTCGGATCGTTCCTCGGATTAGAGGCATGGATCGGATCATTTTTCGGATCAGAAAAAAAAATTGCAGCCTCATGGTGCCCCCATTGCAGCCTCATGGTGCCCCCATTGCAGCCTCGTTGTGCCCCCATTGTAGCCTTACTGTGCCCCAAATTGTAGCCTCACTGTGCCCCCATTGCAGCCTCATTGTGTCCCAAATTGAAGCCTCACTGTGCCCCAAATTGCAGCCTCGCCAGGGAGGAGGAAGTGAGAGGGCGGCCAGCAGGGCCGGATTTGCTCTCCCTGCCGCCCCAAGTCCAGGTTCCACAAAGCACCCCCTACCCACCAACCAAACCACCCCCCCCTCAAATCAACGGAGAATGGAAATTGGATGGCAGGGGCGGCACGGTTAAATATTTTTTTTATTTTTTTTTACTTTATCACTTTCTTTTATTTGTAGCTTGTCGTTTACTTTTTTTTATTTTTGTATAATTTTCTTTTTTTTATATTATTTTTCTTATTCTTTACTTTAATTACTTTTTTATTTTATTAATTTAATTATTATTATTTATTTATTTTTTATCAATTTTTTTCACTTAACTTTATTGCTATCACACAGGAGAAAACAATTCCCTGTGTGATAGCAATTGGAGGAGACAGGTTCTCTTTTTTGACCCTGTCACCTCCAAAACAGGAGTCCTAGCACTAGCACTGTGCTAGAACTCCTGTCACAGCTGTGATGGGAAGAGCACAGCACACCCCTCTCACTGTGTACATAGGCGGCAGGGACAGGAGACAGACTCGGCGGCCGGGGGGAGGAGGGGGGGAGGACAGAGTCCCGAAGACAGAGCCAGCCAAGTGTGGTATGTGTGGGGAGAGGGGAAGACAGACGGCAGCACGCATTTTCTGCTAGAAAGCAACTCATCGCCCGTATGTTGAAACTGTTTCCGCTCTGCTCTCACACAGCCTCGCCTCCTCCTAACCCCGCGCTGTGATAGACAGAACACATCCCAGCATTGGACCCGCATTATGTCTATCACAGTGCGAGGTTAGGAGGAGGCGGGGCTGTGTACGAGCAGAGCGGAGACAGTTTCAATGTGTGTTTTACCGCTCTGCCATCCCACGGCGCGCCGCGGATCACGTGTGTGCTGATCCGAAGTCATTGATCCGTGCGGATCACGGATCAATGACGATCTGTTGCACCACTAGGTCCCATAGACTTCAATGGAGTTAGTTATTCGGTGCCGAACTTTCCCGATGTTCTAAAGTTCTGGTGTGAACTGAACAGGGGGTCGTTCGGCCCATCCCTAGTAACTATATGTGAATAGCAAGAAACACTTGATCCATGCCTGGAAAAGTACAAAGGGCATGTGACGATAGTGAGTGACACCTGACTAGGGATGAGCCCAACTACCCAGGGTTTGGAGAACTTCAAGAGGCGTTTGGGTGCCAAACCTGAACCTGATCAAAATCAATGGGAGCTGAGTCTTTGCACTCAAATTTGCCCATTTCCTAGGCTAATGGGCAAAGAGTTGTAAAAAATAGCATGGGGTGGGCACTGCTCTGGGGAACATGTACCAATGCTGAGAAAAAAAAAACGAAATTTCATTCAGCTGTGAACAGGTTGGGATTTTATTAAAGCATTGACATAGGAAAAAGGTGTTTTACATTTCCTGAAAATTTAATTTCCATGCTAGGTTCCTAATAAAAGGTCTCCCAAAATGCATAGCAGTAGCCCTATGTGTTCCCCAAAAAAAGTAATGTGCAACTAAGATCAAATACACAGTTTTTGACAAATCTTTTGCTATTCTAAAGGAGTAGGGGTCTCCTGGGTGAGGACATTGATCATATACTGTATAGACATGTCCATATTTTACTGTCTGCACCCTTTTGCTTACATGGCCAGGGATTCCTGACCATGTAAGTGAATGAGGCCAGTGACATCACTGGTTGTGAACTACTTAGCAGTGCTTGCCCCTGTTAGCATCCTTAAAGAAGTTGTAAATCCTTAAAGTTTTTCACCTTAATGCATTCTATGCATTAAGGTGAAAAACTATCTGTGCTGCAGCTGCCCCCCAGAACCCCCCTTTTTCTTACCTGAACCTGATCTTTCCAGCGATGAGCCCAGCATCTCCCACTGCTGTCAATGAAATCCAGTGACACAAGAGCCGGGGGTGGGGCAGAACCCTGCTGTCTGTGTCAATGGGAGCAGTAGCGGGACTCAGAAGCGCATCAGCACGGGTGCCCCCATGGAAAGTGTCACTCTGTGGGGCACCCGATGAAGAGGAGGAGTCTGGAGCGCCACTGGGACACCCCAGAAAAGGAGTGGCGCCACTGATGGCGCTCCAGGCTCCTCCTCTTCAAAACTATTGCACAGAGCAGGTAAGTATGACATGTTTGTTAATTTACAAAAAAAAAAAAAAATGACCCTTTACAATCTCTTGACACATTGACAGCAGGGAGGGAAGCTGCCATGGATAATAGTGGAAATAAAATGACTTTAATACATGATGTTCAGCTCCGGTCAAATTGGTAAACTTGTTTAAAATTGTTCCTTACTTCGGGTTCATGGACTAGCTGCGTCTCCCCTCAGCTCCCGCAGCACGACCATTAATCTGCCTAAAAATACCTGCCCGACCCCCTCCTGCCGCCCACAGCCCCCTCGGGTGACCCCCCCACTCCTCCATGGAACGCTTTGTTGAAAAAAATGGTGCGCAATCGCACGCAGCCGTGACGGTCCTCTCGGCCCAGCCGCAAATCGAGGCCCCGGTCTCGGCCTTCCTGGACGCCGCGACGGAAGAACCGGCCATGGAGGTGAGCGGCCACACAGCCTCCCCCACCTCACACCAAGCCACCCCACATCATGCCTCTCCCTCCCCTTACCAGGCGGACAGCAACACAGAGCGTATAACTCAGGCTGTAGCAGCTCTCCAGTCCCCCATGATCACTGCCTCAGTGAAAAAAAGGCAGTTGATGCAGAGATGAAGCAACTCCAAAAACAAATAGGGGAACATGGCACTAGACTTAATGAGGTGGAACATCGCCTCTCAAGTGTGGAGGAAGAAGTGTATCAGGCCCAAGCCACTGAACAGGCTCAGGACAAAACAAATCAATACATACTCCAAAAGCTGGATGATTTAGAAAACAGATCCAGAAGGAGCAATTTGCGATTCGTGGGCGTACCAAAATCATTGCAGTCATCAGCCATCGCGAAATTCTGCGCCAGATGCATTCCAGAGGCATTGGGCCTTACAGGCCCCTGCACAGTAGAACGGGAGCTTTCGCCTCAGACCGCAAAACCCCCCGTCTGATCATCGCTAAGCACTTCAATTACACTGACAAGGCCGTCAACCTGCAGAAGTTCAGGCAACCAGATCTCTCCAAATTGACAGAGTTAAAATTCTGATCTTCGCCGATTACTCTATAGAGGTCTCTAAAAAGAGGAAGGCCTTCCAACACATTTGCACAAAACTACACCAGCGACAGATGAAGTTCACCTTGGCATTCCCCGCGACTTTCCGCCTCAAAGCCCCCAACGGGGATCAGCTCTCTTTCCAGGACACCTCTGAAGCGGAAGCCTACTTGCGCTCACTACATTCTGACTCCCACTCCGCTTCCCCGCACAGGGCCTCTCCAAATAACCACCCTCTTGACCAGCGAAGCCTGAGGAAGAACTTCCCAAAGCGCTTCAGGCCATCTGGTCCTGACCACCACAACACCCCTCGCTGATCTGAAGAAATCGTAACATGCCATGAGCTCCTATGGGACCATGCAATGCTCACTCCTGAGTTTTTTCAGGTTTTTCTCAGGTTGGTTTTTATTTTATTTTCTTACGCCTACATTGACTGGCTACTTAGGTTATTTTTTTTTCAGCTTTCCAATAACTGTCAGTCCTTATTAGTATTCCTGTATTGTTTTTGCTGTATTTAACTGCACTTCCCCCCTTCTGTTGTGCATTACCTCCTATAGTCTCACTGTATACGGCCTCCTCCTGCTCTCTCCCTCACTCACGGCCCACTACTGCTGCATTTGGCACCACAACAACATGGGCTCCCATCCGCTAAAATGCTGGGTCATTAGAGAGAGCTGGTCTACACAGTGACTCTATGCGGAAAAAAGTGAAGTTCCTCCAGTATTTTGTAGTATTTTTGTTCCCTGCTCACACCTTCCCTAATTCCTCCCCACTCCTGGCACCCCCCCTCTGTGACACCCATCCAACACCAGTCACTCAAGCAACACTTATTCCTCATAGCCAATCCACGTCGATACACACTGACATGTCAGCCCCCCTCCTCAGGTCTACACATGATGTAACCAGTATACCGACCCAAATCCAAATCACCCAAACGACCGCACCCCTATGAAAATCACCTCTTGGAACGTGAAAGGGCTTAGGTCCCCCTTTAAGAGACTTAAAATACTTTGCCACCTCCAGAGACTGAAAACCGACATTGCCCTACTCCAGGAAACTCACCTAACATCCCCTGACCTCCACCGCATGAAAAAATAAGATGTCCACCTGGCTACTACGCTTTCTGCACCTCCCACATATGGTTGGGGGAGACTTTAACACTACCATGCACCCGATAGATTACAGGTCCAGGTCCAAGCGTTCGTGAACACCACCCAAATCCCCTGATCTTACACATTTTGCCTCCACCATGGACTCTCTCCACTTCTACGACATATGGCGGCTCTATCACCCGGCAGACAGGGAATTCACTTTTTACTCCAACCCTCACAATATCTTCACCAGAATTGATGACCTCTTTTGTACTGACAGTCTTGTCCCCATGATATCAGGGGCAAATGTCCATGATATCGCCATATCAGAACACGCCCCCATCTCGATATCGCTAGAAACCCCTGACCTGCATCCCAATCCCAAATTTTGGCGTTTCCATTCCTGTCCAAAACAGACTTTCAACAATTCATGGAGAGGGCCTGGGCTAAATTCTCTACGGCCAATTCTCCCCATGCGGACGACCGAAACCTATTTTGGGAAGCCGGCAAAGCCTTCTTCAATAGGCCGAATCATCTCATACGCTGCTTCTCTCAAGAGAAACACCTTGGCTAACTACAAGAAGGCCAGCACCAACCTCTGCTTGGCGCAACGCTGTCTATATACCAGGGACTCACCTGAAAACAGACTACATTGGCAGGCAGCAAAAAGTGCCTTTGACAGCTGGGCAGATACCCTTGAACGGATGAAAAAGTCCCATATGGATGCCACCCTCCACAAATTTGGCAACAAGGCAGGCAAATTGTTAGCAAGGTTTTGCAAGGGCCCCTTCGGCCCAACACACATCAACTCCTTAAGTGACACCGCAGGCAACATAAAATCCTCACAACAGGATATCAACAAAGCTATGTTACATTACTATTCCTCATTGTACGCCACCGACCCCATAGACAAAAACACTGCAAACTCATTTCTAGATAGACTGTCTATGCTCAAGGTCTCTCCCTCCCAACTTGAAGCCCTTAATGCACCCATCTCCCTGCCCGAACTATCTACAACTATCCGAAATCTAGCTCCCTCTAAAGCCCCGGGTCCTGATGGGTTTACAGGGGAATTTACAGGGGAATTTTGAAAGACCCTACAAAATATAACTGAACCCGCTCTCCTCACAGTTTATAATGGTATATGGAATGGTGGCCGCAATTTACCAACCAGGAACCAGGCCATAATCAAACTGCTTTCAAAAAAAGGCAAAGATCCCCAAGAACCAGGCTCATACCGACCCATATCGCTCTTAAATTTAGACGTTACGATACTCTCAAAAATTGTGGCTACCAGACTAGCCACCATCATTCCCTCTCTGATTCACCCAGCCCAATCGGGCTTTGTGAAGGGGAGAACGGCCACTTTAAACATCCGAAAGGTAATGACGGTCTCAGAACATACCAAACAGAACCCGGGAAGGAGACCACGCCATCATCACCCTGGATGTGGAAAAAGCCTTCGATAATGTCAGCTTCAAATGGCTCTCAATGGCCCTATCAAAAATGGGGTTGACCAGCCCTTTAAACACCTCGTACACGCCATGAACGCCTACCCCGTGGCCAGACTGGTAGCGGCTGGCCTCCTCTTGGACGAATTCCGCCTCTACAAAGGCACGAGACAAGGCTGCCCCCTATCCCTGCTCCTCTTTAACATTGCACTAGAACCCCTCTCTCGATACCTAACCCAAAAGACCCCACTACATGGAATCAATATAGGCAATCAAGAACTGCGCACGTCTCTCTTCGCCGGCGACGTCCTCATTTTCTCTGGCCAATCCCTCTTCTGACATGTCCACCATCAAATCAATCATTAAAGAATTCAGGCTTTGTTCAGGTCTCCGCATTAACTATAGCAAAAGTGAAATTCTCCCCGTAGGTACCCTGTCCGTCCCTCCCTGGGCTCAACACTCACCCTTCTCAGTAGCCACATCTTACATATCTTACCTGGGCATTAAGATAAGAAAACTACCCTCTTCTATATACCACCTTAACTACCCCCCCGGTCCAAAAAATAACTCAAGAATTGGGTAACTGGATGGATCTGCCCCTTTCGCTCCTGGGAAGATGTCACCTAGTAAAAATGGTCAGTTTTGCTCGTCAACTGTACCCACTCCAAACGATCCCGCTGCTTCTGCAACACAAAGACATCACAACCCTAAACAAAGCCATTTCTAAATTCATATAACAAAACAAAAAGACCACGCATTGCTTTTACAAAACTATATCTTCCCAGACGCGAATGAGGTATTAGCCTCCCAAATGTCAGAGTTCATAACCTTGCTTGCTTACTCAGGATAAGCTTAGACTGGATATCACAATCCTCTCCTTACTGAAACTACTCCATGGAATCCTCAATGGCCCACCCCTACTCCTTGGTGGCCCTTCTTCACTGCAGGTGGAAATCTATTCCCCCACGCCTACAACATAATCTTCTTCTCAGAGACACAGCCATAGCTTGGAGGGAAGCAAGGAAAGCACTAAAGCTATCACCCTTTATGTCCAGACACCTCCCGATTCAGGGAAATCCTAGCTTCACACCGGAATTGGAATATAAAACCTTCTCTATCTGGCAACAAAGGGGCCTCACAAAATTTTCCACCCTATGTGATATGGAAACTGGGCGCCCTCACAACTTCTCCATCATCGCTGAAAAATTCTCCCTTCCTCAATCCTATTCTTTTCACTATGCACAATGCATCAGCTTTATAAGGGACTCATGCAGAGAGGAACGCAAGAGATTCAAACAATCCATCACAGACCTGCTTCTCCTAGGTGACTCCTGTACAATTTCATATATATATAAACCTTTCCTGCTAAAGTCCACTCCCACAATGGCTTCCTCCTCAGCAGCAAACTGGGGAAGAGACTTCCCTGACTCGGACATAGTGGAAAAAATTCTTCAAGGGTACAACAAAACCCACCAGCTGATCCCCAACGAGACCTGGAGAGAAACTCAACAAAAGATCTTACACCGTGCTTATATTCCCTTCCTCTCAGATAAGAATTTTCAAGGCACGGCCAGCTGCCCCATGTGTCGTCAGTCAAAACCATCCCTTACCCATAGATTTTGGACATGCCCCTCCATCTCCATGTTCTGAAATCAAGTCATCTCCTACATATTTGATATAACTCTTCTAAAACGACCTAAAGACCCCCTACTCCTCATATTCGGATACTGGGACGACCAACTGCTACCATGGTCCCCCAACGCCCACCCTTTCTACAAGGACTGGGCCCTGATTTGTCTCTTACTAGCCAGAAGATCAATATTGACAAACTGGACCTCTCCCCGCTGTCCAAAGATCTCGCAAGTTAAATCGGAGCTTTTAAACTTGCTACACAAGGACAAACTCAACACCGATTTCAAACAAGAAACCTCCAACGCACGTTTTTACTCCAGATGGCAGGCTTTCATGCAATCGACCTTATCACGGGAGGAATTACGAAATTTTGAAAATTTCTCATTCTCTTACATTCTCATCATAACTCCTGAGGAAGAGGACTCTTCCGACAATATCCCCACACCAGTGCGACCTGACGCTCTAGATGTCATCCAACACTCCCGTCCACATCAGCCACAAATACCTCGCTTAATGGCATCCAGCCATGACTTTAACCTAGCCCCATGACTTCTCTCTTCATCTTTCTCACTTCTTTGTACTTCATATTGGTGTCCGCTCCCCCCCTCCCTCATACCACCCCACCCTTTTTCCCTCTTTCGTTACAACCAGTAGCTCCTGAGGAACCCTCAAAGTTGATCCATCCAGTTATCTTGACAACTAAGTTTTATGTAATATGCTACCCTTGTTGATGGAATCCACCCATGTACGCATTTGCCTTGACTACTGGGTTATTCAATCTGTTTTGAAAAAAAAACTTGAAAAATTATACAACCATTATTGTGATCTCCTGTATTGCAATTTCATTCAATAAAATCTATTGAAAAAAAAAAAAGAAGAAGATAAGATTGTTCCTTAAGATCATTACCACTCTTCACCATTCAGCACTTTTAGGATTGTCAGATGCCAGTGTGTCATGGAATATGCGGTTGTTTCTTCTCTGACCCCTACATCACTGCAAGACTCAACAGTGATGTTGGAGAAAAAATGGCATAGGGAGGGTTGTGCATGGGGAGGGAAAATGGCATCTGACTCTCCTGAAAGTGTTGAATGCCAATAAGGTTTTCAGAGTCTGCAGCATTGAAATAGAGGAGAGGTAGGAAAATGGTCCACTTGAGAGGCTACCATATGTTGTCTTCTGGGTTGGGTCTGCTTTTCTATGCAATCAATTTTACATTTTCATTATGAGTACCATATTTTCCGGCGTAAAAGACGACCTTTTATACTTAAAAATAAGCCTCAAAACTCGGGGGTCGTCATATACGCCGGTACCTGTATGCAGAGTCTCAGTCAGACCGCGGCCATCCATTTTCCAAAAGCCGCGCTTCCTCGTGCTGTTCCGTGAAGGCGGAATGCTCGTTTTCCCAGCAGAGCCTCTGTTCAGTGCCCTTTCGTCCTCGGTCTCGGACGAGAGGGCATCCATGATAGGCGGAACACTGAACAGAGGCTCTGCTGGGAAAATAAGTGTTCCGCCTATCACGGAACAGCACGAGGAGGAGGCGCAGCTTTTGAACAATGGACACCCGCGGTCTGACTGACTCTGCATACAGGGATAAGGTATGGGATCGTCAAGGTGAGGCATGTAATGGCACAGTGAGGCATGCAATGGCACAGTGAGGTATGCAATGGCACAGTGAGGCATGCAATGGCACATTGAGGCATGCAATGGCACAGTGAGGCATGCAATGCCACAGTGAGGTGAGGCATGCAATGGCACAGTGAGGTGAGGCATGACTAGTCGGAAGGGGGTCGTCTTATACGCCGAGTATATCCCAAAACCAACATTTTAGCTGGAAAATTAGGGGGTCGTCTTATATGCCCAGTCACCTTATACGCTGGCAAATATGGTACCTCACAATCGGTGGATGGATGAAGAAGAGGAGAAACATTTATTTTTCAAAATAATAGATTACAAAAATCACCATCTATGCATTGTTAGTATTATATTTAGTTTAATACAGTTATACATTAAGTTTGCATGCTCATTTGTATGCCATTGCTACATCAATGCATTTTGCAAGTTTTATGAAAAGCTTCTTTAATGTCATTATTCCTAAAACTATATATGAAAGGGTTGATCAATGGAATCCTGACTGTATATGAAAGAGAAAGTACTTTGCTGGAAGTTAATGACTGCCCCCGTGTTGGAACCAAATATGTACAAAGAAGAGATCCAAAAAATATTGACACGACTGTGAGATGGGAGCTGCAAGTGGAAAAGGCTTTTTGTCTTCCAGTGACCGAAGGGATTCTTAAAATAGTGCAGATAATATAACAATATGATGCAATGATAAACAGGAATGGCAAAATAGCCAAAGAAATGGTAATATAATAGTAACTTCAATCTGTAGAACATATGTGTCTGAACAAGAAAGGCTCAACATAGGAGAAACATCACAGAAAAAATGGTCAATGACATTGGAGCCACAAAATTTTAAATCAGAAATTTCAAAAACATATTTTATGATTGCAGAAAAGCTCAATAACCAAGAAGATATAATTAGTTATAATAGTTTTAAGCAAAATAAATAGTTCATAATGGTATTATAACGCAGAGGGTTGCAAATGGCAAGATATCGGTCATAGGACATCACTGTTAACAGGAGAGTGTCAAATGCCAAAGAGGCACTAAAGAAGTAGTACTGAGCAAGGCAGCCTGTAAAAGTGATGATGGTTTGTCGATTCACCAGCACACTGAGCAAGATCGGACTTATGCTGTTGGCCATGATATTATCTGATAAGGAGAGCTGAGTGAGGAAGATGTACATTGGAGTGTGCAGATTTCTGACCTTAGCCACCATAACTATGAGGAGCAAGTTCCAATATGTTGTAAGGCAGTAAATTATAAAAAATATAACAAAGAGCAAAATGTTAAGATGATAGAGATTGTGGAATCCCAGAAGATGAATCTCAGTGATCATGGTGAAATTGTTCTGAAGCATAACTTAAAATAAGTAGATGCAAGTCTTTGTATAAGATAATATAAGTACATTTTTAGTTCTTCATAGGAACAAGTTTGTATGTGCTTCCCTTTTACATCTAATTGTCAACTGACTTGACTTTAACAATTTTTATTTGACCAAACTAGATACCTTATTTCAGACTTTGTAGTTATGTAGCAAAACGTTTTCACTTTATCTGTAAATGTTATGTTTTAACAACGTAAAATTACAACGTGGCTTGCGTAGAGATTGTATACTGTATGTTTATATTATATTTGCATGCTATATATTTTATTTTATTTAAAGAAGATATATATTCTGGGACTGTCCTAAATTGTCTCAATTTTGGTCGGGGATTTTTGAACAACTAAATGTAAGACTTGAGCTCTCTGTCCCCAGGACCCCCGAACTGGCCTTACTAGGTATACAGGACGATGAGCAAAGATCTCACCATAATAAGCTGCTGATTTTTTACCTATTTTATGCAAAAAAGGAGATTCTATGCAAATGGACATCCCCTACTCCTCCCAGTGTGTCCTCATGGGAGAGAGGGGTTAATGCGGTATTGCCCCTTTACAAGCTGACTTACATTAGTCGTGGGTGCCCATGGAAATTTGATAAAGTGTGGCTTCCATGGACGTCCTGCTGAATGTTTCTGTTTGAACATGGGGTGGGCCTTCTGCACTCCCCCTCTGCTTCCTTCTGCCTCCTCCTTCCTGCCCCTCCCTTCCCCCCCTCGTTGTGGGGGGACCCTTCTCCCCTCCCCTCCCCCCTCTCTCCTCCCCCTGCCCCGCCCCCCTTCATAGATATTCATATTTGTTCTTCTGAATTTGAACTAGGGGATAGAGGTATTGTCAAATGTTTTCACTGTAATATTCCAGTGGTTTGATGTATCTGTAACATCTGATGGATTCTCATTCCTATTGCATTAAGATGCTGTCTGTACACTAACTTGAATGTTGATATGCTGCAAGTGACCCGGGACACAAATGGTCAAATGATTGTCTGTTCTCTGTACTTCCGTTTATTTGTGATGTACTGTATATCTCTTTCAATAAAGCACTCCTGATTGTTAAAAATAAAAAACATGAAGATTTAAAAGAAGATATATATTCAGCGCAATATTCAATATCAATAATAATGGAAAATAATGCAAAATAAATATTCAGATATTACTGTATATACTCGAGTATAAGCCGACCCGCGTATAAGCAGAGGCAACTAATTTTACCACAAAAAACTGGGAAAGCTTATTGATTCGAGTATAAGCCTAGGGTGAGAATGCAGCAGCTACTGTAAGTGGAAAAGAGGGTCAACAAAGCTCATTTGCACGCCTCACTGTGCCCAACCTCACTGTTCCCATTGCAACCTCACTGTGCCCATTCTCACTGTGCCCATCCTCACTGTGCCCATTACAACCTCACTGTGCCCAATACAACTTCATTGTGCCCATTACCTCACTGTGCCCATTACAATCTCACTGTGCCCATTGCAGAGTACCTGAAATTCTTGACAGGCTGCGCTGCGGGCGTCCATTTTTTAAAACTCAAGGCTTCCTCCTGGTCCCGTCCTGTTCCGTGATAGGCGTTTGACACTGTGTTCAGTGTTCCGCCTATCACGGACGTTCTTTCATCCTCGGACTCAGTTTACCAGCAGACACTGTGTTCAGTGTTCCGCCAATCACGGACGTTCTTTCATCCTCGGACAAGAGAAGGTCCGTGATAGACAGAACACTGAACACAGTGTCTGCTGGGAAACTGAGTCCGAGGATGAGAGAACCTCCGTGATAGGCGGTAGCAGAACACAGTGTCAAATGCCTATCACGGAACGGGACGTGACCAGGAGGAAGCCGCGAGTTTTAAAAATAAGACGCCCAAGGTACACTGACTCGAGTATAAGCCGAGAGGGGTATTTTCAGCCCTAAAAAAAGGGCTGAAAAACTCTGCTTATTCTCGAGTATATACGTTAAGTAATACTCAATAATTCAGTGTGTTAGCCTACTAATGGGCTTAACGTGATTGCTGCCAACACCTCTCAGAGTGTATCCACATGTGACTCTTAATACTATACTTTAAAACAAATTCAAGTGTAGAGCAACCAAAAATAATAATAATGCAGCGGTCCTGATGGGGAACTTCCTTCACTGTGTAATTTACACAGTGAAGGAAGTTCCCCATCAGGTCCGCTCAGGCCAATGACGTAGGCGGGGTCTGACATACCGAGGGGGCGGACCTGATGGGGAATCTCCTTCACTGTGTAATTCATGAATAGACCCGCCCCTTCTCATGTTCCGCATCAGGTCCTCAGCCTTACACCTAGTCATTGGCTGAGCGGACCTGATGGGGAACTTTAGAAGGGGCGGGTCTATACATTTAATAGACTGTGGAGGAAGTTCCCCATCAGGTCCGCTCAGGCTCAGCCAATGACGGACAGCGCTGGACATCGGATCGCCACGGGACACTGGATTTCATCGCTGGAATGTTGTTTTTTTTTTTTTAATAAAGGACTTTTCCAAGGTGTCGGTGTGTGTTTTTTACACTTTCTTCGTGAAATGGTAGGGGTACCCCTTACCAATTCACATGGGGGGGCAGGATCTGGGGGTCCCCTTTGTTAAAGGGGTCTTCCATATTCCGATAAGCCCCCTGCCCGCAGACCCCCACAACCACCGGGCAAGGGTTGTGGGAATGAGGCCCTTGTCCCCATCAACATGGGGACATCCTCCCCATGTTGAGGCCATGTGGCCTGGTACGGTTCAGGAGGGGGGGGCTCTCTCGTCCCTCCCTCTTTTCCTGCGGCCTGCCAGGTTGCGTGCTTGGATAAGGGTCTGGTATGGATTTTTGGGGGGACTCCATGCCATTTTTTTTTTAAATTTGGGGTGGAGTTCCCCTTAAAATCCATGCCAGGTCTGAAGGGCCTGGTATGGATATTTGGGGGGAACCGCACGCATTTTTTTTTTTAATTTGCGGCGCGGTTCCCCTTAATATCTATACCAGACCTGAAGGGCCTGGTAATGGAATTTGGGGGGACCCCCACGCTTTTTTTTTTTTATCAATGACTTTTCTATTGCTGGGAGCCGACAATTCATTAATAGCCACGAGTGAGTTTTAAATTACTTTTTTTTCCTTCAAAAATGACATTTTGTGCAGGGACAGTTCTAAGCACGGGAAACATGCACCACTTTACATGCATATTATACACACCACCCAGGTACAACATTTTAAGGAATATTTCACCTTTATTGTTTAATTTTAAGCATTATTAAAATCACTGCTCCCGAAAAAACGTAATAAAAAAAATAAAAAATTGCATTGATACATGTCCCCTGGGGCAGGACCCGGGTCCCCAAACACTTTTTAGGACAATAACTTGCATATAAGCCTTTATAATTAGCACTTTAGATTTCGAACGTTCGAGTCCATTGTATTTAATAGGGTTCTAAAGTTCACGCAAACATTCTGTCTGTTCGCAGGTTCTGGTGCTAACCGAACAGGGGGGTGTTCGGCTCATCCATGGTCACCATTATTAGTAAAAGATAATTTTTAAAAAAGTCCCTAAATCTATCCCATAGCTTGTAGACGCTATAAGTTTTTCACAAACCAATCAATATACAGTAATTGAGATTTTTTTTTACCAAAATATGTAGCCAAATACATTTTGGCCTAATTTGATGAACAAATTAGATTTTTTCACATATTTTTATTGGATATATTTTATTTTTTTAATTGTGGGTCATTTTTTGTTTATAGCGCAAACAATAAAAACTGCAGAGATGATTAAATATCACCAAAAGAAAGCTCTATTTGTGGGAAAAAAAGGACATTAATTTTGTTTGGGTACAGCGTTGCACGACCGCACAATTGTCGGGTTAAAGTAACGCAGTGCCGTGTCACAAAAAATGGCCTGGTCATTAAGGGAGTAAATCCTTCCGGGCCACTTCATATTTATTAGGCTTGTGCACAACGGAAAAATTCGTTTAGTTTCGGTTCGTTTCTTTTCGGTCCTGTTGATTCGTAATCGTTCGTAATTTTGCTAGCCGGGATTTTTCGTGTTCGGACTAATTCGTATTTTCGAAAGCGAAATTTTTCTTTGAATCGGAATGCTTCGTATTACTGAAAGCCTTATATTTAGTTGATTTATAATTCGTACTTTCGGTAGAGTACATTGTTTTTCGTTGATTCTGGACACAACTTTCGTAACTTTTTTTGGGTTTGTTGATTCGTAATTTTCCGTGTCTCTCTCACAACGACGCTGCCCTATTATGCCTAATGTGCTTCGAATGGATTTGTACTTTTCATACATACATAGCAATTATTTGTAACGATTCGTAATCTCGTATTTTACTTTAGTTTTTGTACATGCGCCTATAGCCTCCGCCCCTGTACACCAATTCGTACTTTCGGTAGAGTACATTGTTTTTCGTTGATTCTGGAAACAACTCCTACTTTCCTAACTTTTTTTGGGTTCGTTGATTCGTAATTTTCCGTGTCTCTGCCCTATTATGCCAAATGTGCTTCGATTGGATTTGTACTTTTCTAAATACATAGCGGTTATTTGTAACGATTCGAAATCTCGTATTTTACTTTCGTTTTTGACATGCGGCTATAGCATTAGCCTCCGCCCCCCCCTGTACACCATTTTGAGAGGGAGTTCAGCACGGTGAGGGAGAAGCAGAGAGCAGAGCAGAGTGTTATTGTGCTTCGAATGGATTTGTACATTCGTAACTTTTTTTGGTCGTTGATTCGAAAATTTACATGTCTGACAGTGGCGCTGCGTGCTTCGAATGGATTCGTACTTTTCTAATACATCGCAGTTATTCGTAACTATTCTAAATCTCGATTTTTTACTTTCGTTTTTGACATGTGCCTAATGCCTATAGTCTCCGCCCCTGTATGTCATTTTGAGAGGTTGTATAGTGGTGAAGTGAGGGAGGAGCATAGAGCAGAGCAGAGAGTGTTATTGTGTTAGATGTGTGATTGTTTTTGTTTGTTTTGGTGAATTAGAATGTCTGGGAGTGAGAATGGACGTGTGAGTCTTGTGAGTGAGAATGTTGGTGTTGGTATGAGAGTTGTTGGTGAGAGTGGAGGGGAGCAGAGAAGTGGAGGGGAGCAGAGAAGTGGAGGGGAGCAGAGTAGTGGAGGGGAGCAGAGAAGTGGAGGAGGGGACTCAGGGGAGAGGAGGAGTGTAGTTGAGGAGAGGCATGGAGGGGAGAGGAGAAGTGTAGGGGAGGGGAGGTGTGGAGGGGACTCAGGGAAGAGGAGGAGTGTAGTGGAGGAGAGGCACGGAGGGGAGAGGAGTGTAGTGGAGGAGAGGCATGGAGGGGAGAGGAGGAGTGTAGGGGAGGAGGGGCGTGGAGGGAAGGGGAGGAGTGGAGGGGACTCAGGGAAAAGGAGGAGTGTAGTGGAGGAGAGGCATGGAGGGGAGAGGAGTGTAGTGGAGGAGAGGCATGGAGGGGAGAGGAGGAGTGTAGGGGAGGAGGGGCGTGGAGGGAAGGGGAGGAGTGGAGGGGACTCAGGGAAGAGGAGGAGTGTAGTGGAGGAGAGGCATGGAGGGGAGAGGAGTGTAGTGGAGGAGAGGCATGGAGGGGAGAGGAGGAGTGGAGGGGAGGAGGGGTGTGGAGGGGAGCGGAGGCGTGGAGGTGAGAGGAGGATCAGTGGGGGGTTGAGGAGAGAAGAGGAGGCATGGAGGGGAGAGGAGGGAAGAGGAGGTGTAGAGGGGAGAGTAGAGAAGAGTAAGCGTGGAGGGAAGAGGAGGCGTGGAGGAGAGGAGAGGCGTGAAGGGGAGAGGAAGAGTGGAGGTGAACGGAGGCATGGAGTGGAGCCAAGGCATGGAAGAGGGCATGCCCATGGAGGTGGAGTGGAGCGGGAGCATGGCAAAAAAAAGAGGCAAGTGTCCACCCCTACATCAGAAGAGAATTCTGACACCGACCTGCAGCAGCACCAGCGAACCAAGAGACAGAAAACATCAAGGGGGCCCGTATTTACCCCAGAGGAGAATTCTGCATTGGTTGCTGCAGTGAACATAGAAAAAGTGAGACTCTTCAGCCTAAATGTCTCAACCTCTGCGAAGAGAGCAGCCTGGGAACGAGTCCGGGACTCAGTGAATGCAGTCTCCAAGGTTCGCAGGGCCCCCGATGGTGTCAGGCACAGGTAAGTATTCAAATATTATATCACTCTTAGAACACACCACATATATGTGAAAAATACACAGTATAGTAGTTAGTCAATAGTCAATAAACTGATTTGAACATAACACAAATATTTATTTGGCACAGAAAAGTAACATGTAAAATAAAAATAATATTGTTGTAACGTGTATCTGTAATCATTTGCAGGTTTTATGATTGCCGGGCGTCAGTTCATAAAAAGATAGAGAAGCATCTTCTGGCCCAGTCTACTGGAGGAAAGGCTGTGGTCTTCAGACAGTGGGAGGCAGAGCTGAGAGATGGCCTGCTTGCAGATGAGGAGGATGCCCCTGGAGTCAGCAGAAAGGGTCCAGCCGAGCATCAGAGAGCTGGTGAGTAAAATAAAATATATCATTATATATTGCAGTTATATGGTTGTTTCCAGCTCACTATTTTTTTTTTATGACTACGCATGTGAGACTTACGTTTTGCTTTACATTCATGTTTTCCAGATCGAGCAACGTCATCTGTGGAGGGAACAGCTCCAAGTTCGTGCCCTCAAGATTCTGGCAGTGGTGGTGGTGAGTAGTACCTACCTAACATAAACACAAAGCAAACATAATAATAAACAACATAGTAACAAACATCTATTTAACATTTAAAGCAGACATCACTAAATGGCGGACTGTGGGCTAAATGCATACGAGACACTGTGCCATCCAGACCGCCACAGTCCAGCCATTTATGTGCCGTTCTGCACACAGAGCCGGAGACACATCAGATCTGAATATTGGGCAAGAACGGAGCTTCTGAAGATAACTTTCCAAGTTAACCAGCAGGTGATTGGTTGCTAGGCAGCCCTAGCAACCAATCACCTGCTGGTTAACTTCAGCACCTCCCGCTCCTGCCCACTATTCAGTGCTGCTGTGTCTCCCATTGTGTCTCCAGCTCTGTGAGCCCAAATAATGCAAGGGGCAGAGCTGTGGAGGCTGTATTCTGATGGGGGCAGAGCTGGGAGGTTAAGATGGGAAACTGGCAGAGATGCAGGGTGCTGTGTAATGTGAAGGGGCCCAGAGATGCAGGGTGCTGTGTAATGTGAAGGGGCCAGAGATGCAGGGTGCTGTGTAATGTGAAGGGGGCCAGAGATGCAGGGTGCTGTGTAATGTGAAGGGGGCCAGAGATGCAGGGTGCTGTGTAATGTGAAGGGGGCCAGAGTTGCAGGGGGCTGTGATGTGAAGGAGGGCAGTGGACAAAGCTGTGGGGCGGTGCTGTGAAGGTGGCAGAGAAGATTAAGATACCATTGTGAACGGAGGTTCAGAACACTACTGTAAACTGTGATGTGAAGGGGGATTGTGATATGCCAGGGGACTGAGGAAACTGATGTAAGAATGGGATGGAGAAATAAGAGAGGAGGGGCTGTCAAAGCACAAACCATTTAGCAATGATTTGTCCTCTTACCTTGCTAGGATCCTTTTTTGTTATGAAGTCAGATTTACGACATCTGGCTTCTGCTGTGCTGCCAAAGCCGGGTGACAATCCTCTGCCGTCCATTCTCTGGCTGAGAGATTAGCTGATTGTACTCGGCCAATAAATGGCACACTGTGCAAGGAAATAAAAAAAAATGAAAGCTCAAATAGGTCCTGTAGCATTCCACTTCCCGCAAAACAATGTATCTGTCCAGTTCTTTGAGGAAGTGGTTGTACCGGGGTGATAAGCAGCTGCAGCCGTCACCCCGGTACCGCTTTTTAGATTTGGTGGTCGGCTTTGTTATGATAACAACTGATGCGGCTCAGAAGCTGCTCAGCTGTCATCATAAGGAGTGGGAGAGGACACGACAAGCCCTCCGCCCGCCGCCTTACACCGCTTCGCCCGGGTCTCCAGTCCGGAGCGACCAGAGTTGCAAACAAAGCCGGAATCGGCTTCAATCGAGTCTCCAATGTAGTAACTCAGAAGTTACGTACTCATTTACTTGGCTGCCAATGGCGCCGATATGAAAAAATCCACAGTATTCAAATATGCAGATTTTTGCTTTTTGAATACTTGTACATGCAAAGGAGGGATTTGGGGATTGGAATTTTTTTTAAAGTAAGACTTGAAAAAATAAACAAAAAATAACAAAAAAAAATATTTGAAAAGTGCCCCGCATGCTCGCTTACCAAAGAAAACACATATGTGGCGCCCGCAAATGTAAATGGTGTTCAAATCACACGTGAGGTATCGCCGCAATCCTCACATCGAGAGAAATAATTATAGCAAAAGATCTCCTCTGTAACTCTAAACTCGTAATCGTAAAACAAAAATTACATGCTCATCTATAGTGATTTTTAAGTACCGTAGTTTCTCGCCATTCCAACAGCGTTTGCAATTTTAAACCATAACATGTTCGATATCTATTTACTTGGAGTAACATTGTCTATCGCAATATCCCCAAAAATTGGGATAAATAAATTTAATGTAAATTTATTTTTTTAATTCAGTAAATTTTTCCCCAAAAATTGCTTTTGAAAGGCCGCTGTGCAAATACATATATTATATATATATATATATATATATATATATATATATATATATATATATAATGTTTGTGGTTCTCAGTAATTTTCTAGCAAAAAATAATGATTTTAAATTGGCAAGAATAACTGTCAGAAATAGGCTTGGTCCAGAAGTGGTTACCTTAACTCTTTTATTCTATCTTTAACAGAAAGCCTGAGCCATATCCCGGACCCTCCAGCATCAGCTTCTGTCAGGAAGCAGCGGCCCATTTCTCCTCAACGTAAGTAGAATACGCAAGCTGCCAATATAAAGAAACAGGACACAAGGCACCATCATCATCCACACTTTACAAACAGGCATTATAAAACACAAAAAAAGCTATTTAACAACCATCCATTTTTAAGTTCATACACACACACACACCTCAAACTAGGGGTCGACCGATTATTGGTGGCCACTTTTTTGTAATAATCGTTATCGTTGACAAACTTACCAATTGAATATAGTGCTTCGAGGTGTTGTACTGGGGTGATGCTTGCAGCGGCAGACATCACCTGGTACCGTTTTTTAACAACCGATGTGGAGAAGCAGCCGCTTGTCTGTTATTACAAACAGCCGGAGGGGATGTCCTCCCCAGAAGTGCAGTCGCTGTAAATCTGAGGAGAAACTCTGAAATGAGGGGAAGCTCTGCTGATTTTATCATCCAATCATGTACAAGCAAACATTCTGTTTTTTTATTTTCCTTGCATGTCCCCCTCAGATCTACAGTGACTGCACTTCCAAGTGCACTTGTAGTGGAAAGTGTATTTTCCTTTAGTAAATAGACCCCACTGTTTGTATTGTAACCTATGATTGTTTATTCTATTACATTCTTTTTTTCTATTACAAGGGATGTTTACATTCCTTGTAATAGGAATATATGTGACACAAAATGTATTTATTTTTTAAAGGACAGTGTCCTATAAAAAATTAAGTTAAATAAATATTTTTATTCTAATCTCTAGAAATCTATTTCTTTGAATGCTATCATCAACATTGGCTATCTCGTCTATTTCAGATCAACAAGACCAGTCAGAGGGGAGAGCGCAGTGCAGCTCGCCTCGCTCACCTGTCCTTATTTGCGAGGGCATTGAGCTCCAGAATGAGCCAGAGCTGACCCCTGTGATTACCGATACTCCGGACTTCTCCCCATGGCCAGAGGAGGAGGTCATGGGCCATGTTTCCCGCATCCTGCCACCATCTGATGCTGCCCCTGGTGTGCCTCTACAGGAGCAGCCACAGCTGTTGCCCCCTCCTACCCAGATGGCACTGGCACCTACTGCTGTACCGCCTGGACCAGCAACTGTCCATGATGCAGAGCATCAGAGGGTCGTCACAGGACTTCAGAGGCAGGCAAGTGACAATAGAAGATTGTCATGGCGGGACATCAGGAGATTAACCCGGATCATTGAACTTGTAGCCAGGCAACAGACTGACAATATGGAGCGTATGTTGGCCCGGGTAAACCAACAGCATAACCAGGCAATGGAGCATTTAAGACTGTCTTTGATGGAAGCAATTTCCAGGCACAATGCTCCATTGCCTGGGAGCTCGTCTGGTAGTAGTACTCAGAGCAGCAGAGAACCCTCTCCTTAGGAGATCTGAGGGCTAGTTCTTCCTCTGCTCCAGGACCCAAGGCAGCTCAGCTCACCTTTTTGATATTAATAGTTGTATATATGTATACGTGTTAACATACATTTTTTTTCTACGTTTGTTTGTGCAAATAAATAAATGCAAATAATTTTTGCCTAATAAAAGCATACTTTAGTGCTTATATATTGATGATTATTATGTGACATTGTACACTTTATTACATATCTGGTTGCTTAATATAAAAAATCACATGCTATCACACATGGTAATCAACTTAAACAGTTAAAAGAACATCCTTGCCAGTTGTCACCAACAACTTCATTTAGGTTTAGCTAGGTATTATACTGCCTCGCTGACCTTAGTATTCTCTTTCTTTTTTCGCATCATTATATGTTGTAGTTCAAAGTTGCAGTAACAGAAATGGAAATAGTATTAGTCGAGTCGTGATGATGATGGCTAATACTATTTCCAGTTCTGTTACTGCAACTTTGAACTACAACATATAATGATCTGGAAAAGTGTATAAGTGTTCTATACAGCTGTCCTGATTTTATGTTTGAAAGGAACATGCATCATTTGAGATTCCCTCTACGTATGGATACGTCTGATACCGGTATTGAATGGATACGAGTAATCTTTTATCTGTACTCGTCAATACCAAATACCATTACCTGCGTCCAGGTGCCGCGAGGGAGCTTGGCGCCAGCTTCCCTGCCAACCAAGAATCCGGGAGGCCTGGCTTCCTGATAAGCTGTGAAGCCGGCGTCACGCTCTCTAACAGCACCTGGATGCACCTGAAAGGTCTTTGGTATTGACGACAAGTACAGATAAAAAATTACTCGTATCCAATACTGCTATCGTGCATCCCTACATACAAGTTTGCCGTTATTCATACATCCTAAAAGATGTGTATGGTTAATACATACCTGTGAAATCTTCGACTTGTATGTGTCTGTCATGAAGAAGCCTCATCCACTCATTCCAGTGGTACTTTCACTAAATTGGCAAATAAAACAAGAGTTACATAAATGAATGGAAATCAATGATGGATATGGGAGTAAGTGGCCAGGAGAGCAGGTACTCACCTTCTGACTCACGGCAACGCAATTACAGTCTTTCCTTCCTTGTCGTGGGTGATGACTTTCCATAGTGCCAACTTACATGTGCCATGTTGCCAACACTGTGGCCTGGAGATTACATGAATATCTTGGTGGACTGGATATATTAGCATTAGCAGCAAAATCTCCTTGCCACGATGTAGGTGCCATCAGAGGGTGGAAAGAAAAAACATTTTGGTGGTGGGAGTATAGGAGAATCGTAGTACCATTGTAGGCCTTCATTTTCCTGTGTCTGTATGTATATTAGCAGCAGACTTAGTATCACCACTATTTCCACCACCAGTACTACAAGTATAAGCAAGCAAGCAGCCTGGTTGGCAAGCTGCATAACTAAAGGAAAACAACAACAGATTTAACTTATAAAATACAAATAATGGTTTAACTAAGTAACTACTAACTAGGAGAAAATCCAATGGTATTATATTATGTTTAAAGTGCACTGTTTAAATTCTGAAAATGACTGGAATAATTTTATAACATTAATTCTTATAAGTACATAAATACAGCGGCTTGAGACAGTTTTGACACCTGTCCAGTTAGTGAAACCCTGACAGGAGGCAATCCTCCAAGGTGCTGTTTGCACTCATGCGTGGTCTGTGCTTTCCTGATATATTGCATGACCATGTGCGCAGTCGCACTGACAAACGGTTTGCCTTTCACCTTCATGGCGCTGCTTGCTTATACCGAACTTAAAGGGACTGCGTTTGTATTCCAGTGTCCTAGGTATTCGAGATTTGAGAAGAAGGCAGGTGGAATGGAAATAGCAGAACTATTGCAGCAGGAAAGTTTCACAAACTGAATGGTTTAAAGTTTTAATTGAAATGTACAAATGATACAGCTGTCCCGTTTATTTATTATGCTAGTACTAAATGACACAGTTGTCTCAAAAGGACAACAATATAAGTTATAATACCAAATCAGTAGCTAAAACCTTGGGCAGTAAAATAGCAGGGCAGGAGGTATGAGGTGGGACTTAGTAGAGGAACATTCCATGCCAAATCATCACAAACTAAATGGAACTTTGTTTTCAACCTGACCATCTCAGATGTTCATTAAATTTGATAGGATGGTATAGGGTCAGACATGGAGTAACTACCATATCTGACATTTAAGCCCTCACGGAAATGGTCAGGATGGGACATGTGATGATTTCTGGCATGGAATGAGGGCCTTAGGGGAGACGTGGAACTGGGTCAGGTGGAGATTTGGAGATTATGTTATCATCATGGATGAGTATTATTTTTTTATGCAGCATCAAAGTCAAGAGCAGGGTAACCAAGCTTTGGCATGTTGATTTTTAAAAAAGCCATTTGCTCTAAGAGCTGGGAGAGCAATTGTGAGCGCTGAGGGCATAATATATTTCCTGTTACAGAAAACACCCGCTCACTCTGGACCGTGGTTGAGGGACAGGAAAGAAGCTCCTGGGCTACCGAGGACAAAGCAGGCCACACATCCTTCTTCTCATCCCAAAAACTCAAGGGATCTGTACTGGGGGGCAAAGGAGGTTCTGCTAGGTAAGCCCTAACTATGTCACCAGCATTTTTTGCTTTTCTAAGGGGCTGTTCAGTGGGTCCCACCAAACTGTGAAGTGCCTCAGCCCAAAAAGCTGATGCTCTGGTGGAGTGAGCACCGGCAGCAGTGCTGCTAGTACCAGCTAACAGAGTATCATCACGCTCCTCTTCTTCTCCCTCCTCTAAATGTACTCCCATTTGCCTTTCCCTCTCACGTACCCTCTCTATTAATCTATCCCTCCAGGTGGTGAGAGTATTTTTGCGGAGTGCTATCCTGCCTTTGAATCTGGGGTCACAAATTGTGGCTAACATGAACTCGGTGCGAGAGTCGATGAGCTCTTTTATGCGCGAACTGAGTTGCTCCTTCAGCCTCCTCAGAAGGGCATCAACTTCAGCAAGTATATTGCCACCAGGCAATCGTTCCCTATTGGAAAGGAACAAATCTATTTTATTTGTAAGGTGTGCAAAGAGGGGAACCACTTGTGCCAGGCTAGCACTCTCTTGGCTTAAATTGTCAGTGACATCCTCAAAAGGCCTGAGCACTGTGACAACTTGGTCAATCATTACCCAGTCCTCCCTGCCTAGTGGTCTGGCAATACCAATAAAATGTTCACATGCCATTGCGTGAATTGCCCTCTGTTGCTCAAGGATACGCTCTAGCATATGTAAAGTTGAGTTCCACCTTGTTCCCACATCCTGTTTAAGGCAGTGCTCCACGAGGCCTGCCTTTCTCTGTTCCTGCCTGAGAAGGTGGCTATCCTTCACACTCCGGTGGAAGTGACCAGCAATTTTGCGGCACGACTCTAAAAGTGCTGCTAACCTTCCACTGTTAGTGTTATCATCGAGAGCAGACCTAACAACTAGATGAAGGATGTGTGCACAGCAGCGCACACCAACAAATCTTCCATCACGGATAGCCTTTGTCATGTTCGCTCCACCATCACTGACAACAAATCCCATTTTGACATTAGTGCCTGCCTGTTCCCCTAGCCACCTCCCTATCATTTTCTGAAGTGCATTTAAAATATTCTGTGATGTGTGCTGCTGATCCATCACCTCAGCATGGAGGAGGAAGGAGTGCAATCCTGTCTTGTGCACTGTGGCAGCGGCCACAGCACTTGAGGTTTTTCTTGACCGTGCAATTGTTTGTGGTGGTGGTTGTATATCTTGCGACTCATTGGGCTGCCACCAATGGGCAGTCAAGGACAGGAAGGCATGCTGGCCACTAGTAGCACTCCATAAATCAGTTGTAAAGTGAACTGATTGGCCAGCAGCCTTCCCCAGCAAATCCTTCAAAACCCCAACACATGACCGGTACAGCGAGGGCACTACAGTTCTACTGAATGTGGTGCGTGAAGGGACCTGGTATTGTGGTGCCACAGCCTGCATCAGCTGCTTGAAGGGCTCCCCTTCCACAAAACTGAAAGAAGCCCCCCCAACAGCTATAAGTTGTCCAATGAGGCGCGTAAGTTTGCGGGACTGCTGTTTTGACATACCCCGGTAATGTACCCCTCCAAAATGTTCAATAGTGGGCTGTATGGATTTATTTAGCATTTTACGACCTGCAGCTCCAGAAGTGGCTGTGACTTTGACACTGCTGCTGGTAATAGTGGTGGTAGATGGGGGAGCCACACCCATTTCTTCCCTCAGCACCACTGGCCTATGGTGGCTAAGCATGTGTTGCTTCATCCCAGCGTTCGTGAGATGACCCAACATTCTCCCACGGCTGACTTCTCTGCTGCATATTTTACATGTAGCTGTGCGGCCATCACCAACTGTCACGAAATGTTGCCAAATTTTAGAACGACGGGTGCTGCCACTGTGTGGTGAAGATTTTTTAGAGAGAGTTTCCTCTTCAGCCGCAGATGCTAGAGCAAGTTGCTTAATTTTGGTTGTAGCCTGGCCTATGCACTCTGCTATGCTGCAGTGTTTTTGTGATAAAATGGGAGGTGGCCTCATGTCAGGGATAGTGAAGGAGGTTACTTGATTAACAGTTGTGCTGGCGGCTCTAATGTTTATGGGAGACTCAACCGGAACAGGAGAGGCAGGTGCCACTGGTGCCGTTCTTTCAGGGGAATACAACAGTGGGGAATCAAATTTAATATTGGAAGGAGAATATTCTGTCTCATAAACATTTGGTTCCTGATCGAGATTAAAAGGTAAGGTATAATCTGAATCTTCCATGTTTGCGAAGGAGGATTTAGCACCATCAGATGTTGGGGGGTCCTGCTGAATTACCTTTTCTCTCAGATGGCTAAAGGGAAATGTGACTAAAAAATCTCCGTCATTACTTCTATGACCTGCAGATGTAATTTTTTCAGTGGTGATGGTGGTGCCAATGGGAGTAGCAATAGTGGTGGTGGTGGAACTATGAGCGCACAAAATGTCTTGCTCATATTCTAATATTTCACTTTTAGGCTGCTTAAATGGATGCGCAGAATCAAAAGCCTGTGTAGGTGGTAGTGTCAGGCCTTTCCTGTAAAAAATACTTGGTGTCACCACATTTCTCAAAGTGCCCATAGCAGAGGTGGTGGTGACACAACTGGCACTAGTAGTTATTGTGCAGGTTGTTCTTGGGGGAAGATCCTGAAAAAGGCGACGACATGCAATAGATGCCGACTGCTTCCTGGTCTCAGAGCAGGACCTCTCAGCCCTGCTAGTAGGGGATTTTGAACCAACAGTTTCCCTCTCTGACCTTTTCTGTTTGGAAGGTGGCCTTAGCATAGCACTACTACTGATAGTCAAAGTATCAGAGCTAGGCCTTTTGCAGCTAGATCTGCCTGAACGCTTTGGCTGAGGCACTGAAACAGGACAGGCAAGCTGCTTCTGCTGCTTCATTTGCCTCCCCTTTGAAAAGTCACTCCTTTTAGACTTAACACGACTACTGGAACGTGTAGTACTGGTGGTGGAAGTATGACTGTCTGGGCCTGGCAATACAGATGCTGACATACATGACACAGACAATGGTGGTACAAACTCACAGGTGCTGGTAGTGGTTGTTGTTGCTGTGTCACTGCTGCTGCTGGTACCAGGAGGAGGAACCTCATGTTGAGAGCTTGAATCCATCTTTACAAAAAAATTTACTAGGCTGGACTCTCTTCTGCTACTTCTCAAATATTGTCTCCCCTCCTCTGCTCAAACTCCCTTTCTCACTCAGTTACCACTGGTGGAATGCACAATGCAGTGACCTTTTGCCCTTAATCCAACCTCCAGCACAAAATAAATCAACTGATTGGCCTGTAAATTACTCCATGCCAGTAATCCAGCCCCCAAGGGATCAACTGATTGGCTAAAAAAAATGTAATTCTCTAATATCCGGAATAACGAATGCATTTGCATTGAAATTCGTCTGAATTTTGCAACTTTCGGACATTCGGATGCATTTGAATTTCGGTTCAAAGCAATTACGAATAACACCGAATCCGACAAAAATTATCTCAAATAACGAATGGCTTTGGTGTAATTTGTTGATGCTTTAACACGGCCTAATGCAACACCAATTCGACTCGTGGTTTTGCATGACGAATGATTTCATTTCACTATTCGTTAAATTTAGCGGACAATCATTCTGATGAATCAATTTCTTTCCAATTGTTAGTAGCTCACTAGGGAGTAAAACGAATCGATTTGAATATAATTAAATTATTTGTTATGTGATTACGATCACAAGTCGACTTGCATTAGGCCGCGTTAACGCATTAACGAATTATGCCGAAAGCATTCGCTATTTATGATAATTTTAGTTCGGATTCGGTTTTATTCGTAATTACTTTGTTCGGAAATTCGAATGCTTCCGAATGTCAGAAAGTTGCTAAATTCGGACGAATTTCGATTAGTTACGAAACGAATTGCACAAGCCTAATATTTATGATTTTAGATGGTTTTATTGCTTTATATTCTTAATATCCTTAATGTCAGGATCCGATCTCAGTGCTATGGCCAGAGTTTCGATAGCCATAGCAAAGAGGAGAGGGGAGAGCGAGCATCCCTGTCTGGTCCCCCTGTCCCTGTCTGGTCCCCCTGCCAATGGAAAAGGAGTCAGAGTATCGACCCAGCAGGTGAACCTGCCCAGTCTATCGAGTCAAATGCCTTGTTTAGATCTATTGAAAGCAGAAAGCCTTTTTGAGAAGGTCCCCCATCCCATTGCGATTTAAGCAGAGAGATAACGTCAATGGTACGTCTAATCTGGTCCGGGCCCTGTCTCCCAGGGATGAAGCCCACCTGATCCTTGTGGACATATGAGGAGATGAAACTCGAAATTCTGTTTGCCAGTATTTTGGTCATTATTTTAATGTCATTTTTAATAAGTGAGATAGGGCGAAAGTTACCCACCTCGCTAGTGTCCTTATCTGGTTTCGGTATTACAGAGATATATGCAGAGTTCAAGTCCTGACACAAAGGGTCTCCATCCCTGAGAGAGTTGAAAAATCTTGTCAAATGAGGGGCTAGGCAGGGACCAAATTTCTTATAGTAACCAGTGGAAAAAACATCTGGCCCCGGGGAGGAACCCAGTTTAAGGGCTTTAATGGTATCTAGAACCTCTCCCTGGGAGAATGGGCTATCCAAAAGCTTACTATGATCCTTAGTTAGTGTAGGCAAAGGGAGGTCATCTAAAAATTTGTCTTGTAGTGACTTGGGGGGATTAAGATGCGGTTTATAAAGGTCAGCATAGAACCGCAGGAAAGCGTCCATTATCTTGGACGGGTTCTGCGTCAGTTCCCCATTATCCACCCGGATTTTAGGGAAAGCAAGAGAGCGCTGTTTGGGACCCTAGGTATGAAATTTAAACAAATATTTCACTTTTATTGTTTCACTTTAAGCATTATTAACCACTTTGCGCCCGCCATATGACAAATGACGGCCGCAAAGTGGTTCTAAAATGCCGGAAGGCCGTCATTATATGGCCTCCGCTCCTCCGGCCACTGGGGGGCGCGCGCGCATGCCTGGCACATCACTGAGATGCCGATGCGCGTGCCTGGCGGCTGCCATGTCCGCCAGGTACCCGCGATCGGCCGTTACACAGACAAGGACATGGATCTGTGTGTGTAAACACACAGATCCATGTCCTGTCAGGGAGAAAGGAGACCGATGCTGTGTCCCTTGTACATATGGACACAGATCGGTCACCTCCCCCAGTCAGTCCCCTCCCCCCACAGTAGCAATCACTCATAGGGCACACATTTAACCCCTTCCTCGTCCCCTAGTGTTAACCCCTTCCCTGCCAGTCACATTTATACAGTAATCAGTGCAGTTTTATAGCACTAATCGCTGTATAAATGTGAATGGTCCCAAAAGTGTGTCAAAAGTGTCCGATATGTCCGACGCAATATCGCAGTCCTGACAAAAATCGCAGATCGCCGCCATTACTAGCAAAAAAAAAAATTATATAAAAAATGTCAGAATTCTATCCCCTATTTTGTAGGCGCTATAACTTTTGCGCAAACCAATCACTATACACTTATTGCGATTTTTTTTAACCAAAAATATGTAGAAGAAAACATATCGGCCTAAACTGAGAAAAAAATATAAAAAAATAAATAAATTGTGATATTTATTATAGCAAAAATCTAAAAATATTGTGTTTTTTTACAAAATTGTCGCTCTTTTTTGGTTTATAGCGCAAAAAATAAAAACCGCAGAGGTAATCAAATACTACCAAAAGAAAGCTCTATTTGTGGGAAAAAAAGGACGTCAATTTTGTTTGGGAGCCACGTCGCACGACCGCGCAATTGTCATTCAAAGCGTGACAGTGGCGAAAGCTGAAATTTCGCCTGGGCAGGAAGGGGGTTTATGTGCTCAGTAAGCAAGTGGTTATAATCGTCCATTTTTAAAGCTTTAGATTTCTCCCATAGACTTTTACAGGGTGTTCCACGGCTTTTCGAATTTGCCGCGAACACCCCAAATTGTTTGCTGTTCGGCGAACGGGCAAACAGGCAATGTTCGCGTCGCACATGAGTTCAACTCGAACTCGAAGCTCATACCTAGTTTTAACATTGTGTGGGGACATGTGTGGGGACACTAGGCCGGTAAACAGTGAGTAAAAAGCTGAAAAAAACAGCTCATACTCACTGATCACCAGCCAGTTGCAGCGATCTGCTCTCCTCTCCTCACCGACAACTTCTGTGTGAGGAGAGGGGAGCCCTATCGCCTAGCAACCGGCTCTCTATTTACATCACATGATGGCTGTGATTGGACACAGCTATCATGTGATCAGGAGGGCCAATCACAAAACCCTCCTGCCGATCGGAGATGCGCCGTGTCCAGGTGACACAAGCGCATCGGGATTGCGCCGCTGCGCAGGCATGCGCGCGATCCCCCTCCTTCTGAGGGACGTTCCTGAATGTCCACACAGAAGGAGGAAGCACCCACCGTATATGTGCAATGGCCGGGTGGG
This sequence comes from Rana muscosa, assembly GCA_029206835.1. NCBI lineage: Eukaryota > Metazoa > Chordata > Amphibia > Anura > Ranidae > Rana > Rana muscosa. Next base: position 361,466,968 of record CM055118.1, on the reverse strand, counting down.
AGGTAGTTAACTAGTGTGAGTTTGGGAAAGAGAATTGCCTGCACTTTTTAAGATAGAAATGAGACTGAGAACAAGGCAGTGGCAGTCTCTTTCTTACTACCCTTAACTGTAAGTGATACTATACTTAAAGTATATCTAAACTCAAGAACAATACTGTATTATATTGCAGCTTATCAGTCCTTAGATGCGGTGGCTTCATTCGTTTTTTGGTACAGCTCTGTAATCCACAGAAGTAAACTGGGCAGGGCTTATAACATTATTTGAGAGTTTATATCAGCATTGTCAGCTTACTACAAAAACTTACAAGCTTACTAGGTTTCTGGCAGGATCAACAGGTATTTATTTTACGCCCCACAAAACACTTCCAATTTGCAGCACACCAAAAAGAAGAAAATAAAAGCAATCAATTGTTAGGGGTTAAATACATTGTAAGTCCTTTTCTAACAGCAGCCACTACCATCTACCAACATCTTCTCCAGTCCGCAACACTCGAAAAGATAATGTGCTCCTTCATTCATTTTTTTTTTTTTTTCACGGGAAAACTCTCATCCACTTTACAATTGCTGTCTAGCTTGGCCTTTTTTTGGTAGGTAAGGATGCCAAGCATGATGGAAGACCTGTCAACACCTTAACAAAAAAAAATGTTCCTAATTTATATTATGCCTCGCAGTGGCATGAATCACTCATTATCTGTGTGACTCCTTCCTAAAATAAGAAACTAAACTGTAAAAATGTAATTGCAAGTGGGTAGAGTTTTTTGGTAAAAGACTTTGTAAACTGCTTTACCTGTATCCTAGCAGTTATTTTCTTAGTGTTTTGTACATGTGGCCCCTTTGTTTACTTTTAGACCTTGGGAGATGTAATTTGGCTTTGGTCAGCAATGAGATCCAGGCGGCTCCTCCTCTGTGCTTCAGCCTTTCTTAGAGCTCCCATCTCCATTGAAGGGCAGACAATTAGAGGCCAGTTTTTACTGAGTTCTTGGAATATCTTGTCTCCCTTGGACCCAGAGTCAACCCGTGCCTGCCTGTGTCACATGAGTCTTGCTGGTACTCCATGTCCACTAAATTTTACCACTCTGTGGCCCTAGCCTCCAGTATCCCTTTAAAGACTCTTAAGCCTCGTACACACGATCGGATATCCTATGGATTCTAATCCGATGGTTTTGTCCATCGGAAATCCGATGAAGCTGACTTCCATCAGTCTTGCCTACACACCATCAGTCAAAAAACCGACCGTTCCAAACGCGGTGCCGTAAAACACTCCGATGAGCTGAGAAAAATGAAGTTCAATGCTTCTGAGCATGCGTCGACTTGATTCTGAGCATGCGTGGGTTTTTTATCCGATGGACTTGACCATAGACGATCTGAGTTTTCGATCGGTTTTTTATCCATCGGAAAAATGTAAAACATGTTCTATTTTTTAAAACCGATGGAAAAAAGGCCGATGGGTCCCATACACGATCGGTTTGTCCAATGAAAACAATCCATCGGACGGTTTTCATCAGTTAAACCGATCGTGTGTACAGGGCTTTAAGGAGAAAATTCTTCTCACTGTCTCCTCTACGGCCTGTAAAAAGCCTCTAAAATACAGCAGAGTACATCATCTAAGTGTAGTGGACTGCAGCCAGACCAGAATTATAAATAAGGGGCATGACTGTGTATTTTGAGGACTCCACCTTTTTATCAAGCCTAGGGCTGCAGTCCACAGTCAGCAGTCCACAGTCAGCAGTGTGCTTGGACACCATGTACAACCTGGATATCAGTAGTGTTCTATAGAATTTGACCTAGAAAGAGGCAAAAATTATCTGCTATCAGCACTATCTTCCACTACATGCACTTTTCATCTGGTTCTGAGTTAGTTGCCAATTGTCTTGTGCTATTTACATTACCTAATAGGGTGCACTTAGATTGGTGAAAAAACACAAGTCTGAGGTCATCAGGTCCGCCTGTCACATTCCATGGACTGGCGGACCTGATGACCTCCCTCCCTTGTTTGGGAATTTCTATGCCTAATGTCTACCACCAAAATGTGAGTGGCCTGTGTTACTACTTTGCTATTAAAATTGTTTTAAAACTACTACACCCAGAGGCGCCTCTCCCCTTGTGTTTTTTTCCTGTAGAACTGGAACATGGTTTCTGTTCCCCTCTGATGGCAGCCCTTAGAGTGTAGCTTTTATCCCTGCTTTACCATCCTTTCCCGGCCCCTGGACTCCTTATGCTACACTACCAGAGTTCGGACTCTCACTGTTTTCTGACTGTACATATAATGATGTAGTAATCCTAATACTGATTTGATACTTGTTGTGCTGGTTTCTTGCGCATTTTTACTTGTAGCACTTAGATTGGTGCCCCCTGGTATTCTTTTCAGCTTTTACAGGTCCTACATCTGTCAATTCTCTGTGCATGTCCTGATTCCCAGTGTTTGCTGAGACTCGGACCTATGAACAATGATAAGCATATTTTTTACTGATTTTATGTGAGTTGCCATTTGTCATTATTTAATAAATGTATGACATCCACTACACTAATGCGGCGTACACACGATCGTTTTTCATGCCGTTAAAAGTGGCATTTTTTAAAATGGCCATTAAAACCGATCGTGTGTATGCTCCAGAGCATTTTTAACGGCGTGAAAAACGGGCATTAAAAATTTTGAACATGCTCTATTTTTTCACGTCGTTTTTCATGTAGTTTTTTTTAACGACGTGAAAAACTATAGTGTGTATGCTTTTACGAGGGGCAAAAAAAACGTGCATGCTCAGAATCAAGTATGAGACGGGAGCGCTCGTTCTGGTAAATCTAGCGTTCGTAATGGAGATAGCACATTCGTCACGCTGTAACGGACTGAAAAGCACGAGGCTGAAAAGTGCAAATTGCCGCTCAACAAAGTTTACTAACATGAAGGGTGGCGCCATTCGAACGGAACTTCCCCTTTATAGTGCCGTCGTACGTGTTGTACGTCACTGCGCTTTGCTCGAGCGGTTTTTATAATGATCGTGTGTACGCAAGACAGGCTTGAGAGGAAACATGAAAAAAACGACGAGAAAAACGTTGGTTAAAAAAATGGCATGAAAAACGATTGTGTGTACGCCACATTAGATTGTGCGCTCCGCTGTGTTTTATCTGCCATTATAGGGATCTTTTCAATCACCTGGATTTGTGGCATTAAGGTGTTCCGGATTGAGCAAAAACGTATCCTCACAAACTATAAGGATCTGTGTATCATCCATATACTACAGACTTCTCTAGACATTTGTAGACTTTTACTCTAAATTCCCATATGCAGTTATGAGGTCTAGTTGTCCCTGTGAGCCATATCACTCCCTGTACTGCTCTAAGGCCTGTCACTCTTTACAGCCTTAGTTGTCTGATGTGTTCCTTGTGGAAACAGACTCCTGTTTCTGAAACAAATTACAAATCAGAAGAGTTGCATCAGACCTGTCAAAACATGTGTAGCAGGTGGGTAGGCCTGGGAACCCAGATGGGTGCTTAATTGGTATCTAGCATAAGTGCTTGAAAATTAGAGGACTGGCTGTTGATCATACACGATAGTGGCACTCACTGTCACGTACCTGACGGTGACGAGCCCGGTTAGCAGAGGGAGGCCTCCCTTACGGCTCCCACCGGCGGCCCCATGTGATATAACAGGAAGCACGGAGGTGGAAGGGGTACGAGTGCCTGGCAGGATCAAGAACTACCGCAGGTGATCAGGAACCAGCAGGTGAGGAGGCAGGAACCAGGAACTACAGCAGGTGAGTGGACAGGAACCAGGAACTACAGCAGGTGAGTAGACAGGAACCAGGAACTCAGAAGATGACCCGGACCGGGAGGCACAGCAGGTAGACTGGAACCACTGGGCAGCAGCAGATGAACAGGAACCAGCAGATGAGCAGACAGGAACCAGCAGATGAGCAGACAGGAACCAGGAACTGCAGCAGGTGAGTAGACAGGAACCAGGAACTCAGCAGATGACCCGGACCGGGAGGCACAGCAGGTAAACTGGAACCACTAGGCAGCAGCAGGTGAACAAGAGCCAAGGTCAGGCAGGATCGTCAGACAAGCCGGGGTCGGGTAAACTGGCAGGCAGCGAGGCACAAAAGGATCAGGCAATACCGAAGTCAGAAAACAGGCCGATGGTCAGGTACAGGCAGATAGCAGGAGGGTCACAGGAAGCCGGGTCAGATACAGGTAAACAAGGCAGATCAGGTCACTTGGGATAAACGCTGTAGAGCAGACAGCAGGGACTGTCTGCAAGTGAGGAGTTTAAATAGCCCTTCGGGCGTCACCTGCGGGGGCGGGAACCAGGAAGTCCAGGGCGTCTGTTCCTGACAGGGTTTCCATGACATTGCCCCCCCCCCAAGGGGCAGCCTCCGGATGCCCCTAGGAGCAAACTTCTCGGGGTGAGACCTCCTGAAGGCTTGTATCAGGTCTTTGGCGTGAATGTTCTCTTCGGGTTCCCAGGAGTTCTCCTCTGGTCCGTAACCCTTCCATTTTATTAAAAATTTACTCTGGCTATTTCTTCTTCGTGCGTCTAAAATAGCTTCTACCTCGAATTCCTGTTCCCCGTCTATGATGACGGGATCAGGGCGAGTCGGGGTCCGACCTGGGAATGGGTTGGAGACTGACGGTTTCAATAGAGAAACATGAAAAACAGGGTGGACCCTCAGGGAGTCGGGGAGCTCCAGCTCGTAGGCCACCTCGTTGATTTTCCTTTTGATAGGAAAAGGCCCTAGAAACTTGGGGCCCAATTTCTTGGACGGGCAAGCCAATCTTAGATTGATGGTGGAAAGCCATACTTGGTCGCCCGGTGCCAGCGCTAATTCACCCCGTCTCCTCCTGTCGTAGACCGTCTTGTTATACTCCTGAGTTCTTGCCATGGCTTCGCGTAGAAGCTGGTTGTTAGAGGAGAAGAAATTCACTTTTTCCAGAACTGCGGGCACTGAGCACTCAGGGAGAGAGTTGGGCAGAAATGTGGGGTGAAACCCGAAGTTCGCAAAAAATGGGGTCTGGTTAGTTGCGGAGTGGATGGAGTTATTGTAGGAGAACTCCGCTAGCGGAAGCAGGGAGAGCCAGTCATTCTGAGCAAAGGAGGAGAAACAACGCAAATATTGCTCGAGGGTCTGATTTGTTCTCTCAGTCTGTCCGTTGGTTTGAGGGTGGTAAGCCGAAGAGAATGATAGCTCTATTCCCAGAGTCTTGCAGAGGGACCTCCAGAACCGGGAGGTAAATTGTACCCCCCGATCGGAGACTATATTAGCAGGTACCCCGTGGAGCCTGACGACTTCTTTAATGAACATTTGTGCAGTTTCCGGGGCCGAGGGGGTCCCTCTCATAGGAACAAAATGTGCCATCTTGGACAGACGGTCCACAATCACAAAGATGGTGGTGTGATTCTCAGCCGGGGGGAGTTCAACTATGAAGTCGATAGAAAGCATTTTCCACGGTCTCTCTGGAACGGGTAAGGGCTTCAGTAGTCCCCAGGCTTTGGATCTGGACCCTTTATTCCGGGTACATGTAGTACAGGACTCCACGAACCTCCTGCAATCCTCGCGTAGTCGAGGCCACCAGAAGGTACGTTGTACCAACTCAGTGGTCTTAGCCACGCCAAAGTGCCCAGCAAGGGCATGATCGTGGCAGAGCTCTAGCACGGTTATCTTTAGTTCTTCTGGTATGAATATCCTGTCTTGGTGCCAGAGTAATCCATCCTTGGTTTGCAGATCCAGTTCAGGAGAGGGTTCCTGTCTAGTGGTGGCTTGTCTGATCCGGGAGAGTAGGTCCTCCTGAAGTAGGAGAAAATTCCCAGGAGCGAGGATTGTATCGGGTGAGGAGAGTTCTTTGGATCCATGAAACATTCGGGACAAGGCGTCAGGTTTAGTGTTCTTGGCACCGGGGCGGTATGTCACATGGAAGGAGAACCGGGAAAAAAACAGGGCCCATCTGGCCTGTCGTGGTTTTAGTCTTTTTGCAGTTTTCAGGTACTCTAAGTTCTTATGGTCGGTGAATACTAAGATCGGGTGAGCAGCACCTTCAAGTAAGTACCTCCATTCTTCCAGGGCGGACTTAATCGCCAAGAGTTCCCGGTCTCCCACGTCATAGTTCTTTTCTGCCGCAGATAATTTGCGAGAAAAGAAAGCCACCGGATGAAGCAAAGCCTTGGTTCCTTGCCTCTGTGACAATATTGCCCCTACTGCAACCTCAGAAGCATCTACCTCAAGTACAAATGGTAGGGAGGAATCTGGGTGTTTTAAGATGGATGCAGAGGTTAAGAGCCCTTTGAGATCCTCAAAGGCCTTTTGGGCCTCAGGGGACCAGTGGAAGCGGGTACCTTGCTTGGTTAGCTGAGTAATGGGTGCAATGATGGCGGAGAACCCCCGGATGAATTGACGATAAAAGTTGGCGAATCCAACGAACCGTTGGATTCCCTTCTTATCCACTGGCGCTGGCCAGTCCAAGATTGCGGTGATCTTCTGTGGGTCCATCCTGATGCCTTCGCCAGAGATGATTAATCCCAGAAATGCTATGCTCTCCCGCTCAAACTCGCATTTCTCAGCCTTCGCATATAGTTTATGCTGCCGAAGCCGGTCTAACACACTTCTGACATGCCTGCGATGAGAGTCAAGGGAGGAAGAGAAGATTAGTATGTCATCTAAATAAGCAATCACAAAGAGATCTAAAAAGTCCCGAAGAACATCATTAATTAAATACTGGAAGGTGGCAGGGGCATTGCACAGCCCGAAGGGCATCACTAAATATTCGAAATGTCCGAACCGGGAGCGGAAGGCGGTTTTCCACTCATCGCCCTCCTTGATTCGGACCAGGTTATAGGCTCCCCGGAGGTCAAGCTTAGTGAAAATAACGGCAGCTCCCAATCTTTGGAACAACTCTGGTACCAGAGGAAGAGGATAACGATTTTTAATGGTGACCTTATTTAGTTCACGGTAGTCCACACATGGCCTGAGGGTATGGTCCTTCTTTTCTACAAAGAAAATGCCTGCGCCTGCTGGCGACGTAGAGGGGCGAATGAACCCCTTTAAAAGGTTCTCATCGATGTAGTCCTTCAGGGCCCCCTGTTCCACCTCCGTTAAAGGGAAAATCCTACCGAAAGGAATAGCTGCTCCGGGAAGTAGATCAATGGGGCAGTCGTAGGCTCGGTGGGGTGGTAGTGTCTCTGCCCCCTGTTTACTAAACACATCGAGAAAGTCCAGGTAAGCGTCAGGGATGGCCTGACGTATTCCGGCCTCAGTGTCGGTACACATTAAGGTGGCAGGCCCAGGGGGTTTGTGTGAGCCACAGGACCGTTGGCAGTAGGAGGAAGGAAACGTGATCACCCCCGTGACCCAGTTAATGGTAGGATTATGGGCTTGTAGCCAGGGCATACCGAGAATTATGGGGAACAGTGGAGAGGAGATAATATCCAGCCGTAGATATTCTCGGTGCACCCCGGTAGAGGAGAAGACAGTGACAGGTAGGGGAGCCGTCTCTTCGACCACGGGCCCCGACTTGATAAGGGACCCATCAGCCAGGTGAACCCGTAGTCCATGGGTCTTGGGAAGTAGAGGAATAAGTTGAGTACGGGCAAAAGTTGAGTCCATGAAGCAACTACAAGCCCCAGAGTCAATAATTGCGACGACTTGCAGGGTCCTTCCTGGGAGCTGCAGGGAGATAGAAAGAGCGAAGTGAGAGGAGGATTTAGTCTGAGGGTTGATCACAGCAGGGAATACTGACAAGCCCTTACGGAACTTCAGGGGACAGTTCCTAACGAAGTGACCGGGCTCCCCGCAGTACAGGCACAGGTTGTGCGCGCGTCGGCGTTGGCGTTCCTCCGGAGTAAGGGAAGGGCGGAGGACCCCAAGCTGCATGGGTTCAGGAGCATCGTACGAGGGGGTCAAGGGTGCTGCAGAAGCTGGGTGCGGATGACTGGGGACCCGGGGAAGCATCCAGGTTGGCCGGGTGAAGCCCGTGGCCCTCTCAACCCTCCGTTCCCTCAGGCGTCGGTCGATCTGAATTGTCAGATCGATCAGTAGGTTCAAATTTTCTGGTATTCCTACCCTAGCCAGTTCGTCCTTCAATGGGTCAGAAAGGCCTATGCGAAACTGGTGACGGAGGGCAGCGTCATTCCAGCTGGTGTCTGCGCTCCAGCGCCTGAATTCAGCTACATAATCTTCCGCTGCTCTGCGTCCCTGCTGAAGGGTCCGCAGGGCGTTCTCTGCAGTGACTGAGAGCTGAGGGTCCTCGTACAATTGGGCAATGGCGTCAAAAAAAAGTGTAAGGCTGTCCAAGGACGCATCTTTGCGTTCTAGCAGGCGGTGGGCCCAGTTCTGTGGGTCTCCGGAAAGCAGCGAAATTACAAAGCCCACCTTGGTAGCTTCTAAGGAAAAGGTGCGGGGCTGTAAGGCAAAGTACAACTCACAAGAGTTCCGGAAAGCCCTGAACTTGCTCCGGTCCCCGGAGAACCTTTCGGGTGTAGGGACCCTGGGTTCAGGGGGAAGCATGACCACCGTGGGCGCAGCTCCTGCCCCGGCGGAAGAAGTGGAGGCACGTGGACCCCCTTGAGCTCCATCGGGGTTGGTGAGGGCCCGCACTTGTCCTTCCAGGTGAGTGTAGCCTTGCTGGAGGCTCTTAACGGCCTCGGTCAGTCCCGCCAGGTGTCGGCATAGTTCCTCCATAGGTGAGGCTCCCTGCTCGGGCTCAGACATGGCTGTCTGCTACTGTCACGTACCTGACGGTGACGAGCCCGGTTAGCAGAGGGAGGCCTCCCTTACGGCTCCCACCGGCGGCCCCTGGTGATATAACAGGAAGCACGGAGGTGGAAGGGGTACGAGTGCCTGGCAGGATCAAGAACTACCGCAGGTGATCAGGAACCAGCAGGTGAGGAGGCAGGAACCAGGAACTACAGCAGGTGAGTGGACAGGAACCAGGAACTACAGCAGGTGAGTAGACAGGAACCAGGAACTCAGAAGATGACCCGGACCGGGAGGCACAGCAGGTAGACTGGAACCACTGGGCAGCAGCAGATGAACAGGAACCAGCAGATGAGCAGACAGGAACCAGCAGATGAGCAGACAGGAACCAGGAACTGCAGCAGGTGAGTAGACAGGAACCAGGAACTCAGCAGATGACCCGGACCGGGAGGCACAGCAGGTAAACTGGAACCACTAGGCAGCAGCAGGTGAACAAGAGCCAAGGTCAGGCAGGATCGTCAGACAAGCCGGGGTCGGGTAAACTGGCAGGCAGCGAGGCACAAAAGGATCAGGCAATACCGAAGTCAGAAAACAGGCCGATGGTCAGGTACAGGCAGATAGCAGGAGGGTCACAGGAAGCCAGGTCAGATACAGGTAAACAAGGCAGATCAGGTCACTTGGGATAAACGCTGTAGAGCAGACAGCAGGGACTGTCTGCAAGTGAGGAGTTTAAATAGCCCTTCGGGCGTCACCTGCGGGGGCGGGAACCAGGAAGTCCAGGGCGTCTGTTCCTGACAGGGTTTCCATGACACTCACTTAACACTCAGCAGTTTATATGGTCAGCAAAAATATCTGAACAACATATTACAGAGAACAGAGTACATATGGAAGAACCTGCTGCAAATGTTAAGTGCTTTATGTTGTTAGTGTGCCCATAGACACGAATAACTATCCCCATTTCAGTTTTTTTTTAAGTTTAATCTAAAGGTTTGCATTTGCTTGCTCAAGGTTAAAAATTTTAAATCTGAAGTCAATACTCAGCTGAACAATTTTTAGACAAGGGTCAATCATATAAGGTCAATTTTGGCAGCTGATGAATACTTTCCAGCCAAAAGTAGCATGCATGCTTACAGATATCCACAGACATAAGATAACAAATCTCAATGACAAAAAGTGATAACATTTCAAAACTCTGTTAAATCTGTATTGGATGTGTCTGCAGTGTGTCAATTTTAATGTTTGTATTCAGGGTCCTGAGTTTATGAGTAGAATATGTTATGATCATATTTAAATAGTTACATAGTTACATAGTTAGTCAGGTTGAAAAAAGACACAAGTCCATCCAGTTCAACCATAAAAAAATATATAATATGATACAATCCCATATACCCAATTCTATACCCACAGTTGATCCAGAGGAAGGCGAAAAACCCCAGAAGAGCATGATCCAATTTGCTACAGCAGAAGAAAAAATTCCTTCCTGATCCCCCGAGAGGCAATCGGATTTTCCCCGGATCAACTTTACCTATAAATGTTAGTACCCAGTTATATTATGTACATTTAGGAAATAATCCAGGCCTTTCTTAAATCAATCTACTGAGCTGGCCAGAACCACCTCTGGAGGGAGCCTATTCCACATTTTCACAGCTCTTACTGTGAAGAAACGTTTCTATATTTGGAAATGAAATCTCTTTTCCTCTAGACGCAAAGAGTGCCCCCTTGTCCTTTGTGTTGACCGTAAAGTGAACAACTCTACACAAAGTTCACTATATGGACCCCTTATATATTTGTACATGTTGATCATATCCCCCCTTATACTCCTCTTCTCAAGAGTGAATAAATTCAGTTCCTCTAATCTTTCCTCATAGCTGAGCTCCTCCATGCCTCTTATCAGTTTGGTTGCCCTTCTCTGCACTTTCTCCAGTTCCCCGATATCCTTTTTGAGAACTGGTGCCCAAAACTGAACTGCATATTCCAGATGAGGTCTTACTAATGATTTGTACAGGGGCAAAATGATATCTCTCTCTCGAATCCATTAAGCACTTCAAATGAAAAGAATAGAAAGACCAGATTGCTCCCTTTCGTAACCTGTTAGTCCTTAACCTCCTTAGCGGTAATCCCCAGTCTGGCTCGGGGTGAGTTTTTCATGCTAAGAGCGGTAACCCTGAGCCAGACTCGAGATTGCATTGCAGGATACAGAAGCCGCCTCTGCCGAGTGCCAAGCTCCGTTCCCTGCGACGTTGCGGTGCACGGGGACGGAGTTCGGCGCCAAATTCAAAAAGTGAAAAACACAGTATACATACAGTATAATTTTATGATTAAATACCACCAAAAGAAAGCTCTAGTTGTGTGAACAAAATGATAAAAATGTAGTTTGGGTACAGTGTTGCATAACGGCACAATTGTCATTCAAAGTATGACAGCGCTGAAAGCTGAAAATTGTCCTGGGCAGGAAGGGGGTAAAAGTGCATAGTGTTAAAGTGGTTAATACAGATTTTATTCATTGCTGTTTATTATTTATGAGCATTGGGTTCGGGTTAAACACAGGTTCGACCTCAACCCAGCCTGTTTGCAGTTCATTGAACTGATGCAGCCAGAAGTCATTCATTTATCGGCAATATTACTACTGTTACTAAATTAAAGCTTCCCATTGCGTTGTTTCAAATTTGAAATAAGCTGTGTAGTGTCGGGGTGATTATGCTCATGTAGTAAGTTTTTTTCCAATGAGTTGCACCAGTTTAAACTGTATTTTAGGGCATGGCAGCCCACTTTTATTAAACAAAACGGAAAGTTCATATAAAGATCAGTTGCCCTGCTCATTTTTTTCAGTCCCTGTGACCATATTGTTCAGCTCTCCTGGTTCTCTCAGCTCACTTAGCCTTTAGTGGGAGTGGCCTGCTGCATGGCCCACTCCTGGACTCTGGATAGGGCTTCTTCTGACACCCCAATAGAAGCTGACCTGACCTGGGACAAGACCTCCTGTCTGTTGCCTACTGGCTGGGGCACCTCTGACCTCTGTTTGAGACATCATATCTCTTGACTCCTGGCTGGGGCACCATTGACCCCTGGGTGAGATCTCCTGTCTCCAATATGGGAGCTGTCTCCCAACTGGGAGCCCTGAGCTATCCTCAGGCTTGAGTAAATAATGACCCTGCACACCTGCATACTTAAACAGGCTGTAGGCATTAGGGTGACCATGTGTCCCGGATTGTCCGGGACAGTCCCGCATTTTGCAGGTCTGTCCCAGGTCCCCGGCACCTTCATTCCAGGACAATACGGTGTCCCAGAATGAAGCTGACACAGCCCCCCCCACCCAATTATCTGTTGCCCCCAAAAAAGGCCACCACATTGCTGCTTTACTCACTGACAGCACTTGTCCTGGCCGGGAATGTCTGGAGAGGCACAATCCCCGCCCCCTGCTTGTGATTGGAGAAATCATAAATCCCACCTGTGTCTAATCACAGCAGGGCAGTGAAAAGCCAGCGTTGGAACAAGGTAAAACTGGTCTCGGCCAGTCAGGACAAGTGCTATCAGTGAGTAAAGTGGCGATGCCACTTTTTGGGGCGTGATCAGTTCTTCTGGGTAGAGTGCGCATCCGCTGCCCCAGCTGTACTGTGATTCATTACAGAACAAGCTGATTTTTGGGAAGGGGGTCCCTGAATGGCCGTTTGGAAATGTGGTCACCCTAGTAGGCATCCAATAAAATCCAGAGACACGATTGAAGGTTCTGTTTCACCCAAGACACTTTGGGATCTTCAAGCAATCTGGGACTACAGAATCTGGAGAAAGCCAAAAAACACAGCTTTCTCCACTCATAAACAATAGTCTGGAGCTTTGCATTAAACCTTAATGCAAATCCTGTGTCATTTTCTACTACATTTCCACAGAGGCAGGGCCTGCAGTCCTTTGTCATCCGTAGTCCCTGCATAAATTAGTATGGTTCTAATACAAAGTGATCATTTCTTTTCCTGAGTTGCTTTGTGCTTCTTGGTAGGCACCGCCCTGGATCTTCCCCCTCCAGTCAGGTATGCGGGTCCAGATCATGAGCAATGATTATTCCCCCTTTTTTTTAATGAATAGAAAATGTAAGAATAAATTATCATAGAAAGCAAGTAAAATTCTCTTTACTGTTTGCCTTTGCAGCTTATTTTTCACATTTTTGTGTGCTGATGATTTTTTTTTTCGCCTTGGATAGAGTAGGGAAAAATTAGAACATCTGACAGTTTACTTTTACTGTCTGAATTTCATTAATGAAAACTTTCTTTTACTTCCCAGAGTTGCAACAGGATGTGATATTAAATCTCCAAAAATAAATTCCCTTATAGACGTTTGTCCCTGGAAAAATATTTTGTTGGTGGGAGATTAACCCCTCACTCTTGTCCTGGGGAAAATCTAACATTTTGGATTTTCAATTACTTTATCTCTGGGTGAAACTGGACATGAGGGAAAATTGAGAGTGTTTAAGCAATAGAAACACAATAGAGGTTCAAATCCTTCTAAATTACATCCAAAACTTAAGTTTAACATGACCTTTAAAGAGGAAACTTTGCAATGTTATTCAGGTCTCATAAAACCTCTACTGAAATTAATTCTTTGGGTTTCAGTGAAAAGAAACCCTCTTACATTGGTGGTCAGCAAAAAGGAATGTCACTCTTAAAGTAGTTGTCAGAATGCCACCCTTACAGTAGTTGTCAGAATGCCACCCTTACAGTAGTTGTCAGAATGCCACCCTTACAGTAGTTGTAAGAATGCCACCCTTTCAGTAGTTGTCAGAATTCCACCCTTACAGTAGTTGTCAGAATGCCATCCTTACAGTAGTTGTCAGAATGCCACCTTTACAGTAGTTGTCAGAATGCCACCCTTACAGTAGTTGTCAGAATACCAGCCGTACAGTTCTTGTCATAATGTCACCCTTATAGTAGTTGTCAGAATGTTACCCTTACAGTAGTTGTCATAATGTCACCCTTACAGTAGTTGTCAGAATGTCACCCTTACAGTAGTTGTCAGAATGCCACCCTTACAGAAGTTGTCAGAATACCACCCTTACAGTAGTTGTCAGAATACCAGCCTTACAGTAGTTGTCATAATGTCACCCTTACAGTAGTTGTCAGAATGTTACCCTTACAGTAGTTGTCAGAAGGCCACCCTTACAGTAGTTGTCAGAATGTCACCCTTAAGCCCTGTACACACGATCGGTTTTACCGATGAAAACAGTCAGATGGACTTTTTTCATCGGACAACCGATCGTGTATGGGCCCCATCGTTTTTTTTTCAATCGGTGTAAAAAAATAGAACATGTTTTACATTTATTCGATGGAAAAAAAAACAATAGCAGATTACTATCGTCTGTGGGGAACTCCATCGGATAGAAAACCCACGCATGCTCAGAATCAAGTCGACGCATGCTCAGAAGCATTGAACTTAATTTTTCTCGGCTTGTCAGAGTGTTTTACGTCACAGCGTTTGGAACCGTCCATTTTTTGACTGATGGTGTGTAGGCAAGACTGATGGAAGTCAGCTTCATTGGATTTCCAATGGAAAAATCCATAGGAAATCCGATCGTGTGTGCAGGGCTTTACAGTAGTTGTCAGAATGCCACCCTTACAGTAGTTGTCAGAATGTCACCCTTACAGTAGTTGTCAGAATGTCACCCTTGCAAACAGATAAAAGATAATTAATTGGTGACATGCTACTGGCTCTGTGGGATGGTGTTGGACCCAGAGCTGTACAGGCACCATCAGTTGGGAGTTCAATCAGCTGCAGTTTAAGGAACCCCTAGTGGATCATGGCTGCTTTATGATATGTATCAGGAGAAATGCAATATGAAAAAAAAAATCCTGAAAGACTACTCACAAGGCTAATTATCAGTGTACTTCATTACAAAAGGGTGCCCTGAGGAGCAGAAAATGTATAAAATGCTTCAGATAGACAAGATGTACCATTAAAACAAACAAATTGAAGTGCCATCTACTCAGCAGAATACATTTTTTCTCTTAATAAATAATGGTTGAGTTGGCTTTTCGAGGCAATCTTTTATATCCAGAAGGCTTTTCTAAAACCACACATGGTACTGAGGTATGCAATGATCTTTACAGTATGGGGTGTTAGGAGACCAAAGTAAATGTGCCTTTGACATAAAATAACATAATGTAGCTATTTTAGTTTTTACATATAAATTATAGCATAAGTAAGCCGAAGAGCAAAAATTTAATATATTGCAGGGTACTATCCCTTAGGTGCGGTGGTTGCATTTGTTTTCTTATTATTTGTCCCTGCAATTTCCTGTGAGCTGACCTGGAAGCATAAAACAATGTTATCTTAGGCAAGCAACAGATGGTATGATTTTCTTTTCTGAAACTATGGGTTGAAGGATCTTACAACAAAAACAAATCTCCTGCGCTCGGGTGTTTCACTGCGTGCGGATAGTGTGGACCATTATTTTTTGTATAAAAGGCACAAAATAGAATCTTGCAGCCCTCCTCAGAACAATGGGAGTTCATAAAACTGAAAAATAAGGAAAAAAAAGGAGGGCGCACCGACCTAGTGCATTACCAGATAAAAACTTTATTAAAACTTATAAAAGACAAAAATGGTCCTACTCACAAACAAACTTTTCATATAGGCATTTCTGGCAATCACTCAGAGTCCCGTGACAGCTGCAACCAGGATACGGTGACCAAAGGGTCGGACGGTACCCGAAAGTAGCTGAATGGCTGACGCGTTTCTGGGGCACACCCCTTTCCTCAGAGCCTAAGCAGACCGTGATATCTCACCCCCATGGACATCACCATATATATATACACACATGTGCACCAAGAAGCCTTCAACCACATGGGGCCGCCCACCAAAGCCCGCCCACCCACAGGAGGCTCCGCCCCTCTAACTTATTTGGACCATTCATAGGGGTGGATCACCCCCAAAGAATTAACCCTACAATTGAAGTGGTAGAGGTAGCAGTAACCATAGTCAGGAGAAGGACGGGAAGATAACAATACCAAGTGGCCTTATGTATATTGGTCGCACATCCCGACCAATGAGGACTAGGATGAGCGAACACAGAAGCAACATCACCACAGAAAAAGATAAGTGCTCAGTGCCTAGATATTTTAAGGAATCACATGACAGCAGCATAGATGGGTTGAAAGTGTTTGGGATAGAAGCTATATCTAGTAGTATAGATAATGGTAAAAAGTATCAGATCCTGTGCAAGAGAGAGGCATTTTGGATCTTTACTTTGGGGACTTTGGTCCCGCAGGGCCTCAACAAGGGAATAGAGCTCCACAATATTTCATGAGTAGAGTAGTTGTGGGTTTGGAGTAGGGGACGCTCTCTTGTTTTTTGGGGGGGGCGGGACGAGATAGTATGAGAGAGATAGGAGCATTTTTGGTTTTTGTCTTGTTTTTGTAACGGTTTAATATGCATCATTGTATTAGCTGTTTTATAGGCAGAGTTTTAATAAAGTTTTTATCTGGTAATGCACTAGGTCGGTGCGCCCTCCTTTCTTTTTTCTTATTTTTGAAGGATCTTAGGCAAGCAACAAATGCTATGATTTTCTTTTCTGAAACTACGGGTTGAAGGATCTTAGGCAAGCAACAGATGGTATGATTTTCTTTTCTGAAACTACGGGTTGAAGGATCTTAGGCAAGCAACAGATGGTATGATTTTCTTTTCTGAAACTACGGGTTGAAGGATCTTAGGCAAGCAACAGATGGTATGATTTTCTTTTCTGAAACTACGGGTTAAAGGATCTTAGGCAAGCAACAGATGGTATGATTTTCTTTTCTGAAACTACAGGTTGAAGGATCTTAGGCAAGCAACAGATGGTATGATTTTCTTTTCTGAAACTACAGGTTGAAGGATCTTAGGCAAGCAACAGATGGTATGATTTTCTTTTCTGAAACTACAGGTTGAAGGATCTTAGGCAAGCAACAGATGGTATGATTTTCTTTTCTGAAACTACGGGTTGAAGGATCTTATGCAAGCAACAGATGGTATGATTTTCTTTTCTGAAACTACGGGTTAAAGGATCTTAGGCAAGCAACAGATGGTATGATTCTCTTTTCTGAAACTACGGGTTGAAGGATCTTAGGCAAGCAACAGATGGTATAATTTTCTTTTATGAAACTACGGGTTGAAGGATCATAGGCAAGCAACAGATGGTATGAGTTTCTTTTCTAAAACTACGGGTTGAAGGATCTTAGGCAAGCAACAGATGGCATAATTTTATTTTCTGAAACTACGGGTTGAAGGATTTTAGGCAAGCAACAGATGGTATGATTTTCTTTTCTGAAACTACGGGTTGAGGGATCTTAGGCAAGCAACAGATGGTATGGTTTTCTTTTCTGAAACTACGGGTTGAGGGATCTTAGGCAAGCAACAGATGGTATGATTTTCTTTTCTGAAACTGTCATTTTTTTCTTTGACGAGAAAAACGACCGTCTGTGGGCTCCGCGGCAGTGTCTCCCTATGGGAAAACTGCCGCGGAAAAAAATGATGGAAAAAACGATGAGAAAATTTAGAACATGTACTAATTTTTCTCGTCGTTTTTCCTGCCGTTTTTCTCAACGAGAAAAACGGCATAAAGCCCACAGACGATCGTTTTTCTCGGCGAAAAAAAAAAATGATCGCGTGTACGCGGCATCACAAATCCATTATACTACATTACATTTTTCTTCCTCTTTTTTTTTGTTAATTTGAAATTCCTTCCTCTTTACATAGGTAATCACCATTTATACTCTTGTAGTTTACCTAAATTGGAATCTAGATATCACCTGCTTTAACTTTATTCCTGAATTATCACTCCTAAATCTCTAATCCACCTTTAATTCTCTTTTTTCTTTCCCTTTTTTTCTCTATATTCCCCGAACCCTACAAAACAACAGCAGAAAAAAAAGTCCCCCCCCCCCCTACCATCTCCCCATCCTTCCCCCCTCGCAGCAAGGTTTAGGGGTTCTATGCATTCCCTACGCCGGTGGGCTTCCTTCTCCCATTCCACCATTCCACCACCGGGTTGAAGGATCTTAGGCAAGCAACAGATGGTATGATTTTCTTTTCTGAAACTGCGGGTTGAAGTATCTTAGGCAAGCAACAGATGGTATGATTTTCTTTTCTGAAACTGCGGGTTGAAGGATCTTAGGCAAGCAACAGATGGTATGATTTTCTTTTCTGAAACTGCGGGTTGAAGGATCTTAGGCAAGCAACAGTTGCTATGATTTTATTTTCTGAAACTACGGGTTGAAGGAAAGATTATCACTTGATTTTCTCATCCACACATAGTGTTGATGAGGGAACCCCTCCTATGCCGCTGTTGTGTTCTGCTGACACTTGGAGTCTTTTTTGCCGGCACAATACAATGATTACTGTTAGCATCTACAGCCGCCGGCAGTAATCACATGACAAAAATAAAACAGGCTGATTGTACTGAAGTCTTGACTTCAGTGCAAACAGCCTGCCCACATATGTATAGATTCTTGTCTGAACCGACCGAGATTTTTTTTCCACAATAAAAATGTGTATTGAAGAAATTAAAGCATAACAATTGTGCATAGAATACTTGTAGCAAAAACATGTCCATAAGTATAGAAGTTCACAGGAATAAATATTGGGTAGAAATCAATAAGTTAAGAGATATCTTTTCATTCAAAAAGGTCTTAAATATTAGTAGACTCTTTATTCATGATGACTGATCTCTTAACCACTTCAGCCCCGGAAGGATTTACCCCTTTCCTGACCAGGCCCTTTTTTGCAATTCGGCACTGCGTCACTTTAACTTACAATTACGCGGTCATACGACGCTGCACCCAGACAAAAGTTACACCCGTTTTTTCCCCATAAATAAAGCTTTCTTTTGGTGGTATTTGATCACCTCTGAGCAATATTTTTTACTTTTTGCTATAATAAATATCCCCAAAAAATATATAAAAAAAACAATTTCTTCCTCAGTTTAGGCCGATACGTATTCTTCTACATATTTTTGTTAAAAAATCGCAGTAATCGTATATTGATTGGTTTGCACAAAAGTTATCACATCTACAAAATAGGGGATAGATTTATGACATTTTTATTATGATTTTTTTTATTAGTAATAGCGGCGATCTGCAATTTTTATCATGACTGCGACATCGTGGCGGACAGATTGGACACTTTTGACACATTTTTGGGACCAGTGACATTTATAGAGCGATCAGTGCTATAAAAATGCACTGATTACTGTATAAATGTCACTGGCAGGGAAGTAATTAACACTAGGGGGCAATCAAAGGGTTAACTGTGTGTTCCCTCATGTGTGTTCTACTTTTTAGAAACACACAATCTGTCTTCTCTCCTCTGACAGCACAAGGATTTGTGTGTTTACACACACAAATCCCTGTGCTGTCAGAGGAGAGAAGACACACACAAAGAAAATACACACACAAATCCCGGTGCTGGCTCTCGAGCACGCACATCGGGTCCCCCGCTGTGCAGAAAGCGTGCACGCGTGCCTCTGCCGGCTGGTGCGCGCCCTCTGGCGGCTCTTAAAGGGCCGACATATGGGAACATGATTTTGCACACCCGTGCCACTTTGCCGACATATATCGGTGTGAGGCGGTCGGCAAGTGGTTAAAATAGTTTAAAGGATTACACAATGTAATGCAAACCTTATAAAATCGAGACTTATGCAGTCTAACAAGATAGAGAGAAGTAAAGAAAATAGAAAGGGTTGAAAGTAGTAGTAAGAGGTATAAAGAAGTCCAAAAATTGCCAAGAGCCAATTCACTTCTTATGAATCTGTTAGGAATTTAAATTCTTCTGAATATTTGAAAATCACCCATACTCTCCACCAGTGGCGGCTGGTGAAGTTTTAGGATGGGGGGCGCAAGACCCCACCCCTCCATGGTTGGCCCCTCCCACGTCTCATAAGCCACACCCCTTATAGAATCCACCCACTCCGTCCCATGTATTTCACTCATAGTGTCAGCATTATACACCAGGCTCTGCACATCATATACCGGGCTGCACATTATACACAGGGTTCTGCACATCATATACCAGGCTGCACATTATACACAGGGTTCTACACATCATATACCAGGCTGCACATTATACACAGGGCTCTGCACATCATATACCAGGCTGCACATTATACACAGGGCTCTGCACATCATATACCAGGCTGCTAATTATACACAGGTCTCTGTACATCATATACCAGGCTGCACATTATACACAGGGCTCTGCACATCATATACCAGGCTGCAGATTATACACCGGGCTCTGCACATCATATACCAGGCTGCACATTATACACCGGGCTCTGCACATCATATACCAGGCTGCACATTATACACAGGGCTCTGCACATCATATACCAAGCTGCACATTATACACAGGGCTCTGCACATCATATACCAGGCTGCACATTATACACAGGGCTCTGCACATCATATACCAGGCTGCAAATTATACACAGGGCTCTGCACATCATATTCCAGGCTGCACATTATACACCGGGCTCTGCACATCATATACCAGGCTGTAGATTATACACCGGGCTCTACACAACATATACCAGGCTGCACATTATACAGAGGGCTCTGCACATCATATACCAGGCTGCACATTATACACAGGGCTCTGCACATCATATACCAGGCTGCACATTATACACAGGGCTCTGCACATTATACACAGGGCTCTGCACATCATATACCAGGCTGTACATTATACACAGGGCTCTACACATCATATACCAGGCTGCACATTATACACAGGGCTCTGCACATCATATACCAGGCTGTGCATTATACACAGGGCTCTGCACATCATATACCAGGCTGCACATTATACACAGGGCTTTGCACATCATATACCAGGCTGTACATTTTACCCCGGGCTCTGCACATCATATACCAGGCTGCACATTATACACAGTGCTCTGCACATCATTAAGGATGAGTTCTGGCGTGTTTGCATACTCCACGTGCAGAGCCCGCCAGGAAGTCAGCACGGCGCTGCGCTAATCACAGGCAGGGAGACATTTCCCGATCTCTGCAGCCGAGCATCGGGACAATGTCTCACTGCCTGTGATTAGCGCATCGCAGCACCGTGCCGACTTCCTGGCGGGCTCTGCACGTGGAGTATGCGAACACGCCAGAGCTTATCCCTACACATAATATACCAGGCTGCACATTATACACAGGGCTCTGCACATCATATACCAGGCTGCACATTATACACTGACGAAGCTTCAATTTGTTTTAAAACCCAGACGATATCTGGAGATCACAGACTAGGAAATGGTTTAAACTTGCATTTTAAGTTCTGACTTTATTAACCCATTGCATAGCCTCTCTACAACATTAAACGTTAGACGACAGGGGTTGCATTTAAAAGGTAATTTCGATTTTGATAAGAAAAAAATTTAAGTACTACACTACATTTTGTATTTTTACAATTACAATTACCTATGTAGTTTCATCTGCTGCCCGCTATGGTGTACATGTAGGGTGGTGTTTTGTACATGGTCAATGTACAGAACACCAACTGTGTTATGTAAGTTTCAATACAAGCAATAACAAGTAGGGATCTGCAATGACATTTGCCAACTTACAACCTGGAAATATGCTTTGTTTTAGGTCCAAATGCAGGCAAAAATTTGGGCCCGATTCATCCCTGAAATGGAGAACAGAGATGCACAGGACCCCTGCTGTGAGCCTCTCTGCACAACAGTGGGAATCTAGCCTGAACGGGGCCTTAAACTTACTCTGAAGCATGAATCGGACTGATGGTATATCAAGCACAGAAAAAGACTTGTGATGATCGCTTAGGAATATGGCTACATGAGATTACAAAGGGCTCCGATTAAAGCTTAAAAAATACTGGCATTTGAATTTTTTTTTCTCAGCCTGTAAAAGCACCTGTATGTTAGCTTATGTGTCCATGTGCACACAGGCGTTTACAGACATTATAGAAGCAGAGCAATTACAGTCTGAAAAAAAAAACCCATGGAAAGCACGTTTAGGCGCATTTGAGAGGTAATGCATTTAAATGGCCAGAACAAATAAATATTTTGGCCAATAGGATACGTTTACAATAAAACGCATGACGCGCCTGCAGTGGGCTTTTCTCCTGCCAGGAGTTCTGATGTTTAGAGTAGCAAAGTGAACACCCTGTGTGCATGAGGTCTATTGGGTAGATTATGAAATTTTATGGACATTAGACTATTATTAAAGAAGTAGGGAATCCGCGCTCAGGAAAACACCAGACAGAGGTTGCAGCCCCCCTAAAAACTCCCTAGGGAGAATAGGATATAATATAAAAGAATAGGGTGTTGGCGCTACCTCCCACTATAGGGACCCACCGGGTCTAAGTGATCTCAAGTAAATGTATAAGGACAGGCTATACTGAGTTCCTGGGTCTGTACACCTACGGTGCCCATTATGAGGGGTTCCCACCATCCCTGTACTGAGTTCCTGGGTCTGTACACCTACTTTTACAATTATGCAGGGTTTCCACCATCCCTGTGCAGAGTTCCTGGGTCTGTACACCTGAGGTGCCCATTATGAGGAGTTCCCATCATCCCTGTACTGAGTTCCCAGGTCTGTACACCCGCTGTGCCCATTATGAGGGTTCCTCCCACCATCCCTGTACACCTACTGTGCCTATTATGAGGGGTTCCCACCATCCCTGTACTGAGTTCCTGTGTCTGTACACCTGCTGTGCCCATTATGAGGGTTCCCACCATCCCTGTACTGAGTTCCTAGGTCTGTACACCTACTGTGCCCATTATGAGGGGTTCCCACCATCCCTGTAATGAGTTCCTGGGTCTGTACACCTACTGTGCCCATTATGAGGGGTTCCCACCATCCCTGTAATGAGTTCCTGGGTCTGTACACCTGCTGTGCCCATTATGAGGGTTCCCACCATCCCTGTGCTGAGTTTCCGGGTCTGTACACCTGCTGTGCCCATTATTAGGGGTTCCCACCATCCCTGTGCTGAGTTCCTGGGTCTGTACACCTGCTGTGCCCATTATGAGGGGTTCCCATCATCTCTGTGCTGAGTTCCTGGGTCTGTACACCTACTGTGCCCCCCCATCTGTCTACTAATTTCTGCATTCTTATCTCCCATCAGTACAACTCTGCCCCTAACTCATCATCTGCTAACCTCTGTCCCCCAAACCCCTACTTTGCTAACCTCTGGAATCCAACCCTACCTTCCCATCCACTCTGCACCTCTGTACACCACCTCTGACTGCACACCTCCTCTGCTCACCTCTGCACCTCAAGCCTACCTTTTTGATTACCTCTACATGCCCCCCATGCTCACCTGTATGCTGTCTAGGAGGGCGGCATGCAGCGGATGGGGCGTGATTTGCATGTGAATCGCGGCGGCCGGTCTAATTTGCATAACAATGCCCACGTGATTTACATGTGAATAATGTTAATTTAAGAACAATGCATTTTGTTTCTCTATAACAGCTGAAGGCAGGGGAGAAAGGGGAAGGTGTACAGACTTGCATTAAATGGAGAGAGGTGAAGTAAAGTTGGAGATTAAAATGCTGCTTTACAGTCTCTCAGGACACAGTGATAATAGCTCCTTCTGCCCCCTCCCCCTCCAGTCCTGGCATGTAGAAATGTAACTGAAGATTTCTGTGTGATCCCTCTGTGTGCACTGCTGGATGCCGAGTCTGTGTCACAGGGAGATGAATGGAGCTGCCTCTGCACATCGCTCCGTGTCTGCCCTGACCAGTTATTTTCTGCTGGTGATTTCCCCCTCACTTACTGAAGGAGACAGGCAGCCTGTGAGCCAATGATGCTACAGGTCTGATTAAAGCCCCACCCTATGGACCCAATCAATTACAAGCACTGGAAACCTAATGCTAGAGCCTAGAGGTGGAGTTTTCGTGGCTACAAGCTTTGCGCCCTGAACACACTCTAAACTACGCCAATAGAGCTTCTTAGCCCCAATCAAGTGTTTACACACGGGTCATGCCTCCAATAGCACCCCGTGTCCGGCGCCCTTAACACACCCACTTAAAGGGACACTTTAAAAAAAATAAAGAAAATTACTTTTTTTTTTTTTTAATAAGTAGCTTCGGGGGGGCGGCACCCCTGTGCCCCCTATTGATGGGCCACCACTGCTCTCCACAGTTTGTTAAATTTCCCTGTGGTTTCATAAGCTATTGCCCTAGTTTCCTCCATATCATACATGTTGCTCACGTTACAAAGCCATTCTTTAATTGTAGGTTTGGTCATGGTTTTCCAATATCTTGGAATCAGGGCCTTTGCAGCTGTAAGTAAAAATCTAGTTAAGGAGCCATTTATAACCGGCTGAGATTTGATCCATTTATGGCCAGCTTTAGCTGCATAACCACCAACCACATTATTATCTTTAACTGAGAACAAATAGAAGAAGACATGTTTGAAGTCCAGCCTGGGTGACAACTATGGGCCCTCCATGGATATAGGTAAGTGAGAGTGCATTGTCAACCTAAGACAGAAAGTGTGTTATTCACAATATCACAAGGTGAAACAAAGGAAAAAAAAAACACTGTAGCATAAAACGAATACATCCATCACATCTAAGGACTGATCAGCTGCATTATATTACATTTTTGTTGAGTTTATATATGCTTCAACCACTTAAGGACTGCCGCACGATGATGTACGTCGACAGAATGGCACGGACAGGCACAAGGGCGTACAGGTACGTCCCCTTTACGAACCTGTCCATTGATCGCGCTCTTGCGACCCGGTCTGAAGCTCCATGACCGTGCCCGCGGGACCCGCGGACCCGATCGCCACCGGTGTCCCATGATCAGATCACAGAGCTGAAGAACGGGGAGAGGTAAGTGTAAACAAACCTTTCCCCGTTCTTCCTAGTGACAGTGTCACTGATCGTCTGTTCCCTGTCATAGGGAACGACGATCAGTGACATCACACGCCAAGCCACGCCCCCCTTCATCTAGAATCACTCATTAGGTCACACTTAACCCCTACAGCGCCACCTAGAGGTTAAACCTTTCCCTGCAAGTGTCATTTTCACAGCAATCAGTGCAATTTTTATAGAACTGATCGCTGTAAAAATGACAATGGTCCCAAAAATATGTCAACAGTTCTGATGTGTCCGCCATAATGTCGCAGTCACAATAAAAATCACTGATCGCCAACATTATTAGTAAAAAAAAAAATATTAATAAAAATGCCATAAAACTATTCCCTATTTTTTAGATACTATAACTTTTGCGCAAACCAATAAAAAAACGCTTATTGCGTTTTTTTACCAAAAATATGTAGAAGAATACGTATCGGCCTAAACTGAGGAAAACATTTTTTTTTTTATATATATATTTTGGGGATATTTATTATAGCAAAAGAGGTGATCAAATACCACCAAAAGAAAGCTATTTTTGTGGGGAAAAAACAACGTCAGTTTTGTTTGGGAGCCACGTCGCACGACCGCGCAATTGTCAGTTAAAGCGACGCAGTGCCGAATCGCAAAAAGGGGCCTGGTCTTTAACCAGCCAAAATGGTCCGGGGCTGAAGTGGTTAAGTCATACGCCTTTGATGTCTTTGTCCATCATTACAATGATATCAGTGATGCAACTACTACTTTCAAAGCAAGCGCAGCAACATTTTATGTATCTATAGCCTTCTAGTATATTCATCGATTAAGGCTGGGTTCACATCTAATACTGATGCGGTTCACAGCAGAGGGTCTGGTGCGTCCCTGTTCTTCATTTTAGGGACAAATCGGACACAAATTTGTGCCTGAATTCAGACCTGAAACGGAGCCAAAGACACACAGGACTCCTGTGCAATTCGCTCCACGGAGATGTGTGATCTGGCTCCATTGAGAGCCGGGCACACTCTTCCATCATGCAAATTGGATGTGGGAAAAACCTGCATCCAATTCGCACTATAAAAATAACTTAACCCAAACACTTAACCCCAACAATATTTTTATTTTCATTTTTTTATTTTTTATACAATTTAAAGTGTTTTTTTTATATATGTCCATTAAGTGCAAAGAAGTTGATCCTGCCAGAATTCAAGTTAGCTTGTAGGTCCACAGAGTGATCTCAAGCAGTGTTATCAGGTCTGTCCAGTTCTCTTCTGTGAACTACAGAAAACTTTTCCCTTATGTTATGGAGAGGAAGAGAGAAGGAGCTGTTCTCTAGCCCTAACATATTTCCTATAAAGAATACCCAATCATGAGCAAGTAAAAAAAAAGTGCAGCGTTTTTGGTTGCACTTGGTTGGATGATGGAAATCAACTGAATTACACTGCATTCACTAAGCTCTAGCTCTGCAACTTTGCTTGCAAAGTTCACAGTCTATTTGCCTTTAGTAAAATAACTCCAGTGAGTGTTGTCACTCTAGGACAAAAAAGGGGTTGATTTACTAAGACTGGTGAGTGCAAAATCCGGTGCAGCTCTGCATGGTTGCCAATCAGGTTCTAACTTCAGCTTGTTCAATTAAAGCAGTTGTAACCCTAAAAAAAAAGATCCTGTTCCTTTAAAGCACGATAAACAGTATAGTGCTTCTGCAGTGTCATTTGTTCCACTCTATGCCGTAAAATACCTGGTTGATCCTGCCTGTTCCTGTGTCCCCTTAGTGTGCTGACCACGGTAATCACGGCTGCTGATCCATGATACCATGGTCAGCTTATGCGCCTTCCTCATCCCACTGCTTTCAAAGTCTCTCCTTCTACCCCTCCCTCCCTGATTGTCAGTTCCTCTTGTGTGTAAGCGATCTTCTCCCCGCCCCTCCCCTCCTGCCACTGTTCCATGTGGCTGTAAAGTCACTGAGCACAATTACTCAAAAACTGGTATTTCCTCTGTTATAGAAAACTATACAGTACAGTGTGTGTGTGTGTGTGTTTTTTTTTAATTGTGAAGCTAAATATCTTGTTTTACAGTGCCACTGTGCAGTCACATACCCTCCAGACTGATGTCAGAGGGGGATTCAGCCCCTCCCACCGTAATCCTTAGATCAGGGAAGGAGAGAAAAAAGAGGGTTGGTGGGACTTTAAATCAGGCATAGGACCAGCAACTTAGAAAAAATATATATAAACATGTTTTATTGTCAATAACACATGACATGGCATGTAGCTAGGGTTGTCTCCCGGGGAAAGACAACACCAGCAGCCCTGTGCTTGCAGTATCGCATGTTTATTATTTTATATTACTGACATGTAAGTATTATGGGCGGACATTCCTTCTCTCTTTGTACCCATCAGGTTTATACATTGGACCATATTGGTAATTTTTGTTTTTTATAGAACATGCCATGTGTCCACTCCTGAGGAAGGGGAGCTAATCCATGAAACGCGTCAAGCTTATTGGATGCAGCCATGTCCCTAACATCTAGTCTATTTTCTATCTTGTTATAAAAACATTGCTTTTTTAATTGACCATATGATATCCAGTATTACTGGTCTATTCTACCGGTTGCTGCAACATGTCACTATGTGATCTATGTCCATATACCGTATGTATTACGTTTAAGTGCCACTATGTGATCCATGTGTACATACATAAATTGCTTTTATGTCATTGTTATGTGTTTTTATATATATATATATATATATATATATATATATATGACATTTTCATTACTGAATAACGTATTAACTGCTACAAGCCATGTCATGTGTTGATGACAATAAAACATGCTTATATATTTTTTTCTAAATTGCTGGTCCTATGCCTCATTTAAAGCCCCACCAACCCTCTTTTTGCTCCGAATACAGGGATGGAGGTGCATGCACACATGCACTTCATATAAAGTCCCAAAACCCTTCCTTTTGCAGGGAAGAAGAGCTGCAGGAGGTCACATGACCGCATAGCGGTGCTGTGAAATAAGGTATTTAGCTCCATAATTAAAAAAAAAACACACACACACACACTGTACTGTAAAGCTTTGTAGCGACCTCACCCCTCTCACCCCTTCTCATTCTCGGCTTGTTGGTCTTGTCTAGGGGTTTAGTACTGGGGGGAGGGATGCCATACACCACGGCCCATGTCCTCCAGAGAGACTGGAGGTGAAAGCCAGAACTATCGGGTTTTGTGTGTGTGTCCCAGAGTCAAATCCTTTCTTCGAATTGACTCCCTTTGCTCCTAGTAACCAAAGTTCCACACACTGAAAAGGTCCAACTCGTATTTATTCTCCTCCAGCAATAAATAGTCATACAACACAGACAGGTTGAGACCCATAGAACACTTCAGTATTTGTGGGTAGTAGGTCAAGGCACAATTCTTTAAGTAGAGCTAACCACTGTGGTGTCACCAATGGTTATGATGTATAGTCACTGCCACGACTATATAGAACAAGAGCATGAATTACCTTCGCTATCACAGCCCCTGTCAGAGGGAAGACATCCGTCCAAGAGAGTTACCGGAGGCCTCTCCATCACCAGCAAATGCTGCGCCAGACTTTCCGGAGAAGTTCCGCTCACCGGCCTCCTCAATCTCAGACACAGGCACCCAAGGCATTAGGGCCCCCTCGGATTCCTCCACCCTCGCGGAACCCAGTCGAAGGTACTGAGTCCCAGGCCTCTGCATTAGTACCTCAACCCAGGCTAAAGGTGCCTGGGATGGACTCCATCTCCCGCTCCGGCCAGGTCAAGGGCACCTGGGCCCGGAACTCTGAAACGCCAGCACCCAGGCTGAAGGTGCCTGAGCGCGGCTGCGTCCTCCGACTTTGAACCCCAAGGTCAGGGCGTCCACCCCTTTTATCTCCTCTCCCTTTGCGTCACAGCAGGTTCCCCGTCCCGCTGTACCAGCGCCAGGAAAGGACAAAAAGGATGCAGTCTTGCGGTGAGTGTTCAGCTCTGGCCCAGGGTGACAGCGCCACCTGCAGGCCGCAGGGAACCTCACACCACCAGAGTCCTCCAAGAACCACAAAAGGGTCTCAGATTCCCTAATAATCAGTGCATCTGGGTTACACTACCACCCAGATGCCTCCCCTAAATTCAAATACCCGCTACACTTGCTATAACAGAGGGGATATCAGTAATTTTCCTCAGTGACTTTACAAGCAAAAAAAAATATATGAATCTGATTGGTTTCAATGCAGAGCTGCACCAGATTTTGACAAAAACAGAATGGCGCATGAAAGGGTACTGAAACACACTAATAAAAAAACGGAAAGTCTATAAAGTGCATTAGTGGCAGCTCCCTTGAAAGCAAAGCAGTCTCTGGAGGAACAATGGGAGAAGAGCAAGATGCAAAAACGTATGCCTTGTACACACGGTCGGACTATTGTCCGGCCAAAAGCACATCGGAATTCCGACGGAATTCCATCGGAGTAAAAGAGAACATGTTCTCTATCTATACTCCGACGGAATTCCTTGGAATTTCCGATGGAAAACCTCAGATGGGGCATACACATGGTCGGAATATCTAATGGAAAAAGTCAGTCAGACTTTTTCCATCGTAAATTCTGATCGTGTGTACAAGACATAAGTGCAGCAGAAGATGCAACGAATGATATTTCTTGTTCATACATCACGGGACACAGAGCAGCATAGTCATTACTATGTGGGTTATATAGAATTACCTTCAGGTGCTGGCACTGGCAACTTCCAAAACAGGAAGTACCCTCCCCTATATAAGCCCCTCCCATCCGGGAGTACCTCAGTTTTTTGCCAGTGTCTAAGGTGTTGGCCAAGGTTAACATGTATTCATCTGGGCTTGTGTACAGGTTCTCTGGGCCTTAGCAAGCTATTCCGGATCCGACCAAAAAAGCTTCATAGCTAAACGGTCGGTACCCGGGCCTTGCAGAGAAGAGCAGGGTTTTGCCTGTAATGCCTCTCTTAGGAGGGCTGGACCCTGGGATCCAGAGCTCTGGTCATACCCAAAACCAAGAGGCTATCTGTGCAGGGTGCTATACAGGTCCAGGGGAGTGGAATCCTTGGGAACCCGGTCCCTGAAGGTCTAGTACAATGCCTGCCGTGAGAGGTGAAGTTTGGGCTTCTGTGGACCAAACAAAGTCCTGCGGCGGGGAAAAGGTAAGTGGGGGCCCCTCAGGAACTTGGTTCTATTGAGGGGACCCCCAAGCCTAATATGTCTTTCTGCCTGTTACCTAAAGGGTATTCCCGCTAATAGCTGTATATGCCTAAGAAATCCTAGAAATGTTTTTTCATAAGGGAAGTTTTAAAAAAACTGTAAACCTGGAAATGTTTTTTCATAAAGGAGGTTTTAAAAAAAAAAAAAAAAAGACAAAGGTGCGGTACCTGTGTTTGTCCACTAGAGGCCGCTGTGGAACGTCTTTTTTCTTGGGACTATTCCTTCCATGGTGAAAGTCCAGGCAGATGAGTGAGCTCTCTATCAGGGAAGCTGCATTCCTCTGTCATGCTGCCAAGTAGTTTCCTTCCATCCCCGAGTCCTGGTGAAACAGGGACCCTGGCTCCTCTCCCTACATGGCGCCAAGAGCGCACACGTGCACGCGCGCGCGCGCACACATGCTTTCCTTTTATAAGGTTTAGCTTCAAAAAAGGGGGCGGAGCCTGGCGGATGACGCGCTCTGTGCGCCCAGCGCTTCTGCGCATGTGCGGGCGTCCCAGCAAGATAAAAGGACTCAGTCCACGCTGCTTGCTATGGACACAGAGCATGAAAAGGAGCTGGTAGCATGGTATAGGGGCTTACAGCGGGCGGTTGATACAGGCATCCCCAGAAAGACGCATTAGTAGACACCCACTGATGTACATAGCAGCAAATTGCATTAGACTATTTCAGTAAGGGGTGTATTGCGGCTGGAATACCTCAGCTTTGAACTAAGGAATATGCCGCCTAAAAAACTCCGAGATATACCTCTCAGGAAGTGTAGGGGGTCTCCATCGGGCTCTGAGGATCTGGAGCAGTCATCTGCACCCTCCTCCCCTGAGAAATCAGAGGTTAATACCCATAAGGAACCCCCGGGAGTGCCAGGTACTGCGGCTGTCCTCAGTCCACCTGCTCCTGCATATATAACAGAGGAGGTTTTTTCCTCAACTCTGGAGGGATTGGAGCAGAGATTGGCTGCATTGATCGCTTCTTCTCTACAGGAAAGAAAGCGCGCCAGATCTCCATCACCTCCATTAGAGTGCCTGTTGGCAGAGCAACAGTCCCAGGAAGGGACCGACCTACCTGAAGGGGATCAGGAGGAGGTTAGCTCTGTTTTTGAGGAATCGACAGTAGATGAACCATTTTCAGCATCACAGACTGAAAGATTGTGGGTCCAGACCCTAACTGACATGGTTCGATCTGCATTTAAAATGCCTCTTGTTGAACCATCAACTACTGCTGTCTCCTCATTGGGGTCGCTAAAAGCTCCCCAGGTTAAATTGCTCCTTTCCAATACATCCATTATTGGAAGGACTTATATACCAGGACTGGGAACATCCTGATAAACTATTTGTTCCGCCTAAAAGGTTTCCGGTGATCTATCCCATGGAGTTAAAGTTCACCCAGAGATGGAATGTTCCTACGGTGGATGCAGCCATCTCTTCTGTGAACAAATCACTGACATGTCCAGTAGATAATGTTCAAATGTTCAAAGATCCAGTGGATAAAAAATTGGAATCTTTATTAAAATCTGCTTTTTCCACAGCAGGGGCTGTTACACAGCCAGCAGTGGCAGCTATTGGGATCTGCCAAGCTTTAAAGGATCAAATGAAAATGGTCCTGAGGGATTTGCCAGACCAGCAGGCCCAGGCTCTGGCTGATCTGCCTAGAGCATTATGCTTTGCGGTTGACGCCATCAAGGATTCTATCCATCAGGCCTCCCGCCTCACGCTGTCTTTGGTACATATGCGTAGGCTTCTGTGGCTCAAAAACTGGTCTGCTGAAGCTCCCTGTAAGAAGCTCTTAGTTAGCTTCCCATTTCATGGGGAACGCCTTTTTGGCGAAGACCTGGATAAGTATATCCAGAAGATTTCCAGTGGTAAAAGTACTCTCTTACCGAGTAAAAAGAGGTCTAGGGGTCCATCTTTTAAGAGGACTACCTCTCCTATCCCTGCGACGTCTGCTACTAAGCAGTTCCGACGGCCTCCTCGGTCAAACTCAGGAGGTAAAAATCAGGGACAGCCACAGGGTAATAAAAAGCCCTGGATCCGAAGAGGTACTAAACCAGCCTCCAAGTCAAGCCTATGAAGGGCTGCCCCCACTCAAACGGGTGGGGGGAAGACTTCAGTTGTTCGCAGAGACCTGGCGGGAGACGATCAAAGACAGATGGGTGCTCTCCGCAGTAACTCTGGGATACAAGTTGGAGTTAAAAGAGTCTCCTCCGTCCCATTTTATGTGGTCAGGCATGCCAAGAGACCCTCTGAAAAGAGGGTCTCTCCTATTGGCGTTAGAACAACTATTGCTCCAAGGAGTAATTATGGAGGTTCCTATGGAAGAGTGGGGGTTGGGTTTCTACTCAAACCTTTTCACAGTCCCGAAGCCAAACGGGGACATAAGACCCATATTGGACCTAAAGAGTCTAAACAAATTTCTAAACGTCCGGTCTTTCCGGATGGAGTCGATCCGATCGGTCACCGCTGCCCTACAAGGGGAGGAATGGTTAGCCTCGATCGACATCAAAGATGCTTACTTGCATGTTCCCATCTTTCCAGGTCATCAAAAATTCCTACGCTTTGCAGTAGAAGGGCGCCATTTTCAGTTCAGAGCCTTACCATTCGGTCTGGCCACAGCAACACGAGTGTTCACAAAAATTCTGGCCCCACTGTTGGCCGATCTAAGAACACGGGGTGTAACGATAATGGCATACCTAGACGACCTGTTGTTGATGGACCACTCAGTTGCCAAGCTAGAAGTGGTAATTGTCGATACAATCAAGTATCTAGAGTCTCACGGTTGGGTCATCAACCTGGACAAGTCAGCCCTACAGCCAGTGAAAAACCTGGTATATCTAGGGCTACGGCTGGATTCAGACCAGAGGAAGATTTTCTTACCTCTAGACAAGGTATCCTCTTTGAGGGCCTTGGTCCGTCTGCTTTGTGCAAAAAGACAGCCGTCCATACGCCTGTGCATGAGGCTGCTAGGAAAGATGGTAGCATCATTCGAAGCTGTGCCATACGCCCAATTCCACTCAAGGAATTTACAAAGGGCCATATTGTCAGCCTGGAACGGAAAAGTTCAGGCTCTAGACTTCCCGATGGCTTTGTCCCCTTCCGTTCGGAAGAGTCTCTGCTGGTGGTTGATCCCCCAGAATCTCCAGAAGGGAAAACCCTTCAGCCCGATATCTTGGAAGGTGGTCACTACAGATGCCAGCCTTATAGGCTGGGGGGCAGTACTGGAGCAATGGTCTCTCCAGGGCAGATGGTCAAATGTAGTAAAAACCCTGCCCATCAATCTCTTAGAGATACGAGCAGCCCGGTACGCCCTAGTAGCCTGGACATCCAGACTCCAAGGGTCCCCTGTCAGAATTCAATCAGACAATGCCACAGCAGTGGCATATATCAATCATCAGGGAGGCACCAGGAGTCGTGCAGCCCAGAGGGAAGTAAGTCACATCCTGGAATGGGCAGAAAAGCATGTCCCATGTATATCAGCTGTCTTCATTCCAGGGGTGGAGAATTGGAAGGCGGACTTTCTGAGTCGCCAACAGTTATGCCCAGGGGAATGGTCCCTTCATCCCGAGGTCTTCCGAGCAATATGTCAGCGGTGGGGAACACCGGATGTAGATCTGCTAGCATCCAGATTCAACGCAAAGGTGGACAGGTTTGTCTCCCGGACAAGGGATCCCCTCGCTTGCGGCTCGGATGCTCTGGTGTTCCCTTGGGATCAGTTCAGACTGATATATGCATTCCCTCCGCTACAATTGTTGCCTCGACTCCTTCGCAGAGTCAGGTTGGAGAAGAAGCCGGTGATCCTGGTGGCTCCAGCGTGGCCCCGAAGGGCCTGGTACGCGGAGATCATCAAAATGTCTGTGGGGAGTCCTTGAACCCTTCCACGTCGTCCGGACCTGCTTTCGCAAGGACCGATATACCACCCTTCCTTACTAACTCTAAGTTTAACGGCCTGGCTATTGAATCCCACATCCTAAAGAAGAGAGGTCTCTCTAACTCTGTGGTATCAACTATAATCAATGCCAGGAAGCCTGTATCCAGGCAGATCTACTATAGAGTTTGGAAGGCGTACATCACTTGGTGCGAGGCCAGAAAATGGCATCCACGTAAGTACGTTATAGGCAGAATTCTGGACTTCCTGCAGTGGGCTGTAGACAGGAAGTTTGCCTTAAGTACTATCAAGGGCCAGGTTTCGGCCTTGTCAATACTATTTCAAAGGCCCCTGGCTATGCATTCACTTGTCAAATCCTTTATGCAAGGTGTGACTCGTATTATTCCACCGATTAAGGCTCCCATATGCCCATGGGATCTAAATTTGGTTCTGTCGGTTCTGCAGAAGCAGCCATTTGAACCTTTGCGGCACATTTCCTTGGTTCTACTCACCAGGAAATTGATATTTTTAGTAGCCATATGCTCGGCTAGAAGAGTGTCGGAATTAGCCGCCATGTCCTGTAAAGAGCCATATCTGGTTATCCATAAGGACAGAGTAGTATTACGTCCTCACCCAGCCTTTCTTCCTAAGGTGGTATCGAGGTTTCACTTGAACCAGGATGTGGTTCTTCCTTCTTTTTTCCCCAAACCAAGCTCGGTAGAGGAAAAGTTATTGCATTCTTTGGATGTAGTAAGAGCAGTTAAAGCTTATCTAAAAGCCACTGCTCAGATTCGTAGAACGGATTCTTTGTTTGTTCTGCCGGAAGGCCCCAGAAAGGGTCAGGCAGCATCAAAATCTACTTTAGCCAAGTGGATTCGACAGGTCATAATACAAGCCTATGGCTTGAGAAGTAGACCGCCTCCGTTCAAAGTTAGGGCGCACTCCACGAGAGCAGTTGGAACTTCATGGGCAGTGCATCACCAGGCCTCCCTGGCGCAAATTTGTAAGGCCGCAACATGGTCTTCAGTACACACGTTTACTAGGTTCTACCAGGTGGACGTTAGAAGTCAGGAGGATGTCGCCTTTGGGCGCAGTGTGTTGCAGGCCGCAAAAGATCCTCATGCCTGATGGCGCCCAGCTTATGTATGGTGTATCCCCCCCCCCTCATGTGGCATTGCTTTGGGACGTCCCACATAGTAATGACTATGCTGCTCTGTGTCCCGTGATGTATGAACAAGAAAGTAGGATTTTTAAAACAGCTTACCTGTAAAATCCTTTTCTTGGAGTACATCACGGGACACAGAGCTCCCACCCCTCTTTTGGGGACACGTATTGCTTTGCTACAAAACTGAGGTACTCCCGGATGGGAGGGGCTTATATAGGGGAGGGTACTTCCTGTTTTGGAAGTTGCCAGTGCCAGCACCTGAAGGTAATTCTATATAACCCACATAGTAATGACTATGCTGCTCTGTGTCCCGTGATGTACTCCAAGAAAAGGATTTTACAGGTAAGCTGTTTTAAAAATCCTACTATTTAATTAAAATCAGCCAAATAGCTTCTCACACTAATATAAAGATCAGTAGGCATATAACAGTATAATACTGTGGTCACTCAGCGGGTCCCAAGTGGAGGGTGATATGTAGATGTTAACACGAGAGGAGAGGAACAACCGGCCAGACATCCGCCTCGTCATCTCAGAACTAGCATGGAACACACTCAGAGTCGCATCGGAAGTGACGTCAGAACATCACTTCCGATGCAACACTGAGTGTGTTCAATGCTGGTTCTGAGACGACCAGGCAGATGTCCGGCCGGTTGTTCCTCTCCTCTCGTGTTAACATCTACATACCACCATCCACTGGGGACCCGCAGATTGACCACAGTATTATACTGTTATAAGCCTATTGATCTTTATTTAAGTGTGAGTAGCCATTTGGCTGATTTTAATTAAATATACCATAACATCTTCTGCTGCACTTAGTTTTTGGCTCACCTTGCTCTTCTCCCATTGCACCAGATTTTGCACTCTCCAGTTCTAGTACATCCATTTCAAAGAGTTTCACTGACTGGCTAACCACATCTAAGGACTGGTAAGCTGTAATGTATTAAAAATTTGTTCTTGGATTTAGATACAACTTAAAGGATTAGTTCACCTTTGAGAACATGTTACATTTTTAGGGTGGAACATGTAACCTGTTTCCACTCTTGCAGCCTCTCCCTGATCTGCTGCCTCTGGTGACAGTAAGCTGGGGATCTTCTCCCGGATCTCACTGTCCCAGATGCATCGTTCCTTCACTGAGTCTTGTGAATGGGAGAACTACAAATACCGACAGCCTTTGAAGCTATTGGCTTGTAGTTCTCAGATGGACCATAATGGTCAAATGGTGAACTCCGTGATTCAATTGTGGATAAGATGTATCCAATCCCTTCACCAAGTGAACACCCCACCACCACAATCATTTTGACTCTTACCGGAGAGCCTGGATCTTTTTTTTACGAAAGGTCAAACATGGTAAAAAAGGCTGCTGCCACAGAGCATCTAACCATGTAAAAATGCACAATAGCAGGAACAAACAGCCCAACCCATCCGGTTTTGCCAACAAAAGGACTTCTTCCAGGGCATGAAACCGTTTGGGCAAGTGCAATACTTTATATATATATATAAAAAAACCTTAGGAGGTTTTACACTATCTAGCGTTTTATGTGTTATTTGGATCTGGCTGCACGATCGTTGTTTGGGTGGAGTCCCCAGGATACTCTGGAACTGATCCTAATGTGGTTCCTTTATACATCCCCTACTGATGGCCTCTACTGGGATATATACATCAAGCAGCTCAGCCCGACCAGTTTCATCAACAAAAGGACTTCTTCCGGGGGAATATACATCAAGCCGGTTTGACCCTTCATAATAAAGGGTCCAGGCTCTCTGGTAAGAGTCCAACTTATTGTGGTGGTGGCGTGTTCATTTGGTGAAGGGATTGGATGCATTTTATCCAGAACTTAATCAAATGGTTTGCCATTTGACCATTATGGTCAAGTATTTTTTAATATCAAACACTGTAGCGCAACACACTTTTATTTTGTTTCTTGTTTTTGTGGTAATATCTCACAATTGTGGTAATGCTTTTCTTCACACTGAATAATCTTTCACAAGCGCAGTATTATTTTTGTACTTTAATCTTTATATCTGGTCTCCCACAGTACACAGAACATGGAATTTCAATTATTTTAGTAAATATAAACTGCTAAATACCTTTTCTCACCAGCGGTATATAGCAGTGTTTCTCAACTTTTTTTTCAGTCAAGGCACCCTTTAAAAATTATGAAGAGCCTTGAGGCACCCTATTCTAAAATGTAAAAATGATTCCAATAGTTTTACATACTGCAGCAACATCCACAAATCCAAGTAGGACAATGCATGCAAAGACAATATAAAGTGCATCCATATACAGTCCAGTTCATGCAAAAACCAACCACTTCGGCCCCTTGAAGATTTGGCTGCTCAATGACCAGGCCATTTTTTGTGATACGGCACTGCATCGATTTAACTGATAGTTGCGCGGTCGCGCAACACTACCCAAACAAAATTAACGTAATTTTTTCCCACAAATAGAGCTTTCTTTTTGTGGTATTTGATCATCTCTGCGTTTTATTTTGTGCTATAAACAAAAATAGCAACATTTTGAAAAAAAACACAATATTTTGTACATTTTGCTATAATAAATACCGTATATACTCGAGTATAAGCCGAGATTTTCAGCCCTTTTTTTGGGGCTGAAAGTCCCCCCCTCGGCTTATACTCGAGTCATAGAATTTTTTACATTGTAAATGTTACCTGTAAAGAAGTTGCGGGTGCGGCGTCCATCGTTCAAATTCCGTGGCGTCCATCGTTCAAATTCCGCGGTCTCTTCCTGTTCCTTCCTTGATAGATGAGTCTCAGCAGACACTCTCCGCCTATCACGAACGTTCTCTCATCCTCAGTTTTCCAGCAGACGTCTGTGATTGGCGGAACACCCAACACAGTGTCTGCTGGGAAAACTAAGGATGAGAGAATGATCGTGATAGGCGGAGAGTGTCTGCTGAGACTCGCCTATCAAGTAAGGAACAGGAAGAGACTGCGGAATTTTGAACGATGGATGCCGCGGAATTAGAACGATGGACGCCGCAGCCGCAACTTCTTTACAGGTAATATTTACAATGTAAAAATTTCTATTTACAGGGAACAGCGAGCTAGGGAACAGTGAGGCATCGGCTTATACTCGAGTCAGTAAGGTTTCCCAGGTTTTTTTTGCAACATTAGGTACCTCGGCTTAGACTCGAGTCGGCTTATACTCGAGTATATACGGTATCCCCATTTTTTTTTTAAAAAAGCAAATTTTTTCCTCAGTTTAGACCGATATGTATTCTTCTACATATGTTTGGTAAAAAAAAATGCGTTTATTGATTGGTTTGTGCAAAAGTTATAGCGTCTACAAAATAGGGGATAGATTTATGGAATTTTTATTATTATTACTTTTTTTTACTAGTAATGGCAGCGATCTGCGATTTTTAGCGGGACTGCGATATTGCGGCGGACACATTGGACACTTTTGACACATTTTTGGGACCATTGACAATTATACAGCGATTAGTGCTATAAAAATGCACTGATTACTGTATAAATGTCACTGGCAGGAAAGGGGTTAACACTAGGGGCGATCAAGGGGCTATCTGTGTTCCCTCACTGTGTTCTAACTGTAGGGGGGATGAGACTAATTAGGGGAAGAGAGAGATCAGTGTTCATACATTGTATGAACACACGATCAGTCTCCTCTCCCCTGAAAGATGTTTACACACACATATCCTGGTTCTCGCTCTGTCACGAGCGATCGCGGGTGCCCAGCGGTCACTCCCATCGGCTCCGGTGGTGAGCCGCGCGTGCCCCTAGTGGCCAAGAGGCAAAAAGAGACGTAAGGTAATGTCGCTTCACCCAGCCGTGCCATTCTGCCGCAGTAAAACTGCGGCGGCTGGTTGGCAAGCAGTTAAAGTCCCAGTTAGTGCATCAGAAAAGCTAGTTGTGTGTATAATCCCAGACACAACACAGCCTCTTCATTAATCCACCTCAGTGCTCGACAATCCCCTTTTAAGTGGCCTCTCGCTTGTTAGAATGGACCTCACCCATTGGGGAAGGTCATACAAGCATTATATGTGAGGATCAATGATCACTCTTTTTACTCCTGCAGCTCGAGTCTTCAACTCCTCAGCCCAGGACCACAGCATAGGAACACATATATAGGAGGCAAAAGGAAGATCCAATAGTGTAGATTGCTCAAGATTAAGGATGAGCCGAAAACCCCCGGTTCAGTTCGCACCAGAACTTGCGAACAGGCCAAACATTTGTTCGAACACGCGATTACTGTAAAGTCTATGGGACACGAACATGAAAAAACAAAAGGTTTAAAGGCTTATATGCATGTTATTGTCATAAAAAGTGTTTGGGGACCTGGGTCCTGCCCCAGGGGACATGTATCAATGCAAAAAAAAGTTTTAAAAACTGATTTTTTTTTTGGGAGCAGTGATTTTAATAATGCTTAAAGTGAAACAATAAAAGTGAAATATTCCTTTAAATTTCGTGCCTGGGGGGTGTCTATAGTATGCCTGTAAAGTGGCACATTTTCCCATGTTTAGAACAGTCCTGCAGCAAAATGAAATTTATAAAGGAAAAAAGTCATTTAAAACTGATTATGGCTGTAATGAATTATCGGGTCTCGGCAATACAGATAAAATTAATTGAAAAAAATGGCATGAGTTCCCCCCAGTCCATTACTAGGTCCTTTGGGTCTGGTATTAGGGGAACCCCAAACCAAAACTAAAAAAAAAATTGTGTGGGGGTCCCCCCAAATTCCATACCAGGCCTTTCAGGTCTGGTATGGATATTAAGGGGAACCCTGCACCAAATGTATTTAAAAAAATGGCGTAGGGGTCCCCCTCAAAATCCATACCAGACCCTTATCCGAGCACGCAACCTGGCAGGAAAAGAGGGGGGGTGAGTACACACAACAGCTTTTTCCGTCGGATAAAAAACGACGGTTTTCCAGACAGAATTCCTCTCAAGCCTGCCTTGCATACACATGCTCAGACAAAAGTCCAGTGAACTTTTGACTGACAAGAACGCGGTGACGTAAAAGACTACGACAAGCCGATCAAGTTCTATGCTTCCGAGCATGCGTCAAATTGTTTCCGAGCATGCACGTTTTTTTTTCCTGCCGGGAAAGCATACAGCCGAACGGTTTTCCCGCTAGGATTTTTTCCTGATGGGAAAGAAGAGATCCTGCTCTCTTTTTTTCCGGCAGTTTTCCCGTTGGAAAAACTGCGATGGAGCATACACACGGCCGGGATTCCCAGGCAAAAAGCTCTCATCGCAGTTTTTCCATCAGAAAAAACGGTTGTGTGTACTAGGCATTAGGCTTTCTCAAATGTGTAGGCTGATGTGCATACATACTGCACTTAGAAGGTGCTTTCTCTTCTTGTTTCCTTACACACCAAAGCATGTGCAGAGTGCCTCCTTAAGGCTCTGTTCTATCAGCAGATGAATTGGTAACAGTAAAAAAGGAGGAGGATCAGGATCAAACAGCCCTTTTACACAATGCATATTGGAGTATAACATACATGGTTTACTGCATATACAGAATGATTTTACTGCTGTGGGTTTAGTAACATGTTAAATTGCCACATGAGAAGATGTTGCTACATAAATAATTGCTGCTCAGTTGTTGAAAATAATATAAATCAGACCTGGGCAGATTGCAGCCCAGGGCCACATCTGGCCTTTTGGCTGTCTCTATTGGGCTATCCACTGTCAGCATACCTCTGTGAGCCTGTCGGCTTCCTCACTAAGGAAGCCACAGGCTTTGACAGGCACGCTGACAGATGTCCATGTGGAGGGCTGCAAGAACTGGAAGGAGAGAGCCTGAGGAGCTGAATACTACAACGGGGAAGTTAGGTTCTGGTGAGAGAGCATTGCCTTGGAAACACCCCGACACTCTTGAGCTACCCAACCAAGTTATTCCTGTGTTAGCACCTACACTCTGCAAATCCCAGGAGCCATGCATCTGCAGAAATCCCAGCTGTACTGATCTCAGTCTCTCTCTTTCAGTCACAGTTCTTATTCAATGGCATATAAGTCATCACACCCCCTCATCACCTGATTTAACCTAATAATGCCACATACTGGTCTGCAATTGCATGCATTACATGTGGTTGTGGCATGGCACAATGGAACTTAATGGGTGCGTTTTACAAGCTTTGCTGATTGTCAAAGTTAAAAATTCTGCTGTTGTCTAGCTGTTATTTTGAGGTTCAGGATGGGGTGCAAGGGGGTGGTGAAAAAAAAAAGACCTTTGTCATGACCTATTTTGTACCTATTATTCTTAGCACCAGGTGTTTGTGTTCTGTAATGTGGTTAATCTGCACTACCTCCCTGGCTGTATCAATACACAAGTGCTAACACACTTTGGACAAAAAAAATATGTGATGGGAATTGAATTTAATTGAGTACGTGTGTATATATGCTAGTCTTTAACGAGACTTTGAACGCAT
This sequence comes from Rana muscosa, assembly GCA_029206835.1. Lineage (NCBI taxonomy): Eukaryota > Metazoa > Chordata > Amphibia > Anura > Ranidae > Rana > Rana muscosa. The sequence continues at coordinate 361,425,807 of CM055118.1, read as the reverse complement.
ATATTCGTGACAGAAAAGGTGATGGTGCAGCAAATAAAAAAGTAGCTGGAATATTCAGCTAGAAAAACATGTGAAAATAATAATAAATGCGCAACCTTTAAGATAGCAAAAAGAAAGTGCCAAAAAACAGTAAATGTGATATATATAAATCATCAAAGTCCACATCCAAGTGTAAAACAAAATGAGTCTATAATATGAAAAAAAGGGGCAGGAAGTCCATAAACTTCCACTGGCAGGTTTAGTCACACAAATAAACACATAAGCAAAAAAAATTCCATTGATGAAGCAGACAACCGGTATATGACCCAAGTCACAGGAGATTGGAGATCTTCAACATAAACTTCAGTTTCAGCAGAAATGTACAAAAAGGGCGCTTACCAGAGCAGATGGGTCCATGTCACGGAGATCAAACAAGCTGAACACACACAGCGATGTCCACTCATGTAGTCGTCCGAAGCCTCGATCCGCTCACTGATCTGGAGCTATTAAACACCTTCCGTCCGTGAGAACGCTCGAATAGCGTGGCAAGTACCAGGTTCAAAAGGAAAAATAATGAAGCTTCATGGTGCAGTAAGTTTGATAAAACAAGTACCCTTTATTGCAAAAAAAAATGGGTAAACTGACATCCACATGAAGGTAAAAGGAAAAACTTTCAAAGTAGCACTAAACCCCGCCGCGGCTCGAGCCAACCAGCTGGGGCGTGGTGACTTCAGGATCTTGAGCTCCGCTCTACGCTGCGTTTCTCTGTAAGAGGCGTCGCCTGGGAAAGGAGGCTGGATCAAGACGTCACACACCACGCTTTATATAGAAAGAGCAGGAGAGTGACACCAGAAGCCCGATGAAACTATCAGTTCCTCGCTCTTCGGCGCACAAGACCACAAACATAGCGGGCACATAAAGGAGCAAAAAAGACCGCAATATATGCTAGATATGTGTGTCTTATCTGACATAGGTATATGAATGTACAAATGTCAAACTGAACTCAGAATGTGTTGATCACCATGCAGGATGGCAAACAATCTGCTGTGACAAATGCACATACCGATACCTGTTAAAACAAAACAAACATACACAAAATTATGAATGTCACATATAAAATGTGAGTATGTAATTTAAAAACATATATTAGAAAGGTAGAAAGAATTCAAAGTTTAATCAATCTATGCCTGCTCACCCTGCCAGTGTCAGTAGTATAAACGGGCACTGGAAGGGTTATATAACATATACATATAGAACCCAAAAATAACCACTTTTTCGTCCAACTTTTGGTGGGTCAACAAGATAATAAAGAAACATTGGTCGGTTCTCTAGACTGATAAGATCCTGGGACCCACTCTCCCTGACTGTCCAAAGATTCTGTATAGAAGAAACCAGGCATAGATTGATTGAGCTTTGAATTCTTTCTGCCTTTCTAATATATGTTTTTAAATGACATACCCACATTTTATATGTGACATTCATAATTTTGTGTATGTTTGTTTTGTTTTAACAGGTATCGGTATGTGCATTTGTCACAGCAGGTTTTTTGCCATCCTGCATGGTGATCAACACATTCTGAGTTCATGTGTAAAAAGATACTAAAATAATAATCTGGCCCTCCTTTCTAGTATCACTCTGCGCTTGTGGATGTTATGTCATAAGGATATAAACAATAGTAAAATGTATAAAATAGATATAAATATATATAAATATATAAATATATAAATATGTGAACCTAAGAGCATATAAATATAAAACATATATATAAAAGAACAGCAGCTGCTAAAAAATCAAGCGTACATATAAAACAGTATCATATAAAACTAATAAAAAGTTCAGAATAAAACTGCAGCAGCGCTACGAACAAAGTTCAATTGTGCGTCTTCTATGATAATCGCTTATATAGGTGATGAGGTAGTAAATGGTGAATCTAGTTGTAATATATCCAATTCATAATCTTAGTGCTCCTTTCACCAGTAGTGTATAACACCGCGTGGGGGGATTTTTGAAAGTCCCCTTTAGGGGGCGCACTCACCAGATGTAAGATAAATAAAAGCCTAGATCAACATTCCTCCTTCAGCAATAATATAATTGGAAATTATCCTTCTCCGCCATAGACAGATGTCAAATCAGGTATGGGTATAGAAAAGATATCCTCCTCAATCTATCCTGTCTTCTTATCCTCAGTGATAGAAAAAAGGTGGCACTGGCATATATGTGGAAAAAATACAAACTACATAGGGTAGTACTGTTTGACCATTTAATAAATTTAATCCCCAGGTAATCCCTTAGTTACATATATGCGTACCACAAAGTAAAATAATACAGGCGAAAAGATAAAATGAGCGCTACAGCGCCGGACACTTGCCCCTGATGAGCGCCACGGTGTATTTCCCTCGGCACTTCCTTGTTCGGCAGGTCCTGGAGCGCATGAACGTCACTTCCGGTTTGCTGGGTTGGTTGGCCACGCCCTGACGTTTCGTCACTTCCTGACTTCCTCTGAGGGCGTGACCAACCGTCACAGCAACCGGAATTTATGCTAGGTCAGAACCCGCCCTCTGGTTAAACGTCAGAGCACGCTCTGCGTGCCTGCGACGTCGCGCATGCGCGCTGAGCGAGTCGACGTCCATACCCTACTGTGGGCGGAAATTCTGTCAGGTGCAGCTCGATCTGCCCCACTCTGATAGGCGTTTGTACTCGGGCTGCATCCTGATTGGCTACTCTGTCTAAACATGTCGGGAGCGGTGTCGAGCCGACATGTATACAGAGGGGACTTCAATTACTGATTATAAGGATTGATGTCAGACACACCACCTCATACCGTCATACAGTCGTTCCTTCTGCTGACACTTGTGCCCTGAAGCGATAAGGGCATGTTTTGGTAACAATGTTACCCCCGGTAGTCAGAATTTTTTTTATTCTATTTATATTATAATGCCGGGTTTAATGCTAAATAATGTGTGCACACACTCTACTGATCATATTGAGGAAACGCTGTGATGGCTGTAAACCTTGACATCATAATCAGCAGTGTTTTGTTTTCCCAATCCACAGAACATGCATCCATCAATAAATATATGAATAATTCAATATATATGGCATAAAAATATATATAAAAAATAATAAAATTGACAAGAATAACACACCGAAATTATGGCTAAAAAATCTATATAAAAAATATATATAAAAAAATAGATAATAAACTGACAAGGGGGCGTGGTCTGGTGCCGTTCCAGGATGGACGTGTAGTGTGCGAGCTCCCGTCCCGAGGTCCAGCAACTTCAGCTTATCAGCTTACCTGCTCCACCGGACATGGTGAGAACCGCTCGCAGTGCCTCGGCAACCCGTTCCCGATCCCCGCTGAACACCGACACCCCGCTGAGTCAGCAAATCCCCGAGATATTCCGGTCACGGCCTACGGCCAGGATGCAGGCCTCGCAAGCAGCCTCCTCCCAAGCGCCACGCGCCCAGAGCTCCAGCCCGCAGCGACCCGAGGAGCAGAGATCCCCAGGTCTGGCAACGGGGATGACTCACCCCCCGGCAGTGAGCCTTAATGACCTGCACAGCGTCGCTACGGATATTAAAAACACCCTCATGGCGGCCATCTTGGACATGAGGTCGGACATACACGCCATGACGCTTAGGGTGGAAGAGGTGGAATACGCTCAAGCCCGCCAAGACACAGCGATTTGTCACGTTCAACAGGTAACAGAGTCGCATGCGATCCACCTCAGGGAGATCAATCGCCACATGGAAGATTTAGATAATCGCGGAAGGCGTCACAACCTTAGAGTGAGGGGTATTCCAGAAATGATCGATGCCAGCCAGCTCCCAGTGGCAGTAACTACCATCTTTAACGATCTACTTGAAAGAGCCCCTGATACCCCGATCGCGTTCGAACGGCTCCACAGGGCACTGCGCCCGCGGGGAAGGGACACAGATCCCCCACGGGATGCAGTCTGCTGCCTCACAGACTTTCCCTTGAAGGAGGAAATATTACGCAAGGCCAGACACCGCAACCAACTGTCTTTCCAGGGAACGGATATCAGAATCTACCAGGACCTATCTAACATTACCCTGCAGCGCAGACGCGAGCTACGTCCCCTCCTGGAAACACTGAGGGCCAGATCCATAATCTACCGATGGAAGTTCCCCTTCTGCCTGACAGCAACTCACCAAGGCCGCACAGCCAATCTAAAAGTCCCGGAGGATTTAGACCACTTCTGCACGGCCATGGAGATACCGTATGTGGAAGTACCAGACTGGTACAGCGACTTCCGTATACCGCCATTCAGAAGAGTCACCTCCATGGAAGGTATCGCAGAAGCAGGCAACTTTAGTATCGGCCGCCGACGCTCTCACCCACCTCCTCCCCACACTCCTTCAAAGGATCAAAGAGCCCCGCGTAATGGTAGCCCGACGGCTTCTCCAGTGCCCCGCAAAGCACGCATCGCCTAACAAGAAACATGAATACCGTCCTTCTGTTTCCACCTCACAGCTGGACTCTGGACCACTCCAATTCGCAGGTAACTTTATACAGCAATCCCTAGGGAACACTGGCAGAACGGTTGGTACCCTCTTTCCCTCTTGGACAACTCCCGAAGGTTTCCCCGGTCGCCCTAACTTCCTTATGTCGGGTCAGAGACTACCTTCTCCCGCACTGATTGTCTTTTCCTCCTTCTCCTCACACTGTATTCATTCTTGCTCATCGGCTGTACCCTTTTTCTATTGAAGCCTTCTTCCTACATTCTCCTATCTACTCCAATGCAGCTAATGACATGTCGATATATAATCCCCCGATTGCATTATGTGCTGTCTTTCTCCCCACAGGCCCTACTAGCTCCTAGCTCCTGAATTTTCTGCTTTACAGCACTGAGGGTGGTCGGGGATCCGAGGGGGACATGCACAGGTGTGTGGCCTACGTGGATGTCGGGTAGAATCCATTCTCAGGTTTGGGAATGGGCGTGCCCCCCTCGGATTTAGACAGCCTGCCCTTAACCCCTGGGTATGATTTTGTTTACTATGTTTTTGTTTACTATGTTTTGTTTGCTATGTTATCCATATTTGGATTTTTGATGTCAGCCATAACTGCAGATGCATACTTGTTCACGGTAACGCAAGCTGTACGTTCTGTTTTAACTAATTCACCATGTTACTGACTCTGTTCCCTGCATATTCCTCTAAACCAAAGTATATGCCCCCTATTCTCTGTCATGTGACATCTGAAATTTGAGCAATACACTTAATTTCTTATCCCCCTCTTCCACACAAACCCCCAGATTACACAATGCTAAACATCCTCCTCTAATTGCCGAATAAATGCCCTTACAACTCCACAGCCTTCATGCTTTATGAGAATAAGCCGTTACACACAGCCCTGAAGTCACCTACGAATCACCCTCTCACCATGTCCTTATAGGATGACCTGTCCGTCATCTACACAACAAGATTACTCCTCTGACACCAAAATGAGCCATAGATGACGCTAACAATCAGCAGCGTCTGTTATCCTTAAGACCTCATAGAGAGACGCAGACCTCACCTCTCTCTAGTTGAACTCCACCTACCGCTCTCACACACAGCGGACTCTGGTAGACACCGCTGAACCTCACCGGTACCCCCACTCCTAATTGGTGGGCTTGCAGGTCAAGTCCCACACCCGGTATAATACCCCATCCCCCTACCTGTCCCCTCCTTCCTCCCTGGTTATCTTCCTCCTCAACGTCCTAACCTCACCTACCCCACATCTTCCCTTCTCCCCATCCGCATAACCCCCCCCCCTTTCTTTTCCTCCCGTCTCTGACTTCCCCATATCCTCCCGCCCCCCACTCGCTTAAACCTCTACTACCAACATGAGCCCCGATAATGTCCGAGGCGCCAACCTGTCCCTAAAGGTAGTCTCCCTTAACGCCAAAGGACTGAACATACCTGAAAAGCGAACACAACTCTTTTCCCTCATGCGCAGCATGAAAGCTGACATAATCTTCTTACAGGAAACCCACTTTTGTAAGAAATCAGTTCCCAACATGACTAATCGCCTCTTCCCCCATAGTTTCCATGCCACCTCACCTATCTCGAAATCCAAAGGAGTCTCCATAATCATTTCCAAAAACCTTCCCATCCAAATTACAGACACTCACCTTGACGAACTAGGCAGGTATATCTTCCTAAAAGGGACACTCAGGAACAAACCAATCACTTTGGCTAACATATACAGCCCCAACTCGTCCCAAGTTCCCTTTTTTAGGGCTGTAACAAGACACCTAACCAATTTCCAAGAGGGTATTCTTATACTGGGAGGGGATCTCAATGTACCCCTGAACCCCCTTTTAGACACCTCGTCGGGGAAATCCCACCTACCATACAGGGCGCTCCGACAAATCAGAAAATGTTTCCAAGAACTCTTGCTCCACGACACATGGCGCACCTTACACCCGAACGTAAAGGATTTTACATTCTTCTCCGCCCCACATAACAAATATTCACGACTAGACTACATATTTCTTACCCAACAGGATCTCCCGTCCCTGAAAGCAGCAACCGTCGAACCGATGACCTTCTCGGACCACCACCCTATCTCAATGACCCTCACTTTCCCTGAAAAAGTATACCGCTCGCAAATTTGGAGACTAGACCCTTCCATCCTGACAGACAAAACCAAAGAATTAGAGATTCAAACTTGCCTAAGCAATTATTTCACTGAGAACAACACCCCGGACATTTCTAAACTTACTCAGTGGGCGGCTCACAAATGTGTTGTCCGAGGGAAATTGATTTCCCTGGGGGCCGCAATTAGAAAGGAAAAACGGGCCAAACTGGCTGATCTCTTTTCCAAACTTAATAAACTAGAAGCACTACACAAACGAAACCTGGCCCAGCAAACCCTCGTAGAACTACTAGAGACTCGTACACTCATTCAGGAAGAATTGGGCCATCACCTCAGGAAGAAATACACTCTATCTCAGAAACTTTTTTACGAATTCGGCAACAAAAGTGGCCATCTTCTTGCTCAAGCCTTACGCAAGAAAAGGGCTGCTAATACGATACACCACATACAATCCCCCACGGGTAAGACTCTCACGAATAACAATGACATAGCCAGAGAGTTTGAGAAGTACTACTCGTCCCTATATAATCTAGATAAATCCGAACCCCCTACTACCTTATCGAATGACAGACCCAATGATATTAACTCGTTCTTAGACCAATTTGCTCCAGGAAAGCTCCCCACTGACACCACCACGATTCTGGAATCCCCGATCTCTATTCAGGAATGGAAAAAAGCTTTAAAACAACTTAAGCCTGGTAAGAGCCCGGGACCTGATGGTCTTTCCGCCGTATATTTCAAGACATTCTCAGACCTTCTTCAACAACCCTTCCTTGACGCCTTCAATACACTCTCTCCCACAAATCCTTTCAAAAGCGAAATGTTAGAAGCACATATCGTTGTTATCCCCAAAGAAGATAAGGACCCCACCCAAACGGGAAATTATAGACCAATCTCATTATTGAATGTAGATGTCAAAATCTTTTCTAAGATTTTGGCAAACAGACTCTTACCGCTTCTCCCTTCCTTAATCTCTCATGACCAGACCGGCTTTATCCCTGGACGTGAAGCCAGGGACAACACTGTTAAAGCAATAAACTTACACCACCTTATGACACAGACAACCCAAAAAGGCCTGTTTTTGTCACTCGATGCGGAGAAGGCGTTCGACAGAGTAGCTTGGGACTATATGACAGCGGTTCTGAGGGCCATAGGATTGGGCCCATATATGTTAGGCCTAATCCTGTCACTATACACGGGACCATCTGCTAAGGTACGGGTCAACAATACTCTGTCGGACGCCTTTCCCATCGGAAATGGCACAAGACAGGGCTGCCCCCTGTCCCCCATCCTCTTTGTACTCACACTTGAACCATTCCTCCGTAAACTGACATACAACCCAGATATCCAAGGTATAAGTTCCTCCAAAAGAGAATATAAATACGCTGCTTTCGCAGACGATATTTTGTTGTTCCTGTCGAACCCACTGATCTCCCTACCAAACCTTCTTTCTGAATTTAAACAATTTCAGTTCCTCTCCCACCTTAAAATTAATTTCTCGAAATCCTTTGCCCTTAATATAACATTACCTCAACACATAGTTGATCAATGTAAGGCTAACTTCCCGTTCCAATGGAAACATGATTCCATCACATACCTAGGGATACAACTCCCTTCCAAACTCTCAAACCTCTACGCTAAAAACCATGTTCCTATCCTACACAGAATATCCTCTGATCTTGAAACATGGAACAAACCGCTTTTCTCTTGGTTTGGCAGAGCGGCGATCCTCAAAATGAATGCCCTCCCGAGAATACTCTATATATTGCAGGCGATCCCTATACATATACCTCCGGCCTTTTTTAAATCTTATAGAAACATATGCACTAAATTCTTATGGGGGAACCGTAGACCCAGAATCAGCTTTACGCAGCTCAAAAGACTTGGGGGCATAGGCCTCCCCAACCTTCTCAATTATTACACTGCTACACACCTTACCAGGATAGTGGACTGGAATACTCAATCTCTCCACAAAGATTGGGTTTCCCTAGAAGCATCTTTTTCTGCTCTCCCTTTGGAGTCTCTCCCATGGTTACTCTCACCCCACGTCCCCTCTGAATTACACGTACACCCACTTATAGGCCCAACCTTGCAATGCTTCAAAAAGCTTTGCTACCGATCACCCATATCTTCGATTCCCGGCCCACTGACACCTGTAAAAATGAACCCTGGGTTCCCACCAGGTATGCACGCAAAGTTTCTTACCGATAACTGGACACAGAGCCCAATTAGATCACATCAGTTCTTCCTCCGGGGCAAACTATTGTCTACATCCCAACTCTCCTCCCAACTAAACAAGCCACCCATTCCCCCTTGGACATATATTTTAATTGCTCATTTTCTAAAATCCCTTAACAAGAATATACAATGCTCCAGAGAACTCACCCCTTTCGAAAAGCTATGTATCCAAACGACACCCCAATCTCATCTAGTTTCTACCACACATGAACTCCTCTTCGCCGAGATGAAAGCTAACGAGACCTTAGCCTGTAAGAACTGGGAGTCAGACCTCTCGGTATCTCTTTCAGCGGAACAATGGGAACTAATTTTCCTCAACATACATAAAGGGTCGACGAATGTGTCGACCCAGGAAAACGGCTTTAAGATCCAATCTAGATGGTACCGCACGCCCACCCTTCTGCATAAATATAATCCCACAATCCCAGAGGTTTGCTGGAGATGTCTCCGGGAAAGGGGAACCCTTCTCCATATCTGGTGGTCCTGTCCATCTCTAAAAGACTTCTGGGAAAAGGTATGCCATATAACCTCTCGAGTCACCTCATATCATTTGGACCTTTCCCCTTCTCAATTCCTTCTACACCATTCACCCCTGTCGCACAATTCCTATCACAAATCCCTAGCAATGCACATGATCAATGCGGCAAAGCAGTGTATCCCTATACACTGGAAATCGACTCACCAACCAACCATAAAAGAATGGTTTAACAGAATATGCAAAATTGAGGAAATGGAAAATCTTATACATATTGCAAGAGAGACTCCGTCATCATTTAGTAAAAAATGGGCCTGCTGGTTACACTATAAAACGACCCCAGAATTTGCAAACTCCCTGAACCCTGACAAAGGATAAATTACTCCTCTGAGAATTGTCATTAAAAATCTACGACGTGCCAGGATCTCCCCTTAACCCTAAACCTTACAAAGACACCTCTCTCCTCCTATATCTCCCCCTATACAGATCCGCCCCTAGTTTCTCATAACACGCCCCTTGAACACCCCAAGGGGTCGGGGAAGTCAGAGACGGACCCCCTGCCAACGCCATCCCTTCCTGCCTCACTCCCCTACCCTCGATCCCCACCCCACCCCTTCTCCTTCCACCACTTACCCCCTCCTACTTTCTCATCCACAAGCTTCTGTACAATACAACCACTAACATAGCTCCAGCCTACACTCCCGCATTCATACACTCTCAACGAAATAAACCTGTTTATAGCTCCTTCCCTCCCTTTCTGCCATATTGCACCTGTTGGCCTTTCCCTCCCACACAGACCAAAAGTCCATAACGGCATCCGTGAACCTACCTAGCTCTAACCTACCAACAAGATCTATCCCCGTCAATGGTAGTGGACTTTGACTAGACCCCACAACTACCTTGAATTAAGGTAGCCCACCCCAACACGGCCTAGTTCATGAAGGATGCACATAGCCATTTCATTTTCACTACCCGCAAGTTGAATTGTATGTGACACATGTTATTCATCCATGTTTTGTGGTTGTATTAATACCTTATTGTACTACTATTGTTCAAGATATCTGTAAATGCTTTTTACATTTCAATAAACTGTTTTTGGAAAAAATAAATAAATAAATAAACTGACAAGAATAACACACCGAAATATTCAAATAAATACCAAGTAAACTCTGCTGTGTATAACTAATAAAAGTACTCATAAAGTTACTAAAATCACTAAAATCGAGGGTGGAGGCCCTATGTGTATATTCGTAGCGTTCTAGTAATAAGTCGTGCTAATACTAATAGTTATTCAGCTTAATGTCTACGAATCACTAATAAAACAATTAATGTCTAATTCAATGTTCAAACCTTTGGGCGCTAAAACTTCAGTTAAAAAAATCCATTTTGTCTCTTTTTTAGAAAGTTCGCGCACCTTATGAGAACCCCTCCAGTTTGATTCCAAACTTTCAATCCCCCAAAATTCCAGGCCTGAGGGGTCCTGGTTGTGCTTAAGTTTGAAATGCAGTGACACATTGTGGTCCTTATAACCTATCTTTATGTTGTTCACATGCTCAGCTATTCGGATGCGTAAAAGTCTTTTGGTGCGCCCTATATATAAAAGCCCGCACGGACATTTTAGAGCATAGACCACGAAGCTGCTGTTGCACGTAATAAACTGCTCGATGTCAAATTGTCTCTGATTGGAAGGAGAGATGAAGTTTTCCAGCCCCCTAATGGGGCGCGACACTTCCTTACATGCTCTACATCTTCTACAGGCAAAAAAACCATTTTTGTTCCAGAACGTCTGAGGTTTGCTGGGAGGGTCCAGTATTTTCTTCACCACCCTATCCCCGTGATTAGGAGCCTTTCGATATATAAATTGTGGTTTAGGGGGGAGTACTGGGCCCAATTTCTTATCCAAAAGTAAAATGTGCCAGTGTTTTGTGAAAATGTCCTCCACCTCCCTGAATTGACTATGAAATTGCGAGATAAAGCCCCATTCTTTTAAGTTGGTGCCCCCTACTGCTGGTTTGGGTTTGATCTGTAGGCACAATTCCCTGGGAATTTGTTCGATTTCCTCTACAATTTTCTTTAGGGGTTGTGGTGCATAGCCCTTAGCTATGAATCTGTCTGATAAGACTTTTGCTTGCGTGAGAAAGACCTCATTATCTGAGCAATTCCGTTTAACGCGCATGATCTGTCCTTTAGGAATATTCCTTAGCCACTGTGGGTGGTGTCCACTTGTAATAGGTAGATAGCTGTTTCTGTCTGTCGCTTTAAAAAACACCTTGGTACCAAATCCTGTGTTATGGCGATCAACAGTCACATCCAGGAAGTTTATCGTCTTACTGCTCCATTCAGAGGTTAGTTTAATGTTATTGTTGTTGGTGTTTAGGGTCTTTAAGAAAGTCAATAATGATTCTTCTGAGCCGGCCCATATTAAAAACATATCATCGATAAAACGTTTATAAAAAATGAGTTCAGCTCTTCTGTCGTTAAAAATCATTTTATCCTCCCATTCTGCCATAAACAAATTTGCGATACTGGGTGCGAATTTGGCACCCATTGCAACTCCCCTCTGTTGCAGATAAAATTTACTATCGTACCAGAAATAGTTGTGGGATAAGCAGAAATCTAGGGCCTGGCCAATAAAAACTTTCTGATTATGCGGGAGTTCCTCCCTCTTACTCAAGGCCCAATTTAGGGCTAATAATGCATCATCATGTTGAATTATTGAGTAGAGGGAGGATACGTCCGAGGTTACCAACAGAACTTCCTGGTTGTGTCTTAACGTAATGTTTTGTAGACAATTTAGGAAGTCCTTTGTGTCTTTCAAGTAAGCTTGCGTAATCGACACACTCCTTTGTAAAAACGTATCTAGATACTGTCCCAACCTAGCTGTGACGGAGTCTATGCTATTTACAATAGGTCTAGGTGGTGGGTTTATTGAGTCTTTATGGATCTTTGGCAATGTATAAATCGTAGGGATCTTGTTACTGGTTGGTACCAGATAATGCCTTTCTTTTTCTGAAAGTACTCCTGATTTAGTGCCCATCTCGATTAGAGTGACGAGTTGATTCCTGAACGCTTGTGTCGGATCCTTATCCAAAGCTTTATACGTGTTGGTATCTGATAACAAATCAAGGATCTGTGCATGATACATATCTTTAGGGAGGATGACGACCCCTCCTCCTTTATCAGCTGGCCTTATGATGATGTCTTTTCGTTTCTCTAGAGCTACGATACCATCCTGAATGTGTTTTAAACTTGTGTTCTTTTTTGGTTCCAATTGGTGGAGGTCCCGTATAATGAGACCTTTAAATACCTCGACTTGATGGTTGGGGTTATTGAGGGGGTTGAATAAAGATTTGTTTTTCAAGCCGCTATTAATGATGCCCCGAGGGTTCTCTATGGTAGACACCATCTGTGAGGTTAGTCCCACAAAATGCTTCTTAATGTTTAGTTTCCTAATAAATTTGTGTACATCAATATAAACATTGAATTTATTTTCACAGAGTGAACCCACGGCCACCCAGGTAAATTATAACGGAGCAATGACAATGTTGGGGAACATTCTAGAAAAACAGGTCAGAACATGGTGGGATATATGTACCCTGGAGCAATACATAAAAGATAAAATCATTATCAGAAGCTTGAGATGGGAAGTAGTACCCCAGGATGGTTTAGACGATCCAGGGTCCATCCAAGAATGGTTTGATTTTTTTAACGGAGTAGGTTTCAAACTACAAGAATTGATCCTACAGAGAAAAAAACGCAAAATGATCATCTTAGAAACCAAAATCAACACACTACAGCAACAGCTGGACCCAATTAAAGACACCCAACCAATCACCGATTTTAACACCAGAACAAATAAAAGATTAGAGAAAGTGGATAAGGACACACAAAAAAAGAAAATTAAGAAATACCACAGAGATTTGGGGGACTTCAAAACTAATAGTATTTATGCATGGCAACAAACTCTGCCAGGGAATATTAATTTAGTGGAAAAACCTCAACCAACCGAACCCCTGATAAACCAGGCCATCACCACGTTAATGGACAGAGTCCGGGGTTTTATAAGTGACAACGAGATTGTATTTGATACGCCAGCAAATTTCTCCACTCCAATCCCACCAACGAAAGAAAAAATGAAAGGAGGAGGAGGTAAGAATAATCAGGCATACAATCAGCAACAATATAACCGTCCACACACACCATATCAAGTACCAACGCAAAATAGATTTCACCCCTTTGAACAACAAAACAACTACCAACCACCCCGTCCTTTTTTAGGGAGAGGGGGAGGGGGACAGGGAAGGGGCAGGGGCTTTCCCCCACACAGGGGGAAACCCCATTACCCCCCGCCACAACAGAGGGAGCGAGAGTGGAGAGAACCTCACCCGCAATACCAATGGCCCAGGGAACAAACCTATCACGCTCAACAAAGGAACACAGAACCAGAGGATGCAGGGCCGGAAAGAAAATCCAAAAAAAGAAGGAGAAACAATCAATAACCGGTATATTTAACTTAAGCCCAGTGGTACTGACTCATAAGGAATTAAACATCTTAAATATGGGCCTCAAATGTGGATTGAAACAGCCCTTAAACAAATTCAATGTTTATATTGATGTACACAAATTTATTAGGAAACTAAACATTAAGAAGCATTTTGTGGGACTAACCTCACAGATGGTGTCTACCATAGAGAACCCTCGGGGCATCATTAATAGCGGCTTGAAAAACAAATCTTTATTCAACCCCCTCAATAACCCCAACCATCAAGTCGAGGTATTTAAAGGTCTCATTATACGGGACCTCCACCAATTGGAACCAAAAAAGAACACAAGTTTAAAACACATTCAGGATGGTATCGTAGCTCTAGAGAAACGAAAAGACATCATCATAAGGCCAGCTGATAAAGGAGGAGGGGTCGTCATCCTCCCTAAAGATATGTATCATGCACAGATCCTTGATTTGTTATCAGATACCAACACGTATAAAGCTTTGGATAAGGATCCGACACAAGCGTTCAGGAATCAACTCGTCACTCTAATCGAGATGGGCACTAAATCAGGAGTACTTTCAGAAAAAGAAAGGCATTATCTGGTACCAACCAGTAACAAGATCCCTACGATTTATACATTGCCAAAGATCCATAAAGACTCAATAAACCCACCACCTAGACCTATTGTAAATAGCATAGACTCCGTCACAGCTAGGTTGGGACAGTATCTAGATACGTTTTTACAAAGGAGTGTGTCGATTACGCAAGCTTACTTGAAAGACACAAAGGACTTCCTAAATTGTCTACAAAACATTACGTTAAGACACAACCAGGAAGTTCTGTTGGTAACCTCGGACGTATCCTCCCTCTACTCAATAATTCAACATGATGATGCATTATTAGCCCTAAATTGGGCCTTGAGTAAGAGGGAGGAACTCCCGCATAATCAGAAAGTTTTTATTGGCCAGGCCCTAGATTTCTGCTTATCCCACAACTATTTCTGGTACGATAGTAAATTTTATCTGCAACAGAGGGGAGTTGCAATGGGTGCCAAATTCGCACCCAGTATCGCAAATTTGTTTATGGCAGAATGGGAGGATAAAATGATTTTTAACGACAGAAGAGCTGAACTCATTTTTTATAAACGTTTTATCGATGATATGTTTTTAATATGGGCCGGCTCAGAAGAATCATTATTGACTTTCTTAAAGACCCTAAACACCAACAACAATAACATTAAACTAACCTCTGAATGGAGCAGTAAGACGATAAACTTCCTGGATGTGACTGTTGATCGCCATAACACAGGATTTGGTACCAAGGTGTTTTTTAAAGCGACAGACAGAAACAGCTATCTACCTATTACAAGTGGACACCACCCACAGTGGCTAAGGAATATTCCTAAAGGACAGATCATGCGCGTTAAACGGAATTGCTCAGATAATGAGGTCTTTCTCACGCAAGCAAAAGTCTTATCAGACAGATTCATAGCTAAGGGCTATGCACCACAACCCCTAAAGAAAATTGTAGAGGAAATCGAACAAATTCCCAGGGAATTGTGCCTACAGATCAAACCCAAACCAGCAGTAGGGGGCACCAACTTAAAAGAATGGGGCTTTATCTCGCAATTTCATAGTCAATTCAGGGAGGTGGAGGACATTTTCACAAAACACTGGCACATTTTACTTTTGGATAAGAAATTGGGCCCAGTACTCCCCCCTAAACCACAATTTATATATCGAAAGGCTCCTAATCACGGGGATAGGGTGGTGAAGAAAATACTGGACCCTCCCAGCAAACCTCAGACGTTCTGGAACAAAAATGTTTTTTTTGCCTGTAGAAGATGTAGAGCATGTAAGGAAGTGTCGCGCCCCATTAGGGGGCTGGAAAACTTCATCTCTCCTTCCAATCAGAGACAATTTGACATCGAGCAGTTTATTACGTGCAACAGCAGCTTCGTGGTCTATGCTCTAAAATGTCCGTGCGGGCTTTTATATATAGGGCGCACCAAAAGACTTTTACGCATCCGAATAGCTGAGCATGTGAACAACATAAAGATAGGTTATAAGGACCACAATGTGTCACTGCATTTCAAACTTAAGCACAACCAGGACCCCTCAGGCCTGGAATTTTGGGGGATTGAAAGTTTGGAATCAAACTGGAGGGGTTCTCATAAGGTGCGCGAACTTTCTAAAAAAGAGACAAAATGGATTTTTTTAACTGAAGTTTTAGCGCCCAAAGGTTTGAACATTGAATTAGACATTAATTGTTTTATTAGTGATTCGTAGACATTAAGCTGAATAACTATTAGTATTAGCACGACTTATTACTAGAACGCTACGAATATACACATAGGGCCTCCACCCTCGATTTTAGTGATTTTAGTAACTTTATGAGTACTTTTATTAGTTATACACAGCAGAGTTTACTTGGTATTTATTTGAATATTTCGGTGTGTTATTCTTGTCATTTTATTATCTATTTTTTTATCTATTTTTTTTTATATAGATTTTTTAGCCATAATTTCGGTGTGTTATTCTTGTCAATTTTATTATTTTTTATATATATTTTTATGCCATATATATTGAATTATTCATATATTTATCGATGGATGCATGTTCTGTGGATTGGGAAAACAAAACACTGCTGATTATGATGTCAAGGTTTACAGCCATCACAGCGTTTCCTCATTATGATCAGTAGAGTGTGTGCACACATTATTTAGCATTAAACCCGGCATTATAATATAAATAGAATAAAAAAAATTCTGACTACCGGGGGTAACATTGTTACCAAAACATGCCCTTATCGCTTCAGGGCACAAGTGTCAGCAGAAGGAACGACTGTATGACGGTATGAGGTGGTGTGTCTGACATCAATCCTTATAATCAGTAATTGAAGTCCCCTCTGTATACATGTCGGCTCGACACCGCTCCCGACATGTTTAGACAGAGTAGCCAATCAGGATGCAGCCCGAGTACAAACGCCTATCAGAGTGGGGCAGATCGAGCTGCACCTGACAGAATTTCCGCCCACAGTAGGGTATGGACGTCGACTCGCTCAGCGCGCATGCGCGACGTCGCAGGCACGCAGAGCGTGCTCTGACGTTTAACCAGAGGGCGGGTTCTGACCTAGCATAAATTCCGGTTGCTGTGACGGTTGGTCACGCCCTCAGAGGAAGTCAGGAAGTGACGAAACGTCAGGGCGTGGCCAACCAACCCAGCAAACCGGAAGTGACGTTCATGCGCTCCAGGACCTGCCGAACAAGGAAGTGCCGAGGGAAATACACCGTGGCGCTCATCAGGGGCAAGTGTCCGGCGCTGTAGCGCTCATTTTATCTTTTCGCCTGTATTATTTTACTTTGTGGTACGCATATATGTAACTAAGGGATTACCTGGGGATTAAATTTATTAAATGGTCAAACAGTACTACCCTATGTAGTTTGTATTTTTTCCACATATATGCCAGTGGCACCTTTTTTCTATCACTGAGGATAAGAAGACAGGATAGATTGAGGAGGATATCTTTTCTATACCCATACCTGATTTGACATCTGTCTATGGCGGAGAAGGATAATTTCCAATTATATTATTGCTGAAGGAGGAATGTTGATCTAGGCTTTTATTTATCTTACATCTGGTGAGTGCGCCCCCTAAAGGGGACTTTCAAAAATCCCCCCACGCGGTGTTATACACTACTGGTGAAAGGAGCACTAAGATTATGAATTGGATATATTACAACTAGATTCACCATTTACTACCTCATCACCTATATAAGCGATTATCATAGAAGACGCACAATTGAACTTTGTTCGTAGCGCTGCTGCAGTTTTATTCTGAACTTTTTATTAGTTTTATATGATACTGTTTTATATGTACATTCTGAGTTCAGTTTGACATTTGTACATTCATATACCTATGTCAGATAAGACACACATATCTAGCATATATTGTGGTCTTTTTTGCTCCTTTATGTGCCCGCTATGTTTGTGGTCTTGTGCGCCGAAGAGCGGAGGAACTGATAGTTCCATCGGGCTTCCGGTGTCACTCTCCTGCTCTTTCTATATAAAGCGTGGTGTGTGACGTCTTGATCCAGCCTCCTTTCCCAGTCGACGCCTCTTACGGAGAAACGCAGCGTAGGGTGGAGCTCAAGATCCTGAAGTCACCACGCCCCCAGCTGGTTGGCACGAGCCGCGGCGGGGTTTAGTGCTACTTTGAAAGTTTTTCCTTTTACCTTCATGTGGATGTCAGTTTACCCATTTTCTTAGCAATAAAGGGTACTTGTATTATCAAACTTACTGCACCATGAAGCTTAATTATTTTTCCTTTTGAACCTGGTACTTGCCACGCTATTCAAGCGTTTTCACGGACGGAAGGTGTTTAATAGTTCCAGATCAGTGAGCGGATCGAGGATTCGGACGACTACATGAGTGGACATCGCTGTGTGTGTTGAGCTTGTTTGGTCTCCGTGACAGGGACCCATATGCTCTGGTAAGCGGCCTTTTTGTACATTTCTGCTGAAACTGAAGTTTATGTTGAAGATCTCCAATCTCCTGTGACTTGGGTCATATACAGGTTGTCTGCTTCATCAATGGACTTTTTTCTGCTTATGTGTTTGTGTTCTGTACCTGGGAAGGTCCACAACAAGCCCATTTTCTCATGTGGCCCTTTGGGAAAATGAATTGCTCATTCCTTATGTAAATCATAATATATTCTCTTACCAGGTAGTTTATCACAACAATGTAACCAACGTTATAATTTTAGGATTTCAAAATGTTAAAAGCATTGGAGCTCTGGTTTTCTTGTTACTGTTTATTGTATACTGTGTTACCATTTTTGGAAACCTTCTTGTCATGGTCTTGATTCATCTAAGTAAAAACCTTCAGTCTCCCATGTACTTCTTCATTAGCCAATTAGCATTGCTTGATATGATGCTAAGTACAGATATCCTTCCTAACCTTCTTCATATCATACTGTACGATGGATGTACCATGTCTCTTTCTGCATGTATCAGCCAGTTTTCCTTCTTTGCAACTGCTGAGGTTTCTGAGTGTCTTCTGCTGACCGTGATGTCCTACGATCGATACCTGGCCATCTGCAAGCCCTTGCATTACAATTCTATAATAAACCAAAGGTTTTGCATAAAATCAGTGATAATTATTTGGTCGTTGGGCTTTAACGTTATGTTACTTGATTCCGTATCCTTGTGTAGTCTATACTATTGTGGACCAAACATCATTGATCACTTCTTCTGTGACATACAACCCATACTTGAGCTTTCTTGCTCCGACCCTTCATGGATTCATATTCAGACCATCGTATTAGGCTTATTTTTTGGTCTAGCTCCTTTTACCATCATTGTTATATCATATATCTATATTGTTTTAACAATCTTAAAGATCCCATCAATTGCAGGGAGACAAAAAGCATTCACCACTTGCAGCTCTCACTTGATCATAGTGTTTATATATTTTGGTACTCTAACCATTGTGTATTTATTTCCACCTAGAGGGAAGTTAGATGTGCTGGGTAAAGTCCTCTCTTTGTTTTATACTATATTTACCCCATTGCTTAATCCTGTCATATACACTTTCAGAAATAAGGATTTTAAGAAAGCCCTTGGTAAAATAAAATAAATCTGCTGTAGGGACATTATGGTAGCAAAATGTTCAGTTATACTACATGGCCAAAGGTTTGAAGACCCCTGAAAAGTATTTCCAATAGTGTTTCCAATGAAGCGTGCTGGTATTGCTTAATATAAATATATTTTAGATAACTGTGCACTTTTAATATTTCAGTAATATTTTGGAGAAGGTCCTTTTTCTGCTCCAGCATGACTGTGCCTTTGTGCACAAAGCCAGCTCAATAAAGACTCTGTGAGGAGGAACTTAATTAGCCTGCACAAAGGCCTGACTTCAAGCCCTGTTGAAATAAACTGAAACACCAATTGACAGTCAGGTCTTCTCATCCAACCGCCATTTCACAAATGTTTTTTTGGCTGAATGGACACAAATTTTCACTGAGTCTCCAAAATTTTGTGGAATGCCTTTCACAAGCAGTAGAATCTAATATAGCTGCAACGTGAGAGTCAACTCCATCCTTTGGAATGGGACTTCCACATAGTGTACCGTATATACTCGAGTATAAGCCGAGTTTTCAGCACATTTTTTTGTGCTGAAAATTCCCCCCCTCGGCTTATACTCGAGTCACCTTTTTGCGCCTGATCTCCCAAACTTTGGGGACCCGGTACCGGCCGGCCGTAGGTCCCCCTGGACCCCAAACTTGGCACACATGTAGCCCCACTCTTCCTCTACAAGTGTGGACCTACGGCCAGGGAGCACCTATTTTTCAAAACCGGGCACTCCTTCCATAGACTCCCATGTTAAACTGTAATTTCTCTGGTGATTTTGGGGACCCGATACTGGCCGGTCGTAGGTCCTCTGGACCCGAAACATGGCACACATGTAGCCCCATTTTTCCTTTACAAGTGTGCAAAGTTTGTTGCCTGGGGGACCTACGACCGGGGAGCACAGATTTTTCAAAGCCGGGCACTCCTTCCATAGACTCCCATGTTAAACGTCAGTCTAGTCATGGACACAGTGAGGCATGGACACAGTGAGGCATGGACACAGTGAGGCATGGACACAGTGAGGCATGCACATGGACACAGTCAGGCAAAGTGAGGCACAGTGAGGCATGCAGATGGACATCCTAGGCTTATACTTGAGTCAAAACGTTTTCCCAGTTTTAGTGGTAAAATTAGGTGCCCCGGCTTATATTCAGGTCGGCTTATACTCGAGTATATACGGTATATCAAATATGGCCACCATACAAATTCACCTTTTTTAGCAAGGAAAACAGGAAAAATATAGAATGAAGTTACAAAACAAATAAACAAAAAAAATCTGCTACCTGTGATCTTATCTGTTCATTTAATGGCTTCCCGTTTATGCCCCACCAGATGCATGTTTCATCAAAGAATTATGTCTTCAGGGGAAATGACCAAATGTTTGGCCATTTCCTCTAAAGACGTTGTTTTTTGATGAAATGTGCGTTGGGGGGCCTATGTGTGACACCATTACGCCATCTGATTGTCGGTATACCTTTGTTTGGAGATTGCCTGCTCTGGAAACCACTCTGTGCATCTTTTAATGTGGTTCTATTGTGGAAAATGTGCACTTCTATTATTAAAGATACAAATTTTTAAAACATATTGCTATGGGATGTCAGTTTCTTGCTTTGCATTACATTGTTGGGAGAGCTTGAAGCAAGGGCATAAGGAGTAACAGGAAGACATCCTGGTTATTTTAAAAGTGTTGTTGACCATTTATTATAGTCCACATTATCTAGTAAGGAGCCAACCTGATCTTGTATCATGGATGATATCACTGTGGTGAGCAGCACTTGATGTATCAACTATTTATTTCTTGTATTGCTTATACTTATTGGATAGGAGTGGCATCTATTTGCACTTGGATATGAGACTAAACGCCCAATATTTTTTTAGATTATTTAGTTCATGAATTGTTTTTAGGATTTGATTATTGGTTTTTCATTTTACTATTTTTATTACGTTGGTGATTATTTTTTATGAAATGTAAATTTGCGTTTATTTCATATGTTTTTCACTTTATGAATTGAGAATTTCTTTAATGATATATTTTAGTTTCATGCACATTACAAATTGTATATCTTCTATTATTTTGTATTGATTCAGCACCACGCTATTTGATTTATTTATACACTAATTTGGTGTCACAGATTTTGAATTTGCGGGGGATACATTCCTAGAGCACCTGTGAACTGTGAAAAGCACACATTTTGAATGTGGTAAAAAAAATGCCTACAAATGCCTTATTTTAGAGTTTAAACCCTAAATATGCGTCCAAATATGCTTCCAAAACACTTTAACCACTTCAGCCCCGGACCATTTCGCTGGCCAAAGACCAGGCCACTTTTTGCGAATCGACACTACGTTGCTTTAACTGACAATTGTGCGGTCGTGCGATGTGGCTTCCAAACAAAATCGATGTCCTTTTTTTCCCCACAAATAGAGATTTCTTTTGGTGGTAGTTGATCACCTCTGTGGTTTTTATTTTTTGCGCTATAAACAAAAATAAAGCGACAATTTTGAAAAAAATGCAATTCCTTTTACTTTTTGCTATAATAAATATCCCCAAAAAATATATAAAAAAAACAATTTTTTTCCTCAGTTTAGGCCGATACGTATTCTTCTATATATTTTTGGTAAAAAAATCGCAATAAGCGTTTATTGATTGGTTTACACAAAAGTTATAGCGTCTACAAAATAGGGGATAGTTTTATAGCATTTTTATTAATATTTTTTTTTTTACTAGTAATGGCGGTGATCAGCAATTTTTATCAGTACTGCAACATTATGGCGGATACATTGGACACTTTTGACACATTTTTGGGACCATTGTCATTTTTACAGCGATCAGTGCTATAAAATTGCACTGATTACTGTAAAAATGTCACTGGCAGGGAAGGGGTTAACACCAGGGGGCGATTAAGGGGTTAATTTTGTTCCCGAAAGTGTGTTCTAACTGAAGGGGGAATGGGACTGACTAGGGGAAATGACAGATCGCTGTTCATACTTTGTATGAACATACGATCAGTCATTTCTCCCCCTGAAAGAACCGAGAGCAGTGATAGAATGTAAAATATCAATGTTACCCCTATATGTACTGTAATTCATGCAAGCACGTTTCCTTTGGTATGCGCTGTCGTTTTCTATGGTATAAGTAGGGTAAATACAGTAATAATAGTTTGCGTGAAATTCCGCAAACAATTATTCTTTTGATTCTAAGGAACAAACTGCGAACAACTGAGGCCACAAACTCTGAACCGCGACTTCATGGGGGTCGACTATATATGATTAGTGTATTAGTGTATATCCAATTGTGAATAAACCCTAAATAAATTATAAAAAAGGAGGGGTTGGGATGGGGAAAAGAAGATGGGGGTAAAATGGGGAGGAGGTGGAAGTGGGGAAAGGACGGGGAGTAGGAGAGGAGGGAGGGGGATTGCTGGCAGGGATTCACTTTCACTAAATTTATCACATAAAGGTGAGGGGTGAGGGGTGAGGGACATGTTTGAAGTCCAGCCTGGGTGACAAGTAAGAAATATAAGACAAGTAAGCAAGGTTAAGCCTGGTACACACAGGCCAAATATCAGCTGGTATTGGCCGGTTCAAGAGAAACCAACTGAAACTCAGCTCATGTGTACACCAGCAGGTGAGGTGAGGGGGTGGGGGACTGTGGGTTGGGGCGTCTGGGGGGCAGACACTGCAAGCCCTGGTGGAAGATGAGTGAGGGCAACGGTACCTGGGGGGGGGTGGAGGGCCACTTCCCTTGGTGTGGATAAGTGTGGGCAGAGGTTTAATTTAATCAGCCAATCATGTGCTAGTTGGTTTTCTTTTTAATTATGTTTTTCCATCACACATTAATTGAGTATTCAAAGGAAAAATACTGGTTTAACTTGTTTGCTAACATTCACTTTCCAAAGTGAACATTCTTTAAACTTTCTGTAAATCAACCCAATGGCATGCTACCAACTTAGAAGTGGATTGCAATGATTTTGTCTTGATATATACCCCAAAGACTTAAGCCCTGTACACACGATCGGATTTCCTATGGTTTTTAAACCAATGGATTTTTCCATCGGAAAACCGATGAAGCTGACTTCCATCAGTCTTGCCTACACACCATCAGTCAAAAAACTGACCGTTCCAAACGCGGTGACGTAAAAAACACTCCGATGAGCCGAGAAAAATGGAGTTCAATGCTTCTGAGCATGCGTCGACTTGATTCTGAGCATGCGTGGGTTTTTTAACCGATGGACTTGTCCATAGACGATTGGAATTTGCTATCGGTTTTTTATCTATCGGAAAAATTTAAAACATGTTCTATTTTTTGACACCGATGGAAAAAAGACAGATGGGGCCCATACACGATCGGTTTGTCCGATGAAAAAAATCCATCGGACTGTTTTCATCGGTAAAACCGATCGTGTGTACGCGGCTTTACTGTAAAGAGACTTTTTTATGATACTACAATAGTTCGGACCCAAATATACTGTTAAAAAAATTATACTATTGGATTACTGTTTTTTTTTATTGTAAGATTTTTAACATGTTTTATAATAATATTTATTATAAAACATGTTAAACATCTTACGAAAAAAATAGTAATCCAATAGTATTACATTGATATTGACGTGGAAATAGCTAATTGCCTCCAAGAAGAACCTTCTCTCAAGCATCTATGTACACTTATAAAATCAGTCAAACAACCGTTCACATTTTGGTCAGCAATCAAATGTAGGCAAAGTTTTCTTCCATGTGTATATTACAATCAAAACCTATTGAGGCAGGATTTGTGCAGTCTCAATACATTTCACCAACACTAGGTCCACATCTTCAGGTGAATATATAGATGAAGGAAGTGTTAAAATGCATCCATATCACTTGTTTACACATCATTAAAAGCCTTGACATGGTTCAACTATCAGAGGCTGACCCAGTGCCATTATACTCAGGAGTAGAGTTGAGTGGACACCTGGATGTTCGGGTTCGACGGGTTCGGCCGAACTTCGGAAAAAAGTTCGGGTTCGGGACCGAACTTTAACCTGAACCCGGACCCGAACCCGAACCCCATTGAAGTCAATGGGGACCAGGACTTCTAAGGACTAAAAAGGCTCTAAAAAAGTAATGGAAAGGGCTAGAGGGCTGCAAATGGCAGCAAAATGTTGTTAAGAGCATGGCAAGTGCTCTGCAAACAAATGTGGATAGGGAAATAACTTAAAATAACATAAAAAAAATAAAAAATAAAAAAATATGCTGGAGGCCCCCTTTTCAGCAGAAGAGGTACGGGAAGTCATTAAGAACCTCAGAAACTCAACGGCACGATGCCACACATATGGTGGGAATGCCCCAGAATACGCCCTTTCTGGAATAAATTATTCAATTTAATGGATAAGCTAGTGGGAAAATAAAATACTTTGAAATAAAAATGTAGCGGGGTGCTAAATTTAAGGGAAGTGTTTGAGTGGTAAATAGGCTCAAACACCCTAATTCTGTAGGATTCATGGACCATTTTGTCCTCGGGGGACAGTATTGGTGTGCAGTTCCCTGCGGCCTACAGGTGGCGCTGCCATGGTAGGCTAGGGTTGAACCGCCGATACAGTGCTGTGCCTTTTGTGTCCCCTCTTGGCAGTAGTACAGCGGGGCGGGGAACCTGCTGTGCATGCCGGGAGAGCATATAAAAGGGGCAGACCTTTGGTCTGGGGGCTGATGTCCAGTGGGGTCCACGCCCAGGTGCCTTCGGCCTGGGTGCATGTGTTCCTGTTCCATCTCGGGTACCTTTAGCCCGGTGTGAGGTACTATCCTGGAGTTCCTGCTGCCCTGGGTATGGAGGCCTAGGTGCGGGAGTAAAGCCTGGAGTCCAGAGCCTTCGTCTGGAGTCCACTAAGGGTCGAGG
Organism: Rana muscosa; assembly: GCA_029206835.1. Lineage (NCBI taxonomy): Eukaryota > Metazoa > Chordata > Amphibia > Anura > Ranidae > Rana > Rana muscosa. The sequence continues at coordinate 361,400,518 of CM055118.1, read as the reverse complement.
AGTCTTAGGGTGCCGCCTCGTGTAGGGGACCATGTTCCAGGGAAGGGAGGATCATTCTGATGGACCGATGCGGGAGTCACGGTGAAGGAAGGGTCTGTTGACTCCCTGGAGAGATGTCTTCCCCTTGATATGGGCTAGGTTCGTAGAAGGAGAAGCTCAAGGTCATCTTGACTGTATCAGAGGCCTTATTCACCCGGCCCGTGGCAGGGGCCTTATACACCCTGGTCTGTGGCAGAGACCAAAGTTCTCCAGGTCCGTGGCAGGGGCCTTGTACACCCAGTCTGTGACAGAGACCAACCTCAAGGTCTGTGGCAGAGACCGTGCACCTAAAACTGTTTGAGAAACCTAAGCAGTGAAGTGAATGTGCTACGTTTGTGCCTGGACCTCCTCCACACCTTAAGCTGTCCTGTTTCTTTGCTCTAACCTTTTCTATCCGAGTAGAGTTTATTTTGCCATGAGAGAATAAGAGTTGTAATTTCAGCTGGTGTAGACATTGACTTTACTGGGAATTAAAGGACTTGCCTCTACCTACAGTAGAGGTGAGAATCATCCTCTGGAGGAGTTTTGACTCCGGCTGTGGACACGGCCCGTCAAGTACACCGCTCAACCTCTTTATATAGGAGGGTATGGGCTGGTAGTGCGGTGTGTCTTTCTCCCTCCTGCGAGGAGCCAACAACATAAAGGCAGGTAAGGGGGAAAGGATCTGTGCGCTACAAAGAAATAAAATAAAAATTATAATCTTGACCTAGGAGGACGAGGTCCATATGGAGTAGGAGGTTGAGGTGGCGGTGGATGTGGCTGTGTAGGTGGAAGCGGCGGTGGAGGAGGACGAGGTAGCCAACACTGGTTCAAAAATACAACAATGGCTGGGTAAGGCCGGTGATGTGTCGATTTCTGTCCCCCGTCAAATAGTGTCCACCCTGTACTGCACTTGCTCAGTATGTAGGACAAGGGGATTTTGAAAATCTCCCAAGACGAACGGCGCCTGCGTGGTGAGTTCAGGTGAAGGCCACACCATCCGTGGTTCAAGCCGAGCCAAGTGAGGCCGTGCCCGAAGCGTGGCGATCGAACCAAGCCCGTGAGGGGCCCTGTTACTATGTGCTACCGTATGTCCACTTGGATGGTGGGGCTTGAACCTGCACTCATAGCGCAGGCACCGTTCATCTTCGGAGATTTTGTGAATCTCCTTGTCCTCTGTACTGCGCAAGCGCTGCGCCTTCGCAGTATGGGCCGGACACAATCCGATGGCCGGACAGTTTTTGTCACAACACCGGTATACATGTCTATTCTGCACAAGGTACGGACAAGTCCTGTGGGATCCATGCCTGGTTCATTTTAATGAACGTGAGCTTGTCCACATTGGCTCTGGACAGGCGGCTGCGCTTGTCTGTGATAACGGCCCCTGCCGTGCTAAATACACGTTCAGATAATACACTGGCTGCAGGGCAGGCCAGCACCTCCAAGGCATAAAGGGCAAGCTCAGGCCATGTGCCCAATTTGGAGACCCAGAAGTTAAAGGGGGCAGACCCGTCATCCAGTACATGTAGGCCTGTGGACACATACTGCTCAACCATGTTGGTGAAATGCTGCCTCCTGCTAAGACGTTCCATCTCAGCTGGTGGTGCTGGTTGTTGTGGCGTGCTGACAAAGCTTTTCCACATTTCAGCCATGCTAACCCTGCCTTCTGAGGTGCTGCCGGTGCCCCGGCTGCGTTGGCGACCTCTTCCTCCTCCTCTGCCTTCGCCTTGTGCTTCCACCGTACGCCCGCTGTCAGGTGGGAATGCCACCAGCAGCGCGTCTACCAGCGTGCGCTTGTACTCGCGCATCTTACGATCCCGCTCCAGTGAGGGAATTAAGGACGGTACATTGTCCTTGTAACGGGGATCCAGCAGGCTGGCCACCTAGTAATCAGCACCAGTTAAAATGTGGGCAACTCGGCGGTCATTGTGGAAACACTGCAGCATGTAATCGCTCATGTGTGCCAGGCTGCCCAGAGGCAAAGAAAAGCTGTCCTCTGTGGGAGGTGTATCGTCTGTGTCCTCTGTATCCCCCCAGCCACGCACCAGTGATGGCCACGAGCTGGTCTGGGTGATACCCTGCTATGAAAATGGCTCCTCCTCCTCCTCCTCCTCCTCCATCTCCTCCTCCACCTCGTCATCCTCCAGAACTGTGCCCTTTCTGCCGGACAATTGTGTACCTGGCGTTTGTTGGTGCAGGAACCCACCCTCGTAGCCACTTGTGAAAGACTGCCCTGAAAGCCTTTGAAATGATCCCGCTTCCTTCTCCTCCTCCTCATCCTCCTGTGCCACATCCTCTTCCATCATCGCCCGAAGCGTTTTTTCAAGGAGGCATAGAACTGGGATAGTAACGCTAAGAACGGCGTCATTGGCACTGGACATGTTGGTGGAGTACTCGAAACAGCGCAACAAGGCACACAGGTCTCGCATGGAGGCCCAGTTATTGGTGGTGAAGTGGTGCTGTTCTGCAGAGCGACTCACGCGTGATTGCTGCAGCTGAAACTCCACTATCGCCTGCTGCTGCTCGCACAGTCTGGCCAGCATGTGCAAGGTGGAGTTCCACCTTGTGGGCACGTCACAAATGAGGCGGTGAGCGGGAAGGCCGAAGTTACACTGCAGCGCTGACAGGCGAGCAGCAGCAGGGTGAGAACGCCGAAAGTGCGCACACACAGCCCGCACTTTCTGCAGCAGCTCTGGCATATTGGGGTAATTTTTAAGGAACCTCTGGACCACCAAGTTCAGCACATGCGCCAGGCAAGGGATGTGCGTCAAACCGGCTAGGCCCAGAGCTGGTACGAGATTTCGCCCATTATCGCACACCACCAGGCCGGGCTTGAGGCTCACTGACAGCAACCACTCATTGGTCTGTTGTTCCATGTCCCTCCACAACTCCTGCGCGGTGTGGGGTTTTTCCCCCAAACAGGAAAGTTTTAAAACTGCCTGCTGTCGTTTACCCCTGGCTGTGCTGAAGTTGGTGGTGAAGGTGTTACGCTGACCGGATGAGGAGGCGGTAGAGGATGAGGAAGTGGAGTAGGAGGAGTTAGCAACAGGAGGCAAACTGAAGCGCCCTGCAATCTTCGGTGGTGGAAGGACATGCGCCAAACTGCTATCTGCCTCAGGCCCAGCCGCCAATGCATTTACCCAGTGTGCTGTTAGGGAGATATAACGTCCCTGACCGTGCTTACTGGTCCACACATCCGTAGTTAGGTGGACCTTGCCACAGATGGCGTTGCGCAGTGCACACCTGATTTTGTCCCCCACTTGGTTGTGCAGGGAAGGGATGGCTCGCCTGGAAAAATAGTGGCGGCTGGGCACAACGTACTGTGGGACAGCCAATGCCATCAGGCTTTTAAAACTCTGCGTCTCCACCATACGGAATGACAGCATTTCAAAGGCCAGGAGTTTTGAAATGCTGGCATTCAGTGCCAGGGAGCGCGGGTGGCTAGGGGAGTAGTTCCTCTTCCGCTCCAATGTTTGGGAGATAGAGAGCTGAACGCTTCCATGGGACATTGTGGAGATGGTTGGTGACCCAGGTGGTAGTGTTGCTGGCAGATCCTCTGTTTGCGGGGTGGCAGGTGCCACTGTCACTACAGAGGTGGATGAAGAGGCCGAGACTGCAGCAGAAGAGGAAGCAGGAGGAGCCAGAGACCTTTCTTGGTTTTTGAGGTGTCTACTCCACTGCAGCTCGTGCTTTGCACTTAGATGCCTGGTCATGCAGGTTGTGCTCAGGTTGAGAACGTTTATGCCTCGCTTCAGCCTCTGATTGCACAGCCTGCAAACCACTCGTGTCTTGTCATCAGCACATTGTGTGAAGAACTGCCACGCTAGGGAACTCCTTGGACCTGGCTTTGGTGTGCTCGGTCCCTTGCTGCGTTGGGCAGTAGCAGACATACTGTCTAGGGGACGGACGCTCCGCTTTTGCACCCTGCTCCCTCTTCTGCTGTGCTGGTGGCTCTGTGCGACCACCGCCTCTTCCTCCAAACTACACTGGTCACCTGCATAACGTTCATTCCATGTGGGGTCGAGGACCTCATCGTCCTCCACATCATCTTCCACCCAGTCTTCACCCCTGTCCTCCTTGTCTGTCTGCACAATTGCGAAAGCAGCAGCAGTTGGCACCTGTGTTTTGTCATCATCCGAGACGTACTGGGATGGTCCTCCCATGTACTCATCATGAAACATAAGTGGTTGGGCATCGGTGCACTCAATCTCTTCCACTTCTGGGGCAGGGCTAGGTGGATGGCCCTGGGAAACCCTGCTAACAGAGTCATCGAAAAGCAGAAGAGACTGCTGCATGATTTGGGGCTCAGACTGCTTGGCTGATTTGCAAGGGGGTGAGGTGAAAGACTGATGGACATGGGTTTCAGGTGCGAACTCTGATCTTTCATCAGAAAAGTGGGTGGGAGACAATGTGAAGGAACCCAAGGCACTGTCAGCAACCCAATCTACTATCGCCTGTACTTGTCCTGGCCTAAACATTCGTACACCCTTATTAGGCGCGGCAAAATACCGCCGCAGGCTCGGTCGCCTACTCGCACCTGAGGAAGGTGTTTCACTTGTGCGTGTATCTGGCACAGATCCACCACGTCCTCTCCCTGCAACAGGAGCTCCACCAGCAGCACCACGATCTGGGCCACCACGTCCCTTTGACCTTCTCCTCATATTTTCCAAATTTAGGATGTTGCCCTAAATGGGTGTTTTTGGAAGAGCAGAACACACCCACAGTACGTAACCGCTGAATCGCACAGCTACAGAACTGCAGAAAATGCTATTAAAAAAAATGTTGTTTTTTTAGTATAGCACAGTAGGAGAAAACTATATAGAAATTGTTTATTTCACACACCTCCAAATATGTATAACACACTGCAAACTATTTTTTGTGCCCCTAAACGGCGTTTTTTGGAAGAGCAGAACACACCCACAGTACGTAACCGCTGAATCGCACAGCTAGAGAACTGCAGAAAATGCTATTCAAAAAAAATGTTGTTTTTTTAGTATAGCACAGTAGGAGAAAACTATATAGAAATTGTTTATTTCACACACCTCCAAATATGTATAACACACTGCAAACTATTTTTTGTGCCCCTAAACAGCGTTTTTTGGAAGAGCAGAACACACCCACAGTACGTTACCAGCTGAATCGCACAGCTACAGAACTGCAGAAAATGCTATTCAAAAAAAATGTTGTTTTTTTAGTATAGCACAGTAGGAGAAAACTATATAGAAATTGTTTATTTCACACACCTCCAAATATGTATAACACACTGCAAACTATTTTTTGTGCCCCTAAACGGCGTTTTTTGGAAGAGCAGAACACACCCACAGTACGTAACCGCTCAATCGCACAGCTACAGAACTGCAGAAAATGCTATTAAAAAAAAATGTTGTTTTTTTAGTATAGCACAGTAGGAGAAAACTATATAGAAATTGTTTATTTCACACACCTCCACATATGTATAACACACTGCAAACTATTTTTTGTGGCCCTGAATGGCTCTTTTTGCAAGCGTACATTAAAGTGCAATTTTTTTTTTTGCCCTAAACGGGTCTTTTTTTGCACGAGCAAAATAAAATGCAAATTTTTTATTTTTTTTGCCCTATGGGTCTTTTGGAAAAGAGCACAATAAAGTGCCTTTTTTTTTCCCCCTAAAAGTTAGATTTTCTCTGACACTGGGCTCATGGCAGTGTAAAAAGACTGCACTGCAACACAAACAGGTAAACCTATGCAGATCGCTGATTTTAATCTCTGAATCTGGACTCCTATATAATATATCTCTCTCCCTGAAAGCACCAACAGGAACCTGGCCCTACACTACACCATCTCTCTATCTTTTCCCTCAGATTGCAGAATCAGGACTACCTCATGTATTTTACAATCTCTCCCTATTAGCAACAGCAGCAGCCAAGATCCTCTCCCTATCTATTCTGAAGCAGAGTGACGTGTGTGCTGTGTGCCTCTAGCTTATATAGAAGCTGGGTCACATGTTGCACTGACCAATCACAGCCATGCCATTAGTAGGCATGGCTATGATGGCCTCTAAGGGCACACCAGCTAATCAAAAGGTGATTGGCTGGCCCCTGAAGCATTTCTAAATGCGTAATTAGATTGCCAAACCCGAACCCGAACCCGGACTTTTGCGCAAAGTCCGGGTTCGGGAAAAAGCTAAAGTTGGATACGGACCCGAACTTTACAGTTCGGGTTCGTTCAACACTACTCAGGAGGAATACAGGAGCATTCCAGTAGCCCAACACTATCTGTGCACTTTAGTAAGCAGGTTGAATGAACAAACCATACCTTATATCAATGATGGCGAACCTTGGCACCTCAGATGTTTTGGAACTACATTTTCCATGATGCTCAACTACACTGCAGAGTGCATGAGCATCATGGGAAATGTAGTTCCAAAACATCTGGAGTGCCCATGTTTGCAATCACTGCCCTATACTCTAATGCTCTGTACACACAATCGTTTTTTCCAATGAAAAAAGTCTGGTGGACTTTTTTCATCGGAAAAAATGATCGTGTGTGGGCCCCATCTGACTTTTTTCCATCGGTGTCAAAAAATAGAACATGTTTTAAATTTTTCCGATGGAAAAAAAATGATAGGAAATTCCGATCTTCTGTGTGGAACTCCATCGGAGAAAAATCCACGCATGCTCAGACTAAATTACAAGACGGGAGCGCTCGTTCTGGTAAAACTAGCGTTCGTAATGGAGATAGCACATTCGTCATGCTGTAATGGACTGAAGAGCACGGAGAATGAAAAGCGTGAATCGGCTAACACCAAACTTTTACTAACACGCAGTAACATGAAATCAGCAAAAGCAGCCCAAAGGGTGACGCCATTGGATCTGAACTTCCCCTTTATAGTGCCATCGTACGTGTTCTACGTCACAGCGTTTTGGACGGTCGGAATTTTGTCTGATGGTGTGTAGGCAAGACTGATGAAAGTCAGCTTCGTCGGAATTCCGACGTAAAATTCTATCCGATCGTGTGTACAGGGCATAAGCCTACAACTTCACTTCAACATCAAGTAGTATATAAATAAAATGAATCACTGCGCTAATGTCTATTCAGCAGCTAGTATAAAATATAGGTAACAATATTTAAAAAAATGAATAAAGATATGCAGCGCTAGAAATACAAACAATAACTATGTAAATAAAAACCCACTGTCAGTAATAGCATAAATAGTCTATGTTCCAAGAAATGGCATCACCCACAGTTTAAAAAGCTCTTCCTACTTGTGTTTCGGGCCTCATGTCGGCCGCCGGAGGTGTTCCGGAAATGCTCGTTTTAATTCTCCAAATTTGAGTACCCAGTATGCTTTTTACTTAATAAAATCATCTTGAATTAACATACTTCACTATGAGGGGATGCTTCTCTTTTATCCTACATATGAACCTGTGGATTCACTCCATGGTATGACCCTATGAGATTCAGCTGTCTGGTACCTGAGTGGAGTCGTGCTATGGTAGATATATCATGCTTATCTGACCACCTATAACCTAGTGGTCCCTTTTCTGCGGTAAGAGGCCCGGTGTGTTGGTGTGCAGGGGAGGATTTCATAGTCCACCTCTGCATGCCTTATTTACACTTTGGGTGATGCCATCTTTTGGAACATGGACTCTTTACGCTCAATGACAGTGGATTTTTATTTACATAGTTATTGTTTGTATTTCTAGCGCTGCATATTTTTATACATCAAGTAGTATATGCCAACCAAATATCACCCATAGTCCCTGTATAAATTAGTAAGGGCCCCTGTAGTTCCCTGTAGGGATCAACTCTTGTCCTGAGCTGCTGTTTCATTCTTAGTAGACACCATGCAGGATCATCTCACACCAGCCACTCATGTGGGTCCAGTATGTGAGCAATGATTCCTTATTTTTTTTAATGAATAGGAAATGTGACAATGAAAAATATAATAGCAAGCAAGTAAAATTCACTTCACTGTTTGCCTTTGCAGTTTATGTCACATTTGTTTAGTAAAACATGGATACTGTAAGTACAGTGTTCTGATGAACAATAACGATGGAGTAGACCAAAAGCTGCAACATCTCCAATTTGTGAGAGGGGAAAATAAACTGTAAAACTTAATTTGAAGATTTTATGCTACTTTATAGTTGTCATAGCTTGCATTAGAGTATTATTATAGCCCAAAAGCCTTTTTATTTTGTTTTGGATAGGACGGGGAAGAATTAGAACCCCTGACAGTTTACTTTTACAGTCTGAATCTCATTAGGGAGATTTTCTTTCACTTCCCAGAGTTGTAACAGGATGTGAGATGAAATCTCCCAAAATTTTGGTGAATTTCACTTAGACAGTTGTCATTGGGAACAATTAACCCCTCACTCTTGTCCTGGCGACAATCACAAATTTTGGATTTTCCACTACCCTTTGTCTGGGTCACATTGGCCAATGTCATTGGACATTTGGGCAAATCAAGAATGTTCTAATCCCTCAATATTCCATCCAAAACTGAAAAAAATAATATGATAATATGATAAAAATATGTTTAAAATAACCTTTAAGGTTGCCTTCCTCAACTTTATTTTACCCCAGAGGAACCCTCAAAATAATATTATGGTCTCATAAAACCCTTGCTGTAATTAATTATTTACGTGTCAGTGGGAAGAATACCTCTTGAAACGGACATAGCCGGTTCGAATCTCAGCCAGTTCAGCAGGAACCATGTATGGTCAGGCTGAATGTACAATGGGTACAGCCAGCCTGCCAGATTTTAAATGCGATCATCGCTAGAGGCTAATATAGGCTATGTGGCAGATGAGGTTTAATGTTGATAAATGTAAAGTTATGCACTTGGGGGCTAATAATATGAATGCATCATACATACTAGGGGGAGTACAACTGGGGGGATCCGTAGTGGAGAAGGATCTGGGGGTTTTGGTAGATCATAAGCTCAATAATGGCATGCAATGCCAAGCTGCGGTTTCCAAAGCGAGCAAAGTCCTTTCTTGTATTAAGAGAGGTATGGTCTCCAGAGAGAGAGATATCATTTTGCCCCTGTTCAAATCATTAGTAAGACCTCATCTGGAATATGCAGTTCAGTTTTGGGCCCCAGTTTTTAAAAAGGATATTGGGGAACTGGAGAAAGTGCAGAGAAGGGCAACCAAACTGATAAGGGGCATGGAGGAGCTCAGCTATGAGGAAAGATTAGAGGAACTGAATTTATTCTCTCTTGAGAAGAGGAGATTAAGGGGGGATATGATCAACATGTACAAATATATAAGGGGTCCATATAGTGAACTTGGTGTTCAGTTATTCACTTTACGGTCAACACAAAGGACAAGGGGGCACTCTTTGCGTCTAGAGGAAAAGAGATTTCACCTCCAAATATGGAAAGGTTTTTTCACAGTAAGAGCTGTGAAAATGTGGAATAGACTCCCTGCAGAGGTGGTTCTGGCCAGCTCAGTAGATTGCTTTAAGAAGGGCCTGGATTCTTTCTTAAATGTACATAATATAACTTGGTACTGACATTTATAGGTAAAGTTGATCCGGGGAATATCTGATTGCCTCACGGGGGATCAGGAAGGAATTTTTTCCCCTGCTGTAGCAAATTGGATCATGCTCTTCTGGTTTTTTTTTGCCTTCCTCTGGATCAACTGTGGGTATAGACTTGGGTATATGGGATTGTACGATATATATATATTTTTTTTTTATGGTTGAACTGGATGGACTTGTGTCTTTTTTCAACCTGACTAACTATGTAACTATCTAACTATGTAACTATGTAGCCACTAGTAATAATCACTGTGTTCTTCTGGTGGGGACAGCTTCCCCCGACCCCCAGGCAGGAGAACACAATGGCTCGAGGGAGGGATTCCCATGTCAACACTGTCTGTGTTGATGAGGTAAGCAAGCAAATTTCTTACCTGCAACCTGTGGTTGCAGGAAAGAAATTTGCTCCATCTATGGTCGGCCTTACATTGGTGGTCAGTAAAAAGAAGATCCCAATCCCTTACAGTGGTTGTCAAAAAGCCAACCTTACAAATAACTAAAAAAAGTTAATTGGGGTGAATTCTCCTTTTAGACAGTTGTCCCCAATGAGTGACTGTCCCCTCGCTCTTGTCCTGGGGACAAATCTAAAATTTTGTGCCTGGGAGACTTTGGTCATCAGGACAAATCAAGCATTACATACCCTTTAAGATTGTCTTTTATCAACTCCTTTTTTTACCCCAGACAACCCCTTGAAATAATATTCAGGTCCCATAAAACTCCTTCTGAAGTTAATTGTTTGGGTTTCAGTGGGAAGAATACCTCTTTCAGTGGTGGTCAGTAAAAAGAATGTCCCCCATACGGTGGTTGTCAGAATGCCACCCTTACAAACAGATAAAAAAAAGATCATTGGTTACAAGCTACTGGCTCTGTGGGGTGGTGTTGGATCCAGAACTGTACAGGCATCATCAATTGGAAGGTCAAGCAGCCACAGGTTAAGGAAACCCTAGCAAACTTTAAAGGAACTCTAGGGTTCCCATAACCATAGCTGAATGGCTGAATGGCTGCTTTAAGATGTGTATCAGGAGAAATACAATATGAAAAAAAAAACATAATTCCTGAAAGACTACTTGCAAGGCTAATTATCGGTGTAGTTAATTACAGAAAGGTGCCCTGAGGAGCAGGAAATATATAAAATGTTTCAGATCGGCATGGTAAATATTTAAAGCAAATACATTGAAGTACCATCTATTCCAGTGTTTCTCAACCCTGTCCTCAGGCCAACAGGCCATGTTTGCAGGGTTTCCTTTATCTTGCACAGGTGCTTTAAATCAGTCGTAGGCTTGGTATTTTGGACAGCTATTTTATCTAAGAGAAATTCCCAAAACATGGCCTGTTGGGGGTACTTGAGGACGGGGTTGAGAACCACTGATCTATTCAACAGAATACATTTTTCCTCAATAAATAATGCTTGAGTTGGCATTTCAAAGCAAACTATTATATCCAGAAGGCTTCTCTAAAACCACACATGGTACTGAGGTATGCAATATTATTTACACTATGGGGTTTTTGGAGATCAAAGAAACTGTAGTGCCTTTGTCATAGAGAATAGTCAAGATAACAGTGTAGCTATTTTAGTTTAAACAGTACATATAAATGATATCAAAACTTAACCCAAGAACAAAAATGTAATATATTGCAGCATACTTGTCCATACGTGCGATGGAAGCTTACCTGGAAGCATAAAACAATGTTCTCTTATTTGTATAAACCACTAACCCCTTTAGGCTCCATGCACACTGGCTTAAAAAAGTTGGTTCTACAGGAGTTTTGTTTCCTGCCTGTAGAAGCAACTCAATGTTATCCAATGTGTCCATGCACATTAGGACGATTACAGGCATATTTCGAGTTCCACTTTTAGAGGCAGGCAAAAAAATTTAATACTCTCATAAACTCGTCTAAACTTTGTACCAAAAACACTTTATATGAGCGTTTTTTACTGCCAAAAGAACAGATGTTATTTTAAGCCCACTGTGCATGGAGCCTTACTCCTGTAATTAAGAGGAAGAGAAGAAAACATGATTGAAGTTCAGCCTTGGTGACAAGTAAGTTAGATAAGATAAGTAAGCAAAGTTAAGTCTGGTACACACGGGCCAAATATGAGCCGGTATCGGCCGGTTCGAGAGAAACCAGTTGACAATAAGCCTGTGTGTACACCAGCTGGCTGACTTCTATCAAATGGACATGCTGAAAAACAGTATCCACTCGGGATCTGATCAGTGCTGGCAGCCAATAGCTGTAAGTGCTGACTGGTGTGCTTTGGTGGGGGGGTAGTCGCCCTCTTAGAATGCAATAGCTCAGTGGGGAGAACGTTTTACTAACATTGGATAGATAGTATAGCGAGCTCCTTCCGAGCTCCTCAGTTTTTTTTTCTTTCAGCCGGCTGGGTTGAACAAAAAAAATTATAGTGTGTAGTAGGCATAAGTGAGAATGCACTGTCATCCTAGGACATGAAGTGTGTTATTCATAATATCAAAACAAACAAACAAAGAAGAAAAACACTCTCGCAGAAAGCGAATACAGCCACCACATCTAAGGACTGGTAAGCTGCAATATATTACATTTTTGCTCTTGGGCTTAGTTATGCTATCATTTATATTTTAAAAATGTATATGTAAAAATGTTTATGTACAAATATATTTGTTGAGTTTAGATATACTTTAAGGCCTGGTTCACACCTATGTATTTTTTTCATGCATTTCCAGTTTTGTAGAAACACACTACAGTCCATTTAACATGGTTTCCTATGGATGTAGTTTATATCTGTGCATTTTATGGAAAGGGCCAGGGACTTTTTTCTGTTTTTTGGTTCCATAGACTTCAAAAACATGTATTGAAAATTGCAAAATGCACCTGCAATACGCAAACTGCAACCTGCATAGGTGTGAACCAGGCCTAATGCCGCGTACACACGACCGTTATTCATGTCATGGAAAAAAATGACGTTTTTCTCGACGTGATTTTTCATGTTTCCTCTCAAGCCTGCCTTGCATACACACGTTCATGAAAAAAAACGCTCGAGCAAATCGCGGTGACGTACAACACGTACAACAGCACTATAAAGGGGAAGTTCCATTCAAATGGCGCCACACTTTGGGTCGCTTTTGCTGATCCTCGTGTTAATAAAGTTTGGTGAGAGACGATTCGCGCTTTTCAGTCCGTTACAGCGTGACGAATGTGCTATCTCCATTATGAACGCTAGTTTTACCAAAACGAGCGCTCCCGTCTCAAACTTGATTCTGAGCATGCACGTTTTTTTCCCCTCGTAAAAGCCTACACACGACCGTTTTTCACGATGTTAAAAAGAACAACGTGAAAAACGACGAGAAAAAATAGAGCAGGTTCTATTTTTTTTTCAGCCATTTTTCTATTCGAGAAAAATGCTCTGGAGCATACACACAACTGTTCTTCACGACCATTTTTAAAAATGCCATTTTTTTCGTCATGAAAAACGGTTGTGTGTACGTGGCATAAGTCTTATGCCTTTGATGTACATTTCACCACTTTAATTTTTATATCTTTTTCCATCATTACAATGATATCAGTGATGCAATTACTACTTCCAACACAAGTGCATGCAACATTTTATGTATTTATAGCCTTTTAGGATATTCATTACATTTTTTACATTTTTTTTTTACTTAACCCCAACCCTTAATGCCAACAATATTTTTATTGTATTTTTTAATATACAATTGAAAGTGTTTTGTTTTACAGGTGCATCTCATAAAATTAGAGTATAATCAAAAAGTTAATTTATTTCAGTAATTCAATTCAAAAAGTGAAATTCATAAATTTTATATAGATGCATTACACACAGAGTGATATATTTCAAGCATTTTTTTCTTTTAATTTTGATGATTATGGCATACAGCTAATAAAAAACCCAATCCGTGATGATTTGGCGAGCCATATCATCTGCTGGTGTTGGTCCACTGTGTTTTATCAAGTCCAAAGTCATCTTAGCCCTCTACCAGGAAATTCTAGAGCACTTCTTGCTTCCCTCTGCTGACCATCTTTATGGAGATGCTGATTTCATTTTCCAGCAGGACTTGGCACCTGCCCACACTGCCAAAAGAACTAATACCTGGTCACATGAATATGGTATCACTGTGCTTGATTGACCAGCAAATTTGCTTGATCTAAACCACATAGAGAATCTGTAGGGAATTGTCAAGAGGAAGATGAGAGACATCAGACCCAACAATGCAGACGAGCTGAAGGCCGCTATCAAAGCAGCCTGGGCTTCCATAACACTTCAGCAGTGCCACAGGCTGATCGCCTCCATGCCACGCCACATTGATGCCGTAATTCATGCATAAGGAGCCCCGACCAAGTATTGAGTGCATACTATAATGTATGTGGGCATAATTTTTAGTAAGTCAACATTTCTGTATTAAAAATCCTTTTTTTATTGGTCTTATGTAATATTCAAATTTTCTGAGATACAGGATTTTGGGTTTTCACTAGCTGTAAGCCATAATCATCAAAAGTGTCTTACCCTCTGATTCCTCCTGTATAGACTTGTATTATAATGTACTATTTGCCCTAACATTAAGCGCAAACTGTTGGCGCTAAATAAATCCTGAATAATAATGATAATAATAATAGGTATGATTTTAAGTAGTGCGATTTGAGAAGTATTTCCTGCATTAACTTCAGCATGATGTCACTGCCTAAGACTATAATGTAAATTGTGCTGCGAATCGTACCTGTGTCTATATCAACACTACATGGACCTGAAAGAAGTTAAATATTAACCCTTTAGAAGCCACAGTTATTGTACTTTTTACATAATACGCCAATATGGATACATAAGAAATGGTTCAGGAAAATTGATACATTATTTAGAGAACTAATATGGAAGGAAGATCAGTCTAGGATAAGGTTGCAAACCCTACAGCTATCAACAAGGGAGGGAGGTATGGTGGTGCCACACCCTCGGTGCTACTTTCTGGCAGCACAATTGCAGCATATAGGAGGAAGATCAGAGCCAGGAGGAGATATAAATGGGGGCCTAATGACAGTGGGGGCACCCCATAAAAAATGATGGAGGTACTGGAGGCCAATTCATTTGCCTATAGATCCCCTACGGCTAAGATGGGCATAAAAGTATGGAAAGCAGTAAAATCAATAGGAGGACAAGGTGGAGTAGCAGAATACACGCCTCTCTGTGACAATAGGAATCTTCAGGAGTTGGAGGCGGTGGGGAAAATTAAGGAATGGGAAGTAAAGGGGATAGTCAGGCTAGCCCAGTTGTATAAGGGAAGTACCCTAAAAACCTTCACTGAACTGAGAGAGGAATATGATATTCCTAGATACACATTTTATAGATATCTTCAAATTAGACACGCTTTAAACGTTCAGTTTGACAGGACGGGGCCAGCCTGGTGTAAATCTCCTATTCTCCAGAAACTGGATAATCAGAGTAGGACTTGGGGCTTTATTTCTGAAATCTATCCACATATATGTAAAGGAAGTATTGAGGGCCCCCGAACACCTCAAAAGTAAGGGCAAATGGGAAAAAGACCTAGGGCCCATATCAGAGGGGCAATGGAAGAAAATATTAGAGAGGGGACACCTGGTAACAATTTCACCCGCACAAAAGTTCTCATATCTGATGCTGCTACATAGGATGTACTATACACCAAAAAGGCTGTTTAGGTTTGGGTGGAGGATAGATGCAGGGTGGTGTCCCAGGTGTCGGGGCATGGGGGACTTGATGCACATGATATGGAGATGCCCCAAATTATTCAGATATTGGTCAGAGGTCCTTAACACCATAAATAGGATATATAAAATAACATTAGAAAGGGAACCTAGACTGTGTATCTTGGGATTAGGGGAGGGAATAAGCAGGGAGGCTAGTACAATAAAAGCAGTGCTCAGGTGTCTCTTCCACGCAAAAAAATTAATTGCGCAAAGATGACAAGCAGAGAGACCGCCGTCGGTAAAAGATTGGGTTAACATAGTCACGGAAACAATATGGAAGGAGAAAGTAGCCTACACTAAGAGAAGGAATATTAGAGAGTTCGAAAAAGTGTGGAAGCCATGGTTAGAAAGTATGGGGTACCCTCCGTAAAATAGAAGTAATGCAGTAAGCAGAAGAAGGAAAAAAATAATAATATAAAAACAAAATAAATGATGTGTGAAAAAGGAAAGAAGATAGAAACCCTAGTAAGAGAAACCATAGAATCGGGGGGAGGGAAGGGGAAAAAGGGATTTTTATAACAGCTTACCTGTAAAATCCTTTTCTTGGAGTACATCACGGGACACAGAGCGACTTAGTCATTACTAATGGGTTATATAGTTTACCTTCAGGTGCTGGCACTGGCAACTTCCAAACCGGAAGTACCCTCCCCTATATAAGCCCCTCCCATCCGGGAGCACCTCAGTTTTGTAGCAAAGCAATAAGTGTCCCAAAAAGAGGGGTGGGAGCTCTGTGTCCCGTGATGTACTCCAAGAAAAGGATTTTACAGGTAAGCTGTTATAAAAATCCCTTTTTCTTTTTCGTACATCACGGGACACAGAGCGACTTAGTCATTACTAATGGGACGTCCCAAAGCAATGCCAAATGAGGGGAGGGATACACTATACATAAGCTGGGCGCCATCAGGCATGAGGCTCTTTTGCGGCCTGCAACACACTGCGCCCAAAGGCGACATCCTCCTGACTTCTAACGTCTACCTGGTAGAATCTAGTAAACGTGTGTACTGAAGACCATGTTGCGGCCTTACAGACTTGAGCCAGGGAGGCCTGGTGATGCACTGCCCATGAAGTTCCAACTGCTCTTGTGGAGTGCGCCCTAACTTTGAATGGAGGCGGTCTCTTTCTCAAGCCATAGGCTTGTATTATGACCTGTCGAATCCACTTGGCTAAAGTAGATTTTGATGCTGCCTGACCCTTTCTGGGGCCTTCCGGCAGAATAAACAAAGTATCCGTTCTGCGAATCTGAGCAGTGGCTTTTAGATAAGCCTTAACTGCTCTTACTATATCCAAAGAATGCAATAACTTTTCCTCTACCGAGCTAGGTTTGGGGAAAAAAGAAGGAAGAACCACATCTTGGTTCAAATGAAACCTCGATACCACCTTAGGAAGAAAGGCTGGATGAGGACGTAATACTACTCTGTCCTTATGGACAACCAGATATGGCTCCTTACAGGACAAGGCGGCTAATTCCGATACTCTTTTAGCCGAACAAATGGCTACTAAGAAAATCAATTTCCTGGTGAGAAGAACCAAGGAAATGTGCCGCAATGGTTCAAACGGTTGTTTCTGTAGAACCGACAGAACCAGGTTTAAGTCCCATGGACATATGGGAATACTAACCGGAGGGCTAATACACATCACTCCTTGTATGAAAGCTTTGACTAGTGAATGCAAAGCCAAGGGCCTTTGAAAAAATATTGACAAGGCCGAAATCTGACCCTTGATAGTACTCAAGGCCAGCTTCCTATCTACAGCCCACTGTAGGAAGTCCAAAATCCAACCTATTACGTACTTACATGGATGCCATTTCTTGGCCTCACACCATGTAATGTACGCCTTCCAGATCCTATAATAGATCTGCCTGGATACTGGCTTCCTGGCATTGATCATGGTAGATACCACAGGATTAGAGAGCCCTCTCTTTTTCAGAATGTGGGCTTCAATAGCCAGGCCGTCAAACCTAGGGCTGGTAAGGAAGGGTGGTATATCGGTCCTTGCGACAGCAGGTCCGGACGATGTGGGAGGGTCCAAGGACTCCTCACTGACATTTTTACAATCTCCACGTACCATGCCCTTCGGGGCCACGCTGGAGCCACCAGAATCACTGTTTTCTTTTCTACCCTGATTCTGTGGATTAATCGCGGTAACAATTGTGGCGATGGGAATGCATATATCAGCTTGAACTGATCCCAAGGGAACACTAGGGCATCCGAGCCGCAAGCTAGGGGATCCCTTGTCCGAGAGACAAACCTGTCCACCTTTGCGTTGAATCTGGATGCTAGCAGATCTACATCCGGTGTTCCCCGCCGCTGGCATATTGCCTGGAAAACCTCGGGGTGAAGAGACCATTCCCCCGGGCATAAATGCTGGCGACTTAAAAAGTCCGCTTTCCAATTTTCCACTCCTGGGATGAAAACCGCGGATATGGCTGGGACATATCTTTCTGCCCATTCCAGGATGCAATTCGCTTCCCTCTGGGCTGCACGACTCCTGGTGCCACCCTGGTGATTGATATATGCCACTGCTGTGGCATTGTCTGATTGAATTCTGACAGGGGACCCTTGGAGTTTGGATGTCCATGCTACTAGGGCATACCGGGCTGCTCGTATCTCTAAGAGTTTGATGGGCAGGCCTTCTCTGCTTCTGACCACTTGCCCTGGAGAGATCATTGCTCCAGTACTGCCCCCCAGCCTATGAGGCTGGCATCTGTAGTGACCACCTTCCAAGGAACCGGACTGAAGGGTTTCCCTTTTTCCAGATTCTGGGGCACCAACCACCAATGGAGGCTCTTGCGAACGGAAGGGGACAGGGACATTGGTAAGTCTAAAGCCTGAACTTTTTTGTTCCAGGCTGACAGTATGGCCCTCTGCAAGTTCCTTGAATGGAATTGACCATAGGGTACTGCTTCGAATGAAGCCACCATTTTTCCCAGCAGCCTCATGCACAGGCGTATGGATGGTTTTCTTTTTTGTACCCACTAAGTGGGTCAAATTTTCCAAAGACGACACCTTCTCTGGAGGTAAGAAAATCTTTCTCTGATTTGAATCCAGTCTTAGCCCCCAAGTATTCCAGACTTTTGACTGGTTTTTGGGGCTGACTTGTCTCGGTTGATAATGCAACCGTGAGATTCCAGATACTTGATTGTCTTGTGAACGACCACTTCTGTTTTTTTCCACTGAGTGGTCTATCAGCAACAAGTCGTCTAGATATGCCATTATCGTTACACCTTGTGTTCCTAGTTTGGCCAATCTTAGGGCCAGAATTTTTGTGAACACTCGTGGTGCTGTGGCCAGACCGAAAGGTAAGGCTCTGAACTGAAAATGGCGCCCTTCTACTGCAAAGCGTAGAAATTTCTGGTGGGCCGGACAGATGGGAATATGCAAATAAGCATCCCTTATGTCGATCGAGGCTATCCATTCCTGCCCTTGTAGGGCGGTGGCCACCGATCGGATCGACTCCATCCGAAAAAAGTCCTGATATGTAGGAACTTGTTTAGCCCTTTTATATTTAATATGGGCCTCACGTCCCCATTTGGTTTGGGGACTGTGACAAGGTTCGAGTAAAACCCGAACCCGCTTTCTTCCAAGGGAACCTCATGATTACCCTTGGAGCAATAGTTGTTCTAGTGCCAGAAGGAGGGATCCTCTCTTCTGGGGATCGCTTGGCACGTTTGACCTCATAAAATGGGCAGGAGGAATGTCTTTTAACTCCAGCCTGTATCCCAGACTTACTGCAGAGATCACCCATCTGTCTCTGATGGTGTCCCGCCATGGTCTCTGTGAACAACTGAAGTCTTCCCCTCACCCGATTGAGTGGGGGCAACCCTTCATGACTTGGGGGGAGGTTTTGTACCTCTCTTGACCCAGGGTTTCTTGTTACCCTGTGATTGTCCCTGATTTCTGCCCCCTGGATTTGACCGCGGAGGCCGTCAGAACTGTTTCACAGCCGATGTGCCAGGGACTGGAGAAGTAGGCCTCTTTAAAAGAAGGACTTCTACCCTTGTTCTTAACCGGCAAGAGTGTACTTTTACCGGCAGAAGTTTTCTGGATATATTTGTCCAGATCTTCTCCAAATAAGCGTTCTCCATGAAATGGGAAGCTAATCAGCAATTTCTTACAGGGAGCTTCAGCAGACCAGTCTTTGAGCCATAGAAGCCTACGCATATGTCTACAGACAGCGTAAAGCGGGAGGCCTGTTGGATTGTATCCTTTTTGGCGTCCACTGCAACACAAGGCTCTAGGTAGGTCAGCTAGGGCAAGAGCCTGCTGATCTGGTAAGTCCCTTAAGACTTGTTTCAACTGATCTTTCATTGCTTGGCAGACTCCAATCGCTGCTACTGCAGGTTGTGTCACCATGCTTGCTGTAGAGAAAGCAGATTTTAGTAAAGACTCCAATTTTTTATCTATTGGGTCTTTGAACATTGGAACATTATCTACTGGACATGTCAGTGATTTATTTACACAAGAGATGGCTGTGTCCACTGTAGGGACCCTCCATTTTTTTTTTTTTTTTTTTATGAACTTATCCTCCATGGGATAGATCACTGGAAATCTCTTGGGGGGAGTAAATATTTTAACAGGATGCTCCCAATCCTGGTAAATAAGCCCTTCCAATAAAGGGTGGATTGGGAAGGAACAGACAGTCTGGGGAGCTTTCAGCGACCCCAGCGAGGAGACAGTAGTGGTTGATGGTTCCGCCAGAGGCATTCAAAATGCTGCTCGGACCATGTTAGTCAGAGACTGAACCCATAATCTTTCAGCCTGAGATGCTGAGAAAGGTTCTTCCACTGTTGATTCCTCTATAACTTTATCAACCTCACCTGATCCCCTTCAGGTAGGTCGATCTCTGGGACTGTTCCTCCACTAACAGGCACTCTGCAGGAGGAGACGGAGATCGGACGCGCTTTTCCTGTGACAGGGAAGCAGCGATCCTTGCTGTTAATCTCTCTTCCAATCCTCCCAGAGTTGAGGATAAAACCTCCTCTGTTATATATACAGGAGCAGGTGGACTGGGGACAGCCGCAGTACCAGGTACTCCTGCGGGGTTCCTACGGCTACTGACCTCTGATATTTCAGGGGAGATTGGCGCAGTACAGCATGCCCAAAATCCTCAGAGCCCGATGGAGACCCCTTTCGCTTCTTGGAAGATTTATTTCCAGAGCGTCTGGACGACATATCCTATAAGCACAAAGCTGAGGTATTCCCGTCGTCATACACCAATTTTGCTGGTAATAGTCTAACACAGTTGCTGCTATATACCAGCTGGTGTCCACTAAAGTGTCTTTCTATGGGGATGCCTGCATCAACCGCCTCTGTGTGCCACCGTTTTGTTGCTAGCTCTGCTTGCATCCAGCTGACACTTGTACTGTGTCTTTTACACATGCTGGGATGCCTGCACATGCGCAGAAGCGCCGCGGCGCGCATCGAGCATCATCCACCCGCCCCGCCCTTTTTTTTCACAGGAGGCGCGTGCACGCGCCCGCGCGCGCGCCCGTGCGCCATTGGCGCCCTTTTCGAAACCAAGCAGGGACTAGGAGCCAGGGCCCTTTTTGCCGGAGGGCCTGTGCGGTGGATGAGCGCAGCAACAGGGCAGAGGAAGTGGATTCCCACAGAGAACTTACCAACTGCCTGGATCTTTTGACTTGAGAAAACCAAAGATCCACATGACAAGAAAAAATGGACCACAGCGGCCTCTAGTGGTTTAACACAGGTACCGCGGTCCTCTTTTTTTTTTTTTTTCTTGACTACTATTAAAATTTTACATTTTCCAGTAGTTACAGGCATACACAGATATTAGCGGGAATACCATTAGGTAACAGACAGAAAGACAAATTAGGCTTGGGGGTCCCCCAATAGAACCAAGTTCCTGGGGGCCCCCACTTACCTGTTCCCCGCCGCAGGACTCTGTTTGGTCCACAGAAGCCCAAACTTCACCTATCACGGCAGGCATTGTAATTAAACCTTCAGGGACCGGGTTCCCAATGATTCCACTCCCCTGGACCTGTATAGCACCCTGCACAGAAAACATCTTGGTCGTGGGTATGACCAGAGCTCTGGATCCCAGGGTCCAGCCCTCCTAAGAGAGGCATTACAGGCAAAACCTTGCTCTTCTGTTGCAAGGCCCGGGTACCGACCGTTTAGCTATGAAGCTTTTTTGGTGGGATCCGGAACAGCTTACTAAGGCCCGTAAAAGAACCTGTACGCAAGCCCAGGAAAACACATGTTACTCTTTGGCCAACACCTTAGACACTGGCAAAAAACTGAGGTGCTCCCGGATGGGAGGGGCTTATATAGGGGAGGGTACTTCCGGTTTGGAAGTTGCCAGTGCCAGCACCTGAAGGTAAACTATATAACCCATTAGTAATGACTAAGTCGCTCTGTGTCCCGTGATGTACGAAAAAGAAAAAGGTTTAATAGAAAGGAAAAGGTGTTAATTCTACAAATGCGTGTTATTACTATTATCTTGTTAATATAAGGGATAAAAATTATTAAAGCATAAGTATGCTCATTGTTATGTATAAGGTTGAAGAAAATCAATAAAGAAAATATAAACAAACAAAAAAAAAATATTAACCCTTTGCTAGTTAAACTTTTGTTCAAAACATGGCTTCAAAATCAGATCCCCGCACAGCCTGACCATCACTGTTCCTCTCTGTGACATGCACAGCCCCCCCAACTTCTACACATCCCCATCCCAGATAGCAAGGATAACTGGCCATAAATTTGTGGCAGTGTTGAATTGTAAGTCTTGTTAACATTTTCACCGGCAAGTTGTACACTTGCAGAATACTTGAAGCACAAGTTTTAGTTGACACTTTTCCAAATTTAAGCAAATTTGCATGGCAAGTCTCTAGCAAGAGCAACGTTGCAGTGGTGAGTCTACAACAAGAGCTCTGCAAGTCTACAGCATGAAAATTCAGCCACAGTGACCCCCTGTGGTGGGATGACAATTGCACAACATAATTGAACGAGAACTTTCAGCAGACTTGCAGACTGTTTGGAAAGAAAGTTGATGTGGAGTCATGCAATGCAGACTTTCTGCAAATTTGCATCAAACTTGCAAAGCCTGCCATGTCTAGCAATAGCTTAGCAAGTCATTTTCAAACTTGCAGCACAATTGCTTGCTATCTGGGATGTAGCTACCTGTCACATGGTCAGCAGTCAGTGGTGTGTGAGGAAGAGGACAGCATCACGGCTCCCAAAAGAAAGAGAATGGTGTTTTCTAATGAGGAAATGGCAGCTCTGTATGATTCTTCAAATGCAAGTGCAGGTGGTGAGCGTGAGTCTCTTTTTTCTTGGGGTGAAAGCTGGATATACCCGTTAGTCACAATGGCCTTAAGGGTATAAACCCGATTGGATTGTACACCTGTTTTTTGCCTGATTGCAGCTTGATTTCCCTGCTTTAATGGTCACGCATATGGAACTAACTGAAGGGGTGTAAATCTTAAATCCAAGAATATATATCGGCCGGTGAATTATTTGTTCAATATTCATACCAGTTGCCACAGGAATTCTGTCACACACTGCCCTTTTTTGATTGGTCAAGGCCAATAAGGGAAGTGCTGGACTTAGAGAGCTTCCAAAGAACAGCAACTAAATTAATAAGGGGACTGGAGGACCTCAATTACGAGAAACGACTACAAGCACTAAATTTATTCTCGCTGGAGAAGAGACGCTTGAGAGGGGATATGATAGCGATTTACAAATACAGTTAGTGTGTTCACTTATTGTGACTCTAATGCCGTGTACACACGCTCGGAATTTCTGATGGAAAAAGTCAGACGGAATTTTTTCATCAGATATTCCGACCGTGTGTATGCCCCATCGGACTTTTTCCGTCGAAAATTCAGACGGACTTAGAAAGAGAACATGTTCTCTTTTTTTCAGCCGGAAAATTTTTCTAACGGAATTTCCGTTCGTCTGGATGCAATTCCGACGGACTAAAAACCACGCATGCTCAGAATCAAGTCGACGCATGCTCGGAAGCATTGAACTTAATTTTTATCGGCTCGTCGTAGTGTTGTTGTACGTCACCGCGTTCTTGACAGTCGGAATTTGGTGTGACAGTGTATATGCAAGACAGCTTGAATGGAATTCCATCGGAAAAACCCGTCTGAGTTTATTCCAACGGAAAATCCGACTGTGTGTACGGAGCATAAGTGTAAAGTGTTAGTTTAGTGTTAGTATTAACAGTATTATTGTTTAACACAGCATTATATAACATTTAGTGCTGTAAACAGTCCTAAATACTTTTTTTTCTTTGGTTCCTGCATGTTTTTTTGTCTTTTCTTTCTTGTCCCCTGCCTGACACCTTTTTTTTTAATTGTCAGCCAAAGTTTTTCTGACTGTGATGCTAGTGTTACCCCTTTTTTATGTTATTAAATTTTTTATTGTTTTTACATTTCTATCAGCATCAATCCTCAATTTAAAGTGCACCAAACACCAATTTTCATTGAAATTTGGGTAATGTCTGGGAGGCCAACAAGAAGAGGCAGACATTCCCATGCCACTATGAGGGGGCCAGTAGCGTACACATTTCCCAGTATCTATAAAATTTGGGTAATGTCTGGGAGGCCAACAAGAAGAGGCAGACATTCCCATGCCACTATGAGGGGCCAGTAGCGTACACATTTCCCAGTATCTATAAAATTTGGGTAATGTCTGGGAGGCCAACAAGAAGAGGCAGACATTCCCATGCACTATGAGGGGGCCAGTAGCGTCTGTGTCCCAAGGCAAAGGTGGACGTGGTCCATCCTCAGACAGGACACCTTTATCTCTGTTTAGTGATGTTGCCCATGCTATCCAGCCACAGCATGTAGAGGAGGTGGTGGACGGGCTTACTAATCCATCCTCATCCTCTATGACCCAAGCTGGCACTAGTGCGCAGTCCGCTGCAGCTGCCAGAGCAGTTTATTCTGCCTCCTTGTCCACAGTTACCCCTGCCATAGCACCAGTATCATGCATGGAGGAGTCAGCTGAATTATTTGAACACAGCGTTAGCCACTTGCTTCTTGAGAATGCACAGACATTACTTGATTCGATGTTGGTTCTGAGGTAAAGGAAGGGAGTAACATGAGCCTACAGAGAGGGGAGAACACTGATAAACAACAAATTGGCAGTCATGTTCCCCCAGCCTCAGCGTATTGCCAAGTTGGCTCCAGTGATGATGAGAATGGAGGGGGTGATGATAATGAGGTATATTAATAAAACAGTGCAGCACAAAAAACGATATAAGATAATAACATTAAAAAGTCCATATAGGTATCAAGAGTCCATATGTGAATAAGAGATGACACAGCAGATAATCACAGCATTCGATGTGGATGAAAACAGGTGACCAAAAAGAATCCCTCCACCACACAGATTGGCATCTCACCTTACAAATTAGACCTGCAAGAGGTCATCAGGCATGGAATCTCACAGAAAACTAGACATGTGCGATTAGTTTCGTACGAATCGAAAATTCGTCCAAATTTTTCAAAATTCGTACATTTGTACGAATTCGAATTACGAATTTTTACGGATACGAATTCTGTACGAAATACGAAGTTTCGTTTACGAATTTCGTTTACGAATTTCGAATCCAAACTACCAAATAAGACATGAAGATTCGACAAAGTGATAGGTAAATATTTTTTTGGTCGAATGTGACTAACCTTAACTCTATTAGTCCAAGATTATTCTACATAGAGAGAAAAGATTCGACATAGAGAGAAAAGATTCGACATTATAGAGAGAAAAGATTTAACATTATAGAGAGAAAAGATTTGACATAGAGAGAAAAGATTCAACATTATAGAGAGAAAAGATTCTTGACAATTCAACATGAACGACGAAGATTCGACAAAGCATCGAAAAACATACAAACATCGAATCTGTCATTGAAGGCTTATGGTGTCTGTCGAAAGTTATAAGAAGATTCGACGGAGCAGCTAAACTGTACGACGCCGCAATCGTACATTTCCGGACAAATCGTTTGTTCGTTCCGGTCGAATCGTTTGTTATACGTGTCGTACGAAATTCGTATTTCGTACGAATCCGAATTAAATTCCGTACACAAATGACGAATTACGATTTTTTTTTAATACGAAATGGAACGAAACGGAACGAAACAAATTTTTTGACATCTCCCATTCCTACAGAAAACATCCTGCTAATAAGCATCCAGTCAGCAAATAGCAGCACAGCATTCGGCATTAAGATCATGAAGCAGGGGGGCGTGACCGGATGTGATTGCGGCAGGACGTGTCTGCCCGGAGCTCCGGCTTTCATCCGGCTCTATATCCTGATTGCAGCTGACTAAATATCCGGTACTCGGTGCTGCACTGCTCCGGTGAAAGGGGAACTGCCGCGGCACCTAACGATGCCATCCTCGGCTTCGAAGAAGCAGCAGAAGCACCTTAATCAGCCACCTTTAGAACAGAGGCAGTTGCGCTCTCAGAGCAATATGGCGCTTGGCTCCGCCCACGCCATCTTGGTTCCTGTTAACTCGACACAGCGCGCCAAACCACAGATCTCCAGGATGACGCAGCCAGTGAGTATGGCGTCGCAGGTACAGGAGGCACCATCTCCCTTGCCGCAAGAAATAGAGGTGGATACGGCAGCCATAACAGGTCCAATCCTGGAAGCTATTGCGGCTTCTAAAACGGAGCTTATGACACGTATTGACTGTTTGGCCTCGGAGTGTAACCTTATCCGGCATGATCTGGACAAGATCAGAGGCAGGCTATCCACAGCGGAGGATCGCATCTCTGGAGTGGAGGACGCTGCCCATACTCAGGGTTTTCAACTCGGGGAGCTGAAAGATATGGTCCGGTTCTTGCAGCACAGAGCAGATGACGCCGAGGACCGCCAGAGAAGAAACAACATAAGAGTTGTGGGGTTACCTGAAGGGGCTGAGGGGGTAGCCAC
This sequence comes from Rana muscosa, assembly GCA_029206835.1. NCBI lineage: Eukaryota > Metazoa > Chordata > Amphibia > Anura > Ranidae > Rana > Rana muscosa. The sequence continues at coordinate 361,374,362 of CM055118.1, read as the reverse complement.
TACTACTTTTGCCGAGCAGTTCTTCAAATCACTGCTGGCTTTAGGGGATCTCCCCCCCCACATATGTTGCTGAGAGGGCACACAGGGTCCCCACTGGAGCTCGGCCATCGGGTGCCCCACCTCGTCCTTTTCTGGTCCGGTTCCTAAACTATAGGGACCGTGACATGTTACTGGCGGAGGCAAGAAAACATAAGGAGCTGAAATATGACAACGCACGCATCATGCTTTTTCCGGATTTCTCGGCGGAGACTCAGAGGAGGCGTCGCTCCTTTACAGATGTGAAAAGAAGGCTCAGAGAGAAAGATCTGAAATACAGTATGTTGTACCCCAGCCGTCTCCGAGTGCAGCACAAGGGTTCAGTAAAGTTCTTTGAAACTCCACAGGATGCCTGCGACTGGTTGGACCAGAATCCGTGATGCCGTACGAGGTTTACCTGTCCACCTTGTTACTGTTATGATTTTTCTATTTTTATTTTCTGGTCTGTTGTTTTTTGCAAGGGAACTGCCTGTCTACTCCTGTAGACTTACTCTATTTTCCCCTTCTCTTTTTGGGGCATCAGGCATTGCTATACTCTCAGGATCAGAGTCAGGGGGCAAGATGTTTTCTTTTGCTATTTTTTTTCCCCTGGGACCCCAGTATTATGGCTGAAATCCGGAGCCCTTGGATCTGCTTTATTGTGGGGCCACCATCTCACTATTCCTCTGTGAGTGCTCTTTTTCAGAGATGCACAAATGTGGCAGCTGCATTGTACTTTTGTGGTAACGACTACACAATGGTACATTCCCACGGTTCAGGTTGTACCCACAAGGGGTTCTTTGTGCACGGTCAGCTGCTACTTCTATATCATGGACAGCCGTAGGAGTCTGGTGCGACTGGCACAGATTTTTTTATTTTTCCAGCTTCAAATGCCGAACTGTCAACGCTTCAGGTTGAACTCCTACAGGTTTGTTTGTTTTGGGACTAAAGCTGCATACCGGAAGATTTTTGTTTTTGTTCAGGTTTTGGATTTCATGTTGATTTTGTATTTTTTTGGTAGATTAGTAGTTTGTGGTATGACAGCAGGGGTGTTTTTTTGTTTTTCTGACCAAGGCCATGGAGCTTCTCCCGGATTTGCACAATTACTGGCTGAAATGTGTATGTCCTCCTATATGATAATTGCAACTGTTTTCCCTCCGCTAACTGTTTTCATGTGGTTATCATATCTCTTTGATTTTCATAATGGATAGTAAACTTAAAATACTTTCCTGGAATGTCAGGGGTCTAAATAATAAATTTAAGAGGGCTGCAGTTTTCCAATACCTCAAACGGGTCAAACCACATGTTGTCCTCTTACAGGAAACTCACTTGGAGGGCAGTACGATTTTGTCGTTACGCAAGCCCTGGATTCAAAGGGCGGTTCACGCTACCTATTCCACATACTCTAGAGGGGTTTCCTTGCGAATTTGTAAGGCAATTCCATGCACAATACATCAAGTGTTTACTGACTCGGGAGGTCGATATGTGGCAGTCCTCTTGGAAATATTCTCTCATAAAATCCTACTGGTGAATGTATATTTGCCCCCTCCTTTCAAGGTTAATTTACTATGTGATTTGTTGGTAACATTGGCCCCGTATCTCCATCTGCCGATACTTTTCATGGGGGATTATAATGCCATCTTAGACCCGGTGCTGGACTCCTCCAATGCTGGGAGACCGGCCTCGGCGGATCTCTGCTCCTGGATGTCGATGGCGGGTCTGACTGAACTGTGGAGGTGGAAGCATCCGGATACGGTATCCTACTCGCATCTGTCTTACACTCACAAATCTTCCGCTAGGATTGATTTGGCGTTTGGCAATGCTTCCATTCTGCAGTATGTATCTGAGGTGAACTACTTACCTGGGGGAACTTCGGATCATAACCCACTTATGGTCACTATGGCCTTTCATGTGAAGAAAAGGGTAGGGGGGTGGAGATTGTCACCAGGTTGGTTGTTAGAGGATCAAGTGCTGGCTCAGATTCAACAATCCACAGACGCCTACTGGGAGGCAAACGAGGGATCGGCTGATCCCTCGGTGGTATGGGATGCTTTCAAAGCAGTGGCAAGAGGGGAGTGTATTTCCGCAATAAAGTCAGTCAGGAAGGATCATATCCAGGAGAGTGAGCTTCTCATGGCTCATGAGCGAGAGAGTGCTAAAGTAAATGCAGACTCTCCCTCAGAGGCCAATTATGTATCCTTACTGGAAGCTAGACGCTTAGTAGCATTACATTTCACGGATCTGGCGCACACTGAGGTGCGTCAGAGGGCAGAAACGGTGTTCGCTGAGGGTGACAAAAATGGCAAGTTGTTAGCTAACCTTGCCACTGACCAAAAAATACCAGTTAGTATACCGGTGATACGGAATAAAGGGGGGACCTTGATTACGGATCCCACAGACATATTAAGGGAATTTGTTCAATTTTACTCGTCCCTGTACTCGCCTATCCCTTCTTACGATCCCTCGGAACTGAATGAGTTGTTGCTGAGCCTCTCCATACCGAGATTGTCAGATACTGATGCTATTATGTTAGATGAACCTATTTCTGTATTGGAAATTGAAGCAGCTATGCTCGCTTTTCCCCCACAGAAGGCGCCGGGTCCGGATGGATTTCCGGCGGATTTCTACAGAGCGTTTAGGTCCCGATTGGCCACAAGACTAAATGTGCTCTTTCGTCACTGCTGGGAGCGGGGGGCCTTGCCAGCGTCAATGATGGAGGCCTACATGGTGCTCCTCTTGAAGCCGGGGAGGGACCCACTACAATGCTCATCATATCGACCGATTGCGTTGCTAAATGTAGATCTGAAGATCCTTGCTAAAGTGCTGGCGTCAAGGTTGGCCAGGGTAATTTCGTCCCTGGTGGACATTGACCAGACGGGCTTCATACCCGGCATGTCGACGGACACTAACTTGAGGAGGTTGTTCACGCATATTCAGCTAGGTACCACTGACTCCCTGGCCAAGGTAATTGTCTCGATAGATATAGAGAAAGCATTTGACTCGGTTGACTGGTGCTACATGCATGGGGTGTTGGAGGGAATGGGCTTTGGACCCGGTTTCCGTCGATGGATCACTCTATTGTATACTAATCCTCGAACAGCGATTCGGCTCGGTACAACAATCTCTGAATTTTTTCCGTTAGGTAGGGGTACTAGGCAGGGGTGTCCACTCTCCCCCTTTCTTTTTGCATTAATGATGGAACCAATTGCTAGAGCACTTAGGCGCTCCAGTGGGGTGGGGGGTATCCGAGTTGGCTCAATTACAGAATGTGTAGCACTATATGCTGATGACTTGCTCCTATTCCTTAGGGACCCTGGGCCCTCCCTCAGGGCTGTTTTGCAGATCTTAGATTTATTTGCCTCCTTTTCGGGGTTGCGGGTGAACTGGAGCAAGTCATCTATTTTGCCGCTGGGCCCTGAAGCACAGATGCTTAGAGATAACGACTTACCGTTGCAGTGGGTCTCTACTATTACCTACCTGGGTGTCAGAATAACTGCCCATATTGGAGATTATATGGCTTTGAACCTTCTCCCGCTGGTGTCTGGCCTCAGACAAAAAACTCAGGTCTGGCGGAAACTGCCTCTCTCCCTGATAGGGAGAATAAGTCTTCTCAAAATGAAATTCCTACCAGTACTCCTATACTTCCTGCGTCACTCTCCAGTGTGGATTCCCAAAGATTTCTTTAAAACATTGAATAGTATAGTGGGGGCTTTTCTTTGGTCTCCACAATCCCCTCGTATTAGTATTTCGGTCCTGCAGGAGCCCCTGGGGCAGGGGGGTTGGCGCTTCCGGACTGGCAAAAGTATTATCTGGCTGGCCAGATGGTGTTTGCTAGGCGCTGGCTGCTGGCTGATGACGGCGATTCGGCCACGGTCCTGGAAGCGGCTCATTTGGGATCATATGAGAGCTTATGATTGCCCTTATTTAGGGGTCCCAGGTCCAGTCTCCATTTAACAGTCTCTATGAAGGCCACCATTAGGGCCTGGGAGGTCACTACTGCTCTGATGTCACCTTCCTATCTGGGAGTTTCGCCTTCGGCCCCTCTCCGGTTGAACCCAAACTTATCAGATTTTTGCTCCCTCCCGGATCCAATGATTTGGGCTTGTGGGGGGATTAAAGTGTTAGAGGATATTACTAGGGAAGGTGAGCTTATTTCTTTTGATCAATTAAAAGCAAGGCATGATTTGCCAAATTCCTTCTTCTTTCGCTATCTGCAGCTGCGCCACGCTTTTCAGGCGCAGTTCAGTGGCCAAAGAGTCGAGTCCCTTCCATCCCCACTGGAGACCCTTTTGAAAGACAAAGACCTAGCCAAACCTCTGTCCACTGTTTACAAATCCCTATTTAAAAAAATACCGTTGGGGGTAACTAGGTGTAGAGAGAGGTGGGAAAGGGAAATTCCAGAGATACAGGGGGAGGATTGGGAGGATATGTGGGATCGCCCATTTAGACATTTGGTTTCTGCTAGAGATCGTCTAATACAGTTCAAATTTCTGCACCGTATATATTTCACTCCTGCTAGGCTTTCTCGTATATATCCTACCACCAGTGGTCAATGTTGGAGGTGCACATACTCCCCGGCAGATTCGGAACATGTTTTCTGGACGTGCCCACGGATTCAGACCTTTTGGTCTGGGGTGGTGGAGTGCATGTCGGAGGTGCTTGGAGCTCCGGTCCCCCTGGCGCCCAGGGTTTGCCTCCTGGGTTTGGTGGAGGGGGTGGTTCCATCATTGGCACACCGCACATTGCTAATTATTGGGATGTTTTATGGCAGAAAGGCTATTTTATTAAAGTGGAAGAACGCTAGTGCCCCCACACTCTCATTCTGGAAAGGTCTGGTTAACTCAGTTATACATCTATATAAGGCTACGTACAGGGCACGTGGATGTGGGAAAAAGTTTGACAAGGTCTGGCAGGCATGGCTGGATTCTTCTGCAACAGTAGGCTGATCTGATCAATGGAATTGACGGTCGGTCAAAGATAGCATGATTATAAATTTACTACTGTATAGCTGACATGTGTTCCACATGGTTTTCCTGGTGAATATAGGCTCTTTAGGAGGATAGTGGATATAATAATAGGAGGACGGACTGTGATGTTAGGATTGATGCAAGAATGTCTTATGTGTTATATATATAACGGCGGCCTTGGTCGGGATGGGGGGGGGGGGAAAGGGGGTTATAGTTATAGATGAACTATGTTAGTTCTGGTAGAGTGGGCCTTGCATGGCCGCGGTCGAGAGGGTATGTTGCCTACTCGAGTATGTGTTTTAATGTTGTACTGTACTGTACTGTAAGAAAATCTAATAAAAAGAATTTATAAAAAAAAAAAGATCATGAAGCAGGATCCTGAGCTTACTCCACCGTACTCCACCGTACATATATGGATAAAAACAGAAACGATCTAGTGCTCTCTGAATCCAATAGTTTATGGATAAAATAAAACATAGATGGCTACTCACATGTAATAGCACTCAATTGCAAGTGCCGACAGATACAGCATGTAATGATATAAACAGCGGTGAACGCGGGATACGTCTGACGTGGCTCCTCCCCCGTATGTGTTACATCAATGGGCGTGACTTCATCAGCGTGGGGCAGGAAAGCACGCAGACGTACCGCTGATAGCATTATTTATAGTATTATTTTATGGCAACCGTCAGCAATTAGCACACCCTAATAGAAACGGCCTATCAGGACTCATCTATCATAAGAGACAAACATATCTTTTTTCTAATTGGAGACAATTGCTATAGACATTATATTCGCCAACTCAGTCGTAGGGAATCATTATGGATTTTTGAAACCAAGGTTTTGTCGCTCGCTGGTTTAAATGTGGATTTTGATTTAAATTGCTTTTTTCTTTTTTTTTTTATATCAATAATTTTTATTGAGAGTATAAAGCATACAAAGGATAAAGACTTTTAGCGAACAAGAAGTAAAGAGATATAAATAATATAGTAAATAATACAAAATAATGTAGAGCTGAGTTAGAAAGGAACACAGTCCCCTGATGTATTAGACCATTCGTTAAGCGTATTAAGTAGTCCTGTACCAAGTGGGGAGGGGACAATGGTTGATTCCCACAAACTATGGCCGACCACTAACAATCTCTCTGTTTGGTTGCAGTGATCAACCCACTACAATCCCTGAAGTCCCCTCCTTTGTATAATAGTATAGGCAGTGCGAAATGCCACTATTCCTATGAAAAATCATGTTTCTCGTAACTACTTCATTAGGAACCAAGAAAGAAAAATAAAATCAAACATATGAAATAACTTTAAGATTAACCAAAGTTGAAACGTATCCCCTATTTAGCTCACGTTAGTTTAATTGCTTGTCATACCAGTCATGCCAAGGTGCCCATAACTTGGATATCTTGTCAAATTGCCCTCTCGCTGAAGCATGGAGAGTCTCGTATGTACTGTGTGTTTGTACAGTAGTTATAACTTCTTGAAATTTTGGGGCTCCAATGTTCTTCCAGTGTCTAAGTAGAGTAAGGCGTGTAGCCATTAATATATGTGCTGTTACAGTCCTATGTGCCACAGGTACTAATTCCAAGTCCAGAGAGAGTATGGCCAACTCGGGGCGTAAAGGTAAAGTGATATGTGATATAGTTTGTATTAGTCTCTCAATCTGAGCCCACAGAGGTTTAACCCTTGGGCATGTCCACAATATGTGGAACAGTGTGCCCCTCTCTCCACATAGCCTCCAGCACTCTGAGGTAGTACCCGGGAAATTTTTTGACAATCTATGTGGGGTAAGGTACCAGCGAAGCAGGATTTTCTGGTGCAATTCCCATAAGTTTGTACTCTTTGTAGTAGTTAAATGAAGTTTAATTGCCCTTTCCCAATTTTTAGCAGTGAATGTCAGACCAATGTCTTTTTCCCATGCCAAAATGTTTGGGGTTTTAATTAATGTATCCTTGCTCTGTAGCGCCCTGTAAATGATTGATATACCTTTGGAACCTTTTGTGTCTTGTTGGTAAAAATCAGTTAGTTTCTTTGGAAGTTGGGTAAACAAATTGGGGGTCTTCCTTATTACTTGAGTTAGTTGAATATATCTATAATGCTCCCTCAGTGGCAGTTTAAATTCTTCTTGTAGTAAGTGAAATGGTTTAATTTTGGAGTGAGTGATTATATCTTCCAAATGGTGAATACCATGTAAGTTCTATGTGTTGAGATTTATATCTGGAATAATATGACGGACTGCCATTATGTTAAGGTTCAGGGGAACCTGCTCTTCCTCCCATGATTGCGCTGTGCAAAGATGAGCCCATGCCCTCAATGAAGCTAGTATGGGTGGCGATAGATTCCTGTCTAGATATTTGCAGTGACGAGCTGTCATCAAAAAGTCAGCCAAGTCGTCCTTCTGTATTTGTATGGCTTCTAGTTTTTTCCATAAGTGGGTGCAGTTAGGTCTTAGCCAGGCTTTAATCTGGGCTAATATTGATGCAAAATAATAATCCTGCAGTATAACATGCCTATGCCCCCCGCCGCTCTATTTCTCACTAGTTTGCTAAATGCGCACCTTGCCTTCTTCCCCTGCCACAAATATCTGTTCAGGATCGACCGAAGGGAGGCAAAGTACGCAGTAGGTAAAGGTATCGGAAGGGTCCTGAACAAATACAGCAGCTGAGGCAAGACCATCATTTTAAAGGCCGCTAACCTACCCAGCCAGGACAATTCAGAATGAGTCATTTTGTTCAGTTTGTTTTGAAAGGAGTTCAGGAAAGGTGTGTAGTTAGCATGGAGCAGCTCAGCCGTGTCCTTAGTTAGTGTTATGCCCAGATAACCTATGCCTCCATCTGACCACACATAAGGGTACTTGTTCTGTAGTTCTATTTTAGTTTCTGGAGCTAAACCCAATCCCATCAGATAGGATTTTGTTTCGTTTACCTTATAGTAGGAAACTAATGAGAAGGTCTGTAGTGCATCGTGAACACTGGTCAGGGAATCATCTACATTAGTTAAGAACAAAATTACGTCATCGGCAAATAGACTTATGACATGTTTCCTGTTGCCTACGTGCAAACCTGCTATTTGGGGGTGTCCTCTCATGTGTATGGCCAGAGGTTCCATTAACAAATTAAAAATGAGTGGGGATAAGGGGCACCCTTGACGCGTGCCATTCGTTATGTCAAAGGGAGTCGACAGAGCACCTGCTATGTAAACTTGAGCTGAAGGAAGTGTGTATAACGCCTTTATTGCAGAAAGTATGAGGCCCCCAAAGCCGAACCTGCTCAGCACCTCTGTAAGGTATCCCCAATGAATTCTATCAAACGCCTTCTCCGCATCCACTGAGAGAAGCAGAGAAGGCGTTCCCCTCCGGTTAGCAATGTGTATAAGGTTGACTAGTCGCCTAGTGGCATCAGCTGTTTGTCTCCCTTCAGTGAATCCAGATTGATCTATATCCACAATGTCAGGTAGGATATCTACCAGTCTAGTAGCGATGAGTTTGGCATAGATCTTGACATCATTATTCAGTAATGATATTGGCCTAAAGTTTTGTGGTACATCTGGAGATTTCCCTGGTTTAGGCAAAGCTATGATTGTAGCAGTTAGCATTTCAGGAGGGAAAGAGGAAGATGCAGCAGCTAAGTTGAACGTTTCGGTGAGATGAGGGCAAAGAATGTCCTGAAATGTCTTGTAGTACTCCCCTGTAAAACCATCTGGGCCGGGCGATTTGTTGGCGGGAAGAGCCTGGATCGTCTGTTTTACCTCTAGATCAGATATTGGGGAATTAAGGCTCTGGAGGTGTTCCTGTGTGAGTTTGGGGAAATTGAGTTTGTCTAAAAATGCGTCAATAGCCTCTTTTGTTGGCTGTGGTGTGGAAAGATCGTCTTTTAGGTTATATAATGAACTGTAGTATTGGCTAAATGCGTCAGCTATTGCTTGGGGGTGAGTTTGCTTGACCTGCGTTTTTGGTTGTAGAATATGGGAGATTTGGGTTCTGGTTCTGTGACCCTTTAGTTTGTTGGCCAGCAGTTTGCCTGCTCTGTTTCCACTGGTGTAGTATGCTAGTTTTAACCTTCTAGAGGTCTTTTCAAAATCGTCAAGAAATTTTAGCCGTAGTTCTGTGCGGAGTTGTGTTACTTGGTCAGACAATATGTGGGATGGGTTAGCTTTGTTTCGTCTGTCTATGTCTTCAATTTTGGATAACAATTGTACGGTTTGCTGCTGCATTTCCCTCTTGTATCTCGCCCCCTGCTGCATCATCACCCCCCTCATCACTGCCTTATGTGCGTTCCAAATAACAAAAGGATTTGCCACTGAACCTTGATTTACATCAAAGTATTCACTCAGTTTTCCCTGGATGTATGACCTGATCGGACCTTCCTGCAGTAGGCGATGGTTGGCTCTCCATAGGTAAGTAGATTTTTGAGAAGAAGGGTTTCCTATTGTTAAGCAAACCGAGGCATGGTCCGACCATGTGATACTATTAATCTTTACCGACTTACATTTCATCAATAACCATCTGTCAACCAAAAATAAGTCAATTCTACTATAAGACCTATGACAATTAGAGAAAAAAGTATAGTCTCTTTCATTTGCGTTCAAGCATCTCCAAGAGTCATATAGGTTATGTTTTTGTAGGGACGTCAACAGGGATGGGGGCTTCCTCTTTGGTGAAGAGGTGGAGTCAACATCTGGGTCTGGTGTGATGTTGAAATCCCCACAAATAATTAACATTCCCTTCTGCACCTTCCTCACTTTTTTCACAATCCTGTGAAAAAATTTAATTTGTCTCACATTTGGTGCATATACATTCGCCACAGTGTAAGTGACGGAATTAATGTCACAGATCAATATTATGAAACGTCCCTGAGGATCACATATAGCTTCATGTAGATGAAAAGAGACTGTGTCTCTTATTGCTATCATCACTCCCCTTGTCTTTGAGGGCGCATTTGCTTGATAGACGTGGGGAAACTGGGGATGTGAGCATTTAGGAGGCGAGTCCTGCAAAAAGTGGGTCTCCTGGACACACAAAATGTCACAATGTTGATGCAAGGCCTCCTTCCACAGAGATCTCCGCTTGGCAGGGTGATTAAGACCCTTGGAATTTAGAGTCATAAACTGTACCGCCATGTGTGGATAATAAAGTTACTTACAGACGGTGGGAGTCGCTGGTTAATCCCTGTAGGTGCACTGCGCGAGATAGGCCTTACGTGCTCACACTTGTCTAAGGGTCTTTCAGCGAGGTATGGGAGGCAGTACTTCTGGCTATTAGGGCATAAGAGAGTTATTTCGATAGAAACATGAAGGAGAAGAAAAAAAAAATTAACAATGGCAACTGGCCAAGTAATAGAGTGCAAAAGTGTGTGACTCATTATCACTCAAGCGGTAGGTGGGGAAAGGGAAAAAGTTCGGAACAGGAATCCGATCCATTCCAACAGGCACTCTATGAAATCATCAAAGTTTAATCCAGGTTAGTTGTGAGAACGAGCGTTTCTGCGGTCAACTGTGCGCCATTCAGGTTCTGGTTTTTTTTATGTGGGTCCCCGCTGGGGTTGTGGTTGATTATCAGGGACAATTCCCCAAGAGTGTAGCATTGACATTCCTTTTGGCCAGGGAGTCTATAACATATTCCTTGTCATCTTTCGTGACTATCAGCTTGGTCGGGAAGCCCCACTTATAGGTCAGTTTGTGATTCCTGAGGGCCTTTGTGATGGTATTGAGATTTCTGCGTTTTTGGAGCGTATACTGCGATAAATCCGCATAGAACTGGAGGTCAGAGTAAGGAGCAGGGATCTGTCCTTTTTGGCGTGACACTGCCATCAGTTGTTCCTTGGTGTGATAAAAATGCAATCTAAGGATCACATCTCTAGGTATAGCATCAGATAGGTATGTGGGCTTCGGGAGCCTATGGATCCTATCCACAGTGAAGTCTAGAGCAGACAGGTCTGGCATAACTGTAGCAAACAGTTGAGCAGCATATCCACGCAGCTCCTGGTTTTTAACAGATTCAGGGAACCCCCTTATCTTCACATTGTTCCTTCTGGATCTATCTTCCATTTCTGCCATCTTAGCTTTCACTGATTCCATATCATCCTCTGACTTCTCACTAGCATCGACCAGGTCATTGATAGTGAAAGCATACTCCTCCATCTTATTCTCTATGTGAGAGACCCTTTCAGCCACATGTCTCAGTTCTGTGCCAAACTTGTGTACGCATGATACCATGTCTGACTGGAGTGAGCTCCTGAGAGACACCAACATCTCTTTCAATACTGTATCTAAGACAGGTTTATCATTTGTGGGGAATGAGTCAATGGAGTCTGGTAAGTCTCTGGTTTCATCCCCTGAATCTATGGGAGAGCTCACCTCATGTCCAGCATCCGCTGCATCCAGCCGGCATCTCGCCTTCTCCGGGCTCCCAGATGAAGGGGTAGCTAGTGGGGAATGTGGGTTCCTCGGTGGGCTGCTTCTTTTCATGTTTATGCCCTTCTGAGATGAGCGCTGGGAAGAGCCTTGTACTGGCGTGGAGGATGAGCCGGCGCCATCTTGTGTAGGCCCCATAGAGAAGAACGCTGTGAGTTTGGTCGGCCGGTTCCCCTCCTTCTTGCGTCTCGTCATGCTGTATGTCCGTTTGCCGGGTCAGCGGGAGCTGAAACGCCGTATTTGGGCAACTTTTGGGTGCCTGGATCATCCGTTACAAGCCGTTGAAGTGCCGCTGGTACCGGAGCTCAGCTACAGCATGTCCTCCTCAGTCTCCGGCTAGCTCCGCCCCTAAATTGCTTTTTTCTAATAGATAACGATACCAATGATTTTTGATTTATTTTTATATTCATTTATCTTTATTTGGGTTCTTTTATATGTTTTTTTTCTTGTATATGCAGGTTATGGTTCTTAATTGATATCTTAATTGATATTTTATATTTGATATTCTATTTTTCAGAGGTGATCGCGGTTGGCATCTATGAACATATATATGTTAGAAGGCCAGTATGCTGGCCTGAATTTATGGGAGGAGCCCGGGGGGCTATTTAACCAGCCCACTCACCTGCAGTCTTCGTTGGTTTCCTGTGAGTGATATGGGATCTCACTGGGCCGACTCTTACCAGCTCACCTCATGTTTGTGAGTTCTGGCGTTTCGATTACAGGGCATTTTGGCGTCTTCGTTCGTGGTCTTCGTCTGTGGTTCCCGCTCACTATCGCAGGTACAATCTTGCAATTAGTAATGCTTCCTGTCCTGCATTCCTTTCTTTAAAAGTCTGCTTCTGAGTTATTGTCTGTCCCATACATACGATTCATTTATAAATCCAAACCTCTGAGTCGCTTTCGGTCATTGTCCAATATCACTCGCCGTAGGTTTCACTGGACGTAAAGATTCACTGTCCATAAGGTTGCCGTCTCTTCCATTTGGAAAAAGAAAAAAAAAAGAGGAAAAAAAAGGGAGACTCCAATTAGTCCCCCCTGCTGCCTCTCTGCACTGGTTAGCCTGGGGGAGGGGTGATTGATTGGTGTTCAGTTTTAGAGTAAAGGGCGGCATACACTATACAACCAATTTGTATTACATTAATTCTATAATCCTCAGTACCGATTCGTAACGGATTCCTTTCGTATATTTACGAACTGATTCAGGTCACATACGTTGCATACTTTCCATCGTTGCCACTTGTGGTTTGCCTTCATGCCGTGTGTTTTAGTTCCCGCGGCGGAACTTGCGTATTGTTTGTACACGTTTTTCTCTCACTTGTTTACCAAACCAAAGTAATTTTTTGTGCGTCATGCATGGCGTAACACCACACTTTTTGGATGTCTTGGACATCCACCATGCTTTTCGTACATCAAGTTTTCAAACTGTCGCACGTAGGATTCGTGCAATTTCTTTGCTTCACGCACTGTTTGCCGGGTAAACCATGTCATCAAAACCCCACTGTGGAACTTGCGAGTCATTAGTCAAGTCTCCATATGCAGCCTTATTTCAGCCTCGGGCAAGACCACAGTCTTGTCGTGCAATTCGTGAACACAAACGCAGAGCTGTTTATCAGTTTAGTTTTGTGCTTTTTTTTTTTCTCTCTTTCTTGTCGTTTCACGCCAAGTAGTAGGCCCATGTCACTTAGAATGCACTGTCTATCATTACAGTTATTTTACTTTGCATTACCCTCAGGCCGAATCTAGTCGCATCAGCGACTCACTGGTTCGTCCCCGCTAGTTTGTCATCTCATTCCATTGATAGTAATTTCACTTGTCTCATCTCGCACACCCTTCTCTCTCCTCATGAAACCCTGCACATAGCTACTGATTTTCTTGCATCGATAGTGATTTCCTCTGCATCATTCTGATATGAATCCAAGTCGCATCCACAATGCACCGATTCTTCCCGGCGGGCCCCAGTTGCTGGCCTCATTTTAGTACATGCTCCAGAGTTCGCTTGTTGTCAGCCGCACATGCGGCGCACCGTCTCGTGCCTAGATCATGGGAGAATTCTGTCATTTACGTCACCATCACGCATCTGAGTTGAATCCACGCACATTCTTATGTGCAGTTTCGTCCCATACGTGTCCCAGTTGCTGGCCTCATTTCAGTACATGCTCCAGAGTTTGCTTGCACCGATTCATGCCTCTGTCATGGAAAATTTCTGTCACTCATGTCACTGCCACGCATCTGATTTGAATCCACGCGCATTTTCGTGTGAAGGTTCGCCAAGCGTGCCCCAGTTACTGGCCTCATCACAGAACATGCTCCAGAGCCAGGCCGTTGTCAAGTCGCACCTGCGGTGCACCGATTCATGCCTCTGTCATGGGACATTTTTGTCTCTCATTGCACTGTAACACATCTGATTTGAATCCACGCGCATTCTTAGGTGCAGCTTCGTCTCAAGCGTGCCCCAGTCGTTGTTGGCCCCATTTCAGTACATGCTCCAGAGTTCGCTTGCTGTTAAACGCACAGTGAACAGCAAGCGAACTCTGGAGCATGTACTGAAATGGGGCCAACAACGACTGGGGCACGCTTGAGACGAAGCTGCACCTAAGAAAATGCGTGGATTCAAATCAGATGTGTTACAGTGCAATGAGTCCGATTCCTGTCTGTCATGGGAAGTTTCTGTCACTCATTTCACTATCACGCATCTTATATCGAATCCACATGCATTTTTGCGTGCAGACTCGTCTTAAGCGTGCCCCAGTTGTTGTTGGCCTCATTTCAGTACATGCTCCAGAGCCGATTGATGCCTCTGTCATGGGACATTTTTGTCACTCGATTCACTGTAACACATCTGATTCAAATCCACGCCCATCCTTAGGTGCAGCTTCGTCTTAAGCATGCCCCAGTCGTTGTTGACCCCGTTTTCAGTACATGCTCCAGAGTTTGCTTGCTGTTAGTCGCACAGTGCCGCACCGATTCGTGTCTGTCATGGGAAATTTCTGTCACTCGTTTCACTGTCACGCATCTGATTCAAACCCACTTGCATTCTCGTGTGCAGGCTCCTCTTAAGCGTGCCATAGTTGTAGTTGGCCTCAATTCAGTACATGCTTCAGAGCCCGGTCGTTGTCAGTCGCACCTGCAGCGCACCGATTCATGCCTCTGTCATGGGACATTTTTGTACTAATTTCTCCGACACGCTCCACCTTCCAATCCACTCACTTATATAATAAGGCAGTGCAGCGCTGAACAAGTCCATAAATCAAAAGACAATCCCAGTGATCTTCTAGAGTGATTTATAGAATCAGAAACATGCAGATGATGATCTGAACACAGTGAGAGACCTCCACCAGTAATAAGAATGGCCGCTCACCTCCCAAAGTGGACCCTTTGGTTATAGAGGGTCACAGATACCTTCCCATATGGGTATATACGTCTCAGGCATGTATTGCAGCTCCGGGATGGTTGGATGACAACAGCAGATGGGCCGGATCACAAATGACTCCAATGAGGTGTGTCTGTGAGATATATATATATATATATATATATATATATATATATATATATATATATAAGAAAGGCAGACCATAGTGTTCTCTGCATATAAAAGGATATTTAATAAAAAAGTGCACTTGCATGTAAAAGGCACTAAACCAGTGCCGAGTGTAACAGCGTGTATGAAACAACAGATGCAGTCTGTCGTTGCAGTCTGTCGTGTTCAAATTAGCTAGTCAAACCCCTCACCACTCGTCACCTGTCATTTCTCCTCCTGGTCAGTCAAGTAGGTCCACCCTGCACCAGGTTGGACGTCATTTTCCCCAAAAAAATAAATAATAAATAAATAAATAAAATACGCTTACTTTACCTAACTGACCCCCCTGCACCACCACCAAAAAAAAAAAATATATATGTATGTATACCAAGCACTTACCAACAGCCGATCTGAATCTAGTCGCAACATCGGCCCTAGCATTCAGATCCTCAGCAATCACAAACCCCTTCAACCACTAACACCATCAGCCGATCTGAGTCTAGTCATATCATCAGTGCAACGACTCGGATCATGAGCTCCCTCGTTACCTTACATCTACAGCCGATCCAAATCTAGTCGCATCATCGGCGCAACGATTCGGATCCTCGGCAATACAAACTTCACCGACCGATCTGACTCCAGTCGCAGCGCCGGCTCAAAGTTTAAGATCCTTTACAAACCAAACCCCACCGGTGCTCACACCTCAGCCCGATTTGAACTATTCGCATCAGTGATACCAATAAAGTGGTACTTACGATTCAGATCCCTGGCCTTATGTCCGTTATCAAGCATAAACATTTACATCTCACTCCATCTGCATGTACAATGTTGCACACGGTCATTCCTACATACTCAAAATTTCCGCTAAATTTGTTTTTACCTTTCCAATAAAGCGGCTTAATTGCAATCGCTGCAAGCATTTCTGCAAACGACTCAAATCGGTCACTCATCTCCAGTAGCAACTCGGCTGCTCACCTATTCTCTGTCGTGCTAAACACGCAAACTAGCTTTCACTACGTTTGTCGTTCCTTAAAGCCGACCCGCATCAGGTCAGTTCTCCAAGACTTCACTCGTACATGGGGGTGTACTAGGGAGCAGCTTCAGTCTCTCCCGGGAATGCTCAATTTGCAGCAAGGATAATTCCCCAGGGTCGATCTTTTGTATCACGCCTCCTGGTCTTCCTCTCCCAGACACAGGACACCGATCAGATCCTTAACTTTGACACCGCGGCAGTAGCGGACCTGTCAATATGGGAGGAGTTCCTTACTACGTGAAACAGTATCAAAGTTATACCATCAATATCGCCCCCCAGTCACCGCAGGTAGTGACAGATGCCGCAGCCTCCACAGGCTTCGCTGCAATTTTTGGCCACTATTGGTTTGCAGGACCATGGCCTCCAGAGACACTCCTAATCCCAGGGTTTACCCGGACTTCCTCCCTGTTCGAACAATACCAGATCATGGCAGCCGCTCAGCTCTGGGGGTCATATCTGGACAGGACAAACCGTGGCCTTCACCACTGACAACCAGGCCACGGCCGATATTATTAGTAAAGGCAAGTCCAAGTCATGTCCTTCCTACGCAGGCCCGTACAACTATCCCCACAGCACCAATTAATGTCCACTACCCTAGCTAGTTCCCCATTTGGCCTTCTCCCCAGCCTGGTCATTCAAGCAGCCTTCGACTCTGCCTACCACGGGTTCTTGCGGCCTAGCGAGTTCACCCGCAGCTACCCCGTCGGCCAAGTTCTACGTAGACCTCACTTGGCTCGCTACCAAGATCGTTTTATCCTCCACCTGGCACTATCCAAAACCCAGCGATCAGGCACTGGGTTGGACGTTAACTCTAAAACAGTCTCTGGTGTGCAGTAACCTTACTCAATCGCCTTCTGTCACTCCTACCTGAACAGTCAAACTCTTGTCCCCTACTACCTTCCCGATCAAACTCTTGAGTGCCTGCCAGTTCATCAAACACATCAGAATTCATCGGGGCACAACCAACCATAGGAAGTTGATCCAGGGTTCACCCGGTCGCCTCTCGGGGGATCAGGAATGAATTTTCTCCCTTGCTGTAGCAATTGGCCTAGGCTCAGCTGGGGTTTTCGCCTTCCTCTGGATCAACGGTGGGGCGGTTAGGTCAATTTGGGTCCTGTCACTTTCACACTCACTCTTCCACGCTACCTACACCTCAACCCCAGTCAGTGCTCCAGTCGCTCTTATCGTATTGGAGCGGCCTCGGCCACATCCCGGTATGGGGTCCCAGATCACGACAATTAAGAGACTTGACAGGTGGAAGTCTGCCTGCTTCGTCCAGCACATCCCCAATCCTCAGGTGGAAATGGCACAAGCATTCACCAAACTTGCTCAATGAACAAAGCTAAAACCAATAAAACTACATCCCTACCTGAATGTTTTTGCCCCCTTATTTTGGCATACCGGCCATCAGATCAGGGCACACTTCAGGTCTATTTCATCTTGTAAGTCTTATGTTAAGTCTATCTATCTTGTTCATATCCGTATCGGATATAGGGCTTCAACCATAAGTTAGAAGGCCAGTATGCTGGCCTGAATTTATGGGAGGAGCCCGGGGGGCTATTTAACCAGCCCACTCACCTGCAGTCTTCGTTGGTTTCCTGTGAGTGATACCCACCCTCCCATCCCCTTTTTTAGGGCATTTCTCAAAATTAATTACTCTCCACAAAATATTCATTCTAATCTTGGGTATGCCCCCTTATTTTGGCATACCGTCCATCAGATCAGGGCACACTTCAGGTCCATTTCATCTTGTAAGTCTTATGTTAAGTCTATCTATCTTGTTCATATCCGTATCGGATATAGGGCTTCAACCATAAATATATATATATATATAGGTCCTATTTTTAAAATAATTATTTTATAGGTTGTTTCAAACATTTAATAATTAGGTTATTGCATGTGGGAAAGCATGTTTCTCCTTGTCTTTAGCTTGTGTATCCATTTGCAGACACTGACCAGTCTGTATATGTTTGACATCCTATGCACCTGTTTTGTGCATTCATTGGCTTTCGCTATAGCAATTGTCTCCCATTAGAAAAAAGAGATGTTTGTCTCTTATGATAGATGAGTCCTGGTAGGCCGTTTCTATTAAGGTGCACTATTTGCTGACGGTTGCCATGCCATTAGAAAATAATGCTATCAGTGGTACGTCTGCGTTCTTTCCTGCCCCACGCTGATGAAGTCATGCCCATTGACGTAACGCGTACGGGGGGAGGAGCCACGTCAGACATCACCCACGATCACCGCTGTTTATATCATTACATGCTGTATCTGTCGGCACTCGCAATTGAGTGCTATTACATGTGAGTAGCCATCTATGTTTTATTTTATCAATAAACTATTGGATTCAGAGAGCACTAGATCGTTTCTGTTTTTATCCATATACGTATGGTGTAGTACGGTGGAGTAAGCTCAGGATCCTGCTTCATGATCTTAATGCCGAATGCTGTGCTGCTATGTGCTGATTGAATGCTTACTAGCAGGATGTTTTCTGTGAGATTCCATGCCTAATGATCTGTGTGCGGTGGAGGGATTCCTTTTGGTCACCTGTTTTCATCCACATCGCATGCTGTGATTATCTGCTGTGTCATCTCTTATTCACATATGGACTCTTGATACCTATATGGACTTTTTAATGTTATTATCTTTTATCGTTTTTTGCGCTGCACTGTTTTATTAACCACTTGCTTACTGGGCACTTAAACCCCCTTCCTACCCAGACCAATTTTCAGCTTTCAGCGCTGACGCACTTTGAATGACAATTGTGCGGTCATACAACGCTGTACCCAAATGATATTTTATCATTTTTTTCCCACAAATAGAGCTTTCTTTTGGTGGTATTTGATCACATCTGCGTTTTTTTTTTGCGCTATAAAAAAAAAAGACAGAAAATTTTGAAAAAAAACACAATATTTTTTTACTTTTTACTATAATAATATAATTTTTTTTTTTTTTATATATTTTTTTTCTCAGTTTAGGCCGATACGTATTCTTCTACATAATTTTGGTAAAAAAAATTGCAATACGCGTATAGTTATTGATTTGCGCAAAAGTTATAGCGCCTACAAAATAGGGGATAGATTTATGACATTTTTATTATATTATTTTTTTTACTAGTAATGGCGGGGATCTGTGATTTTTGTCAGGCGTGCGATATTGCGGCGGACATATCGGACACTTTTGACACTATTTTGGGACCATTCACATTTATACAGCGAACAGTGCTATAAATATGCATTGATTACTGTATAAATGTGACTGGCAGGGAAGGGGTTAACACTAGAGGGCGATCAAGGGGTTAAATATGTTCCCTGGGAGTGATTCTAACTGTGTGGGGGAGGGGAGTGACTCGGGGAGGTGACCGATCTGTGTCCCTATGTACAAGGACACAGCATCGGTCTCCTCTCTCCCTGACAGGACATGGATCTCTGTGTTTACACACAGAGATCCACGTCCTGCCTCTGTATCATCTGATCGCGCGTACCCGGTGGACATCGCGGCCGCCAGGCGCGCACATCGGCAACACGTGACACGGTGGGCACAGCTGTTCCCCGCCGCGCGCCCTAGGCGGCGCGCGGGGGGAATGTAAACAGCAGGACATCCAGGGACGTCCACCTGGCACTTGAGAGCCGCGCTGCAGATGTCTTTCGTCTATAGCACGGGTCCCAAGTCGTTAATATGCTCTCTCTGAGGGATTTGTTATGAATTCACCCTAAGTGCTGGCTTGCATTTCTTTTTTTGTTCTCATATATGTTTCAGCGCTGAATACTTTTATCTTTATTGATGATAATGAGGTCACTGATGCACATTGGGTGCTGGATAGAGCCGAGGAGGAAAGTGAGAAGAGAAACAAGCCCAATGAGGCAGGATGTCCTCCAGAGGCAGGTATCATGGAAGAGTAGAGAGCACCACCCTATTCGATCAGATTGTGGAGCTGTTATCTCCCGGCCCACTTCCTACAGCTCAGCTGTGTGGGTCTTTTTTAGCACATGTGCAGCCGATCGCACTGTTGCAATTTGCGATCACTGTCGCAAGCAGATCAAGCGTGGTGAATTTGCAGAATGTACCACAATGGCAGGTTCTCAGTTGCTAATTATTTTCATGTAAGGCCATTCCAGCTCTTAACCATCACATGGAAGGCAATGTTTTGGCATCATTGGGTTAGGCGGTCAGCAGCAAGGTCCACCTTACTGCATGGGCAGGGACAATATATTTATGTAGCGGGGTGTTCAATTTAGGAGTAGTGTCTGTGTGGTAGTTAGGCTCAGACACATTGATTGTTAGGGTAAATGGACCATTTCTGTTAATGGGAGATAGTGTTGGTGCACAGTTCCCTGTGGCCTACGGATGGCGCTGTCACCATGGGCCAGGGTTGAACCACCAATCCAGGGCTGCACCTTTTGTGTCCCCTCTCTGCAGTAGTACGGCAGGGCGGGGAACCTGCTGTGCCTGTCGGGAGAGGGTATAAAAGGGGGCAGACATCTTCCATTGGGGGTCGTTCGTTCGTCCACACCCAGGCACCTTCAGCCTGGGCGTGAGGAGGGTCATCTCCGGGTGCCTTAGGCCCGGAGGTGGAGTTCCTGTTCCATTCCAGACACCTTCAGTCTGGGGTGAGGTACTATTTTGAAGGACCGGGGCCCAGCAATCTTCGGCTGGGGTCCGCTAGGGATCGAGGACTCCCAGGGTGCCGCCTTGCCAGGGGACCCGTATCTGAGATGAGGAGGCCAGGGAGGTAACCCTTTCCAAAGACCCAGCGCAGAGTCGTGGTGACGGTGAGGGCCTCTGGTAACTCTCCAGGGGGAAGTTTTCTCCTTGACATGGGCCAATACTTTAAGAAGGAAGTTCATCGGGTCAGTGGCAGTGACCCTACTCATTCAGGTCAGTGGCAGTGACCCTACTCACTTCAAGTCAGTGGCAGTGACTTCATAGGGCAAGGCCCTATTCATCAGGTCAGTGGCAGTGACCCTACGTTCACCAAGTCAGTGGCAGTGACTTTATTCACCCGGTCTGTGGCAGAGACCAACCTCGCAGTCTGTGACAGAGATCATGCGCAAAAGCTGTTTATGAAACCTAAACAGTCTAAAGAGTTAAGCTACGTTTGTGCCTGGAACTCCTCCACACCTTAGCTGTCCTGTATCTTCGCTCCAACCTGTCTGTTCTTAAAGAGGCTGTTTATTATCCTGCGTGAAATAAATGTTGGGTTGGACTTTCAGCTAGTGTGGACATTCACATTCCTGGGGAAAACGAGGACTTGCATCTATCTAAGGTAGAGGTGAGATCATTCTGGGAGGACTTTGACTCTGGCCGCAGACAAGGCCCAAAACTAACACCACTCAACCTCTTTACTCAGGAGGGTACGGCTTGTGGTGCGGTGTGCCTCTCTCTGCCTGCGAGGAGCCTAATTAAATGCAGGTTGGGGAGAGGTGGGTGCGCTACATTTAATTCACAGCACACTGGGTAACTCTACTTGCAACTAGGAAGGGTGCATGACAGGGCTCAGTGCTGGATCTTGTTTTGCCGCCATGTCTCTATACAGCTGGAGGTGATGAGGCGAGATCTGTCAGCTCCACCCCCTCCTCCTACTCCACCTCTATGCCCTCCTCTGCTGGATTGTCCTATGAACCACCAGTACCCCCTAAGCATTCAAGGGACCATTCAATGAGTCGGGCTAAAAGATGTCATGCAGTGCTTCAGTTGGTCTGTCTAGGGGACAAGAGTCACACCAGAGCAGAGATTCTTTCAGCCCAGCAGGGGCAGGAACAGAGATGATTCACACTATGGAAGCTTGAGCCAGGAATAGTGGTGTGCGATAATGGCACTAACCTTCTGTCCGCCTTTTGACAGGGAGAGTTGACACATGGGACAAGCCTGCACGTGACCTCAATTTGGTAATGCAGCATTTTTTAAACAGGTACCCAGGTTTGCAAGATCTTCTAAAGCAGGCTAAGAGAGTCTGTAGCAATTTCAGATGGTCATATACAGCCAGTGTTCACTTGGCGGACATTCAGCAGAAATTCCAGCTGCCCATATATCGCCTGATTTGTGACATGCCCAACAGGTAGAATTCAACTTTGGCAATGCTGCAGCGGCTGCACAAGCAGCAGAGAACTGTCAACAAGTACCTGTGTGAGTATGGCACAAGGAAAGGCTCAGGGCACCTCAGATTTTATTCCCCACACCAATGTCTTCTGATAAAGGATCCATGCACTGTACTGTCACCATTTGAGGAGGCGACAAGGATGGTGAGCCTTGACAATGCATGCATGCATCAGTGATGACACAGAACACACAAAAGGAGAGGGGGAGTAGGGGGATTCTGTCAGTTTTGGAGGCATTGAAGCAGAGAAAGACATACGTCAAACCTTAATTGATGGTTTCCAGTCTCCAGAAACTTTGGTAGTAGTACGTGGCTGGGAGGAAGAAGTTCTAGGTCCTGTAATCCTCAGTGACCATGTCTTCTTCTCATGCCTCTGCAAACTTGCAGTGCATGGGCTCCTTTATTCTTCAAAGCCTCCTTGAAAAGCACCGTTACAAGGGGAAAGTTTCAGAACTCATCCTGTCTTTACAGAGGGAGCAGAGGATGAAATACTGTATCTTGAGGACACCTTAAAGAGGAGTTTATGTAACGCCTTTCCAGACTCTGGTAGGTTACAGTCTCATGGAAAAGCTACTTTTGAGGCTTCTGTTGGTCAAAAGAGGAGCGGTGGAGAAGGGGGACCCCCTCATTGATGCATTTAAAAAGAAAATTGTCTTCGGCGCCCAAGGCTGTCAGTTTTAACATCCCATCGGCAGCGTCTGCATCATAGGTTGGGGAAAATACAGACATGGAGAGCTTTCCAGTAGACCAGGGATATGCAATTAGCGGACCTCCAGCTGTTGTAGAACTACAAGTCCCATTAAGCATAGCAAGACTCTGACAGCCACAAGCATGACTCCCAGAGGCAGAGGCATGATGGGACTTGTAGTTTTGCAACAGCTGGAGGTCCGCTAATTGCATATCCCTGCAGTAGACGATCCACTGGGTTTCAATTTTTTTTCAGCAAGGCCAATTCTTGCTTTCATCAAGAGTACCTCTAGAAGGTTATGGGGTGAAGGCACCGACAACATCCCAAAATTTTTTTTTACTTAACTGTGTGACAAGGGTGCTAAATGAAAATTTTCAAAAGCAAGGCCAATTCTTGCTTTCATCAAGAGTACCTCTAGAAGGTTATGAGGTAAAGGCACCAACAACACCCAAAGACCAATTTTTCCACAACTGTTTGACAGGGGCCTCAACTTTAATTTTTTTACAGCGAGGCCAATTCTTGCTTTCATCAAGAGTACCTCTAGAAGGTTACAGGGTGAAGGGGCATCACATTTAAATTTTTTACAGCAAGGACAATTCTTGCTTTCATCAAAAGTACCTGTATAGGGTTATGGTTTGAAGGCACCACCAACACCCAAAGCCCAATTTTCCACACCTGTTACTTCTATCAAAAGTTTGGGAAAGAAACACCAGAATTTATCTTAATTTTTTTTTTAATTCTGGTCTAAGTATACTATAATTTGACTTCTTCACAATTTTACTTCTTCGGCCAAAGAGACACCAGAATTTATCCAAAACATCTCTAATATTGTTTCAAGTGCACATAATGTGGCCTCATCATACAGACTGGGTCCCCAAGCTGTTGTTTACTAAATAAAGAAAGCTTGCAGGGAAAATCTATTTGAGCCCAGGTTCACACTGAGCTGCGGGAATGAAGCTGTGCGAGTTTAGCTGAACTTTTCACACAATTTCACTCCCACATATCAGTCCTGATTTTGGCTGTGCTTTCACAAACATCTGTGCGGGTTTCTGCACAGATGTCAATGGAAATCGCACCCCGAAATCGCAAAAAAGTAGTACAGAAACTACTTTCTGAAATCGGTGTGTTGCCACAAATGCAGCATCACACCGATTAGGACGGTGCGATTGCTGGGAATTGCTGCTGATTTGACATGCGATTTCACATGTCCAATCGCATGTCAAAAATGCACCAATTTGAACCAGGGCTAAATGTAATTTTTCTTTTTTCTTCATAAACGTCAGTTTTGCAGCAGCGGATTTTATACACGGTACAAATGCGCCACTTTACAAGCAGACTAATTGGACCCCCAACGTCTATATTTAAAGGATTTTTTTAATTTGTATTGTTTCACTTTAAGCATCATTAAAATCACTGTTCCTTTAAAAATGTTATTCTTGCATAGGTATATGTCCCTCAGGGCAGTGCTCAGGCCCCCATACCCTTTCTAAGGCCAATAACTTTTCTTATAAACCTTAAAAATGGGGACTTTTGATTTTTCCTGTTTGAGTCCCATAGACTTCAATGGGGTTTGTCGTTTGGGTCCATACTTTTGCGATGTTCGAAAGTTCTGGCGCAAACCAAACCAAGGGGTGTTTAGCCTATTTCTAATCACATCTAAGGAATGGTAAACTGCACCAAATTACATTTTTATTCCTAGATTTATATACACTTTAATCATTTCCCTACCAATTATTTCACCCACCATGTCTCTGGTTATAATCTATTATAGACAGAACCCTTTCTCTCAATATATCTTGCCATTGCTGTTTAGGTATTTGCTGGGTAAGTGTATGAATTTTTGATTGGAAACATTTAAAGTGGTTTTAAACCTCAGTCATGGAATCTGAGCAAAGCACATATATCTGTAATGTTTACTTGTTCAAATTTGTTTATTGAATTTTATCAAATTACAGAGAAATAATAATAAAAAAATAAATAAATAAATAAAGCAACAATCACAGTAATCACTACAATAGGTTCAAAATTAGCATATGAAATCATATATATATCATGGATCAAGAGACAATTGCTTCACTCAATAATCAGAGTGAGTTACTTCACTTAGTCTAAATAAAGTGTAGACTCAGAATGAGAAATACAATTGAAGCCTTAAAGGTAAACACCTAAGGAGGATAAAGAAATGTATTAAAGCCTCAAAAGGTATGAGACAGAATGATCGCTACTATATAACTCTTAAAAATCAAGAATCTGTGCCTAAAAAAATTGAGAGGAGCATATGTAGGTATACTTGTTGAACCTATATATACATGAAAAAAATAAATAAAATAAAAACACAAAAAAATAAAACGACCATATAAACAAGTTGAGAAAAAAAGAAGGGGAAGAGCAGGAAGAAGAGAAGAAGAGAAGGAGAAGAGGAAGTGACAGGAAGAATCCCCGGGGATAAATGCATCAATAGCCATTTGCTTATAGATAGTTACTGCGAGAGAGTGTAAAACATCAAGGCATCAACAAGGTGTCATCAAAGTTTGGTGGCAAAAACTGAGTTATCCATGGTTGCCAAATATCTTTAAAGGAATTTATTTTATCTTGAATTATAGCTTCCATTTTGGCATGGACCATAGCTTGGTTAATTCTATGCTTAGTTTCATTTAATACCAAATTGTCAGTTCTCCAGGCTTTAGCTATGGTCTGTTTCGCGGCTGTTGTGATCTGCAATAAAAGTTTAAATTGTTTATAGGTGAGTGTTGCCGGTTTGAGATTTAAGAGTGCTATTGAAGGTACTGGAGGGATAGATATTGCAAACAAGGCTGAGAGCATGAGAAATATATCACTCCAGAACTTTTGAACTACCGGACAATCCCACCAAGTGTGTAGATAGGAGCCAAGATCACCACAGCCACGAAAACATAATGAGGAGTAATTGGGGGCAAATTTTGCAACTCTGGAAGGGACCAAATACCAGCGGGTGAGTACTTTGTAATTAGTTTCCAAAGCTGTTATGTTTTGTGAGGAGGATTTTGTATTATTCCAGATTGCAGCCCAATCAGATATTTCAAGATTAAGATTGAGATCTGCCTCCCATTTAGCTACATAAGAAGGAGGGTCAGAAACAGGTTTAGTGATGAGTTGAGCATAGAGGTTAGAGATCAGTCCAATTGCATGGGGATCATTTTTACATTTGGTTTCGAAGTGTGATAATTTATTAAGTTTGGTTCTGCTTTGGATACAGGGTGTAAAAAAGTTTTTAATCTGCAGATATCTAAAAAGCTCAGAGTTTGGAAGACCATGTTTTTCACATAAATCTGGGAACGGTATAAAGGTAGTCTGGGACGTCAGATCATGAAGATGGATTAATTTAGAGTTAGTCCAGGCTTTAAAAGATTTGGGGAATTTCCAGGCAGGATAAAAAAGGGGATTTTTAATAAATGATAAAAGTGGACTGTGAGGAGATTGTAGCTCATTTGTTATTTTAAATCTGTTCCAAATAGTTAATGAGTTTTTGGTAACTGGGTTAGTGATTCTTTTATGATCAGAAGGTCTCAGCCATAAAAGATTGGAGATAGAATAAGGATCGCAATCTATTGATTCTAGAGTTACCCAAAGAGGAATTTCCGAGGTTGCATGGTATTTGGTTAATTGTGCTAGTTGGGCCGCGTAGTAGTAGGTAGATAAATTAGGAAATCCCAGACCACCTTTACATTTAGGGAGGTAAAGAGTATGTTTAGGTAAACGGGGTTTAGATGTACCCCAAACATATTTTGTTATTCTACTTTGTAGTATTCTTAAGAAGTATGCCGGTAGAGAGATGGGTAAAACTCAAAAAAGGACAGAATTTTGGGAAGTATAGACATTTTAATAATATTCATTTTACCTATCCACGATATAGGAAGAGAAGACCAATGTGTTAACAAAGAGGTGATATGGCGTAATATAGGTGGGTAATTGGCTGAGAAGAGTCCTGTAATATGAGACGTGAGGTTGATTCCCAGGTAGGGTAGACGCGTAGTGGACCAGGAAAAGGGAAGGGATACCTGTGCTTGTTGTAATTCTGAGGAAGATAAGGAGATATTGAGTGCTGAGGATTTTTGCAGATTGACGTGCAAACCAGAAATACGGGCAAATTGGTCTAACTTCTGTATTAAGTTAGGAGCAGAGATATGGGGAGAGGACATAAAAAGTAAAATGTCGTCAGCAAATAAGCAAATTTTATGCTGATGTCCAGCTATCTCAAGGCCTTTAATAGATGGATCAGAACGGATAGATTGAGCTAAGGGTTCAATGAGAAGGGCAAATAGAATTGGGGAAAGAGGACAACCTTGACGGGTTCCTCGAAGGATGTTAAATAGGTTGGATTTATAACCTGCATATTTCACATAGGCTTTGGGGTGTTTATACAGTGACGAGATCCAACTAAGGAAGTGGGGGCCAAATCCCCAGCGTTGTAGGACAAATTGGAGGTAGGGCCATGATACAGTATCAAAAGCCTTTTTGATGTCTAGGGATAACAGGCAAAGAGGTATCCGTCTTTTTTGGGCAATATGGGTAAGTAAGGCCACTCTACGTACTGCATCACCAGATTGGCGTTTTGGGATAAAGCCTACTTGGTCCTTGTGGATTAAAGATCCTATTATATTATTTAAACGTGTTGCCAAAACTTTCGCTAAAAGCTTTATGTCCAAATTAAGTAGAGAGATGGGTCTGTAATTGGAGGGAGCTGATTCATCTGAATTTGGTTTAGGGATCATGGAAATAATAGCTGTCAGTGTTTCAGGTCGGAAGGAATGCCCAGAGAGTATAGAATTGAAGGCTTCGGTCAATAGTGGGGTTAATATATGTGCAAATTTCTTATAATACATGGCTGAAAAGCCGTCTGGGCCTGGACGTTTATTTAGCTTAAAAGATTTTATTGCCATGTTAATTTCATCAGTGGTTATAGGGCTTTCAAGGCTATCCCGGTTGACCAAGGGAATAGATGGAAGTGTGATGTGGGAAAAAAAGGAATCTGCAGAGGTCTGATTTAGGGGTTCTTCTTTATTGTATAATGTGGCAAGATGTTTTTGGAAAGTGTGAAGAATTTTTACTGGGTTACTGGTGTAGGTGTCGTGGGACAATTTTAGACGTATCGGTTTGGAGGAGTGTATTGATTTTTTAAGGGCCCGGGCAAGGAGTGTCGTAGGTTTATTGGCTTTAAGATAGAATGAATGCCTATATTTACTTAGCGTTTTAACAGCAGAGTTTGAGAGAAAAAGGTCAAGGTCTAGACGTGCTCTATCCAGGTGTGATTTCGTAGTAGGATTAGGGTTTGCCTGAAAGAGTGCATGGGTTGAGTTAAATTCTGCCTCCAGTTTATGTTGGAGCAGCCGTTTTTCCTTTTTGAGGTATGAGGCTTTTTGAATACATGCTCCACGGAGCACTGATTTATGAGCCTCCCACAATGTCAGAGGAGAGATATCAGAGGTTTTATTAAAAGAAATATAATCTTTTAAGGCTGTCTCTAAATCTGCATAGTGGGATGGGTGGGATAGCATGAAGTTATTTATCTGCCAAGTGGGGTCTTGTGCTTTTGGAATTGCAGAGGTGAATGAGGTTAACACTGCACTATGATCAGTCCATGTGAAGGGTATAATGGAGGAAGAGAGAAGTTCAGGGGCCATAGGTACATTTATAAGTATGTGGTCTATTCGGGAGAGTGAATTGTGAGGATGTGAGTAGAAAGTAAATTGTCGCTTAGCTGGGTTTGCTTCTCGCCAGGTATCTAATAAGTGATGTTGCTGGAGTAATTGTTGAAATGTGCTTTTACGGGAGATAGGTGTGCTAGGAATAGGGGATTTGTCTAAAAATGGATAAAGGACTTGATTCGAATCTCCACAAATTAGTAGCGTGCCAGTTTTATGAGTTTCAACTACCTGTAACAAGTGAGAGAGGAAGGATGAAGGGGTTTTATTTGGGGCGTAGTATGACACCACAGTAACTGGAGAGTCAGTTATATGCCCAGTAAGTATGAGATACCGCCCTTCAGGATCTTTGATCTCTGTCTGAAGTGAGAAGGGAGTTGTGCGATGAAACGCTATCAGTACACCACGCTGCTTTGTGTCAGCCGAGGCTGTAAAAACCTGAGGGTATAGAGAGCCAAAATATTTAGGAGCGGAATTTTTAGTAAAGTGGGTCTCTTGGAGACAAATTACATGTGCCTTTGTTGAAGCTAGTGAGCGAAATGCTTTCGTGCGCTTTTGAGGTATGTTGAGGCCTTGCACATTCAAAGATAAGACATTTAAGGGGGCCATTCACATATCAAGAAATCAATATAAACATACAATATATATGCAAAATATTTAAATATACTTACCCCGGGGAGGAGCTGAGTTCTAAAAGAAAAGATAGAAAAGATGGAAAAAGAAAAGATAGGAAGAAGAATCATATAAGCATTTAATGATAAATCAAGTATGCAGAGAATAATTAAAAATACGGCGTACTGGGCGAGTAGAAAATACAAACCCAGAGGCCAAAAATCTATCCAAGGAAGCCCCTCCAAAAACAGATAGGAGGAGAAACCCAGGGCAGAGTAGTGGGGAAAGCAGTAACTAGCTCTCAGGACCGCAACAGCCACTTAATCATTTATTGAAAAAAAGAAAAATGAAGAAAAAACTTTTAGCACCTGTCTATATATAAAAAAAATTATATATGTGGTGTAGGGTAGATTCAAGGGAAAAAAAATTATGTAACAGCGAACTTGCTTAAATAGGGATGAACTATAAGTAATAGTGCTGATAATGGCCGATAGGCCTTCACAAAAAAAGGGGGGGGGGAAACGAAAATTGAGCAATCTCAGAGCTCCCGTGGAGAGAAGTTCCAAAATAAAACATGAAAAAAGTTGTTTCTCAGTCCATAGTGTCTGCAGGATTCCTGTCAGGCGAGTTGAAGCGAAAGCGTTTAGTAGGACTGTGATGATTTCCATTGCTTTTGGAGTTAGAAGTTTCATTTGCTTTGTAGGATGCAGTTTGCTTGTGTAAAGTATCTGACAAGGAGAATGATCTGTCCAATAGGTGAAGGTCCTGTAGTACCTTTTGCAATTCGTCAGCAGATTTACATCTATATTTTGAACTTAGATGTGTAAACCGTATGGAAAATGGAAAACCCCATTGATATAATATTTGGTTTTGCTGTAGGATCTGAAGGAGGGGTTTCAGTGCCCGTCTTTTAGCAACCGTAGTTGGAGACAAGTCAGTAAAAATTTGATATGGATTGCCTTGGAATATAAGAGAGTCTTTTATACGGGCTGCGGCAAGAAGCTGTTCTTTTGTACGGAAATAGTGAAGTTTCACTATAATGTCGCGCGGTGGTCCTGTAGCTTTGAGAGGAATCAGAGCCCTATGAATTCTGTCTATCTCCAGGCGGTCAATAGTGATTGATGGCTGCAGCTCCTGAAATAGGGCAGTTACTGTGGACTGGAGATCAATAATTGCCTCAGGAATTCCACGAATGCGCAAGTTTGAACGACGGGCCCTATTCTCAAAGTCTTCTAAACGCGAGTTCAGGATGAGATTTTCTGCTTTTAAATCCTCTAGTTCATGCAGGTGGGACTGTACATCAATTTCCATGTGATCTACTCTATCTTCTAGGTCAGAAGTGTGCTGACCTAATTCCCTAATTTCCTTTGACAAACTGCTTGTGATGTGGTCTGAAGTTTTCTTAAGTGCCTTCTGAAGCATCTTTTCAAATTGCTTTAATATGTTTGGGTTAATGGTATCTGTGTTTGTGACCTGTACTGGGTCAGTATATTCATAGTCATTATCATTATCTGTGTCATTCTCCACAAGAGCAGCCTGGGACCGCTGTTTCTGCTGTCTTTGTTTTGCAGTTTGTGAGGTTTTTGTGTGAGGAGAAGGGGGAGGTGCCATTTTCAATGCTGCTCTGGGCTGACTGACTTTGAAATTAGATGTTTTCCTGTTCAAGCGGGCACCCATTCTAAACATAAATAGACTATTTTGTCTCACCAGCTGTTCCCACACCTGGTTCCACCGGGAACCGAGCTGAACGGGCGCTTTATTCGGCTGTGGAGTCCTGAGAGTCACGGAGCTTCAGCAGGGCATGTCTGTCTCCGCTGGCGCCGCCCTGCCCCCCCCTGTAATGTTTACTTATCTCTCTTCAAAGATCTAAGTGTCATTTCTCTCTGGTGCTTCTTTCCTCTATTATCAACATAAGTCACTTCTGAGAAGTTTTCCCGACACATGAGATAAATTTGTGTTGGGAGGGAGGGAGAGCGCAGCACTGAGCCTTCCTCCAATCAGCTTTCGCACACTGTAACTGCAGTCTCTCCACCCCCTCCTCTGGGCTGTTGACAAATGAATAAATATTTTTATCACAATCTGCACTGAAAGGGTGTAGATAGGTGAAGACTGCAGATATACAAGGAAAAAATTGTAGGAGGATTTGATTAATCTCTGTGTATCATCTGAGGCTGTTCACTTAACTGGATATATGTAAAGGTTTACAACCACTTTAATGTATTTGTACAATATTTTTACTCACCCTGGAATTACCACAGGAGGAGATGTTGCTACATAAATAATTGCTGCTAATTTGTTAAAAATAATATCAATCAGACTTTGGGAAATTATGGCCCCAGGGCCACATCTGGCTTATTGACTGTCCTTATCTGGTCCTCCTCAATGACTCCACTATCAGTATGCCTTTGTGAGCCTGTTGGCTTCCTCACTAAGGCATGTTGACAGATGTCCATGTGGACAACTGGAAGGAGAGAGCCTGAGGAGCTGATATATACAGCGGGAAGAGCTTTGCATGAGAGAAGTCTTGACACCCTCCAGCCACTCTGCTACTCAGCCACAATCTTTTTGTGTTAGTGTCTGCACTCTGTAAACCCCAGGAGTTGTGCACCTGTTCACTCCATGTCAGGGTGCGCAGAAATTGTACTGATCTCAGGCTCTCTCTTTCCAGTCACAGTGCTTTTCAGAATTGCATGCATTGCACGTGATTGTGGCATGGCGCCATTGAACTTATTGGGTGAGGTTGACAAGCTTTGCTGCTTGTTAAAGTTAAACATTCTGCTGAAAGTTAGAATTTATCCTGAAAGGCAAAAAAGCTCACTGCCCCCACACGCACTTCATAAAACATGGGACATTTGGAGGGGTTGGTCTCGTAGACTTCTCAGACTACTGGACAGCCACTCAACTTACTCAATTGAAACAATTGTTCACCCCATACCCTAATAAATTTCTTATGCACACACAGGACCTAGCAGGCCATCTTCTAGATGATAAGTGGAAAATAATAGACTTAACTTCCCTTCCCGCCACTATAAAAGCAACACTACCTGCCTGTAGAACCCTTTCCCAGCAAGTAGTTATCGATTCACACGTTGCATTGATCCATACCCAAATATCCACATTAGAGTTCCATATACCTCTTCTTTCCAGCAAAATATAGAAAGTGTCCAGAATCCATTGGGTAGAAGATCCTATGATTGACTCCCAACCCAAACCCTTCCAAGACGTACAAAGCACTTTCAATATGCCACCTAAAGACATCTTTAACTACATAATGGTTTCAACATTTCTAAAACAATGCTCCAAACCTGTCCTAACCATTCTTTCTGCAGCGTGGCAATTCCTAAACAACTTCAAACCTAAGAGTAAGGGCATGTCACTATTTTACTCACTCCTGCAAAACAAACAGACCTTCTACAAAACATCCTCAATGCATCTTTGGCAACTTGACTTACACTAGTCATTTTCTGAAAAACAATGGCTCAAAGCCATCCTATATGCCCAACAGACTACTCACTGTATTAATTATTGGGAATTATCACAGAAAATACTCTCCCAGTGGTACATGACTCCTGGCCATTTAGCAAAGTTTTCTCCCAATGCTTCATCCCACTGTTGGAGGGAATGGGGCCAAATTGGTACCGTCCTTTAAACTCTTTGGTCATGTAGAATTCTAAAAAACTACTGGAATAAGGTCTTTTGGTTAATATCACAAGTTACTGGTTTCGTCCTCAAGCCTGACCCAGATTTGGCCCTTTGAAATTTGGGTATAGAATGCATTCCTAAAGAATTCCACACCATCACTGTGCTTATTTTATTAGCCGCCAAAACTCTTATAACTAGACTCTGGCGTACAGTCCAAGCTCCTAATGTCTCTGAACTCACCATGTACCTTAATCATACCTTTGAATATGAAAAGGCTCTAGTCATTGGCACTAACACTTACCCTAAATTCCTAAAAAATTTGGGAATTTTTGGTCTCCAATGCTTCCTAAATAAATCTTCAGGTTTTACCTTGTGGTTGCATGACATTCTCTGATACATTTTTTGTTTTGTTTTATACACTGGATCTCTGTTACATGGATGTATGTTTCATCTTTGTCAAATTTAAAACTGATTATGTGTCCCAGGTCACACGTGTTTTGTATATTTCTAAACTTCAATAAAAACTATTGTTGCAAAAAAAATAAAAAATTCTGCTGCAAGTGCCCTGTCCATCGGTCCCGTTTTTATCACCCACTGACTGCCCGTCTGAAAAACAAAAAAATGTAGAACCTACTGTATATCCTACATATTATTCCTAAAGCCAGGTTTTTGTTTTCTGTATTTTTATGTACTTGCATACCTTTCTAGATCTGCAAGTTCAGTCCTCCACAACAGTCCCATTTTCTCATGTGGCCCCTTGCGAAAATAAATTGCCCATTCCTGATGTAAATCCTAATATATTCTCTTACCAGGTGGTCATTCACAACAATGTAACCAAAGTTATACTTTTAGGATTTCAAAATATTGAAAGCATTAGATCTCTGCTTTTCTTGTTCCTGTTTATCATATACTGTGTCACCATGTCTGGAAACCTTCTTATCATCGTCTTGTTTCATCTAAGCAAAAACCTTTGGTCTCCTATGTACTTCTTCATTACTCAGTTATCATTTATTGATATGATGCTAAGTACAGTTATCCTTCCTAACCTTCTTTATATCATACTGTACGATGGATGTACCATGTCTCTTTCTGGATGTATCAGCCAGTTTTCCTTCTGTGCAACTGCTGGGGTTTCTGAGTGTCTTCTCCTGGCCGTGATGTCCTACGATCGCTACATGGCCATCTGCAAGCCCTTGCATTACAATTCTATAATAAACCAAACTTTTTGCCTAAAATCAGTGATAATGATTTGGTTGCTGGGCTTTAAAGTTATGCTACTTGATTCCATAGTCTTATGCAGTCAATACTACTGTGGACCAAACATCATCGATCACTTCTTCTGTGATGTACAACCCATAATTGAGCTTTCTTGTTCCGATCCTTCATGGATTCATATTCAGATCATCGTATTAAGTTTCTTTTTTGGTCTAACTCCTTTTACCATCATTGTTATATCATATATCTATATAGTTTCAACCATCTTAAAGATCCCATCAACTGCAGGAAGACAAAAAGCATTCACCACTTGCAGCTCTCACTTAATTGTAGTATCTATATTTTTTGGTTCTCTAGCCATTGTGTATTTCTTTCCAACTAGAGGGAAATTAGGTGTGCTGGGCAAAGTCCTTTCTTTGTTTTACACTGTATTTACTCCATCCCTTAATCCTATCATATACACTTTCAGGAATAAGGATTTTAAGAATGCCTTTGAGAAAAATAAAATAAATCTAATTTACATTATGGTAGCAAAATGAGCAGTTATACTATATAGCCAAAGGTCTGAGAACCCTTGACCAATATTTCCAGTGGTGTTTCCAATGAAGGGTACTGTTAATGCTAAATACGAAGATATTTTAGACAAATGTGTGCTTTTATTATTTTCATTTGGGGAAGGCCATTTTCTGTGCCAGTATGACTGTCCCCCTGTGTATAGATATGAAAGATAGGGGGCGCTAGTAATCAACAATATGGGGAATACCTTTAAATAATCAAACAGTATTTAAACCGATAACACAAACACTAGTGACAGTGCAGCAAAGTGAAAAACTGAAATGTGAATATAACTATAGAAATTTCACATATATATTTAAGGTCCCAATAGGTGAAAAAAATGTTGAATGGATATCTCAGTCCAGTCCAAAAATAAATCACCAAACGAAAACGATCCAATCTTGCTGTGATGATAGATATGGATCTTTAAACCAGGTGCATTCCAAATCCTCCACCACAAGAAATAAGGAAACTATGCAACACCCCAAGTGTTCATGTAAAGTAGTAGGCTTACCAGAATGTGTAGACTTCTTTAATTAAAAAGAAAGTCACACTGGGCTGGACTGATGCCTGTACCAATCACAGTACAGCCTCAGTGCCGTGCAAGACGAGCAAACCCCATAGACAATTGAAAAGAGTAGCTATGTTGCCTCGCACAACAGGAAAACAACAGTGTTGCTCTTGGATAATATGACATAAAAACATAATTCTAAAATCACTTATATGTGATGGGGAAAATTGGTAATAAAGTCTCGTGGATGGACAAATTATGACCCCATAAATATTAACAGCTCCTTAGGATACCTTAAACCTATATGTATTTACATACATCACCGCTCTGTCCTATTGGATGGGATTATTGCGGTGATCAGTGTGTTGTACAGGTGGTTTTAGGACCCAATACCTTTCACATTAGAGATACAGCATCTCTTATAGGTGTAATATCATTCTAATATTGGTTTGGTCTGACATTCTTTATAGTTTATCCAATCTCTATGATACTCCATCTAGTGGCGGTTTCTGAGTATGTAAATACATATAGGTTTATTGTATCCTAAGGAGGCTGCACTGTGATTGGTACAGGCGTCAGTCTATCACAACACCCCTCCCCACGTATGATCTTTATAAACACGTGACGTTGGTGACTAGGCACGCCCCCTGAAGACATTAACCCAAACGAAACGTACGTCGGCGGCGAGCCTAGTCACGTGTTCCATCTATCCACGCCCTACCCGGACTTCTTGGTTGTCTACACACTGTATTGGAACGCACGCCGCTGTGGAGGTGGTTTGAGCCTGGAGTATCCATTACACGCATGCAGCCCCAGTGCCGGGAGAGGCACAGAATAATGTAAGAAGCCATTTGGCAATGCTGTTTTTATTTTGCTATTTTTATTAAATGGGTTGCACTATGAGAAGTTTTTGCTTATATTCCATGTCCTGTCCTTGAGTATCGGAGGAGAGAGGGATTACATTTCTATCCAGCCAATTTATGTGTACAGGCACCAACCTGTCAAAGCCCAGTGTGACTTTCTTTTTAATTAAAGAAGTCTACACATTCTGGTAAGCCTACTACTTTACATGAGCACTTTGGGTGTTGCATAGTTTCCTCTTTTTTTGTGGTGGAGGATTTGGAATGCACCTGGTTTGAAGATCCATATCTATCATCACAGCAAGATTGGATCGTTTTTGTTTGGTGATTTATTTTTGGACTGGACTGAGATATCCATTCAACATTTTTTTCACCTATTGGGACCTTAAATATATATGTGAAATTTCTATAGTTATATTCACATTTCAGTTTTTCACTTTGCTGCACTGTCACTAGTGTTTGTGTTATCGGTTTAAATACTGTTTGATTATTTAAAGGTATTCACCATATTGTTGATTACTAGCGCCCCCTATCTTTCACATCTAAATACTATCCAATAGGAGTTATTCACTTCATTGTTTTCAGGGGAGCTGCTTATTAATATTTATTTCACATTTAGGAATTATTGATTTGGTTTTTTTGGCGCGGAAGTTTTTTTATTTTACATGTGCCCCTGTGTACAAAGCCGGCTCCATGATGACCCGGTGTAGAGGAACTTGAATAGCCTGCACAAAGCCCTGACTTCATTCCCTGTTGGAATAAGCTGAAACACCGATTGACAGCCAGGCCTTTTCATCCAAACACCATCTCATAAATGTTTTTTGGCTGAATGGACACAAATTTCCACAGATAAAATGAGAGCTTACTCCATCCTTTGGAATGGGATGGCCACATAGTGTATATCAAACATGGCCACCATACAAATTCAACTTTTATTGTAATAAAGATATGTTAATTTGCATGTTTTTGTGTTGTTTTTATTTAAAAAAGTGTGTTTTTCCCCCCACCCCTAAAAACTCTGCCCATCATATATTTGGACTGCTGCTGTAAAGTGTATATTGGAAACTTCCCTATATGATAGCATTACCTTAGCCTTTAAAGCATGGAAAGGGACAATTTGACTGTGTCATGAATGAGTGGCAGAACCAAAGCAAACTTGTGTGAGACAACAGGTCAATGCCTTTTGGTTTTTCCCTGCAGCTATGTCTAAAGTCTGGTGGAATAAAGTCACCAGATTAAAGAAATGTAATGGCAGATGTGGAAAGGCCATCCTCTTGGGAGGGCAGACAGCCTTTTCCCATTCAGTTTTCCACTTAATTTATTCCTATAGGCCAATGGATCCAGGCACAATCAGGAGAAATGGAAAAGAGGTGCTTTTCTGCACTAGCTCAGAGTGGGGAACTGTGGTATCCCTCTTGGTGTCATAGACCCCCCTTAAATCCCCCCTTGGATTGGGCAGCGATAAAATTCTTGAAGCATCCATAAATGTCCTTTTTCCCACTGCCAGCACCCGCAACCCTCCTCCTCGCTACCAGCACCACAGCCCTACTGCTCCTAGGCCAGCAGCACTCCAGTTGTACAAATCTTCTACCTTCTGCTGCCTCTGTCTCACAGAGATGGAGGCAGTAGGCAAAGGACCTTGAGATAATAAGAAGTTTGCCTGTTTCTCCTACTGCTCTGCCTTCAGTGTTTGGTCTATTACACAACGCAGTGTGTTTCAAAAGTAATGATAGAAGAATTGTGTTGCAAATCCCTGCCTTGCCATTCTGATCACTTCTTTGTATGTTGAAAAGATGTTGCACACACCCTGAACCAAGAGCCATTGATGTGGTGATTGTCCAGTACTGCTAGTGCAGCCACTACAGCCGCTCAGCATAGCCAACGTGAGGTTACATCAAGTTGGTAAATTGCATATAAGGCAGTTGATAGTCTGCTTGTGTTGATGCTGCATTTTAGCCAGGATAACACTCAGTAGCTATGATCACCTAATGAAGCTGAACACTCATCTGGCCTGCCTCAAAATATACTGAAAGGTAGGGTTCCATAACCAGAAATTTCTGTACCACCATGTTCAGGATGTGTACCAGGCATAGTAGGTGTGGCTGTGAACATTCACAGTAAAAGGGCAGTCAGCAGGTTGGTGCATTTGTCACACACAACCTGGCTTGGCACATGCTAGTATGGGAATGAGCCACTTATCAGCCTGTGTGTCCCTAAAGAGCCTTCCAGAGTTTATGGCTCAGCATAGCCTCTTACCAACTGACATACCAGCTGAAAATCAGTGTAACAGTATTTTGCCTGGGACATTGCATAGGAGCTGGGGGAGACTGGTGGCTCTGAGGATTGATCACCTCAGGCAATTGAGGCAAGGCAGGGAGAGGTGAATGTGCAGTCACTATCACCAAGGTTCAAGACTTGAGGCTGCACCACCAGATAAAGCATTGTTCCCTCCAACATCCTTCCCGACTGCCATCTTATTTGTGCAGATGTGTCATTATATATTCTTCCTGTGCATGCTTGCAGGATCACGTGTCTCTGGACATGTGGATCCTGATGCAGACAGTGTGGTACAGCAATGATGGTTGAAGATAAACATGGCCTTCCGGGCAGAAAATTACATCTGGATGCCTGCTTCTGTGGTTTAACACAGGCCATGAGTAGGTGGAGGGAGGTGTAAAAAGGGCAGGGTCTAAAAATCTAAGCTGCTAAGCTAGTTCATGGGGGGGGGCAGTTTGGCCTTTTCACCTTGATTATGGAGGGACTTTGTCCTGGTAGTGAGTTTGGTTCATTTGCTGCCTACTTTTCTTATTGAGAAGATGCTCCCACCCAGGTGCATATCCCTCTGTTTTCTCATGCATGTGATACCCAAATGGCTGGCAGCTTTACCATGGCTGGTATGCTGCTGACAGAGTCTGCAGGGCACACCAGTGCTATTGGCAGCTGGTACATAAAAAAAGTCCATATTTTTAATATTTTTGGAATAGTTGGTGCTCGAGGTGGAGATTTTGGGAATGTGGGGTTGTTGTTGTGAAGTGTTTTGATACACCCTTTATTAAAATGTATTAAAATTCCTTTTGAGATGTGAAACACACCACAACTCTTGACTGTAATTGTACCATAACTTAAAAAAAAAGGTAGTGGACAAAATAAAATCCCCCTCTTACTCGTCTCACCATATATTAAAGCTTAAGGTGGGAGTTAACTCCCTTAGTTGATTTTTACTTACAGGTAAGTCTATAATAAGGTACAGTAAATATCTTCTAAACATGCACTGTTTAGGAGATACTTACTTTAGATGCAGCCAGTGATATCATTGGCACATGCGCTCTGAAGGAACGGCATGCCCATGTTGTTCCTTCAGAGGCCTGTGCCGTAAACAGTAACTCCCACGCAAGTGTGCCTGTGAAGCTGGAAGAAAGACCAGGTGAAGAAGGAAGCCCCTTCAGCTGTGACAGCACGCATTTGGAGGCCTTCATTTTCAGCTAAGTCTGTCATAATGTGCTAGTATGCGGTTTACTACTGCTTTAACTATAGAGGTCCTCTATAAATAAGCTCCAGGTTAGGGTGAAACACATAAGAGAAGGAGATGAGCCTGGCAGAAGATCTGATTCTTTTTGAGAACTAAAGCTTGTTTCAACACAAGATACAGCCTGTATTTTTTTCTATTTAATCATTCTGGGTAGGAGATAGATGCGATTTTGAGGACACAGCTGAGAACCACCAATAATGGTATCAACTTTGTAATCCAGAGAATAAGTTCCTTGGACTTTTCAAAGCACTATTTTCCTTGAAAATGTACCGTATTTACATAACTTCAATGTTATATCATGTTACAGGGCAGGTATAAACATTCTCATGAGCCTCTGCCCCTAATAGGGTTTACAGCTCGATGTCCCAATCAATGCCCAAACACAGCTTGCTTAAAAATAAACTAACTTATTGGTAGATTTTTGGATTTTGACAGAACAACCTCCAAAAATATAGGGAGATACACACCACGGTTCCAGAGCATTGCTTCAGGGGCTGCCAGGACAGGGGGACACACTTACACATTTTTTGGAGCTGTGGGGCGCTTAAACAGATCTGGTAGAAAGTATCTTCCAAGATTCCAAGATTGCTATGATCACAGGTATACAAATCACACTTATGCCTTTTACACAAAATCGGATTTTCCGATGAAAAAAGTCAGACGCATTCCGTTGGAGTTTTTTCATCGTGTGTGGGCCCCATCGGAGAAATTCCGATGAATTTCATCGTAATTTTCAAATAGAACATGTTGTATTTATTTCCAATGAATTCCGTCGGAAATTCCGATGGAAGTTTGATCGGAAAAAGGTCCGATCGTGTGTATGGGGCATAACACATCAGATGGGTCTATTTTTGCAGACTTACCTGAATTCTCCCCTCCAGAACAAAAATTGGCCCCCACCCTGTTCAATGCGGTTCACTGGGCAATTGCTCTGTTCTGGCGGTCCCCTGGGATCAGAACCTTAACCGTATGGCAGCCATACAGCTCATGAAAAAGGTGCATCACACTATCATGGATACCATGCACATTTACAACAGAAAGTGGGAGTCCTAGACAGCATATGGGATGATGGGGGTGTAAACGCATTAAGTAAGAACAAAGGTCAACTCCACAATGATGTTATCCCTTCCATTAGGTTTCTGTTTTATTAGGTTATCAAGGCAACAGCTATGTTTTGTTTGGTTTTAAGCACAATACATAGGGTCAATTCTTCGCTGCAAATAGTACCTATTGCAATCTGCAATGATTCAGTTTGAAGGACCATATTGTGTAATGGAATGCACTATATCCATGTAGATTGTAAAGACTCAACACACTATATACGAGTTTGTATATGTTTTTCTTGTCATTTCCTACTTCATAATAAAAACCGTTGGTATTAAAAAATATAGGGAGATACCAGCTTCAAGGTGTTTCTGATATGAATTGACCCCTTGACGCCAACCTCACACAAATATGTGGCACTATTAGACTGGGATTTTTTTATGTGGGGCCTCATATTTGCATATTTCCCTTTGTGCTGGGAGCATGCCACACAACGCGCTCCCAGCACAAAGGGATCGGGGTCTCACCGAAGGCCCTGGGCCCGTACTAATGATCAGGACACGGCACACCCAATTCCGGGTCACCTGATCACTTTGATAGCCTCTGATTGGCTACCACAGTGATCAGTGACTGTGAAGCCCACTCCCATGTTTTCTCTCTCTGTGATAGAGGAGAGAAATACATATATCTCTCTTTCCTTACAGAGAAAAAAAAAGGTTTGATCTAGGGCAGTGCCAGGGTTAGTATTTGGGTCAAGGTTAGTGTTTGGGTCAAGGTCAGGGTCAAAGGTCAAGGTCAGGGTCAGAGTTTTTTTGGGACAGGATTTTTTTTAATTAGTATCAATGTCAGCTAGTGTCAGTGTGTTTGAGGTAGGATTAAAAAAAAAAAAAAGCATAATGCCCGTACAACTAACATACACATATGTGGTATCGCTGCATGCTTCTTATTAACCACTTGCTTACTGGGCACATATACCCCCTTCCTGCCCAGGCGAAATTTCAGCTTTCAGCACTGTCACGCTTTGAATGACAATTGCGCGGTCGTGCGACGTGGCTCCCAAACAAAATCGACGTCCTTTCTTTCCCACAAATAGAGCTTTCTTTTGGTGGTATTTGATCATCTCTGCGGTTTTTATTTTTTGCGCTATAAACAAAAAAAGACCGACAATTTTGAAAAAGTTTTTTTCCTCAGTTTAGGCCGATACGTATTCTTCTACATATTTTTGGTAAAAAAAATCGTAATAAGCATTTATTGATTGGTTTGCGCAAAAGTTATAGCGCCTACAAAATAGGGGATAGAATTATGAAATTTTTTTTATTCTTTTTTTTTTTTACTTGTAATGGCAGTTATCTGCGATTTTTGTCAGGACTGTGATATTACGCCGGACACATCGGACACTTTTGACACATTTTTGGGACCATTCACATTTATACAGCGAACAGTGCTATAAATATGCACTGATTACTGTATAAATGTGACTGGCAGGGAAGGGGTTAACACTAGGGGGCGATCAAGGGGTTAAATGTGTGCCCTGCAAGGTGATTCTTACTTTGGGGGGAGGGGATTGACTGGGGGAGGTGACCGATGGGTGTCCCTATGAACAAGGGACACACCATCGGTCTCCTCTCCCTGACAGGACGTGGATCTCTGTGTTTACACACAGAGATCCACGTCCCTGGCTCTGTAACTGCCGATCGCAGGTACCTGGCAGACATCGCGGGCACCAGGCACGCACATTGGTATCTAAGTGACGCGGCGGGCACGAGCGCGCTCCCCCCAGTGGCCGGAGGCGCTGAGGACGTCATATGATGGCCTCCCGGCCCTGTAGAGCCACCTTGTGGCCGTCATTCGACAATGGCCCAGGTCCCTAGTGGTTAAATACCTTGGGTTGTCTACTTTAAAAAAAAGGGGACATTTGGAGGCTATTTGTACTGTCCAG
Source organism: Rana muscosa (assembly GCA_029206835.1). Classification (NCBI taxonomy): domain Eukaryota; kingdom Metazoa; phylum Chordata; class Amphibia; order Anura; family Ranidae; genus Rana; species Rana muscosa. The sequence goes on along the minus strand of CM055118.1, from coordinate 361,332,044 downwards.
ACATTTTAGGGCCTCAAGAAATGAGACATCAGGATTGATCAATTTTCACATACAGTATATACCATAGTTTGTGGACTCTATAACTTTCCTACAGACTAAATAGTATACACTGATTTGTGTTATTTTTACTAAAGAAATGTAGCAGAATACATTTTGGGCTAAATTGATGAAGAACAATTATTTATTTGCAAAAAAAAAAAACTAGAAAACTTGTTTATTATTCAGCATTTTTTTGTTTAGCAAAAAAAAACCCAGTGGGGATTAAATATCACCAAAAAATAAGCTCCAGTTGTGTGAACAAAATGATAAAAACTAATTTTGGGTACAGTGTTGCATGACCGGGCAATTGTCATTCAAAGTGCGACAGCACTGAGAGCTGGAAATTGTCCTGGGCAGGAAGGGGGTAAAAGTGTCTGATATTGAAGTGGTTAATCCATCAACATGTCTTTACACAATGTGGTTAGTTCAGAAATGTGCTGTTTGCCTTACCATTACAAAAATAAACAAATGTCAAATAAAAAAACATTTTAGATATGGTTCTTTGTTACACTAGTTTACAAAATTAGATCAGGATAACAAGACAATCTCAGGAAAGGTTTTACACATAATTTTAATCCAACCAACAGTTTTGCTCTTCCTCGAACACCTTGGAATCTTCCTTTCTCACTTCATTTAACAAAAACTGTTTTACAGCTGTAGCGAAGCCTCACTCCCCCTCTCCAATTCTATCGCCTGGTTGGCTGGTGTAGTCTAGGGGTACCTGGGAGAGGAGAGTGCAGGGACACTACGCCAAGCTCTCCCCTCGTATGTGTATGAGGGTTGAGCAAAGTCACTTAATTACCTCCGGGTCTGCTCACTGCGTACGAAGCTTTCACTTGTTCCAGGGAGATGTGTCTGCCAGCAACAGAGCCCCACACCAATTAAAAGTTCAACACTCTTTTATTTCTCCATTGCAGTGTGAACATAATGGTTGAACTTTCAGTAACAGACAGACAGGGGTGTGGATACGAGTAGGCCCAGGCACAACTGAATTCTCCTATTCCTCTGAAAGCGAATAGGCCTGGCGCACGGTCTCTGCCACCGACCGTGAGATTGGTCACTGCCACCGACTGGGTGAACTGTTGAGGCCCCTGCCACAGGCCTAAAAGCAGGTCTCTGCCACTGACCTGAATTGACTAGTTGGACCGCTGCCACCGGTCATTGGACATGAACCACCTTCCTCTTTGAACTTGGCCCCTGTTCGGGAAAGACATCCCTCCGGGCGGTCTCCAGAGGTTCACCCGGCACTGGCAATATGCTGCACCAGGTCTTTGGATGAATCACTCCTCCGGTCCCTTACGCCTCTGGATTTGGGTGCCCAACACCCGGGGCAACCTAGGACAGTCCCTCCCTTGCGGGACCTAGCGGAAGGTACTGGGCCCCAGGCCTCCGGCTGTGTACCTCACCCCAGACTGAAGGTGTCTGGGTGGGATGGAACACGAACTCCAAGTGTCCAGGCCTAGGCCACCTGGACACCAACCGTGGACAGCAGCCCTCAGGCTGAAGGTGCCTGGGACTCGAACCCCTCGTGGCGAATATGTCCGCCCCCTTTATACTCCCAGCAAGCACAGCTGGTTCCCTGCCCCGCTGTACAACTGCTGCGAGAGGTCACAAAGGGTACAGCACTGCAGTGACGGTTCAACCCCGGCACAAAGTGACAGTGCCACCTGCTGGGCCCCAGGGAACTGGTCATCACTTATGTCTTCACCACTTTTAAACACTTTGAAAAGTACATACCCGCTACACTGCTTTTAAAGTTCATTGAACCTTTTTTTTAAGACATCCCGCCTTTCCCCATTACATTTTGAAAAACTGAGGACAGTTTGATTTGTCATGGTACAACTAAACTTTTATTTAAAAGTAATTTTTGCTTGTTTGCGTTGCATTTCTTTTTGTTTGTTTTTTTACACTTTAATTATATATATGTATTTTTAAATGTTTGTTTTAAGATCTATCCAAAACCAAAAGTTTTTAAGTTTATATTAATTACACTTAATTTTTAAATATTTTTTTGTTTTAAATGTATATAAATGCATTTTTTTTTATGTAGGTAGCATAAACAGTATAAGCTATCTATCTAATCTATCTATCTATCAATCTACCAATTCAAATTCATCTTATAGAACATGTATAAACATTAATATAATACTCTTTATTTCATATCTTTTTATGTAATTTTTAATATTAACGGTTAATGTAATGTCTTTCTGTATCTTGACTTAGCTCTGTTCTACAATTTCCCTGTGGAAACATTACATAGATACAAATAACAGATTACTCCATCAGCTTGTTAGTAAAATTAATGATTATACGAGCCATGACCTAATCATTTTTAATTTTTACTCTATGGGAGAAGCCCTGATGGATTTAATTAGGAAGTTAGGCAAATCGTATTTTTTGTATTGCCTTATTATAGTGTTGGTAAAATTATTTTTCTTAATGGGAATTGGCTTCCTTAAGAGAAATTAAATTAATCATTAAGGGAATCAGCAGCATTACATTTATTTTCATGTAATTTTGATGAACTGTAAATAATTATTTTCAGCAATGGGGCCAATCAATTTCTAAACTGGTTATCTAACGAGCTATGTACAATAATTTGTCCCTTGTCTAGATATTTGTGTTGATGGGGTGTCAGGGGTTTTGTACAGGATAATGAGACTCAATACATTCATTATCTTTTACATTATTTCCCGATGCTTCTATTCTCTTGTTTTGCCAGCAAAAACAAAACAGACTTAAAATATTGGAAGTTAACACTTAATATTACAGCACAGGTCAAATTTCTGCTTTGAATATTAACAAGACAAACTCAACAGCCAAATTCCATTACTGATAAAGATGACAGTTTTAGACAAATGCATAAAGAATTTTAAAGTCATATAGGAATGATAAAATAATAATAATAATAATAATAATAATAATAATAATAATAATAATACAGTGTTATCAAGATACAATTTAATAAATAGTGATGTATTACGTTGTAGCTTGGTAAAGTTGTATTATTATTATTAGTATTATTATTATTATTATTATTATTATTATTAATAATAATAATAATAATAATAATAATAATCATCATCATCATCATAATAATAGTATTATGATTATTATTATTATTATTATTATTATGCCAATGTATTAGTGAGGACCATAAATTACATTATAAACAATGCAAACTCAACACAAACAAATAAATAAAAACATGGGGAGAAGATAGTAATGATGGTGAACTATTTTTAAGTCACATAATAATGATTTAAAAAATATATAACAACGACAATACTAATAATAATTATAATACAGTTGTTTTTAGATACATTTAATAAATAGTGATTCATGTAGCTTTATAAAGCTGTGTTGTTATTATTATTGTGCCAATTTAAAAATATAAATTGTAACATGAATTTAACAAAACAAACTCAATAGCCAAATTACATTACTAATGATAATAAAACTTAAACAAAAATTGTAATTAATTGCTCAGTCATATAATAATAATAATAATAATAATAATAATAATACAGATATATTAAGATACCAGTTCATAAATAGTGATCTATTAATTTATTTTGATAACACTGAATAAAAACAAATAATAATAATAATAATAATAATAATAATAACAACAACATTATTGTTAATATTGTTGTTAATATAATTATTATCATCATCATCATCATATTTTTTTTTATTTATTGTGACAATATATCACTGAAGTTTGAATATTATATAAAAAGTGCATATTGCAAACTCCGTATAAAAACATGGGTCATCTATTTGTAGCGGGTATGTACTTTCCCGGGTGAAATTTGAACTTGGCAGAGACATCAGTGATGTGTAATTCCCTGCGGCCCAGCAGGTGGCGCTGTCGCCCTGGGTTGGAGTTGAATCATTGCTGTGTGCCGTGCCTCCTTTTTGTCCTCTCTCGGCAGAGGTATGGTGGGTCGGGGAACCCGCCGGACTTGCTGGGAGAGGGTATAAAGGGGCGGCCATCTTTGTCACGGGGTCGAGTCCCAGGCACCTTCAGCCTGTGGGCGGTGGTTCGGGTCGGTCCTCTAGGTGGCCAAGGCCTAGAGGACAGTCGGAGGTCGTGTTCCATCCCAGGCACCTTTAGCCTGGGGTGAGGTACTCGGATGGAGGTCTAGAGTTCAGTGCCCAACTCTGAGCTCCGCGAGGGAAGGAGGTCCTAGGGTACCCCGGGAGAGGGTATCCGAATCCGGAAGGCGTAATGGACCGGGGGGAGCTCCTCACTTGAAGACCCGGTGCAGCATATTGCCAGTGACAGGTGAGCCTCCCGTCGGAGACCGCCTGGAAGGAAATTCCCCCTCGCTCGGAGACCGCAACCCACTTTCAGGAAGGAAAGTGGAGAGTTCATTGTGTCTGGGCCTATTCGCATCCACACCTCCTTTTCTGTTCTGTTTCTCCAAGGGAGTCTAACTGATTGTGTTCATCCGAGAAGAATAAAGGAGTGTTGGACTTTTATGGTGTGGGGCTCATTTCCTGACAGACATTGTTCAAGGTAACTCTCGGTGGAGGCTCCAGGTGCACAGCACTGACCCGAAGGTAAAACAAGAACTTTGCTCACACCGCACTAACACCTGTGGTGAAGGCTAGGCGTGGTGTCCCCGCTCCCTCCCCTCTAAGGTACCCCTAGACAAGAGACAGACGAGCTGAAGAAAAGAGGGGAGTGAGGAGGCTGCTACATATTAATACAATTACAGTGAAGTAGGTGGGTAAGCAGACACAGTAGCATTGAATACAATAACAAATGTGCCTTTCCCCAAATATTCTCACTACTTTCCAAATATGCCCTTGAATGTTCATTTAGCGGAATGAGTAAGGTCTAGCTCTTCACTTCAATCCTCAGTCATATGCACACAATAATCCCATATTTTTAAAAGTAAAGTAAATATTCTATACTACTTTAGTAACCCTACCTCAACACGGAAGAGTGGTAGCTGTGGCGTAAGGTGATGGGGGTTATTTTATTGGTAACAAACAGATCCAATTCAAAGTTAAGGGGCTAGTTTTAAATCGGTGATAGATTCACAGCAAACTCCAGACAGCTAAATCGTAAACATTCTCCCCCCGCTTTAGCACTTCTTGCCCCAACTGCTGAAGCATTATTGCTTGTTTTTGTTTTTTATATATTTTTTTAACGTTTACAACCAATAGAGGGGAAGAATACAACATTTCCAGAGAAATATTCAAATAGTCTGTAAATAGAGTTGAGCGGACACCTGGATGTTCGGGTTCGACGGGTTCGGCCGAACTTCGGAAAAAAGTTCGGGTTCGGGACCGAACTTTAACCCGAACCCGGACCCGAACCTGAACCCCATTGAAGTCAATGGGGACCCGGACTTCTAAGGACTAAAAAGGCTCTAAAAAGGTAATGGAAAGGGCTAGAGGGCTGCAAATGGCAGCAAAATGTTGTTAAGAGCATGGCAAGTGCTCTGCAAACAAATGTGGATAGGGAAATAACTTAAAATAACATAAAAAAAAAAAAAAAAAATAATAATAATCTTGACCTAGGAGGACGAGGTCCATATGGAGTAGGAGGTTGAAGTGGCGGTGGATGTGGCTGTGTAGGTGGAAGCGGCGGTGGAGGAGGACGAGGTAGCCAACACTGATTCAAAAATACAACAATGGCTGTGTAATGCCGGTGATGTGTCGAATTCTGTCCCCCGTCAAATAGTGTCCACCCTGTACTGCGCTTGCTCAGTATGTAGGACAAGGGGATTTCTAAAATCTCCCAAGACGAACGGCGCCTGCGTGGTGAGTTCAGGTGAATGCCACACCATCCGTGGTTCAAGACGAGCCAAGTGAGGCCGTGCCCGAAGCGTGGCGATCGAACCGAGCCCGTGAGGGGCCCTGTTACTATGTGCTACCATATATCCACTTGGATGGTGGGGCTTGAACCTGCACTCACAGCGCAGGCGCCGTTCATCTTCGGAGATTTTGTAAATCTCCTTGTCCTCTGTACTGCGCAAGCGCTGCGCCTTTGCAGTATGGGCCGGACACAATCCGATGGCCGGACAGTTTTTGTCACAACACCGGTATACATGTCTATTCTGCACAAGGTACGGACAAGTCCTGTGGGATCCATGCCTGGTTCATTTTAATGAACGTGAGCTTGTCCACATTGGCTCTGGACAGGCGGCTGCGCTTGTCTGTGATAACGCCCCCTGCCGTGCTAAATACACGTTTAGATAATACACTGGCTGCAGGGCAGGCCAGCACCTCCAAGGCATAAAGGGCAAGCTCAGGCCATGTGCCCAATTTGGAGACCCAGAAGTTAAAGGGGGCAGACCCGTCATCCAGTACGTGTAGGCCTGTGGACACATACTGCTCAACCATGTTGGTGAAATGCTGCCTCCTGCTAAGACGTTCCATCTCAGCTGGTGGTGCTGGTTGTTGTGGCGTGCTGACAATAGGATTTTTATAACAGCTTACCTGTAAAATCCTTTTCTTGGAGTACATCACGGGACACAGAGCGACATAGTCATTACTAATGGGTTATATAGATACCTTCAGGTGCTGGCACTGGCAACTTCCAAAACCGGAAGTACCCTCCCCTATTTAAGCCCCTCCCATCCGGGAGCACCTCAGTTTTGTAGCAAAGCAATAAGTGTCCCTAAAGAGGGGTGGGAGCTCTGTGTCCCGTGATGTACTCCAAGAAAAGGATTTTACAGGTAAGCTGTTATAAAAATCCTATTTTCTTTCTCGTACATCACGGGACACAGAGCGACATAGTCATTACTAATGGGATGTCCTAAAGCAATGCCCAACGAGGGGGGGATACACCATATATAAGCTGAGCGCTATCAGACATGAGGATCTTTTGCGGCCTGCAACACACTGCGCCCAAAGGCGACATCCTCCTGACTTCTAACGTCCACCTGGTAGAACCTAGTAAACGTGTGTACTGAAGACCATGTTGCGGCCTTACAGATTTGAGCCAGGGAGGCCTGGTGATGCACTGCCCATGAAGTTCCAACTGCTCTCGTGGAGTGCGCCCTAACTTTGAACGGAGGCGGTCTCCTTCTCAAGCCATAGGCTTGCATTATGACCTGTCGAATCCACTTGGCTAAAGTAGATTTTGACGCTGCCTGACCCCTTCTGGGGCCTTCCGGCAGAATAAACAAAGTATCCGTTCTGCGAATCTGAGCAGTGGCTTTTAGATAAGCTTTAACTGCTCTTACTACATCCAAAGAATGCAATAACTTTTCCTCTACCGAAGTAGGTTTGGGGAAAAAAGAAGGAAGAACCACATCTTGGTTCAAATGAAACCTCGATACCACCTTAGGAAGAAAGGCTGGATGAGGACGTAACACTACTCTGTCCTTATGGATAACCAGATATGGCTCCCTACAGGACATAGCTGCTAATTCCGACACTCTTTTAGCCGAACAAATGGCTACTAGAAAAATCAATTTCCTGGTGAGAAGAACCAGGGAAATATGCTGTAATGGTTCAAATGGTTGTTTCTGTAGAACCGACAGAACCAAGTTTAGATCCCATGGACATATGGGAATATTAACCGGAGGACTAATACGCATCACTCCTTGTATAAAGGCTTTGACTAGTGAATGCGAAGCCAAGGGCCTTTGAAAAAATATTGACAAGGCCGAAATCTGACCCTTGATAGTACTCAAGGCAAGCTTCCTATCTACAGCCCATTGTAGGAAGTCCAGAATCCTACCTATTACGTATTTACGTGGATGCCATTTCTTGGCCTCACACCAGGCGGTGTACGCCTTCCAGATTCTATAGTAGATCTGCCTGGATACCGGCTTCCTGGCATTGATCATGGTAGATACCACAGCATTAGAGAGCCCTCTCTTTTTTAGAATGTGGGCTTCAATAGCCAGGCCGTCAAACCTAGGGCTGGTAAGGAAGGGTGGTATATCGGTCCTTGCGAAAGCAGGTCCGGACGATGTGGGAGGGTCCAAGGACTCCCCACAGACATCTTTACAATCTCCGCGTACCATGCTCTTCGGGGCCACGCTGGAGCCACCAGAATCACTGGTTTCTTTTCTACCCTGATTCTGCGGAGTAATCAAGGTAACAATTGTGGCGGTGGGAATGCATATATCAGCTTGAACTGATCCCAAGGGAACACTAGGGCATCCGAGCCGCAAGCTAGGGGATCCCTTGTCCAAGAGACAAACCTGTCCACTTTTGCGTTGAATCTGGATGCTAGCAGATCTACATCCGGTGTTCCCCACTGCTGACATATTGTCCGGAAAACCTCGGGATGAAGGGACCATTCCCCTTCTCCACTCCTGGAATGAATACCGCAGATATGGCTGGGACATATCTTTCTGCCCATCTCAGGATGTAATTTACTTCCCTCTGGGCTGCACGACTCCTGGTGCCCCCCTGATGATTGATATATGCCACTGCTGTGGCATTGTCCGATTGAATTCTGACAGGGGACCCTTGGAGTTTGGATGTCCATGCTACTAGGGCATACCGGGCTGCTCGTATCTCTAAGAGATTGATGGGCAGGGCCTTTTCCGCATCCGACCATCTGCCCTGGAGAGACCATTGCTCCAGTACTGCTCCCCAGCCTATAAGGCTGGCGTCTGTAGTGACCACCTTCCAAGAAATCGGACTGAAGGATTTCCCTCTTTCCAGATTCTGGGGAACCAACCACCAGCGGAGGCTCTTGCGAACGGAAGGGGACAAGGACATTGGTTACTAGGGCATACCGGGCTGCTCGGGCTGCTCGTATCTCTAAGAGATTGATGGGCAAGACCTTTTCCGCATCCGACCATCTGCCCTGGAGAGACCATTGCTCCAGTACTGCTCCCCAGCCTATAAGGCTGGCGTCTGTAGTGACCACCTTCCAAGAAATCGGACTGAAGGATTTCCCTCTTTCCAGATTCTGGGGAACCAACCACCAGCGGAGGCTCTTGCGAACGGAAGGGGACAAGGACATTGGTAAGTCCAGAGCCTGAACTTTTTTGTTCCAGGCTGACAGTATGGCCCTTTGCAAATTCCTTGAATGGAATTGACCGTAGGGTACTGCTTCGAATGATGCCACCATTTTTCCCAGCAGCCTCATGCACAGGCGTATGGATGGCTGTCTTTTTGAACCCACTAAGTGGATCAAATCTCTCAAAGACGACCCCTTTTCTTGAGGCAAGAAAATTTTTCTCTGGTCTGAATCCAGCCTTAGCCCCAAGTATTCCAGACTTTTGACTGGTTTTAGGGCTGACTTGTCTCGGTTGATAATCCAACCGTGATATTCCAGATACTTGATTGTCTCGTGAACAACCACTTCTAGTTTTTCCACTGAGTGGTCTATCAGCAACAAGTCGTCTAGATATGCCATTATCGTTACACCTCGTGTTCTTAGATTGGCCAATAATGGGGCCAGAATTTTTGTGAACACTCGTGGTGCTGTGGCCAGACCGAAGGGTAAGGCTCTGAACTGAAAATGGCGCCCTTCTACCGCAAAGCGTAGAAATTTTTGGTGGGCTGGAAAGATGGGAATGTGCAAATAAGCATCTTTGATGTCGATCGAGGCTAACCATTCCTCCCCTTGTAGGGCAGTGGCCACCGATCGGATCGACTCCATCCGGAAAGTCCTGATATGTAGGAATTTGTTTAGCCCTTTTAGATTTAATATGGGCCTCACGTCCCCGTTTGGCTTCGGGACTGTAAAGAGGTTTGAGTAAAACCCGAACCCCCATTCTTCCAGGGGGACCTCTATAATTACTGCTTGGAGCAATAATTGTTCTAGTGCCAACAGGAGGGATCCTCTCTTCTGGGGATCCCTTGGCACGTTTGACCTTATAAAGTGGGAAGGAGGGGAGTCTTTTAACTCCAATTTGTATCCCAGATTTACTGCGGAGAGCACCCATCTGTCTCTGATCGTGTCCCGCCAGGTCTCTGCGAACAACTGAAGTCTTCCCCCCACCCGATTGAGTGGGGGCAACCCTTCATGCATTTGACTTTGGGGGAGGTTTTGTACCTCTCCTGCTCCAGGGCTTCTTGTTACCCTGCAATTGTCCCTGATTTTTACCTCCGGGATTTGACCGAGGAGGCCGTCGGAACTGTTTCACAGCCGATGTCCTAGGGACTGGAGAAGCAGGCCTCTTAAAAGAGGTACCTCTAACTTTGTTTTTAACCGGCAAAAGTGTACTTTTACCGCTGGAAATTCTCTGGTTATATTTGTCCAGGTCTTCCCCGAATAAGCGTTCACCATGAAATGGGAAGCTGACCAGCAATTTTTTACAGGGAGCTTCAGCAGACCAGTTTTTGAGCCATAAAAGCCTGCGCATATGTACTACAGACAGCGTAAGGCGGGAGGCCTGATGGATTGAATCCTTTATAGCGTCCACCGCAAAGCATAAGGCTCTAGGTAGATCAGCTAGGGCAAGAGCCTGCTGATCTGGCAAGTCCCTTAAGACCTGTTTCAACTGATCCTTCACTGCTTGGCAGACCCCAATAGCTGCCACTGCTGGTTGTGTCACCAATCCTGCTGTAGAAAAAGCAGATTTTAATAAGGACTCTAATTTTTTATCTATTGGGTCCTTGAACATTTGGACATTATCCACTGGACATGTCAGTGATTTATTCACACAAGAGATGGCTGCGTCCACTGTAGGGACCCTCCATTTTTTGATGAACTTATCCTCCATGGGATAGACCACTTGAAATCTCTTGGGAGGAGTAAATATTTTATCAGGATGCTCCCAATCCTGGTAAATGAGCCCTTCCAGTAAAGGATGGATCGGAAAGGAACAAACAGTCTGGGGAGCTTTTAGCGACCCCAACGAGGAGACAGAAGTGGATGATGGCTCCGCAAGGGGCATTTTAAATGCTGATCGGACCATATTAGTCAGGGACTGAACCCATAACCTTTCAGCATGTGATGCTGAGAATGGCTCTTCCACTGTTGATTCCTCTACAACAGAATCGACCTCATCCTGATCCCCTTCAGGCAGGTCGATCCCTGTATGGGACTGTTGCTCTGCTAACAGGCACTCTGAGGGAGGAGACGGAGATCGAGCGCTTTTTTCCTGTGACAGGGAAGCAGCGATCAATGCTGACAATCTCTCTTCCAGCCCTCCCAGAGCTGAGGAAAAAACCTCCTCTGTTACATACACAGGAGCAGGTGAGGTGAACTGAGGACAGCCACAGTACCAGGTACTCCTGAGGGTGCTCTACGGTCACTAACCTCTGATTCTTCAGGGGAGACTGGTGCAGCCGAAGCATGCCCAAGATCCTCAGAGCCCGATGGAGACCCCCTATGCTTCCTGGAATTTTTAGTCCCGGAGTTCTTTGACGGCATTATTCCTAAGCCCAAAGCTGAGGTATTCCAGCCGAAATACACCACTTACTGACAATAGTCTAGCACAAATGCTGCTATAAAACCAGTTGGTGTCTACTAATGTGCCTTTCTATGGGGATGCCTGCATCAACCGCTTGCTGTATGCCTTTTTTAAATGTTGCCAGCTCTGTCTCTGCACTCCATAGCCAGCTCACAACACATAATTGTGGTTTTTAACATGCTGGGACGCCCGCACATGCGCAGAAGCGCTGCGGCGTGCACAGAGCGTCATCCCCCAAGCTCCGCCCCCTTTCCCGGCTCACCTCTATATATAGAGGCGCGTGCACGTGCACGCGCGCGGCCACGTGCGCCTTCGGCGCTAATTTTGAAAATGAAACCAGGGACAAGAGCCAGGGCCCCTTTTGCCGCAGGCCGGGGGATGGACGAGCATTGCAACATGGCAGAGGAAGCAGTTTCCCACAAGAGAACTCACCATCTGCCTGGACTTGCTCTGATAAAAAGAAACTAGTCCACATGACAAGAAACGTTCCACAGCGGCCTCTAGTGGATTAACACAGGTACCGCAGTCTAATATATTAAATATATATATATTTTTTTTTTTTTTCTTGACCACTATTAAAATTATTACATTTTTTAGTAGTTACAGGCATGCACAGATATTAGCGGGAATACCGTTAGGTAACAGACAGAAAGACAAATTAGGCTTGGGGGTCCCCCAATAGAACCAAGTTCCTGGGGGCCCCCACTTACCTGTTCCCCGCCGCAGGACTTTGTTTGGTCCACAGAAGCCCAAACTTCACCTATCACGGCAGGCATTGTAATTAAACCTTCAGGGACCGGTTTCCCAAGGATTCCACTCCCCTGGACCTGTATAGCACCCTGCACAGAAAACATCTTGGTCATGGGTATGACCAGAGCTCTGGATCCAAGGGTCCAGCCCTCCTAAGAGAAGCATTACAGGCAAAACCTTGCTCTTCTCTGCAAGGCCCGGGTACCGACCGTTTAGCTATGAAGCTTTTTTGGTCGGATCCGGAATAGCTTACTGAGGCCCAAAAGAACCTGTACGCAAGCTCAGTGAAAGACACATGTTTCTTCTTGGCCAACACCTTAGACACTGGCAAAAAACTGAGGTGCTCCCGGATGGGAGGGGCTTATATAGGGGAGGGTACTTCCGGTTTTGGAAGTTGCCAGTGCCAGCACCTGAAGGTATCTATATAACCCATTAGTAATGACTATGTCGCTCTGTGTCCCGTGATGTACGAGAAAGAAAAAGCTTTTTCACATTTCAGCCATGCTAACCCTGCCTTCTGAGGTGCTGCCGGTGCCCCGGCTGCGTTGGCGACCTCTTTCTCCTCCTCTGCCTTCGCCTTGTGCTTCCACCGTACGCCCGCTGTCAGGTGGGAATGCCACCAGCAGCGCGTCTACCAGCGTGCGCTTGTACTCGCGCATCTTACGATCCCGCTCCAGTGAGGGAATTAAGGACGGTACGTTGTCCTTGTAACGGGGATCCAGCAGGGTGGCCACCCAGTAATCAGCACCAGTTAAAATGTGGGCAACTCGGCGGTCATTGCGGAAACACTGCAGCATGTAATCGCTCATGTGTGCCAGGCTGCCCAGAGGCAAAGAAAAGCTGTCCTCTGTGGGAGGTGTATCGTCCGTGTCCTCTGTATCCCCCCAGCCATGCACCAGTGATGGCCACGAGCTGGTCTGTGTGCCACCCTGCTGTGAAAATGCCTCCTCCTCCTCCTCCTCCATCTCCTCCTCCACCTCGTCATCCTCCAGAACTGTTCCCTTTCCGCCGGACAATTGTGTACCTGGCGTTTGTTGGTGCAGGAACCCACCCTCGTAGCCACTTGTGAAAGACTGCCCTGAAAGCCTTTGAAATGATCCCGCTTCCTCCTCCTCATCCTCCTGTGCCACATCCTCTTCCATCATCGCCCGAAGCGTTTTTTCAAGGAGGCATAGAACTGGGATAGTAACGCTAAGAACGGCGTCATTGGCACTGGACATGTTGGTGGAGTACTCGAAACAGCGCAACAAGGCACACAGGTCTCGCATGGAGGCCCAGTTATTGGTGGTGAAGTGGTGCTGTTCCGCAGAGCGACTCACGCGTGATTGCTGCAGCTGAAACTCCACTATCGCCTGCTGCTGCTCGCACAGTCTGGCCAGCATGCGCAAGGTGGAGTTCCACCTTGTGGGCACGTCACATATGAGGCGGTGAGCGGGAAGGCCGAAGTTACGCTGCAGCGCTGACAGGCGAGCAGCAGCAGGGTGAGAACGCCGAAAGTGCGCACACACAGCCCGCACTTTCTGCAGCAGCTCTGGCATATTGGGGTAATTTTTAAGGAACCTCTGGACCACCAAGTTCAGCACATGTGCCAGGCAAGGGATGTGCGTCAAACCGGCTAGGCCCAGAGCTGCTACGAGATTTCGCCCATTATCGCACACCACCAGGCCGGGCTTGAGGCTCACTGACAGCAACCACTCATTGGTCTGTTGTTCCATGTCCCTCCACAACTCCTGCGCGGTGTGGAGTTTTTCCCCCAAACAGGAAAGTTTTAAAACTGCCTGCTGTCGTTTACCCCTGGCTGTGCTGAAGGTGGTGTTGAAGGTGTTACGCTGACCGGATGAGGAGGCGGTAGAGGATGAGGAAGCGGAGTAGGAGGAGTTAGCAACAGGAGGCAAACTGAAGCGCCCTGCAATCCTCGGTGGTGGAAGGACATGCGCCAAACTGCTATCTGCCTCAGGCCCAGCCGCCACTGCATTTACCCAGTGTGCTGTTAGGGAGATATAACGTCCCTGACCGTGCTTACTGGTCCACGCATCCGTAGTTAGGTGGACCTTGCCACAGATGGCGTTGCGCAGTGCACACCTGATTTTGTCCCCCACTTGGTTGTGCAGGGAAGGGATGGCTCGCCTGGAAAAATAGTGGCGGCTGGGCCTGACGTACTGTGGGACAGCCAATGCCATCAGGCTTTTAAAACTCTGCGTCTCCACCAGACGGTATGACAGCATTTCAAAGGCCAGGAGTTTTGAAATGCTGGCATTCAGGGCCAGGGATCGCGGGTGGCTAGGGGGTACTTCCTCTTCCGCTCCAATGTTTGGGAGATAGAGAGCTGAACGCTTCCATGGGACATTGTGGAGATGGTTGGTGACCCAGGTGGTAGTGTTGCTGGCAGATCCTCTGTTTGCGGGGTGGCAGGTGCCACTGTCACTACAGAGGTGGATGAAGAGGCCGAGACTGCAGCAGAAGAGGAAGCAGGAGGAGCCAGAGACCTTTCTTGGTTTTTGAGGTGTCTACTCCACTGCAGCTCGTGCTTTGAACTTAGATGCCTGGTCATGCAGGTTGTGCTCAGGTTGAGAACGTTTATGCCTCGCTTCAGGCTCTGATTGCACAGCGTGCAAACCACTCATGTCTTGTCATCAGCACATTGTGTGAAGAACTGCCACGCTGGGGAACTCCTTGGACCTGGCTTTGGTGTGCTCGGTCCCTTGCTGCGTTGGGCAGTAGCAGACATACTGTCTAGCTGACAGACGCTCCGCTTTTGCACCTTGCTCCCTCTTCTGCTGTGCTGGTGGCTCTGTGCGACCACCGCCTCTTCCTCCAAACTACACTGGTCACCTGCATAACGTTGATTCCATGTGGGGTCAAGGACCTCATCGTCCTCCACATCATCTTCCACCCAGTCTTCACCCCTGCCCTCCTTGTCTGTCTGCACAATTGCGAAAGCAGCAGCAGTTGGCACCTGTGTTTCGTCATCATCCGAGACGTACTGCGATGGTCCTCCCATGTACTCATCATGAAACATAAGTGGTTGGGCATCGGTGCACTCAATCTCTTCCACTTCTGGGGCAGGGCTAGGTGGATGGCCCTGGGAAACCCTGCTAACAGAGTCATCGAAAAGCAGAAGAGACTGCTGCATGATTTGGGGCTCAGACTGCTTGGCTGATTTGCAAGGGGGTGAGGTGAAAGACTGATGGACATGGGTTTCAGGTGCCAACTCTGTTCTTTCATCAGAAGAGTGGGTGGGAGACAATGTGAAGGAACCCGAGGCACTGTCAGCAACCCAATCTACTATCACCTGTACTTGTCCTGGCCTAAACATTCGTACAGCCTCATTAGGCGTGACAAAATACCGCCGCAGGCTCGGTCGCCTACTCGCACCTGAGGAAGGTGTTTCACTTGTGCGTGTATCTGGCACAGATCCACCACGTCCTCTCCCTGCAACAGGAGCTCCACCAGCAGCACCACGACCGGGGCCACCACGTCCCTTTGACCTTCTCCTCATATTTTCAAAATTTAGGATCTTGCCCTAAATGGGTATTTTTGGAAGCGCAGAACACACCCAAAGTACGTAACCGCTGACCCGCACAGCTACAGAACTGCAGAAAATGCTATTAAAAAAAAAAGTTGTTTTTTTAGTATAGCACAGTAGGAGAAAACTATATAGAAATTGTTTATTTCACACACCTCAAAATATGTATAACACACTGCAACCTTTTTTTGGTGCCACTAAACGGCGATTTTTGGAAGAGCAGAATACACCCACAGTACGTAACCGCTGAATCGCACAGCTACAGAACTGCAGAAAATGCTATTAAAAAAAAATGTTGTTTTTTTAGTATAGCACAGTAGGAGAAAACTATATAGAAATTGTTTATTTCACACACCTCAAAATATGTATAACACACTGCAACCTTTTTTTGGTGCCACTAAACGGCGTTTTTTGGAAGAGCAGAACACACCCACAGTACGTAACCGCTGAATCGCACAGCTACAGAACTGCAGAAAATGCTATTCAAAAAAAATGTTGTTTTTTTTAGTATAGCAACGTAGGAGAAAACCCATAAAGAAATTGTTTATTTCAAACACCTCAAAATATGTATAACACACTGCAAACTTTTTTTGGTGCCACTAAATGGCGTTTTTTGGAAGAGCAGAACACACCCACCATACGTAACCGCTGAATCGCACAGCTACAGAACTGCAGAAAATGCTATTAAAAAAAAATGTTGTTTTTTTAGTATAGCACAGTAGGAGAAAACTATATAGAAATTGTTTATTTCACACACCTCAAAATATGTATAACACACTGCAAACTTTTTTTTGTGCCCCTAAACGGCGTTTTTTGCAAGCGTACATTAAAGTGCAATTTTTTTTTTTTTTTTTGTTGCCCTAAACGGGTCTTTTTTTGCACGAGCAAAATAAAATGCTTTTTTTTTTTTTTTTTTGCCCTATGGGTCTTATGGAAAAGAGAACAATAAAGTGCCTTTTTTTCCCCTAATGCCCCATACACACGATCGTTTTTCATGCCGTTAAAAATGCCATTTTAAAAAATGGCCATTAAAAATGATCGTGTGTAGGCTCCAGAGCATTTTTAACGACGTGAAAAACGGCCATTAAAAATTACGGACATGCTCTCTTTTTTCACGTCGTTTTTCATGTCGTTTTTTTTAACGACGTGAAAAACGATAGTGTGTATGCTTTCACGACGTGAAAAAAAACGCGCATGCTCAGAATCAAGTATGAGACGGGAGCGCTCGTTCTGGTAAAACTAGCGTTCGTAATGGGGATAGCACATTCATTACACAGTAACGGACTGAAAAGCGCGAATCGTCGCTCAACAAACTTTACTAACATGAAGGGTGGCGCCATTCGAACGGAACTTCCCCTTTATAGTGCCGTCGTACGTGTTGAACGTCACTGCGCTTTGCTTGATCGTTTTTTTTAATGATAGTGTGTACGCAAGGCAGGCTTGAGAGGAAACATGAAAAAAAACGAGGAGAAAAACGTCGGTTTAAAAAATGACATTAAAAACGATCGTGTGTACGGGGCATTAAAAGTTAGATTTTCTCTGACACTGGGCTCATGGCAGTGTAAAAAGACTGCACTGCAACACAAATAGGTAGACCTATGCAGATCGCTGATTTTAATCTCTGAATCTGGACTCCTATATAATATTCTCTCTCCCTGAAAGCACCAACACAGAAACCTGGCCCTACACTACACTATCTCTCTATCTTTTCCCTCAGATTGTAGAATCAGGACTACCTCTTCTATCTTTCTATCTCTCCCTAAAAGCAGCAGCAGCAGACTAGATCCTCTCCCTATCTATTCTGAAGCAGAGTGTCATGTGTGCTGTGTGCCTCTAGCTTATATAGAACCTGGGTCACATGTTGCACTGACCAATCACAGCCATGCCATTAGTAGGCATGGCTATGATGGCTTCTAAGGGCACACCAGCTAATCAAAAGGTGATTGGCTGGCCCCTGAAGCATTTCTAAATGCGTTATTAGATTGCCAACCCGAACCCGAACCCGGACTTTTGGGCAAAGTCCGGGTTCGGGTTCGGGAAAAAGCTAAAGTTCGGTACGGACCCGAACTTTACAGTTCGGGTTCGCTCAACACTATCTGTAAAAAGACATCATTATGGTATAACGAACAAGGTGGGAAAATAACATTATCAATCCACAAACAGATAAATGCGGACAACCCATTATCAAATATAGAAGGAGTGATGGGGGGCGTGGTCTGGTGCCGTTCCGAGATGGACGTGTAGTTTGGAGCTCCCGTCCTGAGGTCCTGCAACTTCAGCTTTTCAGCTTATTTTCCCCCCCAGACATGGTGAGAACCGCCCGGAGTGCCTCAGCAACTCGTTCCCGATCCCCGCTGAACACCGACACCACGCTAAACCAACATATCCCTGAGATCTTTCGATCCCGGCCTACAGCCAGGATGCAGGCCTCACAACCGGCCTCCTCACAGGGAACCAGCCTTCAGAACGCAAGCCCGCAGCGCTCCGACACACGGACATCTCCAGAGTGGGCAACGGGGATGAACCACCCCCCGGCAGTTAGCCTGAACGACCTACACAGCGTGGCTTCTGATATAAAAAACACCCTCATGGTGGCCATCTTAGACATGAGGACGGACATACAGGCCATGACGCTTAGAGTGGAGGAGGTGGAAACTACTCAAGCCCGCCATGACACAGCGATATGCCACATTCAGCAGGTCACAGAGTCACATGCGATCCACCTCAGGGAGATTAATCGCCACATGGAAGATTTGGATAACCGCGGGAGGCGCCGCAACCTTAGAGTGAGGGGTATCCCAGAAACGATTGATTCCAACCAGCTCCCTGTGGCAGTGACTACCATTTTCAACGACCTACTTGAAAGAGCCCCGGATACGCCGATTATCTTTGAACGGCTCCACAGAGCGCTGCGTCCACGGGGAAGAGACACAGATCCTCCGCGGGATGCAGTCTGCTGCCTCACAGACTTTCCCCTGAAGGAGGAAATACTACGCAAGGCTAGACACCGCAATCAACTGTCTTTCCAAGGAACGGATATCAGGATCTATCAAGACCTGTCTAACATCACCCTGCAACGCAGACGCGAGTTACGTCCCCTCCTGGAAACACTGAGGGCCAGATCCATAGTTTATAGGTGGAAGTTCCCTTTCTGCCTCACAGCGACTCACCAAGGCCGCACAGCCAATCTAAGGGTTCCGGAAGACCTAGAGCATTTCTGTTTTGCCATGGAGATACCGTACGTGGAGGTACCAGACTGGTACAGCGATTTTCGTATCCCTCCACTTAGAAGAGCCGCCTCCATGGAGGGTATCGCCGAAGCGGGTAACTTCAGTATTAGCCGCCGACGCTCTCACCCCCCTCCTCCACACACCCCTTCAACAGTTCAAGGAGCTCCACGTAATGGCAGCCCTACGGCCTCCCCAGTGCACCGCAGAGCACGCACCTCCTAACAAGGTAATCAATCCTCTCTTTACCCAGTTTTCACATGGCGCAGAGTCCCTAACCCTACGGTTTGACATTCCCCTGCCCAGGAGATACACAGTTCAAACTTCGTTCGACCCGAGTTCCATACCCAGGCCCAATCCCCGTGAAACCCTGGCCGCCCTCAGCATGCCTTATTTGTTCTTATACCGTAACAGGGGAACCAGCTCCTCACTTCTCACCGCTTATGCCATCTAGCTGCAGAACAGGGACTTACTCTATTTTCTCCCTCCTTCTACCCATCCTCCCATCCTCCTACCGGAGCCATGCTTTCCTTAGCCTAGACACCCCTCCCTCTTAGCAAGCATTGCTCAGATCCAGGACTAACCGCTATCTGCCTGACCCGATGCCACCACGATACACCAGGAGCAGAGCTCCCTGGGAGAGGAACATTGAATAGCACACCTACCAAACTCCTGTAATACCACTATGATTCTTTCTTTACTATCCCATCAAACAACCATCCGATCCATTCTCAGGCTTGGGAGTGGGCGTGCCCCCCTCGGATCTAGACAGCCTGCCCTTAACCCCTGGGTATGTTTTTGTTTACTATGTTTTGTTTGCTTTGTTATCCATATTTGGATTTTTGATGTCAGCCATAACTGCAGATGCATACTTGTTCACGGTAACGCAAGCTGTACGTTCTGTTCTGTTTTAACTAATTCACCATGTTACTGACTCTGTTCCTTGCATATTCCTCTAAACCAAAGTATACGCACCCCACTCTCCGTCATGTGACATCTGAAACTTGGGCAATACACTTAATTCCTTATCCCCCTCTTCCACACAAACCCCCACATCACACAATGCTAAACATCCTCCTCTAATTAACAAATAAATGCCCTTACAACTCCACAGCCTTCACGCTTTATGAGAATAAGCCGTCACACACAGCCCTGACGCCACCTACTAACCACCCTCTCACCATGTCCTTATATGACCTGTCCGTCATCTACACAACAAGATTACTCCTCTGACACCAAAATGAGCCATAGATGACGCTAACAACCAGCAGCGTCTGTTATCCTTAAGACCTCATAGAGAGACGCAGACCTCACCTCTCTCTAGTTGAACTCCACCTACCGCTCTCACACACAGCGGACTCTGGTAGACACCGCTGAACCTCATCGGTACCCCCACTCCTAATTGGTGGGCTTGCAGGTCAATTCCCACACCCGGTATAATATCCCATCCCCCTACCTGTCCCCTCCTTCCTCCCTGGTTATCTTCCTCCTCAACGTCCTAACCTCACCTACCCCACATCTTCCCTTTTCCCCATCCGCATAACCCCCCCCTTTCTTTTTCTCCCGTCTCTGACTTCCCCATATCCTCCCGCCCCCCACTCGCTTAAACCTCTACTACCAACATGAGCCCCGATAATGTCCGAGGCTCCAACCTGTCCCTAAAGGTAGTCTCCCTTAACGCCAAAGGACTGAACATACCTGAAAAGCGAACACAACTCTTTTCCCTCATGCGCAGCATGAAAGCTGACATAATCTTCCTACAGGAAACCCACTTTTGCAAGAAATCAGTTCCCAACATGACTAATCGCCTCTTCCCCCATAGTTTCCATGCCACCTCACCTATCTCGAAATCCAAAGGAGTCTCTATAATCATTTCCAAAAACCTTCCCATCCAAATTACGGACACTCACCTTGACAAACTAGGCAGGTATATCTTCCTAAAAGGGACCCTCAGGAACAAACCAATCACTTTGGCTAACATATACAGCCCCAACTCGTTCCAAGTTCCCTTTTTTAGGGCTGTAACAAGACACCTAACCAATTTCCAAGAGGGTATTCTTATACTGGGAGGGGATCTCAATGTACCCCTGAACCCCCTTTTAAACACCTCGTCGGGGAAATCCCACCTACCATACAGGGCGCTCCGACAAATCAGAAAATGTTTCCAAGATCTCTTGCTCCACGACACATGGCGCACCTTACACCCGAATGTAAAGGATTTTACATTCTTCTCCGCCCCACATAACAAATATTCACGACTAGACTACATATTTCTTACCCAACAGGATCTCCCGTCCCTGAAAGCAGCAACCGTCGAACCGATGACCTTCTCTGACCACCACCCTATCTCAATGACCCTCACTTTCCCTGAAAAAGTATACCGCTCACAAATCTGGAGACTAGACCCTTCCATCCTGACAGACAAAACCAAAGAATTAGAGATTCAAACTTGCCTAAGTAATTATTTCACTGAGAACAACACCCCGGACATTTCTAAACTTTCTCAGTGGGCGGCTCACAAATGTGTTGTCCGAGGGAAATTGATTTCCCTGGGGGCCGCAATTAGAAAGGAAAAACGGGCCAAACTGGCTGATCTCTTTTCCAAACTTAATAAACTAGAAGCACTACACAAACGAAACCTGGCCCAGCAAACCCTCGTAGAACTACTAGAGACTCGTACACTCATTCAGGAAGAATTGGGCCATCACCTCAGGAAGAAATACACTCTATCTCAGAAATTTTTTTACGAATTCGGCAACAAAAGTGGCCATCTTCTTGCTCAAGCCTTACGCAAGAAAAGGGCTGCTAATACGATACATCACATACAATCCCCCACGGGTAAGACACTCACAAATAACAATGACATAGCCAGAGAGTTTGAGAAGTACTACTCGTCCCTATATAATCTAGATAAATCCGAACCCCCTACTACCTCATCAGATGACAGACCCAATGATATTAACTCGTTCTTAGACCAATTTGCCCCAGGAAAGCTCCCCACTGACACCACCACGATTCTGGAATCCCGATCTCTATTCAGGAATGGAAAAAAGCTTTAAAACAACTTAAGCCTGGTAAGAGCCCGGGACCTGACGGTCTTTCCGCCGTATATTTCAAGACATTCTCAGACCTTCTTCAACAACCCTTCCTTGACGCCTTCAATACACTCTCTCCCACAAATCCTTTCAAAAGCGAAATGTTAGAAGCACATATCGTTGTTATCCCCAAAGAAAATAAGGACCCCACCCAAACTGGAAACTATAGACCAATCTCATTATTGAATGTAGATGTCAAAATCTTTTCTAAGATTTTGGCAAACAGACTCTTACCGCTTCTCCCTTCCTTAATCTCTCATGACCAGACCGGCTTTATCCCTGGACGTGAAGCCAGGGACAACACTGTTAAAGCAATAAACTTACACCACCTTATGACACAGACAACCCAAAAAGGCCTGTTTTTGTCACTCGATGCGGAGAAGGCGTTCGACAGAGTAGCTTGGGACTATATGACAGCGGTTCTGAGGGCCATAGGATTGGGCCCATATATGTTAGGCCTAATCCTGTCACTATACACAGGACCATCTGCTAAGGTACGGGTCAACAATACTCTGACGGACGCCTTTCCCATCGGAAATGGCACAAGACAGGGCTGCCCCCTGTCCCCCATCCTCTTTGTACTCACACTTGAACCATTCCTCCGTAAACTGACATACAACCCAGATATCCAAGGTATAAGTTCCTCCAAAAGAGAATATAAATACGCTGCTTTCGCAGACGATATTTTGTTGTTCCTGTCTAACCCACTGATCTCCCTACCAAACCTTCTTTCTGAATTTAAACAATTTCAGTTCCTCTCCCACCTTAAAATTAATTTATCGAAATCCTTTGCCCTTAATATTACATTACCTCAACACATAGTTGATCAATGTAAGGCTAACTTCCCGTCCCAATGGAAACATGACTCCATCACATACCTAGGGATACAACTCCCTTCCAAACTCTCAAACCTCTACGCTAAAAACCATGTTCCTATCCTACACAGACTATCCTCCGATCTTGAAACCTGGAACAAACCGCTTTTCTCTTGGTTTGGCAGAGCAGCGATCCTCAAAATGAATGCCCTCCCGAGAATACTCTATATATTGCAGGCGATCCCTATACATATACCTCCGGCCTTTTTTAAATCTTACAGAAACATATGCACTAAATTCTTATGGGGGAACCGTAGACCCAGAATCAGCTTTACGCAGCTCGCCCGACCTAAAAGACTTGGGGGCATAGGCCTCCCCAACCTTCTCAATTATTACACTGCTACACACCTTACCAGGATAGTGGACTGGAATACTCAATCTCTCCACAAAGATTGGGTTTCCCTAGAAGCATCTTTTTCTGCTCTCCCTTTGGAGTCTCTCCCATGGATACTCCCACCCCACGTCCCCTCTGAATTACGCGTACACCCACTTATAGGCCCAACCTTGCAATGCTTCAAAAAGCTTTGCTACCGATCACCCATATCTTCGATTCCCAGCCCACTGACACCTGTAAAAATGAACCCTGGGTTCCCACCAGGTATGCACGCAAAGTTTCTTACCGATAACTGGACACAGAGCCCAATTAGATCACATCAGTTCTTCCTCCGGGGCAAACTATTGTCTACATCCCAACTCTCCTCCCAACTAAACAAGCCACCCATTCCCCCTTGAACATATATTTTAATTGCTCATTTTCTAAAATCCCTTAACAAGAATATACAATGCTCCAGAGAACTCACCCCTTTCGAAAAGCTATGTATCCAAACGACACCCCAATCTCATCTAGTATCTACCACACATGAACTCCTCTTCGCCGAGATGAAAGCTAATGAGACCTTAGCCTGTAAGAACTGGGAGTCAGACCTCTCTGTATCTCTTTCAGCGGAACAATGGGAACAAATTTTCCTCAACATACATAAAGGGTCGACGAATGTGTCGACCCAGGAAAACGGCTTTAAGATCCAATCTAGATGGTACCGCACGCCCACCCTCCTGCATAAATTTAATCCCACAATCCCAGAGGTTTGCTGGAGATGTCTCCGGGAAAGGGGAACCCTTCTCCATATCTGGTGGTCCTGTCCATCTCTAAAAGACTTCTGGGAAAAGGTATGCCATATAACCTCTCGAGTCACCTCATATCATTTGGACCTTTCCCCTTCTCAATTCCTTCTACACCACTCACCCCTGTCGCACAATTCCTATCACAAATCCCTAGCAATGCACATGATCAATGCGGCAAAGCAGTGTATCCCTATACACTGGAAATCGACTCACCAACCAACCATAAAAGAATGGTTTAACAGAATATGCAAAATTGAGGAAATGGAAAATCTTATACATATTGCAAGAGAGACTCCGTCATCATTTAGTAAAAAATGGGCCTGCTGGTTACACTATAAAATGACACCAGAATATGCAAACTCCCTGAACCCTGACAAAGGATAAATTACTCCTCTGAGAATTGTCATTAAAAATCTACGACATGCCAGGATCTTCCCTTAACCCTAAACCTTACAAATACACCTCTCTCCTCCTATATCTCCCCCTATACAGATCCGCCCCTAGTTTCTCATAACACGCCCCTTGAACACCCCAAGTGGTCGGGGAAGTCAGAGACGGACCCCCTGCCAACGCCATCCCTTCCTGCCTCACTCCCCTCCCCTCGATCCCCACCCCACCCCTTCTCCTTCCACCACTTACCCCCTTCTACTTTCTCATCCATACGCTTCTGTAAAATACAACCACTAACATAGCTCCAGCCTACACTCCCGCATTTATACACTCTCAACAAAATAAATCTGTTTGTAGCTCCTTCTCTCCCTTCCTGCCATATTGCACCTGTTGGCCTTTCTCTCCCCCACAGACCAAAAGTCCACAACGGCATCCGTGAACCTACCTAGCTCTAACCTACCAACAAGATCTATCTCCGTCAATGGTATTGGACTTTGACTAGACCCCACAATTACCTTGAATTAAGGTAACCCACCCCAACACGGCCTAGTTCATGAAGGATGCACATAGCCATTTCATTTTCACTACCCGCAAGTTGAATTGTATATGACACATGTAATTCATCCATGTTTTGTGGTTGTATTAATACCTTATTGTACTACTATTGTTCAAGATATCTGTAAATGCTTTTTACATTTCAATAAACTATTTTGAAAAAAAAGAAGGAGTGATAGGGAATGTGTGGGGGGGAGTGGAAGGGGGGACGGCAAGAAGAGGTAGAAAAGGAAGGGAGAACATAGTGGGAAACCAGTAAGGGTATAGCCAAAGAAAGGAGGGGAGGGAGAATAACATCCCCACCATCTCCACAGAAAAATGGAAAAGAGAAAGAAAGAATACAATAAAACATCACATGTCACAAACACAATGGGACTGATTTACTAATAACAGTGCGCTGCGCTGGTTCTAACCTTAATTGGTGCGCCGGCTAACTCCTTCACTGGGCGCAGGAACCAGCGGCGCACAGCTGCGCACTGTTATAGTAAATCCAAATGTCAGCGGCGCTCTATTGAAAATGAATGGTTCCCTATGGGAGCCCATTGATGAAGCGGATCCGACTCGCGGGCCGACTCGTGTGCCGGCTGACACGGGGACAGCGCGACTTTGCGACTAGCCGGCCGAGAATGCCTCCAGCGCGATGTGATCGCGCTGGTCCTCGGCAGCCTCACTGTCCCATGTTTGGTATGAATCATGAAGGGGAACTCCAGGCCAAATTTTACTGAAAAAAACGGCATGGGTTCCCCTCCAGGAGCATACCAGGCCCTTAGGTCTGGTCTGGATTTTAAGGTGAACCCCCTAAGCCGAAAAACGGCATGGGGGTTCCCCCAAAATCCAAACCAGACCCTTAGGTCTGGTCTGGATTTTAAGGTGAACCCCCTAAGCTGAAAAACGGCGTGGGGTCCCCCCAAAATCCAAACCAGACCCTTATCCGAGCATGCAACCTGGCAGGCCGCAGGGGAAAAGGGGGGACGAGAGAGCGGCCCCCCCTCCCTCCTGAACTGTACCAGGCCGCATGCCCTCAACATGGGGGTTTGGTGCTTCGGGGCAGGGGGCAACCTGCGGCCCCCCCACCCCAAAGCACCCTGCCCCCATGTTGATGGGGACAAGGGCCTCTTCCCGACAACCCTGGCCATTGGTTGTCGGGGTATGCGGGCGGGGGGATTTTTGGAATCAGGGCGCCCCCTTTAAAAAGGGGGCCCCCAGATGCCGGCCCCCCACCCTATGCGAATGAGTATGGGGTACATCGTACCCCTACCCATTCACCTGGTGGCAAAATAAGTCAATAAAAAAAGACAACACAGGTTTGAAAAGTAATTTATTGGGCAGCTCTGGGGGTCTTTCTGCCGGGCCCCCGCTATCTTCTGCTAGCTCTTTTGCTAGCGGGGGTCCCGGGCTTCTTCGCCGTCTTCTTCCGACTTCGGGGGTCTTTCTGCCGGGCCCCCGCTATCTTCTGCTAGCTCTTTTGCTAGCGGGGGTCCCAGGCTTCCTCGCCGTCTTCTTCCGACTTCGGGGGTCTTTCTGCATGGCCCCCGCTATCTTCTGCCAGCTCTTTTGCTAGCGGGGTCCCGGGCTTCCTCGCCATCTTCTTCCGACTTCGGGGGTCTCTTGTTCTGTTCTCCGGTTGTTCTCCCGCTCTCCGGTGCCTTCTCCACGATCTCCGGTTCTTTCTGCCGGACGCCCCGCTATCTTCTGCCAGCTCTTTTGCTAGCGGGGGCCGGTCTTCTTCGTCGCCTTCTTCCCTCTTCTCTTCGCCCGATGTTGCCTCGTCGCTGTCCACCGCCGCAATGATCTGTCCGAGCAGCGGTGCCACTTTTATTGGCATGGGACGTGGTCACCGGATGATGCCACCGCTGACCCCGCTTATTAGGTAGTTTGGACTTTGGGGTTTATTTACTAAAGGCATATCTACTTTGCACTACAAGTGCACTTGCTGTATATCTGAGGGGGACATGCAAGCAAAAATAAATAAAAAACACCATCTTTGCTTTTACATGATTGTAACATCCAATCACCAGTACTTTCCCTCAGATTTTCAGCAGCTACACTTTTACTGCAGAGTGGATTTGTCTTTACTAAACCCCAAACTACCCAATGATTTGGGGTGTACACAACAACGTGCTAGAGTGCAATTTGCTTAATGGGGACACTAGTTAAATTGATCTGTGTGTCCCCAAGAAAAGACATTGGTGGGGTTTTACCTTCACTTCCTGTTTAGCTGTTTGACAGGAAGTGAAGCCAATTTTAAGAAAAGGAGACAAAGCCCAAACTTTCAACAAAAAAAAAACATGCAGGGGTTCTAACACTTACTTTATTTCCCTCAAAATGCCCACAATTAGAATTGTATTGCCTTGAGCTATTTTTAAGTGCAGTGCTCTAAATCAGTGCTTCTCAAGTACCCCCAACAGGCCATGTTTGCAGGTTTTCCTTCATGTTGCACATGTGCTTTAAATCACAGTCAATGGTTTTGAATTTTGGACAGCAATTCTCCATAAGATAAATTCACAAAACATGTCCTGTTGGGGGTACTTGAGGACTGAGGCTGAGAACCACTGCAGTAAAAAAGGAAAATTGAATACTTACCATTCTGTATTTTTCATTTCCTGGTGACGCTCCATGGCAGCACACAATCCATGCATATGCTAGCATGAAGGCACCAGGGTAGACAAATCACACCTGTTTTGTTTTGACATGCCAATCAGCTGTCACATTTGTTGCAAAGAAAACACAAAACAAACATCAAAACTATGCATCAAATTTTATTGGTCAACAAAACAAAAGGGAAGGCAAAATAAAAAACAGGGTCAATTTGAAACAGTTACAGACTCAACATCTTGAGAATTTTTTGGCCAAAATAAATGCAGCACAGACAATTAAATCAAAGTGAACAAACGACACACATTAACAACATCAGAATTATTTCAGGGGAACATTTCCCCACACCAAAAAATCCAATCCACAAAAGTTAACCAATCACCTGTTTTGCAAAGACATAACAAATAAAATACAATAAAATAATAAAATATAATAAAAATGTGTTACAAACTCGATAAGGACTCCAACATGTACATTTTGCCCCCCACACACACACACTTGCCTCTTCTCAGGGCAAGCGAACAAATGTTCCCTCTGAGCTTTATATAACATAGGTTTGTGTGCTAATGAGGCAATTGAAAACACATGCACAGTCCATGAAACACCCAAAATGCAAGTTCACTCAATGTAGAGACTGAAATTCAAAGTGGGTACACCTGTTAAGGATGTCCTTCAATTACTAACCCATAAAAACACTCTCTGAGTGAGCATGCCCAGAAATATCCAGGCGCTGTTCACACACAAAAAGCAGGCAAAAAAAACGAACTGGCTGGGCATGTGCAGAACAACACCAATGCAGCTAGCAAAAAATAATGCCCCCCCCTCCCCCCGTCCAAAATTAAGCACATCATCCAGCATGCTACAAAATTAGGGATGGGACAATCACCCCCCACCAACAAATACCATTGCAGTCTATGGGAACTGACTTGTTAATTTTGCTAGTCCCCACTTGGCTGGCTTATTGTCATGGATATGCAGTAGTGTTTGTCTGTCAGCTTACCTTCCTTCCCATGTGTTCATCTTGGAGGCCAGAACCCTTTCACCTGGCTTCCTTTATAATCTCCTCCCAGCCTGACTCCACCCCAGGCCCTATCACAGAACACTATATTAACCTGTGCACTGGAAGCCTGCTTTGCTGATCAACGTGTTTGTTAGGCATTGTGTGTTTGGGTTCCTGCCTGCCGTGTGCTACGTCTGTCTTTCTGTTACATATTTGGCTTGTCCCCGACTATCCCTGTCTGCTCGTGACCCTTGACCTTCGGCTCGTTCTTTCGTTATCCTTGTCTGCTTGTGGCCCCTGACCTTCAGCTTGTTATTCGTTTCTCTCATATCTTGTGCTGCTGCTTCCCCTCTTTTCCCCTTATCCTACGGGGCGTGAGCTAGGAAACTCCAGGGGCCGCGACCTGGTCCCAGCCTGCAGCATAACATCCTCCCCACTAGAGGCTCTGGAGAAGACCTGCTGGGTCTTAGACTCCGCGCCTTGGGGAATCTTGGCTCTAGCTTCCGTTAGGATCCCGGTTGTGCTCCTCTGGTCCCGCTTTCCACAACCACTCAGTTTCCTATCCGCAGAAGCCAGCCATAGGGTTCACTACCTTGCGGTGCACTCCTGTCCCCCTACGGTGTGCATCTGTCACCTGGCCACAGGGGACCTTGACACTTATCTTCTAGATTATTGGCCTTAAAATGGGGGCCCAGGTCCCACCCTAAGGGACATATATCAATGTCACCAATTTGGAAAACAACAAAAACAAAACAAGGAGAAGTGCCTTTAAATATGCCAAATTGCTTAAGGGCCATTTCACACCACATGCAGTCCATTGCGTTTTTTATGCATCTAAAATGCATAAAAAAATGGTTATTTGGTTCTAAATGGCAGTGTTTGTTCCAGTGCGTTCCAGTTCCACCAAAAAAGTAGAACATGCTGCATTTTACCTGCACTGGACTGTACTGGAACGCAGCAAAACGCACTGGAACGCACCGGAACACACCTAAATGCACCAAAAACGCACTGGAACACACTTGTCCTTATCTATGGTTAATAAAAAAGAGGGGTGAAAAAAAAGCACTGGACTGCATCAAAAACGTACCAAAAATGCACTGGAACGCATGAAAAACGTGCATGCAGAAAAGCACCTGGAACGCATGCGGATTGCGTTTCTATGGTGTGAACTGGCCCTAGTTCACACTATAGAAACGCAGTCTGAGTGCGTTCCAGGTGCTTTTCTACATGCGCGTTTTTGACACATTCCAGTGCATTTTTGATGAGTTTTTGATGCAGTCCAGTGTTTTTTTCCCCCTCTTTTCACTTAGGACAAGTGTGTTTCAGTGCGTCTTTGGTGCATTTAGGTGCGTTCCGGTGCATTCCAGTGCATTTTTGGTACGTTCCGTTTTACTGGGGTCCAGTACAGGTTTGTACCTAAAAAATGCAGCATGACCATTTTTTTTTTTTTGCTTTCTGAAACGCACTGGAACGGACTGCAGTAGTGTGAACTATGCCATTGGCATTAATGTGATCAACTTTCTTTGCATTTTTCATGCATCAAAAAAATGCACTGCACTGCATCCGGTGTGAACTGGCCCTAAATACCATACCCGGGGGGTGTCTATAGTATGCCTGTAAAGTAGCACATGTTTGCCATGTTTATAACAGTTGGAGAGCAAAATGACATTTCTAAAATAAAATAATATTCATTTAAAATTCCTTGCGGCTGTAATGAATTGCTGGTTCCTGTCAATACAGATAAAAGTCATTGAAAGTCTTTGATTACACAAAAAACAAAAGCGTGGGGGTCCCCCAAATTCCATTACCAGGCCCTTCAGGTCTGGAATGGATATTAAGGGGAACCCCGCTGCAATTTTTTTTTAAAAATGACGTGGGGTTCCCCCCAAATATCCATACCAGGCCCTTCTGATCTGGCATGGATTTTAAGGGGAACTCCACCCCAAATTTAAAAAAAAAATGGCGTGGAGTCCCCCAAAAATCCACACCAGACCCTTATCCGAGCACATAACCTGGCTGGCCGCAGGGGAAAAGGGGGGACGAGAGAGCAGCCCCCCTCCCTCCTGAACCGTACCAGGCCATTTTTGACAATTCCTTTATTAATGTCTTATCCTTTCTTCCATCTTCTTCTTCCATCTTCTTCTTCCTTCTTCTTCCATCTTCTTCTTCCATCTCCTTCTTTTTTCCATTCGGGTCTCTTCCTCCATCTTGTTCTTCATCTTCATCTTCCTCTTTATCTTCATCTTCATCTTCCTTCTTCCTTCGGTCTTCTCGTCCACATCTTGCTCCGGCGTCTTTCCTTCTTCTTTCTTCTCCGGCCGCTCATTTGAATTGGAGGTTCCCGCTGTGCGACGCTTCAGTTCTCCTCTGGGTCCGCTTACACCCGGTGACCCCGCCCCTCTCTGACGCACATGGATTTCATGGGGACTTTCCCCGTGGTGTCAGAGGGGGGCGGAGCCACCGGGGGGTAGCGGACCAAGTGGAGAACTGAAGCGTCGCACAGCGGGAACCTCCAATTCAAACGGAGCGGCCGGAGAAGAAAGAAGAAGGGAAGACGCCAGGGCAAGATACCGGACGAGAAGACCGAAAGAAGAAGGAAGATGAAGATAAAGATGAGGATGAAGAAACCCGAATGGAGAAAAGAAGAAGATGGAAGAAGAAGGAAGAAGAAGAAGATGGAAGAAGAAGAAGGAAGAAGATGGAAGAAAGGAAAAGACATTAATAAAGGAATTTTCAAAAACCGGCTCTTGTCATTTTTTACATTTTTTACACTTACTTCGTGAAATGGTAGGGGTACATTTGTACCCCATTACCATTTCACACAGGGGGGGTGGGATCTGGGGTCTCCTTTGTTAAAGGGGTCTTCCAGATTCTGATAAGCCCCCCACCCGCAGACCCCCACAACCACCGGACAAGGGTTGTGGGGATGAGGCCCTTGTCCCCATCAACATGGGGACATCCTCCCCATGTTGAGGGCATGTGGCCTGGTATGGTTCAGGAGGGAGGGGGGGGCGCTCTCATCCCCCCCTCTTCCCCTGCGGCCGGCCAGGTTATGTGCTCGGATAAGGGTCTGGTGTGGATTTTTGGGGGGACTCCACGCCATTTTTTTTTAAATTTGGGGTGGAGTTCCCCTTAAAATCCATGCCAGATCTGAAGGGCCTGGTATGGATATTTGGGGGGAACCGCACACCATTTTTAAAAAAAAATTGCGGCGGGGTTCCCCTTAATATCCATTCCAGACCTGAAGGGCCTGGTAATGGAATTTGGGAGAACCCCCACGCTTTTTTTTGTGGTTAGCAAAGACTTTCAATGACTTTTCTCTATATTGCCGGGAGCCGACAACCCATTACAGCTGCGGCTGCTTTTAAATGCCTTTTTTTTTCCTTTAGAAATGTCATTTTGCTGGCACACTGGGAAGTTCAGAGCTGCGCCGGTTCAACTTATGCAAATTGAGTTACGTGTCTTGACATTTACTAAGATTTTGCCGGTGCAGTGTCCCGGCGCATTTGAACCATTGAAATTCCCGCGCTGAGCTAAAAAAAAACTCCCGCAGCTCGAATCGGAAATGCCGGCGCAGCGAGCTGGTTTTGAAAAAGTTACTTTCTCACTCTATTTTGGGCATATTAGTTATTTGGGCAGGTGTCCCTACACTTCCTCACATCACCCCATGTCACCCCCATTATATTCTCACTTCCAGCTTCTTTATATTTAGAGTTTAACATGCCTTGCGCCAGGTCCATAGTGGCGCACTGAGCGCCTCCTCCCGTCCGCCGACAACACTATAGTAAATGGGAAATAGGGCTGCGCTACAGGCGCTAATGTTTTGTAAATACCAAAACAGCCATTGCGCACGCAGATGCGCCAATACTCATGGCACAAACGTTTTGTAAATCAGTCCTAATGTATTCCTATTGTTTCTTGGTCAACATGAGTCTTATAGAAGACGTAAAGAACAAAACATAACTAAGCAATAGGGATGGGCTGAATGATGAGTTCGGAACCAAATAATGAACCCATTGAAATCTATGGGACCTGAACGTGAAAAATCAAAAGTGCCCATTTTGAAAGCTTATATGCAAGTAATTGGGCATACAATGGTTATGGGGGTCCGGATACTGCCCTGGAATACATGTATCAATGAAAAAAATTATTGATGATTCAAGTGAAAGCATAAAAATGAAAAATTTATTTCAATATAGTGCCTGGGGGGTCCCATTAGTCTAGCTGTAAAGTGGCACATCTGTACTGTGTATAGAAGCTGCTGCAGAAATAATTGCATTTATAAAGCCAAAAAACTGGTCTTTGGGTGTCGGTGGCGCCTTCCCACCCTAACCTTATAGAGGTACTATTGATGAAAGCAAGAATTGGCCCTGCTGTCAAAAATTGCAATCATATGCACTTGTCAAACAGGTGCAGAACAATTGGTCTTTGGGTGTCATTGGTGCCTTCCCACCATGGAAAAAAAGCCGAGCTGGCCTGAGCCTGTCATTGTGCTATACTTACACAGGTACTCGTTGACGGCCCTGCAGAATTGCCAAAGTCAAGTTACACCTGGTGGGCATGTCACAAATCAGGCGGTTTATGAGCAGGTGGAATTTCCGCTGAATTTCAGCCAACATGTGTGGGGACATGTGTGGGGACATGTGTGGGGACATGTGTTTTGGGGACATGTGTTTTGGGGACATGTGTGTTAACTTTGTGTGTTTACACTGTGGGGACAGTAGACTGGTGATCAGTGAGTAAAAAGCTGTAAAAAACAGCTCATACACGCTGATCACCAGCCGGCTGCAGCGATCCGCTCTCCTCTCCTCATGATCTCTTCTGTGTGAGGAGAGGAGAGCCGATCGCCTAGCAACTGGCTCTCTATTTACATGACATGATGGCTGTGATTGGACACGGCCGTCATGTGATCAGGAGGGCCAATCACAGAGCCCTTCTGCCGATTGTAGATGCACCGTGTACGGGTGACACGAGTGCATCGGAATCGCGCCACTGCGCGGTCCCGCATGATCCCCCACCTTCAGAGGGACGTTCCTGAGCATAAACATAAACAGAAGGAGAGAGTGCCCACCCGGCCCTATATGTACAGTGGCCGGGTGGGAGGTAGTTAAATTACCTTAACCAATTCAGACCCGGAAGATTTTACCCCCTTCCTGACCAGAGCACTTTTTACAATTTGGCACTGTGTTGCTTTAACTGACAATTGCGCGGTCGTGCGATGCTGCACCCAAACAAAATTTGCGTCCTTTTTTTTCCCACAAATAGAGCTTTCTTTTGGGGGTATTTGATCATCTATGCGGTATTTATTTTTTGCACTATAAACAAAAGAACAGAGTCAATTTTGAAAAAAACACAATGGGGCTGATTTACTAATAACAGTGCGCTGCGCTGGTTCTAACCTTAATTGGTGCGTCAGATAACTCCTTCACTTGGCGCAGGAACCAGCGGCGCACTGTTATAGTAAATAGAAATGTCAGCGGCGCTCTATTGAAAATGAATGGTTCCCTATGGGAGCCCATTGATTTGAATAGAGGTCGCCCGGGAAGTCGGATGAAGCGGATCCGACTCGCGGGGCGACTCGTGTGCCGGCTGACACAGGGACAGCGTGACTTTGCCAGGCGACTTGGACACGACCTGAGCGTGAAGCAGCCGCTCAAGTCGTGTCCTAGAGGCGACTAGCTGGCCGAGAATGTCTCCAGCGCGATGTCATCGCGCTGGTCCTCGGCAGCCTCGCTGTCCCGTGTTTGGTATGAATCATGAAGGGGAACTCCACGCCAAATTTTAATGAAGAAAACGGCGTGGGGGTTCCCCTCCAGGAGCATACCAGGCCCTTAGGTCTGGTATGGATTTAAAGGGAAACCCCCTAAGCCAAAAAAACGGCGTGGAGTCCCTCCCAAAATCCATACCAGACCCTTATCTGAGCATGCAAGAAGAAGACGGTGAGGAAGCCCGGGACCCCCGCTAGCAAAAGAGCTGGCAGAAGATAGCGGGGCGCCCGGCAGAAAGACCCCCGAAGTCGGAAGAAGACCCCCGGAGCTGCCCATTAAAATACTTTTCAAACCTGTGTTGTCTTTTTTATTGACTTTTTTTGCCACCAGGTGAATGGGTAGGGGTACGATGTACCCCATACTCATTCACATAGGGTGGGGGCAGGTATCTGGGGTCCCCCTTATGAAAGGGGGCTCCCGGATTCCGATAAGCCCCCCGCCCGCAGACCCCGACAACCAACGGCCAGGGTTGTTGGGAAGAGGCCCTTGTCCCCATCAACATGGGGGCAGGGTGCTTTGGGGTGGGGGTGCCGCAGGTCGCCCCCCTGCCCCAAAGCACCAAACCCCCCCATGTTGAGGGCACGTGGCCTGGTACGTTTCAGGAGGGAGGGGGGCCACTCTCTTGTCCCCCCCTCTTCCCCTGAGGCCTGCCAGGTTGAGTGCTCGGATAAAGGGTCTGGTGTGTATTTTTAGGGAACCCCACGCTATTTTTTTTTGTTTTTGGCGCAGGGTTCCCCTTAAAATACATACCAGACCTGAAGGGCCTGGTATGGATTCTGTGGGACCCCCACGCCATTTTTTTTTCTTTTTGGGGGGTCCCCGTTGAATCCATACTAGACCCAAGGGCCTGGTATGGACCTGGGGGGGACCCCACGCTGTTTTTTTTCTTTTTTTTTTTTTTGATCCAGCATTTTTTTTTTTTACATTTCCTTTAACAACCAGCTATAAACAGGTAAAACAAAAAATCGCCGCAAAATTACAGTACTTGCATTTTGGATGCGGGTCCATTGAATTCTATTACATCCAAAACACTGTTTTTGGCCTGGCAAAAAAAATCTGCAGTTGCGTTTAAAATCGTTTTTCACAAAGCCTAAAAATGCCTTCAGACGCCAAAGATTTCCACGTTTCAGACGCGGTACCAGCGTTTAGCCGCATATTAGTTTAGAAGCGTTTTTAAAGGTGACCTATTTTTTTACATTGATAAACTCCACATTTATGGCAAATGAGGATAAACCATAAAATATATATATATATATATATATATATATATATATATTTATAAAAGAAATTGCATCCATTGCATTGTGGACAATCCAGAACTTGGGGCAGCTGACGTGGCAAGTGGACAATCCACAACTTGTGGCAAGTGATGTGGCAAGTGACACGCTAAATACAACTACACTGCTGCTCTCAGCTGCTGATATCACTCTGGTCTCACTAAATAGCTAAAATCGTAAATAATACTGTTTTTGGAGCTTAGGGCGGCTCCTTATCATATACACGCAAATGTGGTAAAACACGGCATGCAAACGCCACAAAGCGCGCCTTTCTAAACGCCACTTTCAACCTTAGTTCTGAACACTTTGCACCAGCGTCCCGTCTACATGGGGCCTAAAAACGCCTATGCCATTTACAGCTCAAAAATGCCATGGTGGCCATGAGGCCATAGGCTAACATGGAGAGATGTTTTTAAGCTGCAAAAAACGCTCAAACAAGCGGCTGGAAAAACATCCGTGTGCATGTAGCCTTATATTAACCACTTGCGCACTGCCCAGACCAAGTTTCACATTTCAGCGCTGATGCACTTTCAGTGACAATTGCACGCTCATACAACACTGTAACCCAATGAAAATTTATTATTTCTTGGCACACAAATAGAGCTTGCTTTTGGTGCTATTTGATCACCTTTGTTTTTTTTGTTTTTTTTTTATATAAATACAAAAGACCGAGTTTAAAAAAACAAAAAAGGATATTTTAACCACTTCAGCACTGGGCCTATTCTGCCACTTCTCTCCTTTATGTAAAAATCATAAATTTATGGCTATAAAATTACTTCAAAACACCAAACATTATATATGTTTTTTGAGCAGACACCCTAGGGAATAAGATGGCGGTCATTGCAAATTTTTATCTCGCTCGGTATTTGCGCAATAAATTTTCAAACGCCTTTTTTTTGGTAAAAATATTACAAAACAGTAAAGTTACGGCCAATTTTTTGGTATAATGTGAAAGATGTTGTTATGCTGAGTAAATAGATACCTAACACGTCACGCTTTAAAATTGCGCACACTCATGGAATGACACCAAACGTCAGTAATTAAAAATCTCCCTAGGCGATGCTTTCAAATTTTTTACACGTTACCATTTTGGCATTACAGAGGAGGTCTAGTGCTAGAATTGTTGCACTCGTTCTAACGCACGCAGCAATACCTCACATGTGTGGTTTGAATGGCGTTTACATATGTGGGCGGGACATACGTGTGTGTTCACTTCTGAGCGCGAGCTACCGGGGACATGGGCGTTTTTTCTTATTTTTGTTTTTTTGTTTTTTTACTTTTTTGTATTTCTTACTCTTTTTTTTATTATTTTGTTTTTTGGATCACTTTTATTCCTATTACAAGTAATGTAAACATCCCTTGTAATAGGAATGTGTGTGACAGGTCCTCTTTATGGAGAGATGCGGGGTCAATAAGACCCCACATCTCTCCTCCAGGCTGGAAAGCATGATATTGGTCAAAAAAATTCACCAATCTCATGCTGACAGGCGAGATCACGGCTTGGTTAACATACAGGAACACGGCGTGATGTCATAACATCGCACCCGGGCCTCCGACGGTCATAGTGATGACTGGTGACCATCTGGTCACCAGTCATCTCCAAATCGTTCTCCGAGCCCAAGATGGCATCATTCAGATGTCACCGCACAAAGCCAAGGATGTCATTTGACGGTGGGCGGTAGGAAACTGGTTAATATTTTTTAAAAAAGGTAATTTTTCTTCTTCATTGATGTACACTGATGAGGCTGCACTGATGGGCACCGATAAGGTGGCAAGGGTGGGCACTGAGAGGTGGCATTGCTAGTTGGCACTGGTGGGCATTGAGAAGTGGCACTGCTAGGTGGCAATGATAGTTGGCAGTGATGGGCACTGATAGGCAGCACTGCTAGGTGCCACTGATTGACACCAGTGGTGGCCATTGATAGGTGGCACTGGCAGGGGCTACTAATTGTCACAGATGACGCAGAATTGCCGCTTCCTCTTCGGGCCCCATGTCCCTTGCACATAAGCCGGTGATTGCCTTTTTTTATGCTCACGCTGTCAGCACAAGGAGAAAACAAAAACCATTACCCAGCTTTTGTTTACATCACGTGATCAGCTGTCATTGGCTGACAGTTGATCACATTGTAAAGGGCAGGGATCGGCCCCTTACTCGGATCTGTCATCACCCGAGTCTCAGTGACTCTGTGACCACAGCGCGCGCAAAGGGGAGGACGTTTATTGACGGACTCCCGGCAATTGAGGACCATGCTGTGGCCGTCGATCTGTTATAGCGCTGATCTCAAGTGATTAAAGAGGGCCTAAATGGGCCATTGACATGCATCACAATTCAACTTAGGAATGTGTCTTTGAAAAGTTAAACTAAATAATTTGGCCACTTTATCCTTCCAAATAATTCACTTCCTGTCACATAGCCACACAGGAAGTGAGGGGAAAATCCCTAACAATGTCTTTCCTTGGGGACACACAGGTCAGTCTAAATACTTTCCCCATTATGCACATTGCACTCCAGCATATTGCGGGGTACACCCCAAATTATTAGGTAGTTTGGACTTTGGGGTTTATTTATTAAATCTACTTTGCACTACAAGTGCACTTGCTGTATATCTGAGGGGGACATGGAAGCAAAAATAAAAAAACACCATCTTTGCTTTTACATGATTGGAACATCCAATCACCAGTACTTTCCCTCAGATTTTAAGCAGCTACACTTTTACTGCAGAGTGGATTTGTCTTTACTAAACCCCAAACTATACAATGATTTGGGGTGTACACAACAAAGTGCTAGAGTGCAATTTGCTTAATGGGGACACTAGTTAGATTGATCTGTGTGTCCCCAAGAAAAGACATTGGTAGGGTTTTACCTTCACTTCCTGTTTAGCTGTGTGACAGGAAGTGAAGCCAATTTTAAGAAAAAAGAGACAAAGCCTAAACTTAAAAAAAAAAAAAACACACGCAGGGGTTCTAACACTTACTTTATTTCCCTCAAAATGCCCACAATTAGAATTGTATTGCCTTGAGCTATTTTTAAGTGCAGTGCTCTAAATCAGTGCTTCTCAAGTACCCCAACAGGCCATGTTTGCAGGTTTTCCTTCATGTTGCACATGTGCTTTAAATCACAGTCAATGGTTTTAAATTTCGGACAGCAATTCTCGATAAGATAAATTCACAAAACATGTCCTGTTGGGGGTACTTGAGGACTGAGGCTGAGAACCACTGCAGTAAAAAAGGAAAATTGAATACTTACCGCTCTGTATTTCATTTCCTGGTGACGCTCCATGGCAGCACACAATCCATGCATATGCCAGCATGAAGGCACCAGATTAGACAAATCACACCTGTTTTGTTTTGACATGCCAATCAGCTGTCACATTTGTTGCAAAGAAAACACAAAACAAACATCAAAACTTTGCATCAAATTTTATTGGTCAACAAAACAAAAGGGAAGGCAAAATAAAAAACATGGTCAATTTGAAACAGTTACAGACTCAACATCTTGAGCAATTTTTGGCCAAAAAAAATGCAGCACAGACAATTAAATCAAAGTGAACAAACAACACACATTAAAAACATCAGAATTATTTCAGGGGAACATTTCCCCCACACAAAAAAATCCAATCCACAAAAGTTAACCAATCACCTGTTTTGCAAAGACATAACAAATAAAATACATGTGTTACAAACTCGATAAGGACTCCAACATGTACATTTTGCCCCCCACACACACACTTGCCTCTTCTCAGGGCAAGCGAACGAATGTTCCCTCTGAGCTTTATATAACATAGGTTTGTGTGCTAATGAGGCAATTGAAAACACATGCACAGTCCATGAAACACCCAAAATGCAAGTTCACTCAATGTAGAGACTGAAATTCAAAGTGGGTACACCTGTTAAGGATGTCCTTCAATTACTAACCCATAAAAACACTCTCTGAGTGAGCATGCCCAGAAATATCCAGGCGCTGTTCACACACAAAAAGCACGCAAAAAAAAAGTAACTGACCGGGCATGTGCAGAACAACACCAATGCAGCTAGCAAAAAATAACGCCCCCCCGTCCAAAATTAAGCACATCATCCAGCATGCTACAAAATTAGAGATGGGACAATCACCCCCCCCCCCCACCAACAAATACCATTGCAGTCTATGGGAACTGACTTGTTAATTTTGCTAGTCCCCACTTGGCTGGCTTATCTTCTAGTTATTGGCCTTAAAATGGGGGCCCAGGTCCCACCCTAAGGGACATATATCAATGTCACCAATTTGGAAAACAACAAAAACAAAACAAGGAGAAGTGCCTTTAAATATGCCAAATTGCTTAAGGGCCATTTCACACCACATGCAGTGCATTGCGTTTTTTAAGCATCCAAAATGCATGGAAAGATGGTTATTTGGTTCTAAATGGCAGTGTTTGTTCCAGTGCGTTCCAGTTCCCCCAAAAAAGTAGAACATGCTGCATTTTACCTGCACTGGACTGTACTGGAACGCAGCAAAACGCATCATAAATGCACTGGAACGCACCGGAACACACCTAAATGCACCAAAAACGCACTGGAACACACTTGTCCTTATCTATGGTTAATAAAAAAGAGGGGTGAAAAAAAGCACTGGACTGCATCAAAAACGTACCAAAAATGCACAGGAGCGCATGAAAAAAGTGCATGCAGAAAAGCACATGGAACGCATCCGGATTGCGTTTCTATGGTGTGAACTGGCCCTAGTTCACACTATAGAAACGCAGTGTCACGTACCTGGTAGACGAGCCCAATGTGCAGGGAGCGGCTTCTCGTAGCCTCTGATTCACGAGGCCCTGGTAGTGGGAACAGGGGCTCGCGAGGGCAGAGGGCACAAGTGCCTGACTGGTAAGCTGAGTAGGGGCCTTGAGCAGAAGCTGTAGTCCACGGCAGGGTGCAGTAGTGGAACACTCGTGGGAGAGCAGCAGAGCAGGTGAGGACAGACCGGGTCAAACACTGGCAGGCTGGTTCAGGTACAAAAGCGGGATCCAAAACGGGAGTCAGAGTCCAGGCCGGGTCAGTTCGTTGGGCAGGCAGAAATCAGGTTAGAGGGATAAGCAAAAGAGTCGTCAAGGCAAGCCGGGATCAGAAGGGCAGGCAGCAAACAGGATACACAGAGGGAAGCCGGATCAGGTAGGAAGTTCAGCAGCGGGGTATCAATCAGCAGGGGTCTCAGGAAACGCTGTAGACCAGACAGCACTGGGCAGCATGACAGGGGAGTTTAAATACCCGATTCTGGCGCCAAGCGCCGTCACCGTGCGTGCGTGCGCGCGCCCGCGGGCGTGCGTGCGCACCCGTTGCGCTATCGCGCACGCGCATGCGCCGAACAGTTCCTCCAAAAGCAGGCATTCTTTTGATGCTGCTGTTGCCGGGCAGATTATGTAAATGCCTTTCCTGACATTGCCCCCCTCCAACGGGCAGACTCCGGATGCCCAACTGGGCCATCTTAACTGGGTGGGATCTTTTGAAGGCCAGAATT
Source organism: Rana muscosa (assembly GCA_029206835.1). Lineage (NCBI taxonomy): Eukaryota > Metazoa > Chordata > Amphibia > Anura > Ranidae > Rana > Rana muscosa. Next base: position 361,290,983 of record CM055118.1, on the reverse strand, counting down.
AGTCTCTCTGCGTGGATGTTAGTCTCTGGTTCCCAGGAATTTTCTTCTGGGCCATAGCCCTTCCATTTTACCAAGTACTGGGTTTGGTTGTGCCTCCTCCTGCAGTCTAGGATGGATTCGACCTCGAACTCCTCTTCCCCATTGATTAGTACTGGTTCTGGGGGGCCTATACCCCGATCGGAAAATGGATCTGGAACTGCAGGTTTGAGTAGGGCCACATGGAACACCGGGTGTATTCGGAAGGATTCCGGCAGTTTCAACTCATAAGCCACATCGTTAATCCGTCTTAAAACAGGGAAGGGGCCCACAAATTTGGGGCCCAATTTCTTGGAAGGGCATGCTAATTTCAAGTTCACCGTGGACAGCCAGACTTGGTCTCCGGGCACTAGGTTAAGCTCCCCCCTCCTCCTCCTGTCGAATATCTCTTTGTTATATTTCTGGGTCCTTGCCATTGTTTCTTGTAGTAGTTTGTTGTTATCGTTAAAGAAGTTCAGAGTCTCTTGGGCGGCTGGAACTGCACATTCCGGTATATTATTGGATAGGAACAAGGGGTGGAAACCATAGTTTGCGAAAAAGGGGGACTGTTTGGTAGCTGAGTGGACAGAGTTGTTGTACGCAAACTCGGCAAGAGGTAGTAAGGGTACCCAATCGTCCTGAGAGAAGCCTGAGAAACAGCGTAGATATTGTTCGAGCGTCTGATTGGTTTGTTCAGTCTGCCCATTGGTCTGCGGGTGATAAGCCGAAGAAAGGCACAGGTCAATTTTTAAGGATCCACAAAGTGCTCTCCAAAATCTGGACGTAAACTGCACTCCTCGATCGGATACGATGTTTGAAGGGATACCGTGCAGCCTTACTATTTCCTTGATGAACAGTTTTGCGGTTTCAGGAGCGGAAGGTGTGCCTCTCATAGGCAAAAAATGGGCCATTTTGGATAGTCTGTCTACTACCACAAAAATGGTAGTGCAGTCTTCGGATGGAGGTAACTCAACAATAAAATCCATGGAAATCATTCTCCAGGGTCTTTCTGGGATGGGTAGGGGTTTTAATAGTCCCCATGCTTTGGCCTTGCTGCCCTTGTTTTGGGTGCAAACGGCGCATGAATCCACGTAGTCTCTACAGTCCTTCAATAGGCGAGGCCACCAAAACATGCGCTGAAGAAGTTCAGATGTCTTGCGGATACCGAAATGGCCAGCCAGTTCATGGTCGTGGCAAGACTTAAGGACCCTGACTCGTGCTTGTTGAGGTACGAAAATCCTGTCCTGGAACCACAGCAGGTCATTTCTCCGCTGTAAGGTAACGTCCGGTAGGTGTAATTCACTTGTGTAAGCTCGTTTGATCTGAGATAGTACGTCTTCTTGTAATAAAAGAAAGTTTCCAGGCGTCAGAATGGTGTCCGGGAGTGACGAGGTTTGAGGTTCACTGAACATCCGGGAAAGTGCATCAGGTTTTGTGTTCTTTGACCCGGGCCTGTAAGTAATGTGAAATGAGAACCTGGTAAAAAAAAGTGCCCACCTAGCCTGACGTGGTCTCAGTCTCTTGGCGGTTTTCAAGTACTCCAGGTTCTTGTGGTCTGTGTAGACCAAAATGGGGTGTGCTGCCCCCTCCAGCAAGTAGCGCCATTCCTCCAGTGCTGCCTTAATTGCGAGTAATTCTCTGTCCCCGACATCGTAGTTTCTTTCTGCTTCGGACAACTTACGAGAAAAGAAAGCTACAGGGTGTAACAGGGCCTTGGGACCCTGCCTCTGGGAGAGTACTGCTCCCACGGCAATCTCTGAGGCATCTACTTCTAGGGGATAGGGCAGGGCTGGGTCTGGGTGTCTTAGGACAGCGGCTGAGATGAACTGACCCTTGAGGGTAGAAAAGGCAGCCTGGGCCTCAGGGGTCCAGTTGAAGCGCGTGCCTTGTTTTGTCAGGCTGGTGATGGGGGCGATGATGGTGGAAAAACCCTGGATAAATTTGCGATAGAAATTCGCGAACCCCACAAACCGCTGGATCCCTTTCTTGTCCGTAGGGGCTGGCCAATCCAGGATGGCGGAGACCTTTTGTGGGTCCATCTTGATGCCTTCCACGGAGATAATCAGCCCTAAGAATTGGATGCTTTGCTGCTCGAAGACACATTTTTCAGGCTTCGCATACAGACCGTGTTGACGGAGTCGGGTTAGTACCTTCTTCTCGACAAAGAATATCCCCGCTCCTGCCGGTGAGGTGGAAGGGCGGATGAACCCTTTTTTCAGATTATCATCAATGTAAGTTTTGAGAGTCCCCAGCTCCAATTCGGTCAGAGGGAAGATCCTCCCGAACGGTACCTCTGCCCCAGGGAGGAGTTCAATCGGGCAGTCGTAAGGCCTGTGTGGGGGTAATGTCTCTGCACCTTTCTTGCTGAATACATCCAGAAAGGTGTGGTATGCTTTGGGGACGGATTGGCGGGTCTCGGTATCAGCATCGAGACACAGTAGCGAAGAAGGCGTATCAGTGTTTTTCGATAGGCAATGCTGGCGGCAATAAGGAGAGCGGAAGCAGATCTTTCCAGTAGTCCAGTCAATCTTGGGGTTGTGAGCCCTCAGCCATGGCATACCCAGTATAATGGGAAACAAGGGGGACTCAATAATGTCCAGGCAAAGCCATTCCCGGTGGCAATTGGAGATGATTGTGTCCAGAGGGGCCGTCTCCTGGGTAACAGGCCCGGATTTGATGGCCGATCCGTCGGCCAGGTGGATGGATAGGCCCTTAGCTCTGGGTTGTAGGGGGATTCGGAACTTGCTGGCGAAAGATGCATCCATAAAGCCGCTACACGCTCCGGAGTCAATTAGGGCGGTAGCTTGGATATTCCCTCCTGGAAGCTGTAGGGAAATTGAAACAGCCAGATGAGTTGCGTTATCAAATGAAACAGGTGAGCAGGTAGAACAAACAGAGGAAGACTTACGGGACTTGGCGGGACAGGACCTCACGTAGTGTCCCGGTTCGCCACAGTACAGGCAGAGGTTGTTGTTCTGCCGGCGTTGACGCTCCTCGGGAGTAAGCGAGGGTCGAAGCAAACCAAGCTGCATGGGTTCTGGAACGTCGGTGGGCGTATGAGCGAACGCCGGAGGAGCGGAGTGAGGAAGGTTTGGGTTAAACACACGGGGAAGCATCCAGACAGGGCGAGAAGGACCCGTGGTGCGTTCTGCCCTTCGTTCCCTTAGCCGTCTGTCGATTTGGGTAGCCTGCAGAATCAGAGCGTCAAGCGTTGCGGGGATGCCCACCCGGGCCAGTTCATCCTTAAGAGGTTCCGAGAGGCCTAGGCGGAACTGGTGACGCAGGGCAGCGTCATTCCAGTTAGTATCCGCGCTCCAACGCCGGAATTCGGACACGTAATCTTCCACGGCCCTGCGGCCTTGTTGTAGGGAGCATAATGCGGCTTCTGCAGTGGCCGCCTGAAGGGGGTCCTCATAGAGGAGGTCCATTGCTTGAAGGAAGGAACTTAGCAGGTCCAGGCAGACGTCCTTGTGTTCCAAGAGACGATGGGCCCATGTCTGGGGTTCTCCTGAAAGTAGGGAAATGACAAAACCCACCTTGGTGGATTCAAGCGAGAATGTCCGGGGCTGTAACGCAAAGAACAGTTCGCAGGCGTTACGGAAGGCCCTGTATTTGCTGCGGTCCCCCGAGAATCTTTCCGGAGTGGGGACCCTAGGTTCTGGTGGCAGCATTACCACAGATGGCGCAGGAGAAGTTCCAGAGGCCGGGATGGATAAGGTCCGGACTTGTTCCTCCAGACGGGTGTACCCCTCTTGCAAACTTCTGACGGCCGAGGTAAGTCCGTCCAGGTGGCGGCACAAGTCCTCCATTGGAGAGGCTCCCTGCGTGGGCTCGGACATGGCTGTCTGGTACTGTCAAGTACCTGGTAGACGAGCCCAATGTGCAGGGAGCGGCTTCTCGTAGCCTCTGATTCACGAGGCCCTGGTAGTGGGAACAGGGGCTCGCGAGGGCAGAGGGCACAAGTGCCTGACTGGTAAGCTGAGTAGGGGCCTTGAGCAGAAGCTGTAGTCCACGGCAGGGTGCAGTAGTGGAACACTCGTGGGAGAGCAGCAGAGCAGGTGAGGACAGACCGGGTCAAACACTGGCAGGCTGGTTCAGGTACAAAAGCGGGATCCAAAACGGGAGTCAGAGTCCAGGCCGGGTCAGTTCGTTGGGCAGGCAGAAATCAGGTTAGAGGGATAAGCAAAAGAGTCGTCAAGGCAAGCCGGGATCAGAAGGGCAGGCAGCAAACAGGATACACAGAGGGAAGCCGGATCAGGTAGGAAGTTCAGCAGCGGGGTATCAATCAGCAGGGGTCTCAGGAAACGCTGTAGACCAGACAGCACTGGGCAGCATGACAGGGGAGTTTAAATACCCGATTCTGGCGCCAAGCGCCGTCACCGTGCGTGCGCGCTCCCGCGGGCGCGCGCGCGTGCGCGCGCACCCGTTGCGCTATCGCGCACAGCGCATGCGCCGAACAGTTTCTCCAAAAGCAGGCATTCTTTTGATGCTGCTGTTGCCGGGCAGATTATGTAAATGCCTTTCCTGACACGCAGTCTGGGTGCGTTCCAGGTGCTTTTCTACATGCGCGTTTTTGACACATTCCAGTGCATTTTTGATGCGTTTTTGATGCAGTCCAGTGTTTTTTCCCCCTCTTTTCACTTAGGACAAGTGTGTTGCAATGCGTCTTTGGTGCATTTAGGTGCGTTCCGGTGCATTCCAGTGCATTTTTGGTACGTTCCGTTGCGTTTTTGATGTGTTTTACTGGGGTCCAGTACAGTTTTGTACCTAAAAAATGCAGCATGACCAATTTTATAATTTTTTGCTTTCTGAAACGCACTGGAACGGACTGCAGTGGTGTGAACTATGCCATTGGCATTAATGTGATCAACTTTCTTTGCGTTTTTCATGCATCAAAAAAAACGCACTGCACTGCATCCGGTGTGAACTGGCCCTAAATATCATACCCGGGGGGTGTCTATAGTATGCCTGTAAAGTAGCACATGTTTTCCATGTTTATAACAGTTGGAGAGCAAAATGACATTTCTAAAGTAAAATAATAGTCATTTAGAAGTCCTTGCGGCTGTAATGAATTGCTGGTTCCCGTCAATACAGATAAAAGTCATTGAAAGTCTTTGATTACACAAAAAACAAAAGCGTGGGGGTCCCCCAAATTCCATTACTAGGCCCTTCAGGTCTGGAATGGATATTAAGGGAAACCCCGCTGCAATTTTTTTTTAAAAATGACGTGGGGTTCCCCCCAAATATCCATACCAGGCCCTTCAGATCTGGCATGGATTTTAAGGGGAACTCCACCCCAAATTAAAAAAAAAAATGGCATGGAGTCCCCCCAAAAATCCACACCAGACCCTTATCCGAGCACATAAACTGGCCGGCCGCAGGGGAAAAGGGGGGACGAGAGAGCGCCCCCCCTCCCTCCTGAACCGTACCAGGCCACATGCCCTCAACATGGGGAGGATGTCCCCATGTTGATGGGGACAAGGGCCTCATCCCCACAACCCTTGCCCGGTGGTTGTGGGGGTCTGCGGGCGGGGGGCTTATCGGAATCTGGAAGACCCCTTTAACAAAGGGGACCCCCAGATCCCGCCCCCCCTGTGTGAAATGGTAATGGGGTACAAATGTACCCCTACCATTTCACAAAGAAAGTGTAAAAAATTTAAAAAATGACAAGAGCCGGTTATTGACAATTCCTTTATTAATGTATTTTCCTTTCTTCCATCTTCTTCTTCTTCCATCTTCTTCTTCTTCCTTCTTCTTCCTTCTTCTTCTTCCATCTTCTTCCATCTTCTTCTTTTCTCCATTCGGGTTTCTTCCTCCATCTTCATCTTCCTCTTTATCTTTATCTTAATCTTCATCTTCCTTCTTCCTTCGGTGTTCTCGTCTGGCATCTTGCTCCGGCGTCTTCCCTTCTTCTTTCTTCGGCCGCTCCATTTGAATTGGAGGTTCCCGCTGTGCGACGCTTCAGTTCTTCAGTTCCCCTCTGGGTCCGCTTACACCCGGTGACCCCGCCCCCCTCTGATGCACATGGATTTCACTGGGACTTTCCCCGTGGTGTCAGAGGGGGGCGGAGCCACCGGGGGACCAAGTGGAGAACTGAAGTGTCGCACAGCGGGAACCTCCAATTCAAACGGAGCAGCCGAAGAAGAAAGAAGAAGCCGGAGCAAGATGCCGGACGAGAAGACCGAAGGAAGAAGGGAGATGAAGATGAAGATAAAGATGAAGATGAAGATAAAGATGAAGAGAAAGAAACCCGAATGGAGAAAAGAAGAAGATGGAAGAAGAAGATGGAAGAAAGGAGAAGACATTAATAAAGGAATTTTCAAAAACCGGCTCTTGTCATTTCTTACATTTTTGACACTTTCCTTGTGAAATGGTAGGGGTACATTTGTACCCCATTACCATTTCACACAGGGGGGGCGGGATCTGGGGGTCCCCTTTGTTAAAGGGGGCTTCCAGATTCCGATAAGCCCCCCGCCCGCAGACCCCCACAACCACCAGGCAAGGGTTGTGGGGATGAGGCCCTTGTCCCCATCAACATGGGGACATCCTCCATGTTGAGGGCATGTGGCCTGGTACGGTTCAGGAGGGAGGGGGCCGCTCTCTCGTCCTCCCCTTTTCCCCTGTGGCTGGCCAGGTTATGTGCTCGGATAAGGGGTCTGGTAAGGATTTTTGGGGGGACTCCACGCCATTTTTTTTACATTTGGGGTGGAGTTCCCCTTAAAATTCATGCCAGATCTGAAGGGCCTGGCATGGATATTTGGGGGGAACCCCACATCATTTTTTAAAAAAAATTGCAGCAGGGTTCCCCTTAATATCCATTCCAGACCTGAAGGGCCTGGTAATGGAATTTGGGGGACCCCTACGCTTTTGTTTTTTGTGTAATCAAAGACTTTCAATGACTTTTATCTGTATTGACGGGAACCAGCAATTCATTACAGCCGCGGCTGCTTTTAAATGCCTTTTTCTTTCTCGTACATCACGGGACACAGAGCGGCATAGTCATTACTATGTGGGTTATATAGATACCTTCAGGTGCTGGCACTGGCAACTTCCAAAACCGGAAGTACCCTCCCCTATATAAGCCCCTCCCATCCGGGAGTACCTCAGTTTTTTGCCAGTGTCTAAGGTGTTGGCCAAGAAGTAACATGTGTTTTACACTGAGCTTGCATACAGGTTCTTTTGGGCCTCAGTAAGCTATTCCGGATCCGACCAAAAAAGCTTCATAGCTAAACGGTCGGTACCCGGGCCTTGCAAGAGAAGAGCAAGGTTTTGCCTGTAATGCCTCTCTTAGGAGGGCTGGACCCTGGGATCCAGAGCTCTGGTCATACCCACGACCAAGATGTTTTCTGTGCAGGGTGCTATACAGGTCCAGGGGAGTGGAATCCTTGGGAACCCGGTCCCTGAAGGTTTAATTACAATGCCTGCCGTGATAGGTGAAGTTTGGGCTTCTGTGGACCAAACAGAGTCCTGCGGCGAGGAAAAGGTAAGTGGGGGCCCTCAGGAACTTGGTTCTATTTGGGGACCCCCAAGCCTATTTTGTCTTTCTGCCTGTTACCTAAGGTATTCCCGCTAATATTCTGTGCATGCCTGTTACTACTGAGAAAATGTAAAAATTTTAATAGTAGGCAAGAAAAAAATAAATAAATGTAAGACCGCGGTACCTGTGTTAAACACTAGAGGCCGCTATGGTTCTTTTTCTTGTAATGTGGATTTTTTTCTTCCGAAGTCAAATCCAGGCAGTTGGTAAGTTCTCTTTGGGAAGCTGTCTCCTCTGTCCTGTTGCTGCGCTCATCCATCCCCGGGCCCTGCGGCAGGGACCCTGGCTCCCATCTAGCTCCTTATTTTTTAAAAAAAGGCGCCGAAGGCGCACGTGCCCGCGCGCGTGCACGCGCCTCTCTATATAGAGGCGATCTGGAAAAAGGGGCGGAGCGGGTGGATGACGCTCGGTGTGCGCCGTGGCGCTACTGCGCATGTGCGGGCATCCAGCATGTTTAAAGGCAATCACAGCTGGCTATTGAAGTGCACAGACAGAGCTAGCAACAGTAAAAAGGCACACAGAGGCGGTTGATGCAGGCATCCCCTAGAAAGGCACTTTAGTAGACACCAACTGTTATATAGCAGCAATTGTGCTAGACTGTTCTCAGTAAAAGTGGTGTATTACGGCTGGAATACCTCAGCTTTGGGCTTAGGAATATGCCGTCCAGAAGCTCCGGAACGAAATCTTCCAGGAAGCGAAAGGGGTCTCCATCGGGCTCTGAGGATCTTGGGTATGCTTCTGCTGCACCAGTCTCCCCTGAAAATTCAGAGGTTAGTGACCGTAGAGACCCCGCAGGAGTACCTGGTACTGTGGCTGTCCTCAGTTCACCTGCTCCTGTGTATGTAACAGAGGAGGTTTTTTCCTCAGCTCTGGGAGGATTAGAAGAGAGATTGTCAACATTAATCGCTGCCTCCCTGTCACAGGGAAAGCACGCCCGATCTCCGTCCCCTCCTTCAGAGTACCTGTTAGCAGAGCAACAGTCCCATACAGGGAATCGACCTGCCTGAAGGGGATCAGGAGGAGGTTGATTCTGTTATAGAGGAATCAACTGTGGAGGAACCTTTCTCAGCATCTCAAGCTGAAAGATTATGGGTTCAGTCTTTGACTAACATGGTCCGATCAGCATTTAAAATGCACCTTGCGGAACCATCAACCACTACTGTCTCCTCGCTGGGGTCTCTAAAAGCTCCCCAGACTGTCTGTTCCTTTCCACTTCACCCTTTATTGGAAGGGCTCATGTACCAGGATTGGGAACATCCTGATAAAATATTTACTCCCCCCAAGAGATTTCCGGTGGTCTATCCCATGGAGGATAAGTTCATCAAAAAATGGAGGGTCCCTACAGTGGACGCAGCCATCTCTTGTGTGAATAAATCACTGACATGTCCAGTGGATAATGTCCAAATGTTCAAGGACCCAATAGATAAAAAATTGGAGTCCTTATTAAAATCTGCTTTTTCTACAGCAGGCTTGGTGACACAACCAGCAGTGGCAGCTATTGGGGTCTGCCAAGCAGTGAAGGATCAGTTGAAACAGGTCTTAAGGGACTTGCCAGATCAGCAGGCCCTTGCCCTAGCTGATCTACCTAGAGCCTTATGCTTTGCGGTTGACGCCATAAAGGATTCAATCCATCAGGCCTCCCGCCTTACGCTGTCTGTAGTACATATGCGCAGGCTTCTATGGCTCAAAAACTGGTCTGCTGAAGCTCCCTGTAAAAAATTGCTGGTTAGCTTCCCATTTCATGGTGAACGCTTATTCAGGGAAGACCTGGACAAATATATCCAGAAAATTTCCAACGGTAAAAGTACACTCTTGCCGGTTAAAAACAGAGTTAGAGGTCCTTCTTTTAAGAGGCCTGCTTCTCCAGTCCCTGGGGCATCGGCTGTGAAACAGTTCCGACGGCCTCCTCGGTCAAATCCCGGGAGGTAAAAATCAGGGACAATCGCAGGGTAATAAAAAACCCTCGGTCAGGAGAGGTACACAACCTCCCCCAAAGTCAAATGCATGAAGGGTTGCCCCCACTCAATCGGGTGGGGGGAAGACTCCAGTTGTTCGCAGAGACCTGGCGGGACACGATCAGAGACAGATGGGTGCTCTCCGCAGTAAGTCTGGGATACAGATTGGAGTTAAAAGACTCTCCTCCTTCCCATTTTATGAGGTCAAACGTGCCAAGGGATCCCCGGAAGAGAGAGTCCCTCCTGTTGGCACTAGAACAACTATTGCTCCAAGGAGTAATTATGGAGGTTCCCCTGGAAGAATGGGGGTTCAGGTTTTACTCAAACCTCTTTACAGTCCCGAAGCCAAACGGGGACGTGAGGCCCATATTAAATCTAAAAGGGCTAAACAAATTCCTGCATATCAGGACTTTCCTGGATGGAGTCGATCCGATCGGTGGCCACTGCCCTACAAGGGGAGGAATGGTTAGCCTCGATCGACATCAAAGATGCTTATTTGCACATTCCCATCTTTCCAGTCCACCAAAAATTTCTACGCTTTGCAGTAGAAGGGCGCCATTTTCAGTTCAGAGCCTTACCCTTCGGTCTGGCCACAGCACCACGAGTGTTCACAAAAATTCTGGCCCCATTATTGGCCAATCTAAGAACACGAGGTGTAACGATAATGGCATATCTAGACGACTTGTTGCTGATAGACCACTCAGTGAAAAAACTAGAAGTGGTCGTTCACAAGACAATCAAGTATCTGGAATCTCAGGGTTGGATTATCAACCGAGACAAGTCAGCCCTAAAACCAGTCAAAAGTCTGGAATACTTGGGGCTAAGGCTAGATTCAGGCCAGAGGAAAATATTCTTGCCTCGAAAAAAGGTGTTGTCTTTGAGAGATTTGATCCACTTAGTGGGTACAAAAAGACAGCCGTCCATACGCCTGTGCATGAGGCTGCTGGGAAAAATGGTGGCATCATTCGAAGCAGTACCCTACGGTCAATTCCATTCAAGGAATTTGCAAAGGGCCATACTGTCAGCCTGGAACAAGAAAGTTAAGGCCCTAGACTTACCAATGTCCTTGTCCCCTTCCGTTCGCAAGAGCCTCCGTTGGTGGTTGGCTCCCCAGAATCTGGAAAAAGGGAAATCCTTCAGTCTGATTTCTTGGAAGGTGGTCACTACAGATGCCAGCCTTATAGGCTGGGGAGCAGTACTGGAGCAATGGTCTCTCCAGGGCAGATGGTCGGATGCGGAAAAGGCCCTGCCCATCAATCTCTTAGAGATACGAGCAGCCCGGTATGCCCTAGTAGCATGGACATCCAAACTCCAAGGGTCCCCTGTCAGAATTCAATCAGACAATGCCACGGCAGTGGCATATATCAATCATCAGGGTGGCACCAGGAGTCGTGCAGCCCAGAGGGAAGTAAATTGCATCCTGAAATGGGCAGAAAGATATGTCCCAGCCATATCCGCGGTATTCATTCCAGGAGTGGAGAATTGGAAGGCGGACTTTCTAAGTCGCCAACAATTATGCCCAGGGGAATGGTCCCTTCACCCCGAGGTTTTTCGGACAATATGTCAGCGGTGCGGAACACCGAATGTAGATCTGCTAGCATCCAGATTCAACACAAAGGTGGACAGGTTTGTCTCTTGGACAAAGGATCCCCTAGCTTGCGGCTCGGATGCCTTAGTGTTCCCTTGGGATCAGTTCAAGCTGATATATGCATTCCCACCGCCACAATTGTTACCTCGATTACTCCGCAGAATCAGGGTAGAAAAGAAACCAGTGATTCTGGTGGCTCCAGCGTGGCCCCGAAGAGCGTGGTACGCGGAGATTGTAAAAATGTCTGTGGGGAGTCCTTGGACCCTCCCACATCGTCCGGACCTGCTTTCGCAAGGACCGATATACCACCCTTCCTTACCAGCCCTAGGTTTGACGGCCTGGCTATTGAAGCCCACATTCTAAAAAAGAGAGGTCTCTCTAATCCTGTGGTATCTACCATGATCAATGCCAGGAAGCCGGTATCCAGGCAGATCTACTATAGAATCTGGAAGGCGTACATCGCCTGGTGTGAGGCCAAGAAATGGCATCCACGAAAGTACGTAATAGGTAGGATTCTGGACTTCCTACAGTGGGCTGTAGATAGGAAGCTTGCCTTGAGTACTATCAAGGGTCAGATTTCGGCCTTGTCAATATTTTTTCAGAGGCCCTTGGCTTCGCATTCACTAGTCAAAGCCTTTATACAAGGAGTGATGCGTATTAGCCCTCCGGTTAATATTCCCATATATCCATGGGACTTAAACCTGGTTCTGTCGGTTCTACAGAAACAACCATTTGAACCATTACAGCATATTTCCTTGGTTCTTCTCACCAGGAAATTGATTTTTCTAGTAGCCATTTGTTTGGCTAAAAGAGTGTCGGAATTAGCCGCTATGTCCTGTAGGGAGCCATATCTGGTTATCCATAAGGACAGAGTAGTGTTACGTCCTCATCCAGCCTTTCTTCCTAAGGTGGTATCGAGGTTTCATTTGAACCAAGATGTGGTTCTTCCTTCTTTTTTCCCCAAACCTAGTTCAGTAGAGGAAAAATTATTACATTCTTTGGATGTAGTAAGAGCAGTTAAAGCTTATCTAAAAGCCACTGCTCAGATTCGCAGAACGGATACTTTGTTTATTCTGCCGGAAGGCCCCAGAAGGGGTCAGGCAGCGTCAAAATCTACTTTAGCCAAGTGGATTCGACAGGTCATAATGCAAGCCTATGGCTTGAGAAGGAGACCGCCTCCGTTCAAAGATAGGGCGCACTCCACGAGAGCAGTTGGAACTTCATGGGCAGTGCATCACCAGGCCTCCCTGGCTCAAATCTGTAAGGCCGCAACATGGTCTTCAGTATACACGTTTACTAGGTTCTACCAGGTGGACGTTAGAAGTCAGGAGGATGTCGCCTTTGGGCGCAGTGTGTTGCAGGCCGCAAAAGATCCTCATGTCTGATAGCGCTCAGCTTATGTATGGTGTATCCCCCCGCTCATTGGGCATTGCTTTAGGACATCCCACATAGTAATGACTATGCCGCTCTGTGTCCCGTGATGTACGAGAAAGAAAATAGGATTTTTATAACAGCTTACCTGTAAAATCCTTTTCTTGGAGTACATCACGGGACACAGAGCTCCCACCCCTCTTTTGGGGACACTTATTGCTTTGCTACAAAACTGAGGTACTCCCGGATGGGAGGGGCTTATATAGGGGAGGGTACTTCCGGTTTTGGAAGTTGCCAGTGCCAGCACCTGAAGGTATCTATATAACCCACATAGTAATGACTATGCCGCTCTGTGCCCTGTGATGTACTCCAAGAAAAGGATTTTACAGGTAAGCTGTTATAAAAATCCTATTTTTTTTCCTTTAGAAATGTCATTTTGCAGGCGCACTGTTATATAACGGCAAGTTCAGAGCTGCGCCTGTTCAACTTATGCAAATTGACTTAGGTGACTTGACATTTACTAAGATTTCGCCGGCGCAGTGTCTTGGCGCGTTTGAACCATTGAAATTCCCGCGCTGAGCACAAAAAAACCTCTTGCAGCTCAAATCGTACTTGCCGGCGCAGCGGGCTGTTTTTTTTTTTTTTTTTTAAACTCTTTATTTATAATTTTCTATAACACAACATACAGAAAGAAAGAAAAGGCATGAAAGAAAAATAAATATATACATATATATATATATACATACACACATACACATACATACATACACACATATATATATATACATATACACATATACACACACATACACATACACACATACATACATATGAAAAATAAATAAGTAAATACATAAATAAATAAATAAATAAATAAGAGCAGCTGCTCATGTCAATGTTCCACACATCACATATGACCTACTTAATCAACATTATAAGAATATAAATATTTTACTGTAGCTTCCGAAAATATAAAGGTAATCAATTAACCAATATTTTCATTTTCCAAGTTAGTAGGTCTCGCCCACCCCATATTGGGAACAAACTGTAGGCGAAGACCCATCAACCTGTTGCTAAATTCGTTATAACAAATGTATTATCTACTTAGCTAAGCTTGAGATAGGTAACTAAAGAACTACAAAGAACAGTTTTTTAGATGTTTAGAAGCTCTAGGGTGGACCATCCAATTTTGCCATTTTTCTTTAAAGTTATCTGTGTTGTAATTTTTGTATGCCAACATCAGTTCATATTGAGCTTGAATATTCAGTCTAATTATGACATTGGTTTGGTTTGGAGTTTCAAAGGATTTCCATAGACTGGATATTGTGAGTCTGGCTGCTATCAGTGTATGGGCTACAATAGTTCTATACATTATAGGGTATATGTCTAGATTTATTCCTAGAAGGGCCATGGCAGGGGTGAGATCCAGCAAATTGCCAGTGAGATCCGCTAAAAACACTGAGACAGAATTCCAGAAACTGTGTATATTTTTACAGCTCCATAGGGTATGATGAAGATTCCCTATTTGCTCATTGCATCTCCAACAGATCGGTGAAGCTGTGGGATATATCTTTGATAGTCTATATGGCGTCATATACCATCTGTTTAAAATTTTTTGGGAGTTATCCCAGTGATCAGTACAAGAGGAAGCCTTCCTGAATATTAAAATTGCTTTCCTCCATTGGGTACCTGTGAACGTCTCAGATAAATCTTTTTCCCACTTGAGCATATGGGGGTTTTTGTAGTCTGTGGGGTATGTGGTGAGAAGGTCATAAAATAAAGAGATACCCCTCACTTTTTGGTCTTTATTGTTTGTTAAATAATGCCAAATTGAGGCCGGAATATTTATATTGTTATGGGGAAGGAAGTTTTTTAGTCTAGAACATTTTGCTATTTTACCCATTACCAACTCTTTATAGCTTACAGGTAGTTCATTATAAATGTTGTATCCCTGTTTGACCCATTCTTTTTATGTAATGCGGATTTTGCAGTAATCTATTATTTTCACTGGTATTTGTACTGTAACATTATTGTCCCAATTTTTTGTTTTGGATAAAACGTGTTTCCATGCTATCAAGGTGGCTCTAATACTAATTAGGTTGGGGATGTTGATTTTTTTAAGTAAGTGGCTAGCCATAGAAAGTGCATACAGGTCGTATCCTAGTGTTGCCTCCCTTTCAATAGTTGCCCATAATTTATCCTCTGAAGGGGAGAACCAGTGTTTCATTTGATCTAGTAGTGAGGCGTAATAGTAACTTTTTACTTCCGGTAATCCCATTCCTCCCACTGTTTTATTGGAAGTCAGTATGGAAAATGCCACTCTAGGTTTTTTCCCATTCCAGATAAAATTTTTGAGTTTCTTATTAATTTGTGTGAAAAATTTATTGGGAATAATAGTAGGGAGGGAGCGGAAATAATATAATATTTTGGGTAGTGTTTGCATTTTAAAGGCTGCTATTCTCCCTACCCATGTGAGTTGAGTTTTTTGTATATTTTGAAGATCTTTTTGTACTATTTCTAGGAGTGTGGGGAAGTTAATTTCATACATTTTGGAGGGCGGGTAAGTAAGTTTAATCCCTAAATATGATAAAGAAGTTGTATCCCAGTTAAAACCATATTTTTCTTGCATACTTTTAATTTGGTCAGGAGATAAGTTCATTGGTAATACATTGCATTTATTTTTGTTAATTTTGTAGTAGGATATTTTGCCATAATGGTCTAGTATATTTTGTGCAGCAGGTAATGATGTGTCTGGGTTAGTTAATGATAATATGATATCGTCCGCAAATAGTCCGATTTTGTGTTCGTATTGTCCTATTTTTATACCTTTAATGTATGGGTTTATTCGTATGGATTCTGCCAAAGGTTCTATCGCCAATGAAAATATCAGGGGGGATAGAGGGCACCCTTGTCTAGTTCCGTTAGTGAGATTAAATCTTTTAGAGATTGAGCCTGATGTAGATACTCTGGCTGAAGGTTGTGTATAGAGTGACATAATAGCAGTATGTATAAATCCCTTGAATCCAAATTTTGTTAATGCCTTAGATATGTAGTCCCAGTGCATTCTATCAAATGCCTTTTCGGCGTCTATAGCTAATAGAAGGGAAGGTGTTCTTTCGTTATCTATCTGGTTAATCAGGTTTAGAATTCTTCTCGTACCATCTGGTGCTTGTCTGCCCTTAATAAATCCTACTTGGTCAGGTTTAATGAGATAGGGGGTAGTTTCTAGCAGTCTATTTGCCAATATTTTAGCGTAAATTTTCAGGTCTGTATTCAATAACGAAATGGGACGGTAGTTAATGGGGGATGTAGGGTCTTTTTCTGTTTTAGGTATTGTAATTATGATTGCCTCTAACATTTCCTTAGGAAATTGACTGGTATTTGCTACATGGTTAAATAGATTGGTTAGATATGGAACTAAAATATCCACACAGGCTTTATAATATTCTGCTGATAAACCATCACTACCTGGCGCTTTATTTATGGGTAAATGTTTGATAACATTGAAAATTTCTATTCGCGATATTGGTTCATTGAGTTTTTCAAGGGTGGTAGGGTCAATTTCAGGAAGGTTTACTGATTTCAGGAAGTCAGAAATACTCTCGGGAGTAGGTTGAAAGGTATTTTTGTCCTCCCGAAGGTTATATAGAGAAGTATAATAATCTGCCAATGAATCTGCTATTTCTTGGGGGTTATAATGGGTATTTCCTGTTTTATGGTGTATTATTTTAGATATTTTATTATTGTTTTGTCGTTGACGTAGTAGATTTGCTAATAGTCTACCAGCTTTATTATTCTGGGAATAATAATTTAGTTTTATTCTTTTTAGGTATCTGTCATGGTCTTCTAGCAAGGCACATCTCAGTTCTAACCTGAGTTTGGTTAATTGTTGTATCAAATTGGAATCTTTGGGGTTTTTTTTATGAATTTCTTCCACACTTGCTATATCTTTTAATAAATTATTTATAATATTTTGTTTCTTTTTTTTTTCCTTTGCTGCTACCTGTATAAGAATCCCTCTAACAAAAGCTTTATGGGTACACCATAAATTTGCAATATTCAGAGATTCACCTTTATGGATATCAAAAAATTCAGTTAAATTCCTTTTTATTACAGACAGGTTCCTCTTTTGAGATAGAATGAACGTATTGTTTCTCCATAAGGAATTATTAGGACAGGTACCTCCTGTCTGGATTTCTAGTGTAATTGGTGCATGGTCAGACCAGGTTATATTATGTATTTTGGCATCTATTACTCTTTGTAGCAGGTGTTTGTCTGTAATAAAATAGTCTATCCTGGAAAATGATTTATGAACCTGTGAAAAAAAAGTGTAGTCTCTTTCAGTTGTGTGTAGACATCTCCAGGGGTCATAGAGGTCTTCATCTTGAAGCATCTTGTTCAGTCCATATCTGGTGGAATTTTCTTTTTTGGAAGTGTCCATAATGGGATCCAGAGGTGCATTAAAGTCCCCGCAGAGAATAAGTGGTCCTTTTTGTAGTTTCCTTGCAACCGTTATTATTTTCCGTATAAATCTTTGTGGGTGTTTATTTGGAGCATATATATTTATAATTGTATAATCTGAGTTGTTAATGGTTGCTACCAGGATTATATATCTACCTTGGTTGTCCATTTTAAGGTCCAATAGTTGAAAGGTGACCGTATCTTTAATTGCAATTACAACTCCTTTTTTCTTCTTCATATTGTTAGAAGTAAAAATTTTTGGGAACTTATGATGTGAGAATTTGGGAATTTTGTCTTTTGCAAAATGCAATTCCTGTATACACACTATATCGCTTTTGTGTTTTAGTGCGTCAGTCCAGAGAGCTCTTCTTTTATATGGGCTATTGAGACCTTTGGTGTTGATTGACAGCAGTTTAAGGCCCATATTGAAGGAATTTGGTGCTTATTAATTTTGTCTTGTCATTATGCGATAAGAATATTATCTCAATACTGTTATTCTTACTGATACCTTTCTTGTCCAGTAGATGGTGGTAATGCATCTGAAAACTTATGAAGTGAAAACGCAACAATAAAACAAACAGTTTTAACAAAAAATAAAAATAAGAAATTTGGAGTTGGTATGCAACTCCTGTGTACATTGTGAATGTACCCTTTATCCTTAGGGAGGGGGAGTAACAAGACCTCCCAGACTTAGGGCCCCCCCCCTGGATTTGAATCCCTGAGAATAGGATTTGGTATATATAGTGAACTGGAAATGGAGCATTTCTGTGTAAGTGAAATATATTTTTCAGTCAAAAGTTTCCTTGGCGGCAGCGGCCAAGGTTCTTCCTTGGTTAGTATGCCTTTGGGTCATTTTCCCTGATGGGGGATTATCCGACATGTCCTCACTGTCGGTAGGAAGTATCCCCCATAGCTGTACAGTTTTTAGACCCTCCTCCAGGGTATGTATGGAATGCATCTTGCCCTCACGTTCTATCAGTAATTTTGTGGGGAAACCCCATCTATAAAGTATTTTATGGTTTCGGAGAATTTTTGTTATCGGGTTCAAGTTCTTGCGTGCCAATAATGTAGCTTGCGATAGGTCTGAGTAAAGTTTGATTCCTGCATATGGGTCAGGTAGCGGTAAGTGGTGACGTGCATACTGCATTACTTGGTCCTTCACTTGGAAAAAATGTATTTTTGCAATTACATCTCTGGGTAAGTGCTCTGGTATATGCGAGGGCTTAGGCAATCTGTGTGCCCGATCAATTGACAGTTCATGTTGAGGGACCATTGGTAATAGTGCTGTTATCATGCCTTTTATAAATGTCTTCAATTCCTGGGGCTTAACACTTTCTGGTATACCACGAAATTTAACATTGTTCCTTCTACTTCTGTCTTCAAGGTCTGAGATCTTTAATTTTAGGTTTTTTAATTCCTCTTCCACATCAAAGTGGGCTTCAACTAGGTCATTGTGTGCCTCAGTAAAGTCGCACATCTTATTTTCTATGTAGTCTACTCTGTCACCAATTGCGTCAAAATCTCGCTTGGACTGTTGCATGAAATTAAACATATCTTGTTGCAGAGCCCCCCTTAATGACATGACTATCTCTTTAAGTGTGGAGTCTGAGACAGGCTGACCTGAGGTGGGAATGGCATGCAGTTTTTCATCAAATGGATTGTTGTATACTGTCATGTCAAAGTTATGAGGAGATTCACTTACATTCTCTTCTGAATTGTCTAATCTTCTTTTCTGAGAAGGAGGGCTGTGAATTTCAGCTTGTGAGAGAGTGCTGTTTGGAAGCTGTATTTCCATAGCTGATTTCTGCTTATTCTCCTGAAGTGCAGAGTAGCGCCTTAAATTGTGCTGAGAGGCTGAGGGACCTGCGCCATCTTGTTTTCCCTGAGTCCTGTCAGGGCTCAGGAAATCACTCAATTTAAGGGGTTTCTCCTTCTTCTTTTTGTTCCCCATCTGCACCTTATGTTCTCCGCCGCTACCGGAGCTTATCTGGGTTCTCAGGGCTGCTTTTTGTTTGCTTCTAGCCGCTCAGGGGATTCCCGTTATCCTGGAGCAGGTTACAGAGCGACCATTCTCCCTCACCTCAGGCCACGCCCCCCCGCAGCGGGCTGATTTTGAAAAAGTTACTTTCTCACACTATTTTGGGCATATTAGTTATTTGGGCAGGTGTCACTACACTTCCTCACATCACCCCACATCACCCCCATTATATTCTCACTTCCAGCTTCTTTATATTTAGAGTTTAACATGCCTTGAGCCAGGTCCATAGTGGCGCACTGAGCGCCTCCTCCCGTCCGCCGACAACACTATAGTAAATGGGAAATAGGGCTGCGCTACAGGCGCTAATGTTTTGTAAATACCAAAACAGCCATTGCGCACGCGGATGTGCCAATACTCATGGCGCAAACGTTTCGTAAATCAGCCCCAATATCTTTTACTTTTTGCTATAATAAATATCCAATTTTTTTTTTCTAGAAAACATTTTTTTTCCTCAGTTTAGGCCAATATGTACCGTATTTTTTGCACCATAAGACGCACTTTTACCCCCCCAAAAAATAGGGAAAAGTGTCCCTGCGTCTTATGGAGCGAATACTAAGCAGGCTCGCCCCCCCCCCCATCGCCGCCGCCGTGTCAGAATACAGACACTCGGCTTCTCTGTGGAGGAGAGATGACAGGATGTGAGGCAGATCCTTGCTGGGGCATACCAAGGGGGAGCGGGGGGAGACGGTCTGCCCCAGGTGCCAAAACATGGGGGTTGTCAGTGGTGTTGCTATAATGGTGCACTCCGCACCCAGGTAAGTTGACAACCTCCAGATGTGACTCCATCCTGCAAGCGACAAGAGCCCTGGATGGCTTTTTTATTCAGCTGGAACACCCCCGGCGCTGTGGTCTGGTCCAGTCTCACTTCCTGCCTCTCTCTACTTGCCGCTGCTGCTGCTGCAAACTATGTCCTCAGTCATCCATCCTAGCTGCTGCCTGGTGTATCTGATGCTGAGAGCCAGCCAGAGGGGGTTGTGGATTGTAATGGCAGTGTCTTCCACTGCCTGTGGTGAGTGATAAGGGTGTGGGATGGTATCCACTGTTCATCACCTGAGCTGTTGTTATATGAGAGGCTGAAGGGGTGTTTGTGTCTGCCCTGCCACCCTGAGCTGATCTGGGAAGGGGGGGGGGAGGTTGCTGTGTGTCCACCACCACCCAGGTATAGTGTAGCTGAGCTGATTTGATAGGGGGGCTGGTATTGCTGTGCGTCCACCACCCACCTATAGTAGTAATATAATATTAAATATTTTAGTACATCATTTGGTTCAGAATATTTTTTTTCTTGTTTTTCTCCTCTAAAACCTGGGTGCGTCTTATGGTCAGGTGCGTCTTATGGAGCGAAAAATACGGTATTCTAAATATTTTTGGTAAAAAATCTCAATAAGTGTATATTGATTGGTTTGAGCAAAAGTTATAGCATCTACAAAATAGGGGATAGAATTATGGCATTTTTTTATTATTTATTTATTTACTAGTAATGACTAGGGATGAGCCGAACACCCCCCAGTTCTGTTTGCATCAGAACATGCGAACAGGCAATAAATTTGTTCGAACATCCAAATACCGTTAAAGTCTATGGGACACGAACATGAAAAATCTAAAGTGCTAATTTTTAAGGCTTATATGCAAGTTATTGTCTTATAAAGTGTCTAGGGACCCGGGTGCTGCCCCAGGGGACATGTGGCAATGAAAAAAAAGTTTTAAAAACAGTAGTTTTTTCGGGAGCAGTGATTTTAATAATGCTTAAAGTGAAACAATAAAAGTGAAATATTCCTTTAAATTTCGTACCTAGGGGGTGTTTATAGTATGCCTGTAAAGAAGCGCTTGTTTCCCGTGTTAAGAACAGTCGATGCACAAAGTGTCATTTCTGAAGGAAAAAAAGTCATTTAAAAGAACTTGTGGCTGTAATGAATTGTCGGCTCCTGGCAATAGAGAGAAAAGTCATTGAAAGTCATTGATATATATAAAAAAAAAAATGCTTGGGGTTGCCCCCAAATTTATTTACCAGGACCTTCAGGTCTGGTATGGATATTAAGGGGAACCATGCATCAAATAAAAAAAAAATGACGTGGGGTTCCCCCAAATATCCATACCAGACCCTTTATCAGAGCACGCAACCTGACAGGCCACAGGAAAAGAGGGGGGATGAGAGAGCGCCCCCCCTCCTGAACCGTACCAGGCCACATGCCCTCAACATGGGGAGGATGCTTTGGGGGTCTGTGAACCCTCAAAGCACCATGTCCCCATGTTGATGGGGACAAGGGCCTCATCCCCACAACCCTTGCCCGGTGGTTGTGGGGGTCTGCGGGCGGGGGGCTTATCGGAATCTGTAAGACCCCTTTAACAAAGGGGACCCCCATATCCCACCCCCTTATGTGAATTGGTAAGGGGTACATTGTACCCCTACCATTTCACAAAGAAAGTGTAAAAAATTGTAAAAAAAACACACAGACACCGTTGAGATAAGTCCTTTATTAAAAAAAAAAAAAGATTCCAGCAGTGGTAATCCACTCTCGGTCTCCACACCAACGCTGTCGGTATCCTGCGATGGATGATCTCCTCTCCAGGTCCAGGTTCCAGCGATGAAATACGCAGCGCAGCGAGGAACAGCATCCTGTCTCCACCGGAGATACCCCGGTAATAACTTTGCGGCAGTATGACAGGTCTCGTATGTAGCTGAGGACGGGGCCACCTGTCACGTGACCCTGTCCCCCTTTGACGCAAGGGGAAACCTGGGCTTACCCAGTGACGTGCGGGTGACCCCGCCTTCCTCTGATGCAACGGGAATCCTGCGTTACATCAGGGGGGGCAGGGTCGACCGCACGTCACTGGGGAAGCCCGGGTTTCCCCTTGCGTCAGAGGGGGAGGGGGCACGTGACGGGTGGCCCCGCCCTCAGCTACATAAGAGCTGTCACTGGCTGAAGCCGCGTCACTCCCGGGGTGTCTCCGGTGTAGACAGGATGCGCTGTGCTGGGCATCTCATCGCTGAAGCCTGGACCTGGATGGACAGGAGATCATCCACCGCTGGACCCTGGAGAGGAGAACATCCATCGCAGGATACCGAGAGTGGATTACCACCGCTGAAATCTTTTTTTAAAAAAAAATATTTTTAATAAAGGACTTTTCCCAACGGTGTCTGGGTGTTTTTTTACAATTTTTTACACTTTCTTTGTGAAATGGTAGGGGTACAATGTACCCCTTACCAATACACATAGGGGGGTGGGATCTGAATAGGTCCAACTCGTATTTATTCTTATCAATAAACAGTCATACAGCACAGACAGGTTGAGACCCATGTAACACTTCAATATTTGTGGGGAGTAGGCCAAGGCACAATTCGTCTAGATAAAGCTAACCACTGTAGTATCACCAGTGGCGAATAGTCACTGCCACTGACTATATTGAACAGAACGTGAATTACCTTCGCTAGCACAGCCCCTGTCAGGGGAAGGTAATCCATCCAAGGGAGTTACCGGAGGCCTCTCTGTCACCAGCAATGCTGCACCGGACTCTCCAGAGAAGTTCCGCTCACCAGTCTTCTCGACCTCAGGCACGGGCACCCAAGGAGTTAGGGCCCCCTCGGATTCATCAAAGGTACTGAGCTCCAGGCTTCCACCATAGTACCTCACCCCAGGCTAAAGGTGCCTGAGATGGACTCCATCTCCCGCTCCGGCCAGGTCAATGGCACCTGGGCCCGGATCTCCGGAACACCAGCACCCAAGCTGAAGGTGCAGCCACGTCCTCCGACTCTGAACCCCAAGGTCAGGGCGCCCGCCCCTTTTATCCCCTCGCCCTTCGCATCACAGCAGGTTCCCCGCCCTGCTGTACCAGCGCCAGGAAAGGACAAAAAGGAAGCAGTCTTGCGGTGAGTGTTCAACTCCAGCCCATGGCAACAACGCCACCTGCAGGCCACAGGTAACCTCACACCACCAGAGCCCTCCAAGAACCACAAAAGGGTCTCAGATTCCCTGACAATCAATGCATCTGGGTTACACTACCACCCAGATTCCTCCCCTAAAATCAAACACCCGCTACATATATATATACACACACACACAAAGTATCTTACAAAAGTGAGTACACCCCTCACATTTTTGTAAATATTTTATTATATCTTTTCATGTGATAATACTGAAGAAATTAGACTTTGCTACAATGTAAAGTAGTGTGCTGTACAGCTTGTATAACAGTGTAAATTTGCTGTTCCCTCAAAATAACTCAACACACAGCCATTAATGTCTAAACCACTGGCAACAAAAGTGAGTACACCCCTACACACCTGTCATAAGCCGCACACTGCATAAAATTGGTCTGTATGGCTGTCGTCCTAGAACGAAAACTCTTCTAAAGATAATGCACATGAAAGGACATTGGAACCATGTCCTGTGGTCTGATGAGACAAACATAAACTTATTCGGTTCAGATGGTGTCAAGCGTGTGTGGTGGCAACCAGATGAGGAGTACAAAGACAAGTGTGTCTTGCCTACAGTCAAGCATGGTGGTGGGAGTGTCATGGTCTGGGGCTGCATGAGTGCTGCCAGCACTGTTGGGGAGCTACAGTTCATTGAGGGAACCATGAATGCCAACATGTACTGTGACATACTGAAGCAGAGCATGATCCCCTCCCTTCGGAGACTGGGCTGCAGGGCAGTATTCCAACACGATAACAACCCAAAACACACCTCCAAGGCGAACACTACCTTGATAAGGAAGCTGAGGGTAAAGATGATGGACTGGTTAAGCATGTCTCCAGACCTAAACCCTATTGAGCATCTGTGGGGCATCCTCAAACGGAAGGTGGAGGAGCGCAAGGTCTCTAACATTCACCAGCCCCATGATGTCATTACGGAGGAGTGGAAGAGGACTCCAGTGGCAACCTGTGAAGCTCTGGAAAGTTTCATGCCCAAGAGGGTTAAGGCAGTGCTGGAAAATAATGGTGGCCACACAAAATATTGTATCCAATTTGGACATTTTCACTTAGGGGTGTACTTAAGTTTGTTGCCAGCGGTTTAGACAGTAATGTCTGTGTGTTGAGTTATTTTGAGGGGACAGCAAATTCACACTGTTATACAAGCTGTACACTCACTAATTTACATTGTAGCAAAGTGTAATTTCTTCAGTGTTGTCACATGAAAATATATAACAGCATACAGGATTTACAAAAACGTGAGGGGTGTACTCACTTTTGTGAGATACTGTATATATAAATATATATATATAATAATATAATATTTCCTTTACTTACGCTATAATTTGAACAAGCTGACGTTAGAAGCTGATTGGCTACCATGCACAGCTGCACCAGATTTTTAGTAAATCAATCCCATTGCATTCTCTGATTAAAATAGGTAGAGATTGTAACATCACTGACCAACCTCTCTACCTCATCCAATCAATGAACACTTTACTTTTATTGAGAATATGCAAAACATTCTCTGAATGGTGCCCATGCCAAACAAGCAACCCCCTATGTTCCATAGGGATCAGCGAGCTATGGATTACGCATAATTACATTGGTCCAAGCTGATCCAATGTAACTATGCAAAAGAAAAAAAATCATACCTGAATAAAGCTTATATGAGACTTTAGTAACTGGGATTACATAAACTTCAAAATGTTTGTTTAGATTTGCTGAGGATTAGCTAATAGACATGTGAACCGCCAAAAAATTAGTTCAATTTCGTTTTTATTTCATTCATTTTTTTTTGTTCTTCAGGTTAATTTGTTGTGATCTCAATTCGTAAATTTGAAAATTTGTAAATTCATAAATTCGTCAATCCGAAAATAAGAAAGAAAATCTGAAAATTCGAAAGAATAACTAACTAATAATAACTAACTATTAAATTATAAGTATTGGAACTTCCTTTCAAATGTGGTTGTTAGTGAATGTAACGAATAGGGATGAGCTTCGTGTTCGAGTCAAACCCATGTTCAACTCGAACATTGGCTGTTCGATCGTTGGACGAAGATCAAACATTATGGGGCGTTTGCGCCAAATTCGAGTGGCACGTCACTGCCCATAATTCACAGCGGCATCGCAGTGCATTGCTGGCTGATGATTGGCCAAGCATGCACTATGACCCGCATGCTTGGCCAATAACAGCGCCGTCTGAACAGAGAGCCATAATTGGCCAAAGCCAGGGTGGCTTTGGCCAATTATGGCTCAGGGGGTTTAGTACACGCCCCACAATATATAGGGCCGCCCGCTCGGCGGCCTTGTGTAGTGTGTTGGAGTTGTGAAACAAGAGAGTTTACAGAGACAGACAGTGTCATTTATATTGAGTTAGATAGAGCAGGCAGGCGAGTCAGTTAGCTGAAGTTACAGTGTGTAGAGAATATATATGCATCCTAGGTGTTGTATATATATTTATACACTGTATTCAGTTTAGCTAGATCCGTTCCTGGTTTTCTCTATACAGTGACAGGCATGCAGGTGATTGTGCTAGCTGCAGACAGTCAGTGTTTCACTTAGTGTACTGTGTGCTTTGCATAGCGTGCACCTTAAAGCTTACCTTAATACAGTCAGTGAGTGACTTATAGTGGTGTTCTCATAATTAAACCACAGGCAGAGAGCTGCAAGTATTTTCAGTGTACTGTGTCCCTCTCTGCACAGTTTTCACCTAAAACTAACTGCTGCTGCTGCTTTTCCCATACTAATACCACAGCAGGCAGTTGATTCTGATAGCTGTATTATCAGTACAGACAAATATATATATATATATATATATATATATATATATATATATACATATATATATATATATACATCCCACCTTTGTGCAGCTACATCTCACTGCAGGCCATTAGTATGTCTGGAAGGCAAACAAGGAGAGGCAGACAGTCACAAGCCAATAAAAGAGGGCAAGCAGGCTCTGTGTCTAGAGGCAACAGTGCTGGTCGTGGACACGGTGCATCCTCACCACACGCTTGTCCTTCTTTTCGGCAGCTGGCCATGTTGAGCCGCAACATGCTCAAGACTTGGTAGAGTGGATGACCAAGTCGTCTTCCTCCTCCTCATCCTCTCTCACCCAGGCTCAGTGTAATTTGTCTGGCAAAACAGCTGCCCAAGTGGCCTCATCCCTCGGCACAATGGCATCAGTCACTCCTTCCCTAGCCCCACCATGTCCTCCTGAGGAGTCCCCCGAACTGTTTGACTACAGTGTTGGGTACATGCTCCAGGAGGATGCCCAGCGTTTTGAAGGCTCTGATGATGGAACCCATCTGGATGAAGGCAGTAACATGAGCTCAGAGAGAGGGGGTAGTAACGTGAGCCAAGAGAGGGGGTGCCCAACAAGGACAGCTATCTGGCAGTCATGTTCCCCAGGCTGCAGCATACCACCAGATTGGCTCCAGTGATGAGGAGGGAGGGGATGATGAGGTCACTGGATCCACGTGGGTGCCTGATATGAGAGAGGATGAGGAGGAGGAGGAGACACATCTCCAACGAGTCAGGATGCCCTCCAGGGGCCAGCTTAAGGGCAGGACACTGACCGCATCACACCGCAGAGCTCCGCATGTGCAGGGCGCTGCTGTCTCTGCACGTTATTCCAAAAGTTATTTGGTGTGGGCCTTTTTTCGGATGTGTGCAGCAGATCGCACCATTGCCATTTGCAACATATGTCTAAAGCGTATCTCGCGTGGCCAAAACATCAGCCGCTTGGGCACCACGTGCTTGACCAGACATATGTCGACCTGCCATGCAGTTTGTTGGCAAGCGTACCTAAAAGACCCACACCAAAGAACAAAGCGGACCTCTCCTTGCTCCTCATCAGCTGGGATCTCAAACCCCACTATACCTTCAGTCCTCTCTGAAACCTGCACTGAGAGGAATAAAGGTGTAGAATTCGGTGTGTCACAGCCAAGTACTTGCGGACAATCTGCTATCGGTACACCAACGTCCGATTGTACCAGGAAAATTTCCCTGCCCCAGCTGCTGCACCGCCGAAAGAAGCTTGCATCAGCCATCCACATGCCCAGCGGTTGAATGCTAGCTTGGCTAAATTGCTACCACTTCAACTGCTGCCTTTTCAGATGGTAGACTCTGCCCCCTTCTGTGAGTTTGTTGAATGTGCGGTTCCTCAAATGCAGGTTCCCAAACTTCACTTTTTCTTACGGAAGGCGATTCCGGCTCTCTACCGGCATGTGGAAGGCAATGTCTTGGCCCCGCTGGACAGGGCGGTCAGTGGTAAGGTGCATATTACCGCTGACTCATGGTCCAGCAGACATGGACAGGGACGTTACCTATCTTTTATGGCGCATTGGGTGACTCTGCTGGCAGCTGGGAAGGATGCAGGACAAGGTGCAGTAGTGTTGGAGGTTGTTCCGCCACCACACCTCCAAAATGTTACTACTGGTGATTCTGACACACCTCTCTCCTCCACCCCCTCCTCTTCTTCTTCCTCCATGGCCTTCACCTGTGCTTTGTCCTCAAAACCAGCGGTGCTCCGTAGGCGTTCAAGGGGCTACGCAAGTACGCAGGCAGAAAGATGCCATGCGGTGCTTGAGCTGGTGTGCTTGGGGGACAGGAGCCACACTGGGGCAGATTCTGTCAGCTCTGCAGGGGCAGGCTTAGAGGTGGTTGACGCCACACCAGCTTAAGCCAGAAAAGGTGGTTTCCGACAATGGCACCAACCTCCTCTCCGCCCTCCGACAGGGACAACTGACCCATGTGCCCTGTTTGGCTTACGTCCTTAACTTGGTGGTGCAGCGGTTCTTGGGCAGGTACCCGGGCTTACAGGAGGTCCTGAAGCAGGTCAGGAAACTCTGTGGGCATTTCTGCCAGTCATATAATGCCAGTACTCGGCTGGCTGACCTGAAAAAGGATTACAACCTGCCCAAGAACCGCCTAATCTGTGATATGACCACCAGGTGGAACTCTACGTTGGCCATGCTGCAGCGGCTGCACACGCAGCAGAGGGCCATCAATGAGTATCTGTTGCAATATGGCACCAGGACAGTGTCAGGGGAGCTTGGATTTTTTTCCCCACGCCAGTGGGCCATGATCAGGGATGCATGCACTGTCCTGGCACCATTTGAGGATGCCATGAGGATGGTGAGCAGTGACAGTGCATGCATCAGTGACACTGTCCCTCTTGTCCACCTGTTGGAGCACACACTGCGTGGAATAATGGACAGGGCACTTGAGGCAGAACAGAGGCAGGAAGAGGAGGACTTCCTTACCTCTCAAGGCCCCCTTTATCCAGACAGTGTTCCTGCTGGCCCGGATATCACACAGGAAGAGGACGGGGAGGAGGAGGAGGAGGATTGTTGTGTCAGCATGGAGGTGGAGCCTAGCACTCAGCATCAGCAGCAGTCTTCAAGGGATCAATTACAGTCCCAAGACACCCATGGACTTGTATGTGGCTGGGAGGAGGTGGCTGCGGATCATCTCGTCCTCAGTGACCCAGAGTACTCTGCACCGAATGCCTCAGCAAACCTACCCTGCATGGCCTCCCTGATCCTGTAAAGCCTGCGCAAGGATCCTCGTATTCGTGCGATCAAGGACAGGGATCATTACTGGCTGGTAACCCTCCTTGATCCACGTTACAAGGGTAAGCGTGAATGTGGCGTGACATCACACGCTGCGTTTAAGCGGTTTGGGGGAGGATATAAAATCCCAGACAGCATCAGCTGGATTGGGACACTTGGGGGAGCTCAAGTTGGACGTGGACTGTAAAACAGGTAGCTTTTTGACCACTCGTTGATCACATCACTCAGGGGAGTTACCATACTTATGGTTTTCCTTGTACATGTTATCTGGGTCTAGGCTGATCTTCCTTCTTATGCGGTGACCCTTAGTGAGAACCTTACCTCTTTCTCAGCTTGAGGCTCATTTAAAAATATTCTCTTCAACTCTAATTTCATCCCTCCTTACGGGAATTGTGGCTATCTCGGACTAATTTGATTGCATGGGCACCTGGTGGGGTGACTCTGACTACCCAGTTTTTCCATGCTCCATTGAGGTACGGAACACACAGTGGGATTTTTGCCTGATTGACAGTGTCTTGCATGACCTCTATTGAGGGATGCATATGTGTGCCTTGTCAGAATATGCTTTATATTTATAAAGTTATATATGTCAATATGTATATTAATGTGTTTCTTTTCTCTTTTACACCTTGAAGTTGAAATCTATCCTCAAATACTATTAAAGTGTTTTTTGTGTCTATTCCTGATGAAGCCTTATAGGCGAAACTGTAGAAATTCGCCACCATCACCAAAGGCCCAATTTTTCTGCCCCTGTTCAACAGGGACATGTAATTACAATTCTTGATCTAATATTTCACAGCTGGGCCCATTTCTGCGCCCACCAACAGTAACTGTGAGGACTTACAGTGTTGTGGCAACACCACCACCACCACCAAAAGCCCAATTTTTCTGCCCCTGTTCAACAGGGGCATGTCATTGAAATTCTTGATCTAATATTTCACAGCTGGGCCCATTCCTGCACCCACCAAGAGTAACTGTGAGGACTTACAGTGTTGTGCCAACACCACCACCACCATCACCAACGGCCCAATTTTTCTGCCCCTGTTCAACAGGGGCACGTAATTACAATTCTTGATCTAATATTTCACAGCTGGGCCCATTCCTGCACCCACCAAGAGTAACTGTGAGGACTTACAGTGTTGTGGCACCAGCACCAAAGGCCAAATTTTTCCTATCACTGTTCAACAATGACATGTATTTACAATTCTTGATATAATAGTTCACAGCAGGGCATTCCATCGCCCACCAAGAGTAACTGTGAGGGCTTACAGTCTTGTGGCAACACCAACTCCTAAGGGCCAAATTTCTGCAGAGTATATATACGGCAGGCCCCTAATTTCAAACATCCAACTTACAGTACAAACGACTCCTACTTGCAAATGGAAGGAGACAACAGGAAGTGAGAGGAAATCTACCCCTAGGAAGGGAAATTCTCTCCTGTAAGAGTTAATATGGTAAAGAGGTGTCTCCTCTCCACTGATGCTTTATCACCAATCCTTGTTTAAATAAAAACCCCAAATTTTCCAAAAACATTTGTCATTGGGACGGAAAGTGAGGTGAAATGTTCTGAACAGGTGCACAGACAGAAAAACAAATGTTACAGGGGTGATAACCCTTCCCTATGTTTTTCAAAAAGCTTAAAAATCGATTTTTTTGGCTGGAGCTACACTTAAAAAATGTGCTAATATACAAACAGATTCTACTTAAGAACAAACCTACAGTCCCTGTCTTGTTTGCACTGCCTGTATACTGCTGTTCAGAGTATACAGGGCATTTTTTTAAATTTGGGTGTGGGGTTCCCCTTACTATCCACAAGACCCAAAGGGTCTGGTAGTGGGCTGGGGGGGGGGCATTTTTCTCAATGATTTTCATCCATATTGCCGGGACCAGACATTACATTAAAGCCACAAGCAGTTTTAAATGACTTTTTTTTCCTTTAGAAATGTCATTTTGTGCAGGGACAGTTCTAAACACGGAAAACACCTGCCACTTCACAGGAATATTTTAGACACCCCCCAGGTACTATATTTAAAGGAGTTTTTCACTTTTTTTTTTTGTTCACTTTATGCATCATTAAAATCACTGCTCCCGAAAAACGGCCATTTTTAAAACTTCTTTTTGCATTGATACATGTCCCCTGGGGCAGGACCAGGGTCCCCAAACCCTTTTTATGACAATAACTTGCATATTAGCCATTATAATTAGCACTTTTGATTTTGAACGTTCGCGTCCCATGTATTTAATAGGGTTCTAAAGTTCACGCAAACTTTCGGTCCGTTCGCAGGTTCTGGTGCAAACTGAACCGGGTTGTGTTCGGCTCATCCCTAGTAACGAATACAAATTTATCCGTAGTTACAAATTATCCAAAATAACGAATGTCCGTATCTAAACAAATGGAATGGAACTAATTACTAATAAATAATAATAAAACTTTTTTTGTTATTATTATTGTTATTTATTATTATTCATTTTTACGTTCCATTCATTTAGATACAACATTCGTTATTTTGTGTAATTAATGACTTTGGATAAATTCATATTCGTTACATTCACTAACAGCCAAATTTGAAAGGAAATTCCAATATCTATAATTTAATTGTTAGTAATAGTTAAGTTATTAATAGTTAGTTATTATTTCAAATTTCCCGAATTTCCAAATTTTCCAAATTAGGAATTTATGAATTTACTAATTTACAAATTCACACATTTTTCAGATATTCAAATTTACGAACATTTGGAAAAATTTGTTAAACAGGTTTTCGTTAATTCAGATATTTCCGAATTAACAAATTTGTCGAAATTCATTAAAAAATGAATTTTGAACAAAAGGAGTTGCACATGTCTATTAGCTAATATTCTGCTAATTATTTTAATTCATCCACGCATGTAAGGGAGCATTGGGATTACATAATGTGGCCAGTTTAGAATGATGCCATTTGTATTACTATTAAAAATCAACAACAAATTAAAATAAAAAATACACATGCAAAATGAAAATCTGTTTGTAATCCCAAATCTACAGTGTCACTTTTCCACAAACACCTGACACTACATTATGAGCTTCTTTTATTGACCAAAAAATGTACCGCTTTAAAAAAGAGTTAGACACCAGGTGCATATAACACCAAATAATTGAATAATGATATTACACCCTATGACCTGAGGTCAGGATGTCAAATCAAAAAAAATTGATCTCCTTATCTACAGTCATTTAATCAAAATGGGCGCTGTAAAAAAAGTTTCTTGCAAACAGAACCCTTTTTTTTAAGCTCCCCACCTTTCCTCCGTCAAATCTTAAAAATAAAAAAAAATGAGGACAGTTTAATTTTTCTCACTATAAATCTGAAGTTTGTAGTGTAATTAAAATGTATGAATAAAAAATTAGATGTTTAATTATATTTATTTGTCTTTATTTATTTTTTGAGTTGCATCTAAAATCAAAAGTTTGTATTTATTATCAGTAATTAAAAAATTGCATTTTTTATTAAATTAATTTTTTTAATGTATTTAAAAATCATTTTAAAAACTGTAAGTAACATATATCAGCTGTCTATCGATTTATCTATACAATATATTATATTGACAATATTGAATACTCTTTTTTCATTACTTTTCATGTGATTTTTAATCAAAACAGTTAATGTAATGTCTTTCTGTATCTTGACTCTGTTCTATAATTTCCCTGCGGAAAAATTACATAGATACAAATAACGGATTACTTAATCAGCTTGTTAGTGAAGTTAAGGATAATACGAGCCATGACCTAACCATTTTCAATAATTACTGTATGGGAGATGCCCTGATGGAATTAATTAGGAATTTAGATAAATTAGAAAGAATCAGCATTTGCCAATAATGTATTAATTTAAAACTTTTCTTAATTTGAATTTGTTTCCTTAAGAGAAATCAAATTAATCATTGAGGGAATCGCCAACATTACATTTATTTTCATGTAATTTTAATGAACTGTAAATAATTATTTCCAGCAATGGGGCCAATCAATTTCTAAACTGGTTATCTAACAAGCTACGTTTAATAATTTGTCCCTTGTCTAGATGTTTGTGTTGATGGGGTGTCAGGGGCTTTGTACAGGACAAAGAGACTCAATACATTCATTATCTTTTACATTATTTCCCAGTGCTTCTATTCACTTGTTTTTGCCATCTAAAGCAAAACAGAATTATAATAAAATTATTTTGGAAGTTAACACTTAATATTACAGAGCAGATATAATGTCTGCTATGAATATTAACAAAACAAACTCAATACCCAAATTTCATTACTGATGACAATGACAGTTTTAGACAAATGTGTAAAGAATGTAAACGTCACATAATAATGATACAATAATAATAATAATAATAATAATAATAATAAAACTGTTTTATTTATTATTTAAATAGTGATTAAACTGTAGCTGTATTATTATTATTATTATTATTATTATTATTATTATTATTATTATAATATTAATATTACTATTATTATCATTATGTTAGTGCAAATGCAAATTGCAAACCCCACATAAATATATATATATATATATATATATATATAAACAGGAGGAGAAGATCATCATGATGTTAAAACATCTTCAAGTAATATTATGACATTAATAATAAAAATAATACAAAAATAAACTCAACACAAAAATGTATACAAACATGAGCAGAAGATTGTCAAGATGGTAAATAATTTTTAAGTCATATAATACTGATAAAAATAATAATAATAGTAATAAAATCATAATACCGTTATATTGAGATATAGTTTACTAAATAATGATTTATTAAGCTCTATGTTTTTTTTTCAATGTTGTATATTGGTTATTTTCAGAATTAAACAAAGTACAAAGGGTAAATTGATATACACAGCAACCGATATACATCCTTACATTTTCTTTGTCCGTTTGCAATAAAACTTCATAAAGCCCAGGTTCACACTGGCTGCGGGAGTGAAGCCGTGCGAGTTTAGCTGAACTCGCACAATTTCACTCCCGCTGGCAGTCCCGATTTTTAGCCGCGATTACAAAGACATCTGACACAGATTTCAATGTAAATCGCAGCCGAAATCGCAAAAAGTAGTACAGAAACTACTTTTTGAAATCGGTGCAGCGCCGCAGATGCGGCGTCGCACCGATTAGGACGGTGCTGTTGCCCACAATTTGCGGAAAATATCGCCGATTTGACATGCGATTTGACATGTCAAATCGCATGTCAAATCGCACCAGTGTGAACCAGGGCAAACAGAGAAAGTCATAACAGTGAAGCAACTTAGCGATTTGTCAAAAGCATTTGGGCCAAATAGACCAACAGTTGTCAAACATTTTACAGTTCATAGAGTTAATAGCTATGAGACGTTCAAATGTGTAGTTTCTATGCACGGCTGTAACGATGTCAGATATGTTTATGGCTTTGCTGGTTTTCCAGTTACGCAGGATCAGTAAGCGCGTCTCTAGTAGTATGTGAGTTATGACTGGTCTGAAGGTGTTCTTAAATTTGTCTATGTTTAAGTGTAGAAGTGCTAGAGCTGGGTCTGGGGATGTGATTATTCCTGTTAGAGGGGAAATTAATTGGAAAACCTGGTTCGATAGGATTTTTATATTTGGGCATTGCCAGAACATATGTAATAGGTTCCCTATTTGTCCACATTCTCTCCAGCATTTTGGTGACGCTCCTGAAAAGTAGGTGGCTATTCTATAAGGGGTGTTATGCCATCTATTTGCCATTTTAATTAGTAGTTCCCAATGTTTGACACAGTGAGCGGCTTTATGTGTTTCTTTGAAGGCGTGTTGCCATTGTTCTGAGAAGGTGGTACCCAGGTCTACCTCCCATTTTATCATTGCTACAGTTTTTGAGAACGTTAATTTGTCTCGGAATATGTTGTAAAAGACGGATATTCCTTTTGTGTCTTGTTTGGCTGTGGAGTAGAATTGCCATACTTTCCCGGGAAGGGTTATAGTTGGGAGAGTTTGTAATTTAAGGAAATGTGTGATTCTCAGGCATTTGAACAGTTTGTCTTTTGTAAGGTGGTATTGTGCCATAATTTGATCCGCAGATTTGTGTTGTGTTCCCTCATAGAAGTTTGATATGTGTGTAATGCCCTGGTCAATCAGGTCCTTGACATTCATCATTGGAATTTTGGATTTAAGCAGGGTCAAGGGAAGTTTGTAGTTTGTGTCCTGTGTATCCGGTGGTGGTTTTGTCCTAAGAGGAATCTCCATGCCCTCAGTAAAGTCTGCATTGGAGGTGATAGTATGGCCGTGTCCAATGGTGCCCATCTGTCTTCCATAAGTAGTAGTGGTAGGTCTTTTGTCGGTGATATAGCTTTTTCTACGTCTACCCATAATGTTGCGTTAGTCTCTTGTAACCAATATTTGATCTGGTCTAAGCGTAACGCCCAGAGGTAGTCATAAATGTCCACTAGTCCCTCTCCGCCTGCCTTTCTGTGATAAGTTAAATTGTTTTGCGAACATCTGGCTTTTTTCCCATCCCAAATGTATCTCCAACTAAGATTTGTTATGCTCTTGAATAGGGATGAGCTTTGTGTTCGAGTCGAACTCATGTTCGACTCGAACATCGGCTGTTCGATGAAGATCAAACATTATGGGGCGTTTGCGACAAATTCGAGTGGCGCGTCACGGCCCATAATTCACTGCAGCATCGCAGTGCATTGCTGGCTGATGATTGGCCAAGCATGCACTATGACCCGCATGTTTTGGCCAATCACAGCGCGGAAAAAACAGAGAGCCGTAATTGGCCAAAGCCAGGGTGGATTTGGCCAATTATGGCTCAGGGGGTTTAGTACACGCCCCACATTATATAAGTCCGCCGGCTCGGCGGCCTTGTGTAGTGTGTTGGAGTTGTGAAACGAGAGTTTACAGAGACAGACAGTGTCATTTATATTGAGTTAGATAGAGCAGGCAGGCGAGTCAGTTAGCTGCAGTTACAGTGTGTAGAGGATATATATGCATCCTAGGTGTTGTATATATATTTATACACTGTATTTAGTTTAGCTAGATCCGTTCCTGGTTTTCCCTATGCTGTGAAAGGCAGGCAGGTGATTGTGCTAGTCTTTCACTTAGTGTACTGTGTGCTTTGCATAGCGTTCACCTAAAGCTTACCTGAATACAGTTAGTGAGTGACTAATAGTGGTGTTCTCATAATTAAACCACAGGCAGAGAGCTGCAAGTATTTTCAGTGTACTGTGGCCCTCTCTGCAGTTTTCACCTAAAACTAACTGCTACTGCTGCTGCTGCTGCTGCTTTTCCCATACTAATACCAGAGCAGGCAGTTGATTCTGATAGCTGCATTATCAGTACAGACATATATATATATATATATATATATATATATATATACATCCCACCTTTGTGCAGCTACATCTCACTGCAGGCCATTAGTATGTCTGGAAGGCAAACAAGGAGAGGCAGACAGTCACGAGCCAATAAAAGAGGGCAAGCAGGCTCTGTGTCTAGAGGCAACAGTGCTGCTGGTCGCGGACACGGTGCATCCTCATCAGCATGTGGCCGTGGGACACGCTTGGCCTTCTTTTCGGCAGCTGGCCATGTTGATCCGCAACATGCCCAAGACTTGGTAGAGTGGATGACCAAGCCGTCCTCCTCCTCATCCTCTTTCACTCAGGCTCAGGGTACATTGTCTGGCAAAGCAGCTGCCAAAGTGACCTCTTCCCTCAGCTCAATGGCATCAGTCACTCCTTCCCTAGCCCCACCATGTCCTCCTGAGGAGTCCCCCGAACTGTTTGACCACAGTGTTGGGTACATGCTCAAGGAGTATGCCCAGCGTTTTGAAGGCTCCGATGATGGAACCCAGCTGGAGGAAGGCAGTAACGTGAGCACAGAGAGAGAGGGTAGTAACGTGAGCTCAGAAAGAGGGGGTGCCCAACAAGGACAGCTATCTGGCAGTCATGTTCCCCCAGCTGCAGCATACTGCCAGATTGGCTCCAGTGATGAGGAGGGAGGGGATGATGAGGTCACTGACTCCACGTGGGTGCCTGATAGGAGAGAGGAGGAGGAGGAGGAGGCACATTTCCAAAGAGGCAGGATGCCCTCCAGGGGCCAGCTTAAGGGCAGCACACTGACCAAATCACACCGCAGAGCTCCGCATGTGCAGGGCGCTGCTGTCTCTGAGCGTTATTCCAAAAGTTATTTGGTGTGGGCCTTTTTTCAGACGTGTGCAGCAGATCGCACCATTGCCATTTGCAACATATGTCTAAAGCGTATCTCGCGTGGCCAAAACATCAGCCTATTGGGCACCACGTGCTTGACCAGATATATGTCGACCTGCCATGCAGTCCGTTGACAAGCGTACCTAAAAGACCCACACCAAAGAACAAAGCGGACCTCTCCTTGCTCCTCATCAGCTGGGATCTCCAACCCACTATACCTTCAGTCCTCTCTGAAACCTGCACTGAGAGGAATGAAGGTGTGTCACAGCCAAGTACTTGCGGACAATCTGCTATCGGTACACCGACGTCCGATTGTACCAGGCAAATTTCCCTGCCCCAGCTGCTGCATCGCTGAAAGAAGTTCGCTCCCAGCTATCCACATGCCCAGCGGTTGAATGCTAGCTTGGCTAAATTGCTAGCACTTCAACT
Organism: Rana muscosa; assembly: GCA_029206835.1. NCBI lineage: Eukaryota > Metazoa > Chordata > Amphibia > Anura > Ranidae > Rana > Rana muscosa. Next base: position 361,253,913 of record CM055118.1, on the reverse strand, counting down.
GCTGCCTTTTCAGTTGGTAGACTCTGCCCCCTTCTGTGAGTTTGTTGAATGTGCGGTTCCTCAGTGACAGGTTCCCAAATGCCACTTTTTCTCACGGATGGCGATTCCGGCTCTCTACCAGCATGTGGAAGGCAATGTCTTGGCCTCGCTGGACAGGGCAGTCAGTGGTAAGGTGCATATTATCGCTGACTCGTGGTCCAGCAGGCATGGACAGGGACGTTACCTATCTTTCACGGCGCATTGGGTGACTCTGCTGGAAGCTGGGAAGGATGCAGGACAAGGTGCAGTAGTGTTGGAGGTTGTTCCACGCCTCTAAATGTTACTACTGGTGATTCTGACACACCTCTCTCCTCCATCCCCTCCACTTCTTCTTCCTCCATGGCCTCTACCTGTGCTTTGTGCTCGGAACCAGTGGTGCTCCGTAGGCGTTCAAGGGGCTACGCAAGTACGCAGGAAAAAAGATGCCATGCAGTGCTTAAACTGGTGTGCTTGGGGGACAGGAGCCACACTGGGGCAGAGATTCTGTCAGCTCTGCAGGGGCAGGCTCAGAGGTGGTTGACGCCACGCCAGCTTACGCCAGGAAAGCTGGTTTCCGACAATGGCTCCAACCTCCTCTCCGCCCTCTGACAGGTACAACTGACCCATGTGCCCTGTTTGGCTCATGTCCTTAACTTGGTGGTGCAGCGGTTCTTGGGCAAGTACCCGGGCTTACAGGAGGTCCTGAAGCAGGCCAGGAAACTCTGTGGGTATTTCCGACGGTCATATAATGCCAGTGCTCGGCTGGTTGACCTGCAAAAGGATTACAACCTGCCCAAGAACCGGCTAATCTGTGACATGCCCACCAGGTGGAACTCTACGCTGGCCATACTGCAGCAGCTGCACATGCAGCAGAGGGCCATCAATGAGTATCTGTTGCAATATGGCAGCAGGACAGTGTCATGGGAGCTTGGATTTTTCCCCACACCAGTGGGCCATGAACAGGGATGCATGCACTGTCCTGGCACCATTTGAGGAGGCCACGAGGATAGTGAGCAGTGACAGTGCATGCATCAGGGACACTGTCCCTCTTGTCCACCTGTTGGAGCACACGCTGCATGGAATAATGGACAGGGCACTTGAGGCAGAACAGAGGCAGGAAGAGGAGGACTTCCTTACCTCTCAAGGCCCCCTTTATCCAGACAGTGTTCCTGCTGGCCCGGCTATAACACAGGAAGAGGAGGAGGAGGAGGAGGATTATTGTGTCAGCATGGAGGTGGGGCCTAGCACTCTGCATCAGCAGCAGTCTTCAAGGGATCAATTATAGTCCCAAGACACCCACGGACTTGTTCATGGCTGGGAGGAGGTGGCTGAGGATCATGTCGTCCTCAGTGACCCAGAGGAATCCACACCGAATGCCTCAGCAAACCTACGCTGCATGGTCTCCCTGATCCTGCAAAGCCTGCGGAAGGATCCCTGTATTCGTGTGATCAAGGAGAGGGATCATTACTGGCTGGCAACCCTCCTTGATCCACGTTACAAGGGTAAGGTTGCAGACCTTATCTTGCCGTCGCAGAGGGAGCAGAAGATGAAGCATCTTCGCGAGGCCTTGCAGAAAGGTCTGTGCAACGCGTTCCCAGAGACTGGGAGGTTACAAATTCCTGGTCCTGGACAACGTGTTGCTGAGGCTCAGGTCAGTCAAAGAAGGAGCGGTGGAGAAGGTGGCCGTCTGACCGATGCGTTCAGACAATTTTTTAGTATGCAGCCTCAAGGTATGATCGCTACCAGCAACCATCGCCAGCATCTGGTTTACATGGTGCAGGAATACCTAGGGGCAAGATCAGACTTGGACACCTTTCCCACTGAAAATCCTCTGGGTTACTGGGTCTTGACTTGAGGATGGATCACTGGCCAGAGCTTGCACAGTATGCAATTGAGGTACTGGCCTGTCCTGCATCCAGCGTTCTTTCGGAACTCACATTCAGTGCTGCTGGAGGCTTTGTAACCGATCACAGGTTGTGCCTGTCCACCGGCTCGGTCGATCGACTGACTTTCATAAAAATGAATCAGTCTTGTATCACCACCAGCTACCAAACACCTGATGCTGATGTAACCAAAAAATGTTTTGGGAAATGTCAGATCCCTTCAAGACTGCCTGTGCTGATGCTGAGTGACTATCCTGTTATCCTCATCAATAATCATGCTGATAGCTTAAAAGAACATTTTTGGTTCTGGGCACCGCCATCAGTGGCTAAGGCCCAATTTTTCAGCCCCTGTTTAACAGGGGAGCGTGTATTTACAATTTTTGATGCAATGCTTTGCAGCAGGGCTCATTGCTGTGCTCCAACTACAGTATCTGTGAGGGGATGCAGTGTTGTGACACCAGCCCCAGTGCCTAAGGCCCAATTGTTTAACAGGGGCGTGTAATTACAATTTTTGATGCAATACTTTGCAACAGGGTTTATTGCTGTGCTCCAAGTACAGTATCTGTGAGGGGTTGCAGTGTTGTGGCACCAGTGCCTAAGGCCAAATTTTTCTGCTCCTGTTCAACAGGGGCATGTAATTACAATTCTTTATCTAATAATTCACAGCAGGGCCCATTCCTGCGCCCACCAACAGTAACTGTGAGGGCTTACAGTGTTGTGGCAACACCAACACCACCACCACCACCACCAAAGGCCCAATTTTTCTGCCCCTGTTGAACAGGGGCATGTAATTACAATTCTTGAACTAATAGTTCACAGCAGGGCCCATTCCTGCGCCCACCAAGTGTAACTGTGAGGGCTTACAGTGTTGTGGCAACACCACCACCACCACAAACAAAGGCCCAATTTTTCTGCCCCTTTTCAACAGGGGCATGTAATTACAATTCTTGATCTAATAGTTCACAGCAGGGCCCATTCCCATGCCATTTTTCTCAATGATTTTCATCCATATTGCCGGGACCATACATTACATTAAAGCCGCACGCAGTTTTAAATTACTTTTTTTCCTTTAGAAATGTCATTTTGTGCAGGGACAGTTCTAAACACGGGAAACAGGGGCCACTTCACACTCATACTTTAGACACCCCCCAGGTACGATATTTAAAGGAATATTTCACTTTTTTTTTCACTTTATGCATCATTAAAATCACTGCTCCCAAAAAACGGCCATTTTTAAAACTTCTTTTTGCATTTATACATGTCCCCTGGGGCAGGACCCGGGTCCCCAAACCCTTTTTAGGACAATAACTTGCATATTAACCGTTATAATTAGCACTTTTGATTTTGAACGTTTGCGTCCATTGTATAGGGTTCTAAAGTTCGTGCAAACTTTCGGTCCGTTCGCAGGTTCTGGTGCGATCCGAACCGGGGGGTGTTTGGCTCATCCCTACTCTTGAGGTAATGGTGAGGGATGTGAATCGACAGGGTGTGGAACACATACAATATTTGAGGTAATATCATCAACATTTTGTAAGCAGTTATCCTACCCAGCCATGATATTTCCTTTTTTGATATATCCTTGAGCTGAGCTTCCAGCCTGGCTATCAGCGGAGTCATGTTAGCTTTAGCAAGTGCGGATGTTTTGATTGTAAGTGTAATTCTTAAGTAGGTGATGCCTCCTGTGCTCCATGTATAGGGTAATTGTGCTTGTAGAGTAGCTTGTGTGTGGGGCGGCACTCCGAAGTCTAGTATTAAGGATTTTGTGAAATTAACCTTGTAATAGGAGATAGCTCCAAAACAGTGAGGATTGTGTGTGCTTGTTTTAGGGATGTGAGCGGATTGGTCAGGAGCAGGATTAGATCATCCGAAAATAAGTTGATGGTGTGCATGCTAAAGCCAAACTGGAAGCCCATAATCAAGGAGTGAGTTCTGATAGCTTCAGCCAGAGGTTCTATCATTAAATAAAAAATGGTCAGAGACAGGGGGCAACCCTGTCTGGTCCCATTTGAGATGTTGAAGGGTGTGGATAGGAAACCTGCGGAATATACCTGTGCAGATGGGTAAGAATAGAGGGCCATAATAGCCTTCAATATGGATCCCTTGAAACCAAACTTGGCTAAAACCATTTGCATATAGGTCCAATGGACTCTGTCGAACGCCTTCTCTGCGTCAATAGATAGCAGCAGAGAAGGCGTTCGAGTACATTTAGCATGATGTATCACATTAATAATTCTTATAGTTGCATCAGAGGTTTGTCTCCCCTTCACAAAGCCCATCTGGTCGTGTTGGATGATTAAGGGTATGATATTCGTTAATCTCTTGGCTAGTAATTTTGCATAAACCTTGGTATCTGAGTTGAGAAGGGATATGGGCCTAAAATTGGCCGGTGTATTGGGGTCTTTACCTGGTTTTGGAAGCGTCACTATGTGTGCTCTCAACATCTCTTGGGGTAGGGTTGTGGAATTTGTGGCTTTAATAAAGACTTTTGACATGTGGGGTATGGTTTTAAAGGTTTTAAAGTTAGTTGGGGAATCCATCAGGTCCGGGTGATTTCCCGCTTGGAAGAGAGTGTATAATTTTTTCTATCTCTTGAGCCGTGATTGGGGCATTTAATTCATCGAGTTGATGTTCTGAGAGAGATGGGAGGTTTATTCTCTGTAAGAACGTTTGTATTTTGTCTACAGTCAGTTGAGGGGTATTGGGGTCAATATGCAGGTTGTATAATGAGCTGTAATATTCGGCAAATTGGTTTGCTATATCTTGGGGGTTGACAACTTTGTGTGATGAAGTGGGGTGTTTTAAGTATGCTATTCTAGTTTTGGTGCAAACCGCTTTAAGTCTATTTGCTAAGTATTTACCTTCTCTATTGGCATTGGCGTAGTAGTTTAGTCTTAGGTGCCTGAGATGCTTATCATATTGTTGTGTCAGGAGTTCTCTGAGTTTTTCCCTGAGGGATTTCCGTTTGTTAGTTAAGGGCACTGATGGTGATTTTTTGTTTTGGGATTCTATATTATGTATTTCTGAGAGAACCTTATTAAATTGCTGAGCCTGTCTTTTCTTTTCTTTAGCTCCCATTTGTATTAGGATGCCTCTCATGAAGGCCTTGTGTGCGTTCCATAAAGTATATGGATTGTTAACTGATTCTGTATTCTCTGAATTTTTTTTTTTTAACATGCTGAGATAGAGACTTTTGAAAGTGTGGTTCTTGGAGAAGTCGGGTATTACAGCGCCAGATGGGGGGTGAAGAAGAGACTCCCTTTTCTGCAACAGACATAGATATGGCAGCATGGTCCGACCATGTAATATTGTGTATTTTAATTGTTTCTACGTTTTGCAAGAGCCATTTATCCATTAACCACTTAACGACCGCTCACTGTATATATACGTCGGCAGAATGGCACCGACAGGCACAATCACGTAGAGCATACGTGATTGCCTTTGTATAGTTGGGGGGTCCAATCGGACCCCCCTTCTGTACAGTGAGCGGTGGCTATGTGTCCGGGAGTGTTCCGGGATGAGGGGGCAGCCATTCGTTTCTGGCCACCCCCTCGCGATCGCTCCCGGCGAATGGAAATGCCCCCTCTGTCTGTGTCAGACAGAGGGAGCAGGAGGAAGTGATGTCATCTCTGGTGCGGCGCTCACATATACCGAGCGCCGTACAAGAGAAGACATCAGGTCAGTGCACACAACACTACACTGACACCAGGACACATAGGGACATAAATCGCCCCCCCCAGCCCCCCCAGACACCCCAGATCACCCCCCCAGCCCCCAGTCACAGTGTCACTGATTGCAGTGACCATTTATTTAGTGATCACTGCAATCAGTGACATTTGTGACTGTAAAAGTGTCACCAAAGTTTAGTCTTAGGTCCAGTGTAGCCCCCTAACCCCCCCTAATAAAGGTTTAACCCCCTGATCACCCCCCAGATAACCCTTTCACCGCCTATCACCACTGTCGCTTAGCGATCATTTTTCTGATCGCTGTCTTAGCGTCAGTGATGCCGATCGGCAGCCAGTAATTTTTTTTAGGTTCGCCGCAGGTTTTTATAGCATCAGGTACCCCAATATATTATCTAATAAAGGTTTAACCCCCTTGATCGCCCCCCAGGTAACCCTTTCACCCCCTATCACCACTGTCACTAAGCAATTGTTTTTCTAAACGCTGTCTTAGTGTCGGTGATGCAGATTGGTAGCCAGTAATTTTTTTTAGGTTCGCCGCATGTTTTTATAGCGTCAGGTACCCCAATATATTATCTAATAAAGGTTTAACCCCCTTGATCGCCCCCCAGGTAACCCTTTCACCCCCTATCACCACTGTCGCTAAGCAATTGTTTTTCTAAACGCTGTCTTAGTGTCGGTGATGCAGATCGGTAGCTGGTAAATTTTTTTAGGTTCGCCGCAGGTTTTTATAGCGTCAGGTACCCCCATATATTATCTAATAAAGGTTTTAACCCCCTGATTGCCCCTAGTTAACCCTTTCACCAGTGATCACCATATAAGTGTTACGGGTGACGCTGGTTAGTTAGTTTGCTTTTTATAGTGTCAGGGCACCCGCCGTGTATATAACCCAATAAAGGTTTAACCCCCTGATCGCCCGGCGGGTGATATCAATTAGGTTTTAGCGTCAGAGAGGGTCTGAGTCACACCCCAGGCAGCGTCAGGTTAGTGCCAGTAACGCTAACACCCACGCGTGAAGCATACACCCCCCTTAGTGGTATAGTATCTGAACAGATCAATATCTGATCTGATCAAATCTATACTAGCGTCCCCAGCAGTTTAGGGTTCCCAAAAACGCAGTGTTAGCGGGATCAGCCAAGATACCTGCTAGCACCTGCGTTTTGCCCCTCTGTCCAGCCCAGGCCACCCAAGTGCAGTATCGATCGATCACTGTCACTTACAAAACAAAAACACACATAACTGCAGCGTTCGCAGAGACAGGCCTGATCCCTGCGACTCCAGTGCTGTAGGAGGTGATTTCACCACCACAGTTAAAAAAAAAAGCAAATATGCCGAAGCATTGGGGCAGCAGGGGCGGAGGAGCGATTTTGCTCCTAATGCCGCGTACATACGGTCGAAATTCCGACGGAGGCTTGCCCGTGGAAAAGTCCGACCATGTGTGTGCAGCATAACTTTTTTGCGGGAGGATGCCCCCATGCTTCGGCATATATAAATGGTGCGTGTATGCCCATCATTGGAAGTGGGTGGATGAAGGGCGGTATTCTAATGGTGGGCATACCCACCGATCAGTCTCTTTTTTCGTTCAGCCAACTGGCTGCATGAAATAAAAAGATTACAATACATGTCCAACAAGGACCAGCAACGTACTGGTATGTTGCTGGACTTTGAATGTTTATACCAGAATGATGCCTGCGGGTTTAGGTATCATCTTGGTATCATTCTTTTCAGCCAGCGGCCGGCTTTCATGTAAAAGCAATCCTAGTGGCTAATTAGCCTCTGGACTGCTTTTACAAGCAGTGGGAGGGAATGCCCCCCCCCGGATATAAAAAGCGCCATTGGGAAATTTGGAAAGCATTTTATCACACCGATCTTGGTGTGGTCAGATGCTTTGAGGGCAGAGGAAAGATCTAGGGTCCAATAGACCCCAGTTTTTTTTCAAAAAAGAGTACCTGTCATTACCTATTGCTATCATAGGGGATATTTACATTCCCTGAGATAACAATAAAAATGATAAAAAAAAAAATACTTGGAAGGAACAATTTAAAAATAAAATAAAAAAGCAAAATTAATAATAAAAAAAAAAAAGAAAAAAAAAAACACCCCTGTCCTGCCCTGCTCTTGCCCAATGGCGAACGCAAGTGTCGGTCTGGCGTCATATGTAAACAGCAATTGCATCATGCATGTGAGGTATCACCGCGAAGGTCAGATCGAGGGCAATCATTTTAGAAGTAGACCTCCTCTGTAAATCTACTGGGGTAACCTGTAAAGGCTTTTAAAGGCTTTTAAAAATGTATGTAGTTTGTCGCCAATGCGCGTTTGTGCGAAATTTTAAAGCATGTCGTGTTTGGTATCTATGTACTCGGCCTAAGATCATCTTTTTTATTTCATCAAACATTTGGGCAATATAGTGTGTTTTAGTGCATTAAAATTAAAAAAGTGTATTTTTTAACCCAAAAAATGCGTTTGAAAAATCGCTGCGCAAATACTGTGTAGAAAAAAAAATGCAACACCCACCATTTTAATCTGTAGGGCCTTTGCTTTAAAAATATATATAATGTTTGGGGGTTCAACATAATTTTCTTGCAAAAAAAAAAAATGTTTTCATGTAAACAAAAAGTGTCAAAAAGGGCTTTGTCTTCAAGTGGTTAGAAGAGTGGATGTAAGCTTCCTAATGTTGTGTATAAAATGCCAGAACAGTTCAAAACCCCCCCAAATGACCCCATTTTGGAAAGTAGACACCCCAAGCTATATACTGAGAGGCATGTCGAGTCCATGGAATATTTTATATGTTGACACAAGTTGCGGAAAAAAGACAATTTTTTTTTATTTTTTTTTTGCACAAAGTTGTCACTAAATGATATATTGCTCAAACATGCCATGTGCATATGTGGAATTACACCCCAAAATACATTCTGTTGCTTCTCCTGAGTACGGGGATACCACATGTGTGAGACTTTTTGGGAGCCTAGCCACGTACGGGACCCCAAAAACCAAGCACCGCCTTCAGGCTTTCTAAGGGTGTAAATTTTTGATTTCACTTCTCACTGCCTATCACAGTTTCGGAGGCCATGGAATGCCCAGATAGCACAAAACCCCCCCCAAATGACCCCATTTTGGAAAGTAGACACCCCAAGCTATTTGCTGAGAGGTATTGTGAGTATTTTGCAGATCTCGCTTTTTGTCACAAAGTTTTGAAAATTGAAAAAAAATAAAAATATATATATATTTTTTCTTTCTTCATTTTCAAAAACAAATGAGAGCTGTAAAATACTCACCATTCCTCTCAGCAAATAGCTTGGGGTGTCTATATTCCAAAATGGGGTCATTTGGGGGGGTTTTGTGCGATTTTGGCATTTTATGGCCTTCGAAACTGTGATAGGTAGTGAGGAGTGAAATCAAAAATTTGTGCCTAGAAATCCTGAAGGCGGTGCTTGGTTTTCGGGGTCGCGTACGCGGCTAGGCTCCTAAAAAGTCCCACACATGTGGTATCCCCGTACTCAGGAGAAGCAGAAAAATGTATTTTGGGGTGTAATTCCACATATAACCATGGCATGTGTGAGCAATATATCATTTAGTGACAACTTTTTGTAATTTATTTTTTTTTGTCATTATTCAATCACTTGGGACAAAAAAATATATATTCAATGGGCTCAACAGGCCTCTCAGCAATTTCCTTGGGGTGTCTACTTTCTAAAATGGGGTCATTTGGGGGGGTTTTGTGCTATTTTATGGCCTTCGAAACTGTGATAGGTAGTGAGAAGTGAAATCAAAAATTTGCGCCCTTAGAAATCCTGAAGGCGGTGCTTGGTTTTCGGGGTCCCGTACGCGGCTAGGCTCCTAAAAAGTCCCACACATGTGGTATCCCCGTACTCAGGAGAAGCAGAAAAATGTATTTTGGGGTGTAATTCCACATATAACCATGGCATGTGTGAGCAATATATCATTTAGTGACAACTTTTTGTAATTTTTTTTTTTTTGTCATTATTCAATCACTTGGGACAAAAAAAAATATATTCAATGGGCTCAACAGGCCTCTCAGCAATTTCCTTGGGGTGTCTACTTTCTAAAATGGGGTAATTTGGGGGGGTTTTGTGCTATTTTGGCATTTTATGGCCTTCGAAACTGTGATAGGTAGTGAGAAGTGAAATCAAAAAATTGCGCCCTTAGAAATCCTGAAGGCGGTGCTTGGTTTCCGGGGTCCCGTACGCGGCTAGGCTCCCAAAAAGTCCCACACATGTGGTATCCCCGTACTCAGGAGAAGCAGCAAAATGTATTTTGGGGTGAAATTCCACATATAACCATGGCATGTGTGAGCAATATATCATTTAGTGACAACTTTTTGTATTTTTTTTTTTTTAGTCATTATTCAATCACTTGGGACAAAAAAATAAAAAATTCAATGGGCTCAACATGCCTCTCAGCAATTTCCTTGGGGTGTCTACTTTCCAAAATGGGGTCATTTGGGGGGTTTTGTCCTGCCCTGTTATTTTAGCACCTCAAGAAATGAGATAGGCAGTCATAAATTTAAAGCTGTGTAAATTTCAGAAAATGTACCCTAGCTTGTAAACTCTATAACTTTTGCGCAAACCAATAAATATACGCTTATTGACTTTTTTTTTACTAAAAACATGTGGCTGAATACATTTTGGCCTAAATGTATGACTACAATTGAGTTTATTCGATTTTTCTTATAACAAAAAGTAGAAAATATCATTTTTTTTTTAAATTTTCGCTCTTTTTCCATTTATATCGCAAAAAATAAAAATCGCAGAGGCAATCAAATACCATTAAAAGAAAGCTCTATTTGTGGGAAGAAAAGGACGCAAATTTTGTTTGGGTACAACATTGCATGTCCGCACAATTTACAGTTAAAGCAGCGCAGTGCAAAATTCTGAATTCACCTCTGGTCCTTTAGCTACCAAATGGTCCGGGGCTTAAGTGGTTAAAAACATGTCTTTACGGGAATAAGAACCATGTCTGTTTAAGAAAAAGGTGTAGTCTTTTTCGTTGGTGTGAAGGCATCTCCACGTGTCGAACAGTTCCTCATTGTGGAGCAGTGTCTGAAGGGACAGGGTGCCTTTAGATTTACCTGAGGAAGTGTCCAGTAATGGATCTGAAGTTATGTTAAAGTCTCCTCAAACCAGGAGGTTGCCATGTTTCATGGCATGGGCTTTGTTGAGAACTTTCTTTATAAAATGGAGTTGGTGTGAGTTTGGAGCATACAACATAACAATCGTGTATGGTTTGGAGTTAATGTCTCCCGTAACAATTATATATCTGCCTCCTTCATCAAGAACAACGTCTTTGGGTTGGAAAGAAAGAGTTTTTTTGATGGCCAGTAGAATGCCTCCTTTTTTGCTGTTCGGTGTACAGGCCATATATATAAGCGGGTAGTCTATATGCGAACATTGCGGGTGTTATTTATTTGGAAATGTGTTTACTGTACGCAAAGAATGTCCGCCCTTTGTTTACAGGCTTCTTTCCACAGGGAGAATCGCTTTGCTGGTTGATTTAGTCCCTGGGCGTTAAATAATAGAAATTTGATTGTCCTTGTAGAGGAGGTGAGAGAGTTTGTATGGTGGTGTTGTGTAGGTACTTACTGTTCCAGCAGGATTCTCTCTTGATTTCTGCCGTCATGTGAGAAGGGCATCTGGTGCTTATCTTCTTCAGCGATGGTGTACATGTTGCTTCAGATGGAACTGTGTATATCAAATAAACAATAGGAAGAACAAAAAAACAAGAAAAGTCAACTGGGTTAGCATAAGAAATGGATCCATAAACTGATCCTCGTGCAGTCGTAGCTGCTACTGAAAGTATAGGGGTGTAAAGGAGAATCAGACTGTGATATCTCATCCCCGGAGATCTTCGTGTGTGATTGTGGATCATATTCATGAACGTCCACCATTTTTTTTCTTAGAAGAACGCTTGTGGGATACCACCTGCCATTCGTTTTGCATGGGTTGCAGGCCTGTGGAAGGCGATGGTTGAGTGGTTTGATCAGGAATTATTCCCCTATTGATGTAGGGGTTTCAAGCCCTTCTTCCAACTTGGACACTGAGATGGTGACCCCATTGTGGGTATTGGAGAGGGTTGCTGGGTATTTCCATTTGTGGAGGATATTGTGATTCCTCAGTGCTTTGGTGATTGTCAGCAGATTGCGACGGCGTTGTAGTGTGTGTCTGGAAAGATCAGGGAGCAATCTGATGTTGGCATATTGCTGAGGGATGTTTTCTGGATTATGTGAGGCTTGTAATATACAGTATGATCCTTGATGTGAGAAAAGTGTACTCTCATAAGTACATCTCTGGGAGTGTCATCAGGGAGGAATGGTGGTTTGGGGACCCTGTGGATCCTATCCACGAGGAGATCCTGTGCTGTTGCCCCTGGCAGTAAAGTGCAAAACAGGGTCTGGGCGAATTGCAGGAGTTGTTTAGGGGGGACAGATTCTGGTATGCCTCTTAGCTTAAGGTTGTTTCTCCTGGACCTATCCTTGAGGTCTGCCATTTTGTCTTTTATCCACGCTATGTCTTCCCCCTGTGCTGTGTGCGCCTCCACCATCAAATTGTATGAAGAAGTGTATTCTTCCATTTTGGTCTCTACTTGATTCACTCTGTGACCTAGGACTTGAACTTCCCTCTGGCATTGATTTATCCCCCTGAACATATCCACCTGTAGAGAGGATCTCAAGGACAGCAGCATGTCCTTTAATATTGTGTCTGACACTGGCCTATCTGCTGTGGGAAAGTCTGCTATGGGGTCCCCTCCCTGTGTATACTGGCTTGTGGTGGCAGGATGGGGCCCGCTTACCTCCATACTCGGATCGGTCTGCGGCCTGGGTGGGGAGTCCCTCCTCAGCTTGGATTTGGCCGGGCTCTTTGTAGAAGGGCTGGATGTCCCAAAGGAGGACTCGCCGAGCAGTGTAGCGGGGCGGGTGGTACTGGATGGCATCCCGTGGCTGTGTATACTGGCTTGTGGTGGCAGGATGGGGCTCCATACTCGGATCGGTCTGCGGCCTGGGTGGGGAGTCCCTCCTCAGCTTGGATTTGGCCGGGCTCTTTGTAGAAGGGCTGGATGTCCCAAAGGAGGACTCGCCGAGCAGTGTAGCCGGGCGGGTGGTACTGGATGGCATCCCGTGGCTGCTGAATTGCGCTCCAGGTCTTTGTTCCTGCTGTGTATTCCGAGCGCCACCATCATTTTGTTGTAGCCCGCGCAAGGCTGTACCGAAGAAGTTGTCCAGCTTCGGTGGCTGCTGCAGGTTTTTTGCGGTTCCTGGTCATCCTCGTTATGATCAGCGGGGAACTGCCGACTGGATGGCGGTGTGTGGAGCCGTGGATGTTGCCGGTGGGCTCTGATGGCTGTGGATTATCTCCAGTAGGCGAGCTGAGCTCCTGGGTTAAGCATCCATCTTATTAAGCTGTATCTTGATAAATCTGTATTATTATTATTATTATTATTATTATTATTATTATTTGGATAAAATTACATTTAGTGTTGTGGGTGAGCAGGCACAATGGGCTTGGTTCACCATTGGAATAGAATAAAACTGAAAACTCAATTTTTTTAAATAGTAAATAGTAAATATCACTTCCCCCAAACATCAGTCAATAATATTTAAAACACATGGACCCGGAAGATTCTTCAGCAGAAAATGTTTACTGAATGGTAAATCAACTAACTTAAACATGTGTCCTTCAATGTTTAATTAGCTATACAAGAATCTTTTCACTTTAATCATCCAATCATGTGCAAGCAATAATGCCACTATTTTTTTTTTTTTAGTAAGGTATTTTATTTTTATTTTTTTAGTAAGTCTACCTCAACAAGACAGAATGGTGGCTGTGGAATAAGGTGATAGGAGTTAGATTATTAGTAATGAACTGATAGTAGAAGCAATGTAAGAATAGTGGAACATATTTAGTTTAAACATATGATCAATCACCCTCCCCAGAGATTGCCTTGCTATCCATGCTCCCTGGCTCCATAGCCTCCCAGAAAGGCACATTACTGTGCTTCTTCCTTTTGGCCACCAGGCAGCTTATCCCCCTATTCTGGAAAACTACAACCACCCCCCCTTGGCCTTGTGGGTCTCCACGGTCAATGACATCATGCGCATGGAAGAGATGTTGGCCCTTGATAATAACACCTTTGACAAATTTAAGATCCTATGGCTTGTCTGGATCGATTACTCTGCCTCAGACTCCCTGAAAACATTGTTGATGCCCCAAGATCAACCCAGTCACTCTTCCTGAGTCCATCATGTAGGTGTGTTGCGCCATGGTCTGCTCAGTCCTCCTCTATCCCTATCCTCCTTTATTTTTGCCCTCTCCTTTTTCTTTTCCTCTTCTTTCCTCGTTTGTTCTTTTCCCCCTATGTGTATATTTTTGTATTTCATAGTCGGATGTGGTAATCTTCAATTTTATTGGTCTTCGCTGTTTTTTGTGTGGTTTTGCACTATCTTTTCCTGGATGGTGACGATTCCTGCAATGTATTGGAAGCTTTTTTTTTCTCAATAGTTTTTTATTGAAAATTTTCAGGTTTAAAGAGATATGAAATAATAATAAAAAATATAGTTTATGACATATCGTATAAAACTGTGATCATGCAAACATTTGGTACAGTGGTTCATAATCAAAAGAACCCAAAATCCTGTCTAAACTTGAGTGTGGTGAACATTTTCGAACATATAATGAGCTTGTTAAAGCAACTATTCGGATCTACACCGCTAACGGACCTTGATACACATATGAACATTTGTAGCAAAGTAAGTAGGATTTCTATATAAAAGGATTAATATAAATGGATTCATAAATTAATAAATGGGGGGGGTGGTGGAAAGGGCCTCTTCGCACAGACACCCCTAAGGGGGACTCATCTGTGCCCACGTGAAGATGACCTCCCCCACCTCCAGCATCTTCTCCTGTCGCTGTATAACATAAGATACTGAGTAGAGATAGTAATAGTAGGTAGGTACATACAATGTTATCTCGATTGAACCATGTATTGGACCATATTCAGGGCTGGAGATCAAAAATCTTTACTATTTCTGGGGATTCAATCCATTCTATCCATTGTTTCCACACGAGGCTAGCCTTCTGTTTATTTTTGTGTTGTAGTGCTAGGGTTGTTTTGTGGGTGAAGTGTAAATGTGTGGTGTAAACTACATATTTCAGTGTGGGAGGAAGTGGATCTTTCCATTTTCTAGTTATGCTGAGTCTTGCTGCTAATAGAATATGTGATAATATATTCCTTGTCGGATTTGGGTAACTGTCTATAGACAAGGAGAGTAAGGCTAGAGAAGGTTTCGTTGGTACTGTTGTGAGCGTTACGTCTGCAATTAGCTTGAATATCGAGTTCCAAAAGCTTATTAGTTTGGGGCAGTTCCAAAATGTGTGCAGTAGGCTACCTGATCTTCCGCATTTCCTCCACTATAGGTCTGTTAGAGAAGGGTCAAATTTTGAAAGTCTAGCTGGGGTCAGGTACCAACGGTAGGTTAACTTGTATGCTAATTCCCAGAGGGTAGAGCAGCTGGTGGACTTATATGTAGCTTTACATGTGTAGCGGGGTCTCTCTCTTAAGGCCCCAGGACTACGTTACCCAGAACCCCATTCAGCCCCAGGGCGGAAGTTCCGCCGCAAAGACTCATGGGAGGGCCTATTTAAGTGAGAGACGAGGCGGAGCTCGCTCTCTTTGGACGCCGTGCTTCAAGCAACCAGTCATCCTGCGCGGATCCCCTACGGGGTAAGGCCTGAAGCCTTAGGCCTTACCTGAAGTCTGAAGAGCCTTCCACCATCCTGCGGAGCCTGGGTGGATCCTGGATCGTCGGTGTAGGACTCCAGTTGGATCGGGGACCCGATCGGTTGCAGACGCCGTGTGCGACAGACACACGTGGTGGAAGACCCAGGCTGGGATCGCGCCTGGAGCGGTGAGCGGGCACCTGCCCATATCCATAGACTGAGCTGTATTCAGGCCTTTAGACTGCCTAGGCCCACTGTTCGCTCACCTGTGTTCCCTTGGGGGGTCCGGTAGTTGGGACAGAGTTGAAGTGCCTACCCCTCCCCGTTTGCATACTGTTGCTACAAGTTACCACCCTTTGGATTACAATTTGGTTATTTCTCCAAGTGCACCAACGAAAGCTGGCCGGTGAAGAAAACCTTACTTCCTTACGGAAAGGGGACTATTTCATACACTGTCAGGCCTGACATAGGTGGGGAAAGTTATAAAGTTGTGTTACTTTGCCATAGGGCACGCACGCCATAATAGCTCCGCGTGGTGGACACTGCGCGCCGCCATATTATAGTGCTGCTTCTGATACGCTGATTAATGCAGGGCTCTGCAGGCCCATGTATGTGTTTCATGCCATGTTTTATGCCACCATTTTACAGTAAAGCTATTACTTATTTATACTCTTGCTTCAGGGTGTTGTCTGCCTATTTAGAAACTGTTGGGTATTATACACCAGAGAGTGATAAGAAGTTAACCCTAGACTAACTGTGCCAGAGTGGGTCGAGTCAGATTGCCGGGGGTTGGCGGTGCTGTATACAGGGCCCGAGAAAACAAACCAGCGGCTCTCTTAACTGAGGGTAGCGCTACACATGCTTTTTCCCATTCGCAACTCGAAAAGGAGTGTCCCAAATCTTTTTCCCATTTGAGTAATGGTGCCGATTTGACAAATGTAGTCATTTGGTTGAATATATTATAGAATAGGGAGATACCCTTGTTGTGTTTTGGAGATGAAGTAAGAAATATCCATGCCGTTTGAGGGATTAAACACATCCATGAATTCAGTGAGGTAAGACAGTGTTTTGTGCGAATATAAAGAAAAATGTCGGAGCTAGGAAGACGGTATTCCTTCTGAAGAGAGGGAAATTACTTTATTTCATTATTGTCTATCAGGTCGGATAAAAAGTTGATGCCCAACGTCTTCCATCTTAGGAAAGACGTTGACTCCATTAAATTATGGAGAGTTTCAATGGGGATGTGTACCTTGGAATTTATGGGGTTGGTGTGTGAGAGTTGTGTGAGTTTGGTCCAGGCTTTGGTTGTAGCTACTATTGTTGGGGATAGGTGGTGGGGGAGTTTTGCTCCTAAGGATAATGCCAGTAACCATGACGATAGGTTTTTGCCAGGGACAGATGTGGATTCTATGTTCCTCCATAGTGAGGGACTTGGTGCAGGTGAAAACCATTCTTTAGTTTGGGTTAGGATGGATGATAAGTAATAATCGTGCAAATTGACATAACCCATTCCCCCAGCCAGGCAGTGTTTGAATAATTGGTGTTGGGCACACCTGGGCTTTTTTCCTTGCCCGATATATTTCGATAGGATTGATTGTAGGGATTGGAAGTATGTAGTGGGTATAGAAATGGGTATAGTCCTAAACAGGTAGAGTATTTGGGGGAGGTGTAGCATTTTGAAAGCTGCTAGATGTCCTAGCCACGAAAATTCAATCTACACCAGCCTGGTGAGATCTTCCTGAAGTTTAGTGCGAAGAGGTATATAATTTGATGTAAATAGAGATTTAGTCGAGGAAGTGAGCTGTATTCCTAGATAAGTTATACTATTTTCTGCCCATAAGTATGGGAATAAGGTTCGAAGTTTTTTTCTAACAGTCTCACCCACACCTAGATCAAGTATGTTTGATTTAGTTTCATTGACTTTATAATACGATACAGTACTGAAACAGGCTAGCATCTTCTGAACTTCCGGCAACGACCGTTCTGGGTCAGTGATTATGAGAATCACATCATCCGCAAACAGGCTTATTTTATGTTCCACATCTGCTATAGGAATACCTTTGATTATGGTGTTAGCTTTAATGCTCTCTGCAAGTGGTTTCATAACGAGGTTGAATATCAGAGGTGAAAGTGGGCAACCTTGTCTAGTTCCATTAGATATTGGGAAGGGGATTGACAGAGTGTCAGCTGAGAACACCCGGGCTGAGGGGTTAGAGTACAGTGCCATTATAGAGTCGTGGATTTGACCTGTTAACTCAAACTTATTTAGACCTGCTGAAATGTAACCCCAATGTACCCTATCAAAGGCCTTTTCGGCGTCAAGGGATAAGAGAAGGGAGGGGGCTCTCTTGAGTTCTACTTGGTGGATAAGATTGATCATTCATCTAGTGGCATCAGAAGCTTGGCGACCCTTGGTAAAACCAGATTGGTCTTGATGGATGAGGGAGGGAAGTATATTTTCTATTCTATTGGAAAGAAGTTTGGCGTAGATTTTCAAGTCCAAGTTAAGCAGTGAGATTTGTCTGAAATTTTTAGGGGATGTGGGTTCTTTCCCAGGTTTGGGGAGGGTAACTACCATGGCACTAAGCATTTCAGCAGGAAAAGATGTGGATTTGGCGGCTGCATTAAAAGTCTGGCACAATGAAGGAGCTAAGATATTTTGGAATAGTTTGTAATACTCCCCAGTGAAACCGTCCGGGCCTGGGGATTTTGCCGAGGGAAGTTTGTTTATCACTTGCAATATTTCATCTATCGAGAAGGGGTTATTCAGGGAAGAGAGTTGTAGTGGAGTTACGGCAGGAAGATGAATTCTATCAAGAAAGGTTTGTATATTCTCTGGGGAGGGTTGCGTGGTGGAAGGGTCGTTCTTAAGGTTATATAGATCTTCGTAATATGTGCTAAATGCATTTGCGATGGTATGTGGTTTGAGGAGTTTTTCATTAGAGTGAGGGTGATGTAGGAAGGCAATTTTAGTTTTACTCCTGTACCCTTTGATTTTTAGGGACATTGCTTTTCCAGCTTCATTCCCTGTTGTGTAAGTCTTGGCTTTCAGTAATCTGTAGGATTTTTCATGTTTCTCGAGAAGGAGGGATCTTAACTCGTGGCGTAATGTAAAAAAATTTGCTTGGAGAAAGGGGGAAGGTGTAATTCTGTTTCGTGATTCAGCTTTGGATATGTCTAGTGTCAGTCTGTCCAGTTTTTGGGTTCTGGCTTTCTTAGCTCTAGCTCCCATTTGTCAGAATACCCCCCTAATTACGGCCTTATGGGTGTTCCACACCACAACCGGGTCAGATATAGCCTCTTGGTTGATTGCAAAATATTCTTCTAGATGTTTTTTGATAGGCGATGAGTAACATGGGGTACGGAGGAGGTAGTCATTAACTCACCATATGTAGGAAGAGGGTTGGGGAGAATTGTCGGATATAGATATGCTGATAGGGGCATGATCCGACCAGGTGGTGGTGTGTATAGTGGACTTGGAGACCTTCTGCAGCAAGATCTTATCAGTGAGAAACAAATCAATTCACGAATAGGTGTTGTGACGCGGCGAGAGAAAGGTAAAGTCCCTCTCACTCGCATGACAACACCTCCACACATCATACAAATCATTAGAAGCAATGAAGCCTTCCAGAGGGGAAGGGCGTCGTTTAATGCCTGATGTTGAGTCCATGTCGTTATTTGGGACCATGTTAAAGTCCCCACATACCAGAAGGTGACCTTGTTGATATTTCTTTATGGCACGTATAGTCTTTTTAATGAAAGCCATTTGGCCATAGTTAGGAGTGTATATGGATACAATAGTATACGGGACATTGTTTATTGTGCATATCAAGAATATATACCGTCCTTCTGTATCAGATTCACAATGTGTAAGTTGGAAGTTCACCGTATTCCTGACAGCGATCATTACTCCTCTCTGTTTTTTGGGATAATAGGATTTGAACACATGAGGGAACAGTCTGTGATGACAGTTGGGAGGAGCATTGAGGGAAAAGTGCATCTCTTGCACGCATAAGATGTCACAATTATGGGCGACAGCAGTGTTCCACAAGGAGGCTCTCTTGGCGGGGTGATTTAACCCTTTTGCATTCAAGGAGAGAATAGTGATCCCCATGATAAGTGTCAAGTATGGAAGATGGGTGTGAAGTAACTCACAGTTCTGAGGAAGGATGGTTCGGCAATGATGAGAGCAGGCGATGCTGGATGAGAAGTCTTTCTTTGCTGCTTGAGAAACGGAGATTAGCGGGTCCAGAGAAACACTAAAAGGGTATAGAACAAGTTAGACGTGTCAAACTGTAACCAAACAAGGAGGTGGTCTGAGTTCACCTTGCGATACCGAAGTAAGTAATCGGCACAAAAAACAGGAAAACAAAAATGCAACAAAGAAAATAAAAAAAAATAAAACAAGTATATGGACCAGTAACAAGTAGCTCACTGGAGCAACTGGTCAAGGTTTGGGGTATAGTTCAGCAAGTAGGTGACAAATCGCAGAACCATTCCGGACTAGTAGTTGCTCTGAAGTAGCTAGTGGGCTAATATATCAGTAACGGTTGCCTTTGCGGCGTCCACGGCCCGCGCCGAAGGTAAAGGGGTTCGGGACCACGGGGGAGTCTTGTTTAGCGGGAGGGGGGTTAGGTATGATACCCCAGTCATGTAGAAGTTTCATGCCTCCTTCAAGGGTGGAGATGGTATGAGGTATACCATTATAGGTAGCTAATATAGTGGCAGGGTGACTCCATTTATATACAATCTTGTGGTTGTTCAAGGCCTTTGTGATGGATTTGAGTTGACTGCAAATTTGCAGCATGTATTGTGACAAAACTGCGTAAAGTTGAATGGCCGAGTAAGGAGCAGGCAGGGGTGACATCTCTCTTGCTTTCATGAGAATTTGTTCCATGACTTGAAAGAAATTCACCCTGAGAAGGACATCCCTAGGTATGTCCGCCTCAAGATGGCGTGGTTTTGGAAGTCTATGTATGCGGTCAATGGTAAGCTCGATAGGGGTCAGCTCAGGGAGCATACTGGAGAACATGGTGCTAGCAAAGTTATGCAATTCTTTGGGTTGGATGGACTCTGGTACAACGCGTATTTTAATATTATTGCGCCTGGAGCAGTCCTCGAGTTCCGCTAGCTTAGATTTGACCCATAAAGATTCATCTTTTTGCTCATGATATGCATCCACCAATTCATTAACTGTTTCTGTGCATTCTTCCATTCTGTTCTCAATGAATTGCACCCTATTGTCCACATGCTTCATTTCTAGAGAAAACCTATTAATCAGTGATGATAGGTTAGCCATTATAGAGGATTGCAATGACATGAGCATGTCTTTCATAGTAGTGTCCAGAACTGGCTGCCCCAGAGTTGGAAACTGAGCTATTGAGGAGTGCAAGGATGATATAGCTGCATCATTATGTAGGCCTGTACTCACAGTTTCTGAGGCCTGTCCGTTCAGATCAATCCTCATCCTCAATTTTGCTTGGCTCTGTGAGACTGGGGTTGCAGGTGAGGGGTCTAGGGAGAAGCATGAAGGCAATCCCTGCTTCATTTCGTGTGGATGATCCCCAGGGGGTCCCGAAAAGCTCAGGGAATGTCGTGCTGTTCCTCCGGCGGGGCCATCTTGCTCTCTATGTTGTGCATGGCGCGGCTGATAGGCAAATGATTGTAGCCACTGCGGGCCCAGTTCCTGACCCCGTTTGTGGGACATATCGGCGGCGGAGGTCGTGGGGGATGTCTGGGATCAGATTGGTGCAGAGGATGGTGCCAGAAAAGCCCTCAAAGTCGCTGTTGTCCGGTCCGGTGAGCGGAGCTGTTAGCTCAGGCAGCCATCTACGGTCGCGAGCAAGCCACGCCCTCTCGTGTATTGGAAGCTTGACTTGCATTGTATTACCCTTTGTAACAGACATTTGAACGTTATCTCTGTTATTTTATTCTGTTAAATGCAATAAAATATATTTGACTCTAAACATATGATCAATAAAAATGGGGACTGCAATAATTCTGATTTGTTTGTTTGATTTGAAAACTAGTAATTAATCTAAAGGCCAAGTCCAGGCAGCTAATTCGTGAAAATTGTGCCCACCCAGCTACTGAAGGATAAATGCTTGCTTTGGCAGGGGGGTGTTTTTGGAAAAGCCAAGCTCAAAAATTAGGAGTTTGTGTGTCTTTTCTTGTGATTTACCCATCTACTGAATTTTTTAATGTCATTGGGAAGTAACCAATAACAGAAATACACAAAAATAAATGAGTTAACGCTCCAGGTGATAATCCCACGTTCACACCATCCTTGTATGAGAGATAGAGGGTGCTGGCTCGGGATACATAGTCAATAAAGAAAGAAGAAGATTGGACAGCCGCACTCCAATGCAACACCTTTATTGATGTAAAATGTGATCCATACACCAACAGAGGTACAGGTACAAATAGCTGACACATTTCACACCCTTATTGGTACTTAATCATAGCTTATACATATGAAGTACTGATCACATGATCAGACATACTGTATCTCCCCAAATTGAGATCAAGTGTGGTCCATACATTTTTTGATCACAATCTAGAGAGATATGTCTGATCATGTGATCAGTACTTCATATGTATAAATGAGAGATTGTGGTAGATGGTCCTACAGCTATGATTAAGCACCAATAAGGGTGTGAAACTCATCAGTATTTGTACCTCTTCCTGTACCTCTGTTAGTGTATGGAACACATTTTTGTGATACGGCACTGCGTCGCTTTAACTGACAATTACGTGGTCGTCTGACTCTGTACCCAAACAAAATCAACGTCCATTTTTTCCCACAGATAGAGTTTCTTTTGGTGGTATTTTATCACCTCTGCGGTTTTTATTTTTTGTGCTATAAACAAAAAAAATTGGACAAATTTGAAAAAAACATATATTTTTTTTTTTATAATTTCTTCATCAGTTTAGGCCAATATGTATTATACATATTTTCGGTAAAAAAAAATCTTAATAAGCATATATTGATTGGTTTGTATTAAAGTTATAGCGTCTACAAAATAGGGAATATATTTATGGCACCGCGAAATTGCGGCGGTCAGATCGGACACTTTGACACTTTTTTGGGACCAGTGACATTTATACAGCGATCAGTGCTATAAAAATGCACTGATTACGTCTAAATGTCAATGGCAGGGAAGGGGCGATCAAGGTGTTAAATGTGTTCACTGGAAGGTGTTTCTAACTATGGGTGAGTACTCTGAGAGTACAGAGAGATCGCTGTTCCTGATCACTAGGATCAGACGATCACTCTGTACTCCCCTGACAGATTGGGGATCTGTTTGTTCACATTGACAGATCCCTGTTCTGGCTCTCTGTGGAGCGATTGCGTGCCTCCGGCGGTGTGCGCGCTCCTGCTATAGCTGTTTAAGGAGCCGACGTACATCTACGGTTATTCGTGGGAATGAGCCGACCTGCTGCCTTATAATGACAGTGGCTGGTCAGCAAGCGGTTAGTCTAACACCCATCTAACCACCTGCCCCCTGGATCCTGCTCCCTTGCAAATGCTACGCTCACCCTCTGACTCGATTCTACACACTCTAACTCACATTTTCAACCTCTCCCTCTCTTGTAGTATCTTCCCAAACTCACTAAAACATGCTCTAGTTAACCCCATACGTAAAAAGCCCTCACTGGACCCCACCAATCTTAACAACCTACACAACATCTCCTTACTCGCCTTCTCCTCCAAACTTCTTGAAAGACTGGTCTACAACCGACTGAGGGACCATCTGACCATGAACAAACTTGTTGATCCCCTTCAGTCCGGATTTCACCCTCAACACACCATGGAAACTGCTCTGCTTAACCACTTAACGACCGCCCACCGCCGATTTACGTCGGCAGAATGGCACGGACAGGCAGAATCACGTAGATCTACGTGATCGCCTTTGTGCAGTTGGGGGGTCCATCCGGACCCCCCTTCACTGCAGTGAGCGGCCGTTAAGTGTTCGGGAGCGATCAGGCATGAGGGGGCGGCCGCTCGATTCCGCCCCCCCCCCTCGCGATCGCTCCCGGCCAATGAAAATGCTTCCTCCGCCATGTGATGTAAACAAGGCTGGAGGAAGTGATGTCATCTCCCTCGCCGCGGTCTTTTCGTTCCCGGCGCCGAGGAGTGAAGACAGAGGTTAGTGCACCAACAGTCCACTGACACGTAGGTACACATAGGCACACAAATCACCCCCCAGTCACCCCCAGATCACCCCCCAGGTCACCCCAAAGCCCCCAATCACAGTGTCACTGATTGCAGTGATCATTTATTTTACTGATCACTGCATTTAGTGTCATCTGTGATTGTAAAAAGTTGCAGGGCAGTTAGGATTAGGCCCCTTTAGGTCCAGGGTAGCCCCCTAACCCCCCCTAATAAAGGTTTAACCCCTTGATCACCCCCCAGGTAACCCTTTCACCCCCTAACTTCAGCGTCACTAAGCGATTGTTTTTCCGATCGCTGTATTTGTGTCGCTGGTGTTTTAGATTATTAGTTTTTTTTTTTAGGTTCGCCGCAGGTTTTTATTAGTGTCAGGTACCCCCATATATTATTTTAACCCCCTGATTGCCCCTAGAGTTAACCCTTTCACCAGTGATCGCCGTATAAGCGTCACTGGTGTCACTGGTTAGCCAGTAAGTTATTTAGTTATTTAGGTTACCCGTCAGGTTTTTATATAGTGTCAGGTACCCCCATATTTAACCTAATAAAGGTTTTAACCCCCTGATTGCCCCTAGTTAACCCTTTCACCAGTGATCACCATATAAAGGTTACGGGTGACGCTGGTTGATTAGTTTGCTTTTTATAGCATCAGGGCACCCGCCGTATATAACCCAATAAAGGTTTAACCCCCCTGATCGCCCGGCGGGTGAGATCAATTAGGTTTTAGCGCCAGAGAGGGTCTGCGTCGCCCCAGGCAGTGTTAGGTTAGTGCCAGTAACGCTAACACCCACGCGCAAAGCATACACCCCCTTAGTGGTATAGTATCTGATCAGATCTATACTAGCATCCCCAGCGGTTTAGGGTTCCCAAAAACGCAGTGTTAGCGGGATCAGCCCAGATACCTGCTAGCGCCTGCGTTTAGCCCCTCCGCCCAGCCCAGCCCAGCCCACCCAAGTGCAGTATCGATCGATCACTGTCACTTACCAAACACAACACACATAACTGCAGCGTTCGCAGAGACAGGCCTGATCCATATCAACCAGTCCATAGCAAACGTCCATAGCAACCAGTCCATAGCAACCGTCCATAGCAACCATCCATAGCAACCAGTCTATAGCAACTGTCCATAGCAACCATCCATTGTAACCAGTCCATAGCAACTGTCCATAGCAACCATCCATAGCAACTATCCATAGCATCCAGTCCATAGCAACTGTCCATGGCAACCAATCCATAGCAACCGTCCATAACAACCAATCCGTAGCAACCGTCCATAGCAACTGTCCATAGCAACCGTCCATAGCAACCAGTCCATAGCAACCATCAATAACAACCAGTCCAAGGTGAATGTTTTGAACGCTACCACTCAAAAGTGAAGTTTTAGCGTAGGGTACAGCATTTCACAGACAAGGACACACTTACACAGGGTCTCCCAAGATGCCATTACATTTTGAGAGACCCGAACCATTACAGTTGTAAAGTTACAAAAAAAAGTGTAAAAAAGAAAAAAAAAACGTAAAAAACAAAACACAAAAAAAATATAAAATAAAAAAAACAAAAATAGTTGTCGTTTTATTGTTCTCTCTCTCTCTATTTTCTCTCTATTGTTCTGCTCTTTTTTACTGTATTCTATTCTGCAATGTTTTATCATGCTTGCTTTTCAGGTATGTAATTTTTTGACAGCAACAGCGTTTGCTCCCACGATACATAAAGCCGTGACACCACAGTTAAAAAAAGAGCATATATGCCGAAGCATGGGGGCAGCAGGGGCGGAGGAGCGATTTTGCTCCTAATGCCGCGTATATACGGTCGAAATTCCAACGGAGGCTTGCCCGTGGAAAAGTCCGACCGTGTGTACGCGGCATAACCTTTTATGCCGCGTACATACGGTCGAAATTCCGACGAAGGCTTGACCGTGTGTACGCGGCATAACTTTTTTGCGGGAGGATGCCCCCATGCTTCGGCATATATGCCCATCATTAGAAGTGGGTGGATGAAGGGAGGTATTCTAATGGTGGGCATACCCACCAATCAATCTCTTTTTTTCGTTCAGCCAATAGGCTGTATGAAAAAAAAGATTACAATACATGTCCAACAAGGACCAGCAACGTACTGGTATGTTGCTGGACTTTGAATGGTTATACCAGAATGATGCCTGCGGGTTTAGGTATCATCTTGGTATCATTCTTTTCAGCCAGCAGCCGGCTTTCATGTAAAAGCAATTCTAGCAGATAATTAGCCTCTAGACTGCTTTTACAAGCAGTGGGAGGGAATGTCCCCCCCCCCCGGATATAAAAAGCGCCATTGGGAAATTGGGAAAGCATTTTATCACACCGATCTTGGTGTGGTCAGATGCTTTGAGGGCAGAGGAAAGATCTAGGGTCTAACCCCCCAATTTTTTTCAAAAAAAGAGTACCTGTCACTACTTATTGCTATCATAGGGGATATTTACATTCCCTGAGATAACGATAAAAATGGTAAAAAAATAAAATATGGAAGGCACAGTTTAAAAATAAAATAAAAAAGCCAAATAAATAATAAAAAAAAAAAAAAAAAAAAAAAAAAAAAGCACCACTGTCCCCCCCTGCTCTTGCGCAAAGGCGAACACAAGCGTCGGTCTAGCGTCATATGTAAACAGCAATTGCATCATGCATGTGAGGTATCACCGCGAAGGTCAGATCGAGGGCAGTCATTTTAGCAGTAGACCTCCTCTGTAAATCTAACGTGGTAACCTGTAAAGGCTTTTAAATGCTTTTAAAAATGAATGTAGTTTGTCGCCGCTGCGCGTTTGTGCGCAATTTTAAAGCATTTCGTGTTTGGTATCCATGTACTCGGCCTATGATCATCTTTTTTATTTCATCAAACATTTGGGCAATATAGTGTTTTTTAGTGCATTAAAAATAAAAAAAGTGTGTTTTTCCCCCAAAAAATGTGTTTGAAAAATCGCTGCGCAAATACTGTGTGGAAAAAAAAAATGCAACACCCACTATTTTAATCTGTAGGGCCTTTGCTTTAAAAAAATATATAATGTTTGGGGGTTCAACATAATTTTCTTGCAAAAAAATATTTTTTTTCATGTAAACAAAAAGTGTCAGAAAGGGCTTTGTCTTCAAGTGGTTAGAAGAGTGGATGATGTGTGACATAAGCTTCCTAATGTTGTGCATAAAATGCCAGGACAGTTCAAAACCCCCCAAATGACCCCATTTTGGAAAGTAGACACCCCAAGCTATTTGCTGAGAGGCATGTTGAGCCCATTGAATATTTTTTTTTTGTCCCAAGTGATTGAATAATGACCAAAAAAATAAAAAAAAATAAAAATGTACAAAAAGTTGTCACTAAATTATATATTGCTCAAACATGCCATGGGCATATGTGGAATTACACCCCAAAATACATTCTGTTGCTTCTCCTGAGTACGGGGATACCACATGTGTGGGACTTTTTGGGAGCCTAGTCGCGTACGGGACCCCAAAAACCAAGCACCGCCTTCAGGATTTCTATGGGTGTAAATTTTTGATTTCACTCCTCACTGCCTATCACAGTTTCGGAGGCCATGGAATGCCCAGATGGCACAAAACCCCCCCAAATGACCCCATTTTGGAAAGTAGACACCCCAAGCTATTTGCTGAGAGGTATGTTGAGTATTTTGCAGATCTCGCTTTTTGTCACAAAGTTTTGAAAATGTAAAAAAAGAAAAAAAAAAAGAAAAAAAAATGTCTTTCTTAATTTTCAAAAACAAATGAGAGCTGTAAAATACTCACCATGCCTCTCAGCAAATAGCTTGGGGTGTCTACTTTCCAAAATGGGGTCATTTGTGGGGGTTTTGGGCTATTTTGACATTTTATGGCCTTCAAAACTGTGATAGGTAGTGAGGAGTGAAATCAAAAATTTATGCCCTTAGAAACCTTGAAGGCGGTGCTTGGTTTTTGGGGTCCCGTACGCGGCTAGGCTCCCAAAAAGTCCCACACATGTGGTATCCCCGTACTCAGGAGAAGCAGCAGAATGTATTTTGGGGTGTAATTTCACATATAACCATGGCATGTGTGAGCAATATATCATTTAGTGACAACTTTTTGTACATTTTTTTTTTCTTTTTGTCATTATTCAATCATTTGGGACAAAAAAAAAATATTCAATGGGCTCAACATGCCTCTCAGCAAATAGCTTGGGGTGTCTACTTTCCAAAATGGGGTCATTTGGGGGGGTTTGTGCCATCTTGGCATTTTATGGCCTTCAAAACTGTGATAGGTAGTGAGGAGCGAAATCAAAAATTTATGCCCTTAGAAACCTTGAAGGCGGTGCTTGGTTTTTGGGGTCCCGTACGCGGCTAGGCTCCCAAAAAGTCCCACACATGTGGTATCCCCGTACTCAAGAGAAGCAGCAGAATGTATTTTGGGGTGTAATTTCACATATGCCCATGGCATGTGTGAGCAATATATCATTTAGTGACAACTTTGTGCAAAAAAAAAAAAGTTTGTCATATTCCCGCAACCTGTGGCAAAATATAAAATATTCCATGGACTCAACATGCCTCTCAGCAAATAGCTTGGGGTGTCTACTTTCCAAAATGGGGTCATTTGGGGGGGTTTTGTGCTATTTTGGCATTTTATGGCCTTCGAAACTGTGATAGGTAGTGAGGAGTGAAATCAAAAATTTGCGCCCTTAGAAATCCTGAAGGCGGTGCTTGGTTTCCGGGGTCCCGTACGTGGCTAGGCTCCTAAAAAGTCCCACACATGTGGTATCCCCGTACTCAGGAGAAGCAGCAGAATGTATTTTGGGGTGCAATTCCACATATAACCATGGCATGTGTGAGCAATATATCATTTAGTGACAACTTTTTGTAATTTTTTTTTTTTTTGTCATTATTCAATCACTTGGGACAAAAAAAAAAAATATTCAATGGGCTCAACATGCCTCTCAGCAATTTCCTTGGGGTGTCTACTTTCCAAAATGGGGTCATTTGGGGGGGTTTTGTACTACCCTGCCATTTTAGCACCTCAAGAAATGAGATAGGCAGTCATAAATTTAAAGCTGTGTAAATTTCAGAAAATGTACCCTAGTTTGTAAACGCTATAACTTTTGCGCAAACCAATAAATATACGCTTATTGACATTTTTTTTACTAAAGACATGTGGCTGAATACATTTTGGCCTAAATGTATGACTAAAATTGAGTTTATTCGATTTTTCTTATAACAAAAAGTAGAAAATATCATTTTTTTTCAAAATTTTCGGTCTTTTTCTGTTTATATCGCAAAAAAAAAAAATCGCAGAGGCAATCAAATACCATTAAAAGAAAGCTCTATTTGTGGGAAGAAAAGGACGCAAATTTCATTTGGGTACAACATTGCATGTCCGCACAATTTACAGTTAAAGCAGCGCAGTGCCGAATCCCAAAAACAGGCCTGGTCCTAATGGCCCGAAATGGTCCGGGGCTTAAGTGGTTAAACTCACAAACGACTTACTAACACTGTGGACCACTCCCTCCTCCTCAAAAAACTCCACTCCTTTGGTCTCCGTGACTGTACTCTTTGCTGGTTTTCATCCTAACTATCCCACCGCTCCTTCAGTGTCACTTACAACTCTACTTCCTGCTCTCCTCTTCCTTTTTCCATCAGGGTCCCCCAAGGTTCTGTTCTTGGACCTCTCATTTTATCAGTCTACACCACCTCCCTGGGTCAGTTGATTGCCTCTCATGGCTTTCAATATCATCTCTATGCTGATGACACCCAAATCTATCTCTCCACTCCCCAGCTCTCTCCATCTGTCTTCTCACGCATCACCAACTTACTACCAGACATATCAGCCTGGATGTCTGCTAAGTTACTAACTGCTAAAACCAATGGCCACTACTCCATACTACTACTTGACCTCTCTGCGGCCTTTGATACTGTTGACCACCCGCTCCTTCTCAATAAACTCCATTCCCTTGGCCTCCAAGATTCTACTCTATCTTGGTTCTCTGCCTACCTATCACAGCACTCCTTCAGTGTTACCTACAACTCCCCATTGCCCCTTTCTCTGGGGGTCCTCCAAGGCTCTGCTCTTGGACTCCTCTTCCCTATCTACACCTCCTCCCTTGGTCAGTTTCCCACCCGCCCACGGCTTCCAATACCACTTATATGCCGATGACACCCAAATCCATCTATCTACTCCTTACCTCACTCCTTCAGTCTCCTCTTGCATTATTAACATACTAACTGACATATTGCACCACTTCCTTAACCTAAATCTCTCTAAAACAGAGCTATAAATATTCCCCTCTGCCCGTGCCCCCCTCCATGACTTTTACATCAAAATCAACAATGCAACCATCAGGTGAATAATAAATTATATAAAATACTAAAGCGCAAAAATGGTGCAAACAATGGTGTTTAAATAGTGGTAAAACAATCAACGAAGGATACCTAAATGATTTTAGCTGCACTCAATCAAAATGATCTGAAACTCAAACATATGTGTAAATTAATAACAATATTGGTGCGCTGTGAATCAACCCTTAGTGAATACAGTATAACTGGATGACTATCCAAAAGATACACAAATAAAACAAATGTGACTAATAAAACATAAGTGATATCCACAGTGTAAAAACCAGTGCAAAAAAGCAATACTCAAACTTGAAATACTGTGTCCATAAGACTCCCAATACCAGTGCTGAGCAGCCTCTAAACCTGGATGGCTATCTAAAAACAGCCAGGAGAATCCCACACCTGCACTTCTCAGACCTAACAGCAACCAGCTGGAGAATCCCTCAATATGTCTCTCCTTCTCAGCTGTACATAGGTCCAAAACAGCTATCAGGTTAATTGCTTGAGCAGTACGATTGGTAGTTTAGACAGAACAAACTAATCTTGGAATGAAGAAAAAAGAAACATTCATTGCGCAGCGCTGCAGATACTACAAGCAATGATATGCCAATTACTCATCTCACTCACGTGACCATAGACAAAGTATGCGCACAGTAGCCACTATCCAGCTCAGTTGGAGCGATTTCCTTCACTTGCTGTGGCTTCA
This sequence comes from Rana muscosa, assembly GCA_029206835.1. NCBI lineage: Eukaryota > Metazoa > Chordata > Amphibia > Anura > Ranidae > Rana > Rana muscosa. The sequence continues at coordinate 361,223,412 of CM055118.1, read as the reverse complement.
GTCCCTCCAAACACCGCTGACTAAGTCACGTGACGAGTGACGTAACGCGTAGGGGAGGAGCCTAATCACGCTAGTGGTGTTCAGAGGGACTGAAGCTGCAGCAAGTGAAGGAAATCGCTCCAACTGAGCTGGATAGTGGCTACTGTGCGCATACTTTGTCTATGGTCACGTGAGTGAGATGAGTAATTGGAATATCATTGCTTGTAGTATCTGCAGCACTGCGCAATGAATGTTTCTTTTTTCTTCTTTCCAAGATTCGTTTGTTCTGTCTAAACTACCCATCGTACTGCTCAAGCAATTAACCTGATAGCTGTTTTGGACATATGTACAGCTGAGAAGGAGAGACATATTGAGGGATTCTCCAGCTGGTTGCTGTTAGGTCTGAGAAGTGCAGGTGTGGGATTCTCCTGGCTGTTTTTAGATAGCCATCCAGGTTTAGAGGCTGCTCAGCACTGGTATTGGGAGTCTTATGGACACAGTATTTCAAGTTTGAGTATTGCTTTTTTGCACTGGTTTTTACACTGTGGATATCACTTATGTTTTATTAGTCACATTTGTTTTATTTGTGTATCTTTTGGATAGTCATCCAGTTATACTGTATTCACTAAGGGTTGATTCACAGCGCACCAATATTGTTATTAATGCAACCATCAGTCCCTCCCCTCATGCCAGGGTACTAGGTGTAATCCTAGACCCTGACTCGTCATTTCAGCCTCAAATACAATCATTGTCACAAGTGTGTAGATTTCACCTCCATAACATCGTTAAAATTCGCCCCTTTTTAACAAAAGAAACCACCAAGCTCCTCATTCACTCCCTTGTTATCTCTTGCCTTGACTATTGCAATTCCATTCTCATTGGCCTCCCACTCCATAGGATATCCCCTCTTCAGTCTATCATGAACACTGCTGTCAGGCTTATCCACCTTACCCACCGTTCATCATTTGCCAACCCTCTCCTCCAATCCCTACACAGGCTCCCAATCGCCCAGCAAATTAAATTAAAAATACTAACCACAACATACAAAGCCCTTCAAAACTCTGCTCCGAGCTACATCACCAATCTTGTCTCCAAATATCACCCAACCCATCCTTTCCGCTCCTCCCAAGACCTCCTACCCTCAAGCTGGCTCGTCTCCTCCTCCCATGCTTGTCTCCAGGATTCCTCCAGAGCTTCTCCCATCCTCTGGAACTCGCTTCAAGTTGTAAAGCGCTGCGTAAACAGTTAGCGCTATATAAATCCTGTATAATAATAATAATAATAATCACCAATTTTCGAATCAAACAAACAAATCAAATTATGGCAGGATAGAAATGCTATCAGTTCAGGTTGTGAAGACTGATCCCACAAAGCCTCACTTCCTGCTGCTCTTTAATGGGTCTTGTCAATTCATCTCTCGTTGATATCACTTTTGATCCTGCACTATACATGGTGAATCAAGGGTGCCAACCCATGTTCTAGGGTCGGAGATAAAAGGAATGAACTGCTGATTTAAAGCTAAAAATTACAATGTTTCATTGGTTGGGGGACATTATTTTAGAATTTAAAATCTGGCTACTTTAAGAAAGCAGAAAACAGAAAAGTTTCACAGCATGCATTTCAGGTATCATTTTTAAGACCACCAATTATCCTGGCGCTTAAAGTAAATATGTCAAGGTCGAGATACAGCAAAAATACTTACTACACCTGTTCTTTTGGGAAAAAAGAGTGCTAAATCTTGAACTCATGATACCATTAAAGAACAGTACATTGTTGCCAAAGTACAACACTGTATTTCTGTAAGTGGATATGTCCAAATGACATTGATAAATGACGTAGGTGAGAAAATCATGAGAAAGAACATACAAGCTCTTAATTTTTAAGCTAAGCTTTGGATGACCATTTAAAAAAAAAAAAAAAAAAACAAACAGAAGAAAACCAATGGAAAATGTCCATGTCGCAAAGGCAGTTATGGTGGTTACTGAAAACGTACTCTCAAACTCTGCAATCCAGGAAATAGAAGTCTCAGGAGCTGGTACATCACATGGTCACAGATTTAGGTATGTAAAAAGGTTTTTATCTTGCTTTTGCAAAATATAAAAAGATTGAACAGTAAAGCCTCATAAGCCTGATGTGAGTCTAAGGTTCCACATGACTATACCTATGTTTATCTAGGGTCTGAAGTTGGGGATAAAGAGGAAAGGGACCAAAGAAGGGTCAAGCGACTTCAGAATCTAGGATCCACATGCGCACAGCTTCGTGGGACTGTCATGTAATCCTGGAGCTCTCTGATCCCTGAGGATAGAGTGCAGGCATACTCACACCCCCAGCACCTCTACAGCATTGGACTGCATTCAGCAGCCACCTGGGTATACTCTGCACTCAGTGACTGGGATGGTGCACTCTGGAAAATCTGGAAAGTCTATAAATAAGGCTCTGGCTCATCCCTCCAGCAAAATGGCACCTCCCCCTTCCTCCAGCTCATCCACACAGTGCCAGCACAGCATCACACAGGCAGCTGCACTAGCAGATGGAGAAGATGAAGATTATGCCACAGGTAACTCTTTAATGCAGTCAGAGAGCTTGTCACCTCAATCCCTGCTAAAACAATTTGACCATTTGCTTCATAAAGCTCTTAAAGTGACCTCAGAGAAGATAACAGACAGACTCTCTCACAAGATTTGTGATCTTGGGAAACACACCTCCGACCTTACAGGTCATGTGGAGACTATTGAAACTAGCATCCAGAGCCATGACAGTGAGCTGGAAGCACTGAAGGAAGAAAATCTTGTTCTCCAATCTCGCCTGGAGGACTTTGAAAACAGAGCACAACAGTCTAATATACGCATCTGAGGCATTCTGGGGTTTGTGCAGGACTTTCAATCCACTGTTATTGCACTCTTGCAGGAACTTCTACCCTCCATTCCTATTGAGAAGCTTGAAATGGATCTGGTTCATAAAGCGTTTACCTGTCACCAACCCCAGGGTCCATCTAGAGGCATTATGGTAAAACTTTTACCACACAAAAGACCCACTATTCCTAAAGCATGTGAAATGGACTCTCTCAACTTTAAAGGCTATGTGTATTAGCTCTACACGGACTTGTCGCCCCTCACGATGGCTAAGTGCAGGGGAACAAAGCCCTATACACAACTTTTGACCCAACATCAGACAAAAGTATACATGGGGCTTCCCATTCACCCTCACCTTCACGTACCAAGGGAAAAAATACACCATGCCGAACCTCAGAGCCTAGGATCCCTGAAATCACACTGCATCTGAACTGACCTATTGTTCTTTCTCTCTGTGGCTGGCCAAGTGCAAAAACCCAGGAGCTTGCTCCACTCCGAATCACTTAGTTCTAAACAATGGACCACACACTTATGATGTCATAACAATCCGGGTGTAATCTTGCCTAAATTGGGGAAAACACATTAAAGGGCACACCTAAAGTGGAAGGAAGCAGTGTGTGATGTCCACCATTAAACTTATCAGATTGTTGTGACATCATTGGTGTGTGGCTCAGGACCTAAGCAGGTTAGAAGGGGACCTTCTGATGTGTTGCATTAGGAGACAATAGGACACACTTCAAGTCTTGGAAATGTTGTGTATTCCTCTAAAATATCTGGGGTAACAAAATGCATCTCTGCTGTTCTATTTCTGTTGTCAGGCATAGGATGAGTAATTGACAGTCTGCAACCTCTGCCAGATGGGGATACATACAGGGCAGCCTGTTTCTCACTTGGAGGCAACTGCTGTCATGTCCCACAGCACCACAGGCAACTGACCAAAAAATGTCAGGGTACTTGGCAGACATGAATCCTCTTCTTCCAGCATTCCTACCCACTCCAAGTTCCCAGCACCATATATGTATGTTGCTGTTCCGCAGGCTGCCTGTAGCAGCCAGTCCTCTTAAGATGTATCAGAGGCTCAAAGAAAAAGGTAACTGCTAAGAAGCTTTTTTGTTTTTGTATCCTACTCTATCCCTTGTTTTACCTCTCTGATCTCCCTCTCCAACCAGTCCTCCATCATTCAGTGCTTACAATGCAAAATCTGCACATCCCGCTGACTGCGTTCCTGCCAGACACCAGGCCCGTGAAAATGGCATTCCTTAGGGCAGCCACAAATTAGTAGGGTAGACTTGCTTGGATTATAGGAAATTAGACTTCTATAGGTGAAGCTACACTACATCATATTCCCTGACCACTCATACAGAGGTGACCATTACAGTACATTGATTTTGAGACAATTAGTAGATTTGTGTGATTGACCAGATACAGTGTCATTATAAATTCAGTTCAGACAGTGAAAAAGTCTCACACATGTGGTATCGCCATATTTAAAAAGAGTAGCAGAATGGGTTTTGGAGTGTAATTATAAGTATGCCGATGCAGGATGTGAGAAATATCTTATTAAATTGCCAACTTTGTGTAAAAAAAAAATATTTTCATTTTCTTTTCGCACTTGTGTTTACTCTAATCGTGTTTACTCTCGAAATGTGGTCATTTTGTTGGTGTTTCTATTGTCCTGGAGCTCCAGGTCCTCCAAAAATATGATAGGTAGTCAGGAAATTAGATGCAAAGTTTATGTCCGTGCTTCCTTGGATTTTGAGCCTCTCTCTATACCAGTGTTTCTCAACTCCTGTCCTCAAGGCGCCCCAACAGGTCATGTTTTCAGGCTTTCCATTATTTTTCACAGGTGATTTGATCAGTTTCACTGCCTTAGTAATTACCATAGCCGTTTATCTGAAGGAAATCCTGAAAACATGACCCGTTGGTGCGCCTTGAAGACTAGAGTTGAGAAACACTGCTCTGCACTGTATGGTTAGGCTGTAAAAAAAAGTCGCACACAAGTGGTATCGACATACTCAGAAGAAGTAGCAAAATGTATTTTGAGGTGTAATTCTAAATAATAAGTATGTCTATGCTGTGTGTTAGAAATAGCTTATTGATTGACAACTTTGTGTAAAAAAAAATATTATTTTCTGCATTTTCCAAATAAAGACTTAATTTATGCTCCTTGAAAGCTCAAAGGTGAGCCTTATATTTTGGGCCCTACTATGCATGTAGGCTGTGAAAAAGATTTGCACATGTAATATAGGGAGACATACTAGGGAGCTATAGAAGAATGTGTTTTGGGGTGTAATTCTAAGTATGTCTATGCTGTGTGAGAAATAATTTTGTGAAAAAAAGCAATTTTTTTAAAAGATGTCTTAATTTTCTAAAAAATGGATGACCAAAATGTTACAACTTAAAAAACTCACCATGCATCTTACTAAATACCTTGGACGGTCTGTCTTCCAAAAATGAGTAATTTGAGGGGCTTTTGTACTGTCTTTGCTGTTTAGTTCCTCAAGAATTGAGATGGGCAGTCAGTACATTAGCACTGATCAATTTTCAAGTATAAATACCATAGTTTGTAGAAACTATAACCGACTAAATAATATATCCTGATTTGGGTAGTTTTTGCCAAAGAAATGAAGCACAACACAATTTGGCCTAAATGTATGAAGAAAAAATATTTATTTGCAATATTTTATAACATAAACTAAGAAAAAAGTTTTTATTTTTCAAAAATGTCTGTATTTTTTCCAATTATACATATATATATATATATATATATATATATATATATAAAAAACAGTAGTTATTAACCACTTCAGCCCCGGAAGGATTTTCCCCTTAACCACTTGCCAACCAGCCGCCAGTGTTATATGGTGGAAGGTCGTCTCTCCTGCGCAAATTGCCGTAGCTGTACGGAGGCTCGTGCTGGTGCTGTCGCGGGCGGGCGTGAGCCACCGGCGGCGCACGCTCGCTCTCGTTGCACACTGCGTGAGCAAGTCCATGGGTCGGGCGGATTCTCTGCCGGCGACCCATGATTGCCTTGTACACAGACAGAACGGAGAACTGCCTAGTATCGGGAACAGTGATCTATGTCATGTCACTGGTAGCCCCTCCCCCTACAGTTAGAACACACACAGGGAACACATTTAACCCCTTAATCACCCCCTATTATTAACCCCTTCCCTGCCAGTGTTATTTTTACATTGATCAATTAATTTTTTTAGCACTGATCAATGTAATAATGTCATTGGTCCCCAAAATGTGTCATTTGGGGTCAGATTTGTCCACCGCACTGTCACAGCCCCGCTAAAAATCTTAGATCGCCACCATGAAAACAATAAAAAAAAATAAAAGTCCCAAAATGTATCCCCTATTTTGTAGATGCTATAACTTTTGCGCAAACCAATCAGTATATGCCTATTGCATTTTCTTTACCAAAAATATGTAGAAGAATTTATATCAGCCTAAACTGATTAATAAATTCATTTTTTTCTATGTATATTTTTTTGAGGATGTGTATTATAGCAAAAAGTAAAAATATTGTTTTTTTTTGTTTTGTTTTTTCGCTCTTTTGTCAGTTAAAATGATGCAGTGCTGTTTCGCAAAAAATGGCCTTTTCATTAAGGGGGCAAATCCTTGCAGGGCTGAAGTGGTTAATGACCAGGCCATTTTTTGCGATACGGCACTACGTTGCTTTAAATGACGTGCGATGTTGTATCCAAATAAAATTTATGTATTTTTTTTCCACAAATAGAGCTTTATTTTGCCGGTATTTGATCACCTCTGCAGTTTTTATTTTTGCGCTATAAACAAAAGAAGAGTTAGAGCCCATTCACACAGCCCATTCCCTCTCATCTATCACGGACAAGAGGGCATCCATGATAGGCGGAACACTGAACACAGTGTTTGCTGGGAAACCGAGTGTTCCGCCTATCACGGAACAGCACAAGGAGGAGCGCAAGTTTTTAACACTGCACGACCGCCGTCTGAATATGTCACGGACTCGGGTACACAGATCGGATTCTGCAATGGGCACGGTGAGGTCAGGTGGCAATGGACTCAGGTACGCTGACTCGAGTATAAGCTGAGGGGGTCATTTTCAGCCCAAAAAAAAGGGCTGAAAAACTTGGCTTATACTCGAGTATATACAGGAATCTCAACACAGAGTGCAAAAACACTTGAAAAAGCACTACATTGTAGAGTCAAGGTAGTTATTATAAAGAAGTAAAAATTACACAGTCATATTTCAGAGACAACAGACATACAGAACAGACATACAGAACAGTGGGCAGCACTGTAAAAAGAAAAATATATATATATTTATATTATGTAGGAGACAAGAGGCAGAAAGTAGCAAAGACACTGCACATCATGTAAGCCTTTTTTATTGGACCATGTATGAAGTTGAAGAGATGAGGCAGGTTTTGAAGTGGATTACAATTATTGTGGCTTATGGCAAGGAAAAAAAAGGCAAACCTATTGCACTGACATACTGCACATCATTCAAGCCTATATAGTCAGCTGCATTTGAAGAGGGAGAGGCGGGACAAGTTTTAAAGTGAATTAAAAATGATTGTGGATTACATCAGAAACAAGAGGCAGAAACAGCAGCATTATCAAGCGGTCAGCTGCAGGCACACACAGACGCACACAGACACAGACACAGACACACACACACACACACATACACATATACAGACAGACAGACTCCTGTTATCTCTGCCCTAATCCAACCCCCTCCAGCTCTGCAGCTCTCCTTGGCTCTACTGTGACTCATCCCTCCGCCACTATCCCCCCCCCCTTTCCTTGGTGGCAAACTCTCAGGAGAGTGAGAGAGAGAGAGCTGTGCATGATGTCATAAGCCTAGGCTAATGACCAGACAAGAAACAGGAAGTGGGCTGTATAAAGTATTTTCTGGCAGAAAAAAAAAAAATACTATCCAAAGTTATAACAACAAGGTCAGAAGATTTAAAAGATGGAAAGATAAAACAAAATACTGAAGATCCGCTTTAAGTAGAAATGGGTGGCCAAGCAATCAAATAAACTGGTCCCACCATGTATAACATAAAACCTTTGGCCTTCAGCAGTATGTACAGTAAGTCTGGGTTTAACCACTTTGCGCCCGGGCAATGCTCAAAAGACGTCTGCATTGCGGCGCCGAAGTGCTGACAGGATGTCCATGGACGTCCTCCTCTTTTCCTCCCCCGCGCGCATCGGGGAAAATCTGTGTTGGCCGTGTCCCTTGGACACAGCCAATCACAGATCATGCTGAATGGCCAATCCCAGAGGCCATTCAGCACTCGATCTCACTGTCCAATGAGAGATGATCTCAAATGTAAACATATGAGATCATCTCTCATTGCCGGCTTTCTCTCCGCACACAGAGACAGCGTGTGAGGAGGGAGAGAGATCTGTGCTCTTACCTGTAAAAGTGAGTTTTGCAAAACACATTACACAAGTAAAAAACAGTGCCCACAGTCCCTGCCAGTGCCATCTGCTGCCAGTGCCACCTGCCAGGGCCATCTGCCGCCAGTGCCACCTGCCAGTGACTTCTGCCAGTGCCATCTGCCAGTGCCATCTGCTGCCAGTGCCACCTGCCAGTGCCATCTGCCAGTGCCACCTGCCGCCAGTGCAATCTGCCACCAGTGCCATCTGCCGCCAGTGCCACCTGCCACCAGTCCCATCTGCCACCAGTCCCATCTGCAACCAGTGCCACCTGCCAGTGCCACCTGTCAGTGCCACCTGTCAGTGCCATCTGCCATCATTGCCACCTGCCAGTGCCATCTGCCACCAGTCCCATCTGCCACCAGTCCCATCTGCCAGTGCCACCTGCCAGTGCCATCTGCCATCAGTGCCACCTCATCAAATGGCTAAAAGAGTATTCTCAGCCGAGGAGGCGTACGAAATTCTTGCGGCTGACGGGAGTAATGGGGAGCTCTCCGATTCGGATTCCTCTGCATATTCAGATGAGTCTGACGTGGACTACGAGCCTGTCATAAGCAGTGGATCAATGACAGAGGAGACAGAGGAGGAGGAGGAGGAGCAGGAGGAGGAAGAAGAAGAGGAAGAGGGCCCGCCCACCAGACGAAGGCGTTCTGCTGAGGAGGCAGTGCCATCCACCAGCACCGCAGTGCCATCCACCAGCACCGCAGTACCTCGGGAAGCAAGGCCACGTACCAGTGGGGTGTCACCTCAGCCCCAAAGGGTTAGGTCCCATGCCAGCCTTCCCTATTCCCTTCAGTACCCCTTGTGGCTTCCTCCTAATTCAGGAGAAGCCAAAATTCCCCCATTCACTGCCCAGCCAGGAGTCCAGGTGGATACAGAAATCTTTTCCCCAATTGATTTTTTTAATAATTTTTTTACTGAGGACATGCTGGCAACAATTGTGGCCCAGTGCAACTTATATGCCCAACAGTTTATAACCAGCAACCCAACGTCCTCTTATGCCCGTCCCTACGAGTGGAGAGCCCTTACAGTGGAGGAGTTTAGAATTTTTTTGGGCCTCACATTCTGTATGGGACTAAATGGAAAAAATCAAGTATGTTCATATTGGTCATCCCGCCCCATCTATTACATGCCCATCTTTTCCTCAGTAATGCCCAGGTCCAGATATCTAATGATTATGAGATTCCTACACTTCAATGATAATACCCAGTGCCCTCCCCGAAATGACCCAAATTTTGATAAGCTTTATAAAATTCGGCCGCTACTAAATTATTTTTCTAAAACCTTCCCCCAATTGTTTACCCCAGACCAACATATATGCATAGATGAGTCCCTTATCAAATTTTCTGGCAGGCTGGGCATAAAACAATTTATACCCAGCAAAAGGGCCCGCTATGGGGTGAAGCTGTATAAATTGTGCGACCGAGCAACTGGGTATGTGTATGCCTTTATTGTGTATGAAGGGAAGGACACCGAACTGCACCCCCCTAATTGCCCAGACTATATAGGAACCAGTGGGAAAGTAGTTTGGGAACTCATAAACCCACTTCTGGAGAAAGGCTACCATTTGTATGTGGACAATTTCTATGCAAGTTTGCCCCTGTTCTGAAACCTACATAGAATGAAGACTCCAGCATGCGGCACCGTACAAACGTACCGGAAGGGCTTTCCTCAAAGCCTGGTCACCAAAAAAATAAGAAGAGGGGAGGCGGCGAGTTTACGTAATGAGGACATTTTGGCTGTGGAGTGGAGGGACAGAAGAGACGTCTACGTACTTTCTTCCATCCACAACAATGAATTTGTTGAGATCAATAGGAGGAATGGCCGGATCCAAAAACCCAAATGCATTTACGAGTACAATAAGTTCATGGGGGGTGTCGACTTCAATGACCAGATGCTCGAACCCTACCTTTCCACAAGAAGATCATACCAGTGGTATAAGAAAGTTTCCATTTATTTATTTAATTTGGCCGTGTACAACTCATATGTAATATATCGAAAATCCACTATCAAGCTTCGTACACACGGCCGAGTTTCTCGTTGTTAAAAACACGTAGTTTTTTTCGACGAGATTCTTGTTAACCTTGACGAGTTTCTCGTCAAGCTTTCCATGCGTACACACTGACAATTTCAAATTTCCTCGTTGTTCTGCACGGTCACGTTCAGCACGTACGACGGCAGTATAAAGGGGAAGATCGATTTCCCTGGCGCCACCCCTTGGGCTGCTTTTGCTGATCTCGTGTTACCGCGTGTGAAGTAAAAGTTTGGGAAGAGACGATTCGCACTTTTCAGTCTTCGTGCTTTCAGTTCGTTTTCTGCGGTTCAGTTTGTGCTTGTGGGTTCGTATCTTGTCTTTCAGGGCGTGTAGGCAGGTCGTATCTGTTTTACAGTGCGTTCTTGCCCGTTCGTTTCTGAATTTCAGTTCGTTCTTCATAGGCCTTGCTGTTCTAAAGTGCGTTCTGTTCTGTACGTTCTGATCAAACGACCGTTTCCTAGCCATGTCGCGGGTACGTTCTCGACGTTGAGTTCATGCTGTGCGGGCGCTTGGTGTTGGTCTGCTTGTTTTGGACCAAGACCAGTCCATGAACGGGGTGAGGAGGAGTTCATGGACCAAGAATTGGTTGCTCCAGCGGGACCAATTCTGCCATATGCCTCTGCTGCGGGAGATCGTCGAGAATAATCCTGAGGACTACAGGAATTTTCTGCGGATGTCTGACCCCGTTTTTCAGCAACTGTTGGCTTTGGTGTCCCCCTATATTACCAGGAAGGACACCGTTATGCGGGAAGCCATCAGTGCTGAGCAGAGGCTCATTGCCACGTTACGTTACCTGGCGACAGGGAGAAGTCTTCAGGACTTGAAGTTCACGACAGGCATCTCCCCCCAGGCTCTGGGCCTCATAATCCCAGACACCTGTTCTGCCATTATACAAGTCCTGCAGGAGGACTATATTAGGATAAGTTTTTGCCATTAACATCACATTTTATGTATTTCATGTATGCTAATGTATTGTATTTCTTTCAACCTTCCCTAATTACCATGATTGTAATATGCTGAGAATGTCCCCTTTGTCCTAATGCATGCTGGAAGCTTTTAAATGCCCCTTTTTTCTCCTCCATGCATATTTCCCTTCACTAACCTCTCCATCAGTGGCGACTGCTACTCCAAATGTTTGGGGGTCCACCCCCAAATTTTTGAACTAAACTTCCTCCTTTTTTGCGACTGTGCCTATTAAACGCCACCAGTTGCCCCCTCCAATGCATCCATTTTGCCCCCTCCAATGCAGCCATTTTGCCCCCTCCAATGCAGCCAGTTTGCCCCCTCCATTGCATCCATTTTGCCCCCTCCAATGCAGCCAGTTCCCCCCCAGCCCTGCACTTACCTTCTTCTGGTCAGCGCCATCCTTCTTCTGTCCTTGGAGTCTTCTCCTGCCCTCGATGTTGCATCAGCCAATCATGTTACCGTTAAACAGACTTGGTGAACATGATTGGCAGAGGAGCCTGTCAGTGTTTACCCAAGGAATGCCCCCCCCCCCGCGTCCCCTTTTTAACTTTTAGGAAGCCAATTACAGCCCTCAGGCTGTAATTGCCAAGCCTATTTGCCCCCTGTTTCTGATAGGCAATTTTCACCCCTAAAATGCCACAGTTATTCATATGTCCGTCGCTCAACAGGGGGCCATCCACCTGAATAGTGGGCGGCATTGACAATACATAGGTTAATGCAAGGCATGATTTGGGGAAGAATGGCCGGATGTCCGATGGGGGATCCTTCAACCAGACGGAGTTTGCCCTCCGTCTCCAGAGTGACGACCTTGCATTACCACCGGATGCAGGGAATGTTGAAGGACTCCCCTTTGTTTTTTTGGCTGATGAAGCCTTCGGACTCGGACCGCACCTCATGAGGCCATTTCCCCAGAGGACCCTGACCCCAGAGAAGAGGGTGTTCAATTACCGGCTGGCCAGGGCCCGAAGAGTCGTTGAAAATGCCTTCAGGATAATGGCCAGCCGGTTCCGCCTTTTTATGACTCCAATTCACTTGGCGGAGTACAAGATAAACTATGTCGTTTTATGCTGCTGTGTGCTCCATAATTTTCTGAGCCAAAAATCTTCAAATTATATGGCCTCAATATTGCCTGAGGCAGGACTTTCCTATGGCAATACCCTGCCGGGCCTCGAATCTGCCCATCCTGGCTTGCCCCCCCAAAATGCCCGTGAGGTTCGGGAGAAATATATGCAATATTTCACGGGTAGGGGGGCAATTCCTATGCCAGGCCATGAGTAAAGATTTGTGCAGAAAGAAATCAATAAAAATCAGATTTAATCTTGTAACTTTGTTTGTTTTCTGTCTCAGTTTGTCTTAGTGCATTCGTAGTGCCAAGTGTATTTTCCTTTAGTAAATACCAACCATTTCACTATGAACCACAAAAATATACACAAATAAGGTTAGAGCGTATTTGAAAAAGAAGCTACACTTTGTTTGTGTTCAAACATTTTACTCTGTGCACATTCACACACATGGTAAATAGAATTTTTTTTTTTGTTTTTTTTGGCTGGCCACAAACCGGCTTTTTTTTTTTTTTAAGAAAATACAAAGCCATCAGTTGCATTCAACAAACTACAACATTGGATACCTTTGGGCAATATGAGACATTCACTTACACAAAATATGTCTCTATCTGGCCGTCCTAATATGGGGTATTGGCACCCCTGGCCAAGCCAAAATTTGAATATGCACACAATTTGAAGTCATTTCCAATAGGGATTTTAGACTCCTGATCCCTATTGTCAACATGTGCTATCTGCCATCAGGGGTGATCAATGGACGTGTTTTGGGGGTGCAACCCCTTCTTCAGTTCATCTACTTGAGATATGAGGAAGGGGTTGCACCCCCAAAACCCATACATGGATATCCCCTGATGGCAGATGGCACATGTTGACACACTGTGTGCATATTCAAATTTTGGCTGGATTGATTGTCTAAAAGAGAAAAAAAGGGGGAAGAACAATCTCTAACCAAAAATGGGGGTTTGGTTGCCTTATTCAATTCTCCCCAAAACATCTAGGATGTCGTTAAAGGTTTGATCCATCACATGAATTATTTGCTTAATTCTGTCCAGTTCTGTGCTACATTCCATCACTTGCTGTATGATTCATAGGGCACTGTCAGCAGAGAAACGTGTACTTTCTTTCACCACAACATTTACATCCCCTATAAAAAAAAAAAGTATTATAACTCTGCAGGCCTACATCTCTTACCTGAAGCTGTGGTGACAGATACTGACCTGTTGTGGTGACCAGTTCCACCACGTCATCCACTTCTCCTTCCTGCACTTCTCCTTCCTCCACCTCTCAACTTCCTCAACATCCTTAGGTTGTGGGTCTTTGTGAGGTTGGGGTTGTTTAGAAGCTGTGGGGTTCCTGTGCTCCCTGGAGTGTTCTCCTCCCAGTCTTCTCTCCCCTATGAGAATCAAACAAAAGGTCTAGTTATCACACAGAAATTCTCACTGAAAAATAAAAACAGGCTAAATTGCTTGGAAGTGGGGGACAAGTGTCTGTTTGGGCGGGATTTCCAGATGAAGACATTATTTGTTCACAAAAATTTGTTTAGTATTCACCTTTGGCTGTCAATTTTTATACATGGAGGCACCACAAAAATTCACTGATGCACCTGTCTGGGACACCCAAAAAAGGCAGTTCTGGTGGCCCACACTATAGTGCTCAAAAGTACAGATGTGGAACCAGCTGCTGAGTGTCCTCTCCTTTACACTGATTAAAGTTTGCATTTCATTCTCTTTACAAACACATCATCTAGCCAACAATGTAAGAACAACAATTGAATAAAAACAGGCAGATGTATAAATTATTTTAACCCTGTAAAATCTCTAAAAATCGAGGATAGTGGCCGAACGATGTGTCTGTAACGAACGATTACTGTGCCAAACCAAGTTCAAACTATGACATTTTGTAAGGTAGTACAATAGAAAAAAGCAATAACATGGCGCAACATGCAAGTTGTGAAATACAATAATATGAAAAATGTGGAAAAAGTACTTACTTTTTTCTAGCATTCTCTTAATGCTCCTTAACTGCTCCGGCTCCCTCAGTTTGAGGTCAGACCACCTCTTTCTGAGCTGCTCATTTGATCGTTTCACCCCGAAATTCTTCTTCAGACTCTTCACGACTTTCTTCATGATTTTGGCCTTCCTTCGATTAGGTTTGCTTATACGGCCCATGCTTTGCGTCATAATCCGACTTTAGCAATATGTCCACCATCTCCGCCATCTCCGCGTAAGACATATTAGATGCCTTGAATCTCCTCCTTGATCGTGACGTTTCCTCAGTCTCCGGGCTTATCTCCTCCTCGTTATTTGAGGAATTAGCAGACACCTGCTGTGAATCTGCCATATCTGTCTGCGCGCCGAAAGAGAAGGGGCGGGGAAAAGATGTTACTTAGAACCTCATGGGCGGGCGACGTGTGCGGAGCGACGTGTGCGTAGTTTTACGCATGCGTGGTGTATATATAGCAAACACACATGTGACTATACTACGTTCGGTGTGCGGAGAGAGGAGTTCAAGTGACGGACGTGTGAACGAAGGTATGTGATTTGGAGACTTTGAGAAATTGGTGGCCTATACTGTCTTGAGAATGTTGGAGGATATATATGGTGACTAAGATTTTCAGGTTAGACTGTGTGGCTCACATTATTTTTTATTATTTTTGTTTGGCTTGCAGACCCAAAATGAATGTCTTCATAAGTGACAAGGAATTCCTTGCGGAATTTATAGACCGGGTAAGGGAGCTGCCCGCTCTGTGGGAAACAAAAAACCCCATCCATAGGAAAAAAGGGGTAAGAAAAGCAGCGCTGGAGACCCTGCTCCCATTTGTGCATACCAAGGTGCCCACAGCAACAGCAAAACAGGTGGACACTAAAATTGGGAGCTTGAGAGGCACATACAGGAATGAATGCTCTAAGGTCCTGGCTTCTCAGAGGTCAGGAGCAGCAGCAGATGATGTGTATGTCCCCAATTTGTGGTACTATAGCAGGATGTCCTTTCTGGATGACCACATTGAGGCAAGGCCATCACTGTCCACTCTTCCCACCAGACTTCCCTGCAGCCAACCTGAGCCTTCTCTGGAGCAAGAGGAGGCAGCCATCCTGGATGAACCTGATTTGGCCATCTGGAGCCAGGTATAGTATTTAATGAAGATGTATTGGGATAAACTTAATGCTGGAAAAAGAAGTCAAGATGAAAATCCTAAACTATTTTGGGTTCCAAAAGTGAAATCAAGATCTAGAGACATTAGTCTGCCCTAAATTGGGTGCTAAATAGTCAATATGATGTAGTCCTAAAAAAAAATGTATTTTTTCTTGATTTACATTCAAATTGCTACATTCATGATCTCAAATTTGTGTGAAAATAATAAACCAAAATATTAAACTATGTCCCTTTTTCATACACAGGATGAAATCAGCCAGGAGGAGGGTCTGGAAACTGTCAGGCAGGAGGAGGCAGGGCCCAGTGGCAGCCAGGAGGTGGCAGGGCCCAGTGGCAGCCAGGAGGTGGCAGGGCCCAGTGGCAGCCAGGAGGTGGCAGGGCCCAGTGGCAGCCAGGAGGTGGCAGGGCCCAGTGGCAGACAGGAGGTGGCCGGCACAAGGAGAAGCACTAGATCTCAGGTGCCTCCCATCCGCCTTCCGAAAAGAAGCAGGAGGGACAGGACCACTAGTGAGGCAGCCTTGGCCCTTATTAGAGAGGCACATGCCACCCTCCAGGAGCCCACATCCCCTGAAGAGGCCATTGCCGGCCTAGTTGAGGCCAAGTTCAAGGTGATGAGCATGGAGCAACGCCTCCTATGCGAGCCCCTGCTCATCACCTTGCTGAACAAGGGGGTGATGGAGAGAATTATCCCCCAATACGGCCATATGTGAGGTCGCACAGCTATCCCAACCTCAACCTCCTCCTCCACCTCCACCTTCTTCTTCTGCCCCACCCCCCTTCTCATCATCCTCCTCCACCTCCACCTTCTTCTTCTGCCCCACCCCCTTCTCCTCAACCTCCTCCTCCACCTCCATCTTCTTCTTCTGCGCCACCCCCTTCTCCTCCACCTCCTCCTCCTGACAGGAGTACCCCTCCAGTGGCCCAGCCTCCAGCCACACACAGAAGGAAGGCTGCAGAGAAGGCTTCAGGGAAGGCTGCAGGGAAGGCTGCCAAGAAGACGAGGAAGTGATGGCCTTGCTTCATTGTGGTCGGACAGAAGGCAGACTGTTGTAGTACCACAGACTTGGGACATATATATCACCTGCTGCTGTTCCTGACCTCTGGGAGGCCAGCATCAGATTGTGCTCACAACTGTTGGGCTTCTCAAGCTCCCAATTTTAGTGTCCACACAGGGTTGATGTGTGCTCTGGGGTCCCATGGATGCACAAATGGCAGCAGATTCTCCAGCGCTGCCTTCTATTTATTTTGTTCAAAACATGAATAAATGTTTTTTTTGTTTAAGTTCATACTTGACTATGTGTTTTTCTACAAATTATTTTTTTACCTTTGGAGTAAGCAGATACATTTGACACCAAAAAAAAGGGACAGATAACAACAAAAAAATACATTAAAGGTGTTCTTTAACAAATATAGGGTGTAAACTTGACACAACTAAATTTCAAATATACAGTGGGAGATCACTATCAAAACATTGACAAATTACAATTAACATCTGTTTAAAAAATATAAAACATTAAAATATTCAGAAGATCTTGCACGATATAATACAGCTAAATCTTCTTAAGAGCAGCATGAAAAAGGTTTAAAATAGATAGTCATAACATGTGTGAATATCAGCAGCAAAACAAGTTCATTAGTTTTGATTATTGTAACATTCTAAAGAAGATTTAAATGCACAACATTTAAACGATGCAATAATTTACAGCGTGACGAATGTGCTATCTCCATTACGAAGGATTGTTTTAGCAGAAGATGCACTCCCGTCTCGTACTTGATTCTGAGCATGCACGCTTTTTGAAGAGTCGTAAAAGCATACACACGAACCATTTTCTCGTCGCAAAACAGGCCGACGAGAAACACGACGAGAAAATCGAGAATCCGGATGAGAAAATAGAGAGCAGGTTCTCTATTTTTCTCGTTGAGATTCACGGCAGTTTTCTCGTCGTATAACCATACACACGAACGGTTTTCTCGACAATAAAGCTCTCGCGGGACTTTTCTTGTCGGTCGGCCGTGTGTACGAGGCTTAAGACCCAAATCCTTCCTTTTCTTCCAGGAGGAAATCACCACTGCCCTTTTATACCCAAACAGCCCACCAGTAAACATTAGATCCAATGTCGTTAGCCGACTATCCGAGCGCCACTTCCCAGATAAAATCCCTCCCAGACCAACAGGCCAAAAACACCAGAAGAGGAGAGAGAAAAGACACCATTTATTATTGTGCACAATGTCCTTCAGAACCAGGACTCTGCATAGGCGAATGCTTCCGCCATTACCATACCAAAATAAATTATTAGTTCACTTCCTGCCATTTATCTTCACACCCCTTATGCCTCTGCTTTCTCTGTAACTGACCCTGGCTTGTTATTCGACCACGCTTCTGCCTAACAATTCTGTTTATACCTCTGCCTGATCTGGAACTGACCCTGGACTGTTATTTGACCACGCTTCTGCCTACCGATTCTGTTTATACCTCTGCCTGATCTGGAACTGACCCTGGACTGTTATTTGACCACGCTTCTGCCTACCGATTCTGTACATACCTCTGCCTGATCTGGAACTGACCCTGGACTGTTTGACCATGCTTTTTGCCTGCCTCTTGGACTGATCTTGTACCCTGCCAGTGGACTAGTGGGATTCATAACACAGGGGTCTCACATATGTGAGGGGCTCCAGAATTGTTTTTCTGGATGAAGAAAACAATTGTTTTTGTTTTTCTCATTCCCAGATTAGGGTCTGGAGACTCGAAGGCTTCAAATAGATTTGGGTGGGAGAAGCCTCTACCTCTGTCCCCATTCAGTCCTGAACGAGGCCCTACTTCTGCCAACGGCCTGTAGGACCTATGCCATCATGCCTCTGCCTGTCGCATGAACTGACCACACTACATGGACCTGCCTACTACCAGGACCAATATTTTGGCACTGCTGACAATCTCTGCCTGCACTGACCCTGGACTGTATATGGACAGTATCCCTGCCTGCTGCCTGTACTGACTATGGACAGAATTCCTGCCTGTTGCCTGGACAATTGCATTCGCTTTTGCTGACCAAGTCCCTGCCTGCTGCCTGGACCAGTGCTATCCTCCTGTGGAAAACTGAGCTACTAAACCACAGGTAATCTTTTGTTTACCATTTGCTCAGCAGAATGTATTTTGGGGTGTAATTCTTGGTATGTTCATGCTATGTGTCCCTAGAACACCTGATGGTGTACCTTGCATGTTGGGCCTCTGTATGTGGCCAGGTTGTATAAAAGTCTCACACATTTGGTATCACCATACTCAGGAGGAGTAGCAGAATGTATTTTAGGGTGTCATTTTTGCTATGTACATGCTATGTGTTGGCAATATCTTATAAATGGACAACTTTGCGTAAAAAATAGTGTTTTAATTTTTTTCCCGCATTTTCCAAAAACTTCAGGAAAAAAATGAACCGTTCAAAAGACTCATTATGCCTCATAGATTATACGTTGGGGTGTTAGCTTTCCAAAATGGGGTCACTTTGTGGGCGTTTCTATTGTTCTGGTGCTCCAGGGCCTTCAAAATTGTAATAGGTGGTTGAGAAATGAGATGTGTAATTTATGCTCCTAGAATGCCTGAAGGTGCCATTTAAATATTGGGCCTCTGTATGTGGCCAGGCTGTATAAAAGTCTCACACATTTGGTATCGCCATACTCAGGAGGAGTAGCAGAATGTATTTTGGGGTGTCATTTTGGCTATGTACATGCTATGTGTTGGCAATATCTTATAAATGGACAACTTTGCGTAAAAAAATTGCGTTTTCATTTTTTTCCCGCATTTTCCAAAAACTTCAGGAAAAAAATGAACCGTTCAAAAGACTCATTATGCCTCATAGATTATACGTTGGGGTGTTATCTTTCCAAAATGGGATCACTTTGTGGGCGTTTCCATTGTCCTGGTGCTCCAGGGCCTTCAAAATTGTAATAGGTGGTTGAGAAATGAGATGTGTAATTTATGCTCCTAGAATGCCTGAAGGTGCCATTTCAATATTGGGCCTCTGTATGTGGGCAGGCTGTATAAAAGTCTCACACATTTGGTATCGCCATACTCAGGAGGAGTAGCAGAATGTATTTTGGGGTGTCATTTTGGCTATGTACATGCTATGTGTTGGCAATATCTTATAAATGGACAACTTTGCGTAAAAAAATTGCGTTTTCATTTTTTTCCCGCATTTTCCAAAAACTTCAGGAAAAAAATGAACCGTTCAAAAGACTCATTATGCCTCATAGATTATACGTTGGGGTGTTAGCTTTCCAAAATGGGGTCACTTTGTGGGCGTTTCCATTGTCCTAGTGCTCCAGGGCCTTCAAAAGTGTAATAGGTAGTCAACTAGTTAGATGTGTAATTTATGCTCCTAGAATGCCTGAAGGTGCCATTTCAATATTGGGCCTCTGTATGTGGCCAGGCTGTATAAAAGTCTCACACATTTGGTATCGACATACTCAGGAGTAGTAGCAGAATGTATTTTGGGGTGTCATTTTTGGTATGTACATGCTATGTGTTGGCAATATCTTATAAATGGACAACTTTGCATAAAAAAATTGCGTTTTCATTTTTTTCCCGCATTTTCCAAAAACTTCAGGAAAAAATGAACCGTTCAAAAGACTCACTATGCCTCATAGATTATACGTTGGGGTGTTAGCTTTCCAAAATGGGGTCACTTTGTGGGCGTTTCCATTGTCCTGGTGCTCCAGGACCTTCAAAATTGTAATAGGTGGTTGAGAAATGAGATGTGTAATTTATGCTCCTAGAATGCCTGAAGGTGCCATTTCAATATTGGGCCTCTGTATGTGGCCAGGCTGTATAAAAGTCTCACACATTTGGTATCGCCATACTCAGGAGGAGTAGCAGAATGTATTTTGGGGTGTCATTTTGGCTATGTACATGCTATGTGTTTGCAATATCTTATAAATGGACAACTTTGCGTAAAAAAATTGCGTTTTCATTTTTTTCCTGCATTTTCCAAAAACTTCAGGAAAAAAATGAACCGTTCAAAAGACTCATTATGCCTCATAGATTATACGTTGGGGTGTTAGCTTTCCAAAATGGGGTCACTTTGTGGGCGTTTCCATTGTCCTAGTGCTCCAGGGCCTTCAAAAGTGTAATAGGTAGTCAACTAGTTAGCTGTGTAATTTATGCTCCTAGAATGCCTGAAGGTGCCATTTCAATATTGGGCCTCTGTATGTGGCCAGGCTGTATAAAAGTCTCGCACATTTGGTATCGCCATACTCAGGAGTAGTAGCAGAATGTATTTTGGGGTGTCATTTTTGGTATGTACATGCTATGTGTTGGCAATATCTTATAAATGGACAACTTTGCGTAAAAAAATTGCGTTTTCATTTTTTTCCCGCATTTTCCAAAAACTTCAGGAAAAAAATGAACCGTTCAAAAGACTCACTATGCCTCATAGATTATACGTTGGGGTGTTATCTTTCCAAAATGGGATAACTTTGTGGGTGTTTCCATTGTCCTGGTGCTCCAGGGCCTTCAAAAGTGTAATAGGTGGTTGAGAAATGAGATGTGTAATTTATGCTCCTAGAATGCCTGAAGGTGCCATTTCAATATTGGGCCTCTGTATGTGGGCAGGCTGTATAAAAGTCTCACACATTTGGTATCGCCATACTCAGGAGGAGTAGCAGAATGTATTTTGGGGTGTCATTTTGGCTATGTACATGCTATGTGTTGGCAATATCTTATAAATGGACAACTTTGCGTAAAAAAATTGCGTTTTCATTTTTTTCCCGCATTTTCCAAAAACTTCAGGAAAAAAATGAACCGTTCAAAAGACTCATTATGCCTCATAGATTATACGTTGGGGTGTTAGCTTTCCAAAATGGGGTCACTTTGTGGGCGTTTCCATTGTCCTAGTGCTCCAGGGCCTTCAAAAGTGTAATAGGTAGTCAACTAGTTAGATGTGTAATTTAGGCTCCTAGAATACCTGATGGTGCTCCCTGCATGTTGGGCCTCTGTCTGTGGCCAGGGTGTGAAAAATTCCCACACATGTGGTATCACCATACTCAGCAGGATGTTTTCTGGGGCGTCATTTGTGGTATACACATGCCATGTGAGAGAAATAACCTATTACAATGACAATTTTGTGGAAAAAATAAAAAAATAAAAAACAAATCTTCATTTTGCAATGAATTGTGGGAAAAAATTACAACATCAAAAACCTCACCATGCATCTTACTAAATACCTTGGAATGTCTACTGGCTTGTTCGGTTCGTAAGAAATGAGATAGGCCACCAGTACATTAGGTGTGATCAATTGTTTATGATCCGCACCACAGCTTGTAGACTCTATAACTTTCACAAAGACCAAATAATATCCACTAATTTGGGTTATTTATACCAAAGATATGTAGCAGTATAAATTGTGGCCAAAATTTATGAAGAAAAATTTATAATTTGAAAAATGTTATCACATAAACAAAATAAAATGTGTTTTTTTTCAAAATTTTCCGTATTTTTTCATTTATAGCCCAAAAAATAAAAAACCCAGAGGTGATCAAATACCACCAAAAGAAATCTCTCTTTGTATGAAAAAAAGGACAAAAAAATAATTTCAGTACAGTATTACATGACTGAGTAATTGTCATTCAAAGTGTGAGAGCGCTGAAATCTGAAAATTGGTCCGGGCACGAAGGGGGTTTAGTGCCCAGTTGTCAAGTGGTTAATGTCAAAGCCTCTGACTAGTTTAAAAACCACTTAAGGACCTTAAGGACCGCCCACTGCATATATACTGCGGCAGGGTGGCCCTATTGCACAAAACAACTTACCCGTACAACGTTTCGTGCACGAGTCACTGTGGGTGCGATGCATGGGTCCGACAGCCACGATGTCTGCTGGCCAACCGTGATCGCTCCTCAGAGAGGCAGAACGGTGATCTGCCAGTGTAAACAAAGCAGATCTCTGTTCTGACAGGAGAGTTCAGTGAGATTGTCTGCTCCTTGTGATCAGTACCAGCGATCTCACTGTACTCCCAGTCAGTCCCCCCTTACAGTTAGAAACATCTCCTTAGGAAACACTTAACCCCTTGATCACCCCGAGTGTTAACCCCTTCCCTGTCAGTCTCATTTATGTTGTTTTTTAGCTCTGATCACTGTAATAATGTTGCTGGTCCCAAAAAACGTGTCAAAAGTGTCCGATATGTCCACCGCAATGTTGCAGTCCTTCTAAAAAAATGCTGATCATCGCCATTACTCGTAAAAAAAATTAATAATAATTAAAATGCCATAAATCCTTCCCCTATTTTGTAGACGCGATACCTTTTGCGCAAACCAATCAATATACACTTATTGCAAAACCAAAAATATGTAGAATAATACATATTGGCCTAAACTGATGAAGAAATTTTTTTTTTCACATTCTTTTTCTGGATATTTATTATAGCAAAAAGTTAAAAATATTGAGTTTTTTTGGTTTTAGCACAATTAATAAAAAACGCAGAGGTGATCAAATACTGTATATACTCAAGTATAAGCCGACCCGAGTATAAGCCGAGGTACCTAATTTTACCACAAAAAATGGGAAAACGTATTGACTCAAGTATAAGCCTAGGGTGAGAATGCAGCAGCTACTGTAAGCGGAAAAGAGGGTCAAACATGCCCATTTGCAGCTTCACTGTGCCCATTTGCACGCCTCACTGTGCCCATTTGCGTGCCTCACTGTGCCCATTGCAACCTCACTGTGCCCATCCTCACTGTGCCCATTGCAACCTCACTGTGCCCATCCTCACTGTGCCCATTGCAACCTCACTGTGCCCATTGCAACCACACTGTGCCCATCCTCACTGTGCCCATTGCAACCTCATTGTGCCCATTGCAACCTCACTGTGCCCAATCAGTGTACCTGAAATTCTTGACAGGCTGCGGGCATCCATTCATTGTTTAAAAGTCGCGGTCTCCTCCTGGTCCCGTTCCGTGATAGGCATTTCCCAGAAGACACTGTGTTCAGTGTTCCGCCTATCATGAATGTTCTCTCATCCTCGGACTCAGTTTCCCAGCAGACACTGTGTTCAGTGTTCCCCAATCACGGATGTCTTTTCATCCTCAGACAAGAGGACATCCGTGATTGGCGGAACACTAAACACAGTGTCTATTGGGAAACTGAGTCCGAGGATGAGAGAACATTCGTGATAGGCGGAACACTGAACACAGTGTCTTCTGGGAAACGCCTATCATGGAACGGGACCAGGAGGAGACCGCAACTTTTAAACAATGAATGGAATATAACCCCATTGATTTAAACCTTTTTTGGACATTTATTGAACAGCATATATTGCAATATTGAACTTTTTTGGCACATTTTGGATAGTTTATATATGCACTTGCACTTTATTTTTGGTGGTTTGAATTATTAGCACGTATTAATATTCTGCACCATTTTCATTACCGTACATATATCTGATATTTTATTTATATATAAGTGATATTATGTGACACAGAGGTGTTTATGTGTGATATTTATTTTCTTTAGCGCAAAATCCCCCTTCTTTTCTTTATTATTGGGAAACTGAGTTTGAGGATGAGAGAACATCCGTGATAGGCAGAACACTGAACACAGTGTCTGCTGGGAAATGCCTATCACGGAAGGGACCAGGAGGAGACTGCGACATTTAAACAATGGACGCCCGCAGCCTGTCACCAATATCAGGTACACTGACTCGAGTATAAGCCGAGGGGGGTATTTTCAGCCTTAAAAAAAGGGCTGAAAAACTTGGCTTATACCCGAGTATATACGGTACCACCAAACGGAAGCTCTATTTGTGGGGAAAAAAAAGACCTACATTTTGTTTGGGTAGAACGCTGCACAACAGCGCAATTGTCAGGTAAAGCGATGCAATGCCATATCTCAAAAAATGGCCTGGTCAGGAAGTGGGTAAATCCTTCTGGTCCTTAAGTGTTTAACAGCTAAACAGTCAAGGCTTGCCTAAGACCCCATTCACACAGGGGCGACTCGTCAGGCGACTCAGCTGCCTGACAAGTCGCGTCCCGTTGTGTACAATGGAACTGTTCTAATAGGAGCGACTCAAGTCGTTTTGACTTAGAAAAAGGTTCCTGTACTACTTCGGGACGACTTCAGGGCGACTTCCATTGACTTCAATACAGAAGTCATTTTGCAAGTCACTTTTGAAGTCGTGTGAAGATCGCCCGGCAGAGTCGCGGGACAAGTCGTGCCGCCCCTGTGTGAACCGGGTCTAAGTAATTTAAAAAAAAAAATATTTAACTAAAATCCAGGATTGTATAAACATTTCCTAAATACAAAAATATTATGTAACATATTGTAGATTTTCAAGAAAAACAGTACATATTTGCTCATAAAAAATGCATTAGCTACATTTTTAACTATTTCAAATGTTTTTAACTATGAATTTACAAACATTAACTTGATCTTATCTTGCATGCTTGGTTACATTTTTCTCAACATTTTCTATTGACTCCTTTATTTCAGTTCATGGTAAAATAATTGCTTATTAGTTTTCCTAAAACCCTTTTCAAGTCTTTATTCCTCAGGCTGTATATAATGGGATTCAGCAGCGGAACGACTACAGTATACAATAAGGATGGAAACTTATAAA
Organism: Rana muscosa; assembly: GCA_029206835.1. NCBI lineage: Eukaryota > Metazoa > Chordata > Amphibia > Anura > Ranidae > Rana > Rana muscosa. The sequence continues at coordinate 361,198,334 of CM055118.1, read as the reverse complement.
CGTTCCATGATTGCCCCCTACTTGGCACCAAATAAACACAAACTAGAGTGCCATAATAGATGGAAACAACGGCCATGTGAGAACTGCAGGTTGAAAAAGCTTTCTTTCTTCCAGCATTGGATGACATTTTGAAAATGGTGACTATAATATAAACATATGACACAATGATGATAACGAACGGGATGACTACAAAAAGAGCACTCAGTGATGTCACTTCTAAATGGACAGTGGTGGTATCAGAACAGGAGAGTGCTAGAATGGGATCAAGATCACAGAAAAAGTGGTCAATGATATCTGGCCCACAAAATTGTAATTGTGATATGCTCAAAGTGTGAATTAATACTATTAAAATACTTGCCATCCAGCTTGTGATGACCATTATCCAGCAAACCCTATTGTTCATGAGCAAAACATAATGCAATGGCTTACAGATGGCCAAATATCTGTCATAAGACATCACTGTCAAAAGAAGACTGTCAAAAGTTTCTGAGACACCAAAGAAAAAAAACTGTGTGACACAAGCAGATAATGGAATGAAAGTCCCTTTCATCAAGATAGCATGGAGCATGTTAGGAAGAATATCAGTTGCCAGCAAGATATCTGATAAAGACAGTTGGGTGAGGAAGAAGTACATGGGACAATGGAGGGTTTTGCCATAAAACACCAGTGCTGCGATCAAGAGGTTTCCACACATTGTCAAAGAGTAAATAGTAAAAAAAATAAAAAATAACAAAAATTGTAAATTCCCTGGGATCTGAAAACCTAAAAGGTGGATCACATCAATTGTGGTGTGGTTTTTCTTATCCATAGCCCACAGTCGATACAGAGGTAGCAACCAATTACAATACATTTTATTGGCGCAAGGCTACTGAAATATCATTTCTGATTGATCTCTGTTGGCAGGTCATTTTGCACATTGGCAATCTGAAGAATAAATAGAAAATCTATATGTTTAACTAGGACAAAGTTTGTAAAGTACATAATTTATAGTGGTAAAAAAAACCTCTGCCACAAAAGTCATAGCAAAAGTGAGCTTGATAAGAGAGTCTCAGAGATCCTAAAGCATTCACAGCAATTTTTTTATTAATTACCTTTCCTTTGGTGATAAATTATAATTATTTTAACAAAAATAATAATAACTGCAAATGTTTCTTGGCTAGATGCTAAATTATTTCATAACAGTGTTTGGTCCCTTTTATATATAACTAGATAGGATCATGTGATACCATTGGGAATATAAAGTATTCAAGGATATTTTCATGGGATTTATTGTTACTGGTATATAGGGAAATTATTTGTAGACAAATTTTCCTGTAGACTAATAATTTAGTCCTGGGCCTGGTACAATAGGGCTGGCTGTACTGATTTATCAGTAGCCCTGCCTGTGGGTACCCAGCAGGTTACTAGAAATTTTTTTTGCACCAATAGGAGGATGGACAGACCAAATGATGAACGAGTCCAAATAATTTTTTTTCTAAAGCCTCGTACACAAGACCGGTTTTCTCGGCAAGAAAACTGCTGGGAGAGCTTTTTGCCGAGAAAACCGTTGGTGTGTATGGTTTCTCGTCGGGAAAACTGCCAGGAATCTCAACGAGAAAAATAGAGAACCTGCTCTCTATTTTCTAGTCAGGATTCTCAGCAGAGTGTTTCCTGCCGAGAAACCCGGTCGTCTGTATGCTTACCTGTCCAGGGAAACCCGTGCATGCTCGAAAAGACTTTGACGCATGCGCGGTAGCATACAAAGGCAGTGTAGGGTGTAGCAAGATGGCGGCGATGGCATCGAATGTGACGAGCGCCGGCTCGTCGTAGTCAATGACATCACGCGTTCTTGCCATTCAAAAGAACAGCGGTTACCTCCTCCTCCCGCCTGTTTCTGAGGCGGTGAGTTTGGGGGACTGGGGGGCATCCACGGCGCATCAACGTCACGTACCGTCTCTCACATGTCACGTCAGTTGGCGTCATGACGTGGGAGACAAGTTTTTTACCATGCAGCCGCTGTAGCTGGGCAGGTTGTTCTCTGTTGTGGGCGGTGTTTACCGCCATGGCCCCTCCCTGCACGTGTTGAGCCGCGTGACATTGGTACGAGTTAGTGTGCGGATGTGCGTGGCGTGAATATATTACACTTCCCGCACATAGCCTTTCCTGTCACAATTTTATTAGACGCCACACTGCACAGAGATCCTCCACTCTCTTGTACACTATTAAGGTAACTTTTTATGCCCTTGAATACGCTAGTAGCTTTTCATTATTATGAATACAATATCCAATCCCTAACATGTATTACATCTTTTTATCCTTAGATTTCGTGTTAGTTACTACTCACCACCATTCTGGCGTATAACCAAGATTGACGACTTGTGGTTCTACCTGGGGGGCTCCATGCCTGCGCCCCAGAAGCTTGCAGCTCTATATTACCTCAGCTTCCGGGACGGACACCCTTTGTGGCCCCGGTCCCACAATCAACATATCCCCAGCATCAACCTTTTGTATGTAAGTATTCAGGAATGGCACATCTGCCTTTTCCTGATACGCTCAGTGTTTCACTTGATTAATTTTACCTCATTCTTTATAGATATTCGTGAACATCGCCCCTGATGAGTGTTTAATGACACAAAACGCGTCGGTAAATTAGGATGCCCACACACTTGTATCAACTATCTACATGGTTCACTATTTATCATGCAATATTGTTTTTAGCATTTTACATTTTGATATTCCATTACATTGTGCCGCCCCTATGACATGTATATATATGAATTCATGGGAATTATCCATTCATTTTCCATATTGTCATGTGTTTCCAAGTCGATATTATCATGTATCCTTGATGTCTATGTGATATATGCAATTTTATGTGTATCCTTATGACCCAGACACATTTTTTATTATTTCGACACCATTGACGTTTATTGTATATGTCTTTTATGTCATTAAACATATTTTTCATTTTGCATACCCCCACTTTGTTGAGAGCCTCATTTAAAGTCCCAAATTTCCCTTTCTATATTACTAATCCTGGTGGGTAATCTTAACGGTGTACTGGACCCTATTGATAGGCATCCCCCCTGCTATGGGTCTTAGATGCACTGGGTCCACATTATTAAACTTTAAAGCAGAGGTGGGCTGGATAGACCCCTGGTGTCTCCACAATGCAAAACAGAAACAGTTTTCGTGTTTCTCTAAAACCCCCCTGTCTCTCGCACAAAATGATTTGTGCCTATGTACACCCTCAACCTCCCCTCTTATAGAGGATATCCAGTATTTGATTAGAAGTATTTCAGACCACTCCCCTATCCTAGTACATTTAATTGCCAGACCTGCCACTACCTTGCCAAGGGGCCCCATGGAAGCTTAACACTTTTCGTTAAATCTTTTTACCTCACATGAGAAAATCAGGGATGAGCTTTCAGACTATTGGCGGAGAAATGCGGATCACCCAAATCTCAATGAAGCTTGGGGTGCCTTTAAAGCGTTCCTGAGAGGCATATTTGTTGCAGAGGTTAATTCAATCAAGAGGAATACTAATGCTCCGAGGGATCAGGCTGCTCAGCTGGTGAGACGTTTGGAGGCAGAATACATAGCTGACTCAGCAGAGGGCACTAGAGAGGCTTGCATAGCAGCTCAGGACGCAGTGCATCATATAGATACATCTAAAGCAGATAAGAAATGTTTTTTTAACAAACAGACCTTCTATAAAGAGGGGGAACAAACAGAGAAACTGCTAGCGAAAATAGTAAAAATCGCACCAGACTTCCCCGTCCATTGGGGCCCTGCATACCAGAGTGGGACAGGTGGCAAATACCTTGACCACTATTATGCGGGAGCTGGTGGAATTCTATTCAGACCTCTACAGTTCCAAACAAGGATATTCACAGGGGAAATTGCAGGACTTCTTACACAAGATTGAGCTGCCTTGCTTAACCGAAACTCAGAGTTGATTGTTGGATGCACCTACCCCTTTTGAATAAATTCACTTAGCGGTTAACTCTTTCCCTAATTCTAAGGCCCCTGGGGATGATGGCATCCTGAATGAGGTATACAAACAATACGGGGACACCAGACTACCACACTTATTCAAAACTGTCAGGGAATCTAGTAGACCAGACTGTGTGACTACACAGAGGAGATCAAAAACCCATGTAAGTGAAAAAAAGGTGTTTATTTAAAGGGCGACAAACAAGTGGAAACAACCAGTGCACGACTAACAACAAATAGTATATACAAATAAAGGGGAGATACCGGAATCGTAAACAAGCCAGGCCGAAGGTCATACACAAGGGGATTTCAGCAGATGGGTAAGGGCGGGGAAACAACAGGACAGGGAGAGGATGAATGGACAGGCTGCAGGGCAGGGATCCAAAGCAATCAGGAGTAGTGATGAGCCGAACACCCCCGGGTTCGGTTCGCACCAGAACCCGCGAACGGACCGAAAGTTCGTACGAACATTAGAACCCTATTAAATACAATGGATGCGAACGTTTGAATTCTAAAGTGCTAATTATAACAACTATTATGCATGTTATTGTCCTAAAAAGGGTTTGGGAACCCGGGTTCTGCACCAGGGGACATGTATCAATGCAAAAAGAAGTTTTAAAAACGGTCGTTTTTCGGGAGCAGTCATTTTAATGATGCATAAAGTGAAAAAAAAAAGTCAAATATTCCTTTAAATATCGTACCTGGGGGGTGTCTAAAGTATGCCTGTGAAGTGCCACGTGTTTCCCGTGTTTAGAACTGTCCCTGCACAAAATGACACTTCTAAAGGAAAAAAAAGCCATTTAAAACTGCTTGCGGCTTTAATGTAATGTCTGGTCCCGGTAATATGGATGAAAATCTTTAAGAAAAATGGCATAGCTACCCCATGACCCCCCCCCCCCCACCCCAGCCCATTACCAGCCCCTTTGGGTCTTGTATGGATATTAAGGGGAACCCCGCACATAAAATAAAAAAGGCCCTATATACTCTGAACAGCCATATACAGGCGGTGCATACAAGACAGGGACTGTAGGTTTGTTCTTATGTAGAATGTGTTTGTAATTTTGAACAGGTACATTGTTGAAGTGTAGCTCCAGCCCAAAAATCTATTTTTAAACTTTTTGGAAAACATAGGTAAGGGTTATCACCCCTGTAACATTTGTTTTGCTGTCTGTGCCCCTGTTCAGAACATTTCACCTCACTTTCCGTCCCAATGACAACTGTTTTTGAAATGTGGTGTTTTTCTTGAAACAAGGATTGCTGATAAAGCATCAGTACAGAGGAGACACCTTTCTCCCATATTTATTCTTACAGGAGAGAATTTTCCTTCCTAGTGGTAGATTTCCTCTCACTTCCTGTTGTCTTCTTGCGTTTGCAAGTAGGAGTCGTTTGTAAGTTGGATGTTTGAAAGTAGGGACCTGCCGTATATACTCTGCAGAAATAGGCCCCTTAGTTGTTGGTGTTGGCACAACACTGTAAGCACTCACAGTTACTCTTGGTTGGTGCTGGAACGCCCTGCTGTCAACTATTATATCAGGAATTTTAATTACATATAATTGTTGAACAGTGGTAGTAAAAATTGGGCCTTTGATGGTGGTGCTGGTGCCACAACACTGTAAGCCCTGACAGTTACTCTTGGTGGGTGCAGCAATGGGCCCTGCTGTGAATTATTAGATCAAGAATTGTAATTGCATGCCCCTGTTGAACAGGGGCTGAAAAATTGGGCCTTTCGTGGTGGTGGTGGTGGTGGTGGTGTTGCCACAACACTGTAAGCCCTCAGAGTTACTCTTGGTGGGTGCAGGAATGGGCCCTGCTGTGAATTATTAGATCAAGAATTGTAATTACATGCCCCTTTTGAACAGGGGCTGAAAAATTGGGCCTTTCGTGGTGGTGGTGGTGGTGGTGGCATTGCCACAACACTGTAAGCCCTCAGAGTTACTCTTGGTGGGTGCAGCAATGGGCCCTGCTGTGAATTATTAGATCAAGAATTGTAATTGCATGCCCCTGTTGAACAGGGGCTGAAAAATTGGGCCTTAGGCACTGGTGGCACAACACTACAACCCCTCACATATACGTTACTTGGAGCACAGCATTGAGCCCTGTTGCAAAGTATTGCTTCAAAAATTGTAATGACACGCCCCTGTTAAACAGGGGCTGAAAAATTGGGCCTTAGGCACTGGTGCCACAACACTCCAACCCCTCACAGATACTGTACTTGGAGCACAGCAATGAGCCCTATGGCAAATTATTGCTAAAAAAATTGTAATTACACGCCCCTGTAAAACAGGGGCTGAAAAATTGGGCCTTAGCCACTGGTGGCGGCACCCATAAACAAAAATGATCTTCCAAGCTATCATCATCAATCGTATCATTGAGGACTCGGAGGAGGAGGATAGCCAGTCAACATAACAGCACAGGCACTCAGCATCAGCATCAGTCTTGAAGGGATGTGACATGTTAAAATCAATTAGTCTGTTATATCAGCATCAGGTGTGTGGTAGCTGGTGGTGATCCAAGACTGGTTCATCTTGATGAAAGTCAGTCGATCAACCGAGTCGGTGGACAGGCGCACCCTGTGATCCGTGACAAATCCTCCAGCAGCACTGAATGTGCGTTCCGAAAGAACGCTGGATGCAGGACAGGCCAGTAGCTCAATTGCATACTGTGCAAGCTCTGGCCAGTGATCCATCCTCAAGACCCAGTAAGCCAGAGGATTTTCGGTGGGGAAGGTGCCCAAGTCTGACCTTGCCCCTAGATATTCCTGCACCATGTTTATCAGACGCTGGCGATGGTTGCTGGAACCGATCATACTTTGGGGCTGCGGACTAAAGAATTGTCTGAACGCATCGGTCAGACGGCCACCTTCCCCACCGCTCCTTCTTTGACTGGCCGAAGCCTCAGCAACTCGTTGTCCAGGACCAGGAGTTTGTAACCTCCCAGTCTCTGGGAACGCGTTGCACAGACCTTTCTGCAAGGCCTCCCGGAGTTGTCTCATCCTCTGCTCCCTCTGCGAAGGTAACATAAGGTCCGCAACCTTACCCTTGTACCGTGGATCAAGGAGAGTGGCCAGCCAGTAATGGTCCCTCTCCTTGATCCGAAGAATACGAGGATCCTTCCGCAGACTTTGCAGGATCAGGGAGGCCATGCAGCGTAGGTTTGCTGAGGCATTCGCTCCGGAGTCCTCTGGGTCACTAAGGACGACATGATCCGCAGCCACCTCCTCCCAGCCACGTACAAGTCCACTGGTTTCTTGGGACTGTAAATCATCCCTAAAAGACTGCTGCTGATGATGCTGAGTGCCAGCCTCCACCTCCATGCTGACACAATCCTCCTCCTCCTCCTCCTCCTCTTCCTCTTCCTGTGCGATGGGTGGGACAGAAGGAACACTGTCTGGGTAAAGGGGGCCTTGAGAGGCAAGGAAGTCCTCCTCTTCCTGCCTCTGTTCTGCCTCAAGTGCCCTGTCCATTATTCCACGCAGCGTGTGCTCCAACAGGTGGACAAGAGGTACAGTGTCACTGATGCATGCACTGTCACTGCTCACCATCCTCGTGGCCTCCTCAAATGGTGCCAGGACAGTGCATGCATCCCTGATCATGCCCCACTGGCGTGGAGAAAAAAAAACAAGCTCCCCTGACCCTGTCCTGGTGCCGTAGTCGCACAGGTACTCATTGATGGCCCTCTGCTGCGTGTGCAGCCGCTGCAGCATGGCCAACGTTGAGTTCCACCTGGTGGGCATGTCACATATAAGGCGGTTCTTGGGAAGGTTCAACTCCTTTTGCAGCTCAGCCAGGCGAGCACTGGCATTATAAGATCTGCGGAAATGCACACAGACTTTCCTGGCCTGCCTCAGGACATCCTGTAAGCCCGGGTACCTGCCCAAGAACTGCTGCACCACCAGGTTAAGGACGTGAGCCACACAGGGCACATGGGTCAGTTGTCCCTGTCGGAGGGCGGAGAGGAGGTTGGTGCCATTGTCGCAAACCACCATTCCTGGCTTAAGCTGGCGTGGCGTCAACCACCTCTCGGCCTGGCCCTGCAGAGCAGACAGGACCTCTGCCCCAGTGTGGCTTCTGTCCCCCAAACACACCAGCGCAAGCACGGCATGGCATCTTTTTGCCTGCGTACTTGCGTAGCCCCGTGAACGGCTACGGAGCACCGCTGGTTCACAGGACAAACCACAGGAAAAGGCCATGGAGGAAGAAGAAGAGGAGGGGGTGGAGGAGAGAGGTGTGTCACAACCAGTAGTAGCATTTTGGAGGCGTGGCGGTGGAACAACCTCCAACACTACTGCACCTTGTCCTGCATCCTTCCCAGCTGCCAAAAGAGTGACCCAATGGGCCGTGAAAGAAAGGTAACGTCCCTGTCCATGCCTGCTGGACCATGAGTCAGCGGTAATATGCACCTTACCGCTGACCGCCCTGTCCAGCGAGGCCAAGACATTGCCTTCCACATGCCGGTAGAGAGCCGGAATAGCCTTCCGTGAGAAAAAATGGCGTTTGGGAACCTGCCACTGAGGAACCGCACATTGCACAAACTCACGGAAGGGGGCCGAGTCTACCAACTGAAAAGGCAGCAGTTGAAGCGCTAGCAATTTAGCCAAGCTAGCATTCAACCGCTGGGCATGTGGATGGCTGGGAGTGAACTTCTTTCGACGGTCCAGCAGCTGGGGCAGGGAAATTTGCCTGCTAGAATCGGACGTCGGTGTACTGCTAGCAGAGTGGCCACAAGTACTTGGCTGTGACACACCTAATTCTACACCTTCATTCCTCTCAGTGCATGTTTCAGAGAGGACTGAAGTTATAGTGGGGTTGGAGATCCCAGCTGATGCGGTGCAAGGAGAGGTCCGCTTTGTTCTTTGGTGTGGGTCTTTGAGGTAGGCTTGCCAACGAGCTGCATGGCAGGTCAACATATGTCTGGTCAGGCATGTGGTACCCAAGCGGCTGATGTTTTGGCCACGCGATATACGCTTGAGACATATGTTGCAAACAGCAGCTGTGCGATCTGATGCACTAGCCTCAAAAAAGGCCCACACCAAGGAACTTTTTGAATGACGGGCAGAGGCAGCGCCCTGCACAGGCGGAGCTCTGCGGTGTGATTCCGTCGGTGTACTGCCCTTACGCTGGCCACCAAAGGGCATCCTGCCTCGTTGGAGATGTGCCTCCTCCTCATCCTCCTCCTCCTCCTCTCTCCTATTAGGCACCCACGTGGAGTCAGTGACCTCATCATCCCCTCCCTCCTCATCACTGGAGCCAATCTGGCAGTATGCTGCAGCTGCTGGAACATGACTGCCAGATTGGTGTCCTTCTTGAGCATCCCCTCTGTCTGCTCTCACGCTACTGCCTTCCTGTAGCTGGGTTTCATCATCAGACCCTTCGAAACGCTGGGCATCCTCCTGGAGCATGTACCCAACACTGTGCTCAAACAGTTCGGGGGACTCCTCAGGAGGAGGACATGGTGGGTCTAGGGAAGGAGTGACTGATGATGAGTCTGACATTGATACCAGGGAAGAGGACGCTTTGGCAGCTGCTTTGCCAGTACCCTGAGCCTGGGTGAGAGAGGATGAGGAGGAGGAGGAGGGCTTGGTCATCCACTCTACCAAGTCTTCGGCATGATGTGGCTCAACATGTCCAGCTGCCGAAAAGAAGGACAAGCGTGTCCCATGGCCATGTGCTGATGACAATGCACCGCGTCCACGACCAGCACTGTTGCCCCCAGACACAGAGCCTGCTTGCCCTCTTTTATTGCCTCCTGACTGTCTGCCTCTCCTTGTTTGCCTTCCAGACATTCTAATAGATGGCCTGCAGGGAGATGGGAAAAAAGCAATAAGGGCTACCTTCAGGTGTCCTTCTCTGTCCCTTTACTTAAGGATTTCTAAATATGGTTGAGGATTATTGCTTTTGCACAGAATAGCACAACGACAATTTCCCTGACTGTCCAAAAAACAAGGATTTCAAAGATGGTTGATGAGGAATGCTTTGGCACACTATAGCACAAGGAGAATTCCCCTCACTTTCCTTCTTTGTCCCTAGAAACAAGGACTGGCACAGTGAAAGAAACTGACACTCTCCCTACCTACAGTTTTCTGTCCCTAGAAAAAATGTTTTTTTAAAGCACACTATAGCACAAGGAGAATTCCCCTCACTTTCCTTCTTTGTCCCTAGAAACAAGGACTGGCACAGTGAAAGAAACTGACACTCTCCCTACCTACAGTTTTCTGTCCCTAGAAAAAATGTTTTTTTAAAGCACACTATAGCACAAGGAGAAATCCCCTCACTTTCCTTCTTTGTTCCTAGAAACAAGGACTGGCACAGTGAAAGAAACTGACACTCTCCCTACCTACAGTTTTCTGTCCCTAGAAAAAATGTTTTTTTAAAGCACACTATAGCACAAGGAGAAATCCCCTCACTTTCCTTCTTTGTCCCTAGAAACAAGGACTGGCACAGTGAAAGAAACTGACACTCTCCCTACCTACAGTTTTCTGTCCCTAGAAAAAATGTTTTTTTAAAGCACACTATAGCACAAGGAGAATTCCCCTCACTTTCCTTCTTTGTCCCTAGAAACAAGGACTGGCACAGTGAAAGAAACTGACACTCTCCCTACCTACAGTTTTCTGTCCCTAGAAAAAATGTTTTTTTAAAGCACACTATAGCACAAGGAGAAATCCCCTCACTTTCCTTCTTTGTCCCTAGAAACAAGGACTGGCACAGTGAAAGAAACTGACACTCTCCCTACCTACAGTTTTCTGTCCCTAGAAAAAATGTTTTTTTAAAGCACACTATAGCACAAGGAGAAATCCCCTCACTTTCCTTCTTTGTCCCTAGAAACAAGGACTGGCACAGTGAAAGAAACTGACACTCTCCCTACCTACAGTTTTCTGTCCCTAGAAAAAATGTTTTTTTTAAAGCACACTATAGCACAAGGAGAATTCCCCTCACTTTCCTTCTTTGTCCCTAGAAACAAGGACTGGCACAGTGAAAGAAACTGACACTCTCCCTACCTACAGTTTTCTGTCCCTAGAAAAAATGTTTTTTTAAAGCACACTATAGCACAAGGAGAATTCCCCTCACTTTCCTTCTTTGTCCCTAGAAACAAGGACTGGCACAGTGAAAGAAACTGACACTCTCCCTACCTACAGTTTTCTGTCCCTAGAAAAAATGTTTTTTTAAAGCACACTATAGCACAAGGAGAAATCCCCTCACTTTCCTTCTTTGTCCCTAGAAACAAGGACTGGCACAGTGAAAGAAACTGACACTCTCCCTACCTACAGTTTTCTGTCCCTAGAAAAAATGTTTTTTTAAAGCACACTATAGCACAAGGAGAAATCCCCTCACTTTCCTTCTTTGTCCCTAGAAACAAGGACTCGCACAGTAAAACACACTGACACTCTCCCTACCTATCCTTCTCTTTCCCTAAACTAAAGGAATCCAGGTTAAGCAAGAAAGAAATAAATGTCACTGTCCCTGCCTATGCTTGTCTTTCCCTGCTCCGGAACACACTACACTAGGCCGCCGTGCTGGCGGCCTTTTATAGTGTGGGGCGTGTACTAAACACCCTCAGCAATAATTGGCCACAGGCATCCTGCCTGTGGCCAATCATTGCTCTCCTCGCTGCCGGCGCTGTGATTGGCCAAGCATGCGGGGTCACAGTGCATGCTTGGCCAATCACAGCGCCTGGATGACACTGCGATGGCGTAGTGCATTGTGGGCCGTTCGCGTCACTCGAATTTGGCGCGAACGGCCCAAATCGTTCGATCTTCGTCGAACGATCGAACAGCCGATGTTCGAGTCGAACGTATGTTCGACTCGAACACGAAGCTCATCCCTAATCAGGAGGAACAGGCCCAGGAAGGGCTTGGGATAGGGATCAGATCGGATCGGATCAGGTCAGGTAAGATACAGGCTCAAAGTCAGGATCACAGGCTCAAGGTCAGGGAGAGAGATACCAAGGCGAGCATGTGAGGGCTCGCCGGGTATTTATAGGACTGCAGTGATTGTCCTCATGTAACAGCTGAGCGGAGGAAGTGCTGCCTTCCCCACACTGCCGGAATACACCCGCTGGTGGATACCAGTACTACGGCCCATGGATCAGACAGTACCACCAGCAGGTGAGATCCTCCACCATAGATACTGGCTGCAAGGAGACACCTGCTGGTGGACACTAGTACAGCAATCCATAGGACCAACAGTGCCACCAGCGGGTGAACCCTTTCCTGACAGTACCCCCCCCCAAAAGGAGCGGCCTCCGGACGGTCCAACCAGTCTTAATTGTCCATAGTGTATGGCAAGGCTCAAAATTGAAAGTCCTGAGCTACTAGCCAGGGCTTAAGAGTTACTCGCCACCATTTTCCCCACCCAGCCCCTCCCCTGCCTTGCTCCTAAGTCTGCCCCTAAACACGCCCTCACAAATTATCTCATGAAATTACACTGTTAAATGTTTTATGCAGAATTAGGCTAAAAATAAATATTAACAACAACAACAACAACAACAACAGTATTAACATAAAGCATATTTCATTGATCTGACTTAGATAAATAAAATAATGACAAAATATGATTGGCTGTTAAAGGTACTGTACCCCAGTACAGTGGAAAAAAAATAGAAAAAAAAAAGCAACTGGAATGCATCCGGAAACGCATAAAAAATGAGCATGCAGAAATGCATTTGGAATGGATCTGGAGGTCACTTTTGTGGTGTAATTGAGGACTTAAATCGAGCTGCCTCCTTCTAAAAAAAAGCATCAGCATGAAAAATGAACAACAAATGCACAATGTCGCACTACAAAAACGCACTGGTTCACAATAGAATACATGCATTCCCATTTTGACAGGGCGCATGAGAATATGCAAAACGTAGCGCAAGCACAACTTTCTCATTGTGCCGCACCAAACCGCATGCTACTGAGGTTACCATATGGCCTTGGTGGCTGCAACTGATGTGTTTTGGGTGCCATTACAAATAATTGGTTATGCGTGCATCTCTCAAGGGCAGTGCATTAACACGTGGTACAGGAAACCAGCATGAAATGTGATTTTGCCGCAACGCGTTCTAGTGTTAACTGGCCCAACACTAATTTAGCAAGCTGTGCAGTGTCACAAATAGAAAGGCAGAAGTAGAGGGGGAGTTTCACTGACAAAAATACACTTTTACTGCACAGAAGTGAGTTGCCATTTCTGCTCCAGCTATCATCAGACTGGATGTAAAGTTTTCCATTGACATGACAGGTTGGAGTGCAGAGGAAGAAATCCCTGACCTGGAACAAGATTGCAAATACAGCTCTGAATGAGGACATGCCATATAACTGACCTCTAAGGACTCCACACAGGAAGCCGCTAACATTTCCTCTCATGTCACTGATGAAGTTCCAATGAATCGTAGCTTTGGAGACACCTTATTGGTATCTGGTTGCCATGGGTAGAGCGGTGGTCAGTCTGAGTTGTGGTGCGTTCACCTCCCCGCCTTCCTGCCCGAGCCGAGCAGACACGCCCCCCGCCCGAGTCAAGCTGAGCTGAGCCTGCCAGCCCCCCTGCATGAGCAGACACGGCCTCCACCCGAGTCAAGCATAGCTGAGCCAGCCCGCCTCCCCGCCTGAGCAGACACGCCCCCCGCTCAAGTCAAGCCGAGCCTCCCCGCCTCCCCGCCTCCCCGCCTGAGCTGAGTGCACCCTCCCCCCGCTCAAGCCAAGCCTCCCCGCCTGGACCCGCCCCAGCCAAGCCAAGATAAGCCAGCCCACCTCCCCGCCTGAGCCAAGCAAGCGGACCTGCCTTCTGTCCGAGCCAAGTGACCTGCCATGCTAGTACGCTCGCCCTCAACATTTTTTCACTCGCCAAATGCGAGCAGGCGAGTGAAAATTTTGAGGGCTGGTCTATGGCATTGAGTAGCACAAAGGATGAGGATACTTCAGGCTGGTCATCAGGCACTTTAAACTGTACAAGGGGCAAGTCCAAGTGGACAGCGGGCACATCCGGGCAGGCAGTGGGCACATTGGGGCAGGCAGTGGGCACATCCGGGCAGGCAGTGGGCACATCCGGGCAGACAGCGGGCACATCAAGCTAGGCAGCAGGTACAGGGACATCAGGCTGGGCAGCGGACAGGGGCACGTCAGGCTGGGCAGCAGACAGAAGCTCATCAGGCTGGGCAGCAAACAGAAGCTCATCAGGCTGGGCAGTAGACAGAAGCTCATCAGGCTGGGCAGCAGACAGAAGCTCATCAGGCTGGGCAGCAGACAGAAGCTCATCAGGCTTGGCAGCAGACAGGAACACATCAGACTGGGCAGCAGGCTACTCAGGCCGGGAAACGGACACCACAACCTCAGGCCAGGAAACGGGCACCACAACCTCAGGCCGGGATGCTGGCTCTGGCTCTTCAAGCTGTAACACTGGCACTTCGGGCTGGAACACTGGCACCTCGGGCTGGAACATTAGCACCTCGGGCTGGAACACTGGCACCTCAGGCTGGAACACTGGCACCTCAGGCTGGAACACTGGCACATCGAGCTGGGAAGCAGGAACCGAGACATCATGCTGGAAGGCAGGCACCGGGACGTCAGACTGGGTAAAAGGCACTGGGACGTCAGACTGGGTAGCAGGCATAGAGTTGGCAGATTTAGGTGGGCCATCAGGTTCAACTGGCAAGACCGCAGGCTGGAGCAGGTTGGTCGGTGTGGAGGCAGGTTGGGTTACTGGCAGGATTGTGTGGGTCGGAAAGAACTTCAGCTTCTTTCTTGGCTTAGCCACTTCAGATTTGTAAGTAACGGGAGGACTGTATGAGAAGGATGTAATAGGGCAAAAGAAAGGGCTGGAATACGGTAGAGACATGGGAGCAGTGGCCGGAGGAGATTTTTGTGGAATTGTTACAGGTGGAAGGGAAGAGGCAGGTGGATTGAAGGCAGGATAAGTGCAGCAAGTAAAGACTGGGTAATAGTACTTGGTGGGAATCTGTGTATACTGGGCTGTAGCTGAGGTTGCCATGGGCGATGGGGAGGTAGGTACTTGGGAAGGCAGATGACCAATGGCAGGGTTGGATTGTTGTGGCTTGGCTAAATACAGGAGATCTGACCATGCCTGCAGCACAGGTTGAACAAAAGCTGGTTCACACACACCCTGTTGAATCAGAGACTGCACTGAACCAATACAATCGGATAACATCTGCTGGGAACAAGAGAAATAATGTTCATCGAAAGAAGGCGGATCATCCTCTAATAGCCATACCAGGGACTCAACTTGGTCACCATTGAAGGGAGAAGAGAAATCATCACTTCCTTCAGGAATGCATGACAGGGCTGGCTTTATACAGAACCGGATTAACGGCTGAACATCCTCAAACTGTATATAACCCTGATCCACCAAGGAATGAGCTGATCGGATGGTCTCCATCAGCTGGTCACTAGTCCAACCTTTTAAAATCTGGTGACAATATTCATCATCCTCTGCTGCCAGCAGAGAATAGTAAATGATTTCATCGAAATCCATATCAGCAAAACGCACAACACCAGGATGGTTCCTCTATGCAGCCACGTCTGGTCTGGGATGGCCTTGGTATACTGTCAGGGAATCTAGTAGACCAGACTGTGTGACTACACAGAGGAGACCAAAAATGCATGTAAGTGAAAAAAAGGTGTTTATTTAAAAGGCGACAAACAAGTGAAAACAACCAGTGCACAACTAACAACAAATAGTATTTACAAATAAAGGGGAGATACCGGAATCGTAAACAAGCCAGGCCGAAGATCATACACAAGGGGATATCAGCAGATGGGTAAGGACGGGGAAACAACAGGACAGGGAGAGGATGGATGGACAGGCTTGAGGGCAGGGATCCAAGGTAATCAGGAGGGTCAGGTCCAGGAAGGGCTCAGGATAGGGATTAGGTCGGATCGGATCAGGTCAGGTAAGATACAGGCTCAAAGTCAGGATCGCAGCCTTAAGGTCAGGGAGAGAGATACCAAGGCGAGCATGTGAGGGCTTGCCGGGTATTTATAGGACTGCAGTGATTGTCCTCATGTAACAGCTGAGCGGAGGAAGTGCTGCCTGCCCCACACTGCCGGAATACACCCGCTGGTGGACGCCGGTACTACAGCCCATGGATCAGACAGTACCACCAGCAGGTGAGATCCTCCACCATAGATACTGGCTGCAAGGAGACACCTGCTGGTGGACACTAGTACTGCAATCCATAGGACCAACAGCGCCACCAGCGGGTGAACCCTTTTCTGACAAAAACCTTCAATGCAGCAAGAGACAGCCAGTGTATTCCAGACTCAATGACACAAGCCAATATAGTTTTACTGCTTAAACCGGGTAAGGACCCTCTACACCCAGGCTCCTATAGGCCGATTTCTTTATTACAGACCAATATAAAAATTTTGCAAAGGTGTTAGCACTACAAATTAATAAGGCAATATCATCTATCATACATCCTGACCAGTCTGGTTTTATACCAGACAGATCTACAGCCAATCTTATACCAGACAGATCTACAGCCAATAAGGCAAGCTCGACACTATTTAGAAACCCTGGGACCGGTAGAAACATATGGACGGACACGGACAAGATTTGAAGAATATTGTGAAAGAGAGGAGCCCCTACTACACGTTATATCTAAAATGTATGTATTGTTGACCACACTCCCAGATGACTTTAAAATGGAATGCTTGGGTAAATGGGAGAGGCCATACCTTCTCTCCAGCACAATGCCAGAATATAATAGATTTGTCTTTAAAATCTTCAAGGTGTACGAAAATACAGGAATCAAATTATAAAATACTAACACGTTGGTACTATACGCCATTGGCCTTAAATAAAAAATTTCCAGAACTCTCCGACAGGTGCTGGAGGGGATGTGATGAAAACGGGACAATTTACAGAATATTTAATCTCACAGGAACCAGATTTCTTTCTGTTACATAATACACAAATTCTACAGTACCTAAAAGATATACAAATTTGATTTTGTGCCACTTAATAAACGCAGCATAAAGCTGTATTGCAACAAATTGGAAGGACCCAAAAACCCCGGTGGTATCTGAGTGGCTTAAGAAAGTTAAAAGGGTAGGAATAATGGAGAAATTGTTACCTACAACATTAGATAGAAAGGAACAAATTAAAGACATTTGGGCTCAATGGGAGGTATACATACAATCAGAAGAAGGTAAAAGGCTATTAGTAGAGTGAAAAGATGTGTCACATTGGAGAAGTCAAGGAAGGGAAATTTCCTTAATTATATAAAACATTTTTTTTCTTCTCCTTTTTGGGGTGTGGAGAACTATGGAGAGCGAGGGAAATGGGTATGGGGTACAGGGGAGGGTTTGGGATAAGGGGGAAGATAACAGGGGAAGAGAAAAATGTGGAGATAATTAGATAAGAGGTTAGGGCAAGACCTTATGTAGGACAAATGAGGTCTTGCTGGAGTTACATATATGCTAAATCAATATATTATGGACAATGGATAGACTTAAGTTTTGAAGGATAGAATGTAAAGAAATTATGTTTTTGAATTATATTTAGAAGTTTAATAGTTATAATATAAAAAAGCATAGAGCTAATTTTTTTTGAATTATCTCACAAAGTCTAAAGATATACAGTATGTATATATGTATAAACCCTGTTGATGAAAATAAATAAATAAAGAATTATATAGATCTACATCCATTAATTTGCAACGCCTGTTTGTTAATATGCAGTCCCGGGCCGATAATGAGGGGGATAGGGCACTGTTGTCATTAGATGCACACAAGGCCTTCAACAGCGTTGAGTGGCAATACCTGTGGGCTACAATGCATGAGTTTGGATTCGGACCCATATTCCTCTCATGGGTAAAACTACTCCACACCTCCCTGAAAGTGGTAATCAGAGAAGCAGGTCATGTATCCTCACCTTTCCCATTGCATAGAGGAACCCGACAGGGCTGCCCCTTGTCCCCTCTCCTTTTCACCATAACCATAGAACTGCTGGCCGCTATGATTCGATCTAACTCCTTAATAACCGGTTTTAAATATGGTCAGATTCATGAAAAATACTGCTCTATGCAGACGATACTATGTTATTATTAGGCAACACTGCAGGATCCCTGAAGGAAGCCATGATGGTCATAAAAAAAATTGGAGTATTTTCAGGCCTGGTGATCAATTGGACTAAATCCTCGATCATGCCAATAGATTCAAGTCCTGGCAGTTAGGGACCCACTCCATGACATCCCAGTAACCTCTCAATTTAAATACCTAGGAGTTTATGTTACCCCGCAACCACAAGACTATATTTCCCTCAATCTCTTCCCATTATTAGGCCGCATTAGGGACAAAATTAAAATATGGTCTAAACTAAAGATGTCAGTGGTTGGCAGAATGAACCTCACCAAAATGATATTTATGCCACAACTTCTCTACATATTGCAAAATACACCAATGGTAGTTTCACTTAAAATATTCCACATTATTAATTTCATGTTTCGTTCATTTATATGGCTTGATAGAACCCAGAGGATTAGGTTAGAACAACTCCAGGAACCCAAGGAGGCGGGGGGGCTTGCCCTACCCAATACTTGGCTCTATTATTTGGCAGCCCAGCTCCAACACATTGCCCAAGCAATACTAAAGGAGATTAGCAGTTTAGAAGTGAGGGGGGTAATAAAGATCCAACTATGGCTCTTCTCAAACATGTCACATGAACGCATAATGTAGCTACGGGACTGGAGGCATTAGCTTTCGCAAAATCTAACAAACTTTTCCCTACGTATGTTTTAATGCAAAAACAGCTACAAAATGTTACTGGCTTTACTGGATATAGCCCTATATGGGACAATAGATACTATGAGGAACTACAATCCCTTACATGTGCTGCAAGGTGGAACTCCTACGGTGTCACACACTTGGTACATATCTTCACTGGCGGTAAACTGTGCTATTTTCTAGACTTGCAGACTAAATTTGGGTTACCCGAAACAATGTATTTTATGGGTACAATCCCCGGCTCCTGTCTTCCACTACATGGCAGAAGTATCCCACTTTAAGGGCTTTATCTCCAGATCTTAATTTATGCTAAGGTCGATATTTCAAAATAACTTTCCAGCCAGAGTAATTAGTGACAGGGGCAAGTTTGAGGAGGACCAATGGGAAGAAGTACTATGTAATATACAATTGTGCTCTCTCAATACAGCACAACATTTGTCAGAGCTTTATATAGTGTTGCGGGTACATTTTACACCAGCCAGCCTGTATAGGATGGGCATACAAGAAAATTCTGATTGCACTAGGGGTTCTAGAGACCATGGGGACCTTATCCATCTATTATGGCGCTGCCCAAAACTACACCTCTACTGGATGGGAGTTATTGCAACCATTAATCAAGTATTTCAGGTCAGTGTTCCACTAGACCTCAAACAGTGCATTCTAGGAATCCCAGATGACCTTCCAATTGAGGACAATCCTAAACAGGCGATCATAAGAGCTCTTTTCCAAGCCCGTAAGCTTATTCTTAGAGGTTGCAAGGCGACTGAGCCTCCTACTCTGAAGTAGTGGATAGCCTAGATGGAAGTTACCTTGCAATTAGAAAAATAAATTTTACAGCACTGCGGCCGCCCTGGTAGATTTGATATGATATGGTCCCCATGGTTGAACACACATGGCCTATCTCCAGTAGACCTAATTCTTGACAAATATCTTCTTTAAATCCCACTGTCAGTGTAATTTGGGGGGAGTGTCTGTTTCTACAGGATGGTACATATGCAAATATGTTGTGGTTTGGGGGGCAGGGGAGGCAGGGTTCCTACTAAGTATTGTCATCTGTGGATGGTATGCTTCTGAATTCATGTACATGACACAGTTATAACTTGAACCTGTAGTCTTTGTATATTTCCTATGTTTTTTCTCAATAAAATCCTTTTTTGAGTAAAAAAAAAAATAGCCAGAAGAGGCTTGCTGACGAGCAGGAAATGATCGCCAGGTGAGTCACTGTGGAACGATGAGTACTGGCCATTACCCGACAGCTGAGCAACCTGAGCTCTGAGAAGGGAGGGCTAAGCCCAGCCCTGACACTCAGAAACTTGGTCCTAAGTTCATTGGACCCTTCAAAGTAATTGCAGGAATTAATCCTGTGGTCTACAAACTTAAACTACAACCTTCTATGAAGATCTATCCTCTTTTTCATATGGCTCTTTTAAAGCCTTTCAGAAGTAATTATTTTTCTGGTCGTACACATCCCCCACCAGACCCCTTCCAGGTGCAAGGGGAAGAAGAATTCATATTGGATACATTTCTTGACTCCCGTATCCATCGTTGTAAACTACAATACCTATTCAGATGGAAAGGCTATGGACCACAGGAGGATTCTTGGGAGCCTGAAGAGCACGTTTATGCCCCTAGATTAATAAGACAATTTCACCAGAAATTTCCACAAAAACCTGGCCCTAAGACATCCAGTGGACATTCTGGGAGGAGGGGAGCACTGTCAGGACCTGGGCATGAACCTGGGACCTCTTCTGTGTCTGGAATAGACACTTCTTGCTGAGCTATCTGGGATGCTGGACAGCTTACTGCCTGATCTATTGGATAATCCTGCCTGATCCAGTGGACAACCCTGCCTTGTGTCTTGATTGCTGTTGAACCTTGAACTCCTTGCTCCTCCCATGAGCTTCCCATATAAGCCTTGCCTCTGCACTTCCTGTAGCCATATCATATTACTGTGGTCTGATCCTGCATACTACTTTAGCTACTTATTCATTACTTTTACATCCATTATGTTTCTTTAACCACTTGTCGACCGGCTCACACCGATATACGTTGGCAAAGTGGCACGGCTGTGCAAAATCGTCTAGGAGTACGTTGCCACTTTTAAAACCCGCCAGAGGGCGCGCGACCGTCGCCGGCCATGCGTGATCGCGTGCATGAGAGCCAGCATGGGGATTTGTGTGTAAACACACAAATCCCTATGCTGTCACAGGAGAGAAGACAGATCGTGTGTTTCTACTAAGTAGAAACAGCGATCTGTCATCTCTCCTAGTTAGTCCAATCCCCACACAGTTAGAACACAGTGAGGGAACACACACTTAACCCCTTGGTCGCCCCCTAGTGACATTTACATGTCCCTTCCCTGCCAGTGACATTTACATAGTAATCAGTGCATTTTTATAGCACTGATCGCTCTGTAAATGTCAATGGTCCCAAAAATTTGTCAAAAGTGTCCAATGTGTCTGCCGCAATGCCTCAGTCATGTTAAAAATCACAGATCACCGCCATTACTAATAAAAAAATAAAAACAATAAAAATGCCATAAATATATCCCCTATTTTGTAGACGCAATAACTTTTGCGCAAACCAATCAATATACACTTATTGTGATTTTTTTTTACCAAAAGTATGTAGAAGAATACATATTGGCCTAAACTGAGGAAGAAATTCTTTTTTTTATGTATTTTTTTGTGGATATTTATTATAGCAAAAAGAAAAAAATATTGCTTTTTTTTCAAAATTGACGCTTTTTTTGTTTATAGCGCAAAAAATTAAAACTGCAGAGGTGATCAAGACAAGCTCTATTTGTGGAGAAAAATAAGACAATTTTGTTTGGGTTCAACGTCTCACGACTGCGCAATTGTCAGTTAAGGCGACGCAGTGCCGAATCGCAAAAAAGGGCATGGTCAGGAAGGGGGTAAATCCTTCCGGGCTGAAGTAGTTAATATACAGATCAAATGGATAATTTTTTTTAAACCAAAATGTGTTCCTATTTAAACCCTTAGTAACCTCTAGTTTACCCTAAACTATCAGCACTAATTAACTAATTTCCCTCCTTCTCCCCTTAACCATTAGTTTCAGGATGATTTTTTTTTTTTACTTTTTCTTTTTCTTATTAAGAACATTTTATATGTTTTGTTTTATTTGTAATTTTTTTTGTTTCACATAAAAAGAAATAAAAGCAAAAATAGTATTTTTCTTTTGATTATAAATAACTTTGCAATTCTTTGTACAAAAATCATAATTATACTGTGGTTTTAAATAAGAGAAATATTAGAATAAACGTTATACTTTCTTTTTTTTAAATCTTAATTTTATTTGTTTTTTTTTCAAGGAGGAGACAAAACAGTAAGCAATGATATGCAATACACAACTATACTGAGTCCACATCTAAAATGTTAAAATTGAAATCAGTATGTTGTACACAATTGCAGGTAATTCGGTTAATCGCCAAGAAAAATAAAGAAAAAGAGAGTTATTGGCAAGACAGTGAGGGTAGAGCACATTTGAGTGGTAAGTTAGGTAATAGAGAGTGGTAGATTCTATTACTGGATTAAGCATGGGTCGGACCCCTGGAGATTAAGAAGATAACTATACTAATACTTTCTATCTACAGTGACACACAACTGTTTATACTAATGCCGCGTACACACGGTCAGAATTTCCAACGGGAAAACGTCCGTCGGAAATTCCGACGGAAAAATAGAGAACATGCTCTCTATCTATTTTCCTGGGCATTCCCCAGGCGTTTGTTGTTATCTGCTTTAGCCTTCCAATGCTGCTTACTGTTATGGCCAGCTATAGATGAGGGCGGTGGACATGTTTTTGTTTTCACCTGTGGTGCTTGTATTGGTCCAGCAGCGCACCAACACCTTTGCTGCCATTGTGCTATGCTGGGTGTTTGGTGTGCTCCTGTACCTTTTAAGGAGGGGTGGCTCCCCTTCATTCCACCTGTCCTCATCTAACCATCAGAATGCATGTGCCTCCATTGTGGGGACACTCACAGTTAGTGTAGGACCACAGATTCCAGGGGGCCTTGGCGCGGCTCTGTGGCTCACGCATGCGTTTGCAAATGCGTACGGACAAACCCCTGTTTTTAACGCATACTGTTAGACAGGTTAATTGGTTGTCAGCTAGCTGGTCGGTAAGTATGCTTGGTTTTTTCCTGGGCATTCCCCAGGCCTTTGTTGTTATCTGCTTTAGCCTTCCAATGCTGCTTACTGTTATGGCCAGCTATAGATGAGGGCGGTGGACATGTTTTTGTTTTCACCTGTGGTGCTTGTATTGGTCCAGCAGCGCACCAACACCTTTGCTGCCATTGTGCTATGCTGGGTGTTTGGTGTGCTCCTGTACCTTTTAAGGAGGGGTGGCTCCCCTTCAGTCCACCTGTCCTCATCTAACCATCAGAATGCATGTGCCTCCATTGTGGGGACACTCACAGTTAGTGTAGGACCACAGATTCCAGGGGGCCTTGGCGCGGCTCTGTGGCTCACGCATGCGTTTGCAAATGCGTGCGGACAAACCCCTGTTTTTAACGCATACTGTTAGACAGGTTAATTGGTTGTCAGCTAGCTGGTCGGTAAGTATGCTTGGTTTTTTCCTGGGCATTCCCCAGGCCTTTGTTGTTATCTGCTTTAGCCTTCCAATGCTGCTTACTGTTATGGCCAGCTATAGATGAGGGCGGTGGACATGTTTTTGTTTTCACCTGTGGTGCTTGTATTGGTCCAGCAGCGCACCAACACCTTTGCTGCCATTGTGCTATGCTGGGTGTTTGGTGTGCTCCTGTACCTTTTAAGGAGGGGTGGCTCCCCTTCAGTCCACCTGTCCTCATCTAACCATCAGAATGCATGTGCCTCCATTGTGGGGACACTCACAGTTAGTGTAGGACCACAGATTCCAGGGGGCCTTGGCGCGGCTCTGTGGCTCACGCATGCGTTTGCAAATGCGTGCGGACAAACCCCTGTTTTTAACGCATACTGTTAGACAGGTTAATTGGTTGTCAGCTAGCTGGTCGGTAAGTATGCTTGGTTTTTTCCTGGGCATTCCCCAGGCCTTTGTTGTTATCTGCTTTAGCCTTCCAATGCTGCTTACTGTTATGGCCAGCTATAGATGAGGGCGGTGGACATGTTTTTGTTTTCACCTGTGGTGCTTGTATTGGTCCAGCAGCGCACCAACACCTTTGCTGCCATTGTGCTATGCTGGGTGTTTGGTGTGCTCCTGTACCTTTGAAGGAGGGGTGGCTCCCCTTCAGTCCACCTGTCCTCATCTAACCATCAGAATGCATGTGCCTCCATTGTGGGGACACTCACAGTTAGTGTAGGACCACAGATTCCAGGGGGCCTTGGCGCGGCTCTGTGGCTCACGCATGCGTTTGCAAATGCGTGCGGACAAACCCCTGTTTTTAACGCTTACTGTTAGACAGGTTAATTGGTTGTCAGCTAGCTGGTCGGTAAGTATGCTTGGTTTTTTCCTGGGCATTCCCCAGGCCTTTGTTGTTATCTCTATCTAAGTCCATCAGAATTTCCGACAGAAAAAATCGGACTTTTTCTGTCGGAAATTCCGACCGTGTGTACGCGGCATAACAGTGGTCAAAGTATCCAAAAAAAAAAAAAACTTTTGTTAGATAATATCACAAATAGAAAGCCCCATTTGTCCTAAAAATCAAACAAACAAAAACTCTAAGGCCTCGTACACACGACCGATTTTCTCGTCCAAAACAGTCAAGAAAAGTGCCGCGAGAGTTTTTTTGTCTAGAAAAACGTTCGTGTGTATGGTTTTACGACGAGAAACTTGACGAGAATCTCGACAAGAAAATAGAGAACCTGCTCTCTATTTTCTCGTCAGGATTCCAGATTTCCTCGTCGTGTTTCTCGTCGGCCTGTTTTGTGACGAGAAAATGGTTCGTGTGTATGCTTTTACGACTCTTCCAAAAGCGCGCATGCTCACAAGCAACTATGAGACGGGAGCGCATCTTCTGGTAAAACAAGCCTTCATAATGGAGAGAGCACATTCGTCACGCTCATAAATATTTCATAGTTTAAATGTTCTGCATTGAATTCTTCGTTAGAATGTTACATTAATCAAAACGAGTGACCTTCTTTTGCTGCTGATATTCACACAGAGTTCTGCCTTATTTTTAACCTTTTTCATGCTGCTCTTTATAAGATTTATGTGTATTATATCGTGCAAGTTTTTAGGAATAATTTAAATGGTTAGATTTTTCAAAATGATGTTAATTATAATTTCTCAATGTTTTGATAGCGATCTCCCATTTAATTTTCGAATCTATATTTTTAAAATTTCACACCATGTTTTTGAGCTAATCAGATTTATTTATTCTTTTGGGGGGGTGATATCTGTGCCTTTTATTGTCAGTCAAATGTATCTGCTTACTCCAAAGCTTGTTTTTTTTATTTAAAAATACACATAGTCAAGTATGAACTTAAACAAAAAACACATTTATTCATGTTTATAAATTAAATAAAGAGAAGGCAGCGCTGGAGAAGCTGCTGCCATTTGTGCATCCCAGGGACCCCAGAGCACACAGCAACCCTGTGTGGACACTAAAATTGGGAGCTTGAGAAGGCCCACATTTCAGAACACAATCTGATGCTGGCCTCCCAGAGGTCAGGAACAGCAGCAGGTGAGATATATGTCCCAAGTGTGTGGTACTACAACAGGCTGCCTTCTGTCCGACCACAATGAAGCAAGGCCATCACTTCCTCTTCTTCCTGGCAGCCTTTCCTGCAGCCTTTCCTGAAGCCTTTCCTGAAGCCTTTCCTGCAGCCTTTCCTGCAGCCTTCCTTCTTTGTTTGGCTGGAGGCTGGCCCACTGGAGGGGTACTCCTGTCAGGAGGAGGAGGTGGAGGTGTAGCAGAAGGGGGTGGGGCAGAAGAAGAAGGTGGAGGTGTAGCAGAAGGGGGTGGGGCAGAAGGTGGAGGTGTAGCAGAAGAGGGTGGGGCAGAAGGTGGAGGTGTAGCAGAAGAGGGTGGGGCAGAAGGTGGAGGTGTAGCAGAAGGGGGTGGGGCAGAAGGTGGAGGTGTAGCAGAAGAGGGTGGGGCAGAAGGTGGAGGTGTAGCAGAAGGGGGTGGGGCAGAAGGTGGAGGTGTAGCAGAAGGGGGTGGGGCAGAAGGTGGAGGTGTAGCAGAAGGGGGTGGGGCAGAAGAGGAAGGTGGAGGTGGAGGTTGAGGTTGGGTCAGTTGGGCCACCTCACATATGGCGGTATTGGGGGTAATTTGCTCCATCACCCCCTTGTTGAGCAAGGTGATGAGCAGGGGCTCGCATAGGAGGCGTTGCTCCATGCTCATCACCTTGAACTTAGCCTCCACTAGGCCGGCAATGGCCTCTTCAGGGGATGTGGGCTCCTTGAGGGTGGCATGGGCCTCTTTAATAAGGGCCATTGCTGCCTCACTGGTGGTCCTGTCCCTCCTGCCTCTTTTGTGAAGCCGGATGGGAGGCACCTGGGATCTGGTGCTTCTCCTTTGCCCTGCCACCTCCTGTCTGCCACTGGGCCCTGCCACCTCCTGTCTGCCACTGGGCCCTGCCACCTCCTGGCTGCCACTGGGCCCTGCCACCTCCTGGCTGCCACTGGGCCCTTCCTCCTCCTGCCTGACAGTTTCCAGACCCTCCTCCTGGCTGATTTCATCCTGTGTATGAAAAAGGAACATAGTTTAATATGTTGGTTTAATCTTTGCATCAAACTTTGTAATCCTGATGGAAGCAATTAGAATGTAAATGCATAGATCCTTGCTTTAAATTTACCACTACATCAGCTTGACTATTTACCACACAATTAAGTGCAGAATAATGTCTACAGATCATGATTTCACTTGTGGAATACAAAATAATGTATGTTTCTCATCCTGACATATTTGGGAAACATTAATTTTATCCCACTACATTTTCAGTTAATACTATACCTGGCTCCAGATCAGGATCATCCAGGATGGCTGCCTCCTCTTGCTCCAGAGAAGGCTCAGGTTGGCTGCAGGGAAGTCTGGGGGGAAGAGTGGAGAGTGATGGTCTTGGCTCAATGTGGTCATCCAGGAAGGACATCCTGCTGTAGTACCACAAAATCGGGACATAAACATCATCTGCTGCTGCTCCTGACCTCTGAGAAGCCAGCACCTTAGAGCGTTCAGTCCTGTAGGTACCTCTCAAGCTCCCAATTTTAGTGTCCACTTGTTTTGCTGTGGCTGTGGGCACCTTGGTATGCACAAATGGGAGCAGCTTCTCCAGCGCTGCTTTTCTCACCCCTTTTTTTTATGGATGGGGTTTTTGGTCTCCCACAGAGCTGGCAGCTCCCTTACCCGGTCAATAAATTCCACCAGGAACTCTTTGTCGCTAATAAAGACATTCATATTGTATCTGCAAGTAAAATAAATTATATTTAAATAATGTGAGGCAAACAGTCTAACCTCCTTCACATCCTAGTCACCATATATATCCTCCACCAATCTCAAGACAGTATAGGCCAACAATTTTTACAAGTCTCATAAAATCACATACCTTCGTTCGCACGTCCGTCACTTGAACTCCTCTCTCCGCACACCGAACGTACTATAGTCACATGTGTGTTTGCTATATACACACCACGCATGCGTCCAAATTCGAACACGTCGCTCCGCACACGTCGCCCGCCCATGATGTTCTAACTAACATCTTTTCCCCGCCCCTTCTCTTTCGGCGCGCAGACAGATATGGCGGAGTTACAGCAGGTGTCTGATAATTCTGCAACTAGCGAGGAGACAAGCCCGGAGACCGAGGGCACGTCACGATCAAGGAGGAGATTCAAGGCATCGAATATGTCTTTGGCGGAGATGGCGGAGATGGTGGACATCTTGGTCAAGGCTGATTATGATGCCAAGCATGGGCCGTATAGCAAACCAAATAGAAGGAAGGCCAAAATCCTCACTAAAGTTGTGAAGAGTCTGAGGGCGAAGTTCGGGGTGAAACGCTCAAATGAGCAGCTCAGAAAGAGGTGGTCAGACCTCAAACTGAGGGAGCCAGACCAGTTGAGGATCATAAAGAGGATGCTCGCTAAAAGTAAGTAAAATGACGACCTTTGTGCTATTAATCTTTTTAGAAACTGACATTTTTTTTGTTTTATCATATTGGACTCCCTTCCAAAATGTAATATTTTGAACTAGTTTGGGCACAGTAATCGTTCGTTACGTTACCGACACTTCGTTCGGCCACTATCCGCGGTTTTGGCTTATTTAAGAGCCACAAAAGTAATTAGACATCTGCCATTTTTGATCAAGTATTGTGGATAATTTTTAAGTCTAGATGATGTGTTTGTAAGGAGAATGAAATGCAAACTTTAATCAGTGTAAAGGAGAGGACACTTAGCAGCTGCTTCCACATCTGTACTTTGGAGCACTATAGTGTGGGCCACCAGACCCGCCTTTTTTGGGTGTCCCACACAGGTGCATCAGAGTTTATTTGTGGTGCCTCCATGTCCAAAAAATTACATCCAAATGTGAATACTAAACATATTTGGGGTCATAAATAATGCATTTTTCTTTAAATTCCGCACAAACACACACTTGTACCCCACTTCCAAACAATTTAGCCTGTTTTTAGTTTAACAATGAGATTTTTACAGTGTGATAAATAGACCTTTGGTTTTATTCTCATAGGGGAGAGAAGACTGGGAGGAGGACACTCCAGGGAGCACATGCACCCCACAACTTCCAAGTAAACCCCAAACTCCCAAAGATCCACAACCGAAAGATGTGCAGGAAGTTGAGGTGGAGGAAGGAGAAGTGCAGGAAGGAGAGGTGGATGACGTTGTGGATCTGGTCACCACAACAGGTCAGTATCTGACACCACAGCTTAAGGTAAGCGAGGTAGGCCTGCAGAGTTTTATTAATTTTTTTTAATGGTTTTTAGGGGATGGAAATGTTGTAAAGGATAGCACACGGTTCTCTGCTGACAGTGCCCTCCGCCTCATCCAACAAGTGATGGAATGTAGCACGGAACTGGACCTAATTAAACAAAGAATCCATGTGATGGAACAAACATTTAAAGACATTCTCGATGTTTTGGGGGGAATTCAATAAGCCATCCAAACACATTTGTTTTTACATGTTTGTTTTTATATTTTTTCTAATTTTTTGAGTAACAAAGCAGCCAAAAATTGAATATGCACACAGTGTGTGAACATGTGCTATCTGCCATCAGGGGATATCCATGTACGTCTTTTGTGGGTGCAACCCCTTCCTCGTATCAAAAGTCGGTGAACTGAGGAAGGGGATGCACCCCCAAAACACGTCCATTGATCACCCCTGATGGCAGATAGCACATGTTGACAATAGGGATCAGGATTGTAAACTTCCTATTTGCAAAAAAGTAAAAATGTGTGCATATTGAATTTTTGGCTGGGCAAGGGGTGCAGGACCCCATATTAGGACGGGCACATAGAGACATAGTTTGTGTAACTGAATGTCTCAGATTGCTCAGAGGTATCCAATGTTGTCATTTTAGAAATGCAAGTGGTATTTTTGTATTTTCATAAGCCAAAATTTGCCGGGTTGTGGCCAGGCCAACCCCAAAGTAAAACAAAAAAAAATGTGCAGAGAGTAAAATATTTGACCACAAACAACGTGTAGCTTCTTTTTATAATACTCTCTAAGCTTATTTGGTTCTTTTGTAAGGTAACATAGTGAAATTGGTTGTTATTTACTAAAGTAAAATACACTTGCCACTACAAATGCACAAAGACAAACTAGGAGACAGGAAAGAACAAATAATTAAAGGTTTAAACAAGATTTTTATTGGGATACTTAGACATAGGCTGGCATAGGAATTGCCCCCCTACCCGTGAAATACTCCATGTATTTGTCCCGAACCACACGGGCATTTTGGGGGGCAAGCCAAGACGGGCAGATTCCAGGCCCGGAAGGGGATTTGCAGGGGAAAGTCCAGCCTCTGGCAAAACTGAGGCCATATAGGAATTAGATTTTTGGCTCAGAAAGTTGTGTAGCACACAGCAGCATAACACTACATAGTTTATTTTGTAGTCCGCCAAGTGGATGGAAGTCATAAAAAGGCGGAACCGGCTGGCCATTATGCCAAAGGCATTTTCAACGACTCTTCGGGCCCTGGCCAGCCGGTAATTGAACACAATCTTCTGTGGGGTCAGGGTCCTCTGTGGAAATGGCCTCATAAGATGCCGTCCGAGTCCGAAGGCTTCATCAGCCAAGAAAACAAAGGGGAGTCCTTCAATATTCCCTGCATCCGGTGGCAATGCAAGGTCGTCACTCTGGAGACGGAGGGCAAACTCCGTCTGGATGAAGGATCCCCCATCGGACATCCGGCCATTCTTCCCTACATCAACATAGAGGAATTCATACCGTGCTGACACCACCGCCATCAGCACAATGCTATGAAACCCCTTGTAATTGTAGTAGTAGGATCCAGAACGGGGTGGCGGCACGATGCGGACGTGCTTCCCGTCTATGGCACCACCGCAGTTGGGGAAGTCCCACCGCGTGGCAAACTCCGATGCCACAGTCTGCCATTCCTGTGGCGTGGAAGGAAGCTGTGGAGTGAAACAAGATGAAATAATATTAGAAAAACAAAGGCATACATTACAAGGAAATTCTATCCCAAAAAATTAGAGACCAACATCAATCTAATTATACATTTATTAAGGTGTGTAAAAAAAGTATAATGGAAGGCTCATTTATCATATTCATCACCCCCTCTGATGGGCCATTACTAAATTATTTTGGGGGGGGGAGATGTGTTTGGCCACAGGATAGCATTGCAGTGGCGGTGCATCCAGAGTGGGCGCTGGAGCACTGTCCCCTCTCTCCTGTGCCCATCACTCAGAACAATACATAGGTTCATGCGTTGCATGAACCTATGTATTGTCTATGCCGCACACTATTCAGGTGGATGGCCTCTTGTAAAGCGACCGACATATGAATAATTGCGGCATTTAGGGGGTTAAAATTGCAGAGCAGAAACAGGTATTAAAATAGTCTTGCAAATTACAACCTGAGGGATGTAATTGGCTTCCTCAAAGAAAAATCGGGGACGCAAGGAGGGGGGCATTCCTTGTGTAAACACTGACAGGCTGCTCTGCCAATCATGTTCACCAAGTCTGTTTAATGGTAACATGATTGGCTGATGCAACATGAAGGGAAGGAGAAGACATCAAGGACAGAAGAAGGATGGCGCTGACCACAAGAAGGTAAGTGCAGGGCTGGGGGGAAACTGGCTGCATTAGAGGGGACTAAATGGCTGCATTGGAGGGGACAACTGGGGGCGTTTATTAGGCAACAGAGCAAAAAAGGAGGAAGTTTATTTCCGAAATTGGGGTTGGAACCCCCCAACATTTGGAGGAACAGGCGCCCCTGCTGGAAAAGTTAGTGAGGGGAAATATTTAGGGAGGATAAAAAAGGGGCAATCTAAAGCTTCCAACATGCATGGGGACAAAGGGGACATTCTCAGCATATTACAATCATGGTAATTAGGGAAGGATGAAAGAAATACAATACATTAGCATACATGTAATACATAAAATGTGATGTTAAGGGAGAAAACTTACCCTAATATAGTCCTCCTGCAGGACTTGTATAATAGCAGAACAGGTGTCTGGGATTATGAGGCCCAGAGCCTGGGGGGAGATGCCTGTGGTGAACTTCAAGTCCTGAAGACTTCTCCCTGTCGCCAGGTAACGCAACGTGGCGATGAGCCTCTGCTCAGCACTGATGGCTTGCCGCATAACGGTGTCCTTCCTGGTAATATAGGGGGACACCAAAGCCAACAGTTCCTGAAAAACGGGGTCAGACATCCTCAGAAAATTCCTGTAGTCCTCAGGATTATTCTCGACGATCTCCCGCAGCAGAGGCATGTGGCAGAATTGGTCCCGCTGGAGCAACCAATTCTTGGTCCATGAACTCCTCCTCACACCATTCATGGACTGGTCTTGGTCCAAAACAAGCAGACCAACACCAAGCGCACGCACAGCACGAACTCGACGACGAGAACGTCCAGGCGACATGGCTAGGAAACGGTCGTCTAATCAGAACGTACAGAACAGAACGCACTTTAGAACAGCAAGGCCTATGAATAACGAACTGAAATTCAGAAACGAACAGGCAAGAACGCACTGTAAAACAGATACGACCTGCCTAGACGCCCTGAAAGTCAAGATACGAACCCACAAGCACAAACTGAACGGCAGAAAACGATCTGAAAAGTACGAAGACTGAAAAGCGTGAATCGTCTCTTCCCAAACTTTTACTTCACACGCGGTAACACGAGATCAGCAAAAGCAGCCCAAGGGGTGGCGCCAAGAAAAAAGATCTTCCCCTTTATAGTGCCGTCGTACGTGCTGGACGTGAGCGCAGAGAACCACGAGGAAATTGGAAAATGACAGTGTGTACGCATAGAAAGCTTGACGAGAAAATCGACAAGCTTAACAAGAATCTCGTCGAAAAAAACGACGTGTTTTTTACGACGAGAAAATCGGTCGTGTGTACGAGGCCTTACATACAACTTTATTTCTTAAGTAATGACAAAGTTATTGCTGAAGCAATGGTCTCATAGCAGAAATGTACAAATTGCTCTGTTCTTTAGGGTGTGTACACTTAAAATTGTTTTTAACATATTTTATTGTGGATTGTAAAAACATGTTTCTTCCTTTATACAGCTTCCTAAAATACAAGAGCCTTTTTTTATTTTTATGTTAATTCCTTTCTTCTTATGCACGTTTTGAAAATTACCAGTTAACTAAATGTATGTCAGTATCATGCTTTAGATGTGATTTATAAGATTCCCTGTGAAAACATTACATACAGTAGTTATAAGCAATGACTTACATAATCAGTTTATAGTTAAAATGAATAATGATATAAGTCATGACATATTTCTAAAAAGTTCAACTTGAATAACTCAATAAACTTTTATTGGGGAAAAAAATGGCTTTAAGAATTATTGTTTGACAATATTGGACTAATGTTACTGAACAGAATTATGTTTATTCTGTAAACTAATCAAATAGAATAGCTAAGATTATACACAAAGCAATGGTATTGATAATATTGTGTAAATATTGCCTATTATATTTTTACATTTTTGGTAACTTGTCATAATTTAATTCTGTTTCAGTCTGAGGAATCGAATTAATCATTTGAGGAATCGTTAACAATACCTTAGTTAATCATAATTGTACTGCGGTTAATCAGTTTTGGAAACTTATCATCATTTAATTCTGTTTTTTTCTGAGGAATCTAATTATTCATTTGAGGAATCTTTAACAATACCTTAGTTAATCATAATTGTACTGTGGTTAATCAGTGTTGGTAACTTGTCATCATTTAATTTTGTTTCATCCTGAGGAATCAAATTAATCATCTGAGGAATATTTAACATTATGTTAGTTCTTTTCATGACATTTCAAAACACCTGCAGACAGGTATTCCCAGAAATGAGACCGGTGGGCTCTATTATTTTCTAATGAACTGTACATTGCAAATTATCTTTTGTCTAAATTTACACCTTGATAGGGTGTCGGGGGCTTTGTATGAATTATGAGACTCAATCTAGTTATTAGCTTGTACACACATTTCTCAATGCATCTATTCTCTTGTTTATCTAAAGATATAAATGCTAGTTTAGGATTTAACACATTACAAAACTTACAAAATTCTAGGTGTAATTGTTAAAAGCAAATCCTATTATTTAATGTTATATTTGATGATAATAATATTTCTTTTGACATCACTATCTACTAAATTGTGTGTTTTAATATAGCATAATAATATTATTATTATTATTATTATTATTATTATTATTAAGTATTATTATTATTATTAGTAGTAGTAGTAGTAGTAGTAGTGGAAGTATATAATAATACTAATACTACTACTACTACTAAGAATAGTAATAATAAAAATAATACTACTAATAATAATAATTCTTATTATTATTCGTATTATTATTAATATTATTATTAGTAATTAGTAATTATTAGTAATAGAAGGAATAATAAAAAGAATACTAATAATAATAATAATAATAATTCTTATTAGTATTACTATTATTATTAATATTAGTATTAGTATTATTTTTATTATTAGTATTATTATTAGTATTATTATTATTAGTAGTAGTAGTAGTATTAATTATTGTTATTTACTACTAAATAATAATAGGTATTATTATTATTATTATTATTCAGACATATTACGGAGAACTATACAATGCAAGTAAATTACAATCGTTATACAAAATACATTCCAAAACATAAACAAATCATTTCTGAGAGTGTTGAGCCCCTTAAAACCGATCTTGGAGGAACTAGATGCTATTATACATGCAATTTTCCTTAGGCTCGGTTCACATTGGATGCCTATACGTCTCCCAGAAGGGGTCCTGTGTGTCACCGTTTCAGGTATGATTTCAGCCCAAATTTTGGGCTGAATTCAGACCTGAAACGGACCAAAAGACGAACAGGGCTCCTGTGCAAATTTGCACCGGAGCCGCATCGGAGATATGTGAACCCGGCTCCATAGAGAGCCGGTAAAATTTTCCTGCTATTGCGAATTAGATGCAGGGATATAGCATCCAATTCTCAATAGTGTGAACCCGGCCTCATTGCACAAATACAACACAAATGTAAAAAAAAAAATCATCAGATTATAAATTATTTAAAAAATACAAGGAATAAAAATGTATGCATAAGAATGCATGTTCATACAAATTTTTATTATATATACAACATTGTATATCACCACCCTTAGCTAATTTTTTTGTGATAAACCGGAAGAGCACTAACAATTTTTCTCCATACAGATTGAACTTCTGAAGTTGATATTGTACACAGGGAAATGGAAATATCCACTACTTGGAAACAATAATACCGACATTGCATGTTTCAGTTTATGCCTTCAATTCAGACAAAGTGGTATAAACAGGACTACTTTATAGTGCATGTGTAGCTCAAACTTTTGTTAGTTTTGGATAGAGCAGGAAAGGGTTAGAACAGCTACAAGTTTATTTTTTGCTACTTGTTTCCCATTTTGGAGACCCCCTTTCACTTCCTCTTCTGAAAACGCCACATGAAGTGAGCAGAAATTTTTCTAAAGGGATAGAAATGCTCTTCTTAGACAACAGAACAAGGGTACCCATTGAAATATTTTGCCTATATTCTTGTTCTGGTGATAATTGTAAAATGTTGGATTTGCCATCAATTTCTGTCTCAATGAAAATGGTCCCCAGGATGAATATGAATGCTTAATACTGTTTATTCTGTTGTAACATGTATCAATAAAAGCCTGATAGAGGTTCTAATTCCTTATCATTCTATCCAAACAAATTAAAAAATGCAGTCACCATTTGGCTGACAATTTTCCACTATGGCTTAAGTTTTGTCTGATTTAGCATAAATCCACATATGGCAGATTCCCTTTGAATGTTGATGGCATATTGCCTGGTATGGCTCAGGAAGGGGGGGGCTCACACTCAATGCCCCTTTTTTCATAGCCAGCCAGACTGCATGCCTAGATAAATATCTGGTATTGATTTTGAGATGGGCTCCATTCCTCCTTTGTTCTTAAAGGGGGCAGTACAACATTTTTTTGAACTTTTTAAGGAAAAAAACAGACTGGGGTCCCTCTCAAAATCCAATCCAGACCCTTATTTAGACACTTAACCCTTCCGTTGTAAACCATACTGCGGATGTACCCTAGCCACTTTACAAACACAGTGAAGCTGGCAAGGAACCTCCATGTAGCGGAGGCCATAGGTGTACCCTGGCCACTTTGTTTACAAACACAATGAAGCTGGCAGGGAACTATGATTTATCAGAGGTAGATTTTCCTGTACTGGTGTGTGTTTTCACATGCAGGTTAAGGCATTTTCCAAAACATTATCATTTAGAGGATTTGGGAATTTTTAGAGAGTAATTTATCCTAATTGTTTTATAACATGACAAAGAAATAGAGGGATAAAGCCACTTTATGGCATGGGAAGGTCACACATAAGATGTACAATCAAAATGGACACAATACATGAGTAAAGTACCTGAACATTGGAATGAAGATGGCAAAAATAAATATTGGTATGACTTAAAGAAACAACCAAAAAGTACAGTGATGTAGGAAATATGGAGGGACATGGGGGAGGGAAAGGAGGAGAGGGAGGTGGACAAGGTTGGTCGAAAGAGAAGGAAAGAAGATAAAGGGGTGAAAGATTAATGCCCCGTACACACTATCGGACCTTTGTCCGACCAAACTCACAACGGAATTCGGACGGAATTCCATCTGAGAAAAATAGAACAGGTTCTATATTTAAACTCCAATGGAATTCATCAGAATTTCTCTGATGGGGCACACATCGTATGTACAAGGCATAAGAAGAAGAGAGAGGACTTGACAGGTCAATGGGACCGAAAAGATAATAATAATAAAAATAATAGTAATATGGGGATATAAGTGCTAGCTAGTAATGGTGAACACTTTAGGAGGTCTCCAAGGGTGCCATTGGGACCTCCAAACCACCCTTTTAAAGGAATAAGGTGGAGCAGTCTCAGAACTACCACTGGGTACTGTGGATATCAACATCTCCATGAGAGTATCAGAAGTGGAGAAAAGGAGCCAAGTAGGGTTGAGCGAACCCAAACTGTAAAGTTTGGGTTCGTACCGGACTTTTGGGTTTTTGGTACCCGGACCCAAACCCGAACAATTTACTGTATGTTCGGGTTCAAGTTCAGTGTTCGGCAATGTAATGGCGCATTTTAAAAAGCTGCAGGGCAGCCAATCAACATTTGTTTAACTCGTGTGCCCTTAGAAGCCATCACAGCCATGCCTACTAATGGCATGGCTGTGATTGGCCAGTGCAGCATGTGACCCATCCTCTATATAAGCTAGAGGCACATAGCACAGCACGTCACTCTGCTTTAGATAGTGTAGGGAAAGGTTGCTGCTGCTTCTTTGAGGGAGAGAATTAGATAGGAGTCCTGATTCAGAAATCAAATTACTCAGCGATCTACCTTGATTTTGTGTGTGGGTGTAGTGCACAATCTTTTTACCCTGCCCTGAGCCCAGTGCCAGAGAAAAGATAACTTTTATCCGTCTGTTAGTTAGGTTGGCGTCAGCGGGCATTTTATGCAAGCTCAGTGCACCAGCACTGCATATGTTACTGTGAGATACACCCTTTAGATACTGTTGGTCTATTCTGCTATTCTAAAAACACCCATTTAGGGCAAAAAATATATATTTTGCTGCGTTTCCTGCATATCTGTATTTAGTGAGATACACACTTTAGATACTGTTGTTTTATTCTGCTATTCAAAAAAAAAAAAATTTAGGACAAAAAAATTTTTTGGGCAACGTTTTCTGCATATCTTTACGTGTGAGATACACAATTTAGATACTGTTCTCCTATTCTGCTATTCAAAAAAATTTTTTAGGGCAAAAATATTTTTTTGGTGCGTTTTCTGCATATCTGTACCTGTGAGATACACCCTTTAGATACTGTTGCTCTATTCTGCTATTCAAAAAAAACAAAAATTGCGGCCTAGTCTGTATCTGTACGTGTGAGGTACACCCTTTAGGTACTGTTGCTCTATTCTGGTATTCAAAAAAAACACATTTAGGGAAAAAAATAATATTTTGCAGTGTTTCCTGCATATCTGTACGTGTGACATACACACTTTAGATACTGTTCTTCTATTCTGCTATTCAAAAAAAGAATAATGTAGAGCAAAAAAAAAAAATTGGGTGCGTTTTCTGCATATCTGTACCTGTGAGATACACCCTTTAGATACTGTTGCTCTATTCTGCTATTCAAAAAAAAAAAAAAAAACATTATGGGGAAAAGTCTTAAATTGAGGCCTAGTCTGTATCTGTACGTGTGAGGTACACCCTTTAGATACTGTTGCTCTATTCTGGTATTCCAAAAAAAGCACATTTAGGACAAAAAATAATAATTTGCAGCATTTCCTGCATATCTGTACGTGTCAGATACACACTTTAGATACTGTTGCTCTATTTTGCTATTCAAAAAACAACATTTAGGTGAAAAATCTTAAATTCCGGCCTAGTCTGTATCTGTACGTGTGAGATACACCCTTTAGATACTGTTGTTCTATTCTGCTATTCTAAAAACACCCATTTAGGGCAAAAAATATATTTTTGCAGCATTTGCTGCATATCTGTACATGTGAGATACACCCTTTAGATACTGTTGTTCTATTCTGCTATTTAAAAAACACCCATTTAGGGCAAGATCCTAAATTTGAGAAATATGAGGAGAACGTCAAATAAGGGACGTGGCCCCGGTCGTGGTGCTGCTGGTGGAGCTCCTGTTGCAGGGAGAGGACATGGTCTATCTGTGCCAGCTACACGCACAAGTGAAACACCTTCCTCAGGTGCGACTAGGCGACAGAGCCTGCAGCGGTATTTGGTCGGCCATAATGCGGCTCTGCGAATGTTGAGGCCAGGACAAGTACAGGCGATAGTAGATTGGGTTGCTGACAGTGCCTCCAGTTCTTTCACATTGTCTCCCACCCATGTTATTTTAAGTTATTTTCCTATCCACATTTGTTTGCAGAGCACTTGCCATGCTCTTAACAACATTTTGCTGGCATTTGCAGCCCTCTAGCCCTTTCCATTACTTTTTTAGAGCCATTTTAGTCCTCAAACGTTCGGGTCCCCATTGACTTCAATGGGGTTCGGGTTCGGGGTCAAGTTCGGGTCAAGTTCGGGTCCCAAACTCGAACTTATTTGCAAAGTTCGGCCGAACCCGTCAAACCCGAACATCCAGGTGTCTGCTCAACTCTAGAGCCAAGCATACCACAACACCTAATATTTCTCAAAGGTGTCACTATCCATTGCTAACATTTCTTCTATACTCATGATATCATTCACCATGGAGATCAACAGGGACAAGAAGGGGGCAACATCTGTCTTTGACTTGTAGTGACACAATGGAGTTCAAAGAGTACATGACTGCGAGTTTGTATAGGGTATCTAACCTAGCTCAGAGACTTTGGATGGATCAAGAGGCTAAACAGCAGCACATAAGCAGTTTAACAAGATAGTTCCGTGGCGCTACCGACTAAGTATCATGTACTAGGTGGTGGTCGACTCCTGTTGTCGTTTGTTACCAATGGAGATGACGTTGGGGGAAATTGGGGGTGATGGGGGTAGTCCAACTTAGCTATTTTGAAAATAGGAGAAAGGCACCCGTTTGGGTTAGATGCTAGCAGGTAGTAGAAGAGTACTAGTGTGGGTGCTGCTAAGCTCAGACGTAGGTTGGTGTGTTCCAGAGCTTAACTTTAAGGGGAGAGATCTGCAGGAAGAGGGGGGCTCCAATGGATACAGGAGAGAAAGATCGGGTACCAGGATGAGCGTTAGTTGTTAGTGCTATACTGATGAAAGATGACCATTTGCATTGGAAACGTGGTGTTGGTCCACGTTTAGATAGGTATACATCAAGTTTTTCCTTGTACAGCAGGGATGTGAGGTAATTTTTGACATCCTAGATTGTAGGAGGATGGGGGAAGACCAGTTTTTGAGTATTGTCTGTCTAGCTGACATGAAGCAGGTTGACAACCAGGCCTTGTTATGCTGACCGGTTGCTTGTTGAGTGTTATAGCCTTTTGAGGTGGGGGAGTCCAGGTGTCCAAAGAGTAAGGGGTAAAAGTATTTCGAGGGGGGGGGCTCCGTAACCTTTAGGGCGAGACTTTCGACTTGGTTCCAAAAGGAAGAAATATGAGGACAAAGCCAAAGCGTATGGAGCAGAGAGGGTTTTTCCAGGTTACACATAGGACATTGGTGTTTGTGAGGTTTATGTGTTGAGGTCAAAAGGGAATGTAAGCTCGGTGCATTATTTGAAATGTTGGCCACGTCAAAATTCATTGGTAACAAATTAGCAGGTAAAGTTGTATCAGTTTATGATGCGACTCACTGCTTCTGGGGAATTGAGATCAGAGTTCCAGGACGCGACAGATGTTGCTGATAGAGGTTTGAAAATATGTGCGTTCAGAGGTTTGCAGATGACCGAGATCTTGAATTGTTGCCGTTCCAGAGGGAAATCCAGAACAAAGTTGCAAAAGCGTTGAAGTTTGTGCAGGCATAGACATGTTGAACAGCTTGGTAGATGAATAGAAAATGGTCTTGAGGGAGCTCAAACTGGGCCAAGATTTGGGAGACTGGTCTAGCATTACCTGTGTTCGGATCAAAAAGTTGAGTGAAGTATAATATCTTCTGATGAGCCCAGGCTTTTAAACCTGAGTGGGACGTAGTAGATGCATAACATGGATTTCCGTGAATTGGAAGGTGTTGAGATATCCAAGGGGAAAGGTTTAATTTGCATCTGACCTCGTTCTAGGCGATCAGTGTGTCTCTAAATAACAGGTTTTAGCGGAGGTGAGGGGGATAGACCAGAGTTTGCAGTGAAGAACCGCCGGCAGGCAATAAGGGGAGACCAGTTGGGTTTCTAGATAGTTGTTGGAGTATATGGAAGCTTGGGAGATCCAGTCTAGACATATCCTTAGGAGACAAGATAAGTTATACACTCTAATATTAGGGAGGCTGGCACCCACCTCACTCCTCAGGAGGACAAGTTTGTTCAGAGAAATACTGGGGCGCCGTCCCTGCCAGAGAAATAGGGATAAAGCTTTTTTGTAGATTTTAAATGTCTTTATGATGTAGGAGTAGAGGTATGGTTTGAAGGGGGTATAAGAGTCTGGCAAAACTGACCATTTTAAACAAGTGGCACTTCCTGAAAAGCAAGATGGGGAGATCCACCCATGTCTCCAGTTTGTGTATGATTCTAGAAAACAGGGTGAAGTTTGAATTACCGTATTTATCAGCGTATAACACGCACATGCGTACAACACACACCCTAACTTTAAGAGAGAAGTTTCAGGAAAAAATCTTTCCATAGCCCCCTGCATATAACACGCAGGCACAGTTCACCCTCTATTTTCAGGGTAAAAAAGTGAGTGTTATACGCCAATAAATACAGTATATAAGGACGAAGGAGTTTTTCCAATTTTTATTCCTAGGTATGTGATGTGGTTTTTGGCTACAGAGAAAATAGAGGAAGTAGCCCATGAGGGAGTTCTGTAGTGAAACAGCAGGGGGATCTCGGTTTTGGCAAAGTTGATCCATAGGCCTGCGAGACCTCTGAATTGACTGAAAATATCCTGAATGAGGAGCATGTCAGAAGCAGGGTTAGAGGAGAAGATAAGTATGTCACCTGTGGCCTGGAACTACATGAAAGTTGTACTGGAAAAAATAGGCCTGGGTCTCTGTATGCTTAACCTTATTTTTGCACTATACTCTACCCCTTCGGCTAAAGTCCGGGTAAATGGCCACCTATAAAACGCCTTCCCCATCTCAAATTGAACAAGACAGGGGTGCCCCCTTTAGCCCCTCCTCCACATCCTAACACTAGAACCCCTGCTATGTTGGATCACAGTAAACAATAAAATCACGGGCATCAATGTCGAAGGCCACTGCTACAAGATATTGGCGTTCTCAGATGACATTTTGCTCTTTCTATCCATCCCACAATTTACGATTCCCACCTTACTAGATGAATTTGAACAATAAAAACGCCTATCAAACCTTCAGATTAATTTCTCTAAATCCTTTGCCCTAAACATTACCCTACCTGCAATTGAAATTAATACTTGTAAAGCTATCTTTCCCTTTTCCTGGAAAAAGCAGTCTATCACGTATCTTGGCATCCAACACCCTAGCTCCATAAATGACCTATTTTGGTAAACCAGTTCCCGACCATGTCACGCAGATATACTGTGGCACAATGGCTCTCCTGGGTGAAATCCCATTCGGGTAAGTCCTTCCCTTTTTTGGCCACCAGAGGGCGCGCCCGCTGCACGTGGGGGACTCAATGCGCGTGGCCAGCAGGCACGATCGCCACTGGCCATGCGCGATCGCATGCACGAGCGCCAGCACGGGGATTTGTGTGTGTAAACACACAAATCCATGTGCTGTAAGAGGAGAGGAGCCATTTTGTTTGTTCCTACTAAGTAGGAAAAACAATATGTCTCCTCTCCTAGTCAATCCTATCCCCATACTGTTAGAACACACTGAGGGAACACACAATTAACCCCTTGATTGCCCCTTAGTGTTAACCCCTTCCCTGCCAGTGACATTTACACAGTAATCAGTGCATTTTTATAGCACTGATCGCTCTGTAATTGTCAATGGTCCCAAAAATGTGTCAAAAGTGTCCGATGTGTCTGCCGCAATGTCTCAGTCATGTTAAAAATCACAGATCCCCGCCATTATTAATAAAAAAAATAATAATAATAAAAATGCCATGAATATATCCCCTATATTGTAGACGCGATAACTTTTGCGCAAACCAATCAATATACACTTATTGTGTTTTTTTTTACCAAAAATATGTAGAAGAATACATATTGGCCTAAAATGAGGAACAAATTAGTTTTTTATGTATTTTTTGTGGATATTTATTATAGCAAAAAGAAAAAAATATTGCTTTTTTTCAAAATTTACGCTCTTTTTTTGTTTATAGTGCAAAAAATAAAAACCGCAGAGGTGATCAAATACCACCAAAAGAAAGCTCTATTTGTGGAGAAAAATAAGACAATT
This sequence comes from Rana muscosa, assembly GCA_029206835.1. Lineage (NCBI taxonomy): Eukaryota > Metazoa > Chordata > Amphibia > Anura > Ranidae > Rana > Rana muscosa. The sequence continues at coordinate 361,156,035 of CM055118.1, read as the reverse complement.
TTGCTTGGGTACAACGTTGCACAACTGCGCAATTATCAGTTAAAGCGACGCAGTGCCGAATCGCAAAAAAGGGCTTGGTCAGGAAGGGGGTACATGCTTCCGGGACTGAAGTAGTTAATATACAAATCAAATGGTTATTTTTTTTAACCCAAAATGTGTTCCTATTTAAACCCTTAGTAACCTCTAGTTTACCCTAAACTATCAGCACTAATTAACTAATTTCCCTCCTTCTCCCCTTAACCATTAGTTTCAGGATGATTTTTTTTTTTTACTTTTTCTTTTTCTTATTAAGAACATTTTATATGTTTTGTTTTATTTGAGATTTTTTTTGTATCACATAAAAAGAAATAAAAGCAAAAATAGTATTTTTCTTTTGATTATAAATAACTTTGCAATTCTTTGTACAAAAATCATAATTATACTGTGGTTTTAAATAAGAGAAATATTAGAATAAACGTTATACTTTCTTTTTTTTAAATCTTAATTTTATTTAATTCATTTACATTCATTCTTCCCTCCCCATTCCTCATTCATTTGGTTGAACCAATATGCCTTCAGCTCTGTCAACAATTAAACAAAAATTAAATATATAAATATATGAACATGAAATACTATGGTTAGATGACCACCAATTTTGTATATAACTTTGTACACAATCATTTGAACATTTTAGTTTGCCATTCTGCGCCCCTCCTCCATCGGTTCACTGCGCCTGGCTCGGTGGCACCGGGCAATTGATCCCCTTCTCCATCCGACTTCCCGGCACGGTGGGGGGACGCATTTCCCTTTGCAGTTCTCCCCTTGTGTTTCCCACGGTGGAGCCCTCCCCAGGGGCCATCGTGGGGAGCCTCCTCCGTGCCGGCGGCGCCCCCTGATCACCACCGGACTGTCAACGATGACGCACGGGTTTTCCGTGGGCGCGCGCGCCGTCATGACGTCACGCTTTTGCGTCAGAGGTGACGGCAGTTGCCGGGGCTCACGCCTTCCGGAACGCCGAGGGGGCCACGTAGACGCCGCTCAATCAGTGGCAGGAGCGAGCAGGGGAGGTCTGGTGGGGAGGAGGCTGACACCTGCAGCTCATGGGCAATCAACGGGGATCTAATTTAAGTGGTGGCTCCCAGATGATCTTTAGTCGATCCTGGCAATGCTGCCACTGCACATCATAAGAACAAGTAAGCATTAGATAAGCATATAACCTTAAACATGTTAGTTCAGCTGATACTGGTACCCTATTAATACTTTTTTGAGTTTTGTCTCCAATTGGGGCTAACTACTTTAATATTACCCAATCTCGTCAATATATAACTCAACTACGTCTTTTCCATTGCTGTAAAGAGCAGGTTTATTCATCTCATTCCAATACTGGTAGTTAGCATTTGTTTACTCATTATAATTGATACACTCACACAGGCATTCCACGCACTAGTCCCAATACCTTTACAACCTCCATCACAATCCAATCTAGCCTATTCACAATTTGCTGTTTCACCTCACTCCCTTTTTTTTTTTTGTATCACTTGTTTAGCATACTTTTAGAATTTCCCCCATTACTAAGCACACTTTAGCACAGTAAGTACACCCACTTCTACTATTGAACATCAACACCATTCTATTTAGATTATATTAATTTATCTAATTCAGGTCCAATACAGATTAATTTAACTACAAACCATCTAAACTAATGGTGAAACCATGCAATTAAACCTATAGGTTTAACCAACATGAATAATTATCTAACTTAATATGTGCCAGTTCACAATTATAAAAACTATACAAAATATTTATTTACATATATACTCGACTAAGTTTTCCCCATGTCCAGTTGCAGGTGCCTTGCCCAACCCCCCCCCACTCTCCCCTGTGGCTCCAAATGCTTGGCTCCCTGTAAGCCCGATGGACTGTGGATCTGCCTGGTTGGTGCGGAGGGGACGTGCAGAGCCGGTGGGTTGTCGGGCGCAAACGGTTTTAAGCCATCTGGTCTGTGTGATGCATCTCCACCTTTGCATTTATTTAATGGTAAACACATCTCCATGCACATAGAGATACATGTCTTTGTACAACTTTAAATGATACAATGATATTTTGGTATACTGTTAAATGGTCTGAATTTAATTTTATTAATTGTATCTTCTAATATATCTTCCTAGAACCCTAAACCCCCTGAAGAAGACCCCAAGGGTCGAAATGCATTGGGGTGTTCATTTGGATATTAATGTCACATATAACTGACCAGTCATGTTCTCCTGGAGGCTTCTCTGTCATTGAGTGTTGTTTTGTGCTGTTGATTGTATCATGAACCAGAGCTTGTATTTCAATAAATGTACTTATTTTATTCCCAATTTCTTTATTTATCCAACATATTTATACAATCTTTCCAATGTCTTGCTGCCTAGAAAAAACCCCTGGGGAAACCTTTCCTTCGTTATGTACACTTCTTGGGTTGTGCAGCCCCGGGTACTCTCACATATGTGTTTTTCTCTTCCGTTCTGGCCTTTTGGGTGGTTAAACACCCGTTCCCCTTCCAAACACATGAGAGACCCAATAAGAGCTGAGGCATACTCCCATTGCTTGAGGATGTAGCTGAAATAGATTGTCATATCTAGGCTTAGGAGGATACACTCCTGGGATGAAGGAAGACATTCATTCTTCCCTCCCCATTCCTCATTCATTTGGTTGAACCAATATGCCTTCAGCGCTGTCAACAATTAAACAAAAATTAAATATATAAATATATGAACATGAAATACTATGGTTAGATGACCACCAATTTTGTATATAACTTTGTACACAATCATTTGAACATTTTAGTTTGCCATTCTGCGCCCGTCCTCCATCGGTTCACTGCGCCTGGCTCGGTGGCATCGGGCAATTGATCCCCTTCTCCATCCGACTTCCCGGCACGGTGGGGGGACGCATTTCCCTTTGCAGTTCTCCCCTTGTGTTTCCCACGGTGGAGCCCTCCCCAGGGGCCATCGTGGGGAGCCTCCTCCGTGCCGGCGGCGTCCCCTGATCACCACCGGACTGTCAACGATGACGCGCGGGTTTTCCACGGGCGCGCGCGCCGTCATGACGTCACGCTTTTGCGTCGGAGGTGACGGTAGTTGCCGGGGCTCACGCCTTCCGGAACGCCGAGGGGGCCACGTAGACGCCGCTCAATCAGTGGCAGGAGCGAGCAGGGGAGGTCTGGTGGGGAGGAGGCTGGCACCTGCAGCTCATGGGCAATCAACGGGGATCTAATTTAAGTGGTGGCTCCCAGATGATCTTTAGTCGATCCTGGCAATGCTGCCACTGCACATCATAAGAACAAGTAAGCATTAGATAAGCATATAACCTTAAACATGTTAGTTCGGCTGATACTGGTACCCTATTAATACTTTTTTGAGTTTTGTCTCCAATTGGGGCTAACTACTTTAATATTACCCAATCTCGTCAATATATAACTCAACTACGTCTTTTCCATTGCTGTAAAGAGCAGGTTTATTCATCTCATTCCAATACTGGTAGTTAGCATTTGTTTACTCATTATAATTGATACACTCACACAGGCATTCCACGCACTAGTCCCAATACCTTTACAACCTCCATCACAATCCAATCTAGCCTATTCACAATTTGCTGTTTCACCTCACTCCCTTTTTTTTTTTTTTGTATCACTTGTTTAGCATACTTTTAGAATTTCCCCCATTACTAAGCACACTTTAGCACAGTAAGTACACCCACTTCTACTATTGAACATCAACACCATTCTATTTAGATTATATTAATTTATCTAATTCAGGTCCAATACAGATTAATTTAACTACAAACCATCTAAACTAATGGTGAAACCATGCAATTAAACCTATAGGTTTAACCAACATGAATAATTATCTAACTTAATATGTGCCAGTTCACAATTATAAAAACTATACAAAATATTTATTTACATATATACTCGACTAAGTTTTCCCCATGTCCAGTTGCAGGTGCCTTGCCCAACCCCCCCCCCCACTCTCCCCTGTGGCTCCAAATGCTTGGCTCCCTGTAAGCCCGATGGACTGTGGATCTGCCTGGTGGGTGCAGAGGGGACGTGCAGAGCCGGTGGGTTGTCGGGCGCGAACGGTTCAAGCCATCTGGTCTGTGTGATGCATCTCCACCTTTGCATTTATTTAATGGTAAACACACCTCCATGCACATGGAGATACATGTCTTTGTACAACTTTAAATGATACAATGATATTTTGGTATACTGTTAAATGGTCTGAATTTAATTTTATTAATTTTATCTTCTAATATATCTTCCTAGAACCCTAAACCCCCTGAAGAAGACCCCAAGGGTCGGAATGCATTGGGGTGTTCATTTGGATATTAATGTCGCAAATAACTGACCAGTCATGTTCTCCTGGAGGCTTCTCTGTCATTGAGTGATGTTTTGTGCTGTTGATTGTATCATGAACCAGAGCTTGTATTTCAATAAATGTACTTATTTTATTCCCAATTTCTTTATTTATCCAACATATGTATACAATCTTTCCAATGTCTTGCTGCCTAGAAAAAACCCCTGGGGAAACCTTTCCTTCGTTAGGAACAGGGACTTAAACCTTTCCTTTCTCTCTGGAGCGATTCCCCTGAAGATGGGCACAAGGCATACCTCTCTAGCCTTATGGAACTGATGACTTCTTTATGAGAAAATCCTTTCCTACTGAACTGTGTTGGGCCTGGGGCCTGAATGTCTGTTGTTGCATTGCATTCTAAAATAAAGAAGATGTTTGAATACATGTTGCCTTTGTGTGAGTTCTTCAGTTAACCCAGTAGATGTGGTAAGAGAGCAATAGTTTTAGTGATGCCACTTGAGCCCTGGGAGAAGTGGGCCAGCATCTAGATACCTCTGGGAGTGAGGGGAAACAGCAACGCAACCAGGAGGGTTTGGCAAAGAATCTGGTCACCGGCCCCCACCCACATCGAGAGGAAGAGTGAGAGTGGAACCTCCGGGACTTGACAGTTTGCCAATGAAAAAGTACTAGTGAAAGTTAAGTATTTACTACCTACTTTTACAGGTAACAGATGTTCTAAAAATATATGTTCATGACAGGGTCACTTAAAAGTGTATATCTACTATTGTAGTCAACTTTAAGAAAACCCTACCATATGTTTGTTATGCGTTTCTATTCACAGAGCATATCTAAAACATGTTTTAAATATATCTTTACCTTTTGGATGTTTCTAAGCAGAAGGTGTCATGGCTGACTGAAAGCATTTCTTAGCTAGCTCAGTGTGATCCGTCTGGGCTGGGGACTGGCTGAGTTCAGTTTCTATTAACATACAATACAGAAGCCAAGCTCCTACGGTAAACACAGCTTCTCAGCACCCCAATAACAAAGAGTAGAATTTCTCCTTGTAGGAAGTTACAAAAAGAGCATCTGAAAACAAAGGCTGCAATTTTTATTTTTGAGTTTTGCTATATGTATGTGACATGTAATGAATGTAAAATAGGTATTAATCCAATGGATGCAAAACTGGAAATACCCTTTAAAATTCAAATTCATTATTAACAAACTTTTTTAATATGCATGATATACCCCAAAGCATTTTTGATGTCTTTATTCCTTAAAGTGTGTATAGAGGGGTTTAAAAAAAAAAAAAACCCTACTATGTGTTCGTTATGTGTTCTTTAGGGATGAGCTTCGAGTTCGAGTCGAACTCATGTTCGACTCGAACATTGCCTGTTCGCCCGTTCGCCGAACAACGAACAATTTGGGGTGTTCGTGGCAAATTCGAAAAGTCTATGGGAGAAATCTAAAGTGCTAATTATAAAGGCTTATATGCAAGTTATTGCCCTAAAAAGTGTTTGGGGACCTGGGTCCTGCAAAAAAAAGTTTTAAAAACTGCCGTTTTTTTAGGAGCAGTGATTTTAATAATGCTTAAAATGAAACAATAAAAGTGAAATATTCCTTTTAAATTTTGTACCTGGGGGGTGTGTATGATATGCATGTAAAGTGGCACATGTTTCCCGTGCTTAGAACTGTCCCTGCACAAAGTGTCATTTTTGAAGGAAAAAGAGTCATTTAAAACTCACTCGCGGCTATAATGAATTGTCGGCTTTTATCAATACATAGAAAAGTCATTGATAAAAAAAAAAAAAAAAGCGTGGGGGTTCCCCCAAATTCAATTACCAGGCCCTTTAGGTCTGGAATGGATATTAAGGGGAACCCCGCCACAATTATTTTTAAAAAATGGCGTGGGGTTCCCCCTAAATATCCATACCAGGCCCTTGAGATCTGGCATGGATTTTAAGGGGAACTCCACCCCAAATTTAAAAAAAAAATGGTGTGGAGTCCCCCCAAAAATCCATACCAGACCCTTATCCGAGCACGCAACCTGGCCGGCCGCAGGGAAAGAGGGGGGACAAGAGAGCGCTCCCCCCTCCCTCCTGAACCGTACCAGGCCACATGCCCTCAACATGGGGAGGATGTCCCCATGTTGATGGGGACAAGGGCCTCATCCCCACAACTCTTGCCCGGTGGTTGTGGGGGTCTGCGGGCGGGGGGCTTATCAGAATCTGGAAGACCCCTTTAACAAAAGGGACCCCCAGATCCCGCCCCCCATGTGAATTGGTAAGGGGTACATTGTACCCCTACCATTTCACGAAGAAAGTGTCAAAAAATTTAAATAAAAACACACATACCTTGAAAAAGTCCTTACCAGGCATGTGGCCTGGTACGGTTCTCTCGTCCCCCCCCTCTTCCCCTGCGGCTGGCCAGGTTGCGTGCTCGGATAAGGGTCTGGTATGGATTTTTGGGGGGACTCCACGCCATTTTTTTTTTTAAATTTGGTGTGGAGTTCCCCTTAAAATCCATGCCAGATCTCAAGGGCCTGGTATGGATATTTAGGGGTCACCCCACGCCATTTTTTTTTAAATTTGCGGCGGGGTTCCCCTTAATATCCATTCCAGACCTAAAGGGCCTGTAATTGAATTTGGGGGAACCCCCACGCTTTTCTTTTTTTTTTATCAATGACTTTTGTATGTATTGATAAAAGCCGACAATTCATTAATAGCTGCGAGTGAGTTTTAAATGACTTTTTTTCCTTCAAAAATGACACTTTGTGCAGGGACAGTTCTAAGCACGGGAAACATGCGCCACTTTACATGCATATCATACACACCCCCCAGGTACGAAATTTAAAGGAATATTTCACTTTTATTTTTTCATTTTAAGCATTATTAAACCGCTCCCGTAAAAACGTCTATTTTTTAAACCTTTTTTTGCATTGATATATGTCCCCTGGGGCAGGACCCGGGTCCCCAAACACTTTTTAGGACAATAACTTGCATATTAGCCTTTATAATTAGCACTTTAGATTTCGAACGTTCGAGTCCATTGTATTTAATAGGGTTCTAAAGTTCGCGCAAACATTCTGTCTGTTCGCAGGTTCTGGTGCGAACCGAGCAGGGGGGTGTTCAGCTCATCCCTGGTGTTTTTATTCACAGAGCATATCTATTTTTTTTTTTTACATATATCCTTACCTTTCGGATGTTTCTGAGCAGAAGCTGTCATGGCTCACTGCAAGCATTTCTTAGCTAGCTCAGTGTGAGCTGTCCTAATACCTGGGTCAGGAGTTTATTTACTAAAAATTGAACGTACAAAAATCTGATGCAGCTCTGCTTCCAGGTTTTAGGCTCCATCCACATCATGGCGTATCGGGCGACAATCTCTGTAAAATCCTGCAAACAGAATCGCGGGATGCCTGTCACCCTAAAGAAGCTCTTGTACTTCTTTTGGGTGACAGGCATCCTGTGATTCTGTTTGTGCTATTTTATGGCGATTGTCGAGCCGGGTTTGGGGTGCTATTGAAAGTGACAGGGAACACACGGACTTCCTGCGATTTGCCACTATTTTGAATCGTGGGCATAATTGCGGCAATTACGCCCACGATTCGGAATGCGGAGATGTGAATGGAGCCTTATTGTCAAAGTTTAATTGAACACGTTGAAATTAGAAGCTGATTGGCTACCATGCACAGCTGCATCAGATTCTGAGTGCACCAAGTTTAATAAATCTCCCCCAGAGTGTTCAAGTCCAGTACAGTGGAACCTTGTATTACAAGCATAATCCGTTCCAGGAGAATGCTTGTAATCCAAAGCACTTGCATATCAATGTGAGTTTCCCCATAGAAGTCAATGGAAATTAAGATAATTCGTTCCACATTGACTTCTATGGCATGCAATACCGCATGTGGCCAGAGGTGGGGGGTGCCGGAGAGACTCGGAAATACTCAGAGTTCATTCAGCTGCACTCGGAAACCCTCGGAAAGGCTCAGAAACACTCGGGAACAGAATATTTCCGAGTATATCCGAGTATTTCCAAACAGCTTTGAAAGGCTCCGAATGGCTCAGAGTGTCACCGGCGCCCCCCACACCTCTGGCCAAATGCGGTACTGCTCACTGCAGAGGCTTGAATCCTGCTCGTTTTGCGAGACAACACTCACAAACCGAGTCAGGATTAAAAAAAAAAATTGCTCGTATTGCGAAGCGCTCGTTAACCGCATTACTCACAATCCGAGGTTACACTGTATATCTAATAAAATATTTGCCTCCAGATAGGTTTAATTATGGTAAACACAGCTTCTCAGCCCCTCTCATGACTTAAGCCCTGTACACACGATCGGATTTCCTATGGATTCTAATCCGATGGATTTTTCCATCGGAAATCCGATGAAGCTGACTTCCATCAGTCTTGCCTACACACCATCAGTCAAAAAACCGATCGTCCCAAACGTGGTGACGTAAAACACTCCAATGAGCCGAGAAAAATGAAGTTCAATGCTTCTGAGCATGTGTCGACTTGATTCTGAGCATGCGTGGGTTTTTTAACTGATGGACTTGCCCATAGACGATCGGAATTTGCTATCGGTTTTTTATCCATCGGAAAAATTTAAAACATGTTCTATTTTTTGACACCGATGGAAAAAAGACCGATGGGGCCCATACACGATTGGTTTCTCCGATGAAAAAAATCCATCGGACTGTTTTCATCTGTAAAACCGATCGTGTGTACGCGGCTAAAGAGAACCCAGTAGAATATCTCCTTGTTGGAAATTGAAAAAAAGAAAATCTGAAAAGAAAAGCTTTTTTTTAAATGTTGCTATGTGTATTAATAATATTATTATTTAGGTACTTATATAGCGCCGTCAATTTACATATATATTTTGTACATTCACATCGGTCCCTACCCTCAAGGAGCTTACAATCTAAGGTCCCTAACTCACATTCATATACTAGGGCCAATTTAGACAGAAGCTAATTAACCTACCAGCATGTCTTTGGAGGGTGGGAGGAAACCCCACGCAGGCACAGGGAGAACATGCAAACTCCAGGCAGGTAGTGTCGTGGTTGGGATTTGAACCAGCCACCCTTTTTTACTGCTAGGCGAGAGTGCTACCCACTACACCACTGTGCCGCGGAGATATGTAATAAATATACCGTATATACTCGAGTATAAGCCTAGTTTTTCAGCACATTTTTTTGTGCTGAAAATGCCCCCCTCGGCTTATACTCGAGTCACCTTTTCGCGCCTGATCTCTTGAACTTTGAGGACCGGGTACCGGCCGGTCATAGGTCCCCTGGATCCCAAACTTGCCACACATGTAGCCCCACTCTTCCTCTATAACTGTGCAAAGTTTTTTGTCCGGAGGACCTACGGCCGGGGAGCACTGATTTTTCAAATCCGGGCACCCCTTCCATAGACTTCCATGTTAAACGGTAATTTCTCTGGTGACTTTGAGGACCCGGTACCGGCTGGCCATTGGTTCTCTGGATCCCAAACTTGGCACACATGTAGCCCTATTTCTCCTCTACAATTGTGCAACGTTTTATGTCTGGAGAACCTAAGGTCGGGGAGCACCGAATTTTCAAACCGGGCACCCCTTCCATAGACTCCCATGTTAAACATCAGTCTAGTCATGGACACAGTGAGGCATGGGCACAGTGAGGCATGGACACAGTGAGGCACAGTGAGGCATGCAGATGGACACAGTGAGGCAAAGTGAGGCACAGTGAGGCATGCAGATGGACACCCTAGGCTTATACTCAAGTCAATAAGTTTTCCCATTTTTTTGTGGTAAAATTAGGTGCCTCGGCTTATATTCGGGTCGGCTTATACTCGAGTATATACGGTAAAATAGGTAATAACTCAGTTGGATGCAAAAATTGAAATATCCTCTAAAATTCGAAATCATTATTAACATTGATGTTCTAGAGTTTTTTAATTTGCATTATATACCCCAAAGCATTTTTGATGTCTTTATTCCTCAAACTGTATATAAAAGGAGTAAACACTGTGTACATCAAAGTCAGTATCTTACTGATCATCTGTGACTTCCCTTCATTTGGAAGGACATACATGGAGATTAGAGTCCCATAAAATATAGACACAACTGTCAGATGGGAGCTGCAAGTCGAAAATGATTTCAGTCTTCCCAAAACGGAAGAAATCTTTAATATGGTTAAAGCAATGTAGATATATGAAAGGACTATCAAGAGGAATGGCAAAACTGCGACAGCAGTACTAAGCAAGGTGGACTCCATCTGAACGATGGATGCGTCTGAGCAAGAAAGTTTCACCACAGGAGCAAAATCACAGAAGAATTGATCAATAGTATTTGGTCCACAGAATTCTAATGAACACACACCATGTATTAGAACAGATGCTACAGAATAACTTAACAGCCAGGCTACAAAAGCAAAGGTAATACAGAGAGCTTGGCTCATAATGGAGACATAATGTAAAGGGTAACAGATGGCTAGATAGCGGTCATAGGACATCACCATCAGAATAAAACATTCAGATGTTACTGATACAATACAAAAATAAAGCTGTGTGATGCATCCAGGAAAAGTAATGGATGTTTGCTCATGTAGGACAATATTAAGCATGTTCGGGGCAATATCAGTAATCAATATGATGTCAGATACAGAGAGTTAGGAGAGGAAGAAGTACATGGGAGAATGGAGGGATTTGCTGTAGGACACCAGAGTGATGATCAGGAGGTTTCCACATATTGTCACACAATACATCAAAAGGATTAAGTTGAAGACCAAAAGGTTAAATTTGCCCATATTTTGGAAACCCAACAAGAAAATTGTTGTAAAATTACTATCGGGTATGATCTGTGTAATAATATTAAAAAGATTATGTAAATATACAAAATAGCATGTATACATCTCTAGATAAATAGGAATACAAATTTTACAAACTTTTTTTAGTTTATATAAATCAATTTTTTCAAGTTTTGGATAGAGTTGTAAGGCTACAAAGAGGTTGCAAATAAAAATAAAGGGGAAATCTTCAAATGGGACCCTTTTTCTGTTGATAACTGTCGAAGAGGGCATTTTTCTAGTCTTTGGAAATATTTATTAATTTCACTTCATATTCTGTCTACAGGCAGGAATGAAAAGAAAATCTAACCAACTGGACACAGCTGCCAAAAAAACATGGAAAGAGGTTTTAACTACTTCCTACTATATGAAGTAAAAAAAAAAAGTTTATATTTAGATATACTTTATGATTTGTGTAGACCTCTTAAAACATATACAGTGGAACCTCGGATTGCGTTTCCTAAAATCCTAACTCGGTTTGCAAGTGTTGTCTCGCAAAACGAGCAGGATTCAGGCCAAAGTGGTGTGCGGTACCGTGTTTGGCCTGAGATGGGGGGGAGCCAAACGGCGTTCGGAAATACACGGAAAGGCCCAAGGACAGTTCGGCTGACCTCGGCAAACCTCGGAAAGGCTCGGGAACGGAGTCAGCCGAACTGTCCTCTGGCCTTTCCCGCCATTTCAAAGGCTCTCCGGCTCCCCCCGCCTCTGGCCGCCTGCGGTATTGCATGCCATTGAAGTAAATGCATAACAAATTATTTTTGTTTCCATTGACTTCAATGTGGAAACTCGCGTTGATATGCGAGTACTTTGGATTGAAGCATTCTCCTGGAACGGATTATGCTCATAATCTGAGGTTCCACTGTAGTGATAAAAATACATATGATAATTATGTCTAGTTTCCTTGAACTGTTAACATGTTTAACTACTTGGAGACCAGGCACATTTTGATACTTTTAGTTTACATGTAAAAATCTGTATTTTTTTGCTACAAAATTACATATAACCCCCAGACATTTTATATATATATATATATATATATATATATTTTTTTTTTTTTTCTAGTGCCTAGAGAATAAAATGGTGGGTTTTGGAATTTTTTTATGTCACACAGTATTTGCACAGTGGTGAGTATTTATGTTTTTTTAAATACACTTTAATGAATTTAAATGCACAATAACACAATATAATTTCCAATTTCCTTTGTAAAATATAAGAGATGATGTTATGCTAAGTAAATAGATACCTAACATGTCATGATTTAAAATTGCACACGCTCGTGGAATGGTGCCATACTACGGTACCTAAATATCTCCATAGGCAAAACTTTAAAAGCCTTTAAAGATTAACAGTTTAGTGTTAGGCTGGGTTCACTCTATTGCAAATTGGATGCAGGGTTTCCCCACATACAATTCGCATGTCAGGAGATTGTGAACATCTCCGCAGCGGCTCCGGTTCAAATTGCAGTCCTGTGCGTCTTCTGGTCCATTGCAGGTCCAAATTCAGCCCAAAATTCAGACCGAAATCGGACCTGAAACTGTGAATAGGGACACACTGGACCCCTGCTGTGAGCCGCTCCATGCTCTAGTGTGAACCCAGCCTTACACAGGAGGGTCTGGTGCTATAATTATTACTATCACTCTAAAGTTCTCTGGGATACCTCACATGTGTGGTGCGATCGCTGTTTACATATGTGTAGCAGGACTGACGCATATGTTTGGCTTTGCACATAAGCATGGTGCTTGTTTACATGCTTTGGAACCTAGAAATGACAAAATACTCATTGCTTCAAGTTTCTAATACAACAGAGATGATCACTGATGGTCCCTGATCACATCTATGGTAAACAGACGGAACCACCAGCTTCAGTCCTGGGTTGACTGGAGAACCGGAGAGGCACTAGAGGGCGCTAGGAGTGGGTACCTGCTTCTGCTGGCTGTAAAGCAATCCAGTGGCTAATTATCCACTAGGATTGTTTTTACTTGAAAGAGAGTTGCCTGCCTGAAAAAACAATACAGGAACGATGCCTGTAGCTGCAGGTATCATCTTGGTATAACCACTAAGACCGGATGATGTACATGTACATTTTCTGGATTTAAAATAACAATAATATTTTCATTTGTAATAACATAAAGATTTAATATGTTATCCGGAGTAGGTGTTTAAATATTTATGGTGCATTATCATAAAATAATAAATTCTATGATGGAAGATGTTTAAAAATTATTAGTTAATGCATTTAAAAAATACCAAATGCAAAAAAGAAAAGAATGCCCTTACCATATTTTCTGTTGACGCTTGATGACAATCATCCCTATGTGGTTATTTGGCAGCATAAAGTATACCAAAACAATACTTTGTTAAACAGCTTATGAAGATTAAAAAATAATAATAAATCATTTGCGTCTAAGGTTCCTTTCACACAGGCTTTCCGATCAGGTCTGCCTGTCAGTTTTACAGGCGGACCTGATCGGAGCCTCCATTCACTACTATGGAGCAGGGAATTTCAGCGGTGACATGTCCGCTGACACCCGCTGCTATCCAATCTGATCCATACAGACGGTGACCCTATTTTCCATGGCAGATCAAATTAGATAGGATCGTATGAAAACGGACAGGCGTTCCGTTTTCATCCAATCTCCCCATCGAGGAGAGCAGGGCTCTGACAGGTCCGTCTCAGCACAGTGAGCAGAGATTGACCTGTTATCTGGCCAGTGGGGATCAGCAGAGTGGTCCCTCGCTGAGCAAAGGAGGGTCCGCCGGGTGGACCGTCCGTGTGAAAGGACCCTAAAAAATAACTACATAGTCCTAAAAGTTAACTCTTGTCATCAGTTTATAAACAAAAATGTAAGATTAGACCAACAACAAAAACAAATCTCTCCAGCAGAAGCATGGCCAGCAGTAAAAACTGGACAATGGTTCTAGCACTTTTCTGATCTATTCAAAATTAAAACAAAAATTTTTTTGGCTATACATACAGTACAGTACATTTGATTGAATGCATGAGCATTGGATAAAAAAATATAATGACAGTATAATAATAAAAAATGTTTTACACTTACTGTACAGATGCAGAAGCTCTAGTTTTAAAGCTTGTGTGCATCCCCTGGTTAATACATCGGAAACCCTTTATACCATGGAAAGGAGAAGTTTTTGTGACTTTAAATGAGGCTAGAACCAAAGGGGTAACTGCCTCCATCCCCGTTATCATTTGTTAAATAGAGGGAGAACGGGTAGTGGGACTTTAAATGAAGCACACAGCAGTAAAATATAAAAATATGAAGTCTAGCGACGGAAAATCATGTTTATTTATATTTTTTTAAACTCATGTAATATTTTATGGGCATACAACCTCTAAACATTAACCTTGGGGTCATTCTGGATACAAAATACATAGCGATCCACAGTCAAATAGACATTGTTACAATACATATACACTTAACAGCTGGTATCATCATATACATAGAACAAGAACCTTGTTGGTCTGAAAAAAAATTCTATACATAAAATAGGGGAAGAAAAGGGGAGAATCAGGTAACACAAATTGATTGCTAGATTGGTTAAAAAAATTGGTTGGGTCATAGATAGGATAGGATTGATCCATGGTATTGTATGATGGAGAGAGTTTGGTGGCTCGACGCGTTTCACGGCCTGATAACCGCTCATCAGGAGCAAAAACCATGGAATTTATCTAGAGAGAAAGGATCTAGGTTTATCTAAATGTTTACAGATAGTTGTAGTGGGATATAGGAGGAAAGGGGGGACAAAAGTACTATAATTGACATTAAAATAGGAACAAATTTTTGTAGGGGGGGGGCCTTTGTGTTCAACTAACATCTACAGCTGCGCAGTTGCAGCACGTGATCAAGGCCATCTAGACAAAGTGAAGCCCCATCTCTGGGCGTAGGGTGGCTCGGAAGGGCAGCAACATCCAATACAGACAGGTCCAAGGCCGATGGGTGTACATGAATACCCTGGTCCAGGGTGAAAGTGATAACCCCAGGAGGGGACCTGTGTAAAAGTAATGGGGATTAAGTGTAGATAATGGTTGTGGTAGTGTATTAAGTTTGGGATGTGTGAAAAAAGGAATATAAAAGGGGGTAATAGCATGAATAGGAAGTAAAATGGGCAAGGGGATGAGATGGAAAGAAAAAGGGAGAGAAATATCATAGTGAAAAGTGAGGAAAAGGGAAACTAAAGAGCTTGGGAAAAAGAGGGAGAAGGAAGGTACATTTAAAAACCAAAAACACAGCAAAGAATGCACACAGAGAGGGGATGGGAGAAGTGAAATGGCAAAGTGTATATATACCTATTATCAGTCAGAAACCAAAATCCGTGGGCATAGGAGTGATCCAAGTGAGAGATGTGGAGTGTAGTATGTGTGAGCCAGCCAAGTGAGATGCCTATATATAGGTGCACTGCCACAGACCAGCCCTCCCACATCCACCTCAGGCAGGCAATCAAAATGGAAGGAGAGGGAACCGCTTTCTGGCCATCTCCCGCATGTGACCGCCAGCATGGGAAGTAACGCCGACATGGCGTGCCACGAGGACACGGAGCGTCCAGCGTGTTCGGCGTGATGTTGACATGCATGGAGAGTGCGTCCACCCCTCCCGCATCACAGGGAGGCGGGGATGGGGAGTGGCCCTTCCTGCACATCAAGGGGATATGAGGCAACAACATGCAGATCAGCCAAGCCAATCACAGCCACAGCTGCACCAGTGCAGACCAGGGACACAACAACCAGGGGAATAGCGAGAAAATAATTGGGCTGCATAAAAATAAATAAGTATAATGGTCAAGTAAATAAGGGATTGTCCAATTTGGAAATGAAAGGAAATTATGGGACTAGAAAACTTGCAAGACCAATGGGGGTAAATGGTCAAGGTGGACCTGATCAGAGCCTCCATTCACTACTATGGAGCAGGGAATTTCAGCGGCGACATGTCCGCTGACACCCGCTGCTATCCAATCTGATCCTGTCCGTGAAATCCAGACGGATGGTGACCCTATTTTCCATCCGGTTGGCAGATCAAATTAGATAGGATCGCATAAAAACGGACAGGCGTTCGGTTTTCATCTGATCTCCCCATAGAGGGGTGGCTTTGGCCAGGGTGGCTTTGGCCAATCATGGCTCAGAGGAGTAGGTACACGCCCCACACGATATAAGGCCGCCGGCTTGGCGGCCTTGTGTGGTGTGTTGCAGCGATTATTAAAAGAAAGAGAGAGAGACAGTGTAATTTGATTTGAGTTAGATAGAGCAGGCAGGCGAGTCAGTTAGCTGCAGTTACAATGTGTAGAGGATATATATGCATCCTAGGTGTTGTATATATATTTACACACTGTATTCAGTTTAGCTAGATCCGTTCTTGTTATTCTCTATACTGACAGGCAGGCAGGTGATTGTGCTAGCTGCATTATTTTCACTTAGTGTACTGTGTCCTTTGCACAGCGTGCACCTAAAGGTACCTGAATACAATTGGTGGTGTTCTCATACCAATACCACATGCAGGGAGCTGCTTTATTTTCACTTAGTGTACTGTGTCCTTTGCACAGAGTGCACCTAAAGGTACCTGAATACAATTGGTGGTGTTCTCATACCAATACCACAGGCAGAGAGCTGCAAGTATTTTCAGTTAGTGTACTGTGTCCTCTGCACAGTGTGCACCTAAAACTAACTGAAGACAATTGCTGGTGTTCTCATACTAATACCACAGCAGGCAGTTGATTCTGCTAGCTGCAGTATAATCAGTATATTTATATATACATATACATCCCACCTCTGTGCAGCTACATCTCACTGCAGGCCATTAGTATGTCTGGAAGGCAAACAAGGAGAGGCAGACAGTCACAAGCCAATAAAAGAGGGCAAGCAGGCTCTGTGTCTAGAGGCAACAGTGCTGGTTGTGGACATGGTGCATCCTCATCAGCACATGGCCGTGGGACACGCTTGTCCTTCTTTTTGGTAGCTGGCCCTGTTGAGCCGCAACATGCCGAAGACTTGGTAGAGTGGATGACCAAGCCGTCCTCATCCTCCTCATCCTCTCTCACCCAGACTCAGGGTATTTGTCTGGCAAAGCAGCTGCCAACGCGGCCTCTTCCCTTGGCTCAATGGCATCAGTCACTCCTTCCCTAGCCCCACCATGTCCTCCTGAGGAGTCCGCCGAACTGTTTGACCACAGAGTTGGGTACTAGACATGTGCATTCGTTTTCGTCCGAATGCATTTTCGTCTGAATTTCAGCTATTTTCGTTATCGTTTTAACAAACGAAAACGAAAGCACAGAATCCGAAAACCGAAAGATCCGACATAAACAAATGCTATATTTTCGTTTTCGTTGCTACAACAGTTCGATATAGATAGGAGATTCGACGTGATGCTGACAATAACAATTTGTGTCTATCGAACCTGTGGTCGAATGTGCCTAACCTTAACTCTATTAGTCCAAGATTATTCTACATAGGAGAGAAAAGATTTGACATTATAGAGAGAAAAGATTTGACATAGGAGAGAAAGATTCGACATAGGAGAGAAAAGATTTGACATTATAGAGAGAAAAGATTCGACATAGGAGAGAAAGATTCGACATAGGAGAGAAAAGATTTGACATAGGAGAGAAAAGATTCGACATAGGAGAGAAAAGATTCGACATAGGAGAGAAAAGATTCGACATAGGAGAGAAAAGATTCGACATAGGAGAGAAAAGATTCGACATAGGAGAGAAAAGATTTGTTACTATAGAGAGAAAAGATTTGACATAGAGAGAAAAGATCACTGCTGGAATTGGGTGGGGGAAGTAAAATAAAAATAAAGTTGATGATGAATGTTATTGGCTGATTGTAACCAAAGAGGAGGAGCAGTAAAATAGCTAGAATGACGAAGATTCGACAAAGCATTGAAAGTTAGAAGATTCGACGGTGCAGCAAAACTGTACGACGCTGCAATCGTACATTTCCGGTCAAATGCATCCGCCCATAGGCTATAGAAGAATTCTAATGTTGGTTGACTAGTAATAGTAATGAATAAATATAATTATTACTAGTCATACAACATTAGAATTCTTCTATAGCTTGTGGGCGGAACATTCGACCGGAAATGTATGATTGCAGCGTCGTAAGTTTCACTGCTCCGTCAAATCTTCTTTGAACATTCGACAGACACCATAAGCCTTCAATGACAGATTCGACCTTAATTAATTCAGATTTTCGTACGAATGCAATTTCTAACGAAAAACGAAATAAATAAAAACGAATTTCGGGAGTAACTAAATAAATTTATTTTTCGGACAAAAACGAAATTCCGAAACAAAATTTTTCAGTGTGCACATGTCTATTGGGTACATGCTCCAGGAGGATGCCCAGCGTTTTGAAGGCTCCGATGATGGAACCCAGCTAGAGGAAGGCAGTAACGTGAGCCCAGAGAGAGGGGGTAGTATCGTGAGCCCAGAGAGAGGGGGTGCCCAACAAGGACAGCAATCTGGTAGTCATGTTCCCCCAGCTGCAGCATACTGCCAGGTTTGCTCCAGTGATGAGGAGGGAGGGGATAATGAGGTCACTGACTCCATGTGGGTGCCTGATAGGAGAGAGGAGGAGGAGGAGGCACATCTCCAATGAGGCAGGATGCCCTCCAGGGGCCAGCTTAAGGTCAGCACACTGACTGCATCACACCGCAGAGCTCCGCATGTGCAGGGTGCTGCTGTCTCTGTGCGTTATTCCAAAAGTTCTTTGGTGTGGGCCTTTTTAGTGATTTGCAACATATGTCTCAGGCGTTTCTCACGTGGCCAAAAAATCACCCGCTTGGGCACCACATGCTTGATCAGACATATGTCGACCTGCCATGCAGTTCGTTGGCAAGCACACCTAAAAGACCCACATCAAAGAACAAAGCGGACCTCTCCTTGCTCCTCATCAGCTGGGATCTCCAACCCTACTATACCTTCAGTCCTCTCTGAAACCTGCACCGAGAGGAATGAAGGTGTAGAATTAGGTGTGTCACAGCCAAGTACTTGCGGGCAATCTGCTATCGGTACACCGACATCCGATTGTACCAGGCAAATTTCCCTGCCCCAGCTGCTGCACCGCCGAAGAAGTTCGCTCCCAGCCATCCACATACCCAGTGGTTGAATGCTAGCTTGGCTAAATTGCTTGCACTTCAACTGCTGCCTTTGCAGTTGGTAGACTCTGCCCCATTCCATGAGTTTGTGGAATGTGCGGTTCCTCAGTGGCAGGTTCCCAAACACCATTTTTTCTCACGGAAGGCGATTCTGGCTCTCTACCAGCATGTGGAAGGCAATGTCTTGGTCTCGCTGGACAGGGCGGTCAGTGGTAATGAGCATATTACCGCTGACTCATGGTCCAGCAGGCATGGACAGGGACGTTAAGAAACAAAAAATAGTCTTTCAGCGCTAAGAACTGGCAGAAATGTAAAGACGTGATGTCAAATAAAAATAGTTCTTTAGAAACTGACCCCCAGTGCAGCTGGTAACTTCCGGAACAAAGTATACACTAAGCAAATACCAACAATCCAGCGCTCGATGGGAGCAGTGACAACAGAATTGAAACTGATGTTAAAATAAAATTATTTTAATTGGATGCATGCAAAAGGTTAATATAAGTAGATGTGGATAAAATCAATAGGATTCAAAAAACCTCCAATCAGAAATCTTGGTCTTAATGTAGCATAAAAAACACATAAATTACAAAGCCGTCCGCCAAAGGGTTAAAATCAGCAAGTGTGCTAAGTTACTTAGTGTTGTGAAGTGTCACTGGTATAGAGCTTGGATGTCCTGGCTGTCAGGGAGGTGGAAAGATGAGCCAATCTTCTAATACAGCATGTAGCCGGAGGATGGTGCCAGAGCCGTGGAATCAGAGGGAAGATGTGGCATTCCGTAGGAAGTCCTGTGTCGCGGTCAGACCAGCTGATCGAGCGGACCGGATGGCGAAGGATTCGACGGCTCTCTGGGCAGCGTGCCCTGCATCTGGTGGCCGGAAACAAAACCAGTTACCAGAATGAACGAAGGAGACATGCACACTTGTCGGGCGGTATGTAAGCTCCTGTGGTGTCGGAAAGCCCTCTAGCTTACATGTTTCGCGCGCATGCGCTTTGTCAAAACTCGCGAAACATGAGGGCTTTCCGACACCACAGGAGCTTACATACCGCCCGAAGACTGTGCACGTCTCCTTCGTTCGTTCTGGTAACTGGTTTTGTTTCCGGCCGCCAGACGCAGGGCGCACTGCCCAGAGAGCCGTTGAATCCTTCGCCATCCGGACAGCTGGATCAGCTGGTCTGACTGCGACACAGGACTTCCTACAGAATGCCACATCTTCCCTCTGATTCCATGGCTCTGGCACCATCCTCCAGCTACATGCTGTATTAGAAGATTGGCTCATCTTTCCACCTCCCTGACGGCCAGGACAACCCAGCTCCATACCAGTGACACTTCAAAACACCAAGTAACTTAGCACACTTGCTGATTTTAACCCTTTGGCAGGCGGCTTTGTAATTTACGTGTTTTTTATGCTACATTAAGACCAAGATTTCTGATTGGAGGTTTTTTGAATCCTATTGATTTTATCCACATCTACTTATATTAACCTTTTGCATGCATCCAATTAAAATAATTTTATTTTAACATCAGTTTCAATTCTGTTGTCACTGCTCCCATCGAGCGCTGGATTGTTGGCATATGGACAGGGACGTTACCTATCTTTCACGGCGCATTGGGTGACTCTGATGGCAGCTGGGAAGGATGCAGGACAAGGTGAAGTAGTGTTGGAGGTTGTTCCGCCACCACACCTCCAAAAATTCTACTACTGGTGATTCTGACACACCTCTCTCCTCCACCCCTCCTCTTCTTCTTCCTCCATGGCCTCTTCCTGTGCTTTGTCCTCGGAACCAGCGGTGCTCCGAAGGCGTTCAAGGGGCAACACAAGTACGCAGGCCAAAAGATGCCATGCGTTGCTTGAGCTGGTGTGCTTGGTGGACAGGAGCCACATTGGGGCAGAGATTCTGTGAGCTCTGCAGGGGCAGGCTTAGAGGTGGTTGACGCCACGCCAGATTAAGCCAGGAGATTTGGTTTGCGACAATGGCACCAACCTCCTCTCCGCCCTCCGACAGGGACAACTGACCCATGTGCCCTGTTTGGCTCACGTCCTTAACTTGGTGGTGCAGCGGTTCTTGGGCAGGTACCCGGGCTTACAGGATGTCCTGAAGCAGGCCAGGAAACTCTGTGGGCATTTCTGCTGGTCATATAATGCCAGTGCACGGCTGGCTGACCTCCAAAAGGGATACAACCTGCCCAAGAACTGCCTAATCTGTAACATGCCCACCAGGTGGAACTTTACATGGCCATGCTGCAGCGGCTGCACACACAGCAGAGGGCCATCAATGAGTATCTGTTGCAATATGGCACCAGGACAGGGTCAGGGGAGCTTGGATTTTTTCCCCACGCCAGTGGGCCATGATCAGGGATGCATGCACTGTCCTGTCACCATTTGAGGAGGCCAAAAAGATGGTGAGCAGTGACAGTGCATGCATCAGTGACACTGTCCCTCTTTTCCACCTGCTGGAGCACACACTGCGTGGAATAATGGACAGGGCACTTGAGGCAGAACAGAGGGAGGAAGAGGAGGACTTCCTTACCTCTCAAGGCCCCCTTTATCCAGACAGTGTTCCTGCTGGCCTACCTATCACACAGGAAGAGGAGGAGGAGGAGGATTGTGTTAGCATGGAGGTGGAGCCTAGCACTCAGCATCAGCAGCAGTCTTCAAGGGATCAATTACACTCTCAAGAAACCCATGGACTTGTACGTGGCTGGGAGGAGGTGGCTATGGATCATGTCATCCTTAGTGACCCAGAGGATTCCGGAACAAATGCCTCAGCAAACCTACGCTAACCTACGCTATGGCCTCCCTGATCCTGCAAAGCCTGTGAAAGGATCCTCGTAATCGTGGTATCAAGGAGAGGGATTATTACTGGCTGGCAACCTCCTTGATCCACATTACAAGTGTAAGGTTGCAGACCTAATCCAGCCGTTGCAGAGGGAGCAGCGGATGAAACATATTCGGGAGGCCTTGCAGAAAGGTTTGTGCAATGCGTTTCCAGAGCCTGGGAGGTTACAAATTCCTGGTCCTGGACAACATGTTGCTGAGGCTTCGGTCAGTCACAGAAGGAGCGGTGGAGAAGGTGGCCGTCTGACCGATGCATTCAGACAATTTTTTAGTCCGCAGCCCCAAGGTATGATCAGTTCCAGCAGCCATCGCCAGTGTCTGATTCACATGGTGCAGGAATACCTAGGGGCCAGATCAGACTTGGATACCTTTCCCACCCAAAATCCTATGGGTTACTGGGTCTTGAGGATGGATCACTGGCCAGAGCTGGCACAGTATGCAATTGAGCTACTGGCCTGTCCTGCATCCAGCGTTCTTTCGGAATGCACATTCAGTGCTGCTGGAGGCTTTGTCACCGATCACAGGGTGCGCCTGTCCACCGACTCGGTCGATCGGCTGACCTTCATAAAAATGAATCAGTCTTGGATCACCAGCTACCAATCACCTGATGCTGATGTAACCGAATATTTTTTTTTGTTAATGTCAGATCCCTTCAAGACTGCCTATGCTGATGCTGAGTGGCTATCCTGTTATGCTGAGTGACTATCCTCTTCCTCCTCAATGTTCATGTTGATAGCTTGTAAGAACATTTTTGGTTCTGGGCACCGCCACCAATGGCTAAGGCCCAATTTTTCTGCCCCTGTTTAACAGGGGCGTGTAATTACAAATTTTGCTGAAATACCTGATTGTCCACTCAGAAGGAGGAAGCACCCACCCAGCCATATATGTGCAGAAGTGGTTATTTTAAGCTCGTTCATTCCATTTTCTCAAATTAAAACATTTCTAATAGTGTGCTTTTCATTTGGGAAATCACATTTATCCCAAAATCATTTTTAACAGCTTCCCGTCCAACCTATAGTCAAATGAAGGCCGAGCGTGAGTGCTGCCATCCTGGGTGGACATCATATGATGACCTCCCAGGATTTCAGCTTGTGCGCATCCCACGGGCCATGTTGCAGCAGGATCTGTCACCCGCTGTGTCCACTGGACACAGCAGATGACAAATCAGTGTACTGGGCCACTACCAGTACCATGTGATTGCTGTGACCAATCACAGCAGATCACATGGCAATTGTACACAACGAATGGCTTTGATTCATAGCCATTCATTGTGTACTATTGAGTTGTTTTCTGTGATTGGTCACAGCGATCATATGGTACAGGCAGGGTCAATCACAGCCCATCTGTACCATGTGATTAGCTGTGGCCAATCACATCTAATCACAACAGTATACACTCGATGAAAGGATTAATTCACAACAAATGGTTGCTTATAACTATCACTGATTATCACTCTTATAAGTGATCATAGCATGTAAAAAACTAAACACTGATCACCACCCCAGAGTAGTACAGTGTTGCTATGGTAACACTGTACTGCAGTGGTCATAGTATGTAACAAAAACGAAAGGTAAAAAATATTAATAAAAAAAAATGTAAAAAGAAAATTATTATTATTAAATTACATACTCTCGCCGGTCAGTGTCCCTGATAACTGCCACACCAGGTATATGATGATAGTATACTGCAATGGTGACAGTATATAAAAAAAAATGAAAAACATTTTTTATTTTTTTTCCCCAAAAATGTGAATGATTCATACTCTGAATGGTCTAACGTTGTTAGTGGTGTACTGCAAGGTTCAGTGTCGGGACCCTTACTTGTTAATATATTTATAAATGATATTGGGTCTGGGATTAAAAGTACCATTCAGTGTTTACAGATGCCACTAAGCTATGCAGTGGAATAATGTCCTTACAGAGTGGCTCCAACTTTCAAGCCGACCTCAATGCACAGTTTAATTGGGCAACTATGTGGCAAATAAGGTTTAATGTTGATAAATGTAAAGTTATGCACTTTGGGGCTAGAAACATGCATGCATCTTACACACTAGGAGGAGAACAGCCAGGGGAGTCAATTGTGGAGAAGGATCTGGGTGTTCTCGTAGATCATAAGCTTAATAATGGTGTAGCACACACCTGTAGGAACTGCTGATGAACTTTGACCCCCACTCCTGTACAGCCAGGCACACCAAATTTCACAGGCACTGCAGAGTCAGAAAACAGTCTGTGACTTTGTTTTTGTTATTTATTGAGTGTTAATAACTTGGATAGAGATGGGTGTTTATGGGGTGCCCGCTTGACTTTAGTGATACATATAATATAACGTGATACTAATATTTATAGGTAAAGTTGATCCAGGGAATATCTGAATGCCTTTTGGGGGATCAGGAAGGCATTTTTTCCCCTGCTGGAGAAAATTGGATCGTGCTTTAGTGGACTTTTTTGCTTTCCTCTGGATCAAATGTGGGTATTGGATTGTATATATAGGATTGTATAATTGTCTATTTATTTTCCTTCTATTGGTTGAACTAGATGGACTTGTGTCTTTTTTCAACCAGACCAACTATGTAACTATGTCATCTTTTATTTTCTGTGGTGTAGAAAATATATCTATGACAGAGAGAGAGATGATGATAGGCATTGCAGGCTTCTTGAAAGAGAAGTGGGGTGGAATCACAAATTGGAAACTTGTGTACCCCATGGTCTCTAAGTGTTTTGTTACATTACGCATCCTGAGTGCATTCATTTTTCTCTGAATGCATTTTCGTCCAAATTTTAGGGATTTTAACAAAAGATAATGAATGTGCAGAATCCAAAATCTGAAAGATCCGACATAAAAAAATGCTTCATTTTTGTTTCGTTGCGACAACAGTTTGATATAGATAGAAGATTCAACATGACGGTGTCAATAGCGATCTGTTTCTATTGAATCTGCAGTCAAATGTGCCTAACCTAACTCTATTAGTCCAAGATTATTCCACATAGAGAGAAAAGATTCAACATTATAGAGACATGAAGATTCTAAAACATAAGATCGCCGCGAGCGGACATTTATGGTCAAATAGGCTATAGAAGAATTCTAATGTTGGTTGACTGGTAATAATAGTTAATAAATCTAATTATTACTAGTCATACAACATTAGAATCCTACTATAGCTTGTAGGCGGAGCATTCGTCCGGAAATGTACGATTGCAGCGTCGTACAGTTTAGCTGCTTCGTCAAATCTTCTTAGAACATTCGACAGACACCATAAGCCTTCAATAGACAAACCTTAATTCGGATTTTCGGATGAATGTATTTTTTAACACATGTGGACATGTCTAATCCTGAGATTTTTTGCTGTGTAGTAATGTTGAATACACTTTGTCCTCCATTTTGTTCCAATGTTTATATACAACTCAGATCATATGTGTTCCTCCCCCTAATTATATGTGGTTGTAATCCATATTTATTGACTGTTTCTGTATAATATTGCCAGCCATGACTAAGGCCTAATGGCCGAAATGCGTCGGCCCTCTGTGTGGATTTTATTTTGAGAGATCAAGTAGCTTTTTGAGCAGGGAAACGTTAATTTCTGTATGGAGTATACAGGTAAGTGGTTTTTAAAAAATAAATAAAAATAATCATAAAAATGCCATAAAACTACCCCCTATTCTGTAGATGCTATAACTTTTGCGAAAACCAATCAATATGCGCTTATTGCGATTTTTTTTTACCAAAAATATGTAGGAGAATACATATCTGCCTAAACTGGGGAAAAACATTTTATATATATATATATATATATATATATATAGTTTTTTGGGGATATTTATTATAGCAAAAAGTAAAAGAGATTTTTTTTTTTAATTGTCGCTCTTTTTTTGTTTGTTTTTTAGCAAAGAATAAAAACTGCAGAGGTGATCAAATACCAACAAAACAAAGCTCTATTTGTGGGGAAAAAAAGATGTAAATTTTGTTTGGGTACAGTGTCTCATGACCGCACAATTGTCAGTTAAAGTGCCGAATTGCAAAAAATGGCCCGGTCATTGGGCAGCCAATTCTTCTGGGGCTGAAGTGGTTAAGAAAACTCTACTATATGTTTGTTATGTGTTCCCATTCACAGAGCATACCTACAGTAAAACTTTTGTTTTAAATATATACTTACCTATTGGATGTTTCTGAGCAGAAGGTGTCATGGCTGACTGCAAGCATTTTTTAGCTAGCTCAGTGTGATCTGCCCCAATAGTTGGGCTGGGAACTGGCTGTGTCTAGTTCCTATTAACATACACTACAGAAACCAAGTGCCTAAACGCTTAACCGTTTTGGTAAAGCAGTCAAGGGTTCATTTACTAAAACTGGAGCAGACAAAATCTGGTGCAGCTGTACATAGAAACCAATAAGCTTCCAGGTTTTATTGTCAAAGCTTAATTGAACAAGCTGAAATTAGAAGCTGATTGGCTACCATGCACAGCTGCATCAGATTCTGAGTACACCAGGTTTAGTAAATCTCCCCCACGGTGTTCAAGTCTAGTATATCTGATGATATAGCTGCCTTCAGATAGGGTTGCTTATGATAAACACGGGTTCTCAGCCCCTCCCATGACAAAGAGAACCCAGTAGAATTACTCCTTGTTGGAAGTTCCAAACAAGAGCATCTGAAAAAAAAAAGCTGCAATTTGTATTTTTTTTTATTTTATTTTGCTACAGTATGTGTATGGGGAAATGTAATGAGTATAAAATACGTATCAACTCAATTGGATGCAAAAATGAAAATATTCTTTAAAATTCAAATTCATTATAAACATTGATGTTCTAGACTTTTTAAATATGCATTAAAAAGGGAGTAAACACTGTGTACATCAAAGTCAGTATCTTACTGATCATCTGTGACTTCCCTTCATTTGGAAGGACATACATGGATATTAGAGTCCCATAAAATATAGACACAACTGTCAGATGGGAGCTGCAAGTAGAAAAGGATTTCAGTCTCCCCGAAACGGACGAAATCTTAAATATGGTTAAAGCAATGTAGATATATGAAATTACTATCAAGAGGAATGGCAAAACTGTGACCGCAGTACTAAGCAAGGTGGACTCCATCTGAACGATGGATGCGTCTGAGCAAGAAAGTTTCACCACAGGAGCGAAATCACAGAACAATTGGTCAATAGTATTTGGCCCACAGAAGTCTAATGAACACACACCATGTATTAGAAAAGATGCTACAGAATAACTTAACAGCCAGGCTACAAAAGCAAAGGTAATACAAAGTGCTTGGCTCATAATAGAGACATAATGTAAAGGGTAACAGATGGCTAGATAGCGGTCATAGGACATCACCATCAGAATAAAACATTCAGATGTTCCTGATACAATAAAGAAATAAAGCTGTGTGATGCATCCAGAAAAAGATATGGATGGTTGCTCATGTAGGACAATATTAAGCATGTTCGGGGCAATATCAGTAATCAATATGATGTCAGATACAGACAGCTGGACAAGGAAGAAATACATGGGAGAATGGAGGGATTTGCTGTAAGACACCAGAGTGATGATTAGGATATTTCCACATATTGTCACACAATATATCATGAGGATGAAGGAGAAGACCAAAAGGTTAAATGTGGCCATATTGTTGAATCCCAAAAAGAATATTGTTGTAATATTACTCTTAGATATGATCTGTGTAAGAATATAAGTATAATATGAAAACATACATACAGTATAATAACTGCTAAATATAAACTTACATTTTACAATTTTTTGATTGTATATAAATCAACTTTTAAAGTTTCAAATTGAATTGTGATAGTTTAGAACAAAAAGAGAAGGAATATATTCCTATAGGGACCCTTTTATGTTGTTACCTGTCTAAGAGGGCATTTCCCTAATTTTGGAAAGGATTTATTTTAACATCATATTGGGGGAGATTTACTAAAACTGAAAAAGGCAACATCTGACGTTGCTCTGCATAAAAACCAATCAGCTTCCAGGTTTTATTGTGAAAGCTAAGGCCTCATGTACACTGCTGCTGGTAAACAAATTTTTAGGAGCAGTTTTTTCAACTGCTCCTGAACTCTCCTCTATGTTATCTTATCAGTACATGTACACAGAGTAGTTTATAGTAGTTTCTTAGGCAGTTGAGTTTAGAGGCTTTTTCTGGAACCCAAAAAAATGCATTCAGTAGCTGTGTTTAGGGGGATTTCAAGCACCAAACGCGACAAAACGCGGATAAACGCAGTAGCTCGTGTTTAGCAGCAAGTAAACGCGGCTGAACATTTTTAGCTGGTTTCTAGCTGTCAAGTTAAATCGTTCAGGAGAGGTTGAACAACGTCCTGTGTAGATGAAGTCTTAGCCCAGGTTCACACTGGGGCTGCGGGAGTGAGCCTTGCGAGTTCAGCTGAACTCGCACGGCTCACTCCTGCCTGTCAGTCCTGATTTCAGCTCGATTTCAGAGACATCTGAAACATATGTCAATGTAAATCGCGGCTGAAATCGCAAAAAGTAGTACAAAAACTACTTTTTGTAATCGGTGCAGCGCCGCAGATGCGGCCTCGCACCGATTAGGACGGTGCCATTGGCCGCAATTTGCGGCAAATTTCTCTGATTTGACATGCGATTTGACATGTCAAATCGCATGTCAAATCGCACCAGTGTGAACCAGGGCTTAATCGAACAAGCTGAAGTTAGAAGCTGATTGGCTACTATGCACAGCTGCACCAGATTCTGAGTGCTCTAGTTTTAGTAAATCTCCCCCATTGTATCAACAGGACCAGAAGCAAAGGAAAATCAAACTAACTGGATACAACTGGCAAAAAAAATAAAAAATACAGACTGCTCCCTACTCTATCCAAAATTAAAAAGAAAATTTATATTTAGATTTGTGAAGACCGCTAAAAACATGCCTGGAAATAATGTCTTGTTTCTTTGAAATGTTTATGAAAAATATTTTCACTTGTAATGTAATAAAGATTTATTGTTATCAGAAATCAGGGTAGGTGTTTAAATAGTTTTAGTGCATCACTATGAAATATCAAATTTTAAAGGAAGATGGTTAAAATATTAGTACATTTTAAAGCAAGTTGGTTAAAATATTAGTAAAAAAAAAAAAAAAAAAAAAAAAAACTAAATACTGATCAAAAACAATTTACAGAAAGATTTGTAAAATATTAGTAAAAAAAAAAAAAAAAACTACTAAATACTGATCAACAACAATTACAAAAGTTTCTTTGCTTGATGACAATCCATATATGGTTACTGTAACATAAAAGTAAACCAAAACGTTCCTTTGTTGCCATATGAACATAAAAAATTATGCATAGCTTATTTTAACAAATATGTAGATATTCCTAAAATATATATATATATATATATATATATATATATATATATATATATATATATATATATATATATTTATAGATAGATAGATAGATAGAGAGATAGATACATTTGTCAGCAGTTGCTTCCAGAGCTTAGTAAATTAGATAAAGCTTCACTTTGCAAAGAATACCTAATCATGTGCAAGGAAAAAAAATAAAAAATTCTCTTGCACATGATTGGATGATGGAAGTCAGCAGAGCTTCTGTTCCTTCACAAAGCTCTGGAGCAACTGCACTTGCAGAATTAAACTGCACTTTACAAAGTACACAGTATATTTGCCTTTAGTAAGTTAACCCCAATGTGTCTGTATAAAACCCTACTTTTCAGTTTTGAGTAGGCTATGGTTAACCCCCCTAGCGGTATTCCCGAGTCTGGCTCGGGGTAAGATTTCAGTACCTAAAGCGGTAACCCCGAGCCAGACTCGGGATCGCATCGCAGGATACAGGGGAAGTTACTTACCTTGTTCCCTGGATCCTGTGATGTTTCCCCGCTGTGTGAGCGAGCCGTCATCTCACTCGATCCACAGTGCCCGAGTGCCGCCGAGCTCCGTTCCCTGCGACGTTGCGGCGCACAGGGGCAGAGTTCGGCGCCAAATTCAAAAAGTGAAACACACAATACATATACAGTATACTGTAATCGTACAGATTACAGTACTGTATCAAATAATAACACATCCCCTTTGTCCCTAGTGGTTTGTCCAGTGCCCTGCATGCACTTTTATATTATAAAAACTGTTCTTTCTGCCTGGAAACTAGAGATTGTCCATAGCAACCAAAAAGTGTCCCTTTACATCAAAAGTGGTTTTAGACTAGCTAGAAAACAGCGATAATAAATTAGAATCACTTGCAGAACTGAGCGATAGCGATTTGTGGAGAAATTCGTCATCAAACACTGAAAAACACTTTTATTATTATATTATTATTATATTATTATTATTATTATTTTAATAATATTATTATTATATTATTATTTGTTATAATTATTTTATGGTTATTTATTATATTATAATTTATGATTTTGTGTTTCAAACTTTATCATACCCGGGATGTCTACTAGACTCTGGTTTGGGCAGATTTAAGTGAGTTATTCCTAAGAATTACAGGCCTACAATATAAATGCCAAATTTCCATGCAAAATAATGGTACAGCTTTCAGCACCTAAAATCTGAAATAATCATACCGCCAGGGAGGTTAAAATATCAGTTTTTATTTTATATATTTTTCTCGTCAAATTTGTGTATTATTTTTTTTAAATATAACAAAGATTGACAAATTGAGTACATATAGGATGGAGGTACTCATAATAATCAAATAGCAATAGGGATAAACATATAGATTTATGAACAGAGTATATAACAATGTAAAAATGTAACGAGTAGAGGAACAAATAAACCAATAAAGTACTACATCAAAAGCATTATAAAATTCAATTCTATTCTATATTTTTATTTTTTATGTCTGTGTCCTGTTGGGGGAGATTTCCCTTTACTTATGTAGCAAAGACTCAACAGGAAGTGAGATGAAACCTTCTCTTCTTAGACTATTGTCACCGAAACAAATGTCCCTATTGGAAAGATTTATCCACACTTCTTCTTTACCTCAACTTTATAATTCGGGATTTCCATCATTTTTAATCTTAATGACAAGGGTCACCAGGACAAATCGCGTGAGTGAACCTCTCCAGAGGGAACACAGACAGCATTAAAAACCAGACAGCTGTTCTACAACTACTTTGATCTATCCAAAACAAGAAGAAAAATGTTTTGGCTATACGTATACTAAATTAATGTAAGAATGAGAGGCAAAAAGATAAAATTACAGTATATTAAATATATGTATTGCACTGTGGAGCTAAGCAGTAGCTTAAAAATCTTCCACATCAGTTATGTGTGATCAGTGTACAACCCCTGGTAAATCAATAGGAAATCCTTATTTAAAGAGTCTCAATAATTCCACAGAGATCAAAGTAGATCTCTGCTGATTACACACGTGACTAATAAAATTTGAATTTGTTTATATTTCCTATAACATATTTAACATTCAATCAAAAATTATGCATGCAATAGATTAATAAAATATTAAGAAAGCCTAAACTTATTTGAGGGTACATTTCCAGTTTCAGTAATACCCTCAACACTGAAGGGGAAGGTTTAACCACTTCAGCCCCGGAAGGATTTGCCCCTTAATGACCAGGCCATTTTTTGCGATACAGCACTGCATCACTTTAACTGACAATTGCACGGTCGTGCGATGTTGTACCCAGACAAAATGTATGTCCTCTTTTCCCTACAAATAGAGCTTTCTTTTGGTGTTATTTGATCAGCTGTGCGTTTTCTATTTTTTGCGCTATAAACAAAAAAAAAGCGACAATTTTGATTTTTTTTTGAAAAAAACACAATATTTTGTACTTTTTGCTATAATAAATATACCAATTAAAAAAAAAAAAGAAAAAAAAATCCTCAATTTAGGCCAATATGAATTCTTCTACATATTTTTTGGTAAAAAAATCGCATAAGTGATTGTTTTGCGCAAAAGTTATGGCGTCTACAAAATAGGGGATAGATTTATGGCATTTTTATTATTATTTTTTTTTACTAGTAATGGCGGTGATCAGCGATTTTTTTTCCATTACATTTTTATTAAAGTTTTCAGGTTTAGGGAGATCACGAAAAAGGTTACAAAGGGTAAATGGTAACAATTTGCGTGCAGAATATAACATACGTAGAACATTGACAGTAGAAAATAGTAACAAATTGTCATTTAAGTAAAGGAGAAAACACACACAGAAATATGCCACCACGACACCCATTCACCCCTAACGGGATCAAAACTGTGTATGGGTGTGGGGCCATAAGTGTTTAAAATGTGTACTAAAAGTGTTCAGTGTATTTGGAGGTTGAGGTGAGCCCCGTCGTAACAATAGGTGGGTCCTCCAAGTGTATTGGAGGTCGGTTATAGCCAGATGAATGTATTAGTTGGTGGGGGGCATTAAGGAATGGAGTCTCAGCGTGGACTGTGGGTCGTCTAGTAAGGGAAGGGGGGATAAGATGGGGTAGGGGAGTATAGGATGGCAGAGGCACCCGGGGTACGAGATGTTTGTGCTGAGTGTGGGAGAGGTCACTCTTGAGTGGGTGTGATAGTGCTGATAGTCAGGACTGTCGCGTCTGTGGAATCCCTATAATGAATCCAACACGCCCAAGTTTCCCTGTATTTTGTCGGGTCGTCCTTGGCCTGGTGTATAAAGTTTTCCATTTCAGCTATTTTTTTTACTCTGCGGACCCATTCCCAGATTGTTGGAGGGTCAGAACCCTTCCAGTGAGTAGGTACACATTGATTGGCTGCATTAATGAGGTGCAAAGTAAGGGATTTTTTGTATCGTGAAAGAGGAAGGGAAGTGTGATGGAGCAGGTATTGAGCTAGGGTGAAGTCCGGGGTGTATGTAGTGATTTTAGCAATTAAGCAATGAATTTCCATCCAGAATGGTTGTATGAGTGGGCACTCCCACTAGATGTGGAGTAACGAGCCTACGACCAAATTTCAACGCCAGCATAGTGGGGAGACAGAGTTTTGGAACTTATGGATCCAGTCAGGTGTCCTGTACCGTGAGTAGATTTTATATCTATTTTCTTGGGTGGAGGAGTTGATGGAACCTTTGTGGATATGGGTGTGTATGCGTTCCCATTCGTCTTTGGGAAGGTCTAAATTTAAGTCATGTTCCCATTATCGAATAATTTTATCTTGTTTTGGGTCATAGTTCTGGAATAGAAGTGCATACACAGCCGAGATTAAATGTCTCTGGGGTTCTGCACTGTTGCAAAGCTCTTCAAAGGGTGTGAGGTCACGGTGCCAGTGAGCGGCAGGTGTGGTACTGAGCAGGAAATGTCTAAGTTGTAGGTACTTAAAAAGGGGGATGTGTTGATCCGGGAATTTATAGGAAACTGCTGGGTAGGGCATGAGTTTGCCATTGTGGAAGAATTTGTGGGCTCTAGTCGAGGGGTCAAGTGATGTATCCCCTGAGTTGTGTCTAGATAAGCCAGGGGGGAAGTTCGGGTTTTGGTCTAGCGGGGTCAAAGGGCCTGGTGAGGGGGTCAGTCTGGGAATTTTGCATGCAGCTCTAAAGGTCAGCATCGTGGGTCCTATGAGCGAGTGAATAGTGTAGTCTTTAGGGGTGGATTTATGGTTGATCCACGGTACGTGAGAGACCAGTATCTTCGCAAAGGAGTTTTCAAGTCTAATCCAATCTTTGCTTCTTTTATGTACGTGCCAGTCAACAATTCTGGTGAGATGGCTTGCCCAGTGATATTTTAGGTGATCCGGGAGGCCCAGTCCCCTGATCAGTTTCGGAAGCACCAGTCTGTCCCAGCTTAGTCTGGGGGTCTTGGAGTTCCAGATGAAGTTTCTGCACATCTTCTTATAAGATGAGAAAAAAGAAGGGGGAAGTTTAATGGGGAGAGCCTGAAAAAGATAGAGGAGTCTGGGGAAAACATTCATTTTTAAGATGGCGATTCTGCCAAACCACGAAAAGGTGCCCTTTTGCCATTTACGCAAGTCATCCTGAATATTCAGAAGAATGGGTAGAAAATTTAATGTATAAAGGTCATTCAGTTTAGCAGAAATTTGGGTGCCCAGGTAAGTGATTGTGCATGGTGCCCATCCGAAGGGGAAATTGGTTTGGCATAGTGTCACTAACGCTGAGGGGAGTGAAATGTTTAGGGCTTTCGACTTTGAAAAGTTAATTTGGAGATTTGACAGTGTTTTAAAAAGCGAGAAGTCTTTAAGAAGGTTAGGGATAGTGGTGATGGGATCTGAGAGAAAAGGCAGAATATCATCAGCATATGCTGTTATTTTATACTGTTTGTGGTGAATATCAATGCCCTTGATATCTGGGTTTTTCCTCAGTTTGCGGAGCATGGGTTCCATGGTGAGGACGAAGATAAGGGGGGACTCTTGTTTTGGGTCATAGTTCTGGAATAGAAGTGCATACACAGCCGAGATTAAATGTCTCTGGGGTTCTGCACTGTTGCAAAGCTCTTCAAAGGGTGTGAGGTCACGGTGCCAGTGAGCGGCAGGTGTGGTACTGAGCAGGAAATGTCTAAGTTGTAGGTACTTAAAAAGGGGGATGTGTTGATCCGGGAATTTAGAGGAAACTGCTGGGTAGGGCATGAGTTTGCCATTGTGGAAGAATTTGTGGGCTCTAGTCGAGGGGTCAAGTGATGTATCCTCTGAGTTGTGTCTAGATAAGCCAGGGGGGAAGTTCGGGTTTTGGTCTAGCGGGGTCAAAGGGCCTGGTGAGGGGGTCAGTCTGGGAATTTTGCATGCAGCTCTAAAGGTCAGCATCGTGGGTCCTATGAGCGAGTGAATAGTGTAGTCTTTAGGGGTGGATTTATGGTTGATCCACGGTACGTGAGAGACCAGTATCTTCGCAAAGGAGTTTTCAAGTCTAATCCAATCTTTGCTTCTTTTATGTACGTGCCAGTCAACAATTCTGGTGAGGTGGCATGCCCAGTGATATTTTAGGAGATCCGGGAGGCCCAGTCCCCCGTTCAGTTTCGGAAGCACCAGTCTGTCCCAGCTTAGTCTGGGGGTCTTGGAGTTCCAGATGAAGTTTCTGCACATCTTCTTATAAGATGAGAAAAAAGAAGGGGGAAGTTTAATGGGGAGAGCCTGAAAAAGATAGAGGAGTCTGGGGAAA
Source organism: Rana muscosa (assembly GCA_029206835.1). Taxonomy (NCBI): domain Eukaryota; kingdom Metazoa; phylum Chordata; class Amphibia; order Anura; family Ranidae; genus Rana; species Rana muscosa. The sequence goes on along the minus strand of CM055118.1, from coordinate 361,120,897 downwards.
ACATTCATTTTTAAGACGGCGATTCTGCCAAACCAAGAAAAGGTGCCCTTTTGCCATATACGCAGGTCATCCTGAATATTCCGAAGAATGGGTAGAAAATTTAATGTATAAAGGTCATTCAGTTTAGCAGGAATTTGGGTGCCCAGGTAAGTGATTGCGCATGGTGCCCATCCGAAGGGGAAATTGGTTTGGCATAGTGTCACTAACGCTGAGGGGAGTGAAATGTTTAGGGCTTTCGACTTTGAAAAGTTAATTTGGAGATTTGACAGTGTTTTAAAAAGCGAGAAGTCTTTAAGAAGGTTGGGGATAGTGGTGATGGGATCTGAGAGAAAAGGCAGAATATCATCAGCATATGCTGTTATTTTATACTGTTTGTGGTGAATATCAATGCCCTTGATATCTGGGTTTTTCCTCAGTTTGCGGAGCATGGGTTCCATGGTGAGGACGAAGATAAGGGGGGACTCTTGTTTTGGGTCATAGTTCTGGAATAGAAGTGCATACACAGCCGAGATTAAATGTCTCTGGGGTTCTGCACTGTTGCAAAGCTCTTCAAAGGGTGTGAGGTCACGGTGCCAGTGAGCGGCAGGTGTGGTACTGAGCAGGAAATGTCTAAGTTGTAGGTACTTAAAAAGGGGGATGTGTTGATCCGGGAATTTAGAGGAAACTGCTGGGTAGGGCATGAGTTTGCCATTGTGGAAGAATTTGTGGGCTCTAGTCGAGGGGTCAAGTGATGTATCCTCTGAGTTGTGTCTAGATAAGCCAGGGGGGAAGTTCGGGTTTTGGTCTAGCGGGGTCAAAGGGCCTGGTGAGGGGGTCAGTCTGGGAATTTTGCATGCAGCTCTAAAGGTCAGCATCGTGGGTCCTATGAGCGAGTGAATAGTGTAGTCTTTAGGGGTGGATTTATGGTTGATCCACGGTACGTGAGAGACCAGTATCTTCGCAAAGGAGTTTTCAAGTCTAATCCAATCTTTGCTTCTTTTATGTACGTGCCAGTCAACAATTCTGGTGAGGTGGCATGCCCAGTGATATTTTAGGAGATCCGGGAGGCCCAGTCCCCCGTTCAGTTTCGGAAGCACCAGTCTGTCCCAGCTTAGTCTGGGGGTCTTGGAGTTCCAGATGAAGTTTCTGCACATCTTCTTATAAGATGAGAAAAAAGAAGGGGGAAGTTTAATGGGGAGAGCCTGAAAAAGATAGAGGAGTCTGGGGAAAACATTCATTTTTAAGACGGCGATTCTGCCAAACCAAGAAAAGGTGCCCTTTTGCCATATACGCAGGTCATCCTGAATATTCCGAAGAATGGGTAGAAAATTTAATGTATAAAGGTCATTCAGTTTAGCAGGAATTTGGGTGCCCAGGTAAGTGATTGCGCATGGTGCCCATCCGAAGGGGAAATTGGTTTGGCATAGTGTCACTAACGCTGAGGGGAGTGAAATGTTTAGGGCTTTCGACTTTGAAAAGTTAATTTGGAGATTTGACAGTGTTTTAAAAAGCGAGAAGTCTTTAAGAAGGTTGGGGATAGTGGTGATGGGATCTGAGAGAAAAGGCAGAATATCATCAGCATATGCTGTTATTTTATACTGTTTGTGGTGAATATCAATGCCCTTGATATCTGGATTTTTCCTCAGTTTGCGGAGCATGGGTTCCATGGTGAGGACGAAGATAAGGGGGGATAAGGGACATCCCTGACGAGTTCCGTTTGAAATGGATAAGGCATTTGACAGGTGGTCGTTAACCCTAATTCTTGCCATAGGGGATGAATATAACGTAAGTATCATTTGTATTAGGTGGGATGGAAAGCCCATTGCTTGTAGTGTAGCCGACATGTAGTCCCATGCCACCCTGTTGAACGTCTTCTCCGCGTCAAGAGAAAGGAAAAAGTCCCTAGTGGGAGATGTCAAGAGCCAATGATGTATGTTATTGGCTTTTAGGGTGTTGTCCCTAGCCTCTCGGCCAGGGACAAATCCAACTTGGTCCAGTTCAATCAATCTGGGTAGTAGGGGAAGAATACTGCTTGCCAGGACTTTGGGGTAGAGTTTTAGATCTACATTAAGTAGTGATATCGGGCGATAGTCGGACACTAACGTAGGATCCTTGCCTGCTTTAGGGAGGAGTGTAATGTGGGCTTCTAGATTATCTTTGTTGGTATTGGGGGAGGAAGGGAGATCATTGAATGCCCAAACAAACTGAGGAATGAGGGTGTCAGCAAAAGATTTGTAATATCTGACCGTTAGGCCATCTGGGCAGGGGCTTTTACCAGGTTTCATTTGTTTCAGGGAAGTCAATGTCTCCTCTATTGAGATCAGGAGATCTAGGTCTGTCAACTCAGTTGGGGTGAGAGGTGACGGACAGTATTGTGATAGGAAATCGTTTATCGTCCGCTTACATTCTGTTGTCGTAACCGATGGGAGTGGGGGAGGCAGGTTGTACAGTCGAGTAAAATAATGTACAAATTGGTCAGCAATATCTTCAGAGGAGGCTTTAGTGTTGCCTGAGGGATCCTTAATGGAATGAATAGTATGTGCAGCTTTTTTGACTTGAAGGGCTCTGACCAGTACTTTTACGGACTTATTTCCGAATTGGTAAAACAGCTTTTAGGTTAGGGCAAATTTGCATCTTAGCGTTTTGTGTAGTTCCTCTAGGAGCTCCTCCCTAGCTTGCAATAGTTCGTTGAGTGAGGATGTGGCCAACGATAGTTTGTGTGTTTGTTCAAGTGAGGAATGCGTGCCGTCAGTTTCTCGATGTGTGCCTTTCTGATTTTATGTCGTTCGGCTGCTAGGGAGATGAGTTTGCTCCGAATTACACATTTATGAGCAGCCCACATATTAGTAGGGGAGGAGTCTTCTGTAGTGTTTTCTGCAAAGTAGTGGGTGAGGTGTTCGCACAGTTTAAGCATAGTACCCATGTCTGTCAAGAGGGAATTATCTAGGCTCCATATATTTGATCTATGGCGTGTCGTCGGAAGCGTAGAGTCATGGAGATCGGATTGTGGTCCGATAGCAGCATGGGATCGATTGTGGTCTTTGTAAGGAAGATCAGGTCGGTCTGGGAGACGAAGAAATGGTCAATCTTGGAATATTTGTTGTGTGGAGGAGAAAAGAAAGTGAAGTCCTTTACGTTCGGGTGTAGCGTGCGCCACGCGTCATGCAAGGATAGTTCACTGAGTTGGGTTTTTATCGCACAAAGGGCTCTATATGTCAGAGAAGATGTCCCGTTGGAAGTATCAAGGGAAGGATTTAGAGCAACGTTAAAGTCCCCCCCCCCACAATCAAAGTGCCTGACTAAAAGTGTGTAAGTTGGTGCAGGGTATTGCGGAAAACGGAGACTTGATTTGAGCTGGGGGCATAGAGGTTTGCTACTGTTATAAGTCTATCGTGCCTTTGATAAACAAGAAGCGGCCCAGAGCATCACTTAGGACTTCTGTTATCTGAATGAGGCAGTATTTCGATATCAGGATAGATACTCCTTTTGATTTAGCGTCCTTATTGGAAGCATGGTACACTTCCGGGAAGTGAGGATTGTGTAGTTTGGGGATGTTATCAGTTCTGAAATGGGTTTCTTGTACGAGTGTGATGTGCACCTTAGATTTCTGAAGAGTGTAGAGCAATTGTGATCTCTTTTCAGGAGTGTTAAGTCCGTGGATATTTATGAAGTAAAGTTTGATTTGGAGTGGAAGTTGCGGCTGTCCGTGGTCCATAGATACATTGCTGTCATCTGCCATGATGCGAGGGGGGGCGGGGGGAGTGGTGGGGTAAGGACGGGGGCGGTGTAAGGGTTGGTGTTTGGTGGTGTTGTTGTTCTCTTGTAGTCACCACAGTTATGAGTAAAGAGACGCAATCTCAAAAAATACACTGATGAGGTGTGGAGGGATTAGTCCTCACACCTTGATATATCACAATATCGTAAATGTACAGAGTGTATACAGTGCGGGCACCCGTGTCGGTGTGCCAACACCCTGCAACACCACTGTGTGGGGGTTGACCAGTACCTAACCAGTGGGATGTGTCAGAAATACAGGAAGGCCCACCGCCACTGGACCTTAGGATGGGATGGATGAGGGTAAACCCTCAGGTAATCATATATACATGGAGAGATGGAAGTAGCATTAGTGTGGTAGTGGGTCATGTGAAGGGATAGCAAAAAGTGACTGGTGCAGCCCCAATTAAGAAAATGTAGAACTAGAAAGCCATAGACTCTTAACATAACACAGCAACAGTGTAGGATTAGGAATTTCCATTGGGACTCCACAATAGGAAGGTCATGGTCTAAGTCATGCCCAAGGACCATAACAACTATAAACTCTGTAAACATAAACACAATGAGTATAGCAGAACTTACATTCCCCTAGTGCCTGTAACCGAATGCTCAAGAGGAACGTGGAATGATAACTAATGTGGAGCAGGGAATATACAGAGTACCCGATGAGACCTCTTAGTCCCAGTGCAAGCTTGCATTCTGAGCAACAAGAGAATGGGTCAAAGTTCATACAGGTGTCAGGAGAGAGGTCTAGGTTGCACAGTGCAGTAGCTGCAAGCATGTGAGTCCACGTTCTGTCGTGCACTGGAGGCATATGGTAGTGAGGAGCTGAAAAGCAGGATGGGGATGTTCTTGCCTGGGCTATAGGAGCCAGGAGAGTCCGAGCTCTATCGCAGGTAAAACCTCTAACATGGCAGTGGAGCGGTTCACGTAACAATGTACAATATCTGAGAGCAGAGGCATGCGCAGTTCTGTTGGGGATCTCGGCTCGGGAACATCATCCTCCTGCGTGTGTGGAGAAAAGGTCAGAGGAAGATCAGCAAGTGCATGGGACTCGCTGAGCAGGTGTCCAATAGGTGATAAGGAGCTGCCCTAAGCAGACATGTCGATGTCATCCATTTTCTGTTGAAGTAGCTCAGTCCTGATGGTGTGATGCCATAAGTAAGCTGCAGTGTCTATCCTTCCGGCCAGTCCTACATTGCCGGACGAAGGGCATTATGGGAAATGTAGTTTGGATACCTTCCGTGAGCGCCGCACGCTTTCTTGAGGTGATGCAGTCTGCCCAGTAACAACTGGCCTATAAGGACAATGCAAGCAGGTGAGCTGAATTGAGAGTCACCTAACAGGGTGACTCAGCAGTGCATGTGAGGTCCAGAAAAGTGTCTGGGCTTGGCAAACATATGGAAACAATAAAACTTTAAAACTTTTAAGTCAAATCAAAGGAGCCAAACAAGGCTAACTGTGAGCAGATAGCAGGAGGTACCTGATGAGGGCTCAGCGGTCCCGACAGGTTCTCCTGGATCTGGGCGAGTTGGAAGGGCTGTGATCCAGATGGCTGTTGCAGGACGTAGTATGTTGTCTCCTGAGAGAGACCTTCTCCTGCGGTATCTGGTGGGCTGCGCATCCGTAGGTTCCTCTGGAGTTGTGGATTTTCTGACTGTGGGGCGGCAAAAGTCTGCATACCAGTTAGGGACATCCACCAGGGGGATGCCCAAAATCTCACAGAAGTGCAGCAGATCTTCTGGCACCTTCAGTCGAGTTGTGCGGCCCTGTGAGGATGCTGACAGGCAGAAAGGAAACTTCCACTTATATTGGATTCCTTTATCACGCAGGGAGTCGAGCAGGGGTTTCAAGTCTCTGCGATGTTGTAATGTAATGTCGGAGAGGTCTTGATAGATTTGTTTGTTCACATTTATATTTTGGCTAAGGCTCCCGTTCTGTTCCCGGGGAGCGCGATCAGGATGCAGACGAGTTGCGGGATGCCGTCCCCATGTTTTGTGCAAGTTTAAGAATGAGGGTACCTCCGCTAATGGGTAGCTTTGTCCTGTGGCGGCAGGAGTTCTAGAGTCAAGGGTCCATCTTCCTGCTAGGTCAGGCCACGCCCCCGATCAGCGATTTTTATCGGGACTGCGACATTATGGCGGACAGATCGGACACATTTGACACTTTTTTTTTTAAGTTATATTGAAAAGCAGTACATTACAGCTTAATGTCACCATTTCACTCTGGGGCATATTTCAAAATTGACAAAGCAGTATAACTGAGGTAACATATATATATATTTTAAAATAACAATAAATCAACCTCCGTGTACATAGGATACCTGAGTGTCCATAAAAAAGGAAGTAAAACAGTGGGGTGCACTTTTTTTTTTTTTTTTGGGCGCCGGTCCAGACACCCCTTATGGGTACACACTGTGTCAGCGACCGACTAATTCGGTTGGTTTGAGTTGTGCTCCACCTGAAAATGGGGTCGGACCTACAGCTCCAGAATAACTGCAGTCTCCAGAGCTGCGTGGGCGACCCCGGATTGAGGCAGGTAAACATTTCTGGACGAATTGGCTCCTCTGGAGAACCCCAGATAACAATACCTTAACTGATTGAGAGCCCTTAACAGGGTGAAACTAAAGAAGGTTGTGCTACCAACTGCTCATAAATGAACAATACTCTGTCGTTGTTTCCAACTTCAATAATAAACCGGAAAGAAAAAGAAAGATAGGAAGGAAGGAAAGAGGGAGAGAAAAGGGGGGAAGAAGCAGCAGTTAGTGGCCTAGAGAGTGTGTTCATGTTGCTGCAACTCTCGGGATCAGGGAGATTCCCATATGTCTAGCCCAGGGTTCCCATGTTGCCTCAAATGACTTGGTGGTCTTCGTTATAGTACTGACCAACTTCTCTTGGGCCATTATCCACGAGATCTTTCTCTTGGCGGCTGCCAAGGAAACCTTTGGTTGCTTCCATGCTTTGGATAATATGATTTTTGCACCCAGAAGCATAAAAGCAATACATTTTTGAGTATATTTAAGAGTTTTTGGTATGCTGACATTCAGCAGGGCTATTTGGGGAAATTTCACTATCAGGGCACCCGCTACTTTCCGGATAAGGCTAAACATCTTGTGCCAGAAACTTCAAATTTTTGGGCATTCCCACCAAATGTGCAACATGGAACCCTGGGCTTGACATTCTCTGAAACATAAAGGCGAGGTGGAGGGGTACATCATTGCTAGTCTGGTGGGAACCAGGTACCATCTCATCATAACCTTCAGATTTGCTTCTATTAATGATACATTTACAATACCTTTAAACGCTCTTGTTCCCGCTTTATGCCAATCTTCCAGGTCCCAGGGGTCCTGCATTTTTTTTCCCAGGCTTCCATATAAGGGAATTTGGAGGTGGGTTCGGATAATGATGAATAGATTATGGTTATACCCCCTTTTTGTTCCGTTCCCTGGCCTCACCAGCATTCATATTGAGTGAACTCCAGGGGCATGGGTTTATTTTTCCATAAGGATGTCAGGAATTGGGAGATTTGGAGGTGTCTGAACCTCTCAGAGTCTGGGAGTTCCAATTTATCTGTGCAGTGTTTAAGTGAAAGAGGGCCAGAGGAGGGGAAAAAGTGTCCGATCCTATACATCCCTTTGTCTAGCCACCATTGGAATGCTTTGATGTCCATGTCTGGACTGAATTGCGGATTGTGGAATATGTGAGCTAATGGCTGTATATCTGATGTTAGTGAGGTGAGATGTTTCAAGTCGTTCCAAAGTTTCATTGAGTGAGATAACGTAGGGGATAAGATCGAGAGTCTGGATTTACGGGGGCACCAAAGTAGGTAGTCTAGGGTATGTGTAGGAACCGCTTGTCTTTCTATACTTATTCAGTCAGGTTTCTCATATCTAGAGTAGATTATTGAGAGTTGGGCCAGTCTAGCTGCTTGGTAGTATTTAAACAGGTTGGGTAGTCCAAGTCCCCCTTGTGTTTTAGAACCATATAGAACGCTTTGGGAGAGTCTATATCCCTTTTCCCCCCATACGAATTTAATTATTTTCCCCTGGAAAGATTTGAGGTGATCCCTACTGACTGCTATTGGGAGGGACCTAAACAGATAAAGGAGCTTGGGGCGTAGTGTCATCTTAATCGAGTGAATTTTTCCTAGCCACAAGATGTTATAGCGTAACATACTTGAAGGTCATTCTCAAGTTTGCGATACATGGGGGGAAAGTTCGCCTTGTATAAATGTTCGATCTTGGGTGTTAAATGAATACCTAAATAACGGATCGAGAAGTTACTCCATTTGAATTTGAATGAGGGTTTCAATTGCTCAACCAATGTGGGTTGCAGTGAAATATTTAACGCTTGGGATTTGGACATGTTGACCCTTAGCCCTGATATATGCCCGAAGGAATCTAGGAGCTTGCTTATGTTAGGGAGAGATGTGATTGGGGATGTGATGAAAAGGAGGACATCATCAGCGAACAAAGCGCACTTGTGGACAGTGTCCACAGTTGACACCTTTAAGTTTGTCATCTGTTCTAATTGCGATGGCTAATGTTTCCATCGTGTGACAGCAGGAGGGTAAAGTCACCTGGTTGCATCCAGGGGGGTAGATATATTTCGCCCAGATTCAGGCTTTACGCCGACTTATACAACTAGGTGGAGAGTTGTATAAACCCAGCTAAGGCTAGTGGGCTCATGGATGACTCATACCTCTAGGGAGAGGGCTGGGCGTCGTGCAGGCAGGGAGTTGATGAGGCCAGCTGAAGCCTGTCAGTTCGTTTAAGGCCTCTATAAAAACTCCCAGATTCATTAGATGTTAGCTCATGCCTGGACCCAGACCTGTGTGGACTGTCTAGGGAGAGTGAACCCCTGTGCGGTGAGACAAAGCCTGTGTGGCTATTTGCTTGGACATTTAAAACCAGGGACTTAGGGACTAGGACAGCACTAGGCTGATCCCAGTTGTTAGTTAGGAAACCTGTATGTTTAGTCAGAGGTCAAGTTGACCAGGATTTATTTTGTTTATATGTTTCTTTTGGCTTTGCTGTGTTTTGTCACTGTAAATAGAAAATAAACCGCACCTTTTTTTTGATTTTGAAAACCACAACCTCCGTTTGCTGGGCCTATTTTTGTGTGGGGAGCCCATCCCGGGGGTCACACACACCCGCTGCCGAGCTAACCCCCTCACAGTTGGTGGAGAACCAGTGGCAGTTTTTTTTAAGCCAGCATGGAGGAGATACTGAAGCAGCTGGCTCTAGCAAATGCCAATCAACAGCAGACAAATGCAGGTTTGCAAAAGAGCCTTGCAGCCCAGCAGCAAGCTCATCAACAGAGCCTTGCAGCCCAGCAGCAAGCTCACCAACAGAGTCTGGAAGCTCAGCAACAAGCCCAGCAGCAATCTGAGGCCCGCTTCATAGACCTGTTACAGAAGCAAGAGCAGAGACTACAACAAATGGAAGCAGTAATGCAGCAACGTCCGCAGACCAGTGAGGAAAGCCGTCCCACTAATACCGCGTCCTTTGGGGTGAGTCGTTTATTGACAAAAATGACTGGAGAGGATGATCCAGAGGTATTTTTGACCACATTTGAAAGGACTGCTGAAAGAGAAAAGTGGCCTGAGGAGCAGTGGGCTGGACTGGTGGCTCCTCTGTTAACTGGTGAATCGCAGAAGGCTTACTATGACCTAGAGCCTGACCAAGCAAAAGACTATGTGATGCTAAAAGCTGAGATATTGGCAAGGCTGGGTGTCACCCAGGCTGTCCGGGCTCAGCGTGTGCATAACTGGACTTTCCAGCTTGGAAAACCCCCCAGGTCTCAAATGTATGATCTCATTCACCTGAGCAGAAAGTGGCTACAGCCAGAGACTTTGTCCGCACCAAAGATTGTGGAACGTGTTGTAATGGATCGGTTTTTGAGAGCTCTTCCTACTGCCATCCAAAAGTGGGTAAGCCATGGAGACCCAGAGACGGCCGATGGTCTTGTGGATCGTGTGGAGAAATACTTGGCTACAGAGAACCTGACGGCCTCTTCCAGAGACACTCGGACTTTCCACCCTAAGACCAGACCATCCCCAGGGGCGGATAAGAGGATTCCAAGGGGTAAGGGTGGAGAGAGTGAGAGGGTGGGAGCTCTACCCCAAGTTTGGCAAGAACAGCCTGGGAAATCAGCGGCTCAAGAGGCGGCAAGAAGGATCGTTTGCTACCGCTGCCGGCAAGCGGGACATATTGCAGCCAATTGCCCGGTTGTGGAGGAACCCATGCAGTGTGACTTTCTGACGGGCAGACGTCAGTCGCTGTGTGCGACAGTCGCATGCACTGCCATTCGAGGAATTGAGAAACATTTATGCAAAATGTGTGTTAATGGTAGAAATGTTGTGGTATTGCTGGATTCAGGTAGCCTTGTGACCCTGATAAAGGCTGAGTTAGTTAAAACAGAGGTCTCTGGGAATAGCAAGGTAGCTGTTATTTGTGTGCATGGGGACACCTGAGAGTATCCAGTGACTACAGTGTGTTTCGAGACCCCCAAAGGTACCCTCTCTCATCCAGTGGGCTTAGTATCTCAGTTACCATATGACGCCATTGTGGGAAGGGATTTTCCGAAGTTCTGGGAACTGTGGGATGATCCTGAGCCCCCCACTGGTGCCCCTATGTACCAGGAATGTGATAGCCAGAACTCCCCTGAGAGTGGTGAGGACTCTCCGGAATTTCCCTTATCAGTATTGGCAGGGGAGACTCAAGAAACTGGAGAGGAGCCCACCTCCTCAGACGAAAACCTACCGTCTGTGGAGTTTTCTGATCTTGAGGTTCACAGGGAAAACTTTGCCACAGAACAGTTGAAAGACCCCGCCCTAATAAAGGCACGCGAAAACGTAGTGAAAATAGATGGCGAGTTAGTGAACCCAGATAATACCTGCACTTACCCATACTTCAGCGTAGAGAAGGACCTACTGTATCGGGTGGCAAAAAGGGCAGAAGAAACCGTTGAGCAGCTTGTGGTGCCCAAACCTTACAGGAAGTTGGTGTTGGAGTTGGCCCATGGGCACATTCTTGGAGGTCATCTGGGGACAGAGAAAACCCGAGAGAGGGTATTACAGAGATTCTATTGGCCGGGGGTGATGAAGGACATAGAAAATTATTGTTCCTCCTGCCCTGTGTGTCAGAGGTCGGCCCCGATGCCACATTTCCGTAGCCCGCTGGTCCCTCTACCCATCATTGAGGTCCCGTTTGAGAGGATCGCCATGGATTTGGTAGGTCCTATAATCAAGTCCGCTAGGGGGCACCAGTACATATTAGTTATAATGGACTATGCCACCCGTTATCCAGAAGCGATCCCTCTCCGAAATACCTCGGCCAAAACCATAGCCAAAGAGCTATCTCTTGTGTTTAGCCGGGTGGGTATTTGTAAAGAACTGCTTACGGACCAAGGTACACCCTTTATGTCCCGGGTTATGAAGGAGCTGTGTAAATTGTTCAAAGTGACGCAATTACGTACATCTGTGTATCACCCCCAAACCGATGGGCTGGTTGAAAGATTCAACAAAACCCTAAAACAAATGTTGAAGAAAGTGGTGGATAGAGATGGAAAGGATTGGGACTGTCTACTTCCTTATCTGATGTTTGCTATTAGGGAGGTGCCCCAATCCTCTACGGGATTCTCCCCCTTTGAGTTACTGTATGGGAGACACCCAAGAGGGCTGTTGGATATTGCCAAGGAAACTTGGGAAAGTGAGAGTTCTCCCCACAGGAGTGTGATTGAGCATGTCGCCCTGATGCAAGACCGAATTGCACAGGTAATGCCCATCGTGAAGGAACATTTGGCCCAAGCGCAGTTAGCACAGCAGAGAGTGTACAACCGTGGAGCCAAGACCCGTACCTTTTCCCCGGGGGATAGGATACTGGTACTTGTCCCTACGGTTGAAAGTAAATTCCTTGCCAAATGGCAAGGCCCCTACGACATAATGGAAAAAGTGAGCGAAGTGAATTACAAGGTCAGACAACCAGGAAGGCAAAAGCCCGAACAGATCTATCACGTTAATCTGTTGAAAGCCTGGAGGGATAGAGAGTCCCTAGTCGCAGACACTTGGTCACCAGCTCAAACTGGTTGCGTGATTCCTGAGGTTGGAATAGCAGCCACCTTGTCACAACCCCAACAACAGGAGGTTAAGGAGTTTGTGCTTCGCAACAGGGAGGTATTCTCTGAGCTGCCGGGACAAACATTTGGGGTAGAGCATGACATCATTACCCCGCCCGGTGAAAGGGTGAAGTTAAAACCCTATCGGATCCCAGAGGCCCGACGGGAGGCAATACGGGAGGAAGTACAGAAAATGCTGAACTTAGGGGTGATAGAGGAGTCCCAAAGTGATTGGTCTAGTCCCATTGTGTTGGTGCCTAAACCGGATGGGAGCTGGCGATTTTGTAACGATTTTCGTCAGTTGAACAAAGTTACAAAATTTGACACCTACCCCATGCCACGTATAGATGAGTTGATCGACCGGCTGGGAACAGCCCGATACATGACGACTCTTGACATCACAAAAGGGTATTGGCAAATCCCCCTGGCCAAATTGGCCAAAGAGAAAACCGCATTTGTAACCCCAGACGGGGCGTTCCAATATAAAAGAATGCCGTTCGGGTTACAGAATGCGCCGGCCACATTCCAGCGGAAAATGGACCAGATGCTGAGGCCCCATCGGAAGTATGCTGCGGCTTACCTGGATGACGTAATTGTCCATAGCACAGATTGGGCCTCACATCTGCCAAAAGTGCAAGCAGTCCTGGACTCTGTTCGGGAAGCGGGGTTTACGGCTAACCCCAAGAAGTGTACCATTGGGCAGGAGGAGGCCAAATATCTTGGGTACACCATTGGGAGGGGAGTAATAAAACCCCAACTCAACAAAGTCGAGGCCATCCAGAGTTGGCCACGTCCCAACAGCAAGAAGCAGGTACGAGCCTTTCTGGGAATCGCTGGGTATTATCGGCGATTCATTCCCCACTTTGCTTCTAAGGCTGTGCCCCTAACCAACCTAACGAAGGGGAAAGGGTCGGTCATGATTAAATGGACCCCCGAGGCTGAGGCAGCATTCCAATTCTTGAAACAAGCCTTATGTAGCCAGCCAGTGTTGTACTCACCCGACTTCTCTAAAGACTTTGTCGTACAAAGTGATGCGTCAGATGTGGGGTTAGGAGCAGTATTGTCCCAGGTCTGGAACGGGGAAGAGCACCCAGTCATTTACCTCAGCAGGAAGTTGAAGTCCCATGAGGTAAATTACGCCACCGTTGAAAAGGAGTGTTTAGCGGTGAAGTGGGCTCTAGATTCCCTTCGGTACTACCTGCTAGGTAGGCACTTTGACATGGTTACGGATCACGCTCCGTTAAAGTGGATGGCTCAAAACAAGGAAACAAATATAAGAGTGAATAGGTGGTTCCTGGCCCTCCAGGAATTCAACTTCACAGTAAAGCATCGCCCTGGCGTTCAAATGGGGAATGTGGATGCTTTGTCTCGAGTACATGAATGCCTGATTGCTGGTGTTCCAACCCCGAGGTTAAAACAAGAGGGGGGGTATGTGACAGCAGGAGGGTAAAGTCACCTGGTTGCATCCAGGGGGGTAGATATATTTCGCCCAGATTCAGGCTTTACGCCGACTTATACAACTAGGTGGAGAGTTGTATAAACCCAGCTAAGGCTAGTGGGCTCATGGATGACTCATACCTCTAGGGAGAGGGCTGGGCGTCGTGCAGGCAGGGAGTTGATGAGGCCAGCTGAAGCCTGTCAGTTCGTTTAAGGCCTCTATAAAAACTCCCAGATTCATTAGATGTTAGCTCATGCCTGGACCCAGACCTGTGTGGACTGTCTAGGGAGAGTGAACCCCTGTGCGGTGAGACAAAGCCTGTGTGGCTATTTGCTTGGACATTTAAAACCAGGGACTTAGGGACTAGGACAGCACTAGGCTGATCCCAGTTGTTAGTTAGGAAACCTGTATGTTTAGTCAGAGGTCAAGTTGACCAGGATTTATTTTGTTTATATGTTTCTTTTGGCTTTGCTGTGTTTTGTCACTGTAAATAGAAAATAAACCGCACCTTTTTTTTGATTTTGAAAACCACAACCTCCGTTTGCTGGGCCTGTTTTTGTGTGGGGAGCCCATCCCGGGGGTCACACACACCCGCTGCCGAGCTAACCCCCTCACAATCGCTATGGCGAAGATCAGAGGGGATAGAGGACAACCTTGCCTCGTCCCTCTGGCGATTTTAATGGGTTCAGAGAAGTAACCCTGTAATTTGATCCTAGCTTCTGGGTTGGAGTAAAGTGCTTATAGGAGTCCCAGAAAAGATTTGCCAAACCCCCAGCGTCTTAATACTGTAAAAAGGTAGGGCCATGAAAGAGAATCAAAGGCTTTCTGACGGTCTAATTGAAGCAGAAGGCCTTCCTGAGGAGGGCCCTCATCCCACCCCTATTGGAGGATTGAAACAATATCTACCGCTCTCCTCACTTGGTCTGGGCCTTGTCTCCCGGGGATAAATCCCACTTGATCCTTGTGGATATATCAGTTAATAAAGGAGCCTACTCTATTAGCTAAAATTTTGGTAAGGATCTTCAAATCATTGTTGATCAGGGAAATGGGCCTATAATTTTCTACACGTTCAGGGTCTTTATCCGGTTTGGGTATTACAGAGAAAAAGGCTGCATTGAGGTGAGTATCAACCGGTTCCCCCTTACGTTTTGAATTAAAAAAAATTGTGAGGCGAGGGACTAGTGTGTCACCAAAAGTTTTATAATATTGGGTGGAGAAACCATCAGGTCCAGGGGCCGAACCCCCGTTTAAATCTTTAATCACCCCCATGGTTTCTTCTGTTGAAATTGGGGCTTCCAGGATATCTACATGGTCTTTATGAAGGGAAGGCAAAGGGAGGCTATCTAGAAAGGAACTTAGTGTGGATTCCCCAGCCGTATTGTTTTTCTGATACAATTTATTGTAGAACTCCTGAAATAAATGAAGTATGCGTTTGGGGTTGAGGGTTGTGGAGCCACCCTGAAGTCTTATTTTAGGGAGAGTGAATGAACAAAATTTTGGGGAGAGTTTATTGGCTAACATTGTGCTCATCTTGTCTGACTTTAAATAAAATTTTATGCCAGACCAGTGGATGGATTTCTCAGCTTTGACCGTGAGTGCTAGGTTCAAGGCTAGTCTTGCAGTGTCAAGTTGTGCGGTATGGATTTTTGACGGGTCAAGTTTCTCTACGTCCAAGGCTCTTTCTTTTTTAAATTTTGTAGCCATTTGGATGAGCTTTCCCCAGATCGTGGCCTTGTGAGCATCCCATAGGGTCTCAGCCGAGATTCTGTCCGTGTCATTAAGGAGAAAATATTCCTTTATCGCTTTTTCGAGTTCTATTACCGTGATGGGGTCATCAAGTAAGGATTCATTGAGTCTCCAATGGGATAGGGGAGGTCTATTGAAATGACCTTGCAAGATCAGTATCATCATAGAATGATCCGATAGGGCTGTGTCTTTTATTAAGGCTTTGTGAGCTGCGGGAATGTGTATAGTAGAAATAAATATGTGGTCAATTCTGGAGTAGGTTAGATGGGTGTTCGAGTAGTGTGTGTAGTCCCGTTTTGTAGGATTAAGTTCCCTCCAGATGTCGGCCAGACCTTGTTGGTAGATCATTTTTGCTATCTTAGAACTAATTCTGGTGGGGCGGGGCAGTTGTTTAGCTGGGATTTTTGACTTGTCTAGACTTTGGTCGAAAGCGATATTGTAATCGCCACCATATATCACCGTTCCTTCCAATAATGTTTCTAAGGCATTAAACATCATTCGAAATAATGTTGCTTGGCCTTTATTGGGGGCGTAGTAGGAAATGAATGAGAACAGTTGGTCGTCTAACAACCCCTTCACTAATATAAACCGCCCGTCCGGGTCTTTGTGTACCAGCGTGGCCTTAAACTTACAAGTTTTGGCAAATAGAATCGCTACACCTTTTGTCTTGCCCTCAGCGTTTGCTAAGAAGAATTGTGGATAGTGTGCATGTAGACAGGAAGGTGAATACCTTATAGGGAAATGTGTTTCCTGTAAAAGGACTACTGCCATTTTTTGGGTGGGATAAGATTGAAGAATTTTCCTCCTCTTGGTAGCTGAGTTTAGTCCCTGGACATTATGTAAAACCACTTTCAGGGATGGATGTGGCGAGTTGTTATGTGTCATGGTGATTAGAAGGGGGGAGCGCAAAAAAATAGCTATATCTTACCCTTAACGGCAGGGGACGTATCACTTCCGAGAGGATCAAACAGGTGGACCTGGGACCTGGAGTGGCGATGCGGAGAAGCGGTATCTATGTACTGGCAAATGGAGAAAAGGAGTTAGTGGGAAAAAGAGAGAAGATTAGAAGAAGGAGAGTACAGTGGCCTAACGGAGACCTGCGAAGATGGGAAGAGACCTGCGCAGAGTCCCTCCTAACTTCGCCAAACAATAAACATTTGTAGCCCTCAAGGTGGGCTACCAGTCCATTCCCCGAGCATGGCTTAGCCATGATTAGGAGATGGATGGATGCGCATGGCTGCTGCCCCAGCCAGAGCCATCCCTATGATAAAACAAGAACAATGGATAAAACAATATAACATATTTGAATAAACTATAACAATATGAAATAAACGGGAGAGTTCAACATAAGTCCATATTGGTAAAATCGGGGAGAGGCTAGGGAAGGTCAAGGGTAGATAGGGAAAGGGTGCGGAGGTTGGGGGAGGGGTGAGATGGGGAATGGGGAGGGGATTGGGTAGGGAGGGAGGGTGGAGAATCAAATAGTGCAATGCATTTTTGCGAGTCTCAAATAAAGCCCCTAAGGGGGGCTTCTGTTCCCAACAAGTGCAGACGAGTGTCCCCCTTGAGTCGGATAAGGAGGGAAGTGATATCAAGATCGTTGATTTGGGAATTAACCTGGTTCCTGAGAAAGTTCCTGTGAATTGTTTCGATGGGGTGTCATTTGTTAAGCTGAGTGTTTTTCATCCAGCCCTCCGATCCGGCCCTAAATGTTTGCAACAGACAAAAAAAGGATCAGGGTTGCAAATAACAAGCCTGCAGGAGAAAAAACTATTAAGGCATCAGTCTAAGGTTGTCAGAAGGAATTCCAGGATCAGGAAGGGGTTCCAAGGTGGGAACTCCCAGCAGGGCTGAGCCCTGAGTAGGAAAAACAAAAAGTGTTAATGAGTTCTCCGGTCTCAGGTGGGTAGAGTGACCTTTGTACGTCTGCTTTTGTGTGTTTGCCACGTGGGAGAAATCGGGCTAGAAGGAGTGGGACAATTAGTGGTTCCCGCTTGAATATTTGAGGTGTCCATTGCTGGATCTTGCGTGATGAAATTCAGAATGAGTAGCAGCTGTTCTCCCTCAGGAAGGGTGGTGAATGAGTGACTTTTACCCTTATAGGAAAATTTTAGTGCAAAGGGGAAGGCCCACCAGTATTTGATTTTCTTTTGTGAGAGAATCGACAAAAGGTGTTTGAGGGCACTTTTGAATGGTCATGGGAGAGATGTCCGCAAAAATCTGGATATCATGTCCTTGGAATGACAAGAGAGATTGTTGATGCAATATTTTCATAATCTCCTCTTTCACTCTGTAGTAGTGCGGTTTCACCACCATATCCCTGGGGGACCCGTCCTTTCTGGGGGGGCCCAGTGATCTGTGCGCCCTATCTAACTCCAGTTTGGGTGGGGTTATTGCTGGGATGAGGGTTTTAATAAGGTCCCTGACAGCTGTGGGAACATCAGAAATGAATTCTGGCAAGCCTCTGACTCTGAAGTTGTCCCTCCTGGAACGATTTTCAAGATCATTGATTCTGCCCAGAGCCACATCCAATTGCTCCTGTATGACATGGATGTGATCAGTGTTTTGGTTAGCCCTGGACACTGTAATATCAAGCTTGTGTTTGATCGCTTCTATTCTGGAGCCCAGGTTTTGGAAGTCAGAGCGAATGTCATTTGTGATTTTGTTAGCTGTATGTGAAAGTCCCCTTTCCAGCAGTGCTGACAGTCTCAGGAATAAATCGCCTGCATTCAGGGGTATATCATGTTCTGGGCCTCCTGGGGTGATAATGGGGTCCATGTGGGTAGGTGTTGCTCCCAGAGGTGTAAGAGTGTAATTATCCATTGATCGCTCTATGAGCGAATCCATGGAGGTGGGGGATGGGGTCACAGCATGAGAGATACTGGGGTTCGCCTGCGGTGTGAAGGCCAGTGTGGCTGGGGCAATGACTTGCCTGTTTTCAGCTTGTACTCTGCTGTGTATGTCTTGTGGCTGAGACGTGGCCACCATCTTGGATTTGGCCTGGCTCCCCTCTGCGGTGAATTGCGGTCCCAGGTCCTGGCGGACCGAGCTGCCTAGCATGGGGATGGTGCTGGGATAATCCCCGAATGATTTCCGCCATCAGCGGGTGTCCCTCTGGTGTGGATCTGGTGTTAGGGTGGTTGGATGACTGAGGCAGAGCAGAGCTCCTGGCTTACGCGGCCATCTTGGAAGCTTTGTG
The DNA here is from genome assembly GCA_029206835.1 of Rana muscosa. Classification (NCBI taxonomy): domain Eukaryota; kingdom Metazoa; phylum Chordata; class Amphibia; order Anura; family Ranidae; genus Rana; species Rana muscosa. The sequence continues at coordinate 361,102,644 of CM055118.1, read as the reverse complement.
CATGCGCATCCCCACGTTTGACACTTTTTTGGGACCATTGATATTTATACAGAAATTTGAGGTAAAAATAGCCCCTGATTACTGTATACATGTCACTGGCAGGGAAGGGGTTAACACCAGGTGGTGATCAAGGGGTTAACTGTGTTCCCTAACTGTAGGGGGGATGGGACTAACTAGGGGAGGAGACCAATCAGTGTTCCTATTTAGTAGGAGCACACAATCTGTCTCCTCTCCCCTGAGATCCCGGTTCTTGCTCTGTCACGAGCGTTTGCTGGTGCCCAGCGGTCATCGCACCTGCCGAGCCTGGGCATTGGCTCCCGGGACATACTGCGCATGTGCGCACCTCCTAAGGCATCTTAAAGAGCCGACATACAGCTATGATGGTTCGTGCAGGGGAGCCAACCTGCCGCAGTATAACACACATGCACCAACTATGCAGACAATAGGAGGTTGAATTTTGTAGTCCCCTGATCTATGGACACAATGACCCACCCCAATATTCCATTACATGTTTGAGGTGGTCTCAAATGGCAAATTCGAAAGCCGCAGAACACTGTTTAAAAGTCTATGGGACATTAACATGAAAAAACAAAAGTGCTATTTTTTATTTTTTTTTGTTTCATAAAGTTTTATTAGGTGAACAAGAGAGCAACAAAGGAACAGTAAAATAATACAGTACATAGATGCATATGTTTACAAAAGTAAAAGCATTAGAATGCGCATTATGTTGGATTGTTATAACACATTTGATGATCATAAGAATAATAAAGACAGGATTAATAATGTGCTTGATATTTAACAAGTATTCCACCGTATTTTTTTTCCTCTCAACTTGATGCTTTAATTATTGAAGTAAATATATTTTTCAGAGAAACTAGGGGGGAGGGGAGGGATGAGGGGGTGGCTAATTTTAAACGCTTATTGCCATAAAAAGTGTTTGGGGACCCGGGTCCTGCCCAGGGGACATGTATTAATGCAAAAAAAAGTTTAAAAAATTTACGTTTTTTCGGGAGCAGTGATTTTAATAATGCTTAAAGTGAAACAATAAAAATGAAATATACCTTAAAATTTCGTACCTTTGGGGTGTTTATAGTATGCCTGTAAAGTGGCACATTTTTCTCGTGTTAAAACAGTCCCGCAACAAAATGACATTTCTAAAGGAAGAAAAGTAATTTAAAACTACTCGCGGCTGTAATGAATTGTCGGGTCTCGTAATACAGATAATAAAGAAAAACATGGCATGGGTCCCCCACAGTCCATTCCCAGGCCCTTTGGGTCTGGTATAAATATTAAGGGGAACCCTGAACCAAAATGTAAAAAGAAAGTTGGGGCTCTGCGCCCCCCACCCCAAAGCACCTTGCCCCATGTTGATGGGGACAAGGGACTCATCACCACAACCCTTGCCTGGTGGTTGTGGGGGTCTTCAGGTGGGGGGATTATCGGAATCTTGAAGCCCCTTTTAACGTGACGTCAGAGGGGGGGGGCGGGGTCACCAGTTTACGTCACCGGGTGGCCCCACCCTCAGCTATATAACAGCTGTCAGCGAGAAGAAGCGTCACTTGGCAGGAGCTTCCCATTGAGGCGGATCTGTTGAGGCTTTTTTTTTTCGTTCATTGGGAGGCGTGATAGAAGATGAATGGACATTGTGGGACATTTTTTTTTTTTTTTTAAATAAAGGACTTGTCCCAAAGTGTCTCCTGTCTTTTTTACTATTTTTGATACTTGTTTTGTGAAATGGTAGGGGTACAATGTACCCGCTACCAATTCACATGGGGGTGGGATCTGGGGGTCCCCTTGTTAAAGGGGGCTTCCAGATTCCGATATGCCCCCTGTCCGCAGACCCCCACAGCCACTAGGCAAAAGTTGTGGGGATGAGGCCCTTGTCTCCATCAACATGGGGGCTAGGTGCTTTGGGGTGGGGGGTGCAGAGCCCCCCTGCCCCAAAGCACCCATACCCCCATGTTGAGGGTATGTGGCCTGGTAAAGTTCAGGAGGGGGTCCCTCTCTCATACCCCCTCTTTTCCTGCAGCATGCCAGGTTGCATAATCGGATAAGGGTCTGGTATGGATTTTGGGGGACCATTTTTTATTTTATTTGGCGTAGGGTTCCCCTTAGTATCCATACCAAACCTGAAGGGCCTGGTAATGGACTTGGGGGGACCCATGCTGTTTTTTCAATGAGTTTTATCTGTATCTAGTACATGTAGGGCTTTCGCTCATGACCAACCGCTCTGTGTCTCCTTCTCCTCTCTGTCAATCCCTCCACTGGCTTCCGCTCACCCAACAAATTAAATTCAAAATACTAACGACCACCTACAAAGCCATCCACAACACTGCCCCCAGATACATCACTGACCTAGTCTCTAAATACCAACCTAATAGTTATCTTCGTTCTTCTCAAGACCTCCTTCTCTCTAGCTCGCTCATCACCTCCTCCCATGCTCGTCTCTAGGACTTTTCCAGATCCTCTCCAAGCCTATGGAACTCCTTACCCCAATCTGTCTGTCTATCTCCTTCTCTATTAGCTTTTAGAGGATCCCTAAAAACACTCCTCTTCAGAGAAGCCTATCCCACCCACACCTAACAACTAAATTTCCATTCTGTCCACCTGATCATCCCCCACAGCTAATACCCTTTGTTTCACATGACCCTCCCTTCTAGACTGTAAGCTCTAATGAGCAGGGCCCTCTGATCCCTCTGTATTGAATTGTATTGTGATTGTACTGTCTTCCTGATGTTGTAAAGCACTGTGCAAACTGTTGGCACTATTTAAATCCTGTATAATAATAATAATAATAATAATAATAATAATAATCTGTATTGCTGAGACCGACAATTCATTACAGCCACAATCAGTTTTAAATTACCGTATATACTCGAGTATAAGCCGAGGTACCTACTTTTACCAAAAAAACTGGGAAAATGTATTGACTCGAGTATAAGCCGAGAGGGGGGGGATGTGCCCATTGCCCAACCTTACTGTGCCCGTTGGCATCTCACTCTGCCACCTCACTGCCCATTGTCACCTCACTGTGCCCATTGTCGTCTCACTGTGCCCCCTTACTGTGCCCATTGCCATCTCACTGCCCACTGTCACCTCACTGTGCCCTCTTACTGTGTCCATTGCCGCCTCCCTGTGCCCGAGTCAGTACCTCAAAATCTTGTAATTCTGCGGCGGCGTCCATTGTTCAAATCTCGCGCCGTTCTCCCTGTCCCTTCCGTGATAGGCGTTTCCAGCAAATACTGTGTTGAGTGTTTGCGCCTATCACGGAGGTCCTCTCATTCGCCGACTCCGTTTCCCAGCAGGCACTGTGTTCAGTGCTCGGCCAATCATGGATGTCGGACAAGAGGACCTCCGTGATAGGCGCAAACACTCATCACAGTGTTTTCTGGAAACGCCTATCGCCGAAGGGACAGGGAGAACGGCGCAAGATTTGAACAATAGACGCCGGCCGCAGAATTTCACGATTTTGAGGTACTGACTCGAGTATAAGCCGAGGGGTATACTTTCAGCCCTAAAAAAAGGGCTGAAAAACTCAGCTTATACTCGAGTATATACGGTACTTTTCTTCCTTTAGAAATATCATTTTGCTGTGGTATTGTTCTAAACACGGGAAAAATGGGCCACTTTACAGGCATACTATAGACAAGGCAAGATATTTAAAGGAATATTACATTTTTATTGATTCACTTTAAGCAATATTAAAATCACTGCTTCTGGAAAAACAGACGTTTTTAAAACTTTTTTTTGCATTGATACATGTCCCCCGGGTCCCCAAACAATTTTATGACAATGCCATGGATGTTAGTCTTTAAAATGAGCACTTTTGATTTTTCATGTACATGTCCCATAGACTTTAATGGTGTTTGTGTGTTTGAACAATTTTTTTTCCTGTTTGCCAGTTCTGGTGCTAACCGAACCGGGGGGTGGGGGTGTTTGGCTCATCCTTACTCTATGTTATTCAGCAGCTTCCTATGGGATCACTCCATTGGTGTGATATCTAGGTGGGAGAAGGATGTAGGAGCATTTGAGGAGGAGCAATGGGAAGAGGCTCTCTTAGCGGTCAAACAATGCTCCCTGAAAGAGGCACATTGTCTCTTGCAGCTGTATCTGCTTCTGCAGGTGCACTACACACCAGCAAGGCTGTTTCACATGGACATGAGCGTAAGCCCTACATGTATTAGATACAGCAGGGACAGGGGGGGACTTGATACATCTTATGTAGCACTGTCCAAAGCTGCACCAATATTGGCAGGGTGTTATCACTACTATTAACCAGGTGTTCAGGTCCATGTACTATACCTGAGAATCCCACAGGCCATAGCTAGGGATTCTATGCAAGATTTTTTTCCTGCCTGTAAATGTCTTTGCCTCCAAACTATTCTAACAGTCTATGTGTGCATGGGGTTAATTTTAATTATGTACAGATGTTTATGGGTATTATTTTGTAGGCTGTCGTTTCTGTAGAGCTCATCTACTCCTCAATCTCCTTAAGAAGACACATGATGTTCAATAGTTGAAACATGTTGTGGCACTGTTCAAAAATAGGGGCTTTTGTGACCTTCTTGTGTGGATTGATGATCTCAATGCTTGTTAATATTTATTGTGACTTTTGTCTAATAATTAGTAGTATACAGTAAAACCTTGGTTTGAGAGTAACTTGGTTTGAGAGCGTTTTGCAAGACAAGCAACATGTTTAAATAAATTTTGACTTGATATACAAGCGATGTCTTGATATACAAGTAGCGTCACATCACAACTGAGTATAAAAGAGAAGAGAGGCGCCTCTAAGTGTAGCAATATGGTTACATTTCATGAAGGTACAACATTTAGCATCTCACATGGTTAATGATTACAAGAGGCACATCTAAGTATGCAGACATCTGGGGTAAATTTGTCCACATAGACCATCCACCTCACCACCATCTACATCATCTCTTTCACACTGCGCACCTCGCTTTCAAATTGCTCTACTACAGGGTAGTCTTCCCGGTCACGATTGGAGACTGACAGTGGTGAGAGGCGGTGGTGCGGAGCATGGTCTATATCAGGGGTCTCCAAACTTTTCAACACGAGGGCCACATTGTAGATTTTACAAGTATTCGGGGGCCAAAAAAATCAGTTATGTACAAATGAATGAATCGTCATTCCCATCATCAGTGTCCCCAGCAGAGTTTTCCCCATTATCAGTGTCCCCAGCAGAGTTTTTCCCATTATCAGTGTCCCCGGCAGAGTTTTCCCCATCAGTGTCCCCAGCAGAGTTTCCCCCCCATCGGTGTCCCCAGCAGAATTTTCCCCCCCATCGGTGTCCTCAGCAGAATTCCCCCTCCCATCGGTGTCCCCAGCAGAATTTTCCCCATCGGTGTCCCCGGGAGAATTCCCCCCCCCCATCGGTGTCCCCAGCAGAATTTTCCCCATCGGTGTCCCCAGCAGAATTTTCCCCATCGGTGTCCCCAGCAGAATTTTCCCCATCGGTGTCCCCAGCAGAATTTTCCCCATCGGTGTCCCCAGAAAATTCCCCAGGGTTCAGGGGTGAGCTATGTACAGAGTTCAGGGTTAAGGGGTGTGCTACATGCAGAAGGTGAGTTGGGTGCAGGGTGAGGTGGGTGCAGAGGGTGAGGTGTGTGAGGTGGGTGCAGGGTGCAGAGGGTGAGGTGGGTGCAGGGTGCAGAGGGTGGGTGCAGGGTGCAGAGGGTGAGGTGGGTGCAGGGTGCAGAGGGTGGGTGCAGGGTGCAGAGGGTGAGGTGGGGGCAGGGTGCAGAGGGTGAGGTGGGCACAGGGTGCAGAGAGAGGGTGGGTGCAGGGTGTGAGGTGGGTACAGGGTGCAGAGGGTGCAGAGGGTGGGTGCAGGGTGCGGAGGGTGAGGTGGGTGCAGAGGGTGAGGTGGGTGCAGGGTGCAGAGGGTGGGTGCAGGGTGCAGAGGGTGAGGTGGGCGCAGGGTGCAGAGGGAGAATGTAGCAGCAGAGGGTGGGCGCAGGGTGCAGAGGGAGGGTGCAAGGTGCAGAGGGTGAGGTGGATGCAGAGTGCAGAGGGAGGGTGCAGAGGGCGGGTGCAGGGTGCAGAGGGTGAGATGGGTGCAGGGTGCAGAGGGTGGGTGCAGAGGGAGGGTGCAGAGGGTAAGGTGGGCGCAGGGTGCAGAGGCTGGGTGCAGGGTGCAGAGGGAGGGTGCAGAGGGTGAGGTGGGTACCGGGTGCAGAGGGTGAGGTGGGCACAGGGTGCAGAGGCTGGGTGCAGGGTGCAGAGGGAGGGTACCGGGTGCAGAGGGTGAGGTTGGCGCAGGGTGCAGAGGCTGGGTGCAGGGTGCAGAGGGAGGGTACCGGGTGCAGAGGGTGAGGTTGGCGCAGGGTGCAGAGGGAGAGGTTGATGCAGAGTGCACTGCTCCCCCCCCAGCCCCCAGATTCCAGTACAGTCAGAGCTCCACACTCCACTCCACTCCAAGGCAAGACTCTCCTCCCACAAAGCTTCCCCCCCCCATTCCAGTGCAAAGTTTTCCTCATTTTACTTACAGCATTTTCTCCTCCGATCTCCGTGCAGCAGTTCCACAGGCATCTTCCTGTTGGCAGATTCCCCGCCCCCTTCCTCCTCTGCTCTGACTCCAAGTGCTCTCATAGAGCATGTTGTACAGTACACAAGGATGGTCAGAGCGGCGGCGGGGAGAGGAGCGCTCTGTCACTTGGAAATACACAAGCAGAGCTTGTGTATTTCCAAGTGACAGTAGCGCGCAGCCAGCATGCAACCAGCACCAGAGGTGGCTGAACTCCGACGGTCAGCATGGGGCGGGCAGCGCAGGGCCAAAGACGTGTGGCAGAGCCTGGATAAGCTGCGGGCCGGACAAATCACACCCGGATGTGGCCCGCGGGCCGGGGTTTGGAGACCCCTGGTCTATATGAACAGCTTTACCCCAGATGCCTGCATACTTAGATGTGCCTCTTTTTATCTTCAATCATGTGAGTTGCTATTGCTAAATGTTGTACCTTCATTAAATGTACCCATATTGTTACACTTAGAGGCGCCTCTCTTCTCTTTTATACTCTGTAGCTCCTGCTGGATTTTGCTTCTAATCTCCTTGTGGAGGCTGCCATTTGTGGATGGACATTTTATGGTTTCACAACCTATCACATTGTTATTATCTTTTCATATGGACTATAAACTGAAGGACTATTGAATAAATGGTTGTGGAACAAATCATCTGAGTTTCCATTATTTCTTATGGGGAAATTTGATTTGATATGCAAGTGCTTTGGAATACAAGCATGTTTCTGGAACAAATTATGCACGCAATTGAAGGTTTTACTGTATCTGCAGCATCTATAAATTCTCATCCACTATTATTCTCTTCTGACACATAGGCTAACATGCAGGGACATTTAAAAAAAAAAAAAACAGATGCCTCTTGGAGCAAAAAATGTTCAGTGTGCATAAGGCATTAGTCAGCTTAGCTGTGTATCTGCTACTATGTAAGTCCAAACTCTCCCCTGTATTCCACAGAAAATCACCTGAGCTATGGCATATGTGCTCTCCCAAGACCCAAAGGCTGGACAGAGCCTTTGGGCACATCTGCGCATATGCTATAATGGTGGTGCTGAGGTAGGGGAAGAGTCACCTGGGAGATGGACTGAAGTTCCACTTTAGGCTGGCTACACACAAACATAATTTTATTTTTCATTTTTCATTTTAAGGCCATTCATTACATTTTATAATCATTAGTGGTTTTAACCCCCTCAGTGGTCCTAGTAGCAAAGCACAGTCCCAAAAAAGGAGAATAGGCTGCACACCACAATGTAATCCAAAATATGTATTCCGACATCCCAAATTGACACCACAAGACCGGATGCCTAGTTTACCAAGCATCTGGTCTTGTGGTGTCACTTCGGGATGTCGGAATAAAGATTTTGGATTACATTGTGGTGTGCAGCCTATTCTTTTTTGTGCATTATGTCCGGAAGCGAGCTGAGGCATGCACCCACTATCCATCAGGCTTCTCTACCTCACCTGGAGCGGCAAGTCTTCTTTGTTCTACTAGCAAAGCACAGTTCTCTGGGTCAAAGAACTCTGGTTGCTGAGAGCAATGGCTATGCTGGATGCACTGGGCAATATCCCGGACAAGCCCCCAAATGTAGCACACCCCCCATAGGGACTGCTGATGAACTTGGATCCCCCACTCCTGCACAGCCAGGCACAACAAATTTTCACAGGCACTACAGAGTCAGAGAAGAGTTTTTGTTTTTGGTATTTATTGAGGGTTTATAACTTGGATAGAGATGGGAAGTTATGGGATGCCCACTTGACTTTAGCAGAAAGTTTAGCAACAACTTATTGAGTATTTACTACTTACTTTTACAGGTAACAGAGGTTCTAAAAATATGTTCATGACAGGATCACTTTAAAGTGTATATCTACTATTGTAGTCAAAAAAGAAACCCCTACTACAGTATATGTTTGTTATGTGTTCCTATTCACAGCACATGTAAATATATCCTTACATTTGGATTTTTCCAAGCAGAAGGTGTCATGGCTGACTGCAAGCATTTCTTAGCTAGCTCAGTGTGATCTGTCTGGGCTGGGGACTGGCTGAATCCAGTTCCTATTAACATACAATACAGAAGCCAAGCTCCTACGCTAAACACAGCTTCTCAGCCCCCTCATATCAAAGGAAACCCAGTAGAATTTCTCCTTGTTGGAAGTTCCAATAAAGAGCATCTGGAAATAAAGGTGGCATATTTGTTTTGAGTTTTGACGTGTAATAAATATAAAATAGTTATTAGCCCAACTTGGATGCAAAAATGGAAATTTAAAATTAAAAAAATAATATTAACATTGATATTCTAAACTTTTTAATATGCATTATGTACCTAAAAAGCATTTTTGATGTCTTTATACCTCAAACTGTATATGAAAGGGGTTATAAAAGGAGTAAATACTGTGTACATCAAAGTCAGTATTTTACTGATCATCTGTGACTGTCCTTCATTTGGAAGGACATACATGGAGATTAGAGTCCCATAAAATATAGACACAACTGTCAGATGGGAGCTGCAAGTAGAAAAATATTTCAGTCTCCCTGAAACGGAAGAAATCTTAAATATGGTTAAAGCAATGTAGATATATGAAATTAGTATCAAAAGGAATGACAAAACTCTGACAGCAGTACTAAGCAAGGTGGACTCCATCTGAACGATGGATGCATCTGAGAATGAAAGTTTCACCACAGGAGCGAAATCACAGAACAATTGATCAATAGTATTTGGCCCACAGAATTCTAATGAACACACACCATGTATTAGAAAAGATGCTACAGAACAACTTAACAGCCAGGCTACAAAAACAAACGTAATAAAAAGCACTTGGCTCATAATGGAGACATAATGTAAAGGATAACAAATGGCTACATAGCGGTCATAGGACATCACCATCAGAATAAAACATTCAGATGTTCCTGATACAATAAATACACACAGATGCATCCAGGAAAAGATATGGATGGTTGCTCATGTAGGACAATATTAAGCATGTTCGGGGCAATATCAGTAATCAATATGATGTCAGATACAGAGAGCTGGACAAGGAAGAAGTACATACCAACCAAGCCGCTCTCTTCGGTCCTCCCAAGACCTCCTGCTCTCAAGCTCCCTTGTCACCTCCTCCCATGCTCGCCTCCAGGATTTCTCCAGAGCTTCTCCCATCCTTTGGAACTCCATACCCCAATCTGTCTGACTGTCCCCTAATCTATCCATCTTTAGACGATCTCTGAAAACCCTTCTCTTTAAAGAATCCTGCTTCTAACTAGCACTGTTTTACTTCCTCCATAAGCTCATCCCCCCACAGCTATTACCTTTTGTATCATTTGACCCTCCCTTTTTAGATTGTAAGTTCTAATGAGCAGGGCCCTCTGATTCCTCTTGTACCAAATTGTAATGTAACTGTAATGTCTGCCTTTATTTTGTTAAGCGCTGTGCAAACTGTTGGTGCTATACAAATCCTGTATAATAACAATAATACATGGGAGAATGGAGGGTTTTGCTGTGGGACACCAATGTGATGATTAGGATATTTCCACATATTGTCACACAATATATAATGAGGATGAATGAGAAGACCAAAAGGTTAAATTTGGCCATATTGTGGAATCCCAAAAAGAATATTGTTGTAATATTACTCTTAGATTCGATCTGTGTAAGTATATAGGTATAATATGAAAATGTAGATATAAAACTGCTAAATATAAAAACGTACATTTTAAAATTTTTTGATTGTATATAAATCAATCAGTCTGCTGATTACACACGTGACTAATAAAATTAGAATTTGTTTATATTTCCTATAAAACATTGTAGCGGGTATGTACTATTTAGGGGCAGCATCTGGGTGGTAGTATGACCCAGATGTACTAATTGGTAGGGTAGGGCTGTCTTCATTCGTGTGGAGACATCAGTGGTGCTCAGTTCCCTGCGGCCCAGTAGGTGGTGCTTTGGGCCGGGGTTGAACCACCACTGTAGTGCCATACCCTTTGTGGCCTCTCGCAGCAGCTGTACAGCGGGCCGGGGAACCTGATGTGCTTGCTGGGAGAGGGTATAAAGGGGGCGGACATCTTCACCACGAGGTCCGAGTCCCAGGCACCTTCAGCCTGAAGGCTGCTGTCCGTGATCGGTGTCCAGGCGCCCTTGGCCTGGGCACGTGGAGTTCGTGTTCCATCCCAAACACCTTCAGTCTGGGGTGAGGTACTTGACTGAAAGCCTGGGGCCCAGTACCTTCCACTGGGTCCCGCGAGGGAGGGATTGTCCTAAGGTGCCCCTGGAGTCGGTGCCTGAATCCAGGGCATAAGGGACCGGAGAGGTGACCCTCCCGTAGAGCTGGTGCAGCATATTGCCAGTGCCGGGTGGGCCTCTGGAGACCGTCCGGGTGGATGTCCTTCCCCAATAAGGGTCAGCATCTCAGGGAAGGTAGTTCATGTTCCACAGCCCGTGGCAGCGGTCCATCTAATCCACCCAGGTCGGTGGCAGAGACCTGCCCACAGGCCTGTGGCAGGGGCCTCAACAGTTCACCCGGTCTGTGGCAGCGGACAACCTCACGGTCGGTGGCAGAGAGCATGCGCCAAGCCTATTTGCACAAAAAGGAATAGGAGAGTTCACTGTGCCTGGACCTACTCCTATCCACATCCCTTGTCTGTTCATTTAAAAGTTCAACTGATACTGTTCACTTGTGAAGAAGAATAAAGGAGTGTTGGACTTTTATGGTGTGGAGCTCTATTACTGACAGTCAAATCTCCACAGAAGAAGCAGAGGCTCCATCCAGAACACAGGCCCAAAGGTAAAACAAGTGTTGGCTTTCACCTCTGCTGTCAGGGTTGTACGTACCTGATCAGCGAGTCCGTTAGAGCAGAGGAAGGTCGCGGGCCCCTGGTAATGCAGACAGGAGGCACGGGAGTGCGGAAGGGTAAGAGAGCCTGAGAGTGGTTACTGGAAGGCAGCTCCGGATCCTGGGTTCAGAAGAGTAGCTGAGCCAGGCTGGCTGCAGGCAGGCAGGTAGGCAGGCAGGTGTGTAGAGCAGCGCAGCTGGGCAGGTGAAGAGAGAGTGGTCAAGACGAGCAGGGTTCGGCAACGTTCAGGCAGTATGGTACAGCGGGGTAGGCAAGTTCAGGGTCAAAGACAGGCTGAGGTCGGGTGCAGGCGGATAGCAGGAAAAGTCCAGTAACAAGCCGGGTGGTCAGAAGATCAGGTTTCAGGCAATTAACAGGAGCAGGATACACAGGGGACTGTAGATCAGACAGCAACGGTCTGAAGTGTTCCAGGAGTTTAAATGGGCAAACCAGCGCGCAATGGCGCATCGGCGCATCAGTGTGCGCAATGGCGCACACAAAACAAGCGCACAGGCACGCGCGCCCGCAGTCTGGGAAGTGCACCAGCGCGGATAGGAACATGCCCAACATCAGCGTGCATCGGCGCGCGCGAACGCACGCCAAAGCGACCACCAACACGCCCGGCAAGGTACGTTCTCTGACATCTGCACATAGAGGACATAGGCCGTAGTGAACCTCACCCTCCTCCCCCGTACACCTAGACAAGCCAGCCGTTTCACTGACAAGGGAGCAGAGGGTGAGGCCGCTACAACATATTTAATTAAAAATTATGCATGCAATAGATTACTAAAAGATTAAGATAACCTAAACTTATTTGAGGGTACATTTCCAGTTTCAGTAATACCCTCAACATCGATACTGAAGGGGAAGGTTCAACCACTTCAGCCCCGGAAGGATTTGCCCCCTTAATGACCAGGTCATTTTTTGTGATACGGCACTGCATCACTTTAACTGAAAATTGCACAGTTGTGCGACGTTGTACCCAGACAAAATCAATATCCTTTTTTCCCCCAAACATAGAGCTTTGTTTTGGTGGTATTTGATCAGCTGTGCGTTTTTTATTTTTTGCGCTATAAACAAAAAAAGAGCAACGATTTAAAAAAAAACAATATATTGTACTTTTTGCTATAATAAATATACCAATTTAACCACTTCAGCCCCGGACCATTTGGCTGCCAAATGACTGGGCCACTTTTTGCAATTCGGCACTGCTTCGCTTTAACTGACAAATGCACGGTCGTGCGACGTGGCTCCCAAACAAAATTGACGTCCTTTTTTTCCCACGAATAGAGTTTCTTTTGGTAGTATTTGATCACCTCTGTGGTTTTTATTTTTTGGGCTATAAACAAAATAGAGTGACAATTTTGAAAAAAAAGCAATATATTTTACTTTTTGCTATAATAAATATCCCCAAAAATAAATAAAAAAACATATTTTTTCCTCAGTTTAGGCCGATACGTATTCTTCTACATATTCTTGGTAAAAAAATTGCAATAAGTGTTCATTGATTGGTTTGCACTAGTGATGAGCCGAACACCCCCGGGTTCGGTTCGCACCAGAACCCGCGAACGGACCGAAAGTTCGCACGAACATTAGAACCCTATTAAATACAATGGATGCGAACGTTCGGATTCTAAAGTGCTAATTATAACGACTATTATCCATGTTATTGTCCGAAACAGAGTTTGGGAACCCGGCTTCTGCACCAGGGGACATGTATCAATGCAAAAAGAAGTTTTAAAAACGGACGTTTTCCGGGAGCAGTCATTTTAATGATGCATAAAGTGAAAAAAAAAGTCAAATATTCCTTTAAATATTGTACCTGGGGGGTGTCTAAAGTATGCCTGTGAAGTGCCACGTGCTTCCCGTGTTTAGAACTGTCCCTGCACAAAATAACATTTCTAAAGTGAAAAAAGTCATTTAAAACTGCTTGCGGCTTTAATGCAATGTCTGGTCCCGGTAATATGGATGAAAATCTTTAGGAAAAAAGGCATAGCTACCCCATCAACCCCCCCCCCCCTACCCCAGCCCATTACCAGCCCCTTTGGGTCTTGTATGGATATTAAGGGGAACCCCGCACACAAAATAAAAAAGGACCTATATACTCTGAACAGCCGTATACAGGCGGTGCATACAAGACAGGGACTGTAGGTTTGTTCTTATGTAGAATCTGTTTATAATTTTGAACAGCTGCATTGTTTAAGTGGAGCTCCATGGCAAATTCCTTTTTTTAGCTTTTTGTAAAACATAGGGAACGGTTATCCCCCCAGTCACATTTTTTTTGCTGTCTGTGCCCCTGTTCAGAACATTTCACCTTACTTTGCGTCCCAATGACAACTGTTTTTGAAATGTGGTGTTTTTATTGAAACAAGGATTGGTGATAAAGCATCAGTAGAGAGGAGACACCTTTCTCCCACATTAATTCTTAAAGGAGAGAATTTTCCTTCCAAGGGGTAGATTTCCTCTCACTTCCTGTTGTCTTTCTTCCGTTTGCAAGTAGTAGTAGTTTGTAAGTTGGATGTTTGAAAGTAGGGACCTTCCGTATACACTCTGCAGAAATTGGCCCCTTAGGTGTTGGTGTTGGCACAACACTGAAAGCACTCACAGTTATTCTTGGTGGGTGCTGGAACGCCCTGCTGTCAAGTATAATATCAGGAATTGTAATAACATATAATTGTTGATCAGTGGTAGTAAAAATTGGGCCTTTGATGGTGGTGCTGGTGCCACAACACTGTAAGGCCTGACAGTTACTCTTGGTGGGCGCAGCAATGGTCCCTGCTGTGAATTATTAGATCAATAATTATAATTGCATAATTGCATGCCCCTGTTGAACAGGGGCTGAAAAATTGGGCCTTTGGTGGTGGTGGTGGTGGTGATGGTGGTGCTGGTGCCACAACACTGTAATGCCCCATACACACGATCGTTTTTCATGCCGTTAAAAATGCCATTTTGATCGTGTGTAGGCTCCAGAGAATTTTTAACGACGTGAAAAACGGCCATTAAAAATTCCGGACATGCTCTCTTTTTTCACGTCGTTTTTCATGTCGTTTTTTTTAACGACGTGAAAAACGATAGTGTGTATGCTTTAACGACGTGAAAAAAAATGCGCATGCTCAGAATCAAGTATGAGACGGGAGCGCTCGTTCTGGTAAAACTAGCGTTCGTAATGGAGATAGCACATTCGTCATGCTGTAACGGACTGAAAAGCACTAGACTGAAAAGAGCGAATCGTCTCTCAACAAACTTTACTAACATGAAGGGTGGCGCCATTCGAACGGAACTTCCCCTTTATAGTGCCGTCGTACGTGGTGTACGTCACTGCGCTTTTCTTGAACATTTTTTAAAATGATGGTGTGTACGCAAGACAGGCTTGAGAGGAAACAAGAAAAAAAATGACGAGAAAAACGTCAGTTTTAAAAATGACATTAAAAATGATCGTGTGTATGGGGCATAAGGCCTGACAGTTACTCTTGGTGGGCGCAGCAATGGGCCCTGCTGTGAATTATTAGATCAATAATTATAATTGCATGCCCCTGTTGAACAGGGGCTGAAAAATTGGGCCTTAGGCACTGGTGGCACAACACTGCAACCCCTCACAGATACTGTACTTGGAGCACAGCAATGAGGCCTGTTGCAAAGTATTGCATCAAAAATTTTAATTACACGCCCCTGTTAAACAGGGGCTGAAAAATTGGGCCTTAGCCACTGGTGGCGTCACCCATAAACCAAAATGATCTTCCAAGCTATCATCGTTAATCGTATCATTGAGGAGGAGGAGGAGGATAGCCAGTCAACATAACAGCACAGGCACTCAGCATCAGCATCAGTCTTGAAGGGATGTGACATTTTAAAATCAATTAGTCTGTTATATCAGCATCTGGTGTGTGGTAGCTGGTGGTGATCCAAGACTGGTTCATCTTGATGAAAGTCAGTCGATCAACCGAGTCGGTGGACAGGCGCACCCTGTGATCCGTGACAAATCCTCCAGCAGCACTGAATGTGCGTTCTGAAAGAACGCTGGATGCAGGACAGGCCAGTAGCTCAATTGCATACTGTGCAAGCTCTGGCCAGTGATCCATCCTCAAGACCCAGTAAGCCAGAGGATTTTCGGTGGGGAAGGTGTCCAAGTCTGACCTTGCCCCTAGGTATTCCTGGACCATGTATATCAGACGCTGGCGATGGTTGCTGGAACCGATCATACTTTGGGGCTGCGGACTAAAGAATTGTCTGAACGCATCGGTCAGACGGCCACCTTCCCCACCGCTCCTTCTTTGACTGCCCGAAGCCTCAGCAACTCGTTGTCCAGGACCAGGAGTTTGTAACCTCACAGTCTCTGGGAACGCGTTGCACAGACCTTTCTGCAAGGCCTCCCGGAGTTGTCTCATCCTCTGCTCCCTCTGCGACGGTACGATAAGGTCCGCAACCTTACCCTTGTACCGTGGATCAAGGAGAGTGGCCAGCCAGTAATGGTCCCTCTCCTTGATCCGAAGAATACGAGGATCCTTCCGCAGACTTTGCAGGATCAGGGAGGCCATGCAGCGTAGGTTAGCTGAGGCATTCAGTCCGGAGTCCTCTGGGTCACTAAGGACGACATGATCCGCAGCCACCTCCTCCCAGCCACGTACAAGTCCACTGGTTTCTTGGGACTGTAAATCATCCCTAAAAGACTGCTGCTGATGATGCTGAGTGCCAGCCTCCACCTCCATGCTGACACAATCCTCCTCCTCCTCCTCTTCCTGTGCGATGGGTGGGACAGAAGGAACACTGTCTGGGTAAAGGGGGCCTTGAGAGGCAAGGAAGTCCTCCTCTTCCTGCCTCTGTTCTGCCTCAAGTGCCCTGTCCATTATTCCACGCAGCGTGTGCTCCAACAGGTGGACAAGAGGTACAGTGTCACTGATGCATGCACTGTCACTGCTCACCATCCTCATGGCCTCCTCAAATGGTGCCAGGACAGTGCATGCATCCCTGATCATGCCCCACTGGCGTGGCGAAAAAAACCCGAGCTCCCCTGACCCTGTCCTGGTGCCGTAGTCGCACAGGTACTCATTGATGGCCCTCTGCTGCGTGTGCAGCCGCTGCAGCATGGCCAACGTTGAGTTCCACCTGGTGGGCATGTCACATATAAGGCGGTTCTTGGGCAGGTTCAACTCCTTTTGAAGCTCAGCCAGGCGAGCACTGGCATTATAAGATCTGCGGAAATGCACACAGACTTTCCTGGCCTGCCTCAGGACATCCTGTAAGCCCGGGTACCTGCCCAAGAACCGCTGCACCACCAGGTTAAGGACGTGAGCCATACAGGGCACATGGGTCAGTTGTCCCTGTCGGAGGGCGGAGAGGAGGTTGGTGCCATTGTCGCAAACCACCATTCCTGGCTTAAGCTGGCGTGGCGTCAACCACCTCTCGGCCTGCCCCTGCAGAGCAGACAGGACCTCTGCCCCAGTGTGGCTCCTGTCCCCCAAACACACCAGCGCAAGCATGGCATGGCATCTTTTTGCCTGCGTACTTGCGTAGCCCCTTGAACGCCTACGGAGCACCGCTGGTTCCGAGGACAAACCACAGGAAGAGGCCATGGAGGAAGAAGAAGAGGAGGGGGTGGAGGAGAGAGGTGTGTCACAACCAGTAGTAGCATTTTGGAGGCGTGGCGGTGGAACAACCTCCAACACTACTGCACCTTGTCCTGCATCCTTCCCAGCTGCCAAAAGAGTGACCCAATGGGCCGTGAAAGAAAGGTAACGTCCCTGTCCATGCCTGCTGGACCATGAGTCAGCGGTAATATGCACCTTACCGCTGACCGCCCTGTCCAGCGAGGCCAAGACATTGCCTTCCACATGCCTGTAGAGAGCCGGAATAGCCTTCCGTGCGAAAAAGTGGCGTTTGGGAACCTGCCACTGAGGAACCGCACATTGCACAAACTCACGGAAGGGGGCCGAGTCTACCAACTGAAAAGGCAGCAGTTGAAGCGCTAGCAATTTAGCCAAGCTAGCATTCAACCGCGGGGCATGTGGATGGCTGGGAGTGAACTTCTTTCGACGGTCCAGCAGCTGGGGCAGGGAAATTTGCCTGCTAGAATTGGACGTCGGTGTACTGCTAGCAGAGTGCCCGCAAGTACTTGGCTGTGACACACCTAATTCTACACCTTCATTCCTCTCAGAGCAGGTTTCAGAGAGGACTGAAGGTATACTGGGGTTGGAGATCCCAGCTGATGCGGTGCAAGAAGAGGTCAGCTTTGTTCTTTGGTGTGGGTCTTTAAGGTAGGCTTGCCAACGAGCTGCATGGCAGGTCAACATATGTCTGATCAAGCATGTGGTGCCCAAGCGGCTGATGTTTTGGCCACGCGATATACGCTTGAGACATATGTTGCAAACAGCAGCTGTGCGATCTGATGCACTCGCCTCAAAAAAGGCCCACACCAAAGAACTTTTTGAATGACGGGCAGAGGCAGCGCCCTGCACAGGCAGAGCTCTGCGGTGTGATTCCGTCGGTGTGCTGCCCATACGCTGGCCACTCAAGGGCATCCTGCCTCGTTGGAGATGTGCCTCCTCCTCATCCTCCTCCTCCTCCTCCTCTCTCCTATTAGGCACCCACGTGGAGTCAGTGACCTCATCATCCCCTCCCTCCTCATCACTGGAGCCAATCTGGCAGTATGCTGCAGCTGCTGGAGCATGACTGCCAGATTGGTGTCCTTCTTGAGCATCCCCTCTCTCTGCTCTCACTCTGCTGCCTTCCTCTAGCTGGGTATCATCATCAGATCCTTCCAAACGCTGGGCATCCTCCTGGAGCATGTACCCAACACTGTGCTCAAACAGTTTGGGGGACTCCTCAGGAGGAGGGCATGGTGGGTCTAGGGAAGGATTGACTAATGAAGATAATGATACCAGAGAAGAGGACGCTTTGGCAGCTGCTTTGCCAGTACCCTGAGCCTGGGTGAGAGAGGATGAGGAGGATGAGGTGGGCTTGGTCATCCACTCTACCAAGTCTTCGGCATGATGTGGCTCAACATGTCCAGCTGCCGAAAACAAGGACAAGCGTGTCCCATGGCCATGTGCTGATGACAATGCACCGCGTACACGACCAGCACTGTTGCCCCCAGACACAGAGCCTGCTTGCCCTCTTTTTTTGCCTCCTAACTGTCTGCCTCTCCTTGGTTGCCTTCCAGACATTTTAATGGACACTGTCCCCTGCCTATCCTTCTCTGTCCCTAAACACAAGGATTGAAAATATGGTTCAGCAGAAAAGTTTTAGAACAGAATAGCACACTGACACTTTCCCTCACTGTCCTACTCTGTCCCTCCCTACAAACAAGATTTAGCACAGAATAGCACACTGATAATTTCTACGAGTGTCCTTCTCTGTCCCTAAACTCAAGGATTGAAAATATGGAACAGCAAAATTAGTTTAGAACATAATAGCACACTGTCAGTTTCACTCACTGTACCTCTCTGTCCCTCAACTCAATGATTGAAAATATGGAACAGCAAATTTGGTTTAGAACAGAATAGCACACTGTCAGTTTCACTCACTGTACCTCTCTGTCCCTCAACTCAAGGATTGAAAATATGGAACAGCAAAATTGGTTTAGAACAGAATAGCACACTGTCAGTTTCACTCACTGTACCTCTCTGTCCCTCAACTCAAGGATTGAAAAAATGGAACAGCAAAATTGGTTTAGAACAGAATAGCACACTGTCAGTTTCACTCACTGTACCTCTCTGTCCCTCAACTCAAGGATTGAAAATATGGTTCAGCAAAATAGTTTTAGAACAGAATAGCACACTGACACTTTCCCTCACTGTACCTCTCTGTCCCTCAACTCAAGGATTGAAAATATGGAACAGCAAATTTGGTTTAGAACAGAATAGCACACTGTCAGTTTCACTCACTGTACCTCTCTGTCCCTCAACTCAAGGATTGAAAATATGGAACAGCAAAATTGGTTTAGAACAGAATAGCACACTGTCAGTTTCACTCACTGTACCTCTCTGTCCCTCAACTCAAGGATTGAAAATATGGTTCAGCAAAATAGTTTTAGAACAGAATAGCACACTGACACTTTCCCTCACTGTACCTCTCTGTCCCTCAACTCAAGGATTGAAAATATGGAACAGCAAATTTGGTTTAGAACAGAATAGCACACTGTCAGTTTCACTCACTGTACCTCTCTGTCCCTCAACTCAAGGATTGAAAATATGGAACAGCAAAATTGGTTTAGAACAGAATAGCACACTGTCAGTTTCACTCACTGTACCTCTCTGTCCCTCAACTCAAGGATTGAAAAAATGGAACAGCAAAATTGGTTTAGAACAGAATAGCACACTGTCAGTTTCACTCACTGTACCTCTCTGTCCCTCAACTCAAGGATTGAAAATATGGTTCAGCAAAATAGTTTTAGAACAGAATAGCACACTGACACTTTCCCTCACTGTACCTCTCTGTCCCTCAACTCAAGGATTGAAAATATGGAACAGCAAATTTGGTTTAGAACAGAATAGCACACTGTCAGTTTCACTCACTGTACCTCTCTGTCCCTCAACTCAAGGATTGAAAATATGGAACAGCAAAATTGGTTTAGAACAGAATAGCACACTGTCAGTTTCACTCACTGTACCTCTCTGTCCCTCAACTCAAGGATTGAAAATATGGTTCAGCAAAATAGTTTTAGAACAGAATAGCACACTGACACTTTCCCTCACTGTACCTCTCTGTCCCTCAACTAAAGGATTGAAAATATGGAACAGCAAATTTGGTTTAGAACAGAATATCACACTGTCAGTTTCACTCACTGTACCTCTCTGTCCCTCAACTCAAGGATTGAAAATATGGAACAGCAAAATTGGTTTAGAACAGAATAGCACACTGTCAGTTTCACTCACTGTACCTCTCTGTCCCTCAACTCAAGGATTGAAAATATGGAACAGCAAAATTGGTTTAGAACAGAATAGCACACTGTCAGTTTCACTCACTGTACCTCTCTGTCCCTCAACTCAAGGATTGAAAATATGGTTCAGCAAAATAGTTTTAGAACAGAATAGCACACTGACACTTTCCCTCACTGTACCTCTCTGTCCCTCAACTCAAGGATTGAAAATATGGAACAGCAAATTTGGTTTAGAACAGAATAGCACACTGTCAGTTTCACTCACTGTACCTCTCTGTCCCTCAACTCAAGGATTGAAAATATGGAACAGCAAAATTGGTTTAGAACAGAATAGCACACTGTCAGTTTCACTCACTGTACCTCTCTGTCTCTCAACTCAAGGATTGAAAAAATGGAACAGCAAAATTGGTTTAGAACAGAATAGCACACTGTCAGTTTCACTCACTGTACCTCTCTGTCCCTCAACTCAAGGATTGAAAATATGGTTCAGCAAAATAGTTTTAGAACAGAATAGCACACTGACACTTTCCCTCACTGTACCTCTCTGTCCCTCAACTCAAGGATTGAAAATATGGAACAGCAAATTTGGTTTAGAACAGAATAGCACACTGTAAGTTTCACTCACTGTACCTCTCCGTCCCTCAACTCAAGGATTGAAAATATGGAACAGCAAAATTCGTTTAGAACAGAATAGCACACTGTCAGTTTCACTCACTGTACCTCTCTGTCCCTCAACTCAAGGATTGAAAAAATGGAACAGCAAAATTGGTTTAGAACAGAATAGCACACTGTCAGTTTCACTCACTGTACCTCTCTGTCCCTCAACTCAAGGATTGAAAATATGGTTCAGCAAAATAGTTTTAGAACAGAATAGCACACTGACACTTTCCCTCACTGTACCTCTCTGTCCCTCAACTCAAGGATTGAAAATATGGAACAGCAAAATTGGTTTAGAACAGAATAGCACACTGTCAGTTTCACTCACTGTACCTCTCTGTCCCTCAACTCAAGGATTGAAAATATGGAACAGCAAATTTGGTTTAGAACAGAATAGCACACTGTCAGTTTCACTCACTGTACCTCTCTGTCCCTCAACTCAAGGATTGAAAATATGGAACAGCAAAATTGGTTTAGAACAGAATAGCACACTGTCAGTTTCACTCACTGTACCTCTCTGTCCCTCAACTCAAGGATTGAAAATATGGTTCAGCAAAATAGTTTTAGAACAGAATAGCACACTGACACTTTCCCTCACTGTACCTCTCTGTCCCTACAAACAAGGATTAGCACAGAATAGCACACTGTCACTGACACTCTCCCTACCTATCCTTATTTGTCCCTAAACACAAGGAATCCAGGAATAGTAAAGGAAAAATAATGACACTGTCCCTGCCTATGCTTCTCTTTCCCTGCTCCGGAACACACTACACAAGGCCGCCGCTCTGGCGGCCTTTTATAGTGTGGGGCGTGTACTAAACCCCATCAGCAATAATTGGCCACAGGCATCCTGCCTGTGGCCAATCATTGCTCTCCTCGCTGCCGGCGCTGTGATTGGCCAAGCATGCGGGGTCACAGTGCATGCTTGGCCAATCACAGCGCCTGGATAACACTGCGATGGCGTAGTGCATTGTGGGCCGTTCGCGTCACTCGAATTTGGCGCGAACGGCCCAAATCGTTCGATCTTCGTCGAACGATCGAACAGCCGATGTTTGAGTCGAACGTATGTTCGACTCGAACACGAAGCTCATCCCTAGTTTGCACAAAAGTTATAGTGTCTACAAAATAGGGGGTTCTTTTATGGCATTTTTATTAATATTATTTTTTTACTAGTAATGGTGGGGATGAGCGATTTTTATTGTGACTGCAACATTATGGTGCACATATCGGACACTTTTTATGTTATTTTGGGACTGGCAGGGAAGGGGTTAACCACTAGGGGGCTTGTCTTACTCTGACACATCACTGATCGCTGCTCCCGATGAGAGGGAGCAGACGATCAGTGCTGTGTCACTAGGCAGAACTGCTAGGCAGTTCTAGGCAGATGCTGTGTTCACACTGGCCTCTCCCTGTTCTGTAGTTCTGTGACCCAATTGCGGGACACAGTGGACATCGAGTCTGCGGGTCCCGCAGGCACGCTGACGGAGCTCGCCCCAGGGGCGTGCATGCGCCACCGGTGCGAGATTCAAAGTGACGTAAATACAGCAATTAGAGGTAAAAATAGCCACTGATTTCTGTATAAATATCACTGGCAGGGAGGGGATTAACACTAGGGGGCGATAAAGGAGTTAACTGTTTTCCCTAGGTGTGTTCTAACTGTGGGGGGATGGGACTAACTAGGGGAGGAGATGGATCAGTGTTCCTACTTAGTAGGAGCATATGATCAGTTTCCTCTCCCCTGAGAGGATCGGGATTTGTGTGTTTACACACACAGATCCTGGTTCTCGCTCTGTCAAGAGCGATCACGGGTGCCCAGAAGTCATCGCGCCAACCAGGCACGCACATCGGCTCCGGGGACACGCTGCGCGCGCGCCTGCTAAATCGTCTTAAAGAGCTGACATACAGCTACGACAGCTCCCACAGGGGAGCCAACCTACCTCTGTATAACTGTGGCGGCTGGCCCAGAAGCGGTTAAAGTGGTTGTAAAGGCTATTTTTTAAAATAAAATAAAAAATAAGTTATACTTACCTGCTCTGTTCAGTTGTATTACACAAAGCGACCCCTTTCCTCCCCTGCTGGAGTGCAGGTGGTGTTTGCTGTTCTTTCCCTGTGGGTGTCTGCTAAACAAGCTGTGTGCCGAGGGGGCACCTGTGCGGGTGTGCTCCCAAGCCGAGCTGTATGTGTCATCCAGTCCAGCTTTGCCACGCCCCCCCCCTGTCGCTCCTTCCTCACAGGATTTAGCAGACAGTATCAGGAGCTAATTGCTCTCACTGCTCTCAGATGCTGCTCTCTGTGAGACCAGGAATAGGGGGCATTAACTTTGCAGATGCAAAGACAGGCACAGCTTTGGATCGAGAGAGGGTTCAGTTAGCGTTTAGGGTAGTGCACAGGTATGGGAAGGTTTTTTCTCTTAACGCAGAGAGAAAAAAAACACTTTACAAAAAAAGTCTGTTGGAGTTGATTATTGAATGGATAGGAAACTGGTTACAGAGAGTAGCGGCTAATGGTCTAAAGCTGGAAGTGGTGGTCTCCAGGGTTCTGTCTTGGGGCCAACACTGTTAAATTGGTTTATTAACCACTTGCCGGCTGCTGCCTGTACATATACGTTGGCAAAATGGCACAGCTGAGCAAAGCAACGTACCTGTACGTTGCTTTGAATTTGCCGCCGTGCGGGCGCGCGCCCCTGCCGCACGCTCCGTGAGCGTGTGAGCGAGTCCCGCAGACTCGATGTCTGCCGGGTGCCCGCTATCGTCTCACAGAGTGGCAGAACAGGGAGATGCCTATGTAAACAAGGCATTTCCCTGTTCTGCCTAGTGACAGGACAGTGATCTACTGCTCCCTGTCATCGGGAGCAGTGATCACTGTCGTATCACTTGTAGCTCAGCCCCCCCACAGTTATAATCACTCCCTAGGACACACTTAACCCCTTCATAGACCCTAGTGTTTAACTCCTTCCCTGCCAGTGTAATTTACACAATAATCAGTGCATTTTTATAGCACTAATCACTGTATAAATGACAATGGTCGCAAAATAGTGTCAAAAGTGTCCGATGTGTCCGCCACAATGTCGCAGTCCCAATAAAAATCACAGATCGCTGCCATTACTAGTAAAAAAAAAATTATAATAAGAATGCCATAAAACTATCTCCTATTTTGTAGACACTATAACTTTTGCGCAAACCAATCAATATATGCTTATTGTGATTTTTTACCAAAAATGTGTATAAGAATACATATCGGCCTAAACTGAGGGAATTTTTTTTTTTTTAAAAAGAATGTGGGATATTTATTATAGCAAAAAGTAAAAGATATTGTGTATTTCCAAAATTGTCGATCTTTTTTTGGTTATAGCGCAAAAAATAAAAACTGCAGAGATGATCAAATACCACCAAAAGAAAGCTCTATTTGTGGGAAAATAAGGACGTCAATTTTGTTTGGGCGCAACATAGCACGACCACGCAATTGTCAGTTAAAGCGACGCAGTGCCGAATCGCAAAAAGTGCTCTGGTCAGGAAGGGGGTAAATTCTTCCGGGGCTGAAGTGGTTAAATATATACTGTAGAGGTTGGAATTAGGAGCTATTTTTCAGTGTTTGCTGATGATACCAAAGCATGCCATGAAATGTGGCACAGGGTATAACATCATTACAAGAAGACATTGATAACATAGAGGGTTGGGCAGCTACCTGGCAGATGAGGTTCAATCAATACAGAGAAATGTAAAGTTATGGACTTGGGTACCAAAAATACACATGCAAAATACTCATTAGGAGGGGCTCCTAATCCAATGGAAAATTATCTGGGTGTGTTTGTAAATCACAAATTCAGCAATAGCATGGAATGCAAAGTGGCAGCTAACAAAGCTAGCAAGATACTGCCATGGATGTTTTTGAATTAGAAAGAGTTCAGGGAAAAGCAACACAACTAATAAGGAGGATGGAAGACTTCTGCTATGGGGATCGATTACATAGAATAACTTGAATAAAGTGATATTAACCACTTGACAACTGGGCACATAACCCCCTTACTGCCCAGGCGAAATTTCAGGTTTCAGCACTGTCACACTTTGAATGACAATTGCGTGGTCGTGTGACGTGGCTCCCAAACAAAATTGACGTCCTTTTTTTCCCACAAATAGAGCTTTCTTTTGGTGGTATTTGATCATTTCTGGGGTTTTATTTTTTGCTCTATAAACAAAAATAGAGTGACAATTTTGAAAAAAACACAATATTTTTTAATTTTTTGCTATAATTAATATCCCAATTTTTTTTAAAAAAAATATTTTTTTCCTCAGTTTAGGCCGATACGTATTCTACATATTTTAGGTAAAAAAAAATCGCAATAAGCGTATAGTGATTGGTTTGCGCAAAAGTTATAGCGCCTACAAAATAGAGAATACAGGTCCTTCTCAAAAAATTAGCATATTGTGATAAAGTTCATTATTTTCTGTAATGTACTGATAAACATTAGACTTTCATATATTTTAGATTCATTACACACAACTGAAGTAGTTCAAGCCTTTTCTTGTTTTAATATTGATGATTTTGGCATACAGCTCATGAAAACCCAAAAATCCTATCTCAAAAAATTAGCATATCATGAAAAGGTTCTCTAAACGAGCTATTAACCTAATCATCTGAATCAACTAATTAACTCTAAACACCTGCAAAAGATTCCTGAGGCTTTTAAAAACTCCCAGCCTGGTTCATTACTCAAAACCGCAATCATGGGTAAGACTGCCGACCTGACTGCTGTCCAGAAGGCCATCATTGACACCCTCAAGCAAGAGGGTAAGACACAGAAAGAAATTTCTGAACGAATAGGCTGTTCCCAGAGTGCTGTATCAAGGCACCTCAGTGGGAAGTCTGTGGGAAGGAAAAAGTGTGGCAGAAAACGCTGCACAACGAGAAGAGGTGACCGGACCCTGAAGAAGATTGTGGAGAAGGACCTATTCCAGACCTTGGAGGACCTGCGGAAGCAGTGGACTGAGTCTGGAGTAGAAACATCCAGAGCCACCGTGAACAGGCGTGTGCAGGAAATGGGCTACAGGTGCCGCATTCCCCAGGTCAAGCCACTTTTGAACCAGAAACAGCGGCAGAAGCGCCTGACCTGGGCTACAGAGAAGCAGCACTGGACTGTTGCTCAGTGGTCCAAAGTACATTCGGAAATCAAGGTGCCAGAGTCTGGAGGAAGACTGGGGAGAGGGAAATGCCAAAATGCCTGAAGTCCAGTGTCAAGTACCCACAGTCAGTGATGGTCTGGGGTGCCATGTCAGCTGCTGGTGTTGGTCCACTGTGTTTTATCAAGGGCAGGGTCAATGCAGCTAGCTATCAGGAGATTTTGGAGCACTTCATGCTTCCATCTGCTGAAAATCTTTATGGAGATGAAGATTTCATTTTTCAGCACGACCTGGCACCTGCTCACAGTGCCAAAACCACTGGTAAATGGTTTACTGACCATGGTATTACTGTGCTCAATTGGCCTGCCAACTCTCCTGACCTGAACCCCATAGAGAATCTGTGGGATATTGGGAAGAGAAAGTTGAGAGACGCAAGACCCAACACTCTGGATGAGCTTAAGGCCGCTATCGAAGCATCCTGGGCCTCCATAACACCTCAGCAGTGCCACAGGCTGGTTGCCTCCATGCCACGCCGCATTGAAGCAGTCATTTCTGCAAAAGGATTCCCGACCAAGTATTGAGTGCATAACTGAACATAATTATTTGAAGGTTGACTTTTTTTGTATTAAAAACACTTTTCTTTTATTGGTCGGATGAAATATGCAAATTTTTTGAGATAGGATTTTGGGGTTTTCATGAGCTGTATGCCAAAATCATCAATATTAAAACAAGAAAAGGCTTGAACTACTTCAGTTGTGTGTAATGAATCTAAAATATATGAAAGTCTAATGTTTATCAGTACATTACAGAAAATAATGAACTTTATCACAATATGCTAATTTTTTGAGAAGGACCTGTAGAATTATGATTTTTTTTTTTTTTTTTTTTTTTTACTAGTAATGGCGTCGATCTGCAATTTTTTTTCTGTGACTGTGACATTATGGCAGACGCATCGGACACTTTTGACACATTTTTGGGACCATTCATATTTATACAGCGAACAGTGCTATAAATATGCACTGATTACTGTATAAATGTGACTGGTAGGGAAGGGGTTAACCACTAGGGGGCGATCAAGGGGTTAATATGTTCCCTGCTAGATGTTCTTACTGTGGGGGGAGGGGACTGACTGGGGGAGGTGACTGATGGTTGTTCCTATGTACAAGGGACACACCATCCGTCTCCTCTCCCTGACAGGACGTGGATCTCTGTGTTTACACACAGAGATCCACGTCCCTGGCTCTGTGACAGCCGATCGCTCGTACCTGGCGGACATTGCGGCCACCAGGCACGCGCATCAGCACCCGCCTGACACGGCGGGCACAGCTTTTCCCCGATGCGTGCCCGCGGTGGCGCGCATCGCGGGAGTAAATGGGAGGACGTCCATAGACGTCCTATCAGCAATTGACGACCGCTTTGCGGACGTCTTTTTCATATGGCCCGGGCGCGAAGTGGTTAAAGTCAAATAAAAAAAAAACATATTATACTTACCTGGTCTGTGCAGTGGTTTTGTACAGAGCAGCCCTGGGCCTCCTCTTATTGGGTACCTTGCCAGTGCTCCTGGCCCCTCCCTCCTGCCAACTGCCCCCAGAACAAGCAGCTTGCAATGGGGGCTTCCGAGCAGGCTCACTCCCAAGCCTCGGCTCTGTGTGTCCATTCACACAGAGCCGTGGCTCGGCCCCGCACCCCTCTCATGGTTTACTGACTGTGATTGACAGCAGTGGGAACCAATGGCTACTGCTGCTGTCTTAGCCAATAAAGAGCGGGAGTCTCTGGCGAGCCGAGGCTATCGCGAAAATCGCTGGAGGAAGATCGGGCTCAGATAAGTATTAGGGGTGGCTGAGGTGATACTGTACACTCAAGGTTTTTTTTTACCTTCATGCATAGAATATTCTGTGACTGCTGATACTGCAAAGTATTATTATTTTTATTATTGATAGTATATTTTGTTGTAATTGTAAACTAATAACAAAAATACTAATACATACACTGTTCAAAGCCCAAGAAAAAAAGGAGCACATCCAAATTAAATAACAATTCAAGTGCTGG
Organism: Rana muscosa; assembly: GCA_029206835.1. Classification (NCBI taxonomy): domain Eukaryota; kingdom Metazoa; phylum Chordata; class Amphibia; order Anura; family Ranidae; genus Rana; species Rana muscosa. The sequence continues at coordinate 361,074,590 of CM055118.1, read as the reverse complement.
AAGTCTAGATTCAGTAGGTGAGGAGAACGGCGATATCTTGGGGCTAAACCAAAGTTGTATATAAACCCAAAAACAAAAATGTTGTATATTGTTGTTTACCAGAAGTATAACTAAAGGCAAAACTTTTTTTTTTAGTTTTGGACAGAGTGGAGATGGTTATGTCTTTATTGCGGTCTGTGTCCCTGTTAGGGAGATTCACTCTCTTTATTTGTCTTGTTTACCATTATCATCGTAAGTCAAAGTAAAAAAAAACCACCACATTTTGGGTTGTGCCCAGAAAAGTTATAGAGGGGAAATCCTCCAATTGGGATACGGTTCTGGTATACTGGAGGTCCCCAAGGAATTCCCTTAATTTGCAGGGATTACCTCTCACTTCCTGTTATGGGACAAGAAGTGAAGGTAAATTTCCCCAATGGGACACAGATGGCAAAAAATAAACTGACAGGGGTTCTAACCCTCTATTACTCTATTCAATATAAAAAAAAACTTTGTACTTTAGTTCTACCTTAAATGTGGAAGCTGAATTTGTTTTATTTTTTTTCAGGATTTTCTATCTTTATTTTAATTTCTTTATAAAGAAATGCAAATATTAACTTTTTATATTTCAGGCTAATTTTAGGGAGCAATTTTAGCAGGATGAGAATTCCGGAGTATGGGGGCTACAACCTAGATAGATGTTTATCTTATTCTATAATGATTCAGGTCCAAGCATGTGCTTTATAGGGATGAGCCGAACACCCTCCAGGTTTGGTTCGCATCCAGAACATGCGAATAGGCAACAAATTTGTTCGAACACGCAAACACCGTTAAAGTCTATGGGACACGAACATGAAAAATCAAAAGTGCTCATTTTAAAGGTTAATATGCAAGTTATTATCATAAAAAGTGTTTGGGGACCCGGGTCCTGCCCCAGGGGACATGTATCAATGCAAAAAAAAAGTTTTAAAAACTGACATTTTTTCGGGAGCAGTGATTTTAATAATGCTTAAAGTGAAACAATAAAAGTGAAATTTCGTACCTGGGGGGTGTCTATAGTGTTTCCTGTGTTTAGAACTGTCCCTGCACAAAATTTCATTTCTGAAGGAAAAAAAGGGCCCTAAAGAGTCTGGTATGGATTTTTAGGGGGACCCCTACGCCATTTAAAAAAAAAAAATTGGTGCAGGGTTCCCCTAATATCCATACCAGGCCTGAAGGGCCTGGTAATGGAATTTGAGGGGACCCCCACACTATTTAAAAAGAAAATTGGTTTGGGGTTCCCCTAATATTCATACCAGACCCAAAGGACCTGGTAATGGACTGGGGGGGAACCCATGCCATTTATTTTAATGACTTTTATCTGTATTGCCGGGACCCGACAATTGATTAATAGCCGCAAGTAGTTTTTAAATTCCTTTTTTTCTTCAGAAATTACATTTTGTGCAGGGAGAGTTCTAAACATGGGAAACATGCGCTACTTTACAGGCATACTATAGACAACCCCCAGGTATGAAATTTAAAGGCATATTTCACTTTTATTGTTGCACTTTAAGCATTATTAAAATCACTGCTCCCAAAAAAACGTTAGTTTTTAAAACTTTTTTTTGCATTGATACATGTCCCCTGGGGCAGTATCCAGGTCCCCAAAAATTTTTTTATGACAATAACTTGCATATTGACCTTTAAAATTATCATTTTTGATTTCTCCCATAGACTTTTTAAAGGGTGTTCTGCGGCTTTTGAATTTAGCACGAACACCAATGTTCGAGTCAAACTCATGTTCGACCCGAACATAAAGCCCATCCCTAATGCATGACAGAACCTCTGAATTCTTCTGCTAAAGGTCTTCATAGTGTGGCACGTCGGGCCTGTGCCACTGTTTAAAATGACAGTCTGGGCCAGGTTTTCTGGGAAGCAAGCACACACCTGAGCCAGGAATGTGCTTGCTTCCCAGGAAACCTGGCCCAGACCGCCATTTTAAACATTGGCATGGACCAGAACTGCCACAATAGATAATGATAACGATAAAGATAACCATAGGAACAGCAAGGTTTCATATACATTTACACATTTATAGAAAGACAGAAAGCCATGCATGTTTTAACACTGAGAGAAAACATATAGTATAGGATCATCACAAGCAGTGCTTCTTAACTCCAGTCCCCAAGTATCCCAAAATTTAAATTTTTTCAGGATTTCTCTTAGGCTGGCCATAGACGGTTCAGCAGGAACCAGCCGCGATTCGAACCGTGTATGGGCAGGCTGAATGTACCAAGCTGATCGGTCAGTCAACTTTGGTACAATTAGCCTGACAGATGTTAATTGCCATTATCACTAGTGGCTGCTATAGCCTCTAGCAATAATCACTGTCTTCTCCCACCGGAGATGGCTTTAACTGCCCCCCTGCCGGGAGAATACAATGTCTCGATGGGAGGAATTCCCATGTCAGCACTGTCTGTGTTGATGCAGGAATTGTGCACATTTTTTTACTGCAACCTATGGTTGAAGGTAGGAGATTTCCTCTGTCCATGGCCTGCACTGTCATGTACTTGGGGTTCTTACCTATCAGGGATTCTCATTACATCACTTGTGGAAGTTAAAAGAAGACCTAAAAATGAAACTGTTGGGGGTACTTGAACGGAGACAATTTCTTCTATAACTAAATGTGAGCCATGTACAGTATGGTCCTGTAGGCACCACCCAGGCTTACAGATGTAAATTTAAAAATCAATTGAGCCTTGTGGAAAATTGTTGGACAAATAGTGATTATTATAATACAGAATTCTAGTGCTACAGACACAATAATAAATCTAAATCTATAACTTAAACTTAATCCATAAAATGAATAAAACTTGTGTAAAATATTTGTGCAAACATATAATATAAATCTAAACTTGTCCATGTGCCTCTTGTGCAAGTACATCCAATCACAAATTGTCCAGAATAAGGTGATGTTTGTTCTCCGCACCTCTAATTTACCACTGTGCAGCAAAATTCATTTCAAATGGGCTCTCACCAGCTAGGAAGACCCTTAAATATTATCAGATCATGAAAGGCTGAATATGATATTGCAAAAAGGCCACAAGGTGTCTCTCTCCATCCCAGGGGTCCACTCTAAGCTTAAACCAATCTCCTTTTGGCCTTTTAAAGTGAAGGACAAAACCCACTTCATAGTGTAGTAAGTTATAAAATACTCCTTTATTTAAGCAGTGAAGCATGGGGAAATGAGAGACATCACACACCACTAGCTCAACAGATGGAGATGAATGTGAATTGCCTCAGCCTTGAGCTCCTTCTGAGCCTTGCCCTTGATGCATTTCACCCTGCCCACTCGGGGCTTAGTCATGGAGGATCTCTATTACTACGTTTGGGTGGGTGAGGCAAAATGCAACAGGGGCAAGGCTCAGGCCATTCACATTCCACTCTATCTGTTAAGTTAGTGTTGTGCAGTGTCTCTCATTCCTTCATGCTTTACTGCTTTGTGGATCAAGCATAAGACAGCCTGCACCCTTACATTGTGTGAGACACTGGATTTTTTACAAGCAGAGCATCTTCAGTGGCACAACAAGTGGTGACCAGGTATTGTGAGCCCTGCTTTATTTAACTTTAAATTGTAAGTACAGTACGTGAATCTAAAACTAAGTCAGTATAACATCAAGAGCAATTGGTACAAGCAAAATGGGAGGATACTGCACTTCTGGATTCCAGTCAGGCGTCTGACATCACTTGTTAAATGTGTTTAGTTATATGGACTGTATCAAGAGTGTTGTCATATATAAGGGATGACTTCTAATTATTTTTGTAAAAATTAATTTCTGCAGCAACAAGGTTCTTTCCCAGAGAGAGATTGCATTTATTGGATCCCAGCACAGACCAGAGGTACAAACAGGGTAGATAGATGACAGGGTACTTAGAATATTCATGTAAAGATCACATGCCTTCATAGAACCCAATTTATCCTGTCATAACTGAGCCAAATAACCTTCCCTAATAAACACATTTTCCCTATTCACTAAAAGTTCAGTAAAACATCTGATTGGTCGGTTTTACTGGCACCTTTGATATTCTAGGTGACAGATAATGCTTCTTGGCCTTGGATAGCTGCAGTCATACATTCCAATTTTCAATTGTCGGCATTATTTTACCATCAATTAAATAGACAAGTTACCCTTTGAAGAATGCTATTTACCATAAACCAGTACTCCATAAATACTTAAGACCCCTTTTGATGTCCAGTTATCATCATTAAATACTTCTTGTATTGTTTATGGCCAAATTTCATTCTTACTCTTTGAAAAAAATACATTTAAAAGACATAAACATTTATTTCACCCCCTGGATCTTAACGATTCCTTTCAGGTCAGGAGGCCACTTCCTTTGGCCTGGTCCGCTATGTGTGTGTCAATATGTCAGCCCCACATCCCAGATAGCAAGGATAACTTGCTTAAAATGTGTGGCAGTGTTAATTGTAAGTCTGTTAACTCGCTGCACATTTTCACTGGCAAGTTGTACACTTGCGGAGCACTTGAAGCACAAGTTCTAGCAGACACTTTTCCAACTTGTAGAAAATTTGAATGGCAAGTCTCTAGCAAGAGCAACATTGCAGTGGTGAGTCTACAGCCTGCAAGTCACAGTGACCCCTGTGGTGGGATGACTATTGCACAACATAACTGAATCAGAACTTGCAGCAGACTTGAGAAAGTTGATCTGGAGTCATGCAATGCAGACTTGCTGCAATTGTGCAACAACCAAGCCTTGAAAGTCTAGCAATAGCTTAGGAAGTCATTTTCAAACTTGCAGCACAATTGCTTTCTATCTGAGATACATAGTGTAATATAATATACTATATATGTTTTTATATGTACAGAATATCCTACCAAAGAGGTGCAGAATGGTGGTGAATACGTGGTGGGAAGAACATACATCACTTTGTTGTGGATGCTTTTTGATTGGATTTATTTGCACAAGAGTGTATACACGTGGACAATTTTTGATTTATATTATATGCTTGCACAAACATTTTTACACAAGCTTTATTATTTAAATAATTTAAGTAATTTTGATTTAATATTGTGTTTTTAGTGCTGTCATTTTTTGTGTAATAAAATCGATTTTCCTATCATGGGGAATATGATCTTTCCAGCTGCTGGGGGTTTGGTAAAAAAAGTTTAAAGTCTAGCTTTGTTTACAAGAAAATACTTTATTTATGTTTATACACAATCACCTTCAGAATAGTCCTGTTGCACAGCAATAGAGCACTCCCAGTGTTCCTTCCACTTCTGGAATGAGTCCTGGAAGTCCTCTTTGGAAGCCTGTTAGGCACCTTCTGCTCTCTTCACAATGGTGTCAAAATGGTGATCTTTGAGCTAGATCTTCAACTCATTGCAGCATTGCGGTAAACTTGCAGAATCATGTCAAATGTCTCTGTGGCATATTTGCTCAGTTTCATGAATAATTTCACATTTGCTCTTTGTTCTAACTTGCTGTCCATGATAAAATAGCAGAAGTGGTAACACACACGGGCAGAATAGCATCAGTTGCACAGCTCCGGATGTACGAAGGACGATGTCTTTTTCTTTTGGCACACTGACTTATAAAGGTCGGTGCTCCCTCGTGACTTTGTGTGCAACCTTGTGCTGCCATCTGTTGGTGTGTTACAAAACTAGTCTCAAAACCTTTTGAAACCACCTCGTATATTGAAGGATTACATAATTTTTGAGAATGTTTTATACTAATTCAAGCATTGGAGCATTTTCGTTTTCTTAAAAGGAACCCCACACCAAAATAAAAAAAAATGGCGTGGGGTCCCCCCAAAAATCCATACCAGACCCTTAACCCGAGCATGCAACCTGGCAGGTCGCAGGAAAAGAGGGGGGGCAAGAGAGCGCCCCCCTCCTGAACCGTACCAGGCCACATGCCCTCAACATGGGGAATTTGTCCCCATGTTGATGGGGACAAGGGCCTCATCCCCACAACCCTTGCCTGGTGGTTGTGGGGGTCTGCGGGCGGGGAGCTTATCGAAATCTGGAAGCCCCCTTTAACAAAGGGGACCTTTAGATTCCAGCCCCACCCTATGTGAATTGGTAAGGGGTACATTAAAATTAGCACTTTAGATTTCTCCCATAGATTTTAAAGGGTGTTCCGCTGCTTTTCGAATTTGCCGCGAGCACCCCAAATTGTTCGCTGTTCGAGTCGAACTCATGTTCGACTCGAACATAAAGCTTATCCCTAGTTATCAGGAAGAATTAGCAAACTGTGATTAAATCCAATTAGATACAGTCACTTTATGAGTATTCAGACAGCAATAGGTGCTGAGGCCATCTGAATACAGTAACCAACAATGAAGCTTCTTTTTATCCATGTTATTTAGCATGGATGGAAGAATCTATTGATGGTTCTGTCCATGGGGCTGAATGAGAGAAAGCTGCTCATGTATGACTAGCCTAAGAGCATGTGGCTTAGATCTAGTTTTTGGTCAGTGAAATTCTTCATAGTAAAGCTTAATGCTTCATCTTCATTGCTTTAAAATCCCAACAAGGCCAGGTCTTACCGTTCAAATTTTTTTGTTTATTCGTTTTCTAATAAATTCCAACTTTTCATAAAGATTAGAACTTAAATTGGTCGAAAAATTATCGACCGATTTGAATTCTGTGTGAAGAAATAGCTGGTTGTTAAGCAGCGGGCCAGGAAGTCAGCTGCCAGTGTCCTTAACCACTTGCTAACCGCCGCAATCACTTATACGTCAACAGAATGGCACTCCTGGGCAGAAGGACGTATATATATATATACGTCCCCTTTAACTGCTTGCCGACCAGCGTCCAATGATATACGTCGACAGCATGGCACGGACAGGCAGAAGGACGTACCTGTACGTCCCCTTTAAGATCGCGGCATTGTGGATGCGTGCCCGCTGCGAGCTCCGTGAGCCCGACCGCGGGTCCCATGGACTCGATTGCCGCGGGGATACCCGCGATCGTCTCATGGTGAGTTAGAACGGGGAGATGCTGATGTAAACAAGCATCTCCCCGCTCTGCCTAGTGACAATGACAGTGATCACCGCTTCCTGTAATCGGAAGCGGTGATCACTGTCTTGTTACACAGTCCACCCCCCTACAGTAAGAATCACTCACTAGGGCACACGTAACCCCTAAACCGCCACCTAGTGGTTAACCCCTTCACTGCCAGTGTTAATTTCTCAGTAATCAGTGCATTTTTATAGCACTGATCGCTGTAAAAATGACAATGGTCCCAAAAATTTGTCAAAAGTGTCCGATGTGTCCGCCATAATGTCGCAGTCATGATAAAAATCGCTGAACACCGCCATTACTAGTAAAAAAAAATATTAATAAAAATGCCATAAAACTATCCCCTATTTTGTAGACGCTATAGCTTTTGCGCAAACCGATCAATAAACGCTTATTGGGTTTTTTTTTCACCAAAAATATGTAGAAGAATACATATCGGCCTAAACTGTGGAAAAAAAAAATTCTATATTTTTTGGGGATATTTATTATAGCAAAAAGTAAAAAATATTGAATTTTTTTCAAAATTGCCGCTCTATTTTTGTTTAGAGCGCAAAAAAATTTAAACCGCAGAGGTGATCAAAAACCACCAAAAGAAAGCTCTAATTGTGGGAAAAAAGGACGTCAATTTTGTTTGGGAGCCACGTCGCAGGACCGCGCAATTGTCAGTTAAAGCGACGCAGTGCCGAATCGCAAAAAGTGGCCTGGTCTTTGACCAGCAAAATGGTCCGGGGCTTAAATGGTTAACAACCATGAATCATCATCTGTCAGCGGGCCTCCCCACTGACAAATGAATGTAAAGAAAAGAATGACAGCAATTGCAATAGAATAAAAAAAAAAACATAGACCCCCTCCAGTCCATACCAGACCCTTTGGGATAGATGATAGATGTTTATCTTATCCCATAAATATTCAGATTCAAGCATGTGCTTGATATAACTTCTGAATTCTTCTGATCAAGGTCTTCATAGATATAAAGATAACCATAGGATCTGCAAGGTTACAGATACGGTCACATATTTCTAGTAAGCCAGAAAGCCATGCATGCTGTAACGCTGATAGAAAACATAAAATAGGGCTACCAAGAACAATGTTTCTCCACTCCTGTCTTCAAGTATCCCAACATTTCCAGTTTTCAAGATTTCTTTTACCTAGACAAGTTGTGTCATGTACTTGGTATTCTTACCTACCAGGGATTCTCATTACATCACTAGTAGAAAAAGAAATAATCCTGTTTGGGATACTTGAGTTGAGAAACACTGACTTAGGTGGCTCAAATTTAGACAATCTCTGCTGAAGTAATCTAAATTCAAACCATGTGTGGCCCTGTTGGCACTACCCAGCCTTACAAAAGAAAATTAAAAAATCAGTTGGGGGGGGGGGATTGTTGTAAATATATAATGATATATATGTGTAGCCCCCCCCCCAATATTTGGGGGTGCTCTGTGTAAATCTAAGAGTAGTCTGAGCCAGTAGTTGGGCTCAGACCAATTTATTGTGTAAATTGCTTCTGCTCTGGGTGTGATACTGCCTGGCATTAGTGTTCCCTGATTGCCTGTAGGTGGCACTGTCACCACCGGCTCAGGTTGAACCACAGAGGGTATCACAACACCTTGGGTGTCCTCTCTCGGCAGCCTTGCAGTGGGCGTGGTTAGCCCGCTATGCATGCTGGGAGAGGGTACATAAGGGGCAGATGCCATTGGGGTTTAGTTCATTCCTGAGGGTCCATTGGTCCTGTATGTGCGCCTCATGGCCCGCATGGCACGGGGTGCGTGTGTTTTAACCCCGGGCACCTTCCGCCTGAGGCTACATCGCTGCATGGTAGGCCCAGCTCTGCTGGCTAGGGCCTACACCTCAAAGAAGGATCCCAGGCTCCCACCTGAGGGAGGCCACTGTTAGGAAAGGAGACCAGGGGAGGATCAGTCCCAGAGGAGACTAGTGATGGTACTGCTGTCTCGGGAAGAGGCCTGGAAACTTGTCTAAAGAGGGATCTATCATCATTACAAGCCCTGCAATATGCCAATCTGGCACAAAGGTTTCTCTCACTATTGCTTGGCTGGGAGGTTCGGGACTTTGATAATCCTGTGGCAGAGGATTCCTGATCGTATCCCTATTTCTAAAGGAAGGATTGATTTGTGCTCCACTCCGGCTGCTAGGACCACTAAACGGGACTATCCGGGTGAGCAATACCCACTCAGGCTTGAGTGGCAACGATTGGAACTTTAGTGTTGCGTTCCTGAACCTTTTTTCCCCTGTGTGTTCTCTCTCTCTCTCTCGTGTTCTATTCTTCCTCTCAAGTTTCATCAAGCAAAGTAAAATAAAGCCTGACTGTTTGGGTTTTACATTGTGTGGACATTGGCCTTATTCTAGACTTTTCTGTACCCTGACAATGGAAGCCATGGGGGTAGTTGCAGACCCAAACAAAATCCAACAGGTCCCTTAAACGGGGGTAAGTGCTACATATATATACTGTATATATAAATACCAGTGCTACAAGCACAATAATAAATATTAATTACTTAATCCATTTAATTATTAAGACATGTGTAAAAATATGTGTGCAAACATATAATATACATCCAAAATCCATGTTCCTTTTGTGAAAATAAATACAACAAGTTGATGTATGTTCTTATAAAATAAAATAAATAACTGCACTGGGGTATAAATACCTAACAGAATAAAGCTGCTAAAAAGCAATTGTGATACCAACGACTAATGTAAGGATTGTGATAAAGCAGCTCTAAATCCAAAGAATTAATGAAAAAATATGAATGACTATCCTGAAATATCATTCAAGTGCAAAAACACAATACATATGCCTGTGAACATAAATCCAAACAATGTGCACTAATTACTAAATAAATAAAATAATCTATGGTAAATAATAAGGGTTCACAAACTACATGAATGTGATCTTTATAAAGTGAAAAAGTCAATTACTCGAGGTGTCCCGATGTTCACACTTCGTGTTCCAAAAAGTGTACTTCCACCACCAAGTGACATCACATAACAAGACCTCTTACCAGATGGTGTGAATCATCAAATTATAAATGGTCATAAGCGCTCAAACACTCTCCATGGAGCATGATCCACTAGAATCATGATGTGTCCACCATCCAGATTTCTCCGCCAGAATTACATATGTACTGGAAAATAAAAATGGTGCATGCCTAAATTGAAGTATATGAAAAACTGATTTAAAAAAAAATGATCCAAGTATAAAAAGACAACAACCTCTTAAAAATGTTGAATAAACAAATATGACAAGCTGAAAGAAGATGTAGCAGCCTCGCATACCGTTTAGATATAGCCGCTAATGACACTTCTAGTGTAGCAGGCTGAAATCGTAGCAGGCTCAGGGCTCTGGTCACGGCACGTGTGTGATGACATCACGTTGTAGCCAAACCCTACATGTTTTGTTGATAAATGCCACCATTGATCAGAATGGCAGCCCTTATACTATATTAAAAAAGCAGAGAAATATTCCAACTTGTGGCAGTGATGTATGTTCTTCCCATCACTAATTCACCACCGTGCAGCAAACTTTATTTCAAATGGACTCTCAACAGCTAGTAAGACCCTTACATATTATCAGGTCATGGAAGGCATGATGTAATATTGCAAAAAGGCTATGAGGTGTCTTTATCCAGCTCAGGGGTCCAATCCAAGCTTCCACTAATCTCTTGGATAAATCCATTAGGTCTCATAAAAGGAAGCACAAAACCCACTACATGGTATAGTAAATTATAAAACACCATTTTATTTTAACCCTTTAACGTCAGCACCTCCCAGCCCTTTAAGGGGTTTCTGATGCTGGGAGGCGGGCGAGGTTTATAATGTGACCACCGAGATTGGCTGTCACAGTGGTCACATGAGTAACATGAGTATCGATTGGAAGTTTTCCATTAGGCGCTAGTTACTGTGCTGGGGGCACGTAGAGTGCACACTCTCAGCACAGGTTATTTAAAATTTTGGTATACAAATATGTGGCCTCTCGGCGTCAGGGCCCACCCACCGAGAGGCCACATATGTGTGTACTGTAGGTGCTAATAGGTAAAAATTACATAAATCGAAAACCAAATTGTTGTGTCAGCAAGAGCGGTAGGTACAGACAAACATGAGTGATACCGCCCTTCTGGTTTCTGCTCCGGTGTCTGACATCACTTCCTCTACACTTTTTATCACATGGACTTTATCAAGAAGTGTACATCCTCTTGATAAAGTCAATAAAGTCCATGTGATGAATCGTGTTGTCTAAGTGATGTCAGATGCCAGACTGGAAACTGGAAGTGCAATATCCCCCATGTTTCTACCGACTGCTTTTGTTGATATAACAATTTGGTTTCAGATTCATGTAAATGTAATTTTAAGTTAAATAAAGCAATATTTTATGTTACTATACTATGGATCGGGCGTTGTGCTTCCTTTCATAAGACTTAAAGGAGTTATCCACGAGATTGGTGGAAGCTTAGAGCGGACCCCCTGAGAAGGAGAGTGACGCCTTGTGGCCTTTTTTCAATATTACATCCTGCCTAAGGCTGGGTTCACACTTATGCAAATTGAATGTGGCTTTTCCCCGCATCCAATTCGCATGACAAGAGATTGTGACCGGCTCTCAATAGAGCCAGTTTACACATCTCTGGGGCGGCTGCGGAGCAAATTGCACAGGGGTCCTGTGCGTCTTTGGCTCTGTTTCAGGTCCGAATTCAGGAAAAAGTTTGGGCCTGATTCATTCCTGAAACAGAGAACAGGGACACACTGGACCCCTGCTATAAGCCACATCCATTTTAAGTGTGAACCCAGCCTTTCATAGCCCATTAATATCTAAAGGTCTTACTAGCCGATGAGGGTCCATTTGAAAAGAAGTTTGACATACGGTGGTGGATTAGTGGTGGAAAAAACATACATCACTTTGTTGTGAATACTTTTTAATTGAATTCATTTGTACAAGAGTGTATATATGTGGGACATTTTGGACTTATACTATATGTTTACACAAGTATTTTTACACAAGTTTTATTAATTAAATGGATTAACTATATATGATTTAATATTGTACTTATAGCCGTGGTATTGTGTATAATAATCGTTTTTCCGGTCCAGGGGGATAAGATTTTTGAAACTGATGAGGGTTTGGTAAATATATATTGAGGTTACATAATGTTTGAGAAATGTTTATATTAGTTCAAGCTTTGCAGAGTTGTATCTTTGTCCAAAGCGCTGATTATCAGGAAGTTATCAGCAAAAAGCGATTGTATCCAATTAGATGCAGTCCTTTTTCGAGTATTCAGACAGCAATGGGTGCTGAAAATGGGTGCTGGTTACTGTAAATACAGTTGCCAATAATGAATAATTCTTCATCCATGATTTTTTGCATAGATTGAAAAATGTATTGCTTTCTTTGGTTCCGGCCATGGGGCTGAGCCAGAGAAAGCTACACATGTATGGCTAGCCCAAGAGCATGTGGTTCAGGTTTAGTCAGTGAAGTTCTTTATAATGAAGTTCAATGCCTCATCCTAACTGTCTTAAAAGGGGAGGGGGCCGGTGCCTGCAGCTAGAGGAGATGGCTGCACAGCGATAGAGCTCCAGGAAAGGAGGAAATGGCGTGCCCCCCCAGTACATACCAGGCCCTTTGAGTCTGTTGTGGATTTTAGGGGAACCCTTCCCAAAACATTAGAAAAAAAAATGGCGTGGGCCCCCCCAAAAATCAATACCAGACCCTTATCCAAGCACGCAGCCTGGCAGGTCAGGAAAGGGAGGAAGGAAGCGAGTCCCCCTCCTGAACTATACCAGGCCACATGCCCTCAACATGGGGTGTGCTTTGGGACAGGGAAAGCTCTTGTATGGATTTTTGATTTTTTTTATTCAGCTGTCAGCAGGAAGCCCATTGACATCTGATGACTCATCCGTTGTCAAGGATGTCACGGCCAGCTTCCCGGCCCTGCTCCTTAACAACCGGCTTTTAGCTTTGCCCAATCAGGGCTCAGAATGCACTGTGCAGCATGCAGTGCATTGCAGGTGGCAAACACCTGCCAAACACCCTGCAAATTCTGGTGTTCCCTGAACGGGGCGAACAGCCAATGACCCTTCATCACTTTAAGATACAGGAGGAACTATGGAGAGCTGTGTGTAGACAGGTGGCGGTCTGCCTCTTTTGTGGCCAAAGCAGGCAGCTGGGATACCCCCTACTAGGTTAACGCAATGACACACTGACCTTCTGGGCATTCCAGACCTTTCTGGAAGGAGAAGATTGCTTGACATTTAAAGGAGAGGCATGAGGGGAAACAGTACACAGGAAAAGGGACTTAACCCTTTTCTTTCTCTCTGGAGCAATTCCCCTGAAGATGGGCACCTCTCTAGCCTTATGGAACTGATGACTTCTTTATGAGAAAATACTTTCCTACTGAACTGTGTTGGGCCTGGGGCCTGAATGTCTGTTGTTGCATTGCATTCTAAAATAAAGAAGATGTTTGTCTACATGTTGCCTTTGTGTGAGTTCTTCAGTTAATGCAGTAGATGTGGTGAGAGAGCAATCGTTTTAGTGATGCCACCTGTTGAGCCCTGGGAGAAGTGGGCCAGCATACCCCTGGTAGTGAGGGGGAACATCCACGCAACCAGGAGGGTTGGCTAAGAATCTGGTCACCGGCCCACATCGAGAGGAAGAGAGAGAGTGGAACCTCCGGGACTTGACAGTTTGCCAATGAAAAAGTACTAGTGAAAGTTAAGTATTTACTACCTACGTTTACAGGTAACAGAGGTTCTAAAAATATATGTTTATGACAGGGTCACTTTAAAGTGTAAATCTTCTATTGTAGTCAACTTTAAGAAAACCCTACCATATGTTTGTTATGTGTTCCTATTCACAGAGTATACCTAAAACATGTTTTAAATATAGCCTTACCTTTTCGATGTTTATTAGCAGAAAGTGTCATGGCTTACTGCAAGCATTTCTTAGCTAGCTCAGTGTGATCTGTCTGGGCTGGGGACTGGCTGAGTTCAGTTCCTATTAACATACAATACAGAAGCCAAGCTCCTACGGTAAACACAGCTTCTCAGCCCCTCAAATGATGAACCCAGTAGAATGTCTCCTTGTTGGAAGTTAAAAAAATATATATATGAAAAGAAAAGCTTTTCTTTTAAATGTTGCTATGTCTATGGAGACATGTAACAAATATAAACAAGGTATTAACTCAGTTGAATAGAAATATAATTTAAAATTCAAAATCATTATTAACATTGATGTTCTAGACTTTTTTTAATTTGCATTATATACCCCAAAGCATTTTTGATGTCTTTATTCCTCAAACTGTATATAAAAGGGTTTATAAAAGGAGTAAACACTGTGTACATCAAAGTCAGTATCTTACTGATCATCTGTGACTTCCCTTCATTTGGAAAGACATACATGGAGATTAGAGTCCCATAAAATATAGACACAACTGTCAGATGGGAGCTACAAGTAGAAAAGGATTTCAGTCTCCCCGAAACGGATGAAATCTTTAATATGGTTAAAGCAATGTAGATATATGAAATTACTATCAAGAGGAATGGCAAAACTGCGACAGCAGTACTAAGCAAGGTGGACTCCATCTGAACGATGGATGCGTCTGAGCAAGAAAGTTTCACCACAGGAGCAAAATCACAGAACAATTGATCAATAGTATTTGGTCCACAGAATTCTAATGAACACACACCATGTATTAGAAAAAATGCTACAGAATAACTTAACAGCCAGGCTATAATAGCAAAGGTAATACAAAGCACTTGGCTCATAATGGAGGCATAATGTAAAGGGTAACAGATGGCTAGATAGCGGTCATAGGACATCACCATCAGAATAAAACATTCAGATGCTACTGATACAATACTAAAACAAAGCTGTGTGATGCATCCTGAAAAAGATATGGATGTTTGCTCATGTAGGAAAATATTAAGCATGTTCGGGGCAATATCAGTAATCAATATGATGTCAGATACAGAGAGCTGGGAGAGGAAGAAGTACATGGGAGAATGGAGGGATTTGCTGTAGGACACCAGTGTGATGATCAGGAGGTTTCCACATATTGTCACACAATACATCAAAAGGATTAAGGTGAAGACCAAAAGGTTAAATTTGCCCATATTTTGAAATCCCAACAAGAAAATAGTTGTAAAATTACTATCGGGTATGATCTGTGTAATAATATTAAAAAGATTATGTAAATATACAAAATAGCATGTAAAATATCTAGATAAATAGGAATACAAATTTTACAAACTTTTTTAGTTTATCTAAATCCATTTTTTCAAGTTTTGGATAGAGTTGTAAGGCTAGTAAGAGGTTGCAAATAAAAAATAAAGGGGCAATCTTCAAATGGGACCCATTTTCTGTTGATAACTGTCAAAGAGGGCATTTTTCTAGTCTTTGGAAATATTTAATTTCACTTCATATTCTGTCTACAGGACAGGAAGGAAAATTAAATCTAACCAACTGGACACAGCTGCCAAAAAAAACATGGCAAGAGGTTTTAACTACTTCCTACCATATGAAAAGTTTAAAAAAAGTTTATATTTAGATATACTTTAAGATTTGTGTAGACCTCTTAAAACATGTAGTGATACAAATACATATAATAAATATGTCCAGTTTCCTTGAACAGTTAACATGTTTAACCACTTGAAGACCAGGCTTATTGTGATACTTTTAGATTACATGTAAAAATCTGTATTTTTTTTGCTAGAAAGTTACTCATAACCCCCAGACATTATATATATATATATATATATATATATATATATATATATATATATATATATATAGCCAAGTTAACAGTTTATAGCCCAACCTAACTCTAATCTATTAACCTTTAAAGGCTTTTAAAGTTTTGCCTATGGAGATATTTAAGTACCGTAGTATGGCACCATTCCACAAGCCCGTGCAATTTTTAAATCAAGGCATGTTAGGTATCTATTTACTCAGTGTAACATCATCTTTTTTATTTTACAAAATAAATTGGGCATTCTGTTGTGTTTTTGAGCATTTGAATTCAAAGAGTATTTAAAAAAAATAATAAAAAATACTCACCACTGTGCAAATACTGGCTGACATAAAAAAATTGTAAAACCCACCATTTTATTCTCTAAGCCCTTTGCTTAAAAAAAATATATCTCCATAGGCAAAACTTTACAAGCCTTTAAAGGTTAACAGTTTAGAGCTAGGCTGGGTTCACACTATTGCAAATTTGATGCAGCTTTCCCCGCATCCAATCTGCATGTCAGGAGATTGTGACTGGTTCTCTATGGAACAGGTTTCCACATCTCCACAGCGGATCCGGTTCAAATTGCACAGGAGTCCTGTGCATCTTCTAGTCCATTTGAGGTCCGAATTCAGCCCAAAATTCATACCGAAATCAGACCTGAAACAGTGAATGGGGACGCACTGGACCCCTGCTGTGAGCTACTCCATGCTCTAGTGTGAACCCAGCCTTACACAGGAGGTTTGGTGCTATAATTATTACTATCACTCTGGTGTTCTCTGAGATACCTCACATGTGTGGTGCCATCGCTTTTTACGTTTGCGTGCAGGACTGACACATACATTTGCCTTTGCACATAAGCATGGTGCTTGTTTACATGCTTTGGAACCTGGAAATGACAAAATACTCTTGCTAATAATTGCTTCCAGTTTCCAATACCACAGAGATGAAAACTGATGGTCCCTGATCACATCTATGGTAAAACAACGTCATCACCAGCTTCAGTCCCGGGTTGACTGAAGAACCGGAGAGGCACCGGAGGGCGCAGGGAGGGGGTACCTGCTTCCGCTGGCTGTAAAGTAATCCAGTGGCTAATTAGCCACTAGGATTGCTTTTACTTGAAAGAGAGTTGCCTGCCTGAAAAAACAATACAGGAATGATGCCTGTAGCTGCAGGCATCATCTCGGTATAACCACTAAGACCGTATGATGTACAAGTACATTTTCTGGATTTAAAATAACAATAATATTTTCATTTGTAATAACATAAAGATTTAATATGTTATCTGGAGTAGGTGTTTAAATATTCATGGTGCATTGTCATAAAATAATAAATTCTATGATGGAAGATTTAAAAAAAAATATTAGTTAATAAATTAAAAAAATACCAAATGCAAAAAAAAAAAAAGAATGCACTTACCATATTTTCTGTTGACACTTGATGACAATCATGCATGTGTGGTTATTTGCCAGCATAAAGTAAACCAAAACAATACTTTGTTAAACACCTTATGAAGATTAAAAAAAATAAAATAATCATTTGTGTCTAAGGCCCCCTTCACACGGGCTTTCCGATCAGGTCCGCCTGTCATTTTTTCAGGCGGACCTGATCGGAGCCTCCATTTACTCCTATGGAGCGGGGAATGTCAGCGGCGACATGTCCGCTGACACCCGCTGCTATCCAATCCGATCCTGTCCATTAAATCCAGACGGATGGTGATCCTATTTTTCATCGGTTTGGCAGATAGAATTAGATAGGATCGGATGAAAACGTTGTTCCGTTTTCATCCGATCTCCCCATAGACGGGAGCGGGGCTTTGACAGGTCCGTCTCAGAGCAGTGAGCAGAGATTGACCTGTTATCTGGCCGCTCAGTGGTCCACTGCTGAGCAAAGGACCCTAAAAAATAACTACATAGTCCTAAAAATTAACTCTTGTCATCAGTTTATAAACAAAAATGTAAGATTAGACCTACAACAAAAACAAATCTCTCCAGCAGTAAAAACTGGACGATGGTTCTAACACTTTTCTGATCTATTCAAAATGAAAAGAAAAAATGTTTTGCCTGTACATAAACAATATATGAATGAATGGAAGAGAGTTGGATAAAAAAATATAATGACAGTATAATAATAAAAAATATTTTTACTTACTGTACAGATGCAGAAGCTCTAGTTTTAAAGCTTGTGTGCATCCCCTGGTTAATACATCGGAAACCCTTCTTTAAAGAGCCTCAATGATTCCACAGGGAGCAAGCAATATCTCTGCTGATTTATGCATGTAACTAATATAATTAGAACTTGTTTCTATAGGTAGATTATTTTGAAATAAATGTACTAAAGAATGTAACTGATTCATTAAAGGTTTAGGATAACATAAAAATATTTGAGGGTCCATTTCCAGTTTCCGTAATACCCTCAGCGTTGTTACTGAGGTGGAAAGCTATTGTAAAGGCTTGTCTTTTATTTTTTTTAAATATCACACATGTTATACTTACATGCTCTGTGCAGTGGTTTTGCACAGAGCAGTCCCAAACTTCCTATTCTCGGGTCCCCCACCTGCACTTCTTTCCCCTCCCTGCCGAGTGCCCCCATAGCAAGCCGCTTACTCTGGGGGCACTGATGTGTGCTTGCTCCCAAGCCATCTCTGAGTGTCTATAAGACTTAGAGAGCATTGCCTCGGCCCCACTCTCCACTCCCTCCTCACTGGCTGTGATTGACAGTAGTGGGAGCCAATGGTTCTCAGCCAATGAGAAGAGGGAAACCCCGGAGAGCCTCTGCTCTCATGCCCATCCCTGGATTGAGATGGAGCTTGGGTAAGTATTAGGGGGGTGCTGCTAGCTAAAGTTTATTTACCTTAATGCAGAGAATTCATGAAGGTAAATACTTTGAGCCTTTACAGCCACTTTAATCTATAAAAAAGGGTCTGCTAAATTGATATATGTACATGGTTAGGAAACTGGTTACATCACATGTGTCAAACACAAGGCCCGTCGACCTAATCCAGCCCGCCAGGCTTTTCATGTGGCCCCTGAACTTCTCCTGCAGCTGTGCCCCCCTGTCTTCTCCCCCACCTTGTATCAGCAGTAGGCAGCAGGAAGGAGACAGAAATCCTCTGCCAAATTCTGCACTTTCCCATGCAGCCATGGAGAGGATCGTCTCTGCTCCCAGTCTCAGCAGTTGGCATCAGAGAGGAGGACAGAACTACTCCTACAGATCCTGCACCTCTCTGTGCAACTGCAGCACCCCCTTGTCTCTGCCTCCCCTGGTCTTATCATTCAGCAGAATCTTGCAGCTGACTCCAGCCCTCCTTCAGACCCTGTACATTCTTACCAGGTCCGCCCTAGCTTCTTCCTGGCAGCAACACAAGCTAAGGGGGTGCAGTGTGATGTAAGGGAGGTGATAGGAATTTCTGGTTCTGGACGGCCAACCTTTTTGGATTAAATTTAGCAAGCCACCAAAGCCCCTTGGTACCGGAGACACTCATTGAAGACAATGAAACAGAAAGTGAATTCACCAAATGTCTATCTTTACTGAGGAGGCATACAGCTTATATTGAATACAAATCAAAAAGATATAGGGGGTGTTTAGTTACATGACAATAACAAAACAAGTTCTGTTATCTATAAACATTTAGATGCAAACCTTGTCATTTAGTCATAAATCTAAGCTAATTGCCTAAGGGGAAAACAGGATATACAAAACTTGAAAGGGTTTGAAACAAACACAATAGGGGGTATGTTATTATACAACATTTCCACATACCATACAGATACACAAACCTTACTGCAATATGAGAATATACAGAGTTAAGGCAGGGAAATACATTTAAAATGGCAGGGTTCCACAAAATGGAATCCTGATAGTTCACTTATATTATTACAGGAGGGTTGAGGAATCTTGATTTCTGATGGTGGGGGTCTTGACATCTGAGGTGGGATGTTCTAGTCTTACAGATACAACTGGCTGTTTGAGGGCAATCATAATGCTGATATGGCCCATGATGAAATTGAGTTTGACACCCCTAGGTTACATGAGCAAGTCCAGGGAGTAGTGATAATCGGCTTAATCTCTGAATGATCTCTGAAGTTGTGAATGATAAGCCCCAGGGTTCTGTTTTCAAGCCAATGCTCTTTAATACGTTTATTAATGCTATGGAGGCTGGGATATAGAGCTCAAATATAATATATTCAAATATATATAATATAATTCAAATAGTGTATGATGATGGTATTTAATTATAAAGGGGAATAAATTCAGCACAGGATATATCATCATTACAGAAAGACCTTAATAAAATAGGGGGTTGGGCAGCTACATTGCAGGTGAGGTTTAGTATTAGGAAATGTAAATGTATGCATCTGGGTGCCAAATATGATTTAGGAAGGACTCCTCTTGGAGACTCTGTGATGGAAAAGAAACTGGGGTGTGCTTGTAGATCACATATAGCTGTAAGCAAAAATAACATACGGGAAAGATAAAAACACTTAATTTCAAGAGAGCAAATTTTCTAAGGATGAGGGCTGCTCTCCAGGACTTAGACTGGGAGAGAATATTGGCATCAATGGGCACAGAACAGAAATGGGAATTTGTCAAAAAGACTGTTTGTGAACTCACTGCAAAGTACATTCCCATGGGCAATAAGTTTTAAAGGCTAAAAATAAAACCTATGTGGCTCACGGCCAAAGTTAAAAAAGCTATAAACTATAAGAAAAGAGCGTTTAAAAAATATAAAAATTAAGGAACACTAGTGTCATTTAAATGTTACAAAGAATATAACATATGTAAAAATGAAATCAAGGATGCAAAAACTCAAAATGAACGACAGATTGCAAAAGATAGTAGGACAAACCCCAAATAATTCTTCAAATATATTAATAGTAGTCAAGTCTGAGCATGTAGGCCCTTTACAAAATAATCTAGAGTGGGTGACTGGGGACAAAGAGAAGGCTAATTTATTAAATACTTTCTTCAGCTCTGTGTATACAATGGAGCATGGGGGAGCTCATGTCCATAATGAGGGTGAGAGTGACATAGCCCCAAATCCACAATGGCTCAAAAGTGATATGGTCCTGAAATATTTAGACAGAATAAAGGTGGATAAAGCACCTGAACCAGATGGCATACACCCACGGATCCTAAAAGAGTTGAGCTCTGTCATTTTAAAGCCATTGTATCTAATTTTTAGGGACTCATTAATAAAGGGAATAGTACCACTGGATTGGCGCAGGACCAATGTGGTGCCCATATTTAAAAAGGGAACAAAGTCTTTACCAAGTAACTATAGACCTGTTAGTTTAACTTCTATAGTTGGGAAGATACTGGAGAGATTAATAAAAGACCACATAGACGAGTTCTTGCTGGAAAAAAATATTTTAAGCAACAGACAGCATGGATTCATGAAAGACAGACGTTGTCAGACAAACCTGATTTCTTTTTATGAAGAGGTAAGAAAAACCATGGACAAAGGGGTGGACGTGGTATACTTGGATTTTGTAAAAGCGTTCGATACAGTTCCCCACACACGGCTCATGTGTAAGGTAAAGTCTACAGGATTGGAAATATCAGTTTGTAAATGGATAGAAAACTGGCTAAAAGACAGAATTCAGAGAGTAGTGGTTAATGATTCTTACTCTGAACGGTCTAAGGTTATCAGTGGTGTACCCCAAGGTTCAGTGTTGGGACCCTTACTTTTTAATATCTTTATAAATGATATTGGGTCTGGGATCAAAAGTAACAATTCTGTTTTTGCAGATGACACCAAGCTATGCAGTGGAATAACGTCCTTACAGGATGTCTCCAATTTACAAGCTGACCTCAATGCTCTGTCTAATTGGGCGACTATGTGGCAGATGAGTAGGGATGAGCCAAACACCCCCCGGTTTGGTTCGCACCAGAACTTTCGAACGGACCGAAAGTTTGCGCAAAGTTTATAACCCTATTAAATACAATGGATGCGAATGTTCAAAATCAAAAATGCTAATTATCGAGGCTAATATGGAAGTTATTGTCCTAAAAAGGGTTTGGGGACCTGGGTTCTGCCCCAGGGGACATGTATCAATGCAATTTTTTTTTTAAAAAACTGCTGTTTTTTTGGGAGCAGTCATTTTAAATATGCATAAAGTGAAAAAAAAGTGAAATATTCCTTTAAATATCATACCTGGGGGGTGTCTAAAGTATGCCTGTGAAGTGCCACGTGTTTCCCATGTTTAGAACTGTCCCTGCACAAAATGAAATTTCTAAAGGAAAAAAATGGTAATTTAAAACTGCTTGCGGCTTTAATGTAATGTCTGGTCCCGACAATATGGATGAAAATCATTGAGAAAAATGGCATGGGTACCCCCCCACCCCATTTGTATGGATATTAAGGGGAACCCCGCGCCCAAAATTAAAAAAAGGCACTATATACTCTGAACAGCAGTATACAGGTGGTGCAAACAAGACAGGGACTGTAGGTTTGTTCTTAAGTAGAATCTTTTTCTAATTTGGAACAGGTACATTTTTTAAGTGTAGCTCTAGCCAAAAAAATAAATTTTTAAGCTTTTTGGAGAACATAGGGAAGGATTATCACCCCTGTAACATTTGTTTTGCTGTCTGTGCACCTGTTCAGAAGATTTCACCTCACTTTCCGTCCCAATGACAAATGTTTTTGGAAAAGTGGGGTTTTTATTGAAACAAGGATTGGTGATAAAGCATCAATAGAGAGGAGACACCTTTTTCCCCTTTTACAGGAGAGAATTTCTCTTCCTAGGGGTAGATTTCCTCTCACTTCCTGTTGTCTCCTTCCGTTTGCAAGTAGGAGTCGTTTGTAAGTTGGATGTTTGAAAGTAGGGGACTGCCGTATATACTCTGCAGAAATTTTCCCCTTAGGTGTCGGTGTTGCCACAACACTGTAAGCCCTCACAGTTACTCTTGGTGGGTACTGGAATGCCCTGCTGTGAACTATTATATCAGGAATAGTGATGAGCCGAACACCCCCGGGTTCGGTTCGCACCAGAACCCGCGAACGGACCGAAAGTTCGTACGAACATTAGAACCCTATTAAATACAATGGATGCGAACGTTTGAATTCTAAAGTGCTAATTATAATGACTATTATGCATGTTATTGTCCTAAAAAGGGTTTGGGAACCCGGGTTCTGCACCAGGGGACATGTATCAATGCAAAAAGAAGTTTTAAAAACGGTCGTTTTTCGGGAGCAGTCATTTTAATGATGCATAAAGTGAAAAAAAAAAGTCAAATATTCCTTTAAATATCATACCTGGGGGGTGTCTAAAGTATGCCTGTGAAGTGCCACGTGTTTCCCGTGTTTAGAACTGTCCCTGCACAAAATGACACTTCTAAAGGAAAAAAAAGCCATTAAAAACTGCTTGCGGCTTTAATGTAATGTCTGGTCCCGGTAATATGGATGAAAATCTTTAAGAAAAATGGCATAGCTACCCCATGACCCCCCCCTACCCCAGCCCATTACCAGCCCCTTTGGGTCTTGTATGGATATTAAGGGGAACCCCGCACATAAAGTAAAAAAGGCCCTATATACTCTGAACAGCCGTATACAGGCGGTGCATACAAGACAGGGACTGTAGGTTTGTTCTTATGTAGAATCTGTTTGTAATTTTGAACAGGTACATTGTTTAAGTGTAGCTCCAGCCCAAAAATCTATTTTTAAACTTTTTGGAAAACATAGGAAAGGGTTATCACCCCTGTAACATTTGTTTTGCTGTCTGTGCCCCTGTTCAGAACATTTCACCTCACTTTCCATCCCAATGACAACTGTTTTTGAAATGTGGTGTTTTTCTTGAAACAAGGATTGGTGATAAAGCATCAGTACAGAGGAGACACCTTTCTCCCATATTTATTCTTACAGGAGAGAATTTTCCTTCCTAGGGGTAGATTTCCTCTCACTTCCTGTTGTCTTCTTGCGTTTGCAAGTAGGAGTCGTTTGTAAGTTAAATGTTTGAAAGTAGGGACCTGCCGTATATACTCTGCAGAAATAGGCCCCTTAGTTGTTGGTGTTGGCACAACACTGTAAGCACTCACAGTTACTCTTGGTGGGTGCTGGAACGCCCTGCTGTCAACTATTATATCAGGAATTGTAATTACATATAATTGTTGAACAGTGGTAGTAAAAATTGGGCCTTTGATGGTGGTGCTGGTGCCACAACACTGTAAGCCCTGACAGTTACTCTTGGTGGGTGCAGCAATGGGCCCTGCTGTGAATTATTAGATCAAGAATTGTAATTGCATGCCCCTGTTGAACAGGGGCTGAAAAATTGGGCCTTTCGTGGTGGTGGTGGTGGTGGTGGTGCTGTTGCCACAACACTGTAAGCCCTCAGAGTTACTCTTGGTGGGTGCAGGAATGGGCCCTGCTGTGAATTATTAGATCAAGAATTGTAATTACATGCCCCTTTTGAACAGGGGCTGAAAAATTGGGCCTTTCGTGGTGGTGGTGGTGGTGGCGTTGCCACAACACTGTAAGCCCTCAGAGTTACTCTTGGTGGGTGCAGCAATGGGCCCTGCTGTGAATTATTAGATCAAGAATTGTAATTACATGCCCCTGTTGAACAGGGGCTGAAAAATTGGGCCTTAGGCACTGGTGGCACAACACTGCAACCCCTCACAGATACTGTACTTGGAGCACAGCAATGAGCCCTGTTGCAAAGTATTGCTTCAAAAATTGTAATTACACACCCCTGTTAAACAGGGGCTGAAAAATTGGGCCTTAGGCACTGGTGGCACAACACTGCAACCCCTCACAGATACTGTACTTGGAGCACAGCAATGAGCCCTGTTGCAAAGTATTGCTTCAAAAATTGTAATTACACGCCCCTGTTAAACAGGGGCTGAAAAATTGGGCGTTAGGCACTGGTGGCGGCACCCATAAACAAAAATGATCTTCCAAGCTATCATCATCAATCGTATCATTGAGGACTCGGAGGAGGAGGATAGCCAGTCAACATAACAGCACAGGCACTCAGCATCAGCATCAGTCTTGAAGGGATGTGACATTTTAAAATCAATTAGTCTGTTATATCAGCATCAGGTGTGTGGTAGCTGGTGGTGATCCAAGACTGGTTCATCTTGATGAAAGTCAGTCGATCAACCGAGTCGGTGGACAGGCGCACCCTGTGATCCGTGACAAATCCTCCAGCAGCACTGAATGTGCGTTTCGAAAGAACGCTGGATGCAGGACAGGCCAGTAGCTCAATTGCATACTGTGCAAGCTCTGGCCAGTGATCCATCCTCAAGACCCAGTAAGCCAGAGGATTTTCGGTGGGGAAGGTGTCCAAGTCTGACCTTGCCCCTAGATATTCCTGCACCATGTTTAACAGACGCTGGCGATGGTTGCTGGAACCGATCATACTTTGGGGCTGCGAGCTAAAGAATTGTCTGAACGCATCGGTCAGATGGCCACCTTCCCCACCGCTCCTTCTTTGACTGGCCGAAGCCTCAGCAACTCGTTGTCCAGGACCAGGAGTTTGTAACCTCCCAGTCTCTGGGAACGCGTTGCACAGACCTTTCTGCAAGGCCTCCCGGAGTTGTCTCATCCTCTGTTCCCTCTGCAAAGGTAACATAAGGTCCGCAACCTTACCCTTGTACCGTGGATCAAGGAGAGTGGCCAGCCAGTAATGGTCCCTCTCCTTGATCCGAAGAATACGAGGATCCTTCCGCAGACTTTGCAGGATCAGGGAGGCCATGCAGCGTAGGTTAGCTGAGGCATTCGGTCCGGAGTCCTCTGGGTCACTAAGGACGACATGATCCGCAGCCACCTCCTCCCAGCCACGTACAAGTCCACGGGTTTCTTGGGACTGTAAATCATCCCTAAAAGACTGCTGCTGTTGATGCTGCTGAGTGCCAGGCTCCACCTCCATGCTGACACAATCCTCCTCCTCCTCCTCCTCCTCGTCCTCTTCCTGTGCGATGGGTGGGACAGAAGGAATACTGTCTGGGTAAAGGGGGCCTTGAGAGGCAAGGAAGTCCTCCTCATCCTGCCTCTGTTCTGCCTCAAGTGCCCTGTCCATTATTCCACGCAGCGTGTGCTCCAACACGTGGACAAGAGGTACAGTGTCACTGATGCATGCACTGTCACTGCTCACCATCCTCGTGGCCTCCTCAAATGGTGCCAGGACAGTGCATGCATCCCTGATCATGCCCCACTGGCGTGGAGAAAAAAAAACAAGCTCCCCTGACCCTGTCCTGGTGCCATAGTCGCACAGGTACTCATTGATGGCCCTCTGCTGCGTGTGCAGCCGCTGCAGCATGGCCAACGTTGAGTTCCACCTGGTGGGCATGTCACATATAAGGCGGTTCTTGGGCAGGTTCAACTCCTTTTGCAGCTCAGCCAGGCGAGCACTGGCATTATAAGATCTGCGGAAATGCACACAGACTTTCCTGGCCTGCATCAGGACATCCTGTAAGCCCGGGTACCTGCCCAAGAACCGCTGCACCACCAGGTTAAGGACGTGAGCCACACAGGGCACATGGGTCAGTTGTCCCTGTCGGAGTGCGGAGAGGAGGTTGGTGCCATTGTCGCAAACCACCATTCCTGGCTTAAGCTGGCGTGGCGTCAACCACCTCTCGGCCTGGCCCTGCAGAGCAGACAGGACCTCTGCCCCAGTGTGGCTTCTGTCCCCCAAACACACCAGCGCAAGCACGGCATGGCATCTTTTTGCCTGCATACTTGCGTAGCCCCTTGAACGCCTACGGAGCACCGCTGGTTCAGAGGACAAAGCACAGGAAGAGGCCATGGAGGAAGAAGAAGAGGAGGGGGTGGAGGAGAGAGGTGTGTCACAACCAGTAGTAGCATTTTGGAGGCGTGGCGGTGGAACAACCTCCAACACTACTGCACCTTGTCCTGCATCCTTCCCAGCTGCCAAAAGAGTGACCCAATGGGCCGTGAAAGAAAGGTAACGTCCCTGTCCATGCCTGCTGGACCATGAGTCAGCGGTAATATGCACCTTACTGCTGACCGCCCTGTCCAGCGAGGCCAAGACATTGCCTTCCACATGCCGGTAGAGAGCCGGAATAGCCTTCCGTGAGAAAAAGTGGCGTTTGGGAACCTGCCACTGAGGAACCGCACATTGCACAAACTCACGGAAGGGGGCCGAGTCTACCAACTGAAAAGGCAGCAGTTGAAGCGCTAGCAATTTAGCCAAGCTAGCATTCAACCGCTGGGCATGTGGATGGCTGGGAGTGAACTTCTTTCGACGGTCCAGCAGCTGGGGCAGGGAAATTTGCCTGCTAGAATCGGACGTCGGTGTACTGCTAGCAGAGTGGCCGCAAGTACTTGGCTGTGACACACCTAATTCTACACCTTCATTCCTCTCAGTGCATGTTTCAGAGAGGACTGAAGTTATAGTGGGGTTGGAGATCCCAGCTGATGCGGTGCAAGGAGAGGTCCGCTTTGTTCTTTGGTGTGGGTCTTTGAGGTAGGCTTGCCAACGAGCTGCATGGCAGGTCAACATATGTCTGGTCAGGCATGTGGTACCCAAGCGGCTGATGTTTTGGCCACGCGATATACGCTTGAGACATATGTTGCAAACAGCAGCTGTGCGATCTGATGCACTAGCCTCAAAAAAGGCCCACACCAAAGAACTTTTTGAATGACGGGCAGAGGCAGAGCCCTGCACAGGCGGAGCTCTGCGGTGTGATTCCGTCGGTGTACTGCCCTTACGCTGGCCACCAAAGGGCATCCTGCCTCGTTGGAGATGTGCCTCCTCCTCATCCTCCTCCTCCTCCTCTCTCCTATTAGGCACCCACGTGGAGTCAGTGACCTCATCATCCCCTCCCTCCTCATCACTGGAGCCAATCTGGCAGTATGCTGCAGCTGCTGGAACATGACTGCCAGATTGGTGTCCTTCTTGAGCATCCCCTCTGTCTGCTCTCACGCTACTGCCTTCCTCTAGCTGGGGTTCATCATCAGACCCTTCGAAACGCTGGGCATCCTCCTGGAGCATGTACCCAACACTGTGCTCAAACAGTTCGGGGGACTCCTCAGGAGGAGGACATGGTGGGTCTAGGGAAGGAGTGACTGATGATGAGTCTGACATTGAGAGGACGCTTTGGCAGCTGCTTTGCCAGTACCCTGATCCTGGGTGAGAGAGGATGAGGAGGAGGGCTTGGTCATCCACTCTACCAAGTCTTCGGCATGATGTGGCTCAACATGTCCAGCTGCCGAAAAGAAGGACAAGCGTGTCCCATGGCCATGTGCTGATGACAATGCACCGCGTCCACGACCAGCACTGTTGCCCCCAGACACAGAGCCTGCTTGCCCTCTTTTATTGCCTCCTGACTGTCTGCCTCTCCTTGTTTGCCTTCCAGACATTCTAATGGATGGCCTGCAGGGAGATGGGAAAAAAAGCAATAAGGGCTACCTTCAGGTGACCTTCTCTGTCCCTTTACTTAAGGATTTCTAAATATGGTTGAGGATGATTGCTTTCGCACAAAATAGCACAATGACAATTTCCCTGACTGTCCAAAAAACAAGGATTTCAAAGATGGTTGATGAGGAATGCTTTAGCACAGTATAGCACAATGAGAATTTCCCTCACTGTCCTTCCCTGTCCCTACAAACAAGGTTTAGCACAGTGAAACACACTGACACTCTCCCTACCTATAGTTTTCTGTCCCTATAAAAATTTTTTTTTTAAAGATGGTTGATGAGGAATGCTTTAGCACAGTATAGCACAATGAGAATTTCCCTCACTGTCCTTCCCTGTCCCTACAAACAAGGTTTAGCACAGTAAAACACACTGACACTCTCCCTACCTATAGTTTTCTGTCCCTATAATTTTTTTTTTTTTAAAAGATGGTTGATGAGGAATGCTTTAGCACAGTATAGCACAATGAGAATTTCCCTCACTGTCCTTCCCTGTCCCTACAAACAAGGTTTAGCACAGTAAAACACACTGACACTCTCCCTACCTATAGTTTTCTGTCCCTATAATTTTTTTTTTTTAAAGATGGTTGATGAGGAATGCTTTAGCACAGTATAGCACAATGAGAATTTCCCTCACTGTCCTTCCCTGTCCCTACAAACAAGGTTTAGCACAGTAAAACACACTGACACTCTCCCTACCTATAGTTTTCTGTCCCTATATTTTTTTTTTTTAAAGATGGTTGATGAGGAATGCTTTAGCACAGTATAGCACAATGAGAATTTCCCTCACTGTCCTTCCCTGTCCCTACAAACAAGGTTTAGCACAGTAAAACACACTGACACTCTCCCTACCTATAGTTTTCTGTCCCTATAATTTTTTTTTTTAAAGATGGTTGATGAGGAATGCTTTAGCACAGTATAGCACAATGAGAATTTCCCTCACTGTCCTTCCCTGTCCCTACAAACAAGGTTTAGCACAGTAAAACACACTGACACTCTCCCTACCTATAGTTTTCTGTCCCTATAATTTTTTTTTTTTTAAAGATGGTTGATGAGGAATGCTTTAGCACAGTATAGCACAATGAGAATTTCCCTCACTGTCCTTCCCTGTCCCTACAAACAAGGTTTAGCACAGTAAAACACACTGACACTCTCCCTACCTATAGTTTTCTGTCCCTATAATTTTTTTTTTTTTAAAGATGGTTGATGAGGAATGCTTTAGCACAGTATAGCACAATGAGAATTTCCCTCACTGTCCTTCCCTGTCCCTACAAACAAGGTTTAGCACAGTAAAACACACTGACACTCTCCCTACCTATAGTTTTCTGTCCCTATAATTTTTTTTTTAAAGATGGTTGATGAGGAATGCTTTAGCACAGTATAGCACAATGAGAATTTCCCTCACTGTCCTTCCCTGTCCCTACAAACAAGGTTTAGCACAGTAAAACACACTGACACTCTCCCTATCCTATAGTTTTCTGTCCCTATAATTTTTTTTTTTTTTAAAAGATGGTTGATGAGGAATGCTTTAGCACAGTATAGCACAATGAGAATTTCCCTCACTGTCCTTCCCTGTCCCTACAAACAAGGTTTAGCACAGTAAAACACACTGACACTCTCCCTACCTATAGTTTTCTGTCCCTATAATTTTTTTTTTTTAAAGATGGTTGATGAGGAATGCTTTAGCACAGTATAGCACAATGAGAATTTCCCTCACTGTCCTTCCCTGTCCCTACAAACAAGGTTTAGCACAGTAAAACACACTGACACTCTCCCTACCTATAGTTTTCTGTCCCTATAAATTTTTTTTTTAAAGATGGTTGATGAGGAATGCTTTAGCACAGTATAGCACAATGAGAATTTCCCTCACTGTCCTTCCCTGTCCCTACAAACAAGGTTTAGCACAGTAAAACACACTGACACTCTCCCTACCTATAGTTTTCTGTCCCTATAATTTTTTTTTTTAAAGATGGTTGATGAGGAATGCTTTAGCACAGTATAACACAATGAGAATTTCCCTCACTGTCCTTCCCTGTCCCTACAAACAAGGTTTAGCACAGTAAAACACACTGACACTCTCCCTACCTATAGTTTTCTGTCCCTATAATTTTTTTTTTTTTAAAGATGGTTGATGAGGAATGCTTTAGCACAGTATAGCACAATGAGAATTTCCCTCACTGTCCTTCCCTGTCCCTACAAACAAGGTTTAGCACAGTAAAACACACTGACACTCTCCCTACCTATAGTTTTCTGTCCCTATAATTTTTTTTTTTTTAAAGATGGTTGATGAGGAATGCTTTAGCACAGTATAGCACAATGAGAATTTCCCTCACTGGCCTTCCCTGTCCCTACAAACAAGGTTTAGCACAGTAAAACACACTGACACTCTCCCTACCTATAGTTTTCTGTCCCTATAATTTTTTTTTTTAAAAGATGGTTGATGAGGAATGCTTTAGCACAGTATAGCACAATGAGAATTTCCCTCACTGTCCTTCCCTGTCCCTACAAACAAGGTTTAGCACAGTAAAACACACTGACACTCTCCCTATCCTATAGTTTTCTGTCCCTATAAAAATTTTTTTTTAAAGATGGTTGATGAGGAATGCTTTAGCACAGTATAGCACAATGAGAATTTCCCTCACTGTCCTTCCCTGTCCCTACAAACAAGGTTTAGCACAGTAAAACACACTGACACTCTCCCTACCTATAGTTTTCTGTCCCTATAATTTTTTTTTTTTAAAGATGGTTGATGAGGAATGCTTTAGCACAGTATAGCACAATGAGAATTTCCCTCACTGTCCTTCCCTGTCCCTACAAACAAGGTTTAGCACAGTAAAACACACTGACACTCTCCCTACCTATAGTTTTCTGTCCCTATAAATTTATTTTTTTAAAGATGGTTGATGAGGAATGCTTTAGCACAGTATAGCACAATGAGAATTTCCCTCACTGTCCTTCCCTGTCCCTACAAACAAGGTTTAGCACAGTAAAACACACTGACACTCTCCCTACCTATAGTTTTCTGTCCCTATAATTTTTTTTTTTAAAGATGGTTGATGAGGAATGCTTTAGCACAGTATAGCACAATGAGAATTTCCCTCACTGTCCTTCCCTGTCCCTACAAACAAGGTTTAGCACAGTAAAACACACTGACACTCTCCCTACCTATAGTTTTCTGTCCCTATAATTTTTTTTTTTAAAGATGGTTGATGAGGAATGCTTTAGCACAGTATAACACAATGAGAATTTCCCTCACTGTCCTTCCCTGTCCCTACAAACAAGGTTTAGCACAGTAAAACACACTGACACTCTCCCTACCTATAGTTTTCTGTCCCTATAATTTTTTTTTTTTTTAAAGATGGTTGATGAGGAATGCTTTAGCACAGTATAGCACAATGAGAATTTCCCTCACTGTCCTTCCCTGTCCCTACAAACAAGGTTTAGCACAGTAAAACACACTGACACTCTCCCTACCTATAGTTTTCTGTCCCTATAATTTTTTTTTTTTTTAAAGATGGTTGATGAGGAATGCTTTAGCACAGTATAGCACAATGAGAATTTCCCTCACTGTCCTTCCCTGTCCCTACAAACAAGGTTTAGCACAGTAAAACACACTGACACTCTCCCTACCTATAGTTTTCTGTCCCTATAATTTTTTTTTTTAAAAGATGGTTGATGAGGAATGCTTTAGCACAGTATAGCACAATGAGAATTTCCCTCACTGTCCTTCCCTGTCCCTACAAACAAGGTTTAGCACAGTAAAACACACTGACACTCTCCCTATCCTATAGTTTTCTGTCCCTATAAAAATTTTTTTTTAAAGATGGTTGATGAGGAATGCTTTAGCACAGTATAGCACAATGAGAATTTCCCTCACTGTCCTTCCCTGTCCCTACAAACAAGGTTTAGCACAGTAAAACACACTGACACTCTCCCTACCTATAGTTTTCTGTCCCTATAAATTTTTTTTTTTAAAGATGGTTGATGAGGAATGCTTTAGCACAGTATAGCACAATGAGAATTTCCCTCACTGTCCTTCCCTGTCCCTACAAACAAGGTTTAGCACAGTAAAACACACTGACACTCTCCCTACCTATAGTTTTCTGTCCCTATAAATTTATTTTTTTAAAGATGGTTGATGAGGAATGCTTTAGCACAGTATAGCACAATGAGATTTTCCCTCACTGTCCTTCCCTGTCCCTACAAACAAGGTTTAGCACAGTAAAACACACTGACACTCTCCCTACCTATAGTTTTCTGTCCCTATAATTTTTTTTTTTTTAAAGATGGTTGATGAGGAATGCTTTAGCACAGTATAGCACAATGAGAATTTCCCTCACTGTCCTTCCCTGTCCCTACAAACAAGGTTTAGCACAGTAAAACACACTGACACTCTCCCTACCTATAGTTTTCTGTCCCTATAATTTTTTTTTTAAAGATGGTTGATGAGGAATGCTTTAGCACAGTATAGCACAATGAGAATTTCCCTCACTGTCCTTCCCTGTCCCTACAAACAAGGTTTAGCACAGTAAAACACACTGACACTCTCCCTACCTATAGTTTTCTGTCCCTATAATTTTTTTTTTTTTAAAGATGGTTGATGAGGAATGCTTTAGCACAGTATAGCACAATGAGAATTTCCCTCACTGTCCTTCCCTGTCCCTACAAACAAGGTTTAGCACAGTAAAACACACTGACACTCTCCCTACCTATAGATTTCTGTCCCTATAATTTTTTTTTTCAAGATGGTTGATGAGGAATGCTTTAGCACAGTATAGCACAATGAGAATTTCCCTCACTGTCCTTCCCTGTCCCTACAAACAAGGTTTAGCACAGTAAAACACACTGACACTCTCCCTACCTATAGTTTTCTGTCCCTATATTTTTTTTTTTTTAAAGATGGTTGATGAGGAATGCTTTAGCACAGTATAGCACAATGAGAATTTCCCTCACTGTCCTTCCCTGTCCCTACAAACAAGGTTTAGCACAGTAAAACACACTGACACTCTCCCTATCCTATAGTTTTCTGTCCCTATAAAAATTTTTTTTTAAAGATGCTTGATGAGGAATGCTTTAGCACAGTATAGCACAATGAGAATTTCCCTCACTGTCCTTCCCTGTCCCTACAAACAAGGTTTAGCACAGTAAAACACACTGACACTCTCCCTATCCTAAAGTTTTCTGTCCCTATAATTTTTTTTTTTTTAAAGATGGTTGATGAGGAATGCTTTAGCACAGTATAGCACAATGAGAATTTCCCTCACTGTCCTTCCCTGTCCCTACAAACAAGGTTTAGCACAGTAACACACACTCACACTCTCCCTACCTATAGTTTTCTGTCCCTATATTTTTTTTTTTAAAGATGGTTGATGAGGAATGCTTTAGCACAGTATAGCACAATGAGAATTTCCCTCACTGTCCTTCCCTGTCCCTACAAACAAGGTTTAGCACAGTAAAACACACTGACACTCTCCCTACCTATAGTTTTCTGTCCCTATATTTTTTTTTTTAAAGATGGTTGATGAGGAATGCTTTAGCACAGTATAGCACAATGAGAATTTCCCTCACTGTCCTTCCCTGTCCCTACAAACAAGGTTTAGCACAGTAAAACACACTGACACTCTCCCTATCCTAAAGTTTTCTGTCCCTATAAAAATTTTTTTTTAAAGATGGTTGATGAGGAATGCTTTAGCACAGTATAGCACAATGAGAATTTCCCTCACTGTCCTTCCCTGTCCCTACAAACAAGGTTTAGCACAGTAAAACACACTGACACTCTCCCTGCCTATAGTTTTCTGTCCCTATAAAAATTTTTTTTTTAAAGATGGTTGATGAGGAATGCTTTAGCACAGTATAGCACAATGAGAATTTCCCTCACTGTCCTTCCCTGTCCCTACAAACAAGGTTTAGCACAGTAAAACACACTGACACTCTCCCTACCTATAGTTTTCTGTCCCTATAATTTTTTTTTTTAAAAGATGGTTGATGAGGAATGCTTTAGCACAGTATAGCACAATGAGAATTTCCCTCACTGTCCTTCCCTGTCCCTACAAACAAGGTTTAGCACAGTAAAACACACTGACACTCTCCCTATCCTATAGTTTTCTGTCCCTATAAAAAATTGTTTTTAAAGATGGTTGATGAGGAATGCTTTAGCACAGTATAGCACAATGAGAATTTCCCTCACTGTCCTTCCCTGTCCCTACAAACAAGGTTTAGCACAGTAAAACACACTGACACTCTCCCTACCTATAGTTTTCTGTCCCTATAAATTTTTTTTTTTAAAGATGGTTGATGAGGAATGCTTTAGCACAGTATAGCACAATGAGAATTTCCCTCACTGTCCTTCCCTGTCCCTACAAACAAGGTTTAGCACAGTAAAACACACTGACACTCTCCCTACCTATAGTTTTCTGTCCCTATAAATTTATTTTTTTAAAGATGGTTGATGAGGAATGCTTTAGCACAGTATAGCACAATGAGATTTTCCCTCACTGTCCTTCCCTGTCCCTACAAACAAGGTTTAGCACAGTAAAACACACTGACACTCTCCCTACCTATAGTTTTCTGTCCCTATAATTTTTTTTTTTTTTAAAGATGGTTGATGAGGAATGCTTTAGCACAGTATAGCACAATGAGAATTTCCCTCACTGTCCTTCCCTGTCCCTACAAACAAGGTTTAGCACAGTAAAACACACTGACACTCTCCCTACCTATAGTTTTCTGTCCCTATAATTTTTTTTTTAAAGATGGTTGATGAGGAATGCTTTAGCACAGTATAGCACAATGAGAATTTCCCTCACTGTCCTTCCCTGTCCCTACAAACAAGGTTTAGCACAGTAAAACACACTGACACTCTCCCTACCTATAGTTTTCTGTCCCTATAATTTTTTTTTTTTTAAAGATGGTTGATGAGGAATGCTTTAGCACAGTATAGCACAATGAGAATTTCCCTCACTGTCCTTCCCTGTCCCTACAAACAAGGTTTAGCACAGTAAAACACACTGACACTCTCCCTACCTATAGATTTCTGTCCCTATATTTTTTTTTTTCAAGATGGTTGATGAGGAATGCTTTAGCACAGTATAGCACAATGAGAATTTCCCTCACTGTCCTTCCCTGTCCCTACAAACAAGGTTTAGCACAGTAAAACACACTGACACTCTCCCTACCTATAGGTTTCTGTCCCTATATTTTTTTTTTTTAAAGATGGTTGATGAGGAATGCTTTAGCACAGTATAGCACAATGAGAATTTCCCTCACTGTCCTTCCCTGTCCCTACAAACAAGGTTTAGCACAGTAAAACACACTGACACTCTCCCTACCTATAGTTTTCTGTCCCTATAAATTTTTTTTTTTAAAGATGGTTGATGAGGAATGATTTAGCACAGTATAGCACAATGAGAATTTCCCTCACTGTCCTTCCCTGTCCCTACAAACAAGGTTTAGCACAGTAAAACACACTGACACTCTCCCTATCCTATAGTTTTCTGTCCCTATAAAAAATTTTTTTTAAAGATGCTTGATGAGGAATGCTTTAGCACAGTATAGCACAATGAGAATTTCCCTCACTGTCCTTCCCTGTCCCTACAAACAAGGTTTAGCACAGTAAAACACACTGACACTCTCCCTACCTATAGTTTTCTGTCCCTATATTTTTTTTTTAAAGATGGTTGATGAGGAATGCTTTAGCACAGTATAGCACAATGAGAATTTCCCTCACTGTCCTTCCCTGTCCCTACAAACAAGGTTTAGCACAGTAAAACACACTGACACTCTCCCTATCCTAAAGTTTTCTGTCCCTATAAAAAATTTTTTTTAAAGATGGTTGATGAGGAATGCTTTAGCACAGTATAGCACAATGAGAATTTCCCTCACTGTCCTTCCCTGTCCCTACAAACAAGGTTTAGCACAGTAAAACACACTGACACTCTCCCTGCCTATAGTTTTCTGTCCCTATAAAAAATTTTTTTTTAAAGATGGTTGATGAGGAATGCTTTAGCACAGTATAGCACAATGAGAATTTCCCTCACTGTCCTTCCCTGTCCCTACAAACAAGGTTTAGCACAGTAAAACACACTGACACTCTCCCTACCTATAGTTTTCTGGCCCTATAATTTTTTTTTTAAAGATGGTTGATGAGGAATGCTTTAGCACAGTATAGCACAATGAGAATTTCCCTCACTGTCCTTCCCTGTCCCTACAAACAAGGTTTAGCACAGTAAAACACACTGAC
The DNA here is from genome assembly GCA_029206835.1 of Rana muscosa. Classification (NCBI taxonomy): domain Eukaryota; kingdom Metazoa; phylum Chordata; class Amphibia; order Anura; family Ranidae; genus Rana; species Rana muscosa. The sequence goes on along the minus strand of CM055118.1, from coordinate 361,038,242 downwards.
ACTCTCCCTACCTATAGTTTTCTGTCCCTATAATTTTTTTTTTTTTAAAGATGGTTGATGAGGAATGCTTTAGCACAGTATAGCACAATGAGAATTTCCCTCACTGTCCTTCCCTGTCCCTACAAACAAGGTTTAGCACAGTAAAACACACTGACACTCTCCCTACCTATAGTTTTCTGTCCCTATAAATTTTTTTTTTTAAAGATGGTTGATGAGGAATGCTTTAGCACAGTATAGCACAATGAGAATTTCCCTCACTGTCCTTCCCTGTCCCTACAAACAAGGTTTAGCACAGTAAAACACACTGACACTCTCCCTATCCTATAGTTTTCTGTCCCTATAATTTTTTTTTTTAAAGATGGTTGATGAGGAATGCTTTAGCACAGTATAGCACAATGAGAATTTCCCTCACTGTCCTTCCCTGTCCCTACAAACAAGGTTTAGCACAGTAAAACAGACTGACACTCTCCCTACCTATCCTTCTCTTTCCCTAAACTAAAGGAATCCAGGTTAAGCAAGAAAAAAAAATGTCACTGTCCCTGCCTATGCTTCTCTTTCCCTGCTCCGGAACACACTACACTAGGCCGCCGTGCTGGCGGCCTTTTATAGTGTGGGGCGTGTACTAAACAGTCTCAGCAATAATTGGCCACAGGCCACCTGCCTGTGGCCAATCATTGCTCTCCTCGCTGCCGGCGCTGTGATTGGTCAAGCATGCAGGGTCACAGTGCATGCTTGGCCAATCACAGCGCCTGGATGACACTGCGATGGCGTAGTGCATTGTGGGCCGCGAATTAGGCGCAAACGGCCCAAATCGTTCGTTGTTCGGCGAACGATCGAACAGCCGATGTTCGATTCGAACGTATGTTCGACTCGAACACCGAGCTCATCCCTAATCAGGAATTGTAATTACATGCCATTGTTGAACAGTGGTAGGAAAAATTGGGCCTTTGGTGGTGGTGCTGGTGCTACAACACTGTCAGCCCTCACAGTTACTCTTGGTGGGCACATGAATGGGCCCTACTGTAAATTATTAGATCAAGAATTGTAATTGCATGCCCCTGTGGAAGAGGGGCAGAAAAATTGGGCCATTGGTGGTGGTGGTGGTGGTGTTGCCACAACACTGTAAGCCCTCACAGTTACTCTTGGTGGGCGCAGGAATGGGCTCTGCTGTGAATTATTAGATCAAGAATTGTAATTACATTCCCCTGTTGAACAGGGGCAGAAAAATTGGGCCTTACGCACTGGTGCCACAACACTGCAACCCCTCACAGATACTGTACTTGGAGCACAGCAATGAGCCCTGTTGCAAAGTATTGTATCAAAAATTGTAATTACACGCCCCTGTTAAACAGGGGCTGAAAAATTGGGCCTTGGGCACTGGTACCACAACACTGCAACCCCTCACAGATACTGAACTTGGAGCACAGCAATGAGCCCTGTTGCAAAGTATTGCATCAAAAATTTTAATTACACGCCCCTGTTAAACAGGGGCTGAAAAATTGGGCCTTAGGCACTGGTGCCACAACACTGCAACCCCTCACAGATACTGTACTTGGCGCACAGCAATGAGCCCTGTTGCAAAGTATTGCATCAAAAATTGTAATTACACGCCCCTGTTAAACAGGGGCTGAAAAATTGGACCTTAGGCACTGGTGCTGTTGCCACAACACTGCAACCTCTCCCAGATACTCTAGTTGGAGTGCAGGAATGAGCCCTGCTGCAAAGCATTGCATAAAACATTGTAATTACATGCCCCTGTTAAACAGGGGCTGACAAATTGGGCCTTAGCCACTGGTGGCGGCACCCAGAAACAAAAATGTTCTTCCAAGCTATCATCATGAATCGGATCATTTAGGAGGAGGAGGAGGATAGTCAGTCAACATAACAGGACAGTCACTCAGCATCAGCATAGGCAGTCTTGAAGGGATGTGACATTTCTAAATAAATGATTCTGTTATTTCAGCTACAGGTGCTTGGTAGCTGGTGGTGATCCAAGACTAGTTCATCTTTAAGAAGGTCAGTCAATCAACCGAGTCGGTTGACAGGCGCACCCTGTGATCCGTGACAAAGCTTCCAGCAGCACTGAATGTGTGTTCCGAAAGAACGCTGGATGCAGGACAGGCCAGTAGCTCAATTGCATACTGGGCAAGCTCTGGCCAGTGATCCATCCTCAAGACCCAGTAAGCCAGAGGATTTTCGGTGGGAAAGGTGTCCAAGTCTGACCTTGCCCCTAGGTATTCCTGCACCATGTATATCAGACGCTGGCGATGGTTGCTGGAACCGATCATACCTTGGGGCTGCGGACTAAAAAAGTGTCTGAACGCATCGGTCAGATGGCCACCTTCCCCACCTCTCCTTCTTTGACTGACCAAAGCCTCAGCAACTCGTTGTCCAGGACCAGGAGTTTGTAACCTCCCAGTCTATGGGAACGCGTTGCACAGACCTTTCTGCAAGGCCTCCCGGAGATGTCTCATCCTCTGCTCCCTCTGCAACGGTAAGATAAGGTCCGCAACCTTACCCTTGTACCATGGATCAAGGAGAGTGGCCAGCCAGTAATGTTCCCTCTCCTTGATCCGAAGAATACAAGGATAATTCCGCAGACTTTGCAGGATCAGGGAGGCCATGTAGCGTAGGTTAGCTGATTCATTTGGTCCGGAGTCCTCTGGGTCACTAAGGATGACATGACCCACAGCCACCTCCTCCCAGCCACGTACAAGTTCACGGGTTTCTTGGGACTGTAAATCATCCCTAAAAGACTGCTGCTGTTGATGCAGAGTGCCAGGGTCAACCTCAATGGTGACACAATCCTCCTCCTCTTCCTCCTCGTCCTCTTCCTGTGCGATGGGTGGGACTGAAGGAACACTGTCTGGGTAAAGGGGGCCTTGAGAGGCAAGGAAGTCCTCCTCTTCCTGCCTCTGTTCTGCCTCAAGTGCCCTGTCCATTATTCCACGTAGCGTATGCTCCAACAGGTGGACAAGAGGTACAGTGTCACTGATGCATGCACTGTCGCTGCTCATCATCCTCGTGGCCTCCTCAAATGGTGCCAGGACAGTGCATGCATCCCTGATCGTGCCCCACTGGCGTGGTGAAAAAAACCCGAGCTCCCCTGACCCTGTCCTGGTGCCGTAGTCGCACAGGTACTCATTGATGGCCCTCTTCTGCGTGTGCAGCTGCTGCAGCATGGCCAACGTTGAGTTCCACCTGGTGGGCATGTCACATATAAGGCGGTTCTTGGGCAGGTTCAACTCCTTTTGCAGCTCAGCCAGGCGAGCACTGGCATTATAAGATCTGCAGAAATGCACACAGACTTTCCTGGCCTGCCTCAGGACATCCTGTAAGCCCGGATACCTGCCCAAGAACTGCTGCACCACCAGGTTAAGGACGTGAGCCACACAGGGCACATGGGTCAGTTGTCCCTGTCGGAGTGCGGAGAGGAGGTTGGTGCCATTGTCACAAACCACCATTCCTGGCTTAAGCTGACGTGGCGTCAACCACCTCTCGGCCTGCCCCTGCAGAGCTGACAAAACCTCTGCCCCAGTGTGGCTCCTGTCCCTCAAACACACCAGCGCAAGCACGGGATGGCATCTTTTTGCCTGCGTACTTGCGTAGCCCCTTGAACGCCTACGGAGCACCACTGGTTCCGAGGGCAAAGCACAGGAAGAGGCCATGGAGGAAGAAGAAGAGGAGAGGGTGGAGGAGAGAGGTGTGTCACAACCAGTGGTAGCATTTTGGAGGCGTGGCGGCGGAACAACTTCCAACACTACTGCACCTTGTCCTGCATCCTTCCCAGCTGCCAAAAGAGTGACCCAATGGGCCGTGAAAGAAAGGTAATGTCCCTGTCCATGCCTGCTGGACCATGAGTCAGCGGTAATATGCACCTTACCGCTGACCGCCCTGTCCAGCGAGGCATGGACATTGCCTTCCACATGCCGGTAGAGAGCCGGAATCGCCTTCCGTGAGAAAAAGTGGCGTTTGGTTCCCTGCCACTGAGGAACAGCACATTGCATAAACTCACGGAAGGGGGCCGAGTCTACCAACTGAAAAGGCAGCAGTTGAATTGCTAGCAATTTAGCCAAGCTAGCATTCAACCACTGGGCATGTGGATGGCTGGGAGTGAACTTCTTTTGACGGTCCAGCAGCTGGGGCAGGGAAATTTGCCTGCTACAATCGGACGTTGGTGTACTGCTAGCCGAGTACTTGGCTGTGACACACCTAATTCTACACCTTCATTCCTCTCAGTGCAGGTTTCAGAGAGGACTGAAGGTATAGTGGGGTTGGAGATCCCAGCTGATGAGGAGCAAGGAGAGGTCCGCTTTGTTCTTTGGTGTGGGTCTTTAATGTACGCTTGCCAACGAGCTGCATGGCAGGTCAACATATGTCTAGTCAAGTAAGTGGTGCCCAAGCGGCTGATGTTTTGGCCACGTGAGATACGCTTGAGACATATGTTGCAAATAGCAGCGGTGCGATCTGATGCACTTGACTCAAAAAACGCCCACACCAAAGAACTTTTGGAATAACGGGCAGAGGCAGCGCCCTGAACAGGCGTAGCTCTGCGGTGGGATTCAGTCGGTGTGCTGCCCTTAGGCTGGCCCCCGGAGGGCATCCTGCCTCGTTAGAGATGTGCCTCCTCCTCATCCTCCTCATCCTCCTCCTCTCTCCTATCAGGCACCCACGTGGAGTCAGTGACCTCATCATCCCCTCCCTCCTCATCACTGGAGCCAATCTGGCAGTATGCTGCAGCTGCTTGAACATGACTGCCAGATTGCTGTCCTTCTTGAGCATCCCCTCTCTCTGCGCTCACGCTACTGCCTTCCTCTAGCTGGGTATCATCATTAGACCCTTCGAAACGCTGGGCATTATCCTGGAGCATGTACCCAACACTGTGCTCAAATAGTTCGGGGGACTCCTCAGGAGGACATGGTGGGTCTAGGGAAGGAGTGACTGATGATGACATTGATATGAGGGAAGAGGACGCTTTGGCAGAGGATGAGGAGGATGAGGAGGGCTTGGTCATCCACTCTACCAAGTCTTCAGCATGATGCGGCTCAACACGTCCAGCTGCTGAAAATAAGGACAAGCGTGTCCCATGGCCACGTGCTGATGACAATGCACCGCGTCCACGACCAGCACTGTTGCCCCCAGACACAGAGCCTGCTTGCCCTCTTTTATTGGCTCGTGACTGTCTGCCTCTCTTTGTTGGCCTTCCAGACATAGTAATGGCCTGCAGGGAGATGGGAAAACCAGCAATTGGGTAGTGTATATTGTGCTGGAGGCACACAACACCCACTAACTCCAGCAGATGCCTTTATTAGAGAACAGCAATGATGGGTATATACAGGTATATACTGTGCCACTAACTCCTGCAGATGCCTGTATTAGAGAACAGCAATGATGGGTATATACAGGTGTATACTGTGCCACTAACTCCTGCAGATGCCTGTATTAGAGAACAGCAATGACGGATATATACAGGTGTACAATGTGCCACTAACTCCTGCAGATGCCTGTATTATAGAACAGCAATGACGGGTATATACAGGTGTACACTGTGCCAATAACTCCTGCAGATGCCTGTATTAGAGAACAGCAATGACGGGTATATACAGGTGTATACTGTGCCACTAACTCCTGCAGATGCCTGTATTAGAGAACAGCAATGACGGGTATATACAGGTGTATACTGTGCCACTAACTCCTGCAGATGCCTGTATTAGAGAACAGCAATGATGGGTATATACAGGTGTATACTGTGCCACTAACTCCTGCAGATGCATGTATTAGAGAACAGCAATGACGGGTATATACAGGTGTATACTGTGCCAATAACTCCTGCAGATGCCTGTATTAGAGAACAGCAATGACGGGTATATACAGGTGTATACTGTGCCACTAACTCCTGCAGATGCCTGTATTAGAGAACAGTAATGACGGGTATATACAGGTGTATAAAAACGATCGCTTAGCGACAATGGTGATAGGGGGTGAAAGGGTTACCTGGGGGGCGATCAAGGGGGTTAAACCTTTATTAGGTAATATATGAGGGTACCTGACGCTATAAAAACCTGTGGCGAACCTAAAAAAAATAACTGGCTACCGATCGGCATCACCGACACTAATACAGCGATCAGAAAAACGATCGCTTAGCGACAGTGGTGATAGGGGGTGAAAGGGTTATCTGGGGGGCGATCAGGGGTTAAACCTTTATTAAGGGGGGTTAGGGGGCTACACTGGACCTAAAACTAACTGTAGTGACACTTTTACAGTCACAAATGTCACTGATTGCATTGATCAGTAAATAAATGGTCACTGCAATCAGTGACACTGTGACTGGGGGCTGGGGGGTGATTTGGGGGTGTCTGGGGGGGCCTGGGGGGGCGATTTATGTGCCTATGTGTCCTGGTGTCAGTGTAATGTTTAGTGCACTAACCTGACATCTTCTCTCGTACGGCGCTCGGTACATGTGAGCGCCGCATGAGAGATGACATCACTTCCTCTGCAGAGGAAGATTCTCATTCGCCGGGAGCGATCGCGAGGGGGTGGCCGGAAACGAATGGCCGTCCCCTCATCACGATGACCACCGCTCACTGTATGGAAAGGGGGTCCGATGGGACCCCCTTTCTATACGAAGGCAGTCATGTACAGGTACGTGATTGTGCCTGTCCGTGCCATTCTGCCGACGTATATATACAGTGAGCGGTCGTTAAGTGGTTAAAATCACTGCTTCCGAAAAAAGGGCAGTTTTTAAAACTTTTTTTTTTGCATTGATACATGTCCCCTGGGGCAGGACTCGGGTCCCCAAACACTTTTTATGACAATAACTTGCATATAAGCCTTTAAAATTAGCACTTTAAATTTTTCATGTTCGTGTCCCATAGACTTTAACGGTGTTCGAACAAATTTTTTGCCTGTTCGCATGTTCTGCTGCGAACCGAACCGGGGGGGGGGGTGCTCATCCCTAGCTACCATGCACAGCTGCATCAGATTCTGAGTGCACCAGGTCTAGTACAGTAAATCTCCCCCACAGTGTTCAAGTCTAGTATATCTGATGATATAGCTGCCTCCAGATAGGGTTGATTATGATAAACACGGGTTCTCAGCCCCTCCCATGACAAAAAGAACCCAGTAGAATTACTCCTTGTTGGAAGTTCCAAACAAGAGCATCTGAAAAAAAAGCTGCAGTTTGTATTTTTTTTTTTTATTTTGCTATGTGTATGGGGACATGTAATGAATATAAAATAAGTATCAACTCAATTGGATGCAAAAATGGAAAAATTCTTTAAAATTCAAATTCATTCTAAACATTGATGTTCTAGACTTTTTTAATTTGCATTATATACCCCAAAGCATTTTTGATGTCTTTATTCCTCAAACTGTATATTAAAGGGTTTAAAAAGGGAGTAAACACTGTGTATAATAAAGACAGTATCTTACTGATCATCTGTGACTGTCCTTCATTTGGAAAGACATACATGGAGATTAGAGTCCCATAAAATATAGACACGACTGTCAGATGGGAGCTGCAAGTAGAAAATGATTTCAGTCTTCCTGAAACCGAAGAAATCTTTAATATGGTTAAAGCAATGTAGATATATGAAATTACTATCAAGAGGAATGGCAAAACTGTGACAGCAGTACTAAGCAAGGTGGACTCCATCTGAACGATGGATGCGTCTGAGCAAGAAAGTTTCACCACAGGAGCAAAATCACAGAACAATTGATCAATAGTATTTGGTCCACAGAATTCTAATGAACACACACCATGTATTAGAAAAGATGTTAAAGAACTACTTAACAGCCAGGCTACAAAAACAAAGGTAATGCAAAGAACTTGACTCATAATGGAGACATAATGCAGAGGATAACAAATGGCTAGATAGCGGTCGTAGGACATCACTGTCAGAAGAAAACATTCAGATGTCTCCGATAAAGCAAAAAAATACAGCTGTGTGATGCATCCAGGGAAAGATATGGATGTCTGCCCATGTAGTACAATATTAAGCATGTTGGGAGCAATATCGGTAATCAATATGATGTCAGATACAGAGAGCTGGGAGAGGAAGAAGTACATGGGAGAATGGAGGGATTTGCTGTAGGACACCAGAGTAATGATCAGGAGGTTTTCACAAATTGTCACACAATATATAATAAGGATGAAGGAGAAGACCAAAAGGTTAAATTTGGCCATATTGTGGAATCCCAAAAATAATATTGTTGTAATATTACTCTTAGATACAATCTGTGTAAGAATATAAGTATAATATGAAAATGTACATATAATAACTGCTAAATATAAACTTACATATTATTTATGTTTATTTTTTTAATTTATTCTTTATTCATTTTTCTTTCAAGTATTACAAATTCAGTAGCAAAAATAGCCATTACCTTCATCATAAAATCAATAAGTGAATCAAAGAAAAAGAAAACAGCAAAGAGAGAACAAAGAAAAGAGAAGATAAAAAAAAAAGGGCGACAGAAAACACATTTATCCCAATTACCTTTCCTAGTTCCAAGATTGTATACTTGGCAATGCTCCTTATCCCCTTCCCTCTCTTCTTCCCACCCCCTCCTATTAATATTCCATTAGTCTCAATGTATGTAAATTCATAGATCGTTTCTCTCGACTGTTTCTTTAATTTCACATTGCTTCGCTTATTAAACCCAAGAGACATCTTGCAGCTAAATTGTCTAATATACAGATTTCCTATTGAATACACCATTTTATTGGTTCTCCAGTCCTGCTGTATACTTTCCGCTCTGAAGAAGGGAGCCCATTTTACAATTTTTTGATTGTATATAAATCAAAATTTAAAGTTTCAAATTGAGTTGTGATAGACTAGAACAAAAAGAGAAGGAATATATTCCTATAGGGACCCTTTTATGTTGATACCTGTCTAAGAGGGCATTTCCCTAATTTTGGAAGGATTTATTTTAACATCCTATTGGGGGAGATTTACTAAAACTGAAAAAGGCAACATCTGATGTTGCTCTGCATAGAAACCAATCAGCTTCCAGGTTTTATTGTCAAAGCTAAACCGAACAAGCTGAAGTTAGAAGCTGATTGGCTACCATGCACAGCTGCACCAGATTCTGAGTGCTCCAGTTTTAGTAAATCATCCCCATTGTGTCAACAGGACTAGAAGCAAAGGAAAATCTAACCAATTGGACACAGCTGGCAAAAAATAAAAATTAAAATACAGACATGGGGTTTAAACTGCTCCCTACTCTTTACAAAATTTAAAAAAAGTTTAGATTTAGGTATACTTAAAGATTTGTGAAGACCTCTAAAAACATACATGGAATTTATGTCTTGTTTCTTTGAAATGTTTAAGAATAATATTTTTAAATTTTTAGTGCATCACTATAAAATATTAAATTTTAAAGGAAGATGGTTAAAATATTAGTAAAAAAAAAAAAAAAAAACCTACTAAATACTGATCAAAAACAATTTAAAGAAAGATTTGTTAAATATTAGTAAAAAACAAAAACAAAACAAAACAACTAAATACTGATCAAAAACAATTACAAAGGTTTCTTTGCTTGATGACAATCCATATATGGTTACTTGCTAACATAAAAGTAAACCAAAACAAAATGTTCCTTTATTAAATGTCATATGAACATCAACAAATGATGCATAGCTTAATTTTAACAAATATGTAGATATTCCTAAAATATATATAGATATATATAGCTATATATAGATAATATATATCTATATATATATTTGTCAGCAGTTTATAAGTATAGAAAAATTTAAATTCTAATTTACAACAAAACTAAATGGATAAAACGTATAGGGGTTGATTTACTAAAGGCAAATAAACTGTGGCAGTTGCTTCCAGAGCTTAGTAAATGAGGTAAAGCTTCACTTTGCTAAGAATACCTAATCATGTGCAAGAAAAAAAAATGCATTTTTTCTTTCACATGATTGGATGATGGAAGTCAGCAGAGCTTCTGTTCCTTCACTAAGTTCTGGAGCAACTGCACTTTGCAAAGTACACAGTATATTTGCCTTTAGTAAATTAACCCCAATGTGTCTCTATAAAACCCTACTTTTCTGTTTTGAGTAGGATATGGTTAAAATACCGTTCAGTTAACACCACAATGTCACATGCCAAAATGATAGCCACTGACGGGGACCAAATCCCAAAATTCAAAAAACTTTGGCTCCCTTGGATAAAACACTATTTACCTCTGGATTTCAATGATGAGGTCCTTCTGCCATGGTAGCTGATTAATTGTTTCAATGCAAACCCCATACACCTAAGAAATGGTAATCGTTACGCATCGTACTGGTTCTTGGATCGCCCTTGTGGACTTTCTCTCTCTCTCACTACTCTTTTCTTTTCTCTCCCTATTTATTATAGATATATTGTTCTTCACTACAATAAGTTTAAGTTGTTAGGTCACAACTCATGTAGTTAATATGGCGGTAGTTTAATTATACTTTAAGGCACGGTAGTCATGTATACAATGTTACTCACTGGCTATCTAGTTAGTGAAGATCTAATTAATTCTCTTTAAATATTCTATGTTATCCATTATTTATTTAAAAAAAAAAAAAAACTTTATGTACACGTCATTATCTGTATCCTTGCATAAATAACTAATGTATGTACTTATTATTGTGTAATCAATAAATATTTTTGACGAGGAAAATAATGTTCAGTTTTTAATTTATATATTTTTCTCGTCAAATTTGTGTATTATTTTTTAAATATAACAAAGATTGACAAATTGAGTACATATAGGATGGAGGTACAATATTCAAATTGCAATAGAGCTAAACATATCGATTTATGAACAGGATGAGTACCAGTATATAACAATGTAGAATTGTAACTAGTAGAGCAACAAATAAACCAATAAAGTATTACATCGAAAGCGTTATAAAATTCTATTCTATTCTAGTCTATATTTTACATATTTTTATTTTTTATGTCTGTGTCCTGTTGGGGAGATTTCCCTTTACTTATGTACCAAAGACTCAACAGGAAGTGAGATGAAACCTTCTCATCTTAAGCCCTGTACACACAGTCGGACTTCCATCGGACTTTTCCGTGGTTTTTTTGTCCGAACGGAGTTGGTCGGGAACACCCATAGCATACACACCACAGGACTTTTCTGCAAACTTTCTTAAAACTTCTTACAACATCACTTGTTTTTTCTGCTCTTTTCTGATCTTTACTGCCACCCTTTGGTCAACTTCTGCTATTGTTGGTTGATTTTAACATTGGTTGTTTTGTCCATCGGACTAAAGTCCTATGGTTTTCTGTACACACGGCAGGACTTTGCTCCATAGGACTTTTGTTGGGCAAAAGTTTGTCCGTTCGCAGACCCAACTTTTGTCCGATGAAAACAAAACCAAACTCAAAAAAGTTTGTCCGATGGAGCGTACACACGGTCGGATTGTTGGTCCAACTTGCTTAAAACTAAGTTTGTTGGGCAAAAGTCCGACCGTGTGTACGGGCCTTTAGACTGTTGTCACCGAAACAAATGTCCCCATTGGAAAGATTTATCCACACTTCTTCTTTACCTCTACTTTATAATTCGGGATTTCCATCATTTTTAATCTTAATGACAAGGGTCACCAGGACAAATCACGTGAGTGAACCTCTCCAGAGGAAACACAGGCAGCATTAAAAACCAGACAGTGGTTCTACAACTACTTTGATCAATCCAAAACTAGAAGAAAAATGTTTTGGCTATACGTATACTAAATTAATGTAAGAATGAGAGGCAAAAAGATAAAATTACAGTGTATTAAATATATGTATTGCACTGTGGAGCTAAGCAGTAGCTTAAAAAGCTTCTACATCAGTTATGTGTGATCAGTGTACAACCCCTGGTAAATAAATAGGAAATCCTTATTTAAAGAGTCTCAATAATTCCACAGAGAGCAAAGTAGATCTCTGCTGATTACACACGTGACTAATAAAATTAGAATTTGTTTATATTTCCTATAACATATTCCATTAAAAATTATGCATGCAATAGATTAATAAAAAATTAAAATAGCCTAAACTTATTTGAGGGTACATTTCCAGTTTTAGTAATACCCTCAACATCGATACTGAAGGGGAAGGTTTAACCACTTCAGCCCCGGAAGGATTTGCCCCCTTCCTGACCAAGCCATGTTTTGCGATATGGCGCTGGGTCGCTTTAACTGACAATTGCATGGTCGTGGGATGCTTTACCCAAACAAAATTAATTTTATTTTTTCCCCACAAATAGAGCTTTCTTTTGGTGGTATTTGATCACCTCTGCGGTTTTTATTTTTTGCGCTATAAACAAAAAAAGAGCGAGAATTTTGAAAAAAACATAATATTTTATATTTTTTGCTATAAAAAATATCCCCAATTAAAAAACAAAAAAAAATGTTTTCCTTAGTTTAGGCCGATATGTATTCTTCTGCATATTCTTGTTAAAAAAAAAACACAATAAGCGTAAATTGATTGGTTTGCGCATTTTTTTTTACTAGTAATGGCAGTGATCAGCAATTTTTATCGGGACTGCAATGAACAGATCAGACACTTTTGATACTTTTTTTGGACCATTGACATTTATATAGCAATCAGAGGTAAAAATAGCCACTGATTACTGTAAAAATGTCACTGGCAGGGAAGGGGTTAACACTAGGGGGTGATCAAGGGGTTAACTGTGTTCCCTAGGTGTGTTCTAACTGTGGGGGGTGGGACTGACTAGGGGAGGAGACAGATCAGTGTTCCTATTTAGTAGGAGCACACAATCTGTCTCCTCTCCCCTGAGAGAACCGGAATTTGTGTGTTTACACACACAGATCCAGGTTCTCGCTCTGTCACGAGCGATCGCGGGTGCCCTGCGGTCATCGAGCCCACCGGGCACGCGCATCGGTTCCGGGGACACGCTGCGCTCGCGCGCCTCATAAATCGTCTTAAAGAGCCCACGTACAGCTACGACGGCTCACGCAGGGGAGCCAACCTGCCACAGTAGTGGCTGGTCTGGAAGCGGTTAAAGTGGTTGTAAAGGCTATTTTTTAAATAAAATTAAAAATAAGTTATACTTTCTTGCTCTGTTCAATTGTATTGCACAAAGCGACCCCTTTCCTCCCCTGCTGGAGTGCAGGTGGTGTTTGCTGTTCTTTCGCTGTGGGTCCCCCCTCAACAAGCTGTATGCCAAGGGGGCACCTGTGCGAGTGTGCTCCCAAGCCGAGCTGTGTATGTCACCCAGTCCAGCTTGGCCACGCCCCCCGCAGCAACTTCCTCACAGGATTTAACAGACAGTATCAGAAGATAATTGCTCTCACTGCTCTCAGAGTCTGCTCTCTGTGAGACCAGGAAGAGGGGCAGCGGCTTTGCAGATGGACAGACAGGCACAGCTCTGGATCGAGAGAGGCTCCGTAAGCGTTTAGGGTAGTGCACAGGTATGGGAAGGCTTTTTCTCCTAACGCAGAGAAAAAAACACTTTACTCTGCAAAAAAAGTCTGTTGGAGTTGATTACATTGTATGCACATGGATAGGAAACTGGTTACAGAGAGTAGCGGCTAATGGTCTAAAGCTGGGAGTGGTGGTCTCCAGGGTTCTGTCTTGGGGCCAACACTGTTAAATTAGTTTATTAATTATATACTGTAGAGGTTGGAATTAGGAGCTCAATTTCAGTCTTTGCTGATGATACCAAAGCATGCCATGAAATGTGGCACAGGATATAGCATCATTACAGGAAGACATTGATAACATAGGGAGTTGGGCAGCTACCTGGCAGATGAGGTTCAATACAGAGAAATTTAAATTTATGGACTTGGGTACCAAATATACACACGCAAAATAGGGGTGGCCATCCTCTTCTCTAAACAAATTGATCAATGGTGACACCAGTTACTTTAATAAACTGTTTACTCTAAGGTCCCAAAAGAGGACACAAGGTCACAATTTGAGGTTAGGAGAAATAGGTTTTACCTTGTCAAAAGGGTTCTCTTTTGTTAAAGCACTAAAAATGTGGAACCACCTCCCCAGGAAAAGGTAATAGCTGAGAGTGCCAACAGCTGTGCATAGTAACTGATCAGCTTCTAACTTCAGCTTGTTAAATTAGCATTGACAATATAAAATGGAAGCTGATTGGTTACTATGCACTGCTGCACCAGATTCCGCATGCACCAGTTTTAGTAAATTACTCCATTGTGTGAACTGGGTGGACCTGTGTCATTATAATCTATGTAATTATGTAACAGTTCATATAAAAATACCAAAAACTAAAAACATTACCAACATCACAAATACAAGTAGAACAACAATAATTTTTAAGTGTACAAAAGTGTTGCGCTAATGCAGACGAACAGTGCAAAATATTTTGATACACTTAATCTAGTGAAAATCTGCAACATAAACATACAGTACATAAACAAATAAATTGTAATATTTTCACAATATACTACTAAATAAGGCGAAAAAAATGTGCACCAACCATGCAGACAATAGGAGGTTAAATGATTAATATAAGTGTGGGGTAAATGGCGCTCCCAGGTGGAGGGTGTGTGTTGTATGAATGAGAATCCGTTTGAACCTGTATGATATTACCAGAGTGATTGAAAAACCAGAATGAAAAAAACACACAAAAATGACGGTGGGTGGGTCAGCAGTGACCTCTCCCTGACCCCAGGTAATTTTATATTGTAAAATAGGTGTGTGCTAGTATGTGAGTTCTAAAGTGCTAAGTGCATATGTGCATATTTACCGGCCACTATGAAAGTGACAGAGAAAAGGGGGGTAAAAAAAACACTTGTGTTTAATTAAACCAATCTGTAGTGTGGGATATAATAAACTATAGCAGTGCAAAAAAAAACGTAAATGGAATGATGAAAAACCAAGTGTAAAAGGTTGTGGAAAATGTTGTGAAAAAAATATAAACATACCCAGTGTTAAACAGTTATAACAGTTAAACAAAATAGTCCACCATATAAGTGTGTATGGAAATCCTAATCATTAATACAGTATATAATTTATCCCAACAGTAATGTCCAATCAGGGACAGTTCAACAGGTGACTTGTGTGTGAGTCCTTGCATTTAGTTCAATCCAGGTGACACTTGTGCTCCCCCTTAAGATACCCTACTCACCAGAAGATGAAACCCTTGCAGGGGTACACAGCATATAGGTGAGTGGTTTGATGGCTTGGGATGATGCAGTGTGTCTCTCTTGGTCCTGGGATTCCTATACGTCCCTAGACTGGCTGTTCCGGCTTGTGGTGATGTTCCTCAGTAGTGATGAGCCGAACACCCCCGGGTTCGGTTCGCACCAGAACCCGCGAACGGACCGAAAGTTTGTACGAACATTAGAACCCTATTAAATACAATGGATGCGAACGTTCGAATTCTAAAGTGCTAATTATAACAACTATTATGCATGTTATTGTCCTAAAAAGGGTTTGGGAACCCGGGTTCTGCACCAGGGGACATGTATCAATGCAAAAAGAAGTTTTAAAAACGGTCGTTTTTCGGGAGCAGTCATTTTAATGATGCATAAAGTGAAAAAAAAAAAGTCAAATATTCCTTTAAATATCGTACCTGGGGGGTGTCTAAAGTATGCCTGTGAAGTGCCACGTGTTTCCCGTGTTTAGAACTGTCCCTGCACAAAATGACACTTCTAAAGGAAAAAAAATAGGATTTTTATAACAGCTTACCTGTAAAATCCTTTTCTTGGAGTACATCACGGGACACAGAGCGACATAGTCATTACTAATGGGTTATATAGATACCGTCAGGTGCTGGCACTGGCAACTTCCAAAACCGGAAGTACCCTCCCCTATATAAGCCCCTCCCATCCGGGAGCACCTCAGTTTTGTAGCAAAGCAATAAGTGTCCCCAAAGAGGGGCGGGAGCTCTGTGTCCCGTGATGTACTCCAAGAAAAGGATTTTACAGGTAAGCTGTTATAAAAATCCTATTTTCTTTCTCGTACATCACGGGACACAGAGCGACATAGTCATTACTAATGGGATGTCCTAAAGCAATGCCAAATGAGGGGGGGATACACCATATATAAGCTGAGCGCTATCAGACATGAGGATCTTTTGCGGCCTGCAACACACTGCGCCCAAAGGCGACATCCTCCTGACTTCTAACGTCCACCTGGTAGAACCTAGTAAACGTGTGTACTGAAGACCATGTTGCGGCCTTACAGATTTGAGCCAGGGAGGCCTGGTGATGCACTGCCCATGAAGTTCCAACTGCTCTCGTGGAGTGCGCTCTAACTTTGAACGGAGGCGGTCTCCTTCTCAAGCCATAAGCTTGCATAATGACCTGTCGAATCCACTTGGCTAAAGTAGATTTTGACGCTGCCTGACCCTTTCTGGGGCCTTCCGGCAGAATAAACAAAGTATCCGTTCTGCGAATCTGAGCAGTGGCTTTTAGATAAGCTTTAACTGCTCTTACTACATCCAAAGAATGCAATAACTTTTCCTCTACCGAAGTAGGTTTGGGGAAAAAAGAAGGAAGAACCACATCTTGGTTCAAATGAAACCTCGATACCACCTTAGGAAGAAAGGCTGGATGAGGGCGTAACACTACTCTGTCCTTATGGATAACCAGATATGGCTCCTTACAGGACATAGCTGCTAATTCCGACACTCTTTTAGCCGAACAATTGGCTACTAGAAAAATCAATTTCCTGGTGAGAAGTACCAAGGAAATATGCTGTAATGGTTCAAATGGTTGTTTCTGTAGAACCGACAGAACCAAGTTTAGATCCCATGGACATATGGGAATATTAACCGGAGGACTAATACGCATCACTCCTTGTATAAAGGCTTTGACTAGTGAATGCTAAGCCAAGGGCCTTTGAAAAAATATTGACAAGGCCGAAATCTGACCCTTGATAGTACTCAAGGCAAGCTTCCTATCTACAGCCCACTGTAGGAAGTCCAGAATCCTACCTATTACGTACTTATGTGGATGCCATTTCTTGGCCTCACACCAGGCGATGTACGCCTTCCAGATTCTATAGTAGATCTGCCTGGATACCGGCTTCCTGGCATTGATCATGGTAGATACCACAGCATTAGAGAGCCCTCTCTTTTTTAGAATGTGGGCTTCAATAGCCAGGCCGTCAAACCTAGGGCTGGTAAGGAAGGGTGGTATATCGGTCCCTGCGAAAGCAGGTCCGGACGACGTGGGAGAGTCCAAGGACTCCCCACTGAAATTTTACAATCTCCGCGTACCACGCTCTTCGGGGCCACGCTGGAGCCACCGGAATCACTGGTTTCTTTTCTACCCTGATTCTGCGGAGTAATCGAGGTAACCACTGTGGCGGTGTGAATGCATATATCAGCTTAAACTGATCCCAAGGGAACACTAGGGCATCCGAGCCGCAAGCTAGGGGATCCCTTGTCCGAGAGACAAACCTGTCCCCCTTTGCGTTGAATCTGGATGCTAGAAGATCTACATCCGATGTTCCCCACCGCTGACATATTGTCCAGAAAACCTCGGGGTGAAGGGACCCTTCCTCTGGGCCTAATTGCTGGCGACTTAGAAAGTCCGCCTTTCAATTCTCCACTCCTGGAATGAATACCGCAGATATGGCTGGGACATATTTTTCTGCCCATTTCAGGATGTAATTTACTTCCCTCTGGGCTGCACGACTCCTGGTGCCCCCCTGATGATTGATATATGCCACTGCTGTGGCATTGTCTGATTGAATTCTGACAGGGGACCCTTGGAGTTTGGATGTCCATGCTACTAGGGCATACCGGGCTGCTCGTATCTCTAAAAGATTGATGGGCAGGGCCTTTTCTGCATCCGACCATCTGCCCTGGAGAGACTATTGCTCCAGTACTGCTCCCCAGCCTATAAGGCTGGCATCTGTAGTGACCACCTTCCAGGAAATCGTACTGAAGGATTTCCTTTTTTCCAGATTCTGGGGAACCAACCACCAACGGAGGCTCTTGCGAACGGAAGGGGACAAGGACATTGTAAGTCTAGGGCCTGAACTTTTTTGTTCCAGGCTGACAGTATGGCCCCTTGCAAATTCCTTGAATGGAATTGACCGTAGGGTACTGCTTCGAATGATGCCACCATTTTTCCCAGCAGCCTCATATACAGGCGTATGGACGGCTGTCTTTTTTGTACCCACTAAGTGGATCAAATCTTTCAAAGACAACACCTTTCCTCGAGGCAAGAATATTTTTCTCTGGCCTGAATCCAACCTTAGCCCCAAGTATTCCAGACTTTTGACTGGTTTTTAGGGCTGACTTGTCTCGGTTGATAATCCAACCGTGAGATTCCAGATACTTGATCGTCTTGTGAACGACCACGTCTAGTTTTTTCACTGAGTGGTCTATCAGCAACAAGTCATCCAGATATGCCATTATCATTACACCTTGTGTTCTTAAATTGGCCAATAAAGGGCCAGAATTTTTGTAAACACTCGTGGTGCTGTGGCCAAACCAAAGGGTAAGGCTCTGAACTGAAAATGGCGCCCTTCTACTGCAAAGCGTAGAAATTTTTGGTGGACTGGAAAGATGGGAATGCGCAAATAAGCATCTTTGATGTCGATCGTGGCTAACCAATCCTCCCCTTGTAGGGCAGTGGCCACCGATCGGATCGACTCCATCGGAAAGTCCTGATATACAGGAATTTGTATAGCCCTTTTAGAATTAATATGGGCCTCCCGTCCGCGTTTGCTTCGGGACTGTAAAGAGGTTTGAGTAAAACCCGAACCCTCATTCTTCCAGGGGAACCTCCATAATTACTCCTTGGAGCAATAGTTGTTCTAGTGCCAACAGGAGGGACTCTCTCTTCCGGGGATCCCTTGGCACGTTTGACCTCAAAAATGGGAAGGAGGAGAGTCTTTTAACTCCAAACTGTATCCCAAACCTACTGCGGAGAGCACCTATCTGTCTTGATCGTGTCCCGCCAGGTCTCTTGCGAACAACTGGAGTCCTCCCCCCACCCGACTGAGTGGGGGCTTCAATGAATTTAACTTTGGGGGAGGTTTTGTACCTCCCCTGACCCAGGGTTTCTCATTACCCTGCTACTGTCCCTGTTTTTTACCCCCGGGATCTGACCGAGGAGGCCGTCGGAACTGTTACACAGCCGCCCCAGGGACTGGAGAAGCAGGCCTCTTAAAGAGGGACCTCTAACTCTGCTTTTAACCGGCAAGAGCGTATTTTTACCGCTGGAATTTTTCTGGATATATTTGTCCAGGTTTTCCCTGAATAAGCGTTCACCATGAAATGGGACGCTAACCAGCCATACTTTACAGGGAGCTTCAGCAGACCAGTTTTTGAGCCATAGGAGCCTACGCATATGTACTATAGACAGCGTAAGGCGGGAGGCCTGATGGACTGAATCCTCTATGGCGTCAACCGCAAAGCCTAAGGCTCTAGGTAGATCAGCTAGGGCAAAGCCTGCTGATCTGTCAAGTCCCTCAAGACCTGTTTCAACTGATCCTTCACTGCTTAGCAGACCCCAATAGCTGCTACTGCTGGTTGTATCACCAAGCAGATTTTCATAAGGACTCCAATCTTTTATCTATTGGGTTCTTGAACATTTGGACATTATCCACTGGACATGTCAGTGATTTATACATACAAGAGATGGCTGCGTCCACTGTAGGGACCTTCCATTTATTTTTTTTATTTTTTTTGATGAACTTATCCTCCATGGGATAGACCACCGGAAATCTCTTGGGGGAATAAATATTTTCTCAGGACGTTCCCAATCCTGGTAAATGAGCCCTTTCAGTAAAGGGTGAAGTGGAAAAGAACAAACAGTCTGGGGGCTTCTAGCGACCCCAACGAGGATACAGTAGTGGTTGATGGTTCCGCAAGGTGCATTTTTAAATGCTGATCGGACCATGTTAGTCAGAGACTGAACCCATAATCTTTCAGCTTGAGATGCTGAGAAAAGGTTCCCCCACTGTTGATTCCTCTATAACAGAATCAACCTTATCCTGATCCCCTTCAGGCAGGTCGATCCCTGTATGGGACTGTTGCTCTGCTAACAGGCACTCTGAAGGAGGAGACGGAGATCGGGCGTGCTTTCCCTGACAGGGAGGCAGCGATAAATGTTGACAATCTCTCTCTAATCCTCCCAGAGCTGAGGAAAAAACCTCCTCTGTTACATACACAGGAGCAGGTGAACTGAGGACAGCCACAGTACCAAGTACCCCTGCGGGGTCTCTACGGTCACTTACCTCTGAACTTCAGGGGAGACTGGTGCAGCAGAAGTATGCCCAAGATCCTCCGAGCCCGATGAGACCCCCTTCGCTTCCTGGAAGATTCAGTTCCGGAGCTTCTGGACGGCATATTCCTAAGCCTAAAGCTGAGGTATTCCAGCCGTAATACACCACTTTTACTGAGAATAGTCTAGCACAATTGCTGCTATATCACAGTTGGTGTCTACTAATGTGCCTTTCTAGGGGATGCCTGTATCAACCGCTTGCTGTATGCCTTTAAATGTTGCCAGCTCTGTCTCTGTACTTCATAGCCAGCTCACTACAATATTGTGGTTTTTTTAAAACTGCTGGGACGCCCGCACATGCGCAGAAGCGCTGCGGCGCGCACAGAGCGTCATCCCCCAGGCTCCGCCCCCTTTCCCGGCTCACCTCTATATATAGAGGCGCGTGCACGCGCACGCGCGCGGGCACGTGCGCCTTCGGCGCTAATTTCAAATATGGTAACAAGGGACAGGAGCCAGGGCCCCTCTTTGCCGCAGGCCGGGGGATGGACGAGCACTGCAACATGGCAGAGGAAGCAGTTTCCTATAAGAGAACTCACCATCTGCCTGGACTTTGCTCTGCTGAGAAGAAGCTAGTCCACATGACAAGAAAACATTCCACAGCGGCCTCTAGTGGACAAACACAGGTACCGCAGTCTAATATATTAAATATATATATAAAAATTATTTTTTTTTTTTTCTTGACCACCATTAAAAATTATTACATTTTTTTAGTAGTTACAGGCATGCACAGAATTTTGCGGGAATACCATTAGGTAACAGACAGAAAGACAAATTAGGCTTGGGGGTCCCCCAATAGAACCAAGTTCCTGGGAGCCCCCACTTACCTGTTCCCCGCCGCAGGACTTTGTTTGGTCCACAAAAGCCCAAACTTCACCTATCACGGCAGGCATTGTAATCAAACCTTCAGGGACCGGGTTCCCAAGGATTCCACTCCCCTGGACCTGTATAGCACCCTGCACAGAAAACATCTTGGTCGTGGGTATGACCAGAGCTCTGGATCCCAGGGTCCAGCTCTCCTAAGAGAAGCATTACAGGCAAAACCTTGCTCTTCTCTGCAAGGCCCGGGTACCGACCGTTTAGCTATGAAGCTTTTTTGGTCGGATCCGGAATAGCTTACTGAGGCCCAAAAGAACCTGTACGCAAGCTCAGTGAAAAACACATGTTTCTTCTTGGCC
Organism: Rana muscosa; assembly: GCA_029206835.1. NCBI lineage: Eukaryota > Metazoa > Chordata > Amphibia > Anura > Ranidae > Rana > Rana muscosa. Next base: position 361,016,855 of record CM055118.1, on the reverse strand, counting down.
AACACCTTAGACACTGGCAAAAAACTGAGGTGCTCCCGGATGGGAGGGGCTTATATAGGGGAGGGTACTTCCGGTTTTGGAAGTTGCCAGTGCCAGCACCTGACGGTATCTATATAACCCATTAGTAATGACTATGTCGCTCTGTGTCCCGTGATGTACGAGAAAGAAAAGCCATTTAAAACTGCTTGCAGCTTTAATGTAATGTCTGGTCCCGGTAATATGGATGAAAATCTTTAAGAAAAATGGCATAGCTACCCCATGACCCCCCCCCCTACCCCAGCCCATTACCAGCCCCTTTGGGTCTTGTATGGATATTAAGGGGAACCCCACACATAAAATAAAAAAGGCCCTATATACTCTGAACAGCCGTATACAGGCGGTGCATACAAGACAGGGACTGTAGGTTTGTTCTTATGTAGAATCTGTTTGTAATTTTGAACAGGTACATTGTTGAAGTGTAGCTCCAGCCCAAAAATCTATTTTTAAACTTTTTGGAAAACATAGGTAAGGGTTATCACCCCTGTAACATTTGTTTTGCTGTCTGTGCCCCTGTTCAGAACATTTCACCTCACTTTCCGTCCCAATGTCAACTGTTTTTGAAATGTGGTGTTTTTCTTGAAACAAGGATTGCTGATAAAGCATCAGTACAGAGGAGACACCTTTCTCCCATATTTATTCTTACAGGAGAGAATTTTCCTTCCTAGGGGTAGATTTCCTCTCACTTCCTGTTGTCTTCTTGCGTTTGCAAGTAGGAGTCGTTTGTAAGTTGGATGTTTGAAAGTAGGGACCTGCCGTATATACTCTGCAGAAATAGGCCCCTTAGTTGTTGGTGTTGGCACAACACTGTAAGCACTCACAGTTACTCTTGGTTGGTGCTGGAACGCCCTGCTGTCAACTATTATATCAGGAATTTTAATTACATATAATTGTTGAACAGTGGTAGTAAAAATTGGGCCTTTGATGGTGGTGCTGGTGCCACAACACTGTAAGCCCTGACAGTTACTCTTGGTGGGTGCAGCAATGGGCCCTGCTGTGAATTATTAGATCAAGAATTGTAATTGCATGCCCCTGTTGAACAGGGGCTGAAAAATTGGGCCTTTCGTGGTGGTGGTGGTGTTGCCACAACACTGTAAGCCCTCAGAGTTACTCTTGGTGGGTGCAGGAATGGGCCCTGCTGTGAATTATTAGATCAAGAATTGTAATTACATGCCCCTTTTGAACAGGGGCTGAAAAATTGGGCCTTTCGTGGTGGTGGTGGTGGTGTTGCCACAACACTGTAAGCCCTCAGAGTTACTCTTGGTGGGTGCAGGAATGGGCCCTGCTGTGAATTATTAGATCAAGAATTGTAATTACATGCCCCTTTTGAACAGGGGCTGAAAAATTGGGCCTTTCGTGGTGGTGGTGGTGGTGGTGGCGTTGCCACAACACTGTAAGCCCTCAGAGTTACTCTTGGTGGGTGCAGCAATGGGCCCTGCTGTGAATTATTAGATCAAGAATTGTAATTGCATGCCCCTGTTGAACAGGGGCTGAAAAATTGGGCCTTAGGCACTGGTGGCACAACACTACAACCCCTCACAGATACGTTACTTGGAGCACAGCAATGAGCCCCGTTGCAAATTATTGCTTCAAAAATTGTAATGACACGCCCCTGTTAAACAGGGGCTGAAAAATTGGGCCTTAGGCACTGGTGCCACAACACTCCAACCCCTCACAGATACTGTACTTGGAGCACAGCAATGAGCCCTATGGCAAATTATTGCTAAAAAAATTGTAATTACACGCCCCTGTAAAACAGGGGCTGAAAAATTGGGCCTTAGCCACTGGTGGCGGCACCCATAAACAAAAATGATCTTCCAAGCTATCATCATCAATCGTATCATTGAGGACTCGGAGGAGGAGGATAGCCAGTCAACATAACAGCACAGGCACTCAGCATCAGCATCAGTCTTGAAGGGATGTGACATGTTAAAATCAATTAGTCTGTTATATCAGCATCAGGTGTGTGGTAGCTGGTGGTGATCCAAGACTGGTTCATCTTGATGAAAGTCAGTCGATCAACCGAGTCGGTGGACAGGCGCACCCTGTGATCCGTGACAAATCCTCCAGCAGCACTGAATGTGCGTTCCGAAAGAACGCTGGATGCAGGACAGGCCAGTAGCTCAATTGCATACTGTGCAAGCTCTGGCCAGTGATCCATCCTCAAGACCCAGTAAGCCAGAGGATTTTCGGTGGGGAAGGTGTCCAAGTCTGACCTTGCCCCTAGATATTCCTGCACCATGTTTATCAGACGCTGGCGATGGTTGCTGGAAACAATCATACTTTGGGGCTGCGGACTAAAGAATTGTCTGAACGCATCGGTCAGACGGCCACCTTCCCCACCGCTCCTTCTTTGACTGGCCGAAGCCTCAGCAACTCGTTGTCCAGGACCAGGAGTTTGTAACCTCCCAGTCTCTGGGAACGCGTTGCACAGACCTTTCTGCAAGGCCTCCCGGAGTTGTCTCATCCTCTGCTCCCTCTGCGAAGGTAACATAAGGTCCGCAACCTTACCCTTGTACCGTGGATCAAGGAGAGTGGCCAGCCAGTAATGGTCCCTCTCCTTGATCCGAAGAATACGAGGATCCTTCCGCAGACTTTGCAGGATCAGGGAGGCCATGCAGCGTAGGTTTGCTGAGGCATTCGCTCCGGAGTCCTCTGGGTCACTAAGGATGACATGATCCGCAGCCACCTCCTCCCAGCCACGTACAAGTCCACTGGTTTCTTGGGACTGTAAATCATCCCTAAAAGACTGCTGCTGATGATGCTGAGTGCCAGCCTCCACCTCCATGCTGACACAATCCTCCTCCTCCTCCTCCTCCTCCTCTTCCTCTTCCTGTGCGATGGGTGGGACAGAAGGAACACTGTCTGGGTAAAGGGGGCCTTGAGAGGCAAGGAAGTCCTCCTCTTCCTGCCTCTGTTCTGCCTCAAGTGCCCTGTCCATTATTCCATGCAGCGTGTACTTCAACAGGTGGACAAGAGGTACAGTGTCACTGATGCATGCACTGTCACTGCTCACCATCCTCGTGGCCTCCTCAAATGGTGCCAGGACAGTGCATGCATCCCTGATCATGCCCCACTGGCGTGGAGAAAAAAAACCAAGCTCCCCTGACCCTGTCCTGGTGCCGTAGTCGCACAGGTACTCATTGATGGCCCTCTGCTGCGTGTGCAGCCGCTGCAGCATGGCCAACGTTGAGTTCCACCTGGTGGGCATGTCACATATAAGGCGGTTCTTGGGCAGGTTCAACTCCTTTTGCAGCTCAGCCAGGCGAGCACTGGCATTATAAGATCTGCGGAAATGCACACAGACTTTCCTGGCCTGCCTCAGGACATCCTGTAAGCCCGGGTACCTGCCCAAGAACCGCTGCACCACCAGGTTAAGGACGTGAGCCACACAGGGCACATGGGTCAGTTGTCCCTGTCGGAGGGCGGAGAGGAGGTTGGTGCCATTGTCGCAAACCACCATTCCTGGCTTAAGCTGGCGTGGCGTCAACCACCTCTCGGCCTGGCCCTGCAGAGCAGACAGGACCTCTGCCCCAGTGTGGCTTCTGTCCCCCAAACACACCAGCGCAAGCACGGCATGGCATCTTTTTGCCTGCGTACTTGCGTAGCCCCGTGAACGGCTACGGAGCACCGCTGGTTCATAGGACAAACCACAGGAAGAGGCCATGGAGGAAGAAGAAGAGGAGGGGGTGGAGGAGAGAGGTGTGTCACAACCAGTAGTAGCATTTTGGAGGCGTGGCGGTGGAACAACCTCCAACACTACTGCACCTTGTCCTGCATCCTTCCCAGCTGCCAAAAGAGTGACCCAATGGGCCGTGAAAGAAAGGTAACGTCCCTGTCCATGCCTGCTGGACCATGAGTCAGCGGTAATATGCACCTTACCGCTGACCGCCCTGTCCAGCGAGGCCAAGACATTGCCTTCCACATGCCGGTAGAGAGCCGGAATAGCCTTCCGTGAGAAAAAGTGGCGTTTGGGAACCTGCCACTGAGGAACCGCACATTGCACAAACTCACGGAAGGGGGCCGAGTCTACCAACTGAAAAGGCAGCAGTTGAAGCGCTAGCAATTTAGCCAAGCTAGCATTCAACCGCTGGGCATGTGGATGGCTGGGAGTGAACTTCTTTCGACGGTCCAGCAGCTGGGGCAGGGAAATTTGCCTGCTACAATCGGACGTCGGTGTACTGCTAGCAGAGTGGCCGCAAGTACTTGGCTGTGACACACCTAATTCTACACCTTCATTCCTCTCAGTGCATGTTTCAGAGAGGACTGAAGTTATAGTGGGGTTGGAGATCCCAGCTGATGCGGTGCAAGGAGAGGTCCGCTTTGTTCTTTGGTGTGGGTCTTTGAGGTAGGCTTGCCAACGAGCTGCATGGCAGGTCAACATATGTCTGGTCAGGCATGTGGTACCCAAGCGGCTGATGTTTTGGCCACGCGATATACGCTTGAGACATATGTTGCAAACAGCAGCTGTGCGATCTGATGCACTAGCCTCAAAAAAGGCCCACACCAAGGAACTTTTTGAATGACGGGCAGAGGCAGCGCCCTGCACAGGCGGAGCTCTGCGGTGTGATTCCGTCGGTGTACTGCCCTTACGCTGGCCACCAAAGGGCATCCTGCCTCGTTGGAGATGTGCCTCCTCCTCATCCTCCTCCTCCTCCTCTCTCCTATTAGGCACCCACGTGGTGTCAGTGACCTCATCATCCCCTCCCTCCTCATCACTGGAGCCAATCTGGCAGTATGCTGCAGCTGCTGGAACATGACTGCCAGATTGGTGTCCTTCTTGAGCATCCCCTCTGTCTGCTCTCACGCTACTGCCTTCCTGTAGCTGGGTTTCATCATCAGACCCTTCGAAACGCTGGGCATCCTCCTGGAGCATGTACCCAACACTGTGCTCAAACAGTTCGGGGGACTCCTCAGGAGGAGGACATGGTGGGTCTAGGGAAGGAGTGACTGATGATGAGTCTGACATTGATACCAGGGAAGAGGACGCTTTGGCAGCTGCTTTGCCAGTACCCTGAGCCTGGGTGAGAGAGGATGAGGAGGAGGAGGAGGGCTTGGTCATCCACTCTACCAAGTCTTCGGCATGATGTGGCTCAACATGTCCAGCTGCCGAAAACAAGGACAAGCGTGTCCCATGGCCATGTGCTGATGACAATGCACCGCGTCCACGACCAGCACTGTTGCCCCCAGACACAGAGCCTGCTTGCCCTCTTTTATTGCCTCCTGACTGTCTGCCTCTCCTTGTTTGCCTTCCAGACATTCTAATAGATGGCCTGCAGGGAGATGGGAAAAAAGCAATAAGGGCTACCTTCAGGTGTCCTTCTCTGTCCCTTTACTTAAGGATTTCTAAATATGGTTGAGGATTATTGCTTTTGCACAGAATAGCACAACGACAATTTCCCTGACTGTCCAAAAAACAAGGATTTCAAAGATGGTTGATGAGGAATGCTTTGGCACACTATAGCACAAGGAGAATTCCCCTCACTTTCCTTCTTTGTCCCTAGAAACAAGGACTGGCACAGTGAAAGAAACTGACACTCTCCCTACCTACAGTTTTCTGTCCCTAGAAAAAATGTTTTTTTAAAGCACACTATAGCACAAGGAGAAATCCCCTCACTTTCCTTCTTTGTCCCTAGAAACAAGGACTGGCACAGTGAAAGAAACTGACACTCTCCCTACCTACAGTTTTCTGTCCCTAGAAAAAATGTTTTTTTAAAGCACACTATAGCACAAGGAGAAATCCCCTCACTTTCCTTCTTTGTCCCTAGAAACAAGGACTGGCACAGTGAAAGAAACTGACACTCTCCCTACCTACAGTTTTCTGTCCCTAGAAAAAATGTTTTTTTAAAGCACACTATAGCACAAGGAGAAATCCCCTCACTTTCCTTCTTTGTCCCTAGAAACAAGGACTGGCACAGTGAAAGAAACTGACACTCTCCCTACCTACAGTTTTCTGTCCCTAGAAAAAATGTTTTTTTAAAGCACACTATAGCACAAGGAGAAATCCCCTCACTTTCCTTCTTTGTCCCTAGAAACAAGGACTGGCACAGTGAAAGAAACTGACACTCTCCCTACCTACAGTTTTCTGTCCCTAGAAAAAATGTTTTTTTAAAGCACACTATAGCACAAGGAGAAATCCCCTCACTTTCCTTCTTTGTCCCTAGAAACAAGGACTGGCACAGTGAAAGAAACTGACACTCTCCCTACCTACAGTTTTCTGTCCCTAGAAAAAATGTTTTTTTAAAGCACACTATAGCACAAGGAGAAATCCCCTCACTTTCCTTCTTTGTCCCTAGAAACAAGGACTGGCACAGTGAAAGAAACTGACACTCTCCCTACCTACAGTTTTCTGTCCCTAGAAAAAATGTTTTTTTAAAGCACACTATAGCACAAGGAGAAATCCCCTCACTTTCCTTCTTTGTCCCTAGAAACAAGGACTGGCACAGTGAAAGAAACTGACACTCTCCCTACCTACAGTTTTCTGTCCCTAGAAAAAATGTTTTTTTAAAGCACACTATAGCACAAGGAGAAATCCCCTCACTTTCCTTCTTTGTCCCTAGAAACAAGGACTGGCACAGTGAAAGAAACTGACACTCTCCCTACCTACAGTTTTCTGTCCCTAGAAAAAATGTTTTTTTAAAGCACACTATAGCACAAGGAGAAATCCCCTCACTTTCCTTCTTTGTCCCTAGAAACAAGGACTGGCACAGTGAAAGAAACTGACACTCTCCCTACCTACAGTTTTCTGTCCCTAGAAAAAATGTTTTTTTAAAGCACACTATAGCACAAGGAGAAATCCCCTCACTTTCCTTCTTTGTCCCTAGAAACAAGGACTGGCACAGTGAAAGAAACTGACACTCTCCCTACCTACAGTTTTCTGTCCCTAGAAAAAAATGTTTTTTTAAAGCACACTATAGCACAAGGAGAAATCCCCTCACTTTCCTTCTTTGTCCCTAGAAACAAGGACTGGCACAGTGAAAGAAACTGACACTCTCCCTACCTACAGTTTTCTGTCCCTAGAAAAAATGTTTTTTTAAAGCACACTATAGCACAAGGAGAAATCCCCTCACTTTCCTTCTTTGTCCCTAGAAACAAGGACTGGCACAGTGAAAGAAACTGACACTCTCCCTACCTACAGTTTTCTGTCCCTAGAAAAAATGTTTTTTTAAAGCACACTATAGCACAAGGAGAAATCCCCTCACTTTCCTTCTTTGTCCCTAGAAACAAGGACTGGCACAGTGAAAGAAACTGACACTCTCCCTACCTACAGTTTTCTGTCCCTAGAAAAAATGTTTTTTTAAAGCACACTATAGCACAAGGAGAAATCCCCTCACTTTCCTTCTTTGTCCCTAGAAACAAGGACTGGCACAGTGAAAGAAACTGACACTCTCCCTACCTACAGTTTTCTGTCCCTAGAAAAAATGTTTTTTTAAAGCACACTATAGCACAAGGAGAAATCCCCTCACTTTCCTTCTTTGTCCCTAGAAACAAGGACTGGCACAGTGAAAGAAACTGACACTCTCCCTACCTACAGTTTTCTGTCCCTAGAAAAAATGTTTTTTTAAAGCACACTATAGCACAAGGAGAAATCCCCTCACTTTCCTTCTTTGTCCCTAGAAACAAGGACTGGCACAGTGAAAGAAACTGACACTCTCCCTACCTACAGTTTTCTGTCCCTAGAAAAAATGTTTTTTTAAAGCACACTATAGCACAAGGAGAAATCCCCTCACTTTCCTTCTTTGTCCCTAGAAACAAGGACTGGCACAGTGAAAGAAACTGACACTCTCCCTACCTACAGTTTTCTGTCCCTAGAAAAAATGTTTTTTTAAAGCACACTATAGCACAAGGAGAAATCCCCTCACTTTCCTTCTTTGTCCCTAGAAACAAGGACTGGCACAGTGAAAGAAACTGACACTCTCCCTACCTACAGTTTTCTGTCCCTAGAAAAAATGTTTTTTTAAAGCACACTATAGCACAAGGAGAAATCCCCTCACTTTCCTTCTTTGTCCCTAGAAACAAGGACTGGCACAGTGAAAGAAACTGACACTCTCCCTACCTACAGTTTTCTGTCCCTAGAAAAAATGTTTTTTTAAAGCACACTATAGCACAAGGAGAAATCCCCTCACTTTCCTTCTTTGTCCCTAGAAACAAGGACTGGCACAGTGAAAGAAACTGACACTCTCCCTACCTACAGTTTTCTGTCCCTAGAAAAAATGTTTTTTTAAAGCACACTATAGCACAAGGAGAAATCCCCTCACTTTCCTTCTTTGTCCCTAGAAACAAGGACTGGCACAGTGAAAGAAACTGACACTCTCCCTACCTACAGTTTTCTGTCCCTAGAAAAAATGTTTTTTTAAAGCACACTATAGCACAAGGAGAAATCCCCTCACTTTCCTTCTTTGTCCCTAGAAACAAGGACTGGCACAGTGAAAGAAACTGACACTCTCCCTACCTACAGTTTTCTGTCCCTAGAAAAAAATGTTTTTTTAAAGCACACTATAGCACAAGGAGAAATCCCCTCACTTTCCTTCTTTGTCCCTAGAAACAAGGACTGGCACAGTGAAAGAAACTGACACTCTCCCTACCTACAGTTTTCTGTCCCTAGAAAAAATGTTTTTTTTAAAGCACACTATAGCACAAGGAGAAATCCCCTCACTTTCCTTCTTTGTCCCTAGAAACAAGGACTGGCACAGTGAAAGAAACTGACACTCTCCCTACCTACAGTTTTCTGTCCCTAGAAAAAATGTTTTTTTAAAGCACACTATAGCACAAGGAGAAATCCCCTCACTTTCCTTCTTTGTCCCTAGAAACAAGGACTGGCACAGTGAAAGAAACTGACACTCTCCCTACCTACAGTTTTCTGTCCCTAGAAAAAATGTTTTTTTAAAGCACACTATAGCACAAGGAGAAATCCCCTCACTTTCCTTCTTTGTCCCTAGAAACAAGGACTGGCACAGTGAAAGAAACTGACACTCTCCCTACCTACAGTTTTCTGTCCCTAGAAAAAATGTTTTTTTAAAGCACACTATAGCACAAGGAGAAATCCCCTCACTTTCCTTCTTTGTCCCTAGAAACAAGGACTGGCACAGTGAAAGAAACTGACACTCTCCCTACCTACAGTTTTCTGTCCCTAGAAAAAAATGTTTTTTTAAAGCACACTATAGCACAAGGAGAAATCCCCTCACTTTCCTTCTTTGTCCCTAGAAACAAGGACTGGCACAGTGAAAGAAACTGACACTCTCCCTACCTACAGTTTTCTGTCCCTAGAAAAAATGTTTTTTTAAAGCACACTATAGCACAAGGAGAAATCCCCTCACTTTCCTTCTTTGTCCCTAGAAACAAGGACTGGCACAGTGAAAGAAACTGACACTCTCCCTACCTACAGTTTTCTGTCCCTAGAAAAAATGTTTTTTTAAAGCACACTATAGCACAAGGAGAAATCCCCTCACTTTCCTTCTTTGTCCCTAGAAACAAGGACTGGCACAGTGAAAGAAACTGACACTCTCCCTACCTACAGTTTTCTGTCCCTAGAATTTTTTTTTTCTTAAAGCACACTATAGCACAAGGAGAAATCCCCTCACTTTCCTTCTTTGTCCCTAGAAACAAGGACTGGCACAGTGAAAGAAACTGACACTCTCCCTACCTACAGTTTTCTGTCCCTAGAAAAAATGTTTTTTTAAAGCACACTATAGCACAAGGAGAAATCCCCTCACTTTCCTTCTTTGTCCCTAGAAACAAGGACTGGCACAGTGAAAGAAACTGACACTCTCCCTACCTACAGTTTTCTGTCCCTAGAAAAAATGTTTTTTTAAAGCACACTATAGCACAAGGAGAAATCCCCTCACTTTCCTTCTTTGTCCCTAGAAACAAGGACTGGCACAGTGAAAGAAACTGACACTCTCCCTACCTACAGTGTTCTGTCCCTAGAAAAAATGTTTTTTTAAAGCACACTATAGCACAAGGAGAAATCCCCTCACTTTCCTTCTTTGTCCCTAGAAACAAGGACTGGCACAGTGAAAGAAACTGACACTCTCCCTACCTACAGTTTTCTGTCCCTAGAAAAAATGTTTTTTTAAAGCACACTATAGCACAAGGAGAAATCCCCTCACTTTCCTTCTTTGTCCCTAGAAACAAGGACTGGCACAGTGAAAGAAACTGACACTCTCCCTACCTACAGTGTTCTGTCCCTAGAAAAAATGTTTTTTTAAAGCACACTATAGCACAAGGAGAAATCCCCTCACTTTCCTTCTTTGTCCCTAGAAACAAGGACTGGCACAGTGAAAGAAACTGACACTCTCCCTACCTACAGTTTTCTGTCCCTAGAAAAAATGTTTTTTTAAAGCACACTATAGCACAAGGAGAAATCCCCTCACTTTCCTTCTTTGTCCCTAGAAACAAGGACTGGCACAGTGAAAGAAACTGACACTCTCCCTACCTACAGTTTTCTGTCCCTAGAAAAAATGTTTTTTTAAAGCACACTATAGCACAAGGAGAAATCCCCTCACTTTCCTTCTTTGTCCCTAGAAACAAGGACTGGCACAGTGAAAGAAACTGACACTCTCCCTACCTACAGTTTTCTGTCCCTAGAAAAAATGTTTTTTTAAAGCACACTATAGCACAAGGAGAAATCCCCTCACTTTCCTTCTTTGTCCCTAGAAACAAGGACTGGCACAGTGAAAGAAACTGACACTCTCCCTACCTACAGTTTTCTGTCCCTAGAAAAAATGTTTTTTTAAAGCACACTATAGCACAAGGAGAAATCCCCTCACTTTCCTTCTTTGTCCCTAGAAACAAGGACTGGCACAGTGAAAGAAACTGACACTCTCCCTACCTACAGTTTTCTGTCCCTAGAAAAAATGTTTTTTTAAAGCACACTATAGCACAAGGAGAAATCCCCTCACTTTCCTTCTTTGTCCCTAGAAACAAGGACTGGCACAGTGAAAGAAACTGACACTCTCCCTACCTACAGTTTTCTGTCCCTAGAAAAAATGTTTTTTTAAAGCACACTATAGCACAAGGAGAAATCCCCTCACTTTCCTTCTTTGTCCCTAGAAACAAGGACTGGCACAGTAAAACACACTGACACTCTCCCTACCTATCCTTCTCTTTCCCTAAACTAAAGGAATCCAGGTTAAGCAAGAAAGAAATAAATGTCACTGTCCCTGCCTATGCTTGTCTTTCCCTGCTCCGGAACACACTACACTAGGCCGCCGTGCTGGCGGCCTTTTATAGTGTGGGGCGTGTACTAAACACCCTCAGCAATAATTGGCCACAGGCATCCTGCCTGTGGCCAATCATTGCTCTCCTCGCTGCCGGCGCTGTGATTGGCCAAGCATGCGGGGTCACAGTGCATGCTTGGCCAATCACAGCGCCTGGATGACACTGCGATGGCGTAGTGCATTGTGGGCCGTTCGCATCACTCGAATTTGGCACGAACGGCCCAAATCGTTCGATCTTCGTCGAACGATCGAACAGCCGATGTTCGAGTCGAACGTATGTTCGACTCGAACACGAAGCTCATCCCTACTCCTCAGGATAAAAGAACAGGAGCCACCATAGCGTAATCCAGTTTTATTTAAAAAAGTGAACATCCATGGTAAAAAACGACTTCCGAGATAGGTATATAACAAACCAAAAGTAAAGCAAAATCGAGGTACAGATCTGATAACCTTTGCTGCCAAAGGTAGGAGAATTAAAAAGTCCCGCGCTTGGTCCCTGCATCTATCAGAGCGGCGGTGTGAACTAAATGCAAGGACTCAAGCCTCGTACACACGACCGAGTTTCTCGTCGTAAAAAACACGTTGTTTTTTTCGACGAGTTTTTTGTTAAGCTTGTCGATTTTCTCGTCAAGCTTTCTATGCGTACACACTGACATTTCCCAATTTCCTCGTTGTTCTCCGCGCTCACGTCCAGCACGTACGACGGCACTATAAAGGGGAAGATCTTTTTTCTTGGCGCCACCCCTTGGGCTGCTTTTGCTGATCTCGTGTTACCGCGTGTGAAGTAAAAGTTTGGGAAGAGACCATTCGCGCTTTTCAGTCTTCGTACTTTTCAGATCGTTTTCTGCGGTTCAGTTTGTGCTTGTGGGTTCGTATCTTGACTTTCAGGGCGTCTAGGCAGGTCGTATCTGTTTTACAGTGCGTTCTTGCCTGTTCGTTTCTGTTTTTCAGTTCGTTATTCATAGGCCTTGCTGTTCTAAAGTGCGTTCTGTTCTGTACGTTCTGATAAGACGACCGTTTCTTATTAGCCATGTCGCCTGGACGTTCTCGTCGTCGAGTTTGTGCTGTGCGTGCGCTTGGTGTTGGTCTGCTTGTTTTGGACCAAGACCAGTCCATGAATGGTGTGAGGAGGAGTTCATGGACCAAGAATTGGTTGCTCCAGCGGGACCAATTCTGCCATATGCCTCTGCTGCGGGAGATAGTCGAGAATAATCCTGAGGACTACAGGAATTTTCTGCGGATGTCTGACCCCGTTTTTCAGGAACTGTTGGCTTTGGTGTCCCCCTATATTACCAGGAAGGACACCGTTATGCGGGAAGCCATCAGTGCTGAGCAGAGGCTCATCGCCACGTTGCGTTACCTGGCGACAGGGAGAAGTCTTCAGGACTTGAAGTTCACGACAGGCATCTCCCCCCAGGCTCTGGGCCTCATAATCCCAGACACCTGTTCTGCCATCATCCAAGTCCTGCAGGAGGACTATATTAGGGTAAGTTTTCTCCCTTAACATCACATTTTATGTATTACATGTATGCTAATGTATTGTATTTCTTTCATCCTTCCCTAATTACCATGATTGTAATATGCTGAGAATGTCCCCTTTGTCCCCATGCATGTTGGAAGCTTTAGATTGCCCCTTTTTTCTCCTCCATAAATATTTCCCTTCACTAACTTTTCCAGCAGGGGCGCCTGTTGCTCCAAATGTTTGGGGGTTCAAACACCAATTTAGGAAATAAACTTCCTCCTTTTTTGCTCTGGTGCCTATTTTACTCCCCCAGTTGTCCCCTCCAATGCAGCCATTTTGTTCCCTCCAATGCAGCCATTTAGTCCCCTCTAATGCAGCCAGTTTTCCCCCAGCCCTGCACTTACCTTCTTGTGGTCAGCGCCATCCTTCTTCTGTCCTTGATGTCTTCTCCTTCCCTTGATGTTGCATCAGCCAATCATGTTACCATTAAACAGACTTGGTGAACATGATTGGCAGAGCAGCCTGCCAGTGTTTCCCCAAGGAATGCCCCCCCCCTGCGTCCCCGATTTTACTTTTAGGAAGCCAATTACATCCCTCATGTTGTAATGTGCAAGACTATTTTACTACCTGTTTCTGCTATGCAATTTGAACCCCCTAAATGCCGCAATGATTCATATGTCGGTCGCTTTACAAGAGGCCATCCACCTGAATAGTGGGCGGCATAGACAATACATAGGTTAATGCAACGCATGAACCTATGTATTGTTCTGAGTGATGGGCACAGGAGAGAGGGGGCAGTGCTCCAGCGCCCACTCTGGACGCACCGCCACTGCAATGCTATCCTGTGGCCAAACACATTTCCCCCCCCACCCAAAATAATTTAGTAATGGCCCATCAGAGGGGGTGATGAATATGATAAATGAGCCTTCCATTATACTTATTTTAAACACCTTAATAAACGTAGAATTTGATTGATGTTGGCCTCTAATTTTTTTTTATAGAATTTCCTTGTAATGTATGACTTTGGTTTTCTAATATTATTTCATCTTGTTTCACTCCACAGCTTCCTTCCACGCCACAGGAATGGCAGACTGTGGCATCGGAGTTTGCCACACGGTGGGACTTCCCCAACTGCAGTGGTGCCATAGACGGGAAGCACGTCCGCATCGTGCCGCCACCTCGTTCTGGGTCCTACTACTACAATTACAAGGGGTTTCATAGCATTGTGCTGATGGCGGTGGTGTCAGCACGGTATGAATTCCTCTATGTTGATGTAGGGAAGAATGGCCGGATGTCCGATGGGGGATCCTTCATCCAGACGGAGTTTGCCCTCCGTCTCCAGAGTGACGACCTTGCATTGCCACCGGATGCAGGGAATATTGAAGGACTCCCCTTTGTTTTTTTGGCTGATGAAGCCTTCGGACTCGGACGGCATCTTATGAGGCCATTTCCTCAGAGGACCCTGACCCCAGAGAAGAGGGTGTTCAATTACCGGCTGGCCAGGGGCCGAAGAGTCGTTGAAAATGCCTTTGGCATAATGGCCAGCCGGTTCCGCCTTTTTATGACTTCAATACACTTGGCGGACTACAAAATAAACTATGTCGTATTATGCTGCTGTGTGCTACACAACTTTCTGATCCAAAAATCTAATTCATATATGGCCTCAGTTTTGCCAGAGGCTGGACTTTCCCCTGCAAATCCCCTTCCGGGCCTGGAATCTGTCCGTCCTGGCTTGCCCTCCCAAAATGCCTGTGAGGTTCGGGACAAATACATGGAGTATTTCACGGGTAGGGGGGCAATTCCTATGCCAGCCTATGTCTAAGTATCCCAATAAAAAGCTTGTTTAAACCTTTAATTATTTGTTCTTTCCTGTCTCCTAGTTTGTCTTTGTGCATTTGTAGTGCCAAGTGTATTTTACTTTAGTAAATAACAACCATTTCACTATGTAACCTTACAAAATAACCAAATAAGCTTAGAGGGTATTAAAAAAGAAGCTACACGTTGTTTGTGGTCAAATATTTTACTCTGTGCACATTCTCATCATTTTTTTTTTTTTTTTTTTTGGGTTGGCCTGGCCCCAACCCGGCAATTTTTTGCTTATGAAAATACAAAAATAACAGTTGCATTTCAAAAATTACAACATTGGATACCTCTGAGCAATCAGAGACATTCACTTACACAAACTATGTCTCTATGTGCCCGTCCTAATAAGGGGTCCTGCCACCCCTTGCCCAGCCAAAAATTGAATATGCACACATTTGGGATTTTTTTCATCTAGGAAGTTTACAATCCTGATCCCTATTGTCAACATGTGCTATCTGCCATCAGGGGTGATCAATGGACGTGTTTTGGGGGTGCAACCCCTTCCTCAGTTCACCGACTTTAGATACGAGGAAGGGGTTGCACCCACAAAAGACGTACATGGATATCCCCTGATGGCAGATAGCACATGTTGACACACTGTGTGCAGATTCAATTTTTGGCTGGTTTGATTGTCAAAAAAATTCAAAAAGTTACAAAAACAAACATGTAAAAACAAATGTGTTTGGATGGCTTATTGAATTCTCCCCAAAACATCGAGAATGTCTTTAAATGTTTGTTCCATCACATGGATTCTTTGTTTAATTAGGTCCAGTTCCGTGCTACATTCCATCACTTGCTGGATGAGGCGGAGGGCACTGTCAGCAGAGAACCGTGTACTATCCTTCACAACATTTACATCCCCTAAAAACCAAAAAAAAAAGTATTATAACTCTGCAGGCCTACCTCTCTTACCTGAAGCTGTGGTGACAGATACTGACCTGTTGTGGTGACCAGATCCACAACGTCATCCACCTCTCCTTCCTGCACTTCTCCTTCCTCCACCTCAACTTCCTCAACATCCTTCGGTTGTGGGTCTTTGGGAGTTTGGGGTTGCTTGGAAGTTGTGGGGTGCATGTGCTCCCTGGAGTGTCCTCCTCTCAGTCTTCTCTCCCCTATGAGAATCAAACAAAAGGTCTATTTATCACACTGTAAATCTCAATGTTAAAATAAAAACAGGCTAAATTGCTTGGAAGTGGGGTACAAGTATGTGTTTGTGCGGAATTTAAAGAAGAATGCATTATTTACGACCAAAAATATGTTTAGTATTCACCTTTGGATGTAATTTATTTGACATGGAGGCACCACAAAAATTCTCTGATGCACCTGTGTGGGACACCCAAAAAAGGCGGGTCTGGTGGCCCACACTATAGTGCTCCAAAGTACAGATGTGGAAGCAGCTGCTGAGTGTCCTCTCCTTTACACTGATAAAAGTTTCCATTTCATTCTCTTTACAAACACATCATCTAGACTAAAAAATTTGCAACAATATTTGAGCAAAAATGGCAGATGTCTAATTACTTTTGTGGCTCTAAAATAAGCCAAAACCGCGGATAGTGGCCGAACGAAGTGTCGGTAACCTAACGAACGATTACTGTGCCCAACCAAGTTCAAAATATTACATTTTGGAAGGGAGTCAAATATGAAAAAAAAAAAAAAAGAGCAACATGTCAGTTTAGAAAAAGATTAATAGCAGAAAAGTCTACTTTTTACTTACTTTTAGCGAGCATTCTCTTTATGCTCCTCAACTGGTCTGGCTCCCTCAGTTTGAGGTCTGACCACCTCTTTCTGAGCTGCTCATTTGAGCGTTTCACCCCAAAATTCGCCTTCAGACTCTTCACAACTTTAGTGAGGATTTTGGCCTTCCTTCTATTTGGTTTGCTATACGGCCCATGCTTGGCATCATAATCAGCCTTGAGCAAGATGTCCACCATCTCCGCCATCTCGGCAAAATACATATTCGATGCCTTGAATCTCCTCCTTGATCATGACGTTTCCTCGGTCTCCGGGCTTGTCTCCTCCTCGTTAGTTGCGGAATTATCAGACACCTGCTGTAACTCCGCCATATCTGTCTGGGCGCCGAAAGAGAAGGGGCGGGGAAAAGATGTTAGTTAGAACGTCATGGGCGGGCGACGTGTGCGGAGCAACGTGTTCGAATTTTGACGCATGCGTGGTGTGTATATAGCAAACACACATGTGACTATAGTACATTCGGTGTGCGGAGAGAGGAGTTCAAGTGACGGACGTGCGAACGAAGGTATGTGATTTTGTGACTTGTACAAATTGTTGGCCTATACTGTCTTGAGAATGTTGGAGGATATATATGGTGACTAGGATGTTAGGGAGGTTAGACTGTTTGCCTCACATTAGTTAAATATAATTTATTTAACTTGCAGATACAATATGAATGTCTTTATTAGCGACAAAGAGTTCCTGGCGGAATTTATTGACCGGGTAAGGGAGCTGCCGGCTCTGTGGGAGACGAAAAACCCCATCCATAAAAAAAGAGGGGTGAGAAAAGCAGCGCTGGAGAAGCTGCTCCCATTTGTGCATACCAAGGTGCCCACAGCCACAGCAAAACAAGTGGACACTAAAATTGGGAGCTTGAGAGGTACCTACAGGACTGAACGCTCTAAGGTGCTGGCTTCTCAGAGGTCAGGAGCAGCAGCAGGTGATGTGTATGTCCCGATTTTGTGGTACTACAGTAGGATGTCCTTTCTGGATGACCACATTGAGACAAGGCCATCACTCTCCACTCTTCCCCCCAGACTTCCCTGCAGCCAACCTGAGCCTTCTCTGGAGCAAGAGGAGGCAGCCATCCTGGATGATCCTGATTTGGCCATCTGGAGCCAGGTATAGTATTAACTGAAAATGTATTGTGATAAAATTAATGTTTGACAAATATGTCAAGATGAGAAACATACAATATTTTGGATTACACAAGTGAAATCAAGATCTGTAGACATAATTCTGCACTTAATTGGGTGCTAAATAGTCAATCTGATGTAGTGATAAATTTAAAGCAAGGATTTATGCATTTACATTCTAATTGCTTCAATCAGGATTACAAAGTTTGATGCAAAGATTAAACCAACATATTAAACTATGTCCCTTTTTCATACACAGGATGAAATCAGCCAGGAGGAGGGTCTGGAAACTGTCAGGCAGGAGGAGGAAGGGCACAGTGGCAGCCAGGAGGTGGCAGGGCCCAGTGGCAGCCAGGAGGTGGCAGGGCCCAGTGGCAGCCAGGAGGTGGCAGGGCCCAGTGCCAGCCAGGAGGTGGCAGGGCCCAGTGGCAGACAGGAGGTGGCAGGGCAAAGGAGAAGCACCAGATCCCAGGTGCCTCCCATCCGGCTTCACAAAAGAGGCAGGAGGGACAGGACCACCAGTGAGGCAGCAATGGCCCTTATTAAAGAGGCCCATGCCACCCTCAAGGAGCCCACATCCCCTGAAGAGGCCATTGCCGGCCTAGTGGAGGCTAAGTTCAAGGTGATGAGCATGGAGCAACGCCTCCTATGTGAGCCCCTGCTCATCACCTTGCTCAACAAGGGGGTGATGGAGAAAATTACCCCCAATACCGCCATATGTGAGGTGGCCCAACTGACCCAACCTCAACCTCCACCTCCACCTTCTTCTTCTGCCCCACCCCCTTCTGCTACACCTCCACCTTCTTCTTCTGCCCCACCCCCTTCTGCTACACCTCCACCTTCTTCTTCTTCTGCCCCACCCCCTTCTGCTACACCTCCACCTTCTTCTTCTGCCCCACCCCTTTCTGCTACACCTCCACCTTCTTCTTCTGCCCCACCCCCTTCTGCTACACCATCACCTTCTTCTTCTGCCCCACCCCCTTCTGCTACACCTCCACCTTCTTCTTCTGCCCCACCCCCTTCTGCTACACCTCCACCTTCTTCTTCTGCCCCACCCCCTTCTGCTACACCTCCACCTTCTTCTTCTGCCCCACCCCCTTCTGCTACATCTCCTCCTCCTCCTCCTGACAGGAGTACCCCTCCAGTGGGCCAGCCTCCAGCCAAACAAAGAAGGAAGGCTGCAGGGAAGGCTTCAGGAATGGCTGCAGGGAAGGTTGCCAGGAAGAAGAGGAAGTGATGGCCTTGCTTCATTGTGGTCGGACAGAAGGCAGCCTGTTGTAGTACCACACACTTGGGACATATATATCACCTGCTGCTATTCCTGACCTCTGGGAGGCCAGCATCAGATTGTGTTCAGAAATGTTGGCCTTCTCAAGCTCCCAATTTTAGTGTCCACACAGGGTTGCTGTGTGCTCTGGGGTCCCTGGGATGCACAAATGGCAGCAGGTTCTCCAGCGCTGCCTTCTCTTTATTTAATTTATAAACATGAATAAATGTGATTTTTGTTTAAGTTCATACTTGACTATGTGTATTTGTAAAAAATTAAAATCAAGCTTTGGAGTAAGCAGATACATTTGACTGACAATAAAAGGCACAGATATCACCCCCCCAAAAGAAAAAGTAAATCTGATTAGCACAAAAACATGGTGGGAAATTTAACTAATATAGATTCCAAAATTAAATGGGAGATCACTATCAAAACATTGCGAAATTATAATTAACATCATCTTGAAAAATATAACCATTTAAATTATTCCTAAAAACTTGCACGATATAATACACATAAATCTTATTAAGAGCAGCATGAAAAAGGTTAAAAATAAGGCATAACTCTGTGTGAATATCAGCAGCAAAAGAAGGTCACTCGTTTTGATTAATGTAACATTCTAACAAAGATTTCAATGCAGAACATTTAAACGATGCAATATTTTTGAGCGTGACGAATGTGCTCTCTCCATTACGAAGGCTTGTTTTACCAGAAGATGCGCTCCCGTCTCATAGTTGCTTGTGAGCATGCGCGCTTTTGGAAGAGTCGTAAAAGCATACACACGAACCATTTTCTCGTCACAAAACAGGCCGACGAGAAACACAACGAGGAAATCTGGAATCCTGACGAGAAAATAGAGAGCAGGTTCTCTATTTTCTCGTCGAGATTCTCGGCAATTTTCTCGTCGTAAAACCATACACACGAACGTTTTTCTCGACAAAAAAGCTCTCGCGGCACTTTTCTTGACGGTTTTGGACGAGAAACTCGGTCGTGTGTACGAGGCCTCACACACAAGTCACCTGTTGAACTGTTCCTGATTGGACATTACTGTTGAGATAAATTATATACTGTATTAACGATTAGGATTTCCATACACACTTATATGGTGGACTATTTTGTTTAACTGTTATAACTGTTTAATACTGGGTATGTTTATTTTTTTCACAACATTTTCCACAACCTTTTACACTTGGTTTTTCATCATTCCATTTACGTTTTTTTTTTTGCACTGCTATAGTTTATTATATCCCACACTACAGATTGGTTTAATTAAACACAAGTTTTTTTTTTACCCCCTTTTTCTCTGTCACTTTCATAGTGGCCGGTAAATATGCACATATGCACCTAGCACTTTAGAACTCACATACTAGCACACACCTATTTTACAATATAAAATTACCTGGGGTCAGGGAGAGGTCACTGCTGACCCACCTACCGTCATTTTTGTGTGTTTTTTTCATTCTGGTTTTTTCATTCTGGTTTTTCAATCACTCTGGTAATATCATACAGGTTCAAACGGATTCTAATTCATACAACACACACCCTCCACCTGGGAGCGCCATTTACCCCACACATATATTAATCACTTCCTTAGCCCTTGTGTACAGGGGCCATACGGGGGGGGGGGCATCAGCCCAATAGTTCCAGTTCTAAGCGCATGTTTCTCCATACAACATATCCAATAGTAGGTTAAATGTTGTAGTCCCCTGATCTATGGACACAATCGCCCACCCCAATATTCCATTACATGTTTGAGGTGGTTTCATGTAAAGGATTTACATCACAATGTTACTCTATGTTATTGAGCAACTTCCTATGGGATCACCCCATTAGTGTGATATCTAGGTGGGAGAAGGATGTAGGAGCATTTGAGGAGGAGCAATGGGAAGAGGCTCTCTTAGCGGTCAAACAATGCTCCCTGAATGAGGCTCAATGCCTCACACAGCTGTATCTGCTTCTGCAGGTGCACTACACACCAGCAAGGCTGTTTGACATGGGCATGAAGGAAAGCCCTACATGTACTAGATGCAGCAGGGATCAGGGGGACTTGATACATCTTATGTGGTGCTGTCCAAAGCTGCACCGATATTGGCAGGGTGTTATTACTACTAGTAAACAGGTTTTTCAGGTCCATGTACTGTACCTGAGGAACCAGAACAATGCTTATTGGGGATTCTGTGAGATCTTTCGGTGGAGGATGTCCCTAAACAGGCCATAGCTAGAGCACTGGAAAAAAGCCCAGATGATGTCTATGCAGACGAAACACGTCGGTTCGAGCTCTGTTGGTGCCATTGCGTTTTTCTGATTGTATTTTAAGCACTTTTTTATCCATGGACATGTGAGTGTTCTTGACATTTTTACAATATATTTCTATCTATGGATTTACACTTTGTGGACTTTCTCTGTTTCTCTTGGATATATCGTCTGAGTGCCATCCGGATATAGTGTATGCTTTTGCTCTGCTACCTGCTGAGTCCATCTAACCATCACGGGACCAAGTTACATCAAGGACCCAGGGATCATCTCCCATTGTGGCCGACACTAGCGGTGTGGAAGCTCATCCATCTGTGTGATTACACCTCACCTCACCTACACCTTAGTTGGTTGACTAATGGGGTAAAAGCCTTATTGAGTCCACTCGCACCGGTAAGTCTTTTCATAATTAGTGATGGATTCTTCACTTATATGGTCTCTGCTGTTTGCATTGAGATCCAATCTCCCTTTCTTCCTTGAAAACCTCAAAGAACATTTGTTTTTCAGATATGGATGCACTGGACATTTTTTCTTCACTTTTATATATGTTTTTCTATATACAGTATTCTGTTTGATATCATGTGTCATTACATATTCAACACAGATATCTCTCTCGATCGGTTACAAAACCCCCCGCGCACATGGTTCTTCTTAGTGTTTGGTTTTATGTGCTCTTTAAGGATCTCAATATATCTGTTTAGCCGTGTACCTTTATCCTTTCTATTGCTGTAAAAGCCTAGTTTTAGACTCATCTGAATGTATGTACAATTTTTTTTTTATTCTGAAAAATGTTAATAAAAAACATTGAAACAAAAAATAAAGTTTAATTAAACAGGCCGTGCAAGCATTACACAATCCAGAACATATGCACCACAGTAAAACAGGGTTGGTTTACTAAAGGTAAAAGATTGCAGTGCAGTTGCTCCAGAGCTTCGTAAATTAGAAGAAGCTTTGCTGCTAGCTTCAATCATCCAATCATGTGCAAGCAAAAATGCTGTTTATTTTATTTACCTTGATTGGGTACTCTTTGCAAAGTGAAGCTTTACCTCATTTACTAAGCTCTGGAGCAACTGCACTTGGAAAAGGCAACTTTGCAAAGTGCACAGTTCTTTTTCCTTTAGTAGACCAACCCAGATTTACCGCGGTGCATATGTTCTGGATTGTGTAATGCTTGCACGACCTATTTAAATAAACTTTATTTTTTGTTTCAGAGGTTTTTATTAATGTTTTTCATAATAATAATAAAAAAAATTGTACATACATTCAGATGAGTCAAAAACTAGTCTTTTTCAGCAATAGAAAGGATAAAGGTACACGGCTAAACAGATATATTGAGATCCTTAAAGAGCACATAAGACCAAACACTAAAAAGAACCATGTGCATGGGGGGTTTTGTAACCGATCGAGAGAAATGCTGGACATGGCTACTGCATACCCGACCTCCCCTATTGGGAATAAGCTGAGATCAGGAGGAGGCATATCCATCTCTCCCCCTCTTGTTTTATCGTTTTCTATTCCCCACACATATTTAATTTGTGTGTAATTATCTATCGCTCAACCTAGGAGTCATCTGTATGGAAGGGGGGATATAGAGAGATAACTGGGGAAGGAACATAAGAGGCCAGAGTGGGAGTAGGGAGAAGAGAGGAAGAGTAGAGAAAGAAGAGAGAGAATACCGGTGTGGAAGGCAAAAATGCTGGCAAGTACTTAGTTAAGAAAGACCATTAGGAAATGAGGGGGACCTTCATAGAGAGAGCCCAAGGTGCCCAAATCAAGTCAAATTTTTTCCTGGTGTTAAGGAGGGTACTAGCAGTTTTTTCTTGAACCATTATTCTGGAAATTTTCCATTTGGCCAAGGCAATGGAGACCGAAGGGAGTTTCCAAGCATAATTTTGGCTCCTAATAGGATAAAAAAAATCAGTGCTTGAGAACATTTGGGAATTTTATCTATCCGTTGGTTGAGGAGTGCTACCTGAGGGGCTTGAGAGAGTGCAGTCCCCATTATTTTTCGAGTCAAATGAAATATCTTGTTCCAAAAACCCCTGAGTCTGGGACATGACCAAAGGGTTTGGAGGAGGAAGCCTGTGTGTCCAGAGCCACGGAAGCATAAAGGGGAGGTATTGGGGTATAGTCTAGTAAGGCGAGTTGGTACCAGATACCAGCGGGAGATAACTTTTACGTTAGCTTCGATCAAGGTGGTATTATTGGTCCCCTTAAATGAGCGAAAGAAGCAATGATGCCAGGTATCTAGGTCCCAATTTATCTCCAGGTTATTTTCCCATTTTTGCATATAGGGCATTTTATTCTTGGAGTCGGCTAGAGCAGAATAGATCATGGAAATACCTACCCTCTGATCCGTGATTCCAGAACACCACTGTTCATAAATAGTGAACTTGGGAGAATTTGGTTTGTTGACCCAAATTAAGTGTAAGAAATGCAAAAATTGGTAGAACCTGAATCTCTCTGAAAGAGGCATCTACAATTCGTTAACACAAAAACTATACATTAAAGGGCCGTTGGAATTGTAGAAATGCCCGATTCTGAAGAGGCCTTTATTTAGCCACCATTGAAAGGCTCTAATATCTAATCCCGGGGGAAAGAGGGGGTTGTTAAATATATGTGTCGGGGGCGTAAATCTGAACAAATTTTGGGATATTTGTGCAAGACATCACACAGAGCTATCGAGTGCGATAAGGTGGAAGATAATATTGGGGGGCGGGATTTCGGGGAGCACCACAGGAGGTAATCTAAGGTGTTATTAGGTACCGCTTGTCTTTCCATAATGACCCAATCAGGCTTGATTCCACTTAAGTAAATAATGGATATCTGAGATAGTTGTGCCGCCTGATAGTACCACCATAAATTTGGAAGTCCCAACCCCCCTTAATAGCGGGTTCTGTAGAGGATTGTTTTGGAAAAGCCGTGTCCTGTTTTTCCCTAGACAAACCAGACAATTGAGAATTGTAACTTAGTTAAGTGAGATTTAATTATAGGGATAGGGAGAGAACAAAATAGATAAAGGATACATGGAAGGAGGGTCATCTTGACCTCATTAACCCTCCCCAGCCAAGAGAGCCCAAGGAGGAACCATTGTGATGGGTCAGCCTCTATTTTTTTTTAAATAGGGAGGTAATTAATCTTGTAGAGATTGTCGATAGCAGGAGCCAAGCTGACCCCCAAGTAAGGAATGGATGAATGATTCCATGAAAAGGAGAAATGATCCTGGAGGCATTCCACTAAGGGTAGGGGAGTCAATATGTTAAGGGCCACGGACTTGGCCATGTTAATTTGGTGGCCAGAGACTAGACCAAAGTCTTGTGGCAATTTAAAGATATTCGGAGTCAAGATAAGGGGAGAGGTTACGAAGAGGAGTATGTCATCTGCAAAGAGAGCACACTTGTGAGTAAGAGGGCCGCAGCAAACTCCATGAATGTCAGGGTGTTGCCTAATTGTGATAGTGAGAGTTTCTATGGCGATCGCAAAAATCAACGGAGATAGGGGACAAGCCTGTCCGAACCTCTGGCAATAGTGAAGGAGTCTGATTAGAAACCTTGCATTCGAATTTGCGCTGTGGTATTTGAGTAAAAAGCCTCCAGAACTCTCATGAAGTTCTGGCCAAAGCCCCATCTTTCTAGAATACAAAAAAGGTAGAGCGAGGATATTGTGTCAAATAATTTTTGGAGATCTATTGATAGTAAATAGCCTTCCTAAGGGGGGACCCCCGTCCCAGCAAGATTTTAGAGGAGAGATCACATCAATTGCCCTTCTTATCTGGTCCGGGCCCTGCCTACCCGGCATAAATCCCACCTGGTCCTTGTGGACATAAACTCCAATAAAGGAAGCTAAGTGATTTGCCAATATCTTAGACAAGATTTTTAAATCATTATTAATCAAAGAGATAGGTCTATAATTCTCAACATTGCTGGAGTCCTTCCCTGGCTTAGGGATCACAGAGATATATGCCCGGTTGGAAGCCGGTTCAAGTGACGTACCACTTTGGATAGAGTTGAAGAAACAGACCAGGTAAGAAGAAAGGGTGGTTGCAAAGGTTTTATAATAACCAGCCAAGAAGCCATCAGGTCCCGGAGCCGAACCAGTGCGAAGGCCCTTGATGACTTTTAAGACCTCGGACTCCGATATGGGAGAGTCAAGGATAGAACGGTGACTATTTGTCAATTTAGGGAGGGGAATATCCTTCAGGAAGGCCTCTAAGCGGGAAGGATCAAAAGGGTTCTCAACCTGGTATAGTTTAGAATAAAAGAAATGAAACATCTCCATGATGCGCATGGGGTTTTGAGTGATAGACCCTGAAGGAGAATGGATTTTGGGCATAGAAATGGCACGGTATTTTGGACTCAGCTTGGCCGCAAGCTTAGGTCCAATCTTATCCCTCTGGAGGTAATAATGGGCTCATGTCCATTGTAAGCCTTTTTCAGCTGTTGAAGTTAAGGCTAGATTTAGTGCTAGTCTAGCCGAGTCAAGCTTGGCCAAGGAAGCTGGTGTGGGGTTCTGTTTGTGAAGTTTGCTAAGTTATTGAAACTCCTTATCTAGTTTCTCTGTGCCGACCCGACGTTCCCTTTTGAGTTGGGAGGCGATCTGGATAAATTTCCCTCTTATGACTGCCTTATCATCTACATCGTTAAGGAGAAAAAATTCCTTCAGGTCCTTTTCCAAAATAGTACATCTCACAGGATCACTCAACAGTGATTCATTAAGGCGCCTTGGGTGAGGGCCAGACAAGGATGGAATCCTTGCCAGTTTAAGGAAAACAAAAGAGTGGTCCGACCACAAAGTGTCTCTAATGGAAGCTTGTAAGGCTGTGGGTGAGTTCAGGGACGGGACAAAAATATGATAAATCCTTGTGTGAGTCTTATGGGGGGAAGAGAAGTGTGTATAGTCTCTAGTGGATGGTTTAAGTTCCCTCCAGATATCAATAAGCCCCAGCAAATGTAGGAGTTTGGAGATGTGAAGGCTTTGTTTAGGGGGTCTCTTAAGGAGGGGTTTCCCATTGTCCAATTTGTCAAGGAGCTGATCGTAGGCGATATTAGAGTCACCTCCCAGTATGACCCGACCCTCAAAGTGAGGGGCTAAGGTGTGCAGCATAAAGGAAAAGAAGGCAGCCTGGCCTCAGTTCCGGGCATAGTAGGAGACAAAAGTGAATAAATGACTATCAATCTGTCCCTTGGCAAGGATGTAGCGCCCTTCCTGATCCTTAATTATCTGAGTTGGGGAAAAGGAGATTTGTTTAGAGAAGAGGATGGCCACCCCCCGTTTCTTGTCCTCAGCGTTAGCCAAGAAACAATTAGGGTATTTATGGTGAATAAAGGACGGATTAAATTGTTTAGGGAAATGAGTCTTCTGTAAAAGGAAGATATCGAGTCCCTGTGAATGATAATGTTGAAATGCTTTGCATCTTTTAAAGTGGATAATTTAGGCCCTGAGTGTTATGTGATGCCAATAAGAGAGATGCACTCCTTAGATCAGTGGGAGCCATGGAAAAGAGAGGAGATAAGTACCAGTAAAAAATTATTATGTAGAGACTTGTCAGAGGAAACCTGGGCTTAATTGTACTTGTAAATTGATGAAACTTCTGCACCGGTATCTGAAAAAGAAATAAATGCATAAGAACAGAAAGAGGAATGAAGAAAGAACAAGGTGTTGAGCACAGAACAGGAATTTTTCCGCTCTCACAGAGAGCAAGATTGATCCTGCCCAGACCTGAACAGGTAAATACTTGTCGTAGCGACCTGTAATGTACAGGGCGCTGTCCTGCCATCCCCTAGAGGTGAAAATCGCTGAGACGCAGCAGGAAAGTGAGGGCCCACACCCTGCACAAATATAATTTAGTAAAAGAAAGACTGTGGACCCTCCAGGGACATACCTCAGTGGACTGCTGGAGAGCACTACATGCCTTTGAGAAGGATTATACAGTCAGGTCCATAAATATTGGGACATAGACACAATTCTAAACTTTTTGGCTCTATACACCACCACAATGGATTTGAAATGAAATGAACAAGATGTGCTTTAACTGCAGACTTTCAGCTTTAATTTGAGGGTATTTACATCCAAATCAGGTGAACGGTGTAGGAATTACAACCACCATTCAACCCTTTAATACTATGCGCCCTACTGACGTTTCAGTTGTGTAACCCGGGGGTACCCTTCGTTTTAGTGGGAGACCTTAATGGTATCATAGACCCACAATTGGATAAACACCCTCCTCCATTGGGGGGACCCTTGAGGACAAAACCAGCCCTGGCTAAATTCATAGAGGAAGTGGGGTGGACAGATCCCTGGAGAAATAGGAATCCCATAGAGAGACAATTTTCCTGTTTTTCTAAAACACATATGTCCTTATCCAGGATTGACCTATGTCTGTGTGCAACTTTGGCATCCCAGTACATTGAGAAGGTGCAATACCTTCCTAGGAGCAACTCGGACCACTACCTCCTCTTGGTTCACTTGAAGGTGAGGCCGGAGTCTAATTTACAGAGAGCGCCGTGGAAACTCAATGCCTTCTGGTTAAATCTCTTCCCCTCTCACACAAAAATTGAGGATGAAATCACAGCTTACTGGCAAAGACATGCCGACTACCCCGATCTGAATGCTACCTGGGATGCTTTTAAATCCTTCCTGAGGGGGGTATTTATATTGGAGGTGAGTGCCATTAAACGTAACACATCTGCACAGAGAGATCAGGCCGCTCAGATGGTTAAACATTTGGAGGCGGAATACATTGCCAACTCCGCGGAGGGCTCCCGCGAGGCGTGGATAGCTGCTCAGGATGCACTAAGTAGAATTGATGCTTCTAAAGCGGCCAAAAGGCAGTTCTTTAATAAAATGGCCTTTTATGAGGAAGGGGAACAGACAGGCAAACTCCTGGCCAAAATAGTTCACTCGCAGCAGTCATCTCCATTTATTGGGGCTTTACGCAATAAATTGGGAAGGGTTGTGAACAGTCCGGACCTAGTAATGCGGGAATTGGTGAACTTCTACTCAGAACTCTACAGATCCAAGCAGACACACACGTTAGAGGAGGTTCGGGACTTTCTGCAGGGGATAGAGCTACCATGTTTAACGGAGTCCCAGGTGGAATCCCTTGAAGCTTCCATTACTATGGAGGAGATGCTTATAGCTAGGGATGAGCTTCGAGTTCGCCTGTTCGCCCGTTCGCCGAACAGAGAACAATTTGGGGTGTTAGCAGCAAATTCAAAAAGTCTATGGGAGAAATCTAAAGTGCTAATTATAAAGGCTTATATGCAAGTTATTGTCCTAAAAAGTGTTTGGGGACACGGGTCCTGCCCCTGGGGACATGTATCAATGCAAAAAAAAGTTTTAAAAACTGCAGTTTTTTCGGGAGCAGTGATTTTAATAATGCTTAAAGTGAAACAATAAAATTGAAATATTCCTTTAAATTTCGTACCTGGGGGGTGTGTATGATATGCATGTAAAGTCACGCATGTTTCCCATGCTTAGAACTGTCCCTGCACAAAATGTCATTTTTGAAGGAAAAAAAGTCATTTATAACTCACTCGCGGCTATTAATGAATTGTCGGCTCCCGGCAATACATAGAAAAGTCATTGATAAAAAAAAAAAAAAAAAGCATGGGGGTTCCCCCAAATTCAATTACTTCAGGTCTGGAATGGATATTAAGGGGAACCCCGCCGCAAATAAAAAAAAAAATGCGTGCGGTTCCCCCCAAATATCCATACCAGGCCCTTCAGATCTGGCATGGATTTTAAGGGGAACTCCACCCCAAATAAAAAAAAAATGGCGTGGAGTCCCGCCAAAAATCCATACCAGACCCTTATCCGAGCACGCAACCTGGCAGGCTGCAGGAAAAGGTGGGGGGGACGAGAGAGCGCTCCCCCCTCCTGAACCGTACCAGGCCACATGCCCTCAACATGGGGAGGATGTCCCCATGTTGATGGGGACAAGGGCCTCATCCCCACAACCCTTGCCCGGTGGTTGTGGGGGTCTGCGGGCAGGGGGTTTATCGGAATCTGGAAGACCCCTTTAACAAAGGGGACCCCCAGATCCCGCCCCCCCCCTATGTGAATTGGTAAGGGGTACATTGTACCCCTACCATTTCATGAAGAAAGTGTAATTTTTTTTTAAAAAAACACACAAACACCTTGGAAAAGTCCTTTATTAAAAAAAATAAAAAAAATAAAAAAAAAAAACATTCCAGCGATGAAATCCAGTGTCCCGCGGCGATCCGATGTCCAGCACTGTCAGTCATTGGTTGAACCTGAGCGGACCTGATGGGGAACTTCCTCCACAGTCTATTAAATGTATAGACCCGCCCCTTCTAAAGTTCCCCATCAGGTCCGCTAAGCAGACCAGATGCAGAACGTGAGAAGGGGCGGGTCTATTCATGTATTACACAGTGAAGGAAGTTCCCCATCAGGTCCGCTCAGGCCAATGATGTAGGCGCGGGGTCTGACATACGAGGGGGCGGACCTGATGGGAACTTCCTTCACTGTGTAATACATGAATAGACCCGCCCCTTCTAAAGTTCCCCATCAGGTCCACTCAGCCAATGACTTAGGTGTAAGGCTAAGCGGACCAAATGCGGAACATGAGAAAGGGCGGGTCTATTCATGTATTACACAGTGAAGGAAGTTCCCATCAGGTCCGCCCCCTCGTATGTCAGACCCCGCCTACGTCATTGGCCTGAGCGGACCTGATGGGGAACTTCCTTCACTGTGTAATACATGAATAGACCCGCCCCTGCTCACGTTCCGCATCTGGTCCCCTTAGCGGACCTGATGGGGAACTTTATAAGGGGCGGGTCTATACATTTAATAGACTGTGGAGGAAGTTCCCCATCAGGTCCGCTCAGGCTCAACCAATGACGGACAGCGCTGGACATCGGGATCGCCGCGGGACACTGGATTTCATCGCTGGAATGTTTTTTTTATATTTATTTTTTATTTTTTAATAAAGGACTTTTCCAAGGTGTTTGTGTGTTTTTTTTTTACATTTTTTTACACTTTCTTCGTGAAATGGTACGGGTACAATTTACCCCTTACCAATTCACATAGGGGGGGCGGGATCTGGGGGTCCCCTTTGTTAAAGGAGTCTTACAGATTCCGATAAGCCCCCTGCCCGCAGACCCCCACAACCACTGGACAAGGGTTGTGGGGATGAGGCCCTTGTCCCCATCAACATGGGGACATCCTCCCCATGTTAAAGGCATGTGGCCTTGTACAGTTCAGGAGGGGGGGGTGCTCTCTCGTCCCCCCTCTTTTCCTGTGGCCTGCCAGGTTGCGTGCTCAGATAAGGGTCTGGTATGGATTTTTGGGGGGACTCCACGCCATTTTTTTTTATTTGGGGTGGAGTTCCCCTTAAAATCCATGCCAGATCTGAAGGGCCTGGTATGGATATTTGGGGGGAACTGCACGCATTTTTTTTTAAATTTGCGGCGGGGTTCCCCTTAATATCCATTCCAGACCTGAAGGGCCTGGTAATTGAATTTGAGGGAACCCCCACGCTTTTTTCTTTTTTTTTATCAATGACTTTTCTATGTATTCCCGGTAATTCATTATAGCCGCGAGTGAGTTTTAAATGACTTTTTTTCCTTCAAAAATGACATTTTGTGCAGGGACAGTTCTAAGCACGGGAAACATGCGCGACTTTACATGCATATCATACACACCCCCCAGGTACGAAATTTAAAGGAAAATGTCACTTTTATTTTTTCATTTTAAGCATTATTAAAATCACTGCTCCCGTAAAAACGTCAATTTTTTTAACTTTTTTTTGCATTGATACATGTCCCCTGGGGCAGGACCTGGGTCCCCAAACACATTTTAGGACAATAACTTGTATATTAGCCTTTATAATTAGCACTTTAGATTTTGAACGTTCAAGTCCATTGTATTTAATAGGGTTCTAAAGTTCACACGAACATTCTGTCTGTTCGCAGGTTCTGGTGCGAACCGAACAGGGGGGGTGTTCGGCTCATCCCTGCTTATAGCTACCAACTCCTTTCCCAATTCCAAGGCACCCGGGGATGATGGCATCCCGATCGAGGTGTATAAACAGTATAGGGATATAATATTACCAAGACTGCTCCGCACTTTGAACTCGGCTAGGGACTCAAAGCAACTCCCTGACTCTATGAGACAGGCCAGCATAGTACTGCTACTTAAACCCGGGAAGGACTCACTAGACCCAGGCTCATATAGGCCGATATCGCTCCTCCAAAATGACATTAAAATCCTTGCTAAAGTACTGGCCATGAGATTAAACAAAGTGATAGCATCCATTATACATCCAGACCAGTCCGGTTTTATACCGGAACGGTCCACAGCGATTAACCTCCGGAGACTGTTTTTCAATATGCAGTCTCCTGCAGAGAATATAGGGGATAGGGCATTGCTGTTACTTGATGCTCACAAAGCATTTGATAACATTGAATGGCAGTATGTATGGGCGACATTGACTAAATTTCGATTTGGACCAGTGTTCCAATCCTGTAGCTCCTGTATAATTCCCACTCGGCGGTCATCAGGGAGGTGTATTCACCCTTCCCGCTCACAGAAGAACTCGGCAGGGCTGTCCCCTCTACTGTTCGCCATCGCCATAGAACCTATGGCGGCCTTGGTACGTTCCAACTACTCTATAACCGGTTTTAAATATGGACAGACACACAAAAAAACTCATGCTCTATGCGGACGATACCATGCTGTTGCTGGGGGACACGTCGGGATCCCTGGGTGAGGCCATGGCAGTAGTTCAAAACTTTGGCTCATTCTCCAGCCTGGTAATTAACTGGAACAAATCCACAATTATGATGCTGGACTCTGCAGCCCCACAGGGCCCCACATTACAGAATATCCTGGTATCAACAAGATTTAAATATCTGGGTGTCTGGGTCACACCACAACCCCATGATTATATCACTTTTAACCTCTCCCCCTTATTAGGCAGGATTAGGGACAAATCCAAAATATGGTCAAAATTAAAAATGTCACTGGTGGGCAGAGTGAACCTCACCAAGATGATTTTCATGCCGCAACTTT
The DNA here is from genome assembly GCA_029206835.1 of Rana muscosa. Classification (NCBI taxonomy): domain Eukaryota; kingdom Metazoa; phylum Chordata; class Amphibia; order Anura; family Ranidae; genus Rana; species Rana muscosa. The sequence goes on along the minus strand of CM055118.1, from coordinate 360,984,857 downwards.
TGTATATTCTTCATAATCACCCCATGGTGGTCCCACTGAAAATCTTTAGAATCATCAATTCCCTATTTCGGGCTTTCCTCTGGCTTAACAAACCCCCAAGAATTAAATTGGAGCAGCTTCAGAAACCTAAGGAGGCAGGGGGGCTTGCCCTCCCTAATCCATGGCTATATTATTTAGCCGCCCAATTACAACATATCGCCCAAGCTATATCCAAGGGGACAGTCGCAGGAGGAGGGGATGGGGACTCGGTGGTTGCCCTATTGTAGCATACTACTGGCGCAGGCAGTGTAGTCACAGGCCTTGAAGCACTGCAATTTGCCAAGTCGAACAAGCTCTTCCCCACCTATGCTTTGATTCAAAAAATTTGGAACAAAACTCGTCAATTGCAAGATATCAATGGCTTTACAGAGCATAGCCCAATTTGGAACGATCATTATTATGGGGACCTGCTTCTTTTGACTTGCGCGGAGCGCTGGAGGAGGTATGGAGTCACTCACCTGGTCCACATTTTTTCTAACGGCTGTCTGTTCTCTTTCGCTGAGCTACAGGAAAAATTTGGACTGCCTCGGTCAATGTACTTCTATTATTTACAGTTAAGCCACGCTGTCAGGGCTCAGGCAGGAAACAACTCATGGATTCTATCCCCTGCCCCGGTCGTTTACTACGTTACTGAGGTGTCCTGCTTTAAAGGATTTATCTCCAGATCGTATGCCATGTTGCTCGCCTCGTTTCTACTGGGCTTTCCCGCGAGGGTGGTGTCTTCCTGGGAGAGGGATGTAGGCGCATTTGTGGAAGATCAATGGGAGGAGGCATTGCTAGCAATACAAGGGTGCTCACTCAACACTGCACAACGTCTGTCACAATTGTACATCGTAATGAGGGTACACTTCACGCCTGCTAGTGTCAGGGAAATAGCCGAAGAAGGACTGGCAATTCCGCCCAAGACAATCATGGACGCCATGGTGCACAGCATGACTAAGGTGGGCGGTACTTCCTCCTTGTAACCTGAACAGATCACATGACTAACTTCCTGGTCTATTTTTTTTTTTACAAATATAGACTTTTATTAGATTTTTTTTCCAAAATAAACAAAATCAACGAATATAGCAACATTTACAAAGTATATGATTATTGCTTCTTCAAAGTAACAGGCAAAGGTATCTAACATAGATTGATCTAAACATATATCATAACATTTTGTCACACTACAACCTTCACCTATTTCTCCTACTTCATATCACCCTGTACCATGAAGCTCTACTACTCCATTTCGTATACTTTAACCCACAAAAAGAGAGAAAAAAAGAAACCCCAGTCCCCAAGGAAAAAAAAAAAAAAAGAGGGGGGGGGGAGAAGAAGTAGAGAGAGGGGGAGACCTCTCCTACAGAGAAATTCAGAAAGGGAAGAGGGCAGTATTCAGGGATGGCCCCCGAAAATATATCCTACTATCAAGCCTCGCCTCCATCACTTCTCCTGTCTTCAATTCATATGAATGCTTTATGGCCCTAAGAGGGATTTACCCTCTTCCGAGTAAATAAAAAGATTCCAAGGAGTCCATATCTTTCTGTATATCTCCTGTCTATCAGTAGATGTCAAGATCAAATCTTCCATCCTTCTAATATCTTCCACCTTCCTCAGCCACATTGCTGTGGTTGGTGGAGTCTGTTGTTTCCACAGCAGAGGGATGCAAGATTTAGCTGCATTTAATAAATGGCATAGGATGGATTTTCTATAGTTTTTTATTGACATATTAGAGACATGCAATAAAAAGAACGCCGGATCATTCGGGATTTGAAACGTAGTAAATTTCTGAGAGATATTCCGAACCATCGTCCAAAAAGCAGTCAGTTTAGAGCATGTCCAAAATATATGTAGAATAGTCCCTCTATTTGCACCACATCGCCAACAGCATTCTGATGTCTCAGGGAATATGGTATGAAGTCGACTAGGTGTCATATACCATCTTGTCAATATCTTATAATTAGTCTCCTGTACCTTGGTGCAGATTGAAGATTTAAACGAGAGACTAATCATAGCTTGTATTTGTGCTTTAGTGAATGTACAATGCAGATCTAGACCCCATTTTAATATACAAGTAAGCTCTGGCTGTTCCTGTGGAGAATTAAGTAACGTATAAGTTTTAGAAAGGACATGAAATAATGGTTCTATTCCAGAGCAATACTCCTCAAATAGGGTTAATTGCCTAGAATATGCCTGTGGGTCTGGTATAGTCTGAAGGAAATGATATAGCTGAGCTGCATTCCAGAATATAAGTCTATAGGGGCCTGCAGGATTCATCAACTCCTCTATAGTAGGCCATCTATCACAAACTGTGATGCAGTGATTCGCTCAGTCTCACGTAAGGTCAAAAATTGTGTGGTTGGGAGCCCTGGAAGAAATTTAGGGTTCCCAATAATCGGAGTTAAAGGAGATGTCTTCGTCGTTTGCTCTGCCTGTATCATAACCTGTGAGCATTGTTTCAAGGTATTCCCTATCAGAGGATGTAATTTTAAATCTAACGGTATAAAATCCCAACACCATAGCGCCCTCCTCAATGGTATGGAGGATTGATGCTGTTCTATTTGCACCCATAACTTCAGATCATTATGATGTTGCCAGTCTATTACTCTTCCAAGATGGACTGCTTGATAATATTTCCGAATGTCCGGCAAAGCTAAGCCACCATAATGTTTTGGAAGAGTTAATAGGGTACGCGAAAGGCGTGGTTTCTTATTAGCCCAAACAAATCGTATGAACATTGCCTGTACTTGTTTAAAGTAAGAAGTCGGTACCCGTATCGGTAGAGCTTGAAATAAATATATAAATTTTGGTAGGATACACATTTTTATTAAATTAGACCTACCGAACTACGAATGGAAATTTGTATGCCACTTCTCTAGTAATAATCTAACCTTTATTAGCAAAGGGGGAAAATTTAATTCATACGTACGGGCTAGATTTGCTGGGATATTTGTACCTAAATAATCTAATGCTGATATAGTCCACTTAAAGTGGAAACCACCTCGTATTTGTGCCAAGATTCGCGGTGGTAACGCCACCCCCATCGCCTCTGATTTTGAAAAATGTATTTTCAAATTAGATAGGGCACCATATAAATCAAATTGTTTAATAAGATTAGGTAATGATACTGCTGGGTTGACTAATGAAAATAACATATCATCGGCATACGCCGAGATCTTATGTTGTGTACTACCCACTATCACTCCCTGTATATCCGCTTGAAGCCTAATCGTACAAAGAAAAGGTTCCAAAGTAAGAGCATATAAAAGTGGGGACATAGGACACCCCTGCCTGGTTCCATTCTTAATTGAAAAGGATTCTGAGAGTACTCCATTTACCTTGACCTGTGCGGTCGGATTTGAATATATTCTGGCTATCCGGCTTCTCATCACCTCCCCAAGTCCAATGTGTCTAAGTACGGAGAACATAAATGACCAGTTTACCCGATCAAATGCCTTCTCTGCATCGGTGTTTAACAATACACATGGGATTTTCCTGGATTGGGTCACATGTATCAGGTTCAGCACTTTGGAAGTGCTGTCCCTTGCTTCCCGTGTAGGGATGAATCCTACTTGATCTAGATGAATTAATTTATGTAAGTGGGTCGCTAGCCGGGTAGCCAGAACTTTAGTATATAATTTAAGATCCACATTCAAGAGTGAAATTGGTCTATAACTGCCGCAAGAGGTAGGGTCCTTCCCTTCTTTGTATATTAAAGTAATATGGGCTCCCAAGGTATCCCTGGAAAATAAGGAACCAGAATCAATAGCACTAAATAGATTAATCAGGTGCGGGCCCAATATTCCAAATAGCATTTTGTAATATTGTACCGTAAACCCGTCGGGGCCAGGCGCTTTCCCTAATTTCATAGTTCCCAATGCTTGTTGGAGCTCCAGTAAAGAAATGGGGGTATCTAATTCCGCAACTATCTCAGAAGATAAAGAGGGCATTTGGGATGCCTGAATATACTCATCTATGGCCAATCTAGATGGTTTAGCTAATGATAAATCATATAAAGATGAATAAAACTCTTTAAATTCTCGAGTAATTTGTGCTGGTAAAGTTATCTTCTGTCCGTCGCCATTAACAACTTGGGGAATATATGTTGATAGCTTCTGTTCTCTAACCCTTCTTGCCAGCGCCTTCCCACATTTGTCGCCCGATTCATAACTCGCCTTGCGGCAGAACTGTAGCGCCGCTTTCGCTTTAAACTGTAACAAATCTGTAATCTGTTTTCTAATTGCCGCCAGTTCTATTTCTACCATCTGGTTAGGGGCATGTTTATGACTAGCCTCTACAACTGCTAGTTTATCTAATAATTCAGTAAGTTGTTTCGTTCGCTCACGTTTAATACGAGCTCCATGTTTGATAAGGACACCTCTCAGAACTGTGCCTCCCATAGAACTCCTGGATCACAGTCCGGTAGATCATTCCTCTGGAAGTATAATGTCAACTCTTTAGTCACATCTTCCAAAACTTCCGGAGTCTGCAGCAGGCTTTCATTAAGTCGCCAAAAACTATGTGTAAGCGACTGTGTTCCTGTCAAATCATATGTCAGGAACACAGGCGCATGATCTGACCATGTAATATTACCTATCGATGTAGTTCGAACCACGTGCAAGAAATTATGAGGAACCAAAAAATAATCAATCCTGGTATAAATTTTATGCGGAAAAGAAAAAAATGAATAGTCTCGTTCCCCCGTATGTTGTAATCGCCAGACGTCAATCAATTGAGTTTTATGCAGCATTTTTGCAATACGTTTCAGTTGACTCGGAGGGATGGTCGATGTGCCCGTGGAGGTGTCCACTGCTGGTATCAGCGGCACATTAAAATCTCCACCGAGTATCAACTGTCCCTCCATGAAGTCTAGGAGTTTCCCCAGTACCTCCTCCAAAAAAGAGGCCTGATTATCATTGGGAGTATATATTGTTGCCAATGTTATCTGTTTATTCCCCAGGAGTCCCTTAATATAGACATATCGGCCCGTAGGGTCTATCAACGAGCTTTGATAGCGCCAGGGGATTTTGCTAGATATTAATATTGAAACACCTTTTGATTTGGCCATCGGGTTAATAGAATGATATGTCCATGGATAAAATTTATTTTGAAGATATTGAAGCCTATCTGTCTTGAAATGTGTTTCCTGAATAAACGCTATATCCGTACCGGAACGTTTTAAATCGTGAAATAACATGCGTCGCTTCTCAGATATATTAAGTCCTTTAGCATTCAGGGACATCACTACAATACTGTCCAACATCATGTTGGGAATAGAAAGGGGCATATAAAGAAAGAAAAAAAAGGGAAAAATAAATACCTAAAAAAAAAAAAAGGGGGGGTTAAATAACTCTCTAATCCCAATCTGAGAGGAGATCCCCTCCTCTCAGCTAATTACCCTAGGGAAGGTACCTACTACTGGACCCCTCCAGAATATGTAAGCACAGGCCTAATTAGGGGAATATTCCGAGATGGGGTTCCCAATTTATTTACCCTCCAGCATTCATCAAAACAAAAAAAAGTATCAAATTATATATATTTTATGCCAGCTTTGCACTGTATTTCATCTCATTACTATTGCCTGTTATATCATGGTGGAAATAGGGAGAGGAGAGAATAGAAATAAAAATTCAAACAATAACATATATAATCCTTCTCTCCCACTTCCTCCATGTAAAAGGACTTCTTCCGATTCTCTCTGTTTAATATTCTCTAGCAAGGTGACCCCTCGCCTGGCCCTTTCTCTACTTAGTAATCTACCCTCTCCTCCTAATATGATTCTCTTACAAATATACAAAAATCAATAGATATAGAAAAGAAAAAAAAAGAAAAAAATTCATATATAGATATATACACATATACATAGATATACCTCCATATATACCCATATACATATACATATACACACACATACATATACATATTTATATTAACTCAGCCTAGCCTTTCTTGTCATTATTATCACAATTACTCATTATACCATGGTAAAGATAGGAGGAGAAAGAAGATAAACTAATATACAAATTAAATATAATGAATTGGCATTTCCCATAGATAAACATAAACCATGTCAAAGGACTTTTTCCAATTCTCCCTCTTTAATATTCCCCTTCAAGAACCCCATATATAGCCTCTTTGTCATGGATATGCAGTAGTGTTTGTCTGCCATCTTACCTTCCTCCTCATGTGTTCATCTAGAGACCAGACCTCCTTCACCTGGCTTCCTTTATAATCTCCTCCCAGCCTGACTCCACCCCAGGCCCTATCACTGAACACTATATTAACCTGTGCACTGCAAGCCTGCTTTGCTGATCAACGTGTTTGTTAGGCATTGTGTGTTTGGGTTCCTGCCTGCCGTGTGCTACGTCTGTCTCTCTGTTACGTTATTGGCTTGTCCCTGACCATCCCTGTCTGCTCGTGCCCCTTGACCTTCGGCTCGTTCTTCGTTATCCTTGTCTGCTTGTGGCCCCTGACCTTCGGCTTGTTATTCGGTTCTCTCTATCGTGTGCTGCTGCTTCCCCTTATCCTACGGGGCGTGAGCTAGGAAACTCCAGGGGCCGCGACCTGGTCCCAGCCTGCAGCGTAACATCCTCACCACTAGAGGCCCTGGAGAAGACCAGCTGGGTCTTAGACTCCGCGCCCTGGGGAATCTTGGCTCTCGCTTCCGTTGGGATCCCGGTTGTGCTCCTCTGGTCCCGCTTTCCACAACCACCCAGTTTCCTATCCACAGAAGCCAGCCATAGGGTTCACTACCTCGCGGTGCACTCCTGTCCCCCTACGGTGTGCATCTGTCACCTGGCCACAGGTGACCCTGACAGTTTGATCAGCCATGAACCCGGCTGACATCCCGCTTCCCGCGGATGATCCATTGCAGGGCATAGTTCGCAGACTTGAGACCCAGGAATCAAATCAGACCCAGGTGATGCGATTCCTCCAGGATCTGGCTTCTCGATTCGAGCAGCTTCAGGTCTCCTTGGGAACCCCGAATCCGCAACCCCAAGTACAACCAGCGGCTGTACCTATCCGCTTCCAGACCCTCCCTGTTAAGATGTCGGTGGGTACACTCCACCAGGAGTGGATATCCTTCCTTATCTTACCCAAGGCCTCAACGCCTATAATTTTGGGTCTCCCATGGTTACAGCTCCATTCTCCTCATGTGGACTGGACTACTGGACAGATCCTGGCTTGGGGTCCCTCCTGTTCCTCGTCCTGCCTACCCAAGGTTGCCCCCTGTGAATCTGAGCCGGTCATTCATTCCAGGTTGCATAACCATTTACATTTCTCTGTCCCTAACCACCCTTGGACGCACAGCCAGGCTAGCTTGTCTACAAGTCCTGCAGTCGCTACGTCTTGCGATGCGATTCAGGTAGTCGCTACACCTGACTCAGCTATTCACTCTGCCTCTGTACTAGTTATGCCAGTCCAGCCCATGCCCAGTGAGCCTCTCACTTTTTCTTGTTCGGGACATTCTGCTTGTCCTTCAGCTATTCAGCTTGACTCCGGCGACATGTCACCTTCTAACCAACCTGACTTCAGGGTTCCACTGACATCTGCCCAGTCTGATGGTCCTGTGCAAGACGACCAGTTCCCCTTTAAGGGTCTAGGGGACCCTCCTCAGATTCCTGTTGATCGTCTCATGCCCTTGCTTATTCCTAGAGAGCCTTTGGTCCTCAATAGATCTTCTTGTCATCTCCCTACCTCGTTTTCAGTCTCTGAGGATAATCTTAAGTACGAGGTTAGACAAGTTCTGGATTCTCGGCTCTGCAGAGGCATTCTTCAGTACCTTGTGCATTGGAGAGGTTTTGGTCCTGAGGAGGCGTCTTGGATCGCTGCATCTGATGTCGCTGCACCTCATCTGTTGAGAAGGTTTCATCAGAGATTTCCCTTTAAGCCTGGGTCCAGGCGGGGGAGGGCCCATAAGAGGGAGGGTACTGTCATGGATATGCAGTAGTGTTTGTCTGCCATCTTACCTTCCTCCTCATGTGTTCATCTAGAGACCAGACCTCCTTCACCTGGCTTCCTTTATAATCTCCTCCCAGCCTGACTCCACCCCAGGCCCTATCACTGAACACTATATTAACCTGTGCACTGCAAGCCTGCTTTGCTGATCAACGTGTTTGTTAGGCATTGTGTGTTTGGGTTCCTGCCTGCCGTGTGCTACGTCTGTCTCTCTGTTACGTTATTGGCTTGTCCCTGACCATCCCTGTCTGCTCGTGCCCCTTGACCTTCGGCTCGTTCTTCGTTATCCTTGTCTGCTTGTGGCCCCTGACCTTCGGCTTGTTATTCGGTTCTCTCTATCGTGTGCTGCTGCTTCCCCTTATCCTACGGGGCGTGAGCTAGGAAACTCCAGGGGCCGCGACCTGGTCCCAGCCTGCAGCGTAACATCCTCACCACTAGAGGCCCTGGAGAAGACCAGCTGGGTCTTAGACTCCGCGCCCTGGGGAATCTTGGCTCTCGCTTCCGTTGGGATCCCGGTTGTGCTCCTCTGGTCCCGCTTTCCACAACCACCCAGTTTCCTATCCACAGAAGCCAGCCATAGGGTTCACTACCTCGCGGTGCACTCCTGTCCCCCTACGGTGTGCATCTGTCACCTGGCCACAGGTGACCCTGACACTCTTCTCCATTTAATAACCCATAATTTTCTCATAATATGTTTGTCCTACAGCTTATGTGGGGGGTGGGGTAAAAAATAAAAAAATAAAAAAATAAAAAATTATAAACTCCTAGTGTCTAAATTCCCCTTTTACCCCTCTTCTCAAATATATTAATCAAGTAGAATTGTAGTTCCTAATTACCTACATTACTCCCTTACCCTCAATCCTTAACCCTTGTGTCTTATTGTGTCCTTATTCTCACTCTCCTATTACCTCCCTTTTGCTCATGATTATAGATCTATAAATATATAGTGTGTATTTATTTATTTTTGTGTTCTTATATATATCATTATTTCACCTACTCCCCTTTGTGCATTCCTTCCCTCTCTCCTCCAATTTCTCCCCTCCCCTCCTCCCCTTTATATATTCCCACCCTTACCCTCCCCCCAACTCCATTACGTGAAGCTGATCGTGTTCTATTTAGTGAAGAAAAAAAAATAAAAATAAAAGAACCCATAACATGGGTTTATTTGTAATAATATTTAGTGACACAAAAAAAAAAAGGGGGGGAACCCCAACCATGGGTAGCGGTATAGCAGTAGTTACCACCCGCCATGTTCCCTCACAATCTCACCCTAAACCCCACAATTATTCATCAATCAATTGTCCCCTTGAAAAAAAAAAAAAAAAAATCAAAAAAAAAAAAACAATCAAACAAAAAAAAAAAAAAAAAAAACACACACATCAACCATAATGTTCCCTTCCCTTTCCCATCCCACAATGATTTAATTCGGTTATATATTATGGTATCATTATTTTATGGTATTTGGGGCCCTGAGAAAAAAAAAAAAAAGGGGGGGAGGGGGGGGGGAAGGGGTATATTACCCCTTTTTCCCCTTAATTTAATTCGACTAGACCTCTCTATAATTGTCCCTGACATTAATTAATTGGGGGTATATATTCCCTCTAACCCCAACATAACCAACATAACCAACATAACAAAATTTGTTTTACCAATTTCAATATAAGTTCCAATATAAAGGGCTCTATTTAAAAAAAAAAAAAGGAAAGAAGAGAGAGAGAGAAAAAAAAAAAAAAAGAGGGGAGGGGAGGTGGGGGGAAATTTACCCACGTCGTATCCTCTTTCTATATATCTTTCTATATTACTTTTTTTATTTTATTTCCCCCCCCCACTCTCTCCATCCCTCTCTCTGATTATGTATTCTGCCCAGATCTCTTAGGGTCCCTCTTATTCCTCATCTGCTTGGGATATCGGCGGTGTCCTCCCAATGTCAGTAATACCTCGCCGTATTGGACCCGGTATAGGTTTTAACCAGTTAGGGATCGGGATAGCGTCCATCTCCAGGAAAACAAACAGTCCTGGTAAGTCCGTGGGGCTAGATATAAAAAAGGAAGCAGGACCCTTCTTCACAGTTAATGCAATCGGAAATCCCCATCTATATGTATATCCCTTTTGCCTGATCTTATCCAGTAATGGGCGCAATAATGCTCTCCGTTGTAATGTAGCTCTGGATAAGTCAGCTAATATTTTTACTGGGGTTCCCTTAAAGTCAATGTCTCCTGCTTCCCATGCCCCACGGAGGATCATCTCCCTGTGGGGGTAGTGTAACAAGCGACATATAACATCTCTGGGTCTTTTTAGATCTTTAGAGCGAGGTCCCAGGGCTCTATGTACCCTTTCAAACTCCAATTCTGCTGGGGTCACTGAGACAGCTAATTGCTGGCAAATTGTCAAAACCACAGATTGTAATGACTCCTGACCTGTCTCCTCTGGTATTCCCCTCAGCCGTAGATTATTGCGACGACTCTGATCTTCCAGCTGTTCCAAATGTAATTGTGATAGTGAGACTTGTAGGGCTTGTAGATCTTGCGTCTGCTCCAACTGGGATACTCTTTTCTCCAGGTTAGTTGATAATCTTTCACCTATAGAGACCCTCTCTGTAAGCGCTTCTACCTCCGTTCGGATAGCTTGTATATCTCTGCGATGTGCTTCCTCCACACGGAGGATTAGTGCCTCCATATCAGCTCGAGTGGGAAGTGCCTCCATATCTGCTCTGGTTGGTAGAGCCTGGATGAGAGCTCTAATGTCCCCTTCCCCCGGTATAGATGGTCTAATCGCCTGCTTCTCCTGCAGGCTCAGCTGAAGGGGGGGACGGACGGAGGTTTCCACCGCCGCCAAAGAAACCGGAACCAGAGGAGCCGTCATAGCTGGTTCTATGTGGATAATGCTCTGGGAGGAGATGGTGGTGTAAGGTCAGACACAAACGGAGCTCCTAATACCCTCCAGCTGAGCGGCCGGTAATGCTGTAGCTTATCCCGGTATGAGCACCCGAGGACGGGGAGAGGAGAAGCGTACTCAGAGAGCAGCAAAATCCCATTCAGACATTGCTACCATAGAGAGCTATTTCCTGGGTACAAGATCTGCTGTTGCACGGAGCCGAGCAAAAGAAACCCTTCCTGGTCTATTTAACCACTTAAGCCCCGGACAAATGTGGGCCATTATGACCAGGCCCCTTTTTGCGATTCGGCGCTGAATCGCTTTAACTGACAATTGCGCGGTCGTGCGACGTGGCTTCCAAACAAAATTGATGTCCTTTTTTCCCCACAAATAGAGCTTTCTTTTGGTGGTATTTGATCACCTCTGCGGTTTTTATTTTTTGCGCTATAAACAAAAATAAAGCGAACATTTTGAAAAAAAGGACATATTTTTTACTATTTGCTATAAAAAATATCCCCAAAAAATATATAAAAAAACATTTTTTTTCCTCAGTTTAGGCAGATACGTATTCTTCTACATATTTTTGGTAAAAAAAAAATCGTAATCGGCGTTTATTGATTGGTTTGCGCAAAAATTATAGCGTTTTTCAAAATAGGGGATAGTTTTAAGGCATTTTTATTTTTTTATTTTTTTACTAGTAATGGCGGCAATCAGCGTTTTTTTTTCATGACTGCGACATTATGGCGGACACATCGGACATTTTTGACACATTTTTGGGACCATTGTCATTTTCACAGCGATCAGTGCAATAAAAATGCACTGGTTACTGTGAAAATGACACTGGCAGTGAAGGGGTTAACTACTAGGGGTGCTGGAGTGGTTAAGTGTGCCTAGGGGAGTGTTTACTACTGTGTGGGGGCGTGGCTAGTACTAACACGTCACCGATATCCGCTCTGATTACACAGAGCGAAGATCGCTGACATTGTCAGTAGAGGAGCGGGGAGATGTTGTGTTTACACACACATCTCCCCGCTCCGAGCCTCCGTGAGACGATCGCGGGGATCCCCGCGGCGATCGAGTCCGCGGGACCCGCGGTCCCACTCACGGTGAAGGCAGGGGGGTCGCGGGCGCGCCCCAGACGTCGGCAGTTAAAGGGCCACGTACAGGTACGTGATTGTGCCTGTACGAGCCTTTCTGCCATCGTATATATACAGTGAGGGGTCCTTAAGTGGTTAAGCCTGCTGCTGGAGCTGCTCATTGCTGGATTATCTCTTCAGTCTCCTGTGTACCTTGACCTTGTCTCCTGATCCGTGCTTATCCGTTGTGACCCGGCTTGCCTTGACTTCGCTTCCTGATCTCCTGTGTTTGACCCTCGGCCTGCTTATGGACTCTGCTTCTGCTTCCTGACCACCCGGCTTGACCCTCGGCTTGTACCTGGACCCTGCACGTGTATGACCTTGGCTCGCCCCTGTATATGCTCTGGACTGCTCTCCTGTATTTGACTCCCGGCCTGGCTTCCGATATCTCCGTTCATCTGAATATAACAAGCTCAGTTCTGCCTGCCTCAGCCATCCCTCAGTGGCTGAGCTCAACAGACTGCAAGCAAACACCTGGCCAACCGTGCTTCTGTGGGCTCCGCGCTCCCTGTTCCCAACTCCAGGGTCGCGCTGCACTCAGCCGCAAGGAGAGCCCTCTTAGCATCTCGATCTCCATACTCGTTCCTGACAGTATAATCCAGCCATGTCAGAGATCGACAGAGGCGCTTCCCCTATAGAGGCTGTGTGCCAGCAGATCACCACACTTACCCAAACAGTGCAAAGACTACAAGACGCCCATGAGCAATTAGAGGGTCACCTGCACCACTGGTCTTCCGATCCTATACCTCCTGATCCAAGACCTACCTCCAGTTGTACTTTCTCTGCTGTAATGTCCCAGGAGCAGGGATGAGCCGAACACCCCCCTGTTCGGTTCGCACCAGAACCTGCGAACAGCCTGAATGTTCGTGTGAACTTTAGAACCCTATTAAATACAATGGACTCGAACGTTTGAAATCAAAAGTGCTAATTATAAAGGCTAATATGAAAGTTATTGTCCTAAAAAGTGTTTGGGGACCCAGGTTCTGCCCCAGGGGACATGTATCAATGCAAAAAAAGTTTTAAAAACTGCCGTTTTTTTCGGGAGCAGTGATTTTAATAATGCTTAAAGTGAAACAATAAAAGTGAAATATTCCTTTAAATATCGTACCTAGTGGGGGTGTATAGTATGCATGTAAAGTGGCGCTGGTTTCCCGTGCTTAGAACTGTCCCTGCACAAAGTGTCATTTCTGAAGGAAAAAAAGTCATTTAAAACTCACTCGCGGCTATAATGAATTGTCGGCTCCCGGCAATACATAGAAAAGTCATTGATAAAAAAAAAAAAAAACGTGGGGGTCCCCCCGAATTCAATTACCAGGCCCTTCGGGTCTGGAATGGATATTAAGGGGAACCCTGCCGCAAATTAAAAAAAAATGCGTGCGGTTCCCCCCAAATATCCATACCAGGCCCTTCAGGTACGGTTCAGGAGGGAGGGGGGGCCGCTCTCTCGTCCCCTCCTATTTTCCTGCGGCCTGCCAGGTTGCGTGCTCGGATAAGGGTCTGTCTGGATTTTTGGGGGTACTCCACGCCAGTTTTTTTTAAATATGGGGTGGAGTTCCCCTTAAAATCCTTTCCAGACCTGAAGGGCTTGGTATGGATATTTGGGGGAACTGCACGCATTTTTTTTAAATTTGCGGCAGGGTTCCCCTTAATATCCATTCCAGACCTGAAGGGCCTGGTAATTGAATTTGGGGCACCCCCACGCTTTTTTTTTTATCAATGACTTTTCTATGTATTGCCGGGAGCCGACAATTCATTAATAGCCGCGAGTGAGTTTAAATTACTTTTTTTTCCTTCAGAAATGACACTTTGTGCAGGGACAGTTCTAAGCACTCATAGAAAAGTAATTGATAATACAAAAAAAAAGCGTACCAGGCCCTTCAGGTCTGGAATGGATATTAAGGGGAACCCTGACGCAAATTAAAAAAAAAATGCGTGCGGTTCCCCCAAATATCCATACCAGGCCCTTCAGATCTGGTATGGATTTTAAGGGGAACTCCACCACAAATTTAAAAAAAAATGGCGTGGAGTCCCCCAAAAAATCCAGACCAGACCCTTTATCTGAGCACGCAACCTGGCAGGCCGCAGGAAAAGAGGGGTGGATGAGAGAGCGCCCCCCCTCCCTCCTGAACCTATCAGGCCACATGCCCTCAACATGGGGAGGATGTCCCCATGTTGATGGGGACAAGGGCCTCATCCCCACAACCCTTGCCCGGTGGTTGTGGGGGTCTGCGGGCGGGGGGCTTATCGGAATCTGGAAGACCCCTTTAACAATGGGGACCCCCAGATCCCGGCACCCCCCTATGTGAAATGGTAATGGGGTACAAATGTACCCCTACCATTTCACAAAGAAAGTGTCAAAAATGTTAAAAATTACAATAGACGGTTTTTGACAATTCCTTTATTAATGTCTTCTCTTTTCTTCCATCTTCTTCTTTTCTCTATTCGGGTTTCTTCCTCCATCTTCATCTTCCTTCTTCCTTCGGTGTTCTCGTCCGCATCTTGCTCCGGCTTCTTGCTCCCCTGCTTCTTTCTTCGGCTGCTCCGTTTGAATTGGAGGTTCCCGCTGTGTGATGCTTCAAGTCTTCAGTTCTCCTCTTGGTCCGCTGCCACTCGGTGACCCCGCCCCCTCTGACACACATGGATTTCACGGGGACTTTCCCGTGGTGTCAGAGGGGGGCGGGGCCACCGGGTGGCAGTGGGCCCAGAGGAGAACTGAAGAACTGAAGCGTCACACAGCGGGAACCTCCAATTCAAATGGAGCGGCCGAAGAAAGAAGAAGGGGAACAAGAAGCCGGAGCAAGATGCGGACGAGAACACCGAACACCGAAGGAAGAAGGAAGATGAAGATGAAGATGAAGATGAAGAAGAAGATGGAGGAAGAAACCTGAATGGAGAAAAGAAGAAGATGGAAGAAGAAGATGGAAGAAGAAGATGGAAGAAGATGGAAGAAAAGAGAAGACATTAATAAAGGAATTGTCAAAAACCGTCTATTGTCATTTTTAACATTTTTGACACTTTCTTTGTGAAATGGTAGGGGTACATTTGTACCCCATTACCATTTCACATAGGGGGGGCGGGATCTGGGGGTCCCCTTTGTTAAAGGGGTCTTCCAGATTCCGATAAGCCCCCCGCCCGCAGACCCCCACAACCACAGGGCAAGGGTTGTGGGGATGATGCCCTTGTCCCCATCAACATGGGGACATCCTCCCCATGTTGAGGGCATGTGGCCTGGTATGGTTCAGGAGGGAGGGGGGCCACTCTCTCGTCCCCCCTCTTTTCCTGCGGCCTGCCAGTTTGTCCTAATTCAATTACCAGGCCCTTCAGGTCTGGAATGGATATTAAGGGGAACCCTGCCGCAAATTTAAAAAAAATGCGTGCGGTTCCCCCAAATATCCATACCAGGCCCTTCAGGTCTGGAAAGGATTTTAAGGGGAACTCCACCCCAATTTTTTTTTAAATGGCGTGGAGTACCCCCAAAAATCCAGACCAGACCCTTTATCCGAGCACACAACCTGGCAGGCCGCAGGAAAAGAGGGGGGCGCGAGAGAGCGGCCCCCCTCCCTCCTGAACCGTACCAGGCCACATGCCCTCAACATGGGAAGGATGTCCCCATGTTGATGGGGACAAGGGCCTCATCCCCACAACCCTTGCCCGGTGGTTGTGGGAGTCTGCGGGCGGGGGGCTTATCGGAATCTGTAAGACCCCTTTAACAAAGGGGACCGCCAGATCCCGGCCCCCCCTATGTGAAATGGTAATGGGGTACAAATGTACCCCTACCATTTCACAAAGAAAGTGTCAAAAAATTTAAAAATGACTCTAACCTCTTTTTCCTTCTCTTTTTCTTTTTATCCTTCTTTATTTATTTTTTATTATTATTTATCAAGACTTCCTGGAGAAGTGTTATTGGATCCTTTGTACGGGATAATACTTTTTCATTGTTAAACCAATATAGAATAACTTAGGAGATGTATCATTTAGTTCTATTAGATACATTATTTTATCTTTTAATTTATTTATTCATTCTTCTCAAGAAGAGGCTATGATAGTCTTTATTTGAGTCCTTGTGGGAGATTGGGAGTCCTCCCTTTGGGCACAGCATGATCCCTTTTGGGGTGCCTCGGAGGGGCAGGGGCTTCCATCCCTCCAGGGGACATTTCCACTGAGGCCTCTCGATGTAGATTTTGGGTTATGCTCTTTTTTTTAGATATACTAATCAAATTATTACATACCTATTGTTTCTTTTTCTTTCATCTTCTGTAATATATCAGTAATTGGTTTGCTAATTATCCTTATTATCCTTTTCTAGTTTTTGTCCAGGAAGACATTGGTCAATACTGATTTGTATTTTAATTTCTTGTACGTTACCTAATGTATGTATGATGATTTTTTATTTTTATTTATTGAACATCACCTTTTTCGTACATCACGGGACACAGAGCGACTTAGTCATTACTAATGGGTTATATAGTTTTCCTTCAGGTGCTGGCACTGGCAACTTCCAAACCGGAAGTACCCTCCCCTATATAAGCCCCTCCCATCCGGGAGCACCTCAGTTTTTTGCCAGTGTCTAAGGTGTTGGCCAAAGAGTAACATGTGTTTTCACTGGGCTTGCGTACAGGTTCTTTTACGGGCCTTAGTAAGCCGTTCCGGATCCCACCAAAAAAGCTTCATAGCTAAACGGTCGGTACCCGGGCCTTGCAGCAGAAGAGCAAGGTTTTGCCTGTAATGCCTCTCTTAGGAGGGCTGGACCCTGGGATCCAGAGCTCTGGTCATACCCACGACCAAGATGTTGTCTGTGCAGGGTGCTATACAGGTCCAGGGGAGTGGAATCCTTGGGAACCCGGTCCCTGAAGGTTTAATTACAATGCCTGCCGTGATAGGTGAAGTTTGGGCTTCTGTGGACCAAACAGAGTCCTGCGGCGGGGAACAGGTAAGTGGGGGCCCCCAGGAACTTGGTTCTATTGGGGGACCCCCAAGCCTAATTTGTCTTGCTGTCTGTTACCTAACGGTATTCCCGCTAATATCTGTGTATGCCTGTAACTACTGAAAATGTAAAAATTTAATAGTAGTCAAGAAAAAAAAAAAAAAAAGAGGACCGCGGTACCTGTGTTAAACCACTAGAGGCCGCTGTGGTCCATTTTTCTTGTCATGTGGATCTTTGGTTTTCTCAAGTCAAAAGATCCAGGCAGTTGGTAAGTTTCTCTGTGGGAATCCACTTCCTCTGCCCTGTTGCTGCGCTCATCCACCGCACAGGCCCTCCGGCAAAAAGGGCCCTGGCTCCTAGTCCCTGTTTGGTTTTCGAAAAGGGCGCCAATGGTGCACGGGCGCGCGCGCGGGCGCGTGCACGCGCCTCCTATGAAAAAAAAGGGGCGGGGCGGGTGGATGACGCTCGATGCGCGCCACGGCGCTTCTGCGCATGTGCAGGCGTCCCAGCTTGTATAAAGACACAGTACAAGTGTCAGCTGGATGCAAACAGAGCTAGCAACAAACAGTGGCACACAGAGGCGGTTGATGCAGGCATCCCCATAGAAAGGCACTTTAGTGGACACCAGCTGGTATATAGCAGCAACTGTGTTAGACTATTACCAGCAAAATTGGTGTATGACGACGGGAATACCTCAGCTTTGTGCTTAAAGGATATGTCGTCCAGACGCTCCGGAAATAAGTCTTCCAGGAAGCCAAAGGGGTCTCCATCGGGCTCTGAGGATATTGGGCATGCTTGTACTGCACCAATCTCCCCTGAGAATTCAGAGGTCAGTAGCCGTAGAAACCCCGCAGGAGTGCCTGGTGCTGCGGCTGTCCCCAGTCCACCTGCTCCTGTATATATAACAGAGGAGGTTTTATCCTCAACTCTGGGAGGATTGGAAGAGAGATTAACAGCATTGATCGCTGCTTCCCTGTCACAGGGAAAGCGCGTCCGATCTCCGTCTCCTCCTTCAGAGTGCCTGTTAGTGGAGGAACAGCCCCACACAGAGATCGACCTACCTGAAGGGGATCAGGATGAGGTTGATTCAGTTATGGAGGAATCAACAGTGGAAGAACCTTTCTCAGCATCTCAGGCTGAAAGATTATGGGTTCAGTCTCTGACTAACATGGTCCAATCAGCATTTAAAATGCCTCTGGCGGAACCATCAACCACTACGGTTTCCTCGCTGGGGTCGCTAAAAGCTCCCCAGGCTGTCTGTTCCTTCCCAGTCCACCCTTTATTAGAAGGGCTTATTTACCAGGATTGGGAGCATCCTGATAAAATATTTGCTCCCCCCAAGAGATTTCCGGTGATCTATCCCATGGAGGATAAGTTCATAAAAAAATGGAGGGTCCCTACAGTGGACGCAGACATCTCTTCTGTGAACAAATCACTGACATGTCCAGTAGATAATGTTCCAATGTTTAAAGACCCAATAGATAAAAAATTGGAGTCTTTACTAAAATCTGCTTTCTCTACAGCAAGCATGGTGACACAACCTGCGGTAGCAGCGATTGGAGTCTGCCAAGCAGTGAAAGATCAGTTGAAACAAGTCTTAAGGGACTTACCAGATCAGCAGGCTCTTGCCCTAGCTGACCTGCCTAGAGCCTTGTGTTTTGCGGTGGACGCCATAAAGGATACAATCCAACAGGCCTCCCGCTTTACGCTGTCTGTAGTACATATGCGTAGGCTTCTGTGGCTCAAAAACTGGTCTGCTGAAGCTCCCTGTAAGAAACTGCTGGTTAGCTTCCCATTTCATGGAGAACGCTTATTTGGAGAAGTTCTGGACAAATATATCCAGAAAATTTCTGCCGGTAAAAGTTCACTCTTACCGGTTAAGAACAAGAGTAGAAGTCCTTCTTTTAAGAGGCCTACTTCTCCAGTCCCGGGCACGTCGGCTGTGAAACAGTTCCGACGGCCTCCGCGGTCAAATTCAGGGGGCAGAAATCAGGGACAATCACAGGGTAACAAGAAGCCCTGGATCAAGAGAGGTACAAAACCTCCCCCCAAGTCATGAAGCGTTGCCCCCACTCAATCGGGTGGGGGGAAGGGTTCAGTTGTTCACAGAGACCTGGCGGGACACCATCAGAGACAGATGGGTGCTCTCCGCAGTAAGTCTGGGATACAAGCTGGAGTTAAAAGGCACTCCTCCTGCCCAATTTATGAGGTCAAACGTGCCAAGAGATCCCCAGAAGAGAGGATCCCTCCTTCTGGCACTAGAACAACTATTGCTCCAAGGTGTAATCATGAGGGTTCCCCTGGAAGAAAGCGGATTCGGGTTTTACTCGAACCTTTTCACAGTCCCCAAACCAAATGGGAATGTGAGGCCCATATTAAATCTAAAAGGGCTAAACAAGTTCCTAAATATCAGGACTTTTCGGATGGAGTCGATCCGATCGGTGGCCACCGCCCTACAAGGGCAGGAATGGTTAGCCTCGATCGACATAAGGGATGCTTATCTGCATATTCCTATCTTTCCGGCCCACCAGAAATTTCTACGCTTTGCAGTAGAAGGGCGCCATTTTCAGTTCAGAGCCTTACCTTTCGGTCTGGCCACAGCACCACGAGTGTTCACAAAGGTTCTGGCCCCACTATTGGCCAATCTAAGAACACAAGATGTAACGATAATGGCATATCTAGACGACCTGCTACTAATAGACCACTCAGTGGAAAAGCTGGAAGTAGCTATTCACAAGACAATCAAGTATCTGGAATATCACGGTTGGATTATCAACCGGGACAAGTCAGCTCTAAGACCAATCAAAAGTCTGGAATACTTAGGGCTAAGGCTGGATTCAAATCAGAGAAAGATTTTCTTACCTCCAGAGAAGGTGTCATCTTTAAAAGATTTGACCCACTTAGTGGGTACAAAAAGAAAACCATCCATACGCCTGTGCATGAGGCTGCTGGGAAAAATGGTGGCTTCATTCGAAGCAGTACCCTACGGTCAATTCCATTCAAGGAATTTGCAAAGGGCCATACTGTCAGCCTGGAACAAAAAAGTTCAGGCTTTAGACTTACCAATGTCCCTGTCCCCTTCCGTTCGCAAGAGCCTCCATTGGTGGTTGGTGCCCCAGAATCTGGAAAAAGGGAAACCCTTCAGTCCGGTTTCTTGGAAGGTGGTCACTACAGATGCCAGCCTCATAGGCTGGGGGGCAGTACTGGAGCAATGGTCTCTCCAGGGCAAGTGGTCAGAAGCAGAAAAGGCCCTGCCCATCAATCTCTTAGAGATACGAGCAGCCCGGTATGCCCTAGTAGCATGGACATCCAAACTCCAAGGGTCCCCTGTCAGAATTCAATCAGACAATGCCACAGCAGTGGCATATATCAATCACCAGGGTGGCACCAGGAGTCGTGCAGCCCAGAGGGAAGCAAATTGCATCCTGGAGTGGGCAGAAAGATATGTCCCAGCCATATCCGCGGTTTTCATCCCAGGAGTGGAAAATTGGAGAGCGGACTTTTTAAGTCGCCAACAATTATGCCCGGGGGAATGGTCTCTTCACCCCAAGGTTTTCCAGGCAATATGCCAGCGGTGGGGAACACTGGATATAGATCTGCTAGCATCCAGATTCAACGCAAAGGTGGACAGGTTTGTGTCTCGCACAAGGGATCCCCTAGCTTGCGGCTCGGATGCCCTAGTGTTCCCTTGGGATCAGTTCAAGCTGATATATGCATTCCCACCGCCACAATTGTTACCGCGATTAATCCGCAGAATCAGGGTAGAAAAGAAACCAGTGATTCTGGTGGCTCCAGCGTGGCCCCGAAGGGCATGGTACGCGGAGATTGTAAAAATGTCAGTGAGGAGTCCTTGGACCCTCCCACATCGTCCGGACCTGCTGTCGCAAGGACCGATATACCACCCTTCCTTACCAGCCCTAGGTTTGACGGCCTGGCTATTGAAGCCCACATTCTGAAAAAGAGAGGGCTCTCTAATTCTGTGGTATCTACCATGATCAATGCCAGGAAGCCGGTATCCAGGCAGATCTATTATAGGATCTGGAAGGCGTACATTACGTGGTGTGAGGCCAAGAAATGGCATCCACGTAAGTACATGATAGGTAGGATTTTGGACTTCCTACAGTGGGCTGTAGATAGGAAGCTGGCCTTGAGTACTATCAAGGGTCAGATTTCGGCCTTGTCAATATTTTTTCAAAGGCCCTTGGCTTCGCATTCACTAGTCAAAGCTTTCATACAAGGAGTGATGCGTATTAGCCCTCCGGTTAGTGTTCCCATATGTCCATGGGACTTAAACCTGGTTCTGTTGGTTCTACAGAAACAACCGTTTGAACCATTGCAACACATTTCCTTGGTTCTTCTCACCAGGAAATTGATTTTCTTAGTAGCCATTTGTTCGGCTAAAAGAGTATCGGAATTAGCCGCCTTGTCCTGTAAGGAGCCATATCTGGTTGTCCATAAGGACAGAGTAGTATTACGTCCTCATCCAGCCTTTCTTCCTAAGGTGGTATAGAGGTTTCATTTGAACCAAGACGTGGTTCTTCCTTCTTTTTTCCCCAAACCTAGCTCGGTAGAGGAAAAGTTATTACATTCTTTGGATGTAGTAAGAGCAGGTAAAGCTTATCTAAAAGCCACTGCTCAGATTCGCAGAACGGATACTTTGTTTATTCTGCCAGAAGGCCCCAGAAAGGGTCAGGCAGCATCCAAATCTACTTTAGCCAAGTGGATTCGACAGGTCATAATACAAGCCTATGGCTTGAGAAAGAGACCGCCTCCATTCAAAGTTAGGGCGCACTCCACAAGAGCAGTTGGAACTTCATGGGCAGTGCATCACCAGGCCTCCCTGGCTCAAGTATGTAAGGCCGCAACATGGTCTTCGGTACACACGTTTACTAGATTCTACCTGGTAGACGTTAGAAGTCAGGAGGATGTCGCCTTTGGGCGCAGTGTGTTGCAGGCCGCAAAAGATCCTCATGCCTGATGGCGCCCAGCTTATGTATCCCTCCCCTCATTTGGCATTGCTTTGGGACGTCCCATTAGTAATGACTAATGCCCCATACACACGATCACTTTTAATGTCATTTTTAAAACTGACGTTTTTCTTGTCATTTTTTTTCTTGTTTCCTCTCAAGCCTGTCTTGCGTACACACCATCATTTTAAAAAATGTTCAAGAAAAGCGCAGTGACGTACACCACGTACGACGGCACTATAAAGGGGAAGTTCCGTTCGAATGGCGCCACCCTTCATGTTAGTAAAGTTTGTTGAGAGACGATTCGCTCTTTTCAGTCTAGTGCTTTTCAGTCCGTTACAGCATGACGGATGTGCTATCTCCATTACGAACGCTAGTTTTACCAGAACGAGCGCTCCCGTATCATACTTGATTCTGAGCATGCGCATTTTTTTTCACGTCGTTAAAGCATACACACTATCGTTTTTCACGTCGTTAAAAAAAACGACATGAAAAACGACGTGAAAAAAGAGAGCATGTTCGAAATTTTTAATGCCCGTTTTTCACGTCGTTAAAAATGCTCTGGAGCATACACACGATCATTTTTAATGGCCATTTTTTTTAATGGCATTTTTAACGGCATGAAAAACGATCGTGTGTACGGGGCATTAGTCGCTCTGTGTCCAGTGATGTACGAAAAAGAAAAAGGGATTTTTATAACAGCTTACCTGTAAAATCCTTTTCTTGGAGTACATCACGGGACACAGAGCTCCCACCCCTCTTTTTGGGACACTTATTGCTTTGCTACAAAACTGAGGTGCTCCCGGATGGGAGGGGCTTATATAGGGGAGGGTACTTCCGGTTTGGAAGTTGCCAGTGCCAGCACCTGAAGGTAAACTATATAACCCATTAGTAATGACTAAGTCGCTCTGTGTCCCGTGATGTACTCCAAGAAAAGGATTTTACAGGTAAGCTGTTCTAAAAATCCCTTTATTACATACCTATCGTTTCTTTTTCTTTCATCTTCTGTAATATATCAGTAATTGGTTTGCTAATTTTCCTTATTATCCTTTTCTAGTTTTTCTCCAGGAAGACATTGGTCAATACTGATTTGTATTTTAATTTCTTGTACGTTACCTAATGTATGTATGATGATTTTTTATTTTTATTTATTGAAAATAAAATACTTTGAAAGTAAAATTTTAAAAATGACAATAGACGGTTTTTGACAATTCCTTTATTAATGTCTTCTCTTTTCTTCCATCTTCTTCCTTCTTCTTCCATCCTCTTCTTTTCTCCATTCGGGTTTCTTCCTCCATCTTCCTCTTCATCTTCATCTTCCTCTTCATCTTCATCTTCCTTCGGTGTTTTCATCCGCATCTTGCTCCGGCTTCTTCTTCCCCTTCTTCTTTCTTCGGCCGCTCCGTTTGAATTGGAGGTTCCCGCTGTGTGACGCTTCAGTTCTTCAGTTCTCCTCTGGGTCCGCTGCCACCCGGTGGCCCCGCCCCCTCTGACACCACGGGGAAAGTCCCCGTGAAATCCATGTGCGTCAGAGGGGGCGGGGTCACCGGGTGCCAGCGGACCAAGAGGGGAACTGAAGAACTGAAGCGTCACACAGCGGGAACCTCCAATTCAAGCGGAGCGGCCAAAGAAGAAAGAAGGGGAAGAAGAAGCCGGAGCAAAATGCGGACGAGAACACCGAAGGAAGATGAAGATGAAGATGAAGATGAAGATGAAAATGAAGATGAAGATGGAGGAAGAAACCCGAATGGAGAAAAGAAGAAGATGGAAGAAGGAAGAAGATGGAAGAAAGGATAAGGCATTAATAAAGGAATTGTCAAAAACCGGCTATTGTCATTTTTAACATTTTCGACACTTTCTTTGTGAAATGGTAGGGGTACAATGTACCCATTACCATTTCACACAGGGGGGGGCGGGATCTGGGGGTCCCCTTTGTTAAAGGGGTCTTCCAGATTCCGATAAGCCCCCCGCCCGCAGACCCCCACAGCCACCGGGCAAGGGTTGTGGGGATGAGGAGGATTACACTGTGGACTTCCGCACATGGGCCGCAGACACATGTTGGAATCAAGCTGCCCTAAAGTACCAATATCGTCTGGCCCTATCAGAGTCCCTCAAGGACGAGCTGGCCAGGGTAGCAATCCCGGATACCTTGGAGGGCCTCATCCAGTTAGCCATACAACTGGACAGACGCCTACGTAAACATCTATTCCAGAAGTCTCAGACTCTCCAATCAGCTCAAGGACTGCCAGAATCCTCTTTTTCTCTCGCATCCAGTCCACCCATACCTGAAGTCAAGCCCAGACAGATGGGCCTGTTTCACCCTGCTCTATCACCTAAGGAAAGACTCTACTGTCGAAAGGCGAGCCTTTGCTTTTACTGTGGAGACAATGGCCATTTCTTACAAAATTGCCACCTCAGGACGAAGAAACCATTCTTCAAACCCCCAGTACATTGTCAAGTGGCAGGACTTACCTCATCTCACCCTGTCCTCGCTATCTCCCTATCGGTGGCCAGGGAAGAGATCCGGCTTTCAGCCACCATTGACTCTGGGACCTGTAGCTGCTTCCTAGACATCAACTTGGCCAAAGGACTTGGAATTCCCCTTGTTACCAAGAAGCAGCAGTTAACAGTTCATTTGGCTGATGGATCTCTACCCAGTTCAGGACTGATTACCCATGAGACCCTGCCAATCCCTATGACAACCAGCTCTGGCCACAAGGAACTGGTACGTTTCAATGTTTTGTGCTCTCCTCTGTTTCCGGTCATTCTGGGAGTCCCCTGGTTACGAGCACACAACCCTTACATCGACTGGCTGAAGAATGAAGTGCTGTTTTCATCTGCTTATTGTCAGCATAATTGTCTGCCCCCTGGCCCTAAGGACTTTACCAGCTGCCTTACCATACAACCTGTTTCTAGTCCCAACCCTCATGTACCCTCTGCCTACCTAGAATTTCTGGATGTATTCGACAACTTCATATTCGACAAGAAGGGAGCAGACTCCCTTCCACCTCATCGTCCCTATGACTGCCCTATTGACTTGCTCCCAGGCTCTGAAATTCCCTTTGGTTGTATCTTCCCTTTATCAGAGACTGAACTCGAAACATTACGACTCTATGTCGATGAAAACCTGGAAAAGGGATTCATTCGTCCCTCTTCTTCCCCTGCAGGTGCTGGCATCTTTTTTGTCGAAAAAAAGGATAAAACGCTTAGGCCTTGCATAGACTACCGAGATCTGAATAAAATCACTATCAAAAATCGCTATCCACTCCCTCTCATCCCGGAACTCTTCCAACGATTCCGTTCTGCTCGAGTTTTCTCCAAACTGGACTTACGAGGTGCTTATAATCTGGTTCGCATTCAAGAGGGGGATGAGTGGAAAACAGCTTTCCAAACTCGTTTTGGACATTTTGAATATTTGGTGATGCCTTTTGGCCTCTGCAATGCTCCAGCCACGTTCCAGCACTTTGTGAACGACATTTTCCGAGACCATCTTGACAACTTCCTATTGTATACCTGGATGACATCCTTGTCTTCTCAGCCACGCTGGAGATTCATCGAGTGCACATGAAAAAGGTACTAACTATTCTAAGAACGCATGGACTATATGTAAAAGCCGAAAAATTTGACTTTGAGAAAGAATCTATCCAGTTTTTGGGTCTTGTCATATCTACGGAAGCGATCATGGAATGGCCTGTCCCCTCCGACAAGAAGGGTGTTCAAAGTTTTATCGGCTTTTTAAACTTTTACAGATGATTTATTAAGAACTTTTCAGCCATTATATCACCCATTACCCAACTAACCGGTTTGCATTCCAGATTCCAGTGGTCCCCGGAGGCTCAGGCAGCTTTCGACAGACTTAAAACAGTGTTTGTTTCAGCACCAGTTCTTCAGCATCCTGACCCTGCATTGCCCTACATTTTGGAAGTCGATGCCTCCAAAGTGGCCACAGGAGCTATTCTTTCTCAACGACAGGGACCCAAATTATTGTTACATCCTGTAGCCTTTTCCTCTCAAAAAATGACACAACCGGAAAGAAATTCTGAGGTCGGAGATCGGGAGCTTTTGGCCATCAAAACAGCCCTGGAAGAGTGGAGATATTTACTTGAAGGTGCAGCACATCCCATTATGATCTTTACCGATCATAAAAATTTTGAATATCTGAGGACTGCAAAACATTTGAGACCGTGTCAAGCGCAGTGAGCGTTATTCTTTTCGAGATTCAATTTCCACATCTCGTTTCATCCCGGATCTAAGAATGGAAAGGCGGATGCTCTGTCTCGGATGTTCCCAGACACCCCTGAAGAAACCACTCCTGACACAATCCTGTCCACACAAAATTTCCTTCTGATTCAGCCAGACCTAAAAGCATCCATTGTACAAGCCTCTCTTCAGTGCTCAGAGTCGGAAATTTCTACATTAAGGAGTCACAAGGGATTTCTGTGGCATCAGGAAAAAATCTTGAAAAAAATTCACGATCACCAGCTGGCCGGGCATTTCGGGGTCCGGAAGATGATCGACCTTGTCCAATGTTACCTATGGTGGCCTTCCCTAAGATCAGACTGTAAAAAATATGTTGAGTCCTGTTTGGTTTTCCAGCATAACAAGGGTCCCAAGACCAGGTCTTGGGGTCTATTAAGACCCTTA
Source organism: Rana muscosa (assembly GCA_029206835.1). Classification (NCBI taxonomy): domain Eukaryota; kingdom Metazoa; phylum Chordata; class Amphibia; order Anura; family Ranidae; genus Rana; species Rana muscosa. The sequence goes on along the minus strand of CM055118.1, from coordinate 360,958,332 downwards.
CCAATTCCAGAGCAGCCTTGGAAAAACATTTCTATGGACTTCATAGTCGATCTCCCTCCATCAGAGAACTTTACAACAATCTTGGTAGTAGTGGACCGACTATCAAAGATGGCCTACTTCCTGCCCATGCTTGGCACCCCCTGGACACGGCAACATTTTTTATCAAGGAGATAGTCAGACTTCATGGGTTACCCGAAAATATAGTCTCCGATAGAGGGGTTCAATTCACATCTGGTTTCTGGAAGAATCTTTGTAAGATCTTGTCAATTGACTTATGTCTTTCGTCTGCTTACCACCCTCAAAGTAATGGCCAAACAGAAAGAACGAACCAGACATTAGAGCAATACCTGCGGTGCTTCTGCTCTTTCTCCCAAGATGACTGGGTCTCCTTGCTACCTTGTGCTGAGTTTTCATACAATAATACCATACACACGGCCACCAATCAGTCGCCCTTTTGGGCAAACTATGGCTTTCACCCATCCTTTCTTCCCAACACCATTAATGAATCTCCGGTACCAGCCGTTCAGGATAGGGTAAACTTCTTCCAAACCAATTACCGAATCCTTCAAGAGACCATGCGAAAGGCTCAGGAAGACTTCAAGAAACAACCTGACAGGGTAAAAAGAGAGGGAATCCCATCTACAAGGTGGGTGACAAGGTATGGCTGTCCTCTATTAACCTCAGACTTTCTTGCCCCTCCAGGATGCTTGGTCCAAGGTTTGTGGGTCCATTTGAGATCAAGAAGGAAGTGAACCCTGTGGCTTTTGAACTCCCATTACCGGCCTCCTACAAGATCCATCCGGTGTTCCACGTCTCCCTTCTGAAACCAGCTGTGCCAAGTCCATTTCCAGGAAGAGAGGAGTTGCCACCTCCACCAGTTATCGTAGGTAACGATACCGAATATGAAGTTGAAGCCATCCTAGATTGCCGGAAAAGAGGTAGGCAGACTCAATTTCTTGTTAAATGGAAGGGGTATTCTTCAGAGGAAAATTCTTGGGAACCAATGGATAATTTACATGCTCCAAGACTTTTGCAAAATTTCCGCAACAGGTACCCAGAAAGATGGTCTAGGTTGGGCATCCAGAGGCTGCCCCTCGGGGGGGGGCACTGTCAGGGAAATAGCCAAAGAAGGACTGGCAATTCCGCCCAAGACAATCATGGCTGCCATGGTGCACAGCATGACTAAGGTGGGCGGTACTTTCTCCTTGTAACCTGAACAGATCACATGACTAACTTCCTGGTCTATTTAAGCCTGCTGCTGGAGCTGCTCATTGCTGGATTATGTCTTCAGTCTCCTGTGTACCTTGACCTTGTCTCCTGATCCGTGCTTATCCGTTGTGACCTGGCTTGCCTTGACCTCACTTCCTGATCTCCTGTGTTTGACCCTTGGCCTGCTTCTGGTCTCTGCTTCTGCTTCCTGACCACCCAGCTTGACCCTCGGCTTGTACCTGGACCCTGCACGTGTATGACCTTGGCTCGCCCCTGTATATGCTCTGGAGTGATCTCCTGTGTTTGACCCCTGGCCTGGCTTCCGATATCTCCGTTCATCTGAATATAACAAGCTCAGTTCTGCCTGCCTCAGCCATCCCTCAGTGGCTGAGCTCATCAGACTGCAAGCAAGCACCTGGCCAACCGTGCTTCTGTGGGCATCATGCTCCCTGTTCCCAACTCCAGGGTCGCGCTGCAAGGGGAGCCCTCTTAGCATCTCGATCTCCATACTCGTTCCTGACAGCTATATTACATAAAATGGGCCTCGGAGAGGATGATAACTGCCCCAGATGTGCCAGAGACCATGGGGACCTTATCCACTTGTTATGATGGTGCCCCAAACTGCACCTCTATTGGAGGAGGGTTCTTAAAACCCTAAATGAGGTATTCCTAGTTAAGGTTCCACAAGACCCTAAAGTCTCTATCTTAGGCATTATGGACGATCTACCACTTGAAGATAATCCGAAAAAAGCCATTGGTAGACCCCTTTTCTAGGCCCGTAAACGTATCCTCCACCATTGGAAGGCAATCAAACCTCCTAAGTTAAGTGAATTGATAGCTCAGATGGGATCCACTTTGCGTTTGGAGAAATATATATATCAACACAATGGCCGCCAGGGGAAGTTTGACTTGTTATGGACTCCTTGGTTGAATACCCCAGGGCTGTCCTCACTTGAATTGGTGATGGACAGGCTGCTTCTTTAAGATGTGTGTTAGAAGGTCACGGGTGAGAGGTATAACTGTATACAAACAGACCATTATCTAGTTCTGTCTAAGGGAACGCTATTGAGACCTGGTTGGTCATATATCTACAGTATGTTGGTTTATGGAATGTGAGAGACTTTTTAGTGTTTTCAAGTTTTTATTATTCCAATGTTCAATGGAATGACTGTTTTCTTTTTGCATATGTATGTAACCTTTTTTTATTATATAAGTCAATAAACATCCTTTTTGAGAAAAAAATAATACAACTGGCTATATTTTCACACACAAACATAACATGAAAGACACATACACAATAATACATTTAGGTGTAATATATACTTTAAGCTATTGCCTTTTAAAACGTGATGATTTTCAGCACTGCTATCAGCTCAGAACTCCTAGAAACCATTGGGACTGTGGAGGAAACATCTAAAGGCTGCAGAAGTCTTATCTGAAGTGGTCTTTATGGACGAGTCGAGTAAAAAACAAAAAACAAAATTCTCTCAGATGAAAACAAAGTCAAAAATTGGCAGAATGTATTTTTGATCATGAGTTTTTAGTATGTTAATAATATCTTAAAAAAATATTGTTCCTCCCTACTAATGTGTGTTTTATCATTTAAAATCACATTGTTAAATATTTTATATCTCCTCATATTATTCCTCAAGGTTTGCATTTGTTCTTTTCAAATAGCACAAATTCTCTTTTCCTGTGTTATGACACATTCAGTTTGCACTGTTTCATTATAACTCTTTATATAAATTGTCCCATATGTGCTCCATAGAAACCACTTCTTAATTTTGCATAAGCTATCTTGATGTCTTTATTTCGAAGGATGTATATAACAGCATTAAGTAAAGGAACCAGCACAGTGTAGAGCATGGAGAGGACTTTTCTGGTGGTGCTCGACTCTGAAGTTGGAAACTCATACATAGCTAGAAGAGTCCCATAAAAAATGACCACAACAGAAAGGTGAGAACTGCATGTGGATATAGCTTTCTGTCTCCCGCTAACAGAAGGAATCCTAAAAATGGTGACTACAATGTATGTGTAAGATATGATGATAGCTACAAATGGACAGATAATGACTGGTATGCCAAAGGATGTTGCTTCCATTTTAATTTCTGATGTATCTGAACAAATAAGTTGGACGATAGGCTCAAGGTCACAGAAGAAATGATCAATTATGTTGAAACCACAGAAACTGGCTTGCCAAATTTTCTCTATCAACAGTGTAGGTGGTATGAAACCTAAGAGCCAGCATAGGATGATTAACACCAGGCAAAGCCTAGGAGTCATTATAGCAGTATAATGTAAAGGGTTACCGATGGCGAGATACCGATCATAAGCCATAGCAGTTAGAAGATAACATTCCAGACTTTCCAATGCAGAAAATATATAAAACTGAACGAGGCAGCTTATAAATGAAATATTGCCACCATCATTGAATATGACACAAAGGGTATTTGGCATAATGCATGTGCTCACCATAATGTCGGAAATGGTGAGTTGGGTGAGAAAGAAGTACATTGGGGTGTGGAGGTTCTTGCTGAAGGAAACCAGCACGATAATCAGGACATTAACACAAACTGTAACTGAATAGATCATCAAAAGAAGACAAAACACAACTATTTTAAAGTGGCAGAGTCCGGGGAACCCCAAAAGAACAACTTTTGTTATATTAAAATTGTTATACATATTCTGAAACAAAAACAAAATGCAGATATATATATACACAGATACTCCTCGTTTAATGACTTACGTGTTTAACGACCACTCGGACATACGACCAGCTCTTCCCACCCGAACGACACGCTGTACATCATTGTATTGTACAATAAAGTATAGAATTTTCATTTGTGTTCCTTACTTATGAAAATTTAAACAACGTTATTGAGCTGGAGTTTTGTGTTTAGACCTTTTTTTCACAATACAATACAGTAGTTAGGAATGCTTAAAATATTAATTACTTGTGGCTCCTCGTTTAACGAATAATTTGTTTAACGACCTGGTCATTGGAACGGAACCTGGTCTGTAAGTGAGGAGAGCCTGTATATACACTTTGATAGATAATTTTTCTGCTGTTAGAATTCCCGCCAACATCATTCAACTCACTTCCTCATCTTGGACCGACCCCAGCCTGTGATTTAACCACTTGAAGACTGAGCCTTTTTCTGACATTTGTTGCCTACAATTTAAAATGAGTATTTTTTTTGTCAGATTTTTTTTTTTCCATGAAATTTTTATTAAAGTTTTCAGGTTTACAGAGATCACAAAAAAGGTTACAAAGGGTAAATGGCAATGTACAAAATTTGCGTGCAAAATATAACATACCTTAGAACATTGACAGTAGCAAATAGTTACAAACTGACGCGTACCTGATGGTTGTGAGCCCAAATTGCAGAGGAAGGCCTCCCTTATGGCTCCCACTCGTAAGGTAACAGTAGGCACAGGAGTAAGTGGATCAGACACCCTGAAACTTCCTTGAAGGAACTGGGATACAGTAACTGGATCAGTTTAGCAGGCTGGATCAGCTTAGCAGACTGGATCGGGAACAGCTCAGCAGACTGGATCAGCTCAGCAGACTGGATCAGCTTAGCAGGCTGGATCAGCTTAGCAGACTGGATCAGGAGCAGCTCAGCAGACTGGATCAGCTCAGCAGACTGGATCAGCTCAGCAGACTGGATCGGAACCAGGACAGATAGGACCAACACAGGGATAGTCAGACAGGCCGGGTCAGGTATCAGGTGAGCAGCAAAGGTACAGAGGTGCAGGCAAAGAGTAGTCACAGACAGGCCAAGGTCAGATGCAGGCAGATAACTGGATGGTTAAAGGTAAGCCGGGTCTTAATACAGGTAACAGTCTCAGATCAGGTTTTAAGACACACAACACTGTAGAGCAGACAGCGGGGACTGTATGTGACTGTCAGGCTTAAATAGGCCCCTGGCACCAACAGAGGCGCGTGCGTGTGCACGTGCGTGCGTGCACACACGCATGCGCGGTTGCACTCGCGATCGGGAACCGGAGAGTCTGAGGCGCCTGTTTCTGGCAGGATCTTCATGACACAAATTGTCGTTTTAATAAAGGAGAAAATACACACCGAAATATGCCATCATGACACCCATTCACCCCTAACGGGGGTGTGGGGCCATAAGCATTTAAAATGTGTACTAAATGTGTTCGGTGCACTTTGAGGTTGAGGTGAGCCCAGTCGTAAGGGTATGATAGCAATAGGTGGGTCCACCAAGTGTACTGGAGGTCGGTTAGAGCAAGTTGGTTGTACTAGTTGGTGAGGAGCATTAAGGTATGGAGCCTTAGCATGGACTGTAGGTCGTCCAGTAAGGGAAGGGGGGATAAGATGGGGGAGGGGGGTATAGGATGGCAGAGGCAACCGAGGTACAAAGTAAGGGATTTTTTGTATCGTGAAAGAGGAAGGGAAGTGTGATGGAGCAGGTATTGAGCTGGGGTGAAGTCTGGGGTCTATGTAGTGATTTGAGCAATTAAGAGATGAATTTCCACCCAGAATGGTTGTATGAGCGGGCAGTCCCATCAGATGTGGAGTAACAAGCCTACGACCGAATTGCGACGCCAGCATAGTGGGGAGACAGAGTTTTGGAACTTATGGGTCTGGTCAGGCGTCCTGTACCATCGTGAGTAGATTTTATATCTATTTTCTTGGGTGGAGGAGTTAATGAAACCTTTGCGGATATGGGTGTGTATGTGTTTCTATTCTTCTTTGGGAAGGTCTATATTTAAGTCATGTTGCCATTGTCAAATAATTTTATCTTGTTTTGGGTTGTAGTTCTGGAATAGAAGTGCATACACAGCCGAGATTAAATGCCTCTGGGGTTCTGCACTGTTACAAAGCTCTTCAAAGGGTGTGAGCTCATGGTGCCAGTGAGCGGCAGGTGTGTTACTGAGGAGGAATTGTCTAAGTTGTAGGTACTTAAAAAATGGGGTGTGTTGATCCGGGAATTCAGAGGAAATTGCTGAATAGGGCAAGAGTTCGGCATTGTGGAAGAATTGGTGGGCTCTAGTATGAGGGTCAAGTGATGTGTCCTCTGAGTTGTGTCTAAATAAGCCAGAGGGGAAGTTTGGGTTTTGGTCAAGCGGGGTCAAAGGGCCTGGTGAGGGGGTCAGTCTGAGAGTTTTGCATGCAGCTCTAAAGGTCAGCATCGTGAGTCCTATGAGCAGGTGAATAGTGTAGTCTTTAGGGGTGGATTTATGGTTGATCCACGGTAAGTGAGAAACTGGTATCTTTGCGAAGGAGTTTTCAAGTTGAATCCAATCTTTGTTGCTTTTATGTACATGCCAGTCAACAATTCTGGTGAGGTGGCACGCCCAGAGGTATTTTAGGAGGTCTGGGAGACCCAGTCCCCCGTTCAGTTTCAGAAGCACCAGTTTGTCCCAGCTTAGTCTGGGGGTCTTAGAGTTCCAGATGAGGTTTCTGCACATCTTCTTATAAGATGAGAAGAGAGAAGGGGGGAGTTTAATGGGGAGAGCCTGAAAAAGGTAGAGGAGTCTGAGGAGAACATTAATTTTTAAGATGGCAATTCTGTCGTCCCACGAAAAGGGGCCCTTTTGCCATTTACGCAGGTCCTCCTGAATATTCTGAAGTATGGGTAGAAAATGTAATGTATAAAGGTCATTCAGTTTAGCAGGAATTTGGGTGCCCAGGTATGTGATTGCGTGCGGTGCCCAGCCGAAGGGGAAATTAGTTTGGCATTGCATCACTAACGCTGAGGGGAGTAAAATGTTTAGGGCTTTTGACTTTAAAAAGTTAATTTGGAGATTTGACAGAGTTTTAAAAAGTGAGAAGTCTTTAAGAAGGTTGGGGATAGTGGTGATGGGATCCGAGAGAAAAGCAGAATATCATCAGCATATGCTGCTATTTTATACTGTTTGTGGTGAATATCAATGCCCTTGATATCTGTGTTTTCCCTCAGTATGCGGAGCATGGGTTCCATGGTGAGGATGAAGATAAGGGGGGATAAGGGACATCGCTGATGAGTTCCGTTTGAAATGGAGAAGGTGTTCGACAGGCGGCCGTTAACCCTAATTCTTGCCGTAGGGGATGTATATAACGTACAGTAAGTATCATTTGTATTAGGCGGGTCGGAAAGCCCATCGCTTGTAGTGTAGCCGACATGTAGTCTCAGGCCACCCTGTCGAACGCCTTCTCCGCATCAAGGGAAAGGAAAAAGCCCCTAGTGGAAGATGTCGAGAGCCAATGATGTATGTTAATGGCTTTTATGGTATTATCCCTAGCCTCTCGACCAGGGCCAAATCCAACTTGGTCCAGTGCAATCAGTCTGGGTAGGAGGGGAAGAATATGGTCTGCCAGGACTTTGGCATAAAGTTTTAGATCTACATTAAGTAGTGATATCGGGCCGTAGTTGGACACTAATGTAGGGTCCTTGCCTGCTTTAGGGAGGAGTGTAATGTGGGCTTCTAGAATATCTTTGTTGGTATTGGGAGAGGAAGGGAGATCATTGAATGCCCGAACAAACTGAGGAATGAGGGTGTCAAAAGGTTTGTAATAACTGACCGTTAGGCCGTCTGGGAGCGGGCTTTTACCCGGTTTCATTTGTTTCAAGGCAGTCAATGTCTCCGCTATCGAGATCAGGAGGTCCAAATCTGTTGACTCAGTCAGGGTGAGAGGTGACGATAGGTATTGCGATAGGAAATCGTTTATCGTCCGCATATGTTCTGTTGTCGTAACCGACGGGAGTGGGGAGGTAGGTAGTACAGTCGAGTAAAATAATGTACAAATTGGTCAGCAATGTCTTCAGAGGAGGCTTTAGTGTTGCCTGAGGGATCCTTAATGAAATGAATAGTATGTGCAGCTTTTTTGACTTGAAGGGCTCTGGCCAGTAATTTTCCGGACTTATTTCCAAATTGGTAAAACATCTTTTGGTATAGGTATTGCGATAGGAAATCGTTTATCGTCCGCATATGTTCTGTTGTCGTAACCGACGGGAGTGGGGAGGTAGGTAGTACAGTCGAGTAAAATAATGTACAAATTGGTCAGCAATGTCTTCAGAGGAGGCTTTAGTGTTGCCTGAGGGATCCTTAATGAAATGAATAGTATGTGCAGCTTTTTTGACTTGAAGGGCTCTGGCCAGTAATTTTCCGGACTTATTTCCAAATTGGTAAAACATCTTTTGGGTTAGGGCAAATTAGCGTTTTAGCGTTTTGTGTAGTTCCTCTAGGAGTTCTTCCCTAGCTTGCTATAGTTCATTGAGTGAGGATGTGTCCAATGATAGTTTGTGCATTTGTTCAAGCGAGAACGCGTGCCGTCAGTTTCTCGATGTGTGCCTTTCTGGTTTTATGTCGTTCGGCTGCTAGGGAGATGAGTTTGTCCCGGATTACACATTTATGGGCAGCCCAAATATTGGTAGGGGGGGAGTCCTCTGTAGTGTTTTCCGCAAAGTAGTGGGTGAGGTGTTTTGCGTAGTTTAAGCGTAATATCCATGTCTGTCAAGAGGGAATTGTCTAAGCGCCATATATTTGATCTATGGCGTGTCGTCGGAAGCGTTAAAGTCATAGGGATTGGATTGTGGTCCGATAGCAGCATGGGATCGAATGTGGTCTTTGTAAGGAAGGTCAGATCATTCTGGGAGATGAAGAAATGGTCAATCCTAGAATATTTGTTGTGTGGAGGAGAGAAGAAAGTGAAGTTCTTTACATTCGGGTGTAGTGTGTGCCACGCATCATGCAAGAATAGCTCACTGAGTTGGGTTTTTATCGCACAAAGGGCTCTATATGTCAGAGAAGATGCCCCGTTGGAGGTATCTAGGGAAGGGTTTAGAGCAACGTTGAAGTCCCCCCCACAATCAAAGTGACTGACTAAAAGTGTGTAAGTTGGTGCAGGGTATTGCGGAAAAAGGAAACTTGATTTGAGTTGGGGGCATAGAGGTTCGCTACCGTTATAGGTCTATCCTGCAGAGTGCCTTTGATAAACAAGAAATGGCCCAGAGCATCACTTAGAACTTCTGTTATCAGAATGGGGCAGTGTTTCGATATCAGGATAGATAATCCTTTTGATTTAGCGTTCTTATTGGAAGCGTGGTACACTGTCGGAAAGTAATGATTGTGAGGTTTGGGGATGTTATCAGTTCAGAAATGGGTTTCTTGTATAAGTGCGATGTGCGCCTTGGATTTCTGAAGAGTGTAGAGCAGTTGTGATATTTTTTCAGGAGTGTTAAGTCCATGGATATTTATGGAGCAGAGTTTGAGTTGGAGTGAAAGTTGTGGCTGTCCGTAGTGCGCTGCAGGTATATCGGTGTCGTCTGCCATGTTGTGTGGGGAGGTGGGGCAGGAGGGGGCAGTGGGGTAAGGATAGGTGTGTTGTTTGGGTTGGTCTTTGGTGGTGGTGTTGTTTTCTTGTAGTCACTAGGGATGAGCTTCGTGTTCGAGTCGAACATACGTTCGACTCGAACATCGGCTGTTCGATCGTTCGACGAAGATCGAACGATTTGGGCCGTTCGCGCCAAATTCGAGTGACGCGAATGGCCCACAATGCACTACGCCATCGCAGTGTCATCCAGGCGCTCTGATTGGCCAAGCATGCACTGTGACCCCGCATGCTTGGCCAATCACAGCGCCGGCAGCGAGGAGAGCAATGATTGGCCACAGGCAGGATGCCTGTGGCCAATTATTGCTGAGGGTGTTTAGTACACGCCCCACACTATAAAAGGCCGCCAGCACGGCGGCCTAGTGTAGTGTGTTCCGGAGCAGGGAAAGAGAAGCATAGGCAGGGACAGTGACATTTATTTTTTCTTGCTTAACCTGGATTCCTTTAGTTTAGGGAAAGAGAAGGATAGGTAGGGAGAGTGTCAGTGTGTTTTACTGTGCGAATCCTTGTTTCTAGGGACAGGGAAGGACAGTGAGGGAATTCTCCTTGTGCTATAGTGTGCTTTAAAAAAACATTTTTTCTAGGGACAGAAAACTATAGGTAGGGAGAGTGTCAGTGTGTTTTACTGTGCGAATCCTTGTTTCTAGGGACAGGGAAGGACAGTGAGGGAAATTCTCCTTGTGCTATAGTGTGCTTTAAAAAAACATTTTTTCTAGGGACAGAAAACTATAGGTAGGGAGAGTGTCAGTGTGTTTTACTGTGCGAATCCTTGTTTCTAGGGACAGGGAAGGACAGTGAGGGAAATTCTCCTTGTGCTATAGTGTGCTTTAAAAAAACATTTTTTCTAGGGACAGAAAACTATAGGTAGGAAGAGTGTCAGTTTCTTTCACTGTGATAATCCTTGTTTCTAGGGACAGGGAAGGAAAGTGAGGGAAATTCTCCTTGTGCTATAGTGTGCTTTAAAAAAACATTTTTTCTAGGGACAGAAAACTATAGGTAGGAAGAGTGTCAGTTTCTTTCACTGTGATAATCCTTGTTTCTAGGGACAGGGAAGGACAGTGAGGGAAATTCTCCTTGTGCTATAGTGTGCTTTAAAAAAACATTTTTTCTAGGGACAGAAAACTATAGGTAGGAAGAGTGTCAGTTTCTTTCACTGTGATAATCCTTGTTTCTAGGGACAGGGAAGGACAGTGAGGGAAATTCTCCTTGTGCTATAGTGTGCTTTAAAAAAACATTTTTTCTAGGGACAGAAAACTATAGGTAGGAAGAGTGTCAGTTTCTTTCACTGTGATAATCCTTGTTTCTAGGGACAGGGAAGGACAGTGAGGGAAATTCTCCTTGTGCTATAGTGTGCTTTAAAAAAACATTTTTTCTAGGGACAGAAAACTATAGGTAGGAAGAGTGTCAGTTTCTTTCACTGTGATAATCCTTGTTTCTAGGGACAGGGAAGGAAAGTGAGGGAAATTCTCCTTGTGCTATAGTGTGCTTTAAAAAAACATTTTTTCTAGGGACAGAAAACTATAGGTAGGAAGAGTGTCAGTTTCTTTCACTGTGATAATCCTTGTTTCTAGGGACAGGGAAGGAAAGTGAGGGAAATTCTCCTTGTGCTATAGTGTGCTTTAAAAAAAACATTTTTTCTAGGGACAGAAAACTATAGGTAGGAAGAGTGTCAGTTTCTTTCACTGTGATAATCCTTGTTTCTAGGGACAGGGAAGGAAAGTGAGGGAAATTCTCCTTGTGCTATAGTGTGCTTTAAAAAAAACATTTTTTCTAGGGACAGAAAACTATAGGTAGGAAGAGTGTCAGTTTCTTTCACTGTGATAATCCTTGTTTCTAGGGACAGGGAAGGAAAGTGAGGGAAATTCTCCTTGTGCTATAGTGTGCTTTAAAAAAACATTTTTTCTAGGGACAGAAAACTATAGGTAGGAAGAGTGTCAGTTTCTTTCACTGTGATAATCCTTGTTTCTAGGGACAGGGAAGGACAGTGAGGGAAATTCTCCTTGTGCTATAGTGTGCTAAAGCATTCCTCATCAACCATCTTTGAAATCCTTGTTTTTTGGACAGTCAGGGAAATTGTCGTTGTGCTATTCTGTGCAAAAGCAATCATCCTCAACCATATTTAGAAATCCTTAAGTAAAGGGACAGAGAAGGACACCTGAAGGTAGCCCTTATTGCTTTTTTCCCATCTCCCTGCAGGCCATCTATTAGAATGTCTGGAAGGCAAACAAGGAGAGGCAGACAGTCAGGAGGCAATAAAAGAGGGCAAGCAGGCTCTGTGTCTGGGGGCAACAGTGCTGGTCGTGGACGCGGTGCATTGTCATCAGCACATGGCCATGGGACACGCTTGTCCTTCTTTTCGGCAGCTGGACATGTTGAGCCACATCATGCCGAAGACTTGGTAGAGTGGATGACCAAGCCCTCCTCCTCCTCCTCATCCTCTCTCACCCAGGCTCAGGGTACTGGAAAAGCAGCTGCCAAAGCGTCCTCTTCCCTGGTATCAATGTCAGACTCATCATCAGTCACTCCTTCCCTAGACCCACCATGTCCTCCTCCTGAGGAGTCCCCCGAACTGTTTGAGCACAGTGTTGGGTACATGCTCCAGGAGGATGCCCAGCGTTTCGAAGGGTCTGATGATGAAACCCAGCTACAGGAAGGCAGTAGCGTGAGAGCAGACAGAGGGGATGCTCAAGAAGGACACCAATCTGGCAGTCATGTTCCAGCAGCTGCAGCATACTGCCAGATTGGCTCCAGTGATGAGGAGGGAGGGGATGATGAGGTCACTGACTCCACGTGGGTGCCTAATAGGAGAGAGGAGGAGGAGGAGGATGAGGAGGAGGCACATCTCCAACGAGGCAGGATGCCCTTTGGTGGCCAGCGTAAGGGCAGTACACCGACGGAATCACACCGCAGAGCTCCGCCTGTGCAGGGCGCTGCCTCTGCCCGTCATTCAAAAAGTTCTTTGGTGTGGGCCTTTTTTGAGGCTAGTGCATCAGATCGCACAGCTGCTGTTTGCAACATATGTCTCAAGCGTATATCGCGTGGCCAAAACATCAGCCGCTTGGGTACCACATGCCTGACCAGACATATGTTGACCTGCCATGCAGCTCGTTGACAAGCCTACCTCAAAGACCCACACCAAAGAACAAAGCGGACCTCTCCTTGCACCGCATCAGCTGGGATCTCCAACCCCACTATAACTTCAGTCCTCTCTGAAACATGCACTGAGAGGAATGAAGGTGTAGAATTAGGTGTGTCACAGCCAAGTACTTGCGGCCACTCTGCTAGCAGTACACCGACGTCCGATTCTAGCAGGCAAATTTCCCTGCCCCAGCTGCTGGACCGTCGAAAGAAGTTCACTCCCAGCCATCCACATGCCCAGCGGTTGAATGCTAGCTTGGCTAAATTGCTAGCGCTTCAACTGCTGCCTTTTCAGTTGGTAGACTCGGCCCCCTTCCGTGAGTTTGTGCAATGTGCGGTTCCTCAGTGGCAGGTTCCCAAACGCCACTTTTTCTCACGGAAGGCTATTCCGGCTCTCTACCGGCATGTGGAAGGCAATGTCTTGGCCTCGCTGGACAGGGCGGTCAGCGGTAAGGTGCATATTACCGCTGACTCATGGTCCAGCAGGCATGGACAGGGACGTTACCTTTCTTTCACGGCCCATTGGGTCACTCTTTTGGCAGCTGGGAAGGATGCAGGACAAGGTGCAGTAGTGTTGGAGGTTGGTCCACCGCCACGCCTCCAAAATGCTACTACTGGTTGTGACACACCTCTCTCCTCCACCCCCTCCTCTTCTTCTTCCTCCATGGCCTCTTCCTGTGGTTTGTCCTCGGAACCAGCGGTGCTCCGTAGGCGTTCAAGGGGCTACGCAAGTACGCAGGCAAAAAGATGCCATGCCGTGCTTGCGCTGGTGTGTTTGGGGGACAGAAGCCACACTGGGGCAGAGGTCCTGTCTGCTCTGCAGGGCCAGGCCGAGAGGTGGTTGACGCCACGCCAGCTTAAGCCAGGAATGGTGGTTTGCGACAATGGCACCAACCTCCTCTCCGCCCTCCGACAGGGACAACTGACCCATGTGCCCTGTGTGGCTCACGTCCTTAACCTGGTGGTGCAGCGGTTCTTGGGCAGGTACCCGGGCTTACAGGATGTCCTGAGGCAGGCCAGGAAAGTCTGTGTGCATTTCCGCAGATCTTATAATGCCAGTGCTCGCCTGGCTGAGCTGCAAAAGGAGTTGAACCTGCCCAAGAACCGCCTTATATGTGACATGCCCACCAGGTGGAACTCAACGTTGGCCATGCTGCAGCGGCTGCACACGCAGCAGAGGGCCATCAATGAGTACCTGTGCGACTACGGCACCAGGACAGGGTCAGGGGAGCTTGGCTTTTTTTCCCCACGCCAGTGGAGCATGATCAGGGATGCATGCACTGTCCTGGCACCATTTGAGGAGGCCACGAGGATGGTGAGCAGTGACAGTGCATGCATCAGTGACACTGTACCTCTTGTCCACCTGTTGGAGCACACGCTGCGTGGAATAATGGACAGGGCACTTGAGGCAGAACAGAGGCAGGAAGAGGAGGACTTCCTTGCCTCTCAAGGCCCCCTTTACCCAGACAGTGTTCCTTCTGTCCCACCCATCGCACAGGAAGAGGAGGAGGAGGAGGAGGAGGAGGATTGTGTCAGCATGGAGGTGGAGGCTGGCACTCAGCATCATCAGCAGCAGTCTTTTAGGGATGATTTACAGTCCCAAGAAACCAGTGGACTTGTACGTGGCTGGGAGGAGGTGGCTGCGGATCATGTCGTCCTTAGTGACCCAGAGGACTCCGGAGCGAATGCCTCAGCAAACCTACGCTGCATGGCCTCCCTGATCCTGCAAAGTCTGCGGAAGGATCCTCGTATTCTTCGGATCAAGGAGAGGGACCATTACTGGCTGGCCACTCTCCTTGATCCACGGTACAAGGGTAAGGTTGCGGACCTTATGTTACCGTCGCAGGGGGAGCAGAGGATGAGACAACTCCGGGAGGCCTTGCAGAAAGGTCTGTGCAGCGCGTTCCCAGAGACTGGGAGGTTACAAACTCCTGGTCCTGGACAACGAGTTGCTGAGGCTTCGGCCAGTCAAAGAAGGAGCGGTGGGGAAGGTGGCCGTCTGACCGATGCGTTCAGACAATTCTTTAGTCCGCAGCCCCAAAGTATGATCGGTTCCAGCAACCATCGCCAGCGTCTGATAAACATGGTGCAGGAATATCTAGGGGCAAGGTCAGACTTGGACACCTTCCCCACCGAAAATCCTCTGGCTTACTGGGTCTTGAGGATGGATCACTGGCCAGAGCTTGCACAGTATGCAATTGAGCTACTGGCCTGTCCTGCATCCAGCGTTCTTTCGGAACGCACATTCAGTGCTGCTGGAGGATTTGTCATGGATCACAGGGTGCGCCTGTCCACCGACTCGGTTGATCGACTGACTTTCATCAAGATGAACCAGTCTTGGATCACCACCAGCTACCACACACCTGATGCTGATATAACAGACTAATTGATTTTAACATGTCACATCCCTTCAAGACTGATGCTGATGCTGAGTGCCTGTGCTGTTATGTTGACTGGCTATCCTCCTCCTCCGAGTCCTCAATGATACGATTGATGATGATAGCTTGGAAGATCATTTTTGTTTATGGGTGCCGCCACCAGTGGCTAAGGCCCAATTTTTCAGCCCCTGTTTTACAGGGGCGTGTAATTAATTTTTTTTTAGCAATAATTTGCCATAGGGCTCATTGCTGTGCTCCAAGTACAGTATCTGTGAGGGGTTGGAGTGTTGTGGCACCAGTGCCTAAGGCCCAATTTTTCAGCCCCTGTTTAACAGGGGCGTGTCATTACAATTTTTGAAGCAATACTTTGCAACAGGGCTCATTGCTGTGCTCCAAGTACAGTATCTGTGAGGGGTTGTAGTGTTGTGCCACCAGTGCCTAAGGCCCAATTTTTCAGCCCCTGTTCAACAGGGGCATGCAATTACAATTCTTGATCTAATAATTCACAGCAGGGCCCATTGCTGCACCCACCAAGAGTAACTCTGAGGGCTTACAGTGTTGTGGCAACGCCACCACCACCACCACCACGAAAGGCCCAATTTTTCAGCCCCTGTTCAAAAGGGGCATGTAATTACAATTCTTGATCTAATAATTCACAGCAGGGCCCATTCCTGCACCCACCAAGAGTAACTCTGAGGGCTTACAGTGTTGTGGCAACGCCACCACCACCACCACCACGAAAGGCCCAATTTTTCAGCCCCTGTTCAAAAGGGGCATGTAATTACAATTCTTGATCTAATAATTCACAGCAGGGCCCATTCCTGCACCCACCAAGAGTAACTCTGAGGGCTTACAGTGTTGTGGCAACACCACCACCACCACCACCACCACGAAAGGCCCAATTTTTCAGCCCCTGTTCAACAGGGGCATGCAATTACAATTCTTGATCTAATAATTCATAGCAGGGCCCATTGCTGCACCCACCAAGAGTAACTGTCCTGGCTTACAGTGTTGTGGCACCAGCACCACCATCAAAGGCCCAATTTTTACTACCACTGTTCAACAATTATATGTAATTAAAATTCCTGATATAATAGTTGACAGCAGGGCGTTCCAGCACCAACCAAGAGTAACTGTGAGTGCTTACAGTGTTGTGCCAACACCAACAACTAAGGGGCCTATTTCTGCAGAGTATATATGGCAGGTCCCTACTTTCAAACATCCAACTTACAAACGACTCCTACTTGCAAACGCAAGAAGACAACAGGAAGTGAGAGGAAATCTACCCCTTGGAAGGAAAATTCTCTCCTGTAAGAATTAATATGGGAGAAAGGTGTCTCCTCTTTACTGATGCTTTATCAGCAATCCTTGTTTCAAGAAAAACACCACATTTCAAAAACAGTTGTCATTGGGACGGAAAGTGAGGTGAAATGTTCTGAACAGGGGCACAGACAGCAAAACAAATGTTACAGGGGTGATAACCCTTACCTATGTTTTCCAAAAAGTTTAAAAATAGATTTTTGGGCTGGAGCTACACTTAAACAATGTACCTGTTCAAAATTACAAACAGATTCTACATAAGAACAAACCTACAGTCCCTGTCTTGTATGCACCGCCTGTATACGGCTGTTCAGAGTATATAGGGCCTTTTTTATTTTATGTGCGGGGTTCCCCTTAATATCCATACAAGACCCAAAGGGGCTGGTAATGGGCTGGGGTAGGGGGGGGGGGGTCATGGGGTAGCTATGCCATTTTTCTTAAAGATTTTCATCCATATTACCGGGACCAGACATTACATTAAAGCCGCAAGCAGTTTTAAATGGCTTTTTTTTCCTTTAGAAGTGTCATTTTGTGCAGGGACAGTTCTAAACATGGGAAACACGTGGCACTTCACAGGCATACTTTAGACACCCCCCAGGTACGATATTTAAAGGAATATTTGATTTTTTTTTTCACTTTATGCATCATTAAAATGACTGCTCCCGAAAAACGACCGTTTTTAAAACTTCTTTTTGCATTGATACATGTCCCCTGGTGCACAACCCGGGTTCCCAAACCCTTTTTAGGACAATAACATGCATAATAGTTGTTATAATTAGCACTTTAGAATTCGAACGTTCGCATCCATTGTATTTAATAGGGTTCTAATGTTCGTACGAACTTTCGGTCCTTTCGCGGGTTCTGGTGCGAACCGAACCCGGGGGTGTTCGGCTCATCACTAGTAGTCACCGCTGGTATGAGTTAAGAGACATAATCTCTAAAAATGCACCGATGAGGCATGGAGGGATTCGTCCTCCCACCTCAATATATTACAATATCAGAAGTGTACAGAGTGTGTACAATGTGGGCACCCATGTAGGTGTGCCTACACCATGCAGCACCACTGTGTGGGGGTTGACCAGTACCTAACTGGTGGGATGTGTTAAAAATACAGGAAGGCCCACCGCCACTGGACCTTAGGATGAAATGAGGGAGGGTATCCCCTCAGGTAATTATATATATATGGAGAGAGGAATGTAGCCTAAGTGTGGTAGTGAGTCATGTGGAGTAGGGATGAGCTTCGAGTTCGAGTCAAACTCATGTTCGACTCGAACATTGCCTGTTCGCCCGTTCGCCGAACAGCGAACAATTTGGGGTGTTCGCGGCAAATTCGAAAATTCTATGGGATAAATCTAAAGTGCTAATTATAAAGGCTTATATGCAAGTTATTGTCCTAAAAAGTGTTTGGGGACCCGGGTCCTGCCCCAGGGGACATGTATCAATGCAAAAAAAGTTTTAAAAACTGCCATTTTTTTGGGAGCAGTGATTTTTATAATGCTTAAAGTGAAACAATAAAAGTGAAATATTCCTTTAAATTTCGTACCTGGGGGGTGTGTATGATATGCATGTAAAGTCGCGCATGTTTCCCGTGCTTAGAACTGTCCCTGCACAAAGTGTCATTTTTGAAGGAAAAAAAGTCATTTAAAACTCACTTGCGGCTATTAATGAATTGTCGGCTCCCGGCAATACATAGAAAAGTCATTGATAAAAAAATAAAAAAAAAGCGTGGGGGTCCCCCCAAATTCAATTACCAGGCCCTTCAGGTCTGGAATGGATATTAAGGGGAACCTCGCCGCAAATTAAATAAAAAATGCGTGCGGTTCCCCCAAATATCCATACCAGGCCCTTCAGATCTGGCATGGATTTTAAGGGGAACTCCACCCCAAATTTGAAAAAAAATGGCATGGAGTCCCCCCAAAAATCCATACCAGACCCTTATCCGAGCACGCAACCTGGCAGGCCGCAGGAAAAGAGGGGGGGGGACGAGAGAGCGCCCCCCCTCCTGGACCGTACCAGGCCACATGCCCTCAACATGGGGAGGATGTCCCCATGTTGATGGGGACAAGGGCCTCATTCCCACAACCATTGCCCGGTGGTTGTGGGGGTCTGCGGGCAGGGGGCTTATCGGAATCTGGAAGACCCCTTTAACAAAGGGGACCCCCAGATCCTGCCCCCCCTATGTGAATTGGTAAGGGGTACATTGTACCCCTACCATTTCACGAAGAAAGTGTAAAACAAATGTAAAAAAACCACACAAACACCTTGGAAAAGTCCTTTATTAATAATAAAAAAATAATAAAAAAAAAAACATTCCAGCGATGAAATCCAGTGTCCCGCGGCGATCCGATGTCCAGCGCTGTCCGTCATTGGCTGAGCCTGAGCGGACCTGATGGGGAACTTCCTCTGCAGTGTTTTAAATGTATAGACCCGCCCCTTCTAAAGTTCCCCATCAGGTTCGCTTAGCCTTACACCTAGTCATTGGCTGAGCGGACCAGATGCGGAACATGAGAAGGGGCGGGTCTATTCATGTATTACACAGTGAAGGAAGTTCCCCATCAGGTCCGCCCCCTCGTATGTCAGACCCCGCCTACGTCATTGGCCTGATGGGGAACTTCCTTCACTGTGTAATACATGAATAGACCCGCCCCTTCTCATGTTCCGCATCTGGTCCGCTCAGCCAATGACTAGTTCTAAGCACCGGAAACATGCGCGACTTTACATGCATATCATACACACCCCCCAGGTACGAAATTTAAAGGAATATTTCACTTTTATTTTTTCATTTTAAGCATTATTAAAATCACTGCTCCCGAAAAAAACGGTAGTTTTTAAAACTTTTTTTTGCATTGATACATGTCCCCTGCGGCAGGACCCGGGTCCCCAAACACTTTTTAGGACAATAACTTGCATATTAGCCTTTATAATTAGCACTTTAGATTTCGAACGTTCGAGTCCATTGTATTTAATAGGGTTCTAAAGTTCACGCGAACATTCTGTCTGTTCGCAGGTTCTGGTGCAAACCGAACAGGGGGGTGTTCGGCTCATCCCTGATGTGGAGGGACAATTAATAGAATGTAGAACTAGAAAACAATTTTCTCCTAGCATAACACAGCAATAGTGTAGGATTAGGAATTTCCATTGGGAGTCCTTAAGGGGGACTCACAATGGGAAGGCTATGGTCCAAGTCATGCCCAGGGACCATAAAAACAATAAACTCTGTGAACATAACATAATGAGTATAACAGAACGTACAGTCCCCTATTACCTGTAATCGAAGCAATAAAAAAGGAACGTAGAACGAAAATTTATGGGGAGCAAGGGATATACAGAGTACCTGATGAGACCTCTTAGTCCCATTGCAAGCTTGCATTCTGAGTAATGAAACATTGGGTCAGAGTTCTTACAGGTGTTGGGAGAGAGGTCAGGGGTGTGCATTGCAGTAGCTGCAGGCATGTGAGTCCACTGTCTGTAATGCTCTGAAGGCATGGGGCAGTGAGGAGCTGAAAACCAGTATGGTGGTGTCCCTGTCCGGGCCGTAGGAGCCAGAAAAGACAGAGCTCTATCACAGGCATAACAGCCAGCATGTCAGTAGAGCGGCTCTGGTGATAGTGTACAGTACCTGATAGCAGATGCAGGCGTAGTTCCGTTGGAGATCTCGGCTCGTAAACATCATCATCCTGCGTGTATCGAGAAGAGGTCCGAGGAAGGTCAGCAAGTGCTTGGGCCTATCTGGGTAGGTGTCCAACAGGTGATGAGGAGCTGCCCCAAGCTGAAGAGTCGATGTCGTCCATGTCTTGTGGAGATTGAAGCTTGGTCCCAAAAGCGTGATGCCGGAGGTACGCTGCAGTGTCCACCCCTCCGGTGCCAGACGCAAGGCATTATGGGGATTGTAGTTTGGCTGCATTCAGTGAGCGTTGCACGCTTTTTGAGGTATTGCAGTCTGCCCTATAACAACTGGCGCATAAAGGCAACAAAAGGCAGCTGAGCTGAAGTGAGAATCACCTAACAGGGTCGATTCAGCAGTGCTTGTGTGGTCCAGAAAGGTGTCATGGCTTGGCAAGCATGTAGAAACAATAAAACTTTAATTCTAGTGAGCCGAACGAGACTAACTGTGAGCAGGTAGCAGGGGGTACCTGAAGAGGGCTCAGCGGTCCCGACGGGTTATCCTGGAACTGGGCGAATTGGAAGGGCTGTGATCCTGATGGCGGTTGCGGGATGTAGTATGTTGTCTCTGTCCTGAGGGCGACCTTCTCCTGCGGTATCTGGTGGGCTGCGCATCCATAGGTTCCTCTTGAGTCGTGGATTTTCTGACTGTGGGGTGGCGAAAGTCTGCATACCAGCTAGGGACATCCACCAGTGGGGATGCCTAAAATCTCACAAAAGTGTGGTAGATCTTCCAGCACCTTCAGTAGTGCTGTACAGCCCTGTGAGGATGCTGACAGGCAGAAAGGAAACTTTCATTTATATTGAATTCCTTTATCACGCAGGGAGTCAAGCAGGGGTTTCAAGTCTCTGCGATGTTGCAGTGTAATGCCAGAGAGGTCTTGATAGATTTGTATGTTTACTTCATCGTGTGTCATTTGTGGTCAGCCTCTCGCCTTGACACAGGATTTCTTCCTTCAGCTTAAAGTCGACTATGCAGCAGATAATGTCCCTCGGAGGGTCTGTGTCTCTACCTTTAGGCCGCAATGCTCGGTGAATCCTCTCCATGTCAATCATTGATTCAGGGGGGTCTATCGAGTAGGCCGTTAAACAGGCCTGTGACCACAGTGGATATCTGTCCCCCCTCGATCGCCTTGGGCAGGCCTCTGATCCGCATGTTATGGCGTCTGCCTCTGTTGTCGAGGTCTTCTATGTGGTGTTGCATGTCCCGCCGTTGTAGGGTGTGGGTGTCAATGCAATGGGTGGCCCGGCGGAGTATTGTGTCATGGCGTTCAGTCACTTTTTCCACCTCATACACTCTGTCAGTGAGCGCATAAATATCTAGCCGGAGTTCAGAAATGGCGGCTGAGAGGGTGTCTTTTATGTCCGCGGCAATGGGAGAAAATACACTTTAACCACTTCCGGACCGCCGCACGACTATATACTTCGGCAATTTGAAGAGCAATATCTTGGTTATGGCAGCATTTGCTGCCATAACCCAGGTATCCATCTCTTCAGACGGCGGTCCGGTTTAGGATAATGGTGGTCTCTGCGGCAGATTTGCCACCAGATCACCGTTATCGGCGGTGGGAAAGGGGCTCCCTTCTCGCCACTCTCCCGCGCCCTCCGCCGCTTACCGGAGCCGTTGGTAGCTGCGGACGCGATCGGGTCCTTCTGGTGGCTGGGTATGGAGACGAGTTAGGGGAAGATGGCCCCCACCCATCTCCATACCATACCATAGCAGGGCGGAAGCGACGTCAAAACGTCACTTCCGCCCATAGCTCTTAAAGGGTCATTTTTTTTTTGCATTTTTGTCTAAATATAAAATCTGAGCATTTTGACCCCAGATCTCATATTTAAGAGGACCTGTCATGATTTTTTCTATTACAAGGGATGTTTATATTCCTTGTAATAGGAATAAAAGTGACTGTTTTTTTTTTTCAAAAACAGTGTAAAAATAAATAAAATCAAGTAAAACTATATATATTTTTTAAAAGCGCCCCGTCCCAACGAGCTTACGCCCAGAAGCGAACGCATACGTGAGCAGCGCCCGCATATGAAAACGGTGTTCAAACCACACATGTGAGGTATCGCCGCGATCGTTACAGCCAGGTAATAAAATCTAGACCCCCTCTGTGACTCAAAACATGCAACCTGTAGAATTTTTTAAACGTCGCCTATGGCGAAACTTTGAAGCGTGACATGTTGGGTATCAATTTTATGATCGTTAGAGCGAGAGCAATAATTCTAGCCCTAGACATCCTCTGTAACTCAAAACATGCAACCTGTAGAATTTTTTAAACGTCGCCAATCGAGATTTTTAAGGATAAAAGTTTTTAACGCCATTCCACGAGCGGGCGCAATTTTGAAACATGACATGTTGGGTATCAATTTACTCGCCGTAACATTATCTTTCACAATATAAAAAAAATTGGGCTAACTTTACTGTTGTCTTATTTTTTAATTCAAAAAAGTGTTTTTTTTCCAAAAAAGTGTGCTTGTAAGACCACTGTGCAAATACGGTGTAACAAAAAGTATTGCAATGACCGCCATTTTATTCTCTAGGGTGTTAGAAAAAAATTGTATACTGTTTGGGGGTTCTAAGTAATTTTCTAGCAAAAATAACTTGTTTTTAACTTGTAAACACAGAGTCTGAAAAACAGGCTCGGTCCTTAATTGCTTAATGAATAAAAAGAAAAAAGCAGTAAAGTTAGCCTGATTTTGTTTGTATAATGTGAAAGATGATGTTACACTGAGTAAATAGTCATGTCATGCTTTAAAATTGCACATGCTCGTGGAATTGTGACAAACTATGGTACTTACAAAATCTCCATAGGCAATGCTTTAAACATCTTTACAGGTTACCTGTTTAGAGTTACAGAGGATGTGTAGTGCTAGAATAATTGCTCTCACTCAAACGATTGTGGCAATACCACACATGTTTACATTTGCAGGTGCAAATTATGTATGCATTTGCTCCTGCGCACAAGCACGGAGAGATGGGGTGCTTTAAATTAGTTTTTTTTTTTATTAGTTATTTTACTTTTTATTTATTATTTTTACTCTGTCCCTTCATTAATTTTTTTGATCACTTTTACTGCTGTCACAAGGAATGTAAATATCTCTTTTGACAGTATAATTCAGTGACAGGTACTCTTTATGGAGGGTCCTTAAGTCTATAAGACCCCAAAACCCCTCCTCTGCACTTGAAAGCATTCAAAACACCAAGATTTTTGAATACTTTCACATTTTAAAACTGCCACCTTTGTGATGTCGCTTTCGGGTTACTACATCGGAGACCCAATCAAAGCCAATTCCAGCTTTGTTTGGGTCTCCTGCCAGCCGGCGGGCATGCAGGCTGGTCGCTTGGGTCTCCCGGTGGGATGGGAGAGCCCAGGCGGAGCAGTGCAAGTTGGTGGGAGGGGGTGCATCCCCTCCAGCTGCTTGATAGACATGTGCAATTTGATTTTGTTCCGAATTCGTTTTTTAACGGATTTCAACAAATGTGTTAATTCGTAAATGCCTGAATTAACAAAAACCTTTTTAAAACTTTTTTTTGAATATTTGTAAATTTTAATATTCGTAAATTAGTAAATTTGTAAATTTAAAATTCATAAATTCGAAAATTCGTAAATTTGAAAATTCGTAAATTCGAAATTCGAAAACCCGAAAATCTGAAATATTAACTAACTAATAATAAAACTTAACTATTACTAACTATTAAATTATAGGTTTTGGAATTTCCTTTCAAAATGTGTCTGTTAGTGAACGTAATGAATACGAATTTATACGTTAGCGAATTATCCGAAATAACGAATGCCGTATATAAACGAATGGAACGTAACAAATTAATAATAATAAATAACAATAATAAATAATAAAAAAATATTATTATTATTTATTATTAATTTGTTCTGTTCCATTTGTTTAGATGCGGCATTCGTTATTTTGGATAATTTGTAACTTCGGATACATTCGTATTCTTTACGTTCACTAACAGCTAAATTTGAAAGGAAATTCCAATACCTATAATTTAGTTATTATTAGTTATTCTTTCAAATTTTCATGTTTTCTTTCTTATTTTTGGATTTTCAAATCTTCAAATTTACGAATTTAAGAATTTACAAATTTACGAATTGCCATCATAACAAATGACCCAAAAGAAAAAACAAACAAAAAACAAACAAACAAAAAATTAATGAAACGAAAACAAACAAATTTTTCGCCAGTGCACATGTCTACTGCTTGTAATACTAATCGATTGGCTGCTTAGCAGCATCACTCGTCATCATAAGATTGTCAACTCTAAAAAAACAGTACCGGGGTGATGCCTGCAGCTACAACCACTTGAAGCAGAATGAGGTACAGGTATGTGATTTTGCGGCAAGTGGTTGACATAGCGCAGGTTGGTAATTAAGCACTTCAGCCCCGGAAGATTTTGCCACTTAATGACCAGGCCATTTTTTTGCGATATGGCACTGCGTCACTTTAACTGACAATTGCACGGTCGTGCGATGTTTTACCTGAAAAAAAATTATGTCCTTTTTCTCCAACAAATAGAGCTTTCTTTTGATGGTATCTGATCACCTCTGCGGTTTTTATTTTTTGCGCTATAAACAAACAAAGAGCAACAGTTTTTTAAAAAAAAAACACAATATTTTGTATTTATTGCTATAATAAATATCCCATTTTTTTTCAAAAAACAGATTTCTTCATCAGTTTAGGCTGATATGTATTCTACATATTTTTGGTAAAAAAAAATTAAGTTGCAATAAGCGATAATGCATTGATTGTTTTTTTTTACTAGTAATGGTGGCGATCTGCGATTTTTATCGGGACTCAGACATTGCCGTGGACAAATATGAGACTTTTGACACTTTTTTGGGACCATTGGCATTTATACAGCGATCAGTGCTATAAATAGCCACTGATTACTGTATAAATGTTACTGGCAGGGAAGGGTTAACAATAGGGGGCGATCAAGGAGTTAAATGTGTTCCCTGTGTGTGTGGGGGAAATGTGGCTGACTAGAGGAGGAGACCGATTGTTGTTACTTGGTAACAATAATCTTGGTCTGCTCGCCCCTGACAGAACCAAGATTTGTATGTTTACACACACAGATCTAGGTTCTCGCTCTGTCACGAGCGATCGCTGGTGCCCGGCGGTCATCGGCTCTGGGGATACGCTGCGGGCGCATGCGCCACCGGAGTCGTCTTAATGAGCCAACGTACAGCTACGACGGCTTGCACGGGGGAGCCAACCGACCGCAGTATAACTGCAGCTGGTCTGGAAACGGTTAAAAAGGACAAGGATACCCGGAATAGTCTACTGGTCATTATGCGGAATTCAAAGGCTTAAAGGGTAACTCCACTTTTCTTTTCCATTTGCAGCTCTGTAATTTTCTGTAAAATGCAATATGGCTTTCTGGAGGTGTTCTGTACATAAAATGTATACTGACCACCCCCCAGAAACATAATTTCCTGCTTGTGTCATCCCCTGATGTTAACCCTTTCCCAGACAGTGTCATTAGTACAGTGACAGTGCATATTTTTAGCACTGATCACTGTAATAATGTCACTGGTCCCCAAAAAAGTGTCAAAAGGTTCAGCTAGGTGTCCTATATGTCCGCTGAAATGTTGCAGTCCCGCCAAAAATCGCTGATCGCCACCATTACTAATAAAAAATAAATTAAAAAATTTAAATACCATAAAAATATCCCATAGTTTGTAGATGTCATAACTTTTGCACAAACCAAGCAATATACGCTTATTGGGATTTTTTTTTCTTTTTTAAATTGATGAAGAAATGTTATTTAAAAAAATATATATATATATTAGATGTGTTTTATAGCAGAAAGTAAAAAATATATATATTTTTTTTCAAAATTGTCCTTTTTTTTGTTTATAGCGCAAAAAATAAAGACCGCAGAGGTGATCGAATACCACCAAAAGAAATCTATATTTGTGGAAAAAACAGGACTTTTTTTTTTGGGCTTAGCGTTGCACGATTGTTAGTTAAAGTAACGCAATGCTATATCGCAAAAAAATGGACTGGCCTGGAAGCGGGTAAAACCTTCTGGGGCTGAAGTGGTTAAAGAACACACCATAAAGGGATATGGGAAAAAATTATAGACACTGACACACGTACATTTACACAGGTTAAACTGGATGGACTATTGTTTATTCAACTTTACTGTACCTCCTATGTAACTATATATATATGTATATATATATATATATATATATATATATATATATACCGTATATATATACAGTATCTCACAAAAGTGAGTACACCCCTCACATTTTTGTAAATATTTTCTTCTAACTTTTCATGTGACAACACTGAAGAAATGACACTTTTCTACAATGTAAAGTAGTGAGTGTACAGCTTTTATAACAGTGTAAATTTGCTGTCCCCTCAAAATAACTCAACACACAGCCATTAATGTCAAAATTGGGCCCAATTAGCCATTTTCCCTCCCTGGTGTCATGTGACTCGTTAGTGCTACAAGGTCTCAGGTGTGAATGGGGAGCAGGTATTTTAAATTTGCTGTTATCGCGCTCACTCTCTCATACTGGTCACTGGAATTTCAGCATGGCACCTCATGGCAAAGAACTCTCTGAGGATCTGAAAAAAATAATTGTTGCTCTACATAAAGATGGCCTAGGCCAGGGATATGCAATTAATGGACCTCCAGCTGTTGCCAAACTACAAGTCCCATGAGGCATTGCGAGACACTGACAGCAGCAAGCATGACACCCAGAGGCAGAGGCATGATGGGACTTGTAGTTTTGCAACAGCTGGAGGTCCACTAATTGCATATCCCTGGCCTAGGCTATAAGAAGATTCCCAAGACCCTGAAACTGAGCTGTAGCACGGTGGCCAAGACCATACAGCAGTTTAACAGGACAGGTTCCACTCAGAACAGGCCTCGCCATGGTCAACCAAAGAAGTTGAGTGCACATGCTCAGCATCATATCCAGAGGTTGTCTTTGGGAAATAGACATATGAGTGCTGCCAGCATTGCTGCAGAGGTTGAAGGGGGGGGGGGGTCAGCCTTTCAGTGCTCAGACCATATGCTGCACACTGCATCAAATTGGTCTGGATGGCTGTAGTCCCAGAAGGAAGTCTCTTCTAAAGATGATGCACAAGAAAGCCCACAAACAGTTTACTGAAGACAAGCAGACTAAGGACATGGATTACTGGAACCATGGCCTGTGGTCTGATGAGACCAAGAAAAACATAATTTGTTCAGATGGTGTCAAGCGTGTGTGGTGGCAACAAGATGAGGAGTACAAAGAAAATTGTGTCTTGCCTACAGTCAAGCATGGTGGTGGGAGTGTCATGGTCTGGGGCTGCATGAGTGCTACTGGCAATCAGAAGATACAGTTTATGGAGGGAACCATGAATGCCAACATGTACTTTGACATACTGAAGCAGAGCATAATCCTCTCCCTGCAGAGACTGGGCCGCATTATTCCAACATAACTACCCCAAACACACCTCCAAGACCACCACTGCCTTGCTAAAGAAGCTAGGGTAATGGTGATGGACTGGCCAAGCATGTCTCCAGACCTAAACCCTATTGATTATCTGTGGGGGATCCTCAAACGGAAGGTGGAGGAGCGCAAGGTCTCTAACATCCACCAGCTCCGTGATGTCGTCATGGAAGAGTGGAAGAGGACTTCAGTGGCAACCTGTGAAGCTCTGGTGAACTTCATGCCCAAGAGGGTAAAGGCAGTGCTGGAAAATAATGGTGGCCACACAAAATATTGACACTTTGGGTCCAATTTGAACATTTTCACTTAGGGGTGTACTCTCTTTTGTTGCCAGCGTTCAGACATTAGTGGCTGTGTGTTGAGTTATTTTGAGTTATTTTGAGATGACAGCAAATTGACACTGTTATACAAGCTGTATACTCACTACTTTACATTGTAGCAAAGTGTCATTTTGTTAGTGTTGTCACATGAAAACATTTCTGTACATTTGACAGCTAGTAATAATATTAACAAAAAAAGAAAACAAAAAAAAATATTAAAACAGAATACTAAATAAAACCTACACAGTCTTAAAAGCAATGTAAAAAAAAAATCAGGTAAGAAAAGGAGTTATAGAGTTATAATTAACATAGCTGACATATATTGGACCTATCAGAGCTGGTGCAAGGATTTTTGCCCCCCCCCCCCCCCGGCTTCCCCCCTGACCTCCGCTATCCTCCGAACACAGGGGCCATGCTCGTGCTGGAAGCACAGTGCCGATAAGACTTCCTGGTTTCAGTATGGCGACGCCCTCTGTGGAAGTTGGAAGTGATGAAACGCATCAGGGAAGTGAGAAGAGTGCGTTCCACCGCCAACCATACTGAAACCAGGAAGTCTTATCGGCACTGTGCTTCCAGCACGAGCGCGGTCCCTGTGTTCGGAGGATAACAGTGACTACTTTTTTCTCTATATGTCATTTACAAGTTGATAAATTGTACGTTTATTGGAAGCGGGGCTGTTGGTACACAGGTTATATATTTTTGATTAAAGCAGGATTACACAATGTCAGTGCCTTTGTGTTTTATATGTGCCATGAACGGATTTTAACCCTTGCTGATTCTGAGGGGATGATCGAGGTCTAAATAAGAGGAATTTGTTTTCAAGGCTCAGTTTATCCAGTGTTCTGGTGAGTGTGAACCCCAGCGGGGGAGTGTGATTCACTTCTGCGGTGAAGACTAGGAGCTGGTGTAGGGTGCACTACTGATCCAAACCTAGAAGCACTTACCACTTTAGAACTGTGATCCTGACACATCCTTTTATGACTGTGCTTTTACCATATCATCATTTACTTTTATGAAGTTGGACTTTATCCAATATTAGCGCTGTTTTATCAAATGGACTTGGTTCTATATATTTGATACTTTTTTATATGTTTGTTTTTATGGATGATCTTGATTTCATTTATATTTTAAATAGCTGCTGCATTTATTAATTTTATCATTAATTTGATATTGGATTTTACGCACATATATTTATCTGTATGATATTCTATTTACCACCCTTTAAAGCAGTAGCTCTCAAACAGTTAATATATTTTCTTTGGCGCCGAGAAGTGCACTTTGGGCCCCTATTTTATGTCCACCTTTTTTTGATATTTTTGAATATATTATTTTTATTCATATTATGAGTGCAGCTTTATAGATAAGTTATAATTAAACTAGCAGGCACATACTGGTGATTCATTTACGTTCCAGTCATCTTTGCTCACTAAAAGGTTAATCACAGTGATGATTAATGGTATTGACTTAAATTTATTAAGTTTCAGAAAATAAATTTACAATAGCTGTGTTTTTAGCAATGATCTGTTATCATTATTCATTTTATTAGCAGCGTACCGTATATACTTGAGTATAAGTCGAGATTTTCAGCCCTTTTTTTTGGGCTGAAAGTGCCCCCCTCGGCTCATACTCGAGTCAGTGTACCTGAAAAAAATTGAGAGGCTGCGGCGTCCATCGTTTAAATCTTGCGGTCTCCTCCTTGTCCCTTCCGTGATAGGCGGAACTGTGTCTGCTGAGAATCGCCTATCACGAACGTTCTCTCATCCTCACCCATCCCAGCAGACACTGTGTTCAGTGTTCCGCCAATCACAGACACCTTTTCATTCTCGGACAAGAGGACGCCTGTGATTGGCGGAACACTGAACACAGTGTCTGCTGGGAAACTGAGGATGAGAGAACGTTCGTGATAGGCGTTTTCTAAGCAGACGTAGTTCCGCCTATCACGGAAGGGACCAGGAAGAGACCGCGAGTTTTAAACGATGGACGCCGCAGCCTCTCAATTTTTTTCAGGTACAATTTAAATTTTAGGGGAGCAGTGAGGATGGGCACAGTGAGGATGGGCACAGTGAGGATGGGCACAGTAAGGTGGCAATGGGCAGAGTGAGGTTGGGCACAGTGACAATTGGCTTAGTGAAGTTGCAATGGGCACAGTGAGGCGTGCAAATGGGCATTGTTGACCCTCTTCTACTCACAGTAGCTGCTGCATTCTCACCCTCGGCTTATACTCGAGTCAGTAAGTTTTCCCAGTTTTTTGTGGTAACATTAGGTACCTCGGCTTATACTCGGGTCGGCTTATACTCGAGTATATACGGTACGTTAAAAATTCAAGAAGACAGTTTGACTTTGAGAGTCATTTTCAAACATCTGGAAGTTCTTAAAATATAATTTCAACTTACAGGAAACTGTTCCAGTCTAATTCAAAATCTCATATATATCAATTTTGAAGAATCCATAAAAAGTGTCATGCCTCAAAGTCATCGGCTGAAAAATATAACATCTTTGCTATGAAATTAGTTTTATTTGGCTTCACGGTAATCTGTTCAGTCCTATATACTGTCTGCTTAAATAGACAATCATATAAATATATGGATAAAGTTCTCTAGAGTACAGGTCTGCAAGGATTTAGGAAAGAGAAATATGCTAATTGTAGATATAATGAGTATTTATTTGAGCAAATTAGACATCTCTTTGAAAATTAACTGTACATTTAACTGCAGGAATATAAAGTAGAATCACTTGATAAAATTGCAAAATGATTAATCAGATCAAACGCATGAAATATGTATAAAGCCTCGTACAAACGACCGGTTTTCTCGGCAAGAAAACTTCTGGGAGAGCTTT
The DNA here is from genome assembly GCA_029206835.1 of Rana muscosa. Classification (NCBI taxonomy): domain Eukaryota; kingdom Metazoa; phylum Chordata; class Amphibia; order Anura; family Ranidae; genus Rana; species Rana muscosa. The sequence continues at coordinate 360,927,644 of CM055118.1, read as the reverse complement.
TTGCCGTGAAAACCGGTCGTGTGTATGGTTTCTCGGCAGGAAAACTGCCGGGAATCTCGATGAGAAAAATAGAGAACCTGCTCTCTATTTTTCTCGTCCGGATTCTTGGCAGAGTTTTCCTGCCGAGAAACCCGGTCGTCTGTATGCTTACCTTGTCCAGGTAAACCCGCGCATGCTCGAAAAGACTTTGACGCATGCGCGGTAGCATACAAGGGTAGTGTAGGGTGTAGCAAGATGGCGACGATGGCATCGAATGTGACGAGCGCAGGCTCGTCGTAGTCGATGATGTCACCGCGTTCTTGCCATTCAAAAGAACGGCGGTTCTTTTGAATGCCCGTGTGTGCACTCGGCGAGCAAGGCAAGCTTGCCGGGGATCCCGTCGGGAAAACCAACGTTTTTTTTTTCCCGACAGGATTCCCGCCCATGTGTACGAGGCTTAAGAGTCATTGAGTGTTTCCACCCCACCCACACAGCTAGATGTCAACATCACTAAATATAGTATATATTGGATGGATAAAAAAGGTATATATTCACCTTTGGGGAGTGTCAGTCTACATGCAGTTATCTATTGGCAGCACACTTTTGGAGCAATATTTCTTGTCGGGCACCTTTTATCCATTCAGAGTGAAGATCCTTGTTTTGAACAATTTAAAAATTTGGACCAGCGCATTCTATGTGGATTCCACATTTCACGTGAGTGGCAAGTTATTTTCCCTACATTGTCAATATTCTTAACCACTTAAGCCCCGAGCCTCTTTCTGAGATTTGGCGTTTACAAGTTAAAAAAAAATTTTTGCTAGATAATTACTTAGAACCCCCAAACATTATATATATTTTTTTCTAACACCCTAGAGAATAAAATGGCGGTCTTTGCAATACTTTTTGTCACACTGAATTTGTGCAGCTGTCTTAAAAGCGCACTTTTTTTGAAAAAAAAAACACTTTTTTTGATTTAAAAAATAAGAAGTAAGTAAGTAAAGTTAGCCCAATTCTTTTTTTATATTGTGAAAGATAATGTTACGCCGAGTAAATTGATACCCAAAATGTCACGCTTCAAAGTTTCGCCATAGGCAACATTTAAAAAGTTCTACTGGTTGCATGTTTTGAGTTACAGTTTTTATCTTGCTCTAACGATCGCGGCGATACCTCACATGTGTGGTTTGAACACCGTTTTCATATGCGGGCGCTGCTCACGTATGCGTTCGCTTCTGCACGTTCGCTCGTCGGGAAGGGTCGCTTTAAAAAAACATCCCTTGTAATAGAAAAAAGCATGACAGGCCCTCTTAAATATAAAATCTGGGATCAAAAAGACCTCAGATGTCATATTTGGACTAAAATGCAATAAAAAAAATGAAAAAATTACCAGTATGTCATTCTAAAAAAAAGTCCCTTTAAGACTTATAGGTGGAAGTGATGTTTTGATGTCGCTTCTGCCCTGCAGTGATATGAAGATGGGTGGGGGCCATCTTCCCTTCACTTGTCTCCATACACAGCAACAGAGAGGACCGGATCGCCTCCACCGCTGCCGATGGCTCCGGTAAGCTGCGGAGGTCACTGGAGAGAGGCGGGAGGGGGGGACCCGATAAAAGTGATCTTGCAGCATATTAGCCGCATAGACCACTTTTATTTTGTAGCGGTCCGCCCACTGAAGAAGAGGATACCAGGGTTTTGGTAGCTAGCTGCTACCATAACAAAAGTATTCCTCTTCAAACAGCCAACGTAAAACGACGGCGGGCAGTCCGCAAGTGGTTAAGCATTGGCATTTGGGGTCCTAGACCTGCCAGGGGGTGATGATGGTGCATCCCTTTTGATATGTTTTTATCAGCTGTATGCTATGTGATCCATTGGGTTCCTTTGTACCCTATCAGATTTTTTTTAACAAATTTTGACAAATTTGTTTATTCGTAAATATCCGAATTAATGAAAACCCGTTTACCATTTTTTTTTGAATATTCGTAAATTCGAACATTTAAAAATTCATAAATTCGTAAATTTGAACATTAAAAAAATATTTCATTTTTAAATTCGAAATTCAAAAATCCAAAAACCAAAAATTAAATAATTTGAAATAATAACTAACTAATAATAACTAACTATTAAGTTATAGGTATTGGAATTTTCTTTCAAATTTGTCTGTTAGTGAACAAACGAACACGAATTAAAGTTACAAATTATCTGAAAGAACGAATGCCGTATCTAAACGAATGGAACGTAACAAATTAATAATAATAAATAACAATAATAAAAATGAATTATTATTATTAGTAATTATTAATCTGTTCCGTTCCATTTGAATGACACGAAAAACAAAGACTGAAAAAAAAACGAATGAAACTAAAACAAAAACAATTTTTTTTTCGGCAGTGCACATGTCTATCTTATTGAGATACTGAATTGTTTAACAGTTTTTCTTACTACTCTTAATGCTTTTCATGATATGTGATAAATACAATTTGTATTTTTATACAGTACAGTAGTTGGAATGCCTAAAAAGTTCCAATCCAGATAGTCACATTTTGTAACATGCATTATGAATTAATGTCGTTGGATTGATTCTTATTTGTTTTTCGTAAAGTTGCTGTTATAAATGTAGCTGAATGGTCAGCCAATCTTTATATGGGTTAAAAGGGCAAAAAAAGCAGATTTACTTTGTGTCTCTATATAGGTATGCCAATAAAAATGTATTTTAAAAGATTAAGATCCATATCTTCAAATCATAGTTCAACACAGCATCAAAATAAAAAAATAAAAACCTTACACACAAAAAAGAAAAATTTCCTTCTACTGGAAAAATGTGGACGTCCTTGACTTTCAGTGGGGATATCTGAATAATGCCTGCAGCTTCAGGCATCATTCAGATATCATTATTTTCTGCGGGAGATTCTGTGCACTATAAGAATGATCATAGCCGAAGTTCCGCCGCTTGATCGTTCTTACAGGCGACGGGAAGGGAAATCCCCCTTGCCACTATCCGGTGCTTCTCTGGGCTCCCCCATGCCATCGGGGACCCTGAGAAATAATCGGCCGCCGCTGGATGACAACCATAGAGATTTCCCATGACCAGATGGTCTCCAGTCATCTCTATGACCATCGGAGGTCCAGGCGTGATGTTATGACGTCACGTCCGGGCCGCAGATGTAAACAAAGTTGCGATCGTGGCTGTAAGCATAAGATTGGTGAATTTTTTCGATCTCATGCTTTCCAGCCTGGAGGAGAGATTTGGGGTCTTATTGACCCCGCATCTCTCCATAAAGAGGACCTGTCACAAACGTTTCCTATTACAAGGGATGTTTAAATTCCTTGTAATAGGAATAAAAGTGATCAAAAAAAGCCCCTGTCCCCGGTAGCTCGCGCTCAGAAGCGAACACACACGTAAGTCCCACCCACATATGTAAACGCCGTTCAAACCACACATGTGAGGTATCGCCACGTGCATTAGAGAGCGAGCAACAATTCTAGCACTATACCCCCTCTGTAACTCTAAACTGGTAACCTGTAAAAAAAAATTAAGCGTCGCCTATGGAGATTTTTAAGTACCAAAGTTTGGCGCCATTCCATGAGTGTGCACAATTTTAAAGTGTGACATGTTGGGTATCTATTTACTCAGTGTAACATCACCTTTCACATTATATAAAAAAAATTGGGCTAACTTTACTGTTTTGTTATTTTTTAATTCATGAAACTGTTTATTTTTACAAAAATACGGTGCGAGATAAAAAGTTGCAATGACCGCCGTTTTATTCCCTATGGTGTCTGCAAAGAAACATATATAATGTTTGGGGGTTCAAAGTAATTGTCTAGCAAATAAATTATGATACCCAGACATTGGCAAGAACAGGAAAGCCCTACGGTGAAGAAATGGTGCAATAAAAAAAATGAAATACAAAATCTAGAATACTTAAAGTTTAGTGACGGAGAGGGTTTAGAGGTGTTTGAGGAGAAATGGAAGTGATGGGTAGATTATAACATATAAAAACTAGAATAGTACATAACAAAACCGAACTAAGGAGGGAGAGGAGGGGAAAAAAAAGCTTATGACAGACTTGGTGCGAGAAAAAAAAATGGGGAGGTCTATGGATAGAGAGGTTGGGGGGTAGGGATGGGGGGAGGTGTTTTTGGTATATATTTTGTATTGTATTATTCATCTATGTGTGGTTAAGACCAGAGGAGAATACTCGTTTAAAGTAATGATGTTTTATATGGAAAAATAAATAAAGAAATATAAAAAAAAAAAAAAGATGAAGGTTTCCTTCTGGATTATGTAGATGGAGGTTTCCTTCTTCTGGATTGTGTAGATGCAGGTTTCCTTCTTCCGGATTGTGTAGATGGAGGTTTCCTTCTTCTGGGTTGTGTAGATAGAGGTTTTCTTCTTCTGGATTGTGTAGATGGAGGTTTCCTTTGTTCCTTTGTCTGGATTGTGTAGATGGAGGTTTCCTTCTTCTGGATTGTGTAGATGGAGGTTTCCTTCTTCTGGATTATTTAGATGGAGGTTTCCTTCTTCTGGATTGTGTATATGGAGGTTTCCTTCTTCTGGATTGTGTAGATGGAGGTTTCCTTCTTCTGGATTGTGTAGATAGAGGTTTCCTTTTTTCTGGATAGTGTAGATGGAGGTTTCCTTTATCTGGATTGTTTAGATGGAGGTTTCCTTCTTCTGGATTGTGTAGATGGAGGTTTCTTTTGTCTGGATTGTGTAGATGGAGGTTTCCTTCTTCTGGATTGTGTAGATGGAGGTTTCCTTCTTCTGGATTGTGTAGATGGAGGTTTCCTTCTTCTGGATTGTGTAGATGGAGGTTTCCTTCATCTGGATTGTTCAAACACTACATTCCAGCGCTCATGGAACATACACAATGTGGTCTCTTAATTGTAATAAAAAACTTTGTCCATTTATTAATCAAAAGATTTTTTCAATCAAATAAACAAGATCCAATCCCAGATGTGTGAATAAAAAAGAAATAAAATAATATAATATCAGTGCGCATGCACGAGAGTTCCGAGATGGCAGCCTGAACTCGGAGCTCCGCGCCATCCCGATCCAGCAGCGCCCACAGCACCCGTTCCCGCCACGCTCAGACACCGGAGAACGGGGAATCGACCCCCCGCGACACCCGCGCCCGCCCTCGTATGAGCAGAACGGGCGTCAGACGGCAATTAGAAAGCCAATTTGCCGCCTCCACACTCCCCGGGTGTACCAAGATGGCCGCCGCGGCTGCTGTGGCCTCACAGCCTCACACAGCCACTGAGGGGACACCGGATTGCAGGCAAGCACTGGCCCCCACTCTCCTCTCCTATACCCCGGAGATTAAGGGACACAATCAGCAGCCCTTGACACCCTCTCCAGCCTCCACAGAATCCCTCCTGAGACACTCCTTTGGGGCACAGGCTTACTCTCCTGCTGGGCCTGCAGATTCTCCTCACACAGGATTCTCTCCCCATGGCGCTGCAGGCCCAGATCAATCCTTTAATGCAGCAGACTTATTCCTCAAATTCTCTACCCTTCTAGAGACAGGTCTAGCCTCCACAGCTGCTAAAATCACAGGGGACATTAAAGCAGACATCCAAAATATAGGGTCCAGGATGGAAGCCATAGAAATTAAGCTGGATCAAGCTGCAGCTGCCTCTCACCAGAACTCTGATCTTATTCAGACCTTACATGACCAACTGGACACACCTTTCTCCCGCATAGATGACCTCGAGAACAGGTCCAGGAGATATAATTTCAGAATCAGAGGTCTCCTGGAATCAATTATCGATGTTGAATCTACCACGCAAGAACTTATGAGGTCCCTGATCCCAAACATCCCTACACCCCGCCTGGAGCTGGACAGAGCACATAGAGCGCTGGGACCCCCCAGGAAAGATGGCTCCCCCAGGGACATTATTGTAAAGCCCCACTACTATGCTGTCAAGGAGGCGGTCATGAAACAGACCCGCTCAATGCCTCAAGTGATCTGCCAGGGGCACCCGGTGCAAATTTTTGCGGATCTCTCCCCTTCCACCATACAGCGCAGACGTACCCTAAAACCGCTACTATCTGCTTTGACACAGAAGGAGGTCAAATACAGATGGGCATTCCCCTTCACCGTGAAGTTCACCTACAAAGGCCGAGACCATGCCTTCTCCAACTTCACCATGGGAGAAAAGTTGCTTCTCAGCCTGAAGATCATTTCCCAGGAGTCGGACATGGAAACGTCGTCATCAGGATCGAATAAACGCCCGCCTCCCACAAGTCCGCCGGATCCCCTCTGGAACAAACCCAAGGCCAGAAGATCGTCGCATACAGGTCCTACATGAGACTTTGACTGTCACGAGGTTTAGGTTCGACGTATACTGATGCACCCGCATTGGACTTTTCTCTTCTCCTAAGAGGATGACTCTCATACTACCCCGGAAATCGTTTTCTCCGGTGTTCTCTCTTTACTTGTTAACAAACAGTTTTATTTGTTGTTTCTCCCCTCCTATGTCTAGAGATGGGTTTCCTAACTATGCCTCCCCCGTCTGGGGGACAAGGGCGATACTATAGCCACTTTACCAAAGTAAATATGCTTTACTCCATCTCATATGCGGCAGCGGATCGGGGGTTCCCTCCCCCTCCCTCCTGCCCATGTGGGTGGGTGGGGGGTGCCTCTGACCACTTATACTTGGGTAGTTGCTTCAATGCTACTGTCCGTTTATTGGTTCACGTTGCTTTAGGAGCATAGTTGTTCAAATTTACAGGGCGCCCTGGTTTGGGGTGGCTCACATGTGCCTCCACCTATCCCTTGAACCCCAGTTGGTCTTCAGGGGATAGGATCTATAAGGCTTTTAGCCGGGAGATTTGGACTTCCTACTTTTAGCTCACGATTTTTGGTGAGATGACCGTTAGGAACTTTTCTCTCCCGCCGGGATCATTCTCCTGTGCGGGGGGAAACCTTCCTCCTGTTCTGTCCTTTCTAACTTCCTTTCTATCCCCTTTTTTCTCTTTTGAGCATCACCTGACATTTTTGTTTCTTTTAGACACTACCACCGGTAAGCCTCTCAAGTCTGCGAGATCCCAGAAGTACGGTACCGGCGATCCAATCGTCGCTCTGGAGTCACCGGAGGTCCCAGCGGTAAGTGGCGATGGACATTGCAGCGCTTCTCCCCTCGGGGTCCATGGCTGACCACACTCACACGGCCTTAAAGGTCACTACACACAATGTCCAGGGCCTAAACTCCCCCCTCAAACATAGGAAACTCTTTAATACTTACAAATCGTCAAGCCTGGACATTGTAATGATACAGGAAACCCATTTCCCGGCCCGGTACAGTCCCAAGTTCCTCCACTCCCACTTCCCTAACTTCTATATAGCCAGTGCGGTTAATAAGTCAAAGGGGGTGGCCGTCTTATTAGCAAAAACGTGCAACTTCACCTGGATCACTGATGTAAAAGATCCAGAGGGCAGGTTCATCTTAGTAAAGGACACGATCGAAGGCCACTTATACTCCCTGATATCCTACTACACGCCCAAAAAAGGTCAAGCAGCCTTCTTCAAACAACTATTTGAAAAGCTAGCTCCTCTGTTGGAGGGCACGATCATTTTTGGTGGGGACTCCAACGCAGCATTTGATCAGGGTCTGGATAGATCTAAACCTCCCTCGGCCCAACTGACACGTCCGACCAAAGAGAGCCTGAAAATCGCCAAACTCATCCACGCCCAGGGTCTGACCGATGTGTGGAGAGAACTAAATCCGTCCAAGCGAGATTATACACACTTTTCCCATCCCCACAACTCCTATGCTCGAATTGACCACCTGTTAGTTTCAAACCACACTATCCCACTTGTTGTAAAATCCCACATCAGGGACACGGTTTTGTCGGACCACTCCATTGTGAGCATGTCCCTTACAACGCAAAGCTCAAGGCCGGGCCAGAGACACTGGAGACTGAACGAATCCATTCTCTCCGACCCTATCCGAGTCACCATGCTAGATAAGGCTATGAAGGAATACTTCATTCTTAACAACGTAGATGGGACAACGTCCGAAACCCTGTGGGTGGCTCACAAAACTTTTATGAGAGGGGAATTCATTAGGATGGGAGCCCAGATAAAGAGGGAGAGGGAAGCGGACATAGTAAGGTTAGAAGGGATATACACAAAGCTGAGAGCCCAGCACAAACTAAATCCCTCCCCCATAATGGCAGCGCAACTAGACAAGGCTAGACTGGAGCTCAATCTTGTTCTCACGGCCAATGCAGACAAACAAATCAGATGGAGCAAAAATAGATTTTACTCCATGGGGGACAGGATGGGCTCCATGTTGGCTGCTAGACTAACACCACGCTTCAGAACATATGCAATGCCACAGATTAGGATCCCTGGACAGGGCACTACAGCCAACCCATCCAAGATATTAGACGCTTTCCAGGCTTTCTATGCAAATCTATATAGTCCCCACATGCTCGGTAATGACGATTCTGTACTCAACTTCCTGCATAGCCTTCCCTTACCGTCACTCTCCCCGGAGCATAAAGGGGAGCTCGAAGCACCCTTTACTGAAGGAGAGGTTATGGAGGTGATTAAAGACCTAAAGACGGGATCAGCCCGAGGGCCGGATGGGCTCTCGAACCCCTATTATAAAACGTTTGCCGAGACCCTAGCCCCGCATCTAACTAAATTCCTTAATGCTAAAACAAGGGGGGACCCACTCGATCCTCAACTCAACACTGCGTATATTACAGTGATCCCTAAGCCGGACAAGAATCCGGAAGAGATTGGAAATTATCGACCCATTTCTCTAATAAATAATGATTTAAAAATCTTAACTAAAATACTAGCTATCCGTTTGGCTTCTTTCATAAGCACATATATCCATAAGGACTAGACTTGTGCACAACGGAAAAATTTGTTCCGTTTCGGTTCATTTCTTTCCGGTCTGGTTGATTCGTAATCATTCGTAATTTTGCTAGACGGGATTTTTCGTGTTCGGACTTATTCGTATTTTTGCAAGCGACATTTTTCGTTGAATTTTTTGTTGCTTTATAATTCGTACTTTCGGTAGAGTACGTTGTTTTTCGTTGATTCTGGACACAACTCCTACTTTCGTAACTTTTTTTGGGTTCGTTGATTCGTAATTTTCCGTGTCTCTCTCACAACGACGCTGCCTATTATGCCTAATGTGCTTCGAATGGATTTGTACTTTTCTAAATACATAGCGGTTATTTGTAACGATTCGAAATCTCGTATTTTACTTTCGTTTTTTACATGCGGCTATAGGCTCCGCCCCTGTACACCATTTTGAGAGGGTTCAGCACGGTGAGGGAGAAGCAGAGAGCAGAGCAGAGTGAGTGTTATTGTGCTTCGAATGGATTCGAAATCTCGTATTTTACTTTCGTTTTTTCATGTGGCTATAGCCTCCGCCCCCTGTACACCATTTTGAGAGGGAGTTCAGCATGGTGAGGGAGAAGCAGAGAGCAGAGTGAGTGTTATTGTGCTTCGAATGGATTCGTACATTCGTAACTTTTTTCATAACGAATTATGCCGAAGACCTTCGGGCATTCGCTATTTTGCGGTATAATTTATTTCGGATTCGGTTTTATTCGTAATTGCTCTGTTCGGAAATTCGAATGCTTCCGAATGTCCGAAAGTTGCTAAATTCGGACGAATTTCGATTCGTTACGAAACGAATTGCACAAGCCTAATAAGGACCAAGTGTGGTTTATCCCTGGCAGGCAGGGCCCTGATCAGATAAGGAGGGCAATAGATATAGTTTCCATTCTCCAAACAAACTGGGTGGGAGGTCCCAAGCAATCGGGAATGCTCCTTTCGCTGGACCTCCACAAGGCCTTTGATTCAGTGTCCTGGCCCTATATCTTTGCTCTCTTAGAATGCTGGGGTTTCGGCACACGGTTTTTGGGTCTGATATGTGCCTTATACTTCAACCCTTCAGCATACATACAACTCCAGGGCTGTTACTCGAAACCCATACATATAAAGAAAGGGACTAGACAAGGTTGTCCTTTATCTCCGCTCATCTTCGCGATAGCTATTGACAGGGCCGGCCCTACCATGGGACTCAATGGGACCATGGTACCAGGCGGCATTTAGGAGGGGGCGGCAGTCCGGCCGGCAACATATTTTTAACAGACTTACTTCCGTCGGGCAGAGAGCAGAGCGGAGGCTGAGCGTATGCTGGTCGGCGGTGCGCTGTGCCTGTGCAGTGCCGCTGTCTCCTGCACTGGTTGCTAAAATTGCCTGCCGAGTCCCGACCGTCGCCTAGCAACCAGGGACGTCAGGAGGCCGAGGCCGCCCCAGCATTCACAGCGCTCAGCCTCCGCCCACACACCTCATCCATCTTCCATCTCCTGCGTGAGGGTTGGATTTCAGTGTGGGTCTGAGGAAATCTTCCTGTGCGGCTGTGGCTGTGCCCTGGACAGTGACAGTGTGAGCTGAGCCTGGGCAGCCTCTCTGGAAAAACGGGTGAGTTAGGTGGGATTTTTAATGTGGATGGCTGATGATGATCTTTGTCTTGTACCCATGTTTTCCCTGTAATTAAAAGCAAAACTTTATTCTTTTAACCACTTTGCGCCCACGCTATAGACAAAAGACGTCTACAGCGCGGGCCGCGCGGCGCTCAATTTCCGGGAGGGCGTCCATGGACGTCCTCCTGTTTACTTCCGCGATGCGCGCCGCATCCGGCGCGCATCGGGGAAAAGCTGTGCCCGCCGTGTCACGCGGGTGCCGATGCGCTTGCCTGGCGGCCGCGATGTCTGCCAGGTACCCGCGAACGGCAGTCACAGAGCCAGGGACGTGGATCTCTGTGTGTAAACACAAACATCCACGTCCTGTCAGGGAGAGAGGAGACCGATGCTGTGTCCCTTGTACATAGGGACAACCATCGGTCACCTCCCCCAGTCAGTCCCCTCCCCCCCACAGTAAGAATCACCTAGCAGGGAACATATTTAACCCCTTCCTGCCAGTCACATTTATACAGCAATCAGTGCATATTTATAGCACGGATCGCTGTATAAGTGTGAATGGTCCCAAAAGTGTCCGCCATAATGTTGCAGTCATAATAAAAATCGCAGATCGCCGTCATTACTAGGAAAAAAAAATAATTAAAAAAAATGTCATTCTATCCCCTATTTTGTAGGCGCTATAACTTTTTAAATGACATTTAATTATCATGATATAAAATAATGAATGTGGGGGCGTTTTGGTGGGCGTGTTTTTTTTTTGGAGGGGGGGGCAGCATTTCATTCTTGGTCCCAGGCAGCACCATGTCTTGGGCCGGTGCTGGCTATTGAGACACTCGCCATCGCAATTCGCCAAAACCTGAACATACAGGGTGTCTCCTGTGGCCCCCAAACACATAAATGCGGTCTCTTTGCGGACGACATTTTGCTGTTTATAACCTCCCCCATCACTTCCCTCCCGAACTTATGTAAAACTCTGGATGACTTTGCAACAGTATCTGGCCTCCACGTGAATTACACCAAATCCCAAGCCATGAATATCTCACTACCAAACGACACTGTGGCTCTCCTAAAACAATCCTTACGGTTTGCCTGGAGCGAATCCTCTCTTAGGTACTTGGGGATCAACTTGACATCTAAGACAGAATTCCTCTACATGAATAACTACCCCCCTCTGTATCGTAAGCTAGAATCAGATCTACTCACTTGGTCCAAAAATAATCTGTCATGGCTGGGAAGGGTACATTCTATAAAAATTACGTTACTCCTGAGGTTATTATACCTTTTTCGCTCTCTTCCCGTACCCATACGGAAGGATCACATTAAATCATTCCAAAGTAAAATAATGAAATTCATCTGGGGAAAGGGGGGATTTATGTTACCTCAAAAGACTCTACACCTTCATAAACGGAAGGGAGGTCTCGGCTTGCCCCATCTTCACAAATATTACCAGGCAGCCAGGTTAGCTCAGTTATCTGTAGTCTATTCACGATTTGAGAAACCTGATTGGGTGAATATAGAAAGACAGGCCGTTCCTCGTTTCACGCTAGACTTCCTACTCTGGAGCCCCCCGAAAGACAGACCCCCAATTTTATCCCCTACCCTTTCCCACTCTTTCGCCCTATGGGATGGGCTCCGCTCGTCAACTTCATTAGTATCCTCATACAGACCCTTAACTCACCTTTTCAACAACCCAAACTTTCCTCCCGGGAAAGACGTCTTAGCTTTCAAATGGTGGCTGGACAAGGGACTTTACCGAATTGGCAATTCTTTACAGCAGCAGGCCCCTTCACCCTAAACCACTGTATCAAAACACTAGATCTGCCCGACTCGGAACGATTCAGGTTTGGCCAAATATCTCACTTTCTACATTCCCTATGGAAAGAAAAGCCCATCCCGCCAAAGTTTACCAATTACGAGTTGTGGTGTGGTCGGGCCAGGGACCAGAGGGGGGGGGATCTCGGTGATCTACTCGTCGCTTGCATCTGCGTCCTCTAAGGAGGCCTTTATGACTGCCTGGGAATCTGACTTCCAATTCCTGTGGGATCTGGAGGGATGGCAGAATGCATGCTTTCGGTCATTTAAAGGTATCCTCAACACTGCACTGATGGAGGCTAGCCTTAAAGTGATTTCTCGGTGGTACTATACCCCTTCCAGACTAGCCTCGATCTACCCCACAGCGGATCCTCTATGTTTTAGAGGTTGCCAACATATAGGCACAATGGCCCACATATGGTGGGAATGCCCCAGAATTCGCCCCTTCTGGAAGAACATTTTTAACTCAATTAACAAGCTGATTGGAACTCGGATCCCCAGGACCCCGACGATTGCCCTACTGAATGCTCAAATCCCAGAGATCCCCAAATCTTCCCGAAGGTTAACTCATTTTATTTTGTTGGGCGCAAAGCTTACGGTGGCAAAGGCCTGGAAACAACCAAAGATCTCTTTTCCTGCGGCTAAAAAGAAAATATCTTGGATAATGTCGCAAGAAAAGCTTTCCAGTATATTACTAAACACAACGGACAAATTCGAAATGGTATGGGAACCATGGGCCCAACAGATGGGAATCCTTATTGGTTCTCTTTCCAAGCCGGTGTAGTGCATCCTCAGCATTTCAGGTGATGTTCTAGCTCTTCATTCCTCTTTCTTTTTCCTTTCGGCTCGCTCTGAGTCTCTGTGTTTATCTGTCCACTTGTTTCCTTTTTTATCGCCGCCAATGTTTTTTTTAGGATTAGAGGTCAGGTTCACAAGATCTCAGGTAGAGCATGAGTAGTCAACACTTTAATTCTGTTCTGAATTTTAAAATTTTGGTATAAGCCTTCCTCCAGTTGACGAGGATCGGAATAATGGGAGGTTCTGGGATCCCCCTTCCAACACAGTCAGTTCCCATTCGAGGTGTTGGGGGGAGCGGAACCTGCTTCCTGCTTTAATTTATCTCCCTACGGATATGCCGACAGTTACTACTCTACATAGATTCAGGACGGACGATAGGCCACTGCTCTTGCTTCTATCTATCACAGCTATAATCAGTTTCAATTCCTCTGAATGTTTGCTATTGCTTACATATGATTGACCTATGCTTTATGTATAACCTATGCATTTTGAAATAAAATTATTGAATAATAAAAAATAATATAATATTCACAGTGATCACAAAATTGCAGTGAACACAACTAGCAATAATATTGCCCACGATCCGTAAAGCAAGGAGGGGTTAAAACTTTTTCAAAGCATGGTCTAGTAGTCCTGTAGCATGAATGCAGTGTGAAAAACAGTACCTTGAGATGACTTCATATGTTGGACATGCGAGCCAACATGTGGAGGGCCCTCCTAAACGAGGGATGCGAAACCAGGACTGTGGTACAGCTGGGATGGGAGAACTCATAGCCTCCGTCTCTCCAGATGGAAGACGTCACACCACTGCGACGCTGGCTGGCGTCTCAGGACTCGGGCGGCATGGTGGAATGAGTAGTTTTGCTCAGCGCGCTCCTCCCCAGTAAGCACAAGTGCGCCACTGCTGCTCTCTAGTGGAGATGAAGAAAACTGCACCCTTGATGAGAAGAATCCTAAAGTGCGCCAACCAGCTTATGAACAGGACAAGTCGGCTGCTGTAGAATTCCTAACGAAACGGATCATGGTCAAAGATAGATGGTATCTTGAAGAGGGGGTTTAGGAGTGCCTTGACAATGCGTTTCGCACTCTGTGCGCTTTTTCAAAGTCAAGATAATGAGGCGCCCACGATGTTTAAATAGGAAAAAGGGGAGGGGGATTATCGAGCAAAACAAAGTTAACCTCTACCTTGCTCACCGAACATAGACTCCTATACCCTACAAATAAAACAAGAAAACTAATAACAAATATGAATATATGTAAAATATGTATAAAATATTAAAAATACCCACATGAGGTATGACACATATATTGTAAAATACATGTCTATAAAATGAAATAAATAAAATGAAATGTATAGTATGTGTAGAGCTTGTGTTGAATATCACTAATATTTATTTAATGGACAATAATCCTTGCGACCCTATTGGGGATGGAACAATACATGAGGTCACTACCAAATAAACACCTACCGTAAATCCACCCTCGAAAAAATGGGTGGGAAAATTAAGGGAGGGGGGAGAAAGAGAAGGGGGGGGGAGAAAGGTGGGGGGAGTGTGAAGGGAAGAAAAGGGGGAGGAGAAAAACGTTGTATATTGGTACTTATGGGTACAATTTTTTTTTCCTGCTGCTCTGGATTCATATCCTCCTTTGTGACTTTCCTGTACCTCTTGACATTTTGAGGATTTTTACAATCATCCACCTATTCTAGCGCTGGTGACTTTTGTTGTTGTTTTTTGTGGATTGTGTAGATGGAGGTTTTGTTCTTCTGGATTGTGTAGATGGAGTATTCCTTCTCATGGAAAATAAAAAAAAAGTGAGGCAGGTACAGTATGGCTAAAAAATTAGTCAATTGTAAAAGGTATATATTTAATATCTAAACAGTAAATGACATAACATAATACCGTATATACATACATGGATATGTGAACATACATATAGCGTATTGCAGACTATATTCATAAAGAAAGATCCCAACATCATAACACATTACATTATGTGGCATGGGACAATGTCCTTCATGTTCTAGAATCACTTGAAAGAGAAGATGAATGGAATATTTAAAACGTCTATATGGAACAAGATGCATCCAGATATGCCTGATGCATTATGTGGATAAAACCACTTCCTCAGGGCATGCCCACTCGATCCCTCGCGTCATGACGGCACAAATGGAGGGAAGGGGGAGGGCGCCCGAAGCACATCGCAGCTCCCGGGGAATATAAATAAAAGTCAGCTAAACAGATACAGGCCCAGGTTCTAGCTTCACAGGTTCCAGACTGAGCTGATATGTGAGTATATGAAGGAATGAGTGATTCCCTTCTCCCATATACAATTTTTTCCAAAATATGGTTATATACTAGACCGTATTGGCTTTATTTATATACTTTTATAGATATGGATACACACGCCCCTGAGGGAGTGGTTTGATCCACCAAAATGCATCCGGAATATCTGGATGCATCTTGTTCCATATAGACGTTTTAAGTATTCCATTAATCTTGATTCTATGCATTAGGAAAAAAAACCCTTCTGTGATGCAGAAGCCCCCTAGAGCCCCCATTTTACATTCCAGCTATGGGGATGAGCACACCAGCTCCAGCTGGTGTCTTGGGTCCTGACTGGATACATTGATAGCAGCGCTATCCCTCGGGGCAATCGTCACTCCCGTGTCCTACTGCTGCATCCATTGACACAGACAGCAGGACACAGGAGTGTCAGTGACGTAACACATAGGGGGGAGGAGCCTAAGTGACGCTTGCATCGGCAGTCTGAGTGAGGAACACAGGAACTACTGAGCTGAGCACACGCTGATTATCCCGGAGGTTATGTGAGTGCAGGCCACAGCTGTAACAGGTTGTGTCTTGTATAGGCTATTGCGCAATAATCTGTTTCCTTTTCCTTTTTATGCATATGGAATTATCCTGGGAATCAGAGCGTCTAAGGAGGAATCTGGTCTAGAGCAAGTACTGTTTAAATCTCTATGGTGCAGATGTTTTTTTGCATTACATTGATCAGTGATTTATATAGACTGGGGACATAAAGTGTACTACAGCCCACATTGGAATCCATGCTGTTTCTGGACATTATACACAGCACTGTGTGGTTTGGGAAAATTGTATGGTTACACAATAATTTTCACTGCAGGTTTATTTGCTCTCAGCATGGAGAGTTGGTTGAACACTTCACCAGTGCACATTAATTAGGTTGGTGTTTAGCGCATCAATATTTGTTTATTCATTTACACGTTAAGACCACAGGAATTTTTTAATTGATTGCAGATTTCACCATTTGGTTATCTTTTTATTGGATTTACACATTTTTTTCATTAGCGCTTTAGTAATTCACCCATAGGTATTGATTAACTGCTTATCTGCATACCGTTCCTTTATTTGCAATAATGACACTCATTATTATTATTTTTTTCTGTAACTTCGTCAACTGTTGTATACTGTGCATATTCTTGGAACCTGTGAGCTATCTTGACACTTTTAGAATCTTTACCTGATACCTGTGAATGACCACAGAAATAAGGCAGTTTACAGCAATATCACTACATATGTTGCAGGTCATACACTTCTTCAGGAAGAAGAGAACAGTATTTATCCACAAGGCACTTTCCAATATTAATATACCAGGCACTTTTAGGGAACAGAATGTCCAAGGAGCACTTCCCTTGGAATAGTTTAGGTAACTCCAGCCACTAGTGGGAGACTGTTTTGAGAAGCTGACAAAGGAGACACTGGTAATGGGCCAAATACACCCTGGTTCGGTTAACACCAGAACTCCCGAACATGGAAAAAGTTTGGACCTGAACCCTATTAAAGTCTATGGAACCTAAACTTGAAAAACCAAAAGTCCCCATTTTGAAGGCTTATATGCAAGTTATTGGCCAAGAAAAGGGTATGGGGCTCGGGTACTGCCCTGGGGGAAATGTATCAACGCAATTTCTATTTTTTTTTTTTTTTTTTTTAAGGAGCAGCGGCTTTAATGATGCTTAAAATAAAACAATAAAAATTAAAAATTCCTTCAAATATAGTGAACCTTAGCCTGCCTTTAAAGCGACACACCTGTACCATGTATAGAACCTGCTGCAGCAAAACTGACATTTATAAGGGAAAAAAAAAAATTTAATCGCTTCCCACCTGCCCACTGTACTTTGATGGTGGGGTGGCAGCTTCATCATTCTGAGTCGAAATACTGGTACATCGCTCAGAACAGGTGACTGCACAGTGGCCCGATCCTGTGATGGCTGTGATCTTCGGATACAGCCCATCACAGATCGTGATATGGGTGCTGTGATTGGCCCTCCCAATCACATGATGGTTGTGTCCAATCATTGCCTTCACAGTGTAAACAGAGGCATTTGTCTTTGTGTCAGTTCTTCCTGCTGAGCTTAGTGAGAGCTCAGTGTAGGGGGGGATGCTGCAGCCTGTGCTGAAAGCTCTCTGTGTAAGGGATGATTTTACACAGAGAGTTGTCACAGATCATGCATACTGCAGCCATTCCCACACAGTACACCACCCACCACTGTCCCATGAACATTTGTCCAAGTGTCCCTACGAACATCTGTACCTGTGCACAAAACATCTGTCACAGTGTCCCATTAATATCTGTACCAGTGCACAAAAAAATCTGCAATAGTGCAATAGTGTCCATTGAAACATCAACATCTAAATACCTTGGACTGTCTTCTTTCCAAAATGGGGTAATTTTGAGGATATTTGTGCTGTCTTGGCATGTTAGGGCCTCATGAAATTAGATTAAATAAATGGCCCCTGACTTAAACTTGCAATGTTGCTGCTTTGGCCTCAGTAGTCAGTGTCCTGTCTGTCTCCTCCAGATGGTCTCCTCACACAAACTATGTATATGCACTGAATAGCTCCCTACTGCACTGTCTCCCGTCTGTTTCTTAGTGGAGCCCTCCTGACTGCTTGGCTGAATCCTTCTCTGTCCAGCAGGGTGGATCCCTAAACACAAGTCATGACTCTAAGGAAAGCCCTGTACACACCTGCACAATCAGTGTACTGGCTGTCCCAAAAACCTGGGCCTAGGAATGGTGAACTAAACCAGGTTTTACCTTTCTTTAAAGAAACTGAAAACCCAGTTCCTCTGTATGACAAAAGCACCTTGGAGATCCTCAACCTGCCTAGATGAGAACCCTGGTTGACACAAAACCCTTTTCACACCGTGGCAGGGCACAGCACTGTTGAAGAACAATATAAAAAAAATGAATTGCTTATAACGAGCCAGCCCACTCGGTATACTTGAAGGCTTTCTGCCTCTTTATAATCCCATATATACATATAAAACAAGGTGATCAAATACCACCAAAAGAAAGTGCTATTTGTGGGAAAGAAAGGACATCAATTTTATTTGGGTACAACGCTGCACAGCCACGCAATTGTCAGTTAAAGTACAGCAATGCCGTATCTTGAAAAATGGCCTGGTCATGAAGGTGGGGAACCTTCCAGAGCTGAAGTGGTTTACCACTTCACGCAAAATGATGTTCCCATACGTCGGTACGTTGACGCTAAATACAAGGGTTATGACAGCAGCTAGCTGCCATAAACCCGGTATTATCGGGAACGCAGTGCGTTCCTCTTTAAGATAAAAGTGGTCTCCGTGGGGGGATTCACCGTGAGATCACGTTTATCGGTGGCAGGAGAGGTGCCCTCCCGCCGTGCTCCAGTCGTCTCCGCCGCTTAAAGGGACCTGCCAGTAGACCAGACTAGATGGGAGGGAAACACACACTCTATGATAGAGCGGTCACCCGAATGTAACCTTTGTGGGTCATAGCCTGGTAATTATGGGAAATGCCTGCCTTGTACTTGTAACTTAATATGTTTGTCTTATGTCTTTTCTGTCCTACCATTTGTAGATTAATGTTTTAAAGAATATACTCTGTATTCCTTCAAGTAATCCATGATTTTTACCCTTTCCCTGTACAAATAGATTGTGTGTTGTCAGAACATTTGGGGTTAAAATACTTTATATTCATATATATCTATATATACAGTATATATATATATATATATACAGTATATATATATATATATATATATATATATATATATATATATATATATGCCTTTATATTATGTATAGTTTTCATGATATGCTATGAACAATACCAAAGCCATTTTGGTTGCCATTTTCTCTCTAAGAGGTTAAACCAAATTCACTGTCTCTAAAGAGGTTTTTCTCTCTTAAAAAAAGTTTCATTAGAAGACAGTGTGAGTCTACACCAAACTCCCCAGGTTATAATTCAAGGCTTTTGAACACTTAGTAAAATATACCAGTATCCCAGGTTATATATCTTTTTGTCTTTGACACTTATAGATAAGGGGAGTTGGTACAGGCTTACACAGACAGTCTGTATTGTTAAGAGAATCGTATTTCAAATGAGCCTGCAACCTAAATAATGTTTCCAGAAATAAGCTACGAAACAAAAGGGGCTTATTCAAATACGGCCAAATTAAATGTATTATAATATTATTCAAGTACAAGTAATATATTAACCAAAGGTATATGGTATCATTATATTGAAACACTTATATACTTAATTAAGTGAATAATGTTACATATATTAGTATTATATATTTTAAATAATAATATTTTTCTTTCAAATATCTTAACAATGTATCTATGTTAGTTACCATTATATAAACCCATTTATGCATATATATATATAGATTATTATGAAAAAAGTTGCAAACATGGTAATATATTAGTGTGAAAGTATTAGACACTGTATTTGTAAAATGAAAGTTGAGAGTTACATTCCAATGACTTCAGTTACAAGGAATTCAACAAACCCTTAGCTAATTATGTGGGGCTTATTATTCCCAAACACATAAATTTAAGAAGTTGCCAGGTTGGCTTAGGATATTGACTGTCAGGAATGGTGTCATTACTGGGCTCACCTGCTGGTGGCACTGTTGCATTTGGCAGCAGTGGGTGTAGTTCTGGTGACCACCAGCGGGTGTCTCCTCACCAAGACTTTCCACCAGCCATCAAGCACACCTGATCTGGGTCTGCTGGACTATATAAACCCACCCTTAACAAAGCTCAGTGCTCCAGAATTCCTTCTGTAAGCCTGGTCCCTGCCTGAACCTGATCCGTTACCTGGTCCTGAACCTGATCCTGATCTGTTCCCTGCCTTGTCCTGGACTCTGATCCTTGTACCCTGTCCCCTGAGACCTGTCCCCTGATACCTGTCCCCTGATACCAGCTTCCCCTTGCTGTCTGCTCCCAGTACCTGGCCTTCTGCTCCCCTTGTCTCTCATCCCCTGCCTTGTTCATGTATGTGTGTTCTCTTTTGTACATATTAGTTAGCTAGTTAGATTAGGTTGTTTTTGGGGTTTGTTGTGTTCCTTTGTATTCGTTTCTTGCTTATGGTTTGCTGTGGTTTTGATTACACGTGTGTCTTTATCTTTAATAAATATATAAATATTTTTCACTTACTCTCTTCCCGATTCCTTAATGTGCAGCCCAATGATCTGACCACCTGTATTGTATGTCTGTGTATAGCATCCTCGTGACAGAATTCTGGAGCCATACAATCAGATCGGCTGCACCTTGGAATTGGGTCTGAGCACTTGTTAAAATTACTGAGATGGAGGTGGACGATATTTTTTATCTTTCGCTCCTGGCAACAGATGACAGAGATTTCTGTTATCAGACACTAAGAGAATATACCAGAGAGCAGTTATTAGAATGCATCCGCATAGCTCACGTTTTTGTGGATCAGGGCAATTTTGTGTTTGAGGATTACAAGCTTTGATTTGTATCTGTACAGAGTTGGCCCTGTCTGATGCCTCTATTGGAACTGACGATTATACACCTCCTTTTAATGCAGCTCAAGTAGAATCTTTGGTGTGGCTGTTGGAGGATGACTCAGCCTTTTTCCATGAGCAGTACTCAGCTTGTCCTGAACAGGTGCTTGCAGCATGCATTGATTCAGTGCAGTCTCTGGTCAGACAAGCAGTGTGCAAACCTGATTTTGTGGAATCCTTAATACAGGCCTGGTCAAGTTTGTTGTACTCAGCCCCTGTCAGCTCCCAACCATCCATTTGTATGTCTAGATACCAACCTGCTGGGATGTCTTCCTCTCCTTTTCCCACAATTCCCACTTTTTCTGAACAATGCACCCAGCTAACAATGAAGTATCAGTACCCTGTCTCCTCCTGCTGCACTTACCCTGCCTTCAATCCACCTGCTTCTTCCCTCCTATCCGGAGCCAATCCACAAGAACCTCCTCCAGCCACTGTCCCTGCACCTCTGCCATTTTCTTCCATTTGCCCAATCCCAACCTTTTCATATATTCCCCCCGGTACTTGCAAACCTGCAGTGACTAAGCCCAAAAAGAAGCGGAAGTACTTTCCAACCCACACAATCTTACCGGTATCCCAACCTGCCTCCACACCCACCAACCTGTTCCAGCCTGAGGTTCCCGTGCCAGCCTTCCAGCCTGAGGTTCCCGTGCCAGCCTTCCAGCCTGAGGACCCTGTACCAGCCTGTCAGCCTGAGGACCCTGTACCAGCCTGTCAGCCTGAGGACCCTGTACCAGCCTTTCAGCCTGAGGACCCTGTACCAGCCTGTCAGCCTGAAGACCCTGTACCAGCCTGTCAGCCTGAAGACCCTGTACCAGCCTGTCAGCCTGAAGACCCTGTACCAGCCTGTCAGCCTGAAGACCCTGTACCAGCCTGTCAGCCTGAAGACCCTGTACCAGCCTGTCAGCCTGAAGACCCTGTACCAGCCTGTCAGCCTGAAGACCCTGTACCAGCCTGCCAGCCTGAAGACCCTGTACCAGCCTGCCAGCCAGAAGACCCTGTACCAGCCTGCCAGCCTGAAGACCCTGTACCAGCCTGCCAGCCTGAAGACCCTGTACCAGCCTGCCAGCCTGAAGACCCTGTACCAGCCTGCCGGCCTGAAGACCCTGTACCAGCCTGCCAGCCTGAAGACCCTGTACCAGCCTGCCGGCCTGAAGACCCCGTGCCGCCAGCCTTCCAGCCTGAGGTTCCTGTGCCAGTTTGCCAGCCTGAGGTTCCCGTGCCAGTTTGCCAGCCTGAGGTTCCCGTGCCAGTTTGCCAGCCTGAGGTTCCCGTGCCAGTTTGCCAGCCTGAGGTTCCCGTGCCAGTTTGCCAGCCTGAGATTTCTGTGCCAGTTTGCCAGCCCGAGGTTTCTGTGCCAGTTTGCCAGCCCGAGGTTTCTGTGCCAGTTTGCCAGCCCAAGGTTTCTGTGCCAGTTTGCCAGCCCAAGGTTTCTGTGCCAGTTTGCCAGCCCGAGGTTCCTGTGCCAGCCTTTCAGCCTGCAGTTCCAGGGCCAGCCTTTCAGCCTGCAGTTCCAGGGCCAGCCTTTCAGCCTGCAGTTCCAGGGCCAGCCTTTCAGCCTGAGGTTCCTGTGCCAGCCAGCCAACTTGAAGTTCCTGTGCCAGCCTGCCAACTTGAAGTTCCTGTCTTCCGAACAGAAGTCCTGATGACGGTGTCCCAGTCGGAAGATCCGGTGTCCCAGTCAGAAGATTCGGTGCATGAGACCCCGCCTGAAGATCCGGTGCCCGTTTCCTGGCCTGAGGTTATGATGCCCGTTTCTCAGTCTGTGGAGCCTACTGCCCAGCCTGACGTGTTCCTGTCTGCTGCCCAGCCTGACATGTTCCTGTCTGCTGCCCAGCCTGAGATGACCCCGTCTGCTGCCCAGCCTGAGATGACCCCGTCTGCTGCCCAGCCTGAGATGATCCCGTCTGCTGCCCAGCCTGAGATGATCCCGCCTGCTGCCCAGCCTGAGATGATCCCACCTGCTGCCCAGCCTGAGATGATCCCGCCTGCTGCCCAGCCTGAGATGATCCCGCCTGCTGCCCAGCCTGAGATGATCCCGCCTGCTGCCCAGCCTGAGATGATCCCGCCTGCTGCCCAGCCTGAGATGTTCCTTCTGCTGCCCAGCCGGAGATGTTCCTGTCTGCTGCTCCGTTGCCCGCTGCCCAGTCTGATGTTCCAGAGCCTACTGTCTTGCTTGGTGACCCTGTACCTGGTATCCAGCCTCACGATCCAGTTCCTGATGGTTCCATTCCTGATACTCTTCCTGGTGGTTCCTTTACCGCTGCCTAGCCTGATGACTCGGAGCCCGCTGTCCAGCCTGAGGATATGGTCCCTGCTAAGACCTGTTCCTGATGCCCAGCTGGCCGCTGACGTCTTCCTGATGGATGCCCTTTTTTCCACTATTTTAATCCTGATGGTCACCCAGCCTGAATGTAATGCCCCTGCGTGGTCTGCCTCCGATGGGTTCTTGCCCGTTGCCCTGCTAATTTTTACTTCTAAATCTAAACTTCCTAACCCTGGTGGTGGGATGCGCGCCCTATTTTCAGACTCTAGTGGCACGTCCCCCAGTGAACTAAAGGACTCTGGCCTAGGAAGTGCGAAGAAGTCCGCAGACATAGTATGGAGACTTTTTTGGGTGTTTCCGCATCCACTCGGACTGTCCAACCAAGGGCTGAATGGAGTGTCCGGAGGCCACTCCTTAAGGGGGGGGAACTGTCAGGAATGGTGTCATTACTGGGCTCACCTGCTGGTGGCACTGTTGCATTCGGCAGCAGTGGGTGTAGTTCTGGTGACCACCAGCGGGTGTCTCCTCACCAAGACTTTCCACCAGCCATCAAGCACACCTGATCTGGGTCTGCTGGACTATATAAACCCACCCTTAACAAAGCTCAGTGCTCCAGAATTCCTTCTGTAAGCCTGGTCCCTGCCTGAACCTGATCCGTTACCTGGTCCTGAACCTGATCCTGATCTGTTCCCTGCCTTGTCCTGGACTCTGATGCTTGTACCCTGTCCCCTGAGACCTGTCCCCTGATACCTGTCCCCTGATACCAGCTTCCCCTTGCTGTCTTCTCCCAGTACCTGGCCTTCTGCTCCCCTTGTCTCTCATCCCCTGCCTTGTTCATGTATGTGTGTTCTCTTTTGTACATATTAGTTAGCTAGTTAGATTAGGTTGTTTTTGGGGTTTGTTGTGTTCCTTTGTATTTGTTTCTTGCTTATGGTTTGCTGTGGTTTTGATTACACGCGTGTCTTTATCTTTAATAAATATATATATTTTTCACTTACTCTGTTCCCGATTCCTTAATGTGCAGCCCAATGATCTGACCACCTGTATTGGATGTCTGTGTATAGCATCCTCGTGACATTGACACATGATTGTCAAACACTGGACAATTATTGGTGTTTCATCAAGCCGAGGGCAAAAGGTCATGTCAATCACATTAAAAGCCATTTCTTATACAATACTGCGTCTAGGGGTTAGAATGGTAATTGTTCTAGAGGGCCGCATACTTGGTTGTCGTGGTCACCTACATCTAGACATGTGCATTCGTTTTCGTCCGAATGCATTTTCGTCCGAATTTCAGCTATTTTCGTTATCGTTTTAACAAACGAAAACGAAAGCACAGAATCCGAAAACCGAAAGATCCGACATAAACAAATGCTTTATTTTTGTTTTCGTTGCTACAACAGTTCGATATAGATAGGAGATTCGACGTGACGCTGACAATAACAATCTGTGTCTATCGAACCTGTGGTCGAATGTGCCTAACCTTAACTCTATTAGTCCAAGATTATTCTACATAGGAGAGAAAAGATTCGACATTATAGAGAGAAAAGATTTGACATAGGAGAGAAAGATTCGACATAGGAGAGAAAAGATTTGACATAGGAGAGAAAAGATTTGACATAGGAGAGAAAAGATTTGACATAGGAGAGAAAAGATTCGACATAGGAGAGAAAAGATTTGACATAGGAGAGAAAAGATTCGACATAGGAGAGAAAAGATTTGTTATTATAGAGAGAAAAGATTCGACATAGAGAGAAAAGATCACTGCTGGAACTGGGTGGGGGAAGTAAAATAAAAATAAAGTTGATGATGAATGTTATTGGCTGATTGTAACCAAAGAGGAGGAGCAGTAAAATAGCTAGAATGACGAAGATTCGACAAAGCACCCAAAGTTAGAATATTCGACGGTTCAGCAAAACTGTACGACGCTGCAATCGTTCATTTTCGGTCAAATGCATCCTCCCATAGGCTATAGAAGAATTCTAATGTTGGTTGACTAGTAATAGTAATGAATAAATATAATTATTACTAGTCATACAACATTAGAATTCTTCTATAGCTTGTGGGCGGAACATTCGACCGGAAATGTATGATTGCAGCGTCGTACAGTTTCACTGCTCCGTCGAATCTTCTTTGAACATTCGACAGACACCATAAGCCTTCAATGACAGATTCAACCTTAATTAATTCAGATTTTCGGAAGAATGCAATTTCTAACGAAAAACGAAATAAATAAAAACGAATTTCGGGAGTAACTAAATAAATTTATTTTTCGGATGAAAACGAAATTCCGAAACAAAATATTTCAGTGTGCACATGTCTACCTACAATAACATAGCTTCATATGACATAATCAATTACATAGTAATGAGACACACACCCACTTTTGGAGTAAGATAAAAGTAGCAACTGATAAAGCTGAAGGGATCTCTCTTTCGGGGCTCTAAGATCGGAGGAGGACAGGAGCTGAAGGAAAGATCTCTTAAGAGATCTCTGGCTCGACATCTGGATCTCTCTGGAAACTGAAGCTATGAGGAGGGGGAGAAAACGCAAAGATGTAGGGGGTTGAAAGAAGTTCCTTTTGGGACTTTGATTCTCAAAAAGACAGAACTCCTTAACACCTGGTGAAGTATAAATCTTTTAATGTACACCTTTTTGGTAACTGAATTGTTTTTGCATAACCATTACTAAAACCATTTAAATATATATGGCAAAGCAAATTGGAGTTGTATTATTTTTAACTGCAGTATGAAATAATTATATTCCAAATATTAAGGGACATACACAGTTTTGTTTGTCTTTAAAAAGCTAAATGCCAACAGTTGTACAATAGTTTTATGGTGATGCCTGTGTAAAATAGATTCACTCTATATTTAACAGAAGCCTTGATTGTATTGTCAAGCTGTGTGCAATATGACACTTGGTCTATGCACGCTTAAAGCGGAGGTTCACACAAAAAGTGAACCTCCGCTTTTTGGAACCCTCCCCCCCTCCGGTGTCACATTTGGCACCTTTCAGGGGGAGGGGGTGCAGATACCTGTATAAAACAGGTATTTGCACCACTTCCGGGTTCTGACTCCCGCGGGAGTCAAGCCCCTTCGCGTCACCCCCCACTGTCTTTTGGGAAACACACTGTTCCCAGGAGAGAACAGGGACCAGTGACGTCGCGCCGCGATACTCGCGCATACGCAGTAGGGAACCGGGCAGTGAAGCCGCAAGGCTTCACTTCCTCAATCCCTCAACGAGGATGGCAGCGGAAGCTTCTGAGGACCGAGCGATTGCTCAGCCTCGTCTGCTGACATTGCGGGCGCACTGGACAGGTAAGTGTCCATTTTTTAAAAGCCAGCAGCTGAAGTATTTGTAGCTGCTGGCTTTAAAAAAAAAATCGCTTTAAGAGTGTAAGAAGAAGGTCTGTTTGTTTTGAGAAGAGATCACACCGTAGTTAAGGTAAACAACATTTGTTTACACCTTCCATGAAAACACGGAAGGATATTCACAAGTTACCAAGTCTAAAACATACCCAGTTATTCAAGAATTGAAATGTGGTCTTTTGTTATAAGAACTTAAATAATAGAAATGTGAATATTATCTGAACCATCATTTATCTCTGATATATAGAAGTATATCCATTTATTTGTATCATCACAAAATATACCTGATATTTAATTTGCACTGTATTTTTAGTAAATAAATATATATTTTTAGCAATATTATTTGTGTCACTTGTCTTCAAAATAGCACGGATAAACAAACTTGAATTTCTTGTTTGTATTGTTGGAAAATTGTAAATCTCCCAAAACTAAGATTTGCATATTTTCATAAATACAATACTATTTTATTATTTCAGTATACATTTTCTGACAGTGTATTAGTCTAGGCCTCTTTACTATGTACCGATACATTTTTGTTTTTGTGTTAAAGCTTTCACTCATGATCAAAGGACTCTCATTTAACCCCAATCATATCTGAGACATATTAAATCTCAAATATAGTAAATGGGTAACAACTAGTGTTGAGCGGACCCGAACTGTAAAGTTCGGGACCTTACCGAATTTTGGCGTTTTCCCGACCCCGGACCCGGACCCGGATTTTGCGCTAAAGTCCGGGTTCGGGTCCGGATTCGGGAATTTAATGGCGCAGTTAGAAATGCTTCAGGGGCCAGCCAATCACCATTTGATTAGCTGGTGTGCCCTTAGAAGCCATCATAGCCATGCCTACTAATGGCATGGCTGTGATTGGTCAGTGCAACATGTGACCCAGCATGTGACCAGCTTCTATATAAGCAAGAGGCACACAGCACAGATCGTCACTCTGCTTTTAGACAGTGTAGGGAAAGGATCCTGGCTGCTGTTGCTGTGAGGGAGAGAATTATATGATAGGAGTTAGTCCTGATTCTGCAATCTACTGATAGAAAAGATAGAGAGACAGTGTAGTGTAGTGTAGTGTAGGGGCAGGATCCTGTTTGTGCTTTCAGGGAGAGAGATTTAGATAGGAGTCCAGATTGAGAGATATAATAGCTCAGCGATCTGCATAGGTTTATCTGTTTGTGTTGCAAGCTCAGTGCACCAGCACTGCATTACGTTGAGTGATACACCTATTCCATACTGTGGCTGTATTGTGCTCTTGCTAAAAGACCCATTTCGGGCAGAAAAAAAAAGGCACTTTATTGTGCTTTTGCTAAAAAGACCCATTTTTGGGCCCCCCCAAAAAAAAAAAGGCACTTTATTGTGCTGTTGCAAAAAAAAAAGGCACTTTGTTGTGCGCAAAAAAGACCTATTTTTGGGCAAAAAAAATATTTTGCAGTGTATATCTCTAGTTGTGTGAAATAACCAATTTCTATATATTTTTCTTGTACTATGCTATACTAAAAAAAAAAAAACAACTTTTTTTTGAATAGCATTCTCTGCAGCTGTGCGATTCAGCGGTTATATACTGTGGGTGTGTTGTGCTCTTCCAAAAAACGCCATTTAGGGCCACAGAAAATATTTTGCAGTGTGAAATACACATCTGGAGGTGTGTGAAAAAACAACATTATTTTTGAATAGCATTCTCTGGCCTCTGCAGCTGTGCGATTCAGCGGTTATATACTGTTGGGGTTGTTGTGCTCTTCAAAAAAACGCCATTTAGGGCCACAGAAAATAAATTGCAGTGTGAAATACACATGTGGAGGTGTGTAAAATAAACAATTTCTATATATTGTACAGTGCTATACTAAAAAAAACAACATTTTTCTTGAATAGCATTCTCTGCACTTCTATAGCTGTGCGATTCAGTGGTTAAATACTGTGGTTGTGTTGTGCTCTTCCAAAAAACGCCATTTAGGGCCACAGAAAATATTTTGCAGTGTGAAATACACATCTGGAGGTGTGTGAAAAAACAACATTATTTTTAAAAAGCATTCTCTGGCCTCTGCAGCTGTGCGATTCAGCGGTTATATACTGTTGGGGTTGTTGTTCTCTTCCAAAAAACGCCATTTAGGGCCACAGAAAATAAATTGCAATGTGAAATACACATGTGGAGGTGTGTAAAATAAACAATTTCTATATATTGTACAGTGCTATACTAAAAAAAAAAACATTTTTTTTGAATAGCATTCTCTGCACTTCTATAGCTGTGCGATTCAGTGGTTAAATACTGTGGTTGTGTTGTGCTCTTCCAAAAAACGCCATTTAGGGCCACAGAAAATATTTTGCAGTGTGAAATACACATCTGGAGGTGTGTGAAAAAACAACATTATTTTTAAAAATCATTCTCTGGCCTCTGCAGCTGTGCGATTCAGCGGTTATATACTGTTGGGGTTGTTGTACTCTTGCAAAAAACGCCATTTAGGGCCACAGAAAATATTTTGCAGTGTGAAATACACATCTGGAGGTGTGTGAAAAAACAACATTATTTTTGAATAGCATTCTCCGGCCTCTGCAGCTGTGCGATTCAGCGGTTATATACTGTTGGGGTTGTTGTGCTCTTCAAAAAAACGCCATTTAGGGCCACAGAAAATAAATTGCAGTGTGAAATACACATGTGGAGGTGTGTAAAATAAACAATTTCTATATATTGTACAGTGCTATACTAAAAAAAACTAAATTTTTTTTGAATAGCATTCTCTGCACTTCTATAGCTGTGCGATTCAGTGGTTAAATACTGTGGTTGTGTTGTGCTCTTGCAAAAAACGCCATTTAGGGCCACAGAAAATATTTTGCAGTGTGAAATACACATCTGGAGGTGTGTGAAAAAACAACATTATTTTTGAATAGCATTCTATGGCCTCTGCAGCTGTGCGATTCAGCGGTTATATACTGTTGGGGTTGTTGTGCTCTTGCAAAAAACGCCATTTAGGGCCACAGAAAATATTTTGCAGTGTGAAATACACATCTGGAGGTGTGTGAAAAAACAACATTATTTTTGAATAGCATTCTCTGGCCTCTGCAGCTGTGCGATTCAGCGGTTATATACTGTTGGGGTTGTTGTGCTCTTCCAAAAAACGCCATTTAGGGCCACAGAAAATTAAATTGCAGTGTAAAATACACATGTGGAGGTGTGTAAAATAAACAATTTCTATATATTGTACAGTGCTATACTAAAAAAACAACATTTTTTTTGAATAGCATTCTCTGCACTTCTATAGCTGTGCGATTCAGTGGGTAAATACTGTGGGTGTGTTGTGCTCTTCCAAAAAACGCCATTTAGGGCCACAGAAAATATTTTGCAGTGTGAAATACACATCTGGAGGTGTGTAAAATAAACAATTTCTATATATTGTACAGTGCTATACTAAAAAAACAACATTTTTTTGAATAGCATTTTCTGCACTTCTATAGCTGTGCGATTCAGTGGTTAAATACTGTGGTTGTGTTGTGCTCTTCCAAAAAACGCCATTTAGGGCCACAGAAAATATTTTGCAGTGTGAAATACACATCTTGGAGGTGTGTAAAATAAACAATTTCTATATATTCTTCTTGTACAGTGCTATACTAAAAAAAACAACCTTTTTTTTTGAATAGCATTTTCTGTAGCTGTGCGATTCAGCGGTTACGTGCTGTGGGTGTGTTGTGGTCTGGCAAAAAACGCCATTTAGGGCCACAGAAAATATTTTGCAGTGTGAAATACACATGTGGAGGTGTGTAAAATAAACAATTTCTATATATTGTACAGTGCTATACTAAAAAAAACAAAATTTTTTTTGAATAGCATTCTCTGCACTTCTATAGCTGTGCGATTCAGTGGTTAAATACTGTGGGTGTGTTGTGCTCTTCCAAAAAACGCCATTTAGGGCCACAGAAAATATTTTGCAGTGTGAAATACACATCTGGAGGTGTGTAAAATAAACAATTTCTATATATTGTACAGTGCTATACTAAAAAAAACAACATTTTTTTTGAATAGCATTCTCTGCACTTCTATAGCTGTGCGATTCAGTGGTTAAATACTGTGGTTGTGTTGTACTCTTCCAAAAAACGCCATTTAGGGCCACAGAAAATATTTTGCAGTGTGAAATACACATCTGGAGGTGTGTAAAATAAACAATTTCTATATATTGTACAGTGCTATACTAAAAAAAACAACATTTTTTTTGAATAGCATTCTCTGCACTTCTATAGCTGTGCGATTCAGTGGTTAAATACTGTGGTTGTGTTGTGCTCTTCCAAAAAACGCCATTTAGGGCCACAGAAAATATTTTGCAGTGTGAAATACACATCTGGAGGTGTGTAAAATAAACAATTTCTATATATTGTACAGTGCTATACTAAAAAAAACAACATTTTTTTTGAATAGCATTCTCTGCACTTCTATAGCTGTGCGATTCAGTGGTTAAATACTGTGGTTGTGTTGTGCTCTTCCAAAAAACGCCATTTAGGGCCACAGAAAATATTTTGCAGTGTGAAATACACATCTTGGAGGTGTGTAAAATAAACAATTTCTATATATTCTTCTTGTACAGTGCTATACTAAAAAAAACAACCTTTTTTTTTGAATAGCATTTTCTGTAGCTGTGCGATTCAGCGGTTACGTGCTGTGGGTGTGTTGTGGTCTGGCAAAAAACGCCATTTAGGGCCACAGAAAATATTTTGCAGTGTGAAATACACATGTGGAGGTGTGTAAAATAAACAATTTCTATATATTGTACAGTGCTATACTAAAAAAAACAATTTTTTTTTTGAATAGCATTGTCTGCACTTCTATAGCTGTGCGATTCAGTGGTTAAATACTGTGGGTGTTGTGCTCTTCCAAAAAACGCCATTTAGGGCCACAGAAAATATTTTGCAGTGTGAAATACACATCTGGAGGTGTGTAAAATAAACAATTTCTATATATTGTACAGTGCTATACTAAAAAAACAACATTTTTTTTGAATAGCATTCTCTGCACTTCTATAGCTGTGCGATTCAGTGGTTAAATACTGTGGTTGTGTTGTGCTCTTCCAAAAAACGCCATTTAGGGCCACAGAAAATATTTTGCAGTGTGAAATACACATCTTGGAGGTGTGTAAAATAAACAATTTCTATATATTCTTCTTGTACAGTGCTATACTAAAAAAAAAAACTTTTTTTTTGAATAGCATTTTCTGTAGCTGTGCGATTCAGCGGTTACGTGCTGTGGGTGTGTTGTGGTCTGGCAAAAAACGCCATTTAGGGCCACAGAAAATATTTTGCAGTGTGAAATACACATGTGGAGGTGTGTAAAATAAACAATTTCTATATATTGTACAGTGCTATACTAAAAAAAACAAAATTTTTTTTGAATAGCATTCTCTGCACTTCTATAGCTGTGCGATTCAGTGGTTAAATACTGTGGGTGTGTTGTGCTCTTCCAAAAAACGCCATTTAGGGCCACAGAAAATATTTTGCAGTGTGAAATACACATCTGGAGGTGTGTAAAATAAACAATTTCTATATATTCTTCTTGTACAGTGCTATACTAAAAAAAAAAACATTTTTTGAATAGCATTCTCTGCACTTCTATAGCTGTGCGATTCAGTGGTTAAATACTGTGGTTGTGTTGTGCTCTTCCAAAAAACGCCATTTAGGGCCACAGAAAATATTTTGCCGTGTGAAATACACATCTGGAGGTGTGTAAAATAAACAATTTCTATATATTGTACAGTGCTATACTAAAAAAAAAAACATTTTTTTTGAATAGCATTCTCTGCACTTCTATAGCTGTGCGATTCAGTGGTTAAATACTGTGGTTGTGTTGTGCTCTTCCAAAAAACGCCATTTAGGGCCACAGAAAATATTTTGCAGTGTGAAATACACATCTGGAGGTGTGTAAAATAAACAATTTCTATATATTGTACAGTGCTATACTAAAAAAAACAACATTTTTTTTGAATAGCATTCTCTGCACTTCTATAGCTGTGCGATTCAGTGGTTAAATACTGTGGTTGTGTTGTGCTCTTCCAAAAAACGCCATTTAGGGCCACAGAAAATATTTTGCAGTGTGAAATACACATCTTGGAGGTGTGTAAAATAAACAATTTCTATATATTCTTCTTGTACAGTGCTATACTAAAAAAAACAACCTTTTTTTTTGAATAGCATTTTCTGTAGCTGTGCGATTCAGCGGTTACGTGCTGTGGGTGTGTTGTGGTCTGGCAAAAAACGCCATTTAGGGCCACAGAAAATATTTTGCAGTGTGAAATACACATGTGGAGGTGTGTAAAATAAACAATTTCTATATATTGTACAGTGCTATACTAAAAAAACAACATTTTTTTTGAATAGCATTCTCTGCACTTATATAGCTGTGCGATTCAGTGGTTAAATACTGTGGTTGTGTTGTGCTCTTCCAAAAAACACCATTTAGGGCCACAGAAAATATTTTGCAGTGTGAAATACACATCTGGAGGTGTGTAAAATAAACAATTTCTATATATTGTACAGTGCTATACTAAAAAAAACAAATTTTTTTTTGAATAGCATTCTCTGCACTTCTATAGCTGTGCGATTCAGTGGTTAAATACTGTGGTTGTGTTGTGCTCTTCCAAAAAACGCCATTTAGGGCCACAGAAAATATTTTGCAGTGTGAAATACACATCTTGGAGGTGTGTAAAATAAACAATTTCTATATATTCTTCTTGTACAGTGCTATACTAAAAAAAAAAAAACCTTTTTTTTTGAATAGCATTTTCTGTAGCTGTGCGATTCAGCGGTTACGTGCTGTGGGTGTGTTGTGGTCTGGCAAAAAACGCCATTTAGGGCCACAGAAAATAAATTGCAGTGTGAAATACACATGTGGAGGTGTGTAAAATAAACAATTTCTATATATTGTACAGTGCTATACTAAAAAAAACAACATTTTTTTTGAATAGCATTCTCTGCACTTCTATAGCTGTGCGATTCAGTGGTTACCGTATTTATCGGCGTATAACACGCACTTTTTTCCCCTTAAAATCAGGGGAAAATCGTGGGTGCGTGTTATACGCCGATACTCCGTCGAATTCCCCTGCTGAAAATGAGCGAGAGGAGCGAGCGGAGCCGAAGCCGAAGTACAATCGGCTTTACTCGGCTCCTCTCGCAGTCCCGCCCATCTCTGACTGCGCCGCTGACGGAGAAAGCCGAGTGTACTTCGCCTAGTCTCGGCTCCTCTCGCAGTCCTGCCTGTGACTGTGAGCAGACACGAGTCTAGGCGAAGTACACTCGGCTTTCTCCGTCAGCGGCGCAGTCAGTGGAGATGGGCGGAACTGCGAGAGGAGCCGAGTCCAGCCGAAGTACACTCGGCCCCGCTCGCTCCTCTCCACAGAAATCGGCGCCAAATTTTAAAAACCGCCGGGACTGACACGATCGCAAAGGCACTGGGCACGGCTGCAGATGGACAGATGGACACTGGGCACGGCTGCAGATGGACAGATGGACACTGGGAACGGCTGCAGACGGACAGATGGACACTGGGCAAGGCTACAGATGGACACTGGGCACAGCTGCAGATGGACAGATGGACACTGGGCAAGGCTGCAGATGGACAGATGTACACTGGGCAAGGCTGCAGATGGACAGATAGACACTGGGCAAGGCTGCAGATGGACAGATGGACACTGGGCAAGGCTGCAGATGGACACTGGGCAAGGCTGCATGCTGCATTTAAATGTAAGTTTTTTTTCCTTGAATTTCCCTGCTAAAAGTTTTTTTCCTTAAAATTCCCTCCTAAACTTGGGGTGCGTGTTATACGCCGGTGCGTGTTATACGCCGATAAATACGGTAAATACTGTGGGTGTGTTGTGCTCTTCCAAAAAACGCCATTTAGGGCCACAGAAAATATTTTGCAGTGTGAAATACACATCTGGAGGTGTGTAAAATAAACAATTTCTATATATTGTACAGTGCTATACTAAAAAAACAACATTTTTTTTGAATAGCATTCTTTGCACTTCTATAGCTGTGCGATTCAGTGGTTAAATACTGTGGTTGTGTTGTGCTCTTCCAAAAAACGCCATTTAGGGCCACAGAAAATATTTTGCAGTGTGAAATACACATCTTGGAGGTGTGTAAAATAAACAATTTCTATATATTCTTCTTGTACAGAGCTATACTAAAAAAAACAACCTTTTTTTTTGAATAGCATTTTCTGTAGCTGTGCGATTCAGCGGTTACGTGCTGTGGGTGTGTTGTGGTCTGGCAAAAAACGCCATTTAGGGCCACAGAAAATATTTTGCAGTGTGAAATACACATGTGGAGGTGTGTAAAATAAACAATTTCTATATATTGTACAGTGCTATACTAAAAAAAACTAAATTTTTTTTGAATAGCATTCTCTGCACTTCTATAGCTGTGCGATTCAGTGGTTAAATACTGTGGGTGTGTTGTGCTCTTCCAAAAAACGCCATTTAGGGCCACAGAAAATATTTTGCAGTGTGAAATACACATCTGGAGGTGTGTAAAATAAACAATTTCTATATATTGTACAGTGCTATACTAAAAAAAAACAACATTTTTTTGAATAGCATTCTCTGCACTTCTATAGCTGTGCGATTCAGTGGTTAAATACTGTGGTTGTGTTGTGCTCTTCCAAAAAACGCCATTTAGGGCCACAGAAAATATTTTGCAGTGTGAAATACACATCTGGAGGTGTGTAAAATAAACAATTTCTATATATTGTACAGTGCTATACTAAAAAAAACAACATTTTTTTTGAATAGCATTCTCTGCACTTCTATAGCTGTGCGATTCAGTGGTTAAATACTGTGGTTGTGTTGTGCTCTTCCAAAAAACGCCATTTAGGGCCACAGAAAATATTTTGCAGTGTGAAATACACATCTGGAGGTGTGTAAAATAAACAATTTCTATATATTGTACAGTGCTATACTAAAAAAAACAACATTTTTTTTGAATAGCATTCTCTGCACTTCTATAGCTGTGCGATTCAGTGGTTAAATACTGTGGTTGTGTTGTGCTCTTCCAAAAAACGCCATTTAGGGCCACAGAAAATATTTTGCAGTGTGAAATACACATCTTGGAGGTGTGTAAAATAAACAATTTCTATATATTCTTCTTGTACAGTGCTATACTAAAAAAAACAACCTTTTTTTTTGAATAGCATTTTCTGTAGCTGTGCGATTCAGCGGTTACGTGCTGTGGGTGTGTTGTGGTCTGGCAAAAAACGCCATTTAGGGCCACAGAAAATATTTTGCAGTGTGAAATACACATGTGGAGGTGTGTAAAATAAACAATTTCTATATATTGTACAGTGCTATACTAAAAAAAACAACATTTTTTTTGAATAGCATTCTCTGCACTTATATAGCTGTGCGATTCAGTGGTTAAATACTGTGGTTGTGTTGTGCTCTTCCAAAAAACGCCATTTAGGGCCACAGAAAATATTTTGCAGTGTGAAATACACATCTGGAGGTGTGTAAAATAAACAATTTCTATATATTGTACAGTGCTATACTAAAAAAAACAACATTTTTTTTGAATAGCATTCTCTGCACTTCTATAGCTGTGCGATTCAGTGGTTAAATACTGTGGTTGTGTTGTGCTCTTCCAAAAAACGCCATTTAGGGCCACAGAAAATATTTTGCAGTGTGAAATACACATCTGGAGGTGTGTAAAATAAACAATTTCTATATATTCTTCTTGTACAGTGCTATGCTAAAAAAAACAACCTTTTTTTTGAATAGCATTTTCTGTAGCTGTGCGATTCAGCGGTTACGTGCTGTGGGTGTGTTGTGGTCTGGCAAAAAACGCCATTTAGGGCCACAGAAAATATTTTGCAGTGTGAAATACACATGTGGAGGTGTGTAAAAATAAACAATTTCTATATATTGTACAGTGCTATACTAAAAAAAACAATTTTTTTTTGAATAGCATTCTCTGCACTTCTATAGCTGTGCGATTCAGTGGTTAAATACTGTGGGTGTGTTGTGCTCTTCCAAAAAACGCCATTTAGGGCCACAGAAAATATTTTGCAGTGTGAAATACACATCTGGAGGTGTGTAAAATAAACAATTTCTATATATTGTACAGTGCTATACTAAAAAAAAAACATTTTTTTTGAATAGCATTCTCTGCACTTCTGTAGCTGTGCGATTCAGTGGTTAAATACTGTGGTTGCGTTGTGCTCTTCCAAAAAACGCCATTTAGGGCCACAGAAAATATTTTGCAGTGTGAAATACACATCTGGAGGTGTGTAAAATAAACAATTTCTATATATTCTTCTTGTACAGTGCTATACTAAAAAAAACAACCTTTTTTTTTGAATAGCATTTTCTGTAGCTGTGCGATTCAGCGGTTACGTGCTGTGGGTGTGTTGTGGTCTGGCAAAAAACGCCATTTAGGGCCACAGAAAATATTTTGCAGTGTGAAATACACATGTGGAGGTGTGTAAAATAAACAATTTCTATATATTGTACAGTGCTATACTAAAAAAAACAATTTTTTTTTTGAATAGCATTCTCTGCACTTCTATAGCTGTGCGATTCAGTGGTTAAATACTGTGGGTGTGTTGTGCTCTTCCAAAAAACGCCATTTAGGGCCACAGAAAATATTTTGCAGTGTGAAATACACATCTGAAGGTGTGTAAAATAAACAATTTCTATATATTGTACAGTGCTATACTAAAAAAAAAAACATTTTTTTTGAATAGCATTCTCTGCACTTCTATAGCTGTGCGATTCAGTGGTTAAATACTGTGGTTGTGTTGTGCTCTTCCAAAAAACGCCATTTAGGGCCACAGAAAATATTTTGCAGTGTGAAATACACATCTGGAGGTGTGTAAAATAAACAATTTCTATATATTGTACAGTGCTATACTAAAAAAAACAAATTTTTTTTTTGAATAGCATTCTCTGCACTTCTATAGCTGTGCGATTCAGTGGTTAAATACTGTGGTTGTGTTGTGCTCTTCCAAAAAACGCCATTTAGGGCCACAGAAAATATTTTGCAGTGTGAAATACACATCTGGAGGTGTGTAAAATAAACAATTTCTATATATTGTACAGTGCTATACTAAAAAAAACAACATTTTTTTTGAATAGCATTCTCTGCACTTCTATAGCTGTGCGATTCAGTGGTTAAATACTGTGGTTGTGTTGTGCTCTTCCAAAAAACGCCATTTAGGGCCACAGAAAATATTTTGCATTGTGAAATACACATCTTGGAGGTGTGTAAAATAAACAATTTCTATATATTCTTCTTGTACAGTGCTATACTAAAAAAAACAACCTTTTTTTTGAATAGCATTTTCTGTAGCTGTGCGATTCAGCGGTTACGTGCTGTGGGTGTGTTGTGGTCTGGCAAAAAACGCCATTTAGGGCCACAGAAAATATTTTGCAGTGTGAAATACACATGTGGAGGTGTGTAAAATAAACAATTTCTATATATTGTACAGTGCTATACAAAAAAAACAACATTTTTTTTGAATAGCATTCTCTGCACTTCTATAGCTGTGCGATTCAGTGGTTAAATACTGTGGTTGTGTTGTGCTCTTCCAAAAAACGCCATTTAGGGCCACAGAAAATATTTTGCAGTGTGAAATACACATCTGGAGGTGTGTAAAATAAACAATTTCTATATATTGTACAGTGCTATACTAAAAAAAACAACATTTTTTTTGAATAGCATTCTCTGCACTTCTATAGCTGTGCGATTCAGTGGTTAAATACTGTGGTTGTGTTGTGCTCTTCCAAAAAACGCCATTTAGGGCCACAGAAAATATTTTGCAGTGTGAAATACACATCTGGAGGTGTGTAAAATAAACAATTTCTATATATTCTTCTTGTACAGTGCTATACTAAAAAAAACAACCTTTTTTTGAATAGCATTTTCTGTAGCTGTGCGATTCAGCGGTTACGTGCTGTGGGTGTGTTGTGGTCTGGCAAAAAACGCCATTTAGGGCCACAGAAAATATTTTGCAGTGTGAAATACACATCTGGAGGTGTGTGAAATAAACAATTTCTATATATTTTCCTTGTACTGTGCTATACTAAAAAAAACAACCTTTTTTTTTTGAATAGCATTTTCTGCAGTTCTGTAGCTGTGCGTTTCAGCGGTTAAATACTGTGGGTGTGTTGTGGTCTTCCAAAAAACGCCATTTAGGGCAAGATCCTAAATTTGGAAAATATGAGGGGAAGGTCAAAGGGACGTGGTGGCCCCGGTCGTGGTGCTGCTGGTGGAGCTCCTGTTGCAGGGAGAGGACGTGGTGGATCTGTGCCAGCTACACGCACAAGTGAAACACCTTCCTCAGGTGCGAGTAGGCGACCGAGCCTGCGGCGGTATTTTGTCGCGCCTAATGAGGCTGTACCAATGTTTAGGCCAGGACAAGTACAGGCGATAGTAGATTGGGTTGCTAACAGTGCCTCGGGTTCCTTCACATTGTCTCCCACCCACTCTTCTGATGAAAG
The DNA here is from genome assembly GCA_029206835.1 of Rana muscosa. Classification (NCBI taxonomy): domain Eukaryota; kingdom Metazoa; phylum Chordata; class Amphibia; order Anura; family Ranidae; genus Rana; species Rana muscosa. The sequence continues at coordinate 360,888,666 of CM055118.1, read as the reverse complement.
ATCAGAGTTGGCACCTGAAACCCATGTCCATCAGTCTTTCACCTCACCCCCTTGCAAATCAGCCAAGCAGTCTGAGCCCCAAATCATGCAGCAGTCTCTTCTGCTTTTCGATGACTCTGTTAGCAGGGTTTCCCAGGGCCATCCACCTAGCCCTGCCCCAGAAGTGGAAGAGATTGAGTGCACCGATGCCCAACCACTTATGTTTCATGATGGGTACATGGGAGGACCATCGCAGCACGTCTCGGATGATGACGAAACACAGGTGCCAACTGCTGCTGCTTTCGCAATTGTGCAGACAGACATGGAGGGCAGGGGTGAAGACTGGGTGGAAGATGATGTGGAGGACGATGAGGTCCTCGACCCCACATGGAATCAACGTTATGCAGGTGACCAGTGTAGTTCGGAGGAAGAGGCGGTGGTCGCACAGAGCCACCAGCACAGCAGAAGAGGGAGTAGGGTGCAAAAACGGAGCATTCGTCCCCTAGACAGTACATCTGCTACTGCCCAACGCAGCAAGGGACCGGGCACACCAAAGCCAGGTCCAAGGAGTTCCCTAGCGTGGCAGTTCTTCACACAGTGTGTTGATGACAAGACACGAGTGGTTTGCACGCTGTGCAATCAGAGCCTGAAGCGAGGCATAAATGTTCTCAACCTGAGCACAAGCTGCATGACCAGGCATCTAAGTGCAAAGCACGAGCTGCAGTTTAGTAGACACCTCAAAAACCAAGAAAGGTCTCTGGCTCCTCCTGCTTCCTCTTCTGCTGCAGTCTCGGCCTCTTCATCCACCTCTGTAGTGACAGTGGCACCTGTCACCCCGCAAACAGAGGATCTGCCAGCAACACTACCACCTGGGTCACCAACCATCTCCACAATGTCCCATGGAAGCGTTCAGCTCTCTATCTCCCAAACATTGGAGCGGAAGAGGAAGTACCCCCCTAGACACCTGCGATCCCTGGCCCTGAATGCCAGCATTTCAAAATTCCTGGCCTTTGAAATGCTGTCATTCCGTCTGGTGGAGACGCAGAGTTTTAAAAGCCTGATGGCATTGGCTGTCCCGCAGTACGTCGTGCCCAGCCGCCACTACTTTTCCAGGCGAGCCATCCCTTCCCACAACCAGGTGGGGGACAAAATCAGGTGTGCACTAAGCAACGCCATCTGTGGCAAGGTCCACCTAACTACGGATGCGTGGACCAGTAAGCACGGTCAGGGACGTTATATCTCCCTAACAGCACACTGGGTAAATGCAGTGGCGGCTGGGCCTGAGGCAGATAGCGGTTTGGCGCATGTCCTTCCACCACCGAGGATTGCAGGGCGCTTCAGTTTGCCTCCTGTTGCTAACTCCTCCTTCTCTGCTTCCTCATCCTCTACCGCCTCCTCATCCATTCATCGTAACACCTTCACCACCAACTTCAGCACAGCCAGGGGTAAACGACAGCAGGCAGTTTTAAAACTTTCCTGTTTGGGGGAAAATCCCCACACCGCGCAGGAGTTGTGGAGGGACATGGAACAACAGACCGATGAGTGGTTGCTGTCAGTGAGCCTCAAGCCCGGCCTGGTGGTGTGCGATAATGGGCGAAATCTCGTAGCAGCTCTGGGTCTAGCCGGTTTGACGCACATCCCTTGCCTGGCGCATGTGCTGAACTTGGTGGTCCAGAGGTTCCTTAAAAATTACCCCAATATGCCAGAGCTGCTGCAGAAAGTGCGGGCTGTCTGTGCGCACTTTCGGCGTTCTCACCCTGCTGCTGCTCGCCTGTCAGCGCTGCAGCGTAACTTCGGCCTTCCCGCTCACCGCCTCATATGTGACGTGCCCACAAGGTGGAACTCCACCTTGCACATGCTGGCCAGACTGTGCGAGCAGCAGCAGGCAATAGTGGAGTTTCAGCTGCAGCAATCACGCGTGAGTCGCTCTGCGGAACAGCACCACTTCACCACCAATAACTGGGCCTCCATGCGAGACCTGTGTGCCTTGTTGCGCTGTTTCGAGTACTCCACCAACATGGCCAGTGCCAATGACGCCGTTCTCAGCGTTACTATCCCAGTTCTATGCCTCCTTGAAAAAACGCTTCGTGCGATGATGGAAGAGGATGTGGCACAGGAGGATGAGGAGGAAGCGGGATCATTTCAAAGGCTTTCAGGGCAGTCTTTCACAAGTGGCTACGAGGGTGGGTTCCTGCACCAACAAACGCCAGGTACACAATTGTCCGGCAGAAAGGGCACAGTTCTGGAGGATGACGAGGTGGAGGAGGAGGAGGAGGAGGAGGAGGAGGAGGAGGAGCCATGTTCACAGCAGGGTGGCACTCAGACCAGCTCGTGGCCATTACTGGTGCGTGGCTGGGGGGATACAGAGGACACAGACGATACACCTCCCACAGAGGACAGCTTTTCTTTGCCTCTGGGCAGCCTGGCACACATGAGCGATTACATGCTGCAGTGTTTCCGCAACGACAGCCGAGTTGCCCACATTTTAACTGGTGCTGATTACTGGGTGGCCACCCTGCTGGATCCCCGTTACAAGGACAATGTACCGTCCTTAATTCCCTCACTGGAGCGGGATCGTAAGATGCACGAGTACAAGCGCACGCTGGTAGACGCGCTGCTGGTGGCATTCCCACCTGACAGCGGGCGTACGGTGGAAGCACAAGGCGAAGGCAGAGGAGGAGGAAGAGGTCGCCAACGCAGCCGGGGCACCGGCAGCACCTCAGAAGGCAGGGTTAGCATGGCCGAAATGTGGAAAAGCTTTGTCAGCACGCCACAACAACCAGCACCACCAGCTGAGATGGAACGTCTTAGCAGGAGGCAGCATTTCACCAACATGGTTGAGCAGTATGTGTCCACAGGCCTACACGTACTGGATGACGGGTCTGCCCCCTTTAACTTCTGGGTCTCCAAATTGGGCACATGGCCTGAGCTTGCCGTTTATGCCTTGGAGGTGCTGGCCTGCCCTGCAGCCAGTGTATTATCTGAACGTGTATTTAGCACGGCAGGGGGCGTTATCACAGACAAGCGCAGCCGTCTGTCCAGAGCCAATGTGGACAAGCTCACGTTCATTAAAATGAACCAGGCATGGATCCCACAGGACTTGTCCGTACCTTGTGCAGAATAGACATGTATACCGGTGTTGTGACAAAAACTGTCCGGCCATCGGATTGTGCCCGGCCCGTACTGCGCAGGCGCAGCGCTTGCGCAGTACAGAGGACAAGGAGATTCACAAAATCTCCGAAGATGAACGGCGCCTGCGCTGTGAGTGCAGGTTCAAGCCCCACCATCCAAGAGGACATACGGTAGCACATAGTAACAGGGCCCCTCACGGGCTCGCTTCGATCGCGGCCTTGCTTGGCTCGGCTTGAACCACGGATGGTGTGGCCTTCACCTGAACTCAACACGCAGGCGCCGTTAGTCTTGGGAGATTTTTGAAATCCCCTTGTCCTACATACTCAGCAAGCGCAGTACAGGGCGGACACTATTCGACAGGGGACAGAATTCGACACATCACCGGCCTTACCCAGCCATTGTTGTATTTTTGAACCAGTGTTGGCTACCTCGTCCTCCTCCACCGCCGCTTCCACCTACACAGCCACATCCACCGCCACCTCAACCTCCTACTCCATATGGACCTCGTCCTGCTAGGCCAAGATTAAAATTTGTATTTTATTTTTTTGTAGCGCACAGATCCTTTCCCCCTTACCTGCCTTTATGTTGTTGGCTCTTTGCAGGAGGGAGAAAGGCACACCGCACTACCAGCCCGTATCCTCCTATATAAAGAGGTTGAGCGGTGTACTTGACGGGCCGTGTCCACAGCCGGAGTCAAAACTCCTCCAGAGGATGATTCTCACCTCTACTGTAGGTAGAGGCAAGTCCTTTAATTGCCAGTAAAGTCAATGTCCACACCAGCTGAAACTCCAACTCTTATTCTCTCATGGCAAAATAAACTGTACTCAGATAGAAAAGGTTAGAGCAAAGAAACAGGACAGCTTAAGGTGTGGAGGAGGTCCAGGCACAAACGTAGCACATTCACTTCACTGCTTAGGTTTCTCAAACAGTTTTTGGCGCACGGTCTCTGCCACAGACATTGAGGTTGGTCTCTGCCACAGACCGGGTGTACAAGGCCCCTGCCACGGGCCTGGAGAACTTTGGTCTCAGCCACAGACCAGGGTGTATAAGGCCCCTGCCACGGGCCGGTTGAATAAGGCCTCTGATACAGTCAAGGTGACCTTGAGCTTCTCCTTCTACGAACCTAGCCCATATCAAGGGGAAGACATCTCTCCAGGGAGTCAACAGACCATTCCTTCACCGTGACTCCCGCATCGGTCCATCAGAATGATCCTCCCTTCCCTGGAACAGGGTCCCCTACACGAGGCGGCTCTGGACTCCAGGCTTTACTCCCGCCCCTAGGCCTCCATACCCAGGGCAGCAAGAACTCCAGGATAGTACCTCACCCCGGGCTAAAGGTGCCCGAGATGGAACAGGAACACATGCACTCAGGCCGAAGGCACCTGGGCGCGGACCCCACTGGACATCAGCCCCCAGGCCAAAGGTCTGCCCCTTTTATATGCTCTTCCGGCATGCACAGCAGGTTCCCCGCCCCGCTGTACTACTGCCAAGAGGGGACACAAAAGGCGCCACCTGTAGGCCGCAGGGAACTGCACACCAATACTGTCCCCGAGGACAAAATGGTCCATGAATCCTACAGAATTAGGGTATTTGAGCCTATTTACCACTCAAACACTTTCCTTAAATTTAGCATCCCGCTACATTTTTATTTCAAAGTATTTTATTTTCCCACTAGCTTATCCATTAAATTAAATAATTTATTCCAGAAAGGGCGTATTCTGGGGCATTCCCACCATATGTGTCGCATCGTGCCGTTGAGTTTCTGAGGTTCTTAATGACTTCCTGTACCTCTTCTGCTGAAAAGGGGGCCTCCAGCATATTTTTTAATTTTTTAATTTTTTTTATGTTCTTTTAAGTTATTTCCTATCCACATTTGTTTGCAGAGCACTTGCCATGTTCTTAACAACATTTTGCTGCCATTTGCAGCCCTCTAGCCCTTTCCATTACTTTTTTAGAGCCTTTTTAGTCGTCAGAAGTCCGGGTCCCCATTGACTTCAATGGGGTCCGGGTCCGGGTCCGGGTTCGGGTTAAAGTTCGGTCCCGAATCCGAACTTTTTTCCGAAGTTCGGCCGAACCCGCCGGACCCGAATATCCAGCTACCCGCTCAACTCTAGTAACAACTTCAAGCAGGAAAATTACATTCAGTGCAGCTTACCACTCTGCAGCTTACCAGAGCATATGGATCTTCACGCTATGAGTGGTCAATTTAGCATAATAGATAAGGAAGGCATTCACTCAGTAGTGATGAGCCGAACACCCCCGGGTTCGGTTCGCACCAGAACCCGCGAACGGACCGAAAGTTCGCACGCACTTTAGAACCCTATTAAATACAATGGATGCGAATGTTCGAAATCTAAAGTGCTAATTATAACGACTATTATGCATGTTATTGTCCTAAAAAGGGTTTGGGAACCCGGGTTCTGCACCAGGGGACATGTATCAATGCAAAAATAAGTTTTAAAAACGGCCGTTTTTCTGGAGCAGTCATTTTAACCACTTAAGCCCCGGACCATTTGGTAGCTAGAGGACCAGAGGTGAATTCAGAATTTTGCACTGCGCTGCTTTAACTGTAAATTGTGCGGACATGCAATGTTGTACCCAAACAAAATTTGCGTCCTTTTCTTCCCACAAATAGAGCTTTCTTTTAATGGTATTTGATTGCCTCTGCGATTTTTATTGTTTGCGATATAAACGGAAAAAGACCAAAAATTTTGAAAAAAAATGATATTTTCTACTTTTTGTTATAAGAAAAATCGAATAAACTCAATTTTAGTCATACATTTAGGCCAAAATGTATTCAGCCACATGTCTTTAGTAAAAAAAACGTCAATAAGTGTATATTTATCGGTTTGCGCAAAAGTTATAGCGTTTACAAACTAGGGTACATTTTCTGGAATTTACACAGCTTTAAATTTATGACTGCCTATCTCATTTCTTGAGGTGCTAAAATGGCAGGGCAGTACAAAACCCCCCCAAATGACCCCATTTTGGAAAGTAGACACCCCAAGGAAATTGCTGAGAGGCATGTTGAGCCCATTGAATATTTTTTTTTGTCCCAAGTGATTGAATAATGACAAAAAAAAAAAAATACAAAAAGTTGTCACTAAATGATATATTGCTCACACATGCCATGGTTATATGTGGAATTGCACCCCAAAATACATTCTGCTGCTTCTCCTGAGTACGGGAATACCACATGTGTGGGACTTTTTAGGAGCCTAGCCACGTACGGGACCCCGGAAACCAAGCACCGCCTTCAGGATTTCTAAGGGCGCAAATTTTTGATTTCACTCCTCACTACCTATCACAGTTTTGAAGGCCATAAAATGCCAAAATAGCACAAAACCCCCCCAAATGACCCCATTTTAGAAAGTAGACACCCCAAGGAAATTGCTGAGAGGCCTGTTGAGCCCATTGAATATTTTTTTTTTGTCCCAAGTGATTGAATAATGACAAAAAAAAATAAAAAATTACAAAAAGTTGTCACTAAATGATATATTGCTCACACATGCCATGGTTATATGTGGAATTGCACCCCAAAATACATTTTGCTGCTTCTCCTGAGTACGGGGATACCACATGTGTGGGACTTTTTAGGAGCCTAGCCGCGTACGGGACCCCGAAAACCAATCACCGCCTTCAGGATTTCTAGGCACAAATTTTTGATTTCACTCCTCACTACCTATCACAGTTTCGAAGGCCATAAAATGCCAAAATAGCACAAAACCCCCCCAAATGACCCCATTTTGGAAAGTAGACACCCCAAGCTGTTTGCTGAGAGGCATGGTGAGTATTTTACAGCTCTCATTTGTTTTTGAAAATGAAGAAAGAATTATTTTTTTTTTATTTTATTTTTTTTCAATTTTCAAAACTTTGTGACAAAAAGCGAGATCTGCAAAATACTCACAATACCTCTCAGCAAATAGCTTGGGGTGTCTACTTTCCAAAATGGGGTCATTTGGGGGGGTTTTGTGCCATCTGGGCATTCCATGGCCTCCGAAACTGTGATAGGCAGTGAGAAGTGAAATCAAAAATTTACACCCTTAGAAAGCCTGAAGGCGGTGATTGGTTTTTGGGGTCCCGTACGCGGCTAGGCTCCCAAAAAGTCTCACACATGTGGTATCCCCGTACTCAGGAGAAGCAACAGAATGTATTTTGGGGTGTAATTCCACATATGCCCATGGCATGTTTGAGCAATATATCATTTAGTGACAACTTTGTGCAAAAAAAAAAAAAAAAAAAAAAAAATTGTCTTTTTTCCGCAACTTGTGTCAACATATAAAATATTCCATGGACTCGACATGCCTCTCAGTATATAGCTTGGGGTGTCTACTTTCCAAAATGGGGTCATTTGGGGGGGTTTTGAACTGTTCTGGCATTTTATACACAACATTAGGAAGCTTACATCCACTCTTCTAACCACTTGAAGACAAAGCCCTTTCTGACACTTTTTGTTTACATGAAAACATATTTTTTTTTGCAGGAAAATTATGTTGAACCCCCAAACATTATATATATTTTTAAAGCAAAGGCCCTACAGAATAAAATGGTGGGTGTTGCATTTTTCTTTTCTACACAGTATTTGCGCAGCGATTTTTCAAACGCATTTTTTGGGGAAAAAATTTACTTTTTTTATTTTAATGCACTAAAACACACTATATTGCCCAAATGTTTGATGAAATAAAAAAGATGATCTTAGGCCGAGTACATAGATACCAAACACGACATGCTTTAAAATTTCGCACAAACGCGCATTGGCGACAAACTACATACATTTTTAAAAGCCTTTAAAAGCCTTTACAGGTTACCCCGTTAGATTTACAGAGGAGGTCTACTGCTAAAATTACTGCCCTCGATCTGACCTTCGCGGTGATACCTCACATGCATGGTGCAATTGCTGTTTACATATGACGCCAGACCGACGCTTGCGTTCGCCATTGGGCAAGAGCAGGGCAGGACAGGGGTGCGCTTTTTTTTTTTTTTTTTTTATTATTAATTTTGCTTTTTTATTTTATTTTTAAATTGTTCCTTCCATGTTTTTTTTTTTTATCATTTTTATTGTTATCTCAGGGAATGTAAATATCCCCTATGATAGTAATAGGTAGTGACAGGTACTCTTTTTTTGAAAAAACTGGGGTCTAGACCCTAGATCTTTCCTCTGCCCTCAAAGCATCTGACCACACCAAGATCGGTGTGATAAAATGCTTTCCCAATTTCCCAATGGCGCTTTTTATATCCGGGGGGGGGACATTCCCTCCCACTGCTTGTAAAAGCAGTCCAGAGGCTAATTAGCCACTAGGGTTGCTTTTACATTAAAGCCGGCCGCTGGATGAAAAGAATGATACCAAGATGATACCTAAACCCGCAGGCATCAATCTGGTATAACCATTCAAAGTCCAGCAACATACCAGTACGTTGCTGGTCCTTGTTGGACATGTATTGTAATCTTTTTTTTTCATGCAGCCAGGTGGCTGAACGAAAAAAGAGATTGATCGGTGGGTATGCCCACCATTAGAATACAGCCCTTCATCCACCCACTTCTAATGATGGGCATACATGCACCATTTATATATGCCGAAGCATGGGGGCATCCTCCCGCAAAAAAGTTATGCCGCACACACATGGTCGGACTTTTCCACGGGCAAGCCTCCGTCGGAATTTCGACCGTATGTACGCAGCATTAGGAGCAAAATCGCTCCTCCGCCCCTGCTGCCCCAATGCTTCGGCATATTTGCTTCTTTTTTTTTTAACTGTGGTGGTGAAATCACCTCCTACAGCACTGGAGTCGCAGGGATCAGGCCTGTCTCTGCGAATGCTGCAGTTATGTGTGTTGTGTTTTGTAAGTGACAGTGATCGATCGATACTGCACTTCGGTGGCCTGGGCTGGATGGAGGGGCAAAACGCAGGTGCCAGCAGGTATCTGGGCTGATCCCGCTAACACTGCGTTTTTGGGAACCCTAAACTGCTGGGGACGCTAGTATAGATCTGATCAGATCAGATATTGATCTGTTCAGATACTATACCACTAAGGGAGGTGTATGCTTCACGCGTGGGTGTTAGCGTTACTGGCACTAACCTGACGCTGCCTGGGGTGTGACGCAGACCCTCTCTGACGCTAAAACCTAATTGATATCACCCGCCGGGCGATCAGGGGGTTAAACCTTTATTGGGTTATATACGGCGGGTGCCCTGACACTATAAAAAGCAAACTAACTAACCAGCGTCACCCGTAACACTTATATGATGATTACTGGTGAAAGGGTTAACTAGGGGCAATTAGGGGGTTAAAACCTTTATTAGATAATATATGGGGGTACCTGACGCTATAAAAACCTGCGGCGAACCTAAAAAAAATTACTGGCTACCGATCTGCATCACCGACGCTAAGACATCGATCAGAAAAATGATCGCTTAGCGACAGTGGTGATAGGGGGTGAAAGGGTTACCTGGGGGGCGATCAAGGGGGTTAAACCCTTTATTAGATAATTTATGGGGGGTACCCGACGCTATAAAAACCTGCGGCGAACCTAAAAAAATTACTGGGTACCGATCTGCATCACCGACGCCAAGACAGCGATCAGAAAAACAATTGCTTAGTGACAGTGGTGATAGGGGGTGAAATGGTTACCTGGGGGGCGATCAAGGGGGTTAAACCTTTATTAGATAATTTATGGGGGTACCCGACGCTATAAAAACCTGCGGCGAACCTAAAAAAAAATACTGGCTACCGATCAGCATCACCGACGCTAAGACATCGATCAGAAAAATGATCGCTTAGTGACAGTGGTGATAGGGGGTGAAAGGGTTACCTGGGGGGCGATCAAGGGGGTTAAACCTTTATTAGATCATTTATGGGGGTACCCGACGCTATAAAAACCTGCGGCGAACCTAAAAAAAAATACTGGGTACCGATCTGCATCACCGACGCCAAGACAGCGATCAGAAAAATGATCGCCAAGCGACGGCGGTGCTAGGGGGTGAAAGGGTTATCTGGGGGGTGATCAAGGGGTTAAACCTTTATTAGGGGGGGTTAGGGGGCTACACTGGACCTAAAACTAAATGTAGTGACACTTTTACAGTCACAAATGTCACTGATTGCAGTGATCAGTAAATAAATGGTCACTGCAATCAGTGACACTGTGACTGGGGGCTGGGGGGTGATCTGGGGGGCTGGGGGGTGATCTGGGGGGCCTGGGGGGGCGATTTATGTGCCTATGTGTGCTGGTGTTAGTGTAGTGTTAGTGCACTGACCTGTGTGTCTTCTCTTGTACGACGCTCGGTATATGTGAGCGCCGCACAGGAGATGACATCACTTCCTCCTGCTTTCTCTATCTGTGTAAACAGTACACAGACAGAGGGGGCATTTCTATTCGCCGGGAGCGATCGCGGGGGGTTGGTCGGAATCGAACGGCCGCCCCCCCATCTCGGAACGCTCCCAGACGAATTCCGACCGCTCACTGTACAGAAGGGGGGTCCGATCGGACCCCCCAACTGTACAAAGGCAATCACGTACACTCTACGTGATTGTGCCTGTCGGTGCCATTGTGCCGACGTATATATACAGTGAGCGGTCGTTAAGTGGTTAATGATGCATAAAGTGAAAAAAAAAAGTCAAATATTCCTTTAAATATCGTACCTGGGAGGTGTCTAAAGTATGCCTGTGAAGTGCCACGTGTTTCCCGTGTTTAGAACTGTCCCTGCACAAAATTACATTTCTAAAGGAAAAAAAGCCATTTAAAACTGCTTGCGGCTTTAATGTAATGTCTGGTCCCGGTAATATGGATGAAAATCTTTAAGAAAAATGGCATAGCTACCCCATAACCCCCCCCCTACCCCAGCCCATTACCAGCCCCTTTGGGTCTTGTATGGATATTAAGGGGAACCCCGCACACAAAATAAAAAAGGCCCTATATACTCTGAACAGCCGTATACAGGCGGTGCATACAAGACAGGGACTGTAGGTTTGTTCTTATGTAGAATCTGTTTGTAATTTTGAACAGGTACATTGTTTAAGTGTAGCTCCAGCCAAAAAATATATTTTTAAGCTTTTTGGAAAACATAGGGAAGGGTTATCACCCCTGTAACATTTGTTTTGCTGTCTGTGCAGTGTGCACCTGTTCAGAACAGTTCACCTCACTTTCCGTCCTAATGACAAATGTTTTTTGAAAATTTGGGGTTTTTATTGAAACAAGAATTGGTGATAAAGAATCAGTGGAGAGGAGACACTTTTTTTCCCATATTAACTCTTACAGGAGAGAATTTGCCTTCCTAGGGGTAGATTTCCTCTCACTTCCTGTTGTATCCTTCCGTTTGCAAGGAGGAGTCGTTTGTAAGTTGGATGTTTGAAAGTAGGGGCCTGCCGTATATACTCAGCTGAAATTTGCCCCTTACATGTTGGTGTTGCCACAACACTGTGAGCCCTCACAGTTACTCTTGGTGGGCGCATGAATGGGCCCTGCTGTGAATTATTAGATCAAGAATTGTAATTGCATGCCCCTGTTGAACAGGGGCTGAAAAATTGGGCCTTTGGTGGTGGTGGTGGTGGTGGTGTTGACACAACACTGTAAGGCCTCACAGTTAGTCTTGGTGGGCGCAGGAATGGGCCCTGCTGTGAATTATTAGATCAAGAATTGTAATTGCATGCCCCTGTTGAACAGGGGCTGAAATATTGGGCCTTTGGTGGTGGTGGTGGTGGTGTTGACACAACACTGTAAGGCCTCACAGTTAGTCTTGGTGGGCGCAGGAATGGGCCCTGCTGTGAATTATTAGATCAAGAATTGTAATTACATGCCCCTGTTAAACAGGGGCAGAAAAATTGAGCCTTAGGCACTGGTGCCACAACACTGCAACCCCTCACAGATACTGTACTTGGAGCACAGCAATGAGCCCTGTTGCAAAGTATTGCATCAAAAATTGTAATTACACGCCCCTGTTAAACAGGGGCTGAAAAATTGGGCCTTAGCCACTGGTGCTGGTGCCACGACACTGCAACCACTCCCAGATACTCTAGTTGGAGTGCAGGAATGAGCCCTGCTGCAAAGCATTGCATAAAAAATTGTAATAACACACCCCTGTTAAACAGGGGCTGAAAAATTGGGCCTTAGCCACTGGTGGCGGCACCCAGAAACAAAAATGTTCTTCCAAGCTATCATCGTCAATCGGATCATTGAGGAGGAGGAGGATAGTCAGTCAACATAACAGGACAAACTCTCAGCATCAGCATCAGTCTTGAAGGGATGTGACATTTGAAAATAAATTAGGCTGTTATATCAGCTTCAGGTGTTTGGTAGCTGGTGGTGATCCAAGACTGGTTCATCTTTATGAAGGTCAGTCGATCAACAGAGTCGGTGGACAGGCGCACCCTGTGATCCGTGACAAATCCTCCAGCAGCACTGAATGTGCGTTCTGAAAGAACGCTGGATGCAGGACAGGCCAGTAGCTCAATTGCATACTGTGCAAGCTCTGGCCAGTGATCCATCCTCAAGACCCAGTAAGCCAGAGGATTTTCGGTGGGGAAGGTGTCCAAGTCTGACCTTGCCCCTAGGTATTCCTGCACCATGTATATCAGACGCTGGCGATGGTTGCTGGAACCGATCATACCTTGGGGCTGCGGACTAAAGAATTGTCTGAACGCATCGGTCAGATGGCCACCTTCCCCACCGCTCCTTCTTTGACTGACCGAAGCCTCAGCAACTCGTTGTCCAAGACCAGGAGTTTGTAACCTCCCAGTCTCTGGGAACGCGTTGCACAGACCTTTCTGCAAGGCCTCCCGGAGTTGTCTCATCCTCTGCTCCCTCTGCGACGGTAAGATAAGGTCCGCAACCTTACCCTTGTACCGTGGATCAAGGAGAGTGGCCAGCTAGTAATGGTCCCTCTCCTTGATCCGAAGAATACGAGGATCCTTCCGCAGACTTTGCAGGATCAGGGAGGCCATGCAGCGTAGGTTAGCTGAGGCATTCAGTCCGGAGTCCTCTGGGTCACTAAGGACGACATGATCCGCAGCCACCTCCTCCCAGCCATGTACAAGTCCACTGGTTTCTTGGGACTGTAAATCATCCCTAAAAGACGGCTGCTGATGATGCTGAGTGCCAGCCTCCACCTCCATGCTGACACAATCCTCCTCCTCCTCCTCCTCTTCTTCAAGTGCGATGGGTGGGACAGAAGGAACACTGTCTGGGTAAAGGGGGCCTTGAGAGGCAAGGAAGTCCTCTTCTTCCTGCCTCTTTTCTGCCTCAAGTGCCCTGTCCATTATTCCACGCAGCGTATGTTCCAACAGGTGGACAAGAGGTACAGTGTCACTGATGCATGCACTGTCACTGCTCACCATCCTCGTGGCCTCCTCAAATGGTGCCAGGACAGTGCATGCATCCCTGATCATGCCCCACTGGCGTGGTGAAAAAAACCTGAGCTCCCCTGACCCTGTCCTGGTGCCGTAGTCGCACAGGTACTCATTGATGGCCCTCTGCTGCGTGTGCAGCCGCTGCAGCATGGCCAACGTTGAGTTCCAGCTGATGGGCATGTCACATATAAGGCGGTTCTTGGGCAGGTTCAACTCCTTTTGCAGCTCAGCCAGGCGAGCACTGGCATTATAAGATCTGCGGAAATGCACACAGACTTTCCTGGCCTGCCTCAGGACATCCTGTAAGCCCGGGTACCTGCCCAAGAACCGCTGCACCACCAGGTTAAGGACGTGAGCCACACAGGGCACATGGGTCAGTTGTCCCTGTCGGAGAGCGGTGAGGAGGTTGGTGCCATTGTCACAAACTACCATTCCTGGCTTAAGCTGGCGTGGCGTCAACCACCTCTCGGCCTGCAGAGCAGACAGAACCTCTGCCCCAGTGTGGCTCCTGTCCCCCAAACACACCAGCGCAAGCACAGCATGGCATCTTTTTGCCTGCGTACTTGCGTAGCCCCTTGAACGCCTACGGAGCACCGCTGGTTCCGAGGACAAAGCACAGGAAGAGGCCACGGAGGAAGAAGAAGAGGAGGGGGTGGAGGACAGAGGTGTGTCACAACCAGTAGTAGCATTTTGGAGGCATGGCGGTGGAACAACCTCCAACACTACTGCACCTTGTCCTGCATCCTTCCCAGCTGCCAAAAGAGTGACCCAATGGGCCGTGAAAGAAAGGTAACGTCCCTGTCCATGCCTGCTGGACCATGAGTCAGCGGTAATATGCACCTTACCGCTGACCGCCCTGTCCAGCGAGGCCAAGACATTGCCTTCCACATGCCGGTAGAGAGCCGAAATCGCCTTCCGTGAGAAAAAGTGGCGTTTGGGAACCTGCCACTGAGGAACCGCACATTGCACAAACTTACGAAAGGGGGCCGAGTCTACCAACTGAAAAGGCAGCAGTTGAAGCGCTAGCAATTTAGCCAAGCTAGCATTCAACCGCTGGGCATGTGGATGGCTGGGAGTGAACTTCTTTCGACGGTCCAGCAGCTGGGGCAGAGAAATTTGCCTGCTAGAATCGGACGTTGGTGTACTGCTAGCAGAGTGCCCGCAAGTACTTGGCTGTGACACACCTAATTCTACACCTTCATTCCTCTCAGAGCAGGTTTCAGAGAGGACTGAAGGTATAGTGGGGTTGGAGATCCCAGCTGATGCGGTGCAAGAAGAGGTCAGCTTTGTTCTTTGGTGTGGGTCTTTAAGGTAGGCTTGCCAACGAGCTGCATGGCAGGTCAACATATGTCTGGTCAAGCATGTGGTGCCCAAGCGGGTGATGTTTTGGCCACGCGATATACGCTTGAGACATATGTTGCAAACAGCAGCTGTGCGATCTGATGCAATCGACTCAAAAAAGGCCCACACCAAAGAACTTTTTGAATAACGGGCAGAGGCAGCGCCTTGCACAGGCGGAGCTCTGCGGTGTGATTCCGTCGGTGTGCTGCCCTTACGCAGGCCCCCCGAGGGCATCCTGCCTTGTTGGAGATGTGCCTCCTCCTCATCCTCCTCCTCCTCCTCTCTCCTATTAGGCACCCACGTGGAGTCAGTGACCTCATCATCCCCTCCCTCCTCATCACTGGAGCCAATCTGGCAGTATGCTGCAGCTGCTGGAACATGACTGCCAGATTGGTGTCCTTCTTGAGCATCCCCTCTCTCTGCTCTCATGCTACTGCCTTCCTCTAGCTGGGTATCATCATCAGACCCTTCGAAACGCTGGGCATCCTCCTGGAGCATGTACCCAACACTGTGCTCAAACAGTTCGGGGGACTCCTCAGGAGGACATGGTTGGTCTAGGGAAGGAGTGACTGATGATGACATTGATACCAGGGAAGAGGACGCTTTGGCAGCTGCTTTGCCAGTACCCTGAGCCTGGGTGAGAGAGAATGAGGAGGATGAGGATGGCTTGGTCATCCACTCTACCAAGTCTTCGGCATGATGCGGCTCAACACGTCCAGCTGCCGAAAAGAAGGACAAGTGTGTCCCATGGCCACGTGCTGATGGCGATGCACCGTGTCCACGACCAGCACTGTTGTCTCTAGACACAGAGCCTGCTTGCCCTCTTTTTTTGGCTCCTGACTGTCTGCCTCTCCTTGTTTGCCTTCCAGACATTCTAATGGCCTGCAGGGAAATGGGAAAAGCAGCAATACAGGCTAAGTTAAGGTGTAATATGGTCAGGAGGCACACTCCGCCCGCTGTAAGTGCCGCAAAATCCTGTTTGTGTAACACACCAGGAAAAAGCAGCAATACAGGCTAAGTTAAGGTGTAATATGGTCAGGAGGCACACTCCGCCCGCTGTAAGTGCCGCAAAATCCTGTTTGTGTAACACACCAGGAAAAAGCAGCAATACAGGCTAAGTTAAGGTGTAATATGGTCAGGAGGCACACTCCGCCCGCTGTAAGTGCCGCAAAATCCTGTTTGTGTAACACACCAGGAAAAAGCAGCAATACAGGCTAAGTTAAGGTGTAATATGGTCAGGAGGCACACTCCGCCCGCTGTAAGTGCCGCAAAATCCTGTTTGTGTAACACACCAGGAAAAAACAGCAATACAGGCTAAGTTAAGGTGTAATATGGTCAAAAGGCACACTCCGCCCGCTGTAAGTGCCGCAAAATCCTGTTTGTGTAACACTCCAGGAAAAAGCAGCAATACAGGTTAAGTTAAGGTGTAATATGGTCAAAAGGCACACTCCGCCCGCTGTAAGTGCCGCAAAATCCTGTTTGTGTAACACACCAGGAAAAAGCAGCAATACAGGCTAAGTTAAGGTGTAATATGGTCAGGAGGCACACTCCGCCCGCTGTAAGTGCCACAAAATCCTGTTTGTGTAACACACCAGGAAAAAGCAGCAATACAGGCTAAGTTAAGGTGTAATATGGTCAGGAGGCACACTCCGCCCGCTGTATGTGCCGCAAAATCCTGTTTGTGTAACACACCAGGAAAAAGCAGCAATACAGGCTAAGTTAAGGTGTAATATGGTCAGGAGGCACACTCCGCCCGCTGTAAGTGCCGCAAAATCCTGTTTGTGTAACACACCAGGAAAAAGCAGCAATACAGGCTAAGTTAAGGTGTAATATGGTCAGGAGGCACACTCCGCCCGCTGTAAGTGCCGCAAAATCCTGTTTGTGTAACACACCAGGAAAAAACAGCAATACAGGCTAAGTTAAGGTGTAATATGGTCAAAAGGCACACTCCGCCCGCTGTAAGTGCCGCAAAATCCTGTTTGTGTAACACTCCAGGAAAAAGCAGCAATACAGGTTAAGTTAAGGTGTAATATGGTCAAAAGGCACACTCCGCCCGCTGTAAGTGCCGCAAAATCCTGTTTGTGTAACACACCAGGAAAAAGCAGCAATACAGGCTAAGTTAAGGTGTAATATGGTCAGGAGGCACACTCCGCCCGCTGTAAGTGCCACAAAATCCTGTTTGTGTAACACACCAGGAAAAAGCAGCAATACAGGCTAAGTTAAGGTGTAATATGGTCAGGAGGCACACTCCGCCCGCTGTATGTGCCGCAAAATCCTGTTTGTGTAACACACCAGGAAAAAGCAGCAATACAGGCTAAGTTAAGGTGTAATATGGTCAGGAGGCACACTCCGCCCGCTGTAAGTGCCGCAAAATCCTGTTTGTGTAACACACCAGGAAAAAGCAGCAATACGGGCTAACTTCAGGTGTATAATTGGCAGGAGGCTTAGCAACAATGACACTGACACTGTCCCCTGCCTATCCTTCTCTCTCCCTGCACACAAGGTATATCAAAGTATATGACACTGACACTCTCCCTGCCTATCCTTCTCTCTCCCTGCACACAAGGTTTAGCAAAGAATATGACACTGACACTGTCCCCTGCCTATCCTTCTCTCTCCCTGTACACAAGGTTTATCAAAGTATATGACACTGACACTCTCCCTGCCTATCCTTCTCTCTCCCTGCACACAAGGTTTAGGAAAGAATATGACACTGACACTGTCCGCTGCCTATCCTTCTCTCTCCCTGTACACAAGGTTTATCAAAGTATATGACACTGACACTCTCCCTGCCTATCCTTCTCTCTCCCTACACACAAGGTTTAGCAAAGAATATGGCACTGACACTCTCCCTGCATATCCTTCTCTGTCCCTACACACAAGGTTTAGCAAAGAATAGATTTGACAAGATTTGACACTGTCCCTGCCTATCCTTCACTTTCCCTGCTCCGAAACACACTACACAAGGCCGTCGCGCTGGCGGCCTTTTATAGTGTGGGGCGTGTACTAAACCCCCTCAGCTATAATTGGCCACAGGCATCCTGCCTGTGGCCAATCATTGCTCTCCTCGCTGCCGGCGCTGTGATTGGCCAAGCATGCAGGGTCACAGTGCATGCTTGGCCAATCACAGCGCCGGGATTACACTGCGATGGCACAGTGTATTGTGGGCCGTTCGCGTCACTCGAATTTGGCGCGAACATCCCAAATCGTTCGTTGTTCGCCGACCGCGCGAACAGCCGATGTTCGAGTCGAACCTATGTTCGACTCGAACACCGAGCTCATCCCTACCACTCAGGTCAAGCCAAACAGTCAGCCCAGATCTCCTCCACTTTCCAGGTACAGCATGTGAAGTTCACGGGCATGAAACACACTAAATAAACTCCTCCAATAGTGTATTAAAATAAAGCAAAAGGTCCAGCTGGAAGTAAACTGGCTTTGGCTTCTCAACCCAGGTGAACATCTGCTCTGCAAAATAAATTGGACTGAACTGAAACAAATCTGAGCAAATTGATTCAATGGTCAAAGTAGTTTCTGCTCATGTGACTGACCGCCAAAATTACAAACCAATGGAAAGAAAAAGCACTGCTCAAAATCCCTTGTGCATACTACCTGCCAAATTGTCAAAGTTGAAACATTCCATATACTGTATATTTATTGGAATTTTGTATTTTTCCAAAGCTTTTTTTTGTGATCTTGCATGTTTTCTTAGCTGTGTGTCTGGTAGTGTTCTCTGACCATAGAGTGTATTGTGTTAAGCCATATTTACACTTATATCATTTTGTTTAAAATAATTCATTTTAAGAACATTTGTTTAATTTTCTAATCGTTAGCGGTGTTACATAAATGTTTCATTCTCCTTGTTCAATGTTTTTATTGAGTTTCGCATAAGTAAAGACAAAACATTGTAAACAGTATATTATGAGATACATATAAATTCAATAAAGACAAATCTAAAATAACGTTACTCTTATCCAAACTACAGGAGAGTGGGAAGCTTTGTCAGCATGCCACAACAACCAGCACCACCAGCTGAGATGGAACGTCTTAGCAGGAGGCAGCATTTCACCAACATGGTGGAGCAGTATGTGTGCACACGCCTACACGTACTGAATGACGGGTCTTCCCCCTTCAACTTCTGGGTCTCCAAATTGGGCACATGGCCTGAGCTTGCCCTTTACGCCTTGGAGGTGCTGGCCTGCCCTGCAGCCAGTGTATTATCTGAACGTGTATTTAGCACGGCAGGGGCGTTATCACAGACAAGCGCAGCCGCCTGTCCAGAGCCAATGTGGACAAGCTCACGTTCATTAAAATGAACCAGGCATGGATCCCACAGGACTTTTCCGTACCTTGTGCAGAATAGACATGTATACCGGTGTTCTGACAAAAACTGCTCGGCCATCGGATAGTGTCCGGCCCGTACTGCGCAGGCACAGCGCTTGCGCAGTACGGAGGACAAGGAGATTCACAAAATCTCCGAAGATGAATGGCGCCTGCGCCGTGAGTGAAGTTTCAAGCCCCACCATCCAAGTGGACATACGGTAGCACATAGTAACAGGGCCCCCCACGGGCTCGCTTCGCTCGTCAGTGTCGCCACGCTTCGGGCACGGCCTCGCTTGGTTTGGATTGAACCTCGGATGGTGTGGCTTGAACCTGGACTCACCACGCAGGTCTTCAGAGATTTTTAAAATCTCCTTGTCCTACGTACTGAGCAAGCGCAGTACAGGGCAGACACTATCCGACGGGGGACAGAATTCGACACATCACCGGCCTTACCCAGCCATTGTTGTATTTTTGAACCAGTGTTGGCTACCTCATCCTCCTCCACTGCCGCTTCCACCTACACAGCCACATCCACTGCCACCTCAACCTCCTACTCCATATGGACCTCGTCCTCCTAGGTCAAGATTATAATTTTTTTTTTTTATTTCAAAGTAATTTATTTTCCCACTAGCTTATCCATTAAATAAAAAATAAAATCCAGAAAGGGAGTATTCTGGGGTATTCCCAAAATATGTGTGGCATCATGCCGTTGAGTTTCTGAGGTTCTTAATGACTTCCCGTACCTCTTCTGCTGAGAAGGGGGCCTCCAGCATATTATTTTTTATTTATTTTTTTATGTTATTTTAAGTTATTTCCCTATCCACATTTGTTTGCAGAGCACTTGCCATGATCTTAACAACATTTTGCTGCCATTTGCAGCCCTCTAGCCCTTTCCATTACTTTTTTAGAGCCATTTTAGTCCTCAAAAGTTCGGGTCCCCATTGACTTCAATGGGGTTCGGGTTCGGGGTCAAGTTCGGTCCCGAACTCGAACTTTTTTCCGAAGTTTGGCCGAACCCGTCGAACCTGAACATCCAGGTGTCCGCTCAACTCTAAACAATTTGATTGCTCTGAAGCACCTGCAATTGGGGTTTGAGCGCATGTCCCTTTGCCACAGTTAGTGGGGATAGATCAGTGAAAAGCTGATAAACATGGCCCTGGAATCTGAGGGAATCTTTTCCTCTGGCGGCTGCTAACAGCTGTTCTTTGGTTCTATAGTAGTGCAGTTTAGCTATTATGTCCCTGGGGGGACCATTATTTTAACGTGGTGCTAGAGCTCTATGTACTCTGTCCATTTCTAGTCTGTCAATGGGAATACCAGGTGACAATTCCTGAAAAAGTGCCGTGATAGTAGCCTGCAAGTCCAAGACTGATTCAGGGATTCCCCTGATCCTCAGATTCGATCGGCTTTCCCTATTCTCTTGGTCCTCCAAACGGGACTGTAATGTGAGGTTCTCTTCTTTAAGAGATATAAACTCAGACATAAATTGCTGTGTGTAAGTGTCAATTTCATCTACTCTCAGTTCCAAGTCTGCAGTTCTCTGACCCAGTTCCCTTATTTCTTTAGTCAATTTGTCTGTTATGTGGTCAAAAGTCTGTTTTAGTGCTTTCTGCAGCATACTTTTAAAATGTTTTAAATGGGGCGCGGAGCCGGCGGCCGGAGCGGATGGTGGTGTGAGAGGAGAGCTCCGACACATCAGGGGACCTTAAGCAACCTTTAGCGGCTTTTGAGGCTCAGAAACTGCACACCCGAGCGGCGGAAGACAGAAGGAACCCCGCTGATAACATGGCCAAATGCAAGGACAGAGAGGGGCCCAGGAAATTAACAGACTTCTATCCCCCCATGACAGGCCGGAAGAACCAAGATGGCACCGCAGCGGGACTGCATGCATCACACTGCCATGAGGGAGAGAACGGCGCGACCTTCACTTTGCAGGGTGAGCCACCTGACGACACACTAAATCAGCCCCCATATTCTTCCCCATTCAACAGCCCCCTCAAACAAAAACGGAGGGTCAGTGCCCCAGGGGATGACAGCAATGAACAAGAAGGGGGGGGGGGGAGATGACATGGAGCAGGCTGACTCATATACCCAGAAACTGGATGCTATGCCTGTCTCTGGTCAGCCCATGACTAGGGATGAGCTTCGTGTTCGAGTCGAACATACGTTCGACTCGAACATTGGCTGTTCGATCGTTCGACGAAGATCGAACGATTTGGGCCGTTCGCGCCAAATTCGAGTGACGCGAACGGCCCACAATGCACTACGCCATCGCAGTGTCATCCAGGCGCTGTGATTGGCCAAGCATGCACTGTGACCCCGCATGCTTGGCCAATCACAGCGCCGGCAGCGAGGAGAGCAATGATTGGCCACAGGCAGGATGCCTGTGGCCAATTATTGCTGAGGGTGTTTAGTACACGCCCCACACTATAAAAGGCCGCCAGCACGGCGGCCTAGTGTAGTGTGTTCCGGAGCAGGGATAGAGTAGCATAGGCAGGGACAGTGACTGTTATTTCTTTCTTGCTTAACCTGGATTCCTTTAGTTTAGGGAAAGAGAAGGATAGGTAGGGAGAGTGTCAGTGTGTTTTGTGCTTCTGCTATAGTGTGCTTAAAAAAAACATTTATTCTAGGGACAGAAAACTCTAGGTAGGGACAGTGTCAGTTTCTTTCACTCTGCAAGTCCTTGTTTCCAGGGACCTGTAAGGACAGTGAGTTAATTGTCCTTGTGCTATATTGTGCTTAAAAAAAACATTTATTCTAGGGACAGAAAACTCTAGGTAGGGACAGTGTCAGTTTCTTTCACTCTGCAAGTCCTTGTTTCCAGGGACCTGTAAGGACAGTGAGTTAATTGTCCTTGTGCTATATTGTGATTAAAAAAAACATTTATTCTAGGGACAGAAAACTCTAGGTAGGGACAGTGTCAGTTTCTTTCACTCTGCAAGTCCTTGTTTCCAGGGACCTGTAAGGACAGTGAGTTAATTTTCCTTGTGCTATATTGTGATTAAAAAAAACATTTTTTCTAGGGACAGAAAACTGTAGGTAGGGAGAGTGTTTTTTTTCTTTCACTCTGCAAGTCCTTGTTTCCAGGGACCTGTAAGGACAGTGAGTTAATTGTCCTTGTGCTATATTGTGCTTAAAAAAAACATTTATTCTAGGGACAGAAAACTCTAGGTAGGGACAGTGTCAGTTTCTTTCACTCTGCAAGTCCTTGTTTCCAGGGACCTGTAAGGACAGTGAGTTAATTTTCCTTGTGCTATATTGTGATTAAAAAAAACATTTATTCTAGGGACAGAAAACTCTAGGTAGGGACAGTGTCAGTTTCTTTCACTCTGCAAGTCCTTGTTTCCAGGGACCTGTAAGGACAGTGAGTTAATTTTCCTTGTGCTATATTGTGATTAAAAAAAACATTTTTTCTAGGGACAGAAAACTGTAGGTAGGGAGAGTGTTTTTTTTCTTTCACTCTGCAAGTCCTTGTTTCCAGGGACCTGTAAGGACAGTGAGTTAATTTTCCTTGTGCTATATTGTGCTTAAAAAAAACATTTTTTCTAGGGACAGAAAACTGTAGGTAGGGAGAGTGTTTTTTTTCTTTCACTCTGCAAGTCCTTGTTTCCAGGGACCTGTAAGGACAGTGAGTTAATTGTCCTTGTGCTATATTGTGCTTAAAAAAAACATTTATTCTAGGGACAGAAAACTCTAGGTAGGGACAGTGTCAGTTTCTTTCACTCTGCAAGTCCTTGTTTCCAGGGACCTGTAAGGACAGTGAGTTAATTTTCCTTGTGCTATATTGTGATTAAAAAAAACATTTTTTCTAGGGACAGAAAACTGTAGGTAGGGAGAGTGTTTTTTTTCTTTCACTCTGCAAGTCCTTGTTTCCAGGGACCTGTAAGGACAGTGAGTTAATTTTCCTTGTGCTATATTGTGATTAAAAAAAACATTTTTTCTAGGGACAGAAAACTGTAGGTAGGGAGAGTGTTTTTTTTCTTTCACTCTGCAAGTCCTTGTTTCCAGGGACCTGTAAGGACAGTGAGTTAATTGTCCTTGTGCTATATTGTGCTTAAAAAAAACATTTTTTCTAGGGACAGAAAACTCTAGGTAGGGAGAGTGTTTTTTTTTTTTCACTCTGCAAGTCCTTGTTTCCAGGGACCTGTAAGGACAGTGAGTTAATTGTCCTTGTGCTATATTGTGCTTAAAAAAAACATTTATTCTAGGGACAGAAAACTCTAGGTAGGGACAGTGTCAGTTTCTTTCACTCTGCAAGTCCTTGTTTCCAGGGACCTGTAAGGACAGTGAGTTAATTTTCCTTGTGCTATATTGTGCTTAAAAAAAACATTTATTCTAGGGACAGAAAACTCTAGGTAGGGACAGTGTCAGTTTCTTTCACTCTGCAAGTCCTTGTTTCCAGGGACCTGTAAGGACAGTGAGTTAATTGTCCTTGTGCTATATTGTGCTTAAAAAAAACATTTATTCTAGGGACAGAAAACTCTAGGTAGGGACAGTGTCAGTTTCTTTCACTCTGCAAGTCCTTGTTTCCAGGGACCTGTAAGGACAGTGAGTTAATTTTCCTTGTGCTATATTGTGATTAAAAAAAACATTTTTTCTAGGGACAGAAAACTGTAGGTAGGGAGAGTGTTTTTTTTCTTTCACTCTGCAAGTCCTTGTTTCCAGGGACCTGTAAGGACAGTGAGTTAATTTTCCTTGTGCTATATTGTGATTAAAAAAAACATTTTTTCTAGGGACAGAAAACTGTAGGTAGGGAGAGTGTTTTTTTTCTTTCACTCTGCAAGTCCTTGTTTCCAGGGACCTGTAAGGACAGTGAGTTAATTGTCCTTGTGCTATATTGTGCTTAAAAAAAACATTTTTTCTAGGGACAGAAAACTGTAGGTAGGGAGAGTGTTTTTTTTTTTTTTCACTCTGCAAGTCCTTGTTTCCAGGGACCTGTAAGGACAGTGAGTTAATTTTCCTTGTGCTATATTGTGCTTAAAAAAAACATTTATTCTAGGGACAGAAAACTCTAGGTAGGGACAGTGTCAGTTTCTTTCACTCTGCAAGTCCTTGTTTCCAGGGACCTGGAGAGACATTGAGTGAATTGTCCTTGTGCTATATTGTGATTAAAAAAAACATTTATTCTAGGGACAGAAAACTCTAGGTAGGGACAGTGTCAGTTTCTTTCACTGTGAAAGTCCTTGTTTCAAGGGACAGAGAAGGACACCTGAAGGTAGCCCTTATTGCTTTTTTCCCATCTCCCTGCAGGCCATCTATTAGAATGTCTGGAAGGCAAACAAGGAGAGGCAGACAGTCAGGAGGCAATAAAAGAGGGCAAGCAGGCTCTGTGTCTGGGGGCAACAGTGCTGGTCGTGGACGCGGTGCATTGTCATCAGCACATGGCCATGGGACACGCTTGTCCTTCTTTTCGGCAGCTGGACATGTTGAGCCACATCATGCCGAAGACTTGGTAGAGTGGATGACCAAGCCCTCCTCCTCCTCCTCATCCTCTCTCACCCAGGCTCAGGGTACTGGAAAAGCAGCTGCCAAAGCGTCGTCTTCCCTGGTATCAATGTCAGACAAATCATCAGTCACTCCTTCCCTAGACCCACCATGTCCTCCTCCTGAGGAGTCCCCCGAACTGTTTCAGCACAGTGTTGGGTACATGCTCCAGGAGGATGCCCAGCGTTTCGAAGGGTCTGATGATGAAACCCAGCTAGAGGAAGGCAGTAGCGTGAGAGCAGACAGAGGGGATGCTCAAGAAGGACACCAATCTGGCAGTCATGTTCCAGCAGCTGCAGCATACTGCCAGATTGGCTCCAGTGATGAGGAGGGAGGGGATGATGAGGTCAATGACTCCACGTGGGTGCCTAATAGGAGAGAGGAGGAGGAGGAGGATGAGGAGGAGGCACATCTCCAACGAGGCAGGATGCCCTTTGGTGGCCAGCGTAAGGGCAGTACACCGACGGAATCACACCGCAGAGCTCCGCCTGTGCAGGGCGCTGCCTCTGCCCGTCATTCAAAAAGTTCTTTGGTGTGGGCCTTTTTTGAGGCTAGTGCATCAGATCGCACAGCTGCTGTTTGCAACATATGTCTCAAGCGTATATCGCGTGGCCAAAACATCAGCCGCTTGGGTACCACATGCCTGACCAGACATATGTTGACCTGCCATGCAGCTCGTTGGCAAGCCTACCTCAAAGACCCACACCAAAGAACAAAGCGGACCTCTCCTTGCACCGCATCAGCTGGGATCTCCAACCCCACTATAACTTCAGTCCTCTCTGAAACATGCACTGAGAGGAATGAAGGTGTAGAATTAGGTGTGTCACAGCCAAGTACTTGCGCCCACTCTGCTAGCAGTACACCGACGTCCGATTCTAGCAGGCAAATTTCCCTGCCCCAGCTGCTGGACCGTCGAAAGAAGTTCACTCCCAGCCATCCACATGCCCAGCGGTTGAATGCTAGCTTGGCTAAATTGCTAGCGCTTCAACTGCTGCCTTTTCAGTTGGTAGACTCGGCCCCCTTCCGTGAGTTTGTGCAATGTGCGGTTCCTCAGTGGCAGGTTCCCAAACGCCACTTTTTCTCACGGAAGGCTATTCCGGCTCTCTACCGGCATGTGGAAGGCAATGTCTTGGCCTCGCTGGACAGGGCGGTCAGCGGTAAGGTGCATATTACCGCTGACTCATGGTCCAGCAGGCATGGACAGGGACGTTACCTTTCTTTCACGGCCCATTGGGTCACTCTTTTGGCAGCTGGGAAGGATTCAGGACAAGGTGCAGTAGTGTTGGAGGTTGTCCCACCGCCACGCCTCCAAAATGCTACTACTGGTTGTGACACACCTCTCTCCTCCACCCCCTCCTCTTCTTCTTCCTCCATGGCCTCTTCCTGTGGTTTGTCCTATGAACCAGCGGTGCTCCGTAGCCGTTCACGGGGCTACGCAAGTACGCAGGCAAAAAGATGCCATGCCGTGCTTGCGCTGGTGTGTTTGGGGGACAGAAGCCACACTGGGGCAGAGGTCCTGTCTGCTCTGCAGGGCCAGGCCGAGAGGTGGTTGACGCCACGCCAGCTTAAGCCAGGAATGGTGGTTTGCGACAATGGCACCAACCTCCTCTCCGCCCTCCGACAGGGACAACTGACCCATGTGCCCTGTGTGGCTCACGTCCTTAACCTGGTGGTGCAGCGCTTCTTGGGCAGGTACCCGGGCTTACAGGATGTCCTGAGGCAGGCCAGGAAAGTCTGTGTGCATTTCCGCAGATCTTATAATGCCAGTGCTCGCCTGGCTGAGCTGCAAAAGGAGTTGAACCTGCCCAAGAACCGCCTTATATGTGACATGCCCACCAGGTGGAACTCAACGTTGGCCATGCTGCAGCGGCTGCACACGCAGCAGAGGGCCATCAATGAGTACCTGTGCGACTACGGCACCAGGACAGGGTCAGGGGAGCTTGGTTTTTTTTCTCCACGCCAGTGGGGCATGATCAGGGATGCATGCACTGTCCTGGCACCATTTGAGGAGGCCACGAGGATGGTGAGCAGTGACAGTGCATGCATCAGTGACACTGTACCTCTTGTCCACCTGTTGGAGCACACGCTGCGTGGAATAATGGACAGGGCACTTGAGGCAGAACAGAGGCAGGAAGAGGAGGACTTCCTTGCCTCTCAAGGCCCCCTTTACCCAGACAGTGTTCCTTCTGTCCCACCCATCGCACAGGAAGAGGAGGAGGAGGAGGAGGAGGAGGATTGTGTCAGCATGGAGGTGGAGGCTGGCACTCAGCATCATCAGCAGCAGTCTTTTAGGGATGATTTACAGTCCCAAGAAACCAGTGGACTTGTACATGGCTGGGAGGAGGTGGCTGCGGATCATGTCGTCCTTAGTGACCCAGAGGACTCCGGAGCGAATGCCTCAGCAAACCTACGCTGCATGGCCTCCCTGATCCTGCAAAGTCTGCGGAAGGATCCTCGTATTCTTCGGATCAAGGAGAGGGACCATTACTGGCTGGCCACTCTCCTTGATCCACGGTACAAGGGTAAGGTTGCGGACCTTATGTTACCGTCGCAGAGGGAGCAGAGGATGAGACAACTCCGGGAGGCCTTGCAGAAAGGTCTGTGCAACGCGTTCCCAGAGACTGGGAGGTTGCAAACTCCTGGTCCTGGACAACGAGTTGCTGAGGCTTCGGCCAGTCAAAGAAGGAGCGGTGGGGAAGGTGGCCGTCTGATCCAATGCGTTCAGACAATTCTTTAGTCCGCAGCCCCAAAGTATGATCGGTTCCAGCAACCATCGCCAGCGTCTGATAAACATGGTGCAGGAATATCTAGGGGCAAGGTCAGACTTGGACACCTTCCCCACCGAAAATCCTCTGGCTTACTGGGTCTTGAGGATGGATCACTGGCCAGAGCTTGCACAGTATGCAATTGAGCTACTGGCCTGTCCTGCATCCAGCGTTCTTTCGGAACGCACATTCAGTGCTGCTGGAGGATTTGTCACGGATCACAGGGTGCGCCTGTCCACCGACTCGGTTGATCGACTGACTTTCATCAAGATGAACCAGTCTTGGATCACCACCAGCTACCACACACCTGATGCTGATATAACAGACTAATTGATTTTAAAATGTCACATCCCTTCAAGACTGATGCTGATGCTGAGTGCCTGTGCTGTTATGTTGACTGGCTATCCTCCTCCTCCGAGTCCTCAATGATACGATTGATGATGATAGCTTGGAAGATCATTTTTGTTTATGGGTGCCGCCACCAGTGCCTAACGCCCAATTTTTCAGCCCCTGTTTAACAGGGGCGTGTAATTACAATTTTTGAAGCAATACTTTGCAACAGGGCTCATTGCTGTGCTCCAAGTACAGTATCTGTGAGGAGTTGCAGTGTTGTGCCACCAGTGCCTAAGGCCCAATTTTTCAGCCCCTGTTTAACAGGGGCGTGTCATTACAATTTTTGAAGCAATACTTTGCAACAGGGCTCATTGCTGTGCTCCAAGTACAGTATCTGTGAAGGGTTGCAGTGTTGTGCCACCAGTGCCTAAGGCCCAATTTTTCAGCCCCTGTTCAACAGGGGCATGTAATTACAATTCTTGATCTAATAATTCACAGCAGGGCCCATTGCTGCACCCACCAAGAGTAACTGTCAGGGCTTACAGTGTTGTGGCACCAGCACCACCATCAAAGGCCCAATTTTTACTACCACTGTTCAACAATTATATGTAATTAAAATTCCTGATATAATAGTTGACAGCAGGGCGTTCCAGCACCAACCAAGAGTAACTGTGAGTGCTTACAGTGTTGTGCCAACACCAACAACTAAGGGGCCTATTTCTGCAGAGTATATACGGCAGGTCCCTACTTTCAAACATCCAACTTACAAACGACTCCTACTTGCAAACGCAAGAAGACAACAGGAAGTGAGAGGAAATCTACCACTAGGAAGGAAAATTCTCTCCTGTAAGAATAAATATGGGAGAAAGGTGTCTCCTCTGTACTGATGCTTTATCAGCAATCCTTGTTTCAAGAAAAACACCACATTTCAAAAACAGTTGTCATTAGGACGGAAAGTGAGGTGAAATGTTCTGAACAGGGGCACAGACAGCAAAACAAATGTTACAGGGGTGATAACCCTTACCTATGTTTTCCAAAAAGTTTAAAAATAGATTTTTGGTCTGGAGCTACACTTCAACAATGTACCTGTTCAAAATTACAAACAGATTCTACATAAGAACAAACCTACAGTCCCTGTCTTGTATGCACCGCCTGTATACGGCTGTTCAGAGTATATAGGGCCTTTTTTATTTTATGTGCGGGGTTCCCCTTAATATCCATACAAGACCCAAAGGGGCTGGTAATGGGCTGGGGTAGGGGGGGGGTCATGGGGTAGCTATGCCATTTTTCTTAAAGATTTTCATCCATATTACCGGGACCAGACATTACATTAAAGCCGCAAGCAGTTTTAAATGGCTTTTTTTTCCTTTAGAAGTGTCATTTTGTGCAGGGACAGTTCTAAACACGGGAAACACGTGGCACTTCACAGGCATACTTTAGACACCCCCCAGGTACGATATTTAAAGGAATATTTGACTTTTTTTTTTTCACTTTATGCATCATTAAAATGACTGCTCCCGGAAAACGACCGTTTTTAAAACTTATTTTTGCATTGATACATGTCCCCTGGTGCAGAACCCGGGTTCCCAAACCCTTTTTAGGACAATAACATGCATAATAGTTGTTATAATTAGCACTTTAGAATTCGAACGTTCGCATCCATTGTATTTAATAGGGTTCTAATGTTCGTTCGAACTTTCGGTCCGTTCGCGGGTTCTGGTGCGAACCGAACCCGGGGGTGTTCGGCTCATCACTACCCATGACTGATACACTAATGAAGGATATGATCCTGACGCTGAGAGGGGCCATACAACAAGACATAGCTCACATCACTCACTCCACACGCAGGGAGCTGAGTGCAATGGGAGATAGAATCGCCTATGTGGAAAACAAAATGGGGGATTTCTCTGCAGCCCACAACGAACTGGTGGATGCTCATGTGGACCTAGAAGATGAGCTCAAAGCACTACGCCTAAAGGTCTCAGATCTCGAGGACCGCGCACGCAGGAACAATGTGAAATTCAGAGGGATCCCTGAAACAGTTAAGCCTGCTGAACTGAGTTCATTCCTGCAGCAGCTAATGAAAAAAGCAATTCCCTCTCTCACCACAGCGGATGTCATTATTGACAGAGCACACAGGCTGCACAAACCACAACATCTCCCTGAGAAGATTCCTAGGGATGTTATAGCCAGAATTCATTTCTTTCATATTAAAGACCAGCTTATGAGGTTTTCTAGGCAAAACAACACCCTTCCAGACCCATATGCTGGAATCACACTTTATGCTGACCTATCACAGGCCACCATGAAGGCTAGAAATAATCTGATACCGGTTACAAAAATGCTGAGAAACCACAAGATTCTCTACAGATGGGGCTTCCCTGCAAAAATCATTCTGGAGAAAAACAACGAATGGTATACCATTTCCTCCCTGGATAAAGGTCTGGAACTACTTCGCAAGTGGGGACTCCTTCCCCAGGAAGGTTTCCCTAAATCCATGGACCAGTCTTCACCCAGATCAAACCTTAACAACTACCGCAGTGCCAGGAACAACCGTGACAAATAACCACATCTGTACTACACTAATAATGGTTCTATGGTGCTGAACTTCCTATTTTCCAAATTAACCTTACTGTGCCTCTTTCGCCTTCTTATGCTGAAAAGATGGTCCCCGGATGTTCGGCTGAAAAGGTAAACACCTGAATGTCTTTACCCCGATACTGCTTTTGGGATTGTCCCAAATCCATCCTGTTGATGATGACGGTTCTAAGTTTTGATTTTCTGACCATTGACATTGCAATGGTCATTTGTCTCTATATAATTTTGAGACTCCAGGTTAATGTATTGAAAACAAAATTACAGCTTCTCACTGCTCAGGAATTAATGCTTTGCTTCAGCCAATTCTCATACTGCGCCACTAGATGTCACCAAAGCACCATGAATGAAATAAATGACACTTAAACTGCTATCTATCAACACTAGAGGACTTAACAGCCCTTATAAATGGAGATCCCTATGGAAAACTGCCCTGGACAAGAACTGTGATGTACTGTGTGTACAAGAGACTCATTTCCTGGACCAAAGTACACCTAAATGCTCCCATAAGAAATTTCCACATGTCTTCATGGCAAATAACTCAAAAAAAAACAATGGAGTATTGGTAGCTATTAAGGACTCTGTATCTTTTAAACTCCTAGATGAACACTATGATGGTAATGGTAGGTATATCATCCTGGTTACCGAAATTAACACTGAGGTATACACACTGGTGAATTTGTATGCTCCGAACAAAAGCCTGATTAGATTTATACGCAAAACCATACAAAAAGCAAAAGCAATGAAAAAGGTAACCTGGTCATTTGTGGAGATTTTAATGTACTTATGAATGACATGCTTGACTCCTCCTCTGGGGAGCGGAGACAAAGACCATCCCTAGGTAATTTCTGCCTAGGGGAAGATCTCTATGACCCATGGCGCTGTCTCCGCTCCACAGAGAGGGACTACACCTATTTCTCACCGGTCCACAAGAGTTACTCTAGGATTGACTTCTTCCTTACAGACAAATATACTTTACAAAAGGTACTCAAAGCAAATATTCACACCATCACATGGTCTGACCACGCCCCCATCACCATTGATATAACCTCCACCAATAAAACTACAGCCTCCCCACTTTGGCGTAACAACACATACCTACTCTCCCAGCCCAAAATTAGGGAGGAAATTCACGAGAAGCTAAATGAATTCTTTGAGTTCAATGAAACCCCTGGCACTTCCCCCGCAACAATCTGGTGCGCACATAAAGCCTTCACGAGAGGCGCCTTGATCCAGATAGCAGCTAGGGAAAAAAGGAAAAAAAACAGATTTATATCGCAACTCCATGACCGCATAGCTGACTTAGAAGTAAGCATAAAAAAAATGGGGACCACTCCTTATTACAGCAACTGAACTCCAGTAGGGAAGAGCTGAGACTGGTATTGAAATCAGACTACGACCTTTACTATAAGAGACTTAAACTAACATTCTACTCCCAGAACAATAAAGCGGGGAAGTTACTAGCATCCCAATTAAAGAAAAGGCAAGCACAAACCAAAATATCTATAATTAAACATCCCACTAACAATACTTCATATCAGAACCCCAAAGACATAGCGAACACGTTTAAAGACTTTTACGAAATCCTATATAACCTAAACCAGGATAAGTCTACCCACCAACCCACAGAAAATGAGATTACTGACTTTCTCAAAAGGATTGACCTCCCGACCATAGATAAGGGGACCCTAGGCACGATTAATGCGCCCTTTACAGAAGATGAAATCAAGGACGTAATTAAGAAACTTCCCAAACACAAATCACCGGGAGCAGACGGGTTCTCAGCCGAATACTACCAAACGTTCTCTTCTTTGCTCGCCCCCCGACTGGTAGATCTATACAATACGGCGGCACAAACCTGTACATTACCAAAGGAAATGCTCCAAGCAATTATAGTGACTATCCCAAAACCCGGGAAGGATCCTGCCTACCCCCAGAATTATAGGCCCATTTCACTCTTGAACTCGGACCTAAAGATCTATGCAAAGATAGTAGAAAACAGACTACTAAATGTAACCCCTACACTCATTGGGCTAGAACAAGTGGGCTTTGCCAAGGGCAGACAGGCCCCAGATGGCACTAGAAAAATGATCAATCTCATGAGACACGCGGAACTCAATCGCACGCCTAGCATATTTGTAGCCTTAGACGTGGAAAAGGCGTTTGATAGAGTTCACTGGTCATACCTGTCACACACAATACATAAATTCGGCATAAGCGGATTCTTGCATTCAGCGGTCCTGTCTCTATACACGAATCCTTCCGCCAGAGTATTTACGTCAGGGATGCTCTCTGATTCGTTCAACCTCACAAATGGAACGAGACAGGGATGCCCGCTGTCTCCGATTGTTTTTTCACTAGCAATAGAACCCCTTGCAGAAATTATTAGATCCACTAGGGAGATCACAGGCCTCCGAATTGGACACACGGAACACAAAATAGGATTGTTCGCAGACGATGTGATTCTTACCATGACCAATCCATCCATCTCACTAAGTAAAGCCACGGAAATTATCAATGAATTTGGGAAAAAAACATATTACAAAATTAATACCTCTAAATGTTTTGCCCTGCCACTTCATATAACCCAAAATAAGGTCGCCAAACTCGAACTACTATTCCCATGCACCTGGGATGCCCCCTCTATTACCTACTTAGGTATCCAACTCACCCACCCTACATCCAAGCTATACTCTGAAAATTTTTTACCCCTTCTAGAGCAGATCAAGAAAGACTTTTCACAGATGTCCATATTCCAACTGTCATGGATGGGGCGGATTGCAGCATATCAAATGAAAGTATTCCCCAAGATTCTATACCTTTTCAGAACCATCCCAATCCCTATACCCCACAAATTTTTCTCGGATCTTGCAAAGCTTCTGAATGCCTACATATGGGAGAATAAAAAACCTAGAATAGCGATGAAAACTCTCTACTTACACAAAAAGGTGGGGGGAGGAAGCTTACCGAACGCGTACGCCTACTATACTGCCTCTCTATTGGACCAACTGAAATTTTGGTTCTCTAGTCAGGAAGATAATTTATGGAATCAAATAGAAAGGGAGGTTACACCAACTCATGATCTAATTGCACTCCTGATGGCATCCACCATACATCACAAACCCCTAATACCTGATTACCCTACAATAAAGGCCTCAATTGCTGCGTGGTCCCTATTCACCAAGATGAAATTCCCGGAGGAGGCTACTCATAAACTAGAAATTCCTCTCACGACCTACACATTCCTCATTCAAAACTTCTCAACACATCACTGGGAAAAAAAAGGGCGTACATTTTCACACTGTAGATATTACTCAACCTTCAGCACTTGATACCCTTATGATACAGCAAATTAGGAGTTATAATAAAATGAATCCTCATACTACCACGGAAATCCCATTAGTCCTATGGGAATTCTTCATGTCCAGAAGCAAGACAAACATTAGGGGTATATCTCTCTGCTATAGATTCTGTAACCAACAATTAAAGAACTCCAAAACCCCAAATATGCTCAAATGGGAGGCTGAACTACAGACAATCTTTACATTCCCACAATGGATGACTGCTATTAAATACAATAGGGTAACCTCAGCCTGTGTAGATCACTGGGACAATTTGTGTAAGTTACTACATAGGTGGTATATCACCCCGACACGCCTACACATAATGAACCCCACTCTTTCCCCACTTTGTTGGAGAAACTGTCAGCACAGAGGTAACCTCCTACATGTTATGTGGCACTGTAGTATATTAAATAACTTCTGGAGAGATGTATTTTCACTTATCTCAGATATTTCCAAAACGAATTGTAAACCCACCCCAGAATTAGCACTTCTTACATTAGGGATAGAATCCTTCCCATGTGCACAAAGGATAGTGATTGTACATATCCTATTTGCTGCCCGTATATCAATTGCAGCCAAATGGCGATCCCCAGACTCCCCTACAGTGTTGGAAGTCATAAACAGAGTAAATGCTCAATGTTTAATGGAAAAGATGCTAGCGTATAAACTAGACAGAATACATGTTCATCAGAAATATTGGGATCTATGGCCCACCACTACATGACATCCTCTAGCATTGAATAAACTGTATATTGATTTCTAATGTATATGCGAAGACATGTAGAGGGGCGCAGTAGCATGTTTAGAGCAGTGAACCTGGTAACATCACTATTATTCCTGAAAACCTGAATACAGGTATTGTTGTAGTGTTAACTTAGTTATTGGTCATACTATGAATATTTTCTCAAGTACCTTGATACTCTGTTCCAGTAGTATAGTAACAACTTAAACCCATGTGCAATTGAGGTCGGCCAAATTCTGGGCTGCGCTCTCTGTGCCTGGACCTACATATAAATGGCCTGCTCACAGAATGTTCCCGAAAGGGGTGACAGGCTCTCTAACCTAAGTTTACTGTCGCTTATAGTTCTAGGACTGATACTATGGAGCCAATGCTCCTAAGCCATGATAAAGTTCCAAGAAGGACGGAGATGTATTAATTAGATTTTTGTTAAGCCCTTAGTATGCAATACTTGGAGATGTATGTAGCTAAAGTAATGTATGAAAATTGCAACTGTACCTGTATGTAATGTCCATCTTATCATTAAATAAAAAAAAAAATTAAGTCAAAAAATAAATAAAATAAAATGTTTTAAATATGTCAGTCTGCATAGCTGGCTGTGAATCACCAGTGTCATATTCAAACACATCATTAGGGGCTTGAGTTCTTTTACTGAGAAGCAGAGATTTCTTGGTGTGTGGAATGCTGTGCTGTGAGGAGGAGGAATCCGCTGCCATCTTGGCCGTCTGCCTGTGTGCCGTTTCTTTCAATATACCGGCTCCAAACCTCCTCCTTGGGCCCCTCAGGACCACTATTTTTATATCTGGTGAGTTATCTCCCGTTTTATTTCGTTTTCGGGTCTGCTGGGACCTGTAGTCCTCCGGTGCGATCTCCCGTGGAGCGGAGCTCTAAGGCGGCATTACTATCGCCTCAGGCAGCTGCGCATGCGCCTTCCCAATGTTTCATTTTCAACCATAGTGAAGAAAAGGACCAGGTTGGAAAATATTTCTCGAACAAATGAATTTCTAACAGTGTATGTAATTTTCATTCAGGAAATTATATCCATTCCAAAACTGAATGTTAAAAAGAAAACAAAATTTTTATGTACTGTTGAATGTTATTCGTAGAGTCACTAAATGTATTGAATATTTTCATACAATATTTGTATGAACGTTCGTTTGAAAAACGACTAGTGTATACCCAGCTTTAATTGTTGTCTTATGCCCCATACACACGATCATTTTTAATGTCATTTTTAAAACTGAAATTTTTTTTTTCTTGTTTCCTCTCAAGCCTGTCTTGCGTACACACCATCATTTTAAAAAATGTTCAAGAAAAGCGCAGTGACGTACACCCCGTACGACGGCACTATAAAGGGGAAGTTCCGTTCGAATGGCGCCACCCTTCATGTTAGTAAAGTTTGTTGAGAGACGATTCGCTCTTTTCAGTCTAGTGCTTTTCAGTCCGTTACAGCATGACGAATGTGCTATCTCCATTACGAACGCTAGTTTTACCAGAACGAGCGCTCCCGTCTCATACTTGATTCTGAGCATGCGCATTTTTTTTCACGTCGTTAAAGCATACACACTATCGTTTTTCACGTCGTTAAAAAAAACAAAATAAAAAACGACGTGAAAAAAGAGAGCATGTTCGAAATTTTTAATGCCCGTTTTTCACGTCTCTGGAGCATACACACGATCATTTTTAATGGCCATTTTTTTTAATGGCATTTTTAACGGCATGAAAAATGATCGTGTGTATGGGGCATAAGTGTTGTCAAGAAGAGTGTAAGGCCCCTTTCACACTGGGGTGGGGAGGTATAGTGGCGCTATTTTTAGCGCCGCTATACCTTCTTCTTTACCGTGGTATGCGGCCGCTAGCGGGGTGAATTTAACGCCCGCTAGCAGCCGAAAAAGGGTTAATAGCGCCCGCAATGCGCCTCTGCAGAGGCGCATTGCGGGCGGTATTACCGTGGTTTCCCATTGCTTTCGATGGGCAGCAGCGGTAAAGGAGCGGTGAACACACCGCTCCTTCACCGCTGTAAAGATGCGGCTGGCCGGACTTTTGGAGCGGTCCTGCTAGCGCACCGCTTCAGTGTGAAAGCCTTTGGGCTTTCACACTGAAGACTGCAGGGCACGATTTTTTCAGGCGGTATAGCAGCGCTATTATTAGCACTAAACCGCCTGAAAAACATGTCAGTGTGAAAGGGGCCTAAATGAGATATCACATTATGTTAAAGCTGAATTCTAGCTTCTTTTTTTTTTTACAAAAGCCACCCCCGTGATATTTGTACCTAAATTATTAACAAACTGTATTAATATGTAATGTGGGTCTTATAAGTGCTTTTTTTTAAAACTAACCTTGCTGTTCCTTTCTGCTCCCGTCTTCATTGTGGGCATGTGAAGTCCACTAGTATCATCTTCCGGGATACAGTACTGCTGGCTTCCCAGCATTCACCCCCAAACTTCTGCATAAACCACAGCGGGGGGATGCCCATTGACTCTTGGGATTGATAAAACTCATCTCCCAGGAGCCAATGCGCGACCAGAAATGACGTACCTGGCCACAGAGAGTTACACCGGAAGAGCAGCAATTACCCTGCAGAAAGAAGGTAAATAGATTATAAAAAATGGTCAATGCGGATTTATACTGCAAGAATAAGTGAGAAGGTGCAAAGTTGTCAAGGTGGGTGAAACTCTGCTTTAAGAATTTTTAAACCACATGAAGACCAGGCCTTTTCTGGAACTTTTTGTTTAAAAGTTTAAATCAGTATTTTTTGCTAGAAAATAACTTGGAACCCAAAACATTATATATATATATATATATATATATATATATATATATATATATCCCTATCTCTTATCTTCTTAAAAATGCATACATTTATTATACAAAATGTTTAATTGCTTTTGATATATTTTTATTTTTTTGTTTACAAACGTTTTTTATTGGGATAAAGAAAGTATACAGTCATATGACAGCATACAACTTATAATCAATATCACAAGTGTATATATGAAAACCAAAAAAAACTAAAGTTTGAAGCATACTAGAAAGACATTAGAGAATATTGATCCTTAATATTAGAGACAATAAAAACAGATAGGGTAAGGAAAAGGTACTTAATATATTTTTAAATAGCATTTAATCTCAATGAACTTTTCTATTGTGTTAAAGCTGTGGTCTACAAGACGTAAGGTTTGCCGGTATTGTATTAATGTTAATCTATACAGTTATGTCTGCTGTGCATATTTAACAAATATGATTGACAAAGACTACAAACATTGTATTGCATTGTATTGACATGGTGACACTATTGTCCTATATTGTATTATGATAACATTCATAAAACTTTTAATTATTTTGGTCTTTTTTATCCAGAGGAATCTAATGAATCATCTTGGGTATCTCTAACATTACACTTGCTATTTCTGTGTCAGTTCATTAAACTCTTGCACCTAGGTATTCCCATCGATGAGACTGGCAGGCTCTCTTGTTTATTCATCAGCCATAGACTGGAACTTGTCCCTTGTCTGGATGTTCACCTTGATGAGGTGTCGGGGGCTTTGTATGAACAATGAGACTCAATACATTCATTATCTCTTACAGTCTTTCCCAGGACATCTATTCTCTTGTTGAATCAGTCAAATCAAATTTGACTTTTAATAAAATCAGTTATATGTAAAGAAAATTTACAACTTAAGGTAAATCCAATACAAATATAGATTTAAATATATCAGCAATACAAACAAGTTAAAGTAACATAAATTAAATTTAGGTTTGACTATTAACAAAAGAAAACCTTATGCTTAATATTCTGTGACTGCTGATACTGCAAAGTATTATTATAATTATTTTTATTATTGATAGTATATTTTGTTGTAATTGTAAACTAATAACAATAATAATAATACATACAGCCTTCAAGGCCCAAGAAAAAAAGGGGCCACATCCAAATTACAGTAAATAACAATTCAAGTGCTGGAAGTCTAGACTCAGTAGGATGAGGAGAATGGTGATATCTTGGGGCTAAACCAAAGTTGTACCTAAGCCCAAAAACAAAAATGTTGTATATTGTTGTTTACCAGAAGTATAACTAAAAGCAATTTTTTTTTTGGTTTTGGACAGAGTGGAGATTGTCAGGTTTTTTATTGCAGTCGGTGTCCCTGTTAGGGAGATTTACTCTCTTTATTTGTCTTGTTTACCATTATTATCAATAGCCAAAGTAAAAAGAAAAACACCACATTTTGGGTTGTGCCCAGAAAAGTTATAGAGGGGAAATCCTCCAATGGGGATACTAGTTCTGGTGAACTGGAGGTCCCCAAGTAATTCCCTTAATTTGCAGGGATTACCTTCACTTCCTGTTATGGGACAGGAAGTGAAGGTAAATTTCCCCAATGGGACACAGATGGCAAAAAATAAACTAACAGGGGATATAACCTTCTATTACTCTATTCAATATAAAAAAAAAAAGTTTGTACTTTAGTTCTACCTTAAATGTGGAAGCTGAATTTGTTTTATTTATCTTTTCAGGATTTTCTTTCTTTATTTTAATTTCTTTATAAAAAAATGCAAATCTTAACTTTTTTAGGAAGCAATTTTAGCAGGATGAGAATTTCAGAGTATGGGGGCTACAACCTTGATAGATTTTTATCTTATTCTATAATGATTCAGATCCAAACATGTGCTTCACAGAACCTCGGAATTCTTCGGCTAAAGGTCTTAAATTGGGTTCTTCATGTCGGGCCTGTGCCACTGTTTAAAATGACAGTCTGGGCCAGGTTTTCTGGGAAGCAAGAACACACCTGAGCCATTAGTGTGCTTGCTTCCCAGGAAACCTGGCCCAGACCACCATTTTAAACATTGGCATGGACCAGAACTGCCACAATAGATAATGATAACGATAAAGATAACCATAGGAACAGCAAGGTTTCATATACATTTACACATTTACAGAAAGCCAGAAAGCCATGCATGTCTTAAAACTGAGAGAAAACATATAGAATAGGGTCATCACAAACAGTGTTCCTTAACTCCAGTCCTCAAGTATCCCAAAATTTAAATTTTTTCGATATTATTCTTAGGCTGGATAGACGCTTCGAATATTGGATTGGTTTAGCAGGAACTGGCCGAGATTTGAACCGCCGATCGATCAATCAACTTGGGTACAACCAGCCTGACAGATTTTACTTGCAATTATCACTATTAGCTACTATAGCCACTAGCACTAATCACTATCTTCTCCCACTGGGGATGACTTTATCCGCCCCCAACACCCCCCCCCCCATGGGAGAATACAATTTCTCGATGGGAGGAATTCCCATGTCAGCACTGTCAGCACTAGTGGCTGATAAAGCCTCTAGCAATATTCACTGTCTTCTCCCACCGGGGATGACTTTACTCATCCCCCCCCCCCGGGAGAATACGATGTCTCGATGGGAGGAATTCCCATGTCAGCACTGTCTGTGTTGATGGGGGAATTGTGCACATTTTTTTTACTGCAACCAGTGGTTGCAGGAAGAAAATTTCCTCTGACTATGGCCTGCCTTACATAAATAGTTGTGTCATGTACTTGTGGTTCTTACCTACCAGGGATTCTCATTACATCACTTGTGAAAGTTAAAAGAAGACCTAAAAATTAACCTGTTGGGGGTACTTGAATGGAGACAGTTTCTGCTATAACTAAATGTGAGCCATGTATGGCCCTGTAGGCACCACCCAGGCTTACAAATGTCAATTTAAATATCAATTGAGTCTGGTGAAAAATTGTTGGCCAAACAGTGATTATTATAATACAGAATTCTAGTGCTACAGACACAATAATAAATCTAAATCTATAACGTAAACGTAATTCATAAAATTTATAAAACTTGTGTAAAATATTTATGCAGACATATAATATAAATCTAAACTTGTCCATGTGCCTCTTGTGCAAATAAATCCAATCAAAAATTGTCCATAACAAGGTGATGTTTGCTCTTCCCACCACTAAATCACAACCATGCAGCAAAATTCATTTCAAATGGGCTCTCACCAGCTAGGAAGACCCTTAAATATTATCAGATCATGAAAGGCTGAATATGATATTGCAAAAAGGCCACAAGGTGTCTCTCTCCATCCCAGGGGTCCACTCTAAGCTTAAACCAATCTCCTGGATAAGTCCTTTTTGTCTTATAAAGTGAAGCACAAAACCCAATTTATAGTGTAGTAAGTTCTAAAACACTCCTTTATTTAAGCAGTGAAGGATGGGGGAATGTGAGACATACACACACTATAATCCAGCGCTCATGGAAAGTGCCCAATAACTATTGAAAAATGTAGGAATAATGATGAAAAAACTTGATCTGTTTATTAATCAAAATAAAAAGAGGGAGTCCAATCCCAAATATGCAGGAGGCAGATAAATCTTGACTCTATAGCCGCCAATAATAACACCCTTGTTGGACTTGCAATGAAATCCGTGGAGCAAGGAGGGGTTTAAAGAAAGTCAGCACAAAGCCTGCAATCTGATCACAGTGTAGGCACAGTACCTCGGATGATGTAGACTGACAGACCAGTGTGTGGAGGGCCCTCCAACACGAGGGATGCAGAACCATGTTCGTAGCGCTGCTGGGACAGGGGGAATCACTCGCTGCGTTCCTCCGGATTGATGACGTCACCCAGCCGCGACGCCGGCTGGTGTGTCGGAAAGCAGGCAGTATGATGAGACGAATAGTGTTGTCCAGCAGGTTCGTCTCCTACAGGGATAACAGCGTCACTGCTCTCTAGTGGAATAATAGGAGAATGACCACTTCGGGAAGTAAAAGATATATGTTCAAACCAGCTCATGAACACAGTGGCCAGGAAGGTTCCAATGCAAAGCAGAGCAATTCATTGAAAGTATAAAATGTATAAAAGATGTAATATCTTGAAGGGGAAAGGGTATAGTGCCTCGACTAACGTTTCACGCTCCCTGAGCGCTTTATCAAAGTCAAGGCATAGAGGCACCCATAATAGTTAAATAGGAACGGGGGGAGGGGTTTGTGCGGCCAGCAAGGACAAGGGGATGTGGTTGTATCTTTAACCCCTACCTTGCTCGCCAGATAAAAACATGACATATACATCAAAATGCAGAAACAATATATTAAAAAATGAAAAATAAATAAAATATAAAATAAAAAGTCAAAAAAGAAAAATAATAAATAAAAAAATAATAATTTTCATTTTCATTATTAATTATTATTTTTTATTTTTTTATTTATTATTTTTCTTTTTTGACTTTTTATTTTATATTTTATTTATTTTTCTTTTTTTAATATATTGTTTCTGCATTTTGATGTACAGTATATGTCATGTTTTTATCTGGCGAGCAAGGTAGGGGTTAAAGATACAACCACATCCCCTTGTCCTTGCTGGCCGCACAAACCCCTCCCCCCGTTCCTATTTAACTATTATGGGTGCCTCTATGCCTTGACTTTGATAAAGCGCTCAGGGAGCGTGAAACGTTAGTCGAGGCACTATACCCTTTCCCCTTCAAGATATTACATCTTTTATACATTTTATACTTTCAATGAATTGCTCTGCATTGGAACCTTCCTGGCCAATGTGTTCATGAGCTGGTTTGAACATATATCTTTTACTTCCCGAAGTGGTCATTCTCCTATTATTCCACTAGAGAGCAGTGACGCTGTTATCCCTGTAGGAGACGAACCTGCTGGACAACACTATTCATCTCATCATACTGCCTGCTTTCCGACACACCAGCCGGCGTCGCGGCTGGGTGACGTCATCAATCCGGAGGAACGCAGTGAGTGATTCCCCCTGTCCCAGCCACGCTACGAACATGGTTCTGCATCCCTCGTGTTGGAGGGCCCTCCACACGCTGGTCTGTCAGTCTACATCATCCGAGGTACTGTGCCCACACTGTGATCAGATTGCAGGCTTTGTGCTGACTTTCTTTAAACCTCTCCTTGCTCCACGGATTTCATTGCAAGTCCAACAAGGGTGTTATTATTGGCGGCTATAGAGTCAAGATTTATCTGCCTCCTGCATATTTGGGATTGGACTCCCTCTTTTTATTTTGATTAATAAACAGATCAAGTTTTTTCATCATTATTCCTAAAGTTTTCAATAGTTATTGGGCACTTTCCATGAGCGCTGGATTATAGTGTGTGTATGGTGTGCGTTTTGTACTTCCGGGTACAATTTTTTTTCTTGCCGCTTTGGATTCTGGTCCTCCCCTTTGTTTATATTTCCTGGAATATTTGGGATTTTTTATGATCATTTATTCATTCATTGTTTACTCTTTTTCCATCCATTTAGCGCTTGTGATCTTTGTTGTTGTATTGGAATGTGAGACATCACACACCACTAGCTTAACAGATGGATATGAATGTGAATGGCCTCAGCCTTGAGATCCTCCTGAGCCTTGCCCTTGATGCATTTCACCCTGCCCACTCAGGACTTAGTCATGAGTCTCTAT
Organism: Rana muscosa; assembly: GCA_029206835.1. Classification (NCBI taxonomy): domain Eukaryota; kingdom Metazoa; phylum Chordata; class Amphibia; order Anura; family Ranidae; genus Rana; species Rana muscosa. The sequence continues at coordinate 360,845,855 of CM055118.1, read as the reverse complement.
GACTAATTCCTTGTACACACGATCAGATTTTCCATCGGGATAAACTCAGATGGATTTTTCCGACGGAATTCCATTCAAGCTGTCTTGCATACACACTGTTACACCAAATTCCGACCATTAAGAATGCGGTGACGTACAACACTATGACGAGCCAATAAAAATGAAGTTCAATGCTTCCGAACATGCGTCGACTTGATTCTGCGCATGCATGTTTTTTTTTCCATCGGAGTTGCACACAGACGAAGAGAATTTCCGAAAAAGAGAACATGTATAAATTCCGACGGAAAAAAGTCAGATGGGGCACACACACGGTCGGAATATCTGATGAAAAAATTCCATCTGACTTTTTCCATCGGAAATTCCGATCGTGTGTACAAGGCATAAGTCTCTATGACTAAGTCTCTATGACTAATACTTAGTCTCTATGACTAAGTTCAGGTGAGTGAGGCAAAATGCAACAGGGGCAAGGCTCAGGCCGTTCACATTCCACTCTATCTTTTAAGTTAGTGTTGTGCGGTGTCTCTCATTCCTCCATGCTTTACTGCTTTGTGGATCAAGAATAAGACAGCCTGCACCCTTACATTGTGTGAGACACTGGATTTTTTACCAGCAGAGCATCTTCAGCGGCACGACAAGTAGTTACCTGGTATTGTGAGACCTGCTTTATTTAATCCTAAATTGTACTTACATTAATCTAAAACCAAGTCACTATAACAAAAGCAATTGGTACAAGCAAAATGGGAGGATACTGCACTTCTGGTTTCCAGTCAGGCATCTGACATCACTTCTCCAACACGTTTCGTTACATGGTCTTTATCAAGAGTGTTGTCATATATAACATATATAATAAATGATTTTTTTTAAATGAATCTCTGCAGCAACAAGGTTCTTTCCCAGAGAGAGGTTGTATTTATTGGATCCCAGCACAGACCAGAGGTACAGACAGGGTAGATGATAGGGTATTTAGAATATTCATGTAAAGATCAGATGCCTTCATAGAACCCAATTTATCCTGTCAAAACATCTGATTGGTCGGTTTTACTGGCATTTTTGATATTCTAGGTGACAGATAATGCTTCTTGGCCTTGGATAACTGCAGTCATACATTCCAATTAAAGTTGTCCGGATATTTCCTTATTGTCTAGGGCTAATAAATAGACAAGTTACCCTTTGTAGAATGCTATTTACCTTAAACAAGAACTCCATAAATACTTAAAGTAATTGTAAAGGTTCTGTTTTTATTTTTTTTTAAATAACAAACATGTCATACTTACCTCCACTGTGCAGTTTGTTTTGCACAAATTGGCCCCCCGATCATCCTCTTCTGGGGTCCCTCGGCGGCTCTCTCGGCTCCTCCCCAAAATAGCTAACCCCCTCTGGGAAGCTCTCTCCCAAGGGGGTTACCTTGCGGTCGCGCTCTTGTGTTATACAATCGGCATACATAGCCGCCGAGTGTATGATGAGCCAATGGCTGCACTGCTATTAATCTATACAATGAAGAGCCGAGAATCCCGGGCAAAGATCGAGCGCGTTTGCAACGCAGGACTTTCCAGGGCTCAGGTAAGTAAAATGGAGGGGCTGGGGGGCCGGTAATCGACAGATGTTTTTTCACCTTAATGCATAGAATGCATTAAGGTGAAAAAACATGAACATTTACAACCCCTTTAAGACCCCTTCTGATGTCTAGTTATCATCATCAAATACTTCTTGTATTGTTTATGGTCAAATTGCATTCTTACAGCTATTTGTGTGTCAATATGTTAGCCCCACATCCCAGATAGCAAGGATAACTTGTCACAAATTTGTGGCAGTCTTGAATTGTAAGTCTGTTAACTTGCTGTGCATTTTCGCTGGCAAGTTGTACACTTGCAGAGCACTTGAAGCACAAGTTCTAGTTGACACTTTTCCAATTTGTAGCAAATTTGCATGTCAAGTCTCTACCAAGAGCAAAGTTGCAATGGTGAGTCTACAGCAAGAGCTCTGCAAGTCACAGTGACCCTTGTGGTGGGATGACTATTGCATAATATAACTGAACCAAAACTTGCAGCAGACTTGCAGAATGTTTGCAAAGAAAGTTGATCTGGAGTCATGCAATGCAGACTTGCTGCAATTGTGCAACAAGCAAGCCTGGCAAGTCTATCAATAGCTTAGGACAGTGTTTCTCAACTCCAGTCCTTAAGGCGCCCCAACAGGTCATGTTTTCAGGCTTTCCATTATTTTTCACAGGTGATTTGATCAGTTTCACTGCTCTGGTAATTACCACAGCTGTTTCATCTGAGGGAAATACTGAAAACATGACCTGTTGGGGCGCCTTGAAGACTGGAGTTGGGAAATACTGGCTTAGGAAGTCATTTTAAAACTTGTAGCACCATTGATTTCTATCTGGTATACATATAGTGTAATACAATATATATATTTTTATATGTACAGAATATCCTACCAAAGAGGTGTAGAAGTTTGCTGCATGGTGGTGAATACGTGGTGGGAAGAACATACATTACTTTGTTGTGGATGCTTTTTTATTGGATGTATTTGCACAAGAATGTATACACGTGGACAATTTTGGATTTATATTACATGCTTGCACAAATATTTTTTACACAAGCTTTATTATTTAAATAATTAAGTAATTATGATTTAATATTGTGTTTTTAGTACTGATATTGTGTAATATAATAGATTTTCCTGTCCAGGGGAATGTGATCTTTCAAGCTGCTGGGGGTTTGGTAAAGAGATGAGGTGGTATCAAAAAGTTTCAAATCTAGCTCTGTTTACAAGAAAGTACTTTATTTATGTTTATACATGATCACCTTCAGAATAGTCCTGTTGCAGAGCAATAGAGCACTCCCAATGTTCCTGCCACTTCTGGAATGTGTCCTGGAAGTCCTCTTTGGAAGCCTGTTAGGCACCTTCTGCTATTCACGTTGGATCTTCACAATGGTGTCAAAATGGTGATCTTTAAGCTAGATCTTTAACTCATTGCAGCATTGCCGTAAACTTGCAGAATCATGTCAAATGACTCTGTGACAGATTTGATCAGTTTCATGAAAAATTTCACATATGCTCTTTGTTCTAACTTGCTGTCCATAATGAAATAGCACCAGTTGAACAGCTCCGGATGTATGAAGGATGATGTCTTTTGGCACACTGAAGGTCGGTCCTCCCAGTGACTTTGTGTGCAACCTTGTGCTGCCATCTGTTGGCGTGTTACACAACTTGTCTCAAAACCTTTTGAAATCACTTTGTATATTGAAGGGTTACATCATTTTTGAGAATTTTTTATACTAATTCAAGCATTGGCGCATTTTAGTTATGTCCTGAGTGTTGGTTATCAGGAAGTATTAGAAAACTGTGATTAAATCCAATTAGATACAGTCACTTTATGAGTATTCAGACAGAAATAGGTGCTGAGGCCATCTGAATACAGTAACCAACAATGAAGATTCCTTCTATCCATGTTATTTATCATGGATGAAAGAATCTACTCATGATTCTGCCCATGGGGTTGAATGAGAGAAAGCTGCTCATGTATGACTAGCCTAAGAGCCAGGGCCGTCGGAATAGGACAGGCAAAACAAGCAATTGCCTGGGGCCCCGAGCTGGCCTGGGGCCCCAGCCTAGGATGCCTGCCTGCTGCCTGTCACTGTCCTGGATTTCTAATGCCGCCCTGGGTCGATCTAAATCAAATGCACGATCGATCTGACAGTGACTGTGGACCCCCCTAGCCTAGCTAGCTGGCACTGTCTCTGCTGGTTGCTACGTGATGCCCGCTTGGCTTGTAGCAACCAGTGACATCACTAGCAGAGCAGGAGAGAGGCAGAGTTGTGCCTATCAGAGGCAGCGGAGGAAAGATCTTCTAGCTAGCTCTGCCTCAGAGTCCACCCTCCTCCTCCTCCTCCTCCCGCTCTGTCCTCGAGGCACACTGTCCAGCCACTCAGGCAGCGGCATGCTGCTGTGCTGAAGTCTGAAGAACACAGAAAGACGTGACAGAGTGAGACAGATTTCAGCCAGCTGTAGAAAGCAGGCAAGTAAGCATTGCTCACTCACCATTGTCAGCACAGCACTGAACAACACATCATAAGGGGTGGGCACTGCACTGGGCAGGACTGGAGCAGTAGTCAGCTCTGAGGGGTTTATGCTGGGACCTGTAGTTCTTCACTTTTGGGGGGGGGGGGTCACATGATTTCCAGTCCCAGCATGAACCCTCCCTGCCCTGCCAGGATAGGACACATAAACACATCCTAGCAGGGCAGGGAGGGTTCATTGTGGGACTTGAAATCATGTGACCCCCCCAAAAGTGAAGAACTACAGGTCCCAGCATGAACCCCTCAGGACACACAAACACATCCTAGCAGGGCAGGGAGGGTTCATGCTGGGACTTGAAATCATGTGACCCCCCCAAAAGTGAAGAACTACAGGTCCCAGCATGAACCCCTCAGGACACACAAACACATCCTAGCAGAGCAGGGAGGGTTCATGCTGGGACTTAAAATCATGTGACCCCCCGGGCCCTCCCAAAAATGAAGAACTACAGGTCCCAGCATGAACCCCTCAGAGCTGACTCCTGCTCCAGTCCTGCCCAGTGACCACCCTTATGTGGGCACTGGGCAGGACTGGAGCAGTAGTCAGCTCTGAGGGGTTCATGCTGGGACCTGCAGTTCTTCACTTTTGGGGGGGGTCACATGATTTCCAGTCCCAGCATGAACCCTCCCTGCCCTGCTAGGATGTGTTTGTGTGTCCTCTCCTGCCAGGATAAACTGTATCGCTATGCTGTGGTTCCTGTAGGCTTTGCATGAGTGCAGGGGGGGCCTCCAAGTCCATTTTGCTTGGGGCCCCCAAATTCCATCAAACGGCCCTGCTAAGAGCATGTGGTTTAGATCTAGTTTTTGGTCAGCGAAATTCTTCATAGTAAAGCTTAATGCTTCATCTTCATTGTTTTAAAATCCCAACAAGGCCAGGTCTTACCAAAGTTAGCCATTTTTGCTTACGGTAGCTATACCTCGTGATCTCTATTGGTCAAATTGCACTGTGTTGTTCTGCATGGAAAAAATGTATAATATATTATATTTTAAAATGGCCGAAGCTTTGACTATGCTAATCTTTGCTCACTTACTAGTAAAATGTATTTTGGTTTTAGGTTTTTGCACACCCACATTTCTACATGTTATTCCTTTCCTTATATTATTGCACATTTGGCTTGTATTAATCAAAATCACATACAGTCATTCTGACCAGACTTCAAAGTTGAACTCCAGCCTTCCCTTCAGTACTACACAGGCTTCTCTCCTGTACTGAAAATTTCTCTGATTTTACTGCACACTGTGAGCATTTAGTGTGCTTTAGAAGCTTCAGCATATCAGAGAAAGTCTGCCTCATTTCCTGGCTGAAGGATGTCCAGAATTATTAAACCCCTTCGTTCCAGCATGATTATCCCTGGCCCATTCCTTTTATTAATTAATTTATTTTTTTTCCACCATGGAGGCTCAGCTTTACTTGTGGGTATTAAAAGCAGTCTGCATGCCCCAGAGTTCGCCCCTTCTGGAGAAAAATATTTTTATTAATTTTTAAGGTAACAGGTTTTCAGGTCCCTAGGTCCCTACCAGTAGCCATTTTGAACGCTCATATTCCTCACATACCAAAGGTTACACAAAAATTGATACACTTTATCTTTACAGGCGCCAAAATCACAATTGCCAAATCATGGAACAAAACAAAATCTTTCCTGTCAGATGCAAAAACCAAAATATCTTGGATACTAACTCAGGAAAAATTGGCTAGCATCTTATCTAATACCATTCCCAAATTTGAAAAAATATGGGAACCTTGGGACAAATATATGGAGATTTCGATTGGTGAAGATGCTGTTTTACCTTCTATTCAACATTAAGTTGGACACATACCCATCCCTTTCCCTCCGTCCTCTTTTTCACCCGCTGTCTTTATTTTCCTCTTCTTTTCTTCCTTCTAAAAAGGATTTATGGAAACTCTTTTTCTGGGAATTCTAGTTTCCCATTACATGTTATGTCTCTTTTATTTAGATTTAATGGAATACTATCAAATGTTTTGTTCGGCCTTGTTTAGTCCATCCCGATCTGTTGGCCCTGATAATCTTCTCGGGGCCTAAGAGTCAGAAGGAGGTCTCTATGCCTGGAGCAGTTAGTTCCCGATAAGGGGTTCCGGGTTACCAAGGAGAGAGGGTTTCCCTTCATACTTCCATTATATTATAAGGATGAAGAGATCTCCCCCTGACAAACTTTTGATTGCTTACATGAATCTATCCTTTTTTCTAGGATGTTTTTATTGTTTTATTCATTTATTGACTAATGTTTGTTTATTCCTAAACATAATCTTTTTTCTTTATTGTTCTTTATTTTTATATAACATGATGTAATGTTCTGTATTATTTATCTTATGAAAATAAAATATTTTGAAAGTAAAAAAAAGCAGTCTGCATGGAACGTCCACTCTTCCAGATATACTGTATATCCACCTATCAAGGTATTGTGATATTTGCATACATTCTCCCAGAGCCAACCCAGTGCTTGAATCAGGACTAAGTATTCTAGAGAAAAGAACTATGGCAGGGTGATATAATATCTAATGAATTTAAAGCCAATCAGATGAATTCCCCCAAAATCCAGGTTTTTGGTGAAACAATTTACTCATCACTAATGGCAGATTTTTTATTTATTTTTTTAAACTTCAGATTTTATTGTAACTTTCTTTCTTTCAAAATGTAAATTAGTGTCATGGTTAGACATGAAGACAGTCTGTAGATAAAACAGGGTAACACAAGGGGTACATAGGTCATGTGGTTACAATACTGCAGATTTAGGATTGGCTTAGTAAAATAAAAATTAAAGGCCTTCTAACATAGTAAGTCTTAAGTTAGTACAACATACTGAGTCAGTAAATATTAGGCATGGAGATGTTGGGCATATGAAGACATTAAAGCATTTCTAACAAGTTTGGACTGGTGCGCTATAAAGGTATTAGACAAGAGAGCGTTCAGATTGGGTATTGATAGAGCAGTAATGGATCGTAAATTTTAAGGTTTTATGGGAGCTTCAGGCATTTAGGGAGTTTGAGCCAAAGTTCCCATTGCATTTGGAATTCTGGTATTTTTAGGTGTGTTTTTGACATACATGTATTACATCAAACAATGAATGTTCAAGATGGAGATCATTTCTAAAATGGAGGGGAAGTGAGGAACTTTCCAGTTTCTGGCAATAGCCAGGAGGGGGCTATAAGTACGTGAGAAATGATGGTGTGAGTGGAGCAGAGATAGAAAATAAAAACAACAGTGTGTGTAGAAAAAAAATACTAATAATAATGAAAAAAACAAACCTAGATCAAGGTTTGAGCTAGGTCAATACCAGGGTTAGCGGTTGGATCAAAGTCAGGGTCAAATGTAAAGTGCAAAGGTCAAATTTAGGGTCAGGATTTTTTGGACAGGATTTTTTTTTTAAATAGTATCAGTGGCAGTTAGTGTTAATGTGTTTTAGGTAGGATAATAAAAAAATCCACTCTATTGTTTCTGGGCTTTACTACGGGTACATTCAACTAACATACACATATGTGGTATCGCTGTGATCATCAGGAGCAGAAGAACTTATTTTGGGTCATTCTCTGGTTGTAGGTAATGGTAATAACAATAAATATACAGCTAAATAAAAAAATACTTATTTTTCTTTACTATTTTGGGACAGTTTTTCATTGATTATAACAAAAATGACCATTTACCACCAAATGAAAGCCCAATTTGTCCTGAAAAAAACATGTTATAATCCACCTAGATCCACACAGTAGTTGGGATGATATGTACGGTTTTACTAACACATTCCAAAATTGCAAAATTGGGCTTAGGCATTTAGATTTATTTTCCCCTTAGGCACGAAGGGTTAAGACTCAGGCCTCGTACACATGACCGAGTTTCTCGTCGTAAAAAACACGTCGTTTTTTTCGACGAGATTCTTGTTAAGCTTGTCGATTTTCTCGTCAAGCTTTCTATGCGTACACACTGTCATTTCCCAATTTCCTCGTTGTTCTCCGTGCTCACGTCCAGCACGTACGACGGCACTATAAAGGGGAAGATCTTTTTTCTTGGCGCCACCCCTTGGGCTGCTTTTGCTGATCTCGTGTTACCACGTGTGAAGTAAAAGTTTGGGAAGAGACGATTCACGCTTTTCAGTCTTCGTACTTTTCAGATCGTTTTCTGCTGTTCAGTTTGTGCTTGTGGGTTCGTATCTTGACTTTCAGGGCGTCTAGGCAGGTCGTATCTGTTTTACAGTGCGTTCTTGCCTGTTCGTTTCTGATTTTCAGTTCGTTATTCATAGGCCTTGCTGTTCTAAAGTGTGTTCTGTTCTGTACGTTCTGATTAGACGACCGTTTCCTAGCCATGTCGCCTGGACGTTCTCGTCGTCGAGTTCGTGCTGTGCGTGCGCTTGGTGTTGGTCTGCTTGTTTTGGACCAAGACCAGTCCATGAATGGTGTGAGGAGGAGTTCATGGACCAAGAATTGGTTGCTCCAGCGGGACCAATTCTGCCACATGCCTCTGCTGCGGGAGATCGTCGAGAATAATCCTGAGGACTACAGGAATTTTCTGAGGATGTCTGACCCCGTTTTTCAGGAACTGTTGGCTTTGGTGTCCCCCTATATTACCAGGAAGGACACCGTTATGCGGGAAGCCATCAGTGCTGAGCAGAGGCTCATCGCCACGTTGCGTTACCTGGCGACAGGGAGAAGTCTTCAGGACTTGAAGTTCACCACAGGCATCTCCCCCCAGGCTCTGGGCCTCATAATCCCAGACACCTGTTCTGCCATCATCCAAGTCCTGCAGGAGGACTATATTAGGGTAAGTTTGCTCCCTTAACATCACATTTTATGTATTACATGTATGCTAATGTATTGTATTTCTTTCATCCTTCCCTAATTACCATGATTGTAATATGCTGAGAATGTCCCCTTTGTCCCCATGCATGTTGGAAGCTTTAGATTGCCCCTTTTTTCTCCTCCCTAAATATTTCCCTTCACTAACTTTTCCAGCAGGGGCGCCTGTTGCTCCAAATGTTTGGGGGTTCAAACCCCAATTTAGGAAATAAACTTCCTCCTTTTTTGCTCTGGTGCCTATTAAACGCCCCCAGTTGTCCCCTCCAATGCAGCCATTTTGTTCCCTCAAATGCAGCCAGTTTCCCCCCAGCCCTGCACTTACCTTCTTGTGGTCAGCGCCATCCTTCTTCTGTCCTTGATGTCTTCTCCTTCCCTTCATGTTGCATCAGCCAATCATGTTACCATTAAACAGACTTGGTGAACATGATTGGCAGAGCAGCCTGTCAGTGTTTACCCAAGGAATGCCCCCCCCCCTGCGTCCCCGATTTTTCTTTTAGGAAGCCAATTACATCCCTCAGGTTGTAATTTGCAAGACTATTTTACTACCTGTTTCTGCTATGCAATTTTAACCCCCTAAATGCCGCAATGATTTATATGTCAGTCGCTTTACAAGAGGCCATCCACCTGAATAGTGTGCGGCATAGACAATACATAGGTTCATGCAACGCATGAACCTATGTATTGTTCTGAGTGATGGGCACAGGAGAGAGGGGGCAGTGCTCCAGCGCCCACTCTGGACGCACCGCCACTGCAATGCTATCCTGTGGCCAAACACATCTCCCCCCCCCAAAATAATTTAGTAATGGCCCATCAGAGGGGGTGATGAATATGATAAATGAGCCTTCCATTATCCTTTTTTTAAACACCTTAATAAACGTATAATTTGATTGATGTTGGCCTCTAATTTTTTGGGATAGAATTTCCTTGTAATGTATGACTTTGTTTTTCTAATATTATTTCATCTTGTTTCACTCCACAGCTTCCTTCCACGCCACAGGAATGGCAGACTGTGGCATCGGAGTTTGCCACGCGGTGGGACTTCCCCAACTGCGGTGGTGCCATAGACGGGAAGCATGTCCGCATCGTGCCGCCACCCAGTTCTGGGTCCTACTACTACAACTACAAGGGGTTTCATAGCATTGTGCTGATGGTGGTGGTGTCAGCACGGTATGAATTCCTCTATGTTGATGTAGGGAAGAATGGCCGGATGTCCGATGGGGGATCCTTCATCCAGACGGAGTTTGCCCTCCATCTCCAGAGTGACGACCTTGCATTGCCACCGGATGCAGGGAATATTGAAGGACTCCCCTTTGTTTTCTTGGCTGATGAAGCCTTCTGACTCGGATGGCATCTTATGAGGCCATTTCCACAGAGGACCCTGACCCCAGAGAAGAGGGTGTTCAATTACCGGCTGGCCAGGGGCAGAAGAGTAGTTGAAAATGCCTTCGGCATAATGGCCAGCCGGTTCCGCCTTTTTATGACTTCCATCCACTTGGCGGACTACAAAATAAACTATGTAGTGTTATGCTGCTGTGTGCTACACAATTTTCTTTGCCGCAAATCTAATTCATATATGGCCTCAGTTTTGCCAGAGGCTGGACTTTCCCCTGAAAATCCCCTTCCGGGCCTGGAATCTGCCCGTCTTGGCTTGCCCCCCCAAAATGCCCGTGTGGTTCGGGACAAATACATGGAGTATTTCACGGGTAGGGGGGCAATTCCTATGCCAGCCTATGTCTAAGTATCCCAATAAAAATCTTGTTTAAACCTTTAATTATTTGTTCTTTCCTGTCTCCTAGTTTGTCTTTGTGCATTTGTAGTGGCAAGTGTATTTTACTTTAGTAAATAACAACCATTTCACTATGTAACCTTACAAAAAAACCAAATAAGCTTAGAGGGTATTATAAAAAGAAGCTACACGTTGTTTGTGGTCAAATATTTTACTCTGTGCACATTCTCTTTTTTTTTTTTTTTTTACTTTGGGGTTGGCCTGGCCCCAACCCGGCAATTTTTGGCTTATGAAAATACAAAAATAACAGTTGCATTTCAAAAATTACAACATTGGATACCTCTGAGCAATCGGAGACATTCACTTACACAAACTATGTCTCTATGTGCCCGTCCTAATATGGGGTCCTGCCACCCCTTGGCCAGCCAAAAATTGAATATGCACACATTTGTGTTTTTTTTCATATAGGAAGTTTACAATCCTGATCCCTATTGTCAACATGTGCTATCTGCCATCAGGGGTGATCAATGGACGTGTTTTGGGGGTGCATCCCCTTCCTCAGTTCACCGACTTTTGATACGAGGAAGGGGTTGCACCCACAAAAGACGTACATGGATATCCCCTGATGGCAGATAGCACATGTTGACTAGTGATGAGCCGAACACCCCCGGGTTCGGTTCGCACCAGAACCCGCGAACGGACCAAAAGTTTGCGCGAACATTAGAACCCTATTAAATACAATGGATGCGAACGTTCGGATTCTAAAGTGCTAATTATAACGACTATTATCCATGTTATTGTCCGAAACAGAGTTTGGGAACCCAGCTTCTGCACCAGGGGACATGTATCAATGCAAAAAGAAGTTTTAAAAACTGACGTTTTCCGGGAGCAGTCATTTTAATGATGCATAAAGTGAAAAAAAAAGTCAAATATTCCTTTAAATATTGTACCTGGGGGGTGTCTAAAGTATGCCTGTGAAGTGCCACGTGTTTCCCGTGTTTAGAACTGTCCCTGCACAAAATAACATTTCTAAAGGGAAAAAAGTCATTTAAAACTGCTTGCGGCTTTAATGCAATGTCTGGTCCCGGTAATATGGATGAAAATCTTTAGGAAAAATGGCATAGCTACCCCATCAACCCCCCCCACCCCAGCCCATTACCAGCCCCTTTGGGTCTTGTATGGATATTAAGGGGAACCCCGCACACAAAATAAAAAAGGACCTATATACTCTGAACAGCCGTATACAGGCGGTGCATACAAGACAGGGACTGTAGGTTTGTTCTTATGTAGAATCTGTTTATAATTTTGAACAGCTGCATTGTTTAAGTGGAGCTCCATGGCAAATTCCTTTTTTTTAGTTTTTTTGTAAAACATAGGGAACGGTTATCACCCCTGTCACATTTTTTTTGCTGTCTGTGCCCCTGTTCAGAACATTTCACCTCACTTTGCGTCCCAATGACAACTGTTTTTGAAATGTGGTGTTTTTATTGAAACAAGGATTGGTGATAAAGCATCAGTAGAGAGGAGACACCTTTCTCCCATATTAATTCTTACAGGAGAGAATTTTCCTTCCAAGGGGTAGATTTCCTCTCACTTCCTGTTGTCTTCTTCCGTTTGCAAGTAGTAGTAGTTTGTAAGTTGGATGTTTGAAAGTAGGGACCTTCCATATATACTCTGCAGAAATTGGCCCCTTAGGTGTTGGTGTTGGCACAACACTGAAAGCACTAAGGCCTCGTACACACGGCCGAGATTCTCGTTGAGAAAAACATGTCGTTTTTTTCGACGAGATTCTTGGACAAGAAACTTGTCCCGGCCGAGTGTACACACGCTCGTTTCAAAGAACCCGCGGTTCTTTGAAAGGAGTGTACGCGGTGACGTCATCGACTACGTCGAGCATGCGCTCGTCACATTCGATGCCGTCGCCGCCATCTTGGTATACCCTACGTATGCCTAGGAAGCTACCGCGCATGCGTCAAATTAATTTTGAACATGCGCGGGCTTCCGGGCGGACAGGTAAGTGTACACACACTCACTTTTCTCGTCGAGAAACACGCCGAGGAGAATCTCGACGAGAAAATAGAGAGCAGGTTCTCTATTTTCTCATCGAGGTTTCTTGTCGGTTTTCTCGACGAGAAACACGCTAGCAGCGTACACACGACCGATTTACTCGGCAAGACCTCTCTGCCAGCAAGTTTCTTGCTGGTTCTTGCCGAGAAAATCGGTCGTGTGTACGAGGCCTCACAGTTATTCTTGGTGGGTGCTGGAACGCCCTTCTGTCAAGTATAATATCAGGAATTGTAATAACATATAATTGTTGATCAGTGGTAGTAAAAATTGGGCCTTTGATGGTGGTGCTGGTGCCCCAACACTGTAAGGCCTGACAGTTACTCTTGGTGGGTGCAGCAATGGTCCCTGCTGTGAATTATTAGATCAATAATTATAATTGCATGCCCCTGTTGAACAGGGGCTGAAAAATTGGGCCTTTGGTGGTGGTGGTGGTGGTGATGGTGGTGCTGGTGCCACAACACTGTAAGGCCTGACAGTTACTCTTGGTGGGCGCAGCAATGGGCCCTGCTGTGAATTATTAGTTCAATAATTATAATTGCATGCCCCTGTTGAACAGGGGCTTAAAAATTGGGCCTTTGGTGGTGGTGGTGGTGGTGATGGTGGTGCTGGTGCCACAACACTGTAAGGCCTGACAGTTACTCTTGGTGGGCGCAGCAATGGGCCCTGCTGTGAATTATTAGATCAATAATTATAATTGCATGCCCCTGTTGAACAGGGGCTGAAAAATTGGGCCTTAGGCACTGGTGGCACAACACTGCAACCCCTCACAGATACTGTACTTGGAGCACAGCAATGAGGCCTGTTGCAAAGTATTGCATCAAAAATTTTAATTACACGCCCCTGTTAAACAGGGGCTGAAAAATTGGGCCTTAGCCACTGGTGGCGTCACCCATAAACCAAAATGATCTTCCAAGCTATCATCGTTAATCGTATCATTGAGGAGGAGGAGGAGGAGGATAGCCAGTCAACATAACAGCACAGGCACTCAGCATCAGCATCAGTCTTGAAGGGATGTGACATTTTAAAATCAATTAGTCTGTTATATCAGCATCTGGTGTGTGGTAGCTGGTGGTGATCCAAGACTGGTTCATCTTGATGAAAGTCAGTCGATCAACCGAGTCGGTGGACAGGCGCACCCTGTGATCCGTGACAAATCCTCCAGCAGCACTGAATGTGCGTTCTGAAAGAACGCTGGATGCAGGACAGGCCAGTAGCTCAATTGCATACTGTGCAAGCTCTGGCCAGTGATCCATCCTCAAGACCCAGTAAGCCAGAGGATTTTCGGTTGGGAAGGTGTCCAAGTCTGACCTTGCCCCTAGGTATTCCTGCACCATGTATATCAGATGCTGGCGATGGTTGCTGGAACCGATCATACTTTGGGGCTGCGGACTAAAGAATTGTCTGAACGCATCGGTCAGACGGCCACCTTCCCCACCGCTCCTTCTTTGACTGCCCGAAGCCTCAGCAACTCGTTGTCCAGGACCAGGAGTTTGTAACCTCCCAGTCTCTGGGAACGCGTTGCACAGACCTTTCTGCAAGGCCTCCCGGAGTTGTCTCATCCTTTGCTCCCTCTGCGACGGTACGATAAGGTCCGCAACCTTACCCTTGTACCGTGGATCAAGGAGAGTGGCCAGCCAGTAATGGTCCCTCTCCTTGATCCGAAGAATACGAGGATTCTTCCGCAGACTTTGCAGGATCAGGGAGGCCATGCAGCGTAGGTTAGCTGAGGCATTCAGTCCGGAGTCCTCTGGGTCACTAAGGACGACATGATCCGCAGCCACCTCCTCCCAGCCACGTACAAGTCCACTGGTTTCTTGGGACTGTAAATCATCCCTAAAAGACTGCTGCTGATGATGCTGAGTGCCAGCCTCCACCTCCATGCTGACACAATCCTCCTCCTCCTCCTCCTCCTCCTCTTCCTGTGCGATGGGTGGGACAGAAGGAACACCGTCTGGGTAAAGGGGGCCTTGAGAGGCAAGGAAGTCCTCCTCTTCCTGCCTCTGTTCTGCCTCAAGTGCCCTGTCCATTATTCCACGCAGCGTGTGCTCCAACAGGTGGACAAGAGGTACAGTGTCACTGATGCATGCACTGTCACTGCTCACCATCCTCGTGGCCTCCTCAAATGGTGCCAGGACAGTGCATGCATCCCTGATCATGCCCCACTGGCGTGGTGAAAAAAACCCGAGCTCCCCTGACCCTGTCCTGGTGCCGTAGTCGCACAGGTACTCATTGATGGCCCTCTGCTGCGTGTGCAGCCGCTGCAGCATGGCCAACGTTGAGTTCCACCTGGTGGGCATGTCACATATAAGGCGGTTCTTGGGCAGGTTCAACTCCTTTTGAAGCTCAGCCAGGCGAGCACTGGCATTATAAGATCTGCGGAAATGCACACAGACTTTCCTTGCCTGCCTCAGGACATCCTGTAAGCCCGGGTACCTGCCCAAGAACCGCTGCACCACCAGGTTAAGGACGTGAGCCATACAGGGCACATGGGTCAGTTGTCCCTGTCGGAGGGCGGAGAGGAGGTTGGTGCCATTGTCGCAAACCACCATTCCTGTCTTAAGCTGGCGTGGCGTCAACCACCTCTCGGCCTGCCCCTGCAGAGCAGACAGGACCTCTGCCCCAGTGTGGCTCCTGTCCCCCAAACACACCAGCGCAAGCACGGCATGGCATCTTTTTGCCTGCGTACTTGCGTAGCCCCTTGAACGCCTACGGAGCACCGCTGGTTCCGAGGACAAACCACAGGAAGAGGCCATGGAGGAAGAAGAAGAGGAGGGGGTGGAGGAGAGAGGTGTGTCACAACCAGTAGTAGCATTTTGGAGGCGTGGCGGTGGAACAACCTCCAACACTACTGCACCTTGTCCTGCATCCTTCCCAGCTGCCAAAAGAGTGACCCAATGGGCCGTGAAAGAAAGGTAACGTCCCTGTCCATGCCTGCTGGACCATGAGTCAGCGGTAATATGCACCTTACCGCTGACCGCCCTGTCCAGCGAGGCCAAGACATTGCCTTCCACATGCCTGTAGAGAGCCAGAATAGCCTTCCGTGCGAAAAAGTGTCGTTTGGGAACCTGCCACTGAGGAACCGCACATTGCACAAACTCACGGAAGGGGGCCGAGTCTACCAACTGAAAAGGCAGCAGATGAAGCGCTAGCAATTTAGCCAAGCTAGCATTCAATCGCTGGGCATGTGGATGGCTGGGAGTGAACTTCTTTTGACGGTCCAGCAGCTGGGGCAGGGAAATTTGCCTGCTAGAATCGGACGTTGGTGTACTGCTAGCAGAGTGCCCGCAAGTACTTGCCTGTGACACACCTAATTCTACACCTTCATTCCTCTCAGAGCAGGTTTCAGAGAGGAGTGAAGGTATAGTGGGGTTGGAGATCCCAGCTGATGCGGTGCAAGAAGAGGTCAGCTTTGTTCTTTGGTGTGAGTCTTTAAGGTAGGCTTGCCAACGAGCTGCATGGCAGGTCAACATATGTCTGATCAAGCATGTGGTGCCCAAGCGGCTGATGTTTTGGCCACGCGATATACGCTTGAGACATATGTTGCAAACAGCAGCTGTGCGATCTGATGCACTCGCCTCAAAAAAGGCCCACACCAAAGAACTTTTTGCATGACGGGCAGAGGCAGCGCCCTGCACAGGCGGAGCTCTGCGGTGTGATTCCGTCAGTGTGCTGCCCATACGCTGGCCACTCAAGGGCATCCTGCCTCGTTGGAGATGTGCCTCCTCCTCATCCTCCTCCTCCTCCTCTCTCCTATTAGGCACCCACGTGGAGTCAGTGACCTCATCATCCCCTCCCTCCTCATCACTGGAGCCAATCTGGCAATATGCTGCAGCTGCTGGAGCATGACTGCCAGATTGGTGTCCTTCTTGAGCATTCCCTCTCTCTGCTCTCACGCTGCTGCCTTCCTCTAGCTGGGTATCATCATCAGATCCTTCCAAACGCTGGGCATCCTCCTGGAGCATGTACCCAACACTGTGCTCAAACAGTTCGGGGGACTCCTCAGGAGGAGGGCATGGTGGGTCTAGGGAAGGATTGACTAATGAAGATAATGATACCAGAGAAGAGGATGCTTTGGCAGCTGCTTTGCCAGTACCCTGAGCCTGGGTGAGAGAGGATGAGGAGGATGAGGTGGGCTTGGTCATCCACTCTACCAAGTCTTCGGCATGATGTGGCTCAACATGTCCAGCTGCCGAAAACAAGGACAAGCGTGTCCCATGGCCATGTGCTGATGACAATGCACCGCGTACACGACCAGCACTGTTGCCCCCAGACACAGAGCCTGCTTGCCCTCTTTTTTTGCCTCCTGACTGTCTGCCTCTCCTTGGTTGCCTTCCAGACATTTTAATGGATGGCCTGCAGGGAGATGGGAAAAACAGCAATAAGGGCTACCTTCAGGTGTATACTGTGCAGGAGGCTTAGCAACAATGACACTGACACTGTCCCCTGCCTATCCTTCTCTGTCCCTAAACACAAGGATTGAAAATATGGTTCAGCAAAATAGTTTTAGAACAGAATAGCACACTGACACTTTCCCTCACTGTCCTACTCTGTCCCTCCCTACAAACAAGATTTAGCACAGAATAGCACACTGATCATTTCTACGAGTGTCCTTCTCTGTCCCTAAACTCAAGGATTGAAAATATGGAACAGCAAAATTGGTTTAGAACAGAATAGCACACTGACAGTTTCACTCACTGTACCTCTCTGTCCCTCAAATCAAGGATTAAAAATATGGTTCAGCAAAATAGTTTTAGAACAGAATAGCACACTGACACTTTCCCTCACTGTCCTACTCTGTCCCTCCCTACAAACAAGATTTAGCACAGAATAGCACACTGATAATTTCTACGAGTGTCCTTCTCTGTCCCTAAACTCAAGGATTGAAAATATGGTTCAGCAAAATAGTTTTACAACAGAATAGCACACTGACACTTTCCCTCACTGTCCTACTCTGTCCCTCCCTACAAACAAGATTTAGCACAGAATAGCACACTGATAATTTCTACGAGTGTCCTTCTCTGTCCCTAAACTCAAGGATTGAAAATATGGAACAGCAAAATTGGTTTAGAACAGAATAGCACACTGTCAGTTTCACTCACTGTACCTCTCTGTCCCTCAACTCAAGGATTGAAAATATGGTTCAGCAAAATAGTTTTAGAACAGAATAGCACACTGACACTTTCCCTCACTGTCCTACTCTGTCCCTCCCTACAAACAAGATTTAGCACAGAATAGCACACTGATAATTTCTACGAGTGTCCTTCTCTGTCCCTAAACTCAAGGATTGAAAATATGGAACAGCAAAATTGGTTTAGAACAGAATAGCACACTGTCAGTTTCACTCACTGTACCTCTCTGTCCCTCAACACAAGGATTGAAAATATGGTTCAGCAAAATAGTTTTAGAACAGAATAGCACACTGACACTTTCCCTCACTGTCCTACTCTGTCCCTCCCTACAAACAAGATTTAGCACAGAATAGCACACTGATAATTTCTACGAGTGTCCTTCTCTGTCCCTAAACTCAAGGATTGAAAATATGGAACAGCAAAATTGGTTTAGAACAGAATAGCACACTGTCAGTTTCACTCACTGTACCTCTCTGTCCCTCAACTCAAGGATTGAAAATATGGAACAGCAAAATAGGTTTAGAACAGAATAGCACACTGACACTTTCCCTCACTGTCCTACTCTGTCCCTCCCTACAAACAAGATTTAGCACAGAATAGCACACTGATAATTTCTACGAGTGTCCTTCTCTGTCCCTAAACTCAAGGATTGAAAATATGGAACAGCAAAATTGGTTTAGAACAGAATAGCACACTGTCAGTTTCACTCACTGTACCTCTCTGTCCCTCAAATCAAGGATTGAAAATATGGTTCAGCAAAATAGTTTTAGAACAGAATAGCACACTGACACTTTCCCTCACTGTCCTACTCTGTCCCTCCCTACAAACAAGATTTAGCACAGAATAGCACACTGATAATTTCTACGAGTGTCCTTCTCTGTCCCTAAACTCAAGGATTGAAAATATGGAACAGCAAAATTGGTTTAGAACAGAATAGCACACTGTCAGTTTCACTCACTGTACCTCTCTGTCCCTCAACTCAAGGATTGAAAATATGGTTCAGCAAAATAGTTTTAGAACAGAATAGCACACTGACACTTTCCCTCACTGTCCTACTCTGTCCCTCCCTACAAACAAGATTTAGCACAGAATAGCACACTGATAATTTCTACGAGTGTCCTTCTCTGTCCTAAACTCAAGGATTGAAAATATGGAACAGCAAAATTGGTTTAGAACAGAATAGCACACTGTCAGTTTCACTCACTGTACCTCTCTGTCCCTCAACTCAAGGATTGAAAATATGGAACAGCAAAATAGGTTTAGAACAGAATAGCACACTGTCAGTTTCACTCACTGTACCTCTCTGTCCCTCAACTCAAGGATTGAAAATATGGTTCAGCAAAATAGTTTTAGAACAGAATAGCACACTGACACTTTCCCTCACTGTCCTACTCTGTCCCTCCCTACAAACAAGATTTAGCACAGAATAGCACACTGATAATTTCTACGAGTGTCCTTCTCTGTCCCTAAACTCAAGGATTGAAAATATGGAACAGCAAAATTGGTTTAGAACAGAATAGCACACTGTCAGTTTCACTCACTGTACCTCTCTGTCCCTCAACTCAAGGATTGAAAATATGGAACATCAAAATAGGTTTAGAACAGAATAACACACTGTCAGTTTCACTCACTGTACCTCTCTGTCCCTCAACTCAAGGATTGAAAATATGGTTCAGCAAAATAGTTTTAGAACAGAATAGCACACTGACACTTTCCCTCACTGTCCTACTCTGTCCCTCCCTACAAACAAGATTTAGCACAGAATAGCACACTGATAATTTCTACGAGTGTCCTTCTCTGTCCCTAAACTCAAGGATTGAAAATATGGAACAGCAAAATTGGTTTAGAACAGAATAGCACACTGTCAGTTTCACTCACTGTACCTCTCTGTCCCTCAACTCAAGGATTGAAAATATGGTTCAGCAAAATAGTTTTACAACAGAATAGCACACTGACACTTTCCCTCACTGTCCTACTCTGTCCCTCCCTACAAACAAGATTTAGCACAGAATTGCACACTGATAATTTCTACGAGTGTCCTTCTCTGTCCCTAAACTCAAGGATTGAAAATATGGAACAGCAAAATTGGTTTAGAACAGAATAGCACACTGTCAGTTTCACTCACTGTACCTCTCTGTCCCTCAACTCAAGGATTGAAAATATGGTTCAGCAAAATAGTTTTAGAACAGAATAGCACACTGACACTTTCCCTCACTGTCCTACTCTGTCCCTCCCTACAAACAAGATTTAGCACAGAATAGCACACTGATAATTTCTACGAGTGTCCTTCTCTGTCCCTAAACTCAAGGATTGAAAATATGGAACAGCAAAATTGGTTTAGAACAGAATAGCACACTGACAGTTTCACTCACTGTACCTCTCTGTCCCTCAAATCAAGGATTGAAAATATGGTTCAGCGAAATAGTTTTAGAACAGAATAGCACACTGACACTTTCCCTCACTGTCCTACTCTGTCCCTCCCTACAAGCAAGATTTAGCACAGAATAGCACACTGATAATTTCTACGAGTGTCCTTCTCTGTCCCTAAACTCAAGGATTGAAAATATGGAACAGCAAAATTGGTTTAGAACAGAATAGCACACTGTCAGTTTCACTCACTGTACCTCTCTGTCCCTCAACTCAAGGATTGAAAATTTGGTTCAGCAAAATAGTTTTAGAACAGAATAGCACACTGACACTTTCCCTCACTGTACCTCTCTGTCCCTAAACTCAAGGATTGAAAATATGGTTCAGCAAAATAGTTTTAGAACAGAATAGCACACTGACACTTTCCCTCACTGTACCTCTCTGTCCCTACAAACAAGGATTAGCACAGAATAGCACACTGTCACTGACACTCTCCCTACCTATCCTTATTTGTCCCTAAACACAAGGAATCCAGGATTAGTAAAGGAAAAATAATGACACTGTCCCTGCCTATGCTTCTCTTTCCCTGCTCCGGAACACACTACACAAGGCCGCCGCGCTGGCGGCCTTTTATAGTGTGGGGCGTGTACTAAACCCCCTCAGCAATAATTGGCCACAGGCATCCTGCCTGTGGCCAATCATTGCTCTCCTCGCTGCCGGCGCTGTGATTGGCCAAGCATGCGGGGTCACAGTGCATGCTTGGCCAATCACAGCGCCTGGATGACACTGCGATGGCGTAGTGCATTGTGGGCAGTTCGCGTCATTTGAATTTGGCACGAACGGCCCAAATCGTTCGATCTTCGTCGAACGATCGAACAGCCGATGTTCGAGTCGAACGTATGTTCGACTCGAACACGAAGCTCATCCCTAATGTTGACACACTGTGTGCATATTCAATTTTTGGCTGGTTTGATAGTCAAAAAATTTGAAAAAATTACAAAAACAAACATGTAAAAACAAATGTGTTTGGATGGCTTATTGAATTCTCCCCAAAACATCGAGAATGTCTTTAAATGTTTGTTCCATCACATGGATTCTTTGTTTAATTAGGTCCAGTTCCGTGCTACATTCCATCACTTGCTGGATGAGGCGGAGGGCACTGTCAGCAGAGAACCGTGTACTATCCTTCACAACATTTACATCCCCTAAAAAACAAAAAAAAAATGTATTATAACTCTGCAGGCCTACCTCGCTTACCTGAAGCTGTGGTGACAGATACTGACCTGTTGTGGTGACCAGATCCACAACGTCATCCACCTCTCCTTCCTGCACTTCTCCTTCCTCCACCTCAACTTCCTGCACATCTTTCGGTTGTGGGTCTTTGGGAGTTTGGGGTTGCTTGGAAGTTGTGGGGTGCATGTGCTCCCTGGAGTGTCCTCCTCCCAGTCTTCTCTCCCCTATGAGAATAAAACCAAAGGTCTATTTATCACACTGTAAATCTCATTATTAAAATAAAAACAGGCTAAATTGCTTGGAAGTGGGGTACAAGTGTGTGTTTGTGCGGAATTTAAAGAAGAATGCATTATTTATGACACCAAATATGTTTAGTATTCACATTTGGATGTAATTTTTTTGACATGGAGGCACCACAAAAATTCTCTGATGCACCTGTGTGGGACACCCAAAAATGGCGGGTCTGGTGGCCCACACTATAGTGCTCCAAAGTACAGATGTGGAAGCAGCTGCTGAGTGTCCTCTCCTTTACACTGATAAAAGTTTGCATTTCATTCTCTTTACAAACACATCATCTAGACTAAAAAATTATCGACAATAGTTGATCAAAAATGGCAGATGTCTAATTACTTTTGTGGCTCTAAAATAAGCCAAAACCGCGGATAGTGGCCGAACGAAGTGTCGGTAACGTAACGAACGATTACTGTGCCCAGCCAAGTTCAAAATATTAAATTTTGGAAGGGAGTCCAATATGAGAAAAAAAAAAAACATGTCAGTTTATAAAAAGATTAATAGCAGAAAAGTCGACATTTTACTTACTTTTAGCGAGCATCCTCTTTATGCTCCTCAACTGGTCTGGCTCCCTCAGTTTGAGGTCTGACCACCTCTTTCTGAGCTGCTCATTTGAGCGTTTCACCCCGAACTTCGCCCTCAGACTCTTCACAAATTTAGTGAGGATGTTGGCCTTCCTTCTATTTGGTTTGCTATACGGCCCATGCTTGGCATCATAATCAGCCTTGACCAAGATGTCCACCATCTCCGCCATCTCCGCCAAAGACATATTCGATGCCTTGAATCTCCTCCTTGATCGTGACGTGTCCTCGGTCTCCGGGCTTGTCTCCTCGTTAGTTGCGGAATTATCAGACACCTGCTGTAACTCCGCCATATCTGTCTGCGCGCCGAAAGAGAAGGGGCGGGGAAAAGATGTTAGTTAGAACGTCATGGGCGGGCGACGTGTGCGGAGCGACGTGTTCGAATTTTGACGCATGCGTGGTGTGTATATAGCAAACACACATGTGACTATAGTACGTTCGGTGTGCGGAGAGAGGAGTTCAAGTGACGGACGTGCGAACGAAGGTATGTGATTTTGTGACTTGTAAAAATTGTTGGCCTATACTGTCTTGAGATTGTTGGAGGATATATATGGTGACTAGGATGTTAAGGAGGTTAGACTGTTTGCCTCACATTAGTTAAATATAATTTATTTAACTTGCAGATACAATATGAATGTCTTTATTAGCGACAAAGAGTTCCTGGCGGAATTTATTGACCGGGTAAGGGAGCTGCCGGCTCTGTGGGAGACGAAAAACCCCATCCATAAAAAAAAAGGGGTGAGAAAAGCAGCGCTGGAGAAGCTGCTCCCATTTGTGCATACCAAGGTGCCCACAGCCACAGCAAAACAAGTGGACACTAAAATTGGGAGCTTGAGAGGTACCTACAGGACTGAACGCTCTAAGGTGCTGGCTTCTCAGAGGTCAGGAGCAGCAGCAGATGATGTTTATGTCCCGATTTTGTGGTACTACAACAGGATGTCCTTCCTGGATGACCACATTGACACAAGGCCATCACTCTCCACTCTTCCCCCCAGACTTCCCTGCAGCCAACCTGAGCCTTCTCTGGAGAAAGAGGAGGCAGCCATCCTGGATGATCCTGATTTGGCCATCTGGAGCCAGGTATAGTATTAACTGAAAATGTATTGGGATAAAATTAATGTTTGACAAATATGTCAGGATGAGAAACATACATTATTTTGGATTCCACAAGTGAAATCAAGATCTATAGACATTATTCTGCACTTAATTGGGTGCTAAATAGTCAATCTGATGTAGTGGTAAATTTAAAGCAAGGATTTATGCATTTACATTCTAATTGCTTCAATCAGGATTACAAAGTTTGATGCAAAGATTAAACCAACATATTAAACTATGTTCCGTTTTCATACACAGGATGAAATCAGCCAGGAGGAGGGTCTGGAAACTGTCAGGCAGGAGGAGGAAGGGCCCAGTGGCAGCCAGGAGGTGGCAGGGCTCAGTGCCAGCCAGGAGGTGGCAGGGCCCAGTGCCAGCCAGGAGGTGGCAGGGCCCAGTGGCAGACAGGAGGTGGCAGGGCAAAGGAGAAGCACCAGATCCCAGGTGCCTCCCATCCGGCTTCACAAAAGAGGCAGGAGGGACAGGACCACCAGTGAGGCAGCAATGGCCCTTATTAAAGAGGCCCATGCCACCCTCAAGGAGCCCACATCCCCTGAAGAGGCCATTGCCGGCCTAGTGGAGGCTAAGTTCAAGGTGATGAGCATGGAGCAACGCCTCCTATGCGAGCCCCTGCTCATCACCTTGCTCAACAAGGGGGTGATGGAGAAAATTACACCCAATACCGCCATATGTGAGGTGGCCCAACTGACCCAACCTCAACCTCCACCTCCACCTTCTTCTTCTGCCCCACCCCCTTCTGCTACACCTCCACCTTCTTCTTCTGCCCCACCCCCTTCTGCTACACCTCCACCTTCTGCCCCACCCCCTTCTGCTACACCTCCACCTTCTGTCCCACCCCCTTCTGCTACACCTCCACCTTCTGCCCCACCCCCTTCTGCTACACCTCCACCTTCTGCCCCACCCCCTTCAGCTACACCTCCACCTTCTGCCCCACCCCCTTCTGCTACACCTCCACCTTCTTCTTCTGCCCCACCCCCTTCTGCTACACCTCCACCTTCTGCCCCACCCCCTTCTGCTACACCTCCACCTCCTCCTCCTGACAGGAGTACCCCTCCAGTGGGCCAGCCTCCAGCCAAACAAAGAAGGAAGGCTGCAGGGAAGGCTTCAGGAAAGGCTGCAGGGAAGGCTTCAGGAAAGGCTGCAGGGAAGGTTGCCAGGAAGAAGAGGAAGTGATGGCCTTGCTTCATTGTGGTCAGACAGAAGGCAGCCTGTTGTAGTACCACACACTTGGGACATATATATCACCTGCTGCTGTTCCTGACCTCTGGGAGGCCAGCATCAGATTGTGTTCAGAAATGTTGGCCTTCTCAAGCTCCCAATTTTAGTGTCCACACAGGGTTGCTGTGTGCTCTGGGGTCCCTGGGATGCACAAATGGCAGCAGCTTCTCCAGCGCTGCCTTCTCTTTATTTAATTTATAAACATGAATAAATGTGATTTTTGTTTAAGTTCATACTTGACTATGTGTATTTTTAAATAAACAAAATCAAGCTTTGGAGTAAGCAGATACATTTGACTGACAATAAAAGGCACAGATATCACCCCCCCCCCCAAAAGAATAACTAAATCTGATTAGCACAAAAACATGGTGGGAAATTTAAATAATATAGATTCCTAAATTAAACGGGAGATCACTATCAAAACATTGTGAAATTATAATTAACATAATTTTGAATAATCTAACCATTTAAATTATTCCTAAAAACTTGCACGATATAATACACATAAATCTTATAAAGAGCAGCATGAACAAGGTTAAAAATAAGGCATAACTCTATGTGAATATCAGCAGTAAAAGAAGGTCACTCGTTTTGATTAATGTAACATTCTAACGAAGATTTCAATGCAGAACATTTAAACGATGAAATATTTTTGAGCGTGACGAATATGCTCTCTCCATTACGAAGGCTTGTTTTACCAGAAGATGCGCTCCCATCTCATAGTTGCTTGTGAGCATGTGCGCTTTTGGAAGAGTCGTAAAAGCATACACACGAACCATTTTCTCGTCACAAAACAGGCCGACGAGAAACACGACGAGGAAATCTGGAATCCTGACGAGAAAATAGAGAGCAGGTTCTCTATTTTCTCGTCGAGATTCTCGGCAATTTTCTTGTCGTAAAACCATACACACGAACGTTTTTCTAGACAAAAAAACTCTCGCGGCACTTTTCTTGACTGTTTTGGACGAGAAAAACGGTCGTGTGTACGAGGCCTAAGACCCATATACTAAGGTTCCAGCCAGTATAGCTCTGTGAGAGTGGAACCCTTAAAGTTAGAAGGACATTCAGAAGATAAGGATTGTGTTTTGACTAGAAACCTGCAAGTGTCCTGTGATTTCTCTACCTTCCTTTCTCTTTTCTTTGCAGATATGTAAACAAATCTACAAAAACCTCAAAAAAAGTGACTGGCATCCATAAATCTGAACATCCAGAGAAAAGAACTTCTCCCAGGAATGTGCCTGAGACATCACTTGCTAAGAACGTGGGTCTGAGACATTTATAACATAGCTATTGAGTGGCTAAAGAGCAATGTTTATTCAAATCATGCTTTTTTGGTTACCAATAGTGCTGCATATATAATTGTTTTGTTTTTTTGTTTTTTAATTGAGCGCTCCCCTTTCTTGATTTGATATCAGTAAGTAAAACCTTTCTTTTTATTTATTTTTTAAGGCTTTTTTTTTAATCATTTTTTTTATTGTAAGAGTTACAGTAAGCATTTTTTTATTTGAATGTTCTTATTTGTATTCATATGTCTATCTCTATATATCTCTGAATCAATCTCTCAAATTTTTCATTATACACATAATTTCATTACTTTAAATGCATCAATATTCTAGCATAATAGCTGACTCAGTGTGTTTTTCTATTGTGTTGTAGCTGTAGTATACAAGACTTAAGGCTAGTATAAGGCTTATAATGTATTTATGTTAATCTATCTATCTCTTTCTCCCTCTCTTTCTCCTTCTCTATTTCTCCCTATCTCTCATCTTCTAAAAAATGCATTCAATTATTATACACAATATTTCATTACTTTTAATATATTTTTAGATAGCAGTTAACTCAATGAACTCTTCTATTGTGTTGCAGCTGTAGTCTAAAAGTTGTATGGTTTGCCGGTATTGCGTTAATGGCAATCTATACAGTTATGTCTGCTGTGAATATTCAAAAAAAATGAATTACAAAGACTACAAACATTGTATTGCATTGTATTGACATGATGACACTATTGTCCTATATTGTATTATGATAATATTGATAAAACTTTTAATTATTTTGGTCTTTTTTATCCAGAGGAATCTATTGAATCATCTTGGGTATCTCTAACATTACAATTGCTATTTCTGTGTCAGTTCATTAAACTCTTGCACCTAGGTATTCCCATCGATGAGACTGGCAGGCTCTCTTGTTTATTCATCAGCCATACACTGGAAATTGTCCCTTGTCTCGATGTGCACCTTGATGAGGTGTCGGGGGCTTTGTATGAACAATGAGACTCAATACATTCATTATCTCTAACAGTCTTTCCCAGGACATCTATTCTCTTGTTGAATCAGTAAAATCACATTTGACTTTTAATAAAATCAGTTATATGTAAAGAAAATCTAAAAACTTAAGGTAAATCCAATACAAATATGGATTTAAATATATCTGCAATACAAACAAGTCAAAGTAACAAAAATAAAATTTAGGTTTGACTATTAACAAAATAAACTTTATGCTAATATTCTGTGACTGCTGATTATTATTATTAATAATATATTTTGTTGTAATTGTAAACTAATAACAATAATACTAATACATACAGCTTTCAAAGCCCAAGAAAAAAGCCCAAACTTCCAAAGTAAATAACAATTCAAGTGCTGGAAGTCTAGATACAGTAGGTGAGGAGAATGGTGATATCTTGGGGCTAAACCAAAGTTGTATAGAAACCCAAAAACAAAAATGTTGTATATTGTTAGTTACTAGAACTTTAACTAAAGGCAAAACTTTTTTTTCGTTTTGGACAGAGTGGAGATGGTCAGGTTTTTATTGCGGTCTGTGTCCCTGTTAGGGATATTCAATCTCTTTGTTTGTCTTGTTTACCATTATCATCATAAGTCAAAGTAAAAAAAAAAAAAAACACCACATTTTGGGTTGTGCCCAGAAAATTTATAGAGGGAAAATCCTCCAATTGGGATACCGTTCTGGTTAACTGGAGGTCCCCAAGTAATTCCCTTAATTTGCAGGGATTACCTCTCACTTCCTGTTATGGGACAAGATGTGAAGGTAAATTGCCCCAATGGGACACAGGTGGTAAAAAATAAACTGACAGGGGTTATAACCCTCTATTACTCTATTCAATATATAAAAAAAAAGTTTTGACTTTAGTTCTACCTTAAATGTGGAAGCTGAATTAGTTTTATTTTTTCAGGATTTTCTTTCTTTATTTTCATTTCTTTATGAAAAAAAATGCAAATCTTAACTTTTTTTAATTTCAGGCTAATTTTAGGGAGCAATTTTAGCAGGATGAGAATTCCAGAATATGGGGGATACAACCTAGATAGATGTTTATCTTATTCTATAATGATTCAGAGCCAAGCATGTGCTTGACAGAACCTCTGAATTCTTCTGCCAAAAGGTATTCATATGGCACGTCAGGCCTGTGCCACTGTTTAAAATGATAGTCTGGGCCAGGTTTTCTGGGAACCAAGCACACACCTGAGCCATTAGTGTGCTTGCTTCCCAGAAAACCTGGCCCAGACAGCCATTTTAAACATTGACATAGACCAGAACTGCCACAATAGATAAAGATAACGATAAAGATAACCAAAGGAATAGCAAGGTTTCATATACATTTACACATTTACAGAAAGCCATGCATGTTTTAACACTGAGAGAAAACATATAGAATAGGGTCATCACAAGCAGTGTTCTTTAACTCCAGTCCCCAAGTATCCCAAAATTATTTTTTTTTAGGATTTCTCTTAGGCTGGCCATAGACAGTTAAGCAGGAACTGGCCGAGATTCAAACTGTGTATGGGCAGGCTGAATGCACCAAGCTGATCGATAAATTAACTTGGATGCAACCAGCCTGACAGTTTTTTTTAGCGATTATCACTATTAGCTGCTATAGCCGCTAGCACTAATCACTGTCTTCTCCCACCGGGGATGACTTTACCCCCCCCCCCCCCGGGGAGAATACAATGTCTTAATTGCACATTTTTGTACTGCAACCTATGGTTGCAGGAAGGAAATTTATTTGGCCTGCCTTACATAAAATAGTTGTGTCATGTACTTGGGGTTCTTACCTACCAGGGATTCTCATTACAACACTTGTGAAAGTTAAAAGAAGACCTAAAAATTAACATGTTGGGGGTACTTGAACAAAGACAATTTCTTTTATAACTAAATGTGAGCCATGTATGGCCCTGTAGGCACCACCCAGGCTTACAGATGTCAATTTAAATATCAATTGAGCCAGGTGGAAAATTGTTAGTCAAACAGTGATAATTATAATGCAGAATACTAGTGCTACAGACACAATAATAAATCTAAATCTATAACTTAAACCTAATCCCCAAAATGAATAAAACTTGTGTAAAATATTTGTGCAGACATATAATATAAATCTAAACTTGTCTATGTGCCTCTTGTGCAAATAAATCCAATCAAAAAATGTCCACAACAAGGTGATGTACTGTATCTTCTTCCCACCACTAATTCACCACCGTGCAGCAAAATTAATTTAAAATGGGCTCTCACCAGCTAGGAAAACCCTTAAATATTATCAGATCATGAAAGGCTGAATATGATATTGCAAAAAGGCCACAGGGTGTCTCTCTCCATCCCAGGGGTCCACTCTGAGCTTAAACCAATCTCCTGGTGTCACTTACCTTCAGATAAAGCCTGACGAGCAGAGGAAGGCCTCTCGTAAAGCCCCGGTTCAAGGACCACTGAGGTTGCAACAGTGGCCGCGAGAGCATGGTGGGTAGGAGTGCCTGCAGTGTTCTCTGTTAGTAGATATATAGGAGAAACATGTAGTAGTAGAAGCAGCAGGTGCTGGTTCAATCGAATGCAGAGGTTATGCAGATGCCAGGTGCTGCGGATGCAGGGATGATGCAGGCTGGTGGGGTTGAGAACACTAGAGCAGAGTCAGACAAGCCAGGGTCATATACGGAAGGCAGATACAGCAATACATTAGGCAAAGAATAGTCAAAGTTCAGACAGAGGTTGGCATCAGGAGATCAAGCAGAATAGCAGAATCAGAATCAAGATAAGCCAGGTTTGGAGATAATCAGGTTAGTCAAGAAAAGCTGGGTCAGCAAGATCAAGGATAGGCACAGAATATAGGATACAGGATACAGGGGAAGACTGCAGATCAGACAGCAAAGGCCCTAGTGCAATTGTCATCCGTATATATGCCATTTGGCACCAATGTTAAAGGGCTGTGCACACCCGTGCACGTGAGCACATGCGCATATGCGTTCGCATCACGCAAATCCTAGTGCGCATGTGCTGGTCAGCATTTCCCTGACACCTGGATTACTCCTTTTGGTCGTTTAAAGTGGAGCGCAAAACCCACTTCATAGTGTAGTAAGTTATAAAACACTCCTTTATTTAAGTAGTGAAGCATGGGGAAATGAGCGACATCACACACCACTAGCTCAACAAATGGAGATGAATGTGAATGGCCTCAGCCTTGAACTCCTCCTGAGCCTTGCCCTTGAAGCATTTCACCCTGCCAACTCGGGGCTTAGTCATGGAGAACCTCTATAACTAAGTTTGTGTGGGTGAGGCAAAATGCAACAGGGACAAAGCTCAGGCCATTCACATTTCAATCTGTTAAGCTAGTGTTGTGTGGTGTCTCGCATTTCTCCATGCTTTACTGCTTTCTGAATCTAGCATAAGATCAGATGCCTTCAGAGAACCCAATTTATCCTGTCATAACTGAGCCAAATTACCT
The DNA here is from genome assembly GCA_029206835.1 of Rana muscosa. Classification (NCBI taxonomy): domain Eukaryota; kingdom Metazoa; phylum Chordata; class Amphibia; order Anura; family Ranidae; genus Rana; species Rana muscosa. The sequence continues at coordinate 360,815,516 of CM055118.1, read as the reverse complement.
TCCCTAATAAACACGTTTTCCCCATTCACTAAAACGTTCAGTAAAACATCCGATTGGTTGGTTTTACTGGCACCTTTGATACTCTAGGTGACAGATAATGCCTCTTTGCCTTGGATAACTGCAACCATACATTCCAATAAAAGTTGTCCGGATATTTCCTTATTGTCTAGGGCTAAATTGCATTATTTTACCATCAATTTAATACCCTTTGAAGAATGCTATTTATCATAAACAAGTACTCCATAAATACTTAAGACCCCTTTTGATGTCCAGTTATCATCATTAAATACTTCTTGTATTGTTTATGGCCAAATTTCATTCTTACTCTTTGAAAAAAATACATTTATCACATACAAAGACATAAACATTTATTTCACCCCCTGGATCTTTATGATTCCTTTCAGGTCAGGAGGCCCCTTCCTTTGGCCTGGTCAGCTATGTGTGTGTCAATATGTCAGCTCCACATCCCAGATAGCAAGAATAACTTGCAAAAAATTTGTGGCAGTGTTGAATTGTAAGTCTGTTAACTCGCTGCACATTTTCACTGGCAAGTTGTACACTTGCAGAGCACTTGAAGCACAAGTTCTAGTTGACACTTTTCCAATTTGTAGCAAACTTGCCTGGAAAGTCTCTAGCAAGAGCAAAGTTGCAGTGGTGAGTCTACAGCAAGAGCTCTGCAAGTCACAGCGACCCCTGTGTAGGATGACTATTGCATAACATAACTGAACCAGAACTTGCAGCAGACTTGCAGAATATTTGCAAAGAAAGTTGATCTGGAGTCATGCAATGCAGACTTGCTGCAATTGTGCAACAAACAAGGCTGGCAAGTCTTGCAATAGCTTAGAAAGTCATTTTCAAACTTGCAGCACAATTGTATCTGGGATACATATAGTGTAATACAATATACTGTATATATTTTTTTAATATGTGCAGAATATCCTACCAAAGAGGTGCAGAAGTTTGCTGCATGGTGGTGAATACGTGGTGGGAAGAACATACATCAGTTTGTTGTGGATGCTTTTTGATTGGATGTATTTGCACAAGAATGCATATACGTGGACAATTTGGGATTTATATTACATGCTTGCACAAATATTTTAACACAAGCTTTATTATTTAAATAATTAAGTAATTATGATTGAATATTGTGTTTGTAGTGCTGATATTGTGTAATATAATAGATTTTCCTGTCCAGGGGAATATGATCTTTCCAGCTGCTGGGGGTTTGGTAAAGAGATGAGGTGGTATCAAAAAGTTTCAAGTCTAGCTTTGTTTACAAGAAAGTACTTTATTTATGTTTTATACACAATCACCTTCAGAATAGTCCTGTTGCACAGCAATAGAGAACTCCCAGTGTTCCTGTCACTTCTGGAATGTGTCCTGAAAGTCCTCTTTGGAAGCCTGTTAGGCACCTTCTGCTATTCACGCTGGATCTCCCCAATGGAGTCAAAATGGTGATCTTTGAGCTAGATATTCAACTCATTGCAGCATCGCCGTAAACTTGCAGAATCATGTGAAATGTCTCTGTGGCAGATTTGCTCAGTTTCATGAATAATTTCACATTTGCTCTTTGTTCTAACTTGCTGTCCATAATGAAATAGCAGAAGTGGTAACACACATGGGCAGAATAGCACCAGTTGCACAGCTCCGGATGTACGAAGGACGATGTCTTTTGGCAAACTGACTTATGAAGGTCGGTGATCCCCGTGCCTTTGTGTGCAACCTTGTGCTGCCATCTGTTGGCATGTTACAAAACTAGTCTCAAAACCTTTTGAAACCACCTCGTATATTGAAGGGTTACATAATTTTGAGAATTTTTTATACTAATTCAAGCATTGGAGCATTTTAGTTTTATCCAGAGTGTTGGTTATCAGGAAGTATTAGCAAACTGTGATTAAAATTCAATTAGATACAGTCACTTTATGAGTATTCAGACAGCAATGGGTGCTGAGTAGAGTTGAGCGGACACCTGGATGTTCGGGTTCGACGGGTTCGGCCGAACTTCGGAAAAAAGTTCGGGTTCGGGACCGAACTTTAACCCGAACCCCATTGAAGTCAATGGGGACCCGGACTTCTAAGGACTAAAAAGGCTCTAAAAAAGTAATGGAAAGGGCTAGAGGGCTGCAAATGGCAGCAAAATGTTGTTAAGAGTATGGCAAGTGCTCTGCAAACAAATGTGGATAGGGAAATAACTTAAAATAACATAAAAAAAAAAATATATGCTGGAGGCCCCCTTTTCAGCAGAAGAGGTACGGGAAGTCATTAAGAACCTCAGAAACTCAACGGCACGATGCCACACATATGGTGGGAATGCCCCAGAATACACCCTTTCTGGAATAAATTATTCAATTTAATGGATAAGCTAGTGGGAAAATAAAATATTTTGAAATAAAAATGTAGTAGGGTGCTAAATTTAAGGGAAGTGTATGAGTGGTAAATAGGCTCAAACACCCTAATTCTGTAGGATTCATGGACCATTTTGTCCTCGGGGGACAGTATTGGTGTGCAGTTCCCTGCGGCCTACAGGTGGCGCTGCCATGGTAGGCTAGGGTTGAACCGCCGATACAGTGCTGTGCCTTTTGTGTCCCCTCTTGGCAGTAGTACAGCGGGGCGGGGAACCTGCTGTGCATGCCGGGAGAGCATATAAAAGGGGCAGACCTTTGGCCTGGGGGCTAATGTCCAGTGGGGTCCACGCCCAGGTGCCTTCGGCCTGGGTGCATGTGTTCCTGTTCCATCTCGGGTACCTTTAGCCCGGGGTGAGGTACTATCCTGGAGTTCCTGCTGCCCTGGGTATGGAGGCCTAGGTGCGGGAGTAAAGCCTGGAGTCCAGAGCCTTCGTCTGGAGTCCACTAAGGGTCGAGGAGTCTTAGGGTGCCGCCTCGTGTAGGGGACCATGTTCCAGGGAAGGGAGGATCATTCTGATGGACCGATGCGGGAGTCACGGTGAAGGAAGGGTCTGTTGACTCCCTGGAGAGATGTCTTCCCCTTGATATGGGCTAGGTTCGTAGAAGGAGAAGCTCAAGGTCATCTTGACTGTATCAGAGGCCTTATTCACCCGGCCCGTGGCAGGGGCCTTATACACCCTGGTCTGTGGCAGAGACCAAAGTTCTCCAGGTCCGTGGCAGGGGCCTTGTACACCCTGTCTGTGGCAGAGACCAACCTCAAGGTCTGTGGCAGAGACCGTGCACCTAAAACTGTTTGAGAAACCTAAGCAGTGAAGTGAATGTGCTACGTTTGTGCCTGGACCTCCTCCACACCTTAAGCTGTCCTGTTTCTTTGCTCTAACCTTTTCTATCCGAGTAGAGTTTATTTTGCCATGAGAGAATAAGAGTTGTAATTTCAGCTGATGTGGACATTGACTTTACTGGGAATTAAAGGACTTGCCTCTACCTACAGTAGAGGTGAGAATCATCCTCTGGAGGAGTTTTGACTCCGGCTGTGGACACCGCTCAACCTCTTTATATAGGAGGGTACGGGCTGGTAGTGCGGTGTGCCTTTCTCCCTCCTGCGAGGAGCCAACAACATAAAGGCAGGTAAGGGGGTAAAGGATCTTTCCTGACAGACTCCATGACAGACTACGTGTGGGTTAACCCCGCCTCCTCTCCACAGCTATAGGACCCCTTACCCATAAATTTGAGCTCACCTCCACAGACAGTTGTTCCTTTTTTATCCTCCTCACATGGACCTTCATCATGCAATTCAGGTGCAGTCCAGGATGTCTGTCGGATCAGGTACGAGTTGTGCGGTGCACCCAGGGCCCAGCTATGAGCGGGTGAGTGGTTTTGGGCTGATGGATACCCCTATGGTGGAAGGGATGTGGCCCCAGCGTACCATGACGGACGGTGGATCTCAGCTGGCAAGGTCTGAAGACTTTTTCTATTTCCATGGCAGATAGTTTTTGTTTGTTTGTTTGTTTGTATGTCTTTCTCTGCTGTTTTTTCTCTGTCATACAGCGCCGCTAAGCTTAGTATATGTGTGGAACGCTTTTGCGTTCCAGGATGCCATTCCCTTCCTGATCCCAGCCTGTTGATCGTCTGTGCATGCGCAGAGCCACGGTGAAACCGAGGCTTGGTTTTTGCGCATGCGCAGTATGGCGGAGGGGTCAGGGGCCGCGCAGGCGCAGTAGGTTCGGTCCCTCCGATGCATGCGCACAGCGGGACCGGCCATGACGTCATTCCGGCGGGTGATTTAAACCGCTGAGGAGCCCTATACAGGTGGGATAACCTGTGGGCATATAGCAGCAGCCTCCCGGAGTCTCAATACTACCAGGACGGGGTAAGCACTTCTTGGCAATGTAATGCATGTAATGCTTAGTGTCTCTTAAAGGGACAGTTTAAAAAAAAAAAAAAAAAAAAAACTTTTTTTTTTTTCTCTGCGCTGTTCTTGCATTGATTTGCTTATCCTTAGTCTAGGTAGTGGAGTTACGCATCATTGTGTGTCTTCCTCGTCATGGACTCATCTGCACCGCCGTGTGGCTAGCCCTCCCGCACAAGGTCTGTGCGGAGTGGGTAGGGGGTTGGTGTCTTTGGTGTCATTTTTTTTCTGGTGGTTGCTAACGGTTACAACCTGCCCACCTTCCTCCCCCTCCCTTTGTCTGTATTATCTCTTACAGCCCGGCTACATCAGTTCATCGGTCACAGGATAGGGACCTTGCCAGGCTGCACCATCATCATCACCATCATCATCACCATCACCAATCATCCTCCAGGTCCAGACGTGACACTCCGTCTGGGACCCACTATCATAGGGGACGCTCACATTCCCCCTCTAAATATAGGAGATGTTCCCATTCCTCCTCAAGTCACCGCTACCACCACCGCGATGATCGCTCTGATCACAGAGCCTGTTGGGGATGTAAAACTAGAATCCCAGAGGGCAAATCGCTGTGTGACCCATGCTATGCCCGAGCGGTCGGTGAGAAAGAGACCGAAAAATCAAAATCTTGAGTCTCTTATTAAACGTGTGGTACAGCAGTCTATGATGGAAATAGATGCCCCCCCACACGAGGAGCCAGTCCACCACCTTGTCTGGCTCCTTGGCTGACGAGGCCCAGGAGGATTCCGGCCAATTCCAGCCCCATGATTCCTCCCATTATTCCTAGCAAGACGAGATGGAGGGAGATGATTCTGTGATTCCTCCCATGATTCCTCGCAAGACGAGACGGAGGGAGATGATTCTGTGATTCCTCCCATGATTCCTCGCAAGACGAGATGGAGGGAGATGATTCTGTAGTGGGATTCGACTACGCTTTAGTCTCTCCACTGATCAAGGCAGTGATGGAAACCTTAAAGTTGGAAGATACCACTGCCCCCCCCCCCCAGAGAAACAAAGGAACTGTTTAAGAAACTGGGGAAAGAATGTTCCAATTTCACACCGAGCTGAAAGGAGTGTTTAAGGAAGAATGGAGCAAGGGGGATAAGAAGGTTTGGAAAATGCTCCCCTCGTGGATGCAGCAGTAATGCGCCTAGCGAAGCATGTCACCCTCCTGCTAGATGACACTGTATCTTTTAAAGATGGTCTGGATTGAAAGATTGACCAAGACATTAAGAGAATATATAACTTGAACGGTATGGCTTGCAAACCAGCCCTAGCCCTTGCAGTCACCTCCAAAGCAATGGAGGCCTGGGTGGAAAATGTTGACTCCGTTCTGAAAGGTGTCTCGGAGGAATTGGCACAAAGTTCAGCAGTGCAAGAACTTAAACTGGCTATCGCCTTTTTGGGAGAAGCTTCAATTGATCTCATCCGCTTGATGGCTAGATCCTTGCTATCTTCGGTCACAGCCAAGCGAGCACTATGGTTGCGCCCCTGGCTTGTTGATCCTGCCTCAAAGCAGGCATGGTGCAAAATTCCTTCTGAAGGAACTTCCTTGTTTGGAAACAAACTGTATAATGCCATTTCAAAGGCTACAGGCGGAAAGTCGGGATTCCTCCCTCAGGACAAACGTCCGTTTAACCAAAGAAAACCTCAGCAGAGACGCAGTACAGAGCGTTCAAGAGAGGCATGCTCCTATAGGCCCGGACGGGATTTTAGGAGAAGCTGGAACTGGAATAGGCAGATATCTTTCCAAAAAATCTGGCAAGAAACAGACGCCCGGTGGGCGCGAGCCAACCAAGTCCTTTTGAGATTGGGCCTGCCCAAGTGGTCGGGTAGGGGCTCGCCTACGTCTCTGCCGGCACGTCTGGGTGACCTTGATCTCAGATTATTGGACCATCAAAACGGTCTCAACAGGTCACGCATGGTCCTTCACCAAAGTCCCTCCATGCAGACCAATGCAATCTTCACTGCCTCAATCAGAAGAAAAACAACAAGTTCTTCTTTCATATGTGAATGCCCTGAAAGATCAAGGAGCAGTGGTGCCCGTCCCAAAGGACGAGGAATTCCGGGGGTATACTTCCCCCTCTTCCTAGTACAAAAGAAGAAAGGCTCTTGGCGTCCAGTTATAGATCTCACTTTCCTGAACAGGTACATAAAGCACGAGAAATTCAAGATGGAAGCACTCTCAACCATCCAAAAAGTTGTTCAACCAGGTGACTGGTTGATCTCAATAGATGTTAAGGACGCATATTTTCATGTTCCCGTGGCAGAAGAATTCTACAAATACCTTCGATTTCAGGTCGAACGAGAGCACTTACAATTTATTTGTCTTCCATTTGGACTAACGACCTCTCCAAGGGTCTTTTCCAAGGTACTGTCGGTAATTGTGTCTCTTATCAGAATACAGGGTGTGCGTCTGTATCATTACCTGGACGAGCTGCTACTACTGTCCCAAGACAAGCAGCAGCTGCTGATCCACAAAGATCAAGTGATCTCTACATTGATAGAGTTCAGATGGCTCCTAAACCGAGAGAAAAGTCAGCCAGACCCGACCCTACGCCTAACCTACCTAGGAGCTCAATTCGACACAGTAGAGAATACCATCTCTCTTTCGGAAGAAAAATCCCGGTCATTCGGGTAAGAATATCTTTAGCCCTAGACTACTCTCACCTAAGGGCGTCACAGTGCCTGAAGATAATCGGCACGATGGTGGCCACGTTCCCCATGGTCAAATGGGCAATGTGGAGGCTTCGGCCTTTTCAATCAGGATTCCTTCAGCAATGGAAGACAGACGATCGCAATCAGCTGATCAGGACTACTCAGTCAATGAGGAACAGTCTTCTCTGGTGGCTTCAACACAAAAACTTGTTAACATGCCACTCTCTTGCTCCCATCCAATGGATGACTGTTTCATCCGATGCCAGCAATGCGGGCTGGGGAGCACATTGTGGAGCAGAACTGGCTCAGGGCAAATGGGATGCCCATCTCCACATTCCAGGGTCAAACATTCTGGAATTGCGTGCGGCATGGTGCGCCCTTCGCGCTTTCTCCCACCTTCTGAAAGGGAAGTCGGTCCTACTGAAAATGGACAATACCACCGCTGTGGCATATGTGAAGAGACAAGGGGGCACTCGGAGCTCTGCCCTTCTCCAAGAGGTCGAGCCCATTATGACCTGGGCTCAGAGGAATCTACTCAACTTAACAGCAGTCTTCATTCCAGGGAAACAGAACATTCAAGCGGACTTCCTGTCACGCAGCAACCTAGACAACAACGAATGGTCACTGCATACACAGACATTCAAGTGGATCCTATCGTTGGGAATCGATCCAGAAGTGGATCTGTTTGCATCCCCCTGCAATCACAAAGTAGACAGATACTACACTTGAGGTCGGTGCAGTCAAGCCTTCGGAGTAGATGCATTAACAAGCCAATGGAAATTCAACAAGGCATATGCCTTCCCTCCACCTCCGATCATGCAAAAATTCCTGCAGCGGCTCCAGTTGGAGAAAGGCGAAGTGATAACAATAGCACCATACTGGCCGAACAGGCCATGGTTTCCTCTCCTGAATCTGATGAGCTTCAGGGACCCGCTAGAGTCTCTTGGGTGTGCTTTAGGGGTAATCTCTACCCTTATGAGCTCCAGAAAGCCTAACATGAACAAAACCTACAACAGAATCTGGACCAGGTTTGTCAGCTTCATGACTTCTGCTGGAAAATCTTTCAGAAATCCTGGAGTTCAAGACGTTTTTGAGTTTTCTACAATCAGGCTTGGATCTTCCTTTGTACTCTGAGGGAACTGATTGACAAGTTTCAGCCTTATCGGCATTTTCAGGAACATCATGGGCAACTCATCCCCTGGTTCAACAATCCTTTCAGGGGGCTTCGAGAATCAGGCCTCAGAGGAAACCTAGATTCCCCAAATGGGATCTTCTGCTCGTCCTTGATGCTCTTTCAGCACTCAACAACAAGGATCTTTCTATTAAGGACTTATCAATCAAACTGGCCTTTCTAGTGGCCATTACTTCAGCCAAAAGGGTTTCAGAAATAAGCTTCCTGGGTTGTCAAGAACCCTTTTTGACTTTCTTCCCGGACCGAGTGGTCCTTATTCCCATGCTTGGGTCTAAACCAAAAGTCAAGTCAGTTTTTCACGAGAATCAGGAAATAGTCCTTCCTACTTTCAATTCTCCAGAATCAGCAGATGTTCATCCCTTGGATGTAGGTGAGACTCTGAAAGAATATTTGCGAGTCACTTCATCTTTTAGAAGCTTGAACTACCTGTTCTTGTTACACACTGGTAGCAACAAAGGAAAGAGGGCTTCCTCCAGAACAATAGCAGCCTGGATCGTCCAATCTATTCAACAGGCTTACAGGGCAAAGGGCTTGGCTCCTCCAGAGGCGTGACGGCTCATTCCACCAGAGGCATGGCAGCCTCATGGGCAGCAGCTCGACACGTGGCTCCTGAAGTGATATGCAGGGCAGCCTTGTGGTCTTCTATTCATACATTTATGTCTCATTATTGTATTGAGCCTGCTTCCCTTTCCTCTGTTAATTTTGGTCGAAAAATCCTGTCAGTTGACGGGAAAGATTAAAATATTTTTTTTGAGCAAGCATACCCTCCCGTGTGGATTGGCTAGTTATTTCCCACACGTAGTCTGCCATGGAGTCTGTCAGGAAAACTGAAAATTTATTACCAAATACTTACCGTAATTTTCCTTTCCTGATAGACTCCATGGCAGACGGAGTTCCCACCCATGAATTAAAAATATGAGAGTTGAAATTTGAGTCGGCTAGTTACGGAACACCTGTCTGTGGAGGTGAGCTCAAATTTATGGGTAAGGGGTCCTATAGCTGTGGAGAGGAGGCGGGGTTAACCCACACGTAGTCTGCCATGGAGTCTATCAGGAAAGGAAAATTACGGTAAGTATTTGGTAATACATTTTCCGTTGTGCGCTACAAAAAAATAAAATAAAAATTATAATCTTGACCTAGGAGGACGAGGTCCATATGGAGTAGGAGGTTGAGGTGGCGGCGGTGGAGGAGGACGAGGTAGCCAACTGTGGCAGTCTCTGCCACAGACTGGTTCAAAAATACAACAATGGCTGGGTAAGGCCGTGTCATGGATATGCATTAATGTCTGTCTGCCATCTTACCTTTCCTCCTCATGTGTTCATCTTAGAGACCAGACCTCCTTCACCTGGCTTCCTTTATAATCTCCTCCCAGCCAGACTCCACCCCAGGCCCTATCACAGAACACTATATTAACCTGTGCACTGCAAGCCTGCTTTGCTGATCAACGTGTTTGTTAGGCATTGTGTGTTTGGGTTCCTGCCTGCCGTGTGCTACGTCTGTCTCTCTGTTATACATTTGGCTTGTCCCCGACTATCCCTGTCTGCTCGTGACCCTTGACCTTCGGCTTGTCCTTCGTTTTCCTTGTCTGCTTGTGGCCCTTGACCTTCAGCTTGTTATTCGTTACTCTTATATCTTGTGCCACTGTCACTACAGAGGTGGATGAAGAGGCCGAGACTGCAGCAGAAGAGGAAGCAGGAGGAGCCAGAGACCTTTCTTGGTTTTTGAGGTGTCTACTCCACTGCAGCTCGTGCTTTGCACTTAGATGCCTGGTCATGCAGGTTGTGCTCAGGTTGAGAACGTTTATGCCTCGCTTCAGGCTCTGATTGCACAGCATGCAAACCACTCGTGTCTTGTCATCAGCACATTGTGTGAAGAACTGCCACGCTAGGGAACTCCTTGGACCTGGCTTTGGTGTGCTCGGTCCCTTGCTGCATTGGGCAGTAGCAGACATACTGTCTAGGGGACGGACGCTCCGCTTTTGCACCCTGCTCCCTCTTCTGCTGTGCTGGTGGCTCTGTGCGACCACCGCCTCTTCCTCCAAACTACACTGGTCACCTGCATAACGTTGATTCATTGTGGGGTCGAGGACCTCATCGTCCTCCACATCATCTTCCACCCAGTCTTCACCCCTGCACTCCTTGTCTGTCTGCACAATTGCCAAAGCAGCAGCAGTTGGCACCTGTGTTTCGTCATCATCCGAGACGTGCTGTGATGGTCCTCCCATGTACTCATCATGAAACATAAGTGGTTGGGCATCGGTGCACTCAATCTCTTCCACTTCTGGGGCAGGGCTAGGTGGATGGCCCTGGGAAACCCCGCTAACAGAGTCATCGAAAAGCAGAAGAGACTGCTGCATGATTTGGGGCTCAGACTGCTTGGCTGATTTGCAAGGGGATGAGGTGAAAGACTGATGGACATGGGTTTCAGGTGCCAACGCTGATCTTTCATCAGAAGAGTGGGTGGGAGACAATGTGAAGGAACCCGAGGCACTGTCAGCAACCCAATCTACTATCGCCTGTACTTGTCCTGGCCTAAACATTCGTACAGCCTCATTAGGCGCAACAAAATACCGCCGCAGGCTCGGTCGCCTACTCACACCTGAGGAAGGTGTTTCACTTGTGCGTGTATCTGGCACAGATCCACCACGTCCTCTCCCTGCAACAGGAGCTCCACCAGCAGCACCACGACCGGGGCCACCACATCCCTTTGACCTTCTCCTCATATTTTCCAAATTTAGGATCTTGCCCTAAATGGGTGTTTTTGGAAGAGCAGAACACACCCACAGTATGTAACCGCTGAATCGCACAGCTACAGAACTGCAGAAAATGCTATTAAAAAAAAATGTTTTTTTTTTAGTATAGCACAGTAGAAGAAAACTATATAGAAATTGTTTATTTCACACACCTCCACATATGTATAACACACTGCAAAATATTTTTTGTGGCCCTAAATGGCGTTTTTTGGAAGACCACAACACACCCACAGTACGTAACCGCTGAATCGCACAGCTACAGAACTGCAGAAAATGCTATTAAAAAAATGTTTTTTTTTAGTATAGCACAGTAGAAGAAAACTATACAGAAATTGTTTATTTCACACACCTCCACATATGTATAACACACTGCAAAATATTTTTTGTGGCCCTAAATGGCGTTTTTTGGAAGACCACAACACACCCACAGTACGTAACCGCTGAATCGCACAGCTACAGAACTGCAGAAAATGCTATTCAAACATTTTTTTGTTTTTTTAGTATAGCACAGTAGAAGAAAACTATATAGAAATTGTTTATTTCACACACCTCCACATATGTATAACACACTGCAAAATATTTTTTGTGGCCCCAAATGGCGTTTTTTGGAAGACCACAACACACCCACAGTACGTAACCGCTGAATCGCACAGCTACATAACTGCAGAAAATGCTATTAAAAAAAAAGTTTTTTTTTAGCATAGCACAGTAGAAGACAAATATATAGAAATGGTTTATTTCACACGCCTCCACATATGTATAACACACTGCAAAATATTTTTTGTGACCCTAAATGGGTCTTTTTGCAAGCGTACATTAAAGTGCAAATTTTTTATTTCATTTTTTTGCCCTAAACGGGGCTTTTTTTGCATGAGCAAAATAAAATGCAAATTTTTATTTTTTTTGCCCTTAATGGGTCTTTTGGAAAAGAGCACAATAAAGTGCCTTTTTTTTGCCCTAAATGGATCTTTTTCCAAGAGCAGAATACACCCACAGTATGGAAACGGTGTATCTCTCAACGTAATATATGCAGTGCTGGTGCACTGAGCTTGCAGATAAAAGGTAGATTTTCTCTGACACTGAGCTCATGGCAGTGTAAAAAGACTGCACTGCAACAAAAACAGGTAAACCTATGCAGATCGCTGAGTTATATCTCTGAATCTGGACTCCTATTCCTATATAATATATCTCTCTCCCTGAAAGCACAAAACAGGAACCTGACACTGCACTACACTGTCTCTCTATCTTTTCCCTCAGATTCCAGAATCAGGACTAACTCATGTATTTTTCAATCTCTCCCTAAAAGGAGCAGCAGCAGACAAGATCCTCTCCCTATCTATTCTGAAGCAGAGTGACGTGTGTGCTGTGTGCCTCTAGCTTATATAGAAGCTGGGTCACATGTTGCACTGACCAATCACAGCCATGCCATTAGTAGGCATGGCTATGATGGCTTCTAAAGGCACACCAGCTAATCAAAAGGTGATTGGCTGGCCCCTGAAGCATTTCTAACTCTCTATTAGATTGCCGAACCCGAACCCAAACCCGGACTTTTGCGCAAAGTCCGGGTTCGGGTTCGGGAAAAAGCTAAAGTTCGGTACGGAACCCCAACTTTACAGTTCGGGTTCGCTCAACCCTAGTGCTGAGGCCATCTGAATACAGTAACCAACAATAAAGATTCCTTTTATCCATGTTATTTAGCATGGATGAAAGAATCTATTGATGGTTCTGCCCATGGGGTTGAATAAGAGAAAGCTGCTCATGCATGATTATCCTAAGAGCATGTGGTTTAGATCTAGTTTTTGGTCAGTGAAATTCTTCATAGTAAAGCTTAAAGCTTCATCTTCATTGTTTTAAAATCCCAACAAGGCCAGGTCTTACCAAAGTTAGCCATTTTTGGCCATAGCAGCAAACGCTATGAGTCGCTGCTTATGGTAGCTATACCTCGTGATCTCTATTGGTCAAAGTGCACTGGGTGGTTCTACATGGAAAAAATATATTTTATTTAAATATGTCCGAAGCTGTGACTATGCTGAGCTTTGCTCATTTACTAGTAAAATGTATGTTAGTTTTATTTTTTTATTTTTTTTACAAACCCACGTTTCTAAATGTTATTCCTTTCCTTATATTATTGCACATTTGGCTTGTACTGATGTAAATCACATACAGTCATTCTGACCTGACTTTAAAGTTGAACTCCGGCCTTCCCTTCAGTATTGCACAGGCTTCTCTCCTGTACTGAATTTTTTTTCTCTGATTTTACTGCACACTGTGAGGATTTAGTGTGCTTTAGAAGCTTCAGCATATCAGAGAAAGTCTGCCTCATTTCCTGGCTGTAGGATGTCCAGAATTATTAAACCCCTTTGTTCCAGCATGATTATCCCCGACCCATTCCTTTTATTCATTTGATTTCAATTTTTTCCACCATGGAGGCTCAGCTTTACTAAAAGCAGTCTGCATGGAACGTCCACTGTTCTAGATATACTGTATATCCACCTATCAAGGTATTGTGATATTTGCATAAATTCTCCCAGGAGCCAACCCAGTGCTTGAATCAGGACTGAGGATTCTTGAGAAAAGAACTATGGCAGGGTGATGTGATATCTAATGAATCTAAAGCCAATCAGATGAATTCACCCAAAATCCAGGTTTTGGTGAAACAATTTACTCATCACATAATGGCAGATTTTTTTTTTAACATCAGATTTTATTGTAAGTTTTTCATAATACAAAATTTAAATTAGTGTTGTGGTTAGACATGAAGACAGTCTTTAGATAAAACATGGTAACATAAGGGGTACATAGATCATGCGGTTACAATACTGCAGATTTAGGATTGGCTTAGTAAAATAAAAATTAAAGGCCTTCTAACATAGTAAGTCTTAAGTTAGTACAACATTCTGAGTTAGTAAATAATAGGCATGGAGATGTTGGGCATATGAAGACGTTAAAGCATTTCTAACAAGGTTGGACTGGTGCGCTATAAAGGTATTAGACACGAGAGCGTTCAGATTTGGTATAGATAGAGCAGTAATGGATCGTAAAGTTTAAGGTTTTTTAGGAGCTTCAGGCATTTAGGGAGTTTGAGCCAAAGTTCCCATTGCATTTGAAATGCTGGTATTTTGAGGTGTGTTTTTGACATACATGTATTACATCAAACAATGAATGTTCAAGATGGAGATCATTTCTAAAATGGAAGGGGAGTGAGGAACTTTCCAGTTTCTGGCAATAGCCAGGAGGGTGCTATAAATACATGAAAAATGATGGTGTGAGCTGAGCAGAGATAGAAAATAAAAACAACAGTGTGTGTAGAAAGAAAATACTAATAATAATGAAAAAAAAAACCTAGATCAAGGTTTGAGCTAGGTCAATACCAGGGTTAGCGGTTGGATCAAAGTCAGGGTCAAATGTAAAGTTCAAAGGTCAAATTTAGGGTCAGGATTTTTTGGACAGAATTTTTTTTTAATTAGTATCAGTGGCAGTTAGTGTTAATGTGTTTTAGGTAGGATAATAAAAAATCCACTCTATTGTTTCTGGGCTGTACTACGGGTACATTCAACTAACATACACATATGTGGTATCGCTGTGATCATCAGGAGCAGAAGAACTTATTTTGGGTCATTCTCTGGTTGTAGGTAATGGTAATAGCAATAAATATACAGCTAAATAAAAAAATACTTATTTTTCTTTACTATTTTGGGACAGTTTTTGCTTGATTATAACAAAAAAAACAGGAAATATCCATGACCATTTACCAGCAAATGAAAGCCCAATTTGTCCTGAAAAAAACATGTTATAATCCACCTGGATCCACACAGTAGTTGGGATGATATGTATGGTTTTACTAACACATTCCAAAATTGCAAAATTGGGCTTAGGGATTTAGATTTATTTTACCCTTAGGCACGAAGGGTTAAGACTAAGACCCATATACTAAGGTTCCAGCCAGTATAGCTCTGTGAGAGAGGAACCCTTAAAGTTGGAAGGACATTCAGAAGATAAGGATTGTGTTTTGACACAATGTCTGCAAGTGTCCTGTGATTTCTCTACCTTCCTTTCTCTTTTCTTTGCAGATATGTAAACAAATCTACAAAAACCTCAATAAAAGTGACTGGCATCCATAAATCTGAACATCCAGAGAAAATAACTTCTCCCAGGAATGTGCCTGAGACATCACTTGCTAAGAACGTGGGTCTGAGACATTTATAACATAGCTATTGAGTGGCTAAAGAGCAATGTTTCTTCAAATCATGCTTTTTTGGTTACCAATAGTGTTGCATATATAAATTGTTTTGTTTTGTTTTGTTTTGTTTTTTGTATTTTTAATTGAGAGCTCCCCTTTCTTGATTTGATATCAGTAAGTAAAACCTTACTTTTTATTTATTTTGTAAGGCCTTTTTTTGTGAATCATTTTTTTTTTTTTTTTTTTTGTAAGAGTTACATTAAGCATTTTTTTTATTTGAATGTTCTTATTTGTATTCATATGTCTATCTCTACATATCTCTGAATCAATCTCTCAAATTTTTCATTATACACATAATTTCATTACTTTAAATGTATCAATATTCTAGCATAATAGCTGACTCAGTGTGTTTTTCTATTGTGTTGTAGCTGTAGTGTACAAGACCTAAGGCAAGTATAAGGCTTATAATGTATTTATGTTAATCTATCTATCTCTTTATCCCTCTCTTTCTCCTTCTCTATTTCTCTCTATCTCTCATCTTCTAAAAAATGCATTCAATTATTATACACAATATTTCATTGCTTTTAATATATTTTTAGATAGCAGTTAACTCAATGAACTTTTCTATTGTGTTGCAGCTGTAGTCTACAAGTTGTAAGGTTTGCCGGTATTGTGTTAATGTTAATCTATACAGTTATGTCTGCTGTGAATATTCAACAAATATGAATTACAAAGACTGCAAACATTGTATTGCATTGTATTGACATGATGACACTATTGTCCTATATTGTATTATGATAATGTTGATAAAACTTTTAATTATTTTTGTCTTTTTTATCCTGAGGAATCTAATGAATCATCTTGAGTATCTCTAGCATTACAATTGCTATTTCTGTGTCAGTTCATTAAATTCATGCACCTAGGTATTCCCATCAATGAGACTGGCAGGCTCTCTTGTTTATTCATCAGCCATACACTGGAAATTGTTCCTTGTCTGGATGTTCACCTTGATGAGGTGTCGGGGGCTTTGTTTGTCTCAATCCATTAATTATCTCTTAAGTCTTTTCCAGGACATCTATTCTCTTGTTGAATCAGTAAAATCTAATTTTACTTTTAATAAAATCAGTTATATGTAAAGAAAATTTAAAAACGTAAGGTAAATCCAATACAAATATGGATTTAAATATTTCTGCAATACAAACAAGTTAAAGTAACAAAAATAAAATGTAGGTTTGACTATTCACAAAATAAACCATATGCTACTATTCTGTGACTGCTGATACTACAAAGTATTATTATTATTAATAATATATTTTGTTGTAATTGTAAACTAATAACAATAAAACTAATACATACAGCCTTCAAAGCCCCCCAAAAAAGGGCCACATCCAAAGTAAACAACAATTCAAGTGCTGAAAGTCTAGATACAGTAGGTGAGGAGAATGGTGATATCTTGGGGCTAAACCAAAGTTGTATATAAACCCAAAAACAAAAATGTTGTATATTGGTGTTTGCCAGAAGTATAACTAAAGGCAAAACTTTATTTTTAGTGGAGTGGAGTGGAGATGGTCAGGTTTTTATTGCAGTCTGTGTCCCTGTTAGCGAGATTCACTCTCTTTATGTGTCTTGTTTACCATTATCATCATGAGTCAAAGTAAAAAAAAAAACAAACACCACATTTTGGGTTGTCCTCTTATTATTGGGTTGACCTCTTATTATTTTTGAATGATGCTCGACCCTGTCTCCAAGGAGGCTTAAAGATATTGGACACTTTCTCAACAGTCACAGGGCTGAAGGTAAATTGCACTAAGTCCTTGCTGTTCCCAATAGAAATGGAGGCTTGTAGTACAGCTTTGAATGATATTCCATTGCAGTGGGCAGAGAATTTCAACTGCCCCTGGAAGAAGTACGTTTTTTACGAAACGGACGTAGGGCGGAGCGACGCACTGACGTCACCTCAAACGCTTCACAGAAGGACGGGTGTCTGATGTATGTGCAGCGGCCGGCACACCAGACTTTAACCACTTCTCTACTGTGCACGAAAACCCCCTTCCTGCCCAAGCCATTCTTCAGCTTTCAGCACTGTCACACTTTGAATTACAATTGTGCGGTCGTGCGACGTGGCTCCCAAACGAAATTTGCGTCCTTTTTTCCCACAAATAGAGCTTTCTTTTGGTGGTATTTGATCACCTCTGTGGTTTTTATTTTTTGCGCTATAAACAAAAGAAGAGCGTCCAGTTTGGAAAAAAAACACTATTTTTTACTTTTTGCTATAATAAATACCCATTTTTTTTTTAAATAAAATTTTCCTCAGTTTAGGCCGATACGTATTCTTCTACATATTTTTGGTGAAAAAAAAATCGCAATAAGCGCGTATTGATTGGTTTGCGCAAAAGTTATAGCGTCTACAAAATAGGGGATAGATTTATAGCATTTTTTTTTTATTAGTAATGGCAGCGATCTGCGATTTTTATTGTGACTGCGATATTACGGCGAACACATTGGACACTTTTGACACATTTTTGGGACGATTCACATTTATACAGCGATCCCTGCTATAAAAATGCATTGATTACTGTATAAATGTGATTGGCAGGGAAGGGGTTAACCACTAGGGGACGGGTAGGGGTTAAATATGTTCCCTTAATGTGTTCTTACTGTGGGGGGAGGGGACTGACTGGGGGAGGTGACTGATGGTTGTCCCTATGTACAAGGGACACACCATCGGTCCCCTCTCCCTCACAGGACGTGGATCTCTGTGTTTACACACAGAGATCCACTTTCCTGCTCGTTTCCCGGGCAATCGCGGCCGCCGGGCACGCACATTGGGGCCTTGGGAACGCGGCGGGCACGTGCACGTGCCGCCGGCGGCGCGCGCGCCTCCTAGCTCATTTTAAAGGTAGGACGTCATATGACGTCCTCCCAGAACGAGAGTGTCCTCCGCCCACCGTCAATTGACAGTGGGCGGGGGACTAGTGGTTAAAAGGCATTACAAATACTGCATAATTGTAAGTGCAATACTTTTTATTACAATAAATATTTTAAACGTTTAATGCACTATGTGAAGTGTGTGTTATCTCTTCCATATGTGCATTCATTGATGATTGTCGGAAGCTGGTGTCTCAAGAAAACCAATGTGTTTGTGCTGATTTGCGGAGAGAGCTGCCTGATTAATGCATTCATTGATCCTCTCTCATGGGGGATCATGACCAGCTGGTAAGGAGGAATTCCTGCTGATTGGTGGTGGAACTTCACAACTTGTTTGGATGCAACTTTCACTTTTTGGAATTTTTGATTTACACAGAGCACCGGTGTTATTTAATGGACACTATTTAGGATACTTATACATGGACTATATGATTTTTTTCACACCACTCTATACATTTGTTGTGTTTTATGATTGATGTGTCTTAATTTTGTTGGTCAATCAATTTATACACTTTATTAATTTTATTTATTGACTGAGTCACACTGTTAACATATAATTTAATCTATTCAATTCACACCATCACCTATCAGTGTATGGTTATGGGTTAGCGCGATTTTTTATTTTTTCCAATTTATTATCTTGTATTGTTGTTTACAACCACAAATCGAGATATCGGCAAGATGTCCGGTTCTTTATTCTTTATTTTTAGCATGATCCAATATAAATTGGTACATAGAGCATACATCACGCCACACAGATTCAAAAGATAAATCCTGCGAGTGTTGGCGATGTGGAGCAATTCAGCGGGATTTTACACACATTTTCTGGACTTGCCCATATATAGTTATTTTTTGAGTGGAAGTGGTGGATCTATTGAATTCTATCACTTCTGCTCCTTTACCGGTTTCAATGTCTGTTTGCTTGCTGGGTAAGGTAGAGGCTATTCTTCCTACAGTGTCTGAGCGAGTGTTTGCTAATATAACTTTATTCTACCCAAGAAAAGCCAATGCGTTGCATTGGAAGAAACCTTGTCCTCCTACGCTCCTATACTGGAAACAATTGATAAATAATAATCTCCCTGGGGGCGTGGCCTACCAGCAGATGTAGAAGGACGTGTGCACCTCCAGCTCCGCCGGCCATCCGTGCATTTATCCTTCTCCTACCTGATCCAGACATTTAACAGCACCACACATCGCAGTGCCGACATCTGTGAGACAGCCGGATCCTGGCAATACCTTCAGCAGCGCTTGGAACCATGTCTAGGAGGACAAACTCTGGGAAGAATCAGGCTGAAGTACATGTCCAAGATGGCATCGACCAGCAACGTGCAGCAAAGCTACAACACATGGAGGCCGCACAAAAACGTTTGTTTGGAGGAAAATCATATAAGGATACGCTGGCTAATTCCCCTGCTGGTGGAGAATCTTCTGGGAGCACAATGGAGGCAGATGATACGGTCCCCTTGGAGGATGCGGATGGATTGTCTCCTGAGTGGCACACAGTGAGTACTTCTAAAGACACTACCAATAGGCCTCAGACTACCTCCCCAGACTCAGATGCTGCAGAACCCACGCTGAGAGATATACTCACAGCGATAACATCCTGCAACCTGTCTATCACTGCTTTATCTGATGACATTAAGGGGGTAAAAGCTGAAATTACATATGTGCGCCATGACATGCAAAAACTGAGGGAGAGAACCGCTGCGCTTGAGGGCAGATTGAGTACAGTGGAGGATGATTTACCCCCCATGCAAAGGGACTTGACACATAATTGCCACCTCATTGAAGCGCATGCAGCGCGGCTCGATGAAATGGAGAATCGCATGAGGCGCAGTAATATCCGTGCCCTGGGCATTCCAGAACGTGCCGAGGGTAAAAACCCTGTGGACTTTATTGAACAGTGGCTTACAACCACGTTTGGGAGGGATGCTTTCTCACCCCTCTTTGCTGTAGAGAGGGCTCACAGGGTGCCATCCCGCCCTCTGCCCCCAGGAAACCATCCCAGGGCCTTTCTCTTCAAGCTCCTTAATTATAAAGACAGGGATGCTATTCTGTCCAAAGCCAGAACCTCAGCTGGGAAAATGGCGATTGATAATTCCAAAATATCTTTATTCCCTGACTTTTCTGCAGAACTGCAAAAGAGGAGGGCTACCTTTAATGAAGTTAAGAAGAGACTCAGGGACCTCAACCTGCAGTATGCCATGCTATACCCTGCTCGGCTCCGTGTAACTGCCCTGGGAGAAGCCCACTTCTTTGATCGTCCATCCGCGGCCGCGCAATGGCTAGATCGTGAGGACAGAGCGCTTAGAGCTGCCAGACAACAACGTCCTGCCCAGGAATAATGTGCTGCTACAAGGAGGAGCCTTTTATCTTCTTTCTTAGTTCAGACGGATGATGGAGGATACAGAGACTTTTGTATCACTGTTTACTACATGTTGACTGCAAATGTGAAACACCACTTACCACCCAGAAAATACTTCTGCAGGAGTTTCCACTTTTGCCCCCCCCCCCCAGAGCATTTCTCTGGGGGATCTTTGCACTTCGGCCCAAGTGGCTGAGAGCCTGGTTGGCTTCAAGTTTGATTTTACAGTTGTTATGTTACTTTTATTTTCTTGATTGTGTTGCTCTCACCCTCTCTCTACCAGACTTTGCAATGATCTTGACTTCCGCACGGAGCCCCCTGCTGTATGGACTTGGCCCCCTGCCTGGCTGGACAACACCGGACGGTATAAGGTATCTCAGGTCACGCTACCATTGGACAACTTATGTTGGTTTTTCTTTTACAGGCAACTGTACCCCTTAGGACTTTCGTTGTTATTCTATAGGGGGTCCTGGAGGGGCCCTCCGCTTCCTGATGCTATACCCTTATGTCGGCGAATGTTAAAATCGTGTCCTGGAATGTCAGGGGATTGGGTAGTCCTGTGAAACGATTGGCAGTCCTTAGACATCTAAAAGCTGCTGGGGCGGGTATTGTATGTTTACAGGAGACACACTACCCCTCAGATAGCACTCCCAGTTTCAGTCCCCGGGTATATACATCACAATTTCACTCTATTTACTCTGCCTATGCCAGGGGGGTGAGCGTTCTGATTCGTCAAGATGTACAGTTCAAATGCATACAAAAGCTCATTGACCCGGGGGGTAGATATGTGTTCTTATTGTGTACTATATCACATGTTTCATGTATTGTAGCGGGTATGTATATCCCACCTCCTTATTCGGCCGAGATCCTCAGGTGTCTGGCAAACTTTATGGCGCGGTTCCCAGATATTCCGCTACTGGCAGTGGGTGACTTCAACAATTATATTAACCACAATCTGGACAAACTGCCAGTGCCAGCCAATGTGCCCATCCGAAATGATGGGTCCACATCCTTTGCCGGACTACTTGAGGAGCTTGGGCTGACGGATGTGTGGCGAGTGAGCCATCCTCAGGTTAAACAGTATTCTTGCTGTTCCACAGCACATGGGAGCCTATCTAGAATTGATATGAGATTAGGCAATGCCCCATTGCTACAGCTGGTTATTGACTCTGGATACGGAGACAGACATATATCTGACCACTCCTCCTTGTGGGTTACGATTACGCTACCTACTACTGTAAAACCTAAAAGCTGGAAACTGAATCCGTTCTGGCTTTCTCTGTTCCCGAGCCCAGACCCGATAAGGGAGAACTTGCAGTGGTTCTTACAGGAGAATATAGACTCCGCCAGGGTGGGGGTTGTCTGGGATACTGCTAAGGCTTTTCTGCGAGGGCAATTTATTACCACTATTAACATGATAAAAACAGACACAAAGGCCTGGGAGGGGGAGGTTTGCCGGACACTAAGGGAATCGGAGGAGGCATATATTTCTAACCCCACTGCGGACACAAAGAGGGTCTGGTTGGGGGCACAGGCAATGTCAACTCAGCTGGCTCTGCAGCTTGCTGAAAACAAGCGTTTTTTCCTGCAGCAATCCCATTTTGAGGAAGGGGAGTCGACTGGCCACATGCTGGCCTTATTGGCTAGGACGCAGAGGTCTACCTCAATGGTTTTGACCCTCTGTGATTCCCAGGGGATAGCCCACACCCAAACATCTATGATAACGCAAATCTTCAGATCATTCTATGCTGATCTATACACTTCAAAGGTACGGCCCACAGAGGGAGACATACTAGGATTTCTGGGAGAATGTGAACTACCTCGTTTGTCTGCTTCAGACGCAGCTCTGCTTGATGCCCCTATATCGGAGAACGAATTGGCTACCGCATTAGAACAGACTCAAAATAACAAATCTCCGGGGGCAGATGGCATCCCACCCGAGGTATACAAACGATATGCTGCCACATTGTTACCTATGCTTGTAAGGGTCTATAATGAGGCACTTAGAGAGGGTGTTCTCCCGGACTCAATGAATGAAGCTGTTATAATAGTTCTGCTGAAACCCGGTAAGGAAGCCTCACAGCCTGACTCCTATAGGCCGATCTCTTTGCTTACGACCAATGTCAAGTTATTGGCACGGGTGATGGCAACGAGATTGTCAAAGGTGGTCCACAAGCTGGTCCATGAGGACCAGTCGGGATTCATACCTACTAGATCCACAGCTCAAAATATAAGGCGACTTTTCTTAAACTTACAGCTGCCAGTGGAGAATACAGGCAACAGGGCTATTTTTTCACTGGACGCAGCTAAGGCCTTCGACAGTGTTGAGTGGCCCTATTTGTGGAAGGTGTTAGAACGGGCAGGGTTGGGTGTTAACTTCATTAATTGGGTCAAACTACTGTATGCTAACCCATCGGCCAGAGTCAGGGTTAATGGGGAGCTTTCGGGCCCATTTCCATTGTTCAGAGGCACTAGGCAGGGTTGTCCGCTATCCCCCTGCTGTTTGCCCTGGCACTGGAACCTCTTGCCACACGTATAAGGGGGGACGGTGAGATAGTGGGATTCAGGCGTGGCACGGGGACAGATGTTATCTCCCTATATGCAGATGATACCCTACTATACCTGGGTGATACGCAGGGCTCCTTGTAAACTGTTATGCACTGCATTAAGACCTTTGGCGCATTGTCTGGCTTCTCCATTAACTGGAATAAGTCGGTACTCATGCCGTTAGATCCCCTGACGGTGCCCCTCCCGGACTGTGCATAGATGGTACAAATTGTGTCATCCTTCCGCTATCTGGGGGTGCAGGTGTCCCCGGAAGTTTCTCAATACATTCCTCTCAATCTCGTCCCGTTACTTGCTAAATTTAGGGCCAAATGTAGTGCCTGGTGTAAATTGCCCTTATCGGTAGTTGGGAGGGTGAACCTTATAAAAATGGTGTGGGCGCCTCAATTATTATACATAAGTCATAATTCCCCGGTGTGGATTCCACGCTATTGGTTTGATAGGATTGACTCCCAATTTAGAGAAGCAAACAGCGAGGATTAGACTCTCTACCTTACAGTATAACAAGGATGAGGGGGGTTTGGCGGTTCCACACGCCAGAACCTATTTTCTAGCAGCTCAACTACAGCAGCTGGGTGGTTGGGGACTGGTAGATACATCGGACCCTATCCGTAGACTTCTGGCCACTCCGACAGACGAGGCCCCGGCGTTGTCTGGCTTGGAGGCTGGCCATGCACATTTGTTGGGTGGGACCCCTTCTCTGATCTTACTAAAAACTCTGTGGACTTCTGTTAAACGACTATTGGGTATTAGGGGATTCATACCACTCACCCCCATCTGGCGTAATCTTCATTATAAAGAATTATACAAACTTACAGGATTTAGACAATGGGAAGCTGCGGGGCTCAAATACTTAGCACAACTTTACAATGGCAGAGTCCTCAAATCCTTTTTGGAGCTCCAGGCCGAGTTTGGTATACCTCGCTCTCACTTTTTTAAATACCTGCAGCTGCGTCATGCACTACAGGAACAATCCAGGCAGAGGCCACTTAGACTAACGGACCACGCCATAATCCAGGGAATTTTTATGGAAGGAGAAAAGAAGGGTATGATTTCATGGGGCTACAATATTTTGCTCAACGCGCTCCAAGATCCAACTAGTTTACCATGTAGAGCTAAATGGGAGGAGGATGTGGGGCCTATTGATGGGGAAATGTGGGATGTCTGTTTGACGGTTGCTCCTATGGTCTCGGTGTCTTCCTCTCAGAGGCTGTCACATTTATACCTACTACACAGGGTATATAGAACTCCGGCCAGGCTACATGATTGGGGGCTTAGAGACTCCCCACTGTGCCCCAAGTGCATGAGAGATCATGGTGACCTCATGCATATGTTCTGGAAATGCCCCAAACTCTTCCGATACTGGACTGAGGTGCTTGATGTGATTACACAGGTGTTCGCCTTCGCTGTCCCGAGATCGCCTGTTGTGTGTCTGCTGGGTGCCCTGGATGAGGAACTCCTATCTCCGCCAGTTTTCGCGGCAATTATCCGTTTACTTTATGTGACACGCAAGCTGATAGCTCAGCTTTGGATTACTCCCAGGGTACCCACCAGAAGACAGTGGATTGATCAGGTAAACAAACTACTAATTAGAGAAAAACTGACTTATCAGCATAGGAATGCACCGCGTAAGTTTAATTCAATGTGGCAGGCCTGGCTTGATGTCCCGGGGTTAGCACCCCACCAATTGGTTAAAGACAGACTACTGCAATGCTAAAAGATGTGCCGAACTATAGAGGGGATTGATTTCATAGATCGTGATGGGCATTTGGGAACCACATACTTTGAAGGAGGGCGGGGGTGCACGTGCGGAGTGAGCACCCCTGTGTTTTCTCCGATTACAGCTATATGACACCATTGGGGGAGAGGGGGGGGGGAGAAAAGAGAGAGGTTGACTGTAGGATAGGTGCCTTAATGTACTCTTTGTAAGGTTTGACTGATATATTTTGTTGTTATATACACTGAAAAAACATTTTTTTATTTTTTATTTTTTCCTTTCTTTTTGCACTATGAGGAATGTTCTGAATCTGTGCAATACTCTGACGATTCTAATGTGATGCTTCTGTTTTATTCATGGACTTTTTCATGTGCAATGTGTATGGTATGTTTGGCAACATTCAATAAAACTTTTTCTGATTTAAAAAAATAAAATAATCTCCCATTGTATAGAGATACTGACATGAATAGGGGTTGTCCTAGTAAGTACGATAAAATGTGGGCAAAGTGGCTGGACAAACCGTATACAGCATCTAATGCCCATGGGGCCATTAATTATAATATGGGTGTTTCCATATAAGGAATGCTTGGGGTCACTGGGGATAGAAGGAGATCATATTTATTTTCTTTCCCCTCTTTCTTTTCTTTTCTGGCTCGGTTTGATATTTAAGTGGGTAAATGGGATGGTTTTGATTTAAGCCTTGATAAAATATATATTTTTTGTTAATTAATATATCTTCTACTCTTTCTATTTTGAATTAGTAGTTGTTATATTGGATTTTGAAACCGTATCAATATATTTTAGGTTCAATGTGAATTATGTCTTGTTGTGTTTTGTTGTTGGTTTATTAAGAAATGTAATAAAAAGATTCATAAAAAAAAATATATATATATAAGTTCTACTTTAACTGTTTCCATACCAGCCGCCGCAGTTATACTGCGGCAGGTTGGCTCCCCTGCGCGAACCATTGTAGCTGTACGTCTGTCCCTTTAAGGGTGACCGCTGCATCGCGGGGGTGCCGATGCTCATGACCGGTGGTCGCGATGACTGCCGGCCACGAGTGATCGCAGGCACGAGAGGCAGATCAGGGACGTGTGTGTGTAAACACACAAATTGCTGTTCTGTTCTGTGAGGAAAGACAGATTGTGAGTTCCTAATAGATAGGAACCACGATCTGTCATTTCCTCTAGGTCAGTCCCATCCCCCTACAGTTAGAAACATACTAGAGAACACAATTAACCCCTTGATCGCCCCTAGTGGTAACCCCTTCCCTGCCAGTGACATTTTTACAGTAATCAGTGCATTTTTATAGCACTGATCGCTGTGTAAATGCCAATGGTCCCAAAAATGTGTCAAAGGTGTTTGATATGTCCGCCATAATGTTGCAGTCCCGATAAAAGTCGCAGATCACCACCATTACTAGTAAAACAAATAATAATAATAAAAATGCTATAAATCGATCCCCTATTTTGTAGACGCTATAACTTTTGCGCAAACCAATCAATATATGCTTATTGCGATTTTTATTACCAAAAATTTGTAGAAGAATACATATCGGCCTAAACTGATATAAAAATTGCTTTTTTTAAAAAAATGGGGGTTATTTATTATAGCAAAAAGTAAAAAATATTGTGTTTTTTTTTTCAAAATCGTAGCTCTTTTTTTGTTTATAGCGCAAAAAATAAAAATCGCAGAAATTATCAAATACCACCAAAATAAATCTCTATTTGTGGGAAAAAAGGACGTGAATTTTGTTTGGGTACAGCGTCGCACGACTGCGCAATTGTCAGTTAAATTGACGCAGTGCCAAATCGCAAAAAATGGCCCGGTCATTGAGCAGCCAATTCTTCCGGGGCTGAAGTGGTTAAATGTGGAAGCTGAATTTGTTTTGTTTTTTTCAGGATTTTTTTTCTTTATTTTAATTTATTTATTAAGAAAGTGTAGCGGGGTCCTTAAAATTGGTTGGGATACACCCAAGTGTGTAAATTATGAGAATTGGACCATTTGTATTCGTGGAGGACTGGGTGGTGTATTATTCTCCTTGGCCGGTGGGTGGCGGGGTACCCACAGGCTCAAGGTAGAGTCACCACCACAGTGCTACCCTTTTTGTCCCTTTCCGGAGATGGTACGGCGAGGGCGGGGAACCTGCCGTGGTGTCGATGGGAGGAGATAAAAGGGGGAGATGCCTTAACCACAAGGTCTTCAGAGATCTTCTCTTCGCGCGCCCAGGCACCTTAGGCCTGGGTGCGGGCAGTTAGGAGTTCCGGCTCAGGTACCCTAGGCCTGACCGGGATGGAGTTGGAGTCCATCCCAGGCACCTTCAGCCTGGGGTGAGGTACTAAACCAGGAGGCCTGGGGCCCAGTAACTTCGACTGGGTCCCGCGAGGGTGGAGAAGTCAGAGGGTCCCTGAAGTGGATGGGGCCCATGTCTGAGGTGAGGAGGCCGGGGAGGTTACCCATTCGGAGAGTCTGGAGCAGCATCAACCCAGTGACGGATGGGCCTCTGATAACTCCCTTGGAGGGACATCTTCCCCTGACAGGGGCCGCAACGCAGCGAAGGTACTCCTATCTATGTTCTCTTGAGTCGCTGGTAGAGACTCTCAAGTTCTAAGTCCTTTCTAGCTAAGGCTATAGTAACCGCTGGCGAGATCGCAGTGGTTTAGCTGACAACCAGGATAGTGCCTCGACCTGCTCATCCCCTGTATCAAAATGTTATCAAGTCGCAACCAGTTGGCTACTGAAGCACTGTTTATTGTGAGATATGCAATAAAACAAGAGTTGGACTGTGATCGGTGTGTGGAACTCTGGTTAATGGGAGCAGAGGGAAGTGTTGGCGCAGCAGGACTTGATTCTAGATAGAAGCACACAGGCCTGAGGAAATATCTGGTACTGGCCTTCACCTCACCCACAGCTATGGGGAGGACATGGGCCGTAGTGCATCTCACCCTGTCGTGTGACATACCCCTAGATAAAAGAGATGGGGTGAGGCCGCTACACGTGGGGGCTCGCGAGTCCGGGATGAAGTGTGTATTGACTTTGAAATTTGGAATGGCTGTGTCTGGACTCTGCTGCCCGGAGGAGTTCCGAGCAGGTTGGCCATGTGATCGGCCAAAGTGCATCCCTGCTCAAAGTCGTGGAAATGACCCTAAGATGGGAAAGGCCCATGCGGAGGAGCGAGAAGAGGGAGAAGTCCAGCCGTGTGACGTACTACATGTGGGGGCTTTTACTGCACTGCGCCATGAGTTCGTGGGCAGAGTTTGATGGAAGCCCACGAAAACGTGCAAGTCGTGGGAGGAGTCTGGCCATGTGGAGGAACTCACGTGGAGACTTTGGCGCGTGGTCAGTGCGTGATGGAGCAGCAAACAGTCGGGATGGCCTCAAGCTCCCCGTGGATTCCGGTTCCCTACCCCACGAAGATGACTACTTTTGCTGCTCCCCTTACAGACACGGGGATAAGACTCAGGCCCCGAGGACAGTTGGCTCTGTACACCTGCAGAGACACGGAGGCCCTCGGCGTGATCTGTCCCGGATACTCGGGACAGGTGGTCCACCTGAAGCCATTCGGGCGTTGTGAGGCATGCAAAGAGTTCTTGTTCGAGGTGGAGCCATCCACAGTAAGGCCCCGGGCCCTTCGCCTCAACAGCCTCACAGGTACTGCTACTCCGGAAGGGGAGATCCAGGCCTTTGCGGAGGTTCCCGTACGCACTGACCAGGGTGATGTGACTGCCCAATCAGAGACTGAGAAAGAAAAATCCGAGGATGCTGCTTCGGTCAACACAGATTCTCTGCTCCCACCTCCGAAGAGGAAAGTCGGCCTGGTGCAGGCCTCCTATAGTCGTGGAAGAGCTTCACCCCGTCGCTTGCCTGGCCTGGATGGATCCGGATGGAAGAGTCCTGGACATCCCAGTTCTACAAAAGGTCAGGGTGAGCCAGGGGCTGGGACTGTGGTGGTGGTTGGAGGTGTCGGGGGTCCACAGTCGGTGGAGCCCGCTTGGGAGGGTAGTTCCACGTCTAATAGAGACTACCTTCCCGCGGAGATGTATGACACTTCCGACCTAGAGTCACTGTCGGATTGTGGAGATGACGGTGAGATCGATGAACTGTTTCACCAGAAGGGCTGGGACAAACGTCCATTACCTATGCTACGTGCACCCCAATATTCACCTATGTCCATAGGAGATAGCACGCCCCGAGCGGAGGCCCCAGAGTCTACGAGGAAGCCTAGTCCTCTGGTTGCTCTTCCACAGTCCACAGTATCACCCGTTTTGTTGGCGGGGAAACAGCGAGCATCACTACGGGCACCGAGAGAAAAGCCATCAGAGGTAGTGAAAGTACCTCGGCACCCGGAGGCCATCGTTCAACCAGGAGAAGGTGAGCGGGATGTCATGCCTCCTTTGGCCAGATTGCAACGACTTTTCTCACAGAGAGTCGCCCGTGAATATGGATGGGAATATCCCTATTTGCCTCGGGACTTACTTTTTGAAGTTGAGGTCATGCGGCAGAGATGGTATGACGACTTTGTTTGGGAAAAGCTCAAAGTGCCTCATGCCCGGCGATACTTGTCCTGTTCGCCCACTTTGTCGAAAAAGTTCAAGGACTGCAGAGCAGACTGGATGCTGGGGCGTCACATTCATGCGGACAAGGTGCTAATTTGCAGAAAAGATGGAGAAGATGTTGACTATTCGATTGAGGTTTTCGACAAGCATCTGAAGCCCTTGTTCTTGCCTGACACGAGGTTCTATTTGTGAGGAGAGACTCACTTGTTTGTTTTTATTTCCTGCAACTTTCTGGAAGTGTTATTGCCGGAACATCTGAACTGTACCCTGGGTTTTTATTTGGGTTTTGTTTTTCTACTCTTTGGAGGAATGAGAGCAGTTTTTGAGTGTTCTCTCTTCTTTCATAAAAAAAAAAAGGTACAGAGATTTTGGGGGTAGAATCAGTGTAGGAACACAGGAAGAATGAAGATTTCACCAAGTGTCATTACCGCGGCACTGTCACCAGGTGGCAGTGTTGTGCAACGGCTGTTTGTTTTTTTCACACTCGCATCACTTTACTCATTGGAGCGAATGGGTCTATCGGCTGATGGACCCATTCATTCCAAATTAACACAAAATGTTAGGATGTTGTGTTTTCTTTTTGTTTCCCTTCTGCAGGAGATTCATCCGTCAAGACTGCTTAGTATGGGGTGGTTCTTAGACAGTGAAGGGAGGGATTGTATATGTGTACATGTTAGATGGTTTTATGGAAAAGTTTTATTATGTTATATTTCCCTTCCCCTTTGAGCAGGTCTTGGCACAAACAGGATTTAAATTTTTAGGGATAGCCTCTGGGGCCGGGCTTATGTCGACACTCCATGGGAGACATGGGTTTGCACCAGACGCTGGGGACCAGCGTCAAATCACAGAGGGGAGTGTGTAGCAGGGTCCTTTATATTGGTTGGGATACACCCAAGTGTGTAAATTATGAGAATTGGACCATTTGTATTCGTGGAGGACTGGGTGGTGTATTATTCTCCTTGGCCGGTGGGTAGGGGGTACCCACAGGCTCAAGGTAGAGTCACCACCACAGTGCTACCCTTTTTGTCCCTTTCCGGAGATGGTACGGCGAGGGCGGGGAACCTGCCGTGGTGTCGATGGGAGGAGATAAATGGGGGAGACGCCTTAACCACGAGGTCTTCGGGGATCTTCTCTTCGCGCGCCCAGGCACCTTAGGCCTGGGTGCGGGCGGTTCGGAGTTCCGGCTCAGGTGCCCTAGGCCTGACCGGGATGGAGTTGGAGTCCATCCCAGGCACCTTCAGCCTGGGGTGAGGTACTAAACCAGGAGGCCTGGGGCCCAGTAACTTCGACTGGGTCCCGCGAGGGTGGAGAAGTCCGAGGGTCCCTGAAGTGGATGGGGCCCATGTCTGAGGTGAGGAGGCCGGGGAGGTTACCCATTCGGAGAGTCTGGAGCAGCATCAACCCAGTGACGGATGAGCCTCTGGTAACTCCCTTGGAGGGACATCTTCCCCTGACAGGGGCTGCAACGCAGCGAAGGTACTCCTATCTATGTTCTCTTGAGTCGCTGGTAGAGACTATCAAGTTCTAAGTCCTTTCTAGCTAAGGCTAAAGTAACCGCTGGCGAGATCGCAGTGGTTTAGCTGACAACCAGGATAGTGCCTCGACCTGCTCATTCCCTGTATCAAAATGTTATCAAGTCGCAACCAGTTGGCTACTGAAGCACTGTTTATTGTGAGATATGCAATAAAACAAGAGTTGGACTGTGATCGGTGTGTGGAACTCTGGTTAATGGGAGCAGAGGGAAGTGTTGGCGCAGCAGGACTTGATTCTAGACAGAAGCACACAGGCCCGAGGAAATATCTGGTACTGGCCTTCACCTCACCCACAGCTATGGGGAGGACATGGGCCGTAGCGCATCTCACCCTGTCGTGTGACATACCCCTAGATAAAAGAGATGGGGTGAGGCCGCTACACGTGGGGGCTCGCGAGTCCGGGATGAAGTGTGTATTGACTTTGAAATTTGGAATGGCTGTGTCTGGACTCTGCTGCCCGGAGGAGTTTCGAGCAGGTCGGCCATGTGATCGGCCAAAGTGCATCCCTGCTCAAAGTCATGGAAATGACCCTAAGACGGGAAAGGCCCATGCGGAGGAGCCAGAAGAGGGAGAAGTCCAGCCGTGTGACGTACTACATGTGGGGGCTTTTACTGCACTGCGCCATGAGGCACCCCGTGACTACACAGTTCGTGGGCGGAGTTTAATGGAAGCCCGCAAAAACTTGCAAGTCGTGGGAGGAGTCTGGCCATGTGGAGGAACTCACGTGGAGACTTTGGCGCGTGGTCAGTGCGTGATGGAGCAGCAAACAGTCGGGATGGCCTCAAGCTCCCCGTGGATTCTGGTTCCCTACCCCACGAAGATGACCACTTTTGCTGCTCCCCTTACAGACACGGGGATAAGACTCAGGCCCCAAGGACAGTTGGCTCTGTACACCTGCAGAGACACGGAGGCCCTCAGCGTGATCTGTCCCGGATGCTCGGGACAGGTGGACAACCTGAAGCCATTCGGGCATTGTGAGGCATGCAAAGAGTTCTTGTTCGAGGTGGAGCCATCCACAGTAAGGCCCCGGGCCCTTCGCCTCAACAGCCTCACAGGTACCGCTACTCCAGAAGGGGAGATCCAGGCTTTTGCGGAGGTTCCCGTACGCACTGACCAGGGCGATGTGACTGCCTAATCAGAGACTGAGAAAGAAAAATCCGAGTTTTCTGCTTCGGTCACCACAGATTCTCTGCTCCCACCTCCGAAGAGGAAAGTCGGCCTGGTGCAGGCCTCCTATAGTCATGGAAGAGCTTCACCCCGTCGCTTTCCTGGCCTGGATGGATCCAGATGGAAGAGTCCTGGACATCCCAGTTCTACAAAAGGTCAGGGTGAGCCAGGGGCTGGTACTGTGGTGGTGGTTGGAGGTGTCGGGGGTCCACAGTCGGTGGAGCCCACTTGGGAGGGTAGTTCCACGTCTAATAGAGACTACCTTCCCGCGGAGATGTATGACACTTCCGACCTAGAGTCACTGTCGGATTGTGGAGATGACGGTGAGATCGATGAACTGTTTCGCCAGAAGGGCTGGGACAAACGTCCATTACCTATGCTACGTGCACCCCAAGATTCACCTATGTCCATAGGAGATAGCATGCCCCGGGCGAAGGCCCCAGAGTCTACGAGGAAGCCTAGTCCTCTGGTTGCTCTTCCACAGTCCACAGTATCACCCGTTTTGTTGGAGGGGAAACAGCGAGCATCACTACGGGCACCGAGAGAAAAGCCATCAGAGGTAGTGAAAGTACCTCGGCACCCGGAGGCCATCGTTCAACCAGGAGAAGGTGAGCGGGATGTCATGCCTCCTTTGGCCAGATTGCAACGACTTTTCTCACAGAGAGTCGCCCGTGAATATGGATGGGAATATCCCTATTTGCCTCGGGACTTACTTTTTGAAGTTGAGGTCATGCGGCAGAGATGGTATGACGACTTAGTTTGGGAAAAGCTCAAAGTGCCTCATGCCCGGCGATACTTGTCCTGTTCGCCCACTGTGTCGAAAAAGTTCAAGGACTGCAGAGCAGACTGGATGCTGGGGCGTCACATTCATGCGGACAAGGTGCTAATTTGCAGAAAAGATGGAGAAGATGTTGACTATTCGATTGAGGTTTTCAACAAGCATCTGAAGCCCTTGTTCTTGCCTGACCCGAGGTTCTATTTGTGAGGAGAGACTCACTTGTTTGTTTTTCTTTCCTGCAACTTTCTGGAAGTGTTATTGCCGGAACATCTGAACTGTACCCTGGTTTTTTATTTGGGTTTTGTTTTTCTACTCTTTGGAGGGATGAGAGCAGTTTTTGTTCGTTCTCTCTTCTTTCATTAAAAAAAAAAGGGGACAGAGACTTTGGGGGTAGAATCAGTGTAGGAACGCAGGAAGAATGAAGATTTCACCAAGTGTCATTACCGCGGCACAGTCACCAGGTGGCAGTGTTGTGCAACGGCTATTTGTTTTTTTCACATTCGCATCACTTTACTCATTGGAGCGAATGGGTCTATCGGCTGATGGACCCATTGATTCCAAATTAACACAAAATGTTAGGATGTTGTGTTTTCTTTTTGTTTCCCTTCTGCAGGAGATTCATCCGTCAAGACTGCTGAGTATGGGGTGGTTCTTAGACAGTGAAGGGAGGGATTGTATATGTGTACATGTTAGATGGTTTTATGGAAAAGTTTTATTATGTTATATTTCCCTTCCCCTTTGAGAAGGTCTTGGCACAAACAGGATTTACATTTTTAGGGATAGCCTCTGGGGTCAGGCTTATGTCGCCACTCCATGGGAGACATGGGTTTGCACCAGACGCTGGGGACCAGCGTCAAATCACAGAGGGGAGTGTGTAGCGGGGTCCTTAAAATTGGTTGGGATACACCCAAGTGTGTAAATTATGAGAATTGGACCATTTGTATTCGTGGAGGACTGGGTGGTGTATTATTCTCCTTGGCCGGTGGGTGGCGGGGTACCCACAGGCTCAAGGTAGAGTCACCACCACAGTGCTACCCTTTTTGTCCCTTTCCGGAGATGGTACGGCGAGGGCGGGGAACCTGCCTTGGTGTCGATGGGAGGAGATAAAAGGGGGAGACGCCTTAACCACGAGGTCTTCGGGGATCTTCTCTTAGCGCGCCCAGGCACCTTAGGCCTGGGTGCGGGCGGTTCGGAGTTCCGGCTCAGGTGCCCTAGGCCTGACCGGGATGGAGTTGGAGTCCATCCCAGGCACCTTCAGCCTGGGGTGAGGTACTAAACCAGGAGGCCTGGGGCCCAGTAACTTCGACTGGGTCCCGCGAGGGTGGAGAAGTCCGAGGGTCCCTGAAGTGGATGGGGCCCATGTCTGAGATGAGGAGGCCGGGGAGGTTACCCATTCGGAGAGTCTGGAGCAGCATCAACCCAGTGATGGATGGGCTTCTGGTAACTCCCTTGGAGGGACATCTTCCCCTGACAGGGGCCGCAACGCAGCGAAGGTACTCCTATCTATGTTCTCTTGAGTCGCTGGTAGAGACTCTCAAGTTCTAAGTCCTTTC
The DNA here is from genome assembly GCA_029206835.1 of Rana muscosa. Taxonomy (NCBI): domain Eukaryota; kingdom Metazoa; phylum Chordata; class Amphibia; order Anura; family Ranidae; genus Rana; species Rana muscosa. The sequence goes on along the minus strand of CM055118.1, from coordinate 360,781,259 downwards.
TAGCTAAGGCTATAGTAACCGCTGGCGAGATCGCAGTGGTTTAGCTGACAACCAGGATAGTGCCTCGACCTGCTCATCCCCTGTATCAAAATGTTATCAAGTCGCAACCAGTTGGCTACTGAAGCACTGTTTATTGTGAGATATGTAATAAAACAAGTGTTGGACTGTGATCGGTGTGTGGAACTCTGGTTAATGGGAGCAGAGGGAAGTGTTGGCGCAGCAGGACTTGATTCTAGACAGAAGCACACAGGCCCGAGGAAATATCTGGTACTGGCCTTCACCTCACCCACAGCTATGGTGAGGACATGGGCCGTAGCGCATCTCACCCTGTCGTGTGACATACCCCTAGATAAAAGAGATGGGGTGAGGCCGCTACACGTGGGGGCTCGCGAGTCCGGGATGAAGTGTGTATTGACTTTGAAATTTGGAATGGCTGTGTCTGGACTCTGCTGACCGGAGGAGTTCCGATCAGGTCGGCCATGTGATCGGCCAAAGTGCATCCCTGCTCAAAGTCGTGGAAATGACCCTAAGACGGGAAAGGCCCATGCGGAGGAGCGAGAAGAGGGAGAAGTCCAGCCGTGTGACGTACTACATGTGGGGGCTTTTACTGCACTGCGCCATTAGGCACCCCGTGACTACACAGTTCGTGGGCGGCGTTTGATGGAAGCCCGCAAAAACGTGCAAGTCGTGGGAGGAGTCTGGCCATGTGGAGGAACTCACGTGGAGACTTTGGCGCATGGTCAGTGCGTGATGAAGCAGCAAACAGTCGGGATGGCCTCAAGCTCCCCGTGGATTCCGGTTCCCTACCTTACGAAGATGACTACTTTTGCTGCTCCCCTTACAGACAAGGGGATAAGACTCAGGCCCCGAGGACAGTTGGCTCTGTACACCTGCAGAGACACGGAGGCCCTCTGCGTGATCTGTCCCGGATGCTCGGGACTGGTGGTCCACCTGAAGCCATTCGGGCATTGTGAGGCATGCAAAAAGTTCTTGTTCGAGGTGGAGCCATCCACAGTAAGGCCCCGGGCCCTTCGCCTCAACAGCCTCACAGGAACCGCTACTCTGGAAGGGGAGATCCAGGCCTTTGCGGAGGTTCCCGTACGCACTGACCAGGGCGATGTGACTGCACAATCAGAGACTGAGAAAGAAAAATCAGAGGATGCAGCTTCGGTCACCACAGATTCTCTGCTCCCGCCTCCGAAGAGGAAAGTCGGCCTGGTGCAGGCCTCCTATAGTCGTGGAAGAGCTTCACTCCGTCGCTTGCCTGGCCTGGATGGATCCGGATGGAAGAGTCCTGGACATCCCAGTTCTACAAAAGTTCAGTGTGTGCCAGGGGCTGGGACTGTGGTGGTGGTTGGAGGTGTCGGGGGTCCACAGTCGGTGGAGCCTGCTTGGGAGGGTAGTTCCACGTCTACTAGAGACTACCTTCCCGTGGAGATGTATGACACTTCCGACCTAGAGTCACTGTCGGATTGTGGAGATGACGGTGAGATCGATGAACTGTTTCACCACAAGGGCTGGGACAAACGTCCATTACCTATGCTACGTGCACCCCAAGATTCACCTATGTCCATAGGAGATAGCACGCCCCGGGCGGAGGCCCCAGAGTCTACGAGAAAGCCTAGTCCTCTGGTTGCTCTTCCACAGTCCACAGTATCACCCATTTTGTTGGCGGGGAAACAGCGAGCATCACTACGGGCACCGAGAGAAAAGCCATCAGAGGTAGTGAAAGTACCTCGGCACCCGGAGGCCATCGTTCAACCAGGAGAAGGTGAGCGGGATGTCATGCCTTCTTTGGCCAGATTGCAACGACTTTTCTCACAGAGAGTCGCCCGTGAATATGGATGGGAATATCCCTATTTGCCTTGGGACTTACTTTTTGAAGTTGAGGTCATGCGGCAGAGATGGTATGACGACTTCGTTTGGGAAAAGCTCAAAGTGCCATATGCCCGGCGATACTTGTCCTGTTCGCCCACTGTGTCGAAAAAGTTCAAGGACTGCAGAGCAGACTGGATGCTGGGGCGTCACATTCATGCGGACAAGGTGCTAATTTGCAGAAAAGATGGAGAAGATGTTGACTATTCGATTGAGGTTTTCGACAAGCATCTGAAGCCCTTGTTCTTGCCTGACCCGAGGTTCTATTTGTGAGGAGAGACTCACTTGTTTGTTTTTCTTTCCTGCAACTTTCTGGAAGTGTTATTGCCGGAACATCTGAACTGTACCCTGGTTTTTTATTTGGGTTTTGTTTTTCTACTCTTTGGAGGGATGAGAGCAGTTTTTGTTCGTTCTCTCTTCTTTCATTAAAAAAAAAAAGGGGACAGAGACTTTGGGGGTAGAATCAGTGTAGGAACGCAGGAAGAATGAAGATTTCACCAAGTGTCATTACCGCGGCACAGTCACCAGGTGGCAGTGTTGTGCAACGGCTGTTTGTTTTTTTCACATTCGCATCACTTTACTCATTGGAGCGAATGGGTCTATCGGCTGATGGACCCATTCATTCCAAATTAACACAAAATGTTAGGATGTTGTGTTTTCTTTTTGTTTCCCTTCTGCAGGAGATTCATCCGTCAAGACTGCTGAGTATGGGGTGGTTCTTAGACAGTGAAGGGAGGGATTGTATATGTGTACATGTTAGATGGTTTTATGGAAAAGTTTTATTATGTTATATTTCCCTTCCCCTTTGAGAAGGTCTTGGCACAAACAGGATTTACATTTTTAGGGATAGCCTCTGGGGCCAGGCTTATGTCGCCACTCCATGGGAGACATGGGTTTGCACCAGACGCTGGGGACCAGCATCAAATCACAGAGGGGAGTGTGTAGCGGGGTCCTTAAAATTGGTTGGGATTCACCCAAGTGTGTAAATTATGAGAATTGGACCATTTGTATTCGTGGAGGACTGGGTGGAGTATTATTCTCCTTGGCCGGTGGGTGGCGGGGTACCCACAGGCTCAAGGTAGAGTCACCACCACAGTGCTACCCTTTTTGTCCCTTTCCGGAGATGGTACGGCGAGGGCGGGGAACCTGCCGTGGTGTCGATGGGAGGAGATAAAAGGGGGAGACGCCTTAACTACGAGGTCTTCGGGGATCTTCTCTTCGCGCGCCCAGGCACCTTAGGCCTGGGTGCGGGCGGTTCGGAGTTCCGGCTCAGGTGCCCTAGGCCTGACCGGGATGGAGTTGGAGTCCATCCCAGGCACCTTCAGCCTGGGGTGAGGTACTAAACCAGGAGGCCTGGGGCCCAGTAACTTCGACTGGGTCCCGCGAGGGTGGAGAAGTCCGAGGATCCCTGAAGTGGATGGGGCCCATGTCTGAGGTGAGGAGGCCGGGGAGGTTACCCATTCGGAGAGTCTGGAGCAGCATCAACCCAGTGATGGATGGGCTTGAGGTCATGCGGCAGAGATGGTATGACGACTTCGTTTGGGAAAAGCTCAAAGTGCCTCATGCCCGGCGATACTTGCCCTGTTCGCCCACTGTGTCGAAAAAGTTCAAGGACTGCAGAGCAGACTGGATGCTGGGGCGTCACATTCATGCGGACAAGGTGCTAATTTGCAGAAAAGATGGAGAAGATGTTGACTATTCGATTGAGGTTTTCGACAAGCATCTGAAGCCCTTGTTCTTGCCTGACCCGAGGTTCTATTTGTGAGGAGAGACTCACTTGTTTGTTTTTCTTTCCTGCAACTTTCTGGAAGTGTTATTGCCGGAACATCTGAACTGTACCCTGGTTTTTTATTTGGGTTTTGTTTTTCTACTCTTTGGAGGGATGAGAGCAGTTTTTGTTCGTTCTCTCTTCTTTCATAAAAAAAAAAAAGGGGACAGAGACTTTGGGGGTAGAATCAGTGTAGGAACGCAGGAAGAATGAAGATTTCACCAAGTGTCATTACCGCGGCACAGTCACCAGGTGGCAGTGTTGTGCAACGGCTGTTTGTTTTTTTCACATTCGCATCACTTTACTCATTGGAGCGAATGGGTCTATCGGCTGATGGACCCATTCATTCCAAATTAACACAAAATGTTAGGATGTTGTGTTTTCTTTTTGTTTCCCTTCTGCAGGAGATTCATCCGTCAAGACTGCTGAGCAGGCTCAAGGTAGAGTCACCACCACAGTGCTACCCTTTTTGTCCCTTTCCGGAGATGGTACGGCGAGGGCGGGGAACCTGCCGTGGTGTCGATGGGAGGAGATAAAAGGGGGAGACGCCTTAACCACGAGGTCTTCGGGGATCTTCTCTTCGCGCGCCCAGGCACCTTAGGCCTGGGTGCGGGCAGTTCGGAGTTCCGGCTCAGGTGCCCTAGGCCTGACCGGGATGGAGTTGGAGTCCATCCCAGGCACCTTCAGCCTGGGGTGAGGTACTAAACCAGGAGGCCTGGGGCCCAGTAACTTCGACTGGGTCCCGCGAGGGTGGAGAAGTCCGAGGGTCCCGGAAGTGGATGGGGCCCATGTCTGAGGTGAGGAGGCCGGGGAGGTTACCCATTCGGAGAGTCTGGAGCAGCATCAACCCAGTGACGGATGGGCTTCTGGTAACTCCCTTGGAGGGACATCTTCCCCTGACAGGGGCCGCAACGCAGCGAAGGTACTCCTATCTATGTTCTCTTGAGTCGCTGGTAGAGACTCTCAAGTTCTATGTCCTTTCTAGCTAAGGCTATAGTAACCGCTGGCGAGATCGCAGTGGTTTAGCTGACAACCAGGATAGTGCCTCGACCTGCTCATCCCCTGTATCAAAATGTTATCAAGTCGCAACCAGTTGGCTACTGAAGCACTGTTTATTGTGAGATATGTAATAAAACAAGTGTTGGACTGTGATCGGTGTGTGGAACTCTGGTTAATGGGAGCAGAGGGAAGTGTTGGCGCAGCAGGACTTGATTCTAGACAGAAGCACACAGGCCCGAGGAAATATCTGGTACTGGCCTTCACCTCACCCACAGCTATGGGGAGGACATGGGCCGTAGCGCATCTCACCCTGTCGTGTGACATACCCCTAGATAAAAGAGATGGGGTGAGGCCGCTACAAAAGCAAATCTTAACTTTTTTAATTTCAGGCTAATTTTAGGGAGCAATTTTAGCAGGATGAGATTTCCGGAGTATGGGGGCTACAACCTAGATAGATGTTTATCTTATTCTATAATGATTCAGATTCAAAAATGTGCTTTACAAAACCTATGAATTCTTCTGCTAAAGGTCCTCACAGTGTGGCACGTCGGGCTTGTGCCACTGTTTAATGACAGTCTGGGCCATTATTTTGCTTGCTTCCCCGAAAACCTGGCCCAGACCGCCGTTTTAAACATTGGCATGGTCCAGAACTGCCACAATAGATAATGATAAAGATAACCATACGAAAAGCAAGGTTTCATATACAGTTACACATTTATAGAAAGATAGAAAGCCATGCATGTTTTAACACTGAGAGAAAACATATAGAACAGGGTCATCACAAGCAGTGTTTCTTAACTCCAGTCCTCAAGTATACCAAAATTTTAATTTTTCAGGATTTCTCTTAGGCTGGCCATAGATGGTTCAAATCTTGGATAATTCAGCAGGAACTGGCCGAGATTCTAACCGTGTATGGCTGAATGTACCAAGCTGATCGATCAACTGATAGATTTTACTTGCAATTATCACTAGTGGCTGATATAGCCTCTAGCAATAATCACTCTCTTCTCCCACCAGGGATGGCTTTACCCTCCCCACCCTGCCGGGAGAATACAATGTCTCAATGGGTGGAATGTCTGTGTTGATGGGGGAATTGTGCAATTTTTTTTTACTGCAACCAGTGGTTGCAGGAAGGAAATGTCCTCTGTCTATGGCCTGCCTTACATAAAATAGTTGTGTCATGTACTTATGCCGCGTACACACGATCATTTTTCCCGTCGGGAAAAATGAAATTTTTTCCTTTGGACGAGAAAAACGATCGTCTGTGGGCTTTTTGCCGTTTTTCCCGACGGGAAAAACGGCATTAATCACGATGAGAAAAATTAGAACATGTTCTAATTTTTCTCATCGTTTTTTCCAGCATTTTTTTCCGCGGCAGTTTTCCCATAGGGAATCACTGCCACGGAGCCCACACACGGTCGTTTTTCTCGACAAAGAAAAAAATGACGGGAAAAACGGTCGTGTGTGGGGGAACATGCCGTTCCCCGTTTTTCATTTTTTTTTCATGTCGTGATTCACGGCGGTGTTTTCACCGCCGTGAATCACGATCGTGTGTACGCGGCATTAGGGGTTCTTACCTACAGGGGATTCTCATTACATCACTTGTGAAAGTTAAAAGAAGACCTAAAAATGAACCTGTTGGGGGAACTTGAATGGAGACAATTTCTTCTATAACTAAATGTGATCCATGTATGGCCCTGTAGGCACCACCCAGGCTTAAAGATGTAAATGTAAAAATCAATTGAGCCGTGTGGAAAATTGTTGGACAAACAGTGATTATTATAATACAGAATACTACATAGACACAATAATAAATCTACATCTATAACTTAAACTTAATCCATAAAATGAATAAAACTTGTGTAAAATATATGTGCAGACATATAATACAAATCTAAACTTGTCCATGTGCCTCTTGTGCAAATAAATCCAATCAAAAAGTGTCCACAACAATGTGATGTTTGTTCTTCCCACCACTAATTCACAACCGTGCAGCAAAATTCATTTCAAATGGTCTCTCACCAGATAGGAAGACCCTTAAATATTATCAGATCATGGAAGGCTGAATATGATATTGCAAAAAGGCCACAAAAAGGCTTACCTTATGATGTGACGGGTGACCCCGCCCCCTCATACGTCATGGGGGGTTTGTGTGGAGTGGAGACTGGAGGAGACTGCAGCGCTGGACATCAGATCACCACGGGAAATATAGAACAACGCTGGACAGACTGGATTACATCGCTGGAATGGGTTTTTTATTTTTTATTTTTTTTATTTTTAATAAAGGACCAACTGTGTCTGTGTGTTTTTTTAATTTTTTTTTACACTTTCTTTGTAAAATGGTAGGGGTACAATATACCCCTTACCAATTCACATAGGGGGGCTGGGATCTGGGGGTCCCCTTTGTTAAAGGGGTCTTCCAGATTCCGATAAGGCCCCCGCCCGCAGACCCCCACAACCACCGGGCAAGGGTTGTGGGGATGAGGCCCTTGTCCCCATCAACATGGGGACATGGTGCTTTGAGGGGTCACAGACCCCCAAAGCATCCTCCCCATGTTGAGGTCATGTGGCTTTTCTCTGTTTTGCCGGGAGCCGACAATTCATTATAGCCACGAGTATACTATACACCCCCCCCCCCCCCAGGTACGAAATTGAAAGGAATATTTCACTTTTATTGTTTCACTTTAAGCATTATTAAAATCACTGCTCCCGAAAAAAACTGCAGTTTTTAAAACTTTTTTTTGCATTGATACATGTCCCCTGGGGCAGGACCCGGGTCCCCAAACCCTTTTTAGGACAATAACTTGCATATTAGCCTTGATAATTTGCACTTTTGATTTTGAACGTTCAAATCCATTGTATTTAATAGGGTTCTAAATTTTGCGCAAACTTTAGGTCTGTTCGCAGGTTCTGGTGCGAACCGAACCGGGGGGGGGGGGGGGGTGTTAGGCTCATGCCTATAGTATACAAGACTTAAGGCTAGTATAAGGCTTATAATGTATTTATGTTAATCTATCTATCTCTTTCTCCTTCTCTTTCTCCTTCTCTATCTCTCCGTATCTCTAATTTTCTTAAAGATGCATACACAATGGGGGTTATTTACTAAAGGCAAATCCACTGAAAGTGCAATTGGAAGTGCAGTCGCTGTAGATCTGAGGTGGGCATGCAAGGAAAATAAAAAACAGCATTTTAGCTTGCACATGATTGGATGATAAAATCAGCAGAGCTTCCCCTCATTGCAGCTCTTCCCCACCGATCTACAGCGACTGCAATTCTGAGTGAACTTTCAAGTGCACTTGCAGTGCACTTGTAGTGCAGAGTAGATTTGTCTTTAGTAAAAAAAACAAAAACAATGCTTTTAATATATTTTTAGATAGCAATTAACGCAATGAACTTTTCTATTGTGTTAAAGCTGTAGTCTACAAGAGGTAAGGTTTGCCGGTATTGTATTAATGTTAATGTCTGCTTTGCATATTCAAAAAATATAAATTACAAAGACGACAAACATTGTATTGCATTGTATTGACATGATGACGCTATTGTCCTATATTGTATTATGATAGTCTTGATAAAACTTTTAATTATTTTGGTCTTTTTTATCCAGAGTAAACTAATGAATCATCTTGGGTATCTCTAACATTACACTTGCTATTTCTGTGTCAGTTTATTAAACTCTTGCACCTAGGTATTCCCATCGATGAGACTGGCAGGCTCTCTTGTTTATTCATCAGCCATACACTGGAAATTGTCCCTTGTCTGGATGTTCACCTTGATGAGGTGTCGGGGGCTTTGTACGTCTCAATACATTCATTATCTCTTGTCTTTCCCAGGACATCTATTCTCTTGTTGAATCAGTAAAATCAAATTTTAACTTTTAATAAAATCAGTTATATGTAAAGAGAATTTACCACTTAAGGTAAATCCAATACAAATATAGATTTAAATATATCAGCAATACAAACAAGTTAAAGTAACATAAATAAAATTTAGGTTTGACTATTAACAAAATAAACCTTATGCTAATATTCTGTGACTGCTGATACTGCAAAGTATTATTATAAATGTTTTAAATTATTGATAGTATATTTTGTTGTAATTTTAAACTAATAACAATAATACAAATACATACAGCTTTTACGGACCAAGAAAAAAGGACCACAGCCAAAGTAAATAACAATTCAAGTGCTGGAAGAATGGCGATATCTTGGGGCTAAACCAAAGTTGTATATAAACCCAAAAACAAAAATGTTGCATATTGTTGTTTACCAGAAGTATAACTAAAGGCAAAACTTTTTTTTAGTTTTTGGACAGAGTGGAGATGGTCAGGTTTTTTATTGCAGTCTGTGTCCCTGTTAGGGAGATTTACTTTCTTTATTTGTCTTGTTTACCATTATTATCATAAGTCAAAGAAAAAAAAACACCACATTTTGAGTTGTGTTCAGAAAAGTTATAGAGGGAAAATCCTCCGAAGGGGACACTCGTTCTGGTGAACTGGAGGTACCCAAGGAATTCATTTAATTTGCAGGGATTACCTCTCACTTCCTGTTATGGGACAAGAAGTGAAGGTAAATTCTCCCAATGATACACAGGTGGCAAAAAATAAACTGACAGGGGTTATAACCCTTCTTTACTCTATTTAATATATTAAAAAAGTTTTCACTTTAGTTCTACTTTAAATGTGGAAGCTAAATTAGTTTTACTTTTTTCAGGATTTTTTTTTCTTTATTTTCATTTATTTATTAAGAAAGCAAATCTTAACTTTTTTTAATTTCAGGATAACTTTAGGGAGCAATTTTAGCAGGATGAGAATTCCGGAGTATGGGGGCTACAAACTAGATAGATGTTTATCTTATTCTATAATGATTCAGATTCAAACATGTGCTTCACAGAACCTCAGATTTTTTCTGCCAAAGGTCTTCATATGACACTTCAGGCCTGTGCCACTGTTTAAAATGACAGTCTGGGCCAGGTTTTCTGGGAAGCAAGCACACACCATGAGACATTAGTGTGCTTGCTTCCCAGGAAACCTGGCCCAGGCTGCCATTTTAAACATTGGCATGGACCAGAACTGCCACAATAGATAATGATAAAGATAACCATAGGAACAGCAAGGTTTCATATACAGTTACACATTTATAGAAATCCAGAAAACCATGTATTTTTAAAACTGAGAGAAAACATAGAATAGGGTCATCACAAACAGTGTTTCTTAACTGCAGTCCTCAAATATCCCAAAATTTAAATTTTTCAGGATTTCTCTTAGGCTGGCAATAGACGGTTCGTATCTTGGATGGTTCAGCAGGAACTGGCCGAGATTCGAATCCTGTATGGGCAGGCTGAATGTACCAAGCTGATCAATCAATAAACTTGGGTACAACCAGCCTGACAGATTTTACTTGTGATTATCACTAGTGGCTGCTATAGCCTCTGGCAATATTCACTGTCTTCTCCCACCGGGGAAGGAATTTCCCTCTGTCTATGGCCTGCCTTACATAAAATAGTTGTGTCATGTACTTGGGGTTCTTACCTATCAGGGATTCTCATTACATCACTTGTGAAAGTTAAAAGAAATCCTAAAAATTAACCTGTACTTGAATGGAGACCATTTCTGCTATAATTGAATGTGAACCATGTATTTTTATTGTTTCAGTTTAAGCGTTATTAAAATCACTGCTCCTGAAAAAACGTCAGTTTTTAAAACTGTTTTTTGCATTGATACATCAGGGCCCCGGTCCCCATGCCATTTTTTTCAATGATTTTTATCTATACTGCCGGAATCCGACAATACATCACAGCCGTGAGCAATTTTAAATGAGATTTTTTACTTTAGAAATGTAATTTTGTTGTGGTATTGTTCTAAACACGGGGAAAATTTGCTACTTTACAGGCATACTAAGGACACCCCCCAGGCACAATATTTAAAGGGATATTTCATTTTTGTTTTTTCACCTTAAGCATTATTAAAATCACTGCTCCTCAAAAAGGCAGTTTTAAAAACTTTTTTTTGCATTGATACATGTCCCCTGGGGCAGGACCCGGGTCCCCGAACACTTTCTATGGCAATAACTTGCATACAAGCCTTTAAAATGAGAACTTTTGGTTTTTCATGTTATTGTCCCATAGATTTGCCGCAAACACTGCATAATGTTCGCTGTTCAGCGAACAGGCGAACACCAGATGTTCGAGTCGAACTTACGGTCGACTTGAACATCGGGATCATCCCTACCCAACAAAGGGGGCTCTCTGAGTGTTTAGTGCATTTAGCAGCTCAATGCCTGGGACTGTGCCTGGAAGAGGCTGAAGACTGTGACTCTCTCTAGGGGGAGAGAACAGATGAAAAGTGTTCTCTTCATTTTCTGAGCTGATATTCATTATTATTAGCACTTGTACTGGTACACATATACAGTATATGTTTGTTTATCGTGGAGTAATCACACATCATTTAATTGCAGCATGCACTATCTTTACAAGGCATCTAATATGGTCCCTAACCCATCTAAGCTTTTTGCCCTTGTACATCAGAATCACGTTTTTGAATACCTGATTTCTTTAGATTCTGTTAAGCATACCATATTTGTGGCTTCATGGCAAATTTTGGGTTTGACTGATATAAACTTTAACCTGTACCATTTACTCACCTACAATGCTGTGAAAAAGCATTTGTCCCCTTTCTGATTTTTTTTTTTGCATATTTGTCACACTTAAATGATTAAATGACAAAAAAATATATATTATTACACAAAGATAACCTGAGTAAATACACAATTCAGTTTTTGAATGATGGTTTCATTTATTAAGGCAAAAAAGCTGTCCAAACCCGCCTGGCTTTATGTGAAAAGTAATTGCCCCCTAAACCTAATAACTGGTTGTGCCACCCTTGGCGGCAACAACTGCAATCAAGCATTTGCGATAACTGCCAATGAGTCTTTCACATTGCTGTGGAGCAATTTTGGCCCACTCTTCTTTGCAGAATTGTTTTAATTCAGCCAGATTGGAGGGTTTTCGAGCATGAAAGGTCATGATTAGGGTTGAGCGAACCCGAGCTATAAAGTTCGGGTTTGTACCGGACTTTTGGGTTTTTGGTACCTGACCCGAACCCGAACCCAAACAATGTACTGTATGTTTGGGTTCGGTGTTCGGCAATGTAATGGCGCATTTTAAAATGCTGCAGGGCAGCCAATCAACATTTGTTTAACTCGTGCACCCTTAGAAGTCATCACAGCCATGCCTACTAATGGCATGGCTGTGATTGGCCAGTGAAGCATGTGACCCAGCCTCTATATAAGCTAGAGGCACATAGCACAGCACGTCACTCTGCTTCAGTTAGTGTAGGGAAAGGTTTCTGCTGCTGCTGCTTTGAGGGAGAGAATTAGATAGGAGTCCTGATTCAGAAATCAAATTACTCAGCGATCTACCTTGCTTTTGTTGTGTGGGTGCAGTGCACAATCTTTTTATCCTGCCCTGAGCCCAGTGCCAGAGAAAAGATAACTTTTATCCGTCTGTTAGTTAGGTTGGCTTTGGCGGGCATTTTATGCAAGCTCAGTGCACCAGCACTGCATATGTTACTGTGAGATACACACTTTAGATACTGTTCTACTATTCTGCTATTAAAAAAATAAAATAGGGCATAACAAAAAAATTGCTGCATTTTCTGCATATCTGTACGTGTGAGATACACACTTTAGATACTGTTCTCCTATTCTGCTCTTCAAAAAAATAATAATTTAGAGCAAAAATATTTTTTTGGGTGCGTTTTCTGCCCCAAAAATTTTTTGGGCTGCATTTTCTGCATATCTGTACGTGTGAGATACACACTTTAGATACTGTTCTCCTATTCTGCTCTTCAAAAAAATTATAATTTAGGGCAAAAAAAAAATATTTGGTGCGTTTTCTGGGCAAAAAATGTTTTATGGTGCATTTTCTGCATATCTGTACGTGTGAGATACACACTTTAGATACTGTTCTCCTATTCTGCTCTTCAAAAAAATAATAACTTAGGGCAAAAAAAGATTTTGGTGCGTTTTCTGGGCAAAAAAAAAAATTTGGGTGCATTTTCTGCATATCTGTACGTGTGAGATACACACTTTAGATACTGTTCTCCTATTCTGCTATTTCAAAAAAGAATAATTTAGGGCAAAAAAATAATTTTTGGTGCGTTTTCTGCCCAAAAAAACATTTTGGTGCATTTTCTGCATATCTGTGCGTACGGAAGAGGCGGTGGTCGCACAGAGCCACCAGCACAGCAGAATAGGGAGCAGGGTGCAAAAGCGGAACGTCCATCCCCTAGACAGTACACCTGTACACTTTAGGTACTGTTCTCCTATTCTGCTCTTCAAATAAATAATAACTTGGGGCAAAAATATATTTTTTTGGTGCGTTTTCTGCCCCAAAAAATTATTTGGGCAGAAACGCACCCAAATGTTTTATTTGGGTGCATTTTCTGCATATCTTGACGTGTGAGATACACACTTTAGATACTGTTCTCCTATTCTGCTATTCCAAAAAATAATAATTTAATAATAAAAAAGGAGTTCCCTAGCGTGGCAGTTCTTCAGACAATGTGCTGATGACAAGACACGAGTGGTTTGCACGCTGTGCAATCAGAGCCTGAAGCGAGGCATAAATGTTCTCAACCTGACCACAACCTGCAGGACCAGGCATCTAAGTGCAAAGCACGAGCTGCAGTGGAGTAGACACCTCAAAAACCAAGAAAGGTCTCTGGCTCCTCATGCTTCCTCTTCTGCTGCAGTCTCGGCCTCTTCTTCATCCACCTCTGTAGTGACAGTGGCACCTGCCACCCCGCAAACAGAGGATCTGCCAGCAACACTACTAGGGAGCAGGGTGCAAAAGCGGAACGTCCGTCCCCTAGACAGTACACCTGTACACTTTAGATACTGTTCTCCTATTCTGCTCTTCAAATTAATAATAACTTGGGGCAAAAATATTTTTTTGGGTGCGTTTTCTGGCCAAAAAAAATATTTGGGCAGAAAACGCACCAATTTTTTTTATTTGGGTCCATTTTCTGCATATCTTGACGTGTGAGATACACACTTTAGATACTGTTCTCCTATTCTGCTATTCCAAAAAATAATAATTTAGGGCAAAAAATTGATTTTGGTGCGTTTTCAGCCCAAACAAATTTTTGGGGTGCATTTTCTGCATATCTGTACGTGTGAGATACACACTTTAGATACTGTTTTCCTATTCTACTCTTCAAAAAAAAAAAAATTAGGGCAAAAAAAAATCTTTGGTGTGTTTTCTGCATATCTGTACCTGTGAGATACACCCTTTAGATACTGTTGCTATATTCTGCTTTTCAAAAAACACCCATTTAGGGCAAGATCCTAAATTTCAGAAATATGAGGAGACCGTCAAATAAGGGACGTGGCCCCGGTCGTGGTGCTGCTGGTGGAGTTCCTGTTGCAGGGAGAGGACATGGTCAATCTGTGCCAGCTACACGCACAAGTGAAACACCTTCCTCAGGTAAGAGTAGGCGACAGAGCCTGCAGAGGTATTTGGTCGAGCCTAATGCGGCTCTACGAATTTTGAGGCCAGGCCCAGGACAAGTACAGGCGATAGTAGATTGGGTTGCTGACAGCTCCTCCAGTTCCTTCACATTGTCTCCCACCCAGTCTACTGCTGAAAGCTCAGAGTTGGCACCTGCAGCCGATGTCCATCAGTCTTTCACCTCACCCCCTTGCAAATCAGACAAGCAGTCTGAGCCCCAAGTCATGCAGCAGTCTCTTCTGCTTTTTGATGACTCTGTTAGCAGGGTTTCCCAGGGCCATCCACCTAGCCCTGCCCCAGAAGTGGAAGAGATTGATTGCACTGATGCCCAACCACTTATGTTTCAAGATGAGTACATGGGAGGACCATCACAGCATGTCTCGGATGATGAAGAAACACAGGTGCCAACTGCTGCTGCTTTTGTGCAGACCGACAAGGAGGGCAGGGGTGAAGACTGGGTGGAAGATGATGTGGAGGACGATGAGGTCCTCGAATCCACATGGAATCAACGTGATGCAGGTGACCTGTGTAGTTCGGAGGAAGAGGCGGTGGTCGCACAGAGCCACCAGCACAGCAGAAGAGGGAGCAGGGTGCAAAAGCGGAGTGTCCGTCCCCTAGAAAGTACGCTTGCTACTGCCCAATGCAGCATGGGACCGAGCACACCAAAGCCAGGTCCAAGGAGTTCCCTAGCGTGGCAGTTCTTCAGACAATGTGCTGATGACAAGACACGAGTGGTTTGCATGCTGTGCAATCAGAGCCTGAAGCGAGGCATAAACGTTCTCAACCTGAGCACAACCTGCATGACCAGGCATCTAAGTGCAAAGCACGAGCTGCAGTGGAGTAGACACCTCAAAAACCAAGAAAGGTCTCTGGCTCCTCCTGCTTCCTCTTCTGCTGCAGTCTCGGCCTCTTCATCCACCTCTGTAGTGACAGTGGCACCTGCCACCCCACAAACAGAGGATCTGCCAGCAACACTACCACCTGGGTCACCAACCATCTCCACAATGTCTCATGGAAGCGTTCAGCTCTCTATCTCCCAAACACTGGAGCGGAAGAGGAAGTACCCCCCTACCCACCCATGATCCCTGGCCCTGAATGCCAGCATTTCAAAATTCCTGGCCTTTGAAATGCTGTCATTCCATCTGGTGGAGACGCAGAGTTTTTAAAAGCCTGATGGCATTGGCTGTCCCACAGTACGTTGTGCCCAGCCACCACTACTTTTCCAGGCGAGCCATCCCTTCCCTGCACAACCAAGTGGGGGACAAAATCAGGTGTGCACTGCGCAACGTCATCTGTGGCAAGGTCCACCTAACTATGGATACGTGGTCAGTAAGCATGGTCAGGGACATTATATCTCCCTAACAGCACACTGGGTAAATGCAGTGGTGGCTGGGCCTGAGGCAGATAGCAGTTTGGCGCATGTCCTTCCACCACCGAGGATTGCAGGGCGCTTCAGTTTGTCTCCTGTTGCTAACTCCTCCTTCTCTGCTTCCTCATCCTCTACCGCCTCCTCATCCGGTCAACATAACACCTTCACCACCAACTTCAGCACAGCCAGGGGTAAACGACAGCAGGCAGTTTTAAAACATTCCTGTTTGGGGGAAAAATGCCACACCGCGCAGGAGTTGTGGAGGGACATGGAACAACAGACCGATGAGGGGTTGGTGGCAGTGAGCCTCAAGCCTGGCCTGGTGGTGTGCGATAATGGGCGAAATCTCGTAGCAGCTCTGGGCCTAGCCGGTTTGACGCACATCCCTTGCCTGGCGCATGTGCTGAATTTGGTGGTGCAGGGGTTCCTTAAAAATTACCCTGATATGCCAGAGCTGCTGCAGAAAGTGCGGGCCGTCTGTGCGCACTTTCAGCGTTCTCACCCTGCTGCGGCTTGCCTGTCAGCGCTGCAGCGTAACTTCGGCCTTCCCGCTCACCGCCTAATATGTGACGTGCGCACAAGGTGGAACTCCACCTTGCATAGGCTGGCCAGACTGTGCGAGCATCAGCAGGCGATAGTGGAGTTTCAGCTGCAGCACTCACGCGTGAGTCACTCTGCGGAACAGCACCACTTCACCACCAATAACTGGGCCTCCATGCGAGACCTGTGTGGCTTGTTGCGCTGTTTTGAG
Organism: Rana muscosa; assembly: GCA_029206835.1. Classification (NCBI taxonomy): domain Eukaryota; kingdom Metazoa; phylum Chordata; class Amphibia; order Anura; family Ranidae; genus Rana; species Rana muscosa. The sequence continues at coordinate 360,764,990 of CM055118.1, read as the reverse complement.
TACTCCACCAACATGGCCAGTGCCGATGATGCCGTTCTCAGCGTTACCATCCCAGTTCTATGCCTCCTTGAAAAAAACACTTCGGGTGATAATGGAAGAGGATGTGGCACAGGAGGAGGAGGAGGAGGAAGAGGGATCATTTACAAGGCTTTCAGGGCAGTCATTCACAAGTGGCTCCGAGAGTGGGTTCCTGCACCAACAAACTCCAGGTACACAATTGTCCAGCAAGGGCACAGTTCTGGAGGATGACGAGGTGGAGGATGAGGGGGAGGAGATGGAGGAGGAGGAACCATGTTCACCACAGGGTGGCACCCAGACCAGCTCATGGCCATCACTGGTGCATGGCTGGGGGGATACAGAGGACACAGACGATACACCTCCCACAGAGGACAGCTTTTCGTTGCCTCTGGGCAGCCTGGCACATATGAGCAATTACATGCTGCAGTGTCTCTGCAACGACAGCCTAGTTGCCCACATTCTAACAGGTGCTGATTACTGGGTGGCCACGCTGCTGAATCCCCATTACAAGGACAACGTACCGTCCTTAATTCCCTCACTGGAGCGTGATTGGAAGATGCGCGAGAATAAGCGCACGCTGGTAGACGAGCTGCTGGAAGCACAAGGCGAAGGCAGAGGAGGAGGAAGAGGTCGCCAACGCAGCCGGGGCACCGCCAGAACCTCAGAAGGCAGGGTTAGCATGGCCGAAATGTGGAAAAGCTTTGTCAGCACGCCACAACAACCAGCACCACCAGCTGATATTGAACGTCTTAGCAGGAGGCAGCATTTCACCAACATGGTGGAGCAGTATGTGTGCACAAGCCTACATGTACTGAATGACGGGTCTGCCCCCTTCAACTTCTGGGTCTCCAAATTTGGCACATGGCCAGAGCTTGCCCTTTACGCCTTGGAGGTGCTGGCCTGCCCTGCAGCCAGTGTATTATCTGAACGCGTATTTAGCACGGCAGGGGGGCGTTATCACAGACAAGCGCAGCCGCCTGTCCAGAGCCAATGTGGAAAAGCTCACGTTCATTAAAATTAACCAGGCATGGATCCCACAGGACTTGTCCGTACCTTGTGCAGAATAGACATGTATACCGGCCTTACCCAGCCATTGTTGTATTTTTGATCTCTCTCACTTTTTTTGGGGTGTACCCCAATTTAAAAATAAAATTAAAATTAAAACAAAAACCAGTGTTGGCTACCTCGTCCTCCTCCACCGCCGCTTCCACCTACACCGCCACATCCACCGCCACCTCAACCTCCTACTCCATATGGACCTCGTCCTTCTAGGTCAAGATTATTATTTTTTATTTTTATGTATTTTATGTTATTTTAAGTTATTTCCCTATCCAAGTTGCAGCCTTCTAGCCCTTTCCATTACTTATTTCGAGCCATTTTAGTCCTCAAAAGTTCAGATCCCCATTGACTTCAATGGGGTTTGGGTTCGGGATCAAGTTCGGGTCATGTTCGGGTGCCGAACTCAAACTTTTTTCCGAAGTTCAGCCAAACCCATCGAACCCGAACATCCAGGTGTCCGCTCAACCCTAGTCATGATACAGCATCTTAATTGGATTTAAGTATATGGAGAACCAAAAAGGGGTTGGGTTGGGACTTTGAGTGAGGCCTGTGGATGTTTGTAATAATAAGTTCATAGCATGAAAATAACCTATCACAAACCCCTAGGGGTGATTCATGGTAGTGATATAAGTAAACATAATTAAGCAATATAATCAGGCATTTATGATGTAGAAATACAGTCATAAAATTCAACAAAAGTTGATATAATCAAAATACATTTATTGATAAGGAAATTGATCACTAAATTATGATATGTGACAAACACTAAAATTCATAGCAGATAAAAAGTATATATAATTTAGACATATATGATGCATACATAATTCACATAATAAATACAAACAAAGAACATAATAAATTGAGGTTATTGGAGCAAGCGTGGCTTGGCATCGCTGGATGGACACTTCATGGCCTTTTGCCAATCGTCAGGAGTTGGATGCGTGTGTATTACTATGGGATAATGAGATATGAAATAATTTTTAATGGTTATCTAGGTATTTAACCCTGAGGATTACTTACATAGTGGCCCAGGGATTTAAGTCCCGGCTTTGACTAGGCTGCTCCAAAACCTACGTTTTACTTTGTTTGAACCATTTGGAGGTGGACTTGCTGTTGTGTTTTGGATCATTGTCCTGATGCATAACCCAAGTGCACTTGAGGTCACGAACTGATGGCCGGACATTCTCCTTTAGGATTTTCTAGTAGAGCTCAGAATTCATGGTTCCATCAATTATGGTAAGTCGTCCAGGTCCTGAAGCTGAAAAGCAGCCCCAGACCATCACGCTACCACCACCATGTCTGACTGTTGGTATGATGTTCTTGTTATGAAATGCTGTACTCATTTTATGCCAGATGTATCGGGATGCACACCTTCCAAAAAGTTACATTTTTGTTTTATCAGTCGCAAGAATATTTGCCTAAAAGTCTTGGGGATAATCAAGATGTTTTTTGGTAAATGTGAGATGAGACTTTGTGTTCTTTTTGGTCAGCAGTGACTTTGGCCTTGGAACTCTCCCATGGATGCCATTTTTGCCCAGTCTCTTTCTTATTGTTGAATCATGAAAACTGACCTTACCTGAGGCAAGTGAGGCCTGAAGTTCTTTAGATGTTGTCCTGGGTTCATTTATTACCTCCTGGATAAATCGTCGTCATGCTCTTGGAGTAATTTTTGTAGGCCGGCCACTCCTAGGAAGGTTCACCACTGTTCCAAGTTATCTCCATTTGTGGATAATGGCTCTCCCTATGGTTCACTAGCGTTCCAAAGCCTTAGAAATGGCTTTGAAACCCTTCCTAGACTGATACATGTACATTACTTTGTTTCTAATTTGTTCTTGATTTTTTTTTTTTAGATTGTGGCATGATGTGTGTCTTTTTGTGATCTCTTAGCCTGCTTCACTTTGTCAGACAGCTTCTATTTATGTGATTTCTTGATTAAACAGGTCTGGCAGTAATCAGGCCTGGGTGTGAAAGTGAAATTTAACTCAGCTTTCCAAAAAATTGTGGTTAATCATAGTTCATTCATGATTCAGCATGGGAGGGGGCAATTACTTTTACAAATAGGGCCAGGCAGGTTTGAACTGATGTATTCCCTTAATTAATAAAATAATAATTAAAAAACTGCATCTTATAATTATTTAGGTTATCTTTGTGTAATATTGAAATTTGTTTGATGATCTGAATCATTTAAGTGTGAGAAATATGCAAAAATAAATAAAAAATCAGTAAGGGGGCAAATACTTTTTCACAGCACTGTATGTTCAGACTTACACCAATAATTTGTGATTGATGATGATATTTTGTTTTTCCATGTACATTACCTAACAATATTCTGGAAGAGACTTCTTGTGTTTTGTGATATACCTTTTTATTTGCTTTTCCTTTACCCTTTTTCTTGTATTGACAAACTTTAAATTAAAATCTATCACTTCTTCCCTTTCCAAGCATCTTCAGCCATATAGGAGGGACAATACCACCCCTTCAGTGACTAGGGTGGACCATGAGATATGGGCAACAAGGATATGATGTGGGTGAGGGCATATGGGGAGGTTGGTTCTCCTTACGGTTTTGTATTGTTACTGTGAAATGCATAATTTATATTGTAAACTTGTTGAAGGCTTATTATTGGGTAATTTTGTGGCTGAAATTCAGCTCGGCCTATTGGTTAAGTTCCCAACAAAAGTACCAGTTTCTCTTGTGGCTCCTTGGTAAAATGAAGGTCCCACCCCTGGTGTAATAACATAGATGATTGTATTTAAACTTTACCCAATTCTAAGACTTTGGGTAAAGGTTGTTGCATCAACTTTATGGCCCACAGAGGTCAGCATGAGTCAACAGGGACCCATGCCCAAATCTTGAAAGGAGGTGTGTATTTTAAGGAGGTATGCTGCCAATTCTGCAACCACAAGGTAAAATAGTAAGGTGCCAAAAGGATCCCTTTATCGGTCAATTGAGCAGATGAGTTCACCTGCCAGAGTGTTTTAGTGATCTACACCGAGGTTCCATTGGCTATGGATTGGCCGAATTGTCTTCAAATCTGAGTTTGTGAAATCAGCACCTCATTTATTATTGTTCAGAGGAAGTTTTAAAAATGTACAAGCCTGAAATAAAAACATATTTAACAAAAAATAAAACAGTTTAGACTGATGAGGTAACTGTTGACCAAATCAGGAGAAGGGCCTGTGCGTATATTTTTTTTATTCATTCTTATGAAAAGTTGCCTATGGATCTACTATATTGATTAAACATGCATGCGAGCATTTTTTCGATTTACTTTTTTTATACTCTTTTATCACTGGTTTGGAGCCTCCTTTAAATTTTCTCCTTCCTATGGTGGATGACATATATAATTTTTAATATTTTACATATTTTATACGCACATTTGGTTATGCATTATCCTCATTCATTTGTATAGCATACTGCAGGACATGGACACTCAATTGTTTTTATGTCTCTTTTTTAATATTGTGTTTTGCTGCTGGGTCACCTTTGTGCCTATGGAGCGCAAACACGGTTGTACTGACATCATTTCCGGATACACGGAGTTCATCCCGTGATCCGGATGTTGTTATTATACCATCATGTTATTGGCCGTTTGTCCTGTGCCTAAATCACTTCCGGTGGGTGTTGATATTGTTCTTCCCTCCGGAGATGATGGGGAAGTTCATTGGTTCCCCTTTGCTCACCTGAGTGATCGTGCTGCGCATGTGCGGCCGCTGACGTTACATATACATCCCGGAAGGGAAGGGGAATGCGCTGGTTTTGTTTCCTGCTATTTTGTCATGGCGGTCGCGCTGTGCATGCGCGATCGCCTGTCACTGTGTACACTTCCTGGTTGTGGATTGGCGCGGCCGTACTGCACATGCGCGGCCGGAGCTTCCTGTTGCCACTAATTGTACACAGTTGCTATCGTTGTTATACTGACCTATCATGGGTCTGGATGACTTTGAATGACTTGCATATATTTGGGCGTGCTTGTGTCATAGCCCATGCCTCTGATGATATCCATTCGGATGAAACATGTCAGGCTGGCGGATGCAAGCACGCTGTGAGCCGCGGATTTTACACATGTCTTGATTTTTCTTCATTCCTGTAATTAGAATACAATAAAGTGTGTGTTTTTTTACCTCTATGGGCTTCACTATTATTGCTTTCCTCTCTGCATTTTGGTTGAAACACCTGTTGATGATTGCACTACATACCCGTATGTCCTTGTGAGTCATGGATATCCCTGTAATGCTGATGAATTTGGATGTTATTTTAAACCACCTATTAAGTTGAAAAGTGAATACTGCTACTGATTCCATGCATTATATGATCACAACGCCTGTTTTCATGTCTTTCTGGTAAGCAGATTGATTGCACAGAGGTGTAGTGTACCTTTCCTTTCTTTGCCCACTGAATTTTGGTGGAGGTTTCCTTATCAGCTTTTCTCCAGATTTTTGGACTGTCACGTTCATATATTATAATTGCACTGAAGCGCTGCACTCTTGGACTTTTATTTTATTTTCTCCAAGCTAACAGATAAATACACACATGAAATACATACACAGGAGCTGCTTTACCTGCCAAAGTATTTGTATTTTTCTCTATCTAGTCCTGAAATTGACATGACATTGCCAAACAGCACAGCCCTGTCTGATAAGGAAGAAAGCCCTATCTTTCCCTGCTGCAGTTTCACTTTCATTTGCTGTAACCCTGAGCAGCAGTCCAATAAGCTCATCTTTCTTTCACTCCCCTCTCTCCACTCAGCATGCTCCTCACATTGTGCCACGTTCAACATCTTACTGCTCTTCCCTACGACTGTTTAAATTGTTCTCTACAGCAGTGACAAATCTAGACATTCATACCTCCGAGATAAAGACTTGGTCCAGCACACCCCCACCCAAGAGAGATGTGCTTCATCCACACAACCCCAGCCCCTGCACAGGGAGAGAAGTTCAAATGTAATATATATATATATATATATATATATATATATATATATATAATTTTTTCAAGCCAAATTCAAACACTTTAGTGGCGCATGACAATTTTTTCTTGTAGTACACACTATAGGATTGTAAAAGACCTGGGACACCTTTGGGTGCTCCAAGGAGAGTAGTAATAATGTGCACTTGATGCACCGCAGTGCACAGTGGATGTGGACAAATTGTGTTAACAGTGGGAGGGGCAAAAGGGGCATGGTGAAATAAAACAAATGCATTATTGTATCCATAAAGTATGCTTAGATTATTTTAAAAAATTTCACCTTAAAAATATGAACTTAGCCTACCTTAAAAATGCACAGTAGCAGTCAGTAGAGCAGTGGACAGTGTGAGTAGGGCAGAGGTTGGTGTCAGTAGGGCAGTGGATGGTGTGTTGGACAGTATCAGTAGGGCAGTGAACAGTGTGAGTAGGGCAGAGGTTAGTATCAGTAGAGCAGTGGACAGTGTCAGTAGGGCAGTGAACATTGTGAGTAGGGCAGAGGTTGGTGTCAGTAGGGCAGTGGGTGGTGTGTTGGACAGTATCAGTAGGGCAGTGAACAGTGTGAGTAGGGCAGAGGTTGGTGTCAGTAGGGCAGTGGGTGGTGTATTGGACAGTATCAGTAGGGCAGTGAACATTGTGAGTAGGGCTTAGGTTGGTGTCAGTAGGGCAGTGGGTGGTGTGTTGGACAGTATCAGTAGGGCAGTGAACAGTGTGAGTAGGGCAGAGGTTGGTGTCAGTAGGGCAGTGGGTGGTGTATTGGACAGTATCAGTAGGGCAGTGAACATTGTGAGTAGGGCAGAGGTTGGTGTCAGTAGGGCAGTGGGTGGTGTGTTGGACAGTATCAGTAGGGCAGTGAACAGTGTGAGTAGGGCAGAGGTTGGTGTCAGTAGGGCAGTGGGTGGTGTATTGGACAGTGTCAGTAGGGCAGTGAACAGTGTGAGTAGGGCAGAGGTTAGTGTCAGTAGAGCAGTGGACAGTGTCAGTAGGGCAGTGAACATTGTGAGTAGGGCAGAGGTTGGTGTCAGTAGGGCAGTGGGTGGTGTGTTGGACAGTATCAGTAGGGCAGTGAACAGTGTGAGTAGGGCAGAGGTTGGTGTTAGTAGGGCAGTGGGTGGTGTATTGGACAGTATCAGTAGGGCAGTGAACAGTGTGAGTAGGGCAGAGGTTAGTGTCAGTAGAGCAGTGGACAGTGTCAGTAGGGCAGTGAATGGTGACAGTAGAGCTGTGGACATTGTCATTAGAGCAGTGGGCTGTGTTAGTAGAGCAGTGAATGTGTCAGTAGGGCAGAGGTTGGTGCCAGTTGGGCAGTGGATGGTGTCAGTCAGTAGAGCAGTAGACGTATCAGTGGAGCCATGGACTTTGTCAGTAATGCAGAGGACAGTGTCAGTAGGGCAGTGGATGGTGTCATTAGTTTTTTTATTTTACATTTTTTAAGTTATTTTTTTATTATTTTCTACAATATTATTTTTGTGTTTTAGTAGAGCAGTGAACTTGTCTTTAGGGCAGAGGTTGGTGACAGTAGGGCAGTGAATGGTGTCAGTCGGGAAAGCAGTAGACCTTTCAGTGGAGCAGTGAACTTTGTTGGTAGGGCAGAGGACGGTGTCAGTAGAGCAGAGATTAGTGTCGGTAGAGCAGTGGATGGTGTCAGTAGTTTTTTATTTTACATTTTTAAGTTATTTTTTATTATTTTTTACAATATTATATTTTATTATAATTTATTTTTTATTTTTTAGGAGCCCCAATTGGGGGGATTATCTGAAATATCAGGCGTCTAAACATACCCCTGATGTCTCAGTTGTGAGACAAAGAAAGAGGCTGAGGACAGAGACTCATCAGTCCCTCTCTCTGCAGCCTCAGGTGCACTGGACAGTTAATGAGTGGGAAGTGCTCTGTGCTGCCAAATTACTTCCTGTTCATTCACAAACTGAAGCATAGTAAGCACAGTTTACTATGCTTCAGTTCTAAATTAACACAGTTGAGTGATCATCCAGAAAAGGAAGGGGCTGGTCAATGACATATTTACTGGCCCCTTCCCCTACTGTCCATCTTGAAACCATCCCCTACAGAAGTCAGCAAGAGGGGGGAGAAGCCGGTAGCGCTGTGGGAGGCCCAGGCAGCAGAAAGAATTGGAATCTGTATGGAGAGGTGGCAGGGGCATCATTTACTAGAATTGATTGGCTGTATTTTCCTCCTGCAGGAGGGGGAGGAGGAGAAGCAGGCTTTCAGCTGCTGCAAAAAAAATGCAACTGACCAGTTCTAGTAAATGCCTCCCCTGCTGCCCCTCCTTTCCAGGTGTGACAGGGAGGCCACACAGCCCCCCCCCTTAATGGCTTAGCTGTCTGTTCTTTTCTCTCCCTGGCCACCAATGTGAAAGAGCCTTTAATAATTCAACCCTACTGCCTTCATTCAGTGACTAGAGATTTTTATTTTTGTAGTTTCTTAGTGCTACAGTGGCTTCCCAAATATCTTTATTTCTTAAACTGTACACCAGAGGATTTAACATTGGGACTACAACAAGGAAAAGTACTGGGAGCAACTTGTCTTGGTCTTTGGCATGTTCAAACTCTCCCTTTATGTATAGAAAAATGCTCGGGCCACAGAATAACACAACTGTGATAAGGTGAGAGGTGCAACTGGAGAAAGCCTTGAGACGTCCATGCCTTGACTGAATCTTTAAAATGTTGGAAATGATAAAAACATAGGAGGTAATGATAAGTACAAATGGTATGAAGGCCAATATGATGTCATCAAAAACAATTAGAAGCTTCCTGCTTTTAGTGTCACTAGTCGAAAGTGAAATCATTGAGTTAAGCTCACAAAACAAATTGTTGATATCACGAGAAGTGCAAAAAAATAATAGAGACATGAGTATGGCATGCACCAATGAGTTTAACGCTCCAGTAAGCAAAGAAAAAACAATGAGTGACACAAACAATGTCTTGCTCATGATTAGGTAATATTGCAGAGGTTTACATATGGCAAGATAACGGTCATACGCCATTGATGTCAGGGTTAAGAGCTCGCTAACAGCACAAAACACAAAGAAAAATAGCTGAATTATGCAACCATAAAGGGAAATTTTGTGATCTTGAGTAATTAAAATCATAAGTAATTTTGGGATGAAGTTCGAGGTGGATGCTACATCTAAGAAGGAAATGTTGCAAAGAATATTGTATAATATTTATTTATCTTTATTTTTCTTAACCTTTTTTTTTACATGTTTACATTACAGGGGGTCCCCTACTTACAAAAATCCGACTTACAAACGACTCCTACTTACAAACGGAAGGAGACAACAGGAAGTGAGAGAAAATCTACTCCTAGGAAGGGAAATTCACTCCTGTCAAGCCCTGTACACACGATCGGTTTGACTGATGAAAACCGTCCGATGGATGGTTTTCATCAGACCAACCGATCGTGTATGGTACCCATCGGTCTTTTTTCCATCAGTTGTAAAAAATAGAACTTGTTTTAAAATTTTCCGATGGATAAAAAACCAATGGGAATTTCCGATCGTCTATGGGCAAGTCCATCGGTTAAAAAACCCACGCATGCTCAGAATCAAGTCGACGCATGCTCAGAAGCATTAAACTTCATTTTTCTCGGCTCATCGGAGTGTTTTACGTCACCGCGTTTGGAACGGTCGGTTTTTTGACTGATGGTGTGTGGCCAAGACTGATGAAAAACAGTTTCATCGGATTTCCGATGGACAAATTCATCGGACGAAAATCCATAGGTTATCCGATCGTGTGTACGCGGCTTTAGAGTTAATATGGGAAAAAGATACCTCCACTGGAGCTTTATCACCAGTCCATGTTTCCCTAACAACCAAAAATTTTCAAAATCCATTTGTCATTGGGATGGAAAGTCAGGTGAAATCTTCTGAACAGGGGCACAGACAGCAAAACAAATACAGGGGTGATAACCCTTCCCTATGTTATCCAAAACGTATAAAAACTATTTTTTTGGCTGAAGCTACCCCTAAAAAGTGTACCTGTTCCGACTTACAAACAAATTCAACTTAAGAACAAACCTACAGTCCCTATCTTGTTTGTAACCCGGGGACCCCCTGTAGATCTAGGTGTTAAATAGATTTATGAGGGACACAATATAAAAAAAAAAGAAGATAAAAAATGTTTATTCGTAAAGTGGAACTTTAATGTTTGTTTCTTTATACCGGCCCGGACAATCAAGATGGCTAAAGACAAAGTACCTGAATTAAGACCAAGCAAAGATATCAGCAGCATTAGGTTTGCAGACATTGCATTGCAGCATTAAATCAGAACTAAACCCTCCTATCCTTTCCAGCCAAAGGAGCGGCCATCTTAGCCTCTGATCCTCAATAGGGATGAGCCCGATGTTCGAGTCGAACGTAAGTTCGAGTCGAACATCGTATTTTCGCCTGTTCGCCAAATAGCGAACAATTTGGGGTGTTCGCGGCAAATTCGAAAGCCGTGGAACACCCTTTAAAAGTCTATGGAAGAAATCAAAAGTGCTAATTTTAAAGGTTAATATGCAAGTTATTGTCATAAAAAAGGGTTTGGGGACCCGGGTCCTGCCCCAGGGGACATGTATCAATGCAAAAAAAAGTTTTAAAAACTGACTTTTTTCGGGAGTAGTGATTTTAATAATGCTTAAAGTGAAACAATGAAAGTGTAATATTCCTTTAAATTTCATACCTGGGGGTTGTCTATAGTATGCCTGTAAAGTGGCACGTTTTCCCGTGTTTCCCTGCGCAAAATGACATTTCTAAAGGAAAAAAAGTAATTTAAAACTACTCGGGGCTATAATGAATTGTTGGGACCTGGCAATACAGATAAAAGTCATTGAAAAAACGGCATTGAGTTCCCCCCCCCCCCCAGTCCATTACCAGGCCTTTTGGGTCTGGTATGAATATTAAGGGAAACCCCAAACCAAAATGTAAAAAAAATTGCGTGGGGGTCCCCCCAAATTCCATACCAGGCCCTTCAGTGATTGGTATGGATATTAAGGAGAACCCCGTGCCAAAATTTAAAAAAAATTGCATGGGGTTACCCCCCAAAAAACACAAGTTTTTTCCTTTAGAAATGTCATTTTGCGCAGGGACTTTTCTAAACACGGGAAAAACGCATAACTTGCATATTAACCTTTAAAATTAGCACTTTTGATTTTTCACGTTTGTGTCCCATAGACTTTAACGGTGTCTGCGTGTTCGAACTAATTTTTTGCCTGTTTGCATGTTCTGCTGCAAACCGAACCGGGGGGGGGGGGATGTGTTCTGTTTGGCTCATCCCTAATATTCAACTGCCAGGATTCTGCCCATGTGATCAGTTATGACACCGGCCATTTGGTGGTTTCACAGTTTGGTTGCGAACACAAGCAAATGTGACAGCATTTTCGGCATGCTGGGAATGTAACTGTTTTTAAAAAAAAGTTAAATCAAAGAATTTAGTTTAGTTTAAGTTGCACAATCCTAGCGTAAGTTACCAAAACTTCATTGCCCAGCCGAAAGGGATCATGGGCTCTATCAGCAGCATCAGAAAGAAGTCATTTTAAGTACTCATAAGGTTTCATTTTTCAATTTCATGTCCTTGATAGTACATGCTCTTCTTAGAATAAATATTTGAGAGAAGGTTGAGAACTACACCCATCTGGACTGAAACTATCAAATTGCATGCAAGTCATACCGGTGTGATCGGGGACTAAAGGGGCTGGCATTGAATACACACACAATGTTTTATGGATTTTAAATATATTTGTGCCATTTTTAACAGTTGAAATATAGTGGTAATTATATGTGGGATTGGTACCGGTCCCAGGCGTTAAAATTGGTTATTTTGGATGTAATTTAATGGGATGTAGCTACCTGTAATATGTGATACACAAATCACACATACATTACTCTATACATTACTAGGTTTGTTTATTTAAATTTTTTATTCCACACAAGCTTCTATCCATATCCCTGAGCTTTGACGTGTTTATGTATCTCAAATGAAAAGTGGTGCTGTGGTATCTTTGAAATAAATTAAATATACTGTATATAGTTTTCTTGAATATTTAATTGTTAAATGGGAAGGCACATTTAACAAATGTATAATTAATTTAGACAATACACAGGTATAAAATCTATTATCAATGACCATTTCATCCAGGTAGATTAGAAAACAAGGAATTAAATAACTGCTACTCTTTGGTAATAATGTCAAAATGCAGGCTCAATTTGCTAAGGCAAAGTACTCCCTCCCTTTATCATCCAATCATGTGCAAGCAAGAGTACTGTAAAGTACTCCCAAAGTATGCATTCAATGTGCAGTGTAGGAAAGAAAGGATTAAATAACTTTACATATATGGTATATATTTCATATCCATATAGAGTTTATTTTTTTTTTTTTAACTCTTTATTTATAATTTTCTTTGACACAATACACAAAAAGAAAGCAAAGGCAAGGAAAAAATAAATAAATATACATACATTAAAAAAAGTATACATATATATACATATATATATATATTTATACATATATACACATACACACACATATGTGCATACATATATATACACATACACACACACACACGACAAAAAAATAATAATAAAAAAAATAAAAAAAATAAAAATAAGAGCAACTGCTCATGTCAATATTCCACACATCACGTAAGTCCTAATTAACATACATTATAAGAATACAAATATTTTACACTAGCTACTGAAGATATAAAGGTAACCAATTATCGCATATTTTCAGTTTCCAAGTTAATAGGTCTCGCCCACCCCATATCGGGAACAAACTGTAGGCGAAGACCCATCAACCTGTTGTTCAATTCATTATAGATAGTGTATTAGCACGCAACCTGGCAGGCCGCAGGAAAAGAGGGGGGACGAGAGAGTGCCCCCCCCCTCCTGAACCGTACCAGGCCACATACCCTCAACATGGGAAGGCTGTCCCCATGTTGATGAGGACAATGGCCTCATCCTCATAACCCTTGCCCGGTGGTTGTGGGGGTCTGCGGGCGGGGGGCTTATCGAAATATGGAAGCCCCCTTTAACAAAGGGGAACTCCAGATCCTGCCCCCCCATGTGAATTGGTAACGGGGTACATTTTACCCCTACCATTTCACAAAGAAAGTGTAAAAATTTGTAAAAAACACACAGACATAGTTGGACAAGTCCTTTATTTAAAATAAAAATAAAAAATTCCAGTAATGTAATCCCGTTGATGTCCAACGATGATCCATTCTCCAGCGACGCTGCAGTCTCCCCTCTCCAGCAGGAACGAAACCCCCATGATGTGTAAAAGGGGGCGGGTCACCCGTCCTTATCATAGGGAACCCCCGGGATTCCCTATGATAAGGACGGGTGACCTTGCCCCGTGACATCACGGGGCGGGGTCATCCGTCCTTATCATAGGGAACCCCAGGGGGTTGGGATCTGGAGTTCCCCTTTGTTAAAGGGGACTTCCAGATTTTAATAAACCCCCGCCCGCAGACCCCCACAACCACTGGGCAAGGGTTGTGGGGATGAGGCCCATGTCCTCATCAACATGGGGACAGCCTTCCCATGTTAAGGGCATGTGGCCTGGTATGGTTCAGGGAGGGCACTCTCTCGTCCCCCCTCTTTTCCTGTGGCCTGCTAGGTTGCGTGCTCGGATAAGGGTCTGGTATGGATTTTTGGGGGGACCCCACACCATTTTTTTTAATTTTGGTGCAGGGTTCCCCTTAAAATCCATACCAAACCTGAAGGGCCTGATAATGGACTGTGGACCCCTGCTGTTTTTTTCAATGACTTTAATCTGTATTGCCGGGGAGCCGACAATTCATTATAGCCGCGAGTGAGTTTTAAATTACTTTTTTTCCCTCAGAAATTACATTTTGTGCAGGGAAACTTCTAAACACGGGAAACATGCACGACTTTACAGGCATACTTTAGACACCCCCAGGTACAAAATTTAATGGAATATTTCACTTTTTTTGTTTCACTTTAAGCATTATTAAAATCACTGCTCCCGAAAAAACGTCAGTTTTTAAAGCTTTTTTTGCATTTATACATGTCCCCTGGGGCAGGACCCGGGTCCCCAAACACTTTTTATGACAATAACTTGCATATTAACCTTTAAAATTAGCACTTTTGATTTCTACCATAGACTTTTAATGGCGTTCCATGGCTTTTTGAATTTGCCACGAACACCCCAAATTGTTCGCTGTTCGCCGAACGGGCGAACAGCCAATGTTCGAGTCGAACTCATGTTCGACTTGAACGTAAAGCTCATCCCTAGTGATAAAGCATCAGTGGAGAGGAGACACCTTTTTCCCATATTAACTCTTACAGGAGAGAATTCCCCTTCCTAGGGGTAGATTTCCTTTCACTTCCTGTTGTCTCCCTACGTTCGTAAGTTGTTTGAAAGTAGGGGCCCGCCCTATATACTCTGCAGAAATTTGGGCCTTTAGGTGTTGGTGTTGCCACAACACTGTAAGCCCTCACAGTTACTCTTGGTGGGCTCAGGAACAGGCCCTGCTGTGAAATATTAGATCAAGAATTGTAATTACATGCCCCTGTTGATCAGGGGCAGAAAAATTGAGCCTTTGGGGGTGGACGGTGTGGGGGTGTTAACACAACACTGTAAGGCCTCACAGTTACTTTCGGTGGGCGCAGGAACGGGCCCTGCTGTGAAATATTAGATCAAGAATTGTAATTACATGCCCCTGTTGAACAGGTGCAGAAAATACGGCCTTAGGCACTGGTGCTGTTGCCACAACACTGCAACCCCCCACAGATACTCTAGTTGGAGCGCAGGAATGAGCTCTGCTGCAAAGTATAACAGCAAAAATTGTTAAACAGGGGCAGAAAAATTGGGCCTTAGCCACTGGTGGCGGTGCCCAGAACCAAAAATGTTAGCTCAATCAACTGCCTGCTCAATCTAGCTATTCCTAACTGAAATAAAGCCACAATCTCTCTCTCTCTCTCTCTCTCTCTCTCTCTCTGTCTCACTCTGTCTCTCTCTGAATGCCGGAACACACTACACAAGGCTGACACGCAGGCGGCCTTATATAGTGTGGGGCATGTACTTAGTTAGCTCAATCAACTGCCTGTATTATTAGTAGGGATGAGCCGAACACCCCCCGGCTTGGTTCGCATCAGAACCTGCGAACGGACCGAAAGTTTGCGCAAACTTTAGAACCCTATTAAATTCTATGGGACTCGAACGTTTGAAATCAAAAGTGCAAATTATGAAGGCTAATATGTTGGTTATTGTCCTAAAAAGGGTTTGGGGACCCGGGTCCTGCCCCAGGGGACATGTATCAATGCAAAAAAAGTTTTAAAAATAACAGTTTTTTCGGGAGCAGTGATTTTAATGATGCTTAAAGTGAAAAAAAAGTGAAATATCCCTTTAAATATCGTACCTGGGGGGTGTCTATAGTATGACTGTGAAGTTGCATGTGTTTCCCGTGTTTAGAACTGTCCCTGCACAAAGTTACATTTCTAAAGGAAAAAAAGTCATTTAAAACTGCTTGCGGCTTTAATGTAATGTCTGGTCCCGGCAATATGGATGAAAATCACTGAGAAAAATGGCATGGGTACCCCCCCACACCCCCAGCCCATTACCATGTAAGGATATTAAGGGGAACCCTGCACCCAAATTAAAAAAAGGCCCCACTGTATATACAGTACTCTGAACAGCAGTATACAGGCGGTGCAAACAAGAGAGGGACTGTAGGTTTGTTCTTAAGTAGAATCTGTTTGTAATTTGGAACAGGTACATTTTTTAAGTGTAGCTCCAGCCAAAAAATCTATTTTTAAGCTTTTTGGGAAACATAGGGAAGGGTTATCACCCCTGTAACATTTGTTTTGCTGTCTGTGCACCTCACTTTCCGTCCCAATGACAATTGTTTTTTGAAAATTTTGGGTTTTTATTGAAACAAGGATTGGTGATAAAGCATTAGTGGAGAGAAGCAGGGATGGACTGGCCATCGGGACTACCGGGAGTTTCCCGGTGGGCCGATGGCTCAGTGGGCCGTTTTAAAATGTTTTTTTTGGGGGGTTTTTTGTGGGCCGTTTTTTTATGCAGTTCAGCAAACAGCGGCAGAGCGTGGCAGCAAACAGCGGCAGAGATTCGGGGAAGGTGACCAGCGAGGAAGGCAGTTGGATGTAAAAGCCAAAGAGGGAGAAGAGCTCCACCCCCTCCCTGACCACCGAAAAGGCGAACAGGAGCGAGCGCGGCCACCCCGGCACTCCCAGAACCTTGATTCCTTCACCTCCTCTTTGCTCCAGGAACCATGCGGCCTGGGCCAGAGGGCAGGCTGACTGGGAGCCCAGGGGAAGAGAACATGAGCCGCTGTAAGGAGCAGAGCAGCGAGAACACCCCCCGGATCAAGAGGGAGACTCGGCGCTGCCGTTGCTGGCCATCAGGTACCCGGCATCCTACACAAACATCCCAGAACACTGAGACAGCAGGGAGGTGAGCAGAGGGACTGCAGAATGGGACAGTGCTATGTGGTCTGTCTCAGCCCTCCCCTCTGTCTCTCTGCCCCCTCTGTCTCTCAGTCCTCCCCCTCTGTCTCTGAGTCCCCCCCTTTGTCTCTCAGTCCCCGTGCCACTCAGTCCCCCCTCTTTCAGCCCCCTCCTCTGTCTCTCTGCCCCCCCACTATCTCTCAGCCCCCCACTATCTCTCAGACCCCCTCTGTCTCTCAGACCCCTCCTCTGTCTCTCAGACCCCCTCTGTATCTCAGACCCCCCTTTGTCTCTCAGACCCCCCTCTGTCTCTCAGACCCCCCTCTGTCTCTCAGTCCTGTGTCTCTTAGTCCCCCCTCTTTTAGCCCCCTCCTCTGTCTCTCAGCCCCCTCTATCTCTCAGACCCCCCTCTGTCTCTCAGACCCCCCCTCTGTCTCTCAGACCCCCTCTGTCTCTCAGACCCCCCTCTGTGTCTCAGTCCTGTGTTTCTCAGTCCCCCCCTCTTTTAGCCCCCTCCTCTGTCTCTCAGCCCCCTCTATCTCTCAGACCCCCCTCTGTCTCTCAGACCCCTCCCCTGTCTCTCAGACCCCTCCTCTGTCTCTCAGCTCCCCTACTCTATCTCTCAGCTCCCCCTCTGTCTCTCAGCTCCCCCCTCTGTCTCTCAGCCCCCCTCTGTCTCTCAGCCCCCTCTGTCTCTTAGCTCCCCCTCTGTCTCTCAGCCCCCTCTGTCTCTCAGCTCCCCCTCTGTCTCTCAGCTCCCACTCTGTCTCTCAGCTCCCCCTCTGTCTCTCAACTCCCTCCCATTGTTTCTTAGCTCCCCCTCTGTCTCTCAGCTTTCCCCTCTGTCTCTTAACTCCCCTCTCTGTCTCTCAGCTCCTCCTCTGTCTCTCAGCACCCCCTCTGTCTCTCAGACCCCCTCTGTATCTCAGACCCCCCTTTGTCTCTCAGACCCCCCTCTGTCTCTCAGACCACCCTCTGTCTCTCAGACCCCCCTCTGTCTCTCAGTTCTGTGTCTCTCAGTCCCCCCCTCTTTTAGCCCCTCCTCTGTCTCTCAGCCCCCTCTATCTCTCAGACCCCCCTCTGTCTCTCAGACCCCCCCTCTGTCTCTCAGACCCCCTCTGTCTCTCAGACCCCTCTCTGTCTCTCAGTCCTGTGTCTCTCAGTCCCCCCCTCTTTTAGCCCCCTCCTCTGTCTCTCAGCCCCCTCTATCTCTCAGACCCCCGTCTGTCTCTCAGACCCCCCTCTGTCTCTTAGACCCTCTGTGTCTCTCAGACCCCTCCTCTGTCTCTCAGACCCCTTCTCTGTCTCTCAGCTCTCCTACTCTATCTCTCAGCTCCCCCTCTGTCTCTCAGCTCCCCCCTCTGTCTCTCAGCCCCCATCTGTCTCTCAGCTCCCCCTGTCTCTCAGCTCCCCCTGTCTCTCAGCCACCCTGTCTCTCAGCCCCCTCTGTCTCTCAGCTCCCCCTCTGTCTCTCAGCTCCCTCCCATTGTTTCTTAGCTCCCCCTCTGTCTCTCAGCTTTCCCCTCTGTCTCTCAACTCCCCTATCTGTCTCTCAGCTTCCCCTCTGCCTCTCAGCACCCCCTCTGTCTCTCAGACCCCTCCTCTGTCTCTCAGCCCCCCACTGTCTCTCAGCCCCCTCCTCTGTCTCTCAGCCCTCCACTGTCTCTCAGCTCCCCCCTCTGTCTCTCAGCCCCCCTCTGTCTCTCAGCTCCCCCTGTCTCTCAGCTCCCCCTGTCTCTCAGCCACCCTGTCTCTTAGCCCCCTCTGTCTCTCAGCTCCCCCTCTGTCTCTCAGCACCCCCCCTCTGTCTCTTAGCACCCCCCTCTGTCTCTCAGCCCCCCCACTGTCTCTCAGCCCCCTCCTCTGTCTCTCAGCCCCCTCCTCTGTCTCTCAGCTCTCCTCCTCTATCTCTCAGCTCCCCCTCTATCTCTCATCTCCCCCCTCTGTCTCTCAGCCCCCCTCTGTTTCTCAGCTCCCCCTGTCTCTCAGCTCCCGTGTCTCTCAGACCCCCTGTCTCTCAGCCCCCTCTGTCTCTCAGCTCCCCCTCTATCTCTCAGCTCCCTCCCTCTGTCTCTTAGCTCCCCCCTCTGTCTCTCAGCTTCCCCCTCTGTCTCTCAGCTCCCTCCCATTGTTTCTTAGCTCCCCCTCTGTCTCTCAGCTTTCCCCTCTGTCTCTCAACTCCCCTCTCTGTCTCTCAGCTTCCCCTCTGCCTCTCAGCACCCCCTCTGTCTCTCAGACCCCTCCTCTGTCTCTCAGCCCCCCACTGTCTCTCAGCCCCCTCCTCTGTCTCTCAGCCCCCCACTGTCTCTCAGCTCCCCCCTCTGTCTCTCAGCCCCCCTCTGTCTCTCAGCTCCCCCTGTCTCTCAGCTCCCCCTGTCTCTCAGCCACCCTGTCTCTCAGCCCCCTCTGTCTCTCAGCTCCCCCTCTGTCTCTCAGCACCCCCCTCTGTCTCTCAGCACCCTCTGTCTCTCAGCCCCCCCACTGTCTCTCAGCCCCCTCCTCAGTCTCTCAGCCCCCTCCTCTGTCTCTCAGCTCTCCTCCTCTATCTCTCAGCTCCCCCTCTATCTCTCATCTCCCCCTCTGTCTCTCAGCCCCCCTCTGTTTCTTAGCTCCCCCTGTCTCTCAGCTCCCGTGTCTCTCAGACCCCCTGTCTCTCAGCCCCCTCTGTCTCTCAGCTCCCCCTCTATCTCTCAGCTCCCTCCCTCTGTCTCTTAGCTCCCCCCTCTGTCTCTCAGCTTCCCCCTCTGTCTCTAAGCTCCCCCCTCTGTCTCTCAGGTACCCCCTCTGTCTCTCAGCTCCACCTCTATCTCTCAGCACCCCCCTCTGTCTCTCAGCCCCCCTCTGTCATTCAGCTCCCCCTGTCTCTCAGCTCCCCTGTCTCTCAGCTCCCCTGTCTCTCAGCCCCCCTCTGTCTCTCAGCTCCCCCTGTCTGTCAGCCCCCATGTCTCTCAGCCCCTCTGTCCCTCAGCCCCCCCTCTGTCTCTCAGCTCCCCCTGTGTCTCTCAGCTCCCCCTCTGTCTATCAGCTCCCTCCCTCTGTCTCTTAGCTCCCCCTCTGTCTCTCAGCTTCCCCTCTGTCTCTCAGCTCCCCCCTCTGTCTCTCAGCTCCCCCTCTGTCTCTCAGCACCCCCCTCTGTCTCTCAGACCCCTCATTTGTCTCTCAGCCCCCTCCTTATCTCTCAGCCCCCCACTGTCTCTCAGCCCCCTCCTCTGTCTCTCAGCCCCCTCATCTATCTCTCAGCTCTCCTCCTCTGTCTCTCAGCTCCCCCCCTGTCTCTCAGCTCCCCCCTATGTCTATCAGCCCCCTCTGTCTCTCAGCTCCCCCTGTCTCTCAGCTCCTCCTGTTTCTAAGCCCCTGTCTCTCAGCTCCCCCCTCTGTCTCTCAGCTCCCCCCTCTGTCTCTCAGATCCCCCTCTGTCTCTCAGATCCCCCCTGTCTCTCAGCTCCCCCTCTGTCTCTCAGCTCCCTCCCTCTGTCTCTTAGCTCCCCCTCTGTCTCTCAGATTCCCCTTCTGTCTCTCAGCACCCCCCTCTGTCTCTCATCTCCCTCCTCTGTCTCTCAGCTCCCCCCTCTGTCTCTCAGCTCCCCCTATGTCTCTCTGCCCCCTCCTCTGTCTCATTCACTCCCTGACTCTTAGGCTGATTTCACACTGGGGCGAGCATTGGCAGTAAAACGCTGCTAGTTTTAGCAGCACATCCAAGGTGATCCAAGACTGATTTGTTTTTATGAAGGTCAGTCGATCGACCGAGTCAGTGGACAGGCGCACCCTGTGATCGGTTACAAAGCCTCCAGCAGCACTGAGTGTGCGTTCCGAAAGAACGCTGGATGCAGGATAGGCCAGTAGCTCAATTGCATACTGTGCAAGCTCTGGCCAGTGATCCATCCTCAAGACCCAGTAACCCAGAGGATTTTCGGTGGGAAAGGTGTCCAAGTCTGATCTTGCCCCTAGATATTCCTGGACCATGTAAACCAGACGCTGGCGATGGTTGCTGAAACCGATCATACCTTGGGGCTGCATACTAAAAAATTGTCTGAACGCATCGGTCAGACGGCAACCTTCTCCACCACTCCTTGTTTGACTGACCAAAGCCTCAGCAACACATTGTCCAGGACTAGGGATGAGCTTGGTATTCGAGTCGAACGCATGTTCGACTCGAACATCGGCTGTTCACCTGTTCGGCGAAACCAGAAGTTTGTGGGCCGTTCACGCCAAATTCGTGTGACGTGAACGGCCCACAATGCACTGCGCCATCGCAGTGCATCGCTGGCGCTGTGATTGGCCAAGCATGCACTATGACCCCGCATGCTTGGCCAATCACAGCGCCGGCAGCGAGGAGAGCCATAATTGGCCACAGGCAGGATGTCTGTGGCCAATTATAGCTCAGGGGGGTTTAGTACATGCCCCACACTATATAAGCCCCCCAGCGTGGTGGCCTTGTGTAGTGTGTTGGCGTGCAGGGAGAGAGAAGGATAGGCAGGGACAGTGTCAGTGATATTCTTTGCTAAACCTTGTGCATTTACAGTGTGTTGGTGTGCAGGGAGAGAGAACGATAGGCAGGGACAGTGTTATTCTTTGCTAAACCTTGTGCAGTTACAGTGTGTTGGCGTGCAGGGAGAGAGCAGGATAGGCAGGGAGAGTTTCAGTGTTATTCTTTGCTCAACCTTGTGCAGTTACAGTGTGTTGGCATGCAGGGAGAGAGCAGGATAGGCAGGGACAGTGTCAGTTTTATTCTTTGCTAAACCTTGCACAGTTACAGTGTGTTGGCGTGCAGGGAGAGAGCAGGATAGGCAGGGACAGTGTCAGTTTTATTCTTTGCTAAACCTTGCGCAGTTACAGTGTGTTGGCATGCAGGGAGAGAGCAGGATAGGCAGGGACAGTGTCAGTTTCATTCCTTGCTAAACCTTGTGCAGTTACAGTGTGTTGGCGTGCAGGGAGAGAGCAGGATAGGCAGGGACAGTGTCAGTTTTTTCTTTCTCGTACATCACGGGACACAGAGCGACATAGTCATTACTAATGGGTTATATAGATACCTTCAGGTGCTGGCACTGGCAACTTCCAAAACCGGAAGTACCCTCCCCTATATAAGCCCCTCCCATCCGGGAGCACCTCAGTTTTTTGCCAGTGTCTAAGGTGTTGGCCAAGAAGAAACATGTGTTTTTCACTGAGCTTGCGTACAGGTTCTTTTGGGCCTCAGTAAGCTATTCCGGATCCGACCAAAAAAGCTTCATAGCTAAACGGTCGGTACCCAGGCCTTGCAGAGAAGAGCAAGGTTTTGCCTGTAATGCTTCTCTTAGGAGAGCTGGACCCTGGGATCCAGAGCTCTGGTCATACCCATGACCAAGATGTTTTCTGTGCAGGGTGCTATACAGGTCCAGGGGAGTGGAATCCTTGGGAACCCGGTCCCTGAAGGTTTAATTACAATGCCTGCCGTGATAGGTGAAGTTTGGGCTTCTGTGGACCAAACAAAGTCCTGCGGCGGGGAACAGGTAAGTGGGGGCCCCCAGGAACTTGGTTCTATTGGGGGACCCCCAAGCCTAATTTGTCTTTCTGTCTGTTACCTAACGGTATTCCCGCTAATATCTGTGCATGCCTGTAACTACTAAAAAATGTAATAATTTTAATAGTGGTCAAGAAAAAAAATAAAAATAAAATATATATATATATATATATATATTTAATATATCAGACTGCGGTACCTGTGTTAATCCACTAGAGGCCGCTGTGGTACGTTTCTTGTTATGTGGACTAGTTTCTTTTTATCAGAGCAAGTCCAGGCAGATGGTGAGTTCTCTTAAGGGAAACTGCTTCCTCTGCCATGTTGCAATGCTCGTCCATCCCCCGGCCTGCGGCAAAAGGGGCCCTGGCTCTTGTCCCTGGTTTCCTTTTCAAAATTAGCGCCGAAGGCGCACGTGGCCGCGCGCGTGCGCGTGCACGCGCCTCTATATATAGAGGTGAGCCGGGAAAGGGGGCGGAGCTTGGGGGATGACGCTCTGTGCGCGCCGCAGCGCTTCTGCGCATGTGCGGGCGTCCCAGCATGTTAAAAACCACAATTATGTTTTGTGAGCTGGCTATGGAGTGCAGAGACAGAGCTGGCAACATTTAGAAAAAGGCATACAGCAAGCGGTTGATGCAGGCATCCCCATAGAAAGGCACATTAGTAGACACCAACTGGTTTTATAGCAGCATTTGTGCTAGACTATTGTCAGTAAGTGGTGTATTTCGGCTGGAATACCTCAGCTTTGGGCTTAGGAATAATGCCGTCAAAAAACTCCGGGACTAAAAATTCCAGGAAGCATAGGGGGTCTCCATCGGGCTCTGAGGATCTTGGGCATGCTTCGGCTGCACCAGTCTCCCCTGAAGAATCAGAGGTTAGTGACCGTAGAGTACCCTCAGGAGTACCTGGTACTGTGGCTGTCCTCAGTTCACCTGCTCCTGTGTATGTAACAGAGGAGGTTTTTTCCTCAGCTCTGGGAGGGCTGGAAGAGAGATTGTCAGCATTGATCGCTGCTTCCCTGTCACAGGAAAAAAGCGCTCGATCTCCGTCTCCTCCCTCAGAGTGCCTGTTAGCAGAGCAACAGTCCCATACAGGGATCGACCTGCCTGAAGGGGATCAGGATGAGGTCGATTCTGTTGTAGAGGAATCAACAGTGGAAGAGCCATTCTCAGCATCACATGCTGAAAGGTTATGGGTTCAGTCCCTGACTAATATGGTCCGATCAGCATTTAAAATGCCCCTTGCGGAGCCATCATCCACTTCTGTCTCCTCATTGGGGTCGCTAAAAGCTCCCCAGACTGTTTGTTCCTTTCCGATCCATCCTTTACTGGAAGGGCTCATTTACCAGGATTGGGAGCATCCTGATAAAATATTTACTCCTCCCAAGAGATTTCAAGTGGTCTATCCCATGGAGGATAAGTTCATCAAAAAATGGAGGGTCCCTACAGTGGACACAGCCATCTCTTGTGTGAATAAATCACTGACATGTCCAGTGGATAATGTCCAAATGTTCAAGGACCCAATAGATAAAAAAATAGAGTCCTTATTAAAATCTGCTTTTTCTACAGCAGGATTGGTGACACAACCAGCAGTGGCAGCTATTGGGGTCTGCCAAGCAGTGAAGGATCAGTTGAAACAGGTCTTAAGGGACTTGCCGGATCAGCAGGCTCTTGTCCTAGCTGATCTACCTAGAGCCTTATGCTTTGCGGTGGACGCTATAAAGGATTCAATCCATCAGGCCTCCCGCCTTACGCTGTCTGTAGTACATATGCGCAGGCTTTTATGGCTCAAAAACTGGTCTGCTGAAGCTCCCTGTAAAAAATTGCTGGTCAGCTTCCCATTTCATGGTGAACGCTTATTCGGGGAAGACCTGGACAAATATATCCAGAGAATTTCCAGCGGTAAAAGTACACTTTTGCCGGTTAAAAACAGAGTTAGAGGTCCCTCTTTTAAGAGGCCTGCTTCTCCAGTCCCTAGGACATCGGCTGTGAAACAGTTCCGACGGCCTCCTCGGTCAAATCCCGGAGGTAAAAATCAGGGACAATTGCAGGGTAACAAGAAGCCCTGGAGCAGGAGAGGTACAAAACCTCCCCCAAAGTCAAATGCATGAAGGGTTGCCCCCACTCAATCGGGTGGGGGGAAGACTTCAGTTGTTCGCAGAGACCTGGCGGGACACGATCAGAGACAGATGGGTGCTCTCCGCAGTAAATCTGGGATACAAATTGGAGTTAAAAGACTCCCCTCCTTCCCACTTTATAAGGTCAAACGTGCCAAGGGATCCCCAGAAGAGAGGATCCCTCCTGTTGGCACTAGAACAATTATTGCTCCAAGCAGTAATTATAGAGGTTCCCCTGGAAGAATGGGGGTTCGGGTTTTACTCAAACCTCTTTACAGTCCCGAAGCCAAACGGGGACGTGAGGCCCATATTAAATCTAAAAGGGCTAAACAAATTCCTACATATCAGGACTTTCCGGATGGAGTCGATTCGGTCGGTGGCCACTGCCCTACAAGGGGAGGAATGGTTAGCCTCGATCGACATCAAAGATGCTTATTTGCACATTCCCATCTTTCCAGCCCACCAAAAATTTCTACGCTTTGCGGTAGAAGGGCGCCATTTTCAGTTCAGAGCCTTACCCTTCGGTCTGACCACAGCACCACGAGTGTTCACAAAAATTCTGGCCCCATTATTGGCCAATCTAAGAACACGAGGTGTAACGATAATGGCATATCTAGACGACTTGTTGCTGATAGACCACTCAGTGGAAAAACTAGAAGTGGTTGTTCGCGAGACAATCAAGTATCTGGAATATCACGGTTGGATTATCAACCGAGACAAGTCAGCCCTAAAACCAGTCAAAAGTCTGGAATACTTGGGGCTAAGGCTGGATTCAGACCAGAGAAAAATTTTCTTGCCTCAAGGAAAGGGGTCGTCTTTGAGAGATTTGATCCACTTAGTGGGTTCAAAAAGACAGCCATCCATACGCCTGTGCATGAGGCTGCTGGGAAAAATGGTGGCATCATTCGAAGCAGTGCCCTACGGTCAATTCCATTCAAGGAATTTGCAAAGGGCCATACTGTCAGCCTGGAACAAAAAAGTTCAGGCTCTGGACTTACCAATGTCCTTGTCCCCTTCCGTTCGCAAGAGCCTCCGCTGGTGGTTGGTTCCCCAGAATCTGGAAAGAGGGAAATCCTTCAGTCCGATTTCTTGGAAGGTGGTCACTACAGATGCCAGCCTTATAGGCTGGGGAGCAGTACTGGAGCAATGGTCTCTCCAGGGCAGATGGTCGGATGCGGAAAAGGCCCTGCCCATCAATCTCTTAGAGATACGAGCAGCCCGGTATGCCCTAGTAGCATGGACATCCAAACTCCAAGGGTCCCCTGTCAGAATTCAATCAGACAATGCCACAGCAGTGGCATATATCAATCATCAGGGGGGCACCAGGAGTCGTGCAGCCCAGAGGGAAGTAAATTGCATCCTGAGATGGGCAGAAAGATATGTCCCAGCCATATCTGCGGTATTCATTCCAGGAGTGGAGAATTGGAAGGCAGACTTTCTAAGTCGCCAACAATTATGCCCAGGGGAATGGTCCCTTCATCCCGAGGTTTTCCGGACAATATGTCAGCGGTGGGGAACACCGGATGTAGATCTGCTAGCATCCAGATTCAACGCAAAAGTGGACAGGTTTGTCTCTTGGACAAGGGATCCCCTAGCTTGCGGCTCGGTTGCCCTAGTGTTCCCTTGGGATCAGTTCAAGCTGATATATGCATTCCCACCGCCACAATTGTTACCTCGATTACTTCGCAGAATCAGGGTAGAAAAGAAACCAGTGATTCTGGTGGCTCCAGCGTGGCCCCGAAGAGCATGGTACGCGGAGATTGTAAAGATGTCTGTGGGGAGTCCTTGGACCCTCCCACATCGTCCGGACCTGCTTTCGCAAGGACCGATATACCACCCTTCCTTACCAGCCCTAGGTTTGACGGCCTGGCTATTGAAGCCCACATTCTAAAAAAGAGAGGGCTCTCTAATGCTGTGGTATCTACCATGATCAATGCCAGGAAGCCGGTATCCAGGCAGATCTACTATAGAATCTGGAAGGCGTACATCGCCTGGTGTGAGGCCAAGAAATGGCATCCACGTAAATACGTAATAGGTAGGATTCTGGACTTCCTACAATGGGCTGTAGATAGGAAGCTTGCCTTGAGTACTATCAAGGGTCAGATTTCGGCCTTGTCAATATTTTTTCAAAGGCCCTTGGCTTCGCATTCACTAGTCAAAGCCTTTATACAAGGAGTGATGCGTATTAGTCCTCCGGTTAATATTCCCATATGTCCATGGGATCTAAACTTGGTTCTGTCGGTTCTACAGAAACAACCATTTGAACCATTACAGCATATTTCCCTGGTTCTTCTCACCAGGAAATTGATTTTTCTAGTAGCCATTTGTTTGGCTAAAAGAGTGTCGGAATTAGCAGCTATGTCCTGTAGGGAGCCATATCTGGTTATCCATAAGGACAGAGTAGTGTTACGTCCTCATCCAGCCTTTCTTCCTAAGGTGGTATCGAGGTTTCATTTGAACCAAGATGTGGTTCTTCCTTCTTTTTTCCCCAAACCTACTTCGGTAGAGGAAAAGTTTTTGCATTCTTTGGATGTAGTAAGAGCAGTTAAAGCTTATCTAAAAGCCACTGCTCAGATTCGCAGAACGGATACTTTGTTTATTCTGCCGGAAGGCCCCAGAAGGGGTCAGGCAGTGTCAAAATCTACTTTAGCCAAGTGGATTCGACAGGTCATAATGCAAGCCTATGGCTTGAGAAGGAGACCGCCTCCGTTCAAAGTTAGGGCGCACTCCACGAGAGCAGTTGGAACTTCATGGGCAGTGCATCACCAGGCCTCCCTGGCTCAAATCTGTAAGGCCGCAACATGGTCTTCAGTACACACGTTTACTAGGTTCTACCAGGTGGACGTTAGAAGTCAGGAGGATGTCGCCTTTGGGCGCAGTGTGTTGCAGGCCGCAAAAGATCCTCATGTCTGATAGCGCTCAGCTTATATATGGTGTATCCCCCCCCTCGTTGGGCATTGCTTTAGGACATCCCATTAGTAATGACTATGTCGCTCTGTGTCCCGTGATGTACGAGAAAGAAAATAGGATTTTTATAACAGCTTACCTGTAAAATCCTTTTCTTGGAGTACATCACGGG
Organism: Rana muscosa; assembly: GCA_029206835.1. NCBI lineage: Eukaryota > Metazoa > Chordata > Amphibia > Anura > Ranidae > Rana > Rana muscosa. Next base: position 360,737,830 of record CM055118.1, on the reverse strand, counting down.
ACACAGAGCTCCCACCCCTCTTTTTGGGACACTTATTGCTTTGCTACAAAACTGAGGTGCTCCCGGATGGGAGGGGCTTATATAGGGGAGGGTACTTCCGGTTTTGGAAGTTGCCAGTGCCAGCACCTGAAGATATCTATATAACCCATTAGTAATGACTATGTCGCTCTGTGTCCCGTGATGTACTCCAAGAAAAGGATTTTACAGGTAAGCTGTTATAAAAATCCTATTATTCTTTGCTAAACCTCCTGCACAGTATACACCTGAAGCTGCCCCTTATTGCTCGTGGTGGTGTTCTGTTGTGTAACACAGACAGGCACCTGCAAGCAGTTACAGTGGGTGTAGTGTGCCTCCTGCACAGTATACACCTGAAGCTACCACGTATTGCTGTTTTTTTTCTTTTGTGTAACACTAACAGGCATCTGCAAACAGTTAGAGTGGGTGTAGGTGCCTCCTGCACAGTATACGCTACCCCTTATTGCTCATGATGTTGTTCTGTTGTGTAACACAGACAGGCATCTGCAAGCAGTTACAGTGGGTGTAGGTGCCTCCTTCACAGTATACACCTAAAGCTACCCCTTATTGCTCATGGTGTTGTTCTGTTGTGTAACACAGACAGGCACCTGCAAGCAGTTACAGTGGGTGTAGTGTGCCTCCTGCACAGTATACACCTGAAGCTACCACGTATTGCTGTTTTTTTTCTTTTGTGTAACACTAACAGGCATCTGCAAACAGTTAGAGTGGGTGTAGGTGCCTCCTGCACAGTATACGCTACCCCTTATTGCTCATGGTGTTGTTCTGTTGTGTAACACAGACAGGCATCTGCAAGCAGTTACAGTGGGTGTAGGTGCCTCCTGCACAGTATACACCTGAAACTACCCCGTATTGCTGGTGTTTTTCTTTTGTGTAACACTAACAGGCATCTGCAAGCAGTTACAGTGGGTGTAGGTGTCTCCTGCACAGTATACGCTACCCCTTATTGCTCGTGGTGTTGTTCTGTTGTGTAACACAGACAGGCATCTGCAAGCAGTTACAGTGGGTGTAGGTGCCTCCTGCACAGTATACACTACCCTTATTGCTCGTGGTGTTGTTCTGTTGTGTAACAGACAGGCATCTGCAAGCAGTTACAGTGGGTGTAGGTGCCTCCTGCACAGTAAACACCTGAAGCTACCCCGTATTGCTGGTGTTTTTCTTTTGTGTAACACTAACAGGCATCTGCAAGCAGTTACAGTGGGTGTAGGTGCCACCTGCACAGTATACGCTACCCCTTATTGATCGTCGTGTTGTTCTGTCGTGTAACACAGACAGGCATCTGCAAGTAGTTACAGTGGGTGTAAGTGCCTCCTGCACAGTATACACCTGAAGCTACCCCTTATTGCTCGTGGTGTTGTTCTGTTGTGTAACACAGACAGTCACCTGCAAGCAGTTACAGTGGGTGTAGGTGCCTCCTGCACAGTATACACCTGAAGATACCCCGTATTGCTGGTGTTTTTCTGTTGTGTAACACAGACAGGCATCTGCAAGCAGTTACAGTGGGTGTAGGTGCCTCCTGCACAGTATACACCTGAAGCTTTCCCTTATTGCTGGTTTTCCCATCTCCCTGCAGGCCATTAGAATGTCTGGAAGGCCAACAAGTAGAGGCAGACAGTCACAAGCAAATAAAGGAGAGGAAGCAGGCTCTGTGTCTGGGGGCAACAGTGCTGGTCGTGGACGCGGTGCATTGTCATCAGCACGTGGCCATGGGACACGCTTGTCCTTACTTTCGGAAGCTGGACGTGTTGAGCCGCATCATGACGAAGACTTGGTAGAGTGGATGACCAAGCCCTCCTCATCCTCCTCATCCTTTCTCACCCAGGCTCAGGGTACTGGCAAAGCAGCTGCCAATGCGTCCTCTTCCCTTGTATCAATGTCATCATCAGTCACTCCTTCCCTAGACCCACCATGTCCTCCTGAGGAGTCCCCCGAACTGTTTGAGCACAGTGTTGGGTACATGCTCCAGGAGGATGCCCAGCGTTTTGAAGAGTCTGATGATGATACCCAGCTAGAGGAAGGTAGTAGTGTGAGCGCAGAGAGAGGGGATGCTCAAGAAGGACAGCAATCTGGCAGTCATGTTCCACCAGCTGCAGCATACTGCCAGGTTTGCTCCAGTGATCAAGAGGGAGGGGATGATGAGGTCACTGACTCCACGTGGGTGCCTGATAGGAGAGAGGAGGAAGAGGAGGATGAGGAGGAGGAACATCTCCAATGAGGCAGGATGCCCTCCGGGGGCCAGCGTAAGGGCAGCACACCGACTGAATCACACCGCAGAGCTCTGCCTGTGCTGGGCGCTGCCTCTGCGCGTTATTCCAAAAGTTCTTTGGTGTGGGCCTTTTTTGAGTCAAGTGCATCAGATCGCACCGCTGCTATTTGCAACATATGTCTCAAGCGTATCTTTGTGGCCAAAACATCAGCCGCTTGGGCACCACATGCTTGACCAGACATATGTTGACCTGCCATGCAGCTCATTGGAAAGCGTACCTTAAAGACCCACACCAAAGAACAAAGCGGACCTCTCCTTGCTCCTCATCAGCTGGGATCTCCAACCCCACTATACCTTCAGTCCTCTCTGAAACCTCGTAAACAGCTGTGCACGGTAGGCGTTTAAGGGGCTACGCAAGTACGCAGGCAAAAAGATGCCATGCCGTGCTTGCGCTGGTGTGTTTGGGGGACATGAGCCACACTGGGGCAGAGGTTCTGTCAGCTCTGCAGGGACAGGCCGAGAGGTAGTTGACGCCACGCCAGCTTAAGCCAGGAATGGTGGTTTGCGACAATGGCACCAACCTCCTCTCCGCCCTCCGACAGGGACAACTGACCCATGTGCCCTGTGTGTCTCACATCCTTAACCTGGTGGTGCAGTGGTTCTTGGGCAGGTACCCGGGCTTACAGGATGTCCTGAGGCAGGCCAGGAAAGTCTGTGTGCATTTCCGCCGATCATATAATGCTAGTGCTCGGCTGGCTGAGCTGCAAAAGGAGTTGAACCTGCCCAAGAACTGTGACATGCCCACCAGGTGGAACTCAACGTTGGCCATGCTGCAGTGGCTGCACACGCAGCAGAGGGACATCAATGAGTACCTGTGCGACTACGGCACCAGGACTGGGTCAGGGGAGCTCTGTTTTTTTTCACCACGCCAGTGGGGCATGATCAAGGATGCATGCACTGTCCTGGCACCCTTTGAGGAGGCCACGAGGATGGTGAGCAGTGACAGTGCATGCATTAGTGACACTGTACCTCTTGTCCACCCGTTGAAGCATACGCTGCGTGGAATAATGGACAGGGCACTTGAGGCAGAACAGAGGCAGGAAGAGGAGGACTTCCTTGCCTCTCAAAGCCCCCTTTTTGCAGACAGTGTTCCTTCTGTCCCACCCATCACACAGGAAGAGGAGGAGGAGGAGGAGGATTGTGTCAGCATGGAGGTGGAGCCTGGCACTTTGCATCATCAGCAGCAGTCTTTTAGGGATGATTTACAGTCCCAAGAAACCTGTGGACTTGTACGTGGCTGGGAGGAGGTGGCTGCGAATCATGTCGTCCTTAGTGACCCAGAGGACTCCGGACCGAATGCCTCAACTAACCTACGCTGCCTGGACTCCCTGATCCTGCAAAGCCTGCGGAAGGATCCTTGTATTTTTCGGATTAAGGAGAGGGACCATTACTGGCTGGCCACTCTCCTTGATCCACGGTACAAGGGTAAGGTTGTGGACCTTATCTTGCCGTCGCAGAGGGAGCAGAGGATGAGACATCTCCGGGAGGCCTTGCAGAAAGGTCTGTGCAATGCGTTCCCAGAGACTGGGAGGTTACAAACTCCTGGTCCTGGACAACAAGTTGCTGAGGCTTCGGTCAGTCAGAGAAGGAGCGGTGGAGAAGGTGGCCGTCTGACCGATGCGTTCAGACAATTTTTTAGTCCGCAGCTCCAAGGTATGATTGGTTCCAGCAACCATTGCCAGCGTCTGATTTACATGGTCCAGGAATACCTAGGGGCAAGGTCAGACTTGGACACCTTTCCCACCGAAAATCCTCTGGCTTACTGGGTCTTGAGGATGGATCACTGGCCAGAGCCTGCACAGTATGCAATTGAGCTACTGGCCTGTCCTGCATCAAGCGTTCTTTCAGAACACACATTCAGTGCTGCTGGAGGCTTTGTTACCGATCACAGGGTGCGCCTGTCCACCGACTCGGTTGATTGACTGACATTCATAAAGATGAATTAGTCTTGGATCACCACCAGCTACCAAGCACCTGAAGCTGATGTAACCGATTATTATTTTTTTTTTTAAATGTCACATCCCTTCAAGACTGCCTATGCTGATGCTGAGTGACTGTCCTGTTATGTTGACTGACTATCCTCTTACTCCTCAATGATCCTGCTGATAGCTTGGAAGAACATTTTTGGTTCTGGGTGCCACCACCAGTGGCTAAGGCCCAATTTTTCAGCCCCTGTTTAACAGGGGCATGTAATTACAATATTTGATGCAATGCTTTGCAGCAGGGCTCATCACTGCACTCCAACTAGAGTATCTGGGAGAGGTTGCAGTGTCTTGGCACCAGCACCAGTGCCTAAGGCCCAATTTTTCAGCCCCTGTTTAACAGGGGCGTGTATTTACAATTTTTTATGCAATGCTTTGCAGCAGGGCTCATTGCTGCGCTCCAAGTTCAGTATCTGTGAGGGGTTGCAGTGTTTTGGCACCAGCGCCTAAGGCCCAATTTTTCTGCCCCTGTTTAACAGGGACATGTAATTACAATTTTTGGTCTAATTCTTTGCAACAGGGCTCATTGCTGCGCTCTAAGTACAGTATCTGTGAGGGGTTGCAGTGTTGTGGCACCAGCACCAGTGCCTAATGCCCATTTTTTCTGCCCCTGTTCAACAGGGGCATGTAATAACAATTCTTGATCTAATATTTCATAGCTGGGCCCATTCCTGCAACCACCAAGAGTAACTGTGAGGACTTACAGTCTTGTGGCACCAGCACCACCGCCACCACCAAAGGCCCAATTTTTCAGCCCCTGTTCAACAGGGGCATGCAATTACAATTCTTGATCTAATAATTCACAGCAGGGCCCATTCATGCGCCCACCAAGAGTAACTGTGAGGGCTTACAGTGTTGTGGCACCAGCACCACCACCAAAGGCCCAATTTTTCCTACCACTGTTCAACAATGGCATGTAATTACAATTCCTGATATAATAGTTGACAGCAGGGCGTTCCAGCACCCACCAAGAGTAACTGTGAGGGCTTATAGTGTTGTGGCAACACCAACATCTAAGGGCCAAATTTCTGCAAAGTATATATACGGCAGGTCCCTACTTTCAAACATCCAACCTACAAACGACTCCTACAGTACTTGCAAACAGAAGGAGACAACAGGAAGTGAGAGGAAATCTACCCCTAGGAAGGGAAATTCTCTCCTGTAAGAGTTAATATGGGAAAAAGGTGTCTGCTCTCTTCTGATGCTTTATCACCAATCCTTGTTTCAATGAAAACCCCAAACTTTCCAAAAACATTTGTCATTGGGACGGAAAGTGAGGTGAAATGTTCTGAACAGGTGCACAGACAGCAAAACAAATGTTACAGGGGTGTTACCCTTCTCTATGTACTCCAAAAAGCTTAAAAATAGATTTTTTGGCCATGCCATTTTTCTCAATGATTTCCATCTATATTGCCTGGACCAGACATTACATTAAAGACGCAAGCAGTTTTAAATGGCTTTTTTTCCTTTAGAAATGTCATTTTGTGCAGGGACAGTTCTAAACACGGGAAACACGTGCCACTTCACAGGCATACTTTAGACACCCCCCAGGTACGATATTTAACCCTTTCCATACAGGGCTTTTTATACCTCTTCCATACCGGGCCTATTCTGGCACTTCTCTCCTACAAGTACAAATCATCATTCTTTTGCTAGAAAATTACTCAGAACCCCCAAAGATTATATATGTTTTTTTTAGCAGACACCTTAGGGAATAAAATGACGGTCGTTGCAACTTTTTATCTTGCACAGTATTTGCGCAATAATTTTTCAAACGCCTTTTTTGGGGGAAAAAATGGTTTCATGAATTAAAAAATAACAAAACAGTAAAGTTAGCCCAATTTTTTGTAAAATATGAAAGCTTATGTTACGCCGAGTAAAAAGATACCTAACATGTCACGCTTTAAAATTGCGCACACTCATGGAATGGTGCCAAACTTCGGTACTTAAAAATCTCCATAGGCGACGCTTTGAAAATGTTTATAGGTTACCAGGTTAGAGTTACAGAGGAGGTCTAGTGCTAGAATTGTTGCACGCGCTCTAACGCACGCGGCGATACCTCACATATGTGGTTTGAACGGCGTTTACATATGCGGGCGGTACTTACGTGTGCGTTCGCTTCTAAGCACGAGCTATTGGGGACAGGGGCGTTTTAAAAAAACATTTTTTTTTTCACTTATTTTTTTATTTTTACTTTTTTTTACACTTTTATTCCTATTACAAGGAATGTAAACATCCTTTGTTATAGGAATGTGTGTGACAGGTCCTCTTTATGGAGAGATGCGGGGTCAATAGGACCCCACATCTCTCCTCCAGGCTGGAAAGCATGAGATCGTGAAAAAAATGTCACTGATCTCATACTTACAGCCGCAATGGTGGCTTTGTTTACATCTGAGGACGGATGACCATCTGGTCACCAGTCATCTCTATGCTCGTCACGTGACCCACCACCGGCACCGGACGATTCTCTCCGGGTCCCCGATGGCATGGAAGAGCCCGGAGAAGCACCGGATGGCGGCGGGAGGGGGGGATGTCCCCTCTCGCTGCCTAAAAGAACGATAGGCGGGAGGGGACCGCTATGATCATTCTTATGGTGCGCAGAATCGCTGGCTGAAGACAAGGATATCTGAATGATGCCTCTAGCTGTAGGCATCATTCAGATATCCCCCCTCAAACCCAGGACGTCATATGATGTCCACCCGGAGGGAGAGAGGGTTCCTGCCGGCGTAATTTTACAATGACCCGGTATGGAAGTGGTTAAAGGAATATTTCACTTTTTTCACTTTATGCGTCATTAAAATCATTGCTCCCGAAAAACTACCGTTTTTAAAACTTCTTTTTGCATTGATACATGTGCCCTGGGGCAGGACCCGGGTCCCCAAACCCTTTTTAGGACAGTAACATGCATATTAGCCGTTATAATTAGCACTTTACATTTCTAACTTTCGCGTCCATTGTATTTATTGGGTTCTAAAGTTCGCACAAACTTTCGGTCTGTTCGCAGCTTCTGGTTGTGAACCGAACCGGGGGGAGTTCGGCTCATCCCTACTACTGAGTAATCCCACATATTGTTCTCTAATCAACCCAGATGTGGAAGTGTGAGTGCTTCCCCTTTTTCCCCTTTTATATGTACTATGTAGAACTTTGTCTTGTTTCCCAACTGCACGCTCTTCCCTCTGAAACTCTCAGGTACTCCCTCTCTCCACTCCAACAGTGCATGGGTGCAAGAGGTCCCTTGATCTGGCCTGAGACCAATCACCCATGCTTTCCTTCTTGGGGATAATGTCTTGACAATTTTATCAACTTCTTCCTCTTGCCAGTCCTCACCATTGAGCTCAATTGCTACACTCACGTCTGAGCGAGTGCCTACCGCTTCGCACCACTGGACCACAGTGAAAGGGTCCATGTTGGCCCCAATGGGGTGGAGCTTGATTGCAGAGTACAGTAAATCACGGACGAGCCCCCACGTGTAGCACTACTCCCGAAGGAGCTGCTGGTTTTGTTTTGGGTCTGTACTCTGGCTATCAACCTCAGGAATTTGTCTCAAACCCTCCCTTGGCACAACTGGTCTACACAGGGATTGTGGAACCCACTAGTAATTGGGAAACACAATAATATCACACAGTAATAAAATTGTAAATAAAGTTGTTACCTTGTAATGGCCACTTGTCCAACAGGGTAACAGATAAACTCCACATAGAATGCTGCTTAACCAAGGATAAATTTTACTTGGTAAGAAAAGTAACAAAGTTAGACAGAAATACAGTTGACTCTTACAGGGCCCTGCAAGAGTCAATGGTATAGCAGAAAATCTTAATAAGAAACAATCAAGACACATAATCACGGTTCTAGTGTACACTTCCTATATATTTAGGCTGCATGCTTGCAAGCTCCCCCTAATGGGCAATACCATACACGTGTCCCAGTACTATTTGCTCTGGACAGGCCTGACTAAGTTCAGTATAAAGTTCCTTCCAGTAGTAAGAGTCTTTGCTAGCATTTGTTGGTGCACATCAAAGATTTGTAATCCATAAGGTTAGGAAAAAGGCAGAAAACTGAACATTCACAATGTTTATGAATATGTAGAACTCACTGACTGTGCAAGCGCCAATCTTTAAAACACGCAGCCACTGCGAGATGCTCTATGTCCTTGTATGTGGCACACTACTCTATTGACAACGGCAGGTCTTTAAGAGTCACCTTCCTACGCAACAGTTAGTCAGTTTTAGGCAGGTGCCCCCTCACCAAAGCAGGCCTCGTCCCGCTGTCGGTGTTCCAGGCCACGGTCTCTCCGCAACTTGCAGTCTCCGGTCCCTCACACAGCCGCATAAGGTGTCAGTAGATGGGTGACTCCAGTCTCTGTGAAGCGAGAGTAGGGATGAGCTTCGAGTTCGAGTCGAACTCATGTTCGACTCGAACATTGCCTGTTCGCCCGTTCGCCGAACAGCGAACAAATTGGGGTGTTCGCGGCAAATTCGAAAAATCTATGGGAGAAATCTAAAGTGCTAATTATAAAGGCTTATATGCAAGTTATTGTCCTAAAAAGTGTTTGGGGACCCGCGTCCTGCCCCAGGGGACATGTATCAATGCAAAAAGAAGTTTTAAAAACGGCCATTTTTTCGGGAGCAGTGATTTTAATAATGCTTAAAATGAAAAAATAAAAGTGAAATATTCCTTTAAATTTCGTACCTGGGGGGTGTGTATGATATGCATGAAAAGTGGCGCATGTTTCCCGTGCTTAGAACTGTCCCTGCAAAAAATGTCATTTTTGAAAAAAAAAATGTCATTTAAAACTCACTCGTGGCTATTAATGAATTGTCGGCTCCCGGCATTACATACAAAAGTCATTGATAAAAAAAAAAAAAAAAAGCGTGGGGGTTCCCCAGAATTCAATTACCAGGCCCTTAAGGTCTGGAATGGATATTAAGGGGAACCCTGCCGCAAATTTAAAAAAAAATTGACGTGGGGTTCCCCCAAATATCCATTCCAGGCCCTTCAGATCTGGCATGGATTTTAAGGGGAACTCCACCCCAAATTTTTTAAAAAATGGCGTGGAGTCCCCTAAAAATCCATACCAGACCCCTTATCCGAGCACGCAACCTGGCCGGCCGCAGGGGAAAAGGGGGGGACGAGAGAGCGGCCCCCCCTCCCTCCTGAACCGTACCAGGCCACATGCCCTCAACATGGGGAGGATGTCCCCATGTTGATGGGAACAAGGGCCTCATCCCCACAACCCTTGCCCGGTGGTTGTGGGGGTCTGCGGGCGGGGGGCTTATCGGAATCTGGAAGACCCCTTTAACAAAGGGGACCCCCAGATCCCGGCCCCCCCCATGTGAATTGGTAAGGGGTACATTGTACCCCTACCATTTCACGAAGAAAGCGTAAAAAAATGTTTAAAAAAACACATAAACACCTTGAAAAAGTCCTTTATTTAAAAAAACAAAAACAAAAAAAAACATTCAAGCGGTGAAATCCAGTGTCCCACGGCGACTCTGATGTCCAGCGCTGTCCTTCATTGGTTGTGCCTGAGCGGACCTGATGGGGAACTCCCTCTCAGTATTTTAAATGTATAGACCCGCCCCTTCTAAAGTTCCCCATCAGGTCCGCTCAGCGGACCAGATGCGGAACATGAGAAGGGGCGGGTCTATACATGTATTACCAAAGTGAGAGCAGTTCCCCATTAGGTCCGCCCCCTCGGTATGTCGGACCCGCCTACGTCATTGGCTTGAGCTGGGAACTTCCTTCACTGTGTAATTTAAATTTACATAGTGAAGGAAGTTCCCCGCTCAAGCCAATGACGTAGGCGGGTCCGACATACCGAGGGGGCGGACCTGATGGGGAACTGCTCTCACTTTGGTAATACATGTATAGACCTGCCCCTTCTCATGTTTCGCATCTGGTCCGCTGAGCGGACCTGATGGGGAACTTTAGAAGGGGCGGGTCTATACATTTAAAACACTGAGAGGGAGTTCCCCATCAGGTCCGCTCAGGCACAACCAATGAAGGACAGCGCTGGACATCGGGATCGCCGCGGGACACTGTATTTCACCGCTGGAATGTTTTGTTTTTTTTTTTAAATAAAGGACTTTTTCAAGGTGTTTGTGTGTTTTTTTTAAACATTTTTTTACGCTTTCTTCGTGAAATGGTAGGGGTACAATGTACCCCTTACCAATTCACATAGGGGGGGCCAGGATCTGGGGGTCCCCTTTGTTAAAGGGTTCTTCCAGATTACGATAAGCCCCCCGCCCGCAGACCCCCACAACCACCGGGCAAGGGTTGTGGGGATGAGGCCCTTGTCCCCATCAACATGGGGACATCCTCCCCATGTTGAGGGCATGTGGCCTGGTACGGTTCAGGAGAGAGGGGGGCCGCTCTCTCGTCCCCCCCCTTTTCCCCTGCGGCCGGCCAGGTTGCGTGCTCGGATAAGGGGTCTGGTATGGATTTTTAGGGGGACTCCACGCCATTTTATTTTAAATTTGGGGTGGAGTTCCCCTTAAAATCCATGCCAGATCTGAAGGGCCTGGAATGGATATTTGGGGGAACCCCACGTCAATTTTTTTTTAAATTTGCGGCGGGGTTCCCCTTAATATCCATTCCAGACCTGAAGGGCCTGGTAATTGAATTCTGGGAACCCCCACGCTTTTTTTTTTTTTTATCAATGACTTTTGAATGTATTGCCGGGAGCCGACAATTCATTAATAGCCGCGAGTGAGTTTTAAATTACTTTTTTTCTTTCAAAAATGACATTTTTTGCAGGGACAGTTCTAAGCACGGGAAACATGCGCCACTTTACATGCATATCATACACACCCCCCAGGTACGAAATTTAAAGGAATATTTCACTTTTATTTTTTCATTTTAAGCATTATTAAAATCACTGCTCCCGAAAAAACAGCCGTTTTTAAAACTTTTTTTTGCATTGATACATGTCCCCTGGGGCAGGTCCCAGGTCCCCAAACACTTTTTAGGACAATAACTTGCATATTAGCCTTTATAATTAACACTTTAGATTTCGAACGTTCGAGTCCATTGTATTTAATAGGGTTCTAAAGTTCACACGAACATTTTGTCTGTTCGCAGGTTCTGGTGCGAACCGAACAGGGGGGTGTTCGGCTCATCCCTGAGCGAGAGTTGGTCACACTGAAAAGCATCCCTCCTTGGGCTAAGAGATCCTACTTGACAACTGTAGGCCCAGGCTTTAGGCCTAGACACTCCGGCAGCAGGCCTCAATGCAGGCTTCCTGCTTGATAGAAGGCAAAGTCCAGAGAGACCGAGTGTAGCTCCTCCCTTTCCTTAAGTAATTTCCCCCAGAAGGCTGTGCGAAGATGCAATGCACTCTGGTAGCACAGCTGTACTGTGGGTTCCATAGTCTATTTGTTACCCATGCCAATGGAGTCTCTTTCTCTCTGTACTGTAAGTTCTATAATGCACCGTTCCACAAAGTTAAACAAACAGTTACTGCAATGTCATAAAAGAGACTCTGGAGGGAGCTTGGTTCATTCTCAATACAACAACAGTCTTATAACCACACTGCAAAGTGGCACCTCGCTACACACCAAATGTACTATACACCCCTTTGACTGTATAAAATGGGGAGAAGAGAAACATCCACATGTCATAAATGTCTAGCGGCAGAAGGGTATTTTATACATATGGTGTGGGAATGTAATAGGATACACCCTTTATGGTCACAGGTGACTCAATTTATTGCAGATACATTTGATCTCCCAATATCTGTAGCCCATTGTTGGGACTTCTGGGTATAATTGAGGACAAAGTTATGAGTAATAATATGAGAACCTTCCTGTGAATACTATTCTTTTATGTCCGCAAGTTGATTGCCATCAATTGGATTAGGAGAGACCACCTCACATTAACCTCTTTAAAGGGCATGATTAATGCCAATGTTACACTATATAAACTGACTTATTAAGCCAGGAGATGCCAAAAAAAATCGAATAAAGTTTGGGGGAAAATTGATTAACTCTGAAAATACAGTGTCAACAGACACTTAAAGGAACTGTTTTAGGATTATGTATGAGCTGTGATCTGACTGAAACACAATATGTATATATGGTTTACAGACCCTGGACAAATAATAGCACACGTCACAAGAGTTGCTGGAGGGATCTCACCTCCAGACTGGCTTTAGTTCTTATGTTTTACTTTCTGCATTTCAGTGTAACAATATACAAAACACAAATAACTGTATACAAATATACAAAAAAGTGCTATTTGTACAATTGGATATATTGAGATGAGCAGTATGGATACTTAAGATATAATAAGAATAATGATATGGTTCATGTACACCTATGTATGTAACTTGTTTTTATTTTCCATTCTGTGTATGTACACATGGCAATAAAAACCTTTAAAAAAATAATAAAACAATACAAACTATAAACAGGAAGACCGCCAACATAAGCATCAATCTAATTAACCACTTCAGAGCCAAAAGAGGGCGTCCCTGGACATTGCGGAAAAGCTGTGCCCGCTGTGTCACGCGGGTGCCAATGTGCGTGCCTGGCGGCTGCGATGTCCGCCAGGTACTCGTGATCGGCAGTCACAGAGCCAGGGACGTGGATCTCTGTGTGTAAACACAGAGATCCACGTCCTGTCAGGGAGAGGAGACCGATGGTGTGTCCCTTGTACATAGGGACAACCATTGGTCACCTCCCCCAGTCACTCCCCTCCCCCCACAGTAAGAATCATTTATGAGGGAACACATTTAACCCCTTGATCGCCCCCTAGTGTTAACCCCTTCCCTGCCAGTCACATTTATACAGTAATCAGTGCATTTTTATAGCACTGATCGCTGTATAAATGTGAATGGTCCCAAAATAGTGTCAAAAGTGTTCGATGTGTCCTCCGCAATATCGCAGTCCTGACCAAAACCGCAGAGGTTAAATAGAAAGCTCTATTTGTGGGGGAAAAAATTATAAAAATGTCATTTGGGTACAGTGTTGTATGACCGCGCAATTGTCATTCAAAGTGAGTCAGCGCTGAAAGCTGAAAATTGGTCTGGGCAGGAGGGGGGTTTAAGTGCCCAGTAAGGAAGTGGTTAAAGTACTAGGCACTAAGACAAGCCTAGTTGACTCAGTGCCCACCCAGAAAATGCTTTGACTAATCAGAGATCCCACCTCATCCCAAACTTTCCAGCACCAGTCTACAACAGTCCATGAGACAAACTCATACACTGGTCAAGAAGTCTGATACAGTGGAACAAATTGCTGATAAATATTTCTGTCCCAAGTGGAGAAGCTTCTCCATCCCAGTCTGCAGGAGGGCCACCATATTTCCCTCTGACCATGAACCTGTACAAGATTAATATTACCCCTTCCATCCACTCCAGAAGATAAGATTTTGTCCTTATTCAGAGAATTAATCCCAGCCTCGCTCTCATGCCGTGTACACACGACCATTTTTTAATGACGAGAAAAATGCAATTTTTTAAAATGGTCATTAAAAATGATTGTGTGTGGGCTTCAGAGCATTTTTCACGACGTGAAAAATGGCCATGAAAAAATTGAAACATGCTCTAATTTTTGTCGTCGTTTTTCACCTCGTCGTTCTTCTCGTCATGAAAAACGGCCGTGTGTAGGCTTTAACGACGTGAAAAAAAATGCGCATGCTCAGAATCAAGTATGAGACGGCGGCGCTCGTTCTGGTAAAACTAGCATTCGTAATGGAGATAGCACATTCGTCACGCTGTAACGGACTGAAAAGCACGAGGCTGAAAAGCGCAAATCGTCTCTCAACAAACTTTACTAACACGAGGATCAGGAACTTCCCCTTTATAGTGCCGTCGTACGTGCTGTACGTCACCTCGCTTTACTCAAGCATTTTTTTCCCACGATAGTGTGTAGGCAAGGCAGGCTTGAGAAGAATCACGTCGAGAAAAACACAGTTTTTTTCAATGACATTAAAAACGGTCGTGTGTACGTGGCAACAGATTTCATCACATTATTCTCCATCATTATAGAATGAACTGCTCTCTCCATGGGCCACAATCAATGGGTAGGAGGCTTGCCTCTAGTCCCCTCCAAAAGCCCCTGTCCTTATTGGTTCTGTCACACCAACAATCAAGCATGCTGACTGCCAGGTTTGTCATGGGAGCTCATTTACATATGGAAAACAAAATAGCTCAGAGAAAGACAATGAAGAATAAGATGTGTGACATGGTAACAGAACAGTCACACACTCCGCTTGAGTGCTTCCATCAGTATACAGCTTCCTCCAGTCTGAACATAGATATCAGATATTATAGCCGCATAGTATACAAGACTAGGGATGAGCTTCGAGTTCGAGTCAAACTCATGTTCGACTCGAACATTGCCTGTTCGCACGTTCTCCAAACAGCGAAAAATTTGGGGTGTTCGCGGCAAATTCGAAAAGCCGCGGAACACCCTTTAAAAGTCTATGAGAGAAATCTAAAGTGCTAATTTTAAAGGCTTATATGCAAGTGATGCCGTGTACACACGACCGTTTTTAATGTCATTGAAAAAAACTGCATTTTTTTCGACGTGATTTTTCGTGTTTCCTCTCAAGCCTGCCTTGCCCACACACTATTGTGGAAAAAAATGTTTGAGTAAAGCGCGGTGACGTCCAACACCTACAACGGCACTATAAAGGGGAAGTTCCATTCGGATAGCGCCACCCTTCATGTTAGTAAAGTTTGTTGAGCGACGATTCGCGCTTTTCAGCCTTGTTCTTTTCAGTCCGTTACAGCGAGACGAATGTGCTATCTCCATTACGAACGCTAGTTTTACCAGAACAAACGCTCCCGTCTCATACTTGATTCTGAGCATGCGCATTTTTTCCACGTCGTTTTTCATGACGAGAAAAAAGACGAGAAAAATTAGAGCATGTTCCAATTTTTCTCGTCGTGATTCTCTGCGTTTTTCTCATCGGGAAAAATGCTGGAAAGCCCACACACGATCATTTTTAATGACCATTTTAAAAAATTTCATTT
The DNA here is from genome assembly GCA_029206835.1 of Rana muscosa. Classification (NCBI taxonomy): domain Eukaryota; kingdom Metazoa; phylum Chordata; class Amphibia; order Anura; family Ranidae; genus Rana; species Rana muscosa. The sequence goes on along the minus strand of CM055118.1, from coordinate 360,722,574 downwards.
TTCTCGTCATTAAAAACGGTCGTGTGTACGCGGCATCATTGTCATAAAAAATGTTTGGGGACCCGGGTCCACCCCAGGGGACATGTATCAATGCAAAAATAAGTTTTAAAAACTGCTGTTTTTTCGGGAGCAGTGATTTTAATAATGCTTAAAGTGAAACAATAAAAGTGAAATATTCCTTTAAATTTCATACCTGGGGGGGTGTATAGTATGCCTGTAAAGCAGCGCTTGTTTCCCGTGCTTAGAACTTAGACCTGATGGGGAACGTGAGAAGGGGCGGGTCTAATCATTTATTACACTGCGGAGGAAGTTCCCCATCAGGTCCGCTCAGCCAATGACGTTTCGTGTGGAGTGGAGACTGCAGCGCTGGACATCGGATCACAGCGGGACACTGGATTACATCGCTGGAATGGGTTTTTTATTTTTTTATTTTTAATAAAGGACTTTCCCAACTGTGTCTGTGTGTTTTTTTTACAACTTTTTACACTTTCTTTGTGAAATGGTTGGGGTACAATGTACCCCTTACCAATTCACATGGGGGGCGGGATATGGGGGTCCCCTTTGTTAAAGGGGTCTTCCAGATTCTGATAAGCCCCCCGCCCGCAGACCCCACAACCACCGGGCAAGGGTTGTGGGGATGAGGCCCATGTCCCCATCAACATGGAGACATGGTGGTTTTAGGGGTCACAGACCCCCAAAGCATCCTCCCCATGTTGAGGGCATGTGGCCTGGTACGGTCTAGGAGGGGGGCGCTCTCTCGTCCCCCCTCTTTTCCTGCGGCCTGCCAGGTTGCGTGCTCGGATAAAGGGTCTGGTATGGATTTTTGGTGGGAACTCCACACCATTTTTTTTTTATTTGGCATGAAGTTCCCCTTAAAATCCATACCAGACCTGAAGAGTCTGGTATGGATATTTGGGGGGAACCCCACGTCATTTTTTTTTAAAAATTGACGCAGGGTTCCCCTTAATATCCATACCAGACCTGAAGGGCCTGGTAATGGAATTTGGGGGACCCCCACGCATTTTTTTTTTTTTTATCAATTACTTTTCTCTGTATTGCCGGGAGCCGACAATTCATTATAGCTGCGAGTGCTTTTAAATTACTTTTTTTCCTTCAGAAATGACACTTTGTGCAGGGACAGTTCTAAGCATGGGAAACAAGCGCTGCTTTACAGCATACTATACACCCCCCAGGTACGAAATTTAAAGGAATATTTCACTTTTATTGTTTCACTTCAAGCATTATTAAAATCACTGCTACCGAAAAACTGCAGTTTTTAAAACTTTTTTTTGCATTGATGCATGTCCCCTGGGGCAGGACCCGGGTCCCCAAACCCTTTTTAGGACAATAACTTGCATATTAGCCCTGATAATTAGCACTTTTGATTTTGAACGTTCGAGTCCATTTAATAGGGTTCTAAAGTTTGCGCAAACTTTAGGTCTGTTCGCAGGTTCTGGTGCGAACCGAACGGGGGTGTTCGGCTCATCCCTAATTCCCTATACAAGACTAGCTGACAAATAGCTTATATGAAACTGGAACATTTATTGAACAAACTCGCACAGAATATATACCCTACAGGAGTACATCCCCCTCCTGATCATATTACCCTAACAATACCAACTGTACACAGGAATAGAATTATCATAGCTAAACAACAACCAACATATACTAGAAACATTAAGTTGATTAAACAACTAGCCACCTGGGTGAATCAGTACCCATGCAGATTATTCGGTAACAAGCCCCTCCACTCTGGCATTCATAACATATTGCGAAAGAACACCTAATAATAACAAAGAGTCTCGTAGCCTAGGGGTGGCGTACTACATAAAACCCCCCAGGAGAAGGTAACAACCAAAACATGTAACAGCTCTGCAAGGGAATTAACCTACTTAGTGAAATAGTAACTGGATGGATCTAAGGAAGATAAGGGTCCCTAGGGATACCAAGAGGATACTGTTGGATGATTCCAAGAAGAGGTGGTGAAGCAGGGAGAGGTGGGGGAGGGGGGGTGGGGGAGGAAAGCACCAAGTTCAGAGCAACGGATGTGGAGTGTGGGTAGTAGGAGTCCTTCTGATGCATTTCTGTCAGTTCGGAGGAAGAGCAGGGTGTAGGGGGGAGGCCCATGATATGAAAAAGAGAGGTCCTCGAAATTCGCCATATCCATAGGAGTGAGTGTTGAGACCATAAAAGCTTGCCATTTGTGTTAAAAACATGTTTTGGTCTTTTCATGAGTTAAATCCGTGTTGAGCTTGTCCTTGTAAAGTAATTGTAGGAGATCTCTTTTAATTTGTGAAATATGGGGGCAAGCGTTGGAGATCCAATTTGTCAGGATGGATCTTCTGGCGAATAGGAGGCAAATCAGGGTCCAGTCTTTGCAGGGGGGGGTGGAGTTCAGCGACCAGGGTAGGAGCTGGGGGTCACAATGGCAAAAGATGATAAGTAGGGGGTCTTTGGGTAGTTTTAGCAGAGTCACCTCAAAGATATACAATAGGACTTGATCCCAGAAGGTGGAGGTATGGGTACACGACCAGAAGTTATGTGCCAGAGAAGGCCTGGGGTGTTGGCAAATGGGGGCACATGGGAGCGGGATGGTCGAGTTTGTTTGAGATGAAAGGGATATGTGCTCGGTGCACAATCTTCAGTTGAGTTTCCCTCTATACTTCGTTGGGCACCAGTTTGTGGATGGCATTGAGACCTTGTAGAAGTTTGTCCACAAGTGCGGTGTCTGGGAAATCTTTTGCCCAGTTAGCTGCTGATGAGGACATCAGAGGGGGAGTGGTCTTCAGGAGAAAAGGTTTGTAGCTGTCCGATATTTTGTAAGAGCCCTCTGAAAGAAGGGTATCCGTAAGAGATGGTTTGAACCTTTTGCGCTCCTCACTGCAAGCTTTTTTAGAAAGCTGAGGCATTGTCCATATTGGAAGGCATGTGATTGTGGAAGTGAGTACTTACCAGCCAAGGTTTGGAAAGTGACAGAGCGAAGAAAATTTTGTGAGGCCCTTTGTCTTCCAGGTGATGTAAGGCTGCTGATCCAGACCTGGGGGGAAACTCGGGTTTCCTTGTATTGGAAGATGATTGGATATGAAGGGTGAGATTTTGAGGCTTTTCCGGACTTCTCTCCATGCAATAGCTGTATTGCGAAGCAGGAGGTTATGTTGAAGTGTCGGTGGTATAGACTTACAGTGGAGGAGGGCCACCAAGGAGAACGGGTGGACCATCGCAGATTCCAGGGGAAAATTGGAGTGTCGGGATGTTTGGGCTACCCAGTCCAGACCTGTCCTCAATAAGCAGGCTAAGTTGTAGGTTCTAATGTTTGGGAGACCGATACCCCCTTCGCATCTAGGAAGATATAACTTTTTGAAAGCTATACGTGGTTGTTTATTTCGCCAGAGGAATTTGGTGATGGCAGCATTGAGAAATTTTATGTCTTTACGGTGAAGAAGCAGGGGAATGGTTTGGAGTGGATAAAGTAGTCGGGCGAAACAGAGCATTTTCACTAGATGGCATCTTTTTAGGAGCGAAAGGGGCAGATCCATCCAGTTATCTAATTCTTGAGATATTTTCGTGAGCAGGGGAGGATAGTTGAGGTGACAGAGAGAGGAGGGTAGTTTCCCTATTTTTATTCCTAAATAAGTGATGTGGGATTTTGCGACTGAGAAGATGGATTTTTGAGTCTAGGGAGGGTTGGACAGGGTGCTTATTGGGAGGATTTTACTTTTGTTGTAATTTATGCGAAGGCCCAAACACAATCTAAACTGGTCAAATATTGGTTTAATGGTAAGCATGTCAGCGGAGGGGTTTGTCGAGAATATGAGGACATCATCCGCGAAGAGTGAGGTGCGCAGTTCGTGTTTACCAATGTTAATGCCATGCAGTGGGGCTATGTGGGATAGATACCTAGACAGGGGTTCTAATGCGATATTGAAAAGGAGTGGGGATAAGGGGTAGCCCTGTCTTGTGCCTTTGTGGAGATGAAATTCGTCTGACAGAAGACCTGCAGCTACCAGCCTAGCTGCCGGGGCGGTGTACATGGAATTTATAATGTGAACGAAAGGGCCGGAGAATCCCATTTTGGTCATAATCATGGAGAGTCATTCGAAGCTTATGTTATTAAAGGCTTTCTCTGAATCTAGAGTGATGATAGCGTGACCTCTCTCTGGGTTACATTTGGCATGCTCCAGGGCCATCATTACCTTCCTGATGTTCACGGTGGCAGTCCTGCCCTTTACGAACCCTGATTGAGCAGGATGAATCAGAGAGGGAATAATGGCGGCTAATCTGATGGCAATAATTTTGGAAAGGATCTTAACGTCAAGGTTTAGGAGCGAGATATGTCTATATGAACCGGGTTCTTGTGGGTCTTTACCTTTTTTGGCTAATAATTTTATGATGGCTTGGTTATCTGTGGGTAGGTAGGTACCGCCTGACCATATGTATTTGTAGACTTCGTGGAGGGTGGGTTCCAGGAGTGATCGAAGAGATTTGTAAAATTCACCCGTGAAGCCGTCAGAGCCTGGGGCTTTGGAAGGGGCTAGGTCCCTAATGGCAGGGGAGATTTTACCTGATGCATCTCGGAGGGAAGTTATATGAGTCGGGCGATTGGGGCCTTTACAGAGTCTTGAAAGTAATCTGCCTGCCTTATTGCCAAACTTGTGAAGGGTGGCATCCAGATGCGCCTTTTTGGTTAGTTCCAGGGTTTCAGCCTAGGTGTCAAAAGAATGCTTGTCTGACAGCCAAGCCTTCCTTTTGTCAGGGGAGTCGTTTGTATACAGGGATCGTTGAGCTTGGTGTAATCGGGAGCTGGCAACTTTGTAATTTTTGAGAGTGTTTCGTTTGAAAGATGCTGCATAGGAGATTATGCGTCCTCTGAGGAAGGCTTTGCCTTCTTCCCAGAATAGATTTGGGTTGTCAGAGTGTAGTGCATTGGTCGAGTCGTACTCAGACCATGCATGATCCATGTACTGTTGGAAATCAGAGTTGTTTTGAAGGTAGGATGGGAAGCGCCACCATTTGGGACTCATGTGTAGGTCAGGGTTGTCGAGTGTTGTTGAAACAGGTGCGTGGTCTGATATAACAATGTCATGGATTTCCGCATCGGAAATCAGTGGGACAAGGTCGTTTGAGCTGAAGAGGTAGTCGATTCTGGTAAAGACATTGTGGGGGTTAGAGTAGAAAGTGAATTCTCTATCAGCTGGGTGTTGAAGATGCCAGATGTCGTGGAAATGGAGTGAGTCAGTCGTGGAGGCCAAAAGGGTCTGGGTATTAGGGTCCGGAGGGGAACGTGAGTGTTTTGGAGAGGATCTATCATCAATTTGGTGCATTGTGGCGTTGAAGTCCCCGCCAACTATGTGTGGGAGATGCAGGTAGTGAAGGAGCCAGGTCGAAAGTTAGCTGTAAAATTGCCTAGTGGGGTTGTTAGGAGCGTAGAGGTTGGGGATTATCAGGTGTCTGGTCCCTATTTGAGCATGGGCTGATAAGAGGCATCCCTGTGGATCTGAATCGACCAACAGGACCGTACATGGTAGGTTTTATGCACGAGTATCCTAACTCCTGCTTTGCATCCATTTGAATCAGAACCTAGGACCGTGCCTACCCATTGTTTCTTCATACAATGAAAGTCAGGGGTGGAGAGGTGGGTTTCCTGTAGTAGGGCAATGTTGGTCTTTAGTCTCTTAAGGTGGTGAATAATTTTCATTCTCTTGTTGGGGGAACAAAGCCCTTTCACATTCCAGGAGACTAATTTCATATTGGGGGGGCCATAAGGAGGATGTGGGCAGATGTTACAAGAGTAGTTTGCAAAGACTGACAGTAGTGGGCTACAAGCAAAATCAGGGAAAAGGAGGAGCCTAGACTGACTGAGAGTGTTGGTCTAAAGTCATTCGTAGTTGATGAACCAAAGGGTGATTGTGCATGAGGGAGGGGGGGGTACAGAGGAAGGGAGGTAAAAGGCAGAAACAATAAAATACATTTGAGGAACTTCGCTTTTTTCCGCATGAAGTCACTGAGTGGGTCAGCTCCCAATACAAGACCCATAGGTTGCAGTATTTAATCCCACTAATCAGAGGGTGGTATATATATATATATATATATATATATATATATATATATATATGCTGGCAGCTTGGGATACGTAAGGGGAGAGTGGACCGAGCCACACAGGGACTGTAACACAGTAGAGAAAACTATAGAAAAGTAATACTCGGCCTACCAGTAAGCGGAGTATCTGGTGAGGGGGAGAGAACCGGACTGAGAGAGAAAAAATAAATGGAAACAAAAATGAAAATAAAAATAAAAGAGTTCGTATGAGTCCTCTCAGCTGGGGTTGAGCTGGCTTATCGGTTAAAGAGCAAGCGATCAGAGATCAGAGTGGTGCTGGAAGGGCATTTTCAATGAGGGGCGGAGAGATGTTGGTCAGTGCCAGAGGTTTTAAATCGTTTCGTCGAGTCTTTGCGCGGGCTCCTCTGGACCAAAGCGCGGTTGATAGGAGCCGTCTTGGAAGAGGGGCTGAGGTGGGAACCTGTACGTAGCGATCTCAGGAAGGCCTCCGCCTCGGATGGGTCATGGAAGGAGAGCTGGTCACCATTCGGGGCTTTGAGCCGAAGGGTGGCTGGGAAAGCTAGGATGAATTTGATTTGTTTCGTGTGCAGCTCTGAACAAACTTGTTGAAAAACGTTCCTTTTATTTGATACTTCTATGGAGTAGTCCGCGAAAATCAGGATCTTAATTCCGTCGATCTGGAGAGATCTTGAGTGCCTGAATTTTTGGAGGATAACAGCTTTGTCTGAATAATTAAGGTATTTGGCAATTATAGGTCGGGGCGATTTGCGATCAGAGGTAAAGGTTTCCATGCGGTGTGCACACTCTACGGTGCAGGGGCCCGGGAGTCCTAGCGCTTCAGGGATGCACCTCGCGCAAAAGTCCATGATGGCTGTAGGCTGTAGCGATTCTGGGACGCCTATGAAACGTAAATTGCTCCTTCTGGACCTATTCTCCAAATCGTCCAGCTTTTCAAGAATGTATTTGTTTGTTTTGTCTTGAGGCTGTTCAGTAGATTGTGCCTGATATAATTCTTCCTCAATATTTGCTATGCGATGCTCAGCCTCATTTAGCCTGGAGGTGTGTTCCCTGATCTGAGCCTGGAGCTGGTGCGTGCCTGCGCTTACAGCCTTCTCCACTGAGGCAGTAATCATTGGGGAGAGGAGAGCAGCAACAGCCTGAGCTATGAGGTCAGTGTTGCAGTTCCCTGCAGGCTGTGGAGCAGTGTCAGCTTACCTCCATTGCAGGCGCTGTCTCTGTGGAGAGCTCCGTGTAGGCCGAACCTGGGGCCTCAATTTGCGGCTTCGCTGGCCGCGCCGCTGCTGCCGCATACGATTGCGGGCCAGTCTTCTACACAGAACGGTCCATATCGTGACTGTGTTGGAGGGGAGTTCTGCCAGTGGTTGTGGTGGGATAGCTGGCTTTGTATGCCATTTTATGGGTCTCTTTTTTCTGGAAAATTTTATTTGAGACTTTATTTGAGATATTGGTGTCTTTAATTTAAATCTGTGAGTAAATATAAGGTGTAGTAATGTACCCCATACAGTTTCCCTTGGGGGGTGGATATCTGAAAGGCCCCTTATTATAAAGAGGCTTACAGATTCCAATAAGTCATCCCCTCAAACCCCACATATCTTGAAATCAGATGTGGGGATAAGGCCCTTGTCCTCTCAACATAGGGGAGCATAGGTGGTGTAGTGGTTAGCACTTTCACCTAGCAGCAAAAAAAAAGGGTCGCTGGTTCGAACCACGACACCATCTGCCTGGAGTTTGCATGTTCTCCCTGTGTCTGCGTGGGTTTCTTACGGGTACTCCGGTTTCCTCCCACACTCCAAAGACATGCTGGTAGGTTAATTGGATCTTGTCCAAATTAGCCCAGTATATATGAATATACAGTATGTGTGTAGGACTGTGTGTCCCAAGCATGTCGAGATCCTACGGGGTAAAATGACCGCACCAGCCAAGCAGACACTGGCTGCAAAAAGCGCCTAGAGGCAATTCAGTTCACATGTGTAGCACTATAGTCATTCATTCATTCATTCATAGGGAAAAGGTGATTTGATAGTGATGGACGCCTTACCACCCACTTTACAAAGTGCCTTTCCAATGTTTAGGCATGGTATTGTTCGGGTAGAGTGTCATATTTTTTTTTATTTAACCACTTGCCAACCGCTGCACGCCGATATATGTCAGCACAATGGCAGCGGTGGGCAAATAGGCGTACCTGTACGTCCCCTTTAATTTGTGTTCTAGTGGGCGTGCGTGCGCCACCGACAGGGCACGCATGCGCCCGCCGCGTACTGCGTGACCGTGGTCGCAGGTCCCGCGATCGTGGCATGGAGAGGCAGAACGGGAAGATACCCATGTAAACAAGGCATTTCCCTGTTCTGCCTAGCAACATGACAGGGATCTACTGCTCCCTATCATCGGGAGCAGTGATATCTGTCATGTTGTTGTGAGACCATCCCCCCTACAGTTAGAATTACTCCCTAGGACACACTTAACCCCTTGAATGCCCTCTAGTGTTTAACCCCTTCCCTGCCAGTGTCATTTACACAGTAATCAGTGCATTTTTAGAAGACTGATCGCTGTATAAATGACAATGAATGGTCCCAAAATAGTATCAAAAGTGTCCGATGTGTCCGCCGCAATGTCGCAGTCATGATAAAAATCGCAGATCACCGCCATTACTAATAAAAAAAATAATAATAAAAATGCCATAAATCTATTCCCTATTTTGTAGATACTATAACTTTTGCGCAAACCAATCAATATATGCTTATTATGATTTTTTTTTTGTTACCAAAAATATGTAGAAGAATACATATCCCTAAACTGAGGGAAAAAAAATAATATATAGGTAGCGTGTATGTACTATTTAGGGGCAGCATCTGGGTGGTAGTATGACGCAGATGCACTATTGGTAGAGCAGGGCTATGTTTTATTCGTGTAAGGACATCAGTGGTGTTGAGTTCCCTGCGGCTCAGTAGGTGGCGTTGTCATTCTGAGCTGGGGTTGAACCACTACTGCAGTGCCGTCCCTCTTGTGACCTCCCGCAGCAGCTGTACTGCTGGGCGGAAAACCGCTGTGCTTGCTGGGAGAGGGTATAAAGGGGGCGGACATCTTCACCACGAGGTCCGAGTCCCAGGCACCTTCAGCCTGCGGGCTGCTGTCCGTGATCAGTGCCCTTGGCCTGTACACGTTGAGTTTGTGTTCCGTCACAGGCACTTTCATTCTGGGGTGAGGTACTCAACCGGAGGCCTGGGGCCCAGTACCTTCCACTGGGTCCCGCAAGGGAGGGATTTTCCTAGGGTGCCCCAGCTTTTGGGCACCCGAATCCAGAGGCGTAAGGGACCAGAGGAGGGATTCAACCGAAGATCTGGTGCAGCATATTGCCAGTGCCGGGTGAACCTCTGGAGACCGTCCAGATGGATATCTTTCCCGAACAAGGGCCAATTTATCAGGGAAGGTGATTCGTGTTCTATGACCGGTGGCAGTGGTTCATCTAGTCAACTCAGGTCAGTGGCAGAGACCTGCTATTAGGCCTGTGGCAGGGGCTTCAACAGTTCACCCGGTCGGTGGCAGCGACCAATCTCACGGTCGGTGGCAGAGACCGTGCGCCAAGCCTATTCGCAAGAAAAAGGAATTGGAGTGTTCACTCTGCCTGGGCCTACTCGCATCCACACCATGTCTGTTTGTTTTAAAAGTTCAACTGATGCTGTTCATGTGAAAGAAGAATAAAGGAGTGTTGGACTTTTTATGGTGTGGGGCTCTATTACTGACAGTCAAACTTCCCCTCTGCAGGAGGGCCAGAGGCTCCGTCTAGAACACAGACCCGAAGGTAACAAAAGTGTTGGCCTTCACCTCTACATACTAGAGGACATGGGCCATAGTGAACCTCATCCTCCTCCCGCATACCCATAGACAAGCCAGACATTTTATTTACAAGGGGGACGGGGGGTGAGGCCGCTACAGATATTTTTTGGGGATATTTATTATAGCAAAAAGTAAAAAATATTGCTTTTTTTAAAATTGTTGCATTTTTTGGTTTATATCGCAAAAAATAAAAAACACAAAGGTGATCAAATACCACCAAAAGAAAGCTCTATTTGTGGGAAAAAAAGAACATTAATTTTGTTTGGGTGCAAAGTCCCACGACCGCGCAATTGTCAGTTAAAACAACGCAGTGCTGTATCGCAAAAAATGCTCTGGTCAGGAAGGGGGTAAATTCTTCCGGGGCTGAAGTGGTTAAAGAGATAATGCAAATTAAACAACAGTACCAGGTCAATATCCAGGTATGGTAGCTAGAAATAAAAGAGGGCAGCAAGCATCCCCCCCCCCCCTCTCCTCTAAACCACTGAACAGTATTTAGGAACTTTATTTTATTGGTACATGTCCAGATATCCATGCACTTCTTTAACATAAGCTTGCAAATTATCCTTGAAAAAGGCCAGAAAAAATAGCAAGTTTTGGATCCCATAGACCTCAGTAGGGTTTGGTGCACAGGGGTTGATTTACTAAAGGCAAATAGACTATACACTTTGCAAAGTGCAAATGCAGTCTGAAAGTGCAGTTGCTGCAGTTACTCATTAGTAAATGAGGTAAAGCTTCACTTTGCAAAGAGTATCAGATGACGTGCAAGAATAAAAAAACAGTATTTTTGCTTGCACATGATTGGATGACAGAAGTCAGCAGAGCTTCTTCTCATTTACTAATTTCTGGAGCAACTGTTCTTCCAGAGTGCAACTGCACTTTTCAAAGTGCACAGTCTATTTGCTTTTAGTAAATCAATCCCTAATTGTTGGGTTCACTAAACCTCCTGCAAACTAACTTTGCTTGGATTGCTCATCTCTGGTAGACATCACGGATACATTTCATGGGCAAAATTTATTAGGGTGAAATGTTCTAACACAACTTATATACTTAAAGAGGTTCTATGCCTAAAGGTAAAAAACCTTTTGTGTGCAGCAGCCCCCACAGCCCCCCTTAGAGCCCTTTCACACTGAGACGCGAGCAGTATTAGCTGTTTTAGCGGCACTATTCGGCCGCTATCAGGGCGCTTTTAACCCTCACTAACGGCCAAAGAAAGGGTTAAATGCGCCTGTGTAGCGCATCTGTCGAAGCGCTTTGCAGGCGATTCTGCAGCAGTTCCCATTAATTTCAATGGGTAGGGGTGGTGGAGGAGTGGTGTATACACCATTCCTCCACCGCCCCAAAGATACTGCTTACAAAACTTTTTTTAACGTCCTGCCAGAGCAACGCCCCAGTGTGAAACCACTCGGGCTTTCACATTGGGGCTGCAGGAGAGGCATTTTTCAGGCACTATTTTTAGCCCTTTAGGACCTAAAAAACACCTGAGTGTGAAAGGGGTCTAATACTTACCCGAGCCCCCTCTCGATCCTTGCCTCTCCGGGGATTGGCTTTTGGTATCAGCGAGAGCTATTGGCTCCTGCTGTTGTCAATCACAGCCAGTGAGCCAATCAGGAGACAGAGGGGTGGGGCCGAGCTGCAGATCTGTGTGTGAATAGACACACAGAGCTGAGGCTCGGGAGCGCACCTGATTGGGTGCCCCCAGAGCAAGCTGCTTGCTGTGGAGGCATCTGGCAGGAGGGAGGAGCCAGGAGCAACTTGTGGGGGACCCGAGAACAGGAGGATCCGGGTTGCTCTATGTAAATGCAATGCATAGAACCGGTTAGTATAACATGATTGTTATTAAAGAAAAAAAAACAAGCATAAGGGAACAGACGGCACACCACAATAAGCAACATTAATTTAAACAGTTAAATTGTTTATTGTTAATAAGATTTGGCAAGACATGCAGTGAGTCATACAGATGCTATAAGAAATATTGCACACTGTATTAACCAAGTCATGCTAACGATACTGGATTGACAAACGGTCATGTTATATATAGGACATGTTAGCACAAAAATGTCAAATACACCTGTAACAGAATCATATGGTATGTACAGTAAGTCTTTCAAAATGTAGTTATAATAAAATGTAGTATTTATTGTGAATGTTGAACACTTTATAAATGAAGCATGGGAACCACCTTAAAATGGTGGAACATTAAGGACACCCACTTTTATTAAAATAAAGTTCAATCTCAACACATAGGTAAAAAATTGTTTAGTTTAGTTTCAATTTGTTATTTACATAAATTTGTTCAGTTAAATTTGTTTTATTTGTTTAAGTCGTTTTCAGGATTTGTTTCATTTATTCGTTTTCGAACCGATTCAAAAAGTTTTCAAATAAATTCTGAATAGTTTTGTAATTTGAAAAGTTTTCAAATTTCCGAATTTCCGAATAACAAAAATTTGTACGAATTTTAATTTGGAACATTAAGGACACCCACTTTTATTAAAATAAAGTTCAATCTCAACACATAGGTATTAGACATGTGCAGAACGAAAACAAATTGTTTAGTTTAGTTTCAATTTGTTATTTACATAAATTTGTTCAGTTAAATTTGTTTTATTTGTTTTATTCGTTTTGTTTGATTTATTCTTTTTCGAATCGATTCAAAAAGTTGTCAAATCAATTCTGAATAGTTTTCTAATTTGAAAAGTTTTCAAATTTCCGAATAACAAAAATGTGACTGAATTTAAATTTATAACGAAACGAACCGCACATGTCTAATGGGTATGCCTTGCAAGGTTTTTTTAGCATTTCTCTGCCACAAAACAAATGTTCAACGGCCTCCTGGCTTAAACTTACAGTGCTGCTGCTTTGGCCTCAATAGTCAGGGTCTTATCTGTCTCTTCTCAGACAAACTCTGTATATGCTGTTCTGTCCATCAGATGTCTATATTCTGATTATCTGCATTTGTGTTGATTAAAATGACAATTAAGGTTGTAATTTCTATAGAAATCATTTGCAGAGCGTAGGCGTCATCTAGCGTCCCTTTTTGGTATTGTTTCAGTAGAATCATTATTAAATGCATTAATGTGTAACCTAGGAAGTGATTAGAAAGAAAAGTATTCTGGGAAAATCTCTACAGGAAGAGACACATTCACCATGGTTTTTCAAGACACTGCAGAAGCAGGATGTGTCTTATTTCAATCTCTTACCATCAACCCTTAGAGAACTTAAAAAGTAAGTTTTTACTGTCTCATATTGTACTGTGTATCTTTGTCTCTGCAATGTATGCTAAATGTATGGGATATTGTACTTATTAAGGTTTATTCTTGTTATTTGTAGTTTCACCTAGCTTGTTCCAATAAACTGCGATTGAAGAAATATGGTATCATGTTTATGGGATAAGAATGGTTTAGCTGAATGTCCTTGAGACAGAACATATGCACCAAGCAGCTCCCTACTGCACTGGCTCCCATCAGTCTTCTTGGTGAATCCCTCCTGACTGTTTGGCTGAATCCTTCTCTGTCCAGCAGAGTGAAGCCTTGAACACAAGTCACAATTTTAACCACTTAAGGACCGTCTCACGCCGATATACCTTGGCAGAATGGCACGGCTGGGCACGCCCTCTTTAAGATGCCCAGCCGTGGGTCGTGCGCGTGCCACCGCCAGTGCGCTCACGACCCGGTCCTGAGCTCCGTGACCGCACTGGCGGGACCCACAGACCCGATCGCCACCAGTGTCCCGCGATCGGGTCACAGAGCTGAAGAATGGGGAGAGGTAAGTGTAAACAAACCTCTCCCCGTGCTTCCTAGTGAGACTGTTACTGATTGTCTGTTCCCTGTCATAGGGAACGACGATCAGTGACATCAAAAGCCAAGCCACACCCCCACACAGTAAGAATCACACATTAGGTCACACTTAACCCTTTCTGTGCCCCCTACAGGTTAACCCCTTCACTGCCAGCGTCATTTTCACATTAATCGGTGCATTTTTATAGAACTGATCGCTGTAAAAATGACAATGGTCCCAAAATAGTGTCAAAAGTGTCCGATGTGTCCGCCATAATGTCGCAGTCATGATAAAAATCGCTGATCGCCTTAAAACTCTTCCCTATTTTGTAGACGCTACAACTTTTGCGCAAAACAATCAATAAACACTTATTGTGATTTTTTTTACCAAAAATATGTAGAAGAATACGTATCGGCCTAAACTAAGGGAAAAAAATGTTTTTTTATATATTTTTGGGGGATATTTATTATAGCAAAAAGTAAAAAATATTGCATTTTTTTCAAAATTGTCGCTCTATTTTTGTTTACAGCGCAAAAAATAAAAACCGCAGAGGTGATCAAATACTACCAAAAGAAAGCTCTATTTTTGGGGAAAAAAGGACACCAATTTTGTTTGGGAGCCACGTTGTATGACCGCGCAATTGTCAGTTAAAATGACGCAGTGCCGAATTGCAAAAAGTGGCCTGGTCCTTTAGCTGCAAAATGGTCCGGGGCTTAAGTGGTTAAGACAAGCCATGTACACACCTGCACAATCAGTGTACTGGCTGTCCACAAAATCTGAACCTAGGATTGGAGACTTCCAGACTCCAGGACCAAAACCAGGTTTTATCTATCCCCGAAGAAACTAAAAGAGTTTCCGCTGTATGACACAAGGACCCTGGAGCCCCTCAATCTGCCAGAATAAGAACCTTGGTTGGCACAAAACCCACTTCACACCGTGGCAGGGCACAGAACTGTTGAAGAAGACAATATAAATAAAAAAATGTATATAATTATCAACTTTATTCAGTAGACTTTAAAGGAGAAGTACAGCCAGAGCTTGTTTGGCTTTATTTCACCTGTGGATCACATGAGTGCAGAGTCAGTCACCCAGCTCAGCCTCTCAGCGAGTCGCTGAGAGTCTGAGTGGCTGCTCCCACCCCCTCCACAGCCCAGCACTCCAGGGACAGTATGATTCTAAAATAAAAACAATTCCCATACTTCTCTTTTAAGACTTTTTGCCTCGTATTAATCCAAGATATACATAGAAAACACAAAGGTTTACCCTAATAGGGGTTATCCAGTTTATTGCAGCCACATAACAAGCCACATCCAGCCATCTGACTGTTTAACCACTTAAGGACCGCTGCACGACGATATACGTCGACAGAATGGCACGGCTGGGCACAAGGGCATACAGGTACGTCCCCTTTAATATCCCAGCCGTGGCTCGCGTGCGCTACCCGGTCCGAAGCTCCCTGACCGCGCCCGTGGGACCCGCAGACCCGATCGCCGTCGGTGTCCCGCGATCGGGTCACAGAGCTGAAGAACGGGGAGAGGTAAGTGTAAACAAACCTTTCCCCGTTCTTCCTAGTGGCATGTCAGTGATGGTCTGTTCCCTGTCATAGGGAACGACGATCAGTGATGTCACACGCCAAGACACGCCCCCTACAGTAAGAATCACTCACTAGGGCACACTTAACCCCTACAGCGCCACCTAGAGGTTAACCCCTTCACTACCAGTGTAATTTTTACAGTAATCAGTGCATATTTATAGCACTGATCACTGTAAAAATGACAATGGTCCCAAAAATGTCCGATGTGTCCGTCATAATGTCGCAGTCATGATAAAAATCGCAGATCGCCGCCATTAGTAGTAAAAAAAAAACAATTAATAAAAATGCCATAAAACTATCCCCTATTTTGTAGACGCTATAACTTTTGCGCAAACTAATCACTGTTTTTTTTACCAAAAATATGTAGAAGAATACGTATCGGCCCAAACTGAGGAAACAAAATGTTTTTTATATATTTTTTGGGGATATCTATTAGAGCAAAAAGTTAAAAATATGTATTTTTTTTCAAAATTGACGCTCTATTTTTGTTTATAGCGCAAAAAATAAAAACCGCAGAGGTGATCAAATACCACCAAAAGAAAGCTCTATTTGTGGGAAAAAAAGGACGTCAATTTTGTTTGGGAGCAACGTCGCACGACCGCACAATTGTCAGTTAAATCGACGCAGTGCCGAATCGCAAAAGGGGGCCTGGTCCTTTAGCAACAAAATGGTCTGGGGCTTAAGTGGTTAATCATCTAGTTTGGATCGTCCAGGATCTCTGCCTGAGAAGACCGTAAAGGGACGTGATTTTGCTTATCCGGGTTTGCAGCCACTGGCGACCAGCTTCAACTGTAATTGGACACAGCGGGAGCCAATCATCAGGTCTGACGGACCCGCCGATCATTCACGAGAGAGGCAGAATGGCGGTCTACCTATGTAAACAAGGCAGTTTTGCTAGTAGGGGAGACAGAGATTCTGTGTTTCTACTAGGAACACGGATCTCTGTCTTCTCTCAGCCAAAGCACCTCCCCCACACAGTTAGAAAGCACTCACTAGGAGCAAATGTAACCCTTTAATCACCCCTGATGTTAACCCCTCCCCTGCCAGTATCATTAATGCAGTACAGTACTAATCACTGTATTTTTTTTTATAATCAAAGTTTTTATTTTAATTTATTATAAGTTTCAACATTTTACATTTCCATTCAACATTGTACGTTTACATAAGAACAAATGAGCATTGCAAAACAGAACCGAAAAAAGAGAAGAAAGAAGAAAAAAAAAAAAGAAAGAAAAATGTATAATGTCCCTTGAACAGTGCCCCCTCTTACTTCAAAGAGGCCACTAATAGCCATGGTGTCTATTCTTTTTATGTGGGGAATAAAAAATAAAAAATAAAACAAATAGAAAAAAGCAGGGGCGGGAAAAAAAAATTATTTATGTATTTATTTGCGCCTCGTGATTAGGTATTGATTACCCCTAGTTGTGTATAGCGGCCCCCATGGCCTAATTCCCCAGCTAGAGAAAGAACAAACAAGCTTTAGTAAAAAAAAAAAAAAAAAAACAGTGTTTCTTTATTGATTCCCCTCTACCAGGGCCTCTTAAGAGGCCACTAATGGCCATGGTGTTTAAATATAAGTGATTATAGCTTGTGATATCTTCGCCTGTATTTACGTTCAGGCGATCCTCCCGACCTACTCTTCCCCCAATTTTAAGTGACAGACCTGTATTCCCCACGGGAATAAAATGAAAAATTGTGATGTCCTCGCAGTGATCATGTACAATCTCTATCCTAATATTACTTCCATTCCCTCTTCTACTGTGTGTGCCCTACTCCTTATACTAATCACTGTATTGGTGTCACTGGTCCTCAAAAAGTGTCACTTAGTGTCAGATTTGTCTGCCGCAATGTCGCAGTCCCACTAAAAATTGCTGATCGCCACCATTACTAGTAAAAAAAAAAAACATAAATCTATCCCATAGTTTGTAAACGCTATAATGTTTGATTAGTACACTTTCGAATTATGAGGCTTTCCAAGTCCTGACTTTTGGACATCCAATCCATTAACAAGTGGGGTATAATGGTATCTTGACCTATTTTACTATCACAAAGAGGGCACAAATAATTTTAATGCATTGCACCTAATAAGGAAGGTCTATATATAATTAGGTATGGCTTAATATCAAATGTATTGCTTACCCCTTGATGTGTTGGTCCCCTATTTCTAGATTTCAATGACCTTCCTGGCAACACCACATCTTCTGACACACCAAGGCTAAAGAATGAATATTTATTTATATAACACACAACAAAGCAAGTAAAAAATTACAATAACAGTGAACAAGTGAAAAAATAAAACCTGCCTCCAGAATGTTTAATCTCAACGTGCAACCTGACCCAGCCACAGCCTTGCTCAATCTAAAACCGGACTGTATTACTTATAGACAATTTAAACTCCTTAACCAACTCCTCACGGCGGCTAAGCAAACAATCGCAAAGGCGTGGAGGACCCCCGACCTAGAGGTACCCGAGACTGAATCCAGACTAAACGTTTTCATGTCTCATGCCAAAATGCTAGCAATAGAAAAAGATCAAATTCCAGCTTTTCGAAAAAAAACTGGAATCCTTGGATCAAATACCACTTATCACCACTCTGTGATAACACAATTCTCATGCCATGGTAGCTGACAACCCTACTCAGATAAACGTGATTTGCAATCCCAAACCCAAACTTTCAGAGCCTTGGTGCTACCCTACTTTCTGTTGTGAATATTCTAATGCTTTTTACACCCTCAGACAGGACGCCATACGATCCTGCACTTTCTTCTCTATTCTCCTCACTATTCTATTCTTCCTTTTCTTGTGTCTCCCTTTTTCTGTGTGTTCTTTTCTTTTATATATATATTTTTTTCTCTTCGGCTCTATTTTTTATTCTTTTACTGAACAGTAATGAAGTATTATTCTATTTAACACATTTTAACAGCTCTGGTCCAAGCTAATACTCTATACGGTAGCATTATTTCAATTGTAGTTAATTATTCTTAGTTATATTAACTAATTTACTTTTCTTTTCTGTAATGGTCAAATAACCTACCTACAGTAACAGTAGCTACTTAGTGGACCTTAAAATTCTACCATTTATGTTAAACATGATTTGTTTACTGTTGTATTATTTATTACAACTGCTTGTATTTACTTGTTGATCCAATCAATAAAATATTTTGACAAGGAAAAAATAAAGCCTAGTGTACACAATGAGAAAATTGGAAAAAGGATCATCCATTTTTTTTTTCTTTTGCATGTTCGTCTCATATCAAAAAACAAATAGGTTACTAAAGTTACAAAAACTCTTGTATGACAGAAAACAACTTCGGAAGTGATACAACGTATTTTGTTGTATTGTAATGTATTTGTTCATTTCTGTGCAGTCTTGGCCACTCATTTTTTTTTACAAATACTATACTAATGAAACAAAAATAGTTAATTATTTTATCTTATGAGAAAAAATGTCACGCTTGTCTCTTCTGGTATTTTTGCATGAACTGTCGTGATCAGCTCTCGAACGCTGTGTACTAACATCAGTATCATATTATTGGATGATCGTACCAAAATAATTTTTTTACCAGGCTTAACTACTTGCCGACCAGCCGTCGTCATTATAATGTGGCAGGTCGGCACGTCCCCACGAATTGCTGTAGCTGTGCGTTGGCCCTTTAAACAGGTCTAGCAGGCGCGCCCCACCGGTGTTGCGAGCACGTGCCCGCTGCACGGCGGGGGTGCACGCCCGCTGCACAGCGGAGACCCAATGCCATTCTGTCAGGAGAAGAGAGACAGATAGTCTGTTCCTACTAAGTAGGAACAGCAATCTGACTCCTCCTCTAGTCAGTCCCATCCCCATACAGTTAGAAACACACAGGAGGGAACACATTTAACCCCTTTATCACCCCTTAGTGTTAACCCCTTCCCAACCAGTGTCATTTACACAGTAATCAGTGCATTTTTATAGCACTGATCGCTGTATAAATGTCAATGGTCCCAAAAATGTGTCAAAAGTGTCTGACCTGTCCGCCGCAATCCCGCGAAAAATCACAGATCGCTGCCATCACTAGTAAAAATAAAATAAAAATGCCACAAATCTATTTCCTGTTTAGTAGACACTATAACTTTTGGAAAACCAATTAATATACGCCAAATATATGTAAAAGAATATATATGGGCCTAAACTGATAAAGACATTTCTTTTTTTTTCTTTTCCTTTTTGATATTTATTATAGCAAAAAGTATAAATTATAGTTTTTTTTTTAAAATAGACGCTCTTTTTTTTGTTTATATCGCAAAAAATAAAAACCACAGAGGTGATCAAATACCACTAAAAGAAAGCTCTATTTGTGGGGAAAAAATAGTTTTGGTACAGCATTGCACGACCGTGCAAATTGTCAGTTAAACCAACGCAGTGCCGTATCGCAAAAAATGGCCTAGGCATTATGGGGGAAAATCTTGAGGTCCTTAAGAGGTATACCAATATTGTATAACATAAAAGATAACTGGAGGACCAAATGTCTCTGCCCCAAAAGCCTAAAACCAGGGAGGTCCTAACAATGGGGTGGCACTGGGAACTAAATCTCCATTAGTTTCTTTAAACCCCTTCCACTGGCCACTATGTTGGTAATCATTGGGGCCCAAAGTCCTGGCATTGGACAGCTCAGATTTGAGTGGATCGCATGATGTGCCCAAACTGTACCCATAAACAATGCAGTAACCCAGGCACCAGGAAAGGTAAGGATTTACTGCCTTATTCTTAATATAGCAGGGATTTTATTATTTTTCTTTTTTTTTTGCAAAAGCCTCACAGACTTTTTTTAGTATGAGTTATATACCCCAAAGCATTTTTGATGTCTTTATTCCTCAAACTGTATATAAAAGGGTTTATAAAAGGAGTAAACACTGTGTACAATAAAGACAGTATTTTACTGATCATTTGTGACTGTCCTTCATTTGGAAGAACATACATGGAGATTAGAGTCCCATAAAATATAGACACGACTGTCAGATGGGAGCTGCAAGTAGAAAAGGATTTCAGTCTCCCTGAAATGGATGAAATTTTTAATATAGTTAAAGCAATGTAGATATATGAAAGGACTATCAAGAGGAATGGCAAGACTGAGGCCTCGTACACACGGCCGAGATTCTCGTTGAGAAAAACATGTCGTTTTTTTCGACGAGATTCTTGGACAAGAAACTTGTCCCGGCCGAGTGTACACACGCTCGTTTCAAAGAACCCGCGGTTCTTTGAAAGGAGTGTACGCGGTGACGTCATCGACTACGTCGAGCATGCGCTCGTCACATTCGATGCCGTCGCCGCCATCTTGGTATACCCTACGTATGCCTAGGAAGCTACCGCGCATGCGTCAAATTCATTTCGAACATGCGCGGGCTTCCGGGCGGACAGGTAAGTGTACACACACTCACTTTTCTCGTCGAGAAACACGCCGAGGAGAATCTCGACGAGAAAATAGAGAGCAGGTTCTCTATTTTCTCGTCGAGGTTTCTTGTCGGTTTTCTCGACGAGAAACACGCTAGCAGCGTACACACGACCGATTTACTCGGCAAGACCTCTCTGCCAGCAAGTTTCTTGCTGGTTCTTGCCGAGAAAATCGGTCGTGTGTACGAGGCCTCAGACAATAGTACAAAGCAATGTGGATTCCATCCGGACAATGGATGTGTCTGAACAAGAAAGTTTCATCAAAGGATAAAAATCACAGAAGAATTGGTCAATAGTATTTGGCCCGCAGAATTCTAATGAACACACACCATGTATTATACAAGATGTTAAAGAACTACTTAACAGCCAGGCTACAAAAACAAACATAATGCAAAGAACTTGACTCATAATGGAGACATAATGCAGAGGATAACAAATGGCTAGATAGCGGTCATAGGACATTACTGTCAGAAGAAAACATTCAAATGTCTCAGATAAAACAAAAAAATACAGCTGTGTGATGCACCCAGGGAAAGATATGGATGTCTGCCCATGTAGTACAATATTAAGCATGTTGGGAGCAATATCGGTAATCAATATGATGTCAGATACAGACAGCTGGGAGAGGAAGAAGTACATGGGAGAATGGAGGGATTTGCTGTAGGACACCAGTGTGATGATTAGAAGGTTTCCGCATATTGCTGCACAATATATTATAAGGATTGAGGTGAAGACAAGTAGGTTAAATTTGCCCATATTGTGGAATCCCAACAAGGATATTGTTGTAATATTACTTTTAAGCATGATCTGTGTCATAATAAAAAAAATACATTAAAATATAATAAAATATAACAATAATTTGCAAAGTATAAAAAACAAAAAAAATTTATTGTCTTACAATGTGTAACTAAAGCTTCATTTTGTGAAAGGTTTGAACCCTTGGTAGCTTTTGTCTTGCTGTCTGTGTCCCCGTATGAGAGATCCACTCTCTTTATTTGTCCTAGTGACTACTGTCATCAGCATTAAACAGGAGAATCCAATATACTTAGTTGTCACAACAACAAAAATATGTAAATATTCCAATGGAGATACTTTTTCCAATGACAACAGTCTAGGTTATCAGGAGTAGGTATTTAATATTAGTATAAAATAGTATTTATATACCACCAACAGCTTGGGAAACACTTTAAAAAAT
Organism: Rana muscosa; assembly: GCA_029206835.1. Taxonomy (NCBI): domain Eukaryota; kingdom Metazoa; phylum Chordata; class Amphibia; order Anura; family Ranidae; genus Rana; species Rana muscosa. Next base: position 360,700,677 of record CM055118.1, on the reverse strand, counting down.
AAATGAAGACGGTATATCTACAATGCTATTTAGGACACAAGGTTAAGGGGGCCCCTGGATATCTAAAGAGATGGTAAAATTATACAAAAGGTGGTAATTGTGTGGGAATGGGTTGTGTGCGAAAGTAAGATTAATTTAATAGTTATGGGAGGCATTATTTGCTTCCCTAAAAAAAGATGACTTTTCAGGGATCACCTGAAGATAGACAGAATGCGAGATAGTCAGACAGAAAAGGTAAGGAGCTGAAGAGGATGGGAGAGGCTTGGAAGAAGTCCTGGAGGTGAGCATTGGACTAGGTGACCAAGGAGCTAGAGAACAGAAGGTCTTGGAAGGAGCGAAGCAGATGTTGTGGTTTATATTTTGAGATGAGGTTGGTGATGTAGCTGGAGGCAAAGTTACAAATGACTTTGTAAGCTATTGTTAATATTTTGAATCTTATTTGTTGGGTGTTCGAAAGCCAATAGAGGGATCGGTGGAGAGGGATGGCAGACATTGAACGGTTGATAAGGTGGATAAGTCTGACAGCAACCTTCATGATAGGCTGTAAGGAGGTAGTCTGTGTAGAGGGAGGCCAAAGAGGAGAGAGTTTCAGTGGCCGAGGTGAGAGTGAAAAAGTATATTGGTGGTGTCATTGATTAGCATAGAACTGAATGCAAAACTTATATTGGATAGGCTATGGGAAGACCAGAACCCCAGTTGGGTTCTTTTGTCATATGTGTCCCAGTGGTGGGATTTCTCTTGACTTCCTTTTCCAAAGTCACAACAGGAAGTAAAATGAAATCCCTCAAAAGTGAGGGAAATCCCTGGAATCACCAAGGTCAGAGCTACTGTCCCAATTAGAAGACTTCCTCCCTATTCCTGTTATAGTGATCACTTAAAATGTAAGATTTTCTTTCACTTTCACTAATTATGATCACCATTATAAATAAAGAGGTTGAATCTCTCCAACAATGAAACAGAGAGCAATAAAAACCTAGCCCGCATCTAATCCTTCTCCACTCTATCTAAACCTAAAAAGGTTTTGCTCTTAGTAATACTTTAGGAAGAGATGTATTTTGGAAATGTTACATAGGTGTAGGCAGCAAGGTTTGGGCAATGAATGAGGGACTGAAAGGAGAGGTTGGAGTCCAGGATTACACCTAGACCCATTATAGGAGGGAAAAGAAGAATTGTGGTGCTAATGATCTTATTAGAAACTCTGGGGAGGAGACATGGGGGTTGGGGTAGTAAATATCTGAGCTCAGTTTTTGGAAGATTACATTTTAGAAAGTTGTTTGACATCTATATTGATATGTTAATTAGTATATTATTGACAAGCAAGGAGACTGAAGGGGTGAAATGAGTCGAAGAGAGATAAATGTGGGCATCACGGGCATAGAGGCGGTAATAAAAGACATGACACATCAACTGACCAAGGGAAAATAAGTATATAAAGAACAGAAGGGGTCCAAGGACAAAGCCTTGGGGGAGCCCAATGGAAAGAGGGAGAAGAGAAGAGGATGTAGAGCCGTAGGGGAAACAAATGGAGTGCATAGAGGAGGAGAACCATAAAAATAATCTTGGAGGCCAAGGGAGTGGATTTTTTTTAGAAGGAGTGGATGATCAGCTATGTTGAAGGAAGCAGAAAGGTCTAAACGTAAGATAAGTGAGTAATGAAGATTGGTTTTAGCAGTTAGTATGCTATTAGTGAGTTTTAGAAGGGCAGTTTCTGTGGATTGTTGTCCAGAAGATTGTTATCAGTGAGGTAGCAGCTTAGACATTTGCAGACTAGGCATTTGGCAGTAAATTGGAGAAAAAAATTAGGGCTTTTTAGGTAAAGGAATGACCAGTGCATGTTTTAGAGGGGAGGGGAAGGTGCAAGCAGAGAGAGAGATTGAAGATGGGAGTGAGAGAGCATGGAATAAAGTAAGAGGTTGGAGCAATTGTGAATAAATGGGGTCCAGGTGGCAGGTGATTAGGATGGTGTGAGAGAAAAGTGACTGGGTCAAAAGTGCAGAGTGTGGTGGTAGGTAGAGATGGTATAGTAACTGGTGGAGATAGCTAGACAATGGCAATCTCACCATGTTTATCTTGTTTTTTTTTTAAATGATTGGCAATGTCCTGTGCAGTGAATGAGTTAGTTACTGGTTACAGTGGGGGAAGTAGAGAATAAATGTAGTAGGGTAGAAAAGCGTTATTGAGGAATGGATGAGAGAGTGATACATTAGGTCTGTTTTACAGCATGTAGGTAGGTATTATATTTTCGGTGGGCAGTTTTATACAGGGTAAAATCTTGATGGGACCTTGTTTTAAGCCACACTTGCTCAGTAATGCGACTATGTTGTTTGAGATTTCTGGTTTCACCTGCTTGCCAGATTGTAGTGGTCGGGACCTAATTCCGCATGTAACGAAGGCAAGAAGTATATCCATTGAAGATGAGAGCACGCTGCTGTAAACAGAAGTGACCAGGTTAGGTTAGGAAAGGGATGAGATTTTGATATAGAGGTCATCAGTAGCAGAATAGATCAGAGAAAGAAAGTAGCAAAAGTTTCTATGGGTAACTGTTTGCTAGTTGAAGGGATATGAAGTGAAGGAAGAACTTAAAAAGTTATTTGTGGGGACAGAAAAATTCCAAATCGACCCCTTTTTTCTCCACTGGGTCTGGGTCAGGGACTCTAATAGAGGCTGTCATGGGAGAGGGAAGCTGGAGAGTCTGATGCAAAGTTTTCAGTAATGACCAGTAGGTTAAATGAGTTGGAGATAAAAAGATAATGGAAAGAGGTGAGCATGTTACGGACAGAGTGGACATTCCAAAGAAAGTATGAACAAAGAGGCTGGTTTCTGGGAACCTGGTTAATAGAGATTAAAGTGTCTGGATTGCATCTGCTGCCAGAGGAAGAAGAGTGCTGGCATGTGTGGGCAAAAGTTGGGTAAAAGAGAGCTAGGATTGGGTGAAATACCCACCTGAAGTCAACTGAAACAGGATGGTGGGAAGTGAGAAAGACAAACAGGTTTAAATGAAGGCACACGTCCCAGTGTCCTGGAAGTTATGTTGGTACGTGGGCTAAGAATAAGCAGAGTAGGATAAGTACAATAATGCGGAGAGGGTAGTAGTAAGTGTGATATATGTAAGTTGTGTGATGGAGAAGAGGAGTACAGGAATGAGAGTTGAAGACATTATTGTAAAAAAAAAGTGGTGGATGTTGGCTATTACAGGGTGGAGAGAGTAGTAATCAGACTGGGAAAAGAGGGCTGGATGAGGAAATACAGGTTCACATGCATTTTCTCAGGAGCACTGTTTTTAGATGCCTTTTTTGTTTGTGTCTTAGTTAAAATGCCATATTTAAAATACCAGGGCACTTATGCTAAAAACACTTCTGCGGCGTACACACGATCGGAAAATCCGACAAGAAAACCGTGGATTTTTTTCCGACGAAATGTTGGCTCAAACTTGTGTTGCATACACACGGCCACACAAAATTCCGACCATCAAGAACGCGGTGGCGTACAAGACATACGACGAGCCGAGATCAATGAAGTTCAATAGGCAGTTTGGCTCTTCTGCTTGATTCTGAGCATGCGTGTTTTTTGTGCGTCAGAATTGCATACAGACGATAGGAATTTCCGGACAAGAACTTTTCTTGTCGGAAAATTTGAGAGCCAGCTCTCAAATTTTTGTTGTCGGAAATTCCGACAGCAAATGTCCGATAGAGCCTACACACGGTCGGAATTTGAGACCAAAAGCTCACATCAAACTTTTCTTGTCGGAATTTCCGACCGTGTGTATGCAACATTTGGATATAAATTGACTTTGTAAAGGCTTGTTCACACTCGGGTCACCCTCTGAAGAGAAATCCAAGGTGTATCATTGTTCAAAGGGTGTTTAACAGGCACTGCTACTACAGTAATCTCCACTAGCTTCCGGGTCCTGTGCCGAGCGGCTTCCCTGCTGAATTGTGAACACAGGAGGTTGGAAATTAGGCGTAGATGCCATTCAAAGAATGCTTTGTATTTTCTCAGTGAATGCAAAGTGTTCACTGATTTGACAAGGTGGACAGGCAGGAAAGTGTCGTCGTCCAACCAGAGAATGCTTTGAATTGGCACTTCCCAGTGGCCAACCTCCATTATGCAGGAGGGCAGCTGTTTGGCTTGGGACCTGGAAGCTAGTGGAGCTCACTGAAGTACTACAGTGATTTCCAGCCTTTAGAGGGATCTCACAGATATGTCATATGCATAGTTACATTTTTGGTCCAAGCGGCATATAAACTATGTAAAAAATGCCATACCTGGAATTCTTCTTTAAAAAAAATGATAAGCTGTTAAGTGTAAATTGCAACATTTTGGTACATTTGACAGCTGATAATAAAAAAAACAAAAACAGACAGGGAATTCATTAAAACAGAATACCAAATTAAAGTCTGAGGTAGGCCATACATGATTAATTTTCTTGCATTCAACCAGTGGGTTAAACAAAATAAATATAATTGATTCCCCAACACACATTCAAGGTGGGTGGGGGAAACCCTCTTATAAAGTTATTGTATTCTGACAGCTTCCTCGCCATCAGAATACACTCAACAGCACCACTGGCTATAGACAACAGCACTTATCATGCAAAAATCTTCCAACATGATGGTTTTACAGAAGTCGATTGAAGCCGTGTACACACGATCGGTTTTACCGATGAAAACAGTCTGATGGACTGTTTTCATCGGACGAAATGGGCCCCATCGGTGTATGGGCCCCATCGGTCTTTTTTCCATCAGTGTGAAAAAATAGAACATGTTTTAAATTTATCCGATGGGAAAAAAAACGATAGCAAAATCCGATCGTCTGTGTGGAAATCCATCGGATAAAAAACCCACGCATGCTCAGAATCAAGTCGACGCATGCTCAGAAGCATTGAACTTAATTTTTCTCGGCTCATCGGAGTGTTTTACGTCACCGCGTTTGAAACGGTCCGTTTTTTGACTGATGGTGTGTGGGCAAGACTGATGGAAGACAGTTTCATCGGATTTCCAATGGAAAAAAAACATCGGATTAGAATCCATAGGATATCCGATCGTGTGTACAGGGCTTCAGAGATTGACTTCTATACATCCAGCCTGCCCGTCGATGGATTGAAATTTGGCAAGTTCCTGCTGAACCGGTTGAATTTTGATCCACCTATGGCTGGCTTTACTCAGCCATATAAACAATATCAAATTATTCAGGTAGGAAAAATATTTATAGAGTTATAATTAAACTTGCAGGAACATACTGGCAATGCATTTAGGTTCCATTGACATCTAATCACTAAAGAAATAAACACAGTGATGATTAATGGTATTGACTTAAATGCATTCAGTTTCAGAAAAAAAAATATAGCTTTGTTTTGTTTTGCAATGATGTGTTATCACAATTTCTTTTATTAGCAGAATATTTAAAACATTCCAGAAGACCGCTTGACTTTGATTGTCATTTTCAAACACTTAAACATTCTGAAAATAAAAATCCAACTTACAATAATGTACTTCAGTCTAATTCAAAATCTCATATCTGCCACTTATGAAAAATACATAAAAAGTGTTATGCTTAAAGTCCTCAGTGGAAAAATATTACATCTCTGCTATCAAATTACCATTAGCTGGTATCACGAAATCTGTTCGGTCATATATAGTCTCTGTTTAAATAGACAACATCTGAAGATATTAATAGAGCTCTCTAGAGTGCAGGTCTGCAAGGATTTAAGAAAGAAAAATATAATGATTATACATATAATGAGAGTTTATTTCAGTAAAATAGACATATCTTCAATAAATAGTTGTAGCATTAGCTGTATGAATGTAAAAAAAAAGCATTAATATATACAATTACAAAATTATTAATTCAGATTAAAATCATGAAATATATCTTGATGATTAATATTAGTTTATGTTATGAGAGTAGCTGAATGATCAACCAAAAATTATACAGACTAAAAGGGTAAATAAAGTAGATTTACGTTCTGTCTGTGTATAGCTTAATTTTTAAACATTAAGATACATACACTATATTGTCAAAAGTATTGGGGCACCTGCCTTTACACGCACACGTGACATGAACCTTAATGACATCCCAGTCTTAGTCCGTAGGGTTCAATATTGAGTTGGCCCACCCTTTGCAGCTATAACAGCTTCAACTCTTCTGGGAAGGCTGTGCACAAGGTTTAGGAGTGTGTCTATGGGAATTTTTGACCATTCTTCCAGAAGCGCATTTGTGAGGTCAGTCACCAATGTTGGACGAGAAGGCCTGGCTCGCAGTCTCCACTCTAATTCATCCTAAAGGTGTTCTATCGGGTTGAGGCCAGGACTTAGGGCAGGCCAGTCTAGTTCATCCAGCCCAAATTCGCTCATCTATATCAAGGACCAGATATAATTATAATACTGTATGTATACTCCTAAGGGAACAGAGAGGGGGAAATAACTGTTTGTTTCACTTTCATTTCTGGATGTCTTAATTGCAACAGACATTATATCTGGTCCTCCTCTCTATGAGCCAATTTGGGTAATATATCACTTTCATCATAGATTTTGGTGTTCATGTATGTCTTTATAGCTTCTTCTCTATGGATGGATGTTTATAATATTCATCATCCTTATTCATAGGACGTGAATATATATAAGCGGTCGCTTGTCCCCCACAGTGTAAACCTCTGTTTATAAGCAATTGATAGTATCTGGGAAGTACCAATACAGTAGTTATCATTTCTGTAATCTCGATTTAGTCACAATTAATCATGTGGTACTAGTTTCCATGGCAATATTTTTGCCATATATTTTATATATTTGAGGTGTCCTGCTGGGGCTCCCCTTGTTGCTCTGGTGCCCGCCTGGGGGCCATATATGCTGTATGCGTTGCTGAGGTATGTCCCACACAGCAAGCTAGATGATGATACTACAATATAACATATATATATGTAGCACCCTCTACCTTTAGGTAGGTGCTAAGTGTACGGTTTTGTGTTAGCTGCCAGTGCAAGTAAATTTAAGCAGGCCTATGCTGCAAGCTAGGCCTCTTTGTTTTTAATCTGGGGACAGGGGAGTGGTTTAGTGTAGCAGTAATTGACTGACATGTACTTCAGCTCTTGGGCGCCTCTCCTGTTTTCCAGGGAGAATGTTTTGGAAAAGGGGCAGGGCTGAGTGCTGGAGTGACATGTGAGGAGCTCTGACCAATCCCCAACTAGGATTGGCAGAGGGCAGGCCTCCTACATATACCCATGGTCAGCCTGCTGGGGGAGGAGTTGTCAGCTGGGTGAACTGAAGGATGGAGTGCTAGACTGTCGTGCAGGAGGAACACCCCCATTTGGGGGGTGTAACTCCGATGGAGGAGCTCGGGAGCTGGGAGGGAGCCTCTCCTTACACAGTCATGGAGAGGTGTCCTGGAACAGGAGCTAGGAGAGACAGTTGGTCCGCACGTCTGGAGTAAGTCCTTTCAGGAAGGATCCAGGGCAGGTGTCGATGAGTGGAAGCACAGTGAGAGAACTGGAAGAGGCATGCCAGGGGAGCCGGGTGCAGAGCCAGAGGGAGAGACTGTGGAGTTTTTGTCAGATCGATGCAGCCATGAGGGTGGGCAGGATTTGCAAGTCGGACCACTGGGATCAGTAGTCCATCACCTTTAAAGGGGTTGTACACCTACTCATTTTTTCACCTTAATGCATCCTATGCATTAAGGTGAAAAAACACCTTGCAGTGTCCAGCCCCCCTATTTTACTTACCTGAGCCTCAAATTTCCATGGGCGCAATCCCACATCGCTCTCTCCTCGGCTTTACAACTCTTCATTGGATAGATTGATAGCAGTGCAGCCATTGGCTCCCGCTGCTGTCAATCAAGTCCAATGACGCGGCCGCCGGGGGGGGGGGGCGGGGCCGAGTCTTACACTCGTCGTCATTAGACACAGGAGCATGACACAGGAGCGCGCCCGCAAGGTAACCCCCTTGGGAGAGAGCTTCCCAGAGGGGGTTATCTAATGTGGGGAGGAGCCACGAGAGCCACCATGGGACCCCAGAAGAGGATGATCGGGTCCACTCTGTGCAAAACGAACTGCACAGTGGAGGTAAGTATGACATGTTTGTTATTAAAAATAAATAAAACATGAACCTTTAATATCACTTTAAATCCACTAAAATGACCGGTTGTCGCCATGAGGGGGTACTGCAGGCCCCAGGACTTCAACGGTTTCATCTTCTACTTAAACTGGGACTTATTCAGAGTGAGACCTAGTCATATCTGATGGCGTGACAGGAATACTAAGACTGTGATAGGAGATGTTCTGAGGTAAAAGTCTGTCAAGCTGTGTGCAGGAGGAAGAAAAGTTCTGAGGTAAAAGTCTGTCAAGTTTAGTGTCAGCCATCTTGTCCTATCTCAAGAGTGTGACGCACTAATTTCTATATCCTATCAATAGAAGTGTAGCGGGTATTTGAATTTAGGGGAAGCATCTGGGTGGTAGTGTAACCCAGATGCACTGATTGCTAGGGAATCTGAGGTCCTTTTATGGTTCTTGGAGGACTCTGGTGGTGTGAGGTTCCCTGGGCCTATAGGTGGCATTGTTGCCGGGGGCCGGAGGTGAACTCACACTGCAGGACTGTGCCTTTTTGTCCTCCCCTGGAGCTGGTACAGCGGGGCAGGGAACCCGCTGTGGCGCAAAGGGAGAGGAGATAAAAGGGGCGGACGCCTTACCACGGGGTTCAGAGTACAGAGTCGGAGGACGTGGCCGCACCCAGGCACCTTCAGCTGGGGTGCTGGTGTTCCGGTGTTCCGGGCCCAGGTGCCCTTGACCTGGCCGGAGCAGAGATGGAGTCCATCTCAGGCACCTTTAGCCTGGGGTGAGGTACTATGGCGGATGCCTGGGGCTCAGTACCTTCGACTGAGTTCCGCAAGGGTGGAGGAATCTGAGGGGGCCCTAACTCCTTGGGTGCCCGTGTCGGAGTTTGTGAGGTCTGGTGTGCAGAACTGTCGCTGGTGACAGAGAGGCCTCCGGTATCTCCCTTGGACGGATATCCTTCCTCTGACAGGGGCCGTGTTAGCGAAGGTAATTTACGTTCTATTTCATATAGTCAGTGGCAGTGACTATTCCCCACTGGTGATACCACAGTGGTTGGCAAGAGAAGGGAAAGGATTGTGCCTCGACCTAACCCCATTGAGACTAAGTTGTTGCAAAAAAATCCAACTTAACCGTTCTGTGTGTTTATTCGCTGACAAGAATAAAACTGTGTTGGACCTATTCACTGTGTGGAACTCTGGTTACTAGGAGCAAAGGAGTCAGGGACGAAGTACAGGACTTGACTCTAGGACACCTACACAAAGCCCGATCTTTCTGGCCTTCACCTCTTCACCTCTTCACTATGGAGGACATGGGCCGTGGTGTATCTCATCCCTCTCCCCGGCACTAACACCCCTAGACAAAGAAAGACAAGCCGAGAACGATAAGGGGTGAGAGGGGTGAGGTCGCTACAGAATAGTGATGAGCCGAACACCCCCGGGTTCGGTTCGCACCAGAACCCGCGAACGGACCGAAAGTTCGTACGAACATTAGAACCCTATTAAATACAATGGATGCGAACGTTTGAATTCTAAAGTGCTAATTATAACAACTATTATGCATGTTATTGTCCTAAAAAGGGTTTGGGAACCCGGGTTCTGCACCAGGGGACATGTATCAATGCAAAAAGAAGTTTTAAAAACGGTCGTTTTTCGGGAGCAGTCATTTTAATGATGCATAAAGTGAAAAAAAAAAAGTCAAATCTTCCTTTAAATATCGTACCTGGGGGGGTGTCTAAAGTATGCCTGTGAAGTGCCACGTGTTTCCCGTGTTTAGAACTGTCCCTGCACAAAATGACACTTCTAAAGGAAAAAAAAGCCATTTAAAACTGCTTGCGGCTTTAATGTAATGTCTGGTCCCGGTAATATGGATGAAAATCTTTAAGAAAAATGGCATAGCTACCCCATGACCCCCCCCCCCCTACCCCAGCCCATTACCAGCCCCTTTGGGTCTTGTATGGATATTAAGGGGAACCCCGCACATAAAATAAAAAAGGCCCTATATACTCTGAACAGCCGTATACAGGCGGTGCATACAAGACAGGGACTGTAGGTTTGTTCTTATGTAGAATCTGTTTGTAATTTTGAACAGGTACATTGTTGAAGTGTAGCTCCAGCCCAAAAATCTATTTTTAAACTTTTTGGAAAACATAGGTAAGGGTTATCACCCCTGTAACATTTGTTTTGCTGTCTGTGCCCCTGTTCAGAACATTTCACCTCACTTTCCGTCCCAATGTCAACTGTTTTTGAAATGTGGTGTTTTTCTTGAAACAAGGATTGCTGATAAAGCATCAGTACAGGGGAGACACCTTTCTCCCATATTTATTCTTACAGGAGAGAATTTTCCTTCCTAGGGGTAGATTTCCTCTCACTTCCTGTTGTCTTCTTGCGTTTGCAAGTAGGAGTCGTTTGTAAGTTGGATGTTTGAAAGTAGGGACCTGCCGTATATACTCTGCAGAAATAGGCCCCTTAGTTGTTGGTGTTGGCACAACACTGTAAGCACTCACAGTTACTCTTGGTTGGTGCTGGAACGCCCTGCTGTCAACTATTATATCAGGAATTTTAATTACATATAATTGTTGAACAGTGGTAGTAAAAATTGGGCCTTTGATGGTGGTGCTGGTGCCACAACACTGTAAGCCCTGACAGTTACTCTTGGTGGGTGCAGCAATGGGCCCTGCTGTGAATTATTAGATCAAGAATTGTAATTGCATGCCCCTGTTGAACAGGGGCTGAAAAATTGGGCCTTTCGTGGTGGTGGTGGTGGTGGTGGTGTTGCCACAACACTGTAAGCCCTCAGAGTTACTCTTGGTGGGTGCAGGAATGGGCCCTGCTGTGAATTATTAGATCAAGAATTGTAATTACATGCCCCTTTTGAACAGGGGCTGAAAAATTGGGCCTTTCGTGGTGGTGGTGGTGGTGGCGTTGCCACAACACTGTAAGCCCTCAGACTTACTCTTGGTGGGTGCAGGAATGGGCCCTGCTGTGAATTATTAGATCAAGAATTGTAATTACATGCCCCTTTTGAACAGGGGCTGAAAAATTGGGCCTTTCGTGGTGGTGGTGGTGGTGGCGTTGCCACAACACTGTAAGCCCTCAGAGTTACTCTTGGTGGGTGCAGCAATGGGCCCTGCTGTGAATTATTAGATCAAGAATTGTAATTACATGCCCCTTTTGAACAGGGGCTGAAAAATTGGGCCTTTCGTGGTGGTGGTGGTGGTGGCATTGCCACAACACTGTAAGCCCTCAGAGTTACTCTTGGTGGGTGCAGCAATGGGCCCTGCTGTGAATTATTAGATCAAGAATTGTAATTACATGCCCCTTTTGAACAGGGGCTGAAAAATTGGGCCTTTCGTGGTGGTGGTGGTGGTGGCGTTGCCACAACACTGTAAGCCCTCAGAGTTACTCTTGGTGGGTGCAGTAATGGGCCCTGCTGTGAATTATTACATCAAGAATTGTAATTGCATGCCCCTGTTGAACAGGGGCTGAAAAATTGGGCCTTAGGCACTGGTGGCACAACACTACAACCCCTCACAGATACTGTACTTGGAGCACAGCAATGAACCCTGTTGCAAAGTATTGCTTCAAAAATTGTAATGACACGCCCCTGTTAAACAGGGGCTGAAAAATTGGGCCTTAGGCACTGGTGGCACAACACTACAACCCCTCACAGATACTGTACTTGGAGCACAGCAATGAGCCCTGTTGCAAAGTATTGCTTCAAAAATTGTAATGACACGCCCCTGTTAAACAGGGGCTGAAAAATTGGGCCTTAGGCACTGGTGCCACAACACTCCAACCCCTCACAGATACTGTACTTGGAGCACAGCAATGAGCCCTATGGCAAATTATTGCTAAAAAAATTGTAATTACACGCCCCTGTAAAACAGGGGCTGAAAAATTGGGCCTTAGCCACTGGTGGCGGCACCCATAAACAAAAATGATCTTCCAAGCTATCATCATCAATCGTATCATTGAGGACTCGGAGGAGGAGGATAGCCATTCAACATAATAGCACAGGCACTCAGCATCAGCATCAGTCTTGAAGGGATGTGACATGTTAAAATCAATTAGTCTGTTATATCAGCATCAGGTGTGTGGTAGCTGGTGGTGATCCAAGACTGGTTCATCTTGATGAAAGTCAGTCGATCAACCGAGTCGGTGGACAGGCGCACCCTGTGATCCGTGACAAATCCTCCAGCAGCACTGAATGTGCGTTCCGAAAGAACGCTGGATGCAGGACAGGCCAGTAGCTCAATTGCATACTGTGCAAGCTCTGGCCAGTGATCCATCCTCAAGACCCAGTAAGCCAGAGGATTTTCGGTGGGGAAGGTGTCCAAGTCTGACCTTGCCCCTAGATATTCCTGCACCATGTTTATCAGACGCTGGCGATGGTTGCTGGAACCGATCATACTTTGGGGCTGCGGACTAAAGAATTGTCTGAACGCATCGGTCAGACGGCCACCTTCCCCACCGCTCCTTCTTTGACTGGCCGAAGCCTCAGCAACTCGTTGTCCAGGACCAGGAGTTTGTAACCTCCCAGTCTCTGGGAACGCGTTGCACAGACCTTTCTGCAAGGCCTCCCGGAGTTGTCTCATCCTCTGCTCCCTCTGCGACGGTAACATAAGGTCTGCAACCTTACCCTTGTACCGTGGATCAAGGAGAGTGGCCAGCCAGTAATGGTCCCTCTCCTTGATCCGAAGAATACGAGGATCCTTCCGCAGACTTTGCAGGATCAGGGAGGCCATGCAGCGTAGGTTTGCTGAGGCATTCGCTCCGGAGTCCTCTGGGTCACTAAGGACGACATGATCCGCAGTCACCTCCTCCCAGCCACGTACAAGTCCACTGGTTTCTTGGGACTGTAAATCATCCCTAAAAGACTGCTGCTGATGATGCTGAGTGCCAGCCTCCACCTCCATGCTGACACAATCCTCCTCCTCCTCCTCCTCCTCCTCCTCTTCCTGTGCGATGGGTGGGACAGAAGGAACACTGTCTGGGTAAAGGGGGCCTTGAGAGGCAAGGAAGTCCTCCTCTTCCTGCCTCTGTTCTGCCTCAAGTGCCCTGTCCATTATTCCACGCAGCGTGTGCTCCAACAGGTGGACAAGAGGTACAGTGTCACTGATGCATGCACTGTCACTGCTCACCATCCTCGTGGCCTCCTCAAATGGTGCCAGGACAGTGCATGCATCCCTGATCATGCCCCACTGGCGTGGAGAAAAAAAACCAAGCTCCCCTGACCCTGACCTGGTGCCGTAGTCACACAGGTACTCATTGATGGCCCTCTGCTGCGTGTGCAGCCGCTGCAGCATGGCCAACGTTGAGTTCCACCTGGTGGGCATGTCACATATAAGGCGGTTCTTGGGCAGGTTCAACTCCTTTTGCAGCTCAGCCAGGCGAGCACTGGCATTATAAGATCTGCGGAAATGCACACAGACTTTCCTGGCCTGCCTCAGGACATCCTGTAAGCCCGGGTACCTGCCCAAGAACCGCTGCTCCACCAGGTTAAGGACGTGAGCCACACAGGGCACATGGGTCAGTTGTCCCTGTTGAAGGGCGGAGAGGAGGTTGGTGCCATTGTCGCAAACCACCATTCCTGGCTTAAGCTGGCGTGGCGTCAACCACCTCTCGGCCTGGCCCTGCAGAGCAGACAGGACCTCTGCCCCAGTGTGGCTTCTGTCCCCCAAACACACCAGCGCAAGCACGGCATGGCATCTTTTTGCCTGCGTACTTGCGTAGCCCCGTGAACGGCTACGGAGCACCGCTGGTTCATAGGACAAACCACAGGAAGAGGCCATGGAGGAAGAAGAAGAGGAGGGGGTGGAGGAGAGAGGTGTGTCACAACCAGTAGTAGCATTTTGGAGGCGTGGCGGTGGGACAACCTCCAACACTACTGCACCTTGTCCTGCATCCTTCCCAGCTGCCAAAAGAGTGACCCAATGGGCCGTGAAAGAAAGGTAACGTCCCTGTCCATGCCTGCTGGACCATGAGTCAGCGGTAATATGCACCTTACCGCTGACCGCCCTGTCCAGCGAGGCCAAGACATTGCCTTCCACATGCCGGTAGAGAGCCGGAATAGCCTTCCGTGAGAAAAAGTGGCGTTTGGGAACCTGCCACTGAGGAACCGCACATTGCACAAACTCACGGAAGGGGGCCGAGTCTACCAACTGAAAAGGCAGCAGTTGAAGCGCTAGCAATTTAGCCAAGCTAGCATTCAACCACTGGGCATGTGGATGGCTGGGAGTGAACTTCTTTCGACGGTCCAGCAGCTGGGGCAGGGAAATTTGCCTGCTAGAATCGGACGTCGGTGTACTGCTAGCAGAGTGGCCGCAAGTACTTGGCTGTGACACACCTAATTCTACACCTTCATTCCTCTCAGTGCATGTTTCAGAGAGGACTGAAGTTATAGTGGGGTTGGAGATCCCAGCTGATGCGGTGCAAGGAGAGGTCCGCTTTGTTCTTTGGTGTGGGTCTTTGAGGTAGGCTTGCCAACGAGCTGCATGGCAGGTCAACATATGTCTGGTCAGGCATGTGGTACCCAAGCGGCTGATGTTTTGGCCACGCGATATACGCTTGAGACATATGTTGCAAACAGCAGCTGTGCGATCTGATGCACTAGCCTCAAAAAAGGCCCACACCAAGGAACTTTTTGAATGACGGGCAGAGGCAGCGCCCTGCACAGGCGGAGCTCTGCGGTGTGATTCCGTCGGTGTACTGCCCTTACGCTGGCCACCAAAGGGCATCCTGCCTCGTTGGAGATGTGCCTCCTCCTCATCCTCCTCCTCCTCCTCTCTCCTATTAGGCACCCACGTGGAGTCAGTGACCTCATCATCCCCTCCCTCCTCATCACTGGAGCCAATCTGGCAGTATGCTGCAGCTGCTGGAACATGACTGCCAGATTGGTGTCCTTCTTGAGCATCCCCTCTGTCTGCTCTCACCCTACTGCCTTCCTGTAGCTGGGTTTCATCATCAGACCCTTCGAAACGCTGGGCATCCTCCTGGAGCATGTACCCAACACTGTGCTCAAACAGTTCGGGGGACTCCTCAGGAGGAGGACATGGTGGGTCTAGGGAAGGAGTGACTGATGATGAGTCTGACATTGATACCAGGGAAGAGGACGCTTTGGCAGCTGCTTTGCCAGTACCCTGAGCCTGGGTGAGAGAGGATGAGGAGGAGGATGAGGGCTTGGTCATCCACTCTACCAAGTCTTCGGCATGATGTGGCTCAACATGTCCAGCTGCCGAAAAGAAGGACAAGCGTGTCCCATGGCCATGTGCTCATGACAATGCACCGCGTCCACGACCAGCACTGTTGCCCCCAGACACAGAGCCTGCTTGCCCTCTTTTATTGCCTCCTGACTGTCTGCCTCTCCTTGTTTGCCTTCCAGACATTCTAATAGATGGCCTGCAGGGAGATGGGAAAAAAGCAATAAGGGCTACCTTCAGGTGTCCTTCTCTGTCCCTTTACTTAAGGATTTCTAAATATGGTTGAGGATGACTGCTTTTGCACAGAATAGCACAACGACAATTTCCCTGACTGTCCAAAAAACAAGGATTTCAAAGATGGTTGATGAGGAATGCTTTAGCACACTATAGCACAAGGAGAATTCCCCTCACTTTCCTTCTTTGTCCCTAGAAACAAGGACTCGCACAGTGAAAGAAACTGACACTCTCCCTACCTAGAGTTTTCTGTCCCTAGAAAAAATGTTTTTTTAAAGCACACTATAGCACAAGGAGAATTCACTCACTGTCCTTCCCTGTCCCTAGAAACAAGGACTTGCACAGTGAAAGAAACTGACACTCTCCCTACCTAGAGTTTTCTGTCCCTAGAAAAAATGTTTTTTTAAAGCACACTATAGCACAAGGAGAATTCACTCACTGTCCTTCCCTGTCCCTAGAAACAAGGACTTGCACAGTGAAAGAAACTGACACTCTCCCTACCTAGAGTTTTCTGTCCCTAGAAAAAATGTTTTTTTAAAGCACACTATAGCACAAGGAGAATTCACTCACTGTCCTTCCCTGTCCCTAGAAACAAGGACTTGCACAGTGAAAGAAACTGACACTCTCCCTACCTAGAGTTTTCTGTCCCTAGAAAAAATGTTTTTTTAAAGCACACTATAGCACAAGGAGAATTCACTCACTGTCCTTCCCTGTCCCTAGAAACAAGGACTTGCACAGTGAAAGAAACTGACACTCTCCCTACCTAGAGTTTTCTGTCCCTAGAAAAAATGTTTTTTTAAAGCACACTATAGCACAAGGAGAATTCACTCACTGTCCTTCCCTGTCCCTAGAAACAAGGACTTGCACAGTGAAAGAAACTGACACTCTCCCTACCTAGAGTTTTCTGTCCCTAGAAAAAATGTTTTTTTAAAGCACACTATAGCACAAGGAGAATTCACTCACTGTCTTTCCCTGTCCCTAGAAACAAGGACTTGCACAGTGAAAGAAACTGACACTCTCCCTACCTAGAGTTTTCTGTCCCTAGAAAAAATGTTTTTTTAAAGCACACTGTAGCACAAGGAGAATTCACTCACTGTCCTTCCCTGTCCCTAGAAACAAGGACTTGCACAGTGAAAGAAACTGACACTCTCCCTACCTAGAGTTTTCTGTCCCTAGAAAAAATGTTTTTTTAAAGCACACTATAGCACAAGGAGAATTCACTCACTGTCCTTCCCTGTCCCTAGAAACAAGGACTTGCACAGTGAAAGAAACTGACACTCTCCCTACCTAGAGTTTTCTGTCCCTAGAAAAAATGTTTTTTTAAAGCACACTATAGCACAAGGAGAATTCACTCACTGTCCTTCCCTGTCCCTAGAAACAAGGACTTGCACAGTGAAAGAAACTGACACTCTCATTACCTAGAGTTTTCTGTCCCTAGAAAAAATGTTTTTTTAAAGCACACTATAGCACAAGGAGAATTCACTCACTGTCCTTCCCTGTCCCTAGAAACAAGGACTTGCACAGTGAAAGAAACTGACACTCTCCCTACCTAGAGTTTTCTGTCCCTAGAAAAAATGTTTTTTTAAAGCACACTATAGCACAAGGAGAATTCACTCACTGTCCTTCCCTGTCCCTAGAAACAAGGACTTGCACAGTGAAAGAAACTGACACTCTCCCTACCTAGAGTTTTCTGTCCCTAGAAAAAATGTTTTTTTAAAGCACACTATAGCACAAGGAGAATTCACTCACTGTCCTTCCCTGTCCCTAGAAACAAGGACTTGCACAGTGAAAGAAACTGACACTCTCCCTACCTAGAGTTTTCTGTCCCTAGAAAAAATGTTTTTTTAAAGCACACTATAGCACAAGGAGAATTCACTCACTGTCCTTCCCTGTCCCTAGAAACAAGGACTTGCACAGTGAAAGAAACTGACACTCTCCCTACCTAGAGTTTTCTGTCCCTAGAAAAAATGTTTTTTTAAAGCACACTATAGCACAAGGAGAATTCACTCACTGTCCTTAACTGTCCCTAGAAACAAGGACTTGCACAGTGAAAGAAACTGACACTCTCCCTACCTAGAGTTTTCTGTCCCTAGAAAAAATGTTTTTTTAAAGCACACTATAGCACAAGGAGAATTCACTCACTGTCCTTCCCTGTCCCTAGAAACAAGGACTTGCACAGTGAAAGAAACTGACACTCTCCCTACCTAGAGTTTTCTGTCCCTAGAAAAAATGTTTTTTTAAAGCACACTATAGCACAAGGAGAATTCACTCACTGTCCTTCCCTGTCCCTAGAAACAAGGACTTGCACAGTGAAAGAAACTGACACTCTCCCTACCTAGAGTTTTCTGTCCCTAGAAAAAATGTTTTTTTAAAGCACACTATAGCACAAGGAGAATTCACTCACTGTCCTTCCCTGTCCCTAGAAACAAGGACTTGCACAGTGAAAGAAACTGACACTCTCCCTACCTAGAGTTTTCTGTCCCTAGAAAAAATGTTTTTTTAAAGCACACTATAGCACAAGGAGAATTCACTCACTGTCCTTCCCTGTCCCTAGAAACAAGGACTTGCACAGTGAAAGAAACTGACACTCTCCCTACCTAGAGTTTTCTGTCCCTAGAAAAAAGTTTTTTTAAAGCACACTATAGCACAAGGAGAATTCACTCACTGTCCTTCCCTGTCCCTAGAAACAAGGACTTGCACAGTGAAAGAAACTGACACTCTCCCTACCTAGAGTTTTCTGTCCCTAGAAAAAATGTTTTTTTAAAGCACACTATAGCACAAGGAGAATTCACTCACTGTCCTTCCCTGTCCCTAGAAACAAGGACTTGCACAGTGAAAGAAACTGACACTCTCCCTACCTAGAGTTTTCTGTCCCTAGAAAAAATGTTTTTTTAAAGCACACTATAGCACAAGGAGAATTCACTCACTGTCCTTCCCTGTCCCTAGAAACAAGGACTTGCACAGTGAAAGAAACTGACACTCTCCCTACCTAGAGTTTTCTGTCCCTAGAAAAAATGTTTTTTTAAAGCACACTATAGCACAAGGAGAATTCACTCACTGTCCTTCCCTGTCCCTAGAAACAAGGACTTGCACAGTGAAAGAAACTGACACTCTCCCTACCTAGAGTTTTCTGTCCCTAGAAAAAATGTTTTTTTAAAGCACACTATAGCACAAGGAGAATTCACTCACTGTCCTTCCCTGTCCCTAGAAACAAGGACTTGCACAGTGAAAGAAACTGACACTCTCCCTACCTAGAGTTTTCTGTCCCTAGAAAAAATGTTTTTTTAAAGCACACTATAGCACAAGGAGAATTCACTCACTGTCCTTAACTGTCCCTAGAAACAAGGACTTGCACAGTGAAAGAAACTGACACTCTCCCTACCTAGAGTTTTCTGTCCCTAGAAAAAATGTTTTTTTAAAGCACACTATAGCACAAGGAGAATTCACTCACTGTCCTTCCCTGTCCCTAGAAACAAGGACTTGCACAGTGAAAGAAACTGACACTCTCCCTACCTAGAGTTTTCTGTCCCTAGAAAAAATGTTTTTTTAAAGCACACTATAGCACAAGGAGAATTCACTCACTGTCCTTCCCTGTCCCTAGAAACAAGGACTTGCACAGTGAAAGAAACTGACACTCTCCCTACCTAGAGTTTTCTGTCCCTAGAAAAAATGTTTTTTTAAAGCACACTATAGCACAAGGAGAATTCACTCACTGTCCTTCCCTGTCCCTAGAAACAAGGACTTGCACAGTGAAAGAAACTGACACTCTCCCTACCTAGAGTTTTCTGTCCCTAGAAAAAATGTTTTTTTAAAGCACACTATAGCACAAGGAGAATTCACTCACTGTCCTTCCCTGTCCCTAGAAACAAGGACTTGCACAGTGAAAGAAACTGACACTCTCCCTACCTAGAGTTTTCTGTCCCTAGAAAAAATGTTTTTTTAAAGCACACTATAGCACAAGGAGAATTCACTCACTGTCCTTCCCTGTCCCTAGAAACAAGGACTTGCACAGTGAAAGAAACTGACACTCTCCCTACCTAGAGTTTTCTGTCCCTAGAAAAAATGTTTTTTTAAAGCACACTATAGCACAAGGAGAATTCACTCACTGTCCTTCCCTGTCCCTAGAAACAAGGACTTGCACAGTGAAAGAAACTGACACTCTCCCTACCTAGAGTTTTCTGTCCCTAGAAAAAATGTTTTTTTAAAGCACACTATAGCACAAGGAGAATTCACTCACTGTCCTTCCCTGTCCCTAGAAACAAGGACTTGCACAGTGAAAGAAACTGACACTCTCCCTACCTAGAGTTTTCTGTCCCTAGAAAAAATGTTTTTTTAAAGCACACTATAGCACAAGGAGAATTCACTCACTGTCCTTCCCTGTCCCTAGAAACAAGGACTTGCACAGTGAAAGAAACTGACACTCTCCCTACCTAGAGTTTTCTGTCCCTAGAAAAAAGTTTTTTTAAAGCACACTATAGCACAAGGAGAATTCACTCACTGTCCTTCCCTGTCCCTAGAAACAAGGACTTGCACAGTGAAAGAAACTGACACTCTCCCTACCTAGAGTTTTCTGTCCCTAGAAAAAATGTTTTTTTAAAGCACACTATAGCACAAGGAGAATTCACTCACTGTCCTTCCCTGTCCCTAGAAACAAGGACTTGCACAGTGAAAGAAACTGACACTCTCCCTACCTAGAGTTTTCTGTCCCTAGAAATTTTTTTTTTTAAAGCACACTATAGCACAAGGAGAATTCACTCACTGTCCTTCCCTGTCCCTAGAAACAAGGACTTGCACAGTGAAAGAAACTGACACTCTCCCTACCTAGAGTTTTCTGTCCCTAGAAAAAATGTTTTTTTAAAGCACACTATAGCACAAGGAGAATTCACTCACTGTCCTTCCCTGTCCCTAGAAACAAGGACTTGCACAGTGAAAGAAACTGACACTCTCCCTACCTAGAGTTTTCTGTCCCTAGAAAAAATGTTTTTTTAAAGCACACTATAGCACAAGGAGAATTCACTCACTGTCCTTCCCTGTCCCTAGAAACAAGGACTTGCACAGTGAAAGAAACTGACACTCTCCCTACCTAGAGTTTTCTGTCCCTAGAAAAAATGTTTTTTTAAAGCACACTATAGCACAAGGAGAATTCACTCACTGTCCTTCTCTGTCCCTAGAAACAAGGACTTGCACAGTGAAAGAAACTGACACTCTCCCTACCTAGAGTTTTCTGTCCCTAGAAAAAATGTTTTTTTAAAGCACACTATAGCACAAGGAGAATTCACTCACTGTCCTTCCCTGTCCCTAGAAACAAGGACTTGCACAGTGAAAGAAACTGACACTCTCCCTACCTAGAGTTTTCTGTCCCTAGAAAAAATGTTTTTTTAAAGCACACTATAGCACAAGGAGAATTCACTCACTGTCCTTCCCTGTCCCTAGAAACAAGGACTTGCACAGTGAAAGAAACTGACACTCTCCCTACCTAGAGTTTTCTGTCCCTAGAAAAAATGTTTTTTTAAAGCACACTATAGCACAAGGAGAATTCACTCACTGTCCTTCCCTGTCCCTAGAAACAAGGACTTGCACAGTGAAAGAAACTGACACTCTCCCTACCTAGAGTTTT
Source organism: Rana muscosa (assembly GCA_029206835.1). Classification (NCBI taxonomy): domain Eukaryota; kingdom Metazoa; phylum Chordata; class Amphibia; order Anura; family Ranidae; genus Rana; species Rana muscosa. The sequence goes on along the minus strand of CM055118.1, from coordinate 360,679,587 downwards.
CTGTCCCTAGAAAAAATGTTTTTTTTAAAGCACACTATAGCACAAGGAGAATTCACTCACTGTCCTTCCCTGTCCCTAGAAACAAGGACTTGCACAGTGAAAGAAACTGACACTCTCCCTACCTAGAGTTTTCTGTCCCTAGAAAAAATGTTTTTTTAAAGCACACTATAGCACAAGGAGAATTCACTCACTGTCCTTCCCTGTCCCTAGAAACAAGGACTTGCACAGTGAAAGAAACTGACACTCTCCCTACCTAGAGTTTTCTGTCCCTAGAAAAAATGTTTTTTTAAAGCACACTATAGCACAAGGAGAATTCACTCACTGTCCTTCCCTGTCCCTAGAAACAAGGACTTGCACAGTGAAAGAAACTGACACTCTCCCTACCTAGAGTTTTCTGTCCCTAGAAAAAATGTTTTTTTAAAGCACACTATAGCACAAGGAGAATTCACTCACTGTCCTTCCCTGTCCCTAGAAACAAGGACTTGCACAGTGAAAGAAACTGACACTCTCCCTACCTAGAGTTTTCTGTCCCTAGAAAAAATGTTTTTTTAAAGCACACTATAGCACAAGGAGAATTCACTCACTGTCCTTCCCTGTCCCTAGAAACAAGGACTTGCACAGTGAAAGAAACTGACACTCTCCCTACCTAGAGTTTTCTGTCCCTAGAAAAAATGTTTTTTTAAAGCACACTATAGCACAAGGAGAATTCACTCACTGTCCTTCCCTGTCCCTAGAAACAAGGACTTGCACAGTGAAAGAAACTGACACTCTCCCTACCTAGAGTTTTCTGTCCCTAGAAAAAATGTTTTTTTAAAGCACACTATAGCACAAGGAGAATTCACTCACTGTCCTTCCCTGTCCCTAGAAACAAGGACTTGCACAGTGAAAGAAACTGACACTCTCCCTACCTAGAGTTTTCTGTCCCTAGAAAAAATGTTTTTTTAAAGCACACTATAGCACAAGGAGAATTCACTCACTGTCCTTCCCTGTCCCTAGAAACAAGGACTTGCACAGTGAAAGAAACTGACACTCTCCCTACCTAGAGTTTTCTGTCCCTAGAAAAAATGTTTTTTTAAAGCACACTATAGCACAAGGAGAATTCACTCACTGTCCTTCCCTGTCCCTAGAAACAAGGACTTGCACAGTGAAAGAAACTGACACTCTCCCTACCTAGAGTTTTCTGTCCCTAGAAAAAATGTTTTTTTAAAGCACACTATAGCACAAGGAGAATTCACTCACTGTCCTTCCCTGTCCCTAGAAACAAGGACTTGCACAGTGAAAGAAACTGACACTCTCCCTACCTAGAGTTTTCTGTCCCTAGAAAAAATGTTTTTTTAAAGCACACTATAGCACAAGGAGAATTCACTCACTGTTCTTCCCTGTCCCTAGAAACAAGGACTTGCACAGTGAAAGAAACTGACACTCTCCCTACCTAGAGTTTTCTGTCCCTAGAAAAAATGTTTTTTTAAAGCACACTATAGCACAAGGAGAATTCACTCACTGTCCTTCCCTGTCCCTAGAAACAAGGACTTGCACAGTGAAAGAAACTGACACTCTCCCTACCTAGAGTTTTCTGTCCCTAGAAAAAATGTTTTTTTAAAGCACACTATAGCACAAGGAGAATTCACTCACTGTCCTTCCCTGTCCCTAGAAACAAGGACTTGCACAGTGAAAGAAACTGACACTCTCCCTACCTAGAGTTTTCTGTCCCTAGAAAAAAAGTTTTTTTAAAGCACACTATAGCACAAGGAGAATTCACTCACTGTCCTTCCCTGTCCCTAGAAACAAGGACTTGCACAGTGAAAGAAACTGACACTCTCCCTACCTAGAGTTTTCTGTCCCTAGAAAAAATGTTTTTTTAAAGCACACTATAGCACAAGGAGAATTCACTCACTGTCCTTCCCTGTCCCTAGAAACAAGGACTTGCACAGTGAAAGAAACTGACACTCTCCCTACCTAGAGTTTTCTGTCCCTAGAAAAAATGTTTTTTTAAAGCACACTATAGCACAAGGAGAATTCACTCACTGTCCTTCCCTGTCCCTAGAAACAAGGACTTGCACAGTGAAAGAAACTGACACTCTCCCTACCTAGAGTTTTCTGTCCCTAGAAAAAATGTTTTTTTAAAGCACACTATAGCACAAGGAGAATTCACTCACTGTCCTTCCCTGTCCCTAGAAACAAGGACTTGCACAGTGAAAGAAACTGACACTCTCCCTACCTAGAGTTTTCTGTCCCTAGAAAAAATGTTTTTTTAAAGCACACTATAGCACAAGGAGAATTCACTCACTGTCCTTCCCTGTCCCTAGAAACAAGGACTTGCACAGTGAAAGAAACTGACACTCTCCCTACCTAGAGTTTTCTGTCCCTAGAAAAAATGTTTTTTTAAAGCACACTATAGCACAAGGAGAATTCACTCACTGCCCTTCCCTGTCCCTAGAAACAAGGACTTGCACAGTGAAAGAAACTGACACTCTCCCTACCTAGAGTTTTCTGTCCCTAGAAAAAATGTTTTTTTAAAGCACACTATAGCACAAGGAGAATTCACTCACTGTCCTTCCCTGTCCCTAGAAACAAGGACTTGCACAGTGAAAGAAACTGACACTCTCCCTACCTAGAGTTTTCTGTCCCTAGAAAAAATGTTTTTTTAAAGCACACTATAGCACAAGGAGAATTCACTCACTGTCCTTCCCTGTCCCTAGAAACAAGGACTTGCACAGTGAAAGAAACTGACACTCTCCCTACCTAGAGTTTTCTGTCCCTAGAAAAAATGTTTTTTTAAAGCACACTATAGCACAAGGAGAATTCACTCACTGTCCTTCCCTGTCCCTAGAAACAAGGACTTGCACAGTGAAAGAAACTGACACTCTCCCTACCTATCCTTCTCTTTCCCTAAACTAAAGGAATCCAGGTTAAGCAAGAAAGAAATAAATGTCACTGTCCCTGCCTATGCTGCTCTTTCCCTGCTCCGGAACACACTACACTAGGCCGCCGTGCTGGCGGCCTTTTATAGTGTGGGGCGTGTACTAAACACCCTCAGCAATAATTGGCCACAGGCATCCTGCCTGTGGCCAATCATTGCTCTCCTCGCTGCCGGCGCTGTGATTGGCCAAGCATGCGGGGTCACAGTGCATGCTTGGCCAATCACAGCGCCTGGATGACACTGCGATGGCGTAGTGCATTGTGGGCCGTTCGCGTCACTCGAATTTGGCGCGAACGGCCCAAATCGTTCGATCTTCGTCGAACGATCGAACAGCCGATGTTCGAGTCAAACGTATGTTCGACTCGAACACGAAGCTCATCCCTACTACAGAAGTGTGACGCATCTATTGGTATAACATATCAACTATTCATTGTTTCTATGGGCATCCCATGTCCCTTCCCCAATCAAGATCAATCTCCTAATAAAATAACAAAAACTAGCAAAAGACTGTTCATTGACTAAAGGAGTGTGTCCAATGGATGCCTGGCAGCAGGGTGAAATGTGTGGATGTAGTAATTTGTAGCAACCACCCACTAATATATATATATATATATATATATTGTGAGGGGGTTAGCTCGGCAGCGGGTGTGTGTGACCCCCGGGATGGGCTCCCCACACAAAAACAGGCCCAGCAGACGGAGGTTGTGGTTTTCAAAATCAAAAAGGTGCCGTTTATTTTCTATTTACAGTGACAAAAACACAGCAAAGCAAAAAAAACAAACAAAATAAATCCTGGTCAACTTGACCTCTGACTAAACATACAGGTTTCCTAACTAACAACTGGGATCAGCCTAGTGCTGTCCTAGTCCCTGGTTTTAAATGTCCAAGCAAAATATAGCCACACAGGCTTTCTCTCACCGCACAGGGGTTCACTCTCCCTAGACAGTCCACACAGGTCTGCTTCCAGGCATGAGCTAACACCTAATGAATCTGGGAGTTTTTTATAGAGGCCTAAATGAGCTGACAAGCTTCAGCTGGCCTCATCAACTCCCTGTCTGCACGACGCCCAGCCCTCTCCCTAGAGGTATGAGTCATCAATGAGCCCACTAGTCTCAGCTGGGCTTATACAACTCTCCACCTAGCTGTATAAATCGGCGTAAAGCCTGAATCTGGGCGAAATATATCTACCCCCCTGGATGCAACCAGGTGACTTTACCTTCCTGCTGTCACATACCCCCCCCTCTTGTTTTAACCTCGGGGTTGGAACACCAGCAATCAGGCATTCATGTACTCGAGACAAAGCATCCACATTCCCCATTTGAACGCCAGGGCGATGCTTTACTGTGAAGTTGAATTCCTGGAGGGCCAGGAACCACCTATTCACTCTTCTATTTGTTTCCTTGTTTTGAGCCATCCACTTTAACGGAGCGTGATCCGTAACCATGTCAAAGTGCCTACCTAGCAGGTAGTACCGAAGGGAATCTAGAGCCCACTTCACCGCTAAACACTCCTTTTCAACGGTGGCGTAATTTACCTCATGGGACTTCAACTTCCTGCTGAGGTAAATGACTGGGTGCTCTTCCCCGTTCCAGACCTGGGACAATACTGCTCCTAACCCCACATCTGACGCATCACTTTGTACGACAAAGTCTCTAGAGAAGTCGGGTGAGTACAACACTGGCTGGCTACATAAGGCTTGTTTCAAGAATTGGAATGCTGCCTCAGCCTCGGGGGTCCATTTAATCATGACCGACCCTTTCCCCTTCGTCAGGTTGGTTAGGGGCACAGCCTTAGAAGCAAAGTGGGGAATGAATCGCCGATAATACCCAGCGATTCCCAGAAAGGCTCGTACCTGCTTCTTGCTGTTGGGACGTGGCCAACTCTGGATGGCCTCGACTTTGTTGAGTTGGGGTTTTATTACTCCCCTCCCAATGGTGTACCCAAGATATTTGGCCTCCTCCTGCCCAATGGTACACTTCTTAGGGTTAGCCGTAAACCCTGCTTCCCGAACAGAGTCCAGGACTGCTTGCACTTTTGGCAGATGTGAGGCCCAATCTGTGCTATGGACAATTACGTCATCCAGGTAAGCCGCAGCATACTTCCGATGGGGCCTCAGCATCTGGTCCATTTTCCGCTGGAATGTGGCCGGCGCATTCTGTAACCCGAACGGCATTCTTTTATATTGGAACGCCCCGTCTGGGGTTACAAATGCGGTTTTCTCTTTGGCTGACTTGGCCAGGGGGATTTGCCAATACCCTTTTGTGAGGTCAAGAGTCGTCATGTATCGGGCTGTTCCCAGCCGGTCGATCAACTCATCTATACGTGGCATGGGGTAGGTGTCAAATTTTGTAACTTTGTTCAACTGACGAAAATCGTTACAAAATCGCCAGCTCCCATCCGGTTTAGGCACCAACACAATGGGACTAGACCAATCACTTTGGGACTCCTCTATCACCCCTAAGTTCAGCATTTTCTGTACTTCCTCCCGTATTGCCTCCCGTCGGGCCTCTGGGATCCGATAGGGTTTTAACTTCACCCTTTCACCGGGCGGGGTAATAATGTCATGCTCTACCCCAGATGTTTGTCCCGGCAGCTCAGAGAATACCTCCTTGTTGCGAAGCACAAACTCCTTAACCTCCTGTTGTTGGGGTTGTGACAAGGTGGCTGCGATTCCAACCTCAGGAATCACGCAACCAGTTTGAGCTGGTGACCAAGTGTCTGCGACTAGGGACTCTCTATCCCTCCAGGCTTTCAACAGATTAACGTGATAGATCTGTTCGGGCTTTCGCCTTCCTGGTTGTCTGACCTTGTAATTCACTTCGCTCACTTTTTCCATTATCTCGTAGGGGCCTTGCCATTTGGCAAGGAATTTACTTTCAACCGTAGGGACAAGTACCAATATCCTATCCCCCGGGGAAAAGGTACGGGTCTTGGCTCCACGGTTGTACACTCTCTGCTGTGCCAACTGCGCTTGGGCCAAATGTTCCTTCACGATGGGCATTACCTGTGCAATTCGATCTTGCATCAGGGCGACATGCTCAATCACACTCCTGTGGGGAGAACTCTCACTTTCCCAAGTTTCCTTGGCAATATCCAACAGCCCTCTTGGGTGTCTCCCATACAGTAACTCAAAGGGGGAGAATCCCGTAGAGGATTGGGGCACCTCCCTAATAGCAAACATCAAATAAGGAAGTAGACAGTCCCAATCCTTTCCATCCCTATCCACCACTTTCTTCAACATTTGTTTTAGGGTTTTGTTGAATCTTTCAACCAGCCCATCGGTTTGGGGGTGATACACAGATGTACGTAATTGCGTCACTTTGAACAATTTACACAGCTCCTTCATAACCCGGGACATAAAGGGTGTACCTTGGTCCGTAAGCAGTTCTTTACAAATACCCACCCGGCTAAAAACAAGAGATAGCTCTTTGGCTATGGTTTTGGCCGAGGTATTTCTGAGAGGGATCGCTTCTGGATAACGGGTGGCATAGTCCATTATAACCAATATGTACTGGTGCCCCCTAGCGGACTTGATTATAGGACCTACCAAATCCATTGCGATTCTCTCAAACGGGACCTCAATGATGGGTAGAGGGACCAGCGGGCTACGGAAGTGTGGCATCGGGGCCGACCTCTGACACACAGGGCAGGAGGAACAATAATTTTCTATGTCCTTCATCACCCCAGGCCAATAGAATCTCTGTAATACCCTCTCTCGGGTTTTCTCTGTCCCCAGATGACCTCCAAGAATGTGCCCATGGGCCAACTCCAACACCAACTTCCTGTAAGGTTTGGGCACCACAAGCTGCTCAACGGTTTCTTCTGCCCTTTTTGCCACCCGATACAGTAGGTCCTTCTCTACGCTGAAGTATGGGTAAGTGCAGGTATTATCTGGGTTCACTAACTCGCCATCTATTTTCACTACGTTTTCCCGTGCCTTTATTAGGGCGGGGTCTTTCAACTGTTCTGTGGCAAAGTTTTCCCTGTGAACCTCAAGATCAGAAAACTCCACAGACGGTAGGTTTTCGTCTGAGGAGGTGGGCTCCTCTCCAGTTTCTTGAGTCTCCCCTGCCAATACTGACAAGGGAAATTCGGGAGAGTCCTCACCACTCTCAGAGGAGTTCTGGCTATCATATTCCTGGTACATAGGGGCACCAGTGGGGGGCTCAGGATCATCCCACAGTTCCCAGAACTTCGGAAAATCCCTTCCCACAATGGCGTCATGCGGTAACTGAGACACTAAGCCCACTGGATGAGGAAGGGTACCTTTGGGGGTCTCGAAACACACTGTAGTCACTGGATACTCTCGGGTGTCCCCATGCACACAAATAACAGCTACCTTGCTATTCCCAGAGACCTCTGTTTTAACTAATTCAGCCTTTATCAGGGTCACAAGGCTACCTGAATCCAGCAATACCACAACATTTCTACCATTAATACACATTTTGCATAAATGTTTCTCAGTTCCCCGAATGGCAGTGCATGCGACTGTCGCACACAGCGACTGACGTCTGCCCGTCAGAAAGTCACACTGCATGGGTTCCTCCAAAACCGGGCAATTTGCTGCAATATGTCCCGCTTGCCGGCAGCGGTAGCAAATGATCCTTCTTGCCGCCTCTTGAGCCGCTGATTTCCCAGGCTGTTCTCGCCAAACTTGGGGTAGAGCTCCCACCCTCTCACTCTCTCCACCCTTACCCCTTGGAATCATCTTATCCGCCCCTGGGGATGGTCTGGTCTTAGGGTGGAAAGTCCGAGTGTCTCTGGAAGAGGCCGTCAGGTTCTCTGTAGCCAAGTATTTCTCCACACGATCCACAAGACCATCGGCCGTCTCTGGGTCTCCATGGCTTACCCACTTTTGGATGGCAGTAGGAAGAGCTCTCAAAAACCGATCCATTACAACACGTTCCACAATCTTTGGTGCGGACAAAGTCTCTGGCTGTAGCCACTTTCTGCTCAGGTGAATGAGATCATACATTTGAGACCTGGGGGGTTTTCCAAGCTGGAAAGTCCAGTTATGCACACGCTGAGCCCGGACAGCCAGGGTGACACCCAGCCTTGCCAATATTTCAGCTTTTAGCATCACATAGTCTTTTGCTTGGTCAGGCTCTAGGTCATAGTAAGCTTTCTGCGATTCACCCGTTAACAGAGGAGCCACCAGTCCAGCCCACTGCTCCTCAGGCCACTTTTCTCTTTCAGCAGTCCTTTCAAACGTGGTCAAAAATACCTCTGGATCATCCTCTCCAGTCATTTTTGTCAATAAACGACTCACCCCAAAGGACGCGGTATTAGTGGGACGGCTTTCCTCACTGGTCTGCGGACGTTGCTGCATTACTGCTTCCATTTGTTGTAGTCTCTGCTCTTGCTTCTGTAATAGGTCTATGAAGCGGGCCTCAGATCGTTGCTGGGCTTGTTGCTGAGCTTCCAGACTCTGTTGGTGAGCTTGCTGCTGGGCTGCAAGGCTCTGTTGATGAGCTTGCTGCTGGGCTGCGAAGTTCTGTTGTTGAGCTGCAAGGCTCTTTTGCAAACCTGCATTTGTCTGCTGTTGATTGGCATTTGCTAGAGCCAGCTGTTTCAGTATCTCCTCCATGCTGGCTTAAAAAAAAACTGCCACTGGTTCTCCACCAACTGTGAGGGGGTTAGCTCGGCAGCGGGTGTGTGTGACCCCCGGGATGGGCTCCCCACACAAAAACAGGCCCAGCAGACGGAGGTTGTGGTTTTCAAAATCAAAAAGGTGCCGTTTATTTTCTATTTACAGTGACAAAAACACAGCAAAGCAAAAAAAACAAACAAAATAAATCCTGGTCAACTTGACCTCTGACTAAACATACAGGTTTCCTAACTAACAACTGGGATCAGCCTAGTGCTGTCCTAGTCCCTGGTTTTAAATGTCCAAGCAAAATATAGCCACACAGGCTTTCTCTCACCGCACAGGGGTTCACTCTCCCTAGACAGTCCACACAGGTCTGCTTCCAGGCATGAGCTAACACCTAATGAATCTGGGAGTTTTTTATAGAGGCCTAAATGAGCTGACAAGCTTCAGCTGGCCTCATCAACTCCCTGTCTGCACGACGCCCAGCCCTCTCCCTAGAGGTATGAGTCATCAATGAGCCCACTAGTCTCAGCTGGGCTTATACAACTCTCCACCTAGCTGTATAAATCGGCGTAAAGCCTGAATCTGGGCGAAATATATCTACCCCCCTGGATGCAACCAGGTGACTTTACCTTCCTGCTGTCACAATATATATATATATATATATATATATATATGTAGCGATACCCCCAACTTAAGAGGGCCGCTGGTATTATTTGGGGCCCTGTACACAGCACTGCCAACCCCCGGCAATCTACTCGACCTTCCTCTGGCACAGCTAGTCTAGGGGATGAGGTATTGGTATAACTCTGTAATTGTCTGTGAGCAATCCCACAGTAATGCAAATAGTAATAACATACAGTAATTGACAATAAGACCAGAGTACTTAACCACAGCAACTTTACTGATTGTATAAAGGTTTCATTGCAATAGAGTACATCATAACTCATGCAGAGCCCTGCAATTAAAATAACACCTAGCAATACTTTAAAATAATGAATCACACACCACATGCAGCTATTCTCCCTATGAGCAATATGGCACTCAATATTGTTCTACACTACCTACACTAAGGCCTGACTTAAGAAAGTGGGGGGTTTAGTTTAATGGTGAAGAATCTTCGCATTCAAGGGATAATTGGTGGTGCACATTCAGGAACAACAATTTGTAAATCCAAAAGAACAGTATCTGATAACGGAGCAATTCACAGGAGACTATAAACTCAGTTCTGGAACTAGTCTCCTGCTAAGACAGTAGGTATAGCACGAAGGGCCAAAGCAGTCAATAGGCCTAGACAAAGTACTTGGCTATAGCTGTGAGCAGGTGCTCTCTCACCACACCGGACTTAGTCCTCGTCCCTAACTTCCACCGCTGTGTATCCACACACAGGGTATGCGACAGCCAGGTCTTCGGTCCTCCTGATGTCAGTCAAAGGCAAGAGGAGATCAGGTGCCACACAGGCTCCGCAGTGGGGTGGAAGGCTCTTTGGAAGTGCGCAAGGCCCAGGCTTCAGGCCTTGCACCAGCAGCGAGTCCACACAGGGGGGATCCCTCTTGATAGAAGCGCGGTGTCCAAAGAGGCCAAGCTTGGCCTTGCCCCTCACCTTTATAACCCACCCCAGGAGTCTCTGCGGGTGGCAATGCACCTTGGGTGCTAAACAGGGTTCTGGGAATCGTAATCCTTGGGGCCTTAAAGGAGACCCCGCTACACACATATATATATATATATATATATATATATATATATATATATATATATATATATATATAACTTTTCACTGAACACCAGAATTTGCAGGGTGTTTGCCTAACACCCTGCAATGCACTAAGCACTGCACAGTGCATTCTGCGCCCTGAATGGGCAAAGCTTTGTCCAATCAGGGTGCACTGAATGCTGGTTGTTAAGGAGCGAGGCTTGGAATCCTTAACAACTGATGAGTCATCAGCTGTCAATAGGTTTTCCTGCTGACAGCTGAATGAAAAAAAAATACAGTCACTGCCACCCACATGCCTAGCATCTAAATTCAAGTTTGTCAAAACTTCTGGATTTACAACTCCTGCCTTTCTGTCTGGTGAATTCTGCAACCTTCCGTGATTTTGCAGAATGTGCTGTACCACAATGTCAGCTTCACCCCCTCCTCCTTCCCCATGCCCTCCTCGGCTGAATTGTCCTATGAACCACCAGTACCTCCTAAGTGTTCAAGGGGCTATTCAGTGAGTCAGGCTAAAAGGTGACATGCAGTGCCTCAGCGAGTCTGTGTAGGGGACAGGAGCCACACCAGAGCAGAGATTCTTGCAGCTTTGCAGGGACAGGCCTAGAGGTGGTTCACGCCACGCTAGCTGGAGCCAGGAATGGTGGTGTTCCATAATGGCACAAACCTTCTGTCTGCCCTTAGACAGGGAAAGTTGACACATGTGCCATACCTGGAACATGTTCTAAGTCTGGTGGTGCAGTGTTTCTTTAATAGGTACCCAGGGTTGGAAAATCTGCTAAAGCAGGCCGGCTTCCTGGCCCCGCTACTTAACAACCAGTTTATGCTATAGAAAAGGATTGAAGAGCTCAAATAATAGGTGGACTTTGTGGGCACACATGAGAGGAATTTTTTTGTAAAAAATTCAATTTTATTACAGCATAATTAAAAAACATAGAAACATACAGTCAACACCCCATATGGACACAGTTTACCGGTTACCCAATAATGCATTTCCGAAGTTTGGATCTAAGTATTAGGTATCTCATATCATATCAAAGTAGAAAAATTTGATCCAATAACACCTTCACATTTGCTCGTCGATGCCTTTCACTAGAAATTAGCTTCCTCGGGACAAATACTGGGTAGGTGCTGGTAGGTCTATGTCCAAAGCGTTTCGAGATCCTACAAGGTAAATGACCGCACCAGCCAGGCAGACACTGGCTGCAAAAAGCGCCTTGAGGCAATTCAGTTCGCATTTGTAGCGCTATACAAGTCACTCATTCATTCATTCAAAGATATGGGAGACTTCACAAGAATGGACAAACATTCCAAGAGTCTATAATTTTGAGTATAGCACACCAATGCAGGTGCATTAAGGGTTGTTTATAAAAACCCCAAAGGAGTAAAGTGCAAAAAGGCTATATGCTGCTATGAAATCAGACATGTGTATCTACTATATAGTAGTGGCTATAACAATCAAATATCAGAGAGCAGGATTAAGGCCCGTGATAGAAATGCACTTTGGCAAAGTCCTTTGGCCACAGGGATTATCGAGAATATATTGTCCCGGTCCTAAAGTGCTGTGACTAAATGTCAAGAAGAAACTTTTTTCCAGACTGAATGAAAAGGAGTAACATCTATAATGTCACCTTATGGCAGATATCCCTATTAAGGAAACCTATTATCAAAATCCTGAAAAACGCTCACATGCTTAGTGGAGCGAGCCATATGGACCTTCCATTACTGAGTGGGTATCGTTTGTCAGGACTTTGATAATTTTCAGATATATACCATAGTTTGTGGACTTTCCTACAGACTAAATAAAAAACACTGATTTGGCTTATTTTCACCAAGGAAATGTACCAGAATACATTTTGACCTAAATTTGTGAAGAAAGATTCTTTTTTTTGCAAAATTTTATAACAGAAACAAAGAAAAACAATTTTTTTTCAAAATTTTTGGTCTTTTTTAGTTTATTTTGCAAAAAATAAAAAAACACAGTGGTGATTAAATACCACCAAAATAAAGCTCTATGTGTGTGAAAAAATATATAAAATTTCTTAGCTAGAGTGTTGCATGACTTTGCGGTTGTCATTCAAAGTGTCACAGCGCTAAAAGCTTAAAATTTGCCTCGGCAGGACAACTCCAAAATAGCGCCAACTTTGAAGTGCAACTTTGGCTCAACTTTGACTCAACTTTGACGCAGCTTTGGTGCAACTTTGGATGGGTGCAACTTGGATGTGACTTGTTGTTCCTCTGCAAAGTCGGATGCACTGTTGCATGTAAAACATTCAGGTATGACTTTCATGCAACTTTTGAGGGTTAACGTTGAAGTCTAGGGCCCTCAAGTTGCATGAAAGTCGGACCAAAGTAGTGCATCAATTACTTTGAAGTCGCTGCAAATTTAAGTCGCACATACTGTAAATGAATGGTTATCATTGGAAAACACAAGGTACGACTCATCATGCAAGTTTGATATACAAAGTCGTATGACAAGCCGCAGAAGTGTGAATAGTGTAATGCCCTGTACACAAGGTCAGATTTCCGATGGAATAAAATCCGATGAAATTTTCCATCGGAATTCCGATGAAGCTGACTTCCATCAGTCTTGCCTACACACCATCAGACAAAATTCCGACCGTCCAAAACGCAGTGACGTACAACACGTACGACGGCACTATAAATGGGAAGTTCAAATCCAATGGCGCCACCCTTTGGGCTGCTTTTGCTGATTTTGTGTTACCGCATGCTAGTAAAAGTTTAGTGTTAGCCGATTCGCGCTTTTCATTCTCTGTGCTTTTCAGTTTGTTACAGCATGACGAATGTGCTATCTCCATTACGAACGCTAGTTTTACCAGAACGAGCGCTCCCGTCTTGTAATTTAGTCTGAGCATGCGTGGATTTTTCTCCGATGGAGTTCCACACAGACGATCGGAATTTCCTATTGTTTTTTTTTTTCCATCGGAAAAATTTAAAACATGTTCTATTTTTTTACACCGATGGAAAAAAGTCAGATGGGGCCCACACACGATCGTTTTTTCCGATGAAAAACGTCCATCTGACTTTTTTCATCGAAAAAAACGACCGTGTGTACAGGGCATTAGTGTGCCTCTGTCTTGTGACATAACTGGGGATACACGTAGCAGAAGAATTTAAGACTTTTTTTAAGTGTCAGATAATAGAGGCAACAGAAGCTGCGACAAAGTTTTTATTTTTATTTATGTTTTTAATGTTTGGTGGCCCTCATATATTCAACTCAAGATTAAACTAAAAATTGGTGTACTATAACTAATAAATTAATAATAGGAAACCCAAACGTCACTTAAGCTTAAACTATTATTTTTTGTGCCTTTTAAATGTTATAATAAAATCAATTTTCCAGACTGAGCTCAAAATTCCTAAAATGGCTCATCATTTTGGTAATAACCCATCAGACTACAGATTGATACAATTTGTATATTATTTTACAAACCAGTAAATGATAGAAAATATTTACAAACGTAATTTTCCTTAACCACTTCATCTCCGGAAGTTTTCCCCTCCTTCATGACCAGACCATTTTTTGCGATACAGCACTGTGTTGCTTTAACTGGCAATTGCGCGGTCATGCAGCGCTGTACACAAATAAAAATTATGTCCTTTTTTTCCCACAAATATTTTTTTTTTGGTAGTAATTGATCACCTTTGCAGTCTTTTTTTTTTTGCGCTATAAAAAAACACAGTACATTTTGAAAAAAAACATGTTTTTTCTTTCTGCTATAAAACATATCCAATAAAAAAAGTAAAAAAATCGAATTTCTTCATAAATGTAGGGCAATATGTATTCTGCTACATATTTTAGGTCCAAAAAATTCCAATAATGTCGCGTACACACGATCGGAATTTCCGACAACAAATGTCCGATGTGAGCTTTTTGTCGGAAATTCCGACCGTGTGTAGGCTCCATCGGACATTTGCTGTCGGAATTTCCAACAACAAAAATTTGAGAGCTGGTTCTCAAATTTTCCGATAAGAAAAGTTTGTCAGTATGCAATTCCGACGCACAAAAAAACCTCATGCTCAGAATCAAGCAGAAAAGCCGAACTGCCTATTGAACTTCATTGATCACGTACGTGTTGTACGTCACCGTGTTCTTGACGTTATGAATTTCCGACAAGATTTGTGTGACCGTGTGTATGCAACACAAGTTTGAGCCAACATCCCGTTGGAAAAAAATCCACGGTTTTGTTGTCGGAATTTCCGATCGTGTGTACGCGGCATAAGAGTATATTGATTGGTTTGCACAAAAGTTTATAGTGTCTACAAACTATGGGATATATTTATGGATTTTTTATTTATTTATTTATTTTACTAGTAGTAATGGCGGTGATCAGTGATTTATAGTGGGACTGCGCAATTTCAGTGGACAAATCAGACACTAAGTGACACTGTTGACACTTTTTTGGGGACCAGTGACACTAATACAGTCATCAGTGCTAAAAGTATGCACTGTCACTGTACTAATGACACTGGAAGAGAAGGGGTTAACATCAGGGGAGATCAAAGGGTTAAATGTGTTCCAAGGGAGTGCTTGCTAACTGTGGGGGAGGTGTTTGTACTGTGGGAAGGCTTAGCAGAAACACAAGATATCTACCTTCCCTACTAACAGAAAGGCTACCTGCCTTGTTTACAATGGCAGACCACCGTTCTGCCTCTCTCCCAGGAATAATCAGTGGGTGCCAGGGGACATCGAGTCCACCAGACCTGCTAATTGTCTCCCACCCAATCACAGTGGGTCGCCGGCAGCGTCCTTGCACTCCTCCGACCCGGAAGTGCAGGATCTCGTACAGATACATGATCCTGCACAGGGGAACCACTGAATATGTACAGCCAGACGGTGGCTTCCTGAGGGCAGGAGAGCATATTAAAATGTCCTCCTGTTCTTACTACTTGTTTACCAAAGGGCACAATGGTTTACAGATCAGGGTACAGGGCCAATTTCATTGACCCTGTACCATGTGATTACTGGGACCAATTACAGTGTTCACATTTAAAGGTTTTGATCTGTTTCCTCTTACAGAAATCAGCTGTGAGAGTGTTTCCTGCAATGATCAACACTCAGAATGCAAACAATTATCGCAGTCACCAGAGCAGTGCAGTGTCACTATGGTGACATTGTACTGCTGTGGCTAGTGACCAGAGACACTGGCTGGCTGCTCTGATAACACTGTATGCCAGTTTAAACAGCCAATGTCTCTGATCACTAACCACAGGAGTACAATGTCACCATACCAGTGACGCCAGTTAGTGTGTCCCTGATCACTACCACACCAGTGCACCATATGTCACCAAACCAGTACACCATGTCACCATACCAGTGTCGCCAGTCACAGTGTCCCTGATCACCACCCCACCAGTCACAGTGTCACCATACCAGTGTAGCCAGTATCAGTGTTCCTGATCGCCACCACACCAGACCAGTGGAGCCAGCAACAGTGTTCTTGATTGCCACCACAGCAGTCCCAGTGTCACCAGACCAGTGTAGCCATCAACAGTGTCCATGATCACCACCACATTAATTTCAGTATCACCAGACCAGTGTAACAATCAGCAGTGTTTCTAACTACCGTCACACTAGTCCCAGTGTCATTAGACTACTGTAAGCCAGAAACAGTGTTCTTGATTGCCACCACACCGGTCCCAGTGTCACCAGACCAGTGTAGCCATCGACAGTGTTCCTGATCACCACCACATTAATTGCAGTATCACCAGACCAGTGTAAGCAATCAGCAGTGTTTCTAACTACCGCCACACTAGTCCCAGTGTCACTAGACTACTGTAAGCCAGAAACAGTGTTCTTGATCACTGCCACACCAGTCCCAGTGTCATCAGATCCTTGCAACCAGCAACAGTGTTCCTTATTGCCAACACACCCATATAGTGTAACTAGACCAGTGTAAGCCAGCACAAGTGTTCCTGCCCCCTGAACTGAGCCTGCCCTCTTTATAGACCATGTTTCTGCCTGCTGTCTGGATTGATTCTTTGCCTGTATACTGACCCCATCTGCCAGTCTCCTGAACTGATTCACCTGCACATCCCACTAAATTCCTGTGAGACACCTGTCCCAGCCATTCCCTGTGCATAACTGCACGCCAGGAATCATGAGGACTCTTTTGTTCACCCTTTGTTCTGCCTCCTGTATCTCCTGTACTACTACTACTTACAGAAGGATAAGCTCATGGACTGGGACCTGGGGACCTGGAGACAGCACACAGAAAAGCCCAAACTACTGTAAGGGGCGTCACGGAAAAAGATTAAGCTAACAATTCGGTCCAGACTGAACTTTAGCTGTTTTGGGGTTTGGAGGAACACTCAAACCTTTGCCCATTTGACCCCCTGTTCTTCAGGAGCTAAGCATCACATATAGAACTGGTATTTATACCACCTCTATATATGACAGTTTCTCACTGCCATTGATTCCCTAGGAATAAGTGGGTGATTGCACCCGTTGCATCTCTAGGAACCCCTGAGGTCACCAGCCATTCCCCCACTTAAGAAAAGGGACAGAGATAGCGGTGATATCAGTGCCCAAATATGTCACTACCATCCCTGCCCCTTCCCTTATATAGCTCATGACAGCTTAGGGAGCTGTCTTTTTTTTGCTATAAGTAATGTTGAGATCAGTCATGTGTGACGGGTCAATCAGGTTTTTTTTTTCGGTGGATGGTGGGTGTTGTTCTTGAGGATGGATTTACAAGAAGCATTTTTGGGATTTCATTTTTTTAATAGGACTTGGCAAATTGTTGGGTGTCTTTGTTTTTAGATTACACTTTTTTGAATGAGCACCCAATACTTAGATAGGGGGTCTATATCCGAGGGCCCCTTATTATTAAAAGATCAAAGTTCACCTTATTTAGGGTGTAACATGTAGCATGTTACTATGCTGCACCCGCCCAAGCAAGCCCCCTAACCTCCTTATTACACTGGGCAGAGGATCCTCTCCTCACACACACTATCACATTTTAAAAACAGTGCGGCTATGCTCCGCCTGCACAGCTATGTCATTCATTCACAGCAAACTGTGATTGAATGAACTACAAGCCCCATCTTCCACCATAACAGATAGCTTGTAGTTCAAAATGAACTACGAGCATGCTGATCAGCACCCTCATAGTTCATCGACTATTCATGAAGCTCAGTAACTGTCTGCCCTTAAGGAGATACGGGAAGACTGCTGTACTGAATGTCTGCAGGAGCCTGACATTGCACCAGCAATCCACTGATCACAAGTGCAATGTTTTGCAGGCTCCGGTGTAAAAAAAATAATATATATTTTTTTTAACCTGAAAGATCATGTGCATTTATTTATTTTTTGGTAAAAAGTGAACTTAGCTTTTAAGGAAGCCTCCAGATTCCCATCAGTCCCCCACCTGCAGGGCCCCAACAAACAATGGCCAGGGATGTGGGGGGGAGGCCTTTTTTTCCTCATCAACATGAAGGCAAGGTGCTTCACCAGGGAGGACCACCCTGGCAAAGCACATTTCCATGTCGAGGGCATGCGGCCTGGTGTGGTTCAGGAGGGGGCACGCGCTTGTCCCCTTCTTTCCTGACCAGCCAGCTGAATGCTGGGCTTAAAAGCCTGGTATGAATTTTTTGGGGGACCTCACACTTTTTTTTTTTTAGCATGGGGTCCTACTTGAAATCTGTAGCAGATTGGAAATGTCTGGTATTGATTCCTTGAAGGGATTCTTGCATACCAGACTTAAAAGTTCTGCAATCTATTTTGAGAGTATTATATGCAATTTTTATTTTCGTTCATGCTGTAGTCCCATTTTAAGAATTTCAAAAACTTTGTTGCATTACCCATAAGTTATATTTTGAGATTTAATATCTCTCAGATAAGATTTGGGTTAATAAGAGTTTTTTGACCATGAGTGAAAGCTTTAACACCACAACAGAAATGTATTGGTGAATAATAAGAAGGTGTAGACTAATACAAAGCAATCTAGCTATTGTACAGGAAAAGGGGAAAAAATCAAAGATTAAATTAAGGAGATATACCATTAATTCCCAGGCAGCAAGACAGATAACACATAAGACTAGCATTTATACATATAAGTACTAGGAGATGTCCTGATATTTACCAGGAGTGTTGCATGGGGGCCCCTGTGATGGTTGGATCTTCTCCTCCTTCTCTCCCCCAAGACTTAACCTGAGATAGACCTATCTCTCATAGACTTGCATGGGGCCATTCCGATTGGTGGAATTACCTCATCCTAAAAATGGCGCATTTCATCCAGGATTGGACAATTTCCCTATCCCATATATTTAGCATAACTCAGCCCCTCACTAGCACCTCCTCTCTTGGGGAGAAAATTAATGATGCCAGGTCATAACATTCTCTTGAATGGGGCATTAGGTATGCAAGGTCATATCCTGGGAAAATTGTGCATTTCTGAACAGATGGCTATCCTCTGTAAAATATCTAAAAAGAGGGTCTTTTGAAGTGGATATAGTGATAATGAAGGATGTTCAAAGGGCCTGCTCTAGATAATTACTTCGGCCCCACAAAGTCCCCATATAAGTTACTTAAAGAGGAGATAAACCCTGATAGGGTTTACTTCCTCTTTTTTCCCCTGCAAAGTAAAAGCATAATAGGCTATATGCATCGCATACTAGCCAATTATGTTGCACTTACCTTCAAACAAAGCCCGTGATGTCCCCGCTGTCCCCGCTGGTGGCCGCATCTATCTTCACCCCTCTCCCTTCTGGGGCCATGAACTCCGGCTCTGTGACTGGCCAGAGTCCCGTGACGTCACTCCCACGCGCATGCGCCGGTCACAGCATGGGCCCTTTAGAAACAGCACAATTGTGCCCTTTCTTCAGTGCACATGCGCCAATGACGTTGGTGCAAGCGTATATGGTAAATATCTCCTAAACCAGGTTTAGGAGATATTCCCAGTACCTACAGGTAAGCCTTAATATAGGCTTACCTGTAGGTAAAAGTGGTGTACCTAGGTTTACAACCACTCTAATTCAAATGTTGTCCTTTCTCACATACAAGTTTACGACTGGTAAATAATAGAGCATTCTCTGTGACACACACATGTTCAACCTAACATTCCTACACTACAAAAGAAACTGGTAAATCAATTAATTACTCACACTAAAACCTGAACCCTTGTTTCTCAGAGATGTGTACAATATACCTATATAGAACCATTAAGCACTTGCTGACCGCCGCACAAACATTTACGTCAGCAGAATGGCACGGACAGGCAAATGGGCGTACATGTACGTCCCTTTAAATTTGCCGCCGTGTGGGCACGCGCCCCTGCCGCGAGCTTCATGACCGTGCCCGCGGGCCCTGCAGACTCAATGTCTGCCAGTGTCCCGCGATCGTGTCACGGAGCTGCAGAACGGAGGGATACCAGTGTAAACAAGGCATCTCCCTGTTCTGCCTTGTGACAGGACACTGATATTCTGCTCCCTGTCATCGGGATCAGTGATCAGTGTTGATTCATAGGTAGCCCAGCCCCTAAACAGTTATAATCACTCCCTAGGACACACTTAACCCCTTCCTCGCCCCCTAGTGGTTAACCCCTTCCCTGCCAGTGTCATTTACACAGTAATCAGTGCATTTTTATAGCACCGATCGCTGTATAAATGACAATGGTCCCAAAATAGCGTCAAACGTGTGTCCGCCATAATGTCGCAGTCACGATAAAAATCGCTGATCGCCGCCATTATTAGTAAAAAAAAATATTAATAAAAATGCCATAAAACTATCCCCTATTTTGTAGACACTATAACTTTTGCACAAACCAATCAATAAACGCTTATTGCATTTTTTTTTTACCAAAAATATGTAGAAGAATACGTATCGGCCTAAACTGAGGAAAATATTTTTTTATATATATTTTTGGGGGATATTTATTATAGCAAAAAGTAAAAAAATATTGCTTTTTTTCAAAATTGTTACTTTATTTTTGTTTATAGCGCAAAAAATAAAAAATGCAGAGGTGATCAAATACCACCAAAAGAAAGCTCTATTTGTGGGAAAAAAAGGATGTAAATTTTGTTTGGGAGCCACGTCTCACGACCACACAATTGTCAGTTAAAGCAACGCAGTGCCGAATCGTAAAAAGTGCTCTGGTCATTTGGCAGCCAAATCCTCCGGGGATGAAGTAGTTAAAGCCAACATCTCATACCACTAATCCGTGTTACTTATCTAAATATATATATACAAATGTCTTTTTATAGTTGCTAATGGAGATTACACATGAACTCCTCATAAGGCAACAGATTTTAAGCATTTCAAAAACACTGTTGGATTTTTTTTATTTCATTGCTACATGTTTTCCAGGGAAGTGCTCACCCCCATACATTTTTTTTTTTTACTATTCCGTGCCTATAAGCCAAGAAAACTTGAATTTGTAATTTAACAGATTCTTCTTCTATTAATCTTTTTTTGGGAAAAAAATGTTTATTGGGTTTTTTACATTATATCAGTGCTTGGTAAATGAATTTCGACTCACATACAGTCATGTAAAATACAAATGAAAAGGAAACAGGAAACAAAGAGGGGAGAAAAAAAACAAAAAAAAACAAACAATAGCACAGTGATTACCCGTTTAAAACAATATTACAGCAACAGGATGATGAGGCAGTACAAAGCCTAGTGCCTTTAGGAGCGGAAGCAACGTTTTGGGTATCAAAAAATAAAATAAAAATAAAAATGTTATAACCTCGGATATGGAACTGGCAGTAGAAGCAGCGGCGGGTGGAGAAAACAGATGAGGGTCCGAAAGAATCAATAACGTCAAGGAGCCATGAAGACATGTTTTCATGGTTCAGGGTGGCATAAATGCAGAGGGGTCAGACAGATTTGATAATTTAAGGTTGCCTAGGGAGTTTGTAAGGTCTCGTTTGAGATACCAATCTGTATAGCGGAACGGTTGCATGAGTTTTTGTAGATCCTCTTGGGCGAACGTGTGTTCCATGAATTTCCGCCATCTCGTAAAGAATCGTGAGGTGGAGCGAAAGTTCAACACAATAGTGTCCAACCTTTCCAGATAGAAAAGCGATAAGAGGGCTTTTTTTAACGCCGGTAGGTTTGGCGGTGTTGAGTTGATCCAGTGAGACATGATAGTCCTGCGGGCCACCAGGAGGCAGATATGCGTCCAGTGGGAGATGTGAAGCGGAGTCTTTGTTGGTGGCGTGGATAGGGATGGTTCACTGCCAAATAAACATATAAGGTAATGTCTTGGGATCTGTATTTTAGTGATTTTGTAGATAAAGTTCAGAACAGAGTCCCAGTATGCAATGATGGGTTGGCACTCCCAGAGGCAGTGAAGCAGTGTAGGATGCGGTGTGGAACACCAGGGGCACCGCTCTTGAGCTGGTTCTGCCTTGTTGATACGAAAAGGATAGTATGCTCTGTGAATAATTTTGAATTGCGTCTCACGCCATGTTTCGGATATGGTAAGTTTGTGAACTTGTCTGTATCCCTCAAGGATTTTCTCCGAAAGGTCTTCGTCCTCAAATATTTGGGACCATTTCTGGAATGGTTTAAGATGGAATTTGGCAGTCTGATGGTCAATAAGGTGAGAGTATAGGCTGGAAATGGAGTAATCGTCTCTGCGGAGTACAGTATCAATGAAGGACTTTCGGAGGGGATCTGTTCCAGGTCCGTAGCATGAGCGTAAATAACTGACCAATTGGTGGTAGAAGAAAACGTGTGTCGCTGGTAGAGAGAATTCCCTTGATACGGTTTGGAAGGATTTGAAGTCGCCAAGGGTATTGAGGTACATAGAGGTAACGCTGGTAAGACCCTTAGCGCTCCATTGTTCAAAGGCTTTGTGTAGGGTGGAAGGGAGAAACATAGGGTTGCCTAGGATTGGCAGATAGCAAGAAATACTGGAGGGTAACCCCAGTAGTCTCCGCACCTCTCTCCAGGCTATAATTGTGTCTTTGATGAGTATACTCGATCTAAGGTGTATTGGTAGTTTGTTAGGATTTGAGTGGAGAATGGCTGGTAAGGCATATGGAAAGGTTGAGGCACCCTCGAGTATGGTATCGGAGTATCTAGAGCTGCCAGATAACCAGTCAAGGCCCTGCCTGAGTAGGCAGGCGAGATTGTAAAAACGTATACTGGGCAGGCCCGCCCCCCCTTCAGACTTCGGGAGACACAGTTTTTGTAGAGCAATGCATGATTTTTTGCGAGACCATATAAAGGCAGACAATGCCCCATGGATTTTTTTTACATCAGAGTGTTTTAATAAAAGAGGTATGGTCTGCATAGGGTAAAGTAGGCGTGCAAACGACACCATTTTAAAAAGGTGACATCTCCCAAAGAGCGAGAGGGGGAGGGCTGCCCATGCTTCCAGCTCCTTTACAACTTTTGATATTAGCGATGGGAAGTTAGGTGTATATAAAGTGGAAGGTTCTCGGCCGATGTTAATGCCCAGATACGTAATTTGTTGCGTTGCTATGGCAAAAGGAGATTGGTGTCGCCATTTGTCAGACATCTTGGGGTGAAGTGATAGAACTTCGCTTTTGTCAAAGTTAATTCGAAACCCTGAGCACAGTCGGAAAGTATGAAAGAGTCAAAGTCCGTGAGGGGTTGGGTGGAGAATAATAATATGTCGTCCGCAAATAGGGCGGAACGGAGAGTTTGGTTGCCTATTGTGATGCCACTGACCCCGTCAGGTGAGTTGAGTATTCTAGATAAAGGTTCGATAGCGATGTTGAAAAGTAGAGGGGAGAGGGGGCATCCCTGTCTAGTTCCTTTTGTCAGGGGGATCGTATCCGAGATAAAGTCGGGGGTGACCAGACGCGCAGTTGGGGATTCGTACATTCGCTGTAATTGGACCCGAAAAACCAAAGTCCGCCATCACTCCAAATAGCCAGGATCAACTGATATTGTCAAAAGCCTTTTTGGCGTCTAGTGATATTATAGCTATGTCTTGTTCAGGGTTTGATCTAGCATATTCTAACGCCATTAGAACCTTGCGTATGTTCAGGGTGGCCGAGCGTCCCTGAACAAACCCTGATTGTGCCGGGTGTAACAAAGAGGGGAGGAGATGGGCTAAGCGTGACGCAATTATCTTAGATAGTATTTTGACATCCACATTGATTAATGAGATTGGGCGGTATGATCCTGGAAGTGAGGGGTCCTTACCTTTTTTGGCGATTAGTCTAATATGTGCCTGTGTTCCTGTAGGGAGATAGGGGCCCCCCTCCCACATGGCTGCATACACATGTTTAAGGGTGTCGGGAATAAAGTCATTAGTGAGCTTATAAAATTCGGCCGTGTAGCCATCCGGGCCTGGGGCTTTAGCAGACGCCAAAGATGTGATCGTCAGCTGAATATCCTCGACTGTGATGGGCGCGTTAAGAGCAGCTAAATGGTCCTCCTGAAGTTCGGGCAAGCGGATTTTAGCTAGAAGGGCTTCGGCAGTAGGTTGGTCATTTGGGTCCACCGAGTATAGAGTAGTGTAATAGTCATCTAGTAGTTTACTAATTTCGGTAGGTGTGGTAACCAGTGTGCCAGCAGTATTTTTCAGTGCAGAGATATGGGTAGGTCGTCTTTGGCCCATGCAGAGTTTCGCCAACAGTTTGCCCGCCTTGTTACCAAACCTATGAAAGTGTAACTTAGAATAGGAGGTTTTTGTCATTTCTTGCTGCTCAGCCCATAGATCGAATTCTCGTTTGGCTTTTTTCCAGGTGTGTATATTGTCAGGTGTACGGTTAAGTGTAAGTAGTTTGTGTGCCGAACGTAGGGCTTCACTAGCCCGCATGTAGTGTTGTTTGGCATTCCTCTTGAATT
The DNA here is from genome assembly GCA_029206835.1 of Rana muscosa. Classification (NCBI taxonomy): domain Eukaryota; kingdom Metazoa; phylum Chordata; class Amphibia; order Anura; family Ranidae; genus Rana; species Rana muscosa. Next base: position 360,655,574 of record CM055118.1, on the reverse strand, counting down.
GGGCGGTGTAAGAAATAATTTTTCCTCTCATGAAGGCTTTTCCAGCCTCCCAGAAGAGGTTTGGGTCTGTAAGGTGCGTCGCATTAGTTGAGGCATATTCCGTCCATGCTCCATAGAGCGTGTGGCGGAAGTCTTCATTATCTGCTAGGTAAGAGGGGAAGCGCCATATACGCGAGGGAAAAGAGGGTTGGGCATTGATCAATTGTATTGCAATGGGGCTGTGGTCTGAGATTCTGGCGTCGTTGATTTCTGAGTCTCCTAGCATTGGGATAAGTGCGGGGGAGGCAAAAAAATAGTCGATGCGAGAGAAGGAATTGTGGGGGGGGGGGGAGTAGAAGGTATAGTCCCGGTCAGTCGGGTGTGCTAATCGCCATACATCTATCAAGTGCATGGAATCTATGGCTTGTGTTAGGAGTGTCGGGGCCGAAGGTGGCGTGGTATTTCTGGTCCTCCTACGCGTCGTGTCACCTCCTCGGTCAGCTGTTGTGGACATAACTGAATTAAAGTCCCCTCCCACTAAATGTAGAGTCCCCGGGGCAGCCAATATCCAAGCCACCATGTCTTGGAAGAATGAGGTGTCTGGCGAGTTAGGGGCATATATATTAGTGGTAGCTACTTCCTTGTTAGCTAAGGTCATGTGTAGCGTTATTTTGCGGCCTGTCAGGTCAGTCTTTACGTCCTTAATAGTATGTCTCAGGTGTTTGTGTAGTAAGATGGCAACTCCAGCTTTGCGCCCTACGGCCGGTGAGCCATATACAGTTCCTACCCACAGTTTGCGCAAACGGGCCAAATCGTCTGCGGAGAGATGTGTCTCCTGAAACAGGGCCACATCTGTTCGGAGACGCTTCAAGTGTCTAAGAATGGACATGCGCTTACTTGGAGAGCGAAGCCCCTTAATGTTCCACGATACAATCTTTAGGTGATTCCCATCGGTTGAGGAGGCCATGTCCGGTCTGGAGATACGTATTGAGCTTGAAGTGTGGAATTAAGTCTCCCTTCAGGCATTGCGTCATCAATCCGAGGGTCACCCAAGTATTGCAGGTTTCCTGTGGTTATAAGCATAAAACGGGTAATTAGAAACATTACAAACCTTAAACTAAAACAATAAAAAAAAAACATAACATAAGTCCGGTGCAAAAAGCACCTATCAAACAGCAAGGACTTCACTTTTTTCCACATGAGGCTAAAACGCATGGCAGAGCCCCCGCCATTTGCCTGTTCCTTTCCTACGGGTGAAGTGCGAGCTTCAGAGGAGGAAAGGCAAGGGGAGGGGAGAGGGGAGAAAGGGTGGAGGGGAAAAAGGGGAAGGGAAAGGCAGAGATGAGTGGATGGTTTAGGTTCTGGGAGGTTGCTGTATATGTCAAGGGTCATCTCAAGGAGGGAGAAAGAGCGATGATGGTACTACCCAGTTCCCATGGGCCTCTGCCGAAAGGCAGTCCTTGAGATTTGTTGTCAACGACTGCCAGAACGATCCGCCTGAGGTGTAGAGCGACTTCTTTTGTATGGCGGTTTGGTCGGGCTGCCGTGTTGTTTGTAGGATGTAGAAGAGGAGGTAGCCGGAGATGAGGAGGATCCTTCTGCCGAGTTGGTGTGTTCCATTTCAGTGCCAGCTGCTGCAAGGTATTGATCTGCTTCATCAGGCGAAGTGAAAGTTAGGTGTTCCCCTGACTGCTTTTGGATACGCAGGGTGGCCGGATACGCCAGGGAGAATTTCACTTGATTGCGGTATAAGGTTGAGCAGATTGTGGAGAACGCTTTACGTTGTTTCATCACCTCGATTGAGTAGTCTGCAAAGAGTAACAGTTTCGTCCCGTCCAGTGATAGGGAGGGCGTGTGGCGGAATGCCTGCATAATGGCGTTTTTGTCAGCGTAGTTCAGATACTTAACGATGACATGTCTGGGTTTGGCGCGACTTTCCATGTATTGACCGATGCGATGGGCGCGCTCAACAGTGCAGGGTATGCGGAGTCCCAGTTGTTCAGGAATAACTTTAGCGCATATGTTCACAAGCTGATTGTTAGCTATTGATTCCGGCAGTCCTATTATGCGCAAATTGTTTCTTCTGGAATGATTCTCGAGATTGTCCAACTTGTCCCAAAGTTCTCTGTTTTCAGCAGTTATGCGGGCTATTACTGCTGACTGAGCAGTGGTGTCATCTTCCAGGGATGATATTCTGTCCTCCGCTTGTGAAATCCTCTGGGCTTGTGCCTGTACTTCAAGGTGGAGCTGTTCTAGCCCCCTGTGTACAGCAGCATCTACTGTGGCAGCCAGAGTGGGTCCCAGCAGGGTGACTACCTCCTGTGCAATGCCCGCTGGTGATGCAGGATCAATCGCATGTGTCCCTGTAGCAGCGTGTGGCTGCGGGGATTCCCCTATGCAGGGAGCGGCCGCCATTTTGGCTGATCCTGGAGCCGCGTCTCCCGCGGGGGGTGCCGAGGACACTATTCGGGCGTAGGAACGCTCCACAAAGCGGTCCATATGTGCCTGCCTTGCAGCGGGAGCGGATGGGGGGACACTCCGAAGCTCTGGCCGGGCTTTATAGCTGGATTCGGGAGGAGGGCTGCGGGAGCTGTGACTAGCTACCGCTGTCTCATGTGGCGCCGGAACCGGAAGTCCCTTCTATTCATTTTAATGGGAGCATCTTAAATTATTTGAAATTCACCAAACAGCACTTGAACCAAACAAGAACCAAGCCCTGTAGTCTCTGCCCCCAAGGGTATTCCACAAGTTCAACAAACTAACAAATTGGTAAAAAAAAAAAATCCTACAATCCATATCTATATAAAACGCATACATATTAAAATATGATACAGTAAAGAAGTAATATTATCCCTGTTTTTTTTCTTCCGAATTTGTTTAAGATATACAGGGGCAATGGTGGAAAATAAGCGAGTTGATAAAAGCTGTAACAATAAACGTGGAGTTTCTTATTGATTTCAATAAAAGATTAACAAAGTTTGTATGTCAGGGGAAATGCAATGTGAAAAAAAAATCCTAAAAGATTATTAGCTAGAGGCTTAATTAGCAAAGCAAAAACAGCACCCAGAGGAGGAGGAAACATATATAAGGCTTTCAGATCAACTCGGTAAATAAATGAGATGAATTATTCACTGTAAGTGGTATATTATTTCCAGTAAAATATACGATGGCTGATCTGACATTGTTTTCTGGGGATTTTCAAAGTAAACTATTATATCCAGATGTCATCTCTAAAAATGCGCACAGAAATGAGGTGCAGTATGTAACAATTGTTTGTAGATAAATGAAAACATAGACACATCATGGGATTGCTGTTTTGGGTTTCCATACAGATGAAGAACTGTAGAAGTATAACAATATACTGTATTTTCTACAAAACCACTCTGCACCCCAACACTCAATTTAACTGGGTTGTTTCCAATCAGTATGCCATCATTTTTAATTCAACTAATGCCAAAAGAAGATTGCATTATCCATTGGAATTTTAGCTTTCCTGGTTTAGTGTCTCCTTATAATATTGCTTATATTTTGAACCTGCAATATAATTACTTGGCAATATATAATTATCTAGATTTGCTGGTTGACTATCTGCTGTTTTTTTTTTTTGTCTTTCTTTCAATTTTTTTTTTATTTCAATAGTATTTACTAGGTTTTGAAATAAGCACTTACAGAGTGCATCTCAATCAAAGATGTAACCGTAGGTTTACATATCACAGTAGTATTATAATTCTATGGTTGTTCAACAACAATATAAAATATAAAATGTCAAGAAATACAAACAAGAACATTTTCTGTGTACATGGGTGAAGGCATTAAGGAAAATGGCTAGACTTCAAGGATGATGTCCCAATGGAAACCAATGGGGTTATCTTGTCACCATTACAGATGAGCGCTACATAATGAATGACGGAGCCAAGCCGGCCACTATGTACAAAAGAGTTGACTTTTGCCATTTTTCATGGAGAAGATAAGTCCAAATTGGGTCTGAGTGTTGAGGTTCATCAAAAAGCAGGTCAATTCTGGAGGGTCTTGTTGTTTCCAGCAGGAAGCAATAGATTTCTTAGCAGCTGTCAAGCAATGAATCACGATAGGGAGATGATTCTTTCGCCAATATTCACAGTTTAGTAAGAGGCAAGCCATGGCTGGGTCAGGTGAGCAGGTAGTGCCAATGACAGATGATATGAAGTGGAATACCTTTCCCCAGAAGGGAAGAATCTTGGGGCAGCGCCACCATATGTGTAATAGGGATCCTGATTCTTTGCATTTTCTCCAGCAAAGTGATGAGTTATTCTTGGAAAATTTGGAGAGCTGGATTGGTGTGTAATACCATCAGTGTATTAACTTTAGGTGTGATTCCCAATGGGTTGTACAGTGGGAGATTTTAAGCAGATTTTAAGTTGCAGAGTTCCATTGCGAGTGGCTGAAAGAGCAAGATAGATCATCTTCCCACTTCTTCATGAACTGGGTTTTACCATGAGGTGGGGAAGATAGGAAAACCCGGTAGAAGCATGTGATGCCTTTCTTGTTGGGTGCAGGTGAGGCGTAGAAGGTAAGATCGTCTTGTGGAGCCATGAACTCCTGTTATCTGCTGTCTCTTTTATGTCCCCTTCCTCCCTTTAATGGAAATATCATGCATTTTTTGTATTTACTGTCTTTATTTAAACTCAACAATATAAACTAACAATTTAAAAATATGGTCAATACAATGAAATATTGCATAGGAATATTGCATATTTATTACAGCCCAATGTAGCTTTCTATTGAAATCAGCTAAGTACTTTATAGGTGCATCAAAACAAAAGGTGTTCCAAATCTCCGTTGGTTTCCGTTGGAAAGCAGACACAGACTAAGTAGAAATGTATGTCCAATGCCTGCATGCTGTGGAGATGGACCCATGCTATCTCTGTGAAAGCAGTGGTCTATATGCAAAGGTCCTACATGCCTTCTTTTAAAATAGATATAGTATTTTAAAGTGATGTGGTGCTGCTTATACCAATGTGTACCCCATGTGCAAAAAAAACAATGTACCGTATATACTCGAGTATAAGCTGACCCGAATATAAGCCGAGGCACCTAATTTTACCACAAAAAAATGGGAAAACGTATTGACTCGAGTATAAGCCTTGGGTCTGCATGCCTCACTGTGCCTCACTGTGCCTCACTGTGTCCATGTGCATGCCTCACTGTGCCCATGCCTCACTGTGCCCATGCCTCACTGTGCCCATGCCTCACTGTGTCCATGCCTCACTGTGCCCATGCCTCACTGTGCCCATGTCTCACTATGCCTCACTGTGTCCATGACTCACTGTGCCCATGCCTCACTGTGTCCATGACTAGACTTACTTTTAACATGGGGGTATATGGAAGGGGTGTCCGACTTTGAAAAGTCGGTGCTCCCCGGCCATAGGTTCCCCAGACAGAAAACTTTGCACACTTGTAGAGGAGAACTGGAGCTACATGTGTGCCAAGTTTAGGGTCCAGGGTTTAACATGGGAGTCTATGGAAGGGGTGCCCAGTTTTGAAAAATCAGTGCTCCTCGGCCGTAGGTCCCCCGGACACCAAACTTTCACACTTGTAGAGGAAGAGTGGCACTTCATGTGTGCCAAGTGTGGCCGGTACCGGGTCCCCAAAATCCGGGGGATCAGGCGCAAAATTGTGACTCAAGTATAAGCTGAGGGGGCATTTTCAACACAAAAAAATGTGCTGAAAAACTCGGCTTATACTCGAGTATATACAGTATATACAATAATATTATGCAATATCTAAAATTGTTATAGTGAGTAAGCAGTGTCTCCAATCAAATACATAATTCATTCATATTTTTGTGCAAATAACATTTATAACGTGACCAGTGCTGCATATAGTAAATCTAAGGATCCTTTGTTAATACAACCAAATACAGAAAATAAAAGTGACAAGTGATGTAAATAATGCTCCAAATCACATGTGAGCATTTATCCAGTTCTTTTTATATAGTGCTTGTTGAACAAAAGCTTGATCTGGTGTAGCCAAAAACACACACATGCAGTGTGCCTAGTGTTTTCACTTGTGCTCCCCCTCTTATTGCTCCACTCACCAGAAATATGTCTCCATATAGGGGTAGCCTGCATTCACAGCCACTCCTGGCTGTATCTAGATATCCAGACCCACTGTTAAAACTGCCTCAGTAGATCCAGGTCCACAGAAAAATCTGCCTCTCCTCTCCTTTGTATCCACTGCCCCAGCAGTCTCACATATATGAGGGAAAATCAAAGACTGGGTTTATAGCGTAACTCCGTTAAACTTGATTTATTGTGAAAAGTCAAAGTATTGCACTTGCATTTAGATAAAATCGGATCAGCTTGTAAAAAGACTGGAAGTCCGATATGTTCCACAGACCCAAAAGTGATGTAATGACGTTATAGCTCCGCCCTACTTTTTTGGCACATCAATGTCATCAGGAGATGAAGTTTAATCTGACAAAATGTGTAGGGCGATCCAGAACGCTAAAGTGGGAATGGAGCCTTAGAGGGTGTGTTGAACCACAGCTTCTAACCACAAAGCAAGGGTTCTTCTATACAGCATGCTGACAAGAGCCAGGATTTTTTACTCAGGATGCAGCTTCTTTCTTAAAGTGGTTGTTGAGCCACTTTCACATCTTCATACTATCAGCGTTATGTCCTAATCCTGTGTCCCCCTGTGTGAGTGATTTATAAAAAAGGCTGATTATACCTCAGTTCACAGCGTTTCTCAGCGATCACGTGACCGTCTGGCTCTCTCCTTTCCCCGTCTGACAGCTGCAATGGGCGGGGCAGAGATTCCTCCACTGATGTCACTCGGGAGGGGGAGAGAGGGAGCCAGACAGTCACGTGGTCACTGAGAGGTGCTGTGAAATGTAGTATAATAAATGTTTTTTTAATAAATCACTTACACGGGGGACACAGGATTAGGACACAGCGCTGATAGTATGGCAATACAGATCTTATTTGAGCAGCAGGATTTGCGGGGGTGAGCACTGTCATGAGCTGTCAGGAAGGAAGGGAGGGGGAGAGGACAGAGGAGGGAGGGAAGAGAGCAGGGCTGCGGGTGACGGAGGCACGTAAACTAACCATGGTGTCAGGGCTCAGCAGCCATGATATACCGTGGTCAGTTTACAGGAGGGAAGAAACTGGCAGGATCAGCCAGGTATTTCAGGTGATATAAGGGGCCAAATTACACAGCACAAGCACTGTGTTGTATAACATGTTTTAAAGGAACAGGGTTTTTTTTGGGGGGGGGGGTTAACAAACTTTTTAAGAAAAATACACTTAAAATTACTTCTTATGTTTTGATGCACATGTAATTTATTTTGCTGATTTAAAATTAATGTTCAATTGGGCTTAAGAAAAGCAAACACACATAGGGGTCTGTTTATAAAATATTAATTGCACAAGTGTTAAGAGCATTTGTATATGCTGAATGCAATGTCACATAATTTATGTAAGACGGGGGTGCCCGACCTTTTGAAAAGTGAGGGCTACGTAAACGACTTGGTAACCGGTAGTGGGCCACAATGAGCGGAGCGGGCAGATGGCAGGTCCGTGTCCATTCTGCATATGCAGAAGGAACACGGACACAGCCCACTCTACTCTATAGAGCCCACTCTAGTCTTTTCTTTAGTGGATCGGATTGGAGGTAGGCGGATGTAAACGGATATCTGCCACTCCTTAGAGGTGAATGCAGGGTCTGATTGGGTCAGACTGACCATGTGAATGGGGCCTAAGGCTGCTTTTACACTGATGCGCTGAGGTTTACCTGCGCCAAAGTGCACCTTTGGCTTTCCTGACAGTAAGCTGCACTTTGTCATAGACTTCTATTATACTCTGCAGGTGTGGTGTACTTTCAGAAAGTGCACCAAATTCCCGGGTTATAGAAGTCTATACTGCACTTCTCTGCTGATCAGTTTGAAAGCAGCCCAGTAACCACTGTAGAACAGTGTGTGTGTGTGTGTGTGTGTATATAAAATATATATATAAAATATATATACGCGTATAACACTCACTTTTTTATCCTGAAAATAGAGGGTAAACTAACTGTGCCTGTGTGTTATACGCAGGGGGCTGTGGAAAGTTTTTTTCCTGAAACGTCCCTCTTAAAGTTAGGGTGCATGTTATACGCCGATAAATAGGGTATATATACAGTCATGCTTGAATATGTTGGCACCCCAGAATTTTTTCCAGAAAATCAAGTATTTCTCACAGAAAAGTATTGCAGTAACACATGTTTTGCTATACACATGTTTATTCCCTTTGTGTGTATTGGAACAAATCAAAAAAAGGGAGGAAAAAAAGCAAATTGGACATAATGTCACACAAAACTTCAAAAATGGGCTGCTCAAAATTCTTGGCACCCTTAACTTAATATTTGGTTGCACACCCTTTGGAAAAAATAACTGAAATCAGTCGCTTCCTATAACCATCAATAAGCTTCTTACACCTCTCACCAGGAATTTTGGAGCACTCTTCCTTTGCAAACTGCTCCAGGTCTCTCTTATTGGAAGGACAACTTTTCCCAACAGCAATTTTAAGATCTCTCCATAGGTGTTCAATGGGATTTAGATCTGGACTCATTGCTGGCCACTTTAGAGCTCTCCATCGCTTTGTTGCCATCCATTTCTGGGTGCTTTTTGACGTATGTTTGGGGTCATTGTCCTGCTGGAAGACCCAAGATCTCAGACGCAAACCCAGCTTTCTGACACTGGGCTCTACAGTGCGACCCAAAATCCTTTATTAATCCTCAGATTTCATGATGCCTTGCACACATTCAAGGCACCCAGTGCCAGAGTCAGCAAAACAACCCCAAAACTTCAATAACCTCCACCATATTTCTCAGTAGGTACTGTGTTCTTTTCTTTGTAGGCCTCATACCGTTTTTTTGTAAACAGTAGAATGATGTGCTTTACCAAAAAGCTCTATCTTGGTCTCATCTGTCCACAAGACGTTTTCCCAGAAGGATTTTGGCTTCTTACTCAAGTACATTTTGGCAAACTGTAATCTTTCTTTTTTATGTCTGTGTCAGCAGTGGGGTCCTCCTGGGTATCCTGCCATAGCCTTTCATTTCATTTAAATGACGATGGATAGTTCGCGCTGACACTGATGCTCCCTGAGCCTGCAGGACAGCTTGAATTTCTTTGGAACTTGTTTGGGGCTGCTTATCCACCATCTGGACTATCCTGCGTTGCAACCTTTCATCAATTTTTTCTCTTCCGTCCACGCCCAGAGAGATTAGCTACAGTGCCATGGGTTGCAAACTTCTTGATAATGTTGCGCACTGTGGACAAAGGCAAATCTAGATCTCTGGAGATGGACTTGTAACCTTGAGATTGTTGATATTTTTTCACAATTTTGTTTCTCAAGTCCTCAGACAGTTCTCTTTTTCTCTTTCTGTTGTCCATGCTTAGTGTGGCACACACAGACACACAATGCAAAGACTAAGTGAACTTCTCTCCTTTTTATCTGCATTCAGGTGTGATTTTTATATTGCCCACACCTGTTACTTGCCCCAGGTGAGATTAAAGGAGCATCACATGCTTGAAACAATCTTATTTATCCACAATTTTTAAAGGGTGCCAAGAATTTTGAGCAGCCCATTTTTGAAGTTTTGTGTGACATTATGTCCAATTTGCTTTTTTTCCTCCCTTTTTTTGATTTGTTCCAATACACACAAAGGGAATAAACATGTGTATAGCAAAACATGTGTTACTGCAATACTTTTCTGTGAGAAATACTTGATTTTCTGGAAAAAATTCTGGGGTGCCAACAATTTCGAGCATGACTATATATATATATATATATATATATATATATATATATATATTCATATATATGTATGTATGTATGTATGTATGTGACTTTAGTAATAAACTTGCCTTTAATAACACTATTCTATTCTATTACAGAGCAGGAGGTGGCGGGCCACATCAGAGGGCTCTGCGAGCCACATGTGGCCACAGGGCCACTGGTTGGGCACCCCTGATGTAAGACATTAATGCTTGCATCTCCACCCCCATCTAGTGACCAAAATGCAGTAGTTTTCTCATTGAGACGTTTTTACAAAACTATACCTTATTTTGGCCACTAGTTGGAGCTGAAGATACAGGCATAGATCTCTTACAAATCCTATGAGACATTTTGTTCAGTGCAACTGTCTGGAAATGTTAAAGATAGATAACGACTAGCCTAATATTGTTCAGTGGTTCCAAATGAATAGTAACTGCTGCAGTAGGGAACAGACACAAAAATATCATCATCTTTCTGAATAACTGTTTTGTTTATTTGGAGCATTTTGAGTTTTTTTTTTATTATAAACATGCTTATGTAGGTATCACATGAATACTACAATTGTAAGCAGTAGAAATTAGACTTGTGCACTGCCCAAAAATTTGTTAGTTTTCGTTTTCGTTTCATTCGTTATGATCGCAATTCGTAAATTCGTACATTCGTAAATTCGTACATTCGTAAATTCGTAAATTCGTAAATGTATACATTCGTAAATTCGTACATTCGTTAATTTATACATTCGTAAATTTGTACATTCGTAAATATATACATTTGTACATTCGTAAATTTGTAAATTCGTACATTCGGAAATTCGGAAATTTGGAAATTCGAAATTCGAAAATCCGAAAACCCGAAAATTCGAAAATCTGAAAAAATAACTATTAAATTATAGGTATTGTAATGTCCTTTCAAATTTGGCTGTTAGCGAATGTAACGAATTCAAATTTATCCGAAGTTACGCATAACCTGAAATAACAAATGCCACATCTAAACAAATGGAACAGAACAAATTAATAATAAATAATAATAATACAACGTTTTTATTATTATTATTGTTATTTATTATTATTATTAATTCATTAGGTTCCATTTGTTTAGATACGGCATTCATTATTTGAGAAAAAAAATCGTAACTTCGTTAAGTTCACTAACAGCCAAATTTGAAAGGAAATTCTAATACCTATAATTTAATAGTTAGTAATAGTTAAGTTATTATTAGTTCATTATTATTTCAGATTTCCAAATTTACTAATTTACGAATTTACAAATTTACGAATGTACAAATTTAAGCATTTACGAATTTACGAATGTGCGAATGTACAAATTTACGAATGTACGAATCTACGAATTTTCGAATATTCGAATTTATGAATATTCGTTAAAATTTGTAAAACGAGTTTTCGTTAATTCAGATATTTCAGAATTAATGAATTTGTCGAAATTCGTAAAAAACGAATTTGGAACGAAACGAATTGCACGTGTCTAAATGTGAGTAGCAAGCTAAAGAGTTAGTACGATGCCAAGGATATTGGCTGCAATAGACAAACCAAACAAAACAAAATACATGTACTTCATATACTCAAATAAACATCCTTCGGACACAGTTGATCACAGATCGGGGTAAAGTGCCAATCACAGTGGCTCTTTACCATGTGACCAGCTGTGTCCAATCACAGCGGATGACAGTGTAAACAGGATTTTCTGGTTATCAGCAGTCCTCTCCTCACGCTGAAAGCATGTGAGGAAAGGAGAGACGATAACTGGCAAATCCACAAAGGGGACATCTACCCTGATAATCAGGGCACTGATCATCAGTGTCCTGTTTATCAGTGCAGCCCCAACAGTGCTCACAAGTGCTGCCAATCAGTGCCCATCAGTGCTGCCAATCAGTGCCCATCAGTGCTGCCTGTCAGTGCCCATCAGTGATGCCTATCAGTTCCACCTATCAGTATCCATCAGTGCTGCATATCAGTGTCAATCAGTGCCTGTGAATCAGTGCCAATCAGTGACACCTATCAGTGTCCATCAGTGCCACATAGCAGGGCTGCCTCATCAGTGCCCATCAGTGCCACATAACAGGGCAGACTTATCAGTGCCAGGGCCAGCGCTACCACTAGGCAAACTAGGGCGCGCTGCTGCCTGGGGCACCCGGCCACTGATGTTTCTACTCTCTTCTCTCTGTAGCAAGCAACTAAGTCTCAGCATCAGCAGGCAGCCACCGCTCCATTTGCATATAGTGTCAGAGGCGCAGAGGCAGCGGAGGATTGTGTCTGTGTCCTGAATAAAAGGAAGCAAGCAAACATTCATTGATGGGCGCTACTGAGGCTACATTTGATGTGCGCTGGTGAAGCTGCATTTGATGGGTGCTGGTTAGGCTGCATTGATGGGCACTGATGAGGCTGCATTTGATGGGTGCTGGTGAGGCTGCATTGATGGGCATTGGTAGGCTGCATTGATGGGCACTGGTGACCTGTATTTGATGGGCGCTTCATTAAAAAGGTAGGGTTTAGATGGGCAGGGAAAATGGGGTGGAGTCAGGGGTGGAACCAAGGGGGGCGGCAAAATTAGGTTTCACCTAGGGTGTCAAAAATCCTTGCACCAGCCCTGATCAGTGCCCATCAGTGCTGCTTCATCAGAGACCATCAGTGCCACCTCATTGCCCATCAGTGCCCATCAGTGAAAGAGAAAAACAGAAAGTTTTTGTAACAGAAACTACGATTTTTTTTTTTTCAAAATGTTTGGTGTTTTTTTATTTGTTTAGTAAAAAATAAAAAACACAGTGGTCGTTAAATACCACCAAAAGAAAGCTCTGTCTCGAAAAAAATTTAAACATTTATTTGGGTACAGTGTTGCATGACCGTGCAAATGTCATTCAAAGTGTGACAGCGCTGAAAGCTAAAAATTGGTCTGGGCAGGAAGTGGGTAAAAGTGCTCAGTAGGCAAGTGGTTAAAGGGACAGCCACTTGCTTTTTTATTTTATAAAATCTTATTAAAGACAAGTTCAGAAAACACAAAAACAAGAGTTTCAATCACAGGGGTTTTCAGCATTGCTCTTTAAAAAAAACAACAACAATTGACCCTTGGCTTACACCAGGGGTGACCAACCTTTTGAAGAGTGAGGGCCACTTAACCGCTATTCCACCGGGCCTATTCTGGCACTTCTCTCCTTCATTTTAAAATCATCATTTTTTTGCTAGAAAATTAATCAGAACCCCCAAACATTATATATTTTTTTTAGAAGACACCCTATAAAATGGCGGTCATTGCAACTTGTTATCTTGCATGGTATTTGCACAATAATTTTTCAAACGCCTTTTTTGAGGAAAAAAACGGTTTCACAAATTAAAAAAATAACAAAACAGTAAAGTTAGCCCAATTTTTTTGTATAATGTGAAAGATGCTGTTACGTCGAGTAAATAGATACCTAACATGTCACACTTTAAAATTGTGCACACTCATGGAATGGCGCCAAACTTCAGTACTTAAAAATCTCCATAGGCGACGCTTTAACATTTTTTACAGGTTACTATTTTTGAGTTACAGAGGAGGTCTAGTGCTAGAATTGTTGCTTGCTCTCTACTGCACGTGCCGATACCTCACATGTGGGGTTTGAACAGGTTTACATATGTGGGCGGGACTTACATGCGTGTTCGCTTCGGAGTGCGACAGGGGCGTTTTCCTTTTTTTTTTTTACTGAATGTTTTTTATTTTGAAACTTTTTTTTTACATTTTTTTTTATCACTTTTATTCCTATTATAAGGAATGTAAACATCCCTTGTAATAGGAATTGTTAGTGACAGGTCCTCTTTATGGAGAGATGCGGGGTCAATAAGACCCCTCATCTCTCCTCCAGGCTGGAAAGCATGAGATCGGTGAAAAAAAATTCACCAATCTCATGCTGACAGCCGCAATTGCGGCTTTGTTTACTTCCGGGTACCGGGCATGAGGTCACAACATCGCGCCCGGGACTTCGACGGTCATAGAGATGACTGGTGACCATCTGGTCATCGGAAATCTCTATCGTCGTGAGCCGGCACCAGCCGATTCGTTCTCCGGGCCCCCGATGGCATGGGAGAGCCCGGTGAAGCACCGGATGGTGGCGGGAGGGAGGGATGTCCCCTCCCGATGTCCCCTCCCGCCGCCTATAAGAACGATCAAGCGGCGGAACTGCCGCTATGATCATTCTTATGGTGCACAGAATCGCCGTCAAGACAGAATGATATCTGAATGATGCCTGTAGCTGCAGGCATCATTCATATACCCCCCCTCAAAGTCAAGGATGTCATATGACGTCCTTGGTGGAGAAGTGGTTAAGTGACTTGGTAACCGGTTGCGGGCCACAATGAGCAGAGCGGGTGGATGGCATGTCTGTGTCTGCTCTGCTATACTCCTTTTTTTTTTTTTTGCGGATCGGATTGGAGGTAGGACACAAGTCGGTTTATGTCTGCCACTACTTAGAGGTGAATGGAGGGTCCAATTGGTCGGACCCCCCTTTCACTCTGATGTGCTGTGGTTTACTCGCACCGCGGGTGCAATGCAGTGTACCCTTGGCTTTCCTGCACTTTGCAATAGATTTCTATGATATTCTGCAGGATTGGTACACTTTCAGAAAGCTCACCAAACTCGCAGGTAATAACAGAAGTCTATGGCTCAGTGCAGGTAACTGCTCTGCACCTGCAGATCAGTTTGATAGCAGCCCAGTAACCACTGCAGAACAGATATGCCCATATGTGATTTTAGTAATAAACTGACCTTTAATAACAGGATTCTATTCTATTCCATCCCAGAGCAGGAGGTCGCGGGCCACGTCAGAGGGTTCCGTGGGCCACATGTGGCCCCCAGGCCACTGGTTGGGCACCCCTGGCTTACACGTTCATCACTGCACCCCACTCTTTATGTTCTTGTCTGTGTAGCATTACCTTGTAGGAATTTCTGATGTTTGGGTCCCCACTACTGCACAGCCAGTCACATAGCATTTTATTCATTCATTCAAACACAGAAAATATTTTTATTAGGGGATGATAACTTGGATGGGGTGGAGGAATTATGGGATGCCCAACTTAAAAATGTTCATAACCATGAACCAGGGACAACTTCCTCCTTATTTCCAAAAAGTCCTTGTCATCCTTCCATCTGCACAAACTTGGTTTCCTTATGTATATCAGGCTACGTACTTACCGAGGCCGAGATGCCGAGAGTGGTTCACCCTTGCACCCAAGCGCACTCCGCCCCCTGGAGGTGAGACAGGGAGAGGATGGCACGAGGGAGCACTGGCCACCAGCAGGTAGAGGTGTCTCGCTGAAGAATCTAGCAGGGATGAGTCTGAAGAACAGGCCAGGAGTCAAACACCAAGGGTAGACAGGGTCAAACAGCAACCAGTAGCAAGGCACAAGTCAGTTTAGGAGTTTAGCAGGAAGCTCCAGTATAGTCAGGTTAGGCAAGAAGTCCAGGGTACAGGCAGCAGGTAGAGGGCTGGAGACAGGCAGCAGATCCGGGTCACAGGCCGAGGGTCAAGCACAAGGAGAGAGGTAGAAGTCCGTTTAGCAAGCCAAGGGGTCAGGTTCAGGAGAAGCAGAAGCGTAGTCAAATCCGGTCCGGGTCACAGCAGGAGAACTTTAACTTCTTTCAGGCACAAGAAACACAGTAAAGCTGACAAACCAGCAACCAGATAGTGTTACTGCGTCTGTTTAAATAGGCCCGCCTGTAGTCCCATTGGCGAGCTATTGCGCACGCGCATTCGTCGTTGCGCCGGAGCGCGCACCCGAGCACACTGAAGCGCCGTCCCGCCACGCACGCGCATGCGCCGATGCGCCGTTTTGCCGCGCATGCGCGCTGAGCGCAGATTGGTGACAACAGACGGGGAATTTCCCTGACAGTGCCCCCCCCGAGGGGCGGACTCCGGACGCCCAGACTGGCCATTAATTCCGGATGTTCTTGGTGAAAGGCTCGTATTAGGCGAGGAGCATGCAAGTTCCTGGATGGTTCCCAGGAGTTGTCCTCCGGGGGGTACCCCTTCCATTTAACCAAGTATTGTAACTGTCTGCCTTTTTTCCTACAGCCCAGGATGGATTCCATCTCAAATTCTTTTTCCCCATCTACTTCAACTGGTGGTGGAGGAGGTTCATCTCTTCCAGGAAAGGCGTTGGGAATGACGGGTTTTAATAAAGATGAGTGGAACACTGGGTGCATCCTATAGGAATCAGGTAATGCTAGTTCAAAAGCCACAGGATTAATAGCTCGTTTGATCTTGAAGGGCCCGATAAATCTAGGGCCGAGCTTTCGAGAGGGAATAGGCAATCTGAGGTTGGCGGCGGAAAGCCAAACTTTTTCCCTGACTCTGAACGCCGGGTTTTCCTTCCTTCCCCGGTCATAAAATTTCTTGTAGGATCCTTGGGCATTCCGCATCATCTCCTGGAGTCTTTGGAAATTCGCCTGGACAGAAGCCACTCGGTCCTGGACCGCGGGAACAGGGCTCTCGGGGATGTTTTCAGGGAGAAAGGAGGGATGAAAACCGTAATTGGCCCAAAAGGGGGTTTGATTGGTAGCAGAATGCATTGAATTGTTATAGGCAAACTCTGCGTAAGGAAGTAGAGATGCCCAGTCATCCTGGGAAGCAGAGCAGAAACAACGGAGGTATTGCTCCAGGGTCTGATTGGTTCTTTCTGTCTGGCCATTGCTTTGGGGGTGGTACGCTGACGAGAGGCAGGTTTTGACTTCTAGTGACTTGCAGAGTTCCTTCCAGAATTTTGAAGTGAACTGGACCCCTCTGTCGGAGGTGATACTCTTTGGTATTCCATGAAGCCTGGTTATCTCCTTAAAAAAGATTTGAGCGGTATCCATGGCTGAAGGTGTCCCAATCATCGGTAAAAAGTGAGCCATTTTTGAGAGGCGGTCCACAACGACCAGAATCGTGGTAAACCCTCCGGAGGAAGGCAGGTCCACGATAAAGTCCATGGACACGTCCGCCCAAGGGCGCTCAGGAATGGGTAAGGGTTTGAGCAGGCCCCAACTCTTGGTGTTTGGCCCCTTGTTACGCTGACACTGAGTGCAGGAAGCGACATAAGACTTACAATCTTGCCTCCAGCCTGGCCACCAGAAGGAGCGGGAGACAAGTTCCGACGATTTACGTGCTCCGAAGTGACCTGCCAGTTTGAGATCGTGGAAGGTCCTCAAGACCAGCGGTCTTGTTTCCAGAGGGACGAAAATCTTGTCCTGGGACCAGAATAGGCCGTCCCGCTTCTCCAGGGAGGTAGTAACCGGATCAGAGCAGAGCCCGGAAGCCATTTTAATAGAGGTGAGTAGATCGGCCCGGGGAATCAACAGAAAGTTCTGAGCTGACAGAATGGTGCCCGGTTGGGCCGACTGAGGGGTTTCCGGAAACATCCTGGATAGCGCATCCGCCTTCCCATTCTTGGAGCCGGGTCTATAGGAAATGTGAAAGTTGAACCGGGTGAAGAAAAGGGCCCAACGGGCCTGCCTGGGGCGTAGACGTTGAGCTGTTCTTAAGTACTCTAGATTTTTATGATCTGTGAAGATCATGATGGGGTGCACTGCCCCCTCCAGAAGGTATCGCCATTCCTCCAGTGCAAATTTTATGGCTAGTAATTCCCGGTCCCCTACATCATAGTTTCGCTCCGGGGGAGTCAACTTTTTAGAGGCAAAGGCTACTGGATACAGGAGAGCCTTGGGGCCTCGTCTTTGAGAGAGGATGGCTCCGATGGCTGTCTCAGAGGCGTCCACTTCCAGGGTGAACGGCAGTAGAGGATCCGGGTGCTGAAGTACTGGTGCTGAAGTGAAGACGTCCTTGAGGCGAGAGAAGGCCTCCTGAGCTTCTGGAGACCAGTGAAAACGGTTATTTTGCCGGGTAAGTTGGGTTATTGGGGCCACAATGGAGGAAAAGCCCACGATGAATCTCCTATAGAAGTTGGCGAAGCCTATAAACCGCTGTACCCCCTTCTTGTCGGTTGGGGCTGGCCAGTCCTGAATGGCCTTCACCTTCTGCGGGTCCATTGCGACCCCATCGATGGAAATGATAAAGCCGAGGAACTGTACGGTGGTCTTTTCGAACTCGCATTTCTCAGCTTTGAGGTAGAGTTTGTGCTTCCGAAGGATGGTGAGGACCTTCATGACATGAGCCCGGTGGAGTTCGATGTTGGTGGAAAAGATGAGGATATCGTCCAGGTACACTACTAAGAAGTCATCAAGGTGCTGTCTGAAAATGTCGTTGACTAGGTGTTGGAAGGTGGCTGGAGCATTACAAAGACCGAACGGCATGACCGAATACTCAAAGTGTCCGAAACGAGATCTGAAGGCGGTTTTCCACTCGTCTCCGGCCCTGATTCTGATAAGATTGTAGGCCCCCCGTAGATCCAGTTTGGAAAAGACCCGAGCAGATCGGAAGCGCTGAAATAGCTCCGGAATAAGGGGTAGTGGGTACCTGTTCTTAATGGTTATCTTGTTTAGGTCCCGGTAATCGATACAGGGTCTTAAGGACCCGTCTTTCTTTTCCACAAAGAAGATTCCTGCACCGGCTGGAGAGGAGGAAGGGCGAATGAATCTCTTCTGGAGGTTTTCATCAATATAAGCCTTGAGGGCTTTCAACTCGGTTTCGGACAATGGAAAGATACGTCCGAACGGAATTTTGGAGCCCGGCAAGAGATCGATAGGGCAATCATAGGGCCGATGAGGTGGTAGATAGTCGGCTTGCTGCTTATCGAACACGTCCCGGAATTCTAGATAGATGGAAGGAACATGCTGTAGGTTGTCCGGCTTGGCAATCATGGAAGCGCAGACCGTAGAGGCAGAGGCAAGACAGTTCTGGGAACAATAGGAGGAGGTGAAGCTAACCTCTTTCTTCACCCAATTTATGAGGGGCTCGTGTGCCTGTAGCCAGGGAAGACCCAGGATGATGGGGAACATCGGGGAAGGTATGAGGTCTAACCGGAGAAGTTCTTGATGACCCGAGTCAGAGATGGCAAGGATAGGTTTGGTTTCCTGCGTGATCAGCCCTGAACGGGGCAAGGACCCATCCGCCAGGTGGATCTGAAGGCAGTGGTCCTTAGGTTGAGTGGGGACATGGAATCTTGAGGCTAAGGCAGAGTCCAGGAAGCAGCTGCAGGCTCCAGAATCAATAATTGCCGGGAGGCGGATTGCCCCTTCCGGCAGCTGTAGAGACACAAAGAGAATGACATAAGACTGAGGGTTGTCAAAGAGTTGATAGTTTAAAGTGTCTTTAGAGATAGACTTACTAGGTCTTACGGGGCAGTTGAGGAGGAAGTGGCCGGCACCCCCGCAATATAGGCACAGATTGGCCTGGCGCCTTCGCTGTTTTTCCTCAGGAGTCAGGGGAGCCCGAACCAACCCGAGCTGCATGGGTTCTGGCTCAGGAAGAGGTGTGACTGCAGGCGCAGAGGTTGGTGGGTAGTGAGGTACCGTCCTGGATGGAGGCCAGTTGGGACGAGGAGATTGAAATCGCTCCGCCCGTCGTTCACGCAGACGCCTATCGAGTTGTATGGCAGATTGGATCAGGTTCTCCAAGGTAGTGGGGGTTTCGATCCTGGCCAGCTCGTCCTTGAGAGTCTCAGATAGTCCCTGGCGGTATTGGTATCTGAGGGCCGCCTCATTCCATTTGGTGTCGGCGGACCATTTCCTAAATTCCGACGTATAGTCTTCCACCGGCCTTCTCCCCTGAGTTAGGTTATGGAGGACGGACTCGGCCGTGGCTGATCGCTGGGGATCATCGTATAATTGAGCCATATGTTCAAAAAATGTCTCTACTGAGTCCAATATGGGGCTTTGTTGCTCCATCAGGCCATGGGCCCAGGCTTGAGGGTCATCCGTTAAGAGGGAGATGATAAACCCCACCTTTACTGCTTCCGAAGAGAAGGTCCTTGGTTGGAGGGCACGGTAGAGGGAGCAGGCGTTTTTAAAGGCCCGGTACTTTTTGCGGATACCCGAAAAACGTTCCGGAATAGGGACCCTGGGTTCAGGGGTGGCCATCACTACTGTAGAACTCGTAGGTACTTGGGAGTTGGTGGCGGTGTTGGCAGAGGTGGCAGCTGTGGGGCCTGGCCCTAGGAGACCGGTGAGCTGTTGAAGACGGCCATCAATCTGGGTATAACCCTCTTGGAGTCTTTGGACAGTGTCCGTTAGGGTGGAGACCTGCTGGCAGAGGGTGTCAAATGGGGAACGCACTCTGTCGGCCTCAGACATCTGGCTGGTTTGTACTATCAGGCTACGTACTTACCGAGGCCGAGATGCCGAGAGTGGTTCACCCTTGCACCCAAGCGCACTCCGCCCCCTGGAGGTGAGACAGGGAGAGGACGGCACGAGGGAGCACTGGCCACCAGCAGGTAGAGGTGTCTCGCTGAAGAATCTAGCAGGGATGAGTCTGAAGAACAGGCCAGGAGTCAAACACCAAGGGTAGACAGGGTCAAACAGCAACCAGTAGCAAGGCACTAGTCCGTTTAGGAGTTTAGCAGGAAGCTCCAGTATAGTCAGGTTAGGCAAGAAGTCCAGGGTACAGGCAGCAGGTAGAGGGCTGGAGACAGGCAGCAGATCCGGGTCACAGGCCGAGGGTCAAGCACAAGGAGAGAGGTAGAAGTCCGTTTAGCAAGCCAAGGGGTCAGGTTCAGGAGAAGCAGAAGCGTAGTCAAATCCGGTCCGGGTCACAGCAGGAGAACTTTAACTTCTTTCAGGCACAAGAAACACAGTAAAGCTGACAAACCAGCAACCAGATAGTGTTACTGCTTCTGTTTAAATAGGCCCGCCTGTAGTCCCATTGGCGAGCTATTGCGCACGCGCATTCGTCGTTGCGCCGGAGCGCGCACCCGAGCACGCCGAAGCGCCGTCCCGCCACGCACGCGCATGCGCCGATGCGCCGTTTTGCCGCGCATGCGCACTGAGCGCAGATTGGTGACAACAGACGGGGAATTTCCCTGACAATGTATAACACCTGCTGATCACTCCTAGTGGAACTAACAGTCACTTTCCATGATTGTAAAGTTTTTTTTTTCCCCTATAAAAATAACAAACATGTTATACTTACCTGCTCTGTTGCAGTGGATTTGCACAGAGCAGCCCGGTTCCTCCTCTTCTCAGGTCCCTCTTCAGTGCTCCTGGTCCCTCCCTCCTGTTCAGTGCCCCAACAGCAAGCAGCTTGCTATGGGGGCACCCAAGCTGTGTCACATCTCCCTGTGTCTATTCAGACATGGAGCCTCGACCCGGCCCTGCCCCCTCTCTCTCCTTAATGGCTAGCTGACTTTTATTGACAGCAGCGGCAGCCAAGGGTGCCGCTGTTGTGTCTCAGCCAGTCGGGAGGGAGAATCTTAAACAGCTAAGACACTCGTGGGCATCGCTGGACAGAGAGGGACCTCAGGTAAGTGTTAGGGGGGCTGAGGAGGGCTTCTGCACACAGAAGGCTTTTTATCTTAATGCATATATAGATAAAAAACCTTCTGCCTTTACGACCACTTTAATTCAGCAGCAGCCCATTACAGGCTAGGAAAATTCCATCTCTTTGTGGATAAATTAGCACATTGTGGAGTGAACAGAATCTCCTTCTGTCTCCCTGTAGATACTGAGCCCAGTTCTACAACTGCGGAAAATGTTAGCCTGCCTGGCTGCCATCAGCCCACCTGCTGCTTGCTTCCCCTAGTTCTCCCGACTGGCCCACACACATGGAGATTTCCCACTTTAAAGTTGGATGAAGACTTGGCACACAGCGGTCTTCAAGAGAGAACTGTCACAGCTGACAGTCTCTCCCCTTGTCTTGTCCCTACACCGTCTACTCACTGTCTCTCCTTGCTCTCTCCTGCTGCCTCCCCGTTTTGAATCTCCCAAACTGGTTCCTGTGGTGGGGTTCTTCCAGGCCAGCCTCTTTAGCTTCAGTCCAAGGTAAAACCCCTCCCTGGCAGGGGTCCCTCAAGGGCCACCGACAGCCTCTTCTCAGCACATTTATGGGCTTCTCAGCCTCCTGACAGGGTCCATAAATATTCAAGGCAGCCCTCCTAGTTTCCACCCAATATATTCTAGAATGTTCTCCAACATTCTAGAAATGGGGAGGCACCAGAGAGCTGCCAGGATGAGTCACCCATCCCTGGCCTCTAATAACCCTGACCCAGATTCAGTTACTCAGTGGTTTATCCCTGGGTCAGCCAAATGCTTTTACCTGAACTTCTAGTAGCCCACACTAGAGGGTGCTATAACTGTATCTTACAAACAGTCTTCAGCCACAGGTTAGGGTCCATTAGGGATGAGCTTCGTGTTCGAGTCGAACATACGTTCGACTCGAACATCGGCTGTTCGATCGTTCGACGAAGATCGAACGATTTGGGCCGTTCGCGCCAAATTCGAGTGACGCGAACGGCCCACAATGCACTACGCCATCGCAGTGTCATCCAGGCACTGTGATTGGCCAAGCATGCACTGTGACCCCGCATGCTTGGCCAATCACAGCGCCGGCAGCGAGGAGAGCAATGATTGGCCACAGGCAGGATGCCTGTGGCCAATTATTGCTGAGGGTGTTTAGTACACGCCCCACACTATAAAAGGCCGCCAGCACGGCGGCCTAGTGTAGTGTGTTCCGGAGCAGGGATAGAGCAGCATAGGCAGGGACAGTGACTTTTATTTCTTTCTTGCTTAACCTGGATTCCTTTAGTTTAGGGAAAGAGAAGGATAGGTAGGGAGAGTGTCAGTGTGTTTTGTGCTTGTGCTATAGTGTGCTTAAAAAAAACATTTTTTCTAGGGACAGAAAACTGTAGGTAGGGAGAGTGTCAGTTTCTTTCACTGTGCAAGTCCTTGTTTCTAGGGACCTGGAAGGACAGTGAGTGAATTCTCCTTGTGCTATATTGTGCCTAAAAAAAACATTTTTTCTAGGGACAGAAAACTGTAGGTAGGGAGAGTGTCAGTTTCTTTCACTGTGCAAGTCCTTGTTTCCAGGGACCTGGAAGGACAGTGAGTGAATTCTCCTTGTGCTATATTGTGCTTAAAAAAAACATTTTTTCTAGGGACAGAAAACTGTAGGTAGGGAGAGTGTCAGTTTCTTTCACTGTGCAAGTCCTTGTTTCTAGGGACCTGGAAGGACAGTGAGTGAATTCTCCTTGTGCTATATTGTGCTTAAAAAAAACATTTTTTCTAGGGACAGAAAACTGTAGGTAGGGAGAGTGTCAGTTTCTTTCACTGTGCAAGTCCTTGTTTCCAGGGACCTGGAAGGACAGTGAGTGAATTCTCCTTGTGCTATATTGTGCTTAAAAAAAACATTTTTTCTAGGGACAGAAAACTGTAGGTAGGGAGAGCGTCAGTTTCTTTCACTGTGCAAGTCCTTGTTTCTAGGGACCTGGAAGGACAGTGAGTGAATTCTCCTTGTGCTATATTGTGCTTAAAAAAAAACATTTTTTCTAGGGACAGAAAACTGTAGGTAGGGAGAGTGTCAGTTTCTTTCACTGTGCAAGTCCTTGTTTCCAGGGACCTGGAAGGACAGTGAGTGAATTCTCCTTGTGCTATATTGTGCTTAAAAAAAACATTTTTTTTAGGGACAGAAAACTGTAGGTAGGGAGAGTGTCAGTTTCTTTCACTGTGCAAGTCCTTGTTTCTAGGGACCTGGAAGGACAGTGAGTGAATTCTCCTTGTGCTATATTGTGCTTAAAAAAAACATTTTTTCTAGGGACAGAAAACTGTAGGTAGGGAGAGTGTCAGTTTCTTTCACTGTGCAAGTCCTTGTTTCCAGGGACCTGGAAGGACAGTGAGTGAATTCTCCTTGTGCTATATTGTGCTTAAAAAAAACATTTTTTCTAGGGACAGAAAACTGTAGGTAGGGAGAGTGTCAGTTTCTTTCACTGTGCAAGTCCTTGTTTCCAGGGACCTGGAAGGACAGTGAGTGAATTCTCCTTGTGCTATATTGTGCTTAAAAAAAACATTTTTTCTAGGGACAGAAAACTGTAGGTAGGGAGAGTGTCAGTTTCTTTCACTGTGCAAGTCCTTGTTTCTAGGGACCTGGAAGGACAGTGAGTGAATTCTCCTTGTGCTATATTGTGCTTAAAAAAAACATTTTTTCTAGGGACAGAAAACTGTAGGTAGGGAGAGTGTCAGTTTCTTTCACTGTGCAAGTCCTTGTTTCCAGGGACCTGGAAGGACAGTGAGTGAATTCTCCTTGTGCTATAGTGTGCTTAAAAAAAACATTTTTTCTAGGGACAGAAAACTGTAGGTAGGGAGAGTGTCAGTTTCTTTCACTGTGCAAGTCCTTGTTTCAAGGGACAGAGAAGGACACCTGAAGGTAGCCCTTATTGCTTTTTTCCCATCTCCCTGCAGGCCATCTATTAGAATGTCTGGAAGGCAAACAAGGAGAGGCAGACAGTCAGGAGGCAATAAAAGAGGGCAAGCAGGCTCTGTGTCTGGGGGCAACAGTGCTGGTCGTGGACGCGGTGCATTGTCATCAGCACATGGCCATGGGACACGCTTGTCCTTCTTTTCGGCAGCTGGACATGTTGAGCCACATCATGCCGAAGACTTGGTAGAGTGGATGACCAAGCCCTCCTCCTCCTCCTCATCCTCTCTCACCCAGGCTCAGGGTACTGGCAAAGCAGCTGCCAAAGCGTCCTCTTCCCTGGTATCAATGTCAGACTCATCATCAGTCACTCCTTCCCTAGACCCACCATGTCCTCCTCCTGAGGAGTCCCCCGAACTGTTTGAGCACAGTGTTGGGTACATGCTCCAGGAGGATGCCCAGCGTTTCGAAGGGTCTGATGATGAAACCCAGCTACAGGAAGGCAGTAGGGTGAGAGCAGACAGAGGGGATGCTCAAGAAGGACACCAATCTGGCAGTCATGTTCCAGCAGCTGCAGCATACTGCCAGATTGGCTCCAGTGATGAGGAGGGAGGGGATGATGAGGTCACTGACTCCACGTGGGTGCCTAATAGGAGAGAGGAGGAGGAGGATGAGGAGGAGGCACATCTCCAACGAGACAGGATGCCCTTTGGTGGCCAGCGTAAGGGCAGTACACCGACGGAATCACACCGCAGAGCTCCGCCTGTGCAGGGCGCTGCCTCTGCCCGTCATTCAAAAAGTTCCTTGGTGTGGGCCTTTTTTGAGGCTAGTGCATCAGATCGCACAGCTGCTGTTTGCAACATATGTCTCAAGCGTATATCGCGTGGCCAAAACATCAGCCGCTTGGGTACCACATGCCTGACCAGACATATGTTGACCTGCCATGCAGCTCGTTGGCAAGCCTACCTCAAAGACCCACACCAAAGAACAAAGCGGACCTCTCCTTGCACCGCATCAGCTGGGATCTCCAACCCCACTATAACTTCAGTCCTCTCAGAAACATGCACTGAGAGGAATGAAGGTGTAGAATTAGGTGTGTCACAGCCAAGTACTTGCGGCCACTCTGCTAGCAGTACACCGACGTCCGATTCTAGCAGGCAAATTTCCCTGCCCCAGCTGCTGGACCGTCGAAAGAAGTTCACTCCCAGCCATCCACATGCCCAGCGGTTGAATGCTAGCTTGGCTAAATTGCTAGCGCTTCAACTGCTGCCTTTTCAGTTGGTAGACTCGGCCCCCTTCCGTGAGTTTGTGCAATGTGCGGTTCCTCAGTGGCAGGTTCCCAAACGCCACTTTTTCTCACGGAAGGCTATTCCGGCTCTCTACCGGCATGTGGAAGGCAATGTCTTGGCCTCGCTGGACAGGGCGGTCAGCAGTAAGGTGCATATTACCGCTGACTCATGGTCCAGCAGGCATGGACAGGGACGTTACCTTTCTTTCACGGCCCATTGGGTCACTCTTTTGGCAGCTGGGAAGGATGCAGGACAAGGTGCAGTAGTGTTGGAGGTTGTCCCACCGCCACGCCTCCAAAATGCTACTACTGGTTGTGACACACCTCTCTCCTCCACCCCCTCCTCTTCTTCTTCCTCCATGGCCTCTTCCTGTGGTTTGTCCTATGAACCAGCGGTGCTCCGTAGCCGTTCACGGGGCTACGCAAGTACGCAGGCAAAAAGATGCCATGCCGTGCTTGCGCTGGTGTGTTTGGGGGACAGAAGCCACACTGGGGCAGAGGTCCTGTCTGCTCTGCAGGGCCAGGCCGAGAGGTGGTTGACGCCACGCCAGCTTAAGCCAGGAATGGTGGTTTGCGACAATGGCACCAACCTCCTCTCCGCCCTCCGACAGGGACAACTGACCCATGTGCCCTGTGTGGCTCACGTCCTTAACCTGGTGGTGCAGCGGTTCTTGGGCAGGTACCCGGGCTTACAGGATGTCCTGAGGCAGGCCAGGAAAGTCTGTGTGCATTTCCGCAGATCTTATAATGCCAGTGCTCGCCTGGCTGAGCTGCAAAAGGAGTTGAACCTGCCCAAGAACCGCCTTATATGTGACATGCCCACCAGGTGGAACTCAACGTTGGCCATGCTGCAGCGGCTGCACACGCAGCAGAGGGCCATCAATGAGTACCTGTGCGACTACGGCACCAGGACAGGGTCAGGGGAGCTTGTTTTTTTTTCTCCACGCCAGTGGGGCATGATCAGGGATGCATGCACTGTCCTGGCACCATTTGAGGAGGCCACGAGGATGGTGAGCAGTGACAGTGCATGCATCAGTGACACTGTACCTCTTGTCCACCTGTTGGAGCACACGCTGCGTGGAATAATGGACAGGGCACTTGAGGCAGAACAGAGGCAGGAAGAGGAGGACTTCCTTGCCTCTCAAGGTCCCCTTTACCCAGACAGTGTTCCTTCTGTCCCACCCATCGCACAGGAAGAGGAAGAGGAGGAGGAGGAGGAGGAGGAGGAGGAGGAGGATTGTGTCAGCATGGAGGTGGAGGCTGGCACTCAGCATCATCAGCAGCAGTCTTTTAGGGATGATTTACAGTCCCAAGAAACCAGTGGACTTGTACGTGGCTGGGAGGAGGTGACTGCGGATCATGTCGTCCTTAGTGACCCAAAGGACTCCGGAGCGAATGCCTCAGCAAACCTACGCTGCATGGCCTCCCTGATCCTGCAAAGTCTGCGGAAGGATCCTCGTATTCTTCGGATCAAGGAGAGGGACCATTACTGGCTGGCCACTCTCCTTGATCCACGGTACAAGGGTAAGGTTGCGGACCTTATGTTACCGTTGCAGAGGGAGCAGAGGATGAGACAACTCCGGGAGGCCTTGCAGAAAGGTCTGTGCAACGCGTTCCCAGAGACTGGGAGGTTACAAACTCCTGGTCCAGGACAACGAGTTGCTGAGGCTTCGGCCAGTCAAAGAAGGAGCGGTGGGGAAGGTGGCCGTCTGACCGATGCGTTCAGACAATTCTTTAGTCCGCAGCCCCAAAGTATGATTGGTTCCAGCAACCATCGCCAGCGTCTGATAAACATGGTGCAGGAATATCTAGGGGCAAGGTCAGACTTGGACACCTTCCCCACCGAAAATCCTCTGGCTTACTGGGTCTTGAGGATGGATCACTGGCCAGAGCTTGCACAGTATGCAATTGAGCTACTGGCCTGTCCTGCATCCAGCGTTCTTTCGGAACGCACATTCAGTGCTGCTGGAGGATTTGTCACGGATCACAGGGTGCGCCTGTCCACCGACTCGGTTGATCGACTGACTTTCATCAAGATGAACCAGTCTTGGATCACCACCAGCTACCACACACCTGATGCTGATATAACAGACTAATTGATTTTAACATGTCACGTCCCTTCAAGACTGATGCTGATGCTGAGTGCCTGTGCTGTTATGTTGACTGGCTATCCTCCTCCTCCGAGTCCTCAATGATACGATTGATGATGATAGCTTGGAAGATCATTTTTGTTTATGGGTGCCGCCACCAGTGGCTAAGGCCCAATTTTTCAGCCCCTGTTTTACAGGGGCGTGTACTTACAATTTTTTTAGCAATAATTTGACATAGGGCTCATTGCTGTGCTCCAAGTACAGTATCTGTGAGGGGTTGTAGTGTTGTGCCACCAGTGCCTAAGGCCCAATTTTTCAGCCCCTGTTCAACAGGGGCATGCAATTACAATTCTTGATGTAATAATTCACAGCAGGGCCCATTCCTGCACCCACCAAGAGTAAGTCTGAGGGCTTACAGTGTTGTGGCAACTCCACCACCACCACCACCACGAAAGGCCCAATTTTTCAGCCCCTGTTCAAAAGGGGCATGTAATTACAATTCTTGATCTAATAATTCACAGCAGGGCCCATTCCTGCACCCACCAAGAGTAACTCTGAGGGCTTACAGTGTTGTGGCAACACCACCACCACCACCACCACCACGAAAAGCCCAATTTTTCAGCCCCTGTTCAACAGGGGCATGCAATTACAATTCTTGATCTAATAATTCACAGCAGGGCCCATTGCTGCACCCACCAAGAGTAACTGTCAGGGCTTACAGTGTTGTGGCACCAGCACCACCATCAAAGCCCCAATTTTTACTACCACTGTTCAACAATTATATGTAATTAAAATTCCTGATATAATAGTTGACAGCAGGGCGTTCCAGCACCAACCAAGAGTAACTGTGAGTGCTTACAGTGTTGTGCCAACACCAACAACTAAGGGGCCTATTTCTGCAGAGTATATACGGCAGGTCCCTACTTTCAAACATCCAACTTACAAACGACTCCTACTTGCAAACGAAAGAAGACAACAGGAAGTGAGAGGAAATCTACCCCTAGGAAGGAAAATTCTCTCCTGTAAGAATAAATATGGGAGAAAGGTGTCTCCTCTGTACTGATGCTTTATCAGCAATCCTTGTTTCAAGAAAAACACCACATTTCAAAAACAGTTGTCATTGGGACGGAAAGTGAGGTGAAATGTTCTGAACAGGGGCACAGACAGCAAAACAAATGTTACAGGGGTGATAACCCTTACCTATGTTTCCCAAAAAGTTTAAAAATAGATTTTTGGGCTGGAGCTACACTTCAACAATGTACCTGTTCAAAATTACAAACACATTCTACATAAGAACAAACCTACAGTCCCTGTCTTGTATGCACCGCCTGTATACGGCTGTTCAGAGTATATAGGGCCTTTTTTATTTTATGTGCGGGGTTCCCCTTAATATCCATACAAGACCCAAAGGGGCTGGTAATGGGCTGGGGTAGGGGGGGGGGGTCATGGGGTAGCTATGCCATTTTTCTTAAAGATTTTCATCCATATTACCGGGACCAGACATTACATTAAAGCCGCAAGAAGTTTTAAATGGCTTTTTTTTTGCTTTAGAAGTGTCATTTTGTGCAGGGACAGTTCTAAACACGGGAAACACGTGGCACTTCACAGGCATACTTTAGACACCCCCCAGGTACGATATTTAAAGGAATATTTGACTTTTTTTTTTCACTTTATGCATCATTAAAATGACTGCTCCCGAAAAACGACCGTTTTTAAAACTTCTTTTTGCATTGATACATGTCCCCTGGTGCAGAACCCGGGTTCCCAAACCCTTTTTAGGACAATAACATGCATAATAGTTGTTATAATTAGCACTTTAGAATTTGAACGTTCGCATCCATTGTATTTAATAGGGTTCTAATGTTCGTACGAACTTTCGGTCCGTTCGCGGGTTCTGGTGCGAACCGAACCCGGGGGTGTTCGGCTCATCACTAGGGTCCATACACTTAGAAGCTACTTGCTGCCCTGGCACCCACCGAACTCCTAGGTGTAGCCCTTCTTACCTCTGACAGAGACCTCACCTGTCTCCTGGGGTGCAGGCCAGAACCCTACTCCTGGCTCTAGAAAAAAGCCAACCACACACCTACACAATCAGTGTGCTGGTTATTCACAAAACACAGACCTAGGATTGTAGATGTCATCCCTTCCAGATCAGTACAGAAGTTCAGGGATACAGGTCCCAAAACAGATTTTACTTAAATGATGAGGAAAAGCCAGTGTCCTCTGAATGACAAAAGCCCCCTGGAGCCTGCCTGGATGAGAATCCTAGGTCATAAACACTTTTTACACTGTGGCAAGGCACTGCCATAACATATATATTTTTTTATATCCACTACAATTGAAGCACTTGAACAAATAGATTAGTACCCAGGCTGTGATTTCTAGTGGAAAACAATTCAAAAACAGAGATACTTTAATTTAGAAACTTTTTGTGTGTGTTGTGGATCCAAGTGACTTTTCTTTCACGTTTTGTCATCTGTATGTGAAATAGGCTTCGTATTGTGGCTCCAAACCTTTCCTTATATCTGGAATTGTCAAGAAAACCCAGATTTTAAGTCTCAG
Organism: Rana muscosa; assembly: GCA_029206835.1. Taxonomy (NCBI): domain Eukaryota; kingdom Metazoa; phylum Chordata; class Amphibia; order Anura; family Ranidae; genus Rana; species Rana muscosa. The sequence goes on along the minus strand of CM055118.1, from coordinate 360,625,595 downwards.
TCTCAAACCTTTGGAGATCAGCAACACACTCTCATATTGGAGACCCTCATTTGTTAAGAAAAACATGGCACACTGCCTAATGAAATCTCATAATTAGAGAGTCCAGTGTTTCCCTTAGGGGCTATTTTACAGTAACTTAATATAAAATAATAGGAGACCTTCAGGCCATAATGTTCTTGTTTCTGAAATCAAAGTGGCTATTCTATTTTTCAGAATTCCATTAATTATTTCTATTTTTCCACTACTTTGTGGACAATAGGGGGTATGTAAAATCGTTTGTATTTCAATGCACTCAAAACTTCTTGTACGATATCTCCCGTAAAATGTTTTTCACTGTCACGCTGTATAGGTTCTCTGAATTCGTACTTACAACGTAGCTATGATGTCATGATCAGGGGTCAGGCTCAGAGACCAGTAGCTATAGCAGTAGAGAGGCTCCCACCAACCAGATGGATAAGTATACCAGGAGGTCACCCTAGTGGATGATGCAGGCTCGTCCAAAGTGTGGGGTGTAAGCACTAACTGGTATTCACCAGAGCTCCTGATGGAGGAGATGGGTTTTGCTGCATGTTAGTACCAGGTTGCAGTCCTCAGAATTACCCCACCAGGGAGGGAGCAAGCTGGGGTCCAGTAGCAGGTATAGTAGGTAGGGTTCAAGCAGAAGCCAAAGGTTGTTAATATGTGGTTGAAGGTTTGGATGTAGCAGAAGCGTAGTCGAGGAACAAGCAAAAGGTTGATATAGAATGGTTGTAGGTTGGGATCAAGCAGAAGTGTAGTTGAACAAGCCAAAGGTCAGTAACGAGTATTAGTAGAGATAAGGACAGTTACATGCAGGGCTGGACTGGGACAAAAATGTGGCCCTGGACTTCATCCAGACCGGCCCACTTTAATTCAATAAAATGCTGACCCCCACCCCCCCCAGGCGTTTTTCAGGCGCTTTTGGGCTAAAAATAGCGTCTGTAAAGCACCTGAAAAATGCCTCCGCTGCAGTCCCAGCGTGAAAGTCCGAGTGCTTTCACACTGGGCGCTGCCAGGGAATTAAAAGTCCTCCAAGCAGCATCTTTGGGGCAGTGGAGGAGCGGTGTACACACCGCTCCTGCCCATTGAAATTAATGGTCACCGCTGCTGAAGCACCTGCAAAGCACTTCGACAGCAGCGCTACACGGGTGCATTTAACCTTTAATTTGGCTGCTAGCCGGGGTTAAAAGCACCTGCTAGAAGCCGAATAGCGCAGCAAAAATGACAGTAAAGTGCTGCTAAAACTAGCAGCGTTTTACCGTCAATGCCCACCCCAGTGTGAAAGCAACCTAAGAGTCAGGGAGTGAATGAGACAGAGGAAAGGGCAGAGAGACAGAGGAAAGGGCAGAGAGACAGAGGGGGGAGCTTAGAGACAGAGGGGGGAGCTGAGAGACAGAGGGGGGAGCTAAGAGACAGAGGGTGGAGCTGAGAGACAGAGGGGGGGCTGAGAGACAGAGGAGGGGGCTGAGAGACAGTGGAGGGGGCTGAGAGACAGTGGGGGGAGCTGAGAGACAGAGGGGGGAGCTGAGAGACAGAGGAGGAGAGCTGAGAGACAGAGGAGGAGAGTTGAGAGACAGAGGAGGAGAGCTGAGAGACAGAGTGTCATGGATATGCAGTAGTGTTTGTCTGTCAGCTTACCTTCCTTCCCATGTGTTCATCTTAGAGGCCAGAACCCTTTCACCTGGCTTCCTTTATAATCTCCTCCCAGCCTGACTCCACCCCAGGTCCTATCACAGAACACTATATTAACCTGTGCACTGCAAGCCTGCTTTGCTGATCAACGTGTTTGTTAGGCATTGTGTGTTTGGGTTCCTGCCTGCCGTGTGCTACGTCTGTCTCTCTGTTACATATTTGGCTTGTCCCCGACTATCCCTGTCTGCTCGTGACCCTTGACCTTCGGCTCGTTCTTTCGTTATCCTTATCTGCTTGTGGCCCTTGACCTTCAGCTTGTTATTCGTTTCTCTCATATCTTGTGCTGCTGCTTCCCCTCTTTGTTGGTGTAGTATCCCCTTATCCTACGGGGCGTGAGCTAGGAAACTCCAGGGGCCGCGACCTGGTCCCAGCCTGCAGCATAACATCCTCACCACTAGAGGCTCTGGAGAAGACCTGCTGGGTCTTAGACTCCGCGCCCTGGGGAATCTTGGCTCTAGCTTCCGTTAGGATCCCGGTTGTGCTCCTCTGGTCCCGCTTTCCACAACCACCCAGTTTCCTATCCGCAGAAGCCAGCCATAGGGTTCACTACCTTGCGGTGCACTCCTGTCCCCCTACGGTGTGCATCTGTCACCTGGCCACAGGTGACCTTGACAGTTTGATCAGCCATGAACCCGCCTGACATCCTGCTTCCCGCGGATGATCCATTGCAGGGCATAGTTTGCAGACTTGAAACCCAGGAATCTAATCAGACTCAGGTGATGCGATTCCTCCAGGATCTGGCTTCTCGCTTCGAGCAGCTTCAGGCCTCCTTGGGAACTCCGAATCCGCAACCTCAAATACAACCAGCGGCTGCACCTATTGCACCAGTCGCAGCCACACACTCACTACAACTGCCAGCTCTGTCCCGTTTCTCTGGGGACTCCAAGGCTTGCAGGGGGTTCCTTAGCCAATGCATAATTCATTTTGAGCTCCAACCCCAAAACTTCCTGTCTGATCGGGCTAAGGTAGCCTATATCATTTCCCTCCTCTCTGGTGAAGCTTTAGCCTGGGCAGCCCCTCTGTGGGAACTGAATGATCCAGTGGTTTCTAGCCTGTCTGGCTTCTTGAAACTTTTTCGGAATATCTTCGAAGAACCGGCTCGTGTCTCTTCAGTGGCCAGCGCCCTTTTACGTCTCCGCCAAGAGTCTGCTTCTGTGGGACAGTATGCCCTTCATTTCCGCATACTGTCGGCTGAGTTGAGCTGGAACAATGAAGCCTTAGTCGCAACCTTTTTGCATGGCCTGTCTGATAGAGTGAAGGATGAGTTAGCAGGAAGAACCATCCCCACTGATCTGGCCGGCGTTATCTCCTTGTGTAACCAGATCGATATTCGCTTTCAGGAGAGGACCTTAGAAAAGCAACGCCAGCACTCCTTGGTTCTTAGTCAGCCTGAGCTCCCCTCTCTTCGACCCGTAGAGCATCTCCTACCAGCTGAGGAACCCATGCAGCTGGGTCGGACCAGGCTATCCCCCGAGGAACGTGCTAGGCGCAGAACTCTTGGTCTGTGTCTTTACTGTGGGGGCAAAGGTCATTTTCGTGACACTTGCTCTCTTTGTCCAGAAAAACGTTTGGGTCCACTTCATCTGGAAAGTGGAGTATTGGACCCAGAAATATCACCTTCCCCTTCTCGTCTTCTGCTTTCTGTGTTCCTTCATGTTGGTGCTTCTTCTCATTCGGTCTCAGCATATCTGGATTCCGGAGCCGCTGGTAACTTCATGGACTGGGAAATCACATCGTCCATGAGACTTACTCTTTTGCCCCTCACCACGCCATTGGTGGTCTTGGCGATTGATGGTACTGTTCTCCCAGGGGGAAATATCCGCTTCCAGACCCTCCCTGTTAAGATGTCGGTAGGGACACTCCACCAGGAGTGGATATCCTTCCTTATCTTACCCAAGGCCTCAACGCCTATAATTTTGGGTCTCCCATGGTTACAGCTCCAGTCTCCTCATGTGGACTGGACTACTGGACAGATCCTGGCTTGGGGTCCCTCCTGTTCCTCGTCCTGCCTACCCAAGGTTGCCCCCTGTGAACCTGAGCCGGTCATTCATTCCAGGTTGCATAACCATTTACATTTCTCTGTCCCTAACCACCCTTGGACGCACAGCTAGGCTACCTTGTCTACAAGTCCTGCAGTCGCTACATCTTGCGATGCGATTCAGGTAGTCGCTACACCTGACTCAGCTATTCACTCTGCCTCTGTACTAGTTATGCCAGTCCAGCCCATGCCCAGTGAGCCTCCTACTTTTTCTTGTTCAGGACATTCTGCTTGTCCTTCAGCTATTCAGATTGACTCCTGTGACATGTCACCTTCTAACCAACCTGACTTCAGGGTTCCACTGACATCTGCCCAGTCTGATGGTCCTGTGCAAGATGACCAGTTCCCCTTTAAGGGTCTAGGGGACCCTCCTCAGATTCCTGTTGATCCTCTCATGCCCTTGCTTATTCCTAGCGAGCCTTTGGTCCTCAATAGATCTTCTTGTCATCTCCCTACCTCGTTTTCGGTCTCTGAGGATAATCTTAAGTACGAGGTTAGACAAGTTCTGGATTCTCGGCTCTGCAGAGGCATTCTTCAGTACCTTGTGCATTGGAGAGGTTTTGGTCCCGAGGAGGCGTCTTGGATCGCTGCATCTGAGGTCGCTGCACCTCATCTGTTGAGGAGGTTTCATCAGAGATTTCCCTTTAAGCCTGGGCCCAGGCGGGGGAGGGCCCATAAGAGGGAGGGTACTGTCATGGATATGCAGTAGTGTTTGTCTGTCAGCTTACCTTCCTTCCCATGTGTTCATCTTAGAGGCCAGAACCCTTTCACCTGGCTTCCTTTATAATCTCCTCCCAGCCTGACTCCAAACCAGGTCCTATCACAGAACACTATATTAACCTGTGCACTGCAAGCCTGCTTTGCTGATCAATGTGTTTGTTAGGCATTGTGTGTTTGGGTTCCTGCCTGCCGTGTGCTACGTCTGTCTCTCTGTTACATATATGGCTTGTCCCCGACAATCCCTGTTTGCTCGTGACCCTTGACCTTCAGCTCGTTCTTTCATTATCCTTGTCTGCTTGTGGCCCCTGACCTTCAGCTTGTTATTCGTTTATCTCATATCTTGTGCTGCTGCTTCACCTCTTTGTTGGTGTAGTATCCCCTTATCCTACGGGGCGTGAGCTAGGAAACTCCAGGGGCCGCGACCTGGTCCCAGCCTGCAGCATAACATCCTCACCACTAGAGGCTCTGGAGAAGACCTGCTGGGTCTTAGACTCCGCGCCCTGGGGAATCTTGGCTCTAGCTTCCGTTAGGATCCCGGTTGTGCTCCTCTGGTCCCGCTTTCCACAACCACCCAGTTTCCTATCCGCAGAAGCCAGCCATAGGGTTCACTACCTTGCGGTGCACTCCTGTCCCCCTACGGTGTGCATCTGTCACCTGGCCACAGGTGACCTTGACACAGAGGAGGAGAGCTGAGAGACAGAGGTGGGGTCTGAGAGACAGAGGGGGGGGGGGTCTGAGAGACAGAGGTGGCAGAGAGACAGAGGGGAGGGCTGAGACAGACCACATAGCACTGTCCCTTTCTGCAGTCCCTCCTCTGCTCACCTCCCCGCTGTCTCAGTGTTCTGGCATGTTTGTGTAGGATGCCAGGTACCTAATGGCCAGCAGCGGCAGCGCCGAGTCTCCCTCTTGATCCGGGGGGTGCTCTTGCTGCTCTGCTCCTTACAGTGGCGCATGTTCTCTTCCTCCGGGCTCCCAGTCAGCCTGCCCTCCAGCCCAGGCCACATGGTTCCTGGAGCAGAGAGGAGGTGGAGGAATCAAGGTTCTGGGAGCGCCGGGGTGGCCGCGCTCGCTACTGTTCGCCTCTTCGGTGGTCAGGGAGGGGGTGGAGCTCTTCTTCCTCCTCTGAATTTTACATCCAACTGCCCTCCTCGCTGGCCACCTTCCCCGAAACCCCGCCGCTGTTTGCTGCCACGCACCCGCTGCCGCCGAACTGCATAAAAAACGGGCCACGAAAAAAAAAAATATTTAAACGGCCCACTGAGCCATCGGCTCACTGGGAAACTCCCGGTAGTCCCTATGGCCAGTCCATCCCTGGTTACATGTACGCAAGGAAGCAAGAATTTGACTGGAAAGAGCATAATAATCTGTCAAAATCTGGAAAGTGTAGAGACATGTCTTAAATCAGGAGGTTTATAAGAGGACCAAGAAATTCAAAGTTCACCATAGAGCAGAGACAAGGCAAGATTGTCCTAAGTTATCTGAGAGAGAGCTGTACAGCATCTCAGGTTGCTCAGAGGTTACAGGGTTCAGGTCCTGGCACTGGCGATCCAGAAAACATGTCTGCTTGAACAGGTGCATACTCATAAGGTCCTGACATGGGTATCTGATATAATTGGATACATCATTTTGTAATCTCTGAAAGGTATATTCAGTTTTTGGTAACGCCATTGATAACAGGTAAAACAAGAAGCTGTATATTTGTAAGCAACTTCGGTGAACCCTGGTGCTATTCAATGCTCATTTACTTAGGCAGCCCAAACTTCTTTTGAATGAGAACATGGTCCATGGAAGAAGATTAACTAGGAGACATAAAAGCTCACCATTTTCCAAAGTATTGTTTCCTCATGAGTTGCACTTCTATGAACCACTTGTTCTTCTCGTTCTGGAGTACTTGTAGTTTAAAGTGGTTCTAAAGCCTGAAGGTTTTTTACCCTAATGCATTCTCTGCCTTAAGGTAAAAAAAAAACTTCAGTACTGTATGCAGCTCTCCACCCAGTCCCCCCCCCCCCCTTTATACTTACCTGTGCCCAATCTTAATCCAGCAATGTGCACAAGAGCAGAGGTTTTCTCCGCTCTCTCCCACCTCATTGGCTCAGACACAGCAGTGGGAATCATTGGCTCTGGCTGCTACCAACCACAGCCAGTATGGAGGCAGTGGGGGCAGGGCTGAGCCATGATTTGAGTGTCTTATGGACACACAAAGCCAACTTGGGAGCAAGCAGGCACGAGTGTCCCTATAGCAAGTGGCTTTCTATGGGTACACTCTTATCTATAACAATCCGATGGACAGAAGACAGCGATTGCATATCATATAACCACCATTATAGAACCCTTTGTTCTGAAAAACTCATACTGATCAAGGAAGTCTGATAACTCAATTTTAAGCAAGCAAGGGGTTTACATTGATGGCTGAGTATTAAAAGGTTGCAGATTAGGCTCCTGGTTTTGGAGTCTCAGGATCGCCTGTAAATCCCCTCCTGGCTGGCGTGCCATATTGTCTTAGAAATTTTACAGATAAGCAACGTCTATCCTAATATTGATCAGTGTTTTCAAATTATTTAGTTAGTATAATGCTAAGGGTATTGGCTGAAGTAGACAAAGCATACAAAAGGAAATATATGTATATACATTTTTTTGCACAACAAATAACATTGGGTCCAGTTGAAAATAATTTCTTTAAGTCACACTACAAAACTCTCCATCTAGAATGATTGGTATACAGCACTGATACACCTTAATATTATACAGCCATTTATTCTAACCTGTTTCAGGCTTGCTGGCAATCATCAGTCCAGTGTATGGAAACAATTGCTTCCGGAGAGTATTGCCGCGTACACACGTCCGTTTTTAATGTCATTTTTAAAACCGAAGTTTTTCTTGTCGTTTTTTTTCTTGTTTCCTCTCAACCCTGTCTTGCGTACACACGATCATGAAAAAAAAAACACTTGAGCAAAGCGCAGTGACGTACAACACGTACAACGGCACTATAAAGGGGAAGATCCATTCGAATGGCACCACCCTTCATGTTAGTAAAGTTTGTTGAGCGACGATTTGCGCTTTTCAGCCTCGTGCTTTTCAGTCCGTTCAGCGTGACGATTGTGCTATCTCCATTACGAACGCTAGTTTTACCAAAACTTGCGCTCCCGTCTCATACTTGATTCTGAGCATGCGTGGGTTTTTTTCACCTCGTAAAAGCATACACACTATCGTTTTTCACGTCATTAAAAAAAACGACATGAAAAACGACGTGAAAAAATAGAGCATGTTCAAAATTTTTAATGGCCGTTTTTCACGCCGTTAAAAATGCTCTGGAGCATACACACGATCGGTTTTAATGGCCATTTTTAAAAATGGCATTTTTTAATGGCATGAAAAACGATGGTGTGTATGGGGCATATGACTTGGGGACCAACAGAAATGAATTGGATTTGTTTTGCTTTCCACTGCAATTGTGAGAAGTTGAACATGGTGGATGTTCTTCTCATTTCTTCTTATTTCAGCCTAAATTATTATGTATGTTCTTGTTCTTTTACCAGGTGGTCTATCACAATAATGTAACCTTTATTGTACTAACAGGTTTTCCGAATCTAAAACACATCAAAATTCTATTTTTCTTGATGCTTTTTTTCATATATTGTGTTACTATTTCTGGAAATCTTTTTATTGTGGTTTTATTTCATCTGAGTAAAACACTTCAGTCTCCCATGTACCTCTTCATCACCCAACTATCACTGTTTGACATAATTCTGTCTACAGATATTCTTCCCAATCTTCTTCATATTACCTTACATGATGGATGTACCATGTCTCTTGCTGGATGTATCATTCAGTTCTCCTTCTTTGCCCATGCTGAGGCCTCAGAGTGTTTTCTACTGACTGTGATGTCCTATGTCCGGTATTTGGCCATCTGTAAGCCCCTGCATTACAACTCTATAATAAACCAATTAATTTGCATTAAATTAGTGATTATCATTTGGTTACTGGGTTTCAAAATGACATTTGTTAATTCTATATCTTTGTGCAGTTTATATTACTGTGGACCAAACATCATTCATCACTTCTTCTGTGACTATCTACAAATACTTGAGCTTTCCTGCTCTGATACTTCATGGATTCATATTCAGACCTATCTAGTGGGTCTCGTCTGTGTCGTAGCACCTTTTATGATAATTTTTATATCTTATATCTGTATTGTTATAACCATCCTCAAAATTAAATCCAATACAGGAAGAAAGAAAGCCTTCACCACCTGCAGCTCTCACTTGACCGTAGTGTGCATTTTTTTTTGGGACACTAATTGCTGTGTATATGTTTCCAACCAAAGGTCAACTAGATATTCTAAGCAAGGTCCTCTCTCTCTTTTACACTGTAATGACTCCGTTGCTTAATCCGATCATATACACATTCAGGAACAAGGACTTTAAAAAAGCTATTGAAAAAATAAAATGCTAAGATTTTCTTTTTTTTTTGTTCCATAAAGTTTTTATTGATAGAACAGAAAATCATAAACATACATTGTAACAGTAACATAGTATCTTGGATGTAATAATATTACAGTAATAATGCATTACATTTTACTTTAGGATATTACTATTGACATGCCAATAAAATGTTGTCAGATGAAATAGAGATAAACAGTTTAAGCAAATTTTTTTGCATAGATATAGATATTCGTTTTTCAATTACTTAGTTATACGATATAAAAATAGTAATATGCGAGAGGGGGAGGGAAAGAGGGGGGGAGGGAAAGATAAAAAAAAAAAGAAGTCGGAATTAATGAAGTATACGCCATTGAATCCTCACTATAAGTTATTGTGTAATAGTCTGATCTATTATACATTGAGTGTTTTATAAGCTGGGGTGTTTTTAAACTCTAACCAGTTGAACCATATCGATGTGAATTTAGTTATTTTTTCCTGTGCTATGGTAATAATTTCTATTTTTTCAATGTTATTTATTCTACGAAACCACTCCTTTTTTGTTGGGATAACGTTCGACAGCCAGTGGCAGGGAATGCAGTGTCTTGCTGCATTTATCATGAACATTGCTAGCGATTTTAGATATTGCTTTTTAGGGATCGAGTTGGGGTGTAATAAGTATTGTGCTGGATCAAATCTCATGCCGCGTACACACGATCATTTTTCCCATCGAGAAAAATTTCATTTTTTCCTTTGGACGAGAAAAACGATCGTCTGTGGGCTTTTTGTCGTTTTTCTCGACGGGAAAAACGGCATTAATCACGACGAGAAAAATTAGAACATGCTCTAAATTTTCTCGTCGTGATTCCCGTAGTTTTTTTCCTCGGGAGTTTTCCCATAGGGAAACACTGCCGGGGAGCCCACACACGGTCGTTTTTTTTCGACCAAAAAAAAGTCATTTAAAACGGCCGTGTGTGGGGGGAACAAGCTGTTCCTCGTTTTTCACGTTGATTTTCTCGACGGTGTTTTCACCGTCGAAAAAATCGATCGTGTGTACGCGGCATAAGGCCTTCTGAAGTAATTGAGCTAATAGTTTCATGAACCATTTTCCAAAAGGTTTGGATCATTGGGCAGGACCACCATATATGTATTATCGAGCCTTCCTCATGTTTGCATCTCCAGCATTTGTTGGATATTTGAGGAGAAAATTTATTAAGTAGAGCTGGAGTTCTGTACCATCTTGTAATGATTTTGAAACCACATTCTTGGATGGCTACATTCAGCGAGCCTTTATGAGCGTACATGTAGATTGTTTCCCAATCTGTTTGTGATAATATTATGTCTAGATCTTTTTCCCAGGCTTACATGCCAAATTGGAGAAGTCTGTTTTACCCTCAAATAGTGAATCATACAAGGTGGAAATGATATGTCTTTGCGGGGTTTTGTTTAAGCATAAATCTTCTAGGGTCATGAGAGGCCTTGACCAAAAATGGGCTGTTTCTCTTGTAGTCAGAATTTTTTTGATTTGCATATAATTCCATTGTGGGATTGTATTTGGGTTAAGTTCTTTGTTTAATTTGTCTCTAGAGAGAAGTGTCCCTGTCTTGAAGAAATGTTTGGTCAGTATATTTTATGTGGCCAGATATTTGTAAAAAAATGTTTTTCTGTTCCTGGGGGGAAGTCCGGATTTTCCCTTAATGGGGTGAGAGGACCAAACCATGGAGAGGGGTTGTTGGGTTTGAATGTATTTCGAAAGATCTCTAGAGTGGGGCCAATGAGGGGGTGGGATTTGGCATCTAGCGTGAGGTGTTTTGGATGTATCCATGGAAGTGATCGAACCGGTTGGGAGAGTTGTGCGTGTTCTAGGGAAACCCATTTTTTGACAGTATGATGTATGTTCCAATCTACTATTCTCGCTAGAAGGGCTGCCTGGTGATATTTACATAGATCAGGAAGCGCAATTCCTCCTTTATTTTTTGGAAGGTGTAGTCCAGTGATTTTGATTCTGAGGGGTTTAATTCTCCAAATGAAAGATGAGCATGCTCGATGGAAGGTGAAAGATAGACATGTGCAAAAGGAAAAAATTTGTTTAGTTTTGTTTCGTTTTAATTCGTTAATTAATTAATTTCGTTTAGTTCGATTCGTTATGTTCGTTACGTTCGTTTTCGGATTTCGTTCCGTTTTCGACAAAATTCGTAAAATCGGTCACATTCGAAAATATTTCGACCGAATTCGAAAATATTTCAACAGGATTCGATAATGTTTCAGGATTCGATCATGTTTCAGCAGGATTCAATAATATTTCAACAGGATTCAATCGTGTTTCGACGGGATTCGATAATATTTCAATCTAATTTTTTGCAGCTTACTATTTATTTCCATCAGATCTCAACAGGATTCGATCATGTTTCAGCAGGATTCGATCGTGTTTCAACGGGATTCGATCGTGTTTCGACGGGATTCGATAATGTTTCAACAGGATTCGATAATATTTCAATCTAATTTTTTGCAGCTTACTATTTATTTCCATCAAATCTCAACAGGATTCGATCATGTTTCAGCAGGATTCGATAATGTTTCAACAGGATTCGATAATATTTCAATCTAATTTTTTGCAGATTACTATTTATTTCCATCAGATCTCAATAGGATTCGATCATATTTCAACAGGATTCGATAATATTTCAACAGGATTCGATAATATTTCAGGATTCAATGGATTCGATAATATTTCAACGGGATTCGATCGTGTTTCAACAGGATTGGATCATGTTTCGACGGAATTCGATAATGTTTCAACAGGATTTGATAATATTTCAATCAAATTTTTTGCAGATTACTATTTATTTCCATCAGATCTCCTGCAGTATATTAACATCTATTTCATTTTTTTAGGGCTGTGGAAATTAACTATTATTTCCTCGATTAATCAATTAAGTTTTTTGATCGATCACACGAAAGGGCTGTTACACTTCCCTCTATCACTTCTCTCTATCAACCTGGGATTCTACAGCCATCCACTGGGAGTTGTGATAGTTCCCTTCATGGGACATCTACATGCCGACGGACTGATGTTAACCCCTTCTCATCTGGATTCAGCAGTGGTATCGTTGTACACATTTTCATACCAGTATCATACTTAGCTACATGTTTTTATGACTGCTTTTGCTACCGTTTGGTATTACTCGCACCATTTTTACAGTTTATGTAGCTACATCGATTTTATCTCCAGTGCAGTATTTATTTTGTTACCTACTTGAAGACTATAAAAGTTTTAATGCTATTCCCATCGAGCGCTGCCTTTGTGTGTGTTTTGTATCCTGCTATCCATTTTTCCAGTGGCTGGTAGCTGCACTGGGAATCGGCCTGCAAGGAGATCAGCTAAAAGTAGTTGGATCTGTATGTGGGTTATAATTAATCGAGATTAGTCGATTTATCGATTAAAAAAAAACGATTAATCGAACACGAAAATTTTAATCAGTAACAGCCCTTATTTTTTTTGCAGATCTCCTGCAGACTATTAGCATCTATTTTTTTTTTTTGCATTAGAGCAGCCAATTCCTTTATTTCAGCAGATCTCCTGCAGACTATTAGCATCTATTTCATTTTTTTTTGTTGCAGATTACTATTTATTTCCATCCGATCTCCTGGGACCCCTCCCATCTCTGACCCTGGGGACATTAGGGCCCTCTCTGATCCTCCACCTGTTTCATGACCATCTGCAATTGTCCGAAGTCACCAGTGTGAGTAATCTACCCGGCTGCCATGTTACTCAAGCCCTGGAAATGATGACTGCCCTTTGAACTGTTGCCCCTTGTGATTGCGCTCGCCTGGGAACCTCTGTCCGGTTAACTGTTGCCCTCATGATTGCAAGCCTGCAACCTATGCCCTGTGAACTGTTGAGGACTGTATGGTTAACCCCTGCTGTTACTATCTGCTGTGTATTCTGGTGGGGGGAAAGCTGAACGGCATGACTGGTCACAAGATACATGGGATTACCCTTTGCACATTAAAATAGTGTAGAAAGAAATCTCTTAAATTTTCTAAGTTCAGCCTGATGGTTAAATGTAGAAAAGACAATTATAAGGCCTCTAGTAAGTTAGTAACAATAAATGGACTACCATTTTTGCCGGCGTATAAGATGACCCCCTAATTTTCCCGATAAAATTTGGGTTTTGGGATTTGCTCGCCGTATAAGACGACCCCCTTCTGACTAGCCATGCCTCACCATACCTCACTATGCCATTGCATACCTCACTGTGCCCTTGCATGCCTCACTGTTCCATTGCATACCTCTCTGTGCCCCTGCATAACTCTCTGTGCCCCTGCATACCTCACTGTGCCCCTGCATGCCTCACTGTCCCCCTGCATGCCTCAATGTCCCCCAGCATGCCTCACTGTGCCCCTCGACGATCACATACCTTATCACTGAGATGTAGAATCTCAGTCAGACCGCGGCCGTCCATTTTTCAAAAGCCGCGCCTCCTTCTCATGCTGTTCTGTGATAGGCGGAAACACTCAGCTTCCCAGCAGACACTGTGTTCAGTGTTCTGCCTATCACAGATGCCCTCTCATCCGAGGCCGAGGACGAGAGGGCATCCATCCAACACTGAACAGAGGCTCTGCTGGGAAGCTGAGTGTTCCGCCTATCACGGAACAGCACGAGGAGGAGGCGCGGCTTTTGAAAAATGGACGGCTGCGGTCAGACTGGAGATTCTACATGCCAGGTAACTGGCATATAAGACGACCCCCGACTTTTGAGAAGATTTTTATGGGGTAAAAAGTCGTCTTATACGCCGGAAAATACGGTAGTTCATTTAGATAAACATCACATAATGATTAATGAACCTAACAAGGAAAGCAAGATTCAAGAAAACAATTAGTTCTGAACAAAAACATTTTTATTTTTAACATAAATAAAAAATAAAAGAAAAAACATTATGAAAAAATATTCTCCCCCAACCTGGTGACTAGTCGATGTAGGGACATATTGATGCCAGCCATCTGTTCACCAAGGTACCTAGTAGCCTCCAGTTGGCTCCTAAGGCTGCGTTGGTACCTCTCCAGAGCCACATAGTGACGAAGCTGCCGGCGATTGTGGAGGGCCAAAGAGTGACATAGCCTCCTGGTTTCAGCATATTGTCTCTCTTGGACCTCCACAATGCGTCGCAGATACACATTCACATGTGGCTCTGGAGGGGGGATGTGTACTGGAGCGGCTGGAGAATCCTCACCAGGACGCACTGGGGGGAGGCACTAATGGGTGTGTCTAGGTGGGGGATAGTGAAGGGTGGAGGAGAACAGGCGCCAGAGAAACCGCTGGGGAGGAAGGACAGTGAGCCCAATCACCAGACGCGGGAAGGTCCAGGCCTTCGTCCACCGGGTGGAGGTGAAGGATGAAGACTTCACCTGTGAAGAAAAGAAAATACATTAGATAGATAATACAATGCACATGACTTCTTCACCCTAACATTATATAAAGACAATTATCTCAAAACGCTTGTAGACAATCATGTAACATCTTGAGATGTTTTCACTTCTACATACCAGTTTTCCATTTTTGATATTCAGTGAGATGCACCTAATCAATTTGTGTGTAGGAGATATTGGTGTCTGTGTCAATTTGCTGCGTCATCCCAGGTTTGCAGAGCTGTGCAGGAAGGTGTAGTACTTTACTGTACTCTGACCGCGGCGGAGCTGAGTGTCCTACCCGGCCAGAGTAAAAAGGGATTCCCTTCTACACATCGAGCAGTGTAAAGGAGAATCTCCCAAGGATTTTATCCGCTTGGTCGCACGGCCGGCTGGAGAAAATCTTAAGGTGTAATGGACGCCTAAGTGCTGACCACTAACTACTCTACCTCATCCAGACTGATTGACTGTCGCAAATATGGAAGATCAGTTGCACTTGCAGAAAAACATATCAGTTATACCAGCTATTAACATTACACTCACCAAAAAGAAGCCATTCAAGCCATTGCATTAGGGATGACCTGATAAAAAGTTGTTTAATAAAATATAGCAGGCTACTTTTTAAAGTTGATAATTGTATATAGCCACTGATTGAATAAGCCCCACTTCTGTTCTAGGCTAGGTAGGTTACTCACTCCTGGTCTAGGCTAGGAGGTATAACAGAGAATTTACAATTACTGAACCTTCGATATCCGGTGCTTCATCTGCTCCCCTCTGCTACTGCAGTGGTCTGGTCTCTCCCTGAGCCTTCAAGACCTATGCAGGTCTAATAATAACTTCAGAAGCCTAGACCATGTAAGTGAAGGAGAGAGAGGGTGCATGGAAATGTGTCCGACCACTGGGGATCCAAGGATCAGTGTGTCTAAAACTTCTAAAACAAAAACCACTAGACAAAAAGGAGCAGTTAAAGAAAAACTCCAAGATACATGTAAAATATATCAGTAAACAGCCTTGCCAATGTGCAAAACAATACACTCTGGAGTCTGCACTATAGCCTAAAGACTCAACTTCTTATAGATATTTGCCTGCACAAAGATCTAAGCGGTCATTTACAATTTTTTGCTTTATATCAGGGGTCTCCAAACTTTTCAAACAAAGGGCCAGTATATTTTCCTTCAGACTTTAGGGGGGCCGGATTGTGGCCAACAGGGGCAGAAAATGTCATGGGCCCATCATCAGTGAGAATAAATATGGCCTCAGGGTTGGTGGTCAATAGGAGTGGTGCCCCTATTAGTAGGAGGAATAGTATCCCATCATTAGTATCCATAGAAGAAAAAATGCCCCATTGTTGGTGTGAGTGGGAGGAATAGTGCCCCAAGGGCCGGATAAAAGCTACCAAGGGCCACATCTGGCCCTCGGGCCGCAGTTTGGAGACCCCTGCTTTAGATGATGC
This sequence comes from Rana muscosa, assembly GCA_029206835.1. Lineage (NCBI taxonomy): Eukaryota > Metazoa > Chordata > Amphibia > Anura > Ranidae > Rana > Rana muscosa. The sequence continues at coordinate 360,609,847 of CM055118.1, read as the reverse complement.
CAAAGAGGAGGCACCAGACATCATGAGGAAAGTGTTAATGCATGCATTAGGGGCATGCCAGAGATTGACCATGTCCAGGGACTGCCAGCCAATAGCTGGAGATTCTTGTCTGATACACCCCTTCCAGCCTGCTGTGTTATTCACGATGATTAACAGTGATTGGCTCAGACTGGGAATCTGAACTGCAGCAAGAAGGTGGCGTGATCAGGGAAGTGACATTGAGGAAATAACAAGCACAGGTCACGCTAACAGGAAGACTGGAATCAGCTGCAGAGGGGGACTAATAATTAATAATTCCAGCTAAACCGAAGCCTTGGAGAATAAATCACAACCATTTTTAGACAAGGTTTGCCATCAGCATTTCATATTTAAAATACTATATTTGCCTGGAAAATACAAACAAAGTTATACTTACTCCCTGGATCTGCCGCGTCTGGCTGTTCACCATCTTCTGCATCCACAGCAGCCTCTACAGGGCAGGTCTCCTCCACCTCCTGCTCAGCCTCAGCAGCTGTTGATTATGATTAATATAGAAAAGAACATTACAATCTGCAGTGTACAACAATCTCACACATTAGTACAAGAACATTGAAACATGTATGATCACTCAGCAGACACCAGCAAGATTATACTAACTTACATGTGGGCGTTGCCGCCTCAGCCTCCTCCTCCTGAGTCTCCCCCTCTGATTGGATGACACCTATTTAATATAAAGGAGAAATGATGAACGTTACAATGTTCAAGCTTCAAATTACTATAAATAAATACTGTATATAGATAAAATTAATTATCCATTAGCATGGCAATACAGGTCAGGTCACTAACGTTTATCTACAAGGCAGGGACATGCATTCAACCATTTACAAAAAATCTATAAAAAAAAAACAAAAAAAAAACGAGGCACTCACCTGTCCTGGTTCCAGCGGCGAGTGCTAGGTGCACCGCCACTGATCAGGTGCTTCAGTTCAGAGCAGCGACGCTCTGTCAGATTACGTAAGTTACGCAAGCGGTTGCATTACCTGACAGAACGTCACAGAGGCTCTACCTGTCACTGCTTGAGCGAGAAGCAATGACACTGTAATCGACAATGGAAGGCTGGACAAATGGAAAAGGACCCACTGTATTAGTGTCACTACTACACTACTTACTGGGCGTTGATGACGTGGAGGACTCCTGCTCCTCCGCCCTCCGCCTCCGGCGGCGCTGGGACTGGATGCGATCTTTAAATAAAATCAAACAATAAATATGGTAAATGTCGGATGCTTGACAAAAAAAATGTTCTGCACAATGCAATGCTGACACCAACCCTGATGAGCCAGGAGATGGGTGATCTCATCCTCCCCTATACCCGCTAAAAGCTCTGCCTCATGAGGGAGGAGAGGCACCTGCTTCCCTCTGCACCCCGACTGCCTGCGTTTACGCGCTATGGAACTGCAAAACAAAAAGAGAAGAGAAACAGGTTCCATAATTAAACTACAATTGTAATCTGAAAATGACATCAACACATGAAACAAATGTAGAATGAACCCGTAGAATGAAACAATGCAAATGGAATTTTTGGATTAGGCGCATTTTTTCACGTAGCACAAGATTTGCAAATTTTTTATTAACCAAATTTATTTTAAGAAAAACGTATGCTTTTTTGGTGCACAATAAAATATAAAAGAAAGGATTGGGATTGTGCCAATTAAATATAGATGTCCAGTCCACCTTTCTAATTATGCGCTTGTGTGAACTGTGTATGGTGTAAAATCAGTGCATTTTTAGAGCTCTGATCGTTGTATAAATGACAATGGTCACAAAATGGCATCAAAAGTGTCCGATGTGTCCGCCATAATGTCGCAGTCACGATAAAAATCGCTGATCGCCGCCATTACTAGTAAAAAAAAATTATAATAAAACTATCCCCTATTTTGTAGACACTATAACTTTTGCGCAAACCAATCAATAAATGCTTATTGCAATTTTTGTTACCAAAAATATGTAGAAGAATACGTATCGGCCTAAACTGAGGAAAAAAATTGTTTTGTTTTTTTATATATTTTTTGGGGATATTTATTATAGCAAAAAGTAAAAAAAGAATTGCTTTTTTTTTTCAAAATTGTCGCTCTTTTTTTGTTTATAGCACAAAAAAAAAAAAAAAATGCAGAGATAATCAAATACCACCAAAAGAAATCTCTATTTGTGGGAAAAAAAGGACGTCAATTTTGTTTGGGAGCCACGTCGCACGACTGCGCAATTGTCAGTTAAATCGACACAGTGCCGAATCGCAAAACGTGGCACGGTCATTTGGCAGCCAAATCCTCCGGTGCTGAAGTGGTTAAAATGTAAAAAAAATAATAATCAGACATGTTACTTACCGCTTAATGTTGCTGAATTTTTTCCGACAGGCAGTCGGGTCACGCCGATGGCGATACATCCCTTCAACTTTTTTGGAGATCTCCTCCCACTTCTCCCGCTTCCACTCCTGAGTGGTATCCCTGGAACGGGGGCCACACAGCTGCATCCAGCAAGGAAGCGTTTCCTTTACAAGGACCTGGGACTCAATGTGAGTCCACATAAGGTTACGCTTCCTGCTGGTTGCAGCTTGTGTACCCCAGCGTCGCTTTTTGGATGATGGGGAATGGGATGTTGCTGCTGCTGCCTCCATAGAAGGCCCAGGAACTTCCTCCATGTGGTCGAAATTATCTGACACAAAGTCGGAGGCCGCGCCCGCCATTGCACAAACGAATGTGAAAGTAGTTGGCTTTGGCTGACTGTTGGGATATACCATTCATTCAACATGAACGACAAAGATTCGACAAAGCAGCGAAAAACATACAAATGTCGAATCTGTGGCTTATGGTGTCTGTCAAAAGTTCTAAGAAGATTCGACGGTGAAGCTAAACTCACATTAGAATTCTACTATAGCTAGCTTGTAGGCGGAACATTCGGCCGGAAATGTACGATTGCTGCGTCGAATAGTTTTCGACCATATTTTCGACCATATTTTCGACCATATCTGCAATATTTTTCAAATCTATTCCAATTGTTTTCAAATTCGATTAAAATAGAATTTTTTTTCGAATTCGATCGAATTGCGTCCGTGGTTTTTCGATTCAAAACGTTATTTTGGATTCGGTCGAATTCGTTAGCATTTGTAATTTGGTAATTCGGATGCATCCGAACGTCCGAATAATGAAAATTCGTCCGTATTTCGATTCGGAACTAAACGAAATGCACATGTCTAGTGAAAGATGAGCATGCTCGATGGAAGGAAGTAAAGAAAGATAAAGGTATACTAATGGGGATTGTTTGCATGACATAAAGAAATTAGGGTAGGATTGTCATCTTTATTAATGAGGCTCTACCAAACCACGAAACGTCCAATGAGTTCCATCTCTTTAGATCATCTTTTGTTTCAGAATTGTTTTAGAATTGGTGCGTAGTTGAGCTTGAATAGGTCATCTAGATTAGTAGGGATTTCTATTCCTAGATACGTTATGGATTTGTTGGCCCATGAGAAGGGAAAGTTTTTCTTACAAAGTTCAATTGAACAATGTGGTAGTGTGATGTTAAGGGCCTTGGATTTTGAATGGTTTATTTTTAAGTTTGATATTAATTGGAATTGCTCTAGGTCCTGCATAAGGTTGGGTAGGGATATATGAGGAAAAAATATATAGGGGGCGCTAATAAGTGCAAGTGAAAAACCAATAGTGATGAATTAGTTGTGCATGTACCAATACCTCAATTAATATAAATGCAATATTGAATACTGTATATAAGTGTCCCAATATATTATATAGACAAAAGTTCAACAGAAAAAATGTCCAAAGTTTGCTGCTGAAAAAGAAATCCTCAAGTTTTCATGTGACTCCAATACTCAGTGCTGACAACTCAGTGCTGACAACCAAAAACTTGAAGTGATGTGGATTGTGCTCCTTCACCAAGGAAAAACATACACCCAAAGTGCTGTAGTAAATCCTGCTTACCAGAAGTAGTTGACCACTTTAACTAAAAAGTAGGTCAAAATCGCTTGTACAGGGTAGTGCCTGTTCACATGGATTGGACCTGGAAAAAATCCTTCCTCCTCATAGTACCATGACCGGAAAATTAAGATGGAAACATTCCATAGTGTAAAACCATTTTTTAATTCGTAAAAAACATAAAAAGAGCCAAATGGCTACTCACATTTACAAGTGCCTATTCCCGGCACTGGGGCTGCAGGCTCTCAGAGGAATTGAATGGGAAAGTCCGCTATGATCAGTCCACTTCCATGGACGGCGTGCGTTCCACCTCCCTCTTTCCGCTAGCCACACAGGCCGGATGTGGGCGTAAAAACACGTGACCAGATACCGCCTCGACGTACGTTTCATAGGATACTACGTCATCAGGACGCTTCCTGATGACGTAGTATCCTACGAAACGTACGTCGAGGCGGTATCTGGTCACGTGTTTTTACGCCCACATCCGGCCTGTGTGGCTAGCGGAAGGAGGGAGGTGGAACGCACGCCGTCCATGGAAGTGGACTGATCGTAGCGGACTTTCCCATTCAATTCCTCTGAGAGCCTGCAGCCCCAGTGCCGGGAATAGGCACTTGTAAATGTGAGTAGCCATTTGGCTCTTTTTATGTTTTTTACGAATTAAAAAATGGTTTTACACTATGGAATGTTTCCATCTTAATTTTCCGGTCATGGTACTATGAGGAGGAAGGATTTTTTCCAGGTCCAATCCATGTGAACAGGCACTACCCTGTACAAGCGATTTTGACCTACTTTTTAGTTAAAGTGGTCAACTACTTCTGGTAAGCAGGATTTACTACAGCACTTTGGGTGTATGTTTTTCCTTGGTGAAGGAGCACAATCCACATCACTTCAAGTTTTTGGTTGTCAGCACTGAGTTGTCAGCACTGAGTATTGGAGTCACATGAAAACTTGAGGATTTCTTTTTCAGCAGCAAACTTTGGACATTTTTTCTGTTGAACTTTTGTCTATATAATATATTGGGACACTTATATACAGTATTCAATATTGCATTTATATTAATTGAGGTATTGGTACATGCACAACTAATTCATATAAGGGGCACCCCTGTCTTGTACCATTGCGCACATTAATGGTGTTCGACAGGTGGCCATTGACACAAAATTTAGCTGTTGGGTTTGAGTATAAAGCTTTAATATAAGTTCTCATTAGAGTTAAAATACCAATGTGGTTTAATACAGCATCAATATAATCCCAGGCCACTCTGTCGAACGCCTTCTCAGCGTCGAGGGAGAGAAAGAAGCCTTGTTTTTTTTTAGATGTAAGCCAGTGGTTTATGTTTATTGCTTTGATCGTGTTATCACGTCCTTCTCTACCTGGGATAAAACCCACTTCATCCAGGGATATAAAGGAGGTTAGTAGGGGAAGAAGTTTATTTGCTAGTATTTTAGCATATATCTTTACATCAACATTGATCAAGGAGATTGGCCTATAATTTGAAACCTGATTGAATCTTTACCTTCTTTGGGAATTACAGATATGTGGGCTTCTAATAATTGTTTTTGTGGATTTTGTTCAGATTGGAGGGAGTGAAAGGATTTCAGAAATCTAGGCTTCAGTATGTTAGTGAATGTCTTGTAATATTGTAGGGGTAGTCCGTCTGGATCTGGAGCTTTACCAATTTTCATCTCTTTGATAGCTTTGTCAAACTCTATCAAATAGGGGCTTCGAGTTCTTGGGCCGTGTTTGCTGCTAGTTGTGGTGGGCTATATTTCTGTAGGAATTTTTTAATGTGTTCTGGCCTTTTTTCTGTGTTATGAGGACATTTGGGATTGGATGGAAAATTATAAAGGGACTGGTAGTAAAGTTCAAACTGTTTTCCTATCCCCACATTAGATGAATGTATAGTGCCATTTTTATCTCTAATTTGGTGTATTGTGGAGGCGACTTTTTTATCCTGAACTGCTTTCGCTAACAATTTCTTTAAATTGCTTTTATTACCTTGCTCATAATATATCTTATGTCGTAGAATATACGTCTTTTTGTTTTTATGCTTAACTCTTCAGATAGTGTTGCTTTAGCGTTTGTCAGTTTGTCTAATGTCACAGTCGCAATAGTGCGTTTGTGGGCTGCTTCCAGTCTATGTATTTGATCAATCAGAGATTTTATCTTTGACTGTTGTTCCTTCTTTTGTTTGGCTAATTTGGCAATGAATTGTCCCCTAATAACACATTTGTGTTCTTCCTACTGTGTAAGTGCTGTAGTTTCGTCATTTTCATTTAGTGAGAAATAGTCCTTTAGTGTGTCGTTAAAGTGTTGAACGTTTATGGGGTCTTTCAAAATGGAAGTGTTGAGTCTCCATGATTTTGTTTTGGTCATTTTTTCTAGGAAATTTAGTGTCATAGAGATTGGATGTTGATCAGATAAGGTCATGGTTTCAATTGTTGCTCTTTCCAGTAGTTGGAGGTCGGGTTGTGATAAGAGAAAATAATCGATTCTCGAATATTTTTGATGGACAAAAGAGAAATATGTGTAGTTTTTAGTTTGTGAATTTAGAGTTCTCTAGACGTCATGTAGAATTAGGTCTTGTAGTTGGAATTTGATTTGTTTCAATGCTCTATAAGGAAGGCTCGATGTACCGTTTGATGTGTCTATGAGTGGATTTAAGGGAATATTTAAATCCCCTCCCATAATGAGTATGCCCGAAGCAAAGGTGGTTAAGAACTCTTTTATTTTACGGAAGAAAGCTACTTGCTTTGAGTTTGGAGCGTATATGTTTGCTTTGGTTATGGGATGAGGTCCCATTTTTCCTTCGAGAAATATGTATCTCCCTTCAGGATCTAACATAGAGTCTAGTAGGTGGAATGGGGTCTGCTTCAATATTAGTATTGATACTCCTTTTGATTTCCCTTTCAGATTGGCTGCATGGAAAGTTAGTGGAAATCTTTTATCCTTAAATTTGGGAATCTTGTCAGCTTTGAAGTGAGTTTCCTGAATGCATATGATGTTGGTTTTACGCTTATGAAATTCATAAAGAAATTTGGTTCTTTTTTTTTAGGAACGTTGAGACCTTTTGCGTTTATTGAAAATAGTTTTAATGATAGTGGAATGGATTGATGCTTGTCATAGGGCATATTGTTTGTTAGCTGTTACAAAGGTGCAAGTTAAGTGTCAAGTTATTAAACTGGTATTCAGTTTAGTGTGATTGCTCTTTAGAAGCTAGTTGTAATTAGTTTGCTTGATTACGGTGTTAGTCTGAATATAGTACAAAAATTTTAATAGGGAGTGGGGAAGACACAAAATCAAATAAAATAAGGGAATAGATGGGGGGGGGAGGGGGGGTGTTCCGGAGGTAGGTTTAGACCTGCTAGTCTACCCTAATAAAAAGGTGGTGTAGGTTCAAAGGGTGAAGAGATTCCACTTTTTGTGTGGGTTCGAGATCTAAGTGAGTCCAGATGAAATCTTACTGCGGTTAAATCTAGTATTGAAACAAAGAAAGAGAAAGGATGTTTCTATTTATTCCTTCCTTGGTTCCTTCTTCTCTCTGTGTTCTGTATTTACCAGCACTGTGGAGCAGCTATCTTAATATATTTTTAAGTGTTACAGGATTTAGGTAAATAAGATGCATTTGGGGAGAAATATCATGGTAGAAATCTGAGCTATTTTTTCAATATAATTTGTGAGATAGAGAAGTATGGGGTTCTATATACTGATGTGATAATGCCGTCAGCTATGCCACAGAAGAACAATGTCTTTCTATCAGATATTGTAGACCTATACAGATATAAGTATGTTTAAAAATCTTATACCTTGTACACACGATCGGAACTTCCGTCGGGCTAAACTCTGATGGATTTTCCAGACGGAATTCCGTACAAGCTGTCTTGCATACGCACTGTCACACCAAATTCTGACAGTCAAAAATGCGGTGACGCACAACGCGTACGATGGCACTATAAAGGGGAAGTTTAAATCCAACAGCGCCACCCTTTGGGCTGATTTTGCTGATCTCGTGTTAGTAAAAGTTTGGTGAGAGACGATTCGCGCTTTTCAGTGTTCGTGCTTTCAGATAGTTTTCTGCTGTTCATTTGGTGCTTGTGGGTTTGTATCTGTCTTTCAGGGCGTGTAGTCAGGTAGTATCTGTTTTTCAGTGCGTTCTTGTCTGCTCGTTTCTGATTTTCAGGTCGTTCTTCATAGGACTTTCTGTTCCTCAGTGTGTTCTTTTAAGTTCGTTCTGACCAGCCGACTGTTTTCTAGCCATGTTGCGGGTACGTACTCGTCGTAGAGTTTGTGCTGTGAATGGGCTTGGTGTTGGGGTTCCTGATAGGACCCAAGCTCAGTCTATGAACAGGGTGAGGAGGAGTTTATGTACGAAGAATTGGTTGCTGCAGCGGGACCAATTCTGTCACATGCCTTTGCTGCGGGAGATCCAGGAGGATAATCCTGATGACTTTAGGAATTATCTCTGGATGACGGACCCATTTTTCACCGTCTGTTGGCTTTGCTGTCCCCCTATATCACGAGGCAGGACACCATCATGCGACAAGCCATCACTGCCGAGCAGAGGCTAGTTGCCATTTTGAGATACCTGGCAACTGGGAGAAGTCTGCAGGACCTCAAGTTCACGACAGGCATTTCCCCCCAGGCTCTGGGGATCATTATCCCAGAGACTTGTTCTGCCTTTAATGAAGGTCCTGCAGAAGGACTATATTAAAGGTAAGTTTTCTCCTTTAACATCACATTCTATGTATTTAATGTTTGCTAATGTATTGTATTTCTTTCATCATTCCCTAATTACCATGATTGTAATATGCTGTGAATGTCCCCTTTGTCCCCATGCATGCTGTAAGCTTTTAATGCTCCTTTTTTGGCCTACATGCATATTTCCCTTCATGCTTGTAAGGTACCTGTGATAGGTAGTGTCCGAAGTGGAACTTGTGTGCTGAGGATTTAGGCGAAAACGTAGTCAGGCAGATTAGGTTGGCAACAGATCAGGCAAAACGGTACACGATCAAAATCCAGAGAGTGGTCAGGCAGGCAAAGGTCATACACAAGCTGGCAGTGAAGTACAAAATCAGCAGGCTATAGAGTAATCAGGAATTCAGGCAGAAGTTCAACACGAATATCAAGATCAAAAAGCAGTCACAACACCCAGGGAGTTATTCCACACAAACGGGCGCTGAGAGATAGCATCACTTCCTTTTTATGGGCTGCTTTGATAGAAAATTGTCCACAGCTGGCAGCAGGTGGGGCTAGTGAGTCCAAGGTAATGCTTAATACTAATACTAAGAGGACATTTCCAAAAGTCTAGATCTGCTCTGTAGCACAACAGGTAAGGCTGCAGCTGTGGGACCAGGAAAATCCTGGTTCAAATACACCCAGGTACATGATAGGGCCCCCTCCCCAGTGGACCCCTCTGGGGGCCTAGTGGGGCTTAATGAGAAAGGAGGCATGGAAGTCTCGAATAAGAGAAAGGGCATGCAGATCTTTGGCTGGAACCCAGGAATGGTCTGTGATGGGATATCCCTTCCAATGAACCAGATACCGAAGGCCACGACCCTGTCTTCTAGAATCAAGAATCTTGGAGACTTCAAACTCATTTTGTCCATCAACAAGAACAGGAGGAGGTAGCTGTTGTGTTCTGGAGTAGCGATTGAAAATTGCTTTTTTGAGGAGGGAAACGTGGAACACAGGATGAATCCGGAGAGAGGAGGGTAATTTCAACCAATAGAAGACTGGCCCGACTCGAGCAATAATTCTGTAAGGACCAATGAATCGAGGGCCCAATTTGGTAGAAGGTTGTTTCAGTCTCACATATTTGGTTGATAGCCAAACTCTGTCCCCCACCACATATGGAGGTATATGGCGTCTTCGTTTGTTGGAAAAAAGTGCATACTTGCCTGCTGACTTCCGTAGTAATAAGCAAATCTTTTTCCAATGTAGCAGAATATTTTTCACCCGCTGATCTGCTGCTGGTACACCAGAAGAAGGCTGAAGTAGGGGAAAAGTCTGAGGGTGATAGCCTAGGGCTGCGTAGAATGGTGTGGTATGAAGAGCACTGTGCCAACAGGAATTAATGGCGAACTCAGCTAAAGGCAAATACTCAGACCAGTTGGAGTGTAAGGCATTGACATAATGTCAAAAATAGGTTTCTAGGGTCTGGTTCATGCGTTCGGTTTGACCATCTGTTTGAGGGTGATGTGAGGTAGAGAGTGAAAGTGTTACTCACAGTTTCTTGCAGAACGCTCTCCAGAATCGGGAAACAAACTGGGATCCGTGGTCTGAGACGACATTAGTAGGTATGCCATGATATCTCACAATATGGGAAAGGAAGAGAGTAGACAGTGCTTCCGCTGTAGGTAATCCCGAAAGTGGCACAAAATGAGATATTTTGGAAAAGCGATCCACTATGACCCATATAGCAGTCATGCCCTCGGACTTGGGTAAGTCTGTAATGAAGTCCATAGTCAAATGGGTCCAAGGCTGACGAGGTGCCGAAAGTGGTTGTAACAGTCCAGTAGGCAATGTACGGGGTACTTTATTAGCAGCACAAGTTGGACAGGCAGCCACATAGTCAGTAACATCCCTTTTCATATGAGGCCACCAGACATGACGCTGCAAGGTCTTAAGAGTGAAGGTGACACCAGGATGACCAGATAACACACCATCATGTGCCCAGAGGAGTACAGGTTTTCTGAGGCTAGGGGCTACGAACAGGCAACCTGGTGGTATCTTCAAGCCTTGGGGAACACGATTCTGGGTTTCTTGTAACTGTTGGGAATGAGCCGTAGAGATCTGTGCGACAATTTTGTGAGGTGGGATTATATACTGCTCGGTAGGTTGGTCTTCTTCAGAGGTAGCGAACTGTCTGGAAAGAGCATCAGCTTTCTTGTTTTTATGCCCAGGATCATAAGAAAGAACAAAATTAAAATGGGAGAAAAACAGAGCCCATCGAGCCTGACGTGAGTTCAAACGTCTTGCAGTCTGAAGATACAGTAGGTTTTTATGGTCAGTGAGGATAGAAAAAGGTTTGTGAGCCCCTTCCAGAAGATGTCGCCATTCAGACAATGCCAATTTGATGGCCAGTAGTTCTCGATTCCCAACATCGTAATTCATCTCCGCTGGAGAAAACTTTCTAGAAAAAAATGCTACTGGATGGATTCTACCGGATTTAGGCTGTCTCTGGGAGAGCACGGCACCTGCTCCCACCTCAGAGGCATCAACCTCAACTATGTACTGGAGATCGGGATTTGGATGCTGAAGAATTGGAGCTTTGCTGAACATGTCTTTTAATTGTTGGAAAGCCGATTCTGCTTCTGAGGACCATGCCTTGCAATTTGTACCTTTCTTAGTCATAGCAGTAAGGGGGGCCGCAATGGAGGCAAAACCTTTGATGAAGCGTCTGTAGTAATTTGCGAACCCTAGAAAGCTTTGGAGCCCTCTTAAAGTGGTCGGTTGGGGCCATTGAAAGACAGCGGAAAGTTTTTGAGGGTCCATTTGGAAACCGACAGCACTTATAATATTTCCAAGGAAAGGAATACGGCTTTGATGGAAACTGCATTTCTCAATCTTTGCGTAAAGATGGTTTTCTCTCAGTCATTGCAATACCTTCTTTACATGCGAGATGTGCTCTAGATGAGTCTTGGAAAAGATTAAAATGTCGTACAAGTAGATGATCACAAAACTGTTGCTGAAATCATGAAAAATTTCATTCATGAAACGTTGGAAGACAGCAGGGGCGTTACACAACCCAAATGGCATAACCAGATATTCAAAATGTCCATTACGAGTGTTGAATGCTGTCTTCCACTCGTCCCCGTCTTTAATTCGAATCAGATTATAGGCCCCTCGTAGGTCTAGCTTGGAGAAGATAACAGCCCCCTTAAGTACATCAAACAGTTCAAGAATGAGAGGCAAAGGGTAGGAGTCTTTTACAGTGATTCGATTTAACCCTCGATAGTCTATGCATGGTCGAAGACCCCATCTTTCTTTTCAACAAAGAAAAAACCTGCCCCTACTGGAGAAGAAGAGGGTCGGATAAAACCTCTTTCCAAGTTGTATTTTACGTACAGTAGGTGCCGCCGATATTGTGTCAATATCGCCGCTTCTAGCGGCGATATTGACACCCTATGAGCTCTGTCGCGAGAGCCAGCACCGAGCTGTCTCGTCATCGGGAAAGGAAAAAATGTTCCTTTCACGATGAGCGACACGCATTGCCGATAGGCGGGGATCCGACGTGGATTCCCGCCAATACCAGGCACTGCGTTTGGTATGAATCCTGAACGGGAACTCCACGCCAATTTTTAAAGACAAAAACGGCGTGGGTTCCCCCTCCAGGGGCATACCAGGCCCTTGGGTCTGGTCTGGATTTGAAGGGGAACCCTACGCCGAAAAATCGGCGTGGGGGTCCCCCTCAAGATCCAAACCAAACCTTATCCGAGCACGCAACCTGGCAGGCCGCAGGGGAAGAGGGGGGGACGATAGCGGCCCCCCTCCCTCCTGAACCGTACCAGGTCACATGCCCTCAACATGGGGGGTTTGGTGCTCTGGGGCAGGGGGGCGACCTGCGGCCCCCCCACCCCAGAGCACCCTGCCCCCATGTTGATGAGGACAGGGCCTCTTCCCGACAACCCTGGCCGTTGGTTGTCGGGGTCTGCGGGCAGGGGGCTTATCGGAATCCGGGAGCCCCCTTTAATAAGGGGCCCCCAGATACCGGCCCCCCACCCTATGTGAATGAGTATGGGGTACATCGTACCCCTACCCATTCACCTGGTGGAAAATAAATGGAAATAAAAACACAACACAGTTTTTAAAAGTATTTTATTGCACCGCTGGCGTCTTCTTCCCTCTTCTCCTCCTCGATGTTGACTCGTCGCTTCCTCTCGCAATAATGGTAAATCTTCGGTCCGCAGAGATTAATATAGGCTTCACATGACGTCACAGTCACATGCTCCAGGGCACAGGTGCACATGACGTCACAGTCACATGCTCCAGGGCACATGTGCCCCTGAGCATGTGACTGTGACGTCATGTGAAGCCTATATTCATCTCTGCGGACCGAAGATTTACCATTACTGCGAGAGGAAGCGACGAGTCAACATCGAGGAGGAGAAGAGGGAAGAAGAAGCCAACGGCGAAGAAAGAACCGGAGAACGCGGCGACGACACCGGAGAGCGGGAGAAGAACCGGAGAGCGGGAGAAGGAGAAGTCGACGGAGAAGACCGGGCCTCCGTTAGCAAAAGAGCTAAAAAGAAGTTAGCGGAGGCCCGGCAGAAGAAAGAACCGGAGAACGCGGCGACGACACCGGAGAGCGGGAGAAGAACCGGAGAGCGGGAGAAGAAGAAGTCGACGGAGAAGACCGGGCCTCCGTTAGCAAAAGAGCTAAAAAGAAGTTAGCGGAGGCCCGGCAGAAGAAAGAACCGGAGAACGCGGCGACGACACCGGAGAGCGGGAGAAGAACCGGAGAGCGGGAGAAGAAGAAGTCGACGGAGAAGACCGGGCCTCCGTTAGCAAAAGAGCTAAAAAGAAGTTAGCGGAGGCCCGGCAGAAGAAAGAACCGGAGAGCACGGCGACGACACCGGAGACCCCCGAAGTCGGAAGAAGACCTCCGGAGCGGTGCAATAAAATACTTTTAAAAACTGTGTTGTGTTTTTATTTCCATTTATTTTTCACCAGGTGAATGGGTAGGGGTTCGATGTACCCCATACTCATTCACATAGGGTGGGGGGGGCCGGTATCTGGGGGCCCCCTTAATAAAGGGGGCTCCCGGATTCCGATAAGCCCCCCGCCCGCAGACCCCGACAACCAACGGCCAGGGTTGTCGGGAAGAGGCCCTGTCCTCATCAACATGGGGGCAGGGTGCTCTGGGGTGGGGGGCCGCAGGTCGCCCCCCTGCCCCAGAGCACCAAACCCCCCATGTGGAGGGCATGTGGCCTGGTACGGTTCAGGAGGGAGGGGGCCGCTATCGTCCCCCCCTCTTCCCCTGCGGCCTGCCAGGTTGCGTGCTCGGATAAGGGTCTGGTTTGGATCTTGAGGGGGACCCCCACGCAGTTTTTTCGGCGTAGGGTTCCCCTTCAAATCCAGACCAGACCCAAGGGCCTGGTATGCCCCTGGAGGGGGAACCCACGCCGGTTTTTTCTTTAAAAATTGGCGTGGAGTTCCCGCTCAGGATTCATACCAAACGCAGTGCCTGGTATTGGCGGGAATCCACGTCGGATCCCCGCTCAATACAGTGTCGCGTCTCCTCGCTATTGCAGCGAGCGCGACACGTGTCGCCACCCTGCTGCCGACATCTCGGCACTCCTGTCGCCGAGAATCTCGGCGATGGGAGCGCGATAGAAACACAATATCGGCGGCACCTACTGTATTCCTCCATGGATTTTTGTTCAGGCAAAGACAGGGCATAGGTCCTTCCTTTGGGAAGAGGTGCTCCAGGAATCAATTTGATTGCACAGTCAAAAGAACGATGTGGAGGTAAAACCTCTGCCTTTTGCTTGCAAAATACATCTGCAAACGCATGGTATTCATGAGGCAAGGTAGGTGGGACGGCCACGGAAGCCAACATACAAGCAGAAAGTCTTTTGGGTTGAGACAAACAGTTTGAATGACAGAACGACCCCCAAGAGGTTAGTTCTGCATTTTCCCAATCAAAAGAAGTGTTATGTTGTTGTAACCATGGGTAACCAAGGATAACAGGCAGAAGTGGAGAATCAATAAGAGACAAGACAACTTCCTCTTTGTTGAGTACGCCTACCTGAAGGGTGATTGTCATAGTCTCAAATTTTACAATGCCATCTCCCAAGGGTTGTCCATTCACGGTGGTAATGTTCAGGGGTCTAGATTTTGGAACAAATGGGATATTATTTTTTTTAGCAAAAGTGTAGTCCAAGAATATACCAGCAGCTCCAGAATCCATAAAAGCCTCACAGGAGACAAGTTTAGAGGGTAAATGGATAATTGCAGGAATGGTAATCTTGGTCTTGGAGGATATACATGTAAGGTCTAAGCCAGCTCCTCCAACACTGGTTAGACCCTGCCTTTTACTGGACGGGAAGGGCAGACAGATAATAAATGTCCTTTAAGTCCACAGTATAGGCATAGGCCCAATGCATGCCTCCTTTGTTTCTCAGACTCAGTTAGGTGGAGACGGCTTACATCTATGGGTTCCTCAGGTGCCTGGGGTTCCACTGAGATTTCAGGTTCTGGCTGAGGTGGTGCTTGGAAGTTAGGGGCCAAGCGGTAAACTGGCCTAGGAAACTTGCGAGTTCTAAGTCTCTCTTGGCACCTTTCATGATACTGGACATCCAGACGAACACAGAGCTCTATGAATTTCTCTAGGTCTTCTGGGGAATCCTTATAGACTAATTCGTCTTTGATGCGATCTGTAAGACCTTTTCAGAAGGCTGCACGTAATGCCCTTGAGTCCCAAGTAGTCTCAGCAGCAAGGGTACGAAACTCAATAGCATATTGTGCCACAGACCTGGTGCCTTGTTGCAGGTCCAAGAGTGAGTACTCAGCTGCAGAAGCTCTATCTGGCTTGTCAAATACAGTCTGGAGAGAAGCCAGAAATTTGTCAGCATCTTGCAGCACAGGATCATTGCGTTCCAGATAAGGAGAGACCCAGGCCAGGGCCTTCCCCTTTAACAAGGAAATTACAAAAGTCACTTTGGCAGACAAAGTGCTAAAGGTCCCAGGGTTGTTGCGGAAATGCAAACGGCAAACATTTAAAAAGCCTCTGCAGTCCTCAGTATCACCACCAAATTTGTCAGGCAAGGGAAGTTTGGGTGGTACAGAAGAGGCGGGTTGGATTGTAGCAGGAGTAGGATCCGGAGTCTGGACCGTTGCAGAGGAAGCAGGCAAACAAGATTTAAGCATAGTACAAAGTTCATCTAACTTGGCATCCAGGGAAGAAAGATGCTGTTCATGAGCTCCAATCAATTGTCCCTGATGTGAAATCGCCTTAACAATCTCAGCAGGGTCCACTGTCATTGTGGCCCGTTTGTAATGTAAGGTACCTGTGATAGATAGTGTCCGAAGTGGAACTTGTGTGCTGAGGATTCAGGCGAAACGTAGTCAGGCAGATTAGGTTGGCAACAGATCAGGCAAAACGGTACACAATCAAAATCCAGAGAGTGGTCAGGCAGGCAAAGGTCATACACAAGCTGGCAGTGAAGTACAAAATCAGCAGGCTATGGAGTAGTCAGGAATTCAGGCAGAAGTTCAACACGAATATCAAGATCAAAAAGCAGTTACAACACCCAGGGAGTTATTCCACACAAACGGGTGCTGAGAGATAGCATCACTTCCTTTTTATGGGCTGCTTTGATAGAAAATTGTCCACAGCTGGCAGCAGGTTGGGTTAGTGAGTCCAAGGTAATGCTTAATACTGAAAGGACATTTCTAAAAGTCTAGATCTGCTCTGTAGCACAACAGGTAAGGCTGCAGTTGTGGGACCATGAAGATCCCGGTTCAAATACACCCAGATACATGACAATGCTATCCTGGGCCCATACACACCTAGCCTAGTCATTTAACAATGTATTTTGTCAGCTCCATTGTAGTGCTTTACCCCCCCCCCCTAAAATGTCTACAAATGTTTTTGTTCTCATTAAATTCAGACAGAGTGGCAGAGGCTTTTTTTGGAGCGCCCAAACTCAACTAGAACCCCCTCCCCCCCTAAAAAGTCTACAAACATTTTTGTTCTCATTAAATTCAGGCAGAGTGGCAGAGTTTTTTATTTGGACTGCCCAAACTCAGATAGAACCCCCTCCCCCACTAAAGTTTTTCCAATGGGCCATCAGAGGGGGTGAGGAATCTGATAATTGGACCTTATATTTTTGTCTTTAAGTACTCCTTAAAATAAATGTTATACTGATGTTGGTCAAGAATGTTTTTGTGTAATTTGCTTGCAATGTTATGTGCAAATGTACTATTTTTTTTCTGGCTTGACTCTGCAGTTTCCTTCAACACCACAGGAATGGCAGACTGTGGCTTCCCAATTTGCCCAGTGGTGGGGCTTCCCCAACTGCGGAGGGGCAATAGACGGGAAGCACGTCCGCATCGTGCCACCACCCCATTCGGGGTCTTACTATTTTAATTATAAAGGTTTTAATAGTATAGTGTTGATGGCGGTGGTATCGGCACAGCATGAGTGTGGACCTGGGGAAGAATGGCCAGATGTCGGATGGTGGAGTTTTCTCACAGACAGAGTTTGCCCAACGTCTCCAGACTGGTGGCCTGGCATTGCCACCTGATGAAGACAATGTTGAGGGCCTTCTGTTCGTTTTTATCGCTGATGAAGCTTTCGGCTGGGACCACACCTGATGAGGCCATTCCCCCTGAGGACCCTCACCCCGGAGAGGAGGGTTTTTAACTACCGGCTGACCAGAGCCCGAAGGGTTGTTGAGAATGCCTTCAGGATAATGGCCACCCGGTTCCGCCTGTTTCTGACAGCAATACATATGGCGGAATACAAACTGAATCATATAATCTTCAGCTGCTGCATATTGCACAACTTTTTAAGGAAACATTCCCCAAATTATGTTGCCACAGTTGGGCCTGAGGCAGGACTTTCGAAGGAATCCCCTGATGGGCCTGGATACTGGCCATACTGGCTTGCCCCCCAAAGTGCCCGTGAAGTGCACCAGAAATATTGTGATTATTTTACTGGTAGGGGGGACATTGCTATGCCAGACAATGTCTAATCTTTTTTTATTAATTAAAAAAATAAAATCTGATAAAATCTTGAATTTTCTTTATTGCTTTGTGTTTCTTTTAGCTGTCTCCTATGTTTTCCTAGTGCACTTGTAGTGCCAAGTGGATTTTCCTTTAGTAAATAACCCCCATTGTTACTGTAAACACCAAATTACTTCAAAAAATGGTATTGAGCATTGAAAGAAGAAGCCACACATTGTTGATTCGAAAACTTTGTTTTACTCTGTGCACATTCACATCGGCATTCATAAATTTTGGGGTAAATTAAACATTATGTTTTTAAACAATTTTTACATATTTATTTTTTTGGTATAAACAGGCATGTTTCAAACCATAAAACATATCCAACTCTGGAACTTACAAAGTTCAACCTTAAAAAACTGAAGGCAATATCAGACAGTATAGTGCGTAAAAAAGGTGTTGCTGTTGCCTTCATAAGATGGGGTGATGTCACCCCTGAAAAAGCCAAATTTTGAAGATGCACGCACATTGAGAGGCAAAATAGGGATTTCCCTCCTGATCCCATGCCTAATGTCAACATGTGCTATCTCCCATCATGGGGGATCAATGGACGTGTTTTGGGGGTGCAACCCCTTCCTCTCACCTACTTGAGTTGCGAGGAAGGGGTTTCACCCACAAAACACGTACATTGATATCCCCTGATGGGAGATAGCACATAATGACATACTGTGTGCATCTTCAAAATTTTGCTTAGACAATTCTAATTAGAGAAATGGGAAGTTAGTCCCCAAAAATGTAAAATGGTGGCATTTTGAATCTATTTAGATTCTCCCCAAAACATCAATCATGTTCTTAATTTGTTGGTCAAAACAATTGAGTTTATTCCTTATGATGTCTATTTCCCGACTCAAAACCATGAGCTCCTGGATTAGGATTTGTGCACTTGCACTGGAGAAATTAGTTTCTTCTTCAACAACCACCACATCACCTTAAAAAACAAAAACAAAACACCATGTATTATAAATATGCAGGCTACATCTATTTCCTGAAGCTGTGGTGACAGACACTGACCTGTTGTGGTGGCAATTTCGCCCACTTCTTCTTTTCAATAATTTTTATTGAGTTTTGTCATAAAAAGAAACACAAACATTGACAGCAAAACAGAAGATACACTGAATTGTCACTAAGAATGCAAAGTTGTATATAGGTAATTTTACATACAAAACTATTATAATGAGTCCATAGATGGATGGAGTCTTAAACTAGTTGTTATCTACTGTACCGCCTCCGCACTCCAGACACCCCGAATGGGGACTAACTGTGCCCAGAGCTATATTAGTTTACTATCTAAATTGTAAAGCACAATTGTATTTCAATAATTCCGTTGGACAACTCATGACCACATAACAGAAAAGTAAAATAACATAAAAGAAAGAAAAACATTAACCAAAAACAACATGTACCAGACAGGACTGCAAATGATCACTTATTCACTAGGATAGGACACTATCCAGGCCTCCCAACAAGGTTTAAATTTAGTTAGAGTATGATTCCTGACAGCAAATTATCTTTCATAAACATACTGTTGTTTAACTCTAGATATGACTTCAGATACATTAGGGGCATTCAAGGATTTCCATTTGGCAGTAATCGTTAATTTTGCTGCTATCAGAATGTGCGTAATCACTGGTCTGAAGATTTTAGGCACCAGGTGAATACCTATGCTCAATATAGCCAACAGTGGAGACGGTAAAATAATCAGACCCGTAACTTTGGTGATTAATGAGAACACTGACTTCCAAAAGCTCCTTACAGCCTTACATGTCCACAATATGTGCATTATACCTCCTTTTTTTCCGCACTCTCTCCAGCAACTAGGCGAGGAGTTGGAATATATTTGTGCTAGCCTCACAGGTGTCAAATAGGATCTATATATGACCTTCAGTATCAGTTCCCAGTGGTTCGCACAGTGCGAGTAACAATAGTACGATTGTATAGCACTCTGCCACTCCCCCTGTGAGAATGGAGTCCCCAGGTCTTTCTCCCAATTTATCATGTTAGTGGTCTTCTTAAAAGCTCCCCCATATTGCAATGTGGAGTAAAACTTTGACAGGCCTTTAGCCCCGTCGCCGCAAGACTCCAAATATGTCCACGTCTCTCTATGTACGATATAGGAAATGTCCGGGTTTTTATCATGGAAGTGAGCAAGTCTGCATAAAGAAAATGAAGCCAGCTCCTGTCGTCTAGCTAATACCTCCTTATAGGTTAGAATACCTTTACCCACCCATGGTTTAATATCTAAGTCACGGATAAAATAGTCATAGAGTTCCAGAGGGAAGTCTCTTCAACATTCCAGTATCTCTGGGGGTATTGTAGTGTGTAATTTTCTCCATGCTAACAGGGTTGCCTCTATAGATGGACACGTTCTGTAGTGAAGAGTCATATGGGTCAAGCTCGACAACAGCAAAGCAGGCAACGATTTGTTGCCCACCACACTCCTCTCAATCTGAACCCACAATTTATCGGTGGTCAGGTCAAACCACGTTTTAGTCTGGTCAAGGCGTGCTGCATAACAGTAGTGACTAAGGTTGGGAAAATGTATACCACCATTTTTTTTGTGCCTCCCCAATACGGGATATGAGATCCTTGCCATCTCCCCCCCCCCCCACACACACACCAATTGCCTAAATAGCTTATCTACATCAGTGAAAAATCTCTCAGGTACTGCTATTGGGATTGTTCTAAAATAATAGATTATCTTTGGTAAAACAATCATTTTCAGCGCTGCAACCCTCCCCACCCACGACAGTTCAAACGTAGAGATATGATGAATATCTTGTTTAATTGTACCAATCAGCTTAGGATAATTGGCTTCATAAGTAGATGATGTTGGGGATGCCAAAGTGACCCCCAGGTATGCTAAATTACAATGTCCTCGATATGCCTATGGGTAGGATAGAGGATTTAGTAGAATTTAATTTGTAATAGGATACTGACCCAAAGGTGTCTTGTAGCCTTTCCAGGGAAGCAGCCGGGTCTGTCAAAGTTAGTACTACGTCGTCTGCAAACAATCCAATCATGTGGGAGTAACCTCCCACATCAATGCCAGACACAGAGTCGCAGGATCTAATGGCCTCCGCCAGAGGCTCCATCATTAATGTAAAGATCAACGGAGTTAGGGGACACCCCTGGCGGGTACCATTAGTGATGTTGAACGTGTCAGATAACACATTTGAAGTGAATACTCTAGCCGATAGTTTAGTGTAAAGCGCCATGATTGCTGAATAGATAAAGCCAGTTATCCCAAACCTTTGCAAGGTCACCCCCAGGAACCCCCAATGCACCCTGTCAAACGCCTTTTCGGCATCCAAAGTCAGGATTACAGTGGGGGCCCCGCGAACTTCTGCAACATGTAACAAATTATACAGTCTCCGGGTGCCATCAGGGGCTTGACGCCCTTTTACAAACCCCACCTGGTCTGATTTGACCAGCTGGGGAGTTACAGTAGACAACCTGTTAGCTATAATCTTTGCATATATTTTCAAGTCCGTATTGAGTAACGAGATAGGCCTAAAGTTTTGAGGACAATCTGGTCTCTTCCCCGGTTTAGGCAGAGCCTGCAGCATTTCCTCAGGAAAAGAGACAGTAGAGGCAGCAAAAGTAAACATCTTTTGTAAATCTGGGGATAGAATATGTGCAAAGGTCTGGTAATATTCAGCAGAGAACCCATCGCTACCAGGGGACTTATGCTTTGGGAGTGCTTTTATGGTTGCCATTATCTCTTTTTCTGTGACCGGTGCATTAAGGGAATCCAGGGCTTCTGCACTTAATTTGGGTAAGTTAACTGAGGTCAGGAACTGATTTATTTGTTCATCACTAGGTTGTAGGGTAGTGGGATCTTTATTTAGATTATATAAATCTCCATAGTATTTCTGGAATGCGTTAGCAATTTTATGGGGATGGTAAACTGCTTGCCCTGTATGGGGATCAGTAATAGAATTAAATTTAGAGTTTTGTTGCCTCTTCCTAATGTAATTGGCCAACAGTTTGCCCGCTTTGTTCCCATGGGAATAGTATGTTGCTTTAAAGCAATTTAGGGAAGCACAGATTTGTTTATGGCAATCATCATGCCTCTTTTCTTCTTTGGGGATCAAGCATGAAAAACATGTGGGAATAGGGCATCTGAGCATTTAGGTCGTTTGTCCCGGGCAAAATGGGTCTCTTGAATACAGATAATGTCTCCCTTGAGCGTTTTCGCTTCTTTCCACATGAGCCTACTTTTATATGGGCTGTTTAGTCCATGTGCATTAAGTGATATCACCTTAATAGTCATAGTCAATATCCTGGGGTAATGATAAACAATTCAAGCAGAAACTGATATTAATGTGTAATGACTCACCGTGGCCTGTAGGTGGTAGTATAGGATAAGGAATGAGAGGATGAGCACAGAAATCCTTATGCAAGATGAGGAGATTAGAAGTCATACTTGGAACACAGAAGAGAGGTTCATCACAGTTTGCTGGTACTTGAAAAAAATAAAAGAGAACAAGAAAAAACAAACAAGAACAAAAAGTAAAAAAAGTGAAACATGTCACTAAATGCGAAATCTTTCGCTTCAATACAGTGGGGGGTAAATTCTCCCCAGCAACCTAATTCAGGTAAAGGAATGTGAGGTAGTGCTCAATCCTATTACTTATCAACATATTCATTTCCCAGTTAGACTTTCTGCCACTCAGAGGAGATCTTTTGGTGATTGAAAATGCAAGGAGAATCTCCCTCCTCTGCTGGGAGAAGCTGCCATTGTCTGGCTAACTTTAATCCATACTCCAGGTTAGAAATAGCGTAAGTTTTGTTCTCTCTGGTTATAATTATTTTCGTTGGGAACCCCCATGTATAGGGTAACTTATTGTTTTGGAACAACTTGGTCAGTGTAGCAAGGTTCCTTCGAGCCTGCATAGTATGCTGCGATATGTCTGAGAACACAGAAACGTCTGCGTACGGGTCAGGCAGATGGGAATTCTTCCTGCTGAACCTCATTATGTCCTCTTTCACATGGAAGAAGTGGATGCGTGCTATTACATCTCTCTACGCTTTGTCAGGTAGATGTTTAGATTTAGGTAAACGGTGTGCCCGATCTACCACCACCTCCCTCTCAGGCTTATCCGACAGCAGTGCAGAGATAAATTCATGTACATAGATCCTGAGGTCTGCTGGCTGAATGGATTCTGACAACCCCCTCAGCTTCACATTGTTCCTCCTTGCGCGGTCCTCTAAGTCCGCCATCTTGCTTTTAATTGCTAAGATTTCCTCCTCTGCTCCATTGTGTGCATCCACCAGCTTTTTATGGGCGGTAGCAAATTCCCACATTTTATCCTCCGCATGAGACACCCTCTCCCCAATGGCTGTTAGTTCGGCTTTCAGCTGGGTTGTACATTCCAGCATGTCTCTATGGAGTGAGCCCCTTAATGTGACCAGCATGTCCTTCATCATAGTATCAGTCAGGGGCTGGCCCAGGGTGGGGAAATCATGGAGCTGTTCATTGAACTCTTTGGTACTATCTTGTGAAGTGTCATGGCCCCCAAGCTCACCTGGATATCTGTGTTCCGCCGATCGTTTTTTGCGTAGCTTTCTGTGGGCTATGAACTGGAGATGCTGCGGGAGAGGATCTGCTGCTGTTACCGGGAGATGAAGCCTGGAACTTAAGATCCTTTTTAGGGGCTCCGCCGCAGCTTTGGCCGCGCCGCGTGTCATGGGCTGCACCGCCATATTGAGGGCTTTGCTCATCCGCTAGGCTGAAGAAGTCCGTGAGCTTCCTCGGGGCTCTCTCTGGTTTTCTTTTATGCATAGTGGTATCAGGAGGTAGCTGGAGATATAGGCTATCGATATTTTCTCACGATGCCTTTCTATGTTGCTGTAGGTCGCTGGATGGGTCTGGATACTCCAGGAGCTCTCTCCTCATGCTGCTATCTCCTCGGCTGCTGGCCACGCCCCCTTCGCCCACTTCTTCCACCTCATCATCCTCCACCTCTCCTTCCTCCACATCTTCATCTTGGGGTTCTCTCTGGTCCCCTTCTTTAGGAGGTGTGGGGTTCCTGGTGTCCTCTGAGTGGTATCCTCCAAGTCTTCACTCCCCTATGAGAATGAAACAAAAGGTATACTTAGCACACAGATATTTGAGGCCAGATATAGGAATATGAAACATTGCCTGAAAGTGGGGTACAATTGTGTGTTTTGGCAGAGTTTCAAGCTGAAGTCATGATTTTTCCCTTACCAAAGCTGGAATACTTACCTTTTTTGGGACAAGTTTCACACATGGAGACACCCCAAGTATCCACTGGAGCACCTATGTGGGACACCCTAAAAAGGTTGTTCTGGTGTCCCACACTAGACCAGATGTGTAAACAGCTGCTGAGTGTCCTCTCCTTTACACTGAATCAAGCTTGCCTTTCATTCTTGTTTACAAACACATCTAGAAAACAATGTTCTATTTTTTTTTTAGAATACAAATAGGCATTATCAAATAAAAATGAGGAAGTTGGATGGTTTCCAGAAAACAGATTATTGGGTCTCCCAGTCCCGGATAATGATAAAAGGAAAGAGGGGGGTGAAAAGAGAGCAAGCTCTCAAAACAATAGGGATTATAATGGGAGACACCAGTACTGTTTAGAAGGTGAGCACAAAAGACAAGATTATATTGAAAAATATAAATTTTTAATACATCATTAAAATACAATTCATAATTTTACAAAGACCGTGAAAGAGTTTGGAAAACAAGATACTTGATTGTGCATCTAGCCAACATGTTTCACACAGTTGTGCTTCATCAGGGCCTTGCACTCATCTTTTGTTTCCTCTGGTCTGTACAGGACATAAAAATATGTCATTAGTATCAAATAATTAGGGTAAATAAATACAGCAAAGTTGCATAGTTTCATCATTACATAATGTAATATTGCATAAATGTTAGCAGTGAAAACTGCTAGGTGCTTACCCATTCAGAAGGAGTCAAATGTATCACACACCACTTGAAAAGGATGCACCTATGCCAATAGGACAGCCACCATCATTGGTCTGGTGAAAGTCAGAATCACCAGGTAGGTAAATGAGGATGTTAGACCATTTCGCCAGACAATAGTGTTCTAAAAGGTCCAAAATTGCATAATGAGGGTAAAGTAATTTAAAGTGGAGTTCCACCCAGAATAATTTTTTTCCACTAAAAATCCTAAAAAAAATAGCAAAAAATGTTTTTTTATATACTCACCCGAAATACCCGTTGCTATGCGGAAGTCCGTAATCTGCCTCTTCCGGACCGCGGTCTGTTTTCTTCCCCATCCTCTTCTAGTGAATGGGGCGCACTGCTTTCTGGAAACTGTGTGTAATCCCAGAGAGCAGCCGCCCATTCACAAGTCGGCGCGAGACTCGCGCATGCGCAGTAGGAAACGGGCGGTGAAGCCGTAAGGCTTCACTTCCTGTTTCCCATTGTGTGGATGGTGGCGCGGGACCTGCACTGATCGAGGGATCGGCATCGGGGGGCAATCAGCGCGGGAGAGTAGGACAGGTCAGTGTCCTTATTAAAAGTCAGCAGCTACAGTGTTAGTAGTACAGTGATTCTGACTTTCACCAGGCCAATAATGGTGGCTGTCCTATTGGCATAGGCGCATTCTTTTCAAGCGGTGTGTGATACATTCGACTCCTTCTGAATGGTTGAGCACCTAGCAGTTTTCACTGCTAACATTTATGCAATATTACATTATGTAATGATGAAACTATGTAACTTTGCTGTATTTATTTATCTTAATTGTTTGATACTAATGACATATTTTCATGTCCTGTACAGACCAGAGGAAACAGAAGATGAGTGCAAGGCCCTGATGAAGCACAACTGTGTGATACATGTTGGATAGATGCACAATCAAGTATCTTGTTTTCCAAACTCTTTCACGGTCTATGTAAAATTATGAATTGTATTTTAATGATGTATTAAAAATTTATATTTTTCTATATAATCTTGTCTTTTGTGCTCACCTTCTAAACAGTACTGGTGTCTCCCATTAAAATCCCTATTGTTTTTAGAGCTTGCTCTTTTTTCACCCCCCCCCTCTTTCCTTTTAGGCATTATCAAATGTTTTTTACCTGTTTCTGCCCAAAATATTGTATTTTGTGGGCAAACAATGTTTACTACGACCGATTACTTTGGCCACTAACCTGAAAGTTAATAAAAGCACATGGAGCAACATGCAAGTAATAATACTAATCATAAGAACAGAGGAGGAATACTTACTTTTTGCAAGCATTTTATTGATCCTTCTGTACTGGTCATGCTCCCTCAGTTTCAGGTCTGACCAGCGTTTCATCAGCTGCTCCTTGGATCGTCGTACCTCAAAATTCCTGTGCAGACTTATCACAACTTTAGTCATGATCTTGGCCTTTCTCACATTAGGGTTTGTGTACGGCCCAAGCTTCCCATCATAATCCCTCCTCTTCAAGATGTCCACCATCTCCACCAACTCTGCAAAGGACATATTTGAGGCCTTATATCTGCTCCTGGATCATGACGTTTCTGGCTCTGGGCTTTCCTCGTCATTATTGTAATTAACATGCACCTGCTGTGTCTCCGCCATGTCGTCTCCCACTGCGCGCGGAAAGAGAAGGGGCGGGGAATATCCTGGAATGTACGTCAGGGACGGGCGACGCGGGCGGAGTTTCACGCATGCGCAGTGTATATAAAACTAACACCCATGTGTCGTAACTACGTTCTGTGTGTGGAGGAAGGAGGAACGGAACTTACGAGCATTCTAACGAAGGTAAAATTGGGGCATCAGTGGCCTATCCTGCTTCAAGAGTGATGCCGCGTACACACGACCGCTTTTCTCAACGAGAAAAACTGCATTTTTTTTTCCGCCGAGAAAAACGATCGTCTGTGGGCTTTATGTCGTTTTTCTCGTTGAGAAAAACGGCATAAAAAACGACGTGAAAAATTAGAACATAAATTTTCTCGTCGTTATTTCCAGCATTTTTTTCCGCGGCAGTTTTCCCATAGGGAAACACTGCCGCGGAGCCCACAGACGGACGTTTTTCTCGTCAAGAGAAAAAATGACGGGAAAAACGACCGTGTGTAGGGAACCAAGCGGTTCCCTCGTTTTTCCTGTCATTATTCACGGCGGTTTTTTAACCGCCGTGAATAATGATTGTGTGTACGCGGCATGAGGCATATATTGGGATAAAATTATGACAGTTTAGGCTGACCTAGTGTTTTTGTCTTGTGTTTTATCTTGCAGAAAAAATGCAGCACTTTAAGGACCCAGAATTCCTCACAGCTTTTATTGACAGATACAGGGAGATGAGGAATTTATGGGAACTTAAACATGATTTATATCATAATTGAGTAGTAAGGAGGGCAACGATGGAGAAATTGCTCGAGTCATGATCTTGACCTTTGTCCAGACACAGATCCCCGAGGCAGACATCGAGATGTTGGTTAATAAAATAGCTAACTTGAGGAATATGTATAAGAAAGAGTACAATAAAATCCACAAATCCTGGAAATCAGGAGTACTGTAGCAGCATCAAAAGTGTATGTACCCAAGCTGTGGCATTTCAACAGACTGCGTTTTCTTGACGACCAACTTGAAGCCAGGGAATCTCTTTCTAGCCTTCCCTGCAGCCTTCTCTCCACCTTTCCCTTCACCCCAGCAGAGGGTGACGAGAAGCAACCTGGCCATGACATCCTGGAGGAATCAGATCTGAACATCTGGAGCAAGGTATAGTATTTTGATACATATTTATTGCCCTATAATTATTGTTGGCAACTAGATGTTAGTATTGACAAATTAATGATTAATCAAAAACTGTTTTACATATGAATAGACAGTAGTGGGCAAAAAAGATTGGGACAAGAATGAAAAATGCTGGGGTCAAAATGATAGTCTTTTCTATTTATTTACATTCAATTTGCAACAGTCATGAGCTGAAAATTATGCGTGATTGATGAACGAAAAACTAAAACTATGTCCCTTTTTCATACACAGGATGATATCAGCCAGGATGAGAGTCAGAAATGTGGCAGGCAGTAGGAGGCAGGGGTGAGTGTCAGCCAGGAGGTGGCCGGGCCCAGTGTCAGGCAGGATTTGGCCGGGCCCAGTGGCAGGCAGGAGGTGGCCAGGCCCAGTGGCAGCACCCAATCGCAGGTGCCTTCCCTCTGTCTTAGCAAAAAAAGGCCCAGGAAGGTGAGACACACGGAGGAGGAAGCACTGTGCCTGATTAGGGAGGCAAGTGAGGTCCTCAGAGCCCCCCCCCCGACGCTGAAGAGGCCTATGGCTGCTATGTGGCCACTAGACTGGCGAAAGTGGAGGAGGGCCAACGCATCTTCTATGAGGGGATTATTGGTCAGGCCCTTTAGAAGGTGGTGAGGGGCCAGCTGACAGCAGGGTTGCCAGCTTTCAGTAAATTTATGAACAGTTTGTAAAATCTGTACTTTTTGCATCTGTCCATGAATGTCCATTACGGACACGTAGGCTGCATGTTCATAACTGACATTCACGGACAGATGCAACAATTATGGATTTTACAAACTGTTTGTAAATATACTGAAAGTTGGAGGGAACGCTGCAGGGAGTCATGGAGGGAACGCTGCAGGGAGGCGTGGAGGGAACGCTGCAGGGAAGAAAAATAAGTGATTTCCTGGCTTCAGTCTGGTCTGACAGAAGACGCAGTCTGTTGTAGTACCACAGCCTGGGTACATATATGTCATCTGATGCTGCTCCTGATTTCTGGGATTTCTGGACCAGATTGTGCTCCCTATTATATGGACTCCTCAAGATAGCTATTTTATTTTCCACACACTTGATGTCTGCCTTGGGGTCCAAAGGCTTGGCAAATTTAAGCACTTTATCGTTGCCTTCCTTTTTATTTTGTTACCCAGAATAAATGGATATTTGATTTACTTAAAATACTTGCCTATGTGTTAAGTCATGTGACATGACGACACGCGTTAAGGAATAGCACAGATACACCGACAGCTGCAGGAGAGGAGACGAGCTCGGTGCTCGTAGGAGACTGTCATTCGTTTTACATCATGAGATGTGAGTGTTTTCTACTGTTTTAATAAATGCCCTAGTGGTTACAGACCTATACCATGTGCACCTTATATTTTTCACACATGTTCTATTGGCACTCTGTGGTTGCTGCAAGCCCAAGGACCGTATGATTGATACCATCACAGCCTGCAACATATACGAGCGCGGTGTTCGTAGGATTGTTGTCCACGCTCACCAATTTCAAGTGAGTGTGAGAATACATCTTTGGCCACTCGTTTGCTGGACCCACAGAGTCACGCTATTTATTTATTTTCGTTTGTGTATTTTCATGCATCCATGTGAGTGAGATCACACTTTCATGCAAGGCTGTTGCACCATTGTCCATACTAGGAATCCCAGTTTATGCTGTTCCATCCCAGCGGGGAGGTAAGCTGCTTGTGAGCACTGGGTGGATTTGCACTGAAGTTTTTTTCTTTTTCAAGTACCTCAACGGATGATGGGACTTATTACACATTGGACTTTCTGATATTATTTACAGCAACAACTTTTTCTGGAGGATTTAACTGTTTGTTGTTTTTTTGGCATATATATTTTTTTGTCCAAATTTTTGCCATTGCAGAGACTCATTGTCTGGCTATACATAATATATGCACAAGTTTATCCATTCATTCATTGCTTTGATTGTCACCAGGGATGAGCCGAACACCCCCCTGTTCGGTTCGCACCAGAACCTGCGAACAGACAAAATGTTCGTGTGAACTTTAGAACCCTATTAAATACAATGGACTCGAACGTTCGAAATCTAAAGTGCTAATTATAAAGGTTTATATGCAAGTTATTGTCCTAAAAAGTATTTGGGGACCCGGGTCCTGCCCCAGGGGACATGTATCAATGCAAAAAAAGTTTTAAAAACGGCCGTGTTTTCGGGAGCAGTGATTTTAATAATGCTTAAAATGAAAAAATAAAAGTGAAATATTCCTTTAAATTTCGTACCTGGTGGGTGTGTATGATATGCATGTAAAGTGGCGCATGTTTCCCGTGCTTAGAACTGTCCCTGCAAAAAATGTCATTTTTGAAAGAAAAAAAGTCATTTAAAACTCACTCGCGGCTATTAATGAATTGTCAGCTCCCGGCAATACATACAAAAGTCATTGATAAAAAACAAACAAACGTTCCCCAAAATTCAATTACCAGGCCCTTCAGGTCTGGAATGGATATTAAGGGGAACCCCGCCGCAAATTTAAAAAAAATGACGTGGGGTTCCCCCAAATATCCATACCAGGCCCTTCAGATCTGGCATGGATTTTAAGGGGAACTCCACCCCAAATTTTAAAAAAAATGGCGTGGAGTCCCCCTAAAAATCCATACCAGACCCTTATCCGAGCACGCAACCTGGCCGGCCTCAGGGAAAGAGGGGGGGACGAGAGAGCGCCCCCCCCCCTCCTGAACCGTACCAGGCCACATGCCCTCAACATGGGGAGGATGTCCCCATGTTGATGGGGACAAGGGCCTCATCCCCACAACCCTTGCCCTTGCCCTTGCCAGACAAAAAATTGTCTGAACGCATCGGTCAGACGAACACCTTCTCCACCTTCTTTGACTGACCGAAGCTTCAGCAACACGTTGTCCAGGACCAGGAATTTGTAACCTCCCAGTCTCTGGGAATAGGTTGCACAGACCTTTCTGCAAGGCCTCCCGAAGATGTTTCATCCTCTGCTCCCTCTGCGATGGCAAGATAAGGTCTGCAACCTTACCCTTGTAACGTGGATCAAGAACGGTTGCCAGCCAGTAATGATCCCTCTCCTTGATAGCACGAATACGAGGATCCTTCCACAGGCTTTGCAGGATCAGGGAGGCCATGCAGCGTAGGTTTGCTGAGGCATTTGGTCATGAGTCCTCTGGGTCACTCAGGACGACATAATCCACAGCCACCTCCTCCCAGCCACGACAGGTCCATGGGTGTCTTGGGACTGTAATTCATCCCTTGAAGACTGCTGCTGATGCTGAGTGCTAGACTCCACCTCCATGCTGACACAATCCTCCTCCTCCTCCTCTTTCTGTGTGATAGGCGGGCCCCCAGGCACACTGTCTGGATAAAGGGGGCCTTGAGAGGTAAGGAAGTCCTTCTCTTCCTCCCTCTGTTCTGCCTCAAGTGCCATGTCCATTATTGCACGCAGCGTGTGCTTCAACAGGTGGACAAGAGGGACAGTGTCACTGATGCATGCACTGTCACTGCTCACCATCCTTGTGGCCTCCTCAAATGGTGCCAGGACAGTGCATGCACCCCGGATCATGACCCACTGGTGTGGCAAAAAAAAAACAAGCTCCCCTGACCCTGTCCTGGTGCCATATTGGCACAGATACTCATTGATGGCCCTCTGCTGCATGTACAGCTGCTGCAGCATGGCCAACGTTGAGATCCACCTGGTGGGCATGTCACAGATTAGGCGGTTCTTGGGCAGGTTAAATTCCTTTTGAGGTCAGCCAGCCGAGCACTGCCATTACATGACCGGCGAAAATGCACACAGACTTTCCTGGCCTGCCTCAGGACATCCTGTAAGCCCGGGTACCTGCCCAAGAACCGCTGCACCACCAAGTTAAGGATGTGAGCCAAACAGGGCACATGGGTCAGGTGTCCCTGTCGAGGGCAGAGAGGAGGTTGGTGCCATTGTCGGAAACTTTCTGGCTTAATCTGGCATGGCGTCAACCACCTCTGAGCCTGCCCCTGCAGATCTGACAGAATCTCTGCCCCAGTGTGGCTCCGCATGGCATCTCTTTGCCTGCGTACTTGAATAGCCCCTTGAATGCCTCTGGAGCACCGCTGGTTCCGAGGACAAAGCACAGGAAGAGGCCATGGAGGAAGAAGAAGAGGAGGGGGTGGAGGAGAGAGGTGGGTCAGAATCACCAGTAGTAGCATTTTGGAGGCGTAGTGGCGGAACAACCTTCAACACTAGTGCACCTTGTCCTGCATCCTTCCCAGCTGCCAGCAGAGTCACCCAATGCACTGTGAAAGATAGGTAACATCCCTGTCCATGCCTGCTGGACCATGAGTCAGCGGTAATATGCACCTTAACCCTGAACGCCCTGTCCAGCGAGGCCAAGACTTTGCCTTCCACATGCCGGTAGAGAGCCGGAATCGCCTTCCGTGAGAAAAAGTGGCGTTTGGGAACCTGCCACTGAGGAACCGCACATTCCACAAACTCACAGAAGGGGGCAGAGTCTACCAACTGAAAAGGCAGCAGTTGAAGTGCTAGCAATTTAGCCAAGCTAGCATTCAACCGCTGGGCATGTGGATGGCTGGGAGCGAACTTCTTTTGGCGATGCAGCAGCTGGGGCAGGGAAATTTGCCTGGTACAATCTGACGTTGGTGTACCGATAGCAGATTTCCCGCCGTACTTGGCTGTGACACACCTAATTCTACACCTTCAGTCCTCTCAGTGCAGGTTTCAGAGAGGACTGAATGTATAGCGGAGTTGGAGATTCCAGCTAATTAGGAGCAAGGAGAGGCCTGCTTTGTTCTTTGTTGTGGGTCTTTTAGGTGTGCTTGCCAATGAACTGCATGGCAGGTTGACATATGTCTGATCAAGCATGTGGTGCCCAAGCGGGTGATGTTTTGGCCATGCGAGATACGCCTGAGATATATGTTGCAAACAGCAGTGCTGCGATCAGATGCACTCCTCTCAAAAAAGGCCCACACCAAAGAACTTTTGGAATAACGCACAGAGACAACAGCGCCCTGCACATGCAGAGCTCTGTGGTGTGATGCTGTCGGTGTGCTGCCCTTAAGCTGGCCCCTGGAGGGCATCCTGCCTCATTGGAGATGTGCCTCCTCCTCCTCCTCTCTCCTATCAGGCACCCATGTAGAGTCCGTGACTTCATCATCCCCTCCCTCCTCATCACTGTAGCAAACCTGGCAGTATGCTGCAGCGGGGGGAACATGACTGCCAGATTGCTGTCCTTCTTGGGCACCCCCTCTGTCTGGGCTCACGTTACTGCCTTCCTCTAGCTGGGTACCATCATCGGAGCCTTCAAAACGCTGGACATCCTCCTGGAGCATGTACCCAACACTGTGGTCAAACTGTTCGGGGGACTCCTCAAGAGGACATGGTGGGGCTAAGGAAGGAGTGACTGATGCCATTGAGCCGAGGGAAGAGGCTGCTTTGGCAGCTGCTTTGCCAGACAAAGAGCCCTGAGCCTGGGTGAGAGAGAATAAGGAGGATGAGGACGGCTTGGTCATCCACTCTACCAAGTCTTCGGCATGTTGCGGCTCAACATGGCCAGCTGCCGAAAAAAACGACAAGCGTGTCCCACGGCCACGTGCTGATGAGGATGCACCGTATCCACGACCAGCACTGTTGCCTCTAGACACAGAGTCTGCTTGCCCTCTTTTATTGGCTTGTGACTGTCTGCCTCTCCTTGTTGTCCTTTCAGACATACTAATGGCCTGCAGGGAGATGTAGCTGCACAAAGCTGGGATGTTTATATATACTTATTATACTGCAGCTAGCAGAATCAACTGCCTGCCTGTAGTATTATTAGTATGAGAACACCAGCAATTGTCTTCAGTTAGCTTTAGTTGCACACTGTGCAGAGGACACAGTACACTAACTGAAAATACTGCATCTCTCTGCCTGTGGTATTTGTATGAGAACACCTGCAATTGTATTGAGGTAAGCTTTAGGTGCACACTGTGCAAAGGACACTAAAGCAAAATACTGCAGCTCCCTGCCTGTATTTGTATCAGAACACCAGCAATTGTATTGAGGTAAGCTTTAGGTGCACACTGTGCAAAGGACACTAAAGCAAAATACTGCAGCTCCCTGCCTGTATTTGTATGAGAACACCAGCAATTGTATTGAGGTAAGCTTTAGGTGCACACTGTGCAAAAGACACTAAAGAAAAATACTGCAGCTCCCTGCCTGTATTTGTATCAGAACACCAGCAATTGTAGGGAGGTAAGCTTTAGGTGGACACTGTGCAAAGGAAACTAAAGCAAAATACTGCAGCTCCCAGCCTGTATTTGTATCAGAACACCAGCAATTGTATTGAGGTAAGTTTTAGGTGCACACTGTGCAAAGGACACTAAAGCAAAATACTGCAGCTCCCTGCCTGTATTTGTATGAGAACACCAGCAATTGTATTGAGGTAAGCTTTAGGTGCACACTGTGCAAGGGACACTAAAGAAAAATACTGCAGCTCCCTGCCTGTATTTGTATCAGAACACCAGCAATTGTAGTGAGGTAAGCTTTAGGTGCACACTGTGCAAAGGACACTAAAGCAAAATACTGCAGCTCCCTGCCTGTATTTGTATCAGAACACCAGAAATTGTATTGAGGTAAGCTTTAGGTGCACACTGTGCAAAGGACACTAAAGAAAAATACTGCAGCTCCCTGCCTGTATTTGTATCAGAACACCAGCAATTGTATTCAGGTAAGCTTTAAGTGCACACTGTGCAAAGGACACAGTACACTAAGTGAAAATACTGCAGCTAGCACAATCACCTGCCTTCCTGTCAGTATAGAGAATAACAGGAACGGATCTAGCTAAACTGAATACAGCGTGTAAATATATATACAACACCTAGGATGCATATATATCCTCTACACACTGTACCTGCAGCTAACTGACTCGCCTGCCTGTCTCTCTCTCTATATCTTTCTTTTAACCAACGCTGCAACACACTACACAAGGCCGCCAAGCCAGCGGCCTTATATAGTGTGGGGCGTGTACCTACTCCTCTGAGCCATGATTGGCCAAAGCCACCCTGGCTTTGGCCAATTACTTTTCTCTGTACTTACGGCGCTGTGATTGGCCAAGCATGTGGGTCATAGTGCATGTTTGGCCAATCATCAGCCAGCAATGAACTGCGATGCCGCAGTGAATTATGGACCGTGGTGCGCAACTCGAATTTGGCGAGAACGGCCCATTATGTTCGAAATTTGGCGAACAGTCGAACAGACGATGTTCGAGTCGAACATGGTAGCAGTAAATTATGTCACACATGTAATTCTTATTACATGTGTGACATAATTTACTGCTACCAACTACTGAATGACATACACTATACAGAGATCGAGTTTGCAGTTGATGCGTGTTACCTTTTAATTGAAGGTAAGCGGCCATTGCACATGGTGGTATAGTTTGTCTCTTTTCTTGGATTGAGCACTGGACTATGTGATTGCTCATATTTCACTAGGATTGTTTGGAAGCACTAATAATCATTTTACCAAGAACTCTAATTATCGTGTTTATTAACATTTTTGCACTGGAATTTTGCAACACCATCTATTGTGGCTAATTTGTTTGACACTTACTATTTTATGTTTGCATTATGTTCTATTTAACTTTAGTACATTTATTAATATATATAATATAGTTCCCTTTGCTGTTTATTTAGGAATCATTGTTAGATTTAGCGCCACTCCATTAATATAATATTACCTTTACATAGACTATCCCTCTTCAGCCCATCATGAATGCTGCTGCCAGACTTATCCACCTTACCAACCATTCATTGTCTGCTACCCCTTTCTGTTAATCCCTCCTTTGACTTACTCTCACCTAACAAATAAAATTCAAAATGCTAACAACTTACAAAGCCATCCACAACTCTGCCCCCAGCTACATCACTAACCTAGTCTCAAAATACCAACCAAATTGTTCTCTTCATTCCTCCCAAGATCTTCTGCTCTATAGTTCCCTCGCCCCCCCCTCCCATTCTCGCCTCCAGGACTTACGTACAGATTTACTGTATTTGGATTGCACAAATATTTATTTGGCCAGGATGGCTAATTGCCAGCTTAAGCACATACTGTAAGTGTATCCTTCCTGCCAGAAGTATACATATCTGTTATACATTGAATCACATGGTCGAACGTGTGGGTTGTTATAAAATCACTGGGGTAGAGAGGCTAAAACCGCATTTTTTAATTATAGGGTGACATTATGTAACTAGAACAGGGTGGTTTCATAATTTTCACAACTCACATCCTATTCTTTACATATTAGCACCGGCCTTGACACATTCCAGGTTGATTGGATTAAGGCGTCCCTGCTACCTATATGGATATAAATTCTGGGGATTCATATCACTCGTCAGAACTGAAGAAGTGGCTTGGAAACATTTTAAAAAAACCTCTTCAATGGTACAGAACAAGTCTAATGAAATGTCACTAACTACTACTAGCTTTACTATGACCTTGATCAATGAGAACCTTCACAGACAATATTGATGGTACTAACAAATGGATAACCTATGGAAAAAAATCCTACATTCCATATCTACAGTATCTCACAAAAGTGAGTACACCCCTCACATTTTTATAAAAATGTTATTATATCTTTTCATGTGACAACACTGAAGAAATTCCCCTTTGCCACAATGTAAAGTAGTGAGTGTACAGCTTGTATAACAGTGTAAATTTGCTGTCTTCTCAAAATAACTCAACACACAGCTATTATTGTCCAAACCGCTGGCAACAAAAGTGAATACACCCCTAAAGCCTAGTACACACGGCCGAGAATCTCGTCAGGAAAAAACACATTGTTTTTCCTGACGAGATTCTTGACAAGAATCTTGTCCCGGCCGAGTGTACACACGTACGATTCAAAAGAACCAGCGTTCTTTTGAATGGCACGAACGTGGTGACGTCATCGACTATGACAAGCGCGTGCTCATCACATTCGATGCCGTCGCCACCATCTTGCTACACCCTACCTATGCCTAGGAAGCTAGCGCGCATGCGTCAAAGTGATTTCGAGCATGCACAGGTTTCCACCGCGACAGGTAAGTGTACACACTCTCGGGTTTCCCGTCGGGAAACAGGCCGACGAGAATCCTGACGAGAAAATAGAGAGCAGGTTCTCTATTTTTCTCATCGAGATTCTGGCCAGTTTTCCTGACAAGAAACCTGAAAGCCTCGTACACACGGCCGGTTTTCTCGGCAAGAAAGCTCTCCCGGTAGTTTTCTTGTCGTTTCTTGACGAGAAAACTGGCCGTGTGTACGAGGCCTAAGTGAAAATGTCCAAATTGGGGCCAATAAGCCATTTTCTATCCCCGGTGTCATGTGACCCGTTAGTGTTACAAGGTCTCAGGTGTGAATGGGGAGCTGGTGTGTTAAATTTGGTGTTATCGCTCTCAATCGCTCATACTGGTCACTGGAAGTTCAATATGGCACCTCATGGCAAAGAACTCTGAGGATCTGAAAAAAAAAAGAATTGTTGCTCTACATAAAGATGGCCTAGGCTATAAGAAGATTGCCAAAACCCTGAAACTGAGCTGCAGCACAGTGGACAAGACCATACAGTGGTTTAACAGGACAGGTTCCACTCAGAACAGGCCTTGCCATGGTCGACCAAAGAAGTTGAGTGCACGTGCTCCGTGTCATATCCAGAGGTTGTCTTTGGGAAATAGATGTATGAGTGCTCACAGCATTGCTGCAGAGGTTAAAAGAGTGGGGGGTCAGCCTGTCAGTGCTCAGACCGTACGCCACACACTGCATCAAATTGGTCTGCATGACTGTCGTCCCAGAAGGACGCCTCTTCTAAAGATGATGCACAAGAAAGCCCACAACTAGTTTGACAGATAGTAAGACAAACAGTAAGATAGTAAGACAAACAGACTAAGGACATGGATTACTGGAACCATGTTCTGTGGTCTGATGAGACCAAGATAAACTTATTTGGTTCAGATGGTGTCAAGCGTGTGTGGCGTCAACCAGGTGAGGAGTATAAAGACAAGTGTGTCTTGCCTACAGTCAAGCATGGTGGTGGGAGTGTCATGGTCTGGGGCTGCATGAGTGCTGCCGGCACTGGGGAGCTACAGTTCATTGAATGCCAACATGTACTGTCTGTGACATACTGAAGCAGAGCATGATCCCCTCCCTTCAGAGACTGGGCCACAAGGCAGCATTCCAACACGATTACGACCCCAAACACACCTCCAAGACGAAAACTGCCTTGCTAAAGAAGCTGAGGGTAAAGGTGA
The DNA here is from genome assembly GCA_029206835.1 of Rana muscosa. Taxonomy (NCBI): domain Eukaryota; kingdom Metazoa; phylum Chordata; class Amphibia; order Anura; family Ranidae; genus Rana; species Rana muscosa. The sequence continues at coordinate 360,572,189 of CM055118.1, read as the reverse complement.
TAGACTGGCCAAGCATGTCTCCAGATCTAAATCCTATTGAGCATCTGTGGGGTATCCTCAAACGGAAGGTCTTTAACATCCACCAGCTCTGTGATGTCATCATGGAGGAGTGGAAGAGGACTCCAGTGGCAACCTGTGAAGCTTTGGTGAACTCCATGCCCAAGAGGTTTAAGGCAGTGCTGGAAAATAATGGTGGCCACAAAAAATATTGACTTTTTGGGCCCAATTTGGACATTTTCATTTAGGGGTGTACTCACTTTTGTTGCCAGCACTTTAGACATTAATGGCTGTGTGTTAAGTTTTTTTGAGTGGACAGCAAATTTACACTGTTATACAAGCTGTACACTCACTACTTTACATTATAGCAAAGTGTCATTTCTTCAGTGTTGTCACATGAAAAGATAAAATAAAATATTTAAAAAAATGTGAGGGGTGTACTCACTTTTGTGAGATACTGTATATAATAAATTTAAATAATAAAACATGATAGAGTAAACAACCAATTTTGGACTTGTAGTTTATGCATGCAGTAATGTGCAGAAGCAATGGTAGAAAATAGGTCAGTGGATAAAAGCTGCAATAATAAACATGGAGTTCCCTATTGCTTTCAAATTAAGATTAATGAAGGGTGTGTGTCAGGGGAAATACAGTCTAAAAAAAAAAATCCTAAAAGATTATTAGCAATCAGATAAATTAGCCATGCAAAAAACAACCCACAAGGAGAAGTAAATGTATAAAAGTGTCTCATATCAACTCAATAAATAACAGAGACTAAAAATTCCGTGGAAGTGGTACTGTATATTATTTCCACTAAAATACATGATGGCTGATCTGACAATGTTTGCCAGGGATTTTCAAAGTAAATTGTTACATCCAGATGTCATTTCTAAAAATGTGCATGGAATTGAGGTGCAGTATGTTTGCAGATAAATTTAATTATAGACACATCATAGATTTCCAGTTTTGTGTTTCCATACAGATTAAGAACTGTAGATGTAAAGTATAAGATGTATAACATTTTCAGAGCTTCTCTCCATCACCTAATTTAACCGGGTATTTTCCAATAATATACTGCAATTTGCAACTCAACTCAACTAATGACAAAAAAGATTTATTATACATTTGGAATTTTAGCTTTCCTGGCTCAATGTAATATTTTTCACATTTTATACCTGCAAAACTTTTAATTTCCAATGTCTAATATCTAACTTCCTGACTATCCGCTGTCTTTTCTTCCTTCTTTTAAGGGAAATATCATGTCTTCATCTATTTATTGATGTAATTTATGCCCAGGAATAAAAATGAAAAATTTAAAATGTATGTTCAAGTTTTAGTGAAGTAAATTAGAAATAATGCACAGTAGTATTTTTTATTTGCTAATGCCCAGTTCAAGTTTATATTTTAAACCCAGCTTAATGCTTTTTTAGGTATATGCGAAAAAAAAAGTCTTGATTGGTCTCCTTTGGTAAGAAGCTGCGGACTATATAGAGAAGCCAGTAAGCTGCAGAGAAATAGACTGGCTTTCTGTGTGGAAACAGTTATCTCTCTGTGCAGAGGTCCAACTGGAACTATAGCTTCACATTTAAAAAAGCTCATTCTCTTTGCTGGCTAAGAAGTACTAGCGCTGAAGCCTCGTACACACGACCGAGTTTCCCGTCGAAAAAAGACAAGAAACTTGCTGGCAGAGCTTTCTTGCCGAGTAAATCGGTCGTGTGTGCGCGGCTATCAGGTTTCTCGTCAAGAAAACCAACAAGAATCTCGACAAGAAAAATAGAGAACCTGCTCTCTATTTTCTCGTCAGGATTCTCCATTTTCTCGTCGAGATTCTCGTCAGCCTGTTTCTCGACGAGAAAAGTGTGTGTGTGTACACTTACCTGTCCTCCGGGAAGCCCGCGCATGCTCGAAATGACTTTGACGCATGCGCGGTAGCTTCCTAGCATAGATAGGGTGTAGCAAGATGGCGGCGACGGCATTGAATGTGACGAGCGCACGCTCGTCGTAGTCGATGAAGTCACTGCGTTCGCTCCATTCAAAGAACCACGGGTTCTTTGAATCGAGCGTCTGTACACTCGGCCGGGACAAGTTTCTTGTCCAAGAATCTCGTAAAAAAAACAACAAGTTTTTTCCTGACGAGATTCTCGGTCGTGTGTACGAGGCTTTACTGTCCGGGTGTACCAGACCTCTGCAGAGAGACCATAGATTCCAAGTATAAGGCAAGGCTCCTTGTCTACAGAATGCTTTCAGAGGACTGACATTTCTACTCAGGCTTTCTAAAGAAAATGAATTGTACGATTTGGAATGCATGGATGCACTGAATTTAGCTGATTTAGTTGATTTACACTCATTTTAATTTCAATGTTTTTTATTGATTATAAAAGACATTCAGTGGTAAAAGGAATTAACAACATAGAACAGCGTCTTCTAGAGTATACAATGCAAAAACGTATTTAATATTGACATATCCCAAATTGGGAGTACGGTAAGCATACAATGCAATGTGTATCTGCTGAATGCTTCTATAGGAATAAGAACATTTGTGACGTTTTTTAACTTAGACTAGAACTAATGGCAGTAAATACAAAGGTAAGAAAAGAAAATCAAGGAAACCTTGAAGATCACGAAAACATTGAAGTGTTGCTCAGCTCATTACATCCAAAAAAACAAAGAAACAAAAAAAAAATAAGAACAGATTTGTCTTCAAATTCAGCTTTTATGAATAGAGTCGTACCACTCAAACCAACTAGTCCATTTGTGTTTCATATTGTTATAATTACCCTGGGCCACAGCAAACATGATCTCATATGAGGCATGTGTGTTAGTTGTCCCAATGACTTCCCTGAGCGAGGGCGGGTTTGCGCCTTTCCAGTGACGCATAATTACCAGTCTAGTACTAAGGAGGATATGGGTGGCTATGGTTCTAGAGGTAACCGGGATATGTTCTATACCTAGGGATAAAATTTCTGTAGCTGCAGAGGAAGTAATCCGAGTCCCCACAATCTGTGATAGTAAACTAAATATATTGGACCATAAGGCTTTAAGGGAAGGGCATGACCACAAGACATGGTGCAACGTACCTATACCTCCGCAATTCCTCCAACATAGAGGGGAAGTTTTAAATTTGGATACTCGGTACGGCGTTAAATACCACCGTAATAGTATTTTATGGGATAGTTCCCATAAATTGATGCTCTTGGTCGCAATAAAAGTACTGCGCTGAGCTTTTTGCCAGTGATCATTGGTAAATGTTGCTCCCAGGTCTCGCTCCCATGCCTCAATGTTTGTAGCTTTTATGAAGACGTTTTTATTATTTAAAAGGTTGTAAAACAACGAAATCCCCTTAATATTGGTTGTGGGATTGGTAAGATAAAGTGTTGCTCGCCAAGGCAGCATTGTGGAGGTCTGAGAGATATTTTGGAGACAGTGAACTATTTGGAGGTACCTGTAGTAGTCATTATCGTCCAAACCATACTCTATTTGTAAAACTCTAAATGTTTTGAGTGAGGGGCCTACCAACAAGTCCTCCACCCCCTTAATGCCTTTAGTTATCTAGTGCGAAATGTGTAAATCTGGAATGATGGTAAGCTTGAAATGGTAAGTGGTAGAGGTTTAATCACCTGAACTATAAAGTTTTGAGATGAAAACATCCTCCAAGCTTGTATTGTAGCCTCCATTGTGGGAGAGAGATGTTTATGGGCTAGTGTGTGTATATTACTGGATAGCAATATGTCAGATAGATTTTTAACAGGGACCTGCGCTTTCTCAAGTTCCAACCATCAAGGATTGTGCAACTGTAAAAACATACTCTGGCCTGTGACAGAATTGAGGCCACGTGATCATCTTTCAGAAGTACATGGCCAACTCCTCCAGCTCTCTTAGCAGCTATCAACCTAATAAAGGCACACCTTGCTTTTTTATCTTGCCACAAGAATTTGTTCAACTGGGATTGGGCTTTAGAAAAGAAGGAGTTAGGGACTGGTATTGGTAACGTTCGAAATAGATATAGCAGTTGCGGCAGGACTATGATCTTAAATGCTGCTAAGCGGCCTGACCAGAGCAATTCAACTTTAGATATCTCCTGCAGTACCTTACTCAAAGTGCTAAGGAACGGGGTGTAATTAGCTGTAAGCAGGTCATCAGTAGTTGCTGTGAGGGTTATCCCCAGGTATTTAATCCTGCTGTCTTTCCAAGAGTAAAGGGACCGAGAACTGAGTTTTCTTTGCAGAGGTGGGTCAATGCCTATACCCATTATGTAAGATTTGCTTTCATTGACCTTGTTATAGGACAACGTATTAAATAATTCCAAAGCCAGGTGGGCCGAAGCCAGGGAAGTCTCCACATCAGTGAGGATCATAATGATGTCTTCTGCAAACAGACTGATAGTGTGGGTAGAGTTTTGTGCAGGGAATCCTTTAATGCTAGGGTGAGAGTGTATATATATTGCAAGGGGCTCCATTAGCAAATGAAAAATTAATGGGGACAAGGGGCATTGAGATTTCAAATGGCTTGAACAAGACTCCCAAAGTGAGAACTTGGGCAGAGGGCTTGGAGTATAAAGCTAGAATAGCAGACAAAATGGGACCGGAAAAACCAAAACTCTTCAGTACTTGGGCCATATATTGCCAGTGGATGCAGTCAAAGGCCTTCTCTGCGTCTAGAGCTAACAGCAGAGAAGGCCTTTTGTGCAAATTGGCCAAATGTATGATATTTGTCAGTCTGCGAGTGGCATCAGACGTCTGACGGCCTTTGGTGAATCCTGTCTAGTCCGGGTGGATAAGAAGGGGAAAAATATCTAATAGGTGAAATACTATAAGTTTGGCGTAAACCTTTAAATCGATGTTAAGCAATGATATTGGCCTAAAGTTTGGAGGTGAGGAGGAATCCTTCCCCGGCTTCGGGAGAGTCACAATTATAGCATTTAACATTTCAGGAGGGAAGGTGGCTGAGGAAGCAGCGGCGTTAAAAGTGCTTTCCAAATAAGGGGTTAAAATTAGTTTAAAGGTTTTATAATAATCTCTGGTAAATCCGTCTGGGCCAGGAGATTTGTTGCTATGAAGGGAATCAATAACTTTATGGATCTCTGTCCCACTAAAAGGCAGATTCAGTTTTTGTAGTTGATCATGAGAAATGGTGGGTATTTTAAATTTATGTAAAAATTGGCTGATTGCGTCAAGGTTGGGTTGGAAAGTGTCAACATCATCATTTAAATTATACAAAGTACTGTAATAGTGGCTGAAAGCGTCAGCTATATCTTGGGGGTGGTAAAGCTTATTGTTGGTGAGGGGATGGATAATATATGGTATCTGGGTTTTGTACCTTAAACCCTTCACTCTATGTGCCAATAGTTTGCCTGCTTTATTACCTGTGGCGTAATAAGAAATTTTTAATTTTCGGGACGATTTTTCAAAGCTTTCCAATAAGAGGAGTCTAAGGTCATATCTCAACTGATTTCATTTTTGAGAGATTGTAGGGGATGGGTTTAGTTTGTTGCTCGATTCTAGCATAAAAATGTCATGTGTTAACTCTTTTACTCGTTGTTGCTGCTGCCTCTTGGCCCTCGCCCCTAATTGAATAAGAATACCTCTAATGTACGCCTTATGGGCATTCCAAAATACAAATTGGTCTTGCACAGAATGAGCATTGTTACTAAAAAACTCTTTCAGATGTGTTTCAATATGATTCCTGGCATCTGTCTGTTGCAACAAGTATGGGTTAGACCTCCACATTGGAGTTGTGGTGTTAGCCACAGAGTCTTCTAAAGAAAGGGTAATGGAAGCGTGGTCTGACCACGGTATCGTATTGATGGAGTTGGCTGATACTTTAGATAGGGTGGTTTGGTCCACTAGGAGAAAAATCAATTCAGGAGTATGCTCTGTGCGGCGAAGAGAAAAAAGTAAAGTCTTTTTCGCCTGCATGTAGGCACCTCCAGGCATCAAATACGTCTCTGTTGTGGATTGAAGCCAAAAGTGATGGACTTGTATGTTTGACGCCAGAGGATGAGTCCATACTTGGATCCGGTGTTGCGTTGAAATCACCACACAGAATCAACCTTCCCTTTTGGTGATTAGTCACCTTACGCATCAGTTTATGGAAAAAGCGGACTTGGTGCTGATTTGGTGAGTAAACCAATGTGGTGGAATTGAGGTCGCACACTAGAATAAGGTAACGGCCTCTGGAGTCCACAACAGTCTCGTGTAGAGTAAATGCCACTGTGTCTCTTATAGCCATAAGGGCCCCTTTTGTTTTGTTATGAGCGTTAGCTGTGAAAACATGAGGAAAGCTTCTGTGGGAGCAAATGGGTGGGGATGCGGCAGAAGAGTGCGTTTCCTGGGCACATAAAATGTCAGCTTTGTTGGATAGAGCTTACTTCCACATGGATTTTCTCTTAGCTGGATGATTAAGGCCTTTAGAATTATAGAGATGATTTTTATTCCCATTTTGGAGGTATTAGTGCATTTGATAGAGATTGATAAAGTGGTAACATTAATGAGGTAATGTCTCCATCACGTGGCCTGTTTAGGTATGATGTGTAATAAGCACTTTGTGTTAGAAGGAGCTTTGCAATGTACTCACTGTTGGTTGAGGGTGTGAATTTCATCTAGGTTGCTGTGAAAAAAGGGAGGAGCGTCTTGAACAAGGAGGAGGCGAAACTGCCCCTTATTTTCATATTGTTCCTTCTACTCCTGTCCTCAATGTCTGTGAGCTTAGCCTTTATCCACTCCGTGTCCCCCTCTCTTTCCTCGTGAGAATCCACCAGATCATTAATGGTGGAGGCATACTCCCCCATCTTTTGCTCAATATGCTCCATTCTGGTTTCCACTTCCTGAATGTCATTCTGAAATCTTTGCATACACTGCAACATGTCAGACTGCAATGAGCTACGAAGGGACAGTAGCATATCCTTTAATACTGTGTCCATCACAGGTTGGTGAGCAGTGGGGAAGGATTCAATAGAATCTGGGAGTTCATGTGTGTCATCCCCCGAGTCAGTGACAGGGCTTGCTGCAGGGATGGATGCCTCTCCATCCATTCTGAATTTAGCTTTGGCCGGGCTGTGAGAGGCTGGAGAGGGAGAGAGGGACTGCAGACTGTTAGGGGAGCCTTTTTGCTTAGTCATCCTGCCAGATTTAGGTGGTTTGCCTTGTGGTCTAGCTACAGGGGTGGATGATGGCCCCGCGCCATCTTGCCTACCTCCCTGTTGTTGTAGAGAGAAAAAGTATGTTAACCGCTGTGGCTTCCTTAGTTCCTCTTCCTAGACATGCTCCCGGGGTGCTCTAGGGCCAGAACGTCTGAAGGAGCAGGTGAAAATGTTACCCGGTGGGTCGTTTTGTGCCGCTGTATCCCTATTGTCTTCTGCAGTCTTTGTGTTTCCTCTAAGCCTAGGGCATTATGTGCTTTTTGCCTACTGTTTGGAAATGTCCTCCATCTCCAGTAGATAGAGCAAAAGATAAAATGTTAGGGGTTCTGAGTATTTACTTCACCCAGCAATTTACTAGGGAGTTTGTTGACAATCATGAGAGCTGGAGAAGGAGATAAATATATACAAAGAGCCCTTCTAGAAGATAATTTGCCTCTCAGGCTTGGCCTGAAGAGGATGCCGGTATAAGAGCTCTTTCTGTAGTCTCACAGGTCTGCTGCCTGGAGAGGGTGTGAGGAGTTCAAAGACCCTTTACCTCCCAGACCTGTTGCCTGTGGAGGAAACTTTTCCAGTGCCATATCTCTCTGCATATGTCTAATATGTCCACTGCTGGGACAGACGTATAGCTTTACATTCATCAAAACTCATGCTCCTTTCTGGCTAAAAAGCACCAGCCCTAGCATAAACCTATTATGAACAGGTCTATGCTAGGGCCTGGGAAACAAGAAGATAGGAGCACTTTCAGAAATCAAAGATTGCTCAGTCCATTGCCAATTTTGTTTAAAAATCATACAACCTCTACCAGCCTTCGAGAAGGACTAGCCATATTTCCAGGAAGAGAGAATTCATTACTGCTATGTGTTAAGTAGCCTGCAAACCCTTACCTTCTCCTCACTTGACTTTGAGCAAATTGCTTCAAGCAATGGTTGACAGAGTTGATTTCAGCCATTCCATCCCCACTGGGGGGGGTTTGGTGAGGGAATTGGGGCGATAGACAGTGCACTGAGTTAAAGTTTGGGGGAGTCTGTCAAACCCAAAGGCTCATTAGGGGGACTTCAGAATAGTACAAAAGCTCAGCCAATCAGCCAAAACTCAGCTGGATAGTAACATATTGAAGAAGGATCCTAACAAAATTGAATGGATGAATGTTAGACTAAATTTTGTTTTTGTTTTGCCATACATGGTAGATTTTCTTATGCTTGCAATCTAAATTATTATGCATTTTTATATTCTCTTACCAGGCGGGCTATCACAATAACATCACCTATATTGTACTAACAGGTTTCCCAAATATAAAAAGCATAAAAATTATATTTTTCTTGGTGCTGTTTTTCATATATTGTGTGACTGTTTCTGGAAATCTCTTCATTGTGATTTTATATCATCTGAGTAAAACACTTCAGTCTCCTATGTACTTCTTCATCACCCAACTATCCTTGTTTGATATAATTCTGTCGACAGATATTCTTCCCAACCTTCTTTATATCATCTTACATGATGGATGTACCATGTCTTTTGCTGGATGTATCATCCAGTTCTCCTTCTTTGTACATGCTGTGGCCTCAGAGTGTTTTCTACTGACTGTGATGTCCTATGACCGGTATTTGGCCATCTGCAAGCCCCTGCATTACAACTCTATAATGAACCAATCAATTTGCATTAAATATGTGATTATCATTTGGTTACTAAGTTTCAAAATTACCTTGATTGATTTCATATCTTTGTGCAGTTTATACTACTGTGGACCAAACATCATTCATCACTTCTTCTGTGACATTGAACCTATACTTGAGCTTTCCTGCTCTGATACTTCATGGATCCATAATCAGACTGATGTAATAGGTTTCATCGGTGCCATAGCACCTTTTATATTAATTGTTATATCATATATCTATATTGTTTTAACCATCCTCAAAGTTAAATCAAATACTGGAAGACAAAAAGCCTTCACCACCTGCAGCTCTCACCTGACCGGAGTGTGCATTTTTTATGGGACTATAGTCGCTGTGTATTTGTTTCCAACAAATGGACAACTGGATATTCTGAACAAGGTCCTCTCTCTCTTTTACACAGTAATGATTCCATTGCTTAATCCCATCATATACACATTCAGGAACAAAGACTTTACAAAAGCTATTGAAAAAATAAAACAATTGTTTTAAATTAAAAATGCAAATGTGATAGAAAAGTAAATATTTTAAAAAAATCTGTGCATAAGCATATCCTTGATGTCAGAAGAATGCATAGGTGGTATACATTGAATCCTACGGCTAAAGGTATAAATTGGGAAATCACTGGGATAGAGCTGTTGAAACCACATTATGGGGTTAAATGATGGCATTAAGCACCATGTAAAGAAAAGAGCTACTTCTTAAAAAAATAATTAAATAGAAGGTAAGTCCACACATCTACTTACTGAGAAGAGGTGATGTGAAAAGGGGATTTTTAAGTGCCACAAGGAGTACCACACAAATACAATCGGTACTAAAAACGTCACGTTCTATTCATACAAAAGTCCTTAAAACATGTATATTAGAACATACAGTGCCTTGAAAAAGTATTCATACCCCTTGATATTTTTTTCACATTTTGTCATGTTACAACCAAAAACAGAAATTTTATTGGGATTTTATGTGATAGACCAACACATATTGGCTCATAATTGTGAAGTGGAAGAAAAATGATAAATGGTTTTAATTTTTTTTACAAATAAATATGCATTTATATTCAGCCTCCTTTACTCTTATACCCCTAACCAAGATCTAGTGGATCCAAATGCCCTCAGAATTCACCCGATTAGTAAATAGAGTCCACCTGTGTGTAATTTAATCTCAGTATAAATAACACTGTTCTGTAAAGTCCTCGTAGGTTTGTTAGAGAACCTTAGTGAACAAGCAGCATCACAAGGGCCAAGGAACACAACAGACAGGTCAGGGATAAAGTTGTGGATAAGTTTAATGCAGGGTTAGGTTATAAAAAAATACCCCAAGCTTCAAACATCTCACGGAGCACTGTTCAATCCATCATCTGAAAATGGAAAGAGTATGGCACAACTGCAAATCCTACCAAGACATAGCCATCCACCTAAACTGACCAGACGGACAAGGAGAGCATTAATCAGAGAAGCAGCCAAGAGGCTCATGATAACTCTGGAGGAGCTGCAGAGATCCACAGCTCAGGTGGGAGAATCTGTCCACAGGAAAAATATTAGTTGTGCACTCCACAAATCTGCCCTTTATGGAGGAGTGGCAAGAAGAAAGCCATTGTTGAAAGAAAGCCATAAGAAGTTTGCAGTTTGCAAGAAGCCATGTGGGGGACTCAGCAAACATGTGGAAGAAGGTGCTCTGGTCAGATGAGACCACAATTTAACTTTTTGGCCTTAGGGCAAATTGCAATGTGTGGCAGAAAACTAGCACTGCACATAACCCAGAACACATCATCCCCACTGTAATACATGGTGGTGGCAGCATCATGTTGTGGGGATTCTTCAGCGGGGACAGGGAAGCTGGTTAGAGTTGATGGGAAGATGGATGGAGCCAAATACAGGACAATCTTAGATGAAAACTAGAGTCTGCTAAAGACTTGAGACTGGGGCGGAGGTTCACCTTCCAGCAGGACAGCGACCCTAAACATACAGCCAGAGCTACAATGGAATGATTTAGATCAAAGCATATTCATGTGTTAGAATGGCCCAGTCAAAGTCCAGATCAAAATCCAATTGAGAATCTGTGGCAAGACTTGAAAATTGCTGTTCACTGATGCTCTCAATCCAACCTGACAGAGCTTGAGCTATTTTGCAAAGAAGAATGGGCAAAAGCTGGTAGAGACATTCCCAAAAACGACTTGCAGCTGTAATTGCAGTGAAAGGGGGTTCTACAAAGTATTGACTCAGGGGGGCTGAATACGAATGCACGCCACACTTTTCAGATATTTATTTGTTAAAAAAATTGAAAAACATTTATAATTTTTCCTTCACTTCACAATCATGTGCCCCAGTGTGTTAGTCTATCACATACAATCCAAATAAAATACATTTATGTTTTTGGTTGTAACATGACACAATTTGAAAAATTTCAAGGGGTATGAATACTTTTTCTAGGCACTGTATTAGCAAGTACAATCAACATGTTTTATGACCATTTTCTGCATTCAAAGAGTGGTTTTGATACTTATGGATCGGCTATGGATTGACGTGTTTTGCCCAAATGAGGGGCTTCCTCAGGATCCAAGTTTAACTATAATTAAATCTAAATACTGATAAACAACACAAGCAATACATTATTCAAACAAAATACATAAAAAATAAGCCTATACAGTACATATCATAATAGATTATATTATTTAATGTCCAATAGGGAAGAAAAATGGGGGGAAAGAAGGGAGGAAAAATAAGGGGAAAACATAAATAAAAATCTGAAACAATATGGAGGACATGGAGTTGACAGATCGGGGGAAGTAGAGCTTCATTAGATGGTGATCATTTAGTGGCGACTAGGGATGGGCTTTATGTTCAGGTCCAACATTGGCTGTTCTCCCGTTTGCCGAATAGCAAACAATTTGGGGTGTTCGCGGCAAATTCGAAAGCCGCGGAACACCCTTTAAAAGTCTATAGGAGAAATTTAAAAATGCTAATTTTAAAGGTTAATATGCAAGTTATTGTCATAAAAAATGTTTGAGGACCTGGGTCCTGCCCCAGGGGACATGTATCAATGCAAAAAAAGTTTTAAAAACGGCTGTTTTTTCGGGAGCAGTGATTTTAATAATGCTTAAAGTGAAACAATAAAAGTGAAATATTCCTTTAAATTTCGTACCTGGGGGGTGTCTATAGTATGCCTGTAAAGTAGCTCATGTTTCCCGTGTTTAGAACTGTCCCTGCACAAAATGTCATTTCTGAAGGAAAAAAAAGTCATTTAAAACTACTTGCGGCTATTAATGAATTGTCGGGTCCCGGCAATACAGATAAACGTCATTGAAAAAAAAACAGGCCCTTTGAGTCTGGTATGAATATTAAGGGGAACCCCGAACCAAAAAAAAAAAGCATGGGGGTCCCCCCAAATTCCATTACCAGGCCCTTCAGGTCTGGTATGGATATTAAGGGGAACCCTGCACCAAATGTAAAAAAAAATGGCATAGGGGTCCCCCTAAAAATCCATACCAGACCTAATGTTGATGGAGACAAGGGCCTCATCCCCACAACCCTTGCCCGGTGATTGCGGGGGTCTGCAGGCAGGGGGCTTATCGGAATCTGGGAGCCCCTTTTAACACAGGGGACCCCCAGATCCCGCCCCCCTATGTGAATTGGTAACAGGGTACATTGTACCCCTACCATTTCACAAAATAAAGTGTCAACAATTTTAAAAACCACACAGACACAGTTGGGACAAGTCCTTTAACAAAAAAAAATCCAACGATGTAATCCAGTCTCGAGCGGAGAAAAAAAAAAAGCTGTGTGGGTGACCCCGCCTCTCTGACACAATGGGGAAATACCGGGGTTACCCAGTGACGTGTACGGGTGACCCCGCTCACTCTAACATAACGCAGGTTTCCCTTAATATCCATACCAGACCTGAAGGGCCTGGTAATGGAATTTGGGGAGACCCCCACACTTTTTTTTTAATTTTGGTTCGGGGTTCCCCTTGCCATGCCATTTTTTTAAATGACTTTTATCTGTATTGCCGGGACCCGACAATTCATTAATAGCTGCGAGTAGTTTTAAATGACTTTTTTTCCATCAGAAATGACATTAAGCACGGCATGCGCGGCTTGTAGGATGGCGGACGTGTGAGAGATGAGCTCCAGTCCCCGTCTCTCTGTTCGCGGCTCCTGCTCCGCTTCCACAGCTACATAAGCACCAGGAGCAACACCACAACGTGCCTAAAGCCCCCGGGCAGCTTATGGGCAAAATTGGCAATTAAAAAGCTACTTACCAAGGCTTCGTTCCGCCGCCGTCCTCGAGACCCAGTCACGACATGGAGTGCTTCCTATACAGGCCGCAATCCCCGGCCTCGAGTACGGCCACCGGCCCGCCGGATCACGCAGACGCTCGCCAAGCATCCGATACCACTCTACAGGCGGACGATGGATCCCAGCATTCCCAACCCACAGATGCTGCAGCGATGGTGACGGTGGCTGTGCTGGATCTCAAATTGCAATCACTACTTCAGGATCTGACTCACAACATAGCCAAGGAGGTGGGTAAACTGGCACATGAACTCAGGGGGGAGATAGACCAACTGGGGGAAAGAACTGACACTTTAGAGACCAAATTCGATGATCTCACACAATATATACATGTGTTGGAGGAGGACAATGCGGCCATGAAACATACAGTTTCTCAACTCCAGTTACAGCAGGAAGACCTGGAGAACAGAGAAAGACGCCAAAACCTCCGTATCCGCGGAGTACCTGAATCGGTCTCTGACAAAGAAATACGTCCATATCTGCTAGGCCTCTTTGTCACCCTGGCACCCCATATTCCAGACATCGACTGGCGTTTGGACCGAGCCCACAGGTCTCTAGCCCCTAAACCCCCACCTGGCTCCAATCCCAGAGACATTATTGTACGTTTTCATTTTTATGAAAGCAAAGAAGCTCTCACGATCGCAACCCGTAACAAATCTCGCATAGAATACAAGGCAACCAAAATCCAGATATTCAGTGATCTTTCCCCTATCACCCTGGCAAAGAGAAGGAGCTTCCGCCCTGTTACCACCCATTTGCAAAACCTCCAAGTGCCCTATTGTTGGGGATTTCCTTTTCGCCTGACTGTCACTAAAGATGGAATTCAACATTCACTGAGAGATCTTTTTGAAAGCGAGGCCTTCCTCCGCAACCTAGATCTCCCCCTCATCTCTGAGGAGGACCTCCAGATGCCCGCATTGAATACCAAGCCTCTTACTACTCCTGCCAAGATTTGGACCCATGTCCAACGTCGATCTCGAAAAACCTTCTCCACCCCTCAATGCGCTGACACCTCCAGATTTCCGACCTGAACAAGCTTTTGTCTCCAGAGACTGTCTTTACCACTGTACCGGCCGGTTGTTGTTCGCCATGGCTGTGCTGGTGATCCTGTGAATGTGTATCACTTTTGTTGGCCCTTATTTCTTTTATTTGGGACGCTATCCTGATTCATATGATCTACATGCTCCTCTTTTAGTTATTTCTATGGTTTTACAGATGACTGCCTCGACGACCATTGTCCTGAAACCATGTTTTATGCCCACCCCTAGAACGGTGCGGACTGTTTACTTTGAAGTGACGGGGACCCTCGCTGGTTCCTGCAAGTTGCTATGCTCCTCCATTTCTCAGACTGTTGTCTGGGCTCCCTGATGTTTTTTTTTTCATCAGGGCTCTTGAAAATGTGTTTTCATTTACTTTTTGTTCATAATTTTTTGACTCTCCTTTTCTTTTTTTATTCTCTTTTTCTCTCCTGCTCAAGCAATGTGTGTTATATTAGAGGTCTTTTTTTTGTTGACCCTACTCAGGTTACTAAAGTTACCTTCAAGGCATCATTTCGACTGGTAAACGTATTGGCTCTCATATGCTCTATATTATGGTTACTTGAATGTTTTTTCCTTTTAGATCTTATCACCCATATTACGATAGCTAAGTACTGCCTTGACAGATTATGGCCCTGAAAGTATACTCATGTAATGTTAAAGGCCTGAATTCCATTGGTAAAAGATGGCAAGCTTTGAAAGAATTCAGGTCCTCTAACGCGGATGTAATCATGGTTCAGGAGACCCACTTTAGATCTGGGGGATCCTTTAAATTTGCTTCCCGACATTTCCCCACAGCGTTCGTGGCTTCCGACCCCTCTGGAAAGGCAGGGGTGGCAATCCTCATCAAACGTTCATGTCCGGTCCGGATCCTTTCCTCCTGTCTAGACCCTAACGGTCGGTATGTACTCCTGAACTGTACTTTTTTGAATACCCAACTTACCTTGGCTAACATTTATGCCCCAAATACCGGTCAAATTAGCTTCCTCACAACAGTCTTTGAGAAGATACACTTAGATTCTCAACCTTTTAAGATCATAGGAGGGGATTTCAATGTGTGCATGTCTCCAACCAGGGATAGGCGAGCATTATTTCAGGATACACCACGTATAGCCGTCCAAAAACTGTCAGCTTCTTTTCGTAAACTGACGAGATCGTATAACCTCTTTGACACATGGCGAGTGAAACATCCAATTCAAAAAAGCTTCACTTTTTACTCTCCTCCCCATAAGCTCTATTCCAGACTGGACCATTTTTTTGTAACGGCCCCTCTGCTTCCCTATATTATCTCCTCTGAGATCAACCCAATCACCTGGTCGGACCATGCACCCATTGAACTCAACCTTATACTGACCTCCGTTACCCCTAAGATATGCCACTGGCGCTTTAACGAGTCATTACTTAAAGATCCGATCGTTGGGCCTCAGTTGCAGCAGAAGCTGTCTGAATTCTTTCAATTGAACGTAGGTTCGGTGTCGGATCCCTCCATCCTGTGGGAAGCTCATAAAGCTTTTTTCAGAGGTGAGTGCGTCTCTGCAGGCTCTCGTTTTAAACGTGACTCAATGAAGCTGAAAACTGATCTTCTTGCTCAGTTGAGGACTGCGGAGGCGCACTTACTTAATTCCCCCACGGTGGAGCGACTGAGACTGGTGACCTCGATTCGTAATCGTATCAAATCTTTTAAGATTTCTAAATCTATGTTATGGGCTAGACAGAAATTCTATGAGTATGCCAATAAGCCACATAGAATGCTTGTTAATAGACTAAAGCCACGACCCTCTCTTTCAATTCCTGACCACCTGATGCAGCCAGATGGACTTCCTACATACTATCCTAAGACTATGTCCCAGGTTTTTGGGGACTTTTATCAGAAGCTGTATAATTGTCTAGCCTCTGATCCGACGTCTCAGTTCTCCCAGGATAAATTTGAAGAATTTATGTCCCTTTTAGATCTGCCTAAACTGTCAGAAAACCTTGCTCAATGCCCCTGTCACTATTGAGGAAATAACAGCGGTAATAAAGGCTCTACCGACTCACAAATCACCAGGACCAGATGGACTCCCTTACTCCTACTATAAGACCTTCTCTGACATTCTCACCCCCCACTTGCTATCCTTATTTTCCTCCTTATTCGATGGTTCCATCCCACACTCGCAATTCTTACACGCATTCATAACTGTCATCCCTAAACCGGGTAAGGACCACTCATTACCAGATAACTATCGTCCCATTGCCCTATTAAACTCAGATTATAAGATGTTTACTAAAATACTTGCTAACAGACTATCCCCATTACTGACAAGACTGATTCACAAAGACCAAGTGGGGTTTGTACCTACTAGACATGCGGGTGATAACACCAGACGGACTATAGATCTGATTGACCTTTTAAATAAAACCAAACAACCTGCCATTGTCTTGAGTCTCGATGCACAGAAAGCGTTTGACCGCCTTAGCTGGCCTTTCATGTTTGCTGTCCTTTCCAGATATGGGTTTTCAGGTTCTTTTATAAAAGCTCTACATGCCTTATACTCTACCCCTACTTCCCAGGTTCAGATGTCTTCCTATCTGTCGCGGCGATTCCCCCTCAGTAATGGTACCAGGCAGGGGTGCCCTTTATCACCTCTGCTGTTTATTTTGTGTTTGGAGCCCTTGGCGCTGGCCGTCAGGGCCCACCCAGATATCCGAGGGGTGTCGCTGCGACAGCGGGAATATAAATTGTCACTCTTCGCCGACGACATCCTACTGACCCTTACTCACCCCACCATTTCTTTGCCCACTTTACACGACACCCTATCGGCATTCGGAGCTCTCTCTGGGTTTAAAATTAACCAGTCCAAGACAGAGGCCTTACCCATAAACATGTCACCCGAACTGCTTAAACCTCTCCAAGATTCTTTCCGTTACCATTGGAATCCTTCCGCGCTCAAATACCTGGGGGTATACATTACCCCTTCATACATGTCCCTATACCAAGCAAATTTTCCCCCTATGTTTGCAGACATATCACGTCTCTTGAATAGTTGGACCTCTCTCCCGATTTCTCTCCTAGGTAGGGTAAATATCCTTAAGATGTCAATTCTTCCCAAGTTACTTTACCTGTTTGAAACACTTCCGATCCCGGTGCCAATGTCGTAGCTGAGAAGTCTCCAGAGGCGGTGCCTCAAGTTTATATGGAACAATGCCTCTCATAGGATAGCACAATCAGTTGTCTTTGCTCCTAGGTGCAGGGGGGGTCTGGCGGCACCAGATCTCATCAGGTACTACTATGCATCCCACTTAAGAGCGATAACTACATGGACCTCTAGAAAAGCACCTAGTAGATGGGCGGAGATTGAGATGGGAATTACTGTTCCGGTTCATCCTTGCTCTATGCTATGGCCTATCTCTTCTAAATGACAAAAAAATTTCCTGCGCTCTCGGTGTATCGTCAAAACACGGGTAGTGTAATTCCATCTAAAGGCAAAGTCTGAAGTCTTGCAGCCCTCCTCAGAACAATGGGTGTTCATATGGCTAGAAAAAACAAAGGAGAAAGGAGGGCGCACCAACCTAGTGCATTACCACTTAAACGTTTTATTTAAATTATAAAAAAAGTAGTAATCCTACTCACAATCAAAGCTTAAATGAAAGCTTATCGGAAAAATCAGCTGGAATTTTTCGGCACCTGCCGACTGGACTCAATGACAGAGAGGGTCTGACAATACCTCAAACCTTTGAATAGCTGACGCGTTTCAGGGGCGCACCCCTTTCCTCAGAGCCTAGATGGTCCATAATAGCTCTCCCCCACAAAGACCTCCATTATATGTGTGTGTGCACACATGCAGACATGCAGAGCCATCAGCTCAGGTGACCACCAATTAGCAAGTCCCGCCTCCCACTCCTAAATAGCCCCACCCTTAAGGGTGGGGCTTCCACTAACCCCCTTCCCACACAAATAAAAAACGTTTAAGTGGTAATGCACTAGGTTGGTGCGCCCTCCTTTCTCCTTTGTTTTTTCTATCTCTTCTAAATACATGCCCCAACTGAGATCCCTCTGTTTAGCACCGATGCTTTTTACTCTTACTATTTGGAAAAGATGTGCGGAACGTTACTCCCTGACTTCCAAATGCCCCCCCCCTTCTAAATTTACTGTTCAATCCAGACATCCCTGATGGGCTGTCGTATGCGAGGATGTGTCCGTGGACCCGAGCGAGGATTTTTCAGCTGCGACATGTTGTGCATCCAATTACTCGTAGACTCCTATCTTTTTCAGAGCTACAGGAAAAACATGACCTCCCAGCTTCACTCCATTATTCTTATATTCAATTCAAACACTTTTTCTCTACCATATCCCCCACCCTTTCTTTAGAAAAACCTACAGGTTTTGAAGGTATTTGTGCTAATGGTCCCTATGATTCCAAACAAATTTCATCTATATATAAGATACTCCATGAAAACCCGCCCCTGACGGATTCCACCCATAGCTATATGAAAAAATGATCGCATATACTACAACGCCCAATATCTCTATTAGATTGGGGAAAGATCTCACGCTGTGTAGTACAGAAAGAAACTGCATTTAAAGTCCTGATGTTTTGGTACAGGACCCCTGATCTGCTACATGCCCGAGACTTATCTCTCTCTAACCTTTGTTGGAGATGTGGCAGATCTGTGGGTTCCCTTTTTCACATTTTTTGGGAATGCCCACTTATTATTCCCTTTTGGACTGAAATCCAGGAACTTCTACAGAAGTTACTGCTTACCCCTATCCCGCTAACCCCCATACACTTCCTTCTAGGCCTACCTCTCCATGGCCTATCAAAAGCCTTGAAGAAGCTAATGAATTTTGTTCTTCTAGCTGCTAAAAGAGCTGTCCCTAGGTGTTGGCTTTCCACCACTCCTCCTACGTTCCACCAAGTCCTGTTAATAATACATGATACACGTAGAATGGAGCATATGACCGCTAAGATAGAAGAAACCCTACCTGTTTTTGATAAGATCTGGGAACCTTGGGATAAATCTGAGTACTCTTGCGAATCTGATAGGCCCCATGATGTCCATCCTCAATCATGATGTCTATCTACGGTTATCCCCGTCTGCCTTTCTTTTCAGTTATATCTAGAGCTGTAACCATCCTTCTACCCAATGCCATATTGCCCTCTGACACTGTACGTTATACATGCGTCATTGTCCCTAAGTTGGTTAACATTTCAATGCAATGTACATGTGTCACTACTATGTTTCTTTGTCAGACCTCGCTTTGCCGAATGTACTTTTTTATTACTTTCAGTCAAAATGCCTTTTCTCTCTTTAATTGCACTATTTTGTAATATGTTTATAAGATTTATAAATAAACAATAAAAAAAAAAGAAATGACATTAAATATTTCTTTAAACATTGTGCATGGTGGTCCCTTTAGTCTGCCTGTAAAGTGGTGCATCTGTGTGATATGTTTAACAGTGCCGCAGCCATAATGACATTTCTAAATGAAAAAAATAATTTAAATTGCTTGCGGCTGTAATGTATTTCCGGCTCCTGGCAAAGTAGAAAAAAATCAAGGAAAAAAAAAACAGTGTGCCCCCCCCCCCCCAGTCTATACCAGACCCTTGTCTGGTATGGATTTTAAGGGGAACTCCATGCCATTTTTTTTTAAAATGGCGTGGGGTCCCCTCCAAAATTCATACCAGACCCTTATCCGAGCAAGCAGCCTGGCAAGCCAGGATAGGGGAGGAAGTATGAGCAAGTGCCCTCCCCCTTTCTGAACCATACCAGGCCGCTTGCCATTAACATGGGGATGGTGCTTTGGGGTCCCCCAAAAGCACCTTGTCCCTGTTTTGATGGTGACAAGGGCCTTGTCCCCACAACACTGGTCTGGTGGATTTGGGGGTCTGTGGGCGGGGGCTTATCGGAATAACAATAACAAGGGGGCCCCCAGATCCCAGCCCCCCCATGAGAATGGGTATCTGGTACATTGTACCCCTACCCATTTACCAAAAAAAGTGTCAAAAATTTAAAAAACACAAAGAACAGTTTTTAAAATTTCCTGTATTAAAACATTTTAAAAAAATGGCCCGCAATCATGCCGTCGTCCAATGCCGTCAATCATGCCGCCCAACAAATAGAAAAAAAAACACGAAAATACTCTGCCTCCATGGGAGGCCTTCTGGCGACTGCTGTCTTTTCGCTTTGACAACAGTTATATAGGCAAGGCCCAGCCACCTGCTGATGTAACTGGGTGACCCCGTCCCCTCTGACGGCACATGCCGTCAGAGGGGGCGGAGTCACTTGGTTACATCACTGGGTGGCCCCGCCATTGTCAATATAACAGCTTTCACAGCCAAGAGACAGCAGTCGTTGGGACGCCTCCCATTGAGGCAGAGCTTTTTTTTTCTATTTTTCCTGTCCGTCGGGCGGCATGATTGAAGATGGGTGGACATTGCAGGAAACTTTTTTGTTTGTTCTGTGTCATCTGCCTTTCTGTCGGGCCGCAATGCACTATGGACCTTGTAGTACCAGGCAAATGATGCTTAGCGCCTGCGCAGTAGCCCTGCACACGTCCACACTTGGCCGGTGATGTCAGACACCGGCCAAATGGCGTGCATATATTAAAAGGTTATTCATGAAATTACAAAATTTAAAAATGTGCGCTAGTCTTATAAATATTGAACACAAACAGCTGCTGCAAAACAATGTGACTAAAATACAAAATAGGATGGTTATGAAAAAATGAAGCGCTAAGTGTTCAAATAGACCTAGGATGGAACCTAGGTCCTGAATGTGCAAATTAAATGAAAAACAATTTAAAGTCCACAAAAACGTGATAAGTGACAAATAATGTCCATGACACAAAAATACAAGTGAATGGTGAAAACCAAGTAGATCATCAAACAGCTCTTCACAGGTAGAAATAGATGAAATACTCTTAGCAGAGCAGGTGGACCCACTTGTCAGCGACAGTGGATCCTTCAAGCATGAGAATTCCATGGGGCAAACTCTGCGGCTTGTCTGGAGACTCTCACCCTTGGGGATCCCGAATCCAAGTCTTGAGCCAAATGGTACTAGTCACGGTGTCTTGAATCATGAAGAGATTCTCAAAGGACCCACCGTCCAGGTGGTCCTACGGATATTGGAGGGATGGCCCGTAGAGAAAGGCTCGTTCAGATCATAAGGAGCATAAAAAGGCCAAACCTCCCAATAATCGACTCACCATGACATAAAAAAGGAGACAAAAAAGGAGGGGAGGACTCCAATAGTGTAAATCCGTTTTAGGGTTTATTGAATAAAACCGTCAATACAAAAAATGATCACATAAAAACAAAATAAAATTGGGCAATAAGTGGAGTGGTTATACCATTTTACATCTATATTCATTCTAAGTTGATGAGTAATATATTTTACTGTAGAAATTGTAATCAAGCTCTACTCATATTAAGCTCATTGCCATTTACCTTTCAATGCTTTTTCAGCCTCTTTCCATCTATTCTTTATCTGACAAAAAGTGTTTTTTACCACTATACGACACCCTTGACTTGTCTGCACATCAACAGCTTGTGCAATGAGTATATTATTTGTTTTTGTTTAGAATATCTGGTCGCTCTTTAGTAGTTGTCATCTTTCCATCATTGTTTTTACAATCTGAATGGTAGTTGAACACACAATTAATTGCAGATTTATTAACCTTCTAGTTTGGTCCACCTGTGCCTTTTCTGGCCCTTCTGTGGGCCCTCTGGGGTTGAGCTGGAATTGGGCAAGCAGTGGTATAGTTGAGTATGGCGGGCAATGTTTTGATATACTTAAATTATGAATAGTATTTTATCATCATTTGCAAATAGTATGCTCTAAATGTGTTTTTCTCTACATCTAGTGACGTATACTGTGCTATTAAATATATCCCCTGAGGAAGCCCATAGTGGCGAAACATGTCGGGATAACTTCAATAACGTCACCTTCTTTATGATAAGATATCCCCACCAGGGATGAGCCGAACACCCCCCTGTTCGGTTCACACCAGAACCTGCGAACAGACAAAATGTTTGTGTGAACTTTAGAACCCTATTAAATACAATGGACTCGAACGTTCGAAATCTAAAGTGTTAATTATAAAGGCTAATATGCAAGTTATTGTCCTAAAAAGTGTTTGGGGACCTGGGTCCTGCCCCAGGGGACATGTATCAATGCAAAAAAAAGTTTTAAAAACAGCCGTTTTTTCGGGGAGCAGTGATTTTAATAATGCTTAAAATGAAAAAAATAAAAGTGAAATATTCCTTTAAATTTCGTACCTGGGGGGTGTGTATGATATGCATGTAAAGTGGCGCATGTTTCCCGTGCTTAGAACTGTCCCTGCAAAAAATGTCATTTTTGAAAGAAAAAAAGTCATTTAAAACTGACTCGCGGCTATTAATGAATTGTCGGCTCCCGGCAATACATTCAAAAGTCATTGATAAAAAAAAAAAAAAAGCTTTGGGGTTCCCCATAATTCAATTACCAGGCCCTTCAGGTCTGGAATGGATATTAAGGGGAACCCCGCCGCAAATTAAAAAAAAAATGACGTGGGGTTCCCCCAAATATCCATTCCAGGCCCTTCAGATCTGGCATGGATTTTAAGGGGAACTCCACCCCAAATTTAAAAAAAAATGGCGTGGAGTCCCCCTAAAAATCCATACCAGACCCCTTATCCGAGCACGCAACCTGGCCGGCCGCAGGGGAAAAGGGGGGGACGAGAGAGCGGCCCCCTCCCTCCTGAACCGTACCAGGCCACATGCCCTCAACATGGGGAGGATGTCCCCATGTTGATGGGGACAAGGGCCTCATCCCCACAACCCTTGCCCGGTGGTTGTGGGGGTCTGCGGGCGGGGGGCTTATCGGAATCTGGAAGACCCCTTTAACAAAGGGGACCCCCAGATCCCGGCCCCCCCTATGTGAATTTGTAAGGGGTACATTGTACCCCTACCATTTCACAAAGAAAGCGTAAAAAAATGTTTAAAAAAAACACACAAACACCTTGAAAAAGTCCTTTATTTAAAAAAAAAAAAAACATTCCAGCGGTGAAATCCAGTGTCCCGCGGCGATCCCGATGTCCAGCGCTGTCCTTCATTGGTTGTGCCTGAGCGGACCTGATGGGGAACTCCCTCTCAGTGTTTTAAATGTATAGACCCGCCCCTTCTAAAGTTCCCCATCAGGTCCGCTCAGCAGACCAGATGCGGAACATGAGAAGGGGCGGGTCTATACATGTATTACCAAAGTGAGAGCAGTTCCCCATCAGGTCCGCCCCCTCGGTATGTCGGACCCGCATACGTCATTGGCTTGAGCGGGGAACTTCCTTCACTATGTAAATTTAAATTACACAGTGAAGGAAGTTCCTCGCTCAAGCCAATGACGTAGGCGGGTCCGACATACCGAGTGGGCGGACCTGATGGGGAACTGCTCTCACTTTGGTAATACATGTATAGACCCGCCCCTTCTCATGTTCCGCATCTGGTCCGCTGAGCGGACCTGATGGGGAACTTTAGAAGGGGCGGGTCTATACATTTAAAATACTGAGAGGGAGTTCCCCATCAGGTCCGCTCAGGCACAACCAATGAAGGACAGCGCTGCACATCGGGATCGCCGCGGGACACTGGATTTCACCGCTGGAATGTTTTTTTTTTAAATAAAGGACTTTTTCAAGGTGTTTGTGTGTTTTTTTTAAACATTTTTTTACGCTTTCTTTGTGAAATGGTAGGGGTACAATGTACCCCTTACCAATTCACATGGGGGGGCCGGGATCTGGGGGTCCCCTTTGTTAAAGGGGTCTTCCAGATTTTGATACGCCCCCCGCCCGCAGACCCCCACAACCACCGGGCAAGGGTTGTGGGGATGAGGCCCTTGTCCCCATCAACATGGGGACATCCTCCCCATGTTGAGGGCATGTGGCCTGGTACGGTTCAGGAGGGAGGGGGGGGCGCTCTCTCATCCCCCCCTTTTCCCCTGCGGCCGGCCAGGTTGCGTGCTCGGATAAGGGGTCTGGTATGGATTTTTAGGGGGACTCCACGCCATTTTTTTTTAAATTTGGGGTGGAGTTCCCCTTAAAATCCATGCCAGATCTGAAGGGCCTGGAATGGATATTTGGGGGAACCCCACGTAAAAAAAAATTTTAATTTGCGGCGGGGTTCCCCTTAATATCCATTCCAGACCTGAAGGGCCTGGTAATTGAATTCTGGGGAACCCCAAAGCTTTTTTTTTTTTTTATCAATGACTTTTGTATGTATTGCCGGGAGCCGACAATTTATTAATAGCCGCGAGTCAGTTTTAAATGACTTTTTTTCTTTCAAAAATGACATTTTTTGCAGGGACAGTTCTAAGCACGGGAAACATGCGCCACTTCACATGCATATCATACACACCCCCCAGGTACGAAATTTAAAGGAATATTTCACTTTTATTTTTTCATTTTAAGCATTATTAAAATCACTGCTCCCGAAAAAACGGCCGTTTTTAAAACTTCTTTTTGCATTGATACATGTCCCCTGGGGCAGGACCCGGGTCCCCAAACACTTTTTAGGACAATAACTTGCATATAAGCCTTTATAATTAGCACTTTAGATTTCTCCCATAGATTTTTCGAATTTGCCACGAACACTCCAATTTGTTCGCTATTCGGCGAACGGGCGAACAGGCAATGTTCGAGTCGAACATGAGTTCGACTCGAACTCGAAGCTCATCCCTAATCCCCACATATATGGCATATCTTCAAACAAGTTGTATTGATGTTTATGTTTGTTAAGAATAACACGCTTTTATACTTTTTGTGTATTAATAAAAAGTATCTATTTTATCTAAATTTCTGTTTCCAATATTTCAGCACCTAAAAAATGTTTTCCAATAATTCCCCCCAAAAAACTTTCTGTATCCTTTGTCCATTCAGGGATGTTGGTGCTTGTTTGAATTGTTTACCAATCCATATCACCACCCCTCCACTTATGATTTTGGCACTTTTGACCCGTGGATGCTGATGCAATGACTCCCCACCTGCCCCATCCCGTATGTGTGCCCCTTGGGTGGACTTCTTTAGCCACTCTTTTGTGACTGATGCTGGTTTGTGTCTCGCACACTTTCCACCTGTGGCCTGCTCGGATTGGGTCATGTTTGGAACCTTTCAGTCCCCGGTTTGCGTATTGATATTCCAGTTTTAACCGGTTACCTGACCCTAATCTGAATTTATATTGGTTCACAGTTTTCTCTACTGCCTCTCTTTTGGGGCTTTTTTATGTTACTCAGTTAGACAACAGTTTAATTGTATATATGAAGCTTTCCTTTTGATTACTGTTGCTTGTCATACTATGTATAGTTCAATATAGTATATGGTATGTTGGTTATCTTTATGTAAGATGGCTCCTCCTCCTCTACTCCTGGTAATAATTTTTTGGACATGGATGTTTTTTTGTCTTCTTTTAGTTCTTGTTTTTATGAGTGCTAATAAATACCCTCTGAGGTTCGGGGTTCCTATTTTATGTTCAATAATTTGAATTGAAAAGTTTTAGGCGATAACAAAAGTATAAAGCGAGATGTAATACAAGCAGACATTACATTCTAAACGTTGAGTGTACAAATCTATATATCCAGCTATACATAAATATGATGTCAGAGTATTCTATCATTTGTGCATCAGAGTTAGAGACTAAAAGATATAACCTAAATTGCCAAACAGCATATCATGTGGTGATACTCTACTTGGTGACATTCCGTGATTTCCGGCCCCCCGGATGCCCCAAAAGGGTTCAAACTGCATCCCAGGGGCCAGAGTCCCAGAGCCCTAATACTTGGTGTTTAGAATGGCAAAATCATATAGGAGAATGAGGGATGTACATATCAGCGTAGATAAAGTAAAACTGTAAATGACAGAACATATACGCAAACTTCTCTGTAGCTGTAGCATAACTTTAAAGCACCAAGAAAGGTGTCAGGAAAAGGGGAGAGAGAGAAACGTGGGAGAGAGAAACAGAGAGAGGAGGTTCAAGAAGGCTCAGTCAAGAAGAAACATGTGTGAGCAGGCTTCCAGGTTGTACTCCAGGTATGAGAGAAACATTGCAAAAGGTGGCCCAGGGTTCCCAAACGGTCCTAAATCTTTCAGATTTGTCATTAATTTTAGCTACAATTTGTTCTTGCACCGTGATCCAAGATACTTTCCTCTTGAACCCCTGGAAGGAGATGGTGGGTTTCTTCCAGGTTTTGGCTATGGTCATTTTGGCTCCTAATAAAATAAAAAACGACAGTGCCTGGGAGTATTTAGATAAATTGGGAATATTATGGTTTAGCAGTGCCGTACTGGGATGTGGGGTCGCCGTTACCTCCGCCAAGGAGCTAATGGTATGGAATACTTTCCGCCAAAAGGATATAATGCAAGGACAGGTCCACCAAATGTGGAGCATAGTACCCTCTAGCTCACAACCTCTAAAACATACAGATGAGGTCCCTGGGTATATCCTTGCCAGCCTGGAAGGAACATAGTACCACCTAATCAGCACTTTTAGGCTAGCTTCTATAAGAGATATATTGAGAATACCTTTATATGCTCACTGTGAAGCGCGGAACCAAACCGCGGTGTCCCATGTGCCTCCCGTGTCTTGGACATCAGAGCTGAATAGATTAGTGAAATGCCTCTTCTCTGATCCGCTGCATTTGTGCACCATTGTTCATAGGGTGTAATGGTGGGAGGTATTGGTTTGTCTGTCCATATGGAGTGCAGAAAATGGGAAGTTTGGGAAAATCTAAAATGTTCCGAGTCAGGCATGTCTAGCTTTTTCCTGCAGTACTGTAAAGAAAGGGGACCTGCTGGAGAGAGAAAGTGCCTGATTCGATATAGGCCTTTATCAGTCCACCATCTAAATGCCTCAATATTCATCCCAGGGGGAAAGTCAGTATTGTGAAATAACTGTGTCAGGGGCCTCAGTGGGGATATTAGGGTGCGTAGGGCAAAAAGCTTGGAGCAGAGTGCTACCGAATGCGAGAGGTTGGGCTACATAATAGCTGGCCTGCATTTGGGGTCACACCCCAATAGATAATCTATAGTATTTAAGGGGACAGCCTGCCTTTCCATTGCTAGCCAATCCGGTTTCGAACCCTTGGAGAAAGCCATAGATATTTGCGCTAATTGTGCTGACTGGTAGTAACCCCAAAGGCTAGGGAGTCCCAGACTGCCCTGAGCCTTGAGACGCATAAGTATGCCCGAGGGACATCTGTAGCCCTTCTTGCCCCAGACAAAGCATATTATATCAGACTGAATTTTACTGAGAAATTGTTTTGGCACCAGGATTGGGAGAGAGCGAAATAGGTATAAAAGGCGTGGGAGAAGGGTCATTTTAACAGCATGAACTCTGTCAAACCATGTCAAACCGCTCCTGGACCACCTGTCCATGTCACTTTTGCACTTAAGCACCATAGGGGGATAATTTGTTTTAAAAAGATTATTTATGTCAGCCGTCAGTTTGATACCTAAGTATGGAATGAGTGTGGGAGCCCACGAAAATTTTAAGTTGCTAGCTAGTTGTTTGAGCAGATCCGGGGGTACATTTATGTTTAGGCCTCATGCCCACGAACGTCTTTACAGCCGCGTTTTTGAGCATTTTTTACAGCTTAAAAACGCCTGTCCATGTTAGTCTATAGCTTCATGCCCACCTAGGCGTTTTTGAGCTGCAATTGGCATAGGCGTTTTTAAGCTGTAAAAAAAAAACAGGACCATTGCGTTCCGCAGCGTCGGCATAAAAAATCGCGGAGCTTTAAAACCCGCACATAAACCCGCAAAAACGCAGCGGCTGCGTTTTTGAGCTCCGGCGTGTTTTTTTTGGGGGAAAAAAATACGTTCGGAAAATTTATACACTAACATGGACAGGTGTTTTTAAGCTATAAAAAACGCTCAAAAACGCGGCTGTAAAAACGTCTGTGGGCATGAGGCCTTAATGCTAGTGATTTGTTCATATTAACCCGTAGGCCAGAGATGGGGTTCCCATTTTAATCTTGTCCTCCTATATGGTCAATTGTATTTTTTTTACAATAGGCCCATATGACCATTTCATGCATATCACATAATGTTCAGGGGTTTAACTCCCCTCATAAGAGTAATAAAGAATTTCTTCACTATAAGCAACTAGGAGCTAAGATCCTCATGCTACAGGAAACACATTTTTCAACTACTAGCCATCCACAATTTTTTCATCAATCTTTTAATCAACCCTATAACACATTGTTTTCCACAAAATGTAGAGGCGTAGCCATCTTTATCCATCACTCTATTGCTTTTGAAATGCAACACATTTACTGTGACCCTGAAAGTAGATTTCTTATTGTTAACCACTTCAATACTGGGCACCTTTCCCCCTTCCTGCCCAAGCCAATTTTCAGCTTTCAGCGCTGTCGCTTTTTAAATGACAATTGCGCAGTCATGCTACACTGTACCCAAACAACATAATTATAATTTCTTTCCCACAAATGGTGCTTTCTTTTGGTGTATTTAATCACCTCTGGGGTTTTTATTTTTTGCTAAACAAAAAAATAAAGACCGAAAGTTCGAAAAAATCTTCCCCAAACATGCACTGGCCACCCCCATACCTAAAAAGTCCTTGCTGGATACCACAATAGTAACAACCTACAACCCATATCCTTGCTCCCCTTTACCTCCAACATTCTTGAATGCCTCGTCTACAACTGTACACCAAAAATAGTCAGTGCTAGACACCTATACTACAGCTGCTGGCAATAAGGGGATTTACAGTATATATAACCTTTGTGGAACAAATGTGTATAGAATTTCAGTGCTAAAAAAATCATAAACTGATTCTTAAAGTGCAAACAGTCTTCAAATCTTCCCAAAATAGCTGAATTTCTCACTCACCAGAAAACCTGGCTGCTCACTTACAGTAAGTGAAGCAATAATGCATGTATCCATAACCTCCAGGATAGCTGGAATCTCTTTATGGTGTTTAGGACTCCAGATACGGCATAGGAAGAAAGAGAGACTATATATCGTATTACTGTACGAAATTACCATATGTACCACAACCGTGCATGCAGTGTCACTCACAAAACAGCAGGAGACATGTGAAAACTAGTGAGAGCTATCACCACACCAACCACCACCCGCACCACAGCATATGTTAATTTCATTCAGTATTACTCTATACAGTCTCTCTTTCTTCTTATGCCATATCTGGAGTCCTAAACACCAAAAATAAGTTTCAGCTATCCTGGAGGTTATAGATACATGCATTATTGCTGCACTTAAGTGAGAAGCCAGGATTTCTGGTGAGTGAGACATTCAACTAGTCTACAACTGTCTGAGCTACCACCAAACTGAAAATAACCTACCTGAGCCCCTTCAATCTAGATTTATCCTGCACTCCACAGAAAATGCTCTCTTAAAACTCACAAATAATTTGCCAATGGCTAAAACCAATGGTCACTATTCTACACTCTTACTCTTGGATGTCTGTGCTGCCTTTGATACAGTTGACCACCCACTACTTCTTAAAAAAACTCCACTCTTCTGGTCTCTGTGAATGTACTCTTCGTTTGTTCCTATTTGACCTATCCCATCACACCTTCAGTGTCACATACAACTCTACTTCCTCCTCTCCCCTTCCTCTTTCCATCAGGGTCCACCAAGGTTCTGTTCTTGGACCTCTCTTGTTCTCGATCTACACCTCTTCCCTGGGTTATCTGATAGCCTCCCATGGCTTTCAATACTCATTTAAGATCAATGGCACAGCTATTAGTCTGTCCCCACATGCCAGGGTGCTTTGTGTAATCCTAGACTCTGAACTCTCCTTTCCACCTCACATCCAATCACTGTCCACATCTTGCCACCTTAATCTCCACAACATCTCCAAAATGTGCTCCTTCTTAACCAATGACACCACAAAGCTTCTAATTCACTCCCTGGTTATCTATCACCTTGACTACTGCAACTCTCTCCTCATTGGCTTACCTTTACATAGAAATTAAAATGGATGAACTTATGCGCTACTACGTGTATGGGTAATAATGTGAATATTATTCGAAAAATAAAGTAACCAAAATGTGTACAGTGATCAAATGGATAAAGTTGCCAACTCCTGTAGTGTCACCACATACATCAACAGTGTAATAATATATTAATAGAGTGGCGCTAAATCTTACAATGATTCCTAAAAAAAAAGCAAAGAGAACTATATCATATATATATATTAATAAATGTACTGAAGTGAAATATAACATAATGCAAACATAAAAGATGGTGTTGCAAATGTTCAGTGCAAAAACGTGAATAAACACAATAATTAGAGTTCTTGGTGAAATGATTATTAGTGCTTCAGAACAATCCTGGTGAAATATGAGCAATCACATAGTCCACTGCTCAATCCAAGAAAAGAGACAAACTCCACCACCATGTGCAATGGCCGCTCACCTTCAATTAAAGGGTAACACACATCAACTGCAAACTCGATCTCCGTATAGTGTATGTCATTCAGTAGTTGGTAGCAGTCAATCCGCTCACACATGTAATAAGAATAATAATCCTCATGGAGTAGTATTATCAGAAAATTTATTAAAAAATACAGGAAAACTTACAGTTAAAATTACTGATATGCGTACAGCAGCTGGGACCGTGGGGTCACACACAGGCAGAACACTGCCTTCCTATCTCTGCCATGACCGGAAGTGACATCACCTTTTTATTTCCAATAATATATTATATTGAACTCTTAAACCCTGTACACACGATCGGATTTCTGATGGAATAAAATCTGATGAATTTTTCCATCGGATTTCCGAAGAAGCTGACTTCCATCAGTCTTGCCTACACACCATCAGTCAAAAATCCAACCGTCCCAAACGCCGCGACGTAATACACTCCGACGAGCCGAGCAAAATTAAGTTCAATGCTTCTGAGCATGCGTGGACTTGATTCTGAGCATGCGTGGGTTTTTTCTCCGTTGGAGTTCCACACAGACGATCGGAATTTGCTATCGTTTTTTTTTCCATCGGATAAATTTAAAACATGTTCTATTTTTAATCACCGATGGAAAAAAGACCGATGGGGCCCATGCACAATCCATCGGACTGTTTTCATCGGTAAAACCGATCGTGTGTACACTGCATAATTGTTTGATTATTGACAGAATTTATGTGGTCTTATGTTTTGATTAGTATTTTTAATTTTTTTACACTTTTTATATGGTTATCGGATATTACATCATTTATTTTTTACATTCATTTTACAAAGACTTCATGTTACTTTTATATACTTTTCATATCCATTTTATAAGATATTTTATACCTATTACATACTAATATAATATATAAAAATGGGATTATTCTGCGCTTTTAGTGAGTAGTGAAATAATATATAGTGCTAAGTGCCAAAGGATATTGTGCAAAACAGCTGCAAAAACTAAATGTGTTCACCTTACACAGTAATAGAATAAATAAAAAATGTGTTCTCGCGCTAAATGCTAACACACAAATGGTGATATACAAACCAATAGAGAATAACGTGCATGAATAGGTTCGATCAAATATATATGCAAATGAATATCAATGGTGAATATCAATAAGACAAAAATCTTGCATATCAATAGTCCATATCTGGTGACTGAGCAGTATATGTAAGAACCAGAATAAAGTGTAGTGGTGGCATTAAGTAGGTAAAGTGTCGATTCCTATGTCAAAAGGATCCAAAACTCAGATATATTGATATCCAGTGAAAGGGTGTTGGACAGTGTAGGTATTATTGAATTAGATAATAATATAAAGTGATAAAAATTCCATGCAAAATATTGTTAATAATAAGTCTGTTCTTGCTGAGCTGTGGTGAACTATTCTGTAAGTATTCAAATTCCTTATTGGAGTGTTTCCCCTGAAGAAGTCACAAGGTGCGTGACGTAACGCCGTAGCAAGATTTTGGATCATGTGATTAATGTTGCTTTCAGTCAAGGAAATGTTTGCGCTTTGTGATGATATGCGGTTCCTATAGTTACTGTATGCTATTTATTCTAGCGTCATATCATGGATGGTGTTCTGGTTTAGCAAGTGAAGTCAGCTGGCCCACATCCCTAAATTACAAAATTGGTCACTAAAGAATTTCTTCCTCTAAGTGGGACTTTAACAGGGCAATACTTCACTAAAGATCAGGCAGTAATTTCTATCAAAAATATATTATTTTAATTTATTGGAATAAGGTTAAAAAAAAAATTGAATGTACAAAGCATAGACAATGCAGGATGCAGATATGACAATGCAATATTGAAAATACAATGTGAGATAACCAGAACTCTATTCAAATAAATGTGGCAACAGAGATACCCAACGCATTTCGAGTCTATGGTAATAGTTCTCTTCTTCAGGGGTGGGTGGTTACAGCGGGATGATAATACGTCTACAATTGAGAAAAACATGAATACAAGAATACATAGATCATATAATGGTCAGAACATTACATTAACAAAAACTTTTATAAGTTGCTTGATTTGTATTTAAATTTAAACACTGACCATACACATTGCATAAAGATTCGCAAAACTTGCATCCGATTTAAAAACGATTGAGAAATGTTGCAGCCTCAAAACGACCAATTTGGACTCGGAGGAGATGGATGCACTCAAGGTGGGTATACCACAATGCTCAGAAGACTGTCAATTCACAAAGGGCGCTCTAAAGAGTACCCCCAAAAGGAACCCAGTTCATGGCCTTTGAGTGACCAATATCGCTAAGGGCAAGATAGACAACAAAGGTAATTTCGGGGGTACTGTTTAGAGTTCCCTTTGTGAATTGATAGTCTTCACCTTTTTCTCAATTGTAGACATATTATCGTCCCGCTGTGACCACCCACCCCTGAAGAAGAGAACTATTACCATAGACTTAAAACGCGTTGGGTTATCCCTATTGCCACCATTGTTTCAATAGAGTTCTGGTTATCTCACATTGTATTTTCAATATTGCATTGTCATATCTGCATCCTGCATTGTCTATGCTTTGTACATTCAAAACATTTTTAACCTTATAACCAATAAAATAAAATAATATATTTTTGATAGAAATTACTGCCTGGTCCTTAGTGAAGTACTGCTCTGTTAAAGTCCCACTTAGAGAAAGAAATTCTTTAGTGACCAAATTTATTCTAGCGTCAGTCACTCAGCCTCCAACCCTTGAGAAAGTCATGTGTCATTGACGCAACGCATCAGGAGGAGCCAGGCAACATCATTTCCGGTCACGACCGAGACCGGAAGCTCGAATTCTACATCGTTCTGCCTATGTGTGACCGCACGGTCCCAGCTGCTGTACGCATAGCAGTTATTGTAACTGTAAGTCTACCTTTGTTTTGTTTTTAAAAATTGCTGATATTATTACACCATGAGGATTATTATTCTTATTACATGTGTGACATGATTGACTGCTACCAACTACTGAATGACATAAGAAAAAAGGTGATAGCTGCGCCAACCCAATATTAATAATCATATGTTACCACTACTCTTTAAACAGTGAATATTCCAAACTGCCCATAAATAATAAAGTGCCATCAAGTGCATATTCAGTGAACAAAACAAATGATATTCCTTATATGTAAATAAACATATACTTTAAAAATGAATACAATTATAAAAATATAGAAATATAGTCCCAGTGTTTCTCTTCAAAGATGATCACTTACATCCCATGTGCTCAAATCACATCCGTGACTGAAAAACTTATTATCCACCAATTCGTGAGGATACCACCACCTTTCTGAAATGAACACTCACTAGAAACAAGATCAACAAGCGCCTTTGGTTTATGTCAGGGTTAACCACTCCACACATAAGGATCAATCTGAAGATTTTCCAACCGGTATGCCAATAATCACTTCATACACCTCCACATTGGTTTCTCTCAGGATCTCATAGAAAGCAAACAGCCATCATTGCGTAATATATTATGCTTTATTTAATATAAAAGGTAAAAAAAAATCTCACTCACAAGGTGTCTTTCCAGCAATACTTTTGGGGGTTACATGTACCGTTTTGTCCCCCGTGGCTGGCGTGCGGTACAAGCCTCAATTTCGTGCGGGTTGGGGCAGGAAGTGATGCCGGCGTTACCCAGAAGCCTCTACGCATTGTGCATTCAATCATTGAATGCACAACGCGTAGATTCTTCTGGGTAACGCCGACAGGGGGGCCGGGATCTGGGGGTCCCCTTGTTAAAGGGGGCTTCCATGTTCCGATAAGCCCCCCGCTCGCAGACCCCCACAACCACCGGGCAAGAGTTGTGAGGATGAGGCCCTTGTCCCCATCAACATGGTGACAAGGTGCTTTGGGGTCCCAAAGCATCCTCCCCATGTTGAGGGCATGTGGCCTGGTACGGTTCAGGAGAAGGGGGCGCTATTTTCCTGCGGCCTGCCAGGTTGCGTGCTCAGATAAGGGTATGGTATGGATTTTTGGGGGTACCCCCTACGCCATTTTTTTGGGTGCAGGGTACCCCTTAAAATCCATACCAGACCTGAATGGTAAGGGGGACCCCTACGCCATTTAAAAAAAAAATGGCGCAGGGTTCCACTTAATATCCAGACCAGACCAAACCTGAATTGGAATTTGGGAGGGGCCCCATGCTATTTTTTTTTTAATTTTGGTTCGGGGTTCCCCTTAATATTCATACCAGACCCAAAGGGCCTGGTAATGGACTGAGGGGGGACCCATGCCTTTTTTCAATGACTTTTATCTGATCTGTATTGCTGAGACCCGACAATTCATTAAAGCCGCGAGTAGTTTTAAATGACTTTTTTTCCTTTAGAAATGTCATTTTGCTGCGGGACTGTTCTAAACACGGGAAAAATGCCCCATGTTACAGGCATACTATAGACACCCCCCAGGTACGAAATTTAAAGGAATATTTCACTTTTATTGTTTCACTTTAAGCATTATTAAAATCACTGCTCCCGAAAAAACGGCCATTTTTAAAACTTTTTTTTGCATTGATACATGTCCCCTAAAGCAGGACCGGGTCCCCAAAAACTTTTTATGACAATACCTTGCATATAAGCCTTTAAAATGAGCACTTTTGATTTTTCATGTTAATCTCCCATAGACTTTAACGGTGTTTCGTGGCTTTTGAATTTGCCGTGAACACCGCATAATGTTCGCTATTCCGCGAACAGGTGAACACCCGATGTTCGAGTCGAACTTGAACATCGGGGTCATCCCTAGCTCATTGCCTGCTTATGCACATAGGTATATCCTTCCTGCCAGAAGTATAGATATTTGTTATACATTGAATCACATGGCCGAATGTGTGGGTTGTTATGAAATCACTGGGATAGAGAGGCTAAAACCGCATTTTTGAATTATAGGATGACATTATGTAACTAGAACAGGGTGGTTCCATAATTTTCACAACTCCCATCCTGTTCTTTAAATATTAGCACCTGCCTTGACACATTCCATGGTGATTGGATTAAGGCGTCCCTGTTACCTATATGAATATAAATTCTGGGGATTCATATCACTCGTCAGAACTGAAAACGTGGCTTGGAAACATAAAAAAAAAAAACATCTTCAACAGTACAGAACAAGTCCAATGAAATGTCACTAATTACTACTAGCTTTACTAAGACCTGGATCAATGAGAACCTTCACAGACAATATTGATGGTACTAACAAACTGATAACCCATAGCAAAAAATCCTACATTGCATATCTATATAAGAAATTTAAATATTAAAACATGATACAGTAAACAACCAATATTTTCCTTGTAGTTTATGCATGCAGTAATGTGCAGAAGCAATGGTAGAAAATAGATGAGTGGATAAAAGCTGCAATAATAAACATGGAGTTCCCTACTGCTTTCAAATTAAGATTAATGAAGGGTGTGTGTCAGGAGAAATACAGTCTAAAAAAAAATCCTAAAAGATTATTAGCAATCAGATAAATTAGCCATGCAAAAAACAACCCACAAGGAGAAGTAAATGTATAAAAGTGTCTCATATCAACTCAATAAATAACAGAGACTAAAAATTCCCTGGAAGTGGTATATTATTTCCACTAAAATACATGATGGCTGATCTGACAATGTTTGCCGGGGATTTTCAAAATAAATTGTTACATCCAGATGTCATTTCTAAAAATGTGCATGGAATTGAGGTGCAGTATGTTTGCAGATAAATTAAATTATAGACACATCATAGATTTCCAGTTTTGTGTTTCCATACAGATTAAGAACTGTAGATGTAAATTATAAGATGTATAACATTTTCAGAGCCTCTCTCCATTACCTAATTTAACCGTGTATTTTCCAATATTATACTGCATTTTGCAACTCAACTCAACTAATGCCAAAAAAGATTTATTATACATTTGGAATTTGAGCTTTCCTGGCTCAGTGTAATATTCCTCACATTTTAAACCTGCAATACTGTTAATTTCCAATGTCTAATATCTAACTTCCTGACTATCCGCTGTCTTTTCTTCCTTCCTTTAAGGGAAATATCATGTCTTCATCTATTTATTGATGTAATTTATGCCCAGGAATAAAAATTA
The DNA here is from genome assembly GCA_029206835.1 of Rana muscosa. Taxonomy (NCBI): domain Eukaryota; kingdom Metazoa; phylum Chordata; class Amphibia; order Anura; family Ranidae; genus Rana; species Rana muscosa. The sequence continues at coordinate 360,535,554 of CM055118.1, read as the reverse complement.
AAAATGTATGTTCAAGTTTTAGTGAAGTAAATTAGAAATAATGCACAGTAATATTTTTTATTTGTTAATGCCCAGTTCAAGTTTATATTTTAAACCCAGCTTAATGCTTTTTTAGGTATATGCGGAAAAAAAAAGTCTTGATTGCTCTCCTTTGGTAAGAAGCTGCGGACTATATAGAGAAGCCAGTAAGCTGCAGAGAAATAGACTGGCTTTCTGTGTGGAAACAGTTGTCTCTCTGCAGAGGTCCAACTGGAACTATAGCTTCACATTTAAAAAAGCTCATTCTCTTTGCTGGCTAAGAAGTACTAGCTCTTACTGTCTGGGTGTACCAGACCTCTGCAGAGAGACCATAGATTCCAAGTATAAGGCAAGGCTCCTTGTCTACAGAATGCTTTTAGAGGACCGACATTTCAACTTTCAATTTGGAATGCTTTGATGCACTGAATTTAGCTGATTTAGCTGATTTACACTCATTTTAATTTCAATGTTTTGTATTGATTATAAAAGACATCCAGTGGTAAAAGGAAATAACAACCTAGAACAGTGTCTTCTAGAGTATACAATGCAAAAACATATTCAATATTGACATATCCCAAATTGGGAGTACGGTAAGCATACAATGCAATGTGTATCCGCTGAATGCTTCTAAAGGAATAAGAAAATTTGTGATGTTATTTAACTTAGACTAGAACTAATGGCAGTAAATACAAATGTAAGAGAAGAAAATCAAGGAAACCTTGAAGATCACGAAAACATTGAAGTGTTGCTCAGCTCATTACATCCAACAAAACAAAGAAACAAAAAAAAAAATAAGAACAGATTTGTCTTCAAATTCAGCTTTTATGAATAGAGTCGTACCACTCAGACCAACTAGTCCATTTGTGTTTCATATTGTTATAATTACCCTGGGTCGCAGCAAACATGATCTCATATGAGGCATGTGTGTTAGTTGTCTCAATGACTTCCCTGAGCGAGGGCGGGTTTGCGCCTTTCCAGTGACGCATAATTACCAGTCTAGTACTAAGGAGGATATGGGTGGCTATGGTTCTAGAGGTAACTGGGATATGTTCTATACCTAGGGAAAAAATTGCTGTAGCTGCAGAGGAAGTAACCTGAGTCCCCACAATCTGTGACAGTAAACTAAATATTTTGGACCATAAGGCTTTAAGGGAAGGGCATGACCACAAGACATGGTGCAACTTACCTATACCTCCGCAATTCCTCCAACATAGAGGGGAAGTTTTAAGTGTGGATACTCGGTACGGCATTAAATACCACCGTAATAGTATTTTATGGGATAGTTCCCATAAATTAATGCTCTTGGTCGCAATAATAGTACTGCGCAGAGCTTTTTGCCATTGATCATCGGTAAATGTTGCTCCCAGGTCTCACTCCCATGCCTCAATGTTTGTAGCTTTTATGAAGAAGTTTTTATTATTTAAAAGGTTGTAAAACAACAAAATCCCCTTAATATTGGTTGTGGGATTGGTAAGATAAAGTGTTGCTCGCCAAGGCAGCATTGTGGAGGTCTGAGAGATATTTTGGAGACAGTGAACTATTTGGAGGTACCTGTAGTAGTCATTATCATCCAAACCATACTCTATCTGTAAAACTCTAAATGTTTTGAGTGAGGGGCCTACCAACAAGTCCTCCACCACCTTAAAGTGGTTGTAAACCCTGGAAACATTCTATTTTTTAAATCCCACCTGCAAGACAAAGCCATAATGAGCTAGTATGACTAGCATACTAGCTCATTATGCATCACTTACCTTAGATCGGGGCCCCCGAAGCCGAAGGTTACTTCCGGGTATCGCCGATCCAGCCAATCACAGCGCCGTTCCGGCGCTGTGATTGGCCGAAGCGGCGAAGACGTTACTCCGCGCATGCGTGCGGGAGCCGTCAAATCCGGCTAAGCCGGATTTGTGAATGGGATTAACCCTGTGAATGCGCCGTTGTCTATGGCGCGCATGCGCCGTAGACACTGATGCATGTAATTTTTTGCAAATATCTCCTAAACTGTGTAGGTTTAGGAGATATTTATTGCACCTACAGGTAAGCCTTAATCTAGGCTTACCTGTAGGTGCATGTTGCATAAGTGTGTTTACAACCACTTTAATGCCTTTAGTTACCCAGTGCGAAATGTGTAAGTCTGGAATGATCAATGGTAAGCTTGAAATGGTAAGTGGTAGAGGTTTAATCACCTGAACTATAACGTTTTGAGATGAAAACATCCTCTAAGCTTGTATTGTGGCCTCCATTGTGGGAGAGAGATGTTTATGGGCTAGTGTGTGTATATTACTGGATAGCAATATGTCAGATAGATTTTTAACAGGGACCTGCGCTTTCTCAAGTTCCAACCATCTAGGATTGTGCAACTGGGAAAACCATACTCTGGCCTGTGACAGAATTGAGGCCGCGTAATAATCTTTCAGAAGTACATGGCCAACTCCTCCAGCTCTCTTAGCAGCTATCAACTTTTTAAAGGCACACCTTGCTTTTTTACCTTGCGACAAGAATTTGTTCAACTGGGATTGGGCTTTAGAAAAGAAGGAGTTAGGGACTGGTATTGGTAACGTTCGAAATAGATATAGCAGTTGCGGCAGGACTATCATCTTAAATACCGCAAAGCGGCCTGACCAGAGCAATTCAACTTTAGATTTTTCCCGCAGTACCTTACTCAAAGTGCTAAGGAACGGGGTGTAATTAGCTGTAAGCAGGTCATTAGTAGTTGCTGTGAGGGTTATCCCCAGGTATTTAATCCCGCTGTATTTCCAAGAGTAAGGGAACCGATAACTGAGTTTTCTTTGCAGAGGTGGGTCAATGCCTATACCCATAATGTAAGATTTGCTTTCGTTGACCTTGTAATAGGACAACTTATTAAATAATTCCAAAGCCAGGTGGGCCGAAGCCAGGGAAGTCTCCACATCAGTGAGGATCATAATGATGTCGTCTGCAAACAGACTGATAGTGTGGGTAGAGTTTTGTGCAGGGAATCCTTTAATGGTAGGGTGAGAGCATATATATATTTTGCAAGGGGCTCCATTAGCAAATTAAAAATGTATGGGGACAAGGGGCACCCTTGTCTGGTGCCGTTTGAGATGTCAAATGGCTTGGACAAGACTCCCGAAGTGAGAACTTGGGCAGAGGGCTTGGAGTATAAAGCTAGAATAGCAGACAAAATGGGACCGTAAAAAACAAAACTCTTTAGTACTTGGGCCATATATTGCCAGTGGATGCGGTCAAAGGCCTTCTCTGCGTCTAGAGCTAACATCAGAGAAGGCCTTTTGTGCAAATTGGCCAATTGTATATTTGTCAGTCTGTGAGTGGCATCAGACGTCTGACGGCCTTCGGTGAATCTTGTATGGGCCGGGTGGATAAGAAGGGGAAGTATATCTAATAGGCGAAATGCTATAGGTTTGGGCGTAAACCTTTAAATCGATGTTAAGCAATGATATTGGCCTAAAGTTTGGAGGTGAGGAGGGATCCTTCCCCGGATTCGGGAGAGTCACAATTTTAGCATTTAACATTTCAGGAGGGAAGGTGGCTGAGGCAGCAGCGGTGTTAAAAGTGCTTTCCAAATAAGGGGTTAAAATTAGTTTAAAGGTTTTATAATAATCTCCGGTTAATCCGTCCGGGACAGGAGATTTGTTGCTAGGAAGGGAATCAATGGATCTCTGCCCCACTAAAAGGCAGATTCAGTTTTTGTAGTTGATCATGAGAAATGGTGGGTATTTTTAATTTTTGTAAAAATTGGCTGATTGCGTCAGGGTTGGGTTGGAAAGTGTCAACATCATCTTTTAAATTATACAAAGTACTGTAATAGTGGCTGAAAGCGTCAGCTATATCTTGGGGGTGGTAAAGCTTATTGTTGGTGAGGGGATGGATAATATTTGGTATCTTGGTTTTGTACCTTAAACCCTTCACTCTATGTGCCAATAGTTTGCCTGCTTTATTACCTGTGGCGTAATAAGACATTTTTAATTTTCAAAGCTTTCCAATAAGAGGAGTCTAAGGTCATATCTCAACTGATTTAGTTTATGAGAGATTGTAGGGGATGGTTTTTGTTTGTTGCTCGATTCTAGCATAAAAATTTAATTTAACTCTTTTACTCGTTGTTGCTGCTGCCTCTTGGCCCTCGCCCCTAATTGAATAAGAATACCTCTAATGTACACCTTATGGGCGTTCCTCAATACAAATTGGTCTTGCACAGAATGAGCATTGTTACTAAAAAACTCTTTCAGATGTGTTTCAATATGATTCCTGCCATCTGTCTGTTGCAACAAGTATGAGTTAGACCTCCACATTGGAGTTGTGGTGTTAGCTACAGAGTCCTCTAAAGAAAGGGTAATGGAAGCGTGGTCTGACCACGTTATCGTATTGATGGAAGGGGCTGATACTTTAGGTGGCTTGGTCCACTAGGAATAAATCAATTCGGGAGTATGCTCCGTGCAGCGAAGAGAAAAAAGTAAAGTCTTTTTCGCCTGCATGTAGGCATAAAATTTGTCTCTGTTGTGGATTGAAGCCAAAAGTCATGGACTCGTATGTTTGACGCCAGAGGATGAGTCCATACTTGGATCCGGTGTTGCGTTGAAATCACCACACAGAACCAACCTTCCCTTTTGGTGATTAGTCACCTTACGCATCAGTTTATGGAAAAAGCGGACTTGTTGCTGATTTGGTGAATAAACCAATGTGGTGGAATTGAGGTCGCACACTAGAATAAGGTAACAGCCTCTGGAATCCACAACAGTCTCGTGTAGAGTAAATGCCACTGTGTATCTTATAGCCGTAAGGGCCCCTTTTGTTTTGTTATGAGCGTTAGCTGTGAAAACATGAGGAAAGCTTCTGTGGGAGCAAATGGGTGGGGATGCGGCAGAAGAGTGCGTTTCCTGGGCACATAAAATGTCAGCTTTGTTGGAAAGAGCTTCCTTCCACATGGATTTTCTCTTAGCTGGATGATTAAGGCCTTTAGAATTAATAGAGATGATTTTTATTCCCATTTTGGAGGTATTAGTGCGTTTGATAGAGATTGATAAAGTGGTAACATTATTGAGGTAATGTCTCCATCACATGGCCTGTTTAGGTATGACGTGTAATAAGCACTTTGTGTTAGAAGGAGCTTTGCAATGTACTCACTGTTGGTTGAGGGTGTGAATTTCATCTAGGTTGCTGTGAAAGGCCTGAGTAGACATCTTCCTTCCTCGGTTACTGTGTGGAGAGTTCTGTTTCTTTTGTAGGCGCTGAGTATAACGACTGTAACAACACTTGAGAATGGAGAAAAGAGAACATAGGAACACAAAAATAATAAAATTGAACAACCATATAACTGGTATAATACCAACATGTTCAAGGAGTGACCCATAAAAGTAACAACTTGGGAAAAGAATACTCGTATGCGTGGTTAAGCTGCTCAAGTTAGGAAAAGGGTGAGTCCAAGCCTACAGGCTCTCCTGGATTGCCTTCCAGGGAATAGTATTAGTAACATTGCCCTTCCGGGTTTAACTGTGCGATTTGGCGTTTTTATTAGTGACCTTTTTCCACTCGGGATCAGCCTGTCTCATTGATCTGGTGGTGTTCAGGACATCTCCTCAGGAAGGATCTTCCACTCCTCCAGAAGAGATATGCCTTTTTCCAGCGACTCTACAATGTGCATGCTGCCATGCCTTGTGATAGACAATTTAGTGGGATATCCCCACCTGTATATGATTTTGTGGTTTCTGAGCACTTTAGTGATGGTGTTTAAGTTTTTCAGTTTTTGCAAGGTGTATTGGGATAAATCAGCAAAAAACTTTAGGTTCTGATACTGTGAGGGAATTTGCTATTTTTTGCGCATTGCCGCCATCAACTGCTCTTTTGCGTGATAGAAATGGAGACGCAGGATTACATCTCTGGGCACCTGCTCAGGTAGGTATGACGGTTTGGGTAACCAAGAGATTTTTTCAATAGTGAACTCTAGGTCAGAGAGATCAGGGAGGAGCGTCTTGAACAAGGAGGAGGAGAAAGTGCGCAAATATGATTGCTGGACGGATTCTGGGACCCGCTTATTTTCCTATTGTTCCTTCTACTCCTGTCCTCAATGTCTGCGAGCTTAGCCTTTATCCACTCCATGTCCCCCTCGCTTTCCTTGTGAGAATCCACCAGATCATTAATGGTGGAGGCATACTCCCCCATCTTGTGCTCAATATGCTCCACTCTGGTTTCCACTGCCTGAATGTCATTGTGAAATCTGTGCATACGCTGCATCATGTCAGACTGCAATGAGATACGCAGGGACAGTAGCATATCCTTTAATACTGTGTCCATCACAGGTTGGTGAGCAGTACAGAGTTACATAGTTAGTCAGGTTGAAAAAAGACACAAGTCCATCCAGTTCAACCATAAAAAAAAAATATATCGTACAATCCCATATACCCAATTCTATACCCACAGTTGATCCAGTGCAAGGCAAAAAACCCCAGAAGAGCATGATCCAATTTGCTACAGCAGGGGAAAAAATTCCTTCCTGATTCCCCGAGAGGCAATCGGATATTCCCCGGATCAACTTTATCTATAAATGTCAGTACCCAGTTATATTATGTACATTTAAGAAAGAATCCAGGCCCTTCTTAAAGCAATCTACTGAGCTGGCCAGAACCACCTCTGCAGGGAGTCTATTCCACATTTTCACAGCTCTTACTGTGAAAAAACCTTTCCGTATTTGGAGGTGAAATCTCTTTTCCTCTAGACGCAAAGAGTGCCCCCTTGTCCTCTGTGTTGACAGTAAAGTGAATAACTGAACACCAAGTTCACTTAATGGACCCCTTATATATTTGTACATGTTGATCATATCCCCCCTTAATCTCCTCTTCTCAAGAGTGAATAAATTCAGTTCCTCTAATCTTTCCTCATAGCTGAGCTCCTCCATCCCTCTTATCAGTTTGGTTGCCCTTCTCTGCACTTTCTCCAGTTCCCCAATATCCTTTTTGAGAACTGGGGCCCAAAACTGAACTGCATATTCCAGATGAGGTCTTACTAATGATTTGAACAGGGGCAAAATGATATCTCTCTCTCTGGAGACCATACCTCTCTTAATACAAGAAAGGACTTTGCTCGCTTTGGAAACTGCAGCTTGGCATTGCATGCCATTATTGAGCTTATGATCTACCAAAACCCCCAGATCCTTCTCCACTACGGGTCCCCCCAGTTGTACTCCCCCTAGTATGTATGATGCATTCATATTCTTAGCCCCCAAGTGCATAACTTTACATTTATCAACATTAAACCTCATCTGCCACATAGTCGCCCAATTAGACAGAGCATTGAGGTTGGCTTGTAAATTGGCGACATCCTGTAAGGACGTTATTCCACTGCATAGCTTGGTGTCATCTGCAAAGACAGAAATGTTACTTTTGATCTCAGACCCAATATCATTTATAAAGATATTAAAAAGTAAGGGTCCCAGCACTGAACCTTTATGTACACCACTGATAACCTTGGACCATTCAGAGTAAGAATCATTAACCACTACTCTCTGAATTCTGTCTTTTAGCCAGTTTTCTATCCATTTACAAACTGATATTTCCAATCCTGTAGACTTTACCTTGCACATGAGCCATGCGTGGGGAACTGTATCGAACGCTTTTGCAAATTCCAAGTATACCACGTCCACAGCCACCCCTCTATCCAAGGTCTTACTTACCTCTTCATAAAAAGAAATCAGGTTTGTTTGACAACTTCTGTCTTTCATGAATCCATGCTGTCTGTTGCTTAAATAGTTTTTTTCCAGCAAGAACTCATCTATGTGGTCTTTTATTAATCTCTCCAGTATTTTCCCAACTATAGAAGTTAAACTAACAGGTTTATAGTTACTTGGTAAAGACTTAATTCCCTTTTTAAATATAGGCACCACATTGGCCCTGCGCCAATCCAGTGGTACTATTCCTGTCATTAATGAGTCCCTAAAAATTAAATACAATGGCTTTGAAATTACAGAGCTCAATTCTTTTAGGATCCGTGGGTGTATGCCATCTGGTCCAGGTGCTTTATCCACCTTTATTCCATCGAAATATTTCTGGACCATATCACTTTTGAGCCATTGTGGATTTGGGGCTGTGTCACTACCACCCCCATTTTGGACATGAGCTCCCCCATGCTCCTTTGTATACACAGAACTGAAGAAAGTATTTAAAAAATTAGCCTTCTCTTTGTCCCCAGTCACCCACTCTAGATTATTTTGTAAAGGGCCTACATGCTCAGACTTGACCTTTTTACTATTAATATATTTGAAGAATTTTTTGGGGTTTGTCCTACTATCTTTTGCAATCTGTCGTTCATTTTTTATTTTTGCATCCTTGATTTCCTTTTTACATATCCTGTTATATTCTTTGTAACATTTAAATGACACTAGTGTTCCCTCATTTTTATATTTTTTAAAAGCTCTTTTCTTATAGTTTATAGCTTTTTTTTTTTTTTTTTTTTTCCATAAAGATTTTATTTAAGAAAATAAAATAACAGTACAGCCAATATCAAGCATGACAATGAACTCAAAACAAAAAAAAAATACATACACAGGACAGCTTAGGCTCTACAAGGAAGACAGAGACCTCCCGTACATGTTAAACAAACCTCATGATATACTTCCCACAAATACTATTGACACAGTCGCTCCTAGGAGCAGAACGATTTTCAAGAGTTAACAGGTGATGAAACTATGTCATTCGAGGTAGGACCCAGTGTTTCCAGGTCTATCCAGCGTATTGGGAAGTAGAGGCCTAAGTAACTGTAGTTCAGAGCCTATCTGATAGCTTCAAGAACAGTCCCTAAGGGGGTGCCCATCTCTAGATTGATGATTATAGGGGCCACCCGTAAGTAACCCCGACGCCCCCAAATCCGCACATCATCAGATTGGGCGTAGACAAAAAAATAAATAAAAAATAACCTAACAGAAAACGAGAGAAAGAAGGTGTGAAAGAGGGGAGGGGTGGGGGGGGAGTAGGAGGTAGAATTCCCAGGGAAACTACCAGGAGAGGGGGTAGGGGAACCACCATCTACCCTCTCCGTCCAGTCTGACACTGGAGTAATACGGTCGTATCTTGCAGTTTCTATGTGTCAGCCAAGAGAGTCTCTGACACGGGATCCAGTCAAACGCTCCTTGATAGCAGCGCCTGATATTCAGGGGATTTTCTAAATTTGAACCAATCATCCCAGGTAAACGAAAATTTTGAGATCCTATCTTGTGCAGTGTATATCAGCTCCTCTATCGCTGCAATGTGATTAATACGTGTTACCCATTCCTTCATAGACGGTGGCACTGTGGACCTCCAATGGACGGGTACACACAGTCTGGCCGCGTTTATCATGTGAATCGCTACTGAGTTGCGGTAACTCTTCCTGGATATTTTGGAGAGGTGAAGAAGATACTGTGCCAGAGAGAACTCCAGCAGGAGCGAGGAGATCGCTGTCGTCGCACTATGCACCTCACGCCAATATGGCTGAATCAGTGTGCACTCCCACCAAATATGGAGAAGAGTGCCCAAGTCATTGCCACATCTCCAGCACCGGTCAGTTACATTTGGAATAAATTTATGGAGAAGGTCAGGTGTCTTATACCACCGCGATCTGATCTTGTACCCATTTTCCTGGGTATTCACATTCAGGGAGCCCTTATGGATAAACCAATGAACTCTTTCCCAGCTTTTCTTCTCAATTGTTCTGTCTAACCTCGCCTCCCAAAAGGTGTGCTCCGTTTGCATGGAAACAAAGGGTTCTCTAAACATTAAGGCATAAAGCAGCAAGATCACATGCCTCTGGGGAGGCGGGTCAGAGCATAAGGACTCGAAAACCGTAGGCGGTTTTGTAAAGCATCCTCTCTCAGAAGGATGATCAAGAAAGTGTTTTATCTGAAGGTAAGCCAAAAAGGGGAAGGACTTGGTCGGGGATAAAGAAGCTAGTTCTTTATAATCAAGAAATCTGTCCCCAGAAAAACAATGTCTGGCTTGCAAATCCGAACGTGACCATTCCCTCGCCAGATAAGATCTATCCATTCCAGGCACAAAGTCTGGATTACCCTTAATAGGAGTCAACCCACAATCCGTAGCGGAAACCGCATGAGCCCTACAGGCCTGTTCATACGCCGAAAGAGTAGCACCCACAAGCGGGTGGAATTGGGTGTCAGACGTCCAGTGCGTCCTAGTAAACCATGGGACCTTACCCAGCTCCGCTCCCGTAATCAGGTTCTCCAAGAGAACCCATCCCTTACAGCGAGCATGTACCCGCCAGTCCACAATACGCGCTAGATGAGCAGCCCAGTAATACCGCTGTAGGTCCGGGAGACCAATACCTCCCCCCCAACTTTGGCAGCACCAACTTGCCCCATCCGATTCTCGGTGCCCTGGCTCTCCAAAGGAATTTCCTACAAATTCTCTTATAGGTCACGAAGAAAGAGGGTGGCAGGTGTATCGGAATTGTTTGAAACTTGTACAGCATGCGGGGAAGCACCGTCATTTTCAATATGGTGGCTCGCCCGAACCAGGAGATCTTGGGGGCATCCCACCGAAGGAGATCTTGTTCAATAGTTTTCAGCTCGTTTATAGCTTTTTTAACTTTGGCAGTGAGCCACATAGGTTTTATTTTTAGCCTTTTAAACTTATTGCCCATGGGAATATACTTTGCAGTGAGTTCACAAACAGTCTTTTTGAAGAATTCCCATTTCTGTTCTGTGCCCATTGATGCCAATATTCCCTCCCAGTCTAAGTCCTGGAGAGCAGCGCTCATCCTTGGAAAATTTGCTCTCTTGAAATTAAGTGTTCTTATCTTTCCCGTATGTGATTTTTGCTTACAACTAACATCAAATGAAATCATGTTATGGTCACTGCTACCCAGGTGTTCCTTTATCTGAACATTAGTAATACGCTCTGCATGGTTTGAGATTACCAGGTCCAACAGAGCATCATTCCTAGTTGGGGCCTCAATAAACTGGACCATAAAATTGTCCTGCAATAGGTTTATAAATTTTTGCCCTTTAACTGCCCCAGCAGTTCCATTACTCCAGTCAATTTCTGGGTAGTTAAAATCCCCCATTATTATCACCGTCCCAGCCCTTGCAGCCCTTTCCATCTGTGCAAGGAGCTGAGTCTCCAACTCCTCATTAACATTGGGTGGTCTATAACAAACTCCAATGATTAGCTTTGAACTACGCACATCTGTATGCAGTTCCACCCATAATGCTTCAGACTCATCACACTCTCCATCCACCAGGTCCTCTTTCACACTCGCTTTGAGATCACTTCTCACATAGAGACAGACCCCTCCACCTTTCCTTTTTACCCTGTCTTTCCGAAAGAGTGCATAGCCAGGAATATTAATAGCCCAGTCATGTGAGGAATGAAGCCAAGTTTCAGCAATACGATTACATCATAGCTCTCCTCATGCACCAGAGCTTCCAACTCACCTATTTTGCTTGGCAGACTTCTGGCGTTGGTGAACAGACACTTTAATGCATTAATATATTTTGACCGGTCACATACTATCCTCTTCGGTGTTCCCAGATTGCAACTAGGACTTGCTACTATACTTACCTTGGGTTTATGTGCTTTGGTTACCCTACCACTAATGCCCCTAATACTACCCTCTAGAATATGTTCCCCGCTGACTCTCACTATCTCTGGACCCTCCCCCCCGTCGCCTAGTTTAAAAACCCCTCTAACTTTTTGGCCATCCTTATTCCCAGCTGATCTGCACCCTCCTCATTTAGGTGCAGTCCGTCCCTTCTATAGTACTGGTTATCGACTGAGAAATCGGCCCAGTCCTCCAGGAACCCAAACCCCTCCTTACTACACCAGCTCTTCAGCCACTTGTTCACTTCCCTAATCTCCCTCTGCCTTTCTGGTGTGGCTCGATGTACCGGTAGTATTCCTGAGAATACTACCTTGGAGGTCCCTTTCCTCAATTTAGCTCCCAAGTCCCTAAAATCGTTCTTTAGGACACTCCATCTGCCTCTGACTTTGTCATTGGTGCCAACGTGCACCATGACAGCTGGGTCTTCCCCAGGCCCTCCCAGTAATCTGTCCACCAGATCCGTGATGTGCCGAACCCGAGTGCCCGGTAGACAACATACAGTTCGGCGCTTCAGGTCTTTGTTACAGATTGCCCTCTCTGTCCTTCTAATGCCCCATACACACGATCGTTTTTCTTGCCATTTTTTTTCTTGCCGTTTTTCACGTAGTTTTTTTTCATGTTTCCTCTCAAGCCTGTCTTGCGTACACACGATCATTTTAAAAAACGATCAAGCAAAGCGCAGTGACGTACAACACGTACGACGGCACTATAAAGGGGAAGTTCCGTTCGAATGGCGCCACCCTTCATGTTAGTAAAGTTTGTTGAGCGACGATTCGCGCTTTTCAGCCTCGTGCTTTTCAGTCCGTTACTGTGTGATGAATGTGCTATCTCCATTACGAACGCTAGTTTTACCAGAACGAGCGCTCCCGTCTTATACTTGATTCTGAGCATGCGCGTTTTTTTTCACGTCGTTAAAGCATACACACTATCGTTTTTCACGTCGTTAAAAAAACGACATGAAAATTGACGTGAAAAAAGAGAGCATGTTCGAAATTTTTAATGGCCATTTTTCACGTCGTTAAAAATGCTCTGGAGCCTACACACGATCATTTTTAATGGCCATTTTTTTAATGGCATTTTTAACGACATGAAAAACGATCGTGTGTATGGGGCATCAGAATTGAGTCCCCTACCACCAGAATCTGTCTTTCCTTTCCCTTCGCTTCCCCCCCACTCTCACTGGAGGAGTTCTTCCCCCGGCAGCTAGGAGAGTCCCTCAGCTCCAGTAGTGCTGGTCCCTGACTGGTTTCACCAATGTCACTCAATGGAGCATACTTATTGGGATGCTCCAGCCCTGGATCGGCGTCCCTGGCACTTCGCCCTCTACCCTTCCTGACTGTCACCCATCTACTATTTTCTAGTGCCTGCACCTCTTTGTCTCCACCCACCTCTGTGCTTGCCCCTGCCATCACCTGCCGGGTACGTATCCAGCTCTCCTTTAGTGTGGAGGGACTTCCCAGTGCTGAGAGTTGCTTCCCTAGATTCAGAACCTGGGTTTCCAGGGAAACAATGTGCTTACATTTTGAACAGCAGTAATCGCCCTCGATCAGATGATCAAGGAACGCATACATGCTGCAAGATGTACACCGAGTCGCCTCGCCACACCCGCCGGGCATCGTACCTATTAATTTAATGAGGATTCAAGATTATACCCTGTCCAAATTACCTAACACTAGCTTCCTGACCCAACTATTCTACAATAGAATTTGGGAGCTCACGCGTGTCATCCCCCGAGTCAGTGACAGGGCTTGCTGCAGGGATGAATCCCTCTCCATCCATTCTGAATTTAGCTTTGGCTGGGCTGCCAGAGGCTGGAGAGGGAGAGAGGGACTGCGGACTGTTAGGGGAGCCTTTTTGCTGAGTCATCCTGCCCGATTTAGGTGGTTTGCCTTGCGGTCTAGCTACAGGGGTGGATGATGACCCAGCGCCATCTTGCCTACCTCCTTGTTGTTGTAGAGAGAAGAAGTCTGTTAACTGCTGCGGCTTCCTTAGTTCCTTCCTTAGTTCCTTCCTCTTCCTAGACATGCTCCTGGGGTGCTCCAGGGCCAGATCGCCTGAAGGAGCAGGTGAAAATGTTACCCGGTGGGTCGTTTTGTGCCGCTGTATCCCTCTTGTCACAGGAGCTCCAGATCTATGCTGCCATCCGGCTCCATAGCAAGCCACGCTCCATTTACACTCATTTTAATTTGGAGGGGCAGCTAGGCTGGGGCTAGCCTAAATTATGTTTGCTATTGTTTTCTGAAGTCTTTGTGTTTCCTCTAAGCCTAGAGCATTGCGTGCTTTTTGCCTAATGTTTTGAAATGTTCTCCATCTCCAGTAGATAGAGCAAAAGATAAAATGTTAGGGGTTCTGAGTATTTACTTCACCCAGCAATTTACTAGGGAGGTTGTTGACAATCATGAGGGCTGGAGGAGGAGATAAATATATACAAAGAGCCCTTCTAGAAGATAATTTGCCTCTCAGGCTTGGCCTGAAGAGGATGCCCGTATAAGAGCTCTTTCTATAGTCCCACAGGTCTGCTGCCTGGAGAGGGTGTGAGGAGTTCAAAGACCCTTTACCTCACAGACCTGTTTCCTGTGGAGGAAACTGTTCCAGTGCCATATCTCTCTGCATATGTCTAATATGTCCACTGCTGAGAGAGACGTATAGCTTTACATTCATCAAAACGCATGCTTCTTTCTGGCTAAAAAACCCGCCTTAGCATAAGCCTATTATGAACAGGTCTATGCTAGGGCCTGGAAAACAAGAAGGTGGGAGCACTTTCAGAAATCAAAGATTGCTCAGTCCATTGCCAATTTTGTTTAAAAATCATGCAATCTCTACCAGCCTTTGAGAAGGACTGGACATATTTGCAGGTAGAGAGAATTCATTGTTGCTATGTGTTAAGTAGCCTGAAAACCCTTACCTTCTCTTCACTTGACTTTGAGCAAATTGCTTCAAGCAAAGGATGACAGAGTTGATTTCAGCCATTCCGTCCCCACTGGGGGGGTTGGTGAGGGAATTGGGGCAATAGACAGAGCACTGAGTTAAAGTTTGGGGGAGTCTGTCAAACCCAAAGGCTCATTAGGGGGTCTTCAGAATAGTACAAAAGCTCAGCCAATCAGCCAAAACTCAGATGCATAATAATATATTGAAGGATCCTAACAAAATTGAATGGATGAATGTCAGACTAAATTTTGTTTTTGTTTTGCCATACATTTTCTTATGCTTGCAACCTAAATTATTATGCATTTTTATATTCTCTTACCAGATGGGCTATCACAATAACATCACCTATTTTGTACTAACAGGTTTCCCAAATATAAAAAGCATAAAAATTCTATTTTTCTTGGTGCTGTTTTTCATATATTGTGTGACTGTCTCTGGAAATCTCTTCATTGTGATTTTATATCATCTGAGTAAAACACTTCAGTCTCCCATGTACTTTTTCATCACCCAACTATCATTGCTTGATATAATTCTGTCTACAGATATTCTTCCCAACTTTCTTTATATCATCTTACATGATGGATGTACCATGTCTTTTGCTGGATGTGTCATCCAGTTATCCTTTTTTGTACATGCTGAGGTCTCAGAGTGTTTTCTCCTGACTGTGATGTCCTATGACCGGTATATGGCCGTCTGTAAGCCCCTGCATTACAACTCTATAATGAACCAATTCATTTGCATTAAAACAGTGATTATCATTTGGTTACTAAGTTTCAAAATTACCTTGATTGATTCCATATCTTTGTGCAGTTTATATTACTGTGGACCAAACATCATTCATCACTTCTTCTGTGACTATGAACCTATACTTGAGCTTTCCTGCTCCAATACTTCATGGATCCATATTCAGACCGATGTATTAGGTTTCATCGGTGCCATAGCACCTTTTATGTTAATTGTTATATCATATATCTATATTGTTTTAACCATCCTCAAAGTTAAATCAATTACAGGAAGACAAAAAGCCTTTACCACCTGCAGCTCTCACTTGACCGTAGTGTGCATTTTTTATGGGACTATAGTCGCTGTGTATTTGTTTCCAACAAAAGGACAACTGGATATTCCGAACAAGGTCCTCTCTCTCTTTTACACTGTAATGACTCCATTGCTTAATCCCATCATATACACATTCAGGAACAAGGACTTTACAAAAGCTATTGAAAAACTAAAACAATTGTTTTAAATAAAAAATGCAAATGTCATAGAAAAGTAAATATTTAAAAAAATCTGTGCATAAGCATATCCTTGATGTCAGAAGAATTCATAGGTGGTATACATTGAATCCTACGGCTAAAGGTATAAATTGAGAAGTCATTGGGATAGATATGTTGAAACCACATTATGGGGTTAAATAATGGCATTAAGCACAATGTAAAGAAAATAGCTACTGAAAATGAATTAAATAGAAGGTAAGTCCACACATCTCCTTACTGAGAGGAGGTGATGTGAAAATGGGATTTTTAAGTACCACAAGGAGTACCACACAAATACAATCTGTTCTAAAAACGACATGTTTTATTTATACAAAAGTCCTTAAAACATATATATCAGAACATACAGTGCCTTGAAAAAGTATTTATACCCCTTGACATTTTTTCACATTTTGTCATGTTACAACCAAAAACAGAAATTTTATTGGTATTTTATGTGATAGACCAACACAAGTTGGCACATAATTGTGAAGTGGAAGAAAAATGATAAATGGTTTTATTTTATTTTTACAAATAAATATGCATTTATATTCAGCCTCCTTTACTCTAATACCCCTAACTAAGATCTAGTGGATCCAAATGCCCTCAGAATTCACCCAATTAGTAAATAGAGTCCACCTGTGTGTAATTTAATCTCAGTATAAATACCGCTGTTCTGTAAAGTCCTCATAGGTTTGTTAGAGAACCTTAGTGAACAAACAGCATCACAGGGGCCAAGGAACACAACAGACAGGTCAGGGATAAAGTTGTGGAGAAGTTTAAAGCAGGGTTAGGTTATAAAAAATTACCCAAATCTTTGAACATCTCACGGAGCACTGTTCAATCCATCATCCGAAAATGGAAAGAGTAAAGCACAACTGCAAATCCTACGAAGACATGGCCGTCCACCTAAACTGACAGGCCGGGCAAGGAGAGCATTAATCAGAGAAGCAGCCAAGAGGCTCATGATAACTCTGGAGGAGCTGCAGAGATCCACAGCTCAGGTGGGAGAATCTGTCCACAGGACAACTATTAGTCGTGCACTCCACAAACCTGGCCTTTATGGAAACGTGGCAAGAAGAAAGCCATTGTTGAAAGAAAGTCATAATAAGTCCTACTTTCAGAAGCCATGTGGGGGACTCAGCAAACATGTGGAAGAAGGTGCTCTGGTCAGATGAGAACAAAATTTTAATTTTTGGACTTAGGAAAAAACGCAATGGGGCTGATTTACTAATAACAGTGCGCTGCGCTGGTTCTAACCTTAATTGGTGCGCCTGATAACTCCTTCACTGGGCGCAGGAAGCAGCGGCGCACTGTTATAGTAAATAGAAATGTCAGCGGCGCTCTATTGAAAATGAATGGTTCCCTATGGGAGCCCATTGATTTGAATAGAGGTCGCCCGGGAAGTCGGATCCGACTTGCGGGCGACTCGTGTGCCGGCTGACACAGGGACAGCGCGAATTTGCGAGGCAATCTGGACACGACCTGAGCGTGCAGCAGCCGCTCAAGTTGTGTCCTAGAGGCGACTAGCCGGCCGAGAATGTGTCCAGCGCGATGTCATTGCGCTGGTCCTCGGCAGCCTCGCTGTCCCATGTTTTGGTATGAATCATGAAGGGGAACTCCAAGCCAAATTTTAATGAAAAAACCGGCATGGGTTCCCCTTCAGGAGCATACCAGGCCCTTAGGTCTGGTCTGGATTCTAAGGTGAACCCCCTAAGCCGAAGAACGGCATTGGGGTCCCCCCAAAATCCAAACCAGACCCTTATCCAAGCACGCAACCTGGCAGGCCGCAGGGGAAAAGGGGGGGACGAGAGCGGCCCCCCTCCCTCCTGAACCGTACCAGGCCGCATGCCCTCAACATGGGGGGTTTGGTGCTTCGGGGCAAGGGGCGACCTGCGGCCCCCCCACCCCAAAGCACCCTGCCCCCATGTTGATGGGGACAAGGGCCTCTTCCCGACATCACTGGCCGTTGGTTGTCAGGGTATGCGGGCGGGGGGCTTTTCGGAATCAGGGTGCCCCCTTTAAAAAGGGGGCCCCCAGATGCCGGCCCCCCACCCTATGTGAATGAGTATGGGGTACATCGTACCCCTACCCATTCACCTGGTGGAAAAAAATTGCAATAAATAAACCACACAGCTTTTTAAAGTATTTTATTGCACAGCTCCGGGGGTCTTCCGACTTCGGGGGTCTCCGGTGTCGTCGCCGCCGCTCTCCGGTTTTCTTCTGCCGGGCCACCGCTAACTTCTTTAGCTCTTTTGCTAGCGGAGGCTCCGGTCTTCTCCGTCGCCTTCTCCCTTTTTCTCCTCTCCGGTTCTTCCTTTCTTCTGCCGGGCCTCCGCTAACTTCTTTTAGCTCTTTTGCTAGCAGAGGCCCGGTCTTCTCCGTCGCCTTCTTCTTCTCCCGCTATCCGGTTCTTCTCCCGGTTCTTCTCCCGCTTCTTTCTTCCGCCGGCCCCTCCACTAACTTCTTTAGCTCTTTTGCTAGTGGAGGGGCCGGTCTTCTCCGTCGCCATCGTCGTCTTCTTCTCTCTTCTCCTCCTCGATGTTGACGCGTCGCTTCCTCCCGCTGTAATACTGGCTGTCCGCTCCGCATTAATATAGGCTTTTCATGACGTCACAGTCACATGTTCCGGGGCACATGGCCCTGGAGCATGTGACTGTGACGTCATGGGAACATGTGACTGTGACGTCATGAGAAGCCTATATTAATGCGGAGCGGAGAGGACAGCCAGTATTACAGCAGGAGGAAGCGACGCGTCAACATCGAGAAGGAGAAGAGAGAAGAAGACGGCGACGGGAAGACCGGCCCCTCCACTAGCAAAAGAGCTAAAGAAGTTAGTGTAGGGGCCGGCGGAAGAAAGAAGCGGGAGAAGAACCGGGAGAAGAACCGGATAGCGGGAGAAGAAGAAGGCGACGGAGAAGACTGGCACCTCCACTAGCAAAAGAGCTAAAGAAGTTAGTGGAGGGGCCGGCAGAAGAAAGAATCGGGAGAAGAACCGGAGAGCGGGAGAAGAAGAAGGCGACTGAGAAGACCGGGCCCCGCTAGCAAAAGAGCTAAAGAAGTTAGCGGTGGCCCGGCAGAAGAAAGAACCGGAAAGCGCGGCGACGACACCGGAGACCCCCGAAGTCGGAAGAAGACCCCCGGAGCTGTGCAATAAAATACTTTAAAAAGCTGTGTGTTTTTTTTATTGCAATTTTTTTCCACCAGGTGAATAGGTAGGGGTACGATGTACCCCATACTCATTCACATAGGGTGGGGGGGGCCGGGATCCGGGGGCCTCTTTATTGAAGGGGGCTCCCGGATTCCGATAAGCCCCCCGCCTGCAGACCCCGACAACCAACGGCCAGGGTTGTTGGGAAGAGGCCCTGTCCTCATCAACATGGGGGCAGGGTTCTCTGGGGTGGGGGGGCCGCAGGTTGCCCCCCTGCCCCAGAGCACCAAACCCCCCATGTTGAGGGCATGCGGCCTGGTACGGTTCAGAGGGAGGGGGGGCACTCTCTCGTCCCCCCCTCTTTCCCTGCAGCCTGCCAGGGTGTGTGCTCGGATAAGGGTCTGGTTTGGATTTTGGGGGGACCCCCACACCATTTTTTCGGCAAAGGGGTTCCCCTTCAAATCCAGACCAGACCCAAGGGCCTGGTATGCTCTTGGAGGGGGAACCCATGCCAGTTTTTTCTTTAAAATTTGGCCTGGAGTTCCCCCTCAAGAGCAGCACAGCACAAGTTGCATGCCAAAGTCGGATCATGCAAGACTGCGGTCCGACTTTGATCCGACTTCAATGATAGTCAATGGGTTGAAGTCGGATCAAAGTCGGACCAAAGTAGTACAGGGAGCATTCTCAAAGTCGGACCGACATGTGTCGGACCAGTTAAGACGGCTCCCATAGGGAAACATTGATTTTCACACGTCATGCGACATGAGCTCCCAATGTCGGAGCGTTTGTCGCCCCAGTGTGAACCAGGCCTCAATACAACTACACTGCTGCTCTCAGCTGCTCATATCACTCTGGTCTCACTAAATAGCTCAAATCGTAAATAATACTGTTTTTTGAGCTTAGGGCGGCTCCTTATCATATACATGCAAATGTGGTAAAACACGGCATGCAAACGCCACAAAGCGCGCCTTTCTAAACGCCACTTTCAACCTTAGTTCAGAACACTTTGCACCAGCGTTCCGTCTACATGGGGCCTAAAAACGCCTATGCCATTTACAGCTCCAAAATGCCATGGTGGCCATGAGGCCATAGGCTAACATGGAGAGATGTTTTTAAGCTGCAAAAAACGCTCAAACAAGCGGTTGGAAAAACGTACGTGTGCATGTAGCCTTATATTAACCACTTGCGCACTGCCCAGACCAAGTTTCACATTTCAGCGCTGATGCACTTTTAATGACAATTGCGCGCTCATACAACACTGTAACCCAATGAAAATGTTTTATTTGTTGGCACACAAATAGAGCTTGCTTTTGGTGCTATTTGATCATCTTTGTGTTTTAGTTTTATTTTTTTTCTATAAATACAAAAGACAGAGTTTAAAAAAAAAAAAAAAAGATATTTTACCCACTTCAGCACTGGGCCTATTCTGGCACTTCTCTCCTTCATGTAAAAATCATAAATTTATGGCTATAAAATTACTTCAAAACACCAAACATTATATATTTTTTTGGAGCAGACACCCTAGGGAATAAGATGGCGGTCATTGCAAATTTTTATCTCGCTCGGTATTTGCGCAATAAATTTTCAAACGCCTTTTGTTTGCTAAAAATATTACAAAACAGTAAAGTTACGGCCAATTTTTTGGTATAATGTGAAAGATGTTGTTATGCTGAGTAAATAGATACCTAACACGTCACGCTTGAAAATTGCGCACACACATGGCATGACACCAAACTTCAGTAATTAAAAATCTCCCTAGGCGATGCTTTAAAATTTTTACACGCTACCATTTTGGCATTACAGAGGAGGTCTAGTGCTAGAATTGTTGCACTCGTTCTAACGCACGCAGCAATAACTCACATGTGTGGTTTGAACGGCGTTTACATATGTGGGCGGGACTTACGTGTGTGTTCGCTTCTGAGCGCGAGCTACCGGGGACATGGGAGTTTTTTCTTATTTTTGTTTTTGTTTTTTGACTTTTTTGTATTTCTTACTCTTTTTTTATTTTTTTTATTTTTTGGGATCTCTTTTATTCCTATTAAAAGGAATGTAAACATGCCCTGTAATAGGAATTAGTTTGACAGGTCCTCTTTATGGAGAGATGCAGGGTCAATAAGACCCCGCATCTCTCCTCCAGGCTGGAAAGCATGATATTGTTCCAAAAAAATCACCAATCTCATGCTGACAGCCGAGATCACGGCTTGGTTAACGTACGGGAACACGGCATGATGTCATAACGTCGTGCCCGCGCCTCCGACGGTCATAGAGATGACTGATGACCATCTGGTCACCAGTCATCTCCAAATCGTTCTCCGAGCCCCAGATGGCACGGGAGAGCCCGGAGAAGCACCGGATGGCGGCAAGAGGGGAGGGGGACATCCCCTCCCCCCACCTATAAGAACGATCAAGCGGCGGAACTGCCACTATGATCATTTTTATTGTGCACAGAATCGCCGGCTGAAAAGAATGATATCTGAATGATGCCTGCAACTGCACCCAACATTCAGATGTCACCGCCCAAAGCCAAGGATGTCATTTGACGGTGGGCGGTAGGAAACTGGTTAATATTTTTAAAAAAGGTAATTTTTCTTCTTCATTGATGTACACTGATGAGACTGCACTGATGGGCACCGATAAGGTGGCAAGGGTGGGCACTGAGAGGTGGCATTGCTATTTGGCACTGGTGGGCAGTGAGAAGTGGCAATGATAGTTGGCAGTGATGGGCACTGCTAGGTGCCACTGATTGGCACCAGTGGTGGGCATTGATAGGTGGCACTGGCAGGGGCTACTAATTTTCACAGATGATGCAGAATTGCCTCTTCCTCTTCGGGCCCCATGTCCCTTGCACATAAGCCAGTGATTTCCTTTTTTTATGCTCACGCTGTCAGCACAAGGAGAAAACAAAAACCATTACCCAGCTTTTGTTTACATCACGTGATCAGCTGTCATTTGCTGACAGCTGATCACATGGTAAAGGGCAGGGATCGGCCCCTTACTCGGATCTGTCATCACCCGAGTCACAGTGACTCTGTGACCACAGCGCGCACAAAGGGGAGGATGTTTATTGACAGACTCCCAGCAATTGAGGACCATGCTGTGGCCATCGATCAGTTATAGCGCTGATCTCAAGTGATTAAAGAGGGTCTAAATGGGCCATTGACATGCATCACAATTCAACTTAGGAATGAGTCTTTGAAAAGTTAAACTAAATAATTTGGCCACTTTATCCTTCCAAATAATTCACTTCCTGTCACATAGCCACACAGGAAGTGAGGGAAAATCCCTAACAATGTCTTTCCTTGGGGACACACAGGTCAGTCTAAATACTTTCCCCATTATGCACATTGCGGGGTACACCACAAATTACTATTAGGTAGTTTGGACTGTGGGGTTTATTTACTAAAGGCAAATCTACTTTGCACTATGAGTGCACTTGCTGTATATCTGAGGGGGACATGCAAGCCAAAAAAAAAACATCTTTGCTTTTACATGATTGTAACATCCAATCACCAGTACTTTCCCTCAGATTTTCAGCAGCTACACTTTTACTGCAGAGTGGATTTGTCTTTACTAAACCCCAAACTACCCAATGATTTGGGGTGTACACAACAAAGTGCTAGAGTGCAATTTGCTTAATGGGGACACTAGTTAGATTGATCTGTGTGCCCCCAAGAAAAGCCATTGGTAGGGTTTACCTTCACTTCCTGTTTAGCTGTGTGACAGGAAGTGAAGCCAATGTTAAGAAAAGGAGACAAAGGCCAAACTACAAAAAAAAAATATAAAAAAAAAAACACACACGCAGGGGTTCTAACACTTACTTTGTTTCCCTCAAAATGCCCACAATTAGAATTGTATGGCCTTGAGCTATTTTTAAGTGCAGTGCTCTAAATCAGTGCTTCTCAAGTACCCCCAACAGGCCATGTTTGCAGGTTTTCCTTCATCTTGCACATGTGCTTTAAATCGCAGTCAATGGTTTTGATTTTTGGACAGCAATTCTCGATAAGAAAAATTCACAAAACATGTCCTGTTGGGGGTACTTTAGGACTGAGGCTGAGAACCACTGCAGTAAAAAAAGGAAAATTGAATACTTACCGCTCTGTATTTCATTTCCTGGTGATGCTCCATGGCAGCACACAATACAATCCATGCATATACTACCATGAAGGCACCAGGGTAGACAAATCACACCTGTTTTGTTTTGACATGCCAATCAGCTGTCACATTTGTTGCAAAGAAAACACAAAACAAACATCAAAACTTTACATCTAATTTTATTGTTCAACAAAACAAAAGGGAAGGCAAAATAAAAAAACATGGTCAATTTGAAACAGTTACAGACTCACAACATCTTGAGCAATTTTTGGCCAAAAAAATGCAGCAGACAATTAAATCAAAGTGAACAAACAACACACATTAACAACATCAGAATTATTTCAGGGGAACATATCTCCCCCACACCAAAAAAATACAATCCACATAAGTTAACCAATCACTTGTTTTGCAAAGACATAACAAATAAAATACATGTGTTACAAACGTGATAAGGCCACCACCATGTACATTTTACCCTACACTCACACTTGCTTCTTCTTAAGGCAATCGACCGAATGCTCTGTGAGCTTTATATAACATATGTTTGTGTGCTAATGAGGCAATTGAAAACACATGCACAGTCCATGAAACACCCAAAATGCAAGTTCTCCCAATGTAGAGACTGAAATTAAAAGTGGGCACACCTGTTAAGATGTCCTTCAATTTCTTACCCATAAAAACACTCTCTGAGTGAGCATGCCCAGAAATATTCAGTCGCTGTTCACACACAAAAAGCACGCCAAAAAAAAAAAAACTGGCTTGGCATGTGCAGAACAACACCAATGCAGCTAGCAAAAAATAACCCCCCCTCCCCCCGTCCAAAATTAAGCACATCATCCAGCATGCTACAAAGTTAGAGATGGGACAATCACCCCTCCCCCCCACCAACAAAACGGAAAATTTATTACCAAATACTTACCGTAATTTTCCTTTCCTGATAGACTCCATGGCAGACTACGTGTGGGTTAACCCCGCCTCTTCTCCACAGCTATAGGACCCCTTACCCATAAATTTGAGCTCACCTCCACAGACAGGTGTTTCGTAACTAGCTGACTCACATTTCAACTCTCATATTTTTAATTCATGGGTGGGAACTCCGTCTGCCATGGAGTCTATCAGGAAAGGAAAATTACGGTAAGTATTTGGTAATAAATTTTCCGTTTTCCTGACAGACTCCATGGCAGACTACGTGTGGGAAATAACTAGCCAAACCACACGGGAGGGTATGCTGAACAAAAATATATTTTAATCTTTCCCGTCAACTGACAGGATTTTTTGACCAAAATTAACAGAGGAAAGGGAAGCAGGCTCAATACAATAATGAGACATAAATGTATGAATAGAAGACCACGAGGCTGCCTTGCATATTACTTCAGGAGCCAGGTGTCGAGCTGCTGCCCATGAGGCTGCCATGCCTCTGGTGGAATGAGCCGTCACCGCCTCTGGAGGAGCCAAGCCCTTTGCCCTGTATTCCTGTTGGATAAATTGAACAATCCAGGCTGCTATTGTTCTGGAGGAAGCCCTCTTTCCTTTGTTGCCGCCAGTATGTAACAAGAACAGGTAGTTCAAGCTTCTAAAAGATGAAGTGACTCACAAATATTCTTTCAGAGTCTCACCTACATCCAAGGGATGAACATCTGCTGATTCTGGAGAATTGAAAGTAGGAAGGACTATTTCCTGACTCTCGTGAAAAACTGACGTGACTTTTGGTTTAGACCCAAGCATGGGAATAAGGACCACACGGTCCGGGAAGAAAGTCAGAAAGGGTTCTTGACAACCCAGGAAGCTTATTTCTGAAACCCTTTTGGCTGAAGTAATGGCCACTAGAAAGGCCAGTTTGATTGATAAGTCCTTAATAGAAAGATCCTTGTTGAGTGCTGAAAGAGCATCAAGGACGAGCGGAAGATCCCATTTGGGGAATCTAGGTTTCCTCTGAGGCCTGATTCTCGAAGCCCCCTGAAAGAATTGTTGAACCAGGGGATGAGTTGCCCAAGATGTTCCTGAAAATGCCGAAAAGGCTGAAACTTGTCAATCAGTTCCCTCAGAGTACAAAGGAAGATCCAAGCCTGATTGTAGAAAACCCAAAACGTCTTGAACTCCAGGATTTCTGAAAGATTTTCCAGCAGAAGTCATGAAGCTGACAAACCTGGTCCAGATTCTGTTGTAGGTTTTGTTCATGTTAGGCTTTCTGGAGCTCATAAGGGTAGAGAATACCCCTAAAGCACACCCAAGAGACTCTTGCGGGTCCCTGAAGCTCATCAGATTCAGGAGAGGAAACCATGGCCTGTTCGGCCAGTATGGTGCTATTGTTATCACTTCGCCTTTCTCCAATTGGAGCCGCTGCAGGAAATTTTTGCATGATCGGAGGTGGAGGGAAGGCATATGCCTTGTTGAATTTCCATTGGCTTGTTAATGCATCTACTCCGAAGGCTTGACTGCACCGACCTCGAGTGTAGTATCTGTCTACTTTGTGATTGCAGGGGGATGCAAACAGATCCACTTCTGGATTGATTCCCAACGATAGGATCCACTTGAATGTCTGTGTATGCAGTGACCATTCGTTGTTGTCTAGGTTGCTGCGTGACAGACACTCCGCTTGAATGTTCTGTTCCCCTGGAATGAAGACTGCTGTTAAGTTGAGTAGATTCCTCTGAGCCCAGGTCATAATGGGCTCGACCTCTTGGAGAAGGGCAGAGCTCCGAGTGCCCCCTTGTCTCTTCACATATGCCACAGCGGTGGTATTGTCCATTTTCAGTAGGACCGACTTCCCTTTCAGAAGGTGGGAGAAAGCGTGAAGGGCGCACCATGCCGCACGCAATTCCAGAACGTTTGACCCTGGAATGTGGAGATGGGCATCCCATTTGCCCTGAGCCAGTTCTGCCCCACAATGTGCTCCCCAGCCCGCATTGCTGGCATCGGATGAAACAGTCATCCATTGGATGGGAGCAAGGGAGTGGCATGTTAACAAGTTTTTGTGTTGAAGACACCAGAGAAGACTGTTCCTCATTGACTGAGTAATCCTGATCAGCTGATTGCGATCGTCTGTCTTCCATTACTGAAGGAATCCTGATTGAAAAGGCCGAAGCCTCCACATTGCCCATTTGACCATGGGGAACGTGGCCACCATCGTGCCGATTATCTTCAGGCACTGTGACGCCCTTAGGTGAGAGTAGTCTAGGGCTAAAGATATCCTTACCCGAATGACCGGGATTTTTCTTCCGGAAGAGAGATGGTATTCTCTACTGTGTCGAATTGAGCTCCTAGGTAGGTTAGGCGTAGGGTCGGGTCTGGCTGACTTTTCTCTCGGTTTAGGAGCCATCTGAACTCTATCAATGTAGAGATCACTTGATCTTTGTGGATCAGCAGCTGCTGCTTGTCTTGGGACAGTAGTAGCAGCTCGTCCAGGTAATGATACAGACGCACACCCTGTATTCTGATAAGAGACACAATTACCAACAGTACCTTGGAAAAGACCCTTGGAGAGGTCGTTAGTCCAAATGGAAGACAAATAAATTGTAAGTGCTCTCGTTCGACCTGAAATCGAAGGTATTTGCTTAACATGGAAACCTTCTTATCTCCCTTGCTCCATTCTTCCTCAATTGTGATGAGCCGAACACCCCCGGGTTCGGTTCGCACCAGAACCCGCGAACGGACCGAAAGTTTGCACGAACATTAGAACCCTATTAAATACAATGGATGCGAACGTTCGGATTCTAAAGTGCTAATTATAACGACTATTATCCATGTTATTGTCCGAAACAGAGTTTGGGAACCCGGCTTCTGCACCAGGGGACATGTATCAATGCAAAAAGAAGTTTTAAAAACGGACGTTTTCCGGGAGAAGTCATTTTAATGATACATAAAGTGAAAAAAAAAGAGTCAAATATTCCTTTAAATATTGTACCTGGGAGTGCGCATGCGCGAGAGTTCCGGGATGGCTGCCTGAACTCGGAGCTCCGCGCCATCCCGATCCAGCAGCGCCCACAGCACCCGCTCCCGCAACGCTCAGACACCGGAGAACGGGGAATCGACACCCCGCGACACTTGCGCACGCCCTTGTATGAGCCGAACGGGCGTCAGACGGCAATTAGAAAGCCAATTCGCCGCCTTCACACTCCCCGGGTATACCAAGATGGCCTCCGCGGCTGCTGCGACCTCACAGCCTCACACAGCCACTGAGGGGACACAGGATTGCAGGCAAGTACTGGCCCCCACTCTCCTCTCCTATACCCCGGAGATGAAGGGACACAATCAGCAGCCCTTGACACCCTCTCCAGCCTCCACAGAATCCCTCCTGAGACACTCCTTTGGGGCACAGGCTTACTCTCCTGCTGGGCCTGCAGAATCTCCTCACACAGGATTCTCTCCCCATGGCGCTGCAGGCCCAGATCAATCCTTTAATGCAGCAGACTTATTCCTCAAATTCTCTACCCTTCTAGAGACAGGTCTAGCCTCCACAGCTGCTAAAATCACAGGGGACATTAAAGCAGACATCCAAAATATAGGGTCCAGGATGGAAGCCATAGAAATTAAGCTTGATCAAACTGCAGCTGCCTCTCACCAGAACTCTGATCTTATTCAGACCTTACATGACCAACTGGACACAGCTTTCTCCCGCATAGATGACCTCGAGAACAGGTCCAGGAGATATAATTTCAGAATCAGAGGTCTCCCGGAATCAATTATCGATGTTGAATCTGCCACGCAAGAACTTATGAGGTCCCTGATCCCAAACATCCCTACACCCCGCCTGGAGCTGGACAGAGCACATAGAGCGCTGGGACCCCCCAGGAAAGATGGCTCCCCCAGGGACATTATTGTAAAGCCCCACTACTATGCTGTCAAGGAGGCGGTCATGAAACAGACCCGCTCAATGCATCAAGTGATCTGCCAGGGGCACCCGGTGCAAATTTTTGCGGATCTCTCTCCTTCCACCATACAGCGCAGACGTACCCTAAAACCGCTACTATCTGCTTTGACACAGAAGGAGGTCAAATACAGATGGGCATTCCCCTTCGCCGTGAAGTTCACCTACAAAGGCCGAGATCATGCCTTCTCCAACTTCGCCATGGGAGAAAAGTTGCTTCTCAGCCTGAAGATCATTTCCCAGGAGTCGGACATGGAGACGTCGTCATCAGGATCGAAAAAAACGCCCGCCTCCCACAAGTCCGCCGGATCCCCTCTGGAACAAATCCAAGGCCAGAAGATCATCGCATACAGGTCCTACATGAGACTTTGATTGTCACGAGGTGTCGGTTCGACGCATACTGATGCACCCGCATCGGACTTTTCTCTTCTCCTATGAGGATGACTCTCATACTACCCCGGAAATCGTTTTCTCCGGTGTTCTCTCTTTACATGTTAACAAACGGTTTTATTTGTTGTTTCTCCCCTCCTACGTCTAGAGATGGGTTTCCTAACTATGCCTCCCCCGTCTGGGGGACAAGGGCGATACTATAGCCACTTTCCTGAAGTAAATATGCTTTACTCCATCTCATTAGCGGCGGCGGATCGGGGGTTCCCTCCCCCTCCCTCCTGCCCGTGCGGGTGGGGTGGGGGGTGCCTCTGACCGCTTATACCTGGGTAGTTGCTTCAATGCTACTGTCCGTTTATTGGTTCACGTTGCTTTAGGAGCATAGTTGTTTAAATTTACAGGGCGCCCTGGTTTGGGGTGGCTCACATGTGCCTCCACCTATCCCTTGAACCCCAGTTGGTCTTCGGGGGATAGGATCTCCAAGGCTTTTAGCCAGGAGATTTGGACTTCCTACTTTTATCTCACGATTTTTGGTGAGATGACAGTTAGGAACTTTTCTCTCCCGCCGGGAGCATTCTCCTGCGCGGGGGGAAACCTTCCTCCTGTTCTGTCCTTTCTAACTTTCTTTCTATCCCCTTTTTTCTCTTTTGAGCATCACCTGACATTTTTGTTTCTTTTAGACACTACCACCGGTAAGCCTCTCAAGTCTGCGGGATCCCAGAAGTACGATACCGGCGATCCAATCGTCGCTCTGGAGTCGCCGGAGGTCCCAGCTTTAGGTGGCGATGGACATTGCAGTGCTTCTCCCCTCGGGGTCCATGGCTGACCACACTCACACGGCCTTAAAGGTCGCTACACACAATGTCCAGGGCCTAAACTCCCCCCTCAAACGTAGGAAACTCTTTAATACCTACAAATCGTCAAGCTTGGACATTGTAATGATACAGGAAACCCATTTCCCGGCCCGGTACAGTCCCAAGTTCCTCCACTCCCACTTCCCGAACTTCTATATGGCCAGTGCGGTTAATAAGTCAAAGGGGGTGGCCGTCTTATTAGCAAAAACGTGCAACTTCACCTGGATCTCTGATGTAAAAGATCCAGAGGGCAGGTACATCTTAGTAAAGGGCACGATCGAAGGCCACTTATACTCCCTGATATCCTACTACACGCCCAACAAAGGTCAAGCAGCCTTCTTCAAACAACTATTTGACAAGCTAGCTCCTCTGTTGGAGGGCACAATCATTTTTGGTGGGGACTCCAACGCAGCATTTGATCAGGGTCTGGATAGATCTAAACCTCCCTCGGCCCAACTGACACGTCCGACCAAAGAGAGCCTGAAAATCGCCAAACTCATCCACGCTCAGGGTCTGACCGATGTGTGGAGAGAACTAAATCCGTCCAAGCGAGATTATACACACTTTTCCCATCCCCACAACTCCTATGCTCGAATTGACCACCTGTTAGTTTCAAACCACACTATCCCACTTGTTGTAAAATCCCACATCAGGGACACGGTTTTGTCGGACCACTCCATTGTGAGCATGTCCCTTACAATGCAAAGCTCAAGGCCGGGCCAGAGACACTGGAGACTGAACGAATCCATTCTCTCCGACCCTATCCGAGTCACCATGCTAGATAAGGCAATGAAGGAATACTTCATTCTTAACAACGTAGATGGGACAACGTCCGAAACCCTGTGGGCAGCTCACAAAACTTTTATGAGAGGGGAATTCATTAGGATGGGAGCCCAGATAAAGAGGGAGAGGGAAGCGGACAGAGTAAGGTTAGAAGGGATATACACAAAGCTGAGAGCCCAGCACAAACTAAATCCCTCCCCCTTAATGGCAGCGCAACTAGACAAGGCTAGACTGGAGCTCAATCTTGTTCTCACGGCCAATGCAGACAAACAAATCAGATGGAGCAAAAATAGATTTTACTCCATGGGGGACAGGATGGGCTCCATGTTGGCTGCTAGACTAACACCACGCTTCAGAACATATGCAATGCCTCAGATTAGGATCCCTGGACAGGGCACTACAGCCAACCCATCCAAGATATTAGACGCTTTCCAGGCTTTCTATACAAATCTATATAGTCCCCACACGCTCGGTAATGACGATTCCGTCCGCAACTTCCTGCATAGCCTTCCCTTACCGTCGCTCTCCCCGGAGCATAAAGGGGAGCTTGAAGCACCCTTTACTGAAGGAGAGGTTATGGAGGTGATTAAAGACCTAAAGACGAGATCGGCCCCAGGGCCGGATGGGCTCTCGAACCCCTATTATAAAACGTTTGCCGAGACCCTAGCCCCGCATCTAACTAATTTCCTTAATGCTAAAACAAGGGGAGACCCACTCGATCCTCAACTCAATACTGCGTATATTACAGTAATCCCTAAGCCGGACAAGAATCCGGAAGAGATTGGAAATTATCGACCCATTTCTCTAATAAATAATGATTTAAGAATCTTAACTAAAATACTAGCTATCCGTTTGGCTTCTTTCATAAGCACATATATCCATAAGGACCAAGTGGGGTTTATCCCCGGCAGGCAGGGCCCTGATCAGATAAGGAGGGCAATAGATATAGTTTCCATTCTCCAAACAAACTGGGTGGGAGGTCCCAAGCAATCGGGAATGCTCCTTTCGCTGGACCTCCACAAGGCCTTTGATTCGGTGTCCTGGCCCTATATCTTTGCTCTCTTAGAATGCTGGGGTTTCGGCACACGGTTTTTGGGACTGATACGTGCCTTATACTCCAACCCTTCAGCATACATACGACTCCAGGGCTGTTACTCGAAACCCATACATATAAAGAAAGGGACTAGACAAGGTTGCCCTTTATCTCCGCTCATCTTCGCGATAGCTATTGAGACACTCGCCATCGCAATTCGCCAAAACCCGAACATACAAGGTGTCTCCTGTGGCCCCCAAACACATAAATGCGGTCTCTTTTCGGACGACATTTTGCTGTTTATAACCTCCCCCATCACTTCCCTCCCGAACTTATGTAAAACTCTGGATGACTTTGCAACGGTATCTGGCCTCCACGTGAATTACACCAAATCCCAAGCCATGAATATCTCACTACCAAACGACACTGTGGCTCTCCTAAAACAATCCTTCCGGTTTGCCTGGAGCGAATCCTCTCTTAGGTACTTGGGGATCAACTTGACATCTAAGACAGAATTCCTCTACATGAATAACTATCCCCCTATGTATCGTAAGCTAGAATCAGATCTACTCACTTGGTCCAAAAATAATCTGTCCTGGCTGGGAAGGGTACATTCTATAAAAATGACGTTACTCCCGAGGTTATTATACCTTTTTCGCTCTCTTCCCGTACCCATACGGAAGAATCACATTAAATCATTCCAAAGTAAAATAATGAAATTCATCTGGGGAAAGGGGGGATTTAGGTTACCTCAAAAGACTCTACACCTTCACAAACGGAAAGGAGGTCTCGGCTTGCCCCATCTTCACAAATATTACCAGGCAGCCAGGTTAGCTCAGTTATCTGTAGTCTATTCACGATTTGAGAAACCTGATTGGGTGAATATAGAAAGACAGGCCGTCCCTCGTTTCACGCTAGACTTCCTACTCTGGAGCCCCCCGAAAGACAGACCCCCGATTTTATCCCCTACCCTTTCCCACTCTTTCGCCCTATGGGATGGGCTGCGTTCGTCAACTTCATTAGTATCCTCATACAGACCCCTAACTAACCTTTTCAACAACCCGAACTTTCCTCCCGGGAAAGACGTCTTAGCTTTCAAATGGTGGCTGGACAAGGGACTTTACCGAATTGGGCAATTCTTTACAGCAGCAGGCCCCTTCACCCTAAACCACTGTATCAAAACACTAGATCTGCCAGACTCGGAACGATTCAGGTTTGGCCAAATATCTCACTTTCTACATTCCCTATGGAAAGAAAGGCCCATTCCGCCAAAGTTTACCAATTACGAGTTGTGGTGTGGTCGGGCCAGGGACCAGAGGGGGGGGATCTCGGTGATCTACTCGTCGCTTGCATCTGCGTCCTCTAAGGAGGCCTTTATGACTGCCTGGGAATCTGACTTCCAATTCCAGTGGGATCTGGAGGGATGGCAGAATGCATGCTTTCGGTCATTTAAAGGTATCCTCAACACTGCATTGATGGAGGCTAGCCTTAAAGTGATTTCTCGGTGGTACTATACCCCTTCCAGACTAGCCTCGATCTACCCCACAGCGGATCCTCTATGTTTTAGAGGTTGCCAACATATAGGCACAATGGCCCACATATGGTGGGAATGCCCCAGAATTCGCCCCTTCTGGAAGAACATTTTTAATTTAATTAACAAGCTGATTGGAACTCGGATCCCCAGGACCCCGACGATTGCCCTACTGAATGCTCAAATCCCAGAGATCCCCAAATCTTCCCGAAGGTTAACTCATTTTATATTGTTGGGCGCAAAGCTTACGGTGGCAAAGGCCTGGAAACAACCAAAGATCTCTTTTCCTGCGGCTACAAAGAAAATATCTTGGATAATGTCGCAAGAAAAGCTTTCCAGTATATTACTAAACACAACGGACAAATTCGAAAAGGTATGGGAACCATGGGCCCAACAGATGGGAATCCTCATTGGTTCTCCTTCCAAGCAGGTGTAGTGCATCCTCAGCATTTCAGGTGATGTTCTAGCTCTTCATTCCTCTTTCTTTTTCCTTTCGGCTCGCTCTGAGTCTCTGTGTTTATCTGTCCACTTTTTTCCTTTTTTATCGCGGCCAATGTTTTTTTAGGATTAGAGGTCAGGTTCACAAGATCTCAGGTAGAGCATGAGTAGTCAACACTTTAATTCTGTTCTGAATTCTAAAATTTTGGTATAAGCCTTCCTCCAGTTGACGAGGATCGGAATAATGGGAGGTTCTGGGATCCCGCTTCCAACACAGTCAGTTCCCATTCGAGGTGTTGGGGGGAGCGGAACATGCTTCCTGCTTTAATTTATCTCCCTACGGATATGCCGACAGTTACTACTCTACATAGATTCTGGACGGACGATAGGCCACTGCTCTTGCTTCTATCTATCACAGCTATAATCAGTTTCAATTCCTCTGAACGTTTACTATTGCTTACATATGACTGACCCGTGCTTTATGTATAACCTATGCATTTTGAAATAAAAATATTGAATATAAATATTGTACCTGGGGGGTGTCTAAAGTATGCCTGTGAAGTGCCACGTGTTTTCCGCGTTTAGAACTGTCCCTGCACAAAATAACATTTCTAAAGGGAAAAAAGTCATTTAAAACTGCTTGCGGCTTTAATGCAATGTGTGGTCCCGGTAATATGGATGAAAATCTTTAGGAAAAATGGCATAGCTACCCCATCAACCCCCCCCCCCCCTACCCCAGCCCATTACCAGCCCCTTTGGGTCTTGTATGGATATTAAGGGGAACACCGCACACAAAATAAAAAAGGACCTATATACTCTGAACAGCCGTATACAGGCGGTGCATACAAGACAGGGACTGTAGGTTTGTTCTTATGTAGAATCTGTTTATAATTTTGAACAGCTGCATTGTTTAAGTGGAGCTCCATGGCAAATTCCTTTTTTTTAGTTTTTTGTAAAACATAGGGAACGGTTATCACCCCTGTCACATTTTTTTTGCTGTCTGTGCCCCTGTTCAGAACATTTCACCTCACTTTGCGTCCCAATGACAACTGTTTTTGAAATGTGGTGTTTTTATTGAAACAAGGATTGGTGATAAAGCATCAGTAGAGAGGAGACACCTTTCTCCCATATTAATTCTTACAGGAGAGAATTTTCCTTCCAAGGGGTAGATTTCCTCTCACTTCCTGTTGTCTTCTTCCGTTTGCAAGTAGTAGTCGTTTGTAAGTTGGATGTTTGAAAGTAGGGACCTGCCGTATATACTCTGCAGAAATTGGCCCCTTAGGTGTTGGTGTTGGCACAACACTGTAAGCACTCACAGTTACTCTTGGTGGGTGCTGGAACGCCCTGCTGTCAACTATTATATCAGGAATTGTAATAACATATAATTGTTGAACAGTGGTAGTAAAAATTGTGCCTTTGATGGTGGTGCTGGTGCCACAACACTGTAAGGCCTGACAGTTACTCTTGGTGGGTGCAGCAATGGGCCCTGCTGTGAATTATTATTATTATTATTATTATTATAATAATTGCATGCCCCTGTTGAACAGGGGCTGAAAAATTGGGCCTTTGGTGGTGGTGGTGGTGGTGGTGTTGACACAACACTGTAAGGCCTGACAGTTACTCTTGGTGGGCGCAGCAATGGGCCCTGCTGTGAATTATTAGATCAATAATTATAATTGCATGCCCCTGTTGAACAGGGGCTGAAAAATTGGGCCTTAGGCACTGGTGGCACAACACTGCAACCCCTCACAGATACTGTACTTGGAGCACAGCAATGAGCCCTGTTGCAAAGTATTGCATCAAAAATTGTAATTACACGCCCCTGTTAAACAGGGGCTGAAAAATTGGGCCTTAGCCACTGGTGGCGGCACCCATAAACCAAAATGATCTTCCAAGCTATCATCATTAATCGGATCATTGAGGAGGAGGAGGAGGATAGCCAGTCAACATAACAGCACAGGCACTCAGCATCAGCATCAGTCTTGAAGGGATGTGACATTTTAAAATCAATTAGTCTGTTATATCAGCATCAGGTGTGTGGTAGCTGGTGGTGATCCAAGACTGGTTCATCTTGATGAAAGTCAGTCGATCAACCGAGTCGGCGGACAGGCGCACCCTGTGATCCGTGACAAATCCTCCAGCAGCACTGAATGTGCGTTCTGAAAGAACGCTGGATGCAGGACAGGCCAGTAGCTCAATTGCATACTGTGCAAGCTCTGGCCAGTGATCCATCCTCAAGACCCAGTAAGCCAGAGGATTTTCGGTGGGGAAGGTGTCCAAGTCTGACCTTGCCCCTAGGTATTCCTGCACCATGTATATCAGACGCTGGCGATGGTTGCTGGAACCGATCATACTTTGGGGCTGCGGACTAAAGAATTGTCTGAACGCATCGGTCAGACGGCCACCTTCCCCACCGCTCCTTCTTTGACTGCCCGAAGCCTCAGCAACTCGTTGTCCAGGACCAGGAGTTTGTAACCTCCCAGTCTCTGGGAACGCGTTGCACAGACCTTTCTGCAAGGCCTCCCGGAGTTGTCTCATCCTCTGCTCCCTCTGCGACGGTAACATAAGGTCCGCAACCTTACCCTTGTACCGTGGATCAAGGAGAGTGGGCAGCCAGTATTGGTCCCTCTCCTTGATCCGAAGAATACGAGGATCCTTCCGCAGACTTTGCAGGATCAGGGAGGCCATGCAGCGTAGGTTAGCTGAGGCATTCAGTCCGGAGTCCTCTGGGTCACTAAGGACGACATGATCCGCAGCCACCTCCTCCCAGCCACGTACAAGTCCACTGGTTTCTTGGGACTGTAAATCATCCCTAAAAGACTGCTGCTGATGATGCTGAGTGCCAGCCTCCACCTCCATGCTGACACAATCCTCCTCCTCCTCCTCCTCCTCCTCTTCCTGTGCGATGGGTGGGACAGAAGGAACACTGTCTGGGTAAAGGGGGCCTTGAGAGGCAAGGAAGTCCTCCTCTTCCTGCCTCTGTTCTGCCTCAAGTGCCCTGTCCATTATTCCACGCAGCGTGTGCTCCAACAGGTGGACAAGAGGTACAGTGTCACTGATGCATGCACTGTCACTGCTCACCATCCTCGTGGCCTCCTCAAATGGTGCCAGGACAGTGCATGCATCCCTGATCATGCCCCACTGGCGTGGTGAAAAAAACCCGAGCTCCCCTGACCCTGTCCTGGTGCCGTAGTCGCACAGGTACTCATTGATGGCCCTCTGCTGAGTGTGCAGCCGCTGCAGCATGGCCAACGTTGAGTTCCACCTGGTGGGCATGTCACATATAAGGCGGTTCTTGGGCAGGTTCAACTCCTTTTGAAGCTCAGCCAGGCGAGCACTGGCATTATAAGATCTGCGGAAATGCGCACAGACTTTCCTGGCCTGCCTCAGGACATCCTGTAAGCCCGGGTACCTGCCTAAGAACCGCTGCACCACCAGGTTAAGGACGTGAGCCATACAGGGCACATGGGTCAGTTGTCCCTGTCGGAGGGCGGAGAGGAGGTTGGTGCCATTGTCGCAAACCACCATTCCTGGCTTAAGCTGGCGTGGCGTCAACCACCTCTCGGCCTGCCCCTGCAGAGCAGACAGGACCTCTGCCCCAGTGTGGCTCCTGTCCCCCAAACACACCAGCGCAAGCACGGCATGGCATCTTTTTGCCTGCGTACTTGCGTAGCCCCTTGAACGCCTACGGAGCACCGCTGGTTCCGAGGACAAACCACAGGAAGAGGCCATGGAGGAAGAAGAAGAGGAGGGGGTGGAGGAGAGAGGTGTGTCACAACCAGTAGTAGCATTTTGGAGGCGTGGCGGTGGAACAACCTCCAACACTACTGCACCTTGTCCTGCATCCTTCCCAGCTGCCAAAAGAGTGACCCAATGGGCTGTGAAAGAAAGGTAACGTCCCTGTCCATGCCTGCTGGACCATGAGTCAGCGGTAATATGCACCTTACCGCTGACCGCCCTGTCCAGCGAGGCCAAGACATTGCCTTCCACATGCCTGTAGAGAGCCGGAATAGCCTTCCGTGCGAAAAAGTGTAGTTTGGGAACCTGCCACTGAGGAACCGCACATTGCACAAACTCACGGAAGGGGGCCGAGTCTACCAACTGAAAAGGCAGCAGTTGAAGCGCTAGCACTTTAGCCAAGCTAGCATTCAACCGCTGGGCATGTGGATGGCTGGGAGTGAACTTCTTTCGACGGTCCAGCAGCTGGGGCAGGGAAATTTGCCTGCTAGAATCGGACGTTGGTGTACTGCTAGCAGAGTGCCTGCAAGTACTTGCCTGTGACACACCTAATTCTACACCTTCATTCCTCTCAGAGCAGGTTTCAGAGAGGAGTGAAGGTATAGTGGGGTTGGAGATCCCAGCTGATGCGGTGCAAGAAGAGGTCAGCTTTGTTCTTTGGTGTGGGTCTTTAAGGTAGGCTTGCCAACGAGCTGCATGGCAGGTCAACATATGTCTGATCAAGCATGTGGTGCCCAAGCGGCTGATGTTTTGGCCACGCGATATACGCTTGAGACATATGTTGCAAACAGCAGCTGTGCGATCTGATGCACTCGCCTCAAAAAAGGCCCACACCAAAGAACTTTTTGCATGACGGGCAGAGGCAGCGCCCTGCACAGGCGGAGCTCTGCGGTGTGATTCCGTTGGTGTGCTGCCCATACGCTGGCCACTCAAGGGCATCCTGCCTCGTTGGAGATGTGCCTCCTCCTCATCCTCCTCCTTCTCCTCTCTCCTATTAGGCACCCACGTGGAGTCAGTGACCTCATCATCCCCTCCCTCCTCATCACTGGAGCCAATCTGGCAATATGCTGCAGCTGCTGGAGCATGACTGCCAGATTGGTGTCCTTCTTGAGCATCCCCTCTCTCTGCTCTCACGCTGCTGCCTTCCTCTAGCTGGGTATCATCATCAGATCCTTCCAAACGCTGGGCATCCTCCTGGAGCATGTACCCAACACTGTGCTCAAACAGTTCGGGGGACTCCTCAGGAGGAGGGCATGGTGGGTCTAGGGAAGGATTGACTAATGAAGATAATGATACCAGAGAACAGGACGCTTTGGCAGCTGCTTTGTCAGTACCCTGAGCCTGGGTGAGAGAGGATGAGGAGGATGAGGTGGGCTTGGTCATCCACTCTACCAAGTCTTCGGCATGATGTGGCTCAACATGTCCAGCTGCCGAAAACAAGGACAAGCGTGTCCCATGGCCATGTGCTGATGACAATGCACCGCGTACACGACCAGCACTGTTGCCCCCAGACACAGAGCCTGCTTGCCCTCTTTTTTTGCCTCCTGACTGTCTGCCTCTCCTTGGTTGCCTTCCAGACATTTTAATGGATGGCCTGCAGGGAGATGGGAAAAACAGCAATAAGGGCTACCTTCAGGTGTATACTGTGCAGGAGGCTTAGCAACAATGACACTGACACTGTCCCCTGCCTATCCTTCTCTGTCCCTAAACACAAGGATTGAAAATATGGTTCAGCAAAATAGTTTTAGAACAGAATAGCACACTGACACTTTCCCTCACTGTCCTACTCTGTCCCTCCCTACAAACAAGATTTAGCACAGAATAGCACACTGATAATTTCTACGAGTGTCCTTCTCTGTCCCTAAACTCAAGGATTGAAAATATGGAACAGCAAATTTGGTTTAGAACAGAACAGCACACTGTCAGTTTCACTCACTGTACCTCTCTGTCCCTCAACTCAAGGATTGAAAATATGGTTCAGCAAAATAGTTTTAGAACAGAATAGCACACTGACACTTTCCCTCACTGTACCTCTCTGTCCCTCAACTCAAGGATTGAAAATATGGAACAGCAAATTTGGTTTAGAACAGAACAGCACACTGTCAGTTTCACTCACTGTACCTCTCTGTCCCTCAACTCAAGGATTGAAAATATGGAACAGCAAAATTGGTTTAGAACAGAATAGCACACTGTCAGTTTCACTCACTGTACCTATCTGTCCCTCAACTCAAGGATTGAAAATATGGTTCAGCAAAATAGTTTTAGAACAGAATAGCACACTGACACTTTCCCTCACTGTACCTCTCTGTCCCTCAACTCAAGGATTGAAAATATGGAACAGCAAATTTGGTTTAGAACAGAACAGCACACTGTCAGTTTCACTCACTGTACCTCTCTGTCCCTCAACTCAAGGATTGAAAATATGGTTCAGCAAAATAGTTTTAGAACAGAATAGCACACTGACACTTTCCCTCACTGTACCTCTCTGTCCCTCAACTCAAGGATTGAAAATATGGAACAGCAAATTTGGTTTAGAACAGAACAGCACACTGTCAGTTTCACTCACTGTACCTCTCTGTCCCTCAACTCAAGGATTGAAAATATGGAACAGCAAAATTGGTTTAGAACAGAATAGCACACTGTCAGTTTCACTCACTGTACCTCTCTGTCCCTCAACTCAAGGATTGAAAATATGGTTCAGCAAAATAGTTTTAGAACAGAATAGCACACTGAAACTTTCCCTCGCTGTACCTCTCTTTCCCTCAACTCAAGGATTGAAAATATGGAACAGCAAATTTGGTTTAGAACAGAACAGCACACTGTCAGTTTCACTCACTGTACCTCTCTGTCCCTCAACTCAAGGATTGAAAATATGGTTCAGCAAAATAGTTTTAGAACAGAATAGCACACTGACACTTTCCCTCACTGTACCTCTCTGTCCCTCAACTCAAGGATTGAAAATATGGAACAGCAAATTTGGTTTAGAACAGAACAGCACACTGTCAGTTTCACTCACTGTACCTCTCTGTCCCTCAACTCAAGGATTGAAAATATGGAACAGCAAAATAGTTTTAGAACAGAATAGCACACTGACACTTTCCCTCACTGTACCTCTCTGTCCCTCAACTCAAGGATTGAAAATATGGAACAGCAAATTTGGTTTAGAACAGAACAGCACACTGTCAGTTTCACTCACTGTACCTCTCTGTCCCTCAACTCAAGGATTGAAAATATGGTTCAGCAAAATAGTTTTAGAACAGAATAGCACACTGACACTTTCCCTCACTGTACCTCTCTGTCCCTCAACTCAAGGATTGAAAATATGGAACAGCAAATTTGGTTTAGAACAGAACAGCACACTGTCAGTTTCACTCACTGTACCTCTCTGTCCCTCAACTCAAGGATTGAAAATATGGAACAGCAAAATTGGTTTAGAACAGAATAGTACACTGTCAGTTTCACTCACTGTACCTCTCTGTCCCTCAACTCAAGGATTGAAAATATGGTTCAGCAAAATAGTTTTAGAACAGAATAGCACACTGACACTTTCCCTCACTGTACCTCTCTGTCCCTCAACTCAAGGATTGAAAATATGGAACAGCAAATTTGGTTTAGAACAGAACAGCACACTGTCAGTTTCACTCACTGTACCTCTCTGTCCCTCAACTCAAGGATTGAAAATATGGTTCAGCAAAATAGTTTTAGAACAGAATAGCACACTGACACTTTCCCTCACTGTACCTCTCTGTCCCTCAACTCAAGGATTGAAAATATGGAACAGCAAATTTGGTTTAGAACAGAACAGCACACTGTCAGTTTCACTCACTGTACCTCTCTGTCCCTCAACTCAAGGATTGAAAATATGGTTCAGCAAAATAGTTTTAGAACAGAATAGCACACTGACACTTTCCCTCACTGTACCTCTCTGTCCCTCAACTCAAGGATTGAAAATATGGAACAGCAAATTTGGTTTAGAACAGAACAGCACACTGTCAGTTTCACTCACTGTACCTCTCTGTCCCTCAACTCAAGGATTGAAAATATGGAACAGCAAAATTGGTTTAGAACAGAATAGCACACTGTCAGTTTCACTCACTGTACCTCTCTGTCCCTCAACTCAAGGATTGAAAATATGGTTCAGCAAAATAGTTTTAGAACAGAATAGCACACTGACACTTTCCCTCACTGTACCTCTCTGTCCCTCAACTCAAGGATTGAAAATATGGAACAGCAAATTTGGTTTAGAACAGAACAGCACACTGTCAGTTTCACTCACTGTACCTCTCTGTCCCTCAACTCAAGGATTGAAAATATGGTTCAGCAAAATAGTTTTAGAACAGAATAGCACACTGACACTTTCCCTCACTGTACCTCTCTGTCCCTCAACTCAAGGATTGAAAATATGGAACAGCAAATTTGGTTTAGAACAGAACAGCACACTGTCAGTTTCACTCACTGTACCTCTCTGTCCCTCAACTCAAGGATTGAAAATATGGAACAGCAAAATTGGTTTAGAACAGAATAGCACACTGTCAGTTTCACTCACTGTACCTCTCTGTCCCTCAACTCAAGGATTGAAAATATGGTTCAGCAAAATAGTTTTAGAACAGAATAGCACACTGACACTTTCCCTCACTGTCCTACTCTGTCCCTCCCTACAAACAAGATTTAGCACAGAATAGCACACAGATAATTTCTACGAGTGTCCTTCTCTGTCCCTAAACTCAAGGATTGAAAATATGGAACAGCAAAATTGGTTTAGAACAGAATAGCACACTGACACTTTCCCTCACTGTACCTCTCTGTCCCTACAAACAAGATTTAGCACAAAATAGCACACTGACACTCTCCCTCACTGTACCTCTCTGTCCCTACAAACAAGATTTAGCACAAAATAGCACACTGACACTTTCCCTCACTGTACCTCTCTGTCCCTAAACTCAAGGATTGAAAATATGGTTCAGCAAGATTGGTTTAGAACAGAATAGCACACTGACACTTTCCCTCACTGTACCTCTCTGTCCCTACAAACAAGGATTAGCACAGAATAGCACACTGTCACTGACACTCTCCCTACCTATCCTTATCTGTCCCTAAACACAAGGAATCCAGGATTATGTAAAGGAAAAATAATGACACTGTCCCTGCCTATGCTTCTCTTTCCCTACTCCGGAACACACTACACAAGGCCGCCGCGCTGGCGGCCTTTTATAGTGTGGGGCGTGTACTAAACCCCCTCAGCAATAATTGGCCACAGGCATCCTGCCTGTGGCCAATCATTGCTCTCTTCTCTGCCGGCGCTGTGATTGGCCAAGCATGCGGGGTCACAGTGCATGCTTGGCCAATCACAGCGCCTGGATGACACTGCGATGGCGTAGTGCATTGTGGGCCGTTCGCGTCACTTGAATTTGGCGCGAACGGCCCAAATCGTTCGATCTTCGTCGAACGATCGAACAGCCGATGTTCGAGTCGAACGTATGTTCGACTCGAACACGAAGCTCATCCCTATTCCTCAAACACTCCTTTCAGCTCAGAGGGAAGTGGGAAATTGGAGAGTTCTTTCCCCAGTTGTTTAAACAGTTTTCTTTGTTTTTCTGGGGGGGCAGTGGTATCCTCCAACTTCAAAGTTTCCTTCACTGCCTTGATCAGCGGAAAGACTAAAGCGTAGTCGAATCCCACCGTAGAATCATCTCCCTCCATCTCGTGTTGCGAGGAATAATGGGAGGAATCACAGAATCATCTCCCTCCATCTCGTCTTGCGAGGAATAATGGGAGGAATCATGGGGCTGGAATTGGCCGGGATCCTCCTGGGCCTCGTCAGCCAAGGAGCCAGACAAGGTGGTGGACTGGCTCCTTGTGTGGGGGAGGCAACTATTTCTTTCATAGATTGCTGTACCACACGTTTCACAAGAGACTCAAGGTTTTGATTTTCGGTCTCTTTCTCACCAACCGCTCGGGCATAACATGGGTCGCATAGCGATTTGCCCTCCGGGATTCTGGTGATGCATCCCCAACAGGCTCTGTGGTCAGAGTGATCATCGCGGTGGTGGTGGCGGTGACTAAAGGAGGAATGGGAACATCTCCTATGTCTAGAGGGGGTATGTGAACGTCCCCTATGATGATGGGTCCTAGACGTAGTGTCGCGTCTAGACCTGGATGATGAGTGATGATGCGGCCTGGCAAGGTCCCTTTCTTGTGACGGATGAACTGAAGTTGCCAGGCT
Source organism: Rana muscosa (assembly GCA_029206835.1). NCBI lineage: Eukaryota > Metazoa > Chordata > Amphibia > Anura > Ranidae > Rana > Rana muscosa. The sequence goes on along the minus strand of CM055118.1, from coordinate 360,492,684 downwards.
GTAAGAGATAATACAGACAGAGGGAGGGGGAGGGGAGGTGGGCAGGATGTAACCGTTAGCAACCACCAGCAGCATAAAAGACACCAACCCCCTACCCACTCCACACATACCTTGTGCGGGAGGGCTGGCCACACAGCGGTGAAGATGAGTCCATTACAAGGGAGACACAGGAGTACTACACTACCTAGACTAAGGGTAAGCAAATCAATGCAAGGAAGCATAAAAAAAAGAAAAAGTTTTTTTTTTTTTTTTTTAAACTGTCCCTTTAAGAGACACTTAAACAAAACAGGCATTACATTGCAATAGAAGTGCTTACCCCGTCCTAGCAGTCTTGAGGCTCCGGGAGGCTGCCGCTCTATGCCCACAGGTTATCCCACCTGTATAGGGCTCTTCAGCGGTTTAAATAAACCGCCGGAATGACGTCACGGCCGGTCCCGCTGTGCGCATGCGCCGATGAGACCAGACCCACTGCGCCTGCGCGCCCCCTGACCCCTCCGCCGCAATGCGCATGCGCGAAAACCAAGCCTCGGTTTCACCGCAACTTGGCGCATGCGCAGATGCGCGGCGGACGGGAACCAGGAAGAGATATGGCGTCCTGGAACGCAGAAGCGTTCCACAAGCCGCAACACACACAAAATATCACAAGGGAAAACAAAACAACATACACAAACTTGTCTGCCATGAAAGAAGAGGTGAATAAAATCTTCAGACCTTGCCAGCCGAAGATTCCTGCGACATCTGATCCGGTACTCTGGGGCCACATCCCTTCCACCATAGGGGTATTTTCCGGCCCTGAAACCACTCGCCCGCTCATAGCTGGGCCCTGGGTGCACAACAGTAACTGTACCGATCGATCCAAGTAATCCACATCCTGGACATCGCACCGAATTGCATGATGAAGGTCCATGTGAGGAGGATAAAAAAGGAACACCTGTCTGTGGAGGTGAGCTCAAATTTATGGGTAAGGGGTCCTATAGCTGTGGAGAGGAGGCGGGGTTAACCCACACGTAGTCTGCCATGGAGTCTGTCAGGAAATACTATTGCAGTCTATGGGAACTGACTTGTTAATTTTGCTAGTCCCCACTTGGCTGGCTTATCTTCTAGTAAAGTTATTGGCCCTAAAATGGGGGCCCAGGTCCCACCCTAAGGGACATATATCAATGTCACCAATTTGGAAAACACCAAAAACAAAACAAGGAGAAGTGCCTTTAAATATGCCAAATTGCTTAAGGGCCATTTCACACCACATACAGTCCATTGCGTTTTTTATGCATCTTAAATGCATGGAAAGTTGGTTATATGGTTCTAAATGGCAGTGTTTGTTCCAGTGCGTTCCAGTTCCACCAAAAAAGTAGAACATGCTGCATTTTACCCGCACTGGACTGTACTGGAACGCATCAAAACGCATCATAAACGCACTGGAACGCACAGAAACACACCTAAATGCACCAAAAACGCACTGGAACACACTTGTCCTTATCTATGGTTAATAAAAAAGAGGGGTGAAAAAAAAGCACTGGACTGCATCAAAAACTTACCAAAAATGCACCGGAACGTATGAAAAAAGTGCATGCAGAAAAGCACCTGGAACGCATCCGGATTGTGTTTCTATGGTGTGAACTGGCCCTAGTTCACACTATAGAAACGCAGTCTGGGTGCGTTCCAGGTGCTTTTCTGCATGCGCGTTTTTGACACATTCCAGTGCATTTTTGAGGCGTTTTTGATGCAGTCCAGTGTTTTTTTCCGCCTCTTTTCACTTAGGACAAGTGTGTTGCAGTGCATCTTTGGTGCATTTAGGTGCATTGCGGTGCATTCCAGTGCATTTTTGGTACATTCCGTTGCGTTTTTGATGTGTTTTACTGGGGTCCAGTACAGTTTTGTACCTAAAAAATGTAGCATGACCAATTATTTTTTGGCTTTCTGAAATGCACTGGAACGGACTGCAGTGGTGTGAACTATGCCATTGGCATTAATGTTATCAACTTTCTTTGCGTTTTTCAGGCTTCAAAAAAACGCACTGCACTGCATCCGGTGTGAACTGGCCCTAAATATCATCCCCGGGGGTTGTCTATAGTATGCCTGTAAAGTAGCACATGTTTTCCATGTTTATAACAGTTGGAGAGCAAAATGACATTTCTAAAGTAAAATAATAGTCATTTAAAAGTCCTTGCGGCTGTAATGAATTGCTGGTTCCTGTCAATACAGATAAAAGTAATTGAAAGTCTTTGCTAACAAAAAAAAAAATGTGTGGGGGTTCCCCCAAATTCCATAACCAGGCCCTTCAGGTCTGGAATGGATATTAAGGGGAACCCCGCTGCAAATTTAAAAAAAAAAATACGTGGGGTTCCCCCCAAATATCCAAACCAGGCCCTTCAGATCTGGCATGGATTTTAAGGGGAACTCCACCCCAATTTTTTTTTAAAAATGGCGTGGAGTCCCCCTAAAAATCCACACCAGACCCTTTATCCAAGCACATAACCTGGCCGGCCGCAGGGGAAGAGGGGGGGATGAGAGAGCAGCCCCCCTCCCTCCTGAACCGTACCAGGCCACATGCCCTCAACATGGGGAGGATGTCCCCATGTTGATGGGACAAGGGCCTCATCCCCACAACCCTTGCCCGGTGGTTGTGGGGGTCTGCGGGCGGGGGGCTTATCGGAATCTGGAAGACCCCTTTAACAAAGAGGACCCCCAGATCCCGCCCCCCCCTGTGTGAAATGGTAATGGGGTACAAATGTACCCCTACCATTTCACGAAGAAAGTGTCAAAAATGTAAAAAATGACAAGAGCCGGTTTTTGACAATTCCTTTATTAATGTCTTCTCTTTTCTTCCATCTTCTTCCTTCTTCTTCTTCCATCTTCTTCTTTTCTCCATTCGGGTTTTCTTCCTCCATCTTCATCTTCCTCTTCATCTTTATCTTTATCTTCATCTTCCTTCTTCCTTCGGTCTTCTCGTCCAGCATCTTGCTCCGGCGTCTTCCCTTCTTCTTTCTTCTCCGGACGCTTCATTTGAATTGGAGGTTCCCGCTGTGCGACGCTTCAGTTCGCCTCTGGGTCCACTTACACCCGTGACCCCGCCCCCTCTGACGCACATGGATTTCACGGGGACTTTCCCGTGGTGACAGAGGGGGGCGGAGCCACCGGGTGTAAGCGGACCAAGTGGAGAACTGAAGCATCGCACAGCGGGAACCTCCAATTCAAACGGAGCGTCCGGAGAAGAAAGAAGAAGGGAAGACGCCGGAGCAAGATGCGGACGAGAACACCGAAGGAAGAAAGAAGATGAAGATGAAGATAAAGATGAAGAGGAAGATGAAGATGGAGGAAGAAACCCGAATGGAGAAAAGAAGAAGATGGAAGAAGAAGAAGGAAGAAGATGGAAGAAAAGAAAAGACATTAATAAAGGAATTGTCAAAACCCGGCTCTTGTCATTTTTTACATTTTTACACTTTCCTTGTGAAATGGTAGGGGTACAATGTACTAAGATTTTGCTGGCGCAGTGTCTTGGCGAATTTAAACCATTGAAATTCCCGCGCTGAGCTCAAAAAAACCTCCCGCAGCTTGAATCGGAATTGCCGGCGCAGCGGGCTGGTTTTGAAAAACGTACTTTCCCTCTCTATTTTGGCCATGTTTGTTATTTGGGCAGGTGTCACTACACTTCCTCACATGACCCCACATCACCCCCAATATATTCTCACTTCCAGCTTCTTTATATTTAGATTTTAACATGCCCTGCGCCAGGTCCATAGTAGCGCACTGAGCGCCTCCTCCCGGGCACAGAGAACACTATAGTAAATGGGAAATAGGGCTGCGCTACCGGCGCTAATGTTTTGTAAATACCAAAACAGCCATTGCGCACGCAGATACTCATGGCGCAAACGTTTGGTAAATCAGCCCCAATGTGTGGCAGAAAACTAGCACTGCACATAACCCAGAACACATCATCCCCACTGTAATACATAGTGGTGGCAGCATAATGTTGTGGGGATTCTTCAGCAGGGACAGGGAAGCTGGTCAGAGTTGATGGGAAGATGGATGGGGCCAAATACAGGGCAATCTTAGATGAAAACTAGAGTCTGCAAAAGACTTGAGAATGGGACGGAGGTTCACCTTCTAGCAGGACAGCGACCCTAAACATACAGCCAGAGCTACAAAGGAATTATTTAGATCAAAGCATATATGTATTAGAATGGCCCAATCAAAGTCCAGATCTTAATCCATTTGAGAATCTGTGGCAAGACTTGAAAATTGCTGTTCACAGATGCTCTCCATCCAACCTGACAGAGCTTGAGCTATTTTGCAAAGAAGAATGGGCAAAAATGTCACTTTCTAGATGTGAAAAACTGGTAGAGACATTCCTAAAAAAGACTTGCAGCTGTAATCGCAGTGAAAGGGGGTTCTACAAAGTATTGACTCAGGGGGGCTGAATACGAATGCACGCCACACTTTTCAGATATTTATTTGTTAAAAAAATTGAAAAACATTTATAATTTTTCCTTCACTTCACAATCATGTGCCCGTTGTGTTGATCTATCACATACAATCCAAATAAAATACATTTATGTTTTTGGTTGTAACATGACACAATTTGAAAAATGTCAAGGGGTATGAATAAGTTTTCTAGGCAACTGTATTAGCAAGTACAATCAATATGTTTTATGACCATTTTGTGCATTCAAAGCGTGGTTTTGATACATATGGATCGGCTATGGATCAACGTGTTTTGCCCAAACGAGGGGCTTCCACAGGATCCACGTTTAACTATAATTAAATCTAAATACTGATAAACAACACAAGCAATACATTATTCAAACAAAATACATAAAACATAAGCCTATACAGTACATATCAAAATAGATTATATTATTTAAGTTATTATAGTATAGCTGAAAATAACCATGTCTACTAGGGAAGAAAAAGAGGGGGAAAGAAGGGAGGGAAAAGAAGGGGAAAACATAAATAAAAATCTGAAACAATATGGAGGACGTGGAGTCGACAGATCGGGGGAAGTAGAGCTTCATTAGATGGTGATCATTTAGTGGCGACTAGGGATGGGTTTTATGTTCGGGTCGAACATGAGTTCGACTCGAACATTGGCTGTTTGTCCGTTTGCCGAATAGCAAACTATTTGGGGTGTTCGCAGCAAATTCGAAAGCCGCGGAACACCTTTTAAAAGTCTATGGGAGAAATAAAAAATTATAATTTTAAAGGTTAATATGCAAGTTATTGTCATAAAAAATGTTTGGGGACCTGGGTCCTGCCCCAGGGAACATGAATCAATGCAAAAAAAAAGTTTTAAAAACGTCAGTTTTTTCGGAAGCAGTGATTTTAATAATGCTTAAAGTGAAGCAATAAAAGTGAAATATTCCTTTAAATTTCGTACCTGGGGGGTGTCTATAGTATGCCTTTAAAGTAGCATATGTTTCCCGTGTTTAGAACTGTCCCTGTACAAAATGTAATTTCTGAAGGAAAAAAAGTCATATAAAACTACTCGCGGCCATTAATGAATTGTCAGGTCCCGGCAATACAGATAAAAGTCATTGAAAAAAACGGCATGGGTTCCCCCCCAGTCCATTTTCAGGCTCTTTGGGTCTGGTATGAATATTCAGGGGAAGTAGCTTTAAATTACTTTTTTCCTTCAGAAATTACATTTTGTGCAGGGACTTTTCTAAGCACGGGAAACATGCACTACTTTACAGGCATACTATAGACACCCCCCAGGTACGACATTTAAAGGAATATTTATTTTTATTTTTTCACTTTAAGCATTTTTAATATCACTGCTCCCGAAAAAACAGCCGTTTTAAAAAAAAAAAATTGCATTGATACATGTCCCCTGGGGCAGGATCCGGGTCCCCAAACACTTTTTATGATAATAACTTGCATATTAACCTTTAAAATTAGCACTTTTGATTTTTCATGTTCGTGTCCCATAGACTTTAACGGTGTTTGTGTGTTCAAACTAATTTTTTGCATGTTCGGATGTTCTGGATGCAAACCGAGGGGTGTTCAGCTCATCCCTAGTGGGATTTGGTTTTAATGAGCATGGACATATTGGTGTACATATATTTCCTGTGTGACTGTAGCCATATAGAGTGTGATGAATCGGTCCCATTTGGTGATCTATATCTAAGTTTTTTTACCAGTTTTTTGTTGTGATGATAACAGCCTTCCTCTCTATTTGTTTGCCTCTCCTTTCCCCAATATGCTGACTCTATAATGTCCTCAATATTGTTTCAGATTGAAATTTTTGTTTTCACCTTCTTTTCCCTCCCTTCTTTCCACCCTGTTTTTTTTCCTGTTGGACATGGTTGTTTTTAGCTATACTATAATAACATAAATAATATAATCTATTTTGATGTGTACCATATAGGCTTATGGGATATAAAGTAGAACAATAAAAATGAAATATTCCTTTAAACATCGTGCCTGGGGGTTCATTTAGTCTTCCTGTAAAGTGGTGCATCTGTGTGATGTGTTTTACAGCGCCGCAGCCATAATGACATTTCTAAAGGAAAAAAAAATATTTAAAATTGCTTGGGGCTGTAATGTATTTCCAGCTCCTGGCAATATAGATAAAAATCAAGTAAAAAAAAACAGCGTGATCCCCCCCCCCTCCCAGTCCATACCTTTGTCTGGTATGTTTTTTTTTTTTTTTGGTGTGGGGTCCCCTCCAAAATCCATACCAGACCCTTATCCAAGCAAGCAGCCTGGCAAGCCAGGATAGGGGAGGAATGATGAGCGAGAGCCCTCCCCCCTCCTTAACCATACCAGGCCGATTGCCCTCAACATGGGGATGGTGCTTTGGGGTCCCCCCCGAAGCCCCTTGTCCCTGTGTTGATGGGGACAAGGGCCTCATCCCCACAACACTGGCCTGGTGGATTTGGGGGTCTGCGGGCGGGGGCTTATCGGAATCTGGAAGATCCAAGCCCCCCCCATGAGAATGGGTTTTGGGTACATTGTATCCCTACCCATTCACCAAAAAAAGTGTCAAAAAACAAAAAAAAAACAAAGGACAGTTTTTAAAATTTCCTTTATTAAAACATTTTAAAAAAGTGGCCCGCGATCATGCCGTCGTCCAATGCCGTCAATCATGCCGCCCAACAGATAGAAAAGAAACACGAAAACACTCTGCCTCCATGGGAGGCCTCCCAGCGACTGCTGTTGTAACCGGATGACCTTGGGGTCACTTGGTTACATCACTGGGTGGCCCCGCCCATGTCAATATAATAGCTGTCACAGCCAAGAGACAGCAGTCGTTGGGACATCTCCCGTCGAGGCAGAGCTTTTATTTTCTACTTTTCCTGTCCGTCGGGCGGCGTGATTGAAGATGGGCGGACGTCGCAGGAAACTTTTTTTTGTTCTGCGTCATCTCCCTTTTTGTCTGGCCGCGATGCACTATGGACCTTGTAGTACCAGGCAAATGACGCTTAGCAATGTGTAATGTGGAAATATCCGCGCTACCCCCAACAAGGAAACACCTAAAATCACATCCAAGTGAAAAAGGGTGAAAAAAAAGCAGGATCAAAAAATCCAAAAAACTGGAAAAATCCCCTATGGGTGAAAAAAGAGATGGTGCTGCAATTATTAATAGTTAGAATATAAACTACAATGGAATGTTAAGTGTAAATATAATGTGCATCCTTAACTGAAACAATGAAGTGTATAAGACAATGGGGCTGATTTACCAAACGTTTGCGCCATGAGTATAGGCGCATCTGCGTGCGCAATGGCTGTTTTGGTATTTACAAAACATTAGCGCCTGTAGCGCAGCCCTATTTCCCATTTACTATAGTGTTCTCTGCGCCCAGGAGGAGGCGCTCAGTGCGCTACTATGGACCTGGCGCACAGCATGTTAAAATCTAAATATAAAGAAGCTGGAAGTGAGAATATATTGGGGGTGATTTTTGGGTGATGTGAGGAAGTGTAGTGACACCTGCCCAAATAACAAACATGGCCAAAATAGAGAGGGAAAGTAAGTTTTTCAAAACCAGCCCGCTGCGCCGGCAAGTACGATTCGAGCTGAGGGAGGTTTTTTGGAGCTCAGCGCGGGGATTTCAATGGTTTAAATGCGCCGGGACACTGCGCCAGCAAAATCTTAGTAAATGTCAAGTCACCTAAGTAAATTTGCATAAGTTGAACAGGCGTAGCTCTGAACTTCCCAGTGCGCCTGCAAAATGACATTTCTAAAGGAAAAAAAAAACATTTAACCCCCTTAGCAGTATTCCCGAGTCTGGCTCGGGGTGAATTTTTAATGCTAAAAGCGGTAACCCCGAGCCAGACTCGGGCTGCATCGCAGTATCCAGGGGAAGTAACTTACCTTGTTCCCTGGATCCTGCGATGTCCTCCAGCAGTGTCTGCGAGCTGTCTCCTCGCTCGATCCACACTGCCAAGTGTCGAGCTCCGTTCCCTGCGACATTGCGGCGCACGGGGATGGAGTTCGGCGCCAAATTCAAAAAGTGAAACACATAGTATACATACAGTATACTGTAATCTTACTGATTACAGAACTGTATGTAATAATTACACACACCCTTTGTCCCTAGTGGTCTGCCCAGTGTCATGCATGCACTTTTATATAATAAAAACTTTTCTTTCTGCCTGGAAACTGGAGATTGTCCATAGCAACCAAAAAGTGTCCCTTTATGTCAAAAGTGGTTTTAGACCAGCTAGAAAACAGCGATAATAAATTAGAATCACTCGCAGAATTGAGCGATAGCGATTTGTGGGGAAATTCGTCATCAAACACTAAATCTAATGACAGCGACAATTCTGCAACTGAGCAAATTTCAGTGTTTTTGATTTGATTACATTATTGAATAATTTTTATTATAATTACATTACTATTTGTTATAATTATTTATAGTTATTTATTATATTATAATTTATGATTTTGTGTTTCAAACTTTATCATACCCGGGATGTCTACTAGACTCTTGTTTGGTCAGGTTTAAGTAAGTAATTACTAAGAATCGCAGGCCTACAATACATAACACCAAATTTCCATGCAAAATAATTGTACCGCTTTTGGTACATAATTCCAGACAGAATCATACCGCCAGGGAGGTTAAAAGCAGCCGCGGCTGTAATGAATTGTCGGCTCCCGGCAATATAGAGAAAAGTATTTGAAAGTCTTTGCTAACCAAAAAAAAAAAGCGTGGGGGTTCCCCCAAATTCCATAACCAGGCCCTTCAGGTCTGGAATGGATATTAAGGGGAACCCCGCTGCAAATTAAAAAAAAATGACGTGCGGGTTCCCCCCAAATATCCAAACCAGGCCCTTTAGATCTGGTATGGATTTTAAGGGGAACTCCACCCCACATTTTCAAAAAAAATGGCGTGGAGTCCCCCCAAAAATCCACACCAGACCCTTATCCGAGCACATAACCTGGCCGGCCGCAGGGGAAAAGGGGGGGACGAGAGCGGCCCCCCTCCCTCCTGAACCGTACCAGGCCACATGCCCTCAACATGGGGAGGATGTCCCCATGTTGATGGGGACAAGGGCCTCATCCCCACAACCCTTGCCCGGTGGTTGTGGGGGTCTGTGGGCGGGGGGCTTATCGGAATCTGGAAGACCCCTTTAACAAAGGGGACCCCCAGATCCCGCCCCCCCTGTGTGAATTGGTAAGGAGTACATTGTACCCCTACCATTTCACAAGGAAAGTGTCAAAATGTAAAAAATGACAAGAGCCGGTTTTTGACAATTCCTTTATTAATGTCTTTTCCTTTCTTCCATCTTCTTCCTTCTTCTTCTTCCATCTTCTTCTTCCATCTTCTTCTTTTCTCCATTCGGGTTTCTTCCTCCATCTTCATCTTCCTCTTCATCTTTATCTTCATCTTCATCTTCTTTCTTCCTTCGGTGTTCACGTCCGCATCTTGCTCCGGCGTCTTCCCTTCTTCTTTCTTCTCCGGACGCTCCGTTTGAATTGGAGGTTCCCGCTGTGTGATGCTTCAGTTCTCCACTTGGTCCGCTTTCACCCGGTGGCTCCGCCCCCCTCTGTCACCACGGAAAAGTCCCCGTGAAATCCATGTGCGTCAGAGGGGGGCGGGGTCACGGGTGTAAGCGGACCCAGAGGCGAACTGAAGCGTCGCACAGCGGGAACCTCCAATTCAAACGGAGCGTCCGGAGAAGAAAGAAGAAGGGAAGACGCCGGAGCAAGATGCTGGACGAGAAGACCGAAGGAAGAAGGAAGATGAAGATAAAGATAAAGATGAAGAGGAAGATGAAGATGAAGATGGAGGAAGAAACCCGAATGGAGAAAAGAAGAAGATGGAAGAAGAAGATGGAAGAAGATGGAAGAAAAGAGAAGACATTAATAAAGGAATTGTCAAAAACCGGCTCTTGTCATTTTTTACATTTTTGACACTTTCTTTGTGAAATGGTAGGGGTACATTTGTACCCCATTACCATTTCACACAGGGGGGGGCGGGATCTGGGGTTCCCCTTTGTTAAAGGGGTCTTCCAGATTCCAATAAGCCCCCCGCCCACAGACCCCCACAACCACCGTGCAAGGGTTGTGGGGATGAGGCCCTTGTCCCCATCAACATGTGGACATCCTCCCCATGTTGAGGGCATGTGGCCTGGTACGGTCCAGGAGGGAGGGAGGGCTGCTCTCTCATCACCCCCTCTTCCCCTGCGGCCGGACAGGTTATGTGCTCGGATAAAGGGTCTGGTGTGGATTTTTAGGGGGACTCCACGCCATTATTAAAAAAAAATTGGGGTGGAGTTCCCCTTAAAATCCATGCCAGATCTAAAGGGCCTGGTTTGGATATTTGGGGGAAGCCCACGTAATTTTTTTTTTAAATTTGCAGTGGGGTTCCCCTTAATATCCATTCCAGACCTGAAGGGCCTGGTTATGGAATTTGGGGGAACCCCCACGCATTTTTTTTTGGTTAGCAAAGACTTTCAATTACTTTTATCTGTATTGACAGGAACCAGCAATTCATTACAGCCGCAAGGACTTTTAAATGACTATTATTTTACTTTAGAAATGTCATTTTGCTCTCCAACTGTTATAAACATGGAAAACATGTGCTACTTTACAGGCATACTATAGACACCCCCCGGGGATGATATTTAGAGCCAGTTTACACCGGATGCAGTGCAGTGCGTTTTTTTGATGCCTGAAAAACGCAAAGAAAGTTGATCACATTATTGCCAATGGCATAGTTCACACCACTGCAGTCCGTTCCAGTGCATTTCAGAAAGCCAAAAAATAATTGGTCATGCTGCATTTTTTAGGTACAAAACTGTACTGGACCCCCCATCAAAAACGCAATGGAACGTACCAAAAATGCACTGGAATGCACCGCAACGCACCTAAATGCACCAAAGACGCACTGCAACACACTTGTCCTAAGTGAAAAGAGGTGGAAAAAAACACTGGACTGCATCAAAAACGCCTCAAAAATGCACTGGAATGTGTCAAAAACACGCATGCAGAAAAGCACCTGGAACGCACCCAGACTGCGTTTCTATAGTGTGAACTAGGGCCAGTTCACACCATAGAAACACAATCCGGATGCGTTCCAGGTGCTTTTCTGCATGCACTTTTTTCATGCGTTCCGGTGCATTTTTGGTAAGTTTTTGATGCAGTCCAGTGCTTTGTTTTCACCCCTCTTTTTTATTAACCATAGATAAGGACAAGTGTGTTCCAGTGCGTTTTTGGTGCATTTAGGTGTGTTTCTGTGCGTTCCAGTGCGTTTATGATGCGTTTTGATGCGTTCCAGTACAGTCCAGTGCGGGTAAAATGCAGCATGTTCTACTTTTTTGGTGGAACTGGAACGCACTGGAACAAACACCGCCATTTAGAACCATATAACCAACTTTCCATGCATTTTGGATGCATAAAAAATGCAATGGACTGTATGTGGTGTGAAATGGCCCTTAAGCAATTTGGCATATTTAAAGGCACTTCTCCTTGTTTTGTTTTTGGTGTTTTCCAAATTGGTGACATTGATATATGTCCCTTAGGGTGGGACCTGGGCCCCCATTTTAAGGCCAATAACTTTACTAGAAGATAAGCCAGCCAAGTGGGGACTAGCAAAATTAACAAGTCAGTTCCCATAGACTGCAATAGCATTTGTTGGTGGGGGGGAGGGGTGATTGTCCCATCTCTAACTTTGTAGCATGCTGGATGATGTGCTTAATTTTGGACGGGGGGAGGGGGGTTATTTTTTGCTAGCTGCATTGGTGTTGTTCTGCACATGCCCAGCCAGTTATTTTTTTTGGCGTGCTTTTTGTGTGTGAACAGCGCCTGGATATTTCTGGGCATGCTCACTCAGAGAGTGTTTTTATGGGTAAGAAATTGAAGGACATCTTAACAGGTGTGCCCACTTTTAATTTCAGTCTCTACATTGGGAGAACTTGCATTTTGGGTGTTTCATGGACTGTGCATGTGTTTTCAATTGCCTCATTAGCACACAAACATATGTTATATAAAGCTCACAGAGCATTCGGTCGATTGCCTTAAGAAGAGGCAAGTGTGTGTGTGGGGTAAAATGTACATGGTGGTGGCCTTATCGCGTTTGTAACACATGTATTTTATTTGTTATGTCTTTGCAAAACAAGTGATTGGTTAACTTATGTGGATTGTATTTTTTTGGTGTGGGGGAGATATGTTCCCCTGAAATAATTCTGATGTTGTTAATGTGTGTTGTTTGTTCACTTTGATTTAATTGTCTGCTGCATTTTTTTTGGCCAAAAATTGCTCAAGATGTTGAGTCTGTAACTGTTTCAAATTGACCATGTTTTTTATTTTGCCTTCCCTTTTGTTTTGTTGAACAATAAAATTAGATGTAAAGTTTTGATGTTTGTTTTGTCTTTTCTTTGCAACAAATGTGACAGCTGATTGGCATGTCAAAACAAAACAGGTGTGATTTGTCTACCCTGGTGCCTTCATGGTAGCATATGCATGGATTGTATTGTGTGCTGCCATGGAGCGTCACCAGGAAATGAAATACAGAGCAGTAAGTATTCAATTTTCCTTTTTTACTGCAGTGGTTCTCAGCCTCAGTCCTAAAGTACCCCCAACAGGACATGTTTTGTGAATTTTTCTTATCGAGAATTGCTGTCCAAAAATCAAAACCATTGACTGCGATTTAAAGCACATGTGCAAGATGAAGGAAAACCTGCAAACATGGCCTGTTGGGGGTACTTGAGAAGCACTGATTTAGAGCACTGCACTTAAAAATAGCTCAAGGCCATACAATTCTAATTGTGGGCATTTTGAGGGAAACAAAGTAAGTGTTAGAACCCCTGCGTGTGTTTTTAAATATTTTTTTTTTGTAGTTTGGCCTTTGTCTCCTTTTCTTAACATTGGCTTCACTTCCTGTCACACAGCTAAACAGGAAGTGAAGGTAAAACCCTACCAATGGCCTTTCTTGGGGACACACAGATCAATCTAACTAGTGTCCCCATTAAGCAAATTGCACTCTAGCACTTTGTTGTGTACACCCCAAATCATTGGGTAGTTTGGGGTTTAGTAAAGACAAATCCACTCTGCAGTAAAAGTGTAGATGCTGAAAATCTGAGGGAAAGTACTGGTGATTGGATGTTACAATCATGTAAAAGCAAAGATGTTTTTTTTTTGGCTTGCATGTCCCCCTCAGATATACAGCAAGTGCACTTGTAGTGCAAAGTAGATTTGCCTTTAGTAAATAAACCCCACAGTCCAAACTACCTAATAATTTGTGGTGTACCCCGCAATGTGCATAATGGGGAAAGTATTTAGACTGACCTGTGTGTCCCCAAGGAAAGACATTGTTAGGGATTTTCCCTCACTTCCTGTGTGGCTATGTGACAGGAAGTGAATTATTTGGAAGGATAAAGTGGCACTGGCCAAATTATTTAGTTTAACTTTTCAAAGACTCATTCCTAAGTTGAATTGTGATGCATGTCAATGGCCCATTTAGACCCTCTTTAATCACTTGAGATCAGCGCTATAACTGATCGATGGCCACAGCATGGTCCTCAATTGCTGGGAGTCCGTCAATAAACGAACGTCCTCCCCTTTGCGCGCGCTGTGGTCACAGAGTCACTGTGACTCGGGTGATGACAGATCCGAGTAAGGGGCCGATCCCTGCCCTTTACCATGTGATCAGCTGTCAGCAAATGACAGCTGATCACGTGATGTAAACAAAAGCTGGGTAATGGTTTTTGTTTTCTCCTTGTGCTGACTGCGTGAGCATAAAAAAAAGGAAATCACCGGCTTATGTGCAAGGGACATGGGGCCCGAAGAGGAAGAGGCAATTCTGTGACAATTAGTAGCCCCTGCCAGTGCCTTCTATTAATGCCCACCACTGGTGCCAATCAGTGGCACCTATCAGTGCCCATCACTGCCAACTATCATTGCCACCTAGCAGTGCCACTTCTCACTGCCCACCAGTGCCAAATAGCAATGCCACCTCTTAGTGCCCATCAGTGCAGTCTCATCAGTGTACATCAATGAAGAAGAAAAATTACCTTTTTTTAAAATATTAACCAGTTTCCTACCGCCCACCGTCAAATGACATCCTTGGCTTTGTGCGGTGACATCTGAATGATGCCTGCAGTTGCAGGCATCATTCAGATATCATTCTTTACAGCCGGCGATTCTGTGCACAATAAAAACGATCATAGTGGCAGTTCCGCCGCTTGATCGTTCTTATAGGCGGGGGGAGGGGACGTCCCCCCCTCTTGCCGCCATCCGGTGCTTCTCCGGGCTCTCCCGTGCCATCTGGGGCTCGGAGAACGATTTGGAGATGACTGGTGACCAGATGGTCATCAGTCATCTCTATGACCGTCTGAGGCGCGGGCACGACGTTATGACATCATGCCGTGTTCCCGTATGTTAACCAAGCCGTGATCTCAGCTGTCAGCATGAGATTAGTGATTTTTTTGGAACAATATTGTGCTTTCCAGCCTGGAGGAGAGATGCGGGGTCTTATTGACCCTGCATCTCTCCATAAAGAGGACCTGTCACACACATTCCTATTACAAGGGATGTTTACATTCCTTGTAATAGGAATAAAAGAGATCCCAAAAAATAAAAAAAGAGTAAGGAATACAAAAAAGTCAAAAAACTAAAACAAAAATAAGAAAAAACGCCCATGTCCCCGGTAGCTCGCGCTCAGAAGCGAACACACACGTAAGTCCCGCCCACATATGTAAACGCCATTCAAACCACACATGTGAGTTATTGCTGCGTGCGTTAGAACGAGTGCAACAATTCTAGCACTAGACCTCCTCTGTAATGCCAAAATGGTAGCGTGTAAAAATTTTAAAGCATCGCCTAGGGAGATTTTTAATTACTGAAGTTTGGTGTCATGCCATGTGTGTGCGCAATTTTAAAGCGTGACGTGTTAGGTATCTATTTACTCAGCATAACAACATCTTTCACATTATACCAAAAAATTGTCCGTAACTTTACTGTTTTGTAATATTTTTAGCAAACAAAAGGCGTTTGAAAATTTATTGCGCAAATACCGAGCGAGATAAAAATTTGCAATGACCGCCATCTTATTCCCTAGGGTGTCTGCTCCAAAAAAATATATAATGTTTGATGTTTTGAAGTAATTTTATAGCCATAAATTTATGATTTTTACATGAAGGAGAGAAGTGCCAGAATAGGCCCAGTGCTGAAGTGGGTAAAATATCCTTTTTTTTTTTTTTTTAAACTCTGTCTTTTGTATTTATAGAAAAAAAAAAAAACTAAAACACAAAGGTGATCAAATAGCACCAAAAGCAAGCTCTATTTGTGTGCCAACAAATAAAACATTTTCATTGGGTTACAGTGTTGTATGAGCGCGCAATTGTCATTAAAAGTGCATCAGCGCTGAAATGTGAAACTTGGTCTGGGCAGTGCGCAAGTGGTTAATATAAGGCTACATGCACATGGACGTTTTTCCAACCGCTTGTTTGAGCGTTTTTTGCAGCTTAAAAACATCTCTCCATGTTAGCCTATGGCCTCATGGCCACCATGGCGTTTTGGAGCTGTAAATGGCATAGGCGTTTTTAGGCCCCATGTAGACGGAACGCTGGTGCAAAGTGTTCTGAACTAAGGTTGAAAGTGGCGTTTAGAAAGGCGCGCTTTGTGGCGTTTGCATGCCGTGTTTTACCACATTTGCATGTATATGATAAGGAGCCGCCCTAAGCTCAAAAAACAGTATTATTTACGATTTGAGCTATTTCGTGAGACCAGAGTGATATGAGCAGCTGAGAGCAGCAGTGTAGTTGTATTGAGGCCTGGTTCACATTGGGGCGACAAACGCTCCGACATTGGGAGCTCATGTCGCATGACGTGTGAAAATCAATGTTTCCCTATGGGAGCCGTCTTAACTGGTCCGACACATGTCAGTCCGACTTTGAGAATGCTCCCTGTACTACTTTGGTCCGACTTTGATCCGACTTCAGCCCATTGACTATCATTGAAGTCGGATCAAAGTCGGACCGCAGTCTTGCATAATCCGACTTTGGCATGCGACTTGTGCTGTGCTGCTCTTGAGGGGGAACTCCAGGCCAAATTTTAAAGAAAAAACCGGCATGGGTTCCCCCTCCAGGAGCATACCAGGCTCTTGGGTCTGGTCTGGATTTGAAGGGGAACCCCTTTGCCGAAAAAACGGCGTGGGGGGTCCCCCCAAAATCCAAACCAGACCCTTATCCAAGCACACAACCTGGCAGGCCGCAGGGGAAGAGGGGGGGACGAGAGAGCGGCCCCCTCCCTCCTGAACCGTACCAGGCCGCATGCCCTCAACATGGGGGGGTTTGGTGCTCTAGGGCAGGGGGCGACCTGCGGCCCCCCACCCCAGAGCACCCTGCCCCCATGTTGATGAGGACAGGGCCTCTTCCCGACAACCCTGGCCGTTGGTTGTCGGGGTCTGCGGGCAGGGGGCTTATCGGAATCCGGGAGCCCCCTTCAATAAAGGGGCCCCCGGATCCCGGCACCCCCACCCTTTGTGAATGAGTATGGGGTACATCGTACCCCTACCCATTCACCTGGTGGAAAAAAATTGCAATAAAAAAAACACACAGCTTTTTAAAGTATTTTATTGCACAGCCCTGGGGGTCTTCTTCATACTTCAGGGGTCTCCTTTGTCGTCGCCGCGCTCTCCGGTTCTTTCTTCTGCCGGGTCACCGCTAACTTCTTTAGCTCTTTTGCTAGCGGGGCCCGGTCTTCTCCGTCGCCTTCTTCTTCTCCCGCTCTCCGGTTCTTCTCCCGCTTCTTTCTTCTGCCGGCCCCTCCACTAACTTCTTTAGCTCTTTTGCTAGTGGAGGGGCCGGTCTTCTCCATCGCCTTCTTCTTCTCCCGCTATCCGGTTCTTCTCCCGGTTCTTCTCCCGCTTCTTTCTTCCGCCGGCCCCTCCACTAACTTCTTTAGCTATTTTGCTAGTGGAGGGGCCGGTCTTCCCGTCGCCGTCTTCTTCTCTCTTCTCCTTCTCGATGTTGACGCGTCGCTTCCTCCTGCTGTAATACTGGCTGTCCGCTCCGCATTAATATAGGCTTCTCATGACTTCACAGTCACATGTTCCCATGACGTCACAGTCACATGCTCCGGGGCCATGTGCCCCGCAACATGTGACGTCATGAAAAGCCTATATTAATGCGGAGCGGAGCGGACAGCCAGTATTACAGCGGGAGGAAGCGACGCGTCAACATCGAGGAGGAGAAGAGAGAAGAAGACTTTGACGGCGACGGAGAAGACCGGGCCCTCCACTAGCAAAAGAGCTAAAGAAGTTAGTGGAGGGGCCGGCGGATGAAAGAAGCGGGAGAAGAACCGGGAGAAGAACCGGATAGCGGGAGAAGAAGAAGGCGACGGAGAAGAAAGGAAGAACCGGAGAGGAGAAGAGGGGAGAAGGCGACGGAGAAGACCGGAGCCTCCGCTAGCAAAAGAGCTAAAGAAGTTAGCGGTGGCCCGGCAGAAGAAAACCGGAGAGCGGCGGCGACGACACCGGAGACCCCCGAAGTCGGAAGACCCCCGGAGCTGTGCAATAAAATACTTTAAAAAGCTGTGTCGTTTATTTATTGCAATTTTTTTCCACCAGGTGAATGAGTAGGGGTACGATGTACCCCATACTCATTCACATAGGGTGGGGGGCCGGCGTCTGGGGGCCCCCTTTTTAAAGGGGGCACCCTGATTCCGAAAAGCCCCCCGCCTGCATACCCTGACAACCAACGGCCAGGGTTGTCAGGAAGAGGCCCTTGTCCCCATCAACATGGGGGCAGGGTGCTTTGGGGTGGGGGGGCTGCAGGTCGCCCCCCCTGCCCCGAAGCACCAAACCCCCCATGTTGAGGGCATGTGGCCTGGTACGGTTCAGGAGGGAGGGGGGCCGCTCTCGTCCCCTCCTTTTCCCCTGCGGCCTGCCAGGTTGCGTGCTCGGATAAGGGTCTGGTTTGGATTTTGGGGGGAGCCCCACGCCGTTTTTCGGCTTGAGGGGTTCACCTTAAAATCCAGACCAGACCTAAGGGTCTGGTTTGGATTTTGAGGGGGACCCCCACGCCGTTCTTCGGCTTAGGGGGTTCACCTTAGAATCCAGACCAGACCTAAGGGCCTGTTATGCTCCTGAAGGGGAACCCATGCCGGTTTTTTCATTAAAATTTGGCTTGGAGTTCCCCCTCATGATTCATACCAAAACATGGGACAGCGAGGCTGCCGAGGACCAGCGCGATGACATCGCGCTGGACACATTCTCGGCCGGCTAGTCGCCTCTAGGACACGACTTGAGCGTCTGCTGCACGCTCAGGTCGTGTCCAAATCGCCTCACAAAGTCACGCTGTCCCTGTGTCAGCCGGCACACGAGTCGCCCGCAAGTCGGATCCGACTTCCCGGGCGACCTCTATTCAAATCAATGGGCTCCCATAGGGAACCATTCATTTTCAATAGAGCGCCGCTGACATTTCTATTTACTATAACAGTGCGCCGCTGCTTCCTGCGCCCAGTGAAGGAGTTATCAGGCGCACCAATTAAGGTTAGAACCAGCGCAGCGCACTGTTATTAGTAAATCAGCCCCAATATGTCACAAATGACATATGATGGGGAAAAAAAAAAAAGGTGAGTAGACACCTTTAGGGTACAATGTACCAAATTATGCACAAACACATAAATAATACAAGACACAAAACGTCCGAAAATTAAGTGTACAATAAAAGTCTATAAGAGCAGTAAAGAAAAAAAGAAACACAAAAAAATGTGGATGAAAAATTGAAGAGAAACCAGTCTTCTTAAAACTTCTCCTTCCAGCAAGTAAAAAAAACAATCCTTATCAGATAACGGAAAATTTATTACCAAATACTTACCGTAATTTTCCTTTCCTGATAGACTCCATGGCAGACTATGTGTGGGTTAACCCCGCCTCCTCTCCACAGCTATAGGACCCCTTACCCATAAATTTGAGCTCACCTCCACAGACAGGTGTTCCGTAACTAGCCGACTCAAATTTCAACTCTCATATTTTTAATTCATGGGTGGGAACTCCGTCTGCCATGGAGTCTATCAGGAAAGGAAAATTACGGTAAGTATTTGGTAATAAATTTTCCGTTTTCCTGACAGACTCCATGGCAGACTACAAGTGGGAAATAACTAGCCAATCCACACGGGAGGGTATGCTTGCTCAAAAAAAATATTTTAATCTTTCCCGTCAACTGACAGGATTTTTCGACCAAAATTAACAGAGGAAAGGGAAGCAGGCTCAATACAATAATGAGACATAAATGTATGAATAGAAGACCACGAGGCTGCCCTGCATATCACTTCAGGAGCCACGTGTTGAGCTGCTGCCCATGAGGCTGCCATGCCTCTGGTGGAATGAGCCGTCACGCCTCTGGAGGAGCTAAGCCCTTTGCCCTGTAGGCCTGTTGAATTGATTGGATGATCCAGGCTGCTATTGTTCTGGAGGAAGCCCTCTTTCCTTTGTTGCTACCAGTGTGTAACAAGAACAGGTAGTTCAAGCTTCTAAAAGATGAAGTGACTCGCAAATATTCTTTCAGAGTCTCACCTACATCCAAGGGATGAACATCTGCTGATTCTGGAGAATTGAAAGTAGGAAGGACTATTTCCTGATTCTCGTGAAAAACTGACTTGACTTTTGGTTTAGACCCAAGCATGGGAATAAGGACCACTCGGTCCGGGAAGAAAGTCAAAAAGGGTTCTTGACAACCCAGGAAGCTTATTTCTGAAACCCTTTTGGCTGAAGTAATGGCCACTAGAAAGGCCAGTTTGATTGATAAGTCCTTAATAGAAAGATCCTTGTTGTTGAGTGCTGAAAGAGCATCAAGGACGAGCAGAAGATCCCATTTGGGGAATCTAGGTTTCCTCTGAGGCCTGATTCTCGAAGCCCCCTGAAAGGATTGTTGAACCAGGGGATGAGTTGCCCATGATGTTCCTGAAAATGCCGATAAGGCTGAAACTTGTCAATCAGTTACCTCAGAGTACAAAGGAAGATCCAAGCCTGATTGTAGAAAACTCAAAACGTCTTGAACTCCAGGATTTCTGAAAGATTTTCCAGCAGAAGTCATGAAGCTGACAAACCTGGTCCAGATTCTGTTGTAGGTTTTGTTCATGTTAGGCTTTCTGGAGCTCATAAGGGTAGAGATTACCCCTAAAGCACACCCAAGAGACTCTAGCGGGTCCCTGAAGCTCATCAGATTCAGGAGAGGAAACCATGGCCTGTTCGGCCAGTATGGTGCTATTGTTATCACTTCACCTTTCTCCAACTGGAGCCGCTGCAGGAATTTTTGCATGATCGGAGGTGGAGGGAAGGCATATGCCTTGTTGAATTTCCATTGGCTTGTTAATGCATCTACTCCGAAGGCTTGACTGCACCGACCTCAAGTGTAGTATCTGTCTACTTTGTGATTGCAGGGGGATGCAAACAGATCCACTTCTGGATCGATTCCCAACGATAGGATCCACTTGAATGTCTGTGTATGCAGTGACCATTCGTTGTTGTCTAGGTTGCTGCGTGACAGGAAGTCCGCTTGAATGTTCTGTTTCCCTGGAATGAAGACTGCTGTTAAGTTGAGTAGATTCCTCTGAGCCCAGGTCATAATGGGCTCGACCTCTTAGAGAAGGGCAGAGCTCCGAGTGCCCCCTTGTCTCTTCACATATGCCACAGCGGTGGTATTGTCCATTTTCAGTAGGACCGACTTCCCTTTCAGAAGGTGGGAGAAAGCGCGAAGGGCGCACCATGCCGCACGCAATTCCAGAACGTTTGACCCTGGAATGTGGAGATGGGCATCCCATTTGCCCTGAGCCAGTTCTGCTCCACAATGTGCTCCCCAGCCCGCATTGCTGGCATCGGATAAAACAGTCATCCATTGGATGGGAGCAAGGGAGTGGCATGTTAACAAGTTTTTGTGTTGAAGCCACCAGAGAAGACTGTTCCTCATTGACTGAGTAGTCCTGATCAGCTGATTGCGATCGTCTGTCTTCCATTGCTGAAGGAATCCTGATTGAAAAGGCCGAAGCCTCCACATTGCCCATTTGACCATGGGGAACGTGGCCACCATCGTGCCGATTATCTTCAGGCACTGTGACGCCCTTAGGTGAGAGTAGTCTAGGGCTAAAGATATTCTTACCCGAATGACCGGGATTTTTTCTTCCGGAAGAGAGATGGTATTCTCTACTGTGTTGAATTGAGCTCCTAGGTAGGTTAGGCGTAGGGTCGGGTCTGGCTGACTTTTCTCTCGGTTTAGGAGCCATCTGAACTCTATCAATGTAGAGATCACTTGATCTTTGTGGATCAGCAGCTGCTGCTTGTCTTGGGACAGTAGTAGCAGCTCGTCCAGGTAATGATACAGACGCACACCCTGTATTCTGATAAGAGACACAATTACCGACAGTACCTTGGAAAAGACCCTTGGAGAGGTCGTTAGTCCAAATGGAAGACAAATAAATTGTAAGTGCTCTCGTTCGACCTGAAATCGAAGGTATTTGTAGAATTCTTCTGCCACGGGAACATGAAAATACGCGTCCTTAACATCTATTGAGATCAACCAGTCACCTGGTTGAACAACTTTTTGGATGGTTGAGAGTGCTTCCATCTTGAATTTCTCGTGCTTTATGTACCTGTTCAGGAAAGTTAGATCTATAACTGGACGCCAAGAGCCTTTCTTCTTTTGTACTAGGAAGAGGGGGAAGTATACCCCTGGAATTCCTCGTCCTTTGGGACGGGCACCACTGCTCCTTGATCTTTCAGGGCATTCACATATGAAAGAAGAACTTGTTGTTTTTCTTCTGATTGAGGCAGTGAAGATTGCATTGGTCTGCATGGAGGGACTTTGGTGAAGGACCATGCGTGACCTGTTGAGACCGTTTTGATGGTCCAATAATCTGAGATCAAGGTCACCCAGACGTGCCGGCAGAGACGTAGGCGAGCCCCTACCCGACCGCTTGGGCAGGCCCAATCTCAAAAGGACTTGGTTGGCTCGCGCCCACCGGGCGTCTGTTTCTTGCCAGATTTTTTGGAAAGATATCTGCCTATTCCAGTTCCAGCTTCTCCTAAAATCCCGTCCGGGCCTATAGGAGCATGCCTCTCTTGAACGCTCTGTACTGCGTCTCTGCTGAGGTTTTCTTTGGTTAAACGGACGTTTGTCCTGAGGGAGGAATCCCGACTTTCCGCCTGTAGCCTTTGAAATGGCATTATACAGTTTGTTTCCAAACAAGGAAGTTCCTTCAGAAGGAATTTTGCACCATGCCTGCTTTGAGGCAGGATCAACAAGCCAGAGGCACAACCATAGTGCTCGTTTGGCTGTGACCGAAGATAGCAAGGATCTAGCCATCAAGCGGATGAGATCAATTGAAGCTTCTCCCAAAAAGGCGATAGCCAGTTTAAGTTCTTGCACTGCTGAACTTTGTGCCAATTCCTCCGAGACACCTTTCAGAACGGAGTCAACATTTTCCACCCAGGCCTCCATTGCTTTGGAGGTGACTGCAAGGGCTAGGGCTGGTTTGCAAGCCATACCGTTCAAGTTATATATTCTCTTAATGTCTTGGTCAATCTCTCAATCCAGACCATCTTTAAAAGATACAGTGTCATCTAGCAGGAGGGTGACATGCTTCGCTAGGCGCATTACTGCTGCATCCATGAGGGGAGCATTTTCCAAACCTTCTTATCCCCCTTGCTCCATTCTTCCTTAAACACTCCTTTCAGCTCGGTGTGAAATTGGAACATTCTTTCCCCAGTTTCTTAAACAGTTCCTTTGTTTCTCTGGGGGGGGGGCAGTGGTATCTTCCAACTTTAAGGTTTCCATCACTGCCTTGATCAGTGGAGAGACTAAAGCGTAGTCGAATCCCACTACAGAATCATCTCCCTCCATCTCGTTTTGCGAGGAATCATGGGAGGAATCACAGAATCATCTCCCTCCATCTCGTCTTGCGAGGAATCATGGGAGGAATCACAGAATCATCTCCCTCCATCTCGTCTTGCGAGGAATAATGGGAGGAATCATGGGGCTGGAATTGGCCGGAATCCTCCTGGGCCTCATCAGCCAAGGAGCCAGACAAGGTGGTGGACTGGCTCCTCGTGTGGGGGGGCATCTATTTCCATCACAGACTGCTGTACCACACGTTTAATAAGAGACTCAAGATTTTGATTTTTCGGTCTCTTTCTCACCGACCGCTCGGGCATAGCATGGGTCACACAGCGATTTGCCCTCTGGGATTCTAGTTTTACATCCCCAACAGGCTCTGTGATCAGAGCGATCATCGCGGTGGTGGTAGCGGTGACTTGAGGAGGAATGGGAACATCTCCTATATTTAGAGGGGGAATGTGAGCGTCCCCTATGATAGTGGGTCCCAGACGGAGTGTCACGTCTGGACCTGGAGGATGATTGGTGATGGTGATGATGATGGTGATGATGATGGTGCAGCCTGGCAAGGTCCCTATCCTGTGACCGATGAACTGATGTAGCCGGGCTGTAAGAGATAATACAGACAAAGGGAGGGGGAGGAAGGTGGGCAGGTTGTAACCGTTAGCAACCACCAGAAAAAAATGACACCAAATACACCAACCCCCTACCCACTCCGCACAGACCTTGTGCGGGGGGGCTGGCCACACGGCGGTGCAGATGAGTCCATGACGAGGAAGACACACAATGATGCGTAACTCCACTACCTAGACTAAGGATAAGCAAATCAATGCAAGAACAGCGCAGAAAAAAAAAAAGTTTTTTTTTTTTTTTTTTAAACTGTCCCTTTAAGAGACACTAAGCATTACAAGCATTACATTGCCAAGAAGTGCTTACCCCGTCCTGGTAGTATTGAGACTCCGGGAGGCTGCTGCTATATGCCCACAGGTTATCCCACCTGTATAGGGCTCCTCAGCGGTTTAAATCACCCGCCGGAATGACGTCATGGCCGGTCCCGCTGTGCGCATGCATCGGAGGGACCGAACCTACTGCGCCTGCGCGGCCCCTGACCCCTCCGCCATACTGCGCATGCGCAAAAACCAAGCCTCGGTTTCACCGTGGCTCTGCGCATGCACAGACGATCAACAGGCTGGGATCAGGAAGGGAATGGCATCCTGGAACGCAAAAGCGTTCCACACATATACTAAGCTTAGTGGCGCTGTATGACAGAGAAAAAACAGCAGAGAAAGACATACAAACAAACAAACAAAAACTATCTGCCATGGAAATAGAAAAAGTCTTCAGACCTTGCCAGCTGAGATCCACCGTCCGTCATGGTACGCTGGGGTCACATCCCTTCCACCATAGGGGTATCCATCAGCCCAAAACCACTCACCCACTCATAGCTGGGCCCTGGGTGCACCGCACAACTCGTACCTGATCCGACAGACATCCTGGACTGCACCTGAATTGCATAATGAAGGGTCCATGTGAGGAGGATAAAAAAGGAACACCTGTCTGTGGAGGTGAGCTCAAATTTATGGGTAAGGGGTCCTATAGCTGTGGAGAGGAGGCGGGGTTAACCCACACGTAGTCTGCCATGGAGTCTGTCAGGAAAATGGATATCTCCTTACCAAAAAAGATGGACCCCCGTGACAGAGGTCGTACGGGCTCAACACATAGTCTTCACTCAGACTGCTGCGGCAACGATCACATCATCCAAGTTCCCCCTTCCTTAGGAATGCGGCCGATGAAGTCTTTCCAAGCCTAAGCCTCCTTTCCCAGTGGACGCCTTGTAAGGAGAAACGCAGCGTCGGGTGGAGCTAAAGGATTCGGACGTCACCACACTTCAGTTAGCTGGCGTGAGCCGCAGCTGATTGTTTGTTTTATTCATGGAGTTTGTTTAACTGCTTTAGCAAACAAACAGCACCTTGTCTTTTAATTTCGGATGTCAGCTATCAATAAATAGTTTCCTTTTATGAAACTTGCTGCACCATGAAGTTTTCTATTATTATTTCCCCATCCAATGTATGAGCGGTGATATATGGCTGTTACACCTTGGAAAGACTTCATCGGCCGCATTCCTAAGGAAGGGGGAACTTGGATGATGTGATCGTTGCCGCAGCAGTCTGAGTGAAGTCTATGTGTTGAGCCCGTACGACCTCTGTCACGGGGGTCCATCTTTTTTGGTAAGGAGATATCCATTACCTGAAAAGGATTGTTTTTTTTTTTTACTTGCTGGAAGGAGAAGTTTTAAGAAGACTGGTTTCTCTTCAATTTTTCATCCACATTTTTTTGTGTTGCTTTTTTTCTTTACTGCTCCTATAGACTTTTATTGTACACTTAATTTTCAGACGTTTTGTGTCTTGTATTATTTATGTGTTTGTGGATAATTTGGTACATTGTACCCTAAAGGTGTCTACTCACCTTTTTTTTCTTTTTTTCCCATCATATGTCATTTGTGACATATTGGGGCTGATTTACCAAACGTTTGCGCCATGAGTATTGGCGCATCTGCGTGCGCAATGGCTGTTTTGGTATTTACAAAACATTAGCACCTGTAGTGCAGCCCTATTTGCCATTTACTATAGTGTTCTCTGCGCCCGGGAGGAGGTGCTCAGTGCGCTACTATGGACCTGGCGCACAGCATGTTAAACACTAAATATAAAGAAGCTGGAAGTGAGAATATAATGGGGGTTTACATGGGGTGATGTGAGGAAGTGTAGTGACACCTGCCCAAATAACAAACATGGCCAAAATTGAGTGGGAAAGTAAGTTTTTCAAAACCAGCCCGCTGCGCCGGCAAGTACGATTCGAGCTGCGGGAGTTTTTTTTTAGCTCAGCGCGGGAATTTCAATGGTTTAAATGCGCCGGGACACTGCGCCGGCAAAATCTTAGTAAATGTCAAGTCACCTAAGTCAATTTGCATAAGTTGAACAGGCGCAGCCCTGAACTTCCCAGTGCGCCTGCAAAATGACATTTCTAAAGAAAAAAAAACCCATTTAAAAGCACCGCGGCTATAATGAATTGTCGGCTCCTGGCAATATAGAGAAAAGTTATAGAAAGTCTTTGCTAACCAAAAAAAAAAAGCGTGGGGTTTCCCCCAAATTCCATAACCAGGCCTTTCAGGTCTGAAATGGATATTAAGGGGAACCCCGCTGCAAATTAAAAAAAAAATGACGTGCGGGTCCCCCCCAAATATCCAAACCAGGCCCTTCAGATCTGGCATGGATTTTAAGGGGAACTCCACCCCAAATTTTCTAAAAAAATGGCGTGGAGTCCCCCCAAAAATCCACACCAGACCCTTATCCGAGCACATAACCTGGCCGGCCGCAGGGGAAAAGGGGGGGACGAGAGCGGCCCCCCTCCCTCCTGAACCGTACCAGGCCACATGCCCTCAACATGGGGAGGATGTCCCCATGTTGATGGGGACAAGGGCCTCATCCCCACAACCCTTGCCCGGTGGTTGTGGGGGTCTGCGGGCGGGGGGCTTATCGCAATCTGGAAGACCCCTTTAACAAAGGGGACCCCCAGATCCCAGCCCCACCCCTGTGTGAAATGGTAATGGGGTACAAATGTACCCCTACCATTTCACAAGGAAAGTGTCAAAAATGAAAAAAAAAAGACAAGAGCCGGTTTTAGACAATTCCTTTATTAATGTCTTTTCTTTTCTTCCATCTTCTTCCTTCTTCTTCTTCCATCTTCTTCTTTTCTCCATTCGGGTTTCTTCCTCCATCTTCCTCTTCATCTTCATCTTCATCTTCCTTCTTCCTTCGGTGTTCTCATCCAGCATCTTGCTCCGGCGTCTTCCCTTCTTCTTTCTTCTCCGGCCGCTCCGTTTGAATTGGAGGTTCCCGCTGTGCGATGCTTCAGTTCTCCACTTGGTCCGCTTACACCCGGTGGCTCCGCCCCCCTCTGTCACCACGGGGAAAGTCCCCGTGAAATCCATGTGCGTCAGAGGGGGGCGGGGTCACGGGTGTAAGCGGACCCAGAGGCGAACTGAAGCGTCGCACAGCGGGAACCTCCAATTCAAATGGAGCGGCTGGAGAAGAAAGAAGAAGGGAAGACGCCGGAGCAAGATGCTGGACGAGAACACCGAAGGAAGAAGGAAGATGAAGATGAAGATAAAGATGAAGAGGAAGATGAAGATGGAGGAAGAAACCCGAATGGAGAAAAGAAGAAGATGGAAGAAGAAGATGGAAGAAGAAGGTGGAAGAAGAAGGTGGAAGAAGAAGGAAGAAGATGGAAGAAAAGAGAAGACATTAATAAAGGAATTGTCAAAAACCGGCTCTTGTCATTTTTTACGTTTTTGACACTTTCCTTGTGAAATGGTAGGGGTACATTTGTACCCCATTACCATTTCACACAGGGGGGGGCAGGATCTGGGGGTCCCCTTTGTTAAAGGGGTCTTCCAGATTGCGATAAGCCCCCCGCCCGCAGACCCCCACAACCACCGGGCAAGGGTTGTGGGGATGAGGCCCTTGTCCCCATCAACATGGGGACATCCTCCCCATGTTGAGGGCATGTGGCCTGGTACGGTTCAGGAGGGAGGGGGGCTGCTCTCTCGTCCCCCCCTCTTCCCCTGCGGCCGGCCAGGTTATGTGCTCGGATAAAGGGTCTGGTGTGGATTTTTAGGGGGACTCCATGCCATTTTTTTTTTAAATTTGGGATGGAGTTCCCCTTAAAATCCATGCCAGATCTGAAGGGCCTGGTTTGGATATTTGGGGGGAACCCCACGTAATTTTTTTTTTAAATTTGCAGCGGGGTTCCCTTTAATATCCATTCCAGACCTGAAGGGCCTGGTTATGGAATTTGGGGGAACCCCCACGCATTTTTTTTTTGGTTAGCAAAGACTTTCAATGACTTTTATCTGTATTGACAGGAACCAGCAATTCATTACAGCCGCAAGGACTTTTAAATGACTATTATTTTACTTTAGAAATGTCATTTTGCTCTCCAACTGTTATAAACATGGAAAACATGTGCTACTTTACAGGCATACTATAGACACCCTCCGGGGATGATTTTTAGGGCCAGTTCACACCGGATGCAGTGCAGTGCATTTTTTTGATGCCTGAAAAACGCAAAGAAAGTTGATCACATTAATGCCAATGGCATAGTTCACACCACTGCAGTCCGTTCCAGTGCATTTCAGAAAGCCAAAAAATAATTGGTCATGCTGCATTTTTTAGGTACAAAACTGTACTGGACCCCAGTAAAACACATCAAAAACGCAACGGAACGTACCAAAAATGCACTGGAATGCACCGCAACGCACCTAAATGCACCAAAGACGCACTGCAACACACTTGTCCTAAGTGAAAAGAGGCGGAAAAAAACACTGGACTGCATCAAAAACGCCTCAAAAATGCACTGGATAGTGTCAAAAACGCGCATGCAGAAAAGCACCTGGAACGCACCCAGACTGCGTTTCTATAGTGTGAACTAGGGCCAGTTCACACCATAGAAACACAATCCGGATGCGTTCCAGGTGCTTTTCTGCATGCACGTTTTTCATGCGTTCCGGTGCATTTTTGGTAAGTTTTTGATGCAGTCCAGTGCTTTGTTTTCACCCCTCTTTTTTATTAACCTGAGATAAGGACAAGTGTGTTCCAGTGCGTTTTTGGTGCATTTAGGTGTGTTCCTGTGCGTTCCAGTGCGTTTCTGATGCGTTTTGATGCGTTCCAGTACAGTCCAGTGCAGGTAAAATGCAGCATGTTCTACTTTTTTGGTGGAACTGGAACGCACTGGAACAAACACTGCCATTTAGAACCATATAACCAACTTTCCATGCATTTTGGATGCATAAAAAACGCAATGGACTGTATGTGGTGTGAAATGGCCCTTAAGCAATTTGGCATATTTAAAGCCACTTCTCCTTGTTTTGTTTTTGGTGTTTTCCAAATTGGTGACATTGATATATGTCCCTTAGGGTGGGACCTGGGCCCCCATTTTAAGGCCAATAACTAGATACTAGAAGATAATCCAGCCAAGTGGGGACTAGCAAAATTAACAAGTCAGTTCCCATAGACTGCAATAGTATTTGTTGGTGGGGGGGAGGGGTGATTGTCCCATCTCTAACTTTGTAGCATGCTGGATGATGTGCTTAATTTTGGACGGGGGGAGGGGGGGGGGGTTATTTTTTGCTAGCTGCATTGGTGTTGTTCTGCACATGCCCAGCCAGTTATTTTTTTTTTTGGCGTGCTTTTTGTGTGTGAACAGCGCCTGGATATTTCTGGGCATGCTCACTCAGAGAGTGTTTTTATGGGTTAGAAATTGAAGGACATCTTAACAGGTGTGCCCACTTTGAATTTCAGTCTCTACATTGGGAGAACTTGCATTCTGGGTGTTTCATGGACTGTGCATGTGTTGTCAATTGCCTCATTAGCACACAAACATATGTTATATAAAGCTCACAGAGCATTTGGTCGATTGCCTTAAGAAGAGGTGTGTGTGTGTGTGTGTGTGTGTGTGTGTGTGTGTGTGTGTGTGTGTGTGTGTGTGTGTGTGTGTGTGTGTGTGTGTGTGTGTGTGTGTGTGTGTGTGTGTGTGTGTGTGTGTGTGTGTGTGTGTGTGTGTGTGTGTGTGTGTGTGTGTGTGTGTGTGTGTGTGTGTGTGTGTGTGTGTGTGTGTGTGTGTGTGTGTTGGTGTCCTTATCGCGTTTGTAACACATGTATTTTATTTGTTATGTCTTTGCAAAACAAGTGATTGGTTAACTTATGTGGATTGTATATTTTTGGTGTGGGGGAGATATGTTCCCCTGAAATAATTCTGATGTTAATGTGTGTTGTTTGTTCACTTTGATTTAATTGTCTGCTGCATTTTTTTGGCCAAAAATTGCTCAAGATGTTGAGTCTGTAACCGTTTCAAATTGACCATGTTTTTTATTTTGCCTTCCCTTTTTGTTTTGTTGGACAATAAAATTAGATGCAAAATTTTGATGTTTGTTTTGTGTTTTCTTTGCAACAAATGTGACAGCTGATTGGCATGTCAAAACAAAACAGGTGTGATTTGTCTACCCTGGTGCCTTCATGGTAGTATATGCATGGATTGTATTGTGTGCTGCCATGGAGCGTCACCAGGAAATGAAAAATACAGAGCGGTAAGTATTCAATTTTCCTTTTTTACTGCAGTGGTTCTCAGCCTCAGTCCTAAAGTACCCCCAACAGGACATGTTTTGTGAATTTTTCTTATCGAGAGTTGCTGTCCAAAAATCAAAACCATTGACTGTGATTTAAAGCACATGTGCAAGATGAAGGAAAACCTGCAAACATGGCCTGTTGGGGGTACTTGAGAAGCACTGATTTAGAGCACTGCACTTAAAAATAGCTCAAGGCCATACAATTCTAATTGTGGGCATTTTGAGGGGAACAAAGTAAGTGTTAGAACCCCTGCGTGTGTTTTTTTTTTTTATATTTTTTTTTGTAGTTTGGCCTTTGTGTCTCCTTTTCTTAACATTGGCTTCACTTCCTGTCACACAGCTAAACAGGAAGTGAAGGTAAAACCCTACCAATGGCTTTTCTTGGACACACAGATCAATCTAACTAGTGTCCCCATTAAGCAAATTGCACTCTAGCACTTTGTTGTGTACACTCCAAATCATTGGGTAGTTTGGGGTTTAGTAAAGACAAATCCACTCTGCTGTAAAAGTGTAGATGCTGAAAATCTGAGGGAAAGTACTGGTGATTGGATGTTACAATCATGTAAAAGCAAAGATGTTTTTTTTTTTGGCTTGCATGTCCCCCTCAGATATACAGCAAGTGCACTTGTAGTGCAAAGTAGATTTGCCTTTAGTAAATAAACCCCACAGTCCAAACTACCTAATAATAATTTGTGGTGTACCCCGCAATATGCTCGAGTGCAATGTGCATAATGGGGAAAGTATTTAGACTGACCTGTGTGTCCCCAAGGAAAGACATTGTTAGGGATTTTCCCTCACTTCCTGTATGGCTATGTGACAGGAAGTGAATTATTTGGAAGGATAAAGTGGCCAAATTATTTAGTTTAACTTTTCAAAGACTCATTCCTAAGTTGAATTGTGATGCATGTCAATGGCCCATTTTGACCCTCTTTAATCACTTGAGATCAGCGCTATAACTGATCGACGGCCACAGCATGGTCCTCAATTGCCGGGAGTCCGTCAATAAACGTCCTCCCCTTTCCGCGCGCTGTGGTCAGAGTCACTGTGACTCGGGTGATGACAGATCCGAGTAAGGGGCCGGTCCCTGCCCTTTACCATGTGATCAGCTGTCAGCAAATGACAGCTGATCACGTGATGTAAACAAAAGCTGGGTAATGGTTTTTGTTTTCTCCTTGTGCTGACAGCGTGAGCATAAAAAAAGGCAATCACCGGCTTATGTGCAAGGGACATGGGGCCCGAAGAGGAAGAGGCAATTCTGCATCATCTGTGACAATTAGTAGCCCCTGCCAGTGCCACCTATCAATGCCCACCACTGGTGCCAATCAGTGCCACCTAGCAGTGATGCCAGTGCCTATCAGTGCCCATCACTGCCAACTATCATTGCCACCTAGCAGTGCCACTTCTCACTGCCCACCAGTGCTAAATAGCAATGCCACCTTATCGGTGCCCATCAGTGCAGTCTCATCAGTGTACATTAATGAAGAAGAAAAATTACCTTTTTTAAAAATATTAACCAGTTTCCGTCAAATGACATCCTTGGATTTGGGCGGTGACATCTGAATGATGCCTGCAGTTGCAGGCATCATTCAGATATCATTCTTTTCAGCCGGCGATTCTGTGCACAATAAAAATGATCATAGTGGCAGTTCCGCCGCTTGATCGTTCTTATAGGCGGGGGGAGGGGACGTCCCCCCCCTCTCTTGCCGCCATCCGGTGCTTCTCCGGAGAACGATTTGGAGATGACTGGTGACCAGATGGTCATCAGTCATCTCTATGACCGTCGGAGGCGCGGGCACGACGTTATGACATCATGCCGTGTTCCCGTATGTTAACCAAGCCGTGATCTTGGCTGTCAGCATGAGATTGGTGATTTTTTTGGAACAATATCATGCTTTCCAGCCTGGAGGAGAGATGCAGGGTCTTATTGACCCTGCATCTCTCCATAAAAAGGACCTGTCACACACATTCCTATTACAAGGGATGTTTACATTCCTTGTAATAGGAATAAAAGAGATCCCAAAAAATTAAAAAAAAATAAAAAAAGAGTAAGAAATACAAAAAAGTCAAAAAACAAAAACAAAAAATAAAAAATAAATAAGAAAAAACGCCCATGTCCCCGGTAGCTCGCGCTCAGAAGCGAACACACACGTAAGTCCCGCCCACATATGTAAACGCCGTTCAAACCACACATGTGAGTTATTGCTGCGTGCGTTAGAACGAGTGCAGCAATTCTAGCACTAGACCCCCTCTGTAATGCCAAAATGGTAACATGTAAAAAAAATTTAAGCATCGCCTAGGGAGATTTTAATTACTGAAGTTTGGTGTCATGCCATGTGTGTGCGCAATTTTAAAGCGTGACGTGTTAGGTATCTATTTACTCAGCATAACAACATCTTTCACATTATACCAAAAAATTGTCCGTAACTTTACTGTTTTGTAATATTTTTAGCAAACAAAAGGCGTTTGAAAATTTATTGCGCAAATACCGAGCGAGATAAAAATTTGCAATGACCGCCATCTTATTCCCTAGGGTGTCTGCTCCAAAAAAGTATATAATGTTTGGTGTTTTGAAGTAATTTTATAGCCATAAATTTATGATTTTTACATGAAGGAGAGAAGTGCCAGAATAGGCCCAGTGCTGAAGTGGGTAAAATATCCATTTTTTTTTTTTTTAAACTCGGTCTTTTGTATTTATAGAAAAAAAATAAAAATAAAACACAAAGGTGATCAAATAGCACCAAAAGCAAGCTCTATTTGTGTGCCAACAAATAAAACATTTTCATTGGGTTACAGTGTTGTATGAGCGCGCAATTGTCATTAAGAGTGCATCAGCGCTGAAATGTGAAACTTGGTCTGGGCAGTGCGCAAGTGGTTAATATAAGGCTACATGCACATGGACGTTTTTCCAACCGCTTGTTTCAGCGTATTTTGCAGCTTAAAAACATCTCTCCATGTTAGCCTATGGCCTCATGGCCACCATGGCGTTTTGGAGCTGTAAATGGCATAGGCGTTTTTAGGCCCCATGTAGATGGGACGCTGGTGCAAAGTGTTCTGAACTAAGGTTGAAAGTGGCGTTTAGAAAGGCGCACTTTGTGGCGTTTGCATGCCGTGTTTTACCACATTTGCATGTATATGATAAGAAGCCACCCTAAGCTCCAAAAACAGTATTATTTACTATTTTAGCTATTTAGTGAGACCAGAGTGATATGAGCAGCTGAGAGCAGCAGTGTAGTTGTATTTAGGCTGGGTTCACACTAGTGCGACACGACATCTGTCCTACTTTGGATCCGACTTTGCCCTGCAACATGAAGCCGACATATGTCTGACTTTCAATGAACGGGGATCCGACTTGGATCCCCGCCAATAGCAGGCACTGTGTTTGGTATGAATCTTGAGGGGGAACTCCAGGCCAAATTTGAAATAAAAAACCGGCATGGGTTCCCCCTCTAGGAGCATACCAGGCCCTTGGGTCTGGTCTGGATTTGAAGAGGAACCCCTACGCCAAAAAAACGGCGTGGGGGTCCCCTCCAAAATCCAAACCAGACCCTTATCCGAGCACACAACCTGGCAGGCCGCAGGGGAAGAGGGGGGTAGAGAGAGCGCCCCCCCTCCCTCCTGAACCGTACCAGGCCGCATGCCCTCAACATGGGGGGTTTGGTGCTCTGGGGCAGGGGGGCGACCTGCGGCCCCCCACCCCAGAGCACCCTGCCCCCATGTTGATGAGGACAAGGGCCTCTTCCCGACAACCCTGGCCATTGGTTGTCGGGGTCTGCGGGCGGGGGGCTTATCGGAATCCGGGAGCCCCCTTTAAAAAAGGGGCCCCCAGATCCCGGCCCCCCACCCTATGTGAATGAGTATGGGGTACATCGTACCCCTACCCATTCACCTGGTGGAAAAAAATTGCAATAAAAAAACCACAGAGCTTTTTAAAGTATTTTATTGCACAGCTCGGGGGTCTTCTTCCGACTTCGGGGGTCTCCGGTGTCGTCGCCGCGCTCTCCGGTTTTCTTCTGCCGGGCCTCCGCTAACTTCTTTAGCTCTTTTGCTAGCGGAGGCCCAGTCTTCTCCGTCGCCTTCTCCCCTCTTCTTCTCTCCGGTTCTTCCTTTCTTCTGCCGGGCCTCCGCTAACTTCTTTTAGCTCTTTTGCTAGCAGAGGCCCGGTCTTCTCCGTCGCCTTCTTCTTCTCCCGCTATCCGGTTTTTCTCCCGCTTTTTTCTTCTGCCGGCCCCTCCACTAACTTCTCCCCCTCGATGTTGACTCGTCGCTTCCTCTCGCAGTAATGCTAAATTTTCGGTCCGCAGAGATTAATATAGGCTTCTCATGACGTCCCAGTCACATGTTCCCATGACGTCACACTCACATGCTCCGGGGCCATGTGCCCCGGAACATGTGACTGTGACGTCATGAGAAGCCTATATTAATCTCTGCGGACCGAAAATTTAGCATTACTGCGAGAGGAAGCGACGAGTCAACATCGAGGAGGAGAAGAGAGAAGAAGACGACGACGGCGACGACGGAGAAGACCGGCCCCTCCACTAGCAAAAGAGCTAAAGAAGTTAGTGGAGGGGCCGGCAGAAGAAAGAAGCGGGAGAAGAACCGGGAGAAGAACCGGATAGCGGGAGAAGAAGAAGGCGACGGAGAAGACCGGCCCCTCCACTAGCAAAAGAGCTAAAGAAGTTAGTGGAGGGGCCGGCAGAAGAAAGAAGCGGGAGAAGAACCGGGAGAAGAACCGGATAGCGGGAGAAGAAGAAGGCGACGGAGAAGACCGGGCCTCTGCTAGCAAAAGAGCTAAAAGAAGTTAGCGGAGGCCCGGCAGAAGAAAGGAAGAACCGGAGAGGAGAAGAGGGGAGAAGGCGACGGAGAAGACCGGGCCCCACTAGCAAAAGAGCTAAAGAAGATAGCGGTGGCCCGGCAGAAGAAAACCGGAGAGCGGCGGCGACGACACCGGAGACCCCCGAAGTCGGAAGAAGACCCCCGGAGCTGTGCAATAAAATACTTTAAAAAGCTGTGTGTTTTTTTTATTGCAATTTTTTTCCACCAGGTGAATGGGTAGGGGTACGATGTACCCCATACTCATTCACATAGGGTGGGGGGCCGGCATCTGGGGGCCCCCTTTTTAA
Source organism: Rana muscosa (assembly GCA_029206835.1). Lineage (NCBI taxonomy): Eukaryota > Metazoa > Chordata > Amphibia > Anura > Ranidae > Rana > Rana muscosa. The sequence goes on along the minus strand of CM055118.1, from coordinate 360,457,107 downwards.
AGGGGGTGCCCTGATTCCGAAAAGCCCCCCGCCCGCATACCCCGACAACCAACGGCCAGGGTTGTCGGGAAGAGGCCCTTGTCCCCATCAACATGGGGGCAGGGTGCTTTGGGGTGGGGGGGCCGCAGGTCGCCCCCCTGCCCCGAAGCACCAAACCCCCCATGTTGAGGGCATGCGGCCTGGTACGGTTCAGGAGGGAGGGGGGCCGCTCTCGTCCCCCCCTTTTCCCCTGCGGCCTGCCAGGTTGCGTGCTCGGATTTTTCGGCTTGAGGGGTTCACCTTAAAATCCAGACCAGACCTAAGGGCCTGGTATGCTCCTGGAGGGAAACCCATGCCGTTTTTTCCATTAAAATTTGGCGTGGAGTTCCCCTTCATGATTCATACCAAACATGGGACAGCGAGGCTGCCGAGGACCAGTGCGATCACATCGCGCTGGACACATTCTCGGCCGGCTAGTCTCCTCTAGGACACGACTTGAGCGTCTGCCTCACGCGCTCAGGTCGTGTCCAGGTCGCCTGGCAGAGTCGCGCTGTCCCTGTGTCAGCCAGCACATGAGTCGCCCGCAAGTCGGATCCGATGTCAGACACCGGCCAAATGGCGTGCATATATTAAAAGGTTATTCATGAAATTGACTGCATCAAGGGTGACTATAATTTGGTGGAGACTTATTTCAGGTAAATTCTTGTCATTGAGCAGCCTTTTAATCTAGATTAGTGTCCTCTGTGTTCCTCTTTATGGACTAGTTAGTACTTTCCATGTATAATCCTTCTTGCATTGTTACTTTGCTGCCATCTGTTCAATCTCCTCTGGTAGTCGGAAACAGATGATTTTCAGCATGCAGTCTATCTGTGTGCGCTTGTTGGCTCACAGATTTATACATTTTTTTCAAATTTCACAGCCTTCTTTACACCTATATTCATTCTAAGTTGTTGAGTAATATATTTTACTGTAGAAATTGTAATCAAGCTCTACCTTTAAATGCTTTTTGAGCCTCTCTCCATCTATTCTATATCTGACAAAAAGTTTTTTTTACCACTATACGGCACCCTTGACTTGTCTGCACATCAACAGCTTGTGCAGTAAGTATATTATTTGTTTTTGTTTTTGTTTTTGTTTAGAATATCTGGTCGCTCTTTAGTAGTTTTCATCTTTCCATCATTGTTTTTACAATCTGAATGGTAGTTGAACACACAATTAATTGCAGATTTATTAACCTTCTAGTTTGGTCCACCTGTGCCTTTTCTGGCCATTCTGTGCGCCCTCTGGGGTTGAGCTGGAATTGGGCAAGCAGTGGTATAGTTGAGTATGGCGGGCAATATTTTGGTTTACTTAAATTATGTCTAGTACTTTATCATCATTTGCAAATATTATGCTCTAAATGTGTTTTTTTTTCTACATATAGTGATGTATACTGTGCTATTAAATATATCCCCTGAGGAAGCCCATGGTGACGAAACATGTCAGGATAACTTCAATACCGTCACCTTCTATACACAAAGATACCCCCACATATACGGCATATCTTCAAACAAGTTGTATTGATGTTTATGTTTGTTAACAATAACACGCTTTTTTTACTTTTTGTGTATTAATAAAAAGTATCTATTTTATCTAAATTTCTGTTTACAATATTTCAGCACCTAAAAAATGTTTTCCAATAAGTCCCCCTAAAAAAACTTTCTGGATCCATTGTCCATTCAGGGATATTGGTGCTTGTTTGAATTGTTTACCAATCCATATCACGACCCCTCCTCCTATGATTTTGGCACTTTTGACCCATGGATGCTGATGCAATGACTCCCCACCTGTCCCATCGCTTGGGTGGACTTCTTTAGCCACTCTTTTCTGGCTGATGCTGGTTTGTGTCTCGCACACTTTCCACCTGTGGCCTGCTCAGATTGGGTCATGTTTGGAACCTTTCGGTCCCCGGTTTGCGTATTTATATTTTAGGTTTAACTGGTTACCTGACCCTAATCTGAATTTATATTGGTTCGCAGTTTTCTCTACTGCCTCTCTTTTGGGGCTTTTTTTATGTTACTCAGTTAGACAGCAGTTTAATTGTATATATGAAGCTTTCCTTTTGATTACTGTTGCTTGTCATACTATGTATAGTTCAATCTAGTATATGGTATGTTGGTTATCTTTATGTAAGATGGCTCCTCCTCCTCTACTCCTGGTAATAATTTTTTGGACATGGATTTTTTTTTTGTCTTCTTTTAGTTCTTGTTTTTATGAGTGCTAATGAATACCCTCTGAGGTTCGGGGTTCCCGTTTTAATCTTGTCCTCCTATATGGTCAATTGTATTTTTTTTTACAGTAGGTCCAAATGACTATTTTATGCATATCACATAATGTTCAGGGGTTTAACTCCCCTCATAAGAGTAATAAAGCATTTCTTCACTATAAGCAATTAGAAGCTAAGATCCTCATGCTACAGGAAACACATTTTTCAACTACTAGCCATCCACAATTTTTTCATCAATCTTTTAATCAACCCTATAACACATTGTTTTCCACAAAATGTAGAGGCATAGCCATCTTTATCCATCACTCTATTGCTTTTGAAATGCAACACATTTACCATGACCCTGAAAGTAGATTTCTTATTGTTAACCACTTTAATACTGGGCACCTTTCCCCCTTCCTGCCCAAGCCAATTTTCAGCTTTCAGCGCTGTCGCTTTTTGAATGACAATTGCGCGGTCATGCTACACTGTACCCAAACAACATAATTATAATTTCTTTCCCACAAATAGTGCTTTCTTTTGGTGTATTTAATCACCTCTGCGGTTTTTATTTTTTGCTAAACAAAAAAATAAAGACCGAAAGTTCGAAAAAATCTTCCCCAAACATGCACTGGTCACCCCCATACCTAAAAAAAATCCTTGCTGGATACCACAATATTAATAACCTACAACCCATCTCCTTGCTCCCCTTTACCTCCAACATTCTTGAATGCCTCGTCTACAACTGTACACCAAAAATAGTCAGTGCTAGACACCTATACTACAGCTGCTGGCAATAAGGGGATATACAGTATATATAACCTTTGTGGAACAAATGTGTATAGAATTTCAGTGCTAAAAAAATCATAAACTGATTCTTAAAGTGCAAACAGTCTTCAAATCTTCCCAAAATAGCTTAATTTATCACTCACCAGAAATCCTGGCTGCTCACTTAAGTGCAGCAATAATGCATGTATCCATAACCTCCAGGATAGCTGGAATCTCTTTATGGTGTTTAGGACTCCAGATATGGCATAGGAAGAAAGAGAGACTATATAGCGTATTACTGTACGAAATTACCATATGTACCACAACCGTGCATGCAGTGTCACTCACAAAACAGCGGGAGACATGTGAAAACTAGTGAGAACCATCACCACACCAACCACCACCCACACCACAGCATATGGTAATTTCATTCAGTATTACACTATACAGTCTCTCTTTCTTCCTATGCCATATATGGAGTCCTAAACACTATAAAGAGGTTCCAGCTATCCTGGAGGTTATAGATACATGCATTATTGCTGCATTTAAGCGAGAAGCCAGGATTTATGGTGAGTGAGACATTCACCTAGTCTACAACTGTCTGAGCTACCACCAAACTGAAAATACCCTACCTGAACCCCTTCAGTCTAGATTTTTTCTGCACTCCACAGAAAACGCTCTCTTAAAACTCACAAATAATTTGCCAGTGGCTAAAACCAATGGTCACTATTCTGCACTCTTACTCTTGCCTTTGATACAGTTGACCACCCACTCCTTCTTAAAAAAAATCCACTCTTTTGGTCTCTGTGAATGTACTCTTCATTTGTTCCTATTTTACCTATCCCATCACACCTTCAGTGTCACATACAACTCTACTTCCTCCTCTCCCCTTCCTCTTTCCATCAGGGTCCACCAAGGTTCTGTTTTTGGACCTCTCTTGTTCTCTATCTACACCTCCTCCCTGTGTTATCTGATAGCCTCCCATGGCTTTTAATACTCATTTAAGATCAATGGCACAGCTATCAGTCTGTCCCCACATGCCAGGGTGCTTTGTGTAATCCTAGACTCTGAACTCTTTCTGCCTCACATCCAATCACTGTCCACATCTTGCCACCTTAACCTCCACAACATCTCCAAAATGTGCTCCTTCTTAACCAATGACACCACAAAGCTTCTCATTCACTCCCTGGTTATCTCTCACCTCGACTACTGCAACTCTCTCCTCATTGGCTTACCTTTACAAAGAAGTTAAAATGGGTGAACTTATGCGCTACTACGTGTATGGTTAATAATGTGAATATTATTCGAAAAATAAAGTAACCAAAATGTGTACAGTGATCAAATGGATAAAGTTGCCAACTCCTGTAGTGTCACCACATATATCAACAGTGTAATATTATATTAATGGAGCGGCGCTAAATCTTACAATGATTCCTAAATAAACAGCAAAGAGAACTATATCATATATATATTAATAAATGTACTAAAGTGAAATATAACATAATGCAAACATAAAATAGTGAGTGTCAAACAGATTAGCCACAAAAGATGGTGTTGCAAAAGTTCAGTGCAAAAACGTGAATAAACACGATAATTAGAGTTCTTGGTGAAATGCTTAATAGTGCTTCCAAACAATCCTGGTGGAATATGAGCAATCACATAGTCCAGTGCTCAATCCAAGAAAAGAGACAAACTCTACCACCATGTGCAATGGCCGCTCACCTTCAATTAAAAAGGTAACACGCAACAACTGCAAACTCGATCTCCGTATAGTGTATGTCATTCAGTAGTTGGTAGCAGTCAATCGGCTCACACATGTAATAAGAATAATAATCCTCACGGTGTAGTATTAGCAAATGTATTAAAAAATACAGGTAAACTTACAGTTTATATAAGGAAGAACTAAGGCTGCGCAACTGAATACAAAAAGTAAAAAAACAAAATTATGTTATAAAAACACAATATGATATCATTTGTATATGACGTGAATAAAACAATATAACTTATGGAGTAAAGGACATTGTTCTATGTACGTCTCTGGGTGATAGATGGTAATTAAACTGTATTTCTAGATATTGACATGCAAAAAAATTCAAAGATAGTCCATAAGTAACAAAAAGTCCCCAGAAGGAAGAAATAAAGGATTCCAAAACTCTTCAAAACTGCATAAGTGACTTCAAAAATGAAACACCATAGAAGGAGTGATGATATGACAGGAGAGAAATCCACCACCTTGTCCCTTTCAGGCTGCTTACCAGAAATTTTGATCCCTGAAAGAGATCAATCTGAATAGGTGGCTGTTATCCCCGCCAAGGGCTCTAATTGGCTCTCTCTGTGCTCTCTGTTCGTCTAGGTTCCAGTCTGTTAGTCCACCAGGCAGCTCCGTGAGTCACATTTAGGGAAAAAGAGAAAACCCCATAGCGTAATCCAGTATATAAAAAACGTTTATTATAATAAAAATGCACTTACAGCATGTTGAAGTAAAAACAGCAGTGGTTTAGTGTGCGGCCGGCCGGCTCTCACTAGCCGTTGCTTCCGGGATTCGTATCGTGGTGACGTCAGCACGCCGCTCCTCCCTACGTCGTTTCGACAAACCTGTAGTCATCCAGGGGCACGGGCGGCGTGCTGATCCACCACCATTATGTATGCTGTGAACAATAGCTGGAGACCGCCCAGAACCTAGTTCCCAGCGTTCCAGCTACGGGCGTCGCCATTTTGAAAATGGGCAAACTGCCCTTAAGTTGCTAACCGTTTGCCTTTGATCTCCCTGTCGGATCCCACTCCGACATAGAGATATATATGGTCACGGCCGGAATCTCCTTTCACCGTGATTGAACCCATTCAGTAAAAATAGTTATTACTGTAACCGTGACACCAATGAAATCCGCCAGGGTCTGAGCTCTCGGCATCTACATTACACAAATCGCCATATTTAAAATGGGAAAAAATGCCCTTACTACCTATTCTCTGACTGGCGTCAATAATCTAAAATATCAATCAAAAATATACACACGGAAGGGATCAATTTGTGACCAGCTGAATCCCTGAAGGTAAAACTTGCATTCAAATAGCGCGCACGTTCCACTTATATGTATCGTATAGGTACAGACACATATGGATTAAAATTACCAAAGTGCTGTACACTGTTTGGACATGCAAGGATTCACTCCCTTATTCACCCTTTAGAAAACATATGTCCTGACATATACATATATTAATGACTTATAAAAATTACTTCATTCTTATTAAAAAACTGTTGTGTCATATATAGGATGGATATAATGTGACCGCCATCTTGTGGACAAATTCATGATTACACGCACTAATTTATAGTGCCTGACAAACCATGACCATCCACATGTGGAATGTCTTTTTGTTTGGGAGAAGGAAATACAAAAATATATGGAACAAAGGGATTTCTTAAAAAAAGGTATTAAGAATCAGATATTTAGACGAATTTAATCTATCTATTGGATTCTATAAATGGGTGTATCTATCCCAAAAAAATAAAATACATATGAGTGCCACCAGAGCACACCCAAACGTATTGATGGAATAAACACAAATTTGATGTATACTTAAATGACCCCATGAACGTCCCAAGACGAGCATGGGTAAATGGACCCCATCGTTGAAACCGTGTACAACTAGAATATTTAATCTCTGTGTTATGGGTCCCCTGAAGATGACAACAATGATGGAATAGAGATGTACCGAGAGCTCAGATCCAGTTCACATTGCTATGCAAAAAATGATAATGACACCTAGCTATTATCGATGAATGCATTAACATCAATGTCGATATTAAGCCCGTACGGGGTGTAGCAGCGGACCCTATGAATCCAGCTCATTTCCATACGGGAAATTTCCCTGATTAGAGAACCGCCCCTCCAATGAGGACTATACCTATCAATTCCTATAAAGGAAGTGCCCTCTGGGTTGCGCTGATGGTATAAATCATAATGCTTGGATACAGAGTGATATTGGAAGCCACTCCTAATGTTGGCTAAATGTTCTCCAAGTCTTACTTGCATGGTCCTTTTAGTCCTACCTATGTATTGCTTCCCACAGGGACATTGTAGAAGGTATACAACGCCTGTGGAACTGCATGTGACGAAAGTGTCGATCTTATGCGTTTTTAAGGTACTGCTAGATATAAATACTTCCGTCTTTTTGGACCTGATTTTATTTATGGAGCACACCTGGCACCGACGGCATTGGTGGTACCCCGATAGTTGTTGAAAAAAAGAGACTTTCTTAGGTGGAGGGTCAACCACATTGGGTGCCACTCTATCCCTTAGGGAGGGGGCGCCCCTGAAAATCACTTGTGGGATTGTTGGGAGCAAAGTATTAATGATACGGTCATTCCCTAAAAGGTGCCAGTGTTTCCGAATGATTCTTTTTATCATATAATGTTGTGTAGAGTATGTCGTGATGAATGGTATACACAATTGTTGTGGTTTCTTTTTTGGGCCATTTGTTAACAAAGATGATCTTTCTATGTCCCCCACTTCCTTTAGAATGCCTTCCAAGGATTTCTGATCATAGCCCTTTTCTAATAATCTATCCTTCAAGATGTTAGCCTGGAGAAAATAATCAGACTTTTCAGAACAATTTCTCCGCATGCGGACAAATTGACTTTTTGGCACCGACTTCAGCCAAGAGTCCTTGTGACAACTGTCACTCGGTATATAAGCATTGCGGTCAGTTTGTTTAAAATACGACATCGTTTTGAAACCCACTTCATTCTTGATGATTGTGAGGTACAAAAAATGTATCCGCATTTGGCTAGCTTCATACATGAAACGTATGCCTCTATCGTTCTGATTGATCTCTAGAAAGAAAGCTTCCAGCTGTGGAACAGTGCCATCCCAAAGGAGGAGGACGTCATCTATATACCTAGCCCAAAACTTGAGATGTGGGTTTCGGTCTTTAAAGATGACGTCCTCCTCCCATTTGGCCATGAAGAGATTGGGCAAACTGGGGGCGTATTTAGCCCCCATGGCCACCCCCCGTTCCTGCTTGTAAAAGTTGTGGCTGAACCAAAAATAGTTATGTTTTGCCGCATAATCTAGAAGCTCCATAATAAATTCTTGTTGTTCCTCCGTTGTTGTTGAATGGAGGTTAAGATAATATTTGACAGCTGATAACCCCAACGAGTGGGGAATTATAGTGTACAGTGATGTCACATCAGCTGTGACCATCCACGTGTGTTCATTGGGATGTTGATCTGCTAGTAAATTGATTACGTGTTTCGTATCTTTCAGATACGACGGCATTTTCAACACTATTGGTTGAAGAAAAAAGTCTATGTACTTGCCCACCCGGGATGTGATGGAATCAATTCCGCTAACTATCGGACGTCCCGGGGGGCAAGTCAGACTTTTGTGTATTTTAGGCAAGCAGTACAGGATAGGTACCCTTGGTGCCTTAGGAACTAGAAAAAGCTGTTCTTTTTCACTCAGAATCCCCAATTGTGCACCCTTAGTTACCAAATCCTCCAAGGTCTTTTTATATTTGAGGATTGGATTTCCAACCAAAAGGGTATAGGTCTCCTGATCGCCAACTATCCTGGATAATTCCTGAAGGTAGTCGTCCCTATTAAGGATCACTATCCCACCCCCTTTATCTGCTGGGCGTATAACCAGTTGTTTGTTGTTACACAAGGTATCTAAGCCCTGCTCCAAATTCTTTTCCATGTTTTTGTTGGTTGTTTTAACAGATTCCAGATCACGCAAAACCACATCGCGAAATACTCTCAGTGATGGTGCTAGGGTACCTGAAGGGTTAAAGATGGAAGCATTGGACAATCCTGTGTATTGATAATTGTTCAACGTTAGTCCCCCCTGACGTGTTGGAATACTAGCAAAATGTCTTTTAATATTGATTCTCCTCACGTACTTATGTACGTCCATGTATGTTTCGAATTTATTGAGTTTTCGAGGAGGAGCAAATTTTAAACCCTTATTCAAAAGGGCTGTTTCAGATTCCGTCAGGGTTTGGGAACTAAGATTGAAAATACCTTCACCCGTTAAGCTCTTGGTTTTTTTAGATTGTGCTCTCCTCCCCCCTCTTGTTCCTCTTTGTTTTCTATGGGCCTCTTTATGTCCTGATTGGCCTTGGGAAAACCCCAATGATGTTGTTCTAGCGCTTTCCCACTCTGTCTCCTTGACCGATCCCTAGTGGACCATGTGAGCTCCTGCTCCTCCAGATCATACTCATTTTGTTTCTGATATGCAGGTCCATCCCTATCTCTAAGAGGGAAAAAAACGGTTGGAAGGTTCTCCCCTATTATTATACTCCCAATCTTCTCTATGTCTCTCATAGTAGGTCCTTTCATCGCGTCTGGGACTCTGATAGGGTGGTCTTACTTACAAGTTTAAATAACTCAGGCAGAACACTGAAGAATCCGAACTTCCTGTCTCGGCCTTGACCGGAAGTGACATAACCTTTTTATTTCCAATAATATATTATATTGAACTCTTATTGTTTGATTATTGACAGAATTTATGTGGTCTCATGTTTTGATTAGTATTTTTTTATTTTTTACATCATTTATTTTTTACATTCATTTTACAAAGACTTCATGTTATTTTTATATACTTTTCATATCCATTTAATAAGATTTTTTTACCTATTACATACTAATATAATATGTTCTGCATTGGGGTTGATAGCTCTATGTATGAAAATAGTAGCAGAGTACATGCAAGAATATTACATCTTCTTATACCTTTACTGTTATGCTACGTCGCTGCCAAGCCGTCTTGTAACCTTCATAACAGGACGACTTTTCAAATTATTTCTTATGCCTTTATTGACAGCATGCCATTTTAAGTTTTTTACATTTTGTATGCATAGATGTATTTTGGATTATGTGATTAATGTTACTTTCAGTCCAGGAAATGTTTGAGCTTTGTGATGATATGCGGTTCCTATAGTTACTGTATGCTATTTATTCTAGCGTCATATCATGGATGGTATTCTAGTTTAGCAAGTGAAGTCAGCTGGCCCACATCCCTAAATTACAAAATTGGTCACTAAAGAATTTCTTCTTCTAAGTTGAACTTTAACAGGGCAGTACTTCACTTAGGATCAGGCAGTAATTACTATCAAAAATATATTTTTTTATTTTATTGGAATAAGGTTAAAAAATGTTTTGAATGTACAAAGCATAGACAATGCAGGATGCAGATATGACAATGCAATATTGAAAATACAATGTGAGATAACCAGAACTCTATTGAAACAAATGTGGCAACAGAGATAACCCAACGCATTTCGAGTCTATGGTAATAGTTCTCTTCTTCAGGGGTGGGTGGTTACAGCAGGACGATAATACATCTACAATTGAGAAAAACATGAAATAAGAATACCGTATTTGCCGGCGTATAAGGCGACTGGGCGTACAAGACGACCCCCTATTTTTCAGGTGAATACTCGCCGTATAAGACTACCCCCCCTTCTGAGGCAATAACATTTAAAAAAACAAACATTAGAAACATTAAAAAACACAAAGCAAGAATGCCAGCTACTCATCCGCCATGCTGTGATATGTCATATATTAAATCAAACATTAATAACACAGACAGAGATCTCTTGAATGCCACACCTCTGGAAAGTAGAATTTTCACTATGCCACTTTTGGGTTACATTCTATGGGAATTGTCCACCAAAATGCATTTAATAAATGTATTAAAATTCACTAGTAATACAACCACCCCCCTGTCCTATGTCCCAGATTCACCTGTTTCTCTTGGGTGCCTGGGACCTCAAAGGCAAACAGCAGGATGTATAGTAGTGGGAGATCGGTGAATGGATTTACCCTGTGAAGTATGGTGAGCGATGTATTCTTTTAATGAATACAAAGCCTGCTTGGATTGGCAGAGGCTGCAGCATGATCAGCCAGTGCCTCTCTCTCTCTCTCTCAAAGCCAATCTGAGCAGGCTACTGTATGTAGCCTGCTCGGATTGGCATAGGTTGTTACTCCAATCCGAGCAGGCTCTGTATTCATTAATGGAATACATGGCTCGCCAGGATTGGCTCAGCGGCGAATACTGTATGTGGCTAAAGCCACATACAGTATTACCGGACATCCAGCGGGCATCCAGGGGGCTGACATCCATCGGGCAGCATTCTATACCCGGCATATAAGACGACCCCTGATTTTCGGGCATTTTTTTTAAGTGTAAAAGGTAGTCTTATACGCCAGAAAATATGGTACATAGATCATATAATGGTCATAACATTAGATTAACAAAAACATTCATAAGTTGCTTGATTTGTGTTTAAATTTAAACACTGACCATACACATTGAATAGAGATTTGCAAAACTTGCATCCGATTTAAAACTGATTGAGAAATGCTGCAGCCTCAAAACAACCAATTTGGACTCGGAGGAAATGGATGCACTCAAGGTGGGTATACCACAACGCTCAGAAGACTGTCAATTCACAAAGGGCTCTCTAAACAGTACCCCCCCAAAAAAAACAGTTCATGGCCTTTGAGTGACCAATATCGCTAAGGGCAAGATAGACAACAAAGGTAATTTCGGGGGTACTGTTTAGAGCGCCCTTTGTGAATTGACAGTCTTCATGTTTTTCTCAATTGTAGACGTATTATCGTCCCGCTGTAACCACCCACCCCTGAAGAAGAGAACTATTACCATAGACTTAAAACACATTGGGATATCCCTATTGCCACCATTGTTTCAATAGAGTTCTGGTTATCTCACATTGTATTTTCAATATTGCATTGTCATACCTGCATCCTGCATTGTCTATGCTTTGTACATTCAAAACATTTTTTAACCTTATAACCAATAAAATAAAATAATATATTTTTGATAGAAATTACTGCCTGATCCTTAGTGAAGTACTGCTCTGTTAAAGTCCCACTTAGAGGAAGAAATTCTTTAGTGACCAAATTTATTCTAGCGTCAGTCACCCTCCTGAACCATACCAGGCCGCATGCCCTCAACATGGGGGGGTTTGGTGCTCTGGGGTAGGGGGGCGACCTGCGGCCCCCCCACCCCAAAGCACCCTGTCCCCATGATGATGAGGACAGGGCCTCTTCCCGACAACCCTGGCCGTTGGTTGTCGGGGTCTGCGGGCGGGGGCTTATCGGAATCCGGGAGCCCCCCCCTTTAATAAGGGGGCCCCCAGATCCCAGCCCCCCACGCTATGTGAATGAGTATGGGGTACATCGTACCCCTACCCATTCACCTGGTGGAAAAAAATGTCAATAAAAAAAAACACAGCTTTTTAAAGTAATTTATTGCACAGCTCCGGGGGTCTTCTTCCGACTTCGGGGGTCTCCGGTGTCGTCTCCGCGCTCTCGGGTTCTTTCTTCTGCCGGGCCTCCGCTATCTTCTTCCAGCTCTTTTGCTAACGGGGCCCGGTCTTCTCCGTCGCCTTCTTCTTCTCCCGCTCTCCAGGTCTTTCTTCCTTCTGCCGGGCCTCCGCTATCTTCTTCCAGCTCTTTTGCTAGCGGAGAGGCCCGGTCTTCCCGTCGTCTCGTCCGGCTCTCCATTGTCCTTCTGCCGGCCCCTCCAATATCTTCTTCCAGCTCTTTTTCTAGTGAAGGGGCCGGTCTTCCCGTCGCCGTCTTCTTCTCTCTTCTCCTCCTCGATGTTGACTCGTCGCTTCCTTCCGCTGTAATGCTGGGTGTTGCGGTGCGCTCGGTTTATATAGGCTTCTCATGACGTCACAGTCACATGTTCGGGGTGGCCCCGGAGCATGTGACTGTGACGTCATGAGAACATGTGACTGTGACGTCATGAGAAGCCTATATAAACCGAGCGCACCGCAACACCCAGCATTACAGCGGAAGGAAGCGACGAGTCAACATCGAGGAGGAGAAGAGAGAAGAAGACGGCGACGGGAAGACCGGCCCCTCCACTAGCAAAAGAGCTGGAAGAAGATAGTGGAGGGGCCGGCAGAAGGACAACGGAGAGCCGGACGAGACGATGGGGAAGACCGGGCCTCCGGTAGCAAAAGAGCTGGTAGAAGATAGCGGAGGCCCGGCAGAAGGAAGAAAGAACCGGAGAGCGGGAGAAGAAGAAGACGACGGAGAAGACCGGGCCCCGCTAGCAAAAGAGCTGGAAGAAGATAGCGGAGGCCCGGCAGCAGGGATGAGCCGAACACCCCCCTGTTCGGTTCGCACCAAAACCTGCGAACAGACAAAATGTTTGTGTAAACTTTAGAACCCTATTAAATACAATGGACTCGAACGTTCGAAATCTAAAGTGTTAATTATAAAGGCTAATATGCAAGTTATTGTCCTAAAAAGTGTTTGGGGACCCGGGTCCTGCCCCAGGGGACATGTATCAATGCAAAAAGAAGTTTTAAAAACTGCCATTTTTTCGGGAGCAGTGATTTTAATAATGCTTAAAATGAAAAAATAAAAGTGAAATATTTCTTTAAATTTCGTACCTGGGGGGTGTGTATGATATGCATGTAAAGTGGCGTATGTTTCCCGTGCTTAGAACTGTCCCTGAAAAAAATGTCATTTTTGAAAGAAAAAAATGCATTTAAAACTGACTCGCGGCTATTAATGAATTGTCGGCTCCCGGCAATACATACAAAAGTCATTGATAAAAAAAAAAAAAAAGCGTGGGGGTTCCCAAGAATTCAATTACCAGGCCCTTCAGGTCTGGAATGGATATTAAGGGGAACCCCGCCGCAAATTTAAAAAAAAATTGACGTGGGGTTCCCCCAAATATCCATTCCAGGCCCTTCAGATCTGGCATGGATTTTAAGGGGAACTCCACCCCAAATTTAAAAAAAAATGGCGTGGAGTCCCCCTAAAAATCCATACCAGACCCCTTATCCGAGCACGCAACCTGGCCAGCCGCAGGGGAAAAGGGGGGGACGAGAGAGTGGCCCCCCCTCCCTCCTGAACCGTACCAAGCCACATGCCCTCAACATGGGGAGGATGTCCCCATGTTGATGGGGACAAGGGCCTCATCCCCACAACCCTTGCCCGGTGGTTGTGGGGGTCTGCGGGCGGGGGGCTTATCGGAATCTGGAAGACCCCTTTAACAAAGGGGACCCCCAGATCCCGCCCCCCCCATGTGAATTGGTAAGGGGTACATTGTACCCCTACCATTTCACGAAGAAAGCGTAAAAAAATGTTTAAAAAAACACACAAACACCTTGAAAAAGTCCTTTATTTAAAAAAAAACAAAAACATTCTAACGGTGAAATCCAGTGTCCCGCGGCGATCCCGATGTCCAGCGCTGTCCTTCATTGGTTGTGCCTGAGCGGACCTGATGGGGAACTCCCTCTCAGTATTTTAAATGTATAGACCCGCCCCTTCTAAAGTTCCCTATCAGGTCCGCTCAGCGGACCAGATGCGGAACATGAGAAGGGGCGGGTCTATACATGTATTACCAAAGTGAGAGCAGTTCCCCATCAGGTCCTCCCCCTCGGTATGTCGGACCCGCCTACGTCATTGGCTTGAGCGGGGAACTTCCTTCACTATGTAAATTTAAATTACACAGTGAAGGAAGTTCCCCGCTCAAGCCAATGATGTAGGCGGGTCCGACATACCGAGGGGGCGGACCTGATGGGGAACTGCTCTCACTTTGGTAATACATGTATAGACCCGCCCCTTCTCATGTTCCGCATCTGGTCCGCTGAGCGGACCTGATGGGGAACTTTAGAAGGGGCGGGTCTATACATACATTTAAAATACTGAGAGGGAGTTCCCCATCAGGTCCGCTCAGGCACAACCAATGAAGGACAGCGCTGGACATCGGGATCGCCGCGGGGCACTGGATTTCACCGCTGGAATGTTTTTTTTTTTTTTTTTTTTAAATAAAGGACTTTTTCAAGGTGTTTGTGTGTTTTTTTAAACATTTTTTTATGCTTTCTTCGTGAAATGGTAGGGGTACAATGTACCCCTTACCAATTCACATAGGGGGGGCGGGATCTGGGGGTCCCCTTTGTTAAAGGGGTCTTCCAGATTCCGATAAGCCCCCCGCCCGCAGACCCCCACAACCACCGGGCAAGGGTTGTGGGGATGAGGCCCTTGTCCCCATCAACATGGGGACATCCTCCCCATGTTGAGGGCATGTGGCTTGGTACGGTTCAGGAGGGAGGGGGGGCCGCTCTCTCGTCCCCCCCTTTTCCCCTGCGGCCGGCCAGGTTGCGTGCTCAGATAAGGGGTCTGGTATGGATTTTTAGGGGGACTCCACGCCATTTTTTTTTTAAATTTGGGGTGGAGTTCCCCTTAAAATCCATGCCAGATCTGAAGGGCCTGGAATGGATATTTGGGGGAACCCCACGTCAATTTTTTTTTTAATTTGCGGCGGGGTTCCCCTTAATATCCATTCCAGACCTGAAGGGCCTGGTAATTGAATTCTAGGGAACCCCCACGCTTTTTTTTTTTTTTTATCAATGACTTTTGTATGTATTGCCGGGAGCCGACAATTCATTAATAGCCGCGAGTCAGTTTTAGATGCATTTTTTTCTTTCAAAAATGACATTTTTTGCAGGGACAGTTCTAAGCACGGGAAACATGCGCCACTTTACATGCATATCATACACACCCCCCAGGTACGAAATTTAAAGGAATATTTCACTTTTATTTTTTAATTTTAAGCATTATTAAAATCACTGCTCCCGAAAAAACGGCCGTTTTTAAAACTTTTTTTTGCATTGATACATGTCCCCTGGGGCAGGACCCCGGTCTCCAAACACTTTTTAGGACAATAACTTGCATATAAGCCTTTATAATTAGCACTTTAGATTTCTCCCATAGATCTTTCCAATTTGCCGCGAACACCCCAATTTGTTCGCTGTTCGGCGAACGGGCGAACAGGCAATGTTCGAGTCGAACATGAGTTCGACTCGAACTCGAAGCTCATCCCTACCCGGCAGAAGGAAGAAAGAACCGGAGAAGAGAAGAGGGAAGAAAGCGACGGAGAAGACCGGGCCCCGCTAGCAAAAGAGCTGGAAGAAGATAGGGGTGGCCCGGCAGAAGGAAGAAAGAACCGGAGAGCGCGGCGATGACACCGGAGACCCCCGGAGTTGGAAGAAGACCCCCGGAGCTGTGTAATAAATTACTTTTAAAAGATGTGTGTGTTTTTTTTATTGACATTTTTTTCCACCAGGTGAATGGGTAGGGGTATGATGTACCCCTACCCATTCACATAGGGTGGGGGGCCGGCATCTGGGGGCCCCCTTATCAAAGGGGAGCTCCCGGATTCCGATAAGCCCCCGCCCGCAGACCCCGACAACCAACGGCCAGGGTTTTCGGGAAGAGGCCCTGTCCTCATCAACATGGGGACAGGGTGCTTTGGGGTGGGGGGGCCACAGGTCGCCCCCTGCCTCAGAGCACCAAACCCCCCCATTTTGAGGGCATGCGGCCTGGTACGGTTCAGGAGGGAGGGGGGCCGCTCTCTCGTCCCCCCCCTCTTCCCCTGCGGCCTTCCAGGTTGCGTGCTTGGATAAGGGTTTGGTTTGGATCTTGAGGGGGGCCCCCATGCCGATTTTTTGGCTTAGGGGGTCCCCCTCAAATCTATACCAAACCTTTGGGGGAACTCCACGCATTTTTTTTTTAACTTGCGGCTGGGTTCCCCTTAATATCCATACCAGACCTGAAGGGCCTGGTAATTGAATTTGGGGGGACCCCCGCGCTTTTTTTTTTTATCAATGACTTTTCTATGTATTACCGGGAGCCAACAATTCATTATAGCCGCGAGTGAGTTTTAAATTACTTTTTTTCCTTCAGAAATGACACTTTGTGCAGGGACAGTTCTAAGCACAGGAAACAAGTGCGACTTTACAGGCATACTATACACACACCCTAGGTATGAAATTTAAAGGAATATTTCACTTTTATTTTTTCACTTTAAGCATTATTAAAATCACTGCTCCCGAAAAAATGTTTGTTTTTAAAACTTTTTTTTGCATTGATACATGTCCCCTGGGGCAGGACCCAGGTCCCCAAACACTTTTTTTGACAATAACTTGCATATAAGCCTTTAAAATAAGCACTTTAGATTTCTCCCATACTCTTTTCGAATTTTCGAACACCCCAAATTGTTCACTGTTCGGTGAATAGGGGAACAGGCAATGTTCGAGTCGAACATGAGTTCGACTCAAACTCGAAGCTCATCCCTAAGGTCTACCTTTGTTTTGTTTTTAAAAATTGCTGATAATATTACACCATGAGGATTAGTATTCTTATTACATGTGTGACATGATTGACTGCTACCAACTACTGAATGACATAAGAAAAAAGATGATAGCTGCGCCAACCCAATATTAATAATCATATGTTACCACTACTCTTTAAACAGTGAATATTCAAAACAGCCCATAAATAATAAAGTGCCGTCAAGTGCATATTCAGTGAACAAAAAAAATGATATTCCTTATATGTAAATAAACATATACTTTAAAAATGAATAATATTATAAAAATATAGAAATATAGAGTGTTTCTCTTCAAAGATGATCACTTACATCCCATATGCTCAAATCACATCCGTGACTGAAAAACTTCTTATCCACCAATTTGTGAGGATACCACCACCTTTCTGAAATGAACACTCACCAGAAACAATATCAACAAGCGCCTTTGGTTTATGTCAGGGTTAACCACTCCACACATAAGGATCAATCTGAAGATTTTCCAACCGGTATGCCAATAATCACTACATACACCTCCACATTGGTTTCTCTCAGGATCTCATAGAAAGCAAACAGCCATCATTGCGTAATATATTATGCTTTATTTAATATAAAAGGTAAAAAAAAATTCTCACTCACAAGGTGTAGTGCCTATGGACCGGCACAGAGTCTTTCCAGCAATACTTTTGGGGCTGACATGTACCGTTCGGTCCCCCGTGGCTGGCGTGCGGTACAACCCTCAATTTTGTGCAGGTTAGGGCAGGAAGTGACGCCGGCGTTACCCAGAAGCCTCTATGCATTGTGCATTCAATCATTGAATGCACAATACGTAGATTCTTCTGGGTAACGCCGATGGGGGGGCGGGATCTGGGGGTCCCTTTTGTTAAAGGGGGCCTCCAGATTCCGATAAGCCCACCGCCCGCAGACCCCCACAACCACCGGGCAAGGGTTGTGGCGATGAGGCCCTTGTCCCCATCAACATGGTGACAAGGTGCTTTGGAGTCCCAAAGCATCCTCCCCATGTTGAGGGCATGTGGCCTGGTAGGGTTCAGGAGGAGGGGGGCGCTCTTTTCCTGCAGCCTGCCAGGTTGCGTGCTCGGATAAGGGTATGGTATGGATTTTTAGGGGGACCACATATGCCATTTTTTTTGGCACAGGGTTCCCCTTAAAATCCATACCAGACCTGAAGGGTGAGGGGGACCCCTACGTCATTTAAAAAAAAAATGGCGCAGGGTTCCCCTAATATCCATACCAGACCAGACCTGAAGGGCCTGGTATGGAATTTGGGGGGACCCCCACGCAATTTTTTTTTAAGTTTGGTTCAGGGTTCCCTTTAATATTCATACCAGACCCAAATGGCCTGGTAATGGACTGGGGGGGGGACCCATGCCTTTTTTTCAATGACTTTTATCTGTATTGCCGAGACCCGACAATTCATTACAGCCGCGAGTAGTTTTAAATTCCTTTTTTTCCTTTAGAAATGTCATTTTACTGCGGGACTGTTCTAAACATGGGAAAAATGTGCCACGTTACAGGCATAATATAGACACCCCCCAGGTACGAAATTTAAAGGAATATTTCACTTTTATTGTATCACTTTAAGCATTATTAAAATCCCTGCTCCCAAAAAAACTGCTGTTTTTAAAACTTTTTTTTGCATTGATACATGTCCACTGGGGCAGGGCCTGGGTCCCCAAACACTTTTTATGACAACACCATGCATATAAGCCTTTAAAATTAGCACTTTTGATTTTTCATGTTAATCGCCCATAGACTTTAACGGTGTTCCGTGGCTTTCGAATTTGCAGCGAACACCGCATAATGTTCGCTATTCGGCGAACAGGCTAACAACCGATGTTCGAGTCGTACTCGAACATCGGAGTCATCCCTAGCTCATTGCCTGCTTATGCACATAAGTATATCCTTCCTGCCAGAAGTATAGATATTTGTTATACATTGAATCACATGGCCGAATGTGTGGGTTGTTATGAAATCACTGGGGTAGAGAGGCTAAAACCGCATTTTTGAATTATAGGGTGACATTATGTAACTAGAACAGGGTGGTTCCATAATTTTCACAACTCCCATCCTGTTCTTTAAATATTAGCACCTGCCTTGACACATTCCATGGTGATTGGATTAAGGCGTCCCTGTTACCTATATGGATATAAATTCTGGGGATTCATATCACTCGTCAGAACTGAAGACTTGGCTTGGAAACATTAAAAAAAACATCTTCAACAGTACAGAACAAGTCCAATGAAATGTCACTAACTACTACTAGCTTTACTAAGACCTGGATCAATGAGAACCTTCACAGACAATGTTGATGGTACTAACAAACTGATAACCCATAGCAAAAAATCCTACATTCCATATCTATATAAGAAATTTAATTATTAAAACATGATACAGTAAACAACCAATATTTTCCTTGTAGTTTATGCATGCAGTAATGTGCAGAAGCAATGGTAGAAAATAGGTGAGTGGATAAAAGCTGCAATAATAAACATGGAGTTCCCTATTGCATTCAAATTAAGATTAATGAAGGGTGAGTGTCAGGAGAAATACAGTCTAAAAAAAAATCCTAAAAGATTATTAGCAATCATATAAATAAGCCATGCAAAAAACAACCCACAAGGAGAAGTAAATGTATAAAAGTGTCTCATATCAACTCAATAAATAGAGACTAACAATTCACTGAAAGTGGTATATTATTTCCACTAAAACATTTGATGGCTGATCTTGCACTGTCTGCGGGGGATTTTCAAAGTAAACGGTCACATCCAGATATCATCTCTAAAAATGTGCATGGAATTGAGGTGCAGTATGTTTGCAGATACATGAAATGATAGACACATCATAGATTTCTTGTTTTGTGTTTCCATACAGATTAAGAACTGTAAAAGTTTAAGATGTATAACATGTTTATATGCTTCAGAGCCTCTCTCCATTACCCACTTTAACCGGGTATTTTCCAATATTATACTGCCATTTGCAATTCAACTCAACAAATGCCAAAAAAAGATTGTATTCTACATTTGGAATTTGAGTTTTCCTGGTTCAGTGTAATATTCCTCACATTTTATACCTGCAATACTGTTAATACTGACTATCCGCTGTCTTTTCTTCCTTCCTTTAAGGGAAATATCATGTCTTCTTGTATTTATTGTTGTTATTTATGCCCAGGAATAACAATTAACAATTTAAAATGTATGTTCAAGTTTTAGTGAAGTAAATTAGAAATATTGCACAGTAATATTTTTTTATTTAATAATACCCAGTCCAAGTTTCTTTTTTAAAATCAGCTTAATGCTTTTTTAGGTATATGCAGGGAAAAAAAAGTCTTGATTGGTCTCCTTTGGTAAGAAGCTGCAGACTATATAGAGAAGCAGGTAAGCTGCAGTGAAGAAGACTGGCTCTCTGTGTGGAAACAGTTGTCTCTTTGCAGAGGTCCAACTGGAACTATAGCTTCACATTCAAAAAAGCTCATTCTCTTTGCTGGATAAGAAGAACTAGCTCTAAAATATTTGAAACGAAAAAAAAAAAAAAAGAAGTTCTAGCTCTCACTGTCTGGGGGTGTACCAGACCTCTGCAAAGAGACCATAGATTCCAAGTATAAGGCAAGGGTCCTTTGTCTACAGAATGCTTTTAGAGGACCGACATTTCTACTCAGGCTATCTAAAGAAAATGAATTGTAAGATTTGGAATGCTTTGATGCACTGCAATTAGCTGATTTAGCTGATTTACACTCATTTTAATTTGGAGGGGCAGCTAGGCTGGGGCTAGCCTAAATTCTGTTTGCTATTGTTTTCTGCAGTCTTTGTGTTTCCTCTAAGTCTAGGGCATTGTGTGCTTTTTGCCTACTGTTTGTAAATGTTCTCCATCTCCATTAGGGATGAGCTTTGAGTTCGAGTCGAACCCATGTTCGACTCGAACATCGCCTGTTCAGCTATTCACCGAATTTCGAACATTATGGCCCCTCCAAATTCGAGTGGCGAGTCAAGGCCCATAACTCACTGCGGCATCGCAGTGCATTGCTGGCTGATGTTTGGCCAAGCATGCACTATGACCCGCATGCTTTGGCCAATCACAGCGTGCAAAAAACGGAGAGCCATAATTGGCCAAATCCAGGGTGGCTTTGGCCAATTATGTCTCAGGGGGTTTAGTACACGCCCCACACTATATAAGGCTGCCTCCATGGCGGCCTTGTGTAGTGTGTTGCGGTGGTTAAAGGGGGAGGTTAAAGAGAGAGAGAGAGACAGTGTCATTTATTTTGAGTTAGATAGAGCAGGCAGGCGAGTCAGTTAGCTGCAGTTACAGTGTGTAGAGGATATATATGCATCCTAGGTGTTGTATATATATCTACACACTGTATTCAGTTTAGCTAGATCCGTTCCTGTTATGCTCTATACTGACAGGCAGGCAGGTGATTGTGCTAGCTGCAGTGTTTCACTTAGTGTACTGTGTCCTTTGCACAGCGTGTACCTGAAAACAATTGGTGGTATTCTCATACCAATACCACAGGCAGGGAGCTGCATTGATTTCATTTAGTGTACTGTGTCCTTTGCACAGCGTTCACCTAATGGTACCTCAATACAATTAGTGGTGTTCTCATACTAAAACCACAGGCAGGGAGCTGCATCGATTTCATTTAGTGTACTGTGTCCTTTGCACAGCGTTCACCTAAAGGTACCTCAATACAATTAGTGGTGTTCTCATATTAAAACCACAGGCAGGGAGCTGCACTGATTTCATTTAGTGTACTGTGTCCTTTGCACAGCGTTCATCTAAAGGTACCTCAATACAATTAGTGGTGTTCTCATACTAAAACCACAGGCAGGGAGCTGCATTAATTTCATTTAGTGTACTTCTGTCCTTTGCACAGCATGCACCTAAAGGTACCTGAATACAATTGGTGGTGTTCTCAAACTAATACCACAGGCAGGAAGCTGCAAGTATTTTCAGTTAGTGTACTGTGTCCTTTGCACAGTGTGCACCTAAAACTAACTGAAGACAATTGCTGCTTTTCTCATACTAATACCACAGCAGGCAGTTGATTGTGCTAGCTGCAGTATAATCACCAGGCCCGGACTGGCCATAGGGCATACCAGGCGCATGCCCAGTGGGCCGCGGTGGCCCGCGATGGCCCACAAAGGCCCTCGGGCCGCCGGACAGCATGTCACATCTCCCCCATCATCTCCAATGTCTCTGGAGGCAGCCGGAGTTGGTGGGTGGAGCTGGGGTGTGGCTGCTCCCTCCACTCCTCCCACAGACTCGTTCACTCTGTCTTCATCTCCAGGCATGCTGTAAGTTACTGCACATGTCACTACATAGAGTCCTAACCTGGCACCATACCACCCCAGTCTGCCCTATGCCACCGCAACCTGCCCTATGCCACGCACACTGCCCTATGCCACCGCACCCTGCCCTATGCCACCGCAACCTGCCCTATGCCACCGCAACATGCCCTATGCCACCCCAGCCTGCCCTATGCCACTGCAGCCTGCCCTATGCCACCGCAACCTGCCCCATGCCACCACAAACTGCTCTATACCACCCCAACCTGCCCTATGCCACCGCAAACTGCCCTATACCACCCCAGCCTGCCCTATGCCACCGCAACCTGCCCTATGCCACTGCAAACTGCTCTATACCACCCCAACCTGCCCTGTGCCACCGCAAACTGCTCTATACCACCCCAGCCTGCCCTATGCCCCCACAACCTGCTCTATGCCACCACACCCTGCCCTATATCACTCCAACCTGCCCTATGCCACCCAGCCTGCCATATATCACTGCAAACTGCCCTATACTACCCAAACCTGCTCTATAGCACCCCAGACTGCCCTATAAAACCCCAACCTGCCCTATGCCACCCCAGCCTGCCCTTTATCACCCCAACCTGCACTATACCACCGCAACCTGCCCTATATTACTCCAACCTGCCCTATATCGCCCCAGCCGCCCCAATAACACCCTATACTTTAATTTAAAGGGGTCATTTGGGGGTGCGCCTGGTGACCATGTGCTGCCTGAAGGGTGCTGGGCAGGATAGACAGGAGGGGGGTGACACCATGTTTTGCCGCACCAGGTGACACCAACCCTAGTGACGCCACTGCCCCAGTGCACTCTCAGCTGTGAGTCGGAGCCGCACTCGAGTGACAGTGACACCCGTCGGCACATCAGGGTGCCGGGACCCGCAACAATCCCCTTCTACTCTGGCAAGGTGGCCGCGGCACTGATGATCTGATCAGTCTAGGCGGGGCTGTCTCACACAGCCGAGCAGAGTGAAGCCGCCTCCCCCTCCTCCTTTATGTCTAAACAGGGGGAGGGGATCCAACATGCAGTCCCGCGCTGATCTGAGGTACATTATGGGTTTGAAGGTGGGTTCTGTATTGTAGGGGTGGTCTGAAATGTAGGGGGGGTTCTGTATTGTAGGGGGGTCTGTAATGTAGGGGGGTTCTGTATTGTCTTAGGTTCTGTATCGTTGGGGGGTTCTGTATTGTAGGGGGGTCTGTATTGTAGGGGGGTCTGAAATGTAGGGAGGTTCTGTATTGTAGGGGGTCTGTAATGTAGGGGGGTTCTGTATTGTAAGGGGGTTCTGAAATATAGGGGGGTCTGTAATGTAGGGGGTTCTGTATTGTAGGGGGGGGGGTCTGAAATGTAGGGGGTTCTGTATTGTAGTGGGGTCTGTAATGTAGGGGGATTCTGTAGTGTAGGGGGGTCTGAAATGTAGGGGGGTTCTGTATTGTAAGGGGGTTTGAAATGTAGGTGGGTTCTGTATTGTAGGGGGGTCTGTATTGTAGGGGGGTCTGTAATGTAGGGGGGTTGTGCATTGTAGGGGGGTCTGTATTGTAGGGGGGTCTGTAATGTAGGGGGTTCTGTATTGTAGGGGGGGTTCTGTATTGTAGGGGGGTTTGTAATGTAGGGGGGTTCTGTATTGAAGGGGGGTCTGAAATGTAGGGGGGTTCTGTATTGTAGGGGGGTCTGAAATGTAGGGGGGTTCTGTATTGTAGGGGGGTCTGAAATGTAGGGGGGTCTGTATTGTAGGGGGGTCTGTAATGTAGGGGGTTCTGTATTGTAGGGGGTCTGAAATGTAGGGGGTTCTTTATTTTAAGGGGGTACTGAAATGTAGGGGGGTCTGTATTGTAGGGGGGTCTGTAATGTAGGGGGGTTCTGTAATGTAGGGGGGGTTCTGTATTGTAGGGGGGTTCTGTATTGTAGAGGGGGTCTGTAATGTAGGGGGGTCTGTACTGTAGGGAGGGGGTCTGTACTGTAGGGAGGGGGTCTGTAATGTAGGGGGGTCTGTTTTGTAGAGGGGGGCTGTAATGTAGGGGGTCTGTATTGTAGAAGGGGTCTGTACTGTAGGGAGGGGGTCTGCACTGTAGGGAGGGGGTCTGTACTGTAGGGAGGTCTGTGTAACATGCAGGGGGTCAGAACTGTTAGGGGGTGTCTGTGTAACAAACTGTGGGGGGCTGTGTAATGTAAAGGTCCAGAGGTGCGGTGCGGTGCTATGTAATGTAAAGGGGTCCAGAGGTGCAAGGTGCTGTGTAATGTAAAAGGGTCCAGAGGTGCAGGGTGCTTTGTAATGTAAAGGGGTCCAGAGGTGCAGGGTGCTGTGTAATATAAAGGGGTCCAGAGGTGCAGGGTGATGTGTAATGTAAAATGATCCAGAGGTGCAGGGTGCTGTGTAATGTAAAGGGGTCCAGAGGTGCAAGGTGCAGTGTAATGTAAAGGGGTCCAGAGGTGCAGGGTGCTGTGTAATGTAAAAGGGTCCAGAGGTGCAGGGTGCTGTGTAATGTAAAGGGGTCCAGAGGTGCAAGGTGCTGTGTAATGTAAAGGGGACCAGACGTGTAGGGTGCTGTGTAATGTAAAGGGGTCCAGAGGTGCAGGGTGCTGTGTAATGTAAAGGGTCCAGGGGTGCAGGGTGATGTGTAATGTAAAAGGGTCCAGAGGTGCAAGGTGCTGTGTAATGTAAAGGGGTCCAGAGGTGCAGGTGATGTGTAATGTAAAAGGGTCCAGAGGTGCAGGGTGCTGTGTAATGTAAAGGGGTCCAGAGGTGCAAGGTGCTGTGTAATGTAAAGGGGTCCAGAGGTGCAGGGTGCTGTGTAATGTAAATGGGCCCAGAGGTGCAGGGTGCTGTGTAATGTAAAAGTGTCCAGAGGTGCGGTGCTATGTAATGTAAAGGGGTCCAGGGTGCTGTGTAATGTAAAGGGGTCCAGAGGTGCAAGGTGCTGTGTAATGTAAAGGGGTCCAGAGGTGCAGGGTGCTGTGTAATGTAAAGGGGCCCAGAGGTGCAGGGTGCTGTGTAATGTAAAGTGGTCCAGAGGTACAAGGTGCTGGAACCCCACATCCCATCATTAACCGCCGCCGCAAAGCGCTGCTGCCGCGCCCCCTCCCCGGGCTGCTCAGTCCAAAATGCCTGGGCCTTTTTTTTGTCCCAGTCCGGGCCTGATAATCACTATAGATCTATATATATATATATATATATATATATATATATATATATATATATATATACATCCCAACATTGTGAAGCTACATCTCACAGCAGGCCATTAGTATGTCTGGAAGGCAAACAAGGAGAAGCAGACAGTCACGAGCCAATAAAAGAGGGCAAGCAGGCTCTGTGTCTAGAGGCAACAGTGCTGGTCGTGGACACGGTGCATCCTCATCAGCACGTGGCCGTGGGACACGCTTGTTCTTCTTTTCGGCAGCTGGCCATGTTGAGCCGCAACAAGAATTGGTAGAGTGGATGACCAAGCCATCCTCATCCTCCTCATTCTCTCACCCAGGCTCAGGGTACTTTGTTTGGCAAAGCAGCTGCCAAAGCGGCCTCTTCCCTCAGCTCAATGGCATCAGTCACTCCTTCCCTAGCCCACCATGTCCTCCTTAGGAGTCCCCCGAACTGTTTGACCACAGTGTTGGGTACATGCTTCAGGAGGATGCCCAGCGTTTTGAAGGCTCTGAGGATGGTCCCCAGCTAGAGGAAGGCAGTAACGTGAGCCCAGAGAGAGGGGGTGCCCAACAAGGACAGCAATCTGGCAGTCATTTTCCCCCAGCTGCAGCATACTGCCAGATTTGCTCCAGTGATGAGGAGTGAGGGGATGATGAGGTCACTGACACCACGTAGGTGCCTGATAGGAGAGAGGAGGAGGAGGAGGCACATCTACAACGAGGCAGGATGCCCTCCAGGGGACAGCTTAAGGGCAGCCAACCGACTGCATCACACCGCAGTGTTCCGCATGTTCAGGGCGCTGCTGTCTCTGCGCGTTATTCCAAAAATTCTTTGGTGTGGGCCTTTTTTGAGACGTGTGCAGCAGATCGCACCATTGCTTTTTGCAACATATGCCTGAAGCGTATCTCGCGTGGCCAAAACATGAGCCGCTTGGGCACCACATGCTTGACCAGACATGCAGTCCGTTGGCAAGCATACAAAAAAGACCCACACCAAAGAACAAAGCGGACCTCTCCTTACTCCTCATTAGCTGGGATCTCCAACCCCACTATACCTTCAGTCCTCTCTGAAACCTGCACTGAAAGGAATGAAGGTGTAGAATTAGGTGTGTCACAGCCAAGTACTTGCGGGTAATCTGCTATCGGTGCACCGACGTCAGATTGTACCAGGCAAATTTTCCTGCCCCAGCTGCTGTACCGCCAAAAGAAGTTTGCTCCCAGCCATCCACATGCCCAGCGGTTGAATGCTAGCTTGGCTAAATTGCTAGCACTTTACCTGCTGCCTTTTCAGTTGGTAGACTCTGCCCCCTCCCGTGAGTTTGTGGAATGTGCGGTTCCTCAGTGGCAGGTTCACAAACGCCACATTTTTTAACGGAAGGCGATTCTGATTCTATACCGGCATGTGGAAAGCAATGTCTTGGGCTTGCTGGACAGGGCGGTCAGCGGTAAGGTGCATATTACCGCTGACTCAAGGTCCAGCAGGCATGGACAGGGACGTTACCTATCTTTCACGGCGCATTGGGTGACTCTGCTGGCAGCTGGGAAGGATGCAGGACAAGGTGCAGTAGTGTTGGAGGTTGTTCAGCCACCACGCTTTCAAAATGCTACTACTGGTGATTCTGACGCACCTCTCTCCTCCACCCCCTTCTCTTCTTCTTCCTCCATGGCCTCTTCCTGTGCTTTGTCCTCGGAAACAGGCGGTGCTCCATAGGCATTCAAAGGGCTACGCAAGTATGCAGGAAAAAAATGCCATGCGGTGCTTGAGCTGGTGTGCTTGGGGGACAGGAGCCACACTGGGGAAAAGATTCTGTCAGCTCTGCAGGGGCAGGCTCAGAGGTGGTTGACGCCACGCCAGCTTAAGCCAGGAAAGGTGGTTTGCGACAATGGCACCAACCTCCTCTCCGCCCTCCGACAGGGACAACTGACCCATGTTTTGCTCATGTTCTTAACTTGGTGGTGCAGCGGTTCTTGGGCAGGTACCCTGGCTTACAGGAGGTCCTGAAGCAGGCCAGAAAACTCTGTGTGCATTTCCACCGGTCATATAATGCCAGTGCTTGACTGGCTGACCTCCAAAAGGAATACAACCTGCCCAAGAACCGCCTAATCTGTGACATGCCCACCAGGTGGAACTCTACGTTGGCCATGCTGCAGCGGCTGCACACGCAGCAGAGGGCCATCAATGAGTATCTGTTGCAATATGGCACCAGAACAGGGTCTGGGGAGCTTGGATTTTTTTCCCCACGCCAGTGGGCCATGATCAGGGTTGCATGCACTGTCCTGTCACCATTTGAGGAGGCCACGAGGATGGTGAGCAGTGATAGTGCATGCATCAGTGACACTGTACCTCTTGTCCACCTGTTGGAGCACACGCTGCATGGAATAATGGACAGGGCACTTGAGGCAGAACAGAGGCAGGAAGAGGAGGACTTCCTTACCTCTCAAGGCCCCCTTTTTCCAGACAGTGTTCTTGCTGGCCCGCCTATCACAGAGGAAGAGGACGAGGAGGAGGATTGTGTCAGCATGGAGGTGGAGCCTAGCACTCAGCATCAGCAGCAGTCTTCAAGGGATCAATTACAGTCCCAAGAAACCCATGGAATTTTACGTGGCTGGGAGGAGGTGGCTGTGGATCATGTCGTCCTGAGTGACCCAGAGGACTCTGGACCGAATGCCTCAGCAAACCTACGCTGCATGGCCTCCCTGATCCTGCAAAGCCTGCGGAAGGATCCTCGTATTCGTGCTATCAAGGAGAGGGATCATTACTGGCTGGCAACCCTCCTTGATCCACATTACAAGGGTAAGGTTGCGGACCTTATCTTGCCGTCGCAGAGGGAGCAGAGGATGAAGCATCTTCGGGAGGCCTTGCAGAAAGGTCTGTGCAATGTGTTCCCAGAGACTGGGAGGTTACAAGTTCCTGGTCCTGGACAACGTGTTGCTGAGGCTTTGGTCAGTCAAAGAAGGAGTGGCGGAGAAGGTGGCCATCTGACCGATGCATTCAGACAATTTTTTAGTCCGCAGCCCCAAGGTATGATTGGTTCCAGCAACCATTGCCAGTGTCTGGTTTACATGGTGCAGGAATACCTAGGAGCAAGATCAGACTTGGACACCTTTCCCACCGAAAATCCTCTGGGTCTTGAGGATGGATCACTGGCCAGAGCTTGAACAGTATGCAATTGAGGTACTGGCCTGTCCTGCATCCAGCGTTCTTTCGGAACGCACATTCAGTGCTGCTGGAGGCTTTGTAACCGATCACAGGGTGCGCCTGTCCACCGACTTGGTCGATCGACTGACCTTCATAAAAATGAATCAGTCTTGGATCACCACCAGCGACCAAGCACCTGATGCTGATGTAACAGAATAATTTTCTTTGAAATGTCAGATCCCATCAAGACTATCCTGTTATGCAGAGTGACTATCCTTTTCCTCCTCAATGATCATGCTGATAGCATGTAATAACATTTTTGTTTCTGGGCACCGCCACCAGTGCCTAAGGCACAATATTTCAGCCCCTGTATAACATGGGCGTGTAATTACAATTTTTAATGCAATACTTTGCAGCAGGGCTCATTCCTGCGCTCCAACTAGAGTATCTATGAGGGGTTGCAGTGTTGTGGCACCAGTGCCTAAGGCCCAATTTTTCTGCCCCTGTTTAACAGGGGCGTGTAATTACAATTTTTAATTTCAATGATTTTATTAATTTTTTTAATTCACAGAAGTAATACAAGGACTATTTGTTTCCATAAAAGAAAAGAAAACGTTTGGTACAAATTATATAAAATAATACAAAAGTCAGCCATTACGACTGAACAGACCTTGAAGTAACATGTGAATTGTTCATAAACAATCAGTATAGGATAAGCATTAAAGCTTGCAATGGTGTGTTTATTCTTCAATCAACTGTAAGTCAAGTATGATTCAGAATAAAACAGTAATCAAACAAACAAATGGGTCTGAGGTGAGCATGGGTTTAATGCCCACAGGCTCTCACATCAGGTATAGAGAAAGGGAAGGGATGAGATCCCCCCCGCCACCCCCAAGGGGATCTAACTGTGGCAGGGAGAATCACCTCCCCCCGGTCTCCCCCATTTTTCGACCCCCGCTGCCAGTCAAGATGGAAGGCAAGTGAGGGAGCATTGTTGAGACATACTAGAATAAAGCAAATTGAATATTTAACTATTGGTACAGCTATAACAGCAACATAAGTGGGTGGATCAGAGCAGGAATGAACTTGGGAGGGTGAGAGGATAGGGGTTCCATTGGAACTTAGCTCCTAAGTTGCAGTTCCTTGCCCACTTAAAACGAACGAAAGAAGAGACAAAATGAAAAGAGAAAAGGGAAGTCAGGATCGGTCTTGACTTAAACCCAATAATAAAAGTCAGGGGGAGAAAAAGAAAGAAAAAGAAGGAATAGAGTTCAGAGAAAGAAAAGTTGACAGAGAAGAGGTAAAAGGCCAGATATGAGGAGGTGAGTGATCTAGCCGGGTCATCCAGAGTAATCGGTTAGGGGGGGGGGCTACGCCTGGGATAAGGGAGATGTGACAATATTTTGCCCATGGTTCCCAAGTACGTTTGAACATACAGGTTCTATCTTGAATAATGCTGACAATTTTTTCCTGCGCCATGATCCAGGAGATTTTATGATTTACCGCTGTGATCGGAACCAAGGTTTTCTTCCAATGGGCTGCTATTGTAATTTTGGTCCCCAACAGGATGAAAAATATCAACGCCTGAGTATATATTTGTCTATCTTATTCACTTTAAGGTTAAGAAGTGCTATGTCTGGAGTCTGGGGGACCTGAACTGATGTCACTTTGTCACTTTTGTGAGATACTGTATATAATAAATTTAAATATTAAAACATGATACAGTAAACAAACAATTTTGGACTTGCAGTTTATGCATGCAGTAATGTGCAGAAGCAATGGTAGAAAATAGGTGAGTGGATAAAAGCTGCAATAATAAACATGGAGTTCCCTACCGCTTTCAAATTAAGATAAATGAAGGGTGTGTGTCAGGAGAAATACAGTCTAAAAAAAAATCCTAAAAGATTATTAGCAATCAGATAAATTAGCCATGCAAAAAACAACCCACAAGGAGAAGTAAATGTATAAAAGTGTCTCATATCAATTCAATAAATAACAGAGACTAAAAATTTCCTGGAAGTGGTATATTATTTCCACTAAAATACATGACGGCTGATCTGACAATGTTTGCCGGGGATTTTCAAAGTAAATTGTTACATCCAGATGTCATTTCTAAAAATGTGCATGGAATTGAGGTGCAGTATGTTTGCAGATAAATTAAATTATAGACACATCATAGATTTCCAGTTTTGTGTTTCCATACAGATTAAGAACTGTAGATGTAAAGTATAAGATGTATAACATTTTCAGAGCCTCTCTCCATTACCCAATTTAACCGGGTATTTTCCAATATTATACTGCAATTTGCAACTCAACTCAACTAATGCCAAAAAAGATTTATTATACATTTGGAATTTGAGCTTTCCTGGCTCAGTGTAATATTTCTCACATTCTATACCTGCAATATTGTTAATTTCCAATGTCTAATATCTAACTTCCTGACTATCCGCTGTCTTTTCTTCCTTCTTTTAAGGGAAATATCATGTCTTCTTGAATTTATTGGTGTAATGTATGCCCAGGAACAAAAATGAAAAATTTTAAATGTATGTTCAAGTTTTAGTGAAGTAAATTAGAAATAATGCACAGTAATATTTTTTATTTGTTAATGCCCAGTTCAAGTTTATATTTTAAACCCAGCTTAATGCTTTTTTTAGGTATATGCAAAAAAAAAAGTCTTGATTGGTCTCTTTTGGTAAGAAGCTGCGGACTATATAGAGAAGCCAGTAAGCTGCAGAGAAATAGACTGGCTTTCTGTGTGGAAACAGTTGTCTCTCTGCAGAGGTCCAACTGGAACTATAGCTTCACATTTAAAAAAAGCTCATTCTCTTTGCTGGCTAAGAAGTACTAGCTCTCACTGTCCGGGTGTACCAGACCTCTGCAGAGAGACCATAGATTCCAAGTATAAGGCAAGGCTCCTTGTCTACAGAATGCTTTTAGAGGACCGACATTTCTACTCAGGCTTTCTAAAGAAAATGAATTGTAAGATTTGGAATGCTTTGATGCACTGAATTTAGCTGATTTAGCTGATTTACACGCATTTTAATTTCAATGGTTTTTATTGATTATAAAAGACATCCAGTGGTAAAAGGAATTCACAACATAGAACAGCGTCTTCTAGAGTATACAATGCAAAAACGTATTCAATATTGACATATCCCAAATTGGGAGTACGGTAAGCATACAATGCAATGTGTATCTGCTGAATGCTTCTTTAGGAATAGGAAAATGTGTGACGTTACTTAACTTAAACTAGAACTAATGGCAATAAATACAAAGGTAAGAAAAGAAAATCAAGGAAACCTTGAAGATCACAAAAACATTGAAGTGTTGCTCAGCTCATTACATCCAAAAAAACAAATAAACAAAAAAAAAAATAAGAACAGATTTGTCTTCAAATTTAGCTTTTATGAATAGAGTCGCACCACTCAGATCAACTAGTCCATTTGTGTTTCATATTGTTATAATTACCCTGGACCACAGCAAACATGATCTCATA
This sequence comes from Rana muscosa, assembly GCA_029206835.1. Lineage (NCBI taxonomy): Eukaryota > Metazoa > Chordata > Amphibia > Anura > Ranidae > Rana > Rana muscosa. The sequence continues at coordinate 360,424,879 of CM055118.1, read as the reverse complement.
TGAGGCATGTGTGTTAGTTGTCTCAATGACTTCCCTGAGCAAGGGCGGGTTTGCGCCTTTCCAGTGACGCATAATTACCAGTCTAGTACTAAGGAGGATATGGGTGGCTATGGTTCTAGAGGTAACTGGGATATGTTCTATACCTAGGGATAAAATTGCTGTAGCTGCAGAGGAAGTAATCCGAGTCCCCACAATCTGTGACAGTAAACTAAATATAAAAAGTGTAGGAATACTGCGCTGTCTGTAAAAACTGAATGTGATAACTCAATATCTGTGCTGCAACTAAAAAATGTGAGACACACACAAATAACAATATTATAAGGAACTAAAGCTGCGCAACTACGTAAAAATTGTGAATAAAAATAACCGAAAATTATTTAGTGTGAAATCACAATGTGATATCACCTTAAAGGTGACGTGACTGAACAATGTAACATGTAAATTAAACAATGAATGATATACTTTGAGCCTCTGGGTAATAAATGATGTTACACTCTATTCCTTGGTATTACACACAAGAGAATTGCAGTTCATAAATGGCATAAAGTCCCCAGAAAAAAGAATAAAGTGAAAAAGGGTTCAATCTCTTCAAAATTGAATTTGTGACTTCAAAACTGAAACACCATGGAAGAAGTGCTGATACGACAGAAAGGAATCCACCACCTTATCTTTCTCAGGCTGCTTACCAGAAATCCTGATCCCTGAGAGAGATCAGTCTGAGTAGATGGCTATTATCCCCGCCAGGGTCTCTAATTGGCTCTCTCTGTACTTATATTCCTCTAGGCTTTAGTCTGTAGTCCCCAGATATCTCCACGAATCACATTTAGGGTGAAAAAGAAAGCCCCATAGCGTAATCCAATATTATAAAACGTTTATTAAAATAAAAAGATGCACTTACAGCATGTTGAATAAAAAACAGCAGTGGTTGTGTATAAGGCCGGCCGGCTCTCACTACCCGTTGCTTCCGGGATTCGTATTGTGGTGACGTCAGCACGCCGCTCCTCCCTACGTCGTTTTGACAAACCTGTCGTCATCCAGGGGCACGGGCGGCGTGCTGATCCACCACTATTTTATGTGCTGTGAGCGATAGCTGGGTCCGCCCAGAACAGAGTTCCCAGCATCCCAGCTGCGGGTGTCGCCATCTTGAAAATGGGCAAACTGCCCTTACATTAATAACCTTTTACCTTTGATCTCACTGTCGGATCCTACTCTGACATTTAGATACAAAAGATCACGGCCGGATATCCACTCACTATGAGTGAACCTATTCAGTATAAATCATTGTAACATATCAGTGACATTAACGGAGTCCGACTGGATCTGAACTCTCGGCATCTCCGCTACACATATCACCATATTGAAAATGGGCAAACTGCCCTTACATCCAAAACACTGACTAGCGTTGGCAATGTCAGACGTAAATCAGATATGTAAACGAAAAAGGGATCCAACTAAACAGTTAGCTCACTGTGAGTGAAACTTGCATTAAAATAGCAAGCACACTCCGCCCATATGCATCCTAAATATACAGGCACATAAGGTATAAGGCTACAGAAATACTATACGTTGGTTGAAATCAAACCTAATATGATATAAAGGGGTTCACATCCCTACCCCACATTTACTGGATATATCATAACGTATAAATGTATTCCAAGCCATTAAAATATTTAAAAATTTAAAGTGTTTCTCCATATGCTAGATAGGTGTAATGTGACCGCCACCCTGTGGACAGATTCACAATTACACTCATTGTTTCTTAATATAAAAAAACCATGGCCATGTGCATATGGAATGTCACTATGGGAGAAGGAACTAAAAAATAGAAAGAAGGGAATTACTGGAGAAAGGTTATTGTAAACCAAATATCTAAGCGAATTGGATCTGTCTGTTGGATTCTATGAGCATATATATTCACCATAAATGTATGGGTGCCGCCGAAGCACACACCCCGACACCATAATGAAAAAACACATGTTCAACAAACCTGATGTGTACTCAAATGAACCCATAGACATCCCCAAGGGCGACCCCCTTAAGATGTCCATGGATCAATGCACTACACCAATCTGAATGTGTATAACTGGAGTATTTGTCTCAGTGCCATAGGTCCCCTAAGGGTATCGATAGTGATGGAATGGGGATGTACCGAGAGCTCAGATCCAGTTTACATTGCTATACAGAAATTATATCCACCTAGCTGTTATCGATGAATGCATTGACATCAATGTCGACGTTAAGCCCATAAGGGGTATAGCAGCGGACCTTATGGATCCAGCTCATTTCCATGCGGGATATTTCCCTGACTAGAGACCCACCCCTCCAATGAGGACTATACCTGTCAATTCCTAAAAAGGAAGTACCCTCTGGATTGTGCTGGTGGTGTAAGTCATAATGCTTGGATACCGAATGATATTGGAAGCCACTCTTAATGTTAGCTATGTGTTCTCCAAGTCTTATTTGCATGGTCCGTTTTGTCCTACCTATATATTGCATCCCGCAAGGACATTGCAGGAGGTATACAACGCCTGTGGAACTGCATGTGACAAAAGTATCGATCTTATGAGTTTTTGAAGTACTGCTGGATACAAATACTTCAGTCTTTTTAGATCTGATTTTGTTTATGGAGCACACCTTGCACCGACGGCATTGATGGTACCCAGATAATTTTTGGAAAAAAGAGACTTTCTTAGGTGGAGGGTCAACCACATTGGGTGCCACTCTATCTCTCAGGGAAGGGGCACCCCTGAAAATAACTTGTGGGATTGTTGGGAGGAAAGTGTTGATGATATGGTCACTCCCCAAAAGATGCCAGTGTTTCCGAATGATTCTTTTTATCATATAATGCTGTGTAGAGTATGTTGTGATGAATGGTATACACAATTGTTCTTGTTTCTTTTTTGGGCCATTTGTTAACAAAGATGATCTTTCCATGCCCCCCACTTCCTTTAAAGTGTCTTCCAAGGCTTTCTCATCATAGCCCTTTTCCAATAGCCTATCTTTCAGGATATTGGCCTGGAGAAAGTAATCAGACTTTTCAGAACAATTTCTCCGCATGCGAACAAATTGGCTTTTCGGCACTGACTTCAGCCAAGAGTCCTTGTGGCAACTATCGCTCGGTATATAAGCGTTGCGGTCAGTTTGTTTAAAGTACGATATCGTTTTGAAACCCACTTCACTCTTGGTGATTGTAAGGTCCAAAAAATTAATCCGTACTTGACTAGCCTCATAAATGAAACGTATGCCTCTATCATTCTGATTGATCTCTAGGAAGAAAGCTTCCAGCTGTGCAACTGTGCCATCCCAGAGGAGGAGGACGTCATCAATATACCTAGCCCAAAGTTTAAGATGTGGGCTTCGGTCTTTAAAGATGACGTCCTCCTCCCATTTGGCCATGAACAGATTGGCCAAGCTGGGGGCATATTTCGCCCCCATGGCTACTCCCCGTTCCTGCTTGTAGAAGTTGTGACTGAACCAGAAATAGTTGTGTTTTGCCGCATAATCTAGGAGCTCCATAATGAAATTTTGTTGTTCTTCCCATGTTGTTGAATGGAGATTTAAATAATACTTAACAGCTGATAACCCCAAAGAATGGGGAATTATAGTATAAAGTGATGTCACATCAGCTGTGACCATCCACATGTGTTCACTGGGATGTTGATCTGCCAGCAAATTAATTACATGTCTGGTGTCTTTCAGATAGGACGGCATTTTCAGCACTAATGGTTGAAGAAAAAAGTCTATATACTTGCCCACCCGGGACGTGATGGAATCAATTCCGCTAACTATCGGACGTCCCGGGGGGCAAGTCAGACTTTTATGTATTTTAGGCAAAAAGTACAGGATAGGAACCCTCGGTGCCTTAGGGACCAAAAAAAGCTGTTCCTTTTCATTCAGAATACCTAATTGTACGCCCTTTAGTACCAAGTCATCCAGGATCTTTTTATATTTAATGATTGGATTTCCGACCAAGAGGGTATAGGTCTCCTGATCCCCAACAATCCTGGATAATTCTTGAAGATAGTCATCCCTATCAAGGATCACTATCCCCCCCCTTTATCGGCGGGGCGTATAACCAATTGTTTATTGTTAGACAAGGTGTCTAAGCCCTGCTCTAAATTCTTCTCCATTTTTTTATTTGTTGTTTTTACAGATTCCAAATCTCGCAGAACCACATCACGAAATACTCTCAGTGATGGTGCTAGGGTACCTGGGGGGTTAAAAGTGGAAGCATTGGACAGTCCCGTATGTTGATAATTATTCAACACTAATCCCCCCTGGCGTGTTGGAATACTAGCGAAATGCCTTTTGATGTTAATTCTCCTAACGTACTTGTGTACGTCCATGTACGTTTCGAATTTATTGAGTTTTCGAGGAGGGGCAAATTTTAAACCCTTATTCAAAAGAGCTGTTTCAGATTCTGTCAAGGTTTGGGAACTGAGGTTGAAAATGCCTTCACCTGTTATGCTCTTGGTTTTTTTAGATTGTGCTCTCCTCCCCCCTCTTGTTCCTCTTTGTTTTCTATGGGCCTCTTTATGCCCTGATTGGCTTTGGGAAAACCCCAATGGTGTTGATCTTGCGTTTTCCCACTGGGTCTCCTTGATCGGTCTCTAGTAGACCATGTGAGTTCCTGGTCTTCCAGATCATACTCACTCTGTTTCTGGTGTACAGGACCGTCCCTATCTCTAAGAGGGAAAAAACGGTTATGGGATTCTCCCCTGTTGTTAAACTCCCAATCCTCTCTGTACCTATCATAGTAAGTCCGCTCGTCCTGTCGAGGACTTTGATAGGGTGGTCTATCATAACCATAGTTGTTATATGAGCCTCTATCGGTCTCTCTCCTAGACCCAGGAGGGTCCCTATAGGATTTGTGTTGATTATTACTATATTGTTGTTGGCCATAATCACGATCATCTCTCCTCCCTGAACCATATTGTTGGTTCCATCCAGTATTTCTTGGAGGTTGTCCCCCTTTGGGAGGTACCTGTGTTCGTTTGGGTGACTGATACGACACCCGCCTTCCTTTCTTACCCGATTTGTTATTAGTTGTTTTCTTAAGAGTGTTATGTGAGACTTCCCTGATGGGCAAATGTTGTATTGCCCCTGTGGAAATATCTGGGGCATTATCTCCCTGAATAATAGCCTCCATTCTTGTTTCCTGTTTATCCAACTCCTCATTAGCCAATTTCTTTTGCCATTCAAAGACAAAATTGGCTTGATAATCCCCATAGTCCCTATTGTATTTCTTTCTTTTTTTGATTTTTTGTTCCTTCTCCTCCTTATCTAATAATTTTAAAAGATTAATGGTTCGCTCCTTATATTCTTCCCCCTCTTTATGAGGAAGGAGACTATCTTTAAGGGTTTTTATCTCCCCATCTAGTCTGGTTAATTTGCTATTTTTTCTACCGACTAGGAAGCATAAAAAATTGACCCCAGCATCATTAAAATACCGGAACCAACTTTCCAACTCTATCTCTCCCTTTTGGGGACATACCTCCCATCGTAGGCTTCTTGGGACCATGCTTAATTTGATGTACATCTCCAAAAAGGCTATATCCCATTGGGTGTGTACCTCAGAAATGGTCAGATTTTTGAGTCTGACAAATAGTCCCCCCAAATCTCCATCTTTGGTGTTAAAGGTCTCAAATACACCTTGAGTGTTGACCACCTTAGAAGCCCGATATTCAAAAATATCCATTGGTGTTCCAATGGATAATAATAGAATATTATGAATTAAATCTTACTTAGTGCAATAATTGCAAAAAACTTAACCGTTAGTATAGTAACCGATACCCTAGATTTAAATGGATGTTTTAGGTCCAAAAAACCTATATATCACCCTAAAGGTGTCAGACTGCTGCAATATATATGTATCTCAATGGCAAAATGTAAAAAGTGTAGGAATACTGCGCTGTCTGTAAAAACTGAATGTGATAACTCAATATCTGTGCTGCAACTAAAAAATGTGAGACACACACAAATAACAATATTATAAGGAACTAAAGCTGCGCAACTACGTAAAAATTGTGAATAAAAATAACCGAAAATTATTTAGTGTGAAATCACAATGTGATATCACCTTAAAGGTGACGTGACTGAACAATGTAACATGTAAATTAAACAATGAATGATATACTTTGAGCCTCTGGGTAATAAATGATGTTACACTCTATTCCTTGGTATTACACACAAGAGAATTGCAGTTCATAAATGGCATAAAGTCCCCAGAAAAAAGAATAAAGTGAAAAAGGGTTCAATCTCTTCAAAATTGAATTTGTGACTTCAAAACTGAAACACCATGGAAGAAGTGCTGATACGACAGAAAGGAATCCACCACCTTATCTTTCTCAGGCTGCTTACCAGAAATCCTGATCCCTGAGAGAGATCAGTCTGAGTAGATGGCTATTATCCCCGCCAGGGTCTCTAATTGTCTCTCTCTGTACTTATATTCCTCTAGGCTTCAGTCTGTAGTCCCCAGATATCTCCACAAATCACATTTAGGGTGAAAAAGAAAGCCCCATAGCGTAATCCAATATTATAAAACGTTTATTAAAATAAAAAGATGCACTTACAGCATGTTGAATAAAAAACAGCAGTGGTTGTGTATAAAGCCGGCCAGCTCTCACTACCCGTTGCTTCCGGGATTCGTATTGTGGTGACGTCAGCATGCCGCTCCTCCCTACGTCGTTTCGACAAACCTGTCGTCATCCAGGGGCACGGGCGGCGTGCTGATCCACCACCATTTTATGTGCTGTGAGCGATAGCTGGGTCCGCCCAGAACAGAGTTCCCAGCATCCCAGCTGCGGGTGTCGCCATCTTGAAAATGGGCAAACTGCCCTTACATTAATAACCTTTTACCTTTGATCTCACTGTCGGATCCTACTCCGACATATAGATACAAAAGATCACGGCCGGGATATCCACTCACTATGAGTGAACCTATTCAGTATAAATCATTGTAACATATCAGTGACATTAACGGAGTCCGACTGGATCTGAACTCTCGGCATCTCCGCTACACATATCACCATATTGAAAATGGGCAAACTGCCCTTACATCCGAAACACTGACTAGCGTTGGCAATGTCAGACGTAAATCAGATATGTAAACGAAAAAGGGATCCAACTAAACAGTTAGCTCACTGTGAGTGAAACTTGCATTAAAATAGCAAGCACACTCCGCCCATATGCATCCTAAATATACAGGCACATAAGGTATAAGGCTACAGAAATACTATACGTTGGTTGAAATCAAACCTAATATGATATAAAGGGGTTCACATCCCTACCCCACATTTACTGGATATATCATAACGTATAAATGTATTCCAAGCCATTAAAATATTTAAAAATTTTAAGTGTTTCTCCATATGCTAGATAGGTGTAATGTGACCACCACCCTGTGGACAGATTCACAATTACACTCATTGTTTCTTAATATAAAAAAACCATGGCCATCTGCATACGGAATGTCACTATGGGAGAAGGAACTAAAAAATAGAAAGGGAATTACTGGAGAAAGGTTATTGTAAACCAAATATCTAAGCGAATTGGATCTGTCTGTTGGATTCTATGAGCATATATATTCACCATAAATGTATGGGTGCCGCCGACACCATAATGAAAAAACACATGTTCAACAAACCTGATGTGTACTCAAATGAACCCATAGACATCCCCAAGGGCAACCCCCTTAAGATGTCCATGGATCAATGCACTACACCAATCTGAATGTGTATAACTGGAGTATTTGTCTCGGTGCCATAGGTCCCCTAAGGGTATCGATAGTGATGGAATGGGGATGTACCGAGAGCTCAGATCCAGTTTACATTGCTATACAGAAATTATATCCACCTAGCTGTTATCGATGAATGCATTGACATCAATGTCGACGTTAAGCCCATAAGGGGTATAGCAGCGGACCTTATGGATCCAGCTCATTTCCATGTGGGATATTTCCCTGACTAGAGACCCACCCCTCCAATGAGGACTATACCTGTCAATTCCTAAAAAGGAAGTACCCTCTGGATTGCGCTGGTGGTGATTATGGCCAACAACAATATAGTAATAATAAACACCAATCCTATAGGGACCCTCCTGGATCTAGGAGAGAGACCGATAGAGGCTCGTATAACAACTATGGTTATGATAGACCACCCTATCAAAGTCCTCGACAGGACGAGCGGACTTACTATGATAGGTACAGAGAGGATTGGGAGTTTAACAACAGGGGAGAATCCCATAACCGTTTTTCCCTCTTAGAGATAGGGACGGTCCTGTACACCAGAAACAGAGTGAGTATGATCTGGAAGACCAGGAACTCACATGGTCTACTAGAGACCGATCAAGGAGACCCAGTGGGAAAACGCAAGATCAACACCATTGGGGTTTTCCCAAAGCCAATCAGGGCATAAAGAGGCCCATAGAAAACAAAGAGGAACAAGAGGGGGGAGGAGAGCACAATCTAAAAAAACCAAGAGCATAACAGGTGAAGGCATTTTCAACCTCAGTTCCCAAACCTTGACAGAATCTGAAACAGCTCTTTTGAATAAGGGTTTAAAATTTGCCCCTCCTCGAAAACTCAATAAATTCGAAACGTACATGGACGTACACAAGTACGTTAGGAGAATTAACATCAAAAGGCATTTCGCTAGTATTCCAACACGCCAGGGGGGATTAGTGTTGAATAATTATCAATATACGGGACTGTCCAATGCTTCCACTTTTAACCCCCCAGGTACCCTAGCACCATTACTGAGAGTATTTCGTGATGTGGTTCTGCGAGATTTGGAATCTGTAAAAACAACAAATAAAAAAATGGAGAAGAATTTAGAGCAGGGCTCTAGAGCTTGTGTAACAATAAACAATTAGTTATACGCCCCGCCGATAAATGGGGGGGATAGTGATCCTTGATAGGTATGACTATCTTCAAGAATTATCCAGGATTGTTGGGGATCAGGAGACCTATACCCTCTTGGTCGGAAATCCAATCATTAAATATAAAAAGATCCTGGATGACTTGGTACTAAAGGGCGTACAATTAGGAATTCTGAATGAAAAGGAACAGCTTTTTTTGGTCCCTAAGGCACCGAGGGTTCCTATCCTGTACTGTTTGCCTAAAATACATAAAAGTCTGACTTGCCCCCCGGGACGTCCGATAGTTAGCGGAATTGATTCCATCACGTCCCGGGTGGGCAAGTATATAGACTTTTTTCTTCAACCATTAGTGCTGAAAATGCCGTCCTATCTGAAAGACACCAGACATGTAATTAATTTGCTGGCAGATCAACATCCCAGTGAACACATGTGGATGGTCACAGCTGATGTGACATCACTTTATACTATAATTCCCCATTCTTTGGGGTTATCAGCTGTTAAGTATTATTTAAATCTCCATTCAACAACATGGGAAGAACAACAAAATTTCATTATGGAGCTCCTAGATTATGCGGCAAAACACAACTATTTCTGGTTCAGTCACAACTTCTACAAGCAGGAACGGGGAGTAGCCATGGGGGCGAAATATGCCCCCAGCTTGGCCAATCTGTTCATGGCCAAATGGGAGGAGGACGTCATCTTTAAAGACCGAAGCCCACATCTTAAACTTTGGGCTAGGTATATTGATGACGTCCTCCTCCTCTGGGATGGCACAGTTGCACAGCTGGAAGCTTTCTTCCTAGAGATCAATCAGAATGATAGAGGCATACGTTTTATTTATGAGGCTAGTCAAGTACGGATTAATTTTTTGGACCTTACAATCACCAAGAGTGAAGTGGGTTTCAAAACGATATCGTACTTTAAACAAACTGACCGCAACGCTTATATACCGAGCAATAGTTGCCACAAGAACTCTTGGCTGAAGTCAGTGCCGAAAAGCCAATTTGTTCGCATGCAGAGAAATTGTTCTGAAAAGTCAGATTACTTTCTCCAGGCCAATATCCTGAAAGATAGGCTATTGGAAAAGGGCTATGATGAGAAAGCCTTGGAAGACACTTTGAAGGAAGTGGGGGGCATGGAAAGATCATCTTTGTTAACAAATGGCCCAAAAAAGAAACAAGAACAATTGTGTATACCATTCATCACAACATACTCTACACAGCATTATATGATAAAAAGAATCATTCGGAAACACTGGCATCTTTTGGGGAGTGACCGTATCATCAACACTTTCCTCCCAACAATCCCACAAGTTATTTTCAGGGGTGCCCCTTCCCTGAGAGATAGAGTGGCACCCAATGTGGTTGACCCTCCACCTAAGAAAGTCTCTTTTTTCCAAAAATTATCTGGGTACCATCAATGCCGTCGGTGCCAGGTGTGCTCCATAAACAAAATCAGATCTAAAAAGACTGAAGTATTTGTATCCAGCAGTACTTCAAAAACTCATAAGATCGATACTTTTGTCACATGCAGTTCCACAGGCGTTGCATACCTCCTGCAATGTCCTTGCGGGATGCAATATATAGGTAGGACAAAACGGACCATGCAAATAAGACTTGGAGAACACATAGCTAACATTAGCAGACTCAAACTCATCCCTATTGATCATCGGTAAATGTTGCTCCCAGGTCTCGCTCCCATGCCTCAATGTTTGTAGGTTTTATGAAGACGTTTTTATTATTTAAAAGGTTGTAAACAACAAAATCCCCTTAATATTGGTTGTGGGATTGGTAAGATAAAGTGTTGCTCGCCAAGGCAGCATTGTGGAGGTCTGAGAGATATTTTGGAGAAGTGAACTATTTGGAGGTACCTGTAGTAGTCATTATCGTCCAAACCATACTCTATTTGTAAAACTCTAAATGTTTTGAGTGAGGGGCCTGCCAACAAGTATCCAGTGCGAAATGTGTAAGTCTGGAATGATCAATGGTAACCTTGAAATGGTAAGTGGTAGAGGTTTAATCACCTGAACTATAAAGTTTTGAGATGAAAACATCCTCCAAGCTTGTATTGTAGCCTCCATTGTGGGAGAGAGATGTTTATGGGCTAGTGTGTGTAGATTACTGGATAGCAATATGTCAGATAGATTTTTAACAGGGACCTGTGCTTTCTCAAGTTCCAACCATCTAGGATTGTGCAACTGGGAAAACCATACTCTGGCCTGTGACAGAATTGAGGCCGCGTGATAATCTTTCAGAAGTACAGTACATGGCCAACTCCTCCGGCTCTCTTAGCAGCTATCAACTTTTTAAAGGCACACCTTGCTTTTTTACCTTGCCACAAGAATTTGTTCAACTGGGATTGGGCTTTAGAAAAGAAGGAGTTAGGGACTGGAATTGGTAACGTTCGAAATAGATATAGCAGTTGCGGCAGGACTATCATCTTAAATGGCGCTAAGCAGCCTGACCAGAGCAATTCAACTTTAGATATCTCCTGCAGTACCTTACTCAAAGTGCTAAGGAACGGGGTGTAATTAGCTGTAAGCAGGTCATCAGAAGTTGCTGTGAGGGTTATCCCCAGGTATTTAATCCCGCTGTCTTTCCAAGAGTAAGGGAACCGAGAACTGAGTTTTCTTTGCAGAGGTGGGACAATGCCTATACCCATTATGTAAGATTTGTTTCGTTGACCTTGTATGAGGACAACTTATTATATAATTCCAAAGCCAGGTGGGCCGAAGCCAGGGAAGTCTCCACATCAGTGAGGATCATAATGATGTCGTCTGCAAACAGACTGATAGTGTGGGTAGAGTTTTGTGCAGGGAATCCTTTAATGCTAGGGTGAGAGCGTATATATATTGCAAGGGGCTCCATTAGCAAATTAAAAATTAATGGGGACAAGGGGCACCCTTGTCTGGTGCCGTTTGAGATGTCAAATGGCTTGGACAAGACTCCCGAAGTGAGAACTTGGGCAGAGGGCTTGGAGTATAAAGCTAGAATAGCAGACAAAATGGGACTGGAAAAACCGAAACGCTTCAGTACTTGGGCAATATATTGCCAGTGGATGCGGTCAAATGCCTTCTCTGCGTCTAGAGCTAACAGCAGAGAAGGCATTTTGTGCAAATTGGCCAAATGTATGCTATTTGTCAGTCTGCGAGGGGCATCAGACGTCTGACGCCCCTTTGGTGAATCCTGTCTATCTAATAGGCAAAATGCTATAAGTTTGGAGTAAACCTTCAAATCGATGTTAAGCAATGATATTGGCCTAAAGTTTGGAGGTGAGGAGGGATCCTTCCTGGCTTCGGGAGAGTCACAATTATAGCATTTAACATTTCAGGAGGGAAGGTGGCTGAGGCAGCAGCGGCGATAAAAGTGCTTTCCAAATATGGGGTTAAAATGAGTTTAAAGGTTTTATAATAATCTCCGGTAAATCCGTCCGGGCCAGGAGATCTGTTGCTAGTAAGGGAATCAATAACGTTGTGGATCTCTGCCCCACTAAAAGGCAGATTCAGTTTTTGTAGTTGATCATGAGATATGGTGGGTATTTTTAATTTTTGTAAAAATTGGCTGATTGCGTCAGGGTTGGGTTGGAAAGTGTCAACATCATCTTTTAAAATATACAAAGTACTTTAATAGTGGCTGAAAGCATCAGCTATATCTTGGGGGTGGTAAAGCTTATTATTGGTGAGGGGATGGATAATATATGGTATCTTGGCTTGTACCTTAAACCCTTCACTCTATGTGCCAATAGTTTGCCTGCTTTATTACCTGTGGCGTAATAGGACATTTTTAATTTCCGGGATGATTTTTCAAAGCTTTCCAATAAGAGGAGTCTAAAGTCATATCTCAACTGATTTAGTTTTTGAGAGATTGTAGGGGATGGGTTTTGTTTGTTGCTCGATTCTAGCAAAAAAATGTAATTTGTAAACTCTTTTACTCGTTGTTGCTGCTGCCTCTTGTCCCTCGCCCCTAATTGAATAAGAATACCTCTAATGTACGCCTTATGGTTGTTCCACAATACAAATTGGTCTTGCACAGTATGAGCATTGTTACTAAAAAAACTCTTTCAGATGTGTTTCAGCCCTGGTTCACACTGGTGCGTTTTGACATGCGATTTGCCATGTCAAATTGCATGTCAAAACAGCGGTATTTGCCGCAAATTGCCGGCAATGGCACCGTCCTAATTTCAAAAAGTAGTTTCTGTACTACTTTTTTGCGATTTTGGCCCGCGATTTACATTGACATCTGTGCAAAAACCTGCACAGATGTCCCTGTAATTGCAGCCAAAATCGGGACTGACCAGCGGGAGTGAAATCGTGCAAGTTCAGCTGAACTCGCACGGCTTCACTCTCGCAGCCCAATGTGAACCTGGGCTCAATATGATTCCTGGCATCTGTCTGTTGCAACAAGTATGGGTTAGACCTCCACATTGGAGTTGTGGTGTTAGCCACAGAGTCCTCTAAAGAAAGGGTAATGGAAACGTGGTCTGACCACGTTATCGTATTGCTGGAAGTGGCTGATACTTTAGATTTGGTTGGTTTGGTCCACTAGGAATAAATCAATTCGGGAGTATGCTCCGTGCGGCGAAGAGAAAAAGTAAAGTCTTTTTCGCCTGCATGTAGGCACCTCCAGGCATCAAATACGTCTCTGTTGTGGATTAAAGCCAAAAGTGATGGACTTGTATGTTTGACGCCAGAGGATGAGTCCATACTTGGATCCGGTGTTGCGTTGAAATCACCACACAGAACCAACCTTCCCTTTTGGTGATTAGTCACCTTACGCATCAGTTTATGGAAAAAGCGGACTTGGCGCTGATTTGGTGAGTAAACCAATGTGGTGGAATTGAGGTTGCACACTAGAATAAGGTAACGGCCTCTGGAGTCCACAACAGTCTTGTGTAGAGTAAATGCCACCGTGTCTCTTATAGCCGTAAGGAACCCTTTTGTTTTGTTATGAGCGTTAGCTGTGAAAACATGAGGAAAGCTTCTGTGGGAGCAAATGGGTGGGGATGCGCAGAAAAGTGTGTTTCCTGGGCACATAAAATGTCAGCTTTGTTGGAAAGAGCTTCCTTCCACATGGATTTTCTCTTAGCTGGATGATTAAGGCCTTTAGAATTAATAGAGATGATTTTCATTCCCATTTTGGAGGTATTAGTGCGTTTGATAGAGATTGATAAAGTGGTAACATTATTGAGGTAATGTCTCCATCACGTGGCCTGTTTAGGTATGACGTGTAATAAGTACTTTGTGTTAAAAGGAGCTTTGCAATGTACTCACTGTTGGTTGAGGGTGTGAATTTCATCTAGGTTGCTGTGAAAGGCCTGAGTAGACATCTTCCTTCCTCGGTTACCGTGTGGAGAGTTCTGTTTCTTTTGTAGGCACTGAGTATAACGACTGTAACAACACTTGAGAATGGAGAAAAGAGAACATAGTGTGGGGGGGTTAGCTCGGCAGCGGGTGTGTGTGATCCCCTGGATGGGCTCCCCACACAAAAACAGGCCCAGCAGACGGAGGTTGTGGTTTTCAAGATCAAAAAGGTGCGGTTTATTTCTCTATTTACAGTGACAAAAAAACACAGCAAAGCAAAAAGAAACATAAACAAAATAAACCCTGGTCAGCTTGACCTCTGACTAAACATGCAGGTTTCCTAACTAACAACTGGGATCAGCCTGGTGCTGTCCTAGTCCCTAAGTCCCTGGTTTAGTAAATGTCCAAACAAATAGCCACACAGGCTTTGTCTCACCGCACAGGGGTTCACTCTCCCTAGACAGTCCACACAGGTCTGGTTCCAGGCATGAGCAAACACCTAATGAAGCTGGGAGTTTTTATAGAGGCCTTAAACGAGCTGACAAGCTTCAGCTGGTCTCATCAACTCCCTGCCTGCACGACACCCAGCACTCTCCCTAGAGGTATGAATCATCCATGAGCCCACTAGCCTCAGCTGGGCTTCATCAACTCCCTCCCTAGTTGTATAAGTTGGCATAAAGCCTGAATCTGGGAGAAATATATCTACCCCCCTGGATGCAACCAGGTGACTTTACCTTCCTGCTGTCACATACCCCCCCCTCTTGTTTTAACCTTGGGGTTGGAACACCAGCAATCAGGCATTCATGTACTCGAGACAAAGCATCCACATTCCCCATTTGAACGCCAGGGCGATGCTTTACTGTGAAGTTGAATTCCTGTAGGGCCAGGAACCACCTATTCACTCTTCTATTTGTCTCCTTGTTTTGAGCCATCCACTTTAACGGAGCGTGATCCGTAACCATGTCAAAGTGCCTACCTAGCAGATAGTACCGAAGGGAATCTAGAGCCCACTTCACCGCTAAACACTCCTTTTCAACCGTGGCGTAATTTACCTCATGGGACTTCAACTTCCTGCTGAGGTAAATGACTGGGTGCTCTTCCCCGTTCCAGACCTGGGACAATACTGCTCCTAACCCCACATCTGACGCATCACTTTGTACGACAAAGTCTTTAGAGAAGTCGGGTGAGTACAACACTGGCTGGCTACATAAGGCTTGTTTCAAGAATTGGAATGCTGCCTCAGCCTCGGGGGTCCATTTAATCATGACCGACCCTTTCCCTTTCGTCAGGTTGGTTAGGGGCACAGCCTTAGAAGCAAAGTGGGGAATGAAGCGCCGATAATAACCCGCGATTCCCAGAAAGGCCCGTACCTGCTTCTTGCTGTTGGGACGTGGCCAACTCTGGATGGCCTCGACTTTGTTGAGTTGGGGTTTTATTACTCCCCTGCCAATGGTGTACCCAAGATATTTGGCCTCCTCCTGCCCAATGGTACACTTCTTGGGGTTAGCCGTAAACCCCGCTTCCCGGATAGAGTCTAGGACTGCTTGCACTTTTGGCAGATGTGAGGCCCAATCTGTGCTATGGACAATTACGTCATCCAGGTAAGCCGCAGCATACTTCCGATGGGGCCTCAGTATCTGGTCCATTTTCCGCTGGAATGTGGCCGGCGCATTCTGTAACCCGAACGGCATTCTCTTATATTGGAACGCCCCGTCTGGGGTTACAAATGCGGTTTTCTCTTTGGCCGACTTGGCCAGGGGAATTTGCCAATACCCTTTTGTGAGGTCAAGAGTCGTCATGTATCGGGCTGTTCCCAGCCGGTCGATCAACTCATCTATACGTGGCATGGGGTAGGTGTCAAATTTTGTAACTTTGTTCAACTGACGAAAATCGTTACAAAATCGCCAGCTCCCATCCGGTTTAGGCACCAACACAATGGGACTAGACCAATCACTTTGGGACTCCTCTATCACCCCTAAGTTCAGCATTTTCTGTACTTCCTCCCGTATTGCCTCCCGTCGGGCCTCTGGGATCCGATAGGGTTTTAACTTCACCCTTTCACCGGGCGGGGTAATAATATCATGCTCTACCCCAGATGTTTGTCCCGGCAGCTCAGAGAACACCTCCTTGTTGCGAAGCACAAACTCCTTCACCTCCTGTTGTTGGGGTTGTGACAAGGTGGCTGCTATTCCAACCTCCGGAATCACGCAACCAGTTTGAGCTGGTGACCAAGTTTCTGCGACTAGGGACTCTCTATCCCTCCAGGCTTTCAACAGATTAACGTGATAGATCTGTTCGGGCTTTCGCCTTCCTGGTTGTCTGACCTTGTAATTCACTTCGCTCACTTTTTCCATTATCTCGTAGGGGCCTTGCCATTTGGCAAGGAATTTACTTTCAACCGTAGGGACAAGTACCAATATCCTATCCCCCGGGGAAAAGGTACGGGTCTTGGCTCCACGGTTGTACACTCTCTGCTGTGCCAACTGCGCTTGGGCCAAATGTTCCTTCACGATGGGCATTACCTGTGCAATTCTATCTTGCATCAGGGCGACATGCTCAATCACACTCCTGTGGGGAGAACTCTCACTTTCCCAAGTTTCCTTGGCAATATCCAACAGTCCTCTTGGGTGTCTCCCATACAGTAACTCAAAGGGGGAGAATCCCGTAGAGGATTGGGGCACCTCCCTAATAGCAAACATCAAATAAGGAAGTAGACAGTCCCAATCCTTTCCATCTCTATCCACCACTTTCTTCAACATTTGTTTTAGGGTTTTGTTGAATCTTTCAACCAGCCCATCGGTTTGGGGGTGATACACAGACGTACGCAATTGCGTCACTTTGAACAATTTACACAGCTCTTTCATAACCCGGGACATAAAGGGTGTACCTTGGTCCGTAAGCAGTTCTTTACAAATACCCACCCGGCTAAAAACAAGAGATAGCTCTTTGGCTATGGTTTTGGCCGAGGTATTTCGGAGAGGGATCGCTTCTGGATAACGGGTGGCATAGTCCATTATAACTAATATGTACTGGTGCCCCCTAGCGGACTTGATTATAGGACCTACCAAATCCATTGCGACCCTCTCAAACGGGACCTCAATGATGGGTAGAGGGACCAGCGGGCTACGGAAATGTGGCATCGGGGCCGACCTCTGACACACAGGGCAGGAGGAACAATAGTTTTCTATGTCCTTCATCACCCCAGGCCAATAGAATCTCTGTAATACCCTCTCTCGGGTTTTCTCTGTCCCCAGATGACCTCCAAGAATGTGCCCATGGGCCAACTCCAACACCAACTTCCTGTAAGGTTTGGGCACCACAAGCTGCTCCACGGTTTCTTCTGCCCTTTTTGCCACCCGATACAGTAGGTCCTTCTCTACGCTGAAGTATGGGTAAGTGCAGGTATTATCTGGGTTCACTAACTCGCCATCTATTTCCACTACGTTTTCCCGTGCCTTTATTAGGGCGGGGTCTTTTAACTGTTCTGTGGCAAAATTTTCCCTGTGAACCTCAAGATCAGAAAACTCCACAGACGGTAGGTTTTCGTCTGAGGAGGTGGGCTCCTCTCCAGTTTCTTGAGTCTCGCCTGCCAATACTGAGAAGGGAAATTCTGGAGAGTCCTCACCACTCTCAGAGGAGTTCTGGCTATCACCTTCCTGGTACATAGGGGCACCAGTGGGGGGCTCAGGATCATCCCACAGTTCCCAGAACTTCGGAAAATCCCTTCCCACAATGGCATCATGCGGTAATTGAGATACTAACCCCACTGGATGAGAGAGGGTACCTTTGGGGGTCTTGAAACACACTGTGGTCACTGGATACTCTCGGGTGTCCCCATGCACACAAATCACAGCTACCTTGCTATTCCCAGAGACCTCTGTTTTAACTAATTCAGCCTTTATCAGGGTCACAAGGCTACCTGAATCCAGTAATACCACAACATTTCTACCATTAATACACATTTTGCATAAATGTTTCTCAGTTCCCCGAATGGCAGTGCATGCGACTGTCGCACACAGCGACTGACGTCTGTCCGTCAGAAAGTCACATTGCATGGGTTCCTCCACAACCGGGCAATTTGCTGCAATATGTCCCGCTTGCCGGCAGCGGTAGCAAACAATCCATTTGGCTGCCTCTTGAGCCCCTGACTTCCCAGGCTGTTCTCGCCAAACTTTGGGTAGAGCTCCCACCCTCTCACTCTCTCCACCCTCACCCCTTGGAATCCTCTTATCCGCCCCTGGGGATGGTCTGGTCTTAGGGTGGAAAGTCCGAGAGTCTCTGGAAGAGGCCGTCAGGTTCTCTGTAGCCAAGTATTTCTCTACACGATCCACAAGACCACCGGCCGTCTCTGGGTCTCCATGGCTTACCCACTTTTGGATGGCAGTAGGAAGAGCTCTCAAAAACCGATCCATTACAACACGTTCCACAATCTCTGGTGCGGACAAAGTCTCTGGCTGTAGCCACTTCCTGCTCAGGTGAATGAGATCATACATTTGAGACCTGGGGGGTTTTCCAAGCTGGAAAATCCAGTTATGCACACGCTGAGCCCGGACAGCCAGGGTGACACCCAGCCTTGCCAATATTTCAGCTTTTAGCATCACATAGTCTTTTGCTTGGTCAGGCTCTAGGTCATAGTAAGCCTTCTGCGATTCACCAGTTAACAGAGGAGCCACCAGTCCAGCCCACTGCTCCTCAGGCCACTTTTCTCTTTCAGCAGTCCTTTCAAATGTGGTCAAAAATACCTCTGGATCATCCTCTCCAGTCATTTTTGTCAATAAACGACTCACCCCAAAGGACGCGGTATTAGTGGGACGGCTTTCCTCACTGGTCTGCGGACGTTGCTGCATTACTGCTTCCATTTGTTGTAGTCTCTGCTCTTGCTTCTGTAACAGGTCTATGAAGCGGGCCTCAGATTGCTGCTGGGCTTGTTGCTGAGCTTCCAGACTCTGTTGGTGAGCTTGCTGCTGGGCTGCAAGGCTCTGTTGATGAGCTTGCTGCTGGGCTGCGAAGCTCTGTTGTTGAGCTGCAAGGCTCTTTTGCAAACCTGCATTTGTCTGCTGTTGATTGGCATTTGCTAGAGCCAGCTGTTTCAGTATCTCCTCCATGCTGGCTTAAAAAAAAACTGCCACTGGTTCTCCACCAACTGTGGGGGGGTTAGCTCGGCAGCGGGTGTGTGTGATCCCCTGGATGGGCTCCCCACACAAAAACAGGCCCAGCAGACGGAGGTTGTGGTTTTCAAGATCAAAAAGGTGCGGTTTATTTCTCTATTTACAGTGACAAAAAAACACAGCAAAGCAAAAAGAAACATAAACAAAATAAACCCTGGTCAGCTTGACCTCTGACTAAACATGCAGGTTTCCTAACTAACAACTGGGATCAGCCTGGTGCTGTCCTAGTCCCTAAGTCCCTGGTTTAGTAAATGTCCAAACAAATAGCCACACAGGCTTTGTCTCACCGCACAGGGGTTCACTCTCCCTAGACAGTCCACACAGGTCTGGTTCCAGGCATGAGCAAACACCTAATGAAGCTGGGAGTTTTTATAGAGGCCTTAAACGAGCTGACAAGCTTCAGCTGGTCTCATCAACTCCCTGCCTGCACGACACCCAGCACTCTCCCTAGAGGTATGAATCATCCATGAGCCCACTAGCCTCAGCTGGGCTTCATCAACTCCCTCCCTAGTTGTATAAGTTGGCATAAAGCCTGAATCTGGGAGAAATATATCTACCCCCCTGAATGCAACCAGGTGACTTTACCTTCCTGCTGTCACAATAGGAACACAAAAATAAAAAAAATTGAACATCCATATAACTGGTATAATAACAACATGTTCAAGGGGTGACCCTTAAAAGTAACAACTTTGGAAAAGAATACCCGTATGCAGCGTTAAGCTGCTCAAGTTAGGAGAAGGGTGAGTCCAAACCTACAGGCTCTCCTGGTCCTAGATTGCCTTCCAGGGAATAGTATTAGTAAAATTGCCCTTTCGGGTTTAACTGTGCGATTTGACGTTTTTATTAGTGACCCTTTTCCACTCGGATCAGCCTGTCTCATTGGTCTGGTGATGTTCAGGACATCTAAGTCCTCAGGAAGGATCTTCCACTCCTCCAGAAGAGAGATGCTCTTTTCCAGCGACTCTACAATATGCGTGCTGCCATCCCTTGTGATAGACAATTTAGTGGGATATCCCCACCTGTATATGATTTTGTGGTTCATGAGCAGTTCAGTGATGGTGTTTAAGTTTTTCAGTTTTTGCAAGGTGTAAAGGGATAAGTCAGCAAAAAAATGTAGGTTCTGATACTGTGAGGGAATTTTGCTATTTTTTGCGCATTGCTGCCATCAACTGCTCTTTTGCGTAACAGAAATGGAGATGCAGGATTACATCTCTGGGAACCTGCTCGGGTAGGTATGACGGTTTGGGTAACCAATGAATTTTGTCAATAGTGAACTCTAGGTCAGAGAGATCAGGGAGGGGCACCTTATTTTCATATTGTCCCTTCTACTCCTGTCCTCAATGTCTGCGAGCTTAGCCTTTATCCACTCCATTTCCCCCTCTCTTTCCTCATGAGAATCCACCAGATCATTAATGGTCGAGGCATACTCCCCCATCTTGTGCTTAATATGCTCCACTCTGGTTTCCACTGCCTGAATGTCATTGTGAAATCTGTGCATACACTGCATCATGTCAGACTGCAATGAGCTACGCAGGGACAGTAGCATATCCTTTAATACTGTGTCCATCACAGGTTGGTGAGCAGTGGGGAAGGATTCAAAAGAATCTGGGAGCTCACGTGTGTCATCCCCAGAGTCAGTGACAGGGCTTGCTGCAGGGATGGATCCCTCTCCATCCATTCTGAATTTAGCTTTGGCCGGGCTGCCAGAGGCTGGAGAGGGAGAGAGGGACTGTTAGCGGAGCCTTTTTGCTGAGTCATCCTGCCCGATTTAGGTGGTTTGCCTTGCGGTCTAGCTACAGGGGTGGATGATGGCCCGGCGCCATCTTGCCTACCTCCTTGTTGTTGTAGAAAGAAGAAGTTCATTAACCGCTGCAGCTTCCTTAGTTCCTTGCTCTTTCTAGACATGCTCCTGGGGTTCTCCAGGGCCAGATCGCCTGAAGGAGCAGGTGAAAATGTTACCTGGTGGGTCGTTTTGTGCCGCTGTATCACTGTTATCACAGGAGCTCCGGATCTATGCTACCATCCGGCTCTTTAGCAAGCCACGCCCCATTTACACTAATTTTAATTTGGAGGGGCAGCTGGACTGGGGCTAGCCTAAATTCTGTTTGCTATTGTTTTCTGCAGTATTTGTGTTTCCTCTAAGCCTAGGGCATTGTGTGCTTTTTGCCTACTGTTTGGAAATGTCCTCCATCTCCAGTAGATAGAGCAAAAGATAAAATGTTAGGGGTTCTGAGTATTTACTTCACCCAGCATTTACTAGGGAGGTTGTTGATAATCATGAGGGCTGGAGAAGGAGATAAATATATACAAAGAGCCCTTCTGGAAGATAATTTGCCTCTCAGGCTTGGCCTGAAGAGGATGCCGGTATAAGAGCTCTTTCTATATTCTCCCAGGTCTGCTGCCTGGAGAGGGTGTGAGGAGTTCAAAGACCCTTTACCTCCCAGACCTGTTGCCTGTGGAGGAAACTGTTCCAGTGCCATATCTCTCTGCATATGTCTAATATGTCCACTGCTGGGACAGACATATAGCTTTACATTCATCAAAACTCATGCTCCTTTCTGGCTAAAAAGCACTAGCCCTAGCATGAACCTATTATGAACAGGTCTATGCTAGGGCCTGGAAAACAAGAAGGTAGGAGCACTTTCAGAAATCAAAGATTGCTCAGTCCATTGCCAATTTTGTTTAAAAATCATAAAACCTCTACCAGCCTTTGAGAAGGACTTGACATATTTCCAGGCAGAGAGAATTAATTGCTGCTATGTGTTAAGTAGCCTGTAAACCCTTGCCTTCTCTTCACTTGACTTTGAGCAAATTGCTTCAAGCAAAGGTTAACATAGTTGATTTCAGCCATTCCCTCCCCACTGGAGGGGGGGGGGGTTGGTGAGGGAATTGGGGTGATAGACAGTGCACTGAGTTAAAGTTTGGAGGAGTCTGTCAAACCCAAAGGCTCATTAGGAGGTCTTCAGAATAGTACAAAAGCTCAGCCAATCAGCCAAAACTCAGCTGGATAGTAACATATTGAAGAAGGATCCTAACAAAATTGAATGAATGTTAGACTAAATTTTGTTTTTGTTTTGCCATACATAGTAGATTTTCTTATGCTTGCAACCAAAATTATTATGTATTTTTATATTCTCTTACCAGATGGGCTATTACAATAACATCACTTCTATTGTACTAACAGGTTTCCCAAATATAAAAAGCATAAAAATTATATTTTTCTTGGTGCTGTTTTTTATATATTGTGTGACTGTTTCTGGAAATCTCTTCATTGTGATTTTATATCATCTGAGTAACACTTCAGTCTCCCATGTACTTCTTCATCACCCAACTATCACTGTTTGATATAATTCTGTCTACAGTTATTCTTCCTAACTTTCTTTATATCATCTTACATGATGGATGTACCATGTCTTTTGCTGGATGTGTCATCCAGTTCTCCTTTTTTGTACATGCTGAGACCTCAGAGTGTTTTCTCCTGACTGTGATGTCCTATGACCGGTATTTGGCCATCTGTAAGCCCCTGCATTACAACTCTATAATGAACCATTTAATTTGCATTAAAATAGTGATTATCATTTGGTTACTAAGTTTCAAAATTACCTTGATTCATTCCATATCTTTGTGCAGTTTATACTACTGTGGACCAAACATCATTCATCACTTCTTCTGTGACTTTGAACCTATACTTGAGCTTTCCTGCTCCGATACTTCATGGATCCATAATCAGACCAATGTATTAGGTTTCATCGGTGCCATAGCACCTTTTATATTAATTGTTATATCCTATATCTATATTGTTTTAACCATCCTCAAAGTTAAATCAATTACAGGAAGACAAAAAGCCTTCACCACCTGCAGCTCTCACCTGACCGTAGTGTGCATTTTTTATGGGACTATAGTCGCTGTGTATTTGTTTCCAACAAAAGGACAACTGGATATTCTGAACAAGGTCCTCTCTCTCTTTTACACAGTAATGACTCCATTGCTTAATCCCATCATATACACCTTCAGGAACAAGGAATTTACAAAAGCTATTGAAAAAATAAAACAATTGTTTTAAATTAAAAATGCAAATGTGATAGAAAAGTAAATATTTAAAAAAATCTGTGCATAAGCATATCCTTGATGTCAGAAGAATGCATAGGTGATATACATTGAATCCTACAGGTAAAGGTATAAATTGAGAAGTCACTGGGATAGAGATGTTGAAACCACATTATGGGGTTAAATAATGGCATTAAGCACCATGTAAAGAAAAGAGCTACTTATTAAAAAAATAATTAAATAGAAGGTAAGTCCACACATCTCCTTACTGAGAGGAGGTGATGTGAAAAGGGGATTTTTAAGTGCCACAAGGAGTACCACACAAATACAATCTGTTCTAAAAACCACACGTTGTATTTATACAAATGTCCTTAAAACGTATATATCAGAACATACAGTGCCTTGTAAAAGTAGTCATACCCTGGAAATTTTTTAACATTTTGTCATGTTACAACCAAAAACGTAAATGTATTTTATTGGAATTTTATGTGATAGACCAACACAAGGTGGCACATAATTGTCAAGTGGAAGAAAAATGATAAATGGCTTTCATTTTTTTTTTTACAAATAAATTTGTGAAATGTGTGGCGTGCATTTATTTTCAGCCCTTTACTCTAATACCCCTAACTACAATCTAGTGGAACCAAATGCCCTCAGAATTCACTCAATTAGTAAATAGAGTCCACCTGTTTGTAATTTATTCTCAGTAAAAGCCTTGGTTCACATTGGTACGAGTTGACATGCAATTTGACATGTCAAAAATCGGCTGCATTTTCCGGCAATTTCCGGCAATGGTACCGTCCTAATCGGTGCGACGCCGCATCTGCGGCGCTGCACCAATTTCAAAAAGTAGTTTCTGTACTACTTTTTGCAATTTCGGGCTGCGATTTACATACAGAAACCTGCACAGATGTCTCTGAAATCGCAGCCGAAATCGGGACTGACAAGCGGGAGCGAAATTGTGCGAGTTCAGCTGAACTTGCACGACTTCATTCCCGCAGCCCAGTGTGAACCTGGGCTAAACAATGTTTGACTCTCGTCCCCAAATCTGCCAACTCCATAATGTCCTCCATATTGTTTCAGATTTTTATTTATGTTTTCCCCTTCCTTTCCCTCCCTTCTTTCCAACGTTTTTTTTTTCTCCTATTGGACATGGTTGTTTTTAGCTATACTATAATAACATAAATAATATAATCTATTTTGATATGTACTATATAGGCTTATGTTTTATGTATTTTGTTGGATTTATGTATTTCTTGTGTTATTTATCAGTATTTTGATTTAATAATATTGAAACATGGATCCTGAGGAAGCCCCTTATTTGGGTGAAAAACGTTCCAGACATATCCGATCCATACGTATTAAAATCACGCTTTGACTGCATGAAATGGTCATAAAATATGTTGATTGTATTTCCTAATATGTTCTGATATATACGTTTTAATGACTTTTGTATAAATAAAACTTGTGGTTTTTAGAACAGATTGTATGTGTGTGGTACTCCTTGTGGCACTTAAAAATCCCATTTTCACATCACCTCCTCTCAGTGAGGAGATGTGTGGACTTACCTTCTACTGACTTCAATTGCATGGGGATAGTGGGAGTTATTTTTTGATTATAGGGTCCCTATTTATTTATATACTTCTTAAAATGAATTTAGATGCTAAACCAATGTGTAACAGTATCAATTAACAACAACACAACTTAATTTCCATTATTTTAAATCAACAATCAAAAAAGTCCATAATTGAATGATTATTCCCAACCACCGTGTCGTTAAATGGTGACACATTCCTTCTTGACATCCAACCAATGTGTTTTCATCAAGTGTGGTAAAAGTGCTCACTCACCAACTATAAATGGCCATAAAAAGACCAAACAAGCTTGGCAGACATAATTCAATGGATAGGATGGACGAGGTCAATTTAATACCTCTTGAACTCCAATGCAATTCCTCTTTTAAAAATAACATAAACCAGAAGCCCAAAGAGATAATAGCCTCATAGTGCAGTAACTTTCATTTAAAATTGGGAAATAATAAAATGATAAAAAAAAATAATATCATTAAATTTAAAAATGCAAATGTGATGGGGGGAGGCATGCATAACATGCTACGAGCCGGACACTTCTGTCAGTAGCTCCACTCTTCCCCGAGGTTCCTGACGCTATTGCAAGACCAGCGAAAGCTCTAACTACCCAGGATTTTAAACACCCTTGTACAAGGGAGCGTCTATATGCCTTCAAGCTGCAAGAAGACCAGTCACCACGTAACTGCTGAATGTCCAGGAACACTACGGCATGGCCCAAGATTGCGCCTACACCCCTTCATCTCCATACCCATAGTCTCTGCTGGAGCCGGAGTCTGAGCCTGTTTCGACCATGGCTACTAGTGAGTACTCTGCTCCCCTTACAAAAGGTGATCTTATTAGCATTCTGGATTATGTATTCTAAATTGGCTGCCAAGTTCTAGTCTGAGCTCCACAAAACAATAAATGCTCTCTCCCAAAAACCGATTGCTCTGGGAACTTACACGGATCGCCTTGAAACAAAGCATGACAAGCTTAGTCTGTCTTTTAATGAGCTGTCTAGGGAGCATGAGTCTCTTTCTACTGCCTTTACACAGCTCTAAGCACAAGTGTAAGATTGGGCACAATAATCTGTGTATTAAAGGGGTTCCAGAAACCGTAGCTGAATTGATCCCAGCCATGCAAAAGTTGTTCTCATCTTTATTGCCTGACCTTGACACCTCAGGTTTTACTTGTGATCGGATTCATAGGACCCTATGCCCCAAACCACCGCCTGATAAACCTCTGAGAGACATTATACTCTGTATGAAGGACTGTCTGTTGAAAGAAGAGATCCTGAGGGCTGCCAGAAATTCCCCTTCTATCTCTCTGGATGGTCATACCCTACAGATTTATCCAGACATCTCTACCACTACACTAGACTGCAGACACAAAATTAAAGAAGTTACATCTGTGTTAGCTGCAGCACGTATCCGCTACCACTGGGGTTTCCTCTTTAAGCAGACGATTCCCTATAATGGGTCCACTTGCATTGCAATCACTTTGCAAAAAAAGCAAAGACATTCTTGTCTAATGGGGCCCTTTGGAACCTAAAGCGGCTCCTCGCCTTCCTTCAGCACCTTGTCTAACATCTATTTGGAACACTCCCTCATCAAGAAGAGATAGAAGGAGAGTTTGTCACGATGCTGGACTTTTTTGTGAGACCTAATTATCTTCCGTTGTGTGCCTAATAGCAGACATTTTTTTTCCCATTCTTTGGTGCCCTCAAACTACAATATGATAGTTGCTATCTGCTGGTTATGGGTGTGTTCCTCTTTTTTTGTATACTTCTCTAGGGAATAGGCAAAAAATTTGTGCAAACATCGTTAAAGTCTATAGGACACGAACGTGAAAAAGCAAAAGTGCTAATTTTAAAGACTTATATGCATGTTAATGCCATAAAAAGTGTATGGGGACCAGCATACTGCCCCAGGGGACATGTATCAAGTTTTAAAAATGTTTTTTCAGGAGCAGTGATTTTAATAATGCTTAAAGTGAAGCAATAAAAATGAAATATTCCTGTAAATATTGTGCCTGGGGAGTCTATTAAGTCTGCCTGTAAAGTAGTACATCTTTCCCATGTTCATTACAGTGCCACAGCAAAATGAAATTTCTAAAGGAAAAAAAGTAATTTAAAACTGCTTGCGGCTGTAATGTCGGATCCCGGCAGTATACATAAAAATCATTGAAAAAAACAGCGTGAGTCCCCCCACCCCAGTCCATTACCAGGCTCTTCAGGTCTGGTATGAATTTTAAGGGGAACACTGCGCCAAAATTTGAAAAAATGGCGTGGGGTCCCGCTCAAATCCATACCAGACCCTTATCTGAGCAAGCAACCTGTCAGGCTGCAGGAAAAGGGGGGGCAAGAGAGCGCCCCCCCTCCTGAACCGTACCAGGCCACATGCCCTCAACCTTTGGGAAGGTGCTTTGGGGTACCCCCAAAACACCTTGTCCCCATGTTGATGGGGACAAGGGCTTCTTCCCCACAACCCTTGTCCAGTGGTTGTGGGGGTCTGCGGGCGGGGGGCTTATCGGAATCTGGAAGCCCCCTTTTAACCACTTCCCTACCACACCATTGCAATATAACGGCCGCAGGAACCCTTTGTCATATGACGTCCTCGGCTTCCCGGCATTGTTTAGAGTGCGCGCGCCGCCGGAAGCACGCGCGCCGCACCCCTCCGGACCCGATGTGCGTGTCTGGTGGCCGCAATGTCCGCCGGGCACCCGGGATTGCTCATCACAGAGTAAACACACAGATCCATGTCCTGTCAGGTGAGAGGAGACCGATCAGTGTGTTCCCAGTATAGAGGAACACCGATCGGTCTCCTCCCCTTGTGAGTTCCCTCCCCTACTGTTAGAATCACTCCCTAGGTAACATATTTAACCCCTTAATCACCCCCTAGTGTTAATCCCTTCCCCGCCAGTGACATTTCTACAGTAATCAGTGCATTTTTTTAGCACTGATCAGTGTATAAATGCCAATGGTCCTAAAAATGTGTCAAAAGTGTCCGATATGTCCGCCGTAGGGTGGCACTCCAGATAAAAATCGCAGATCGCCGCCATTACTAGTAAAAAAAAAAATGCCATAATTCTATCCTCTATTTTGTAGACGCTATAACTTTTGCGCAATCCAACAAAATAAACTCTTATTGCGATTTCTTTTTACCAAAAATATGTAGAAGAATACATATCAGCCTAAACTAAGGAAACATTTTTTTTTTTTAAATTGGGATGTTTATTATAGCACAACGTAATAAATATTGTGTTTTTTTCATAATTGTCTGTCTTTTTTTGTTTATAGCGCAAAAAATAAAAACAGCAGAGGTGATCAAATACCACCAAAAGAAAGCTCTATTTGTGGGAAAAAAATAATCAAATTTAATTTGGGTACAACGTCGCATGACCGCACAATTGTCATTCAAATTGTGACAGCGCTGAAAGCTGAAAATTGGTCTGGGCAGGAAGGGGGTGAAAATGCCCTGTATTGAAGTGGTTAAAAAGGGGACCCCCAGATTCTGCCCCCCTATGTGAATGGGTATCGGGTACATTGTACCCCTAATCATTCACCAAAAAAGTTTCAAAAAAGTAAAAATTACAAGAGACAGTTTTGGACAATTCCTTTATTAAAAAATAAAATGATTTAAAAATGTCCCGCGGTGTCCATTCATCTTTCATCTAAACACAGACAGTCCAGAGAAAAAAAAAAAAGGAAAAACTCTGCCTTCATGGGAGTCGTCCCGCCGACTGCAGCCTTTTCGTGATGACAGCTCTTATATAGCTGAGGGCTGGGCCACGTGGTGAGGTAAATGAATGACCCCGCCCCTTTCTGGTGTCACGTCAGGGCTCATCCCTAGTCTTCTCATATGCCAATATTTTTTTTCTCTATTATGTTCTTACTTAGTTACATGTTTTTATACAGGCATTACAACCTATATTTTTGGCAGGTTTGACCCATGGATGCTGATGTAATGACTCCCCACCTGCCCCTTCCTGTGTGTGTGCCCCTTGGGTGGACTTCTTTAGCCACTCTTTTGTGGCTGATGCTGGTTTGTGTCTCGCACACTTTCTACCTGCGGCCCGCTCAGGTTGGGTCATGTTTGGAACCTTTCGGTCCCTGGTTTGCTTATTTATATTTTAGGTTTAACCTTACCCTAATCTGAATTTATATTGGTATTCAGTTTTCCCTACTGTCTCTCTTTTGGGTTTTTTTTTTTTACTCATGTTAGACAACAGTGTGATTGTATATATGAAGCTTTCCTTTTGATCACTGTTGCTTGTCATACTATGTATAGCTCAATCTAGTATATGGTATGTTGGTTATCTTTATGTAAGGTGGCTGTTCCTCCTCTGCTCATGATACAATTTTTTTGGACCTGGATGGGTTTTCATCTTCTTTTAGTTCTTGTTTTTATGAGGGCTAATAAATTCCCTCAGAGGTTCGGAGGTTTGCCTTTTTAAGTTGTCCTTCTATATAGTCAATAATATTTTTTTTACAGTAGGCCCATATGACCATTTTATGCATATCACATAATGTTCAGGGGTTTAACTCCCCTCATAAGTGTAAGAAAGCATGTATTCACTATAAACAATTAGGAGCTAAGATCCTCATGCTACAGGAAACACATTCTTCAACTACTAGCCATCCACAATTTTTTCATTAATCTTTTAATCTTTCAATCAACCCTATTACACATTGTTTTCCACAAAATGTAGTGGAGTAGCTATCTTTATCGTTTATTGTTAAAGGTTTTTTTGCTGGTCAAGAGGTGACTTTTGACAATCTTTATGCTCCTCATGACTCCCAGGCCTCTTTTTTCACCTCCTATTTTTACATTTTAGATCGTTATTTTTCCCCTCATACTACTTCTTCCAAAGTATTTCCCAAATTACTTACTAGACTCCTTCACACTACCCAACTGGTGGACTCTTGGTGTGCTCATAATGTTGGTGCCAAGGAGTATACATTTTTCTCCCATCCCCATGGTACATTTACCAGATTAGACTACCTTTTCTGTGTGTACACCTATAGTTCTGGCAAACTCTACTAAAGCCCGTATTTATCCATGACCATGGTCAGATCACCAAATGGCTCTGTTTTCCACCAAGCACGTTGGATTGTCTGACACCCCATTTTCATGGCGTATGAACGATTCCCTTCTTTCTGACTTGGTCACTCGCCAAGA
Organism: Rana muscosa; assembly: GCA_029206835.1. Lineage (NCBI taxonomy): Eukaryota > Metazoa > Chordata > Amphibia > Anura > Ranidae > Rana > Rana muscosa. The sequence goes on along the minus strand of CM055118.1, from coordinate 360,394,740 downwards.
AATTGCTCAGATCATTCAGGAGTATTTCCAATTGAATACCACCCCTGATATTTCTATCTTCGCTTTCTGGGCTGCACATAAGTTAGTATTGCGAGGCCGTCTGATCAGTTTAGCAGCGGCTCATAATAAACAACGGTGGCAGACTATATACTCGCTTTTCCAGGGACCTTGAACATCTTTACAAATTGCAGGCACTTAACCCTGTAGATTCCCACCAACAATTGATCTCTCAGAAGAGGCTGGAGCTGGATACCCTTCTATTTGCGAAAACCAAAAAGGCACCTTGCTGGTCAAATGAGAGATTTATTTTACATAGCAACACTTGCTCTACAATGTTTGCCCATAGACTTACCCAATCCCTTCATCCATCTCATGTATACAAGCTTATAGATTCTTCAGGCAGGATTGCTACCTTACCCAAGCAGGATAACAGCATTTTTGAACAATTTTATGCTTCCTTGTTAGCCCCACCTTCTTCCCCTGCTTAGCCTTCTGTCGATTCCTGGCTGGACTCTATCCCCTTACCTACCCTAACACCTGCCTAGAGATCCATGCCTAATGCTTCATGGAGGAAGAAGTGGTCCAGGTTATTAAATCTCCTGAACGATCCACTGCCCCAGGCCCAGATGAGTTTTCCATTGTATATTACTGTATAAACATTATGCCCAAATTCTAGCCCCTAAACTATCATCATTGTTTAACTACATTATGCAAGGTAATACTTTACCTGATAAAATGTTTTTGGCTAACATGTTTCTGCTTCCAAATCCAAATAAAGATCATTTACTCCCCCAAAGTTATAGACCTATATCTGTCATTAACAGTGATTTAAACATTTTTAGTAGGGTCTTGACGGATAGGTTGGCCTCAATTATTTCTACTCTGACCTCTCCTGTACAGTCTGGATGTACCCCTAATAGATTAATCACAGACAATAGAAGGCTTGTTTTTAATGTCATACATGATGCCAATTTATCCTCTAAACAGGTATTATTATTGAGGCATTTGACAGTGTCATCTGGCCCTATTTACATTCTTTTTTTTACACAGATTTGGTTTTAAAGACAAATTCCACCATGGGTTCAATGCATTGTATGACTCCCTTTAAGACCAGAATCTGTACCCCTGGGTGTAACTCAGAGTTCTTCGACTTTATGGCACTGCACCTGGTGAGTTAAGATCCAGGTGAGGGACTGAGCGAATGTCTCGAAGAGCCACGGACTGCTTTTTGAGTCAAAGGTCAGTTTGGTAGCAAAGTAGTATGAATCTCTCCGTATGATGAGTGCCACTGCCACAAGGAAGGTTCAATGGGTAAGAGCATAAAAACATCTGAAATGTCCGCCTTGGGCAGCCATGTGCTTGTGCCTACGCTAATGATGGACTGTATAGATAAGTCAACGGACGCATATTGAGAGAGAACTTTTCAGAAGAAATCGGTGAGTTAAGACTGCAGATGTGGGAGGAATGAGGCGTGGACAAGTCGTACACCAAACATAATTTATTTGAGAATTTGCCCTTGACAAGCTCAATAGGGCTAACTCTCCATGTCTTAAATGGTGACTCAGCAAAAGGGGCCGATAATGAATCCCCGGTCCAGCTCAGTCTGCAACAGATTGTTAATAGTTTGCTCATCAGTGGAGGCTGAGCGGAGGTTCCTGCACTCATGGGTGGTGTGGGATAGGGTGATGAGCCCTGTGTGGAATCTGGAGATATACCCGCACACCAGGAATAGTGCGTATGCAGGTGATGGGTGAAAGCTAAAACTCCAGCAATCGTACGTTCACCCAGCTCAGTCAAGAAGATTTGGGACGCATGAGGGTGCATGTGCTCTGGGGTGAGCTCTATGACAGTTGACACATATGTGGAGCAGTCGGCATTGGTTGAAGCTGCAGGTGCCATAGTTGAAGTTGTTGCCGATAGGTGTCTTGCCTAGTAACTGGACGGGCCATGCCAATTTGTCCACCTGAGGATGTTGCATAGGGGCAGGCATGCCTTGAGTGGCACTAGAGGTAGAGGGGAAGGTCAAGGAATGCCTGGCATCCATGTTAGAGCACCAGTTTGCCGTGTGCATAGAGGACTGGCAAACGGAGCAAAGCGGGAAACGCAGACCCGCAAAGTTTCGGCAGAACAAATCGGCATCCATGATGCTCCAATTCTTACTGGTTTGGAACTGGGCGAGTTTGGCTGCGGCTCTGGCTGCGAATGAGCAGTGCTAGTCGTAAAATGCAGAGACTCCATATTTGTACCCTAAGTCAACCATGGCGTGGAGGTAAAAATCCATCTCTTCCCTCTTGCCGGGCTAAACATGCCGAAGGCCAGCACAAACTCGGCGATTGACAGTTTGTGATTGAGCCTGGGGTCTTTGGCCTTCATAACCACGGACACATCCCCCCTGGCGTAGGGCTTATTCTCGGCCAGATATAGGTCTATAACACCCCCTAAGTTATAGACCTATATCGGTCATTAACAGTGATTTAACTTTTTTTAGTAGGGTCTTGATGGATAGGTTGGCCTTAATTATTTCTACTCTGACCTCTCCTGTACAGTCTGGATGTACCCCTAATAGATTAATCACAGACAATAGAAGGCTTTTTTTTATGTCATACATGATGCCAATTTATCAAATGCAAATATTATGCAAATTCAAAAGCCACGGAACACCTTTAAAAGTCTATGGGACATTAACATGAAAAACCAAAAGTGCTAATTTTAAAGGCTTATATGCAAGTTATTGTCATAAAAAGTGTTTGGGGACCTGGGTCCTGCCCCAGGGGACATGTATCAATGCAAAAAAAGTTTTAAAAATGTCAGTTTTTTTCGGGAGCAGTGATTTTAATAATGCTTAAAGTGAAACAATGAAAATTAAATATTCCTTTAAATATTGTGCCTGGGGGATGTCTATAGTATACCTGTAAAGTGGCACAGTTGTCCCATGTTTAGAACAGTCCCACAGCAAAATGATATTTCTAAAGGAAAAAAAGTCATTTAAAACTGATCGCGGCTGTAATGAATTGTCGGGTCTCGGCAAAATAGATAAAACTCATTGAAAAAAAATGGCATGGGTTCCCCCAGTCCATTACCAGGCCCTTTGGGTATTAAGGGGAACCCCGAACCAAAAAAAAAATTGTGTGGGGGTCCCCCCAAAATCCATACCAGGCCCTTATCCAAACACGCAACCTGGCAGGCCGCAGGAAAAGAGGGGGGACGAGAGAGCGCCACCCCCCTCCTGAACCATACTAGGTCACACGCCCTCAACATTGGTGGATGGGTGCTTTGGGTTGGGGGGGCTCTGGATTTGTCCCAAAGTGCCTCCTGTCTTTTTTTACTATTTTTGACACGTTGTTTGTGAAATGGTAGGTGTACATTACTCCTTACCAATTCACATGGGGGGGCAAGATCTGGGGGTCCCCTTGTTAAAGGGGACTATCAGATTCCGATAAGTCCCCACCCACAGACCCCCACTACCACCGGGCAAGGGTTGTGGGGATGAGGCCCTTGTCCCCGTCAACAGCGCAGAGCCCCCCTGCCCCAAAGCACCCATCCCCCATGTTGAGGGCATGTGTTGAGGGCATGTGGCCTGGATTGGTTGGTTCCCCCCTCTTTTCCTGTGGCCTGCCAGGTTGCGTGCTCCGATAAGGGTCTGGCATGGATTTTGGGGAGACCCCTATGCCATTTTTTTTATTTTGGTGCAGGGTTCCCCTTAAAATCCATACCAGACCTGAAGAGTCTGGTATGGATTTTGGGGGGGACCCCTACGCCATTTTTTTTAATTGGCGCAGGGTTCCCCTTAATGACCATACCAGACCTGAAGGGCCTGGTAATGGATTTTGGGAGGACCCCCACGCAATTTTTTTGTAATTTTGGTTTAGGGTTCCCCTTAATATTCATACCAGACCCAAAGGGCCTGGTAATGGACTGGGGGGGGGAACCCATGCCGTTTTTTTTCAATGAGTTTAATCTATATTGCAGAGACCCGACAATTCATTACAGCCAGGATCAGTTTTAAATGACTTTTCTTCCTTTAGAAATTTAATTTTGGTATGGGACTGTTCTAAACACGGGAAAAATGTGCCACTTTACAGGCATACTATAGACACCCCCCAGGCACAATATTTAAAGAAATATTTCAGTTTTATTGTTTCACTTTATGCATTATTAAAATCACTGCTCCTGAAAAAACGGCCTTTTAAAAAAAAAACATTTTTGCATTGATACATGTCCACTGGGGCAGGACCCGGGTCCCCAAACACTGTTTATGACAATTCCATGCATATTAGCCTTTAAAATAGCACTTTTGATTTTTCATGTTTGTGTCCCATAGACTTTAACGGTGTTCGCTTGTTCAGACTAATTTTTTGCCTGTTCGCAAGTTCTGGTGCGAATAGAACCTGGGGTGGTTTGGCTCATCCTTATTCTGTAGTAGGTGATGTATGGTTGGCCTGCTAATGCCTGCACTGTCAGCAAGCAACTGTTTAGCAACCATGTCTGCGTAATTTGAAGGTGATTTCCTTCAGAAAATAGGTAAGAAAGAAAATGTGACAGTACATAAGTGCCAGACCGGCAGCCCAATTTGTGTATATGATGTATTGAGATGAATAAAGGGTGCTGTAGGTTTATGTGGGAGAGTGTGCCGTGTACAACCCATCTGACTCGTGCCCTGATAGAATAAAGGTCCTGGTTGTGGCCGAGACTAATCTGGCAACCAGGAACCTGAAAAAAAACTGAAAAAGGGTAATATGGAGGTCCAGGTTTAACCTGGTGTGAAGGAGAGCCCTAAGCCTGCCCCCCTTCCTAAAACGTGTCAACCCCCCCCCCCCCCCCCGGGTAAAAGCATGCAAAGCCCTGCATGTGTGTATATATTATTATTATTATTATTATTATTATTATTATTATTATTATCATTATTATACAGGATTACCTATACCTAGGACCTTGGCATGCGGGGATGGGCTTATAGTTGTGCCATTGATTTTGACAGAGAGATGTGCCCCCAGGTTCCCCCAGGGGAAGGGGCACATGGGGGAGGCAAATTTATAAGTTCGCTTTTTGATAGCTTGAGTTTGAGGAAGTAGGGTGACATCCAGACTGGTATATCTGTTAGTAAATTAGTGATTCGTGAGGAGACGGAGGGAGTGAGCTGAGGTGTAGAGAAAAAGATTTGGGTGTCATCAGCGTAGAGGTGGTATTGGAAGCCATGGGAGGCTATCAGCTGATCCAGGGAGGAGGTGTAGATTGAAAATAGGAGCGGTCCAAGAACAGGATATATGTCATATTACCTGCGAGAAAATGTCCAATCTTGTGAAGGATGGAACAACCTGACCTCACTGACCTATGGAGAAGGACAGACAAGAAAACGTGAGTGGCCGGGTAGAGTTCCACTGGAGGCGAGCTTGGAACGCGTGTTGCAAGAAAGTAGCCTCAAAGGTAGGCAAAAACATGCAGTAGATAAAAGTGTAACATGTATGGGGATAACCAAGGCAATGCTGACCGACTGACGTAAATAAATGAGCTGACACTGAAAAGAGATGTGCTGAAGCATGTCGGCGTTTGCAACCTAAGAAGTCGCATGAGTTGTAGGTCTGAATGAGTAGTATGAGTGGCGACTGAGAGCTTGTGGCATAGACAGGGCCGCTGATAGGGCATTACAACCAGCCCTGTTGTACCAGGCCGTGGCCAGCAGGGGGGCCCGAAAATCTTTTAACTTCTAGCTACAAAAAAAAAAAACTAGCTAAATAACTTCAGTTATTAACCCGCACCCACTTGATTACTGATGTATATAAGGACTATATAGTCATTTACTGGGCCCCATCAGGTTAACAGAGGGGCCCAGGAGCTGAAAGCAGAAGAGGGACTTTTTTTTTCATTTTCGGGTGCAGGGATACACACACACACACACGCTGCTCTCAGTATACCTGCTCATTGTATGCCTTCTCCAGCGGATGGATATTACTGTGATTCGGCACCCTTCCCTCAGTAAGTGCTGCAGCCTGAGGGAGAGACGGATCACTGAGGTGGCTGAGACAGACAGAGCAGGAGGAGTAATCTGGACAGCGGCAGTGGTGCACAGGCAAGCAGTGCAGTCCCCTACACACACACACACTGACAGGTCACACAGGCTATTGTAGAATGTGCAGTCCCCTGACTCTCATTGTGTGCTCATGGTCATTATCATTATGATGATCAGAGCACAGCAAGTGCTGTATGGGACTGTTAGTGTAACATACTGTGTGTTACAGACTATAACACAGCACAACAACAACAAAGTCAGCATAAACACATAGCCAAGCTGCATTTTTACTACCCCAAACCACTTCCCTTTGATAACCTTTCACCCAAGCTTTGCAATTAGGTCCTTTTTCACGCAGACCTGATTAAAAGCTCCATGTAGGTTTACAGGTATGAATTGACTTATGTGCATTTAGATCCACCTACCTCCGTGTCTATTCAGGTCAAAAAATAAATAAATGGAAAAGAACATCCTTTTCTATTTTTCCAGACCTAAATGTGACAGACCAGAGGCAGCCTGATGTAAATGGACACAAGTCTGTGGTGTATGCGGACACAAACTGAATGGGCACAGATGTCAAAACACTGACATCTCTCCCATTCAGATCCAGTTATGATTGGTGGGGCGCTGTAAATGTTACATGTTCCAGCTCCTGCCACCAGTCCCCCAGACCCCCCCCGACAGTGTGGTGGCAGAGGCGGAGCCATGGGTGGGGTTGTAGGCGGGGTCAGAGGCAGAGCCATGGGTGGGGTTGTGGGCGGGGTCAAGGGGGGCCCCATCAAGTAGGCTGTATGGGGCCCCATGATTTCTAACAGTGGCCCTGGGCATAGAACTTCGAGAAGGAGGCCGTGTAGCAGAAGCTTGTGGTGCCTGTGAATGAATAATGAGTGGCATGAGTGGCAACTGAGAGCTTGTGGCGGGGACCTCGTGGGGGAAGGCCATTTTGCAGAAGCTCGTGGATCCTGTAAACAGATAATGAGTGGTATGAGCAGCAACTGAGAGCTTGTGGCAGGAACCTCATGGGGCAGGACATGGTTTCAGCAATCCATGTCCTTAGTCTGCTTGTCTTCAGAAAACTGTTTGCGGGCTTTCGTGTGCATCATCTTTAGAAGAGGCTTCCTTATCGGACGACAGCCACGCAGACCGATTTGATGCAGTGTGTGGCGTATGGTCTGAGCATTGACAGGCTGACCCCCCACCCCTTCAACCTCTGCAGCAATGCTGGCAGCACTCATATGTTTATTTACCAAAGACAACCTCTGGATATGACGCTGAGCACGTGCACTCAACTTCTTTGGGCGACCATGGCGAGGCCTGTTCTGAGTGGAACCTGTCCTGTTGAACCGCTGTATGGTCTTGGCAGCTTAGTTTCAGGGTCTTGACAATCTTATTATAGCCATCTTTATGTAGAGCAACAATTCTTTTTTTTTCAGATCTTCAGAGAGTTCTTTGCCATGAGGTGCCATGTTGAACTTCCAGTGACCATTATGAGAGAGTGGGAGCGATAACAGCAAATTTAATACACCTGCTCCCCATTCACGCCTGAGACCTTGTGACACTAATGAGTCACATGACACCGGGGAGGGAAAATGGCTAATTGGGCCCAATTTGGACATTTTCACTTAGGGGTGTACTCACTTTTGTTTCCAGCGGTTCAGACATTAATGGCTGTGAGTTGAGTTATTTTGAGGGGACAGCAAATTGACTGTTATACAAGCTTGTACATTCACTACTTTACATTGTAGCAAAGTGTTATTCCTTCAGTATTGTCACATGAAAAGATATAATAAAATATTTACAACAATGTGAGGGGTGTACTCACTTTTGTATATATATATATATTAACCACTTAACCTCCCTGGCGGTATGATTCTTTCTGGAATTATGTACCAAAAGCGGTACAATTATTTTGCATGGAAATTTGGTGTTATGTATTGTAGGCCTGCAATTCTTAGTTATTACTTACTTAAATCTGTCCAAACAAGAGTCCAGTAGACATCCCGGGTATGATAAAGTTTGAAACACAAAATCGGAGCGCATGCGCGGAGCCCGGAAGATGGCTGCTTGAGCCAGGAGCTCCTCACCACCCCAGCCCAGCGGCGCCTGTAAGTCGGGAAAAAACAGTCTGTGAGTGGAGCCACCGACACCCGAGGCACCCCCAGACACCCTGGCACCCTCCCATATACTCAGTGCCTTGAAAGAAATAATTTTAAAGCCACATACACCCTTTTAAAATCCAGCCGAAAAATCCAAGATGGCGTCTGTGGAGCAGCTAATTGCCAGCGGAGCTGAGGTGATTTCAGAAAGCGGGAGACTGACAGAGCAAGCAACCCTGCAATATTCCCCACTGGTTCATGAGAGCTCCCAGCTGAACTTGTCCCCTTCTCCAATACCCACAGAATCTCTGAGGGGAAAAATTCTGGAGAACTATGCCATACCCCCTATGGGGCCTATTACTGTGAGCCAGGATGGCTCTTTTTCTGTCAGCTCAGTGGCTGCAGCCTCTGCATTTTCTGTGACTGACTTATATCAGGCTCTGGCTGAACTCCTTAATAGGGGGCTCTCACAAACGGCAGCTAAAATTACAGGGGAGTTAAAAGCTGATTTTCAGAATTTGGGGACCAGAATTGAAAATATTGAAAATAAGCTTGACCAAACAGTGTCCGGCACGAGCCAGAATTCAGAACAAGAACAATTGGATGTGGCCATGAATAAGATCGACGATTTGGAAAACAGGTCCAGGAGATATAATGTCCGCGTATCAGAGGTCTTCCAGAATCCATCACTGACATCCCAGCTGCAGCACAAAATGTAATTCGAACCCTTATCCTGGATATTCCACAACACCGCCTAGAAATGGATAGAGCCCATAGGGCCCTGGGACCCCCCAGAAAGGACGGCTTACCGAGAGACATAATAGCTAAACCCCACTTTTACGCAGTAAAGGAAGAAGTTATGAGAAAGGCACGTAACATGTCTAATGTTCAGTGTCAGGGTCATCCTGTCCAAATATACGCGGACCCTTCTACTATGCACCGCAGACGATCTCTGAAGCCTCTACTCCTAGCCCTAATTCAAAAGGATATAAAATATAAGTGGGCATTTACATTCGCAGTGAAATTTACAGATAAAGGGAAGAATTACTTTTCCACTTTTCCTGATGGTGAAAGACTGTTACTGAACCTCAAGACAATCTCTCAAGAAGCTGACATGGACACTTCTCGTAGCGTTCCAAAATGCTTCCAAGAGACCGACTCCTACCAGCCCTCAATCACCGCTGTGGACCAGGTCAAGGTCCAAGAAGGCTAAGGACAATGGTCCCACTTGATCGGGTCCCAGCTGATATACCTTGTCACGTACACATAGAACCTTCAGGGTACCTGGATGGATCTATACTAGGGAACTAGAATGTCTTTCAAGTTTATTATCATCAATTATTCGGTTGCTGTAATCATTGTCCTTTTCTTTTTTTTCTTTTTTTTTTCTTTTTTTTTTTTATCTCCTGAGAGGATCTTCATCCTATGGGGTACTTTCCCCACTTTTGAATGACAGGGCCCTCACTCCTCGGTCTCCTTTGGGAGGGAGGACTGAGGGACCCTCATGACAGACCTAGTTCTGGTGGGTCTGGTCAACAATTTTTTTTGTCTTACTTCAAGTTCCTGCATTGCAGATTGTTTTTTAAAAACTCAACTTTTTTTTTTTTTTTCAGGGGCACCCTGGCTGGGGTGGGCCCCATGTGCTTCCACCTTTCCCTCGAGACTCCTAGAAGGCTTTGGGGGAAAGGTAGCCTATTCCCTTGGGAATGGGCCTTACCTGTTCTACCTTGGTAGTGGTTCTGGGGGGCGTCTTCCCTCCCCAAGAACGTTTTTATTTTTTATGTTTTTTGTGTTTTTTGCATTTTTTTTTCATTTTTTTGTCCAAGAGACTTCCTTTTTTTTTTTTTCGACTTTTTCAGATCTTTTCTATCCTTTTCTGTTTCTGGTCTCTATATCATGTGCCTAACCTTCCCTTGTTTTACAGCTTCCAATGGTCACGCGTACAACGTGGTCTCCCAGCAGCCAGATGTCCGGCTGGACTACCTGCAGGACCCGGAGAACAGAAATTGTTGAGGGGTAAGTGACGTCGATGACAAACACAGCACCTTTCCTGACTCCCATGGCTAATCCTATGCAGAGCTCACTCAAAATAGCCTCACATAATGTTCAGGGCATGAACTCCCCCATTAAAAGGCAAAAAATGTTTGATTTTTATAAATCTCTTGGTATTGACATTCTCATGATTCAAGAAACCCATTTTCCTAGGCAGTACAATCCCAAATACATACACCCCCAATTCCCCCAATTCTTTTTGGCCAGTGCCAACAATAAAACAAAAGGAGCTGCTATTTTTATTTCCAAATCCTGTCACTTTGACTACGTATCTGAATTTAAATATCCGGAGGGTAGATTTATCTTAGTTAAGGGCACAATAGAGGGTAATTTGTACTCCCTGATCTCATACTATTCCCCCAACTCTGGGCAAGATACGTTTTTCCGTCTCATCTTGGACACCCTATCTCCCTTGTTGGAAGGCACAGTCGTTTGGGGGGGGGGATTCCAATGCGGCTTTCGACCAGGGGTTGGATAAATTCAAACCCCCATTTGCCCAACTCACCAGACCCACTAGGATAAGTCTAAAAATAGCCAAGTTACTACATGAAAGAGGATTAGCGGATGTCTGGCGAGAATCTAACCCTTCACTGAGAGACTTTACCCATTATTCCCACCCGCACAACACCTATGCCAGGATTAACCATATCCTGGTTCCTCCTTATATACTCACGGCGGTAATTAAATCCCAAATCAAAGACACTGTACTGTCTGACCACTCCATGGTGATCATGTCCATTCGCACTATGGCCGGTATGGCAAAGAGGGGTCATTGGAGATTGAATGAGTCCATACTCTCCAACCCGACCACAACGGCAGAAATTGATAACGCACTTCAAGAATACTTCTGCCTGAATAATGTAGAGGGTACCTCCGCTGAAACCCTGTGGGCTGCCCACAAGGCCTTTATTAGAGGCAAAATTATTCAAATTTCCACACGAATCAAAAAGGAACGTGAAGCGGACATTGAGCGATTGGAGAGGTCATACGGGACCCTGAGAACACAACACAAAAATAATCCATCCCCAACCTTACTGGCTGAAATTGATAAGATGAGACTGGAACTCAATTTAGTTCTCACAACGAAAGTGGAGAGATCTCTCAGACAGGAAATATAGGTAAGATGTTAGCGGCCAAACTGTCCCCTAGAACAAGGATTTATTCCATGCCCATGATCCGCATAGCAGGACAGGAACCCACGGCTAACCCAGAAAAGATTCTTAAGGCATTTCAGACGTTTTACTCCAAACTTTATAGCGCTCCTTCACAACTTCCTAAGGACTCGATGTCCACATTCCTGAATGGCCTACCTATTCCATAGAGACATTCTTGAAACTCCATTTTCGGTAGAGGAGGTGGCGACGGTTATTAAGGATCTCAGAACAGGGTCTGCACCAGGACCTGATGGTTTGTCGGTTCCCTACTATAAGGCATTCACAGACACCCTTATTCCACATTTGACAATTTTTTTTTTTTAAAACTCAAGGTTCCCAATTGGGCACACAACTCAACACCGCTTACATTACAGTTTTACCAAAACCGGATAAAAACCCAGAAGAAGTTTCCAATTACCACCCTGTCTCGCTGATAAATAATGATCTAAAAATACTTACTAAAATTCTTGCTAACCGCCTCTCCTCTTTCATTAATAAATATATCCACAAGGACCAGGTAGGGTTTATACCGGGAAGACAAGGCCCAGATCAAGTGAGAAGGGCGATTGATATTGTCTCCATTTTACAGTCCAACTGGGATGGAGGTCAGAAATAGTGATGAGCCGAACACCCCCAGGTTCGGTTCGCACCAGAACCCGCGAACAGACCGAAAGTTCGCACAAACGTTAGAACCCTATTAAATACAATGGATGCGAACGTTCAAAATCTAAAGTGCTAATTATAATGACTATTATGCATGTTATTTTCCTAAAAAGGGTTTGGGAACCCGGGTTCTGCACCAGGGGTCATGTATCAATGCAAAAAGAAGTTTTAAAAACGGCCGCTTTTCGGGAGCAGTCATTTTAATGATGCATAAAGTGAAAAAAAAAAGTCAAATATTCCTTTAAATATCGTACCTGGGGGGTGTCTAAAGTATGCCTGTGAAGTGCCACGTGTTTCCCGTGTTTAGAACTGTCCCTGCACAAAATTACATTTCTAAAGGAAAAAAAGCCATTTAAAACTGCTTGCGGCTTTAATGTAATGTCTGGTCCCGGTAATATGGATGAAAATCTTTAAGAAAAATGACATAGCTACCCCATCACCCCCCCCCCACCCCAGCCCATTACCAGCCCCTTTGGGTCTTGTATGGATATTAAGGGGAACTCCGCACACAAAAGAAAAAAGGCCCTATATACTCTGAACAGCCGTATACAGGCGGTGCAGACAAGACAGGGACTGTAGGTTTGTTCTTATGTAGAATCTGTTTGTAATTTTGAACAGGTACATTGTTTAAGTGTAGCTCCAGCCAAAAAATCTATTTTTAAGCTTTTTGGAAAACATAGGGAAGGGTTATCACCCCTGTAACATTTGTTTTGCTGTCTGTGCAGTGTGCACCTGTTCAGAACAGTTCACCTCACTTTCCGTCCTAATGACAAATGTTTTTTGAAAATTTGGGTTTTTTATTGAAACAAGAATTGGTGATAAAGCATCAGTGGAGAGGAGACACTTTTTTTCCCATATTAACTCTTACAGGAGAGAATTTGCCTTCCTAGGGGTAGATTTCCTCTCACTTCCTGTATCCTTCCGTTTGCAAGGAGGAGTCGTTTGTAAGTTGGATGTTTGAAAGTAGGGGCCTGCCGTATATACTCTGCTGAAATTTGCCCCTTACATGTTGGCGTTGCCACAACACTGTGAGCCCTCACAGTTACTCTTGGTGGGCGCATGAATGGGCCCTGCTGTGAATTATTAGATCAAGAATTGTAATTGCATGCCCCTGTTGAACAGGGGCTGAAAAAATGGGCCTTTGGTGGTGGTGGTGTTGACACAACACTGTAAGGCCTCACAGTTACTCTTGGTGGGCGCAGGAATGGGCCCTGCTGTGAATTATTAGATCAAGAATTGTAATTACATGCCCCTGTTGAACAGGGGCAGAAAAATTGGGCCTTAGGTACTGGTGCCACAACACTGCAACCCCTCACAGATACTGTACTTGGAGCACAGCAATGAGCCCTGTTGCAAAGTATTGCATCAAAAATTGTAATTACACGCCCCTGTTAAACAGGGGTTGAAAAATTGGGCCTTAGGCACTGGTGCTGGTGCCACGACACTGCAACCTCTCCCAGATACTCTAGTTGGTGTGCAGCAATGAGCCCTGCTGCAAAGCATTGCATAAAAAATTGTAATTACATGCCGCTGTTAAACAGGGGCTGAAAAATTGGGCCTTAGCCACTGGTGCCACGACACTGCAACCTCTCCCAGATACTCTAGTTGGAGTGCAGGAATGAGCCCTGCTGCAAAGCATTGCATAAAAAATTGTAATTACATGCCCCTGTTAAACAGGGGCTGAAAAATTGGGCCTTAGCCACTGGTGGTGGCACCCAGAAACAAAAATGTTCTTCCAAGCTATTATCATCAATCGGATCATTGAGGAGGAGGAGGATAGTCAGTCAATATAACAGGACAGTCACTCGGCATCAGCATCAGTCTTGAAGGGATGTGACATTTGAAAATAAATTAGTCTGTTATATCAGCTTCAGGTGTTTGGTAGCTGGTGGTGATCCAAGACTGGTTCATCTTTATGAAGGTCAGTCGATCAACCGAGTCGGTGGACAGGCGCACCCTGTGATCCGTGACAAATCCTCCAGCAGCACTGAATGTGCGTTCTGAAAGAACGCTGGATGCAGGACAGGCCAGTAGCTCAATTGCATACTGTGCAAGCTCTGGCCAGTGATCCATCCTCAAGATTCAGTAAGCCAGAGGATTTTCGGTGGGGAAGGTGTCCAAGTCTGACCTTGCCCCTAGGTATTCCTGCACCATGTATATCAGACGCTGGCGATGGTTGCTGGAACCAATCATACCTTGGGGCTGCGGACTAAAGAATTGTCTGAACGCATCGGTCAGACGGCCACCTTCCCCACCGCTCCTTCTTTGACTGACCGAAGCCTCAGCAACTCGTTGTCCAGGACCAGGAGTTTGTAACCTCCCAGTCTCTGGGAACGCGTTGCACAGACCTTTCTGCAAGGCCTCCTGGAGTTGTCTCATCCTCTGCTCCCTCTGCGACGGTAAGATAAGGTCCGCAACCTTACCCTTGTACCGTGGATCAAGGAGAGTGGCCAGCCAGTAATGGTCCCTCTACTTGATCCGAAGAATACGAGGATCCTTCCGCAGACTTTGCAGGATCAGGGAGGCCATGCAGCGTAGGTTAGCTGAGGCATTCGGTCCGGAGTCCTCTGGGTCACTAAGGACGACATGATCCGCAGCCACCTCCTCCCAGCCACGTACAAGTCCACTGGTTTCTTGGGACTGTAAATCATCCCTAAAAGACTGCTGCTGATGATGCTGAGTGCCAGCCTCCACCTCCATGCTGACACAATCCTCCTCCTCCTCCTCCTCCTCTTCCTGTGCGATGGGTGGGACAGAAGGAACACTGTCTGGGTAAAGGGGGCCTTGAGAGGCAAGGAAGTCCTCCTCTTCCTGCCTCTGTTCTGCCTCAAGTGCCCTGTCCATTATTCCACGCAGCGTATGTTCCAACAGGTGGACAAGAGGTACAGTGTCACTGATGCATGCACTGTCACTGCTCACCATCCTCGTGGCCTCCTCAAATGTTGCAAGGACAGTTCATGCATCCCTGATCATGCCCCACTGGCGTGGTGAAAAAAAAAAACGAGCTCCCCTGACCCTGTCCTGGTGCCATAGTCGCACAGGTACTCATTGATGGCCCTCTGCTGCGTGTGCAGCCGCTGCAGCATGGCCAACGTTGAGTTCCACCTGGTGGGCATGTCACATATAAGGCAGTTCTTGGGCAGGTTCAACTCCTTTTGCAGCTCAGCCAGGCGAGCACTGGCATTATAAGATCTGCGGAAATGCACACAGACTTTCCTGGCCTGCCTCAGGACATCCTGTAAGCCCGGGTACCTGCCCAAGAACCGCTGCACCACCAGGTTAAGGACGTGAGCCACACAGGGCACATGGGTCAGTTGTCCCTGTCGGAGGGCGGAGAAGAGGTTGGTGCCATTGTCGCAAACCACCATTCCTGGCTTAAGCTGGCGTGGCGTCAACCACCTCTCGGCCTGCCCCTGCAGAGCAGACAGAACCTCTGCCCCAGTGTGGCTCCTGTCCCCCAAACACACCAGCGCAAGCACGGCATGGCATCTTTTTGCCTGCGTACTTGCGTAGCCCCTTGAACGCCTACGGAGCACCGCTGGTTTCGAGGACAAAGCACAGGAAGAGGCCATGGAGGAAGAAGAAGAGGAGGGGGTGGAGGAGAGAGGTGTTTCACAACCAGTAGTAGCATTTTGGAGGCATGGCGGTGGAACAACGTCCAACACTACTGCACCTTGTCCTGCATCCTTCCCAGCTGCCAAAAGAGTGACCCAATGGGCCGTGAAAGATAGGTAACGTCCCTGTCCATGCCTGCTGGACCATGAGTCAGCGGTAATATGCACCTTACCGCTGATCGCCCTGTCCAGCGAGGCCAAGACATTGCCTTCCACATGCCGGTAGAGAGCCGGAATCGCCTTCCGTGAGAAAAAGTGGCGTTTGGGAACCTGCCACTGAGGAACCGCACATTGCACAAACTCACGGAAGGGGGCCGAGTCTACCAACTGAAAAGGCAGCAGTTGAAGCGCTAGCAATTTAGCCAAGCTAGCATTCAACCACTGGGCATGTGGATGGCTGGGAGTGAACTTCTTTCGACGGTCCAGCAGCTGGGGCAGGGAAATTTGCCTGCTAGAATCGGACGTCGGTGTACTGCTAGCAGAGTGCCCGCAAGTACTTGGCTGTGACACACCTAATTCTACACCTTCATTCCTCTCAGTGCAGGTTTCAGAGAGGACTGAAGGTATAGTGGGGTTGGAGATCCCAGCTGATGCGGTGCAAGGAGAGGTCCGCTTTGTTCTTTGGTGTGGGTCTTTAAGGTAGGCTTGCCAACGAGCTGCATGGCAGGTCAACATATGTCTGGTCAAGCTTGTGGTGCCCAAGCGGCTGATGTTTTGGCCACGCGAAATCTGCTTGAGACATATGTTGCAAACAGCAGCTGTGCGATCTGATGTACTCAACTCAAAAAAGGCCCACACCAAAGAACTTTTTGAATAACGGGCAGAGGCAGCGCCCTGCACAGGCGGAGCTCTGCAGTGTGATTCCGTCGGTGTGCTGCCCTTACGCTGGCCCCCCGAGGGCATCCTGCCTCGTTGGAGATGTGCCTCCTCCTCATCCTCCTCCTCCTCCTCTCTCCTATTAGGCACCCACGTGGAGTCAGTGACCTCATCATCCCCTCCCTCCTCATCACTGGAGCCAATCTGGCAGTATGCTGCAGCTGCTGGAACATGACTGCCAGATTGGTGTCCTTTTTGAGCATCCCCTCTCTCTGCTCTCACGCTACTGCCTTCTTCCAGCTGGGTATCATCATCAGACCCTTCGAAACGCTGGGCATCCTCCTGGAGCATGTACCCAACAGTGTGCTCAAACAGTTCGGGGGACTCCTCAGGAGGAGGACATGGTGGGTCTAGGGAAGGAGTGACTGATGATGACATTGATACCAGGGAAGAGGACGCTTTGGCAGCTGCTTTGCCAGTACCCTGAGCCTGGGTGAGAGAGGATGAGGAGGATGAGGAGGGCTTGGTCATCCACTCTACCAAGTCTTCGGCATGATGCGGCTCAACACGTCCAGCTGCCGAAAAGAAGGACAAGCATGTCCCATGGCCACGTGCTGATGGCGATGCACCGCGTCCACGACCAGCACTGTTGTCTCTAGACACAGAGCCTGCTTGCCCTCTTTTATTGGCTCCTGACTGTCTGCCTCTCCTTGTTTGCCTTCCAGACATTCTAATGGCCTGCAGGGAGATGGGAAAACCAGCAATAAGGCCTAGCTTCAGGAGTATATTTTGCAGGAATCACACTACGCCTGCTGTAAGTGCTGCAAATGCCTGTTGGTGTAACACACCAGGAAAACACAGCAATACGGGCTAGCTTCAGGTGTATAATGTGCAGGAGGCACACTCCGCCCGCTGTAAGTGCTGCAAATGTCTGTTAGTGTAACACACCAGGAAAACACAGCAATAAGGCCTAGCTTCAGGAGTATATTTTGCAGGAATCACACTACGCCTGCTGTAAGTGCTGCAAATGCCTGTTAGTGTAACACACTAGGAAAACACAGCAATAAGGCCTAGCTTCAGGAGTATATTTTGCAGGAATCACACTACGCCTGCTGTAAGTGCTTAAAATGCCTGTTGGTGTAACACACTAGGAAAACACAGCAATAAGGCCTAGCTTCAGGAGTATATTTTGCAGGAATCACACTACGCCTGCTGTAAGTGCTGCAAATGCCTGTTGGTGTAACACACCAGGAAACACACAGCAATACGGGCTAGCTTGAGAAGTATATTTTGCAGGAATCACACTACGCCTGCTGTAAGTGCTGCAAATGCCTGTTGGTGTAACACACTAGGAAAACACAGCAATAAGGCCTAGCTTCAGGAGTATATTTTGCAGGAATCACACTACGCCTGCTGTAAGTGCTGCAAAGGTCTGTTGGTGTAACACACCAGGAAAACACAGCAATACGGGCTAGCTTCAGGTGTATACTGTGCAGGAGGCTTAGCAACAATGACACTGACACTGTCCCCTGCCTATCCTTCTCTCTCCCTGCACACAAGGTTTATCAAAGAATATGACACTGACACTCTCCCTGCCTATCCTTCTCTCTCCCTGCACACAAGGTTTAGTAAAGAATATGACACTGACACTGTCCCCTGCCTATCCTTCTCTCTCCCTGCACACAAGGTTTATCAAAGAATATGACACTGACACTCTCCCTGCCTATCCTTCTCTCTCCCTGCACACAAGGTTTAGCAAAGAATATGACACTGACACTGTCCCCTGCCTATCCTTCTCTCTCCCTGCACACAAGGTTTATCAAAGAATATGACACTGACACTCTCCCTGCCTATCCTTCTCTCTCCCTGCACACAAGGTTTAGCAAAGAATATGACACTGACACTGTCCCCTGCCTATCCTTATCTCTCCCTGCACACAAGGTTTAGCAAAGAATATGACACTGACACTCTCCCTGCCTATCCTTCTCTCTCCCTGCACACAACAATAGCACAAAGAATATCAACACTGTCCCTGCCTATCCTTCTCTTTCCCTGCGCCGGAACACACTACACAAGGCTGCCGCGCTGGCGGCCTTTTATAGTGTGGGGCGTGTGCTAAACCCCCTGAGCTATAATTGGCCACAGGCAACCTGCCTGTGGCCAATTATGGCTCTCCTAGCTGCCGGCGATGTGATCGGCCAAGCATGATTGGCCAAATCACAGGCATTAAATATATCCCTTCCGTCCTCCACAGTTTCCCTCCTCCAACAGTCTTTCAAGTTTAAATGGAACCCTTCTTCTATCAAATATCTAGGAATTTCCCTAACTGCACAAACGGAATCCCTCTAGGCAAGCAATTTTCCACCCCTATTCCTTAAACTTGCATTAGATTTGAATAATTGGGCCAAATATGAACTCTCCTGGTTGGGCAGGATTAACTCAATAAAAATGACCTTACTCCCTAGAATTCTGTACCTATTTCGCTCCCTCCCCATACCCATCAGAAAGGACCAGATACAGTCTTTGCAAAGTAAGATTCTCAAATTTGTATGGGGCAAATCTGGTTACAGAATCCCCCAGAACACTCTTTATCTACATAGGAAAAAGGGGGGATTGGATTGCCTCATCTATATAATTACTTTTTTAGCCGCCAGACTAGCCCAATTATCTGTAGTTTACTCAAATAAAGAAAAAACGGACTGGGTCCTATTAGAGGGACAGGCTGCCCCCCAATTCTCCTTGGACTACCTGCTTTGGTGCCCCCAAAAACGGAGACCACCCATTTTATCCCCTTCCCTCTCTCAATCCTATGCCCTTTGGGACAGGCTCTGTTCTATTCCTGCACTGGTTTCTGAGGCACAACCGCTGGCACACATATTTAATAACCCAAACTTTCCCCCTGGAATGGATAACACAGCTTTCAGTTGGTGGACAAACAAAGGTCTATATAGGATAGGACATTACTTTACAACTCAAGGCCCTATTACCATGTCCCACTGTCTAAGTAAATTAGATCTCCCAGATTCTGAAAAACCTAGATTTAGACAGATTTCACAATTCTTAGATGATATTTGGAGGGAGAAACCTCTTCCTCCCAAATTTACAGATTATGAGCTCTGGTGTAGATTGGCCATGGGACAAAGGGGAGGTATTTCTGTCATCTACTCATCGCTTACTAGTCCAACTGAGAAATCCTCATACATGACAGCATGGGAGGAAGACCTCCAGCTCAACTGGGATCTGGGCACTAGGGATGGGCCCGGTGCTCGATTCGAACCCATGTTCGAATCGAGCATTGGGCGTTCGCTCGCTCGTCGAGCCCAGAACTATTTGGGCCGTTCGCATCACATTCGTGTGATGCGAGCGGCCCCGCAATGCATTGCGGCCGGCGCGGCCGGCGCAGTGCATTGCTGGCTGATGATTGGCCAAGCATGCACTGTGACCCCGCATGCTTGGCCAATCACAGCGCCCGAAACTCGGAGAGCAATAATTGGCTACAGGCAGGACGCCTGTAGCCAATTACAGCTCAGGGGCTTTAGTACACGCCCCACCATTTAAAAGGCCGCCACGCCATCGGCCCCGGTCACATGAGTTCCGGCTTTAGGAGAGATTAGTCTGCTGATTCTGTCTTTGCTTGATACTGAAAGATTTGCTCTTCTTTGCTAAACCATTGGCTATTTCTTTGCTAAACCATTGCTACCTAAGTCATTGATCGTTCATTGCTGCTGATTGCACAGTTAGTGTGTTATTAGCTGCTGCTGGGGATTAGTCTGGTGCGTGCTTACTGTTAGTACAGTATTGCAGTAGTACCAACCGCAGTGCTGTTAGCACAGCATTGCACCCCAACAGCACCCATAGGACTTCTAGTGTGTTAGTGGCAGCAAACAGAGCTCCTATATTTTCTTCTCAGCAGCACCCATAGGACTTCTAGTGTGTTAGTGGCATCACACAGAGCTCCTATATTTTCTTCTCAGCAGCACCCATAGGACTTCTAGTGTGTTAGTGGCAGCAAACAGAGCTCCTATATTTTCTTCTCAGCAGCACCCATAGGACTTCTAGTGTGTTAGTGGCAGCAAACAGAGCTCCTATATTTTCTTCTCAGCAGCACCCATAGGACTTCTAGTGTGTTAGTGGCAGCAAACAGAGCTCCTATATTTTCTTCTCAGCAGCACCCATAGGACTTCTAGTGTGTTAGTGGCAGCAAACAGAGCTCCTATATTTTCTTCTCAGCAGCACCCATAGGACTTCTAGTGTGTTAGTGGCATCACACAGAGCTCCTATATTTTCTTCTCAGCAGCACCCATAGGACTTCTAGTGTGTTAGTGGCAGCAAACAGAGCTCCTATATTTTCTGCTCAGCAGCACCCATAGGACTTCTAGTGTGTTAGTGGCATCACACAGAGCTCCTATATTTTCTTCTCAGCAGCACCCATAGGACTTCTAGTGTGTTAGTGGCAGCAAACAGAGCTCCTATATTTTCTTCTCAGCAGCACCCATAGGACTTCTAGTGTGTTAGTGGCATCACACAGAGCTCCTATATTTTCTTCTCAGCAGCACCCATAGGACTTCTAGTGTGTTAGTGGCAGCAAACAGAGCTCCTATATTTTCTTCTCAGCAGCACCCATAGGACTTCTAGTGTGTTAGTGGCAGCAAACAGAGCTCCTATATTTTCTTCTCAGCAGCACCCATAGGACTTCTAGTGTGTTAGTGGCAGCAAACAGAGCTCCTATATTTTCTTCTCAGCAGCACCCATAGGACTTCTAGTGTGTTAGTGGCAGCAAACAGAGCTCCTATATTTTCTTCTCAGCAGCACCCATAGGACTTCTAGTGTGTTAGTGGCAGCAAACAGAGCTCCTATATTTTCTTCTCAGCAGCACCCATAGGACTTCTAGTGTGTTAGTGGCAGCAAACAGAGCTCCTATATTTTCTTCTCAGCAGCACCCATAGGACTTCTAGTGTGTTAGTGGCAGCAAACAGAGCTCCTATATTTTCTTCTCAGCAGCACCCATAGGACTTCTAGTGTGTTAGTGGCATCACACAGAGCTCCTATATTTTCTTCTCAGCAGCACCCATAGGACTTCTAGTGTGTTAGTGGCAGCAAACAGAGCTCCTATATTTTCTTCTCAGCAGCACCCATAGGACTTCTAGTGTGTTAGTGGCAGCAAACAGAGCTCCTATATTTTCTTCTCAGCAGCACCCATAGGACTTCTAGTGTGTTAGTGGCAGCAAACAGAGCTCCTATATTTTCTTCTCAGCAGCACCCATAGGACTTCTAGTGTGTTAGTGGCATCACACAGAGCTCCTATATTTTCTTCTCAGCAGCACCCATAGGACTTCTAGTGTGTTAGTGGCAGCAAACAGAGCTCCTATATTTTCTTCTCAGCAGCACCCATAGGACTTCTAGTGTGTTAGTGGCAGCAAACAGAGCTCCTATATTTTCTTCTCAGCAGCACCCATAGGACTTCTAGTGTGTTAGTGGCAGCAAACAGAGCTCCTATATTTTCTTCTCAGCAGCACCCATAGGACTTCTAGTGTGTTAGTGGCAGCAAACAGAGCTCCTATATTTTCTTCTCAGCAGCACCCATAGGACTTCTAGTGTGTTAGTGGCAGCAAACAGAGCTCCTATATTTTCTTCTCAGCAGCACCCATAGGACTTCTAGTGTGTTAGTGGCAGCAAACAGAGCTCCTATATTTTCTTCTCAGCAGCACCCATAGGACTTCTAGTGTGTTAGTGGCATCACACAGAGCTCCTATATTTTCTTCTCAGCAGCACCCATAGGACTTCTAGTGTGTTAGTGGCAGCAAACAGAGCTCCTATATTTTCTTCTCAGCAGCACCCATAGGACTTCTAGTGTGTTAGTGGCAGCAAACAGAGCTCCTATATTTTCTTCTCAGCAGCACCCATAGGACTTCTAGTGTGTTAGTGGCAGCAAACAGAGCTCCTATATTTTCTTCTCAGCAGCACCCATAGGACTTCTAGTGTGTTAGTGGCATCACACAGAGCTCCTATATTTTCTTCTCAGCAGCACCCATAGGACTTCTAGTGTGTTAGTGGCATCACAAAGAGCTCCTATATTTTCTTCTCAGCAGCACCCATAGGACTTCTAGTGTGTTAGTGGCAGCAAACAGAGCTCCTATATTTTCTTGTCAGCAGCACACATAGTACCTATAGTGTGTTAGTGTCAGCACCCATAGGACCTACAGTGTGTTGTGAGCACACATAGGAGTTCTATTTTTTATACTATATACACTACCGACTACAATGGCTGGAAGACCGCCAAGGAGAGGCAGAGCGTGCCGAGGCAAGAACACAGGGCAGGCAGGCTCTGTTTCTAGAGACAACAGTGCTGGCCGTGGACGTGGTCGTGCATCGTCATCAGCGCGTGGCCATGGGACACGCTTGTCTTTGTTTTCGGCAGCTGGACATGTGGAGCCGCATCATGCCGAAGGCTTGGTAGAATGGATGACCAAGCCCTCCTCATCCTCCTCATCCTCTCTCACCCAGGCTCAGGGTACTGGCAGAGCAGCTGCCAACGCGTACTCAATGGCATCATCAGCCACCCCTTCCCTAGACCCACCATGTCCTCCTGAGGAGTCCCCCGAACTGTTTGAGCACAGTGTTGGGTACATGCTCCAGGAGGATGCCCAACGATTCGAAGGCTCGGATGATGATACCCAGCTTGAGGAAGTCAGTAGTGTGCGCGCAGAGAAAGGGGATGCTGAAGGACAGCAATCTGGCAGTAGTGTTCCACCAGCTGCAGCTTACTGCCAGGTTTGCTCTAGTGTTGAAGAGGGAGGGGATGATGAGGTCACTGACTCCACGTGGGTGCCTGAAGGGAGAGAGGAGGAGGAGGAGGAGGATGCAGCGTCACATGTCCAACGAGGCAGGATGCCCCCTGGAGGCCAGCTAGAGGCCAGCACAGCAACTGTACCACACCGCAGAGCTCCGCCTGTGCAGGGCGCTGCCTCTGCACGTTATCACAAAAGTTCTTTGGTGTGGGCCTTTTTTGAGACGAGTGCATCAGATCGCACCACTGCTATTTGCAATATTTGTCTCAAGCGTATCTCGCGTGGCCAAAACATCAGCCGCTTGGGCACCACAAGCATGAGCAGACATATGTCGACCTGCCATGCAGCTCGTTGGCAAGCACACATAAAAGACCCACACCAAAGAACAAAGCGGACCTCTCCTTGCTCCTCATCAGCTGGGATCTCCATCCCCACTATATCTTCAGTCCTCTCTGAAAGCTGCTCTGAGAGGACTGAAGGTGTAGAATTAGGTGTGTCACAACCAAGTACTTGCAGTACACCGACGTCCGATTGTAGCAGGCAAATTTCCCTGCCCCAGCTGCTGGACCGTCGAAAGAAGTATACTCCCAGCCATCCACATGCCCAGCGGTTGAATGCTAGCTTGGCTAAATTGCTAGCACTTCAACTGCTGCCTTTTCAGTTGATAGACTCGGCCCCCTTCCGTGAGTTTGTTCAATGTGCGGTTCCTCAGTGGCAGGTTCCCAAACGCCACTTTTTCTCACGGAAGGCAATTCCGTCTATCTACTGGCATGTGGAAGGCAATGTCCATGCCTCGCTGGACAGGGCGGTCAGCGGTAAGGTGCATATTACCGCTGACTCATGGTCCAGCAGGCATGGACAGGGACGTTATCTTTCTTTCACGGCCCATTGGGTCACTCTATTGGTAGCTGGGAGGGATGCAGGACAAGGTGCAGTAGTGTTGGAGGTTGTTCCGCCACCACGCCTCCAAAATGCTACTACTGGTTGTGACACACCTCTCTCCTCCACCCCCTCCTCTTCTTCTTCCTCCATGTCCTCTTCGAGTGCTCTGTCCTCGGAACCAGCGGTGCTCCGTAGGCGTACAAGGGGCTACGCGAGTACGCAGGCAAAAAGATGCCATGCCGTGCTTGCGCTGGTGTGTTTGGGGGACAGGAGCCACACTGGGCCAGAGGTTCTGGCAGCTCTGCAGGGGCAGGCCGAGAGGTGGTTGACGCCACGCCAGCTTAAGCCAGGAATGGTCGTTTCTGATAATGGCACCAACCTCCTCTCCGCCCTGCGACAGGGGCAGCTCACCCATGTGCCCTGTATGGCTCACGTCCTCAACCTGGTGGTGCAGCGGTTCTTGGGCAGGTTCCCAGGCTTACAGGATGTCCTGAGGCAGGCCAGGAAAGTCTGTGTGCATTTCCGCCGATCTTATAATGCCAGTGCTCGGCTGACTGAGCTGCAAAAGGAGCTGAACCTGCCCAAGAACCGCCTAATATGTGACATGCCCACCAGGTGGAACTCAACGTTGGCCATACTGCAGCGACTGCACACGCAGCAGAGGGCCATCAATGAGTACCTTTGCGACTACGGCACCAGGACAGGGTCAGGGGAGCTTGGCTTTTTTTCCCCACGCCAGTGGAGCATGATCAGGGATGCATGCACTGTCCTCTCACCATTTGAGGAGGCCACGAGGATGGTGAGCAGTGACAGTGCATGCATCAGTGACACTGTACCTCTTGTCCACCTGTTGGAGCATACGCTGCGTGGGATAATGGACAGGGCACTTGAGGCAGAACAGAGGCAGGAAGAGGAGGACTTCCTTGTCTCTCAAGGCCCCCTTTATCCAGACAATGTTCCTTCTGTCCCACCCATCACACAGGAAGAGGAGGAGGAGGAGGAGGAGGAGGAGGATTGTGTGAGCATGGAGGTGGAGCCTGGCACTCAGCATCAGCAGCAGCAGTCTTTTAGGGATGATGTACAGTCCCAACAAACCAGTGGACTTGTACGTGGCTGGGAGGAGGTGGCTGGCGATCATGTCATCCTCAGTGACCCAGAAGACTCCGGACCGAATGCCTCAGCTAACCTACGCTGCATGGCCTCCCTGATCCTGCAAAGCCTGCGGAAGGATCCTCGTGTTCTTCGGATCAAGGAGAGTGACCATTACTGGCTGGCCACTCTCCTTGATCCACGGTACAAGGGTAAGGTTGCGGACCTTATCTTGCTGTCGCAGAGGGAGCAGAGGATGAGACATCTCAGGGAGGCCTTGCAGAAAGGTCTGTGCAACGCGTTCCCAGAAACTGGGAGGTTACAAACTCCTGGTCCTGGACGACGAGTTGCTGAGGCTTCGGTCAGTAGCAGAAGGAGCGGTGGGGAAGGTGGACGTCTGACCGATGCGTTCAGACAATTTTTTAGTCCGCAGCCCCAAGGTATGATCGGTTCCAGCAACCATCGCCAGCGTCTGATATACATGGTGCAGGAATACCTAGGGGCAAGGTCAGACTTGGACACCTTTCCCACCGAAAATCCTCTGGCTTACTGGGTCCTGAGGATGGATCACTGGCCAGAGCTTGCACAGTATGCAATTGAGCTACTGGCCTGTCCTGCATCCAGCGTTCTTTCCGAACGCACATTCAGTGCTGCTGGAGGATTTGTCACCGATCATAGGGTGCGCCTGTCCACCGACTCGGTTGATCGACTGACCTTCATAAAAATGAATCAGTCTTGGATCACCACCAGCTACCAGACACCTGAAGCGGATATAACGGAATAATTTATAATGTCACATCCCTTCAAGACTGCCTATGCTGATGCTGAGTGACTGTCCTGTTATGTTCACTGACTATCCTCTTCCTCCTCCTCAATGATCCATGCCACCACACCAGTGCCTAAGGCACAATTTTTCAGCCCCTGTATAACAGGGGCGTGTAATTACAATTTTTTAAAAAGATGCTTCGCAACAGGTGTGACTGCTGTGCTCAGAGTACAGTATCTGTGAGGGGTTGCAGTGTTGTGGCACCAGCACCAGTGCCTAAGGCACAATTTTTCAGCCCCTGTTGGGGCGTGTAATTACAATTTTTAGGCAATGCTTTGCAACAGGTCTCATTGCTGTGCTCAGAGTACAGTATCTGTGAGGGGTTGCAGTGTTGTGGCACCAGCACCAGTGCCTAAGGCACAATTTTTCAGCCCCTGTATAACAGGGGCGTGTAATTACAATTTTTTAAAAAGATGCTTCGCAACAGGTGTGACTGCTGTGCTCCAAGTACAGTATCTGTGAGGGGTTGCAGTGTTGTGGCACCAGCACCAATGCCTAAGGCACAATTTTTCAGCCCCTGTTTAACAGGGGCATGTAATTACAAATCTTGATCTAATAGTTCACAGCAGGGCCCATTCCTGCGCCCACCAAGAGTAACTATGAGGGCCTACAGTCTTGTGGCAACACCGTCCACCACCACCACCACCACCAAAGGCCCAATTTTTCTGCCCTGTTCAACAGGTGCATGCAATTACAAATCTTGATCTAATAACTCACAGCAGGGCCCATTCCTGCACCCACCAAGAGTAAATGTGAGGGCTTACAGTCTTGTGGCAACACCGTCCACCACCACCACCACCACCACCAAAGGCCCAATTTTTCTGCCCGGTTCAACAGGTGCATGCAAGTACAAATCTTGATCTATTAACTCACAGCAGGGCCCATTCCTGTGCCCACCAGTCTTGTGGCTACACCAACATCTAATAGGGCAAATTTCTGCAGAGTATATACGGCAGGCCCCTACTTTCAAACATCCAACTTACAAACGACTCCTACTTGCAAACGGCAAGAGAAAACAGGAAGTGAGAGGAAATCTACCCCTAGGAAGGAAAATTCTATCCTGTTAGATTTAATTTGGGAAAAAGGTATCTCCTCTCTACTGATGCTTTATCACCAATCCTTGTTTCAATTAAAACCCCACTTTTCCAAAAACATTTGTCATTGGGACGGAAAGTGAGGTGACATGTTCTGAACAGATGTGCAAAGACAGCAAATGTTACAGGGGTGATAACCCCTCCCTATGTTCTCCAAAAAGCTTAAAAATAGATTTTTTTGGGATGTAGCTACACTTCATAATGTACCTGTTCAGATTCTACTTAAGAACAAACCTACAGTCCATGTCTTGTTTGCACCACCTATATACTGCTGTTCAGAGTATATAGGGTTGTAGGTATAGGGTTTTATTTTGGGTGCGGGGTCCCCCTTAGTATCCATACAAGACCCAAAGGGGCTGGGGTGGGGGGGGGTGATGGGGTAGCCATGCCATTTTTCTCAAGGATTTTCAGCCATATGGCGGCCAGGACAAGACATGACATTGAAGCCGCAAGTGGTTTTAAATGGCTTCTTTTTTTCCTTTACAAATGTCATTTTGTGCAAGGACAGTTCTAAACACGGGAAACACATGCCACTTCACAGGCATACTTTAGACACCCCCCAGGTACCGTATTTAAAGGAAAATTTCACTTTTTTTTTTTCACTTTATGCATCATTAAAATGACTGCTCCCGAAAAAACTTTAGTTTTTAAAATTTCTTTTTGCATTGATATATGTCCCCTGGGGCAGGACCCGGGTCCCCAAACCTGTTTTATAACATTAACATGCATATTGGCCGTTGTAATTAGCAATTTTGATTTCGAACGTTCGCGTCCATTATAACGAATAGGGTTCGAAAATTCGCGCGAACTTTCGGTCCGTTCGAAGGTTCTGGTGCGAACCGAACCCGGGGGTGTTCGGCTCATCCCTACTGGGCACCTGACAAAAGGTTTGCTCTGAATCATTCCAGGGTATTTTGAACACTTCCCTTATGGAAGCAAACCTGAAAGTTCTTATGAGGTGGTATATGACTCCGGCCAGGCTTGCGACCATCTACCCTGCATCGGATCCCAATGGCTTTAGAGCCTGCCAACTCTTGGGTTCGATGGTGCATGTCTGGTGGGAATGTCCTAGGATCAGGTCAGTTTGGAAGAGGATATTTAACCTCATATTCAAGGTCACTAAGTGTTCGATTCCCAGGTCCACTTCTATAGCTCTCCTCAATGCTCGTATTCCTAGCATCTCCAAACCCACTCAGCAGCTAATCCGCTTTATGCTACTCAGGGCAAAACTTACCAATGCTAGGGCTTGGAGGTAGCCCAGGGTTTCCATTCTGGCAATACAGAGTAAGATCTCTTGGACTATGGCGCAAGAGAAGTTGGCTTGTATTTTATCAAATACAATTCCTAAATTTGAAGCTGTGTGGGAACCTTGGGCTGCTTACCGTGGTATTTCTCTGGTGGTCGGGATCAACTCTGATCACCCCATTTCCCAAGCCTCACATTAGGCACGTGATTTCTTCCCTCTTCTCATCTCTTTCTTCTTTTTTCTCTTTCTCCTTTTTCTTTTTATGTCTTATTATTTATTATTCTCTTTTTTAACTTAGGCTGATAGATGTGACTTAGGGGTTTTGCATAATTAATTGTTGTGAAGTTGTTTCGGCAACTCTATGAACCGAATATAATATGCGATTCAGAGCTAGAGTCTAATTGTTTTCTACATTAGAATTCCTTATAACCTGGTGGTTAGGTTTCTGTGAAGGGGCAGACTGACCGGGGCACAGGATGATCCCATTTGGGGTGCCCGAGATGGGTAGGACTTCCCAGACCGTCTGACTCTCTGGTTAATTTTTATACCGTTCTTCTCTCTCTTTACCAGGGGTTAACTTATAACTTCAGTTCCTCGACCCACGGTTTTTCTCTGAAACACCTTTGGATGACTTGTTACTGAGTCTCTGTTTTGTGCTTTTTTTTTTCTTTTTTGTAATACATGATATTGCCCTTTGTCATGCTGTACTTATGTGATATCTATACTTGATTTGAAAAATAAAAATCTATTGAACGTGAAACACAAAATCATAAATTATAATATAATAAATAACTATAAATAATTATAACAAATAGTAATGTAATTATAATAAAAATTATTCACTAATGTAATAAAATCAAAAACACTGAAATTTGCTCAGTTGCAGAATTGTCGCTGTCATTACTTTCAGTGTTTGATGACGAATTTCCCCACAAATCGCTATCACTCAATTCTGCGAGTGATTCCAATTTTTTATCGCTGTTTTCTAGCTGGTCTAAAACCCCTTTTGAAGTAAACAGACACTTTTTGGTTGCTATGGACAATCCCCAGTTTCCAGGCAGAAAGAACAGTTTTTATAATATAAAACTGCATGCAGGGCACTGGACAGACCACTAGGGACAAAGGAGATGTGTAATTTTTTTATACAGTACTGTAATCTGTAAGATTACAGTAAACTGTATGTGTATTGTGTTTTTACTTTTTTTAATTTTGCGCCGCTCTCCGCCCCCGTGCGCCGCAACGTCGCAGGGAACGGAGCTTGGCGGCACTGGGTGTGAATCGAGCGAGGAGACAGCTCGCACACACTGCGGGGAGACATCGCAGGATCCAGGGAACGAGGTAAGTAAGTCTCCCTGTATCCTGCAATGCAGCCTGAGTCTGGCTCGGGGTTACCGCTCTTAGCATAAAAAACTCACCCTGAGTCAGACTCGGGATTACCGCTAGGGAGGTTAAGGACCGCCGCATGATGATGTACGTTGACAGAATGGCACGGACAGGCACAAGGGCGTACAGGTACGTCCCCTTTAAGAACCTGTCCGTGGGTCGCACGCGCCGCCAGAGGTGCGTTAGTGACCCGGTCCGAAGCTCCATGACCGCCCCCGCGGGACCCGCGGACCCGATTACCGCCAGTGTCCCGCGATCGGGTTACAGAGCTGAAGAACGGGGAGAGGTAAGTGTAAACAAACCTTTCCCCGTTCTTCGTAGTGGCAGTGTCACTGATCGTCTGTTCCCTGTCATAGGGAACGATGATCAGTGATGTCACACGCCAAGCCACGCCCCCTTCAGTTAGAATCACTCATTAGGTCACACTTAACCCCTACAGCGCCACCTAGAGGTTAAACCCTTCTCTGCAAGTGTCATTTTTACAGTAATCAGTGCATTTTTATAGCACTGATCGCTGTAAAAATTACAATGGTCCCAAAAATGTGTCAAAAGTGTCCGATGTGTCTGCCATAATGTCGCAGTCATGATAAAAATCGCTGATCGCCACCATTACTAGTAAAAAAAAATATTAATAAAAATGCCATAAAACTACCCCCTATTTTGTAGATACTATAACTTTTGCGCAAACCAATCAATAAACTCTTATTGCGTTTTTTTTTTAACCAAAAATATGTAGAAGAATACGTATCGGCCTAAACTGAGGAAAAAAAACGTTTTTTTAGATATTTTTTGTGGATATTTATTATAGCAAAATGTAAAAAAATATGTCATTTTTTTTTCAAAACTGTCGCTCTATTTTTGTTTATAGCGCAAAAAAATAAAAACGCAGAGGTGATCAAATACCACCAAAAGAAATCTCTATTTGTGGGAAAAAAACTCAGTCAATTTTGTTTGGGAGCCACGTCACACGACCACGCAATTGTCAGTTAAAGCGACGCAGTGCCGAATCGCAAAAAAAGTGGCCTGGTCTTTAACCAGCCAAAATGGTCTGGGGCTGAAGTGGTTAAAATATGATACAGTAAAAAACCAATATTGTCCTTTTAGTTTATGCTTGCAATTTGTTTAAAATGGTATAAAATAGGTGAGTGGATAAAAGCTGCAACAATAAACATTGAATTCCCTACTGCTTTCAAATTAAGATTAATGAAGGGTGTGTGTCAGGAGAAATACAGTCTAAAAAGAAAAAACCCTAAAAGATTATTAGCAATCATATAAATTAGCCACGCAAAAAACAGCCAACCAAGGAGGAGTAAATGTATAAAAGTGTTTCATATCAACTCGGCAAATAACAGAGACTAACAATTCTCTGTAAATGGTATATTATTTCCACTAAAATACATGATGGCTGATCTGACATTCTTTGCCGGGGATTTTCAAAGTAAACTATTACATCCAGACGTCATCTCTAACAATGCACATGGAAATGAGGTGTAGTATGTTTGTAGATAAATTAAATTATAGACACATCATAGAATTCCTGTTTTGTGTTTTTATAGAGATGAAGAACTGTAGAAGTAACATTTTTATCTGCTTCAGAGCCTCTCTCCACCACCCATACATTAATTATACTGGAATTTGCAACTCAACTCAACTAATGCCCAAAAAGATTGTATTCTACATTTGAAATTTGAGCTTTTCTGGTTCAGTGTAATATTCCTCACATTTTATACCTGCAGTACTGTTAATTGCCTTTGTCTAATTATCTAACTTTCTGACAAGCCGCTGTCTTTTCTTATCATGCCTTCTTGTATTTATTTGTTGTTATTTATGCTTAGGAATAAAAATTAACAATTTAAAAGTATGTTTAAGTTTTAGTCAAGTAAATTAGAAATATTGCACAGTAATATTTTTTATTTATTGATGCTCAGTTCAAGTTTTTTTTTTTTTTAAATCAGCTAAATACTTTCCAGGTATATGCTGAAAAAAAAAGTCTTGATTGGTTTTCTTTTGGTCAGAAGCTGTGGACTATATAGAAAAGCCTTTCCCTTGCCAGTAAGCTGCAGAAAAGAAGACTGTCTCTCTGTGTGGAAACAGTTGTCTCTCAGCAAAGGTCCAACTGGAACTATAGCTCCACATTCAGAAAAGCTCATTCTTTTTGCTGGATAAGAAGTACTAGCTCTCACTGCCTGGGGTTGTACAAGACCTCTGCCGAGAGACCATAGATTCCAAGAAAAAGGCAAGGATCTTTGTCTACAGCATGCTCTTAGAGGACCAGCATTTCTACTCTGGCTTTCTAAAGAAATTAATTGTACGATTTGGAATGACTTTTACTTTGATGCACTGAATTTAGCTGATTTTCACTCATTTAAATTTGGTGGGCAGCTAGGCTGTGGCTAGCCTAACTTCTAATTGCTATTGTTTTCTGCATTCTTTATGTTTCCCCTATCCTAGGTAGGACATTGTGTGCTTTGTGTCTACTGTTGGGAAATGTTCTCCAGTAAATAGAGCAAAAGATACAATGTTAGGGGTTATGAGTATTTACTTCACCCAGCAATTTACTAGGAGGTATGTTGACAATCATGAGGGCTGGAGAAGGAGATAAATATATACACAGAGCCCTTCTAGAAGAGTCTTTGCCTCTCAGGCTTGGCCTGGAGAGGGTGCCAGTATAAGAGCTATTTTCATAACCTCCCAGGTCTGCTGCCTGGAGAGGGTGTGAGGAGAAGACCCTTTACCTCCCAGACCTGTTGCCTGTGGAGAAAACCGTTCCAGTGCCACTGTTCCAGTGCTATTATGAACAGGTCTATGCTAGGGCCTAGAAGACAGGAAGGTAGGAGCACTTTCAGAAATTAAAGATTGCTCCGTCCATTGGCAATTTTGTTTAAAAATCATACAACCTCTACCAGCCTTTGAGAAGGACTGGACATATTTCCAGGCAAGGGTATTCATTGCTGCTATGTGTTAAGTAACCTGTAAACCCTTACCTTCTCTTCACCTAACTTTGAGCTAGTTGCTTCAAGCTATTTCAGCCATACGGTCCCCACTGGGGGGTGGTGAGGGAATTGGGGCAATAGACAGTGCACTAATATAATGTTTGGGGGAGTCTGTCAAACCCAAAGGCTCATTAGGGGGTCTTCAGAATAGTACAAAAGCTCAGCCAACCAGCCAAAACTCAGCTGGATAGTAACATATTCAGGAAGGATCCTAACAAAATTCAATGGATAAATGTCAGACTAAATGTTGTTTTTGTTTTGCCATACATACCGTAGTAGATTTTCTTATCCTTGCCATCTAGTTTTTTATGCATTTTTATTTTCTCTTTCCAGGTGGGCTATCATAATAACATCACCTATATTGTACTAACAGGTTTCCCAAATATAAAAAGCATAACAATTCCATTTTTCTTGGTGCTGTGTTTCATATATTGTGTGACTGTTTCTGGAAATCTCTTCATTGTGATTTTATATCATCTGAGTAAAACACTTCAGTCTCCCATGTACTTCTTCATCACCCAACTATCATTGCTTGATATAATTCTGTCTTCAGATATTCTTCCTAACTTTCTTTATATCATCTTACATGATGGATGTACCATGCCTCTTGCTGGATGTATCATCCAGTTCTCCTTTTTTGTACATGCTGAGACCTCAGAGTGTTTTCTACTGACTGTGATGTCCTATGACCGGTATTTGGCCATCTGTAAGCCCCTGCATTACAACTCTATAATGAACCAATCAATTTGCATTAAATCAATGATTATCATTTGGTTACTAAGTTTCAAAATGACATTGATTGATTCCATATCTTTGTGCAGTTTATACTACTGTGGACCAAACATCATTCATCACTTCTTCTGTGACTATGAACCTATACTTCAGCTTTCCTGCTCCGATACTTCATGGATCCATAATCAGACCTATGTAGTAGGTTTCCTCTGTGTCGTAGCACCTTTTATGTTAATTGTTATATCGTATATCTATATTGTTTTAAGCATCCTCAAAATAAAATCATTTACAGGAAGACAAAAAGCCTTTACCACCTGCAGCTCTCACCTGACCGTAGTGTGCATTTTTTACGGGACTATAGTTGCTGTGTATTTGTTTCCAACAAAAGGACAACTGGATATTCCGAACAAGGTCCTCTCTCTCTTTTACACAGTAATGACTCCATTGCTTAATCCCATCATATACACCTTCAGGAACAAGGAATTTAAAAAGGCTATTGAAAAAATAGAATTATAATTCTTTTATTAAAAATGCAAATGTGATAGAAAAGTAAATAATTAAACAAATCTGCCCAAAAGCATATTCCTTGTGTCAGAAGAATACATAGGTGGTATATTCTCAACTGGCCACAAGGGGCCATCTGTTGCCTTATGGGTTTATGTGAAATCTCCATTAACAGCTGTAAATAATATTGCAATTAGAAATATATTTCAGTTAGAAGGAAATATATTTAAAGTATTGAGTGCTGTGTTAGTATTATGGTAATTAGCTTAACTTCAAAGGCTGTCCTTTTGTTTTCCCTGATCACATCTCACATGGGTAGTAAACAAGAGCCTTCTTTGACTCATCCAATCAGGCTGTGCCCAATATACATTTACTAGGTACAGTGACCAATTAGGGAGAATTATATTAGCCGCGATACAGAAAGGAGGGGGGTTATATAATGCTTTGTGAGCAACTCCCTCTTTGGTGTGGGAACAGACAGCAGTCACAATGGGCTGACCTGAAGTTAACAGGTAATCTATCTCTATACTTGCATCTTATATTGTATTGTAAATATGGTTGTTGTGGGTAATTTGTAAATATCATGTAAGCCAGGGGACCTACACTGTATATTGTGTTGTAAATACTGTCTGGTGTGTAAGTTGTATAAATTATGTAACCCTATCAATAAATGTGTATTGCGGATGGAACTACCTCTTCTGTACAAGATCTCTCAGATCTAGATATGTATATGTCCATACTACTACAATGATTGAGGTGTATGCACATAATCACAGAAACTAGTCAACAGTGGTATACATTGAATCACATGGCAAAAGGTATAAATTGTGAAATCACTGGGATAGAGAGGTTGAAACCACATTATGGGGTTATATGATGGAATTAAGTACCATGTAAAGGAAGGAGCTACTTCTTAAACTTAAATTACATGCTAAACCAATGTGCAATAGTATCAATTAACGACAACACAACTTCATTTTCATTATTTTAAATCAACAATCAAAAAAGTCCATGAATGAATGATTATTCCCAACCCCCGTGCCATTAAATGGTGACACATTCCTTCTTTACATCCAACCAGGGTGTTTTTACCACGTTTGGCAAAAGTGTTCACTCTTAAATGGCTATAAAAGACCAAACAAGCCTGGCAGACACAATTCAATGGATGGTATGGATGAAATTAATTCAATACCTCTTGAGCTCCAATACAACTCCTCTCTCAAAAATAACATAAACCAGAACCCCAAAGAGATAATATCCTCATTAGTACACTGGAAAGCTTCTTAAGCCCCTAATAAATCAGAAGTCTTATCTCTAGTCCAAATGAATACTCCTATGAAAAATCCCTCTCTACCAGTACAGGCAATAGGAAATTATTTAACAGTTCATGGAAACCGTGGACAGACTGGTGTCACAATTGATCCTGATAATCCTATATAATGCCGTTATTACCCTTTATTCCTCTCTGTAAAATCTTAATACCTCTATGTATGGATTTTCCTGACATGATATTTATTGTCTTTATTAGAATATAACCACCTATATTTTCTTATTTTCTTTTGTTTTGAATCCTGTATTTTCTCTTGATACTCAATTAAAATGTATTGTTAAAAAAATATATATATATATATATATATATATATATATATATCTCCTCATTAGTAACTTCAGTAACTTTTATTTAAAATGGACAATAGTGAAACAAAAAAAAAGCTATTGAAAAATATATATATATATTTTTCAAATTTAAAATGCGAATGTGGGGGGGGGGATGCATAGCATGCTATGGGCCGGCCACTTCTGTCAGTAGCTTCGCTCTTCCCTGGGCTTCCCGCCTCTATTGCAAGGCCAGCAATAGCTCTGACTACTCAGGTTTTTAAACACCTTTGCAACAGAGAGCCTGAATAGGCCTTCCACCTGCAAAAAGACCCACGGCAGCTCAGAAATCCCCTACCACGTAACTGCTGAGTGTCCAGGAAGACTACGGCATGGCACAAGATGGTGCCTCCACTCCTTCATCTCCATACCCATAGTCTCTGCTGGAGCCAGAGTTGAAGCCTGTTTTGACCATGGCTACTAGTGAGTACTCTGCTCCCCTTAGAAAAGGTGATCTTATTAGCATTCTGGACTCTATGTATTCTA
The DNA here is from genome assembly GCA_029206835.1 of Rana muscosa. Classification (NCBI taxonomy): domain Eukaryota; kingdom Metazoa; phylum Chordata; class Amphibia; order Anura; family Ranidae; genus Rana; species Rana muscosa. The sequence continues at coordinate 360,358,659 of CM055118.1, read as the reverse complement.
AACTGGCTGCCAAGTTCCAGCCTGAGCTCCACAAAATAACAAATACACCCAAGAACTGACTGCTCTGGGAACTCTGGATGCACTGGGAGCACTGATCGCCTTGAAACAAAGCATGACAAGCTTAGTCTGGCTTATAATGAGCTGTTTAGGGAGCATGAGTCTCTTTTTACTGCCTTTACTTTACTGCTCCAAGCACAAGTGTAAGATTTAGATAATTGGAACAGGCACAATAATCTGCGTATTAGAGGGGTTCCAGAAACCATAGCTGAATTGACCCCAGCCATGCAAAAGTTGTTCTCATCTTTATTGCCTGACTTTGACACCTCAGCCTTTACTTGTGATCGGACTCATAGGTCCCTATGCCCCAAACCACCACTGATAAACCTCCAAGAGACAATATACGTTATATGAAGGACTTTCTGGTGAAAGAAGAGATACTGAGGACTGCCAGAAATTCCTCTTCTATCTCTCCGGACGGTCATACCTTACAAATTTATCCAGACATCTCTCCTTCTAAACTCGACCACAGAAGCAAAATTAAAGAAGTTGCATCTGTGTTAGCTGTAGCATGTAGACGACGTCTATGTGAGACGAAACGTACAACGGGAGGTTGATGCGCTGACGTCATCGCACGTGGACGGGCGCCTGCATGCCGGCCGGCTCTTCTAATCTCCGGGTGCCTTTTTTATAATGGATGCTATTTTTATTCATGCTAACTGTAAGTGCACATCCTTGTTTTAATAAATAACTGTGCAATACTGTGTTACACTATTGAATGTTCTTGCTGCATTTTTGGGTACACGGTGAATCAACACCCCCCCTCGAGTGTTTAAAGTGCATCCAGCATTCATATATCTCACCTGATTGATGAAGTGTGGCTGATACCTGCAATATCATCATAAAGGCTGGTCTGTAGCTTGCCTCTGGTAAGCAGGAATTTTAGGTGGTGGTGGATCACGATTGTCTCTGTGGTGACTGATTCCTTCTTGCTGGCACCCCCAAGTGTGTGACTCATCTCATCTTTGGACCCCATATATGGACTCTCACTTTTTTCTTCAGAGGATTATTTAATATATGTTTGAGCATTATCTATACATATTTTTATATATCATTCACATGGTGCAAGGATTACGCTTATGTTGATCACCCGTTTTTCATTTCATTATCATACATACACATTTTTTGAGCGCAGCTTTATTATTTTTATTGTAGTTTGGTGCATGCTATCTTACGTTTAAGCTGCTGCTGGTTACAATTGTTTTTTACTAATATTGATTTTCACTATATTTGTTAGCGTGGTATTATTGTATTTATGCTCATAATGTTGGTGCCAAGGAGTATACATTTTTCTTCCATCCCATAGTACGTTTACCAGATTAGACTACCTTTTCTGTGGGATGGGCTATCTGTTCGAGTCGAACATGAGTTAGACTCGAACATTGCCTGTTCGCTCGTTCGCCGAACAGCGAACAATTTGGGTTGTTCGCAGCAAATTTGAAAAGCCACGGAACACCCTTTAAAAGTCTATGGGAGAAATCTAAAGTGCTAATTTTAAAGGTTAATATGCAGGTTATTGTCAAAAAAGTGTTTGGGGACATGTATCAATGAAAAAAAAAGGTTTTAAAAACGGCAGTTTTTTTGGGAGCAGTGATTTTAATAATGCTTAAAGTGAAACAATAAAAGTGAAATATTCCTTTAAATTTCATACCTGGGGGGTGTCTATAGTATGCCTGTAAAGTAGTGCATGTTTCCTGTGCTTAGAAAAGTCCCTGCACAAAATTACATTTCTAAAGGAAAAAAAGTCATTTAAAACTGATCGCGGCTATAATGAATTGTCGGGTCCTGGCAATACAGATAAAAGTAATTGAAAAAAAAAACAGCATGGGTTCCCCCCTTAGTCCATTACCAGGCCCTTTGGGTCTGGTATGAATATTAAGGGGAACCCGAACCAAAATAAAAAAAAAAAGTGTGGGGGTCCCCCCAAATTCCATATCAGCCCCTTCAGGTCTGGTATGGATATTAAGGGGAACCCTGCGCCATTTAAAAAAATGGCATGGGGTGCCCCCCAAAAATCCATACCAGACCCTTATCTGAGCAAGCAACCTGGCAGGCCGCAAGAAAAGAGGGAGGGACGAGAGAGCGCCCCCCCCTCCTGAACCGTACCAGGCCACATGCCCTCAACATGGGGAGGATGTCCCCATGTTGATGGGGACAAGGGCCTCATCCCCACAACCCTTGCCCGGTGGTTGTGGGGGTCTGTGGGTGGGGGGCTTATAGGAATCTGGAAGACTCCTTTAACAAAGGGGACCCCCATATTCTGCCCCCCCTATGTGAATTGGTAATGTGGTACATTGTACCCCTACTATTTCACAAAATAAAGTGTCAAAAATGTCAAAAACCACACAGACACAGTTGGGACAAGACCTTTAATGCAAAATAAGAAATAAAAAAACATTCCAGCGTTGTAATACATTCTCGATGTCCAGCGATGATCCATTCTCCAGCAATGCTCTCCAGGGATGAATAAAGCACCGTCTTGCCAGCACTGGCTCTTCACTCCAGTGAGAAACGACGCACGGTCCTCCCTGCACCTGACGCGCAAGCTGTTTGACAGTTCTTTTAATAACCGATGGCGGGGCCACTCGTGATGTGGACGGGTGACCCCGCCCCTCTAACGCGTGACGGGAAACCCCCTACTAGTGCAACTACTTGTGCACTAGTCAATCTCTCAATGATGGCACACGTCTGAAGGTAATTTCAGGATGTTTTTTAACATATTTTTTCACGATGGGGTCTGCTGACAGCAAGGGCCAAAATTTCTTTAATATATCTCTCATTTCATTATGTTGGTTAGAATATCGTGTGATTATTCTAACAGTGTCAGCCTTACCAGGACGTTTCGAAAAAAAAATAAGAGAACTTATTTTTTGGGTTTTAACCCGATTATATGCACGCTTCAGATTTCTATGGCTGTAGCCCCTTAGTTTGAATCTGTGATATAAGTCTTTTGAGGAACTTTGAAAGTCCATATCCCAACTACAATTGCATCTGAGATGCAGATACTGGCTATAAGGGATGCTCTGTAATAAAGGTTCAGGATGGGAACTACTGGCATGGAGAATTGTGTTCCCAGCCGTAGGTTTTCTATACAAAGATGAATTGACATGTCCATGTTAATCGATGGAGATAATTAGATACAAAAAAGTGATATTGGTTTGGCTGTAATTCATGGTGAACTTTAAGTTAAAGTCATTGATCAAAATCAAATCCAAAAACTGCTGTAGTTGTGTTTCACTTCCTGTCCAAAAGAAAAGCACATCATCGATGTAGCGGTACCAGGAAACGACACTGTCCAAAAAGGGAGCAAGGTCATCTCTGGAAAAAACTTTTTTTTTCCCACCCCCCCAGGTACAGGTTGGCGTACGATGGGGCACATTTAGTCCCCATCGCTACCCCCTGCACCTGGAGGTAGTGGGACGATCCAAACAAAAACACATTGTGTCTCAAGATATAACTCAATAATTCAAGCACAAAATTATTATATTTCTGTGCAGAAGGGCCTCTCTCATTCAGGTTACCCCGAATGACTTCAAGACCCCTATCATGAGGTATTGTGTTATATAGACTTTCAACATCAAGTGCTACAAGCCAGGTGTTGACGGGAAGGTGTATGCCCTCAATTATTCTAAGTAAATCAATGGTGTCTTTGACATACGAGAAAAGAGATGTAACGTGAGGGTAAAGGTATCCATCTACTAGGGAACTGCCGTTCTCTGTAAGACTGGAGCAGCCTGAAATTATTGGTCGACTGGGTGAATCCGTTAAAGATTTGTGGGTCTTTGGTAGAGAATAGAATGTGGGAGTTCTTGGATCTCTGGTATCCAAGAACTTCCATGTATTTTGATCAATAATGCCCTGATGAAGGGCTTTGAGAACAATTTTTCGATACTTAATGTGAAAATTTTCCAAAACAGTCCTAGAGATTGGTCGATACCATTCAGGGTTGGATAATATTTTTTTACACATGGTCTCATAGTGTTTTTCATCCATAATGACTAGGTTACCCTTTGTCAGCGGGTTTAGATACTATCTGAGAATTGTTTTGCAGAGATTTAATTGCTTCCTTTTGTAGTAAGGTAAGATTTGATGTGTGTGAGGGAGTGAATTTGGTTTCTTCAATATTTTGTGAAACTTGTTGGACAAATGCCCAAATATTGGGATTAGTATTTAGAAGTGGAAAGTTTCTGGACTTGGGTTTGAAAGACTGAGGGGGGGAAGCCATGCCGGCGACCGACAGAGCTGGTGGACCATCCAACCAAACCTGGTCGTCGGTGACATGGCCCTTCTCCCAGAGATCCATCAAATCCGCCAAAGCATGATGTTCTTCAATATTTTCTTTGATATGGGTATCACTTTCAAGTGTTTGTAAATTTTCAGATGGTTTGTCATAGACAACCCTATACATGAGCCTACGGGCAAAGAGGTGTATATCCTTTATCAAATGAAATTTGTCAACCTGAGAGTCTGGGAAAAAGGTTAAAACTAGTTTTAAGACTTGGGTTTCACTTTCAGATAAGTTGTGTACAGATAGGTTTATAATGGATAATTCTAAATTGCCATCAAAATCTCCCATCATAGGTAATGAAGTTTCCGAGTGCAAGTCGGAAACTATTCTTTCCCTAAAAAAATAGGTGCAATTCTAGCCTCAGCAGGCAGCAGTGTTCCAGAAGGTGACACAATAATATCAACATTACTCACCTTATTGGTGGTGTCTAGGTGCAAAAGTGATGCTGTAGTTGAAGTAGAAAGTGCAGTAGAAACAATAGTGTGTGACGCTGTGGATTGAGGACCCCGGGTGCATTAGAAGATGAGTGAAATAAAGTAGATAAATTAGATGAAGTTTGTTTAGAAGTGTATCTAGCGGGCGACCAGGCAGAGGAGTACCAAGCTGGTGTCGCAGTGATTCAGTCGAAGTGGCGTCTGAATTGCCTTTACGTTTTTTGGGTAGTCTGTCAACAGAAAGATCATGATAAATAGTTGAATGACTGGAAGATAAAGAAGAATCCGTTGAAAGGTTAGACACATTTTCACCTTTTTTAGCATTTCTCTGGTTACTAGGCATAAAAGGTTTCTGAGTAGTGTTAGAAGTCCATTTATATGCAAAGTTGTTGGTGTATGCAATATTGTCACGTGCAAATTTATTTTCTTTTGCTCTAATGATATCCATGGTGTAAAATTCTATGTACTCCTTAAGAGTTTGTTCCTTCTTCTTGAATCTAGCACTCGACATAACAAGGCTATATTCATCATACCATTTAAGTACAGAGTCATCCAGAACAATCAGTTCCTGCTCATATTGGGTACATAGTAGGGTCATCATACCAAAAGAGCACGATTGAAGGTTCGCTTACCATTGTGTTTTCAAAGAGTCACCAACCTTTCTAAGATTGGGGAAAATCTGGACTCTAAGTCCCCAGGGCACTATATTGTTTTCCGTGTATTTTTCAAAGTAACATTTATGCCAAAAAATCCTTACCTTTCTTTCTAATATTCGTTGTAATCTAAGAAAAGCTTGGTCAAGGTCTTTATCAGTGATATTGCTAGAATTACTGCTTTGTTGGACTTTATTCATAAGGCCCTCCCAGGCCTCTCCACTGAAGGCAGCCATTTTGGGTTCAGAACATAATGTACTCGCTTTCCAGGGACCTGGAACATCTTTATAAATTGCAGGCACTTAACCCTGTAGTTTCCCACCAACAATTGATCTCTCAAAAGAGGCTGGAGCTGGATATCCTTCTATCCGCCAAAATGGAAAAGACATTTCAAAGGCCAGATTTATTTTACATAGCAACACTTCCTCCAGTGGCATTGCTATGGGGGTGCGGGGGTGTGGCCCGGACTGGGTGACACCGGCCAGAGGGGTGACACCCGGGGCCTCCGCTAAACACTGTACTGTTTTGCTTGTATCAGAGCGGAGCGAGGAGGGCACTTAACCATACGGGGTGGCTGCCTGTAACACTCCCCAGTCAGGCTAATATCCCAGAGTGAGCCTGAGTTAGTGGGCAGAGCTGGGGGGTGTGGCTGCCTCCTCCACTCCTCCCACAGACTCCTTCACTATGGATGATGCTGCAGCTAAAGCAGATAGAGGCAAAGACATAGCAGCCCCGCCCACCCGCCCCGGTTTTCATCTGCAAGTATGAGGCATGCTATGTAAGTTACTCTGCACACTGCACAGTGTCACTACATCGAGTTCTAACCTGCCTTGTACCACCCCAGCCTGCCCTGTACCACCCCAGCCTGCCCTTTACCACCCCAATCTGCCCTGTACCACCCCAGCCTGCCCTGTACCACTTCAACCTGCCCTGTACCACCCCAGCCAGCCCTGTACCACTGCAGCCTGCCCTGTACCACTTCAACCTGCCTGTACCACCCCAACCTGCCCTGTACCACCCCAGCCTGCCCTGTACCACCGCAACCTGCCCTGTACCACCCAAGCCTGCCCTGTACCACCCCAATCTGCGCTGTACCACCCCAACCTGCCCTGTACCACCCCAGCTTGCCCTGTACCACCCCAGCCTGCCCTGTACCACCCCAAACTGCCCTGTACCACGCCAACCTGCCACTATACCACCCTATACCACCCCAACCTTCCACTATACAACTCTATACTATCATTTACAGGGGCTGATTTGGGGTGCGCCCCATGAATGTGTGCTGCCTGCAGGGTGCTGGGCAGCCTAGACAGAAGGGGGTGACGCCATGTTTTACTGCACCAGGTAACACTAACTCTAGTGATGCCACTGACTTCCTCTATGATGGTTGCCCATAAACTTACCCAGTCCCTTTATCTCTTTCATGTCTACAAGCTTAGAGATCCTTCAGGCAGGATTGCTACATTACCCAAGGATGTTAACAGCATTTTTGAACAATTGTATACTTTCTTGTTAGCCCCCCCTTTTCTCCTGCTTTGCCCTGGGGCCCGGCCCAGATCTGGTTTCTACTGTATACTATAAACATTTTGCCCCAATTCCAGCCCCTAAACTATCATCATTGTTTAACTACATTATGCAAGGTAATACTTTCCCTGATGTTATTGGCTAACATGTCCTTGCTCCCAAAACCAAATAAAAAATATTTACTCCCCCTAAAGCTGACCTGCATGGCAGTGATCGCACGTTCTGAGCCCCGGTATAGCCGCCTCATGGCTCCATGGTTTAGAAATCACACTTAATCTCCTAAACGTACCCCATTAGGAGGTACGCTTAGGAGCATTCTAATTGGTCGTTACCGTCACATGGGTGGAGCTGACCAATCAGAACCCACACAGCCCATCCTCTCAGTGGGGAAGAAGAGGAGAGAAAGCTGAGAGGATTTCAAAGCGCTGGAGCCATGAGGTGGCTATACCGGGGCTCAGAATGTGCGATCGCCGCCATGCAGGTCAGCGGGACGGGGGGGGGGCGAGGTGGGGGTCCTGTGTAAGTTCACCTTACAGATTTTTCTGTAATGGCAAACTTACATGTTAACAACGATTTAAATGTTTTTAGTAGGGTATTGGCGGATAGATTGGCCTCAATTATTTCTTCTCTGACCTCCTTCTCAGTCTGCATTTATCCCTAATAAATTAATCTCAGACAATATAAAGCATGTTTCTAATGTCATACAGGGTGACAATTTATTATCTAAACAGGTAATATTATTGAGTCTGGATATTAACAAGACATTTGACAGTGTCCTTGTGGCCCTATTTAAATTCTTTATTACACAGATTTGATTTTAAAGACAAATTCCTCCATGGGTACAATGCATTGTATCACTCCCCTAAGACCAGAATATGTACCCCTGGGTGTTCTTCTCTCTATTTGCAATTGCTATGGAACCTCTGACTACTGCTATTAATATGCACCCTGACATTAGTGGATATGTTAAGGACCATTTACAATTTAAACTCTGCTTATATGCAGATGATGTAATGCTGTTTATAACTTGTCATTTTGCTGCAGTGTTGGGTCTGTTAACCTTTCTAAGTCCTCTCTGATGACCCTTAATGTGTCTCTGCCACAATGTGATGCTCTGAAGAGACAATTCTTCTTCCACTGAACCATGCAGTCTCTTCCCTACCTTGGAGTACATTTGACCCTTAATTTTTCAACCACTTTCCAGCATAACTACGGTATCTCCCCTGTGTCACACAGATTTGTAATGCACTTAAATTGTGGAAAGCCTACCCCATATCTTTCATCAGTAGAATTACTGCGGTTAGGATTAATGTGTTACCTAAACTGTTGTATCTGTATTGGGCACTTTCTATTATAATATCCAAACAGTTTGTTGACAAGTTGCAAAGTGATATTAACAGATTTATTTGACAAGACAAATGCCCTAGATTTTCGAGACAGATTCTATATCTTTCCCAATGCCGAGGAGGTCTCAGTCTCCCTAATTTTTGGCTTTACTTCCAATCTGCTAGATTCTCCCAGCTGGTCCAATTGCATATTGTACCCTCGAGAGTTCCATGGATTCAATTTGAATCTCGTTCAATATATTTATATTGTCTCCCAGGTCTTTTGTGGACTTCCACTATATCTTATCAAGCACTGGCCGCCTATAATATATTGGTCTCTCACTCCCTCCATCTCTGGTCCAATTATAAAGCTAAATTTGATCTGACTTCCCCAGCTTCCCCATTTACCTCCTTTTTGGGTGACCCTTCATTTCCCACAGCTTTTCCTCTGGATCAACAATTTTTTTGGTGGAAGGATAATCGTTTGACCACATTAGCCGCATTTCAGGAAGGGTCGCATTCATCTCATTTGCAAAACTCTAACATTCAATGTCCATTCCCCACTATGAATATTTACGATACCTTCAAATTAAACATTTTTATGCATCTTGTTATGCCTTCATTTCTACCCCTCCTAAAACCTTCTATGAGCAGATTTGTAGTTCCTCCCCTAGAGGTAAGGGTCTAATTTATGACATTTATATCTCTATGAGTGGCTCTATAATCTTCCTTCCTTACAGACGCAAATGGGAGGAGGACTGCTCTTTACAATGTACTCCACAGGATTGGGATACAATGCTAGACAATCTTCGGGCCTGTACACAATCCCTCAAAATTAGGGAGACAGCTATAAAGCTCTTAACCAGATGGTACTATTCCCCGGTTCGTATTCATGCCATCTTCCCTAACTCTTCTACTCTATGTTTTCAAGGTTGCCTAGCCCAGGGTACATTATACAATATGTTCTGGTCCTGTCAAGTGCACTAGTCTGTGTGGCATAAGGTTTCTGAGATAGCTACTAAAATTGTGGGTACCCCGCTCCAATTGACATCCTCTTTGTGCTTACTTTTCAACTCTATTCCTGGGGCCTCATGTAAAGAAGAGTGGCTTATCTACACAGTCTGTGTCGCAACAATTTGGGCAACAGCCCTCCAATGGAAAGCCCATGGTAGTTCAATTTTCTCTTATTATTGATAGAGTGGATTCTATAATGCTTATGGTATGTATTCACCATATGTTGTTTGATACAATGCACCTTTTTTATGCCAAATGGAATGCCTTGAAGTGATCTCATTCTTCCTTCCTGTCATAACTGCTTTTTAAAGGATATAACCATATATTGTGGTGTTCTCTTTTTCTGTTGTGTCACTCCTGTTTTCTACTGTATGCCAAGCTTTTTTTGTATTTTCACCTTATTTTTTGAAGATGATATAGTACATATGGCTGTTTAATGTATACTGAATCAAATGTTTCTCTTGGAAGCTTCTTACCTTTGTTTTTGTAATTTTTGTAAGATGCTGACATTCGGGTCATTTGTATTGTTTTCTTTCACACCAATAAGGGTAGTTTGAAAACACAAAAAAATGCAAATTTGATAGAAAAGTAAATATTAAAAAAAAATCTTTGCATAAGCATATCCTTGGTGTCAGAAGTATACATAGCTGGTGTAAATTGAATCACATGGCTAAAGGTATAAATTGTGAAATCAACTGGGGTAGAGATGTTGAAACCACATTATGGGGTTATAGGATGGCATTAAGTACCATGTAAAGGAAGGTGCTACTCCTTAAAATTAACTTAGATGCTAAACCAATGTGCAACAATATCATTTAAGAGCAACACAATTTTATTTTCATTATTGTAAATCAACAATGAAAAAAGTCCATAAATTATTGATTATTCCCGACTACCGTTAAATTATGACACTTAAGCCTCATACACACGATCGGATTTCCATCAGACAAAGTGTAGGACTTTTGTCCGAAGGGCGTTGGCCATGAACTTGTCTTGTATACAAACGGCAAAGAATTGTCGGCCAACAAACATGAAACTATGTGTTTTTTCAGCTCTTTAGCGCCACCCTTTGAGCAACTTCTGCTAATGTTGTGTTATGGTTAGCTATGCTTCTGAGCATGTGTGTTTGTACTTTGGATTTTTTTCTTGTTTCAATCATTTTTGTTAGAGAGTTTTACATACAATATACTTATTCCATTCACAGTCTTGTTAGTTAAAAAAAACTAACAAATAGTAAGATAGTATAACAAACATTGTCATTAAATGACAGGATCAAATTACATAAAAGTCACCACCGTTGCACCTGGATTTTATTGCTTATAGTATAAACAATACTATATCTAGTGATTCAGTGAAGGAGGAACCCCCCCCCCCAGACACCCCTCTGGGATCACACTGTGTCCCCGGAGAGGAGCGCCCCCCCGCCACATTTCTAAGTTGGTGTTATCATAACAACAAAAAAAAACATATGCCGTATGTATAAGCAAGTCGGGTTCTGATGGTTCCAAAGAACACACAACAAAAACAAAGGAGTAGAAAAAGAAGAATAGAAATAGAAAGAAAATAAAATAAAAATAAATAAAAGGAAAAGTTTAGAGCAGCATATTTGACTTTTAGTCGGCTTCTATTGGGCCTTGGAAAAGGAGTTCCATGTAGACCAGTTAGATTCATACACTAGGTGTTTGCCGTCTCTCCTAGCTAGAATTTTCTCATATTCAGCGATCATGTTAACTTTGATTGATACATCAATCAGTCTGGGGATTTCACTAGATTTCCATCTACATACTATTGCTGATCCTGCTGCTAACAGAATATGGGTAGTTATAGACCTAATGGATCGGGGGTGCTCCATTGTATTTAAGCTCAAAATTGCCTGTTCTATATTAGGACGAATGAAAACACCTGTTACTTTAGATATTAGGTTGAATACATCAGACCAGAATTTACTAAGCAGTAGGCAGGCCCAGACCATATGGGATAGAGTGCCTACCTGTCCGCAACCCCTCCAGCATGAGTTGGAATTATCTTTAGAAAATTTTGCGACAATGTAAGGGGTGAAGTACCATCTCAAGATAAGTTTTTGATTGAGTTCTTCATAGTTCGAGCATCTGAAAAACGTATAATTGCATTTAATAGCATTTTTCCATTGATTATCTGAGAATTATTTTCCCAGTTCTTTTTCCCATTTCAGTAAGGGATTGTATTTATCAAAAGCATCTTTAGAATTCAAAGAATTGTATATTAAAGTAATACCCTTAGATTTATGGTTGTGAGACTGAAGAAAATTCCACACCTTCTCCACAATAGGAAGATGTGTAACCCTCGTTTTCTGGATGCTATCTGTTGAAATGCAAAGCTTTCTGTGTTTGGAATTTTTAATTTTTGCTGAATAGATGCAAATGGCAAAATTTTGTTTCCTGTGGTAATTTCTACTAAGTTCAGTATCTTGACCTCACGCCATTTATCTAGCCTCAAGTTGGGGATTATCCACTGAAGAGAATCCAAAGGGATGGGGACATTGACCGAAGGATAATATGCACTATTCTTCAAGCTAATTTCAGGCCAGGCCTCACATGCTGCTTGGATTGTAGGATGATCCCCAAATTGGTTGTCCGCAGAAATGGCAGAAGCTATAAGTAGGGAAAGTGGTGAAGATGTACGAAACCCAGCAAGTTCCAGTTGACACCAGGGTTTAGTTACTGGTTTTATGAACCAGTTTTTAATCTGGTCAATGACTTCTGCCGTATAATAGTCCTTTAATGTTGGTACGCCCATACCCCCTGCATATTTATGTTTGTTTTGTATGAGAGGAGAGCACCTCGCTCTGCTTCCCGCCCACACAAATCTCAACAGTTGTTTTTGCATCGTAGTGAAGAAGGCGGTGGGTATTCGTATTGGTAGAGCTCTGAAGATGTAAATCAATTTAGGCAATATCAACATTTTCTATGCTACTAAGCGACCCGACCAAGACAAATAAAATTTTGGGAGTCTTGAAAGTTCTTTTAGAAAGTCATCAATGAGTGGGACATAGTTTTCTTGGTATAGATCTGAAAGAGGATAAGTAAGTTTGATTCCTAAGTACAGGATGGATTTTTTGGTCCATGGGTAAGGGAGTGCTTTCTTTAATTGCTGTACTACATTCGGAGATATTGCTATTCCCAATATATTTGATTTAGTTGCGTTAACCTTGTAGTAGGACACTCTACTGAATAGTTGGAGGGCATTGTGGGCAGCGGGCAGGGACTCAGCCGGGTTGGAAAGGGATAGAATAACGTCATCAGCAAACAATGAAATTTTATGCTGGTTCGTTTGTGATGCGATGCCCTGAATGGTTGGATCAGATCTAATTTCTTCTGCTAGGGGTTCCATAATTAATGCAAAAATCAAGGGGGACATGGGACACCCCTGTCTTGTTCCATTAGTAATATTAAAATTCTTGGAGAACATCCCCTCCGCAAACACATAGGCCGACGGAGAGGAGTATAATGCCAATATCGCGTTCTGTATCGGGCCGGAGAAACCAAATTCTCCCTTGAGGTACCCCCAATGAACTCTATCGAAAGCCTTCTCTGCATCCAACGCGAGAAGCAGAGAAGGCTCTCCCTGTTTTTCCACCACATGTAGAAGGTTGACCATTCTTCTAGTAGCGTCTGTTGTCTGTCGGCCCGACACGAAACCTACCTGGTCATAGTTTATCAATCGGGGAAGTAGATTTGTCAACCTGTTTGCCAATAGCTTAGCATACAGCTTCACATCCACATTCAATAATGAAATGGGCCTGAAGTTCTGAGGTAAGTTAGGTTCTTTTCCTGGTTTGGGTAGAGTGATTATTGTAGCGGTAAGCATTTCCGGGGGAAAACCAGATTCAGCTGTCGCACTAGTAAATATTTGTTGTAGATGTGGTGACAAGATGGTACTAAATAATTTATAGTATTCTGACGAATAGCCATCCGGACCTGGTGATTTGTTGTGGGGGAGAGTTTTTATTATTTGTTCTATTTCCTCGGTCGTTATCGGTTGATTCAGTCGGTTTAGATCTGTCAATGATATAGTGGGTAGGTTTACGGAAGCAAGGAAGTCCATAATTATGTCGTCGGTGGGTTGGAGCATATCAGGGTCATTTTTGAGGTTGTAGATTGCTTCGTAATAGTCACTAAAGGCGTCCGCAATGTCTTTAGGGTTTGTGACCTTAACTTTAGTTTTGGGATTCCAGATGTGGGATATTTTCTGTCTTGCTACTTTTTCCTTTAGTTGATTGGCTAATACTTTCCCAGCCTTATTCCCGCACCTGTAGAATTGGGCTTTTAGAGAGCGCAACTGGTAGTTATGTTGGGCCACCAGGTGGGCTCTCAACTCCTGCCTAGTAATGAAAAGATCATCTCTCGTCTTTTGGGTGGTGTTCTGCTTATTTAGGTTCTCTAGTCGACTTACCTTGGTCAACAAATCGTCAAGCGTTTTCGATTTTTGTTTTTTAAGTTTAGCACTCATCTGTATGAGTAGACCCCTAATGTACACTTTATGAGCATTCCACAGCGTGAAGGGGTCGTCGACCGACGGGGCATTAATAGCAAAAAATTCTATAAGTGCTGAACAAATTTTGTCTAAATTTACTGTTGTGACAGTGTGTAAATATCGTTACGCCACCTGTTTGCCCTAGTTTCGGTGCGACGATCCCCCACATCTATGGAAACTGGTGCGTGGTCAGACCACGTAATACAGTGTATGTAAGATTTGACAACTTTTTGTAAGAGAAACCTGTCCACCAAAAATAAATCAATACGAGAATATGAATTATGCACATTGGAAAAAAAAGTATAGTCCTTTTCTGATGAATGTTGACATCTCCACACATCATATAGGCCTGACAGAGATATGAAACGGTCCAATGATGCTCTGCGATGACGGGATTTGGTTCCACTGGACAAGTCCATATCCCTGTCAGGAATTGTGTTAAAGTCTCCACATAGGACAGTAGCACCTTGTCTTACTGATGATACCTTTTTCCAAATCTTATTCAAATAATTCAGTTGTTTTGTATTAGGAAGATATACGTTGACTACAGTATATATGGTATTCTCAAGTTCACATATCAAGATTATATATCTGCCCGAACTATCTATGTGTACATCCAGTTCTTTAAATTGGATAGAGTCTTTTATAGCTATGGCCACTCCCCCTTTCTTTTTGGGAGCATTGGCTGTATATACATGAGAAAATTTGTGGTGCCGAAAGGTAGGAGGTTTGAGAGAACTGAAGTGTGTCTCTTGGATACAAAAAATATCGCTATGGAGTCTAATAGCTTCCTTCCATGCCATCTGTCTTTTTTGAGGACTATTTAGCCCCTTAACATTGAGAGAGGATATTTTGATAGGCATCCTGAATTAGCGTGTTAGATTACACTTACAGCGGGCAGTTGTGGGCTGGTGTGGTGTGGGTTACCTGTCACCAAATACGTTGTTGGAATTTCCTCCTAGGATAGGGTTCTGTTGGTTGTTGATTCATAGTCTGTTGAGTCCGATAAAGAAGAACGTCTTGTCAGTTGAGACAGCTTTGATGTACAGTCGTAGAGAGAAAATAAATGAATAAAAAAAAAATAGAGAGGAAAAAAGAACAAAACGGTACAAAAAAAAGGAGTCAAAACAGTAGTAACACAACAAAGGAACAGGTTGCGATTCCGGTCAGAATCTGTGTGGTAGAACAACCGCTCAACTTAGGGGGTTTAGATAAAGGGATAAAACAGCACGGCCATCCCTTGGGCCAACAGAGATGTGAGTGATCATGGCAAAGAAGCCTACGCTAACCCTGTCTCAACATCTGAATCTTCTCGTGTTGACACAGATGTTCCAGCTTGGTTTCTTTCTGTATGTCCAGGAGGGATGATTTGCCATTCTTGCATGAAGCACATACCCTCTTTGACATTATTAATAATGTGATTGTTGCCATCTTTAGTTATTAACAATTTTGCTGGATAGATCCATCTGTACACTATTTTGTGGTTATTCAGAGGTTTTGTAATGCTAGCCAGTTGTCTGCGCCATTGCATATTTAATGCAGATAGGTCAGCAAAAAATGAAAGGCCCTGCAAATCAGAAGGTAGGTCGTTACGGTGTCTAACAGCAGCCATAAAGTAATCCTTGGCGTGAAAAAAATGGATTCTCACTATAGTATCTCTCGGTAGATGTGGAGCACTGTGTTTGGGTTTAGGCAGCCTGTGAATGCGGTCCACAATGAGATCCTCTAGAGGTGCATCAGGGAGTACTGCTTTCATGACATTAACAAAATACTCCTTTAGCTCAGGAGGGTTGATTGTTTCAGGTATACCCCTTATTTTAATGTTATTCCTCCTTGATCTGTCCTCTAAATTTGCCAATTTTTGTTGTATTTGTAGTAATTTGTCATCCCTGTCGTTGTGGGCATCTACCAGTTCATTAAATGTGGAGGCAAATTCGACATGGGAGACTCGCTTGCTAACTGCAGACACTTCTGATTTAAATTGGGTAGTTAGAGCAATAATGTCACTGTGCAGTGTGGATCTTAATGAGATCAACATATCTTTCAGTGTAGTGTCCATTACAGGTTTGTTAGCAGTGGGGAAATCAGATATGGAGTCTTGTAGTTCCCTGGTATCATCCAGGGATGAGTTCAGGCTTACCTCCAGGCCATCCACCTCTGGGGTGTCATGCATCTTCTGCTTATTTTTAGCTGGGCTAGATGATGCCGATGGAGGTGGTGAGAAGATCTCCTTCCCCTGCTCGTTGCTGCTGCGGCCGGATCGAGGGCCTGGAGGCGCGCCTCGCTGTGTATAGGAGCCGCGTGTGTTCCCCCACTGCTTATCGCCGCCATCTTGGTCTGAGTATCTGTGCTGCAGAGTTAGGAAATCTGTCATTTTTCCCAGTTTTTTCCCGTCCTTTCTTTTGCGAGATGTCATCTCGACAGTCCTCTGAGCTTTGTAGTGCTACCGGTGTGTTGAAACTATGCTTCTAGTCGCTTTAAAAGACTCTGGTGGCCCGCTGTGGAGAGGAGCTGTATTAGAAAGCAGCCATCTGCTCCGCTGGCTAGACACGCCCCCCTGGATTTTTTTTCTGAAGGACTTGTGTACGCACGATCAGATAATCCGACAGCACACATTTGTTGTTGGAAAATTTTAAAGCATGCTATCCAACATTTGTTGTCGGAAAATCCGACAACGATTGTCTGATGGAACATACAAAAGGTCAGATTTCTCAACAACAGCCTGTCATCACACAATTCCCGTCGGGAAATCCGATTGTGTGTACGAGGCTTTATTCTTTCTTTACATCCAACCAAGGTGTTTTCACCACGTGTGGTAAAAGTGTTTTTTCTCACCAACTATAAATGACCATAAAAGACCTAACAAGCCTGGCAGAAACAATTCAATGGATGGGATAGATGTGATGGATGCAATACCTATTGAACTCCAATGCAATTCCTCTCTCAAAAATAACACAAATCAGAAGCCAAAAGAGATAATATCCTCATAGTGCAGTAACTTTTATTTAAATGATGGGGGGATAATAAAACAGAAAATATTGCACCTCCACAAGCAGCTCCCACTCAGTGCCCTGACAAATGTTGCTTGCTTCCACTTTCTAAGCCCTAGACGTGACATAGGGACAGAACCGGAAATTATGTGCATTTTCAGGAAGCTTCCAAGTTGTGAAGTTGTGTTGTTAATTAATACTATTGCACATTGGTTTAGGATCTAAGTTATTTTAAGGAGTAGAGCAAACCACAATAATAAAATATATAGCATTCCGCTTTAGATTGAAATACCTAAGGTCTACCGTATTTGTAGAGATACATCACTTAGTGTCACAAGAACTCATTTGGTCTGAATAGGAAGAGTCACTTGGTGAGTAGTGGGGCATGAGTGTTATTGGGGTCCAAGTAGGCCATCAAAGAGTAGGATCAGGGGTCATATAGATTAAAGGAGAAGTACAGGCAAAGCTTTTTTCGGCCTACTTCACTTATGGACCACATGAGTGCAAGAGCCTGTTGTCGGCTGATGTCACTCAGTCAGTCCAGGCTCTGGATCAATCCCAACTTTACAGTCGGGGTACACCCAAACGTTAAACCGATGCTGTGTCCACATAGGGGAGTGTATATATATATATATATATATATATATTTATTATTTTTTGTTTGCAAACAATTTTATTGGGATAAAGAAAGTATACAGTCATATGACAGCATACAACATATAATCAACATCACATGTGTATTTATGAAAAACGAAACAAAGAACAATAATTTTGAAGCATACTAGTAAGACATTAGAGAATATTGATCCTTAATAGTAGAAATAACAAAAACATATAGAGTAAGAAAAAGGTATACCTGGGGGTATTGCTCATGTAAGGGTTGGTATTGTAAATTGGAAGTTAGTCTTGTGACAGTAGAATATGCTTGTGGGTTTTAAACGCATCCCATCTTTGTTTGAATGAATGCATGTTATCCTGTAATGTGTATAAAATCCTTTCCATCAACATAACTGCATCAATTCTGGTGAGAATAGAGGACAAAGGTACCACAGGGGTCTTCCAGTGCAGGGCAATAGTCCACAGGGTGGATATACAAATTGTATGGATAAGACATTCCTCCTTGCAGAGGGTGCCCGGGATTGGTGCTCCAAGAAGACCTATTGAGATTGTGAGCTGTAGAGAGGTACCCACTATCACCGAAGCGGTGGCAGACACATTATTCCAAACTTGGGAAAGCAACTCACAATCCCAAAATTTGTGCTTAAAAGTACCCGGGAGATGGCATCCCCTGAAACACAGCCCAGAGGTCCTGGGAAACATGGTCTGGAGTCTGGAAGGAGTATAATACCACCTAGTTAGCACCTTGTAGTCAGTTTCTCTAACTGCCAAGGATTTTGAAGCCTTGCGTAAGTTATCCAACATAGTATCCCAGTCTTCAGGGCCGAACTGTTCATCACAGTCAGCGTCCCATTTAGTTTTGTATGGAGGCTCCCTTGAGAAGCTCAAAGCTAATGCAGTTTTATAGAGAACTGAAATAAGGCATTTGCCTCTGGGGGAGTTAGGACAGATCTGTTCGAAGGATGAAGAAGGGTAGGACGGGGTAAGAGCAAAATGGGAGATAAAAAAGTGTCTTATTTGTAAATATCGATAGTACTCTCTAAGTGGGATTTGTTTTCGAGTGCGTAGGAGATCAAACGCAGCGAATGTATCATCTATTTGGAGATCACCTAAGGTGACCAGGGAGTTAGATATCCACCACAAGAAACTATTAGGATTTACAAATGCTGTGGCAAATAAGGGCTCTCCTAAAAAGGAGGAGCCAGGGGGTGCGGATGACTTCAGGCCCAGTTTATTTTTATAACGGTTCCAAAGGATAAGAGCGTGAGTCACTATGGAATTAAAGGAGGTAAGTTTGTGTGCTAAGTTGGTAGGAGACCATAGTATGTATGGGAGGTAATAGGGCTTAATGGATAAAGATTCAAACCTGACCCAGGGAACCTTTGAATCCGGGATATTCCATTGAACCATCTAAGAAAATCGAAACCGCCAAAAAATATAACCAGAGGTTCGGTAGGCCTAGGCCGCCGGTATTTTGAGATTTATATAAAACAAGTTTGGAAAACCTGGGTCTCTTGTTCTGCCAAATAAATCTATTAACCTCTTGCTGTAGTTTATCAATAAAGGATTTGGGGATAATGATAGGGAGATCTCTAAAGAGATGCAGGAGTTTAGGTAAAAGGGTCATTTTGACCGCCGTGACTCTTCCCAGAAGCAAAATGCGATAGGAACTCCAAATTTTAAGCAGGTTCCGAAGTCTGGACACACATGCTGGATAGTTTGCAAGCGAAGATGGTAGACCAATGTTGTGTGATATAAATGCCAAGATAGGGAATCTTGTCCGATGACCATTGAAAGGGGAAGGATCTTCGGAGTGTCTCACACTGAGCAGAGGGTAAGTTATTGGGGAGTGCAGTAGATTTAGTTACATTGACCGTAAGACCAGAAATAGAGGCAAATTTAGATAGTAAGGAGAGTAAGTTAGGTAAAGAGATTTGGGGTTGGGTCAAAAAGAGCAGGACATCATCGGCATACATGCAGAGTTTAAAAGGGGAAGATGCCATTGAATAACCGTCCAGGTATTTTTTAATAGCAGTAGCTAGGGGTTCCAGGGCTAGTGCGAATAACAAAGGTGTCTTTGATATACATTTAAACACACCATGGAAAAACAGCTGAGGGTGTGGTGGGATATAGCTACCCTAGAAATGTATATCAAAGAAAAAATTACCCCCCGTAGGCTCAGATGGGATATCCACCCTAATGACAATATAGAGGATGCAGCACTCATGAATGAATGGTATGTATTCTTCAATACCTGTGAGAATGATTTACTGCATAATATTGTCAAAAGGAGAAAATTCACACTCAGGGGGATAGAAAGCAGCATTACAGAGATTAAAAGCTTGCTGCTGCCATTTGCCGGACATCAAGATTTTAAAGATAAAGAAAAGGAACTCCAAGACCATATTAAAAAATATGACATAGATATACAGGCTAAAAAAACGAAAGAAATTTAAGAAGGATGTCCTGGACTACAAAAATATGAAGGTTTATAAATGGCAGATATCCATGGAAGACCTACAGGATGAACTGGATGATACATTAATGGAAGAAAGTCCAGTAGAACCCTTGAGCACAGTAGAAACAGGAACACCGAGAAATATCTCTCAACAACTAACAACTAGTCGCCCTAGGGCTTGGAACCGGGGAAGAAGTAACATGCCTAACTGGCACCAGGATAGACCCGACACTAGGAGGGTAAACTATCAGGAACCACATGAATATAGGAGCCCGTATCCATCAAGGTATAATATACCTACACATAACAGATACTCACCTCTGAGAAGAAACCAACAATATGAGAATAGTCCCCAATATAGAAGAGAACAGAGGGAGTATGGGGATTTTCCCAGGGGTGGACCTCGAGACAGGCCACCAGGGAGATGGAAAGCCCGAGTCCCCTACAACAACTCAGGATGGAGAGGAATGAGTGGAAATCGAGGAGTCCCTCGAGGGGCACCCCGACGATGGACTGAGAATCAGAGGAACGAGGCACCATGGAGACAAGCCGAATATGGCGTCATGAGGAATGGAAGAGACCCCAATCAAGAAAGAAACAGCACCCACACTAAGAAATCCGTAAAGAGAAAACAGAGGAGAGGATGCAGGGGAGGGAAGAAGAAAGCGTCCAAGAGAATATTAGGCAAGGGTATTTTCAATCTTAGTGACATAGAACTGACGATGGAGGAAATGAAAGTTCTAGACCTAGGATTGAAATATGCACCTGACAAGCCCCTTAACAAATTTGAAGCATTCATCGACCTCCAAAAGTTCCTGAGAAAACGTAATCTCAAGAAACACTTTGCATTGAATAAGGATGAGAGAATACCAGTTGAGCTTGAATATGTACAGACAGGGTTAAAAAATAACTCCATCTTTAATCCCAACACCCCAGGGAATCAATGCATAGAAGCTTTTAAAAGAATGGTGGAAGATGATCTGAGGAATTTGGGAAAGAAACACAGTAAAACCAAAAATATTTGGAAAACAATTAAGGATATAGGGAACAAAAACAAGGTCGTAATAAGGCCAGCAGACAAAGGGGGTGGGCTGGTCATCCTAAACAAAAAGGACTATGAGGCAGAAATGGAAAATCTGTTGAATATAGAGAATACCTATGGAAAACTAAAGGGGAACCCCAAACTGATTTTTGAGAAAAAACTAAAAGATTTTGTCAATAAGGGGGTAACTATAGGGATCCTGAACGATAAAGAGGCAGAATATTTAGTGTCCAACTCTACAAAAACTCCAGTAATATACTATACGCCGGAAATTCACAAAAGACTTGATAAACCCCCTGGAAGGCCCATAATAAGTGGTATAAATTCATTGTTTTAAAGGCTAGGAGAGTACCTGGATACATACCTGAAACCACTTGTAAAAGAAGGAAGATCTTACCTGCGAGACAGTTTACAACTAATTCAGGAAATCCAAGAAATTCAAGGAGCACAAAACTTTCTATTGGCAACAATAGACGTTAACTCCCTATAAACTAGCATTGTCCAGGAAGATGGACTATTGGGTGTGGAGAAAGCATTGCATGAGAACACCAGTATGAAACAAAACCAAATAAACGTAATTTTGGAAGGGTTACAACTCGCTATGGAATGCAATTATTTCTGGTACAATAAAGCTTTCTTTGTTCAAACTAAGGGAGTTGCGATGGGAGCACGTTATGATCCAAGTGTGGCCAACCTCCTCATGAACATGTGGGAAGAGGAGTACATCTACAATAGAGAAATTCCCCAAATTAAGCTGTACCGAAGATACATAGACGACTTAATCATACTATGGGATGGCTCTGCAAACACATTTCAACAATTTCTCCAGGAATTAGACATAAATAGGTATGGGCTCACTTTTACAGGGAAATGGGACTCGCAGACAATTGACTACCTGGATCTGGAGATATTCAAGCAAGATGGACTACTGCATACAAAAACCTTCTTTAAGGCTACAGATCGAAATGGGTATAGCCCCACTTCAAGCTGCCACCATCCAAAATGGAAGGGGAATATTCCCAAAGGACAACTGCTGAGATTGTGGAGAAACTGCAACTCAGTGGAAGACTTCATTATACAAGCAGATCTAGTTATTAATAGATTTCAGGAGAAGGGATATGCACCAGAATATCTCCAAAAACTGAAAGAAGAGATCTCCAATATGGACAGACATGGTCTGCTGAACAAACCAAAGAAAGAAGAAAAGAAACTGGAAGTGGCGTTCATCACTGGATTTAACAATCAACATAGGGATCTGGAAGGTATTGTTAAAAAATATTGGCCCATTCTTAAGGAAGATCGGGTTCTTTCAACAATTCTGCTGAATAAACCATCTTTTTTATACAGGAGAGCTCCATCGCTGCGCAACCACATTGTGCATAATGTTATTAACCCCCCTAAAGCAATTAACATCTGCCCAGAGTTAAAAGGGTTCTATAAATGTCAGAGATGTTTGGCCTGCAGGGTGAGCAAGAATCAACCTAGGAGAAGGGAAACATTTAAATCTCGGACTGATCATAGGGAATATAAGATTTATGAACTTATTACATGCAACAGTACTCATGTAACCTATGTCATAGAGTGCCCGTGCCACCTGCAATATATAGGCCGTACTACACGCCCATTGTGTGTACGTATCAGGGAACACATTAACAATATCAGAAAAGGATTCCCAAAACATAATTTGTCCCGACATTTTGATGAATTCCATCACAGAGACCCAACTGGGCTTATCTTTTATGGGATTGACATTATTAAAGATAACTGGAGGGGAGGAAACAAATACATTTTTGTTTCCCAGAATGAAACTAGCAGGATATACCGGCTGGGGTCTTTAGCCCCTAAGGGGTTAAACATAGATATTGACCTTAATTGTTTTCTAGCTAACCCCTAATAATCACAATCCAGTTTGACCCCTGGGTTTTTATGGGTACAGTTTTCTCCGTTTATTTGGAATACAGATTTTGTTGGCAAGAGAAACCACACAACAGGCCAGCCATATATGAACCACCCTTACAGAACCTCCCATCCCGCTTCCTCCTTTCCCTTACTTCCCCTTTCCCCCCTCCCTTCCCCTCTTTCTTTTTTCTAGGTACCCTTCCTTCATTACAAAGTCTGCAAGTAGCCTAGAGACTTATGTGACCTATTGGTACATATACGATTTCCTCCACCTGTGTTGAGGTTAATTCAATATGCAATAGGTTCTCTCTCTCTTTGGCTTTGGGGGTGTCCCTCCCCCCCCTTTCACTATGTGAAAGTAATATTTTTCCACACATTCTTAAATAATATTTGGGAGAAAACATTTGCCCCTCTTATTTAAGATGGATTAGCATACAGATTTATGTGGTTTCTTCCCCCATTTTTATCCTTTATGTGTTTTTCACAGAATTTTTATTATTGTATAGATTTGTATGCTTTTTTATACTAGTATAGTCCGTTAATGCCCTTATTAATTTTCTGTGGCAAATATATAGATTAAATATCAGGACTTACATTTATGTGTATACATGCATTTTTTAATCTATAACTATATGGTTTTATATTTATATTGTCATATCTTTGTATTTAGAAAGTATATCTCTGTTTTTGTCTTACATTCCGGGTTTATATAAAGAACACCAAGCAATATACAAAACCAGCAGAGAGTGGAGCCACAGATCCCCCTTTGCAATTCACTGGGTTGACAACATTATTAGCATTTCAGCATTAGCTCTTCAACACCCGGGAACGTCCCATTCCCTACCGATTGGATGATCCATGATGAGGGGGGCGGGTATGCTTGTGGCTCACCTCCTATTTAAACGTGATGTAGCGTAACCATGGCACCGCCTCAGAAGACGTTCTTTTACGAAACGTACGTAAGGCGGAGCCACGCACATTATGTTACGCTGTCAGTGATCTGGGTACCTGAGGCTGGAACGCAGCTGGAGCGCACGCTGCTATCCGGCATACACGGTACTGGGGCGCTGTGTTCTTTCTGTGATTTTTACAAGGATTCACCGCATAGGCGTTTTTTTACGTCTATGATTTTTTATGTTAAATAAATCTGGCATACTACACTATGGGAGTCTCTGATCTTCCTTACTGAGGTGACCTAATACATCTGCTCCTCAAAGCGGGATCTACCTGGAAGGAAACCTGTGGATACTTCGGGATTGTGTTGCAGTCTGCCCTATTTGGAGAAACAGCTGGGAAACACACGGACCTGGTCGGGAGCAATTACATCACGCTGTCTACCCCCGCAGGGGTGCGAGGAGCTGGTGAGTGGGGACTCTTGTGGGGTAATACCAGGAAAGCCATTGAAACAGTTACCTGCTGGCAATTATATAACAACTCTTTAATGAACACTGGGAATATTTCACTATTTTAGGCACTCTTTAGGAGTGGACTTTTATCTTGTGATACATAATTTTTTTTACCCCTTTTTTCACCATATATACACATATTTTTTGGATCCACATTTTTATCCTATGATTATGTCATTTGGTCTTGATATTTTTATCCTATGATTATGTCATTTGGTCTTGATTATTGCACATATTTATGGTTTATCACTATTTCGATTGCAACCTATGCACTTTAAAGATTTTTACAAGGTGGTGGTACCGCACCCAGCAGTGGTGTGGCCTTCTATACTATATATTCTTCATATATAGTCCTTTGGGAACAAGGTTATATTTATTTTCACTATTATAATCTCTAATATAGGGTTTAATTGCCTAGCGGCTATAGCCACACCTCTTTTTCACCTTAGAGTGTATCTAAGTTAAGAGCAGCGCCACACCCCATTATTATTCGCTCAAATCAAAGTTTGATGTTTCACCGAGAGTGCAGATTGTGATAAGGTATACAAAAAGTCCAGATTGAGTAAAAAGTGTCCTTCCAGTAATATTAAAGGATCAGTAAAGGAATTCTTTTTTTTAAATTAAAAATAACAAACATGTTATACTTACCTCCATTGTGCAGCTCGTTTTGCACACAGTGGCCCCGATCCTGGTCTTCTGGGGTCCCTCAGCGGCTGTCTCGGCTCCTCCCCACAAGGACTCCACACCTTCATGCGAGTGAGCTCGCATGGTGTGGAGTTATTGCGGGCGCGCTCCTGTGATACAGCGGCGGCCATAGCCGCCGACTGTATCACTCGGCCCCGCCCCCCCGGTGCGCCACGTCATTGGATGTGATTGACAGCAGAAGTGCCAGCAAATGGCTGTGCTGCTTTCAATCCATCCAGTGTAGCCAATCCACGGTCAGGCTGAGAACCGAGGAGGATGATGGGGCCGAGCGCGGGACATTCGAGGGGCCAGGTAAGTAAAACGGGGGCTCGGGGGGGGGGGGGGGGCGGTACTGTCGGATGTTTTTTCACCTTAATGCATAGGATGCATTAAGGTGAAAAAACATTTACCTTTACAACCCCTTTAACACCATCCAACACCGCAAATGAAGTGTAACCTCCACCATAAAAAATGCACGCTTACCAGCTTGCATGGACCTCTTATTACGGGAGGTCTATCATGCTTGTGGCTAATACCCAACCAGGGCCTTTATCCATATAGGGATATGAAAATGGAGACTCCCACTGTAAATGTATTTCCCACAGAACAGGTGCAGCGACAACTGCAGCACAGTCTCAGCAGATACCCTGCACAGAGCCCATAAGGCACAAAATACCCCTTCAGATTGACATGCTCATGGAAAGATCCCCAAAAAAATATAAGGCACACCTTAGAGTAAAACCATACAAACGTGATATAGAATATTGATAGAATATGCATTGGATAGTCTTAAGCCGTCTGGCTAAAGCCGTTGTAATACACTGCAAACAGTGTAGCTGTCAAGGTGATAGTATTACTTGGACAAGTGAAGTGCAAAAAAAAAAAACATTGTGTAAGAAGCATTCCTTTAAGTATCAGCAAAATGTTACAAATGTTTTAGCTTGGCCACAATCACACTATTCCAAGACAAGGGGGATGGTGGTGGCTAAAATGGAGATGAGTATCAGCCTTGTTTATGGGGGTCTTGTAACTTATGGTTCAATGAGGCAGAGATACATTTTAAGGGAGAGTGAGATATTATGCATCTAAATGAACTGTCTTGTTATTGGGTCAGGGAGGACAGATGGAGGTCTTCCAAAGTAAATTGTGGTTCTTCCAGAATAGGGTCGGGGAAGACAGGTGGAGGAATTTCGAGATAGATTGTACTTCTTCCAAGGTGTGACAGGAGTGATGCTGTCCCTGATAGGAGAAATAGAAAACAAAGGGGTAGCCGCATATGTATTTGGTATGGAATCTCACTGGAATTGTGAAAAGTTGAACTAAACTGGTTTCCGACTAGCCGCCGCAGTTATACTGTGGCAGGTTGGCTCCCCTGGGTGAGCCATGTAGCTGAACGTCGACCCTATAGGAAACTGTAGGAGGCGGGGAGGTGGGCGTGCGCGCCGACAGTGTGTCCCAGGAGCCAATGCGAGTGCCCGACAGGCACCCGCGATCACTCGTAAAAGAGCGAGAACCGGGATGTGTGTGTGTAAACATCCAAACCCCGGTTCTCTCAGGGGAGAGGAGACAGATTGTGTGTTCATACTAAGTAGGAACACTGATCGGTCTCCTCCCCTAGTCAGTCCCATCCCCCTACAGTTAGAACACACTTAGGGAACACAGTTAACCCCTTGATCGCCCCCTAGTGTTAACCCCTTCCCTGCCAATGACATTTATACAGTAATCAGTGCTTTTTTATAGCACTGATCGCTGTATAAAGGTCACTGGTCCCAAAAATGTGTCAAAGGTGTCCGATTTGTCCACCGCCATATCGCAGTCCTGATAAAAATCGCTGATCGCCGCCATTACTAGTAAAATAATAATAATAATAATAAAAATGCCATAAATCTATCCACTATTTTGTAGACACTATAACTTTTGCGCAAAACAATCAATAAACGCTTATTGCAATTTTTTTTTACCAAAAATATGTAGAAGAATACATATTGGCCTAAACTGAGGAAAAACTTATTTTATTTTTTTATAAATTGGGGAGAAAAAAATAAAAGATAATATATATACAGTTGTGCTCATAAGTTTACATACCCTGGCAGAATTTATGATTTCTTGGGCATTTTTCAAAGAATATGAATGATAACACAAAAAAATTTCTTTCACTCGTGGTTAGTGTTTGGCTGAAGCCATTTATTATCAATCAGCTGTGTTTACTCTTTTTAAATCATAATCACAACAGAAACTACCTAAATGACCCTGATCAAAAGTTTATATACCCCAGTTCTTCATGCCATGTATTTCCCCCTTTAACATCAATGACAGCTTGAAATCTTTTGAGGTATTTGTGGATGAGGCTCGTTATCTTCTCAGATGGTAAAACTGCCCATTCCTCTTGGCAAAAAGCCTCCAGTTCCTGTAAATTCTTGGGCTGTCTTGCATGAATGGTAGGTTTGAGATCTCCCCAGAGTGGCTCAATGATATTGAGGTCAGGAGACTGAGATGGCCACTCCAGAACCTTCACTTTATTCTGCTGTAGCCAATGACAGGTCGACTTGGCCTTGTGTTTTGGATCATTGTCATGTTGGAATGTCCAAGTACGTCCCATAAGCAGCTTCCTGGCTGATGAATGTATCTTTTTATATCCCTTTCCTGTTTTATACAGGTCAACTACCTTTTCCCGCAGATCCTTTGACAATTCTTTTGCTTTCCCAATGACTCCAAGAATCCAGAATAGTCAGTGCAGAACTGGATGAAAGATGCAAGGATCTGTCAGGAGTCCAGAAACTCATTGACCTTTTATACACACACACTAATTACAAGCAACCAGATCCCAGGCGAGGATGGTTACCTTTAATAGCCATTAAAACCCCTTTGTGTCAACTTGTGTGCATGTTATCAGACCAAAATCACCAGAGAATGTAAACTTTTGATCGGGGTCATTTGGGTAGATTTTGCTGTCATTATGATTTAAAAAGAGTAAACACAGTTGATTGATAATAAATGGCTTCAGCCAAACACTAACCATGAGTGAAAGAAAAGTTTTTGTGTTATCATTCATATTCATAAAATGGCCAAGAAATCATAAATTCTGACAGGGTGTGTAAACTTATGAGCACAACAGAATATACACTGAATTTTCAAAAGTGTATATATATATATATATATATATATATATATATATATATATATATATATATGTATACTAAGCAAAATTATAAACGTACAACATTTGTGTTTGCCCCTATTTATCATGAGCTGAACTCAAAGATCTATGACTTTTTCTATGTACACCAAAGGCCTATTTCTCTCAAATATTGTTCACAGATCTGTCTAAATCTGTGTTAGTGAGCACTTCTCGTTTGCCGAGATAATCCATCCACCTCACAGGTGTGGCATATGAAGATGGTGATTAGACAGCATGATTATTGCACAGATGTGACTTATGCCACGTACACACGACCGTTTTTAATGTCATTTTAAAAAACAACGTTTTTCTCGACGTGATTTTTCTTGTTTCCTCTCAAGCCTGTCTTGCATAAACACGTTCATTAAAAAAAACGCTTGAGCAGAGCGCAGTGACGTACAACACGTACAACGGCACTATAAAGGGGAACTTCCCTTCGGATGGCGCCACCCTTCATGTTAGTAAAGTTTGTTGAGCGACGATTCGCGCTTTTCAGCCTCGTGCTTTTCAGTCCGTTACAGCGTGACGAATGTGCTATCTCCATTACGAACACTAGTTTTACCAGAACGAGCGCTCCCGTCTCATACTTGATTCTGAGCATCCGCGTTTTTTTTCCCCTCGTAAAAGCATACACACTACCGTTTTTCACGACGTTAAAAAAAACGACATGAAAAACGACGTGAAAAAATAGAGCATGTTCGAAATTTTTAATGGCCGTTTTTCACGTCGATAAAAATGCTCTGGAGCCTACACACGATCGTTTTTAATGCCCAATTTAAAAAATGGCATTTTTAACGGCGGGAAAAACGATTGTGTGTATGCGGCATCAGGCACAAAAGTGTTGCGTTTTTAATTTTGCTCAGCTTATATACACACAAATATGTGTAAATCCCCTTAGCGCCGACCATATGTACATTTGCATTCATGGCTTTCAGGGGTTATACCGGGTGATGCCTGCAGCTGCCATTGTTTAGAGCTGCAGGCTCACAATATCACTCACAATATAACTTCCGGTTTACTTGGCTGCCAATGTTGGCTGATTTTTAACCACTTTCTGCCCTGTCCTATAGCAGAATGACAGCCGAGAAGTGGCTCAGTTATCCTGACTGGGCGTCTTATGACGTCCAGAAGGATAACTGCCGCTGCGTGCATGTGGGGGTGCGCATCGTGGTGATCAGTGGTGTGGTGTGGTGTGTCAGCCCGATCTCGGTAAAAAGCCTCTGGCGGAGTTTCTTTACCACGTTATCACATGAATAGAACATCATATTATACCTGAATACGCTGCCAACATCCCTAGGGTAAATTGAAAGAGGAAGAACCCCCCAATTGGGACTTTAAGGGCAACAACAAAGTATATAAATAATGGTTTTATAAACAAATTATACAAATATACAAAAGTACAACATTAAAAGCATAAATGATACAATAATACGTGAGTTCCCAAAATAAGTCCAGAGAGCCCGACGCATTTCGGGACACTGTCCGTCCCTTCAATAGGGGATTGTATCCGGACGGGATCACACTTTACAATACAAATTGAATTGTTTTAGAAAAACATATATACATTAACCATTGATTGTCTGTACAAATTGAGTGACAGTAGCATGGTGATCACATAGCACAACAATCATACCCAAATATATCATTGTGGAAATTCACAGTAGGACAAGCGAGTCCCCAAGGAAAGCACAGATGCACCTCCTATGTCCAAAGGACACGAAAGCGAGGCGGATCCCTGCCACTCCCAACAGATCCGAGGCACTCCAACAGAATATGGACACAACAGCCACGATAATTTCGTCCTTCAGGTTCTGATTAACAAATATATCTATATATATATATATATATATATATATATATATATATATATATATATGTAAACTATTTGGGATTGTGTAAAACTTACATATTTCCAAATATGTGTCCCTTTAATGAAACAAGGGCAGAGTATTAGAAGCACATCATACCTAGTTGTCATAGTATCCATATGACCCTGGGGATTGCACAAAGGGGCCGGAGGGCTTATGCAGACAGATCTCCCAATTCCTCCAAAATGTTGTTATTGTGTGCTCTGTATATGAACACAAACAATAAAGATAAGTATAGATTAGGGATAAGCTCAGTGTTCGAGTCGAACATACGTTCGACTCGAACATCGGCTATTCGCTCGTTCGGCGAACAACGAACGATTTGGGCCGTTCGCGCCAAATTCGAGTGACGCGAACGGCCCACAATACACTGCGCCATCGCAGTGCAATCCCGGCGCTGTGATTGGCCAAGCATGCACGGTGACCCTGCATGCTTGGCCAATCACAGCGCCGGCAGCGAGGAGAGCAATGATTGGCCACAGGCAGGATGCCCGTATTGCTGTGTTTTCCTGGTGTGTTACACTACCAGGCATTTGCAGCACTTACAGCAGGCGTAGTGTGATTCCTGCAAAATATACTCCTGAAGCTAGGCCATATTGCTGTGTTTTCCTAGTGTGTTACACCAACAGGCATTTGCAGCACTTACAGCAGGCGTAGTGTGATTCCTGCAAAATATACTTCTGAAGCTAGGCCGTATTGCTGTGTTTTCCTAGTGTGTTACACCAACAGGCATTTGCAGCACTTACAGCAGGCGTAGTGTGATTCCTGCAAAATATACTCCTGAAGCTAGGCCGTATTGCTGTGTTTTTCTAGTGTGTTACACCAACAGGCATTTGCAGCACTTACAGCAGGCGTAGTGTGATTCCTGCAAAATATACTCCTGAAGCTAGGCCGTATTGCTGTGTTTTCCTAGTGTGTTACACCAACAGGCATTTGCAGCACTTACAGCAGGCGTAGTGTGATTCCTGCAAAATATACTCCTGAAGCTAGGCCGTATTGCTGTGTTTTCCTAGTGTGTTACACCAACAGGCATTTGCAGCACTTACAGCAGGCGTAGTGTGATTCCTGCAAAATATACTCCTGAAGCTAGGCCGTATTGCTGTGTTTTCCTAGTGTGTTACACCAACAGGCATTTGCAGCACTTACAGCAGGCGTAGTGTGATTCCTGCAAAATATACTCCTGAAGCTAGGCCTTATTGCTGGTTTTCCCATCTCCCTGCAGGCCATTAGAATGTCTGGAAGGCAAACAAGGAGAGGCAGACAGTCAGGAGCCAATAAAAGAGGGCAAGCAGGCTCTGTGTCTAGAGACAACAGTGCTGGTCGTGGATGTGGTGCATCGCCATCAGCATGTGGCCATGGGACACGCTTGTCCTTCTTTTCGGCAGCTGGACGTGTTGAGCCGCATCATGCCGAAGACTTGGTAGAGTGGATGACCAAGCCCTCCTCATCCCCCTCATCCTCTCTCACCCAGGCTCAGGGTACTGGCAAAGCAGCTGCCAAAGCGTCCTCATCCCTGGTATCAATGTCATCATCAGTCACTCCTTCCCTAGACCCACCATGTCCTCCTGAGGAGTCCCCCGAACTGTTTGAGCACAGTGTTGGGTACATGCTCCAGGAGGATGCCCAGCGTTTCGAAGGGTCTGATGATAATACCCAGCTAGAGGAAGGCAGTAGCGTGAGAGCAGAGAGAGGGGATGCTCAAGAAGGACACCAATCTGGCAGTCATGTTCCAGCAGCTGCAGCATACTGCCAGATTGGCTCCAGTGATGAGGAGGGAGGGGATGATGAGGTCACTGACTCCATGTGGGTGCCTAATAGGAGAGAGGAGGAGGAGGAGGATGAGGAGGAGGCACATCTCCAACGGGGCAGGATGCCCTTGGGGGGCCAGCGTAAGCACAGCACACCAACGGAATCACACCGCAGAGCTCCGCCTGTGCAGGGCGCTGCCTCTGCCCGTTATTCAAAAAGTTCTTTGGTGTGGGCCTTTTTTGAGTCGAGTGCATCAGATCGCACAGCTGCTGTTTGCAACATATGTCTCAAGCGTATATCGCGTGGCCAAAACATCAGCCGCTTGGGGACCACATGCTTGACCAGACATATGTTGACCTGCCATGCAGCTCGTTGGCAAGCCTACCTTAAAGACCCACACCAAAGAGCAAAGCGGACCTCTCCTTGCACTGCATCAGCTGGGATCTCCAACCCCACTATACCTTCAGTCCTCTCTGAAACCTGCACTGAGAGGAATGAAGGTGTAGAATTAGGTGTGTCACAGCCAAGTACTTGCGGGCACTCTGCCAGCAGTACACCGACGTCCGATTCTAGCAGGCAAATTTCCCTGCCCCAGCTGCTGGACCGTCAAAAGAAGTTCACTCCCAGCCATCCACATGCCCAGCGGTTGAATGCTAGCTTGGCTAAATTGCTAGCGCTTCAACTGCTGCCTTTTCAGTTGGTAGACTCGGCCCCCTTCTGTGAGTTTGTGCAATGTGCGGTTCCTCAGTGGCAGGTTCCCAAACGCCACTTTTTCTCACGGAAGGCGATTCCGGCTCTCTACCGGCATGTGGAAGGCAATGTCTTGGCCTCGCTGGACAGAGCGGTCAGCGGTAAGGTGCATATTACCGCTGACTCATGGTCCAGCAGGCATGGACAGGGACGTTACCTTTCTTTCACGGCCCATTGGGTCACTCTTTTGGCAGCTGGGAAGGATGCAGGACAAGGTGCAGTAGTGTTGGAGGTTGTTCCGCTGCCATGCCTCCAAAATGCTACTACTGGTTGTGACACACCTCTCTCCTCCACCCCCTCCTCTTCTTCTTCCTCCACAGCCTCTTCCTGTGCTTTGTCCTCGGAACCAGTGGTGCTCCGTAGGCGTTCAAGGGGCTACGCAAGTACGCAGGCAAAAAGATGCCATGCCGTGCTTGCGCTGGTGTGTTTGGGGGACAGGAGCCACACTGGGGCAGAAGTTCTGTCTGCTCCGCAGGGGCAGTCCGAGAGGTGGTTGACGCCACGCCAGCTTAAGCCAGGAATGGTGGTTTGCGACAATGGCACCAACCTCCTCTCCGCCCTCCGACAGGGACAACTGACCCATGTGCCCTGTGTGGCTCACATCCTTAACCTGGTGGTGCAGCGGTTCTTGGGCAGGTACCCGGGCTTACAGGATGTCCTGAGGCAGGCCAGGAAAGTCTGTGTGCATTTCCGCAGATCTTATAATGCCAGTGCTCGCCTGGCTGAGCTGCAAAAGGAGTTGAACCTGCCCAAGAACCGCCTTATATGTGACATGCCCACCAGGTGGAACTCAACATTGGCCATGTTGCAGCGGCTGCACACGCAGCAGAGGGCCATCAATGAGTACCTGTGCGACTACGGCACCAGAACAGGGTCAGGGGAGCTCAGGTTTTTTTCACCACGCCAGTGGGGCATGATCAGGGATGCATGCACTGTCCTGGCACCATTTGAGGAGGCCACGAGGATGGTGAGCAGTGACAGTGCATGCATCAGTGACACTGTACCTCTTGTCCACCTGTTGGAACATACGCTGCGTGGAATAATGGACAGGGCACTTGAGGCAGAACAGAGGCAGGAAGAGGAGGACTTCCTTGCCTCTCAAGGCCCCCTTTACCCAGACAGTGTTCCTTTTGTCCCACCCATCGCACAGGAAGAGGAGGAGGAGGAGGAGGATTGTGTCAGCATGGAGGTGGAGCCTGGCACTCAGCATCATCAGCAGCAGTATTTTAGGGATGATTTACAATCCCAAGAAACCCGTGGACTTGTACGTGGCTGGGAGGAGGTGGCTGCAGATCATGTCGTCCTTAGTGACCCAGAGGACTCCGGACCGAATGCCTCAGCTAACCTACGCTGCATGGCCTCCCTGATCCTGCAAAGTCTGCGGAAGGATCCTCGTATTCTTCGGATCAAGGAGA
The DNA here is from genome assembly GCA_029206835.1 of Rana muscosa. NCBI lineage: Eukaryota > Metazoa > Chordata > Amphibia > Anura > Ranidae > Rana > Rana muscosa. The sequence continues at coordinate 360,324,795 of CM055118.1, read as the reverse complement.
GGGACCATTACTGGCTGGCCACTCTCCTTGATCCACGGTACAAGAGTAAGGTTGCGGACCTTATCTTACCGTCGCAGAGGGAGCAGAGGATGAGACAACCCAGGGAGGCCTTGCAGAAAGGTCTGTGCAACGCGTTCCCAGAGACTGGGAGGTTACAAACTCCTGGTCCTGGACGAGTTGCTGAGGCTTCGGTCAGTCAAAGAAGGAGCGGTGGGGAAGGTGGCCGTCTGACCGATGCGTTCAGACAATTCTTTAGTCCGCAGCCCCAAGGTATGATCGTTTCCAGCAACCATCGCCAGCGTCTGATATACATGGTGCAGGAATACCTAGGGGCAAGGTCAGACTTGGACACCTTCCCCACCGAAAATCCTCTGGCTTACTGGGTCTTGAGGATGGATCACTGGCCAGAGCTTGCACAGTATGCAATTGAGCTACTGGCCTGTTCTGCATCCAGCGTTCTTTCAGAACGCATATTCAGTGCTGCTGGAGGATTTGTCACGGATCACAGAGTGCGCCTGTCCACCGACTCGGTTGATCGACTGACCTTCATAAAGATGAACCAGTCTTGGATCACCACCAGCTACCAAACACCTGAAGCTGATATAACAGACTAATTTATTTTCAAATGTCACATCCCTTCAAGACTGATTCTGATGCTGAGTGACTGTCCTGTTATGTTGACTGACTATCCTCCTCCTCCTCAATGATCCGATTGATGATGATAGCTTGGAAGAACATTTTTATTTCTGGGTGCCGCCACCAGTGCCTAAGGCCCAATTTTTCAACCCCTGTTTAACAGGGGTATGTAATTACAATTTTTTATGCATTGCTTTGCAGCAGGGCTCATTCCTGCACTCCAACTAGAGTATCTGGGAGAGGTTGCAGTGTCGTGGCACCAGCACCAGTGCCTAAGGCACTATTTTTCAGCCCCTGTTTAACAGGGGCATGTAATTACAATTTTTTATGCAATGCTTTGCAGCAGGGCTCATTCCTGCACTCCAACTAGAGTATCTGGGAGAGGTTGCAGTGTCGTGGGACCAGCACCAGTGCCTAAGGCCCAATTTTTCAGCCCCTGTTTAACAGGAGCGTGTAATTACAAATTTTGATGCAATACTTTGCAACAGGGCTCATTGCTGTGCTCCAAGTACAGTATCTGTGAGGGGTTGCAGTGTTGTGGCACCAGTGCCTAAGGCCCAATTTTTCTGCCCCTGTTTAACAGGGGCATGTAATTACAATTCTTGATCTAATAATTCACAGCAGGGCCCATTCCTGCGCCCACCAAGAGTAACTGTGAGGGCTTACAGTGTTGTGTCAACACCACCACCATCACCACCAAAAAGCTTAAAAATTGATTTTTTGGCTGGAGCTACACTTAAACAATGTACCTGTTCAAAATTACAAACAGATTCTACATAAGAACAAACCTACAGTCCCTGTCTTGTATGCACCGCCTGAATACGGCTGTTCAGAGTATATAGGGCCTTTTTTATTTTGTGTGCGGGGTTCCCCTTAATATCCATACAAGACCCAAAGGGGCTGGTAATGGGCTGGGGTGGGGGGGTGATGGGGTAGCTATGCCATTTTTCTCAAAGATTTTCATCCATATTACCGGGACCAGACATGACATTAAAGCCGCAAGCAGTTTTAAATGGCTTTTTTTTCCTTTAGAAATGTCATTTTGTGCAGTGGCAGTTCTAAACACGGGAAACACATGGCACTTCACAGGCATACTTTAGACAACCCCCAGGTACGATATTTAAAGAAATATTTGACTTTTTTTTTTCACTTTATGCATCATTAAAATGACTGCTCCCGAAAAACGGCCGTTTTTAAAACTTCTTTTTGCATTGATACATGTCCCCTGGTGAAGAACCCGGGTTCCCAAACCCTTTTTAGGACAATAACATGCATAATAGTCGTTATAATTAGCACTTTAGATTTTGAACGTTCGCATTCATTGTATTTAATAGGGTTCTAACGTTCGTGCGAACTTTCGGTCTGTTCGTGGGTTCTGGTGCGAACCGAATCCGGGGGTGTTCGGCTCATCCCTAGTATAGATCATCCTGAAGGCATCTGTTCACATACCGCATACAATGCAGATATGACCATGGTATGGGTGAGGGGAAAGAGAATACCCCCCTCTCTTACTACCAAACCTACCTCATAAGGGATCTCCTCGCAGAATGATCCTGACAATGGCATGGTATCCAAGTTAATGCGTCTCCGCCACCCAACACAGTGATGGATCAGCAGCTTGTAACACCAGTTTTAAAGTGGAGGAAGGGGGAGGAGAGGGAACACGTGACGTTGTGACATATTGACGTTCGACATCACATGATCCGATGTGGCCTACGTGGTTAGACCTTACCACAACCATGCAGTATGAGCGGTGGGGACAGACAGTGTCTGTGCAGCCCCTTACCGTGCGTGCGCGGACTTGACGTCCGACATCACATGATCCAACAGGTCCTACGTAGTTAAACCTTACAGCAACAATACAGTACGAGTGGTGGGGACGGACAGCATTTTTATAGCCCCTCACCACGCGTGTGCAGACTTAAATGCTGAGCCGGCGTGTGTATCCCGTTGCATAGCAACAGGAGCAATGACCGACATGTGCTAAAATAAAACGACTACCCTTAATGACAATTTTAGAAAGGGAAAAGCAACAGTGATTGTACAAAGACGAATACGTGCCAACATTCTGTAGTCCACATTCAAACAGCACCCAAGGACCCAGAGCGTGAGATGCGAGGGCACCCCCCGCACACAGCCCACCCAGAGGGAGGACATAGTGACGAGGGCGTCCCGCAGGTCGAGTCCACCGGCGCACGCAGGGCCCAAGGCAGGCACCCATCCAGGCAATGCCCATGATGGAAAACCCGCCAGGCCATAAACAGGCTGCCCCCAAAGGGGGAGGCCTACGTGCGCCGGGTGTAACCTAAAGAAGGGGGGGAATGGAAATTGGGATAATTGGAATGACAGATGCGTACAGACAAATGGATCATACACATTAGAGCTTACAACTACAGATGGTACTCGAGGACAACTATATACATAAAAGTGTCCATCTAATTGCATCGAAATGTGTATTAGCCTTAGATGCCTCACATGAATTCCTACAAAATAGATATTATAAATGCAGAAAAAAATAGGAAATAGGGGCAAGGAAGAAAGAGGAGTAAGCAATGATGCTAAGATAGCCTTAACAGGGGCATGTTCATTCTTTCTCACATCCACCCGAGGCAAAGCCTTCTAAAAAAGGTCTAAAGCTAATTTGCTCATTGAGTCCAGGGGGTACGGTGGCCCCAAGGTCAGCAATCCAGCGGGTTTCCCGCTGGAGCAGTACCTTGTTCCAGTCTCCACCCCTGGAATTGGGGTGGATTCTATCCAAGATCAGGGACTGGATCCTGGGAAATTTTCCTTTGTGTTGTTGGATCACATGTCTCCCCAAAGGGAGCTCCGGATTCGCCATCTTCATAGAGCTTATATGTCTAGAAGCCCTCTTATAAAATTGCAATTTAGTTTTTCCTACATAAAATCTACAGCATTGACATGTCAGGAGATACACCACTCCCTCAGTCTTGCAATTAAAGAAATGGTGGGGTCTATATGGACGTCCGTTGGGCAATATGTTACCCTGCCGAGTACTCATGTACTGACATACTGGGCAGCCCTCACAGGTGAATGCACCCATTCTTTTGCATGGGTCTTTGCGAAACTCGCCCCTAAATTCACTCTGGACCAAATGGTCCTTGAGTGATGGGGCCTGCCGATATGTATCCGACGGTGCCTCAGGAACAAAGAGGCTGAGCGTAGGGTCTATGCATAAGAGATGCCAAAACTTGGTGATAATATCTTTGACTGCTTTAAGCTGATTGTGATACTTGGTAATGATTCTGACGATTTGTGTATCGTTCGTTTTTTTCTTTTGTCCAAACAAAAGTTCACGTCTCTCCTGTCCATTAGCGCATTTGAAGGCTCTCTTCAAACAAGTATGGGAGTAGCCCCTCAATAGGAGCCTATCCTTCAAAGCAGCAGCCTCTTGGATGAAGGTATCCTGGTTGGAGCAATTCCCGCTTCAGCCTCAAATACTGGCTGTACGGAATGGATCGTAGAAGGGCTTGGGAATGTGAGCTGGTCGCATGGAGGACCGTATTTCCAGCTGTAGATTTTCAATAGAGTCCACTTGATAGAATCCCATCCATGTTTTTAGTTATAATCACATCCAGAAAGGTGATACTGGTCTCACTAGAAGTAACAGTGAACCTCAAGTTGAATTCATTCTGGCGGAAATACACTCCTCCAATTCGACCCCTGTGCCCTCCCATAGTAACAGGATATCATCAATGTAACGGAACCAGCCCGCTACATGATGAGTAAGAGACTTCACAGATTTGCTGGACAAAAAAGATTGTTCCCATTCCCCCAGGTACAGGTTGGCGTATGATGGGGCACAAGATGTCCCCATCGCCACCCCCTGTACCTGGAGGAAATGGGATCTATTCTCTTTCCCCTCACCCATACCACGGTCATATCTGCATTGTATGCGGTATGTGAACAGATGCCTTCAGGATGATCTATACTTATCTTTATTGTTTGTGTTCATATACAGAGCACACGATAACAACATTTTGGAGGAATTGGGAGATCTGTCTGCATAAGCCCTCTGGCCCCTTTGTGCAATCCCCAGTGGCAACTAGGTATGATGTGCTTCTAATTCTCTGCCCTTGTTTCATTAAAGGGACACATATTTGGAACTATGTAAGTTTTACACAATCCCAATTAGTTTACATATATATATATATTTGTTAATCAGAACCTGAACAACGAAATTATCGTGGCTGCTGTGTCCATATTCTGTTGGTGTGCCTCGGATCTGTTGGGAGTGGCAGGGATCCACCTCGCTTTCATATCCTTTGGACATAGGAGGTGCATCTGTGCTTTTCTTTGGGGACTCGCTTGTTCAACCGTGAATTTCCACAATGATATATTTGGGTATGATTCTTGTGCTATGTGATCACTATGCTACTGTCACTCAATTTGTACAGACAATCAATGGTTAATGTATATATGTTTTTCTAAAACAATTCAATTTGTATTGTGCAGTGTGATCCCGTCCGGATACAAGCCCCTGACGAAGGAACGGACAGTGTCCCGAAACACGTCGGGCTCTCTGGACTTCCATTGGGAACCCACGTATTATTGTATCATTTATGCTTTTAATGTTGTACTTTTGTATATTTGTATAATTAGTTAATAAAACCATTATTTATATACTTTGTTGTTGCCCTTAAAGTCCCAATTGGGGGGTTCTTCCTCTTTCGATTTACCACGTAATCAGCCGTGTCCAATCACGGCTGATCATGATGTAAACAAGAAGAGCCGTTGATTGGATTTTCCTCACTTGTGTCTGACAGACGTGAGTGGAGGAAAGCAGATCGGTGGCTCTCCTAAAAGTGTGGTCTGCGCTGATTGTTTATCAGCGCAGCCCCCACACGGATGTCCACACTGGAACACCAGGGATGCCGCCAGGACCACCAGGGAAGCCCCCAAAATGTGGATGGCCAGGTATATTCCCCATGACCACCAGGGATGCCATGCACATGCCCAATATATGCCAATTAGTGCCCACAAATGAGCATTGACTGGCACCATTCATACATAATGCCAGATCAGTGACGCCCAGCAATACCACTCATCAGTGCCATCCATCAGTGTCCATTAGTGCCACCTATCAGTGCCCAGTAGTTGCCCACCTATCAGTGCCCAGTAGTTGCCCACCTATCAGTGCCCATCAGTGCCCATCCCTGCCACCTATCACTGCTGCCTATGAGTGCCCATCAGTGCCGCCTATGAGTGCCCATCAGTGCCGCATACCAGTGCCAAATATTGGTGCCCATCAGTGCCGCCTATCAGTGCCCATCATCAGTGCCACCTTATCAGTGCCACCTCATTGGTGCCACCTCATCAGTGCCAATCAGTGCCGCATTATCAGTGCCCATCATTGAAGGAGAAAACTTGCTTATTTACAAAATTTTATAACAGAAACAAAGAAAACGTATTTTTTTTTTCAAAATTGTTGGTCTTTTTTTTATATGTTGTGCAAAAAAGAAAAACCCCAGCAGTGATCAAATACCACCAAAATAAAGTTCTATTTGTGGGAACAAAATGCAAAAAAATTTGTTTGGGTATATGACCGCGCAATTGTCATTCAAAGTGCGACAGCGCTGAAAGCTGAAAATTGGCTTGGGCAGGAAGGGGTGTAAGTGCCTGGTATTGAAGTGGTTAAAATGTGCAGAAGCAATTGTGGAAAATAGGTGAGTGAGTAAAAGCTGTAACATTAACCACTTCCCACCCAGCCTATAGCAAAATGACGAGCGATCGACGATCGGTGGTGTGGTGTGTCACTCTGACTCACCGCATCTCTGATTGTGGTAAAGAGCCTCTGACGTAGACTCTTTACCACGTGATCAGCTGTGACAAATCACAGCTGATCACAGTGTGAACCAGGAAGTGCCGGTAATCGGCTTTCCTCGGCTCGCGCTGGTAGGAAGGGCAAATTGGTGGTTCTCCTGTCAGGTGGGGGGTGTGCACATTGATTATCAGCACAGCCCCCATCAGTGGTACCCACTACAATGCCAATCAGTGCCCATTAGCTGCCAGTCAACGCCCATCCAAATCGCCAATCAGTGCCCATCAAAGTGCCAATCAGTGCCCATCAGTAATGCCTGTCAGTGCCCTTCACAGATGCCCATCAGTAATGGCTGTCAGTACCTCCTCATCAGTGCTGCCTATCAGTTCCATCTACAAGTACCCATCAATGCCGCCTATCAGTACCCATCAGTGCCACCTATCAGTGCCCATCAGTGCTACCTATCAGTGGTCATCAGTGCCACCTATCAGTGACGCCTATCAGTGCCCATCAGTGCCACCTATCAGTGCCCATCCCTGCTGCATAATAGTGTAGCCTATCGTGCCCATCAGTGCTGCATATCAGTGCCACCTATCAGTGCCCATCAATTCTACATATCAGTGCCACCTTATTAGTTGCACCTGATCAGTGCCACATTATCAGTGCCCATCAGTGCAGCTTCATCAGTGCCCGTCAATGAAGGAGAAAACCTTTTTTTTTCAAAAATGTTGGTCTTTTTTAGTTTGTTTAGCAAAAAATAAAAAACCCAGTGGTGATCAAATATCACCAAAAGAAAGCTCTATTTGTGGGAAGAATTGTGTGACAGCGCTGAAAGCTGAAAATTGTCCTGAGCAGGAAGGGGGGAAGTGCCCGGTGTTGAAGCCGTTAAACATGGAGTTTCCTACTGCTTTTAATGTAAGGTTAATAAAGGAGAAATGCAATATAAAAATATAACTCCTGAAGATTAATTAACCACTTAAGCCCCGGACCATTTGGCTGGCCAAAGATCAGGCCACTTTTTGCGATTCGGCACTGGGTCGCTTTAACTGACAATTGCGCGGTCATGCGACGTGGCTCCCAAACAAAATTGACGTCCTTTTTTTCCCACAAATAGAGCTTTCTTTTGATGGTATTTGATCACCTCTGCGGTTTTAATTTCTTTGTGCTGTAAACAAAAATAGAGCGACAATTTTGAAAAAATTGCAATATTTTTTACTTTTTGCTATAATAAATATCCCCAAAAAATATGTATTAAAAAAAACATTATTTTTCCTCAGTTTAGGCCGATACGTATTCTTCTACATAAAAATCGCAATAAGCGTTTATTGATTGGTTTGCGCAAAAGTTATAGCATCTACAAAATACGGGATAGTTTTATGGCATTTTGATTAATATATATTTTTTTACTAGTAATGGCGGCGATCAGTGATTTTTATCATGACTGAGACATTAGGGTAGACACATCAGACACTTCTGACATCATTTTGGGTCCATTGTCATTTTTACTGCCATCAGTGCTATAAAAATGCACTGATTACTGTAAAAATGATGCTGGCAGTGAAGGGATTAACCTGTAGTGGGCGCTGAAAGGGTTAAATCTGACCTAGGAAGTGATTCTAACTGTTAGGGGGGGTGGCTTGCCGTGACACGTCACTGATCGCTGTTCCCGATGACAGAGAACAGACGATCAGTGACATGTCACTAGGAAGAACGGGAAGATGTTGTGTTTACACTGACATCTCCCGGTCTTCAGCTCCTTGACCCGATTGCGGGACACCGGCGGACATCGAGTCCGCGGGTCCCGTGGGCACTGTCACGAAGCTCGCGACAGGGTCACGAGCGCGACCACAGGGCGGCAAATTAAAGGGGACGTGTATATGCGCCCATTTGCGCAGCCGTGCCATTCTGTCGACGTAAAAACTTGTGCAGCGGTTGGCAAGCGGTTAATAATGCAAAATATCTTGAGGAAAGTTGTTAATGAGCGATTGGGCAGCCTTCATCCCCGATAATAGTATTCAATGAACCAATCCTCTATATGGGACTGTAGAAGGCATAGAAGAACAAATAATTTTTATAAACATCTAACAAACTTAATTCAAATTAATTCATATAAACACAGAATAAGGGCATACAATCAAAGGTGTGTGGCTACAATTGCTCATTACCACTTGAGGAGAGCCACATTGTTCTAACATAGCATTGGAAAGACAGAAATAGCCAACGTATTGGGAACTGTCTTCTTTTGGATTGCGGAATACATTCGTCCTTAGTAAGTGTTTCTTATATCCCTTCACAACATTCCTTCAGGCTCCTGGGCTGGGCTGGGCATGACACACTCTCTCTCTCTCTCTCTCTGCTCCACACTGCTTCCTCCACCCCCTTCTTTCTTCTTTTACTCGCCTCAATCTTGAGAGAGTGTGCCCAGCCCAGCCCAGCGGAATCTACTGGTTCAGATGTGCCTATTTTAATTTTTTTCCACAAAAAGGTTTTTATTAAGCACATAGTAAAAAAGAAAATAAACATACATGTCAAAATAAAGAAGACATGACAGCAAAAGAACAAAGTATTATAGAGGATGCCAAGTATAAGATACAGTAGCAATAGCAAAATCGGGATTACTCGACCCTAATCTGCAGACATACATCTAAAGTAGCTTAGGAGGGCAGGGGGGCATATTTTCTTATTCCCCCCCCCACACTCCCCCCCCTCGGTATAATCAAGGGAAGGAAGGAGCGTACCAGGTCCGACTTAACTAGAGTCCAGGGCACGGCGTAGTCTGTGTAAAACAAAGTACTCACAAATGAAAGGTACCTCTATGAACATTGAGTACAGGGAAGAAAATAAAGAAGGGGTGCAGGGCTAGAAAGAGGGGGAAGGAGCCAAAGAGGAAAAAAAAAAAAAGGGGGTAACGAGAGAAAAGGAATGAAGAAAGAGGAGAGGGCAAAAAGGAGGGAAAGCGGTAGGAGAAAGGTAAAAAATCCTAAGAGGGCATAAAAGAGGGGAGGCTAGGTGGATCCACACCCACCTCCCCCACCCCACCACCCTCAAATCCGATCAGATCCAGCCTGACATATCAACGCTGGACAGCACACTGGAGAAACCTGTCAGTGGTCGTGAAGTGGGTCCAACACGCCCAAGTAGCTGAGAATTTGTCTATACTATCTGACGAAACATGAATTAATTCCTCCAACTCATTAATTTTTGAGATTCTCGCGAACCATTCTCAAATTGTTGGGATTTGGGTGGATCGCCAATGCACGGGGATACATAATCTAGCCGCATTGACCATATGCATGGCCAAGGATTTGTAGTAGTCTTTTTTGGACAATGAAGTATGGTGCAAGAGAAACTAGGCTGGGGAAAAGTCTAACGTGTAAGTAGTGATATGTGTAATGAGACTGTGAACCTCCTTCCAAAAGGGTTGGAGTCTCTCACAGGTCTACCACACATTAAGCATGGTGCCTACGTCTGATCCGCATCTCCAACACGTGTCAGGGATGTCCGGTGAGAATTTATGGAGACGGGACAGGGTCCTGTACCATCTGGTAACTACCTTGTAGCCATTCTCTTGAATGGCCACGTTTAATGAGCCCTTGTGAGCATATTCATAGATAGTGTTCCAATCTGTAGTAGATCTCGATTCCATGAAGTTAGTGAGGCAGCTGGAATCTGAGTGGGGGTCTCCAAGAGGAGGGTGTAAAGGAAAGAAATCAGGTGTCTGTGTGGAGCTTTGCGATGACACAGGGATTCGAAGGGGGTGAGTTGTCTGGACCAAAGAGACTGGTGGGCATGAGTGGAGAGGAAGTGTCTGATTTGTCTATAGGTCCAAAAGGAGAAGGAGTACGTCCTAGAGATAGATTGTAGCTGCTCAAAGGATATAGGAAGTTCCTTAGAGTAAAACTGGAGGGCGAGCACATCCTCGAATGGCCACTCATCTTGCAAAAAGGCAGCAGAGTCTCCCGGAGGAAAATCAGGGTTCCCTCTTAGTGTGGTTAGAGGACTCGGAAGGGGGGCCGACGACCCCCCCAGTGAGGCCTTTATGAACGCTCTAAGGGTCGGGTTTATGAGCAGGTGTGACGAGAGAGACTGCGGCCAATTCTTTGGTGGTAACCATGGGAGGAGGTGCAAGAGTCCAGACGAAAAACTTTTTTTTAGGGATACCCATGATTTTTTAAAGCCATGAATATTCCAGTATGCGACCCTAGTTAGGTGGCATGCAACATAGTACTTCTGAAGGTCTGGTAACCCAATACCTCCTCTATATTTAGGTAGTGTGAGTCGGGAGAACTTAATGCGAGGGGGAGAGTTCCTCCATAGGAAGGCGGAGAACTCCTTCCGATAAGTTGAGAAGAAGCCTGACGGTAAAAGGATGGGGACTGATTGTAGTAAATAGAGTAAACGTGGCAAGATAATCATTTTAAGCAGGGTGGCACATCCAAACCAGGAGACATTCGGGCCCATCCAATCCCCAAGTTTTTTTTTGAATCTTAAGTAAGGCTACGTGGTAATTTTTCAAGTAAAGGTCAGATAGGCGGGACGGGATTTGAATACCTAGGTATGTAATTGCGTCCTGTTCCCAATGAAAGGGGAAGGACTCCCTGCAGTGCATAACTTCCTGGGGAGGAAGGATAATATTCAAGGCATGTGATTTTATGTGGTTTATTTTAAGATTCGATAAGGTCCCAAATGTCTCCAAGTCCTTAAGGAGATTGGGTAGGGATATCCTGGGTGCCCTTAGAGAGAGTAGTATATTGTCCGCAAAGGCTGCCACCTTGAACTTCCTATCTTTAACTGTGAGTCCATGAATGTCCAAATTACTTCTCAACCTGTTCAGGAAGGGTTCCAGAGTGAGATTGTATTTTAGGGGCGAAAGTGGGCAACCCTGTCGTGTACCATTGCTGATGGGGAAGGCTTTCGACAGGTGACCATTGACTCTTACCGCTGCGGAGGGGCCCGAGTACAGGGCCATTATGTATGATAGCATACGAGAACCCAAGCCAATGGCCAGGAGGACCTCTCGCATGTAATCCCCGGCCACCCTGTCGAACGCCTTCTCAGCATTGAGTGAGAGAAAGAAACCTTGTGACTTAGTAGACGTGAGCCAGTGATGTAAATTCAATGTCCGGATGGTGTTGTCCCTAGCCTCACAGCCAGGAACAAAAGCCCACCTGATCAAGGGATACGAGGCCAGGAACTAAGGGAATCAATCTGTTAGCCAAAATGTTTGCGTACAACTTGATGTCGACATTCAAAAGGGATATCGGCCTGTAATTAGCAACTAGCGAGGGGTCTTTCCCTTCCTTAGGTATAACGGCAATATGGGCGGCTAACATTCTTTCTGGCTTGACCTGGGGATTCGACAAGGCATTGAAAGTGGCTATGAGTTTGGAAGCAAGGATATCAATGAAAGATTTATAGTACTGGAGGGACAAACCGTCCGGCCCCGGGCTCTTGCCCAATTTCATTTGTTTCATAGCCATCTCCAACTCTGCCGAGTCTATGGGTTTCTCCAGGTCAAGTGCATGTTGGGTAGCAATTGGTTCAGGGCTATACTGGGAAAGAAAGTCTTTAATGAGTCAAAGACGTGATTCAGCCGTTGTCTGGGTCAGGCTACCAGGTTGTAAATTGTATAATTTAGAGTAAAAGCTCTCAAATTCTTTGGCTATGTCTTCGTTCTTGACCAGAAGAGCTCCCCGAGGGCTGCGGATATGGTGGATAGTACAGTATATTTTAGAGTTTTGGTCTGAGCGCGCTAGCAGTCACCCACATTTATTACCCTGTTCATAGAAGATCCTCTGGCCAAGAACGTATCGTCGTCTAGTTTCCCTACCCAGTTCATCTAGAAGCAGGGCACGAGTGTGAGTTAAGTCCTGTAAAGTGTTCTTCGCCCCATTCTATTTATGGGATGTTTCCAGGGATTTAATCGTCCCAATGAGAGCGTTCATGTGTTCTTGCCTTTGTCTCTTAGCTTTAGTAGCCAGAGCAATCAACTCACCCCGGATAACGCATTTATGGGCTTCCCAAAGGTAAATTGGGGAGACTTCCGGAGTCGAGTTTTCCAGGAAGTATTGCCGAAGACGCATACGGATGTGATCTATCGCTAAAGGGTCTTTAAGGAGGGAGGAATTCAGGCACCAGGTCTTAGTTCTAGAGTATGTTTCAGGGAAGGACAATGTAACTGTGATCGGGTGATGGTCAGACAGAAACATTGGCTCTATCGTGGACTGCTGTAGGAAAGGCAGATCTGATTGGGATAGAAGGAAGTAATCAATCCTGGAGTATTTGTGATGTGGGGCGTAATCTTTATCCGAGGGGAATAAGGTGCGCCAGGTATCGTGTAAAGCCAGGGATTGAAACTGCAATTTTATCTGGCGTAACGCTTTGTACGTCAATGTAGAAGTACCTGTGGAGGTGTCAAGTAGAGGGTTTAGGGGAACATTAAAGTCACCACCCAAAAGTACAACGCCCGACTGGAAGGAAGCCAATAGGTCGCAAACTTTTGGGAAAAAAGCAACCTGATGGTCGTTAGGACAATACAGATTGGCCAGGGTGATCGGTTTTGAGGCGTAGGAGCCCTTAAGAAAAATATATCTGCCTTATGGGTCTATAAGAGAGTTGGTTAGTTGGAAATTGGAATGTTTGGAGATCAGTATAGAGACTCCCTTAGTCTTGGAGTCAGGGTTTGTGGCATGAATGGCTGTACGGTAGATATGATTAGATAATCTGGGGATGGCGTCCATGCGGAAATGGGTCTCTTGGAGGAAAATGAAATGCGGCTTATGCTTTGATAGGGAAGTCAAAACTTGGGAACGTTTTTCCGGCACATTCAGGCCTTTGACATTGAGGGATAAGCATTTCAGCGTCAGGGGAGACATATTAGTAGAATGTCTCATCCTAACTCTGCAAAGGTGTATGTGTTAGGATTACTAATTTAGGTAGTGCAGCGTAAGGTTGTCAGCTAGGCGGTAGGGGATTCAGCTGGAGGGGTGGGCGTGGATCCAACAAAAAAAATAAAATAAAAAAAGGAGGGAAATGGGGGAGGGGAGGGGGCGCAGCAGAGAAAACAGAAAAGGAGAGTGGAGAGGGGTATATAGTACACAACCAGAGGTGGATTCAGACTATCTGGACCACCTTAAAAGGGGAAGAGCCTGGGGAGTCAGCATACGTCCCAAAAGGACTGCTGTGTGGGGACAATAGAATAGACAAAAACCACAGGATGGTTGCGAACCAGGGAATGAAAGAAAGTATATCAATATAAAATGTTGTTAGGATGGGGAGCCAACCGCTTGTGGGAAACTATGAACAGTATTTCCAAGGTGTGAGAGCTCTAAGGTTTAAATATTAAGGGTGAGAGCTCGCCAAAACAGTAACATAGTAACAAATTGTAAACAGTCAGAGTAATACAATTCTAAAGTTCTGCCATGGACCGGTTCTGTCTTATCTGCCCGTTGCAACAAAAAATGAGGACAGGGAGGTAGAACAAAAAAAAGAAAGAAGAGGGTGGCACAAACCTGACCACGTCCTCGCTAGGGGAAAAGCATGAAGTCCACAAAAGCTGTTACCTCCGAGGGATAGAGTTCTGTAAAGAGAGCCAGGGTTGGTAGCTTAGTGATCCGTGAGAATGTAGTGTCCAGCAAGCAGGGTTTAAGGTATAAGCAAAGACTGCAAGAGTGTGTGTAGAAAGCAGAATGCGTTACCTCCACTGAGCGCAGGCTTCCTCAGCTAGTCCAGGTGCCGGCTATGCTAGTACATCTGTGGAAATAGCTGCTGGAGATGTCCTAAAGGGAGGAGAAGTGTGGACCTCTGAAGAAAAGTCCATCTTGATATCCATCCTAGTTTATTATCCCGGCTTCTACTTCATGGGTGGCTTCAGATGGGATCAGCAACTGTCGAATCATTCGATGACTGCACAGGGCCTAGTGGAGGGTAAAGAGGACACAGAGGCGAAGAGGCAAAAAAAAGGGAGGCGAAAGAAGCAACTCACAAACGGCAGTCCATGGCAGCGGTAGTGGCAAAGTGGAGGATTCAAGCATCCAGTCGGTCCCTTCTCCTAACAGGAGTGGAGGGGGAGCCCGGACCGCGTTGATAGAGGTCTCGACGTGACGCATGGGCGCTCGGAGAAGCCTGGTCAGCTTTATTTCTGCGGGATCTGTGGCGTTGGGCTTTCGATGATGGGTTGAGAGACACCGAGAGCCATGGTTCCGCAGGGAAATAGAATGCATACCATTCCGGAAGCTCGACGTGCGGGAGATCAAGTTGGTCACAGAAGCCTAGCAAGTCTTCCGGGGTGCGTAATAGAGCAGAGCGTCCCCTAGCGGAGGCCGACAGTCCAAAGGGGAACTTCCAGCGGTATTGTATATTCCTGGGCCTCTCCCATAATACACTATTTAAATATTTACTATGTGCAATAAATTATGTGAACAAAAAATATAATATAAAATGCACATGTCAAAAAAATAAAACTGCATCAAATACATGCAATCAAAACAGAAAAAAAAGTGTCCAAAATAGAAAAAAACAGCCTTCTCCACATAAATAGGATTCACACAGTGGTGTCTTTTACTCCATCCGCTCCTTTAGTGCTCAAAGTTGGTGAAGACAAATATATCACCACAAGGTGCTTCCCCACTCCAGGAGTAATGTGACTACTACAGCCAGGTAGGGTCAGAAAAAGCTTTTTAGCCTCTCCAGGCCTAGCTTATTCCAAGCCTCCTTTCCGCTATCTCATATGGCCAGTAACATCCACAGTGTATATAAAAGGAAAACCTAATAGTGGTTATATGGTTTAAAAAAACAATTTATTGAATACAAAAAAGCACAGGGTACGCACATTTCACTGGTGCTTCCAGTGCACCAGTCTATAACAAGCATAAAACTCTGTTGTAAGAGGTCTCTCCCTCACTCCACACAAGCCTCACAGACACCTTTTCTGGTAGCCAGTTACATGCTAGTCCAGGTGTTGTCACCATCCGTGCGCCTCCCCTACACATGTAGACACATTTGTCTTCTTCAGGGGTATTTCTTGGCTCAAATCATGCAAACCATACAGGACAGCAGGGCCACTCTCCCAGCTCAAATAGAAACCTTAAATAAGGACTTGTATTTTCTAAAACTAGATGTGCAAACCCTGCACCAGAGGACTGGAGCAGCTGAGGAACATACCAGCACTCTGGAGGACACAGTGGCCCCTTAACCATCATTGAGGTGCTACCCACAAAATGTCAATAACTGGCAAGTGTATTTACATTGTGATCAGTCGTTATTGGCCCTTTCCCCCAATCTGTGAAGGGCTGTGTCCATCGGACACAGGAATCACAGAGCACGCCGGATGCACGCCCCAGGAGATGTGTGGATCCGGCAGGAGGTCCATGGGCAAGAATCTAACTCTGTCCATGAACGACAATCTGACCCTGTCTCTCCTGATTGTCTCTTTTATGACGGTCTCCTCTGGACTCACTCTCTCAAACCCAGTAGCCAAAAGGGAGGTGGAGTTGGAATCCTTCTATTCGCACAAAGCACTTTCCAGGTGTCTCAATCATCTTCATCTCTGTCCCTCTCCTCATTTGAGGTACATTGTATCTGTCTATTTTTTCCAGTTTCCAGTTGAGAATTGCTGTGATCTATCCAACTTGTGGACCAGTATCAACCTTCCTTTATGACTTCTCTGCCTGGCTACTTTCTGAAATTCCCACAATCCTTCTCAGTGACTTCAACATCCTGGTTAATGCTTACATTCTTCTAAGCTTCTCCGTGTAACTTTCCTCTCTTGACCTGAAGCAATGGACACATGCTTCTACTAACTCAGATAACATCTCCCTTGTATTCTCCAACCTATGCACTGTTGTGACCACTTCAACAATCATTTTCCTCTCTTTGATCACCACCTCATCAGTTTCACTCTTCCCCTTCCACTTCCTCTCCCTCCATCCACCTAACAGTTACCTGTAGAAATATTCGCCATTTAAAACCCTTATTTTCCTTTTTCTGCTACTGACCTCCTCTATGACAAAATCTAACCCCTATCCTGCTCCAATTTTGCCACTTCTGTCTACAACAGTTCACTGTCATCCTCCCTAGACACACTGGTCCCCACTCACTACACACAGAATCAGGCCCTGACCCCTACAGCCTTATCAAACAGATGACACCAGAAGTCTCAAAAAAATAACCATTTTCTTGAGCACCTGTGTGGTAAGACTAAAGCCCTGTACACACGGCCGAGATTCTCATCAGGAAAAAAACGTTGTTTTTCTTGACGAGAATCTTGACAAGAAACTTGTCCCGGCCAAGTGTACACACAGACGATTCAAAAGAACCGCCGTTCTTTTGAATGGCACGCACGCGGTGACGTAATCGACTACGACGAGCGTGCGCTCGTCACATTCGATGTCGTCGCCGCCATCTTGCTACACCCTATGTCTATGCCTAGGAAGCTACCACGCATGCGTCAAAGTCATTTCGAGCATGCGCGGGTTTCCACGGCGACAGGAAAGTGTACACACGCTTGGGTTTCTCGTCGAGAAACAGGCCGACGAGATTCTCGACGAGAAAAAAGGTCATCTTAACATAAACAGTAACATAGTAACAAATTGTAAACAGTCAGAGTAATACAATTCTAAAGTTCTGCCATGGACCGGTTCTGTCTTATCTGCCCGTTGCAACAAAAAATGAGGACAGGGAGGTAGAACAAAAAAAAAAGAAGAAGAGGGTGGCACAAACCTGACCACGGCCTCGCTAGCGGAAAAGCATGAAGTCCACAAAAGCTGTTACCTCTGAGGGATAGAGTTCTGTACAGAGAGCCAGGGTTGGTAGCTTAGTGATTCGTGAGAATGTAGTGTCCAGCAAGCAGGGTTTAAGGCAGGGATATGTAATTAGCGGACCTCCAGCTGTTGCCAAACTACAAGTCCCATGAGGCATAGCGAGACTCTGACAGCATCAAGATCAAGCATGACACCCAGAGGCAGAGGCATGATGGGACTTGTAGTTTGGCAACAGCTGGAGGTCCGCTAATTGCATATCCCTGGTTTAAGGTATAAGCAAAGACTGCAAGAGTGTGTGTAGAAAGCAGAATGCGTTACCTCCAGTGAGGGCAGGCTTCCTCAGCTAGTCCAGGTGCCGGCTATGCTAGTACATCTGTGGAGATAGCTGCTGGAGATGTCCTAAAGGGAGGAGAAGTGTGGACCTCCGAAGAAAAGTCCATCTTGATATCCATCCTAGTTTCATATCCCGGCTTCTACTTCATAGGTGGCTTCAGATGGGATCAGCAACTGTCGAATCATTCGATGACTGCACAGGGCCTAGTGGAGGGTAAAGAGGACACAGAGGCAAAGAGGCAAAAAAAAAGGGAGGCGAAAGAAGCAACTCACAAACGGCAGTCCATGGCAGAGGTAGTGGCAAAGTGGAGGATTCAAGCATCCAGTCGGTCCCGTCTCCTAACAGGAGTGGAGGGGGAGCCCGGACCGTGTTGATAGAGGTCTCGACGTGACGCATGGGCACTCGGAGAAGCCTGGTCAGCTTTATTTCTGCGGGATCTGTGGTGTTGGGCTTTCGATGATGGGTTGAGAGACACCGGGAGCCATGGTTCCGCAGAGAAATAGAATGCATACCATTCCGGAAGCTCGACGTGCGGGAGATCAAGTTGGTCACAGAAGCCTAGCAAGTCTTCCGGGGTGCGTAATAGAGCAGAGCGTCCCCTAGCGGAGGCCGACAGCCCAAAGGGGAACTTCCAGTGGTATTGTATATTCCTGGCACACAGGGCCTCTAGCAGATGGCGCAGGGCTCTCCTGTTTTGCAGCGTTATCTGCGACAAGTCCTGGAAAAGTTTTATGTCGGCACCATTGTAAAGAATCCGGCCCCGTTCCCTATCTTTACGGAGGATCTCCTCCTTGAGTGGGTAGTTCACCACGCAGCAAATAACATCCCTGGGTGGATCGCTGTCTCGGGGTTGAGGTCGTAAGGTGCGATGTGCTCTCTCCATTTCAATGGGAGAGTCCGCCGGGCGGGCAATTAAATCATTAAATATGGCGCTGATAGTCTGTTGGAGGGAATCCAGGTCTATGCTCTCCGGGAGTCCCCGGACACGTATGTTGTGTCTCCAGCCTCGATTGTCGAGATCCTCGACATGTCTGTGGAGATCCAAGAGATGAGGGAGCTGGGTGTCCTAGTTGGTTTGGACCTGGCGAATGGCGGCCGCATTTGTCTGAGTGGTTTGTTCCACGCTGTCAATGCGGTGGGCCATGGCCTGGATCTCCGCTTTGAGATCCGCCATCGCCACTGTAACCGTGTTTTTAATGTCCGCTGCCACTGTTTCAAGGTCGAAGAGGCTAGGGGGATGAGCGTGTCCCGGGCTTGGGCCCTTCCCCCCCATCGTGGACATCGTTGGTTAGAGGCTAGGCGAGCTTGGGGTCTGGGCCTGTGAGGCCGCAAGTGCAGCCATGCGTTGGGACCGAAATATCTCCGGGATGTTGCCGCTTAGCTGTGTACCTGAGTCGGTGACCGCCCGGGATGTAGAGGAGCTCCGGGTAGATCTGCTCATGGTGTTTCAGAGATGTAGGCTCCCCTAAAAGGCAAGATTCGTTCCCTGGATCGCAGGAGCTCTCAGCTTATGCTGCCATCTCGGTCTCCGTCCAGGCCACGCCCCCAGATGTACCTATTTACCTCAATCTTGAGAGAGTGTGCCCAGCCCAGCCCAGCGGAATCTACTGGTTCAGATGTGCCTATTTACTTCAATCTCAATGTGAGTTTTTAATGTCTTTTTCTACACATTAAGTGATACAGTCTATGTTCAGTGATCCCTCACCACTTGATCCTCTGACTGAGCATGCTGCTTCCCTCCAGTGTGACTCTCCATCACCCCTTAGCCCATCACCAGACCCTTCAGCTGCTGAGGAGATCGAGTGCCCTGACACTGGGCCCATGTTGGCTCAAATCATATAATGATAGTTTACAAACTGTGCAGCGCTGTATCCCATATTACACTATTTAAATATTTACTATGTGCAATAAATTATGTGAACAAAAAAATATAATATAAAATGCACATGTCAAAAAAATAAAACTGCAACAAATACATGCAATCAAAACAGAAAAAAAGTGTCCAAAATAGAAAAAACAGCCTTCTCCACATAAATAGGATTCACACAGTGGTGTCTTTTACTCCATCCGCTCCTTTAGTGCTCAAAGTTGGTGAAGACAAATATATCACCACAAGGTGCTTCCCCACTCCAGGAGTAATGTGACTACTACAGCCAGGTAGGGTCAGAAAAAGCTTTTTAGCCTCTCCAGGCCTAGCTTATTCCAAGCCTCCTCTCCGCTATCTCCTCTCATATGGCCAGTAACATCCACAGTGTATATAAAAGGAAAACCTAATAGTGGTTATATGGTTTAAAAAAAACAATTTATTGAATACACAAAAGCACAGGGTACGCACATTTCACTGGTGCTTCCAGTGCACCAGTCTATAACAAGCATAAAACTCTGTTGTAAGAGGTCTCTCCCTCACTCCACACAAGCCTCACAGACACCTTTGCTGGTAGTCAGTTACATGCTAGTCCAGGTGTTGTCACCATCTGTGCGCCTCCCCTACACATGTAGACACATTTGTCTTCTTCAGGGGTATTTCTTGGCTCAAATCATGCAAACCATACAGGACAGCAGGGCCACTCTCCCAGCTCAAATAGAAACCTTAAATAAAGACTTGTATTTTCTAAAACTAGATGTGCAAACCCTGCACCAGAGGACTGGAGCAGCTGAGGAGCATACCAGCACTCTGGAGGACACAGTGGCGCCCTAACCGTCATTGAGGTGCTACCCACAAAATGTCAATAACCGGCAAGTGTATTTACATTGTGATCAGTCGTTATTGGCCCTTTCCCCCAATCTGTGAAGGGCTGTGTCCATCGGACACAGGAATCACAGAGCACGCCGGATGCACGCCCCATGAGGTGTGTGTGGATCCGGCAGGAGGTCCATGGGCAAGAATCTAACTCTGTCCATGAACGACAATCTGACTCTGTCTCTCCTGATTGTCTCTTTCATGACGGTCTCCTCTGGACTCACTCTCTCAAACCCAGTGGCCGAAAGGGAGGTGGAGTTGGAATCCTTCTATTTGCACAAAGCACTTTCCAGGTGTTTCAGTCATCTTCATCTCTGTCCCTCTCCTCATTTGAGGTACATTGTATCTGTCTATTTTTTCCAGTTTCCAGTTGAGAATTGCTGTGATCTATCCAACTTGTGGACCAGTATCAACCTTCCTTTATGACTTTTCTGCCTGGCTACTTTCTGAAATTCCCACAATCCTTCTCAGTGACTTCAACATCCTGGTTAATGCTTACATTCTTCTAAGCTTCTCTATGTAACTTTCCTCTCTTGACCTGAAGCAATGGACACATGCTTCTACTAACTCAGATAACATCTCCCTTGTATTCTCCAACCTATGCACTGCTTGTGACCACTTCAACAATCATTTTCCTCTCTTTGATCACCACCTCATCAGTTTCACTCTTCCCCTTCCACCTCCTCTCCCTCCATCCACCTAACAGTTACCTGTAGAAATATTCGCCATTTAAAACCCTTATTTTCCCTATTCTGCTACTGACCTCCTCTATGACAAAATCTAACCCATATCCTGCTCCAATCTTGCCACTTCTGTCTACAACAGTTCACTGTCATCCTCCCTAGACACACTGGTCCCCACTCACTACACACAGAATTAGGCCCTAACTCCTACAGCCTTATCAAACAGATGACACCAGAAGTCTCAAAAAAAATAACCATTTTCTTGAGCACCTGTGAGGTAAGACTAAAGCCCTGTACACACGGCCGAGATTCTCATCAGGAAAAAACTTTGTTTTTCCTGACGAGAATCTTGACAAGAAACTTGTCCCGGTCAAGTGTACACACATACGATTCAAAAGAACCGCCGTTCTTTTGAATGGCACGCACACGGTGACGTTATCGACTACGACGAGCGTGCGCTCGTCACATTCGATGTCGTCGCCGCCATCTTGCTACACCCTATGTCTATGCCTAAGAAGCTACCACGCATGCGTCAAAGTCATTTCGAGCATGCATGGGTTTCCACGGCGACAGGTAAGTGTACACACGCTCGGGTTTCTCGTCGAGAAACAGGCCGACGAGATTCTCGACGAGAAAAAAGATCGTCTTAACATAAACAGTAACATAGTAACAAATTGTAAACAGTCAGAGTAATACAATTCTAAAGTTCTGCCATGGACCGGTTCTGTCTTATCTGCCCGTTGCAACAAAAAATGAGGACAGGGAGGTAGAACAAAAAAAAAGAAAGAAGAGGGTGGCACAAACCTGACCACGGCCTCGCTAGGGGAAAAGCATGAAGTCCACAAAAGCTGTTACCTCCGAGGGATAGAGTTCTGTAAAGAGAGCCAGGGTTGGTAGCTTAGTGATCCGTGAGAATGTAGTGTCCAGCAAGCAGGGTTTAAGGTATAAGCAAAGACTGCAAGAGTGTGTGTAGAAAGCAGAATGCGTTACCTCCAGTGAGCGTAGGCTTCCTCAGCTAGTCCAGGTGCCGGCTATGCTAGTACATCTGTGGAGATAGCTGCTGGAGATACCCTAAAAGGAGGAGAAGTGTGGACCTCCGAAGAAAAGTCCATCTTGATATCCATCCTAGTTTCATATCCTGGCTTCTACTTCATAGGTGGCTTCAGATGGGATCAGCAACTGTCTAATCATTTGATGACTGCACAGGGCCTAGTGAAGGGTAAAGAGAACACAGAGGCGAAGAGGCAAAAAAAAGGGAGGCGAAAGAAGCAACTCACAAACAGCAGTCAATGGCAGCGGTAGTGGCAAAGTGGAGGATTCAAGCATCCAGTCGGTCCCGTCTCCTAACAGGAGTGGAGGGGGAGCCCGGACCGTGTTGATAGAGGTCTAGACGTGACGCATGGGCGCTCGGAGAAGCCTGGTCAGCTCAATTGAAGGCTTATGGTGTCTGTCGAATGTTCTAAGAAGATTTGACGAAGCAGCTAAACTGTACAACGCCGCAATTGTACATTTCTAGTCGAATGCTCTGCCCCACAAGCTATAGTAGAATTCTAATGCTGATTGACTAGTAATAACAATTAATAAAATAATTATTACTAGTCATACAACATTAGAATTCTACTATAGCTTGTGGGCAGAGCATTCGACCGGAAATGTATGATTGCGATGTCGTACAGTTTAGCTACTTCGTCTAATCTTCTTAGAACATTCGACAGACACCATAAGCCTTCAATTGACAGATTCAACCTTAATTCATTCAGGTTTTCAGACGAATGCATTTTTTAACAAAACTAAATAAATAAAAACTTATTTCGGTAGTAACTAAATATTTCAGTGTGCACATGTCTACCTGTTACCAGTGAGGCTCCAAAACCTGTTTAAAAGGGTCAATCCCTTGGGATAGAGTTTAATTAAAGATTTGAACTTCCCTGGTTGAAAGGTGTCATATTGATACTGAGCTAAGGAACAGTGGCAAATTGAAAGAAGGGAGTGCTCAGATGGCACAAGTACCTTGAAATTCGTCACTAGACAAAGTTTGCATTTGGGAAAAGGAAATTAATATTGATCTATCAATTTGCTAAACTTCTTGAGGTGATAGTTGTGGCTGTAGGGCAATTGTTCTTCCCTCACTTTTTGTGGCATAGACGTCCCCCATTGGACCTCCTGGTGGGTCTTGGGGATTATTTGGAACCGTGATCATTTTGAAAGGACGGTGACAGGGGAAGATCTGCAGCCATTCAGCCTGTGTTACTGGGTTGTCGGTATTGATCATCATTGCAAGCTAAAGGCCTTGGCTTGGCTATAGCCATATGCCTTTTGTGCCTACCATCCGGTAAGCAGGTCTTTCTTGAGGTGGTGGGGCACATTTTTTTGTTTTAAGTCACTGTGGTGCTATTGAGAAGAGGATTGACTTCCCTAACATGGATCATTAACATGCTGTTCTCTGCACTGATTGTGACCAGGGATGAGCCAAACACCCCCCTGTTCGGTTCGCACCAGAACCTGCGAACAGACAAAATGTTTGTGTGAACTTTAGAACCCTATTAAATACAATGGACTCGAACGTTCGAAATCTAAAGTGTTAATTATAAAAAGTGTTTGGGGACCTGGGTCCTGCCCCAGGGGACATGTATCAATGCAAAAAAAAGTTTTAAAAACGGCCGTTTTTTCGGGAGCAGTGATTTTAATAATGCTTAAAATGAAAAAATAAAAGTGAAATATTCCTTTAAATTTCATACCTGGGGGGTGTGTATGATATGCATGTAAAGTGGCGCATGTTTCCCGTGCTTAGAACTGTCCCTGCAAAAAATGTCATTTTTGAAAGAAAAAAAGTCATTTAAAACTGACTCGCGGCTATTAATGAATTGTCGGCTCCCGGCAATACATTCAAAAGTCATTGATAAAAAAATAAAAAAAAGCGTGGGGGTTCCCCAGAATTCAATTACCAGGCCCTTCAGGTCTGGAATGGATATTAAAGGGAACCCCGCCGCAAATTTTAAAAAAAAATTGACGTGGGGTTCCCCCAAATATCCATTCCAGGCCCTTCAGATCTGGCATGGATTTTAAGGGGAACTCCACCCCAAATTTAAAAAAAAATGGCGTGGAGTCCCCCTAAAAATCCATACCAGACCCCTTATCCGAGCACGCAACCTGGCCAGCCGCAGGGGAAAAGGGGGGGACGAGAGAGCGGCCCCCCCTGCCTCCTGAACCGTACCAGGCCACATGCCCTCAACATGGGGAGGATGTCCCCATGTTGATGGGGACAAGGGCCTCATCCCCACAACCCTTGCCCGGTGGTTGTGGGGGTCTGCCGGTGGGGGGCTTATCGGAATCTGGAAGACCCCTTTAACAAAGGGGACCCCCAGATCCTGCCCCCCCCCCTATGTGAATTGGTAAGGGGTACATTGTACCCCTACCATTTCACGAAGAAAGCGTAAAAAAATGTTTAAAAAAAACACACAAACAGCTTGAAAAAGTCCTTTATTTAAAAAAAAAAAAAACATTCCAGTGGTGAAATCCAGTGTCCCGCGGCGATCCCGATGTCCAGCGCTGTCCTTCATTGGTTGTGCCTGAGCGGACCTGATGGGGAACTCCCTCTCAGTGTTTTAAATGTATAGACCCGCCCCTTCTAAAGTTCCCCATCAGGTCCGCTCAGCGGACCAGATGCGGAACATGAGAAGGGGCGGGTCTATACATGTATTACCAAAGTGAGAGCAGTTCCCCATCAGGTCCGCCCCCTCGGTATGTCGGACCCGCCTACGTCATTGGCTTGAGCGGGGAACTTCCTTCACTGTGTAAATTTAAATTACACAGTGAAGGAAGTTCCCCGCTCAAGCCAATGACGTAGGCGGGTCCGACATACTGCTCTCACTTTGGTAATACATGTATTTGGTAATACATGTATAAATTCGTGTGACGTGAATGGCCCACAATGCACTGCGCCATTGCACTGCATTTCCAGCGCTGTGATTGGCCAAGCATGCACTGTGACCCCGCATGCTTGGCCAATCACAGCGCCGACAGTGAGGAGAGCCATAATTGGCCACAGGCAGGATGCCTGTGGCCAATCATAGCTCAGGGGGGTTTAGTACACGCCCCACACTATAAAAGGCCGCCAGCGCGGCGGCCTCGTGCAGTGTGTTCCGGCGTGCAGGGAAAGAGATACATAGGCAGGGACAGTGTGTTCTATGTTCTATTCTTTTCTCAGGCATCTGCAGGAGTTAGTGGGTGTTGTGTGCCTCCAGCACAGTATACACCTTGATCTACACTTTATTGCTGTTCTCTAAGCTAGATAGGCAGGCAGGGAAAAAGATACATAGACAGGGACAGTGTGTTCTATGTTCTATTCTTTTCTCAGGCATCTGCAGGAGTTAGTGGGTGTTGTGTGCCCCCAGCACAGTATACACCTGTATATATCCGTCATTGCTGTTCTCTAATACAGGCATCTGCAGGAGTTAGTGGCACAGTATACACCTGTATATACCCGTCATTGCTGTTCTCTAATACAGGCATCTGCAGGAGTTAGTGGCACAGTATACACCTGCATATACCCGTCATTACTGTTCTCTAATACAGGCATCTGCAGGAGTTAGTGGCACAGTGTACACCTGTATATACCCGTCATTACTGTTCTCTAATACAGGCATCTGCAGGAGTTAGTGGCACAGTGTACACCTGTATATACTCGTTATTGCTGTTCTCTAATACAGGCATCTGCAGGAGTTAGTGGCACAGTGTACACCTGTATATACCCGTCATTGCTGTTCTATAATACAGGCATCTGCAGGAGTTAGTGGCACAGTATACACCGGTATATACCCATCATTGCTGTTCTCTAATACAGGCATCTGCAGGAGTTAGTGGCACAGTATACACCTGCATATACCCGTCATTGCTGTTCTCTAATACAGGCATCTGCAGGAGTTAGTGGCACAGTATACACCTGCATATACCCGTCATTACTGTTCTCTAATACAGGCATCTGCAGGAGTTAGTGGCACAGTGTACACCTGTATATACCCGTCATTACTGTTCTCTAATACAGGCATCTGCAGGAGTTAGTGGCACAGTGTAAACCTGTATATACCCGTCATTGCTGTTCTATAATACAGGCATCTGCAGGAGTTAGTGGCACAGTGTACACCTGTATATACCCGTCATTGCTGTTCTCTAATACAGGCATCTGCAGGAGTTAGTGGCACAGTATACACCTGTATATACCCGTCATTGCTGTTCTCTAATACAGGCATCTGCAGGAGTTAGTAGCACAGTATACACCTGTATATACCCATCATTGCTGTTCTCTAATACAGGCATCTGCAGGAGTTATTGGCACAGTATACACCTGTATATACCCGTCATTGCTGTTCTCTAATACAGGCATCTGCAGGAGTTAGTGGCACAGTATACACCGGTATATACCCGTTATTACTGTTCTTTAATACAGGCATCTGCAGGAGTTAGTGGCACAGTATACACCTGTATATACCCGTCATTGCTGTTCTCTAATACAGACATCTGCAGGAGTTAGTGGCACAGTGTAAACCTGTATATACCCGTCATTGCTGTTCTCTAATACAGGCATCTGCAGGAGTTAGTGGCACAGTATACACCGGTATATACCCATCATTGCTGTTCTCTAATACAGGCATCTGCAGGAGTTAGTGGTACAGTATACACCTGTATATACCCGTCATTACTGTTCTCTAATACAGGCATCTGCAGGAGTTAGTGGCACAGTATACACCTGCATATACCCGTCATTGCTGTTCTCTAATACAGGCATCTGCAGGAGTTATTGGCACAGTATACACCTGTATATACCCATCATTGCTGTTCTCTAATACAGGCATCTGCAGGAGTCAGTGGCACAGTATACACCGGTATATACCCGTCATTACTGTTCTTTAATACAGGCATCTGCAGGAGTTAGTGGCACAGTATACACCTGTATATACCCGTCATTGCTGTTCTCTAATACAGGCATCTGCAGGAGTTAGTGGCACAGTGTACACCTGTATATACCCGTCATTGCTGTTCTCTAATACAGGCATCTGCAGGAGTTAGTGGTACAGTACACACCTGTATATACCCGTCATTGCTGTTCTCTAATACAGGCATCTACAGGAGTTAGTGACACAGTGTACACCTGTATATATCCGTCATTACTGTTCTCTAATACAGCCATTTGCAGGAGTTAGTGGCACAGTATACACCTGTATATACCCTTCATTGCTGTTCTCTATTACAGGCATCTGCAGGAGTTAGTGGCACAGTATACACCTGTATATACCCGTCATTGCTGTTCTCTAATACAGGCATCTGCTGGAGTTATTGGGTGTTGTGTGCCTCCAGCACAATATACACTACCCAGATGCTGGTTTTCCCATCTCCCTGCAGGCCATTACTATGTCTGGAAGGCCAACAGAGAGGCAGACAGTCACGAGCCAATAAAAGAGGGCAAGCAGGCTCTGTGTCTGGGAGCAACAGTGCTGGTCGTGGACGCGGTGCTTTGTCATCAGCACGTGGCCATGGGACACGCTTGTCCTTATTTTCAGCAACTGGACGTGTTGAGCCGCATCATGCCGAAGACTTGGTAGAGTGGATGACCAAGCTCTCCTCATCCTCCTCATCCTCTCTCACCCAGGCTCAGGGTACTGGCAAAGCAGCTGCCAAAGCGTCCTCTTCCCTCGTATCAATGCCATCATCAGTCACTCCTTCCCTAGACCCACCATGTCCTCCAGAGGAGTCCCCCGAACTGTTTGAGCACAGTGTTGGGTACATGCTCCAGGAGGATGCCCAGCGTTTCGAAGGGTCTTATGATGATACCCAGCTAGAGGAAGGCAGTAGCGTGAGCGCAGAGAGAGGGATGCTCAAGAAGGACAGCAATCTGGCAGTCATGTTCCAGCAGCTGCAGCATACTGCCAGATTGGCTCCAGTGATGAGGAGGGAGGGGATGATGAGATTACTGACTCCACGTGGGTGCCTGATAGGAGAGAGGAGGAGGAGGAGGATGAGGAGGAGGCACATCTCCAACGAGGCAGGATGCCCTCCGGGGGCCAGCGTAAGGGCAGCACACCGCAGAGCTACGCCTGTACAGGGCGCTGCCTCTGCCCGTTATTCCAAAAGTTCTTTGGTGTGGGCCTTTTTTGAGTCGAGTGCATCAGATCACACCGCTGCTATTTGCAACATATGTCTCAAGCGTTTCTCGCGTGGCCAAAACATCAGCCGCTTGGGCACCACTTGCTTGACTAGACATATGTTGACCTGCCATGCAGCTCGTTGGCAAGCGTACCTTAAAGACCCACACCAAAGAACAAAGCGGACCTCTCCTTGCTCCTCATCAGCTGGGATCTCCAACCCCACTATACCTTCAGTCCTCTCTGAAACCTGCACTGAGAGGTATGAAGGTGTGTAGAATTAGGTGTGTCACAGCCAAGTACTTGCGGGCACTCTGCTAGCAGTACACTGACGTCCGATTGTAGCAGGCAAATTTCCCTGCCCCAGCTGCTTGACCGTCGAAAGAAGTTAACTCCCAGCCATCCACATGCCCAGCGGTTGAATGCTAGCTTGGCTAAATTGCTAGCAATTCAACTGCTGCCTTTTCAGTTGGTAGTCTCGGCCCCCTTCTGTGAGTTTATGCAATGTGCGGTCCCTCAGTGGCAGGTACCAAAATGCCACTTTTTCTCACGAAAGGCGATTCCGGCTCTCTACCGGCATGTGGAAGGCAATGTCCATGCCTCGCTGGACAGGGCGGTTAGTGGTAAGGTGCATATTACCGCTGACTCATGGTCCAGCAGGCATGGACAGGGACGTTACCTATCTTTCACGGCCCATTGGGTCACACTTTTGGCAGCTGGGAAGGATTTAGGACAAGGTGCAGTAGTGTTGGAGGTTGATCCGCCGCCACGTCTCCAAAATGCTACTACTGGTTGTGACACACCTCTCTCCTCCACCCCCTCCTCTTCTTCTTCCTCCATGGCCTCTTCCTGTGCTTTGTCCTCGGAACCAGCGGTGCTCCATAGGCATTCAAGGGGCTACGCAAGTACGTAGGCAAAAAGATGCCATGCCGTGCTTGCGCTGGTGTGTTTGGGGGACAGGAGCCACACTGGGGCAGAGGTTCTGTCAGCTCTGCAGGGGCAGGCGGAGAGGTGGTTGATGCCACGCCAGCTTAAGCCAGAAATGGTGGTTTGCGACAATGGCACCAACCTCCTCTCCGCCCTCCGACAGGGACAACTGACCCATGTGCCCTGTGTGGCTCACGTCCTTAACCTGGTGGTGCAGCGGTTCTTGGGCAGGTACCCGGGCTTACAGGATGTCCTGAGGCAGGCCAGGAAAGTCTGTGTGCATTTCCGCAGATCATATAATGCCAGTGCTCGGCTGCTGAGCTGCAAAAGGAGTTGAACCTGCCCAAGAACCGCCTTATATGTGACATGCCCACCAGGTGGAACTCAACGTTGGCCCTGCTACAGCAGCTGCACACGCAGCAGAGGGCCATCAATGAGTACCTGTGCGACAACGGCACTAGGACAGGGTCAGGGGAGCTTGGGTCTTTTTCACCACGCCAGTGGGGCATGATCAGGGATGCATGCACTGTCCTGGCACCATTTGAGGAGGCCACGAGGATGGTGAGCAGTGACAGTGCATGTATCAGTGACACTGTACCTCTTGTCCACCTGTTGGAGCATACGCTGCATGGAATAATGGACAGGGCACTTGAGGCAGAACAGAGGCAGGAAGAGGAGGACTTCCTTGCCTCTCAAGGCCCCCTTTACCCAGACAGTGTTCCTTCTGTCCCACTCATCGCACAGGAGGAGGAGGAGGAGGAGGATTGTGTCAGCATGGAGGTGGAGCCTGGCACTCTGCATCAACAGCAGCAGTCTTTTAGTGATGATTTACAGTCCCAAGAAACCTGTGGACTTGTACGTGGCTGGGAGGAGGTGGTTGCGGATCATGTCGTCCTTAGTGACCCAGAGGACTCCGGACCGAATGCCTCAGCTAACCTACGCTGCATGGCCTCCCTGATCCTGCAAAGTCTGCGGAAGGATCCTCGTATTCTTCGGATCAAGGAGAGGGACCATTACTGGCTGGCCACTTTCCTTGATCCACGGTACAAGGGTAAGGTTGTGGACCTTATCTTACCGTCGCAGAGGGAGCAGAGGATCGGACATCTCCTGCAGAAAGGTCTGTGAAACGCATTCCCAGAGACTGGGAGGTTACAAACTCCTGGTCCTGGACAATGATTTGTTGAGGCTTCGGTCAGTCAAAGAAGGAGCGGTGGGGAAGGTGGCTTTCTGACCGATGCGTTCAGACAATATTTTAGTCCGCAGCCCCAAGGTATGATCGGTTCCAGCAACCATCGCCAGCATCTGATATACATGTTGCAGGAATACCTAGGGGCAAGGTCAGACTTGGACACCTTTCCCACCGAAAATTCTCTGGCTTACTGGGTCTTGAGCATGGATCACTGGCCAGAGCTTGCACAGTATACAATTGAGCTACTGGCCTGTCCTGCATCCAGCGTTCTTTCGGAACGCACATTCAGTGCTGCTGGAGGCTTTGTCACGGATCACAGGGTGCGCCTGTCCACTGACTCGGTTGATCGACTGACCTTCATAAAGATGAACCAGTCTTGGATCACCACCAGCTACCAAGCACCTGAAGCTGATATAACAGAATAATTTATTTTGAAATGTCACATCCCTTCAAGACTGCCTATGCTGAGTGACTGCCCTGTTATGTTGACTGACTATCCTCCTCCTCCTCAATGATCCGATTCATGATGATAGCTTGGAAGAACATTTTTGTTTCTGGGTGCCGCCACCAGTGGCTAAGGCCCAATTTTTCAGCCCCTGTTTAACAGGGGCATGTAATTATAATTTTTGATGCAATACTTTGCAACAGAGCTCATTGCTGTGCTCCAAGTACAGTATCTGTGAGGGGTTGCAGTGTTGTGGCACCAGTGCCTAAGGCCCAATTTTTCAGCCCCTGTTTAACAGGGGCGTGTAATTACAATTTTTGATGCAATACTTTGCAACAGGGCTCATT
Organism: Rana muscosa; assembly: GCA_029206835.1. Taxonomy (NCBI): domain Eukaryota; kingdom Metazoa; phylum Chordata; class Amphibia; order Anura; family Ranidae; genus Rana; species Rana muscosa. The sequence continues at coordinate 360,293,816 of CM055118.1, read as the reverse complement.
GCTGTGCTCCAAGTACAGTATCTGTGAGGGGTTGCAGTGTTGTGGCACCAGTGCCTAAGGCCCAATTTTTCAGCCCCTGTTTAACAGGGGCGTGTAATTACAATTTTTGATGCAATACTTTGCAACAGGGCTCATTGCTGTGCTCCAAGTACAGTATCTGTGAGGGGTTGCAGTGTTGTGGCACCAGTGCCTAAGGCCCAATTTTTCAGCCCCTGTTTAACAGGGGAGTGTAATTACAATTTTTGATGCAATACTTTGCATCAGGGCTCATTGCTGTGCTCCAAGTACAGTATCTGTGAGGGGTTGCAGTGTTGTGGCACCAGTGCCTAAGGCCCAATTTTTCTGCCCCGCTTCAACAGGGGCATGCAATTACAATTCTTGATCTAATAATTTACAGTAGGGCTCATTCATGCGCCCACCAAGAGTAACTGTGAGGGCTGACAGTGTTGTAGCACCAGCAACACCACCAAAGGTCCAAGTTTTCCTACCACTGTTCAACAATGGCATGTAATTACAATTCCTGATATAATAGTTCACAGCAGGGTGTTCCAGTGCCCACCAAGAGTAACTGTAAGGGATTACAGTGTTGTGGCAACACCGACACCTAAGGGGCAAATTTCTGCAGAGTATATACGGCAGGCCCCTACTTTCAAACATCCAACTTACAAACGACTCCTACTTGCAAACGGAAGGAGACAACAGGAAGTGAGAGGAAATCTACCCCTAGGAAGGGAAATTCTCTCCTGTAAAATTAATATGGGAAAAAGGTGTCTCCTCTCTACTGATGCTTTATCACCAATCCTTGTTTCAGTAAAAACCCCACTTTTCCAAAAACATTTGTCATTGGGACGGAAAGTGAGGTGAAATCTTCTGAACAGGTGCACAGACAGCAAAACAAATGTTACAGGGGTGATAACCCTTCCCTATGTTCTCCAAAAAGCTTAAAAATAGATTTTTTGGGCTAGAGCTACACTTAAAAAATGTACCTGTTCCAAATTAGAAAAAGATTCTACTTAAGAACAAACCTACAGTCCCTGTCTTTTTTGCACCGCCTGTATACTGCTGTTCAGAGTATATAGGGCCTTTTTTTTAATTTTGGGTGCAGGGTTCCCCTTAATATACATACAAGTGGGGTGGGGGGGTACCCATGCCATTTTTCTCAATGATTTTCCTCCATATTGCCGGGACCAGACATTACATTAAAGCCGCAAGCAGTTTTAAATGACCATTTTTTTCCTTTAGAAATGTAATTTTGTGCAGGGACAGTTCTAAACACGGGAAACACGTGGCACTTCACAGGCATACTTCAGACACCCCAAGGTACGATATTTAAAGGAATATTTTACTTTTTTTTACACTTTATGCATCATTAAAATGACTGCTCCCAAAAAAACGGCCTTTTTAAAAAAAAAATGTGCATTGATACATTTCCCCTGGGGCAGAACCCAGGTCCCCAAACCCTTTTTAGGACAATGACTTGCATATTAGCCATTATAATTAGCACTTTTGATTTCGATCCATTGTATTTAATAGGGTTCTAAAGTTCGCGCAAACTTTCGGTCCGTTGGCAAGTTCTGGTGCGAACCGAACCGGGGGTCCCTATTTAACAGTATAAATCTAGACCACCTTTTTTGGGCAAGCACAGGCTGGGGTGGCATAGGCTAATTTTCTTTGGATCAAGTGGTTTACTTTGACTGAGTGGTGCCCTTCCGCTCTGCATTTCAGTGAATGCATGAAGAAAAAATCCACAGCACACTATTTTACAATACACTAAGGAGACTTCAGGTGACCTTGCTTCCCCATTCAGCTCGTTCATGTATTCTTCTTAATCCTTCCACTCTGCAAAATGCTCTCTCTACATCTCCTTCTGATAGTTGTGTCCTCTCTCATTAAACTCTCTCGGGCCACCCCGGGGGGTGTGTCCCGGACTTCGCCCCTTCTACCCCATTTGAGCATCCTGCAACGTTTTCATCCTCTGGTGCAGTGCAACTCTGTGACCACCCTACCCCTCTGCTTCCCCATGGTGAAAAAAGGACAGACTCAGCAGCCCATACCAGCAGAGAAGCTGACTAAGTATCACCGGCAACATGGCACTGGCTCCCTTGAAGCTCTGTCATCCTTGCAGCTGCAACCATCACAATCAACAGCCAACGATCCCTCACAACCTGATCCTCTGACTGAGCTTGCGCCCCGCTCCAGTGGGACTCTCCACCACCCTTTGGCCCATCACCAGACCCTTAAGCTGGTGAGGAGAGCAAATCATGCAAGCCATACAGGACAGCAGGGCCACTTTCACAGCTCAAATAGAAACCATTAATATGGACTTTTCTCTTCTAAAACTAGATGTGCAAAACCTGCACCAGAGGACTGGAGCAGCTAAGGAGCATACCAGCTCTCTGGAGCACACAGTGGCCTCCATCCTGACATTGGGATGCTACCCACCAAATGGCATCTCTCAATGCTAAGCTGCATGAACTGGAGAATCATTAACTCTACAACAATCTCTGGTTTGTGGGCTTTCCAGAAAAATCTGAAGGTGCCCATCCTGAATAATTCCTTGCCTCCTGGCTCAAGTATTCTCTAGAAGACACTGCGTTGTCTGACACATTCACTATAGAACGAGTACACCATACGCCACCTCGCTCCCCTTCACCTGGGGCTCCTCCATGGCTGGTAATTACCCGTATTTTAAATTTTTAGGATTAAGTCACCATCTTACAGGCTGCCAGGGTAGCTGTGGACTTCTGCTTTAATTACAACCAGCTCTCTTTATCCTGACTACTCAGAGGAGGCACAGAAACAGCAGGCCTCCTACACTGGTAAAGCATGCCTCCCAGTGCAAGGTCTGCCATACACTATGCTGTATCCTGCCAAGCTCCGAGTCTTTTCAGCAGACAAGACGATCTTATTCACATCTCCTCAGGATACAATGAAGTAGTTGAATCCTTTGGATCCGTTCCATAGGCTGGACATTCCAGATACCTTAGCTAAGTAATGTATACCTGTTCTCCATTACCATGGAGTTACTTCTTCTCTTTGAACTATGCCTTCCCCATTGTTGCCACAACTCTTACAGTCAGTGTCATAAAGCAATGATTCTGGATGGCTGCACTTCCAAAAATACTCTTTATTTAAACTTCATGTGGCAGGTGGTTAACAGATGGAGTTAATACCTAAGTCAGTGCCTTCTGTTCACCTCTGTGCTTTCTTACCCAACATTACCCCAGTTTTCACCATTTCTCTTTGGGGTCCAGGATCGATATTGGTATTGTTTTGTATACGTTACCATGAATCTACAGCCTGGTTATCCTGTTCTGGTTCCTGGTTCTACCACCAGACATCCTGCATATCTGTTGTTCACTTCCGCTTCTGAATTTACATCTTCCTGTTTGATTTAGGGACCCGCCCTCCCTGACACACTGGAACTCTACCTCCCCTAGATTGGGCACTAATCTCCTCTTATATATGTATTCTTTCATTTCTTTAAGGGATTGCCCAGCCAGGGCTACTCAATAATTTTCACCACCTCTCCAGTTAATTATTGGCTATTGCCAAAGATTGTTGTTTTGGGGACTATGAGCTATCTATGATAAAAGTTGTGTCCTGAAATGTTAGAGTCATCAGTCCCCCCACAAGTGGTCCCAGTTTTTTTTTCTTAACCCCCAATACCCACATGCTCACTCCTGCACAAAAGTAATAGTGTCTTTAGACGTTTGTAAAGCTTTTGACAGTGTTGAATGGCCCAATATATTTCATGTATTACAGCTACAGCTATATGGATTTGGACCCCGGATAACTGCCTGGATCTGACTCCTTTATACCACTTCCAAGACTAGGGAACAGGTAAACCATTATATCACTGACCCCATTAATATGCATCAAGGTACTAAGCAGGGGTGTCCCATATCACTTCTCCTATTTGACTTAGAAGTAAGGGTTAATAAAGCGCTATCATCAACCCTAATTATTGCACGGTGATCCAATATGTAGACAATTATAGTGATCCAATATGTAAACAATAGCTGGTGTAGGGTGCACGATTCATCCATCTTTAGAAAAAACTACCACATTAGAACTGTGACCTTGCTGCATCCTTTGTGACTGTGCTTTTTCACCATACCATCTTATTTTTTATGAAGTTGGACGTTATCCAATATCAAGCTGTGTTTTATCAATTAGACTTTGTTCTAGATTTTTGATACTCTTTTTATATTTTGTTTTTATGGATATTATTTTTCATTTATAAATTTTAAATAGCTGCTGTTCTTAGTTTTTAGGAATACTATTTATCATTAGTTTGATATTAGTTTTATTCCTTTTATTTGTGTGAATATCTTCTTGCTATAAGCATTTGCTTCTCAAGACAAGTTTATTCATTTTCTTTGGTGCCGAGAAGTGCACCTTTGGGACCCCTGTTTTATGTGCACCTTTTTTTAGATTTGATTACTATATATTTTTTCTTGGCTGCCATGGATGCATTACTTTTTTTGAGCAATAGAAATTTAGATATCAAAAGCATATTCACTGTAAATGAACATACCACTGCAAAAGTGAATTACAATGGAATTATGACCGCTCTGGGTAATACCCTTGAGAAACAAGTGAGAACTTGGTGGGACATTTGTACCCTTGAGCAGTATTTAAAAGAGCGAGTTATTATTAGAAGCCTCAGGTGGGAAGTAGTACCCCAGGATGGCTTGGATGATACTGACTCCATGACTGAATGGTTGGAATTCTTTAATGGAGTTGGTTTTAAACTACAAGAATTATTTCTAAGAAGGAAAAGGAGGAAGATGACAAAACTGGAAGTAAAAATTAATGAACTACAACAACAACTTGATCCTATTAAGGACACTCAGCAGGTTGTTGATTTTAACAGTCGTATTAAGAAAAAATTAGAGAAAGTAGATAAAGAAACACAAAAAAAGAAAACTAAAAAATTCCATCGAGATGTAGGTGATTTTAGAACTAAATCCATCTACCTATGGCAACAAACAAATGTAGCCGGTATAAGAGAAAATGAGGGGAACATTATGGATACTCAACAAGAGATCAACTCTGACAGACCCCAGGTAACTGTCAATACTGACAGACCACAGGTAACTGTCAATCCAACATTACCCTCAACAGACAGGAGAGATTTGGGTCTACAACATGCCCCTATCAATCACTCTACACCTGTAAGGAATGAAACAAACCAAACAAGGGGAAGAGCAAGGAATACGGGACCAGCAAATTTTGGCCACCATCCTGCACCCACTGAAAGTTATTACCACCTACCGGTATATAATAGATATGAACCTCTGTGGGAGGATGAAAATAGACAAAGATATCAGTCACCACAGCCTTTTTTAGGGAAAGGCCAAGGGTAGCAGAAGAGGGGCAGAGGATCATCCAACTACAGGGGAAGACCATCAACACACCCTCAACAAATGCCCCAATACAGGGACCCTCCCCACGGGCCTGTAAAAAGGGAACCACAGTGGAAAAATCCCCCCCATTAGGAACGGGAGAGGACACCACAAGCAGGTATGTGGAGAGAAGAATTAGAGGATGTAGGGCTGGGAGAAGGACCCAACAACAGAAAAAGAAGAAGGAGGGAACACAAATAGGTGGCATTTTTAATTTAAGTAATGTGATTTTAACTGATAAAGAAACACATATTTTAAACTTAGGACTTAAATGTGGATTGAATCACCCGATAAATAAATTCAATGTGTTCATCGATTCTCACAAATACATGAGGAAGCTGAATATGAAGAAATACTTTTTGAACAAAAACTCCAATCCAGTAACAAATGTATCTTCAGTTTCCACAGACAGTGGTTTGAATAACAAATATTTGTTCATCCCTCTGATAGGCACAAATCAGCCCCTCGATGTGTTTAAAGGTTTGGTATTGTGTGATTTGGAACACATAAAACCAAAGAGAAACGTGAATCCAAGACACATAAAAGAGGGTATAGAACTATTAGAGAAGAGGAAGGACATTGTAATCAGGCCGGCAGATAAAGGAGGAGGTGTGGTGATTTTAACAAAATTATTTTATCACGAACAGATGACGGAGATGCTGTCAGATGAAGAGACTTACCTCATGTTAAACAGAGATCCCACTCCACAATATGAAGAAAAACTTAAGGTACTTGTGGAAGCTGGTTACCAAACAAGAGCTCTTTCCACTAAAGAACGCAAATATTTGGTACCAAGCTGCAGCAGAATTCCCACCATCTACACTTTACCCAAAATCCATAAAGACTTGAACCATCCCCCAGCAAGACCTATAGTAAATGGAATTGGATCTGTCACAGCATGTGTTGGCCAATATCTGGACCACTTTCTTCAAAAAAGCATTACCCAGACACAAGCATATTTAAAGGATACCAAAGATTTGCTCATACTACTTCAAGACATTGATTTATCTGGGAAAGGTGATGTATTTTTAGTAACAGCCGATGTATCATCATTGTACACCGTAATTCAGCATGATGATGCTCTCTTAGCCCTCAATTGGGCATTATCTCAGAGAGAGGACATCACATTTGCCCAGAAAGTGTTTTTGTGTAACTCCCTAGATTTTTGTCTTGCACGTAACTACTTTTGGTATGATGGTCAATTTTACTCCCAAAAGAAAGGGGTAGCTATGGGTGCTAAATTTGCCCCGAGCATAGCTAACCTATTTATGGCGGAATGGGAGGATAAGACCATTTTTAATAAAAGGAGAGATCAGCTGATTTTATACCGGCGATATATCGATGATTTGTTTTTTATCTGGGCGGGGTCTTCATCTTCAATAGAAACGTTTTTAGAAGAATTGAATAACAATAAGTGCAATATTATCCTTACAAGTGAATATAATCGGGGGTGTGGCTTGGCGCGCAGCGTGAATGGCTGCAGGGTGTTAGAGCTCCGGACACCGAGGAGGCCTGGGACCTGAAAAAGACTGTCAAACAGCCGAATATGTCCACGTAGCTGAAGAGGAGGACACACAGCCATATCCTCCGCTCGTGGGTGTTCCCGAATAAGAAAGTTTCCCCGGCTAATCTGAGCAAATACAGATACAGCGGTGGGGGGAAGAGCTCCAAGATGGCGCCGCTGCGCAGTCTGCATATGGAGGAGGACAGGGAAGAAGATGAGCTATCACTGCCTGCTTCTGAGGACTCGGCCACAGGTACTGTTGACAAAGATATGCCCCTGACATACGCCATTATGACCGATATAGCGGCAGACATAAAGCGATCCTTTGCCAGAGCTATCACAGACATAAAGACAGAGCTGCTGAAACTGTCTGAACAAATGGCGGTGACAGAGTGCGCAGGGAAAAGAAGAGATAGGGCGCTAGTTCGCCTGGATGATATTGTTGTCTCCCACTCACAACATATGATCGACATGAATAGTAAGATTGAGGATTTGGACAACAGAGGAAGGAGAAACAATATTAGAGTTAGGGGGGTCCCCGAATCAGTCCTCCCTGACCAGATCAGGCCCGCGCTGACCTCCATTTTTAATGGCCTAACAGATTGGCCGGAGCAATCCCCCATAGACTTTGACAGAGCACACAGGGCGCTCCGACCAAGATCACCTGATGGCAACCCTCCCAGGGATATTATCTGCTGCCTGACACTCTTTGGCCTGAAAGAAGACATATTGCAGAAAGCCAGAACAAGAGACCAAATCTTCTATGAAGGGGCGGAAATACAACTGTTTCAGGATTTATCCCCCATCACGCTTAAAAACAGATGGGCCTTGAGACCACTCCTGGGAGTACTAAAAGAAAGGGGGATCATTTATAGATGGAAGTTCCCCTTTGCTTTACAAGCCTCTTTCCAGGGGAAACAGCATGTTCTCAGAATCCTTGAAGATCTGCTAAAATTCTGTGAGGATCTCCAGATAGCGCCAGTAAACCTGCCGGACTGGTAAGGGGAATTTCAGCTCCCCCCTGCCATTAATAACCCGCAATTTACCCCAAACAAATCTGTTGCACGTTCCCCCTTCCAACAAAGGCCACAGCGCAGGAATACCAACAGGGGTGGCTTTGACTCACCAGCCTCATCTAAAAAGCTGTAATATCCAAGGCTCCCAAGATGCCAGTCATTGTTGACTTTCGCATCCCAATCCTGTGTGATTGACAACTGTTCTCCACCTGCATAATTGTTCCACTTTTTTTTTCATAGACTGAATCACCGTTTGAAGTTTGTTATATATGTAAACAGAGTTCTGCAAGCAAATTTTTCCTCAGTGGAATAAGACGGGAAAACCGTAGTCATGCGTTACCTGAACCTGTGTATATACCATCTCCCTCACTTAAATATGCTCGGTGTCCTAACTATCTGTTCTGAGTGCCTGTGTATACCTAATGGTTTCTACTTTGTTACCTTCTTTCTCTGACATGCTCCATTATTAATCCCTGTGATCTACCCTGAATGGACCGTTTTGGAACAACCAAGTTTAGGGAACGATCTGGACAAATCATCACCAGAGCGACGGAACTGTGAGTTTTTCTTGATCTCCCTTCCACACACGTTGCAGAGATCACTACGGGAACAGTAGTTGAGAAGGAGGACTATTGGGAAGGTTACTCAGCGCTTATAGTCATAGTTTTTGTTTTGACACATTTCCACTTTTGGTCACTAGAGGGAGTGGTTGTATCGGATATCTACACAGCAAAGTTTGTCATGCTAGTCTTGCCGATATGATGAAAACTACTTAGCTTTGGTTTAGAAATATTTGGACTGCTGTCCTTGTTTCTCTATACTGTTATTTCTGTATGTAAACCCAAATCCAATAGATCGCAGGAACCTGTATACAAGTAGATTATTAATACGCTTCATCTGATTTATATTTCCATGAGACGGATGTTCACATATAATGTTTAGAGTCCCCTGGGCCTCTTTCTAGTTCTCTTTCTGTGGTTTATTACTTTCCTTATTCAGATGGTTTAAGTCACAGAATGACTTATAAAGGGTTTAATGATATTGGTTTATGTTAGTAGGAATATCATACAGTTGTCTCATGTTTACTGAAATATCCTTGTGCATACATTACATTTGGTAGCTCAAAGTGGCACCTCCCCCCTAACTGCCCACTTTGACAGGTCCTAGATAATAGCCTCAATTACTATACTATGATGTCCCAGGTCTCTCGGTCCCTCCCGAGATAATTTACACAGCTAGTACACACTAGAGTTTGTTCTAAATTAACCAAAGACTCACTGTTAGTATCTCGCTGACGTACCTCCCACCAACCCTCTAGAGTAAATTACAGTGCCTGTTTTATAGGACACTGACTGGCTCCCCACCTCTTAGGTGGTCTCCGAGCTCACACTCAACCTCATTCCCCCAACAAACCTTAAACAAACACTCTTCTTCCTTCTACCCCCCTCCCCCCCCTCTTCTCCACTTTCTATCTCCCATCTTCCCTTTTCTTTTTAGTTCCTAAAACTATTCAAACCTAGATACAGACTACCCCACTTTTCTGTTCATAAGACCTCGGTCTGTATATATCGCTGCATTATCAACCATGGCATATACATTACTAGGTAAGACACCAACCTTAATATCACACAATATCAACGGTCTCAACATCCCTAAAAAGAGGTCCAAACTATTGAAAGAGCTGAAAAAGTCCCGCCCACTGATGGTATTTCTACAAGGAACACATTTTAGGAGTGACCACATCCCTAAATTAACAGACAACATTTACACACAAGCGTTTCACGCCACTAATCCCCTGGCAAAAACTAAAGGGGTATCCATTTTAGTCAACAAAGACGCGCCTTTTGATATGACACACCAACACACAGACCCAAATGGTCGCTATATCCTCCTTAAGGGAACTTGGGAAGGTTCTCCAGTTACATTTGCTAACGTAAATTTTCCAAATTCTGCGCATATAACATTTTGCCGTAAAATAATTGATGAACTAAGGTGGTTTGCAGAAGGCTGCATTATTTTGGGCGGAGACTTCAATATACCTCTTTCCCCACTGAAAGACAAATTGACAGGCCACTCCTCAATCACATATAGGGCTCTCAGGAAACTGAAAACTCTATTAAGCTCCCTTTCACTGGTAGACACATGGAGGTTCGCCCATCCCACTGACAGAGACTATACTTTTTTCTCCCCACCACACAAAAGGTATTCTCAAATCGATCTGATTTTTGTCTCACAAAGAGACCTTCACAATCTGACCAAGGCGGAGATAGGTATTATCTCTATCTCCGATCATTCCCCTACATCCATATCACTGAGATTTGCCCTGCCCAAACAATCATCGTTCAATTGGAGACTCAACGCCACACTGTTGACTGACCAGACAATCAAAGATGACCTTAACGACGCAATAAATAACTACTTTCAGAACAACGTAGAAACAGACACTAATCCTTTGAACAACTGGGAGGCCCACAAGAGTGTCATAAGAGGGGAACTCATAAAATGGGGGTCTAGAAGGAAAAAAGAGAGAGAGAGGGAAATCGATAGACTCTCCCTACAAATTGCCAAACTTGAAGAGCAACACAAACAGTCCCTTTCGATCACACTAGAAGACGAATTAACACAATGCAGAAAATAAATGAAATTGCTACTAGACTTTAAGATCAAAAAAGCACTTTTCTTAAAAAAAATATATATATTATGAGCAAGGGGACAAGAGTGGGAAACAATTAGCAAGAGCCCTCAAAGACGCTACATTGACGGGTCACATACATGCAATTAGAGATAAAGACGGTATCCCCAGACATAAGCCCGAAGATATAGCTGATCTATTCCACGATTTTTACTCTAAGCTTTACAATCTTCCTGATCAGCACAGACCTGCTCACTTGTCCCTACCGAAAAAAGACATAATTCAAAGCTTTCTGAAAGACAGTAAAATGCCCTCTATCAAAAAAGAAGATGTAGACAGCCTGGAGGAATCCATAACCATAGAGGAAATTTTAGAAGCTGTTAAAGATCTAAAAGCAGGGAAGCGCCCAGGCCCAGATGGCTTCACCTCTCAATACTATAAGACCTATTCACACCTCCTAGTTAAACCCCTGTTATCAGCATTTAACTTCCTGTCAAAGAGTACGCATACCTCCACCTCACTACTAATGGCACACGTAGCGGTGGTTCCTAAACCCGACAAAGACCATTCAGATTGTGCAAATTTCAGGCCCATATCATTACTGAACACTGATTTGAAGATTTTAGCAAAAATTCTAGCTAATAGACTAAAACCCCTTCTAGCACAGGTTATAGGCCCAGAACAAGTAGGGTTTATGCCGGGTAGAGAAGCCCGTGAAAACATAACCAAAGCCCTCAACCTAATACACTTCACCCGAAATTCCAAGGTAAAAGACTTACTACTCTCCACGGATGCTGAAAAGGCTTTCGATAGGGTCTCCTGGGATTACATGATGTCTACCTGTACTCATATTGGCCTAAATGTGAATATGCTATCATGGATCTCAGCACTCTATCGAAACCCATGTGCCCAAATAAAAATTTATAAAAAAATTTCAGAACCTGTACAAATCTATAATGGCACACGCCAGGGCTGCCCCCTCTCCCCGCTACTCTTTATTATTTCTTTAGAGCCTTTGATCAGAACAATTAATCTGTCTACAGATGTTAAGGGTTTCACGGTAGGGGAAAGAGAATATAAAACAGCTGCCTATGCAGACGATCTCCTGTTCTTTCTAACCTATCCCCACACATCGATCCCCAACCTCAAAAAAATCTTTGATACCTTCGGATTCATATCCAACTTCAAAGTAAACCAATCAAAATCGGAGGCCCTCAACCTCGGCCTCCCTCCAGACCCACTGAAACTGGTTAAGGACAACTACTCCTTCAAATGGGAAAAAAATACACTCAAATATCTCGGCATAAAACTAACTAGTAATATTGACTCACTTTACCAGGCCAACTACAAACCCCTATTGTCTACAATAGTCAGAGATCTCCAAAGTGGTCACCAAAGACCTTTTCATGGTTCGGCAGATCTGCAATACTTAAAATGACAGTACTGCCTAGACTGCTATACGTATTCAATGCCCTTCCTGTTAAAATCCCTGAAATCTTTTTTGTTACCCTTCTTAAGGCACAAAGGAGATTTCTATGGGCAGATAAAAAACCGAGAATAAAATTCAGCTTATTAACAATGCCCAAAAATAGAGGTGGCATTGGTCTTCCAGACTTCAGAAAATACCATCAAGCCTCACACATCACCAGACTTATAGACTGGCACTGCCATAGTGAGACCAAGGATTGGGTTCAACTAGAACAGGGCCTCTCACCAATCCACATTCCGCTATACCCATGGACCTCTCATTCCAAAACAAACAAGAACATAAAGCACCCATTAATTGAGAACACTATCCACGTATGGCACAAAATTGCCCACAAACATAAACTCGCCTCGATACCCGGTCCACTGACGCCAATCACAAATAACCCTGATTTTCAACCAGGCCTCCATCTGAAGAAACTTCAGAATCTCCAGGTCTCCCACTGTCTGTCGGGCTCGAGGGTTAAATCTTTGGAAACATTGCAAGCAGAGAGGGGTGGGTCATCTCCTGGTTTCTGGCTCTACCTACAAATGAAAGATTTCTTGGTAAACAGCAAACATAGACTATCTTACTGCCTTCCCATGACGCAACTTGAAACCCTATGCTCTAAGAGATCACTGGTAACAAAGACCACGTCTCTAGCATACGCCTTACTGAATCACACTCATCATCTAGATGACAACAAACACAGAGAAAAATGGGAACATGACCTGAAAATTAAAATTTCAGATCAACAATGGGAAAAGGCCTGTATCCTATCCCACAAATGCTCTTTAAGCACCAAGTACCAAGAGATCTCTTATAAAATTCTCTCACAATGGTATATCACACCGATAAAGGCCAGGAGATGGTCCACTGAAATCTCAAATTCCTGTTGGCGCTGTAACAACCATTTGGGCTCCTTTCTGCACATTTGGTGGGAATGCCCTGCAATACTCGACTACTGGGACGAAATAAGGAAATGGATTAAACACATTACGGACACCAGTATGATTCTTGATGCAGCAGCTTGCTTGATAAACATTAACTCCTTCTCTTTTAGTGATGAGCCGAACACCCCCGGGTTCGGTTCGCACCAGAACCCGCGAACGGACCGAAAGTTCGAACGAACATTAGAACCCTATTAAATACAATGGATGCGAACGTTCGAATTCTAAAGTGCTAATTATAACAACTATTATGCATGTTATTGTCCTAAAAAGGGTTTGGGAACCCGGGTTCTGCACCAGGGGACATGTATCAATGCAAAAAGAAGTTTTAAAAACGGTCGTTTTTCGGGAGCAGTCATTTTAATGATGCATAAAGTGAAAAAAAAAAAGTCAAATATTCCTTTAAATATCGTACCTGGGGGGTGTCTAAAGTATGCCTGTGAAGTGCCACGTGTTTCCCGTGTTTAGAACTGTCCCTGCACAAAATGACACTTCTAAAGGAAAAAAAAGCCATTTAAAACTGCTTGCGGCTTTAATGTAATGTCTGGTCCCGGTAATATGGATGAAATTCTTTAAGAAAAATGGCATAGCTACCCCATGACCCCCCCCCTACCCCAGCCCATTACCAGCCCCTTTGGGTCTTGTATGGATATTAAGGGGAACCCCGCACATAAAATAAAAAAGGCCCTATATACTCTGAACAGCCCTATACAGGCGGTGCATACAAGACAGGGACTGTAGGTTTGTTCTTATGTAGAGTCTGTTTGTAATTTTGAACAGGTACATTGTTGAAGTGTAGCTCCAGACCAAAAATCTATTTTTAAACTTTTTGGAAAACATAGGTAAGGGTTATCACCCCTGTAACATTTGTTTTGCTGTCTGTGCCCCTGTTCAGAACATTTCACCTCACTTTCCGTCCCAATGACAACTGTTTTTGAAATGTGGTGTTTTTCTTGAAACAAGGATTGCTGATAAAGCATCAGTACAGAGGAGACACCTTTCTCCCATATTTATTCTTACAGGAGAGAATTTTCCTTCCTAGTGGTAGATTTCCTCTCACTTCCTGTTGTCTTCTTGCGTTTGCAAGTAGGAGTCGTTTGTAAGTTGGATGTTTGAAAGTAGGGACCTGCCGTATATACTCTGCAGAAATAGGCCCCTTAGTTGTTGGTGTTGGCACAACACTGTAAGCACTCACAGTTACTCTTGGTTGGTGCTGGAACGCCCTGCTGTCAACTATTATATCAGGAATTTTAATTACATATAATTGTTGAACAGTGGTAGTAAAAATTGGGCCTTTGATGGTGGTGCTGGTGCCACAACACTGTAAGCCCTGACAGTTACTCTTGGTGGGTGCAGCAATGGGCCCTGCTGTGAATTATTAGATCAAGAATTGTAATTACATGCCCCTGTTGAACAGGGGCTGAAAAATTGGGCCTTAGGCACTGGTGGCACAACACTGCAACCCCTCACAGCAACTGTACTTGGAGCACAGCAATGAGCCCTGTTGCAAAGTATTGCTTCAAAAATTGTAATGACACGCCCCTGTTAAACAGGGGCTGAAAAATTGGGCCTTAGGCACTGGTGGCACAACACTGCAACTCCTCACAGATACTGTACTTGGAGCACACCAATGAGCCCTGTTGCAAAGTATTGCTTCAAAAATTGTAATGACACGCCCCTGTTAAACAGGGGCTGAAAAATTGGGCCTTAGGCACTGGTGGCACAACACTGCAACTCCTCACAGATACTGTACTTGGAGCACAGCAATGAGCCCTGTTGCAAAGTATTGCTTCAAAAATTGTAATTACACGCCCCTGTTAAACAGGGGCTGAAAAATTGGGCGTTAGGCACTGGTGGCACAACACTGCAACTCCTCACAGATACTGTACTTGGAGCACAGCAATGAGCCCTGTTGCAAAGTATTGCTTCAAAAATTGTAATTACACGCCCCTGTTAAACAGGGGCTGAAAAATTGGGCGTTAGGCACTGGTGGCGGCACCCATAAACAAAAATGATCTTACAAGCTATCATCATCAATCGTATCATTGAGGACTCGGAGGAGGAGGATAGCCAGTCAACATAACAGCACAGGCACTCAGCATCAGCATCAGTCTTGAAGGGATGTGACATGTTAAAATCAATTAGTCTGTTATATCAGCATCAGGTGTGTGGTAGCTGGTGGTGATCCAAGACTGGTTCATCTTGATGAAAGTCAGTCGATCAACCGAGTCGGTGGACAGGCGCACCCTGTGATCCGTGACAAATCCTCCAGCAGCACTGAATGTGCGTTCCGAAAGAACGCTGGATGCAGGACAGGCCAGTAGCTCAATTGCATACTGTGCAAGCTCTGGCCAGTGATCCATCCTCAAGACCCAGTAAGCCAGAGGATTTTCGGTGGGGAAGGTGTCCAAGTCTGACCTTGCCCCTAGATATTCCTGCACCATGTTTATCAGACGCTGGCGATGGTTGCTGGAACCGATCATACTTTGGGGCTGCGGACTAAAGAATTGTCTGAACGCATCGGTCAGACGGCCACCTTCCCCACCGCTCCTTCTTTGACTGGCCGAAGCCTCAGCAACTCGTTGTCCAGGACCAGGAGTTTGCAACCTCCCAGTCTCTGGGAACGCGTTGCACAGACCTTTCTGCAAGGCCTCCCGGAGTTGTCTCATCCTCTGCTCCCTCTGCGACGGTAACATAAGGTCCGCAACCTTACCCTTGTACCGTGGATCAAGGAGAGTGGCCAGCCAGTAATGGTCCCTCTCCTTGATCCGAAGAATACGAGGATCCTTCCGCAGACTTTGCAGGATCAGGGAGGCCATGCAGCGTAGGTTTGCTGAGGCATTCGCTCCGGAGTCCTCTGGGTCACTAAGGACGACATGATCCGCAGCCACCTCCTCCCAGCCACGTACAAGTCCACTGGTTTCTTGGGACTGTAAATCATCCCTAAAAGACTGCTGCTGATGATGCTGAGTGCCAGCCTCCACCTCCATGCTGACACAATCCTCCTCCTCCTCCTCCTCCTCCTCTTCCTGTGCGATGGGTGGGACAGAAGGAACACTGTCTGGGTAAAGGGGGCCTTGAGAGGCAAGGAAGTCCTCCTCTTCCTGCCTCTGTTCTGCCTCAAGTGCCCTGTCCATTATTCCACGCAGTGTGTGCTCCAACAGGTGGACAAGAGGTACAGTGTCACTGATGCATGCACTGTCACTGCTCACCATCCTCGTGGCCTCCTCAAATGGTGCCAGGACAGTGCATGCATCCCTGATCATGCCCCACTGGCGTGGAGAAAAAAAACCAAGCTCCCCTGACCCTGTCCTGGTGCCGTAGTCGCACAGGTACTCATTGATGGCCCTCTGCTGCGTGTGCAGCCGCTGCAGCATGGCCAACGTTGAGTTCCACCTGGTGGGCATGTCACATATAAGGCGGTTCTTGGGCAGGTTCAACTCCTTTTGCAGCTCAGCCAGGCGAGCACTGGCATTATAAGATCTGCGGAAATGCACACAGACTTTCCTGGCCTGCCTCAGGACATCCTGTAAGCCCGGGTACCTGCCCAAGAAGCGCTGCACCACCAGGTTAAGGACGTGAGCCACACAGGGCACATGGGTCAGTTGTCCCTGTCGGAGGGCGGAGAGGAGGTTGGTGCCATTGTCGCAAACCACCATTCCTGGCTTAAGCTGGCGTGGCGTCAACCACCTCTCGGCCTGGCCCTGCAGAGCAGACAGGACCTCTGCCCCAGTGTGGCTTCTGTCCCCCAAACACACCAGCGCAAGCACGGCATGGCATCTTTTTGCCTGCGTACTTGCGTAGCCCCGTGAACGGCTACGGAGCACCGCTGGTTCATAGGACAAACCACAGGAAGAGGCCATGGAGGAAGAAGAAGAGGAGGGGGTGGAGGAGAGAGGTGTGTCACAACCAGTAGTAGCATTTTGGAGGCGTGGCGGTGGGACAACCTCCAACACTACTGCACCTTGTCCTGAATCCTTCCCAGCTGCCAAAAGAGTGACCCAATGGGCCGTGAAAGAAAGGTAACGTCCCTGTCCATGCCTGCTGGACCATGAGTCAGCGGTAATATGCACCTTACCGCTGACCGCCCTGTCCAGCGAGGCCAAGACATTGCCTTCCACATGCCGGTAAAGAGCCGGAATAGCCTTCCGTGAGAAAAAGTGGCGTTTGGGAACCTGCCACTGAGGAACTGCACATTGCACAAACTCACGGAAGGGGGCCGAGTCTACCAACTGAAAAGGCAGCAGTTGAAGCGCTAGCAATTTAGCCAAGCTAGCATTCAACCGCTGGGCATGTGGATGGCTGGGAGTGAACTTCTTTCGACGGTCCAGCAGCTGGGGCAGGGAAATTTGCCTGCTAGAATCGGACGTCGGTGTACTGCTAGCAGAGTGGGCGCAAGTACTTGGCTGTGACACACCTAATTCTACACCTTCATTCCTCTCAGTGCATGTTTCAGAGAGGACTGAAGTTATAGTGGGGTTGGAGATCCCAGCTGATGCGGTGCAAGGAGAGGTCCGCTTTGTTCTTTGGTGTGGGTCTTTGAGGTAGGCTTGCCAACGAGCTGCATGGCAGGTCAACATATGTCTGGTCAGGCATGTGGTACCCAAGCGGCTGATGTTTTGGCCACGCGATATACGCTTGAGACATATGTTGCAAACAGCAGCTGTGCGATCTGATGCACTAGCCTCAAAAAAGGCCCACACCAAAGAACTTTTTGAATGACGGGCAGAGGCAGCGCCCTGCACAGGCGGAGCTCTGCGGTGTGATTCCGTCGGTGTACTGCCCTTACGCTGGCCACCAAAGGGCATCCTGCCTCGTTGGAGATGTGCCTCCTCCTCATCCTCCTCCTCCTCCTCTCTCCTATTAGGCACCCACGTGGAGTCAGTGACCTCATCATCCCCTCCCTCCTCATCACTGGAGCCAATCTGGCAGTATGCTGCAGCTGCTGGAACATGACTGCCAGATTGGTGTCCTTCTTGAGCATCCCCTCTGTCTGCTCTCACGCTACTGCCTTCCTCTAGCTGGGTTTCATCATCAGACCCTTCGAAACGCTGGGCATCCTCCTGGAGCATGTACCCAACACTGTGCTGAAACAGTTCGGGGGACTCCTCAGGAGGAGGACATGGTGGGTCTAGGGAAGGAGTGACTGATGATTTGTCTGACATTGATACCAGGGAAGACGACGCTTTGGCAGCTGCTTTTCCAGTACCCTGAGCCTGGGTGAGAGAGGATGAGGAGGAGGAGGAGGGCTTGGTCATCCACTCTACCAAGTCTTCGGCATGATGTGGCTCAACATGTCCAGCTGCCGAAAAGAAGGACAAGCGTGTCCCATGGCCATGTGCTGATGACAATGCACCGCGTCCACGACCAGCACTGTTGCCCCCAGACACAGAGCCTGCTTGCCCTCTTTTATTGCCTCCTGACTGTCTGCCTCTCCTTGTTTGCCTTCCAGACATTCTAATAGATGGCCTGCAGGGAGATGGGAAAAAAGCAATAAGGGCTACCTTCAGGTGTCCTTCTCTGTCCCTTGAAACAAGGACTTGCAGAGTGAAATAAACTGACACTCTCCCTACCTACAGTTTTCTGTCCCTAGAATAAATGTTTTTTTTAATCACAATATAGCACAAGGACAATTCAGTCACTGTCCTTCCAGGTCCCTGGAAACAAGGACTTGCAGAGTGAAATAAACTGACACTCTCCCTACCTACAGTTTTCTGTCCCTAGAATAAATGTTTTTTTTAAGCACAATATAGCACAAGGACAATTCACTCACTGTCCTTACAGGTCCCTGGAAACAAGGACTTGCAGAGTGAAAGAAAAAAAACACTCTCCCTACCTACAGTTTTCTGTCCCTAGAAAAAATGTTTTTTTTAATCACAATATAACACAAGGACAATTCACTCACTGTCCTTCCAGGTCCCTGGAAACAAGGACTTGCAGAGTGAAATAAACTGACACTCTCCCTACCTACAGTTTTCTGTCCCTAGAATAAATGTTTTTTTTAAGCACAATATAGCACAAGGACAATTCACTCACTGTCCTTACAGGTCCCTGGAAACAAGGACTTGCAGAGTGAAAGAAAAAAAACACTCTCCCTACCTACAGTTTTCTGTCCCTAGAAAAAATGTTTTTTTTAATCACAATATAACACAAGGACAATTCACTCACTGTCCTTCCAGGTCCCTGGAAACAAGGACTTGCAGAGTGAAATAAACTGACACTCTCCCTACCTACAGTTTTCTGTCCCTAGAATAAATGTTTTTTTTAATCACAATATAGCACAAGGACAATTCAGTCACTGTCCTTCCAGGTCCCTGGAAACAAGGACTTGCAGAGTGAAATAAACTGACACTCTCCCTACCTACAGTTTTCTGTCCCTAGAATAAATGTTTTTTTTAATCACAATATAGCACAAGGACAATTCAGTCACTGTCCTTCCAGGTCCCTGGAAACAAGGACTTGCAGAGTGAAATAAACTGACACTCTCCCTACCTACAGTTTTCTGTCCCTAGAATAAATGTTTTTTTTAATCACAATATAGCACAAGGACAATTCAGTCACTGTCCTTCCAGGTCCCTGGAAACAAGGACTTGCAGAGTGAAATAAACTGACACTCTCCCTACCTACAGTTTTCTGTCCCTAGAATAAATGTTTTTTTTAAGCACAATATAGCACAAGGACAATTCACTCACTGTCCTTACAGGTCCCTGGAAACAAGGACTTGCAGAGTGAAAGAAAAAAAACACTCTCCCTACCTACAGTTTTCTGTCCCTAGAAAAAATGTTTTTTTTAATCACAATATAACACAAGGACAATTCACTCACTGTCCTTCCAGGTCCCTGGAAACAAGGACTTGCAGAGTGAAATAAACTGACACTCTCCCTACCTACAGTTTTCTGTCCCTAGAATAAATGTTTTTTTTAATCACAATATAGCACAAGGACAATTCAGTCACTGTCCTTCCAGGTCCCTGGAAACAAGGACTTGCAGAGTGAAATAAACTGACACTCTCCCTACCTACAGTTTTCTGTCCCTAGAATAAATGTTTTTTTTAATCACAATATAACACAAGGACAATTCACTCACTGTCCTTCCAGGTCCCTGGAAACAAGGACTTGCAGAGTGAAATAAACTGACACTCTCCCTACCTACAGTTTTCTGTCCCTAGAATAAATGTTTTTTTTAATCACAATATAGCACAAGGACAATTCAGTCACTGTCCTTCCAGGTCCCTGGAAACAAGGACTTGCAGAGTGAAATAAACTGACACTCTCCCTACCTACAGTTTTCTGTCCCTAGAATAAATGTTTTTTTAAAGCACAATATAGCACAAGGACAATTCACTCACTGTCCTTACAGGTCCCTGGAAACAAGGACTTGCAGAGTGAAAGAAAAAAAACACTCTCCCTACCTACAGTTTTCTGTCCCTAGAAAAAATGTTTTTTTTAATCACAATATAACACAAGGACAATTCACTCACTGTCCTTCCAGGTCCCTGGAAACAAGGACTTGCAGAGTGAAATAAACTGACACTCTCCCTACCTACAGTTTTCTGTCCCTAGAATAAATGTTTTTTTTAAGCACAATATAGCACAAGGACAATTCACTCACTGTCCTTACAGGTCCCTGGAAACAAGGACTTGCAGAGTGAAAGAAAAAAAACACTCTCCCTACCTACAGTTTTCTGTCCCTAGAAAAAATGTTTTTTTTAATCACAATATAACACAAGGACAATTCACTCACTGTCCTTCCAGGTCCCTGGAAACAAGGACTTGCAGAGTGAAATAAACTGACACTCTCCCTACCTACAGTTTTCTGTCCCTAGAATAAATGTTTTTTTTAATCACAATATAGCACAAGGACAATTCAGTCACTGTCCTTCCAGGTCCCTGGAAACAAGGACTTGCAGAGTGAAATAAACTGACACTCTCCCTACCTACAGTTTTCTGTCCCTAGAATAAATGTTTTTTTTAATCACAATATAGCACAAGGACAATTCAGTCACTGTCCTTCCAGGTCCCTGGAAACAAGGACTTGCAGAGTGAAATAAACTGACACTCTCCCTACCTACAGTTTTCTGTCCCTAGAATAAATGTTTTTTTTAATCACAATATAGCACAAGGACAATTCACTCACTGTCCTTACAGGTCCCTGGAAACAAGGACTTGCAGAGTGAAATAAACTGACACTCTCCCTACCTACAGTTTTCTGTCCCTAGAATAAATGTTTTTTTTAAGCACAATATAGCACAAGGAGAATTCACTCACTGTCCTTCCAGGTCCCTGGAAACAAGGACTTGCAGAGTGAAAGAAAAAAAACACTCTCCCTACCTACAGTTTTCTGTCCCTAGAAAAAATGTTTTTTTTAATCACAATATAACACAAGGACAATTCACTCACTGTCCTTCCAGGTCCCTGGAAACAAGGACTTGCAGAGTGAAATAAACTGACACTCTCCCTACCTACAGTTTTCTGTCCCTAGAATAAATGTTTTTTTTAATCACAATATAGCACAAGGACAATTCAGTCACTGTCCTTCCAGGTCCCTGGAAACAAGGACTTGCAGAGTGAAATAAACTGACACTCTCCCTACCTACAGTTTTCTGTCCCTAGAATAAATGTTTTTTTTAATCACAATATAGCACAAGGACAATTCAGTCACTGTCCTTCCAGGTCCCTGGAAACAAGGACTTGCAGAGTGAAATAAACTGACACTCTCCCTACCTACAGTTTTCTGTCCCTAGAATAAATGTTTTTTTTAATCACAATATAGCACAAGGACAATTCACTCACTGTCCTTACAGGTCCCTGGAAACAAGGACTTGCAGAGTGAAATAAACTGACACTCTCCCTACCTACAGTTTTCTGTCCCTAGAATAAATGTTTTTTTTAAGCACAATATAGCACAAGGAGAATTCACTCACTGTCCTTCCAGGTCCCTGGAAACAAGGACTTGCAGAGTGAAAGAAAAAAAACACTCTCCCTACCTACAGTTTTCTGTCTCTAGAAAAAATGTTTTTTTTAATCACAATATAACACAAGGACAATTCACTCACTGTCCTTCCAGGTCCCTGGAAACAAGGACTTGCAGAGTGAAATAAACTGACACTCTCCCTACCTACAGTTTTCTGTCCCTAGAATAAATGTTTTTTTTAATCACAATATAGCACAAGGACAATTCAGTCACTGTCCTTCCAGGTCCCTGGAAACAAGGACTTGCAGAGTGAAATAAACTGACACTCTCCCTACCTACAGTTTTCTGTCCCTAGAATAAATGTTTTTTTTAAGCACAATATAGCACAAGGACAATTCACTCACTGTCCTTACAGGTCCCTGGAAACAAGGACTTGCAGAGTGAAAGAAACTGACACTCTCCCTACCTACAGTTTTCTGTCCCTAGAATAAATGTTTTTTTAAGCACAATATAGCACAAGGACAATTCACTCACTGTACTTCCAGGTCCCTGGAAACAAGGACTTGCAGAGTGAAAGAAACTGACACTGTCCCTACCTACAGTTTTCTGTCCCTAGAATAAATGTTTTTTTTAAGCACACTATAGCACAAGCACAAAACACACTGACACTCTCCCTACCTATCCTTCTCTTTCCCTAAACTAAAGGAATCCAGGTTAAGCAAGAAAGAAATAACAGTCACTGTCCCTGCCTATGCTGCTCTATCCCTGCTCCGGAACACACTACACTAGGCCGCCGTGCTGGCGGCCTTTTATAGTGTGGGGCGTGTACTAAACACCCTCAGCAATAATTGGCCACAGGCATCCTGCCTGTGGCCAATCATTGCTCTCCTCGCTGCCGGCGCTGTGATTGGCCAAGCATGCGGGGTCACAGTGCATGCTTGGCCAATCACAGCGCCTGGATGACACTGCGATGGCGTAGTGCATTGTGGGCCGTTCGCGTCACTCGAATTTGGCGCGAACGGCCCAAATCGTTCGATCTTCGTCGAACGATCGAACAGCCGATGTTCGAGTCGAACGTATGTTCGACTCGAACACGAAGCTCATCCCTATTCTCTTTGAGTAAATACAAGAAAACTCTATCCAGATACCTTTTACTTGCTGCTAAAACATTAATCCCCCTATTCTGGAAGTCCTTATACGTCCCAGGAGTCAAGGATTGGCTAAACAGGGTCCACTATATTTACAAAATGGAAGAAATTGTAGCCATGAAACATGAAAATAGTACATCCTTTAACGGAACGTGGCAACCGTGGATCTTATTCATCTATTCCATGGAATATAAACTCCTCATGTGCTAATGTCAGATCCCTAGATTCGTTGGGCACTGTCTGGTCTGTCCGTGGAATAGTAATACTGTTGTTAACTTTTGTTGCAATGATATTTTGTCTTCTATTTCTCAGTCCACCCACTACACTCCTTAACGCTACTCATACCACCCTCTTCTATCCACTCTTCCCCCTTCTCCTCTCTACTACTCCCTTACTTTCAATCCCCTAATTCAATCTGTTCCCTCAACTCCTAATTACAATCTGTTCTTATTCTATGACAGTTTTCACCTCTTATTGAACACTAATACGAAAGTATTAGTTTACGTTTAGCACTTATTTGTAAGCCGACTTTATTTTTATTTGTTTTTTATTTGTGTAACTTCTATTTGAGCTTACACCTGTCAATTGTTTGTTTATATTGGCTTCAATAAAAACCTTTGATTGTGAAAAAAAAAAAAAAGAATATAATCAACAAAGTATTCACTTCTTGGATTTGAACATTTATAGGACTGGCTATAAATTGGGAACAAAAGTCTATTTTAAGCCAACGGATTCTAACAGTTACCTTCCAATACAAAGTGGACACCATCCGATGTGGCTTAAGAACATACCAAAAGGCCAGCTAATGCGAGTTAGACGGAACTGCACTAACGATGAAGACTATAAGTCTCAAGCACTGACCCGAAAAGGAAAATTTATAGAAAATGGCTATAAAGAAACACGCCTTGACAAGATCATAGAAGACCTCCTAGAAATACCCAGAAGGAATTGTCTAACAGATACTGTACCTCTGCACAATAAAAACATACATGAGTGAAGTTTTATCTCTGGATATCACTCTCAATATAAAGAGGTTGAAAATATTTTCTCTTCTCACTGGCACATCCTCTTGCTTGACAAATTCCTTAAGACTGTCATTCCATTGAAACCAGGCTTCATTTACAGGAAAGCTCCAAATTATGGAGACAGAATTGTGAAAAAAGTACTAGACCCTCCAAAAAAAAAACCTTTGTTTTGGGATAGGGATGGTTTTTTCACATGTCGAAAGTACCGTCCATGCAGAGAAGTCGCAAGACCTCTAAGAGCAATTGAAACTTTTACCTCCTCCTCTAATAATTCAGCGTTTTCCATAAAGGATTTTATTACCTGTAATACATCCTATGTTGTTTATATCCTAGTATGCTCATGCAAGCTCATGTATATAGGTCACACAAAAAGAGCACTTAAAGTAAGAATAGCGTAACATGTGGCAAACATTAAATTAGGTTTTAAAGATCACAATGTGTCATTACATTTTAAACTTTTTCATTAACAAAATCCAGCAGGTCTTAAATTCTGGGGTGTTGACCACCTTAAACCCCTTTGGAGGGGGGCCAACCTTGTAAGAGAACTTTCTAAGCTAGAAACACAATGGATATTTTCAGTTGATACATTGGCGCCAAAGGGGTTAAACGTTGACCTAGACATCAACTGTTTTATCAGTGACTACTGAAACACCTCACCCCTTTCACTCCCAAATAATACCCATGAGCACCTTGATATTTAATGATTTCTTAATATAATGACATTTTTATATTTTAAATATCATTATTTAGTTATCTGGTGTTTTTAGCCTGGATTTTTTATATACAGATGGTTTTAGTACTTTTACTCTGTATTATATTTATATCTTTTTCTGTGGTCTGATTTTATATCCCATGTTCTACATGTCTTGATACACCTATATATATTTTTATATTCATATTTATATCTATTCAATTCCTCTCCTATATATATATATATATATATATATACTTTTCTCATATGCTACGTGAACTTCCAGTTTTGTCCACCTTCTAATAGGTTTTATTTGTTAATTTTGTTGATACTGAATATCGGGTTAATTGCTAGGAATGTGGATATATGATTGCAATTATTGGTCATCCATTCCTGAGTGTCCGGCCTATTTACAAAACACATATGGTTTTGCTCTTTTTTCAGTTATCAATGCACTCTGATTATCTCATGTTAATACATGCCATTAACATTGTACTACGGCATCGCTGCGCCTGACAACGGATGTTTAAATCAGGTAATCGTTGCTGTCTGATTTAATTAAGCTTAACTTGAATAGAAATTGCTTGGTGAAAATCAAGTGTTTTCACAATTCAAGTAAGCTAAGATTCACTGGTTACTAATTACAGAAATGTGCAGTTTTTATGAATAGTCACGGATCCTGTTTATATATTTTTATATTTGTTTCCCTGTGACTCAGCGCGGCTGATGGCCATCTCGTCTTCCGCTTTGGTTTTGCACCAATAAGAGCGGACGAGCATTGCCGTCCAATCCAATGGCCGTGGAGGAGGCATAATAAAAGGTCCGTGTTTACGCTGAGTAGCCACGCCCTCTGTTGAAGTCGGAAGTGACAAAACACGCCAGGGAGTGGCTATGGCGGCGTATCCAGGAAGTGAGAAGTGTGCGTTCCACCGCCAGCCATATCGTAACCAGGAAGCTTCTTTAGCACTGTACTTGCAGCATGAGTGCGGCCCCTGTGTTCGGAGGATAGCGGTAGTTCGGCTTAGTTTCTCTATGTCATTTACAAGTTGAATAATTGTACGTTTAATGGAAGCGGGGTTGTATGGTATACGGGTTATTTTTTAATAAAACAGGATTACACTATGTCAGTGCATTTGTGTTTTTGTCATGGATATGCATTAATGTCTGTCTGCCATCTTACCTTCCTCCTCATGTGTTCATCTAGAGACCAGACCTCCTTCACCTGGCTTCCTTTATAATCTCCTCCCAGCCTGACTCCACCCCAGGCCCTATCACTGAACACTATATTAACCTGTGCACTGCAAGCCTGCTTGGCTGATCAACGTGTTTGTTAGGCATTGTGTGTTTGGGTTCCTGCCTGCCGTGTGCTACGTCTGTCTCTCTGTTACGTTATTGGCTTGTCCCCGACCATCCCTGTCTGCTCGTGACCCTTGACCTTCGGCTCGTTCTTCGTTATCCTTGTCTGCTTGTGGCCCCTGACCTTCGGCTTGTTATTCGGTTCTCTCTATCGTGTGCTGCTGCTTCCCCTTATCCTACGGGGCGTGAGCTAGGAAACTCCAGGGGCCGCGACCTGGTCCCAGCCTGCAGCGTAACATCCTCACCACTAGAGGCCCTGGAGAAGACCAGCTGGGTCTTAGACTCCGCGCCCTGGGGAATCTTGGCTCTCGCTTCCGTTGGGATCCCGGTTGTGCTCCTCTGGTCCCGCTTTCCACAACCACCCAGTTTCCTATCCACAGAAGCCAGCCATAGGGTTCACTACCTCGCGGTGCACTCCTGTCCCCCTACGGTGTGCATCTGTCACCTGGCCACAGGTGACCCTGACAGTTTGATCAGCCATGAACCCGGCTGACATCCCGCTTCCCGCGGATGATCCATTGCAGGGCATAGTTCGCAGACTTGAGACCCAGGAATCAAATCAGACCCAGGTGATGCGATTCCTCCAGGATCTGGCTTCTCGATTCGAGCAGCTTCAGGTCTCCTTGGGAACCCCGAATCCGCAACCCCAAGTACAACCAGCGGCTGTACCTATCGCACCAGTCGCAGCCTCACACTCACTAAGATTGCCAGCTCCGTTCCGTTTCTCTGGGGACTCCAAGGCCTGCAGGGGGTTTCTCAGCCAATGCACTATTCATTTTGAGCTTCAGCCTCAAAGCTTCCTATCTGACCGGGCTAAGGTAGCCTATATCATTTCCCTCCTCTCCGGTGAAGCTTTGGCCTGGGCTGCCCCCCTGTGGGAGAGGAACGATCCGGTGGTTTCCAGTCTGTCCGAATTCTTGAAGCTCTTTCGTAATATCTTCGAAGAGCCGGCTCGGGCTTCTTCAGCGGCTAGTGCTGTCTTACGTCTTCGCCAAGAATCTAGTTCAGTGGGGCAATATGCTCTTCAGTTCCGTATCCACACAGCTGAATTGAGCTGGAATAATGAGGCCCTGGTCGCTACCTTTTTACATGGCCTCTCTGACCGAGTGAAAGACGAATTAGCGGGAAGAGCCATTCCCGTCGGTCTGGACGATGTAATTTCATTATGCAACCAGATCGACATTCGTTTTCAAGAGAGGACCCTAGAAAAGCGGCGCCAGCACTCCTTGGTCCTTAGTCAGCCTGAGCTCCCCTCTCCTCGACCCGTGGAGCATCTCCTGCCAGCTGAGGAACCCATGCAGCTGGGCAGGACCAGGCTATCCCCAGAGGAACGTGCTAGGCGCAGAAATCTAGGCCTGTGTCTCTACTGTGGGGGCAAAGGTCATTTTCGTGACACTTGCTCTCTTTGTCCAGAAAAACGTTTGGGTCCACTTCATCTGGAAAGTGGAGTATTGGACCCAGAAATATCACCTTCCCCTTCTCGTCTTCTGCTTTCTGTGTTCCTTCATGTTGGTGCTTCTTCTCATTCGGTCTCAGCATATCTGGATTCCGGAGCCGCTGGTAATTTCATGGACTGGGAAATCGCATCGTCCATGAGACTTACTCTTTTGCCCCTCACCACGCCATTGGTGGTCTTGGCGATTGATGGTACTATTCTCCCAGGGAGACCTATCCGCTTCCAGACCCTCCCTGTTAAGATGTCGGTGGGTACACTCCACCAGGAGTGGATATCCTTCCTTATCTTACCCAAGGCCTCAACGCCTATAATTTTGGGTCTCCCATGGTTACAGCTCCATTCTCCTCATGTGGACTGGACTACTGGACAGATCCTGGCTTGGGGTCCCTCCTGTTCCTCGTCCTGCCTACCCAAGGTTGCCCCCTGTGAATCTGAGCCGGTCATTCATTCCAGGTTGCATAACCATTTACATTTCTCTGTCCCTAACCACCCTTGGACGCACAGCCAGGCTAGCTTGTCTACAAGTCCTGCAGTCGCTACGTCTTGCGATGCGATTCAGGTAGTCGCTACACCTGACTCAGCTATTCACTCTGCCTCTGTACTAGTTATGCCAGTCCAGCCCATGCCCAGTGAGCCTCTCACTTTTTCTTGTTCGGGACATTCTGCTTGTCCTTCAGCTATTCAGCTTGACTCCGGCGACATGTCACCTTCTAACCAACCTGACTTCAGGGTTCCACTGACATCTGCCCAGTCTGATGGTCCTGTGCAAGATGACCAGTTCCCCTTTAAGGGTCTAGGGGACCCTCCTCAGATTCCTGTTGATCGTCTCATGCCCTTGCTTATTCCTAGAGAGCCTTTGGTCCTCAATAGATCTTCTTGTCATCTCCCTACCTCGTTTTCAGTCTCTGAGGATAATCTTAAGTACGAGGTTAGACAAGTTCTGGATTCTCGGCTCTGCAGAGGCATTCTTCAGTACCTTGTGCATTGGAGAGGTTTTGGTCCTGAGGAGGCGTCTTGGATCGCTGCATCTGATGTCGCTGCACCTCATCTGTTGAGAAGGTTTCATCAGAGATTTCCCTTTAAGCCTGGGTCCAGGCGGGGGAGGGCCCATAAGAGGGAGGGTACTGTCATGGATATGCATTAATGTCTGTCTGCCATCTTACCTTCCTCCTCATGTGTTCATCTAGAGACCAGACCTCCTTCACCTGGCTTCCTTTATAATCTCCTCCCAGCCTGACTCCACCCCAGGCCCTATCACTGAACACTATATTAACCTGTGCACTGCAAGCCTGCTTGGCTGATCAACGTGTTTGTTAGGCATTGTGTGTTTGGGTTCCTGCCTGCCGTGTGCTACGTCTGTCTCTCTGTTACGTTATTGGCTTGTCCCCGACCATCCCTGTCTGCTCGTGACCCTTGACCTTCGGCTCGTTCTTCGTTATCCTTGTCTGCTTGTGGCCCCTGACCTTCGGCTTGTTATTCGGTTCTCTCTATCGTGTGCTGCTGCTTCCCCTTATCCTACGGGGCGTGAGCTAGGAAACTCCAGGGGCCGCGACCTGGTCCCAGCCTGCAGCGTAACATCCTCACCACTAGAGGCCCTGGAGAAGACCAGCTGGGTCTTAGACTCCGCGCCCTGGGGAATCTTGGCTCTCGCTTCCGTTGGGATCCCGGTTGTGCTCCTCTGGTCCCGCTTTCCACAACCACCCAGTTTCCTATCCACAGAAGCCAGCCATAGGGTTCACTACCTCGCGGTGCACTCCTGTCCCCCTACGGTGTGCATCTGTCACCTGGCCACAGGTGACCCTGACAGTTTTTATATGTACCATGAATGGAATTTAACCCATGCTGATTCCAAGGTGGTGATGGAGGTCTGAATAGGAGGAATCTGTGTTTCAAGGCCCATTTTATATATTGTTCTGGTGAGTGTGAACCCCAGCGGGGGACCTTATTTCACGTCTGTGGTGAAGACTGGGAGCTGGTGTAGGGTGCACGATTCATCCATCTTTAGAAACACCTACCACATTAGAATTGTGACCTTGCTGCAAACTTTGTGACTGTGCTTTTTCACCATACCATCTTATTTTTTATGAAGTTGGACGTTATCCAATAGCAAGCGCTGTTTTATCAATTAGACTTTGTTCTAGATCTTTTGATACTCTTTTAATATTTTGTTTTTATGGATGTTATTTTTCATTTATAAATTTTAAATAGCTGCTGTTCTTAGTTTTTAGGAATACTATTTATCATTAGTTTGATATTAGTTGTATTCCTTTTATTTGTGTGATTATCTTCTTGCTATAAGCATTTGCTTTTCAAGACAAGTTAATTAATTTTCTTTGGCGCCGAGAAGTGCACCTTTGGGCCCCCTGTTTTATGTGCACCTTTGTTTAGATTTAATTATATTAATATCCAGTGAATCTCCAGTAAAATAAATGAATACATAAAGTGGTTCCAAAAATAAATGAAAGTTCTTTCCAAATATCTATTAATGTTTAAGAAAAAAAGTCAGACACCACTCCTTGGTGAAAATAGAAATCAGGAGGACAACAATACCCAGATGATCAGGATTAGAGTCTCCAATGATGTGATGGATTGCTTTTAAACCTTCATTACTTTCAATCCTTCATAGACCTGTGTTGCTCAAAAAGAAAAGAGTGAAAAACTAATTGCGCAAATAAATGAACTGGGAACGACATATGTGTAAAAGAAACACGGTTGCACTCACACATGCCCCGCAATATGATCACGTATAGGGAAGGTCAGTTGCATAATAGAGCTCCTCACTTAGCTGTCCGTGCTCACACAGCACTGAGGTTGATGGCTCCTTCTTATGCGTTACATCACTGGACACGTGACTAGTAACTTTAACACTTACATCCTATTTGACTTAGCTATCAAACCCCTCACTATCCATATCTGCAATTCCTCAGATAAATTGGATCTCACCAGTGGTACCTTGGAATAGCATATTTTGCTCTACACGGACAACACCATGATATATTTAGTAAAAACTAGAACAATGATGATCAAGGAATTGATTTACCTGGTATCACTGGGGCCTGTCTGTTTCCAAACATGAGAAACTTTCATTACGTGTCCTTTATTTTTATGCCAGGAAGACCCTTCTGTTGATGTTGATGTTCCCCTCCCACTACCGACATTTGGCTGCAATTAATTAATGCTAGCCTCCCGCTTTATAAGCTCACTTTTGAACTGTTTTTAAGATTTCCAACCCCCTTACTCTTGCCTCTGGAGCCTCAGGCTATTGAACACCTGTGTTTTATTTATTTCCATTCATGACCTGATGGTTAATGTGATCCACAATACCCATTGTACCATCAGTGATATTTATTTGCTGTGAACTGTAAAGCTGAGAGAACCAGATGAGAGACTTTTCTTCTGTATTAGTTTTTTTCTTTGTCTTTTTGAACTTTCTGCTTCTCCTAACTTCTGGAGATATAACCCAAAACCTGGGTCTCTATCATTTAAGTTTGGCAACACACCCGGCACCCACTGCCCTCTGGCAGCAGCCGCAATCCACACTAGTTTAAATTCCTACTCTTCACAAAACTAGCCTCCCCTTCTCATGTGCCATTTGGAGTTCCTAATCTGTCTGCAAGAATCTGACTCTGCCTCTCCTGCTTCCCTCTCCTATGGTGATCCTCTCTTGACCCACTCTTCCAGACCCAGTGAATGGACAGGAGGTTGAGTTTGAAACCTTCTATCTCCACAAAGCACTTTTCAGGTTCTTCACTCACCTACCTTTCTGTCCCTCTCCTCATTTAAGTATGCTGTATTTTTCTACTTTCTCCAGTTTCTTTGAGAATTCCTTTGATATAGTGGCCTCCAGGATCACTATTAACCTTCTTTGATGACCTCTCTGCCAGGATATCCTACTTTCTCTCCTCTTCAATCCCCACAATTATTCATGGTGTTAATACTAACATTCCTGCTACTTCAATTTTTTCTCAGTGCAACCTCCTGTTTTGATCTGAAGCAATGGACACATTCTTCCACGGATGGAAACACCCTTGACCTTATATTCTCCTACCTATGCACTCATTGAAACCTCTTTAACAATAATTTTCCTTTATCTGTTCACTATCTTATTAGTTTCATTCTCTCTTTGTCTTCCACTTCCTCTCCTTCCAACCGCCCAACAATTACCTGTAGAATCCTTTGCCATTTTAACCGTTCTCTATTCTGCTACTGACTAGGGATGAGCCGAACACCCCCGGGTTTGGTTCACACCAGAACCCGTGAACGGACCGAAAGTTTGCACGAACGTTAGAACCCTATTAAATACAATGGATGCGAACGTTTGAAATCTAAAGTGCTAATTATAACGACTATTATGCATGTTATTGTCCTAAAAAGGGCTTGGGAACCGGGTTCTGCACCAGGGGACATGTATCAATGCAAAAAGAAGTTTTAAAAACGGCAGTTTTTCGGGAGCAGTCATTTTAATGATGCATAAAGTGAAAAAAAAAAGTGAAATATTCCTTTAAATATCGTACCTGGGGGGTGTCTAAAGTATGCCTTTGAAGTGGCACGTGTTTCCCATGCTTAGAACTGTCCCTGCACAAAATGACATTTCTAAAGGAAAAAAAGCCATTTAAAACTGCTTGCGGCTTTAATGTAATGTCTGGTCCCGGTAATATGGATGAAAATCTTTAAGAAAAATGGCATAGCTACCCCATCACCCCCCCCCCCCCCCCACCCCAGCCCATTTCCAGCCCCTTTGGGTCTCGTATGGATATTAAGGGGAACCCCACACACAAAATAAAAAAGGCCCTATATACTCTGAACAGCCGTATACAGGCGGTGCATACAAGACAGGGACTGTAGGTTTGTTCTTATGTAGAATCTGTTTGTAATTTTGAACAGGTACATTGTTTAATTGTAGCTCCAGCCAAAAAATCTATTTTTAAGCTTTTTGGAAAACATAGGGAAGGGTTATCACCCCTGTAACATTTGTTTTGCTGTCTGTGCCCCTGTTCAGAACATTTCACCTCACTTTCCGTGTCAATGACAAATGTTTTTGAAAAGTGGGGTTTTTATTGAAACAAGGATTGGTGATAAAGCATCAGTAGAGAGGAGACACCTTTTTCCCATATTAACTCTTACAGGAGAGAATTTCCCTTCCTAGGGGTAGATTTCCTCTCACTTCCTGTTGTCTCCTTCCGTTTGCAAGTAGGAGTCGTTTATAAGTTGGATGTTTGAAAGTAGGGGCCTGCCCTATATACTCTGCTGAAATTTGCCCCTAAGGCCTCGTACACACGACCGATTTTCTCGTCGTAAACAGTCAAGAAAAGTGCCGCGAGAGTTTTTTTGTCTAGAAAAACGTTCGTGTGTATGGTTTTACGACGAGAAACTTGACGAGAATCTCGACGAGAAAATAGAGAACCTGCTCTCTATTTTCTCGTCAGGAGTCCAGATTTCCTCGTCGTGTTTCTCGTCGGCCTGTTTTGTGACGAGAAAATGGTTCGTGTGTATGCTTTTACGACTCTTCCAAAAGCGCGCATGCTCAGAATCAAGTATGAGACGGGAGCGCATCTTCTGGTAAAACAAGCCTTCGTAATGGAAATAGCACATTCGTCACGCTAAAACGAACTGAAAGCACGAAGACTGAAAAGCGCGAATCGTCTCTTCCCAAACTTTTACTTCACACGCGGTAACACGAGATCAGCAAAAGCAGCCCAAGGGGTGGCGCCAAGAAAAAGTTCTTCCCCTTTACAGTGCCGTCGTACGTGCTGGACGTGAGCGCAGAGAACCACGAGGAAATTGGGAAATGACAGTGTGTACGCATAGAAAGCTTGACGAGAAAATCGACAAGCTTAACAAGAATCTCGTCGAAAAAAACGACGTGTTTTTTACGACGAGAAAATCGGTCGTGTGTACGAGGCCTCACATGTTGGTGTTGCCACAACACTGTAAGCCCTCACAGTTACTCTTGCTGGGTGCATGAATGGGCCCTGCTGTGAATTATTAGATCAAGAATTGTAATTGCATGCCCCTGTTGAACAGGGGCTGAAAAATTGGGCCTTTGGTGGTGGTGGTGGTGGTGTTGACACAACACTGTAAGGCCTCACAGTTACTCTTGGTGGGCACAGGAATGGGCCCTGCTGTGAATTATTAGATCAAGAATTGTAATTACATGCCCCTGTTAAACAGGGGCAGAAAAATTGGGCCTTAGGCAGTGGTGCCACAACACTGCAACCCCTCACAGATACTGTACTTGGAGCACAGCAATGAGCCCTGTTGCAAAGTATTGCATCAAAAATTGTAATTATGGGGGCGTGGCCTGGCACCGGAGCGAGATGGTAGCGTAGTTGGAGAGCTCCGCCACCCAGGTCTCCTAAGACGGCTATAATAGGCTTAATACCTTGGTCCTGCTTCACCACAATGACCGGTAGAAGCTCCTCAGCCACCCGTGCACAGTCGGATCCCGCGACGCAGCTGAGCAAGACGATTCCTGCGATGTTCTGCACTCAGCCAGCAGATACGCAGGCCGCATCTCAGACCCCGGACTCGATTTTGACACTCTCCGCGGCGTCCCCCCCTGCCTCCGCAAGCTTCCCACAAGGTATGTCCGCAGGATACCCCCCGCCTCCACTGAGTATGGCCGACCTGCAGCAAGTGGCCCAGGACATTAAATCCTCCCTGCTTGCGGCGGTTTCTGACCTGAAAGGCGAGCTTAGGGCTGTAGCCACCAGACTGGCACACGTGGAGTCGGCCACCATGACTCATGGGGCAGCCATCCACCAAGTCCAACGGGCCTCCTCTTCTCAGGCACAACACCTCATGGACATGCACCGACACATGGAGGATTTGGACAATAGGGGCCGTAGACGAAATGTACGTGTTAGGGGGGTGCCGGAATCGGTGGAGGAGCCCCAATTGCAAGTTGCGGTCTGGGCTGTTTTTAACACGTTGCTTGGCAGGCCGCCTGATGCCCCAGTTGAGATGGAGAGATGCCACAGAGCGCTCCGGCCCAAGGGCAGAGACACAGACCCACCTAGGGACATAGTATGCTGCTTGGTGAATTTCATTCAGAAGGAAGACATATTGCGATTGGCTCGCAATCAAGCAAATTTGGAGTACGAGGGGGCGCGCATACAATTGTTCCAGGATCTTTCAACTATCACTCTGCAGCATAGAAGAGACCTACGTCCTTTGCTACAGGTCCTGCGAGACAGGCGTATTCCCTATCGCTGGAAGTTCCCTTTCTGCCTTCAGGCGATGGCCGGAAACCGTACAGCCTTCCTGAAAGTTCCGGCTGACCTGCAACAGTTTTGTGACACCCTTGGCATCCCTGAGATCAGTGTCCCTGACTGGTACGGTGCTTTCCTGCAGCAGGAGCCCTGGATATCCACACATCCTGGTGATACCCCAAGATCACAGCGGCAGCGACAAAGACGGCGCAGAGCTTCAGATGCCCATTCACCACAGGAGCGTGGGGACATGGAGACGGATGAAAGCCCGCGAGCATCGCCGTCGTCTGCCCGGAGGCGGACAGACCACTGAAGAGACTGAGAATGGCCCACTGTACTGCTCTTTGCTCCCCCCTTCCCCCATTTTTTTTTCCCCTCTCTTCCCTTGAGCCCATTCTACCCTGAAGCTGTTTTAACAAGCCTGCCCACAACTAGTTTCACGGTTCCCCTTACATTTCTTTCCCGACTATTGTGTGTGTCATTGAGTTCTGATGTGAGTATAGCAGGTGAACTCGATGCAGCATGTGCTATGTATCATGTACTCTTTTAGTTTGCTTTTGAGTGGTGTTTCCCCTCCAGGCTTTGGGGTCCCTGACTTTGCAAGATGCCAGTACTGTTGCTTTGACTCCCCCCCCCAGGCACTGGAGCACTATGGAGAGGAGGTAGGCTTTTTACCTCTCAGACTTGCTATTCCTCCTGGATGTATAGTTCGCCTATTTACCTGCTTTGGGCATCTGCTCCACGGGGGGCCATAGCCTGCATCTCACATTGTATGCCTTAAACCTGTTTGCCTTGCCTACATGGATATGCTAGATGATGTCACTTTGCTAGAGGAGCAAGGCCTAGAGGCTGTGGGTTGCATGCCTCAGGTCCAGATGATCTCTGCTGTACTCGCACTTGTATTGTCAATTTACCTTGAGCCAGGTTCCAGGAGACCCATGCCCCCCCCCTTCTTCTTTCCTCTCCCCTTCTCCTCCCTACTCTCCTTCCTCCCGTCCTCTTTCCTCCTTCCCTTCCTCCCTTGTTCTCCCCTCCCTCCCTTGTTCTTCCCTCCCTCCCTTGTTCTTCCCCCCTTGTTATTCCCTCCCCCTTTCCTCTCTTTCCTGCCTTCCTCACAGTCACCCCCCCCCTTCTTTTTAATTTTTTTTATTCTATTTTATTTTATTTTTACTTTCTATATATTTTTTTATTTTTTTATTTATGTATATATTTTTTTTTTTACTGGGGTTCATGTACGATAATTCCCTGTGATGCCATTTTACCTTCTCCAGCTCGAGGTATTGATTTATGCAACTGTTATGTTTCTGTTGTGTTCAACACATGTAGTGGTAATGTTCTTGGGGCTTCACTTCTATTATGTCTTGATAGGTGTTTGGGGAGGTATGTAGATTGGCTTAAGTCTATCCTTTGTTTTGTTCCATCCATGGTTTTTTATTTTCAGGATAGAGGGGTGTACCCTCCGTGTTCCTCAGGAACTGTCCTGGAACTTTATCTGGGGCGGTGCTGTTGGGACTTGGAGGTCATGCGCTTGGGACTTCTAGGCATGTCCGCAGTTCTTGTTTACCAGTTTCTGGTCATGCCATTAGGAGTACAGATCTGTAATCCCCTTGCTGGACACAAGCCTATACGTTTGTGTGTGAGAGGTACTACCCCTGGGGCCTTCCGCCTCGTATTTTGTTGGGGGAGACCCTGGGTGTACCCTCCCTCTATATTTTCCTAGTTGGGTCTCTCTGTTGACTTATTTTTTTACTGTTTACTAACACTTTACTTTGCAGATGGCTTCTGTTAACCCCGGAGCCTTGGTTTTTTCCTTAAGGCTCCAGGCTTGGTGAGCAGGTCTCTGTGGGGTTCTCGCACTCCGGGGGCTTCATTCATTAAATTGGAAAACCTGGGCGGCGAGAGACTTTGTGGAATACTATAAATTAAACATACGTCACTGAGTACAATATGTGCGGAACAATTTTTTTTTTATGTTTCCAGTAGCTGTCAGATTCTGCGCTGAGACTTGTGCTCGGTTGTGGGTTAGGGGAGTGCTGCCGTGGGCCCGGTACGCCTCTCATGAGTGGGCCTTCGCGACAGTCCTCTGACCCCTGTCCTCAGACTGAGGTGTTTTATCCTAGGCTGACTTTAGGTCCGTTGTGGGGGACCTGGGAGGTGGGTTAGGTTGGTTCGCTTAGTTTCGTTTAGGTTCCGGACTCCTTCCCCATCCCAAGGGAGGCGGGTTCCCCTCTTGAACTTTCCGGCTTAGCATACCATAATCCTATCAGTATCTTTTCTATCACCTCCTTATTAGGTAGCACAGCGGGACTACTGCTACCTCCGGTAGTACACGACCTCTCCTCTAGTTAGGGATAGACTCCTGACAGGGGGTGAGTGTCTGGGGTTTCTAAACTCCAGAAAACATCAGTCCAGGATCAAGATAAGAGCGTTTTCTACTCTTCCTACTCTCTTTGTTTGGTTTTCCCTTTTTTCTCCCCCCCCCCTTTTTTTTGTTTTTTTGTTTTTTTTTGTTTTGTGATTCCCCCCATTTATTCTCTCCGTCTCAGGCTACTAGGCGTGGGACCCATCACTACCAGCCTGCCCACATGGCCTCCATTGTGCAATCGTTGGCTCCTCTATCTCTTAAGGTATTCTCTTTGAATGCCAAAGGTCTCAACATCCCCGAGAAGCGTAGCAGCCTTATGGCAGAAGCACACAGGCATAGAGCCCACATCATTTATTTCCAGGAAACTCACTTTAAATCTAGCTCTATTCAACGCCTTAACAATAAGAGATACCCTGTCGTTTATCATGCGACATGCGCTGATTCCAAGACGAAAGGGGTAGCGATACTGATCGCAAAGTCGCTCGCATTTCACCTCACCGACAGGATGGTTGACCCAGATGGCCGGTTCATCTTCCTCAAAGGGACATGGAAGGATAGGCCGGTAACGCTTGCCAACATATACTGCCCCAATTCTAGACAGGTCTCCTTCTTGAGGGACACACTTTTGTGACTTCAAACGTTCAAGGAGGGTCTTTTGATTTTTGGAGGGGACTTTAACATGGCCCTAGACCCTATCCTAGACACCTCCACCGGAACATCGTCCCTTCCTTTTGCGGCCCTGAGGCAGGCGAGGTTGGGATTGGCCTCCCTCACCCTTCATGATACATGGCGCACCCTTAATCCTCGAGGTAAGGACTACAGGTTTTTTTCTTCACCGCTTAATCGTTATTTGCGACTCGATTATCTTTTTGTTTCCCAGAAGGATCTGACGTATCTGTCCGAAGCGACGATAGAAAGTATGGTCCTTTCCGACCATCATCCAGTTACCACGACCCTGCGATTCCCTCACCGTGAATTGTCCACTAGGATTTGGAGACTAGATGCCTCCCTACTTACGGATCTGGCAGATGTAGCCAACATCCAACAAGCCATTAGGGATTACTTTAGACATAACGTCACCCCAGATGTCCCTCCCATGACTCAATGGGAGGCGCATAAGTGTGTAGTGAGGGGGCACTTGATTTCTATTGCGGGCCCTCGGAAACGGGAGCACCAAGCTTTGATTCAGTCCTTGTCGGAAACGATCCGGAAGCTAGAAACGCAACATAAATGCTCTCTGGCGCTTCAGGTGGCGACTGATCTGGCAGTCGCGAGGACGGCCCTACGTGATGAGTTATACAAGCGAGCGCGAAAGAGACACATGTTGACGCACAAGCTGTTTTATGAGCAAGGCAATAAGCCAGGTAGGATACTTGCTAGGCTTACGCAGAAGCGCACTCTCGCTTCTACTATACATCATATTAGAGATGGTCACGGGGTGCTCTATTCCAGGAACGAGGATATTGCTTGACAGTTTAGAACCTTTTATGGTAAGCTATATAACATTTCTGCGAGCGAGGGGGGCCCAGTTTCTATAGACGCGCGGGCAGCCCTGATTAAAGATTTTATGCATAAGTTTAGCCCGAAGGCGCTATCCTCGGAAGATCAGATATCCTTGGATTCCCCACTGACTTCGGAGGAATGGGTAGAGGCCCTGAAAGCTACTAAGCCGGGCAAATGTCCGGGACCCGACGGCTTCTCGATGCAATACTACAAGTCCCTTTCGGACTTATTGGCGCCGGGATTCCTCAGAGCCTTTAACTCTCTTGCTAGCTTCCCATGCAACTCTGCTACCTTACTGGAAGCGTACATAGCGGTGATACCCAAGGAAAATAAGGATCCCGCGGATGTAACAAACTACAGACCCATCTCGCTCTTAAACGCGGATGTTAAACTTTTCTCCAAAATCTTGGCGAACAGGCTAGCTCAATTTGTGCCGGCCTGGGTGGGTCTTGACCAAGTGGGCTTTGTCCCAGGCAGAGAAGCCAGGGACAACACCGTTAAGGCTATTAATCTGCATCACTGGCTCACCTCGTCCAAAAAAGAAGGATTCTTTCTGTCCATGGATGCGGAGAAGGCCTTCGACCGAGTGGCCTGGGACTACATGGACTTGACACTGGAAGCCTTAGGATTGGGATCTAACATGCAGGCTTATGTTGGTGCTCTGTACTTTAACCCGACTGCTAGAGTTTGAGTCAATGGTCACTTGTCGGAGGGCTTCTCCATCCACAACGGCACCAGACAGGGATGTCCTCTTTCCCCCATCCTGTATATCCTCACCCTGGAACCTCTTCTTCGTTGCATCTGGGAGAACCCCAATATCAAGGGCATTGAAATTCGGCACAAAGAATATAAACTCGCAGCTTTCGCGGATGACATTCTGCTTTTTCTCTCATCTCCCTTAATATCCTTGCCTAACTTGATGCAAGCTCTTGAATTATTCCGGACTATCTCAAATCTAAAGATTAATTATTCCAAATCATTCGCTCTCAATGTCTCGTTACCCTCGTCGCTCGCTGATCTGTGTCAAGAGAACTTCCCCTTTCGGTGGAAGACGGACGACATTACCTATTTAGGTATCCGGATCCCCGGCCAACTGACAGATCTTTATGTCAAGAATTTCTTGGCGGAGCTGAAAGCTGTTGAACAAGATCTCCTTCGGTGGGATACCCCCTCGATTTCTTGGTTCGGACGGGCCGCCATCTTGAAAATGACGGTGCTCCCCCGCTTGCTGTACAAGTTGCAAACAATTCCGATAAACCTACCGCCTTCTTTCTTCGCGACATACAAGAGAATCTGTAGGACGTTTCTTTGGAAAAGCAGGGCTCCGAGAATCAGTTGGGCTAAATTGGTGCTACCGAAGTTGGGGGGAGGCATCGGCCTCCCGGACCTACAGAGGTACTACTGGGCGGCTCATCTGGCGCGTATTGTGGACTGGAGGTTACACGCTCGCTGTAAGGGATGGGTTCTCTTGGAAAACCTGATTACGGGAGCCGAACTAAGTAAGGTCCCCTGGTTTACAAGGTCCCACTGGTCATCTGACACCCTATCCCACCCACTTGTGGGTGCTACTCTTTTGGCTTGTGAACAGGCCTGTAGGGCTCATGTGGTTTCGGCCACGGTGTGTGGGCTGACTCCTATGAGGGGTAACCCGGATTTTGTACCCGACTTGAATAGATCTTACTTAGCAAGAGAACGGCCAAGCCCGGACCTGCGAGCTGGGCATTTATTTTCCGGTGGCAGATTTCTCAACTATAAAGAACTAGCTTCTTTATCCCCGACCAAGTATTTCCCCTTTTTGGCTTACCTCCAGATAAAACACTTTCTTGTACATCCTTCTGGGAGAGGATGTTACGCAAACCCGCCAACTGTTTTCGAGTCCCTATGTTCTGGCGCACCTCCTCAGAGGCATGCGATCTCGCTGCTTTATGCCTCGCTGTTCAGAGAACCCTTTGCTTCCATGCAAGCAGAGCATGCCTTCTGGGAAGCTAGGTTAGGCAGGTCGATTGAGAGGAAAAGCTGGGAACGAGTCCACTGGTTTATCCATAAGGGTTCCCTGAAAGTCAACGCCCAGGAGAATGGTTATAAGATCAAATCACGATGGTATAAGACGCCTGACCTTCTCCATAAAATCTTTCCGAATGTATCGGACTGGTTCTGGCGATGTGGTAAGGACCAGGGCACTTTCCTCCATATTTGGTGGGAGTGCACACTGATTCAGCCATACTGGCGTGAGGTGCATGATGCGACGACGGCGATCTCCTCGCTCCCTCTGGAGTTCTCCCCGGCTCAGTATCTCCTTCATCTCTCTGAAATACCCAGGAAGAGGTATCGCAATTCAGTTGCGATTCATATGATAAATGCGGCCAGAATGTGTGTACCGGTCCACTGGAGGTCCGCTGTGCCAATGAAGGAATGGTTGTCACACATTAACCACATTGCAGCGATAGAGGAGCTAATACACACTGCACAAGATAGGATTTCAAAATTTTCTTTTACCTTGGAGGACTGGTTTAAATTTAGTAATTCGGCAGACTATCAGGTGCTCTCCTTAAGGAGCGTTTGATTGGATCTTGGGTCATAGATTCTCTCGGCTGTTGGGTACAAATTGTGAAGTACGACCGTTTCTCTCCAGATAAGATAGACGAAGAGGGTAGATGGTGGTTCCCCCACCCCCTCTCCGGGCAGTCTTCTGGAGACTTCCTCCCTCTACTCCCCCTGCCCTCTTTCATATCCCCCTCCTCTTGTTTTTTTTTTCTTTTTTCTTTTTCCTTTCGCTCTTCCTTTTTCCTGTCCTGATCACTCTGGTGATATGCGGAATTGGAGTTGTCGGGGGGTTGATTACAGGTGGCCCCTATACTCCTCCATTTCAAGATGAGCACTCCCTCAGGGATAGATATTAAGATTTAAGGTGGGCTCTGAACTACAATATCCTGGGCCTCTGCTTCCCAAAAAGCTGGTAAAGCCTAGTAGCACTGGGTCCTACTCAAGCAGACTTGGGGTTCCTTACCGGTTACCTGCTAATTTATTTTTGCTCCTAGGAGCGATTGTGCATATTTTGTTGTTGGGAGGTACATCATGGGGGTTCTTGAAAATGTTCTTGGTGAAATCATCCTCATTGTAGAGCCTGAGCTACTCTTTGTTTACATCCTATGTTGAAAATTGTCTTGTTTTGTAATGGCTGTTGTTTAATGCTGAATAAAATCTTTATGGAAGAAAAAAAAAAAAATTTAATTACACGCCCCTGTTAAACAGGGGCTGAAAAATTGGG
The DNA here is from genome assembly GCA_029206835.1 of Rana muscosa. Lineage (NCBI taxonomy): Eukaryota > Metazoa > Chordata > Amphibia > Anura > Ranidae > Rana > Rana muscosa. The sequence continues at coordinate 360,251,902 of CM055118.1, read as the reverse complement.
CCTTAGGCACTGGTGCTGGTCCCACGACACTGCAACCTCTCCCAGATACTCTAGTTGAAGTGCAGGAATGAGCCCTGCTGCAAAGCATTGCATAAAAAATTGTAATTACATGCCCCTGTTAAACAGGGGCTGAAAAATTGGGCCTTAGGTACTGGTGCTGGTGCCACGACACTGCAACCTCTCCCAGATACTCTAGTTGGAGTGCAGGAATGAGCCCTGCTGCAAAGCATTGCATAAAAAATTGTAATTACATGCCCCTGTTAAACAGGGGCTGAAAAACTGGGCCTTAGGCACTGGTGGCGGCACCCAGAAACAAAAATGTTCTTTCAAGCTATCATCATCAATCGGATCATTGAGGAGGAGGAGGATAGTCAGTCAACATAGCAGGACAGTCACTCAGCATCAGCATCAGTCTTGAAGGGATGTGACATTTGAAAATAAATGAGTCTGTTTTATCAGCTTCAGGTGTTTGGTAGCTGGTGGTGATCCAAGACTGGTTCATCTTTATGAAAGTCAGTCGATCAACCGAGTCGGTGGACAGGCGCACCCTGTGATCCGTGACAAATCCTCCAGTAGCACTGAATGTGCGTTCTGAAAGAACGCTGGATGCAGGACAGCCCAGTAGCTCAATTGCATACTGTGCAAGCTCTGGCCAGTGATCCATCCTCAAGACCCAGTAAGCTATAGGATTTTCGGTGGGGAAGGTGTCCAAGTCTGACCTTGCCCCTAGGTATTCCTGCACCATGTAAATCAGACGCTGGCGATGGTTGCTGGAACCGATCATACCTTGGGGCTGCGGACTAAAGAATTTTCTGAACGCATCGGTCAGACGACCACCTTCCCCACCGCTCCTTCTTTGACTGACCGAAGCCTCAGCAACTCGTTGTCCAGGACCAGGAGTTTGTAACCTCCCAGTCTCTGGGAACGCGTTGCACAGACCTTTCTGCAAGGCCTCCCTGAGCTGTCTCATCCTCTGCTCCCTCTGCGACGGTAAGATAAGGTCCGAAACCTTACCCTTGTACCGTGGATCAAGGAGAGTGGCCAGCCAGTAATGGTCCCTCTCCTTGATCCGAAGAATACGAGGATCCTTCCGCAGACTTTGCAGGATCAGGGAGGCCATGCAGCGTAGGTTAGCTGAGGCATTCGGTCCGGAGTCCTCTGGGTCACTAAGGACGACATGATCTGCAGCCACCTCCTCCCAACCATGTACAAGTCCATGGGTTTCTTGGGACTGTAAATCATCCCTAAAAGACTGCTGCTGATGATGCTGAGTGCCAGGCTCCACCTCCATGCTGACACAATCCTCCTCCTCTTCCTCCTCTTCCTGTGTGATAAGTGGGACAGAAGGAACACTGTCTGGGTAAAGGGGGCCTTGAGAGGCAAGGAAGTCCTCCTCTTCCTGCCTCTGTTCTGCCTCAAGTGCCCTGTCCATTATTCCATGCAGCGTATGTTCCAACAGGTGGACAAGAGGTACAGTGTCACTGATGCATGCACTGTCACTGCTCACCATCCTCGTGGCCTCCTCAAATGGTGCCAGGACAGTGCATGCATCCCTGATCATGCCCCACTGGCGTGGTGAAAAAAACCCGAGCTCCCCTGACCCTGTCCTGGTGCCGTAGTTGCACAGGTACTCATTGATGGCCCTCTGCTGCGTGTGCAGCCGCTGCAGCATGGCCAACATTGAGTTCCACCTGGTGGGCATGTCACATATAAGGCGGTTCTTGGGCAGGTTCAACTCCTTTTGCAGCTCAGCCAGGCAAGCACTGGCATTATAAGATCTGCGGAAATGCACACAGACTTTCCTGGCCTGCCTCAGGACATCCTGTAAGCCTGGGTACCTGCCCAAGGACCACTGCACCACCCGGTTAAGGACGTGAGCCACACAGGGCACATGGGTCAGTTGTCCCTGTCGGAGGGCGGAGAGGAGGTTGGTGCCATTGTCGCAAACCACCATTCCTGGCTTAAGCTGGCATGGCGTCAACCACCTCTCGGCCTGCCCCTGCAGAGCAGACAGAACCTCTGCCCCAGTGTGGCTCCTGTCCCCCAAACACACCAGCGCAAGCACGGCATGGCATCTTTTTGCCTGCGCACTTGCGTAGCCCCTTGAATGCCTACGGAGCACCGCTGGTTCCGAGGACAAAGCACAGGAAGAGGCAATGGAGGAAGAAGAAGAGGAGGGGGTGGAGGAGAGAGGTGTGTCACAACCAGTAGTAGGATTTTGGAGGAGTGGCGGCGGAACAACCTCCAACACTACTGCACCTTGTCCTGCATCCTTCCCAGCTGCCAAAAGAGTGACCCAATGGGCCGTGAAAGAAAGGTAACGTCCCTGTCCATGCCTGCTGGACCATGAGTCAGCGGTAATATGCACCTTACCGGTGACCGCCCTGTCCAGCGAGGCCAAGACATTGCTGTCCGTGCTCACACAGCACTGAGGTTGATGGCTCCTTCTTATGCGTTACATCACTGGACACGTGACTAGTAACTTTAACACTTACATCCTATTTGACTTAGCTATCAAACCCCTCACTATCCATATCTGCAATTCCTCAGATAAATTGGATCTCACCAGTGGTACCTTGGAATAGCATATTTTGCTCTACACGGACAACACCATGATATATTTAGTAAAAACTAGAACAATGATGATCAATTAATTGATTTACCTGGTATCACCGGGGCCTGTCTGTTTCCAAACATGAGAAACTTTCATTACGTGTCCTTTATTTTTATGCCAGGAAGACCCTTCTGTTGATGTTGATGTTCCCCTCCCACTACCGACATTTGGCTGCAATTAATTAATGCTAGCCTCCCGCTTTATAAGCTCACTTTTGAACTGTTTTTAAGATTTCCAACCCCCTTACTCTTGCCTCTGGAGCCTCAGGCTATTGAACACCTGTGTTTTATTTATTTCCATTCATGACCTGATGGTTAATGTGATCCACAATACCCATTGTACCATCAGTGATATTTTTTTTTTTTTTTCCAAAATATTTTATTGAAATGTAAAAAGCATTTACAGATATCTTGAACAATAGTAGTACAATAAGGTATTAATACAACCACAAAACATGGATGAATTACATGTGTCATATACAATTCAACTTGCGGGTAGTGTAAATGAAATGGCTATGTGCATCCTTCATGAACTAGGCCGTGTTGGGGTGGGTTACCTTAATTCAAGGTAGTTGAGGGGTCTAGTCAAAGTCCCCTACCATTGACAGAGATAGATCTTGTTGGTAGGTTAGAGTTAGGTAGGTTCACGGATGCCGTTATGGACTTTTGGTCTGTGTGGGAGGGAAAGGCCAACAGGTGCAATATGGCAGAAAGGGAGAGAAGGAGCTACAAACAGGTTTATTTCGTTGAGAGTGTATGAATGCGGGAGTGTAGGCTGGAGCTATGTTAGTGGTTGTATTGTACAGAAGCGTGTGGATGAGAAAGTAGGAGGGGGTAAGTGGTGGAAGGAGAAGGGGTGGGGTGGGGATCGAGGGGAGGGGAGTGAGGCAGGAAGGGACGGCGTTGGCAGGGGGGTCCGTCTCTGACTTCCCTGACCACTTGGGGTGTTCAAGGGGCGTGTTATGAGAAACTAGGGGCGGATCTGTATAGGGGGAGGTATAGGAGGAGAGAGGTGTATTTGTAAGGTTTAGGGTTAAGGGAAGATCCTGGCATGTCGTAGATTTTTCATGACAATTCTCAGAGGAGTAATTTATCCTTTGTCAGGGTTCAGGGAGTTTGCATATTCTGGTGTCGTTTTATAGTGTAACCAGCAGGCCCATTTTTTACTAAATGATGACGGAGTCTCTCTTGCAATATGTATAAGATTTTCCATTTCCTCAATTTTGCATATTCTGTTAAACCATTCTTTTATGGTTGGTTGGTGAGTCGATTTCCAGTGTATAGGGATACACTGCTTTGCCGCATTGATCATGTGCATTGCTAGGGATTTGTGATAGGAATTGTGCGACAGGGGTGAATGGTGTAGAAGGAATTGAGAAGGGGAAAGGTCCAAATAATATGAGGTGACTCGAGAGGTTATATGGCATACCTTTTCCCAGAAGTCTTTTAGAGATGGACAGGACCACCAGATATGGAGAAGGGTTCCCCTTTCCCGGAGACATCTCCAGCAAACCTCTGGGATTGCGGGATTACATTTATGCAGGAGGGTGGGCGTGCGGTACCATCTAGATTGGATCTTAAAGCCGTTTTCCTGGGTCGACACATTCGTCGACCCTTTATGTATGTTGAGGAAAATTTGTTCCCATTGTTCCGCTGAAAGAGATACAGAGAGGTCTGACTCCCAGTTCTTACAGGCTAAGGTCTCGTTAGCTTTCATCTCGGCGAAGAGGAGTTCATGTGTGGTAGAAACTAGATGAGATTGGGGTGTCGTTTGGATACATAGCTTTTCGAAAGGGGTGAGTTCTCTGGAGCATTGTATATTCTTGTTAAGGGATTTTAGAAAATGAGCAATTAAAATATATGTCCAAGGGGGAATGGGTGGCTTGTTTAGTTGGGAGGAGAGTTGGGACGTGGACAATAGTTTGCCCCGGAGGAAGAACTGATGTGATCTAATTGGGCTCTGTGTCCAGTTATCGGTAAGAAACTTTGCGTGCATACCTGGTGGGAACCCAGGGTTCATTTTTACAGGTGTCAGTGGGCTGGGAATCGAAGATATGGGTGATCGGTAGCAAAGCTTTTTGAAGCATTGCAAGGTTGGGCCTATAAGTGGGTGAACGTGTAATTCAGAGGGGACGTGGGGTGAGAGTATCCATGGGAGAGACTCCAAAGGGAAAGCAGAAAAAGATGCTTCTAGGGAAACCCAATTTTTGTGGAGAGATTGAGTATTCCAGTCCACTATCCTGGTAAGGTGTGTAGCAGTGTAATAATTGAGAAGGTTGGGGAGGCCTATGCCCCCAAGTCTTTTAGGTCGGGTGAGCTGCGTAAAGCTGATTCTGGGTCTACGGTTCCCCCATAAGAATTTCGTGCAAATGTTTCTGTAAGATTTAAAAAAGGCCGGAGGTATATGTATAGGGATCGCCTGCAATATATAGAGTATTCTCGGGAGGGCATTCATTTTGAGGATCGCTGCTCTGCCAAACCAAGAGAAAAGCGGTTTGTTCCAGGTTTCAAGATCAGAGGATATTCTGTGTAGGATAGGAACATGGTTTTTAGCGTAGAGGTTTGAGAGTTTGGAAGGGAGTTGTATCCCTAGGTATGTGATGGAATCATGTTTCCATTGGAACGGGAAGTTAGCCTTACATTGATCAACTATGTGTTGAGGTAATGTTATATTAAGGGCAAAGGATTTCGAGAAATTAATTTTAAGGTGGGAGAGGAACTGAAATTGTTTAAATTCAGAAAGAAGGTTTGGTAGGGAGATCAGTGGGTTCGACAGGAACAACAAAATATCGTCTGCGAAAGCAGCGTATTTATATTCTCTTTTGGAGAAACTTATACCTTGGATATCTGGGTTGTATGTCAGTTTACGGAGGAATGGTTCAAGTGTGAGTACAAAGAGGATGGGGGACAGGGGGCAGCCCTGTCTTGTGCCATTTCCGATGGGAAAGGCGTCCGACAGAGCATTGTTGACCCATACCTTAGCAGATGGTCCCGTGTATAGTGACAGGATTAGGCCTAACATATATGGGCCCAATCCTATGGCCCTCAGAACTGCTGTCATATAGTCCCAAGCTACTCTGTCGAACGCCTTCTCCGCATCGAGTGACAAAAACAGGCCTTTTTGGGTTGTCTGTGTCATAAGGTGGTGTAAGTTTATTGCTTTAACAGTGTTGTCCCTGGCTTCTCGTCCAGGGATAAAGCCGGTCTGGTCATGAGAGATTAAGGAAGGGAGAAGCGGTAAGAGTCTGTTTGCCAAAATCTTAGAAAAGATTTTGACATCTACATTCAATAATGAGATTGGTCTATAGTTTCCAGTTTGGGTGGGGTCCTTATCTTCTTTGGGGATAACAATATGTGCTTCTAACATTTCGCTTTTGAAAGGATTTGTGGGAGAGAGTGTATTGAAGGCGTCAAGGAAGGGTTGTGGAAGAAGGTCTGAGAATGTCTTGAAATATACGGCGGAAAGACCGTCAGGTCCCGGGCTCTTACCAGGCTTAAGTTGTTTTAAAGCTTTTTTCCATTCCTGAATAGAGATCGGGGATTCCAGAATCGTGGTGGTGTCAGTGGGGAGCTTTCCTGGGGCAAATTGGTCTAAGAACGAGTTAATATCATTGGGTCTGTCATTCGATAAGGTAGTAGGGGGTTCGGATTTATCTAGATTATATAGGGATGAGTAGTACTTCTCAAACCTCTGGCTATGTCATTGTTATTTGTGAGAGTCTTACCCGTGGGGGATTGTATGTGATGTATCGTATTAGCAGCCCTTTTCTTGCGTAAGGCTTGAGCAAGAAGATGGCCGCTTTTGTTGCCGAATTCGTAAAAAAGTTTCTGAGATAGAGTGTATTTCTTCCTGAGGTGATGGCCCAATTCTTCCTGAATGAGTGTACGAGTCTCTAGTAGTTCTACGAGGGTTTGCTGGGCCAGGTTTCGTTTGTGTAGTGCTTCTAGTTTATTAAGTTTGGAAAAGAGATCAGCCAGTTTGGCCCGTTTTTCCTTTCTAATTGCGGCCCCCAGGGAAATCAATTTCCCTCGGACAACACATTTGTGAGCCGCCCACTGAGTAAGTTTAGAAATGTCCGGGGTGTTGTTCTCAGTGAAATAATTGCTTAGGCAAGTTTGAATCTCTAATTCTTTGGTTTTGTCTGTCAGGATGGAAGGGTCTAGTCTCCAGATTTGCGAGCGGTATACTTTTTCAGGGAAAGTGAGAGTCATTGAGATAGGGTGGTGATCAGAGAAGGTCATCGGTTCAACGGTTGCTGCTTTCAGGGACGGGAGATCTTGTTGGGTAAGAAATATGTAGTCTAGTCGTGAATATTTGTTATGTGGGGCGGAGAAGAATGTAAAATCCTTTACATTCGGGTGTAAGGTGCGCCATGTGTCGTGGAGCAAGAGTTCTTGGAAACATTTTCTGGTTTGTCGGAGCGCCCTGTATGGTAGGTGGGATTTCCCTGACGAGGTGTCTAAAAGGGGGTTCAGGGGTACATTGAGATCCCCTCCCAGTATAAGAATACCCTCTTGGAAATTGGTTAGGTGTCTTGTTACAGCCCTAAAAAAGGGAACTTGGGACAAGTTGGGGCTGTATATGTTAGCCAAAGTGATTGGTTTGTTCCTGAGGGTCCCTTTTAGGAAGATATACCTGCCTAGTTCGTCAAGGTGAGTATCCGTAATTTGGATGGGAAGGTTTTTGGAAATGATTATGGAGACTCCTTTGGATTTCGAGATAGGTGAGGTGGCATGGAAACTATGGGGGAAGAGGCGATTAGTCATGTTGGGAACTGATTTCTTACAAAAGTGGGTTTCCTGTAGGAAGATTATGTCAGCTTTCATGCTGCGCATGAGGGAAAATAGTTGTGTTCGCTTTTCAGGTATGTTCAGTCCTTTGGCGTTAAGGAGACTACCTTTAGGGACAGGTTGGCGCCTCGGACATTATCAGGGCTCATGTTGGTAGTAGAGGTTTAAGCGAGTGGGGGGCGGGAGGATATGGGGAAGTCAGAGACGGGAGGAAAAGAAAGGGGGGGGGTTATGCGGATGGGGAAAAGGGAAGATGTGGGGTAGGTGAGGTTAGGACGTTGAGGAGGAAGATAACCAGGGAGGAAGGAGGGGACAGGTAGGGGGATGGGATATTATACCGGGTGTGGGAATTGACCTGCAAGCCCACCAATTAGGAGTGGGGGTACCGGTGAGGTTCAGCGGTGTCTACCAGAGTCCGCTGTGTGTGAGAGCGGTAGGTGGAGTTCAACTAGAGAGAGGTGAGGTCTGTGTCTCTCTATGAGGTCTTAAGGATAACAGACGCTGCTGGTTGTTAGCGTCATCTATGGCTCATTTTGGTGTCAGAGGAGTAATCTTGTTGTGTAGATGACGGACAGGTCATATAAGGACATGGTGAGAGGGTGATTAGTAGGTGGCGTCAGGGCTGTGTGTGACGGCTTATTCTCATAAAGCGTGAAGGCCGTGGAGTTGTAAGGGCATTTATTTGTTAATTAGAGGAGGATGTTTAGCATTGTGTGATGTGGGGGGTTTGTGTGGAAGAGGGGGATAAGGAATTAAGTGTATTGCTCAAGTTTCAAATGTCACATGACGGAGAGTGGGGGGGAATATACTTTGGTTTAGAGGAATATGCAAGGAACAGAGTCAGTAACATGGTGAATTAGTAAAAACAGAACAGAACAGAACGTACAGCTTGCGTTACCGTGAACAAGTATGCATCTGCAGTTATGGCTGACATCAAAAATCCCAATATGGATAACATAGCAAACAAAACATAGTAAACAAAAACATACCCAGGGGTTAAGGGCAGGCTGTCTAGATCCGAGGGGGGCACGCCCACTCCCAAACCTGAGAATGGATTCTACCCGACATCCACGTAGGCCACACACCTGTGCATGTCCCCCTCGGATCCCCGACCACCCTCAGGGCTGTAAAGCAGAAGATTCAGGAGCTAGGAACTAGTAGGGCCTGTGGGGAGAAAGACAGCACATAATGCAATCGGGGGATTATATATCAACATGTCATTAGCTGCATTGGAGTAGATAGGAGAATGTAGGAAGAAGGCTTCAATAGAAAAAGGGTACAGCCGATGAGCAAGAATGAATATAGTGTGAGGAGAAGGAGGAAAAGACAATCATTGCGGGAGAAGGTAGTCTCTGACCCGACATAAGGAAGTTAGGACGACCGGGGAAACCTTCGGGAGTTGTCCAAGAGGGAAAGAGGATACCAACCTTTCTGCCAGTGTTCCCTAGGGATTGCTGTATAAAGTTACCTGAGATTTGGAGTGGTCCAGAGTCCAGCTGTGAGGTGGAAACAGAAGCACGGTATTCATGTTTCTGCATAGAAGATCAGGACCACGTAGTAGATTGACTTGTGCTAGGAGTGAAGAGAATTGTCGAGGGTGAGGTAAGACTGCTGTGCAGCTACCGTAGGAGGCTGAGTCAATGTCTGCGAGTTGTTAAGGTTCCGGTACCGGAGGGATGGTTTAAAAAAAAAAAAAAAAAAAACAGGAACAGCTGAAGTCAGAGTCAAGAAAGTGTTTGGTGGTATAGTAAAGAAAGAATCATAGTGGTATTACAGGAGTTTGGTAGGTGTGCTATTCAATGTTCCTCTCCCAGGGAGCTCTGCTCCCGGTGTATCGTGGTGGCATCGGGTCAGGCAGCTAGCGGTTAGTCCTGGATCTGAGCAATGTTTGCTAAGAGGGATGGGTGTCTAGGCTAAGGAAAGCATGGCTCCGGTAGGAGGATGGGAGGATGGGTAGAAGGAGGGAGAAAATAGAGTAAGTCCCTGTTCTGCAGCTAGATGGCATAAGCGGTGAGAAGTGAGGAGCTGGTTCCCCTGTTACGGTATAAGAGCAAATAAAGCATGCTGAGGGCGGCCAGAGTTTCACGGGGATTGGGCCTGGGTATGGAACTCGGGTCGGACGAGGTTTGAACTGTGTATCTCCTGGGCAGGGGAATGTCAAACCGGAGGGTTAGGGACTCTGCGCCATGTGGAAACTGGGTAAAGAGAGGATTGAATTGATTACCTTGTTAGGAGGTGCGTGCTCTGCGGTGCACTGGGGAGGCCGTAGGGCTGCCATTACGTGGAGCTCCTTGAACTTTTGAAGGGGTGTGTGGAGGAGGGGGGTGAGAGCGTCGGCGGCTAATACTGAAGTTACCCGCTTCGGCGACACCCTCCATGGAGGCGGCTCTTCTAAGCGGAGGGATACGAAAATCGCTGTACCAGTCTGGTACCTCCACGTACGGTATCTCCATGGCAAAACAGAAGTGCTCTAGGTCTTCCGGAACCCTTAGATTGGCTGTGCGGCCTTGGTGAGTCGCTGTGAGGCAGAAAGGGAACTTCCACCTATAAACTATGGATCTGGCCCTCAGTGTTTCCAGGAGGGGACGTAACTCGCGTCTGCGTTGCAGGGTGATGTTAGACAGGTCTTGATAGATCCTGATATCCGTTCCTTGGAAAGACAGTTGATTGCGGTGTCTAGCCTTGCGTAGTATTTCCTCCTTCAGGGGAAAGTCTGTGAGGCAGCAGACTGCATCCCGCGGAGGATCTGTGTCTCTTCCCCGCGGACGCAGCGCTCTGTGAAGCCGTTCAAAGATAATTGGCGTATCCAGGGCTCTTTCAAGTAGGTCGTTAAAAATGGTAGTCACTGCCACAGGGAGCTGGTTGGAATCAATCGTTTCTGGGATACCCCTCACTCTAAGGTTGCGGCGCCTCCCGCGGTTATCCAAATCTTCCATGTGGCGATTAATCTCCCTGAGGTGGATCGCATGTGACTCTGTGAACTGCTGAACGTGGCATATCGCTGTGTCATGGCGGGCTTGAGTAGTTTCCACCTCCTCCACTCTAAGCGTCATGGCCTGTATGTCCCTCCTCATGACTAAGATGGCCGCCATGAGGGTGTTTTTTATATCCGAAGCCACGCTGTGTAGGTCGTTCAGGCTAACTGCCGGGGGGTGGTTCATCCCCGTTGCCCGCTCTGGAGGTGTCCGTGTGTCGGAGCGCTGCGGGCTTGCGTTCTGAAGGCTGGTTCCCTGTGAGGAGGCCGGTTGTGAGGCCTGCATCCTGGCTGTAGGCCGGGATCGAAAGATCTCAGGGATATGTTGGGTTAGCGGGGTGTCGGTGTTCAGCGGGGATCGGGAACGAGTTGCTGAGGCACTCCGGGCGGTTCTCACCATGTCTGGGGGGGAAAATAAGCTGAAAAGCTGAAGTTGCTGGACCTCAGGACGGGAGCTCCAAACTACACGTCCATCTCGGAACGGCACCAGACCACGCCCCCCCAGTGATATTTATTTGCTGTGAACTGTAAAGCTGAGAGAACCAGATGAGAGACTTTTCTTCTCTATTAGTTTTTTTCTTTGTCTTTTTGAACTTTCTGCTTCTCCTAACTTCTGGAGATATAACCCAAAACCTGGGCCTCTATCATTTAAGTTTGGCAACACACCCGGCACCCACTGCCCTCTGGCAGCAGCCGCAATCCACACTATTTAGTTTAAATTACTACTCTTCACAAAACTAGCCTCCCCTTCTCATGTGCCATTTGGAGTTCCTAATCTGTCTGCAAGAATCTGACTCTGCCTCTCCTGCTTCTCTCTCCTATGGTGATCCTCTCTTGACCCACTCTTCCAGACCCAGTGAATGGACAGGAGGTTGAGTTTGAAACCTTCTATCTCCACAAAGCACTTTTCAGGTTCTTCACTCACCTACCTTTCTGTCCCTCTCCTCATTTAAGTATGCTGTATTTTTCTACTTTCTCCAGTTTCTTTGAGAATTCCTTTGATATAGTGGCCTCCAGGATCACTATTAACCTTCTTTGATGACCTCTCTGCCAGGATATCCTACTTTCTCTCCTCTTCAATCCCCACAATTATTCATGGTGTTAATACTAACATTCCTGCTACTTCAATTTTTTCTCAGTGTAACCTCCTGTTTTGATCTGAAGCAATGGACACATTATTCCACTGATGGAAACACCCTTGACCTTATATTCTCCTACCTATGCACTCATTGAAACCTCTTTAACAATAATTTTCCTTTATCTGTTCACTATCTTATTAGTTTCATTCTCTCTTTGTCTTCCACTTCCTCTCCTTCCAACCGCCCAACAATTACCTGTAGAATCCTTTGCCATTTTAACCGTTCTCTATTCTGCTACTGACTAGGGATGAGCCGAACACCCCCGGGTTTGGTTCACACCAGAACCCGTGAACGGACCGAAAGTTCGCACGAACGTTAGAACCCTATTAAATACAATGGATGCGAACGTTTGAAATCTAAAGTGCTAATTATAACGACTATTATGCATGTTATTGTCCTAAAAAGGGTTTGGGAACCCGGGTTCTGCACCAGGGGACATGTATCAATGCAAAAAGAAGTTTTAAAAACGGCCGTTTTTGGGGAGCAGTCATTTTAATGATGCATAAAGTGAAAAAAAAAGTCAAATATTCCTTTAAATATCGTACCTGGGGGGTGTCTAAAGTATGTCTTTGAAGTGGCACGTGTTTCCCATGTTTAGAACTGTCCCTGCACAAAATGACATTTCTAAAGGAAAAAAAGCCATTTAAAACTGCTTGCGGCTTTAATGTAATGTCTGGTCCCGGTAATATGGATGAAAATCTTTAAGAAAAATGGCATAGCTGTTTTTGAAAAGTGGGGTTTTTATTGAAACAAGGATTGGTGATAAAGCATCAGTAGAGAGGAGACACCTTTTTCCCATATAAACTCTTACAGGAGAGAATTTCCCTTCCTAGGGGTAGATTTCCTCTCACTTCCTGTTGTCTCCTTCCGTTTGCAAGTAGGAGTCGTTTGTAAGTTGGATGTTTGAAAGTAGGGGCCTGCCCTATATACTCTGCTGAAATTTGCCCCTTACATGTTGGTGTTGCCACAACACTGTAAGCCCTCACAGTTACTCTTGCTGGGCGCATGAATGGGCCCTGCTGTGAATTATTAGATCAAGAATTGTAATTGCATGCCCCTGTTGAACAGGGGCTGAAAAATTGGGCCTTTGGTGGTGGTGGTGGTGGTGTTGACACAACACTGTAAGGCCTCACAGTTACTCTTGGTGGGCGCAGGAATGGGCCCTGCTGTGAATTATTAGATCAAGAATTGTAATTACATGCCCCTGTTAAACAGGGGCAGAAAAATTGGGCCTTAGGCAGTGGTGCCACAACACTGCAACCCCTCACAGATACTGTACTTGGAGCACAGCAATGAGCCCTGTTGCAAAGTATTGCATCAAAAATTGTATTTACGGGGGCGTGGCCTGGCACCGGAGCGAGATGGTAGCGTAGTTGGAGAGCTCTGCCACCCAGGTCTCCTAAGACGGCTATAATAGGCTTAATACCTCGGTCCTGCTTCACCACAATGACCGGTAGAAGCTCCTCAGCCACCCGTGCACAGTCAGATCCCGCAACGCAGCTGAGCAAGACGATTCCTGCGATGTTCTGCACTCAGCCAGCAGATACGCAGGCCGCATCTTAGACCCCGTCCCCGATTTTGACACTCTCCGCGGCGTCCCCCCCTGCCTCCGCAAGCTTCCCACAAGGTATGTCCGCAGGATACCCCCCGCCTCCACTGAGTATGGCCGACCTGCAGCAAGTGGCCCAGGACATTAAATCCTCCCTGCTCGCGGCGGTTTCTGACCTGAAAGGCGAGCTTAGGGCTGTAGCCACCAGACTGGAACACGTGGAGTCGGCCGCCATGACTCATGGGGCAGCCATCCACCAAGTCCAATGGGCCTCCTCTTCTCAGGCACAACACCCTCATGGACATGCACCGACACATGGAGGATTTGGACAATAGGGGCCGTAGACGAAATCTACGTGTTAGGGGGGTGCCGGAATCGGTGGAGGAGCCCCAATTGCAAGTTGCGGTCTGGGCTGTTTTTAACACGTTGCTTGGCAGGCCGCCTGATGCCCCAGTTGAGATGGAGAGATGCCACAGAGCGCTCCGGCCCAAGGGCAGAGACACAGACCCACCTAGGGACATAGTATGCTGCTTGGTGAATTTCATTCAGAAGGAAGACATATTGCGATTGGCTCGCAATCAAGCAAATTTGGAGTACGAGGGGGCGCGCATACAGTTGTTCCAGGATCTTTCAACTATCACTCTGCAGCATAGAAGAGACCTACGTCCTTTGCTACAGGTCCTGCGAGACAGGCGTATTCCCTATCGCTGGAAGTTCCCTTTCTGCCTTCAGGCGACGGCCGGAAACCGTACAGCCTTCCTGAAGGTTCCGGCTGACCTGCAACAGTTTTGTGACACCCTTGGCATCCCTGAGATCAGTGTCCCTGACTGGTACGGTGCTTTCCTGCAGCAGGAGCCCTGGATATCCACACATCCTGATGATACCCCAAGATCACAGCGGCAGCGACAAAGACGGCGCAGAGCTTCGGATGCTCATTCACCACAGGAGCGTGGGGACATGGAGACGGATGAAAGCCCGCGAGCATCACCGTCATCTGCCCTGAGGCGGACAGACCACTGAAGAGACTGAGAATGGCCCACTGTACTGCTCTTTGCTCCTCCTTCCCCCATTTTTTTTCCCCTCTCTTCCCTTGAGCCCATTCTACCCTGAAGCTGTTTTAACAAGCCTGCCCACAACTAGTTTCACGGTTCCCCTTACATTTCTTTCCCGACTATTGTGTGTGTCATTGAGTTCTGATGTGAGTATAGCAGGTGAACTCGATGCAGCATGTGCTATGTATCATGTACTCTTTTAGTTTGCTTTTGAGTGGTGTTTCCTCTCCAGGCTTTGGGGTCCCTGACTTTGCAAGATGCCAGTACTGTTGCTTTGACTCCCCCCCCCAGGCACTGGAGCACTATGGAGAGGAGGTAGGCTTTTTACCTCTCAGACTTGCTATTCCTCCTGGATGTATAGTTCGCCTATTTACCTGCTTTGGGCATCTGCTCCATGGGGGGCCATAGCCTGCATCTCACATTGTATGCCTTAAACCTGTTTGCCTTGTCTACATGGATATGCTAGATGATGTCACTTTGCTAGAGGAGCAAGGCCTAGAGGCTGTGGGTTGCATGCCTCAGGTCCAGATGATCTCTGCTGTACTCGCACTTGTATTGTCAATTTACCTTGAGCCAGGTTCCAGGAGACCCATGTCCCCCCCCTTCTTCTTTCCTCTCCCCTTCTCCTCCCTACTCTCCTTCCCTCGTCCTCTTTCCCCCTTCCCTTCCTCCCTTGTTCTTCCCTCCCTCCCTTGTTCTTCCCTCCCTCCCTTGTTCTTCCCCCCCCTTGTTATTCCCTCCCCCTTTCCTCTCTTTCCTGCCTTCCTCACAGTCACCCCCCGCCCTTCTTTTTCATTTTTTTTTATTCTATTTTATTTAATTTTTACTTTCTATATATTTTTTATTTTTTTTTATTTATGTATATATTTTTTTTGGACTGGGGTTCATGTACGATAATTCCCTGTGATGCCATTTTACCTTCTCCAGCTCGAGGTATTGATTTATGCAACTGTTATGTTTCTGTTGTGTTCAACACATATAGTGGTAATGTTCTTGGGGCTTCGCTTCTATTATGTCTTGATAGGTGTTTGGGGAGGTATGTAGATTGGCTTAAGTCTATTCTTTGTTTTGTTCCATCCATGTTTTTTTATTTTCAGGATAGAGGGGTGTACCCTCCGTGTTCCTCAGGAACTGTCCTGGAACTTTATCTGGGGCGGTGCTGTTGGGACTTGGAGGTCATGCGCTTGGGACTTCTAGGCATGTCCGCAGTTCTTGTTTACCAGTTTCTGGTCATGCCATTAGGAGTACAGATCTGTAATCCCCTTGCTGGACACAAGCCTATACGTTTGTGTGTGAGAGGTACTACCCCTGGGGCCTTCCTCCTCGTATTTTGTTGGGGGAGACCCTGGGTGTACCCTCCCTCTATATTTTCCTAGTTGGGTCTCTCTGTTGACTTATTTTTTTACTGTTTACTAACACTTTACTTTGTAGATGGCTTCTGTTAACCCCGGAGCCTTGGTTTTTTCCTTAAGGCTCCAGGCTTGGTGAGCAGGTCTCCGTGGGGTTCTCGCACTCCGGGGGCTTCATTCATTAAATTGGAAAACCTGGGCGGCGAGAGACTTTGTGGAATACTATAAATTAAACATACGTCACTGAGTACAATATGTGCGGAACAATTTTTTTTTATGTTTCCAGTAGCTGTCAGATTCTGCGCTGAGACTTGTGCTCGGTTGTGGGTTAGGGGAGTGCTGCCGTGGGCCCGGTACACCTCTCATGAGTGGGCCTTCGCGACAGTCCTCTGACCCCTGTCCTCAGACTGAGGTGTTTTTAATCCTAGGCTGACTTTAGGTCCGTTGTGGGGGACCTGGGAGGTGGGTTAGGTTGGTTCGCTTAGTTTCGTTTAGGTTCCGGACTCCTTACCCATCCCAAGGGAGGCGGGTTCCCCTCTTGAACTTTCCGGCTTAGCATACCATAATCCTATCAGTATCTTTTCTATCACCTCCTTATTAGGTAGCACAGCGGGACTTCTGCTACCTCCGGTAGTACACGACCTCTCCTCTAGTTAGGGATTGACTCTTGACAGGGGGTGAGTGTCTGGGGTTTCTAAACTCCAGAAAACATCAGTCCAGGATCAAGATAAGAGCGTTTTCTACTCTTCCTACTTTCTTTGTTTGGTTTTCCCTCCCCCCCCCTTTTTTTTTGTTTTTTTGTTTTGTGATTCCCCCCATTTATTCTCTCCGTCTCAGGCTACTAGGCGTGGGACCCATCACTACCAGCCTGCCCACATGGCCTCCATTGTGCAATCGTTGGCTCCTCTATCTCTTAAGGTATTCTCTTTGAATGCCAAAGGTCTCAACATCCCCGAGAAGCGTAGCAGCCTTATGGCAGAAGCACACAGGCATAGAGCCCACATCATTTATTTCCAGGAAACTCACTTTAAATCTAGCTCTATTCAACGCCTTAACAATAAGAGATACCCTGTCGTTTATCATGCGACATGCGCTGATTCCAAGACGAAAGGGGTAGTGATACTGATCGCAAAGTCGCTCGCATTTCACCTCACCGACAGGATGGTTGACCCAGATGGCCGGTTCATCTTCCTCAAAGGGACATGGAAGGATAGGCCGGAAACGCTTGCCAACATATACTGCCCCAATTCTAGACAGGTCTCCTTCTTGAGGGACACGCTTTTGTGACTTCAAACGTTCAAGGAGGGTCTTTTGATTTTTGGAGGGGACTTTAACATGGCCCTAGACCCTATCCTAGACACCTCCACCGGAACATCGTCCCTTCCTTTTGCGGCCCTGAGGCAGGCGAGGTTGGGATTGGCCTCCCTCACCCTTAATGATACATGGCGCACCCTTAATCCTCGAGGTAAGGACTACACGTTTTTTTCTTCACCGCATAATCGTTATTTGCGACTCGATTATCTTTTTGTTTCCCAGAAGGATCTGACGTATCTGTCCGAAGCGACGATAGAAAGTATGGTCCTTTCCGACCATCATCCAGTTACCACGACCCTGCGATTCCCTCACCGTGAATTGTCCACTAGGATTTGGAGACTAGATGCCTCCCTACTTACGGATCTGGGAGATGTAGCCAACATCCAACAAACCATTAGGGATTACTTTAGACATAACGTCACCCCAGATGTCCCTCCCATGACTCAATGGGAGGCGCATAAGTGTGTAGTGAGGGGGCACTTGATTTCTATTTCTATTGCTGCCCGTCGGAAACTGGAGCACCAAGCTTTGATTCAGTCCTTGTCGGAAACGATCCGGAAGCTAGAAACGCAACATAAATGCGCTTCAAGTGGCGACTGATCTGGCAGTCGCAAGGACGGCCCTACGTGATGAGTTATACAAGCGAGCGCGAAAGAGACAGATGTTGACGCACAAGCTGTTTTATGAGCAAGGCAATAAGCCAGGTAGGATACTTGCTAGGCTTAGGCAGAAGCGCACTCTCGCTTCTACTATACATCATATTAGAGATGGTCACGGGGTGCTCTATTCCAGGAACGAGGATATTGCTTGACAGTTTAGAACCTTTTATGGTAAGCTATATAACATTTCTGCGAGCGAGGGGGGCCCAGTTTCTATAGACGCGCGGGCAGCCCTGATTAAAGATTTTCTGCATAAGTTTAGCCCGAAGGCGCTATCCTCGGAAGATCAGATATCCTTGGATTCCCCACTGACTTCGGAGGAATGGGTAGAGGCCCTGAAAGCTACTAAGCCGGGCAAATGTCCGGGACCCGACGGCTTCTCGATGCAATACTACAAGTCCCTTTCGGACTTATTGGCGCCGGGATTCCTCAGAGCCTTTAACTCTCTTGCTAGCTTCCCATGCAACTCTGCTACCTTACTGGAAGCGTACATAGCGGTGATACCCAAGGAAAATAAGGATCCCGCGGATGTAACAAACTACAGACCCATCTCGCTCTTAAACGCGGATGTTAAACTTTTCTCCAAAATCTTGGCGAACAGGCTAGCTCAATTTGTGCCGGCCTGGGTGGGTCTTGACCAAGTGGGCTTTGTCCCAGGCAGAGAAGCCAGGGACAACACCGTTAAGGCTATTAATCTGCATCACTGGCTCACCTCGTCCAAAAAAGAAGGGTTCTTTCTGTCCATGGATGCGGATAAGGCCTTCGACCGAGTGGCCTGGGACTACATGGACTTGACACTGGAAGCCTTAGGATTGGGATCTAACATGCGGGCTTATGTTGGTGCTCTGTACTTTAACCCGACTGCTAGAGTTCGAGTCAATGGTCACTTGTCGGAGGCCTTCTCCATCCACAACGGCACCAGACAGGGATGTCCTCTTTCCCCCATCCTGTATATCCTCACCCTGGAACTTCTTCTTCGTTGCATCTGGGAGAACCCCAATATCAAGGGCATTGAAATTCGGCACAAAGAATATAAACTCGCAGCTTTCGCGGATGACATTCTGCTTTTTCTCTCATCTCCCTTAATATCCTTGCCTAACTTGATGCAAGCTCTTGAATTATTCCGGACTATCTAAAAAATATAAAGATTAATTATTCCAAATCATTCGCTCTCAATGTCTCGTTACCCTCGTCGCTCGCTGATCTGTGTCAAGAGAACTTCCCCTTTCGGTGGAAGACGGACGACATTACCTATTTAGGTATCCGGATCCCCGGCCAACTGACAGATCTTTATGTCAAGAATTTATTGGCGGAGCTGAAAGCTGTTGAACAAGATCTCCTTCAGTGGGATACCCCCTCGATTTCTTGGTTCGGACGGGCCGCCATCTTGAAAATGACGGTGCTCCCCCGCTTGCTGTACAAGTTGCAAACAATTCCGATAAACCTACCGCCTTCTTTTTTCGCGACATACAAGAGAATCTGTAGGACGTTTCTTTGGAAAAGCAGGGCTCCGAGAATCAGTTGGGCTAAATTGGTGCTACCGAAGTTGGGGGGAGGCAACGGCCTCCCGGACCTACAGAGGTACTACTGGGCGGCTCATCTGGCGCGTATTGTGGACTGGAGGTTACACGCTCGCTGTAAGGGATGGGTTCTCTTGGAAAACCTGATTACGGGAGCCGAACTAAGTAAGGTCCCCTGGTTTACAAGGTCCCACTGGTCATCTGACACCCTATCCCACCCACTTGTGGGTGCTACTCTTTTGGCTTGTGAACAGGCCTGTAGGGCTCATGTGGTTTCGGCCACGGTGTTGGCTGACTCCTATGAGGGGTAACCCGGATTTTGTACCCGACTTGGATAGATCTTACTTAGCAAGAGAACGGCCAAGCCCGGACCTGCGAGCTGGGCATTTATTTTCCGGTGGCAGATTTCTCAACTATAAAGAACTAGCTTCTTTATCCCCGACCAAGTATTTCCCCTTTTTGGCTTACCTCCAGATAAAACACTTTCTTGTCCATCCTTCTGGGAGAGGATGTTACGCAAACCCGCCAACTGTTTTCGAGTCCCTATGTTCTGGCGCACCTCCTCAGAGGCATGCGATCTCGCTGCTTTATGCCTCGCTGTTCAGAGAACCCTTTGCTTCCATGCAAGCAGAGCATGCCTTCTGGGAAGCTAGGTTAGGCAGGTCGATTGAGCAGAAAAGCTGGGAACGAGTCCACTGGTTTATCCATAAGGGTTCCCTGAATGTCAACGCCCAGGAGAATGGTTATAAGATCAGATCACGATGGTATAAGACGCCTGACCTTCTCCATAAAATCTTTCCGAATGTATCGGACTGGTGCTGGCGATGTGGTAAGGACCAGGGCACTTTCCTCCATATTTGGTGGGAGTGCACACTGATTCAGCCATACTGGCGTGAGGTGCATGATGCGACAACGGCAATCTCCTCGCTCCCTCTGGAGCTCTCCCCGGCTCAGTATCTCCTTCATCTCTCTGAAATACCCAGGAAGAGGTATCGCAATTCAGTTGCGATTCATATGATAAATGCGGCCAGAATGTGTGTACCGGTCCACTGGAGGTCCGCTGTGCCACCGTCAATGAAGGAATGGTTGTCACGCATTAACCACATTGCAGCGATAGAGGAGCTAATACACACTGCACAAGATAGGATTTCAAAATTTTCTTTTACCTGGGAGGACTGGTTTAAATTTAGTAATTCGGCAGACTATCAGGTGCTCTCCTTAAGGAGCGTTTGATTGGATCTTGGGTCATAGATTCTCTCGGCTGTTGGGTACAAATTGTGAAGTACGACCGTTTCTCTCCAGATAAGATAGACGGAGAGGGTAGATGGTGGTTCCCCCACCCCCTCTCCGGGCAGTCTTCCGGAGACTTCCTCCCTCTACTCCCCCCGCTAACTTTCATATCCCCCTCCTCTTGTTTTTTTTTTCTTTTTTTCTTTTCGCACTTCCTTTTTCCTGTCCTGATCACTCTGGTGATATGCGGAATTGGAGTTGTCGGGGGGTTGATTACAGGTGGCCCCTATACTCCTCCATTTCAAGATGAGCACTCCCTCAGGGATAGATATTAAGATTTAAGGTGGGCTCTGAACTACAATATCCTGGGCCTCTGCTTCCCAAAAAGCTGGTAAAGCCTAGTAGCACTGGGTCCTACTCAAGCAGACTTGGGGTTCCTTACCGGTTACCTGCTAATTTCTTTTTGCTCCTAGGAGCGATTGTGCATATTTTGTTGTTGGGAGGTACATCATGGGGGTTCTTGAAAATGTTCTTGGTGAAACCATCCTCATTGTAGAGCCTGAGCTACTCTTTGTTTACATCCTATGTTGAAAATTGTCTTGTTTTGTAATGGCTGTTGTTTAATGCTGAATAAAATCTTTATGGAAGAAAAAAAAAAATTGTAATTACACGCCCCTGTTAAACAGGGGCTGAAAAATTGAGCCTTAGGCACTGGTGCTGGTCCCACGACACTGCAACCTCTCCCAGATACTCTAGTTGAAGTGCAGGAATGAGCCCTGCTGCAAAGCATTGCATAAAAAATTGTAATTACATGCCCCTGTTAAACAGGGGCTGAAAATTTGGGCCTTAGGCACTGGTGCTGGTGCCACGACACTGCAACCTCTCCCAGATACTCTCGTTAGAGTGCAGGAATGAGCCCTGCTGCAAAGCATTGCATAAAAAATTGTAATTACATGCCCCTGTTAAACAGGGGCTGAAAAACTGGGCCTTAGGCACTGGTGGCGGCACCCAGAAACAAAAATGTTCTTTCAAGCTATCATCATCAATCGGATCATTGAGGAGGAGGAGGATAGTCAGTCAACATAACAGGACAGTCACTCAGCATCAGCATCAGTCTTGAAGGGATGTGACATTTGAAAATAAATGAGTCTGTTTTATCAGCTTCAGGTGTTTGGTAGCTGGTGGTGATCCAAGACTGGTTCATCTTTATGAAAGTCAGTCGATCAACCGAGTTGGTGGACAGGCGCACCCTGTGATCCGTGACAAATCCTCCAGTAGCACTGAATGTGCGTTCTGAAAGAACGCTGGATGCAGGACAGCCCAGTAGCTCAATTGCATACTGTGCAAGCTCTGGCCAGTGATCCATCCTCAAGACCCAGTAAGCTATAGGATTTTCGGTGGGGAAGGTGTCCAAGTCTGACGTTGCCCCTAGGTATTCCTGCACCATGTAAATCAGACGCTGGCGATGGTTGCTGGAACCGATCATACCTTGGGGCTGCGGACTAAAGAATTTTCTGAACGCATCGGTCAGATGGCCACCTTCCCCACCGCTCCTTCTTTGACTGACCAAAGCCTCAGAAACTCGTTGTCCAGGACCAGGAGTTTGTAACCTCCCAGTCTCTCGGAACGCGTTGCACAGACCTTTCTGCAAGGCCTCCCAGAGTTGTCTCATCCTCTGCTCCCTCTGCAACGGTAAGATAAGGTCTGCAACCTTACCCTTGTACCGTGGATCAAGGAGAGTGGCCAGCCAGTAATGGTCCCTCTCCTTGATCCGAAGAATACGAGGATCCTTCCGCAGACTTTTCAGGATCAAGGAGGCCATGCAGCGTAGGTTAGCTGAGGCATTCGGTCCGGAGTCCTCTGGGTCACTAAGGACGACATGATCTGCAGCCACCTCCTCCCAGCCACGTACAAGTCCACGGGTTTCTTGGGACTGTAAATCATCCCTTAAAGACTGCTGCTGATGATGCTGAGTGCCAGGCTCCACCTCCATGCTGACACAATCCTCCTCCTCCTCCTCCTCCTGTGCGATGAGTGGGACAGAAGGAACACTGTCTGGGTAAAGGGGGCCTTGAGAGGCAAGGAAGTCCTCCTCTTCCTGCCTCTGTTCTGCCTCAAGTGCCCTGTCCATTATTCCACGCAGCGTATGTTCCAACAGGTGGACAAGAGGTACAGTGTCACTGATGCATGCACTGTCACTGCTCACCATCCTTGTGTCCTTCTCAAATGGTGCCAGGACAGTGCATGCATCCCTGATCATGCCCCACTGGCGTGGTGAAAAAAACCTCAGCTCCCCTGACCCTGTCCTGGTGCCGTAGTTGCACAGGTACTCATTGATGGCCCTCTGCTGCGTGTGCAGCTGCTGCAGCATGGCCAATGTTGAGTTCCACCTGGTGAACATGTCACATATAAGGCGGTTCTTGGGCAGGTTCAACTCCTTTTGCAGCTCAGCCAGGCGAGCACTGGCATTATAAGATCTGCGGAAATGCACACAGACTTTCCTGGCCTGCCTCAGGACATCCTGTAAGCCCGGGTACCTGCCCAAGAACCACTGCACCCCCAGGTTAAGGACGTGAGCCACACAGGGCACATGGGTCAGTTGTCCCTGTCGGAGGGCCGAGAGGAGGTTGGTGCCATTGTCGCAAACCACCATTCCTGGCCTAAGCTGGCGTGGCGTCAACCACCTCTCGGCCTGCCCCTGCAGAGCAGACAGAACCTCTGCCCCAGTGTGGCTCCTGTCCCCCAAACACACCAGCGCAAGCACGGCATGGCATCTTTTTGCCTGCGCACTTGCGTAGCCCCTTGAACGCCTATGAAGCATGGTTCCGAGGACAAAGCACAGGAAGAGGCCATGGAGGAAGAAGAAGAGGAGGGGGTGGAGGAGAGAGGTGTGTCACAACCAGTAGTAGCATTTTGGAGGCGTGGCGGCGGAACAACCTCCAACACTACTGTACCTTGTCCTGCATCCTTCCCAGCTGCCAAAAGAGTGACCCAATGGGCCGTGAAAGAAATGTAACGTCCCTGTCCATGCCTGCTGGACCATGAGTCAGCGGTAATATGCACCTTACCGCTGACCGCCCTGTCCAGCGAGGCCAAGACATTGCCTTCCACATGCCGGTAGAGAAAAAGTGGCGTTTCGGAACCTGCCACTGAGGAACCGCACA
The DNA here is from genome assembly GCA_029206835.1 of Rana muscosa. Classification (NCBI taxonomy): domain Eukaryota; kingdom Metazoa; phylum Chordata; class Amphibia; order Anura; family Ranidae; genus Rana; species Rana muscosa. The sequence goes on along the minus strand of CM055118.1, from coordinate 360,228,548 downwards.
TTGCACAAACTCACGGAAGGGGGCTGAGTCTACCAACTGAAAAGGCAACAGTTGAAGCGCTAGCAATTTAGCCAAGCTAGCATTCAACCGCTGGGCATGTGGATGGCTGGGAGTGAACTTCTTTCGATGGTCCAGCAGCTGGGGCAGGGAAATTTGCCTGCTAGAATCGGACGTCGGTGTACTGCTAGCAGAGTGCCCGCAAGTACTTGGCTGTGACACACCTAATTCTACACCTTCATTCCTCTCAGTGCAGGTTTCAGAGAGGACTGAAGGTATAGTGGGGTTGGAGATCCCAGCTGATGCGGTGCAAGGAGAGGTCCGCTTTGTTCTTTGGTGTGGGTCTTTAAGGTAGGCTTGCCAATGAGCTGCATGGCAGGTCAACATATGTCTAGTCAAGCATGTGGTGCCCAAGCGGCTGATGTTTTGGCCACGCGATATACGCTTGAGACATATGTTGCAAACAGCAGCTGTGCGATCTGATGCACTCGACTCCAAAAAGGCCCACACCAAAGAACTTTTTGAATAACGGGCAGAGGCAGCGCCCTGCACAGGCAGAGCTCTGCGGTGTGATTCTGTCGGTGTGCTGCCCTTACGTTGGCCCCCCGAGGGCATCCTGCCTCGTTGGAGATGTGCCTCCTCCTCATCCTCCTCCTCCTCCTCTCTCCTATTAGGCACCCACGTGGAGTCAGTGACCTCATCATCCCCTCCCTCCTCATCACTGGAGCCAATCTGGCAGTATGCTGCAGCTGCTGGAACATGACTGTCAGATTGGTGTCCTTCTTGAGCATCCCCTCTTTCTGCTCTCACGCTACTGCCTTCCTCTAGCTGGGTATCATCATCAGACCCTGTGAAACGCTGGGCATCCTCCTGGAGCATGTACCCAACACTGTGCTCAAACAGTTCGGGGGACTCCTCAGGAGGACATGGTGGGTCTAGGGAAGGAGTGACTGATGATGACATTGATGCCAGGGAAAAGGACGCTTTGGCAGCTGCTTTGCCAGTACCCTGAGCCTGGGTGAGAGAGGATGAGGAGGATGAGGAGGGCTTGGTCATCCACTCTACCAAGTCTTCGGCATGATGCGGCTCAACACGTCCAGCTGCCGAAAAGAAGGACAAGCGTGTCCCATGGCCATGTGCTGATGGCGATGCACCGCCTCCATGACCAGCACTGTTGTCTCTAGACACAGAGCCTGCTTGCCCTCTTTTATTGGCTCCTGACTGTCTGCCTATCCTTGTTTGCCTTCCAGACATTCTAATGGCCTGCAGGGAGATGGGAAAACCAGCAATAAGGCCTAGCTTCAGGAGTATATTTTGCAGGAAGCACACTACGCCCGCTGTAAGTGCTGCAAATGCCTGTTGGTGTAACACACCAGGAAAACACAGCAATACGGGCTAGCTTCAGGTGTATATTTTGCAGTAATCACACTACGCCTGCTGTAAGTGCTGCAAATGCCTGTTGGTGTAACACACTAGGAAAACACAGCGATAAGGCGTAGCTTCAGGAGTATATTTTGCAGGAATCACACTACGCCTGCTGTAAGTGCTGCAAATGCCTGTTGGTGTAACACACTAGGAAAACACAGCAATACGGGCTAGCTTCATGAGTATATTTTGCAGGAATCACACTACGCCTGCTGTAAGTGCTGCAAATGCCTGTTGGTGTAACACACCAGGAAAACACAGCAATAAGGCGTAGCTTCAGGAGTATATTTTGCAGGAATCACACTACGCCTGCTGTAAGTGCTGCAAATGCCTGTTGGTGTAACACACTAGGAAAACACAGCAATACGGGCTAGCTTCAGGAGTATATTTTGCAGGAATCACACTACGCCTGCTGTAAGTGCTGCAAATGCCTGTTAGAGTAACACACTAGGAAAACACAGCAATAAGGCGTAGCTTCAGGAGTATATTTTGCAGGAATCACACTACGCCTGCTGTAAGTGCTGCAAATGCCTGTTGGTGTAACACACCAGGAAAACACAGCAATACGGGCTAGCTTCAGGTGTATATTTTGCAGTAATCACACTACGCCTGCTGTAAGTGCTGCAAATGCCTGTTGGTGTAACACACTAGGAAAACACAGCGATAAGGCGTAGCTTCAGGAGTATATTTTGCAGGAATCACACTACGCCTGCTGTAAGTGCTGCAAATGCCTGTTGGTGTAACACACTAGGAAAACACAGCAATACGGGCTAGCTTCATGAGTATATTTTGCAGGAATCACACTACGCCTGCTGTAAGTGCTGCAAATGCCTGTTGGTGTAACACACCAGGAAAACACAGCAATAAGGCGTAGCTTCAGGAGTATATTTTGCAGGAATCACACTACGCCTGCTGTAAGTGCTGCAAATGCCTGTTGGTGTAACACACTAGGAAAACACAGCAATACGGGCTAGCTTCAGGAGTATATTTTGCAGGAATCACACTACGCCTGCTGTAAGTGCTGCAAATGCCTGTTAGAGTAACACACTAGGAAAACACAGCAATAAGGCGTAGCTTCAGGAGTATATTTTGCAGGAATCACACTACGCCTGCTGTAAGTGCTGCAAATGCCTGTTGGTGTAACACACCAGGAAAACACAGCAATACGGGCTAGCTTCAGGTGTATATTTTGCAGTAATCACACTACGCCTGCTGTAAGTGCTGCAAATGCCTGTTGGTGTAACACACCAGGAAAACACAGAAATAAGGCCTAGCTTCAGGAGTATATTTTGCAGGAATCACACTACGCCTGCTGTAAGTGCTGCAAATGCCTGTTGGTGTAACACACCAGGAAAACACAGCAATACGGGCTAGCTTCAGATGTATAATGTGCAGAAGGCACACTCCGCCCGCTGTAAGTGCTGCAAATGCCTGTTAGTGTAACACACCAGGAAAACACAGCAATAAGGGCTAGCTTCAGGTGTATACTGTGCAGGAGGCTTAGAAACAATGACACTGACACTGTCCCCTGCCTATCCTTCTCTATCCCTGCACACAAGGTTTATCAAAGAATATGACACTGACACTCTCCCTGCCTATCCTTCTCTCTCCCTGCACACAAGGTTTAGTAAAGAATATGACACTGACACTGTCCCCTGCCTATCCTTCTCTCTCCCTGCACACAAGGTTTATCAAAGAATATGACACTGACACTCTCCCTGCCTATCCTTCTCTCTCCCTGCACACAAGATTTAGCAAAGAATATGACACTGACACTGTCCCCTGCCTATCCTTCTCTCTCCCTGCACACAAGGTTTAGCAAAGAATATGACACTGACACTCTCCCTCCCTATCCTTCTCTCTCCCTGCACACAAGAATAGCACAAAGAATATCACACTGTCCCTGCCTATCCTTCTCTTTCCCTGCGCCGGAACACACTACACAAGGCCACCGCGCTGGTGGCCTTTTATAGTGTGGGGCGTGTGCTAAACCCCCTGAGCTATAATTGGCCACAGGCAACCTGCCTGTGGCCAATTATGGCTCTCCTAGCTGCCGGCGCTGTGATTGGCCAAGCATGCGGGGTCACAGTGCATGCTTGGCCAATCACAGCGCCGGGATTGCACTGCGATGGCGCAGTGTATTGTGGGCCATTCGCGTCACTCGAATTTGGCGCGAACGGCCGAAATCGTTCGATGTTCGCCGAACGATCGAACAGCCGATGTTCGAGTCGAACGTATGTTCGACTCGAACACCGAGCTCATCCCTACTACTGACCGCTTCTATGACAAAATTTCAGCACTGTCCTGCCCCAATCTAGCGACTTCTGTCTACATCTGTTCACTGTCATCATCTCTGGGCACACTCGTCAGCCTCACTACCCACAGCATCAGGCCCTGAACGCTACAAAGGTCTCAAAAAATAAAAAAAGGTTCTCATCCTAGCTATTCCACTGCACCTTCAGTGATAAAACTCTACCTATTTGTCTCCTTCCTCTCTCTTTCTCTTGGAATCCCCAAAGTTCTGTTCTTGGACCTCACTTAATCTTGATCTACATCTCCTCCATGGGTCAGCTTCCCGTGGCTTTCAATAAGCTGTCAAGATCAATGGCACAACTATCAGTCTGTTCCTACATGCCAGGGTCCTAGATGTTATCCTGGACTCTGAAATGTCCTTTCAGCTCCATCTAATCACTGTCCAAATCTTGCCGCCTCAACCTCAGCAACATCTCCAAAAATATGCCTCTTCTTAACCAATAACTTCACAAAGCTTCAAATTCACTCACGGGTTATCCATCATCTTGACTACTGCAACTCCCTCCTCATTGGCTTACTTTTACATAGGCTATCCTTGCTTCAGTCCATCATGAATGCTGCTGCCAGACTCAGCCGCCTTACCAACCGTTCAGTGTCTGCTAGCCAACTCTTCCAACTTACAAAGCAATCCACAACTCTGCCTGCAGTTGCATCACTAACATTGTCTGGAAATAGAAACCAAATAGTTCTCTTCATTCCTCCCAAGACCTACTGCTCTCTAGCTCCCTCATCACCTACTCTCATTCTCACCTCCAGGACTTCTCCAGAGCCTCTCCCAACCTCTGGTACTCCCTACGCCAATCTGTCTGACTATCTCCTACTCTGTCCACTGTTAGGCCATCCCTGAAAACCCTATATTCTCTAGGTATCTTTCGCCTTGACTACTGTAACTTCCTCCTCATTGGATTTCCCTTTACATAGGCTATCCCCATTTCAGTCCATCATGAGCTGATAACCCCCCCCCCCCCCGCCAATCCCTCATTTTGCTTTCACTCACCAAACCAATACAATTCAAGATACTAACAACAACTTAAAAAGCCATCCACAGCTCTGCACCCAGCTACACCACCAACCTTGTCTTCTCTACCTAACAAATGCACTTTAATTTTCTGTATCAGCTCGTCCCCCGCGGTTATTATCCTTTGTGTCACCTGACCCTTCCTTTTAGATTGTAAGTTTTAATGAGCAGGGGCCTCTGATTCATCTTGTATTGAATTGCATTGCAACTGTACTGTCTGCCCTTGTGTTGTAAAGAACTGCACATACCATTGGTTTTATAAACATTTTGAATAATACTAATACTGCTACTATAAATAATACTGTAGCGGGGTTCCTTTAAATGCTCTCGAACTACTGTTCCCAGAACCCCACTGGTTCCCAGGATGTTTTGCTTCTGCCCCAGAGACTCATGGGTGGGGATATATAAGGAAGGGGCTCGGCCTGGCTCGGCCTCTTTGGACACGGGACGGCAGAGACTGATACACCAGTGCGGACCTGTGCTGGGTAAGGCCTGAAGCCTGGGACCTTCCAGAGTCGACCAAAGAGCCTTCCACCCCACTGCGAGCCTGGGTGACATCCGACATCTCTACTTACAGCCTGGATTGGATCGGGGACCCGATCGCAGCAAACGCTGTGGGCGAGTGAAGTCACAGCCGGTGGAAGTTCCGGACGGAGATCGTGTCCGGCGGGTGAGCAAGCGTAAGCTCATTCCCTAACCTGTTTGCTAGTACTGTGCCTATAAACTGCCGAGGCCTACTACCTCATGTTAAAGACTCCCAGTGGAGATCCACAGCAGGACTGATCCAGAGGATCTCCTGTGAAGTGTTGTCAGTTATCAACTTTTCCTTTTCTTTCTGGATTACAATTGTTGTTTATTCTTAAGTGCACCACCTCTACAGAAGCCGGTGAAGAATCCATCATTCATACAGGACTGAGTTCTAGAGTTAGGAATCAGGCCTGAATCATTAGGGACCTAGTTTAGTTATTGCGCCACAGGGCGCCTAGTTAACAGTCGCCCCACGTGGCGTCTCCTTATCCACCCCCCCTTCTCCATGGTGTAGTGTACTGATATTGAAATATTGCAGGGCTCTGTGAATATTCCTATGGTCAAGTTGTTATCACTGTTCATTCCCTTTGCATAGCTGAAAGTAAAATCTGTTATTCCTTTATAACTACTCCGTGTCTGAGTCTCTCATAAAGTATAAGTATTAAATGTGTATACCCCTAGACGAACTGTGCCAGAAAGGGTCGAGTAGATTGCCGGGGGTTGGCGGAGCTGTACTCAGGGCCCAGACCAAATCTGCGGCCCTCTTAGTTGAGGGTAACGCTACACGTGGGGGTTCTTGTCCGGGATCCTGATAGAGCAGAAAACCCGCCAAGAGGTACCGGCATGGACCCGAAAGACATCAGAACGTGGTGTGGAGTAGCTAAGACAGATCCAAGCCAGTCAGTGGTCATTAACATGCCCGGTCAGGAATGGTCGACCGAGACGGTGGAAGGATTAATGAAGTCAGTGACCCCAGATGGTACACCGTGGGTGATGGGAACAAAGTTAGACTCAGACACCTCACACCAGTATGCACTAGTGGAGTATTCAGATGGGAAGCCAGAAGTTTGCAAGCGCAAATATACGCAGACGTCGGATAACAGATCTTATAGTCTGGCGCATGCTATTAAGAAGGAGCCACCCCTAACGGGACCACCGCAGACTGCAGCCCATACCTCACCAGAGAGGAGAGATGGAGCGACACCTCCGGTGACGCCTGCACCTGCCACGGCCATATCACCTGAACTGATAAAGGCGTTAGGGGACCTACTAACAAACTGTCAGAAGGCAAGCACGGTGCACGTAGAGACTAGCTACCGGAGACTAAAAGCATTCTCGGGGAAGCTTCCCGTCCCTGCGGGGGAGGAAGATTTTGACACTTGGGTGGAACAGGCATTTCAGGCAGTAGAGGCATGGGAGGTGCCTGAGGCACAGAAGAGACAGCGAGTCTTGGAAAGTCTGAAAGGTGCCGCACCAGAAGCGGTGAAGAGCTTCCGGTTTGGAAATGAAAACTGTACAGCTCAAGATTGCCTGGCCCTGCTGCAGGAAGAGTTTGGTCAGCTAGAGAAGGTGTCAGAGATGATCTATCAATTCGAACACACTCTCCAGCAGCCGAATGAGAAACTGTCAGAATATGTTAGAAGGCTGAACAGGCAGTTATGCAAGATTGTACTGAAGAAGGGAATGCTGCCCAAAGATGCAGATGAAGCACGCATGAAGCAGATCATGAGGGGAGCGCGGCGCTCAGACCCGGTCTGGCTGCACCTGAAAACCTCAGGAGGAGGAATGTCACTAACCTACTCTGATCTAATAAAAATTATTAGGGACGAAGAAGCGCTGCAGGAAGATCAGCAGGTGGCCAAGGCGAATGTCACACCTGTACCAGTGTTGGTCCATTCGGTGAAGAGCCCAGAAAGAGATGCGGAGGTTGACACTTTGAAATCGCAAACGGCCCAAGTGTTGGAGATGCTGACCTCTTTGATGGAGAAAGATCAGAGAAGACCAGAGAAACCAAGCCCAAGAAAGGAGTTGTTCCCGAACACCTCAGCACCGGCCTCCCTACAGGACCGAGAAGAGGTGATTTGCTATAACTGCGGAGGGAGTGGCCACTTTGCTAACGTATGCTCCAGCCCAAAGAAGAAGAGAACAGATAATTGCAAGCCGGCGGGAAACTCCAAAGGGCCCCGGTGAAGGAGTCAACCGGGTGCCCATCATCTTCAGTGCGCTCCAAACTGAAAAAAAAGGCCAAGAATGGAGGAGACAAAACTCCTAGGAGGAGGTATAGTACCCCCCACCAAGATGTACCCCAGAGGGAGGGGGCAAGACCCCTCAGTGGAAATACAGTACCCCAAAGAAGGAACATCCACCTAAGAGGAACAATAACATCCCTCAGCGGGTTCGTGCGCCCATTGAGAGGGAGAAGGTCAATGCATGCCAGGCTCAGGAAAAATTAAAGTCCAAAAGAAGCAGGGCAAGGGAAAGCCCAAAGAAGAAAGTGACCCCAGTCCGGCCATACCCAAAGGAACTGGTGGGCCCGTCTCCTACTGTGCCCATACAAGTGGAAGGAGTCTATACTAAAGCTCTTCTGGACACCGGAGCACAGGTGACTTTACTATACCGGGAATTCTATGATAGGCACTTGAGTCATCTGCCTATCCAGAAGATAGAAGAGCTGGAGATATGGGGACTTGGAACCCAGAGTTTCCCTTACGATGGGTACCTGCCCATAAAGATGACTTTCGACCCATCCGTGGCTGGGAAGGCTGAAGTGTTTGACACCCTGGCAGTTGTGTGTCCTCGGCCGCCTGGAGCCAGCAAGATTTCCCTGATCATTGGGACAAACACGGATCTAGTCAGGAGACTCCTGACCCCTCTAGTGAAAGAGAGAAACCATTCAGCCACCAAAATCCATCCCATGCTAAAGACGGCCTACCAACGACTGGTCTTAGAGCAGAAGACCCCGGGAGAGGGGATAGGGAAGGTGTGGAGACTTGGCAGAGAAGGAGTAGTGCTACAGCCCGGAGAAGTAACCTGTCTTAGGGCCACTGTGAAGCTTTCGTGGGAACAACCTGGCCCCTTTGTCATGCTGGAATCTGACCCAAGGGAAGAGTCCTCAGGCCTGGAAGTGATACCAGAAGTGATTCCGTTCAAGGTCCTGAAGAAGGCCCATGGCAGAGTTCCGGTGAGTGTTAGGAACACTACGGGAGGGCCCATGGAGATTCCTGCCAGAGTGTTGCTTGGTCAGGTGAGCCCTTCTGCCCCGGTCACTTGGTCCGAAGTCAAAGGGACGGGTGAATGAGGAGATGTTTGGGAGAAGCTGTCCGTGGAAAACCCGAACCTACCCAGGGCTTGGAAAGAAAGAGCCAAGGCCCAGCTGACCAGGTGGGAGAAGATCTTTTCCGAAGATGAATTCGATGTGGGGTGTGCAAGAAGTGCCACCCATCGGATCCACCTCCAAGAAGATAAGCCCTTCCGAGAGAGGGTCAGGCGGGTCCCCCTGGCAGATCTGGAGGATCTGAGGGAACAAATTGTAGAACTAAAGAAGACTGGTGTGATCCGGGAGTCTAGAAGCCCCTATGCCTCCCCAATCGTGGTGGTCAGAAAGAAGAATGGATCGTTGAGGCTTTGTATCGATTACAGGACTCTCAACAGGAGAACCATCCCTGACCAATACACCACGCCAAGGATAGAAGATGCCCTACAAAGTTTGTCTGGAGCCAAATGGTTCAGTGTGATGGACCTCAAGAGTGGGTACTATCAAATCCCTATGCACCCAGAAGACAGGGAGAAGACAGCCTTCATAACCCCGGTGGGATTCTTTGAATTCAATAGGATGCCTCAGTGTCTGTCTGGAGCTCCTGCTACCTTTCAACGCCTTATGGAGAAGACTGTTGGAGACATGAATCTTATAGAAGTCCTTGTGTACTTGGACGATGTCATTGTTTTCGGGAGAACCTTGGAAGAACATGAAGCCAGGCTGGAGAAAGTATTGAGAAGGCTCAGCGAAGAGGGACTTAAGCTTTCCCCCGAGAAGTGTCGGTTCTACCAGTCTTCTGTGAACTATCTGGGGCACATAGTGTCTGAAGAAGGAGTGGCCACAGATCCTGAGAAGTTGGAAGCAGTCACTTCCTGGCCACGACCCACCACAGTAACAGAGCTCAGATCCTTCCTGGGGTTCTGCTCCTATTATAGGAGGTTTGTGGAGGGGTTTGCTCGGATTGCCCGCCCGTTGAATGAATTGCTAAAGGCAGAAGGGGAAAAGGATGACTCAGGACCCAGGAGGCCTGGTGAGTCAGTTCAAGATCAGTGGAACCCAAGGTGTGAAGAGGCCTTTCAGGCTCTGAAGAGGAGCTTAACCACTGCCCCAGTCCTGGCCTACGCCGACCCTACCAGACCTTATGAATTACATGTGGATGCCAGCCATGAGGGTCTAGGCGGTGTGCTCTACCAAGAACATGAAGGACAACTGCGACCAGTGGCCTATGTGAGCAGGAGCCTGACCCCCTCAGAAAAGAATTACCCCACTCATAAGCTGGAATTCCTGGCCCTCAAATGGGCAGTAGTAGACAAGCTAAAAGACTACCTGTATGGGGCAGAGTTTACTGTAAAGACAGACAACAACCCCCTGACCTACCTCTTCACCACCGCAAAACTAGATGCCACCGGACACAGGTGGTTGGCCGCATTGTCTGGATTCAACTTCAGTCTGAAGTACAGACCAGAAGCTGAAAATAGGGATGCAGATGCCCTGTCCCGGAGGTCTCATGCCATGACAAATGACTGGGAAGATTGGACCCAAGTGGCACCGGACGGGGTGCGGGCCCTTTGTCAAGGGGCTGAATTTCAAGCCAGAGGAGGCTCCAGAGCAGAAGAAATAGGGGTTACCATGGTAGGAGTCCCCAAACACTATTGTGGAGTAACTCAACTGGAGGAAGACAACCTACCGAGACTGTCCAAGAAGGAGTTGAGGTGTGACCAATTGGAAGACCCCATGGGGAGATTGGTCCTCGAAGCCCTGGAGAATCAGGATCCCAACAAACTCCTACATCACCCCTCAAAGGAGGCTCGCCTGTTGAGGAAGGAATTGGACAGGCTGCAGGTACATCAGGGAGTGGTCTACCGAAGGGGCCCCTATGATGACTCAGAAGATAAATGGCAGTTATTTCTTCCAGAGAAGCACAGAGAGACTGTACTAATTGCCCTGCATGACCATCATGGTCACCTAGGGGCAGAAAGGACCTTCCAGCTTGTCAGAAATCGGTTCTATTGGCCCTGCATGAGGGCAGAAGTAGAGGAGTATTGCCATTCCTGTGCACGATGCATTCAGAGAAAGACCCTACCCCATCAAGCTGCCCCAATGGGCCACTTACAGAGTCAAGGCCCAATGGATCTGGTATGCATTGACTTTCTCTGCCTTGAACCCGACCTGAGTGGATTGGGGAATGTTCTGGTAATAACCGACCATTTCACCCGCTATGCTCAAGCTTTCCCAACCAAAGACCAGAAGGCATCCACCATGGCCAAGATACTTATGGAGAAGTATTTTGTCCATTACGGACTACCACAGATACTCCACTCAGATCAAGGAAGGGACTTTGAGAGTCGGTTGATCTGAAGACTTTTGGATTCATTGGGAATAAAGAAGACCAGAACCACGCCTTACCACCCACAAGGAGATGCTCAGCCGGAGAGATTTAACCGGACCCTGCTCAACATGTTGGGAACCTTAGAAACAGAGAAGAAGCAACACTGGAGTCAACACATATCAGCCCTAGTACATGCCTATAACTGTACCACAAGTGACGCCACTGGCTACTCCCCTTATCGACTTATGTTTGGGAGAGAAGCAAGGCTACCTGTGGACCTGGCCTTTGGCACTTCTTTAGACAATACCTCAGCTACATCCCACAAGGGATACGTGGACAGACTTAGACGTAGCTTGCAGGTGGCCTATGAACAAGCCCAGGCGGCTTCGGATCAAAGGGGAGCCCGCAACAAGAGAAATTTCGATCTGAAGGTTCGAGTGCAAGATCTGCAGCCCGGGGACCGAGTACTGCTACACAATCTGGGGGTCCCTGGAAAACACAAGCTTGCCGACAGATGGAGATCTGAGCCCTATGTCGTCTGTAGTAAGTTGCCTGGTTTGCCTGTCTACAAACTAAAGCCAGAAGGAAAGGTGGGTCCGCTGAAGACGTGGCATCGAAACCACCTGCTCCCACTTGCTGAGGCAGTCAGAATACCTCCCGTGAGAGACTCCCCTGAACCGGCCTCTATCCTGGATACTCCTAGGCCGAGCACTCGGTCCCAGACCTCTCGAGCTGAAGATGGGGAGGCCTCCCAATTGAGTACAGATGAAGGTGGAGAACTGGACTGGCTGTGGCCTCCCTCGACTCTGGGAACGTCCGCCATAGATCTCCCAAATGGAGGGGGTACCCCAGATGCAACGCTGAATCCGGAGGCTACTGAATTCATACCCTCCAGTCCGTCAGCTGATTCCTGGGAAGATGTTCCTGACACTTGCGCAGAGGAGGACCCTAGAGATTCCATACGTCAGTCGACTTCTGAATCAGAGGTTCCAGAACCAGCAATGTTACCTGAACTTACTTCTGAAGAAGAGCCTGTGGTGCAAGAGTCAGAAGCACCAAGAGAGCAGAGGGCTCGCAGAGTCATCAGGCCTCCCAAGAAACTAACTTACCCCCAAATGGGGACGAGCTCAGAGGACTCTGTTGTAACGGCTAGGAGAAGTGTTGAGCAAACTGATCCCTCCACTGTCCATTTGGTGGAGGGCAACCCCAGCTCACTCTCTGGCACAGTTAGGCAGGCCATTCATGGTAGTGTGACCTGTGGGCAAGAGAGTTCCATCCCAAAGTTTTGGTGGGAATTCCCTATGCCAACATCATGCTCGACACTGTCCAAAATGGTAAACAGTATTTGTTGAAGTTTATCTTTGGGGACCAAGGAGTTTGAGTGGGGGGAGTGTGTAGCGGGGTTCCTTTAAATGCTCTCGAACTACTGTTCCCAGAACCCCACTGGTTCCCAGGATGTTTTGCTTCTGCCCCAGAGACTCATGGGTGGGGATATATAAGGAAGGGGCGAGGCCTGGCTCGGCCTCTTTGGACACGGGACGGCAGAGACTGATACACCTGTGCAGACCTGTGCTGGGTAAGGCCTGAAGCCTGGGGCCTTCCAGAGTCGACCAAAGAGCCTTCCACCCCACTGCGAGCCTGGGTGACATCCGACATCTCTACTTACAGCCTGGATTGGATTGGGGACCCGATCGCAGCAAACACTGTGGGCGAGTGAAGTCACAGCCGGTGGAAGTTCCGGACGGAGATCGTGTCCGGTGGGTGAGCGAGCGTAAGCTCATTCCCTAACCTGTTTGCTAGTACTGTGCCTATAAACTGCCGAGGCCTACTACCTCATGTTAAAGACTCCCACTGGAGATCCACAGCAGGACTGATCCAGAGGATCTCCAGTGAAGTGTTGTCAGTTATCAACTTTTCCTTTTCTTTCTGGATTACAATTGTTGTTTATTCTTAAGTGCACCACCTCTTTAGAAGCCGGTGAAGAATCCATCATTCATACAGGACTGAGTTCTAGAGTTAGGAATCAGGCCTGATTCATTAGGGACCTAGTTTAGTTATTGCGCCACAGGGCGCCTAGTTAACAGTCGCCCCACGTGGCGTCTCCTTATCCACCCCCCCTTCTCCATGGTGTAGTGTACTGATATTGTAATATTGCAGGGCTCTGTGAATATTCCTATGGTCAAGTTGTTATCACTGTTCATTCCCTTTGCATAGCTGAAAGTAAAATCTGTTATTCCTTTATAACTACTCCGTGTCTGAGTCTCTCATAAAGTATAAGTATTAAATGTGTATACCCCTAGACTAACTGTGCCAGAAAGGGTCGAGTAGATTGCCGGGGGTTGGCGGAGCTGTACTCAGGGCCCAGACCAAATCTGCGGCCCTCTTAGTTGAGGGTAACGCTACAATACTAATATACTGTAAAAAGGATTTCACAAATATTTCTTTGGGCAGGATGGCTCATTGCCAGCATTTGTGCAGTAAGCATATCCTTAGTGTCAGAAGCATACAAAGGTGTTATACATTGAATAGTATGGCCAAAGGTGTGAATTGCTGTGAAATCACTGGGATACAGATGTTACATAGTTACATAGTAGGTGAGGTTGAAAAAGGACACAAGTCCATCAAGTCCAACCTATGTGTGTGATTATATGTCAGTATTACATTGTATATCCCTGTATGTTGCAGTCGTTCAGGAGCTTGTATAATAGTTTTTTGAAACTATCAATGCTCCCCGCTGAGACCATTGCCTGTGGAAGGAAATTCCACATTCTTGCCGCTCTTACAGTAAAGAACCCTCTACGTAGTTTAAGGTAAACCTCTTCTAATTTTAATGAGTGGCCACGAGTCTTATTAAACTCCCTTCCGCAAAAAAGTTGTATCCCTATTGTGGCGTCACCAGTATGATATTTGTAAATTGAAATCATATCCCCTCTCAAGCGTCTCTTCTCCAGAAAGAATAAGTTCAGTGCTTGCAACCTTTCCTCATAACTAATATCCTCCACACCCTTTATTAGCTTTGTTGCCCTTCTTTGTACTCGCTCCATTTCCAGTACATCTTTCCTGAGGACTGGTGCCCAGAAATGGACAGCATGCTCTAGGTGCGGCCGGACCAGAGTCTTGTAGAGCGGGAGAATTATTGTTTTATCTCTGGAGTTGATCCCCTTTTTAATGCATGCCAATATTCTGTTTGCTTTATTAGCAGCAGCTTGGCATTGCATCATACCATTGTTGAGCCTATCATCTACTAGGACCCCCAGGTCTTTTCCATCCTAGATTTCCCCAGAGGTTCTCCCCCAGTGTATAGATTGCATTCATAATTTTGCCACCCAAATGAATTATTTTACATCTTTCTACATTAAACCTCATTTGCTATGTAGTTGCCCACCCCATTAATTTGTTCAGATCTTTTTCCAAGGTTTCCACATCCTGCGGAAAAGTTATTGCCCTGCTTAGCTTAGTATCGTCCACAAATACAGAAATTGAACTGTTTAGCCCATCCTCCAGGTCGTTTATGAACAAATTAAATAGGATTGGTCCCAGCACAGAACCCTGAGGAACCAAGGGTTAAAACAGCATTACTGGATTATAGGCCAACATTATGTAACTAGAACTGTTACATAATGTCAGCCTATTGTGGTGGTTCCAGAATTTCCACACCCCACATCCTGTTCTTGGACAATCAACATCTGCTTTGATACAGTCTGTAGTGATTGGATTAATGCGTCTTTGCTACCTATGTGGCTATAAATTCTGGGGTATGTTCATATTTTTCATCAGAACTTAATAAGTGGCTTTGGTATCAATACGAAACATCTCCAACATTACAAAACAAGTCCAGTTGAATATCACTAATGCCGTGTACACACGATCGGTTTTACCGATGAAAACAGTCCGATGGACTTTTCTCATCGGACAAACCGATCGTGTATGGACCCCATCGGTCTTTTTTCCATTGGTGAGAAAAAATAGAACATGTTTTAAACTTATCTGATGGGAAAAAAAACGATAGCAAATTCCGATCGTCTGTGTGGAACTCCATCGGACAAAAAACCCACGCACACTCAGAATCAAGTCGACGCATGCTCAGAAGCATTGATCTTCATTTTTCTCAGCTTATCGGTGTGTTTTACGTCACAGCGTTTGGGGCGGTCAGATTTTTGACTGATGGTGTGTAGGCAAGACTGATGGAAGTCAGCTTCATCGGATTTCGGATGGAAAAATCCATCGGATTAGAATCCATAGGAAATCCGATCGTGTGTACAGGGCTTGACTAATATTAGCTTTACCATGACCTGAATCAATGAGAACATTCACAGACAATGGTGATGGTACTACCAAACTAATAACTCATAGCAAAAAATCCTACATTCCATATCTATATAAGAAATACAAATATTAAAATATGATACAGTAAATGACCAATATTTCCCTTTGTAGTTTATGTTCAATTTATTTTTTTAAATAGCCAGAGGCAATGGTAGAAAATAGGTGAGTGGATACAATCTGTAACAATAAACATGACATTTCCTACTGCTTTCAATTTAAGATAAATAAAGAGTGTGTGCCAGGAGAAAAGGGATTAAAAAAAAATAATTCCTAAAGGATTATTAGCAATTAGGTAAATTAGCCATGCAAAAAAAAAAAAAAACAGCCAACCATGGAAAAGTAAATGTATAAAAGGTTTTCAGATCCACTAAGTACATAACAGAGAATAATATTTCACTGTAAGTGGTAAAATATTTCATGGCTGATCCGACATTGTTTGCCGAGGATTTTCAATGTAAACAAATACATCCAGACATCTCTAAAAATACCCACGAAATTGAGGTGAAGTATATAACAATTGTTCAGAGATAAATGAAAATATAGAAACATAGAATTGCTGTTTTGTGTTTCCATACAGATGAGGAAATGTAGAAGTATAAGACGTATAGCATTATATACTGTATGCTTCAGAGCCTCTCTCCACCTTTCAATGTACCTGGGTCTTTTCTAATTATTATGCCATCATTTTCAACTCAACTTAACTAATGCCAAAAAAAATTGCATTATATGTCTAGGATTTTGAGCTTTCCTGGTTCAGTATATTCCTATAATATTGCTTACATTTTGAACCTACAATGCAAATATTTGGCAATGTCTAATTATCAAACTTCCTGACTATCTGCTGTCTTTTTTATCTCCCCATCCTTCTTTTAGGAAATATCATGTATTTTTTGTATTTATCGTCTTTATTTATGCTCAAGAATAAAAACTAACAATTTAAAAATATATTCAATGTTTAGTCAAGCAAAGATGAAATATTGCATATTCATTGAGGCTAAACTGAACTTTCTCTTTTACGCAGCCACATTTTTTTTCAGGTGCATGAAAAGAAAAAAAGAGAAGGTGTTCCAAATCTTGGTTGGTTTCCTTTAGAAATAAGCCACACACTAAAACATGTCCAATGCCTGACTCTTAAAGAAAAAATACACTATATTACCAAAAGTATTGGGACACCTGCCTTTACACGCACATGAACTTTAATGGCATTCCAGTCTTAGTCTGTAGGGTTCAATATTGAGTTGGCCCACCCTTTGCAGCTATAACAGCTTCAACTCTTCTGGAATGGAAAAAGAAACCCCGCCGCTCCAGGTGAGACCAGGAAGCCTAATGATCCAGTAGGTGCTCGCCTTGGCTCGCCTCCGCACATAATGAAAGACATAGAAGAAATGGCCGCACACCACTGTAGATCAAAATCCTTTTTATTTGGACAACCCATAAACTACAGGAATTAGAATGCTGGGTAGACGCGTTTCGCACACTTCACAAGTGCTTAGTCATTACCTTAAACTCTTCTGGGAAGGCTGTCCACAAGTGTCTATGGGAATGTTTGATCATTCTTCCAGAAGTGCATTTTTGAGGTCAGGCACTGATGTTGAATGAAAAGGCCTGACTAGCAGTCTCCACTCCAATTTATTCCAAGGGTGTTCTATCGGGTTGAGGTGCAGGCCAGTCAAGTTGCTGCACCTCAAAATCACTCATCCATGTCTTTATGGGCCTTGTTTGTGCACTGGTGTGCAGTCATGTTGGAACAGGAAGAGGCCATCCCCAAACTGTTCCCACAAAGTTGGGACCATGAAATTGTCCCAAATGTCTTGGTATGTTGACACCTTAAGAGTTCCTTTCACTGGAACTAAGGGGCCAAGCCCAACCCCTGAAAAACAACCCCACATCATAATCCCACCTCTACCAAATGATTTGGACCAGTGCACAAAGGAAGGTCCATAAAGACATGGATGAGCGAGTTTGGAATGCAGCAATTTGACTGGCCTGCACGGGTCCTGTCCTCAACCCGATAGAACACCTTTGAGATAAATTAGACCGGAGACTGTGAGCCAGGCCTTCTTGTCCAACAACAGTGTCTGACCTCACAAATAGCTTCTGGAAGAATGGTCAAACATTCCCATAGTCATACTCCTAAACCTTGTGGACAGCCTTCCCAGAAGAGTTGAAGCTGTTAAAGCTGCAAAGGGTGGGCCCACTCAATATTGAACCCTACGGACGAAGACTGGGATGCCATTAAAATTCATGTGTGTGTAAAGGCAGGCGTCCCAATACTTTTGGTAATATAGTGTATATGGAAGGGAGGACTTTTGAGGCACCACAACCCATAATATACTTTTTTCATAAAACTACATTATATGTACGAAAATTTTAAAGCTATCAATAAGAAAAGCAAATTCAAAATAAAATAAGAAAAAAAAAATATACTTCTATCACCCACTTACCTTGAGCATTATTCTGTACAATACAGAGAAATGCAGTAGAGAAAAAACAACACCCCTTAACAACAACACTTTTACACTCCTATAGTGGTTGTGACAGGTATTTGTCAGGTCAACGCGTTTCCCGGATTTTGAAAATGCCGCTTCATCAGGAGCTAGGGGGTCATTTTACTCTAAGATAGAGATTTACACATTAGTCACATACAGTATAATATATTTAATATATATCATATATTACATAGTTCTAACCATGCAATGCCAAAACACCCCCTCACCTAAAACTTTACATACAAGGGTATCGGTCCTCCCCAGAGATGTAGGAAGAGGTAGATGCATAGGATGGAGGGATAAGACACCTTCCCAATTTCCAACGCATCACAAAGAGGACTTTCAAAATGTATGGATATAGGTTTTTCTTTCCCACCAGAGATAGTGCTAGATTGCTAGAAAATAATAAGAAATCACCAAGTTATCATCAAAGATACTGGCAGATGATAAATACTAATCATAAGTCTAGGTCCTTCTCTGGAACTTGCTTTGACATTCCGTTTAGCTCTACAAATAATCAAACTCTCATGTGCTCTCCTAAAATTTCAAATTCTGGATGGACCCTTAGCACACTGTTGCATCCTTTCCAGCAAACTATGCAATGCGAAACTGGGATATTTAGCTCACATATATTGCAATACATGTTTAAGCTGACCAACTGCATAAATGTAATCCCTCTCCTGGCCAGTCCTACACTGCCTTGCCACTGCAAAGACTATGGTGGACACCATGCCAGCATGGGGGGGGGGCACAGCAAAGTCTTTATAGAGTATAAGCTTAGAGTTGGAGGCGTAGATCACGCTGGACTGACTCAATCAGTCACTGTTGCAGGCTATGTAGGGTATGGGTAGATGGAAAGAATTGGTTTCCAGAGGTTCGTGCCCAGTTGAAGGAAAAGGTGGTGGTGAGCCCTGTTCGGGCCTGGGCTGCTACCTCGGGGTACGACCTTATAGTCGACTCCACGTGAGTTTAAAAGAAGTGAAAGTAAAGGAGTGCCTGGTATCCAGCAAAGGTAGGTATAAAGGTATTTTATTTGAAATTCCAGCAGTAGAAAAAGGCCAATGCGTTTTGGGGGACTAAAGACTCCCCCTTCATCAGGGCTGCTAATACAAGTGGTTATGGAATGATCCTGTTGGAGGGTGCCTTGGGCACATGGATCGGATCGCTAGATGTCCAAAACGCTGGCTGTGTGTTCAGAGGTTGAGAGATGGGTTTGGCGGCAGGGATTTGAAGCTTGAAACCCTCCAACAGGATCATTCCATAACCACTTGTATTAGCAGCCCTGATGAAGGGGGAGTCTTTAGTCCCCCGAAAAGCATTGGACTCTTTCTACTGCTGAGATTTTGAATAAAATACCTTTTATACCTACTTTTATTGGATACTGGGTTCTCCTTTACATTCACTTCTTTCTAGAATAGAAGGTATTCACATGTCTCACTCTATCACCTATCCCAAAAGTAAGGCTATTAAGCCTTATTTCCGATTCGTAGGTGGATCTATGTAAATCATTTCCTTATACCCCATTGGAATACTACACATCCAAAACCACTGTTGTATACCACAGATACAGCCAAATACAAGAAAGACATTTATTTTTTATGAGGAATGATTAAAACTTGGCCAAATAGTAAAATATGATAAACGTTCTTAACAAAATTGAATGGGTAATTGGCACAAAAAAAAATGTGTTTTGTTTTGCCTTCCACTGGAATAATTGAACATGGTGGATGTTCTCTTTATTCCAACCTAAATTACTGTATGTAATTTTATGTTGTTTTACCAGGTGGTCTATCATAATAATGTAACCAATGTTGTACTAACAGGTTTTACGACTCTAAAATACTATAACATTTTCTTTTTCTTGGTGCTGTTTTTCATATATTGTGTTACTATTTTTGGAAATCTCTTTATTGTGGTTTTATATCATCTGAGTAAAACACTTCAGTCTCCCATGTATCTCTTCATCACCCAACTATCATTGCTTGATATAATTCTGTCTACAGATATTCTTCCCAACCTTCTTTATATCATCTTACATGATGGATGTACCATGTCTTTTGCTGGATGTATCACCCAGTTTTCCTTCTTTTCACATGCTGAGACCTCAGAGTGTTTTCTCCTGACTGTGATGTCCTATGACCGGTATTTGGCCGTCTGTAAGCCCCTGCATTACAACACTATAATGAACCAATCTAATTGCATTAAATCAGCGATTACCATTTGGTTACTGGGCTTAAAAATTACATTGATTAATTCTATATCTTTGTGCAGTTTATACTACTGTGGACCAAACATCATTCATCACTTCTTCTGTGACTATCTAAAAATATTGGAGCTTTCCTGCTCCGATACTTCATGGATTCACTTTCAGACATACGTAGTAGGCCTCATCGGTATTGTAGCACCTTTTATAATCATTTTTATATCGTATATCTATATTGGTATAACCATCCTCAAAATAAAATCAATTACAGGAAGAAAGAAAGCCTTCGCCACCTGCAGCTCTCACTTGACCGTAGTGTGCATTTATTATGGTACTCTAATTGCTGTGTATATGTTCCCAGCGAAAGGTCAACTAGATATTCTAAGCAAGGTCCTCTCTCTCTTTTACACTGTAATGACTCCATTGCTTAATCCGATCATATACACCTTCAGGAACAAGGACTTTAAAAAAGCTATTGAGAAAATAAAAGTATACTTTTTTTTAAAATTAAAAATGCAAACATGATCAGTAAGTAAATATTAAATAAATTCTTCTCAGCAATTAGTCTTATTTATGCTGTATTTCCACAAGGTTTAGGAGTGTGTCTATGGGAATCTTTGACCATTCTTCCAGAAGCACATTTGTGAGGTCAGGCACTGATGTTGGATGAGAAGGCCTGGCTCGCAGTCTCCTCTCTAATTCATCCCAAAGGTCTTCTATCTGGTTGAGGTTAGGACTCTGTGTAGGCCAGTCAAGTTCCTCCACCCCAAACTCGCTCACCAACACTATATTGCCAAAAGTATTGGGCCACCCCTCCAAATCATTTGGTGGAAGGGGGATTATAGTGTGTTTTTTTTTTTCAGGGCTTGAGCTTGGCCTTAGTTCCAGTGAAGGGACCTTCTAAGGCATCAGCATACCAAGACATTTTGAACAATTTCATGCTCCCAACTTTGTGGGAACAGTTTGGGGAGGGCCCCTTCCTGTGCCTACATAACTGCACACCAGTGCACAAAGCAAGGTCCATAAAGACATGGATGAGCGACTACAAGCCAGGCCTTCTCGTCCAACACCAGTGCCTGACCTCACAAATGCGCTTCCGGAACGATGATTAACATTCCCATAGACACACTCCTAAACCTTGTGGACAGCCATCCCAGAAGAGTTGAAGCTGTCACAGCTGCAGAGGGTGGACTAAAGCCCTGTACACATGATAGGTTTTACCGATGAAAACAGTCTGATGGACTTTTTTCATCGGACAAACCGATCGTGTGTGGGCCCCATCGGTCTTTTTTCCATCTGTATTTAAAAATAGAACATGTTTTAAATTTATCCGATGGTTAAAAAACCGATAGCAAATTACTATCGCCTGTGGGGAACTCCATCGGATAAAAAAACCCATGCATGCTCAGAATCAAGTCGACGCATGCTCAGAAGCATTGAAATTCATTTGTCTTGGCTCATCAGAGTGTTTTACGTCACCGCGTTTGAAACGGTCGGTTTTTTGACTGATGGTGTGTAGGCAAGACTGATGAGAGTCAGCTTCATCGGTTTTCCGATGGAAAAATCCATTGGTTAAAAAACCATAGGAAATCTGATCGTGTGTACAGGGCTTAACTCGATATTGAACCCTACGGACTAAGACTGGGATGCCATTAAAGTTCATGTGCGTATAAAGGCCGGCATCCCAATACTTTTGGCAATATAGTGTGTGTGTATATATATATATATATATTGGAACATTGGGGATTTTTTTTAGCTCAATGGTAATGAGTAACAGTGAGTTAAGTCCACTTCAGCAACTCTTCTTTTATTAAAAAGAATGGAAAACTTCCCAAGACATATCAGTTGTCCACACAGAGGTCTCCACCATCACTGCAAATTGTTGAACAAAATCCTATTGCCATATGGCTGCTTCAGGCCTCAAGCCTAGGCCTTATGCGGTGTACACACGATCGTTTTTCATGCCATTTTTTTTAACCAACGTTTTTCTCGTCGTTTTTTTTCGTTTCCTCTCAAGCCTGTCTTGCATCCACACGATCATTAAAAAAAACGCTCGAGCAAAGCGCAGTGACGTACAACACGTACAACGGCACTATAAAGGGGAAGTTCCATTCGAATGGCGCCACCCTTCATGTTAGTAAACTTTGTTGAGCGGCAATTCGCGTTTTTCAGCCTCGTGCTTTTCAGTCCGTTACAGCGTGACAAATGTGCTATCTCCATTACGAACGCTAGTTTTACCAGAACGAGCGCGCCCGTCTCGTTAAAAAAAACGACATGAAAAACGATGTGAAAAAATAGAGCATGTTCGAAATTTTTAATGGCCATTTTTCACGCCGTTAAAAATGCTCTGGAGCATACACACGATCGGTTTTAATGGCCATTTTAAAAAATGGCATTTTTAACGGCATGAAAAACGATTGTGTGTACGCCGCATTAGGTTTGATCCTCAGACCAACGCTCACAGTTCCTTAAACTCAAGCTGTCTCATCAATTACTCTCAATTAGCTCTTTGCTGCTTTGTCACTGTCTCAGTCTACCTAATGCAGACATACACGCTCTGGCTGCCCTGTGTAACCTCTCCGATTCCTGGAGAGTAATAGTCCTCTCAAATCCTGTGCACAGACCTCCTGTCTCTGTTGGGTGGCTCCCCAAACTACTATTGTGTCCTAGATTAAAATAGGTGTAGACGCCTGCACACTCAGCCTTCTGGTTTCTGGTAAAATGTGGACAGAGAATTGGAGAAGCATTTAGAAGTCTTTGAGCTCCAGACCCAGAATTACAAAAACTGACATTCTGGAGAAATTTAAAGTGTAATCTTGATAACCTTGTTTGCATTTCTCCTATGCTTTCACACAGCCAGGGCCTCGCATTGCCACATTATGTATTTATATAAATCCAAAACTGGTTTAAAGGCACTCACGGGTCTTGCAGAGGAGGTAGTTCAAAAACAGCAGTGTGTTTATTGTAAACATTTTGATGAAGCTCAGTCCATCCTTATATATACAGTCATGGCCACAAATATTGCCACACCTGCATTTCTGTAAGATAATGCACCACTTTGCCCAGAAAATTGTTGCAATTAAAAATGTGAAGGCATTCTTATATTTATTTATTTTGTTTGTATTGGTATGACACAGAAAAGTGTTGAAACAAAAAGACAAATCTGACACATTCCATGTAAAACGGCAAAAATGGACTGGACAAAATTATTGGCACCTTCTCAAAATTGTTATGCCTCGTACACACGACCGGTGTTTTCCTGACATGCCAAAAACTAACGTTTTTCCCGATGTGATTCCTCTCAAGGCTGCCTTGCATACACACGTTCAGGCAAAAAAACGCTCGACCAAAGCGTGGTGACGTACAACACGTACGACAGCACTATAAAGGGGGAGTTCCATTCAAATGGCGCCACCCTTTGGGCTGCTTTTGCTGATCTCGTGTTATTGCGAGTTAGTAAAAGTTTGGTGAGAGATGATTTGCGCTTTTCAGCCTCGTGCTTTACAGTCTGTTACAGCGTGACAAATGCGCTATCTCCATTACAAACGCTAGTTTTACCAGAACGAGTGTTCCCGTCTCATACTCCCCTCAGAAAAGCATACACACGAGCAGTTTTCGCGACGAGAAAAAGACAGACGAGGAACACGACGGGAAAAAATAGAGCAGGTTCGAATTTTTTTGCGCCCAGTTTTCTCATCGGGAAAACTGCTATGGAGCATACACACTACCTGTTTTCTCGACCAATCGAAAAAAATGGCAGTTTTCTCGTCGCGAAAACTGGTCGTGTGTACGAGGCATAAAAAATAATTGCATTCCAAGTTTGTGATGCTCCTGTAATTTGTAATTAACCACTTGCGCACTGGGCACTTAACAAGGTACATTTTCAGCTTTCAGCGCTCTCACACCTTGAATGACAATTACTCAGTTATGCAACACTGTACCCATATGAAATTGTTGTCCTTTATTCATACAAATAGAAATTTCTTTTGGTGGTATTTAATCATTACTTTTTTTTTTTTTTTTTGCGCTATAAATATAAAAAAAAAAAATTTTGAACAAAAATGCGTTTTTCTTTGTTTCTGTTATTTCATTTAGCAAATTAGTCATTTTTCTTCATACATTTTGCCCCAAAATGCTACATCTCTTCTGTAAAAATAACTCAAATCTGTGTATATTATTTGGTCTTTGTGAAGGTTATAGAGTCTACAAGCTATGGTGCCAATCATTGAAAATTGATCACACCTGATGTACTGATGGGCTATCTCATTTCTTGAGACACTAATGGCCCGTAAACATGATCCGAATATCGTACGACAGATCGTACAATTTTTTTCGCTTAATAGTCGCAAGTAGAAATCGAATAGGTTACTAAAGTCACGAAAATTCTCGTACGACAGAAAAAAAATCGGAAGTGATGTCATGTGTTGTAATGTATTTGTATTGTATTTTTGGACGACAACTATACTGACTAAACGAAAATTGGACGATCTGGTATCGTACGAGGAAAATTTTCGTGCATGTCCGATCAAATAATATCGAATAATATAAATGATATTAATGATCTGTCGTGATCGGCTCTCGAAAGTAGTGTACACATGATCCATAAATTGTATGATTCTTCCTCGGACGACAGTTTTCGTACGATATTCGGATCGCGTGTACAGGGCCATAAGGCTGCTTTCACATTGAGGTGCTTTACAGGCGCTATTATGCTAAAAATAGCGCCTGCAAAGCGCCTTGAAAGAGCCTTTCCTCTCACTCCAATGTGAAAGCCCGAGCACACTGGAGCGGTGCGCTGGCAGGACGGTAAAAAAAAGTCCTGCAAGCCACATCTTTGCAGCACTGTAAGAGCAAGGCTTTTAACCCCCGCTAGTAGCCAAAAAGCATTGCTAAAACAATGGTAAACCTCAGGTTTACCGCCGATGCCCCCAACGCCCCAGTGTGAAAGTAGCCTAACAAGCCAGGAAAGTACAAATACCTCTCAAATGACCCCTGTTTGAAAAGTAGACATTCCAAGGTATTTAGTAAGAGGCATGGTGAGTTTTTTTAAGTTGTAATTTTTTCCCACAATTCTTTGCAAAATAAAGATTTTTTGTTTTTTTTCACAAAATGTTCATATTAACAGGTTATTTCTCTCGCATTGGCATATGCATACTTGCAACTACACCCCAAAACACATTCTGCTACTTATCCTGGAGTATGACGATATCACTTGTGTGAGACTTTTACACAGCCTGGCCACATACAGAGGCCCAACATGCAAGTAGCACCTCCAGGCGTTCTAGGAGCAAACATTACACAACGTATTTCCTGCCTACCTATCAGACTTTTGAAGGCCCAGGACCACCAGGACAATGGAAACGCTCACAAAATGACCCCATTTTGGAAAGAAAACATGCTAACATATATTCTATGAGGCATAATGAGTCTTTTTTCTTTTCTTTTTTTTTTTTTATGTTTTTTATTAAAGATTTTGCAAACAAAATACATTGAACATTCGGTAGTATGATATAAGTACATGGAAGATAGACAAAAGTGAATCTCATAAGTTATGCTGGGTAACATAAAAGGATTGTAGGTCTCTGCTCCGACTCCCCCCGCACCCGATTGGGAACAAGCTGTGCAGGGAGAGGCCTGGCCGAGCAATTTCCTGATGTGTAGAAACCCTGGGTGTAAAGGGTGTACATAACAGCTAGTACAGCACTGTATATAAACAAGTAAACAACAGTAGAATTGTTAGACTCGCAGGGCTTGATGTAATGACTATCTGCAACCGATAACATGCTTTGAAAGAAGGACAAAGGGAGAGAAAGAGAGGGGGGAAGGGACAGTAGGGAGCAAGAGATCAAGAGAGATAAAGAGCAATAGAGAGAAAGGAATAGCACCAAACCAACATTTGTAAATTACCGCCTATACCATTCTTTCCAACATTTCCAATTTTTATCAAAAGCTGAGCTACAGGCTTTTCTGATAGCGATAAGTCTTTCATAATGGTAGTTGAGGTTGACTTGTGCTAGGACTTCTGAGGGGTTAGGAGAATAAGTGTTTCTCCAGTGTCTGGCGATAACTAGTTTTGCAGTGATTAGGATATGGATAACTACAGTACGAAATGATATTGGGTATTTGTCTATACCCAAGTGGAGGATTACCAATGCTGGCTCAGGGGTTCTCAGAACTCTGGTGATATCCGCTATAATACATCAAATTTTCCTCCAGTAGCTAGACAGGTTCTTGCAGTGCCAGAATATGTGTAGGATTGTGCCTGGGTGCCACAATCCCTCCAACATAATGTGGATTGGGAGGGAAACATTTTGGCTAGTTGGTATGAAGTTCTATACCACCTGACCAAAACCTTCTGTGTGAGTTCCCAGTGATTAATGCAGTGAGAAGCCGTGTAGTTGTAACGGAGCTCTGTAGACCATTGTTCGAAATCAAAAACTTTATTCAGATCTTTTTCCCATGCCACCATGGGCGGTGACTTAATGAACTTTTGTTTGAGTTGGAGTGTATTGTAAATAAGAGAGATACCTTTACATTTGTCTTTAATATATGTGTAAAACATGGAATAACCGAGCTGCGCTGCTAGTTGCTATTGACAACGAATCATGTGTACCTAGTGTAAATACTGATAATTAAATACACCATGAACAAAATAATAATAAATGTGATATCAAAATTGTGAGAAAAATTATATTGGAAAACCAAACAAAAACTAACGAGTCCTTGAAATCCCACGTGATGTGACAAGAAACGAATGAACCCAGATGGTAAATGTAGGTCACATAAACACAAAAAGTAAGCACTCTTCCAAATGACCGTGTCACTAAAGTCTATAATGACAGAAATTGTATGTCACACACTGGAAGTGATGGAATACAGTTTGTGACAGTAGGAGCTACTGTCACGGTAAAATGGACAGTTTGCTGGATACAGGGTATGCACATATGCAAGGTGCAAGACTACAGAGCATAGATGTGGACTGGAGAAGACTGCTTTTGCAGCTTTCTCCAGGTTTTGGTATTCTGGCATGGGGCTCTGTAGTTTGGAGATTCCACAGTGTCTTTGGAGGGATGGGATCTCCAACCCTGTATCCAGACTTTGTTGATTACCAGCAGGGTGTGTGCTCAGGTGAGCACAGCCCTTATAATGAATGTATGGGAAGACCTCATGGCTCCCAGTTGGAGACGGCTTCACACCAAGAGACAGGAGGTCTTCAGGAGTCAGAGAGGCTGTAGGAGAGAGCCAGAACATTGGTGACTGCAAGAGGCAGCCAGAAAGTTGGTGACTGCAAGAGGCAGAGCTGTGGACACTAAAGGGAAGCCATCTGCTTTGCGGAGTCCGGGGGTCTGGGATGACCAGGATAAAGTGCAGAAGTACTGCTACAGATACTGCTACAGAAAGCCAGGTGGGCTAGCATTTTCTGTTCTGTGTATTTGATGTAGAAGAACCCTACGTGGGAAACTTTTGTTTGGACTTTTATTTTGCCTTTTTAATAAAAATGGGCTACCATGCCCATAAATATAGTTCCTGACTGGCTTGAATCACTGGAAAAACGCATCTACCACGAGAGCTAACAACCCCCATCTCACAAGTGGTGGAGAATGCGGGCACAAGACGGTGGAATCCGGGTCCTTGCTCCACAGTGAGTTCAGGTCAGGAACTGTTGGCTGTGTGTGGAAGTGCAGCCAGGCAAAAGTCATTGCGTGTTGCAGGTGGTGTACCTGTGAATGAAAACTCAATATTTTTTTTTTCTGCGGTGAACTGCTGCTAGCTGTGTGTGGCAGCTAGGCGAACTGCATTGCACAGGAGTTCAATTGATGGACTGTGTTGCATACAGGTGGTGTACCTGTGGAAGTGAGCTCAGCGTGGCCTGAGAAGATGTCTCCACCTAGGAGGTCAGTCCAAAAGGCCTAGTGATGTGTGCGACAGTGAATGGATGGTTCAAGCGGAATCACAAAGACTGGGAGTCAGTGCAAGGGGCTGTGATCATGGCCTCTGACTATATGCAACCTATGCTGCCTACAGAGGAGGTTGGGGACTTCCTGCTAAGATTTGAAAAATTTGCTGTAAAGAGAAAATGGCCTAGGAACTGGGGGCCAAAATTGCTGCAAACCTTATTACGGCTAGAGTACCGGTCGGTTTACCATTTGATGGATGGGGATCAGGATGACTACCGCAAGTTGTCTATACCCAAGTGGAGCAAAATTGCTGCAAACCTTATTACGGCTAGAGTACCGGTCGGTTTACCATTTGATGGATGGGGACCAGGATGACTACCGCAAGTTTAAAGAGGAAATCCTTCTCTGAGGAGAGTTCCATCGTATCATGGGCCACCAGCAATGCTCCAGGATGGGAGAAGTGTCGCTGGTAGACTTCGGTTTTGGAAATCCAGAGTTACCTGCTTCAGGATATGGTAAGCCTGTTGCAGTTTGTGGGACTGATCCCAGTGAAGTGGCATTGTGTTCGGTGGGGAGATCCGCAAAAAGGTGTAAAAATGGACTTGCTGCAGTGTGCTACCCAGATCATTGGGGAGACACAGGTTAAAACCCAGCTTGCAGCAAGGTCAAGGACTGAAAAGGACATGTGGACTCTGTGTGCACCTAAGGTAATCCAGCAGAGTGCTGGGAGAGATGTGCTAGGGGTGACCAAAGCAGTTGGTATGCCATGTTCCCATGGCATACCAACAGTGACAGGTGCTGCAGAGTTGCCCAGGGAAACCTCCAAGGAGTCTGCAGTGGTGAGGCAAGTGGTTTCCCAGGACAGCTGTGAAGACGCCCTAGTAGGAAAAACAATTCCTTTGGAGAGGAAGGGTGGTGTGCTGAGCGGCATGCAGGGTGCCATGCGTTTTGACAAAAGACAACCTGATAGAGCTTATAAAACTGCTATGTTTATGAATGCTGATGATGAAGGTATTGCTGATGATACATGTACTTATGGTGATGTGTTCTCTAGTAATGAGGAAAGGGGGATGTCTCCCTTGGCAACCAGAAGCAGAGCCACAGTGTTGTCCATGGAAATCTCTGGGGGTCTCCAGGTGTTGGAGCCAGAGATTGTCCAGGACAGCCCTGATATTGCTCTGGTGGAACAGACTGGGTCTACACCATGCAATGAGAGTTTGTATGAGCAGTCCATTTATCATATGTGTAACCCAGTTTGTAAGGGGTGAAGTCAGCTGGCCAAAGCTGAAGGTACACAGCTGAGTGTGTTAGTGCCCCCAGAGCAAGGTGGTGATGGTGTATTGCAGCCTGCCTTGTTTGATGAAGCTTTAGTAAAGAGTAAAAGCATGTGGTCAAAATGTGATTTATATAGAACTGACAAAGTTACTGTTTGTGCTGCAGAATCCCAGGTGCCTCCTAGAGCCGATGATGAGGTACTGCTGAGCCCTCATAATGTAAGCACAACGGATTGGGACAGTTGGGCCAAACAATTACTAGCCATGTTAGACAAGGCTATGTTGGACGACAGGGGTGTGAATACAACAACTGCTATGCCAGACAGGGAAATCGCAGAGCGACCGATGGTTGAGGGTGCGTTGGTCCCTGCAAGGGTTGTTTCCCCCCATTCGGAAGGAGCAGATCAGGGTGCATGCATGGCAGGTGTGGTATTCACAGCCCAGCCGCTGAATGTCAAGTGTCAAGGTGACAATGTAACAAATGTTCACTTGCAGGGGCTCATTGTTGAGTTGGAAAGGATGAGTGGGAGGCATGCGTCTGACAGTGTTCCAGAGGAGCACCAGGCTGCGATAGGTACCGCCAGGGAGGTGGAGGCCCCTTTAAATGTCTCGGCCACTCAAGCCGCAGTGAATGAGCCACTCCATGTCTCTGATAAGGTTAAAGTCCCCAAAAATGTTTTGCATATTGATGTGGAGTGTGTAGAAATTACAGATATGTTAGTGGAACTGCTTGAACTGGTGAAAGCACAGTCCTTGTATACCTGGGTGCCTCCATTACAGTCAGATGTGGTGGTGCTGTGTGGTACCAATGGATGGAGCCAGGTAGTACAAATTGTGCTGGTTAAAATTAGTCACCAGTGGAACTGGTTGGTATGGTGCTTTCTAATAATGTGGCAAATGATCTCCTGGTTTCCTGTGAGGGTGCTTCCGGATATGGTTCAGTACGTAAGTCGCTCTGGGGGGCTGATGGAGACAGAGGTCTCTCCACCTGATACGGTGATGGACATGTCTGCTAGTGCGGTCCGAGGTGCGGCTGAGCAGGGATTAGTAAATGGCGCGGATACTGCCTCACCCGCTACACCTCCTAAGAAGGAAGGGCCAGATATGGACGCGGCAAAAGCAGAGATTCTGTCTGTCACCTGCAGAGAGGTACAAGTTGGGGTACCCGGAGACGCTCTCAAATATACTATGGAGAGGAACAAAAATTGTAACATGGAAAAGTGTGAGTTGGCAAAGATTGGTACTGCTAGAAATGGGTCATGCGTTGTTCAGTGTCAGTTGTTGGGACAACTGCCCACAGAGATTTGGACAACAGGTGAAGTTAAGTCTTGTGAAGGTCTCAAAGGGGATAGCTGCTCACCTGTGTGTTGTCCCTCCTTGGGCTTGGCCCTAACAAACCCTGAACAAGAAATAACTGATGATATTGATAATTGGAGAAATGGTGACTTATTACTGAATGTTAATGTAAATAATGGCCTGGAAATGAAAATGAATAATTTCTTGAAAAATGAGTGTGATACACAGATGTTGAGCCCTGGGGAGTTGGTAGTCAAGGGCAAAGGAGTTGGTAAACCCAAGAGACCTAATTGTGATGGGGAAAACGGGTACCAGTGAGAGAAAAGGTGGTTCCTCATCAGGCGTAGTGTCTGGAGCAGGTTCCTTACAGAATCCAGAAACTACGTTTAAAGGAAGTAGCAGGAAAGGCAGGGAGCCACCAGAAAAGAAATGTGAGCTCAGGAACCCCAAGGACAGAGGGAGTAGGCTGGGGATACAGAAAGGTAGGACCCCGTTGCGATCCTGGGTAAGGCGTGCCTGGAAACGCACCCGAAAAAAAGATTGGGCCTACGCAGCGAACAGCTGGCACAGAGGTGCCCCAATCAAGGATTCGGGCTTGTGTGTTCCGCCCCCTTCGCACAAGTGCAAGGTGCAAGACTACAGAGCATAGATGTGGACTGGAGAAGACTGCTTTTGCAGCTTTCTCCAGGTTTTGGTATTCTGGCATGGGGCTCTGTAGTTTGGAAATTCCACAGTGTCTTGGGAGGGATGGGATCTCCAACCCTGTATCCAGACTTTGCTGATTACCAGCAGGGTGTGTGCTCAGGTGAGCACAGCCCTTAAAATGAATGTATGGGAAGACCTCATGGCTCCCAGTTGGAGACGGCTCCACACCAAGAGACAGGAGGTCTTCAGGAGTCAGAGAAGCTGTAGGAGACAGACAGAACGTTGGTGACTGCAAGAGGCAGCCAGAAAGTTGGTGACTGCAAGAGGCAGTGCTGTGGATGCTAAAGGGAAGCCCTCTGCTTTGAGGAGTCCGGTGGTCTGGGTGACCAGGATAGGCTTGTGCAATTTGATTCGTAACGAACCGAAATTCGTCCGTATTTAGCAACTTTCGGACATTCGGAAGCATTTGAATTTCCGAACAAAGCAATTACAAATAAAACCGAATCCGAAATAAATTATATCGCAAATAGCGAATGCCCGAATGTCTTCAGCATAATTCGTTATGAAAAAAGTTACGAATGTACAAAACTATTCGAAGCACAATAACTCTCTGCTCTGCTCTCTGCTTCTCCCTCACCGTGCTGAACTCCCTCTCAAAATGGTGTACAGGGGCGGAGGCTATAGCCGCATGTAAAAAACGAAAGTAAAATACGAGATTTCGAATTGTTACAAATAACCGCTATGTATTTAGAAAAGTACAAATCCATTTGAAGCACATTAGGCATAATAGGCAGCGTCGTTGGGAGAGAAACACAGAAAATTACGAATCAACTAACCCAAAAAAAGTTACGAAAGTAGGAGTTGTGTCCAGAATCAACAAAAAACAATGTACTCTACCGAAAGTACAAATTATAAATCAACTAAAAATAAGGCTTACGTTAATACGAATCATTCCGATTCAACGAGAAATGTCGCTTGCGAAAATACAAATTAGTCCGAACACGAAAAATCCCGTCTAGCAAAATTACGAACGATTACGAATCAACAGGACCGAAAAGAAACAAACTGAAACTCAACAAATTGTTCCGTTTTGCACAAGTCTAGACCAGGATAAAGTGCAGAAGTACTGCTACAGATACTGCTACAGAGAGCCAGGTGGGCTAGCATTTTCTGTTCTGTGTATTTGATGTAGAAGAACCCTGCGTGGGATACTTTTGTTTGGACTTTGATTTTGCCTTTTTAATAAAAATGGGCTACCATGCCCTTAAATATAGTTCCTGACTGGCTTGAATCACTGGAAAAACGCATCTACCACGAGAGCTAACAACCCCCATCTCACAAGTTCTATAAAAACACAGTTCTTCAGTATTTTGATTGCTGGTGACTTCAAACAGAAAAGCACCCAAGAAGAAGTGATGATATAGAAAGGGATCCTCCACCTCTAATATCAAAGCTACTTACCAGCTGTATAGAGCTCTTGTCAGGAGATCGTAAATGTTTATGGCTGATTACCCCAGCCCTGGGTCTCTTATTGGAATGCCGCTGGCGCTCCTGGGTCCTCTGTACCTGAGATCCTCAGTTTTCCTCAAAGTTATTAGTTCCCCATGTGAATAGAAAAGCCACCATATCGTAATACTTTCATGGATTTATTGTAAACACAAGGATGTACACTTACAGTTAAGTGGTAGATTAAAAGCATATGGTAAAAATTCAAGCCGGCCGGCTCTTTAGTTCCGCTCGTTCCTTCCGGGACCGATGCATTGTATCGTGGTGATGTCAGCACGCAGCTCTTCTCTACGCGTTTTGTCACAAATTAAGTCCTCCTGGGGCACGAGCTGCGTGCTGACTCACCGCTATTTGTGTCATTTACAATCTAAGGGGAACGCCCAGCTCTGAGGTCCGGGAGTTTAAGAGGCAATGCCGCCATTTTAAAACAGGGCAGTTGCCAGTACTATATCCGTGTTCACCCGGCTCTAGACACCGGGAAAACATGATGGCAGAACCACCATCTTTACGCTGGGCTAGTTCCAGCTGTGTGTAACCATTCAGCCGGGCAGAAACAGTACACACAAAAAACATATTTAAATCAATGTGCAATCGGATTTGAGGGACTGATTTGCATCAACCCAAAATGGTATTGCCGGATATATTATATTAAAAAAATTTAAAACGTTTTAAATTAAGAGGACCAAGATGATGCTAACTGTCCCGTTACCTTATCAGAGTCTGATTTATGATATTTAAACTAATAGTAGTCTCATCTCATCAATGTGACATAGATGTACTGGTAGAAAAGAAGGTCTCCGTTTTCTTACTCTTGATCTTATTCAGTGTGCACACTTGACCGGCAGCTGCAACCATCACACTCAACAGCCAACGATCCCTCACAACCTGATCCTCTGACTGAGCTTGCGCCCCTCTCCAGTGCGACTCTCCACCACCCCTTGGCCCATCACCAGACCCTTAAGCTGGTGAGGAGAGCAGGTGCCCTGACACTGGGCCCAAATTGGTTAAAATCATGCAAGCCATACAGTACAGCAGGGCCACTATCACAGATCAAATAGAAACCATTATTATGGACTTTTCTCTTCTAAAACTAGATGTGAAAAACCTGCACCAGAGGACTGGAGCAGCTAAGGGGCATACCAGCTCTCTGGAGCACACAGTGGCCCCCATCCTGACATTGGGATGCTACCCACCAAATGGCATCTCTTAATGCTAAGCTGCATGAACTGGAAAATCATTTACTCTACAACAATCTTTGGTTTGTGGGCTTTCCAGAAAAATCTGAAGGTGCCCACCCCAAACAATTCCTTGCCTCCTGGCTCAAGGATTCTCTAGAAGACACTGCGTTGTCTGACACCTTTACTATAGAACAAGTACACCATACGCCACCTCGCTCCCCTCCACCTGGGGCTCCTCCATGGCTGATAATTACCCGTATTTTTAATTTTTAGGATTAAGTCGCCATCTTACAGGCTGCCAGGGTAGCTGTGGACTTCTGCTTTAATGACAACCAGCTCTCTTTATCCTGACTACTCAGAGGAGGCACAGAAACAGCAGGCCTCCTACACTGGTAAAGCATGCCTCCCAGTGCAAGGTCTGCCATACACTATGCTGTATCCTGCCAAGCTCCGAATCTTTTCAGCAGACAAGACGATCTTCTTCACATCTCCTCGGGATACAATGGAATAGTTGAATCCTTTGGATCTGTTCCACAGGCTGGCCATTCCAGATACCTTAGTTAAGTAATGTATACCTGTTCTCCATTACCATGGAGTTACTTCTTCTCTTTGAACTATGCCTTCCCCATTGTTGCCACAATTCTTACAGTCAGTGTCATAAAGCAATGATTCTGGGTGGCTGCACTTCCAAAAATACTCTTTATTGAAACTTCATGTGGCAGGTGGTTAACACATGGCGTCATTACCTAAGTCAGTGCCTTCTGTTCACCTCTGTGCTTTCTTACCCAACATTACCCCAGTTTTCACCATTTCTCTTTGGGGTCCAGGATCGATATTGATATTGTTTTGTATACGATACCATGAATCTACAGCCTGGTTATCCTGTTCTGGTTCCTGGTTCTACCACCAGACATCCTGAATATCTGTTGTTCACTTCCACTCCTGAATTTACATCTTCCTGTTTGATCTAGGGACCAGCCCTCCCTGACACACTGGAACTAGGGATGAGCCGAACACCCCCGGGTTCGGTTCGCACCAGAACTCGCTAACGGACCGAAAGTTCGCACGAACGTTAGAACCCTATTAAATACAATGGATGCGAACATTCGAAATCTAAAGTGCTAATTATAACGACTAATATGCATGTTATTGTCCTAAAAAGGGTTTGGGAACCCAGGTTCTGCACCAGGGGACATGTTTCAATGCAAAAAGAAGTTTTAAAAACAGCAGTTTTTCGGGAGCAGTCATTTTAATGATGCATATATAGCGGGTACTTACTTTCCCGGGGTAAATTTTGAATCTTTCGGTGACACCGGTGGTGTGTTCCGGCGGTCCACTGGGTGGCGCTGTCACCATGGGCTGACGGACGGATATTGCTGTGTGCTGAGTCTCCTTTTTGGCCTCTCTTGGCAGCGGTATGGTGGGGCGGGGAACCCGCCATGCTTGCTGGGAGAGGGGATAAAGGTGCCGGCCATCTTGGTCACGGGGTCTTCGTCCCAGGCACCTTCGTCCCAGGCACCTTCAGCTTGCGGACGGTGGTTCGCGTTTGTCCCCTAGGCGGCCTAGGCCTAGAGGACCACCGGAGATCGTGTTCCACCTCAGGCAGTCCTGGGGTGAGGTACTTGGATGGAGGTCCGGAGCTCAGTGCCCAACACTGAGTTCCGCGAGGGAAGGATCCTAAGGTGGGCGTAATGGACCGGGAAGAGCTCCTCATCTGAAGACCCGGTGCAGCAGACTGCCGGTGACGGGTGAGTCTCTTGTCGGAGACCGTCCGGAAGGAGAATTCCTCTCGTGCGGAGACCATAGACCACTCTCAGGGAGGAGAGTGGATGATAGAACTTGTGTCTGGGCCTATTCGTACACACACCTCCTTTTCTGTTCTGAAGCCAAGGGAGTCCATGTTATGTTCTAAATAAAGGAGTGTTGGACTTTGACGGTGTGTGGCTCAATTTCTGGCGGACAAGGTTAAAGGAGACTCTTGGAGGGAGGATCCGATGCCCAGCACAGACCCAAAGGTAATAAGAGACATTGCTGAGACCACATACACAACTGTGGTGGAAGCCTGGCGTAGCTCAACCCTCTCCCTCCCCTATCATACCCCTAGACCAGAGACAGTGCGAGTTGGAAAACGTTAATAGAGGGGAGTGGGGAGAGGGTGTGCGCTACACATAAAGTGAAAAAAAAAAGTCAAATATTCCTTTAAATATCATACCTGGGGGGTGTCTAAAGTATGACTGTGAAGTGGCGCATGTTTCCCGTGTTTAGAACTGTCCCTGCACAAAATGACATTTCTAAAGGAAAAAAAGCCATTTAAAACTGCTTGTGGCTTTAATGTAATGTCTGGTCCCGGTAATATGGATGAAAATCTTTAAGAAAAATGGCATAGCTACCCCATCACCCCCCCCCCCCACCCCAGCCCATTACCAGCCCCTTTGGGTCTTGTATGGATATTAAGGGGAACCCCGCACACAAAATAAAAAAGGCCCTATATACTCTGAACAGCAGTATACAGGCGGTGCAAACAAGACAGGGACTGTAGGTTTGTTCTTAAGTAGAATCTGTTTGTAATTTGGAACAGGTACATTGTTTAAGTGTATCTCCAGCCAAAAAATCTATTTTTAAGCTTTTTGGAAAACATAGGGAAGGGTTATCACCCCTGTAACATTTGTTTTGCTGTCTGTGCCCCTGTTCAGAACATTTCACCTCACTTTCCGTCCCAATGACAACTGTTTTTGAAAAGTGGGGTTTTTATTGAAACAAGGATTGGTGATAAAGCATCAGTAGATAGGAGACACCTTTTTCCCATATTAACTCTTACAGGAGAGAATTTCCCTTCCTAGGGGTAGATTTCCTCTCACTTCCTGTTGTCTCCTTCCGTTTGCAAGTAGGAGTCGTTTGTAAGTTGAATGTTTGAAAGTAGGGGCCTGCCGTATATACTCTGCTGAAATTTGCCCCTTACATGTTGGTGTTGCCACAACACTGTAAGCCCTCACAGTTACTCTTGGTGGGCGCTGGAACGCCCTGCTGTGAACTATTATATCAGGAATTATATTTACATGCCATTGTTGAACAGTGGTAGGAAAAATTGGGCCTTTGGTGGTGGTGCTGGTGCCACAACACTGTAAGCCCACACAGTTACTCTTGGTGGGCGCATGAATGGGCCCTGCTGTGAATTATTAGATCAAGAATTGTAATTGCATGCCCCTGTTGAACAGGGGCTGAAAAATTGGGCCTTTGGTGGTGGTGGTGTTGCCACAACACTTTAAGCCCTCACAGTTACTCTTGGTGAGCGCAGGAATGGGCCCTGCTGTGAATTATTAGATCAATAATTGTAATTACATGCCCCTGCAGATGCCTGTTAGTGTAACACAAAAGAAAAAAAAAACACGAGCAATAAGGGGTAGCTTCAGGTGTATATTTTTCAGGAATCACACTACGCCTGCTTTAAGTGCTGCAGATGCCTGTTAGTGTAACACAAAAGAAAAAAAAACTACGAGCAATAAGGGCTAGCTTCAGGTGTATATTTTGCAGGAATCACACTACGCCTGCTTTAAGTGCTGCAGATGCCTGTTAGGGCTCTTTCAAACGGAGGGTCCGTTCAGGTCCGCCTGTCAGTTTTTTAGGCGGACCTGAACGGATGCTACATGTCCTCCTATGGAGCCACGGATGTCAGCGGTGACATGTCCGCTGACATGTCCGCTGACATACGACCCGCTCCGATCCGCAAAAGTGTGACGGAGGAAAACCCTATTTTTCCTTCCGTCTGCGGATCGGATCAGATGACAACGGACTCTACGGTCCGTCATCATCCGATCCCCCCATAGGGGAGAGCGGCGCTCTGACAGGGCGGTCCCTGCACAGTGTGCGGGAACCACCCAGTCATCCGCCGGCTCAGCGGAGATCAACGGAGCGATCCCTGCTGAGCAAGCGGAGCTTCACGGGGCGGATCATTACTGATCCGTCCTGTGTGAAAGAGCCCTTAGTGTAACACAAAAGAAAAAAAAACTACAAACAATAAGGGCTAGCTTCAGGTGTATATTTTGCAGGAATCACACTATGCCTGCTTTAAGTGCTGCAGATGCCTGCCTGTGTTACACAACAGGAAATCACAGAAATAAGGGCTAGCTTCAGGTGTATACTGTGCAGGAGGCTTAGCAAAAATATCATTGACACTGTCCCTACCTATCCTTCTCTCTCCCTGCACACAATATCATTGACACTGTCCCTACCTATTCTTCTCTCTCCCTACACACAATATCACTAACACTGTCCCTGCCTATGTACGTCTTTCCCTGCACGCCAACACACTACACAAGGCCGCCGCGCTGGCGGCCTTTTATAGTGTGGGGCGTGTACTAAACCCCCCTGAGCTATAATTGGCCACAGGCATCCTGCCTGTGGCCAATTATGGCTCTCCTCGCTGCCGGCGCTGTGATTGGCCAAGCATGCGGGGTAACAGTGCATGCTTGGCCAATCACAGCGCCGGGATTTTTGGCCGTTCGCGTCACTCGAATTTGGCACGAACGACCCAAAACGTTCGGTCTTCGTCGAACGATCGAACACACGATGTTCGAATCGAATGTATGTTCGACTCCAACGCGGAGCTCATCCCTAGTCCGCTCAGCCAATGACGTTTCGAGTGGAGACTGCAGCGATGGACATCGGATCGCCGTGGGACATTGGATTACATTGCTGGAATGTGTTTTTTATTTTTTATTTTTAATGAAGGACTTTTCCAAGGTGTCTGTGTGTTTTTTTTTACATTTTTTTTTACACTTTCTTTGTGAAATGGTAGGGGTAAAATGTACCCCTTACCAATTCACATAGGGGGGTCGGGATCTGGGGGCCCCTTTGTTAAAGGGGTCTTCCATATTCCGATAAGCCCCCTGCCGCAGACCCCCACAACCACCGGGCAAGGGTTGTGGGGATGAGGCCCTTGTCCCCATCAACATGGGGACATCCTCCCCATGTTGAGGGCATGTGGCCTGGTACAGTTCAGGAGGGGGGGTGCTCTCTTGTCCCCCCTCTTTTCCTGCAGCCTGCCAGGTTGTGTGCTTGGATAAAGGGTCTGGTATGGATTTTTGGGGGAACTCCACGTCATTTTTTTTTTACATTTGGGGTGGAGTTTCCCTTAAAATCCATACCAGACCTGAAGGGCCTGGTATGGATATTTGGGGTGGACCCCACGCATTTTTTTTTAAATTTGCGGCAGGGTTCCCCTTAATATCCATACCAGACCTGAAGGGCCTGGTAATTGAATTTGGGGGGACCCCCACGCATTTTTTATTTTTTTTATCAATGACTTTTCTATGTATTGCCGGGAGCCGACAATTCATTATAGCCGCGAGTGCAGTTTTAAATGACTTTTTTTCCTTCAGAAATTACACTTTGTGCAGGGACAGTTCTAAGCACGGGAAACAAGCGCGACTTTACAGGCATACTATACACACACCCCAGGTACGAAATTTAAAGGAATATTTCACTTTTATTGTTTCACTTTAAGCATTATTAAAATCACTGCTCCCGAAAAAACGGCCGTTTTTAAAACTTTTTTTTGCACTGATACATGTCCCCTGGGGCAGGACCCGGGTCCCCAAACACTTTTTATGACAATAACTTGCATATAAGCCTTTAAAATTAGCACTTTAGATTTCTCACATAGACTTTTACAGGGTGTTCCGCGGCTTTTCGAATTTGCCGCGAACACCCCAAATTGTTCGCTGCCCGGCGAACATGTGAACAGGCAATGTTCGAACTCGAAGCTCATCCCTACTCACCAACAATATATTGCCAAAAGTATTGGGCCACCCCTCCAAATCATTTGGTGGAAGGGGGATTATAGTGTGTTTTTTTTTTTTCAGGGCTTGGGCTTGGCCTTTTAGTTCCAGTGAAGGGACCTTCTAAGGCGTCAGCATACCAAGACATTTTGAACAATTTCATGCTCCCAACTTTGTGGGAATAGTTTGGGGAGGGCCCCTTCCTGTTCCAACATGACTGAGCACCAGTGCACAAAGCAAGGTCCATAAAGACATGGATGAGCGACTACAAGCCAGGCCTTCTCGTCCAACACCAGTGCCTGACCTCACAAATGTGCTTCTGGAACAACGATAAACATTGCCATAAACATACTCCTAAACCTTGTGGACAGCCATCCCAAAAGAGTTGAAGCTGTTATAGCTGCAGATGGTGGACTAACTCAATATTGAACCCTACGGACTAAGATGGGGATGCCATTAAAGTTCATGTGCGTGTAAAGGCAGTCATTCTTATACTTTTGGCAATATAGTGTGTGTGTATATATTTTTATATATATATATATATATATATATATATATATATATATATATATGTAGAGGGGGTCTAAATCTAGGGGGAGCACCTGGGTGGTAGTATGATCCAGGATGTACCAATCATGAGAGGGTTTGGGCCATTTAAGTCGTGGAGGACTTTGGTAGTGTGCTGTTCTCCTTGACCTGTGGGTGGCGATGTTGAGTCGAGGTAGAACCACTGCCGTAGTGCTGCACCCTTTTTGTCCTGCTCTGGCAGTGGTACAGCGAGGCGGGGAACCTGCTGTGCCGGCTGGGGGGAGGGCATAAAGGGGGGTAGACGCCCTCGCCAGGAGGTTTTTCTGCTATCCCGCGCCCAGGCACCCTTGGCCTGGGTGCCGGCGGTCCGGAGTTCCGGCCCAGGTGCCCATGGCCTGGTCGGAGCAGTGTTGTCGTCCATCTCAGGCACCTTAAGCCTGGGGTGAGGTACTACACTGGAGGCCTGGGGTCCAGTGACTTTGACTGGGCTCCGCAAGGGTGGATGAGTCTGAGGGACCCTGAGGTGGATGGGGCCCGTATCTGAGGAGAGGAGGCCAGAGAGGTTACCCTTCTGAAGAGCACGGAGCAGCATCAACCCGGTGACAGAGGGGCCTCTGGTAACTCCCTTGGAGGGACATATTCCCCCTGACAGGGGCTGCAACGCAGCAAAGGTACTCCAGTTCATGTTCTCTAGAGTCGCTGGTAGAGACTCCGAATATTCAAGTTCTCTCTCAAGCCGATGGCTGTAGCAACCGCTTGTGAAACCACAGTGGTTTAGTTTGATTGTTAGGACTGTGCCTCGACCTGCTCACCCCACCGTATTGAACTGTTTTATGGGTCCCAACCAGTCGGCTGACAAAGGACTGTTTATTAGTGTGCTACTATAAACAAGTGTTGGACCCTTATCGGTGTGTGGTACTCTGGTTAATGGGAGCGAAGGGAAGTGTCAGCACAACAGACTTGGCTTTTAAAGAAACACACAGGCCCGAGGAGAACAACAGGTACTGGCCTTCACCTCACCCGCTGCAGTGGGGAGGACATGGGCCGTGGCGCATCTCACTCTTGCATACAAGATACCCCTAGACAAGAGCTATCGGATAACCGATTCACGAGAGAAGGGAGTGAGGCCGCTACATATATATATATATTGATTGGAATATTGGGGAATTTATTAGCTCAATGGTAATGAGTAACAGTGAATTAAGTCCACTTCAGCAACTCTTCTTTTATTAAAAAAACATGGAAAACTTTACAAGACACATCAGTTGTCCACACAGGGGTTTCCACCATCACTGCAAATTGTTGAACAAAATCCTATTGCCATATGGCTGCTTCAGGCCTCAAGCCTAGGCCTTAGGTTTGATCTTCAGACCAACGCACACAGTTCCTTAAACTCAAGCTGTCTCATTGATTACTCTCAATTAGCTCTTTGCTGCTCTGTCACTGTCTCAGCCTACCTAATGCAGACATACACGCTCTGGCTGCCCAGTGCAACCTCTCCGATTCCTGGAGAGTAATAGTCCTCCCAAATCCTGTGCACAGATCTCCTGTCTCTGTTGGGTGGCTCCCCAAACTACTATTGTGTCCTAGATCACAATAGGTGTAGACACCTGCACACTCAGCCTTCTGGTTTCTGGTAAAATGTGGACAGAGATTTGGAGAAGCACTTAGAAGTCTTTGAGCTCAAGACCCAGAATTAAAAAACTTGGAGAAAGATAACAACCTATCTTTCACCACTCAAAACTGACATTCTGGAGCAATTTAAAGTGTAATCTTGATAACCTTGTTTGCATTTCTCCTATGCTTTCACAACATCAGGGCCTCGCATTGCCACATTATGTATTTATATAAATCCAAAACTGGTTTAAGGCACTCACGGGTCTTGCAGAGGAGGTACTTCAAAAACAGCAGTGTGTTTATTGTAAACATTTTGATAAAGCTCAGTCCATCCTTATATATACAGTCATGGCCAAAAATATTGCCACACCTGCATTTCTGTCAGATAATGCGCCACTTTGCCCAGAAAATTGTTGCAATTAAAAATGTGTAGGAATTTTTATATTTATTTATTTTGTTTGTATTGGTATGACACAGAAAAGTGTTGAAACAAAAAGCCAAATCAGACACATTCCATGTAAAACACCAAAAATGGACTGAACAAAATTATTGGCACCTTCTCAAAATTGTAAGAAATAATTGCATTCCAAGTTTGTGATTAGGGATGAGCCGAACACCCCCAGGTTCGGTTCACACCAGAAAATTTGTTCGAACACCGTTAAAGTCTGAGGGAGGAGGCATGACCTGGACGGAGACCGAGATGGCAGCATAAGCTGAGAGCTCCTGCGATCCGGGGAACAAATTTTGCCTTTTAGGGGAGCCTACATCTCTGAAACACCATGAACAGATCTACCCGGAGCTCCTCTACATCCCGGGCGGCCACCGACTCAGGTACACAGCTAAGCGGCAACATCCCAGAGATATTTTGGACCCAACGCATGGCTGCACTTGCGGCCTCACAGGCCCAGACCCTGAGCTCGCCTAGCCTGGAACCAACGATGTCCACAATGGGAGGGAAGGGCCCAAGCCCAGGACACGCTCATCCCCCTAGCCTGTTCGACCTTGAAACAGTGGCAGCGGACATTAAGAACACGGTTACAGCGGCGATGGCGAATCTCAAAGCGGAAATTCAAGCCGTAGCCCACCGCATTGACAGCGTGGAACAAACCACTCAGACACACACGGCCGCCATCCGCCAGGTCCAAACCATCTACAACTCCCAGCTTCCTCATCTCTTGGACCGCCACAGCCGAGTCGAGGATCTCGACAATCGAGGCCAGAGACACAACATACGTGTCCGGGGACTCCCGGAGAGCATAGACACGGGTTCCCTCCAACAGACTATTAGCGCCATATTTAATGATTTAATTCCCCGCCCGGCGGATTCTCCCGTTGAAATGGAGAGAGCACATCGCGCCTTACGCCCTCAACCCCGGGACAACGAACCACCCAGAGATGTTATTTGTTGCGTGGTGAACTACCCACTCAAGGAGGAGATCCTCCGTAAAGCTAGGGAATGGGGCCATATTCTTTACAATGGTTCCGACATAAAACTTTTCCAGGACTTGTCGCAGATAACGCTGCAAAACAGGAGAGCTCTGTGCCGTCTGCTGGAGGCCCTGCGTGCCAGGAATATACAATACCGCTGGAAGTTCCCTTTTGGGCTGTCGGCCTCTGCTAGGGGCCCCTCTGCTCTACGGAAGACTTGCTAGGCTTCTGTGAGCAACTTGATCTCCCGCACGTCGAGCTTCCGGACTGGTATGCGTTCTATTTCCCTGCGGAACCATGGCTCCCGGTGTCTCTTAACCCGTCACCGAAGGCCCAACGCCACAGATCCCGCAGAAACAGAGGTGACCAGGCTTCTCCAGGTGCCCATGCGTCACGTCGAGACCTCTACCAACACGGTCCGGGCTCCCCCTCCACTCCTGCTAGGAGACGGGACCGACTGGATGCTTGACTCCTCCGCTTTACCGCTACCGCTGCCATGGACTGCCGTTTGTGAGTTGCCTTCTTTTGCCTCCCCTCGCCCTCCCCCCATTTTTTTGGGGCTTTTCCGCCTCTGTGTCCTCTTTACCCTCCCCTAGGCCCTGCGCAGTCACCGGATGATTCGACAGTCGCAGGTCTCATCTGAAGTCACTTGGGAAGTAGAGGCCGGGACATGAAACTAGGCTGGATACCAAGATGGACTTATCTTCAGAGGTCTACACTTCTCATCCCTTTAGATCATCTCCAGCAGCTGTTTCCACAGATGCACCAGCATAGCCGGCACCTGGACTTGTTGATGAAGCCTGCGCTCACTGGAGGTAACGCATTCTGCTTTCTACACACAACATGCAGTCTTTACTTATACCTCATACCCTGCTTGCTGGACACTACATTCTCACGGATCACTGAGCTACCAACCCAGGATCTCTCTACAGAACTCTTTCCCTCAGAGGTAACAGCTTTTGTGGACTTCATGCTTTTCCTCTAGTGGGGTCTTGGTCAGGTTTGAGCCACCCTCTTCTCGCTGCACCCTATCCACTCGAGTCTGCTATCCTGGGCGTCCGGACGCTCATTCGAGTTGCAGGGGGGGGGGAAGTTATAGGGGGGTAGGAACAAGTTTTGTGTGTTTTTCATTTATTTATTTTTTGCCCTACCTCCTTGTCTTCATTTTTTGTTGCAAAGGGCAGATAGGACAGTGCCGGTCCATGGCAGAACTTTAGAATTGTATTACTCTGATTGTTTACAATCTGTTACTATGTTACTGTTTTGGCAAGCTCTCACTCTTAATGTTTAAACTTTAGAGCTCTCACACTTTGGAAATATTGTTCATTGTTTCCCACAAGTGGTAGGCTCCCCATCCCAATAACATTTTATATTGATATGCTTTCTTTCGTTCCCTGGTTCGCAACCAACCTGTGGTTGTCGTCCATTCTATTGTCCCCACACAACAGTCCTTTTGGGATGTTTGCTGACCTCCCAGGCTCTTCCCCTTTTAAGGTGGTCCAGATAGTCTGAATCCACCTCTGGTTGTGTACTATATACCCCTCTCCACTCT
This sequence comes from Rana muscosa, assembly GCA_029206835.1. NCBI lineage: Eukaryota > Metazoa > Chordata > Amphibia > Anura > Ranidae > Rana > Rana muscosa. The sequence goes on along the minus strand of CM055118.1, from coordinate 360,183,965 downwards.
CCTTTTCTGTTTTCTCTGCTGCACCCCCTCCCCCATTCCCCTCTTTTTTAAATTTTTATTTTTGTTGGATCCGCGCCCACCCCTCCAGCTGAATCCCCTACCGCCTAGCTGACAACCATACGCTACACCTCCTAAATCAGTAATCCTAACACATACACCTTTTCAGATTTAATACGAAACATTCTACTACTATGTCTCCCCTAACGCTGAAATGCCTATCCCTCAATGTCAAAGGCCTGAACGTGCCGGAAAAATGATCCCAAGTTTTGACTTCCCTATCCAAGCACAAGGCACATTTCATTTTCCTCCAAGAGACCCATTTCCGCACGGACGCCATCCCCAGATTATCTAATCATATATACCATACAGACATTCATGCCACAAACCCTGACTCCAAGACTAAGGGAGTCTCTATACTGATCTCCAAACATGCCAATTTCCAACTAACCGACTCTCTTATAGACCCAGAAGGCATATATATTTTTCTTAAGGGCTCCTACGCCTCAAAACCGATCACACTGGCTAATCTGTATTGTCCTAACGACCATCAGGTTTCTTTTTTCAGAAAAGTTTGCGACCTCTTGGCCTCCTTCCAGTCAGGTGTTGTACTTTTGGGAGGTGACTTTAATGTTCCCCTTAACCCTTTACTTGACGCCTCCACAGGTACTTCTACATTGACGTACAAAGCGTTACGCCAGATAAAATTGCAGTTCCAATCCTTGGCTTTACACGATACCTGGCGCACCTTATTCCCCTCGGATAAATATTGCACCTTCTTCTCAGCCCCAACATCACAAATACTCCAGGATTGATTACTTCTTTCTATCCCAATCAGATCTGCCTTTCCTACAGCAGTCTACGATAGAACCAATGTTTTTGTCTGATCATCACCCGATCACAGTTACATTGTCCTTCCCTGAAACATACTCTAGAACTAAGACTTGGCGCCTGAACTCCTCCCTCCTTAAAGACCCTTTAGCGATAGACCACATCCGTACGCGTCTTCAGCAATACTTCCTGGAAAACTCGACTCCGGAAGTCTCCCCAATTTCCCTTTGGGAAGCCAATAAATGCGTTATCCGGGGTGAGTTGATTGCCCTGGCTACTAAAGCTAAGAGACAACAGCAAGAACATATAAACGCTCTCATAGGGACAATTAAATCCCTGGAAACATCCCATAAACAGACTGGGGCGAAGAACACTTTACAGGACTTAACTCACACTCGTGCCCTGCTTCTAGATGAGCTGGGTAGGGGAACTAAACAACGATACATTCTTGGTCAGAGGATTTTCTATGAACAGGGTAATTTATGTGGGTGACTGCTAGCGCGCTCAGTCCAAAACTCAAAACTATCCTCTACTATCCACCATGTTCGCAGCCTTCGGGGAGCTCTTCTGGTCCAGAACGAGGACATATCCAAAGAATTTGAGAGCTTTTACTCTAAATTATACAATTTACAACCTAGTAGTCCGACCCAGAAAACGGCTAAATCACGTCTTAGACTCATTAAAGACTTTCTTTCCCAGTATAGCCCTGCACCAATTGCTACCCAACATGCACTTGACCTGGAGAAACCCATAGAATCGGTAGAATTGGAGATGGCTATGAAACAAATGAAATCGGGCAAGATGGTTTGTCCCTCCAGTACTATAAATCTTTCATCAATGTCCTTGCTTGCAAACTCATAGCCACTTTCAATGCCTTGTCGAATCCCCAGGTCAAGCCAGACAGAATGTTAGCCGCCCATATTGCCGTTATACCTAAGGAAGGGAAGGACCCCTCGCTAGTTGCTAATTACAGGCCGATATCCCTTTTGAATGTCGACATTAAGTTGTACGCAAAAATTTTGGCTAGCAGAATGATTCCCTTAGTGCCTGGCTTGTATCCCTTGATCAGGTGGGCTTTGTCCCTGGCCGTGAGGCTAGGGACAACACCATCCGGACATTGAATTTACATCACTGGCTCACGTCTTCCAAGTCACAAGGTTTCTTTCTCTCACTCGATGCTGAGAAGGCGTTCGACAGGGTGGCCTGGGACTATATGCGAGAGGTTCTCCTGGCCATTGGCTTGGGTTCCCGTATGCTATCATACATAATGGCCCTGTACTCGGGCCCCTCCGCAGCGGTAAGGGTCAATGGTCACCTGTCGAGCGCCTTCCCCATGAGCAATGGTACGTGACAGGGTTGCCCACTTTCGCCCCTGATATACATTCTCACTCTGGAACCCTTCCTGAACAGGTTGAGAGGTAATCCGGGCATTCATGGACTCACAGTTAAAGATAGGGAGTTCAAGGTGGCAGCCTTTGCGGACGATATACTACTCTCTCTTAGGGATGAGCTCGGTGTTCGACATAAGTTCGACTCGAACATCGGCTGTTCGACCGTTTGGCGAACATCGAACGATTTGGGCCGTTCGCGCCAAATTCGAGTGACGCGAATGGCCCACAATACACTGCGCCATCGCAGTGCAATCCCGGCGCTGTGATTGGCCAAGCATGCACTGTGACCCCGCATGCTTGGCCAATTACAGCGCCGGCAGCTAGGAGAGCCATAATTGGCCACAGGCAGCTTGCCTGTGGCCAATTATAGCTCAGGGGTTTTAGCACACGCCCCACACTATAAAATGCCGCCAGCGCGGCGGCCTTGTGTAGTGTGTTCCGGCGCAGGGAAAGAGTTACATAGGCAGGGACAGTGTCAGTGCTATTTATACCTCAAACTTGTGTGTAGGGAGAGAGAAGGATAGGCAGGGAGAGTGTCGGTGTCATATTCTTTGCTAAACCTTGTGTGCAGGGAGAGAGAAGGATAGGCAGGGGACAGTGTCAATGTCACATTATTTGCTAAACCTTGTGTGCAGGGAGAGAGAAGGATAGGCAGGGAGAGTGTCAGTGTCATATACTTTGATAAACCTTGTGTGCAGGGAGAGAGAAGGATAGGCAGGGGACAGTGTCAGTGTCATATTCTTTGCTAAACCTTGTGTGCAGGGAGAGAGAAGGATAGGCAGGTGACAGTGTCAGTGTCACATTCTAGGCTAAACCTTGTGTGCAGGGAGAGAGAAGGATAGGCAGGGAGAGTGTCAGTGTCATACTTTGATAAACCTTGTGTGCAGGGAGAGAGAAGGATAGGCAGGGGACAGTGTCAGTGTCATATTCTTTGCTAAACCTTGTGTGCAGGGAGAGAGAAGGATAGACAGGGAGAGTGTCAGTGTCATATACTTTGATAAACCTTGTGTGCAGGGAGAGAGAAGGATAGGCAGGGGACAGTGTCAGTGTCATTGTTGCTAAGCCTCCTGCACATTATACACCTGAAGTTAGCCCGTATTGCTGCTTTTTCCTGGTGTGTTACACCAACAGGCATTTACAGCACTTACAGCGGGCGGAGTGTGCCTCCTGATCATATTACACCTGAAGTTAGCCTGTATTGCTGCTTTTAACTGGTGTGTTACACCAACAGGCATTTGCAGCACTTACAGCGGGCGGAGTGTGCCTCCTGATCATATTACACCTGAAGTTAGCCTGTATTGCTGCTTTTTCCTGGTGTGTTAAACCAACAGGCATTTGCGGCACTTACAGCGGGCGGTTTGTGCCTCCTGATCATATTACACCTGAAGTTAGCCTGTATTGCTGCTTTTTCCTGGTGTGTTACACCAACAGGCATTTGCGGCACTTACAGCGGGTGGAGTGTGCCTCCTGATCATATTACACCTGAAGTTAGCCTGTATTGCTGCTTTTTCCTGGTGTGTTACACCAACAGGCATTTGCGGCACTTACAGCGGGCGGAGTGTGCCTCCTGATCATATTACACCTGAAGTTAGCCTGTATTGCTGCTTTTTCCTGGTGTGTTACACCAACAGGCATTTGCGGCACTTACAGCAGGCGGAGTGTGCCTCCTGATCATATTACACCTGAACTTAGCCTGTATTGCTGCTTTTTCCTGGTGTGTTACACCAACAGGCATTTGCGGCACTTACAGCGGGCGGAGTGTGCCTCCTGATCATATTACACCTGAAGTTAGCCTGTATTGCTGCTTTTTCCTGGTGTGTTACACCAACAGGCATTTGCGGCACTTACAGCGGGTGGAGTGTGCCTCCTGATCATATTACACCTGAAGTTAGCCTGTATTGCTGCTTTTTCCTGGTGTGTTACACCAACAGGCATTTGCGGCACTTACAGCGGGCGGAGTGTGCCTCCTGATCATATTACACCTGAAGTTAGCCTGTATTGCTGCTTTTTCCTGGTGTGTTACACCAACAGGCATTTGCGGCACTTACAGCAGGCGGAGTGTGCCTCCTGATCATATTACACCTGAACTTAGCCTGTATTGCTGCTTTTTCCTGGTGTGTTACACCAACAGGCATTTGCGGCACTTACAGCGGGCGGAGTGTGCCTCCTGATCATATTACACCTGAAGTTAGCCTGTATTGCTGCTTTTTCCTGGTGTGTTACACCAACAGGCATTTGCGGCACTTACAGTGGGCGGAGTGTGCCTCCTGATCATATTACACCTGAAGTTAGCCTGTATTGCTGCTGTTTCCTGGTGTGTTACACCAACAGGCATTTTCAGCACCTACAGCAGGCGTAGTGTGATTCCTGCAAAATATACTCCTGAAGCTAGGCCTTATTGCTGGTTTTCCCATTTCCCTGCAGGCCATTAGAATGTCTGGAAGGCAAACAAGGAGAGGCAGACAGTCAGGAGCCAATAAAAGAGGGCAAGCAGGCTCTGTGTCTAGAGACAACAGTACTGGTCGTGGACGCGGTGCATCGCCATCAGCACGTGGCCATGGGACACGCTTGTCCTTCTTTTCGGCTGCTGGACGTGTTGAGCTGCATCATGCTGAAGACTTGGTAGAGTGGATGACCAAGCCCTCCTCATCCTCCTCATCCTCTCTCACCCAGGCTCAGGGTACTGGCAAAGCAGCTGCCAAAGCGTCCTCTTCCCTGGTATCAATGTCATCATCAGTCACTCCTTCCCTAGACCAACCATGTCCTCCTGAGGAGTCCCCCGAACTGTTTGAGCACAGTGTTGGGTACATGCTCCAGGAGGATGCCCAGCGTTTCGAAGGGTCTGATGATGATACCCAGCTAGAGGAAGGCAGTAGCGTGAGAGCAGAGAGAGGGGATGCTCAAGAAGGACACCAATCTGGCAGTCATGTTCCAGCAGCTGCAGCATACTGCCAGAGTGGCTCCAGTGATGAGGAGGGAGGGGATGATGAGGTCACTGACTCCACGTGGGTGCCTAATAGGAGAGAGGAGGAGGAGGAGGAGGATGAGGAGGAGGCACATCTCCAATGAGGCAGGATGCCCTCGGGGGGCCAGCGTAAGGGCAGCACACCGACGGAATCACACCGCAGAGCTCCGCCTGTGCAGGGCGCTGCCTCTGCCCGTTATTCCAAAAGTTCTTTGGTGTGGGCCTTTTTTAAGTCGAGTGCATCAGATCGCACAGCTGCTGTTTGCAACATATGTCTCAAGCGTATATCGCGTGGCCAAAACATCACCCGCTTGGGCACCACATGCTTGACCAGACATATGTTGACCTGCCATGCAGCTCGTTGGCAAGCCTACCTTAAAGACCCACACCAAAGAACAAAGCGTACCTCTCCTTGCACCACATCAGCTGGGATCTCCAACCCCACTATACCTTCAGTCCTCTCGGAAACCTGCACTGAGAGGAATGAAGGTGTAGAATTAGGTGTGTCAGAGCCAAGTACTTGCGGGCACTCTGCTAGTAGTACACCGATGTCCGATTCTAGCAGGCAAATTTCCCTGCCCCAGCTGCTGGACCGTCTAAAGAAGTTCACTCCCAGCCATCCACATGCCCAGCGGTTGAATGCTAGCTTGGCTAAATTGCTAGCGCTTCAACTGCTGCCTTTTCAGTTGGTAGACTCGGCCCCCTTCCGTGAGTTTGTGCAATGTGCGGTTCCTCAGTGGCAGGTTCCCAAACGCCACTTTTTCTCGTGGAAGGCGATTCCGGCTCTCTACCGGCATGTGGAAGGCAATGTCTTGGCCTTGCTGGACAGGGCGGTCAGCGGTAAGGTGCATATTACCGCTGACTCATGGTCCAGCAGGCATGGACAGGGACGTTACCTTTCTTTCACGGCCCATTGGGTCACTCTTTTGGCAGCTGGGAAGGATGCAGGACAAGGTGCAGTAGTGTTGGAGGTTGTTCCACTGCCACGCCTCCAAAATGCTACTACTGGTTGTGACACACCTCTGTCCTCCACCCCCTCCTCTTCTTCTTCCTCCATGGCCTCTTCCTGTGCTTTATCCTCGGAACCAGCGGTGCTCCGTAGGCGTTCAAGGGGCTACGCAAGTACGCAGGCAAAAAGATGCCATGCCGTGCTTGCGCTGGTGTGTTTGGGGGTCAGGAGCCACACTGGGGCAGAGGTTCTGTACGCTCTGCAGGGGCAGGCCGAGAGGTGGTTGATGCCACGCCAGCTTAAGCCAGGAATGGTAGTTTGCGACAATGGCACCAACCTCCTCTCCGCTCTCCGACAGGGACAACTGACCCATGTGCTCTGTGTGACTCACGTCCTTAACCTGGTGGTGCAGCGGTTCTTGGGCAGGTACCCGGGCTTACAGGATGTCCTGAGGCAGGCCAGGAAAGTCTGTGTGCATTTCCACAGATCTTATAATGCCAGTGCTCGCCTGGCTGGGCTGCAAAAGGAGTTGAACCTGCCCAAGAACCGCCTTATATGTGACATGCCCACCAGGTGGAACTCAGCGTTGGCCATGCTGCAGCGGCTGCACACGCAGCAGAGGGCAATCAATGAGTACCTGTGCGACTACGGCACCAGGACAGGGTCAGGGGAGCTCAGGTTTTTTTCACCACGCCAGTGGGGCATGATCAGGGATGCATGCACTGTCCTGGCACCATTTGAGGAGGCCATGAGGATGGTGAGCAGTGACAGTGCATGCATCAGTGACACTGTACCTCTTGTCCACCTGTTGGAACATACGCTGCGTGGAATAATGGACAGGGCACTTGAGGCAGAACAGAGGCAGGAATAGGAGGACTTCCTTGCCTCTGAAGGCCCCCTTTACCCAGACAGTGTTCCTTCTGTCCCACCCATCGCACAGGAAGAAGAGGAGGAGGAGGAGGATTGTGTCAGCATGGAGGTGGAGCCTGGCACTCAGCATCATCAGCAGCAGTCTTTTAGGGATGATTTACAGTCCCAAGAAACCAGTGGACTTGTACGTGGCTGGGAGGAGGTGGCTGCGGATCATGTCGTCCTTAGTGACCCAGAGGACTCCGGACCAAATGCCTCAGCTAACCTATGCTGCATGGCCTCCCTGATCCTGCAAAGTCTGCGGAAGGATCCTCGTATTCTTCGGATCAAGGAGAGGGACCATTACTGGCTGGCCACTCTCCTTGATCCACGGTATAAGGGTAAGGTTGCGGACCTTATCTTACCGTCGCAGAGGGAGCAGAGGATGAAACAACTCCGGGAGGCCTTGCAGAAAGGTCTGTGCAACGCGTTCCCAGAGACTGGGAGGTTACAAACTCCTGGTCCTGGACAATGAGTTGCTGAGGCTTCGGTCAGTCAAAGAAGGAGCGGTGGGGAAGGTGGCCGTCTGACCGATGCGTTCAGACAATTCTTTAGTCCGCAGCCCCAAGGTATGATCGGTTCCAGCAACCATCACCAGCGTCTGATATACATGGTGCAGGAATACCTAGGGGCAAGGTCAGACTTGGACACCTTCTCCACCGAAAATCCTCTGGCTTACTGGGTCTTGAGGATGGATCACTGGCCAGAGCTTGCACAGTATGCAATTGAGCTGCTGGCCTGTCCTGCATCCAGCGTTCTTTCAGAACGCACATTCAGTGCTTCTGGAGGATTTGTCACGGATCACAGGGTGCGCCTGTCCACCGACTCTGTTGATCGACTGACCTTCATAAAGATGAACCAGTCTTGGATCACCACCAGCTACCAAACACCTGAAGCTGATATAACAGACTAATTTATTTTCAAATGTCACATCCCTTCAAGACTGATGCTGATGCTGAGAGACTGTCCTGTTATGTTGACTGACTATCCTCCTCCTCCTCAATGATCCGATTGATGATGATAGCTTGGAAGAACATTTTTGTTTCTGGGTGCCAAAGGCTAAGGCCCAATTTTTCAGCCCCTGTTTAACAGGGGCATGTAATTACAATTTTTTATGCAATGCTTTGCAGCATGGCTCATTCCTGCACTCCAACTAGAGTATCTGGGAGAGGTTGCAGTGTCGTGGCACCAGCACCAGTGGCTAAGGCCCAATTTTTCAGCCCCTGTTTAACAGGGGCATGTAATTACAATTTTTTATGCAATGCTTTGCAGCATGGCTCATTCCTGCACTCCAACTAGAGTATCTGGGAGAGGTTGCAGTGTCGTGGCACCAGCACCAGTGGCTAAGGCCCAATTTTTCAGCCCCTGTTTAACAGGGGCGTGTAATTACAATTTTTGATGCAATACTTTGCAACAGGGCTCATTGCTGTGCTCCAAGTACAGTATCTGTGAGGGGTTGAAGTGTTGTGGCACCAGTGCCTAAGGCCCAATTTTTCTGCCCATGTTTAACAGGGGCATGTAATTACAATTCTTGATCTAATAATTCACAGCAGGGCCCATTCCTGCGCCCACCAAGAGTAACTGTGGGGCCTTACAGTGTTGTGTCAACACCACCACCACCACCACCAAAGGCCCAATTTTTCAGCCCCTGTTCAACAGGGGCATGCAATTACAATTCTTGATCTAATAATTCACAGCAGGGCCCATTCCTGCGCCCACCAAGAGTAACTGTGAGGCCTTACAGTGTTGTGTCAACACCACCACCACCACCACCAAAGGCCCAATTTTTCAGCCCCTGTTCAACAGGGGCATGCAATTACAATTCTTGATCTAATAATTCACAGCAGGGCCCATTCCTGCGCCCACCAAGAGTAACTGTGAGGCCTTACAGTGTTGTGTCAATACCACCACCACTAAAGGCCCAATTTTTCAGCCCCTGTTCAACAGGGGCATGCAATTACAATTCTTGATCTAATAATTCACAGCAGGGCCCATTCATGCGCCCACCAAGAGTAATTGTGAGGGCTCACAGTGTTGTGGCAACACCAACATGTAAGGGGCAAATTTCAGCTGAGTATATACGGCAGGCCCCTACTTTCAAACATCCAACTTACAAACGACTCCTCCTTGCAAACGGAAGGATACAACAGGAAGTGAGAGGAAATCTACCCCTAGGAAGGCAAATTCTCTCCTGTAAGAGTTAATATGGGAAAAAAAGTGTCTCCTCTCCACTGATGCTTTATCACCAATTCTTGTTTCAATAAAAACCCCAAATTTTCAAAAAACATTTGTCATTAGGACGGAAAGTGAGGTGAACTGTTCTGAACAGGTGCACACTGCACAGACAGCAAAACAAATGTTACAGGGGTGATAACCCTTCCCTATGTTTTCCAAAAAGCTTAAAAATAGATTTCTTGGCTGGAGCTACACTTAAACAATGTACCTGTTCAAAATTACAAACAGATTCTACATAAGAACAAACCTACAGTCCCTGTCTTGTATGCACCGCCTGTATACGGCTGTTCAGAGTATATAGGGCCTTTTTTATTTTGTGTGCGGGGTTCCCCTTAATATCCATACAAGACCCAAAGGGGCTGGTAATGGGCTGGGGTGGGGGGGGGGTGATGGGGTAGCTATGCCATTTTTCTTAAAGATTTTCATCCATATTACCGGGACCAGACATTACATTAAAGCCGCAAGCAGTTTTAAATGGCTTTTTTTCCTTTAGAAATGTAATTTTGTGCAGGGACAGTTCTAAACACGGGAAACACGTGGCACTTCACAGGCATACTTTAGACACCCCCCAGGTACGATATTTAAAGGAATATTTGACTTTTTTTTTTTCACTTTATGCATCATTAAAATGACTGCTCCCAAAAAACGGACGTTTTTAAAACTTTTTTGGGGATTGATACATGTCCCCTGGTGCAGAACCCGGGTTCCCAAACCCTTTTTAGGACAATAACATGCATAATAGTCGTTATAATTAGCACTTTAGATTTTGAACGTTCGCATCCATTGTATTAAATAGGGTTCGAAAGTTCGTGCGAACTTTCGGTCCGTTCGCGGGTTCTGGTGCGAACCGAACCCGGGGGTGTTCGGCTCATCACTACTCTCTCTAAGGGCACCCAGGATTTCCCTACCCAATCTCCTTAAAGACTTGGAGACATTCGGGACCTTATCGAATCTTAAAATAAACCACACGAAATCACATGCCTTGAATGTTACCCTTCCTCCCCAGGAAGTTGTGCATGCATGCCACCTAACTAGGGTCGCAGACTGGAATATTCATGGCTTTAAAAAATCATGGGTTTTCCTAGAAAAAGCTTTTTCGTCTAGACCCTTGCACCTCCTCCCATAGTTATCACCAAAGAATTGTCCGTGGTCTCTCTCGTCACACCCGCTCATTAACCCTACGCTTAGAGCGTTCAGAAAGGCCTCACTGGGAGGGTCGCTAGCCCCCCTTCCGAGTCCTCTGACCACATTAAGAGGGAACCCTGATTTTCCTCTGGGAGACTCTGCTGCCTTTTTGCAAGATGAGTGGCCATTTGAGGAAGTGCTCGCCCTTTAGTTTTACTCTAAAGAGCTTCCTATATCCTTTGAACAGCTACAATCTATTTCTAGGACGTCCTCTTTCTCCTTTTGGGTCTATAGACAAATCAGACACTTCCTCTCCACTCATGCCCACCAGTCTCTTTGGTCCAGACAACTCACTCCCTTCAAATCCCTGTGTCACCACAAAGTTCCACAAAGACACATGATTTCTTTCCTTTACACCCTCCTTTTGGAGACCCCCGCTCAGACTCCGGCTGCCTCACTAACTTCCTGGAATCAAGATCTACAAATGCCTCTATCTACCGCAGATTGGAACACTATCCATGAATATGCTCACAAAGGCACATTAAACGTGGCCATTCAAGAGAATGGCTACAAGGTAGTTACCAGGTGGTACAGGACCCCGTCCCGTCTCCATAAATTCTCGCCGGACATCCCTGACACGTGTTGGAGATGTGGATTGGATATAGGCACCATGCTTCAGGTGTGGTGGGCCTGTGAGAGACTCCAACCCTTTTGGAGCGAGGTTCACAGTCTCATTACACATATCACTACTTACACGTTGGACTTTACCCCAGCCCAGTTTCTCTTACACCATACTTCATTATTCAAAAAAGACTACTACAAATCCTTGACCATGCATATGATCAATGCGGCTAGATTATGTATCCCTGTGCATTGGCGATCCACCCAAATCCCAACAATTCGAGAGTGGTTCGCGAGAATCTCAAAAATTAATGAGTTGGAGGAATTAATTCATGTTTCGTCAGATAGTATAGACAAATTTTCAGCTACTTGGGCATGTTGGACCCACTTCACGACCACTGACAGGTTTCACCAGAGTGCTGTCCAATGTTGATCTGTCAGGCCGGACCCGACCGGATTTGCGGTTGGCGGGGTGGGGTGGGTGCGGATCCATCTAGCCTCCCCTGTTTATGCCCTCTTAGAGATTTTACCCTTCCCCTACCGCTTTCCCTCTGTGTCCCCCCCTTTTTTTTTCCCTCTTCTTTCTTCTTTCTTTTTCTCTCTCTCTTTTCTTTTCTTTGGCTCCTTCTCCCTCTCTCTAGCCCTGTACCCCTTTTTTATTTTCTTCCCCGTACTCAATGTTCAAAGAGGTACCTCTCATTTGTGAGCACTTTGTTATACACAGGTTACGCCACGCCCTGTACTCTATTTGAGTCGGACCTGGTACGCTCCTTCCTTCCCTTGATTATATTGAGGGGGGGGGGAGTATGGGGGGGAAGAAAATGTGCCCCTCTGCCCTCCTAAGCTACTTTACATGTATGTCTGCAGATTAGGTCGAATAATCCCGATTGTGATATTGTTACTGTATCTTATATTTGGTACCTTCTATAATACTTTGTTTTTTTGCTGTCATGTCTTCTTTATTTTGACATGTATGTTTATTTATTTTTTACTATGTGCTTAATAAAAACCTTTTTGTGAAAAAAAAAAAGTCTATGGGACACGAACATGACATGAAATGAAAAGTGCTAATTTTAAAGGTTAATATGCAAGTTATTGTCATAAAAAGTGTTTGGGGACCCGGGTCCTGCCCCAGGGGACATGTATCAATGCAAAAAAAAGTTTTAAAAACTGCAGTTTTTTCGGGAGAAGTGTTTTTAATAATGCTTACAGTAAAACAATAAAAGTGAAATTTTGTACCTGGGGTGTGTGTATAGTATGCCTGTAAAGTAGCGCATGTTTCCCATGTTTATAACTGTCCCTGCACAAAATGTAATTTCTAAAGGAAAAAGAGTAATTTAAAACTCCAGATCAATACAGACCGAATTCATTGAAACAAACGTCAGGGGTCCCCCCCACAGTCAATTACCAGGCCCTTTGGGTCTGGTATGAATATTAAGGGGAACCCCGAACCAAAAAAAATCCAAACCAGAACCTTATCGGAGCACGCAACCTGGCAGGCCGCAGGAAAAGAGGGGGGACGAGAGAGCGCCTCCATTCCTGAACCGTACCAGGCCATATGCCCTCAACATGGGTAATTCGTCCCCATGTTGATGGGGACATGGGCCTCATCCCCACAACCCTTGTCCGGTGGTTGTGGGGGTCTGCGGGAGGGGGCTTATCGGAATCTGGAAGCCCCCTTTAACAAAGGGGACCCCCAGATTCCGGCCCCACCCCTATGTGAATTGGTAAGGGTACATTGTACCCCTACTATTTCACAAAGAAAGTTTAAAAAAATTGAAAAAAAAACCACACAGACATAGTTGGGATAAGTCCTTTATTAAAAAAAAAACAAAAAAAAAACATTCCAGGGATGTAATACAGTCTGTCCAGCGTTGTTCTCTATGTCCCGCGGCGATCCGATGTCCAGCGATGCTGCAGTCTCCACTCCACATGAAACCCCCATGACGTAATAGGGGGCGGGGTCACCCGTCCACATCATAGGGTAAGCCCCGGCTTTCCCTGCTTGCCAGGGATTACCCAATGACGTTGGCGGGTGACCCCGCCCCCTCTAACACGTCATGGGGGTTTCCAACCTTGGTTATAAAAGAACTGTCAACTAGACTTGTGCACAACGGAAAAATTCGTTCCGTTTCGGTTCGTTTCTTTCCGGTCCTGTTGATTCGTAATCATTCGTAATTTTGCTAGACGGGATTTTTCGTGTTCGGACTCATTCGTATTTTTGCAAGCGACATTTTTCGTTGAATTTTTTGTTGCTTTATAATTCGTACTTTCGGTAGAGTACGTTGTTTTTCGTTGATTCTGGACACAACTCCTACTTTCGTAACTTTTTTTGGGTTCGTTGATTCGTAATTTTCCGTGTCTCTCTCACAACGACGCTGCCTATTATGCCTAATGTGCTTCGAATGGATTTGTACTTTTCTAAATACATAGCGGTTATTTGTAACGATTCGAAATCTCGTATTTTACTTTCGTTTTTTACATGCGGCTATAGGCTCCGCCCCTGTACACCATTTTGAGAGGGTTCAGCACGGTGAGGGAGAAGCAGAGAGCAGAGCAGAGTGAGTGTTATTGTGCTTCGAATGGATTTGAAATCTCGTATTTTACTTTCGTTTTTTCATGCGGCTATAGCCTCCGCCCCTGTACACCATTTTGAGAGGGAGTTCAGCATGGTGAGGGAGAAGCAGAGAGCAGAGTGAGTGTTATTGTGCTTCGAATGGATTCGTACATTCGTAACTTTTTTCATAACGAATTATGCCGAAGACCTTCGGGCATTCGCTATTTTGCGGTATAATTTATTTCGGATTCGGTTTTATTCGTAATTGCTCTGTTCGGAAATTCGAATGCTTTCGAATGTCCGAAAGTTGCTAAATTCGGACGAATTTTGATTCGTTACGAAACGAATTGCACAAGCCTACTGTCAACACTACTTGCGCGTCATTAGCCGGGAGGCTACGGTGCAGGGAAGATGTGCGTCGTTCATCACTGGAGACTTGCCGCATTGCTGGAGATTCATGGATCTTCGCTGGACAGACTGCATTGCAATGCTGGAATGGCTTTTTTATTTTTTATTTTTAAAGGACTTTTCACAACTGTGTCTGTGTGGTTTTTAAAAAAAATTACACTTTCTTTTGTGAAATGGTAGGGGTACAATGTACCCCGTTACCAATTCACATAGGGGGAGCTGGAACCTGGGGGTCCCCTTTGTTAAAGGGGGCTTCCAGATTCTGATACGGTTCAGGAGGGGGGCGCTCTCTCGTCTCCCCCTCTTTTCCTGCGGCCTGCAAGGTTGCGTGCTCGGATAAAGGTCTGGTATGGATTTTTGGGGGGACCCCAAGCCATTTTTTTTTTATTCTGGTGCCGAGTTCCCCTTAATATCCATACCAGACCTAAAGGGCCTGTTAATGGAATTTTGGGGTACCCCCTTGCATTTTTTTTATTATTTTTCAATGACTTTCAATGACTTCTCTCTGTATTGCCGGGACCCGACAATTCATTATAGCCACGAGTGAGTTTTAAATGACTTTTTTTCCCTCAGAAATGACATTTTGTGCAAAGAACGTTCTAAGCACAGGAAACCTTTGCTACTTTACAGGCATACTTTAGAAACCCCCCAGGTACGAAATTGAAATATTTCACTTTTATTGTTTCACTTTAAGCATTATTAAAATCACTGCTCCCGAAAAAACGTTTTTAAAACTTTTTTTTGCATTGATACATGTCCCCTGGGGCAGGACCCAGGATCCCAAACACTTTTTATGACAATAACTTGCATATTTGACCTTTAAAATTAACACTTTAGATTTCTCCCATAGACTTTTAAAGGGTGTTCCACGGCTTTTCGAATTTGCCGCAAACACCGCAAATTGTTCGCTGTTCGCCGAATGGGCGAACAGCCAATGTTCGAGTCGAACATAAAGATCATCCCTAATTGCCAGCATATGTGCATAAGCATATCCTTAGTGTCAGAAGCATGCAAAGGTGTTATACATTGAATAACATGGCCAAAGGTAGGGGGCGTGGCCTAGCGGAGCATGTGAACAGATGCATCTCAGAGCAGTTCCGGTCTCTCCTGCAACATCCTTCACCTTCCTGGGTCGCTAATGACTAAATCACCGAACCACACAGATCACCCTGATGCCGAGAGTCCCCGCTCTGCAGTGAGCTGTGTATTTCTGGTGGATAAGCAACCGCCGGCCAAGATGAACATCACTACATGCTCCTGCCAAGATGGCCGCCGCAGCACAGCACAGCACCGCACTGTCTCACCTGCATCTACCCCCGATCTCTTTGGGGAAGCCCCTGATTCCTCTCCGCAGTCCTGCCTGGGTGTCCCGGACCCTCCACATATATCCTACCAAATATCCCTCACCGGAAATTAAGGGGACAACGCGGATGGCGCAGATGGCGTGGATGGTGGGCCTGGACCTACACTGTCAGATGTACTACATACCATTAAGGTAAATCCTATGGATCTCATGAGGATGGTGGCTAAAATTAAGAATGACTTTGCAATCATGCGGCAAGATGTACAGAAGATACGGGGTCGGGTTACTGCATTAGCGATTTGGAGGACACTGTTAACACCATACTGCCTGAACTTAGTACATATGGTGGGAAGATCACACTCCTGGAGAACAAGGTGGATGACCTTGAGAACCGCCTCCGCCAGAACAACCTGCGGTTAGTGGGTCTCCCTGAACGGGTGGAGGGGTCTGACCCAGTGGCTTTCCTAGAGAGATGGCTGGAGCAGGAGTAAAGCCGTGACCAATTATCCACGTGCTTCATGATTGAACAGGCCCACAGGCTCCCGGGTTAGCCTCTCCCAGCAGGAAATCCTCCCCGCACCAGGGTGATCCATCTGCTGAATTACAGGGACCGGGACTCCATCCTCTGTGCCGTCTGAAAGGGAGCCTCAAAATCAACAATGCAGTGGTCTCGCTATTTTCTAGATTACTCCGTGGCTGTTCCCAACCAGAGAGCCTAATTCCAGCAAATCAATCAGAAGCTATGGGAGAACTCCGTTCAATATGCCATGTTGTTTCTGGCTAACTTGCGGGTGGTCCACCAGGGGAAAACACACTTCTTCCAGTCTCCTAAGGATTCCTTGCTGTGGTGGGAATCACTGCCATGGCTTACTCAGCCCCCCACCTGAGGGGAGATGTGTTTAACCTATTGGCCTACATTTCTCTTACCAGGAACTGTGGAACTTTCAGTAACTACTTTACTGTGTGACTCGACTCGTCAATATGTATCTCTTGCAGGAGATTCTCAGGCGTTCTTCCACTAAGTTGGCATGAGCTGCTATGGGGGACAAAATTTTCAGTCCCTGTTTCCCCCTTTTTTGAACACTGGCTTTTTTGTCTTTCTTTTTTTTTGGTTTATGGGAACAGGCCATGCCCCTGCACATGGTAAAAGTTTAGGGTCTAGGCCCACTCTGTTTTTCAGGAGTTGGGCAGGGTTGTTGTTGCCTTTTTGGTAACCTTTACTTACATGTATATACAGGAGTTTTGTTGTTGTGTGTATGAAATATGGTTGGATGAATGAGAATGCACCGAAGATGTCTAACTTACGATGTGGGCCGTGATCGGAGTCTGGACGGGTCTGCCCTTCCTCCCTTTCCATGCCCCAATGATGCTGCTACTACACTATGGCTGAACATAATTGTTTGCTCATGGAATGTCCGCGGTCTGAACTCAAAGTTCAAAAGAGCTTTGATTTTTGATCGTATTAAACATTTAAAACCACATAGCTTGTGTTTACAAGAAACTCATCTGATGGGTTCAAAAATCTTAGCTTCAAAAAAACATTGGGTCTCCCATAACTATCACTCCATGTATTCCAGTTATGCCCGGGGAGTGACGATCCTGATCTGTAAAGGGTTTCCCTTTTCTTGCCATCAGGTAATCACGGATCCCAAGGGCCAGATTATCATCTTGCATACCTCTGTACATGGGGTTTAAATGTTGCTGGCCTCAGTCTACGTCCCTCCTCTGGTCACGGCTGTGGTGTTTACAGATCTGAGTACAAAGCTCTCCTCTCTACCAATTTACCCTATGCTCATTGTAGGAGATTTTAACTCAGTACTTCAACCTACCCTACATAGGTTGAAACCGTCAATGCCTGAATCTAAGTTGTTTCTCAAATGGTCTGAAGCCTATGGATATGTAGATCTTTGGCGTTGGAAATATCCTACTGATAAAACCTTTTCATGGCAATCTAAATCTTACTGTGCCCTTTCTAGGTTAGACTATGCACTGACCACCAGGGATCTCCTTCCATCAGTTCGGTCTGTAGCCTACATACCCCAGACGGTGTCCGACCACTCGATAGTACAGGTAACCTTAACCTTGGGGCATAGACCCACATTTCGGGCCTGGAGACTCAGTCCCCTCTGGATCTCCACGCCTAAAATTCACAAATCCATCCTGACTGATATGCTACACCATTGGACCTCTAACTCTGACACCGCAGCTACAGGGACATTGTGGGATGCCTTTAACCTCCCTGGCGGTATTCCCGAGTCTGGCTCGGGGTGGAATTTTAGTACCATAAACGGTAACCTTGAGCCAAACTCGGGCTGCAATGCAGGATACAGGGAGAGTTACTTACCTTGTCCCCTGGATCATTCGATGTCTCCCCGCTGTGTGTGCGAGCTGTCTCCTCGCTCAATTCACACACAGTGCCGCCAAGCTCCATTCCCTGCGACGTTGCGGCGCACGGGGGCGGAGATCGGCGCCAAATTTAAAAAAGTAAAAACACAATACACATACAGTATACTGTAATCTTACAGATTAAAGTACTGTATAAAAAAATTACACATCCCCTTTGTCCCTAGTGGTCTGTCCAGTGCCCTGCATGCACTTTTATATTATAAATACAGTTTTTTTCTGCCTGGAATATGGAGATAGTCCAAAGCAACCAAAAAGTGTCCCTTTATGTCAAAAGTGGTTTTGGACCAGCTAGAAAACAGCGATAATAAATTAGAATCACTTGCAGAATTGAGCGAAATTCGTCATCAAACACTGAAAGTAATGACAGCGACAATTCTGCAACTGAGCAAATTTTTGTGTTTTTGATTTGATTATATTATTATATAATTTTTATTATTTTTATATTATTATTTGTTATAATTATTTATAGTTATTTATTATAATATAATTTATGATTTTGTGTTTTAAACTTTATCATACCTGGGATGTCTACTAGACTTTGGTTTGAACAGATTTAAGTGAGTTATTCCTAAGAATTGCAGGCCTACAATATAAAACGACAAATTTCCATGCAAAATAATTGTACCTCTTTCAGCACCAAAAATCAGACAAAATCATACCGCTGGGGAGGTTAAGGCAGTAGTACGGGGCTCCTACATATCACGTATCAAACACTACTGATCTAACGGGAGGGCCATGCAATCTGCCTTGGAACAGTCCCTCGACGCTGCTAGATCCCGACGTGTAGCAAACCCATCCTCACAATCCCGGGGGGGGGGTGTTGGCGGAGGCACATAACGCATTGCAACTGCATATGGTTGATGTGACGAAAAATCAGCAACTGCATCTTTCTGCTCGCATTTACGAGCGCGTGGGGGGGGGAAATGGTAGGCTTTTGGCCTTCCTTGCCCATACTGACTTTCAAGATAGCTCAATCCCTGCAATACAACTCGCTGACGGGTCTGTGGCATTCGATCCACTTGTTATCAACCAGAAGTTTCCATCCTATTACTGTGAACTCTATGATGACCAGAGGATCCCTCTGGAGGCCGCGTTTTCTGTTTTTTTCTCCTCCACCGGGTTCCCTGTTCTTGGTAAAACTCATAAACTACCCCTGGAACAGCCCCTAATGATTGAGGAAGTGGAGACGGCTATTCGCTCTCTACCGCCCTCCAAAACTCCTGGCTTAGACGGTCTTCCCTCTGAGTGGTACTAGACATATAACAAAACATTGGCCCCTAAACTTCTCGCAACCTTCCGAGCATCTCTGGATTTGGGTGGGCCTCCTGACCCGATGAATGATGCGCTTATTATGGTTATACCTAAGCTTGGTAAAGACAAACTGCTATGTGGGTCCTACCGACCCATCTCCCTCCTCAATAATGATGCAAAAATATTAGCCAAAATCTTAGCACTACGCTTGCAGAAAGTTATCCTGTCACTTATCACTCCCGATCAATCTGGGTTCATGCCAGGTTGGAGTACCTTTGACAACATCCGAAGGCTATATCTACATATCCATAAGGCTTTGATAGAGAAACGCAGTGGTCTAGTACTTTCTTTAGATATACCAAAAGGCATTTGACACTGTTCGGTGGTCTTTCTTATGGGAGACCATGTCACAGATGGGCTTCGGTCCACAATATGTGAAATAGGTACGCTTACTATACGCGGATCCAAAGGCCAGGGTTCGTACCAATACAGATGTCTCCTCACCTTTTTCACTAAAGAGATGTACCCGACAGGGGTGCCCCCTCTCTCCACTTCTGTTCGCTCTCGCCATTGAGCCTTTTGCATTTGCAGTGTGGCAGACGTCAGAGATTGGGGGGATTTGCTATGGTCTGCTGGAGGAAAAGATCTCTCTGTATGCGGACGATGTCCCCATATACCTTGATGGCAAGGAAGGCTCTTTCAATAAGTTACTGCAGGTGGTGGGGGAGTTTGGTGAGGTGTCTGGTCTGAGGGTCGGCTGGGAGAAATCCATAGCTTTTCCTGTTGGTCCCTCCTTTCCCATGGACTATCTGGAAAACTCTGGCCTGTTTATCTCCCACACTTTCAAATACCTAGGGGTCTATATACATAATGACATTTCCAAATATGAGATGCTTAATATTGCCCCAATTATCGGCCAAATGCCAGATAAACTCTGCACATGGTCAACACTGCCACTGAACCTCATAGGTCGTATTAATATCTTCAAAATTATTTATTTACCAAAATTTCTTTACTGTTTTCATGCTGCTCCTGTCATTTCCCCCCCAAAACTTTTTTTGACCATTGAATCCGCCCTCTTGTCTTTCCTCTGGAATAATACCCACCCTCAGATCACAAAGTCATCTCTGTAGGCATCTAAATCCTCTGGTGGTCTCGCGTGTCCGAATCTGCGTAATTATTTCGTTGCATCTCAACTTACATATATCTATGAATGGTTGCATGCTGACCCTCAAAGGCTCTTCTACTAACCTCTCTGCTCCAACCACCTCCCTTAAAGATGAGTTGCATAAAATACAGAGGTCTAGGTGCCCCCGCTACTCCACCAAAGATGTAGGCTTCCTGGCATGGAAAGAAGGGGAAAGCATACTCGGATATCAGACCAAGGCCCATCGCCACATACTCCCATATGGAACGACCCTAATCTCCCTGAGCTCTATGGACACCCAGACTCAATTTGGTGGGCTCGTTTTGAGGTCACTCATCTCTTGCATGTAATCCATGAGAATAACTTTGTGACTTTTGAGAGTCTAAGGCGGGAGAGGAACAGAGATAACAAATTGTTCTTCAAATACTTGTTGCTCCGGCATGCCATCCATACACAATTTGGGACATTGACTGTATCGCTCACGGAGACTCCTATGAAAGATTTGCAATCCTATCTCGAATTTACCAAGCTAGTGACAACATTCTATGGCAGACTGCCACTGAGGGGAACCGACCCATTTCAGAACTCCTGTGGTAAGTGGTCGGTCTTACTACCTGAGCTCTCAGATGAGGGCTGGGAAGAGGCCACTGAGGTTTGCTTTCAAGATATTATCAGTACTGCTGACCGATTTATCCAATTTAAATCTGTTCCCTATGGGATTAGGGATTACTACTGCTTGTCCCAGATGCAATTTAGCTGATGCAGACTTACTTGATATGTTTTGGAGCTGTCCGGGGCTGGCCGCTTACTGGAGGGAACTGTTCATTTTTTTTTGAGAACCAATAAACGCTTCCTATTCCTCAGACTCCAGAAGTTGGACTCTTGGGTATACTAAACGACTTTGTACACAGAACCCATACTCAAATCCTACTACACACAGTTCTGTATTACGCACGGAAAGTTATATTATTACAATGGAAGGATGTAAACTCTCAAACAACCCAAACCCTTTATCGCATCATTAATGGGGAACTCCCCAAGCTCAAACTAACATATAAAAGTAGAGCTTGTACAAAAAATTCACTAAAATATTGCAACCATGGCTGTATGTCACTAATTCATTTTGGAGCACTGTTCTGTCATCCCAGATGACCTAGTCTAGCATGAGTTGCAGTGAGTGATACCCTTGCACCCCAAGGGGAAATGACATAGTCGAACCAGAAGTGGTTTTATACAATAACAATTTTTTGCCTCCTTCGAAACCAGGAGTGAGGTGGGCTGAGACCAAAGTATGATTGAGGTGCATAAGTATGTATGAGTGTGTGTTTGACTGCTGTTGTTTTGTTATAGGTACCCTACTGCTGCATCCTAATTCCTTGATCACCCCCTGTTAGTGGGGAAAAAAAAGGAGATACTTTCCCAGGAATTTGGAATTATGATTGTGATTATTGTGTCATGATATTGCTCACAATGGGTCACCAAGACCCCCCAAAAATGTACTTGTTTTATGCAATACGTAACTTGTTCCCCCCTCCCCCTTTTATTCACTTTACTGTAATGTGACTTTTGTGTTTAATTGCAAAACTTTTAAATAAACACCTTTAAAAAAAACAAAAAAAACATGGCCAAAGGTGTGAATTGTTGTGAAACCACTGGGATACAGATGTTAAAAAAGCATTACTGGATTATAGGCTGACATTATGTAACTAGAACAGTTACATAATGTTAGCCTATTGAGGTGGTTCCAAAATTTTCACACCCCACATCCTGTTCATGGACAATCAACATCTGCTTTGATACATAGCTACATAGTTAGTCAGGTTGAAAAAAGACACAAGTCCATCTAGTTCAACCATATAAATAAATATATTAATAAAAAATAATATTATACGGGGATATCAGAAGGGGGACGGAGAGTATAAGATGAGTCTGTATGCCGATGATGTCCTCATGTTCCTTCAGGACCCTGTTGTTTCCCTCCCCAATTTAATTACTACCTTACAATCCTTTCATGCGTTTTCTGGCCTTGGCGTTAATCTAGCAAAATGTTCAGCCCTCCCTATCAACATCTCTCCCATAGTCACCTTGAATCTTAAGAATACATTTGGCTTTTCCCTGTCCAATAGCACCCTCCAATATCTTGGAGTACGTCTGGCCCCTTCTCTCCGAGTGCTGTATAACGCTAACTACCCGCAAGCCTTTGCTAGAGTCAAGCAATGGTTACGTCTTTGGTCTTCATTCCACATTACCCTATTAGGTAGAGTCACGGCCGTCAAGATGTCCATTCTCCCGAAACTGTTGTACTTTTTTAGGGCCCTTCCTCTATATGTGTCACGACAAACGCTTGTTCAGATTCAGCGAGAGATAAACCACTTTATATGGAATAATAAATGCCCCAGGACTGCTCACTCATAGACCTATGTCCCAGGGGGGCTTGGGACTCCCCAATATCTGGCTCTATTACCTGTCAGCCAGGCTGGTTTAGATGGCCCAATGGCATGCCCCCCCCCAATAGTATTCCCTGGCTCCAATTTGAAATATCCCCTGTCCGCCCATACTATACCCTGGGTCTCCTTTGGCAGACTGGCCTAAAACCTAGAGAAATTGGTGCACTGAACATCATAGTCTGTCAGACTATCCACTTATTGTCGCTTTATCACCACAAATTTAGGCCTCCCTTTATTGCTTTTATGGGCGCACTGGGATTCCCCCCAGCGTTACGTTCCCCTGAGGACTTTCTTTGGTGGTATCAGAATTCTCTCATGACACTAACTGCATTGACACACGATGCACACTTTTATTTATTTACGCACCTCCAAGAGCAATTTAATATCCCAAGTACCGAATTTTATAAATTTTTACAAATCAGACACTTTTTTGAATCTCTTTTTACTCTTAATGCCCGCTCCAACTTTTCCTCATTCAAATTAATCTGCCAGAACCTCTCTAGAGACAAAGGTACTATCTCTACTATATATAAATTTCTTAATGACTCACAACTTCTGGTGAAATCTACCGCTATGAACCGTTGGGAGACTGATCTGGGCATGACATTCTCCTCTGATGACTGGATTGACATGCTTCAGAATATGCACAAATGTACTAGCTCTATAGCTACTAAAGAGACTGTTATGAAATTACACACGAGATGGTACCTCACCCCAGACAGGGTTCACAAATTTTATCCCACCGTCCCAGAGACATGCTTTAGAGGCTGCCAGACACCCGGCACCTTGCTCCACACCTTTTGGAGCTGCCCTGATCTGCAACACCTCTGGAGTCAAATTGCCTCCAGGGTGGCGCTGATCACGGGTGCTATCCTTGATCTGACGGCCCCGAGGTGTCTGCTCTTTACCCCTATTCCTGATCTGCCCCCTCCCACCCAGAAACTAGTTAATACCCTGTTCTGTGCAGCCCATTGGGCCATAGCCGTAAATTGGCAATCCCAATCGGTGCTTCGGACACAGGTAGTCCGCGGGATGGAAACTATCCGCCTTATGGAGAGGATCCATCACACCATCATGGACACCATGCAGATTTTCCACAACAAATGGGCCTTATGGTCTACTTATAGGGCTATATTGTAGCCAGATCCCCTCCTTAAACCCCTGGTACCCTTCTCTTCATTGAAGACCTGAGATTCACTCGTCTCCTGTAGGTTTCAGGCCCAGGGTGACAGATAAGTGACATCGGTGGCTACTGGCTATTTGACATCTCACCCTGATTATTATAATGGAAGGGGTTAGTAAAAATGTTGAGAGGAAGCAGTAGGTTAATTGTTTGTTTTCAATTATATTTTTTATCTTTTCTTTTTTCTTTTTTTGCCCTTCATTAGTTACTTTTATATGTTTTGGTATTATTTGATCCTGGGACGCAAGCGCCATAGCTTATTTTGAGCTAGATTTTTGCTGGCCACATTAAGCTTCTGCTCTCTTGTATACCATGGATTGTGTGTACTTTGACATTTGGGTTGCATCCCGACATTATCTGTACCTTTATTTTTGTCTATACTCAATAAAACTTGTTTGTATTAAAAAAATAAATAATATCATACAATCCCATACCCACAGTTGATCCAGAGGAAGGCAAAAAACCCCAGCAAATCCATACTGCCATACTTCCGGTATGCCGTCACTCACGCCCTACAACACGTGACTTCATCAGGGGATCCCTGATGACGTCCGGAAGTGAGAAGATTGTGGAAGGAACTCGGTGCTTGTGGAACTGATGGTGTGCAGCACTGTGCAAAATGTATCACAAGAAGGAGGAGAAAATGTATGAAAAGGTTTCAGATTAAAAATTTATTTTCTCCACTTTTACAAGTTGCAATACCACTGACCCAATTATCTAATTTTGAAAAAAATTGTAAAAAAGATCCATTAGCCAGAGGAATGATATCAACACTCTACACCCAACTTCTTATAGACCCCAATTATGACAAACCAACCTATGTGCGGAAATGGGAGGAGGACCAGGGGCATACCCTAGATCAGTGTTTCTCAACTCCAGTCCTCAAGGCGCCCCAACAGGTCATGTTTTCAGGCTTTCCATTATTTTGCACAGGTGATTTGATCAGTTTCACTGCCTTAGTAATTACCGCAGCCATTTCATCTGAGGGAAATCCTGAAAACATGACCTGTTAGGGCGCCTTGAGGACTGGAGTTGAGAAACACTGCCCTAGATAATGTCATGGAGATGGAAACAAATTACAAGGTCCTGACGCTGTGGTACCTTGTACCTGCTAGAGTGGCCAAGTTTGCGCCTACACATTCAGCTCTTTGCTTTAGGGGCTGTTCAGATTTGGGCACTCACTTGCATGTATGGTGGACGTGTCCAATAGTACAATCTTTCTGGAAAGAAATCTTTGCAATGGCCTCTAAAATGTTCCGACTACAGATACAACTAGACCCGTATACAGCACTACTTAATCTAAAACCGGAATGCTTAGCATTTTTTTCAATTTAATCTTTTTATTCCACTTCTAACTGCAGAAAAACAAACGATAGCCAAAGCATGGAAATCCCCAACTTTGGGGTTGGCAGAAACAATTCATAGAATGAACACCACAATGTCACATGCCAAAATTATAGCCACTGACGGGGACCAAATCCCCAAATTCAAAAAACTTTGGCTCCCTTGGAAAAAACACTATTTACCTCCAGATTTCAATGATGAGGTCCTTCTGCCATGGTAGCTGATTAATCGCTTCAATGCAAACCCCATATACCTTAGAAATGGTAATCATTATGCATCGTTCTGGTTCTTGAATCACCCTTGTGGTCTTTCTCTCTCTATCACTACTCTTTTATTTTCTTTACTCTCCCTATTTATTATAGATATATTGTTCTTCACTACAATAAGTTTAAGTTGTTAGGTCACAACTCATGTAGTTAATATGACGGTAGTTTGCAGGTGCCCTGCAACTCTGTGACCACTCTACCCCTCTGCTTCCCTATGGTGAAAATAGGACAGACTCAGCAGCCCATACCAGCAGAGAAGCTAACTAAGTATCACTGGCAACATGGCACTGGCTCCCTTGAGGCTCTGTCATCCTTGCAGCTGCAAACATCACACTCAACAGCCAATGATCCCTCACCACATGATCTTCTGACTGAGTGTGCTGGTCCCCTCCAGTGCTACTCTCCACCACCCCTTGGCCCATCACCAGACCCTTAAGCTGCTGAGGAGACCAAGTGCTCTGACACTGGGCCAATGTTGGCTCAAATCATGCAAGCCATATAGGACAGCAGGGCCACTTTCACAGCTCATATTGAAACCATTATTATGGATTTCTCACTTCTAAAAGTAGATGTGCAAAACCTGCACAAGAGGACTGGGGCAGCTGAGGAGCATGCCAGGTCTCTGGAGCACACAGTGGCCCCCCTCCCGACAATGGGATACTACCCACAAAATGTCAGCTCTCATTGCTAAGCTGCATGACCTGGAGAATCATTTACACTACAATAATCTCTGGCTTGTGGGCTTTCCCCAAAAAATTGAAGGTGCCCACTCTGAATGATTCCTTGCCTCCTGGCTCAAGGATTCTCTAGAAGACTCTGCGTTGTCTGACATCTTCACTAAATAACGAGTACACCTTACCCCACCTTACTCCCCTCCATCTGGGGCTCCTCCATGGCTGATAATTACCCGTATCCATAATTGTTAGGTTTAAGTTGCCATCTTACTGGCTGCCAGGGTAGCTGTGGACTTCTTCTTTATTGACAACCAGATCTCTTTATCCTAACTTCTCAGAAGAGGCACAGAAACAGCAGGCCTCCTACACTGTAGTTAAAGCATGCCTCCCAGCACAAGGTCTGCAATATACTATGCTGTATCCTGCCAAGCTCTGAGTCTTTTCAGCAGACAAGACGATCTTCTTCACATCTCCTCTGGATAACATGGAGTACCTAATTGAGTCCTTTGGATCCATTCCACAGGCTAGCCATTGCTGATACCTTAGCTAAGTAAAATATACCTGTTCTCCATTACCATGGAGCTACTTCTTCTCCTGGAACTATGCCTTCCCTATTATTACCACAACTCTTACAGTCAGTGTCATAAAGCAATGATTCCAGAAGGCTGCACTTCCAAAAATCCTCTTTATTGAAACTTTATGTGACAGGTGGATAACAATGGAGTCATTTCCTAAGTCAGTGCCTTCTGTTCACCTCTGTGCTCTCTCACCCAACATTACACCAGTTTTCACAATTTTTTTGGGGGGCCCAGGTTCGATACAGATATAATTTTGGCTATTGCCACAGATTGTTGTTTTGGGAACTATGGGCCATCTATGATTGGGATGGAACAGTGGGGTGGGAAGGGATGGGTTTTTCTACCATTTGTATGTTTAGGATTTGGGTAATGAATGTTTCTCTCAGTTTGCATTTTATCATGTTCATGATCTCTCTCTCTCTCTGGCACTCTATTTGTCTGACATGCATACTGTGCTCTCAGGTATTTATATAAGCAATACCTTTACTTTTAAAAGTTGTGTCCTGAAATCTTGGAGTCATTGGTTCCCCCACAAGTGATCCCAGTTTTTTTTTATTCCTAATTTTATTCCTAATAAGCACAATGACTAGGTGTAAGGCTAAGCGGACCAGATGCGGAACGTGAGAAGGGGCGGGTCTAGTCATTTATTACACTGCGGAGGAAGTTCCCCATCAGGTCCGCCCCCTCGTATGTCAGACCCCGCCTACGTCATTGGCTGAGCGGACCTGGTGGGGAACTTCCTTGGCAGTGTAATAAATGAATAGACCTGCCCCTTCTTACGTTCCGCATCTGGTCCGCTTAGCTTTACACCTAGTCATTGGCTGAGCGGACCTGATGGGGAACTTTAGAAGGGGTGGGTCTATTCATTTAATACACTGCAGAGGAACTTCCCCATCAGGTCCGCTCAGGCTCAGCCAATGACGTTTCGCGTGGACAACGCTGGACATCGGATCACCGCGGGACACTGGATTTCATCGCTGGAACGTTTTTTTTTTTTTCAATAAAGGACTTTCCCAACGGTGTCTGTTTTTTTTACAATTTGTTACACTTTCTTTGTGAAATGGTAGGGGTACAATGTACCCCATTACCAATTCACATAGGGGGGCGGGATCTGGGGGTCCCCTTTGTTAAAGGGGTCTTCCAGATTCCGATAAGCCCCCCACCCGCAGACTCCCACAACCACCGGGCAAGGGTTGTGGGGATGAGGTCCTTGTCCCCATCAACATGGGGACATCCTCCCCATGTTGAGGGCATGTGGCCTGGTACGGTTCAGGAGGGGGGGCGCTCTCTCGTGCCCCCTCTTTTCCTGCGGCCTGCTAGGTTGCGTGCTCGGATAAAGGGTTTGGTATGGATTTTTGGGGGAACTCCACACCATTTGTTTTTTTAATTTGGGGTGGAGGTTCCCTTAAAATCCATACCAGACCTGAAGGGCCTGGTATGGATATTTGGGGGAACCCCACGCATTTTTTTTTAAATTTGCGGCAGGGTTCCCCTTAATATTCATACCAGACCTGAAGGGCCTGGTTAATGAATTTGGGGGGACCCCCACGCATTTTTTTTTTTTTACCAATGACTTTTCTATGTATTGCCGGGAGCCGACAATTCATTATAGCCGCGAGTGAGTTTTAAATGACTTTTTTCCTTCAGAAATGACACTTTGTGCAGGAACAGTTTTAAGCACGGGAAACAAGTGCCGCTTTACATGCATACTATACACACACACCCCAGGCACGAAATTTAAAGGAATATTTCACTTTTATTGTTTCACTTTAAGCATTATTAAAATCACTGCTCCCGAAAAAAATGCAGTTTTAAAAAAAAAAAAAATTGCATTGATACATGTCCCCTGGGTCCCCAAACACTTTTTAGGATAATAACTTGCATATTAACCTTTATAATTAGCACTTTTGATTTCTAACTTTCGAGTCCATTGTATTTAATAGGGTTCTAAAGTTCGCGTGAACTTTCTTTCTGTTCGCAGGTTCTGGTGCGAACCGAACAGGGGGGTGTTCGGCTCATCCCTACTCTGTATGTCTGCACCAGTCAATTAGTCTGCCAAGATGTATAGTTTGATAGTATTTAAATGCATCTGGGACAGATATTCCACAATAACACTTAGGTATCACTATCAGACTTCTACTAATCCTTGGTTTTTTATTCGCCCATATAAATTTTTGAAATAAAGTACAAATTTGATGAAAAAAAGCTGCCGGAATAGAAATAGGAAGAGCCTGAAACAAGTACAAAAATTTTGTCAGAATACTCATTTTGATAATATTACAACAGCCAAACCATGAATGCCTGATGCCATTTATCTAGAAGGGAGCATACTGAAGTATATAGCGGAGGGAAGTTTACAGTGAAAGTATGGCCTAAATATGATGGGATATGTGTACCCAGATATTTTATTGCTGCGGAAACCCATTTAAAACTAAAGTTAGGTTGTATGGTGCGACGTGCAATTAAAGACAATGCAACTCCCATAGCCTCCGATTTGGTATAGTTTATTTTTAAGTTTGATAGGGCTCCATAGCTCTCAAACTCTTTTATAAGATTAGGCAGAGAGTCGTGTGGTTTAGATAAGGAAATCAGCAAGTCATCTGCATAGGCTGAGATTTTATAATTAGGATCTCCTAATTGTAATCCCTGGATATCAGAGTTTTCCTGGATTTTGTTGAATAATGGTTCAAGCGATAGAGTGAACAACAAAAGGGAAAGAGGGCATCCCTGGCGCGTACCATTTGAGATCTTAATAGGTTTCGATAATACCCTGTTTACCTTCACCACAGTAGGTATAAATTCCGGAAATCCAGCGGAGCATATGGTCCCCCAGACCCAAGTGCCTCAGGACTTAAAACAAAAACTGCCAGCTGACTCTATCAAATGCTTTTTCTGCATCGGTGCTTAAAAAAACACAGGGAGTTTTTGTTTTATTAGCGTGATGAACTAAATTAAGCACCTTTATAGTGTTATCCCTCGCTACCTGCATGGGAGTAAACACTACTTGATCCAAATGCACCAGCTGGCAGAGTTTTGGTTGAAGTCGAGAGGCAAGAAGTTTGGTAAAAAGCTTTAGGTCTACATTAAGTAGTGAGATTGGCCGATAGCTACCGCAGTAAGACGGATCTTTCCCTTCCTTTGGGATTACCGAAATATGTGCCAGAAGCCCGTCCGGAGGAAATGCCGTAGTCTGACCTACTGCGTTAAATACCTTCACCATATGAATACCTAACAGGGGAAAAAAGTTTTTATAATACTGTATGGTAAATCCATCGGGGCCTGGAGCCTTTCCATGCTTAACCATTTTTATCACTGTAGTTAATTCCTCAATAGGTATCAGGGCTTCCAGACTATGTCGAATCGGGGAAGGTAGTCGGGTAAAGCGCGCAGAGGAAAGATATTCCTCTGCGGTTGGCCTGGATAGTGATGTTGATGTCAGATTGTATAATAAAGAATAATATTCTCTAAACCTCTCAGCAATATCTTTAGGTAGTAAAATTAATTGTCCGTTCTTTCCTTTTATATGGGTTATATATGTTGTCATACCTTTTTCCTTAGGTTTCCCTCCAGTGCTTTACTACACTTACAGTATCTCCCAATTCATATATTATTTTCCACCCTGATTGTATTGCTGCTTTTGCCTTAAAACGCAGAAGATCTGATATCTGTCGCCGCCGGTGTGCCAAGTCTTTCCCTACTGATGGTATTTATGCCCTCTTATGTTGCATCTCGAGGGCCTGAATTTCTTCTAATAATTTTGTTATCTGGGCCTCTCGTGTTTTCTTCAATTAAGATCCATGTTTTATTAGGATCCCCCTTATTACTGGCTTATGTGCCTCCCATACCATGCCCGGGTCGCTCCCCAGAGTTTTGTTCGTCTGGAAATAAGCTCTAATTTCTTTAGCTACGTCGTCCCGAATTTTGGGGTTCCTTAAGCAGTCTTTCATTTAGACGCCAACGCCATTCCGGGGAGCAAGCCAAGCTAGATAGGGAGATACAAAGCGTAAACGGTGCATGATCTGACCAATATATACTTCCTATTGACACATCTACAACTGAGGTAAATAGATAATGTGGCACGAGGAATAAATCTATACGAGAGTATAGTTGATGAGGGTTGGAAAAAAATGTATAGTCTCTCTCTCCTGCGTGCAGAATCTGAGATGCATCTACCAACTGCATCTCATGCAATTTCCGCACAATGCGTTTCCTAATGCCTCCCTAAATAGAGGAGGTCCCAGAGGAGGTGTCTATTCTGGGATACAGGGGCATGTTAAAATCCCCCCCAAGAATCAACTTGCCTTTCACAAATTCTGCAAGCTTTGACAAGATTTTACTTAAAAATTAGTCTTGATGTACATTTGGAGCGTATATGGTGGTCAATGTCACCATAACGCCCCCAATTTGACGTTTGAGGAACAAGAAGCGGCCATTTATGTCAATACATTTATCTGTTAGGGACCAAGATACCCGACTAGAAATCAGAGTAAACACTCCCTTTGCTTTTTCTTCTTGGTTATAGGCATGATACACACAAGGGAAGAATCTATTTTGAAGAAAGGGAAGTCCGCCCGCCCTAAAATGTGTTTCCTGTACATATGCCACATCTGTACAGGAACGCCTTACCTCATTAATGGCGGTCCCTTTAAAACTTCACTCCTCTTCTAAAAGGGTACCCCACCTATTTGTCTTACTGATGTCACAAGAACATTTTCAAACAACACTTTTGTGTTCCAAGCCATGGGTAAAAGCCACTTCTCAGATTTGTGCTTTAAAGCCTCGTACACACGGTCGGACTTCCATCTGACTTTTCCGTGCATTTTTGTCCGAACGGAGTTGGTCGGGAACACCCATAGCATACACACGCTCTGACTTTTCTGCAAACTTTCCCAAAACTTCTTACAACATCGCGTGGTGTTTCTGCTCTTTTCTCCTAATTACTGCCACCCTTTGGTCAACTTCTGCTATTGTTGGTTGATTTTAACATGATTTGTTTTGTCCATTGGACAAAAGTCCGATGGTTTTCTGTACACACGGTCGGACTTTGCTCCATCGGACTTTTGTTGGGCAAAAGTTTGTCCGTTTGCAGACCCAACTTTTGTCCGATGAAATCCAAAACCAAACGAAAAAAGTTTGTCCGATGGAGCGTACACACAGTCAGATTGTTGGTCCAACTTGCTCAAAACGAAGTTTGTTGGGCAAAAGTCCGACCGTGTGTACGGGGCTTAAGTTAGGTAATTCCACAAGGGGTGCTACAGCATGCGGCACGTAATTTTTCAGCAACTTTAGACCCTTTATTTAATTGTACGTTACTAGAATTCCTAAGCGCCAACCCACCTCTACAGTAGGACAATTGTTGTCAACTATAGCATTCTCCGGTCTCTCTTACGAGATAAGGAGAATTTTCCAAATGTTGCCTTTAGCCCTTGTCAATTATACATACATCTGTTGCAAGGATGTTATCCCCGGATCCCTTTAGAATCCCAGGGATGGTGTTATTTAGCGGCCCTGGTCCCAGTAATGGGAGCATTGGGTGATAGTAAAGGAGGACACCTTCTTAAAGCTACTCTACACCCCAGGTGTCCTCTCAAGTATAGAGAAAAAAATTAATTATTTGTTGAGAAAGATATGGCCTGGGCCTGGTTCCCCTCCTGGTCAGGGTGGGGCATAGATCTGAGGAAAAAGCTGAATAATTACACTGGGATTATGGATGAATGCTGCACTCACGGGCCTATGTGAAGTTACTGATGACTATGAGTGCTGCACTTGGGTTCACAACACGTCTATTTAAGGTACCTGATTATTATGACATTATTGCCCAACATAGAAAGGAGGTAGACAAGCTACAACAAGAGGCCAGGAATATTGCCAAAACATGGAGCCCCTTTGGAGAGGGAGGGTTTGGATTTGGAAGCATTTTCTCTTGGCTTAAGAATATCGTGCTTACTATTATAATGATCTTAATCTTTGTAGTGATACTCTACTTATGCTTTAAGTTTTGTATGTGCATAGTGGAAAGGGTCCAACGGCCCCCTAGTGATATACTGCCTTATGCAATGTATATGAAAGCTTATAACACACTCAAATAGGTTTCTGAGCACCCCGCATATAGTTATTAGAAATCATATACCATATATACTCAAGTATAAGCCGACCCGAATATATGCAGAGGCATCTAATTTTACCACCAAAAAATGGGAAAACTTTTTGACTCGAGTATAAGCCTGGGGTGTCCATCTGCATGCCTCACTGTGTCCATGACTAGACTGATGTTTAACATAGGAGTCTATGGAATGGGTGCCCGGCTTTGAAAAATCTGTGCTCCCCGACTGTAGATCCCCCAGACAAAAGACTTTGCACACTTATAGAGGAGAAATTGGGCTACATGTGTGCCAAGTTTCGGGTCCAGGAGACCTACGACCGGCCAGTACCGGGTCCCCAAAATCACTGGAGAAATGACAGTTTAACATGGGAGTCTATGGAAGGGGTGCCCAGATTTGAAAAATCGGTGCTTCTCGGCCGTAGGTCCCCCGGACAACAAACTTTGCACACTTGTAGAGGAAGAGTGGGGCTACATGTGTGCAAAGTTTACTGGGTCCCCAAATTCCGGGAGATCAGGCGCAAAAAGGTGACTTGAGTATAAGCCGAGGGGGGAATTTTCAGCACAAAAAAAATGTGCTGAAAAACTCGGCCTATACCCAAGTATATACGGTATATGATTTAAGAGGGGAATGAAAGAGAAATAACAAGCTTAGCTCCATTTTGTTTTCAGCATCCATCTTGAGATGAAATAGCTTACTTTGTATAACTTGTTCTTTGCATAGATATTTTCCCATTTAGTTTCTATTTCTCACAAGATATACAATTCCCCGAAATTAAGTTAATAAGCTTCTAATCACATTCCTGTCCAGATATTGTTTTCAGTACATTCTGTGTAAAGTCTCATAAACAATCTTGTTTATAGTACATTCTGTGGGAAGTCTCACGCTCAACATAAGATGTAATATTGTTTAGTCTGGTTTATGCAGATCTTTTTGTTATTGTTTTCTACCATATAAGCTGTAAGAATTAAAATATGTGTCAGATCATTCTGAGAACCACACACTGCGTACGTGTCCATTTGTTCAGAGTGCTTCTCCAGGCCTGCTGAGATCAGGATAGGAACAACCTGGTCAGATCTCGTAGTCTATTGAACCAAGGAAGGGTTCACCCAACAATTTCTCTATGTCAATTAAACGTGAAGGACAGTTTGTAGTCGTTGTGATTAAGTTTCTCCACAAACTCCGTGAGGAGTTTGGGTGTACCTGCCCACAGAATCAGGATGTCATTGATATACCTGCGCCACAGAAAAGTTTGGCGCAGGTATATCGAGGAAGCATCCAATAAAAATACCTCCCGCTCCTACCCCCCCCCCAGGTACAGGTTCGCATATGATGGGGCACACTTGGTCCCCATCGCTACCCTCTGTACCTGGAGATAGTGGGAGCCGCCGAACGTGAAGACGTTGTGGGTCAAAATGAAGTGCAACATTTTGGTAATAAATGCATTATATGGAATAGCATCATGGTCTCTTTCATTTAGAAAAATGTAAGTTGTTGTGACTCCTTTGTTATGGGGGATGCTGGAATATAAGGCTTCTACATCTATAGATGCTAAGATGATATCGGTAGGGACAGATAGACCTTCCAGGACCGTGAGGACATGGATGGTGTCTTTTAAGTATGTGGGCAAGCTTTCCACATGGGGACGTAATTAGTCATCTATTAGGGAGCTAGCTTGATGAGTGAGACAAACTATCCCCGAAATTATAGGTCTACCGGGTGGTTGGGATACAGATTTGTGGGTTTTAGGCAGGACATAGAAAGTGGGAGTGATGGGGTATTGAACTTTTAGAAAGTCTTGTGTATTTTTTGAAATAAGGTTTCTAGAGAACCCCATATCTTTGATCCTGAAGAATTCCTGTTGGTGATCGCGGATCCTAGATGGAGAAATTTGACTATACCAAGAGGAATTCCCCAGGATCTTATAGCACATAGCCATGTACTCTTCTGTAGTCTGTATAACAAGGTTGCTCCCCTTGTCAGAGGGTTTTATTATTATATCCTTTCTATCCTTAATCTGGTTAAGGGCTGTTCTTTGAGTGTGTGTTAGGTTTGATTGTTTATTTTTTACTTTTTTGTTTTTGGTGGGAGTTGGGGGCATATATGTTAGCTATGACAAGAGGTACGTTGTCAAAGAGAAAAAAAACAAGTAATACAGGCGCAATGTACCAGTACCCCAGTAAATGGATAGAAATAGAGTACCGAATAGTCCAAGGCTAGTAGAAAGAGAGGTGGCACTCTCAAATAATAATGGTGGGTGGGCAGTCAGGGCAACCACCAACAGGACCAGAAGCTGGTTTTCCAGTGAGCTAAAACAAAAAAACAAGGAGAGGGGCGCCTCTGAGATAGATATCAATGTAACATTTATTTATAGCAATATTCACTCACATGTAAATGAAGTGGTTGTATTCAGCTAGGTGGAAGAGTAGAAGAACTACAGGTCACAGAAGGTCCATGGAGCTGACATCAAAAGAAATCCTGTTAGGGAAGCGTGTGATGATGGGCACAACAGGAGACTTCCTTCTGGGAGTTTCTTTCATGACCACAGCAGGTTCAAGCTTAAAGCAGAGTGAAGAGGTAAAGGTTCAGTCTGGCACTTTAAAAGGCAGGTTCCGGATTCCAAAGCAGTGGCTGGGGGAGAACGTCAAAAGCCGGATGGCTGGCTGTGCTGCGCTGCGGCCACAAGACCTTGCTGTGCTGCCGAATAGATGGAGAGGCACGGCCATGCGATCGGTGTCCAGAACGAGGCTTGGACAGCACAACAGGACGCAGCGCCGGGCTGTGACATCATAAGCATGCAACGCGTTTCTAAGCGGGCTTCGCTGTTGATGACAGAACAGCGGCACTCCTTTGTTAAGCATAGGTTGTGTTGGGGGACTGATGTGTAATTAATATAGGCTGACAGATACGATGGGGGCGGGACCAATGCGTAAACAGGAACTGTCAGCAATAGAGCATTTATAAAAAGAGCATAGAATATATATAAGAGAAAATGTATACATAAAAATACATAAAAATACACATAAGGCACAAATAAATACAGGATCTCTATAGCATATCAAAAAATGGACTACAATTACAATTCATTAAAATACATGGATTAACATAATATATGGTAAAAATAGGCAGATATTGTCATCATTTTTAAAAAAAACTTTTTTTAGTAAATTATCTTTAAAAGACTTGTGGCAAGTGCATGTCTGGGTGTGTATTGTTTACGATACCCACATAAACGTATAGGGAGGGGGAGGAAAGGGGAGTGGGTTTTAACTTAGTAATATGATAATAAATGGAATGAGGATAGAATTGGATGTATGAACCAATATGTATATTGTGACATATATAGGATAAGAATATGAGATAAAATTGATGGGATGGAGATAGAGAAGAAGTGATGGGGGGGGGGAGGGGGGAATTAAAAATAACAATAACTGAGCATCCAAATTCTGTAAAAAATCTAGGATAAAAACAGCTGGTAAAGATAAGTTCACAAGGAATATATATAAAGATATGTATGATATATATATATATATATATATATATATATATATATATATATCCAAAAAAATACATATACATATATATATATATATATATATATATATACACACACACATATATATAGTTCTGAAAAGTGGGGGATAAGGGCATGGGAGGGGGAACTATATGTCCAAATAAAAATAAAAAATCTTGGGCAGAAAGCACGTTACAAGGGGGGGGGATTGAAGATAGAAAATGTATATATGTGTATATGGAGAGAAAAAAAACAGGGAGGGGGGGGAAGATAAATAAACATAGGGTAAGATAAGGTAAGGGTAAGCATGGGGTTCTTAATCTAGATATACTTACTGAGACGATATGCCTGCCACCCCCATATAAGTATAGAGGTAGGTTAAAAACCTGTGATGGGGATGAGATACGTGTTACTATAGATTATATAGACAACAATATATACCGATAGTGTTAGTATTTAACAGAGAGAATGTTGTGTATGTATACACCCACATATATAGGTACGTACACATACACATACAAATACATGTGCCAAGGACAATAGCAACAACATTTTTACAGCATTTTAAAGAAGATAACCAGCATAACTAAAGAACAGTGGCTATTTTGATGCCCTCGTTCAAACCACCAGGTGAGAGAACATCTAGGGTATATATCCAAAATATCTCGCGAGCACATAGTTTTTTGAATCGTTCGGCATCGGTTAGGGTGTTTGGGATCTGTTCTATGACCCAAACACTAAGACCAGTGGTGGATTTTTGGTGGTATTCTGCGAAGTGCCGTGGGACACTGTGTAGATCTTTGACACCTTCTATCAGACGTCGGTGTTGACCGAACCGCAGTCTCAAAGGACAGATGGTTCGGCCAACGTAAATCAGCCCACAAGGACATGTTAGGCCATATACAACAAAATTAGAGGAGCAGTTGTAGAAGTGGTCTAGCAGATACGTTTTTCCTTTGCAAACATAGGATTTTTGGCCGTGTTGGACAAAGGAGCATGTCTTGCAACGGGCTTTGTTGCACATAAACATGCCTACCAAAGGAATAAGGATAAGAGGGGTAGTGATGATCCGGTCGGTTTTGAATTTGCTTGGGGCAATTTTGTTTTTTAGGTTGGGAGCTTTATGATACGTTACTCTTGGTTTGGATGGAAGGGTGGTTTTGAGGAGGGGATCTTGTAGTAGGATGTTCCAGTGTTTGTCAAGAATATTCTCCATTTTTTTTGTATTGGTAGTGGAAAGTAGTGACAAATCTTAGGGAATGGTCCATAGGGTCTTTCTGTATTTTGGCAGGTTTACCTTTGGCATAGTGGTCACAGGCTTGGTCTACCAATGCTTTTGGATATTCTTTGTCGGCAAAATTCGTTTTAAGTGCGGTACTGATGGTGTTGTAGTCAGCGTCAAGTGTGCAATTTTGACGTAGACAGAGTTTGACGTAGAGTAGTTTATGCCGACTTCCTCCTACTTTGCCAAAAATCCTCTACCATTTAACCTCACCAACACAATCTCTCGGTCTCTGAAACCCGTGCTCTAGACTCTCTAATACACTCTACAGATGTTATCATTAAATCTGCTGATAAAGGGGGAGGCATAGTCTTGTAGAACAAGTCTGACTATGTCCATGAAGCACAGAGACTGTTATCCGATACAACAACCTACAAAAAACTTTCTAAAGACCCCACCATTGATTTCGCTGCCGAGGTCAATGTACTAATAAAATCAGCCCTTGACCACAAAGTAATCGATAAAACTGAAGCCTCATTTTTTAAAAAGAGTTTTTATCAAATCCCCTATTTTTATCATTTACCCAAAGTGCACACAAATCTTACTTCCCCCCCCGGCAGGCCGATTGTAGCCGCCATGGACAGCGGCACTACTGGTTTTAGTCAATACATTGATTCCTACCTCCAACCCATAGTTCAACAGTTACCATCATATATTAGAGATGGTACCCACCTGCTGGAACTACTTGCACCCTATAGGTGGGAACCATCCTATATGTGGCTATCACTAGATGTCACGTCCCTCTACACCTCTATCCCACATTCGTTTGGCCTGCAAGCGTTGGAATATTTTCTGGCACAGGAGCCCCTCATCAACCCAAGACAAGCCACATTCATTTTAGAAGCCACACGTTTTTGCTTGACCTACAATTATTTTGATTTTAATGGCGATTTCTACTTGCAGACTCAAGGGACCGCAATGGAAGCCAACTTTGCCCCCTCTTATGCCAACTTGGCCATGGGATA
This sequence comes from Rana muscosa, assembly GCA_029206835.1. Taxonomy (NCBI): domain Eukaryota; kingdom Metazoa; phylum Chordata; class Amphibia; order Anura; family Ranidae; genus Rana; species Rana muscosa. The sequence continues at coordinate 360,145,516 of CM055118.1, read as the reverse complement.
TTGGGAAAATAATTTTATTTCACAAAACAACCCCTACTCCTCTAATTTAATTTTTTTCGGTCGGTACATTGACGATCTTATTGTGATCTGGGATGGCCCACCTGACCCGATTACCTCCTTTGTCAGCCATTGTAACAACAATCCTTATAGCCTAAGTTTTACTCATGTCTCTGAGCAACACAGCCTACCCTTCTTAGATTTAGAATTGAGCCACAATGAGGAACTGATTATCGCCAAAAATTACACCAAACCCACAGCTGGCAACTCTTTTCTTCATTATAACAGTTGTCACTATCCTAAATGGACGAAAACAATACACCCAAGGGACAGTTTTGCCGTCTACGTCAAAATTGCACACTTAACGCTGACTACAACACACTCAGTACCACACTTAAAACGAAATTTGCCGACAAAGAATATCCAAAAGCATTGGTAGACCAAGCCTGTGACCACTATGCCAAAGGTAAACCTGCCAAAATACAGAAAGACCCTATGGACCATTCCCTAAGATTTGTCACTAATTTCCACTACCAATACAAAAAAATTGAGAATATTCTTGACAAACACTGGAATATCCTACTACAAGATCCCCTCCTCAAAACCACCCTTCCATCCAAACCAAGAGTAACGTATGGTAAAGCTCCCAACCTAAAAAACAAAATTGCCCCTAGCAAATTCAAAACCGACCGGATCATCACTACCCTTCTTATCCTTATTCCTTTGGTAGGCATGTACAGGTGCAACAAAGCCCGTTGCAAGACATGCTCCTTTGTCCAACACGGCCAAAAATCCTATGTTTGTAAAGGAAAAACGTATCTGCTAGACCACTTCTACAACTGCTCCTCTAATTTTGTTGTATATGGCCTAACATGTCCTTGTGGGCTGATTTACGTTGGCCGAACCATCTGTCCTTTGAGACAGCGGTTTGGTCAACACCGACGCCTGATAGAAGGTGGCAAAGATCTACACAGTGTCCCACGGCACTTCGCAGTACACCACCAAAAATCCACCACTGGTCTTAGTGTTTGGGTCATAGAACAGATCCCAAACACCCTAACCGATGCCGAACGATTCAAAAAACTATGTGCTCGCAAGACATTTTGCATCTATACCCTAGATGTTCTCTCATCTGGTGGTTTGAACGAGGGCATCGAAATAGCCACTGTTCTTTAGTTATGCTGGTTATCTTCTTTAAAATGCTGTAAAAATGTTGTTGCTATTGTCCTTGGCACATGTATTTGTATGTGTATGCGTACGTACCTATATATGTAGGTGTATACATACACAACAATCTCTCTGTTAAATACTAACACTATTGGTATTGTGACAGCAGGAAGGTAAAGTCACCTGGTTGCATCCAGGGGGGTAGATATATTTCTCCCAGATTCAGGCTTTATGCCGACTCATACCTCTAGGGAGAGGGTTGGGCGTCGTGCAGGCAGGGAGTTGATGAGACCAGCTGAAGCCTGTCAGTTTGTTTAAGGCCTCTATAAAAACTCCCAGATTCATTAGGTGTTAGCTCATGCCTGGAACCAGACCTGTGTGGACTGTCTAGGGAGAGTGAACCCCTGTGCGGTGAGAAAAAGCCTGTGTGGCTATTTGTTTGGACAGTGACTAAACCAGGGACTTAGGGACTAGGACAGCACCAGGCTGATCCCAGTTGTTAGTTAGGAAACCTGCATGTTTAGTCAGAGGTCAAGCTGACCAGGATTTATTTTGTTTATGTTTCTTTTTGGCTTTGCTGGGTTTTTGTCACTGTACATAGAGAAATAAACCGCACCTTTTGATTTTGAAAACCACAACCTCCGTCTGCTGGCCCTGTTTTTGTGTGGGGAGCCCAACCAGGGGGTCACACACACCCGCTACCGAGTTAACCCCCTCACAGTTGGTGGAGAATGCGGGCAGTTTTTTTAAGCCAGCATGGAGGAGATACTGAAACAGCTGGCTCTAGCAAATGCCAATCAACAGCAGACAAATGCAGGTTTACAAAGGAGCCTTGCAGCCCAGAAGCAAGCTCACCAACAGAGTCTGGAAGCTCAGCAACAAGCCCAGCAGCGATCTGAGGCCCGCTTCATAGACCTATTACAGAAGCAAGAGCAGAGACTACAACAAATGGAAGCAGTAATGCAGCAACGTCCGCAGACCAGTGAGGAAAGCCGTCCCACTAATACCGCGTCCTTTGGGGTGAGTCGTTTATTGACAAAAATGACTGGAGAGGATGATCCAGAGGTATTTTTGACAACATTTGAAAGGACTGCTGAAAGAGAAAAGTGGCCTGAGGAGCAGTGGGCTGGACTGGTGGCTCCTCTGTTAACTGGTGAATCGCAGAAGGCTTACTATGACCTAGAGCCTGACCAAGCAAAAGACTATGTGATGCTAAAAGCTGAAATATTGGCAAGGCTGGGTGTCACCCTGGCTGTCCGGGCTCAGCGTGTGCATAACTGGACTTTCCAGCTTGGAAAACCCCCCAGGTCTCAAATGTATGATCTCATTCACCTGAGCAGGAAGTGGCTACAGCCAGAGACTTTGTCCGCACCAGAGATTGTGGAACGTGTTGTAATGGATCGGTTTTTGAGAGCTCTTCCTACTGCCATCCAAAAGTGGGTAAGCCATGGAGACCTAGAGACGGCCGGTGGTCTTGTGGATCGTGTAGAGAAATACTTGGCTACAGAGAACCTGACGGCCTCTTCCAGAGACTCTCAGACTTTCCACCCTAAGACCAGATCATCCCCAGGGGCGGATAAGAGGATTCCAAGGGGTGAGGGTGGAGAGAGTGAGAGGGTGGGAGCTCTACCCAAAGTTTGGCGAGAACAGCCTGGGAAGTCAGGGGCTCAAGAGGCAGCCAAATGGATTGTTTGCTACCGCTGCCGGCAAGCGGGACATATTGCAGCAAATTGCCCGGTTGTGGAGGAACCCATGCAGTGTGACTTTCTGACGGGCAGACGTCAGTCGCTGTGTGCGACAGTCGCATGCACTGCCATTCGAGGAACTGAGAAACATTTATGCAAAATGTGTGTTAATGGTAGAAATGTTGTGGTATTACTGGATTCAGGTAGCCTTGTGACCCTGATAAAGGCTGAATTAGTTAAAACAGAGGTCTCTGGGAATAGCAAGGTAGCTGTTATTTGTGTGCATGGGGACACCCGAGAGTATCCAGTGACTACAGTGTGTTTCGAGACCCCCAAAGGTACCCTCTCTCATCCAGTGGGGTTAGTATCTCAATTACCGCATGATGCCATTGTGGGAAGGGATTTTCCGAAGTTCTGGGAACTGTGGGATGATCCTGAGCCCCCCACTGGTGCCCCTATGTACCAGGAATGTGATAGCCAGAACTCCTCTGAGAGTGGTGAGGACTCTCCAGAATTTCCCTTGTCAGTATTGGCAGGGGAGACTCAAGAAACTGGAGAGGAGCACACCTCCTCAGACGAAAACCTACCGTCTGTGGAGTTTTCTGATCTGGAGGTTCACAGGGAAAATTTTGCCACAGAACAGTTAAAAGACCCCGCCCTAATAAAGGCACGGGAAAACGTAGTGGAAATAGATGGCGAGTTAGTGAACCCAGATAATACCTGCACTTACCCATACTTCAGCGTAGAGAAGGACCTACTGTATCGGGTGGCAAAAAGGGCAGAAGAAACCGTTGAGCAGCTTGTGGTGCCCAAACCTTACAGGAAGTTGGTGTTGGAGTTGGCCCATGGGCACATTCTTGGAGGTCATCTGGGGACAGAGAAAACCCGAGAGAGGGTATTACAGAGATTCTATTGGCCTGGGGTGATGAAGGACATAGAAAATTATTGTTCCTCCTGCCCTGTGTGTCAGAGGTCGGCCCCGATGCCACATTTCCGTAGCCCGCTGGTCCCTCTACCCATCATTGAGGTCCCGTTTGAGAGAATCGCAATGGATTTGGTAGGTCCTATAATCAAGTCCGCTAGGGGGCACCAGTACATATTGGTTATAATGGACTATGCCACCCGTTATCCAGAAGCGATCCCTCTCAGAAATACCTCGGCCAAAACCATAGCCAAAGAGCTATCTCTTGTTTTTAGCCGGTGGGTATTTGTAAAGAACTGCTTACGGACCAAGGTACACCCTTTATGTCCCGGGTTATGAAAGAGCTGTGTAAATTGTTCAAAGTGACGCAATTGCGTACATCTGTGTATCACCCCCAAACCGATGGGCTGGTTGAAAGATTCAACAAAACCCTAAAACAAATGTTGAAGAAAGTGGTGGATAGAGATGGAAGGGATTGGGACTGTCTACTTCCTTATTTGATGTTTGCTATTAGGGAGGTGCCCCAATCCTCTACGGGATTCTCCCCCTTTGAGTTACTGTATGGGAGACACCCAAGAGGGCTGTTGGATATTGCCAAGGAAACTTGGGAAAGTGAGAGTTCTCCCCACAGGAGTGTGATTGAGCATGTCGCCCTGATGCAAGATCGAATTGCACAGGTAATGCCCATCGTGAAGGAACATTTGGCCCAAGCGCAGTTGGCACAGCAGAGAGTGTACAACCGTGGAGCCAAGACCCGTACCTTTTCCCCGGGGGATAGGATATTGGTACTTGTCCCTACGGTTGAAAGTAAATTCCTTGCCAAATGGCAAGGCCCCTACGAGATAATGGAAAAAGTGAGCGAAGTGAATTACAAGGTCAGACAACCAGGAAGGCGAAAGCCCGAACAGATATATCACGTTAATCTGTTGAAAGCCTGGAGGGATAGAGAGTCCCTAGTCGCAGAAACTTGGTCACCAGCTCAAACTGGTTGCGTGATTCCGGAGTTGGAATAGCAGCCACCTTGTCACAACCCCAACAACAGGAGGTTAAGGAGTTTGTGCTTCGCAACAAGGAGGTGTTCTCTGAGCTGCCGGGACAAACATCTGGGGTAGAGCATGATATTATTACCCCGCCCGGTGAAAGGGTGAAGTTAAAACCCTATCGGATCCCAGAGGCCCGACGGGAGGCAATACGGGAGGAAGTACAGAAAATGCTGAACTTAGGGGTGATAGAGGAGTCCCAAAGTGATTGGTCTAGTCCCATTGTGTTGGTGCCTAAACCGGATGGGAGCTGGCGATTTTGTAACGATTTTCGTCAGTTGAACAAAGTTACAAAATTTGACACCTACCCCATGCCACGTATAGATGAGTTGATCGACCGGCTGGGAACAGCCCGATACATGACGACTCTTGACCTCACAAAAGGGTATTGGCAAATTCCCCTGGCCAAGTTGGCCAAAGAGAAAACCGCATTTGTAACCCCAGACGGGGCGTTCCAATATAAGAGAATGCCGTTCGGGTTACAGAATGCGCCGGCCACATTCCAGCGGAAAATGGACCAGATACTGAGGCCCCATCGGAAGTATGCTGCGGCTTACCTGGATGACGTAATTGTCCATAGCACAGATTGGGCCTCACATCTGCCAAAAGTGCAAGCAGTCCTAGACTCTATCCGGGAAGCGGGGTTTACGGCTAACCCCAAGAAGTGTACCATTGGGCAGGAGGAGGCCAAATATCTTGGGTACACCATTGGCAGGGGAGTGATAAAACCCCAACTCAACAAAGTCGAGGCCATCCAGAGTTGGCCACGTCCCAACAGCAAGAAGCAGGTACGGGCCTTTCTGGGAATCGCGGGTTATTATCGGCGCTTCATTCCCCACTTTGCTTCTAAGGCTGTGCCCCTAACCAACCTGACGAAAGGGAAAGGGTCGGTCATGATTAAATGGACCCCCGAGGCTGAGGCAGCATTCCAATTCTTGAAACAAGCCTTATGTAGCCAGCCAGTGTTGTACTCACCCGACTTCTCTAAAGACTTTGTCGTACAAAGTGATGCGTCAGATGTGGGGTTAGGAGCAGTATTGTCCCAGGTCTGGAACGGGGAAGAGCACCCAGTCATTTACCTCAGCAGGAAGTTGAAGTCCCATGAGGTAAATTACGCCACCGTTGAAAAGGAGTGTTTAGCGGTGAAGTGGGCTCTAGATTCCCTTCGGTACTACCTGCTAGGTAGGCACTTTGACATGGTTACGGATCACGCTCCGTTAAAGTGGATGGCTCAAAACAAGGAGACAAATAGAAGAGTGAATAGGTGGTTCCTGGCCCTACAGGAATTCAACTTCACAGTAAAGCATCGCCCTGGCGTTCAAATGGGGAATGTGGATGCTTTGTCTCGAGTACATGAATGCCTGATTGCTGGTGTTCCAACCCCAAGGTTAAAACAAGAGGGGGGGGGGTATGTGACAGCAGGAAGGTAAAGTCACCTGGTTGCATCCAGGGGGGTAGATATATTTCTCCCAGATTCAGGCTTTATGCCGACTCATACCTCTAGGGAGAGGGTTGGGCGTCGTGCAGGCAGGGAGTTGATGAGACCAGCTGAAGCCTGTCAGTTTGTTTAAGGCCTCTATAAAAACTCCCAGATTCATTAGGTGTTAGCTCATGCCTGGAACCAGACCTGTGTGGACTGTCTAGGGAGAGTGAACCCCTGTGCGGTGAGAAAAAGCCTGTGTGGCTATTTGTTTGGACATTGACTAAACCAGGGACTTAGGGACTAGGACAGCACCAGGCTGATCCCAGTTGTTAGTTAGGAAACCTGCATGTTTAGTCAGAGGTCAAGCTGACCAGGATTTATTTTGTTTATGTTTCTTTTTGGCTTTGCTGGGTTTTTGTCACTGTACATAGAGAAATAAACCGCACCTTTTGATTTTGAAAACCACAACCTCCGTCTGCTGGCCCTGTTTTTGTGTGGGGAGCCCAACCAGGGGGTCACACACACCCGCTACCGAGTTAACCCAATCACAGTATATATTGTTGTCTATATAATCTATAGTAACACATATCTCATCCCCATCACAGGTTTTTAACCTATCTCTATACTTATATGGGGGTGGCGGGCATATCGTTTCAGTAAGTAAATCTAGATTAAGAACCCCATGCTTACCCTTACCTTATCTCACCCTATGTTTATTTATTTATTTATCCCCCCCCCCACCCTCCCTGGTTTTCTTTTCTCTCCATATACACATATATACATATTCTATCTTCAATCTCCCCCGCCCCCCCCCCCCCCCCCTTGTAACCTGCTTTTTGCCCAAGATTTTTTTCAAAATTTGGACATATAGTTCCCCCTCCCGTGCCCTTATCCCCCACTTTTCAGAACTATATATATGTATATATATATATATATATATATATATATATATATATATGTATATGTATTTTTTTGTATATATATATATCATACATATCTACATATATATTCCTTGTGAACTTATCTTTACCAGCTGTTTTTATCCTAGATTTTTTACAAAATTTGGATGCTCAGTTATTGTTATTTTTAATTATCTCATATTCTTATCCTATATATGTCACGATATACATATTGGTTCATACATCCAATTCTATCCTCATTCCATTTATTATCATATTACTAAGTTAAAACCCACTCCCCTTTCCTCCCCCTCCCTATACGTTTATGTGGGTATCGTAAACAATAAACACCCAGACATGCACTTGCCACAAGTCTTTTAAAGATAATTTACTAAAAAAGTTTTTTAAAAATGATGACAATATCTGCCTATTTTTACCATATATTATGTTAATCCATGTATTTTAATGAATTGTAATTGTAGTCCATTTTTTGATATGCTATAGATATCCTCTATTTATTTGTGCCTTATGTGTATTTTTATGTATTTTTATGTATATTTTCTCTTATATATATTCTATGCTCTTTTTATAAATGCTCCATTGCTGACAGTTCCTGTTTACACATTGGCCCTGCCCCCATCGTATCTGTCAGCCTATATAAATTACACATCAGTCCCCCAACACACCCTATGCTTGACAAAGGAGTGCCGCTGTTCTGTCATCAACAGCGAAGCCCGCTCAGAAACGCGTTGCATGCTTATGACGTCACAGCCCGGCGCTGCGTCCTGTTGTGCTGTCTAAGCCTCATTCTGGACACCGATCGCACGGCCGTGCCTCTCCATCTATTCGGCAGCACAGCGAGATCTTGTGGCCGCAGCGCAGCACAGCCAGCCAGCCGGCTTTTGACGTTCTCCCCCCAGCCACTGCTTTGGAATCCGGAACCTGCCTTTTAAAGTGCCAGACTGAACCTTTACCTCTTCACTCTGCTTTAAGCTTGAACCTGCTGTGGTCGTGAAAGAAACTCCCAGAAGGAAGTCTCCTGTTGTGCCCATCATCACACGCTTCCCTAACAGGATTTCTTGTGATGTCAGCTCCATGGACCTTCTGTGACCTGTAGTTCTTCTACTCTTCCACCTAGCTGAATACAACCACTTCATTTACATGTGAGTGAATATTGCTATAAATAAATGTTACATTGGTATCTATCTCAGAGGCGCCCCTCTCCTTGTTTTTTTACGTTGTCAAAGAGGGCATCTATAATAAGATACCGTCCACTGGGATTGGTGTCAATGTGATTGAAGTGGAAGGAAAGGGATTTGCGTATTGCATGACTCCCCTCACTTTTTTATTGACATGTGCAAAATAGCATTTCCTGGACACATAGTATATCTGTTTTTTTTGATGAATGGCTTCTCTCCATAAATGGGATCTTTTGAAAGGACTGTTAAGGCCTTTTGCATTAATAGTGGTAATGCGTATAGACATTGTGAGTAGTGTAGGTGGGGTTAGATGGATGCAGAAATGAGCGTGCGGGTATATTACTACTGAACAGATGTATGAACAGATGTATGAGGGGGGTACAGAGTGATACCCCAGTGTTGCCTTTTGCTCTCAGAAACAGAGCAAACCATCTATACGAGCAAGTGCAATCAATACAGAAAGCAAACAGGTGAACTTAGTATAGGCTGTGTGCGTTGCACACTTCATGCCAAGATAATGAATCAAACTATTAAGCAAAATATAACATAGTAGCCCACTATGCGGGGCTCAGGTCAGATTAGCCGTGGAAAACTAGACAGCCATTGTAAGGCGGTTGACTCGGTATCCAGGTACTTTGTAAGGCAACAGGCCATTAATTAATCAGGTTTTGTGGGTTGAATTGTTATTTGGAGGTCTTGCAGTTGGTGGGGGTGCTAGCCCCCAATTGTGTAGAATTTTGTAGCCATATTTCAGGCATGTAATGGTGACCTGTTGGGTTTGGCATGTGACCAGCAATTTGGTGTTGAGAAACCCCAGCGTTAGACAATGTTGTGGTTTTTCAGTACCGCAATAATAGGGGAGAATTATTTTTTCATCTTAGCTGTTGCGGCAGAGAGGTCCTGATATAGAGCTATGCTTGCATATGGTGTTGGAAGCCGCTCTTAGTAGGGGCTATTTGATATGGTATAAGTGTATACGTGTCAGGATATCCCTAGGGATTGTGTCAGGTAGGTACGCTGGCTTAGGAATCCTATGTGCTCTATTCATCAGCAGGTCTCTGGGCGTGAGATCTGGGACGAGCTTCAGGAGTAGTTGTTGCAGATAAGGTATCAGTTCCTGCGGTTTAACAGCTTCTGGTACGCCCCTTATTTTTCAATAATTGCAGGGAGAGCGATCTTCTAAATCTGCAACTTTTAGCTGTAATTTGTGGATCGTGTCTGCCTGTTCCTTATGTGCATCCATTATTTCATTGTGTGCCTTTATAACTACCTCTAACTGGGTTTCTAGATGATCTGTGCGGTTTTCAATATCCTCCATTCTATTTCTGAGGTGAGTCATTGAGGAGTAGGGGTGAGCTTCGTGTTCGAGTCGAACATACGTTCGACTCGAACATCGGCTGTTCGATCGTTCGACGAAGATCGAACGATTTGGGCCGTTCGCGCCAAATTCGAGTGACGCAAACGGCCCACAATGCACTACGCCATCGCAGTGTCATCCAGGCGCTGTGATTGGCCAAGCATGCACTGTGACCCCGCATGCTTGGCCAATCACAGCGCCGGCAGCGAGGAGAGCAATGATTGGCCACAGGCAGGATGCCTGTGGCCAATTATTGCTGAGGGGGTTTAGTACACGCCCCACACTATAAAAGGCCGCCAGCGCGGCGGCCTTGTGTAGTGGGTTCCGGAGCAGGGAAAGAGAAGCATAGGCAGGGACAGTGTCATTATTTTTCCTTTACATAATCCTGGATTCCTTGTGTTTAGGGACAGATAAGGATAGGTAGGGAAAGTGTCAGTGACAGTGTGCTATTCTGTGCTAATCCTTGTTTGTAGGGACAGAGAGGTACAGTGAGGGAAAGTGTCAGTGTGCTATTCTGTTCTAAACCAATCTTGCTGAACCATATTTTCAATCCTTGAGTTTAGGGACAGAGAGGTACAGTGAGGGAAAGTGTCAGTGTGCTATTTTGTGCTAAATCTTGTTTGTAGGGACAGAGTAGGACAGTGAGTGAAACTGACAGTGTGCTATTCTGTTCTAAACCAATTTTGCTGTTCCATATTTTCAATCCTTGAGTTTAGGGACAGAGAAGGACACTCGTGGCAATTTTCAGTGTGCTATTCTGTGCTAAATCTTGTTTGTAGGGAGGGACAGAGTAGGACAGTGAGGGAAAGTGTCAGTGTGCTATTCTGTTCTAAACCAATTTTGCTGTTCCATATTTCAAATCCTTGAGTTTAGGGACAGAGAGGTACAGTGAGTGAAACTGACAGTGTGCTATTCTGTTCTAAACCAATTTTGCTGTTCCATATTTCAAATCCTTGAGTTTAGGGACAGAGAAGGACACTCGTGCAAATTATCAGTGTGCTATTCTGTGCTAAAACTTGTTTGTAGGCAGGGACAGAGTAGGACAGTGAGGGAATGTGTCAGTGTGCTATTCTGTTCTAAACCAATTTTGCTGTTCCATATTTTCAATCCTTGAGTTTAGGGACAGAGAAGGACACTCGTGGCAATTTTCAGTCTGCTATTCTGTGCTAAATCTTGTTTGTAGGGAGGGACAGAGTAGGACAGTGAGGGGAAGTGTCAGTGTGCTATTCTGTTCTAAACCAATCTTGCTGAACCATATTTTCAATCCTTGAGTTTAGGGACAGAGAGGTACAGTGAGGGAAAGTGTCAGTGTGCTATTTTGTGCTAAATCTTGTTTGTAGGGACAGAGTAGGACAGTGAGTGAAACTGACAGTGTGCTATTCTGTTCTAAACCAATTTTGCTGTTCAATATTTCAAATCCTTGAGTTTAGGGACAGAGAGGTACAGTGAGTGAAACTGACAGTGTGCTATTCTGTTCTAAACCAATTTTGCTGTTCCATATTTTCAATCCTTGAGTTTAGGGACAGAGAAGGACACTCGTGGCAATTTTCAGTGTGCTATTCTGTGCTAAATCTTGTTTGTAGGGAGGGACAGAGCAGGACAGTGAGGGAAAGTGTCAGTGTGCTATTCTGTTCTAAACCAATTTTGCTGTTCCATATTTTCAATCCTTGAGTTTAGGGACAGAGAAGGACACTCGTGGCAATTTTCAGTGTGCTATTCTGTGCTAAATCTTGTTTGTAGGGAGGGACAGAGTAGGACAGTGAGGGAAAGTGTCAGTGTGCTATTCTGTTCTAAACCAATTTTGCTGTTCCATATTTCAAATCCTTGAGTTTAGGGACAGAGAGGTACAGTGAGTGAAACTGACAGTGTGCTATTCTGTTCTAAACCAATTTTGCTGTTCCATATTTCAAATCCTTGAGTTTAGGGACAGAGAAGGACACTTGTGCAAATTATCAGTGTGCTATTCTGTGCTAAAACTTGTTTGTAGGGAGAGACAGAGTAGGACAGTGAGGGAAAGTGTCAGTGTGCTATTCTGTTCTAAACCAATTTTGCTGTTCCATATTTTCAATCCTTGAGTTTAGGGACAGAGAAGGACACTCGTGGCAATTTTCAGTCTGCTAATCTGTGCTAAATCTTGTTTGTAGGGAGGGACAGAGTAGGACAGTGAGGGAAAGTGTCAGTGTGCTATTTTGTTCTAAACCAATCTTGCTGAACCATATTTTCAATCCTTGAGTTTAGGGACAGAGAGGTACAGTGAGGGAAAGTGTCAGTGTGCTATTTTGTGCTAAATCTTGTTTGTAGGGACAGAGTAGGACAGTGAGTGAAACTGACAGTGTGCTATTCTGTTCTAAACCAATTTTGCTGTTCCATATTTCAAATCCTTGAGTTTAGGGACAGAGAGGTACAGTGAGTGAAACTGACAGTGTGCTATTCTGTTCCAAACCAATTTTGCTGTTCCATAATTTCAATCCTTGAGTTTAGGGACAGAGAAGGACACTCGTGGCAATTTTCAGTGTGCTATTCTGTGCTAAATCTTGTTTGTAGGGAGGGACAGAGTAGGACAGTGAGGGAAAGTGTCAGTGTGCTATTCTGTTCTAAACCAATTTTGCTGTTCCATATTTTCAATCCTTGAGTTTAGGGACAGAGAAGGACACTCGTGGCAATGTTCAGTGTGCTATTCTGTGCTAAATCTTGTTTGTAGGGAGGGACAGAGTAGGACAGTGAGGGAAAGTGTCAGTGTGCTATTCTGTTCTAAACCAATTTTGCTGTTCCATATTTCAAATCCTTAAGTTTAGGGACAGAGAGGTACAGTGAGTGAAACTGACAGTGTGCTATTCTGTTCTAAACCAATTTTGCTGTTCCATATTTCAAATCCTTGAGTTTAGGGACAGAGAAGGACACTCGTGCAAATTATCAGTGTGCTATTCTGTGCTAAAACTTGTTTGTAGGGAGGGACAGAGTAGGACAGTGAGGGAAAGTGTCAGTGTGCTATTCTGTTCTAAACCAATTTTGCTGTTCCATATTTTCAATCCTTGAGTTTAAAGACAAAGAAGGACACTCGTGGCAATTTTCAGTCTGCTATTCTGTGCTAAATCTTGTTTGTAGGGAGGGACAGAGTAGGACAGTGAGGGAAAGTGTCAGTGTGCTATTCTGTTCTAAACCAATCTTGCTGAACCATATTTTCAATCCTTGAGTTTAGGGACAGAGAGGTACAGTGAGGGAAAGTGTCAGTGTGCTATTTTGTGCTAAATCTTGTTTGTAGGGACAGAGTAGGACAGTGAGTGAAACTGACAGTGTGCTATTCTGATCTAAACCAATTTTGCTGTTCCATATTTCAAATCCTTGAGTTTAGGGACAGAGAGGTACAGTGAGTGAAACTGACAGTGTGCTATTCTGTTCTAAACCAATTTTGCTGTTCCATATTTTCAATCCTTGAGTTTAGGGACAGAGAAGGACACTCGTGGCAATTTTCAGTGTGCTATTCTGTGCTAAATCTTGTTTGTAGGGAGGGACAGAGTAGGACAGTGAGGGAAAGTGTCAGTGTGCTATTCTGTTCTAAACCAATTTTGCTGTTCCATATTTTCAACCCTTGAGTTTAGGGACAGAGAAGGACACTCGTGGCAATTTTCAGTGTGCTATTCTGTGCTAAATCTTGTTTGTAGGGAGGGACAGAGCAGGACAGTGAGGCAAAGTGTCAGTGTGCTATTCTGTTCTAAACCAATTTTGCTGTTCCATATTTTCAATCCTTGAGTTTAGGGACAGAGAAGGACACTCGTGGCAATTTTCAGTGTGCTATTCTGTGCTAAATCTTGTTTGTAGGGAGGGACAGAGTAGGACAGTGAGGGAAAGTGTCAGTGTGCTATTCTGTTCTAAACTAGTGATGAGCCGAACACCCCCGGGTTCGGTTCGCACCAGAACCCGCGAACGGACCGAAAGTTCGTACGAACAATAGAACCCTATTAAATACAATGGATGCGAACGTTCGAATTCTAAAGTGCTAATTATAACAACTATTATGCATGTTATTGTCCTAAAAAGGGTTTGGGAACCCGGGTTCTGCACCAGGGGACATGTATCAATGCAAAAAGAAGTTTTAAAAACGGTCGTTTTTCGGGAGCAGTCATTTTAATGATGCATAAAGTGAAAAAAAAAAGTCAAATATTCCTTTAAATATCGTACCTGGGGGGTGTCTAAAGTATGCCTGTGAAGTGCCACGTGTTTCCCGTGTTTAGAACTGTCCCTGCACAAAATGACACTTCTAAAGGAAAAAAAAGCCATTTAAAACTGCTTGCGGCTTTAATGTAATGTCTGGTCCCGGTAATATGGATGAAATTCTTTAAGAAAAATGGCATAGCTACCCCATGACCCCCCCCCTACCCCAGCCCATTACCAGCCCCTTTGGGTCTTGTATGGATATTAAGGGGAACCCCGCACATAAAATAAAAAAGGCCCTATATACTCTGAACAGCCGTATACAGGCGGTGCATAAAAGACAGGGACTGTAGGTTTGTTCTTATGCAGGGATGAGCCGAACACCCCCCTGTTCGGTTCGCACCAGAACCTGCGAACAGACAAAATGTTCGTGTAAACTTTAGAACCCTATTAAATACAATGGACTCGAACGTTCGAAATCTAAAGTGTTAATTATAAGGGCTAATATGCAAGTTATTGTCCTAAAAAGTGTTTGGGGACCTGGGTCCTGCCCCAGGGGACATGTATCAATGCAAAAAGAAGTTTTAAAAACGGCCGTTTTTTCGGGAGCAGTGATTTTAATAATGCTTAAAATGAAAAAATAAAAGTGAAATATTCCTTTAAATTTCGTACCTGAGGGGTGTGTATGATATGCATGTAAAGTGGCGCATGTTTCCCGTGCTTAGAACTGTCCCTGCAAAAAGTGTCATTTTTGAAAGAAAAAAAGTCTTTTAAAACTGACTCGCGGCTATTAATGAATTGTCGGCTCCCGGCAATACATACAAAAGTCATTGATAAAAATAAAAAAAAAGCGTGGGGGTTCCCCAGAATTCAATTACCAGGCCCTTCAGGTCTGGAATGGATATTAAGGGGAACCCCGCCGCAAATTTAAAAAAAAATTGACGTGGGGTTCCCCCAAATATCCATTCCAGGCCCTTCAGATCTGGCATGGATTTTAAGGGGAACTCCACCCCAAATTTAAAAAAAAATGGCGTGGAGTCCCCCTAAAAATCCATACCAGACCCCTTATCCGAGCACGCAACCTGGCCGGCCGCAGGGGAAAAGGGGGGGACGAGAGAGCGGCCCCCCCTCCCTCCTGAACCGTACCAAGCCACATGCCCTCAA
Organism: Rana muscosa; assembly: GCA_029206835.1. NCBI lineage: Eukaryota > Metazoa > Chordata > Amphibia > Anura > Ranidae > Rana > Rana muscosa. The sequence goes on along the minus strand of CM055118.1, from coordinate 360,130,511 downwards.
CATGGGGAGGATGTCCCCATGTTGATGGGGACAAGGGCCTCATCCCCACAACCCTTGCCCGGTGGTTGTGGGGGTCTGCGGGCAGGGGGCTTATCGGAATCTGGAAGACCCCTTTAACAAAGGGGACCCCCAGATCCCGCCCCCCCCCTATGTGAATTGGTAAGGGGTACATTGTACCCCTACCATTTCACGAAGAAAGCGTAAAAAAATGTTTAAAAAACACACAAACACCTTGAAAAAGTCCTTTATTTAAAAAAAAAAAAAAAAAACAGCGGTGAAATCCAGTGTCCCGCGGCGATCCCGATGTCCAGCGCTGTCCTTCATTGGTTGTGCCTGAGCGGACCTGATGGGGAACTCCCTCTCAGTATTTTAAATGTATAGACCCGCCCCTTCTAAAGTTCCCCATCAGGTCCGCCAGCGGACCAGATGCGGAACATGAGAAGGGGCGGGTCTATACATGTATTACCACAGTGAGAGAAGTTCCCCATCAGGTCCGCCTCCTCGGTATGTCGGACCCGCCTACGTCATTGGCTTGAGCGGGGAACTTCCTTCACTGTGTAATTTAAATTTACATAGTGAAGGAAGTTCCCCGCTCAAGCCAATGACGTAGGCGGGTCCGACATACCGAGGAGGCGGACCTGATGGGGAACTTCTCTCACTGTGGTAATACATGTATAGACCCGCCCCTTCTCATGTTCCACATCTGGTCCGCTGGCGGACCTGATGGGGAACTTTAGAAGGGGCGGGTCTATACATTTAAAATACTGAGAGGGAGTTCCCCATCAGGTCCGCTCAGGCACAACCAATGAAGGACAGCGCTGGACATCGGGATCGCCGCGGGACACTGGATTTCACCGCTGTTTTTTTTTTTTTTTTTTAAATAAAGGACTTTTTCAAGGTGTTTGTGTGTTTTTTTAAACATTTTTTTACGCTTTCTTCGTGAAATGGTAGGGGTACAATGTACCCCTTACCAATTCACATAGGGGGGGGCGGGATCTGGGGGTCCCCTTTGTTAAAGGGGTCTTCCAGATTCCGATAAGCCCCCCGCCCGCAGACCCCCACAACCACCGGGCAAGGGTTGTGGGGATGAGGCCCTTGTCCCCATCAACATGGGGACATCCTCCCCATGTTGAGGGCATGTGGCCTGGTACGGTTCAGGAGGGAGGGGGGGCCGCTCTCTCGTCCCCCCCTTTTCCCCTGCGGCCGGCCAGGTTGCGTGCTCGGATAAGGGGTCTGGTATGGATTTTTAGGGGGACTCCACGCCATTTTTTTTTTAATTTGGGGTGGAGTTCCCCTTAAAATCCATGCCAGATCTGAAGGGCCTGGAATGGATATTTGGGGGAACCCCACGTCAATTTTTTTTTAAATTTGCGGCGGGGTTCCCCTTAATATCCATTCCAGACCTGAAGGGCCTGGTAATTGAATTCTGGGGAACCCCCACGCTTTTTTTTTATTTTTATCAATGACTTTTGTATGTATTGCCGGGAGCCGACAATTCATTAATAGCCGCGAGTCAGTTTTAAAAGACTTTTTTTCTTTCAAAAATGACATTTTTTGCAGGGACAGTTCTAAGCACGGGAAACATGCGCCACTTCACATGCATATCATACACACCCCCCAGGTACGAAATTTAAAGGAATATTTCACTTTTATTGTTTCACTTTAAGCATTATTAAAATCACTGCTCCCAAAAAAACGGCCGTTTTTAAAACTTCTTTTTGCATTGATACATGTCCCCTGGGGCAGGACCCCGGTCCCCAAACACTTTTTAGGACAATAACTTGCATATAAGCCTTTATAATTAGCACTTTAGATTTCTCCCATAGATTTTTCGAATTTGCCGCGAACACCCCAATTTGTTCGCTGTTCGGCGAACGGGCGAACAAGCAATGTTCGAGTCGAACATGAGTTCGACTCGAACTCGAAGCTCATCCCTATTCTTATGTAGAATCTGTTTGTAATTTTGAACAGGTACATTGTTGAAGTGTAGCTCCAGCCCAAAAATCTATTTTTAAACTTTTTGGAAAACATAGGTAAGGGTTATCACCCCTGTAACATTTGTTTTGCTGTCTGTGCCCCTGTTCAGAACATTTCACCTCACTTTCCGTCCCAATGACAACTGTTTTTGAAATGTGGTGTTTTTCTTGAAACAAGGATTGCTGATAAAGCATCAGTACAGAGGAGACACCTTTCTCCCATATTTATTCTTACAGGAGAGAATTTTCCTTCCTAGTGGTAGATTTCCTCTCACTTCCTGTTGTCTTCTTGCGTTTGCAAGTAGGAGTCGTTTGTAAGTTGGATGTTTGAAAGTAGGGACCTGCCGTATATACTCTGCAGAAATAGGCCCCTTAGTTGTTGGTGTTGGCACAACACTGTAAGCACTCACAGTTACTCTTGGTTGGTGCTGGAACGCCCTGCTGTCAACTATTATATCAGGAATTTTAATTACATATAATTGTTGAACAGTGGTAGTAAAAATTGGGCCTTTGATGGTGGTGCTGGTGCCACAACACTGTAAGCCCTGACAGTTACTCTTGGTGGGTGCAGCAATGGGCCCTGCTGTGAATTATTAGATCAAGAATTGTAATTGCATGCCCCTGTTGAACAGGGGCTGAAAAATTGAGCCTTTCGTGGTGGTGGTGGTGGTGGTGGTGTTGCCACAACACTGTAAGCCCTCAGAGTTACTCTTGGTGGGTGCAGGAATGGGCCCTGCTGTGAATTATTAGATCAAGAATTGTAATTACATGCCCCTTTTGAACAGGGGCTGAAAAATTGGGCCTTTCGTGGTGGTGGTGGTGGTGGCGTTGCCACAACACTGTAAGCCCTCAGAGTTACTCTTGGTGGGTGCAGCAATGGGCCCTGCTGTGAATTATTAGATCAAGAATTGTAATTACATGCCCCTTTTGAACAGGGGCTGAAAAATTGGGCCTTTCGTGCTGGTGGTGGTGGTGGCGTTGCCACAACACTGTAAGCCCTCAGAGTTACTCTTGGTGGGTGCAGCAATGGGCCCTGCTGTGAATTATTAGATCAAGAATTGTAATTACATGCCCCTTTTGAACAGGGGCTGAAAAATTGGGCCTTTCGTGGTGGTGGTGGCGTTGCCACAACACTGTAAGCCCTCAGAGTTACTCTTGGTGGGTGCAGGAATGGGCCCTGCTGTGAATTATTAGATCAAGAATTGTAATTACATGCCCCTTTTGAACAGGGGCTGAAAAATTGGGCCTTTCGTGGTGGTGGTGGTGGTGGCGTTGCCACAACACTGTAAGCCCTCAGAGTTACTCTTGGTGGGTGCAGCAATGGGCCCTGCTGTGAATTATTAGATCAAGAATTGTAATTGCATGCCCCTGTTGAACAGGGGCTGAAAAATTGGGCCTTAGGCACTGGTGGCACAACACTACAACCCCTCACAGATACTGTACTTGGAGCACAGCAATGAGCCCTGTTGCAAAGTATTGCTTCAAAAATTGTAATGACACGCCCCTGTTAAACAGGGGCTGAAAAATTGGGCCTTAGGCACTGGTGCCACAACACTCCAACCCCTCACAGATACTGTACTTGGAGCACAGCAATGAGCCCTATGGCAAATTATTGCTAAAAAAATTGTAATTACACGCCCCTGTAAAACAGGGGCTGAAAAATTGGGCCTTAGCCACTGGTGGCGGCACCCATAAACAAAAATGATCTTCCAAGCTATCATCATCAATCGTATCATTGAGGACTCGGAGGAGGAGGATAGCCAGTCAACATAACAGCACAGGCACTCAGCATCAGCATCAGTCTTGAAGGGATGTGACATGTTAAAATCAATTAGTCTGTTATATCAGCATCAGGTGTGTGGTAGCTGGTGGTGATCCAAGACTGGTTCATCTTGATGAAAGTCAGTCGATCAACCGAGTCGGTGGACAGGCGCACCCTGTGATCCGTGACAAATCCTCCAGCAGCACTGAATGTGCGTTCCGAAAGAACGCTGGATGCAGGACAGGCCAGTAGCTCAATTGCATACTGTGCAAGCTCTGGCCAGTGATCCATCCTCAAGACCCAGTAAGCCAGAGGATTTTCGGTGGGGAAGGTGTCCAAGTCTGACCTTGCCCCTAGATATTCCTGCACCATGTTTATCAGACGCTGGCGATGGTTGCTGGAACCGATCATACTTTGGGGCTGCGGACTAAAGAATTGTCTGAACGCATCGGTCAGACGGCCACCTTCCCCACCGCTCCTTCTTTGACTGGCCGAAGCCTCAGCAACTCGTTGTCCAGGACCAGGGGTTTGTAACCTCCCAGTCTCTGGGAACGCGTTGCACAGACCTTTCTGCAAGGCCTCCCGGAGTTGTCTCATCCTCTGCTCCCTCTGCGACGGTAACATAAGGTCCGCAACCTTACCCTTGTACCGTGGATCAAGGAGAGTGGCCAGCCAGTAATGGTCCCTCTCCTTGATCCGAAGAATACAAGGATCCTTCCGCAGACTTTGCAGGATCAGGGAGGCCATGCAGCGTAGGTTTGCTGAGGCATTCGCTCCGGAGTCCTCTGGGTCACTAAGGACGACATGATCCGCAGCCACCTCCTCCCAGCCACGTACAAGTCCACTGGTTTCTTGGGACTGTAAATCATCCCTAAAAGACTGCTGCTGATGATGCTGAGTGCCAGCCTCCACCTCCATGCTGACACAATCCTCCTCCTCCTCCTCCTCCTCCTCCTCCTCTTCCTGTGCGATGGGTGGGACAGAAGGAACACTGTCTGGGTAAAGGGGGCCTTGAGAGGCAAGGAAGTCCTCCTCTTCCTGCCTCTGTTCTGCCTCAAGTGCCCTGTCCATTATTCCACGCAGCGTGTGCTCCAACAGGTGGACAAGAGGTACAGTGTCACTGATGCATGCACTGTCACTGCTCACCATCCTTGTGGCCTCCTCAAATGGTGCCAGGACAGTGCATGCATCCCTGATCATGCCCCACTGGCGTGGAGAAAAAAAACCAAGGTCCCCTAACCCTGTCCTGGTGCCGTAGTCGCACAGGTACTCATTGATGGCCCTCTGCTGCGTGTGCAGCCGCTGCAGCATGGCCAACATTGAGTTCCACCTGGTGGGCATGTCACATATAAGGCGGTTCTTGGGCAGGTTCAACTCCTTTTGCAGCTCAGCCAGGCGAGCACTGGCATTATAAGATCTGCGGAAATGCACACAGACTTTCCTGGCCTGCCTCAGGACATCCTGTAAGCCCGGGTACCTGCCCAAGAACCGCTGCACCACCAGGTTAAGGACGTGAGCCACACAGGGCACATGGGTCAGTTGTCCCTGTCGGAGGGCGGAGAGGAGGTTGGTGCCATTGTCGCAAACCACCATTCCTGGCTTAAGCTGGCGTGGCGTCAACCACCTCTCGGCCTGGCCCTGCAGAGCAGACAGGACCTCTGCCCCAGTGTGGCTTCTGTCCCCCAAACACACCAGCGCAAGCACGGCATGGCATCTTTTTGCCTGCGTACTTGCGTAGCCCCGTGAACGGCTACGGAGCACCGCTGGTTCATAGGACAAACCACAGGAAGAGGCCATGGAGGAAGAAGAAGAGGAGGGGGTGGAGGAGAGAGGTGTGTCACAACCAGTAGTAGCATTTTGGAGGCGTGGCGGTGGAACAACCTCCAACACTACTGCACCTTGTCCTGCATCCTTCCCAGCTGCCAAAAGAGTGACCCAATGGGCCGTGAAAGAAAGGTAACGTCCCTGTCCATGCCTGCTGGACCATGAGTCAGCAGTAATATGCACCTTACCGCTGACCGCCCTGTCCAGCGAGGCCAAGACATTGCCTTCCACATGCCGGTAGAGAGCCGGAATAGCCTTCCGTGAGAAAAAGTGGCGTTTGGGAACCTGCCACTGAGGAACCGCACATTGCACAAACTCACGGAAGGGGGCCGAGTCTACCAACTGAAAAGGCAGCAGTTGAAGCGCTAGCAATTTAGCCAAGCTAGCATTCAACCGCTGGGCATGTGGATGGCTGGGAGTGAACTTCTTTCGACGGTCCAGCAGCTGGGGCAGGGAAATTTGCCTGCTAGAATCGTACGTCGGTGTACTGCTAGCAGAGTGGCTGCAAGTACTTGGCTGTGACACACCTAATTCTACACCTTCATTCCTCTCAGTGCATGTTTCAGAGAGGACTGAAGTTATAGTGGGGTTGGAGATCCCAGCTGATGCGGTGCAAGGAGAGGTCCGCTTTGTTCTTTGGTGTGGGTCTTTGAGGTAGGCTTGCCAACGAGCTGCATGGCAGGTCAACATATGTCTGGTCAGGCATGTGGTACCCAAGCGGCTGATGTTTTGGCCACGCGATATACGCTTGAGACATATGTTGCAAACAGCAGCTGTGCGATCTGATGCACTAGCCTCAAAAAAGGCCCACACCAAGGAACTTTTTAAATGACGGGCAGAGGCAGCGCCCTGCACAGGCGGAGCTCTGCGGTGTGATTCCGTCGTGTACTGCCCTTACGCTGGCCACCAAAGGGCATCCTGCCTCGTTGGAGATGTGCCTCCTCCTCCTCCTCTCTACTATTAGGCACCCACGTGGAGTCAGTGACCTCATCATCCCCTCCCTCCTCATCACTGGAGCCAATCTGGCAGTATGCTGCAGCTGCTGGAACATGACTGCCAGATTGGTGTCCTTCTTGAGCATCCCCTCTGTCTGCTCTCACGCTACTGCCTTCCTGTAGCTGGGTTTCATCATCAGACCCTTCTAAACGCTGGGCATCCTCCTGGAGCATGTACCCAACACTGTGCTCAAACAGTTCAGGGGACTCCTCAGGAGGAGGACATGGTGGGTCTAGGGAAGGAGTGACTGATGATGAGTCTGACATTGATACCAGGGAAGAGGACGCTTTGGCAGCTGCTTTGCCAGTACCCTGAGCCTGGGTGAGAGAGGATGAGGAGGAGGAGGAGGGCTTGGTCATCCACTCTACCAAGTCTTCGGCATGATGTGGCTCAACATGTCCAGCTGCCGAAAAGAAGGACAAGCGTGTCCCATGGCCATGTGCTGATGACAATGCACCGCGTCCACGACCAGCACTGTTGCCCCCAGACACAGAGCCTGCTTGCCCTCTTTTATTGCCTCCTGACTGTCTGCCTCTCCTTGTTTGCCTTCCAGACATTCTAATAGATGGCCTGCAGGGAGATGGGAAAAAAGCAATAAGGGCTACCTTCAGGTGTCCTTCTCTGTCCCTTTACTTAAGGATTTCTAAATATGGTTGAGGATGATTGCTTTTGCACAGAATAGCACAACGACAATTTCCCTGACTGTCAAAAAAACAAGGATTTCAAAGATGGTTGATGAGGAATGCTTTAGCACACTATAGCACAAGGAGAATTTCCCTCACTGTCCTTCCCTGTCCCTAGAAACAAGGATTCACACAGTGAAAGAAACTGACACTCTCCCTACCTAGAGTTTTCTGTCCCTAGAAAAAATGTTTTTTTAAAGCACACTATAGCACAAGGAGAATTCCCCTCACTTTCCTTCTTTGTCCCTAGAAACAAGGATTCGCACAGTGAAAGAAACTGACACTCTCCCTACCTAGAGTTTTCTGTCCCTAGAAAAAATGTTTTTTTAAAGCACACTATAGCACAAGGAGAATTCACTCACTGTCCTTCCCTGTCCCTAGAAACAAGGAATCGCACAGTGAAAGAAACTGACACTCTACCTACCTAGAGTTTTCTGTCCCTAGAAAAAATGTTTTTTTAAAGCACACTATAGCACAAGGAGAATTCACTCACTGTCCTTCCCTGTCCCTAGAAACAAGGAATCGCACAGTGAAAGAAACTGACACTCTCCCTACCTAGAGTTTTCTGTCCCTAGAAAAAATGTTTTTTTAAAGCACACTATAGCACAAGGAGAATTCGCCTCACTTTCCTTCTTTGTCCCTAGAAACAAGGATTCGCACAGTGAAAGAAACTGACACTCTCCCTACCTAGAGTTTTCTGTCCCTAGAAAAAATGTTTTTTTAAAGCACACTATAGCACAAGGAGAATTCACTCACTGTCCTTCCCTGTCCCTAGAAACAAGGAATCGCACAGTGAAAGAAACTGACACTCTCTCTACCTAGAGTTTTCTGTCCCTAGAAAAAATGTTTTTTTAAAGCACACTATAGCACAAGGAGAATTCCCCTCACTTTCCTTCTTTGTCCCTAGAAACAAGGATTCGCACAGTGAAAGAAACTGACACTCTCCCTACCTAGAGTTTTCTGTCCCTAGAAAAAATGTTTTTTTAAAGCACACTATAGCACAAGGAGAATTCACTCACTGTCCTTCCCTGTCCCTAGAAACAAGGATTCGCACAGTGAAAGAAACTGACACTCTCCCTACCTAGAGTTTTCTGTCCCTAGAAAAAATGTTTTTTTAAAGCACACTATAGCACAAGGAGAATTCACTCACTGTCCTTCCCTGTCCCTAGAAACAAGGATTCGCACAGTGAAAGAAACTGACACTCTCCCTACCTAGAGTTTTCTGTCCCTAGAAAAAATGTTTTTTTAAAGCACACTATAGCACAAGGAGAATTCCCCTCACTTTCCTTCTTTGTCCCTAGAAACAAGGAATCGCACAGTGAAAGAAACTGACACTCTCCCTACCTAGAGTTTTCTGTGCCTAGAAAAAATGTTTTTTTAAAGCACACTATAGCACAAGGAGAATTCCCCTCACTTTCCTTCTTTGTCCCTAGAAACAAGGATTCGCACAGTGAAAGAAACTGACACTCTCCCTACCTAGAGTTTTCTGTCCCTAGAAAAAATGTTTTTTTAAAGCACACTATAGCACAAGGAGAATTCACTCACTGTCCTTCCCTGTCCCTAGAAACAAGGATTCGCACAGTGAAAGAAACTGACACTCTCCCTACCTAGAGTTTTCTGTCCCTAGAAAAAATGTTTTTTTAAAGCACACTATAGCACAAGGAGAATTCACTCACTGTCCTTCCCTGTCCCTAGAAACAAGGATTCGCACAGTGAAAGAAACTGACACTCTCCCTACCTAGAGTTTTCTGTCCCTAGAAAAAATGTTTTTTTAAAGCACACTATAGCACAAGGAGAATTCCCCTCACTTTCCTTCTTTGTCCCTAGAAACAAGGATTCGCACAGTGAAAGAAACTGACACTCTCCCTACCTAGAGTTTTCTGTCCCTAGAAAAAAAGTTTTTTTAAAGCACACTATAGCACAAGGAGAATTCCCCTCACTTTCCTTCTTTGTCCCTAGAAACAAGGATTCGCACAGTGAAAGAAACTGACACTCTCCCTACCTAGAGTTTTCTGTCCCTAGAAAAAATGTTTTTTTAAAGCACACTATAGCACAAGGAGAATTCACTCACTGTCCTTCCCTGTCCCTAGAAACAAGGAATCGCACAGTGAAAGAAACTGACACTCTCCCTACCTAGAGTTTTCTGTCCCTAGAAAAAATGTTTTTTTAAAGCACACTATAGCACAAGGAGAATTCACTCACTGTCCTTCCCTGTCCCTAGAAACAAGGATTCGCACAGTGAAAGAAACTGGCACTCTCCCTACCTAGAGTTTTCTGTCCCTAGAAAAAATGTTTTTTTAAAGCACACTATAGCACAAGGAGAATTCCCCTCACTTTCCTTCTTTGTCCCTAGAAACAAGGATTCGCACAGTGAAAGAAACTGACACTCTCCCTACCTAGAGTTTTATGTCCCTAGAAAAAATGTTTTTTTAAAGCACACTATAGCACAAGGAGAATTCACTCACTGTCCTTTCCTGTCCCTAGAAACAAGGAATCGCACAGTGAAAGAAACTGACACTCTCCCTACCTAGAGTTTTCTGTCCCTAGAAAAAATGTTTTTTTAAAGCACACTATAGCACAAGGAGAATTCCCCTCACTTTCCTTCTTTGTCCCTAGAAACAAGGATTCGCACAGTGAAAGAAACTGACACTCTCCCTACCTAGAGTTTTCTGTCCCTAGAAAAAATGTTTTTTTAAAGCACACTATAGCACAAGGAGAATTCCCCTCACTTTCCTTCTTTGTCCCTAGAAACAAGGATTCCCACCGTGAAAGAACAAGACGAAAAAGGGAACGGCGCCCTCTAAATGCAGCAAGTAAAAACAGTTTTTAATTAAAGGGTTAAAATACACTCACATTTGAGCAGTGGTAATCGAGCGTGTCAGGGGTTGACAGGAACTTCATCCGCAGATCCTCAGGGGTGATGGTGGTTTCACGGGCAGTTGGGCTGGAGTCCTCGATCCTGTGTCTCTTCCTGCACTGGATGTTGAGCAGTGCCGGCCGGAAACTTCGATCTGGACTGTGTGTGCTCCGTGGGGTCCTGGGGTCATCACTTCCGGGTCAGAGGTATGCGGGAGGTGCTTCGCGTTCAGGACATGCGTGTCCCTTCATCAGGCTAGAGTTTTCTGTCCCTAGAAAAAATGTTTTTTTTAAAGCACACTATAGCACAAGGAGAATTCCCCTCACTTTCCTTCTTTGTCCCTAGAAACAAGGATTCGCACAGTGAAAGAAACTGACACTCTCCCTACCTAAAGTTTTCTGTCCCTAGAAAAAATTGTTTTTTTAAAGCACACTATAGCACAAGGAGAATTACCCTCACTTTCCTTCTTTGTCCCTAGAAACAAGGATTTGCACAGTAAAACACACTGACACTCTCCCTACCTATCCTTCTCTTTCCCTAAACTAAAGGAATCCAGGTTAAGCAAGAAAGAAATAAATGTCACTGTCCCTGCCTATGCTTCTCTTTCCCTGCTCCGGAACACACTACACTAGGCCGCCGTGCTGGCGGCCTTTTATAGTGTGGGGCGTGTACTAAACACCCTCAGCAATAATTGGCCACAGGCATCCTGCCTGTGGCCAATCATTGCTCTCCTCGCTGCCGGCGCTGTGATTGGCCAAGCATGCGGGGTCACAGTGCATGCTTGGCCAATCACAGCGCCTGGATGACACTGCGATGGCGTAGTGCATTGTGGGCCGTTCGCGTCACTCGAATTTGGCGCGAACGGCCCAAATCGTTCGATCTTCGTCGAACGATCGAACAGCCGATGTTCGAGTCGAACGTATGTTCGACTCGAACACGAAGCTCATCCCTATTCTAAACCAATTTTGCTGTTCCATATTTTCAACCCTTGAGTTTAGGGACAGAGAAGGACACTCGTGGCAATTTTCAGTGTGCTATTCTGTGCTAAATCTTGTTTGTAGGGAGGGACAGAGTAGGACAGTGAGGGAAAGTGTCAGTGTGCTATTCTGTTCTAAACCAATTTTGCTGTTCCATATTTTCAATCCTTGAGTTTAGGGACAGAGAAGGACACTCGTGGCAATTTTCAGTGTGCTATTCTGTGCTAAATCTTGTTTGTAGGGAGGGACAGAGTAGGACAGTGAGGGAAAGTGTCAGTGTGCTATTCTGTTCTAAACCAATTTTGCTGTTCCATATTTTCAACCCTTGAGTTTAGGGACAGAGAAGGACACTCGTGGCAATTTTCAGTGTGCTATTCTGTGCTAAATCTTGTTTGTAGGGAGGGACAGAGTAGGACAGTGAGGGAAAGTGTCAGTGTGCTATTCTGTTCTAAACCAATTTTGCTGTTCCATATTTTCAATCCTTGAGTTTAGGGACAGAGAAGGACACTCGTGGCAATTTTCTGTGTGCTATTCTGTGCTAAATCTTGTTTGTAGGGAGGGACAGAGTAGGACAGTGAGGGAAAGTGTCAGTGTGCTATTCTGTTCTAAACCAATTTTGCTGTTCCATATTTCAAATCCTTAAGTTTAGGGACAGAGAGGTACAGTGAGTGAAACTGACAGTGTGCTATTCTGTTCTAAACCAATTTTGCTGTTCCATATTTTCAATCCTTGAGTTCAAAGACAGAGAAGGACACTCGTGGTAATTTTCAGTCTGCTATTCTGTGCTAAATCTTGTTTGTAGGGAGGGACAGAGTAGGACAGTGAGGGAAAGTGTCAGTGTGCTATTCTGTTCTAAACCAAACTTGCTGAACCATATTTTCAATCCTTGAGTTTAGGGACAGAGAGGTACAGTGAGGGAAAGTGTCAGTGTGCTATTTTGTGCTAAATCTTGTTTGTAGGGACAGAGTAGGACAGTGAGTGAAACTGACAGTGTGCTATTCTGATCTAAACCAATTTTGCTGTTCCATATTTCAAATCCTTGAGTTTAGGGACAGAGAGGTACATTGAGTGAAACTGACAGTGTGCTATTCTGTTCTAAACAAATTTTGCTGTTCCATATTTTCAATCCTTGAGTTTAAGGACAGAGAAGGACACTCGTGGCAATTTTCAGTGTGCTATTCTGTGCTAAATCTTGTTTGTAGGGAGGGACAGAGTAGGACAGTGAGGGAAAGTGTCAGTGTGCTATTCTGTTCTAAACCAATTTTGCTGTTCCATATTTCAAATCCTTGAGTTTAGGGACAGAGAGGTACAGTGAGTGAAACTGACAGTGTGCTATTCTGTTCTAAACCAATTTTGCTGTTCCATATTTTCAATCCTTGAGTTTAAGGACAGAGAAGGACACTCGTGGCAATTTTCAGTGTGCTATTCTGTGCTAAATCTTGTTTGTAGGGAGGGACAGAGTAGGACAGTGAGGGAAAGTGTCAGTGTGCTATTCTGTTCTAAACCAATTTTGCTGTTCCATATTTCAAATTCTTGAGTTTAGGGACAGAGAGGTACAGTGAGTGAAACTGACAGTGTGCTATTCTGTTCTAAACCAATTTTGCTGTTCCATATTTTCAATCCTTGAGTTTAAGGACAGAGAAGGACACTCGTGGCAATTTTCAGTGTGCTATTCTGTGCTAAATCTTGTTTGTAGGGAGGGACAGAGTAGGACAGTGAGGGAAAGTGTCAGTGTGCTATTCTGTTCTAAACCAATTTTGCTGTTCCATATTTTCAACCCTTGAGTTTAGGGACAGAGAAGGACACTCGTGGCAATTTTCAGTGTGCTATTCTGTGCTAAATCTTGTTTGTAGGGAGTAGTGATGAGCCGAACACCCCCGGGTTCGGTTCGCACCAGAACCCGCGAACGGACCGAAAGTCCGTACGAACATTAGAACCCTATTAAATACAATGGATGCGAACGTTCGAATTCTAAAGTGCTAATTATAACAACTATTATGCATGTTATTGTCCTAAAAAGGGTTTGGGAACCCGGGTTCTGCACCAGGGGACATGTATCAATGCAAAAAGAAGTTTTAAAAACGGTCGTTTTTCGGGAGCAGTCATTTTAATGATGCATAAAGTGAAAAAAAAAAGTCAAATATTCCTTTAAATATCGTACCTGGGGGGTGTCTAAAGTATGCCTGTGAAGTGCCACGTGTTTCCCGTGTTTAGAACTGTCCCTGCACAAAATGACACTTCTAAAGGAAAAAAAAGCCATTTAAAACTTCTTGCGGCTTTAATGTAATGTCTGGTCCCGGTAATATGGATGAAAATCTTTAAGAAAAATGGCATAGCTACCCCATGACCCCCCCCTACCCCAGCCCATTACCAGCCCCTTTGGGTCTTGTATGGATATTAAGGGGAACCCCGCACATAAAATAAACAAGGCCCTATATACTCTGAACAGCCGTATACAGGCGGTGCATACAAGACAGGGACTGTAGGTTTGTTCTTATGTAGAATGTGTTTGTAATTTTGAACAGGTACATTGTTGAAGTGTAGCTCCAGCCCAAAAATCTATTTTTAAACTTTTTGGGAAACATAGGTAAGGGTTATCACCCCTGTAACATTTGTTTTGCTGTCTGTGCCCCTGTTCAGAACATTTCACCTCACTTTCCGTCCCAATGACAACTGTTTTTGAAATGTGGTGTTTTTCTTGAAACAAGGATTGCTGATAAAGCATCAGTACAGAGGAGACACCTTTCTCCCATATTTATTCTTACAGGAGAGAATTTTCCTTCCTAGGGGTAGATTTCCTCTCACTTCCTGTTGTCTTCTTTCGTTTGCAAGTAGGAGTCGTTTGTAAGTTGGATGTTTGAAAGTAGGGACCTGCCGTATATACTCTGCAGAAATAGGCCCCTTAGTTGTTGGTGTTGGCACAACACTGTAAGCACTCACAGTTACTCTTGGTTGGTGCTGGAACGCCCTGCTGTCAACTATTATATCAGGAATTTTAATTACATATAATTGTTGAACAGTGGTAGTAAAAATTGGGGCTTTGATGGTGGTGCTGGTGCCACAACACTGTAAGCCCTGACAGTTACTCTTGGTGGGTGCAGCAATGGGCCCTGCTGTGAATTATTAGATCAAGAATTGTAATTGCATGCCCCTGTTGAACAGGGGCTAAAAAATTGGGCTTTTCGTGGTGGTGGTGGTGGTGGTGGTGTTGCCACAACACTGTAAGCCCTCAGACTTACTCTTGGTGGGTGCAGGAATGGGCCCTGCTGTGAATTATTACATCAAGAATTGTAATTGTATGCCCCTGTTGAACAGGGGCTGAAAAATTGGGCCTTAGGCACTGGTGGCACAACACTACAACCCCTCACAGATACTGTACTTGGAGCACAGCAATGAGCCCTATGGCAAATTATTGCTAAAAAAATTGTAAGTACACGCCCCTGTAAAACAGGGGCTGAAAAATTGGGCCTTAGCCACTGGTGGCGGCACCCATAAACAAAAATGATCTTCCAAGCTATCATCATCAATCGTATCATTGAGGACTTGGAGGAGGAGGATAGCCAGTCAACATAACAGCACAGGCACTCAGCATCAGCATCAGTCTTGAAGGGACGTGACATGTTAAAATCAATTAGTCTGTTATATCAGCATCAGGTGTGTGGTAGCTGGTGGTGATCCAAGACTGGTTCATCTTGATGAAAGTCAGTTGATCAACCGAGTCGGTGGACAGGCGCACCCTGTGATCCGTGACAAATCCTCCTAGCAGCACTGAATGTGCGTTCCGAAAGAACGCTGGATGCAGGACAGGCCAGTAGCTCAATTGCATACTGTGCAAGCTCTGGCCAGTGATCCATCCTCAAGACCCAGTAAGCCAGAGGATTTTCGGTGGGGAAGGTGTCCAAGTCTGACCTTGCCCCTAGATATTCCTGCACCATGTTTATCAGACGCTGGCGATGGTTGCTGGAACCAATCATACTTTGGGGCTGCGGACTAAAGAATTGTCTGAACGCATCGGTCAGACGGCCACCTTCCCCACCGCTCCTTCTTTGACTTGCCGAAGCCTCAGCAACTCGTTGTCCTGGACCAGGAGTTTGTAACCTCCCAGTCTCTGGGAACGCGTTGCACAGACCTTTCTGCAAGGCCTCCCGGAGTTGTCTCATCCTCTGCTCCCTCTGCGACGGTAACATAAGGTCCGCAACCTTACCCTTGTACCGTGGATCAAGGAGAGTGGCCAGCCAGTAATGGTCCCTCTCCTTGATCCGAAGAATACGAGGATCCTTCCGCAGACTTTGCAGGATCAGGGAGGCCATGCAGCGTAGGTTTGCTGAGGCATTCGCTCCGGAGTCCTCTGGGTCACTAAGGACGACATGATCCGCAGTCACCTCCTCCCAGCCACGTACAAGTCCACTGGTTTCTTGGGACTGTAAATCATCCCTAAAAGACTGCTGCTGATGATGCTGAGTGCCAGCCTCCACCTCCATGCTGACACAATCCTCCTCCTCCTCCTCCTCCTCTTCCTCTTCCTGTGCGATGGGTGGGACAGAAGGAACACTGTCTGGGTAAAGGGGGCCTTGAGAGGCAAGGAAGTCCTCCTCTTCCTGCCTCTGTTCTGCCTCAAGTGCCCTGTCCATTATTCCACGCAGCGTGTGCTCCAACAGGTGGACAAGAGGTACAGTGTCACTGATGCATGCACTGTCACTGCTCACCATCCTCGTGGCCTCCTCAAATGGTGCCAGGACAGTGCATGCATCCCTGATCATGCCCCACTGGCGTGGAGAAAAAAAACCAAGCTCCCCTGACCCTGTCCTGGTGCCGTAGTCGCACAGGTACTCATTGATGGCCCTCTGCTGCGTGTGCAGCCGCTGCAGCATGGCCAACGTTGAGTTCCACCTGGTGGGCATGTCACATATAAGGCGGTTCTTGGGCAGGTTCAACTCCTTTTGCAGCTCAGCCAGGCGAGCACTGGCATTATAAGATCTGCGGAAATGCACACAGACTTTCCTGGCCTGCCTCAGGACATCCTGTAAGCCCGGGTACCTGCCCAAGAACCGCTGCACCACCAGGTTAAGGACATGAGCCACACAGGGCACATGGGTCAGTTGTCCCTGTCGGAGGGCGGAGAGGAGGTTGGTGCCATTGTCGCAAACCACCATTCCTGGCTTAAGCTGGCGTGGCGTCAACCACCTCTCGGCCTGGCCCTGCAGAGCAGACAGGACCTCTGCCCCAGTGTGGCTTCTGTCCCCCAAACACACCAGCGCAAGCACGGCATGGCATCTTTTTGCCTGCGTACTTGCGTAGCCCCGTGAACGGCTACGGAGCACCGCTGGTTCATAGGACAAACCACAGGAAGAGGCCATGGAGGAAGAAGAAGAGGAGGGGGTGGAGGAGAGAGGTGTGTCACAACCAGTAGTAGCATTTTGGAGGCGTGGCGGTGGGACAACCTCCAACACTACTGCACCTTGTCCTGCATCCTTCCCAGCTGCCAAAAGAGTGACCCAATGGGCCGTGAAAGAAAGGTAACGTCCCTGTCCATGCCTGCTGGACCATGAGTCAGCGGTAATATGCACCTTACCGCTGACCGCCCTGTCCAGCGAGGCCAAGACATTGCCTTCCACATGCCGGTAGAGAGCCGGAATAGCCTTCCGTGAGAAAAAGTGGCGTTTGGGAACCTGCCACTGAGGAACCGCACATTGCACAAACTCACGGAAGGGGGCCGAGTCTACCAACTGAAAAGGCAGCAGTTGAAGCGCTAGCAATTTAGCCAAGCTAGCATTCAACCGCTGGGCATGTGGATGGCTGGGAGTGAACTTCTTTCGACGGTCCAGCAGCTGGGGCAGGGAAATTTGCCTGCTAGAATCGGACTTCGGTGTACTGCTAGCAGAGTGGCCGCAAGTACTTGGCTGTGACACACCTAATTCTACACCTTCATTCCTCTCAGTGCATGTTTCAGAGAGGACTGAAGTTATAGTGGGGTTGGAGATCCCAGCTGATGCGGTGCAAGGAGAGGTCCGCTTTGTTCTTTGGTGTGGGTCTTTGAGGTAGGCTTGCCAACGAGCTGCATGGCAGGTCAACATATGTCTGGTCAGGCATGTGGTACCCAAGCGGCTGATGTTTTGGCCACGCGATATACGCTTGAGACATATGTTGCAAACAGCAGCTGTGCGATCTGATGCACTAGCCTCAAAAAAGGCCCACACCAAGGAACTTTTTGAATGACGGGCAGAGGCAGCGCCCTGCACAGGCGGAGCTCTGCGGTGTGATTCCGTCGGTGTACTGCCCTTACGCTGGCCACCAAAGGGCATCCTGTCTCGTTGGAGATGTGCCTCCTCCTCATCCTCCTCCTCCTCTCTCCTATTAGGCACCCACGTGGAGTCAGTGACCTCATCATCCCCTCCCTCCTCATCACTGGAGCCAATCTGGCAGTATGCTGCAGCTGCTGGAACATGACTGCCAGATTGGTGTCCTTCTTGAGCATCCCCTCTGTCTGCTCTCACCCTACTGCCTTCCTGTAGCTGGGTTTCATCATCAGACCCTTCGAAACGCTGGGCATCCTCCTGGAGCATGTACCCAACACTGTGCTCAAACAGTTCGGGGGACTCCTCAGGAGGAGGACATGGTGGGTCTAGGGAAGGAGTGACTGATGATGAGTCTGACATTGATACCAGGGAAGAGGACGCTTTGGCAGCTGCTTTGCCAGTACCCTGAGCCTGGGTGAGAGAGGATGAGGAGGAGGAGGAGGGCTTGGTCATCCACTCTACCAAGTCTTCGGCATGATGTGGCTCAACATGTCCAGCTGCGGAAAAGAAGGACAAGCGTGTCCCATGGCCATGTGCTGATGACAATGCACCGCATCCACGACCAGCACTGTTGCCCCCAGACACAGAGCCTGCTTGCCCTCTTTTATTGCCTCCTGACTGTCTGCCTCTCCTTGTTTGCCTTCCAGACATTCTAATAGATGGCCTGCAGGGAGATGGGAAAAAAGCAATAAGGGCTACCTTCAGGTGTCCTTCTCTGTCCCTTGAAACAAGGACTTGCACAGTGAAAGAAACTGACACTCTCCCTACCTACAGTTTTCTGTCCCTAGAAAAAATGTTTTTTTTAAGCACAATATAGCACAAGGAGAATTCACTCACTGTCCTTCCAGGTCCCTAGAAACAAGGACTTGCACAGTGAAAGAAACTGACACTCTCCCTACCTACAGTTTTCTGTCCCTAGAAAAAATGTTTTTTTTAAGCACAATATAGCACAAGGAGAATTCACTCACTGTCCTTCCAGGTCCCTGGAAACAAGGACTTGCACAGTGAAAGAAACTGACACTCTCCCTACCTACAGTTTTCTGTCCCTAGAAAAAATGTTTTTTTTAAGCACAATATAGCACAAGGAGAATTCACTCACTGTCCTTCCAGGTCCCTAGAAACAAGGACTTGCACAGTGAAAGAAACTGACACTCTCCCTACCTACAGTTTTCTGTCCCTAGAAAAAATGTTTTTTTTAAGCACACTATAGCACAAGGAGAATTCACTCACTGTCCTTCCCAGTCCCTAGAAAAAAGGACTTGCACAGTGAAAGAAACTGACACTCTCCCTACCTACAGTTTTCTGTCCCTAGAAAAAATGTTTTTTTTAAGCACAATATAGCACAAGGAGAATTCACTCACTGTCCTTCCAGGTCCCTGGAAACAAGGACTTGCACAGTGAAAGAAACTGACACTCTCCCTACCTACAGTTTTCTGTCCCTAGAAAAAATGTTTTTTTTAAGCACACTATAGCACAAGGAGAATTCACTCACTGTCCTTCCCAGTCCCTAGAAACAAGGACTTGCACAGTGAAAGAAACTGACACTCTCCCTACCTACAGTTTTCTGTCCCTAGAAAAAATGTTTTTTTTAAGCACACTATAGCACAAGGAGAATTCACTCACTGTCCTTCCCAGTCCCTAGAAAAAAGGACTTGCACAGTGAAAGAAACTGACACTCTCCCTACCTACAGTTTTCTGTCCCTAGAAAAAATGTTTTTTTAAGCACAATATAGCACAAGGAGAATTCACTCACTGTCCTTCCAGGTCCCTGGAAACAAGGACTTGCACAGTGAAAGAAACTGACACTCTCCCTACCTACAGTTTTCTGTCCCTAGAAAAAATGTTTTTTTTAAGCACACTATAGCACAAGGAGAATTCACTCACTGTCCTTCCCAGTCCCTAGAAACAAGGACTTGCACAGTGAAAGAAACTGACACTCTCCCTACCTACAGTTTTCTGTCCCTAGAAAAAATGTTTTTTTTAAGCACAATATAGCACAAGGAGAATTCACTCACTGTCCTTCCAGGTCCCTGGAAACAAGGACTTGCACAGTGAAAGAAACTGACACTCTCCCTACCTACAGTTTTCTGTCCCTAGAAAAAATGTTTTTTTTAAGCACACTATAGCACAATGAGAATTCACTCACTGTCCTTCCAGGTCCCTGGAAACAAGGACTTGCACAGTGAAAGAAACTGACACTCTCCCTACCTAGAGTTTTCTGTCCCTAGAAAAAATGTTTTTTTTAAGCACACTATAGCACAAGGAGCATTCACTCACTGTCCTTCCAGGTCCCTGGAAACAAGGACTTGCACAGTGAAAGAAACTGACACTCTCCCTACCTACAGTTTTCTGTCCCTAGAAAAAATGTTTTTTTTAAGCACAATATAGCACAAGGAGAATTCACTCACTGTCCTTCCAGGTCCCTAGAAACAAGGACTTGCACAGTGAAAGAAACTGACACTCTCCCTACCTACAGTTTTCTGTCCCTAGAAAAAATGTTTTTTTTAAGCACAATATAGCACAAGGAGAATTCACTCACTGTCCTTCCAGGTCCCTGGAAACAAGGACTTGCACAGTGAAAGAAACTGACACTCTCCCTACCTACAGTTTTCTGTCCCTAGAAAAAATGTTTTTTTTAAGCACAATATAGCACAAGGAGAATTCACTCACTGTCCTTCCAGGTCCCTGGAAACAAGGACTTGCACAGTGAAAGAAACTGACACTCTCCCTACCTACAGTTTTCTGTCCCTAGAAAAAATTTTTTTTTAAGCACAATATAGCACAAGGAGAATTCACTCACTGTCCTTCCAGGTCCCTAGAAACAAGGACTTGCACAGTGAAAGAAACTGACACTCTCCCTACCTACAGTTTTCTGTCCCTAGAAAAAATGTTTTTTTTAAGCACAATATAGCACAAGGAGAATTCACTCACTGTCCTTCCAGGTCCCTAGAAACAAGGACTTGCACAGTGAAAGAAACTGACACTCTCCCTACCTACAGTTTTCTGTCCCTAGAAAAAATGTTTTTTTTAAGCACAATATAGCACAAGGAGAATTCACTCACTGTCCTTCCAGGTCCCTGGAAACAAGGACTTGCACAGTGAAAGAAACTGACACTCTCCCTACCTACAGTTTTCTGTCCCTAGAAAAAATGTTTTTTTAAGCACAATATAGCACAAGGAGAATTCACTCACTGTCCTTCCAGGTCCCTAGAAACAAGGACTTGCACAGTGAAAGAAACTGACATTCTCCCTACCTACAGTTTTCTGTCCCTAGAAAAAATGTTTTTTTTAAGCACAATATAGCACAAGGAGAATTCACTCACTGTCCTTCCAGGTCCCTGGAAACAAGGACTTGCACAGTGAAAGAAACTGACACTCTCCCTACCTACAGTTTTCTGTCCCTAGAAAAAATGTTTTTTTTAAGCACAATATAGCACAAGGAGAATTCACTCACTGTCCTTCCAGGTCCCTAGAAACAAGGACTTGCACAGTGAAAGAAACTGACACTCTCCCTACCTACAGTTTTCTGTCCCTAGAAAAAATGTTTTTTTTAAGCACAATATAGCACAAGGAGAATTCACTCACTGTCCTTCCAGGTCCCTGGAAACAAGGACTTGCACAGTGAAAGAAACTGACACTCTCCCTACCTACAGTTTTCTGTCCCTAGAAAAAATGTTTTTTTTAAGCACAATATAGCACAAGGAGAATTCACTCACTGTCCTTCCAGGTCCCTGGAAACAAGGACTTGCACAGTGAAAGAAACTGACACTCTCCCTACCTACAGTTTTCTGTCCCTAGAAAAAATGTTTTTTTAAGCACACTATAGCACAAGCACAAAACACACTGACACTCTCCCTACCTATCCTTCTCTTTCCCTAAACTAAAGGAATCCAGGTTAAGCAAGAAAGAAATAAAAGTCACTGTCCCTGCCTATGCTGCTCTATCCCTGCTCCGGAACACACTACACTAGGCCGCCGTGCTGGCGGCCTTTTATAGTGTGGGGCGTGTACTAAACACCCTCAGCAATAATTGGCCACAGGCATCCTGCCTGTGGCCAATCATTGCTCTCCTCGCTGCCGGCGCTGTGATTGGCCAAGCATGCGGGGTCACAGTGCATGCTTGGCCAATCACAGCGCCTGGATGACACTGCGATGGCGTAGTGCATTGTGGGCCGTTCGCGTCACTCGAATTTGGCGCGAACGGCCCAAATCGTTCGATCTTCGTCGAACGATCGAACAGCCGATGTTCAAGTCGAACGTATGTTCGACTCGAACACGAAGCTCATCCCTAGTAGGGAGGGACAGAGTAGGACAGTGAGGGAAAGTGTCAGTGTGCTATTCTGTTCTAAACCAATTTTGCTGTTCCATATTTCAAATCCTTGAGTTTAGGGACAGAGAGGTACAGTGAGTGAAACTGACAGTGTGCCATCTGTTCTAAACCAATTTTGCTGTTCCATATTTCAAATCCTTGAGTTTAGGGACAGAGAAGGACACTCGTGCAAATTATCAGTGTGCTATTCTGTGCTAAAATTTGTTTGTAGGGAGGGACAGAGTAGGACAGTGAGGGAAAGTGTCAGTGTGCTATTCTGTTCTAAACCAATTTTGCTGTTCCATATTTTCAATCCTTGAGTTTAAGGACAGAGAAGGACACTCGTGGCAATTTTCAGTGTGCTATTCTGTGCTAAATCTTGTTTGTAGGGAGGGACAGAGTAGGACAGTGAGGGAAAGTGTCAGTGTGCTATTCTGTTCTAAACCAATTTTGCTGTTCCATATTTTCAACCCTTGAGTTTAGGGACAGAGAAGGACACTCGTGGCAATTTTCAGTGTGCTATTCTGTGCTAAATCTTGTTTGTAGGGAGGGACAGAGTAGGACAGTGAGGGAAAGTGTCAGTGTGCTATTCTGTTCTAAACCAATTTTGCTGTTCCATATTTCAAATCCTTGAGTTTAGGGACAGAGAGGTACAGTGAGTGAAACTGACAGTGTGCCATCTGTTCTAAACCAATTTTGCTGTTCCATATTTCAAATCCTTGAGTTTAGGGACAGAGAAGGACACTCGTGCAAATTATCAGTGTGCTATTCTGTGCTAAAATTTGTTTGTAGGGAGGGACAGAGTAGGACAGTGAGGGAAAGTGTCAGTGTGCTATTCTGTTCTAAACCAATTTTGCTGTTCCATATTTTCAATCCTTGAGTTTAGGGACAGAGAAGGACACTCGTGGCAATTTTCAGTCTGCTATTCTGTGCTAAATCTTGTTTGTAGGGAGGGACAGAGTAGGACAGTGAGGGAAAGTGTCAGTGTGCTATTCTGTTCTAAACCAATCTTGCTGAACCATATTTTCAATCCTTGAGTTTAGGGACAGAGAGGTACAGTGAGGGAAAGTGCCAGTGTGCTATTTTGTGCTAAATCTTGTTTGTAGGGACAGAGTAGGACAGTGAGTGAAACCGACAGTGTGCTATTCTGTTCTAAACCAATTTTGCTGTTCCATATTTCAAATCCTTGAGTTTAGGGACAGAGAGGTACAGTGAGTGAAACTGACAGTGTGCTATTCTGTTCTAAACCAATTTTGCTGTTCCATATTTTCAATCCTTGAGTTTAGGGACAGAGAAGGACACTCGTGGCAATTTTCAGTGTGCTATTCTGTGCTAAATCTTCTTTGTAGGGAGGGACAGAGTAGGACAGTTAGGGAAAGTGTCAGTGTGCTATTCTGTTCTAAACCAATTTTGCTTAACCATATTTTCAATCCTTGAGTTTAGGGACAGAGAAGGACACTCGTGGCAATTTTCAGTGTGCTATTCTGTGCTAAATCTTGTTTGTAGGGAGGGACAGAGTAGGACAGTGAGGGAAAGTGTCAGTGTGCTATTCTGTTCTAAACCAATTTTGCTGAACCATATTTTCAATCCTTGAGTTTAGGGACAGAGAAGGACACTCGTGGCAATTTTCAGTGTGCTATTCTGTGCTAAATCTTGTTTGTAGGGAGGGACAGAGTAGGACAGTGAGGGAAAGTGTCAGTGTGCTATTCTGTTCTAAACCAATTTTGCTGTTCCATATTTTCAATCCTTGAGTTTAGGGACAGAGAAGGACACTTGTGGCAATTTTCAGTGTGCTATTCTGTGCTAAATCTTGTTTGTAGGGAGGGACAGAGTAGGACAGTGAGGGAAAGTGTCAGTGTGCTATTCTGTTCTAAACCAATTTTGCTGAACCATATTTTCAATCCTTGAGTTTAGGGACAGAGAAGGACACTCGTGGCAATTTTCAGTGTGCTATTCTGTGCTAAATCTTGTTTGTAGGGAGGGACAGACTAGGACAGTGAGGGAAAGTGTCAGTGTGCTATTCTGTTCTAAACCAATTTTTGCTGAACCATATTTTTAATCCTTGAGTTTAGGGACAGAGAAGGACACTCGTGGCAATTTTCAGTCTGCTATTCTGTGCTAAATCTTGTTTGTAGGGAGGGACAGAGTAGGACAGTGAGGGAAAGTGTCAGTGTGCTATTCTGTTCTAAACCAATTTTGCTGTTCCATATTTTCAATCCTTGAGTTTAGGGACAGAGAAGGACACTCGTGGCAATTTTCAGTCTGCTATTCTGTGCTAAATCTTGTTTGTAGGGAGGGACAGAGTAGGACAGTGAGGGAAAGTGTCAGTGTGCTATTCTGTTCTAAACCAATTTTGCTGTTCCATATTTTCAATCCTTGTGTTTAGGGACAGAGAAGGATAGGCAGGGGACAGTGTCAGTGTCATTGTTGCTAAGCCTCCTGCACAGTATACACCTGAAGGTAGCCCTTATTGCTCTTTTTCCCATCTCCCTGCAGGCCATCCATTAAAATGTCTGGAAGGCAAACAAGGAGAGGCAGACAGTCAGGGGGCAAAAAAAGAGGGCAAGCAGGCTCTGTGTCTGGGGCAACAGTGCTGGTCGTGGACGCGGTGCATTGTCATCAGCACATGGCCATGGGACACGCTTGTCCTTCTTTTCGGCAGCTGGACATGTTGAGCCACATCATGCCGAAGACTTGGTAGAGTGGATGACCAAGCCCACCTCATCCTCCTCATCCTCTCTCACCCAGGCTCAGGGTACTGGCAAAGCAGCTGCCAAAGCGTCCTCTTCTCTGGTATCATTATCTTCATTAGTCAATCCTTCCCTAGACCCACCATGTCCTCCTCCTGAGGAGTCCCCCGAACTGTTTGAGAACAGTGTTGGGTACATGCTCCAGGAGGATGCCCAGCGTTTGGAAGGATCTGATGATGATACCCAGCTAGAGGAAGGCAGCAGCGTGAGAGCAGAGAGAGGGGATGCTCAAGAAGGACACCAATCTGGCAGTCATGCTCCAGCAGCTGCAGCATACTGCCAGATTGGCTCCAGTGATGAGGAGGGAGGGGATGATGAGGTCACTGACTCCACGTGGGTGCCTAATAGGAGAGAGGAGGAGGAGGAGGATGAGGAGGAGGCACATCTCCAACGAGGCAGGATGCCCTTGAGTGGCCAGCGTATGGGCAGCACACCGACGGAATCACACCGCAGAGCTCCGCCTGTGCAGGGCGCTGCCTCTGCCCGTCATTCAAAAAGTTCTTTGGTGTGGGCCTTTTTTGAGGCGAGTGCATCAGATCGCACAGCTGCTGTTTGCAACATATGTCTCAAGCGTATATCGTGTGGCCAAAACATCAGCCGCTTGGGCACCACATGCTTGATCAGACATATGTTGACCTGCCATGCAGCTCGTTGGCAAGCCTACCTTAAAGACCCACACCAAAGAACAAAGCTGACCTCTTCTTGCACCGCATCAGCTGGGATCTCCAACCCCACTATACCTTCACTCCTCTCTGAAACCTGCTCTGAGAGGAATGAAGGTGTAGAATTAGGTGTGTCACAGGCAAGTACTTGCGGGCACTCTGCTAGCAGTACACCAACGTCCGATTCTAGCAGGCAAATTTCCCTGCCCCAGCTGCTGGACCGTCGAAAGAAGTTCACTCCCAGCCATCCACATGCACAGCGGTTGAATGCTAGCTTGGCTAAATTGCTAGCGCTTCAACTGCTGCCTTTTCAGTTGGTAGACTCGGAGTTTGTGCAATGTGCGGTTCCTCAGTGGCAGGTTCCCAAACGCCACTTTTTCGCACGGAAGGCGATTCCGTCTCTCTACAGGCATGTGGAAGGCAATGTCTTGGCCTCGCTGGACAGGGCGGTCAGCGGTAAGGTGCATATTACCGCTGACTCATGGTGCAGCAGGCATGGACAGGGACGTTACCTTTCTTTCACGGCCCATTGGGTCACTCTTTTGGCAGCTGGGAAGGATGCAGGACAAGGTGCAGTAGTGTTGGAGGTTGTTCCACCGCCACGCCTCCAAAATGCTACTACTGGTTGTGACACACCTCTCTCCTCCACCCCCTCCTCTTCTTCTTCCTCCATGGCCTCTTCCTGTGGTTTGTCCTCGGAACCAGCGGTGCTCCGTAGGCGTTCAAGGGGCTACGCAAGTACGCAGGCAAAAAGATGCCATGCCGTGCTTGCGCTGGTGTGTTTGGGGGACAGAAGCCACACTGGGGCAGAGGTCCTGTCTGCTCTGCAGGGGCAGGCCGAGAGGTGGTTGACGCCACGCCAGCTTAAGCCAGGAATGGTGGTTTGCGACAATGGCACCAACCTCCTCTCCGCCCTCTGACAGGGACAACTGACCCATGTGCCCTGTATGGCTCACGTCCTTAACCTGGTGGTGCAGCGGTTCTTGGGCAGGTACCCGGGCTTACAGGATGTCCTGAGGCAGGCCAGGAAAGTCTGTGTGCATTTCCGCAGATCTTATAATGCCAGTGCTCGCCTGGCTGAGCTGCAAAAGGAGTTGAACCTGCCCAAGAACCGCCTTATATGTGACATGCCCACCAGGTGGAACTCAACGTTGGCCATGCTGCAGCGGCTGCACACGCAGCAGAGGGCCATCAATTAGTACCTGTGTGACTACGGCACCAGGACAGGGTCAGGGGAGCTCGGGTTTTTTTCACCACGCCAGTGGGGCATGATCAGGGATGCATGCACTGTCCTGGCACCATTTGAGGAGGCCACGAGGATGGTGAGCAGTGACAGTGCATGCATCAGTGACACTGTACCTCTTGTCCACCTGTTGGAGCACACGCTGCGTGGAATAATGGACAGGGCACTTGAGGCAGAACAGAGGCAGGAAGAGGAGGACTTCCTTGCCTCTCAAGGCCCCCTTTACCCAGACAGTGTTCCTTCTGTCCCACCCATCGCACAGGAAGAGGAGGAGGAGGAGGAGGAGGAGGATTGTGTCAGCATGGAGGTGGAGGCTGGCACTCAGCATCATCAGCAGCAGTCTTTTAGGGATGATTTACAGTCCCAAGAAACCAGTGGACTTGTACGTGGCTGGGAGGAGGTGGCTGCGGATCATGTCGTCCTTAGTGACCCAGAGGACTCCGGACTGAATGCCTCAGCTAACCTACGCTGCATGGCCTCCCTGATCCTGCAAAGTCTGCGGAAGAATCCTTGTATTCTTCGGATCAAGGAGAGGGACCATTACTGGCTGGCCACTCTCCTTGATCCACCGTACAAGGGTAAGGTTGCGGACCTTATCTTACCGTCGCAGAGGGAGCAGAGGATGAGACAACTCCGGGAGGCCTTGCAGAAAGGTCTGTGCAACGCGTTCCCAGAGACTGGGAGGTTACAAACTCCTGGTCCTGGACAACGAGTTGTTGAGGCTTCGGGCAGTCAAAGAAGGAGCGGTGGGGAAGGTGGCCGTCTGACCGATGCGTTCAGACAATTCTTTAGTCCGCAGCTCCAAAGTATGATCGGTTCCAGCAACCATCGCCAGCGTCTGATATACATGGTCCAGGAATACCTAGGGACAAGGTCAGACTTGGACACCTTCCCCACCGAAAATCCTCTGGCTTACTGGGTCTTGAGGATGGATCACTGGCCAGAGCTTGCACAGTATGCAATTGAGCTACTGGCCTGTCCTGCATCCAGCGTTCTTTCAGAACGCACATTCAGTGCTGCTGGAGGATTTGTCACGGATCACAGGGTGCGCCTGTCCACCGACTCGGTTGATCGACTGACTTTCATCAAGATGAACCAGTCTTGGATCACCACCAGCTACCACACACCTGATGCTGATATAACAGACTAATTGATTTTAAAATGTCACATCCCTTCAAGACTGATGCTGATGCTGAGTGCCTGTGCTGTTATGTTGACTGGCTATCCTCCTCCTCCTCCTCAATGATACGATTAATGATGATAGCTTGGAAGATCATTTTGGTTTATGGGTGACGCCACCAGTGGCTAAGGCCCAATTTTTCAGCCCCTGTTTAAAAGGGGCGTGTAATTAAAATTTTTGATGCAATACTTTGCAACAGGCCTCATTGCTGTGCTCCAAGTACAGTATCTGTGAGGGGTTGCAGTGTTGTGCCACCAGTGCCTAAGGCCCAATTTTTAAGCCCCTGTTCAACAGGGGAATGCAATTATAATTATTGATCGAATAATTCACAGCAGGGCCCATTGCTGCGCCCACCAAGAGTAACTGTCAGGCCTTACAGTGTTGTGGCACCAGCACCACCATCACCACCACCACCACCACCAAAGGCCCAATTTTTCAGCCCCTGTTCAACAGGGGCATGCAATTATAATTATTGATCAAATAATTCACAGCAGGGCCCATTGCTGCGCCCACCAAGAGTAACTGTCAGGCCTTACAGTGTTGTGGCACCAGCACCACCACCACCACCACCAAAGGCCCAATTTTTCAGCCCCTGTTCAACAGGGGCATGCAATTATAATTATTGATCGAATAATTCACAGCAGGGCCCATTGCTGCGCCCACCAAGAGTAACTGTCAGGCCTTACAGTGTTGTGGCACCAGCACCACCATCACCACCACCACCACCACCAAAGGCCCAATTTTTCAGCCCCTGTTCAACAGGGGCATGCAATTATAATTATTGATCGAATAATTCACAGCAGGGCCCATTGCTGCGCCCACCAAGAGTAACTGTCAGGCCTTACAGTGTTGTGGCACCAGCACCACCATCACCACCACCACCACCACCAAAGGCCCAATTTTTCAGCCCCTGTTCAACAGGGGCATGCAATTATAATTATTGATCGAATAATTCACAGCAGGGCCCATTGCTGCGCCCACCAAGAGTAACTGTCAGGCCTTACAGTGTTGTGGCACCAGCACCACCATCACCACCACCACCAAAGGCCCAATTTTTCAGCCCCTGTTCAACAGGGGCATGCAATTATAATTATTGATCGAATAATTCACAGCAGGGCCCATTGCTGCGCCCACCAAGAGTAACTGTCAGGCCTTACAGTGTTGTGGCACCAGCACCACCATCACCACCACCACCACCACCAAAGGCCCAATTTTTCAGCCCCTGTTCAACAGGGGCATGCAATTATAATTATTGATCGAATAATTCACAGCAGGGCCCATTGCTGCGCCCACCAAGAGTAACTGTCAGGCCTTACAGTGTTGTGGCACCAGCACCACCATCACCACCACCACCACCACCAAAGGCCCAATTTTTCAGCCCCTGTTCAACAGGGGCATGCAATTATAATTATTGATCGAATAATTCACAGCAGGGCCCATTGCTGCGCCCACCAAGAGTAACTGTCAGGCCTTACAGTGTTGTGGCACCAGCACCACCATCACCACCACCACCACCACCAAAGGCCCAATTTTTCAGCCCCTGTTCAACAGGGGCATGCAATTATAATTATTGATCGAATAATTCACAGCAGGGCCCATTGCTGCGCCCACCAAGAGTAACTGTCAGGCCTTACAGTGTTGTGGCACCAGCACCACCATCACCACCACCACCACCACCAAAGGCCCAATTTTTCAGCCCCCATTCAACAGGGGCATGCAATTATAATTATTGATCGAATAATTCACAGCAGGGCCCATTGCTGTGCCCACCAAGAGTAACTGTCAGGCCTTACAGTGTTCTGGCACCAGCACCACCATCAAAGGCCCAATTTTTACTACCACTGATCAACAATTATATGTTATTACAATTCCTGATATAATAGTTGACAGCAGGGCATTCCAGCACCCACCAAGAATAACTGTGAGTGCTTTCAGTGTTGTGCCAACACCAACACCTAAGGGGCCAATTTCTGCAGAGTATATACGGCAGGTCCCTACTTTCAAACATCCAACTTACAAACTACTACTACTTGCAAACGGAAGAAGACAACAGGAAGTGAGAGGAAATCTACCCTTGGAAGGAAAATTCTCTCCTGTAAGAATTAATATGGGAGAAAGGTGTCTCCTCTCTACTGATGCTTTATCACCAATCCTTGTTTCAATAAAAACACCACATTTCAAAAACAGTTGTCATTGGGACGCAAAGTGAGGTGAAATGTTCTGAACAGGGGCACAGACAGCAAAAAAAATGTGACAGGGGTGATAACCGTTCCCTATGTTTTACAAAAAGCTAAAAAAAAGGAATTTGGCATGGAGCTACACTTAAACAATGCAGCTGTTCAAAATTACAAACAGATTCTACATAAGAACAAACCTACAGTCCCTGTCTTGTATGCACCGCCTGTATACGGCTGTTCAGAGTATATAGGTCCTTTTTTATTTTGTGTGCGGGGTTCCCCTTAATATCCATACAAGACCCAAAGGGGCTGGTAATGGGCTGGGGTAGGGGGGGGGTTGATGGGGTAGCTATGCCATTTTTCCTAAAGATTTTCATCCATATTACCGGGACCAGACATTGCATTAAAGCCGCAAGCACTTTTAAATGGCTTTTTTTCCTTTAGAAATGTTATTTTGTGCAGGGACAGTTCTAAACACGGGAAACACGTGGCACTTCACAGGCATACTTTAGACACCCCCCAGGTACAATATTTAAAGGAATATTTGACTTTTTTTTTTCACTTTATGCATCATTAAAATGACTGCTCCCGGAAAACGTCCGTTTTTAAAACTTCTTTTTGCATTGATACATGTCCCCTGGTGCAGAATCCGGGTTCCCAAACTCTGTTTCGGACAATAACATGGATAATAGTCGTTATAATTAGCACTTTAGAATCCGAACGTTCGCATCCATTGTATTTAATAGGGTTCTAATGTTCGTGCGAACTTTCGGTCCGTTTGCGGGTTCTGGTGCGAACCGAACCCGGGGGTGTTCGGCTCATCACTATTGAGGAGCATAGCTCAGACTGGAGACCAGCTTGCAGAGAGAGCATCATTGCTTTGATTGTGCTTTCAGAGGCTGGGGTGTCAGCTGCTGGGAAGGCGGCTAGTGGTGCAGTGTATTCTGCAGATGTGTGTGTGTCGGTCAGGGCTGCCCAGTGATGCTTCTCTGCAGAGGGCTGTTTCTGTGGGAAGTTTGCAGGAGATTCTGCTGCTCTCTTACCTCTGTCAGACGTTGGGGAGTTGTCCTGGAGATGTGAGGCTTCCATGTCAGCCAGGTTTTCTGTATCCAGCGCAGGCTGAACAGCCTGTGCCTGTGTGAGAGGCGGGGGAGGAGAGTGGCGTTCTCCCAGGTGCCATCTTGGCTGTTCTTACCCGCTGACTGCATGAAGTATTTGGTCAGACTGTGTGGTCCTGGTGCCTTGTTTCCTCCTGCGGGACATAGCCTGGACACTGTCTGATATGTGTGGCCCCTTTTGGGGTTGAAGTCAGCTGACTATGTGGCTGCGAGCCACTGTGGAGACCCGGTGTGGTAAGGAGCTCTAAAGCTGAGCGGCCATCATGGTCAGTGGCTAGGACACGCCCCGGTTCCACAATTTTTACATCTCCTATCCTGTTATTGGATCAACATCTGTCTTGATACATTCTATGGTGATTGGATTAAGTGTATCTGCTGCCTATGTGGATATACATTCTGGGGTTCATATTACTCAACAGAACTAAAGAAGTGGCTTGGAAACACTATGAGACACCTTTAACATTACATAACAACCCCATCTGAATGTCACCAACTACTACTAGCTGTACCATGACCTGGTTTAATGAGAACCTTCACAGACAATGTAGGTGGTACAAACAAACCCCTCCATAATCCCTCCATTGACTTCCACTCAAAGCAATACAATTCAAGATACAAACAACAACTTACAAAGCCATCCAAAGCTCTGCACCCCGCTACATCACTAACCTTGTCTCAAAATACCAACCAAATCATTCTCTTCATTCCTCCCAAAACTTCCTGCTCTCTAGCTCCCTTGTCACCTTCTCCCATGTTCACCTCCAAGACTTTTACCGAGCTTCTCCCATGCTCTGGACCTCCCTACCCCAATCTATCCGACTATTTCCTACTCTTTTCACTTTTAGGCAATCCTTGAAAACCCTGCTTTTTACAGAAGCCTATTCTGCTTCCACCTAACAAATGTACTTTTACTTTATCTATCAGCTCACCCCCCACAGTTATTGACTTTTGTATCTGACCCTTCCTTTTATATTGTAAGCTGATTTGTCCTAAATTGAATTGCATTGCCACTGTACTGGCTGCCCTCATGTTGTAAATAACTGCAACAAACCATTGGTTTTATAAACATTTTGAAAAATAATGATAATAATATACTGTATAAAGGATTTCACAAATATTTCTTTGGGCAGGATGGCTCATTGCCAGCATATGTACATACACATATCCCTAGTGTCAGAAGCATACAAATGTGTTATACATTGAATAACATAGCCAAATGTGTGACTTGTGAAATCACTGGGATATAGATGTTAAAACAGCATTACTGGATTATAGGCCAACATTATGAAACTATAAATTTAACAACATAAATCACAAGCGCTAAATTGGTGGGTGAAAGTAAAAATGACCCAAAAGTTTTAGGAAGTACATAAAAACGCAGCAGTGATTAAATACCACTAAAATAAAGCTCTATTTGTTGAAAAAAAATGATAAAAATTAAATTTGGGTACGGTGTTGCATGACTGCACAATTGTCATTTAATGTGCAATAGCGATGAAAGCTGAAAATTGGCCTGGGCAGGAAAGGGGTGAAAGTGCTCTATATTCAAGTGGTTAAGCCGTGGCTTGGAAGTGCTACGAAACATCTCTAACATTACAAAACAAGTCCAGTTGGTACTAACTGTTGGAAAAGCAACAGCAATCTGCTTACATACTGTGACTGTATATATGCATTATAGCCGTCTATGCCAGCAGGTGGCACTGTAGTATTATAGTTGATAGCGCATGTATTCTCTGATATAACAGGATGTATTGTCTATCTATGCTCTGTATACGTGTTTGTGTTTATGCTTCTTGTTCCTGTTCCATTCTGTAAGATAGGTTCTGCCATTCTTCATAAAAGTAAAGCCATTTGTTATATCCAAGAAGCTTCTTGCCCATGATTTCAATGCTCTGACAATACTAACTCATAGCAAAAAATACTACATTCCATATCTATATAAGAAATATATATATTAAAATATGATACAGTAAATTACCAAAATTTCCCTTTGTAGTTTATGTTCAATTTGTTTACAATCTTCAGAGACAATGGTGTTTGTGTTTATGCTCCTTGTTCCTGTTCCATGCTTTAAGATATGATTTGCCATTCTCCATAAAAGTAAAGCTGTTTGCTATATCCAAGAAGCTTGTAACGCATTATTTCCTAACTCTAACAATACTAGCAAACTAAAAACTCATAGCAAAAAATCCTACATTCAATATCTATATATATAAAAAAAAAAAAAATGTGATACAGTAAATGACCAATATTGTCCTTTGTAGTTTATGTTCAATTTGTTTAAAATGTTCAGAGGCAATGGTAGAAAATAGGTGAGTGCATAAAAATCTGTAACAATAAACATCAAGTTTCCTACTGCTTTCAATTTAAGATAAATAAAGGGTGTGTGTCAGGAGAAAAAGTATTAAAAAAAAAAAAAGAATTCCTAAAAGATTATTAGCAATCAGGTAAATTAGCCATGCAAAAAACTGCCAACCAAGGAGGAGTAAATGTATAAAAGGTCTTCAGATCCACTCAGTAAATAACAGAGACTAATATGTCACTGTAAGTGGTATATTATTTCCACTAAAATATATGATGGATGATCTGACATTATTTGCCGGGGATTTTCAAAGTAAACAAATACATCCAGACGTCATCTCTAAAAATGCTCACGGAATTGAGGTGAAGTATGTAATGTGTTTAGAGATAAATGAAACTATAGACACATCATAGAATTGCTGTTTTGTGTTTCCATACAGATGAAGAACTGTAGAATTATAAGACGTATAGCATTATATACTGTATGCTTCAGAGCCTCGCTCCACCATTCAAATTACCTGGGTCTTTTCTAATTATTATGCCATCATTTTCAACTAAATTCAACTAATGCCAAAAAAGATTGCATTATATGTCTAGGATTTTGAGCTTTCCTGGTTCAGTGTATTCTTATAATATGGGTTACATTTTGAACTTACAATGCAAATACTTGGCGATGTCTAATTATCAAACTTCCTGACTGATTACCTGCTGTTTTTTTTATCTCTCCATCATTCTTTTAGGAAATATCATATATTTTTGTAATTATTGTCTTTACTTATGATCAAGAATAAAAACTAACAACTTAAAAAATATATTCAATGTTTATTTAGAGGAGTGCCAAACTTATATTGGAGTGTAGAAAAAAAGGGGGAAGGTAACTTAGTCCAAACAGAGGTAGTTTTTTGGGGAGGCTGAAATGCACTTTAATGGTACCGTACAAAAGTGTACGAAAGCTTAGGATAACAAAAGTTGGTATAAACCTTTTTTTTTTATTACAATCACAATTTAAAATACATTGTTTAAAAGAGGGGATAAAACACAACAAAGGCTCTATTGTATATGATCACAAATGGTGTGACACTAGCAAGATTATATCATGTAAAAACAGTTTGCTCAGCATAACTGAGGTTGATTGATCCACTTGCTTTTTTTATATGTTCGCTCAACATGTTTCGCAGAAAAGTTTTACCGCTTCAGGAGCTTTTTTTGTACATATCTACGTATAATGCTATAGAGCGATTATCAATGTCAACTATAAATCAAAAGAGAAGAACACACAATAATCCTTATATCATATCCTCCATATATCAAGATATTTGTTTAAAATAAAAATAATCATATTTTGTGTAGTGGTATTCCCAACAGGTCATCTTCCCCAAGACACAGCCTAGTACATGACACGTGGAGGAGGTTTATCCCGGTGGGCATGGGAGCCCCATAAGCAGAGGACTCAGATCAAATATCTAGTCAAGAAGTAAATTGAAAAAAAAAATATTGAATTGATGGATAATTATACTAAGCAAGGAAACTAGACTGAGGGAGCCCAAAAATGCTCAACGTGCCATAACAATCATTGTATAGCTCTGAGCGAGGGGCCTCTATGATATTCCAAAAACACACAGCCGAAGCACACTGCAATGGTAAAAAAATTGAGAAGATACTCCAGCCCAGACCATACAGGAAACTTACAAAAAAAGGGAAAACAGCACAAAAGGATTTTTGTATTCAATGTCTTTATTTATGTTTAAGAATAAAAACTAACAATTTAAAAATATATATTTAATATTTAGTCAAGCAAAGATAAAATATTGCATTTTCATTAAGGCCCAACTGAATTTTCTCTTTAAAACAGCTACATTTTTGTTCAGGTGCATAAAAAGAAAAAAAAAAGAGAAGGTGTTTCAAATCTTAGTTGGTTTCCTTTAGAAAGAAGCCACACACTAAGTAGAAAAACATGTCCAATGCCTGATTCTTAAAGCAAAAATATATGGAAGGCAGGACTTTTGAGGCACAACAAACACCATAATACACCTTTTCATAAAATTACATTATTTGTACAAAAATTTAAACGCTATAACTAAAAAAGGAAATCCAAAATAAAATAAGAACAAAACCCAAAATTACATATACTTCTATCACCCGCTTAACTGAAGCATTATTCTGTACAATACAGAGAAAGGAAGGAGAAAAAAAAAACAACACCACTTAATAACAACATTTTTACACTCCTATAGTGGTTGTGACAGGTATTTGCCAGGTCTACGTGTTTCCTGGATTTTAAAAATGTCGGGTGGGGGCGTGCATTGTTGTTTGCGCCCCCCCCCCAAAAAAATTAAAAAATAAGCGATTTCCTTATGCATAATTGGAAAACTACACATCCAAACCACCAGTGTACACCGTACAGCCTAATAATATAAAGACATTTATTCAAAAAAACATGTATTATTTATGAGGAATGGTTAAAACTTGGCTATATAGTAATATATGATAAACAGTTCTTAACAAAATTAAATAAGTAATTGGAAAAAATATATATATTTGTTTTGCCTTCCACTAGAAAAATTGATTTTCTTCTGATTACAACCTAAAATAATATATATTTTTTATTCTATTATCAGGTGGACTATCACAATAACGTAACTTATATTGTACTAACAGGTTTTCCAAAATTAAAATATATAAAAATTCAATTTTTCTTGTTGCTATTTTTTATATATTGTGTTACCATGTCTGGAAATCTTTTCATTGTGGTTTTATTTCATCTGAGTAAAACACTTCAGTCTCCCATGTACCTCTTCATCACCCAACTATCATTGTTTGATATAATTCTGTCTACAGATATTCTTCCCAACCTTCTTTATATCATCTTACATGATGGATGTACCATGTCTTTTGCTGGATGTATCATCCAGTTCACCTTCTTTGCCCATGCTGAGATCTCAGAGGGTTTTCTACTGACTGTGATGTCCTATGTCCGGTATTTGGCCATCTGCAAACCCCTGCATTACAACTCTATAATGAACCAATCTATTTGCATAAAAACAGTGATTATCATATGGGTACTGGGCTTTAAAATGGCATTGGTTGATTATATATCTTTGTGCAGTCTATACTATTGTGGACCGAACATCATTCATCACTTCTTCTGTGACTATCTACAACTAATTGAGCTTTCCTGCTCTGATACTTCATGGATTCACATTCAGACCTATGTATTAGGTCTCATTTGTGTCGTAGCACCTTTTATGATAATTGTTATATCGTATATCTGTATTGTTATAACCATCCTCAAAATGAAATCAAATACAGGAAGACAGAAAGCCTTTACCACCTGCAGCTCTCACTTGACCGTAGTGTGCATTTTTTATGGGATACTAATTGCTGTGTATATGTTTCCAACAAAAGGACAACTAGATATTCTGAGCAATGTCCTCTCTCTCTTTTACACTGTAATTACTCCATTACTTAATCCCATCATATATACGTGTAGGAACAAGGATTTTAAAAATGCTGCTGAGAAAATAAAATCATCATTTTTTTAATTAGAAATGCAAATGTGATTGATACGAAAAATATGAAATAAGATCTTCTCAGCAATCAGAAATAGGAATATTTTTAGAAAATCATTTATTATACAAAAAAAAATCATAGAAAAGGTTCACAGTAATACAAAAACTGCATAGTGATGTTAAAACATTATATATGTGTAGCGGGGTATTCCCCTATATTGGGAAGAAACTACATTACCCATAACCCCATTCTTGTGATGTTCCACCGCAGAGACTCATGGGAGGGGTTATAAAAGGAGGAGGGCGAGGCCGGGCTCGGCCTCTTTGGGGACACAAGACTTCACAGACGGATCCTCCTGTGCGGATGTGACGGAGGGGCAAGGCCTGAAGCCTGAGGCCTTGCTCTGCACCAAAGAGCCTTCCATCCTCCCCTCTGCGAGCCTGGGTGGCATCTGACTTTGTGAGCTACAGCCTTGTCGGATCGGGGGCCCGATCGTGGAGAGATCGAGTGTGTGTGACACGGCCGGTGGAGGTTTTCCCGGACTGGATCCGTAGTCCGGCGGGTGAGAGGGCATAAGCCCAGCTAAGATACTGTTGCTGTGTATAGGCCTATAGACTGCCATGGCCTACAAGTTATTTTCATACCCCTTGGATTACAAAGTTATACTCTGTTTAAAGTGCACCACCATTACAGACCTGCCGGTGAAGAAAGAAGGACTAAGCTAAATATTAGAACCAGGCCTGGTGGGGATTCTAGCGTGTTTGATTACTGCGCCATAGGGCACTTAGTTAACGGTCGCCCGTATGGCGCACCTGTAGCATGTGTTACTATATAGTGTGTTAGAGTGGCAGGACGCTGCCCTTAGGAGTGATTGTCTAGAACTGTGATTATTGTTACCCCCTTTATTCATATTGAGAATTAATGAGTAAAACACTCTATCTATTACAATTCATTACTGTGTCCTTGCTTAGTTATTCTATTGCATAGGACATATCATTGATTGTTATTACTAGCTGTGCCAGAAGGGGGTAGAGCCTATTGCCGGGGGTTGGCGGAGCTGCACTCAGGGCCCAAATCAAATTCTGCGGCCTCCTTAGTTGAAGGTATCGCTACACGTGGGGGTTCTCGTCCGGGATCCTGATGCAGCAAGCGAACGCCAGAAGTGCCGGCATGGACCCCATGGATCCAAGAGCGGTAGAAGAGTGGTGCAAAGCCGCTAATACAGAGCCAAAACAGTCGATAGCCATTAGCCTTCCTGGCGAGAAATGGTCAAGTGAGACGGTAGAGGAACTGATGAGTTCAGTGTCCCCAGATCACACACCGTGGGTGATAGACATGAAGACAGACCCAAACATCTCATATCAATACGCATTAGTGGAATATTGGGACGGGATGCCAGAGGCCTGTAAGCACAAGTGTCTGCGGACGCCAGACAACAGAACATTTAGGCTGGCGCACGCAATAACTGTAGAAAGGGATCGCCACAGGCTGCGGCCCGAACTACACCTGAAAGAGAAGACAGGGCGACACCTCCGGTGGCACCTGCATCGGCCACTGCTATATCACCAGAACTGATAAATGCAATAGGGGATTTGCTAGCCAAATGTCAGAAGACAAGAACGGTACATGTGGAAACTAGCTACCGGAGACTAAAAATATTCTCAGGGAAGCTCCCTGTCCCGGCAGGGGAAGAAGATTTTGATACTTGGGTGGAACAGGCATTACAGGCAGTGGAGGCATGGGAGGTGCCGGAGGCACAGAAGAGGCAGCAAGTGTTAGAAAGCCTTAAAGGTGCAGCAGCAGAAGCAGTGAAAAGTTTCCGGTTTGGGAATGCAGGGTGCACGGCGCAGGATTGTCTAGCTATGCTGCAGGAAGAGTTTGGTCAATTAGACAAGGTGACAGAGACGGTCTACCAGTTTGAACACACTTTCCAAAAACCGGAGGAGAAACTTTCCGAGTATGTCAGAAGGCTAAACAGGCTGCTGTGCAAGATTGTGTTAAAGAAAGGGATGAAGCCCCAAGATGCCGATGCGGCAAGAATGAAGCAAGTCTTAAAGGGAGCGCTACGCTCCGATCCAGTCTGGCTGCACCTGAAAACCTTGGGAGGAGGAATGTTGCTGACTTATGCTGATTTAATAAAAATTATCAGAGATGAGGAGGCGCTGCAACAGGACCAGCAGAAGGATAAGACAAGTGTTGTACCCGCACAGGTGCTGGTCAATCCAGTAATGACCCCTGAAAGAGAGGCGGAGATAGACACCCTAAAAACTCAGATGTCCAAGGTGTTAGAGATATTGACCTCTCTGATAGCAAAAGACACAGAGTGTCCCAAGAAGAAGGAAAGTCCAAGGAAGGAATTGTTCCCGATTGCCTCAGCACCCGAACCTTTACAAGAATGGGGAGATATAGTCTGCTTCAACTGTGGGGGAGTTGGCCACATTGCAGCCACATGTTCTAGTCCGAAGAAGAAGAGACCAGACAACCGCAAGCCGGCGGGAAACTTCAGAGGGCCCCGGTGAAGGAGTCAACCGGGTGCCCACCATCTTCAGTAAACTCCAAGCTGAATGTGAAGAAAAACAAAAAGAGAGATAGAACACCAAAGGGGGAACGCAATACCCCTCAACAAAGCTATACTCCAAGAAGGAGGGGGGAGACCCCTCAGGAGAGGCACGGCACCCCCCAAAGGGGGTGCCCACCCAAGAAAAATAATAGTACACCTCAGCGGGTTCCTACACCCATTAAAAGGAGGGAGGTCAGTGCATACCAGGCTCAAGAAAGGTTCAAGTCCAAAGGGAATAGGACAAGAGAGAGTCCAAAGGGAAAAGGTCTGAAGAAGGCAGCTCCTGCCGGACCATATCCAGAGAAGCTGGTAGGCCCATCCCCTATAGTGCCCATTCAAGTGGAGGGAGTCTACACCAGGGGCCTCCTGGATACCGGGGCACAAGTGACCCTACTATACCGGGACTTCTACGACAGGCACCTGAGTCATCTGCCTATCCAGAAGATAGAGGAGCTGGAAATATGGGGAATTGGAACCCAGAGTTTCCCTTACGACGGCTACCTTCCCATCCAAATAACCTTTGACCCATCCGTGGCTGGGAAGGCCGAAGTGTTTGACACCCTGGCAGTTGTGTGTCCTAGGCCGCCTGGAGCCAACAAGAAATCCCTTATAATAGGGACGAACACGGACCTGGTCCGAAGACTCCTGACCCCTCTTGTGACAGAAGAAAGACAAGCAGCTACCAAGATCCATCCCATGCTGAAGACAGCCTACCAACGGCTGGTCCAAGAGCGGGAGACCCCTGGAGAGGAGATAGGGAAGGTGTGGAGACTTGGAAGAGAAGGGGTAGTGTTGCAGCCCGGTGAAGTAACCTGTCTCAGGGCCACTGTGAAGCTTACTTGGGAGCAGCCTGGTCCTTTTGTCATGCTGGAGTCAGACCCAAGGGGTGAATCCTCAGGCCTGGAGGTGATACCGGAAGTGATTCCGCTGAAGGTCCTGAAGAAGGCCCATTATAGAGTTCCAGTGAGTGTTAGGAATACTACCAAAGACCCCATGGACATCCCAGCCAGAATGTTGCTAGGCCAGGTGAGCCCGGCGGCCCCTGTTACCCTGTCAGAAGTGAAGAGGACAGGTGAAGAAGGGGATGTTTGGGAGAAGCTGACCATGGAAAACCCGAATCTGTCCAGGGCTTGGAAAGAGAGAGCCAAGGCCCAGTTGAATAGATGGGAGAAGATCTTCTCTAAGGATGAGTTTGATGTGGGGTGTGCAAGAAGTGCCACCCATCGGATCCGCCTCCAGGAAGATAAGCCCTTCCGAGAGAGGGTCAGGCGGGTCCCGCTAGCAGATCTGGAGGATCTGAGGGAACAACTTGCAGAACTCAAGAGGACTGGTGTGATACGGGAGTCCAGAAGCCCCTATGCCTCTCCCATAGTAGTGGTCCGAAAGAAGAATGGATCATTGAGGCTCTGTATAGACTACAGGACTCTCAACAGGAGAACCATACCTGACCAATACTCCACTCCGAGGATAGAGGATGCCCTACAGAGCTTGTCTGGAGCCAAATGGTTCAGCGTTATGGATCTCAAGAGTGGGTACTATCAGATTCCGATGCACCCAGCAGACAAGGAGAAGACAGCTTTCATAACCCCAGTGGGGTTCTTTGAATTCGACCGGATGCCCCAAGGTCTGTCTGGAGCCCCAGCTACTTTCCAACGTCTCATGGAGAAGACAGTAGGGGACATGAACTTGATCGAAGTCCTTGTATACCTAGACGATGTCATTGTCTTTGGGAGAACCTTGGAGGAACATGAAGAGAGGCTGGAGAAAGTGTTGAGAAGACTCAGTGAGGAAGGACTTAAGCTTTCGCCTGAGAAGTGTCGGTTCTACCAGTCTTCTGTGAACTATCTGGGGCACATAGTATCTGAAGAAGGGGTGGCCACAGACCCTGAGAAATTGGAGGCAGTTACCTCCTGGCCACAGCCCACCACAGTAACAGAACTCAGATCCTTCTTGGGCTTCTGCTCCTACTATAGAAGGTTTGTGGAGGGATTTGCCCGAATTGCTAGACCATTGAATGAGTTGCTCAAGACTGAAGGAGAGGAGGATGGATCGGGGCCCAGGAGGCCAGGAGAGTCCATCAGAGATCAGTGGAATCAGAGGTGTGAAGAGGCTTTCCAGGAATTGAAGAGGAGCCTGACCACTGCACCAGTCTTGGCCTATGCAGACCCAACCAAACCCTATGAACTGCACGTGGATGCTAGTCATGACGGTCTGGGAGGAGTACTTTACCAAGAACATGAGGGGCAATTGCGGCCTGTTGCCTATGTGAGTAGAAGCCTGACCCCCTCTGAGAAGAACTACCCCACTCACAAGCTGGAGTTCCTGGCCCTCAAGTGGGCGGTAGTAGACAAGCTCAAAGACTACCTGTATGGAGCAGAGTTCACTGTGAAGACCGACAACAACCCCCTTACCTACCTGTTCACCACGGCCAAGCTGGATGCCACTGGACACAGGTGGCTGGCCGCACTGTCTGGATTCAACTTCAGCCTTAAGTATAGACCAGGAGTGGGGAATCGAGACGCAGACGCCTTGTCCAGAAGATCTCATTCCCCGACCATTGAAATAGAAGATTGGACCCAAGTGGCACCGGACGGGGTGCAGGCCCTTTGTCAAGGAGCTGCATTCCAAGCCCGAGGATGCTCCAGAGCAGAGGAAATAGGAGTTACCACGGTGGGAGTCCCCAAACACTACTGTGGAGTAGCTCAATTGGAAGAGGGCAACCTACCAAGATTGTCCAAAAAGGAATTGAGGTGTGACCAATTGGAAGACCCCATGGGGAGATTGGTCCTGGAGGCCTTGGAAAATCAGGATCCAAACATACTCATGCGTCAACCTTCCAAAGAAGCTCGCCTACTGAGGAAGGAGTGGGATAGGTTGCAGTTGCATCAGGGAGTGGTCTACCGAAGGGGCCCCTCTGATGACTCAGAAGATAAGTGGCAGATGTTCCTCCCAGGGAAACATCGGGAGACTGTTTTGATGGCCTTGCATGACAATCATGGCCACCTAGGGGCTGAAAGGACCTTTCAACTTGTCAGAAGTCGGTTCTATTGGCCCTGCATGAGGGCAGAGGTAGAGGAGTACTGCCACTCATGTGCGCGATGCATCCAGAGGAAGACTTTGCCCCATCAAGCCGCCCCAATGGGCCATCTACAGAGCCAAGGGCCTATGGACCTGGTGTGCATTGACTTTCTCTGCCTCGAACCCGACCTGAGTGGACTAGGAAATGTTCTGGTGATAACCGACCATTTCACCCGGTATGCCCAGGCCTTCCCCACCAAAGATCAGAAGGCCTCCACCGTGGCCAAGGTACTCATGGAGAAGTATTTTGTCCATTATGGGCTGCCACAGAGACTCCATTCAGACCAAGGGAGGGACTTCGAGAGTAAGCTGATCCGGAAGCTCTTGGATTCGTTGGGAATCAAGAAGCCTCGAACTACACCTTACCATCCTCAGGGAGATGCTCAGCCGGAAAGGTTCAACCGAACCCTGCTCAACATGTTGGGGACTCTGGAAAGCGAGAAAAAGCAACATTGGAGCAAACACATAGCAGCCATGGTACATGCTTACAACTGCACCATCAGTGATGCTACAGGCTATTCCCCATATCGACTCATGTTTGGGAGAGAAGTGAGACTACCGGTGGACCTGGCTTTTGGCACCTCACTGGACCATTCCTCCGTCACCTCTCACAAAGGATATGTGGACAGGCTCAGACACAGCCTGAAAGTAGCCTATGAACAAGCTCAAGCGGCCTCAGATCAAAGGGGAGCTCGGAATAAAAAAAATTACGACTTGAAGGTCCGGGTACAAGACCTACAGCCCGGGGATCGAGTACTGTTGCGCAATCTGGGAGTCCCCGGAAAGCACAAACTTGCAAACAGATGGAGATCTGAACCCTATGTCATCTGCAGGAAGTTGCCGGGCCTACCTGTCTACAAGGTGAAGCCAGAGGGAAAGGTAGGCCCACTGAAGACATGGCATCGAAACCACCTGCTCCCACTGGCGGAGGCAGTTAGAATACCTTCCGTGGGAGACTCCCCTGCACCGGCCTCTATCTTGGATACTCCTAGGCCGCACACTCGGTCACAGACCTCCCGAGCTGGAAATGGAGAAGACTCCCAACTTAGTGGAGATGAAGAAGGAGAGCTTGATTGGCTGTGGTCTTCCCCAACTCCAGGAACTTCTATCATAGATCTTCCAGTCACCCAAGATACCACAGATGAAACGCTGAACCCAGAGGCTACAGAGTTCATCCCTTTCAGTCCTTCAGCAGATTACTGGGAAGATGCCCATGATAGTTGCTCCGAGGAAGAGAAGCCTGTGGCGCCAGAGCCAGAGATTCCAAGAGAGCAAAGAGCTCGAAGAGTCATTCGACCTCCTAAGAAGCTGACCTACCCCCAGATGGGGAACAGTTCGGAAGACTCTGTGGTCACTGCTAGGAGAAATGCTGAGATTCCGGATCCCTCCACTGTCCATTTGGTGGAGGGCAACCCCAGCTCACTCTCTGGCACAGTTAGGCAGGCCACCCAAGATAATGTGACCTGTGGGCAAGGGAATTCAACCCCTCAGTTATGGTGGGAATCCCCTATCCCAACATCGTTTTCAGAATTGTCCAATGTTGTATATAGTTGTTGCTAAAATTTATCTTTGGGGACCAAAGAGTTTAAGTGGGGGGAGTGTGTAGCGGGGTATTCCCCTATATTGGGAAGAAACTACATTACCCATAACCCCATTCTTGTGATGTTCCACCGCAGAGACTCATGGGAGGGGTTATAAAAGGAGGAGGGCGAGGCCGGGCTCGGCCTCTTTGGGGACACGAGACTTCACAGACGGATCCTCCTGTGCGGATGTGACGGAGGGGCAAGGCCTGAAGCCTGAGGCCTTGCTCTGCACCAAAGAGCCTTCCATCCTCCCCTCTGCGAGCCTGGGTGGCATCTGACT
The DNA here is from genome assembly GCA_029206835.1 of Rana muscosa. Lineage (NCBI taxonomy): Eukaryota > Metazoa > Chordata > Amphibia > Anura > Ranidae > Rana > Rana muscosa. Next base: position 360,086,390 of record CM055118.1, on the reverse strand, counting down.
TTGTGAGCTACAGCCTTGTCGGATCGGGGGCCCGATCGTGGAGAGATCGAGTGTGTGTGACACGGCCGGTGGAGGTTTTCCCGGACTGGATCCGTAGTCCGGCGGGTGAGAGGGCATAAGCCCAGCTAAGATACTGTTGCTGTGTATAGGCCTATAGACTGCCGTGGCCTACAAGTTATTTTCATACCCCTTGTATTACAAAGTTATACTCTGTTTAAAGTGCACCACCATTACAGACCTGCCGGTGAAGAAAGAAGGACTAAGCTAAATATTAGAACCAGGCCTGGTGGGGATTCTAGCGTGTTTGATTACTGTGCCATAGGGCACTTAGTTAACGGTCGCCCGTATGGTGCACCTGTAGCGTGTGTTACTATATAGTGTGTTAGAGTGGCAGGACGCTGCCCTTAGGAGTGATTGTCTAGAACTGTGATTATTGTTACCCCTTTATTCATATTGAGAATTAATGAGTAAAACACTCTATCTATTACAATTCATTACTGTGTCCTTGCTTAGTTATTCTATTGCATAGGACATATCATTGATTGTTATTACTAGCTGTGCCAGAAGGGGGTAGAGCCTATTGCCGGGGGTTGGCGGAGCTGCACTCAGGGCCCAAATCAAATTCTGCGGCCTCCTTAGTTGAAGGTATCGCTACATATGGTTGATCAACCGCGCCTGTTCGTCACCACCAGTTGATCTGGGGGTCTCTGAATTACATAGCGGACAGTATCACTATATGTCCTTTTTTCATATATAATGTCTTAACACCACTATGCGATTTTTGTATTACTGTAAACCTTTTCTATTAATTTTGTGTATAATAAATTAATTTCAAAAATATTAATTTTTCTGGTTGCCTTAAAAATCCCCCCAATAGAGGTTTTTCACCAATTTTCATATTCAAGGGATGATGGCAACTACACGCCCAATCACATGAGTCGGTTTGACTTTTTAAATTCTTCTCAGCAATCAGTCTTCTTTATGCTGGATTTATATATATATATATATATATATATATATATATATATATATATATATACATACACTATATTACCAAAAGTATTGGGACACCTGCCTTAACACAGCTGTTTTATGTTCCTGTTAATGACTGTGTTTCAACCTACATATGAAATTGATGATCATTAGAACCTGCTTGGGGTAATTGACTAATAATACACCTGACTATTATCCTACAAAAACCCTGACTTTGTGCAAGTGTACAGGGCGTGCACGTGTAAGAATTGATGCTGGTTTGATGCCAAAGGGTAGTCATAACAAATATTGATTTAATTTACACTTTTTCTCTGTAGGCCTACTTCATATTTTATAAATTAAGCATTCTTACTTTACAGCATTTCTGCACACCTACCTAAAACTTTTGCATGGTACTATAAATATATACACACACTGTATATATATATATATATATATATATAGGCACACATATTTCTTTAAACAGCATGACTCATTGTCAGCATATGCCCCTACGCATATCCTTGGTGTCAGAAGTATACAAGGTTGTTATACATTGGATTATATCGCCAAAGGTGTGGGGTAGAGATGTTGAAATCACATTATTGGATTATAGGGTGACATTATGTAACTAGAACAGAGTGGTTCCACAAATTTTACAAATCCCATCCTGATCTTGGATAATCAACATTTAGATGTGGAGTATAACAAAAGTCGCCCTCCAGTGGTCAAAAAAGGGTAATTACTAGACATGTGCATTCGTTTTCATCCGAATGCATTTTCGGCCGAATTTCAGATATTTTCGTTATCGTTTTAACAAACGAAAACGAAAGCACATGATCCGAAAACCGAAAGATCCGACATAAACAAATGCTTTATTTCCGTTTTCGTTGCGACAACAGTTCGATATAGATAGGAGAATCGACGTGACGCTGACAATAACAATCTGTGTCTATCGAACCTGTGGTCGAATGTGTCTAACCTTAACTCTATTAGTCCAAGATTGTTCTTCATAGAGAGAAAAGATTTGACATAGAGAGAAAAAATTCGACATTATAGAGAGAAAAGATTCGACATAGAGAAAAGATCGCTGGTGGAATTGGGTGGGGGAAGTAAAATAAAAATAATGATGATGATGAATGTTATTGGCTGGCTGTAACCAAAGAGGAGGAGCAGTAAAATAGCTAGAACTAAATTGACAATTCAACATGAACGAAGAAGATTCGACAAAGCATCGAAAAACATACAAACGTCGAATCTGTCATTGAAGGCTTATGGTGTCTGTCGAAAGTTAGAAGATTTGACGGTGCAGCTAAACTGTACGACGCTGCAATCGTACATTTCCGGTCAAATGCATCCGCTCATAGGCTATAGAAGAATTCTAATGTTGGTTGACTAGTAATAGTAATTAATAAATCTAATTATTACTAGTCATACAACATTAGAATTCTACTATAGCTTGTAGGCAGAACATTCGACCGGAAATGTATGATTGCAGCGTCGTACAGTTTTGCTGCTCCGTTAAATCTTCTTTGAACATTCGACAGACACCATAAGCCTTCAATGACAGATTCGACCTTAATTAATTCAGATTTTCGGACGAATGCAATTTTTACCGAAAAACGAAATAAATAAAAACGAATTTCGGGAGTAACTAAATACATTTATTTTTCGGATGAAAACGAAATTCCGAAACAAAATATTTCAGTGTGCACATGTCTAGTAATTACATGTGGCTGTAGATACTCATTCACTAATATACAGTACTTGCTCTTTCAGTTTTAGAACCTATCCCTGACACTATTGGGCGTCCGGGTGGGTGGTGTATATTTTTGTGAGTTTTGGGCAACGAATAGAAGGTCGGGGTTCTGGGAAAAGGGACCTGGGTCCCGTAAAAAATTTCCCTGGTGATTAAGCGATCGGCAAGGGCGGACTGCAGGATGTCATTATACTCTTGATTAAATTTGGTGACAATTTCCTCGGATATGGGCCTGTACCAATCACGGTTCTTGAGGATGTCCCAACACATGTTACGGTAATTTAAATCATTCATGACCACTACATTACCACCCTTGTCCGAGGGCTTAATCACCAGGGCAGGGTTATCACTAAGGTTCTTAAGAGCCTGTCTATGTTTATGGCTCAAATTGGAATAACATGATCGATACATGGGTGTAATTTCAAGGTCCCTGACTGTTTGGGTCAGAAAGGCCCAGACGTTTGAGTTGGTTTTAGGGTGACCACGTGTCCCGGATTGCCCGGGACAGTCTCGCATTTTTCAGGTCTGTCCCGGGCACCTTCATTCCAGCACAATAATGTGTCCCGGAATGAAACTGACACAGCCACCCCCCGGGCCAATCTGATTCCCCCAAAAAAGGCCGCCACATCACTGCTTTACTCACTGACAGTACTTGTCCTGACCGGGAATGCCTAGAGGAGCACAATCCCCTCCCCCTGCTTGTGAATGGAGAAATCATAAATCCTGCCTCTTGTGTTCAATCACTGTGCTGTGATTCGTTACGGCACAAGCTGATTTTTGGGAAGGGGGGATGTCCCTGAATGGTAGTTTGGAAATGTGGTCACCCTAGTTGGTATGTAGAGATGGAAATTTGGTAGATTTCTTTTTGACAGCTACGCTGAGGGCCTTCATGTCATGAATTTTGATCAGCGGGTGTTACAATGTGAAACAAAATGGGTTTACAACTTACGGGCCACTTCCTATCCTGGCTTGAACGACATGCTCAGTTTCAAACCTTTTCTATGAACAAGAGGTTCTAGATGGACCTATAGAGGAACCAGATTCACTTAGTGTTTTCTCTGTTTCCTCTCTTGGCCCTGTTTCGTTGTTTGTTTTTGCCAATATGACCTCTTCTCTTTCCTTTTCTGTGGAGCCCTATACCATTGGTTTAGACTATGATACACCACTGTCTCAAGCCTCTGTTTTTTTTAAATACTATACAACGGGTTAACCAATTCTCCTATATTCTAGGAAATAAAATGAAGAATAATATATCTTGTATGTATTTTGTATATATTTTTTAATACTACAATAAAAAAACCTTGTATAAAAAAATGATACTATAATATCATCTAGTATATAATATATACGAATATAGAATTCTATCTACACGGTGACTCCACCTGGAGCTCTGATAGACAATTTTGTTGTTCATAAGATATGTATATACAGACCTGCATGATGCCATATATGTATGTAAAGATTCTTTCCATTTTGCGCTCTATGGACCTCTGGTCTATGCTGTCTTTCCTGATGAACCCCAATCCAATATTCATTAGTACTTTCTTTATTTTATTATATATTTTTTATATATTTTTCTCTCCTTTTTTTATTTTGTTATTAGAGGATATATCCTAACATGCCAATTTTTCCTTTCACTCTATTTTTTGACCACTGGATGGCGACTTTTGCCATACTCCACATCTATCTTTATTGTCCAGTTCAGTTTATATGTTCTTTGTCCACTGGGGGGCGATCCGCGTTTAATGCCATCATTACCTTCTATGCTTTTCATATGCTGCGTGTCTGGTAAGCCAGGAGTCACTTAGTTTTCCTTTGTCTGCCATGTGTGTGATGTCTGATCACATTACACACTTCAGCAATATCCGCCCCTAGGAGCCGGCGCGCATGCGTGCACTTAGGTCTCCATCTTGCTTTCTGGTATAGCCCACAAATCTGGGGATGGCGCTCACTTATGATGTCACTCATTGCCGCGATTTTTGCAGGCTTTTTGCGCATTTAAATGGCTTTTTCAGCCTCAGCTAATGTGTACAGCATGTAGCTGTCTCCGGGGACGTTTGTTTGTTCTAGATCAGCTGCGGCCATAGTAAGTGCTCATTCCTCCTTTCTCTACTGATATTCCTTTATATGTTGTGACCGTATATGACAGTCTGCCTCAATCCATTATTATTTTATAGATTGCATGGCTAACTTTCCTGCTTATCTGGCACATACTTGATTGATTTTGAGGACCTAATTATCCTCATGCCTGGCTGCATTCTATGCTGATAGTTCTGGTCTATCCACAATTGTCCCTATACAATTCGTCTTTATATATTCAGTAAGTATTTTCTCTCTCCCCTGTGAACCAAACACATATTGACAGGACAGCTGGTTATTTTATTTTGTCTTTCTCTAGCTATCGGGCGCTCTACTGGTGTGCTGAGTCAAATGACTCTTTTGTATAGCCACCCTCCATTATAAGAAGCACCCCAAATTTCATTCTGGCACCATTGAGGTATTAACTATATCATTTGCCTTTTATTTTTTAGATTAGGTTTCTTATACAATGAGAGACAGATTTCCATTTCTTTCCTTGACTCCGTGGTTATTTTTGTTTTTGCTTTGTTTCATTTTTATAGATGTGAATGTTTCTTATTTTTTACATTGGACCTGTGCATAACTGCACTTTTTTTAAACAAGGGTTAATAGATACCCCTCCAGTCCCAAGGTATGTATGGGGCTATGATAGCTATGATCGGTTGTCTTTTGAGTGCATTATTAATTTTTCTTTTTTCTTTCTTCTTTATGTCTATGTAATGTAATATAGTGTTTTTATGCTCATACATGCATTGTAATCATATAACATGTTGTATTGCAGATAGTAAGTCCTGTTTTCTCTTGCTATCCTTGAGTCGCCCTGAAGAAGCCTCGCGGTGAAATGCGTTGACGCAAAAGGGACCACACTTTCCATCTTGTGACATTTTTAAATTCTTTTCAATCATGTAGTTACTGTGTTTTTTGTATATTATAAATACATTTTTATTTTTTGTCTATCTACTGTATCATTGCCTCTAAAGTCCGGCCTCTCTGGGTGTTTCTCCTCCTTGAGTTCACCCTCACATTTTTTCATTGAATACTATTGCGCATGTGGCATTGTGAGTGCTTCCCTTTCCCTCATCAATATCGACACTGTTAACCCCATACTGCCTAAACTTAGTACATATGATGGGAAGATCACAATCCTGGAGAAAAAGGTGGATGACCTCAAGAACCGCCTCCGCCGGAACAACCTGCGGTTAGTGGGTCTCCCTGAACGGGTGGAGGGGTCTGACTCGGTGGCTTTCCTAGAGAGCTCGGTGGAGCAGGAGTTTAGCCGTGACCAATTATCCACGTGCTTTGTGATTAAACGGGCCCACAGGGTCCCGGGTCAGCCTTTCCCAGCAGGAAATCCTCCCCGCACCAGGGTGATCCATCTGCTGAATTACAGGGACCGGGACTCAGTCCTCCGTGCGGCTCGTCTGAAAGGGAGCCTCAAAATCAACAATGCAGTGGTCTTGCTATTTTCTAGATTACTCTGTGGCTGTTCACAACCAGAGAGTCCAATTCCAGCAAATCAAGCAGAAGCTATGGGAGAACTCCGTTCAATATGCCATGTTGTTTCCGGCTATCTTTCGGGTGGTCCACCAGGGGAAAACCCACTTCTTCCAGTCTCCTAAGGATTCCTTGCTGTAGTGGGAGTCACTGCCACGGCTTACTCAGCCCCCCACCTGAGGGGAGATGTGTTTAACCTGTCGGATTACATTTCTTCTACCAGGAACTTTGGAACTTTCAGCAACTACTTTACTGTGTGACACGACTCATCAATATGTCTCTCTTGCATGAGAGTCCCAGGCCTTCTTCCACTAAGTTGGCATGAGATGCTATGGGGTACAAAATGTTCAGTCCCTGTTTCCCCCTTTTTTGAACACTGACTTTTTGGTTTTCTTTCTTTTTGGTTTATGGGAACAGGCCATGCCCCCTGCACATGGTACAAGTTTAGGGTCTAATCCCGCTTTGTTTTTCAGGAGTTGGGCAGGGTTGTTGTTGCCTTTTGGTATTCTTTACTTACATGTATTTACAGTGGGGAGAACAAGTACAGTGGGGAGTACTACAACCACCAGTCAAGGGTTGTGGGGATGAGGCCCTTGTTCCCATCAACATGGGGACATCCTCCCCATGTTGAGGGCATGTGGCCTGGTACGGTTCAGGAGGGGGGGCGCTCTCTCGTCCCCCCCTCTTTTCCTGCAGCCTGCCAGGTTGCGTGCTCGGATAAGGGTCTGGTATGGATTTTTGGGGGGACTCCAACCCATTTTTTTTAAATTTGGGGTGGAGTTCCCCTTAAAATCCATGCCAGATATTTAGGGGGAACCGCACACCATTTTTTCTTAATTTGCGGCAGGGTTCCCCTTAATATCCATTCCAGACCTGAAGGGCCTGGTAATTGAATTTGGGGAACCCCCACTTTTTTTTTTTTTTTTTTTATCAATGACTTTTCTATGTATTGATAAAAGCCGACAATTCATTAATAGCCATGAGTGAGTTTTAAATGACTTTTTTTCCTTTGAAAATGACATTTTGTGCAGGGACAGTTCTAAGCACGGGAAACATGCGCAACTTTACATGCATATCATACACACCCCCCAGGTACAAAATTTAAAGGAATATTTCACTTTTATTGTTTCACTTTAAGCATTATTAAAATCACTGCTCCCAAAAAAACGGCCGTTTTCAAAACTTCTTTTGCATTAATACATGTCCCCTGGGGCAGGACCTGGGTCCCCAAACACTTTTTAGGACAATAACTTGCATATAAGCCTTTATAATTAGAACTTTAGATTTCTCCCATAGACTTTTTGAATTTGCCGCGAACACCCCAAATTGTTCGCTGTTCGGCGAACAGGCAATGTTTGATTTGAACATGAGTTTGACTCGAACTCGAAGCTCATCCCTACTGTACAGTCACAGAGCTCCCTCCTAACCGCAAAACTATAGGAAGTAAGGGGACTTTCAAAGTAAAGTCAGACGCAGAAGGGAATATCCACAAATACAAAGCTAGACTAGTTGCCAAGGGTTACTCCCAAATATTTGGTGAAGATTATGATTAAACATTCGCTCCCATCGTAAAACGTTCCACCATTAGAGCACTTCTTAGCATTGCAGCTGGAAAGGGCATGCAAGTGATGAATAGGGATGAGCTCGGTGTTCGAGTCGAACATAGGTTCGACTCGAACATCGGCTGTTCGCGCGTTCGGCGAACAACGAACGATTTGGGCCGTTCGCGCCAAATTCGAGTGACGCGAATGGCCCACAATACACTGCACCATCGCAGTTTAATCCCGGCGCTGTGATTGGCCAAGCATGCACTGTGACCCTGCATGCTTGGCCAATCACAGCGCTGGCAGCGAGGAGAGCAATGATTGGCCACAGGCAGGATGCCTGTGGCCAATTATTGCTGAGGGGGTTTAGTACATGCCCCACACTATAAAAGGCCACCAGCGCGGCGGCCTCGTGTAGTGTGTTCCGGCGCAGGGAAAGAGTTACATAGGCAGGGACAGTGTCAGTGCTATTTGTACCTCAAACTTGTGTGTAGGGACAGAGAAGGATAGGTAGGGAGAGTGTCAGTGTCATATTCTTTGCTAAACCTTGTGTGTAGGGACAGACAAGGATCGGCAGGGAGAGTGTCAGTGTCTTAGTCTTTGCTAAACCTTGTGTGCTGGGAAAGAAAAGGATCGGCAGGGAGAGTGTCAGTGTCATATTCTTTGCTAAACCTTGTGTGCTGAACCATATTGCTAAACCTTGTGTGTAGGGACAGACAAGGATAGGTAGGCAGAGTGTCAGTGTCATATTCTTTGCTAAACCTTGTTTGTAGGGACAGAGAAGGATAGGCAGGGAGAGTGTCAGTGTCATATTCTTTGCTAAACCTTGTGTGCTGAACCATATTGCTAAACCTTGTGTGTAGGGACAGACAAGGATAGGTAGGCAGAGTGTCAGTGTCATATTCTTTGCTAAACCTTGTTTGTAGGGACAGACAAGGATCGGCAGGGAGAGTGGCAGTGTCATATTCTTTGCTAAACCTTGTGTGCTGGACCATATTGCTAAACCTTGTGTGTAGGGACAAACAAGGATAGGTAGGCAGAGTGTCAGTGTCATATTCTTTGCTAAACCTTGTTTGTAGGGACAGACAAGGATCGGCAGGGAGAGTGTCAGTGTCATATTCTTTGCTAAACCTTGTGTGCTGAACCATATTGCTAAACCTTGTGTGTAGGGACAGACAAGGATAGGTAGGCAGAGTGTCAGTGTCATATTCTTTGCAAAACCTTGTTTGTAGGGACAGAGAAGGATAGGCAGGGAGAGTGTCAGTGTCATATTCTTTGCTAAACCTTGTGTGCTGAACCATATTGCTAAACCTTGTGTGTAGGGACAGACAAGGATCGGCAGGGAGAGTGTCAGTGTCATATTCTTTGCTAAACCTTGTGTGCTGAACCATATTGCTAAACCTTGTGTGTAGGGACAGACAAGGATAGGTAGGCAGAGTGTCAGTGTCATATTCTTTGCTAAACCTTGTTTGTAGGGACAGACAAGGATCGGCAGGGAGAGTGTCAGTGTCATATTCTTTGCTAAACCTTGTGTGCTGAACCATATTGCTAAACCTTGTGTGTAGGGACAGACAAGGATAGGTAGGCAGAGTGTCAGTGTCATATTCTTTGCTAAACCTTGTGTGCTGAACCATATTGCTAAACCTTGTGTGTAGGGACAGACAAGGATAGGTAGGCAGAGTGTCAGTGTCATATTCTTTGCTAAACCTTGTTTGTAGGGACAGACAAGGATAGGCAGGGAGAGTGTCAGTGTCATATTCTTTGCTAAACCTTGTGTGCTGAACCATATTGCTAAACCTTGTGTGTAGGGACAGACAAGGATCGGCAGGGAGAGTGTCAGTGTCATATTCTTTGCTAAACCTTGTGTGCTGAACCATATTGCTAAACCTTGTGTGTAGGGACAGACAAGGATAGGTAGGCAGAGTGTCAGTGTCATATTTTTTGCTAAACCTTGTTTGTAGGGACAGACAAGGATCGGCACGGAGAGTGTCAGTGTCATATTATTTGCTAAACCTTGTGTGCTGAACCATATTGCTAAACCTTGTGTGTAGGGACAGACAAGGATAGGTAGGCAGAGTGTCAGTGTCATATTCTTTGCAAAACCTTGTTTGTAGGGACAGAGAAGGATAGGCAGGGAGAGTGTCAGTGTCATATTCTTTGCTAAACCTTGTGTGCTGAACCATATTGCTAAACCTTGTGTGTAGGGACAGACAAGGATCGGCAGGGAGAGTGTCAGTGTCATATTCTTTGCTAAACCTTGTGTGCTGAACCATATTGCTAAACCTTGTGTGTAGGGACAGACAAGGATAGGTAGGCAGAGTGTCAGTGTCATATTCTTTGCTAAACCTTGTTTGTAGGGACAGACAAGGATCGGCAGGGAGAGTGTCAGTGTCATATTCTTTGCTAAACCTTGTGTGCTGAACCATATTGCTAAACCTTGTGTGTAGGGACAGACAAGGATAGGTAGGCAGAGTGTCAGTGTCATATTCTTTGCTAAACCTTGTGTGCTGAACCATATTGCTAAACCTTGTGTGTAGGGACAGACAAGGATAGGTAGGCAGAGTGTCAGTGTCATATTCTTTGCTAAACCTTGTTTGTAGGGACAGACAAGGATAGGCAGGGAGAGTGTCAGTGTCATATTCTTTGCTAAACCTTGTGTGCTGAACCATATTGCTAAACCTTGTGTGTAGGGACAGACAAGGATCGGCAGGGAGAGTGTCAGTGTCATATTCTTTGCTAAACCTTGTGTGCTGAACCATATTGCTAAACCTTGTGTGTAGGGACAGACAAGGATAGGTAGGCAGAGTGTCAGTGTCATATTTTTTGCTAAACCTTGTTTGTAGGGACAGACAAGGATCGGCACGGAGAGTGTCAGTGTCATATTATTTGCTAAACCTTGTGTGCTGAACCATATTGCTAAACCTTGTGTGTAGGGACAGACAAGGATAGGTAGGCAGAGTGTCAGTGTCATATTCTTTGCTAAACCTTGTTTGTAGGGACAGACAAGGATAGGCAGGGAGAGTGTCAGTGTCATATTCTTTGCTAAACCTAGTGTGCTGAACCATATTGCTAAACCTTGTGTGTAGGGACAGACAAGGATAGGCAGTCGACAGTGTCAGTGACCTATTCTTTGCTAAACCTTGTGTGCAGGGAGAGAGAAGGATAGGCAGGGGACAGTGTCAGTGTCATTGTTGCTAAGCCTCCTGCACAGTATACACCTGAAGCTACCCCTTATTGCTGGTTTTCCCATCTCCCTGCAGGCCATTAGAATGTCTGGAAGGCAAACAAGGAGAGGCAGACAGTCAGGAGCCAATAAAAGAGGGCAAGCAGGCTCTGTGTCTGGGGGCAACAGTGCTGGTCGTGGACGCGGTGCATTGTCATCAGCACATGGCCATGGGACACGCTTGTCCTTCTTTTCGGCAGCTGGACATGTTGAGTCACATCATGCCGAAGACTTGGTAGAGTGGATGACCAAGCCCTCCTCATCCTCCTCATCATCTCTCACCCAGGCTCGGGGTACTGGCAAAGCAGCTGCCAAAGCGTCCTCTTCCCTGGTATCAATGTCATCATCAGTCACTCCTTCCCTAGACCCACCATGTCCTCCTCCTGAGGAGTCCCCCGAACTGTTTGAGCACAGTGTTGGATACATGCTCCAGGAGGATGCCCAGCGTTTCAAAGGGTCTGATGATGATACCCAGCTAGAGGAAGGCAGTAGCGTGAGAGCAGAGAGAGGGGATGCTCAAGAAGGACACCAATCTGGCAGTCATGTTCCAGCAGCTGCAGCATACTGCCAGATTGGCTCCAGTGATGAGGAGGGAGGGGATGATGAGGTCACTGACTCCACGTGGGTGCCAAATAGGAGAGAGGAGGAGGAGGAGGATGAGGAGGAGGCACATCTCCAACGAGGCAGGATGCCCTTGGGTGGCCAGCGTAAGGGCAGCACACCGAGGGAATCACACCGCAGAGCTCCGCCTTTGCAGGGCGCTGCCTATGCCCGTTATTGAAAAAGTTCTTTGGTGTGGGCCTTTTTTGAGGTGAGTGCATCAGATCGCACAGCTGCTGTTTGCAACATATGTCTCAAGCGTATATCGCGTGGCCAAAACATCAGCCGCTTGGGCACCACATGCTTGACCAGACATATGTTGACCTGCCATGCAGCTCGTTGGCAAGCCTACCTTAAAGACCCACACCAAAGAACAAAGCGTACCTCTCCTTGCACCGCATCAGCTGGGATCTCCAACCCCACTATACCTTCAGTCCTCTCTGAAACCTGCACTGAGAGGAATGAAGGTGTAGAATTAGGTGTGTCACAGCCAAGTACTTGCGGCCACTCTGCTAGCAGTACACCGACGTCCGATTCTAGCAGGCAAATTTCCCTGCCCCAGCTGCTGGACCGTCAAAAGAAGTTCACTCCCAGCCATCCACATGCCCAGCGGTTGAATGCTAGCTTGGCTAAATTGCTAGCGCTTCAACTGCTGCCTTTTCAGTTGGTAGACTCGGCCCCCTTCCGTGAGTTTGTGCAATGTGCGGTTCCTCAGTGGCAGGTTCCCAAACGCCACTTTTTCTCACGGAAGTTGATTCCGGCTCTCTACCGGCATGTGGAAGGCAATGTCTTGGCCTCGCTGGACAGGGCGGTCAGCGGTAAGGTGCATATTACCGCTGACTCATGGTCCAGCAGGCATGGACAGGGATGTTACCTTTCTTTCACGGCCCATTGGGTCACTCTTTTGGCAGCTGGGAAGGATGCAGGACAAGGTGCAGTAGTGTTGGAGGTTGTTCCACCACCACGCCTCCAAAATGCTACTACTGGTTGTGACACACCTCTGTCCTCCACCCCCTCCTCTTCTTCTTCCTCCGTGGCCTCTTCCTGTGCTTTGTCCTCGGAACCAGCGGTGCTCCGTAGGCGTTCAAGGGGCTACGCAAGTACGCAGGCAAAAAGATGCCATGCCGTGCTTGCGCTGGTGTGTTTGGGGGACAGGAGCCACACTGGGGCAGAGGTTCTGTCTGCTCTGCAGGGGCAGGCCGAGAGGTGGTTGATGCCACACCAGCTTAAGCCAGGAATGGTAGTTTGCGACAATGGCACCAACCTCCTCTCCGCTCTCCGACAGGGACAACTGACCCATGTGCCCTGTGTGGCTCACGTCCTTAACCTGGTGGTGCAGCGGTTCTTGGGCAGGTACCCAAGCTTACAGGATGTCCTGAGGCAGGCCAGAAAAGTCTGTGTGCATTTCCGCAGATCTTATAATGCCAGTGCTCGCCTGGCTGAGCTGCAAAAGGAGTTGAACCTGCCCAAGAACCGCCTTATATGTGACATGCCCACCAGGTGGAACTCAACGTTGGCCATACTGCAGCGGCTGCACACGCAGCAGAGGGCCATCAATGAGTACCTGTGCGACTACAGCACCAGGACAGGGTCAGGGGAGCTCTGTTTTTTTCACCACGCCAGTGGGGCATGATCAGGGATGCATGCACTGTCCTGGCACCATTTGAGGAGGCCACAAGGATGGTGAGCAGTGACAGTGCATGCATCAGTGACACTGTACCTCTTGTCCACCTGTTGGAACATATGCTGCGTGGAATAATGGACAGGGCACTTGAGGCAGAACAGAGGCAGGAAGAGGAGAACTTCCTTGCCTCTCAAGGCCCCCTTTACCCAGACAGTGTTCCTTCTGTCCCACCCATCTCACAGGAAGAAGAGGAGGAGGATTGTGTCAGCATGGAGGTGGAGCCTGGCACTCAGCATCATCAGCAGCAGTCTTTTAGGGATAATTTACAGTCCCAAGAAACCAGTGGACTTGTACGTGGCTGGGAGGAGTTGGCTGCGGATCATATCGTCCTTAGTGACCCAGAGGACTCCGGACTGAATGCCTCAGCTAACCTACGCTGCATGGCCTCCCTGATCCTGCAAAGTCTGCGGAAGGATCCTCGTATTCTTCGGATCAAGGAGAGGGACCATTACTGGCTTGCCACTCTCCTTGATCCACGGTACAAGGGTAAGGTTGCGGACCTTATCTTACCGTCGCAGAGGGAGCAGAGGATGAGACAACTCTGGGAGGCCTTGCAGAAAGGTCTGTGCAATGCGTTCCCAGAGACTGGGAGGTTACAAACTCCTGGTCTTGGACAACGAGTTGCTGAGGCTTCGGTCAGTCAAAAAAGGAGCGGTGGGGAAGGTGGCCGTCTGACCGAAGCGTTCAGACAATTCTTTAATCCGCAGCCCCAAGGTATGATCGGTTCCAGCAACCATCGCCAGCGTCTGATATACATGGTGCAAGAATACCTAGGGGCAAGGTCAGACTTGGACACCCTCCCCACCGAAAATCCTCTGGCTTACTGGGTCTTGAGGATGGATCACTGGCCAGAGCTTGCACAGTATGCAATTGAGCTACTGGCCTGTCCTGCATCCAGCGTTCTTTCAGAACGCACATTCAGTGCTGCTGGAGGATTTGTCACGGATCACAGGGTGCGCCTGTCCACCGACTCTGTTGATCGACTGACCTTCATAAAGATGAACCAGTCTTGGATCACCACCAGCTACCAAACACCTGAAGCTGATATAACAGACTAATTTATTTTCAAATGTCACATCCCTTCAAGACTGATGCTGATGCTGAGAGTTTGTCCTGTTATGTTGACTGACTATCCTCCTCCTCCTCAATGATCCGATTGACGATGATAGCTTGGAAGAACATTTTTGTTTCTGGGTGCCGCCACCAGTGGCTAAGGCCCAATTTTTCAGCCCCTGTTTAACAGGGGTGTGTTATTACAATTTTTTATGCAATGCTTTGCATCAGGGCTCATTCCTGCACTCCAAGTAGAGTATCTGGGAGTGGTTGCAGTGTCGTGGCACCAGCACCAGTGGTTACGGCCCAATTTTTCAGCGCCTAATTAACAGGGGCGTGTAATTAAAATTTTTGATGCAATACTTTGCAACAGGGCTCATTGCTGTGCTCCAAGTACAGTATCTGTGAGGGGTTGCAGTGTTGTGGCACCAGTGCCTAAGGCTCAATTTTTCTGCCCCTGTTTAACAGGGGCATGTAATTACAATTCTTGATCTAATAATTCACAGCAGGGCCCATCCCTGCGCCAACCAAGACTAACTGTGAGGCCTTACAGTGTTGTGTCAACACCACCACCACCACCACCACCACCAAAAGCCCAATTTTTCAGCCCCTGTTCAACAGGGGCATGCAATTACAATTCTTGATCTAATAATTCACAGCAGGGCCCATTCATGCGCCCACCAAGAGTAACTGTGAGGGCTCACAGTGTTGTGGCAACACCAACATGTAAGGGGCAAATTTCAGCTGAGTATATACGGCAGGCCCCTACTTTCAAACATCCAACTTACAAACGACTCCTCCTTGCAAACGGAAGGATACAACAGGAAGTGAGAGGAAATCTACCCCTAGGAAGGCAAATTCTCTCCTGTAAGAGTTAATATGGGAAAAAAAGTGTCTCCTCTACACTGATTCTTTATCACCAAATCTTGTTTCAATAAAAACCACAAATTTTCAAAAAACATTTGTCATTAGGACGGAAAGTGAGGTGAACTGTTCTGAACAGGTGCACACTGCACAGACAGCAAAACAAATGTTACAGGGGTGATAACCCTTCCCTATGTTTTCCAAAAAGCTTAAAAATATATTTTTTTGCTGGAGCTACACTTAAACAATGTACCTGTTCAAAATTACAAACAGATTCTACATAAGAACAAACCTACAGTCCCTGTCTTGAATGCACCGCCTGTATACGGCTGTTCAGAGTATATAGGGCCTTTTTTATTTTGTGTGTGGGGTTCCCCTTAATATCCATACAAGACCCAAAGGGGCTGGTAATGGGCTGGGGTAAGGGGGGGTGTGATGGGGTAGCTATGTCATTTTTCTTAAAGATTTTCATCCATATTACCGGGACCAGACATTACATTAAAGCCGCAAGCAGTTTTAAATGGCTTTTTTTCCTTTAGAAATGTAATTTTGTGCAGGGACAGTTCTAAACACGGGAAACACGTGGCACTTCACAGGCATACTTTAGACACCCCCCAGGTACGGTATTTAAAGTAATATTTGACTTTTTTTTTTCACTTTATGCATCATTAAAATGACTGCTCCAGAAAAACGGCCGTTTTTAAAACTTCTTTTTGCATTGATACATGTCCCCTGGTGCAGAACCCGGGTTCCCAAACCCTTTTTAGGACAATAACATGCATAATAGTCGTTATAATTAGCACTTTAGATTTTGAACATTCGCATCCATTGTATTTAATAGGGTTCTAAAGTTTGTGCGAACTTTCGGTCCGTTCGCGGGTTCTGGTGCGAACCGAACCCGGGGGTGTTCGGCTCATCACTAGTGATGAAACTCCTAGATGTTAAAACTGCTTTCCTATATGGAAACATTAAGGAAGACCTCTACATGGAGCAACCACCAGGGTTTGAGCAAGGAGACAACCTTGTGTGTAAATTTCAGAAGAGCATCTACGGTCCTAAACAATCTGCAAGGATGTGGAATGAGAAAGTGAACAAAGTATTTACCAGAGAGGGATGCTCAAGAAGTAAAGCAGACACCTGTCTCTACATTATAACTTGTTTTGAACAAGAAGGGGATTACAATCAGATAGTTCACAAGCTGAAAGAAAACTTTGAAATCAAAGAGCTAGGGAACATTAGCTACTATCTGGGAATCCAAATAGAGAGAGAAGAAGATGGAAGTTATCTGCTCAACCAATCTCAGAAAATCTCTGAAATCTTGGAACAACTCCTTATTCAAGATGCAAAGAAAGTGTAAACTCCTATGGAACCAGGCTATCATAAGAGCAATGAAGCAGAAAACTTGCTACTCAACAATGATATGTATCGCAGAGCAGAGTAAGCTGCTATATGTTGCCACTGTGACAAGACCAGGCATAACAGCAGCAGTAGGAATACTATGCAGGAAAGTTTCAGCTCCCTGTCAGCATGACTGGAACGCAATAAAAAGAGTGATGCAGTACCTCAAAGAAACAATTCAGATGAAGTTACGGTTACCAGCAACATTGCATCCAAAACTGGTCATGTATGTGGATGCTGATTGGGCCCGGGGACTGTACAGACCACAAATCCACAAGTGGATTCATCTTTCGGTATGGGGAAGGAACCATAGTTTGGTCTAATCGAAAGCAAGGAAACTGTCGCTCTATCTTCAACTGAAGCAGAGTAAATTCAGCAGCACACGCATGTCTAGAGGTGATATGAATTAGTCAACTCTTTGTGGACTTCGGGATAGACATTTCAAAACGAATTCCCATTTTCAAAGACAACCAGAGATGTATAAAGCTTACATAATCAGAAAGGGTCAATCCTAGGACCAAACACATTGACGTCAAGTATCACTTTCTGAGGTACAATTAAGAGCAACGTGTTATAGACATTCAATACTGCCCGTCAGAGGAGATGACTGCTGATGCACTTATCAATAAGAAAAAATAAAGGAGGGCGCACTGACCTAGTGCATTACCAGATAAAAACGTTATTAAAACTTATAAAAGACAAAAATGGTCCTACTCACAAATATATCACGGTCTGCTTGGGCTCTGAGGAAAAGGGTGCGCCCCAGAAACGCGCCAGCCATTCAGCTACTTTCGGGTACCGTCCGACCCTCTGGTCACCGTATCCTGGTTGCAGCTGCCATGGGACTCTGAGTGATTGTCAGAAATGCCTATATGAAAAGCTTGTTCTGAGGAGGGCTGCAAGATTCTAGTTTGTGCCTTTTATACCAAAAAGAATGGTCCACACTATCCGCATGCAGTAATACACCGGAGCGCAGGAGATTTGTTTTTGGTTGTACTGATGCACTTATCAAGCCTTTGTTGAAGGAATGTCATAGTTATATCCAGAAGAAGCTAAATATATCACCAAGTATAAAGCACTGCATAAACTGTTGGTGTTATATAAATCCTGTATAATAATAATAATAATAATACATATAGTTTGGCAAAGCACATGCTGTTGAGAAGGAGTGTTGGAAAATCAACAGCAATCTGCTTACAAACTGTGACTGTGTATATGCGATATAGCTGTCTCTGCCAGCAGGTGGCACTGTAGAATTATAGTTTATAGTGCATGTATTCTCTGATATAACATGATGTATTGTCTATCAATGCTCTGCATACTTGTTTGTGTTTATGCTCCTTGTTCCTGTTCCATGCTGTAAGATATGATTTGCCATTCTCCATAAAAGTAAAGCCGTTTGCTATATCCAAGAAGCTTCTAGCACAAAAATGTTTAAAAAAACACACAAACACCTTGAAAAAGTCCTTTATTTAAAAAAAAAAAAACATTCACTGTGTAATTAAAATTTACATAGTGAAGGAAGTTCCCCGCTCAAGCCAATGACGTAGGCGGGGTCCGACATACCGAGGGGGCGTACCTGATGGGGAACTGCTCTCACTTTGGTAATACATGTATAGACCCGCCCCTTCTCATGTTCCGCATCTGGTCCGCTGAGCGGACCTGATGGGGAACTTTAGAAGGGGCGGGTCTATACATTTAAAATACTGAGAGGGAGTTCCCCATCAGGTCCGCTCAGGCACAACCAATGAAGGACAGCGCTGGACATCGGGATCGCCGCGGGACACTGGATTTCACCGCTGGAATGTTTTTTTTTTTAAATAAAGGACTTTTTCAAGGTGTTTGTGTGTTTTTTTAAACATTTTTTTACGCTTTCTTCGTGAAATGGTAGGGGTACAATGTACCCCTTACCAATTCACATAGGGGGGGGGCGGGATCTGGGGGTCCCCTTTGTTAAAGGGGTCTTCCAGATTCCGATAAGCCCCCCGCCCACAGACCCCCACAACCACCGGGCAAGGGTTGTGGGGATGAGGCCCTTGTCCCCATCAACATGGGGACATCCTCCCCATGTTGAGGGCATGTGGCTTGGTACGGTTCAGGAGGGAGGGGGGGCCGCTCTCTCGTCCCCCCCTTTTCCCCTGCGGCCTGCCAGGTTGCGTGCTCGGATAAGGGGTCCGGTATGGATTTTTAGGGGGACTCCACGCCATTTTTTTTTTAAATTTGGGGTGGAGTTTCCCTTAAAATCCATGCCAGATCTGAAGGGCCTGGAATGGATATTTGGATGTTTTTTTATCAATGACTTTTGTATGTATTGCCGGGAGCCGACAATTCATTAATAGCCGCGAGTCAGTTTTAAATGCATTTTTTTCTTTCAAAAATGAAATTTTTTGCAGGGACAGTTCTAAGCACGGGAAACATGCGCCACTTTACATGCATATCATACACACCCCCAGGTATGAAATTTAAAGGAATATTTCACTTTTATTTTTTCATTTTAAGCATTATTAAAATCACTGCTCCCGAAAAAACGGCCGTTTTTAAAACTTCTTTTTGCATTGATACATGTCCCCTGGGGCAGGACCCAGGTCCCCAAACACTTTTTAGGACAATAACTTGCATATTAGCCTTTATAATTAACACTTTAGATTTCGAACGTTCGAGTCCATTGTATTTAATAGGGTTCTAAAGTTTACACAAACATTTTGTCTGTTCGCAGGTTCTGGTGCGAACCGAACAGGGGGGTGTTCGGCTCATCCCTGCTCTGCACCTGTCCTGTCTCGGCCAGATCCTCTAAAGCCGTTCTTCCTTGAAGTTGACGCCTCCTCGGTAGGAGCCGGAGCTGTGCTTCTTTAAAAAAACGCTAAAGGGAAAAACATCACTTGTGTTTTTTTCTCTAAAACTTTCTCCCCTCCCGAAAAAAACTATTCCATAGGTGACCGTGAACTGTTGGCCATCAAGTTGGCATTAGAAGAGTGGAGACATCTCCTGGAAGGATCCCTTCACCCTATCTCCATCTACACTGACCATAAAAATTTGTCCTACCTTCAGTCCGCTCAGCGCCTAAATCCTCGCCAGGCCAGGTGGTCATTGTTCTTTGCCCGCTTCAACTTCCAGATCCATTTTCGGCCCGCAGACAAAAATGTCAGGGCTGATGCCTTGTCCCGTTTCTCTGATACCTCTGAAACCGAGACTCCTCCTCAACACATCGTACCCCCTGAGTGTCTGATTTCCTCTGCTCCTGCTTCTCTCGTGCCAATTCCTCCAGGAAAGACTTTCGTTCCTCCACGCCTTCGGCTTCAGATACTCAAGTGGGGCCATTCCTCCCATCTAGCCGGTCATGCTGGGATCAAAAAATCCATACAATTGATTGCCAGACACTATTGGTGGCCTACCCAGGAGAAAGATGTGACTGACTTTGTACGGGCCTGCACTATCTGTGCACGTGACAAGACTCCTCGCCAGAAGCCTGCAGGTCTTCTCCTTCCCCTACCTGTGCCTGAACAACCATGGTCCCACATCGCCATGGATTTCATCACGGACCTTCCTTTGTCTCGTAGTAACACTGTCATCTGGGTGGTCGTTGACCGCTTTTCTAAAATGGCTCATTTTGTCCCGCTCCCTGGTCTGCCTACTGCACCTCAGTTGGCGAAGCATTTTTTTCTTCAAATTTTCCGCCTCCATGGGCTGCCCTCACAGATCGTCTCGGATAGAGGCGTTCAATTCATCTCAAAATTTTGGAGAGCTCTCTGTACTCAACTAAAGATTAAGTTGAATTTTTCTTCCGCTTATCACCCGCAGTCCAATGGACAGGTGGAGAGAGTTAACCAGGTCCTTGGCGACTACCTACGACATTTTGTCTCCGCCCGTCAAGACGATTGGGTCCACCTATTGCCCTGGGCAGAATTCTCATACAATTTCAAGAACTCTGAATCTTCCTCCAAGTCGCCTTTCTTTGTGGTCTACGGCCGTCACCCATTGCCCCCCCTCCCCATTCCCACGTCTTCTGGAGTTCCGGCCCTGGATGAATTAACTCAGGACTTTGCCTCTATCTGGAAAGAGACTCAAAAGTCGCTCTCACTGGCCTCTGCCCGCATGAAGAGACATGCAGATAAAAAAAGAAGAATCCCTCCTGTCTATGCCCCTGGTGACAAAGTGTGGCTCTCCTCCAAATATGTTCGGTTTCGGGTACCTAGCTACAAGCTGGGCCCTCGTTACCTCGGGCCATTTAAAATCAAAAACCAAATCAATTCTGTTTCTTACAAGCTCCACCTTCCTCCTTCTTTTCGTATTCCCAACTCTTTTCATGTGTCTCTTCTTAAACCCCTCATTCTTAACCGATTTTCCCCTAAGGTCACTGCTCCTGCTCCTGTCTCTGGTTCTTCTGATGTCTTCTCGGTGAAAGAGATCCTCGCCTCCAAGGTCATCCGAGGTAAAATATGTTTTTTAGTTGATTGGGAGAACTGTGGTCCTGAGGAAAGATCCTGGGAACCTGAGGCCAACATTTTAGATAAAGAGCTCATCCGTAGATTCTTGGGTTCCAAGAAGAGTGGGAGACCTAAGGGGGGGTACTGTAACGCCGAGCGCTCTGGGTGTCCCATCCATCCCGGAGCGCCCGCGGCGTCTGTCCCCCTGCAGCGCTCCGGTCGGCCCCTCTGACCGTGAGCGCTGCTCTGATGCTGGCGGGGATGCGATCCATGCGGAGGCACCTGTCCGCCCGTGGATCGCATCCCATCCTGCTCACCGGCCTCCTCCTCCATCCCGGCGCACGCGGTCCCGCTGCTCTCCAGGGCGCGCACACGCCGGTCTTCTTAAATTTAAAGGGCCAGTGCACCATTGATTGGTGCCTGGTCCAATTACTGTGTACACACCCAAAACACTTAAAAACCCACTCCCCCTTCCTGTCCTTGCCGGATCTTGTTGCCTTAGTGCCCTGAGAAAGCGTTTTGTAGTTGCCTTGCCAGTGTATCTGACCTTCTGCCGTTGCCCCTGACTACGAACCATTGCCGCCTGCCCTGACCTTCCGCTACGTCTGACCTTGCCTCTGCCTAGTCCCTGTGTACCGTGCCTATCTCAGCTGCCAGAGAAGTCGAGCCGCTACTGGGGGACACGACCTGGTTGCTACCGCCGCAGAAAGTCCATCCCGCTTTGCGGCGGGCTCTGGTGAAAACCGGTAGCTGCTTAGAACCGGTCCTCCAGTGCAACCCGTGCCTTCGCCTCTCTGGCACAGAGGATCCACCTCCTGTGTCCTCACTAGCCACCAGTCCGGGCCCTGACAAGGTGCCTTGCCTCCCGTCCTCCATTCCGTTCCAAAAGCGTGGCCCCCTGAAAGCCTGGTGGGATATGGTCTCGCCCAGGGCATGCGGTAGGTACGAGTGGAAACAGTGGGACCACTGAACGCTCCTCAAATAAAACATGGTTTGTCAATTGTGTTAACAACATGGTAGTCTAATGGTCCACATGAATATTTTGAGTACCCCAATGCATTTCGACCCATTTTGTCTCTAGGTCTTCTTCAGGGGGAATTATGGTCTAAGAGAATATATTAAATAATTCTAGGTTGAAAAATTTACAAAGCATTGTTATAGATTCCAGTTGTACACCTGCCAACCATATGCCATCAAGGCATACACTACATATGTTCGCAGCTTCGGGTGATCCTATTGGATCCCTGGAACGCTGCTAACCTACACAAGAAGGACTGGAGTGCTGGGTAAGTGCAGCGTTGAAGCTAATCAGACTGGCTGTTACTTAACCTTAATCCATTTTTATGGAAACATCTCAATCATGTACACGTACAAAACTTTTTAGAATTCATGACAATATATTCCAATCTATTATGTGCTTTAATACAGTTATATTTTTAATTATATTTTGAAACTAATTTAACATTGACATTGCTTTACTATTTAAACACTTAACAACACTTGTTACCCAGAGTCATATATCTTTGTTGTTGGTCACTTTACACTTTATTTCACTTATTTATTTATATTTCTTTTAAACCCAATACATTTTTCATATCCTCAATCACCTCATTATGAGTTACACCACCTCACTCCACAGTCATTCACTCTATACTTTTAGTAATTAAGCAATCACATCTCAATAACTAACTTCTTAGTTCTATCAAACTATTTCTATTAATAATATGATTAATTAATCTATAAATCAAACCAATTAAACTATGTAACAATATTAATAGACAATTACAACGAACCAAACATTTGATTCAACATTAGCTAGTCTGTAATCTCAGGGCAGTACGGAATACTCATGGAATCTCCGTTAATCATTTATTGCGACTTTTCTATACATTTAGTTGCAGGTGCCTTGCCTCCGATCCTCCTTTCCATTCCAAAAGCGTGGCCCTTATCTTATACCCTTTACCCGTGAGACTTATCTCCAGTTTTATCCACTGATCGCTAGGCCTCCTGGGAGATGTTTGTCATCAATCCCAGGAGGCCCTGGCCCATAGCATCGCATTATTTCTAAACAGGAAATGACGCGATGCACGGCGACGCCCGGTGCCATTTTAATTGAGGGCAACCAGGCTCTGTGCTCAGTGTGTGTGCTAAACTCAGGGCTGGTAACAGGGGGGTGGATCAATTTATTGTAGGAGGGGGGCACACCATCCCGACTCTCCCGAGGGTGAGGAGAGCCCTGGCATTTTTTTTGCAGCTGACACCTCCAACGCTGCAGCCGCTCCTGGTGTGTGTCCTTCGTTCTCCAAATTCTTCCTCCTCCTACTTCCCTGCTGAGCCAGTGAGCCTGGCACATCTCACAGAAAATGATGTCACACACTATTTCCACCCTCCCCTCCTCTCCAGCTGCCACCTGAAAGTGTGAGCCCGAGCCTGAGGTAAGGTGTGAGGTGTGATGGGGGGTTGCCATGGTGCCGGCATGCCACCTGAGAGCTGGTGTGGGACAGTGGGAGGATTCAGTGTTTGGCGCCCTCTGTGCTGTGCTGCCATGTGCCACCCCAGCCTGCCATGTGCCACCCTAGCCTGCCCTGTGCATCCTCAACCTGCCCTATACCATCCAAACTTGCCCTGTGATGCGATTCGATGTGCTGGGGTTGATGCGATTCGATGTGCTGGGGTTGATGCGATTCAATGTGCTGGGGTTGATGCAATTCGATGTGCTGGGGTTGATGCAATTCGATGTGCTGGGGTTGATGCAATGTGCTGTGGGCCATGCGATTTGATGTGCTGGGGTTATGCGATTCGATGTGCCGGGGTTGATGTGATTCAATGTGCTGGGGTTGATGCAATGTGCTGTGGGCCATGCGATTTGATGTGCTGGGGTTATGCGATTCGATGTGCCGGGGTTGATGTGATTCAATGTGCTGGGGTTGATGCAATGTGCTGTGGGCCATGCAATTCGATGTGCTGGGGTTGATGTGATTCAATGTGCTGGGGTTGATGCGATTCGATGTGCTGGGGTTGATGCAATGTGCTGTGGGCTATGCGATTCGATGTGCTGGGGTTATGCGATTTGATGTGCCGGGGTTGATGCGATTCGATGTGCTGGGGTTGATGCAATGTTCTGTGGGCCATGCAATTCGATGTGCTGGGGTTGATGCGATTCGATGTGCTGGGGTTGATGTGATTCGATGTGCTGGGGTTGATGCAGTGTGTTGTGGGCCATGCGATTCAATGTTCTGGGGTTATGCGATTAGATGTGCCGGGGTTGATGCAATTCAATGTGCTAGGGTTGATGCAGTGTGCTGTGGGCCATGCAATTCGATGTGCTGGGGTTGATGCGATTCGATGTGCTGGGGTTGATGCAATTCGATGTGCTGGGGGTGATGCAATGTGCTGTGGGCCATGCAATTCGATGTGCTGGGGTTGATGTGATTCGATGTGCTGGGGTTGATGCAATGTGCTGTGGGCCATGCAATTTGATGTGCTGGGATTGATGCGATTTGATGTGCTGGGGTTGATGCGATTCGATGTGCTGGGGTGATGCAATGTGCTGTGGGCCATGCAATTCGATGTGCTGGGGTTGATGCGATTCGATTTGCTGGGGTTAATGCGATTCGATGTGCTGGGGTTGATGCAATGTGCTGTGGGCCATGCAATTCGATGTGCTGGGGTTGATGTGATTCGATGTGCTGGGGTTGATGCAATGTGCTGTGGGCCATGCAATTTGATGTGCTGGGATTGATGTGATTCGATGTGCTGGGGTTGATGCGATTCGATGTGCTGGGGTGATGCAATGTGCTGTGGGCCATGCAATTCGATGTGCTGGGGTTCATGCGATTCGATGTGCTGGGGTTAATGCGATTCGATGTGCTGGGGTTGATGCAATGTGCTGTGGGCCATGCAATTCGATGTGCTGGGGTTGATGCGATTCGATGTGCTGGGGTGATGCAATGTGTGTGGGCCATGCAATTCGATGTGCTGGGGTTATGTGATTCGATGTGCCGGGGTTGATGCGATTCTATGTGCTGGGGTTGATGCGATTCGATGTGCTGGGGTTGATGCAATGTGCTGTGGGCCATGCAATTCGATGTGCTGGGGTTGATGCGATTCGATGTGCTGGGGTTTATGCGATTCGATGTGCTGGGGTTGATGCAATGTGCTGTGGGCCATGCGATTCGATGTGCTGGGGTTATGCAATTCGATGTGCCGGGGTTGATGCGATTCGATGTGCTGGGGTTGATGCAATGTGCTGTGGGCCATGTGATTCGATGTGCTGGGGTTGATGCGATTTGATGTGCTGGGGTTGATGCGATTCGATGTGCTGGGGTTGATGCAATGTGCTGTGGGCTATGCGATTCAATGTGCTGGGGTTATGCGATTTGATGTGCCGGGGTTGATGCGATTCGATGTGCTGGGGTTGATGCAATGTTCTGTGGGCCATGCAATTCGATGTGCTGGGGTTTATGCGATTCGATGTGCTGGGGTTGATGTGATTCGATGTGCTGGGGTTGATGCAGTGTGTTGTGGGCCATGCGATTCGATGTTCTGGGGTTATGCGATTAGATGTGCTGGGGTTGATGCAATTCAATGTGCTAGGGTTGATGCAATGTGCTGTGGGCCATGCAATTCGATGTGCTGGGGTTGATGCGATTCGATGTGCTGGGGTTAATGCGATTCGATGTGCTGGGGTTGATGCAATGTGCTGTGGGCCATGCAATTCGATGTGCTGGGGTTGATGCGATTCGATGTGCTGGGGTGATGCAATGTGTGTGGGCCATGCAATTCGATGTGCTGGGGTTATGTGATTCGATGTGCCGGGGTTGATGCGATTCTATGTGCTGGGGTTGATGTGATTCGATGTGCTGGGGTTGATGCAATGTGCTGTGGGCCATGCAATTCGATGTGCTGGGGTTGATGTGATTCGATGTGCTGGGGTTTATGCGATTTGATGTGCTGGGGTTGATGCAATGTGCTGTGGGCCATGCGATTCGATGTGCTGGGGTTATGCAATTCGATGTGCCGGGGTTGATGCGATTCGATGTGCTGGGGTTGATGCAATGTGCTGTGGGCCATGCGATTCGATGTGCTGGGGTTGATGCGATTTGATGTGCTGGGGTTGATGCGATTCGATGTGCTGGGGTTGATGCAATGTGCTGTGGGCCATGCAATTCGATGTGCTGGGGTTGATGTGATTCGATGTGCTGGGGTTGATGCGATTCGATGTGCTGGGGTTGATGCGATTTGATGTGCTGGGGTGATGCGATTCGATGTGCTGGGGGTGATGCAATGTGCTGTGGCCCATGCAATTCAATGTGCTGGGGTTATCCGATTAGATGTGCTGGGGTTGATGCGATTCGATGTGCTGGGGTTGATGCAATTCGATGTGCTGGGGGTGATGCTATGTGCTGTGGGCCATGCAATTCAATGTGCTGGGGTTGATGCGATTCGATGTGCTGGGGTTGATGCAATGTGCTGTGGGTCATGCAATTCGATGTGCTGGGGTGATGCGATTCGATGTGCTGGGGGTGATGCAATCTAGATGCATAAATGAATTTGGTTGATGAGATTAGTATTTTTTTAAATGAAAAGCTGTACAGAAAAAAAGTAGCCTGTGTGTGTGTATATATATATATATATATATATATACACACACACACACACACCAAGATTATTTATATAATTTCTTGAACATGCAGTATATTTACTGTTTCCTGCAGGGATGAGGGGAGGAGAGGTTTGCATAGAAAAGTGTCAACTTCCTCTGACACTGCCGCTGCTATGGAAACCTGACCTGAAACCTATTACACTGCTTCTGCAGCACTGAGCATGTGCGAAATCTGCAGTTATGAAATCCAGGAAGTAATACAGTCTGGCTTCAGATGCCCACACATAAGATGGCCACGTTCTATTTCTAGTTTATAAACTTTCAATATGCTGTAATAACGATGTGCTGGGGTTGATGCAATTCGATGTGCTGGGGTTGATGTGATTTAATGTGCTGGGGTTGATGCAATGTGCTGTGGGCCATGCAATTCGATGTGCTGGGGTTGATGCGATTCGATGTGCTGGGGTTGATGCGATTCGATGTGCTGGGGTTGATGCAATGTGCTGTGGGCTATGCGATTCATTGTGCTGGGGTTATGCGATTTGATGTGCCGGGGTTGATGCGATTCGATGTGCTGGGGTTGATGCAATGTGCTGTGGGCCATGCGATTCGATGTGCTGGGGTTGATGCGATTTGATGTGCTGGGGTTGATGCGATTCGATGTGCTGGGGTTGATGCAATGTGCTGTGGGCCATGCAATTCGATGTGCTGGGGTTGATGTGATTCGATGTGCTGGGGTTGATGCGATTTGATGTGCTGGGGTTGATGCGATTTGATGTGCTGGGGTGATGCGATTCGATGTGCTGGGGGTGATGCAATGTGCTGTGGCCCATGCAATTCAATGTGCTGGGGTTATCCGATTAGATGTGCTGGGGTTGATGCGATTCGATGTGCTGGGGTTGATGCAATTCGATGTGCTGGGGGTGATGCTATGTGCTGTGGGCCATGCAATTCAATGTGCTGGGGTTGATGCGATTCGATGTGCTGGGGTTGATGCAATGTGCTGTGGGTCATGCAATTCGATGTGCTGGGGTGATGCGATTCGATGTGCTGGGGGTGATGCAATCTAGATGCATAAATGAATTTGGTTGATGAGATTAGTATTTTTTTAAATGAAAAGCTGTACAGAAAAAAAGTAGCCTGTGTGTGTGTATATATATATATATATATATATATATATACACACACACACACACACCAAGATTATTTATATAATTTCTTGAACATGCAGTATATTTACTGTTTCCTGCAGGGATGAGGGGAGGAGAGGTTTGCATAGAAAAGTGTCAACTTCCTCTGACACTGCCGCTGCTATGGAAACCTGACCTGAAACCTATTACACTGCTTGTGCAGCACTGAGCATGTGCGAAATCTGCAGTTATGAAATCCAGGAAGTAATACAGTCTGGCTTCAGATGCCCACACATAAGATGGCCATGTTCTATTTCTAGTTTATAAACTTTCAATATGCTGTAATAACGATGTGCTGGGGTTGATGCAATTCGATGTGCTGGGGTTGATGTGATTTAATGTGCTGGGGTTGATGCAATGTGCTGTGGGCCATGCAATTCGATGTGCTGGGGTTGATGCGATTCGATGTGCTGGGGTTGATGCGATTCGATGTGCTGGGGTTGATGCAATGTGCTGTGGGCTATGCGATTCATTGTGCTGGGGTTATGCGATTTGATGTGCCGGGGTTGATGTGATTCGATGTGCTGGGGTTGATGCAATTCGATATGCTGGGGGTGATGCAATGTGCTGTGGGCCATGCAATTTGATGTGCTGGGGTTGATGTGATTCGATGTGCTGGGGTTGATGCAATGTGCTGTGGGCCATGCAATTTGATGTGCTGGGATTTATGCGATTCGATGTGCTGGGGTTGATGTGATTCAATGTGCTGGGGTGATGCAATGTGCTGTGGGCCATGCAATTCGATGTGCTGGGGTTGATGCGATTCGATGTGCTGGGGTTAATGCGATTCAATGTGCTGGGGTTGATGCAATGTGCTGTGGGCCATGCAATTCGATGTGCTGGGGTTGATGCGATTCGATGTGCTGGGGTGATGCAATGTGTGTGGGCCATGCAATTCAATGTGCTGGGGTTATGTGATTCGATGTGCCGGGGTTGATGCGATTCTATGTGCTGGGGTTGATGCGATTCGATGTGCTGGGGTTGATGCAATGTGCTGTGGGCCATGCAATTCGATGTGCTGGGGTTGATGTGATTCGATGTGCTGGGGTTTATGCGATTCGATGTGCTGGGGTTGATGCAATGTGCTGTGGGCCATGCGATTCGATGTGCTGGGGTTATGCGATTTGATGTGCCGGGGTTGATGCGATTCGATGTGCTGGGGTTGATGCAATGTGCTGTGGGCCATGCGATTCGATGTGCTGGGGTTGATGCGATTTGATGTGCTGGGGTTGATGCGATTCGATGTGCTGGGGTTGATGCAATGTGCTGTGGGCCATGCAATTCGATGTGCTGGGGTTGATGTGATTCGATGTGCTGGGGTTGATGCGATTCGATGTGCTGGGGTTGATACGATTTGATGTGCTGGGGTGATGTGATTTGATGTGCTGGGGGTGATGCAATGTGCTGTGGCCCATGCAATTCGATGTGCTGGGGTTATCCAATTAGATGTGCTGGGGTTGATGCGATTCGATGTGCTGGGGTTGATGCAATTCGATGTGCTGGGGGTGATGCTATGTGCTGTGGGCCATGCAATTCGATGTGCTGGGGTTGATGCGATTCGATGTGCTGGGGTTGATGCAATGTGCTGTGGGTCATGCAATTCGATGTGCTGGGGTGATGCGATTCGATGTGCTGGGGGTGATGCAATCTAGATGCATAAATGAATTTGGTTGATGAGATTAGTATTTTTTTAAATGAAAAGCTGTACAGAAAAAAAGTAGCCTGTGTGTGTGTATATATATATATATATATATATACACACACACACACACACCAAGATTATTTATATAATTTCTTGAACATGCAGTATATTTACTGTTTCCTGCAGGGATGAGGGGAGGAGAGGTTTGCATAGAAAAGTGTCAACTTCCTCTGACACTGCCGCTGCTATGGAAACCTGACCTGAAACCTATTACACTGCTTGTGCAGCACTGAGCATGTGCGAAATCTGCAGTTATGAAATCCAGGAAGTAATACAGTCTGGCTTCAGATGCCCACACATAAGATGGCCACGTTCTATTTCTAGTTTATAAACTTTCAATATGCTGTAATAACGATGTGCTGGGGTTGATGCAATTCGATGTGCTGGGGTTGATGCAATTCGATGTGCTGGGGTTGATGCAATGTGCTGTGGGCCATGCGATTCGATGTGCTGGGGTTATGCGATTCGATGTGCCGGGGTTGATGTGATTTAATGTGCTGGGGTTGATGCAATGTGCTGTGGGCCATGCAATTCGATGTGCTGGGGTTGATGTGATTCGATGTGCTGGGGTTGATGCGATTCGATGTGCTGGGGTTGATGCAATGTGCTGTGGGCTATGCGATTCATTGTGCTGGGGTTATGCGATTTGATGTGCCGGGGTTGATGCGATTCGATGTGCTGGGGTTGATGCAATGTTCTGTGGGCCATGCAATTCGATGTGCTGGGGTTGATGCGATTCGATGTGCTGGGGTTGATGTGATTCGATGTGCTGGGGTTGATGCAGTGTGCTGTGGGCCATGCGATTCGATGTTCTGCGGTTTTGCGATTAGATGTGTCCGGGTTGATGCAATTCAATGTGCTAGGGTTGATGCAGTGTGCTGTGGGCCATGCAAATCGATGTGCTGGGGTTGATGCGATTCGATGTGCTGGGGTTGATGCGATTCGATGTGCTGGGGGTGATGCAATGTGCTGTGGGCCATGCAATTCGATGTGCTGGGGTTGATGCGATTCAATGTGCTGGGGTTGATGTGATTCGATGTGCTGGGGTTGATGCAATGTGCTGTGGGCCATGCAATTTGATGTGCTGGGATTGATGCGATTCGATGTGCTGGGGTTGATGCGATTCGATGTGCTGGGGTGATGCAATGTGCTGTGGGCCATGCAATTCGATGTGCTGGGGTTGATGCCATTCGATGTGCTGGGGTTAATGCGATTCGATGTGCTGGGGTTGATGCAATGTGCTGTGGGCCATGCAATTCGATGTGCTGGGGTTGATGCGATTCGATGTGCTGGGGTTGATGCAATTTGATGTGCTGGGGGTGATGCAATGTGCTGTGGGCCATGCAATTCGATGTGCTGGGGTTGATGCGATTCGATGTGCTGGGGTTGATGTGATTCGATGTGCTGGGGTTGATGCAATGTGCTGTGGGCCATGCAATTTGATGTGCTGGGATTGATGCGATTCGATGTGCTGGGGTTGATGTGATTCGATGTGCTGGGGTTGATGCAATTCGATGTGCTGGGGGTGATGCAATGTGCTGTGGGCCATGCAATTCGATGTGCTGGGGGTGATGCAATGTGCTGTGGGCCATGCAATTCGATGTGCTGGGGTTGATGCAATGTGCTGTGGGCCATGCAATTCAATGTGCTGGGGTTGATGTGATTCGCTGTGCTGGGGTGATGCAATGTGTGTGGGCCATGCAATTCGATGTGCTGGGGTTATGTGATTCGATGTGCCGGGGTTGATGCGATTCTATGTGCTGGGGTTGATGCGATTCGATGTGCTGGGGTTGATGCAATGTGCTGTGGGCCATGCAATTCGATGTGCTGGGGTTGATGCGATTCGATGTGCTGGGGTTTATGCGATTCAATGTGCTGGGGTTGATGCAATGTGCTGTGGGCCATGCGATTCGATGTGCTGGGGTTATGCAATTCGATGTGCCGGGGTTGATGTGATTCGATGTGCTGAGGTTGATGCAATGTGCTGTGGGCCATGCAATTCGATATGCTGGGGTTGATGTGATTCGATGTGCTGGGGTTGATGCAATTCGATGTGCTGGGGTTGATGCAATGTGCTGTGGGCCATGCAATTCGATGTGCTGGGGTTGATGCGATTCGATGTGCTGGGGTTGATGCGATTCGATGTGCTGGGGTGATGCGATTCGATGTGCTGGGGGTGATGCAATGTGCTGTGGGCCATGCAATTTGATGTGCTGGGGTTATCCGATTAGATGTGCTGGGGTTGATGTGATTCGATGTGCTGGGGTTGATGCAATTCAATGTGCTGGGGGTGATGCTATGTGCTGTGGGCCATGCAATTCGCTGTGCTGGGGTTGATGCGATTCGATGTGCTGGGGTTGATGCAATGTGCTGTGGGTCATGCAATTCGATGTGCTGGGGTGATGCGATTCGGTGTACTGGGGGTGATGCAATCTAGATGCATAAATGAATTTGGTTGATGAGATTAGTATTTTTTTAAATGAAAAGCTGTACAGAAAAAAGTAGCCTGTGTGTGTGTGTATATATATATATATATATATATATACACACACACACACACACCAAGATTATATATATATAATTTCTTGAACATGCAGTATATTTACTGTTTCCTGCAGGGATGAGGGGAGGAGAGGTTTGCATAGAAAAGTGTCAACTTCCTCTGACACTGCCGTTGCTATGGAAACCTGACCTGAAACCTATTACACTGCTTGTGCAGCACTGAGCATGTGCGAGATCTGCAGTAATGAAATCCAGGAAGTAATACAGTCTGGCTTCAGATGCCCACACATAAGATGGCCACGTTCTATTTATAGTTTATAAACTTTCAATATGCTGTAATAACCTAACAAAGCAGACCTCAGTTTACAGACTAACCATACTAGAATACATTAAGCTTGTGTATTATAGAGGTATTTTTATTTAAAAAGTGTAATTTCGGCCGCAACACCACTTTAACTTGGTGGTGCATCGGTTCTTGGGCAGGTACCCGGGCTTACAGGAGGTCCTGAAGCAGGCCAGGAAACTCTGTGGGCATTTCCGCTGGTCATATAATGCCAGTGCTCGGCTGGCTGACCTGCAAAAGGATTACAACCTGCCAAAAGAACCACCTAATCTGTGATATGCCCACCAGGTGGAACTCTATGTTGGCCATGCTGCAGTGGCTGCACACACAGCAGAGGGCCATCAATGAGTATCTGTTGCAATATGGCACCAGGACAATGTCAGGGGAGCTTGGATTTGTTTCCCCACGCCAGTGGGCCATGATCAGGAAAGCATGCACTGTCCTGGCACCATTTGAGGAGGCCACGAGGATGGTGAGCAGTGACAGTGCATGCATCAGTTGCACTGTCCCTCTTGTCCACCTGTTGGAGCACACACTTCGTGGAATAATGGACAGGGCACTTGAGGCAGAACAGAGGCAGGAAGAGGAGGACTTCCTTACCTCTCAAGGCCCCCTTTATCCAGACAGTGTTCCTGCTGGCCCAGCTATCACACAGGAAGAGGACGAGGAGGAGGAGGAGGATTATTGTGTCAGCATGGAGGTGGAGCCTAGCACTCAGCATCAGCAGCAGTCTTCAAGGGATCAATTACAGTCCCAAGACACCCATGGACTTGTACGTGGCTGGGAGGAGGTGGCTGCAGATCATGTCATCCTCAGTGACCCAGAGGACTCTGCACCATATGCCTCAGAAAACCTACGCTGTATGGCCTCCCTGATCCTGCAAAGCCTGCGCAAGGATCCTCGTATCCGTGCGATCAAGGAGAGGGATCATTACTGGCTGGCAACCCTGCTTGATCCACGTTACAAGGGTAAGGTTGGGGACCTTATCTTGCCGTTGCAGAGGGAGCAGAGGATGAAGCATCTTCGGGAGGCCTTGCAGAAAGGTCTGGGAATGTGTTCCCAGAGACTGGGAGGATACAAATTCCTGGTCCTGGACAACGTGTTGCTGAGGCTCCCGTCAGTCAAAGAAGGAGCGGTGGAGAAGGTGGCCGTCTGACCGATGCGTTCAGACAATTTTTTAGTACGCAGCCCCAAGGTATGATCGGTTCCAGCAACCATCGCCAGCGTCTGGTTTACATGGTGCAGGAATACCTAGGGGCAAGATCAGACTTGGACACCTTTCCCACCGAAAATCCTCTGGGTTACTGGGTCTTGAGGATGGATCACTGGTCAGAGCTTCCACAATATGAAATTGAGGTACTGGCCTGTCCTGCATCCAGCGGTCTTTTGGAACGCACATTCAGTGCTGCTGGAGGCTTTGTAATCGATCACCTGGTGCGCCTGTCCAACAACTCGGTCGATCGACTGACCTTCATAAAAATGAATCAGTCTTGGATCACCACCAGCTACCAAGCACCTGATGCTGATGTAACCAAATAATTGTTTTGGAAATGTCAGATCCCTTCAAGACTGCCTATGCTGATGCTGAGTGACTATCCTGTTATGCTGAATGACTATCCTCTTCCTCATCAATAATCATGCTGATAGCTTGAAAGAACATTTTTGGTTCTGGGCACCGCCACCAGTGGCTAAGGCCCAATTTTTAAGCCCCTGTTTAACAGGGGCTTGTAATTACAATTTTTGATACAATACTTTGCAACATGGCTCATTGCTGCGCTCCAAGTACAGTATCTGTGAGGGGTTGCAGTGCTGTGGCACCAGTGCCTAAGGCCCACTTTTTCTGCCCCTGTTCAACAGGGGCATGTAATTACAATTCTTGATCTAATAATTCACAGCAGGACCCATTGCTGCGCCCACCAAGAGGAACTGTGAGGACTTACAGTGTTGTGGCAACACCACCACCACCAAAAGCCCAATTTTTCTGCCCCTGTTTAACAGGGGCATGTAATTACAATTCTTGAGCTAATATTTCACAGCTGGGCCCATTCCTGCACCCACCAAGAGTAACTGTGAGGACTTACAGTGTTGTGGCAACACCACCAAAAAAACAAAAAACAGGAGGGCGCACCGACCTAGTGTATTACCAGATAAAATCTTTATTAAAATGTATAAAAACAGCAATGGTCCTACTCACAAGCAGAGCGTTAAAATGAGCTTTTTCTAGTGACCAGCCTGAATCATAGGACGACTGAAGTTAAAACTCGATGACCAGGGAGATAGATGGTACCTCAAATGTGCTGGACGGCTGACGCGTTTCCGGGGCGCACCCCTTTCTTCAGAGCCTACACAGCTTGTGGTATCCTATTCTCATGGATAACCCCACACATATAGATATACACACACTCATGTCCACCAAGGAGGCCCCGACCCATCGTCCCCACCCCAATAGGCCCCGCCCCTACAAACTCCACCCCCAGAGGTGTGTCTCATGATTAACCCATAGGGGTGAATCAGAAATTAAATATAATTCGACATGCTATGTGACACCAATTGTGCACTAGAGTAAAACAAATCATTTCACATCATAGATACATATAAAATAGTGGTGGAGGATAGAGGTTCAAATTCAAAGGACCAGTGTGCCACTAATGATCAAAATACTCCTAGCAAACTTGTACCCAAACCCCCACTGATCCCGCATCACAGGGTGACCAGGTAGGCTAGTAGTATACAACAGATATGTAACAAGCATCTAATTGTGCCCGAACGAACCGCTTACCGTATGCAGCAGGGGCCAACAGTAGATGCAAAGGTGTCCAATGATCTGCCAGTGGGAGAGATGCATCTAGGATTCCACTCACTGCATCCTATACCTAACCTTCTATTAAGGGAGAGAGGCACATTCGGAGCTTTGGACTAGAAGTGCGGGTGTTACAAACTTTTCCACCCGCACTTCCTGTTTGTCAGTGGTGCGGCCTGATTGGGCGAATGCCAGGCCTCGATCTAGATGCCGAGTCAGAAGTGCGGGTGTGTTTGCGTTCCACCCGCAACTTCCGGTAGCACTACAGTGAATGCGCTCGCCCCTCCTATCACTCCTAGGGGCGGAGTGCAGAGGAGGCTTGTCCAAAGCATGGAATGGGTCGCAATTGCCTAGAGGTGTGGGTGTCACTAGCGTGTCTACCCGCACTTCCGGTCGCGTCCCTGTTTGTCTATAGCACAGCCTGATAAGGCAAATACCAGGCCTCGATCTGGATGCTAAACTGGAAGTGCGGGTGTGTTTGCGTTCCACCCGCAATTTCCGGTGAAACCACAGTGTACACACCCGCTCCTCCTATCACTCTTAGGGGCGGAGTGTAAAGGAGGCCTGTCCAATGACAAGGAGAAAAAAAAAAAAAAAGGGGGGGGAGAGAGGAGCCTCCTCCATGCACACACGCACATGCACACCCATACAAAGGATCCACAGATACGTACAGTGGGTCTAGTACATAGGAAAACTCCTACCTGGTTTCTTTGCCAAAAACATTCCCCCATCACCAAAGTGAATTTGTGGGAAACAACATTGATGGACTATCTCCATGGATAAAATAACTTCGTGGGACAAAGGTCCCATTTATCCCCACTGCCCCACAATTATTTGCCGTGAGGAAAAGGGATACACGTAAATCTCTCCCCACATGTACTTATGCAAAACACTCCCACAGATGATACATGGTGGACCCACTGTACGCTGGACCTACCAAATGAACCACGCCGTATAAATATTATTAATGGAGTTGAACAAGCAACCCTTGAACTACACTCTACCAAGAAGCACCCACATAGTGTAGGGTGCCAGTGGCGTGGACCCTAGTAGGTCCAGAAGATGTCACATGAACCTGAATAAACCAGCTGTAAATATGATGTGCATTATAGCATTGCAAAAATGATAAACAAAAAAGAAAACAAATTATTATTATTAATTATTATCAACAATAATAATCATGTTCCCAATATTAAATATAAACCCCAAAGGACCCAAAAAGCCTTAAAACTCTCTCTTCTAAATCCTAAGCCTACTAGAAATATTCTCTTTATGTACCCTGGCATGCACGACCAATCAACTTGTACTAATGGTGTGAAGTTCAATTCCCTCGTTGAGGCCCTGCGGGGCCAAAGTCCCCAAGGTGAAGATCCAGAAAGCTTCTCTCTTACATAAAATCTGATATTTCTTGCCACTATCTAAATTGCTAGGTATAGCTTCTATGCCAAAAACCTTCAGACCATCTATGCTACTGTCATGTAGTTCCTTGAAATGTCTCGGAACTGAACACCTGTTTTGTGGCAACACCACCACCACCAAAAGCCCAATTTTTCTGCCCCTGTTCAACAGGGGCATGTAATTACAATTCTTGATCTAATATTTCACAGCTGGGCCCATTCCTGCGCCCACCAAGAGTAACTGTGAGGACTTACAGTGTTGTGGCAACACCACCACCACCAATTGCATACTGTGCAAGCTCTGGGCAGTGATCCATCCTCAAGACCTAGTAAGCCAGAGGATTTTCGGTGGGAAAGGTGTCCAAGTCTGACCTTGCCCCTAGGTATTCCTGGACCATGTAAATCAGACGCTGGCGATGGTTGCTGGAACCGATCATACCTTGGAGCTGCGGACTAAAAAATTGCCTGAACCCATCTGTTAGACGGCCACCTTCTTTACCGCTCCTTCTGTGACTGACCGAAGCCTCAGCAACTCGTTGTCCAGGACCAGGAGTTTGTAACCTCCCAGTCTCTGGGAACGCGTTGCACAGACCTTTCTGCAAGGCCTCCCGGAGATGTCTCATCCTCGGCTCCCTCTGTGATGGCAAGATAAGGTCCGCGACCTTACCCTTGTACCGTGGATCAAGGAGAGTGGCCAGCCAGTAATGGTCCCTCTCCTTGATCCTAAGAATACGAGGCTTTGCAGGATCAGGGAGGCCATGCAGCGTAGGTTAGCTGAGTCATTTGGTCCGGAGTCCTCTGGGTCACTAAGGACGACATGATCCGCAGCCACCTCCTCCCAGCCACGTACAAGTCCACGGTTTCTTGGGACTGTAAATCATCCCTAAAAGACTGCTGCTGCTGATGCTGAGTGCCAGGCTCCACCTCCATGCTGACACAATCCTCCTCCTCTTCCTCTTCCTGTGTGATGGGTGGGACAGAAGGAACACTGTCTGGATAAAAGGGGCCTTGAGAGGCAAGGAACTCCTACTCTTCCTGCCTCTGTTCTGCATTAAGTGCCCTGTCCATTATTCCATGCAGCGTATGCTCCAACAGGTGGACAAGAGGTACAGTGTCACTGATGCATGCACTGTCACTGCTCACCATCCTTGTGGCCTCCTCAAATGGTGCCAGGACAGTGCATGCATCCCTGATCATGCCCCACTGGTGTGGTGAAAAAAAACGAGCTCCCCTGACCCTGTCCTGGTGCCGTAGTCGCACAGGTACTCATTGATGGCCCTCTGCATGTCACATATAAGGCGGTTCTTGGGCAGGTTGTAATCCTTTTGCAGGTCAGCCAGCCGAGCACTGGCATTATATGATCGGCGGAAATGCACACAGACTTTCCTGGCCTGCCTCAGGACATCCTGTAAGCCCGGGTACCTGCCCAAGAACCGCTGCACCACCAGGTTAAGGACGTGAGCCACACAGGGCACATGGGTCAGTTGTCCCTGTTGGAGGGCGGAGAGGAGGTTGGTGCCATTGTCGCAAACCACCATTCCTGGCTTAAGCTGGCGTGGCGTCAACCACCTCTCGGCCGGTCCCTGCAGAGCTGACACAACCTCTGCCCCAGTGTGGCTCCTGTCCCCAAAACACACCAGCGCAAGCACAGCATGGCATCTTTTTGCCTGCGTACTTGCGTAGCCCCTTGAACGCCTACGGAGCACCGCTGGTTCCGAGGACAAAGCACAGGAAGAGGCCATGGAGGAAGAACAAGAGGAGGGGGTGGAGGAGAGAGGTGTGTCACAACCAGTAGTTGCATTTTGGAGGCGTGGTGGCGGAACAACCTCCAACACTACTGCACCTTGTTCTGCATCCTTCCCAGCTGCTAAAAGAGTGACCCAATGGGCAGTGAAAGATAGGTAACAACCCTGTCCATGCCTGCTGGACCATGAGTCAGCGGTAATATGCACCTTACCCCTGACCTCCCTGTCCAGCGAGGCATGGACATTGCCTTCCACATCTTGGTAGAGAGCCGTAATCGCCTTCCGTGAGAAAAAGTGGCGTTTGGGAACCTGCCACTGAGGAACCGCACATTGCACAAACACACGGAAGGGGGCCGAGTCTACCAACTAAAAAGGCAGCAGTTGAAGTGCTAGCAATTTAGCCAAGCTAGCATTCAACCAATGGGCGTGTGGATGGCTGGGAGTGAACTTCTTTTGACGGTCCAGCAGCTGGGGCAGGGAAATTTGCCTGCTACAATCGGATGTTGGTGTACTGCTAGCAGAGTGCCCGCAAGTACTTGGCTGTGACACACCTAATTCTACACCTTCATTCCTCTCAGTGCAGGTTTCAGAGAGGACTAAAGGTATAGTGGGGTTGGAGATCCCAGCTGATGAGGAGCAAGGAGAGGTCCGCTTTGTTCTTTGATGTGGGTCTTTAAGGTACGTTTGCCAACGAGCTGCATGGCAGGTCAACATATGTCTGGTCAAGCATGTGGTGCCCAAGCGGCTGATATTTTGGCCACGCAAGATATGCTTGAGACATATGTTGCAAATAGCAGCGGTGCAATCTGATGCACTCGACTCAAAAAAGGCCCACACCAAAGAACTTTTGAAATAACAAGCAGAGGCAGCGCCCTGCACAGGCGGAGCTCTGCGGTGTGATTCAGTCGGTGTGATGCCCTTAAGCTGGCCCCCGGAGGGCATCCTGCCTCATTGGAGATGTGCCTCCTCCTCCTCCTCTCTCCTATCAGGCACCCACGTGGAGTCAGTGACCTCATCATCCCCTCCCTCTTGATCACTGGAGCAAACCTGGCAGTATGTTGCAGCTGGTGGAACATGACTGCCAGATTGCTGTCCTTCCTGAGCATCCCCTCTCTCTGCGCTCACGCTACTGCCTTCCTCTAGCTGTGTATCATCATCAGAGCCTTCAAAACGCTGGGCATCCTTCTGGAGCATGTACCCAACACTGTGCTCAAACAGTTCGGGGGACTCCTCAGGAGGACATGGTGGGTCTAGGGAAGGAGTGACTGATGACATTGATACGAGGGAAGAGGACGCGTTGGCAGCTGCTTTGCCAGTACCCTGAGCCTGGGTGAGAGAGGATGAGGAGGATGAGGAGGCCTTGGTCATCCACTCTACCAAGTCTTCAGCATGATGCGGCTCAACACGTCCAGCTGCCGAAAATAAGGACAAGCGTGTCCCATGGCCCCGTGCTGATGACGATGCACCGCGTCCATGACTAGCACTGTTGCCCCTAGACACAGAGCCTGCTTGCCCTCTTTTATTGGCTCGTGTCTGTCTGCCTCTCCTTGTTGGCCTTCCAGACATAATAATGACCTGCAGGGAGATGGGAAAACCAGCAATAAGGGGTAGTTTCAGGTGTATACTGTGCAGGAGGCCCCTACACCCACTGTAACTGCTGCAGGTGCCTGTGTTACACAACAGAACAACACCAGCAATAAGGGGTAGCTTCAGGTGTATACTGTGCAGGAGGCACACTACACCCACTGTAACTGCTTGCAGATGCCTGTGTTACACAACAGAACAACACCAACACCAGCAATAAGGGGTAGCTTCAGGTGTATACTGTGCAGGAGGCACACTACACCCACTGTAACTGCTTGCAGATGCCTGTGATACACAACAGAACAACACCAACACCAGCAATAAGGGGTAGCTTCAGGTGTATACTGTGCAGGAGGCACGCTACACCCACTGTAACTGCTGCAGATGCCTGTGTAACATAACAGAACAACACCAGCAATAAGGGGTAGCTTCAGGTGTATACTGTGCAGGAGGCACACTACACCCACTGTAACTGCTGCAGATGCCTGTGTAACATAACAGAACAACACCAGCAATAAGGGGTAGCTTCAGGTGTATACTGTGCAGGAGGCACACTACACCCACTGTAACTGCTTGCAGATGCCTGTGTTACACAACAGAACAACACCAACATCAGCAATAAGGGGTAGCTTCAGGTGTATACTGTGCAGGAGGCACACTACACCCACTGTAACTGCTTGCAGATGCCTGTGTTACACAACAGAACATCAGCAAGACCAGCAATAAGGGGTAGCTTCAGGTGTATACTGTGCAGGAGGCACCCTACACCCACTGTAACTGCTGCAGGTTAACAAGCAAAGATGACACTGACACTGTCCCTGCCTATCCTGCTCTCTCCCTGCATGCCAACATACTACACCCACTGTAACTGCGCTAGGTTAAGCAAAGATGACACTGACACTGTCCCTGCCTATCCTGCTCTCTCCCTGCACGCCAACACACTACACAAGGCCGCCGCGCTGGCGGCCTTATATAGTGTGGGGCGTGTACTAAACCCCCCTGAGCTATACTCTCCTTGCTGCCAGCGCTGTGATTGGCCAAGCATGCGGGGTCACAGTGCATGCTTGGCCAATCATCAGCCAGCAATGCACTGCGATGGCGCAGTGCATTGTGGCCCGTTCGTGCCACACGAATATGGTGCGAACCTCCCACAAAGTTCTGGCTTCGCCGAACAGGCGAAGAGCCGATGTTCGAGTCGAACATGCGTTCGACTCGAACAGCGAGCTCATCCCTAACCACCACCAAATGCCCAATTTTTCTGCCCCTGTTTAACAGGGGCATGTAATTACAATTCTTGATCTAATATTTCACAACTGTGCCCATTTCTGCGCCCACCAAGAGTAACTGTGAGGATTTACAGTGTTGTGGCAACACCACCACCACCACCACCAAAGGCCCAATTTTTCTGCCCCTGTTCAACAGGGGCATGTAATTACAATTCTTGATCTAATATTTCACAGCTGGGCCCATACCTGTGCCAACCAAGAGTAACTGTGAGGACTTACAGTGTTGTGGCAACACCACCACCACCACCACCACCAAAGGCCCAATTTTTCCTACCAATGTTCAACAATGTCATGTAATTACAATTCTTGATAAAATAGTTCACAGTAGGGCGTTCCAGCGCCCACCAAGAGTAACTGTGAGGGCTTACAGTGTTGTGGCAACACCAACACCTAAGGGCCAAATTTCTGCAGAGTATATACGGCAGGCCCCTACTTTCAAACATCCAACTTACAAACGACTCCTACTTGCAAATGGAAGGAGACAACAGGAAGTGTGAGGAAATCTACCACTATGAAGGGAAATTCTCTTCTGTAAGAGTTAATATGGGAAAGAGGTGTCTCCTCTCCACTGATGCTTTATCACCAATCCTTGTTTCAATAAAACCCCAAAATTTTCAAAAAACATTTGTCATTGGGACGGAAAGTGAGGTGAAATGTTCTGAACAGGTGCACAGACAGCAAAACAAATGTTACAGGGGTGATAACCCTTCCCTATGTTTTCCAAAAAGCTTAAAAATAGATTTTTTGAGCTGGAGCTACACTTAAAAAATGTACCTGTTCCAAATTACAAACAGATTCTACTTAAGAACAAACCTACAGTCCCTGTCTTGTTTGCACCGCCTGTATACTGCTGTTCAGAGTATATATGGCCTTTTTTTAAATTGGGTGCAGGGTTCCCCTTAATATCCATACAAGACCCAAAGGGGCTGGTAGTGGGCTGGGGGGGGGGGGTACCCATGCCATTTTCTCAATGATTTTCATCCATATTGCCGGGACCAAACATTACATTGAAGCCGCAAGCAGGTTCAATTACTTTTTTTCCTTTAGAAATGTCATTTTGTGCAGGGACAGTTTCAAACACGGGAAACACGTGCCACTTCACAGGCATACTTTAGACACCCCCCGGTGCGATACTTAAAATATTATTTCATTTTTTTTTTACTTTATGCATCATTAAAATCACTGCTCCCGAAAAAACATCTGTTTTTAAAACTTATTTTTGCATTGATACATGTCCCCTGGGGCAGGACCCGGGTCCCCAAACCCTTTTTAGGACAATAACTTGCATATTAGCCGTTATAATTAGCACTTTTGATTTCGAAAGTTCGCAACCATTGTATTTAATAGGGTTCTAAAGTTTGTGCGAACTTTCGATCCGTTCGCAGGTTCTGGTGCGAACCGGGGGGTGTTCGGCTCATCCCTAATGATCACCTATACAGGCTCATCACCACAGTCCAGCAAGCCAATATAGTCTCTTATGACCTACACAGCAAATGTATTCACTTATGGTACAGGCAGCTGGGGCACGGAAGTACAGAAGCTATGCAGGATATTATAAAGAGAGGCTTATCAGAAGATTTGTTAATAATGCCTTGCAAAGTGCTCATGAATAGCAAATGTTGTGTTGAAGCAAAAGCCACACGTGCTCCCCTTCCACAGGCTGCTCAAAGAAAAGCTACCTAACCCCTGCAGCTCATACATAGTGATGTATGCGGTCCAATGAATATCTACTGACTTGCATTGATGTTTATTTCAGGTACACAACTACTTATCTAACGAATCAGAGAAACTTCAAGAGTTCGTTGCAATGTCTAGTAACAAATTCCAATGGAAACCAGGACCGACAATGGGGGAGAATACATAAGCAAATAAGTAGCCTAATGCCTGAAAAGGCAAGGAATAGTACACCAGACAACTGCACTATACACTCCTATAGAAATGGCCAGATGCATGCTGTCGGATGCCAACCTACCTACCAAGGATTGGGGAGAAGCAGTTCTGACTGCAACCTACCTACAGAACAGACTACCCTCAAGAGCCATTAAAAGTACTCCATACGAAATGTGGCATGGATCAAAGCCTAGCATAGGGCACATCAGAATGTTTGGATGTAAAGCATATGCCTATATTCCAAGTGAAAAGCAATCCAAGCTGGAGAACAGAGCCATAGAAGGCATTCTAGTAGGCTACAGTGAGCAAACTAGGGGTTACAGAATCCTACACCCAAAGACTGACAAAGTGACAATAAGCAATAGTGTTTATTTGGATGAGAGCCCATCACCAGAAAAACAGATCTCTGAAAGCTGTGAGGTTAATATGCC
This sequence comes from Rana muscosa, assembly GCA_029206835.1. Classification (NCBI taxonomy): domain Eukaryota; kingdom Metazoa; phylum Chordata; class Amphibia; order Anura; family Ranidae; genus Rana; species Rana muscosa. The sequence goes on along the minus strand of CM055118.1, from coordinate 360,042,821 downwards.
AAACAAACCAGAAAAAAAGGTTGACCAAAGTGAACATGTGCAAAAGTCAGAACAAGAGGTGGAACTCACATTACCTAAATCAAGTTTCCCACCAGATCCTACTGAACTCCCTAAAATCAGAAGATCCTCTTGGACTACAAAGGGTATACCACCCCGCAAGTTGTCATACACTATTAAAACACACAGCATACTTCAACCAACATACTGGGAAGACAAAGAAAAACTGTCAAAACATGAAGCCAATAAATGGAGAAAGGCAGCAGAAGAATAATTAGTTACTTAAAGAAAATAAAACCTGGACACTCACAGAGCTCCCTCCTAAAAGCAAAACTATAGGAAGTAAGTGGACTTTCAACATAAAATCAGATGCAGAAGGGAATACACACAAATACAAAGCCAGACTGGTTGCCAAGGGTTTACTCCCAAAAATTTGGTGAAAACCATGATGAAACATTCATTCCCGTCGTAAAACACTCCATCATCAGAACGCTTCTTAACGTTGCAGCCGGAAAGGGCATGCAAGTGAAACACCTAGATGTTTAAACTGCTTTCCTATATGGAGACATTAGGAAAGATCTCTACATGGAGCAAACACCAGGGTTTGAGCAAGGGGACAACCTTGTGTGTAAACTTCAGAAGAGCATCTATGGTCTTAAACAATCTGCCAGGGTGTGGAATGTGAAAGTGAACAAAGTACTAACCAGAGAGGGATTCTCATTTCTCAATAAGTAAAGCAGACCCCTGTCTCTACTCCAGAAATCAAGAAGATACAGGTGCCGCCGACTTTGTATATCCATCGCAATGCCACCGCGGAGATTCTCGGCGACAGGGTGCCGACATCTCGGCGACAGGGTGCCGACATCTCGCGCTTGCTGCAATAGCGAGAAGGAGACGCGACACTGTATTGAACGGGATCCGACGTGGATTCCCGCCAATATCAGGCACTGTGTTTGGTATGAATCCTGAGCGGGAACTCCACGCCAAATTTTAAATAAAAAACAGCATGGGTTCCCACTCCAGGAGCATACCAGGCCCTTCGGTCTGGTATGGATTTGAAGGGGAATCCCCTAAACCGAAAAAACGGTGTGGGGGTCCCCCTCAAAATCCAAACCAGACCCTTATCCGAGCACGCAATTATTATTATTTGTTGCCACTCTGACAAGACCAGACATAACCGCAGCAGTAAGCATACTATGCAGGAAAGGTTCAGCTACCTGTCAGCGTGACTGAAACACAATAAAAAGAGTGATGCAGTACCTCAAAGAAACAATTCAGATGAAGTTACGGTTACCAGCAACATCGCATCCAAAACTGGTCGGGTATGTTGATACTGATTGGGCCGGGGACTGTACAGACCACAAATCCACAAGTGGATTCATCTTCCAATATGGGTTTAATCAAAAGCCAGAAACTGTCGCTCTATCTTCAACTGAAGCAGAGTACATTGCAGCAGCACACGCATTTCAATAGGCGATATGGATTTGTCAACTTTTTCTGGACAACCAGGGATATATAAAGCTTACGGAAACAAATAAAAAAATTCTGCGCTCCTTATAGAAGTAAGCAGCTACAAAACCAATAGACAAAAGGTGCAAACAAAAATACATACAAATTGTAGCGCTAAATTAATGTAAACCATAAATGAATATATAAATATAACACCCAGTGAATGAATGTTGTGCTCAGTCCAAAATCAGATAATAATAGTCCATATAAAAAAAACATATGAAAAGAGTCTCTGATGAAGTGAAATCAAAAAGAATTCAATATGAATATATAGTGCTCCCACAATCTTGAAAAGGTGAAGTGAGGATGGCCACCACCGATACAAGAGAGGATTACCGGAATCTGTGGACCCCAATAAACTTACATCTAAAGGGTCAACTCAAGCTTAGTGTGTACCACTGTAGAAGCTGAAACCTCTGCTGATAATTCCCCAAAAAACGTCACTCACGACAGACAATTGCAGGAGGGTGAGCAGAGTACTTAGGAGATGGTGACCCAATGATGGTTACCCAGGATAAGAACCAATGGCGGTTTGAAGGAAAAGAGAAGCGCACATAGCGTGATATCAGTCTGTGTTCTCTTAGCAGGAATTCACTGTTCTCTCCACATGTCTCTCTCTCTCCACCCACTTACCCACAGGAAAGACCAGCTAGAGAGGTGAGAGATTGCCCCCTTCCACCCAAAGGTGGTCCATTGGTCGGGGCACATTTAACATAGAGACCATGATGTACAAAGTCGACCACTTTTGGTTGACTTATCAATAGACTAGATATATATTAAATTAAATTATATTACAGAAATTTTAAAATGTCTCATCTTTCGTCTTTCTCTGGCTGTCTCTTTTCCTGAGAAATGGTTTTATTATATTATGGTTGAAGTACTTTTTCAATTACATTGTACTAAGTCTTAAATCCTTTTTCAATTTATGGTATTTTTTGTTCCTATATTGCTATGCTTTCCCTACTGATACCACTCTAGAAGACACAATTTTTGATCATTGTATATGTCAATACATCATATAAAGTTAGAACCAATATTGTTGCACTTTAAAAACATTCTGTAGCTATGACAAGTTGCAAATTGTAATATCATCATTTTAATGTATCCTGTTTTTCTTCCTCTCCCCCCTCTCTCCCGCGGGACGGCCTCCCTTCAGTGTTTGGTCTCCTCTTCCCTGCCATGGGCATCAGTCAGCATCCCATGGGCATGCTTCCCTCCGGCACTGGGTGAGGGACGCCTCGCATGTCCCTCACTTCAGCGCCGTCAGTTGGTGCTAGCACCATTAGTTGGCGCTCTCACAGTGCCGTGACATCCTATGTCTGTTGCCGGGCGCACGCTCCCGGCGTGGTGCGCGCGCGCGCAGCCGTCGCGCTCCCACGCAGCCATCGCGCTCCCACGCAGCCGTCGCGCTCCCGCGCGTGCGCGCCGGGTCTGGGCGGACGCCATGTATTGCATGCGGCGATGGCGGTAGATCTGGGAGTATTCCACTGGGATGGCGAGGGGGCCACACTTTGGGGGCGTGATGCGGTCGGCAGTGGGAGGAACTCGACACCTGTGAGACATTAGGGGAGGGCAGGTAAAGTATTTAAACACCCCAAATAGCATGGCAAACTGTCTGATTCCTATGGAAGCTCAGTACATGTTTCCACATCACATGTGAGGTAAGGAGGTCTTGGTGGGTTGCTACAATTAGAATCTTCAAGTATTATTTAGACAAAATTTTAACATGAGAAGTCATTACTCACTATATGTATCTTCTCTTCCCTTCAAAGGATTTCACTTTCACTGTTCCTTTCAGTGTTTGTGCATACCTTTACACCATTGCTATGTAAGTATATTGGTATAGCTAATATGCTCTATGTCTTTGGAAATTACAAGCACACTTTAATTCACACTCTCTGTTTTTCTTTCTCATTCACAACCTTGATCAATTTTTTGTTTGCTTATACACACACCCAATATTAAGTGTTATATCTCTTCAGTTCAAGCTGTTCTTAACATAGCTCTCATTTACTGTAAGTAATACATTAATAAAACACTTCCCCCTTCTTTTATTATTTATTTATTTGCAATACACATCCTTCACTTATCACTACATTTGGCTCACACCCTCATCACCCACGGTCTTTTCTATATTTTCCCCTCCCCCCCATAACCCCCCCCCCTTCCCTCCCCCCTCCTTTTCCCCTTCCCCCTCCCCTCTCTCCTGTCCCCTTTTTCTTTTCATTACTTTCTTTTCTTTCCTTCCTTTCGATTCATCTCTTTCCTCTCTCCCCTTTTTTTCACTCTCACCTTTAACCCTTCTCTCCAATGTCACTATTTCTTAACACTTAACCTTCCTTTTTTCTCCCGCTTAGCAAACACATTTTTTCAACCCTTCTTTCCACACACTGATTCACTGTTCTCTGTTACCCACCTTTTCACCCCATCTTCCAACACACACATTTCACATTTTCTCGTTAATTTTCAACTGAATAGACCCTTTTTGCTTTACCTTAGTTGGTACCTTATGGAAACACCAACCCCATAGGAAACAACTAGGATGTATTCCCCTAAGGCGCCTCAAAAACATCCCAGTATCCAATCGTGTCTTGTCATTATCATATACCCACAGTTGTTAACCTCCATCCGACACCAACCTTTCCTCATTAGCTATTCAGAAAGACACACACCTGCCCTTACTTTTTATTCATATATACAGATACTCAGAAAAATTATAATCTTTCAAATAGATTTTTTTTTTTATTATAAATCTTTTTATTTAATTTCTTAAACAAACAAAACATAACATAACATAACATAACATAACAACACATCATACACAATAAATCTAAAATATATTAGTAAAATAACATGATCATCACCTTGCATAGCAAAAACAAGAACTAAAAGAAAAATTATGATTATCACTATTGTAGCGATACCTTCAACTAAGAAGGCCGCAAGTTTTGTTTGGGCCCTGAAAACAGCTCCGTCAACCCCCAGCAATGTACTCGACCCCCTACTGGCACAGTTAGTATTGGCAGCAATAAATATTAACTTATACTGTATGAGTAATTCCAGACACCAAGACAGTAATGAAAAGGGTATCAAATTTACTTTGAGTTGTTGGTAATAAAAGTTAACAGTGGTAACGGTTCACAGATAACAAATTGCAGAGCCCTGCAGCAATAACACTCTATGCATTTAAGATGAACAGTAAAGGTGCGCCGCCTGGGCGACCGTTAACTAGGCGCCCTGTGACGCAGTAACTAAATGAATTAACTAGCTGGCCAGGCCTGGCTCAGATATCTAAAACTCAGTCTATAGGGGATGATGGTTTCTTCACCGGCAATTCTTTAAAGGTGGTGCACATTAACAGAACAACATTTGTAATCCAATGGGAAAGTTGTGATGAACTAAACACATTACTTCATGAACTCTAAGTTCCGCTCTGATATGGATCTCTGGTGAGAGTATCAGAAATAAACTTGTGGGCCACGGCAGTCTATAGGCACATTAGCAACAACAGTAAATGGTCTGAGCATACGCCCTCTCACCCCTCCGGACGCGATCCCAGTCCGGGAACTTCCACCGACTGTGTCCTCACACACACACAGCGTCTCCAGCAATTGGGTCCCCGATACAACCAAGGTTGTAGACAAGCGAAGTCAGATGCCACCCAGGCTCGCAGTGGGGTGGAAGGCTCTTTGGTGCTGCGCAAGGCCTCAGGCTTCAGGCCTTGCACTCCGGCACATCCGCACAGGAGGATCAGTCACTGAAGTCTCGTGTCCCAAAGAGGCCGAGCCCAGCCTCGCCTCCTCCTTTTATAACCCCTCCCATGAGTCTCTGGGGTGGAAATATGCCGAAAAGGATTCTGGGCGACGTAGTCTCTCTCCTCTGCTTTCACTTCCAGTAAAGTCTTTTCTCTACTTCCTCCCAACTCACCTCTCACCCGGAAAGTCCTGTCTCTCTCCTTTTAAAGGGGAATACCCCGCTACACACTCCCCCCACTTGAACTCTTTGGTCCCCAAAGACATCTAACACTTTTAGATCTGCAAAACGTTTTAGCTTCAATGCGGTCGCATAGGATTGACAGAGGAGTCTCCCACCAATCATCATGTGATGGGGAGCTGTCCTGTCCACAGGTCGCTTCAGTGGGGCCGACCTGTCTAACTGTGCCAGAGAGTGAGTGGGGGTTGCCCTCTACCAAATGTACAGTGGAGGGGTCCGGATTCTCTCCACTCCTCCTAGCAGTGATCACAGAATCTTCTGAGCTCTTCCCCATTTGTGGGTAGGTCAACTTTCTGGGAGGCCTTATGACTCTATGGGCCCTTTGTTCCCTTGGGGTTTCTGGCTCTGGTGCCACAGGCTCTTCTTCTGTAACAGGCTCAGGCAACACGGCAGGCTCTGTAACATCTGCTTCAGGAGCCGAGGAACACATAAAGTCTCTAGGGTCCTGTTCAGGGTAAACATCACGGGCATCTTCCCAGTAATCAAATGAAGGACTATACGGGATAAATTCAATGGCTTCTGCATTCAGTTGGGTATCTATAGTGTCTTCAGTAGTCGGAAGATCTATAGCAGAAGTCCCTTGATTTGGGGAAGACCACAGCCAGTCAAGCTCCCCCTCCTCATCTCCACTGAGTTCAGAAGCTTTTATATCTTCAGTCCGAGAGGTCTGGGACCGGGTGTTTGGCCTGGGGGTATCCAGAATAGAAACTGGTTCAGGAGAGTCTCTCACTGAAGGTATCCTGACTGCTTCAGCAAGTGGGAGCAGGTGGTTTCGATGCCACGTCTTCAGTGGGCCTACCTTTCCTTCTGGCTTCAACTTGTAGACAGGTAGGCCCGGCAATTTCCTACAGATGACATAGGGTTCAGATCTCCATCTGTCTGCAAGTTTCTGTTTTTCAGGGACCCCCAGATTGCGTATCAGTACTCGGTCCCCGGGCTGTAGGTCTTGTACCCGGACCTTCAAGTCGAAGTTTCTCTTGTTTCGAGCTCCCCTTTGATCTGAGGCCGCTTGAGCTTGTTCATAGGCTACTTTTAGGCTGTGTCTGAGCCTGTCTACATATCCTTTGTGGGATGTGGCTGAGGAATGGTCCAAAGAGGTGCCAAAGGCCAAGTCTACAGGTAGTCTCGCTTCTCTCCCAAACATAAGTCGATATGGGGAGTAGCCCGTAGCATCACTAGTGGTGCAGTTGTAAGCATGTACTATGGCTGCTATGTGTTTGCTCCAATGTTGTTTCTTCTCACTTTCCAGAGTCCCCAACATGTTGAGCAAGGTTCGGTTAAACCTCTCTGGCTGAGCATCTCCCTGTGGGTGGTAAGGTGTAGTTCGAGTCTTCTTGATTCCCAACGAATCCAGGAGTTTCCGGATCAGCCGACTCTCAAAGTCCCTTCCTTGATCTGAATGGAGTCGCTGTGGCAGCCCATAATGGACAAAATACTTCTCCATGAGTACCTTGGCTACTGTGGAAGCCTTCTGGTCTTTGGTTGGGAAAGCTTGGGCATACCGGGTGAAATGATCGGTTATCACCAGAACATTTCCTAGTCCACTCAGATCGGGTTCGAGGCAGAGGAAATCAATGCATACCAGATCCATTGGGCCTTGACTCTGTAGATGGCCCATTGGGGCAGCTTGATGGGGTAAAGTCTTCCTCTGGATGCAGCGTGCACACGAATGGCAGTACTCTTCTACTTCTGCCCTCATACAGGGCCAATAGAACCGACTTCTGACAAGTTGAAAGGTCCTTTCTGCCCCTAAGTGGCCATGATTGTGATGTAGGGCCATCAGAACAGTCTCTTTGTGTTTTTCCGGAAGAAACAATTGCCATTTATCTTTCAGGTCATCAGAGGGGCCCCTTCGGTAGACCACTCCCTGATGCACCTGTAACCTGTCCCACTCTTTCCTCAACAGGCGAGCTTCCTTTAAAGAGTGACTCAGAAGTCTGTTCGGATCCTGATTCTCCAGGGCTTCCAGTACCAATTTCCCCATTGGGTCTTCTAATTGGTCACATCTTAGCTCCTTTTTGGACAGTTTTGGCAGATGGTCTTCCTCCAGTTGAGTTACTCCACAGTATTGTTTGGGGACTCCTACCATGATAACTCCTATCTCTTCCGCCCTTGAGCCCCCTCTAGCTTGCAATTCAGCCCCCTGACATAGGGCCCGCATCCCGTCTGGTGCCACTTGAGTCCAGTCTTCCATGTCATGGGTAGGACCATGAGATCTTCTGGACAAAGCGTCTGCATCTCGATTCCCAATCCCTGGCCTGTACTTTAGGCTGAAATTGAATCCAGACAATGCGGCCAGCCACCTGTGTCCAGTGGCGTCCAGCTTTGCTGTAGAGAATAGATAGGTCATGGGGTTGTTGTCGGTCTTCACAGTGAACTCCACCCCATACAGGTAGTCTTTGAGCTTGTCTACTACCGCCCACTTAAGGGCCAGGAACTCCAGCTTGTGAGTGGGGTAGTTTTTCTCAGAGGGGGTCAGGCTCCTGCTCACGTAGGCAACAGGCCGTAGTTGCCCTTCGTGCTCTTGATAAAGTACTCCTCCCAGACCGTCATGACTAGCATCTACGTGTAGTTCATAGGGTTTGGTTGGGTCTGCGTAGGCCAAAACAGGAGCAGTGGTTAGGCTCTTCTTCAATGCCTGGAAAGCCTCTTCACATTTCTGGTTCCACTGATCTTTGACTGACTCTCCTGGCTTCCTGGGTCCTGAGTCGTCCTCTTCTCCCTCAGTCTTGAGCAGTTCAGTCAATGGTCTAGCAATTCGGGCAAATCCTTCCACAAACCTCCTGTAATAGGAGCAGAACCCTAAGAAGGATCTGAGTTCTGTTACTGTGGTGGGTCGTGGCCAGGAGGTAACTGCCTCCAATTTCTCAGGTTCCATGGCCACCCCTTCTTCAGACACTATGTGCCCCAGATAGTTCACAGAAGACTGGTAGAACCGACACTTCTCAGGCAAAAGTTTGAGTCCCTCCTCACTGAGTCTCCTCAAAACTTTTTCCAGCCTCTCCTCGTGTTCCTCCAGGGTTCTTCCAAAGACAATAACATCGTCCAGGTATACAAGGACTTTAATAAGGTTCATGTCTCCTACAGTCTTCTCCAAGAGACGTTGGAAAGTAGCTGGGGCTCCAGAAAGACCTTGGGGCATCCGGTCGAACTCAAAGAACCCCACTGGGGTTATGAAAGCTGTCTTCTCCTTGTCTTCTGGGTGCATAGGGATCTGATAGTACCCACTCTTGAGATCCATAACACTGAACCACTTGGCTCCAGACAAGCTCTGTAGGGCATCCTCTATCCTCGGAGTGGTGTACTGGTCGGGTATGGTCCTCCTGTTAAGAGTCCTGTAGTCGATACAGAGCCTCAACGATCCATTCTTCTTCCTGACCACCACTATCGGGGATGCATAGGGGCTTCTAGACTCCCGTATCACATCAGTCCTTTTGAGTTCTGCAAGTTGCTCCCTTAGATCCTCCAGATCCGCTAGTGGGACCCTCCTGACCCTCTCTCTGAAGGGCTTATCTTCTTGGAGGCGGATCTGATGGGTGGCACTCCTTACACACCCCACATCGAACTCATCCTTGGAGAAGATCTTCTCCCATCTGGTCAACTGGGCCTTGGCTCTCTCCTTCCAAGCCCTGGGCAGATTCGGGTTTTCCATTGATAGCTTCTCCCAAGCATCTCCTCCTTCACCCGTCCCCTTGACTTCTGACAGGGTGACCGGGGCAGCAGGGCTCACCTGGCCTAGCAGCATTCTGGCTGGGATTTCCATGAGGCCTCTGGTAGTGATTCTAACACTCACTGGAACTCTACAATGGGCCTTCTTCAGGGCCTTCAGCGGAATCACTTCTGGTATCACTTCCAGACCGGGGGACTCTTCCCTTGGGTCAGACTCCAACATGACAAAGGGTCCAGGCTGCTCCCAAGTAAGCTTCACAGTGGCTCTGAGACAGGTTACTTCGCCGGGCTGCAACACTATCCCTTCTCTTCCAAGTCTCCACACCTTCCCTATCCCCTCTCCAGGGGTCTTCTGCTCTAAGACCAGCCGTTGGTAATGGGTTGGATCTTGGTGGCCACTGACCCCTTCTCTTTCACTAGAGGGGTCAGAAGTCTTCAGGCCAGGTCCGTGTTTGTCCCTATTATAAGGGAACTCTTGTTGGCTCCTGGCGGCCAAGGGCACACAACCGCCAGGGTATCAAACACTTTGGCCTTCCCAGCCACCGATGGGTCAAAGGTCATCTTAACGGGCAGATAGCCATCGTAGGGGAAGCTTTGGGTTCCGATTCCCCATATTTCTAGTTCCTCTATCTTCTGGATGGGCAGGTGACTCAAATTCTTATCGTAGAAATCCCGGTATAATAGGGTCACTTGTGCCCCAGTATCCAAGATAGCTCTGGTGTAGACTCCCTCCACTTGAATGGGCACTATAGGAGATGGGCCTACCAGCTTCTCCGGATATGGCCTGTCAGGGGTCGCCTTCTTCTGGTCCTTTCCCTTCGGACTCTCTCTCTTCCAACTCCCTTTGGACTTTAGTCTTTCTTGGGCCTGGTATGCATCGATTTCCCTCCTTTCAACGGGCGTACAGACCCGCTGAGGGATATTATTGTTTTTCTTAGGTGTGCATCCCCTTTGGGGAATGCTGTGCCTCTTCTGAGGGGTCTGGCCCTCTCTCTTTGGGGTGTACCCCTGCTGAGGGATACTGTACTTCCTCTGAGGAGTTTTGTCTTTTCTCTTCCTTAGCTTCTCATTCAGTTTGGAGCTTACTGAAGATGATGGGCACCAGGTTGGCTCCTTCACCGGGGCCCTCTGAAGTTTCCCGCCAGCTGTTTGGACTTTTCCTCAACTACCGGGCTTGGGCACACTCGCCTGAGATGTCCTGCTCCTCCACATTTGAAGCAGGCTTTCTGTATTGATTTCATAGAGCGGTTAGTGGTAGGAGTCTCCGGTGCCTTGAGTGGTGAGACTTCTTCTGTCTGGGGTTTCACCAGACGAGTCATCAACATCGTCATCATCTCCAGTATTTCTTTCTGGGTCTGGAACTCCCTGGAAGTTCAATGGCCACGCTCGCTTCTGAGCGTGCCCCTCCTGCTTTGCGCCATTTGACTACTTTGATGGGGTCCATGCTGGTACTTCTGGCGTTCACCTGCTGTATCAGAAATCCCGGACGAGCCCCCACGTGTAGCGATACCTTCAACTAAGAAGGCCACAAGTTTTGTTTGGGCCCTGAAAACAGCTCCGTCAACCCCCAGCAATGTACTCGACCCCCTACTGGCACAGTTAGTATTGGCAGCAATAAATATTAACTTATACTGTATGAGTAAACCCAGACACCAAGACAGTAATGAAAAGGGTATCAAATTTACTTTGAGTTGTTGGTAATAAAAGTTAACAGTGGTAACGGTTCACAGATAACAAATTGCAGAGCCCTGCAGCAATAACACTCTATGCATTTAAGATAAACAGTAAAGGTGCGCCGCGTGGGCGACCGTTAACTAGGCGCCCTGTGACGCAGTAACTAAATGAATTAACTAGCTGGCCAGGCCTGGCTCAGATATCTAAAACTTAGTCTATAGGGGATGATGGCTTCTTCACCGGCAATTCTTTAAAGGTGGTGCACATTAACAGAACAACATTTGTAATCCAATGGGAAAGTTGTGATGAACTAAACACATTACTTCATGAACTCTAAGTTCCGCTCTGATATGGATCTCTGGTGAGAGTATCAGAAATAAACTTGTGGGCCATGGCAGTCTATAGGCACATTAGCAACAACAGTATATGTTCTGAGCATACGCCCTCTCACCCCTCCGGACGCGATCCCAGTCCGGGAACTTCCACCGACTGTGTCCTCACACACACACAGCGTCTCCAGCGATTGGGTCCCCGATACAACCAAGGTTGTAGACAAGCGAAGTCAGATGCCACCCAGGCTCGCAGTGGGGTGGAAGGCTCTTTGGTGCTGCACAAGGCCTCAGGCTTCAGGCCTTGCACTCCGGCACATCCGCACAGGAGGATCAGTCACTGAAGCAGGCACGATTCCCAGCGCAAACCTTTGCAGCCAGGGAAAAAGGACTGCTGGATATGCGGCAAGCAAGCCTTACCAGACAAACTAGCATGTGGCCAGTGTTTTTTGGAAGCTACGGCTGACAAGCAGGGGTCCATAAGCTCAATCAAGGATTTAGTCAAGGACACCATTCGAGAATTGGCTTCATCCCAGGAACAATCCACCCCACTTGTGGAACAAAGGGTGGTAGAGACAGCTAGCCTCCAGCCTGATTCAGAAGTCAATTCGGAAGATGATGCAAATACATCAGAAGGGGGCGCATCAACCTTTGACTTTGGGTTGGTGGAACCCTTTATCAACGCGGTTAAAGACACAATTCAGTGGGAGGAAGATCCTGAGCCTCCACCTAAAGCAGGGAAATATTTCCCTCATTTAACTAGGAAGAAATCAGCCTTTCCCCTAATAGAGGAGATCAAAGGAGTAGTAATGGAGGAGTGGAAGAGGGTAGATAAATGACCTACCGCCTTCAACCACTTTTCAAAACTTTACCCACTTGCAGAAGCGGATGCTCAGCTTTTTGATGCCGTCCCGTCAGTAGATGCATCCGTGATGAGAATGGCTAGAAACACAACAGTGCCCTTAGAAGACGCAGTCTCCTTTAGAGACGTCCTAGATCGCAGAATAGACGCCGATCTGAAAAAGGTTTACCAAGCATCAGGGGGAGCCTGCAGACCGGCAGTGGCCCTATCCTCCATCTCCAGAGCCACCAGAGTGTGGACAGATAACATCGAAACGGCCCTCAGACGCGGCCTAGATACTGAGGAAATCATTAAGACTCTAGATGAACTGAAGCTAACCTCCGACTTTATGGCAGAAGCAGCCATCGACGTTCTAAGATGCTCCTCAAGGGCGATGCTCTACTCTATCACGGCTAGGAGGGCGTTATGGCTGAAACCATGGTCGGCAGACCCTTCGTCAAAGCAAACATGGTGTTGCATTCCATATGACGGGAAGTCCCTGTTTGGAGATAAGATGGATACGGCAATATCCAAAGTCACAGGAGGGAAAAGCGGCCTTATTTCCCAAGATAGAAGCAGAAGGAGAAAGTTTACCGCTCGAGCAACCTTTCAACAAAGGTCTAGAGAATCCAGAACATATCGTCAGGGGAGAGAATACAGTAGGGGCTGGAAAGGCTCACAGGCCTCTTACCTCAAACTAGGTAAACCGAAGGCCCCTACACTGGCGATAAAAAAACAGAAGTCCTTTTGAGGCCTTCTCCACCCAACCCGGGCCAGTGGGGGCAAGACTCAGGTCCTTCGCCCGAGTTTGGGTGGAAAATTGTACAGACCAGTGGGCGTTATCCAAAGTCCTGCAGGGACATTTCTGGAAATTCAGATCCCGCCCTCCATCATTCTCCTTCCAACCAACCAAGATACCAGCCGGCAGAGAGAAGAGGGAGGCTCTTGTCCAATATGTACGGATACTTCTCTTGCAACAGGCAATTATACCAGTCCCGGAGTCAGAGAAGCACTCAGGGTTCTATTCCCCAGTCTTCCTAGTCCCCAAAAAATCAGAGGGCTTGAGACCGGTATTAGACCTGAAAAGGCTAAACAGGTACATTCATGTGGAACACTTCAAGATGGAGTCTCTGAACACAGTAATCCTTTCGGTACAACCAGAAGACTGGATGGTGTCGATAGATCTCCAAGACGCATATCTTCACATCCCCATCCACTCCAACTTCCAACATTTTCTTCGGTTCCAGATAGACAACCTACACTTTCAATTTCAGTGCCTCCCCTTTGGGATTTCATCAGCACCCAGAACCTTCACCAAAGTTCTGGTAGCTATCCTAGCCCCCCTTCGGGAGAAGGGGATACGAGTCTTACACTATCTGGACGATATTCTGATACTGTCCCAGCACAGAGAAGTTCTACAGACACACCTTCAGATGGTCCTGAACACCTTAACACACTTCGGGTGGCTTATCAACCATTCAAAGAGCCAATTCATACCCACACAAAAAATGACGTATCTAGGAGCCCTATTCAATACTCCAAAGAAGTCAGTGTCTCTTCCATCAACCAAAATCCCTGCATTAGTGCAAAAGGTGAAGCATACGCTGGGGAGCCGTGCCATGCCAGCATCAGACTGCCTGAGCCTCCTAGGGTCCCTCTTGGCCTGCATACCAATGGTAAGATGGGCCAAAAGTCATTTACGAGGTTTTCAGCAAGGTTTTCTGAAACAGTGGCGGAGGAAGCATCTTGGTCAGAGGATAGCTATCACTCCTACGATGAAGTCCAGCCTCTAGTGGTGGACAAGATCTCCGAACCTACTAGCTGATTGTCCTCTCGGCCCGATCTCATGGACCGTTATTACATCAGACGCAAGCCAGCTGGGTTGGGGAGCACACCTCCAAGATCAGCTAGTCCAGGGCAGATGGCGTTTCAATGCAGAAGGGATGGTCTCCAACATCCTGGAGCTAAGGGCAGCGTGGATGGCAATCCTACATCTAGCCCCTCTCCTCAAGGGAAAATCCGTACTGCTACAAATGGACAACAGAGCAGCGGTAGCCTATGTCCAAAACCAAGGGGGGACACACAGCAATGCGCTAGCCAGCGAAGTAGCCCCAATCATTGCGTGGGCCGAGGAGAATTTGCTAGGTCTTCAGGCTACCTACATTCCAGCCCCCGAGAATCAACTAGCAGATCATCTCTCGAGATCCTTCACATCCAACAACGATTGGTTACTAGATCCGCAGGTTTTCAACTGGATATGCCAACAGTGGGAGACTCCCCAGATAGATCTCTTTGCGTCCCCGCACAACGCGAAAGTGCCCCTCTTCTTCACGAGGTCACCATCTCCAATGTCGGCAGGGGTGGATGCTCTAGTCCAACCATGGGAGTTCCAGATAGGTTACGCTTTTCCTCCGATACCCCTAAAACTGAGGTTTCTCCAGCGACTGACTCTAGAGAAGGTCATTATCTTGGCGGTTGTCCCTTACTGGCCAAGAAGACCGTGGTTCCCGCTCTTAGTAGAGATGGCCCTGGGCAGCCCATCGCCCCTCCCACTCACGAGCAAGCTGCTATCTCAAGGCGACTTACTACACTTGCATCCAGAGATCCTAGACTTGAGGGTCTGGAAGTTGAGCGGAGGAGGTTGGGCGACTTAGGGTGCTCTCGGGACGTTGTACAAACGTTGTTGCAAGCAAGAAAGGCATCCACTAATGCCACCTACTGCAGAATATGGGGAAAATTCTCTACACTGGCCGAAACGAATCATTTCAACCCTCTGAATCCTGGGGTCCAAGACATCCTACTTTTTCTACAAAATGGTCTGGACCTAGGTTTAGGTCTCAGCACGCTAAAGGTGCATATTTCAGCCCTGTCAGCCTTTACAGACACACGTTGGGCACTAAACCCCCTGGTGGAGCGTTTTCTGAAGGCAGTGTTAAGATTACGTCTACCCAGGAAAACGCTATATCCCAAATGGGACCTGACGGTTGTTCTTAACGTCCTAGCAAACTCTCTCTTTGCACCCACAGAGGAGTGCTCCTTGGAAGACATCACCGGCAAAACGGCCTTCCTGATCGCCGTTACCTCGGGTCGAAGAGTATCAGAGATACAGGCCCTAGGGGCGGAAGAGCCCTACATCACCTTTTTCCCGGACAGGGTAGTCCTACAGCCTATCCATCAGTTTTTCCCCAAAGTACCTTCGGTCTACCATTCCAACCAGTAGTGGGTACTCCCAGCCTTCGGAGAGGACCCATCCTCCACAAAACTACATGAACTGGACGTAGCCAGATCCCTAAAGCGCTATTTGGAGCTGACACAGCAGTTCAGGAGGGATCAACGACTCTTTGTTATCCCCAAAGGCACCAGAAGAGGATTGGCAGCCTCCAAAACAACATTGGCCAGCTGGATCATGAAATTATTCCAGAGGGCATACCGGGCTAGTGGTCTACCAGTTCCAAATGCGGTAAACGCACATTCAACAAGAGGGATCGCCTCATCCTGGGCGGCTATGGCTAGGGTCTCCCCGGAGACAATTTGTAGAGCGGCTAGTTGGACATCTTTCAACACCTTTATGTCGCACTATAGCTTGGATCCTGCGGTCCTTACCTCCCGAGATTTTGGGAAAAGGACTTTGGAACTATCAGTTTCAAAAAATCATTAAAGAAAATTATTATTGCAGTACCCTCCCTGTGAGCGAGTTATTTACCATTAGTATGCTGCCATGGAAGGCACCAGGAAAACGGAAAATTGAATACTCACCTTTCCGTAATTTTCCTTTCCTGGTGCTGACCCATGGCAGCATAACCCTCCCTGCTATAATCCTGAAGGTTCTGAAGTCTAGTTACAAAGAATGCCTGAGGGGGGGAGTAACTTTTTATTTTATAGAGTTACGTGGTCCTGGGGGTTGATCGGGGGCGGAGCCATCAACCATTAGTATGCTGCCATGGGTCGGCACCAGGAAAGGAAAATTACGGAAAGGTGGGTATTCAATTTTCCGTTTTCTTGCGTAGAATAATGTTGTATTAATAAATATTTGTTCGGTCTCTATAGGGGTAATATCCTCTACTAAGCCCAGCAAACAGACTGATATTGAAAATGGTAAAGGAGCAGAAGTGATAGAATTTAATAGATCCACTACCTCCATCCAAAATGTAACTATATATGGACAGGTCCAGAAGATGTGTGTGAAATCCCCTCGAGCTACTCCGCACCTCCAGCACTTAGAGGAACAAGCAGGATTTATCTTTTGAAGTCTATATTCAAATAGATTTTTTACTAAAACTTCTCTATCCCCACTGCCTCTAGGTGCTTGTTATAGGCACCCAGTTGCCTTTCACCCAATTGCCCCTCAGTCCGCAATCAACTGCCTCCACATTTAGAGTGTGACCCTCTGAAAGCAGTCTCTGCCTGTGGGGAGGACCCGCTTGAGGGCGGGGGGAGGACGCCAACCCAGTACTGCCTTGGGGACCTTGCCCGTGGGGGCCTTTGGAGAGATCAAGAGGAATCAGGATTTCCAAATCTCCAGTTTTTGGCCTATTCATGTAACCAAGAGAGTAAATATAAAATAAACATACAATAAATTTGCCTTTCTCCCAGTTCCCTTTTTTCATATATTAAGACAATATTATTGCTATTAAGGAGCTGTTTCAAATTATTGCATTTATTGATTTAATGAGAACTGATGGGAGATAATCTGCAACATGTTATATAACTAATGTCTTTATCCATTTATATCCTTCATATAAGACCCCCCTGAGGAAGACCTGCAATCAGGTCGAAATGCATTGGGGCTTCCCCTATGTTTGTTACATGTATATACACGTATGATTTGATTTCCTTTGTACCTTTTTTGTATAACATTGTTTACCCCTGTATACATGTATTTGGCTTGTATCTATACCGGAGTTCATAAAACAATTGAATAATTGCTTTTTAATGAGCCCAAACTATTGAATAAAACAATCTTTTTTTATCAAAATATCTTGCTTCATGCCACTCGTTGCTGCTAAAAAATCCCACGGGAAAAACCTGTTCTTTTTTACTATCCATATCGGGATGTGCAGCCCTCTCACATATGCATCAGTGTCTACTCCAAGCTAAGTTATTTCCAGAAGAAGCTAAATATATCACCAAATATAAAGCGCTGTGCAAACTGTTGGCGCTATATAAATCCTGTATAATAATACTAATAATAATAATATTAATAAATATAATTTGACAATGCACATGCTGTTGAGAAGGGGTGTTGGAAAAGGAACAGCAATCTGCTTACATACTGTGACTGTGTATATGCGTTATAGCTGTCTATGCCAGCAGGTGACACTGTAGTATTATAGTTTATAGTGCATGTATTCTCTGATATAACAGGATGTATTGTCTATCTATGCCCTGTATACTTGTTTGTGTTTATGCTTCTTGTTCTTTTTCCATGCTGTAAGATATG
Organism: Rana muscosa; assembly: GCA_029206835.1. Taxonomy (NCBI): domain Eukaryota; kingdom Metazoa; phylum Chordata; class Amphibia; order Anura; family Ranidae; genus Rana; species Rana muscosa. The sequence goes on along the minus strand of CM055118.1, from coordinate 360,025,369 downwards.
TTCTGCCATTGTCCATACAAGTAAAGCCGTTTGCTATATCAAAGAATAGGGATGAGCCGAACATCCCCCGGTTCGGTTTGCACCAGAACCTGCGAACGGACCGAAAGTTTGCATGAACGTTAGAACCCTATTAAATACAATGGACGCGAACGATCGAAATCTAAAGTGCTAATTATAACGGCTAATATGCATGTTATTGTCCTAAAAAGGGTTTGGGGACCCGGGTTCTGCCCCAGGGGACGTGTATCAATGCAAAACGAAGTTTTAAAAACGGACGTTTTTCGGGAGCAGTCATTTTAATGATGCATAAAGTGAAAAAAAAAGTGAAATATTCATTTAAATATCGTACCTGGGGGGTGTCTAAAGTATGCCTGTGAAGTGGCATGTGTTTCCCATGTTTAGAACTGTCGCTGCACAAAATGACATTTCTAAAGGAAAAAAAGCCATTTAAAACTGCTTGCGGCTTTAATGTCATGTCTTGTCCTGGCAATATGGATGAAAATCTTTGAGAAAAATGGCATGGCTACCCCATCAACCCCCCCCCCCTTCTACCCCAGCCAATTACCAGCCCCTTTGGGTCTTGTATGGATATTAAGGGGAACCCCGCACCCAAAATAAAAAAAGGCCCTATATACTCTGAACAGCAGTATACGGGCGGTGCAAACAAGACAGGGACTGTAGGTTTGTTCTTAAGTAGAATCTGTTTGTAATTTTGAACAGGTACATTGTTTAAGTGTTGCTCCAGCCAAAAATATATTTTTAAGCTTTTTGGAAAACATAGGGAAGGGTTATCACCCCTGTAACATTTGTTTTGCTGTCTGTGCACCTGTTCAGAACATTTCACCTCACTTTCCGTCCCAATGACAAATGTTTTTTGAAAAGTAGGGTTTTTATTGAAACAAGGATTGGTGATAAAGCATCAGTAGAGAGGAGACACCTTTTTACCATATTAACTCTTACAGGAGAGAATTTGCCTTCCTAGGGGTAGATTTCCTCTCACTTTCTGTTGTCTACTTCCGTTTGCAAGTAGGAGTCGTTTGTAAGTTGGTTGTTTGAAAGTAGGGGCCTGCCGTATATACTCTTCTGAAATTTGGCCCTTACATGTTGGTGTTGCCACAACACTGTGAGCCCTCACAGTTACTCTTGATGGGCGCTATAACGCCCTGCTGTGAACTATTATATCAGGAATTGTAATTACATGCCATTGTTGAACAGTGGTAGGAAAAACTGGGCCTTTGGTGGTGGTGCTGGTGCTACAACACTGTCAGCCCTCACAGTTACTCTTGGTGGGCGCATGGATGGGCCCTACTGTAAATTATTAGATCAAGAATTGTAATTGCATGCCCCTGTTGAAGAGGGGCAGAAAAATTGGGCCTTTGGTGGTGGTGGTGGTGTTGCCACAACACTGTAAGCCCTCTCAGTTACTCTTGGTGTGCGCAGGAATGGGCCCTGCTGTGAATTATTAGATCAAGAATTGTAATTATATGCCCCTGTTGAACAGGGGCAGAAAAATTGGGCCTTAGGCACTGGTGCCACAACCCTGCAACCCCTCACAGATACTATACTTGGAGCACAGTAATGAGCCCTGTTGCAAAGTATTGCATCAAAAATTGTAATTACACGCCCCTGTTAAACAGGGGCTGAAAAATTGGGCCTTAGGCACTGGTGCTGGTGCCACAACACTGCAATCTCCCCCAGATACTCTAGTTGGAGTGCAAGAATGAGCCCTGCTGCAAAGCATTGCATACAAAAATTGTAATTACATTCCCCTGTTAAACAGGGGCTGAAAAATTGGGCCTTAGCCACTGGTGGCGGCACCCAGAAACAAAAATGTTCTTCCAAGCTATCATCAGGAATTGGATCATTGAGGAGGAGGAGGATAGTCAGTCAACATAACAGGACAGTCACTCAGCATCAGCATAGGCAGTCTTGAAATGATGCGACATTTCAAAATAAATTATTCTGTTACATCAGCTTCAGGTGCTTGGTAGCTGGTGGTGATCCAAGACTGGTTCATCTTTATGAAGGTCAGTCGATCAACTGAGTCGGTGGACAGGCGCACCCTGTGATCCGTGACAAAGCCTCCAGCAGCACTGAATGTGCGTACCGAAAGAACGCTGGATGCAGGACAGGCCAGTACCTCAATTGCATACTGTGCAAGCTCTGGCCAGTGATCCATCCTCAAGACCCAGTAAGCCAGAGGATTTTCGGTGGGAAAGGTGTCCAAGTTTGACCTTGCCCCTAGGTATTCCTGCACCATGTATATCAGACGCTGGCGATGGTTGCTGGAACCGATCATACCTTGGGGCTGCAGACTAAAAAATTGTCTGAAAGCATCGGTCAGATGGCCACCTTCCCCACCGCACCTTCTTTGACTGACCGAAGCCTCAGCAACTCGTTGTCCAGGACCAGGAGTTTGTAACCTCCCAGTCTCTGGGAACGCGTTGCACAGACCTTTCTGCAAGGCCTCCCGGAGATGTCTCATCCTCTGCTCCCTCTGCGACGGTAAGATAAGGTCCGCAACCTTACCCTTGTACCGTGGATCAAGGAGAGTGGCCAGCCAATAATGGTCCCTCTCCTTGATCCGAAGAATACGAGGATTCTTCCGCAGACTTTGCAGGATCAGGGAGGCCATGCAGCGTAGGTTAGCTGAGGCATTCGGTTCGGAGTCCTCTGGGTCACTAAGGACGACATGATTCACAGCCACCTCCTCCCAGCCACGTACAAGTCCACGGGTTTATTGGGACTGTAAATCATCCCTAAAAGACTGCTGCTGTTGATGCTGAGTGCCAGGCTCCACCTCCATGCTGACACAATCCTCCTCCTCCTCCTCCTCTTCCTGTGCGATGGGTGGGACAGAAGGAACACTGTCTGGGTAAAGGGGGCCTTGAGAGGCAAGGAAGTCCTCCTCTTCCTGTCTCTGTTCTGCCTCAAGTGCCCTGTCCATTATTCCACGCAGCGTATTCTCCAACAGGTGGACAAGAGGTACAGTGTCACTGATGCATGCACTGTCACTGCTCACCATCCACGTGGCCTCCTCAAATTGTGCCAGGACAGTGCATGCATCCCTGATCATGCCCCACTGGCGTGGTTAAAAAAAAACGAGCTCCCCTGACCCTGTCCTGGTGCCGTAGTTGCACAGGTACTCATTGATGGCCCTCTGCTGCGTGTGCAGCCGCTGCAGCATGGCCAACATTGAGTTCCACCTGGTGGGCATGTCACATATAAGGCGGTTCTTGGGCAGGTTCAACTCCTTTTGCAGCTCAGCCAGCCGAGCACTGGCATTATATGATCTGCGGAAATGCACAAAGACTTTCCTGGCCTGCCTCAGGACATCCTGTAAGCCCGGGTACCTGCCCAAGAACCGCTGCACCACCAGGTTAAGGACGTGAGCCACACAGGGCACATGGGTCAGTTGTCCCTGTCGGAGGGCGGAGAGGAGGTTGGTGCCATTGTCGCAAACCACCATTCCTGGCTTAAGCTGGTGTGGCGTCAACCACCTCTCGGCCTGCCCCTGCAGAGCTGACAGAACCTCTGCCCCAGTGTGGCTCCTGTCCCCCAAACACACCAGCGCAAGAACGGCATGGCATATTTTTGCCTGCATACTTGCGTAGCCCCTTGAACGCCTACGGAGCACCGCTGGTTCCGAGGAGAAAGCACAGGAAGAGGCCATGGAGGAAGAAGAAGAGGAGGGGGTGGAGGAGAGAGGTGTGTCACAACCAGTAGTAGCATTTTGGAGGCGTGGCGGCGGAACAACCTCCAACACTACTGCACCTTGTCCTGCATCCTTCCCAGCTGCCAAAAGAGTGACCCAATGGGCCGTGAAAGAAAGGTAATGTCCCTGTCCATGCCTGCTGGACCATGAGTCAGCGGTAATATGCACCTTACCGCTGACCGCCCTGTCCAGCGAGGCATGGACATTGCCTTCCACATGCCGGTAGAGAGCCGGAATCGCCTTCCGTGAGAAAAAGAAGGGGGCCGAATCTACCAACTGAAAAGGCAGCAGTTGAAGTGCTGGCAATTTAGCCAAGCTAGCATTCAACCGCTGGGCATGTGGATGGCTTGGAGTGAACTTCTTTCGATGGTCCAGCAGCCGGGGCAGGGAAATTGCCAGCAGAGTGCTCGCAAGTACTTGGCTGTGACACACCTAATTCTACACCTTCATTCCTCTCAGTGCAGGTTTTAGAGAGGACTGAAGGTATAGTGGGGTTGGAGATCCCAGCTAATGCGGTGCAAGGAGAGGTCCGCTTTGTTCTTTGGTTTGGGTCTTTAAGGTACGCTTGCCAACGAGCTGCATGGCAGGTCAACATATGTCTGGTCAAGCATGTGGTGCCCAAGCGGCTGATGTTTTGGCCACGCGAGATACGCTTGAGACATATGTTGCAAATAGCAGCGGTGCGATCTGATGCACTTGACTCAAAAAAGGCACACAACAAAGAACTTTTGGAATAACGGGCAGAGGCAGCGCCCTGCACAGGCGGAGCTCTGTGGTGTGATTCAGTCGGTGTGCTGCCGTTACGCTGGCTCCCGGAGGGCATCCTGCCTCTTTGGAGATGTGCCTCCTCCTCATCCTCCTTCTCCTCCTCTCTCCTATCAGGCACCCATGTGGAGTCAGTGACCTCATCATCCCCTCCCTCCTCATCACTGGAGCCAATCTGGCAGTATGCTGCAGCTGCTGGAACATGACTGCCAGATTGCTGTCCTTCTTAAGCATCCCCTCTCTCTGCTCTCACGCTACTGCCTTCCTCTAGCTGGGTATCATCATCAGACCCTTCAAAACGCTGGGCATCCTCCTGGAGCATGTACCCAACACTGTGCTCAAACAGTTCGGGGGACTCCTCAGGAGGACATGGTGGGTCTAGGGAAGGAGTGACTGATGATGACATTGATACGAGGGAAGAGGACGCATTGGCAGCTGCTTTGCCAGTACCCTGAGCCTGGGTGAGAGAGGATGAGGAGGATGAGGAGGGCTTGGTCATCCACTCCACCAAGTCTTCGGCATGATGCGGCTCAACACGTCCAGCTGCCGAAAATAAGGACAAGCGTGTCCCATGGCCACGTGCTGATGACAATGCACCGTGTCCACGACCAGCACTGTTTCCCCCAGACACAGAGCCTGCTTGCCCTCTTTTATTGGCTCGTGACTGTCTGCCTCTCTTTGTTGGCCTTCCATACATTCTAATGGCCTGCAGGGAGATGGTAAAACCAGCAATACGGGGTAGCTTCAGGTGTATACTGTGCAGGAGGCACCTACACCCACTGTAACTACTTGCAGATGCCTGTCTGTGTTACACAACAGAACACCACCACGACGAGCAATAAGGGGTAGCGTATACTGTGCAGGAGGCACCTACACCCAGTGTAACTACTTGCAGATGCCTGTCTGTGTTACACAACAGAACAACACCACGACGAGCAATAAGGGGTAGCGTATACTGTGCAGGAGGCACCTACACCCACTTTAATTGCTTGCAGATGCCTGTCTGTGTTATGCAACAGAACAACACCAAGAGCAATAAGGTGTATACTGTGCAGGAGGTTTAGCGAAGAATATCAATGACACTGTCCCTGCCTATCCTTCTCTGTTCCTGCACGCCAACAGACTGTAAATGCACAAGGTTTCAAAGGATGTCACTGACACTGTCCCTGCCTATCCTTCTCTGTCCCTGCATGCCAACACACTGTAAATGCACAAGGTTTCAAAGGATGTCACTGACACTGTCCCTGCCTATCCTTCTTTGTCCCTGCACGCCAACACACTGTAAATGCACAAGGTTTCAAAGGATGTCACTGACACTGTTCCTGCCTATCCTTCTTTGTCCCTGCACGCCAACACACTGTAAATGCACAAGATTTCAAAGGATGTCACTGACACTGTCCCTGTCTATCCTTCTCTGTCCCTGCACACCAACACACTGTAAATGCACAAGGATTCAAAGGATGTCACTGACACTGTCCCTGCCTATCCTTCTCTGTCCCTGCACACCAACACACTGTAAATGCACAAGGTTTCAAAGGATGTCACTGACACTGTCCCTGCCTATCCTTCTCTGTTCCTGCACGCCAACACACTGTAAATGCACAAGGTTTCAAAGGATGTCACTGACACTGTCCCTGCCTATCCTTCTCTGTCCCTGCACGCCAACACACTGTAAATGCACAAGGTTTCAAAGGATGTCACTGACACTGGCCCTGCCTATCCTTCTCTGTTCCTGCACGCCAACAGACTGTAAATGCACAAGGTTTCAAAGGATGTCACTGACACTGTCCCTGCCTATCCTTCTCTGTCCCTGCACGCCAACACACTGTAAATGCACAAGGTTTCAAAGGATGTCACTGACACTGTCCCTGCCTTTCCTTCTCTGTCCCTGCATGCCAACACACTACACAAGGCCACCACGGTGGTGGCCTTTTATAGTGTGGGGCATGTACTAAACCCCCCTGAGCTATGATTGGCCACAGGCATCTTGCGCGAACGGACCATAACGTTCGATCTTCGTTGAACAATCGAACGTGTGTTCGACTCGAACACGAAACTCATGCCTATCCAAGAAGCTTCTAGCACATGATTTCAATACTCTGACAATGCTAACAAACAAATAACTCATAGCAAAAAATCCTACATTCCATATCTATATAAGAAATATAAATATTAAAATATGATACAGTAAATGACCAATATTTCCCTTTATGTTCAATTTGTTTAAAATGTTTAGAGGCAATGGTAGAAAATAGGTGAGTGCATAAAATCTGTAAGAATAAACATGACGTTCCCTACTGATTTCAATTTAAGATAAATAAAGGGTGTGTGTCAGGAGAAACAGCAGTCTAAAAAAAAATATTCCTAAAAGATTATTAGCAATCAGATAAATTAGCCATGCAAAAAACAGCCGACCAATGAGGAGTAAATGTATGAAAGGTTTTCAGATCCACTCAGTACATAACAGAGACTAATATTTCATTGAAAGTGGTATATTATTTCCACTAAAATATATGATGGCTGATCTGACAATGTTTTCCGGGGATTTTCAAAGTAAACAAATACATCCAGACGTCATCTCTAAAAATGCTCACGCAGTATGTAACAATTTTTTAGAGATACATGAAAACATAGAAACATAGAATTGCTGTTTTGTGTTTCCATACAGATGAAGTACTGTAGAAGTATAAGACGTATAGCATTATATACTGTATGCTTCAGAGCCTCTCTCCACCATTCACTTTACCTGGGTCTTTTCTAATTATTATGCCATCATTTTCAACTTAACTTAACTAATGCCAAAAAAGATTGCATTATATGTCTAGGATTTTGAGCTTTCCTGGTTCAGTGTATTTTATAATATTGGTTAAATTTTGAACTTACAATGTAAATACTTGGCAATGTCTAATTATCAAACTTCCTGACTGACTATCTACTGTCTTTTTTATCTCCCCATCCTTCTTTTAGGAAATATCATGTATTTTTTGTATTTATAGTCTTTATTTATGCTCAAGAACAAAAACTAACAATTTAAAAATATATTCAATGTTTAGTCAAGCAAACATAATATATTATATGTTCATTAAGTTCCAAATGAACTTTCTCTTTAAAGCAGCTACATTTTTGCTCAGGTGCATAAAAAGGAAAAAAGAGAAGGTGTTCCAAATCTTAGTTGGTTTTCTTTTAGAAAGAAGCCACACTCTAAGTAGAAAAAACATGTCCAATGCCTGATTCTTAAAGCAAAAATATATGGAAGGCAGGACTTTTGAGGCACCACAAACACCATAATATACCTTTTCATAAAATTACATTATTTGTACAAAAAATGTAAAGCTATCACAAAAAAAAGTCCAAAATAAAAAGAACCCAAAATTACATCTATACTTCTATCACCCACTTAACTAGAGCATTATTCTGTACAATACAGAGAAAGAAATGAGAGACAAAAAAAAAGACATCATTTAATAACAACACTTGTACGTTCCTATAGTGGTTGTGACAGGCATTTGTCAGGTCAATGCGTTTCCCTGATTTTAACCACTTCAGCCCTGGAAGGATTTGCCCCCTTCCTAACCAAGCCATTTTTTGCGATACGGCACTGCGTCACATTCATTGACAATTGCGCAGCTGTGCGACTCTGTACCCAAATTAAATTTATATACTTTTTCCCCCACAAATAGAGCTTTCTTTTGGTGGTATTTGATCACCACTGCGGTTTTTTTTTTTTGCGCTATAAACAAAACAAATTTTGAAAAAAAAAAAACACAATATTTTGTAATTTTGCTATAATAAATATCCCCCCAAAAAAAAATAATTCTTCATTAGTTTAGGTCGATATGTATTCTTCTACATATTTTTGGTAAAAAATCGCAATAAGCATATATTGATTGGTTTGCGCAAAAGTTATAGCGTCTACAAAATAGGGGATAGATTTATGGCATTTTTATTATTATTATTTTTTTACTAGTAAAAGCAGCGATCTGCGATTTTTATTGGGACTGCAACATTGCGATGGACACATCGGACACTTTTGACACTTTTTTGGGACCAGTGACATTTGTACAGCAATCAGCGCTAAAAATAGCCCCTGATTAATGTATAAATGTCACTGGCAGGGAAGGGGTTAACACTAGGGGGCGATCAAGGGGTTAACTGTGTTTCCTGTGTTTGTTTCTAACTGTGGGGGGATGTGGCTGACTAGAAGAGGAGAGAGATTATTGTTCCTACTTAGTAGGAACACACAATCTGTCTCTTCTCCCCTGACAGAACCAGGATTTTTGTGTTTACACACACAGATCCCAGTTCTTGCTCTGTTACAAGCGATCGCGGTTGCCCGGCGGTTGTCGCGCCCGCCAGCCACGCGCATCGGCTCCGGGGACACGCTGCGGGAGCGTGACTGCTACAGCGTCTTAAAGAGCCGACGTACAGCTGCAACGGCTCACGCAGCAGTGCCAACCTGCCGCAGTGTAGGAAGAGATAAACAATAGATGAGTTTCAAAATGTATAGTTATAGGTTTTTCTTACTCACCAGAGATATTCTTAGATTGCTAAAAAATAAAAAGAAACCACCAAGCTGTCATCAAAGATACTGGCAGATGATAAATACTTATCATAAGTCTCCATCCTTCTCTGGAACTTGCTTTCACATGCCATCTAGCTCTCCAAATAATCAAACTCTCATGTGCTCTTCTAAAATTGATCTCTTCAAATGATCACACAATCTGACTGGTCAGTTGTACAGAACTGCTTCCTTCAACTCTCCATGCTCTAAGCTCCTTCTGTTAAATGTGATGTTTGTTTTAAATAGAACAGTAGAGTCTTTCTAGAATAGAAGGTATTCACATGTCTCATTCCATCACCTATCCCAAAAGTAAGGCAATTAGGGCTTATTTCTGAACAGTGGGTGGATCCATGTAAGCACTGGCGGCCCGTAAATGCAGGGCGCAGGGGCGCCACCCCCTATCCATATGTCCTGCCCCATAATCTACATGCATTTTTTTGTTTGTTTGTTTTTTGAAGACTCAGACTTTTGAAGACCTCAGACTCTAATAGGCTTCAAAAAAGGGTGGGCTCGGGTGCAGAGCACTGCGTCCCGAGCCCACCTAGTTATGTGACAATAGCGAATGTATATTCGCTATTGTCTTCCTGATTCAACTCCCAGCCAATCAGGAAGCGGGTCAATTGGCCGAAAGGAGAACCGATCCTATTGGCCGCCTAAAGCTCTGTACACACGATCGGTTTTACCAATGAAAACAGTCCGATGGACTTTTTTCATTGGACAAACCGATCGTGTATGGGCCCCATCAGTCTTTTTTCCATCGGTGAGAAAAAATAGAACATGTTTTAAATTTATCCGATGGAAAAAAAAACTATAGCAAATTCCGATCGTCTGTGTGGAACTCCATCGGAGAAAAAACCCACGCATGCTCAGAGTCAAGTCGCCGCATGCTCAGAAACATTGAACTTAATTTTTCTCAGCTCGTCGGAGTGTTTTATGTCACGGCGTTTGGGACGGTCATATTTTTGACTGATGGTGTGTAGGCAAGACTGATGGAAGTCAGCTCCATCGGAAATCCGATGGAAAAATCCATCGGATTTTATACCATCGGAAAAATGATCGTGTGTACAGGGCTTAAGAGGAGAAGGGAGGAGGAGGGAGGAGATGCACGGCGGAAGCCGCCGTGATGCAGAGGAGGAGGAGAGGCAGGGGAAGCTGCCTCTCCCATCGCTCGGAGAAAGTGCTGCCCGATAGATGGGGTAAGTGCAGGGCTAGTGACCGACTGACCGGGGGGTGGGAGACCTGACTGATCAACCGGGGGGCGTGCATTGTTGTTTGCCACCCCCCCCAAAAAATATACCACCAGCCGCCACTGCATGTGGTGTAAGTGATTTCCTTATGCCCAAATTGGAAAACTACACATTCAAACCACCTGTGTACACTGCAGATACAGCCTAATACTATAAAGACATTTATTCATAAAGACATGTATTATTTATGAGGAATAGTTATAACTCGGCTGAATAGTAATATATGATAAACGGTTCTTAACAAAATGTAATAAGTAATTGGAAACAAAAAAAAAAAAAATGTTTTGCCTTCCACTGGAAAAATTGAACATAGTGGATTTTCTTCTGCTTACAACCTAAATTGTTACATATTTTTTATTCTATTACCAGGTGGCTTATCACAATAACGTAACCTATATTGTACTGACAGTTTTTCCAAATTTTAAATTCATAAAAATTCTATTTTTCTTGTTGCTATTTTTTATATATTGTGTTACTACGTTTGGAAATATTTTCATTGTGGTTTTATATCATCTGAGTAAAATACTTCAGTCTCCCATGTACCTCTTCATCACCCAACTATCATTGTTTGATATAATTCTGTCTACAGATATTCTTCCCAATCTTCTTTATATCGTCTTACATGATGGATGTACCATGTCTTTTGCTGGATGTATCATCCAGTTCACCTTCTTTTCACATGCTGAGACCTCAGAGTGTTTTCTACTGACTGTGATGTCCTATGACCGGTATTTGGCCATCTGTAAGCCCCTACATTACAACTCTATAATGAACCAATCAACTTGCATTAAATTGGTGATTATCATATGGGTACTGAGCTTCAAAATGGGGTTGGTTAATTCTATATCTTTGTGCAGTCTATACTATTGTGGACCAAACATCATTCATCACTTCTTCTGTGACTATCTAAAAATACTTGAGCTTTCCTGCTCTGATACTACATGGATTCATATTCAGACCTATCTAGTAGGTCTCATTTGTGTCATAACACCTTTTATGATAATTGTTATATCATATATCTATATTGTTATAACCATCCTCAAAATTAAATCAAATACAGGAAGAAAGAAAGCCTTCACCACCTGCAGCTCTCACTTGACCGCAGTGTGCATTTTTTATGGGACACTAATTGCTGTATATTTGTTTCCAACAAAAGGACAACTAGATATTTTGAACAAGGTCCTAGCTCTCTTTTACACTGTAATTACTCCATTGCTTAATCCGATCATATACACGTTTAGGAACAAGGACTTTAAAAAAGCTGCTGAGAAAATAAAATCATACTTTTTTTAATTAAAAAAGGAAATGTGATTGATACAAAAAATATGAAATAAAGTCTTCTTAGCAATTAGACTTCTCTATGCTGGATTAATACAGTATATATATTGTGGGGATCACCTTTTCTCGGAATGAAGGTCAGCGTACAGGCAGTTTCTTTAAAATCTGGCGGGTTGCCAGCTTTATTTACAAGTGGTTTGCAAGTCATGAAAATAAACAAAAACAGTAAATCAAATCCTTGCCGTCCGGCGCTAAACTAAACAGTTGACTGCTCTCTATACAGTGCGGGGCTGGTCCCCGTCACCCACAAAACATGAGGTAAAGCAAACCTTTTTCAATCCAAACACACAGAGCTCCTCTCTCTCAGATTCCAGTCTGAGTCTCAGGCCAAAGCTATACTGTGCTTTCTTCGTGGTCATTTAAAGTCTACCTGAGTGTGGACTCAAGTGGACCAGAAAACCTGGACCGGAACCAAGCCTGCCACAGAGGCTGGAAAAACCCAGGCCGGATTCCGGTTCAGTCTCTTACAATGGAACGAATGCGAGGTGAAATATACTGATTATCGCAGACCTCACCTTGCATACCGTCACATAATCCTCCCCCTTTGCTCAAGCCCCTGCAGCTGAGCAATTGTCCCAAGCATACAGTGCATGCGGGAGAGAGCATCTGCATTGTTTTGGAGATTGCCTGGCCTATGCTCTACTGTGAACTTAAAGGGCTGTAATGCCAGGAACCATCTTGTCACGCGGGCATTTTTCTCCCTGTTGTCACACATTAACTTTAGGGGAGCATGGTCGGTGACCAGCTTGAATGACCTCCCCAACAAGTAATACCTCAGGGAGTCGAAGGCTTTTTCGCCAATGCCATAATGTGCTGCAGACAGAGACAGTGCCACCCATGCTAATGCCATAATGCATGTGCTGCAGACAGAGACAGTGCCATCCATGGCAATATCATAATGCATGTGCTTCAGAGACAGTGCCATCCATGCCAATGCCATAATGTGCTGCAGACAGAGACAGTACCATCCATGCCAATGCCATAATGCACGTTCCGCAGAGACAGTGTCACCCATGCCAATGCCATAAAGCATGTGCTGCAGACAGAGACAGTGCCATCCATGGCAATATCATAATGCATGTGCTTCAGAGACAGTGCCATCCATGCCAATGTCATAATGCAAGTGCTGCAGAGACAGTGCCATCCATGCCAATGCCATTATGTATGTGCTGCAGAGACAGTGCCCCCCATGCCAATGCCATATTAATATATGTGCTGCAGGGACAGTGCCATCCATGCCAATTCCATAATGTGTATGTGCTGCAGAGACAGTGCCTTCCATGCCAATGCCATAATGCATGTGCTGCAGACAGAGACTGTGCCACACATGCCAATGCCATATTAATGTATGTGCTGAAGGGACAGTGCCATCCATGCCAATTCCATAATGTGTATATGCCGCAGAGACAGTGCCACCCATGCCAATGCCATAATGCATGTGCTGCAGAGACAGTGCCACCCATGCCAATGCCATAATGCATGTGCTGCAGAGACAGTGCCACCCATGCCAATGCCATAGTAATGTATGTGCTGCAGAGACAGTGCCATCAATGCCAATGCCATAATGTGTATGTGCTGCAGACAGATATAGTGTGTGTATTATGTAGTAGATCCTGTCTGAATCACCCCAAGCAAGCACACACCTGTGTTAGGCACTGCTAGCCCACAAACCCCTTCCCCTCTGTTCCTTTGTTTCTGCTGCTGCCTGGACAAATGTCAGCTGAGGTGCTTCCTCCACCACCGCCACCACCACCATTCACCTCACAGCTTCTTCTCCAGTCTCGGGCTCAGTGGGGAGCAGATCTGAGCGTCGTGAGTGGAGGAAGATAAATCACTCTGCCAGGGAAAGCAATATGCAGGCCAGAACTTGAGAGCCAAGAACAACATCTAAAGCGGGCTTAAAATTGACATGCACCCAAAACAGAAGAAATAGTCCCTCCCACACACCTACCAGCACATCATTACAGAGGGGCCCAGAAAATGAAAAAACACACCCAGATCAGTTAGTAGGAGAGGAGGGGCGGGGTGGGCGGCGGACCGGTTGGAGAAATACTTTTTTTGTTTTATTCTGCACTCTGTTCAGATTGCCAATTGTACTGGCTTATCAGCGGACCTCACAGTACTGTCTGCCCTCATGTTGTAAACAATTACACAAACTATTGGTTTTATAAACATTTTGAATAAATAATAATGATAATAATATACTGCATAAATAATTTCACAAATATTTCTTTGGGCAGGATGCTCATTGCCAACATATGTGCATAAGCATATCCTTAGTGTCAGAAGCATACAAATGTGTTATACATTAAATAACATGGCAAAAGGTGTGAATTGTTGTAAAATCACTGGGATAAAGATGTTAAAACAGCATTTCTGGATTATAGGCCGGCATTATGCAACTAGAACAGTAACATAATGTCAGCCTATTGTGGTGGTTCCAGAATTTTCACACCCCCCATCCTGTTCTAACATCTGCTTTGATACAGTATGTAGTGACTGGATTAAGGTGTCTTTGCTATCTATGTGGAAATAAATTCTGAAATATGTTCATATTTTTCGTCAGAACTTAATTAGTGGCCTGGAAACATTACGAAACATCTCCAACATTACAAAACAAATCCAGTTGAATATCACTAGACAAAGTTGGTGGTACTAACAAATTAATAACTCATAGCAAAAAATTCTTCATTCCATATCTATATAAGAAATATATATTTTTTTTTTGATAGAGTAAATGACCAATATTTCCCTATGTAGTTTATGTTCAATTTGTTTAAAATGGGCAAAGACAATGGTAGAAAACAAGTGAGTGGATAAAATCTGTAAAAATACACATGACGTTCCCTACTGCTTTCAATTTAAGATAAATAAAGGGTGTGTGCCAGGAGAAACAGGAGTCTAAAAAAAGAATTTCTAAAAGATTATGAGCTATCAGGTAAATTAGCCATGCAAAAAAACAGCCAACCAAGGAGAAGTAAATGTATAAAAGGTTTTCAGATCCACTCACTAAATAACAGAGACCGATATTTCACTGTAAGTGGTATATTACATAGTAACGTAGGGGTAATTTACTATAGCGCCGCGGTGCTAATTACCGATAATTCCCGCGAATTTGCGCTAATTAGCGCGATTCATGGCAATTTGCGCTAATTAGCGCTAAAACGGTATTCACTATAGCGCTGGAGAGAAAATACTCCCAAAATCTAATTTACTATAGCTCCCAGAATCCAAATAGCGCCCAAATCCTTACTCTACTGAAAGCTGGAGAATTGCACATGGAAATAATGTTTAGAGCATGATATAATTGCCTAAATGGTACTGAAATATGCAGTATATTATTTAAAGATAATCTGATTTTAAACTGTGTGAAAAAGTGATTTCTACACTGAAATATCTTTAAAAGTCTGAGGCCTCGTACACACGACCGATTTTCTCTGCAAGAACCAGCAAGAAACTTGCTGGCAGAGAGGTCTTGCCGAGTAAATCGGTCGTGTGTACGCTGCTAGCGGGTTTCTCGTCGAGAAAACCGACAAGAAACCTCGACGAGAAAATAGAGAACCTGCTCTCTATTTTCTCGTCGAGATTCTCCTCGGCATGTTTCTCGACGAGAAAAGTGAGTGTGTGTACACTTACCTGTCCGCCCGGAAGCCCGCGCATGTTCGAAATGAATTTGACGCATGCGCGGTAGCTTCCTAGGCATACGTAGGGTATACCAAGATGGCGGCGACGGCATCGAATGTGACGAGCGCATGCTCGACGTAGTCGATGACGTCACCGCGTACACTCCTTTCAAAGAACCGCGGGTTCTTTGAAATGAGCGTGTGTACACTCGGCCGGGACAAGTTTCTTGTCCAAGAATCTCATCGAAAAAAACGACATGTTTTTTTCAACGAGAATCTCGGCCATGTGTACGAGGCCTCAGAAGTGAAAAATTCCTTGTTTTTTGGACAAATAGGTGCAACACAACTGAGCATGCTCAGACCCAAATTAACTCAAATTTTAACTCAAGTGTCTTTTTCACAAGAGTTATAGTAAATACCAAAAAGAGAGCTAATTAAAGAGCATTTTTTGGAAGTGAAAATCTGCTCTATTTTAGTCCAATGCAAGTTTTAGCCATTGATTCTAATGATACAATTGTAACTTTCACAAATAAATTATTTTAATGTTGAGATGAAATGTATCTTTCTCTGAAATAAATTTTCATTTGCAACAATGTTGCTTCTAATTAAAATATTTTGTTTTTAAGAATGTGGAATGTTTTGATGTTTTTATAAAATATATTTTTCTCTGTCACTTTCACTTGTTACTCTCCATCTCACAACAATCTTTACCCAAACTCACATAGGTGTCTTTACAAACCACAAACAATACCATTGCTGATGAAAATTTAAAATGAGTCACATTTTTTTGTGCTTTTTATTATTTCTAAATAATCATAATTTGAGCCCCAAAAATCTGATATGTGTTCCAACATCAGAAATCAAAATGTAATTCCCCAAAAATTTGAGGGTAATATCACTATTCTAAACTCACCCACAAAAAACACCAAATTTCACAGAATAAATCAAGAAGAATAACTCTTGAGTAATGTAATTCCATCACCTGTATGTCCAAAGAAATGCAGTATGTATGTGTATTTACGTGTAGGAGGAGTCCACATGTGGCAGCTCTGTGGCTTAGAGGTTAGAACTTCTGCTTAGCATTCCTTAGTGTCTGGGTTCAAATCCCAAACATGCTGCTTCATGTAGAGAAGTTGTCTCATCTCCCAGGTCTTAAAAATATGTCTAAATGTTGTATTTATGTGTAGGAGGGTTCCACCACCATTGTAAATCTTGCCAGATACAAAATTTAGCCAAAAGTATTGGGACACCTGCCTTTGCACACACATGAACTTTAATGGCAGCCCAGTCTTAGTCCGTAGGGTTAAAATTTGATTTGGCCCACCCTTTGCAGCTAGAACAGTTTCTTCTAGGAAGGCTGTCCACAAGATTTAGTGTGTCTATGGAGATGTTTGCTCATTCTTCCAGAAGTGCATTTGTGAGGCCAGGCACTAATGTTAGATGAGAAGGCCTGGCTTGCAGTCTCTGCTCTAACTCAGCCAAAGGGCGTTCTATCGGGTTGAGGTCAGGACTCTGTGCAGGCCAGTCAAATTTATCCACCCTAAACTCGCTCATCCATGTATTTATGGACCTTGCTTTGTGCACTGGTGTGCAGTCATGTTGGAACAGGAAGGGGCCATCCCCAAACTGTTCTCACAAAGTTGGGAGCATGAAATTGTTCAAAATGTCTTAGTATGCTGATGCCTTAAGAGTTCCCTTCACTGGAACTAAGGGGCCAAGCCCAACCCCTGAAAAACAACCCCACACCATAATACCCCTCCACCAAATGATTTGGACCAGTACACAAAGCAAGGTCCATAAAGACATGGATGAGTGAGTTCGGGGTGGAGGAACTTGACTGGCCTGGACAGAGTCCTGACCTCAACACAACAGAACACCTTGGGGATGAATTAGAGTAGAGACTGTAGGCCAGGCCTTCTCGTCCAACATCAGTGCCTGACCTCACAAATGCACTTGGAAGAATGGTCAAACATTCACATAGACACACTCCTAAACGTTGTGGCCAGCCTTCCCAGAAGAGTTGAAGCTGTTATAGCTGCAAAGGGTGGGCCAACTTAATATTGAGTCTTAGGGACTAAGACTAGGATGTCATTACAGTTCATGTGCGTTTAAAGGCAGGCGTCCCAATACTTAGGCCAATATATTGTATATTGCTTGGAGACACTGAACATGGCTATGGACTTAGGGCTGGTTCACACCACAGAGATGGAGAGAACATGTGTGAGGCTGCCTGGTGGCTAAGTGGGTAGCAAATCTATCTAGCAGCATTGGGGTTGCTTGTTCAATTCCCCAACATGCTAATGCTTGTGTTGAAGTTTATATGTTCTCCCTGTGTGGGTTTCTCACCACAATCCAAACACATGCTGCTATTTTATTTGTCTCCTGTCAAAATAGTCTCTAATGTAAAAAATTTAGTTTTGGACTTTAGATTGTATGCATACTAGCTCATTATGCCTTTCTTTTGCAGGGTTTTATAAAAAAAAATGTGTTTACTTCCTCTTTAATGCCTGAAATGCAAAACATTATTGTATAGAATTAAACATTAGTAAATGTATTTTCTCTGTAGGTATGTGCTCAGCTCTGTAGCATAGTGGTACTCCCTGCTGCCCTCAAAGGTTTAAGCCATGAATTCAAATCCTACTGACGGCAGCACCTCCTGAATGTGTGCATTTTACTCAGCAGCATATTTCTCCCATTGCTGTGTTCTTCGGTCGGTTACCTACTAATAAAAAAAAAGCCTCTCTTCTTCGGGTGACTTTATTGGATGGCCACAGAAGTCCGACACAGAAGAAGAACAGCTTTTTTTTTTTATTAGCGGGTAACCGACTGCGCGGAAGAACACAGCAGCAGGAAAAGACGGCGGTGGCAGGAGAGACAGCTCGGGAAGAAGAAACATCACACACACTAGTAGATGTTTGTGCTACGCCCAATAGGTTAGTGGTCAGCACTTCTACCTTGAAAAACTCAGGCTTTGAAGCACTCCTGGGTTCAAATCCCACAGAGAGATACTAAAAGATTGTATTGGTGAAAAAAAGGCAAATGCCTATTAGCCAAAGCAGCATATGCTGAAAATAGGTGAATGCCAATTAGCCAATGCACTTTTATTCAATAATATTATGGTGTGGACTTCCAAACATCACACACTAGCTAACGGGCAGTTTACATTTCTTTGTTTGTTTGTTTTAATTTGCTTGTTCAAATAATAAACATAGCTGTTGGATGGTAGGTTGGCTGGTATTTGAACTTGTACCATGAGAGCTGTGGAGACATCTGAGCAGACCACTAAGCCATTGTGCTAAGTACAAGACCTGCATAATAGTGTAGTATGATTAAAGAATGAACATAAATAATTACCGCTTTATAGCCACCTAAATGAAAAAAAAAAACATGAAAAAAACAACATACAACAAATGGGTAACCTAAATGTTTAATACATGTAACTTTACATAATAGCAGACATTACTATGTAATAATCCTTCATAACTGCATTTGTTAGCAAAAGAAGGAAAAAAACTAGGAATACTAATTGCAATATACATCAATAGATAGAGCACATCTCATATAAAAAAAATTCTTTCACATACATGGATCATGGTTACAGTGCAGTGCTATATAAAAACTTAGTGGAAATTGGCATTTGCACGTACACGGATTCGCTAATTAGCGTTGATTTCATATTTACTAACACTTGTTTGCTGCTATTGGCGCTCTTTTTCATTCGCAAATTCGCGCATTGAATTTTTAATTGGCTAAAATTGGAGCTATTATTTGCGATAGTGCTCAGTACTTCCTGGAGTTATAGTAAATCAGCCCCAAGATCTCCATCTCCTTCCCTGTCAGAACGACGATCTACCTTGTTTACATAGGCAGGTCGCTGTTCTGCCTCTGTGGGGAACGATCATGGGTGGCCAGCTGACATTGGGTTCGGTGGACATCGGGTGTGGTGGACCCGCTGATTGGCTCCCCGCACGTGTTCCTCCAGTATCTATTGCATGAAACGACAAACAGGTATGTCGTTTTGACCAATAGAGCCACCCTGCTGCAGTACATCCACGGTGGGTAATCTTTAAGTGGTTATCCTCTTCCCTGCCAGTGTCATTAGTACAGTGACAGTGGATTTTTTTAGCATTGATCACTGTATAAGTGTCACTGGTCTCCAAAAAGTGTTAAAAGTGTCAGTTAGTGTCGCAATATCGCAATAACGCAATATCAAAGTCCCACTGATCGCCGTCATTACTAATAAAAATAAATTGATTAAAATATCCCATAGTTCATAGACCCTATAACTTTTGCGCAAACCAATCAATATACGCTTATTGGGATTTTTTTTACCAAAAACATGTAGCAGAATACATATTGGCCTAAACTGATGAAAATAATCAATTTTTTTATTTTTTTTATTGGATATGTCTTATAGTAGAAGGTTGTTTTTTTTTTTTTTTTTTAAATTGGCGGTCTTTTTTTGTTTATAGCGCAAAAAATAAAAACTGCAGAGGTGATCAATTACCACCAAAAGAAAAATGTATTTGTAGGAGAAAAAAAGAACATACATTTTATTTTGGTACAGAATAGCATGACCGTGCAACTTTCACTTACAGTAACACAGTGCCATATTGTAAATAATGGCCTGGTCAGGAAGGGGGGTAAATCTTCTGGAGGGCAAGTGGTAAAGATGTATCTGCTACCTATGTGGATATAAATTCTGGGGTGTACTCATATCACTCCTCAGAACTGACTGGCTTGGAAACACTACAAAACATCTTTGACATTACAGAACAAGTCCAGTTGAATATTGCTAACTAATATTAGCTTTACTATGACCTTTCACAGACAATGGTGATAGTACTAACAAACTGATAACCAATAGCAAATAATCCTATATTTCATATCTATAGAAGAAATACAAATATTAAAATATGATACAGTAAATGGCCAATATTGCTCTTGTAGTTTATGTTCCTCTTGGCAGGCTCTATTGATTTTTCTTTTTCTCTTTTTGTGTACCAGATACATAGCTATATATGAGTTTTTTTCATATACTTTGCAGCCTGATCACAATGGTGTGAGTTGGCAAGCATCTTGCAATTAGGGATGTGCCGAATACCCCCCCGCCGGTTCGGTCCGCAGCAGAACATGCGAACAGGCAATAAATTTGTTCGAGCACGCGGACACCGTTAAAGTCTATGGGACACGAACATGAAAAATCGAAAGTGCTCATTTTAAGGCTTATATGCAAGTTATTGTCATAAAAAGTGTTTGGGGGCCCGGGTCCTGCCCCAGGGGACATGTATCAATGCCATTTTTTTTTTTTTTAAATGGCAATTTTTTCGGGAGCAGTGATTTTAATAATGCTTCAAGTGAAACAATAAAAGTGAAATATTCATTTCAATTTCGTACCTGGGGGGTGTCTATAGTATGCCTGTAATGTGGCGTGTTTTTCCCGTGTTTAGAACAGTCCCACAGCAAAATGACATTTGTAAAGGAAAAAAAGGCATTTAAAACTGATTGCGGCTGTAATGTATTGTTGGGTCCCGGCAATACAGATAAAACTAATTAAAATAAACGGCATGGGTTCCCCTCCCAGTCCGTTACCAGGCCCTTTGGGTCTGGTATGAACATTAAGGGGATCCCCGAACCAAAAT
Source organism: Rana muscosa (assembly GCA_029206835.1). Lineage (NCBI taxonomy): Eukaryota > Metazoa > Chordata > Amphibia > Anura > Ranidae > Rana > Rana muscosa. The sequence goes on along the minus strand of CM055118.1, from coordinate 360,004,478 downwards.
AAAAAAAATTGCGTGGGGGTCCCCCCAAAATCATTAACCAGGCCCTTCAGGTCTGTTATGGATATTAAGGGGAACTCTACGCCAAAGTAAAAAAAAAATGGCGTAGGGGTCGACCCAAAAATCCATACCAGACCCTTATCCGAGCACGCAACCTGGCAGGCCGCAGGAAAAGAGGGGGACGAGAGAGCACCCCCCTCCTGAACTGTACCAGGCCACATGCCCTCAACATGGAGGATGGGTGCTTCGGGGCAGGGGGGGCGTTATTAAAAAAAATGTCTAGCGATGTCCAGCTTCTATCCCAACGCCGCCGATAAAAAACCCGCCGCCACAGATCAGATTCGCCTCCATGGGAGGCGGCCGCGGAATGGCGCTGCTCCCGCTGTGACAGCTCTTATATAGCTGAGGGCGGGGCCACCCTGTGACGTGAACAGGGCCACCCGTGGCATCAGAGGGGGTGGGGTTCCCCCATGGCATCATAGGGGGCGGGGTCACCTGTACATGTCACAGGGTGGCCCCGTCCTCAGCTATATAAGAGCTGTTACAGCGGGAGCAGCGTCATTTGGCGGCCACCTCCCATGGAGGCGGATCTGATCTGTGGCGGCGGGTTATTTTTTCGGCAGCGGCGGGATTGAAGATGGGCATCGATGGACCTTTTTTTTTTTAATAAAGGACTTGTCCCAAGCTGTCCGCTGTCTTTTTTTACCATTTTTGACACTTTTTTTTGATGAAATGGTAGGGATACAATGTACCCCGTTACAAATTCACATAGGGGGGTGGGATATGGGGGTCCAGATTCTGATAAGCCCCCCACTCGCAGACCCCCACAACCACCAGGCAAGGGTTGTGGGGATGAGTCCTTTGTCCCCATCAACATGAGGACAAGGTGCTTTGAGGTGGGGGGGGTGCAGAGCCCCCCCTGCCCCAAAGCACCCATCCCCCCATGTTGAGGGTATGTGGTCTGGTACGGTTCAGGAGGGGGGCGCTCTCTCTTTTCCTGCGGCCTGCCAGGTTGCGTGCTCGGATAAGGGTCTTGTATGGATTTTTGGGGGAAACCCTACGCCATTTTGTTTTTTAAATTTGATGCGGGGTTCCCCTTAAAATCCATACCAGACCTGAAGGGCCCGGTTAATGATTTTGGGGGGACCCCCACGCAATGTCTTCTTTATTTTGGTTCGGGGTTCCCCTTAATGTTCATACTAGACCCATAAGGGCCTGGTAATGGACTTGGGGGGGACCCATGCTGTTTTTTTCAATGAGTTTTTTATAATAAAGATTGCCTCTACAGTAAATATTGAAGTAGGGGGGGTGCCATCATCCTGAATTGAATTAATAGAAGGTTGGTGGGGATATATACAGGGATAACTCCTAACTCCCTAATCACCCGTAGGATGTTGGGACTGTTGCGGCACCCAGACAAAGCATAGATATAAAATTTAAAACATTTTATTTAGAACAATGTTTACAAAAAATCGAACAATTGATATGAAGATACATAATACATTACACATAACAAAAAAAGGAAAAGTTTTTGTTACAAACTCCACAGGTGTGCGGAGGAATTGTACTGGTGTAGTTGACAATACCCCGACATGTTTCGCGGTATAGACCGCTTCTTCAGGAGGTGTCAAACAGTACAATCTAAAAGATAATCATAGACTAGTGTAAATACAATATCACAATTGTTATTAGTGTATGGCAAAAAAAAAAATGCCATACACTAATATCAATTGTGATATTGTATTTACACTAGTCTATGATTATCTTTTAGATTGTACTGTTTGATGCCTCCTGAAGAACAACAGTCCCAACATCCTACGGGTGATTAGGGAGTTAGGAGTTATCCCTGTATATATCCCCACCAACCTTCTATTAATGAGTTTTTTATGTACCATATTTTCTGGCGTATAAGACTACATTTTACACTTAAAAAAAATGGCCCAAAATTTGGGGGTCGTCTTATACGCCGGGTATAGAATGCTGCCTGATGGATGTCAGCCCCCTGGATGCCCGCTGGATGTCCGATAATACTATATGTGGCTTTAGCCACATACAGTGTTCGCCGCTGAGCCAATCCCGACGAGCGATGAATTCTATTAATGAATACAGAGCCTGCTCGGATTGGAGTAACAACCTTTGCCAATCCGAGCAGGCTACATATAGTAGCCTGCTCGGATTGGTTTTGAGAGAGAGAGAGAGAGGCACTGGCTGATGATGCTACAGCCTCTGCCAATCCAAGCAGGCTTTGTATGATCTCCCACTGATCTCCCACTACTATACATCCTGCTGCTTGCCTTTGAGGTCCCAGGCACCCAAGAGGAACAGGTGAATCTGGGACATAGGACAGGGTGGTGGTTGTATTACCAGTGAATTTTTATACATTTATTAAATGCATTTTGGTGGATAATTCCCATAAAATGTAACCCAAAAGTGGCATAGGTTTGGTTAGTGAAAATTCCACTTTCCAGAGGTGTGGCATTCAAGAGATCTCTGTCTTTGTTATTAATGTTTGATTTACTGTATGACATATCACAGCATGGCGGATGAGTAGCTAGAATCTTTGCTTTGTGTTTTTTAATGTTTCTAATGTTTTTTTTTTAAATGGTGTTGCCTCAGAAGGGGGGGTAGTCTTATATGGCGGGTATAGCCCAAAACCTGTTTTCACTGGAAAAATAGGGGGTCGTCTTATATGCCCAGTCGCCTTATACGCCGGCAAATACAGTATATTGCCGGGACCCGACAGGTCATTACAGCCGCGATCAGTTTTAAATGACTTTTTTTCCTTTAGAAATGTCATTTTGCTATGGGACTGTTCTAAACACGGGAAAAATGCGCCACTTTACAGGCATACTATAGTCACCCGCAGGTACAAAATTTAAAGGAATATTTCACTTTTAATGTTTCACTTTAAGCATTATTAAAATCACTGCTCCCAAAAAAACTGCAGTTTTTAAAACTTTTTTGCATTGATACATGTCCCCTGGGGCAGGACCCGGGTCCCCAAACACTTTTTATGACAGTAACTTGCAAATAAGGCTTTAAAATTAGCACTTTTGATTTTTATGTTAATCTCCATAGACTTTTAAATGGTGTTCAATGGCTTTCGAATTTGCCACCAACACCCCATAATGTTTGTTTTTCAATGAACGGGCGAACACCCGATGTTCGAGTCGAACTTATGTTCGACCCGAACATCAAGCTCATCCCTACTTGCAATTAACCATAAGTTGAATACATTACAGTATACTTTTTATACAATATATATATATATATATATAATTTTAATTTTTTTTAAAGATATTTTTTTCTCTCCCTCTTTATTCATTCATGTTCCTTATCTCCAGATACTCCCCTGTGCCTCTCCTGAAGAAGTGAGAGTTGTCTCACAAAACTCGTCAATATTAGTTGCACAGTTGCTCCAGATTGATGGTGGTATCTTTATGACATTTGTAGGTCCTATCAAAAAGTTTTTTTTTTCATGTGATACACTATTTATACATTGTTTATTAACTAGTTATATAGTATGATAGTATGTGGTTTTTAAATGTATGTGAATACATTTTTCATATTTTGTTATATATTTTGTTTGAGGTGTTTCTTTAAAAGTCCCGTGGGCTAAATATTTTTTGTTGTGTGCAAGTCCAGTTGAATGTCATTATTTCTAGCTTTACCATGACGTGGATCAATGAAAATCCTCAATGACAATGCTGGTGGTACTAACAAACTGATAACCCATAGTAAAGAATCCTACATTCCATATCTATATAATAAATATAAATAATAAAATATGACAACCAATATTGTCCTTGTAGTTGAGGAATGCAATTTGTTTAAAATGTACAGAGACAATGGTAGAAAATAGTTGAGTGGATAAAAGCTGTAACAATAAAGATAGAGTTCCCTACTGCTTTCAAATTAAAATTAATAAAAGGGTGTGTATCAGGAGAAATCCAGTCTAAAAAAAAAAAAAATCCTAAAAGATTATTAGCTATCAGATAAATTAGCAATGTAAAAAAACAGCCAACCAAGGAGGAGTAAATGTATAAAAGGGTTTCATATCAACTCAGTAAAGAACAGAGACTAATAATTCCCTGTAAGTGGTATTTCTTGTTCATACATCACGGGACACAGAGCGGCATAGTCATTACTATGTGGGTTATATAGAATTACCTTCAGGTGCTGGCACTGGCAACTTCCAAAACAGGAAGTACCCTCCCCTATATAAGCCCCTCCCATCCAGGAGTACCTCAGTTTTTTGCTAGTGTCTAAGGTGTTGGCCAAGGTTAACATGTATTCATCTGGGCTTGTGTACAGGTTCTCTGGGCCTTAGCAAGCTATTCCGGATCCGACCAAAAAAGCTTCATAGCTAAACGGTCGGTACCCGGGCCTTGCAGAGAAGAGCAGGGTTTTGCCTGTAATGCCTCTCTTAGGAGGGCTGGACCCTGGGATCCAGAGCCCTGGTCATACCCAAAACCAAGAGGCTATCTGTGCAGGGTGCTATACAGGTCCAGGGGAGTGGAATCCTTGGGAACCCGGTCCCTGAAGGTCTAGTACAATGCCTGCCGTGAGAGGTGAAGTTTGGGCTTCTGTGGACCAAACAAAGTCCTGCGGCGGGAAAAGGTAAGTGGGGGCCCCTCAGGATCTTGGTTCTATTGAGGGGACCCCCAAGCCTAATATGTCTTTCTGCCTGTTACCTAAAGGCATTCCCGCTAATAGCTGTATATGCCTAAGAAATCCTAGAAATGTCTTTTCATAAAGGAAGTTTTAAAAAAAAAAAAAAAAAAACTGTAAACCTGGAAATGTTTTTCATAAAGGAGGTTTTAAAAAAAAAAAAAGACAAAAGTGCGGTACCTGTGTTTGTCCACTAGAGGCCGCTGTGGAACGTCTTTTTTTCTTGGGACTATTCCTTCCATGGTGAAAGTACAGGCAGATGAGTGAGCTCTCTATCAGGGAAGCTGCATTCCTCTGTCATGCTGCCAAGTAGTTTCCTTCCATCCCCGAGTCCTGGTGAAACAGGGACCCTGGCTCCTCTCCCTACATGGCGCCAAGAGCGCACACGTGCACGCGAGCACGCGCGCACACATTTTCTTTTTATAGATTTAGCATCAAAAAAGGGGGCGGAGCCTGGCGGATGACGCGCTCTGTGCGCCTAGCGCTTCTGCGCATGTGCGAGCGTCCCAGCAAGATAAAAGGACTCAGTCCACGCTGCTTGCTATGGACACAGAGCATGAAAAGGAGCTGGTAGCATGGTATAGGGGCTTACAGCGGGCGGTTGATACAGGCATCCCCAGAAAGACGCATTAGTAGACACCCACTGATGTACATAGCAGCAAATTGCATTAGACTATTTCAGTAAAGGGGTGTATTGTGGCTGGAATACCTCAGCTTTGAACTAAGGAATATGCCGCCTAAAAAACTCTGAGATATACCTCTCAGGAAGTGTAGGGGGTCTCCATCGGGCTCTGAGGATCTGGAGCAGTCATCTGCACCTTCCTCCCCTGAGAAATCAGAGGTTAATACCCATAAGGAACCCCCGGGAGTGCCAGGTACTGCGGCTGTCCTCAGTCCACCTGCTCCTGCATATATAACAGAGGAGGTTTTTGCCTCAACTCTGGAGGGATTGGAGCAGAGATTGGCAGCATTGATCGCTTCTTCTCTACAGGAAAGAAAGCGCGCCAGATCTCCATCACCTCCATTAGAGTGCCTGTTGGCAGAGCAACAGTCCCTGCAAGGAACTGACCTACCTGAAGGGGATCAGGAGGAGGTTAACTCTGTTTTTGAGGAATCGACAGTAGATGAACCATTTTCAGCATCACAGACTGAAAGATTGTGGGTCCAGACCCTAACTGACATGGTTCGATCTGCATTTAAAATGCCTCTTGTTGAACCATCAACTACTGCTGTCTCCTCATTGGGGTCGCTAAAAGCTCCCCAGGTAAATTGCTCCTTTCCAATACATCCATTATTGGAAGGACTTATATACCAGGACTGGGAACATCCTTATAAACTATTTGTTCCGCCTAAGAAATTTCCGGTGATCTATCCCATGGAGGAAAAGTTCACCCAGAGATGAAATGTTCCTACGGTGGATGCAGCCATCTCTTCTGTGAACAAATCACTGACATGCCCAGTAGATAATGTTCAAATGTTCAAAGATCCAGTAGATAAAAAATTGGAATCTTTATTAAAATCTGCTTTTTCCACAGCAGGGGCTGTTACACAGCCAGCAGTGGCAGCTATTGGGGTCTGCCAAGCTTTAAAGGATCAGATGAAAATGGTCCTGAGGGATTTGCCAGACCAGCAGGCCCAGGCTCTGGCTGATCTGCCTAGAGCATTATGCTTTGCAGTTGACCCCATCAAGGATTCCATCCATCAGGCCTCCCGCCTCACGCTGTCTTTGGTACATATGCGTAGGCTTCTGTGGCTCAAGAACTGGTCTGCTGAAGCTCCCTGTAAGAAGCTCTTAGTTAGCTTCCCATTTCATGGGGAACGCCTTTTTGGCGAAGACCTGGATAAGTATATCCAGAAGATTTCCAGTGGTAAAAGTACTCTCTTACCGAGTAAAAAGAGGTCTAGGGGTCCATCTTTTAAGAGGACTACCTCTCCTATCCCTGGAACGTCTGCTACTAAGCAGTTCCGACGGCCTCCTCGGTCAAACTCAGGGGGTAAAAATCAGGGACAGTCACAGGGTAATAAGAAACCCTGGATCCGAAGGGGTACTAAACCAGCCTCCAAGTCAAGCCTATGAAGGGCTGCCCCCACTCAAACGGGTGGGGGGAAGACTTCAGTTGTTCGCAGAGACCTGGCGGGAGACGATCAAAGACAGATGGGTGCTCTCCGCAGTAACTCTGGGATACAAGTTGGAGTTAAAAGAGTCTCCTCCTTCCCATTTTATGTGGTCAGGCATGCCAAAAGACCCTCTGAAAAGAGGGTCTCTCCTATTGGCGTTAGAACAACTATTGCTCCAAGGAGTAATTATGGAGGTTCCTATGGAAAAGTGGGGGTTGGGTTTCTACTCAAACCTTTTCACAGTCCCGAAACCAAACGGGGACATAAGACCCATATTGGACCTAAAGAGTCTAAACAAATTTCTAAACGTCCGGTCTTTCCGGATGGAGTCGATCCGATCGGTCACCGCTGCCCTACAGGGGGAGGAATGGTTAGCCTCGATCGACATCAAAGATGCTTACTTGCATGTTCCCATCTTCCAGGTCATCAAAAATTTCTACGCTTTGCAGTAGAAGGGCGCCATTTTCAGTTCAGAGCCTTATCATTCGGTCTGGCCACAGCACCACGAGTGTTCACAAAAATTCTGGCCCCACTGTTGGCCGATCTAAGAACACGAGGTGTAACGATAATGGCATACCTAGACGACCTGTTGTTGATGGACCACTCAGTTGCCAAACTAGAAGTGGTAATTGTCGATACAATCAAGTATCTGGAATCTCACGGTTGGGTCATCAACCTGGACAAGTCAGCCCTACAGCCAGTGAAAAACCTGGTAAATCTAGGGCTACGGCTGGATTCAGACCAGAGGAAGATTTTCTTACCTCTAGACAAGGTATCCTCTTTGAGGGCCTTGGTCCGTCTGCTTTGTGCAAAAAGACAGCCGTCCATACGCCTGTGCATGAGGCTGCTAGGAAAGATGGTAGCATCATTCGAAGCTGTGCCATACGCCCAATTCCACTCAAGGAATTTACAGAGGGCCATATTGTCAGCCTGGAACGGAAAAATTCAGGCTCTAGACTTCCCGATGGCTTTGTCCCCTTCCGTTCGGAAGAGTCTCTGCTGGTGGTTGATCCCCCAGAATCTCCAGAAGGGAAAACCCTTCAGTCCGATATCCTGGAAGGTGGTCACTACAGATGCCAGCCTTATAGGCTGGGGGGCAGTACTGGAGCAATGGTCTCTCCAGGGCAGATGGTCAAATGTAGTAAAAACCCTGCCCATCAATCTCTTAGAGATACGAGCAGCCCGGTATGCCCTAGTAGCCTGGACATCCAGACTCCAAGGGTCCCCTGTCAGAATTCAATCAGACAATGCCACAGCAGTGGCATATATCAATCATCAGGGAGGCACCAGGAGTCGTGCAGCCCAGAGGGAAGTAAGTCACATCCTGGAATGGGCAGAAAAGCATGTCCCATGTATATCAGCTGTCTTCATTCCAGGGGTGGAGAATTGGAAGGCGGACTTTCTGAGTCGCCAACAGTTATGCCCAGGGGAATGGTCCCTTCATCCCGAGGTCTTCCGAGCAATATGTCAGCGGTGGGGAACACCGGATGTAGATCTGCTAGCATCCAGATTCAACGCAAAGGTGGACAGATTTGTCTCCTGGACAAGGGATCCCCTCGCTTGCGGCTCGGATGCTCTGGTGTTCCCTTGGGATCAGTTCAGACTGATATATGCATTCCCTCCGCTACAATTGTTGCCTCGACTCCTTCGCAGAGTCAGGTTAGAAAAGAAGCCGGTGATCCTGGTGGCTCCAGCGTGGCCCCGAAGGGCCTGGTACGCGGAGATCATCAAAATGTCTGTGGGGAGTCCTTGGACCCTTCCACGTCGTCCGGACCTGCTTTCGCAAGGACCGATATACCACCCTTCCTTACTAACTCTAAGTTTAACGGCCTGGCTATTGAATCCCACATCCTAAAGAAGAGAGGTCTCTCTAACTCTGTGGTATCAACTATAATCAATGCCAGGAAGCCTGTATCCAGGCATATCTACTATAGAGTTTGGAAGGCGTACATCACTTGGTGCGAGGCCAGAAAATGGCATCCACGTAAGTGGCAGAATTCTGGACTTCCTACAGTGGGCTGTAGACAGGAAGTTTGCCTTAAGTACTATCAGGGGTCAGGTTTCGGCCTTATCAATACTATTTCAAAGGCCCCTGGCTATGCATTCACTTGTCAAATCCTTTATGCAAGGGGTGACTCGTATTATTCCACCGATTAAAGCTCCCATATGCCCATGGGATCTAAATTTGGTTCTGTCGGTTCTGCAGAAGCAGCCATTTGAACCTTTGCGGCACATTTCCTTGGTTCTACTCACCAGGAAATTGATATTTTTAGTAGCCATATGCTCGGCTAGAAGAGTGTCGGAATTAGCCGCCATGTCCTGTAAGGAGCCATATCTGGTTATTCATAAGGACAGAGTAGTATTACGCCCTCACCCAGCCTTTCTTCCTAAGGTGGTATCGAGGTTTCACTTGAACCAGGATGTGGTTCTTCCTTCTTTTTTCCCCAAACCAAGCTCGGTAGAGGAAAAGTTATTGCATTCTTTGGATGTAGTAAGAGCAGTTAAAACTTATCTAAAAGCCACTGCTCAGATTCGTAGAACGGATTCTTTGTTTGTTCTGCCGGAAGGCCCCAGAAAGGGGCAGGCAGCATCAAAATCTACTTTAGCCAAGTGGATTCGACAGGTCATAATACAAGCCTATGGCTTGAGAAGTAGACCGCCTCCGTTCAAAGTTAGGGCGCACTCCATGAGAGCAGTTGGAACTTCATGGGCAGTGCATCACCAGGTCTCCCTGGCTCAAATTTGTAAGGCCGCAACATGGTCTTCAGTACACACGTTTACTAGGTTCTACCAGGTGGACGTTAGAAGTCAGGAGGATGTCGCCTCCTGACTCCTGGGCGCAGTGTGTTGCAGGCCGCAAAAGATCCTCATGCCTGATGGCGCCCAGCTTATGTATGGTGTATCCCCCCCCTCATTTGGCATTGCTTTGGGACGTCCCACATAGTAATGACTATGCCGCTCTGTGTCCCGTGATGTATGAACAAGAAAATAGGATTTTTAAAACAGCTTACCTGTAAAATCCTTTTCTTGGAGTACATCACGGGACACAGAGCTCCCACCCCTCTTTTGGGGACACGTATTGCTTTGCTACAAAACTGAGGTACTCCCAGATGGGAGGGGCTTATATAGGGGAGGGTACTTCCTGTTTTGGAAGTTGCCAGTGCCAGCACCTGAAGGTAATTCTATATAACCCACATAGTAATGACTATGCCGCTCTGTGTCCCGTGATGTACTCCAAGAAAAGGATTTTACAGGTAAGCTGTTTTAAAAATCCTATTATTATTTCCCTTTCAATATTTAATGGCTGATCCGACATTGTTTGCCGGGGATTTTCAAACTCAACTATCACATCGAGACGTCAACCCAAAAAATGTGCATGGATTTGAGGTGCAGTATGTAACAATTGTTTGAAGTTAAATTAAAACACAGACATGTCATATAATTCCTGTTTTGTGTTTCCATACAGATGAAGAACCGTAGAAGTGTAATGAGATGTATAACATTATATGTGCTTCAGAGCCTCTCTCCACCACCCAATTCCAATTTCTATACCATAATTTGCAACTCAACTCAACTAATGCCAAAAAAGATTGCCTTATACGTTTGAAATCTGAGCTTTCCCGGTTCTGTGTGTAATGTTATAATATTCCTTACTTTTTGTGCCTATACTATTACTTGCCAATGTCTAATTATCTAACCTATCTGCTGTATTTTCTTCCTTCCTTTACCAAAAATAACATGTCTTTTTGTATTTATTGTCTTTTTTTATGCTTAGGAATAAAAACTAATTATTTAAAAGTATGTTTGAGTTTAAGTCAAGTAAACTTGAAATATTGCACACTAATAATTTATACTTATTTTTTATTTTTTTTGCGATACGGCACTGCGTTACTTTAACTGACCATTGCGCGGTCGTGCGACGCTGTACCCAAATAAATGTACTTTTTACCCCACAAATAGAGCTTTCTTTTGGTGGTATTTGATCACCTCTGCGGGTTTTTATTTTTTGTGCTATAAACAAAAAAAGATTGACTATATTGGAAGAAAAAAAAAAAATTACTTTCTGCTATAATACACTTCCAATTAAAAAAAAATTAAAAAGATCAAATTTCTTTATCAATTTAAGCCAATATGTTTTCAGCTACATATTTTTGGTAAAAAAAATCCCAATAAGTGTATGTTGATTGGTGTACGCAAAAGTTATAGTGTCAACAAGGGATGGGATATTTTTATAAAATCTATATTTTATTTTTTTACTAGTAATATCGGTGATCAACAATTTTTAGCGGGACTTCGACATTCTGGCGGACAAATTGGACACCTAACTGACACTTTGACACTTTGTTAGGGAACAGGGACATTATTACAGTGATCAGTGCTAAAAATATGCACTGTTACTGTACTAATGACACTGGCAGGGAAGGGGTAACACCATCCACGATAAAAGGGTTAAGTGTCCCTAGGAGGTGCTTTCTAATCATGTGGGGGATTGTTTGACTAGAGAAAGAAAGAGATCCGTGTTCCTGCTTAGCAGAAACACAAGATCTCTCTCTTTCCCTCTGACGGAACAGCGATCTGCCTTGTTTACACTGGCAGATCGCCGTTCTGCCTCTTCCAGGAATGATCGTAGGTGGACGTCAGACGTCGGGATTGCAGGACCCGCTGATTGGCTGCCCCTCTGGCCAATCAGCGTGCGATCGCGCCTCTGGCAGTACGTACGCGCCCCGCAGAGCTACTGCATGAAACGACATACAGGTACATCGTTTTGCGCAGCCGGGCCGCCTTGCCGCAACTGGAACAGGTTAATGACCCATTGAAATGTATTTTTAAATCGGTGAAATGCTTTCCAGTCATATGCAAAATAAAAACGGTGAAGTATCGACTGGTTTCCATTGAAAAGAAGCCACAAACTATATAGAAACACTTTTCCCCGCCTGCCAGTATGCTGCAGAGAAGGAACTGACTATCTGTGTGGAAACCCTTGTCTCTCTGCAGAGGTCTAACATGGCCTATAGCTCCACATTCAACAAAAATCATTCTATTTGCTGGCTAAGAAGTATTAGCTCTCACTGTCTGGGGTTGTACCAGACTTCTTTAGAGAGTCCATAAATTCCAAGCATAAGGCAAAGATTTTTGTCTACTGCATGCTGTCAGGGGACATACTTTTCTACTCTGACTTTCTAAAGAATATGAACTGTAAGATTTAGAAAAACCTTTGCTTTGATACATATGTGACTGTATTTAGATGATTTATACTAATGTCAATTTGGTGGGTACCTAGGCTGTTTGCAGCTTATGTTCTGATTGCTATTGTTGTCTGCATTCTTTGTGTTTCCCCTATCCTAGGGCATTGTTTGCTTTTGCCTGCTGCATTGCAAAATATACAATGTTAGGAGTATTTATTTCACCCCAGACAATTACTTGAATGCATATTGCCAATCATGAGGGCTGGTAAAGGAGCTAAATATACAGAGAGCCCTTCTAGAAGAGTCTTTGCCTCCCAGGCTGGGCCTGGAGAGGATGCTAATATAATAAATCTTGCCATAGACTCCCAGGCTCTGCTGCCTAGGAAAGATAGGAGTACAAAGGCCCTTTACCTCCCAGACCTGTTGCCTGTGGAGGAAACTGTTTCAATGCCTTATCTCTCTACAGAGGTCTAATATGCCCCCTGCTGAAACAGACCTATAGCTTCATATTTAGAAAAACCCAAGCTCTTTGCTGGCTAAAAAGAACTAGCCCCAGAACAAACCTGTTATGAACAGGTCTATGCTAGGGCCTGGAAGACAGGAAGGTAGTTGTTAAAGGGGAGCACCTTCATGAATCAAAGACTGCTCAGTCCATTGCCATGTTTGGTTAAACGTCATACAGCCTCTATTAGCCTTTGAACAGTATAACAAAAATAGTCAGCACTACGCACCTATCCTACAGCTGCTGACAATACGGTGATATATATAACCTTCATGGAATGAATGTGCTACATTGTTACATAGTTACATAGTAGGCGAGGTTGAAAAAAGTCTATCAAGTCCAACCTGTGTGTGTGCTTTTATGTCTATATTACATTGTATATCCCTGTATATTGTGGTCGTTTAGGTGCCTCTCTAATAGTTCTTTGAAATTATCAATGCTCCCTGCTGAAACCAATGCTTGTGGAAGAGAATTCCACATTCTTACCACTCTTACCGTTAAGAACCCTCTATGCAGCTTCCGGTTAAATCTATTTTCCTCTACAGTTAGCGGATGGCTGCAAGTTTTTTTTTAATGCCCTTTCGTGGAAAAGTTTTATCCATATTGTGGGGTCACCAGTATAGTATTTGTACATTGAAATAATATCCCCTCTCAAGCGTCTCTTCTCCAGAGAGAATAAGTTCAGTGCTTGTAATCTTTCCTCATAACTAAGATCCTCCAGTCCCTTTATTAGCTTTGTTGCCCTTCTCTGTACTCTCTCCATTTCTAGCACATCCTTCCTAAGGACCAGAGGCCAGAACTGGATGGCACACTCTAAGTGCGGCCGGACCAGAGTCTGGTAGAGTGGGAGAATTATTGTTTTATCTCGGGAGTTAATTTACTTTTTACTGCATGTCAATATTCTATTGGCTTTGCTTGCAGCAGCTTGGCATTGCATGCTGTTTCTGAGCCTTTCATCTACTAGGACCCCCAGGTCCTTTTCCATCCTAGATTCCCCCAGAGATTCTCCCCCTAGTGAGTAGATTGCATTCATGTTTTTGCCACCTAAATGCATAATTTTACATTTTTCTACATTAAACCTCATTTGCCCCATGAATTTGTTTGGATCTTCTTGCAAGGTAACCGCATCCTGCGGAGAAGCTATTGCCCTGTTTAGCTTAGTATTGTCCACAAATACTGAGATTGAGCTGTTTATCCCATCCTGTAGGTCATTTATGAATAAATTAAATAGGATTGGTCCCAGGACAGAACCCTGAGGGACCCCACTTTCCACATTGGACTATTCCGTGTACTCCCTATTAGGGATTGGCCCGAAAACCCCCTGGTTCGGTTCGCATCCAGAACATGAAAACGGACCAAAAGTTTGCGTGAACATTCGAACACCGTTAAAGTCTATGGGACTCGAACATGAGAAATCAAAAGTGTGTGATTTTACATCAGCATTACATTGTATATACCTGTATGTTTTGGTTCCTCAGGTGCTTATCTAAAAGTTTTTTTTTTAATTATCAATGCTCCCCGCTGAAACCACTGCCTGTGGAAGAGAATTACACATCCTTACCACTCTTAAGCCCTGTACACATAATCGGTTTAACCGATGAAAACCGTCCTATGGATTGTTTTCATCAGACAAACCGGTCGTGTATGGGACCCATCAGTCTTTTTTCCATCGTTTTTAAAAAATAGAACATGTTTTAAATTTTTCCGATGGATAAAAAACCGATCGAAAACTCAGATCGTCTATGGGCAAGTCCATCGGATAAAAAACCCACGCATGCTCAGAATCAAGTTGACGCATGCTCAGAAGCATTGAACTTAATTTTTCTCGGCTCATCGGAGTGTTTTACGTCACCGCGTTTGGAACGGTCGGTTTTTTGACTGATGGTGTGTGGGCAAGACTGATGGAAGTCAGCTTCATCGGATTTCCGATGGACAAAACCATCGGATTAGAATCCATAGGATATCCGATCGTGTGTACGAGGCTTTACAGTAAAGAACCCTCTAAGTAGTTTAAGTTTAAACCGCTTTTCTTCTAATTTTAGTGAATGGCTGTGTGTCTTATTAAATTCACTTTCATAGAAACTTTTTATCCCTGTTGTGGGGTCACCAGTACGGTATTTGTACATTGAAATCATATCCCCTTTCAAGCGTCTCTTCTCCATAGAGAATATGTTCAGTGCTCATAGCCCTTCCTCATAACTAATGTCCTCCAGACCCTTTATTCGTATTTTTGCCCTTCTCTTGACTCTCTCCAGTTCCAGCACATCTTTCCTGAGGACTGGTGCCCAGAACTGGATGGCATACTCCAAGTGCGGCCGGACCAGAGTCTTGTAGAGTGGGAGAATTATCGTTTTATCTCTGGAGTTAATCCCCTTTTTAATGCATGCCAATATAAGATTGCAAAATTAAAAAATTCAATAAAAAGCTCAAAAAGTTCATAGACTGTGATTCTTAAAGTGTAAACGTTCTTCAAATCCTCCCAAAATGTCTCACTCACCAGAAATCCTGGCTGCTCACCTAAGTGCAGCAATAACGCATGTATCCATAACCTCCAGGATGGCTGGAACCTCTTTATGGTCTTTAGGATGGGGCACCCATGGGGGCACTGAACAGAGAGGAGGGGCCAGGAGCACCGGCAGGGGACCCGAGAAGAGGAGGTTTGAGGCTGCTCTGTTCAATTCCATTGCACAGAGTAGGTAAGTATAGAGATGTTTGTTTTTGTTGTTTTTTTGCTTTAAATGCAAAAAAGGTTTAAAATCTAGAAAACGACTGTAAATCAGATACAGTACCTAAGCTCTTTAAAATAAAAATAAATAAATTAAATAGTAGACAAAACCAAAGCTGCTATTATTTTAAAAACTTTACCTTCTATTCCCATATGCTAAATAATATGGTGAAAAAGTACACCGCAATGAATAATATTAGACTCATTTGTTAATAATCTTTGCAATGATTACCTGTAAAATAAAAAATGTAACCAATTTTCAATTTAATGCTTAGGGAGAATGCTTAAATTCAACAAAATAGTCAGTTTTATAAAAGATCTTCATAAAATGGAATCTTGGATAATCAATTGGCAGGTGATTTTTTTTTTTTAACTGGTTCCACTGGACTAAAACCACTTTAATTGTGTGAGGCTGACTATCATAGATAAACATTACCAATGTTTTGGACTAGGGTGGTTCTGTGTAGGGATAGGCCGAACACCCCCCCCCCCGGTTCAGTTCGCACTAGAACACCTCAAACAGGCAAAAAGTTCTAGCGAACATGCAAACCCTATTAAAGTCTATGGGACACGAACATGAAAAATCAAAAGTGCTATGGGTACCAGGGTACTGCCCCAGGGGACATGTATCAATGCAAATAAAAGTTTTTAAAACAATTGTTTTTTCAGGAGCAGTGATTTTAATATTGCTTAAAGTGAAACAATAACAATAAGAAAATTCCTTTAAAAATTGTGCGGGGGGATCCCCTTAGTCTGCTTGTAAAGTGGCGCATCTGTGTAATGTGTAGGAAATGGTGCAGTAAAAATAAAATTTCTAAAGGAAAAAATTTAATTTAAACTTGCTCACGGCTGTAATATATTGCCGGCTCCCGGCAATATAGATTAAAAATCAAGGAAAAAAAGGCATAGAGTCCCCCTCCCCAGTCCATACCAGGTTCTTCGGGTCTGTAATGCATATTAAGGAGAACTCCACGCCAAAATTTAAAAACAAAATGGCGTGGGGTCCCCCCAAAGTCAATACCAGACCCTTATCCAAGCATGTAGCCTGAAGGTCAGGATAGGGGGGGCGAGCGAGCTCCCCCCTTCTGACCATACCAGGCCACATGCCCTCAACATGGGGGGTGGGTGCTTTGGGGCAGGGGGGCTCTGCGCCCACACCCCAAAGCACCTTGTCCCCATGTTGATGGGGACAAGAGCCTCTTCCCGACAACTCTGAGCTGTGGTTGTTGGGGTCTGCAGGCGGGGGCTTATCAGAATCTGGAAGCCCCCTTTAACAAGGTGGCCCCCAGATCCAACCCTCCCATGTGATTAGGTATCGGGTACATTGTACCCCTACCCATTCACCCAAAGAAGTGTGAAAAAGTAAAAACCACAACTGACAATTCCTTTATTAAAAAAAAATAAAAAGTGTCCCACGATGTAAATCCATCTTGAATCACACCATCCATCTTGAAAATAGAAAAAACAAAAAAACTCTGCCTCGTTGGGAGGTCTCCCAACGACTGCTGTCTTTTCGCTTTTATATAGGTAAGGGCCCAAAGGGCCTGGTATGTATTTTGGGTGGACCCCAAGCCATTTTTTTTCTTATTTCTGTCATAGGGTTACCCTTAACCACTTCAATACACTGTAGTATATACTCTGCACTGCACTATATACCCTGCAATGTATTATATATACTACACTGACTGCACTATATACTCTGCAATGTATTATTTATACTACGCTGACTGTACTATATACTCGTACCTGCATTATATATGTAGCAGTACCCCAGTAAAGGCTGCTAAGTGTTGTGGCCCACCTGTCACCCTGCCCAGCCCGGCATTCAAGTCCTCAGTCACTCCAAGGCAATGAACAGTCCATTAGCTTCGTTTTTTTTTTTTTTTATTGAGGGGATTGAACTTGGATGTGGTATTGGAAGTATGGGATGCCCAGTAAATTTTAGAACAATCAATTGGGACGACTTTTAGAACAAAGAATTAAAACAACTTATATTTACACTCTGATATATACAGATCTCTCTTCCTCCAACACAACTCTTACTGCAGACCATTACTCCTGAGCTCCTCTAGCTCTCAACTTGCTTAACCTCCCTAGCGGTAATCCCGAGCGTGACTCGGGGTTGTTTTTTTATGCTAGGATCGGTAACCCCGAGTCACGCTCGGGGTAGACATTGCAGAGCTCGCAGCGAAGTTTCCTTACCTTCTCCTGGCGATCCAGCGATGATGTCCTCTGCTGTGATCGCCAGCGAGATCTCCGGCGAGTGTCGGCACTTTCGACCCCATCTGACTTCCTAGTTCCGTTCCCTGCGAGCCGCAGCGGCGCAAGGGAGCGGAACTGGGCGGCAAATTCAAAAAGGTAAACACATAGTATACATACAGTATACTGTAATCTTACAGATTACAGTACTGTATGTAATAATTACACATCCCCTCTGTCCCTAGTGGTCTGTCCAGTGCCCTGCATGCAGTTTTATATAATAAAAACTATTCTTTCTGCCTGGAAACTGGAGATTGTCCATAGCAACCAAAAAAGTGTCCCTTTATGTCAAAAGTGGTTTTAGACCAGCTAGAAAACAGCGATAATAAATTAGAATCACTCGCAGAATTGAGCGATAGCGATTTGTGGGGAAATTCGTCATCAAACACTAAATCTAATGACAGCGACAATTCTGCAACTGAGCAAATTTCAGTGTTTTTGATTTGATTACATTATTGAATAATTTTTATTATAATTAGATTACTATTTTTTATAATTATTTATAGTTATTTATTATATTATAATTTATAATTTTGTGTTTCATATTTATCATACCCGGGATGTTTACTAGACTCTGGTTTGCTCAGGTTTAAGTAAGTAATTACTAAGAATCGCAGGCCTATAATACATAACACCAAGTTTCCATGCAAAATAATTGTACCGCTTTTGGTACATAATTCCAGAAAGAATCATACCGCCAGGGAGGTTAAGCTCCCAGGCACAGCTAGGACCGCATAGTCAGGCCTGACACTGGCTCAGCCAGGCCTTAGCAACTGCCTTTTGCAGACAGGGACTGTGGGCCCCTTTTTAGTGTAGTAATGAACTGTATTATATATACTATACGAACTGCACTATATACTCTGAGCTGTATTATATATACTATACGCTTGGGCGTCCGTAGAACATTTTTCAGGGGGGGCATAATTTTATGGTCACCCATGCACCGCCCCTTTTCGACAATGTCTTAATCACATTATCATGGTCAGAGACTGCAGACATAGTACAGTCCCTAGGATAAGTAATGGATAATGGCCAACAGGCCCTCTTACCAGACCCAGCTAAACGATAGCAGTGATCCCTCCGGCTGGACGATCGCTCACTCTGAGTTCCCTGGGGGCAACTCTGGTCAGTAGTGTAGCATGTCTGTACCCTGGCGGTGGCTCAGTCTTTCTCTCTGTGGTGGAGCTGGGCAGCGTGGCTCTCTCCCTGGTGGTGCTGGGCAGTGTGGATCTCTCTCTGGTGGTGCTGGGCAGCGTGTCTCTCTCTCTGGTGGCGCTGGGCAGCATGGCTCTCTCTCTGGTGGTGGCGCTGGGCAGCGTGACTCTCTCTGGTAGCGCTGGGCAGCGTGGCTCTCTCTCTGGTGGCGCTGGGCAGCGTAGCTATGTCTCTGATGGTGCTGGGCAGCGCCTTTGGTGGCACTGGGCAGTGTGGCTTTCTGGTGGCGCTGGGCAGCGTGTCTCTCTCTGGTGGCGCTGGGCAGTGTGTCTCTCTCTCTGGTGGCTCTGGGCAGCGTGGCTCTCTCTCTGGTGGTGCCAGGCAGCGTGGCTCTCTCTCTGGTGGTGCTAGGCAGTGTGTCTCTCTCTCTGGTGGCTCTGGGCAGCGTGTCTCTCTCTCTGGTGGCGCTAGGCAGCGTGGTGGGCAGCGTGGCTCCCTCTCTGGTGGCGCTGGGCAGCATGGCACTCTCTCTGGCTTCCGCCCAGCACACTCCTCATTCTTTGCCCTGTAGCACTCTCTCCCTCGGCTTTTTTCCAGGCTGCAGTCTCTCAATCTCTCTCTTGATTGAGATGTGGAAAATGGGGCCGCCAATCTTTGGGACTACATGTCCCATGATGCTCTCCTCTCCTATTCTCTTTTGACTGACCCTCAGATATGGCCAATGGGGAAGGGACAGAACGGGCAGGAAGCTGGGTGGGGAACCTAGTGAGAGCCGCCGGCTCTTCTCCCTGACAGGAGAAAGGGGGGGCGAGTGGGGTAAACCTCTCATAGCCCGCAGCTCGCCTTTCTCCTGACACAGCGCCGCAGAGTTCTTTGCTGGACTGAGCAGAGAAAAGAGCCCACAGACACACTACACTGATGGAGGGGCTTGACAGCACATTGATGGTGTCACCCCACTGCCCGCACCTCGATAGCGACGCAACTGTGCTGAATTTAAGATCCCCCTTGCCCCTTCCTGCGGACTCCCATGACTATATAGACAGCACTATATACTCTGAACTGTATTATATATACTACACTGACTGCACTATATACTCTCAACTGTATATATATATATATATATATATTAGGGCTTTGGAAATTAACTATTAATTCCTTGATTAATCGATTAATTGTTTTGAGCGATCAAAATTCTTTTGATCGATTAAAATTATTTTGATCGGTACTCACCTCTTCCCCGGCTTCCGGGTCTTCAGGGAGATCCGGTGATGTCACGGACACCGGCGGGGCTTGCTGTGTCCATCTGAAGGGCTCCTTTGCTGTGCCTTCATATCTGCATGCCGGCGGGACCTTACTATCTGCCACACGCAAGGGCTGTTACACTTCCCTCTATCACTTCCCTCTATCAACCTGGGATTCTACAGCCATCCACTGGGAGTTGTGATAGTTCCCTTCACGGGACATCTACATGCAGACGTACTGATGTTAGCCCCTTCTCATCTGGATTCAGCAGTGGTATCGTTGTACACATTTTTATACCAGTATCATACTTAGCTACATGTTTTTATGACTGCTTTTGCTACCGTTTGGTATTACTCGCACCATTTTTACAGTTTATGTAGCTACATCGATTTTATCTCCAGTGCAATATTTATTTTGTTATCTACTTGAAGACTATAAAAGTTTTAATGCTATTCCCATCGAGCGCTGCCTTTGTGTGTTTTTTGTATCCTGCTAGCGATTTTTCCAGTGGTTGGTAGCTGCACTGGGAATAGGCCTGCAAGGAGATCAGCTAAAAGTAGTTGGATCTATGTGTGTTATAATTAATCGAAATAAGTCGATTAATCGATAAAAAAAAAATCGATTAATCGAACAAGAAAATTTTAATCAGTAACAGCCCTAATATATATATATATATATATATATATATATATATATATATATATATATATATATATATATTTATATACTGTGTGTGTATATATATATATATATATATATATATATATATATATATATATATATATATATACTACACCAACTGCACTATATACTCTAAACTGAATAATATATACTACATTAACTGCACTATATACTCTGAACTTTATAATATATACACTAGTGATAAAAAGAAATAAATGCGCTACCCAAAAAACATATAAATAATAACAATTCTATAGAGGGAGGTGAAGCAGCTGTGCTGGAAAGTGACAAATTCAAACAAAGTGGAAGGTAATAGTACAGCGCTACATATAGGCCAGTAAAGGCTGGACTGTAACTCAAGTGTGACCATAAATGGGAATACACGAAAAAAGGGGGAGAAGGGGCAGGCTGAACGCCCTACCCAATATATAAAAAGTGTCCACTTTTTATTTCTGTATGTTGGTGTTTTTCTGATTAAAAACACAATTTTTTTTACCTACACCATTGGAGCCCTCTATTTTTTTATTTTTCTTTGCATGAAACCGGTGAGGAAAAGTTTTTTCAGTTTTCTCCAGTTGGTCCTTTCACAATACCCTTGTAGGGGTATTTTCCATCCAAGTTTGATCGTATCCCATCGTCCGGTTGAATACCAAGACCTAGAATATCAATCTTCTGGTAAGATCTCCAGCCTTGGGGGTATTGGAGACCCGAGAAGTATTGTATCCATCAGTTCTATCCAGGATTGAGGACATCTGATCATCTAGCCGGTATACCTCAGCATCCATCAGAGATCCTGGGACGTTCCTGTGGAGCAGCTGTTGAAGATACTCTCAAGCTCGATTGATCCGCTGTCGTATGACATTCGGGTCCAACGTTTCTGGTAACCACACATGAATGTCATCATCCACGTGAATAATTTTTCCAGAACTTTTACATCCATTCCTTGTCATCTATCCACTGTTTTGGACACTTATTACTTTGTCTAGTAGTGTGGACACTTTTTATATATTGGGTAGAGTGTTCAGCCTGCCCCTTCTCCCCCTTTTTTTGTGTGTTTCCATTTATGGTCACACTTGAGTTACAGTCCAGCCTTTACTGGCCTATATGTAGCGCTGTACTATTACCTTCCACTTAATATATACACTACACTGACTGACTGCACAGTACAGTAACTACCTGCCTAATCTCCATTCATTCACTATATACGGGTGCTGTGTAAGCTGCAGCCTTATATAGTATGGGGTTAGGACTTGATTGGCCAAAGGCATCCTGCCTTTGGCCAATCATGGCTCTCACAGCACATCGTGCTGTGATTGGCCAAAGCATGCAGGTCAGGTTCATGCTTTGGCCAATCAGCAGCCATCAATGCACTGCGATCTCGCAGTGCATTATGGGGCGCTCATTGGCATGCGAACGTCCTGTGAGTGCCCCAATGTTCGAGTCGACCTTATGTTCGACTCAAACATCGGGACCATCCTTAGTTTTGGGGGCATACTGTACCATATCTTGATTTCTGCAATGTATTTAATACAGTTCCACATAATGATCTAATACAAAAGTTGTACAAACTAGGAGTTAACCCTTGGGGAGGTCAGTGGATATGCAGTTGGCTAAAGGATAGAAACCAGAGTGTGGTCATAAATGGGGTTCACTTGGAACAGAGACCAGTTACTAGTGGGGTACCAAAAGGCTCTCTACTAGGTCCTGTTCTATTTAATCTACACATAAGTGATATAACTAAAGGTTTGGTGGGTAAAGTATGTCTTTTTTTGCAGATGATACAAAGATGAGCAATATGACTTTTTTTTTACAGATAACACAGAATTATGCAGAAAGGTTAAAACTCAGCTGAAAGTAATATATTGAAAAAAAGAGCATAACAAAATTGAAAGAATAATGCCTTGTACACACGATCGGAATTTCTGATTAAACAAGTCCGATGGACTTGTTTGATCTGAAATTCCGATCGTGTGTGGGCCCCATTGGACTTTTTTCCATCAGTGTAAAAAAATAGAACTTGTTTTAAATTTTTCCGATGGAAAAAAAAACTATAGGAAATTCCGATCATCTGTGTGGAACTCCATCGGAGAAAAAACCCACGCATGCACGCAGAATCAAGTTGACGCATGCTCGGAAGCATTGAACTTAATTTTTCTTGGCTCATCTTAGTGTTTTATGTCACCGCGCTGTTGTGCTTATCAAGGGACAGTTTGCCCGCACAATATTAATTATTGAGTAATTTTTAACGAAAGATATTTTTAAATACAAGTCAATCTATATGACATAGTCTATAATGTGAAACTTATTCACGGAGACGTGTGATCATACAAAATGGCTACATTTATTGGTTGACAAAAAGCAAATATTTACATGAAACTAAAATACCAATTGCGTTACATGAACGACTTGAAAATCAATAACAGTACCCACAAAATTTGACATAATGCTGTCATGATAAATTCTCAATAGGTTCAACAACCTTGTATAATTGACAATGAAACAGAACGTCTGTATTTCACACATCTAACCGTTACTATACTGCAGGTAAGTAAGTGGTTAACAATGTGAAATAAATTGGACGTTTGTTTTGTCACTAAGATTGGAACTATGCAAAAAGAAAAATATAATGAAAAATTAAATCTTTACAAAAACATCTACCAGTTGTTGGTTAATGAGAATAAATCATAATTGCAGAATATTCAATACTTCAATATATTTGAGAAAAACAATGAATTTAAGATACAATCAAAAATGACATAATTACCAATTCCAACATGTCTATTTCCGGCTGGCAAGTGACCAGAGTTAAGATGGCTGCCGTGGCTTTCAGGTATCGGGTGTCTAGGAATCTTCATGAGTGTAAAAATATGTCTTCATGCATGATGCATGGGTGTCAGTCTGTCTGAGAGTGTGGATCTCCCAATGTGCCCCTCAGGGTGGGTCCCCGAGTGTGTCTCCCCATCCTGTGGGAGTGAGTCCCTTTCCATCTAATTTTCCTTCCCTTAAATATTGTTTCTGGACAATAAGATTAAAAAATTATCCTAAATTCTGCCCAAGGGACGTGTGTCTTCAACTCATTGGTGGCTGCAGATATGGGAGTTACTGTCCAAAAGTGTCTGGTTTCTATAGGTCGACAACTTAATAAATAAAAGGGGTGTTCCAGACAACCCCGGGCAAAAAAATAATAATTAAAAGCCAGCAGCTACACATACTGCAGCTGCTGGCTTTTAATAAATGGAGACTTACCTGTCCTGGTGTCCCTCGATGTCAGCACTGCAGCTGATGTTTCACATCAGCTTTCGGGTGCTGCCGTCGCCATTGGGGGTAAGGGAACCCGGCAGTGAAGACTTTCGGATTCACGCCGGGAACCCTACTGCGCATGCACGAGGCCCCGCTCCTCTCTCCTATTAGCCCAGCGGCCAGGGTTGGAGGAGGAGGGAGCCTCGCGTGACTTCACCGCCACGGCCGGACTCCAGTAAGTGGGAAAGGATACCTGTCTTTGACAGGTATCCTGTCCCCCCTCCCCCTGAAAGGTGCCAATTGTGGCACCGGAGGAATCCGATGAGCGGAAGTTCCACTTTAGGGTGGAGCTCCGCTTTAACTGTTCTCTGGACTTTGGGATCCTCAAGTAATATCACTTTCAACCACCGGGGCATCAACTCTTTAAGTTGATATATTCTATTTTCAGAATGTGTATAGCCCTGTACACACGATCGGATTTCCTATGGTTTTTTAACCGATGGATTTTTCCATCGAAAAACCGATGAAGCTGACTTTCATCAGTCTTGCCTACACACCATCAGTCAAAAAACCAACCGTTCCAAACGTAGTGACTTAAAACACTCCGATGAGCCGAGAAAAATGAAGTTCAATGCTTCTGAGCATGCATCGACTTGATTCTGAGCATGAGTGGGTTTTTTATCCGATGGAGTTCCCCACAGACGATAGTAATTTGCTATCGGTTTTTTAACCATCGGATAAATTTAAAACATATTCTATTTTTAAACACCGATGGAAAAAAGACCGATGGGGCCCATACACGATCGGTTTGTCCGATGAAAAAAGTCCATCGGACTGTTTTCATTGGTAAAACCTATCGTGTGTACAGGGCTTAAAAGTTTATGTAATGTTGGGAAGACTATATATGGATATTTATCTTCTGGTAATCCGGTATACATAACATACTTCTAATATACTTTTTGATTCATTCACATAACATAATTTGTTTTATATTTCTGTCTAAAAATATATCTATAAGCTGGTTTTTCTAAACAGGGTACAGATAATATATCAATCAATATAGCACAAAAATATTTATTTATATATTTTGAATACGTGTTAATCTCTAAACGTAGGTTCCTTTATATTCTTATAATCACAATTCAAAGTTTTTCATACTGCTGATTAACTCTTTAAAACATTTCTATTTATAAAATCACATTGGTATCTATATTTCTTTTTCTAACAAAGTCCCTAGGTCAACATATACTAAAATCAAACTTTTCCCTATGACCTATGATGTAATTTGATAATTTGGATGAGTTATATAACATGTAGGTATTTTAAAAGATCTCTGACTTGCATCGCCATTCACATCTTTTTGATTTAAAATATATATTGACTTCAAATGTCTTATGATGACATGTAGTTATTTAAAAAGCCGTGTACACACGATCGGTTTTACCGATGAAAACAGTCCGATGGACTTTTTTAATCGGATAAACCGATCGTGTATGGGACCCATCGGTCTTTTTTCCATCGGTTTTAAAAAATAGAACATGTTTTAAATTTTTCAGATGAATCAAAAACCGATAGCAAATTCCGATTGTCTATGGGCAAGTCCATCGGATAAAAAACCCACGAATGCTCAGAATCAAGTTGACGCATGCTCAGAAGCATTGATTCTAATTTTTCTCGGCTCATCGGAGTGTTTTACGTCACCGCGTTTGGAACGCTCGGTTTTTTGACTGATGGTGTGTAGGCAAGACTGATGGAAGTCAGCTTCATCGGATTTCCGATGGACAAAACCATCGGATCAGAATCCATAGGATATCCGATCATGAGTATGAGGCTTACATGTTTCTGACTTGTATAATTTCACATCTCTTTCACTAAGTGTTGAGATGGACTTTGATACATATTAATTCTTATGAAATGCATCGCAACATTGTAACATAACATATTACATGTCTAAATTATATTTTTTACATATCCTGTTGTCTCTGTATCATTTGTCATTAGAATTGGACTTTAGGCTGTATTTTCCTTCCGACAGATGGTCAACATCATCCATTGTTTTAAAGACAGCTAGAATCAACATGGGTATTTACTACGAGTCTCCCTGACAATGGGCTTATTTCAGATAGGGACTTCTTCCAGGGGATAAATGCTTAGTTAATTATCTGTGGAAAATGTCCTCTATGGTAGGTCTTCTAAGCAACCAATATATTAAACATTTCTTGTTTGTCTATTAACCACTTAAGCCCGGACCATTTTTTAGCTAAAGGACCAGAGCTGTTTTCAGAATTTTGCACTGCGCTGCTTTAACTGGAAATTGTGCGGACATGCAATGTTGTACCGAAACGAAATTTGCGTCCTTTTCTTCCCACAAATAGAGCTTTCTTTTAATGGTATTTGATTGCCTCTGCGATTTTTATTTTTTGCGATATAAACGGAAAAAGACCGAAAATTTAGAAAAAAATATATATTTTCTACTTTTTGTTATAAGAAAAATCGAATAAACTCAATTTTAGTCATACATTTAGGCCAAAATGTATTCAGCCACATGTCTTTAGTAAAAAAAATGTCAATAAGCGTATATTTATTGGTTTGCGCAAAAGTTATAGTGTCTACAAACTAGGGTACATTTTCTGGAATTTACACAGCTTTTAATTTATGACTGCCTATCTCATTTCTTGAGGTGGTAAAATGGCAGGGCAGTACAAAACCCCCCCAAATTACCCAATTTTGGAAAGTAGACACCCCAAGGAAATTGCTGAGAGGCATGTTGAGCCCATTGAATATTTTTTTTTTGTCGCAAGTGATTAAATAATTACTAAAAAAAAAAAAAAAAAAAAAATTACAAAAAGTTGTCACTAAATGATATATTGCTCACACATGCCATGGTTATATGTGGAATTGCACCCCAAAATACATTTTGCTGCTGCTCCTGAGTACGGGGATACCACATGTGTGGGACTTTTTGGGAGCCTAGCCGCGTACGGGCCCCCGAAAACCAAGCACCGCCTTCAGGATTTCTAAGGGCGCAAATTTTTGATTTCACTCCTCACTACCTATCACAGTTTCGAAGGCCATAAAATGGCAAAATAGCACAAAACCCCCCCAAATGACCCCATTTTAGAAAGTAGACACCCCAAGGAAATTGCTGAGAGGCCTGTTGAGCCCATTGAATATTTTTTTTTTGTCCCAAGTGATTGAATAATGACAAAAAAAAAAATACAAAAAGTTGTCACTAATGATATATTGCTCACACATGCCATGGTTATATATGGAATTACACCCCAAAATACATTTTGCTGCTTCTCCTGAGTACGGGGATACCACATGTGTGGGACTTTTTGGGAGCCTAGCCACGTACGGGACCCCGAAAACCAAGCACCGCCTTCAGGATTTCTAGGCACAAATTTTTGATTTCACTCCTCACTACCTATCACAGTTTCGAAAGCCATAAAATGCCAAAATAGCACAAAACCCCCCTAAATGACCCCATTTTGGAAAGTAGACACCCCAAGCTATTTGCTGAGAGGCATGGTGAGTATTTTACAGCTCTCATTTGTTTTTGAAAATGAAGAATTTTTTTTTTTTTTCAAAACTTTGTGACAAAAAGCGAGATCTGCAAAATACTCACCATACTTCTCAGAAAATAGCTTGGGGTGTCTACTTTCCAAAATGGAGTCATTTGAGGGGGTTTTGTGCCATCTGGGCATTCCATGGCCTCCGAAACTGTGATAGGCAGTGAGAAGTGAAATCAAAAATTTACACCCTTAGAAAGCCTGAAGGCGGTGATTGGTTTTTGGGGTCCCGTACGCGGCTAGGCTCCCAAAAAGTCTCACACATGTGGTATTCCCGTACTCAGGAGAAGCAACAGAATGTATTTTGGGGTGTAATTCCACATATGCCCATGACATGTTTGAGCAATATATCATTTAGTGACAACTTTGTGCAAAAAATAAAAAATAAAAAAATAAATTGTCTATTTTCCGCAACTTGTGTCAACATATAAAATATTCCATGGACTCGACATGCCTCTCAGTATATAGCTTGGGGTGTCTACTTTCCAAAATGGGGTCATTTGGGGGGGTTTTGAACTGTTCTGGCATTTTATACACAACATTAGGAAGCTTACATCCACTCTTCTAACCACTTGAAGGCAAAGCCCTTTTTCACACGTTTTGTTTACATGAAAACATATTTTTTTTTGCAAGAAAATTATGTTGAACCCCCAAACATTATATATATTTTTAAAGCAAAGGCCCTACAGATTAAAATGGTGGGTGTTGCAATTTTTTTTTCTACACAGTATTTGCGCAGCGATTTTTCAAACACATTTTTTGGGGAAAAAATACACTTTTTTTAATTTTAATGCACTAAAACACACTATATTGCCCAAATGTTTGATGAAATAAAAAAGATGATCTTAGGCTGAGTACATAGATACCAAACACAACAAGCTTTAAAATTTCGCACAAACGCGCATTGGCGACAAACTACATACATTTTTAAAAGCCTTTAAAAGCCTTTACAGGTTACGCCGTTAGATTTACAGAGGAGGTCTACTACTAAAATTATTGCCCTCGATCTGACCTTCGCGGTGATACCTCACATGCATGGTGCAATTTCTGTTTACATATGACGCCAGACCGACGCTTGCGTTCGCCATTGGGCAAGAGCAGGGCAGGACAGGGGTGCTTTTTTTTTATTATTATTAATTTTGCTTTTTTATTTTATTTTTAAACTGTTGCTTCCATATTTTTTTTTTTTTATCATTTTTATTGTTATCTCAGGGAATGTAAATATCCCCTATGATAGCAATAGGTAATGACAGGTACTCTTTTTTGAAAAAACTGGGGTCTATTGGACCCTAGATCTTTCCTCTGCCCTCAAAGCATCTGACCACACCAAGATCGGTGTGATAAAATGCTTTCCCAATTTCCCAATGGCGCTTTTTATATCCGGGGGGGACATTCCCTCCCACTGCTTGTAAAAGCAGTCCAGAGGCTAATTAGCCACTAGGATTGCTTTTACATGAAAGCCGGCCGCTGGCTGAAAAGAATGATACCAAGATGATACCTAAACCCACAGACATCATTCTGGTATAAACATTCAAAGTCCAGCAACATACCAGTACGTTGCTGGTCCTTGTTGGACATGTATTGTAATCTTTTTTTTCATGCAGCCTGTTGGCTGAACGAAAAAAAAAGATTGATCGGTGGGTATGCCCACCATTAGAATACCGCCCTTCATCCACCCACTTCTAATGATGGGCATACATGCACCATTTATATATGCCGAAGCATGGGGGCATCTTCCCGCAAAAGTTATGCCGCGTACACATGGTCAGACTTTTCCACGGGCAAGCCTCCGCCAGAATTTAGACCGTATGTACGCGGCATTAGGAGCAAAATCGCTCCTCCGCCCCTGCTGCCCCAATGCTTCGGCATATATGCTTTTTTTTTTTAAACTGTGGTGGTGAAATCACCTCCTACAGCACTGGAGTCGCAGGGATCAGGCCTGTCTCTGCGAACACTGCAGTTATGTGTGTTGTGTTTTGCAAGTGACAGTGATCGATCGATACTGCACTTGGGTGGCCTGGGCTGGACGGAGGGGCAAAACGCAGGTGCTAGCAGGTATCTGGGCTGATCCCACTAACACTGCGTTTTTGGGAACCCTAAACTGCTGGGGACGCTAGTATAGATCTGATCAGATCAGATATTGATCTGTTCAGATACTATACCACTAAGGGGGGTGTATGCTTAACGCGTAGGTGTTAGCGCTACTGGCACTAACCTGACGCTGCCTGGGGCGTGACGCAGACCCTCTCTGACGCTAAAACCTAATTGATATCACCCGCCAGGCGATCAGGGGGTTAAACCTTTATTGGGTTATATACGGCGGGTGCCCTGACACTATAAAAAGCAAACTAACTAACCAGCGTCACCCGTAACACTTATATGGTGATTACTGGTGAAAGGGTTAACTAGGAGCAATTAGGGGGTTAAAACCTTTATTAGGTAATATATGGGGGTACCTGCGCTATATAAAAACCTGACGGCGAACCTAAAAAAAAATTACTGGCTACCTATCGGCATCACCGACACTAAGACAACGATCATAAAAACGATCGCTTAGCGACAGTGGTGATAGGGGGTGAAAGGGTTACCTGGGGGAGCGATCAGGGGGTTAAACCTTTATTAGATAATATATGGGGGTAGCTGACGCTATAAAAACCTGCGGCGAACCTAAAAAAAATTACTGGCTACTGATCTGCATCACCGACGCTAAGACAGCGATCAGAAAAATGATCGCTTAGCGACAGTGGTGATAGGGGGTGAAAGGGTTACCTGGGGGGCGATCAAGGGGGTTAAACCTTTATTAGGTAATATATCGGGGTACCTGACGCTATAAAAACCTGCGGCAAACCTAAAAAAAATTACTGGCTACCGATCTGCATCACCGACGCTAAGACAGCGATCAGAAAAATGATCGCTTAGTGACAGTGGTGATAGGGGGTGAAAGGGTTACCTGGGGGGCGATCAAGGGGGTTAAACCTTTATTTGGTAATATATGGGGGTACCTGACACTATAAAAACCTGCGGCGAACCTAAAAAAAATTACTGGCTACCGATCTGCATCACCGACGCTAAGACAGCGATCAGAAAAATGATCGCTTAGCGACAGTGGTGATAGGGGGTGAAAGGGTTACCTGGGGGGCGATCAAGGGGGTTAAACCTTTATTAGGTAATATATGGGGGTACCCGACGCTATAAAAACCTGCGACGAACCTAAAAAAAATTACTGGCTACCGATCAGCATCACCGACGCTAAGACATCGATCAGAAAAATGATCGCTTAGCGACGGTGGTGCTAGGGGGTGAAAGGGTTATCTGGGGGGTGATCAGGGGGTTAAACCTTTATTAGGGGGGGTTAGGGGGCTACACTGGACCTAAAACTAAATGTAGTGACACTTTTACAGTCACAAATGTCGCTGATTGCAGTGATCACTAAATAAATGGTCACTGCAATCAGTGACACTGTGACTGGGGGCTGGGGGGTGATCTGGGGGGTGATCTGGGGGGGTGATCTGGGGGGCCTGGGGGGGGCGATTTATGTGCCTATGTGTCCTGTTGTCAGTGTGCTGTTTTGTGCACTAACCTGCATCTTCTCCTGTACGGCGCTCGGTATATGTGAGCGCAGCAGGAGAGATGACATCACTTCCTCCTGCCTGTGTAAACAGTACACAGGCAGGGGAAGCTCTCTCATTCGCCGAGAGCGATCGAGAGGGGGGGGGGCGGAATCGAACGGCCGTCCCCTCATGCCGGATCGCTCCCGAAGGTAAAACGACCACCCACTGTAAAGAAGGGGGGTCCGATCGGACCCCCCAACTATACAAAGGCAGTCACGTATATGTACGTGATTCTGCCTGTCGGTGCCATTCTGCCGACGTATATTTACAGTGGGCGGTCGTTAAGTGGTTAAAACTGGTACAACATCCCTTTCTCTTGTGATGAAAGTCACCATTGTTTCTGAAGTCTCAAAACAGGCTTGTAAATGTTAGAGATGACTCATCCATTGATCATTGGAAAAACATGTGTTAGTAATGAAGTATTATTCTATTTAACAAATTTTAATAGCTCTGGTCCAAGCTAATACTCTATATGGTAGCATTATTTCAATCGTAGTTAATTATTCTTAGTTATATTAACTAATTTACTTTTCTTTTCTGTAATGGTCAAATAACCTACCTAACAGTAGCTACTTAGTGGACCTTAAAATTCTACCATTTATGTTAAACATGATTTGTTTACTGTTGTATTATTTATTACAACTGCTTGTATTTACTTGTTGATCCAATCAATAAAATATTTTGACAAGGAAAAACATGTGTTTTGCTCTGTAAGGTTCACAAGTACAATAGGACTTTAAAATTTCTGCCAGTACATTTTTAAATGTATTATTATTATTATTATTATTATTATTATTATTATTAATGAAATCACAACAGTGCTTTGGACGGTCGGAATTTAGTCTGACAGTGTGTATGCAAGATAGCTTGAACGGAATTCTGGCAGAAAATTCCATCAGATTTTAGCCCATAGGACATTCCTATTGTGTGTACAAGGCATAAGAGTAGAACATAGTAGATTTTGTTATGGTTACCATCTAAAGTATTATGTATTTTATATCCTCTATCCCCGGGACTTACGGCCAACCAGTACCAGGTCCTCGAATTCCGGAAGATCAGGCGCAAAAAGGTGACTCGAGTATAAGCCGAGGGGGGCATTTTCAGCACAAAAAATGTGCTGAAAAACTCAGCTTATACTCAGCTTATACTCGAGTATATACGGTATGTAAATTCATTAGTGAACAGCAAAACAGTGTCCAAAAAATAAAAAACAGCAATGAATGTCCGTAATTCAAATTATGATTAAACACTGGTGCTCTGTGAAGAAATTGTCCATATAGTGACTGCTTCCAAAATAAAAATGTAGATCCACCACCATTTAGTAGAAGTTGCCTCTTACCAACTGGTGTTGATCCCCCATAACAGAGAATCAAAAACCGCATATAACAGGTCCACTCTCCGCACCAATCAGCAGATGCAGATACGTGATATTAGGTAATGCCCAATCAAAAGGTCATCAGCAGACATCCAATATGGAAAAGCTATGAAACACTCCACATAGTGTATTAACGTTATAAAACCTTTATTAAAAATCTAACACATTGCACTTACAATTGTGTTGATAAAAGACAGCCTTTAAATCCGATGTGTCGGCCGGTGCACATACAGATACCTGTCTCTTTACGATCGTATGGAGCTCGAGGTGACGTCAGCGCATCGCTCCGCCCTACGTCCGTTTCGTAAAAACGTACTTCTTCCAGGGGCCAATGTTATAATTTATATATACATTTTTAAGTTTAAACACCATTGTAGAGGTCTATGGGATAGCGCGATTGTTTTCTTTTTCCATAATAATAACTTAACTATTACTAACTATTAAATTATAGGTATTGGAATTTCCTTTCAAATTTGGCTGTTAGTAAACTTAACGAAGTTACGAATTGTTTTCCGAAATAATGAATGCCATATCTAAACGAATGGAACGTAATGAATTAATAAAAATAATAAATAACAATAATAATAATAAAAACGTTTTATTATTATTATTAATTATTAATTTGTTCTGTTCCATTTGTTTAGATGTGGCATTCGTTATTTCAGGTTATGCGTAACTTCGGATAAATTTGTATTCGTTACGTTCGCTTACAGCCAAATTTGAAAGAAAATTACAATACCTATAATTTTATAGTTATTTTTTCAGATTTTCTAATTTTCGGGTTTTCGGATTTTTGAATTTCGAATTTCCAAATTTCCGAATTTCCAAATTTCCGAATTTCCGAATGTACGAATTTACAAATTTGCGAATATACGAATTTACGAATGTATATATTTACGAATGTACAAATTTACGAATGTATAAATTTACGAATGTACGAATTTATGAATGTACAAATTTACGAATTGCGATCATAACGAATGACCCGAAAAATGAAAAAAAACAAAAACAAATTAAACGAAAACGAAAACTAACACATTTTTTGGCAGTGCACATGTCTACGATGCATGGTCGCCAAACCGGTGTCCCACTCATCGTAACCCCATCCCACCTACTGACGCCCTACACCTCCTATGGTACACTCACTTCACCTAACTGATGCCCCACACCTCTTACTACATACCAACACACACCAACAGACGGTCTGAATCTAGTCGCAAACATCGGCACTACAGTTCGGACCCTCGGCAACCACAAGCCCCCTCAACTACGAAAGACCATTCAGTCGATCCGAGTCCAGTCGTATCTCCGGCGCTACGATTCTGATTCGGCGCACAAAACCCCTCCTTACGTTACAGCCATAACCAATCTGAATCCAGTCATAGCATCGGCTCAAAGATTCGGATCCTTGGCAAACACAATCGATCTGAGTCCAGTCGCACCACCGGCTCAAACGACTCGGATCTCTAGCAACAAACCTCTCTAACCGATCCGAATCCAGTCGTAGCATCGGCTCAAAGATTCGGATCCTTGGCAAACACAATCGATCCGAGTCCAGTCGCACCACTGGCTCAAACGACTCGGATCTCTAGCAACAAACCTCTCTAACCGATCCAAATCCAGTCGTAGCATCGGCTCAAAGATTCAAATCCATGGCAATACAAACCTCATTAATCGATCCGAGTCCAGTCATAGCACCAACTCAAACGACTCGGATCTCTAGCAAACAAACCTCTCCAACCGATCCGAATCCAGTCGTAGCATCGGCTCAAAGATTCAGATCCTTGGCAAACACAATCGATCCGAGTCCAGTCGCACCACCGTCTCAACGACTCAGCTTCTCAGCACAAACAAACCCTTCCAACCGATCCAAACCCAGTCGTAGCATCGGCTCAAAAGATTCAGGTCATCGGCAATACAAAGTGACGGTTCATTACCAGTCGCATCAGCGTTACGATTACGTACGAACCATTCCCCAAACCTCACACTGTACAAAAATAAAAAATAAAAAAATTAAGTAAATCATCAAGCATTTACATACACGTCTTACTTAAACTATTTCAGCTTCATCACGGACGGTCATTCCTACATACTCACAATTCACAAACTTTTTTTCGCCTTCCTAGTAAGGCTGCTTCCTCGCAATCGCTGCGAGCATTCTGCAAGTGGTTCAAATCAGCCACTCATCATCTCCAGTAGTAACACGGCTACTCACCTTTTTCTCTGTCACTTTCCCCATGCAGGTCAGTTTGAGTTCCAGTTGGTCCACCCTGCACCAGGTTTGGACAATATTCCCCTCAGGATATTAAAAAAAAAAAAAAAGTATCTTAGGGCTCACATCTTCACCAGGGAGCCAGCTACTGCTCCAAAACAGCTCTCTGCATCCCCCTTACCGGGAAAAAAACTGAGACGTCACTACTAGGGTACAAGACAGGTGCGTAAATTCAAGGCTCCCCCCTTGCTTTATCCTCGCAGTCTTTCACGACACATTGTACTTCACATACAAAATTTTACTTGCTCACGAGGTGTTAGTAACTGTCACATACCTCTGTGCACTTCACTCTGTTTTCGAAGAGCGATCCGAGATCCTTCATCACGCAGACAAGGTTGCCTAACGTCCACCTTGCTGGCAGTGCAAGTGTTAGCAGACCGAGCACACGTCAACAAACTACAGATCGTAACATTCCTACTTAGAATACCAGACTTCAGCTACCCACCCCAGTACTCCCTGGGGGCTATGGTTTTAGTCTGTGCCGAGCACAGATGGCACCTGAGATATCGGTTAGCTAGCCAGTCACCTCATGGCTCACCTCGTTTGCCACGCATTCTTTTGAGTTTTCCAAATTACACTCATCAGCGCTCGTACGCAAACCAGCTGTCATCTACGCCTATCGCTCCTTGTCCTGTCCACCCTGCTTTCCTTCTTCCTCCCCGTTTTCTAAACCTTTCTATCCCCTCCAACCTTGCAAACTTATTCTAAAACATATGCATTCCCCTCCTTCTAGCCAATGCCATGTCGCGGGACGACAGCAAAGACTTTGCCTCCGCCCCACCATCACCCTTCGCGGGTCCAGCGGATGGCACTACACAGTTCCCCAGAGCTTGGACCATCCCCAGGCTTACGGCTGAACTACGACATAGGGGCATTCCCTACCCTGCCACAGCCAGGAAAGCCAAGCTGTTTAGGCTGCTGTTTCCACCACCAGCGGCAGCTCTACCAGACACACAAGCTTCACTGCAGTCGATATCCTCTGCAATTACCCAGCTGCACGCCTTGGTGACCACACTGGCAACTTCAGTCACCGATCTCCAGGCTAGAGTAGGGGCCCTCGAAACATGACCAGCTGCACCCCCATCAGCCTCAGTCTCCACCGTTGTTACCGAACCCCCACTTTTAGGTACGCCCGACGTTTGCACCCTTTTCCTTCGCACCTTGTCCCAGCGAGCATCAGGAAGGACATCCTGAATGGCAAGGACGTGAACCTAGCGTCCTTACTCATTCCTGTACAGGACATCAACATGCCCATAGCTGAGAAGAAAGTAGAAGGCCCGGCTCAGCTCATCACCTTCCTGGGAATCATTCTAGACACACGCAGCATGTAGGCTATCCCACCTCTCGATATATTGACCCGCATCAGGACAGTCGTCCATTCGTTTACAGTCACGCAAGGCTGCACTAAGACACAGCTACAATCCCTACTTGGCATGCTCAACTTCGCGATGAGGATCATCCCTCAAGGGCGATCCTTTATCTCACGCTTCTTAGTGTTCCTCTCCCAGGCACAAAACCCTGACCAAGTCATTAAGCTAGACGCAGCCGCTATAGCGGATCTGGCCATGTGGGATCAATTCCTTGAGAACTGGAATGGTAGATTCATGTTCATCCCATCAGCATCCCCTTCGTCACCACAGATAATCACTGACGCAGCGGCTTCCACAGACTTTGCTGCAATTTTTGGCCATCATTGATTTGCGGGGCCATGGCCGTCAGAGATACTCACAAATTCCGGCTTTAGTCAGTCCTCCACTCTATTTGAGATCTACCCCATAGTCACAGCGGCTCAAGTATGGGGCAGTACCTGGGCAGGACAGACCGTCACATTCGCCACAGACAACCAGGCCACAGCCACAGTCATTAACAAAGGCAGGTCCAAATCGTTGACCATCATGTTCTTCCTACGCAGGCTGGTGCTACTTTCCCTACAACATCAGTTCAATATCCCCTGTGTCCACATCCCTGGTAAATGCAATACCTCGGCCAACGCACTATCCCGCTTTAACTATGCCACATTCTTTCACAGGAGCCCGGAGCCGACCCGACCATGTCCTGCATCCCACATCGTTCGCAACCAACTCTGGATTAAAACAGCACCTCCATGGTGCTACCTCCCTCATCAATGTATCCTTATTTCTCCCAATACATTAAAGGCCTACCGTACCGCCTGGAAGACCTACGACAGGTTCCTAGCCGCTAACTCTTGGGTGGTTTCAGGAAATCTCAGCCATATCTCGGCCTTCATTTCCTACTGTCACACTCAGCTCACATTGTCACACAATACCATCAGACTCTATTTTGCCGGCATCCAGCATTTTATCTCCCTACAAGACCCTACCAAACCTTCCTTGTTCACCACTCATGCGGTCAAAGCCATACTACGTGGCATCCACAGGCAGCAACCGCACACTAGTACCAAATGCTTACCAGTGACCAGCGACATATTCCGGGACATGTCTGCTATCCTTTCACGTTCTCCCTTCGGT
Source organism: Rana muscosa (assembly GCA_029206835.1). Classification (NCBI taxonomy): domain Eukaryota; kingdom Metazoa; phylum Chordata; class Amphibia; order Anura; family Ranidae; genus Rana; species Rana muscosa. Next base: position 359,967,383 of record CM055118.1, on the reverse strand, counting down.
TTACGGCCCAGCCTGGTAATTCAAGCAGCCATTTACCTAGCCTTTTGCGGTTTTCTATGGCCCAGCGAATTACTGTCACCAGCCCTAACTACCAAGTACTGCGCAGACACCACTTGACTCGCCACAAGAGTCATTTCATCCTACACCTGACGGTATCGAAAACGCTACAATCCGGTCCCGGAGTAGACATCAAACTTTTCCAGACGCACAACGCCTGGTGCCCCATGGCCATTCTAGATCAATTGGTAAACTCTACTGTCCGACCTATAAGAGGACAGCCCTCTACTACCTTTCCCAACTGAACCCCTAAGCGGGAACCAGTTCATCAGCCACGTCAGAACGCTCCGGTTCATCTTAGGCCTTGACCCAGGACGTTACTCAGGACATTCTTTCGCATTGGAGCAGCCTCAGCAGCATCGCAAAACAAATTTCCGGATTACTTAAAGAGGACAATGGGCAGGTGGAAATCCACGTGTTTTGCCCGATACGTCCCCAATCTTCAAACAGAAATATCACAAGCCTTTAACAGACTCGCTCTGTAGTTAATTATCTAACACAATAAAACAATTCCTTCCCTAACCAAGTGTAATTTTTGGCCCCTTCTCTTGGCAAACCGTCCAGCGGGCTAGGCCACACTTCAGGTCTTATTTGTGCTGTTAGTCTTGTAACGTGTTTATGTGATCGATATCTCTTCAGACCGAGGGCTCCGACCATAAATAGGAAGGCCAGTATGCTGGCCTGAAATTATGGGAGGAGTTCGAGGGGTACTTAAGGAGACCATCCACGATGGTCAGCGTCGGCTCTAGTGCGCGGTAGCCACCCACCCATATCCCCTTTTTTAGGGCTCTCCTCTCTAAACAATTCTCAACAGAATTATCCATCTTTTCTATCTTAAAGTATGGCCCCTTTTCTTGGCATACTGTCCAGCGGGCCAGGCCACATTTCAGGTCATATTTGTGTTGTTAGTCTTGTAACGTGTTTATGTGATCCATATCTCCTCAGACCGATGGCTCTGACCATAAATATATATACATATATACCATATCTATATCTATATAGATATACTGTATATATAGATATGTCTATATAGATCTATATAGATCTATCTATATATATATATATATATATATATATATATATATATATAGGGATTTGGTGTTGTCTTTGTTCCGCAAGGTCTGTACAAGTGTGCACTGTTTAGACACTTATACAGTCTTTAGCCCTGTACACACGATCGGATTTCCTATGGTTTTTAAACCAATGGATTTTTCCATCGGAAAACCCATGAAGCTGACTTCCATCAGTCTTGCCTACACACCATCAGTCAAAAAACCGACCGTTCAAAATGCGGTGACGTAAAACACTCAGATGAAAAATTAGGTTCAATGCTTCTGAGCATGCGTCGACTTGATTCTGAGCATGCTTGGGTTTTTTATCCAATGGAGTTCCCCACAGACGATAGTAATTTGCTATCAGTTTTTTAACCATCGGATAAATTTAAAACATGTTCTATTTTTAAACACCAATGGAAAAAAGACCAATGGGGCCCATACACGATCGGTTTGTCCGATGAAAAAAGTCCATCGGACTGTTTTCATCTGTAAAACCTATCGTGTGTACACGGCTTTAGAATTTGCTTATGTGGTGCCATGCAACATAAACGCCAGGGCTTCCCCCAATGGCTTGTAAACACCTGACTTAGAAAGGGGGAGAAAGCCTGCTTGAGAAATAATGAATTGCTCGCAGTGAAGTGGAAGGACAAACGGTATGTTCTGGTCCTGTCGTCCATTCACGCAGATGCGATGGTCCAAATTAGCACTGCATCTGGTGTTGTTGTGAAGCACCTCTGTGTCCATGACTACAATCTTAACATAGGAGGGGTGGACTTCAAAGACCAAATGATAAAGCCGTATTTAGTTTCCCACAAAGTAAGACACTGGTACAAAAAGGTGTCTATCTATTTATTTCAGTTGTCTGTATATAATGCTTTTGTAATTTACAAAGCAAAAGGACAAAGTGGATCCTTTCTAAAATTTCAGGAAGAGATCATGACAGCCCTTTTGTATCCAGAAGGTGCTGTGGCCCAAACTCCAAATCCAGATGCAGTGAGCCGGATGAATGAGATGCATTTTCCTGATGTCCTCCCTGGTATCCCTAACCAACGGTCATCCCAAAGAAGATGTTGTGTCTGTAGCAGACACAGAATAAAACGAGACAACCACTTTTTCTGTCCCTTCTGTCCTGGCCAACCTGGTTTCTGCATTAAGGACTGCTTATGTCGCTACCCCACACTAGTATTTGTTTACAGCATGGCACAGTCTAGGTCATGCAATTCACACACAAGGGTCTCAAAAGATGTTAGATAGTCAGGAAACTGGCTATCGCATTTTGAGACATCTTAAAATCAGATGTAAAAACAGTATAAATAAAAACTCTAAAGAGTCCAATATCACACTGTAGCAGCGCTGCCCTCAAACCCCCATTTGAGAGACTTCTATATGTAATCCACATACAAAACAATAATGGTGCATAGGAAGATGGATGTGTAGAATAGACAGTCTTTACACAGTGCTCCTTTCACCAAGGGATGATCACCACATGGGGGGATATAAACCCCTTTTGGGGATACACTCAGCAGAAGTAAAAAACAAATCAGCATGGAATCAACATAACCATCTGTCGTAGTCCTGCACTCTCCACCATTTGCTCTTGCTTGTTTGCATGGTCCGCAATCACATGTGAGGAAAAAAGATTCCATATAGAGCAGTACCATTTAAAAAAAGTTTTATTAAACCCCACAGTATCCCCTATACAAATATGCATACCCAAAATAACAGTACTTCAAGCAAAAAATGAATGGTACTTGTGAGTGTGAAGGCTCCGGTCACAGCAACGCTGAAGTTCCCCGGGTTAGCGGTAATTCCAGACTTCCTTGTTCCTGGTGTTTGGAGCGCACACCTCACTTCCGGTCATACGGTAGGAGTCACGTCCTGAGGCGTTTCGTCATTGGCTGACTTAGTCTGAGGGCGTGACTCTCTCTATCAACCACCAGTTTTTATGCATTCATATGTCCCGCACTCTGGCTAATGCCCACCGCGCTGCCGTACTGCATTCAGTGAGGGCATATGCCAGACTATGGGTGAAACAGAGTGACGTCAATCACGTCTCCATCACACCAACGTATCCGCACTATAAACAATGAAGCTCACGCTAGCTTATGGGCGGAAGCCGGACCTGTCACCCTAGAATCAGCCGCATCATCTCCTCCACTGCGCATCCACTAGATGAGAGGACAATGCAGGCGATTTGGCATACAGCTTAAACAGCAATTAAAAATATATCAAAGACATGTGTAAAGCCCATTACAATACGACAAAAATAGCAATCATGTTCGTACTGAATCTATATTCTACACTAAATAATTAGATAGTCCAGGACAATGTTATATATTTTGTTATATATTTTGCAGGCAAGCCATGTAAATACTGTAAAGAGCTGAACAGGTACTATTCATGACAAAATATATGACATGTCTTAAGCCAAGACTCATCATGGCTGCACATTAGACCAGGTGGAAACATGTATACTCCTATTCTGGTATGAATCTACATGTAGTAGTACCACATTACAGTACATGGATATAACCTTCCACAGTATCTTCAATATATAAAAAAAAGAGGGATACAGTGGGACCTAGTGTACAAACGTTCCCAATCTCCCTAATATATTGAATATGTATTAATTTATCTACTAGAATGTTAAAACCAGATATACTACAAGAAAAATTAGGTAGACTAGGAAAAAGTTGAATAAAATCAGACAGGCTGGGAATACAATCCCCCAAATATAGAAAAGATTGCACTACTAAAATTAATGATAAAACTCCAATAAAAACTCAAAAAAATTGAAGTTTAAAAGGTAAGACTGAATTGACACCATCTATCTAGACTGGGGAAATTTAAAACATTACTAAACGTTGGTGAACACTATGTATCACTAATAAAGCAATTGATATCAAGTTCGATATTGAGGCCTTTGGGCGCCAGAACCTCAGTAAGGAATGTCCAGTGAGTCTCGCATTTGGATAATTCCCGGACTCTATGCGAGCCTCTCCAATGTTGTTCTAGGTGTTCTATGCCCCAAAATTCTAGGCCCGACGCATCCTGATTGTGCTTTATTTAAAATGTAAAGACACATTATGGTCTTTAAAACCAATTTTGATGTTCTGGATATGTTCTGCTATTCGTACCCTCAACATTCTTTTGGTTCTCCCTATGTAAAGAAGACCACAGGGACACCTCAAAGCATATACCACAAAGATGCTATTGCATGTAATAAATTGCTCAATTTCAAACTGTTGGTTATTTGAGGGGGATGTAAAATTATCAAGACCCCTGATGGGCCTTGACACTTCTCTACAGGCTTTACATCTTCTACAAGCAAAGAAGCCATTACGATTCTAAAAAGATTGTGGTCAAGTTGGGGGGTCCAGCACTTTTTTTTACCACTCGGTCCCCGTAGTTAAGTGCTTTCCTATATATGAACTGGGGTCTAGATGGTAATACTGGGCCCAATTTCTTGTCCAATAGTAAGACATGCCAATGTTGGTTAAATATTGACTCTACCTCTTTATATTGGATGTGGTATTGTGAAATAAAACCCCATTCTTTAGTGTTAGTGGGTGTTGGGGTAAAACTTTTCTAGTAAGCAAACCTCCCTTGGTAATGCACCCACTTCTTCAACTATATTCTCCAACGCTCTTGGGTTGTATCCTCTGGCCTCAAATATTTCAGTGAGAATTTTTGATTGGGTGAAAAAGTTATCAATTTGAGAACAATTTCTCTTTACCCTCATAATTTGTCCCTTTGATATATTTTTAATCCAAAGAGGATGATGACCGCTGGTAGTGGGTAAATAACTGTTTCTGTCCATAGGTTTAAAAAACACTTTAGTCTCAAGTTTCTGATTACGGTGGTAAACGTTCACGTCCAGGAAATGTTTTTCATTGCCATGCCATTCAGAGGTTAATCTTATATTATTGTTATTAGTATTTAAAACTGTTAAAAATTCTTGTAATGAGTCAATTGAGCCCGCACAGATAAAAAAGAGATCGTCAATAAAACGCTTATAATAAAGTAGTTCGGCCCTTCTTTCTTTAAAAATTATTTTATCTTCCCACTCCGCAATAAATAATTTTGCAATACTGGGCGCAAATTTGGCGCCCATCGCGACCCCTCTTTGTTGAGAGTAAAACTGACTGGCGTACCAGAAAAAGTTGTGGGAAAGACAAAAATCCAGGGCGTGTATAATAAAAACTTTTTGAATATGGACTAGATCATCTCTTTGACACAAAGCCCAATTAAGGGCTAGCAGGGCATCATCATGTTGTATGATAGAATATAAAGATGAAACATCTGCTGTGACAAGCAGAACTTGTTAACCTTCCTCTAGGGTAATAGCCTGGAGACAATTTAAAAAATCTTTTGTGTCCTTTATATACGAACGTGTCAATCCTACACTTTTTTGTAGGAATTTATCCAGGTATTGGCCCATTCTAGAGGAAATGGAATCAATGCTGTTGACAATAGGCCTTGCTGGTGGATTACAATGGAAAAGGTAACTGTTAGCGCAAACACAAAGTGCATGAGTAAATGGGGATATAGCAATGAGTCTGTTTAAAATAATAATGGTAACAGGCAGTTCAAGGGTTAAAAGGCAGATAATATGGCTGGTGGATGGCGGCTTCTGCCCTCAGAGAGCTGACTCTGTGGTGTACAAAAAAGGGTAGAGAAAAAGGAAGCGCCACCTAAGTGCAGTATTAAAAGATTATTTTAATGACACAAATATCAAATCACACTTACAGGAAAGGAAGCAAAGGAATGCTCATTTGTAAAGATCCTGTAGTCCTCGTCCCGGGTCCATGGGCTGCACAGATGTAGAAGATGCAGAGTAGGAAACAGGAAATACAAAGTCTCATCTGTGTGTCAGTGGTCCGTAGGGAAGCTTCAGATCCAGGTCAGTTTTTCTATGCAGAGATGGTAAGCTGCAGTCATTGTTGCTGCTCAGCCTGGAGCAGATCCTGTGGCCATCAGGAAGAAGCTGGGGCTGAGGTCACGGGTCACGGGATCACTTCCAGGGGAGGACTCCACAGATGACTTTTATTGTTTCAATCATACTTTGAGACATTTCAGCCACAGTCTGAGGATTTTCTCTGGTGCATATTCATCAGCACTAAGCACCTTATTGCATTTTCACCTTGGATTCATTCACTTTTATGGTTATTATTTCCATGTTATGTTGTACCATTTTTGCATAACTTCATCTTTTGCTTATTGATTGATCATCACCTTGTTGTACCACATATTATTATTTTTCACCTTCCCTTCCCATCCCTCATCAGCGCAGCATTATCTCTTTTTCATTCATCATCTTTTATATTTTACCAACAATTGAGCAATATCTTGTGTTTTTGTGTATTAACATTCAAGAAAGTGTATTTTTTCCCAAAAAAGTGTGTTTGAATAACCGCTGCACATATACTGTGTGACATAAAAAATTGCAACACCCACCATTTTATTCTATATGAACTCTGCTTTAAAAAATATATAATGTGTAACAGAAGATTATAATGCTGGGCATAACATGCCAGAACCATTAAAACACCCCCAAATTACTTCTCCTGAGTATGGAAATACCACATGTGAGGGAATGTTTGGCAGCCTAGACGCATACAGAAGCCCAAAATTCACTGACCACTAGGCTTGTGCAATTCGTTTCGTAACGAATCAAAATTCGTCCGAATTTAGCAACTTTCGGACATTCGGAAGCATTCGAATTTCCGAACAGAGCAATTACGAATAAAACCGAATCCGAAATAAATTATACCGCAAAATAGCGAATGCCCGAAGGTCTTCGGCATAATTCGTTATGAAAAAAGTTACGAATGTACGAATCCATTCGAAGCACAATAACACTCACTCTGCTCTCTGCTTCTCCCTCACCATGCTGAACTCCCTCTCAAAATGGTGTACAGGGGCGGAGGCTATAGCCGCATGAAAAAACAAAAGTAAAATACGAGATTTCAAATCCATTCGAAGCACAATAACACTCACTCTGCTCTGCTCTCTGCTTCTCCCTCACCGTGCTGAACCCTCTCAAAATGGTGTACAGGGGCGGAGCCTATAGCCGCATGTAAAAAACGAAAGTAAAATACGAGATTTCGAATCGTTACAAATAACCGCTATGTATTTAGAAAAGTACAAATCCATTCGAAGCACATTAGGCATAATAGGCAGCGTCGTTGTGAGAGAGACACGGAAAATTACGAATCAACGAACCCAAAAAAAGTTACGAAAGTAGGAGTTGTGTCCAGAATCAACGAAAAACAACGTACTCTACCGAAAGTACGAACCCAAAAAAAGTTACGAAAGTAGGAGTTGTGTCCAGAATCAACGAAAAACAACGTACTCTACCGAAAGTACGAATTATAAAGCAACAAAAAATTCAACGAAAAATGTCGCTTGCAAAAATACGAATGAGTCCGAACACGAAAAATCCCGTCTAGCAAAATTACGAATGATTACGAATCAACAGGACCGGAAAGAAACGAACCGAAACGGAACGAATTTTTCCGTTGTGCACAAGTCTACTGACCACCTTCAGGCTTTTAAAGGGCGTTATTTCCGCAATTCACTTCCTGACTACCTCTTACGGTTTTGGAGGTCAAGAAATGCCAGAATAGTACAAAGCACTTCTAAATGACCCCTTTTTCTGAAAGTTGACACCCTACGGTATTTGCTAAGAGGCATGACGAGCATTTTGAAGATCTCATTTGTTGCTGTTTTTGGAAAATGAAGAAATAAAATGAAAATGAAATTGTATTTTTTATTTTATTTTTTTCATTTTTCAAAACCTCCTGACAAAAAATTAGATCTGGAAAATACTTACCATGCTCCCTATCAAATTTCTTGAAGTGTTTCCTCAATTTTCTTATAGTACTGTGATGGGGCCACAACCTCAATGGGTTGTGACTAAAGTACTATCATATCCTCGCTGCCCAATTGGGGCTATAATTTAGATTCCTAGCAGGATGCATCTAGCTATCTTGTGTCCAAGCTTATCCTATTTGCTCACTGTTTGGGAAAGGCAGAGAGCACAGAGACCCCCATTCTTTCCTCACAATCCCTTAGCTCCAGTGTTTGGCAACTGGGTGCATACACAACAGTTCTTATGTTGGCTGAATAAAGGTTTTATACGGATTAGTAATTTCCTGGCGACACACCACACACATTGAAGTATTTTGAAGATACCCTCATATGCCTTCCTCTGAAACCTTTAGATATAATCAAATTATATATTTCATATAAACTAAACTTTGCCCATTAACTGGACCCCTACCTTAACAACATTTGAGATGTCCTGCAGATTGAGGGCTTGGTCTAAAGGATGTATTTCTAAGGTCTATAACCTGTTAACAGATCTCTATTATAATATTTCCTACATAAAACTGTGGGAATGAGATCTATAATTTTCTTTGGGCCTTTCGGATTGGCAGGACATTGCTAATAATTTATCCAACTTCTCTATCAATATGTTCTTGATAGATTACAAATACAAAACCTTTTGGTGCTGGTACTTGGTTCCAACTAGAATAGTCAAGATGCACCCGTCAGCATTCCTGAATTGCTTCCAACATTGTGGTCAACCGGGAACCGTGTACGATATGTGATAGCTATGCCCTAAGGTATCTAAATGTTGGACACGCTTGTTTAATCTTAGTTACTCAGTAACAGATATTAATATTTCTAAATCCCCAGAGGTGGCTCTCTTTCAAAAATTAGACTCCTCCATTCCTAATTGGCCTAGGCAGTTCATTTTATATATTCTTTTAGCAGCACAAATTGCAATAGCACAATGCTGAAAATGGCAGCGGTACCTTTGGATTATGTTAAATTCAAATTAAATTCAATTACAATAAACTCACCTCAAAATACTATCACTAAATTCCATAAGACTTGGGACCCCTGGATCAAATATGTGTTTTCTGTGGACTGAGACTGGACTGGAACCCTTCCTTCAGCTGTTGTGATTCCCTTCTTTCACTCTCTCTTTTGTCTTTTTTTCTGACTATTGTCTTTTTTTCTTATATTCTTTGCAATGTCCTCTTCATGAAAGTTAATGTTTACAATAGAGTGGTGCTCTATATGGGCTAAATGAGGAAGAGGAGCATGTTTTATGTCATACTAGGTGCAGCTCTTAATCGGGCCAGATTACACTTCTGTTGACCTCTAGATGATTTTGCATACCTTACAATCTGAGACGCTCTTTTCCGAGCAGGTTTTGATATGAGTTGATATAGATAGACATATTTGTTCCCCTCCCCTCCCATTTTCTTATATCTATCTTGTTTATTTTGCAATGACAATTTGTATGCTGTTATACTGTATGACAGTTTTTTTTTTTAATTCTGTAGAAATTAACTCTACGGAGCACGTTCTTTATTGTTTTGCTCAAAAAAAACAACACTTTAAATAATAAACTTTCTGATATCTTGCTTTACACTTTCTTAATTCCTCCCAACTAGGGATGAGCTTCGAGTTCGAGTCGAACTCATGTTCGACTCGAACATTGCCTGTTCGCCCGTTCGCCGAACAGCGAACAAATTGGGGTGTTCGCGGCAAATTCGAAAAATCTATGGGAGAAATCTAAAGTGCTAATTATAAAGGCTTATATGCAAGTTATTGTCCTAAAAAGTGTTTGGGGACCCGGGTCCTGCCCCAGGGGACATGTATCAATGCAAAAAGAAGTTTTAAAAACGGCCGTTTTTTCGGGAGCAGTGATTTTAATAATGCTTAAAATGAAAAAATAAAAGTGAAATATTCCTTTAAATTTCGTACCTGGGGGGTGTGTATGATATGCATGTGAAGTGGCGCATGTTTCCCGTGCTTAGAACTGTCCCTGCAAAAAATGTCATTTTTGAAAGAAAAAAATGCATTTAAAACTGACTCGCGGCTATTAATGAATTGTCGGCTCCCGGCAATACATACAAAAGTCATTGATAAAAAAAAAAAAAAGCGTGGGGGTTCCCCAGAATTCAATTACCAGGCCCTTCAGGTCTGGAATGGATATTAAGGGGAACCCCGCCGCAAATTTAAAAAAAAATTGACGTGGGGTTCCCCCAAATATCCATTCCAGGCCCTTCAGATCTGGCATGGATTTTAAGGGGAACTCCACCCCAAATTTAAAAAAAAAATGGCGTGGAGTCCCCCTAAAAATCCATACCAGACCCCTTATCCGAGCACGCAACCTGGCCGGCCGCAGGGGAAAAGGGGGGGACGAGAGAGCGGCCCCCCCTCCCTCCTGAACCGTACCAAGCCACATGCCCTCAACATGGGGAGGATGTCCCCATGTTGATGGGGACAAGGGCCTCATCCCCACAACCCTTGCCCGGTGGGTGTGGGGGTCTGCGGGCGGGGGGCTTATCGGAATCTGGAAGACCCCTTTAACAAAGAGGACCCCCAGATCCCGGCCCCCCCCATGTGAATTGGTAAGGGGTACATTGTACCCCTACCATTTCACGAAGAAAGCGTAAAAAAATGTTTAAAAAAACACACAAACACCTTGAAAAAGTCCTTTATTAAAAAAAAAAAAAAAAAAAAACCATTCCAGCGCTGAAATCCAGTGTCCCGCGGCGATCCCGATGTCCAGCGCTGTCCTTCATTGGTTGTGCCTGAGCGGACCTGATGGGGAACTCCCTCTCAGTATTTTAAATGTATAGACCCGCCCCTTCTAAAGTTCCCCATCAGGTCCGCTCAGCGGACCAGATGCGGAACATGAGAAGGGGCGGGTCTATACATGTATTACCAAAGTGAGAGCAGTTCCCCATCAGGTCCGCCCCCTCGGTATGTCGGACCCGCCTACGTCATTGGCTTGAGCGGGGAACTTCCTTCACTGTGTAATTTAAATTTACATAGTGAAGGAAGTTCCCCGCTCAAGCCAATGACGTAGGCGGGTCCGACATACCGAGGGGGCGGACCTGATGGGGAACTGCTCTCACTTTGGTAATACATGTATAGACCCGCCCCTTCTCATGTTCCGCATCTGGTCCGCTGAGCGGACCTGATGGGGAACTTTAGAAGGGGCGGGTCTATACATTTAAAACACTGAGAGGGAGTTTCCCATCAGGTCCGCTCAGGCACAACCAATGACGGACAGCGCTGGACATCGGGATCGCCGCGGGACACTGGATTTCACCGCTGGAATGTTTTTTGTTTTTTTTTAAATAAAGGACTTTTTCAAGGTGTTTGTGTGTTTTTTTTAAACATTTTTTTACGCTTTTTTCGTGAAATGGTAGGGGTACAATGTACCCCTTACCAATTCACATAGGGGGAGGGGCCGGAATCTGGGGGTCCCCTTTGTTAAAGGGGTCTTCCAGATTCCGATAAGCCCCCCGCCCGCAGACCCCCACAACCACCGGGCAAGGGTTGTGGGGATGAGGCCCTTGTCCCCATCAACATGGGGACATCCTCCCCATGTTGAGGGCATGTGGCCTGGTACGGTTCAGGAGGGAGGGGGGGCCGCTCTCTCGTCCCCCCCTTTTCCCCTGCGGCCGGCCAGGTTGCGTGCTCGGATAAGGGGTCTGGTATGGATTTTTAGGGGGACTCCACGCCATTTTTTTTTTAAACTTGGGGTGGAGTTCCCCTTAAAATCCATGCCAGACCTGAAGGGCTTGGTAATGGAATTCTGGGGAACCCCCACGCTTTTTTTTTTTTTTTTTCTCAATGACTTTTGTATGTATTGCCGGGAGCCGACAATTCATTAATAGCCGCGAGTCAGTTTTAAATGCATTTTTTTTCTTTCAAAAATGACATTTTTTGCAGGGACAGTTCTAAGCACGGGAAACATGCGCCACTTTACATGCATATCATACACACCCCCCAGGTACGAAATTTAAAGGAATATTTCACTTTTATTTTTTCATTTTAAGCATTATTAAAATCACTGCTCCCGAAAAAACGGCCGTTTTTAAAACTTCTTTTTGCATTGATACATGTCCCCTGGGGCAGGACCCGGGTCCCCAAACACTTTTTAGGACAATAACTTGCATATTAGCCTTTATAATTAACACTTTAGATTTCGAACGTTCGAGTCCATTGTATTTAATAGGGTTCTAAAGTTTACACGAACATTTTGTCTGTTCGCAGGTTCTGGTGCGAACCGAACAGGGGGGTGTTCGGCTCATCCCTGCTCCCAACTACAACTAACAAAGAGACCAAATTGTCAACACTAGAAAAATAAGAACTTCCCCTACCCTCCTTAGTTTGCAGTTTTACAAGTGAAGAGGAAAAGGGAATTACTAGACCCCACTTCCCCCCTCCCCTTTTCTTCATTTCTTCTTTCTTCTTCTTTCTTTCTTTTTTTTCTCCTCTCTATCTCATTATTCCTCATGCTCACATATAGTAAGCCAGAATTCCCTAACTCAAGATCTTTTGTTTCTTTTCTCATTCCAAAGCAGGAATAAAGAAGCCTTGTTTATTTGTAATATTATTCATAACACTTTGGGGGTTATTTACGAAAGGCAAGTGAAAGCTACAAGTGCAAAGTACACTTGAAATTGCACTGAAAGTGCACTTGGAAGTGCAGTCACTGTAAATCTGAGAGGTATATCTGAAATGAGGGGAAGCTCTGCTGATTTTATTATCCAATCATGTGCAAGCTAAAATGCTGTTTTTTATTTTCCTTGCATGTCCCCCTTGGATCTACAGTGACTGCACTTCCAAGTACACTTTCAATGCAATATCAAGTGCACTTTGCAATTGTAGTTTGCACTTGTAGTGCAAAGTGGATTTGCCTTTAGTAAATAACCTCCTTTGTTTGAATAACTCTTTTCAAATTAACCTTTTATGGTCTTGTTATCAAAATTTTGTAATACATCCATGTAGGCCTTTTTTTCTCAGAGAATAGGTGCAGGAACTACTCTTTTCAGAATCACCCCTTGTCTCTGCCCCCTACCCACCTTCGAACACTGTCCCTTGGTTCCAGTCCCTACCCACCTCCCAGTATTGCCCCTTTTAGAGAATACAGAACCAAGTATCATTTTGTGGTGCTAAGTAATTTGTATGGAATTTGTCAATAATAACAAGAAAAGCAGTAAGATAGATCCCTGCAGCCAACAACAATAGACCACCCCCTAATAACAACAGATCCCTCAAGCAACAATGGACTGCTTCCAAGAATATACCCCCCAGAAACAATAGACCCCTGGCAGCAACAACAAATCCCCCCGTAGCCAACATCAATAGACCCTCCAGCAGCCAGCAACAATAGACCCCTCGTTCAGCAGTGGATCCCTCCTAGCAAAAAACGGACTCCCCAGCAACATAAGACCCACCTCCAGCAACAATAGATCCCCCTCCAGAAACAATAGACCTCCCTAGCAACAGTAGACCCCCCAGCAAAAATAGATCCCCTCCAGCGCTAATAGATCCCCAAGCAGCCAGAATTAATAGACCTTGCAGCACACCCCAGCACCCCTTGCCATTACATACATTTACAGCTGGAGGTGCCGGAATTGCGTTCCCCGCCTTCCCGCCGAAAAAAAGCCCTGCATCCACGTATTTGGACTAAAAATATTGTACTTCCAAATTTTTCGGCTTTTCAAATTTTCTTCTGTTTGATAAATGTATTTGACTATTGTCAGATTTAACTCATTTAATACAATTTATGAAATAATATATATATATATATATATATATATATATATATATATATATATATATATACACCGGTGCAGCTCATAAAATCTGAATATCATCAAAAAGTTAATTTATTTCAGTAATTCAATTAAAAAAGTGAAACTCATATATTTTATATAGAGTGATACTGTATATTTCAAGCACTTATTTATTTTAATTTTGATAAATATGGCTTACAGCTAGTGAAAGCCCAAAATTCAGTATCTAAGCAAATTCGAATATTGCATAAGACCAATAAAAAATGCTTTTTAAAACAGAAATGTTGGCTTACTGAAAAGTATGTTCATGTACAGTATAGTATGCACTCAATAATTGGTCTGTGCTCCTTTTGCATGAATTACTGCATCAATGTGGCATTGCATGGAAGTGATCAGCCTGTGGCTCTGCTAAGGTGTTATGGAAGCCCAGGTTTCTTTGATAGTGGCTTTCAGCTCATCTGTATGGTTGGGTCTGGTGTTTCTCATCTTCCTCTGGACAATACCCCACCGAGTCTCTATGGGGTTTAAGTTAGGCGAGTTTGCTGGCCAATCAAGCTCAGTGATCCCATGATCATTAAACCAGGTATTGGTACTTTTGGAAGTGTGGGCAGGTGCCAAGTCCTGCTGGAAAATTAAATGAGCATCTCCATAAAGCTGGTTAGCAGAGGGACCACAGTGAACCAACACCAGCAGATGACATGGCTCTCCAAATCATCACTGACTGTGGAAAATGTTGCATTTAATTTGGAAATCAAGGTCCCAGAGTCTAAAAGAAGAGTGGAGAGGCACAGAATCGAAGTTGCATGAGGTCCAGTGTGAAGTTTCCACAGTCAGTGATTATTTTGGAAGCCATGTCATCTGCTGGTGTTGGTCTGCTGTGTTTTATCAAGTCCAAAGTCAGTGCAGCCCTCTACCAGCAAATTCTAGAGCACTCCATGCTTCCCTCTGCTGACCAGCTTTATGGAAATGCTTCAGTGAGTCCTTACATGAGCTACGTTGCTCCAAAGGCAGAGGGATGGGGGATGCCCTGGGTGGAAAATTTGGTTGTGGTTCTGAATGAAGAGAGCATAGAAACATCTCTGATTCTGATGGGTTGTGGAATGTGATCTGGTCCCATTAGGTGCTTTGAGGCAGAGTATTGTGGAGAAAGCCAAAGAGAATTTTATCTGTTGTTGATTGAGCCCTGTGCAGATGTGCTGGAAAGCTTTTATTTTCTTTGAGACTTCTATAGGGTAGTCGGCAAAGACCAGAATATTGATTCCATCAATTTTTAGAGATCTGGCCTACCTGTATTTTTGCAAAATGGCTGCTTTATATGCATAATTTAGATACTTGGCAATAATTGGACATGGGGATGTGCGTTTAGAGGAGTATGCCCTCATGTGATGTGCCTGTTCAATCGTACAGGGGCCTGGCAGGCCTAGGGCTTCAGGTGTGTGTCGGGTGCAAAATTCTGTGATGGCAGATGCTTGCATTGATTCTGGGACTCAGACGAACCGCAGGTTGCTGCATCTCGATCTGTTTTCCAGATCTTCTAGTTTTTTGGATTATATACTGGTTTGTTTTATCCTGTGTTTGCTTTGTAGCCTGTGCCTGGTATATTTCTTTCTCTATGTTAGAGAATCTGTTCTCAGCTTCATTGAGGCGAGAGGCATGTTCCCCCAGCTCTCTTTTTTATCAGGAGCATGCCTCCATTACACAACCTTCTCTATTGATGCTTCTATGGTGGGGGCAAGACCTGCAGCCACAGCTTTGCTGATTCTTTCAGTGGTGTTGGACTCCTGCTGTTGTGAGAGAGGGGTGAGAGCTGATATTTTAAGCCAATATTCGGGCTGGGATGGAGGAGTATCGCTACTCCAAGTGGTGCTGGCACCGGAAATTTATGGAGATGCTGATTTATTTTCCAGCAGAACTTGGCACCTCCCCACATTGCCATAAGTTCCAATACCTGGTTTAATGATCATGGTATCACTGTTCTTGATTGGCCAACAAACTCGCCTGATCTAAACCCCTTAGGGAATCTGTGGGGTATTGTCAAGCGGAAGATGAGAGACACAAGACCTAACAATGCAGACAAGCTGAAGGCCGCTATCAAAGCAACCTGGGCTTCCATAACACCTCAGCAGTGCCACAGGTTAATTGCCTTCATGCCATGCCACATTGATGCAGTAATTCATGCAAAAGGATCCCCAACCAAGTATTGAGTGCATACTATACTGTAAATGGACATACTTTTCAGTAACCCAACATTTCTGTATTAAAAATCTTTTTTTATTGGTCCTATGTAATGTGCAAATTTTCTGAGATACTGAATTTGGGGTTTTCACTAGCTGTAAGCCATAATCATCAAAATTAAAAGAAAGAAATGCTTGAAATATATCACTTTGTGTGTAATGAATCTATACAATATATGAGTATCACTTTTTGAATTGAATTACTGAAATAATTTTTTTTTTTTATGATATTCACATTTTATGAGATGTACCTGTATATGATACAGTAGACAGCCAATATTGTCCTTGTAGTTGATGCTTCCAAATTGTTTAAAATGTCCAGAAGCAATGGTAAAAAAATAGGTGAGTGGATAAAAGCTGTAACAATACATATGTTTTTGAGTTCCCTACTGCAATCAAATTAAGATTAATAAAGGGTGTGTGCCAGGAGATATACAGTCTGAAAAAGAATTCCTAGAAGATTATTAGCTATCAGATAAATTATTAATTAAAAAAACAGCCAACCAAGGAGGAGTAAATGTATAAAAGGGTTTCAGATCAACTGAGTAAATAACACGGACCAATAATTCAATATAAGTGGTATATTATTTCCACTAAATATATGATGGCTGATCTGTCATTGTTTGCCGGAAATTGTCAAAGTAAACTATTACATCCAGACATCACCTCTAATAATGTACCCGGAATTGAGGTGAAGGATGTAATGATTGGAGATAAATTAAAACATAGACACATCATAGAATTGCTGTTTTGTGTTTCCATACAGATGAAGAACTTTTGAAGTAAAAAATGTATATTATATATACAGTACTTCAGAGCCTCTTATCACCAGCCAATTTACCTGGGTCTTTTCTAATTGGTATGCCATAATTTGCAACTCAACTCATTACAAAAAAGATTGCATTATACATCTGGAATTTGGGTTTTCCTGGTTCGGTGTATTGTTTTTTTTTTTTTTTTTCATAAAGTTTTATTAGGTGATCAAGAGAGTGACAAAGGAACAGTAAAATGATACAGTACAAAATTGCATATGTTTACAAGAGTAAAAGCTGTAGAATGTACAATATGTTAGACTGTTGAGACATATCTGGTGATCGTAATAATAGTAAAGCAAGGGTTGAAAATTAGTTAGACATTTAACAAGTATAATACCGTATTTTTTTTTATTTTTTGCAATGGGTACTTTAATTATTAAAGTAAATATATTTTCCAGGGGGACTAGGATGGGAGGGAGGTATGAGGGGGTGGGTAATGGGAGGGGTAGGGGGAACCTGATGTATTCGATTGGGACTGAAGTGAACTATGTGAATAATCCTTTCCATTACCTTATCTGTTTTTTATTCATTTATATGTATTTTTTTTTCCTTAATTTCTTTTACTTTTGTCTAATCCTCCTCTCCAAACTATCTTCCTATGGCCTCAGAGTGAGGTTTTGGTTCTTACTTATTGGTAGTTTTATATGTCTGGGATTCTTTGAATAGTGTCCAGTTATACCATGTTACAGAGAAATTCGTTATTCTTTCCTGAGAG
Source organism: Rana muscosa (assembly GCA_029206835.1). NCBI lineage: Eukaryota > Metazoa > Chordata > Amphibia > Anura > Ranidae > Rana > Rana muscosa. The sequence continues at coordinate 359,949,887 of CM055118.1, read as the reverse complement.
ATACTTATGAGCTCCTCTATCGTTTCAGTGTTATTGATTCTCCTAAACCATTCCGCTGTGGAAGGCACTGTTGACGTGCGCCAATGTGACAGAATGCATTGGCGAGCTGCGTTGATCAGGAACATAGTTAGTGATTTTAAATATCGTTTTCTTGGGAGAGAGTTTAGGTGTAGTAGGTATTGTGCTGGGTCATAACTTATGTTTTCTGCTGTGATAGTGATAATGATATTATGAACTGTTTTCCAGAACTTTTGAATCAGTTGGCAAGTCCACCATATATGGAGCATCGAGCCCTCATCCTGTTTGCATCTCCAACAGCGGTCAGAGGTTAGTGGTGAAAATTTATGCAAGATTGAAGGGGTCCTGTACCATCTGGTAATGATTTTGTAAGCGCATTCTTGTGTGGCTACGTTTAGGGAGCCTTTGTGAGCATGCATATAAATCTTTTCCCAGGTTTTTTTCAGTTATAGTGATATCTAGGTCTTTTTCCCAGTTCTGACATGACGCGCTGGAGAAGTCCGCCATATCCCCAAAGAGTGAGTTGTAGAGTGTTGAAATAATGTGTCTGTGAGGGGTTTTTTTCGTACAAAGTTTCTCAAGTTCCGTAAGGGGTTTTGTCCATGCTAAAGCTGTTTCTTTTCTAGTTAGAAAATGTCTGATTTGAATGTAGTTCCAGTGTGGGATTTGGAATGGTTCTATGGCTTTATTCAGTTCTTCTCTAGATAATATTTTCCCATTTTTGAAGAAATGTTTGGTCAGCATTTTCTTATGTGGCCAGTTGTGTATTAAGAAATTCCTTTCCTGCCCCGGGGGAACTCCGGATTATTTCTCAGTGAAGTTAGGGGGCTTAGCCAGGGGGTTGAATTTGAAGGTTTGAAAGTGTTGAGGAATATTCTTAATGTGGGGCCTATAAGAGGGTGTGATTTGATAGATTTTGGATGGTGTTTAGGGTGAGTCCATGGCAAAGTGTCGAGCTCTTGGGAAAACTGAATTTGTTCTAGTGATACCCAGTCTTTAACTGTGTGGTGTATATTCCAGTCAACTATTCGTGTCAATAGGGTCGCTTGATGGTATTTTTTCAAATCAGGTACCGCTATTCCACCCTTGTTCCTGGGTAGGTTTAATCTTGAAAATTTAATTCTTGGAGGTTTGCCTCTCCAGATAAAGGTGGAGCAAGCTTTGCGGAATGAGTTGAAAAAGGTAGAGGGTAAATTGATGGGTATGGTCTGCATGACATATAGGAATCTGGGTAAGATTGTCATCTTGATTAGGGATGCTCTCCCAAACCAAGATACATTTAGAGAATTCCATCTTTTTAAGTCATCCTGTGTTTCTTTAAGTATAGGTATGTAGTTTAGTTTGAAGAGATCGTCTAAGTTCGAGGGTATTTCAATCCCTAGATAGGTTATACTATGATTAGCCCATGTAAATGGAAAATTTAATTTGCATAGATCTATTGAGCTAGGGGGTAACGAGATGTTAAGGGCCACCGACTTTGCGTGGTTGATTTTCAGGTTGGAAAGCATGTTGTAATGCTCTAGGTCCTGTAGTAAATTGGGTATGGAGATATGGGGTTCGGAGAGAAAGAGAAGCATGTCGTCGGCAAACGCAGCGATTTTGTAAGTATTTTTTTGAATCTCTATCCCCTTGATGTTTTGGTTGGTTCTAATTTTATTTAGCAGTGGTTCTAGGGTTAGAACAAAGAGAAGAGGGGATAAAGGACAGCCCTGTTTAGTACCGTTGTGTAAGTTGAAGGCATTCGATAGGTGGCCATTGACTTTAACTCGTGCTGTGGAATTGGTGTACAAAGCTTTAATATAAGATCTCATTTGGGGCAAGATGCCTATGTGTTTTAAAACTGCATCAATGAAGTCCCAGGCCACTCTATCGAACGCCTTTTCGGCGTCCAAGGATAGGAAAAATCCTTTTTTTTGTTGGTTGCTAGCCAGTGGCTTATATTTAAGGCTTTAGTTGTGTTGTCTCTGCCCTCTCTACCTGGGATGAATCCCACCTGATCTAGTGCTATAAGTGAGTTTAGTAACGGTAGCAATCTATTGGCTAGTATTTTAGCATATATCTTTACATCTATGATTATTAGGGATATGGGTCTATAATTTGTAATTTGTGTTGTGTCTTTGCCTTCTTTAGGTATCACTGTGATGTGGGCTTCTAATAGTTGTCTGGGGGGTTGTTGGATGGAATTTAGAGATTGGAAAGTATTCAAGAATCTTGGTTTCAATATGTCGTTGAATGTTTTATAGTATTGTAGGGGTAGGCCATCGGGGCCGGGAGCTTTGCCTAATTTCATCTCCTTAATTGCCCTGTCGAATTCAGGGCCTGAAATAGGGGCTTCAAGTTCTTGGGCTTTGTCTTTTGCTAGTTGGGGAGGACTATATTTCTCTAAAAATTCTTGGATGAGTTTCGCCCTTTTATCTGAGTTAGGGGGGCATCTTGGGTTGGGTGGGATGTTGTATAGGGATTGGTAGTATTCTTCAAACTGCTTTGCTATTTCCTCGTTTGAAGAAAATGGCTTGCCTCGTTTGTCTCTTATTTGGTGGATTGTAGAAGTTATTTTTTTACTTTGGACTGCTTTAGCAAGCAGTTTCCCACTTTTATTTCCCTGTTCGTAGAAGATCTTGTGTCTCAGTATGTATTGTCTTTTAATTTTAATGCTCAGTTCCTCTGCTAGTAGTGTTCTTGCTCTAGTTAGTTCTTCAAGTGTAGAAACCGCCACTGTTCTTTTATGTGTTATTTCTAATCTATGAATTTGGTCCACTAGGGTTTTTATTTTGGATTGTTGGTCTTTCTTTAATGTAGCTAGTTTTGTGATAAATTCCCCCCTAATGACACATTTATGGGCCTCCCATTGAGTGATGGTCGAGGTCTCGTTATTTTCATTTCTTGAAAAATAGTCTTGCAGTTTTTCTTTAAACTCAAGAACATCTACAGGGTCTTTAAGTAGGACTGTGTTGAGTCTCCAGGTTTTAGTCACATTTTTATTCTCAGGGAAGGTCAGTGTTAAGGTGATTGGATGATGGTCTGATATCGTCATGGGTTCAATCGTTGAGTTTTGTAAGTAGGGCAGGTCTGGTTGTGTTAAAAAAAGTAGTCGATTCTAGAGTACTTCTGATGGACAGTGGAAAAGAAAGTATAGTCCTTGGTTTGAGGAAAGAGGGTTCTCCAGGCGTCATGCAACATTAAATCTTTTATCTGGGTTTTAATTTGCTTCAGTGCTCTGTACGGAAGGCTCTATGCTCCATTCGAGGTATCTATAAGTGGGTTCATGGGAGTGTTGAAGTCGCCTCCTAGGATTAAGATGCCTGAGGCAAAGGTCATTAGTAGTTCTTTGATTGTACGAAAAAAAGGTACTTGTCTCGAGTTCGGAGCATATATGTTTGCAACTGTTATTGGGTGATTTTCTAGTTTCCCTTTTATGAATATGAATCTCCCACTGGGGTCTATCAGAGTGTCGTGTATCTGGAGAGGAGTCTGGTTAGAAATCAGTATAGAAACACCCTTTGTTTTCCCTTCCGGGTTGGTGGAGTGGAATGCTGTAGGAAATCTCCTGTCGTGTAGTTTTGGGATTTTATCAGACTTAAAGTGAGTTTCTTGTACGAAGATAATGTTTGCTTTTTGTCTGCGGCCTTCATTTAAGAGTTTAGTTCTTTTTTCAGGTATATTTAAACCTTTAGCGTTAAGAGAGAGTAACTTTATAGATAGTGGTATGGATTGTCGTGTATTGGCAGACATCTCGTCTTGTGTGCGTACTCCTTATCCCAATAGGCTGTCTTTAGGGGTTTGGAAGTATGCTTGGTTCAGTCCGTTTTTTCTTCTTCCCCTCCTCCCTCTTTCAGAGAGAAAAAGGGAAGAATGCAAGGGAAAGTGGTAGCAAGACAAGGAAAAAGTAGTAATGGGGAAAGGAGGGGGGGAAAGGAGGGGGGGAGGGGAAGGGTAATCCGGGGGCAGAAATAGACCAGCTAGTCTACCCGAATTGTGAACTGCCGGATAGTTCAAGGGACAAAAATTCACAAATAGTCAATTCCCGTCCCTTGTGTAGGTTTGTGGTCCAAGTGGGTCACGAGATGAGTTCTACTAATCTTTCTTGTTATTTTTATTTTTTATTTTTTTTATTTTTATTTTTCTTTACTTTGCGATCTAGCACTCCGGAGAAGCTATCTAAGTAGAATAATTGGATGGTACAGGGCTTTAAATAAAAGTTAATGAGCGTACCGAGGGAGAATAAGGTTATGGCTTGTAAATGTAAATCACTATTGTTGAAATGGAATCATTAAAGTTGTATGCTATGGGGCGGTGTCTATAAGGAATCCATGTAACCACTTAGCATGTATAAGTTGTTACTTAGAGGGGGGAATAGCTATTCCCATCGAGTTCCGTGATGTAAAAACCTATAACTAAATGGAAGATTTTATGATGGTATTAATGTTAAACCACCCCTAGATGGAGCCTTTGTGTTGGTAAATTAAAGATTGCTTGATAAGCATCTACTTCCTGGGCTTCACATATGAAAATGTACATTTGAAGAAAGAGAAAAAAACATGTTAGCAATAGGAGAACACTAGGAAAAATGATTAAACTGTTAAGCAGAGATTAATTGAAATGCAAATCAACTTGTACAGCTCTTTGATGCATGTTATCTATAAGGTATCATTAAATTCAGCTTTGAGTCTCCAGTTGGGTTCTGAAATGAATGCGAGACTTCCTGGTAATCAGGGACGCATACAAATTGTTTAACTTGTGCGAGGAGCACATCTAGAATTAAGGGTGCCTCCACCCCAAACACCTGAGTATTAAACAACCTAGATAATTATGGATGATAGAGGCTGAGTTTTACGATATCCAATATAGATAATCTGCAGAAGGAATTAAAGGGTGTTGGTTGCCGCCCTCCCTGATTATGGTATATCTAAGAGTATGTAAGGTGATTTCCCTTATTTTATTTTATTTATTTTTTTCTTCTTTTTTTTTTCTTCTTCTTCTTCTTTTATCTATATATTTTTTTTCCCTTCTCTCTTTTTCTTTCTTCCCATATCTCTTCACTGGAGAAGGGAAGAGAAAAAGGTAGCTTCATTCCTTCGCAGCGTGACCATAGTTGGGGAATGATCCCCTAAATAACCGAGAACTGGAAACTTGGTCTAAAGGCCAAACGCAAAAAAAAAAGAAACAACAAAAAAAAAGGGAGACCCTGTGTAAACAGACATAAACTTATCTGTGTTGTGAGCGGTTCTGTGATCAAGCTGTGTAGTTCTTACAAGCCGCCTCAAGAATCACATCCAGTCTTGTATCGTTTATGGGTCGGATCTCAAGAAGAAGACCGTATGATAGTAGTTCCTCATAACTCTGTAACATAGGGAGCAACCGGTCTCGAAATGACAACATTATGTTGATCGTTTTCCCCATGAGAAGGTCACAGCCCCTAGTGAAGTGGGATAGAGGTACCAGTACTTACATACGTTGGGATAGGTCCAATCTTGTGTAATCATATCTGTATGTTGTGGGAGAGGACATGTGTTGTTCACATTTATGATACCGCATGGGGCAATTTAGTCCGAGCTCTTTTTTAGGAAGTCAAAACAGTTCTTTCAGGTGTCCATTCGATCCTGATGATCCAAGCGATCTCTGCGTCTAGGTGGAGAATTGCTTGGTCCTCCTTGGACATCTTCTCTCCTACTGTGCTGAGGTGATCTACGGCGTCGGTCTCTCTGCCTCTGGGCTCTAGAAGTGAGGTTGTTGGAAACTGCAATCCATGGTTCATTAAGCGTAAATGATTCATACCACTCTGGAACTTCAGTCCTGGGGATGTTCATGGATTCGCAGAATGATCGTAAGTCATCAGGTGTTCGAAGTAGTGCTGTGTGGCCCCTCCATGAGGCTGAAAGGCAGAACGGAAACTTCCACCTATAGGGGATTCCTCTCGATCGTAGTTGTTCTGTGATAGGGCGCAGTGCCCTGCATTGCTGCAAAGTTATGTTGGAGAGGTCCTGATATAGTTTAATTTCATTACCGTTGAATATTATTCAGTTTTTTTCCCTCGCCTTCTTTAAAATAGCTTCTTTTAGAGGAAAATTCACCAGGCAACAGATGATATCTCTGGGGGGTTCGTTATCTCTTCCTCTTGGTCTGAGGGCTCTGTGAACCCTCTCAAACTCAATGGGGGAGTCAGGGGGTCTCTCCAGTATATCGTTGAAGATAGCTTCCGCTGTGCGTTCTACCGGAATCTGTTCAGGCATTTCCGGGACCCCTCTAATCCTCACATTATGGCGCCTCCCCCTATTGTCTAAATCTTCCAAATGGCGCTTTATTTCGATCAGATGGGTTAGATGGGAATCAGCATTTTTCGGGATTTGTTTTATGGCATCTGAGTGACGAGCTGTGGCCTGTTCCATTGCTCCAGTCCTCACTGCTATCCCCTGAATGTCCGCCCTGATCTCTGTGATGGCTGCTGCAAAAGACATTTTTATGTCCATTGCCATTGCCTGGAGATTTGCCTGTAGGTCTGCCAGGCTTAGGGTATGGGATGGCTGTGTTGGCGGAGACGCTGTGATAATAGCGTTGTTTCCGCCGTCCGCGAGTGGGCTGGAGCCGCCGGGCGGGATGAGGGGCTTAGGCCTTCTCCCTGCGCCACACGGAACATAGCGGGGATGATGGGGCCTGACTGCTGATTGGGCTCCATCAATTCCCGGGTGTGTGGGGAGCCTTGGGCACTTACTTTGCCGCTCGTTTAGGGCGTATTTAGCCCTGGATCTCAAGGTAGCTTCTCCTTTGTGCCGGAGGAAAGGGATCAGGCATCCATCTCGGTCCGGAGTTAGGCCACGCCCCCGGTGTATTGTTATAATATTGGTTACATTAAAAACCTATAATGCAATTACTTCGCAATGTCTAATTATTGAACTTCCTGACTGATTATCCAATGTCTTTTTATGTCCCCCTCCTTTCTTTGAGGAAATATCATGTATGCTTCTATTGATTGTCTTTATTCATGTTCCAGAATAACAACTAACAATTTAAACATATATTCAATTTTTAGTTAAGTAAAATTAAACATTGTATAGGAATATTACATATTTATTAAAGCCCAGTTGAACTTTCTGTTTAAATCAAATAAATACTTTTCAGGTCATGTGCATAAAAAGAAAAGATTTTCCAAATCTTTGTTGGTTTCCTTTAGAAAGCATCCACAGACTAAGTAGAAAAGCATGTCCAATGCTGCAGAGACAAACCCTTGTTCTCTTTGTGAAAGCAGTGGACTATCTGAAAAAGTCACATATGCCTTTACAGACTTATAGCTCTGTACACAACAAAACCCATACCCCATACTGATTGAAAGATTCCAGTTCTGACTCTTAGAAGGTGCGTTGGACCTTTTCAGAAAGACTACAGCTGTAAACCAGAGAGCAAGGGTCCTTTTATTCAGTATGCTCAAAAGAGAGAGGCCTTTTTACTCAGACTGTTGATTCTTTAGGGTGAAAATTAGACTTATCATCATTTTTTTTGGATGCACATGTAATGTACTGGATTTTTCTGATTTAAATTGAATGTTCACTTTGGCTTAACCACTAAACTTCTGGAGGGTTTTACCCCCTTCATGACCAGGACATTTTTGCTAGTCAGCACTATGCTACTTTAACCATTTGCTTACTGGGCACTTAAACCCCCTTCCTGCCCCAGGCCAATTTTTAGCTTTCAGTGCTGTTACTCTTTGAATGACAATCGCTGCGGTCATGCTACACTGTACCCATGTGAAATTTGTATCAGTTTTTTCACACAAATAGCACTTTCTTTTGGTGGTATTTAATCACTACTGTTTTTTTTTTTTTTTTGCAAAACAGATAATTTTTCTTCTTCATTGATGTCCGCTGATGAGACGGCACTGATAAGGCGGAACGGATAGGCACTGATATGGCGGCACTGATAATACTGCACTGATTGGTGGCACTTATGGGTGCTGATAGGCAGCACTGATAGGTGCCACTAAAGGGCACTATTATGTGGCATTGATAGGCACTGATATGCACTGATATGTGCATTACGGACTAAGACTGGGATTACATTACAGTTCATGTGTGTGTGTAAAGGCAGGCATCCCAATACTTTTGGATATATAGTGTAGTATATATATATATATATATATATATATATATATATATATATATATATATATATAATTTGTTTTACACAAATAGAGCTTTCTTTTGGTGGTATTTGATCACTGCTGTTATATATATATATATAACATTGGGGGATGTTTAGCTCAGTGATAGATGCATTGTAAGTGAGTTCACAGCCAACAGGAACTAATGTTTAAGGGCGTGGTAGCCCACTTTTATTGAAAGAAACAAAAAGGAAAGTTTATACATGCATTTGGTTTCCCACACAGGGGTTCTTCTCCCAAAAACATCAACACATGAAAATGCCAATCCACCCAGCTCTCAAGGCTCGCTCAGCCTTGGGCGCAGTTCCTTGCTGCACAGGCCCACTCCTGGCCCCTAGGAAGGGCTCTCCTGACACTCCAGGCTTCCACACTCCTCCAAGACTTACAGTCCCCTCTGGTCCCCAAGACTCTCTTCCAGTTGTCTCAGCTATAGTCTCCCCGACTCTCTCAGCTAGCCCAACTCTCTCAGTCTACTGACCTGGAACCTCTCCCACATGGAGAAACGTCTTAAGGATGTTGCCTGAGTTCTTTAAAAGCAGCACACTTCCCTCCAGCAACTGCTGTATCACCAACTTCTTTCCCAGACACACTGAGCTATGTTCATCTCTGCCCTATAATGAGTGTGTTCACCTGGCCACACACTCAACCTGCAGAGCTCCTAGAAAACCCGGACACATGACTAAAGACTCCTTCCCTCCCAATGCTCTTTGAAGTCTTCAAGTTGCCAGCCCCAATCCAGACTTACAAAATCCAGGGAAAACTTAAAGCATAGTTTTCTCTGCTCACAAACCTTTTGCTGGAACTTCTCAAATAGCTTCTTTGAGAGTCCTGTGTCCATTTTAAACACATTTCTACTAAGACAGGGGCTCTCACTCTCACAATATATATATACATATATACAGGAGGTCCCCTCGTTACAAACATCCGACTTACAAACGGAAGGAGACAACAGGAAGTGGGAGGAAATCTACCCATAGGAAGGGAAATTCTCTCCTGTAAGAGTAACCATGTGAAAAAGGTGTCTCCACCAAAGCTTTTTTACTAATCCTTGTTTCCATAGCAACCCAAAATTTTCAAAATCCAATTGTCATTGGGGCAGAAAGTGAGGTAAAATCTTTTGAACAGGGACATAGACAGCAAAACAAATGTTACAGGGGTGATAACCCTTCCCTATGCTATCCAAAAAGCTTAAAAATAGTTTTTTTGGCTGGAGATATACTTAAAAAATTTACCTGTTCCAAATTACATACAAATTCAAACTTAAGAACAAACCTACAGACCCTATCTTGTTTGTAACCCGGGCTCTTCCTGTATATATATATATATATTATCTCACAAAAGTATGTACACTCCTCACATTTTTGTAAATATTTTACTACATCTTTTCATGTGACAACACTGAATAAATGACACTTTGCTACAACATAAAGTAGTGAGTGTACAGCTTGTATAACAGTGTAAATTTATTGTCCCCTCAAAATAACTCAACACACAGCCATTAATGTCTAAACCGCTGGAAACAAAAGTAAGTACACCCCTAAGTAAAAAATGTCCAAATTGGGCCCAAAGTGTCAATATTTTGTGTGGCCACCATTTTTTCCCAGCACTGCCCTAACCCTCTTGAGCATGGAGTTCACCAGAGCTTTACAGGATGCCACTAGAGTCCTCTTCCACTTCTCCACAACAACATCACAGAGCTGGTGGATGTTATAGACCTTGCGCTCCTCCACCTTCCATTTGAGGATGCGCCACAGATGCTCAATAGGGTTTAGGTTTGGAGACATGCTTGGCCAGTCCATCACCTTTACCCTCAGCTTCTTTAGCAAGGCAGTGGTCATCCTGGAGGTGTGTTTGGGGTTATTATCATGTTGGAATACTGCCCTGCGGCCCAGTCTCCGAAGGGAGGGGATCATTCTCAGCTTCAGTATGTCACAGTACATGTTGGCATTCATGGTTCCCTCAATGAACTGTAGCCCCCCAGTCACGCAGCCCCAGATCATGACACTCCCACCACCATGCTTGACTGTAGGCAAGACACACTTATCTTTGTACTCCTCACTTGGTTGCCACCACACGCTTGACACCATCTGAACCAAATACGTTTATCTTGGTCTCATTAGACCATAAGACATGGTTCCAGTAATCCATGTCCATAGACTGCTTGTCTGCAGTAAACGGTTTGCAGGCTTTCTTGTACATCATCTTTAGAAGAGGCTTCCTTCTGGAGTTACAACCATTGCATTACTGGCCTAGGCCATCTTTATGTGGAGCAACAATTCTTTTTTTCAGATCCCCAGAGAGTTCTTTGCCATGAGATGCCATGTTGAACTTCCAGTGACCAGTATGAGAGAGTGAGAGCGATAACACCAAATTTAACTCACCTACTCCCCATTCCCACCTGAGACCATGTAACACTAATGAGTCACATGACACCGGAGAGGGAAAATGGCTAATTGGGCCCAATTTGGACATTTTTACTTAGGGGTGTACTCACTTTTGTTGCCAGCGGTTTAGACATTAATGATTGTGGGTTGAGTTATTTTGAGGGGACGGCAAATTTACAATGTTATACAAGCTGTACACTCACTACTTTACATTGTAGCAAAGTGTCATTTCTTCAGTGTTGTCACATGAAAAGATATAATAAAATATTTACAAAAATGTGAGGGGTGTACTCACTTTTTGTGAGATACTGTATATATAAACAAATAAAAAGACAGAATTTTTTTTAACCACTTAAGCCCCAGACCATTATGCAGCTAAAGGACCAGGCCCCTTTTTGCGATTCGGCACTGCGTCGCTTTAACTGACAATTGCGCGGTCGTGCGACGTGGCACCCAAACAAAATTGGCGTCCTTTTTTTCCCACAAATAGAGCTTTCTTTTGGTGGCATTTTATCACCTCTGCGGTTTTTATTTTTTGCACTATAAACAAAAATAGAGTGACAATTTTGAAAAAAATGCAATATTTTTTACTTTTTGCTATAATAAATATCCCACAAAAATATATAAAAAAACATATTTTTTCACAGTTTTGTCCAATACATATTCTTCTACATATTTTTGGTAAATAAAATCGCAATAAACGTTTATTGATTGGTTTGCGCAAAAGTTATAGCGTCTACAAAATAGGGGACTGTTTTATGGCATTTTGAATAATATTTTTTTTACTAGTTATGGCGGCGATCAGCGATTTTTATCATGACTGCGACATTATGGCGGACACATCGGACACTTTTGACACCATTTTGGGGCCATTGTCATTTTTACAACGATCAGTGCTATAAAAATGATTGCTGGGAAAATGATACTGGCAGTGAAGGGTTTAACCTCTAGATGGCGCTGTAGGGGTTAAGTGTTCCCTAGGAAGTGATTATTACTGTAGGGGGGCGTGGCTACACAATACACGTCACTGATCGTCTGTTTTCCGAAGAAAAGGAACAGACGATCACTGACATGCCACGGGGAAGAATGAGGAAAGGTTTGTTTACACTCACCTTTCCCCGTTCTTCAGCTCTGTGACCCGATCGCGGAACACCGGCGGCAATCGGGTCCGCGGGTCCCAGGGGCGCGGTCACGGTGCTCAGGACCGGGTCGCGAGCGTGCCGCCACCAGCTCGCGCACAACCCACGGCTGGGCTCTTAAAGGGCAACATACCTGTACGTTGATATGCCCAGCCGTGCCATTCTGCCGACGTATATCGGCGTGAGGCGGTCCTTAAGTGGTTAATTAAATAAATATTTTTTTTACTTTGTGCTATAAAAAATGTCCAATAAAATCAAATTTCTTCATAAATTTAGGCCAAAATATATTCTGCTACATGACTTTGGTAGAAAAAAAAAATCCCCAAAAGTGTCTGTTGATTAGTTTGTGTCAAAGTTATAGCATTTACAAACTTCAGTATATATACTGGAATTTACACAGCTAAAGATGCTATACTGTTTTTGTGGTGATCTTATAATGTAACCGTGATAGGGTGGCGAGCAATCTGGCGATAACAGACACTGGCTGGGAGGGTCACTAACCGACACTGATATTGTTAGTGACACTAATACAGTAATCAGTGATAATACTGTACACTGACGCTGTACTATTGATACTGGCTGGCAAGGGGTTAACATCTATGGGCGATCAAGAGGTAAACTGTGTGCATAACCATGTGTATTGTGTGTAATGTGTGCTTCTTTTACGTACTAGTCTGTAAAATTTATAAATGGTCTTGCGCTATTCCTTCGTGAATAATAATTAGTAGGCTTGTGCAATTCGTTTCGTAACGAATCGAAATTCGTCCGAATTTAGCAACTTTCGGACATTCGGAAGCATTCGAATTTCCGAACAAAGCAATTACGAATAAAACCGAATCCGAAATAAATTATACCGCAAAATAGCGAATGCCCGAATGTCTTCGGCATAATTCGTTATGAAAAAACTTACGAATGTACAAATCCATTGGAAACACAATAACACTCACTCTGCTCTGCTCTCTGCTTCTCCTTCACCGTGCTGAACTCCCTCTCAAAATGGTGTACAGGGGCGGAGGCTATAGCCGCATGTAAAAAACGAAAGTAAAATACGAGATTTCTAATCCATTCGAAGCACAATAACACTCTGCTCTGCTCTCTGCTTCTCCCTCACCGTGCTGAACCCTCTCAAAATGGTGTACAGGGGCGGGGGCTATAGCCGCATGTAAAAAACGAAAGTAAAATACGAGATTTCGAATCGTTACAAATAACCGCTATGTATTTAGAAAAGTACAAATCCATTCGAAGCACATTAGGCATAATAGGCAGCGTCATTGTGAGAGAGACACGGAAAATTACGAATCAACGAACCCAAAAAAAGTTACGAAAGTAGGAGTTGTGTCCAGAATCAACGAAAAACAACGTACTCTACCGAAAGTACGAATTATAAAGCAACAAAAAATTCAACGAAAAATGTCGCTTGCAAAAATACGAATGAGTCCGAACACGAAAAATCCCGTCTAGCAAAATTACGAATGATTACGAATCAACAGGACCGGAAAGAAACGAACCGAAACGGAACGAATTTTTCCGTTGTGCACAAGCCTAATAATTAGTGAATAGACATACAATGCAAACGTGTCCAATAATGGATAATGTAAATAATAGGGATGAGCCGAACACCCCCCTGTTCGGTTTGCACCAGAACCTGCGAACAGCCAGAATGTTCGCGCAAACTTTAGAACCCTATTAAATACAATGGACTCGAACGTTCAAAATCAAAAGTGCTAATTATAAAGGCTAATATGCAAGTTATTGTCTTCAAAAGTGTTTGGGGACCCGGGTCTTGCCCCAGGGGACATGTATCAATGCAAAAAAAAGTTTTAAAAACGTCCTTTTTTTCAGGAGCAATGATTTTAATAATGCTTAAAGTGAAACAATAAAAGTGAAATATTCCTTTAAATTTCCGTACCTAGGGAGTGTGTATAGTATGCCTATAAAGCAGCGCTTGTTTCCCATGCTTAGAACTGTCCCTGCACAAAGTGTAATTTCTGAAGGAAAAAAAGTAATTTAAAACTCACTTGCGGCTATAATGAATTGTCGGCTCCCAGCAATACATAGAAAAGTCATTGGTCTGGTATGGATATTAAGGGGAACTCCACCCCAAATTTAAAGAAAAAATGGCGTGGGGTTCCCCCAAATATCCATACCAGGCTCTTTATGTGAGCACGCAACCTGGCAGGCCGCAGGAACAGAGGGAGGGATGAGAGAGCGCCCCCCCCCCCCTGAACCGTACCAGGCCACATGCCCTCAACATGGGGAGGATGTCCCCATGTTGATGGGGACAAGGGCCTCATCCCCACAACCCTTGCCCGGTGGTTGTGGGGGTCTGCGGGCAGGGGGCTTATCGAAATCATTGTACCTTTACCATTTCACGAAGAAAGTGTATAAAAAATGTAGCACACGGACCCCTTTTCCCTACCTTTGGCTCACTTGTAGGAAAAGGGGCACACCGTACAACATGACCGTACCCTCCTGTGTGAAGAGGTTGAGCGGTGTAAATGTAACTGGGTCTCCACGGCTAGGTTCTCCAGAGAATGGTTCTCGTCTCTACTGCGATAAAGACAAGTCCCTATTTCCCCCAATAACTCCAAGGTCCACACCAGTCGCAACTCCAACGTAGAGTTTATTTTCTCATATGCACAGTCACTAGATAGGAAAGGGTGGATGGAGAACAGGACAGAAAAAGGTGTTGGAGTAGGTCCAGGCACAAACAAATGTAAGATTCACTACCTGTCTCTTCAAGTAGGCTCAGCTCACCCGGATAGTCTCCCATTAGAGTGGATCCTAGCAGCCGGAGTGATGCTCGAATTAGATTACACACAGTCTCTGCACAAACTGTTACGGGTGGATTTGGGTCTCTGCCACAGACCTGATGAACTTTGGATCTCTGCCACAGACCTGGTGAACTTTGGGTCTCTGCCACAGACCTGGTGAACTTTAGGTCTCTGCCACAGACCTGGTGAACTTTGTTTGTGGTATTAGGCCTCTTTCAGGGAGATGACATCCCTCCAGAGAGTTACCGGGCCCCTTCCTTCACTGTGATCTCTCACCAGTCCCTCAGAACGGTCTTCCCCCAGCCTCCTCTTCCAGATACGGGTCTCCTCGCAAGGCAGCACCCTGGGATTCCTCTTCCCTCCGTGGGCCCCAGCCAAAGGTGCTGGACCCAAGGCCTTCAGTTGCAGCTCCAGGGCTAAAGGTGCCTGGGACTGATCCGCCAGTGTACCGGGCCAGGAAGACCCGGTACTCTCGAACCTGGAACCCCACCCTCGGGCTGAAGGTGCCCAGGGTGGCCAACGAACAGAACAACACACTCCCCGGGGTAGGACCCCCGGAAGTCAACGAACCCCCACAGGCAGTGTCTGCCCCTTTTATATCCTCTCCTGGGATGCACAGCAGGCCGACCACGCTCACAATACCACCACCGAGAGGGGACATCCAAGGCACTGCACTATACCAGCAGTCAAACCCTAGCCCCTGATGGCAGCGCCATCCACAGGCCATAGGGAAATATACACCAGTATCCCACCTGCGGTAGAAAATGGTTTAGCAAAGCCCTATCAAATAAGGTGTTTGAGTACAACTACCACTCAAACATTCCCCTAAATTTGAAGACCCCGCTACAAAAATGTAAAAAAAAAACACACAGACACCTTGGAAAAGTCCTTTATTAAAAATAAAAAACCCATTCCAGCGATGTAATCCAGTGTCCCGCGGCGATCCGATGTCCAGCGCTGTCTACACAAAACATCATTGGCTGAGCCTGAGCGGACCTGATGGGGAACTTTCTCCGCAGTGTATTAAATGAATAGACCCGCCCCTTCTAAAGTTCCCCATCAGGTCCGCTCAGCCAATGACGTAGGTGTAAGGCTAAGTGGACCAGATGCGGAACGTTAGAAGGGGCGGGTCTATTCATTTATTACACTGTGGAGGAAGTTCCCCATCAGGTCCGCCCCCTCGTATGTCAGATCACGCCTATGTCATTGGCTGAGCGGACCTGATGGGGAACTGCCTCTGCAGTGTAATAAATGAATAGACCCGCCCCTTCTCACGTTCCACATCTGGTCCACTTAGCCGTACACCTACGTCATTGGCTGAGCGGACCTGATGGGGAACTTTAGAAGGGGCGGGTGTATTCATTTAATACACTGCAGAGGAAATTCCCCATCAGTTCCGCTCAGTCTCAGCCAATGATGTTTTGTGTGGACAGCGCTGGACATCGGATCGCCGCAGGACACTGGATTTCATCGCTGGAATGGGTTATTTATTTTTTATTTTTTTGTATTTTTAATAAAGGACTTTTCCAAGGTGTCTGTGTGTTTTTTTTTACATTTTTTTTACATTTTTTTACATTTTTTTTCACTTTCTTTGTGAAATGGTAGGGGTACCATGTACCCCTTACCAATTCACATGGGGGGGTAAGGATCTGGGGGTCCCCTTTGTTAAAGGGGTCTTCCAGATTCCAATAAGCCCCCCGCCCGCAGACCCCCACAACCACCGGGCAAGGGTTGTGGGGATAAGGCCCTTGTCCCCATCAACATGGGGACATCCTCCCCATGTTGAGGGCATGGTGGCCTTTATAATTAGCACTTTAGATTTCTCCAATAGACTTTTCGAATTTGCCGCGAACACCCCAAATTGTTCGCTGTTCGGCGAACGGGCGAACAGGCAATGTTCAAGTCGAACATGAATTCGACTCGAACTCGAAGCTCATCCCTAGTAAATAACAAACAATCCAAACAACAAAAATGATTGCTATCCAAACATATAATGTCCTATAGGCTGATGGGAATGAAGTGCTCAAGTTATAACTGGTGATCTGTCCTTTTAAGAAAGTCATAGCGCAAGACGTTTTATAAATTTGACTTTATACACGTGTAGTGGTGAACACATTAGGTATTGCAGTAATTTCCTTGAAGTCACTTTTGTTTATTCACTTATATTTATCCACTTCCGGACCGGCTCACGATGATATACGTTGGCACTTTGAAGAGGGATAACGTTGTTATGGTAGCAGCTAGCTACCATAACCCCGATATCCTCTTCTTCAGTGAGAGGTCCAGTTTCCGATAATAGTGGTCTATGTGGCGGATTCACCGCAAGATCACTTTTACCGGCGGCGTTAGAGGGGCCCCCCCTTCCACCACTCTCCAGTGCCATCCACCGCTTACCGGAGCTGTCAGTAGCGGCGGAGGCGATCGGGTCCTCTCCCTGGCTTGGTATGCAAATGAGTGAGGGGAAGATGGCCCCCACTCGTCTCCATACTATTGCAGGGCGGAAGCAACATCAAAACGTCACTTCCGCCCATAGCTCTTAAAGAGACTTTTTTTATGACATTTAATTATTATTTTTTTTATTGCATTTTAGTGTAAATATGAGATCTGAGGTCTTTTTGACCCCAGATCTCATATTTAAGAGGTCCTGTCATGCTTTTTTTCAATTACAAGGGATGTTTACATTTCTTGTAATAGGAATAAAAATGACAATTTTGAAACGTGACATGTTGGGTATCAATTTACTTGGCGTAACATTATCTTTCACAATATAAAAAAAATTGGGCTAACTTTACTGTTGTCTTATTTTTTTATTCAAAAAAGTGTATTTTTTCCAAAAAAAGTGTGCTTGTAAGAGTCTAGGGTGTTAGAACCCCCAAACATTATATATTTTCTATAAAAAAAAACATTTTTTAACTTGTAAACACCAAATCTCAGAAAGGCTCGGTCCTTAAGTGGTTATTTCACTTTTTCAGTACATAGTAGAGCAAAGGATTATTAACATCCTACGTACTATTCTGGCTGTCCAGGGAGAAACAACAGCCAGATCACTGTTCCTATGTAAAGTTCTTTGTGTTTGTAAACACAGAACTCTGTGTGTGATTGGACACAGCCGATCAGCAGTTTTCAGCCAAAATCATTGGCTAAAATGTGTGCCAAACTTGTGATTTGTCCAATTTTCTACCAAAGTAAGATGACGTACAAGTGCGTGACCATGCCTGCACCTGCTACCCGCCCACAGTATATTTACTGTGAGCGGATGGCAGGTGGTTAACCCCTTTATGACTTCCCTATAGCAGATATACTGCTACCAGATGGCCACTGTGCGCAGGATCATGTGTATATATATGTGATCCTGCACTTCTGGGTAGCGGGCGCAAATGTGCACCATCAGCAGCTCGCACTTTCTGTAATTATACACAGTGGGAGCCAATCAGCAGGCACCATGGACTCCATGTCAGCCGGCACCTTCCAATCATTTGGTACAGAGGCAGAACGGCAGTCTGCCTATGTAAATAAGGCAGATTGCCATTCTGTCAGTAAGGAAGGCATGGATCCTTGTCCTGCAAAGCAAAAACAAGGATACATGCCCTTTCCTAGCAAAAACACCTCCCACACTGTACAAAAATACTGGCTAGGAACACAGTTAACCCTTTGATCGTCCCTGATGTTAACCAGCCAGTGTCATTAGTACAGTGTCAGTGCAATTTTTAGCACTGATCACTGTATTAGTGTCACTGGTTCCCCAAAAAGTGTCAGTTAGTGTCTGGTTTGTCTGCCGCAATAGTGCAGCCAAACCAGCCACTGATCGCCGCCATTATTATTAAAAATAAATAAATAAATGAAAATTCCATAAATATATCCCATAGTTTGTAGACACTATAACTTTCACGCAAATCAATTAATATACGTTTATTGGGATTTTGTTTACCAAAAATATGTAGCAGAATACATATTGGCCTAAATTGATGAAGAAATATGTTTTTTTTCATTTTTTTATTGGATGTGTTTTATAGCAGAAAGTAAAAAAATATATATTTTTTTTCAAATGTGTCGGTCTTTTTTGTATATAGGGCAAACATGTTAAAACGCAGTACTGATTAAATACCACCAAAATAAATCTCTATTTTTGGGAAAAAAAAGGACATACATTTTATTTGGGTACAGCGTCGCACGACCATTGTCAGGAAAAGTAACGCAGTGCCGTATCGCAAAAAATGGCCTCCATGCTCCTTCTGTTAAATATTATGTTTGTATTAAATAGCACAGTAGAGTCTTCTTATGTCTCATTCCATCACCTATCCCAAAAATAAGGTAATTGTGCTTTATTTCCGTAAAGTAGGCGGATCCATGTAAATCATTTCCGTATGCCCCATTGGAAAGCTGTACATCCAAAACCAGTGATGTACACCACAGATACAGGCTATTACTATAAAGACATGTATTCATAAAGACATTATTATTTGTTATAAAAAATGGTTAAAACTCAGCTGAATAGTAATATATAGTACATGATTCGTAACAAAATTGAATGGATAATTGGCAGATTAACACTTCCGCCCCGGAAGAATTGGCTGATCAATGACCAGGCCATTTTTTGCGATACGGCACTGCGTTGCTTTAACTAACAATTGCGCAGTCCTGTGACGCTGTACCCAAACAAAATTTATGTCCTTTTTTTCCCACAAATAGAGCTTTCTTTTGGTGGTATTTTATCATCTCTGTGTTTTTTATTTTTTGCGCTATATAAAAAAAGACCGCCAATTTTGAAAAAAAAACACAATATTTTGTACTTTTTGCTATATTAACTATCCCCAATTTTTTTAAAAAAAGCTAATTTTTTTCTCAGTTTAGGCCGATATGTATTCTTCTACATATTTTTGGTAATAAAAATCGCAATATGCATACTGTATTTGCTGGCGTATAAGACTACCTTTTACAATTAAAAAAACTGGCCAAAAAGCAGGGGTCGTCTTATACGCCTGGTCGGCTCGGATGCCTGCTGGATGTGCGGTAATACTGTATGTAGCTTCGGCTACATACAGTATATACCGCTTAGCCAATCCCGGTGAGCGATGTATTCAAATGAATACAGTAGCCTGCTCGGATTGGCTTTGAGAGCCAGAGAGGCACGGGCTGATGATGTTACAGCCTCTGCCAATCCAAGCAGGCTTTGTATTCATTAATTTAATACATCGCTCGCCGTGATTGGCTCCAGCTCCAGCAAGAGGGAAGAAGAATATGGCTCCAGAAGGAAAAAATATGAAGCGTAGGAAGCCTCGGAAGGGGGTCGTTCTTATACGGTGAGTACAGGCAAAAAATCTTAAAATAAAATAAAATTAGGGGGTCGTCTTATATGCCCGGTCGCCTTATACACCGGCAAATACGGTATATTGATTGGTTTGCGCAAAAGCTATATATATATATATATATATATATATATATACACACACAATTTTTACTAGCAATCTGCAATTTTTTTCGGGACTGCGACATTATGGCGGACACATCGGACACTTTTGACACATTTTTGGGACCAATGGCATGTACACAGCGATCAGTGCTATAAAAATGCACTGATTACTGTATAAATGTCACTGGCAGGGAATGGGTTAACACTAGAGGGCGATCAAGGGGTTAACTGTGTTCCCTAGTGTGTGTTCTAATGGTGGGGGGGAGGGGACTCACTATAGGAGATGACAGATTGTGGTTCCTAGCTATTAGGAACTCACAATCTGCATCTCCTCTCCTCACAGAACTGCCTCTCGTGCCCACTGGAAAAGTTGAACTTGGTGGATGCTCTTCTTTTTTCAACCTAAATTATGTATTTTTATGTTCTCTTACCAGGTGGTCTATCACAGTAACGTAACCGATATTGTACTAACTGGTTTTCCGAGTCTAAAATGCATCAAAATTCTATTTTTCTTGGTGCTGTTTCTCATATATTGTGTTACTATTTCTGGAAATCTTTTCATTGTGGTTTTATTTCATCTGAGTAAAACACTTCAGTCTCCCATGTACCTCTTCATCACCCAACTATCATTGTTTGATATAATTCTGTCTACAGATATTCTTCCCAATCTTCTTTATATCATCTTACATGATGGATGTACCATGTCTTTTGCTGGATGCATCGTCCAGTTCTTCTTCTTTGCCCATGCTGAGGCCTCAGAGTGTTTTCTACTTACTGTGATGTCCTATGACCGGTATTTGGCCATCTGTAAGCCCCTGCATTACAACACTATAATAAACCAATCAATTTGCATTAAATCAGTGATTATCATTTGGTTAATGGGCTTCAACGTGTCGTTGATTGATTCTATGCCTTTGTGCAGTCTATACTACTGTGGACCAAACATCATTCATCACTTCTTCTGTGACTATCTACAAATACTAGAGCTTTCCTGCTCTGATACTTCATGGATTCATATTCAGACCTATGTATCAGGTCTTATTTGTGCCATAGCACCCTTTGTAATAATTGTTGTATCATATATCTATATTGTTATAACCATCCTTAAAATTAAATCAATTACAGGAAGAAAGAAAGCCTTCACCACCTGCAGCTCTCACTTGACTGTAGTGTGCATTTTTTATTGGACTCTAATCGCTGTGTATTTGTTTCCAACAAAAGGACAACTAGATATTCTGAACAAGGTCCTCTCTCTCTTTTACACTGTAATGACTCCATTGCTTAATCCGATAATATACACGTTCAGAAACAAGGATTTAAAAAAAGCTATTGACAAAATAAAAAAATAAAATCATTTTTTTTATAAAAAATGCAAATGTGATTGATACATAAGTATTAAAAACAATTCTTCTTTATGATGGATTTCAATATACTGCATACAGTATATATATATATATATATATATATATATATATATATATATATATTTATATTTATATATATATATATATATATATATATATTTACTGTATAAAGTATATACAGTATATGTCTCTGGCATGGATTGTTGTGAACTCACTGGGGCAGAGATGTTAAAACCACATTATCACTTCCGGTTCTGGTACCACATGTATCGGGAGTGTGAAAAAGCAGCTCCAGCAGGCACTGCATATAAAACTTGCTCCCTTCACACAGCTATGGTCTCTGGGACCTCTTTTGCTCCCCGCATGTTTCCCGAGTGAAGGTGGATGGAACGGTCACTGCAGTAATAGATCAGCTCTGGAGGGAGCTCAGGGAACAAGTAGGCAGACTTAAAGAGGTGGAGCAGTGCATATCTGACCTAGAGGGAGGCTCAGAGCTCCCAGCTGGCTGCACACAAGGTTTCTCATACCCAAAACTACATTTTGGAAAAACTAGATGAATTGGAAAACCGTTTCCGCTGAAACAATTTAAGAATCATTGGTCCCCACGCCCTGTCATTGTATGTTAGCTGAACAATTCGGACAGGGTAGTTATACTGAAATCCTTCCGAAATGCCAATCCCTTCCAGATGGAAGGCTGCAAGCTACTAATCTTTGCTGACTATTTACAAGAGGTGTCCCACAAGATGAGGGCTTTCCAATCTATCTGCTCAGCACTACATCTCAAGGGCGTAAAATTCACTTTGGCATACCTGGATATCCTTCATCTCACTGATCAGTCAGGCGAGTCCAAATCATTTTCCTATCCTGAGGAAGCAGTTCCATACTTCAAAACTAAGGTTGGGTGAACAGTTTGGCTTGAGCATGAGTTTGGGCCAAACATTGGCTGTTTACCCCATTTGGGGAAAACGCAAATTTGCAGGGTGTTCGGCGGGTGTTACCCCCTCCGTGCACCCTGCAATGCACTGCATGCTGCACAGTGCATTCGGTGCTCTGATTGGGCAAAGCTTTGCCCAATCAGGGCACAGTAAAAGGTGTGGCATCCTCAACAACTGATGAGTCATCAGCTGTCAATGGGTTTCCCTGTGGACAGCTGATTAAAAAAAAATTGACGATAAATAAATAGTGAAAAGAAAAACTGTGTGGCGTCCCCCCAGTCCATACCAAACACTTTAGGAATGTATTTTGTTTTTTAAAAAAAACAGAATGGGCCTTATCCGAGCATGCAGCCTGTTAGGTCAGGAAAGGGGGAAGGAAGGGTCTCTTCCCCATAACTCTGGGCTGTGGTCGTAGGAGTCAGCAGGTGGGGGGCTTATTGTAATCTTATTGTAATCTAGAAGCCCCCTTTAACAAGTGGGTCCCTGGATCCCACCCCATTCATGTGAATGAGCATGGGGTGCATAGTACCCCTATCCATTCACCAAAAAAAGTGTCAAAAAGTAATAAAAACACAGAGACAGTTTTTGACAATTCCTTTATTAAAAAATAAAACAAACAGTGACCCCAGATGTAAATCCTTTGTCAGTCATGCCACACATCTTACTTTTAAATTTTTTTATGTTTCTTTTTACCTTTTTAATCTGTTTTGTAACTTTTCTGTAACTGTTCTGTAACTGTTAAAAACTCACCAAAATGTGGACAAAGATAAGCCTTAACACCAAATATGAATTTGCCTCTTCCTTTTCTTTCACTCCTCCACTGATATCCTGTTACCCTTTGCTCCTGAGCTCCTGAGGCTTATCTTTGTCCACATTTAGTGAGTGCATCCCCAAAGGGGGACTTCTTCACTTCAATGCGATTTATGACGGATGAACCTTTTTGATCTGCTTCTTTACATTGGAATAGAATCCTACCTTTCCTCCACTCATCAGTTCCTCTCTGTGCATAGGGACACACAGAGAAGCTTGTCATTTTTTGACAAGAGCGCTGTTACACTATTTATGGACAGTCGAATGGTTTACATTTTTTGTGGTTTACAGTAATTATTGTCCACAATTCAGTGTGCATGATTTTTATTGTTCTTCATTATTTATGATCACCTTTTGGATGTTCTTTTAAATATTGTTTTATACATTATCTACACACTTTCAACAGCTGCTCACTGTGATTAAGATTCAATTCACAATCACATAGACATTTATCTTTATATTACTCCGGTTACACCATCAATTGCTTGAGTCCTAAGTGCTGAGCGGTGCCCATGCAGGAAGGGCCATCTTTTTAGCACCTTTTACCCACCCGGGGAAGGAAAAGTGCCGGAGCAGAGGGAGAGGTTGAAGATGTGGGTTAGGGAGTTTAGGATAGAGCGGGAAGGTGGTTGCAGCAATTGTAAAGGGACAGGGTCCAGGGGACAGGTAGTGAGGTGGGCCATGGAGAGGAGTTTATCAACTTCATCGGTGGTAACTGGGCAGAAGGAGGAGAGTACTGAGTGTGGTATTGGACCTGATGTGTTGGGTAGGGGAAGAAGGTAATTGCTGGATATCTCCTTGTAAATTGTGTTGATTTTGCTTTTGAAATGGTTGGCAATCTGTTGAGCGGTAAGCAAGTTGGTGGGTGGGGGCAGTGGAGGGTGAAGTAAGGATTTAAGGGTAGAAAAGAGTTGACGAGGTTTGGATGAGAGGGTTTTGATGAGAGTGTTGTAGAAGGTTTGTTTAGAAATGTGCAGATTTGTAGAGGGTAAAGTCTTGCAGGGATTAGATAATCATCATGTGCCTTGACAAATTCAATGGTGACTGGTTTACTTATGTGGATCTAAATTGTGGGGTAAGTTTACATCCCTCATCAGAACTTTGGAAGTGGCTTGGATAAGCAAAAAAACATATTTAAAATTAAAGTAACAAGTCCAGTTGAAAGGGAATAACTACTTATATCTATACCATGATCTGGATCAAAAAGAACCGTCACAGACAATTTTGATGGCACTAACAAACTGATAACCCATAGCAAAAGATCCTACAATCCATATCTATATAAGAAATATAAATATTAAAATATGACACAGTAAACAACCAATATTGTAATTGCTGCATGCAATTTGTTTAACTACCTACCGCCCACCACATGGTAAAATGACAGCGGGCGGTATCCCCTCTCGTTCTGTCATACAATGGCGCCCCTGTGTCAGAAGCTCTCACGTGCCTGGGGGGCAAGCAGCATAGCGGTTGCGCCGCGTTTCTAGGACACGGCAAAACCCTGATCTTGGAAAAGAGCCGATGATGCGGCTCTTTCCCCATGTGATCAGCTGTGTCCAATCACAGCTGATCACATGTAAATATGTAAAAAAGGGAAAAATAGAGAACCAAATAAGCAGCCAACATGTCACTAGACATACAGTGCAAATAGAAATAAAAACAGAAGTATGGCGCTACGTGAACAAGCGAATAACTTATGAACCTGAAAAGGTAAAATGAGCAATGCAAAATTGAAGTGATATATATGTGAACCAAACCGAACATGAAAGTCCAAAGCGAAATCAAAAACCATCTATGAAAGGTCGATTAGACTTCAAATGAAGTGAAAGTTCTTTCTTGGGTGATCTTGAAGATGGATCTTGAAAATATAGGCAAAATGGTAAAGTGTTCACGCTTACCAGATTCGATGGACACACATACCATATAGCAAGTGTGTCAAACAGGCAATCTTGAGGGAATGATCTCAAACAGGAACTCCCGCCACTGGAACACACATACATAACTGATTATAATGGATATATACATAAGTGGTGAATAGATGATGTTGGATAATTATCATAACCCAACTGTATTTCAAATATAATCACACAGCTAATTATCACATACAGTATGCGTGATTATATTTGAAATACAGTTGGGTTATGATAATTATCAAACATCATCTATTCACCACCTATATTGGCTATTAGGTACCGTATATACTCGAGTATAAGACGAGATTTTCAGCCCTTTTTTTTGGGCTGAAAGTGCCCCACTCGGCTTATACTCGAGTCAGTGTACCTGAAAAAAATTGAGAGGCTGCGGGCGTCCATCGTTTAAATCTCGCGGTCTCCTCCTGGTCCCTTCCATGATCGGCGGAACTGTGTCTGCTGAGAATCGCCTATCACGAACGTTCTCTCATCCTCACCCATCCCAGCAGACACTGTGTTCAGTGTTCCGCCAATCACGGATGCCTTTTCATCCTCGGACAAGAGGACGCCCCTGATTGGCGGAACACTGAACACAGTGTCTGCTGGGAAACTGAGGATGAGAGAACGTTCGTGATAGGCGTTTTCTAAGCAGACACAGTTCCGCCTATTACGGAAGGGACCAGGAAGAGACCGCAAGTTTTAAACAATGAATGGACGCCCGCAGCCTCTCAATTTCAGGTACAATTTCAATTTTAGGGGCACAATGAGGATGGGCACAGTGAGGATGGGCACAGTGAGGATGGGCACAGTAAGGTGGCAATGGGCAGCGTGAGGTTGGGCACAGTGACAATTGGCTTAGTGAAGTTGCAATGGGCACAGTGAGGCGTGCAAATGGGCATTGTTGACCCTCTTCCACTTACAGTAGCTGCTGCATTCTCACCCTCGGCTTATACTCGAGTCAGTAAGTTTTCCCAGTTTTTTGTGGTAACATTAGGTACCTCGGCTTATACTCGGGTTGGCTTATACTTGAGTATATATAGTATATATCCACATGTAAATATGGAAGTGCCCTTTATTGGCACTGACAGATTGTGAGGCGAGGTAAGCCGATCAGCGGCATATCCTCACAGGGAAGACTGTACAGATCATCAGTGCTCTGATGATCAGTGCAGCCCCAGCAGTGCCCATCAGTGACACCAATCAGTGCCCTTCAGTGACACTAATCAGTGACCATCAGTGACACTAACCAGTGCCCATTAGAGACACCAATCAATGCTGCCTTTCAGTGCCTATCATTTCCCATAGGTGCTGCCTATCGGTGCCCATCAGTGCTGCCTATCAGTGCTCATCACTGCCGCACATTAGTGCCACCTCATCAGTGCCACCTAATCAGTGCCCTTCAGTGCAGCCTCATCAGTGCTGCCTCATCAGTGCTGCCTCATCAGTGCAGCCTATCAGTGTCCATCAGTGCCACCTCATCAGCGCACATCAGGGAAGGAGAAAAGTTACTTATTCACTAAATTTACTGACAGAAACTAAGAAAACATTTTTTTTTTCAAAAGTTTTTAGGGTTTTTTTAGCGGGAAAAAATAAAAAACCCAACAATGAATAAATACCACCAAAAGAAAGCTCTATTTGTGTGGGGGAAAAAAGATAAAAATGTCATATGGGTACAGCGTTGCATGACTGCAATTTTTATTCAAAGTGTGACAATGCTGAAAGCTGAAAATTGACTTGGGCAGGAAGGGGGTAAAAGTGTTTGATATTGAAGCCGTTAAAATGTACAGAGACAATGGTAGAAAATAGATGAGTGGATAAAAGATGTAACAATAAACATGGAGTTCTCTACTGCTTTAAATTTAAGATTAATAAAGGGTGTGTGTCAGGAGAAATACAGTCTAAAAAATAATTCCTAAAAGATTATTAGCTAGAACGTTAATTAGTAACAATAATTAATTACAAAACACTGCCCACCAAGGAGGAGGAAATGTATAAAATGGTTTTAGATCCACTCGCTGTAACTGGTATACTATTATCACCAAATTGTTTGATGGCTGATCTGACAATGTTTGCCGGGGATTTTCAAAGTACATTTTTACATCCAGACATCATCCCTAGAAATGCACATGGAATCAAGGTGCAGTATGTAACAATTGATTGGAGATAAATGAAAACAGACACAGTATAGACTTGTTGTTTTGTGTTTCCATGATGAAGAACTGTGAAAGTGTAAGACGTAATAACATTATATTATTATGCTTCAGAGCCTCTCCATGCATGCTACCCGGGTCTTTTCCAATTTTTATACTGTAATCTGCAACTCAACTAATGCCAATAAAAGATTGCATTAGACATTGTTTAAGTTTTCATGGTTTAGTGTTGAGTGTACAGTATTTGTGTTTGGTGTATATTCCACACATTTTGTACCTGAAATACCTTTAGTTGCTAATACAGTGCCTTGATAAAGTATTCATACCCCTTGAAATGTTCCACTTTTTGTCATGTTACAACCAAAAACATAAATGTATTTTATTGGGATTTTATGTGATAGACCAACACAAAGTGGCACATAGTTGTGAAGTGGAAGGAAAATGATAAATGGTTTTCAACATTTTTTACAAATAAATATGTGAAAAGTGTGGGGGGCATTTGTATTCAGCCCCCATGAGTCAATACTTTGTAGAACCTCCTTTCTCTGCAATAACAGCTGCAAGTGTTTTTGGGGGTGTCTCTACCAGCTTTGCACATCTAGAGAGTGACATTTTTGCCCATTCTTCTTTGCAAAATAGCTCAAGCTCTGTCAGATTGGATGGAGAGCGTCTGAACAGCAATTTTCAAGTCGTGCCACAGATTCTCAATTAGATTTAGGTCTGCACTTTGACTGGGCTATTCTAACACATGAATATGCTTTGATCTAAACCATTCCATTGTAGCTCTGACTGTATATTTAGGGTCGTTGTCCTGCTGGAAGGTGAACCTCCGTCCCAGTCTCAAGTCTTTTGCAGACTCTAACAGGTTTTCTTCTAAGGTTGCCCTGTATTTGGCTCCATCCACCTTTCCATCAACTCTGACCAGCTTCTGTCCCTGCTGAAGAAAAGCATCCCAAAACATGATGCTGCCACTACCATGTTTCACGGTGGGAATGGTGTGTTCAGGGTGATGTGCAGTGTTAGTTTTCCACCACATATAGCATTTTGCTTTTAGGCCAAAAAGTTAAAATTTTCTTATCTCACCAGAGCACCTTCTTCCACATGTTTGCTGTGTCCCCCACATGGCTTCTTGCAAACTGAAAGTGGGACTTCTTATGGCTTTCTTCCAACAATGGCTTTCTTCCAACAATGGCTTTCTTCTTGCCACTCTTCCATAAAGGGCAGATTTGTGGAGTGAGCGACTAATAGTTGTCCTGTTGACAGATTCTCCTACCTGAGCTGTGGATCTCTGCAGCTCCTCCAGAGTTACCATGGGCCTCTTGGCTGCTTCTCTGATGAATTATCTCCTTGCCCAGCCTGTCAGTTTAGGTGGATGGCCATGTCTTGGTAGGTTTTCAGTTGTGCCATACTCTCATACTCTTTCCATTTTCGGATGATGGAATGAACAGTGCTCCCAGAGATGTCCAAAGCTTGGGATTTTTTTTATAGCCGAACCCTGCTTTAAACTTCTCCACAACTTTTTCCCTGACCTGTCTGGTGTGTTCCTTGGCCATCCATGATGCTGTTTGTTCAATGAGGTTCTCTAACAAACCTCTGAGGGCTTCACAGAACAGCTGTATTTATACTGAGAATAAATTACACACAGGTGGACTCTATTTGCTAATTAGGTTCTTCTGGACTTCTGGAGGCAATTGGTTCCACTAGATTTTAGTTAGGGGTATCAGGGTAAAGGGGGCTGAATACAAATGCACGCCACGCTTTTCACATATTTATTTGTAAAAAAAAATAAAAAACATTTATCAATTTCCTTCCACTTCACAATTATGTGCCACTTTCTGTTGGTCTAGCACATAAAATCCCAATAAAATACATTTACGTTTTTGGCTGCAACATGACAAAATGTGGAAAATTTCAAGGGGTATGAATACTTTTTCAAGGCACTGTATCAAATTATCTAACTTTCTGACATTCTGCTGTCTTTTCTACCTTTCTTTGAGGGAAACGTCTTGTGTTTTTGCATGTATTTCCTTTATTTATACTCAAGAATAAAAGCTAACAATTTAAAAGTATGTTCAAGTTTTAGTCAAGTAAATCTGAAATATTGCAACTAAATAATTTGTATTTATTAATGCCTTATTGAAATTAATTTTTACATCAGCTAAATACCTTCCAGGCGTATACAAAAAAGGATGCACCAAGTCTTGATTGACTTCTTTTGAAAAGAAGCCACGGACATATAGAAAAGCGTTTTCCCTACCAGAATGCTGCAAAGAAGAACATTGGCTTTCTGTGTGGAAACAGTTGTCTCTTTGCAGAGGTCTAACATGACCAATAGCTCGGCATTTAGCAAAACTCATGCTCCTTGCTGTCTAAGAATTACTGGCTCTTATGCCTCGTACACACGACCGGTTTTCCCGACATGCCAAAAACCGACGTTTTTCCCGACGTGATTCCTCTCAAGCCTGCCTTGCATACACACATTCAGGCAAAAAAACGCTCGACTAAAGCGCGGTGACGTACGACAGCACTTTAAAGGGGAAGTTCCATTCAAATGGCGCCACCCTTTGGGCTGCTTTTGCTGATCTTGTGTTAGTAAAAGTTTGGTGAGAGACGATTCGTGCTTTTCAGCCTCGTGCTTTTCAGTCTGTTACAGCGTGACGAATGTGCTATCTCCATTACAAATGCTAGTTTTACCAGAACCAGCGCTCCCGTCTCATACTTGATTCTGAGCATGCACATTTTTTTTCCCCTCGGAAAAGCATACACATGAGCGGTTTTCGCGACGAGAAAAAGACCGATGGGAAACATGACGGGAAAAAATAGAGCAGGTTCTAATTTTTTTGCGGGCAGTTTTCTCGTCGTGAAAACTGCTATGGAGCATACACACGACCGGTTTTCCCGACCAATCTAAAAAATTGCAGTTTTCTCGTCGGGGAAAATGGTCGTGTGTACGGGGCATGAGAGTTAATGCTAGAACTCTTCAGTCTTTAAGGGGCATGGGATTTGTTGTGTAGAGAGCTATAGGTCTGTAAAGGTATATAGGACCGAATGCGGCTTTGAAATAGCGCTACTTTATCAGAATTTCAAAGCCACTGGTCTGTGTGATTTCATGTGCGGCTTGCCGACATCTGTGCGAGTTCATGCATGGATGTCAATGCAAGTCACATATGAAATCACCAAAGAATAAGCATCCACCTGCCCCTATTTAATCTGGGTGTAATAACACTAGATTGTGGAGTACTATACTGTGTGGTTACAAACTACAGACTGTGTAACAGCAAAGATCCTTGGGGACCCCTATTGGATTTAGGCACAGATCCATCCATCTGGACCGCAGGTATGAAAGGCTGTTTGTGATCCTCCTTGGTGGGATTGTTGGCACTATGGGGAAGCTTTATGAGCCATAAGATCATGTGTTTTTACACTATGTCATTTCAGAGCCTTTATCTAAGTAGGTCTCTTTGGTTTGGCTCACCTGACAGAATCCTTTATTTGCATAATACTGGATATAGGGTGTGTATAGACTTGGCAGTAGATGGCGCATCCCCACATGCAGGACTTGTTTTGAGGATATCAGGACCTTAAGCCTCGTACACACGATCGGTTTTCTCGACAAGAAAACTGCTGGGAGAGCTTTTTGCCATGAAAACTGTTTGTGTGTATGCCGGCGAGAAAAATATCCTTGTGATTCCCGTCAGACTATTTCCCGTCGTGAAAACCGGTCATGTGTGCATGCTCAGAATCAAGTATGATACGGGAGCGCTCCTTATGGTAAAACTAGCGTTCGTAATGGAGCTATCACATTCATCACGCTGTAACGGACTGAAAAGCACGAGGCTGAAAAGCGCTAATCGTCGCTCACCAAACTTTTACTAACACGAGATCAGCAAAAGCAGCGCAAAGTCTGGCGCCATTGGAATGGAACTTCCCCTTTATAGTGCTGTCGTACATGTTGTACGTCACCGCACTTTACAATGACAAGATTTTGAATGTCAGTCTGTACGCAAGACAAGCTTGGCAGAATCCCGTCAAGCGCTTGGCGGGAATCCCGTCTGGAAAACCGATGTTTTTTTTTTTCGACGAGAATCCCGGTCATGTGTACAGGGCTTATGACCTTCTAGCAGCTCACAGAAGTGGAAGACAAGGTCACATCTCAGGAACACCAGGGGTTTGTTTGGCCAGCCATGTTACCTTCCTCTCCTGTTTAACCACTGAGGGATTCACTTTGAGTGCTGGATCATTATTTAAATGCCCGTCTAGACTCTTATAACGTGGAGTCTAGAGATCTGGTAAGCTCACATCCTGATTTTTATGACGGTTGAGGTGCACCAGGTGGATATTCATCTAAACAATCAAATTTCTTTAAATATTACTTCAATGAACTTTCTTTCATCTGTCGCTACGCACTTTAGTGTTCATGCACTATATGGACTATTTTTTAATGATTTTATTTGAACTTTTTTAATTTAGCGCTGCAATTTTTATTATGTATAGCTTTCTTCCATATAAATTTTTAAGCAAGAAGCGTCCCCCTTTGCCTCTGTTTAATACTTGTCCACATGTTTATCACTGCATTTAGGATTTAAAGCTGGTGGAGTCTGGCACTATCTCCCTCCTGAGGGTGACCACTGGGACCCCCTTGTGTGTTTGTCGTGGGGGGGGGAGTAGCCTGCCCGGTAACTAGCCATCACTTTGGTTTTCATCCTGTACCATTTCCATTTGTGACCATGTTGGGAGAGATCATTAATACTCACCAATCTGACCCTTCAGGCCTTGACATAGTTTAATGTCCTGGATATCTCTTGTAGGTCTTCTCAAGCTGCACTGCAGTAGTGTGTACTATATGCATTGTAGACTTTATATTTGACTCTGTACTATTAAATATGTATTTTTTATTTTTTAGCAATCATCCTTAGCTTCACCCCTTGAGCCCCTGAGGAAGCCAAAAGCAAAATGTGTTGGGATGAGGCACCCCTCCCCCTTCTTTTTGCGATATATGTGATATTATAATTGAATCAAATCTTGTTTATGTCAATGTTTAGGGGAGTACCTCTATTTTGGGGTTGCATTTATAAAAAGGGATGTGCTCAACTTTGTGTTTGTTTTTTAGGGGATGATTACCACGTACAAATTATTTTAATGACTTTATACACTCACCGGCCATTTTATCAGGTAAACCTATTTAATTGTTTGATGACGAAAATTGCTAATCAGACAATCACATGGCAGCAACTCAATGCATTTAGGCATCTAGATGTGGTGAAGACAACTTGCTGAAATTTAAAACGAGCATCAGAATGGGGAAGAAAGGGGTTTAAGTGACTGTGAACATGGCATGGTTGTTGGTGCCAGAAGGGCTGGTCTGAGTATTTCAAAAACTGCTGATCTACTTAGTTTTTTACACACAACCATCTCTCGGGTTTACAGAGAATGGTCAGAAAAAGAGAAAATATCCAGTGAGTGGCAGTTGTGTGGCTGATAATGTCTTGTTGATGTCAGAGGTCAGAGGAGAATGCGCAGACTGGTTAAAAATTATATAAAGGCAACAACTCAAGTAACCACTCGTTACAACCAAGGTTTGCAAGATTACTATCTATGAACGCACAACACATCGAACCTCGAAGCAGATGGGCTACAGCATCAGAAGACCACACCAGGTGCCACTCCTGTCAGCAAAGAACAGGAAACTAAGGCTACAATTCCCATAGGTTCACCAAAACTGGACAATAGAAGATTGGAAAAATGTGGTCTGGTCTGATGAGTCTCGATTTCAGCTGCGAAGTTCAGATGGTCGGGTCAGAATTTGTTATAAACAAAATGAAAGCATGGATCCATCCTGCCTTGTATCAGCGGTTCAGGCTGGTGGTGGTGTAATGGTATGGGGGATATTTTCTTGACACATTTTGGGCCCCTTAGTACCAATTGAGCATTGTTTAAATGCCACGGCCTACCTGAGTATTATTGCTGACCATGTCTATCCCTTTATGACCATAGTGTACCCATCTTCTGATGGCTCCTTGATAAGGTCACTGTACTCCAATGGCCTCCATAGTCACTAGATCTCAATCCAATAGAGCACCTTTGGGATGTGGTGGAACATGGGATTTGCATCATGGATGTGCAGCCGACAGATCTGCTGCAACTGCGTGATGCTATCATGTAAATTTGGACCAAAATCTCTGAGGAATGTTTTCAACACCTTGTTGAATCTATGCCATGAAGAATGAAGGCAGTTCTGAAGGCAAAAGGGGGTCCAACCCGGTACTAGCAAGATATACCTAATAAAGTGTCGGGTGAGTGTAATAAAATAAGTATTTTTTAATATAAAAATGTCTTGGTAAATCATTCTTTATGAAGGTCTCAACACCTCTTAAAGTCCTGTTGTCTCTTTGAAAAAGTTTCTCTACTTTTGCTTTTGTAATGTGGTGTTGATTTTGCAACTAAACTTATTTCTTTTTGCAAAAAACGGCATACAGACTAGCTGTATGTTTTTGTCGAGTAGGGCTTGAGGACCAACGAGAATGTATAGCCGGGTTTTAATCATATGTATTTTTTTTTATAAATCTTTAAAGTCCATAAAAATGACTGATGATACCAAAAACAACATTAAAGTGGAGTTCCACCCTGAAATCTTTTTTTTTTTTGCCAAAATTGAAAAAATTTAAAATAGAAAAAAATAATTGAAAAAGAAAAAAAATAATTATTTACCAGAAATAGCGGTTGCTATGCGGAAGTCCCTAATCTGCCTCTTCATCGTCCGCGGCAGGTCTCCATCCTCCGTCCTACTTGCGGTGTCTTCTGGTGAATGGGGCGCGCTGCCTTCTGGGAACTGTGTGTATCCCAGAGAGCAGCCGGCCCATTCACAAAGCGCAGCGCGGCTCGCGCATACGCAGTAGGAAACGGGCAGTGAAGCCGCGCGGCTTCACTGCCTGTTTCCCTTACTGAGGATGGCGGCGCCGGGAGCTGCCAGGATCGAGGGATCGGCCTCGGGGGAGCTGACATCGCGGGCGAGTAGGACAGGTAAAGTGTCCTTATTAAAAGTCAGCAGCTACAGTGTTTGTAGCTGCTGACTGTTAAAAAAATTGAGGGTGGAATCCCGCTTTAGAGGTGAGTTCCAGCCTTTTTTATGTTTATTAAAAGTCAGCAGCTACAAAAAGTGTAGCTGCTGGCTTTTAATAAACAGACACTTACCTGCTCCACTGTCCAGCGACGTGGCTGAACGGAGCTTCGCTCCTCTCCCCCCTTCTCCGCCGGTGCCTCCATTCCTACTGTGGGCACCTGGCCGTGACAGCTTTCGGCTTCATGGCCGGGCACTCACTGCGCATGCGCTGCACTCCCTGAGTGGACAGGTGATCGCCTGGGACCTGTCACGTGTCCCAGGTGATTGCCTAAAGAGAGGGGCCCGCCTTAGGCAATATGACATGTCGCCTAAGTG
Organism: Rana muscosa; assembly: GCA_029206835.1. NCBI lineage: Eukaryota > Metazoa > Chordata > Amphibia > Anura > Ranidae > Rana > Rana muscosa. The sequence goes on along the minus strand of CM055118.1, from coordinate 359,915,403 downwards.
GTCCCTGGGCAGAGGGAGGAAGTGGGACAGGAAGTCCCACTCCTTCTGAAGCCCCCACTCCCCCCAAAAAAAATTGCATGCCAAATGTGCCATGTAAGGGGGTGAGGAGTGGTTTAAGCGGAAGTTCCAATTATGGGTGGAACTCTACTTTAAGGGATTCAAGGACTGTAATAAAACCTGAAAGAAATAAATCATTATAGATTGAAGATACTGTAAAAATATATATATATATATTTGATCTAATAAAGGAAAGGTGAACTCAAGACAAAAAGCTAAAAAAACAGATGAAATGCATATATGGGAGTTGTTTTACCTGACAAAAATGTTTTTATTGTGTGCCTCTAGTCCTGAAATTTACATAACTCTGCCACAGAGCACAGTTACACCTGGCAGAGGGTGGCATCTGATTGTTTTCTGCTGCTGTTTCACCTTTATCTCATCACCCACCTTGTGAATGGACAGTGAAAGAAGAAGAAGCAGACTGAAGCACTTATCTCAATGTCACTATTATCTCCTTTTATTAGCATGCTCCTTGCAATATACCTGACTGATTCCCTTTTGTCACATACCTGGTTGAGGACAAGTTGATGACAGGGCTTCCCTTAAACCTCTTGTTCCATCTCCCCTGGAGTTGATGACAGGGTATAAAAGGCAACAAAGTAGCATGTGTTTTTGTAGGAGATCTGGGTCAGGTGATCTTGTATCAGATGGTGAGATTGCAGTAGGCAGATGCAGTAGGCAGATGCAGGATCTCATATGGGCAGAAGTTGTCAACAACTGGACAGCAAAGGTACAGAATCAGGAATCGGGAAGGAAGTCACAGCCAGACCAAGGTCAGTATCGAGCGGGCATAAGATTTAATGCAACAGGAGGCAAGGTTGAGGTCCGGAGTTAGCAACAGGGTTTCAGGAACAAGTAGAGTCAATAAACCGGGTCAGGTCACTGGCAAAAGGAGCTGACGACCACTTATGAGAATGCTAATGCTCACACGAACAGTCCTAATTCTGTGCACAGTCCTGTGAATCATTCTGTGTGCGTGCACATTTCTTTGATCATGGGCATAAGCTTGGTTTTCCTGACACTTGTGCCCCTGATGACATCACATCTGAAGAAACATGTAGTGCAGAGCCATGCACACACGCTACCACGCATTTGCAGCCGAGTAGCGCCCATCTTTGTCACTGGAGAGAGACCCTTTTTTATCTTTGGCTTTTTTTACATGCTTCAATATCAATCTAAATGTAAGTGCAATCTTTTCTAAATAAATCATGGCGGTTTACAACATCGCCTTTACTTTGCATATCCCATGATCCACTGCAAACCTGTCGCATCCATACATCTGTTTGATGCATTCTTATCATTAGCAAAAGTGACCTGTGCTGATGTCCCTGCCCCTGCTATGGAGTATATCTCTACTGATTAATTTAGTGCATATTGACCACCTTGGGTAAGGGGGTCCCCGGAATTCCTGTACGCCTTTGGTGAAGGTATCTTTGGTGTCACATCGGATATCACTGTATTCCTTTCCAAACCTAACATGTATTTATTTGGGAACTTTTATATATCTATCCATTTTATTTTTCTTGGAGGTGCACACTATTATATTCCACATGTTGTGCCTTTAGAATTTCTATTGACACAGTTTTTTGTTCCTTCATCACATTTTAGCACTATTACCACTTAAGCCCCGGACCATTTGTCTGGCCAAAGACCAGAGCACTTTTTGCGATTCGGCACTGCGTTGCTTTAACTGACAATTGTGCGGTCATCCAAAGTGGCTCCCAATCAAAATTGACGTCCTTTTTTTCCCACAAATAGAGCTTTCTTTTGGTGGTATTTCATCACCTCTTTTTTTTTTTTTTTTTTTTTTTGCGCTATAAACAAAAATAGAGTGCCAATTTTTAAAAAAATGCTATATTTTTTACTTTTTGCTATAATAAATATCCCCCAAAAATATATAAAAGAACAAATTTTTTCCTCAGTTTAGGCCGATACGTATTCTTCTACATATTTTTGGTAAAAAAATCGCAATAAGCGTTTATTGATTGGTTTGCGCAAAAGTCTAAAAAATTGGGGATAGTTTAATGGCATTTTTATTAATCATTTTTTTTACTAGTAATGGCGGCGATCAGCGATTTTTATCATGACTGTGACATTATGGCGGACACATTGGACACTTTTGACACATTTTTGGGACCATTGTAATTTTTACAGCGATCAGTGCTATAAAAATGCACTGACTACTGTAAAAATGACACTGGCAGTGAAGGGGTTAATCGCTATGGGGCTAGGAAGGGGTTAAGTGTGTCCTAGGGAGTGATTCTAACTGATAGGGGGCGTGGTTACGAGTGACATGTTACTGATCGCTGCTCCCGATGAGAGGGAGCAGACGATCAGTGACATGTCACTAGGAAGAATGGGGAGATGTTGTGTTTACACTGACATCTCCCCGTTCTTCAGCTCCGTTACACGATCGCGGCACACCGGCGTACATCGAGTCCACCGGTCCTGCGGGCACGGGCACGTAGCTTGCGGTGGCAAATTTAAAGAGACTTATCTGTACGCCCATTTGCCTGTCCGTGCCTTTCTGTCGACGTATATGTTCGTGTGTAGGTCGGCAAGTGGTTAATGAGTTGTTATTTATTGATTTATTTTGTGTGATTTATCAGTCTATATGCAGTGCAGTTTTTTATGTTTATTTCCTGACACTTGTGTTGCTTATTCCTCACTTATTTGAGTTGTGTTGTACAGAGACTGAAAGAGGCTAAAATCAGAAGAAATTTTCTGGCCCTGCACTTGGTAAATGCAGCTAAATGCTGTATCCAGTTGAGATGGGGCACATAGACCCCACCTACTCTCTCAGACTGGATTCGCTATGTAAGACTAATGGCAGAAATTGAAGAGTTGATCAGTAAAGCCAGAGACAACCCGTCCACAGAATGTCTTTCTTCCATTTAAACCTCACCATCATGGGCAAGACCAAAGAGCTGTCAAAGGACGTCATGGACAAGATTGTAGACCTGCACAAGGCTGGAATGGGCTACAAAACCATCAGCAAGAAGCTTGGTGAGAAGGAGACAACTGTTGGAGTGATGATTCGCAAATGGAAGAAATACAAAATAACCATCAATTGCCCTCGGTCTGGAGCTCCATGCAAGATTTCTCCTCATGGGGTGAGGATGATCATGATAAAAGTGAAGGATCAGCCCAGAACTACATGGGAGGAGCTTGTGAATGATCTCAAGGCAGTTGGGACCACAGTCACCAAACAAACCACTGGTAATACAATATGCCGCCATGGATTGAAATCCTACAGCGCCCCTGCAAGGTCCCCCTTCTCATGAAGGCACATGTACAGGCCTGTCTAAAGTTTGCCAATAAACATCTAAATGATTCAGAGAAGGATTTGGAGAAAGTGCTGTGGTCAGATGAGGCAAAAATTGAGCTCTTTGGCATTAACTCAACTCGGCGTGTTTGGAGGAAGAAAAATGCTGACTATGACCCTAAGAACACCATCCCTACAGTCAAGCACAGAGGTGTAAACATTATGCTTTGGGGCTGTTTCTCTGCTAAAGGTACAGACCGACTCTGCCGCATTGAGGGGGCAATGGATGAGACCATGTATTGTAAAATCTTGGATAAGAACCTTTTTCCCTCTGCTAGAACACTGAAGATGGCTCGTGGATGGCTTTTTCAGCATTACAATGACCCAAAACATACCGCCAAGGCAACAAATGAGTGGCTCAAAAAGAAGCACATTAGGGTCATGGAGTAGAAAATTTATGAAGGGAGATGAAACTTTGAGTTGCCAAGCGACGAGTGGACCAAAATCCATCCTGAGATGTTGTGCAAACCTGGTAACCAACTAAAAGAGACATCTTACCTCTGTGCTTGCCAACAAGGGTTTCTCCACCAAGTACTAAGCCATGTTTTTCTTGGGGATCAAATACGTATTTTCCTCACTGAAGTGCAACTCAATTTATAACATTTGTATTGTGTGTTTTTTCTGGATTTTTGGTTGATATTTTGTCTCTATTATTTAAAATACACCTATGAAAAAATATATATTCCTTGACCGACTCCTGCGACAATGGGACACTTATCCCGTCTCTCTCTTGGGTCGCATCAATGTCCTCAAGATGTCTATTCTACCGAGACTCCTTTATCTATTTGAGACTTTGCTGATTCCTGTCCCTATGTCACAGCTCAAAGCCATTCAGAGGTCATTCCTTATCTTTTTTACACTACAAGGCGCACCGAATAGCCAGCTTGGTGGTGTTGGTCCCTAGGTCCAGAGGCGGATTGGGGGCACCAGACCTTATTAAATATTTCTTTGCCACTCACCTCAAAGCGATTATCACTTGGTCTTCTAGAATGGCATCCAGCATCTGGTTGGAGATCGAAATGAGTATCACTAGACCAGTCCACCCCTGCTCTATGATTTGGACAAACCTAGAGACCTCCATAACTCAACTTCAAGGCCTCTGCTTGCACCCAATGTTATTCACTCTCTCCATATGGAATAAGTGCTTGCGCCAATTCTCCCTATCTGCTCCTGTGGACACAAGCTGGAATTTTCCAGCTCAGAAAACTTGTGCATCCACTCACACACACGCTTTTACCTTTTAATGAACTACAGCGTAAATATCAGATCTCTAAGCATTTATTTTACTCTTATCTCCAATTTAAACAGTATTTCTTCTCTAAATCCCCTACTTTAACCTTAGATAAACCTACCTCATTTGAACTATTATGTGCTCAAGGCCCATATCAAGCCCATCTTATTTCAGATATCTATAGATACCTACATGAAGCTTCCTCACTCACCGACACATATCACTCTTACATGCAGAAATGATCCCAGATTATTAAGCGACCTATCCAACTCCCTCAATGGCAGAAGATTTGGGAGACAACCTATAAGATACGACGTTTTTGGTATAGAACCCCAGAGATCTTACATAGATACGACCCCAAAGCTTCCCGGTGTGTCGGAGGTGCCGGGATAACATTGGCTCCTATTTCCACATTTTCTGGGAATGTCCTATAATTCAGCCTTTCTTGTCCTCCATCCAAACCCATCTACAGGAGCTCTTTGAAACTACTCTCCCTCTGGACCCGATCCAGTATCTTTTAGGCTTGCCGTTCCCTGGTATCCCCAGACACACCCAAAAGCTAGCCACCTTTTTTCTCCTGGCAGCAAAGAGGGCTATACCTCTGAGATGGTTGTCCCCCTCCCCACCCACCCTTGCACAGGTTCTGCAAATATTGGAACAAATTCGCAGGATGGAACACCTGACTGCGACAATCCATGATACACTTCTTCAATTTTCCAAAATTTAGGACTTGTGGGATCAGTCAAAGCTTAATCTAATCCAGGTGCCATTTCACTAACCCCCCCCCCCAGTAGTGCAGTACACTCTTAAGCATATGTGCTAAATTTTAAGTTTCTTTGGTCCTGTTAGCCTGTTCTTTTTGTGATTCCATGGTGCCCCCTCCCTTTCCTCCCACTCTCCCTCCCTCCTAGGTGGGTCCCCCTCGGGGGGCGTCCAAGTCCCTCAGTTTGGGCGCCCTGGGGCCCCAATGACACTGGATCCAGAGAGCAACAATTCCTTCTATGTGAAATATTGTTTTTTGTTGGTGCCGCCCGCTCCCTGGGTCCCCCCCTTCCCCCTTTCCACCCTCCCTGGTCTATACAGTTGAATTATTATGATTTTGTGAATTTGGTAACATTGGAGCGTTATATCTATGGTTTAAACATCTGTTGTATGCCTTTTCAATTAGCATTCTTATAAGCCGTACTGCATGTTTGGCATTTATTTTCTGTGTATTTTTTTTTTTTTTTTATAAAGATACAATTTATATATAAAAAAAAATGTATATTCTTTTCTTTGTAAGTGGGCAAACTTACAAAATCTGCACGGGATCAAATAATTATTTTCCCCACTGTATATGTTTTTTTATAATTATATAGGATAGTTGAAACAACATACATTGTTTTATTTTGTTTGCATATGATGTACTGTTCTTAATTCTGATTCTAATTCCCAATCAATGTTTTGCAAATAGCACAGAATTATTCAGAAAAGGTACAACTCAACTAATATTGAAAAGGATATTAGCAAAATCAAATGAATAAATGTCAGATTAAATGTTATTTTTGTTTTGCCATCCACCAGAATTGTGAGGAGTTGAGCATAGTGGATTTTCTTCTGGTTACAACTTAAAATATATATTTTTTTATTATCTTACAAGGTGGTCTATGACAATAATATAACCAATATTGTACTAACAGGCTTTCCAAATCTAAAATACATCAAAATTCTATTTTTCTTGGTGCTGTTTCTCATATATTGTGTTACAATTTCTGGAAATCTTTTTATTGTGGTTTTATTTCATCTGAGTAAAACACTTCAGTCTCCCATGTACCTCTTCATCACCCAACTATCATTGTTTGATATAATTCTGTCTACAGATATTCTTCCCAACCTTCTTTATATCGTCTTACATGATGGATGTACCATGTCTTTTGCTGGATGTATCACCCAGTTCTCCTTCTTTGCCTATTCTGAGGCCTCAGAGTGTTTTCTACTGACTGTGATGTCCTATGACCGGTATTTGGCCATCTGTAAGCCCCTGAATTACAACTCTATAATGAACCAATCAATTTGCATTAAATTAGTGACTATCATTTGGTTAATGGGTTTAACAATGACATTGATTGATTCTATATCTTTGTGCAGTTTATACTACTGTGGATCAAACATCATTCATCACTTCTTCTGTGACTTTGAACCAATACTTGAGCTTTCCTGCTCCGATACTTTGTGGATCCATAATGAGACCTATGTAATGGGTTTCATCTATGTTGAAGTACCTTTTATATTAATTTTTGTATCATATATCTATATTGTTTCAACCATCCTTAAAATTAAATCAATTACAGGAAGAAAAAAATCTTTCACCACCTGCAGCTCTCACTTGACCGTAGTATGCATTTATTATGGGGCGCTAATCACTGTGTATTTGTTTCCAAAAAAAGGTCAACTAGATATTCTGAACAAGATCCTCTCCCTCTTTTACACTGTAATCACTCCATTGCTTAATCCTATCATATAAACCTTGAGGAACAAGGACTTTAAAAAAGCTATTGAGAAAGTAAAGTTATAATTCCCTGTAAATTAAAAATGCAAATGTGATAGAAAATTAAACATAAAAAAAAAATCTTCTTAGTGTAGCGCACCAACCCCAGACTTTACCTGCTTTTCTTCTGCTTGGCTCCTCCACAGGAAACAGAATGAGGCACACCGCACCACAAGCCCGTACCCTCCTGAATAGGGAGGTTGAGCGGTGTTCGTTTCTCGGGCCTGCCTGCGACTGGTGTAAGAAAGCCTCCAGTGCTGACCTTGTTTCTCCAGTAGTCAGAAACAAGTCTTTAATTCTCCCCAGTAAGCAACTGTCCACACCAACTGAAAGGTCCAACACTTGTTTATTCCTTCTTGCACAATAAACAGTCTCTTTAAGAGCAGACGGGTTGAGACAAACACGGGTCAGATAAGGTGGGAGGAGGTCCAGGCACAAACTTTGTGTTTCTCCTGTTCTGAATAGCACGAACAGGCTTGGCGCACGGTCGCTGCCACCGATCATGAGGGGTTCCCTGCCACGGACCAGGTGAATAGGGCCTCTGCCACAGGCCCGGTTGATGGGTCTCTGCCACCGACCAGATTCACAATGAATTACCTTCTAGAAGTAACGACCCCTGTCAGGGAAAGTGACATCCATCCGGAGAGTTACCAGAGGCCCCACCGTCACCACCGATACTGTACTGGGTCTTTGGGAAGGGTCACCTCCCTGGCCTCCTCATCCTAGATTCGGGCACCCACTTCAGGGGGGCACCCTAGTATCCCCTCGATCCCTTGTGGGACCCAGTCGAAGGTACTGGGCCCTGGGCCCCTCTCACAGTACCTCACCCCAGACTGAAGGTGTCTGGGATGGTACAGCAGCTCCGTCTCTGGGCCTAGAGCACCCAGAGATCACCCGACAGGTCTCTGGGCCTAGAGCACCCGGAGGCGACACACCCGCACCCAGGCTTAAGGTGCCTGAGCATGGAACCGAAGACCCCTCTGGAAGATGGCCGCCCCTTTTTATATCCTCTCCCGACAGGCACAGCAGGTTCCCCACCCCACCATACTGCTGCCGAGAGGGGACAAAAAGGATACAACCTCGCACTGCAGTTCAACCGGGCCCATGGCAACAGTGCCACCTATAGGCCCCAGTGAACTTAACCACCAGTACTATCTCCCAGGGATAGAAATGGTCCTTGAGACCTAACAATTGGTACATCTGAGCCTGACTACCACTCAGATGCTTCCCCCTAAATGTAACCACCCTCTACATTAGCAACTAAGCAATATATACAATTGAACAGGTGTATCTAATAAAGTGCGCAGTGAGTGTATATAAATATATATATATATATATATATATATACACACACACCATTTTGCCAAAAGTATTGGGACATCTGTCTTTAAACGCATATGAACTTTAATGGCACCCCAGTCTTAGTCTGTAGGGTTCAATATTGAGTTGGCCCACCCTTTGCAGCTATAACAGCTTCAACTCTTCTTAGAAAGCTGTCCACAAGGTGTAGGAGTGTGTCTATGGAAATGTTTGACCATTCTTTCTATTGTCGCACACCTATCATTTATTTTTTGCCGAAACTCCATAAGGATTCTGAACGACCACCTTGTCACCCTATTGTCAATGGTATTGACTCTGCAACCTCACGGTGGGTCAATATCTAGATTTTTTCTTACAGCTCTTGCTGTGTAGGATGGAAGCTTATCTTCGTGATACCAAACAAATCATTCAGATTTTAAATACCCTTTCTTGCACACCCAATTCTATTTTGATCACTGCAGATGTTGGATCCCTTTATACCATCATTGATCATGATGCAGCTATAGCCTCTGTTCTTTGGGCACTGGCAGGGACTGATCTTACTCCCCAGCATGTTCAATTTTTGGTTGATAGTCTAAAGTTTTGCCTCTCCAAAAACTTTTGGTTTAATAGGGATTATTATTTGCAGCTGTGCGGGGTTGCGATGGGTGCTTGTTTTGTGCCCAGTGTGGCCAACCTGTTTATGGCCCACTGGGAGGAAGATGTGGTGTTCTGTGACCGCCCATCGCAGCTAGGCTGCTTTAAAAGATATATTGATGACCTGATTATGGTTTCGGAGGGTGATATGCCAAGTCTCCAGCTTTTTATGGACAAGCTTAACAGTAATGATAAAAATATCATACTTACCTGGACTGTTAACCAAATAACCTTTTGGATCTTGAGATTTTCAAACAAGATGGTCCACTGAAAGAAATGGTTACATACCCTTATCTGGCTGGCCACCACAAATTATGGTTATGCAATATACCTAGAGGGCAGTTTGTGAGGCTTCACCGTAATTGTACGTTAGAATCTGACTTTATCTCACAATCTCAAGTCCTTGCCACTAGATTCAGGCAGAATGGTTACACTCTGGATACTATTAACAAAGAGATAGAACGGGTAAGGCTTATGGATAGGAGGGCCCTTGTTGCAGACAAACCTGTTAGCTCCACTACCAAAGATGTCACAAGTGGTTTTAAGATGGTTATGGATTTTAATATCCAACACTAAAATATTCTAGAAAATTGTTGCAAAGCACTGACCTATCCTGAAGTACGATCGCATTTTGGGCCCTGCCCTGCCTGAACGTCCTCAATTCATATATCGTAAGGCACCATCACTTTGTGACAGTATAGCTCCTGGCATTATTGATCCACCCACCATGGCCCAACCTAAGCTTTTTGTTTTTCTGTCTGGGTTTTATGCATGTGGACGTTGTGCGACGTGTAAGCATGCAAAAAACAATATTAAAAAACGTAAGACCTTCAGTTCCTCAGTAACGCATATTGAATATAAGGTCAAACAACTCATCACATGTGCAACTGTAGGGGTTGTGTACATGCTGGAATGTGACTGTGGCCTCCAGTATGTGGGGCGCACATCCAGAGCGCTACATGTACGAGTGGGGGAACATATCAGTAATATAAAAAGGGGGGTTAAAACGCATAGTGTTTCCTGACACTTTAGGAGATGTCATCAACGTGATCCCAAGGGTCTTAAATTTTGGGCGACAGAAAAAGTACCCAGACATTGGAGAGGTGGACATTATATTCGCCAATTGAGTCAGAGAATCTTTTAGACCAAGGTTCTTTTGCCTGCTGGCCTTAATGCAGATTTTGATTTAAATTGTTTTATTTCCAATAGGTAATGTTAAATATGTTTTTTGAGATTTTAAAAAAATATTTTTACATTTTATTTTTATTATTGATTTATTTGTGGTTTTGTTTATGGTTTTTTCTTTATCCAGTTTTTGTTCTTAATAGTAATATCATTATTATATAATATTTTTATATATATTTTATACATTATTATGGGAAATTTATTAGTGGGATGTTTTGTCCTTATTTTAAATTTTCTATCTTATGCTTTGAGGCATTTGTGCAGATGATCCTATTTGCAGATTTAATATCTGATTGCAGACACTGATCAGTCTGCTTCCGGATCTTCTGTGCATTTGTTTTTGGTTTCCATGACAATAGGTCCTTTTTTCCCAGTATAGACAGGAGGGGCTGGCCTCTCTTGAAAGATGAGCCGTGATTGCGGTACGTCTGTGTGTATCCCTGCCCCACGCTGAAGAAGTCATGCCCATTGACGTAACGCATATGGGGGAGGAGTTATGCCAGACGCTACCACGATCGTCTCGGATCATATGCTGATACATGCTGTTATTGCTGGCACTCGCACTTGAGTGCTTTTAAATGTGAGTAGCTATTTTATTGCCTTTTTTTCAATTAAACCGTTCAAATCAGAGAGCACTAGGAAGTTTCTTCTTTGTTTATACATATATGCTGGAGCATGGTGGAGCAAGCTCAGGATTTCATTTCCCGTTCCCCACCTAATGCCAAGCTGATATGTGCTGATTGGAGTTGCATTGATTGGATGTCATCAGTATTATTCCATGCTCTGTGACCTCTTGTAGGTCGAATCATTGAGGTGAGAGGCCATTCTGTCTGTGTGCGGTGAAGGGATCTTTCTGGACAGCTGCTGTTATCCACATTGCATGCTGTGAATTGTGTATTCATCATCTTTTACTTATTTATGGACCTCTTTCACTTTATGGACTTTCATTGTTTATTATTTTTTGCGCTGCACTGACTTATTATTATGCTCCCATTTGTGAGGTCAGGCACTGATGTTGGAAGAGAAGGCCTGGCTCGCAGTTTCCTATGTAATTCATCCCAAAGGTGTTCTAGCAGGTTGAGGTCAGGACTCTGTGCAGGCCAGTCAAGTTCCTCCACCCCAAACTCACTTATCCATATCTATGGACCTTGCTTTGTGCACTGGTGCATAGTCATGTTGGAACAGGAAGGGGCCATCCCCAAACTGTTCCCACAAAATTGGAAGCATTAAATTGTCCAAAGTGTCTTGGTATGCTAACGCCTTAAGAGTTCCCTTCACTGGAACTAAGGAGCCAAGCCCAACCCTGAAAAACAACCCCACACCATAATCCCCCCTCCACCAAATGATTTGGACCAGTGCACAAACCAAGTTCCATAAAGACATGGATGAGCAAGTTTGGGGAGGAGGAACTTGACTGGCCTGCACAGTCCTGACCTCAATCCGATAAAACACCTTTGGAGACTGCAAGCCAGGTCTTCTCGTCCAACATCAGTGCCTTACCTCACAAATGTGCTTCTGGAAAAATGGTCAAACATTCCCAAAGACACACTCCTAAACCTTGTGGACAGCCTTCCCAGAAGAGTTGCAGCTGTTGACTATATTAATATTGAACCCTATAGACTAAGACAGGGATGCCATTAAAGTTCATGTGTGTGTAAAGGCAGGCGTCCCAATACTTTTAACAATAAAGTTACATAGTAGTTAGTCAGGTTGAAAAAAGACACAAGTCCATCCAGTTCAACCATAAAAAAAAAAGAAATATCGTACAATCCCATATACCTAATTCTATACCCACAGTTGATCCAGAGGAAGGCAAAAAAACCCAGCAGAGCATGATCCAATTTGCTACAGCAGGGGAAAAAATTCCTTCCTGAGCCCCCGAGAGGCAATCGGATATTCCCCGGATCAACTTTACCTATAAATGTCAGTACCCAGTTATATTATGTACATTTAAGAAAGAATCCAGGCCCTTCTTAAAGCAATCTACTGAGCTGGCCAGAACCACCTCTGCAGGGAGTCTATTCCACATTTTCATAGCTCTTACTGTGAAGAAACCTTTCCGTATTTGGAGGTGAAATCTCTTTTCCTCTAGACACAAAGAGTGCCCTCTTGTCCTTTGTGTTGACCGTAAAGTGAATAACTTAACACCAAGTTCACTATATGGACCCCTTATATATTTGTACATGTTGATCAGATCCCCCCTTAATCTCCTCTTCTCAAGAGTGAATAAATTCAGTTCCTCTAATCTTTCCTCATAGCTGAGCTCCTCCATGCCTCTTATCAGTTTGGTTGCCCTTCTCTGCACTTTCTCCAGTTCCCCAATATCCTTTTTGAGAACTGGGGCCCAAAACTGAACTGCATATTCCAGATGAGGTCTTACTAATGATTTGAACAGGGGCAACATTATATCTCTCTCTCTGGAGACCATACCTCTCTTAATACAAGAAAGGACTTTGCTCGCTTTGGAAACCGCAGCTTGGCATTGCTTGCCATTATTGAGCTTATGATCTACCAAAACCCCCAGATCCTTCTCCACTACGGATCCCCCCAGTTGTACTCCCCCTAGTATGTATGATGCATTCATATTCTTAGCCCCCAAGTGCATAACTTTACATTTATCAACATTAAACCTCATCTGCCACATAGTCGCCCAATTAGACAGAGCATTGAGGTCGGCTTGTAAATTGGCGACATCCTGTAAGGACGTTATTCCACTGCATAGCTTGGTGTCATCTGCAAAGACAGAAATGTTACTTTTGATCTCAGACCCAATATCATTTATAAACATATTAAAAAGTAAGGGTCCCAGCACTGAACCTTGGGGTACACCACTGATAACCTTGGACCATTCAGAGTAAGAATCATTAACCACTACTCTCTGAATTCTGCCTTTTAGCCAGTTTTTTATCCATTTACAAACTGATATTTCTAATCCTGTAGACTTTACCTTGCACATGAGCCGTGAGTGGGGAACTGTATCGAACGCTTTTGCAAAATCCAAGTATACCACGTCTACAGCCACCCCTCTGTCCAAGGTCTTACTTACCTCTTCATAAAAAGAAATCAGGTTTGTTTGACAACTTCTGTCTTTCATGAATGCATGCTGTCTGTTGCTTAAATAGTTTTTTTCCAGCAAGAACTCATCTATGTGGTCTTTTATTAATCTCTCCAGTATCTTCCCAACTATAGAAGTTAAACTAACAGGTCTATAGTTACTTGGTAAAGACTTAATTCCCTTTTTAAATATAGGCACCACATTGGCCCTGCGCCAATCCAGTGGTACTATTCCTGTCATTAATGAGTCCCTAAAAATAAAATACAATGGCTTTGAAATTACAGAGCTCAATTCTTTTAGGATCCGTGGGTGTACGTCATCTGGTCCAGGTGCTTTATCCACCTTTATTCCATCTAAATATTTCTGGACCATATCACTTTTGAGCCATTGTGGATTTGGGGCTGTGTCACTACAACCCAATTTTGGACATGAGCTCCCCCATGCTCCTTTGTATACACAGAACTGAAGAAAGTATTTAATAAATTAGCCTTCTCTTTGTCCCCAGTCACCCACTCTAGATGATTTTGTAAAGGGCCTACATGCTCAGACCTGACCTTTTTACTATTAATATATTTGAAGAATTTTTTGGGGTTTGTCCTACTATCTTTTGCAATCTGTCGTTCATTTTGAATTTTTGCATCCTTGATTTCCTTTTTACATATCCTATTATATTCTTTGTAACATTTAAATGTCACTAGTGTTCCCTCATTTTTATATTTTTTAAAAGCTCTTTTCTTATAGTTTATAGCTTTTTTAACTTTGGCAGTGAGCCACATAGGTTTTATTTTTAGCCTTTTAAACTTATTGCCCATGGGAATATACTTTGCAGTGAGTTCACAAACAGTCTTTTTGAAGAATTCCCATTTCTGTTCTGTGCCCATTTATGCCAATATTCCTTCCCAGTCTAAGTCCTGGAGAGCAGCGCTCATCCTTGGAAAATTTGCTCTCTTGAAATTAAGTGTTTTTATCTTTCCCGTATGTGATTTTTGCTTACAACTAACATCAAATGAAAACATGTTATGGTCACTGCTACCCAGGTGTTCCTTTATCTGAACATTAGTAATACGCTCTGCATGGTGTTTGAGATTACAGATTACTTTTAACAATAAAGTATATATATATATATATATATATATATATATATATTGTAATGTTCGGGGAACCAGCTAGATCGCAGGACACAGGCTTTTCAAACAAAAGGACGTTTATTTAAACTTAAATGGCTTCAGAGCAGCAAAACAAAAGAAATGACAGTCTCACCGACTTGTAGAGTTTATAACTGCTGTCGCAGTTAAACAGTCCTTCCTTGGTGTTGCAGGTAAGTTTCCCAGATAGCAGGCTTCCATGCAGGCCACTGCCATGTACATTCACAGCTTCCCAGAGCTTTTCACAGCCTCCACAGCTTTTGCAGTGTCCACCATTCACCATGCAGACTTCACTACACTCCTTCTCTCTAACCTACAACTTCCTGTCTCTCTTAAACCACTTCCTTGGACAGGTGTGTTAACCATTGCTGTTCCCTTAAAGGAACCACAGCCCAAACAGAGGGGAAATATAGCGTCCTTTCAGGACCCAGCCACGGCGTCCTGTACATATCCCCCCCCTGTGCCCCAACGCCAAGGAGGTGGAGGCAACAGTGGAGCTAAAACAATGGACTCGGGAGAGGGCATCTGCATTTTGATGCAGTCTCCCGGGCCTATGCTCCACTACAAATTTAAATTCCTGGAGCGCCAGGAACCAACGTGTAATTCTGGCATTAGTCCCTTTACCTTGCCTCATCCATGTTAAAGGGGCATGGTCAGAAATTAACCTAAACTTCCTTCCCAAGAGGTAATATCTGAGGGATTCCAGAGCCCACTTAATGGCCAGACATTCTCGTTCAACTATAGCGTAGTTTTTCTCCGCTGGTGTCAACTTCCTACTGAGGAAGACTACTGGGTGCTCCTCACCATGAACAACCTGTGACAACACAGCTCCCAATCCTACATCGGAAGCATCAGTCTGGACAACAAACTCGTTTGAAAAATTGGGTGCTATCAGGACAGGGTGTTGGCACAGTGCTGACTTGAGCTCCAAAAAAGCCTTTTTAGCATCTGCATTCCATTCCACCATGACCGATTTCCGTCCCTTAGTCAGATCGGTCAATGGAGCCGCCAATGTGGCAAAGTTGGGTACGAATCTCCTGTAGTATCCCACCATGCCCAGGAATGCACGTACCTGCTTTTTTGTGAGGGGGCGGGGCCAATTCTGTATAGCCTCTACCTTGTTAACCTGAGGTTTCACCACCCCTCTACCTACAATATAGCCCAGGTATTTCACCTCCTCCATTCCCAAAGCACATTTTTCAGGGTTTATTGTAAACCCCTCCTTCCAAAGAGAGTCCAGTACTGCCTGGACTTTGGGCAAGTGTGATTCCCAGTCTCTGCTAAAAATGACTATGTCGTCCAAGTACACTGAGGCATACTCCCGGTGAGGTCGTAAAATCCTATCCATTGCTCGCTGGAAAGTGGCTGGAGCAGTTTGTAGTCCAAAAGGCATTCTTTTGTACTGAAAACTCCCCTCTGGGGTAGAAAAAGCAGTTTTCTCTCTAGCAGCCTTAGTCAACGGGATTTGCCAATACCCCTTGGTAAGGTCTAATGTTGTAATATACCTGGCTGGACCTAGTCTCTCAATAAGCTCATCTACCCGGGGCATGGGGTAGGCATCAAACCGTGAAACCTCATTAAGTTTCCGGAAATCATTGCAGAATCGCAGAGTCCCGTTGGGCTTTGGTACCAACACAATCGGGCTCGACCACTCACTCTGCGACTCTTCAATGATCTCCAGGTCCAGCATCTTCTTCACTTCCTCTAAAACGGCCTTCCTTTGAGCCTCTGGGATGCGGTAGGGCCGGACAAAAACTTTGACTCCAGGTTCCGTGATAATATCATGTTCTATGACACTAGTTAGCCCTAGCAAGTCTGAAAACTTTTCTTTATTTCTCTGCAAGAACTCCTTTGCCTGCTGACTTTGGATTTTAGACAGGGTACTTGCTACTTGGACACTCTCCACCCCAACCTGAGGCTCAAGTCTTGCACTAGCCAGGGAGGTCACCGGTTCCCTGTCTGTCCAAGGCTTTAACAAGTTGACATGATATATCTGATACGGTTTCCTCTTACCTGGCTGGTGGACTCTATAATTTACCTCTCCCACTTAGGGATGAGCCGAACACCCCCGGGTTCGGTTCGCACCAGAACCTTCGAACGGACCGAAAGTTCGCGCGAATTTTCGAACCCTATTCGTTATAATGGACGCGAACGTTCGAAATCAAAATTGCTAATTACAACGGCCAATATGCATGTTAATGTTATAAAACAGGTTTGGGGACCCGGGTCCTGCCCCAGGGGACATATATCAATGCAAAAAGAAATTTTAAAAACTAAAGTTTTTTCGGGAGCAGTCATTTTAATGATGCATAAAGTGAAAAAAAAAAAGTGAAATTTTCCTTTAAATATGGTACCTGGGGGGTGTCTAAAGTATGCCTGTGAAGTGGCATGTGTTTCCCGTGTTTAGAACTGTCCTTGCACAAAATGACATTTGTAAAGGAAAAAAAGAAGCCATTTAAAACCACTTGCGGCTTTAATGTCATGTCTTGTCCTGGCCGCCATATGGCTGAAAATCCTTGAGAAAAATGGCATGGCTACCCCATCACCCCCCCCCCACCCCAGCCCCTTTGGGTCTTGTATGGATACTAAGGGGGACCCCGCACCCAAAATAAAACCCTATACCTACAACCCTATATACTCTGAACAGCAGTATATAGGTGGTGCAAACAAGACATGGACTGTAGGTTTGTTCTTAAGTAGAATCTGAACAGGTACATTATGAAGTGTAGCTACATCCCAAAAAAATCAATTTTTAAGCTTTTTGGAGAACATAGGGAGGGGTTATCACCCCTGTAACATTTGCTGTCTTTGCACATCTGTTCAGAACATGTCACCTCACTTTCCGTCCCAATGACAAATGTTTTTGGAAAAGTGGGGTTTTAATTGAAACAAGGATTGGTGATAAAGCATCAGTAGAGAGGAGATACCTTTTTCCCAAATTAAATCTAACAGGATAGAATTTTCCTTCCTAGGGGTAGATTTCCTCTCACTTCCTGTTTTCTCTTGCCGTTTGCAAGTAGGAGTCGTTTGTAAGTTGGATGTTTGAAAGTAGGGGCCTGCCGTATATACTCTGCAGAAATTTGCCCTATTAGATGTTGGTGTAGCCACAAGACTGGTGGGCACAGGAATGGGCCCTGCTGTGAGTTAATAGATCAAGATTTGTACTTGCATGCACCTGTTGAACCGGGCAGAAAAATTGGGCCTTTGGTGGTGGTGGTGGTGGTGGTGGACGGTGTTGCCACAAGACTGTAAGCCCTCACAGTTACTCTTGGTGGGTGCAGGAATGGGCCCTGCTGTGAGTTATTAGATCAAGATTTGTAATTGCATGCACCTGTTGAACAGGGCAGAAAAATTGGGCCTTTGGTGGTGGTGGTGGTGGTGGACGGTGTTGCCACAAGACTGTAGGCCCTCATAGTTACTCTTGGTGGGCGCAGGAATGGGCCCTGCTGTGAACTATTAGATCAAGATTTGTAATTACACGCCCCTGTTAAACAGGGGCTGAAAAATTGTGCCTTAGGCATTGGTGCTGGTGCCACAACACTGCAACCCCTCACAGATACTGTACTTGGAGCACAGCAGTCACACCTGTTGCGAAGCATCTTTTTAAAAAATTGTAATTACACGCCCCTGTTATACAGGGGCTGAAAAATTGTGCCTTAGGCACTGGTGCTGGTGCCACAACACTGCAACCCCTCACAGATACTGTACTCTGAGCACAGCAATGAGACCTGTTGCAAAGCATTGCCTAAAAATTGTAATTACACGCCCCAACAGGGGCTGAAAAATTGTGCCTTAGGCACTGGTGCTGGTGCCACAACACTGCAACCCCTCACAGATACTGTACTCTGAGCACAGCAGTCACACCTGTTGCGAAGCATCTTTTTAAAAAAAATTAATTACACGCCCCTGTTATACAGGGGCTGAAAAATTGTGCCTTAGGCACTGGTGCTGGTGCCACAACACTGCAACCCCTCACAGATACTGTACTCTGAGCACAGCAATGAGACCTGTTGCAAAGCATTGCCTAAAAATTGTAATTACACGCCCCAACAGGGGCTGAAAAATTGTGCCTTAGGCACTGGTGCTGGTGCCACAACACTGCAACCCCTCACAGATACTGTACTCTGAGCACAGCAGTCACACCTGTTGCGAAGCATCTTTTTAAAAAATTGTAATTACACGCCCCTGTTATACAGGGGCTGAAAAATTGTGCCTTAGGCACTGGTGTGGTGGCATGGATCATTGAGGAGGAGGAAGAGGATAGTCAGTGAACATAACAGGACAGTCACTCAGCATCAGCATAGGCAGTCTTGAAGGGATGTGACATTATAAATTATTCCGTTATATCCGCTTCAGGTGTCTGGTAGCTGGTGGTGATCCAAGACTGATTCATTTTTATGAAGGTCAGTCGATCAACCGAGTCGGTGGACAGGCGCACCCTATGATCGGTGACAAATCCTCCAGCAGCACTGAATGTGCGTTCGGAAAGAACGCTGGATGCAGGACAGGCCAGTAGCTCAATTGCATACTGTGCAAGCTCTGGCCAGTGATCCATCCTCAGGACCCAGTAAGCCAGAGGATTTTCGGTGGGAAAGGTGTCCAAGTCTGACCTTGCCCCTAGGTATTCCTGCACCATGTATATCAGACGCTGGCGATGGTTGCTGGAACCGATCATACCTTGGGGCTGCGGACTAAAAAATTGTCTGAACGCATCGGTCAGACGTCCACCTTCCCCACCGCTCCTTCTGCTACTGACCGAAGCCTCAGCAACTTGTCGTCCAGGACCAGGAGTTTGTAACCTCCCAGTTTCTGGGAACGCGTTGCACAGACCTTTCTGCAAGGCCTCCCTGAGATGTCTCATCCTCTGCTCCCTCTGCGACGGCAAGATAAGGTCCGCAACCTTACCCTTGTACCGTGGATCAAGGAGAGTGGCCAGCCAGTAATGGTCACTCTCCTTGATCCGAAGAACACGAGGATCCTTCCGCAGGCTTTGCAGGATCAGGGAGGCCATGCAGCGTAGGTTAGCTGAGGCATTCGGTCCGGAGTCTTCTGGGTCACTGAGGATGACATGATCGCCAGCCACCTCCTCCCAGCCACGTACAAGTCCACTGGTTTGTTGGGACTGTACATCATCCCTAAAAGACTGCTGCTGCTGATGCTGAGTGCCAGGCTCCACCTCCATGCTCACACAATCCTCCTCCTCCTCCTCCTCCTCCTCCTCTTCCTGTGTGATGGGTGGGACAGAAGGAACATTGTCTGGATAAAGGGGGCCTTGAGAGACAAGGAAGTCCTCCTCTTCCTGCCTCTGTTCTGCCTCAAGTGCCCTGTCCATTATCCCACGCAGCGTATGCTCCAACAGGTGGACAAGAGGTACAGTGTCACTGATGCATGCACTGTCACTGCTCACCATCCTCGTGGCCTCCTCAAATGGTGAGAGGACAGTGCATGCATCCCTGATCATGCTCCACTGGCGTGGGGAAAAAAAGCCAAGCTCCCCTGACCCTGTCCTGGTGCCGTAGTCGCAAAGGTACTCATTGATGGCCCTCTGCTGCGTGTGCAGTCGCTGCAGCATGGCCAACGTTGAGTTCCACCTGGTGGGCATGTCACATATTAGGCGGTTCTTGGGCAGGTTCAGCTCCTTTTGCAGCTCAGTCAGCCGAGCACTGGCATTATAAGATCGGCGGAAATGCACACAGACTTTCCTGGCCTGCCTCAGGACATCCTGTAAGCCTGGGAACCTGCCCAAGAACCGCTGCACCACCAGGTTGAGGACGTGAGCCATACAGGGCACATGGGTGAGCTGCCCCTGTCGCAGGGCGGAGAGGAGGTTGGTGCCATTATCAGAAACGACCATTCCTGGCTTAAGCTGGCGTGGCGTCAACCACCTCTCGGCCTGCCCCTGCAGAGCTGCCAGAACCTCTGGCCCAGTGTGGCTCCTGTCCCCCAAACACACCAGCGCAAGCACGGCATGGCATCTTTTTTCCTGCGTACTCGCGTAGCCCCTTGTACGCCTACGGAGCACCGCTGGTTCCGAGGACAGAGCACTCGAAGAGGACATGGAGGAAGAAGAAGAGGAGGGGGTGGAGGAGAGAGGTGTGTCACAACCAGTAGTAGCATTTTGGAGGCGTGGTGGCGGAACAACCTCCAACACTACTGCACCTTGTCCTGCATCCCTCCCAGCTACCAATAGAGTGACCCAATGGGCCGTGAAAGAAAGATAACGTCCCTGTCCATGCCTGCTGGACCATGAGTCAGCGGTAATATGCACCTTACCGCTGACCGCCCTGTCCAGCGAGGCATGGACATTGCCTTCCACATGCCAGTAGAGAGACGGAATCGCCTTCCGTGAGAAAAAGTGGCGTTTGGGAACCTGCCACTGAGGAACCGCACATTGAACAAACTCACGGAAGGGGGCCGAGTCTATCAACTGAAAAGGCAGCAGTTGAAGTGCTAGCAATTTAGCCAAGCTAGCATTCAACCGCTGGGCATGTGGATGGCTGGGAGTATACTTCTTTCGACGGTCCAGCAGCTGGGGCAGGGAAATTTGCCTGCTACAATCGGACGTCGGTGTACTGCAAGTACTTGGTTGTGACACACCTAATTCTACACCTTCAGTCCTCTCAGAGCAGCTTTCAGAGAGGACTGAAGATATAGTGGGGATGGAGATCCCAGCTGATGAGGAGCAAGGAGAGGTCCGCTTTGTTCTTTGGTGTGGGTCTTTTATGTGTGCTTGCCAACGAGCTGCATGGCAGGTCGACATATGTCTGCTCATGCTTGTGGTGCCCAAGCGGCTGATGTTTTGGCCACGCGAGATACGCTTGAGACAAATATTGCAAATAGCAGTGGTGCGATCTGATGCACTCGTCTCAAAAAAGGCCCACACCAAAGAACTTTTGTGATAACGTGCAGAGGCAGCGCCCTGCACAGGCGGAGCTCTGCGGTGTGGTACAGTTGCTGTGCTGGCCTCTAGCTGGCCTCCAGGGGGCATCCTGCCTCGTTGGACATGTGACGCTGCATCCTCCTCCTCCTCCTCCTCTCTCCCTTCAGGCACCCACGTGGAGTCAGTGACCTCATCATCCCCTCCCTCTTCACCACTAGAGCAAACCTGGCAGTTAGCTGCAGCTGGTGGAACACTACTGCCAGATTGCTGTCCTTCAGCATCCCCTCTCTCTGCGCGCACACTACTGACTTCCTCAAGCTGGGTATCATCATCCGAGCCTTCGAATCGTTGGGCATCCTCCTGGAGCATGTACCCAACACTGTGCTCAAACAGTTTGGGGGACTCCTCAGGAGGACATGGTGGGTCTAGGGAAGGGGTGGCTGATGATGCCATTGAGTACGCGTTGGCAGCTGCTCTGCCAGTACCCTGAGCCTGGGTGAGAGAGGATGAGGAGGATGAGGAGGGCTTGGTCATCCATTCTACCAAGCCTTCGGCATGATGCGGCTCCACATGTCCAGCTGCCGAAAACAAAGACAAGCGTGTCCCATGGCCACGTGCTGATGACGATGCACGACCACGTCCACGGCCAGCACTGTTGTCTCTAGAAACAGAGCCTGCCTGCCCTGTGTTCTTGCCTCGGCACGCTCTGCCTCTCCTTGGCGGTCTTCCAGCCATTGTAGTCGGTAGTGTATATAGTATAAAAAATAGAACTCCTATGTGTGCTCACAACACACTGTAGGTCCTATGGGTGCTGACACTAACACACTATAGGTACTATGTGTGCTGCTGACAAGAAAATATAGGAGCTCTGTTTGCTGCCACTAACACACTAGAAGTCCTATGGGTGCTGCTGAGAAGAAAATATAGGAGCTCTGTTTGCTGCCACTAACACACTAGAAGTCCTATGGGTGCTGCTGAGAAGAAAATATAGGAGCTCTGTTTGCTGCCACTAACACACTAGAAGTCCAATGGGTGCTGCTGAGAAGAAAATATAGGAGCTCTGTTTGCTGCCACTAACACACTAGAAGTCCTATGGGTGCTGCTGAGAAGAAAATATAGGAGCTCTGTTTGCTGCCACTAACACACTAGAAGTCCTATGGGTGCTGCTGAGAAGAAAATATAGGAGCTCTGTGTGATGCCACTAACACACTAGAAGTCCTATGGGTGCTGCTGAGAAGAAAATATAGGAGCTCTGTTTGCTGCCACTAACACACTAGAAGTCCTATGGGTGCTGCTGAGAAGAAAATATAGGAGCTCTGTTTGCTGCCACTAACACACTAGAAGTCCTATGGGTGCTGCTGAGAAGAAAATATAGGAGCTCTGTGTGATGCCACTAACACACTAGAAGTCCTATGGGTGCTGCTGAGATGAAAATATAGGAACTCTGTGTGATGCCACTAACACATTAGAAGTCCTATGGGTGCTGCTGAGAAGAAAATATAGGAGCTCTGTTTGCTGCCACTAACACACTAGAAGTCCTATGGGTGCTGCTGAGAAGAAAATATAGGAGCTCTGTGTGATGCCACTAACACACTAGAAGTCCTATGGGTGCTGCTGAGAAGAAAATATAGGAGCTCTGTTTGCTGCCACTAACACACTAGAAGTCCTATGGGTGCTGCTGAGAAGAAAATATAGGAGCTCTGTTTGCTGCCACTAACACACTAGAAGTCCTATGGGTGCTGCTGAGAAGAAAATATAGGAGCTCTGTTTGCTGCCACTAACACACTAGAAGTCCTATGGGTGCTGCTGAGAAGAAAATATAGGAGCTCTGTTTGCTGCCACTAACACACTAGAAGTCCTATGGGTGCTGCTGAGAAGAAAATATAGGAGCTCTGTTTGCTGCCACTAACACACTAGAAGTCCTATGGGTGCTGCTGAGAAGAAAATATAGGAGCTCTGTGTGATGCCACTAACACACTAGAAGTCCTATGGGTGCTGCTGAGAAGAAAATATAGGAGCTCTGTTTGCTGCCACTAACACACTAGAAGTCCTATGGGTGCTGTTGGGGTGCAATGCTGTGCTAACAGCACTGCGGTTGGTACTACTGCAATACTGTACTAACAGTAAGCACGCACCAGACTAATCCCCAGCAGCAGCTAATAACACACTAACTGTGCAATCAGCAGCAATGAACGATCAATGACTTAGGTAGCAATGGTTTAGCAAAGAAATAGCCAATGGTTTAGCAAAGAAGAGCAAATCTTTCAGTATCAAGCAAAGACAGAATCAGCAGACTAATCTCTCCTAAAGCCGGAACTCATGTGACCGGGGCCGATGGCGTGGCGGCCTTTTAAATGGTGGGGCGTGTACTAAAGCCCCTGAGCTGTAATTGGCTACAGCCGTCCTGCCTGTAGCCAATTATTGCTCTCCGAGTTTCGGGCGCTGTGATTGGCCAAGCATGCGGGGTCACAGTGCATGCTTGGCCAATCATCAGCCAGCAATGCACTGCGCCGGCCGCGCCGGCCGCAATGCATTGCGGGGCCGCTCGCATCACACGAATGTGATGCGAACGGCCCAAATAGTTCTGGGCTCGACGAGCGAGCGAACGCCCGATGCTCGATTCGAACATGGGTTCGAATCGAGCACCGGGCCCATCCCTACTCCCACTTTTTCCACAACTTCAAAGGGACCTTGCCATCTGGCCAAGAATTTACTTTCCACAGTGGGAATTAGCACCGCTACTCGATCCCCCACTTGGAAGTGCCTTATTTTAGCAGCCCTGTTATAGACCCGTCGTTGAGCCTCCTGGGCTTTTTGCAAATGCTCTTTGACTAGTGGCATCACAGTTTGGATCCTTTCCTGCATTTGGGAGACATATTCAAGAACACTCTTATGCTGAACAGGTTCACTTTCCCATTCCTCTTTAATAAAGTCAAGTAGTCCGCGAGGTCTCCGCCCATATACCAACTCAAAGGGCGAAAACCCAGTGGAGGCCTGGGGCACTTCCCTGATAGCAAACAGGAGAGCTGGTAACAGGCAGTCCCAGTCTTTCCCATCCCTTTGTACCACTCTCTTTAGCATAAACTTAAGGGTCTTGTTAAAGCGTTCCACTAACCTGTCCGTTTGGGGATGGTAGACCGATGTGCGCAGCTGTTTAATCCGGAACAGCTTGCACACATCGTCCATAACTCTCAACATAAATGGGGTGCCCTGGTCTGTGAGTATTTCCTTGGGAAAACCAGTCCGTGTAAACAGCTGGAATAATTCCCGGGCAATAGCCTTAGAGGAGGTATTCCGCAGTGGAAGCGCCTCAGGATATCGGGTGGCATAGTCAAGAATCACTAATATGTAGGAGTAACCTCGAGCCGACTTTACCAAGGGACCCACTATATCCATGGCTATCCTCTTGAATGGGACCTCAATTATGGGCAGAGGGACCAAAGGGCTCCGGAAGTGGGTCACCGGAGCGGTCAACTGACAGGTGGGACAAGAGGCACAGTATTTCTTTACCTCTGCTTTCAGACCTGGCCAGTAAAACCGGTCAGTGATCCGTGCTTCCGTCTTCTCAACTCCCAGGTGTCCCCCTAACACATCATCATGGGCCAGGTCCAGAACCTTTCGTCTATATTGTTGGGGTACCAACAATTGTTCTACCACATTTTCCCTCACCTTGGTAACCCGATACAACAACTCATTATACATTGCGAAGTGTGGCCACCGCTCATTTGCACCTGGCTCTTGGGGAACCCCATTTACTACTACAACTTGTTCCCGTGCACGGGCCAAAGTGAGGTCCTGCATCTGAGCAGTACCAAACGCCCCCTGGGGAACACCCAAATCTGGCAGGGCAGGGGTAGAGGCCACTTCCTCGTCCTCTTCCCCCAGCATTACCTGAAGTGGGGAAGATCCTCCCCCCTCAGTGTTTTGGTAGATCTGTGGACCACATGTCTTGACATTATCAACATTATCAGCTCTACTTTCATCACCATTAACCCAACCATTAGCAATTTCATCATTTGGATCCACATTAAGAACATTTGGCAGTTCAGGGTTATTCCTCTCAGCAGCAGGAACAGGGAGGCTAGTTTCTCCCCAATCTCTGAACTGTTCTCCTTGTTCCCACAGTTTTGTAAACAACGGACAGTCTCGTCCTATTATAACATCATGTACCAAGTTCTTTACCACCCCCACCTCTTGAGTACCAGTGCCACATGCTGAGGAGATGGTCACCGAGATGAGAGGGTACTCTCTAGTGTCCCCGTGAATGCACACCACCCGTAAGGTTTTTCTTACCGGACCGATCTTCCCAATTACTCTAGGATGAACCAGGGTTACCATGCTTCCAGGGTCCAACAAAGCCCGGGCAGGGAGGTGGTTCACTTGGACTTCACACTCAAATTTTTACTCACCCAGGTCGAGCTGTGTGGTGCATACTTTATGGGCATAAAAAGCCCCCCTCCGAAGAACCCCGCATTCCATGGGCTCCTCTTGCAGTGGGCAGTGTGCCCGGGTATGACCCCAGGAATGACATCGCCAACATTGTACATCCCCTCCTCTCCGAACAGGAACAGAATGCTGAGGAGGTACCGGGAATGACTCTTGACCTTCCGGGGTGTTTGCTCCAGGACTCCTTGGAACATCCTTTCGAAGGGCAGCAGTTGGTCGAACAGGCCATGGTAGACTAGGGCCTATGCGCTTGGTAGGTCCAAGCAGGTCCTCCACCACTGTATATCGTTCCACCAACTCGACAAGGAGGTTTGCTGTTTTGGGGTCTCCATGGCTGACCCACCGTTGAAGGTCGTCTGGCAGGGATCGCAGGTATCGGTCCAGCACAACCCGTTCCACGATTTGGGGGCCCGACAACACCTCAGGCTGCAGCCATTTTTTTACCAGTTGCACCAGGTCATGCATTTGAGACCGAGGTGGCCGATCTGGACGATACTTCCATTGGTGCACTCGTTGGGCCCGAACGGCCGTAGTCACCCCCAGACGAGCCAGAATTTCTGCCTTTAACTTTTGATAGTCTTTAGCATCATCGGGTGGCAGGTCAAAGTAGGCTTTTTGAGGATCTCCGGTGAGAAAAGGGGCAATGAGGCTGGCCCACTGGTCCTGAGGCCACCCTTCTCTCTCTGCCGTCCTCTCAAATGTAGCAAGAAATGCCTCTACATCATCGCTCAGGGACAATTTCTGCAAAAAATGGCTTGCCCTCACAGTCACCTGGTTGCCAGGGGCAACAGCCGCTTGCTCCCGAACCTGAGATAGCTGCTGCACTGCTTCCTTTAAGACAGCCACCTGAGCCTGCATAACCTCTTGCTGGGCTGCTTGCTGGGCTGCCAACTGGGTCACCAACAGGCGGGTATTTTCTTGCTGCAGCTGATTTGCTTCCTCATGGCGAGTTTGCGCTTGCATATTAGCCAGGGACAGCTGTTTAATTAGCTCCTCCATTGCTTCAGCTTTCAATGTTTGTGCAGCTTTAACCCAGGACAGAAATCCAATGTACTGTCCCTTTAACTGTCAGTTCAATGTCAAGTTCAATGCAAAAAAAAAAAAAAAACGTTTTGTTTTTTTCTTCTTATGCCTGTTATTCTGTCCTGCCCGCATTCGAGCACCAGTGTAATGTTCGGGGAACCAGCTAGATCGCAGGACACAGGCTTTTCAAACAAAAGGACGTTTATTTAAACTTAAATGGCTTCACAGCAGCAAAACAAAAGAAATGACAGTCTCACCGACTTGTAGAGTTTATAACTGCTGTCGCAGTTAAACAGTCCTTCCTTGGTGTTGCAGGTAAGTTTCCCAGATAGCAGGCTTCCATGCAGGCCACTGCCATGTACATTCACAGCTTCCCAGAGCTTTTCACAGCCTCCACAGCTTTTGCAGTGTCCACCATTCACCATGCAGACTTCACTACACTCCTTCTCTCTAACCTACAACTTCCTGTCTCTTTTAAACCACTTCCTTGGACAGGTGTGTTAACCATTGCTGTTCCCTTAAAGGAACCACAGCCCAAACAGAGGGGAAATATAGCGTCCTTTCAGGACCCAGCCACGGCGTCCTGTACAATATATATATATTTATTTATATATGTGTGTGTGTGTGTGTTTCACACTGATTAACATGGCTGAAGGTGTAAATGGTTGTGAAATCACTGGGGTAGAGATGTCAAAACCACATTATGGAATTATAGGGGAGATTTATGCAACTAGAACTGTGTGGTTCCACAATTTTTACAACTCCCATCCTGTTCTTGGAAAATCATCATCTGCCCTGATGCATTCCATGGTGACTGGTTTAAAGTGACACTAAAGGTTCACTTTAAAAAACAAACAAAAAAAACATTTCATACTTACCTCTACTGTGCAGTTCGTTTTGCACAGTTGCCCCGATCATCCTCTTCTGTGGTCCCACGATGGCTCTCGCGGTTCCTCCCCGCAAGAGCTAACTCCCTCTGGGAAGCTCTATCCCGAGAGGGTTAGCTTGTGGGGGCGCGCTCCAGTGCCATACAATTGGCGTCCATAGGCCGCCAATTGTATGACTCGGCCCTGCCCCCCCCGGTGGCCGCGTCATTGGATTTGAGCGGGAGCTACTATCAATCTATTCAATGAAGAGTCAATCAGGCATGGGGAGAACGATGCAGGATCGCACCCTCTGAGATTCGGGGCTCAGGTAAGTAAAACGGGGGCTGGGGGGGGCGCTGACTGCAAGGTGTTTTTTTCACCTTAATGCATAGGATGCATTAAGTTGAAAAAACACAAAGGTTTACAACCCCTTTAAGGTGTCTCTGCTACCTGTGTGGATATACATTCTGGGGTATTTTCATATCACTTGTTAGAACTGACAAAGTTATAAAACATTTTTAACTTTATAGAAACAAGTCTAGCTAAAAGTGACTAACTACTGAGTGAGTGAGTGAGTGAGTGAATAACTTATATAGCGCTACAAATGAGAACTAAATCGCCTCAAGGCACTTTGCATCCAGTGACGTCCTGATCCTTCAGAAGAGGTGAGTCTTAAGTTTTTTTGTTTTTTTTTACTATATACTATTGGCTATACCATGATCTGGATCAACGAGACCCTTCACAGACAATGGTGATGGTACTAACAAACTGATAACGCATAGTAAAAAAATCCTACATTCCATATCTATATAAGAAATATAAATCTTAAAACATGATAAAGTAAAATGCCAATATTGTCCTTGTAGGTTATGCATGTGATTTGTAATGGTAGAAAATAGATGAGTGGATTGAAGCTATAAAAATAAACATAAGTAAACTACTGCTGTCAAGTTAAGATAAATAAAGGGTGTTTGTCAGGGGAGATGAGCTCTAAAAAGAATTCCTAAAAGATTATTAGCAATCAGCTAAATTAACCATGCAAAAAACAGCCAACCAAGGAGAAGTAAATGTATAAAAGGTTTTCAGATTAATCAGTAAATAACAGAGACTAATAATTCACTGTAAGGTGTATATTATTTCCACTAAAATATACGATGGCTGATCTAACATTGTTTGCCGGGGATATTCAAAGTAAACTATTATATCCAGACGTCATCTCTAAAAATAATCACAGAATTGAGGTGAAGTATGTAACTATTTTTTGGAGATGAATGAAAACCTAGACACATCATAGAATTGCTGTTTTGTGTTTCCATACAGATGAACTGTAGAAGTATATGATGTATAGCATTATATACTGTATGCTTCAGAGGCTCTCTCCACCACCCAATGTAACCAGTATTTTACAATTAATATACCATAATTTGCAACTCAGCCAATTTGGAATTTTAGCTTTCCTGGTTCAGTGTAATATCCCTCACATTTTGTATCTGAAATACTTTTACCTGCCGATGCCCAATTATCTAACTTCCTGACTATCTGCTGTATTTTCTTCCTTCCTTTAAAGGGAAATGTATTTTCTTTTTGTATTTGATGTCTTTATTTATGCTCAGGAATAAAACAATAAATACATTTTAAAAGTACCAGTATGTTCAAATTTTAGTCAAGTAAATTTGAAATATTGCACATTATTATTTTACATTTAATAATGTACAATTTAAGTTTCTTTTTAACCTCTAATGCCCTGTACACGCGGTCGTTTTTTCTGATGAAAAACGTCAGATGGACTTTTTTCATCGGAAAAAACAATCGTTTTTCCATTGGTGTTAAAAAATAGAACATGTTTTACATTTTTCCGATGGAAAGTAAAACGATAGGGAATTCTTATCATCTGTGTGGAACTCCAAACGGAGAAAAAACCCACGTATGCTCAGAATCAAGTCGACGCATGCTCAGAAGCATTGAACTTCATTTTTCTCGGCTCGTCTGAGTGTTTTAGGACGGTCGGAATTTAGACGGATGGTGTGACTGATGAAAGTCAGCTTCATCGGAATTCCGACGGAAAATTCCATCGGATTGTATTCCATTGGAAATCCTATTGTGTGTACAGGGCATTAGAGACTGAAGTTAAAACAAATGTTAATGATTGAACACAATTTTGCATTGTTGACTTGTGTTAGTAAATCTGTACATATCATGACAACTACTTGTGTATCCAGGTGAAATATACTTTGTTTTTGTTTTTTCAGGACAAATTTGACTTTATTTTGGTGATAAATGGTAACAGATATCTCCTATTTTTTTTTTATTATCAAAGAAAAACTGGCCAAAAATAATAAAAAACAATATATATTTTTTACATTTCTTCCTATTACCATAATTTATCACAAAGGAATAAACCAAAATATATTCTCCTGCTTCTGACAATCTCAGTGAAACCACATATATTTACTTCTTTGCTTACATTTTTCTTTGTTTTATCCTACCTAAAACACACTGACACTAACTGACACTGGCACTAATCAAAACAAAAAAATGATTTATTTTAAAAAAAATCCTACCAAAAATATACTGGCCCTTACTTTTGAACCCAACCTTTGACCCAAGCATTGACCTTTGACCCTTGCCTTGACCATAACATTAACCCTGGCACTGACATAGATCTAACTTTTTTCTTATTTATTTTACGCATTTTGCTTTGTTTACAGCTTCCTCTTCTGCAAGGACAGGGAGATACAATGTATCTTCCTCTCCATTCAGAAAAAGAAGTAAAGGGGGGCATGTCTTGGACTCCACTGAGATGGCGGTGTAATCCTTGAGCTCCGGCACACAGCAGGATAACGGAGCAGCTCACAGCAACGGGAGGCATCATACAAAGATCCCTGCACGGCAGTTAGCTCCCCCATCATCCTGGCAACATGCCCAGAAAGAGACAGGCGTAACACCGCCCAAAAGAACTGACAGACTATTATACACTGCCGCTGCAGCCTCGTGGGCAAGGTGGCGCTGGCTCTCCTTCCTCCTCCCGCACGGCGCACGGACATCCACAGAGCCACAATGACCAGCAAAATTAGCAGATTTAGAAGACAGGTCCAGAAGAAATAATGTTAAAATAAGAGGCATTCCAGAAACAGTACAACCTTCTGAACTGCGCTCCCATACTACTGCAATGCTTGCTACTCTTATGCTTGATCTTCCTGCTATTGAGCTTTCTATAGACAGGATTCACCATCTTCCAAAGCAGTCATTTATCTCAGAAAATGCTCCTAGGGATGTATTGTTCTGAATGCATTTCTACCATACTAAAGAACGCCTCATGCTAATCACACGTAAAGGGGAACACCGCAACACTGATAACTCAGCATTGCAATTTTATGCAGAGTTGTCGCAATTTACTCTGCAACTCTGCAAAAATCTGAATAATGTTACTAAAGCATTAGGAAACCACAATGTTGACTATCGGTGGGGATACCCAAAAAAATTGCTGGTAACTAAGGATGGTACAACCCGCGTGATCCCATCCCCAACTAAAGGTTTCCGGCTCCTCCAAAAATGGAAGATTATACCAGACGACCAGTCTACGTCCTCCAACACAGGTAACCCTGGCAGAATCTCCCCAGAGTGGAAACAGGTTCCTGACTCCTCATAAGAATTAAGAAACGTTACTCTCCACCTTGATGCCTTATGACACCTGCCTTAACCAAGGGCCCCCACCTTTCAGAACTTCTCCCACAATGCAAGCTCCCAAAAGCCTGAGCAGAAATGTTCTGCACTTGGGTTATAATGACCCTCCTTTTAAGTTTCAGTTTATGCTGTTTTCTTTTTGTTCACCAGATACTCTTTCAGGAACTGTTTCTACCATTACATTCGGGATTTCTCAACTAGAATCAACCTGTCGAACAAGAAAACAACGGGACCTCTACAAACTTCACCAGCCGGAAACAACAGTTATTTTGCCTCCTTAGCTTGACTACTATGGGACCTTATTGTAAGTACAACCACACTCTGATACCAAAAGCATCACATGCCTTCTATTATGCCAGTTAAAATACTCTCCATAAATGCTCATGGATTGAATCACCCAGCTAAGAGGGCATCTCTCTGGAGGGAGGCTGACTCTTCTCAGTGTGATGCGCTGTGTGTACAAGAGACACATTTTCATTGTATGGCCCCACCTAAATGCACTCACAAATCCTTCCAACATTACTTCTCTTCTACCATGAAAGCAAAAAGAAGGGGAGTGCTGATTGTGATCAAAGACACAATTTCCTTCCATCTACTTTCTGAACACTCAGACCCTCTAGGTAGATACCTCATCATCATATGTGACATTAACAATATTCGCTACACTTTAGTGAATGTTTACGTTCCTAACAAACGTCAAACTAACTTTCTCAATGGGCTTACTCAAAAAGTGAAGAAGATACAGCAAGGATCTCTCATACTGTGTGGGGACTTTAATATTGTTCCTAACCCGCAACTGGATTCTACTTCAGCACCTTCTAAAAGAACTCCATCTCTAGCGAACTTTCTACGTTCGCACGATCTGTATGATGCTTGGCGTTGTACACATGCCAATGAAAGAGATTATAATTTTTTTTTCCCACAGGCACTGTACGTATACAAGCATTGATCTGTTTTTAATAGATATGTGGTTGCTCCAAAAAGTAGCCCAAACCAAAATAGATACAATAGCATGGTCAGACCATGCTCCCATCCTTCTCACACTAAGAGACTCATACCCTAACACCACTGCCTATGTTTATCGCGCGCCAATTCTCAAGTTATTCAGAATCCAACCACTAAGAAAACCATAGAAGACTGCTTGTCCGATTATTTCCAGATCAATTCCTCTTCCACAGATAATGTATTCTTTCTATGGAATGCTCACAAAGCATACATAAGAGGTATATTTATCCAGTTAGGGGCTAGAATTAAGAAGCAGAGGCAGCAGAGAATAACTACTTTAATGACGGATATTAGCACTTTGGAAGAACTAAATAAAAATAATCCTACCCCCGCCACCAGCACAAAACTTACGAACCTAAGACACGATCTCAGGCTAGCTTTACTTCAAACCTTTGAACAAAAAGAAAAAAGGATGAAAATGTCATTCTATGCCACTAGTAACAAAGCAGAAAAAGCATTAGCTAGGAAAATGCAAGGACAACACTTTAAAACCAAATTAACACACCTTATCCACCCTAAAAGTAAACAAACAGTATGTGATCCCCAAGGCATTGCGGATGCTTTTAGCGACTATTATAGCTCTCTTTCAAATTTAAACCAAGATGACTTAATAGCACAACCCTCTCAGAAAGACATCATAGATTTCGTATCAGACATTAAACTACCCAAACTCTCTTCAGCACAACTCCAAGAACTAAATTCCCCCTTCTACCTGACAGAACTATTACAGACCATTAAGACTCTCCCGAGTAGGGATGAGCTCGGTGTTCGAGTCGAACATAAGTTCGACTCGAACATCGGCTGTTCGCGCTTTCGGCGAACAACGAACGATTTGGGCCATTCGCGCCAAATTCGAGTGACGCGAACGGCCCACAATACACTGCCCCATCGCAGTGTAATCCCGGCGCTGTGATTGGCCAAGCATGCACTGTGACCCTGCATGCTTGGCCAATCACAGCGCCGGCAGCGAGGAGAGCAATGATTGGCCACAGGCAGGATGCCTGTGGCCAATTATAGCTGAGGGGGTTTAGTACACGCCCCACACTATAAAAGGCCGCCAGCGCAGCGGCCTCGTGTAGTGTGTTCTGGAGCAGGGAAAGTGAAGGATAGGCAGGGACAGTGTCAAATCTATTCTTTGCTAAACCTTGTGTGTAGGGACAGAGAAGGATAGGCAGGGAGAGTGTCAGTGTCATATTCTTTGCTAAACCTTGTGTGTAGGGAGAGAGAAGGATAGGCAGGGAGACTGTCAGTGTCATATACTTTGATAAACCTTGTGTGCAGGGAGAGAGAAGGATAGGCAGGGACAGTGTCAATGTCATATTCTTTGCTAAACCTTGTGTGCAGGGAGAGAGAAGGATAGGCAGGGAGAGTGTCAGTGTCATATACTTTGATAAACCTTGTGTGCAGGGAGAGAGAAGGATAGGCAGGGGACAGTGTCAGTGTCATTGTTGCTAAGCCTCCTGCACATTACACACCTGAAGTTAGCCCATATTGCTGCTTTTTCCTGGTGTGTTACACCAACAGGAATTTGTGGCACTTACAGCGGGCGGAGTGTGCCTCCTGATCATATTACGCCTGAAGTTAGCCTGTATTGCTGCTTCTTCCTGGTGTGTTACACCAACAGGCATTTGCAGCACTTACAGCGGGCGGAGTGTGCCTCCTGATCATATTACACCTGAAGTTAGCCTGTATTGCTGCTTTTTCCTGGTGTTACACCAACAGGCATTTGCGGCACTTACAGCGGGCGGAGTGTGCCTCCTGATCATATTACACCTAAAGTTAGGCTGTATTGCTGCTTTTTCCTGGTGTGTTACACCAACAGGCATTTGCAGCACTTACAGCGGGCGGAGTGTGCCTCCTGATCATATTACACCTGAAGTTAGCCTGTATTGCTGCTTTTTCCTGGTGTGTTACACCAACAGGCATTTGCAGCACCTATAGCAGGCGTAGTGTGATTCCTGCAAAATATACTCCTGAAGCTAGGCCTTATTGCTGCTTTTCCCATTTCCCCGCAGGCTATTAGAATGTCTGGAAGGCAAACAAGGAGAGGCAGACAGTCAGGAGCCAATAAAAGAGGGCAAGCAGGCTCTGTGTCTAGAGACAACAGTGCTGGTCGTGGATGCGGTGCATCGCCATCAGCACGTGGCCATGGGACACGCTTGTCTTTCTTTTCGGCAACTGGACGTGTTGAGCCGCATCATGCCGAAGACTTGGTAGAGTGGATGACCAAGCCCTCCTCGTCCTCCTCATCCTCTCTCACCCAGGCTCAGGGTACTGGCAAAGCAGCTGCCAAAGCGTCCTCTTCCCTGGTATCAATGTCATCATCAGTCACTCCTTCCCTAGACCAACCATGTCCTCCTGAGGAGTCCCCCGAACTGTTTGAGCACAGTGTTGGGTACATGCTCCAGGAGGATGCCCAGCGTTTTGAAGGTTCTGATGATGATACCCAGCTAGAGGAAGGCAGTAGCGTGAGAGCAGAGAGAGGGGATGCTCAAGAAGGACACCAATCTGGCAGTCATGTTCCAGCAGCTGCAGCATACTGCCAGATTGGCTCCAGTGAAGAGGAGGGAGGGGATGATGAGGTCACTGACTCCACGTGGGTGCCTAATAGGAGAGAGGAGGAGGAGGAGGAGGAGGATGAGGAGGAGGCACATCTCCAACAAGGCAGGATGCACTCGGGGGGCCAGCGTAAGGGCAGCACACCGACGGAATCACATCGCAGAGCTCCGCCTGTGCAGGGCGCTGCCTCTGCCCGTTATTCAAAAAGTTCTTTGGTGTGGGCCTTTTTTGAGTTGAGTGCATCAGATCGCACAGCTGCTGTTTGCAACATATGTCTCAAGCGTATATCGCGTGGCCAAAACATCACCCGCTTGGGCACCACATGCTTGACCAGACATATGTTGACCTGCCATGCAGCTCATTGGCAAGCCTACCTTAAAGACCCACACCAAAGAACAAAGCGGACCTCTCCTTGCACCGCATCAGCTGAAATCCCCAACCCCACTATACCTTCAGTCCTCTCTGAAACCTGCACTGAGAGGAATGAAGGTGTAGAATTAGGTGTGTCACAGCCAAGTACTTGCGGGCACTCTGCTAGCGGTACACCGATGTCCGATTCTAGCAGGCAAATTTCCCTGCCCCAGCTGCTGGACCGTCGAAAGAAGTTCACTCCCAGCCATCCACATGCCCAGCGGTTGAATGCTAGCTTGGCTAATTTTCTAGCGCTTCAACTGCTGCCTTTTCAGTTGGTAGACTCGGCCCCCTTCCGTGAGTTTGTGCAATGTGCGGTTCCTCAGTGGCAGGTTCCCAAACGCCACTTTTTCTCATGGAAGGCGATTCTGGCTCTCTACCGGCATGTGGAAGGCAATGTCTTGGCCTCGCTGGACAGGGCGGTCAGCGGTAGGGTGCATATTACCGCTGACTCATGGTCCAGCAGGCATGGACAGGGACATTACCTTTCTTTCACGGCCCATTGGGTCACTCTTTTGGCAGCTGGGAAGGATGCAGGACAAGGTGCAGTAGTGTTGGAGGTTGTTCCACCGCCACACCTCCAAAATGCTACTACTGGTTGTGACACACCTCTGTCCTCCACCCCCTCCTCTTCTTCTTCCTCCATGGCCTCTTCCTGTGCTTTGTCCTCGGAACCAGCGGTGCTCCGTAGGCGTTCAAGGGGCTACGCAAGTACGCAGGCAAAAAGATGCCATGCCGTGCTTGCGCTGGTGTGTTTTGGGGACAGGAGCCACACTGGGGCAGAGGTTCTGTCTGCTCTGCAGGGGCAGGCCGAGAGGTGGTTGACGCCACACCAGCTCAAGCCAGGAATGGTAGTTTGCGACAATGGCACCAACCTCCTCTCCGCTCTCCGACAGGGACAACTGACCCATGTGCCCTGTGTGGCTCACGTCCTTAACCTGGTGGTGCAGCGGTTCTTGGGCAGGTACCCGGGCTTACAGGATGTCCTGAGTCAGGCCAGGAAAGTCTGTGTGCATTTCTGCAGATCTTATAATGCCAGTGCTCGCCTGGCTGAGCTGCAAAAGGAGTTGAACCTGCCCAAGAACCGCCTTATATGTGACATGCCCACCAGGTGGAACTCAACGTTGGCCATGCTGCAGCGGCTGCACACGCAGCAGAGGGCCATCAATGAGTACCTGTGTGACTACGGCACCAGGATAGGGTCAGGGGAGCTCGGGTTTTTTTCACCACGCCAGTGGGGCATGATCAGGGATGCATGCACTGTCCTGGCACCATTTGAGGAGGCCACGAGGATGGTGAGCAGTGACAGTGCATGCATCAGTGACACTGTACCTCTTGTCCACCTGTTGGAACATACGCTGCGTGGAATAATGGACAGGGCACTTGAGGCAGAACAGAGGCAGGAAGAGGTGGACTTCCTTGCCTCTCAAGGCCCCCTTTACCCAGACAGTGTTCCTTCTGTCCCACCCATCGCACAGGAAGAAGAGGAGGAGGAGGAGGAGGATTGTGTCAGCATGGAGGTGGAGCCTGGCACTCAGCATCATCAGCAGCAGTCTTTTAGGGATGATTTACAGTCCCAAGAAACCAGTGGACTTGTACGTGGCTGGGAGGAGGTGGCTGCGGATCATGTCGTCCTTAGTGACCCAGAGGACTCCGGACCGAATGCCTCAGCTAACCTACGCTGCATGGCCTCCCTGATCCTGCAAAGTCTGCAAAAGGATCCTTGTATTCTTCGGATCAAGGAGAGGGACCATTACTGGCTGGCCACTCTCCTTGATCCACGGTACAAGGGTAAGGTTGCGGACCTTATCTTACCATCGCAGAGGGAGCAGAGGATGAGACAACTCCGGGAGGCCTTGCAGAAAGGTCTGTGCAACGCGTTCCCAGAGACTGGGAGGTTACAAACTCCTGGTCCTGGACAACGAGTAGCTGAGGCTTCGGTCA
Organism: Rana muscosa; assembly: GCA_029206835.1. Classification (NCBI taxonomy): domain Eukaryota; kingdom Metazoa; phylum Chordata; class Amphibia; order Anura; family Ranidae; genus Rana; species Rana muscosa. The sequence goes on along the minus strand of CM055118.1, from coordinate 359,878,101 downwards.
GTCAAAGAAGGAGCGGTGGGGAAGGTGGCCGTCTGACTGATGCGTTCAGACAATTCTTTAGTCCGCAGCCCCAAGGTATGATCGGTTCCAGCAACCATCGCCAGCGTCTGATATACATGGTGCAGGAATACCTAGGGGCAAGGTCAGACTTGGACACCTTCCCCACCGAAAATCCTCTGGCTTACTGGGTCTTGAGGATGGATCACTGGCCAGAGCTTGCACAGTATGCAATTGAGCTACTGGCCTGTCCTGCATCAAGCGTTCTTTCAGAACGCACATTCAGTGCTGCTGGAGGATTTGTCACGGATCACAGGGTGCGCCTGTCCACCGACTCTGTTGATCGACTGACCTTCATAAAGATGAACCAGTCTTGGATCACCACCAGCTACCAAACACCTGAAGCTGATATAACAGACTAATTTATTTTCAAATGTCACATCCCTTCAAGACTGATGCTGATGCTGAGAGACTGTCCTGTTATGTTGACTGACTATCCTCCTCCTCCTCAATGATCCGATTGATGATGATAGCTTGGAAGAACATTTTTGTTTCTGGGTGCTGCCACCAGTGGCTAAGGCCCAATTTTTCAGCCCCTGTTTAACAGGGGCATGTAATTACAATTTTTTATGCAATGCTTTGCAGCAGGACTCATTTCTGCACTCCAACTAGAGTATCTGGGAGAGGTTGCAGTGTCGTGGCACCAGCACCAGTGGCTAAGGCCCAATTTTTCAGCCCCTGTTTAACAGGGGCGTGTAATTACAATTTTTGATGCAATACTTTGCAACAGGGCTCATTGCTGTGCTCCAAGTACAGTATCTGTGAGGGGTTACAGTGTTGTGGCACCAGTGCCTAAGGCCCAATTTTCTGCCCCTGTTTAACAGGGGCATGTAATTACAATTCTTGATCTAATAATTCACAGCAGGGCCCATTCCTGCGCCCACCAAGAGTAACTGTGAGGCCTTACAGTGTTGTGTCAACACCACCACCACCACCACCAAAGGCCCAATTTTTCAGCCCCTGTTCAACAGGGGCATGCAATTACAATTCTTGATCTAATAATTCACAGCAGGGCCCATTCCTGCTCCCACCAAGAGTAACTGTGAGGCCTTACAGTGTTGTGTCAACACCACCACCACCACCAAAGGCCCAATTTTTCAGCCCCTGTTCAACAGGGGCATGCAATTACAATTCTTGATCTAATAATTCACAGCAGGGCCCATTCCTGCACCAACCAAGAGTAACTGTGAGGCCTTACAGTGTTGTGTCAACACCACCACCACCACCACCAAAGGCCCAATTTTTCAGCCCCTGTTCAACAGGGGCATGCAATTATAATTCTTGATCTAATAATTCACAGCAGGGCCCATTCATGCGCCCACCAAGAGTAACTGTGAGGGCTCACAGTGTTGGGCAACACCAACATGTAAGGGGCAAATTTCAGCTGAGTATATACGGCAGGCCCCTACTTTCAAACATCCAACTTACAAACGACTCCTCCTTGCAAACGGAAGGATACAACAGGAAGTGAGAGGAAATCTACCCCTAGGAAGGCAAATTCTCTCCTGTAAGAGTTAATATGGGGAAAAAAGTGTCTCCTCTCCACTGATGCTTTATCACCAATTCTTGTTTCAATAAAAACCCCAAATTTTCAAAAAACATTTGTCATTAGGACGGAAAGTGAGGTGAACTGTTCTGAACAGGTGCACACTGCACAGACAGCAAAACAAATGTTACAGGGGTGATAACCCTTCCCTATGTTTTCCAAAAAGCTTAAAAATAGATTTTTTGGCTGGAGCTACACTTAAACAATGTACCTGTTCAAAATTACAAACACATTCTACATAAGAACAAACCTACAGTCCCTGTCTTGTATGCACCACCTGTATATGGCTGTTCAGAGTATATAGGGCCTTTTTTATTTTGTGTGCGGGGTTCCCCTTAATATCCATACAAGACCCAAAGGGGCTGCTAATGGGCTGGGGTAGGGGGGGGGGGCTGTGATGGGGTAGCTATGCCATTTTTCTTAAAGATTTTCATCCATATTACCGGGACCAGACATTACATTAAAGCCGCAAGCAGTTTTAAATGGCTTTTTTTCCTTTAGAAATGTAATTTTGTGCAGGGACAGTTCTAAACATGGGAAACACGTGGCACTTCACAGGCATACTTTAGACACCCCCCAGGTACGATATTTAAAGGAATATTTGACTTTTTTTTTTCACTTTATGCATCATTAAAATGACTGCTCCCGAAAAACTGCAGTTTTTAAAACTTTTTTTGGGATTGATACATGTCCCCTGGTGCAGAACCCGGGTTCCCAAACCCTTTTTAGGACAATAACATTCATAATAGTCATTATAATTAGCACTTTAGATTTCGAACGTTCGCATCCATTGTATTTAATAGGGTTCTAAAGTTCGTGCGAACGTTCGGTCCGTTCGCGGGTTCTGGTGCGAACCGAACCCGGGGGTGTTCGGCTCATCACTACTCCCGAGTAACAAATCCCCTGGCCCAGATGGGCTCATAGGAGATCACTATAAAAACTTCCAAACAACTTTAGGACCACACCTCCTTAAAGTATTTGATAGTGCAGCTGCCTCTGCTTCCTTTCCGAATGAAATGTTAGAAGCACTGATAGTTACGTTGCTAGGCCTGGGAAGACACCGGATGTGCCTCAAAATTTAGACCTATATCATTATTGAATAATGATCTTAAGATTTATGCCAAAATGATAGCACTGAGACTGGTTGATATCTTGCCTACCCTGATTGATCCGGACCAGTCAGGATTTACAAAAGGTAGACAGTCATTGGACGCCACAAGACGCATTCTTAATGTGATTCATGTAGCTAGGGGGTTTTGAGCGCCTTCTCTGCTTCTAGCTTTGAATGCGGAGAAGGCATTTGACAGGGTGCACTGGCTATATTTGACCCATGCTTTGGAAAAATTTGGATTCACCGACCACTTGCTCTCTGCTATATTGGCCTTATACACTTCTCCATCAGCAAGAGTATATACTTTGGGGATGCTATCCAAACCTTTTGGGATTACAAATGGAACTAGGCAGGGGTGTCCACTATCCGCACTCATTTTTAATTTCCTAATAGAACCATTAGCTGCAAGTATTAGACAATTGCCAGACATACAGGGTTTCATGATTAACAATAAAAAACATGTCATCAGCCTTTTCGCAGATGACGTAATCTTAATGCTCACTTCACCAGTGTCTTCCCTGGAGAGAGTAACTCGTCTATTTCAAGAATATGGTAAGGTGTCATACTACAAAGTGAACGACACTAAATCTTAAATTTTGGACCTAGGGGTACCTCAACAAGACAAATTAGACATACAAGCGAAATTCCCATATATATGGAATGACTATGCAATAAACTACCTTGGGATAAATCTCACGTCTCATCCTGAACAGCTCTTCAAAGCCAATTACCTACCTCTTGAAGGCAAACTAAAAGAAGGAACGAAAAAACTGAGCAAACATGTGTTATCATGGACAGGAAGGTTGGCAGACTTTAAGATGCAGGTACTACCCCAGATATTATACATATTTAGAACAGTACCCATACCTGCTCCCAAAAAGTTTTTTATCAACTTACAATGCTTACTCTCCAACTTCCTATGGGAAGGAAAAAAGGAAAGATGTGTTTTTTCCAAACTTATTAAAACAAAGGGGGGCGGGGTCGTAGGCATATCAGTTTTCACTGATTACCACATGGCCTGCGATAATAGCACAGATCAGAGGGTGGTTTCCAAACCAATCTGCACCATTATGGTCTCTCATAGAGCAAACCCAGATACCGGGGGGAGATTTACATGACTATATCCTAGCTTATCCCTATCTCAACACAAAAACCACAAATCTTTCTCTCCCAATTTTAGCAACTCTAGAATCATGGAAAAAACTGGTGTCGTCCAAATCTCTACTGTCGCCAGTCAGCAAGCTTGAGACGCCTATTACGGTAATAGCATTGATAATACCTGAACAAAACTTAAATAAATGGGTATCTCTGGGATTAAAATGGATATCAGACCTATTCGCAGACAATACTTTGAAATATTTTATGCAACTACAATCAGACTTTAATCTTCCGGCCTCTGAACAATTCAACTACATCAGAGTAGCTTCCTGTATCAAAAGTAGAACATATATACATTACAAACTGTTCTGGAGAATACATATATATCTTACCACTAAAGAAAATCGTAGAGGCGGTATATCGTTGTTCTACAATTTTCTCAATAGTAAGTACATTTTTGAAAAAACAAACTCATTACTAGCCTGGGAAAAGGACTTGGGTACATCTTATACAGATGAACAGTGGTAGAAGGTGTTACATTACACCCACTCAGCTACCAAATGCACCAACCTTTGGGAACTGTCCCATAAAGTCATGCAAAGATTGTACCTAACGCCATACAGGCTAGCCAAATTTGATCCCACAGCGCCTTCTCTGTGCTGGAGGAATTGCTCACCAACTGGTACTATATTCCACATCTTGTGGACATGTGGGAGACTGGCTAAATTTTGGTACGACATATTCACAATATTTTACCAAGTTACAGGCCTACATACACAGCCTTCTCCATATTTAGCTATCCTAAACTGAGGTATCGAAGAGATACCATCATCGTTAAGGAAATTTACCACCCATCTATTTCTAGCTGCCAAGCTAGTGATACTAAGACTCTGGAGATCCACAGATCCTCCTGAAGCAAAAGAAGTCATTCGCACACTATCAATACACTACACGTATGAGAACATGTTAGCGTCCATTGAAGGAAATTACACAGTTTTTTACCCCCACTGGCAACCATGGATAGAATGGTATAAGGCACACACAGCTCATTCACACTAACATCAAGGGCAAATCTAATCAAACTAAGCTCCTATTTATATTGAACATATTCTATGAGGCCCCGAACAGTGATAGAGTGATCAGGGCAGCAGTTCCTTCTTTTTTTTTCCTTTTTTCCTTTCTTTTCTCCCCATCTCCAAGTTTATTTACCCTTTACTTTACTTAAAGTTGGAGAATAGATACATGTTATCATTAACTGTGGATTAATATGGAAAAACGTATTGTTTGCTTGTTAACATTTTCTGCACTGTATAAAGAATCCATGAACATTTTTTTTTACGGTCTATTCCCTCAGGTCACAGTTAGATCCCAAGGGGGGTGACCTGGGAAGTGGGATAGTCCAACTGGTCTATTCACACCACTTGGTATGCACTTTAAAATTCAACTGTAAAATAATTTGTGACTTTACAATGTTGATACCTACATTTGTACCATTGTGGAAATACATGATACATGTTATTCACCTTTTGTAATTCTCTGGAAATTAATAAAAATGTATTGATAAAAAAGAAAAGGAAGTAAACACAGGGGAGGGTTGCACGGTGACTCATCACTGTGATAGTCAATCAGGGGCTATCGCAGTGATCAGGTGACCCAAAACCGGGAGTCCCAAATCTCGATTGTTAGTATGATCATTAGCTCCCAGCACAAAGAGAGGTACACACATATGCGGCCCCAGAGAAAAAAGCCCAGTTCAGTGAGGCCACATATATATGCGTACCATTGGTGGGAAGGGCTTAAATCAGCTAAATGCTTCCCAGGTGTATACAAAAAAAATAGGTGTTCCAAGTCTTGATTGGTTTTCTTTGGAAAGAAGCCTCAGACCATATAGATAGAACTTTGGTGGGCAGCTAGGCTGTGGCCAGCCTAAGTTCTGAGTGCAATTATTTTCTACATTCTTTCTGTTTCCCCTAAGCCTAGAGCATTGTTTACTTTTGCCTGTTCTTAGGGACTGTCCTCCAGTAGATAGAGCAAAAGAGACAATGTTAAGGGTTATGAGTACTTCTTTTACCCTGACCAATTACTCAGAGGTATTTTGTCAATCATGAGGGCAGGGAAAGGAGATAAATATATGACAAGCCCTTCTAGAAGGGACTTTGCTTACCAGGCTTGGCCTGGAAAGGATGCCAGTTTAAGATCTCATCCCATAGCCTCCCCGGCGTGTTGCCTGGGGATGGTGAGACGAGTACAAAGGCCCTTTAATTCCCAGACCCGTTGCCTGTGGAGAAAACTGTTCCAGTGCCATATCTCTCTGCAGAGGTCTAACATGCCCCTTGCTGAGACAGACCTATAGTTCCACATTTAACCAAACTCATGTTTCTTGCTAGCTAAAAAGCACTAGCCCCAGCAAAAACCTATCATGAATTTTTCATTTATTCACGCATTCCAAAAACAACAGGATTACCTAATTTCAAAATAATTATTTCTTTATGCTCATCTGGCCAACTGTACATCTAAACCCCTGGTGTAGAGAAGAGACAAAGGAATATTATAGAGCAATTTTTTTCCAAATTGTTTTAGACTTGTTGGCAGGAATTAATTGTCTCGATTGAGTAGGGCTTTGGGGATAACAAGAACGCAAAACCAGGTTTTAAACCTACCGTATGTTTTTTTTTATAAATCTTTACCAAAGCAGCATTAAGGAATTACAAGGAAAGAGTCTCAATCTTATTAAATTAAAGCTGAATTACAGACAAACAGCTCAATACACAGATGAAATTCATATATGAGAGTTATTTTAGTCAAAATATTTTTTTATTGAGTGCCTCCAGTCGTGCGATTTACACAACTCTGCCACACAGCAGAGTTCTAACTAGGATAGGATAGGACCTGATTGTTCTCTGCTGCAGTTTCACCTTTATTTAGGTCTTCTTTCCTCATCCACCTTGGTGGATATTTACTAAAACTGGTGCACACAGAATCTGATGCAATGTGCATAGTAACCAATCAGCTTCTAACTTCAACTTGTTCAACATTTAGCCTGCCCCTTGCACTGCAATATGCCTGATTGGTTCATTGTGCTGTTTCTTCCTCACCTATTTGAGCTTTGCCATACAGAGGATGAAATAGGCTAATAGCAATTGAAATTCTGGTATTTATACTGATTGCATTAAAAAAAATATCCATTTAAGGATATTTATTTAATTAAAGAGCTGCACTATTTGTGCAAATTACAGCTGTCTGGAGGTCAACTTTGAATGCAAAAAAAGTATACACAAACATAAAATCTATGCAAAATAAATAAGATACCTAAGCTCTTAAAGTAACACTAAAGGTTAGAATATATTTTTTTTTTAAGTAACAAATATGTCATACTTACCTCTACTGTGCAGCTCGTTTTGCACAGAGTGGCCCCGATCCTTGTCTTCTGGGGTCCCTTGACAGCTGCCTCGGCTCCTCCCCGCTTCTGATAACCCCCTTTGGGAAGCGCTCTCCCAAGGGGTTACCTTGCGGGCGCGCTCCCGATTCCTGTATTCGGCGTCCATAGCCGCTGACTACAGGACTCGGCCCGCCCCCGGCCCTCGCGTCATTGGAGTTGATTGACAGCAACGCAAGCCAATGGCTGCGCTGCTATCAATCTATCCAATGAAGAGCAGAGAAGACCAAGCAAAGGAAGAGCGCGTTCGCAACGCGGAACTTTCCAGGGCTCAGATAAGTAAAATGGGGGGGCCGGTGATCGTAAGCTGGAGCGTGACGGGAGGCCACCACAGAGACCACTTTTATCTGAAAGCGGACCGCCCACTAAAGAGGGGGATACCGGGGGTTATGGCAGCTATCTGCTGCCATAACAACAATATTCCTCTTCAAACTGCCGACGTATAACGACGGCGGGCGGCTCGCAAGTGGTTGATTAATGACACATTACACCTGCCGTATCCTAAAAGACTCTGACAGTGCTACTCCCACCTCTATGCTTAAATCTATTGTTCCTTTAATTTCAATTGTTCAAATAAATACTTAATGACTAGACGTATTGTCTTCCCCTCATGGCGCAGTTTGCTCCCAGTTGGGGTGTCTGAGGATGCTAGACAATACTCCGCACCTTACACTCAGCCATTGGAAAGGCTTACAATATCCACAGATGCTGGTTTTCCACAGACTTGTCACTTATACCTTTCCATGCACTTTCCATGCACTATCTGTTACTGGATTTTACTGATTGTAAGTTATGCTTATTCTTTCTGTACACCTTGTTAAACTTCAATAAAATGTTAAACAAGAAAAAAATATCACAATATGTAAACCAAACAAATTCCCTGATTTAAAAGTTCACCTGTTGCTGGACTAAATACTTTGACACAAAGGTATTATTGTACTCTTTTGTGGTCTTGTTTTTATTTTTTTGGTTTAGCTCCTGTGTTTGGTCATATACATGGCTTGAGTCCTTCTGTAGTGTTGATGTTTGTGGATTGTTGTTGTTTATGAATGAGCATTCGTGCACGCAAACTTTCTCTGACATTATAAACACAATGATTTTTGCTGGCCAAGAAACACATTCATTTTTAGATTTCTTGTTCATTTGGCAAAAAAATTCAAAACTTTCATTAGATTTTTTGGGTTTCTAAAGTCTGAAATTATTTTTGATTAACACCCAATGATTGTATGAAAAACAAACGTTTAAAATTAGGGAATTTTGAATACTTTTTCTGCTTGTCTTAACAATCAACAGGATAGTGACCAGTGGTGGTCCGTCCATATGGGGCGCAGGGCGCCCCCCCCTAATCCTTGTGCCTGACCCCTATTCTACATGCAGGGCACCAGACGCATGGATTACAATGTTTTTCTGTTTTCTTTTAGAAGCACATGATTAGAGCCTGAGGCTCTAATTGGGTTCAAAAAAGGGTGGGCTCAGGACGAAGAGCACTGAGCCCTGAGCCCACCCAGTTGTGTGACAATAGCAAATTAATATTCAATATTGTCTTCCTGATTTTCCTCCCAGCCAATCAGGAAGCTGGTCCTGAGGCCCATCACTTGATTGGCCGAGACGATAAGCGATCCAATTGGCGGCCTAGGAGGAGGATGGAGGAGACACACTGTGGAAGCTGCCTTGATGCCGAGGAGGAGTATATGCAGGGGAAACTGCCACCTGGAGGAAGCACTGCCCGTGACCTAGATAGGGTAAGTGCGGGGCTGGTGACCGCCCTGGGGGAGTGGCTGTGGGTGACCCAACCGACTGACCCGAGGCAGGAATTTCGCCACTGATAGTGACACATTACAAAAGGACCTTCATAAAATAGAATCTTGGATAATAAAATGGTCAGTGTGAAATTTTTCAGTTTTTAAAAAGGTTCCACTGGACCAAAACTACTTTAGTTGTGTATAGCTGTCTATCATGGATGAATAACTTGTTTCAACCGGAATTATGAATAACTTTATATTTCATTATCAAGTGGCATATTAGAATGCTAGACAATATGGTTAAGAGGTGTACATCAAATCAGTGCATAAGGCTTCCCATTGTATGAGCGATTGGAAACTATCACAGAAAATTGCATTACAGTGGTACTTAACTCCTGTTCGTCTAAATTTCTCCCAACAACCTCTCATCTATGTTGCAGAGGCTGTGGGGACACTGGTCACTCGCTACATATGTTTTGGACGAGTAAGCATCTCACTGGTTCTGGCGGAAAATTTTTGGGTTCATTTCTAACATAACAGGCATTTTCACATTGACAGATCCTGGCTTAGTGGTTCCTAATCTTGGGATAGATCACTTTCCCTTTTCGTGTCGTGCTTTAGTTACTTATATATTACTGGCGGCCAAACTACTTATAGCAAGAAGTTGGAAATCAGATTAAGCCTTAAACCTCTCTGCAGCCATTGAGATTATTCAAGTATGAAGTATGAAGCCAGGTTAGCTAATAAACAAGGCATTAGGTAGAGCTTTGAGAAACAATAGCAAATGTGGACTGACTGAAACACTTTGAAATGAATGTACTTCTTATCTTTCACTTTTTGTATTTTGACATTCGATATTGTGTCAGATTTTGGACCTTTGTCTATTGCGTACTCTGTACCCTTTATACCCTTCTTTTAATCTGTTTGTACTATGTTTGTACATTTTACCTTTTAAACCCAATAAAAAGATATAAAAAAGGGGTGTACATCAACAAATAATATTAAGCTGAGTTGTTTTTCATTTTTGTGTTAATCACCTAAAAAAATTGTTTGTGTTAATCACCTAAAAAAATGAATACAGAACAATATGTAACCATGTTTTGCAGAGAAAAAAAAAGAATTATCTAAAAAGGTTAAAATGTAGCTGGATAGTTTGAAAAAGGAAGTATTGAAAATACATAATGGATTTTCTGTTGGTTACAACCTAATTTATTATGTATTTTTATATTATTTTACCAGGTGGGCTATCACAATAATATCACCTATATTGCACTAACAGGTTTTCCAAATCTAAATAGCATAAAAATTATATATTTTTTGGTGCTGTTTTTTATATATTGTGTTATTATTTCTGGAAATCTTTTTATTGTGGTTTTATATCATCTGAGTAACACACTTCAGTCTCCCATGTACCTCTTCATCACCCAACTATCATTGTTTGATATAATTCTGTCTACAGATATTATTCCCAACCTTCTTTATATCATCTTACATGATGGATGTACCATGTCTCTTGCTGGATGTATCATCCAGTTCTCCTTCTTTGCCCATGCTGAGGCCTCAGAGTGTTTTCTCCTGACTGTGATGTCCTATGACCGGTATTTGGCCATCTGTATGCCTCTGCATTACAACTCTATAATGAACCAATCAATTTGCATTAAATCAGTGATTACCATTTGGTTACTGGGTTTTACAATGGCATTGGTTGATTTCATTTCTTTGTGCAGCCTATACTACTGTGGACCGAACATCATTCATCACTTTTTCTGTGACTATGAACCCATACTTGAGCTTTCCTGCTCTGATACTTCATGGATCCGTAATCAGGCCTATGTAGTAGCTTTTATCTGTGCTGTAGCACCTTTTTTATTAATTGTTATATCGTATATCTCTATTGTTTTAACCATCCTCAAAATTAAATCAATTACAGGAAGAAAAAAAGCCTTCACCACCTGCAGCTCTCACTTGACTGTAGTGTGCATTTTTTATGGGACGCTAATCGCTGTGTATTTGATTCCAACAAAAGGACAACTGGATATTCTGAACAAGGTCCTCTCTCTCTTTTACACTGTAATGACCCCATTGCTTAATCCAATCATATACACTTTCAGGAACAAGGACTTTAAAAAAGCTTTTGAAAAAATAAAATCATAATTTTTTTTTAATTAAAAATGCAAATGTGATAGAAAAGTAAATATTGAGCTGATCTACATCACTTTAGACAAGACCCCGAAATTCAAGGCCACATGGGAACCATTGACGGCCTTTAAAAGCTCTCAACTATTCAAGGAGCTTACATGTGGCGCAACGTGACTTACCAGAGGACTAATTAATCATTGACTCAGAAGGTCACCCCTGTGTTGCACTTATGGTGTGACATTTATTACTGATTTGACTTCTAGACAATGGAAAGGGCAGTTGGTGATTTCCTCACCTCCTCTCCCTTACCTGCTCCTGTCCTTATTCTTAACCCACCCCATCCACCCAACCATCCTCCCCCCTCTTTTTTTATTATCTCTCCACCTTCCCCTCTCCCTCTTTTCCCTCTGCCCACTCAGATTGACTGGCCAAGGCCCATGAGTAATGTATATGACCTCCCACACCACACAGAGGAATGTATTATCATTGTTTAGAAATGGTTAATTTGAGTTAATTTTTTCCGTTGTCTTGCTCACCTGCTGGGTTTTCCCAGTCTGAGCTTCACTGTTGCATGCACTTGTGATTTTGTAAACTACGTATTTACCCTTTTTTTCTTCTGTATCCCCGTAAAAATTCAATAAACCATTTATGCAACAAAAAAGAAAAAGAAATATTCAAGTTGTAAAGCGCTGCGTAAACTGTTGGCACTATATAAATCCAGTATAATAATAATATAATATATATATATATATATATATATATATATATATATATATATATATATATATACACACAGCAATATGCACCAATATTTCTTTGGGCAGAATGGCTCATTTCCAGAATATGCACATAAGCATATCCTTGGTGTCAGAAGTTTACATATAGTAGTTGGTATTCATTGCATCGCATGGCTAAAGGAATAAACTGTGAAATCATTGGGGTAGAGATGTAAAATCTACATTATGGGATTGTGGGATGGCATAATGTGAATAGAACAGGGAGGTTCCACAATTTTCACAACTCCCATTCTGTTTTTAGACAATCACCATCTGCCTTGACACCGGAGGCGTAGCTTGAAGCTTGTGGGCCCTGATGCAAATGTTGACCTGGGCCCCCCACTACCACCCACCACTTCTACCGTGCGTGCAGACACACACGCCGCACGCCAAGATACTCAAAGTGGCTTAAGAGTTTTGAGTTCCTCCTTACATCAGAGGACAGGGATCACCGATGGAGAATCAGAGGACAAGGACCCCAGGCAGATCACTTGGAAGAGCTCCTTTCCCAGCCCAGCACTGTATACAGCCCCCCACAATACACAGGGCTGAAATCACATTTATTTACACACAGTCTGTCAGCCTTCACAGGGTGTATCTGGCATTTATGTTGCCGTTCTGACCGGTGAAATTCTCTGGTCGGAACGGCAGTGTAGTTGCAATAGGCAGATACACCCTGTGCAGATCGTGGCTGACTTGCTGTGTTGTAAAGGAATGTTATTTCAGCCCTGCGGAGGAGGAGCAGTATAGAGTGCTGTAATGGTAAAAGGAGCTCAGCAGCCGGGCATAGCATCCAGGGCGGAGGGGGTGGTCAGGGGGCTTGGGGGGACAACATAGATCTGGGGGGGAAAAGCCATGTGACACAAAATCTGGAGCCTGCAGCCACTCAGGAGGTATTAATGGATTTGTTTTAGCAATTTCTGAAGGTTCTCTGTAACTGTTGTCAGGTGTTGGGGAAGGTCACCTCCCAGAGGTGTGTGTCTTTTCCCCAGTTGTCAGGGAAGTGGGGTATGCGGACATCCCCAGGTGGGGGGATACAGAGAATACCAGCTGATGACTAGGAGACACTAAGCGGTGTCTTACCTCACCAGTGACATCGGTCCCATTGTGGCTACAGGATGGCACTCTCCTCCTCTTGCCTCACTGAGCTTGGCTACCATTCCATGTTGCCAGCACACAGCACAGACACTTTCCCATCCTGGACTGCGCTCACCCCATGCACCTCTTCATTCAGGAAATGGCTGACAGCTTCTCCCCAGCCAATGAGAATAGAGGGGTGTGGACTGTGGAAGACAAAGTGGAAGCCCAGTACTGGAGCGAGGCTTTGAGGCCCTAAGGTAGATCGAAGCTGGGCTTTGTGGAGGATATAATCATTTGATAGGGAGTCTGCAGGGGCCCCCTCGAGCTAGGGGTGGGGTTGCGATTTTGACCCCAGCAACCCCTTATGCTACGCCCATGCTTGACACATTCCATGATGACTGGATTGGAGTGAATCTCCTACCTGTGTGGATATAAATTCTGGGATATTTTCCTACCACCCATTGGAGTTGAAGGAGTGATTTAGAAAAGCTAAGAAACATCTTCAAAATTGCAGAACAAGTCCAGTTGAATATGACTAACTATTACAATATACCCTGACCTGGATCAATGAGAACCTTCACAATTTTGATGGTACCCACAAGTTAATAATCCATAACAAATATTCTACATTCCATATCTATTAAAGAAACATAAATATTAAAATATAAAACTTTAAAGGAGTTGTAAAGATAGAAGGTTTTTTATCTTAATGCATTATATTCATTAAGATAAAAAGCCTTCTGTGTGTAGCAGCCTCCCTAGCACCCCCTAATAATTATCTGAGCCCTATATCTGTCCAGCAATGTCCACGAGTCCCTCAGCCATATGGGACTCTCCCTCCTGATCGACAGACACAGCAACAGCCCCTTGGCTCCTGTGGCTGTCAATCAAAGTCAGTTAGCCAATCGGGAGAGAGAGGGGGCAGGACCCAATGGCAGCAGCTTGGCTCGGGTGCCCCTATAGCAAGCTGGTTGGTGTGGGGGTCACTCAACAGGTGGGAGGGGCCAGGAGCAGCGAAGAGGGACCCGAGAAGAGGAGGATCCGGGCTGCCCTGTGCAAAACCACTGCACAGAGGGGGTAAGTATAAGATGTTTGTTATTAAAAAAAAAAAAAACGAGACTTTACAATCACTTTAAACAATGAATATTGTCCTTGTAGTTTATGCATGCAAGTTATTCAAAATGAGCAGAGGCAATGCTGGAAAATAGGTGAGTGGATAACAGCTCTAACAATAAACATGGAGTTCCCTACTGCGTTCAATTTAAGATTAAATTAAGATCGTGTGTCAGGAGAAATGCAATCTAAAAAAAAAATAATGCCTGAAAGATTATTAGCTATGAGATTAATTAGCAATGCAAAACACAGAGCACACTGGGGAGAAGTACTGTATAAGTATAAAAGGGCTTCAGATCAACTCGGTAAATAACAGATACCAATAATTTACTCTAAGTGGTAGATTATTTCCACTAACATATATGATGGCTAATCTGACATTATCTGCCAGGGATTTTCAAAGTAAACTATTACATCCAGACATCGTCTCTAAAAATGTGCATGGAATCGAGGTGCAGTATGTAACAACTGTTTGTAGATAAATGAAAACATAGGCACAATATAGACTTGTTTTGTGTTTCCATAATGATGAAGGACTGTAGAAGTATAAGAAGTGTAGAATATATGCTTCACAACCTCCTTCATCACCCAATCTACCCAGGTAATTTCCATCATTGTACTGCAATTTGCAACTCAGCTCAACAAATGCCAAAGGAAGTTGTCATTAAACATTTACATTTCGATTTTGAGTTTTCCTTGTTTACTGTCTTGTTGTATCGAAAGGCAGAAGAGCCACATAGTGCAGTAAGATCTTTATTAGGATAGCACACACTAAGGTCGGGTTCACATTTATGCAAATTGGATGCGGTTTCCCCACATCCAATTCGCATGACAGGAGAGTGTGACCAGGTCTCAATAGAGCCGGTTCACACATTTCCAGGGTGGCCACGGAGTGCACTGCAGAAGAGTCCTGTGCGTCTTTAGCTCTGTTTCAGGTCCAAATTCAGGCAAAAGTTTGGACCTGATTCGCCACTGAAATGGTGAACAGGGGTGCACCGGACCCCCTGCTGTGAGCCGCTCTGCATATAGTGTGAACCCAGTATTGCACCCACAAGTAAGGGGCCAGAGGGTGCTCATGTAAGAAAAACTTAGTCTTCAGAGGCATACATCTGATATGTTGTCTGTACAGTTACTGCTGGAAGGCAGGGTGAGCACTCAAGCTGCTGGCACGCGGAAGCACCGGTGTGAGGATATAAGGACACCACTGAGGGATGATGACTGGCTGCTCCTCAGTAGATGATGAAGGGGAATTTCTATTCTTTGGAATGCATTCCCATGGTGCTTTGTAAGTTGGAAGGAGTGAGAGTGGCTGTTCTTCATCCTTTAGTGGTGTCTTCAGATCCTCACACCAGTGTGTCTGTGTGACAACAGCGTGATTCTCCATGCCTTCAAAAAGTCTTTTACCATTTGTTAAATAAAATTACTGTATTTATCGGCATATAACACGCACAGGCGTATAACATGCACCTTCATTTTAAGAGGGAAGTTTTAGGAAAAAAAAAAAAAAATTTAAATAAAGAACTTTTGAAGCAAAATAAGGGTCAATGCCCATCAATGCAGCCTGATCCATGCCTACTGCAGCCTCAAAATTGCCCATCAATGCAGCTTAATCAATGCCCATCTGTAGCCCCCATCTGTAGCCTCACAATTGCCCATCAATGCAGCTTGATTAATGCCCATCTGTAGCCTCCCCATTGCCATGAATGCAGCCTGATCAATGCCCATCTCAGGGAGGGGGGCGAGATGAGCGCCGTCAGATTACATACAGCGAGAATCTCCTGTTTACTCGTCGGCCGCTTTAATACAAAGTCCTGTCTCCTGGACCGGCTTCTATGATAGACAGAACATTGGTCCAAATCCGGCCCAGGAGACGGAACTTCCTATTACAGAGGTCGCTGAGTAAACAGGAGATTTTTGCTGTATGTAATCTGACGGCGCTCCTCCCGCCCCCTCCCCGTTCTCTCCGAGGCAGCCTAAATTGCAGTATCGGCGTATAACACGCACACACTATTTGCAACCGATTTGCAGGGTAAAAAAGTGAATGTTATACGCCAATAAATAAATTTTTCTATTACTTTTTACCAATATGTATCATTGATGACTGTTTACAACGGCCAGGTCCTTTAAAGTCCCGTAAGGGGGAACCCTGTCATCTTTATCCATTAACTGGGATGTCTGCCCACCCCTAGTTCGACCTATCTCTAACTCTCTTTGCCTTCAAGTAGCATCCGCATAGGCTTCATTTCGGATGTATCACACAACCTCTGAGGATGGAGTTTTCCTATTTGTGAGTCCAATACTTTTACTGTGTGTTTTTATGTGTGGTATCCTAATACAGATGTTACTGCTCTATGTGGCTCTGTTTTCTGCCTCTTTGTGTTACGGATTTCCGTTAGATCACCAGTCCGGTTTTAAAGTTGCAGCAAAAGCACATAGCGAGTCATAGTTCTCTTATGTTTAGTACACAGTTATACCATTATACCATTCTCTGGACTGTTAATAATAATTACTATATGATTATGGTACAGTGCAGGTACACTATATTACCAAAAGTATTGGGCCGCCTGCCTTCACACGCACATGAACTTTAATCGCTTCCCAGTCTTAGTCCGTAGGGTTTAATATTCAGTTGGCCCACCCTTTGCAGCTATAACAGCTTAAAATTTTCTGGGAAGGCTGTTCACAAGGTTTAGGAGTGTGTCTATGGGAATTTTTGACTATTCATCCAGAAGCGCATTTCTGAGGTCAGGCACTTATGTGGATGAGAACGCCTGGCTCACAGTCTCTGCTCTAATTCATCCAAAAGGTGTTCTATCGGGTTGAGGTGAGGACAGTCAAGTTCCTCCACCCCAAACTCACTTATCCATATCTATGGACCTTGCTTTGTGCACTGGTGCATAGTCATGTTGGAACAGGAAGGGGCCATCCCCAAACTGTTCCCACAAAATTGGAAGCATGAAATTGTCCAAAATGTCTTGGTATGCTAACGCCTTAGGAGTTCCCTTCATTGGAACTAAGGAGCCAAGCCCAACCCTGAAAAACAACCCCACACCATAATCCCCCCTCCACCAAATGATTTGGACCAGTGCACAAAGCACGGTCCATAAAAACATGGATGAGCGAGTTTGGGGTGGAGGAACTTGACTGGCCTGCACAGAGTCCTGGTATATTGGTATATTACACCTTAACTTGGTCCTGATTCATTGTGCACCATGCACGATCACTTGTTGTGGGGTTATTTTTTCCTTTGTTCACTTATAGGTTGGGTCAGCGCAGCTACATTCTTTGTTATCTATTATCTTGGTGTATTCTCAATTCTAGCTGCTGCTTAGTCTTTTTAATTTATCTTAGCTAGCGCAGTATTTTCTTTGTTTATATTTACTGACCCCAACCCAATAGAACACCGTTGGGATTAATTAGAGTGGAGACTGCGAGCCAGACCTTCTTGTCCAACACCAGTGCCTGACCTCACTAATGCGCTTCTGGACGAATGGTCAAACATTCCTATATACACACTCCTAAACCTTGTGGACAGCCTTCCCAGAAGAGTTAAGGCTGTTATAGCTGCAAAGGGTGGGTCAACTCAATACTGATCCCTACGGACTAATGCCGTGTACATGAGAAAAACACAATTTTTTCCTTTTGACGAGAAAAACGATCGTCTGTGGGCATTTTGTCGTTTTTCTCGACGAGAAAAACGGCATTAAAAACAACGAGAAAAATTAGAACATGTTCTAATTTTTCTCGTCGTTTTTCCCGACATTTTTTCCGCGGCAGTTTTCCCATAGGGAAACACTGCCGCGGAGCCCACAGACAGTCGTTTTTCTCGACAAGAGAAAAAATGGCGTGAAAAACGACCGTGTGTGGGGAGCAAACCGTTCCCTCGTTTTTAATGTCATTATTCACGGTGTTTTTTTAACCGCTGTGAATAATTATCGTGTGTACGCGGCATAAGACTGGGATGCCATTAAATTTCATGTGCGTGTAAAGGCAGGTGACCCAATACTTTTGGTAATAATCTCTGCTAATGCAGTTGTGGTTTGCGGTCTGGTCACCAAGTGCTTTGGGCTATGATTTTTGTCTTTTGAGAGTAGCGTATTGTTATTATTCCTCACATTTTGTTTCTGCAATACAATTCCTTGCTAATGTCCAATTATCTAACTTGCTGTCCATCTGCTCTCTCTTTTTTTCGTATACTCTTCCTTCCTTTGAGGGAAATATTATGTGTTTTTGTATTTATTGTTTTTATTTAATCTGAATAAAAGCCAGCAATTTAAAATTGGGTTTTTCTTTTTCCTTTTTTGGAATGACCTGTTTTTTTGGAAAATCAGGAGGGTATGTGAGACACTCCAAGGCAGGCCCATTGTGGCCAGTATTGGCTCCCTAGGTGAACCACTTGGTAATCTCATGGACTCCCATGTTACAATCCTTAGTCTCCAGAATATCTTCCCATCTATGGAACACCAAACACACCATACAAGAGTTTGAAGGGTTTCCATGGGATGAAGACAAATAATGGGTAACCTGCAATGTCAAATCCCTTTAATCCAGCATACCCCACAATCTTGGTCTACCATCATTAAAACATCATATGAACCCGTACACAGATATTCATCTGAACTCAAGTGGTTTATTTTAGAAGGTGTATCTTGCCTTTTACCTCACAACTATTTTCTATTGAATGAGAAATGGAATATACAAAAATGAGGGGCATCTATGGGACTAAATTCCGCCCCCCCTACGCTAACCTATATATGGGCTGGTGAGAGGAACAATATATTTACAATGCAAACAACCCATTCAGGGACTCCATCATGGCATACTTTCACTACGTTAATGACCTCATCTTTGTTGTTGACCGCAGTGTACCCAGGACTGAGTTCTTGAACTATCTCAATAACAATCTATTAAACTTGAGATTTACGTCAAAAGAAAACCTTGCTAGGATCAGTTATCTTGACCTCACACTCCACGGCTCAGTCGAGAACAGAATAGTTACAGTATGTGCACATAGAAAGTATATCTCCAAAAACACACTTCTTCACGTGTCTAGTTGTCACCCCCCCATACAATCAGGGCTATCCCATGGGGGCAATTCATCTGGGTTAGACGGAATTGCTCCAGCCTGGCAGATTTTTATAGAGAGGTCACTTTACTTGAACAGGGACTCTGTGATTGAGGTTACAACAGATCATGCGTAATACAGGCACGTCTCCAGGCCGGGATCTTAAACAGAAGTCATCTTTTTACAAATCAACCCCAAAAGCAGGACAGAACGGCTAATTTATAAATTTTTTCCACACAATACAGCTCACGATTCACAAGACATAAAAATGTATAATATCCAAAAATCTCCTGGTTTTATATAATGATGATTCCTAAAGGGAGGTTCTAAGTCAGAGCGTTAAATATGTGGCCAGAAAAGCATGCACATTGGGTAACATGGTGTCTCCTGCCTATGTTTCCAATCTACCAACATTTATCTAGGTCAACACCACAGGCATGTACTGTACAGATGCGGAGCGCCAAGATGTTCGAGTTGTAGCCACCTGGTTGACCCCCATACTGTCACCTCTTGTTCCAACGGTTTCGCCCTAACCATTGCACAACTAGTTAATTGCCATACTAGGTTTGTCATATATCTGATTACTTTCATAGGATGCAATATCCAGTATGTAGGAAGGACAACTAAAAGACTGAGTGACAGAATGAGGGATCACTTTTCGTACATTAGAACAAACAAAAACACTAATATACAGTAGCTAGACATTTCAACCAATTCCATCATCAAAATACACAGTCTGTCAAAGTACATTGACCATTGCCCTCCTCGTGGGGGCGATCGTTTCTCCCTCCTTGTAGGAGGGAGGTATACTGGATATTTAAGCTTGATACTCGCATCCCCAGAGGTTTAAACTAAGAATGGGATCTCACACATTATTATGAATAGTTTCCATCATTTTGTATTATAAGTCACCAATCTGATGTCTCAGTACCCCTTTCTCTTTTTCTATGAGCTATTCAATAGTCTTTTGAAAATACTGACAATATGTTGATACATGGTCACTTCCTCTATAATATCCATTACCATCATTATGCAATCTCTCCATTTTTGAGTTCTCCTGGATAGAACTAGGTTCTTTTGTTTTATGGGGTTATGGGAGAAAGAATGATTTGTAAGATTAACAGAGGGATGGAAGTGAGGTTTGTAGATTTTTCATGTGTGTTAGTTTGTCATTATGTCTGATGAAGATTGATCTAAGGAGGGGGATCTCTGTGTAAGAGTTTGAGTAGTGGGTCCAACATGCCCAGGTTTTATTGAATTTGGAAGAGCTGTCTCTCATCATATGTATCAGCTCTTCCATTTCAGCTGTTTGATGTACATAGCATATCCAGTCTGATATTGTTGGTGGGGTAGAGGAGTTCCATTTTAGTGGGGTGCATCTTTTAGCTGCATTTCCAAGACGTAGGGCCAGAGACTTGCTGTCACGTACCTGGTGGAAGAGTCTGATTATGCAGAGGGAGGCCTCCCTTACACCTCTCACTCGAGGCCCCTGGTAGTGAAGACAGGAGGCGCAGGAGTGCAGAGTCGCACGAGCCTGGTAAAGTCGCTGGTGGTGTGCTGGACCGGAGCTGGGACGGAGACTGGAATGGATCCGGAAACAGCTGACAGACTAACAACTGGAGCTCAGGCAGGTGCGGTCAGATGGGCTGGAAGCGTGGGTACACCAGTCCCAAGCAGGTAAGTACTGGAGCGGGATCAGGTATGAGCAGGTTCAGGCAGCTGGCAGGCCTCAGGTACAGGTAAGTACTGGAGCAGGATCAGGTATGAGCAGGTTTAGGCAGCTGGCAGGTCTCAGGTACAGGTAAGTACTGGAGCCGGATCAGGTATGAGCAGGTTTAGGCAGCTGGCAGGTCTCAGGTACAGGCAGGTTCGGCAACGGGCTGGCAACAAGGTAGCAGAAGGAGCAGGCAGGAACGTAGTCAACACAGGCCGGGGGTCAGGTACAGGCAGATCAGCAAGAATGGTCAAACAAACCAGGAAGGGTCAGCTGGAGCAGGATTCAGGTAAGCAGGGGTCAGAGGTCTCAGGTAACGCTGTAGACCGAACAGCACAGAGCCCAGCCATCAGCCCCTTTAAATAGCCCCATCTGACGCCATGAGCCGCCGCTGCGCGCTCCCGCGCGTGCCCGCGCGCGCACCGCTATCGCGCATGCGCACATCAGCGTGCGCCGATGCGCCACTACCGCGCATGCGCGAAGATGCGCCGATATCGCCATTGACATTTCTGGTGTGCCCTTCCTGACATTGCCCCCTCCCAATGGGCAGCCTCCGGATGCCCAACCGGGCGAGCTTCAAAGGATGGGATCTCTTGAATGCCTGAATAAGTCTTTCAGCATGGACATCATCCTCGGGTTCCCACGAATTCTCCTCTGGGCCATAACCTTTCCATTTGACGAGATACTGGATCTGATTTCTCTTTTTCCTACAGTCCAGGATTGCTTCGACTTCGAATTCCTCTGTCCCGTTAACTAATATTGGTTCGGGTGGGCCTGTATCCCGGTCAGGGAATGGATCAGGGGTTACAGGTTTTAGTAAAGCCACGTGAAAGACAGGATGTATTTTGAAGGAGTCTGGCAGTTCCAGCTCGTAAGACACGTCGTTGATCCTTCTTTTTATCGGGAAGGGTCCCATAAATTTAGGGCCCAACTTCTTAGAGGGGCACATTAGTTTTAGATTTGTAGTGGATAGCCAAACCCGATCACCAGGTTCCAGTATTAATTCTCCCCGCCTCTTCTTATCAAAGACCTGTTTGTTATATTCTTGAGCTTTAGTCATAGTTGTCTGTAGTAGTTTGTTGTTGGTATCAAAGAAATTTATGGTTTCAAGAACGGCAGGTACAGAACTCTCCGGGAAGGTACTGGTCAGAAATGATGGGTTGAATCCGTAATTGGCAAAGAATGGAGACTGTTTTGTGGCAGAGTGGATGGAGTTGTTATAAGCGAATTCCGCTAACGGAAGTAGTGCGGCCCAATCATCTTGTGAGTATGAGGAGAAGCACCGTAAGTATTGTTCCAGAGTTTGATTGGTTCTTTCCGTTTGCCCATTCGTTTGGGGGTGGTATGCGGAAGAAAATGATAACTCGATTCCCAAGGTTTCACATAAAGACCTCCAAAACCTTAAGGTGAATTGTACCCCCCGGTCTGACACGATGTTTGCTGGAACTCCGTGAAGCCTAACAACTTCTTTCACAAAAATTTGGGCTGTTTCCGGGGCCGATGGTGTGCCTTTCATGGGTAGGAAGTGGGCCATTTTGGATAATCGGTCTACCACCACAAAGATGGTGGAGAACCCGTCAGATGGAGGAAGTTCCACGATAAAATCGATCAAGATATTCTTCCAGGGTCTCTTCGGGACTGATAGCGGCTTCAACAAGCCCCATGCTTTGGTTTTGCTGTTCTTATTTCGTGTGCAAGTGGTACAGGACTCTACATAGCCCTTGCAGTCTTTTTCCACTTGAGGCCACCAGAATGTGCGTTGCACAAGTTCAGCAGTTTTACGGATACCGAAGTGTCCGGCTAATTTGTGGTCATGACATAATCCCAAAACAGAGACACGTAGGTTTTCTGGTATGAATATTTTGTCCTTGTGCCAAAGTAGATCATCTCTGGCCTGCAACGTTATTCCCAGAGATGAAGGGGCATTTACAGAAGCCTGTTTAATTTGAGAGAGCAGGTCTCCCTGAAGTAGCAGGAAGTTCTCAGAGGACAGGATAGTGTCGGGCGGTGCGGATTCCCTGGTAACACAGAACATCCGAGAGAGTGCATCAGGTTTGGTGTTTTTAGATCCTGGCCTGTACGTGAGATGAAAAGAGAACCTGGAAAAGAAGAGTGCCCATCTAGCCTGGCGTGGTTTGAGTCTCTTGGCAGTCCTCAGATATTCCAGGTTCTTATGATCCGTATAGATTAGGATCGGGTGCGCTGCTCCTTCTAAAAGGTACCTCCACTCTTCCAATGCATTTTTAATGGCCAGAAGTTCTCTATCTCCGATATCATAATTCCTTTCAGAGTTAGACAGTTTGCGGGAGAAAAAGGCGACTGGGTGTAACAAAGCCTTGGGTCCCCGCCTTTGGGATAGTACTGCTCCGACTGCCGTTTCTGACGAGTCTACTTCCAATACATAGGGCAATGTTGGGTCAGGGTGCTTCAGAACCGGTGCGGAAGTAAATAGTTTCTTAAGAGACTCGAAAGCATTTTGAGCTTCAGGAGACCACTGGAAACGGATGCCTTGTTTGGTCAGTTGTGTGATTGGTGATATGATGGCTGAAAATCCCCTGATGAATTTTCGGTAGAAGTTCGAGAACCCGACAAAGCGTTGGATGCCCTTTTTGTCCACTGGGGCTGGCCAGTCTAAGATGGCCGTGACCTTTTGTGGGTCCATCTTGACACCTTCGGTGGAGAGGATTAGTCCCAAAAAAGTAATGCTTTGTCGCTCGAACACGCACTTCTCTGGCTTGGCGTATAGCCCGTGCTGTCGCAGTCTGCTCAATACATTTTTAACATGTCTGCGGTGGTCATCAAGGGAAGCAGAGAAAATTAAGATGTCGTCCAGATATGCTACAACGAACAGGTCTAGGTAATCGCGGAAGATATCGTTGATAAAGTGCTGGAATGTTGCTGGGGCATTGCATAGGCCGAACGGCATCACCAGATATTCAAAATGTCCGAATCGGGAGCAAAAAGCCGTCTTCCACTCGTCTCCCTCCCGTATCCGTACCAGATTATATGCCCCTCGGAGATCCAGTTTTGTAAATACGGTTGCTGCTCCCAACCTCTGGAACAATTCGGGTACCAAGGGCAGGGGATAACGGTTCTTGACCGTAACTTTATTGAGTTCACGATAATCTATACATGGGCGAAGGGAACGATCCTTCTTCTCCACAAAAAAGATACCCGCTCCTGCTGGAGAAGTGGAGGGGCGGATGAAGCCCTTCTTTAGATTATCGTCTATATAATCTTTTAGGGCGACAAGCTCCAATTCTGACAGAGGAAAAATCCTTCCAAAAGGGACCTCAACACCCGGGATGAGATCAATCGGGCAGTCATATGGCCGATGTGGAGGGAGAGTTTCAGCTCCTTCCTTGCTAAAGACATCTAAAAAGTCATGGTATGCAACTGGTACAGATAAGCGTGTTTCAACATCAGAGTCCAAGCATAACAAGAATGGCGGATCAGAAGAGAATTTCGGCAAGCAGTGTTGGAGGCAGTAGGAAGAGTGAAACTTAACCTCCCCTCCGACCCAGTTGATAAGAGGGTTATGTGCTTGGAGCCATGGCATGCCAAGGATTACGGGGAACAGCGGGGATGCGATGGCATCCAGGCGTAACAATTCCTTGTGACTATCGGCAATAATGACAGGCAAGGGTATAGTCTGCTGAGTCACTAGTCCGGATTTGATAGCAGACCCGTCGGCCAGATGTACTGAAAGTCCCTGGGCCCTAGGTTGCAAAGGGATTTGATGTTTTGTGATAAAAGACAAGTCCATAAAGCAGCTACAGGCACCAGAGTCTATTATAGCGGAGACAGGAATACTTCTTCCCGGAAGCTGTAATACAACGGGGAGAGCCAGGTGGGTTGGCA
Source organism: Rana muscosa (assembly GCA_029206835.1). Taxonomy (NCBI): domain Eukaryota; kingdom Metazoa; phylum Chordata; class Amphibia; order Anura; family Ranidae; genus Rana; species Rana muscosa. The sequence continues at coordinate 359,853,363 of CM055118.1, read as the reverse complement.
GGATGGGCGTGCTGGCAGAGAAGATAATTCGACCCTTGCGGATCTTGGCTGGACATGACCTCACGTAATGCCCTGGTTTCCCACAATACAGGCAGAGGTTTTCGTGTTGTCGGCGTTGACGTTCCTCAGGGGAAAGTAAGGGACGGGACGCTCCGAGTTGCCTGGGTTCAGGGACATCAGATGTGGGTGCAGCAGTGGTAGAAGATGTCAGGCTGCTGATGTTAGAGGCTCGGGCTAATTTCCAGGCTGGACAGGACGACCTCATAGGTCTCTCTGACTTCTGCCCTCGTAGTCGGTGATCACCGGTGAATCTTTCAGGCACAGGAACCCCGGTTTCTGGAGGTAACGTTGCTATTGCTGAAGTAGCTCTTTGCGGGGCCGTGATAGGTGAGGAAAGAGCCTGGATGCTTTCTTCCAGTCGGGTATATGCATTTTGTGCGATTTCAACAGTCTGGGTGAGGTCTTTGAGGTGTAAGCGGAAACCCTCCATGGAAGAGGCTCCCTGCACAGACTCTGACCTGGCTGTTCAGTACTGTCATGTACCTGGTGGAAGAGTCTGATTATGCAGAGGGAGGCCTCCCTTACACCTCTCACTCGAGGCCCCTGGTAGTGAAGACAGGAGGCGCAGGAGTGCAGAGTCGCACGAGAGCCTGGTAAAGTCGCTGGTGGTGCGCTGGACCGGAGCTGGGACGGAGACTGGAATGGATCCGGAAACAGCTGGCAGACTAACAACTGGAGCTCAGGCAGGTGCGGTCAGATGGGCTGGAAGCGTGGGTACACCAGTCCCAAGCAGGTAAGTACTGGAGCGGGATCAGGTATGAGTAGGTTCAGGCAGCTGGCAGGTCTCAGGTACAGGTAAGTACTGGAGCAGGATCAGGTATGAGCAGGTTCGGGCAGCTGGCAGGTCTCAGGTACAGGTAAGTACTGGAGCAGGATCAGGTATGAGCAGGTTTAGGCAGCTGGCAGGTCTCAGGTACAGGTAAGTACTGGAGCAGGATCAGGTATGAGCAGGTTTAGGCAGCTGGCAGGTCTCAGGTACAGGTAAGTACTGGAGCCGGATCAGGTATGAGCAGGTTTAGGCAGCTGGCAGGTCTCAGGTACAGGCAGGTTCGGCAACGGGCTGGCAACAAGGTAGCAGAAGGAGCAGGCAGGAACGTAGTCAACACAGGCCGGGGGTCAGGTACAGGCAGATCAGCAAGAATGGTCAAACAAACCAGGAAGGGTCAGCTGGAGCAGGATTCAGGTAAGCAGGGGTCAGAGGTCTCAGGTAACACTGTAGACCGAACAGCACAGAGCCCAGCCATCAGCCCCTTTAAATAGCCCAATCTGGCGCCATGAGCCGCCGCTGCGCGCTCCCACGCGTGCCCGCGCGCGCACCGCTATCGCGCATGCGCACATCAGCGTGCGCCGATGCGCCACTACCGCGCATGCGCGAAGATGCGCCGATATCGCCATTGACATTTCTGGTGTGCCCTTCCTGACACTTGCGGTATAAGGAGTGTGGGAGGGAGGAGGGATGTAAAAAATATTGTGCAAGTGTAAAATCGAATGTGTATACATACTATAAATCCTTCTATTCCAGCGACATGCTGGAGATGTCTCAAGGAAACTGGATCCTTAATGCACATCTTTTATGTGTACAAAAAGAAGGGAGATCTAAGTGCTCACTATATAAACATATAAAAATGTATTTGTGCCCAAATACGGACTTCTCACATTTGATTCAGAGCAATACAAGCATATAGCACAAACATGTCCTCCCATGCTCGCACTGACAGCTTGCCTCCTGCGGTGTGCAGGCGGCACGCTCTGTGATCGCTGAGTCCTTCAGACTTGGCTTGATCACAGATCAGGGTAAAGGGCCAATCAAAGCGACCCTTTACCACGTGATCACAGGGGCGGCCCGTTCATTAAGGGCGCACGGGCGCCGTAACCCCCTATCCATGATCGTCCCCCCTATCCATGCACCCGGCCCCTTTCAGGATGCCAGACACATGGATTCCAATGCAGGGTGGGTGTTTTTTTGAAGCACCTGATTAGAGCCCAAGGCTCTAATAGTCTTCAAAATAGGATGGGCTCAGGGCGCATAGAATGCGAACGGAGCCCACCCAGGTGTGTTACAACAGCGAATAAATATTAATTGTTGAAACACGGATCCTCCTCCGGGCCAATCGGGAAGAGGGTTTTGAGACCTGTAACCCGATTGGCTGAAAGGACAGGTGATCCTATTGGATGCCTAAGAGGAGGGGAGGAGATGCACAGCTGCCAAGATGGAGGAATGGAGGAGATGCCGGATGCCCGCTGCCGTTGGTCGATCCGCCTGCAGATGCTGATGCCCGATCCCGCTGCTGGTGCCCGCTGGCCGCCACCTGCCACCTAAATGGAGTAAGACAGCAAGCGGGCGTGGGGGCTGGGGGGTTTGAAGTGATGCCGCCACTGCGTGATCAGCTGTCAGCCAATGACCGCTCATCACGAGAGTAAATATAAGCCAGTAGGGATGAGCTTCGAGTTCAAGTCAAACTCATGTTCGACTCGAACATTGCCTGTTCGCCCGTTCGCCGAACAGCGAACAAATTGGGGTGTTCGGGGCAAATTCGAAAAGTCTATGGGAGAAATCTAAACTGCTAATTATAAAGGCTTATATGCAAGTTATTGTCATAAAAAGTGTTTGGGGACCCGGGTCCTGCCCCAGGGGACATGTATCAATGCAAAAAAAGTTTTAAAAACAGCAGTTTTTTCGGGAGCAGTGATTTTAATAATGCTTAAAATGAAAAAATAAAAGTGAAATATTCCTTTAAATTTCGTACTTAGGGGGTGTGTATGATATGCATGTAAAGTGGCGCATGTTTGCCGTGCTTAGAACTGTCCCGGCATAAAATGTAATTTTTGAAGGAAAAAAAGTCATTTAAAACTCACTCGCGGCTATTAATGAATTGTCGGCTCCCGGCAATACATACAAAAGTCATTGATAAAAAAAGCGTGGGGGTCCCCCAGAATTCAATTACCAGGCCCTTCAGGTCTGGTATAGATATTAAGGGGAACTCTGCCGCAAATTTAAAAAAAAATGCGTGTGGTTCCCCCAAATATCCATACCAGACCCTTCAGATCTGGCATGGATTTTAAGGGGAACTCCACCCCAAATAAAAAAAAAATGGCGTGGAGTCCCCCAAAAAACCATACCAGACCCTTATCCGAGCACGCAACCTGGCAGGCCACAGGAAAAGAGGGGGGGACGAGAGAGTGCCCCCCCTCCTGAACCGTACCAGGCCACATGCCCTCAACATGTTAACCTCCAGAACTTTATCCCTGACCTGTCTGGTGTGTTCCTTTGGCCATAATGATGCTGTTTGTTCACTAAGGTTCTCTAACAAACCAAACAAAGATTAAATTACACACAGGTGGACTCTATTTACTAATTAGGTGACTTCTGAAGGCAATTGGTTCCACTAGATTTTAGTTAGGGTTATCGGAGTAAAGGGGCTGAATATAAATGCACACCACACTTTTCAGATATTTATTTGCAAAGAATTTTGAAAAACATTTCTCACTTCACAGTTATGTGCCACTTTGCGTTGGTCTATCACATAAAATCCCAATAAAATGTATTTATGTTTTTAGTTGTAACATGACAAAATGTGAAAACTTTCAAGGGGTATGAATACTTTTTCAAGGCACTGTATATGTCAATAGTGTGCTCTTGAAATCCACCCACTAAATCATTATGTGCTTCAAAAAGTCTCCCATTATCCTCTCAATATTATCAACTTTCTCCTCTATCTGGTCACCATGTGTCTGCAACTTAGATATGTTTCTCCAAACATCAGGCTGTAGATCACTTTTTTAGTGAAATAAGCATCTCTTCTATAGTATGCTCTGAGGCAGGCTGGCTGAGCCAGGGAACTGAGCCAGGAAATAGTAGCTGTAATTTGTGAGGCTACAGGGGAGTCACCCTCTATGGAAGCAAGCTGCTCGGCAGTAAAAAATTGTCTTTCTGGACAGCTGCACTCTAAATAATCGTTGCCTTTATTAAGTAAAATCAAAAATAGCACTGCAAGCCACAGCAAACTGGACCACTGACGTGTTTCACACTATTCCTAGTGTTTAATCATAGCTTTAGCAAGCTGTAAGTAGCAAGCTGCTACTTACTCACCAGTCCTTTACAGAGGGATGATGATGCAGCTGGTGCTGAGAGTTCAGTACTCTGTCCTGGGTAGTGCATGAGGAGGGGCATGCTCCATGACATCCTCCTCTTCCCCGTCTCGATCTTGCTCGCACCTGGGAAAAAATCAGTCAGCCTTTTTTTGCTGATCCATGGTGAATGTGCCCTTGGCCATACACTCCCCCCCAACTTTTCATTTTTTTATATACCCTGGTAACCTTAGGACCAGAATAAAAATACTAGACCGTGTGGCATAGAGATGTACAGTACAACAACATAAACCATTGGATCTGGTTGTTTTTAATTTGTGTATTTGTGTATTAGAATCTACCGTAATTTCTTATTTTAACTTAAATTATGTATTTTCATATTCTCTTACCAGGTTGGCTATCACAATAACATCACCTATATTGTACTAACAGGTTTTCCGAATCTAAAATGCATAAAAATTATATTTTTCTTGGTGCTGTTTTTCATATATTGCGTTACTATTTCTGGAAATCTTTTTATTGTGGTTTTATATCATCTGAGTAAAACACTTCAGTCTCCCATGTACCTCTTCATCACCCAACTATCATTGTTTGATATAATTCTGTCTACAGATATTCTTCCCAACCTTCTTTATATCATCTTACATGATGGATGTACCATGTCTCTTGCTGGATGTATCATCCAGTTCTCCTTCTTTGCCCATGCTGAGGCCTCAGAGTGTTTTCTACTGACGGTGATGTCCTATGACCGGTATTTGGCAATCTGTAAGCCCCTACATTACAACTCTATAATGGACCAATCAATTTCCATTAAATCAGTGATTATCATTTGGTTACTGGGTCTTAAAATTACGTTTATTCAATCCGTCTATTTGCAGTCTATACTATTGTGGACCAAACATCATTCATCACTTCTTCTGTGACTATCAACCCATACTTGAGCTTTCCTGCTCTGATATTTCATGGATCCATATTCAGACCTATCTAGTAGGTTTAATTTGTATGATAGCACCTTTTATGATAATTGTCATATCATATATCTATATTGTTTTAACCATCCTCAAAATTAAATCAATTAAAGGAAGACAGAAAGTCTTCACCACCTGCAGCTCTCACTTGACCGCTGTGTGCATTTTTTATGGGGCGCTCATTGCTGTGTATTTGATTCCAACGAAAGGTCAACTAGAAATTCTGAACAAGAGCCTCTCTCTTTTTTATACTGTGATTACTCCACTGCTTAATCCGATCATATACACATTACGGAACAAGGACTTTAAAAAAGCTATTGATCAAATAAAATTATAATTGTATTTAATTAAAAATACAAATGTGATAGAAAAGTAAATATTAAAACATTTTATTACTAATTAAGCAATCAGTGGTATTTTTGCTGGATTTCCACATACCATATACTGTATGTAGATATATACATATATTGTGGGAGTGAGCTCAAGTGGGGATAACCTTCCCTGGGGAAAAAGGCAGTCCAAAGGCAGGTCTTTTCTTAAAATTCAGACTTGCAGTCAGCTTTATTTAAAAGTTTGCATAGAAAACAAACAAAACAAAATACAGGTTCCTACGTCACAGGTGAAAGGCTTCTCCCAGGCACCCAAAAAAAAAAATTCAAACATTTCCCTTTCTCTTACAGAGCAATCTCCAAACGTTGCTCTCTCAGGTATTAGCTTCCCTGCGTTCCAGGCCAGAGCAACCTCTTGCTTCAGTCCTTCCTCATTTATACCACCTGCTGCTGGTCCCAAGTGGAAAGACAAATCCATCTCAGAGCCCACACTGCCAAAGTGGCCCTGAAAACTTGGACTGGGGGGGAGCATGCACGAGATCGAGGAAGATGGCCACTTAATATCCTTGCTCTGTGCCTTCAGACCATTCTTTCTCAGCTAATAAGGCACAGCCTGCTTCCCAACAGAGGCGAATCAGCTCCCGAGGTGGTGGATACCACTAGGCTCCCGGTGGGTATGCATTGCACTCCCCAGAGCCGGCAGCACTACAACTCACAGCAAAAGGCCTCTCCCTCTGCAGGAAAGGAGAAATGTAAGAACAACGTGGCGCCCGAGCCTCTGGAGCCAGATGACTCCATGCAGCTCTCAAAGGACAGCCTGCACCAGTTCCCTTCTGACCTGGTAAGCCCTATGACTATGGACTCTGACACCCTGCTTCCTAAATTTCTCTCCACAGTGGGAGACAAAATAACTTCAGCCTCCCACAAGCTCTCTGCTGATTTGGTAAAGGGCCTTAAAGAGCTAGGCCACCGCACTAACCAACTGGAGCAATGCATGGACTTAGCAACAACAGTATGCAATGCGAATCTCCAGCCTCTCGGCTAATGATGCGCAAGCAGTGTTCGACAGTTCTTTTATAACCGAGGTCGAGAAACCTGCGCTAATTTACAGGCATACTATACTCACCCCCAGGTACGAAATTTAAAGGAATATTTAACTTTTATTGTTTCACTTTAAGCATTATTAAAATCACTGCTCCTGAAAAAACAGCCATTTTTCAAACTTTTTTTTGCATTGATACATGTCCCCTGGGGCAGGACCCGGGTCCCCAAACACTTTATATGACAATAACTTGCATATTAACCTTTAAAATGAGCACCCCCTCTAACGCATCACGGGAAACCCCGTGGCCCCGACCTCGGTTATAAAAGAACTGTCAAACACTGCTTGCGCGTCATTAGCCGGGAGGCTCCGGTGCAGGGAAGATGTGCTTCGATTTATGTGGTATGTCTGATAGGGCTTCATCTTCCCAGGTTGGTGTATCTTATAGTTAACCTCCCCAGCCTTTTCTATGACCTCAAAGGGCCCCTGCCACATGGCCAGGAACATACTTTATATTGTAGGTATAAGCACAGAGACCCAATCCCCAACCTGAAACTGTCTAAGTTTGGCAGACCGGTTGTACACCCTTCTTTGTGCCTCCTGTGCTTTTTCCATGTGCTCCTTGACTAGAGGCATCACCTTAGCAATCCTCTCTCTCATCTGAGTTATATGTTCTACAACTGTCTTATGAGGAGAGGACTCACTGTCCCATGTTTCCTTCACTAAGTCATACAGTCCCTCTGGTCTTCGCCACCAACTCGAACAGGGAAAAACCTGTGGACGCATGAGGCACTTACCTAATAGCAAACATTAGTGCTGGGAGTAGACAGTCCCAGTCTTTACCATCTTGTTGCACAACCCTTTTAAGCATTGACTTGAGAGTTTTATTGAACCACTCTACCAGTCCATCTGTCTGTGGATGACAGATGTGCGCAGCCATTTGATTTGGAACAACTTGGACAGATCTGCCATCACCCGAGATATGAATGGGGTGCCCTGGTCTGTCAAGATCTCCTTTGGGAATCCTGTCCTAGAGAACATATTAAACAATTCCATGGAAATTGCTTTTGATATCTGTCTTAGGAGAACTGCCTCTGGATATCTGGTGGCATAATCGAGTACCACAAGGATGTATTGGTGGCCCCGAGCTGATTTCACCAAAGGGCCCACAAAATCCATTGCAATGCGCTCAAATGGTACCTCGATAATGGGCAAAGGCACCAATGGGTTCCTCAAGTGGGGCATCGGTGCGGTCAGCTGGCAGGTGGGACATGAACTGCAGTAACATCTCACCTCTGCTGTCACTCCTGGTCAGTAGAACCGGTCCATTATTCGTGTCTCTGTCTTGTCAGCCCCCAGGTGACCCCCTAATTTGTCACTGTGGGTCAGGTCGAGAACCGTACGCCTGAAGGGCTGGGGGACCAGTAACTGGTCGACCACGTCTCCATAACCTCTGTAACCCAATATAGCAGCTCACCAATGACCACAAAACGGGGAAACCTTTTTTCAGCCTCAGGTACTTGTGAAACCCCATTAATTATGGTAAGCTGTTGCCAGGCATTTTTCAGTGTGGAATCCCTCTTTTAAACAGAAGAAAATGCACTCAGTGACACCTCGAGATCAGGGTGGGCAAGATGAAAGGAGCTTTCTCCTTCATCCTCCTCCGTCATAACCTGCATAGGGAAGGATTCCTCTATGTTCTCCCCAGCCATGACCTGCATAAGAGTGGGTTCTCCCTCAGGGATCCCGTTAGCTGGTGCCTCCTCATGGCGACGGTTGGCTTCTGTGGTGGCCTGTTCCTGGCCTATCGTGCTCTGAGCTAGGGCTTTTATATCCTTCTCCATGTCGCCTTGTGAGGTTTTCAGAGCTTGTGCGGTCCTGACCCAGGTCATGTAAATGTGGGTACTCTGCTCTGCACTCTCCACCAAATGTAACCTGGGGGTAGCTCTGTAATAATTGTGAGCCAGTTTATTGAAAGCAAACATTTCATTTATTTCAATCACAACTAAACAAAATGACAGCTTACTTCAGCCACAGTAAATAACAGTCCAAAATCCTGGTATTGATCATTTAAGCAGGCTCACCGCAGTTTTTGGTCCCATACAGGGGTTAGGCTTGTCCAGAGCAAGGGTGCCAGGAAGGCCAGACAGGCCAGACACTGTGCATTCAGTGTAGACTATATATGTATATATACTGTGCAGGCAGTCTAGTATATACAGTATATATATATATATATATATATATATATACAGGAAGGGAAAAAAAGCAGCGCCTTCTAAGCGTAGCAGTGTAACAAGTTTTATTGTAAAATAGCACAATAATAGGAGATACACTCACAAACGAGAAAAATTATAAGGGCTTATCTGTGAACAGATCAGGCTCTGATGAAGAAGCACGCATGCTTCGAACGCGCGCACCTCCCCGCTGACCTCATACCCGGAAGTGACGTCATCTTCAGCTGTGTTCCAGGGAATACTGTCTCCTGTCCCCGTTGCCATGAGTGCTGGGTTCCGCCTACCGCTGCCGACATCTGAGAGGACACCCTGAGACCTCATCCCTCAACACCAGGACTAACAGTCCCCGGGAATAGCGGATGATCCTGTTCACAGATAAGCCCTGATAATTTGCTTGTTTGTGAGTGTATCTCCTACTATTGTGCTATTTTACAATAAAACTTGTTACACTGCTACGCTTAGAAGGCGCTGCCTTTTTTTCCCTTCCTGCTACTTTTCAGATCACTTCTATCTGCAAGTTGGCAGGCTTCTCTGCGGACAGCTAGTTTTTGAGCTAGCATATGGACTATTTGTCATGGACTTTAATGTGTACATATACAAATGTATCTGTGTTGAACATCCATTCCTAATCCCCTCTATATACTAGTTGTTCTTTACACCCTTATCCAGAGTGCGCTCAATTCACCCTCTGTTTTGTATATGTATATATATATATATATACAGTATATATATTGTAATAGTGAGAGTCCCTGTCCCTATGGAAATGGAGCAAAAATGGACACAGTGTCTGCATATCGGTGGTCTGCAGTGCTACAGAGCGTAGATTTGAAACAGAGAAAACTGCTCTGGCAGCTTTCTCCGGGTTCTTGCTATTTCCGGATGGGGCTCTGTAGTTTGGAGACATATACCATTAAACCTTTCATCACATGCAGTACTACGCACATAGTTTATCTCCTCCAATACCCCTTGCGAGTTGCAATATGTGGGCCGGACCACTAGGGCCCCGAACACATTAGCAACATTATGAATGATTACCCCAATTGTCACTATGACCTTGTCCACAAGAGGAATCAGTGTGGCACTCTATTTTTGGGGATAGACCATTTCCTTCTCTACTGAGAGGTAGTCTCAAGGTGAGAGAACTCTCCAGAATGGAGACTAAATGGATATTTATTCTCAAGAGTTACATCCCACATGGTTTAAAGGTGGGATGCATTTAATTGTTAAAATATTTTTTTTTTCAATTAATAAGCCAATACTTTTTTATTTTTATATTTTTTTATTATTTTTTTTCTTTGTTGTTATTGATATTTTTCTATTATGGGGACACCGGTATCGCCAGGATGTCACGTCTGGCGGTAGCAGTTAATTCATCTGACTCTGGTGTCTGATTGAGGTTTGATTTGACTTTTTCCATTCCGAATAAGGCGTTGTTGTCTGTACTTGTGGCAAGCGTCTCACTGACAATGGATTTGATTAAATGTCTGTTTGACGTCTTGGTAAGAGGGAGGATTGAGTTTGCCGTTCATATTCAGACTGAGGCTTGGCTCTTTACTCATATACCAAGCCTCCAATTGAGAATGAGGCTTGGTCAAAACCTTTTTGTAACACTGATATGAGCGTGGCTTGAATTCACCTGTAGATCACTGTGAGGCTTGGCTTAAGCCTATGGATGAAAACGAGGCTTGGCTGATCATGTTGGAATTAAATTGCAGTGACAGGAAGTGTTCCTCATACCCCAGAAGAAGTCCAATTGCGACGAAACCGGACGGGCGAGGACACACTGAGTAGTCACCGCAAGTCTATTTTGTTCTTGATGCTGCAGTTTTTTATCGATTTTTGTTGTACTATCTACCACCCTCTGGTTGGGTGATTTCTTCCTACAATAAATACCCTAAGGGTTTTTACACCATTTGGAGCCCTCTGCTTATTTTTTGGGTATTGCTGGGTGCCTGGACGAGCCACACTAAGTGCAGGACGGACAGCTGGAGAGACGGACATCATCGAAACTACAGGGTCTCGGGACACGCCGCAGCTGATAATTCCATTGCGTTTTTGACCTTCCATAAAAGAGGGTCCACCTATTATGGTTCATCCATATTTCAATGTTGGTGACGTCACATGGTGGAGAAAATTCTTGGATAATCTACATACAAGCACTTGAATCAAACATCACATTGCTTTGTATTTTGATTTTGTCACTTGGACTGTTCAGTACCCTTTGGGCTTTTTGTTATTTTGAGATTTTCAGCGCAATTTTTTTTTGTTCATTAGTGTTCATTGTGTCATATCTCACATTTTTTTTTAAATTGTTTATTTATAATAGTTTGTGAACATCTTACATTGTAATACAAAAGAGAAGGCAATTAAACTTTTGAAAGTACAGAGCAGAGCGAACACACACATGTGTAACTTAACATGGATACAGGTATATTCAAGTGAAAGCATTTTCCAGCAAGGGATCATCAAAGCAGATTTAACATACCATATCCTATGGCAAACATAACATGAAGAAAATATTTAGCTCTGAATAAAAAAAAAGGCACAATGCAATCAGAAGGTGGCACCAGGAGGGTCAAGTGTCATGAAGGTTTTCAGATTCAAGAGGAAACTCTGAATCGTCCCATAATTTCATATTTTATGAAAGAAAAGTTAATGTGTCTTCAATCTTAGCGTACAAGTGTTCCATCCTATGTGTATCAGCCATTATTGAGACAACGTGATGGAATGTGGGAGGGGAGGTGGAAAGCCAATGCCTAGGGATGGCTCTCTTTGTGGCCAAAAGAATAAAGGATATAAGTTTCCGCATTGCTTTAGGTAATCCCAGGAGAGGTAGGCCTAAAAGGAAATGTATAGTAGTCAAAGGTATAGGTATAGGTAATAGCTGTCGGAGGAGCTCTTGAATTTTAGTCCAGAAAGGGCCAATGAGAGGGAATTCCCAAAAGATATGAAAAAGGTAACCTACAGATTTGTTACATCTCCAGCAGAGATTAGATATGGTGGAATTACGGGCGTGCAACAGATTCGGGGTCCTGTACCAAAATAACAAGATTTTAAAGGCAGTTTCCCTCTGTACTACACAGTGTGAGATTTTTGACACAGAATCCCATATTTTCCCCCAGTCTAATATTGAGATTGGGCGTTGTAGTATATGACACAATTTTTTCATATAGCTATGTGTAAATTCCATTAAAGGTGGGGTTTCGTGTAGGATTTTATATATGGATGAAATCTGTTTGGGTTCATAGGGACCATTGGCACATAGGATTTCAAAGTCGGTGGGTTTCTCTAAGGAGAGTGAGGGGGATTTGGAAAGAAAAACGTGTTTAAATTGTACGTAGGAATACAGGAGGGAGGAAGGAAGTTCATGTTTCGCTTGTAGATCTGGGAAAGACAAGAGATTACGTGTGAACCGGGTGTATAAGATGTTGCAATTGAAAGATTCCCGCCTGAGTCCATGGATACATCCTTGCATAGGACATTCCATCAGGTATGTCCGGGCGGAGCAGGGTAGGGGTAAGGTTGGGCAACTGGTGGCGAGTAACCCTTGAGGCCTGGCTAGTGGCTCAAGACTTGAAATTTTGAGCCCTGTAACAAGGATGCACCGGGACAGTAATCCCCATCTCAATCTCAGCCTATCACCTAGACATGTGCATTCGTTTTGGTCCGAATGCATTTTCGTCTGAATCTCAGGTATTTTTGTTATCAATTTAACAAACAAAAACGAACGCGCAGAATCCGAAATCCGAAAGATCCGACATAAAAAATGCTTTATTTTCCTTTTCGTTGCTACAACAGTTCGATATAGATAGGAGATTTGACTTGACGCTGACAATAGCGATCTGTGTCTATCGAACCTGTGGTCGAATATGCCTAACCTTAACTCTATTAGTCCAATATTATTCTACATAGAGAGGAAAGATTCGACATAGAGAGAAAAGATTCAACATTATAGAGACAGTGTTGGGGTAGACCATTAGACATGAACGACGAAGATTTGACAAAGCAGCGAAAAACATACAAACGTCAAATCTGCCATTGAAGGCTTATGGTGTCTGTCGAAAGTTCTAAGATTCGACAAGCAGCTAAACTGTACGAAGCCGCAATCGTACATTTCCGGTCAAATGCTCGGCCCATAGGCTATATAAAAATTTGAATGTTGATTGACTAGTAATAATAATTTATAAATATAATTATTAATAGTGTCTTACAAACATTAGAATTTTTCTATAGCTTGTAGACAGAACATTCGACCGGAAATGTACGATTGCGGCGTCGTACAGTTTAGCTGCTCCGTCTAATCTTCTTAGAACATTCGACAGACACTATAAGCCTTCAATGACAGATTTGACCTTAATTAATTCGGATTTTTGGACGAATGCATTTTTTAACGAAACAAAATAAATAAAAACAAATTTTCGGGAGTAACTAAATAAATTAATTTTTCAGGTGAAAACGAAATTCCGAAACAAGATATTTCAGTGTGCACATGTCTACTATCTACTAGGTGCTTTTCTAGAGATTCAGGAAGTTAATACTTGGAGGTGAGAGGCATAGTAATATTTAATGGTATCTGGCGCAGCCAGTCCCCTTTATTTTTAAGAGCAAAAACTACTGATCGGGAAATCCTATGGGAAGCATTGTTCCATACGAACTTGAGGCATCGCCTCTGGAGAAGTTTCAATTGCGACATTGGGACTGGAAGTATCAACATCTTAAGGACGTTAATTTTACCTAGGAGAAAGATCGGGAGAGAAGTCCAAAGATTTAAGAGACAAGTTATTTCTGGAAACATAGGGGGAAAGTTAGCTTGATAGAGGGTAGAGTATGAGGGTATGATATATACACCTAAATATTTCAGTGTAGAAAAGCACCAACAATAATTGAAGGTGTCTTGAAGAGATTTAAGTAGAGCTGGTGAGATATTAATGAGTAGGGCCTCCGTTTTTCAATGGTTAATTTTAAACCCTGAGAGAGCTCCAAATGTGGAGAGAGTGTCGTGTAAGGAAGGTAAGGAGGTGTAGGGGTGGGTGAGAGTCAGCAAAATGTCGTCAGCGAAAAGTGATAGCTTATAGTCTTGTTGCCAGAGGTTCCAGACTCAGAATAAAAAACAGGGCTGACAAGGGACACCCTTGCCTGGTACCATTACTGAGGGGGAACCGCTGCAACAAATACGAAGACAGCTGAACCTGAGACGAAGTGGTAGAGTATAGAGCCTGCAAGGCCTGTATAAAAGAACCTGAGAAATTGTATCTAGAAAGGACTGCAAACATGAATGGCCGACTGAGGCGGTCAAAAGCTTTTTGTGCAGCCAGGCTTAGAACAATGGCAGGTTGTTTCGTTTTAGTTAAAAGTTCTATCAGGTCTATAGTCCATCTTGTATTGTCACCCGCATGTCTAGTGGGGACGAACCCCACTTGATCTTTGTGAATCAATGTCGTCAATAATGGGGAGAGTCTGTTGGCCAATATTTTAGTAAAGATCTTGTAATCCGAATTCAATAATGCAATAGGGCGGTAATTGTCTGGCAGTGAGGGATGCTTACCCGGTTTAGGGATGACAGTTATGTATGCGTGTAGAACTGTGAGTGTGGGATGGAACCTTTGAGCAAGGAGGAATACAAAGACTATAGGTGGGGGTTGAAAATTTCTTAGAAAGTTTTATAATAAACATAGGGGAGCCCATCCGGACCCAGAGACTTATGAGCAAGACTTTAATCACCTTCGCTATCTCCTCTACAGTGACAGGGTAGTTGAGTGTAGAGTTTTGTGCATTGGACAACTTGGGTAAGTCTAAGGAGAACATAAAATCATCAAACTTAGTCTGAGAGAATTGGGGTATCGGGTCAGAGCTTAAGCAGTTATATAATTTCTTATAGAAATCTCCAAAAACCTGGGACATAGACTTAGGGCAGTACGTAGGCGTACCATATGGCTGTATCAGGTGGTCAGGAATAAAAAGGAAGGGACATAGTTTCAGTCTGTTCATTCTATGCGGTTTGTTGGCATATTCGTAAAACTTTTGTCTGGCCCATAACATAGATTTAGATATCCTATTCATGTTGAATGATTTGATGCATTTCCAAATTGAAGTAACCACTCTCAGTCGTTCCACCGTGGGGGATTCAAGTAGGTGCATCTCTGCGGTTCTTAATTGAGCGAGAAGGTCCGCTTTAAATTTTGTGGAATCTCGTTTGAGACGGGAACCTGCAGATATGCACTCACCCCTGAAAAAAGCCTTATGGGCTTCCCACAGGGTGGAAGTTTCCGCAACCGATCATTCATTTAGTTGAAAAAATTCAGATAGTTTTTGTTGCAATTGGGTTTGAATCGTTGGGTCTTTGATTAGGGACTCATTAAAACGCCAATGACTAGACTTGGGGGTTGAAGCAGTTAATACAATGTCAAGTTCAATGGGTGCATGATCCGACCAAGTGATTGGATTAATCTCAGAGGAAACAATATAAGGAAGAAGGGGGCCATTACAAAGAAGTGAAAGAAAACCAACGATTGCAGGATTGTAAATGTTGACAGTCACCACATCCCTAATTGTATGAAAAACTGGAAGAACCCCCTTGGGAGGTGGGACTTTAAAAGTGACTGACAACACTCAGAGGTATATTGAAAAATATATGAATTTAATCAACGAGTATAAAGACATAATTACAAAGACAGTTTCTTATTAAAATACATGAATTAAATACAGATTCACAAAAAACTGTTTGTATTCAAAAAAGAAAGAAAGAACATAACGTTTTGTAGTCCGACCCGACAGCTGTTTCGGTTACCCTTCTTCGGGGGATTTATGGACATTAAAATCGGGAGTTGTAAATATTTCCAAAAGTAGTTTGATATTCCATGCGAGAATAGGGCACGTGTGTCGCCGTGTATATGGAGCGAGAGAGAAAAAAGAAACGCACCACAGAAAAAGGCTGGAGCAGGGTCCAAAAATAAACTTTCATACGAAGGTCCCCAAATGGTGACAGACGATGGAGCTAGAAAAGACTCTAAATAAAGAGTCTAGGTTTCAGTAAACCTTCATTTCGAGTAGACAAGAAGAAAAACAGCAACTCCTATCAATTCAAGAAAGAATCTCTCTCATATCTGAGAGATTGCATAAATTATGCATTCCTCTGGCAGTAGAGTGAGTTGTATGAAGTGTGGCTATCTTCTAATTGTTGAGGGAAATACTGTGTAGCTCCTCCAGACTGTAAACTGGTAACGTGTCCTGTGCCCGTGGACAGGACACGTTACCAGTTTACAGTCTGGAGGAGCTACACAGTATTTCCCTCAACAATTAGAAGATAGCCACACTTCATACAACTCACTCTACTGCCAGAGGAATGCATAATTTATGCAATCTCTCAGATATGAGAGAGATTCTTTCTTGAATTGATAGGAGTTGCTGTTTTTCTTCTTGTCTACTCGAAATGAAGGTTTACTGAAACCTAGACTCTTTATTTAGAGTCTTTTCTAGCTCCATCGTCTGTCACCATTTGGGGACCTTCGTATGAAAGTTTATTTTTGGACCCTGCTCCAGCCTTTTTCTGTGGTGCGTTTCTTTTTTCTCTCTCGCTCCATATACACGGCGACACACGTGCCCTATTCTCGCATGGAATATCAAACTACTTTTGGAAATATTTACAACTCCCGATTTTAATGTCCATAAAATCCCCGAAGAAGGGTAACCGAAACAGCTGTCGGGTCGGACTACAAAACGTTATGTTCTTTCTTTCTTTTTTGAATACAAACAGTTTTTTGTGAATCTGTATTTAATTCATGTATTTTAATAAGAAACTGTCTTTGTAATTATGTCTTTATACTCGTTGATTAAATTCATATATTTTTCAATATACCTCTGAGTGTTGTCAGTCACTTTTAAAGTCCCACCTCCCAAGGGGGTTCTTCCAGTTTTTCATTACAAAGAAGTGGTCCAGTCTAGAATATAGCTTATGAGGGGGGGAGTAAAATGTATAACTTTTCTGAGTTGGATGTTTCACTCTCCATGTGTCAAAGAGATTGTAGGATCTCGTAATTTTACGAAAAGAGGCAGACAGTTTCTGGACAGCAATTTGTGGGGTGTCTTCAAATAAGGCCTGCCTATCCTTTGTCAGGGACATGCCCACATTGAAGTCTCCGCCTATGATCATAAAAGGTTGAGAGAATGATTGTAACTTCTCAAAGACTGTTGTGAGAAAACAAATCTGTCCCACATTTGGGGCATAAATATTAGCCAGAGTGAGATGGGTGTTCAGGTTACTACAATTCAGGAATACAAAACGACCGTGGGGATCCAGGTAGGAAGAAAGAACACGGATCCGGCAGGAGCGTTTAATGAGGATTGCCACACCGGCCTTTCCAGATGGATCGGAAGCCACATAGGCCATGGGAAAGTGTTTAGAAGCAAATTTAAATGATCCACCAGGTCTGAAGTGGGTCTCCTAAACCATAATCGCCTCTGCATTGGAGGACCTAAATTCATTTAAAGCTTGCCATCTCTTCCCAATGGAATTTAGGCCCTTTGCATTACAGGAGTATATCTTAATAAATCAAATGTATATACAGCTAGCATAGCATAGACTTTAAACGAACATCTAAATAACCATGGTGCAAAATACATTGAAACATATACGCATGTAAGTGGAAATGGTGCCAAAAAAATAGCACTAGTAACCTGAGTGAGGTAAAAAAAAAAAACTATAAAATGAAGTACAAAAAGGTAACAAAAAGAAAAAAAAAGAAGAAAACATTGAACAAAAAGTAAAAAATAGGGGGGCGTGGCTACCGCACGACTGCATGGACGGCTGACCTGAGAGTTCCGCTCCAGTGACATGAATCTCAGCAATCCGAGGCATTTTAGACCGACCCCACCAGCCTCACCGAGTTGCTGTTATCCCGCTCAACACCCGGGGATGGCTAAAAAGAGGAAACCCACCACTCACCCGGCAAAACTGGAGGATTTCTTCTCCCCTAAGAGCAGCGGCGTGCTCCAAGATGGCACCGGCGGCTGTTCCCCGACCTCCACAGGCGGATCCTCCTCTGCCACACCAAGCCCTGGCTCAAGGGACGGATCACACCTCTCTCCTGCAGCCTGGGGAAGTCAAAGCCCCGCTTATCTGCTGCTCCTCAAAGCACTAAGGTGAGTGCACACCAGAGTTCAATGGATGACACGAGGGAGCTGGCTGACACCATTAACGCTTTCCCTACCACTAATCAGCCCATCTCAGATACAACTTTAAAAGACGTGCTGATTTCTTTGTGCAGTTCTCTGCATTCAGACATGATGGAATGCATGAGGAACTTCAAAGCTGAGGTGGGAGAACTGGGAGGTAGGATTGACCATGTGGAAAAAAAGATGGGTGAATATGCATCCTCCTACAACTCCCTGGTAGATTCCCACAATGATCAGTCAGATGAGGTGGCCTGGCTCAAAGCTAAAGTCGCAGACCTCGAGGACAGGTCACGCAGGAATAATATAAACTGCGTGGCTTACCTGAATCAATTATACCTGTGCAACTCCACCAATATGCCCAGGACCTCATAGGTGCCTTCCTACCCTCCACACCAGAATCGGAACTGGTTATCGACAGAATCCACCGCCTCCCCAAGCCTTCCCACCTCCCGAATAATGTTCCGAGGGACGTGCTGATGCGGGTGCATTTTTATCATGTAAAAGAGCAATTTATGCTGGCATTTCGCAAAAACTCACAACCCCCTGCACAATACTCTGCCATTCAGGTTTTTGCGGATCTCTCGCAGTACACTATGCAGAAACGTAAGTCTCTTTTGCCCATAACCAAGGCACTTTGAAACCACAGTATTGTGTACAGATGGGGCTATCCAACCAAACTCACTATCACACGGGAGGGCAAAACATCAGTGATCACATGTCTAGAGGAAGGCCTGGCCCTTCTGCAAGAATGGGACATCTTGCCTGAACAAATTTCTGACAACCCTCCCTCCACATCTAGGATCCATACTCAGGATACCTGGCAGGTTGTGTCGCACAAGCGAAACAACAAAAAGAAAACATAAAGTCTCAATGCCTCGGTAGCAATAATCCACCTGATCCACAAGATTCCTGACTCACTTTGGAGCTCACAGTCCACGAGTTCCCCCTCTTTGAGCAATGTGCAGTAAATCTGCCACCAGATTCCCAACAGAATCTACCTTTTCATTTTACCAGTTCTATGTTTGTTTTTTGACTTTTGCTTTCCCATTTTTCTATGTTTCTTATCTTCTTCCCTACCCCATCTGAGATGGATTACAAGTTTCTAACTCTGAAGACGACCGGCACGACATCTGCGCTCACCATCCGGAAATTACAGAATCTGTGGGAAGACCCTGGGCTCGATAAGGTACTGATTTCTCTTTTCTCCACCTATAACTCATGGCTATTACAGTAACTTCAATTCAATGAACCACCCGGCTAAACGCGCCTCGGTCTGGAAAGAGGCCCTTAAACTACATACTGACATTTTGTGCTTACAGGAAACGCATTGGACAACTTCAAATACCCCCTCCTTTCATCATAAAAAATTTCCACACATACTCAAGGCCTTAGCCTCCAAAAAACAGAAAGGGGTTCTCATTGCTATCAAAGACTCCCTTTCTCCCTGCAAGAGACAATCATTGATCCTGATGGCAGATACCTGATCCTAGTGGGAGTATTTAATAACCACCCCTACACAATAGTTTAATCTCTACGTGCCCAATAAACATCAACTACGCTTTTTGAAAAAGCTTTTGTGCAAAATCAACACGTTAAAACGGGGTGCTCTGATAATGTGTGGAGATTATAACTTAACAGTTGACTTTGCGATGGATACCACTTCTAAGTCAAACCGCCCCCAACCGATCCTTCAATCCTTGCTCCATGCTGAGCTAATGTACGATTCCTGGAGATGCCAACACTCAAATGAAAGAGACTACTCCTTTCACTCCTCCCGGCATAATTCGTACTCACGTATTGATCTGATTTTGGTTGATAGACTCCTGTTGCAGAAAATATCCTCCTCCACCATTCATGATATCACCTGGTCGGACCACGCACCGGTATCCATTATGGTAGATGAGAGAAACCCCTCAACCCCAGCATACATCTGGAGGGCTAACTCTCGACTGTTCCAACAACCCTCCCAGGTGGTTTCCCTAACCAACCACCTAAAGGAATACTTTTCTTTAAATTCTCAATCGGTATCCAACCCATTTACTGTATGGTGTGCCCATATGGCTTACATTAGAGGTATTATACTCCAACTGTGCTAGTGGGCAAAGAGGCAGAGGACACAGAAATTAGACACCTAGAAACACAGAATAAAAACACATCTGACAGTTCCCTGGCCAATAAATTATCCAAGTTGCGTTCAGATCTCAGGCTCCTGTTACTAGACCAATATGATAAACATGTTCAATCTCTAAAATTGACCCACTATTCTTCTGGCAACCGAGCAGGGAAGTTCCTAGCTCAGAGGTTAAAAGATCGCAGAGCAAAAGCCAACTTCCCTTTTCTACTTCGTAACTCAGACAGCAGCAAAAAATTTAATCCGAAGGAGATAGCAAACTCTTTTTCTGACTACTACTCCGCCTTATATAACTTACGAGATGATCCTAACACCCCCCAACCAACTGAAGATGCCATTCAATCTTTCTTGGCCGATCTCGCACTCCCTACGCTATCACACTCACAGTTAGAATCTCTTAACTCACCCGTCACGGAGCCTGAGATCCGGAAGGCGATCAAAACTCTCCCAGGCGGCAAATCACCAGGTCCAGACAGACTACCTAATGGTTATTACAAGACCTTCCAAGATGTCCTTAGCCTCTCACTGGAAATGGTGTTTTCTGAAGCAATGTCCTCTGCCTCGTTTCCCGCTGAAATTCTTAAAGCATATATTGTTACCATCCCAAAGCCGGGAAAATATCCTACCACGCCGGCCAATTTCAGGCCTATTTCATTATTAAATACTGATGTCAAACTTTATGCCAACATCTTAGCCCACAGGTTGCTCCCCATCCTGCCAACTCTGATCAAACCCGATCAAACAGGGTTCACCTCAGGTAGGCAGACATCAGATGCCACTAGAAGAGTCATAGACATTGTGCACTGTGCTACATCCAGTCGGACGCCTTCTCTGCTACTCTCTTTGGACGCTGAGAAGGCGTTCGACAGGGTACATTGGGGCTACATGATTTAGGTCCTGAGGAAATTTGGGTTCTCCGGTCATATATTATCGGCCATTTTGGCTCTATATTCCTCCCCATGTGTGCAAGTCTACACATCTAATATGTTGTCCCTCCCCTTTGGTATAACCAATGGTACTAGACAGGGGTGCCCCCTGTCCCATCAATTTTTAATCTCCTTATAGAGCCCCTGGCCGAAAAAATCAGAGGTCACCCCGGTACTCCAGGCTTCACGTTGCTAGGTAAATCACATAACATAAGCCTTTTTGCGGATGACATCATCCTCTTCTTGACCTCGCCACAGACATCTCTACTGCAGGCACACAACATTCTTAACAAATTTAGCCAAATATCTTACTATAAGGTTAATTTTACGAAATCTCTCATAGTAGGCTTACACCTCTCCCCTTGCCTCCAATCCCATCTGCAAAATTCCTTTCCCTACTCATGGAACACATCCAGTATACCTTACTTGGGACTCCAAATCACTGCAGACCCCTCTAAACTTGCAGACGCTAACTATATCCCTTTAATAGACAAAACCAACCAAGGAGACAAGCCGACTATCTAAGGTCGAACTAACTTGGTCGGGCCGTCTGGCCTCCTTCAAAATGCTCCTACTCCCACAGATTTTGTATGTCTTCCGAACACTACCCATCCCACTGAAAAACAGCCAAACTCAATCCTTAAATTGCATTCTCAAACATTATATTTGGGGTTCTAAACGACCTAAATGCTCCAAATCCTTTTTAATTAAACATAGCAATATTTTTTACTTTTTGCTATAATAAATATCCCCCAAAAATATATAAAAAAAAATTGTTTTCCTCAGTTTAGGCTGATTCGTATTCTTCTACATATTTTTGTAAAAAAAAATGCAATCAGCGTTTATTGATTGGTTTACGCAAAAGTTATAGCGTTTACAAAATAGGGGGTAGTTTTATGGCATTTTTATAATTTTTTTTTTTTTACTAGTAATGGCGGTGATCAGCATTTTTTTCGTGAATGCGACATTATGGCGGACACATCAGACACTTTTGACACTATTTTGGGACCATTGTCATTTTTACAGCGACCAGTGCTATAAAAATGCACTGGTTACTGTAAAAATTACACTGGCAGTGAAGGGGTTAACCAGGAGGGGGCGCTGTATGGGTTAAGTTTGCCCTGATTTGTGTTTTTACTGTTGGGGGTGTGGCTTAGTGTGTGACGTCACTGATCGTCATTCCCTATTACAGGGAACAGACGATCAATGACAGGCACACTAGGAAGCACGGGGAGAGGTTGGTTTACACTTACCTCTCCCCGTTCTTCCTCTCTGTGACCCGATTACGGGACACCAGCGGTGATTGGGTCCGCTGTTCCCCCAGGGACGGTGTCAGCCGTGCCATTTTGCCGACGTACATCGGCGTGCGGCGGTCCTCAAGTGGTTAAATGCGACAAATGACGCATCTGCCGTTGTAATAGTTAAAAAAATAGAAAGATTCAGGAATTCACTTGAAAAATAGAAAGATTCAGGAATGTTACCAGTAGGACATATACCATTAAACCTTTCATCACATGCAGTACTACGTACGTAGTTTATCTCCTCCAATGCCCTTGCCGGTTGCAATATTTGGGCCTGACCGCTAGGGCCCTTAAAGTGGTTGTAAACCCTGTAAAAAATGTTTTTTTAAAAAAAAACAACCTGCAAGACAAAGGCATAATGAGCTAGTATGACTAGCATACTAGCTCATTATGCATCACTTACCTTAGACATCCTCGTCTCCCTCTCCAGCCGCAGCCATCGCTGCTGCAATAGCCGGAAGGTTACTTCCGGGTATCGCCACTCCAGCAAATCACAGCGCCGCTCCGGCGCTGTGCATGGCCGGAGCGGCGAAGACGTGATTCCGCGCCTGCACGCGGGAGCCGTCAAATCCGGCTAAGCCGGATTTGTGAATGGGATTAACTCTATTTATGCGCCGTTGTCTACGGCGCGCATGCGCCGTAGACACCGATGCATGTCGTTTTTAGCAAATATCTCCTAAACCGTGTAGGTTTAGGAGATATTTCTTGTACCTACAGGTAAGCCTTAATCTAGCATAAGTGGGTTTACAACCACTTTAACGTCAGGCTAAACAAAAACATTAGCAACATTATGAAAAGTTACCCCAATCATAGTGTCTCACGTCACTATGACCTTGTTCACAAGAGGAATCCATGTAGCGCTCTATTTTTGGGGAGAGACCATTTCCGTCCCCACAGGAGAAGTAGTCTCAAGGAGAAAGAACTCTCTAGAATGGAGACTAAATGGATATTTATTCTCAAGAGTTACATCCCACACGGTTTAAACGTGGCTTGGGGTGTAAATAGATTTTTGAACAATTCCTTATTAGGGATGAGCTCGGTGTTCGAGTTGAACATACGTTCGACTCGAACATCGGCTGTTCAATCGTTGGACGAAGATCGAGCGATTTGGGCCGTTCACGCCAAATTCGAGTGACGTGAACGGCCCACAATACACTGCGCCATCGCAGTGCAATCCCGGCGCTGTGATTGGCCAAGCATGCACTGTGACCCCGCATGCTTGGCCAATCACAGTGCCGGCAGCTAGGAGAGCCATAATTGGCCACAGGCAGGTTGCCTGTGGCAAATTATAGCTCAGGGGGTTTAGCACACGCCCCACACTATAAAAGGCCGCCAGCGCGGCGGCCTTGGGTAGTGTGTTCTGGCGCAGGGAAAGAGAAGGATAGGCAGGGACAGTGTCATTGTGCTATTCTTTGTGCTATTCTTGTGTGTAGGGAGAGAGAAGGATAGGCAGGGAGAGTGTCAGTGTCATATTCTTTGCTAAACATTGTGTGCAGGGAGAGAGAAGGATAGGCAGGGGACAGTGTCAGTGTCATATTCTTTGCTAAACCTTGTGTGCAGGGAGAGAGAAGGATAGGCAGGGGGAGTGTCAGTGTCATATTCTTTGCTAAACATTGTGTGCAGGGAGAGAGAAGGCTAGGCAGGGAGAGTGTCAGTGTCATATTCTTTGCTAAACCTTGTGTGCAAGGAGAGGGAAGGATAGACAGGGGACAGTGTCAGTGTCATATTCTTTGCTAAACCTTGTGTGCAGGGAGAGAGAAGGATAGGCCGGGAGAGTGTCAGTGTCATATTCTTTGATAAACCTTGTGTACAGGGAGAGAGAAGGATAGGCAGGGGACAGTGTCAGTGTCATTGTTGCTAAGCCTCCTGCACAGTATACACCTGAAGCTAGCCCTTATTGCTGTGTTTTCCTGGTGTGTTACACTAACAGGCATTTGCAGCACTTACAGCAGGCGGAGTGTGCTTCCTGCTAAATATACACCTGAAGCTAGCCCGTATTGCTGTGTTTTTCTGGTATGTTACACTAACAGGCATTTGCAGCACTTACAGCGGGCAGAGTGTGCTTCCTGCTAAATATACACCTGAAGCTAGCCCGTATTGCTGTGTTTTCCTGGTGTGTTACACTAAAAGGCATTTGCAGCACTTACAGCGGGTGGAGTGTGCTTCCTGCTAAATATACACCTGAAGCTAGCCCGTATTGCTGTGTTTTCCTGGTGTGTTACACTAACAGGCTTTTGCAGCACTTACAGCGGGCGTAGTGTGCTTCCTGCTAAATATACTCCTGAAGCTAGGCCTTATTGCTGTGTTTTCCTAGTGTGTTACACTAACAGGCATTTGCAGCACTTACAGCGGGCGGAGTGTGCCTCCTGCACATTATACACCTGAAGCTAGCCCGTATTGCTGTGTTTTCCTGGTGTGTTACACTAACAGGCATTTGCAGCACTTACAGCAGGCGTAGTGTGCTTCCTGCTAAATATACTCCTGAAGCTAGGCCTTATTGCTGTGTTTTCCTAGTGTGTTACACTAACAGGCATTTGCAGCACTTACAGCAGGCGGAGTGTGCCTCCTGCACATTATACACCTGAAGCTAGCCCGTATTGCTGTGTTTTCCTGGTGTGTTACACTAACAGGCATTTGCAGCACTTACAGCAGGCGTAGTGTGATTCCTGCAAAATATACACCTGAAGCTAGCCCGTATTGCTGTGTTTTCCTGGTGTATTACACTAACAGGCATTTGCAGCACTTACAGCAGGCGTAGTGTGATTCCTGCAAAATATACACCTGAAGCTAGCCCGTATTGCTGTGTTTTCCTGGTGTATTACACTAACAGGCATTTGCAGCACTTACAGTGGGCAGAGTGTGCCTCCTGCACATTATACACCTGAAGCTAGCCCGTATTGCTGTGTTTTCCTGGTGTGTTACACTAACAGGCATTTGCAGCACTTACAGCGGGCGGGTGTGCTTTCTGCTAAATATACTCTTGAAGCTAGGCCTTACTGCTGTGTTTTCCTAGTGTGTTACACTAACAGGCATTTGCAGCACTTACAGCAGGTGTAGTGTGATTCCTGCAAAATATACACCTGAAGCTAGCCCGTATTGCTGTGTTTTCCTGGTGTGTTACACTAACAGGCATTTGCAGCACTTACAGCGGGCGGAGTGTGCCTCCTGCACATTATACACCTGAAGCTAGCCCGTATTGCTGTGTTTTCCTGGTGTGTTACACTAACAGGCATTTGCAGCACTTACAGCGGGCGTAGTGTGCTTCCTGCTATATATACTCCTGAAGCTAGGCCGAATTGCTGTGTTTTCCTAGTGTGTTACACTAACAGGCATTTGCAGCACTTACAGCAGGCGTAGTGTGATTCCTGCAAAATATACACCTGAAGTAGCCCGTATTGCTGTGTTTTCCTGGTGTGTTACACTAACATGCATTTGCAGCACTTACAGCGGGCGGAGTGTGCCTCCTGCACATTATACACCTGAAGCTAGCCCGTATTGCTGTGTTTTCCTGGTGTGTTACACTAACAGGCATTTGCAGCACTTACAGCAGGCGTAGTGTGATTCCTGCAGAATATACACCTGAAGCTAGCCCGTATTGCTGTGTTTTCCTGGTGTGTTACACTAACAGGCATTTGCAGCACTTACAGCGGGCGGAGTGTGCCTCCTGCACATTATACACCTGAAGCTAGCCCGTATTGCTGTGTTTTCCTGGTGTGTTACACTAACAGGCATTTGCAGCACTTACAGCGGGCGTAGTGTGCTTCCTGCAAAATATACTCCTGAAGCTAGGCCTTATTGCTGTGTTTTCCTAGTGTGTTAAACTAACAGGCATTTGCAGAACTTACAGCAGGCGTAGTGTGATTCCTGCAAAATATACACCTGAAGCTACCCCTTATTGCTGGTTTTCCCATCTCCCTGCAGGCCATTAGAATGTCTGAAAGGCAAACAAGGAGAGGCAGACAGTCAATAAAAGAGGGCAAGCAGGCTCTGTGTCTAGAGACAACAGTGCTGGTCGTGGACGCGGTGCATCGTCATCAGCACGTGGCCATGGGACACGCTTGTCCTTATTTTCGGCAGCTGGACGTGTTGAGCCGCATCATGCCGAAGACTTGGTAGAGTGGATGACCAAGCCCTCCTCATCCTCCTCATCCTCTCTCACCCAGGCTCAGGGTACTGGCAAAGCAGCTGCCAAAGCGTCCTCTTCCCTGGTATCAATGTCATCATCAGTCACTCCTTCCCTAGACCCACCATGTCCTCCTGAGGAGTCCCCCGAACTGTTTGAGCACAGTGTTGGGTACATGCTCCAGGAGGATGCCCAGCGTTTCGAAGGGTCTGATGATGATACCCAGCTAGAGGAAGGCAGTAGCGTTAGAGCAGAGAGAGGGGATGATCAAGAAGGACACCAATCTGGCAGTCATGTTCCAGCAGCTGCAGCATACTGCCAGATTGGCTCCAGTGATGAGGAGGGAGGGGATGATGAGGTCACTGACTCCACGTGGGTGCCTAATAGGAGAGAGGAGGAGGAGGATGAGGAGGAGGCACATCTCCAACGAGGCAGGATGCCCTTGGGTGGCCAGCGTAAGGGCAGCACACCGACGGAATCACACCGCAGAGCTCCGCCTGTGCAGGGCGCTGCCTCTACCCGTTATTCAAAAAGTTCTTTGGTGTGGGCCTTTTTTGAGGCGAGTGCATCAGATTGCACAGCTGCTGTTTGCAACATATGTCTCAAGCGTATATCGCATGGCCAAAACATCAGCCGCTTGGGCACCAAATGCTTGACCAGACATATGTTGACCTGCCATGTAGCTCGTTGGCAAGCCTACCTTAAAGACCCACACCAAAGCGGACCTCTCCTTGCACCGCATCAGCTGGGATCTCCAACCCCACTATACCTTCAGTCCTCTCTGAAACCTGCACTGAGAGGAATGAAGGTGTAGAATTAGGTGTGTCACAGCCAAGTACTTGCGGCCACTCTGCTAGCAGTACACCGACGTCCGATTCTAGCAGGCAAATTTCCCTGCCCCAGCTGCTGGACCGTCAAAAGAAGTTCACTCCCAGCCATCCACATGCCCAGCGGTTGAATGCTAGCTTGGCTAAATTGCTAGTGCTTCAACTGCTGCCTTTTCAGTTGGTAGACTCGGCCCCCTTCCGTGAGTTTGTGCAATGTGCGGTTCCTCAGTGGCAGGTTCCCAAACGCCACTTTTTCTCACGGAAGGAGATTCCGGCTCTCTACCGGCATGTGGAAGGCAATGTCTTGGCCTCGCTGGACAGGGCGGTCAGCGGTAAGGTGCATATTACCGCTGACTCATGGTCCAGCTAGCATGGACAGGGACGTTACCTTTCTTTCACGGCCCATTGGGTCACTCTTTTGGCAGCTGGGAAGGATGCAGGACAAGGTGCAGTAGTGTTGGAGGTTGTTCCACCGCCACGCCTCCAAAATGCTACTACTGGTTGTGACACACCTCTCTCCTCCACCCCCTCCTCTTCTTCTTCCTCCATAGCCTCTTCCTGTGCTTTGTCCTCGGAACCAGCGGTGCTCCGTAGGCGTTCAAGGGGCTACGCAAGTACGTAGGCAAAAAGATGCCATGCCGTGCTTGCGCTGGTGTGTTTGGGGGACAGGAGCCACACTGGGGCAGAGGTTCTGTCTGCTCTGCAGGGCGAGGCCGAGAGGTGGTTGACGCCACGCCAGCTTAAGCCAGGAATGGTGGTTTGCGACAATGGCACCAACCTCCTCTCCGCCCTCCGACAGGGACAACTGACCCATGTGCCCTGTGTGGCTCATGTCCTTAACCTGGTGGTGCAGCGGTTCTTGGGCAGGTACCCGGGCTTACAGGATGTCCTAAGGCAGGCCAGGAAAGTCTGTGTGCATTTCCGCAGATCTTATAATGCCAGTGCTCGCCTGGCTGAGCTGCAAAAGGAGTTGAACCTGCCCAAGAACCGCCTTATATGTGACATGCCCACCAGGTGGAACTCAACGTTGGCCATGCTGCAGCGACTGCACACGCAGCAGAGGGCCATCAATGAGTGCCTGTGCGACTACGGCACCAGGACAGGGTCAGGGGAGCTCAGGTTTTTTTCACCACGCCAGTGGGGCATGATCAGGGATGCATGCACTGTCCTGGCACCATTTGAGGAGGCCATGAGGATGGTGAGCAGTGACAGTGCATGCATCAGTGACACTGTACCTCTTGTCCACCTGTTGGAACATACGCTGCGTGGAATAATGGACAGGGCACTTGAGGCAGAACAGAGGCAGGAAGAGGAGGACTTCCTTGCCTCTCAAGGCCCCCTTTACCCAGACAGTGTTCCCTCTGTCCCATCCATCGCACAGGAAGAGGAGGAGGAGGATTGTGTCAGCATGGAGGTGGAGCCTGGCACTCAGCATCATCAGCAGCAGTCTTTTAGGGATGATTTACAGTCCCAAGAAACCCGTGGACTTGTACGTGGCTGGAAAGAGGTGGCTGTGGATCATGTCATCCTTAGTGACCCAGAGGACTCCGGACTGAATGCCTCAGCTAACCTACGCTGCATGGCCTCCTTTATCCTGCAAAGTCTGCGGAAGGATCCTCGTATTCTTCGGATCAAGGAGAGGGACCATTACTGGCTGGCCACTCTCCTTGATCCACGGTACAAGGGTAAGGTTGCGGACCTTATCTTACCATCGCAGAGGATGAGACAACTCCGGGAGGCCTTGCAGAAAGGTCTGTGCAACGCGTTCCCAGAGACTGGGAGGTTACAAACTCCTGGTCCTGGACAACGAGTTGCTGAGGCTTCGGTCAGTCAAAGAAGGAGCGGTGGGGAAGGTGGCCGTCTGACTGATGCGTTCA
The DNA here is from genome assembly GCA_029206835.1 of Rana muscosa. NCBI lineage: Eukaryota > Metazoa > Chordata > Amphibia > Anura > Ranidae > Rana > Rana muscosa. The sequence goes on along the minus strand of CM055118.1, from coordinate 359,824,285 downwards.
GACAATTCTTTAGTCCGCAGCCCCAAGGTATGATCGGTTCCAGCAACCATCGCCAGCGTCTGATATACATGGTGCAGGAATACCTAGGGGCAAGGTCAGACTTGGACACCTTCCCCATCGAAAATCCTCTGGCTTACTGGGTCTTGAGGATGGATCACTAGCCAGAGCTTGCACAGTATGCAATTGAGCTACTGGCCTGTCCTGCATCCAGCGTTCTTTCAGAACGCACATTCAGTGCTGCTGGAGGATTTGTCACGGATCACAGGGTGCGCCTGTCCACTGACTCGGTTGATCGACTGACCTTCATAAAGATGAACCAGTCTTGGATCACCACCAGCTACCAAACACCTGAAGCTGATATAACAGACTAATTTATTTTCAAATGTCACATCCCTTCAAGACTGATGCTGATGCTGAGAGACTGTCCTGTTATGTTGACTGACTATCCTCCTCCTCCTCCTCAATGATCCGATTGATGATGATAGCTTGGAAGAACATTTTTGTTTCTGGGTGCCGCCACCAGTGGCTAAGGCCCAATTTTTCAGCCCCTGTTTAACAGGGGTGTGTTATTACAATGTTTTATGCAATGCTTTGCAGCAGGGCTCATTCCTGCACTCCAACTAGAGTATCTGGGAAAGGTTGCAGTGTCGTGGCACCAGCACCAGTGCCTAAGGCCCAATTTTTCAGCCCCTGTTTAACAGGGTCATGTAATTACAATTTTTTATGCAATGCTTTGCAGCAGGGCCCATTCCTGCACTCCAACTAGAGTATCTGGGAGAGGTTGCAGTGTCGTGGGACCAGCACCAGTGCCTAAGGCCCAATTTTTCAGCCCCTGTTTAACAGGGGCGTGTAATTACAATTTTTGATGTAATACTTTGCAACAGGGCTCATTGCTGTGCTCCAAGTACAGTATCTGTGAGGGGTTGCAGTGTTGTGGCACCAGTGCCTAAGGCCCAACTTTTCTGCCCCTGTTTAACAGGGGCATGTAATTACAATTCTTGATCTAATAATTCACATCAGGGCCCATTCCTGCGCCCACCAAGAGTAACTGTGAGGCCTTACAGTGTTGTGTCAACCCCACCACCACCAAAGGCCCAATTTTTCAGCCCCTGTTCAACAGAGGCATGCAATTACAATTCTTGATCTAATAATTCACAGCAGGGCCCATTTATGCGCCCACCAAGAGTAACTGTGAGGGCTTACAGTGTTGTGTCAACACCACCACCACCACCACCAAAGGCCCAATTTTTCAGCCCCTGTTCAACAGGGGCATGCAATTACAATTCTTGATCTAATAATTCACAGCAGGGCCCATTCATGCGCCCACCAAGAGTAACTGTGAGGGCTTACAGTGTTGTGGCAACACCAACATGTAAGGGGCAAATTTCAGCCGAGTATATAGGGCTGGCCCCTACTTTCAAACATCCAACTTACAAACGACTCCTACTTGCAAACGGAAGGAGACAACAGGAAGTGAGAGGAAATCTACCCCTAGGAAGGGAAATTCTCTCCTGTAAGAGTTAATATGGGAAAAAGGTGTCTCCTCTCTACTGATGCTTTATCACCAATCCTTGTTTCAATAAAAACCCCACTTTTCAAAAACATTTGTCATTGGGACGGAAAGTGAGGTGAACTGTTCTGAACAGGGGCACAGACAGCAAAACAAATGTTACAGGGGTGATAACCCTTCCCTATGTTTTTCAAAAAGCTTAAAAATAGATTTTTTGTCTGGAGCTACACTTAAACAATGTACCTGTTCCAAATTACAAACAGATTCTACATAAGAACAAACCTACAGTCCCTGTCTTGTATGCACCGCCTGTATACGGCTGTTCAGAGTATATAGGGCCTTTTTTATTTTGTGTGTGGGGTTCCCCTTAATATCCATACAAGACCCAAAGGGGCTGGTAATGGGCTGGGGTAGGGGGGGTGATGGGGTACCTATGCCATTTTTCTCAAAGATTTTCATCCATATTACCGGGACCAGACATTACATTAAAGCCGCAAGCAGTTTTAAATGGCTTTTTTTCCTTTAGAAATGTCAATTTGTGCAGGGACAGTTCTAAACACGGGAAACACGTGGCACTTCACAGGCATACTTTAGACACCCCCCAGGTACGATATTTAAAGGAATATTTGACTTTTTTTTCACTTTATGCATCATTAAAATGACTGCTCCCGAAAAACGGCCGTTTTTAAAACTTCTTTTTGCATTGATACATGTCCCCTGGTGCAGAACCCGGGTTCCCAAACCCTTTTTAGGACAATAACATGCATAATAGTCGTTATAATTAGCACTTTAGATGTCGAACGTTCGCATCCATTGTATTTAATAGGGTTCTAACGTTCGTGCGAACTTTCAGTCCGTTCGCGGGTTCTATTGCGAACCGAACCCGGGGGTGTTCGGCTCATCCCTATTCCTTATACCTGTTTTTTTATAAAAATTATTTGATTTGGTGTAATGTATTTTTGATCATGTATTAATTATATTACCTATCAGCCATGCCTTGTGGTTGTCATAATGCATTTAATTGTTAAAATATTTTTTTCAATTTATAAGCCAATACTTGTTTATTTTTTTCATTTTTTATTTTATTTTATTTTATTTTTTCTTTGTTGTTATTGATTTATTTTCTCTTATGGGGACACCGGTATCACAGGGACGTCACGTCCGGCGGTAGCAGTTAATCTATCTGACTCTGGTGCCCTGAGTGAGGCTTGATTTGCCCTTTTCCATTCAAAATGAGGCGCTGTTGTCTGTACCTATGGCAAGCGTCATACTGACAATGGATTTGATTGAACGTCTGTTTGATGTCTTGGTAAGAGGGAGGCTTTAGTTTGCCTTTCATATTCAGACTGAGGCTTGGCTCTTCACTCATATACCAAGCCTCCAATTGAGAATGAGGCTTGGTCAGAGCCTTTTTTAACACTGATATGAGCGTGGCTTGAGTTCGCCTGTAGCTCACAGTGAGGCTTAAGCCTATGGATGAAAACGAGGCTTGGCTGATCATGTTGGACTTAAATTGTGGTGACAGGAAGTGTTCCTCATGCCCCGGAAGAAGTCCAATTGCGATGAAACCAGTCGGGCGAGGACACACTGAGTAGTCACTGCAAGTCTTTTTTTCTTGATGCTGCATTTTTTTATCGATTTTTACTGTAATATCTACCACCCTCTGGTTGGGTGCTTTGTTCTTCCAATAAATACCCTAACCATTTGGAGCCCTCTGATTATTTTTGGGATTTTGCTGGGTGCCTGGACGAGTCACACTAAGTGCGGGACGGACAGCCGGAGAGACGGACATCATCTGCACTACAGGGTCCCGGGACATGCCACAGCTGATAATTCCCATTGTGCTTTTTACCTTCCATAATTGAGGGTCCACCTTTTGCGGTAAGGGCACATCCATATATCCATATATACAGTGGGGGACATAAGTATTTTAAGGGTTTATATTTTTATGATAGGTGTATTTTAAATGATGGAGACAGAATATTAACCAAAAATCCAGAAGAAACACATGCAACAAATGCTATAAATTAAGATCCAGTTCAGTGAGTGAAATAAGTATTTGATCCCGAAGCAAAACATGACTTAGTACTTGGTGGAGAAACCCTTGTTGGCAAGCACAGAGTTAAGACGTTTCTTGTAGTTGGTGACCAAGTTTGCACACATCTCAGGAGGGATTTAGGTTCACTATTTTTTACAGATCTTCTCTAAAGCCTCGTACACACGATCGGATTTCCATCAGACAAATCCGTGGAATTTTGCGTGAAGGGTGTTGGCCGTGAACTTGGTATGCATACAGACGGCAGAACTTTTTCAGCCAACATACAAAAAACTATGTGGTTTTTCAGCTCTTTAGCACCACCCTTTGGGAAACTTCTGCTAATGTTGTGCTATGGTTTGCATTGGTTCGGAGCATGCGTGTTTGTACTTTGTATTTTACTCCGACGGACTTGTGTACACACGATCGGATAATCCGACAAGACACATTTGTTGTCGGACAGTTTTAAAGCATGCTATAAAACATTTGTTGTCGGAAAATCCATTTGTGTGTACGGGCCTTTAATCTTTAAGGTTTCTTGGCTGTTGCTTGCAACTCAAAGTTTCAGCTCCCTCCAAAAATCTTCTATAGGGATAAGGTCTGGAGACTGGCCTGGCCATTCTGTGACCTTAATGTGCTCCTTCTTGAGCCACTCATTTGTTGCCTTGGTGCTATATTTTGGGTCATTGTCATGCTGGAAGACCGATCCGTGACCCATTGTCAGTGTTCTGGCTGAGGGAAGTAGGTTCTTATCCAATCTTTTACAATACATGGCCCCTTCCATTGGCCCCTCAATGCAGCAAAGTTGGCCTGTATCTTTAGCAGAGAAACAGCCCCAAAGTATCATGTTTCCACCTCCGTGCTGGACTGTAGGGATGGTGTTCTTATGCTAATAATCAGCATTTTTCTTCCTCCAAACACGGCAAGTCAAGTTAATGCCAAAGACCTCAATTTTGGTTTCATCTGACCACAGCACTTTCTCCCAATCCTTCTCTATATCATTTAGATGTTCATTGGCATGACTGTACATGCCAGTGAGGGAGGGGGACTCGCCGTGTTTGGAAGGAACAAAAATTCCAACTGCGACCCTAAGAACACCATCCCTACAGTCAATCACAGAAGTAGAAACATTATGCTTTGGGGCTGTTTCTCTGCTAAAGGTACAGACGGACTTTGCCACATTGAGGGGCCAATGGACAGGGCCATGTATTGTAAAATCTTGCATGAGAACCTTCTTCCCTCAGCCAGAACCCTGAAGATGGGTCATGGATGGGTCTTACAGCATGACAATGACCCAAAACATACTGCCAAGGCAACAAAAAAGTGGCTCATAAAGAATAACATTAAGGTTATGGAGTGGCCCAGCCAGTCTCCAGACCTTAATCCTAGAGAAAATTTATAGTGGAAGCTGAAAATTCGAGTTGCCAAGCGACAGCCTAGAAAACCTTAAGGATTTAGAGAAGATCTGTAAAGAAGAGTGGACCAAAATCCCTCCTGAGATGTGTGCAAACCTGGTAACCAACTACAAGAAACATCTGACCTCTGTGCTTGTCAACAAGGGTTTCTCCACCAAGTACTAAAGCATGTTTTCCTTGGGGATCAAATACTTATTTCACTCACTGAAATTAAACTTAATTTATAGCATTTGTTTTATGTGTTTTTTTTCTGGATTTTTGGTTGATATTCTGCCTCTATCATTTAAAATTCACCTATGATAAAAATTATAGACCTTCCATGTATTTGTAAGTGGGCAAACTTACAAGATCTTCAGGGGATCAAATACTTATTTCCCCCACTTTAAATACAGTGGGTACGGAAACTATTCAGACCCCCTTAAATTTTTCACTCTTTGTTATATTTCAGCCACTTGCTAAAATCATTTAGGTTCATTTTTTTCCTCATTAATTTACACACAGCACCCCATATTGACAGAAAAACACAGAATTGTTGAAATTTTTGAAGATTTATAAAAATAAAAAAAACTGAAATATCACATGGTCCTAAGTATTCAGACTCGTTGCTGTGACACTCATATATTTAACTCAAGTGCTGTCCATTTCTTCTGATCATCCTTGAGATGGTTCTACACCTTCATTTGAGTCCAGCTGTGTTTGATTATACTGATTGGACTTGATTAGGAAAGCCACACACCTGTCTATATAAGACCTTACAGCTCACAGTGCATGTCAGAGCAAATGGGAATCATGAGGTCAAAGGAACTGCCTGAAGAGCTCAGAGACAGAATTGTGGCAAGGCACAGATCTGACCATGGTTACAAAAACATTTCTGCTGCACTTAAGTTTCCTAAGAGCAGAGTGGCCTCCATAATCCTTAAATGGAAGACGTTTGGGACGACCAGAACCCTTCCTAGATCTGGCCGTCCATCCAAACTGAGCTATCGAGGGAGAAGAGCCTTGGTGAGAGAGGTAAAGAAGAACCCAAAGATCACTGTGGCTGAGCTCCAGAGATGCAGTTGGGAGATGGGAGAAAGTTGTAGAAAGTCAACCATCACTGCAGCCCTCCACCACTTGGGGCTTTATGGCAGAGTGGCCCGACGGAAGCCTCTCCTCAGTGCAAGACACATGAAAGCCCACATGGAGTTTGCTAAAAAACACCTGAAGTACTCCAAGATGGTGAGAAATAAGATTCTCTGGTCTGATGAGACCAAGATAGAACTTTTTGGCCTTAATTCTAAGCGGTATGTGTGGAGAAAACCAGGCACTGCTCATCACCTGTCCAATACAGTCCCAACAGTGAAGCATGGTGGTGGCAGCATCATGCTGTGGGGTGTTTTTCAGCTGCAGGGACAGGACGACTGGTTTCAATCGAGGGAAAGATGAATGCGGCTAAGTACAGGGATATCCTGGACGAAAACCTTCTCCAGAGTGCTCAGGGCAAAATAAGATAAAAGAGGACAGCCGCACTCCAATCCAACGTGTGTTTAATGAACAGGCACTACAAAAACCAGCTAGAACAGGATAGCTGATGCGTTTCGCACAAAATCAGTGCTTACTCATAGCTAACTTAAAGCAAAATGAACCACAGTATATATAACACTCTTAAACAAAACATGTGATCAAAAACAAGTGTGTGTTAAGTGACTCTTAATTGAAAAGACAATTGAAAAAAGCAATTATTTAGAATAGACAATTAGACAATTATAAAAGAGTGATGGAATCAGTGCAATCAGTAAAGTTCTTGAAATTAACAGATGTCATACATATATATATAACTATTGCTATACTTTGTTTGACCCCGTTCAGAATTGAAATGCAACTGATGCATTATAGTGATCACATAGATAAAAAATATAAATTAAATAATATAGTGATTTAATGACCAGTGCATAATCATAATCTAATTGAAAAAAGGGGGGGGGGGGAATAGTGCTAATCATGGTGTGCAATGTGAAGCAAAAATTAAATATATTGTGAATATTAAAAATATGATGACATATGAAAATGACAGTTTATATATGCATAGTGACATTTCTGAAATAATTTTATGTATTGTTTTTTCTTTTATTGTTTTTTCTTCTTTTTTCTATTTTTCTTTTTTCTTTCTCTCGTTTGAGGAAATATGTTTTGTGCGATATTATTTTACTATATTAGTATGTGTTGTGTTGCTTATTTTATAATGAAATAGATTGATTATTAGTGTACAAATTTTGTCCGATTATGTTAGACAAAGTATAAATGAATCAATCAAAAAAATAAGTAAGTGTGAAATAAAATGTAAAGTCAAAATTAGTGAGTGTGTCGCGCATCAATGTGCGCTGATATATAGTGTGAAGATATAGTGTGAAAATATAAAGTGTAAGTGTCTGACTGCACAAACATGATAATGTATAATGATAACATTATAATAATAATAATAATAATTATTGGGCATTTTGCATAGCAAGCTGATCGCAAATAAAGTGCATATGGACCGCAGAGGCATAGGTGTTAAATAGTAGCATCACATGAATGTGATGTAATTGTATGATCAGCCAGCCGATGCGAAAGTTCATATGAGCTACCATGAATGACCATGGAATAATTGTATGGTACAAGTGCTATTAAGCAAAAGAATGCACAAATAAAAAAAAAATATATATAAATAAAGATAAAGGAATGTGCAGATCAGATAGGGACATAAGGTATGGATAGAGATATACACAATTGTAATCCCCTTAATGCTGGAAAATTACTGAGATACGATCAATAAAATGGTGCAAGCATATGTATTTTTAGAAGGTCAAAATTCAAAATTCAAATACACATATGTATGTTCGCATGTGTCTTGGGTACTAACAGTGGGAGATTATAGTTGGATGGAATAAGAACATAAAAAATGCGTCTTAGAATTGTCTTAAAATAATAATATGCATATTTCTTGTATATTGGTGTAAATATACATGTCATGTATACAATTTAAGAACATTAGATTATGCAAAAAAAATTTTTATTAGTTCAGTATCCAACGGAACCAGTATCTAAAATGATGACCCATGAAGATATGATTTTGTCTATATCGGTATTGATATAAGGCAATCTAATTTGATGTGGAATGCAGTAATTGCAAAAATGTGTGACCAAATGTGTTGAATTCATATATGTTCACCCATCATAGATAAAGTGTGTATAGATGCCAAAATCAGTGTGAAGCACTAAAGCAATCTATTGTAAAAATTAGGGTTTATAATAGCGGAATATATGATCTGCACTAGATTGCCTATTGAAACCGATAAAGATGGAAGGATGTGTGTATATGTGTGGGGACAGCGGACGTAAATTTAGATGTCCAGGTCTGAGAGGTAGATTCAAACAAAATATAGACTATACTTTGCTATTTCAACCCACACAACACATCTGTATACAAAACTTTTACCAGAATTGACATGACACCATAAAACATTAAAAGAAAACAAAGCGAAACTAATCGTGATAATACCCAATTACACTGAATATTGGAAAGTAAAGGTGATATTTTGGTATAATGAAACCATCTGAACAGGTGTTCGTGTAATCTTCATGATTCTGGTATAGGGCAGAGGGCCGTGTACTGTATGAAGAAGAAGAGGAACACATGAAATATATAGATGGTTATATGGCAGAACCAGCAACGAAAATATAGAGATGAAGCTAAAATGCGTGAGTGTGTGCTGTATATAGGCTGAACAGACAATACAGCAAATTGGCAAATAGATTTGCAATCAGCATGGCATATATAGGCATCATGACTATAATGGACAAGATGTTTGCTGACGAGACGTCGCAAAACATGGGTGACAACATATACACTAACATAAATCAATATATGTTAATGTAAAAGTAGAGTAAAATGAATTAAAAAATAGAATGGAAGGAGGGAAGCCTGAACATAAGCGGAGATGAATGGCGGGAGGAAATGATGACACCTGGAGACATGGAAACGGTTGAAATGGGAATGCTGAAAAAAGAGAGAGAAATGAAGAGTAAAGAAAAAGTAAAAGAGTATAAAGAATGGTGAACAGTGGGATTCAGTCATAATAATGGGACACGTCCCATTCAAAGTTAAGTCCAGCTGGAATTCTGGTATTAAGCGAAAAAATATGGAACACTTCACGTTTACATAATAACCTAAATTTGTCGCCACCCCTGGCAGGGCAAATGATTTTTTCTACACCCTGTATGGTGAGGCTAGTCACATCTTTATTATGTACAGAATTCCAATGGTTGGCTACGTTAGTGTTGTGATTCTTTTCAATATCATGAAGGTGGTCGTACAGCCGATCTCTAAGTCGGCGGATAGTGCGCCCTACATATTGTATATGACAATCCTCACAATTAATTACATATACCAAAAATTTACTGTTACAGTTGATGAAATTATGGATTTCAAAATCCTTGTTACTGGTGTAGGAATGTACAATGTGGCCGCCTTTGATGTGTTTGCAGTAATTACAGTTCTTGCACCCACACTTGAAGGTGCCCTTAAAGGTGAGCCAGTTGGTACCTGAGGTTTTGCTCTGAAATAAACTAGGTGACAAACGTCCTCCCAGGGTGGGTGCTCTACGGGAAACTGTTTTTATGCCCTTGCTCAAAATATCCTGATAAACGGGGTCATTAAATAAAATAGGTAAATATTTGATGACAGTATGTTTTATTTGGTTATATTCTTGGCTGAACGGGGTAGAAAAAACAGGTATGTTATTATTGAATAGATTGGCTGTGTCCTGGTTTCTTTCATTGGATTTGTGAGATAACAAGGATGATCTGGAAATAGCTTTAACAGCCGTTAATGCTTTGTTGATGGTTTTATCAGGATAACCCCTATGTCTAAATCTCTGTGCCATTAGATTGGCTTCCAGATCATAGTGGGATGGCTCACTGCATATGCGTTTAAGTCGCAGGAACTGGCCATAGGGGACCCCCTTGATGGTGTGGCTGGGATGGGCAGAGTCTGCTTCATTTTGGTTTAAGTTAGCTATGAGTAAGCACTGATTTTGTGCGAAACGCGTCAGCTTTCCTGTTCTAGCTGGTTTTTGTAGTGCCTGTTCATTAAACACACGTTGGATTGGAGTGCGGCTGTCCTCTTTTATCTTATTTTTTCCTCAATTGCTACGTGCATTGCCGGCACCCAAGGTCTCCGAGAGAAGTACCTCCCTTATTCTATCTGCCTGGAGCGGCAATTTTTGTTTTTGTCTTTGGATCTTGCACCAGAGTGCTCAGGACCTCAGACTGGGCCGAAGGTTTACCTTCCAACAAGACAATGACCCTAAGCACACAGCTAAAATAATGAAGGAGTGGCTTCACAAAAACTCTGTGACTGTTCTTGAATGGCCCAGCCAGAGCCCTGACTTAAACCCAATTAAGCATCTCTGGAGAGACCTAAAAATGGCTGTCCACCAACGTTTACCATCCAACCTGATAGAACTGGAGAGGATCTGCAAGGCGGAATGGCAGAGGATCCCCAAATCCAGGTGTGAAAAACTTGTTGCATCTTTCCCAAATAGACTCATGGCTGTATTAGATCAAAAGGGTGTGTAGGTGGTCATATTTAGGGGAAGCATCTGAGTGGTAACAGGCTCAGATGAAATAATTGTTAGGATTCATGGACCAATTTATGCCAGTGGGGAATATCAATGGTGTCCATTTCCCTGGGGTCTATAGGTGGCGCTGTCGCCATAGGCCGGGGTTGAACCACCATTGGAGAGCTGTGCCCTTTGTGTCCTCTCGCGGTAGTAGTACAGTGGGGCGGGGAACCTGCTGTGGATGTCCTTTCTCTGACAGGGGCCATTGCTTCTAGAAGGTAGTTCAAGTTCTCACGGTCGGTGGCAGTGACTGTGCGTCAAGCCTGTTGGTGCTATACAGAACAGGAGAAAACCAAGTTCAAGTTTGTGCCTGGACCTTCCTTCCCCACCTCGTCTGAACTGTATGTGTTACAACCTGTCTGCTCTCACAGAGACTGTTTATTGCTACGAATAAATAAGTGTTGGACTTTCAGCGGTGTGGACAGTAACTTTCTTGGAGCTAAGGGTCCTACCTCCACCTGCGTGGACGGTGGGAATCATTCTCAAGAGAAGGTTTGGCTCTGGATGTAAACACAGACCCGAAGGTATGGTTTGATTAGCTCCATCTTTGCATACAGTATGGTGTGAGCTGGTGGTGCGCCACACTCTCCTCCCTGGTCCCCTAGACGAGAGCCAAGCGCCAGAAGGGAGTAAAGGGTGAGGTCGCTACAGGTGCAAATACTAAATACTGAGCAAAGGGTCTGAATACTTAGGACCATGTGATATTTCAGTTTTTCTTTTTTAATAAATCTGCAAAAATTTCAACAATTCTGTGTTTTTTCTGTCAATATGGGGTGCTGTGTGTACATTAATGAGGGAAAAAATGAACTTAAATGATTTTAGCAAATGGCTGCAATATAACAAAGAGTGAAAAATTTAAGGGGGTCTGAATACTTTCCGTAACCACTGTATATACAGCAATATGCACCAATATTTCTTTGGGCAGAATGGCTCAATATCAGCATATGCACATAAGCATATCCTTGGTGTCAGAAGTTTACATACAGTAGGTGGTATACATTGCATCGCATTGCTATAGGTATAAACTGTGAAAACACTGGGGTAAAGATGTGAAAACGACATTATGGGATTATAGGATGGCATAATGTGACTAGAACAGGGTGGTTCCACAATTTTCACAACTCCCCACCTGTTTTTAGACAATCACCTTTACACATTCCATGGTGACTGGATTGATGTGAATCTCCCATATATAAATTCTGGGATATTTTCCTACCACCCATTGAAGTTGAAGGAGTGGCTTACAAAAGCTAAGAAACATCTTCAAAATTACAGAACAAGTCCAGTTGAATATGACTAACTATTACGATATACCATGACCTGGATCAATTAGAACCTTCACAATTTTGATGGAAACTGATAATTCATAACAAATATTCTACATTCCATATCTATTGCAGAAACATAAATATTAAAATATGAAACATTAAAGGAGTTGTAAAGGTCTCTCGGATTCCGGGGCTCTCCCTCCCGATCGACTGAGACACAGCAGCTATGCTTTTGGCTCCAGTGGCTGTCAATCAAAGTCAGTTAGCCAATAAGGAGAGGGAGGAGGCGGGGCCCAATGGCAGCTCCCAGTCTGAATGGACATAGAGAGCGTCAGCTCGGCTCGGGTGCCCTCATAGCAAGCCGCTTGCTGTGGGGGCACTCAACAGGAGGGAGGGGCCAGGAGCAGCGAAGAGGGACCCGAGAAGAGGAGGATCCAGGCTGCCCTGTGCAAAACCACTGCACATAGGAGGTAAGTATGTTTTTTTTTTTTTTTTAAAAGACTTTACATTAACTTTAAACAATTAATATTGTCCTTGTACTTCATGCATACAAGCTATTGAAAATGAGCAGAGGCAATGGTGGAAAATAGGTGAGTGGATAAAAGTTCTAACAATAAACACGGAGTTCCCTACTGCTTTCAATTTAAGATTAAATTAGGATTGTGTGTCAGGAGAAATGCAATCTAAAAAAATAATAATGCCCGAAAGATTATTAGATATTAGCAATGCAAAACACAGATCACACTGAGAAGTAAATGTATAAAAGGGCTTCAGATCAACTCTGTAAATAACAGATACTAATAATTTACTCTAAGTGGTAGATTATTTCCACTAAAATATATGATGGCTGATCTGACATTATCTGCCGGGGATTTTCAAAGTAAACTATTACATCCAGACGTCATCTCTAAAAATGTGCAAGGAATCGAGGTGCAGTATGTAACAACTGTTTGTAGATAAATGAAAACATAGGCACAATATAGACTTGTTTTGTGTTTCCATAATGATGAAGGACTGTAGAATTATAAGAACTGTAGAATTCTATATGCTTCACAACTTCCTTCACCACCCAATCTACCCAGGTAATTTTCCATCATTGTACTGCAATTTGCAACTCAACTCAACAAATGCCAAAGGAAGATGTCATTAAACATTTACATTTAGATTTTGAGTTTTCCTGCTTTAGTGTCTTGTTGTATCAAAAGGCAGAAGAGCCACATAGTGCAGTAACATCTTTATTAGGATAGCACACACTAAGGCCGGGTTCACACAATTCGCATGACAGGAAGGCGTGACTGGCTCTCAATAGAGCCGGTTCACACATCTTCAGGGTGGCCACGGAGCGCACTGCAGAAGAGTCCTGTGCATCTTTAGCTCTGTTTCAGGTCCAAATTCAGGCAAAAGTTTGGACCTGATTCGCCACTGAAATGGTGAACAGGGGCGCACCGGACCCCCTGCTGTGAGCCGCTCTGCATATAGTGTGAACCCAGTATTGCACCCACAAGTAAGGGACCAGAGGGTGCACATGTAGGAAACCTTAGTCTTCAGAGGCTGCGTGATACATCTGATATGACGTCTGTACAGTTACTGTTGGAAGGCAGGGTGAGCACTCAAGCTGCCAACACACGGAAGCACCGGTGTGAGGATATAAAGACACCACTGAGGGATGATGACTGGCTGCTCCTCAGTGGATGATGAAGGGGAAGTTCTATTCCTTGAAATACATTTCCATGGTGCTTTGTAAGTTGGAAGGAGTGAGAGTGGCTGTTCTTCATTCTTTAGTGGTGTTTTCAGATCCTCACACCAGTGTGTCTGTGTGACAACAGCGTGATTCATCTCCCTGCCTTCATAGGCATAGGCTTCACTTTGGATGTATCACATAACCTCTGAGGATGAAGTTTTCCTACTTGTGCACCCTCCGTTCCCTTACTTGTGAGTGCAATACTTACTGTGTGTTTTTATGTGTGCTATCCTAATACAGATGTTACTGCTCTATGTGGCCTTTCTGCTCAGTTTTCTGCCTGTCTGTGTTAGAGATTTCCGTTAGATCGACAGTTTTAAAGTTGCAGCAAAAGCAAAAGCACATAGCGAGTCATAGTTCTCTTATGTTTAGTACACAGTTATACCATTATACCATTCTCCGGACTGTTAATAATAATTACTCTATGATTATGATACAGTGAAAATACACTATATTACCAAAAGTATTGGGACAATTGACTTTAAACGCACATGAACTTTAATGGCATCCCAGTCTTAGTCCATAGGGTTCAAACATAACATACAAAACTAATAAGCGCAAAATCACCAACACCACCTAATTGTATGACAGTCTGTGTAGAAGTTCTCTTGATCTAGGTGTTGCAGCTCTCTCTGAAATCCACTGGGTGGAGGACTAATTCTGAAACACACAAAGAGAAGGAGAGCACACATCTACCCTAGTGTAATAACGTTTTTAATGATTAAACTTTTAGTTCATAAGGTTCAATGTTGAGTTGGCCCCCCCTTTGCAGCTATAACAGCTTCAAATCTTCTGGGAAGGCTGTCCACAAGGTTTAGGAGTGTGTCTATTCAAATGTTTGACCATTCTTCCAGGAGCACATTTGTGAGGTCAGGCACTGATATGGACGAGAAGGCCTGGCTCACAGTCAGCACTCTAATTCATCCCAAAGGTCTTCTATCGGGTGGAGTTGAGGACTCTGTGCAAGCCAGTCAAGTTCCTTCACCCCAAACTCGGTCATCCATGTCTTTATGGAGCTTGCTTTGTGCACTGGTACGTAGTCATGTTGGAACAGGAAAGGCCCATCCCCAAACTGTTCCCACAAAGTTGAAAGCATGAAATTGTACAAAATGTCTTGGAATGCTGACACCTTAAGAGTTCCCTTCACTGGAACTAAGGGGCCAAGCTCAACCCCTGAAAAACAACCCTGCACCATAATCCCCCCTCCACCAAAATAGTCCTGACTTCAGCCCGCTGGAACACTTTTGGGATGAATTAGAGTGGAGACTGCGAGCCAGGTCTTCTTGTCCAACATCAGTGGCTGACCTCACAAATGTGCTTCTGGAAGAATGGTCAAACATTCCCATAGACACACTCCTAAACCTTGTGGACAGCCTTCCCAGAAGAGTTGAAGCTATTATAGCTGCAAAGGGTGGGCCAAATTAGTATTGAACCATACAGACTAAGACTGGAATGCCATTAACGTTAATGTGCGTGTAAAGGCAGGCCTCCCAATAGCTTTGGTAATATAGTGTATATTGGAATGTGATGGGAAATTACATTACCATTTTAAAGCTTGTAGTGGTTGGATACCATTATGGTATTGATTAATTGATGATTGATTATCCCTGCTAATGCAGTTGAGGTTTGCGGTCTGGTCAAAGTAAAGTAGTGTATTGTTCTTATTCCTCACATTTTGTTTCTGCAATACAATTCCCTGCCAATGTCTAATTATCTAACTTTCTGTCCATCAGCTCTCCTTTTTTTTTCCGCATACTCTTCCTTCTTTTGAGGGAAATATTATGTGTTTTTGTATTTATTGTCTTTATTTAATTTGAAGAATAAAAACCAGCAATTAAAAGTGGGTTTTTCTATTTCCTTTTTTGGGATGACCTGTTTTTTTTGGTATATTTTGCTTTTCTTTTTTTTTTTTCACAATAATTTTTTTTTTGAAACAAAAGCATTACAAATTCACGTATAGTACATGCAATAACAATGCATGCTTATCATGTATGAACAAATCAATATTATATTGTAGCTTAACAATTCTGTATGTGACAAAACATTTATACAGTAACTATGTATAGCTGCTAGGCAATAGTAATTTTCAAAACATGTAAATGATGATGTCAAGCATACGGAATGCTATTTTAAAATTTAGTTTAAATCATAATTTAAAGGAAAATGGCATAGTAAGTGAATATCAGGTATTCTATAAATACATTTTGAAATCCATACAAGAAAATTCTAATATTTTTATTAAAAACTCCGACAAGGGGGAGCCGTGGTTATACAGTAAAACCTTGGTTTGAGAGTAACTTGGTTTGAGAGCGTTTTGCAAGACAAGCAAAATTTTTAAATAAATTTTGTCTTGATATAAGAGTAGTGTCATGTCACAAGTGAGTATAAAAGAGAAGAGAGGCACCTCTCAAGCATAGCAATATGGTTAAATTTAATGAAGGTACAACATTTAGCAACATATTGCTATAGGACTTATCAATAAATGGTTGCGGAATGAATCATCTGAGTTTCCATTATTTCTTATGGGAAAATTTGCTTTGATATACAAGTGCTTTGGATTACAAGCATTTTTACGGAACAAATTACGCTCGCAATCCAAGGTTTTACTGTACTCAACTCTTTTTACTATGCTAATGAGGCATTACGACACCTTTTGGACTCTGAAATGTATGCAGGTTTACCTGCTGACCCCACCCGAACATACAAGGAACAACTAGTATTCATTGTCAATGAGGCCGTTTCTGTGGGGATCCTGAACTGTACTGAAGCTCATAAGTTGATACCTCTCCATCCTGTTGCACCCATTTTTCACCATTTACTTAAGACACAAAAAACCAACACTCCACTCCAAGGCAGGCCCATTGTGACCAGTATTGGTTCCCTAGGTGAACCACTTGGTAATCTCATGGACACCCTTAGTCTCCAGAATACCTTCTCGTCTATGGGACACCGAACATACCATACAAGAGTTTGAAGGGTTTCCATGGGATGAAGACAAAAAATGGTTAACCTGCAATGTCAAATCCATTTACTTCAGCATACCCCACAATCTTGGTCTACAATCATTAAAACATCATATGGACCTATACACAGTGTATTCATCTGAACTCAAGTGGTTTATCTTAGAAGGTGTATCTTACCTTTTACATCACAACTATTTTCTATTCAATGAGAAATGGCATTTACAAAAATGAGGGGCATCTATGGGCTAAATTTTCCCCCACCTACGCTAACCTATATATGGGCTGGTGGGAGGAACAATATATTTACAATGCAAAAATCTCATTCAGGGACTATATCATGGCATACTTTCGCTACATTGATGACTTCATCTTCGTTGTTGGCCACAGTGTACCCAGGACAGAGTTTTTTTCTCAATAACAATCTATTAAACTTGAGATTCTGAAAATCTCCCAATTTTATACAATGATGATTCCTATAGGAAGGTTCTAAGTCAGAGCGTTAAATATGTAGCCAGAAAACCATGCACATTGGGTAACATGGTTTCTCCTAGTGCCTATGTTTCCAATCTACCAACATATACCTGGGTCAACACCACAGGCATGTACAGATGTGGAGCGCCAAGGTGTTCGAGGTGTAGCCACCTGGGTGACCCCCATACTTTTCACCTCTTGTTCCAACGGTTTCGCCCTAACCATTGCACAACTAGTTAATTGCCATACTAGGTTTTTCATATATCTGATTACTTGCATAGAATGCAATATCCAGTATGTAGGAAGGACAACTAGAAGACTGAGTGACAGAATGAGGGATCACTTTTCGTACATTAGAACAAACAAAAACACTAATATACAGTAGCTAGACATTTAAACCAATTCCATCATCAAAATACACAGTATGTCAAAGTACAGATTGTAAAGCTGGTCGATTGCCCTCCTCGTTGGGGCGATCGTTTCTCCCTCCTTTGTAGGAGGGAGTTATACTGGATATTTAAGCTTGATACTTGCATCCCCAGAGTTTTAAACTAAGAATGGGATCTCACACCTAATTATGAATAGTTTCTATCATTTTGTATTATAAGTCACCCATCTGATGTTCCAGTACCCCTTTCTCTTTTTTCTATGAGTTATTCAATAGTCTTTTGACAATATTGACAATGTATTGGTATTTGGTCACTTCCTTTATAATATCCATTACCATCATTATGCAATCTCTCCTTTTTACAGTTCTCCTGGATAGAACTAGTTTATTTTGCTTTGTGTTCTTAGAAAGTTTGATCATGACTTCATATATTTTTATTCTCATTCATTTTTGGTTCATTATTCTTATTTCTGCCCCTTAATTTCAGACTTGCGTATGCTTACGCTTCGTGGGATGGGGCACTGTAAGTCATTTTTATTTTTTTTACTTTTTATCTTTTTCTTTTTACACTGTCCCTTTGATTTATTTATTTTTGCTCATTTTTATTCCTCTTTCAGGGAATGTAAACACCCCTTGTAATAAAAATATGCCTGCCAGGCCCCCTTTATTGTGAGATCTGGGGTCAAAAATACCTCAGATCTCACATTTACATTTAAAATACAGAAAATAATAATTTCATTTTACATTTACCAAAAAAAAAAATTGGGCCTTCAAGTCCACTAGGTGGAAGTGCCGTCAGACATTTCTCCGGTCCTCCAAGTTCATAGAGTCGAGTGGGGGTCATCTTGCCCTCACTCGACTATCTGCCCATTGCTTCAGGGATTGTATCACTTCTGCCTTTACCAATGTCTCCGGTAAGTGGGGAAACGACCGAGAATTGGCGGCAGGGGGGCACCTCACCCGCTGCCTATAAAATTGATCCTGTGGGGAATCTGCCACAGGGATCACTTTTATCAGACTCCGAATCTACCACTGTATAAAAAAAATGAGAATTATGGCAGCCATAACAACGGTATTTAACGTCAAAATAATGATGTATATATACTGTGGGCGGTCCGGAAGTGGTTAATTCATTCTATTCATTTATTTTCAATTTTGTGTAGGCATTAGTAAATATCCCTATAAGGTTATCTTTTCTCATTAGGATTTTTTTCTGTAGATTTCTCATCAGTGTTTTAAGAGACAAATTATTAAAGACTTTTAATGGGGGGTGGAGTAGAATATTTGCATTTTAGCCTTATTATTAAACTCCTGCATTTGTTTCCTTGCACTTTGTAGTAGGCTGGCTATTTAAAACCTCCTTGCAACCAGATCTTCTAGGGTTGCTCTGTGTATGCACTTCCTTAACCCCTTTCTGCCCACAATATAGCCAAAAGATGGCTACATCATAGGCTTACTTTGCAGAGAGGGCATCCATGGATGTCCTCCCATGCTTGCACTGCCCACACGCTCCCTTCGGCGTGCAGGCATCACACTCTGTGATTGCTGAGTTATTCAGACTTGGCTGATCACAGAAATCAGGGTAAAGGGCCAATCAAAGCAAATCTTTACCACATGATCAGCTGTCAGCCAATGCCAGCTCATCATGGAAGTAAATAGAAATCCAGTTATCGGCTTTTTTTTTCCCTCACGCTAACAGCGTGATGAGGAAAGAGGAAAGCCGATAACCAGCTTCTGTTAAAGGGACATCAGTCCCAACATTGCCAACCAGTGCTGCTAATCAGTGCCCACCAGTGCCACCTATCAGTGCCCATCAGTACTGCTATTTGGTGCCCACAAGTGCCCATCAGTGCTGCCAATCAGTGAACATCAGTGCCTTATCAGTGTCACTTATCAGTGCTGCCTATCAGTGCCGCCTATCAGTGCTGCCTACTAGTGCATATCAGTGCCCATCAGTGCCCATCAGTGCTACCTATCAGTGCCACCTCTCAGTGCCCTGCAGTGCTGCCTATCAGTGCACATCAGTGCCCCCTATCAGTGCAGCCTCATCAGTGCCTCCTGTTCAGTGTTCCCCAGTGCCGCCTCATCACTGCCCATCAGTATCACCTATCAGTGCCTATCAGTGCTGCCTATTAGTGACCATCAGTGCAGCTTTATCAGTGCACATCAGTGAAGGAGAAAAATTACCCCTCGGCAACATTTTATAACAGAAACTAAGAAAAAAATAGTTTTTTTCAAAATTGACAGTCTTTTTTTATTAGTGCCCAGTAGGCAAGTGGTTAATAAGGATATTGTCCTATAATAAGCGGGGGATGTACTTAGGTAATTTGTCTGGTTTGGGAATTGTTACAATCAGAGCCACAAGAAACTCTTTGGGGAAGGAAGCAGAGAATGCAGATTCATTATCATAGCATAGTATTTGTTTCCAAACCTGTCTGGGCCTAGAGATTTATGCAATGGCAGCTTTTTAAAGGCGACCTGGATTTCTGAGGCATAAAAGGGGGAAGAGATGTTTGTGAGTTAAGCCGGGGTAACTTTGGGTAAGTTCAGTGAAGGAAGGAAAGCCGGCATTTGCTCATCTGAAGGAGAATGGTGTGTCAATCCGGGCAGAGGTTTTAGAGGTCAGAGTAAAATTCTGCAAATTTGCTTGCAATTTGGGCAGGGTTGGTAATTCGGGGCTTATTGGAGTCAATGAGATACACTATTCTATTTGTGGCCATTTAAAAAAATATATATATTTGCTAAATACGAACCAGTCTTGTTACTTGCCACATAGAAATTTATTTTGAGTAATTTTAAATAGCGGTGGTATTGGGAAATAAAACATTTAGCGAGTGTGTGTCATAAGTTTCTTAATAGTCTAGTTCTGTCAATAGTATGTTGAGGTTTGTTCTAAACTTCTAACTTACATATCGAGAGGTTAAGCTCAGTGACTAATTTTGTTCACTTGTGCTTCTCCTGCTCCACCAATCTTATTATTGCCCCTCTGATGTATGCTTTGTGTGCTGACCATAAAGAGTGAACATTATCCACAGACCCAATATTACTTTTAAAAGAGGAGTTCTGCTTTTATTTGTTTCTGGTGGTTTGGAGCATAAAGGATAGACATGTTCATTCGCCATACCTTAGTCAGATGAGAAGAATCTGCAACCTGAAATTGCAAGGATATATGAGCATGGCCCAACCAGCTTATTGTATCAATATGTAAAACTATGGTTTGGAGCAGAGTATGTTTGTCCACCAGGAACAAATCAATTCTTGAGTAAACATGTAAAACCTGAAAATAGAAAGTATCATATTTTTCCGACCTGGTAGTGCTATCTCCAGGCATCATAAAGATTCTCCAGTTTTATCAGATTGTGAAGAGCACGTGAAGGTCTCCATGTGTGGTTAGTGGAGTCTAAGGTCGTGTCTAGTACTTTGTTGAAATCCCCACAAAGAATGAGATGACCCATATGTACTGCTTGCACTTTCTTCATAAGGGAATGCAGAAAAGCTTTTTTGCTTAGTGTTGGGCGAGTATAGAGACACTAATGTGTAAGGGCAATGATTGATAAGTGCTCCAAGGATAATATACAGTACCCATAGGCGTGCGCACAGGGTGTGCCAGGTGTGCCCAGGCACACCCTAATCACTCTATACAGCACAGATTCCCTCTACTGCCCTGGCTCCCCCTCTCTCCCCCGCGCTGCAACTGTGGACACACACAGGGGGATGTTTTAGGATGAGTGGGGGAAGGGGACAGTAAATATGTAATTTTGCCTGCCCCTTTCCATTTCTGAGTGAACACAGTGAGGGATTTATAGCGTGGGTTTGAGCTTTGGGGTGCACACCCTAATGCAATAGGCTGCGCACACCTATGACAGTACCTTTCATTTGTATCCTATTCCACAAACTGCTGGGAAAACACTAAAGTGTCTCTAATGGCTATTAGAAATCTTCTATTCTTTTTGTCCGCATTAGCAAAAAAAGTAGAAAGGAAACTTATGATGTGAGGCATTAGGGCGATCGGTTTTGTATAAGTGCATCTCCTGAGCACAACAAATTTCACACTTTTGGGAAAGATCTTCTCTCCACATCATAGATCATTTATGTGGACTAATAAGGCCCTTTACATTCAAATAACTGATTTTTAGGGATGCTTGGAGCAGCTCTGCATGTGCCTGCTGACAATAGACATATAAAAATAACAAAGACATTTCCACGCTTAACTTACTGACCAGCCTGCGACTGTCAGAGACCCAGCGCTGCTGACACACACTTCCGGGTGTCAGCCAGGAATGTCCGCTCTCCAGGTGCTAGTGCGCATGCGCGGACACTTAGAATGGGCCGAATAGGACTCAGACCGCAGTGCGCACGCCTCCTCCAATCCCGGCACACGGCGCCCTATTTAAACCTGGATCACCTGAGCGTCAGTGCTGGATTGTATTTCTGGCTAGTACCTGTGTCCCTGTCTGAAAATCTGCTTGTTTGACTGATCTGCTCCTGAAGACTCCTGGCTTGCTCTTGATTACCCTTCTCGGATTCCCCTTACCTGCTCTCCTGCTTGCCTGTTCCTCTGACCTCGGTCTGGACTTTGACCACGATCTTGCCTCACGATCTGTACCTCTCCGCTAGCCCTCTGCTGAACCTCTGCCTCCACCTGTTATTCCTCTGGATCTCCCCTGAACGGATCTGATGCCTGGTTTCCACCACACCTGTGCCTGAAGAGGGTTCCAGTGCCTTCCAGTGGCTCGACCAGTTCTAAAAAGGCACCCGCACCTTCTCGTGCCCCTGGATTCCCTGTTCCCACCTCCAGGGGGTACGGGGACCGGGATCATGCGAGAGGCTGCCCCCACTTCCCCGGCTCTGCTGTAGGTACGTGACAGTACAATCCAGCCAGAAATGGAGTCTGGGTCGGGGGCTTTGACTCTGGACACACTGTGCCAGCAGATCGCTGATCTCACCCAGGCGGTTCAGGGCCTTCAAGAAGGCTACCACCGACTGGAGCAGATAGTGGTATCTATCACCCCGGGTACCTCACCTTCACCTGCCACAGCAGCAGCACCTCCAGCAGCCATAGCACCAACTCCCCCTACCACAGTAATGGTGTCACCCCCAGAGCCACATGTTCCTATTCCGGAAAGGTTCTCAGGGGATCGCAGCAAATTCCGTGCATTCAGGAAGCCTGTCGGCTCTACTTCCTGCTGCAACCACGCACGTTCTCCCTGGAAAGCACAAAAGTGGGCTTCATTGTATCTCTCCTCCAAGGAGAACCCCAAACCTGGGCTCATCGCTTGATGGAACAAGCCAATGCTTATCTAAATACCCTGGATGAATTCCTGGATGAAATGGTTAAGTTGTATGATGACCCTCAACGTACTGCCACAGCTGAGACCAACCTCCGTGCCCTCCAGCAGGGACGTAGGCCAGTAGAGGACTACATCACGGATTTTAAGCAATGAAGTTCCGATACCCTATGGAATGACGCTGCTCTCTGATACCAATTTTGCCTTGGCCTCTCAGAGGCACTGAAGGATGAATTGGCCCGAGTGGGGGTCCCTAGTTCCTTGGAAGACCTGATCCAGCTATCCATTCAGATAGACCGATGCCTAAGGGAGCGTAGGTCTGAGAGAACTAGCCAATTCCGTCCGGTATGGATGCTACCCAGGGTCCCCAGCCACCCAGAAGTTCCTGCCTCTTCCTCTCCTGCTACTGCCTCTGACGTTCCTGAGCCAATGCAAATAGGCCTTCTCCGTGCACCTCTGACCCCAGAAGAAAAACAGCGACGCCGCAGGAACAATCTCTGTTTATACTGTGGTGGAACTGGACATTATGCGAATATGTGCCCCAACAAGACCCGTAAGTCTGATTCCCCTCCTCCTGATCCTGGTCTCTTGACCTTAACCAACACCACTTACATCTCTGTTCCTGTTTCTTTTCAGCTTTCGGAAGGGGTGGTCCGGGTCCAAGCAATAATTGATTCAGGTGCCTACAGTTGCTTCATAGACCGTGTCTTCGCCCAGCAACACAACATTCCTCTGCAACCCAAGTCGCAGCAACTCTCCGTGCGACTGGCTGATGGATCAAACATCAAGTCTGGGCCCATTACCCATGAAACCCAACCTATTCCCTCAACTATCCAACCGGACCACCTGGAACTTCTACGTCTGGATGTCATTCCCTCTTCGCTATTCCCAGTCATCCTGGGAATGCCGTGGCTACGGGCTCATAACCCTCACATTGATTGGTCCACCGGCCAGGTGACCTTCCAGTCCACCTACTGCATCCAGAACTGTCTCCAGTCCTTCTGCCCTACCACCCCAGTAGTTGGCTGTCTGGAAGCTACCCCTGAAACCCAGAAACTAATTCCACCCGTTTACCACGACTTCCTAGACGTATTTGACAAACAAAAGGCAAACATTCTTCCTCCACGCCGGGTATACGATTTCCCAATTGAGTTACTACCAGGGGCAGAGATTCCTTTTGGAAGAATTTTCCCTCTCTCAGAACCCGAACTTCTTGTCCTCAAGGACTACATTGACGAAAATCTCAACAAGGGATTCATCCGACACTCGTCCTCCCCAGCTGGTGCGGGAATATTCTTTGTCGAAAAGAAGGACCACTCCCTTTGTCCCTGTATTGACTACAGGGAGTTGAATAAGGTCACCATTAAAAACCGCTACCCTCTTCCGTTGATCCCAGAGCTGTTCCAGAGACTTCGTTCTGCCGAAATATTCACCAAACTTGATTTACGAGGGGCATACAACTTAATTAGGATCTGTGAGGGGGGTGAGTGGAAGACGGCCTTCCGAACACGTTTTGGTCACTTTGAATATCTCGTAATGCCATTTGGATTATGTAACGCACCAGCGACCTTTCATCACTTTGTCAATGACATTTTCAGAGACGTTTTGGACCTGTTCGTGATCGTATACTTGCATGACATCCTGATTTTCTCAACATCCCTAGAGTTACACCGGACTCATGTGAAGCAAGTCCTCCTCAGACTAAGACAAAATGGACTGTACGCTAAGGCCGAGAAGTGTGAGTATGAGCGTCAAACCATCCACTTTCTCGGTCTAGTCATATCAGCTGGGGGTGCGGCCATGGACCCTCAGAAGGTTGCAGCTATCATGTCCTGGCCTCCTCCCACTGACAAAAAAGGGGTGCAAAGTTTTATTGTATTTTCCAATTTCTATAGGAAGTTCATAAAGAACTTTTCCGGCATTATAGCGCCCATTACAAACCTTACCAAAAAACAGAGCCACTTCCAATGGACTGAAGCAGCACAAAGCGCCTTTGACAAACTTAAGGAGCTATTCACATCTGCCCCAGTACTAAGGTACCCTGATCCTACTTTGCCATATATCCTGGAGGTGGACGCCTCTGAGACTGCAGTAGGGGCCATCTTGTCCCAACGTCTGGGAACCAAATCATTGATGCACCCTGTGGCCTTCTTCTCCCGGAAACTGGGACTTTCAGAGAGGAATTATGACGTGGGGGACCGAGAATTGTTGGCCATAAAAACAGCTTTGGAAGAATGGCGATACCTCTTGGAGGGAGCAGCACATCCTGTACTGATCTTTACAGATCACAAAAATCTGGAATACCTCAGAACCGCCAAACGCCTTAGGCCCAGGCAAGCAAGATGGGCTCTTTTTTTCCTCGCTTTAATTTTCACATAACGTTCTGGCCAGGATCCAAGAACATTAAGCCAAACGCTCTCTCCGGTATGTTCCCAGATACTGAAACATTATCCCCACCAGATACTATCCTGCAAGCCGGAAATTTCTTGCTAACTGACTTTGTGTCCCAGATCCGCCAGGCATCTTCGGATATTCCTCTCCCTCCGCATACCGGTCTCCAGGAAAGAGAGGGGCTTTACTGGCAGGGAAACAAAATATTCGTGCCCCAGGATCTCCATACGAATGTTTTACAGATTTGTCACGATTCCCCTTGGCTGGCCATTTCAGGGGCCAAAAGACCACGGACTTAGTTCAGCGACAGTTCTGGTGGCAGGGGCTAGCAAAGGATTGCAGTGCCTACATACATTCCTGTCCGATCTGTCTCAGGAATAAAAGTCAGAAGAACAAGACCTGGGGATTGTTAAGACCTCTGCCCATCCCTGAAAGACCTTGGGAAAGAATTGCGATGGACTTCATTGTTGAACTTCCCCCTTCGGAGGGATTTTCGTCAATATTTGTAGTGTTCGACCGATTCTCTAAAATGGCACATTTCATCCCCATGAAGGGAACCCCATCTGCACCTGAAACAGCCAAAGTATTTGTGAAAGAGATCGTCAGACTGCACGGGATTCCGTACGACGTAATTTCTGACCGTGGAGTAGAATTCACATCAAAATTTTGGAAAACACTATGTGGAACCCTGGGCATTAAACTCAATTTCTCCTCAGCCTACCATCCTCAGACTAACGGGCAGACAGAATGTACGAACCAGACACTTGAACAGTACCTACGGTGCTTCTCACTCATCCTTCACCCTGGCAGAGTTCGCATTTAACAATTCTATTCACACGGCTACTAACCAAACTCCCTTTTTCTCCAACTATGGATTCCATCCTACTTTCTTACCGACACTAATTCCGGAATCTCCATTACCAGCAGTCCAGGATAGGTTAAAATTCCTTTCTTCCAATAACCGTATCCTAAAGGAAACCATTCTGAAAGCTCAGGAGAATAACAAGAAATTTTTCAACAGGAGGAGAAGGGGGAGCTGGATCTAAAGACTGGTGACCTTGTCTGGCTGTCCACAGCAAACCTGAAACTGGCCTGTCCTTCTAAAAAATTGGGGCCTAGGTACTTGGGACCCTTCCCAATTAAGAGGAAACTTAACACGGTGACATATGAGCTCGAGCTTCCCGAGTCCTTTAAAATACATCCTGTATTCCACGTTTCTCTACTAAAACCTGACGTGTCAAACCCATTTCCGGACCGTGACACTGGGCCCCCTGAGGCCATAATGATAGATGGTGAATAAGAATTTGAGGTGGAAGCCATCCTGGGTCATAGAAAACTACGTGGTCTCAACCAATATCTAATCAAGTGGAAGGGCTTCGGCCCAGAAGAAAATTCCTGGGAACCTGAGACCAATCTCCATGCCCCGCGGCTGATACGAGCATTTCATCACTCCCAACCAGCTCGAATGGGCATCCGGAGGCTGCCCCTAGGGAGGGGGCAATGTCAGAGACCCAGCGCTGCTGACACACACTTCCGGGTGTCAGCAAGGAATGTCCACTCTCCAGGTGCTAGTGCGCATGTCTCTCCCCGCGCTGCAACTGTGGACACACACAAGGGGATGTTTTAGGATGAGTGGGAGAAGGGGACAGTAAATATGTAATTTTGCCTGCCCCTTTCCATTTCTGAGTGAACACAGTGAGTGATTGATAGCGTGGGTTTGAGCTTTGGGGTGCACACCCTAATGCAATAGGCTGCGCACACCTATGACAGTACCTTTCATTTGTATCCTATTCCACAAACTGCTGGGAAAACACTAAAGTTTCTCTAATGGCTATTAGAAATCTTCTATTCTTTTTGTCCGCATTAGCAAAAAAAGCAGAAAGGAAACTTATGATGTGAGGCATTAGGGCGATCGGTTTTGTATAAGTGCATCTCCTGAGCACAAAAAATGTCACACTTTTGGGAAAGATCTTCTCTCCACATCATAGATCATTTATGTGGACTAATAAGTTCCTTTACATTCAAATAACTGATTTTTAGGGATGCTTGGAGCAGCTCTGCGTGTGCCTGCTGACAATAGACATATAAAAATAACAAAGACATTTCCACGCTTAACTTACTGACCAGTAGTGATGAGCCGAACACCCCCGGGTTCGGTTCGCACCAGAACCCGCGAACGGACCGAACGTTCGTACGAACATTAGAACCCTATTAAATACAATGGATGCGAACGTTCGAATTCTAAAGTGCTAATTATAACGACTATTATGCATGTTATTGTCCTAAAAAGGGTTTGGGAACCCGGGTTCTGCACCAGGGGACATGTATGAATGCAAAAAGAAGTTTTAAAAACGGTCGTTTTTCGGGAGCAGTCATTTTAATGATGCATAAAGTGAAAAAAAAAAAAGTCAAATATTCCTTTAAATATCGTACCTGGGGGGTGTCTAAAGTATGCCTGTGAAGTGCCACGTGTTTCCCGTGTTTAGAACTGTCCCTGCACAAAATGACACTTCTAAAGGAAAAAAAAACATTTAAAACTGCTTGCGGCTTTAATGTAATGTCTGGTCCCGGTAATATGGATGAAAATCTTTAAGAAAAATGGCATAGCTACCCCATGACCCCCCCCCCCCCTACCCCAGCCCATTACCAGCCCCTTTGGGTCTTGTATGGATATTAAGGGGAACACCGCACACAAAATAAAAAAGGCCCTATATACTCTGAACAGCCGTATACAGGCGGTGCATACAAGACAGGGACTGTAGGTTTGTTCTTATGTAGAATGTGTTTGTAATTTTGAACAGGTACATTGTTTAAGTGTAGCTCCAGCCCAAAAATCTATTTTTAAACTTTTTGGAAAACATAGGTAAGGGTTATCACCCCTGTAACATTTGTTTTGCTGTCTGTGCCCCTGTTCAGAACATTTCACCTCACTTTCCGTCCCAATGACAACTGTTTTTGAAATGTGGTGTTTTTCTTGAAACAAGGATTGGTGATAAAGCATCAGTACAGAGGAGACACCTTTCTCCCATATTAATTCTTACAGGAGAGAATTTTCCTTCCTAGGGGTAGATTTCCTCTCACTTCCTGTTGTCTTCTTGCGTTTGCAAGTAGGAGTCGTTTGTAAGTTGGATGTTTGAAAGTAGGGACCTGCCGTATATACTCTGCAGAAATAGGCCCCTTAGTTGTTGGTGTTGGCACAACACTGTAAGCACTCACAGTTACTCTTGGTTGGTGCTGGAACGCCCTGCTGTCAACTATTATATCAGGAATTGTAATTACATATAATTGTTGAACAGTGGTAGTAAAAATTGGGCCTTTGATGGTGGTGCTGGTGCCACAACACTGTAAGCCCTGACAGTTACTCTTGGTGGGTGCAGCAATGGGCCCTGCTGTGAATTATTAGATCAAGAATTGTAATTGCATGCCCCTGTTGAACAGGGGCTGAAAAATTGGGCCTTTCGTGGTGGTGGTGGTGTTGCCACAACACTGTAAGCCCTCAGAGTTACTCTTGGTGGGTGCAGGAATGGGCCCTGCTGTGAATTATTAGATCAAGAATTGTAATTACATGCCCCTTTTGAACAGGGGCTGAAAAATTGGGCCTTTCGTGGTGGTGGTGGTGGTGGCATTGCCACAACACTGTAAGCCCTCAGAGTTACTCTTGGTGGGTGCAGCAATGGGCCCTGCTGTGAATTATTAGATCAAGAATTGTAATTACATGCCCCTGTTGAACAGGGGCTGAAAAATTGGGCCTTAGGCACTGGTGGCACAACACTGCAACCCCTCACAGATACTGTACTTGGAGCACAGCAATGAGCCCTGTTGCAAAGTATTGCTTCAAAAATTGTAATGACACGCCCCTGTTAAACAGGGGCTGAAAAATTGGGCCTTAGGCACTGGTGGCACAACACTGCAACCCCTCACAGATACTGTACTTGGAGCACAGCAATGAGCCCTGTTGCAAAGTATTGCTTCAAAAATTGCAATGACACGCCCCTGTTAAACAGGGGCTGAAAAATTGGGCCTTAGGCACTGGTGGCACAACACTCCAACCCCTCACAGATACTGTACTTGGAGCACAGCAATGAGCCCTGTTGCAAAGTATTGCTTCAAAAATTGTAATGACACGCCCCTGTTAAACAGGGGCTGAAAAATTGGGCCTTAGGCACTGGTGGCACAACACTCCAACCCCTCACAGATACTGTACTTGGAGCACAGCAATGAGCCCTGTTGCAAAGTATTGCTTCAAAAATTGTAATGACACGCCCCTGTTAAACAGGGGCTGAAAAATTGGGCCTTAGCCACTGGTGGCGGCACCCATAAACAAAAATGATCTTCCAAGCTATCATCATCAATCGTATCATTGAGGACTCGGAGGAGGAGGATAGCCAGTCAACATAACAGCACAGGCACTCAGCATCAGCATCAGTCTTGAAGGGATGTGACATGTTAAAATCAATTAGTCTGTTATATCAGCATCAGGTGTGTGGTAGCTGGTGGTGATCCAAGACTGGTTCATCTTGATGAAAGTCAGTCGATCAACCGAGTCGGTGGACAGGCGCACCCTGTGATCCGTGACAAATCCTCCAGCAGCACTGAATGTGCGTTCCGAAAGAACGCTGGATGCAGGACAGGCCAGTAGCTCAATTGCATACTGTGCAAGCTCTGGCCAGTGATCCATCCTCAAGACCCAGTAAGCCAGAGGATTTTCGGTGGGGAAGGTGTCCAAGTCTGACCTTGCCCCTAGATATTCCTGCACCATGTTTATCAGACGCTGGCGATGGTTGCTGGAACCGATCATACTTTGGGGCTGCGGACTAAAGAATTGTCTGAACGCATCGGTCAGACGGCCACCTTCCCCACCGCTCCTTCTTTGACTGGCCGAAGCCTCAGCAACTCGTTGTCCAGGACCAGGAGTTTGTAACCTCCCAGTCTCTGGGAACGCGTTGCACAGACCTTTCTGCAAGGCCTCCCGGAGTTGTCTCATCCTCTGCTCCCTCTGCGACGGTAACATAAGGTCCGCAACCTTACCCTTGTACCGTGGATCAAGGAGAGTGGCCAGCCAGTAATGGTCCCTCTCCTTGATCCGAAGAATACGAGGATCCTTCCGCAGACTTTGCAGGATCAGGGAGGCCATGCAGCGTAGGTTAGCTGAGGCATTCGGTCCGGAGTCCTCTGGGTCACTAAGGACGACATGATCCGCAGCCACCTCCTCCCAGCCACGTACAAGTCCACTGGTTTCTTGGGACTGTAAATCATCCCTAAAAGACTGCTGCTGATGATGCTGAGTGCCAGCCTCCACCTCCATGCTGACACAATCCTCCTCCTCCTCCTCCTCCTCCTCTTCCTGTGCGATGGGTGGGACAGAAGGAACACTGTCTGGGTAAAGGGGGCCTTGAGAGGCAAGGAAGTCCTCCTCTTCCTGCCTCTGTTCTGCCTCAAGTGCCCTGTCCATTATTCCATGCAGCGTGTGCTCCAACAGGTGGACAAGAGGTACAGTGTCACTGATGCATGCACTGTCACTGCTCACCATCCTCGTGGCCTCCTCAAATGGTGCCAGGACAGTTCATGCATCCCTGATCATGCCCCACTGGCGTGGAGAAAAAAAACCAAGCTCCCCTGACCCTGTCCTGGTGCCGTAGTCGCACAGGTACTCATTGATGGCCCTCTGCTGCGTGTGCAGCCGCTGCAGCATGGCCAACGTTGAGTTCCACCTGGTGGGCATGTCACATATAAGGCGGTTCTTGGGCAGGTTCAACTCCTTTTGCAGCTCAGCCAGGCGAGCACTGGCATTATAAGATCTGCGGAAATGCACACAGACTTTCCTGGCCTGCCTCAGGACATCCTGTAAGCCCGGGTACCTGCCCAAGAACCGCTGCACCACCAGGTTAAGGACGTGAGCCACACAGGGCACATGGGTCAGTTGTCCCTGTCGGAGGGCGGAGAGGAGGTTGGTGCCATTGTCGCAAACCACCATTCCTGGCTTAAGCTGGCGTGGCGTCAACCACCTCTCGGCCTGGCCCTGCAGAGCAGACAGGACCTCTGCCCCAGTGTGGCTTCTGTCCCCCAAACACACCAGCGCAAGCACGGCATGGCATCTTTTTGCCTGCGTACTTGCGTAGCCCCTTGAACAGCTACGGAGCACCACTGGTTCAGAGGACAAAGCACAGGAAGAGGCCATGGAGGAAGAAGAAGAGGAGGGGGTGGAGGAGAGAGGTGTGTCACAACCAGTAGTAGCATTTTGGAGGCGTGGCGGTGGAACAACCTCCAACACTACTGCACCTTGTCCTGCATCCTTCCCAGCTGCCAAAAGAGTGACCCAATGGGCCGTGAAAGAAAGGTAACGTCCCTGTCCATGCCTGCTGGACCATGAGTCAGCGGTAATATGCACCTTACCACTGACCGCCCTGTCCAGCGAGGCCAAGACATTGCCTTCCACATGCCGGTAGAGAGCCGGAATAGCCTTCCGTGAGAAAAAGTGGCGTTTGGGAACCTGCCACTGAGGAACCGCACATTGCACAAACTCACGGAAGGGGGCCGAGTCTACCAACTGAAAAGGCAGCAGTTGAAGCGCTAGCAATTTAGCCAAGCTAGCATTCAACCGCTGGGCATGTGGATGGCTGGGAGTGAACTTCTTTCGACGGTCCAGCAGCTGGGGCAGGGAAATTTGCCTGCTAGAATCGGACGTCGGTGTACTGCTAGCAGAGTGGCCGCAAGTACTTGGCTGTGACACACCTAATTCTACACCTTCATTCCTCTCAGTGCATGTTTCAGAGAGGACTGAAGTTATAGTGGGGTTGGAGATCCCAGCTGATGCGGTGCAAGGAGAGGTCCGCTTTGTTCTTTGGTGTGGGTCTTTGAGGTAGGCTTGCCAACGAGCTGCATGGCAGGTCAACATATGTCTGGTCAGGCATGTGGTACCCAAGCGGCTGATGTTTTGGCCATGCGATATACGCTTGAGAAATATGTTGCAAACAGCAGCTGTGCGATCTGATGCACTAGCCTCAAAAAAGGCCCACACCAAAGAACTTTTTGAATGACGGGCAGAGGCAGCGCCCTGCACAGGCGGAGCTCTGCGGTGTGATTCCGTCGGTGTACTGCCCTTACGCTGGCCACCGAAGGGCATCCTGCCTCGTTGGAGATGTGCCTCCTCCTCATCCTCCTCCTCCTCCTCTCTCCTATTAGGCACCCACGTGGAGTCAGTGACCTCATCATCCCCTCCCTCCTCATCACTGGAGCCAATCTGGCAGTATGCTGCAGCTGCTGGAACATGACTGCCAGATTGGTGTCCTTCTTGAGCATCCCCTCTGTCTGCTCTCACGCTACTGCCTTCCTGTAGCTGGGTTTCATCATCAGACCCTTCGAAACGCTGGGCATCCTCCTGGAGCATGTACCCAACACTGTGCTCAAACAGTTCGGGGGACTCCTCAGGAGGAGGACATGGTGGGTCTAGGGAAGGAGTGACTGATGATGAGTCTGACATTGATACCAGGGAAGAGGACGCTTTGGCAGCTGCTTTGCCAGTACCCTGAGCCTGGGTGAGAGAGGATGAGGAGGAGGAGGAGGGCTTGGTCATCCACTCTACCAAGTCTTCGGCATGATGTAGCTCAACATGTCCAGCTGCCGAAAAGAAGGACAAGCGTGTCCCATGGCCATGTGCTGATGACAATGCACCGCGTCCACGACCAGCACTGTTGCCCCCAGACACAGAGCCTGCTTGCCCTCTTTTATTGCCTCCTGACTGTCTGCCTCTCCTTGTTTGCAATCCAGACATTCTAATGGATGGCCTGCAGGGAGATGGGAAAAAAGCAATAAGGGCTACCTTCAGGTGTCCTTCTCTGTCCCTTTACTTAAGGATTTCTAAATATGGTTGAGGATGATTGCTTTCGCACAGAATAGCACAATGACAATTTCCCTGACTGTCCAAAAAACAAGGATTTCAAAGATGGTTGATGAGGAATGCTTTAGCACAGTATAGCACAAGGAGAATTTCCCTCACTGTCCTTCCCTGTCCCTACAAGCAAGGATTAGCACAGTAAAACACACTGACACTCTCCCTACCTATAGTTTTCTGTCCCTATAAAAAATGTTTTTTTAAAGATGGTTGATGATGAATGCTTTAGCACAGTATAGCACAAGGAGAATTTCCCTCACTGTCCTTCCCTGTCCCTACAAACAAGGATTAGCACAGTAAAACACACTGACACTCTCCCTACCTATAGTTTTCTGTCCCTATAAAAAATGTTTTTTTAAAGATGGTTGATGATGAATGCTTTAGCACAGTATAGCACAAGGAGAATTTCCCTCACTGTCCTTCCCTGTCCCTACAAACAAGGATTAGCACAGTAAAACACACTGACACTCTCCCTACCTATAGTTTTCTGTCCCTATAAAAAATGTTTTTTTAAAGATGGTTGATGATCAATGCTTTAGCACACTATAGCACAAGGAGAATTTCCCTCACTGTCCTTCCCTGTCCCTACAAACAAGGATTAGCACAGTAAAACACACTGACACTCTCCCTACCTATAGTTTTCTGTCCCTATAAAAAATGTTTTTTTAAAGATGGTTGATGATCAATGCTTTAGCACACTATAGCACAAGGAGAATTTCCCTCACTGTCCTTCCCTGTCCCTACAAACAAGGATTAGCACAGTAAAACACACTGACACTCTCCCTACCTATAGTTTTCTGTCCCTATAAAAAATGTTTTTTTTAAAGATGGTTGATGATCAATGCTTTAGCACAGTATAGCACAAGGAGAATTTCCCTCACTGTCCTTCCCTGTCCCTACAAACAAGGATTAGCACAGTAAAACACACTGACACTCTCCCTACCTATAGTTTTCTGCCCCTATAAAAAATGTTTTTTTAAAGATGGTTGATGATCAATGCTTTAGCACACTATAGCACAAGGAGAATTTCCCTCACTGTCCTTCCCTGTCCCTACAAACAAGGATTAGCACAGTAAAACACACTGACACTCTCCCTACCTATAGTTTTCTGTCCCTATAAAAAATGTTTTTTTAAAGATGGTTGGTGATCAATGCTTTAGCACACTATAGCACAAGGAGAATTTCCCTCACTGTCCTTCCCTGTCCCTACAAACAAGGATTAGCACAGTAAAACACACTGACACTCTCCCTACCTATAGTTTTCTGTCCCTATAAAAAATGTTTTTTTAAAGATGGTTGATGATCAATGCTTTAGCACACCATAGCACAAGGAGAATTTCCCTCACTGTCCTTCCCTGTCCCTACAAACAAGGATTAGCACAGTAAAACACACTGACACTCTCCCTACCTATAGTTTTCTGTCCCTATAAAAATTTTTTTTTTAAAGATGGTTGATGATCAATGCTTTAGCACACTATAGCACAAGGAGAATTTCCCTCACTGTCCTTCCCTGTCCCTACAAACAAGGATTAGCACAGTAAAACACACTGACACTCTCCCTACCTATAGTTTTCTGTCCCTATAAAAAATGTTTTTTTTAAAGATGGTTGATGATCAATGCTTTAGCACAGTATAGCACAAGGAGAATTTCCCTCACTGTCCTTCCCTGTCCCTACAAACAAGGATTAGCACAGTAAAACACACTGACACTCTCCCTACCTATAGTTTTCTGTCCCTATAAAAAATGTTTTTTTTTAAAGATGGTTGATGATCAATGCTTTAGCACACTATAGCACAAGGAGAATTTCCCTCACTGTCCTTCCCTGTCCCTACAAACAAGGATTAGCACAGTAAAACACACTGACACTCTCCCTACCTATAGTTTTCTGTCCCTATAAAAAATGTTTTTTTAAAGATGGTTGATGATCAATGCTTTAGCACACTATAGCACAAGGAGAATTTCCCTCACTGTCCTTCCCTGTCCCTACAAACAAGGATTAGCACAGTAAAACACACTGACACTCTCCCTACCTATAGTTTTCTGTCCCTATAAAAAATGTTTTTTTAAAGATGGTTGATGATCAATGCTTTAGCACACCATAGCACAAGGAGAATTTCCCTCACTGTCCTTCCCTGTCCCTACAAACAAGGATTAGCACAGTAAAACACACTGACACTCTCCCTACCTATAGTTTTCTGTCCCTATAATTTTTTTTTTTTTAAAGATGGTTGATGATCAATGCTTTAGCACAGTATAGCACAAGGAGAATTTCCCTCACTGTCCTTCCCTGTCCCTACAAACAAGGATTAGCACAGTAAAACACACTGA
Source organism: Rana muscosa (assembly GCA_029206835.1). Classification (NCBI taxonomy): domain Eukaryota; kingdom Metazoa; phylum Chordata; class Amphibia; order Anura; family Ranidae; genus Rana; species Rana muscosa. Next base: position 359,788,953 of record CM055118.1, on the reverse strand, counting down.
CACTCTCCCTACCTATAGTTTTCTGTCCCTATAAAAAATGTTTTTTTTAAAGATGGTTGATGATCAATGCTTTAGCACAGTATAGCACAAGGAGAATTTCCCTCACTGTCCTTCCCTGTCCCTACAAACAAGGATTAGCACAGTAAAACACACTGACACTCTCCCTACCTATAGTTTTCTGTCCCTATAAAAAATGTTTTTTTAAAGATGGTTGATGATCAATGCTTTAGCACACTATAGCACAAGGAGAATTTCCCTCACTGTCCTTCCCTGTCCCTACAAACAAGGATTAGCACAGTAAAACACACTGACACTCTCCCTACCTATAGTTTTCTGTCCCTATAAAAAATGTTTTTTTAAAGATGGTTGATGATCAATGCTTTAGCACAGTATAGCACAAGGAGAATTTCCCTCACTGTCCTTCCCTGTCCCTACAAACAAGGATTAGCACAGTAAAACACACTGACACTCTCCCTACCTATAGTTTTCTGTCCCTATAAAAAATGTTTTTTTAAAGATGGTTGATGATCAATGCTTTAGCACAGTATAGCACAAGGAGAATTTCCCTCACTGTCCTTCCCTGTCCCTACAAACAAGGATTAGCACAGTAAAACACACTGACACTCTCCCTACCTATAGTTTTCTGTCCCTATAAAAAATTTTTTTTTAAAGATGGTTGATGATCAATGCTTTAGCACACTATAGCACAAGGAGAATTTCCCTCACTGTCCTTCCCTGTCCCTACAAACAAGGATTAGCACAGTAAAACACACTGACACTCTCCCTACCTATAGTTTTCTGTCCCTATAAAAAATGTTTTTTTAAAGATGGTTGATGATCAATGCTTAAGCACAGTATAGCACAAGGAGAATTTCCCTCACTGTCCTTCCCTGTCCCTACAAACAAGGATTAGCACAGTAAAACACACTGACACTCTCCCTACCTATAGTTTTCTGTCCCTATAAAAAATGTTTTTTTAAAGATGGTTGATGATCAATGCTTTAGCACACTATAGCACAAGGAGAATTTCCCTCACTGTCCTTCCCTGTCCCTACAAACAAGGATTAGCACAGTAAAACACACTGACACTCTCCCTACCTATAGTTTTCTGTCCCTATAAAAAATGTTTTTTTAAAGATGGTTGATGATCAATGCTTTAGCACAGTATAGCACAAGGAGAATTTCCCTCACTGTCCTTCCCTGTCCCTACAAACAAGGATTAGCACAGTAAAACACACTGACACTCTCCCTACCTATCCTTCTCTTTCCCTAAACTAAAGGAATCCAGGTTAAGCAAGAAAAAAATATGTCACTGTCCCTGCCTATGCTTCTCTTTCCCTGCTCCGGAACACACTACACTAGGCCGCCGTGCTGGCGGCCTTTTATAGTGTGGGGCGTGTACTAAACACCCTCAGCAATAATTGGCCACAGGCATCCTGCCTGTGGCCAATCATTGCTCTCCTCGCTGCCGGCGCTGTGATTGGCCAAGCATGTGGGGTCACAGTGCATGCTTGGCCAATCACAGCGCCTGGATGACACTGCGATGGCGTAGTGCATTGTGGGCCGTTCGCGTCACTCGAATTAGGCGCGAACGGCCCAAATCGTTCGATCTTCGTCGAGCGATCGAACAGCCGATGTTCGAGTCGAACGTATGTTCGACTCGAACACCGAGCTCATCCCTACTGACCAGCCTGCGACTGTCAGAGACCCAGCGCTGCTGACACACACTTCCGGGTGTCAGCAAGGAATGTCCACTCTCCAGGTGCTAGTGCACATGCATGGACACTTAGAATGGGCTGAATAGGACTCAGACCGCGCGCACGCAATGCACGCACCCATGCACGCAATGCGCGCGCCTCCTCCAATCCCGCCACAGGGCGCCCTATTTAAACCTGGATCACCTGAGTGTCAGTGCTGGATTGTCTTTCTGGCTAGTACCTGTGTCCCTGTCTGAAAACCTGCTTGTTTGACTGATCTGCTCCTGAAGACTCCTGGCTTGCTCTTGATTACCCTTCTCGGATTCCCCTTACCTGCTCTCCTGCTTGTCTGTTCCTCTGACCTCGGCCTGGACTTTGACCACGATCTTGCCTCAAGATCTGTACCTCTCCGCTAGCCCGCTGCTGAACCTCTGCCTCCACCTGTTATTCCTCTGGATCTCCCCTGAATGGATCTGACACCTAGTTTCCACCACACCTGTGCCTGAAGAGGGTTCCAGTGCCTTCCAGTGGCTCTACCAGTTCTAAAAAGGCACCCGCACCTTCTCATGCCCCTGGATTCCCTGTTCCCACCTCCAGGGGGTACGGGGACCGGGATCGTGCGAGAGGCTGCCCCCACTTCCCCCGGCTCCGCTGTAGGTACGTGACAGCGACCAACTGAATTGACCTGTCGAGGAGTATGAATCAAACACAGGGATTTAGTTGCACACATTTGCAAATATATGTGTGCCCCAGCAAGGCACCCCATTTTTTGTGGACCTAAACTCTAATTTATATGAGTCTCCAACAATGGAAGCACATGCATTTAGATGGACAGGTGTAAAGCAGATAAAAAAGAAGGGAGTCCACCCCTTCTTAAAGGCACAGGGGCACACTGAACACCCAGCCCATGGCAGCAAAGGTGTCAGTGCGTTGCCTGGCCAATATAATTCATAGTACAAAAAAGTGATTACTGCCCCCACCTGTAACTGGTCACTGCAGCAAGGAGAATTGGAAAGGAAACACATCTAAAAATAACAAAGACATTTCCATGCTCAACTTACTGACAAGCCTGCGACCAACCAAATTGACCTGTCGAGCAGTAGGCAGCAAAGACAGGCATTTAGTTGCAGACGTTTGCAAATAAATGTGTAAGCCACAGAGGCACCCCATTTTCTGTGGACCTAAACTCAAATTTATGTGAGTCTCCAACAATGCATTTAGATGGACCTGTCTTTAAAGCATACTGTTTGACAGGTCAATTTGGTGGGTCACAGGCTGATCGGCAAGTTGAGCGTTGCGTTGCCTTTCCAATGCTCCTTGCTGCAATGACCAGTTATAGGTGGGGGCAGTAACCACTTATTTTGACAATAGACATAGGTTGTGCCCTGTTGCAAAGTTATACATAATTGCATAGTATCAAAGATTGTAATAGTCATATTGATGTGGAATATTAAAAAAATAATCGGAGCAATTCCAGACCATGTAGAAAAAATGCAGGTCAAACAAAGTAAACCAGTATGCAGTAAACTTTCCTGCAACAAGAACATTAAACAGCAATGTAAATTACTACATAAAACAGAAAAGTAAACTAGCACCCTGAAATAGGTGGGATTGTGTAAAGGAAAGGTGCCCGGCGGAAAGGGAACTTGTGTTGTTATCCAATTTAAACCTCTAGTGTTGGCAAGGCATAGTAGGTGTCAAAATGTTATATGGTGTAGGACAGGGTGAAGTGTTGCCCTCCGAAGACCAGTCTCCGGAGACAAGTCTAGGTGGCTGTGAAGAGGAGGAGTTCCGCATAGTGGCCGTAGTTAGACCCCATTGAGGTGGAAGTTTGGCAGCACCTGTAGGGCAGTGTAAGGTATTTGTGTAACTATATTGAGTTATTATTAGTTTGGTTGGAAAGCCCCACTTGTATGAGATTCCACTGTAATGCAGTTGGCTGTTCACGGGGGCAAAGCTTTTGCGCTGTTGTAAGGTTGCTTCCAACATCTGCATGGATTTGGAATTTTGAAAAGGGGTCTGAAAGTTTTCCGAATTTCCAAGCAACAAGGTAGGCTCTTTCTTTTATATGTAAAAAAATACATTTTTGCGATTACGTCTCTAGGAACGGTATCTGGTAAAGAGGCATATTTAGCCAATCTGTGTGCTCTGTCTGACAAAATCTTTAGGTTTCTTTGAAGAGGAACTAAGGCCTTCATAAGTTGTTGCAGGTACGGAATGAACTCAGAAGGAGTTATGGACACTGGAATGCCTCTAAATTTTTTGTTCTTTCCTTGATCTGTCCTCAAGGTCCACAATTTTATTCTACAGTGCCTTGAACAAGTATTCATACCCCTTGAAATTTTATTTTATTGGGATTTTATGTGATAGACCAACACAAAGTGGCACATAATTGTGAAGTGGAAGGAAAATGAGAAATGGTTTCCATCATTTTTTACAAATAAATATGTGAAAAGTGTGGCGTGCATTTGTATGGCGCCCCTCTGAGTCAATACTTTATAGAACCACCTTTCTCTGCAATTACAACTGCAAGTCATTTAGGGTATGTCTCTACCAGGTTAGCACATCTAGAGAGTGAAATTTTTGCCCATTCCTCTTTGGAAAATAGCTCAAGCTCTGTCAGATTGGATGGAGAGTGTCTGTGAACAGCAATTTTCAAGTCTTACCACAGATTCTCAATTGGATTTAGGTCTGGACTTTGACTGGGTCATTCTAACACATGAATATGCTTTGATCTAAACCATTCCATTGTAGCGCTGGCTTTATGTTTAGGGTCACTGTCCTGCTGGAAGGTGAACCTCCACCCCAGTCTCAAGTCTCAAGCCTTTTGCAGACTCTAATATTCTTCATTCCATATCTATTAAAGAAACAAATATTAAAATATGAAATATTAAAGGAGTTGTAAAGGTAGAAGGTTTTTTATCTTAATGCACTTTATTCATTAGGCTAAAAAGCCTTCTGTTTGTAGCAACCTTCCTAGCACCCCCTAATACTTACCTGAGCCCCATATCTGTCCAGCGATGTCTATAAGTCCCTCAGCCATCCAGGACTCTCCCTCCTGATCGGCTGAGACACAGCAGTGGCGCAATTGGCTCCCGCGGCTGTCAATCAAAGTCAGTTATCCAAACAGGACAGAGAAGAGACACAGAGAGAGGCAGCTCAGCTCGGGTGCCCCCATAGCAAGCTGCTTGCTGGGGGGGCACTCAACAGGAGGGAGGGGCCAGGAGCAGTGAAGAGGGACCCGAGAAGAAGAGGATCCAGGCTGCTCTGTGCAAAACCAACTGCACAGAGGAGGTATTTTTTTTTTTTTAAAACAAGACTTTACAATAACTTTAAACAATTAATATTGTCATTGTAGTTTATGCATGCAATTTATTCAAAATGAACAAAGGCAATGCTGGAAAATAGGTGAGCGGATAAAAGCTCTAGCAATAAACAATAAACATGGAGTTCCCTACTGTATTCAATTTAAGATTAAAGTAAGATTGTGTGTCAGGAGAAATGCAATCTAAAAAAAAAAAATAATGCCTGAAAGATTATTAGCTATGAGATTAATTAACAATGCAAAACACAGAGCACACTGTGGAGAAGTAAATGTATAAAAGGGTATCAGATCAACTCGGTAAATAACAGATACTAATAATTTACTCTAAGTGGTAGATTATTTCCACTAAAATATATGATGGCTGATCTGACATTATCTGACGGGGATTTTCAAAGTAAACTATTACATCCAGACGTCATCTCTAAAAATGTGCAAGGAATCGAGGTGCAGTATGTAACAACTGTTTGTAGATAAATGAAAACATAGGCACAATATAGACTTGTTTTGTGTTTCCATAATGATGAAGGACTGTAGAAGTATAAGAAGTGTAGAATTCTATTTGCTTCAAAACCTCCTTCACCAACCAATCTACCCAGGTAATTGTCCATCATTGTACTGCAATTTGCAACTCAGCTCAACAAATGCCAAAGGAAGTTGTCAATAAACATTTACATTTATATTTTGAGTTTTCCTTGATTAGTGTCTTGTTATATTGAAAGGCAGAAGAGCCACGTAGTGCAGTAACATCTTTATTAGAATAGCACACACTAAGGATGGGTTCACAACTTATTTGAATTGGATGCGGCTTTCCCTGCATCCAATTCGCATGACAGGAGGGTGTGACCTACTCTCAATAGAGCCGGTTCACACATCTCCGGGGTGGCCAGGAGCACACTGCAGAAGAGTCCTGTGCGTCTTTAGCTCCGTTTCAGGTCCAAATTCAGGCAAAAGTGTGGACCTGATTCGCCACTAAATTGTGAACAGGGACGGCCTTGCCCCCTGCTGAGAGCCGCTCTGCATATAGTTAGTTAGAGGTTGCATTGGGAAATAAAACATTTAGCGAGTGTGTGTCTTAGGTTAGGTTAATTGTCTATCTCTGTCAAAAGTATGTTGAGGTTTGTTCTGATCTTCTAACTTACATATTGAGAGGTTAAGCTCAGTGACTAATTTTGTCCTTTTGTGCTTCTCCTGCGCCTCCAATTTTATTAGTGCTCCTCTGATGTATGCTTTGTGTACTGACCATAAAGAGTGAACATTGTCAACAGACCAAAAAAGTGGAGTTCCAACATTGGCAAAAATCCGGTGTGCATTCCAACATCCCTATATTTAATACAAAGGAGTACCCCCTTTGGAGAAACGGAACTTAATTTATTTATTTTTATTGCCCACAGACCCAGCAATACTATTAAAAAAGGAATCTAGTTCTGCTTTGATTTGTTGCTGGTGGTGGGGAGCATAAAGGATATTCGCCATACTTTAGTTGGATGAGAAGAATCTGTAACCTGAAGTTGAAAGGATATATGAGCATGGTCCGACTAGCTTATTGTATCAATATGTGAAAGTGGGGTTTGGAGCAGAGTATCTTGGTCCACCAGGAACAAATAAATTCTTGAGTAAACATGTAAAACCTAAAAATAGAAAGTATCATCTTTTTCCGACCTTTGAGTGCTTCTCCAGGCATCCTAAAGATTCTGCAGTTTTATCAGATTGTGAAGAGCACAGGAAGGTCGCCTTGTGTGGCTAGTGGAGTCTAAGGCTGTGTCTTGTACTTTGTTGATATACCGCAAAGAATGAGGCGACCCATATGCACCGCTTGCACTTTCTTCATAAGGGAATGCAGAAAAGCTTTTTTGCTTAGTGCTGGGCGAGTATAGCGACACTAATGTGTAAGGGCAATGATTGGTAAGGGCTTCAAGGATAATAAACAGTACCTGTCATTTTTAAAATAACTGCTTTCACTGGTCTCTGTGCTTCTTTCTTTTACTTTTTTTTCTACTTTCCCATATATAATAACAGTTGTATAGATGCTAATGCTATATATACATACAGTATATTCATTTTTTTGGTGTACTAGGTTTCTTGCCACACCCGACCAGCTGATCTCTCTCAATTGTGATGTCTGATGTTAGGTATCAATTGGAGGGTGGTGCTTGAGTTGCACTATATTTGTACTGCTTTTTTTTACTTGCAATTTGTGCTGTGAACAAGGCTTATCAGCCGATACCCATAAGACCATTTGTATCTTTTAAATATTTTTCATGTGTCAATAAAATGGATTAAGGACTATTGGAGTTGCCGGATCTATCTTCTGAATTTGTGAATTTACTGATGTAAGAGGGAACATCCGAGCCAAAGCACTCTTGAAGTTTCCTGCCTCACATCTGCCAAATGTTTACACTGCTTTGAGCGCTACAGACAGCAAAAAAGCAGGAAGGAAACGTATGATGTGAGACATTAGAGGGATTGGTTTTGCATATGTGCATCTCCTGAGCACAAAAAAGTCACACTTTTGGGAAAGAGCTTCTCTCCACATTATATATAATTTATACAGAATATTGAGGCCCTTTACATTCAAATAAGTGATTTTTAGGGATGCTTGGAGCAGCTCAGCACCTGTTTGCTGACAATAGACATAGGTTGTGCCCTGTCGCAATGTTATAGTATCAGAGAGTGTAATAGTCATAAGGATGTGGAACAGTAAAAAAGCTATCTGAGTAATATTCCAGACTATGTAGAAGAAGAAGAAATGCAGGTCAAACAAAGTAAACCAGTATGCAGTAAACTTTCCTGCAACAGGAACATCAAACAGCAATGTAAATTACTAAACAAAACAGAAAAGTAAAGTAGCACCCTGAAATAGGTGGGAGTGTGGAAGGAAAGGTGCCCGGTAGAAAGGGATCTAGTGTTGAGATCCAATAAAAGCCTCTAGTGTTCGCAAGGCATAGCAGGTGTCAGAACTTTATATGGTGTAGGACAGGGTCAAGTTTTGCCCACTGTAGACCAGTCTCCTGAGACAAGTCGAGGTGGCTGTGAAGAGGAAGAGTTGCAGTAGTTAAAGCCCATTGAGACGGAAGTTTGGAAGCACCTGAATGGCAGCGTAAGTATATGTGTGACTATAATGAGTTTTTGTTAGTTTAGTTGGAAAGCCCCACTTGTATGAGATTCCACTGTCATGCAGTTGGCTGGTCGGGAAGGGTAAAACTTTTGCACTGTTGTAAGGTTGACCCCGACATCTACATGGATTTGTAATTTTGAAAAGGGGTCTGGAAGTTTTCCCATTTTCCAAGCAGCAAGGCAGGTTCTTTCTTTTATATGGATTTTTTTTTGTTGCAATTACGTCTCTAGGAACGGAATCTGGTAGAGATGCAGATTTGGCCAATCTGTGTGCTCTGTCTATGACAAAATATTAGGTTTCTTTGAAGAGGGAGTAAGGCCTTCATGAGTTGTTGCAGGTACGGAATGAGCTCAGAATGTGTTATTGTCACAAACCATGAATCAGACTGAGACAGAAGTGCAGTTAAAATCACACTTGTTTAATAATAATAAGAGTAAAAGGTAAACCGAGCAACATAGTCAAATCATACCCAGAGTTTGGTAAGCGGAACGAATAGTCAGACAAGCCAAAACGTTCGGGAGCCAGAGATCAGCGTACTTCAGGACAGGCCAGGAAATCAGGAAACTGGAGAATCAGCGAAGTGGAACAGCAAGCAGGATCAGGAACCAGAAGGGATGTCAGCCAAGCAAATCTTCAAACAGGTACACAGGAGAGAATCTCTGGATGTGTTGACCAAGGCGAAGCCAGAGAGGAAGTGAACTGAACTGCTATGCATACTAGCTTATTATGCCTTTGTCTTGGAGGTTTTTTTTTGTTTGTTTTGTTTCTAGGGTTTACAACCACTTTAAGTAACCAGCAGGACTGACAAACAGGATATCATCATCAGGTGAGTCACTGTGGAAAAGATTGGAGCTGGCAATTAACCGACAGCTGAGCAGGCTGCTCTGAGAAGGAAGGGCTGAGCCTAGCCCTGACAGTTATGGACTCTGGAATGCCTCTAAGTTTTTTGTTCCTCCTTGGTCTGTCCTCAAGGTCCACAATTACATTTTTAGCCATTATATGTCAATAGTGTGCTCTCTCCTCTGCCTGGTCAATATGTGTCTGCAACTTAGACATGTTTCTCCAAAAATCAGGCTGTAGATCACTTTTTAGTGAAAAGAAGCATCTCTCTTATAGTCTGCACAGAGGTAGGCTTGTCTGAGGCAGGGAACTGAGCCAGTGGGTTAGTAGGTGTAATTTGTGAGGCTACAGGGGAGTCATCCTCTATAAAAGCAAGCTGCTTCTTACTCACCAGTCATTTAGAGAGGGATGATGCAGAAGGGGAAGCAGCTTGTCATTTCGGGGAGACCTTGTCCTCCCTCAGGGATGCTGGTGCTGTGATTTCAGGGCCCTGAGTATTGCAAATTCTGTCCTGAGTAGTGCATGCTCCATGCCACCCTCCTCTTCCCTGCCTTGATTTTGCTTGCACCTGGAAAAAAATCAGTAAGCCTTTTAAGCTGTGCTGATCCCGACTCCAGGCGGTGGATGTGCCCTTGGACATCGCTGCAGTCATTGGGAGGGTTCTGATAGAGCCCATGGTTTACTATGCTGAGGTGCCACTGTGCAGTACTAATCCTCACCAAAACTCTTGTATCATGCAACCATACATTCTCAAGCCAGCCCCCCCCCCACTTTACTTTTTTTATATTCCCTGTTAACTTTAGAATCAGAATAAAAATGCTAGACCATGGCATAGAGATGTACAGTACAAACACATAAACTATTGGGTCTGGTTGTTTTTAATTTTGCATGAATTGTCTATAAAATAAAATACAGAGCAATGTGACCATTTTTTGCTTATAGTACAGAATAAAGTAAATTGTTTAAAACTCAGCTGGATAGTAAAATTCTGTAAAAGGATATTTAAAAAAATAAATAATGAAAAAATGGCAGTTTATATATGTTGTTTTTGTTTTGCCATCCACCAGAATTGTGAGAAAATGAACATTATTTTTAATAGTATTATTACACAGGATTTATATGGCACCAATAGTTTGCTCAGCACTTTACAAAAGGAAGGTAGACAGTACAGTTACAATACAATTCAATACAAGTGGAATCAGAGAGCCCTGATTGTTAGAGGTTACAATCTCATTTCCTTTTTTAACTTAAATTATGTATTTTCATATTCTCTTACTAGGGGGGCTATCACAATAACATCACCTATATTGTAATACCAGGTTTTCTGAATATAAAAAGCATAAAAATTCTATTTTTCTTGGTGCTCTTATTCATATATTGTGTTACTATTTCTGGAAATCTTTGTATTGTGGTTTTATATCATCTGAGTAAAATACTTCAGTCTCCCATGTACCTCTTCATCACCCAACTATCATTGCTTGATATAATTCTGTCTTCAGATATTCTTCCCAATCTTCTTCACATCATCTTACATGATGGATGTACCATGTCTCTTGCTGGATGTATTGCCCAGTTCTTCTTCTTTGTACATGCTGAGGCCTCAGAGTGTTTTCTACTGACTGTGATGTCCTTTGACCGGTATTTGGCCATCTGTAAGCCCCTGCATTACAACTCTATCATGAACCAATCAATTTGCATTAAAGCAGTGATTATCGTTTGGTTAATGGGTTTTACAATTACATTGATTCAATCCATGTCTTTGTGCACTCTATACTACTGTGGACCAAACATCATTCATGACTTCTTTTGCGACTTTCAACCCATACTTGAGCTTTCCTGCTCTGATATTTCATGGATCCATATTCAGACCTATCTAGTAGGTTTTGTTTGTATGATAGCACCTTTTTCGATAATTGTCATATCATATATCTATATTGGTATAACCATCCTCAAAATTAAATCAATTACAGGACGAAAGAAAGCCTTCACCACCTGCAGCTCTCACTTGACCGTAGTGTGCATTTTTTATGGGGCGCTCATTGCTGTGTATTTGATTCCAATGAAAGGTCAACTAAAAATTCTGAACAAGGGCCTCTCTCTCTTTTACACTGTAATTACTCCACTGCTTAATCCGATCATATACACATTCAGGAACAAGGACTTTAAAAAAGCTATTGAGAAAAAAAAAATAAAAAAAATTGTATCTTAAATTCAAAATGCAAATGTGAAAGAAAAGTTAATATTATTTTTTTTTATTTTTTTTACTAATCAAGCAATCAGTGGTCTTTTTGCTGGATTTCCATATACTGTATGTACATAGATACATATATTGTGGGGGTTAGCTCAAGTGGGGATAACTTTCCCTGGGAAAAAGGCAGTCTAAAGGCAGGTCTTTTCCTAAAATTCAGACTTGTAGTCAGCTTTATTTAAAAGATTGCGCAGAAAAAAATAAAATAAAATAAACCCTTGCCATCCAGGCACTAAATAAACAGTGCAGGTTCCTGTGTCACAGGTGAAGGGATTTTCCCAGTCACCAAAAAAACTAACATTTTGCAAACCTTTTCCTTTCTCTTACTGAGCAATCTCCAAGTGTATCTCTCTCAGGTATTAGCTTCCCTAGGCCTAGGCCAGAAAAACCTTTTGCTTCAGCCATTCCTTATTTATACCATCTGCTGCTGGTCACTAGTGGAACGCAAAATCCACCTCTGAGCCCACACTCCCAAGGTAGCCCAGAAAACCTGGACCGGATTTCACCATAGATTCCTACATATGAAAGAATGCGAGATGATACATAGCATCCCTCAATCATCTTGCCTTTCATAATTTCATTATATACAGTATATACCGGTGTGTGTGTATATATATATATATATATACTATATTACCAAAAGTATTTTGACACCTGCCTTTACTTGCACATGAACTTTAATGGCATCCCTTTCTTAGTCTGTAGGGTTCAATATTGAGTTGGCCCACCCTTTGCAGATATAACAGCTTCAACTCTTCTTGGAAGACTGTCCAGAAGGTTTAGGAGTGTGTCTATGGGAATGTTTTACCATTCTTCAAGAAGGATTATGCTCTGTCACAGTACATGCTGGCATTCATGGTTCCCTCAATGAACTGTAGCTCCCCAGTGGCGCCAGCACTCTTGCAGCCCCAGATCATGACACTCCCACCACCATGCTTGACTGTAGGCAAGACACACTTGTCTTTGTACTCCTCCCCTGGTTGCTACCACACACGCTTGACACCATCTGAACCAAATAAGTTTATCTTGGTCTCATCAGACCACAGGACATGGTTCCAGTAATCCATGTTCTTAGTCTGTTTGTCTTCAGCAAACTGTTTGTGGACTTTCATGTGCATAATCTTCTGGTACGACAGCCATGCAGACCAATTTTAATGCAGTGTGCAGCGAATGGTCTGAGCACTGACAGGCTGACCCCCCACCCCTTCAACCTTTTCAGCAATGCTGGCAGCACTCATACGATTAATTCCAAAAGACAACCTCTGGATATGCCGCTGAGCACGTGCACTCAACTTCTTTGGTCGAACATGGCGAGGCCTGTTCTGAGTGGAACCTGTCCTGTTAAACATCTGTATGGTCTTGGCCACCGTGCTGCAGCTCAGTTTCAGGGTCTTGACAATCTTCTTATAGCCTAGGCCATCTTTATGTAGAGCAACAATTCTTTTTTCAGATTCAGAGGGTTCTTTGCCATGAGGTGCCATGTTGAACTTCAAGTGACCAGTATGAGAGAGTGAGAGCCAAATTTAACACACCTGCTCCCCATTCACACCTGAGACCTTGTAACACTAACAAGTCACATGACAATGGTAAAATTACTTATTGGGCCCAATTTGGACATTTTCACTTAGGGGTGTACTCACTTTTGTTGCCAGCGGTTTAGACATTAATGGGTGTGTGTTGAGTTATTTTGAGGGGACAGCAAATTTACACTGTTATACAAGCTGTACACTCTCTACTTTACATTGTAGCAAAGTGTCATTTCATCAGTGTTGTCACATGAAAAGATATAATAAAATATTAAAAAAATGTGAGGGGTGTACTCACTTTTGTGATAACTGTATATACACTATATTAGCAAAAATATTGGGACACCTGCCTTTACTTGCACATGAACTTTAATGGCATCCCAATGCTTTTGCAAAAAACAAATATACATATATACAGTATATACACTATATTACCAAAATTATTGCCTTTACACACACCTGAACTTTAATGGCATCCCAGTTATATGCCACATACACACGATCGGAAAATCCAACAAGAAAACCGTGGATTTTTTTCCGACGGAATGTTGGCTCAAACTTGTTTTGCATACACACGGTCACACCAAATTCCCACCGTCAAGAATGTGGTGACGTACAACACTACAACGAGCCGAGAAAAATTAAGTTCAATGATTCCGAGCATGCGTCAAATTGATTCCGAGCATGCATGTTTTTTTGTGCGTCGGAATTGCATACAGACAAATTTCCTGCAAGAAATTTTCTGGACGGAATAATTTGAGAACCAGCTCTCAAATTTTTCTTCCCGGAAATTCCTACAGAAAAATACACAGTCGGAATTTCCGACCAAAAGCTCACATCAGACTTTTCTTGTCGGAATTTCTGATTGTGTGTACGCAGCATAAGTCCGTAGGGTTCAATATTGAGTTGGCCCACCCTTTTCAGCTATAACAGCTTCAACTCTTCCGGGAAGGCTGTCCACAAGGTTTAGAAGTGTGTCTATGGGAATGTTTGACCATTCTTCCTGAATTGCATTTGTGAGCTCATGCACTTCTGGAGGAATGGTCAAACATTCCCATAGACACACTCCTAAACCTTGTGGACAGCCTTCCCAGAAGAGTTGAAGTCTGCAAAGGGTGGGCCAACCCAATATAGAACCCTGTGGACTAAGACTGGGATGCCATTAAAGTTCATGTGTGTGTAAAGGCAGGTGACCCAATACTTTTGGTAATATAGTGTGTATATATATATATATATATATATTGCAAAAGCATTTCTTTGGCAGAATGGCTCATTGTTGCTGACATATACACTCTGTCATATTCTTGGTGTCAGAAATATACAAAGGTGTTGCACATTGAATAGTAGACATGTGCACACTGAAATATTTTGTTTCGGAATTTCTTTTTCGTCCGAAAAATAAAATTATTTAGTTACTTCTGAAATTTGTTTTTATTTATTTTTTTTGGTAAAAAATGCATTAGTCCGAAAATCCAAATTAATTAAGGTTGAATCTGTCATTGAAGGCTTATGGTGTCCGTCAAATGTTCTAAGAAGATTCGACGAAACAGCTAAACTGTACAACGCCGCAATCATACATTTCCGGTCTAATGCTCCGCCCACAAGCTATAGTAGAATTCTAATGTTGTATGACTAGTAATAATTATATTTATTAATTATTATTACTAGTCAGCCAACATTAGAATTCTTCTATAGCCTATGGGCGGAGCATTTGACCATAGATGTCCGCTCGCGGCGATCGTATGTTTTTAGCTGCTTCATCTAATATTCATGTCTCTATATCTTTTCTGCTCTCTGTCAAATCTTTTCTTCTCTCTGTCGAATCATTTCTTCTCTTTGTCGAATCTTTTCTTCTCTCTATGTCGACTCTTTTCTCTCTATGTCGAATCTTCATGTCTCTATAATGTAAAATCTTTTCTCTCTGTCGAATAATCCTGGACTAATAGAGTTAGGTTAGCCACATTCAACCGCTGATTTGATAGACACAGATCGCTATTGTCACCGTCATGACGAATCTTTTATCTATATCGAACTGTTGTCGAAATGAAAATAAAGCATTTTTTATGCCAGATCTTTCGGATTTCGGACTCTGCACATTCGTTATCGTTTGTTAAAACGAACGCCAAAATCCCAGAAATTCGGACGAAAATGGATTCGGACGAAAACGAATGCACATGTCTATTGAATAGCATGGATAAAAGTGTGAATTGTTGTGAAATCACTGTGGTAGAGATGTCAAAACCACATTATGGGAATATAGGATGGAATTATGTAGGTAGAACAGGGAGGTTCCACAATTTTAACAACTCCCATACTGTGTACAATCATCATCTGCCTTGACACATTTTATAATGACTGGTTTAAGGTACCTGTGCTGGGATATGTTCATATTATTCATCAAAACTTTGGAAATGTCTTAGTGAAGCTACAAAACATCTACAACGTTACAGAAACAAGTCCAGTTAAAAGTGACTAACTACTACAAGCTGTACCATGACCTGGATTAATAAGAACCTTCACAGACAATGTTGATGGTACTAACAAACTTATAACCCATAGCAAAAATCCTACATTCCATATCTACAGTATATAAGAAATATAAATAAAAAAATATGATAAAGTAAACAAATTGTAGTTCGTAAATACAATTTATTTAAAATGTGCAGAGGCAAAAGTGGAAAATTGGTGAATGGATAGACGCTGTAACAATAAACACGGAGTTCATTACTGCGTTCAATTTAAGATTAATAAAGGGTGTGTGTCAGGAGAAATACAGTCTAAAAAAGTATTCCTAAAAGGTTATTATTAGCTATCAGATTAATTATCAATGCAAAATACAGAGTCCACCAAGGAGAAGTAAATGTATAAAAGGGTTTCAAATCAACTCAGTAAATAACAGATACTAATACTTTACTCTAAGTGGTAGATTATTTCCATTAAACTATACAATAGCTGATCTGACATTGCTTGCTATGAGATTTTCAAAGCAAACTATTACATCCAGGCGTCATCTCTAAAAATGTGCATGAAATTAAGGTGCAGTATGTAACAATTGTTTAAATAATAATGAAAGCATAGACTTATTGTTTTGTGTTTTCATACAGATAAAGAACTGTAGAAGTATAAGATGTATAGCATTATATATGTTTTAGAGCTTCTCTCCACATCCCAATTTAACCAGATATTTTCCAATTATAACAAACAAAAACAGATTGTATTATACATTTGGAATTTGAGCTTTCCTGGTTCCGTGTATTGTGATAATATTCCTCACATTTTGTACCTGCAAGACCATTACTTGCCAATGTCTAATCATCTAACTTCATGACTATGTGCTGTTTTTTCGTCGTCCCTTTGAATCAAATTTCATGTGTTTTTGTATTTATTGTCCTTATTTATGCTCAATAATAAAAACTAACAATTTAAATGTATGTTTAAGTTGTAGTCAAGTAAATATGAAATATTGCACATGAATACTTTATATTTATTAATTGTCAACTGAAGTTTCTTTTTAAATCAGCAAAATGCTTCCCAGGCGTATAAAAAAATAAATGGGTGTTTCAAGTGTTGGTTGGCTTCCTTTGAAAAGAAGACACAGGCTATATCGAAAAGCCTATCCCTTGCTAGCATGCTGCAGAGAAGGACACCGGCTCTCTGTGTGGATACAGTAGTCTCTCCTCAGAGGTCTAACATGACCTTTAGCTCCACATTCAGCAAAACTCATGATTCTTGCTGGCTAAAACCTACTAGCTCTGACTATCAGGGGTTGTATCAGACCTCTGCAGGTAGATCATAGATTCCAAGTAGAGAGCAAGGATCTACCGTATGCTGGCAAGGGGCAAGCTTTGCTTCTTTGGGATTTCTAAAGAAAATGAACAATAAGATTTGCATATACTTTTTTTTTTTTCATTTCAAAATTTATTGAAATTGGCATGAATATTATTACAATAGGATGGTAGGTGTCAAATAACAAACAAGAATAAAATAAAATAAAACATATAGACTGTGGCCATCAATGCTCTTACACTTCAAATATAAGTTCAAGCAGCATATTCATGAGAAACAATTTCATTTGTAAAACAGAACAACGGTATTGGAAGGGTGTTCATCAAGATCAAGAAAGAATTAACTTCTCTTAT
Organism: Rana muscosa; assembly: GCA_029206835.1. Classification (NCBI taxonomy): domain Eukaryota; kingdom Metazoa; phylum Chordata; class Amphibia; order Anura; family Ranidae; genus Rana; species Rana muscosa. Next base: position 359,772,063 of record CM055118.1, on the reverse strand, counting down.
ACAAAACGTGCTAGTTTTTGGTAGCGTACTCCTTAGCATATCAAGTAGACCAAGAGAACCATTTCTCTTGGGCTGCACATAGGTGGCTTTTGCTTGAAGCAAACATGTATTCATATGTGATATGCGATTGAGTAAGGGCAACTACTTCAGAGTATGAAGGACAGGTAGAAGAGAGCTAGTTGCGGGTGATGACTAGTCTAGTAGATAACAGTATATTAATAACTATACATCTGAGTGAGGGAGGGAATTTGTCAATACCTAAGTTTAAGATGGCTAGTTCAGGAGAAGGGTTAATTTGAGTGTGAATATGTTTCTGCATTAATCAAAAGATGGCAGACCAATAATCTGATTTTGAAGGACCAAAGTATGTGCATGACGGTGCCATGGGATTTGCAGCCTCTCTAGCGAAGAAGTGATAAAGAAGAGTCTACCGCATGTAGTATGTGGGGTGTTCTGTACCAGCAGAAGGTAATTTTGTAAGACAGTTTCCAAAGATTGCAGATTTAGAACCCTTAAATGGGACATTTAATGCATCTAACCATTGAGCTTCTGTACGGGAGGTTTCTAGTTCACGTTCCCGTTTAATCTGGGAGTTGGATTTGTTGAAAGTTAGTTTGTCTTGTAAAAACTGATAACAGAGAGATATGCCTTTTATGTGATAGTCTCCAGAATTTCCATGCTAGCTTGGGTATGTGTCAGAATATATTAGGGGAATGTATAAGGCAATGCCTGGTTCTGATGTACTGGAAATAGTCATTAGAATGTTGATTAAATTCCTTTTGCGGTGTTGGGAAGGGCTTAAACACCCCAGAGGCGTATAAGTCTGACACTTGTGTAATGCCTTTCCCTTCCCAAGATGGAGTATTGATGTTGGGAGTTATTCTAAATATATATATATATTTTTAAAATATATTTATTTGGTTTTGAAAAGGAAACAAGTACATCAATAGCATGCGGTCATAGACACTTTGATAGTAATACCAAGATAGGTAATGGTGTAAATATAAACATAGTAACGAGTACATTTTTTACTAATACAATAACATGTTCCAAGTATAGTAAATACAAAGAAAGGGAATAAAGGTTCATAGAGAATACCGATATGAATATAAAGGGCAAGGCACTAGCGGTTATTTATCAGAGAAGGATGTATGTGTCAGGTTTAGGCATACATTGGAGTCATTTGGGTACGTCAGTTAGGTTTGAAGTACTGAGAACCTATGTAAGGCACCATAGGGACCAAGGTTTCCGAATAAGATCAAAGGAACGGAATGTTTTGTGTTGTAGGGCAAGATATTTCTCCCATAGGAAATGCTGGTGGGTGGTGTTAATAATTTTGGATGGGTTAGGGGACAGGTCTTGTTTCCAGTGTGGGAGTTATTATATTGATGATGGATAAAGGGAACGGTAATTGTAATAGAGAGGTACCCTGTGGTGTTTTGAACACCAGATGGGACAATGCTGAAAAAGAGGCCAGTAAAGTGGGTGATAGAAGTTTGCCTTTATTGTGTATCTGAAGGGTGCTAATAAGCCAGTCATAAACATTTTCACCAGGGATTTGGGGGGCTTTTAACTCCTTCCATATATTATGTGAGTGGGGCAGAAGCCATGGTTTGAGTTGTGCCAGTAATGAGGCATAATAGTAATCCTTGAGGTCAGCATAGCCCAAGCCTACTGATTTGTGTTTGATAAGCTTGATGTGGGGACATCTTGCATGTTTACCTTGCCATATAAAGTGGCCTAGTGATGCCTCAAATTTCCTGAAATAAGATGTAGGTATTGGGATAGGTAGGGACCTATAAAGTTACAATAATTGTGTGAGTTTAAGCATCCTGAAGGCAGCTAGTCTGCCCAGCCAGGAGAGAGTAAATTTGGAGATATGTGATAAATCTGAATGTAAGGACTTTAAAGGGGTTGTAAACCTTCGTGTTTTTTCACCTTAATGCATCCTATACATTAAGGTGAAAAAACACCTTGCAGTCACCGCCCCCCCCCAAGCCCCCGTTTTACTTACCTGAGCCCCGAATTTCCGAGGGCGTGTCGTTCTCACCATGCATGATTGGCTCTTCATTGCATAGATTGATAGCAGCACAGCCATTGGCTCCCACTGCTGTCAATCAAATCCAATGATGCGGCTGCCGGGGGACGTGGCCAAATCATACAATCGATGGCTATGGACGCTGATTGTATGGGACGGGAGCGCGCCCGCAAGGTAACCCCCTCGAGAGAGAGAGCTTCCCAGAGCTGCGAGAGCCGCCGTGGGACCCCAGAAGAGGATGATCAGGGCCACTCTGTGCAAAACAAACTGCACAGTGGAGGTAAGCATGATATGTTTGTTATTTAAAAAAATAAAAATAAAAGCTTTAGTGTCACTTTAACCACTTAAGCCCCGGACCATTTCGCTGGCCAAAGACCAGGCGACTTTTTGCGATTCAGCACTGCGTCGCTTTAACTGACAATTGCGCAATCCTGCGACGTGGCTCCCAAACAAAATTTATGTCCTTTTTTCCCCACAAAGAGTGATTTCTTTTGGTGGTATTTGATCACCTCTGCGGTTTTTATTTTTTGCGCTATAAACAAAAATAGAGCGACAATTTTAAAAAAAAAACAATATTTTTTTACTTTTTGCTATAATAAATATCCCCAAAAAATATATAATTTTTTTTTTTCCTCAGTTTAGGCCGATACGTCTTCTTCTACATATTTTTGGTAAAAGAATCGCAATAAGCGTTTATCGATTGGTTTGCGCAAAGGTTATAGCGTCTACAAAATAGGGGACAGTTTTATGGCATTCTTATTAATATTTTGTTTTTACTAGTAATGGTGGCGATCATTGATTTTTATCGTGACTGCGACATTATGGCGGACACATCGGACACTTTTGACACCATTTTGGGACCATTGTCGTATTTACAGCGATCAGTGCTATAAAAATGCACTGATTACTGTAAAAATGACACTGGCAGTGAAGGGGTTAACATGTAGGGGGTGCTGAAGGGGTTAAGTGTGACCTAGGGAGTGCTTCTAACTGTTAGGTGGCGTGGCTTGCTGTGACATGTCACTGATCACTGTTCCCGATGACAGGGAACAGACGATCAGTGACATGTCACTAGGCAGAACGGGGAGATGTTGTGTTTACACTAACATCTCCCCGTTCTTCAGCTCCGTGACACATTCGCGGGACACCGTCGGACATTGAGTCTGCGCGTCCCGCGGGCACGGTCACGGAGCTCGTGGCAGGGTCGCAAGTGTGCCGCCGGCGGCGCCCGCGGGACCACGCGGCGGTAATTTAAAGGGGACGTATATATACGCCCATTTGCCTGTCCGTGCCATTCTGTCAAAGTAAATGTTCGTGCAGTGGTCAGCAAAGCGGTTAAGAAAGAAATAAAAAATTTCTGAAGTAGGAATTTGGAATTAGCTGTGATTTTCACTCCTAAGTACTTTATGGAGTGTTGTGCCCAGGCATAGGGAAAGCGGTCAATGAGGCTGGATTGGATATCTGACGGTATATTGAGGCCTGATATGTAAGATTTGGAATTGTTCATCTTATAGTATAAAATCAAACTAAACTCCCTTAATATTGATTGTACCTTATTTAAGGAAGAGGTTGGTGTGTTTAACATAAAAATTACATCATAGGCAAACATAATAATTTTGTGTTTTCTGCAACCAATTGTGAACACACAGATGTTTGAATGAAAGCACATTTTTTGAGCCAAAGGTTTATAAGAAGATTAAAAATAAGAGGAGATAAGGGACATTTGATATGGGAAAGGGTATAGAAAGCATTACAGAACAGTCAATTTGGGCTGATGGTTTAGTATTAAGTGTCATCATTCTGGATTTGATAGGGTCTTAAAATTCAAATTTCCGCAGCATCAGCTCTAAATAGGACCAGTAAACCCTATCAAATGCCTTCTCTGCGTCCAAGCAGAGGAGCAGAGAAGGCATTTTCTGGTGATTTGCAAGATGGACATATTGATTAAACGTTTTGTGGCATCCACTGTTTGCCTCCCCTTAGTGAATCCCCATGATCTGGGTGAATAAGAGTGGGTAGTATATATATTATCCTTGTACAGTATTTAACCCTTAACAAACAATATTAATGAAAAGTGAGATAAATAGTGGCGCTGTGTGTGTATGTAAAACGTGATGGTGACTGCGCTGTAGTGTGTAAAAATAGAATGATGGAAAGGGAGAGAAATTAAGCTCGGAGGGAATGTGGCAAGGAAGGGTAGGGTGTGGAGGTGTGGAGAGGAGGGGGAAGGGGAGGGGAAGAGGGAGAGACTGGGAGACGAAGTGGGTGAGTAATAAGCTAGTACTGGGCTAACTAGCAGTGATGTGCAATGTGCACAGTGACACAAATGAAAATACACTAATAAAAGACTGATCAATGATAATCAGAAAAAAATGTAACACAGTGAATAATAGACAAAAATGTGACATATAAAACCAGTATCCAAATGATCGAGGTATGCTACACGTGATAAAGATAAACCACTTAGACATAATAATAATCCACAAACAAATCCATGAATGGGAAAAGTGAAATGGATGGGATGAATGAAAACACACACTCAGTGAATGAATGAACTGTACTAATAAGGAGAGGCAGTCCCAAATAAGTCCTGGTGATGACTTCCCAATCCTTCCAAAATAACTATATGGTATATGAATAAATCATATGTGGATAAAGTCCCGTCACCAATGAAGTGCTAGAAAAGAATCCTGTGGCATCCACCCTGTGATCACACCTGGCTTACCTCCCTATTGGAAGGGGGGACAGTATACAGCAATTCTCTGTAGTGAAGGGGGGTATCACGTCCTTATGGCCTGATCTTTATGGCACCGTTACTCATTGGAGTATATAAGAGAAAACAAAAACAGAGAGTACATCAATAGCGCAACTCTGTGAGTGCAGCAAGAGGAGTGGCTGATGCATATATTCACACACTCACTTGTGATGGAGTGAGCATGGACCTCAATCCAAACGAGCGCCGAGCTCGTGCCAATGGGAAAGAGTGTGACATCTATGGTGCATCCGATGCAACCCTCAGGAGGCAAGTGTCAGCAGCGGCAATCACAGAGTTGGAATGTAGAGGAAACAAAGGACGGAGAAATAGTGTGGGTCTGAAACCGCTAAACGTTTATTAAAACTAAAGTAAAAAACTCACATTTGGAAGTAAAAACCGGGTATTGAATCCTTACGAGCAGCGAGCTCGTCTCCTCTCGGATCTGCTGGCAGTGTGTCTGTGCTACGTCCTGACGCGTGTCGTCATATCACATGGCTGTGTGTATGAACACTTTAAATTATTATGTGCCCAAACCTAAACCTTAAATACATATAAACAATTTAAAATATATCTGCATATAAATAAATACCCAGTGACAAGTGAAATCACAATTGATTTGAAATCAAAAATAACCTATAACAGTCCATAAAATGTTCCAGTGTAGTGTTTGAAGTGTAGTCTCTTCCTAATTCTTCCACCACACCAAAGTGCAAGTGACTCCACTCCCCTCAGCAAACGCACTCACCAGATATATTTGCCTAGCACTCTCGTGTCAGGCTAAATAACTTTTACACCAAACTGAAAGGGTGAAACGACTATCCGGTCCAAGGATATGTGTATCAAGGATCTCTCCACATGTAAATGAAAAAGGTGCTCCAATAGTGTAATAATGTCAAGTTAGTTTATTTTAAAACACAAAGAAAACTTCAACCTATACACTCACATTCCAAACTTCAAAAGCCAGCAAAATAAAAATCACAGCAAATCTTTGAACAATGGCACAATGGTGCACTGCGGTCATGGAGGACCCGAAATATGCGCTTGGTATCTCTCTGTCACCCGCTCCACATTGTCAGATTCGACTATCGTATCACCACTTCCTAGTTAGGCGTCACACGTCAGTGATGATGATTGCTGCACAGCCACACCCCCGACATGTTTCGTCACTTGGACTTATTCATGGGATCCTAACCAGGAAGTGGTGATATGATAGTTAAATCTGATACTGTGGAGCGGGTGAGAGAGAGATACCGAGCGAATACTTCGGGTCCGCCAAGACCGCAGTGCACCATTGTGCCATTGTTCAAAGATTTGCTGTGATTTTTATCTTGCTGGCTTTTGAAGTTTGGAATGTGAGTGTATAGGTTGAAGTTTTCTTTGTGTTTTAAAATAAACTGGCTTGACGTTATTACGCTATTGGAGCATCTTTTTCATTTACATGTGGAGAGATCCTTGATACACATGGTTAGACCGGATAGTCGTTTCACCCTTTCAGTTTGGTGTAAAAGTTATTTAGCCTGACACGAGAGTGCTAGGCAAATATATCTGTTGAGTGTGTTTGCTGAGGGGAGAGGAGTCACTTGCACTTTGGTGTGGTAGAAGAATTAGGAAGAGACTACACTTCAAACACTACACTGGAACACTTTATGGACTGCTATAGTTTATTTTTGATTTCAAATCAATCGTGATTTCACTTGTCACTGGGTTTTTATTTATATGCAGATATATTTAAAAAAAAATATATGTATTTAAGGTTTAGGTTTGGGCACATAATAATTTAAAGTGTTCATATACACAGCGCCACTATTTATCTCAGTTTTCATTAATATTGTTTGTTAAGAGTTAAATACTGTGCACGTTTCATATCTTTATGAGTGGCAGCTCAGCTAGATGTTAGGCTTTTAGGTGCAGTGGGCTGTGTATTACCAACAGTTTTGTGTGATATTTATTATTCTATCTGCTATAACCTTTGCATAGAGTTTTAGGTCGTGATTCAATATAGGACAGAAGTTTTGGGGGGGTTCTTTTCCAGGATTTGGTAAGGTGATTATTAAAGCTTTTAATATATCATCAGGGAAAGAGGAAGAGAATGCAGCAGCAGCACCATTGAACAGTGAAGCAAGAAGTTCCACTAGAATGGGTGTGAATTGTTTGTAGTTGTCAGCAACAAAGCCATCAGTACCTGGTGCTTTGTTATTGGGAAGAGATTTAATAGCTTTATCTATCTCTTTGGTTGTAAATTGGAAATGTAGGATTTCTTTATCGTGAATCAGTTAGATTAGGTTATTGAATGGATTGCAGAAAATACACTATGGTAGATGGAGTTGCTTGGTTTTGGGGTCATTCTTCAGATTGTATAAGGAGTTATAGTATTCGCTAAACACTTTTGCTATATCCTGGGGGTTGATCAGCTTTTCCTTAATAAATGCATGCTACAGGTAAGGGATGGCCGTTTTAGTACATTGGCCTTTAATATGTTTGGATAAAAGATAGCCTGCTTTGTTGCTGTTGGCGTACAAGATATATTTAAAACACTTGTGATTGTACTCAAATTTGTCTAACAAGAGAGACTGGAGTTTTAAAAGGAGGTGGTCTAGTCTGTTTTTCAGATGGTCAGTTGCTTGTTTTTTTTTTCTTTAAATCAAGATCCTGGATTTATTTTAAAAGACTGTCAATGCACTGCAATCTTTTTCTCTTTGCCCTGGAACCCTGTTGAAATAGGGTGCCACGCATATAGGCCTTGTGTGCTGCCTATAGCGTAGCAAGGTTGGAAACTGAGTCTTTGTTAGTGTGAAAAAATACTTCCAGATGATCCCTCATAATGGTACTGTAAGGGGAGGCTTGTAAAACATGGGTGTTCATATGCCATGAGAAGGTAGGTGAGGAAAGAGGAGAGTGAAAGTGATGCTCACAGGAGAATGGACCGACCATATGATCGAATGAATGTGGGAGGTGGATATTTTTTGGGGGTCCATTGGTCAGTTAACAAGTCAATTCTTGAATATGAGTTTTGACAGGGGGAAAATAAGGTATAATCATGATCTGTAGCATGTTGACATCTCCAAACATCTTGTAGTTGGTGCTCCTTCATGAAAGAGTTTAGGGAGAGATTAAGACATCTCGCTGAAGTGTCCATATTGATGTTCGAGGTTATCTCCACACCAAAGAAGAGCCTCTTTTTGAACAGCATCTATTTTTCTCTTTTTCTCTTTGCAAGAAACAAAGTAGGTCGACATTGGGTGCCTATACAGTACGTTGACAAGTGTAAATACAGAGTTGTTGAGAGAGCACACAAGGATGATAAAACGTCCAGCTGGATTTAGAGTACTCTGATGCAATTGGAATGGGAGAGTAGATTTATTTGCTAATAGTACCCCCTCTTTTGTAAAGATGTGCGGGAACTAGCTATTAGAGCAGAGTGGCAGTGGCAGAGAGGGGGCTTTAAAGTGTATGTCCTGCACACATAGAACATCACATTGGGACTCAATAGCTAATTTTTTGTGGTAGGATACTGATGCAGTTGTAGTTGAACAGATAATTGATAAAAGAATGGTGTGCGTGTTATTCAGATTGGACGGGCTGCTTTCCGATATGTCAGAGAGAACAGAGTTTGGTATGCGTAGAATGGTATTAACAGACATTAGATATTCAGCATGAAGGTAAGCCAGAGATGTGTATGAGCGTGCAAAAAACAAAGAGCAAAGGACTGAGAAAACAATCAAGTCACCAAAAAGAAACAGACTGTGTGACCAGAAAAACTCAAATAGAACAAACAATGAACCAAGCGGTTGGAATACCGATTCAACAATTGAGTGCTATGCGCTAACTTGGATATGCAATAGGCAGAAAGTTTCCAACAAAAAAACAGAGACAATGCCAAAATACCACCCATGATATAAAGGCAGTTATGGGCCAGGAACCTCATTTAGTGTTTGTGTTGATAATGGGTGCGCTGAGGAAGTTGGTTATCCGGAGGCTAAATTTGAGTTCTGCGATTTTCCAGAGTCGGGTCTGGAGCTTCAGGGATTATACCCCAAGAATGAAGACGTTACATGCTGTCTGCCAGGGTAGACACTGTATACTTTATGTCATTGTAGGTGATCAGCAGCTTTGCTGGTTTATTACATTGACAGACAATGGTATGGTTTCTGAATGCTTTGGTGACCACATTCAGCTCCCTTCATGATTGAAAGATGTCTAGATTTCTGCATTAGTTGTTTTTTAACGTGGTAAAAGTGTATGCGCAGGATCACATCTCTTGGGCTAGTACCAGGTAGAAAATATGGCCATGACAGGTGGTGGATGCAATCTATTACTAGTAGGGTTGAGCGAACCCAAACTGTAAATTTACTGTATGTTCGGGTTCGGGTTCGGTGTTCGGCAATGTAATGGTGCAATCAACATTCGTTTAACTCGTGTGCCCTTAGAAGCCATCACAGCCATGCCTACTAATGGCATGGCTGTGATTGGCCAGTGAAGCATATGACCCAGCCTCTATATAAGCTAGTGCCACATAGCACAGCGCGTCACTCTGCTTCAGATAGTGTATGGAAAGGTTACTGCTGCTGCTGCTTTGAGGGAGAGAATTAGATAGGAGTCCTGATTCAGAAATCAAATTACTCAGCGATCTACCTTACTTTTGTTGTGTGGGTGCAGTGCACAATCTTTTTATCCTGCCCTGAGCCCAATGCCAGAGAAAAGATAACTTTTATCCATCTGTTAGTTAGGTTGGCGTCGGCGGGCATTTTATGCAAACTCAGTGCACCAGCACTGCATATGTTACTGTGAGATACACACTTTAGATACTGTTCTCCTATTCTACTATTCAAAAACATTTTTTAGGGCAACATTTTTTTTTTGGGTGCGTTTTCTTCATATCTGTACGTGTGAGATACACACTTTAGATACTGTTCTCCTATTCTGTTATTCAAAAAAATACTATATTAGGGCAAAAAAAAAATTGGTGCGTTTTATGCCCTAAAAAAATGTTTTGGTGCATTTTCTGCATATCTGTACGTGTGAGATACACACTTTAGATACTGTTCTCCTATTCTGCAATTCAAAAAAAAAAAAATTTAGGGCAAAAAAATAAATTTTGGTGCGTTTTCTGCCCCAAATTTTTTTTTGGGTGCATTTTCTGCATATCTGTATGTGTGAGATACACACTTTAAATACTGTTCTCCTATTCTGTTATTCCGAAAAAAAATTTAGGGCAAAAAAAAAATGTTTTGGCCGCGTTTTCTGCCCAGAATTTTTTTTTGGTTCATTTTCTGCTTATCTGTACATGTGAGATACACACTTTAGATACTGTTCTCCTATTCTGCTATTCAAAAAAAGAATAATTTAGGGCAAAAAAAAATTTTGGTGCGTTTTCTGCCCAAAAATTTTTTGGGGTGCATTTTTTGCATATCTGCATGTGTGAGATACACATTTTAGATACTGTTCTCCTATTCTGCTATTCCCAAAAATAATAATTTAGGGCAAAAAAAAAAATTTTGGTGCGTTTTCTGCCCAAAAATTTTTTTGGGGTGCATTTTCTGCATATCTGTACATGTGAGATACACACTTTAGATACTGTTCTCCTATTCTGCTATTCAAAAAAAAATTAAGGCAAAAAAAAAATATTTTAGTGCGTTTTCTGCATATCTGTACCTGTGAGATACACCCTTTAGATACTGTTGCTCTATTCTGCTATTCAAAAAACAAGATCCTAAATTTCAGAAATATGAGGAGAACGTAAAATAAGGGACGTGGCCCCGGTCGTGGTGCTTCTGGTGGAGCTCCTGTTGCAGGGAGAGGACGTGGTCGATCTGTGCCAGCTATTGAAACACCATCCTCAGGTGCGAGTAGGCGACAGAGCATGCAGCGGTATTTGGTCGGGCCTAATGCGGCTCTACGAATGTTGAGGCCAGGACAAGTACAGGCGATAGTAGATTGGGTTGCTGACAGTGCCTCCAGTTACTTCACATTGTCTCCCACCCAGTCTACTGCTGAAGATCAGAGTTGGCACCTGCAGCCGGTGTCCATCAGTCTTTCACCTCACCCCCTTGCAAATCAGCCAAGCAGTCTGAGCCTCAAGTCATGCAGCAGTCTCTTCTGCTTTTTGATGACTCTGTTAGCAGGGTTTCCCAGGGCCATCCACCTAGCCCTGCCCCAGTAGTGGAAGAGATTGAGTGCACCAATGCCCAACCACTTATGTTTCAAGATGAGTACATGGGAGGACCATCGCAGCACGTCTCGGATGATGAAGAAACACAGGTGCCAACTGCTGCTGCTTTCGCAATTGTGCAGACCGACAAGGAGGGCAGGGGTGAAGACTGGGTGGAAGATGATGTGGAGGACGATCAGGTCCTCGACCCCACATGGAATCAACGTGATGCAGGTGACCTGTGTAGTTCGGAGGAAGAGGCGGTGGTCGCACAGAGCTACCAGCACAGCAGAAGAGGGAGCAGGGTGCAAAAGCGGAGCGTCCGTCCCCTAGACAGTACGCCTGCTACTGCCCAACGCAGCAAGGGACAGAGCACACCAAAGCCATTTCCAAGGAGTTCCCTAGCGTGGCAGTTCTTCAGACAATGTGCTGATGACAAGACACGAGTGGTTTGCACACTGTGCAATCAGAGCCTGAAGCGAGGCATAAACGTTCTCAACCTAAGCACAACCTGCATGACCAGGCATCTAAGTGAAAAGCACGAGCTAGACACCTCAAAAACGAAGAAAGGTCTGTGGCTCCTCCTGCTTCCTCTTGTTCTGCAGTCTCGGCCTCTTCATCCACCTCTGTAGTGACAGTGGCACCTGCCACCCCGCAAACAGGATCTGCCAGCAACACTACCACCTGGATCACCAACCATCTCCACAATGTCCCATGGAAGCGTTCAGCTCTCTATCTCCCAAACACTGGAGCGGAAGAGGAAGTACCCCCCTACCCACCCGCGATCCCTGGCCCTGAATGCCAGCATTTCAAAATTCCTGGCCTTTGAAATGCTGTCATTCCGTCTGGTGAAGACGCAGCGTTTTAAAAGCCTGATGGCATTGGCTGTCCCACAATACGTTGTGCCCAGCCGCCACTACTTTTTCAGGCGAGCCATCCCTTCCCTGCACAACCAAGTGGGGGTCAAAATCAGGTGTGCACTGCGCAACACCATCTGTGGCAAGGTCCACCTAACTACGGATACATGGACCAGTAAGCACGGTCAGGGACGTTCTCCCTAACAGCACACTGGGTAAATGCAGTGGCGGCTGGGTCTGAGGCGGATAGCAGTTTGGCGCATGTCCTTCCACCACGAGGATTGCAGGGCGATTCAGTTTGTCTCCTGTTGCTAACTCCTCCTACTCCACTTCCTCATCCTCTACTGTCTCCTCATCCGGTCAGCGTAACACCTTCACTGCCAACTTCAGCACAGCCATGGGTAAACAACAGCAGGCAGTTTTAAAACTTTCCTGTTTGGGGGAAAAACCCCACACCGCGCAGGAGTTGTGGAGGGACATGGAACAACAGACTGATGAGTGGTTGGTGGCAGTGAGCTTCAAGCCCGGCCTGGTGGTGTGCGGTAATGGGCGAAATCTCATAGCAGCTCTGGGCCTAGCTGGTTTGACGCACATCCCTTGCCTGGCGCATTTGCTGAATTTGGTGGTGCAGAGGTTCCTTAAAAATGACCCTGATATGCCAGAGCTGCTGCAGAAAGTGCCATCTGTGCGCACTTTCGGCGTTCTCACCCTGCTGCTGCTCGCCTGTCAGCACTGCAGCGTAACTTCGACCTTCCCGCTCACCGCCTTATATGTGACGTGCCCACAAGGTGGAACTCCACCTTGCACATGCTGGTCAGACTGTGCGAGCAGCAGCAAGCGATAGTGGAGTTTCAGCTGCAGCACGCACGCGTGAGTCGCTCTGTGGAACAGCACCACTTCACCACCAATAACTGGGCCTCCATGCGAGACCTGTGTGCCTTGTTGTGCTGTTTCGAATACTCCACCAACATGGCCAGTGCCGATGACGCCGTTACTATACCAGTTCTATGCCTCCTTGAAAAAACGCTTCGGGCGATGATGGAAGAGGATGTGGCACAGGAGGAGGAGGAGGTGGAGGAGGAGGAAGAGGGATCACTTCCAAGGCTTTCAGGGCAGTCATTCACAAGTGGCTCCGAGGGTGGGTTCCTGCACCAACAAATGCCAAATACACAATTGTACAGCAAGGGCACCGTTCTGGAGGATCACGAGGTGGAGGAGGAGGAGGAGGAGATGGAGGAGGAGGAACCATGTTCACAGCAGGGTGGCACCCAGACCAGCTCATTGCCATCACTGGTGCATTGGCTGGGGGATACAGAGGACACAGACGATACAGCTCCCACAGAGGACAGCTTTTTGTTGCCTCTGGGCAGCCTGGCACACATGAGCGATTACATGCTGCAGTGTCTCCGCAACGACCGCCGAGTTGCCCACATTCTAACTGGTGCTGATTACTGGGTGGCCATGCTGCTGGATCTCCGTTACAAGGACAACGTACCATCCTTAATTCCCTCAGTGGAGCGTGATCGTAAGATGCGCGAGTACAAGCGCACACTGGTAGACGCGCTGCTGGTGGCATTCCCACCTGCCAACGGGGGCACAGTGGAAGCACAAGGCGAAGGCAGAGGAGGAGGAGGAGGTCGCCAACGCAGCCGGGGCACCGCCAGCACCTCAGAAGGCAGGGTTAGCATGGCCGAAATGTGGAAAAGCTTTGTCAGCACGCCACAACAACCAGCACCACCAGCTGATATGGAACGTCTTAGCAGGAGGCAGCATTTCACCAACATGGTGGAGCAGTATGTGTGCACATGCCTACACGTACTGAATGACGGGTCTGCCCCCTTAAACTTCTGGGTCTCCAAATTTGGCACATGGCCTGAGCTTTGCCCTTTACGCCTTGGAGGTGCTGGCCTGCCCTGCAGCCAGTGTAATATCTGAATGTGTATTTAGCACGGCAGGGGGCGTTATCACAGACAAGTGCAGCCGCCTGTCCAGAGCCAATGTGGACAAGCTCACGTTCATTAAAATGAACCAGGCATGGATCCCACAGGACTTGTCCGTACCTTGTGCAGAATAGACATGTATACCGGCCTTACCCAGCCATTGTTGTATTTTTGATCTCTCTCACTTTTTTGGGGGTGTACCCTAATTAAAAAAAATAAAATAAAAACCAGTGTTGGCTACCTCGTCCTCCTCCACCGCCGCTTCCACCTACACCACCACATCCACCGTCACCTCAACCTCCTACTCCATATGGACCTCGTCCTCCTAGGTCAAGATTATTATTTTTTATTTTTATGTATTTTAAGTTATTTCCCTATCCACATTTATTTGCACAGCACTTGCCATGCTATTAACAACATTTTGCTGCCATTTTCAGCCCTCTAGCCCTTTCCATTACTTTTTTAGAGCCATTTTAGTCCTCAAAAGTTCGGGTCCCCATTGACTTCAATTTTTTGTGAAGTTCGGCCAAATTGGTCGAACCCGAACATCCAGGTGTCCGCTCAACTCTAATTACCAGTTTTACACTTTTGAGGTAGCAGTGTTTTTATTAGTCCTGTAGCGTAGCCAGACAGTTCATGGTTTAACACAATATCCCTGATTTTGATGTTATTGTGGTGTGACCTGTCTTACAGCTTTGCCAATTTTCATTTGATCCATGCCTGTTCCTCTAGATTATCCTCATGTGCATCTACCAAGTCATAAATAGTTGCAGTAAAATCTCCTATTTAATTTTCAATATGAGAAACTCTGTTAGTGACTGAGGACATGTCTGAATGGAATGAATTTATTGATGTGGTTAACAGCTCTTTAAAAGTGGTATCCAATATAGGTTGCCCATTTGTAGGGAATGTGGCAAAGGGATCAGGAGCACTACTGCCAGGAATAATGGTTGAAGTATTATGGCTCACCTCTGGAATTGCTATGGAGGCTGCATCCAGTCACATTCTAGCCTTGGCTGGGCTGCTGGTGTGTGTTTTGTGCCCAGGGGTGATGAGGGTAGATGCAGGGAAGCTTTGTATTGATTACTTGAAGAATAAAATAAATAAATATATAACCAATTTTGCTGATACAAATTCTGGCCATGCACTAACAGAAAAATTGTTTGGTCAAGCACAGTATAAACAAAACATCATTTGTTTAGACCAAACAACTCTACCATCATGCGAGTACCAAATTGTGGCCGATAAATCATTTGAATGCCATACTATGTAACTATTTACCGTTCGAATAATTGGTTGTGAGAAGTGATGCAATGTTTGACCTTTCACACCAGTATATTTCCTGTCAGGGTGGTCAATCATTCATTGTAGCAGCAAATGTGCACTTTGTTTATTTATTATGTATGCACACTGCAATTTTTCATTCCCTCTATCAGGGCTTAAAATTTCAAGTCCTGGGCTACAAGCCAGGCCTTAAGACTCCTTTCACACTGAGGCGCTTTTCATGCATTTTAGCACTAAAAATAGTGCCTGTAAAGCACCTGAAAGCGCCTCTCATGACTTCCCAGTGTGAAAGCCTGACTGTCTTCACTCTGGGGCGGTGCGCTTGCAGGACGGGAAAAAAATTCCCGCAAGCAGCATCTTAGGGGCAGTTTGGGAGCAGTGTATACACCGCTCTCAAAATTCCCTGCCCATTGAAATGAATGGGCAGCGCTGCTGAAGCACCTGCAAAGCTTTTCTTTGGCCGCTAGCGTGGGTTAAAAGTGCCCCGCTAGTGCCCAAAAAGCGCTGCTTAAACAAATATAAAGTGCCGCTAAAACCAACACCGCTTTACCACTAACGCCAGGCGATTTCACTGTGAAAGTAGCCTAAGAGTTACTCGCAACCAGTTGCCCCACCCAACCCCTGACCCGCCCCTAATTTTGCCCCTAAACACACTAAACACCCCCCCCTGTAAATTATCTCATGAAAGGACACTGTTAAATGTTTTATGCAGAATTAAGTTACAAAAATAAATATTACCAACAACAACTTTAACAATAATAACAAAACGCATATTTCATTGATCTGACTGTGATAAATAAAATAAGGATAAAATATGATTGGCTACTGTACACATCATTACTGCCTTATTACAGTAAGTAAATATTTTAATGATAAATTAATTATAGCATTAAAAAAATGAAAACCAAAGAATAACACTTTCACTGATTTACGATTCCGAGAGACTTACAGTGGAGCACAGCACTGGACAGGGGAGCGGGAGCTGCCAACTTCAACTCTCCCTATTACCAAGCTGGTGATTGGTTGTTAGGTAGTCCGAGTGTCAGGAAAGTTTTCACCTGCTGGTGGCACTGTCAGTTCCTTGGGCTGCAGTACTGGTGTCCACCAGCGGGTGTCTGCCGGAAGTCTGGAGACGACATCATCTCCTGCAATCAGGCATCACCTGAGACTGATTGCAGTAAGTGTGTGTGTATATATACCCAGCTGATGATTGCACTCATTGCCTTGGTATTGTCCTTGAGCCCTGATCTGAACCTGAACCTGTACCTGTGATTCTGTGAACCTGATCCTGAACCTGATCTTGATCCTATCCCTCCTGTGACCCTGTTATCCTGTATCCCTGTTCTGCAGCCTGATCCTGTCCACCTTTCCCCTGTCCTGTCCTGCTCCTTACCCCATCTGCTGATCTCCTGTGTATGTCCCCTGCCTGGCTACGTTTACGATTCTGGTATTTCCCATCTATTGTACATACTTATTTAGACTGTTATTATTTGTGGGTCACTGTTGGTTGGTTGCTGGTTAATCACTGTTTGTCATATTGGAGGTGTGTTTACTTTTGTTTATTCACTTTTCTTATAATAAATTATATTACTTTCACTTTTCACGTGTTTGGTTCCCTCTGTTTGCAGTCCACATAGTTCTGGTCACACCTGTTACTGACACTGAGCAACCAATTACCAGCTTGTTAATAGGAGAAGCGAACTTTGGCAGCTCCCACCCAACCCACCGCCACCCCAATCTAGTTATTTGCTTATTCCCCCTATATTCTTCAAACAAGGAAGACACCGCGCCAGGTGAGCAATCACTACAGTCTGGATGCACTGGGTGCAAGCCACGGCACGCTACCGATGATACATAGAAAGAAAAGAACGGCAGCCATTTTTTTCTTGCTATTGATTCCTGCTGTATGCCAGGCCCTGCTAAGAGAATGACAGGGGGTGGAGGCTGGGAGGAGAATCGGCGCCATTCAACCCCGCATGTCGGTGGCCCCTCCTCCAATGCAGCTCCACATTCGCCCTCAGCTTATTTCCACTCACCGAATGTGAGCAGGCGAGTGGAAAGTTTGAGAGCCGATAGGGCCTCTATCAATAATGAAAACATTGGGGTGGATTTAATGAAACTGTAACATACAGATTTCATTGCAACTGTGCATAGTATTCACTGTGCTTCTACCTTCTGTTTGCTCAACTGAGTAACAAAGCAATCATTTGATTACTATGCACAGTTGCACAAAAGTCTGTGTGCTCCTGTTTTTACTGAATCCACTCCAATGTGTTCTTCCTGTCTTTCTGTGTATGTAAAGCAACTCAACTGCCCATGTGGTGTGGTGACATATGGATATTTCATGACCCATATGTAAAAAAAAAAAATCCTTTTGTAAATCTGTGCAGAAATGATAATGATGGCACAGTCAGAGAGGTTACTTAAATGCAAGGCAGACTAAATCCACATCAATTAAAAAAAATGCTATTGTTATAGAAATCATTGCTACAGTTTTTTTCCGACCTCTATAAATCTTCCTCCCAAATTGATACAGACTCAGTTACTAAATTCCTTGTTGATCTCCCCATTCCTACCCTTCTCTCTTCGCATAGGGATTTACTTGAATCTGCCTTTACTGAGGAGGAGGTTCTTGAAGTCATTAAAGGTCTCAAAGCGGGTTCGGCTCCGGGTTCTCTATTCCCTACTATAAGGCCTTCGCGGAAACATTAGCTCCACATTTAACTACATTTTTCAATGCTAAAACAGTGGGTGTTCCTTTAGATGTACAATCAAATATTGCATATATCACAATTTTACCTAAGCCTGATAAAAATCCTGAAGAAATTAATAACTACTGTCCAATCTCTTTGATAAACAATGATATAAAAATAATGACGAAGATACTAGCCAATCGTCTAGCCTCTTTTATTAATGTGTATATACATAAAGATCAAGTTGGCTTCATCCCTGGTAGACAAGGGCCTGACCAGATAAGGAGAGCAATAGATTTAATCTCTATACTTCAGACTAATTGGGAGGGGGGCACGAGGCAACAGGGATTCCTTTTATCATTGGACCTTCATAAGGCTTTTGATTCGGTTTCATGGACTTATATTTTTAACCTTATGGAACGTTGGGGTTTTGGAATGCACTTTAGGGGTCTTCTTCACTCCCTATACTCTCATCCCACAGCATTGCTTCGTCTTCAAGGTCATTATTCAAAACCGATTAACATAGAAAAAGGCACTAGGCAAGGTTGCCCGCTTTCTCCGCTCATCTTTGCCATTGTGATAGAAACCCTGGCAATAGCAATTCGTAAAAACCCTAGCGTTCAGGGGGTGGTATGCGGAAATCAGACACATAAATGTGGGCTATTTGCGGATGACATTCTTTTGTTTGTTACTTCCCCTTTAATTTCTTTACCAAACATTTGCAAAGTACTTAATGACTTTTCAAAAATTTCAGGTCTAACAGTAAACTATACGAAATCACAGGCCCTAAACATCTCGCTCCCCTGTTCCGTTGTTTCCTCATTACAACAATCATTCAAATTTGAATGGAAATATTCTATTAAATACCTAGGTATAACTCTAATTGCACGAACGGAAAATCTATATGACTGTAACTACCCGCCCCTATTTAAGAAATTGGAAATTGATCTCAAAGCCTGGTCCAAATATGATATGTCCTGGCTTGGCAAAATCAATTCTGTCAAAATGACTTTACTCCCGAGGATTCTTTATTATTTTAGATCATTGCCCATCCCTATTAAAAAAAAAAATTTGAAGTCATTTCAGAGCAAGATTCTCAAATTTATTTGGGGTTCCTCTGGTTACCGTGTATCACAGAGCACTCTTTTTCTTCATAGAAATAGAGGGGGACTAGGTCTCCCAGACTTATACAAATACTTTGTTTCAGCAAGATTAGCACAACTCTCCTCAGTATACTCTAAGACTGAAAAGCATGATTGGGTCTTAATAGAAAATCAAGCAGCACCCTGTTTTTCCTTGGATTATCTCCTATGGGGCCCTACCAAGTTTCGTCCTCCTATAATGTCTCCTACCTTGTCGCAATCTATAGCACTTTGGGACAAATTTAGAAATCTTCCAACCCTTATATCTGCTGGATGGCCTTTCACACCTGTATTTAATAATCCAGATTTTCCCCCTGGTCTGAATGTTGATGATTTCAGATGGTGGACTAATAGGGGACTATACCGTATAGGAAACTTCATTAAATCTGGGTGTCTTATATCCCTAGATCATTGTATCAAAATATTAAAACTCCCAGACTCTGAAAAATTACATTATCGCCAAATTTCACAATTCCTGACTAGTACATGGAAGGATATCCCTTCCTTGATCCAATATACTAATTACGAAACATGGTGCGATAGAGCTATGGAACCAAGGGGAGGTATTTCTCTAGTGTATTCGTCCCTCGCTCATTCTAATGAGAAGTCCCCCTACATGACAGCTTGGGAAAAGGACTTCCGTTGTACTTTGGACCTGAAAGTCTGGCATACTGCTTGTTCGAAGTCCTTTAAAGGCGTTCAGAATGTATATCTGGTGGAAGCCAATGTAAAAGTTTTAACAAGGTGGTATCTTACCCCCTCTAAATTAGCTATTTACCCTTCAGCTGATCCTTCATGCTTCAGAGGTTGCCAACTTATAGGATCAATGGCCCATACATGGTGGGAGTGTCCTAGGATTCACCCCTTTTGGAATAGAGTTTTTAATTTTATCTTTAAAGTCACTGGAAACCAGATTCCCAGATCCTCATTTGTTGCTCTCCTGAATGCACATGTTCCTCGTATATTTAAACCTACTCAATTACTGATTCACTTCATTCTCACCGGAGCCAAGATCACCATAGCAAAAGCTTGGAAAAAACAAAAACCCTTCCTTTTTGATGTCAAACGAAAGATTTCTTGGATTATGACTCAAGAAAAACTAGCTAGTATATTAAATAACACAGTTCCAAAATTTGAAGAGATATGGGAACCTTGGGCGAATTATATTGGATTATCTCTTCATTGAATTGTTCCATTGTTTTCCAGCTTGGGATCATTAAGTCAGGCATGTACACCCCTCTCCTTTTCTCCCCCCCTCCTTCCATCTTTTATTGTGCTTTTGTCTTCTATTTTTATTTTTATCTTTATTTTTTCTGATATGAATCTTGGAGATCCTTATAAGAAACATATTCTTATGATATTTTTAGGGTCTTTACAAAATTTTTTGATAGAAAGGTTATAGTGTGGATGACCCTTCATCCTATTTCATTGGTTTTATCTCATGATTTGTAAGGGTTAGAGGGCTTTATTAAGAGCCCGATTAAATACACGTGGGATCCCCTCTTCTGGTACAGCATGATCCCTATAGGGGTGCCATGGAGGGGAGTGGATCCCGATTAATTCATTTTTTCTTTTTATTCTGGTTTAGCTAAAGTAAATCTATATAACATTTTTTAGGCTTTCTGGCCTTTACCGGATAAATCTTCTATTGAAAGTAAAGATACGTATTGCTCTTTTATTTTTTATTTTTCTATTTAATTTTTTGAATATGGAATGTTATTTGTGCTGTCTATATTATTATTCTCCTGTATGAATTATTCTTATGTTATACTGTATATTATTTGTTTTATTTTATGATTTATTTTATGATGATTGAAAAATAAAATATTTTGAAAGAAATCATTGCTACGAATTTTTTTGGAACAAAAATTTGCGTAAATTATGAAAAAAATCATTAATTGTGTACATCGGTGTTTGTTTTCTAATAATGTTTATTACATTATTGTTTTATGTCAACTAAAAAAAATCACTGATTTAAAATTGCAGCTGTTCTGACATAATGTATTGCATATTGCTATGTTGCTGGACTAAATACTGTATTTATTGGCGTATAACACTCACTTTTTTACCCTGAAAATAGAGGGTAAACTGTGCCTGCGTGTTATACGCAGGGGGCTGTGGAAAGTTTTTTTCCTGAAACGTCCCTCTTAAAGTTAGGGTGCGTGTTATACACCTGTGCGTGTTATACACCGATAAATACGGTACTTGGCAATAAAGTTACTATTGCATTCTTTTGTGGTCTTTTTTTAATTTAATTTTTTATTTTTTGATTTTTTGCTGCTCTGTTTGGTTATATAAAGTACATGTCTTCAGTCGTACTGTAGTGTTGATGTTTGTGGATTGTCACTGTTTATGAATGAATGTTTGTGCACACAAACGTTGAACTTCAGGTTAGTTCTCTCTGGCCATGCGCATAACACACACACAATGATTTTTGCTGGACAAGAAACATAAATTTTTAGATTTCTCGCTCGTTTGGTAAAAAATATTTAAACTTTTTGGGTCTTTACAGTCTGAAACAATTTTCAATTAACACCCATTAATTGTACAAAAAAAATTGAAATTAGCAAATTTCTAATTATTTTTCTGTTAAGCCCTGTACACACGATCGGTTTTACCGATGAAAAGAGTCCGATGGACTTTTTTCATCGGACAAACCGATCGTGTATGGGCCCCATCGGTCTTTTTTCCATCGGTGATTAAAAATAGAACGTTTTAAATGTATCCAATGGAAAAAAAACTATAGCAAATTCCGATCGTCTGTGTGGTACTCCATCGGAGAAAAAACCCACGCATGCTCAGAATCAAGTCGACGCACGCTCAGAAGCATTGAACTTAATTTTTCTCGGCTCGTCTGAGAGTTTTTACGTCACAGCGTTTGGAATGGTCGGATTTTTGACTGATGGTGTGTAGGCAAGACTGATGGAAAAATCCATCGGATTTTATGCCATCGGAAATCCGATTGTGTGTACAAGGCTTTAGTGTATGACCACCATTAGGAAGAATTCTTGAAACTCAACAGAGTAGTGGCACTTTACAAACATGTCATAAAACTTTATAAAAATGGAATCTTGGATAATCAAATGGCAGGTGAACATTTTTTTTTTTTTTTCTGTTTGGTTACACTGGACCAAAACCACTTTAGTTGTGTGAGGCTGACTATTATGGATGGATATCTTGTTCCAAGCTAAATTATTAATAACTTTATATTCACTTATCAGGTGGCCTTTCAGAATGCTAGACAATATGGTTGAGAGGTATACATCAACAAATAATATTAAGCCTAGTTGTTTTTTTTTTTGTTACCTAAAAAATCAAATACAGAGCAACGTGACCATGTTTTTATGATAACACAGAGTTATGTAGAAAGCTTAAAACTCAGCTGGATAGTAACATATTGAAAAAGTATCTTAACAAAATTGAATTGATAAATGTCAGACTAAATGTTGTTTTTGTTGAATGTAGAGGATTGTCACCTGGTTGGAACCTAAATTATTGTGTATTTTTATATTCTCTTACCAGATGGGCTATCACAATAATGTAACCTATATTGTACTAACAGGTTTTCCAAAAATAAAAAGCATAACGATTCTATTTTTCTTGGTGCTTTTTTTCATATATTGTGTTACTATTTTTGGAAATCTTTTTATTGTGGTTTTATATCATCTGAGTAAAACACTTCAGTCTCCCATGTACCTCTTCATCACCCAACTATCATTGCTTGATATAATTCTGTCTACAGATATTCTTCCCAATCTTCTTTATATCATCTTACATGATGGATGTACCATGTCTCTTTCTGGTTGTATCATCCAGTTCTTCCTATTTGCCCATGCTGAGGCCTCAGAGTGTTTTCTACTAACGGCGATGTCCTATGACCGGTATTTGGCCATCTGTAAGCCCCTACATTACAACTCTATAATGGACCAATCAATTTGCATTAAATCAGTGATTACCATTTGGTTACTGGGCTTTACAATGACATTGGTTGATTCAATTTCTTTGTTCAGCCTATACTACTGTGGACCAAACATCATTCATCACTTCTTCTGTGACTATGAACCCATACTTGAGCTTTCCTGCTCCGATACTTCATGGATCCGTAATCAGACATATGTAGTAGGTTTCATCTGTGTTGTAGCACCTTTTATATTAATTTGTCTATCGTATATCTATATTGTTATAACCATCCTCAAAATTAAATCAATTACAGGAAGAAAAAAAGCCTTCACCACCTGCAGCTCTCACTTGACCGTAGTGTGCATTTTTTACGGGGCGCTAATTGCTGTGTATTTGATTCCAACAAAAGGTCAACTAGATATTCTGAACAAGTTCCTCTCCCTCTTTTACACTGTAATAACTCCATTGCTTAATCCGATCATATATACATTCAGGAACAAGGACTTTAAAAAGGCTATTGAGAAAATAAAATCATAATTTAAAAAAAAAATGCAATTCTGATAGAAAAGAAAATACTAAAAACAGTAATCTATAATGGATTTCCACATAACACATACAGTATATATATATATATATATATATATATATACATATATACGAGTATATGTCGGTAACAACCTGCAATCCATACATACAAAGAAACCAAAACAAATACGTTTAGAAATTCAGTTATGTGTAATAAAATGGCACAGGGAAAAAGTATTGAACACGGAAACTGCAATATATTTAATACTTCATGATTTTTGGCTCATTCTTCCACGTAAACAGTCTTCAAATATTGAAGGTTCCGTGGACCTCTTATATAAACTCTGATCTTTAGTTCTTTCCATAGATTATAAAAATATAAAAAAAGTTCACCAAAATATATATGATAAACAGAAAAGAGAGCAATCAAATCTTATCATAACCTGTGCATAAACGGTATAAAAAAAAAATCAATCAAACTGTGACAAAGTAAATTATCACCACGTGAGAAATTGTAAAATAGTCAAAATTAATAAAGTCCACGTGTTTCATAAATGAGCAAGATACCTTTCAGTAATTGGTCCGTTATGATCAATTAAAACTCTAAAGCCCCGTACACACGGTCGGACTTTTGGCCAACAAACTTCATTTTGAGCAAGTTGGACCAACAATCCGACCGTGTGTACGCTCCATCGGACAAACTTTTTTTTTTGTTTTCATCGGACAAAAGTTCGGTCTGCAAACGGACAAACTTTTGGCCAACAAAAGACCGATGGAGCAAAGTCCGACCGTGTGTACAGAAATCCATCTGACTTTTGTCCGATGGACAAAACAAATAATGTTAAAATCAACCAAAAATAGCAGAAGTTGACCAAAGGGTGGTGATAAAGAGCAGAAAAGAGCAGAAAAACCACGTGATGTTGGAAAAAGTTTTGGGAAAGTTTGCAGAAAAGTCCTGTGGTGTGTATACTATGGGTGTTCCCAGCTAACTCTGTTCAGACAAAAATCCACGGAAAAGTCAGATGGAAGTCCGACCGTGTATACAAGGCTTTAAACATCTCCACCACACCATGTGATAAACGTGCCACCACTTCCCTGTTAGGTTCAGACTCACCAGAAAAAATGTTTGGCAAAATGAGCATTGTACCCCACAGGGTTGTAGAAAGGAACCTCAATATACAGCCAATAGAAGTGAATCACAGGTTGCTGGTGTGATGTATTGCACTCTCAAAACATCTTCGCAATGATTTTCTAGTTTGTGGTTCAAAAATCTGCACTCCATCTGACAAGGTTCTGGGGGCCTCTTCTATGAACTCTGATCTTTAGTTTTTGCCCAAAGATGTTCTATTGGATTCAAGTCAGGTGATTGGCTGGACCATTCTAGCAGCTTTATTTTCTTTCTTTGAAACCAATTGAGTTTCCTTACCTTTGTGTTTGAGATCATTGTCTTGCTGAAATGTCCACCTTTGTTTCATCTTCATCATCCTGGTAGATGGCAGCAGATTTTTTTTATCAAGAATGTCTTGGTGCATTTTGTCCATTTGTCCTTCAATGATTTGAAGTTTGCCAGTACCGTATGCTGAAAAACAGCTCCACACCATGATGTTCCCACCTCCAAACTTCACTGTTGGTATGGGGGTGTTTTTGGGGTGATGTGCAGTGCCATTTGACCTCCAAACATGGTGTGTATTATGGCATCCAAAAAGTTCCATTTTGGTCTCATCTGACCAGACTATATTCTCTCAGTATTTCACAGGCTTGTCTAAATGTTGTGCAGCAAAATATAAACAAGCTTTAACATGTTTTTTTTTTCAGCAATTGGGTCTTGCATGGTGAGCGTGCATACAGGTCATGGTGGTTGAGTGCATTACTTATTGTTTTCTTTGAAACAATTGTACCTGCTAATTCCAGGTCTTCCTGAAGCTCTCCACAAGTGGTCCTTGGCTCTTGAACAACTCTTATGATAAATATTTTCACTCCTCTGTCAGAAATCTTGCGAGGAGCACCTGGTTGTGCCCGGTTTATGGTGAAATTACGTTCTTTCCACTTCCGGATTATGGCCCCAACACTGTTCACTGGAACATTCAGAAGTTTAGAAATCTTCTGTAACCAATGGCATCAGTATGTTTTGCAACCATAAGGCTGTGAAGGTCTTGAGAGACACCAAGGTGTCACACAAGAAACATCTCATGATGGGTAACATCATGAGATGTTTCTTGTGTGGCGCCTTGGTAATGAGACACCTTTTTATAGGCCATTAGTTGAGACTGAACCAGCTGATATTAATTTGCACTGACAAGGGGCAGGATTGCTTTCTAATTACTGAGAGATTTCAGCTGGTGTCTTGGCTTTCCATGCCTTTTTGCACCTCCCTTTCACTACTTTTTCCCTGTGTCATTCCATTCTATTACACATAACTTAATTTCTGAACTTATTTGTTTTAATTTCTTTGTAAATATGGCTTGCATGGGTTGTTACCGACATGCAGTGAAACTGTTATGTCAATAGCACCTCTATGGTTATGTGTTCAACACTTATTTTACCGCTTTGTATGGACTGTACATAATATATATATATATATATATATATATATATATATATTATCTTTGGGTAGAATGGCTCATTTCCAGCATATCCTTGGTGTCAGAAGTATGCATAGGTGGTATACATTGAATCACATGGCTAAATGTATAAAATGTGAAATGATTAGGGGTAGTTAAAAGCACATTAGTATTATTATACACAATTTATATAGCGCCAACAGTTTACCCAGCACTGTACAATGTATGGGGGGGGGACAGCAAAATTACATTACAGTTCAATACAGAAGGTCCTGCTCATAGCTCTTACATTCTAAAGGGAGGGGGTGGTGGTACAAAAGGGAATAGCTGCAGATAATGATTTGATGGGGGTGGCTCGGGGACAGTTGTTAGGTGGGTGTGGGATAGTCTTCCCTGAATAAATTCGTTTTTAGGGATCTCCTAAAGGTGGACAGGGTAGGGGCTGATTGGACATACCGGGGCAGGGAGTTCCAGAGGATGGGAGAGGCTCTGGAGAAGTCCTGAAGGCAAGCATGGGAGGAGGTAACAAGGGAGCTAAAGAGCAGGAGGTCCTGGGAGGAATGGAGGGGACGATTTGGGCGATATCTGCGATGTTGTGAATGGCTTTGTATGCTGTGGTTAACATTTTGAATTTTTACACGGTGGGGTAGGGGAAGCCAGTGAAGGGATTGGCAGAGAGGAGCAGCAGTCACTGATCGGTTAGTGAGGTGTATTAGTCTAGCAGCAGAATTCATAATAGACTGAAGGGGGGGATAGCCTGCTTAAGGGTAGGCCATTAAGGAGAGAGTTGCAGTAGTCAAGGCGGGAAATAATCAAGGAGTGAATAAGTTGCTTTGTGGTGTCATTAGTCAGGAAGGGTCGAATTCTGGAGATGTTGCGGAGGTTAAGGCGGCAGGATTTAGCCAGTGATTGGATATGGGGGCTGAAGGAGAGGTCAGAGTCAAGTATTGCACCCTGCACCCTGGCATGTGTGGAGGGACCAATGGTTGTGATGTTGATATAAAGTCATGGGGGGGGGGCGTGAAGGAGGAAATATAACAAGTTCAGTTTTAGAAAGTTTGAGTTTGAGGAAGTGGTGTGACATCCATACTGATATGTCATTCAGTAAGTTTGAGATTTGTGAGGAGATCGAGGGGGTGAATTGAGGAGTGGAGAGATAGATCTGAGTGTCATCGGCATAGAGGTGGTATTGAAAGCCATGGGAGGTTATCAACTGGCCCAGGGAAGAGGTATAGAGTGAGAATAGGAGAGGCCCAAGGACAGAGCCTTGGGGTACCCCTACAGAAAGAGGAAGAGGAGCGGAGGAGATGGAGTTGTAAGTGACACTGAAAGTGCACTAAGATAGGTAGGAGGAGAACCAGGATAAAGCAGAATCACGGAGGCCAAGGGAGTTTAATTTGCTGAGGTGGAGCAGGTGTGTCAAAGGCGGCATAGAGGTCTAAGAGTATGAGTATGGAGTAATAGCCATTGGTTTTAGCAGTTTGTAGGTCATTGGTGAGTTTTAGTAAGGCAGTTTCAGTAGAATGTTGAAGCCAGACTTTAAGGGATCGAGAAGGTTGTTGTCCGTGAGGTAGCGTCTCATTCGGTCATGGACAAGGCATTCGATGAGCTTGGAGGCAAACAGGAGCAGGGAGATGAGTCTTAAGTTATTCAAACAGGTGGGGTCTAGTGAGGTTTTTTTTAAGTATGGGGATAACCAGTGCAAGTTTGAGCGGGGAAGGAAAGGTGCCGGAGGAGAGGGAGAGGTTGAAGATGTGGGTTAGGGAGTTGAGGCTAGAGCGTGAAGGTGGTCGCAGTAAATGAGAGGGGACAGGTAGTGAGGTGGGCCATGGAGAGGAGTTTATCCACTTCATCTGTGGTAACTAGGGATAAGCCCGTGGTCGCCTGTTCGCCAAATAGCGAACAATTTGGGGTATTTGCAGCAAATCCGAAAGCCGCGGAACACCCTTTAAAAGGGAGAAATCAAAAGTGCTAATTTTAAAGGCTTATATGCATGGTATTGTCATAAAAAAATGTCGTGGGGGTCCCCCCAAAAATCCATACCAGACCCTTATCCAAGCACGTAACCTGGCAGGCCACAAGAAAAGAGGGGGGAGAGAGTGCCCGCCCCCCCCTCCTGAACCGTACCAGGCCACATGCCCTCAACATGGGGAGGATGCTTTGGGGTTCAAGGCACTATGTCCCCATGTTGATTGGGACAAGGGCCTCATCCCCACAACCCTTGCCCAGTGGTTGTGGGGGTCTGCAGGTGGGGGGCTTATCAGAATCTGGAAGTTCCCTTTAACAAGGGGAACCCCAGATCCCGGGCCACCCTATGTGAATTGGTAACGGGGTACATGTGTTAATAAACACAAGAGACAGCTTGGGACAAGTCCTTTATTAAAAAAAAAAAAAATACAATTCCAGCGATGTACATCCATTCTCGACCCGCCATCCCCCATTTTTTACCCTCATCATCTCCATCTTTTACCCTTATCTTCTCCCGACTACTGTCCACCACCATTTATTAACTTCACCATCTCCATCCATTACCGCCATTATTTCCATCTATTACCCCCATGGACCCCAAAGCATCCTCCCTATGTTGAGGGCATGCATGTGGCCTGGTACGGTTCAGGAGGGGGGGCGCTCTCTCGTCCCCTCCCATATTTTACTGCGGCCTGCCAGGTTGCGTGCTCGGATAAGGGTCTGGTGTGGATTTTTGGGGGAACCCCACTCCATTTTTTTTTTTGACGCAGAGTTCCCCTTAAAATCAATACCAGACCTGAAGTGTCTGGTATGGATTTTTGGGGGGAACCCCACGCCATTTTATTTTTAATTTTGCCGTGGAGTTCCCCTTAATATCCATACCAGACCTGAAGGGCCTGGTATGAAATTTGGGGGGACCCCCACGCATTTTTTATTTTTCAATGACTTTCAATTACTTGTATCTGTATTGCCGGGACCCGACAATTCATTACAGCCGCAAGTAGTTTTAAAATACTTTTTTTCCTTTAGAAATTTCATTTTGTGCCGAGACTGTTGTAAACACGGTAAACATGCGCTACTTTACAGGCATACTATAGACACCCCCCAGGTACAGTTTAGGAGGGGGGCGCCCCACTCTTTTCCTGTGGCCTGCCAGGTTGCATGCTCGGATAAGGGTCTGGTATGAATTTTGAGTGGGACCCCTACGCCATTTTTTTTAATTTGGCGCAGGGTTCCCCTTAATATCCATACCAGACCAGAAGGGCCTGGTATGGAATTTGGGGGGACCCCCACGCATTTTTTTTTTTTTTTTTTAATTTTGGTTCAGGGTTTCCTTTAATATTCATACCAGACCCAAAGGGCCTGGTAATGGACTGGGGGAAACCCATGCCGTTTTTTTCAATGACTTTTATCTGTATTGGGGGACCCGACAATTCATTATAGCCGCAAGTAATTTTAAACTACTTTTTTTCCTTTAGAAATCAAATTTTTGCACAGAGACTGTTCTAAACACGGGAAAAATGCGCCACTTTACAGGCATACTATAGAGAGCCCCCAGGTACGAAATTTAGGAATATTTCACTTTTATTGTTTCACTTTAAGCATTATTAAAATCACTGCTCCTGAAAAAATGGGCGTTTTTAAAACATTTTTTTTTGCATTGATACATGTCCCCTGGGGCAGGACCTGGGTCCCCAAACATTTCTTATGACAATAACTTGCATATTAGCCTTTAAAATTAGCACTTTTGATTTTTCATGTTCGTGTCCTGTAGACTTTAATGGTGTTCGCTTGTTTGAACAAATTATTTGCCTGTTCGCAAGTTCTGGTGCGAACTGAACCGGGGGGTGTTCAGCTCATCCTTAGTGGTAACTGGGCAAAAGGAGGAGAGTATTGAGTGTGGTGTTGGACCTGATGTGTTGGGTAGGGGAGGAATTTGAATGCTGGATATCTCCTTGCGAATTGTGTCGATTTTGCTTTTGAAATGGTTGGCAATCTGTTGAGCTGTAAGCAAGTTGGTGGGTGGGGGCAGTAGGGGGTGAAGTAAGGAATTAAGGGTAGAAAGGAGTTGATGAGGTTTGGATGAGAGGGCTTTGATGAGAGTGTTGTAGTAGGTTTGTTTAGCAGTGTGGAGGCAGGAGTTGTATTTGAGAAGGGCAGATTTGTAGAGGGTAAAGTCTTGCAGGGATTTAGATTTATGCCACGCTTGCTCAAGAGCACGGCTGCATCTTTTGAGACTTCTGGTGTCGTTATGTCGTTCTGGTGTACATTATGGGATTATAGGATGGCATTATGTGAACAGAGTGGTTCAACAATTTTCACAACTCTCATCTTTTAATACAATCAATCTCCTGCCTTCCCACATCCCATGATGATTGGACTGAGGTGTATCTACCTCCTGTGGGGATATGAATGCTGGGGTATGTTTTAATCATTTTTCAGAACTGAAGAAGTGGCTTGGAAACACTACAAAACATCTTCAAACATCACAGAACAAGTCCCGTTGAATATGACCAACTACTACTAGCTTTACCATGGCCTGGATACATGAGAACCTTCAGAGACAATTTTGATGGTGCTAACAAACTCATAACCAATAGCAAAAAAAATCCTACATTCCATATCTATTGAAGAAATATAAATCTAAAAATATTATACAGTAATCAACTAATATTGTCTTTTGTAGTTTATGCGTGCAATTTATTTAAAATGTGCAGAGGCAATTGTGCAGAATAGGTAAGTGGATAAAATTTGTAACAATAAACACTGAGTTCTCTACTGCATTCAATTTAAAGTGATTGTAAAGGTAAAAATGTTTTTAAAGTAACAAAAATTTTCTATTTACCTACTCTGTGCAATAGTTTTTCAGAGAGCTGCCCTACTCCTCCTCTTCTCGGGTCCCCCACCAGCACTCATGGCTCCTTTACCTTGCTTAGTGCCCCATAGTAAGCCGCTTGCTATGGGAGAACTCATGCAGGCTTGCTCCCAAGCTGCACGCTGGGTGTTTATTGACACACACAGTGCTGTTTAACCATGCTCCCTGTTTCCTCCTCACTGGCTGTGATTGACAGCAGCAGGAGCCAATGGTTCCTGTTTATGCCTCTGACAGTGAGGAGAGAGAGAGAGAGCAGCGAAGCTGGATCAAAATCAGGTAAGTATAGGGGGGTTGCACATAGGTCTGCATAGCATGCATTAAGTTAAAAAAAAACTTCTGCCTTTAGAACTACTTTAATGTTACGGTAATAAAGGGTATGTGTCAGGAGAAATGCAGTCTATAAAAAAATGTATTCCTTAAAGATTATTAGCTATGAGATTAATTAAAAATGCAAAACACAAAGCACACAGAGGAGAAGTAAATGTATAAAAGGTTTTCAGATCAACTCAGCAAATAACATAGACTAATAATTCACTGTAAGGGGTATATTATTGCCACAAAAATATATGATGGCTGATCTGACATTGTTTGCTGGGGATTTTCAAGGTAGACTTTTAGATCCAGACATCATCTCTAAAAATGTACACAGAATCGAGGTAGAGTATGTAACAATTGTTTGGACATGTGTTTCCATACTGATGAAGGACTGTAGAAGTATAAGAAGTGTTGAATTCTATATGATTCACAACCTCCTTCACCACCCAATCTATCCAGGTCGCTTTTCATCATTGTACTGTAATTTGCAACTCAACTCCTCAAATGCCAAAGGAAGGTGGCATTTTACATTTACATTAAGATTTTTGAGTTTTCCTGTTTTAGTTTCTTAGTTATATAGAAAGGCAGAAGAGTCACATAATGCAGTAACATCTTTATTAGGATAGCACATAGTATGTATTGCATTCACAATGTAGGAAAACTTGGTCCTCAGAGGCTGTGTGATACATCTCATGTGAAGTCTGTACAGCTGCTGCTGAAAGGCAGGGAGATGACTCAAGCTCCCGACACTGATGCACTATACTGCCAAACATATTGGGACGCCTGCCTTTACACGCACATGAACTTTAATGGCATCCCAGTCTTAAGCCTCGTACACACGGCCGAGAATCTCGTCAGGAAAAAGCTCGTCATTTTAACTGACGAGATTCTTGGACAAGAATCTTGTCCCGGCCGAGTGTACTCACGATCCATTCAAAGAACAGCCGTTCTTTTGAATGGAACGAACGCGGTGATGTCATTGACTACGACGAGCGTGCGCTCGTCACATTCGATGCCGTCACCGCCATCTTGCTACACCCTACCTATGCCTAGGAAGCTCTGTCAAAGTCATTTCGAGCATGCGTGGGTTTCCACGGCAACAGGTAAGTGTACACACACACACTTTTCTCGTCGAGAAACAGGCTGACGAGAATCTCGACGAGAAAATAGAGAGCAGGTTCTCTATTTTTCTTGTCGAGATTCTGGCCAGTTTTCTCGACGAGAAACCATACACAGAAACTCGGTCGTGTGTACGAGGCTTAAGTCTTTAGGGTTCAATATTGAGTTGGCCCACCCTTTGCAGCTATAACAGCTTCAACTCTTCTGGGAAGGCTGTCCACAAGGTTTAGAAGTGTGTCTGTGGGAATGTTTGACCATTCTTCTAGAAGCCCATTTGTGAGGTCAGGCGATGATGTTGGAGGAAAAGGCCTGAGGCCAGGACTATGTGCAGTGTGTTTTTTTTTTTTGTTTCAGATATCGGGTTTGGACCTTAAAGCAGTTGTATACCCGCTGCTGCTTTTTTTTCTTTTTTCAAGGCAAAAGGCATAATGAGCTAGTATGCACCGCATTCTAGCTCATTATGAAATACTTAGCTTAGAACGAGGCGTCGGTAACTTACCTGGTCCACGCCAAGGGAGATGTCATCTTGCCTCGGCGTGTCTTCCGGGTAGCTGCCGGGCTTTAGCTGAGAATCCCCGCTGTGCATGCGCCACTGCAATCAGCGGCTCATTGTGAGGGGAATATCTCCTAAACCGTACAGGTTTAGGAGATATTCTTTTTACCTACAGGTAAGCCTTATTATAGACTTACCTGTAGGTAAAAGTTCAAATACAGAGTATACAACCGCTTCAAGTTCCAGTGAAGGGGACTCTTAAGGCATCAGCATAACAAGACATTTTGGACAATTTCATGCTCCCAAAAAATTAATGTGACCCAACCCCCCCCCCCGTGCTCGCTCACAAGCAGCAATCACCCCACACATATGAGGTTTTCACGGCGATCAGATCATGGGCAGATATTCTAGCACTAGACCTGCTCTGTAAATTTTAAGTGGTAACTTGTACAGGCTTTTAAAGTGTCTCCTATGGATAGTAAAATGTTTGTCGCTGTTGCATGGCCATGCACAATTTTAAAGCGTGACTTATCTGAAATCTATTTACTCAACATAACCTCATCTTTTATAATTTTACAAAAATTGTGCTATGTATTATTATGTATTATTTCCCCAAAAATTGCGTTTAAAAAAAAAAAACAGCTGCGCAAATACCGAGTGACTTTAAAAAAATTGCAACAACCACCAATTTATTCTCTAGAGCCCCTGCTTTAAAAAAAAAAAATATATATATATATATATATATATATATATATACATATATATATATAATGTTTGGGGGTTCTAAGTCATTTTCTATAAAAAAAATTCTGATGTAAACATGTAAACAGAAAGTGCCAGAAAAGGCCTGGTCTGGAAGTGGTAAGGAATGTTATTTTTAAATGTATTTTAAATCATAATTTAAAGGAAAATGGCAAAGTAAGTGAA
This sequence comes from Rana muscosa, assembly GCA_029206835.1. Lineage (NCBI taxonomy): Eukaryota > Metazoa > Chordata > Amphibia > Anura > Ranidae > Rana > Rana muscosa. The sequence continues at coordinate 359,738,523 of CM055118.1, read as the reverse complement.
CATAAAATTGATTATACTCACATTTTCATTTGTTTGTGTACAATATATGATTTCTCTCTTTGTTTTTGGTTATGTTAGAATGTCTTTCTTTTGCCTTGTTTTTGTAATATTAAAAAAATTATTAAAGTAAGATTACAAAAAAGTGTGTTCAAGTTTCAGTCAAGTAAATGTGAGATATTGCATATGAATACTTGTGTTGGGCTATCGATCTTCACACAGTGTAAAGCCTCGTACACACGGTCGGACTTCCATCGGACTTTTCCGTGGTTTTTTTTCCGAACGGAGTTGGTTGGGAACACCCATAGCATACACACGCTCTGACTTTTCTGCAAACTTTATTAAAACTTCTTACAACATTGCGCGTTTTTTCTGCTCTTTTCTGCTCTTTACTGCCACCCTTTGGTCAACTTCTGCTATTGTTGGTTGATTTTAACATTAGTTGTTTTATCCATCGGACTAAAGTCCGATGGTTTTCTGTACACACGGTCAGACTTTGCTCCATCTGATTTTTGTTGGACAAAAGTTTGTCCGTTTGCAGACCCAACTTTTGTCCGATGAAAACAAAACCAAACGAAACAAAGTTTGTCCGATGGAGCATACACACGGTCGGATTGTTGGTCCAACTTGCTCAAAACGAAGTTTGTTGGGCAAAAGTCCGACCGTGTGTACGGGGCTTAAGTTTGACCATTGAAGTGTTTTTATCTTTACCATATTCAAGCCGAGTTACACTAGGGTGGCTTTGCGCTCTCTTCTTTTGTGCTTCGTTTGGATGTGTTCCTGCCACCCAGAGGATCCACAGAGAGCAGCATCACCCTTTGACTTGTCTAATTATCACCAATAGCCAGCTGGAGGGCTATACCAAACTGTTGATCAGCGCACCTGCTAGTTTTTTTCTTTTGTGTGTATTTTATGTCTTGCTAATCTGACAGAAGGCGGCAGCGGACATCTTGTCACACAAAGCCAAGTCTTGAATTTCATTTTATTATAGCAATAAAGTAAGAATAGATGCTTATATACAGTATTTTAAAACCCATGAGACTATTTTGATGTTAAATTTTGAAAGCCTGCAGTCAGAAGGTGGCTATGGCCGTCTTGGTACACCTCGCACTGCTCAGAGCCAAACGTATAGTCATAAGGCACTGACAGACATTTTTGGACACCCTCACTCGGTTGTGGTGTTCTGTCAGATTAGCAAACCTGTCAGATCATCCTATTGCTATAATGAGTCCGAAATTCAAGACTTAGCTGGGTGTAACAAGATGTCCGCTGCCGCCTTCTGACTGCAGGTGTTCTGTCAGATTAGCAAACCTCCTAGCGGTGGAATGCATGCACAGTATGTATTTTTGGTAAGTCAGCTGATGGAACGTCACTTCTGTTAGCTGATCTGACAGGTTTGCTAATATGACAGAACACCACCTAATCCTAGGGAATGATTTGCTTTTGCCTTTTGTTGGAGAGTAGGGATGAGCCAGCAACACATATGTGTGACACGTAGATGTTTAAGCCCATACTTTTGCTGCCACACATATGTGTAGGGTGGTTGTAAAAGGGTTAAAAAAAGTAAAAGTTGAGATTTTTATCAACTCTTTCCTTTCGGGTTCGCATATGCTAGATAATATGGAGGAATGGTGCACCATAATGAATACAATTTGGCCCAGTTGTTTTTAACCAGTACCCCAGCTCGGCCGCCAATCTGCTATAGGCTGGGTGGGGGTTTCACTGTTCTGAGTGGATGTCATACGATAAACAAAATGTTACCCCAACTCCACTGCAAATATAAAAGTCCATGAACTGTGGTCTGGTGCTCTGGTGCTCTAGCCAGGGCGTTCAGGCCCCACAGGTTCAATATTTGAATCAGGAAGGCTGGCAACTCGGATGCTCTTGAATAAAATTACTTTATTTGTTACATAAATACACGGATACAGGCTATAAAATGACGCATTCCGGCTATGAAACCTTCATCAAAGCTTTAATAAAGGTTTCATAGCCGAAGTGCATCAGCATATAGCCTATACCCGTGTATCCATGTAACAAATAAAGTACTTTTATTCAAGAGAATCCAAGTTGCCAGCCTTCCTGATTCAAAAATGGATGTCATATGAAGTCCTTCAGGATGGCCACTTGTGCGCACCCCCGTGGGCCGGCAGCATGGTGATACATGGTGCCCGCATCACCAATTATGGTAAAGAGTCTATGACGTAGGCTCTTTACCATGTGATCAGCTGTGTCCAATCACAGCTGATTACAGTGTAAATAGGAAGTGCTGGTTATCAGCATTCCTCTCCTCACACTGACAGTGTGAGCAGAGGGGAGCTGATAAGCGGCTTTCCTCACAGCAATCAGTGATGTCCATCAGTGATGCCTGTCAGTGCCCACCAGTGATGCCCATCAGTGCCTTCTCATCAGTGCCACCCATCAGTGCCCATCAGTGCTGCCCACCAGTGCTGCCTATTAGTGCCTATCATTGCCCATCAGTGTCACCTATCAGTGACCAACAGTACTGCATATCAGTGCTGCCTATTAGTGCCCATCAGTGCTACATATCAGTGCTGCCTATCAGTGCCCATCAGTGACACCTCATCAGTGTCCATCAGTGCTGCTTCATCAGCGCACATCAGTGAAGGAGAAAAATTACTTATTTACAACATTTTATAACAGAAACTAATGCCCCGTACACACAATCGTTTTTAATGTCATTTTTTAAACCGACGTTTTTCTCCTCGTTTTTTTTTCATGTTTCCTCTCAAGCCTGCCTTGTGTACACACCATCATTAAAAAAAACGATCAAGCAAAGCGCAGTGACGTTCAACACGTACGACGGCACTATAAAGGGGAAGTTCCGTTCGAATGGCGCCACCCTTCATGTTAGTAAAGTTTGTTGGGCGACGATTGGCGCTTTTCAGTCCGTTACAGCGTGACGAATGTGCTATCTCCATTACGAACACTAGTTTTACCAGAACGAGCGCTCCCGTCTCATACTTGATTCTGAGCATGCGAGTTTTTTTCACGTCGTTAAAGCATACACACTATCGTTTTTCACGTCGTTAAAAAAAACGACATGAAAAACGACGTGAAAAAAGAGAGCATGTCCGGAATTTTTAATGGCCGTTTTTCACGTCGTTAAAAATGCTCTGGAGCATACACACGATCATTTTTCAGGGCCATTTTTTAAAATGGCAGTTTTAACGGCATGAAAAACGATCATGTGTACGGGGCATAAGAAAAACTTTTTTTTTTTTCAAAATTGTTTGTTGGTGTTTCGTTTGTTTAGCAAAAAATAAAAAAAATATAGTTGTGATTAGATACCACCAAAATAAAGCTCTATCTGTCTCAAATAATGATACAAATTTTGTTTGGGTACAGTGTTGCATGAGAACGCAATTATCGTTCAAAGTGTGACAGCGCTGAAAGCTGAAAATTGGCCTGGGCAAGAAGGGGGTAAAAGTGGCCAGTATTGAAGTGGCTAATCTTTGCATTAATACCTATCAAATAAAATACAGCATAAAATGGCTGGTTTTACTGAAATCAGGTAATTATTTCGATTTTTTTTAACTCAATCAGATTTCAACATTTCCAGGACGATCTTGACAAAATGCATAATCCTATTGGGGAAATTTTGATGTTTTCCATTTTCCTTTCACTGTCCCAAAACCTACTTATGTTGCTAGAGATTGCATATCCTAGGCGTATGTCTTGTTTTCAATTAAATTATTAATAAGTTTGTATTTCCTTATCAAGTTGCCTATCAGAATGCAAGACAATAGAGGTGTACATACGTAACAAATAATATTGGGCCTGGTTGTTTTTTCTTTCCAATATTTTTTATTGATTTTGTCAATAGAAAGTAAAGCATACAAATAGTTGTCCATAAACCTATCAGCTAGAAAATCAACAAGATATTGATAACATCAAGAGTAATACAAATAGCAATGTGTTGTTATTCATATGTAATCAGTATAATGAGGCAAAAAAATGGGAACCGTAATACTGAAATAATAGATTGACTGAGAAAATTGAGGTGGCATCAATTCATTGTCAAAAAATAGTGTTTAACCACTTAAGCCCCGGACCAATACGCAGCATAAAGACCAGGCCCCTTTTTGCGATTCGGCACTGCACCGCTTTAACTGACAATTGCGCGGTCGTGCGACGTGGCTCCCAAACAAAATGTACGTCTTTTTTTTCCCACAAATAGAGCTTTCTTTTGGTGGTCTTTGATCACCTCTGCGGTTTTTATTTTTTGCTTTTTGCGCTATAAACAAAAATAGAGCGACAATTTTGAAAAAAATTCAATATTTTTTACTTTTTGCTATAATATATATCCCCCAAAAATATATAAAAAAACTTTTTTTTTCCTCAGTTTAGGCCGATACGTATTCTTCTACATATTTTTGGTAAAAAAAAATCGCAATCAGCGTTTTTTGATTGGTTTGCGCAAAAGTTATAGTGTTTACAAAATAGGGGGTAGTTTTATGGCATTTGTATTAATTATTTTTTTTTACTAGTAATGGCGGCGATCAGCGATTTTTTTTGTGACTGCGACATTATGGCGGACACATCGGACACTTTTGACACATTTTTGGGACCATTGTCATTTTCACAGCGATCAGTGCTATAAAAATGCACTGATTACTGTGAAAATGACACTGGCAGTGAAGGGGTTAACCACTAGGGGCGCTGGAGGGGTTAAGTGTGCCTAGGGGAGTGATTACTACTGTGTGGGGGCGTAGCTACGAGTGACACGTCACGATCTCCGCTCTGATTACACAGAGCGAAGATCGCTAACATTGTCAGTAGGGGAGCGGGGACATGTTGTGTTTACACTAACATCTCCCCGCTCCATGCCTCCGTGAGACGATCGTGGGGATCTCCGCGGCGTTCGAGTCCGCGGGACTCGCGGTCCGACTCATGGGGAAGGCAGGGGGTCGCGATCCTGACGTCGGGCAGTTAAAGGGGATGTACAGGTACGTGATTGTGCCTGTACGAGCCATTCTGCTGACCTTTATGTACAGTGGCTGGTCCTTAAGTGGTTAAGAAGAAAGAGAGAGGGAAAGGGGAGAAAAGAAAAGAAGAGGAAGAGGAAAAAGGAAAGTGATTTGGGTGAGGGGCAGGGAAATTGTTGGGTGTCGGTATCTGAGCCATGGGCTCCTGATTTTTAAGGAACTTATCATGGCTGTTGATGGGAATGCTGGTTAGTTGTTCATTAGTAAAGAAGGTAAGATTCAACTTCAGAGAAATTTGTAAATTGCTTCTTCTAGCAATCATAAGTTTGGAGGAAAGCAATTCAAAGTGGAACAATTTAAATGGGCATTTAGTAATTTTTGAGAGCTTAGAATGCAGGAGAGCCATCCAGGAATCCTTAGCAATTTGTACTCTAAGTAATGTGCGTAATAGTGAAAAGAACCTGGACAAGAAATGACCCAGCACTGGGCAGGTCTTCCAAATATGAAGAAGGATCTGGTTGTTTATCATTTTTCCACTAATTAAGTGAAAAATGTAATGTGACCATTTTTGCCAATAACACAGAATTATGTAGATTATGGATACATGGCAGATTATATTTTTTGTTTTAATAGATTTTTATTGATTTTACAAGATTAAGGTATACAAACAAAGTATTGAACATTCTGAACGATAAGTACATGCGTAATCATGGTGAAAGTGTATCCGCTTGGTTACACAGAGTTGCCCTTTGAGCAGGGTGAAAACAATATTACATTGTCAAGTTTAACTAATGCCGTGTACACACGATCGATTTTCTCGACGGGGAAAACACCGTCGAGAAAATCGACGTGAAAAATGAGGAACGGCTTGTTCCCCTACACACGGCCGGTTTTCCCGACATTTTTTCTCTTGGTCGAGAAAAACGACCGTGTGTAGGCTCCCCGGCAGTGTTTCCCTATGGGTCAATAAGACCCCACAGGGAAACACTGCCGGGGAGCCTACACACGGTCGTTTTTCTCGACCAAGAGAAAAAATGTCGGGAAAACCGGCCGTGTGTAGGGGAACAAGCCGTTCCTCGTTTTTCACGTCGATTTTCTCGACGGTGTTTTCACCGTCGAGAAAATCGATCGTGTGTACACGGCATTAGTTAAACTTGACAATGTAATCTCTCCTCCAGGCTTGAAAGTATGAGATAGTGAAAAAAATTCACCAATCTCATGCCGACAGCCGCCATTGCGGCTTTGTTTACTTCCGGGTATCCAGGCATGACGTCATAATGTCGCACCTGGACCTCCGACAGCCATAGAGATGACTGGTGACCATGAACGGAGAGGAGAATGGGTTGACTCCTCATTCCTCCTGCCTCCTTAGGTTAGTCTCTGCTGCAGCCCGGGGGGAGTCTGGTGCTTGCAGCAATTGCTGCCTTCCCTCGTCCTTCCCCTGTCTGCCGTTCATCTCCCGCACATGCGCAGGGGGGTGTTTGCCGCAATCGCCACCTTCCCGCCAGCCATTCGTCTGGCGGGGGGTATGCTTGCGGTGATCGTCCGTCGGGGGGGGGCGACACTGGCATTAGTTAAAACACACTGTTTTTAACACAGACTGTTAGACAGGTTAATTTGGTTGGTATGGTAAGCAGACTGGTTGGTGAGTTGAGCTGGGAATTTTCTCTGGTTTTATCTTTCATGTGTTTGCCCTTCCATGTGCTCCTTGCTATGAAGGCCAGTTATAGGTGGGGGCCGGGGCCATCTCTTTGTTACTGGTGTAAATTTGGTCAGGGGACACACTGGACACTTTTGCTGCCATTGTTCTATATGCTGGGTGTCCAATGTGCTCCTGTGCCTTTTAGGAGGACTGGGCAACCTCCAGGCCCACCTGCCCCTTATCTATCTATTAGAATGAAAGGTCTTAGCAATATGCTGGACCAACATGGGAGAGCTCAAAGGGGGGCTGCAAACTTGTTTGTGCTTTATTTTTCAGATCTAACATAAAAGTAGCGGTTTCCCTGGGCAGTAACAGCCGTGGGATTGGTTATCTATAACAGCAGCTGATTGGTGGGTCTGCGGCAAATGAGAAAGCCCGTGCGGAAGAAGCTTATATAAGATGCTGCGTGAGGGGCTCTGCAGACCGTTTAGACCGGACCAAGACGCAGCATGAAGCGCCGCTCTCCTGGGAATCGCAAATCCCTCTTATGCCGCCTGTTAGAGAAGGCGGAGGGACAGGGCGGTGAGGAGTGGCTTCTGCGGTGTCTGGAGGAAGGTCACGGTTCAGCCTCGCCTGCAGAGGCGGCCCTCACATCAACTGAAACAATCAGCGGGCCGCGCCAGCAGCCGGGAAGAGCAAAGAAAAAACAGAGGTCAGTTGCTTCTCCTCAAGTACCTGAAGAGGAGAGAGCCAGCGGGTCAGAACCGCAACAAATGGGTCCTGTGAGAAGGAAAGGTGCCACTCAGCTTCCCTCAGAGGCAGCCAGCGGTGGGCAGACAACTGAAGGTGAGCAGTGTTCTGTGTCAATGGCTGACATGTCAGCGTTATTTACCTCACTTTCTAATGTTTTCAGGAAAGTAGAAGGGGCACATTCACATGGTGCTGTTATGGATCAGGGAGCACAGGTCTCTGGTGCAAAAACAAATGTATCTGTTATAAATGAATTATTGGGCCAAGTCCCTGGTGAACAAAATTTTCTGCAGTCTAATACTAAGGTTGCCAGAGAGCATAAGGGGGCACAGGTCACTGGTGCTGGCTGTGGTTATAGGCATGATTTACATAAGTTAGATTCAGGTGCACATACATATGGTGCTTTAGGTGACTTGAATTATGCTGAAGTTGGTTCTGTGTGGCAGGGCATAAATGATCAGCCCTTGCAGGAAATGAATACTGTGCTGCTACCTAACGCTAATGATGTTAACCCTTTACAGTCTATTACCTCAGCTTTGCCCCTCAGACCTTCAGCCACTTTGGTTGGTGAATCCTCTTTTAAAGAACCCCTTCCTTGTATGTTGTCACCTTTGGGCTTTCACTTATCAAAATCAGTGAAAGAAAAAATTTGGAGGGGTGAATTCATAGATCTATTATCTCTGCTGCCTGCTTCAAAAGAATTATTGGTAAAAAGGGACAAGCAGTCAGGTGATAGGTCTGAAGAGGAGAGGAGAAGAGCTATTCCAAAAAAAAAAAAAAACTGGCTGCAGGCCTTCTGCATTTTTGCAGCTGTAATGGGAGAACGCTTCCCTAACAAATGTTCTGGCTTGTTCCAACATGTGGATATCATTTCTGAAGCCTTTCGGCATTTTGGCGGTACTGTCTGGTATGTGTATGATGGAAACTTTCGCCAGAAATTAGCAGTACATCCCTCTCTACATTGGGGATCAAAAGATGTAGGCTTATGGCTGAATTTGATGTTGCCTCCAAAGCCTCAATTCATTCCCAGAATGGTTTCTAACCAGCAACCCCCCTTCGCAAAGGTTTTTGCTTCGCCTTCAATGAAGGACAGTGTAAATTTCTTACTAACTGCCGATATAGGCATGAGTGCTCTCAATGTAATGGCAACCATGCAGCTCTCAGGTGTTTTCGTAAACCCACCTCAACACCTTTTCAATCACATGCCAGGGATTCTGTTGTAAAAAGCTCTGACACCAGTGAGCTTGCCAAATATGCTCCCTTGGTTAGATCGCTACCCCGATCGCAAGATGGCAACTCTGCTCACTGAAGGTTTTAGGGACGTTTTTTTGGTCCCTACTTTTAGAGGACCTGGCTGTCATATGGTTAACAACTTAAAATCAGTCTCCTTGCATACCTCAGTGGTCCAAGAAAAAGTTTTCAAGGAATTGGCTGAAGGCAGGGTCGCAGGCCCTTTTACATCTCCCCCATTTTACAACTTTAGGCTCTCACCTTTGGGGATAGTCCCAAAAAAGGAGAAAGGTTGTTATCGACTAATACACCATCTATCTTATCCATTGGATTCTTCATTAAATGACGAGGTCTCTGAAGTGGAGGCCCCGGTCTGCTACTCATCCTTTGACAGTGCGTTAGTTATTTTGCGGCAACACGGTTGTGGTGCTTTACTATCTAAGGCAGACATCAAGTCTGCCTTTCGGTTGCTCCCAGTCCATCCTCAGGGATTGAATTCTCTAGGCTTCCATTTCCAAGATAATTTTTTCTTTGATAAATGCATGCCAATGGGTTTTTCATTGTCCTGCTTTTATTTTGAAGCTTTTTCTACCTTTTTGCACTGGGTATTATCAGAATTTCATCCCAATGGGGGGTTTTTGCATTATCTTGACGACTTTTTGTTTGTCGGCACTCCTAACTCGTCGGATTGCCTTAAATATTTACAGACATTCTTTTACATATGTGATCATTTTGGAGTCCCTCTGGCTTCAGAAAAAACAGTTATTCCTACAAGGTCTATTGAATTTCTGGGAATCATAATCGATTCTTCATCCATGGAGTTTAGGCTCCCTTTACACAAGATACAGAAAATGAGAGTTATGATCTCTTTATTCCTGTCCAAACGGAAAGTTTTACTGAAAGAAGCACAGTCATTGTTGGGACTCTTCGCTTTTGCGGCCAGAGTAATCCCTATGGCCAGGGTATTTTCCCGCAGGTTTGCTTTAGCTATCAGAGGTCTTAAGAACCCGTACTCCCATGTTTGTCTTTCTAAAAGCATTAAGGAAGACCTTAAGGTCTGGGATGCCTTTTTATGTAATTTTAACGGTGCTACCATTTGGCAACAGGATTTTGTATCTAACTACGATTTGAATTTCTTTACCGACGCGTCTGGATCGATTGGTTTTGGAGCATTTTTGGATGGCCACTGGTGCGCAGAATTGTGGCATCAGGATTGGTTACATCAGGATATTCTCCATAACCTTGTCCTTTTAGAATTATTTCCGGTTATAGTGTCAGTTGTCATTTGGAAAGAGATTTTTGCAAATCGTAGAGTGTTGGTTCATACTGATAATAAGGGTGTGTTATTTGCAGTTAATTCCTTGTCCTCTAAGTCTGCTCCAGTAATTAGTCTATTGCGTTTTCTGGTCCTGCATTGTATGCGTTATAACATTTGGTTAAAAGCAGCTCATATAGCAGGTGTGCGCAATAACATTGCTGACGCTTTGTCTCGTTCGCAGTTCGAGAGATTTCGGGACTTGGCGCCAGAGGCGGACCTGCATGGAATTCCTTGCCCAGATTTCCTTTGGGGCTTAATTTGGAACTGATTCTCACGAATCTCAGACATTCGGTTTCGCAGAAGACCTGGTCGGATTATCTCTCTTCCTGGCACAGATGGTCTTCTTTTTGTACATAGTCAGGTTTGGACCCTTTAGATGTGACCTCTTATACTGCATTGTCCTTCTTGTCTTCGCTGATTCAATTAAATTTTAGTTCGGCCTCCATAAGCAGGACTTTAGCAGGTATATCTTTCTTTCTGAAGTTTTCAGGTTTCCCGGCTTTAACATCCTTCTTTCAAGTCAGTCAGGTACTTAAAGGCCTTCGAAGATCCAGACCTTCTCTAGATAATCGTCGCCCCATATCGGTCTCACTACTGGTTGATCTGTTAAGAATTTTAGATGAAATTTGTTTTTCAGAATTCGAAGTTCTTCTGTTTAGAGCTGCCTTTTCAATGGCCTTTTTGGTGCTTTAAGGCTGGGCGAATTTACAGCAGCAAATAAGAGGTCATTGGCCTTTTTGCGTTTCCACCTTGTTTTAATAGATGAAGTATCTCTTAACATCTTTCTGTCTAGGTCAAAATCTCGTCCTGACAATAGGGGCCTATGGTTTTCGTTGTCTAACTCCTCTAATCCGGTTATTTGTCCAGTACAACACGTTTCAAGGTATAGGGCGGTCAGGCCGCCTGCTTCTGATTAATTTTTTATCCATCAATACCTGTCCTCCCTCACACGCTATCAATTTTCGGCTGTGCTGGCTTCCTCTTTGAAACGTTTAAACCTATCCGGTTTTTGTTTTTCTTCACATTCGTTTTGGATTGGGGCAGCCACTACAGCCGAGGCATTGGGTCTTCCATCTGAAATTATGAAAAAAGTAGGTCGCTGGGAGAGTGATAGGTATAAGATATATGTCCGTCCTGATCTACTAATATGATGATTTTCTTTTTCAGATGTTGCCAAAAATATTGTTTGGATAGTGGGTCATTCCTTCATTTTCTGGGCTGACCAACATGCCGGAAACAGGAACTACTCAGCCAACCTAGGTCTGGATGCCAACTCTTATTCAGTTTTGTGGTCAGGTGTCCGCGGTTTAAGATGGCGGGACTTAAGAGAGCATTTGATTTATTTTTCCAGCATTTGGCCTGCCCTTCAAGTTATAATTATTCATGCAGGGGCTAATGATCTTGGGAAAGTTAGGACATGGGACCTCCTATGTGAGATGAAGAGAGATTTGGCCTCTATTAAGCTATTGTTCCCTTATGCTATTTTGGCCTTTTCAGAAATGATTCCGAGATTGGTGTGGTCCCCCGCCACAAAATTTTTCTATGTAGATAAAATTAGAAGACGGCTTAATAGAACAATACATAGCTTCCTACGGGGGTCTGGTGGTGTCTCTTACAGGCACTCAGAGCTGGAAGGTTTTATTCCGGGTTTATTCCGGAGTGATTCAGTCCATTTGTCCCCTATAGGCCTGGATATTTTCTGTATGGGATTACAAAATTTAAAACGAGTCGGCCGCGGTGTTTGAGGGGGCTTCAGCCAGTAGCTTCTCTGCTGGCCTCAGCCGGTGGGGTGTAGTTGTCCAGCATGTCTGGATGGACACCGTTTAATCTGAATTTTAGTTATTAGCCAGGATGGCTTTACATATTTATTTTAAATAAATTATTATGAGGTTACCCCTTGGATACACCGTGGCCATTTGTAATCCAAAGAAGATATTTTGATAAATATATATTTGTTCTTATGAATGTGTTTGTCTACTTATTAAAGTCCCTTTGTGCGAGCCCATGCATGTGCTGCTCCCACTGTGGAGACACTCAAAAATGTAGTAGTCATAAGACTGCAAGCGATACACAGGGTGCCGTGAAGAGGCCTTGCAGCTTACGCATGCGCTTGCAAATGTGTGCTAACTAAACCCCTGTTTTTAACGCAGACTGTTGGACAGGTTAATTCAGTTGGTAAGCAGACTGGCTGGTGAGTTGATATGGGAATTTCCTATGGTTTTGTCTTTCATGTGTTTGCCCTTCCATGTGCTCCTTGCTGTGAAGACCAGTTATAGGTGGGGGCAGGGGCCATCTTGTTAGTTTGTTGCCCACCCCCTGAAATATTTAGCACCAGCCGCCACTGGTTCTGCCATACTTTCACTGAAGCTATTATTGTTGGAGGGAAGTATGTGGGGATTGGGATACCAAATTGGGTGCTAAAAAAACGTCAGATTATATGTTGTTGTTTTTGTTTTGCCCCCATCAGAATTGTGAGATGGACATGGTTTTTCTTCTCAATCTAAATGTTGTATTTTCATATTCTCTTACCAGGTGGTCTATCACAATAATATAACCTATATTGTACTAACAGGCTTTCCAAATCTAGAATGCATAAAAAATCTACTTTTCGTGATGCTTTTTTTCATATATTGTGTTACTATTTCTGGAAATCTTTTTATTGTGAATTTATATCATCTGAGTAAAACACTTCAGTCTCCCATGTACCTCTTCATCACCCAACTTTCATTGTTTGATATAATTCTGTCTACAGATATTCTTCCCAACCTTCTTTATATCGTCTTACATGATGGATGTACCATGTCTTTTGCTGGATGTATCATCCAGTTCTCCTTCTTTGCCTATTCTGAGTTCTCAGAGTGTTTTCTACTGACTGTGATGTCCTATGACCGGTATTTGGCCATCTGCAAACCCCTGCATTACAACTCTATAATGAACCAATCAATTTGCATTAAATCCGTGATTATGATTTGGTTACTGGGCTTTCAAATGACATTAGTTGATTCGATTACCTTGTGCAGTTTATACTACTGTGGACCAAACATCATTCATCACTTCTTCTGTGACTATGAACCCATAATTGAGCTCTCCTGCTCTGATACTTCATGGATTCATATTCAGACATATGTAATAAGTTTTTTGAGTATCATAGTACCTTTTATAATAATTGTGATGTCATATATCTATATTGTTATAACCATCCTTACAATTAAATCAGTTACAGGAAGACAAAAAGCCTTCACCACCTGCAGCTCTCACTTGACCGTAGTGTGCATTTTTTACGGGACTCTTACTGTTGTGTATTTGTTTCCAACCCAAGGACAACTAGATATTCTGAGCAAGGTCCTCTCTCTGTTTTATACTGTAATCACTCCATTGCTTAATCCAATCATTTACACATTCAGGAACAAGGATTTTAGGAAAGCTTTAGAGAAAGTCATACTTTTTTAGTAAAATCTCTAATGTCGCGTGCACACGACCATTTTTCTCATCGGGAAAAATGTAATTTTTTCTCTTTGACGAGAAAAACGCTCGTGTGTGGGCTTTCCAGCATTTTTCCCGACGAGAAAAACGGCAAGAATCACGACGATAAAAATTAGAACATGCTCTAATTTTTCTCGTTGTGATTCACGGCATTTTTTTCCGCGGCAGTTTTCCCATAGGGAAACACTGCCGGGGAGCCTACACATGGTCGTTTTTCACGACCAAAAGAAAAAATGTAATGAAAACCGGCCGTGTGTAGGGGACCAAGCCGGTCCTCGTTTTTAATGTCGATTTTCTCGGCGGTGTTTTCACCGTCGAGAAAATCGATCGTGTGTACACGGCATTAGAAAAAATGCAAATATAAAAGATGACTAAATGTGACATGAGCTGACCTCCATACACCACATATACTGTTTTTACAATAGAATAAGTATATTGCTTTGAGCAGGATGGCTCATTGACCCCTGAAACTAGAAAGCCTTGCATGCTTGGACTTCTCATTGCCTGCTGATGCAATCCACACTATGCATAGTGCTACTGGGTTATAGGCATTAAAATGCAGAGAATTCCACACCTGCCAATGTTGGGAAAGGTGATCTTCAGGAAAGGAGCAATGAGAGACATGCATATTTAACTACTGAGGATTTTGACCATAAAAGATGTATCCTAAAAAATAAAATAAAGAAAAATTTTAACAACGTTTTTAAGATGCATTTCCTATGTCCAGTTCTACTCCCCCAGCACTATCACCTACAATTTCCAGTAATATCTTTGTTTTAAACAGTAGGAGCGGCTGTCAAAATGTGTCAACTCCTGTGGAAAATTATACTTATAGATAGTCTTCAAGTTTCATAAAACAAAAATGCAAGTACTCCTATTTACCCACTTTTTAACTCTTATGCCGCGTACACACGACCGTTTTTAATGTCATTGAAAAAAAATGCATTTTTCTCGACGTGATTCTTCCCAAGCCTGCCTTGCCTACACACTATCGTGGAAAATAATGCTTGAGTAAAGCGCGGTGACATACAACACATACAACGGCACTATAAAGGGGAAGTTCCATTCGGATGGCGCCACCCTTTATGTTAGTAAAGTTTGTTGAGCGACGATTCACGCTTTTCAGCCTCGTGCTTTTCAGTCCGTTACAGCGTGACAAATGTGCTATCTCCATTACGAACGCTAGTTTTACCAGAACGAGTGCTCCCGTCTCATACTTGATTCTAAGCATGCGCATTTTTTTTCACGTCGTTAAAGCCCACACACGCCCGTTTTTCATGACAAGAAAAACGACGATGTAAAAAACGACTATAGACGACTATGTACTATAGAATGTGTAGGCCTACATCTATTAACATGCATCTGTCTGGTTTTACACTGACCTGTTGTGGTGCCACTTTCCACTTCCACAACTTCACGTTCCTCTTCATCATGTGGTTCTGGGGGTCTTGTTGAAGGTGTTGGATTTATAGGCTCATCTGACGTAGCTTTTTGAAGCTCTATGGAGATTGCAATAAAAGGTATAGTTTAATTATAATTATATACCAAAAAAAAGCCGGAAAGGGAATTTTGAAAGATTATTTGGAAGTGTGGTCCAATTTTAAATGTACCCCCAGTGACAACCTGAACACATGTTTGGATACATAGCCAAAACAAGAACATATACTTTTTTTAATAAAGTTTGACACATTGAAACACCCCCAAGTATATACACTGGATCACGTGTGTGTGACACCCTAAATAATTTTTGGTTTTGGGCCACACTTGTACTACTGCGTTCAGATGTTTAATCAGCTGCTGAGCATTCTCTCCCCTAACATTACAATGCATACCCTTTTAATTAGTCAAAAATAAAAGTTTTAATCAAAAAATAATTCAACTTGTTCCCAAAATTATCTCCCCAAAAAATATTTAGAAATGTTGCTGTTCACACTGGATGATCCAAAAACATCGTATTAAGAAGTGTACGGAGGAAGAGCTTTACTACGTCCGTTTACTGTGCGGACAAACATGAAAGTTGTTATCTTTCACTGTACTATATCAAAGTCAAAAATACACGACTTAATACAAGTAATAATATTTAGCTGGGAAAATGTATGAAAATTACTTACTTTTTCCTAAAACTTTCTTGATTCTTTTGTATTGGTCGGGCTCCCGCAACTTCAGATCAGACCAAAGTTTTCTGAGCTGTTCCTTCGTTCTGCACACCCCGAATTTTTGGTGAAGAGTTTTAACCACTTTGCCCATAATTTTTGTCTTGACAAGATTAGGCCTTTTATACGGCCCATGCTTGGCATCATAATCCTCCCTCTTCAAAATGGCGACCATCTCCACCATTTCCTCGAATGTCATGTTGGATGCCTTATATCTCCGGGATCAGGATTTGGGTTCCTCAGGAATTTCATCCTCTGTAGAGGTAATCTCAGCCACCTGTGTCTCCGCCATGTTGTTAAGCACTAAGACGAGCGAGAATGGGTGGGGAAAGTACAATATCGAACGTCAGGGGCGGGGAAAGCGTGCAGAGTTTCACGCATGCGCAGTGTATATAAAGCGAATATCCATGTGTCGCAAATATGTTCATTTGCCGGGAGAGGGAGTTAGCAACGAACGTTTTCACCAAGGTACATAACATTTTAAGGATTTGTGTTTCTTCAGAGGATGAGATTTGGGGCCTATATCTGTCCCAAATGATTATTTGATGAATGTTAACTGAAACATTTAATTTTTATTGGTTCTTGATTTTACAGACAAAATGAAGAGTTTCAAAAATCCAGAATTCATTGGGGAGTTCATCGATAGATGGAAGGAACTCCCTGTCCTGTGGCAGACTAAAAATGCATCTAATAAAAATAAAGCGGCCAGGACAGCAGCACTGGAGAGCCTGCTTGCATTTGTCCAAACCCAGATCCCCACAACAACTATCCAAGATGTTAAAGCCAAACTACCTACCATCAGGGGCACATACAGGACCCAGAGGAATATGGTCCTGAAGTCCCAGAGGTCAGGTGCTGCAGCAGATAAGGTTTATAAACCCAGTCTGTGGTACTACAGCAAGTTATCTTTTCTGGATAACGAGCTGGAAGTGAGGGTATCTCTGTCAACCCTTCCCCCCAGTGGTCTATCCAGCCTTCCTTGTAGCCAGCCCTCCAGCCTTCCTTGCAACCCTGCTCTGGCTTCCTCTGAGGATCAAGCAGAGGTCCTTGAGGAGGCCGATTTGGATATATGGAGGAAGGTATAGTATTGAT
The DNA here is from genome assembly GCA_029206835.1 of Rana muscosa. Lineage (NCBI taxonomy): Eukaryota > Metazoa > Chordata > Amphibia > Anura > Ranidae > Rana > Rana muscosa. The sequence continues at coordinate 359,721,912 of CM055118.1, read as the reverse complement.
ATCTACATTTATATGTTACAAAAGTGATGATTTAAAATTTATGTTAGTATTGTTATGTATTTAATATCAGAAAAAAAATGGATTTACAGAGCAATAGACAGTAGTGGTCAAATTTGATGGGGACATGCCAAAAATATCAGGAGTCTGAATCTTTGGAAATGTTATCACTTTTGCCATTCAATTTCAAAATGTCTGGAGTTGAACAATGTGTGTGATTGATGATGGCAAAAACTAAAGAATGTCCCTTTTTTTTTACAGCCAGAGCAGAGCCACGAAGAGTGTGATGTTGGGGACCAGGAGGAGGCTGGGCCCAGTGGCACACAGGAGGAGGCTGGGCCCAGCACAATAGCCCAGATGCCTCCCCTGAAAATAATACAACGAGGGCCAAGGAGAGTTAGGCAGGTGGAGGAGGAAACCAGAGCCTTCCTAAGAGAGGCTACTGCGGCCCTCAGAGAGGCACCCTCTGCTGAAGAGGGCTATGCCACAGTCCTGGCCCATAAATTAAGCCAGATGGACTTGAGGCAACGCCTATACAGCGAGAACCTCATGCTGAAGGTCATAAACAGGGGGTTGCTCGGTGAACTGACACAGTTCACCGACATAACTGAGATTGTCCCTCCTCCTCCTTCTCCTACTCCTCCTCCTGCCACAACCTCTCCTCCTGAGCCCCAGCCTCTGAGGAAGCAAGCAACAAAGGCTGCAGGGAAGGCAGCAGAGAAGGCTGGAGAGAAGGCTACAAGGAAGAGGAAAGACTGGGGACATATCTGACTTATCTGCTGCTGTTCCTGACCTCTGGGAGTTCAAGCCAAGATTGGGCTCCTTTTTTGGGGGAAAATTCAAGAGTTTGGTTTTCTCTTCTTGGATGGTTGTTGTGGGGTCCAAAGGATGCACAAATGCAAGCAGGCTCTCCAGTGCTGCCTTCCCCTTTAATTTGCTATCTCCCTAAATAAAGGATTCTTTTGTTTTGCTTAAAATACTTGACTATGTGATTTCTATTCTAAAAGAGAGTTTGCTAGGGAGTAGGCACGGACATTTCGAATAATATTATTGTTATTAACAAGGGACACAAACCTCCTTGAGGCAAAATTAGACAAATTTAGAAGGTTGGTGTGATAACTTGACACACAAATAATATTTTTGTAAAAATACAATACGAAATATAAAAGAAAAAAAGATCCAGAATATATAAAAGAAGCCCAAAAAAAATATAATAAATCTAACTTAAATAAAAAAGGAAAAATAAATAAAAAAACGAAAAAGAACTCAAATCCCAAAATTTATGGAGCTCTTTACATTTATTTATGAATTTAGGAGGGAAATCTGGCTTAACAAGAATATTTTAAAATCATTAGATCAATTAGGAATTACTTAAGAAACAAGTTTGGCATAACTCGGAATATCATTAGCAAATGAAGCTAATTATTTAAGCATTATCAAAAGAAGAAAGGAATGTGCAGCATTAAAACGATGCTATTATTTCCAGCGTGACGAATGTGCCATCTCCATTTCAAACGCCCGCTTTACCAAAACGTGCACTCCCGTCTCATACTTGATTCTGAACATGCAAGTTTTTTTTCACCTCGTAAAAGCATACACACTATCGTTTTTCACGTCGTTAAAAAAACGACATGAAAAACTACGTGAAAAAATAGAGCATGTTCGAAATTTTTAATGCCCGTTTTTCACGCCGTTAAAAATGCTCTGGAGCATACACACGATCGGTTTTAATGGCCATTTTTAAAAATGACATTTTAAACGGCATGAAAACTGATCGTGTGTACGCGGCATAAGAGAGACTGTCAGGGAGTAGGGGTTAAAGAGTATGTTGGAAAGAGGGGGGCAGGCGGAAGTTAGAGAAAATTTTGTGCGACAGGATCTCCAGATCCTGAGTGAGAACTGCATAGGGCCCAGACAGAGGTCAAGGAGCTTGGGATCCGAGAATAACTCAGGAGACCATACAAGGGAGCATGGGTGTGCCGGAAAGAGAGATCCCATCTCAATGATTCGGGGGCCTCAAACTAGACCAGGAGACCACTGCTCGAAGGTGGGCAGCCAGATAATACTTGTGGATATCCGGGGCGCCCATGCCTCCCCGACCTCTGGGGGAAAAAATAACTGAGCTGGCCACTCTATGTGCCCCGTCTTTCCATATAAAATTAAGAAACCACCTCTTAAGAAGTTTCAATTGAGCCATGGGGATAGGGACAGGTAGTGTTTCAAAATAATACAACAGTTTTTGCATCACAGACATTTTCAACACATTGATCCTTCCTATCCAAGATATCGGAAGGGGGTTCCAATTAGTTAGCATGGCTTTGACAGATTTTAACAGGGGCACATAGTTGGCAGAGCAAAGGGTGGAGTATGCAGAGGTAAGTTGAACCCCTAAATATTTGAAGGATGAAGTGCACTAGCGATAGGGGTAGGAGTTCCTAAGCGAGAGGAGATCTGCATGGGGAAGGTGTAGGGGGAGGGCTTCTGTTTTTGACGTGTTTATTTTGTATCCAGATAAGGAACTAATTTGGGATAATAGAGCGTGCAGGAATGGAAGTGAGGTGAGGGGATTGGTGAGAGTCAAAAGCATGTCATCTGCGAACAGGGACAGTTTATATTCCCTCTGTCGCATGGGGACCCCGCGGATGTCTAGGTGTGATCTTATGGACTCTGCCAAAGGCTCCAAGCATAGAATGAACAGGAGGGGAGAAAGGGGGCAGCCCTGTCTAGTACCATTTGACATAGGGAATGATCTAGAGGTGAAGGAGGACATTTGGACCTGAGATGAGGGATTGGAGTAGAGGGAACGTAAAGCTGCAAGAAAAGGACCCCGCAGACCGAATTTAGTAAGAGTAGCGAACATGTAGGGCCAGCTGAGTCTATCAAACGCCTTTTGGGCGTCAAGGCTAAGGATCAGAGCAGGGCGTCGGACTCTGTTAAGCATGTCATTGAGGTCAATGGTACATCTGGTGTTGTCACCAGTGTGTCTAGTGGGAACAAAACCCACCTGATCCCTATCTATCAATTTCGTCAGGAATTGGGAAAGGCGATTTGCTAGGATTTTTGTAAAAAGTTTATAGTCTGAGTTTAAAAGTGCTATTGGCCTATAACTGTCCGGGAGCGAAGGGTCTTTATCCGGTTTGGGTATGACTGTAATATAAGAGTGTAGAAATTGCTGATGGGGGTGTTGACCCTGTAAGAGGGAATTATAAAGGAATATCAAATGTGTTGAGAGAATCGGGAGAAAGGTCTTATAGTAAGGCAGACCGTCCAGGCCAGGGGATTTATGGGAGGATGGGAGAGATTTAACAGTTTCATTTAGCTCTTCATCAGTAATGGGGGAATTCAAGGTCTGTACATCAGCCTTGGTGAGTTTGGGAAGACGGAGGTCCGCCATGAATGTCTCAAAAGCTTTCTGATCGAAGGGAGGGTGTTGGTCGGGGGTAAGGCAATTATAAAGTTTGTCATAAAATTCGCCAAAAACTTGGGTCATTGTCTGCGGGCAGAAAGTGGGGGTCCCATCCGTGCATTTTAAATGGTCCGGGAAAGATAGAGAAGGCCTTGGATTAAGACTGGAGACCAACATCCTATGCGGTTTATTTGAAAATTCATAGAATTTTTGTTTAGCCCAGAGAAGGGATTTATTTATTTTTGACATATCTAGGGATTTTATGCGATTACGTAGGGAGGTTACCGTGCTCAACCGGTCCATCGTGGGAGTGCGGAGCAGGGAGCGTTCGGCTGCTGCCAGTTCCGACAGTAAAGAGGAACTCAGGAGGGCAGAGTTCCTCTTCCTCTGAGATCCCACAGAGATGCACTGACCTCTGAAATATGCCTTGTGGGCCTCCCAAAGGACAGACGGGCTGGACACAGAGCCTGTGTTTAGTTGGAAAAACTCAGTTAAAGCAAGGTGGAGTTTATCCTTAGTTTCAGGGTGTTTCAATAGTGATTCATTGAGCCTCCAGTGGCATCTCCTGGGGAATGCCACCGAGAGGCAGAGATCCAGGGATAGAGGGGCATGATCTGACCAGGTAATAGGGCCCAGATCGGAGGACACCATATGAGAAAGCAACGGGGCTGATACCAGAAAGTAATCCAATCTGGAAAACATCTTGTGGGGGGGGGAGTAGAACGAGTACTGTCTACCTGTGGGATGCTTGATCCGCCACGCATCAAACAGACATGCTTTGAGTAAGTTTCCTGAAAGAGGTGGCTAAGGAATGTGAGATGGGGGTGGACTTGACATTAAATAAGGACTTCCTATCTCGAGCAGGCGAGAGAACAACATTAAAGTCCCCAAGAATTATCATAAAGGGGTGGGCAACATGGTTCAATTGTTCAAATACCTCAGTTAAAAAATTAATTTGACCCGTGATCGTTATAGGGTTAGATAGGTAGGTGCCCTCCAAAACTATATAACGGCCATGAGGATCCAAGTAGGAAGACTTGATTTGGAGGGGACAGGAGCGTTTTATCAAAACCGCCACCCCAGCCTTACCAGATGAGTCGGAGGCCAGAAAAGACACTGGGAAGTGTCTGGAAGCGAATTTCAGGGAATCCCCGGTTCGGAAATGCGTCTCCTGAACCAGGATCACATCCGCACCGGAGGCCCTGAATTCCTTCAAGGCCATCCATCTTTTCTTTATGGAATTCAATCCTTTCACATTATATGATAATAGTTTCAGAGCCATGAATAGACAGTAATATACAGCTTAAGAATATTTAAAATAATGGGCTATGGCCCAGCAATAGGAGCATCAATAAGTAGCTGAGGAGCAGACCTTAGTCTTTCCAAGTGTGCACGTGACATGTGATGATCAACATTGAAACCACAAAGGGTAAAAAAATTAAAACGGAAAAAATAGAATAAAAATAAGTAAAAAAAACAGCAACACCAGGACTATCGTGAGACAGTCCAAAAAGGGGTCAAAGAAAGAATACGTAGCTTGAGAACAAAAAGGTCTGTACGGCCCAAAAAAATTAAAATAAAAGAAAAAACAAAATCAAAAAAAGACCTGAGAAGCCTAGGCTAGTCAGGAGTCCTTGGCCGCAGCCTAAGGACCAGTAGGGCAACATAGCAGTCTCCAACATGGTGTGGGACCCACGACCACTCGTCATGGTGATCCGCCTTCAATGTTACCTAATCAAACTTTCCTCGAACGAACTTGGTGAATACCAGTCTTGGGAGATCAGCAATGTTTTTCAGAAGGAGTAAACGCCTTAAAGATAATAGAAAAACAGAAGAAAAACAAGTGAAGAAAGAGCAGCAACAGCAGCTAAAACTTTGCAGGTCGCCTTCGCGGGAAGGCGAAATTAGGAACATTGTGGCCCCCTGAAGGGGGATCGACTAACGGTCTAAATCCCAATTGGGACAAAAATAAGGGTAGAAGCAGGAGGGCATCTTGCATCAAATCAGGTGGGTGGTCTAGGGCGTTGAGATCGCTGGGGAGTAGAGTAGGCCTTCGATCCTCTGCCTCTCACCGGGGTCCAGATTCTGGAAAGAGCTGCCAAGGGACGTGGGGTAGCTGGCGAGACCTGATCCTCCTCTGCGGGGAGTGGGGGTAGGCCCAGGCGGTTAATGAAGATATCCCCTTCCTGAATGTCGCGTAGAACATGTTGGACCCCATCCAGGGTAACGTTGAGGCGGAAAGGAAAACACCAATAATATGGGACTTTATGCAGCTGGAGGTGAGAGGTGATGGGTCTCAGAGAATGGCGCTTGGCCAGAGTGATTGGAGAGAGGTCACTGAACAGTTGGATCTTATCTCCTTTATAGTCAATACCTGACCTATTATGTGTGGCCTTGGTCAGAGTCTCTTTGCTCTCATAAAAGTGGAAATGCACCACTATGTCTTGGGGCTTGGCCCCCGCAGGAGGTTTAGGGGCCAGAGACCTATGCGCACGGTCCAGGCGCCAATCAATGTCCACAATTTTAGGGGCAAGAGTGTTGAAAAGGCCCAAAAGGTAAGGTCTAATGTTGTTATCAGCCACCGTTTCAGGCACCCCGCGGATTCTAAGGTTCTGGCGCCTTTCCCTATTCTCAAGGTCCCCCTGCTGAAGCTGCAGCTGGGATACTGAATTTTTAAGGAAGGCATTCTCCTCTTCAAGAGCCTGTACATAGTGCAGTGTCACATCAAATTTAGTCTCAATGGTACCTGTGCGCTCTCCCAGAGCATCTATTTCCCCCCTGAGTTCTCTTGAGATCGTCCCCATCTCCTGAGCAATGTCTCTGGTTACCTGCTGGGCCAAAGCCTGGAGTTTGAGGTCCATCATCTCCGGAGTCAGGATCGGAGAAGGAGAGGGGGCAGCGAGTGACTGGGTGGCCTGCTGAGTTCTGTTCCCCGCCATCAGGGTGCTGACGTAATCCTCCGGATCTCCCTGAGAAATTGAGACCGGAATTGAGGCCTAGTCAGGAAGCGCTCCATGGTAGAAGAAGGCCGCGACGGTTGTGTGGCTCGATAATGGGATTGCTGGTCTCCGATTTTTCCCATGAAGTGCCAGGGGGAGTCGAGGGGTCATTGTGTGCCTCCTCCGGGTCTAATGGTAGCTAAGGAAGCTGTACGAAGGCTGCGGATCACGGGACGGGAGCAGAGCTCAGAAGTCACGCGTCCGCCATCTTAGAGAGCCACGCATGTGCCCCAGAAATTAAATTTTTGCACAGTGACTGTTCTAAACATGGGAAAAATGTGCCACTTTACAGGCATACTATAGACACACCCCAGGTATGAAATTTAAAGGAATATTTCACCGTTATTGTTTCACTTTAAGCATTATTAAAATCACTGCTTCTGAAAAAAACTGTTGTTTTTAAAACATTTTTTTTGCATTGATACATGTCCCCTGGGACAGGACCCAGGTCCCCAAACACTTTTTATGACAATAACTTGCATATTAGCCTTTAAAATTGGCACTTTTGATTTCTCATGTTCGTGTCCCATAGACTTTAACAGTGTTCAAACAAATTTTTTGCCTGTTCGCAAGTTCTAGTGCGAACTGTACCCGTGGGTGCTCAGCTTATCCTTAGTGGTAACTGGGCAAAAGGAGTCACAGTGCATTGTTGGCTGATGATTGGCCAAGCATGCACTGTGACCCCGCATGCTTGGCCAATCACAGCGCCGGCAGCGAGGAGAGCCATATTTGGCCACAGGCAGGATGCCTGTGGCAAATTATAGCTCAGGGGGTTAAGTACACGCCCCACACTATATAAGCCCGCCAGTGCGGTGGCCTTGTGTAGTGTGTTCCGGCATGCAGGTAAAGAGCTAGATAGGCAGGGACAGTGTGTTCTTTTCTCAGGCATCTGCAGGAGTTAGCGGGTGTTGTGTGCCTCTAGCGCAGTATACACCTGTATCTACCCTTTATTGCTGTTGTTCTCTAATACAGGCATCTGCAGGAGTTAGTGGGTGTTGTGTGCCTCCAGCACAGTATACACCTGTATCTACCGTTTATTGCTGGTGTTCTCTAATACAGGCATCTGCAGGAGTTAGTGGGTGTTGTGTGCCTCCAGCACAGTATACAGCTGTATCTACCATTTATTGCTGGTGTTCTCTAATACAGGCATCTGCAGGAGTTAGTGGGTGTTGTGTGCCTCCAGCACAATATACACCTGTATCTACCATTTATTGCTGGTGTTCTCTAATACAGGCATCTGCAGGAGTTAGTGGGTGTTGTGTGCCTCCAGCACAGCACAGTATACACCTGTATCTACCCTTTATTGCTGTTGTTCTCTAATACAGGCATCTGCAGGAGTTAGTGGGTGTTGTGTGCCTCCAGCAGAGTATACACCTGTATCTACCGTTTATTGCTGGTGTTCTCTAATACAGGCATCTGCAGGAGTTAGTGGGTGTTGTGTGCCTCCAGCACAATATCCACCTGTATCTACCCTTTATTGCTGGTGTTCTCTAATACAGGCATCTGCAGGAGTTAGTGGGTGTTGTGTGCCTCCAGCACAGCACAGTATACACCTGTATCTACCCTTTTTTGCTGGTGTTCTCTAATAAAGGCATCTTCAGGAGTTAGTGGGTGTTGTGTGCCTCCAGCACAATATACACCTGTATCTACCCTTTATTGCTGGTGTTCTTTAATACAGGCATCTTCAGGAGTTAGTGGGTGTTGTGTGCCTCCAGCATAGCACAGTATACACCTGTATCTACCATTTTTTGTTGGTGTTCTCTAATAAAGGCATCTGCAGGAGTTAGTGGGTGTTGTGTGCCTTCAGCACAATATACACCTTTATCTATCCTTTATTGCTGGTGTTCTTTAATACAGGCATCTTCAGGAGTTAGTGGGTGTTGTGTGCCTCCAGCACAGCACAGCATACACCTGTATCTACCCTTTTTTGCTGGTGTTCTCTAATAAAGGCATCTGCAGGAGTTAGTGGGTGTTGTGTTCCTCCAGCACAATATACACCTGTATCTACCCTTTATTGCTGGTGTTCTTTAATACAGGCATCTGCAGGAGTTAGTGGGTGTTGTGTGCCTCCAGCACAGCACAGTATACACATGTATCTACCTTTTTTTCTGGTGTTCTCTAATAAAGGCATCTGCAGGAGTTAGTGGGTGTTGTGTGCCTCCAGCACAATATACACCTGTATCTACCCTTTATTGCTAGTGTTCTTTAATACAGGCATCTGCAGGAGTTAGTGGGTGTTGTGTGCCTCCAGCACAGCACAGCACAGTATGCACCTGTATCTACCCTTTTTTTCTGGTGTTCTCTAATAAAGTCATCTGCAGGAGTTAGTGGGTGTTGTGTGCCTCCAGCACAATATACACCTGTATCTACCCTTTATTGCTGGTGTTCTTTAATACAGGCATCTTAAGGAGTTAGTGGGTGTTGTGTGCCTCCAGCACAGCACAGTATACACCTGTATCTACCCTTTTTTGCTGGCGTTCTCTAATAAAGGCATCTGCAGGAGTTAGTGGGTGTTGTGTGCCTTCAGCACAATATACACCTGTATCTACCCTTTATTGCTGGTGTTCTTTAATACAGTCATCTGCAGGAGTTAGTGGGTGTTGTGTGCCTCCAGCACAGCACAGTATACACCTGTATCTACCCTTTTTTGCTGGTGTTCTCTAATAAAGGCATCTGCAGGAGTTAGCGGGTGTTGTGTGCCTCTAGCGCAGTATACACCTGTATCTACCCTTTATTGCTGTTGTTCTCTAATACAGGCATCTGCAGGAGTTAGTGGGTGTTGTGTGCCTCCAGCACAGTATACACCTGTATCTACCGTTTATTGCTGGTGTTCTCTAATACAGGCATCTGCAGGAGTTAGTGGGTGTTGTGTGCCTCCAGCACAGTATACACCTGTATCTACCATTTATTGCTGGTGTTCTCTAATACAGGCATCTGCAGGAGTTAGTGGGTGTTGTGTGCCTCCAGCACAATATACACCTGTATCTACCGTTTATTGCTGGTGTTCTCTAATACAGGCATCTGCAGGAGTTAGTGGGTGTTGTGTGCCTCCAGCACAGCACAGTATACACCTGTATCTACCCTTTATTGCTGTTGTTCTCTAATACAGGCATCTTCAGGAGTTAGTTGGTGTTGTGTGCCTCCAGCAGAGTATACACCTGTATCTACCGTTTATTGCTGGTGTTCTCTAATACAGGCATCTGCAGGAGTTAGTGGGTGTTGTGTGCCTCCAGCACAATATACACCTGTATCTACCCTTTATTGCTGGTGTTCTCTAATACAGGCATCTGCAGGAGTTAGTGGGTGTTGTGTGCCTCCAGCACAGCACAGTATACACCTGTATCTACCCTTTTTTGCTGGTGTTCTCTAATAAAGGCATCTTCAGGAGTTAGTGGGTGTTGTGTGCCTCCAGCACAATATACACCTGTATCTACCCTTTATTGCTGGTGTTCTTTAATACAGGCATCTTCAGGAGTTAGTGGGTGTTGTGTGCCTCCAGCACAGCACAGTATACACCTGTATCTACCATTTTTTGTTGGTGTTCTCTAATAAAGGCATCTGCAGGAGTTAGTGGGTGTTGTGTGCCTTCAGCACAATATACACCTTTATCTACCCTTTATTGCTGGTGTTCTTTAATACAGGCATCTGCAGGAGTTAGTGGGTGTTGTGTGCCTCCAGCACAGCACAGTATACACCTGTATCTACCCTTTTTTGCTGGTGTTCTCTAATAAAGGCATCTGCAGGAGTTAGTGGGTGTTGTGTTCCTCCAGCACAATATACACCTGTATCTACCCTTTATTGCTGGTGTTCTTTAATACAGGCATCTGCAGGAGTTAGTGGGTGTTGTGTGCCTCCAGCACAGCACAGTATACACATGTATCTACCTTTTTTTCTGGTGTTCTCTAATAAAGGCATCTGCAGGAGTTAGTGGGTGTTGTGTGCCTCCAGCACAATATACACCTGTATCTACCCTTTATTGCTAGTGTTCTTTAATACAGGCATCTGCAGGAGTTAGTGGGTGTTGTGTGCCTCCAGCACAGCACAGCACAGTATGCACCTGTATCTACCCTTTTTTTCTGGTGTTCTCTAATAAAGGCATCTGCAGGAGTTAGTGGGTGTTGTGTGCCTCCAGCACAATATACACCTGTATCTACCCTTTATTGCTGGTGTTCTTTAATACAGGCATCTGAAGGAGTTAGTGGGTGTTGTGTGCCTCCAGCACAGCACAGTATACACCTGTATCTACCCTTTTTTGCTGGCGTTCTCTAATAAAGGCATCTGCAGGAGTTAGTGGGTGTTGTGTGCCTTCAGCACAATATACACCTGTATCTACCCTTTATTGCTGGTGTTCTTTAATACAGTCATCTGCAGGAGTTAGTGGGTGTTGTGTGCCTCCAGCACAGCACAGTATACACCTGTATCTACCCTTTTTTGCTGGTGTTCTCTAATAAAGGCATCTGCAGGAGTTAGTGGGTGTTGTGTGCCTCCAGCACAGCACAGTATACACCTGTATCTACCCTTTATTGCTGGTGTCTTTTAATACAGGCATCTGAAGGAGTTAGTGGGTGTTGTGTGCCTCCAGCACAATATACAATACCCAATTGCTGGTTTTCCCATCTCCCTGCAGGCCATTACTATATATGGAAGGCCAATAAGGAGAGGCAGACAGTCACGAGCCAATAAAAGAGGGCAAGCAGGCTCTGTGTCTAGAGACAACAGTGCTGGTCGTGGACACGGTGCATCATCATCAGCACGTGGCCATGGGACACGCTTGTCCTTATTTTCAGCAGCTGGACGTGTTGAGCCACATCATGCCGAAGACTTGGTAGATGACCAAGCAGTCCTCATCCTCCTCATCCTCTCTCACCCAGGCTCAGGGTACTGGCAAAGCAGCTGCCAATGCGTCCTCTTCCCTCGTATCAATGTCATCATCAGTCACTCCTTCCCTAGACCCACCATGTCCTGCTGAGGAGTCCCCCGAACTGTTTGAGCACAGTGTTGGGTACATGCTCCAGGAGGATGCCCAGCGTTTTGAAGGGTCTGATGATGATACACAGCTAGAGGAAGGCAGTAGCGTGAGCGCAGAGAGAGGGGATGCTCAAGAAGGACAGCAATCTGGCAGTCATGTTCCATCAGCTGCAGCATACTGCCAGGTTTGCTCCAGTGATCAAGAGGGAGGGGATGATGAGGTCACTGACTCCACGTGGGTGCCTGATAGGAGAGAGGAGGAGGAGGAGGATGAGGAGGAGGCACATCTCCAACGAGGCAGGATGCCCTCCGGGGGCCAGCGTAAGGGCAGCACATCAACTGAATTACACCGCAGAGCTCCGCCTGTGCAGGGCGCGTCCTCTGCCCGTTATTCCAAAAGTTCTTTGGTGTGGGCCTTTTTTGAGTTGAGTGCATCAGATCGCACCGCTGCTATTTGCAACATATGTCTCAAGCGTATCTCGCATGGCCAAAACATCAGCCGCTTGGGCACCGCTTGCTTGACTAGACATGTTGACCTGCCATGTAGCTCGTTGGCAAGCCTACCTTAAAGACCCACACCAAAGAACAAAGCGGACCTCTCCTTGCTCCTCATCAGCTGGGATCTCCAACCCCACTATACCTTCAGTCCTCTCTGAAACCTGCACTGAGAGGAAAGAAGGTGTAGAATTAGGTGTGTCACAGCCAAGTACTTGCGGGCACTCTGCTAGCAGTACACCGACGTCCGATTCTAGCAGGCAAATTTCCCTGCCCCAGCTGCTGGACCGTCGAAAGAAGTTCACTCCCAGCCATCCACATGCCCAGCATTTGAATGCTAGCTTGGCTAAATTGCTAGCGCTTCAACTGCTGCCTTTTCAGTTGGTAGACTCGGCCCCCTTCTGTGAGTTTGCGCAATGTGCGGTTCCTCAGTGGCAGGTTCCCAAACGCCACTTTTTCTCACGGAAGGCGATTCCAGCTCTCTACCGGCATGTGGAAGGCAATGTCCATGCCTCGCTGGACAGGGCGGTCAGCGGTAAGGTGCATATTACCGCTGACTCATGGTCCAGCAGGCATGGACAGGGACGTTACCTTTCTTTCACGCCCCATTGGGTCACTCTTTTGGCAGCTGGGAAGGATGCAGGACAAGGTGCAGTAGTGTTGGAGGTTGTTCCACCGCCATGCCTCCAAAATGCTACTACTGGTTGTGACACACCTCTCTCCTTCACCCCCTCCTCTTCTTCTTCCTCCATGGCCTCTTCCTGTGCTTTGTCCTCGGAACCAGCGGTGCTCCGTAGGCATTCAAGGGGCTACGCAAGTACGCAGGCAAAAAGATGCCATGCCGTGCTTGCGCTGGTGTGTTTGGGGGATAGGAGCCACACTGGGGCAGAGGTTCTGTCAGCTCTGCAGGGGCAGGCCGAGAGGTGGTTGACGCAAAGCCAGCTTAAGCCAGGAATGGTGGTTTGCGACAATAGCACCAACCTCCTCTCCGCCCTCCGACAGGACAACTGACCCATGTGCCCTGTGTTGCTCACGTCCTTAACCTGGTTATGCAGTGGTTCTTGGGCAGGTACCCGGGCTTACAGGATGTCCTGAGGCAGGCCAGGAAAGTATGTGTGCATTTCCGCAGATCATATAATGCCAGTGCTCGGCTGGCTGAGCTGCAAAAGGAGTTGAACCTGCCCAAGAACCGCCTTATATGTGACATGCCCACCAGGTAGAACTCAACGTTGGCCATGCTGCAGCGGCTGCACACGCAGCAGAGGGCCATCAATGAGTATCTGTGCCAATATGGCAAAAGGACAGGGTCAGGGGAGCTTGTTTTTTTTGCCATGCCAGTGGGGCATGATCAGGGATGCATGCACTGTCCTGGCACCATTTGAGGAGGCCACGAGGATGGTGAGCAGTGACAGTGCATGCATCAGTGACAGTGTACCTCTTGTCCACCTGTTGGAGCATACGCTGTGTGGAATAATGCACAGGGCACTTGAGGCAGAACAGAGGCAGGAAGAGGAGGACTTCCTTGCCTCTCAAGGCCCCCTTTACCCAGACAGTGTTCCTTCTGTCCCACCCATCACACAGTAAGTGGACGCGGAGGAGGAGGAGGAGGAGGATTGTGTCAGCATGGAGGTGGAGCCTGGCACTCAGCATCAACAGCAGCAGTCTTATAGGGATGATTTACAGCCCCAAGAAACCTGTGGACTTGTACGTGGCTGGGAGGAGGTGGCTGCGGATCATGTTGTCTTTAGTGACTCAGAGGACTCTGGACCGAATGCCTCAGTTGACCTATGCTGCATGGCCTCCCTGATCCTGCAAAGTCTGCAGAAGGATCCTCGTATTCTTCGGATCAAGGAGAGGGACCATTACTGGCTGGCCACTCTCCTTGATTCACGGTAGGTTGCGGACCTTATCTTGCCGTTGCAGAGGGAGCAAAGGATGAGACATCTCCGGCAGGCCTTGCAGAAAGGTCTGTGCAACGCGTTCCAGAGACTGGGAGGTTACAAATAGACATGTGCATTCGTTTTCGTCCGAATTTCAGGTATTTTCGTTATCGTTTTAACAAACGAAAATGAAAGCGCAGAATCCGAAAACCGAAAGATCCGACATAAACAAATGCTTTATTTTCGTTTTCGTTGCAACAACCGTTCGATATAGATAGAAGATTTGATATGACGCTGACAATAACAATCTGTGTCCATCGAACCTGTGGTCAAATGTGCCTAACCTTAACTAGTGATGTCGCGAACATAAAATTTTCCGTTCGCGAACGGCGAACGCGGATTGCCGCAAATGTTCGCGAACGGGCGAACCGGGCGAACCGCCATAGACTTCAATAGGCAGGCGAATTTTAAAACCCACAGGGACTCTTTCTGGCCACAATAGTGATGGAAAAGTTCTTTCAAGGGGACTAACACCTGGATTGTGGCATGCCGGAGGGGGATCCATGGCAAAACTCCCATGGAAAATTACGTAGTTGATGCAGAGTCGGGTTTTAATCCATAAAGGGCATAAATCACCTAACATTCCCAAATAGTTTGGAATAACGTGCTTTAAAACATCAGGTATGATGTTGTATTGATCAGGTAGTGTCAAGCCTCGTACACACGACCGAGTTTCTCGTCCAAAACCGTCAAGAAAAGTGCCGCGAAAGCTTTTTTGTCGAGAAAACCGTTCGTGTGTATGGTTTTACGATGAGAAAACTGCCGTGAATCTCGACGAGAAAATAGAGAACCTGCTCTCTATTTTCTCGTCAGGATTCCAGATTTCCTCGTCGTGTTTCTCGTCGGCCTGCTTTGTGTCAAGAAAATGGTTCATGTGTATGCTTTTACGACTCTTCCAAAAGCGCGCATGCTCACAAGCAACTATGAGACGGGAGCGCATCTTCTGGTAAAACAAGCCTTCGTAATGGAGATAGCACATTCGTCACGCTCCAAATTTTTGCATCGTTTAAATGTTGTGCATTGAAATCTTCATTAGAATGTTACATTAATCCAAACGAATGAACTTCTTTTGCTGCTGATATTCACACAGAGTTATGACTATCTTTTTTTAACCTTTTTCATGCTGCTCTTAAGAAGATTTATGTGTATTATATCGTGCAAGTTTTTAGGAATATTTAAAAATTAGTTCTTTTTCTAACTGATGTTAATTGTAATTTTGCAATGTTTTGGTAGTGATCTCCCATTGAATCTTTTAATATATATGATTTAAATTTACACACTTTTTTGGGAAACACGATTTAGTTATTTTTTGGGGGGGTTGTTATCTGTCCCTTTTTTGGTCAGTCAAATGTATCTGCTTACTCCAAAGCTAGATTTTACATTTTTACAAATACACATAGTCAAGTATGAACTTAAACAAAAATAACATTTATTCATGTTTCAAATAAAATAAAGAGAAGGCAGCGCTGGAGAAGCTGCTGCCATTTGTGCATCCCAGGGACCCCAGAGCACACAGCAACCCTGTGTGGACACTAAAATTGGGAGCTTGAGAAGGCCAACATTTCTGAACACAATCTGATGCTGGCCTCCCAGAGGTCAGGTACAGCAGCAGGTGATATATATGTCCCAAGTGTGTGGTACTACAACAGGCTGCCTTCTGTCCGACCACAATGAAGCAAGGCCATCACTTCCTCGTCTTCCTGGCAACCTTCCCTGCAACCTTTCCTGAAGCCTTCCCTGCAGCCTTCCTTCTTCTTTTGGCTGGAGGCTGGGCCACTGGAGGGGTACTCCTGTCAGGAGGAGGAGGAGGAGGTGGAGGAGAAGGGGGTGGCGCAGAAGAACAAGGTGGAGGTGGAGGAGAAGGGGGTGGGGCGGAAGAACAAGGTGGAGGTGGAGGAGAAGGGGGTGGGGCGGAAGAACAAGGTGGAGGTGGAGGAGAAGGGGGTGGGGCAGAAGAAGAATGTGGAGGTGGAGGAGGAGGTTGAGGTTGGGACAGTTGTGCCACCTCACAAATGGCGGTATTGGGGGTAATTTTTCCCATCACCCCCATGTTGAGCAAGGTGATGAGCAGGGGCTCGCATAGGAGGCGTTGCTCCATGCTCATCACCTTGAACTTTGCCTCCACTAGGCCGCCAATGGCCTCTTCAGGGGATGTGGTCTCTTTGAGGGTGGCATGGGCCTCTTTAATAAGGGCCATTGCTGCCTCACTGGTGGTCCTGTCCCTCCTGCCTCTTTTGGGAAGTCGGATGAGAGGCACCTGGGATCTGGTGCTTCTCCTTTGCCCTGCCACCTCCTGCCTGCCACTGGGCCCTGCCACCTCCTGGCTGCCACTGGGCCCTGCCACCTCCTGGCTGCCACTGGGCCCTGCCACCTCCTGGCTGCCACTGGGTCCTGCCACCTCCTGGCTGCCACTGGGCCCTTCCTCCTCCTGCCTGACAGTTTCCAGACCCTCCTCCTGGCTGATTTCATCCTGTGTATGAAAAAGGGACATAGTTTAATATGTTGTTTTAATCTTTGCATCAAACTTTAGAAACATGATTGAAGCAATTAGAATGTAAATCCAGAAATAATTTTTTATAATTTACACCTACATAAGATTGACTATTTAGCACCCAATTAAGTGCAGACTAATGTCTCGAGATCTTGATTTCACTTGTGGAACCCAAAATTGTTTATGTTTGTCATCTTGACATATTTGTCAAACATTAATTTTATCCCAATACATTTTCAGTTAATACTATACCTGGCTCCAGATGGCCAAATCAGGATCATCCAGGATGGCTGCCTCCTCTTGCTCCAGAGAAGGCTCAGGTTGGCTGCAGGGAAGTCTGGGGGGAAGAGTGGAGAGTGATGGCCTTGCCTCAATGTGGTCATCCAGGAAGGACATCCTGCTGTAGTACCACAAAATCGGGACACACACATCATCTGCTGTTGCTTCTGACCTCTGAGAAGCCAGGACCTTAGAGCGTTCAGTCCTGTAGGTGCCTCTCAAGCTCCCAATTTTAGTGTCCACTTGTTTTGCTGTGGCTGTGGGCACCTTGGTCTGCACAAATGGGAGCAGCTTCTCCAGCGCTGCTTTTCTCACCCCTCTTTTTTTATGGATGGGGTTTTTCGTCTCCCACAGAGCGGGCAGCTCCCTTACCCGGTCAATAAATTCTGCCAGGAACTCTTTGTCGCTAATAAAGACATTCATATTGTATCTGCAAGTTTAAGAAATAATAGATAACTAATGTGAGGCAAACAGTCTAACCTCCTTAACATCGTAGTCACCATATATATCCTACAACATTCTCAAAACAGTATATTTTTAGACATCTGCCATTTTTTGTGAAATTTGGGGCACAAAGTTTTAGGCTAGATGATGTGTTTGTAAAGATAATGAAATGCAAACTTTTGTCAGTGTAAAGGAGAGGACACACAGCAGCTGCTTCCACATCTGTACTTTGGAGCACTATAGTGTGGGCCACCAGACCCGCCTTTTTTGGGTGTCCCACACAGGTGCATCAGAGAATTTTTGTGTTGCCTACATGTCTAAAAAATGACAGACAAAGGTGAATACTAAGCATATTCTTGGTCAGAAATAATGCATTCATCTTTAACTTCCGCCCAAACACACACTTGTACCCCACTTCCAAGCAATTTAGCCTGTTTTTTGGTTTAACATAGAGAATTTCTGTGTGGTAACTCTACCTTTTGTTTGATTCTCATAGGGGAGAGAAGACTGGGAGGAGGACACTCCAGGGAGCACAGGAACCCCACAGCTTCACAACCCCAAACTCCCAAAGACCCACAAACGAAGGATGTAGAGGAAGTTGAGGTGGAGGAAGGAGAAGTGCAGGAAGGAGAGGTGGATGACGTTGTGGAACTGGTCACCACAACAGGTCAGTATCTGTCACCACAGCTTCAGGTAAGAGAGGTAGGCCTGCAGAGTTATAATACCTTTTTATTTTGTTTTTAGGGGATGTGAATGTTGGGGTGAAGGATAGTACAGGTTTCTCTGCTGACAGTGCCCTCCGCCTCATCCAGCAAGTGATGGAATGTAGCACGGAACTGGACAAAATTAAAGAAAGAATACATGTGATGGATCAAACATTTAAAGACATTCTCGATGTATTGGGGAGAATTCAATAAGGCATCCCAACCCCCTTTTTTCTCATGTTTGTTTTGCAACTTCTAAAAAACTTTTTGACAATCAAACCAGCCAAAAATTGAATCTGCACACAGTGTGTCAACATGTGCTATCTGCCATCAGGGGATATCCATGTACGTCTTTTGGGGGTGCAACCCCTTCTTCGTATCTAAAGTAGCTGAACTGAGGAAGGGGTTGCACCCCCAAAACACGTCCATTGATCACCCCTGATGGCAGATAGCACATGTTGACAATAGGGATCAGGAGTCTAAAATCCCTATAGGAAAATAATCCCAATTGTGTGCATATTCAATTTTTGGCTGGGCAAGGGGTGGCAGGACCCCATATTAGGACGGGCACATAGAGACATATAGTTTGTGTAAGTGAATGTCTCAGATTGCTCCGAGGTATCCAATTTTGTAGATTTTGGAATGCAACTGTTGTTTTTGTATTTTCATAAGAAAACAATTGCCGGTTTGTGGCCAGGCAAACAAAAAATGTAAAATTTAAAAAAAAAAGTGTGTGAATTCGCACATAGTAAAAGATTTGAACACAAACAACGTGTAGCTTCTTTTTCTAATATGCTCTAACCTTATTTGGTAAATTTTTTAAGGTTACATAGTGAAATGGTTGGTATTTACTAAAGGAAAATACACTTGGCACTACAAATGCACTAAGACAAACTAGGAGACAGGAAACCAACAAAAGTTAGAAGTTTAAACAAGATTTTTATTTGGATTGTTAGACAGCAATCTTTAGACATAGCCTGGCATAGGAATTGCCCCCCTACCCGTGAAATAGTCCATATATTTGTCCCGAACCTCACGGGCATTTTGGGGGGGCAAGCCAGCACGGGCAGATTCCAGGCCCGGCAGGGGATTATCAGGGGAAAGTCCAGCCTCTGGCAAAACTGAGGCCATATATGAATTGGATTTGCGCAAAGAAAATTGTGTAGCACACAGCAGCATAACACTACATAGTTTATTTTGTAGTCCGCCAAGTGGATGGAAGTCATAAAAAGGCGGAACGGGCTGGCCATTATGCCGAAGGCATTTTCAACGACTCTTCGGCCCCTGGCCAGCCGGTAATTGAACACCCTCTTCTCTGGGGTCAGGGTCCTCTGAGGAAATGGCCTCATAAGATGTGGTCCGAGCCCGAAGGCTTCATCAGACAAAAAACAAAGGGGAGTCCTTCAATATTCCCTGCATCCGGTGGCAATGCTAGGTCGTCACTCTGGAGACGGAGGGCAAACTCCGTCTGGATGAAGGATCCCCCATCGGACATCCGGCCATTCTTCCCTACATCAACATAGAGGAATTCATACCGTGCTGACACCACCGCCATCAGCACAATGCTATGAAACCCCTTGTAATTGTAGTAGTAGGACCCAGAACGGGGTGGCGGCACGATGCGGACGTGCTTCCCGTCTATAGCACCACCGCAGTTGGGGAAGTCCCACCGTGTGGCAAACTCCGATGCCACAGTCTGCCATTCCTGTGGCGTGGAAGGAAGCTGTGGAGTCAAACAAGATGAAAAAATATTAGAATACACAAATCAAACATTACAAGTATATTCTACGAAAATACATTAGAGGCCAACATCAAGCAAAGTCTACGTTTATTAAGGTGTTTTAAATAAGTATAATGGAAGGCTCATGTATCATATTCATCACCCCCTATGATGGTCCATTAATAAATTATAATGGGGAGGGGGGGAGATGTGTTTGGCCACAGGATAGCATTGCAGTGGCGGTGCATCCAGAGTGGGCGCTGGAGCACTGCCCCCTCTCTCCTGTGCCCGTCACTCAGAACAATACATAGGTTCATGCCTTGCATTAACCTATGTATTTTCTATGCCGCCCACTATTCAGGTGGATGGCCCCCTGTTAAGCGACCGACATATGAAGAACTGCGGCATTTATGGGCTTAAAATGGCGTATCAGAAACAGTAAGGAAAATTGTCTTGCACATTACAGCCTGAGGGATGTAATTGTCTTCAGAAAAGTTAAATAGGGGACGCAGGGGGGGGGGGGGGGCATTCCTTGGGTAAACACTGACAGGCTGCTCTGCCAATCATGTTCACCAAGTCTGTTTAATGGTAACATGATTGGCTGATGCAACATCAAGGGAAGGAGAAGACATCAAGGACAGAAGAAGGATGGCGCTGACCACAAGAAGGTAAGTGCAGGGCTGGGGGGGAACTGGCTGCATTGGAAGGAACAAAATGGCTGCATTAGAGGGAACAAATGGGGGAGTTTAATAGGCACCAGAGCAAAAAAGGAGGAAGTTTATTTCCTAAATTGGGGTTTGAACCCCCAAACATTTGGAGCAACAGGCGCCCCTGCTGGAAAGGTTAGTGAAGGAAAATATGCATGGAGGAGAAAAAAGGGGCATTTAAAAACTTCCAACATGCATGGGGACAAAGGGGACATTCTCAGCATATTACAATCATGGTAATTAGGGAAGGATGAAAGAAATACAATACATTAGCATACATGTAATACATAAAATGTGATGTTAATGGAGAAAACTTACCCTAATATAGTCCTCCTGCAGGACTTTTATATTGGCAGAACAGGTGTCTGGGATTATGAGGCCCAGAGCCTGGGGGGAGATGCCTGTCGTGAACTTCAAGTCCTGAAGACTTCTCCCTGTCGCCAGGTACCGTAAGGTGGCGATGAGCCTCTGCTCAGCACTGATGGCTTCCCGCATAACGGTGTCCTTCCTGGTAATATAGGGGGACACCAAAGCCAACAGTTCCTGAAAAACGGGGTCAGACATCCGCAGAAAATTCCTGTAGTCCTCAGGATTATTCTCGACGATCTCCCGCAGCAGAGGCATATGGCAGAATTGGTCCCGCTGGAGCAACCAATTCTTGGTCCATGAACTCCTCCTCACACCATTCATGGACTGGTCTTGGTCCAAAACAAGCAGACCAACACCAAGCGCACGCACAGCACGAACTCGACGACGAGAACGTACAGGCGACATGGCTAGGAAACGGTCGTCTTATCAGAACGTACAGAACAGAACGCACTTTAGAACAGCAAGGCCTATGAATAACGAACTGAAAAACAGAAACGAACAGGCAAGAACGCACTGTAAAACAGATACGACCTGCCTAGATGCCCTGAAAGTCAAGATACGAACCCACAAGCACAAACTGAACCGCAGAAAACGATCTGAAAAGTACGAAGACTGAAAAGCGCGAATCGTCTCTTCCCAAACTTTTACTTCACACGCGGTAACACGAGATCAGCAAAAGCAGCCCAAGGGGTGGCGCCAAGAAAAAAGATCTTCCCCTTTATAGTGCCGTCGTACGTGATGGACGTGACCGCGGAGAACAACGAGGAAATTGGGAAATGTCAGTGTGTACGCATGGAAAGCTTGACGAGAAAATCGACAAGCTTAACAAGAATCTCGTCGAAAAAAACAATGTGTTTTTTACGACGAGAAACTCGGTCGTGTGTATGAGGCTTCAGGGTTACGCCCGCTTCACAGTGACAGACCAAACTCTGACAGACCAACCTCCCTGTTTAACGCACCGCAAACAACCGCAAACAGTCCATTTGCACAACCGCAAGGCATTAAAGCCTTAGATGATCTCAAAGAAAATTAATGTTTTTTCTATGCAAAATTATCCAGCCGATCGCTTTTGTTCTGTTCACAATGAAGCAACGACCTTATCATCTGGGGTGTGCCAACATTGCCATTGCCAACACACTCATAGAGGTGGTCGCTTCATTGTGATACGCAAGCCCCTTCACCACAACAAGGTAACGATCACAAAGGGGAATTGACACATGTATGTGCTTTTTTTTGTTTTGTTTTTGCAGCCACAGTGCAGCACCAGAGGCCAGAAAAATTAGGCATGTACACATGCCTGAAAAATTAGGTATTGTTGCAGCCGCTGCTGTAGCAGTGGCCAGAAAAAAATATGTTTTCCAGGCAGGAAGTGCCCTAAAACATTGCAGCTTGAACCCTAGTTGGTGGCGGATAGGTCACGCAAGTCATCCGGCATGTAGAGATAAAATACAGCAGCGTGTGGACCATTTTTAGCCCAAGGCAGCTCACCTCATCAGGCCTTTTTTAGTCAAATGTATCGCCCACTGTCAGTCCCTTCGGTATCCATGCCTCATTCATCTTAATAAAGGTGAGGTAATCTAGACTTTTTTGACCTAGGCGACTTCTCTTCTCAGTGACAATACCTCCTGCTGCACTGAAGGTCCCTTCTGTAAGGACACTTGAAGCGGGGCAGGCCAGAAGTTCTATCGCAAATTGGGATAGCTCAGGCCACAGGTCAAGCCTGCACACCCAGTAGTCAAGGGGTTCATCGCTCCTCAGAGTGTCGATATCTGCAGTTAAGGCAAGGTAGTCTGCTACCTGTCGGTCGAGACGTTCTCTGAGGGTGGACCCCGAAGGGCTGTGGCAATGCGTAGGACTTAAAAAGCTCTGCATGTCCTCCATCAACAACACGTCTGTAAAGCGTCCTGTCCTTGCCGGCGTGGTCATGGTAGGAGGAGGATTACTTTCACCTCTTCCCCTGTTAGATTCCCGTTCTGCTGTGACATCACCCTTATACGCTGTGTAAAGCATACTTTTTAATTTATTTTGGAACTGCTGCATCCTTTCCGACTTCCGGTAATTCGGTAACATTTCTGGCACTTTCTACTTATACCGGGGGTCTAGTAGCGTGGCCACCCAGTACAGGTCGTTCTCCTTCAGCCTTTTTATACGAGGGTCCCTCAACAGGCACGACAGCATGAAAGACCCCATTTACACAAGGTTGGATGCCGAGCTACTCATGTCCCGTTCCTCGTCCTCACTGATCTCACTGAAGGTCTGTTCTTCCCCCCAGCCACGTACAACACCACGGGTACCAGATAGGTGACAACGAGCACCCTGGGATGCCTGCTGTGGTTGGTCTTCCTACTCCTCCTCAAAGCCACATTCCTCCTCTGACTCCTCTTCCTCAGACTCCTCTTCCAGCGTTGCCGCAGGTCCAGCAAGCGATGCTGATAAGGATGTTTCTGGTGGTGGTGATGGTGACCACAACTCTTCCTCTTCCTCTTCACGCTCATCTACGGCCTGATCCAGCACTCTTCGCAGGGCACGCTCCAGGAAGAAAACAAATGGGATGATGTCGCTGATGGTGCCTTCAGTGCGACTGACTAGGTTTGTCACCTCCTCAAAAGGACGCATGAGCCTACAGGCATTGCGCATGAGTGTCCAGTAACGTGGCAAAAAAATTCCCAGCTGCGCAGAGGCTGTCCTAGCACCCCGGTCATACAAATACTCGTTGACGGCTTTTTCTTGTTGGAGCAGGCGGTCCAACATTAGGAGTGTTGAATTCCAACGTGTCGGGCTGTCGCAAATCAAGCGCCTCACTGGCATGTTGTTTCGCCGCCGGATATCTGAAAAGTGTGCCATGGCCGTGTAGGAACGCCTGAAATGGCCACACACCTTCCTGGCCTGCTTGAGGACGTCCTGTAAGTCTGGGTACTTATGCACAAAGTGTTGTACAATCAGATTTAACACATGTGCCATGCACGGCACATGTGTCAACTTGCCCAAATTCAATGCCGCCAACAAATTGCTTCCGTTGTCACACACAACTTTGCCAATCTCCAGTTGGTGCGGAGTCAGCCACTGATCCACCTGTGCGTTCAGGGCGGACAGGAGTGCTGGTCCGGTGTGACTCTCTGCTTTCAGGCAAGTCAACCCCAAGACGATGTGACACTGTCGTATCCGGGATGTGGAATAGCCCCTGGGGAGCTGGGGGGGTGCAGTTGATGTGGAGCAAGACGCAGCAGCAGAAGAGGACTCAGCCGAGGAGGTTATCAAAGAGGTTGGAGTAGGAGGAGTAGAGGAGGTGGCAGCAGGCCTGCCTGCAAGTCGTGGCGGTGTCACCACCAACTCCTCTGCAGAGCCACGCATTACATGCTTGGCAGCCGTCAGCAGGTTTACCCAATGCGCAGTGTAGGTGATATACCTGCCCTGACCGTGCTTTGCAGACCAGGTATCAGTGGTCAGATGGACCCTTGCCCCAACACTGTGTGCCAGACATGCCATGACTTCCTTTTGCACAATAGAGTACAGGTTGGGGATTGCCTTTTGTGAAAAGAAATTTTGGCCGGGTACCTTCCACTGCGGTGTCCCAATAGCTACAAATTTTTTGAAGGCCTCAGACTCCACCAGCTTGTATGGTAAAAGCTGGCGGGCTAAGAGTTCCGACAAGCCAGCTGTCAGACGCCGGGCAAGGGGGTGACTCTGTGACATTGGCTTCTTACGCTCAAACATGTCCTTGACAGACACCTGACTGTGGGCAGATGAGCAGGAACTGCTCAAGGCGAGAGACGTAGTGGCGGATGGTTGAGAGGGGGCAAAGAGGACAGCAGTGGTTGACATGGCTGAAGATGCTGGACCAGGAGGAGGATGGTGGCTTTGAGCTTGTGTGCTGCTTGTGCTCGTCATCATGTGTTGATCCCATAGGCGTTTGTGATGTGCGATCATGTGCCTTCGCAAAGCAGTTGTACCTAGGTGGGTGTTGGATTTCCCACGACTCAGTTTCTTTTGGCACAGGTTGCAAATGGCATCGCTGTTATCAGAGGCAGACACACAAAAAAAATGCCACACTGCTGAGCTTTGCAATGACGGCATTCTGGTGGTGGCAACAGCATGCATTGATTGGCGTGCTGTCTGGCTGACCCCGGGTGCCGATACATGCTGTCTGACTGTGCCACTAGCTCCTTGCGATGACCTACCCCTGCTTCCAACTTGTCTCCTCCTCCTCTCTGTCTCCCCATCTGAACTTTCCTCCTGTTCTTCTTCTCTTCGAGCAGGCACCCACGTGACATCCACATCATCATCATCAACCACTTCACTTGTATCTGACAACTCAGCAAAGGAAGCAGCAGCGGGTACAACATCATCATCATCATCACACCATACGTCCATGTGTGTAATGCTGCCTGACTGAGACATATCCCTTTTATCTACATCCTCTGGCAATAATGTTTGCGCATCACTCATTTCTTCCAACTCATGTGTAAATAACTCCTCTGACAGATCAAGTGAAGCAGCTGTGGTGCTAGTGTTGGTGGTGGCGGCAGGCGGGCGAGTGGGAACTTGAGAGGTGCCAGAAGCTGAGCTGGAGGAGGATAGTGCTTCAAGGTTCCGAGCGGAAGCTGTAGAAGATTGGGTGTCCTGTGTTAGCCAGTCAACTATGTCCTCAGAACTTTTCGAGTTCAGGGTACGTGGCCTCTGAACACTGGGCATTATTCTAGGGCCAAAGGGAATCACAGCACCACGACCACGACGGCCTGCCTCTGCCTGTCATTTTTTTTAGATTAGTTTAGTTGTACTATGCGTGCAAGCTACTGTGACACCAGATATGAGTGGCACTGTGCACTGGCAGAAGTTGGCAGTGTAAACGCTGTAGGCCTGACACACACGCTGGCAGGCAACTGACTGCTATTCTATTGCAGTCAAAATTGTTGTTTTTTTAAAAAAAATGTAATCTACTGTGACACAAGATATATGAGTGGTGGCACTGGGCAAGTGGGCACAGTATACGCTGTGAGCCTGAAACACACACGCTGGCAGGCAACTGCAATTAGATTACAGAGGAAAAAAAAAAAAAGCAGACTGATGTACTAGCCCTAAAAAGTGCTTTTTGGGGTGCTGTCAGGACGCTGTCCTGACAGCAGAGATCAGATGAGTCTTTCAGGACTGGAGTGGACACTGAATACACTGGCCTAGCTATAGCTTTCCCTATTAAATCAGCAGCAGATACACTGTCTCTCCTCTCACTAAGACTGCACACACACACACCGGCAGGCAACTGCAATTAGATTACAGAGGGAAAAAAAATAAAAAGTTATTTACTAGCCCTAAAAAGGTATTTTTGGGGTGCTGTCAGGAGTGGATGCTGTCCTTACAGCAGATATCAGATGAGTCTTTCAGGACTGGAGTGGACACTGATTACACACACGCTGGCAGGCAACTGCAATTAGATTACAGAGGAAAAAAATAAAATAAAAATTATTTACTAGCCCTAAAAAGGTATTTTTGGGGTGCAGTCAGGAGTGGACGCTGTCCTTACAGCAGATATCAGATGAGTCTTTCAGGACTGGAGTGGACACTGAATACACTGGCCTAGCTATAGCTTTCCCTATTAAATCAGCAGCAGATACACTGTCCCTCCTCTCACTAAGACTGCACACACACGCCGGCAGGCAACTGCAATTAAATTACAGAGGGAAAGAAAAAGAAGACTGATGTACTGTACTCGCCCTAAAAAGGTATTTTTGGGGTGCTGTCAGGAGTGGACGCTGTCCTTACAGCAGATATCAGATGAGTCTTTCAGGACTGGAGTGGACACTGAATACACTGGCCTAGCTATAGCTTTCCCTATTAAATCAGCAGCAGATACACTGTCCCTCCTCTCACTAAGACTGCACACACACGCCGGCTGGCAACTGCAATTAGATTACAGAGGAAAAAAATAAAAAATATTTACTAGCCCTAAAAAGGTATTTTTGGGGTGCTGTCAGTAGTGGACGCTGTCCTTACAGCAGAGATCAGATGAGTCTTTCAGGACTGGAGTGGACACTGAATACACACACGCTGGCAGGCAACTGTAATTAGATTACAGAGAAAAAAAAAGGCAGACTGATGTATGTAGTAGCCCTAAAAAGGGCTTTTTGGGGTGCTGTCAGGACGCTGTCCTTACATCAGAGATCAGATGAGTCTTTCAGGACTGGAGTGGACACTGAATACACTGGCCTAGCTATAGCTTTCCCTATTAAATCAGCAGCAGATACACTGTCCCTCCTCACACTAAGACTGCACACACACGCCGGCAGGCAACTGCAATTAAATTACAGAGGGAAAAAAAACAGACTGATGTACTCGCCCTAAAAAGGTATTTTTGGGGTGCTGTCAGGAGTGGACGCTGTCCTTACAGAAGATATCAGATGAGTCTTTCAGGACTGGAGTGGACACTGAATACACTGGCCTAGCTATAGCTTTCCCTATTAAATCAGCAGCAGATACACTGTCCCTCCTCTCACTAAGACTGCACACACACGCCGGCTGGCAACTGCAATTAGATTACAGAGGAAAAAAATAAAAAATATTTACTAGCCCTAAAAAGGTATTTTTGGGGTGCTGTCAGTAGTGGACGCTGTCCTTACAGCCAGAGATCAGATGAGTCTTTCAGGACTGGAGTGGACACTGAATACACACACGCTGGCAGGCAACTGTAATTAGATTACAGAGAAAAAAAAAGGCAGACTGATGTATGTAGTAGCCCTAAAAAGGGCTTTTTGGGGTGCTGTCAGGACGCTGTCCTTACATCAGAGATCAGATGAGTCTTTCAGGACTGGAGTGGACACTGAATACACTGGCCTAGCTATAGCTTTCCCTATTAAATCAGCAGCAGATACACTGTCCCTCCTCTCACTAAGACTGCACACACACGCCGGCAGGCAATTGCAATTAGATTACAGAGGAAAAAAAAATAATTATTTACTAGCCCTAAAAAGGTATTTTTGGGGTGCTGTCAGGAGTGGACGCTGTCCTTACAGCAGAGATCAGATGAGTCTTTCAGGACTGGAGTGGACACTGAATACACTGGCCTAGCTATAGCTTTCCCTATTAAATCAGCAGCAGATACACTGTCCCTCCTCTCACTAAGACTGCACACACACGCCGGCAGGCAACTGCAATTAGGTTACAGAGAAAAAAAAAAAGAAGCAGACTGATGTATGTAGTAGCCCTAAAAAGGGCTTTTTGGGGTGCTGTCAGGACGCTGTCCTTACAGCAGAGATCAGATGAGTCTTTCAGGACTGGAGTGGACACTGAATACACTGGCCTAGCTTTAGATTTCCATATTAAATCAGCAGCAGATACACTGTCCCTCCTCTCACTAAGACTGCACACACACGCCGGCAGGCAACTGCAATTAGATTACAGAGAAAAAAAAAAAAGGCAGACTGATGTATGTAGTAGCCCTAAAAAGGGCTTTTTGGGGTGCTGTCAGGACACTGTCCAAAACAGCAGAGATCAGATGAGTCTTTCAGGACTGGAGTGGACACTGAATACACTGGCCTAGCTATAGCTTTCCCTATTAAATCAGCAGCAGATACACTATCCCTCCTCTCACTAAAGCCCTGTACACACGATCGGATAACCTATGGATTTTCGTCTGATGGATTTGACCATCGGAAATCCGATGAAACTGTTTTTCATCAGTCTTGGCCACACACCATCAGTTAAAAATCCGACGGCAAGAAAACGACGGCACGTACAAAACGTACGACGCGCTATAAAAGGGCCGAACAAATCTAATGGCGCCACCCCTTGGGCTGCTTTTGCTGATTTCGTGTTACCGCGTGTTAAGCCCCGTACACACGATCGGATAACCTATGGATTTTCGTCCGATGGATTTGTCCATCGGAAATCCGATGAAACTGTTTTTCATCAGTCTTGGCCACACACCATCTGTCAAAAAACCGACCGTTCCAAACGCGGTGACGTAAAACACTCCGATGAGCCGAGAAAAATGAAGTTTAATGCTTCTGAGCATGCGTCGACTTGATTCTGAGCATGCGTGGGTTTTTTAACCGATGGACTTGCCCATAGACGATCGGAAATTCCCATCGGTTTTTTATCCATCGGAAAATTTTAAAACAAGTTCTATTTTTTACAACCGATGGAAAAAAGACCGATGGGTACCATACACGATCGGTTGGTCTGATGAAAACCATCCATCGGACGGTTTTCATCAGTCAAACCGATCGTGTGTACGGGGCTTAAGACTGAAGCTTCAGAATGAATCTAAAATGGATGCTGTCCAGGAGGTGGGAGGGTCTGGGAGGGAGGGTATGCTGCTGATTGGCTGGAATGTGTCTGCTGACTGTGAGGTACAGGGTCAAAGTTTGCTCAATGATGATGAATAGGGGGCGGACCGAACATCGCATATGTTCGCCTGCCGCGGCGAACGCGATCAAGCTATGTTCGCCGGGAACTATTCGCCGGCCAATAGTTCGGTACATCTCTAACCTTAACTCTATTAGTCCAAGATTATTCTACATAGAGAGAAAAGATTCAACATAGAGAGAAAAGATTCAACATTATAGAGAGAAAAGATTTGACATTATAGAGAGAAAGATTCGACATTATAGAGAGAAAAGATTTGACGTTATAGAGAGAAAACATTTGACATAGAGAGAAAAGATCACTGCTGAAATTGAGTGGGGGAAGTAAAATAAAAATAATGATGATGATGAATGTTATTGGCTGATTGTAACCAAAGAGGAGGAGCAGTAAAATAGCTAGAACTAACTTGACAATTCAACATGAACGACGAAGATTCGACAAAGCATCGAAAAACATACAAACGTTGAATCTGTCATTGAAGCCTTATGGTGTCTGTCGAAAGTTCTAAGAAGATTCGACGGAGCAGCTAAACTGTACGCCGCTGCAATCGTACATTTCCGGTCAAATGCTCTGCCCATAGGCTATAGAAAAATTCTTATGTTGGTTGACTAGTAATAATAATTAATAAATATAATTACTAGTCATACAACATTAGAATTCTACTATAGCTTGTAGGCGGAACATTCGACCGGAAATGTACAATTGCGGCATCGTACAGTTTCGCTGCTCCGTCGAATCTTCTTTGAACATTCGACAGACACCATAAGCCTTCAATGACAGATTTGACCTTATTTAATACAGATTTTCAGACGAATGCAATTTCTAACGAAAAACTAAATAAATAAAAACGAATTTCAGAAGTAACTAAATCAATTTATTTTTCGGACGAAAACGAAATTCCGAAACAAAATATTTCAGTGTGCACATGTCTAGTTACAAACTCCTGGTCCTGGACAACGAGTTGCTGAGGCTTCGGTCAGTAGCAGAAAGAGCGGTGGAGAAGGTGGCCATCTGACCGATGCGTTCAGACAATTTTTTAGTCCGCAGCCCCAAGGTATGATCGGTTCCAGCAACCATCGACAGCGTCTGATATACATGGTGCAGGAATACCTAGGGGCAAAGTCAGACTTGGACACCTTTCCCACCAAAAATCCTCTGGCTTACTGGGTCTTGAGGATGGATCACTGGCCAGAGCTTGCACAGTATGCAATTGAGCTACTGGCCTGTCCTTCATCCAGCGTTCTTTCGGAACGCACACATTCAGTGCTGCTGGAGGCTTTGTCACCGATCACAGGGTGCGCCTGTCTACCGACTCGGTTGATCGACTGACCTTCATAAAGATGAATAAGTCTTGGATCACCACCAGCTACCAGGCACCTGAAGCTGATGTAACAGAATAATTTATTTTGAAATGTCACATCCCTTCAAGACTGCCTATGCTGATGCTGAGTGACTGTCCTGTTATGTTGACTGACTATCCTCTTCCTCCTCAATGATCCTGATGATAGCTTGGAAGAACATTTTTGTTTCTGGGTGCCGCCACCAGTGGCTAAGGCCCAATTTTTCAGCCCCTGTTTAACAGGGGCATGTAATTACAATTTTTTATGCAATGCTTTGCAGCAGGGCTCATTCCTGCACTCCAACTAGAGTATCTGGGAGAGGTTGCAGTGTTGTGGCACCAGCACCAGTGCCTAAGGTCCAATCAATTTTCAGCAACTGTTTAACAGGGGCGTGTAATTACAATTTTTGATGCAATACATTGCAACAGGGCTTATTGCTGTGCTCCAAGTACAGTATCTGTGAGGGGTTGCAGTGTTGTGGCACCAACACCAGTGCCTAAGGCCCAATTTTTCAGCCCCTGTTTAACAGGGGCGTGTAATTACAATTTTTGATGCAATACTTTGCAACAGGGCTCATTGCTGTGCTCCAAGTACAGTATCTGTGAGGGGTTGCAGTGTTGTGGCACCAGCACCAGTGCCTAAGGCCCAATTTTTCTTTTTTTTTGTTTACAAACGATTTTTATTATAGAAAAGGTCAAGGTATAAACACAAATCACAATGATGGTACAGGTATATATATGAACATTGTACATATTGAGCATTGTACAGAGGAAGGAGAAAAGGTTCTTTTTTTTTTTTTTTTTTTTTTTTTCTTTTCTTAATTTATTTATTTTTCTTATTTCTTAAGACTGGTATAGAAATGTATATTGTTCAAATAGAGTCAATCTGTCATGGATATGCATTAATGTCTGTCTGCCATCTTACCTTCCTCCTCTTGTGTTCATCTAGAGACCAGACCTCCTTCACCTGGCTTCCTTTATAATCTCCTCCCAGCCTGACTCCACCCCAGGCCCTATCACTGAACACTATATTAACCTGTGCACTGCAAGCCTGCTTTGCTGATCAACGTGTTTGTTAGGCATTGTGTGTTTGGGTTCCTGCCTGCCGTGTGTTACGTCTGTCTCTCTGTTACGTTATTGGCTTGTCCCCGACCATCCCTGTCTGCTCGTGACCCTTGACCTTCGGCTCGTTCTTCGTTATCCTTGTCTGCTTGTGGCCCCTGACCTTCGGCTTGTTATTCGGTTCTCTCTATCGTGTGCTGCTGCTTCCCCTTATCCTACGGGGTGTGAGCTAGGAAACTCCAGGGGCCGCGACCTGGTCCCAGCCTGCAGCGTAACATCCTCACCACTAGAGGCCCTGGAGAAGACCAGCTGGGTCTTAGACTCCGCGCCCTGGGGAATCTTGGCTCTCGCTTCCGTTGGGATCCCGGTTGTGCTCCTCTGGTCCCGCTTTCCACAACCACCCAGTTTCCTATCCACAGAAGCCAGCCATAGGGTTCACTACCTCGCGGTGCACTCCTGTCCCCCTACGGTGTGCATCTGTCACCTGGCCACAGGTGACCCTGACAGTTTGATCAGCCATGAACCCGGCTGACATCCCGCTACCCGCGGATGATCCATTGCAGGGCATAGTTTGCAGACTTGAAACCCAGGAATCGAATCAGACTCAGGTGATGCGATTCCTCCAGGATCTGGCTTCTCGCTTCGAGCAGCTTCAGGCCTCCTTGGGAACCCTGAATCCGCAACCTCAAATACAATCAGCGGCTGCACCTATTGCACCAGTCGCAGCCACACACTCGCTACAACTGCCAGCTCCGTCCCGTTTCTCTGGGGACTCCAAGGCTTGCAGGGGGTTCCTTAGCCAATGCACGATTCATTTTGAGCTCCAGCCCCAAAACTTCCTGTCTGATCGGGCTAAGGTAGCCTATATCATTTCCCTCCTCTCTGGTGAAGCTTTAGCCTGGGCAGCCCCTCTGTGGGAACTGAATGATCCAGTGGTTTCTAGCCTGTCTGGCTTCTTGAAACTTTTTCGGAATATCTTCGAAGAACCGGCTCGTGTCTCTTCAGCGGCCAGCGCCCTTTTACGTCTCCGCCAAGAGTCTGCTTCTGTGGGACAGTATGCGCTTCATTTCCGCATACTGTCGGCTGAGTTGAGCTGGAACAATGAGGCCTTAGTCGCAACCTTTTTGCATGGCCTGTCTGATAGAGTGAAGGATGAATTAGCAGGAAGAACCATCCCCACTGATCTGGCCGGCGTTATCTCCTTGTGTAACCAGATCGATATTCGCTTTCAGGAGAGGACCTTAGAAAAGCAACGCCAGCACTCCTTGGTTCTTAGTCAGCCTGAGCTCCCCTCTCTTCGACCCGTAGAGCATCTCCTACCAGCTGAGGAACCCATGCAGCTGGGTCGGACCAGGCTATCCCCCGAGGAACGTGCTAGGCGCAGAACTCTTGGTCTGTGTCTTTACTGTGGGGGCAAAGGTCATTTTCGTGACACTTGCTCTCTTTGTCCAGAAAAACGTTCGGGTCCACTTCATCTGGAAAGTGGGGTATTGGACCCAGAAATATCACCTTCCCCTTCTCGTCTTCTGCTTTCTGTGTTCCTTCATGTTGGTGCTTCTTCTCATTCGGTCTCAGCATATCTGGATTCCGGAGCCGCTGGTAATTTCATGGACTGGGAAATCGCATCGTCCATGAGACTTACTCTTTTGCCCCTCACCACGCCTTTGGTGGTCTTGGCGATTGATGGTACTGTTCTCCCAGGGGGACCTATCCGCTTCCAGACCCTCCCTGTTAAGATGTCGGTAGGGACACTCCACCAGGAGTGGATATCCTTCCTTATCTTACCCAAGGCCTCAACGCCTATAATTTTGGGTCTCCCATGGTTACAGCTCCATTCTCCTCATGTGGACTGGACTACTGGACAGATCCTGGCTTGGGGTCCCTCCTGTTCCTCGTCCTGCCTACCCAAGGTTGCCCCCTGTGAATCTGAGCCGGTCATTCATTCCAGGTTGCATAACCATTTACATTTCTCTGTCCCTAACCACCCTTGGACGCACAGCCAGGCTAGCTTGTCTACAAGTCCTGCAGTCGCTACGTCTTGCGATGCGATTCAGGTAGTCGCTACACCTGACTCAGCTATTCACTCTGCCTCTGTACTAGTTATGCCAGTCCAGCCCATGCCCAGTGAGCCTCTCACTTTTTCTTGTTCGGGACATTCTGCTTGTCCTTCAGCTATTCAGCTTGACTCCGGCGACATGTCACCTTCTAACCAACCTGACTTCAGGGTTCCACTGACATCTGCCCAGTCTGATGGTCCTGTGCAAGATGACCAGTTCCCCTTTAAGGGTATAGGGGACCCTCCTCAGATTCCTGTTGATCCTCTCATGCCCTTGCTTATTCCCATAGAGCCTTTGGTCCTCAATAGATCTTCTTGTCATCTCCCTACCTCGTTTTCGGTCTCTGAGGATAATTTTAAGTACGAGGTTAGACAAGTTCTGGATTCTCGGCTCTGCAGAGGCATTCTTCAGTACCTTGTGCATTGGAGAGGTTTTGGTCCTGAGGAGGCGTCTTGGATCGCTGCATCTGATGTCGCTGCACCTCATCTGTTGAGAAGGTTTCATCAGAGATTTCCCTTTAAGCCTGGGTCCAGGCGGGGGAGGGCCCATAAGAGGGAGGGTACTGTCATGGATATGCATTAATGTCTGTCTGCCATCTTACCTTCCTCCTCTTGTGTTCATCTAGAGACCAGACCTCCTTCACCTGGCTTCCTTTATAATCTCCTCCCAGCCTGACTCCACCCCAGGCCCTATCACTGAACACTATATTAACCTGTGCACTGCAAGCCTGCTTTGCTGATCAACGTGTTTGTTAGGCATTGTGTGTTTGGGTTCCTGCCTGCCGTGTGTTACGTCTGTCTCTCTGTTACGTTATTGGCTTGTCCCCGACCATCCCTGTCTGCTCGTGACCCTTGACCTTCGGCTCGTTCTTCGTTATCCTTGTCTGCTTGTGGCCCCTGACCTTCGGCTTGTTATTCGGTTCTCTCTATCGTGTGCTGCTGCTTCCCCTTATCCTACGGGGTGTGAGCTAGGAAACTCCAGGGGCCGCGACCTGGTCCCAGCCTGCAGCGTAACATCCTCACCACTAGAGGCCCTGGAGAAGACCAGCTGGGTCTTAGACTCCGCGCCCTGGGGAATCTTGGCTCTCGCTTCCGTTGGGATCCCGGTTGTGCTCCTCTGGTCCCGCTTTCCACAACCACCCAGTTTCCTATCCACAGAAGCCAGCCATAGGGTTCACTACCTCGCGGTGCACTCCTGTCCCCCTACGGTGTGCATCTGTCACCTGGCCACAGGTGACCCTGACACAATCAAGAGCATTGTATTGGAGAGAGGGTTAAATGACAATTGTATATATTTTAAGAGTGGGAGGAAAAAAAGAAACAAAAAACGGGAAGGTACTAGACCAGAGAGGTGGTATCCCAGAGAGTCCATTTTTTCTGGTAAAGGGGCATAGAATCATATAATGTGTGATGAATTCTTTCTGAAAGCTTAATGTTTGACATGCGGTTAAGAATTTGTGGCCAAGGTACCGTAGTGGAGCGCCAATTAAATGCTATGGCCCAGTGGATGGAACTAAAGAGTGTATGTATTAACCTTGTACTAGTCATTGGAATGTCCTGTATAGGGGTGAATAAAAGGCCTATTTGGGGTGTAAGAGAGATCTTTCTACAGGATATTTTATCTATTATAATATTTGCCTTATGCCAAGTGTCTTTAATGTAGGGGCAATCCCAAAATATATGTAAAAGTGTCCCCTGGGTGGGGCAACCCCTAAAGCAGAGTGGGGACACTGAGGGATAAAATGAATTGAGTTTAGCGGGAGTAAGATACCATCTATAAAGTAGTTTGATGGCCGATTCTCTAATCGAGGTTGTTCTGGTACATTTGTGGAGATTTGTAAAAATCGTATCCCATTGATCAAGAGTAAATGAGGTATTTAAATCTGATTCCCATTGTAGCATGGGATGTGATTTATCAGGCATGTTTGTCTCATTTAAATTTTTATATATTCTGGAGATTAAACCCCGGTCACGGGGGGAAGAGATACAGATTTGCTCAAATTGTGTATAAGGGGGGTGGAGTGTAAGTGAGTAATATTTCTCATAGAATTTTTTTATTTTCGCATAGATCTCTAGTTCAGTAGGAGAGATATTGTATTTTGTTTGTAGTCTGGTGAAAGTAAGAAATGTATTGTCTTGGGAGAGCGATTTTAAATGTATTAGATTATGTGACTTCCAATATGTTAGCAAATTTTCATCCTGAGCTCTATCTGGGGGGGAAAAACGTGGGTCGCCCATAAAGGAAGCTAAGGGGGGAACATCTGAGGATAACTTAAAATTAGAGATTTGTCTGTTCCATAGTTGAAGAGTGTGAGTGACGATGAGATTTAAGGGCCTTATTTTTTGTGGTGGGATGATATTGGACCAGAGAAGTCCTTGTAAATTGTAGGGAAGGATAGATTCTTCCTCGAACAGGAGCCAAGGGATTTGGGATGAAGGGGCATACCATTGGGCTAATTGGGTGAATCTGGCCGACAAGTAATATAGCCAAAGGTTTGGAATGCCGAGGCCTCCTTTTAAATGGGGTCTAAACATAAGGGAATAACTAAATCTGGGTTTCTTGTTTTGCCATATAAATTTATTAATTTCTCTCTGTAAAGATTCTAGTGTTTTTTTAGGTAGAATAAGTGGAAGGGTTCTGAAAAAGAATAGAAGTTTGGGTAATATCATCATTTTTGTGGCTACTATCCTGCCCGAGAAAGAAATCTGATATGATGACCATAGTTTAAGTAGGTTTTTAATATTGTTAAATAAAGAAGGGTAGTTTGCTTGATATAACGTTTTATATGAAGATGTAATCTGAATACCTAGGTATCTAAACGAATCTACGTGCCAATTGAATGAGAATTTGTCTTTAAGTGAGGATATTAATGCTGGGGGAATGTTGATTGGTAAAGCCGAGCACTTAGATAGGTTTACTCCCAGACCTGTCAAATCATGAAAGACGTCCAGGGTTTTAGTTAGATTAGGTAGGGAAATAAGAGGGTCAGTTATGAATAGAAGGACGTCATCCGCATAAAGACTCAGTTTGTATTCCTTGGATCCCTTAAGATATCCTTTAATATTTGTATTGTTTCTAATTGCACAGGCGAGGGGTTCTATTGCGAGGGCAAAGAGTAGGGGGGAGAGTGGACAACCTTGTCTGGTACCTTTAGTCAGGGGAAAAAAGTCAGAATTGTTACCTGGGAGTTTAATACGTGTCTGTGGGTTGTGATAGAGAGCCTTAAAGCCATGTAGAAATTCATTGTTGATGCCATATTTTGGGAGAAGGGTGTCAAGATATGACCAGCAAACGCTGTCGAAAGCTTTGTGTATATCAAGACCAAGAAGCAGCGTGGATCTGGAATGAATGTTGGAGTCTTGAATGATATTTGTGGTAAGTCGTATGTTGTCTGTTATTTGTCTGTTGGGAATGAAGCCCGTTTGATCAGGATCAACTAATGGGGAGATAACGGCTGATAATCTGTCTGCTAATACACGGCCGAATATTTTTAGGTCGTTGTTAATAACTGATATCGGGCGGTAGTTTTGAGGGGTGGAGTGATCTTTATTTGGTTTGGGAAGTAGGGACATATTAGCCAAAATCATCTCGGGTGGGAATTGGCCACCCTGTAAGATATTATTATACAGTTTAGTAAGGTGTGGTGTAATGGTAGAGGAAAATTTTTTATAGTAAGATGTGGAATAGCCGTCAGGGCCTGGGGCTGTGGATATTTTTAGTGTTCCAATGATTTTGTTAACTTCCATCTCCGAGCAAGGGGCATTAAGAGATTCAATTTGATCTCTAGTAAGAGTGGGTAACGTAATGTTATTAAGCCAGTCTAAGGAGGACTGTTTCGGAGGTGTTTTTGGTGAGGTCAGGAGATTTTTATAGAAGTCCGAGAATAATTTCATGACTTCTTTGGGATGGGATACCAAATTACCAGAAGGGTTCCTTAATTTATAGGTGTGTGGGGGTTTCATAGATTGATTTAGTTTTTTAGCAAACATGGTGGAATAAGAATTACTGTTGAGTAAGAATCTAGCTTTAGACCATCTGAGAGCTTTTTCAGTATCTGATGTTAATAATGTGTCTAAGGTAGTGCGTTTCTCTTGTATCTGTTTAAGT
This sequence comes from Rana muscosa, assembly GCA_029206835.1. Lineage (NCBI taxonomy): Eukaryota > Metazoa > Chordata > Amphibia > Anura > Ranidae > Rana > Rana muscosa. Next base: position 359,684,470 of record CM055118.1, on the reverse strand, counting down.
AGGTCACTAGATGGGTTCTGATTGTTTCTATGATACAAGTGATCTAGATCTTTTGTTAGGGATCTAATGTCTGCAAGTTTGGATTTGTTGTTGATTGAGGCGATATTTATCAGATGACCTCTCATTACTGCTTTATGTGCCATCCATATAGTTGTAGGGGACATGTCTGGTGCTACATTTTGTGCAAAATATTGTTCAAGGTAAGATAGAATTTGTTGGTTGCTTGAGGGATCTGTGAGCAAAGAATCGTTTATTCGCCATGAGTGTGCTGTGTTGGCTAGACCTATATGTGAAGTATCAAAGGAGACTATGTGGTGATCAGACCAAGGACACGGATGGATATCTGCTCTAGAGGAATTGGCAAGTAGAATTGGGGTGCAAAAGATGTAGTCAAGACAAGCGAAGCAGTTGTGCGGATGGGAGTAGAATGTGTAAGATTTGGATCCTATGTTATGGGCTCTCCAAGTGTCTATTAATTGATGGTTATATAGTGATCTATTCAAGGATTTGGGGAAAGCTTTTGAGGATGGGACAACATTGCTTCTATCTAGAGCTGAATGGGCAGCTAAATTAAAATCCCCACCCACTATTAAATGTGTGGAGTGATAATTGTCTAGAGTATCAAAAAATTTGGTGAAAAAGTTTGACTGGGCTTCGTTGGGAGCATAAATTGAGGCAATGGTGATAGAACGTCCTTTGATTGAACCTTTCAAGATCAAGTAACGACTGTCTGGATCTTTAAATATATTTTGAACCTCAAATAACACTGTGTTTCTAATGAATATAGCAGCACCTCTAGATTTTGTGTTATAAGTAGTGCAATAATATTGGCTGTAACTTTTGTCAAAAAATTTAGGGTGTTTATCTGTGGCAAAGTGCGTTTCCTGCATTAAGATTATATCAGCTCCTAATCTTTTATAATGGCGAAAGGCCTTCTTTCTCTTGTGAGGTGAATTAATACCCTGGGCGTTATGAGAAATCACTCTGAGACCCATTGTATTGGTTTTAAGGGGCGATGGTGGTTATGAAGAAATGGCAGTGGGACGTCAAGCCTAGGTTTGGGTATATAGCCACATCGGAGTGGGGTTGATAATTTGATTATCGCCATTAAGATCGAAAGTGAAGCTACTTGAGATATAGGCGGAACTAGCCAACATCGTATTGCCATTTGTAACTGTGTATATATGTAATATATCAGGTTATACATTCGTATCCAGCTCAAATATTTCCTCGTTGACCTTTGTTTTTTGAATAACATTTTGTGCCTATACCACAGAACCATGAAGAACAGGGCTCTTGAACAGTGGCACATTAGAGCTAGTATACTTATAGAAAATAACGGTACTGTATTGTACAATGACATTCCATAATAATGTTTTAATTGAGGTAAAGAGAGTTTGTTTGACCTTTTCGACATTTTGTAAATATAGAGTGTTTTAGTATGACTATGTGAATTAACTTTTATGATTAGGGGGTCAGGGTGAGAAGCACTTCCTGACCGAAAAAAGTATTGATTTGGACAATACTGTCCATTACTCACAAATAGACCCTCCACCACTAGAACGGAGGATAGCAGGATCAGTAGCAGAAAAATATCCACCAGTTGGACCATGCTTTTGGAGTCTTTTGTGAGCAGGGGGACAAACTAACGCAGGCGGAGCACATCAGCCTTAGCGAGGATGCTATAAAAAGAACATTTTTTATATAAGTGCATGCTGTTACTTATAAAAAATTAGCAAACGAAACTGTATAAAAAAGGAGCAAGAAGAAATGTTAGATATATAATGTCGTATAGAAGAAACTGTGGTAATGCCGATCCGGTACCATATAAACGTGTGGTACAGTTGTTTACTATAATCAGGAAAAACAACCTCAAACAATTCGAACTGTAAAAGTGATATTTTGAACCTTGCAAAAGGGAGAGAAAAAAAAAAAGGAAGAAAAGAAGAAAGAAAAAAGAAGAAAGAGAAGAAAAGAGAGAGAAAAAAAAAAGGGGGGGGGAGGAAAAGAGCAAGGTTTTTATAAAAGAAGGGGGGTAAGTTTTGGGCCACAAATGGGATCCATCTTTATCTTCAAGCGTTTAAATTTCTGAATGATGGTCGCCATCTCCTTTGATCACGGCGTGTGGCTGGGGTGGCCCAGATAGGTGAGGTGTGGGGAGTTGCTGGAGGTCCTGTATTTGTTCCCGGATCTAGAAGACCTAACTTCACAAGGAGATCCTTGCCTTCTGAGGTGTTGAATATTGTATAGGTTGTCCCGTTGTGTGGCACTGTTAACTTAAATGGAAAACCCCACCGGTATCTGATATGAGCTGATTGTAATACCGAAGTGATCTCCTTCATTTTGCGTCTTCTTTCCAGGGTAGCCTGTGAGATATCTGGAAAAATTTGGATTTTGGTGCCCTCCAATTCGATATTATGCATATTTCTGGATGCTCTTAATATGTTTTCCTTAATGATGAAATCTTTCATGCATAGAATGATGTCACGAGGAGGTTTGTCTGGGGGAGGTTTAGGGCGCAGGGCCCTATGAATTCTATCACACGCAAATGAGGATGGGGGTGTGTCAGGGAGGAGACTGTGGAACAATTTAGACACTGCAGGCATCAGTTCAGTGACTGATTCTGAGATACCACGAATCCTTAGGTTGTTCCTTCTGTTGCGGTTGTCCAAATCTTCTACTTGCGATTGTAGGTACGTGTAGTTTTCAGCTAAAAGTTCAAAGTCCTTTCTAAGATCGTTGTGTGCAAGTGAGAGCTCGTCGTGTTTGGTTTCTAGAATATCGGTACGACCTCCCAGGGTTGCTATTTCTTGTGTGAGTGTATTTGTTGTTTTTTGGAGTTCACACTGTATCTTGTCTACAAGTTTTTCGTAGATTTTGGTTAAGCTGAAGTCCAGATCTGATTTTGTGATCTGGGAGGAGAGATCACTATTGTTATGTGTGGAAGCAGATTTCTGCTGAGGAATATTGGAAGCTGTAGGAGACTGTACCGAAGGAGAACCAGCGCCCATATGGGCCATCTTTCTATGTTCCTTGTTGCGTAATGAGTATGTGACCAAAGAGTGCTGTTGCGCACGGCGATTGTACGCCTTCTTGCCCGACGGCATGCACTAGTATGAACTGCAAGGTGGATTTATAAAAAATATATGGTAGTTTGTGGAGATTAAACAATGCAGTGTGGGTTAAATCCTCGCTGATCTGATGGAAGGCTTAATTGAAGATGGTGATCTGCATCGCGCCGCGCATGCGTCCCCTCTAAGATTTGATTGTGACTTTTAGCTCATCCTGTCCCGTATGTCCCCGGTAGATGATTCATTACATGCCTGCAATGTTGGTATGTACTTCTTGATGAGGGGGCTGCGAGGCCATCAGATTAAGGGTTAAGTAATTAGGAGCCAGGGAGAGCTGGTTAATGGGGTGTGGGTGTAGCAAGATGGCCGCTCTTTGGAGTGATAAGTACAGCAGTGTCTCTTGAGGCAGAATATATTGGGGACCTATGATGGGGGCTATTGTTGATAGGTTGATTTGCTGGGTAGTACTAGGATTTCTGCAGAGTGTCTTATAGGAGCCTGTGGAGTCCTGGCTACACTGCTGTCGGGTGCAGCAAGATGGCCGCTACAATAGACTGTGGGGACAGGGCCCCGGCGATCCCTAGGGCAAACACTGGACCGAGGAGATCCCAAATCCCTGGCTGAGAACACCCCCCATGTGGGCCAGATGATGCTGTAGTCCCGCAGGCTATCAAGGGGTGGGGAGGCTACTGTGGGCTCCGGGGGTGTAGCAAGATGGCCACCTCTCACCTGTGTTTCAGTTGCGATGTGCCTCACAAGTTGTCCCCTGTGGCTCTCCAGTTGTTCAGCGCCGGTCTGCGTGGGGAAGGTCCTCCTCTGGTGTGGCCGATTGCCGTCGCCGCCCGCCGGGTGGACAGCAGCACTAGAGCGCCGAGGATGCGGGGATCGTGTAGGCCGCAAGATGGCGGCGGGGCTATTGTAGGCTGATGCGGTCGCAGGCCAACGGTGGCTCCCCGGCGACTCAGCGCCGGTCGGCACGGGGAAGGTCCTCCTCTGGAGTGGCGGAATGCCGTCGACGTCCGCCGGGTGGATCGCTGCACCCGAGCGCCGAGGATGCGAGGATCACGCAGGCCGCAAGATGGCGGCGGGGCTCTGGCAGGCCGATGCAGTCGCGGGCACACGGCGGCTCTCCGGCGACACCACGATCCCGCACCGGTCCGCGCGGGGAAGGCCCCCCACCGGTGTGGGGGATTGCCGCCGCCGCCCGCCGGGCGGACCGGGAAACTCAAGCGCCGAGGGTGTGGGGACAGTGTAGGCCGCAAGATGGCGGCGGGGCCCTGGGAAGCCGATGCGGCCGCGGGCCGTATAGCGAAGCTGTCCGGCGGTCAGAAAGACCAATTTGACTTTAGGCTGATGCAGGGGGCTCCCCGGAGCCTGGACAGCTGTTTTGGGGGTTTGGGCCTTGTCTAAATGCCACGGATGGCATTAGATAGGGATAGCTGATGGCGGAGCTCCTCAGAACCACGTCTTTCGCCGCTCACGTCCGGACACGCCCCCATGGCCTAAGGCCCAATTTTTCATCCCCTGTTTAACAAAGGCGTGTAATTACAATTCTTCATCTAATAATTCACAGCAGGGCCCATTCCTGCACCCACCAAGAGTAACTGTGAGGGCTTACAGTGTTGTGGCAACACCGTCCACCACCACCACCACCACCACCACTACCAAAGGCCCAATTTTTCTGCCCCTGTTCAACAGGGGCATGCAATTCCAATTCCTGATCTAATAATTCACAGCAGGGCCCATTCCTGCGCCCACCAAGAGTAACTGTGAGGGCTTTCAGTGTTGTAGCACCAGCACCACTACCAAAGGCCCAATTTTTCCTACCACTGTTCAACAATGGCATGTAATTACAATTCCTGATATAATAGTACACAGCAGGGCATTCCAGCGCCCACCAAGAGTAACTGTGAGGGCTCACAGTGTTGTGGCAACACCAACATCTAAGGGGCAAATTTCTGCAGAGTATATACGGCAGGCCCCTACTTTCAAACATCCAACTTACAAACGACTGCTACTTGCAAACGGAAGGAGACAACAGGAAGTGAGAAGAAATCTACCCCTAGGAAGGGAAATTCTCTCCTGTAAGAGTTAATATGGGAAAAAGGTGTCTCCTCTCTACTGATGCTTTATCACCAATCCTTGTTTCAATAAAAACCCCACTTTTCCAAAAACATTTGTCATTGGGACGGAAAGTGAGGTGAAACGTTCTGAACAGGTGCACAGACAGCAAAACAAATGTTACAGGGGTGATAACCCTTCCCTATGTTCTCCAAAAAGCTTAAAAATAGATTTTTGGGCTGCAGCTACACTTAAAAATGTACCTGTTCCAAATTACAAACAGATTCTACTTAAGAACAAACCTACAGTCCCTGTCTTGTTTGCACCGCCTGTATACTGCTGTTCAGAGTATATAGGGCCTTTTTTTATTTTGGGTGCGGGGTTCCCCTTAATATCCATACAAGACCCAAAGGGGCTGGTAATGGGCTGGGGTAGTGGGGGGGGGGGTGTGATGGGGTAGCCATGCTATTTTTCTCAAAGATTATCAACCATATTGCCAGGACAAGACATGACATTAAAGCCGCAAGCAGTTTTAAACGGCTTTTTTTCCTTTACAAATGTCATTTTGTGCAGGGACAGTTCTAAACACGGGAAACACATGCCACTTCACAGGCATACATTAGACACCCCCCAGGTACGATATTTAAATTAATATTTCACTTTTTTTTTCACTTGATGCATCATTAAAATTACTGCTCCAGAAAAAACTGCCGTTTTTAAAACTTATTTTTGCATTGACACATGTCCCCTGGGGCAGAACCCAGGTCTCCAAACCCTTTTTAGGACAATAACATGCATATTAGCCATTATAATTATCACTTTAGATTTCGAACGTTCGCGTCCATTGAATTTATTAGGGTTCTAATGCGCAAACTTTCGGTCCGTTCGCAGGTTCTGGTGCGAACCGAACTGGGGGGTGTGCGGCTCATCCCTAGTTGGCAATCTGTTGAGTGGTAAGCAAGTTGGTGAGTGGGGGCAGTGGGGGGTGAAGTAAGGAATTAAGGGTAGAAAAGAGTTGACAAGGTTTGGATGAGAGGGCTTTGATGAGAGTGTTGTAGTAGGTTTGTTTAGCAGTGTTGAGGCAGGAGTTGTATTTGAGAAGGGCAGATTTGTAGAGGGTAGGGATGAGCTCGGTGTTCGAGTCGAACATAGGTTCGACTCAAACATCGGCTGTTCGCAGCGTTCGGCGAACAACGAACGATTTGGTCCGTTCGCGCCAAATTCGAGTGACGCGAACGGCCCACAATACACTGCGCCATCGCAGTGTAATCCCGGCGCTGTGATTGGCCAAGCATGCACTGTGACCCTGCATGCTTGGCCAATCACAGCGCTGGCAGCGAGGAGAGCAATGATTGGCCACAGGCAGGATGCCTGTGGCCAATTATTGCTGAGGGGGTTTAGTACACGCCCCACACTATAAAAGGCCGCCAGCGCGGCGGCCTCGTGTAGTGTGTTCCGGCGCAGGGAAAGAGAAGGATAGGCAGGGACAGTGTCATATTTTTTCTTTGCTAAACCTTGTGTGTAGGGACAGAGAAGGATAGGTAGGGAGAGTGTCAGTGTCATATTCTTTGCTAAACCTTGTTTGTAGGGACAGAGAAGGATAGGCAGGGAGAGTGTCAGTTTCATATTCTTTGCTAAACCTTGTGTGCTGAACCATATTGCTAAACCTTGTGTGTAGGGACAGACAAGGATAGTCAGGGAGAGTGTCAGTGTCATATTCTTTGCTAAACCTTGTGTGCTGAACCATATTGCTAAACCTTGTGTGTAGGGACAGACAAGGATAGGTAGGCAGAGTGTCAGTGTCATATTCTTTGCTAAACCTTGTTTGTAGGGACAGAGAAGGATAGGCAGGGAGAGTGTCAGTGTCATATTCTTTGCTAAACCTTGTGTGCTGAACCATATTGCTAAACCTTGTGTGTAGGGACAGACAAGGATAGGCAGTCGAGAGTGTCAGTGTCATATTCTTTGCTAAACCTTGTGTGCTGAACTATATTGCTAAACCTTGTGTGTAGGGACAGACAAGGATAGGTAGGCAGAGTGTCAGTGTCATATTCTTTGCTAAACCTTGTTTGTAGGGACAGAGAAGGATAGGCAGAGAGAGTGTCAGTGTCATATTCTTTGCTAAACCTTGTGTGCTGAACCATATTGCTAAACCTTGTGTGTAGGGACAGACAAGGATAGGCAGTCGAGAGTGTCAGTGTCATAATCTTTGCTAAACCTAGTGTGCTGAACCATATTGCTAAACCTTGTGTGTAGGGACAGACAAGGATAGGCAGTCGAGAGTGTCAGTGTCATATTCTTTGCTAAACCTTGTGTGCTGAACCATATTGCTAAACCTTGTGTGTAGGGACAGACAAGGATAGGCAGGGAGAGTGTCAGTGTCATATTCTTTGCTAAACCTTGTGTGCTGAACCATATTGCTAAACCTTGTGTGTAGGGACAGACAAGGATAGGTAGGCAGAGTGTCAGTGTCATATTCTTTGCTAAACCTTGTTTGTAGGGGCAGAGAAGGATAGGCAGGGAGAGTGTCAGTGTCATATTCTTTGCTAAACCTAGTGTGCTGAACCATATTGCTAAACCTTGTGTGTAGGGACAGACAAGGATAGGCAGTCGACAGTGTCAGTGTCCTATTCTTTGCTAAACCTTGTGTGCAGGGAGAGAGAAGGATAGGCAGGGGACAGTGTCAGTGTCATTGTTGCTAAGCCTCCTGCACAGTATACACCTGAAGCTACCCCTTATTGCTGGTTTTCCCATCTCCCTGCAGGCCATTAGAATGTCTGGAAGGCAAACAAGGAGTGGCAGACAGTCAGGAGCCAATAAAAGAGGGCAAGCAGGCTCTGTGTCTGGGGGCAACAGTGCTGGTCGTGGACGCGGTGCATTGTCATCAGCACATGGCCATGGGACACGCTTGTCCTTCTTTTCGGCAGCTGGACATGTTAAGCCACATCATGCCGAAGACTTGGTAGAGTGGATGACCAAGCCCTCCTCATCCTCCTCATCCTCTCTCACCCAGGCTCAGGGTACTGGCAAAGCAGCTGCCAAAGCGTCCTCTTCCCTGGTATCAATGTCATCATCAGTCACTCCTTCCCTAGACCCACCATGTCCTCCTCCTGAGGAGTCCCCCGAACTGTTTGAGCACAGTGTTGGGTACATGCTCCAGGAGGATGCCCAGCGTTTCGAAGGGTCTGATGATGATACCCAGCTAGAGGAAGGCAGTAGCGTGAGAGCAGAGAGAGGGGATGCTCAAGAAGGACACCAATCTGGCAGTCATGTTCCAGCAGCTGCAGCATACTGCCAGATTGGCTCCAGTGATGAGGAGGGAGGGGATGATGAGGTCACTGACTCCACGTGGGTGCCTAATAGGAGAGAGGAGGAGGAGGAGGAGGATGAGGAGGAGGCACATCTCCAACGAGGCAGGATGCCCTTGGGTGGCCAGCGTAAGGGCAGCACACCGACGGAATCACACCGCAGAGCTCCGCCTGTGCAGGGCGCTGCCTCTACCCATTATTCAAAAAGTTCTTTGGTGTGGGCCTTTTTTGAGGCGAGTGCATCAGATTGCACAGCTGCTGTTTGCAACATATGTCTCAAGCGTATATCGCATGGCCAAAACATCAGCCGCTTGGGCACCAAATGCTTGACCAGACATATGTTGACCTGCCATATAGCTCGTTGGCAAGCCTACCTTAAAGACCCACACCAAAGCGGACCTCTCCTTGCACCGCATCAGCTGGGATCTCCAACCCCACTATACCTTCAGTCCTCTCTGAAACCTGCACTGAGAGGAATGAAGGTGTAGAATTAGGTGTGTCACAGCCAAGTACTTGCGGCCACTCTGCTAGCAGTACACCGACGTCCGATTCTAGCAGGCAAATTTCCCTGCCCCAGCTGCTGGACCGTCGAAAGAAGTTCACTCCCAGCCATCCACATGCCCAGCGGTTGAATGCTAGCTTGGCTAAATTGCTAGCGCTTCAACTGCTGCCTTTTCAGTTGGTAGACTCGGCCCCCTTCCGTGAGTTTGTGCAATGTGCGGTTCCTCAGTGGCAGGTTCCCAAACGCCACTTTTTCTCACGGAAGGCGATTCCGGCTCTCTACTGGCATGTGGAAGGCAATGTCTTGGCCTCGCTGGACAGGGCGGTCAGCGGTAAGGTGCATATTACCTTTGAGTCATGGTCCAGCAGGCATGGACAGGGACGTTACCTTTCTTTCACGGCCCATTGGGTCACTCTTTTGGCAGCTGGGAAGGATGCAGGACAAGGTGCAGTAGTGTTGGAGGTTGTTCCACCGCCACGCCTCCAAAATGCTACTACTGGTTGTGACACACCTCTGTCCTCCACCCCCTCCTCTTCTTCTTCCTCCGTGGCCTCTTCCTGTGCTTTGTCCTCGGAACCAGCGGTGCTCCGTAGGCGCCCAAGAACCGCCTTATATGTGACATGCCCACCAGGTGGAACTCAACGTTGGCCATGCTGCAGCGGCTGCACACGCAGCAGAGGGCCATCAATGAGTACCTGTGCAACTACGGCACCAGGACAGGGTCAGGAGAGCTCGGGTTTTTTTCACCACGCCAGTGGGGCATGATCAGGGATGCATGCACTGTCCTGGCACCATTTGAGGAGGCCACGAGGATGGTGAGCATTGACAGTGCATGCATCAGTGACACTGTACCTCTTGTCCACCTGTTGGAACATACGCTGCATGGAATAATGGACAGGGCACTTGAGGCAGAACAGAGGCAGGAAGAGGAGGACTTCCTTGCCTCTCAAGGCCCCCTTTACCCAGACAGTGTTCCTTCTGTCCCACCCATTGCACAGGAAGAAGAGGAGGAGGAGGAGGAGGATTGTGTCAGCATGGAGGTGGAGCCTGGCACTCAGCATCATCAGCAGCAGTCTTTTAGGGATGATTTACAGTCCCAAGAAACCAGTGGACTTGTACGTGGCTGGGAGGAGGTGGCTGCGGATCATGTCGTCCTTAGTGACCCAGAGGACTCCGGACTGAATGCCTCAGCTAACCTACGCTGCATGGCCTCCCTGATCCTGCAAAGTCTGCGGAAGGATCCTCGTATTCTTCGGATCAAGGAGAGGGACCATTACTGGCTGGCCACTCTCCTTGATCCACGGTACAAGGGTAAGGTTGCGGACCTTATCTTACCATCGCAGAGGGAGCAGAGGATGAGACAACTCCGGGAGGCCTTGCAGAAAGGTCTGTGCAACGCGTTCCCAGAGACTGGGAGGTTACAAACTCCTGGTCTTGGACAACGAGTTGCTGAGGCTTCGGTCAGTCAAAGAAGGAGCGGTGGGGAAGGTGGCCGTCTGACCGAAGCGTTCAGACAATTCTTTAGTTCGCAGCCCCAAGGTATGATCGGTTCCAGCAACCATCGCCAGCGTCTGATATACATGGTGCAGGAATACCTAGGGGCAAGGTCAGACTTGGACACCTTCCCCACCGAAAATCCTCTGGCTTACTGGGTCTTGAGGATGGATCACTGGCCAGAGCTTGCAGAGTATGCAATTGAGCTACTGGCCTGTCCTGCATCCAGCGTTCTTTCAGAACGCACATTCAGTGCTGCTGGAGGATTTGTCACGGATCACAGGGTGCGCCTGTCCACCGACTCTGTTGATCGACTGACCTTCATAAAGATGAACCAGTCTTGGATCACCACCAGCTACCAAACACCTGAAGCTGATATAACAGACTAATTTATTTTCAAATGTCACATCCCTTCAAGACTGATGCTGATGCTGAGAGACTGTCCTGTTATGTTGACTGACTATCCTCCTCCTCCTCAATAATCCGATTGACGATGATAGCTTGGAAGAACATTTTTGTTTCTGGGTGCCGCCACCAGTGGCTAAGGCCCAATTTTTCAGCCCCTGTTTAACAGGGGTGTGTTATTACAATTTTTTATGCAATGCTTTGCAGCAGGGCTCATTCCTGCACTCCAACTAGAGTATCTGGGAGTGGTTGCAGTGTCGTGGCACCAGCACCAGTGGCTAAGGCCCAATTTTTCAGCCCCTGTTCAACAGGGGCATGCAATTACAATTCTTGATCTAATAATTCACAGCAGGGCCCATTAATGCGCCCACCAAGAGTAACTGTGAGGGCTCACAGTGTTGTGGCAACACCAACATGTAAGGGGCAAATTTCAGCTGAGTATATACGGCAGGCCCCTACTTTCAAACATCCAACTTACAAACGACTCCTCCTTGCAAACGGAAGGATACAACAGAAAGTGAGAGGAAATCTACCCCTAGGAAGGCAAATTCTCTCCTGTAAGAGTTAATATGGGAAAAAAATTGTCTCCTCTCCACTGATTCTTTATCACCAATTCTTGTTTCAATAAAAACCCCAAATTTTCAAAAAACATTTGTCATTAGGACGGAAAGTGAGGTGAACTGTTCTGAACAGGTGCACACTGCACAGACAGCAAAACAAATGTTACAGGGGTGATAACCCTTCCCTATGTTTTCCAAAAAGCTTAAAAATATATTTTTTGGCTGGAGCTACACTTAAACAATGTACCTGTTCAAAATTACAAAGAGGTTCTACATAAGAAGTGGACGCTGTCCTTACAGCAGAGATCAGATGAGTCTTTCAGGACTGGAGTGGACAATGAATACACCGGCCTAGCTATAGCTTTCCCTATTAAATCAGCAGCAGATACACTGTCCCTCCTCTCACTAAGACTGCACACACACGCCGGCAGGCAACTGCAATTAGATTACAGAGAAAAAAAAAAAAAGAAGCAGACTGATGTATGTAGTAGCCCTAAAAAGGGCTTTTTGGGGTGCTGTCAGGACGCTGTCCTTACAGCAGAGATCAGATGAGTCTTTCAGGACTGGAGTGGACACTGAATACACTGGCCTAGCTTTAGATTTCCATATTAAATCAGCAGCAGATACACTGTCCCTCCTCTCACTAAGACTGCACACACACGCCGGCAGGCAACTGCAATTAGATTACAGAGAGAAAAAAAAAAGGCAGACTGATGTATGTAGTAGCCCTAAAAAGGGCTTTTTGGGGTGCTGTCAGGACACTGTCCAAAACAGCAGAGATCAGATGAGTCTTTCAGGACTGGAGTGGACACTGAATACACTGGCCTAGCTATAGCTTTCCCTATTAAATCAGCAGCAGATACACTATCCCTCCTCTCACTAAAGCCCTGTACACACGATCGGATAACCTATGGATTTTCGTCTGATGGATTTGACCATCGGAAATCCGATGAAACTGTTTTTCATCAGTCTTGGCCACACACCATCAGTTAAAAATCCGACGGCAAGAAAACGACGGCACGTACAAAACGTACGACGCGCTATAAAAGGGCCGAAAAAATCTAATGGCGCCACCCCTTGGGCTGCTTTTGCTGATTTCGTGTTACCGCGTGTTAAGCCCCGTACACACGATCGGATAACCTATGGATTTTCGTCCGATGGATTTGTCCATCGGAAATCCGATGAAACTGTTTTTCATCAGTCTTGGCCACACACCATCTGTCAAAAAACCGACCGTTCCAAACGCGGTGACGTAAAACACTCCGATGAGCCGAGAAAAATGAAGTTTAATGCTTCTGAGCATGCGTCGACTTGATTCTGAGCATGCGTGGGTTTTTTAACCGATGGACTTGCCCATAGACGATCGGAAATTCCCATCGGTTTTTTATCCATCGGAAAATTTTAAAACAAGTTCTATTTTTTACAACCGATGGAAAAAAGACCGATGGGTACCATACACGATCGGTTGGTCTGATGAAAACCATCCATCGGACGGTTTTCATCAGTCAAACCGATCGTGTGTACGGGGCTTAAGACTGAAGCTTCAGAATGAATCTAAAATGGATGCTGTCCAGGAGGTGGGAGGGTCTGGGAGGGAGGGTATGCTGCTGATTGGCTGGAATGTGTCTGCTGACTGTGAGGTACAGGGTCAAAGTTTGCTCAATGATGATGAATAGGGGGCGGACCGAACATCGCATATGTTCGCCTGCCGTGGCGAACGCGAACAAGCTATGTTCGCCGGGAACTATTCGCCGGCCAATAGTTCGGTACATCTCTAACCTTAACTCTATTAGTCCAAGATTATTCTACATAGAGAGAAAAGATTCGACATAGAGAGAAAAGATTCAACATTATAGAGAGAAAAGATTTGACATTATAGAGAGAAAGATTCGACATTATAGAGAGAAAAGATTTGACGTTATAGAGAGAAAACATTTGACATAGAGAGAAAAGATCACTGCTGAAATTGAGTGGGGGAAGTAAAATAAAAATAATGATGATGATGAATGTTATTGGCTGATTGTAACCAAAGAGGAGGAGCAGTAAAATAGCTAGAACTAACTTGACAATTCAACATGAACGACGAAGATTCGACAAAGCATCGAAAAACATACAAACGTTGAATCTGTCATTGAAGCCTTATGGTGTCTGTCGAAAGTTCTAAGAAGATTCGACGGAGCAGCTAAACTGTACGCCGCTGCAATCGTACATTTCCGGTCAAATGCTCTGCCCATAGGCTATAGAAAAATTCTTATGTTGGTTGACTAGTAATAATAATTAATAAATATAATTACTAGTCATACAACATTAGAATTCTACTATAGCTTGTAGGCGGAACATTCGACCGGAAATGTACAATTGCGGCATCGTACAGTTTCGCTGCTCCGTCGAATCTTCTTTGAACATTCGACAGACACCATAAGCCTTCAATGACAGATTTGACCTTATTTAATACAGATTTTCAGACGAATGCAATTTCTAACGAAAAACTAAATAAATAAAAACGAATTTCAGAAGTAACTAAATCAATTTATTTTTCGGACGAAAACGAAATTCCGAAACAAAATATTTCAGTGTGCACATGTCTAGTCACAAACTCCTGGTCCTGGACAACGAGTTGCTGAGGCTTCGGTCAGTAGCAGAAAGAGCGATGGAGAAGGTGGCCATCTGACCGATGCGTTCAGACAATTTTTTAGTCCGCAGCCCCAAGGTATGATCGGTTCCAGCAACCATCGACAGCGTCTGATATACATGGTGCAGGAATACCTAGGGGCAAAGTCAGACTTGGACACCTTTCCCACCAAAAATCCTCTGGCTTACTGGGTCTTGAGGATGGATCACTGGCCAGAGCTTGCACAGTATGCAATTGAGCTACTGGCCTGTCCTTCATCCAGCGTTCTTTCGGAACGCACACATTCAGTGCTGCTGGAGGCTTTGTCACCGATCACAGGGTGCGCCTGTCTACCGACTCGGTTGATCGACTGACCTTCATAAAGATGAATAAGTCTTGGATCACCACCAGCTACCAGGCACCTGAAGCTGATGTAACAGAATAATTTATTTTGAAATGTCACATCCCTTCAAGACTGCCTATGCTGATGCTGAGTGACTGTCCTGTTATGTTGACTGACTATCCACTTCCTCCTCAATGATCCTGATGATAGCTTGGAAGAACATTTTTGTTTCTGGGTGCCGCCACCAGTGGCTAAGGCCCAATTTTTCACCCCCTGTTTAACAGGGGCATGTAATTACAATTTTTTATGCAATGCTTTGCAGCAGGGCTCATTCCTGCACTCCAACTAGAGTATCTGGGAGAGGTTGCAGTGTTGTGGCACCAGCACCAGTGCCTAAGGTCCAATCAATTTTCAGCAACTGTTTAACAGGGGCGTGTAATTACAATTTTTGATGCAATACATTGCAACAGGGCTTATTGCTGTGCTCCAAGTACAGTATCTGTGAGGGGTTGCAGTGTTGTGGCACCAACACCAGTGCCTAAGGCCCAATTTTTCAGCCCCTGTTTAACAGGGGCGTGTAATTACAATTTTTGATGCAATACTTTGCAACAGGGCTCATTGCTGTGCTCCAAGTACAGTATCTGTGAGGGGTTGCAGTGTTGTGGCACCAGCACCAGTGCCTAAGGCCCAATTTTTCAGCCCCTGTTTAACAAAGGCGTGTAATTACAATTCTTCATCTAATAATTCACAGCAGGGCCCATTCCTGCACCCACCAAGAGTAACTGTGAGGGCTTACAGTGTTGTGGCAACACCGTCCACCACCACCACCACCACCACCACTACCAAAGGCCCAATTTTTCTGCCCCTGTTCAACAGGGGCATGCAATTCCAATTCCTGATCTAATAATTCACAGCATGGCCCATTCCTGCGCCCACCAAGAGTAACTGTGAGGGCTTTCAGTGTTGTAGCACCAGCACCACTACCAAAGGCCCAATTTTTCCTACCACTGTTCAACAATGGCATGTAATTACAATTCCTGATATAATAGTACACAGCAGGGCATTCCAGCGCCCACCAAGAGTAACTGTGAGGGCTCACAGTGTTGTGGCAACACCAACATCTAAGGGGCAAATTTCTGCAGAGTATATACGGCAGGCCCCTACTTTCAAACATCCAACTTACAAACGACTGCTACTTGCAAACGGAAGGAGACAACAGGAAGTGAGAAGAAATCTACCCCTAGGAAGGGAAATTCTCTCCTGTAAGAGTTAATATGGGAAAAAGGTGTCTCCTCTCTACTGATGCTTTATCACCAATCCTTGTTTCAATAAAAACCCCACTTTTCCAAAAACATTTGTCATTGGGACGGAAAGTGAGGTGAAATGTTCTGAACAGGTGCACAGACAGCAAAACAAATGTTACAGGGGTGATAACCCTTCCCTATGTTCTCCAAAAAGCTTAAAAATTGATTTTTGGGCTGCAGCTACACTTAAAAATGTACCTGTTCCAAATTACAAACAGATTCTACTTAAGAACAAACCTACAGTCCCTGTCGTGTTTGCACCGCCTGTATACTGCTGTTCAGAGTATATAGGGCCTTTTTTTCTTTTGGGTGCGGGGTTCCCCTTAATATCCATACAAGACCCAAAGGGGCTGGTAATGGGCTGGGGTAGTGGGGGGGGTGTGATGGGGTAGCCATGCTATTTTTCTCAAAGATTATCAACCATATTGCCAGGACAAGACATGACATTAAAGCCGCAAGCAGTTTTAAACGGCTTTTTTTCCTTTACAAATGTCATTTTGTGCAGGGACAGTTCTAAACACGGGAAACACATGCCACTTCACAGGCATACATTAGACACCCCCCAGGTACGATATTTAAATTAATATTTCACTTTTTTTTCACTTGATGCATCATTAAAATTACTGCTCCAGAAAAAACTGCAGTTTTTAAAACTTATTTTTGCATTGACACATGTCCCCTGGGGCAGAACCCAGGTCTCCAAACCCTTTTTAGGACAATAACATGCATATTAGCCATTATAATTATCACTTTAGATTTCGAACGTTCGCGTCCATTGAATTTATTAGGGTTCTAATGTTCGCGCAAACTTTCGGTCCGTTCGCAGGTTCTGGTGCGAACCGAACTGGGGGGTGTGCGGCTCATCCCTAGTTGGCAATCTGTTGAGTGGTAAGCAAGTTGGTGAGTGGGGGCAGTGGGGGGTGAAGTAAGGAATTAAGGGTAGAAAAGAGTTGACAAGGTTTGGATGAGAAGGCTTTGATGAGAGTGTTGTAGTAGGTTTGTTTAGCAGTGTTGAGGCAGGAGTTGTATTTGAGAAGGGCAGATTTGTAGAGGGTAGGGATGAGCTCGGTGTTCGAGTCGAACATAGGTTCGACTCGAACATCGGCTGTTCGCGCGTTCGGCGAACAACGAACGATTTGGTCCGTTCGCGCCAAATTCGAGTGACGCGAACGGCCCACAATACACTGCGCCATCGCAGTGTAATCCGGGCGCTGTGATTGGCCAAGCATGCACTGTGACCCAGCATGCTTGGCCAATCACAGCGCTGGCAGCGAGGAGAGCAATGATTGGCCACAGGCAGGATGCCTGTGGCCAATTATTGCTGAGGGGGTTTAGTACACGCCCCACACTATAAAAGGCCGCCAGCGCGGCGGCCTCGTGTAGTGTGTTCCGGCGCAGGGAAAGAGAAGGATAGGCAGGGACAGTGTCATATTTTTTCTTTGCTAAACCTTGTGTGTAGGGACAGAGAAGGATAGGTAGGGAGAGTGTCAGTGTCATATTCTTTGCTAAACCTTGTTTGTAGGGACAGAGAAGGATAGGCAGGGAGAGTGTCAGTTTCATATTCTTTGCTAAACCTTGTGTGCTGAACCATATTGCTAAACCTTGTGTGTAGGGACAGACAAGGATAGTCAGGGAGAGTGTCAGTGTCATATTCTTTGCTAAACCTTGTGTGCTGAACCATATTGCTAAACCTTGTGTGTAGGGACAGACAAGGATAGGTAGGCAGAGTGTCAGTGTCATATTCTTTGCTAAACCTTGTTTGTAGGGACAGAGAAGGATAGGCAGGGAGAGTGTCAGTGTCATATTCTTTGCTAAACCTTGTGTGCTGAACCATATTGCTAAACCTTGTGTGTAGGGACAGACAAGGATAGGCAGTCGAGAGTGTCAGTGTCATATTCTTTGCTAAACCTTGTGTGCTGAACTATATTGCTAAACCTTGTGTGTAGGGACAGACAAGGATAGGTAGGCAGAGTGTCAGTGTCATATTCTTTGCTAAACCTTGTTTGTAGGGACAGAGAAGGATAGGCAGGGAGAGTGTCAGTGTCATATTCTTTGCTAAACCTTGTGTGCTGAACCATATTGCTAAACCTTGTGTGTAGGGACAGACAAGGATAGGCAGTCGAGAGTGTCAGTGTCATAATCTTTGCTAAACCTAGTGCGCTGAACCATATTGCTAAACCTTGTGTGTAGGGACAGACAAGGATAGGCAGTCGAGAGTGTCAGTGTCATAATCTTTGCTAAACCTAGTGTGCTGAACCATATTGCTAAACCTTGTGTGTAGGGACAGACAAGGATAGGCAGTCGAGAGTGTCAGTGTCATATTCTTTGCTAAACCTTGTGTGCTGAACCATATTGCTAAACCTTGTGTGTAGGGACAGACAAGGATAGGCAGGGAGAGTGTCAGTGTCATATTCTTTGCTAAACCTTGTGTGCTGAACCATATTGCTAAACCTTGTGTGTAGGGACGGACAAGGATAGGTAGGCAGAGTGTCAGTGTCATATTCTTTGCTAAACCTTGTTTGTAGGGACAGAGAAGGATAGGCAGGGAGAGTGTCAGTGTCATATTCTTTGCTAAACCTAGTGTGCTGAACCATATTGCTAAACCTTGTGTGTAGGGACAGACAAGGATAGGCAGTCGACAGTGTCAGTGTCCTATTCTTTGCTAAACCTTGTGTGCAGGGAGA
This sequence comes from Rana muscosa, assembly GCA_029206835.1. Taxonomy (NCBI): domain Eukaryota; kingdom Metazoa; phylum Chordata; class Amphibia; order Anura; family Ranidae; genus Rana; species Rana muscosa. The sequence continues at coordinate 359,666,127 of CM055118.1, read as the reverse complement.
GAGAAGGATAGGCAGGGGACAGTGTCAGTGTCATTGTTGCTAAGCCTCCTGCACAGTATACACCTGAAGCTACCCCTTATTGCTGGTTTTTCCATCTCCCTGCAGGCCATTAGAATGTCTGGAAGGCAAACAAGGAGAGGCAGACAGTCAGGAGCCAATAAAAGAGGGCAAGCAGGCTCTGTGTCTGGGGGCAACAGTGCTGGTCGTGGACGCGGTGCATTGTCATCAGCACATGGCCATGGGACACGCTTGTCCTTCTTTTCGGCAGCTGGACATGTTAAGCCACATCATGCCGAAGACTTGGTAGAGTGGATGACAAAGCCCTCCTCATCCTCCTCATCCTCTCTCACCCAGGCTCAGGGTACTGGCAAAGCAGCTGCCAAAGCGTCCTCTTCCCTGGTATCAATGTCATCATCAGTCACTCCTTCCCTAGACCCACCATGTCCTCCTCCTGAGGAGTCCCCCGAACTGTTTGAGCACAGTGTTGGGTACATGCTCCAGGAGGATGCCCAGCGTTTCGAAGGGTCTGATGATGATACCCAGCTAGAGGAAGGCAGTAGCGTGAGAGCAGAGAGAGGGGATGCTCAAGAAGGACACCAATCTGGCAGTCATGTTCCAGCAGCTGCAGCATACTGCCAGATTGGCTCCAGTGATGAGGAGGGAGGGGATGATGAGGTCACTGACTCCACGTGGGTGCCTAATAGGAGAGAGGAGGAGGAGGAGGAGGATGAGGAGGAGGCACATCTCCAACGAGGCAGGATGCCCTTGGGTGGCCAGCGTAAGGGCAGCACACCGACGGAATCACACCGCAGAGCTCCGCCTGTGCAGGGCGCTGCCTCTACCCGTTATTCAAAAAGTTCTTTGGTGTGGGCCTTTTTTGAGGCGAGTGCATCAGATTGCACAGCTGCTGTTTGCAACATATGTCTCAAGCGTATATCGCATGGCCAAAACATCAGCCGCTTGGGCACCAAATGCTTGACCAGACATATGTTGACCTGCCATGTAGCTCGTTGGCAAGCCTACCTTAAAGACCCACACCAAAGCGGACCTCTCCTTGCACCGCATCAGCTGGGATCTCCAACCCCACTATACCTTCAGTCCTCTCTGAAACCTGCACTGAGAGGAATGAAGGTGTAGAATTAGGTGTGTCACAGCCAAGTACTTGCGGCCACTCTGCTAGCAGTACACCGACGTCCGATTCTAGCAGGCAAATTTCCCTGCCCCAGCTGCTGGACCGCCGAAAGAAGTTCACTCCCAGCCATCCACATGCCCAGCGGTTGAATGCTAGCTTGGCTAAATTGCTAGCGCTTCAACTGCTGCCTTTTCAGTTGGTAGACTCGGCCCCCTTCCGTGAGTTTGTGCAATGTGCGGTTCCTCAGTGGCAGGTTCCCAAACGCCACTTTTTCTCACGGAAGGCGATTCCGGCTCTCTACCGGCATGTGGAAGGCAATGTCTTGGCCTCGCTGGACAGGGCGGTCAGCGGTAAGGTGCATATTACCTTTGAGTCATGGTCCAGCAGGCATGGACAGGGACGTTACCTTTCTTTCACGGCCCATTGGGTCACTCTTTTGGCAGCTGGTAAGGATGCAGGACAAGGTGCAGTAGTGTTGGAGGTTGTTCCACCGCCACGCCTCCAAAATGCTACTACTGGTTGTGACACACCTCTGTCCTCCACCCCCTCCTCTTCTTCTTCCTCCGTGGCCTCTTCCTGTGCTTTGTCCTCGGAACCAGCGGTGCTCCGTAGGCGCCCAAGAACCGCCTTATATGTGACATGCCCACCAGGTGGAACTCAACGTTGGCCATGGTGCAGCGGCTGCACACGCAGCAGAGGGCCATCAATGAGTACCTGTGCAACTACGGCACCAGGACAGGGTCAGGGGAGCTCGTTTTTTTTTTGCCACGCCAGTGGGGCATGATCAGGGATGCATGCACTGTCCTGGCACCATTTGAGGAGGCCACGAGGATGGTGAGCATTGACAGTGCATGCATCAGTGACACTGTACCTCTTGTCCACCTGTTGGAACATACGCTGCATGGAATAATGGACAGGGCACTTGAGGCAGAACAGAGTCAGGAAGAGGAGGACTTCCTTGCCTCTCAAGGCCCCCTTTACCCAGACAGTGTTCCTTCTGTCCCACCCATTGCACAGGAAGAAGAGGAGGAGGAGGAGGAGGATTGTGTCAGCATGGAGGTGGAGCCTGGCACTCAGCATCATCAGCAGCAGTCTTTTAGGGATGATTTACAGTCCCAAGAAACCAGTGGACTTGTACGTGGCTGGGAGGAGGTGGCTGCGGATCATGTCGTCCTTAGTGACCCAGAGGACTCCGGACTGAATGCCTCAGCTAACCTACACTGCATGGCCTCCCTGATCCTGCAAAGTCTGCGGAAGGATCCTCGTATTCTTCGGATCAAGGAGAGGGACCATTACTGGCTGGCCACTCTCCTTGATCCACGGTACAAGGGTAAGGTTGCGGACCTTATCTTACCATCGCAGAGGGAGCAGAGGATGAGACAACTCCGGGAGGCCTTGCAGAAAGGTCTGTGCAACGCGTTCCCAGAGACTGGGAGGTTACAAACTCCTAGTCTTGGACAACGAGTTGCTGAGGCTTCGGTCAGTCAAAGAAGGAGCGGTGGGGAAGGTGGCCGTCTGACCGAAGCGTTCAGACAATTCTTTAGTTCGCAGCCCCAAGGTATGATCGGTTCCAGCAACCATCGCCAGCGTCTGATATACATGGTGCAGGAATACCTAGGGGCAAGGTCAGACTTGGACACCTTCCCCACCGAAAATCCTCTGGCTTACTGGGTCTTGAGGATGGATCACTGGCCAGAGCTTGCAGAGTATGCAATTGAGCTACTGGCCTGTCCTGCATCCAGCGTTCTTTCAGAACGCACATTCAGTGCTGCTGGAGGATTTGTCACGGATCACAGGGTGCGCCTGTCCACCGACTCTGTTGATCGACTGACCTTCATAAAGATGAACCAGTCTTGGATCACCACCAGCTACCAAACACCTGAAGCTGATATAACAGACTAATTTATTTTCAAATGTCACATCCCTTCAAGACTGATGCTGATGCTGAGAGACTGTCCTGTTATGTTGACTGACTATCCTCCTCCTCCTCAATAATCCGATTGACGATGATAGCTTGGAAGAACATTTTTGTTTCTGGGTGCCGCCACCAGTGGCTAAGGCCCAATTTTTCAGGCCCTGTTTAACAGGGGTGTGTTATTACAATTTTTTATGCAATGCTTTGCAGCAGGGCTCATTCCTGCACTCCAACTAGAGTATCTGGGAGTGGTTGCAGTGTCGTGGCACCAGCACCAGTGGCTAAGGCCCAATTTTTCAGCCCCTGTTCAACAGGGGCATGCAATTACAATTCTTGATCTAATAATTCACAGCAGGGCCCATTAATGCGCCCACCAAGAGTAACTGTGAGGGCTCACAGTGTTGTGGCAACACCAACATGTAAGGGGCAAATTTCAGCTGAGTATATACGGCAGGCCCCTACTTTCAAACATCCAACTTACAAACGACTCCTCCTTGCAAACGGAAGGATACAACAGGAAGTGAGAGGAAATCTACCCCTAGGAAGGCAAATTCTCTCCTGTAAGAGTTAATATGGGAAAAACAATTGTCTCCTCTCCACTGATTCTTTATCACCAATTCTTGTTTCAATAAAAACCCCAAATTTTCAAAAAACATTTGTCATTAGGACGGAAAGTGAGGTGAACTGTTCTGAACAGGTGCACACTGCACAGACAGCAAAACAAATGTTACAGGGGTGATAACCCTTCCCTATGTTTTCCAAAAAGCTTAAAAATATATTTTTTGGCTGGAGCTACACTTAAACAATATACCTGTTCAAAATTACAAAGAGATTCTACATAAGAACAAACCTACAGTCCCTGTCTTGTATGCACCGCCTGTATACGGCTGTTCAGAGTATATAGGGCCTTTTTTATTTTGTGTGCGGGGTTCCCCTTAATATCCATACAAGACCCAAAGGGGCTGGTAATGGGCTGGGGTAAGGGGGGTGTGATGGGGTAGCTATGTAATTTTTCTTAAAGATTTTCATCCATATTACCGGGACCAGACATTACATTAAAGCCGCAAGCAGTTTTAAATGGCTTTTTTTCCTTTAGAAATGTAATTTTGTGCAGGGACAGTTCTAAACACGGGAAACACGTGGCACTTCACAGGCATACTTTAGACACCCCCCAGGTACGATATTTAAAGTAATATTTGCCATTTTTTTTTTTCACTTTATGCATCATTAAAATGACTGCTCCAGAAAAACGGCAGTTTTTAAAACTTCTTTTTGCATTGATACATGTCCCCTGGTGCAGAACCCGGGTTCCCAAACCCTTTTTAGGACAATAACATGCATAATAGTCGTTATAATTAGCACTTTAGATTTCGAACGTTCGCATCCATTGTATTTAATAGGGTTCTAAAGTTTGTGCGAACTTTCAGTCCGTTCGCGGGTTCTGGTGCGAACCGAACCCGGGGGTGTTTGGCTCATCATTAGTAGAGGGTAAAGTCTTGCAGGGATTTAGATTCACGCCATGCTCGCTCAAGAGCACGGCTGCATCTTTTGAGACTTCTGGTGTCGTTATGTCGTTCTGGTGTACATTATGGGATTATAGGATGGCATTATGTGACTAGAACAGAGTGGTTGAACAATTTTCACAACTCTCATCTTTTAATACAATCAACCTCCTGCCTTCACACATTCCATGATGATTGGACTGAGGTGTATCTACCTCTTGTGGGGATATGAATGCTGGGGTATGTTTTTATCATTTTTCAGAACTGAAGAAGTGGCTTGGAAACACTACAAAACATCTTCAAACATCACAGAACAAGTCCCGTTGAATATGACCAACTACTACTAGCTTTACCATGGCCTGGATACATGAGAACCTTCAGAGACAATTGTGATGGTTTTAACAAACTCATAACCAATAGCAAAAAAAATCCTACAATCCATATCTATTAAAGAAATATAAATCTAAAAATATTATACAGTAATCAACTAATATTGTCTTTTGTAGTTTATGCGTGCAATTTATTTAAAATGTGCAGAGGCAATTGTGCAGAATAGATAAGTGGATAAAATTTGTAACAATAAACACTGAGTTCTCTACTGCAGGGATCCTCAAACTACGGCCCTCCAGCTGTTGCGGAACTACACATCCCATGAGGCATTGTAAAACTCTGACATTCACAGACATGACTAGGCATGATGGGAATTGTAATTCCTGAACAACTGAAGGGCCATAGTTTGAAGACCCCTGCTCTACTGCATTCAATTTAAAGTGATTGCAAAGGTAAAAATGTTTTTAAAGTAACAAAAATTTTCTATTTACCTACTCTGTGCAATCATTTTTCAGAGAGCTGCCCTAATCCTCCTCTTCTCAGGTCCCCCACCAGCACTCCTGGCTCCTTTACCTTGCTTAGTGCCCCATAGTAAGCCGCTTTCTATGGGGGAACTCATGCAGGCTTGCTCCCAAGCTGCACTCTGGGTGTTTATTGACACACACAGTGCTGTTTGGCCACGCTCCCTGTTTCCTCCTCACTGGCTGTGATTGACAGCAGCAGGAGCCAATGGTTCCTGTTTATGCCTCTGACAGTGAGGAGAGAGAGAGAGAGAGAAGCGAAGCTGGATCAAAATCAGGTAAGTATAGGGGGGTTGCACATAGGTCTGCATAGCATGCATTAAGGTAAAAAAAACGTCTGCCTTTAGAACTACTTTAATGTTACTGTATATACTCAAGTATAAGCCGAGTTTTTCAGCACATTTTTTGTGTGCTGAAAATGCCCCCCTCGGCTTATACTCGAGTCACCTTTTTGCGCCTGATCTCCTGGATTTTGGGGACCCGATACTGGCCAAATCGTCCCCTCCATCCTTCCCAGGACCTCCTGCTCTTTAGCTCCCTTGTTACCTCCTCCCAAACTTGGCACACATGTAGCCCCACTCTTCCTCTACAAGTGTGCAAAGTTTGTTGTCCAGGGGACCTACGGCCGGGGAGCACCGATTTTTCAAAGTCGGGCACCCCTTCAATAGACTCCCTTTTTAAATGGTAATTTCTCCAGTGATTTTGGGGACCTGGTACCGGCCGGTCGTAGTTCTCCTGGACCCGAAACTTTTTATACTTGTAGCCCCATTTCTCCTCTATAAGTGTGCAAAGTTTTTTGTCTGGGGGACTTACGGCCGGGGAGCATCAAGTTTTCAAACCCGGGCACCCCTTCCATAGACTCCCATGTTAAACGTCAGTCTAGTCATGGACACAGTGAGGCATGCGCATGGACACAGTAAGGTATGCACATGGACACAGTGAGGCACAGTGAGGCATGCAGATGGACACCCTAGGCTTATTCTTGAGTCAATAAGTTTTCCCAGTTTTTTGTGGTAAAATTATGTGCCTCGGCTTATATTTGGGTCGGCTTATACTCGAGTATAGTGATGAGCCGAACACCCCCGGGTTCGGCTCGCACCAGAACCCGCAAACGGACCGAAAGTTCGCACGAACTTTAGAACCCTATTAAATACAATGGATGCGAACGTTCGAAATCTAAAGTGCTAATAATAATGACTATTATGCATGTTATTGTCCTAAAAAGGGTTTGGGAACCCGGGTTCTGCACCAGGGGACATGTATCAATGCAAAAAGAAGTTTTAAAAACTGCCGTTTTTCTGGAGCAGTCATTTTAATGATGCATAAAGTGAAAAAAAAAATGGCAAATATTACTTTAAATATCGTACCTGGGGGGTGTCTAAATTATGCCTGTGAAGTGCCACGTGTTTCCCGTGTTTAGAACTGTCCCTGCACAAAATTACATTTCTAAAGGAAAAAAAGCCATTTAAAACTGCTTGCGGCTTTAATGTAATGTCTGGTCCCGGTAATATGGATGAAAATCTTTAAGAAAAATGGCATAGCTACCCCATCACACACCCCCCCCCCCCCTACCCCAGCCCATTACCAGCCCCTTTGGGTCTTGTATGGATATTAAGGGGAACCCCGCACACAAAATAAAAATGGCCCTATATACTCTGAACAGCCGTATACAGGCGGTGCATACAAGACAGGGACTGTAGGTTTGTTCTTATGTAGAATTTGTTTGTAATTTTGAACAGGTACATTGTTTAAGTGTAGCTCCAGCCAAAAAATTTATTTTTAAGCTTTTTGGAAAACATAGGGAAGGGTTATCACCCCTGTAACATTTGTTTTGCTGTCTGTGCAGTGTGCACCTGTTCAGAACAGTTCACCTCACTTTCCGTCCTAATGACAAATGTTTTTTGAAAATTTGGGGTTTTTATTGAAACAAGAATTGGTGATAAAGAATCAGTGGAGAGGAGACACTTTTTTTCCCATATTAACTCTTACAGGAGAGAATTTGCCTTCCTAGGGGTAGATTTCCTCTCACTTCCTGTTGTATCCTTCTGTTTGCAAGGAGGAGTCGTTTGTAAGTTGGATGTTTGAAAGTAGGGGCCTGCCGTATATACTCAGCTGAAATTTGCCCCTTACATGTTGGTGTTGCCACAACACTGTGAGCCCTCACAGTTACTCTTGGTGGGCGCATGAATGGGCCCTGCTGTGAATTATTAGATCAAGAATTGTAATTGCATGCCCCTGTTGAACAGGGGCTGAAAAATTGGGCCTTTGGTGGTGGTGGTGGTGTTGACACAAAACTGTAAGGCCTCACAGTTAGTCTTGGTGGGTGCAGGAATGGGCCCTGCTGTGAATTATTAGATCAAGAATTGTAATTACATGCCCCTGTTAAACAGGGGCAGAAAAATTGAGCCTTAGGCACTGGTGCCACAACACTGTAACCCCTCACAGATACTGTACTTGGAGCACAGCAATGAGCCCTGTTGCAAAGTATTGCATCAAAAATTTTAATTACACGCCCCTGTTAAACAGGGGCTGAAAAATTGGGCCTTAGCCACTGGTGCTGGTGCCACGACACTGCAACCACTCCCAGATACTCTAGTTGGAGTGCAGGAATGAGCCCTGCTGCAAAGCATTGCATAAAAAATTGTAATAACACACCCCTGTTAAACAGGGGCTGAAAAATTGGGCCTTAGCCACTGGTGGCGGCACCCAGAAACAAAAATGTTCTTCCAAGCTATCATCGTCAATCGGATTATTGAGGAGGAGGAGGATAGTCAGTCAACATAACAGGACAGTCTCTCAGCATCAGCATCAGTCTTGAAGGGATGTGACATTTGAAAATAAATTAGTCTGTTATATCAGCTTCAGGTGTTTGGTAGCTGGTGGTGATCCAAGACTGGTTCATCTTTATGAAGGTCAGTCGATCAACAGAGTCGGTTGACAGGCGCACCTGTGATCCGTGACAAATCCTCCAGCATCACTGAATGTGCGTTCTGAAAGAACGCTGGATGCAGGACAGGCCAGTAGCTCAATTGCATACTCTGCAAGCTCTGGCCAGTAATCCATCCTCAAGACCCAGTAAGCCAGAGGATTTTCGGTGGGGAAGGTGTCCAAGTCTGACCTTGCCCCTAGGTATTCCTGCACCATGTATATCAGACGCTGGCGATGGTTGCTGGAACCGATCATACCTTGGGGCTGCGGACTAAAGAATTGTCTGAACGCTTCGGTCAGACGGCCACCTTCCCCACCGCTCCTTCTTTGACTGACCGAAGCCTCAGCAACGTTGTCCAGGACCAGGAGTTTGTAACCTCCCAGTCTCTGGGAACGCGTTGCACAGACCTTTCTGCAAGGCCTTCCGGAGTTGTCTCATCCTCTGCTCCCTCTGCGACGGTAAGATAAGGTCCGCAACCTTACCCTTGTACCGTGGATCAAGGAGAGTGGCCAGCCAGTAATGGTCCCTCTCCTTGATCCGAAGAATATGAGGATCCTTCCGCAGACTTTGCAGGATCAGAGAGGCCATGCAGCGTAGGTTAGCTGAGGCATTCAGTCCGGAGTCCTCTGGGTCACTAAGGACGACATGATCCGCAGCCACCTCCTCCCAGCCACGTACAAGTCCACTGGTTTCTTGGGACTGTAAATCATCCCTAAAAGACTGCTGCTGATGATGCTGAGTGCCAGGCTCCACCTCCATGCTGACACAATCCTCCTCCTCCTCCTCCTCCTCCTCTTCTTCCTGTGCGATGGATGGGACAGAAGGAACACTGTCTGGGTAAAGGGGGCCTTGAGAGGCAAGGAAGTCTTCCTCTTCCTGCCTCTGTTCTGCCTCAAGTGCCCTGTCCATTATTCCATGCAGCGTATGTTCCAACAGGTGGACAAGAGGTACAGTGTCACTGATGCATGCACTGTCACTGCTCACCATCCTCGTGGCCTCCTCAAATGGTGCCAGGACAGTGCATGCATCCCTGATCATGCCCCACTGGCGTGGTGAAAAAAACCCGAGCTCCCCTGACCCTGTCCTGGTGCCGTAGTCGCACAGGTACTCATTTATGGCCCTCTGCTGCGTGTGCAGCCGCTGCAGCATGGCCAACGTTGAGTTCCACCTGGTGGGCATGTCACATATAAGGCGGTTCTTGGGCAGGTTCAACTCCTTTTGCAGCTCAGCCAGGCAAGCACTGGAATTATAAGATCTGCAGAAATGCACACAGACTTTCCTGGCCTGCCTCAGGACATCCTGTAAGCCCGGTACCTGCCCAAGAACCGCTGCACCACCAGGTTAAGGACGTGAGCCACACAGGGCACATGGGTCAGTTGTCCCTGTCGGAGAGCGGAGAGGAGGTTGGTGCCATTGTCGCAAACTACCATTCCTGGCTTAAGCTAGCATGGCGTTAACCACCTCTCGGCCTGCCCCTGCAGAGCAGACAGAACCTCTGCCCCAGTGTGGCTCCTGTCCCCCAAACACACCAGCGCAAGCACGGCATGGCATCTTTTTGCCTGCGTACTTGCGTAGCCCCTTGAACGCCTACGGAGCACCGCTGGTTCCGAGGACAAAGCACAGGAAGAGGCCACGGAGGAAGAAGAAGAGGAGGGGGTGGAGGACAGAGGTGTGTCAAAACCAGTAGTAGCATTTTGGAGGCGTGGCGGTGGAACAACCTCCAACACTAATGCACCTTGTCCTGCATCCTTCCCAGCTGCCAAAAGACTGACCCAATGGGCCGTGAAAGAAAGGTAACATCCCTGTCCATGCCTGCTGGACCATGAGTCAGCGGTAATATGCACCTTACCGCTGACCGCCCTGTCCAGCGAGGCCAAGACATTGCCTTCCACATGCCGGTAGAGAGCCGAAATCGCCTTCCGTGAGAAAAAGTGGCGTTTGGGAACCTGCCACTGAGGAAACGCACATTGCACAAACTCACGGAAGGGGGCCGAGTCTACCAACTGAAAAGGCAGCAGTTGAAGCGCTAGCAATTTAGCCAAGCTAGCATTCAACCGCTGGGCATGTGGATGGCTGGGAGTGAACTTCTTTCGACGGTCCAGCAGCTGGGGCAGGGAAATTTGCCTGCTAGAATCGGACGTTGGTGTACTGCTAGCAGAGTGCCCGCAAGTACTTGGCTGTGACACACCTAATTCTACACCTTCATTCCTCTCAGAGCAGGTTTCAGAGAGGACTGAAGGTATAGTGGGGTTGGAGATCCGTGATGCGGTGCAAGAAGAGGTCAGCTTTGTTCTTTGGTGTGGGTCTTTAAGGTAGGCTTGCCAATGAGCTGAATGGCAGGTCAACATATGTCTGGTCAAGCATGTGGTGCCCAAGCGGGTGATGTTTTGGCCACGCGATATACGCTTGAGACATATGTTGCAAACAGCAGCTGTGCGATCTGATGCACTCGACTCAAAAAAGGCCCACACCAAAGAACTTTTTGAATAACGGGCAGAGGCAGCGCCCTGCACAGGCGGAGCTCTGCGGGGTGATTCCGTCGGTGTGCTGCCCTTACGCTGGCCCCCCGAGGGCATCCTGCCTCGTTGGAGATGTGCCTCCTCCTCCTCCTCCTCCTCTCTCCTATTAGGCACCCACGTGGAGTCAGTGACCTCATCATCCCCTCCCTCCTCATCACTGGAGCCAATCTGGCAGTATGCTGCAGCTGATGGAACATGACTGCCAGATTGGTGTCCTTCTTGAGCATTCCCTCTCTCTGCTCTCACACTACTGCCTTCTTCTAGCTGGGTATCATCATCAGACCCTTCGAAACTCTGGGCATCCTCCTCGATCATGTACCCAACACTGTGCCCAAACAGTTCGGGGGACTCCTCAGGAGGACATGGTTGGTCTAGGGAAGGAGTGACTGATGATGACATTGATACAAGGGAAGAGGACGCTTTGGCAGCTGCTTTGCCAGTACCCTGAGCCTGGGTGAGAGAGGATGAGGAGGGCTTGGTCATCCACTCTACCAAGTCTTCGGCATGATGTGGCTCAACACGTCCAGCTGCCAAAAAGAAGGACAAGCATGTCCCATGGCCGCGTGCTGATGGCGATGCACCGCGTCCACGACCAGCACTGTTGTCTCTAGACACAGAGCCTGCTTGCCCTCTTTTTTTGGCTCCTGACTGTCTGCCTCTCCTTGTTTGCCTTCCAGACATTCTAATGGCCTGCAGGGAAATGGGAAAAGCAGCAATACAGGCTAAGTTAAGGTGTAATATGGTCAGGAGGCACACTCCGCCCGCTGTAAGTGCCGCAAAATCCTGTTTGTGTAACACACCAGGAAAAAGCAGCAATACAGGCTAAGTTAAGGTGTAATATGGTCAGGAGGCACACTCCGCCCACTGTAAGTGCCGCAAAATCCTGTTTGTGTAACACACCAGGAAAAAGCAGCAATACAGGCTAAGTTAAGGTGTAATATGGTCAGGAGGCACACTCCGCCCGCTGTAAGTGCCGCAAAATCCTGTTTGTGTAACACACCAGGAAAAAGCATCAATACAGGCTAAGTTAAGGTGTAATATGGTCAGGAGGCACACTCCGCCCGCTGTAAGTGCCGCAAAATCCTGTTTGTGTAACACACCAGGAAAAAGCAGCAATGCAGGCTAAGTTAAGGTGTAATATGGTCAGGAGGTACACTCCGCCCGCTGTAAGTGCCGCAAAATCCTGTTGGTGTAACACACCAGGAAAAAGCAGCAATACAGGCTAAGTTAAGGTGTAATATGGTCAGGAGGTACACTCCGCCCGCTGTAAGTGCCGCAAAATCCTGTTGGTGTAACACACCAGGAAAAAGCAGCAATACGGGCTAACTTCAGGTGTATAATGTGCAGGAGGCATAGCAACAATGACACTGACACTGTCCCCTGCCTATCCTTCTCTCTCCCTGCACACAAGGTTTATCAAAGTATATGACACTGACACTCTCCCTGCCTATCCTTCTCTCTCCCTGCACACAAGGTTTAGCAAAGAATATGACACTGACACTGTCCCATGCCTATCCTTCTCTCTCCCTGCACACAAGGTTTATCAAAGTATATGACACTGACACTCTCCCTGCCTATCCTTCTCTCTCCCTACACACAAGGTTTAGCAAAGAATATGACACTGACACTCTCCCTGCCTATCCTTCTCCTGTTCTACACACAAGGTTTAGCAAAGAATAGATATGACACTGTCCCTGCCTATCCTTCACTTTCCCTGCTCCGGAACACACTACACAAGGCCGCCACGCTGGCGGCCTTATATAGTGTGGGGCGTGTACTAAACCCCCTCAGCTATAATTGGCCACAGGCATCCTGCCTGTGGCCAATCATTGCTCTCCTCGCTGCCGGCGCTGTGATTGGCCAAGCATGCAGGGTCACAGTGCATGCTTGGCCAATCACAGCGCCGGGATTACACTGCGATGGTGCAGTGTATTGTGGGCCGTTCGCGTCACTCGAATTTGGCGCAAACGGCCCAAATCGTTCGTTGTTCGCCGAACGCTGCGAACAGCCGATGTTCGAGTCGAACCTGTGTTCGACTCGAACACCGAGCTCATCCCTACTCGAGTATATAGGGTAATAAAGGGTGTGTGTCAGGAGAAATGAAGCCTATAAAAAAATGTATTCCTTAAAGATTATTAGCTATGAGATTAATTAAAAATGCAAAACACAAAGCACACAGAGGAGAAGTAAATGTATAAAAGGTTTTCAGATCAACTCAGCAAATAACATAGACTAATAATTCACTGTAAGGGGTATATTATTGCCACAAAAATATATGATGGCTGATCTGACATTGTTTGCTGGGGATTTTCAAGGTAGACTATTAGATCCAGACATCATCTCTAAAAATGTACACAGAATCGAGGTAGAGTATGTAACAATTGTTTAGACATGTGTTTCCATACTGATGAAGGAAAGACTGTAGAAGTATAAGAAGTGTTGAATTCTATATGCTTCACAACCTCCTTTACCGCCCAATCTACCCAGGTCGTTTTTCATCATTGTACTGTAATTTGCAACTCAACTTCTCAAATGCCAAAGGAAGGTCGCATTATACATTTACATTTAGATTTTTGAGTTTTCCTGTTTTAGTTTCTTAGTCATATAGAAAGGCAGAAGAGTCACATAATGCAGTAACATCTTTATTAGGATAGCACATAGTATGTATTGCATTCACAATGTAAGAAAACTCGGTCCTTAGAGGCTGTGTGATACATCTCATGTGAAGTCTGTACAGCTGCTGCTGAAAGGCAGGGAGATGACTCAAGCTCCCAACACTGATGGACTATACTGCCAAAAGTATTTGGACGCCTGCCTTTACAAGCACATGAACTTTAATGCCATCCCAGTCTTAGTCTGTAGGGTTCTATATTGAGTTGGCCCACCCTTTGCAGCTATAACAGCTTCAACTCTTCTGGGAAGGCTGTCTGCAAGGTTTAGGAGTGTGTCTATGGGAATGTTTGATCATTCTTCCAGAAGCGCATTTGTGAGGTCAGGCACTGATGTTGGAGCAAAAGGCCTGGCACGCCTCTCTAATTTATCCCAAATGTGTTCTATCAGGTTGAGGCCAGGACTATGTGCAGTGTGTTTTTTTTTCCAGGTATCGGGTTTGGACCTTAAAGCGGTTGTATACCCGCTGCTGCTTTTTTTTTTTTTTTTACATACCTGAAAGGCAAAAGGCATAATGAGTTAGTATGCACCGCATACTAGCTCATTATAAAATACTTACCTTAGAACGAGGCGTCGGTAACTTACCTGGTCCACGCCAGGGAGCTGTCATCTTTTCTCGGTGTGTCTTCCGGGTATCGCCGCTCCAGCTGCCGGGCTTTAGCCGAGAATCCCCGTTGTCCATGCGCCGCTGCAATCATCGGCTCATTGCGAGGGGAATATCTCCTATACCGTACAGGTTTAGGAGATATTCTTTTTACCTACAGGTAAGCCTTATTATAGGCTTACCTGTAGGTAAAAGTTCAAATACAGAGTATACAACCGCTTTAAGTTCCAGTGAAAGGAACTCTTAAGGCATCAGCATATCAAGACATTTTGGACAATTTCATGCTCCCAACTTTGTGGGAACAGTTTCTGGATGTCCCCTTCCTGTTCCAATATCACTGCACATCCTCCGGGATGTTAATAATGATTATTCCTATTATGATACAGTGAAATGTGAAATGTGAATGCTAAATCTCAAGGGTATATGAGTTTATTTTTCTTTTCATGGGTGGATATCTTTTTCCTGTCAAGTTTAACCAGTTCCATACAGTGACATACCTGACTAGCTGCTGGATTGCTTTTAGAAGCATGCCGCCCTCTGCAACTTTTTCGGGCTCTCCCAACCCACCGGGCCCCTGGCTGGTCGTAGAGTCGAACAAAGCCCAGATTTGCTTTTTTCAGCTCTTGATTATGGTAACCAGAAGCGTTGACCTGACATAACTTTCGATTTACTCAGATGTCAACGGCGCCATTTAAAAAAGATAATCAAAAGCATTAGAAAAACACACATATTGGTGTTTTGAATGCTTTTAAGGGCAGAGGAGTGATCTGGAGTCTATAAAGAGTACATGTCACATGCCTATTGCTGTCAAAAGGATGTTTACATTCCTTGTGACAGCAATAGTAATTATAAAAACTAAAAAAACTAAAGCAACAGTGTAAAAATAAATAAAATAAAATACATTAATAATTCAAAACAAAAAATTAAAGTGCCCCAACCCCCCCCCCCCGTGCTCGCTCACAAACAGCAATCACCCCACACATATGAGGTTTTCACGGCGATCAGATCACGGGCAGATATTCTAGCACTAGACCTGCTCTGGAAATTTAAAGTGGTAACTTGTAAAGGCTTTTAAAGTGTCTCCTATGGATAGTAAAATGTTTGTCGCTGTTGCATGGGCATGCACAATTTTAAAGCGTGACTTATCTGAAATCTATTTACTCAACATAACCTCATCTTTTATAATTTTACAAAAATTGTGTTATGTATTATTATGTATTATTTCCCCAAAAATTGCGTTTAAAAAACAAAAAACGCTGCGCAAATACGGAGTGACTTAAAAAAAATTGCAACAACCATTAATTTATTCTCTAGAGCCCCTGCTTTTAAAAAAAAATCTATAATATTTGGGGGTTCTAAGTCATTTTCTATAAAAAAAAATTCTGATGTAAACATGTAAACAGAAAGTGCCAGAAAAGGCCTGGTCTGGAAGTGGTAAGGAATGTTATTTTTACATTTATTTTAAATCATAATTTAAAGGAAAATGGCAACGTAAGTGAATATAAAATTGCTTATACTCACATTGTCCTTTGTTTGTGTACAAAATATGATTTCTCCATTTGTTTTTGGATATGTTAGAATGTCTTTCTTTTGCCTTGTTTTTGTAATATTAAAAAAATTATTAAAGTAAGATTACAAAAAAGTGTGTTTCAGTCAAGTAAATGTGAGATATTGCAAATGAATACTTGTGTTGGGCTATCTATCTTCACACAGTGTGAGTTTGACCATTGTAGTGTTTTTAACTTTACCATATTCAAGCCGAGTTACACTAGGGTGGCTTTGCGCTCTCTTCTTTTGTGTTTTGTTTAGATGTGTTCCTGACACCCAGAGGATCTACAGAGAGCAGCAGCACCCTTTGACTTGTCTAATTATCACTAATAGCCAGCTGGAGGGCTATACCAAACTGTTGATCAGCGCACCTGCTAGTTTTTTTTCTTTTGTGTGTATTTTTTGTCTTGCTAATCTGACAGAACACCTGCAGTCAGAAGGTGGCAGCGGACATCTTGTTACACCCAGCCTTGAATTTCATTTTATTATAGCAATAAAGTAAGAATAGATGCTTATATACAGTATTTTAAAACCCATGAGACTGTTTTGATGTTAAATTTTGAAAGCCTGCAGTCAGAAGGTGGCTATGGCCGTCTTGGTACACCCCGCACTGCTCAGAGCCAACCGTATAGGCATAAGGCACTGACGGACCTTTTTGGACACCCTCACTCGGTTGTGGTGTTCTGTCAGATTAGCAAAGCTGTCAGATCAGCCTACCGCTATAATGGGTCTGAAATTCAAGACGTAGATGGGTGTAACAAGATGTCCGCTGCCGCCTTATGACTGCAGGTGTTCTGTTAGATTAGCAAACCTGCTAGCGGTGGAACGCATGCGCAGTATGTATTTTTGGTAAGTCAGCTGATGGAACATCACTTCTGTTAGCTGATCTGACAGGTTTGCTAATATGACAGAACACCACCTAATCCTAGGGAATGATTTGCTTTTGCCTGTTGTTGGAGAGTAGGCATGAGCCAATCGGTGAGTGTGCTCTCAGCATATAAACATTAGCTACCCAGCAACACATATCTGTGGCACGTAGATGTTCCTTTTACTGCCACACATATGTGTAGGGTGGTTGTAAAAGGGTTAAAAAAAGTAAAAGTTTCGATTTTTATCAACTCTTTCTTTTCGGGTTCGCATATGCTGGATAATATGGAGGAATGGTGCACCATAATGAATACAATTTGGCCCAGTTGTTTTTAACCAGTACCCCAGCTTGGCCGTCAATCTGCTATAGGCTGGGCGGGGGTTTCACTGTTCTGAGTGGATGTCATATGATAAACAAAATGTTACCCCAGCTCCACTGCCAATATAAAAGTCCAGGAACTGTGGTCTGGTGCTCTAGCCAGGGCGTTCAGGCCCCACAGGTTCAATATTTGAATCAGGAAGGCTGGTAACTCGGATTCTCTTGAATAAAAGTATTTTATTTGTTACATGAATACACGGGTACAGGCTATAAAATGATGCGTTCCGGCTATGAAACCTTCATCAAAGCTTTGATGAAGGTTTCATAGCCGAAGCACATCAGCATATAGCCTATACCCGTGTATCCATGTAACAAATAACGTACTTTTATTCAAGAGAATCCGAGTTACCAGCCTTCCTGATTCAAAAATGAATGTCGAATGATGTCCTATAGAATGGCCGCTTGTGCGCAGCCCTGGGGGCGTGCAGCACGGTGATCCGTAGTGCAGTGCGTTGCTTGAACACACTGCATCGCCAATCATGGTAAAGAGTCTATGGCGTAGGTTCTTTACCATGTGATCAGCTGTTTCCATTCACAGATGATCACAGTGTAAATAGGAAGTGGTGGTTATCAGCATCCCTCTCCTCGCACTGACAGTGTGAGGAGAGGGGAGCCAATAAGCGGCTTTCCTCACAGCAATCAGTGATGTCCATCAGTGATGCCTGTCAGTGCCCACCAGTGATGCCCACCAGTGCCATCTGATCAGTGCCACCCATCAGTGTCCATCAGTGCTGCCCATCAGTCTTGCCTATTAGTGCCTATCATTGCCCATTAGTCCCCATCAGTGTCGCCTATCAGTACCCATCAATACTGCATACAGTGCTGCCTATTAGTGCCCATCAGTGCCAACTCATCAGTGTCCTTCAGTGCTGCCTCATCAGCGCACATCAGTGAAGTAGAAAATTTACTTATTTACAACATTTTAAAACAGAAACTAAGAAAAACTTTTTTTTTTTTTTTTAATTGATGGTGTTTCGTTTGTTTAGCAAAAAAGAAAAAGAAAATCTAGTTGTGATTAAATACCACCAAAATAAAGCTCTATCTGTCTCAAAAAATGATACAAATTTTGTTTGGGTACAGCGTTGCATGAGAACGCAATTGTCATTCAAAGTGTGACAGCGCTGAAAGCTGAAAATTGGCCTGGGCAAGAAGGGGGTAAAAGTGACCAGTATTGAAGTGGCTAATCTTTGCATTATTACCTATCAAATAAAATACAGCATAAAATGGCTGGTTTTACTGAAATCTTGTAATTGTTTAGATTTTTTTTTTTAACTCAACCAGATTTCAACACTTCCAGAAGGATCTTGACAAAATGGATAATCCTATTGGGGAAATTTTGATGTTTTCCATTTTCCATTCACTGTCCCAAAACCTACTTATGTTGCAAGAGATTGCATATCCTAGGTGTATGTCTTGTTTTCAATAAAATTATTAATACGTTTGTATTGCCTTATCAAGTTGCCTATCAGAATGCTAGACAATAGAGGTGTACATAGGTTACAAATAATATTGGGCCTGGTTGTTTTTTCTTTACAATATTTTTTATTGATTTTGTAAATAAAAAGTAAAATATACAAATATTTGCCCATAAACCTAGCAGCTAGAAAATCAACAAGATATTGATAACATCAAGAGTAATACAAATAGCAATGTGTTGTTATTCATATGTAATCAGTATAATGAGGCAAAAAAAATGGGAACCGTAAGGGCTCTTTCACACGGGGCGGATCCGTGAAGATCCGCCCCGTGAAGCTCCGCTTGCTCAGCGGAGATCGCTCCGTTGATCCCCGCTGAGCCGGCGGATGACAGGGCGGGCCCCGCACACTGTGCAGGGACCGCCCTGTCAGAGCGCCGCTCTCCCCTATAGGGGGTCAGATGATGACGGACCGCAAAGTCCGTTGTCATCCGATCCGCTCCGCCGACGGAAGGAAAAATAGGGTTTTCCTCCGTCACACTTTGGCGGAGCGTAGCGGGTCGGATGTCAGCGGACATGTCACTGCTGACATCCGTGGCTCCATAGGGCTACATGGAGGATCCGTTCAGGTCTGCCTAAAAAACTGACAGGTGGACCTGAACGGACCCTCCGTGTGAAAGGGGCCTAATACTGAAATAATAGATTGACTGAGACAATTGAGGTGGCATAAATTCATTGTCAAAAAATTGTGTTTAACCACTTAAGCCCCGGACCAATACGCAGCATAAAGACCAGGCCCTTTTTTGCGATTCGGCACTGTGTCGCTTTAACTGACAATTGCGCGGTCGTGCAACGTGGCTCCCAAACAAAATTGATGTCCTTTTTTTCCCACAAATAGAGCTTTCTTTTGGTGGTCTTTGATCTCCTCTGCGATTTTTTTTTTTTTTTTTTTGCGCTATAAACAAAAATAGAGCAACAATTTTGAAAAAAAAATCAATATTTTTTACTTTTTGCTATAATAAAAATCCCCAAAAAAATTTATAAAAAAACATTTTTTTTCCTCAGTTTAGGCCGATACATATTCTTCTACATATTTTTTGATAAAAAAATTGCAATCAGCGTTTATTGATTGGTTTGCGCAAAAGTTATAGCGTTTACAACATAGGGGGTAGTTTTATGGCATTTGTATTAATTTTTTTTTTTACTAGTAATGGCGGCGATCAGCGTTTTTTTTGTGACTGCAACATTATGGCGGACACATCCGACACTTTTGACACATTTTTGGGACCATTGTCATTTTCACAGCGATCAGTGCTATAAAAATGCACTGATTACTGTGAAAATTACACTGGCAGTGAAGGGGTTAACCACTAGGGGCGCTGAAGGGGTTAAGTGTGCCTAGGGGAGTGATTACTACTGTGTGGGGGCGTGGCTACGAGTGACACGTCACGATCTCCGCTCTGATTACACAGAGCGGAGATCGGTAACATTGTCAGTAGGGGAGCGGGGAGATGTTGTGTTTACACTAACATCTCCCGCTCCATGCCTCTGTGAGACGATCGCGAGGAACCCCGCGGCGATCGAGTCCGCGGGACCCGCGGTCTGACTCATGGGGAAGGCAGGGGGGTCGCGACCCCGACGTCGGGCAGTTAAAGGGGACGTACAGGTACGTGATTGTGCCTGTACGAGCCATTCTGCCGACGTATATGTACAGTGGCTGGTCCATAAGTGGTTAAGAAGAAAGAGAGAGGGAAAGAGGAGAAAAGAAAAGAAGAGGAAGAGGAAAAAGGAAAGTGATTGGGGTGAGGGGCAGGGAATAGGGGAGATTGTGATGAAGGAGGTGTCCAACTAACAGGCAAGTCCTCACGAGACTCGCCAGGGAAATTGTTGGGTGTCGGTATGTGAGCCATGGGCTCCTGATTTTTAAGGAACTTATCATGGCTGTTGATAGGAATGCTGGTTAGTTGTTCATTAGTAAAGAAGGTAAGATTCAACTTCAGAGAAATTTGTAAATTGCTTCTTCTAGCGATCATAAGTTAGGAGGAAAGCATTTCAAAGTGGAACAAATTAAATGGGCATTTAGTAATTTTTGGGAGCTTAGAATGCAGGAGAGCCATCCAGGAATCCTTAGCAATTTGTACTGTTGTCTCCAGCCCTTGACCCCCGGCCTGTACCTGGGACTTCTTTGCTCAGCCTGCTTCTAGTCTCTGCCTGGACTTGTTTGCCCGCTGCTAGTTCTTGCCTGGACTTTGTTCACTTGCTGCTGGTTCCTGCCTGAACTTGGCTACTCCTAGTGTCTGACCCCCGGCCTGCTCTCAGTCTACCCACCACCACTAGACCTTCCAGCAAGACACCTCTACCTGCTGGTAGCCAGTGCTCCCTTGTGCCATCCTCTCCCTATCTCACCTCCAGGGGGCGGAGTGCGCTTGGGTGCAAGGGTGAACCACTCTCGGCATCTCGGCCCCGGTGAGTACTCGCCTGATAATATTCTTTCACGCTTTACATAGAGTGGTGCACTGGCGCACCTGGCATATGTGAGTACCCCATTGGGGTGTTGTGTTTACTTGCTTAAATAAAACTTTTAAACAATGTCACACTATAAAGGTTTTTTTATTTCCCATTATTCACGAGATACTGCATTGGAAGCCCAGGATCCTGTTACCAATATAGAGCCCTGAGGTGGTTCATAAGCGTGTACTGACTGAGTGTAATTGCTAAGTCACACGCTCCAAGGTGAGCATTTAATACCTAGGGGGTCATCAGAATAATAGCACCAATGCACGATCTGCAACACCCATCAATCATTTTCAAACGCAAGGGTGTATAAGCATGGCAACAGTATTGTAACTGGATATCACGCATATGCACTTCAGCACGTTTTTCAGCAGGATTGTCTCTACATTTGTTTAACCAATTCCATACCGGGCCTATTCTGGCACTCCTCTCCTACATGCAAAATTATTTTTTGATAGAAAATTACTCAGAACCCCCAAACACTATATATATATATATATATATATATATATATATATATATATATATATATATATGCTAAAAAACACACATATATATATATATATATATATATATATATATATATATATATATATATTTTTTTTAGCAGATACCCTAGGGAATAAAATGGCGGTCATTGCAACTTTTTATCTCGCACGGTATTTGCGCAATAATTTTTCTTTCATGAATTAAAAAAAACAAACAGTAAAGTTAGCCCAATTTTTGTATAATGTTAAAGATTATGTTATGCCGAGTAAATTGATATCTAACATGTCACGCTTTAAACTTGCGCACACTCATGGAATGGCGCCAAACTTTAGTACTTAAAAATCTCCATAGGGGACGCTTCATTTTTTTTTACAGGTTACCAGTTTAGAGTTACAGAGGAGGTCTAGTGCTAGAATTGTTGCTGGCACGCTAACGCACACGGCGATATCTCACATGTGTGGTTTGAACGGCGTTTACATATGTGGGCGGGACTTGCGTGTGTGTTCGATTCTGAGCGCGAGCTACTAGGGATAGGGGCGTTTTAAATATTTTACTTAATTTTTTTTTTTTTTGCACTTTTTAAAAAAAATTTGTTTTTTGATCACTTTTATTCCTATTACAAGGAATATAAATATCCCTTGTAATAGGAATCTATCGTGACAGGTCCTCTTTATGGAGAGATGCAGGGTCCCCACATCTCTCCTCCAGGCTTGAAAGCATGATATAGTGAAAAAAAATCACTGATCTCATGCCGACTGCCGCGATTGCGGCTTTGTTTACTTCCGGGTACCCGGGCGTGATGTCATAACTTTGTGCCCGGACCTCCGACGGCCATAGAGATGACTGGTGACCATCTGGTCACCAGTCATCTCTATGCTTCCCTATGGCACGGGTGAGCCCGGAGAAGCCCCGGAAGGCGGCGGGAGGGGGGACGTCCCCTCCCGTCACCTATAAGAACGATCAAGCGGCGGAACTGCCGCTATGATCATTCTTATGGTTCACAGAATCGCCGGCTAAAAATAGTAATATCTGAATGATGCCTGTAGCTGCAGGCATCATTCAGATATCTCCACTGAAAGTCCAGGATGTCATATGACGTCCTTGGGCGGGAAGTGGTTAAAAAAAATAAAAAAATTCTGAATAAGACTTGTTTTGGCACAGAAGCACTTTTTGGAATTAATTTAAAGTGCGATTACTGATGTCCTTCATATCCCACTGGACACTAACATTTTTTGTTACAAATCACTTGGACGCACAGGAGCACTTTATTGCTATTAATGTTTTGACTAACATGTATATATTGTCATTATTGTTTGTATCACTTACTTTTATGGCACTTACGTCACATTAACACTGTATGTGTTTATTTATCCTTCAGTACGCACTTTGGTATATACCTTTACTGTGTAGTACATTCAACCGCAGCGTATAATTTACTATTAATGTATGTATAAGGTTTCCCTTTTCCCCGCTTTGCCTCCAACAGTGGTTGGACTGGTCGTCTTTAAATTTTGATAGCCTGTCTGGGGTTAAGTACCATTTAAGAGTGATTTTCTGGGATAATTCCCATAGTGTGGAGCATCAGGTGACCTTATAAGTAATTTTATTTGCCTTGATCTATTGATCGTCAGTATATGTGGTTCCGAGGTCTAATGCCGCGTACACACGACCGCTTTTCATGTCAAGAAAAAAAACGTCGATTTTCTCGACATTATTTTTCTTGTTTCCTCTCAGGCCTGCCTTGTCTACAGACGATTGTGAAAAAAACTGATCTAGCAAAGCGCGGTGACGTCCAACACGTACGACGGCACTATAAAGGGGAAGTTTCATTCTGTTCGCGCCACCCTTTTGGCTGCTTTTGCTGATTTCGTGTTACCGCGTGTTAGTAAAAGTTTGGGAAGAGACAATTTGCGCTTTTCAGTCTTCGTACTTTAAAGATCGTTTTCGGGAGTTCAGTTTGTGCTTGTGGGTTTGTATCTGGCTTTCAGTGCGTGTAGTGAGTTTGTATCTGTTTTTGCAGTGCGTTCTTGTCCGCTCGTTACTGTTTTTCAGCTCGTTCTTCATAGGCCTTGCTGTTCTTCAGTGCGTTCTTTTAGTTCGTTCTGATTAGACGACCGTTTCTAAGCCATGTTGCGGGTACGTTCTTGTCGCCGAGATCGTGCTGTGCTTGCTGCTGGGCTTGTTGCTATGTCCCAGATCCGGTCCATGAGGAGGGTGAGGAGGAGTTCATGGACCAAGAATTGGTTGCTCCAGAGGGACCAATTATGTCATATGCCTCTGCTGCGGGAGATCCGGGAGAATAACCCTGATGATTTCAGGAATTTTCTTAGGATGTCTGACCCCGTTTTTCAGCAGCTCTTGGCTTTGGTGTCCCCCTATATCACCAGGCAGGACACCGTTATGCGGGAAGCCATTACTGCTGAGCAGAGTCTCATCGCCACGTTGTGATACCTTGCGACTGGGAGAAGCTTGCAGGACCTCAAGTTCTCGACAGGCATCTCCCCCCAGGCTCTGGGCGTCATTATCCCTGAGACCTGCTCTGCCATTATCCAGGTCCTTCAGGAGGACTATCTTAAGGTAAGTTTTCTCCTTTATAAACATCACAATCTATGTTTTTTTATGCTTGATAATGTATAGTATATTTTGAACTGTCTCTAATTACCATGATTTGAATATGCTGTGAATGTCCCCTTTGTCCCCCTGCATGTTGTAAGCTTTGAATATTCTATGTTTTTTGGCTACATGCATATTTGTTTTTAAACCAATCTCCAGCATTAGATCCTGGGCCCAAACACACCTAGCCTAGTCAATCCCCATTTTTGTTTTTGACGCTCCATTGTAGTGCTTAGATTGCCTGATTCCCCCCCCCCCTAATTCTTTGATTTTTGTCTAATCTACACAAATAAATTACATCGTACTATAGATTTTAATTATGATGTCCCCAACTCATCTCAACCCCTCCACCCTCTAAAGAATTTCACAGGTCCATCAGAGTGGGTGATGTTTTTGTTGCTTATTTTTCTATCTTATTCAAGCGGACCTCCATCCAAAATTTTGGGGGTCCGCTCATCGTAACCCTCCCCCGGTGTCAAAATTGACACCTTTCAGGGGGGAGGGGGGTGAAGATACCTGTTTAAGCCAGGTATTTTCACCCATATCCGGGAGTCATCTCTGCGGCAAATCTGCCTGAGCCAAGTCACTTCCCGCAGAAGACCCGTAGTGTTCTTGGAAACACTTGTCTCACAGAACACAGGAGGACCAGTCTGAACTGCGCAGCGCTTCTCGTGCATGTGCGTTTGGGAACCGGGCAGTGAAGCCGCAAGGCTTCTTATCCTGGTTCCCTCACCAAGGATGGCAGAGGGGGCAGCAGAGTGACGAGCAATTGTTCGTCCTCTGCTGCGGACGTTGCTGGACTCCAGGACAGGTAAGTGTACAATTAGCAAACCTCTGCAGCTGCTGTAGCTGGAGCTGCTGTGTTATTTTATAGTATTTTGGCTGCGTAGCTCCGCTCTAAAATCCTCCTTCCAAATTAATGCTATACTGATGTTTTGCCCAGAGTGTTTTGTGCTAACATGCTTGCAATGTATAGGTAGTAAAGTATATTATTTTTTTTGTTCCTTTGACTCCACAGTTACCATCGACGCCACAGGAATGGCAGAATGTGGCATCTGATTTTTCTCAGCGGTGGAACTTTCCCAACTGTGGAAGAGCCATTGATGGCAAGCACGTCCGCATCGTGCCACCAGCCCATTCTGGCTCGTTTTTTTATAATTATAAAGGTTTCCACAGTATTGTGCTCATGGCGGTGGTGTCTGCCAACTATGAGTTTCTATTTGTTGATGTTGGCAAAAATGGGCGGATGTCTGATGGTGGTGTTTTCGCCCAGACCGAGTTTGCAGACCGGCTTCTTTCAGAGGACCTGGCATTGCCACCTGCTGAAGATAATGAACATGGCCTCCCGTTTGTGTTCCTGGCAGATGAGGCTTTTGCGCTTGGACCACATTTGATGAGGCCTTTTCCCCAAAGGTCCCTCACCCCTGAGAGGAGGGTATTTAATTATCGTCTGGCCAGAGCGCGAAGGGTGGTCAAAAATGCCTTTGGCATCATGGCCAGTCGCTTCCGCCTTTTTCTGACTGCGATAAACATGGCGGAGTATAAATGGAACCATTTGGTCATGTGCTGTTGCATACTGCACAATTTTTTACTCAAAAACTCAAACAATTACCTAGCTACAGTTGACCTTCAGGGCACACAGTGCTTGGATGGACCATTGGCAGCCCAGTTAGCTGGCCCTACAGGCTTGGCCCCCCAAAGCGGCCGTGATGTGCGGCAACGCTATCTAGAATATTTTATGGGTAGGGGGGCCATTGCAATGCCTGATCATTTTTAAACCAATTTTGGTCATAATAAAAAATAATATACTGGAAACATCTTGTTTGCTTTTCTTTTGTTGTATTTGTTCTTTCTCCTAGGTCAGTGATGGTGAACCTTGCCACTCCAGATGTTTTGCAAATCCATTTCCCATGATGCTCAACTACACTGCAGAGTGCCTGAGTAACATTAGAAATGTAGTTCCAAACCATCTGGGTTGCCAATGTTCACCATCACTGTCCTCGGTTATACTAGTGCAGTTGTAGTCCCATGTTTTTTCCTAACAAGTAAATTACAATCATTTATAGAGTCTAAACACACACATTTTTTGAGGGGGGGGGGCAACATTGACATAAGAAGCCACACATTGTTTAGTGATTACATTTTTTTATAGTAGTTTAAAAATTTTCACGTTTGTATCAAAATATACCCCAATTTTTTTTTTCTCTTTTTACAACTCAGTACAAAAATGTACAACACGAACAATATACATTTATAGAAATAAAAGATTTCCCCCCCCCAAAAAAAATTAAAAATTTTGTAGAATATATACACGTTTTACACCCTCCCAAGAATATGCTCTAGTTTTTTCAGTCTTTTCTCCATGATTTTGTTGGTTTGGCACATCTGGAACAGGTTGTCTTTTATCTTTTCAACCTCCCGAGAGCAGACCCTCACTTGTTTCAGCAACATCTGGGCAGTGGCTCTGGTGAAGGTTGCTGGTGCCGCAGGCATTAAAGTCCCTTGAAGTAGTGAAAAGAAAACGTCTTACTAAATATACAGGCCAACATCTATTACCTGAGGCTGTGGTGTATGACACTGACCTGGTGAGTTGACATTTCCCTCTTCTGCCACATCCTGCGGTTGTGTGTCTTGAGTTGGTGGTGCGGGGTTTGCAGCCTTGTGTCTCTTAGCTCTTTGAAGCCCTAGGAGATATAACCAAAAGGTAGACTTGTGTAACTAAATATATTTTGGCGTGAAAGAGGAATATTAATCATTCTTGGGAAGTGTGTTACAATTGTATTAGTGATAATTTTTTAGGAGATGAACACATGATTGTATCCATTTCCCAAGATGGTAGATTAATCTCTTTTGGTCATGTTTCACACATGGAAACACACCAGGTATCCACTGGATCACCTGTGTGTGACACCATCAAAAGGTTGTTCTTGTGGCCCACACTTGTGCTAATGAGTCCAGATGTGTAAGCAGCTGCTGAGCATACTCTTGTAACCGTACACTGAATCTAGTTACATTAGCCAAATCTAATTACCAACAACTACACAAACATGTTTAAAATTACTTCTCACATAAACATTTCATGATGTCCTGTTTCATGTTCTTGGGCACAAGAATCCAACGTTGAAATCCTCGTTCAATACCACCCAAACGATGTTTTGGTGGAATACATTGCTAAAAACATTAGAACATGCCTATTATTTTAGGATTGATAAAATGTCGTTTGAACAATGAATCGGGTGAAAAGCTTGTGATTGAGTGAACGTTTGAGCGACCATTTATACAATCGATTTGTGTGCCCAAAAACATGAAACATGACATTTTTAACTGCACTACATACATTATTTTAAAAGCACATGCAACACCACGTTATTACCAAAAATCACATTTAATGTAGATATACTTACTTTTTTTGATGACTTTTTTAATCACGCAACTTAATGTCCGACCATCGTTTCCGGATCTGTTCCCGCGACCTGCGAACACCAAATTTCTGAAATAGCTCTTTGACCACTTTATCCATGATCTTGTGGGAAAGGGGGGTTCCTCTTAGGGGACTTTAAAGGGAACTTTACTCGAATAATAAGTTCGTAGTACGTCAATGGAAAGTACAAAGTTATTTTATTCCCACCAGGGTGGTGATAATAAGTAAGATTGTTTTACAAGAAATAAAGGGGTTGGAACATGGGAGGGATGCTAACACAACAAACCATATGATACATGAAATACTAATACAATCAGGGACACCATGTAGTTACAAAAAACATAATGGTGAGAGCCGACGCGTTTCGAAAATTTGCAGTTATTTTCTTCTTCAGGGAGATGATTGTGGCAAAGAGCAGGCATGTTAGTGTGTCATGTATATAAAACTTGGGGATCATAATGTTGCATCCATGGGGAGGGGATGGAAAGACATAAAATGAGAAAAAAACACCAGGGGAGAGAAACCTCTTGTTCCAGAAAGGGCCAGGTCCCACCGGCGTCCAGTGCCCAGGGATTCACCCAGGATGGTGCGTTCACACATCAACCCCAGCAGAGAGGAGGCTCCCCAGCAAGGGGCACGTGGCGCTCAAAGGTCAGAGACCAGTGTGTGGAGTCTGCACTGTGGGCTGATCCAAAAGTGGGAGGCTTGCCGTCATGCACTGATTCCTGATGCTGAGGGATTTTTGAAGGAGCTAGGTTGATGGGTCACCTCCGTTTCAAGTATTGATCGATGGACCATTGGGGTGGAGGGAGGGGGTTGATTTACAGGGTAGATATGTACCCCCTACCGACGGTGCTCATCAATGTGGTTGGAGGAGACGGAAAAAACCTTGGCCTTGGACAGGATCAGGGAGACAAGCAGGCAGCACAGCAGCGTCTGTTGGAATGCGATCAGCTGGTGATGATCTTGGACTTCACTTGATTTGGCTTTTTGTAGGGCCCATGTTTGGCGTCATAATCATCCTGGAGCAATATGGTGACCATCTCCACCATCTCCTCAAAGCTCATGTTAGTGGCTTCATACCTTCTGGGTCGGGGCCTGCTTTCTTCCCCACTTTCCACATCATGTTGGTGATTCGCCGACATGTTTACACTCTCCGTCATTAAGGAGTAGCGAGAAGGGGCGGGGAAAGTAGTGTAACGAACGTCAGGGGCGGGAAAGCGTGCGGAGCGTCACGCATGCGCACTGTATATAACTCCAAAAAACATCGTTGAAAGCGACGTTCAGTGAGTGGAAGAAGGTCGGAAGCAATGAACGTGTAGATCGCGGGTACGTAACATTTTTCATACTTGATATGTCGAGGGTTGAGCGGCCCCAAACAGCAAATGTAGTGACCGTACAGACCTTTAAATTTGGCTGTGTCCAGGAGCATTAAACCTATAAACATTCATTCACTGTATGTTCGGGGCCGGGGTTGGGCAATATGCATGTAACTTGGCGCTTGCTTCCCGTGCTGTTAGTACTGGCCGTGCACAAAGTGTCATTTTTTAATTGTGAATAAACTTTGAAAAGTCAATCGCGGCTCTAAATGAATTCTTGCCTCCCGGCAAATGGCAAGACCTTGAAAAGGGAGTTGTACCTGCAAAATTAAAACGTGGGGGTTCCCCCAAATTCGAGTTGCAGGCCCTTCAGGTCTGTCAAGGATTTTAAGGGGAACTCCACCCCCAAATCAGGAAAAAAAAGGGCGTGGAGTCCCCCCCAAAATCCACAACAGACCCTTTATCCGAGCACGCAACCTGTCCGGCTGCAGGGGAAGAGGGGGGGGACAAGAGAGCGGCCCCCCTCCCTCCTGAACCGTACCAGGCCACATGCCCTCAACATGGGGAGGATGTCCCCATGTTGATGGGGACAAGGGCCTCATCCCCACAACCCTTGCCCGGTGGTTGTGGGGGTCTGCGGGCGGGGGGCTTATCGGAATCTGGAAGACCCCTTTAACAAAGGGGACCCCCAGATCCCAGCCCCCCCCCCTATGTGAATTGGTAAGGGGTACATTGTACCCCTACCATTTCACGAAGAAAGTGTACAAAATGTTAAAAATGACAGTAGTCAGTTTTTGACAATTCCTTTAATTTTTTGTTTGGCTTTCTTCCATCTTCTTCCTTCTTCTTCTTTTCTCGCTTCGTGTTTCTTCCTCCATCTTCCTCTTCCTCTTCATCTTCCTTCTTCCTTCGGTGTTCTCGTCCGCATCTTGCTCCGGGTTCTTCTTTCTCCGGCCGCTCCGTTTGAATTGGAGGTTCCCGCTGTGGGACGCTCAGTTCATCAGTTCTCCTCTTGGTCCGGCGACCCCGCCCCCCTCTGACGCACAGAGATTTCACAGGTACTTTCCCCGTGCAGTCAGAGGGGGGCGGGTCCCCCGGCTCGCAGCGGACCTGGAGGAGAACTGCCTAACTTTGCGTCACACAGCAGGAAACTCCAATTCAAACGGAGCGGCGGGAGAACAAAGAAGAAGCCGAAGCAAGATGTGGACGAGAAGCCCGAAGCAAGAAGGAAGATGAAGATGAAGAGGAAGATGGAGGAAGAAACTCGAATGCAGAAAAGAAGAAGGAAGAAGATGGTTGAAAAACAATACCAATAATAAAGGAATTGTCAAAAACCGTGTAGTGTCATTTTTTAGATAATGCCATTTATTAAGGTGAAATGGTAGGGGTACAATGTCCCCCATTACCATTTCACATAGGGGGGGGTGGGATCTGGGGGTCCCTCTTCCAGATTCCGATAAGCCCCCCGCCCGCAGACCCCCACAACCACCGGGCAAGGGTTGTGGGGATGAGGCCCTTGTCCCCATCAACATGGGGACATCCTCCCCATGTTGAGGGCATGTGGCCTGGTACGGTTCAGGAGGGAGGGGGGCCGCTCTCTCGCCCCCCCCTCTTCCCCTGTGGCCGACCAGGTTGCGTGCTCGGATAAGGGTCTGTTATGGATTTGGGGGGGGACTCCACGCCATTTTTCCCCAGAATTTGGGGGGGAGTTCCCCTTAAAATCCTCGACAGACCTGAAGGGCCTGGTATGGATATTTGGGGGAACCACAATGCTTTACCAATGTTTGTATCAATGACTTTCCTATGTATTGCAATTGACAGGAGACAACAATTAATTATACCCAGGAGTGAATTTAGTTTTAATTTTTTTTTTTTTAAATGACACTTGGTGCAGGGACAGTTCGAAGTACTCCTTTATTTTTGGGGAGTCCTTTTATTCCCACGATTTACAGGGCAACATTTACTTCAATGGGGTTTGGGTTCGGGGAAAGTCAGGTCACAAACTCTAGCTTTTTACAAAGTTAGCTAAAAAGAGTTCAACACAAACATCCAGGTGTCCACTCAACTCTATGATGACTGATCAATTGCTACGTTAGTGGCTTATATATGGTGAGAAAGATTTGGAGAAGTCCTGACTGACATTCCTTTTTTTGATTTGGGTTTTGAATTGCAGAGAAAATGAAGGTATTTAAGGACCCAGATTTTATGTTGGAATTCCTGCAAAGATGGAAGAATCTTCCAATTTTATGGCAGACTAAAAATAAACATAAAAAAAATAAAGAAGCCAGGAAGAGAGCACTGGAGACCTTGCTGGAATTTGTGAAGACTCAGATCCCCACAGCAACACTACAGGATCTGAACACAAAAATTGGGACCATTAGGGGCACATACCGGGCTCAACGGAATAAAGTGCTAAAATCCCTGTGGTCAGGAGCAGGTGCAGAGGACCGATACATCCCAAATCTGTGGTACTATCAGCACCTGAGTTTCCTGGATGAACACCTGGAATCCAGGGAATCCCTTTCCAGCCTTCCACCCAGAACGACCTCCAGCCTTCTTGCAGCCAACCCTCCAGCCAACCCTCCAGCCTTCCCTGCAGCCAACCCTCCAGCCTTCCCTGCAGCCAACCCTCCAGCCTTCCCTGCAGCCAACCCTCCAGCCTTCCCTCCAGCCTTCCCTCCAGCATTCCCTGCAGCCAAGCCTCCAGCCAAGTTGAGGTCTCTTTGGAGGAACAACCTCAAGTCCTGGAGGAGCCTGATTTAAATATTTGGAGCCAGGTATAATATTTCACAAAATATTTAGAGTAATAAAAGTTGAATGTTGTAAAAGTTTGTAAAAAAGTGTGAAAAATGTTAAGAGTTATAAAAAAGTGTCTGACATATCAATAGACAGCAGTGGCCAAAAATTAAGGGCACCCAAAAGAAATATACTGGTGTCAGAATGATTCACTTTAATATTTAGTAGCATTCAATTACCAAATGTCATGAGGTGACAAATGTGTGTGAAAGATGAAGGCAAAACTAACTCGATGTACCTTTTTTAAACAGGATGAGGAGACAGGCCCCAGTGGGACACACGAGGAGGCAGGTGCCACTGGAAGCCAGGAGGAGACAGGCCCCAGTGGGACACACGAGGAGGCAGGTGCCACTGGAAGCCAGGAGGAGGCAGGCCCCAGTGGGACCCAGGAAGAGGCAGGCCCCAGTGGGACCCAGGAAGAGGCAGGCCCCAGTGGGACCCAGCACAACACCAGGCCCCAGATCCCTCTGCTGCGGATTCCAGCAAAAAGATCAAGGAGGCTGCTTCAAATGGAGGAGGAGACCCAGGCCCTAATTAGGGAGGCTACTGCTGCACTCCGAGAGCCCCCCACCGCTGCAGAGGGATTTGCTGCCCTTATTGGGGAGAAACTGCCCCAAATGGAACTGGACCAGAGGCTGAAATGTGAAACCCTTATATTGAAGGTGGTCAATATGGGCCTGTTGAACAAACTGAAGGATTTCACAGACGTTGTGGACCTTTCATATTTTTATGCTCAAGTTCCTGCCCCACTCCATGCTCCTGCCCCACTCCATGCTCCTGTAACAGTCCCTGCTCCTGTAACAGTCCCTGCTCCTGTTCCAGACCCTGCTCCTGCTCCAGTCCCTCCTCCACGGACACAGCCTCCAAGGAAGGCTGCAGGGAAGGTCAAACAAAAAAACCGAAAATGAGCCCAGGATATGTGCCTCACATGGGCCCAATTTTTGTCTTCACATGCTTTGGTGTTTGCTGTGGTGATCTGGGTCTGCACTAATTTCAGCAGGGTCTCCAGTGCTGTCTTCCTGGCTTCTTGATTTGTACTTTACATATGGTTTGGTTTTGCCTTACCTTTTAATTTGTTATTAGGCCATAATAAATGGAATTTTTTTTGGAAGATACAGAATGAACATGTGTTTTTCTTCTAAATAGCCAGTTTGTAAGTGAGTAGGCAGGGACAGTGGATAAAAAATTGTGAAATTAACAAGGGACACTAACCTCATTGAGGCCAAATTAGAATAAATAATAATGTTGTGGTAACTTGACACACTCTAAAATAGCAAATAATATGTAAAAAGTCTAAAATCTAATACCACAAATTAAAATCTAAAAACAAAAAAAAAAAAATGTAAAAATGTTTGGGTATTTAGGGAGATCTGGCTCACCAAAATAGAGATTAATCATGATAAAACAATAAATACTAAAGAACAAAGATTGTCCTAACTCTGGGAGAATATCAGCAGCAAGAGATTTGGAATATTGCTGCATTAGAACGAAGAAAAGAATGCGCTGCATTAAACGATGTAATAATTTCATGCATGACGAATGTGCCATCTCCATTCCGAACAGTAGTTTTACCAGAACGAGCGCTCCCTTCTCCTCACTTGCTTCTGATCATGCGCGTTTTTTTCACGTCGTTAAAGCCTACACACGATCATTTTTCATGATGAAAAAAACGACGACGTGAAAAACGGCGAGAAAATTTAGAACATGTTCTAATTTTTCGCGTCGTTTTTAATGCTGTTTTTCTCGTTGAAAAAAACGACATAAAGCCCACAGACGATCGGTTTTCTCGGCGGAAAAAAAAATGCAGTTTTTCTCGTCGAGAAAAGCGGTCGTGTGTACGCGGCATGATTCCCATTGTTTGTGGTGTTCTACTTTGACAAATGTGGTCTTTTGTTGGAAAAACATGTAAAGAAGCGAGATCCTTTTCGATTTTGACTCATTGAGGTATACCTAGAGATGTTATACAGTGAAATATACGTAAGTATATAAAGAGGTCTCTGTTCTCCAATCGGTATTTCCTTTGGAGGCAGGGGAATGTTTTGATACCAGAAGGTGTGCACAAGACGTTTAGATAGTGAATGCCTTTATGCGACCAATGTTCAATGGAAATGTCCGCAGTGAGGCTATGTAATGTTGATAGAGGGATTTTAAGGGTTTCATTTTCTGAGTGGTCCTTAGATAAAGAGATGAGTTTCTTCCAGTAGCGGCCTGTAATTAAGGGCGCAGGAGCGTCGCCCCCCCTCCTATCCATGCATCCGGCCCCCTAATCTACATGCTGGGTACCAGACACATGGATTCCAATGTTTTTTTTTTTTTTACAACCATGTTTAGAGCCAGAGGCTCTAATAGGATTCAAACAAGAGCACTGCACCCCAAACACACCCACTTGTGTGACAATAGAAAATTAGAATTTGTTTTTGTCTTCATAATTCTCCTCCCGGCCAATCAGGAAGCAGCTCATGAGACCAACTGGCCAGGGAGTCTTATGCCGCGTACACACAGTGGGAAATTCCACCAGCAAAAGTCCGATATGAGCTTTTGGTCGGAAATTCCCACCGTGTGTATGCTCCATCGGACTTTTGCTGTCGGAATTTCCGCCAGCAAAAGAGTGAGAGCAGGTTCCGATCATCTGTAGCAATTCTGACTCGCAAAATAACGACGCATGCTCGAAAACAATTTGACGCATGCTCGGAAGCATTGAACTTAATTTTCTTGGCTTGTCGTAGTGTTGTACGTCACCGCATTCTTGACGGTCGAAAGTTCAGAGGACTTTTGTGTGACCATGTGTATGCAAGCCAAGCTTGAGCGGAATTCCGTCGGAAAAACCATCCAAGGTTTTTCCGACGGAAAATCCGATCGTGTGTATGCGGCATTAGAACTCTCAATCGTGTCAATTGTTTCAATCGGAGAAGAACAGAGATGGGCTGGCTCTTCATTCCTCCTGCCTCCTTAGGTTAGTCTCTGCTGCAGCCGGGAGGGAGTCTGGTGCTTGCAGCAATCGCCGTCTTCCCTTGTCCTTCCCGCGTCCGCCGTTCGTCTACCGTGCGTGCGGGGTGTTTGCGGCGATCACCGCCTTCCCGCCAGCCATTTGTCTGTCAGGGGGTATGCTTGCTGTGATCATCCATCGGGGGGCGGGACTGGCATTGGTTAAAAACTGCTGTTTTTAACGCAGACTGTTGGACAGGTTAATTTGATTGGTATGGTAAGCAGACTGATTGGTGAGTTGAGCTGGGAATTTTCTCTGGTTTTATCTTTCATGTGTTTGCCCTTCCATGTGCTCCTTGCTGTGAATGCCAGTTATAGGTGGGGGCCATCTCTTTGTTACTGGTGTAAATTTGGTCAGGGAACACACTGGACACCTTTGCTGCCCTTGTTCTATATGCTGGGTGTCCAATGTGCTCCTGTGCCTTTAACCACTTAACGACCGCCCACCGCCGATTTACGTCGGCAGAATGGCACCGACAGGCAGAATCACGTAGATCTACGTGATCGCCTTTGTGCAGTTGGGGGGTCCATCCGGACCCCCCTTCACTGCAGTGAGCGGCCGTTAAGTGTTCAGGAGCGATCAGGCATGAGGGGGGGCGCTCGATTCCACCCCCCCCCGCGATCGCTCCCGGCCAATGAAAATGCTTCCTCCGCCATGTGATGTAAACACAGGCTGGAGGAAGTGATGTCATCTCCCTCGCCGCGGTCTTTTCGTTCCCGGCGCCGAGCAGAGAAGAAGCAGGTTAGTGCACCAACAGTCCACTGACACGTAGGTACACATAGGCACACAAATCACCCCCCAGTCACCCCCAGATCACCCCCCAGGTCACCCCAAAGCCCCCAATCACAGTGTCACTGATTGCAGTGATCATTTATTTTACTGATCACTGCATTTAGTGTCATCTGTGATTGTAAAAAGTTGCAGGGCAGTTAGGATTAGGCCCCTTTAGGTCCAGGGTAGCCCCCTAACCCCCCCTAATAAAGGTTTAACCCCTTGATCACCCCCCAGGTAACCCTTTCACCCCCTAACTTCAGCGTCACTAAGCGATTGTTTTTCCGATCGCTGCATTCGTGTCGCTGGTGTTTTAGATAGGCAGTTTTTTTTTTTTAGGTTCGCCGCAGGTTTTTATTAGTGTCAGGTACCCCCATATATTATTTTAACCCCCTGATTGCCCCTAGAGTTAACCCTTTCACCAGTGATCGCCGTATAAGCGTCACTGGTGTCACTGGTTAGCCAGTAAGTTATTTAGTTATTTAGGTTACCCGTCAGGTTTTTATATAGTGTCAGGTACCCCCATATTTAACCTAATAAAGGTTTTAACCCCCTGATTGCCCCTAGTTAACCCTTTCACCAGTGATCACCATATAAAGGTTACGGGTGACGCTGGTTGATTAGTTTGCTTTTTATAGCATCAGGGCACCCGCCGTATATAACCCAATAAAGGTTTAACCCCCCTGATCGCCCAGCGGGTGAGATCAATTAGGTTTTAGCGCCAGAGAGGGTCTGCGTCGCCCCAGGCAGTGTTAGGTTAGTGACAGTAACGCTAACACCCACGCGCAAAGCATACACCCCCTTAGTGGTATAGTATCTGATCAGATCTGATCAGATCTATACTAGCATCCCCAGCGGTTTAGGGTTCCCAAAAACGCAGTGTTAGCGGGATCAGCCCAGATACCTGCTAGCGCCTGCGTTTAGCCCCTCCGCCCAGCCCAGCCCAGCCCAGCCCACCCAAGTGCAGTATCGATCGATCACTGTCACTTACCAAACACAACACACATAACTGCAGCGTTCGCAGTGCTTGGTTTTTGGGGCCCTGTACGCGGCTAGGCTCCCAAAAAGTCCCACACATGTGGTATCCCCGTACTCAGGAAAAGCAGCAGAATGTATTTTGGGGTGCAATTCCACATATAACCATGGCATGTGTGAGCAATATATCATTTAGTGACAACTTTTTGTACATTTTTTTTTCTTTTTGTCATTATTCAATCATTTGGGACAAAAAAAAATATTCAATGGGGTCAACATGCCTCTCAGCAAATAGCTTGGGGTGTCTACTTTCCAAAATGGGGTCATTTGGGGGGGTTTTGTGCCATCTTGGCATTTTATGGCCTTCAAAACTGTGATAGGTAGTGAGGAGTGAAATCAAAAATGTATGCCCTTAGAAACCTTGAAGGCGGTGCTTGGTTTTTGGGGTCCCGTACGCGGCTAGGCTCCCAAAAAGTCCCACACATGTGGTATCCCCGTACTCAGGAGAAGCAGCAGAATGTATTTTGGGGTGTAATTTCACATATGCCCATGGCATGTGTGAGCAATATATCATTTAGTGACAACTTTGTGCAAAAAAAAAAAAGTTTGTCATATTCCCGCAACTTGTGGCAAAATATAAAATATTCCATGGACTGAACATGCCTCTCAGTAAATAGCTTGGGGTGTCTACTTTCCAAAATGGGGTCATTGGGGGGGGGTTTGTGCTATTTTGGCATTTTATGGCCTTCGAAACTGTGATAGGTAGTGAGGAGTGAAATCAAAAATTTGCGCCCTTAGAAATCCTGAAGGCGGTGCTTGGTTTCCGGGGTCCCGTACGTGGCTAGGCTCCTAAAAAGTCCCACACATGTGGTATCCCCGTACTCAGGAGAAGCAGCAGAATGTATTTTGGGCTGCAATTCCACATATAACCATGGCATGTGTGAGCAATATATCATTTAGTGACAACTTTTTGTATTTTTTTTTTTTTTTTGTCATTATTCAATCACTTGGGACAAAAAAAAAAAAAATATTCAATGGGCTCAACATGC
Organism: Rana muscosa; assembly: GCA_029206835.1. Taxonomy (NCBI): domain Eukaryota; kingdom Metazoa; phylum Chordata; class Amphibia; order Anura; family Ranidae; genus Rana; species Rana muscosa. The sequence goes on along the minus strand of CM055118.1, from coordinate 359,628,864 downwards.
CTCTCAGCAATTTCCTTGGGGTGTCTACTTTCCAAAATGGGGTCATTTGGGGGGGTTTTGTACTGCCCTGCCATTTTAGCACCTCAAGAAATGAGATAGGCAGTGTAAATTTCAGAAAATGTACCCTAGTTTGTAAACGCTATAACTTTTGCGCAAACCAATAAATATACACTTATTGACATTTTTTTTACTAAAGACATGTGGCTGAATACATTTTGGCCTAAATGTATGACTAAAATTGAGTTTATTCGATTTTTCTTATAACAAAAAGTAGAAAATATCATTTTTTTTCAAAATTTTCGGTCTTTTTCTGTTTATATCGCAAAAAATAAAAATCGCAGAGGCAATCAAATACCATTAAAAGAAAGCTCTATTTGTGGGAAGAAAAGGACGCAAATTTCATTTGGGTACAACATTGCATGTCCGCACAATTTACAGTTAAAGCAGCGCAGTGCCGAATCCCAAAAACAGGCCTGGTCCTAATGGCCCGAAATGGTCCAGGGCTTAAGTGGTTAAGGAGGACTGGGCTACCTCCAGGCCCACCTGCCCCTTATCTACCCATTAGATTGCATGTTCTCCCACTGTGGAGACACTCAAAAATGTAGTAGTCATAAGACTGTAAGCAATACACAGGGTGCCGTGAAGAGGCCTTGCAGCTTACGCATGCGTTTGCAAATGTGTGCTAACTAAACCCCTGTTTTTAACGCAGACTGTTGGACAGGTTAATTCAGTTGGTAAGCAGACTGGCTGGTGAGTTGAGCTGGGAATTTCCTCTGGTTTTGTCTTTCGTGTGTTTGCCCTTCCATGTGTTTCTTGCTGTAAAGGCCAGTTATAGGTGGGGGCAGTGACCATCTTGTTAGTTTGCTGCCCACCCCCTGAAACATTTAGCACCAGCCGCCACTGGTTCTGCCATACTTTCACTGAAGCTATTATTGTTGGAGGGAAGTATGTGGGGATTGGGATACCAAATTGAGTGCTAAAAAAGCAGCAGATTATATGTTGTTGTTTTTGTTTTGGTTTCAGAACTGTGAGAAGATGAACATGGTTTTTCTTCTCAATCTAAATGATGTATTTTCATATTCTCTTACCAGGTGGTCTATCACAATAATGTAACCTATATTGTACTAACAGGCTTTCCAAATCTAGAATGCATAAAAAATCTACTTTTCGTGATGCTTTTTTTCATATATTGTGTTACTATTTCTGGAAATCTTTTTATTGTGATTTTATATCATCTGAGTAAAACACTTCAATCTCCCATGTACCTCTTCATCACCCAACTATCATTGTTTGATATAATTCTGTCTACAAATATTCTTCCCAACCTTCTTTATATCATCTTACATGATGGATGTACCATGTCTTTTGCTGGATGTATCATCCAGTTCTCCTTCTTTGCCCAGCCTGAGTTCTCAGAGTGTTTTCTACTGACTGTGATGTCCTATGACCGGTATTTGGCCATCTGTAAGCCCCTGCATTACAACTCTATAATGAACCAATCAATTTGCATTAAATCAGTGATTATCATTTGGTTACTGGGCTTTAAAATGACATTAGTTGATTCGATATCCTTGTGCAGTTTATACTATTGTGGACCGAACATCATTCATCACTTCTTCTGTGACTTTGAACCCATAATTGAGCTTTCCTGCTCTGATACTTTATGGATTCGTATTCAGACCTATGTAATAAGTTTTTTGAGTATCATAGTACCTTTTATAATAATTGTGATGTCATATATCTATATTGTTATAACCATCCTTACAATTAAATCAGTTACAGGAAGACAAAAAGCCTTCACCACCTGCAGCTCTCACTTGACCGTAGTGTGCATTTTTTTCGGGACTCTAACTGTTGTGTATTTGTTTCCAACCCAAGGTCAACTAGATATTCTGAGCAAGGTCCTCTCTCTGTTTTATACTGTAATCACTCCATTGCTTAATCCAATCATTTACACATTCAGGAACAAGGATTTTAGGAAAGCTTTAGAGAAAGTCATCCTTTTTTAGTAAAAACTCTTAGAAAAAATGCAAATAAAACTAAATATGACCTGAGCCGACCTCCATACACCACATACACTGTTTTTACAATAGAAAAAGTATATTGCTTTGAGCAGGATGGCTTGTTTGACCCCTGCAACTAGAAGGCCTTGCATGCTTGGACTTCTCATTGCCTGCTGATGCAATCCACACTATGCATAGTGCTACTGGGCTATGGGCATTAAAATGCAGAGAATTCCACACCTGCCAATGTTGGGAAATGTGATCTTCAGGAAAGGAGCAATGAGAGACATGCATATTTAACTACTGAGGATTTTGACCATAAAAGATGTATCCTAAAAAAAAAAAAAGAAAAAAAAAAAAATTTAACAAAGTTTTTAAGATGCATTTCCTATGTCCAGTTCTACTCCCCCAGCACTATTACCTACAATTTCCAGTAATATCTTTGTTTTAAACAGTAGGAGCGGCTGTCAAAATATGTCAACTCCTGTGAAAAATTATACTTATAGATAGTCTTCAAGTTTCATAAAACAAAAATGCAAGTACTCCTATTTAACCACTTTTTAACTCTTAGTTAACCCCAATCAGCCCTAATTATTTCCTCACTCGCCTTCTCCCCTTAACTATTATTTTTCTGTTTTTTAACCATTCATTTGATTTTTCATTTTAATCTATTTTGTTTGTAATGCCCCATACACAAAGTCCGATGTGAGCTTTTCGTCGGAAATTCCGACTGTGTGTATGCTCCATCAGACTTTTTCTGTCGGAATTTCCACCAGCAAAAGATTGAGAGCAGGTTCTCATATTTTCAGACGGGAAAAATTCTAATCGTCTCTAGCAATTCCGACGCACAAAATTCCGATCGTGTGTACGCGGCATAACTTATTTCAGTGTCACAAAAAAATTTCACTGGTCAAGCTTTATTTGCTTTATTTATAGTTACATAGTTACACAGTAGGTGAGGTTGAAAAAATACACAAGTCCATCAAGTCCAACCTGTGTGTGTGATTATATGTCAGTATTACATTGTATATCCCTGTATGTTGTGGTCGTTCAGGTGCTTATCTAATAGTTTTTTTTTAAACTATTGATGCTCCCTGCTGAAATCACCACCTGTGGAAGGGAATTCCACACCCTTGCCGCTCTAACAATAAAGAACCCTCTATGCAGGATTAAAAATAAGACTGGTCAAAACAGAAAAAAATGCAAAAAATAAAAATGAACTAGTTACTGCCCTAATGGTAAATACAATTTACCTGTGAAATTTGTCAAAAAGTCCTAATCCATGTGTATTAACAGCAGTGTGCACATTATTCCATCTTCCGGTCATGCAGCTCTCAATGTCAGTGGGAACCAGTAACTGTCAGAAACAAAAACAAAGTAGAGTAACCAGTAAGTTCAATGGTGGCCACCACAGTCCCTTGAGGGAAGAGTTGGATGAAAACATGGCATGAAGCTTAACAGGAGTGTGATAGAGTTAGTAGCTTGAAATTAAAGTGATATTAAAGTCTTGTTTTCTTTTTTTTTTAAATATCAAACATGTTATACTTACCTGCTCTGTGCAGTGGTATTGCACAGAGTAGTCCAGATCCTCCTCTTCTCTGGTCCCCCACCGGCACTTCTGGCCCCTCCCTCCTGCCAAGAGCCCCCAGCCGAGCAGCTGCTTTCTGTGTCCATACAGACATGGAGCCGTGGCTTGGCCCTGCCCCCTCTCTCTTCTCATTGGCTCACTGACTTTGATTGACAGCAGCGGGATCAAATGTCACCTGCTACTGTCTTAGCCAATGAGAATGGAGAGTCCCAGACAATTTATACAGTAATCAGTGGCTATTTTTTAGCACTGGTCGCTGTATAAATGTCAGTGGTCCCAAGAAAGTGTCAAAAGTGTCCGATCTGTCCGCCCCAATGTCGCAGTCCCACTAAAAATTGCTGATCACGGGCATTACTAGTAAAAAAATAAAAATAAAAATGCCATAAATCTATCCCCTATTTTGTATACGCTATAACTTTGTGCAAACCAATCAATATACGCTTATTACACATTTTTTTACCAAAAATATGTAGAAGAATACATATTGGCCTAAACTGATGAAGACTTTTTATTTTTTTTCCGGATATTTATTATAGCAAAAAATGGCCTGGTCAGGAAGGGGGCAAATCCTTCCGGTACTTAAGTGGTTAAAGCGGAGGTTCACATAAAAATGGAGCCTCAGCTTTTCGGAACCCTCCCCCCTCCGGTGTCACATTTGGCACCTTTCAGGGGGGAGGGGGTGCAGATACCTGTATAATACAGGTATCTGCACCCACTTCCGGGCATAGAATCCCGTGGGAGTTACGCCCCTTCCGGCCCCCCCGCTGTCTTCTGGGAGACACACGGGTCCCAGAAGACAGAAGGGACCATTTTGATTGCGCAGCGCAACTCGCGCATGCGCAGTAGGGAACCGGGAAGTGAAGCCGCAAGGCTTCATTTCCTGATTCCCTTACGGAAGATGGCAGTGGCAGCATCCGAGGACCGAGACACGGATCAGCCTCGGGTGCCGACATCGTGGGCACGCTGGACAGGTAAGTGTCCATATTTTAAAAGTCAGCAGCTGCAGTATTTGTAGCTGCTGACTTTAAAAAAAAAATAATTGGCGGACCTCCGCTTTAACATAAATAACCTTCTGCCTTTAGAACCACTTTAACTTCCTCCATCTTTGATGAAATTGAGGAGACATGGGAGACATGGGAAAGCTGCATTATTTATTCTTTCTGTTTGTGGATGAGAGTGGAATAAAGATCCAGTTCCCAGTGGGTGAAGTCATTTGGGTAAGTTGGACCTTGTAGAGAGAGGAAGGCTCTGTAGAATTGTGACACACAGTGCAGCGAAGGATCATTAGGGCATAGGATTCTATAGTATACAATTCTCCTAGAGAGTGTAGTGGATGTGGAAATAAGCGTAAAAATTGGGAAAGTTGCGTGTAACACCATCTATCCATGAAAGTAAGAAATGTTGAGCCACATAAAGCCTGTAGCAGTTTAATAGTAGAGTCCTGAAGAATGTGGTATAGCAATGGAAAGCATCCAGGAAACCATAGCTTAAAACCGCCACCTAGGGAACCCGGTAAGGAATAGCTATGGTTAAGTAATGGCATGAGGGGGGAAGTTATATTCCTAAGAATAAAGTGCATGGATGTATCCCAGATGGCAAGAGTAGCAATAGCTAAAGGGGATTCTGAGGGTGCCAAGGACCGAAATTAGTGCGGAAGTTGGAGCTGTAGAAAGATCTGTTTCTGCAAGAACGGATTCCAACCCCACCCAGAGCTTAGAGCTTTGTAATACAGTTTACAATTTGGAAGCGCTAAGCCACCTGTTTGTTTAGTTCTATACAGAACATCACAAGAGATCCTAGTATGTTTGTCCTTCCAAATATAATGAGAAATAAGGGACAAAAGGTGAATAAGCCGAAAAGAAACCAATAGGAACACCAAATGGGAGCATCTGGATAATGAAAAACATGCTTTCGTTTTAACTGAAGAATGTTATGTTGATTACATTTATCTTATCTAACTCTAACTATCTAAATCGTAATAAAAATGGGAAGGTAATTATATTTGAATAGGTGAGAAAGACGGGGCATCAGATACATTCCCAAATATTTTAGGGTAGAAGTCTACCAATGAAATGGAAATAGCGGCATAAGCAAGGTTGCTTCCGATTGTGGAATGGAGTTGTTTAATATCTCCGATTTGGGCATATTCATTTTAAATTGTAGAGAGCCTAAAATGTGCGTAGTCAGGCCATTAATTTGGGTATGGAGACCCTAGGCTGCGGAACATAAAATAGAATGTCATCTGCATAGGCAGCAAATGTATGCACCTTGTCCCCTAGGGCGATACCATAAATATTAGGGTTGCTCATCACTGTCGAAAGGAAGGGCTCAAGGGAGATAGCGAACAAGAGCGGTAATAGAGGACAGCCTTGCCGCATAGCATTAGTAAGCAAAAATGGATTGCTCAATAAGCCATTGATTTGTATTTGTGCCGTCAGGTGTGCATATAGGGCAGCTATTCTATGTAACATCCTAGGTCCCAAACAGAAGAATTTCAGGGTAGTCCACCCTGTCGAATGCTTTTTTAGCATCAGTGGAGAGCACCAGTGTGGGCTGGGAGTATTTCCTAACAAAAGAGAGGAGAGATAAGGTACGAAGGGAGTGATCCCTGGCCTCATGACCTGGAACAAATCCAGATTGGTCTAGTTTAATCCATCCTGGGAGTAGAGGGAGCAGCATTGAAGCCATAACTTTAGCATAGTGCTTAAGGTCAACATTAAGCAAAGATATGGAGCGGTAGCTTCATCAGGAGGTAGGGTCCTTCCCAGGTTTCAGAAAAACTGTTATATGCATTTCAGAATGCAAACCCTCCATTCTCATGATAGCATTATCATAAGAGGTTAATGGGGGTATTACAATACCACAAAATGTTTTATAGTAAAGGGTAGTGAAACCGTCTGGTCTTGAAGCCTTACCTGAGGGCATGGATTTTACCGTTACATAAAATTCCTCTGCAGTGAGATCAGTTTCAAATTTTTTAAGAGTCTTAATGGGAAGTTTGGGCAGGTTTGCTTGTCCAAGATAATGAAGTACAGTATTCTCTTGCATTGTTCATCAGGTGTAAGAGAGACTAGTTCTCCTTGTACATTATATAGGTTGGTATAGAATTCACAAACGGCTTGTGTAATAAGAGGATTAGCATGTACCAAGTAGCCAGCAGGTGTTTTAACCTTGGAAAAAAAGGAGGCAGATTTCTTCTCCTGTAAGGAGCATGCTAGCATCTTGCCCTATTCGTGAATTCTCTGAGAAACCAATTAAAACCCATTCTTAGGATCTGGGTTGAATATTGATTTAAGCTCCTCCCTCTTCTGCATCAAGGCTATAAAATTTACCTCGTGAAGGGGAATTTTATGTGCTCTGTCAAGATCAGCCACCTGTTGCAGTAATTCCGCAAGCCTCTGACCATGTTTCTTTTTCCTTCTGGTACCTAGTTCAATTAGTTTATCGCGTATGGTGGCTTTATGCACCTCCCAACCAATGCTGACAACTCCGAAGAGGCATTATCTGCAAAATAATGAGTTAAAGAGGTTGACAACTGAGCCAGGTCAACAGGATCAGAAAGGAGAAAGTCATAACATTTCTAGTTGTTTTTACATTGGGGTAAGGTAGGCAGGGACATACGGATTTAAACAGGGACATGATCGGAGAGGAAAGAAACACATATTGAAGCCGAGCACAGGAAAGGTAGGGGGAAATGGTCTTAAAAATAGCATCTATTCTAGAGTAATGCCCTGTACACACAATCGTTTTTTTTCTGATTAAAAAAGTCTGATGGACTTTTTTCATCGGAAAAAACGATTGTGTGTGGGCCCCATCGGACTTTTTTCCATCGGTGTAAAAAAATAGAACATGTTTTAAATTTTTCCGATGGGAAAAAAAACGATAGGAAATTCCGATCGTCTGTGTGGAACTCCAATGGAGAAAAAACCCGCGTTTTGGACGGTTGGAGTTTTGTCTGATGGTGTGTATGCAAGACTGATGGAAGTCAGCTTCTTTGGAATTCCGACGGAAAATTCCATCGGATTTTATTCCATCGAAAATCCGATTGTGTGTACAGGGCATAAGAGTCCTTTGTCTTAGAGTAGTAAGGATAGTCACCTGATTTAGGGTGTAGAATCCACCAGACATCAATTAGCTGGGTATTATGAAGACATATCTTAACATATGATAGCCATTTACAGGATATAGAGGAATGACCCTGTGAAGGCATGTTCACAACTCCTGCCAAAATTATTAACCCAGAGGCAAATTCTTTCAGTTTGGTTAGGATTTTAGAAAAATATGAAGGTTGAGTTTGATTAAGACAATAAACATTCACCAGAGTGCAACAAGTGTTACCAATGGTTCCTTGAACGAACAAGAATCTCCTGTGATCATCAGCAAGCATTTGGTTTAGCGTAAGGCTACAGGTTTCCTGTTGCATCAAAGGGGGTGGGGTCACCCGCATGTCACTGGGTAAGCCCAGGTTTCCCCTTGCGTCAGAGGGGAACGGGGTCACGTGACGGGTGGCCCCGTCCTCAGCTACATACGAGACCTGTCAGGCTGCCGCAACGTTATTCCCGGGGTGTCTCCGGTGTAGACAAAATGCTGTTCCTCACTGCACTGGACATCTCATCGCTGGATCCTGGACCTGGAGAGGAGATCATCCATCGCAGGATATGGACAGCGTTGGAGTGGAGACCGAGAGTGGATTACCACCGCTGGAATCTTTTTTTATTTTTATTTTTTTATTTTTAATAAAGGACTTATCCCAACGGTGTCTGTGTGTTTTAAAAAAAAATACACTTTCTTTGTGAAATGGTAGGGGTACAATGTACCCCTTACCAATTCACATGCGGGGGTGGGATCTGGGGGTCCCATTTGTTAAAGGGGTCTTCCAGATTCCGATAAGCCCCCCGTCCGCAGACCCCCACAACCACCGGGCAAGGGTTGTTGGGATGAGGCCCTTGTCCCCATCAAAATGGGGACATGGTGCTTTGAGGGGTCTCAGACCCCCAAAGCATCCTCTCCATGTTGAGGGCATGTGGCCTGGTATGGTTCAGGAGGGGGGCGCTCTCTCGTCCCCCCTCTTTTTCTGCAGCCTGTCAGGTTGCATGCTCGGATAAAGGGTCTGGTATGAATTTTTGGGGGAACTCCAAGCCATTTTTTTTTTACATTTTGCACAGAGTTCCCCTTAAAATCCATACCAGACCTGAAGTGCCTGGTAATTGAATTTGGGGGGACCCCCACACATTTTTTTTTTATCAATGACTTTCAATGACTTTTCTCTGTATTGCCGGGAGCCGACAATTCATTACAGCCATGAGTACTTTTAAATTACTTTTTTCCTTCAGAAATTACACTTTGTACAGGGCAGGTTCTAAGCATGGGAAACAAGCGCTACTTTACAGGCATACACACCCCCTAGGTATGAAATTTAAAGGAATATTTCACTTTTATTGTTTCACTTTAAGCATTATTAAAATCACTGCTCCCGAAAAAACTGATGTTTTTAAAACTTTTTTTTGCATTGATGCATGTCCCCTGGGGCAGGACCTGGGGCCCCAAATACTTTATATGACAATAACTTGCATATAAGCCTTTAAAATTAGCACTTTAGATTTTTCATGTTCGAGTCCCATAGACTTTAATGGTGTTCGGATGTTCGAACAAATGTATTGCCTGTTTGCATGTTCTGATGCGAACCGAACTGGGGGGTGTTCGGCTCATCCCTAGTAATCAACCGAAAGGTCACCATGGGGGAGTAGAAGCAGACCCATTAGGCCATTTTAGCCACATGCATCTGAAGAAAAGAAAAAGAAAGGGGGCAGGAAAAGAGAGGGGGGAAAAACTTAGCAAAACACAAATCTGTAGCAAAATAGAATACATGTAGCTTAACTACACCACACATGACATGGCAGTGCACCCAAAATGGAAATAGGTGGCCTAGAAACCCCAATACACTGCAAAAAACAGTGCAAAAGTAGCACAAAGGGCCCCAGGCCCCCTGGCCCCAACAGGGGTGGGGACATCTCAGAAATTATAAACACAGAGATAATACAGCATAGGGCATAGAGGCCACATCCAAGGATTAGTAGCACAGTACAAGGCATGGGAACAATATAAACTACTAAGTGAATGATAATTTACAGAACCATATAACGGTCAACATGACTGTAATGAAGACCTCAATCAATTGTTAGCCTAAACTTGTAACAAGCATCCAGCACACATATTAGACAAAAAACAAGCAAGCTGGAGGCACTGCAAAGAGGCCTTTAGAGTATCTACTGTGTATGGTGGGACATATTCCGTAACAGAAGTAAAAATGAAAAAACAAAGAGTAACCAAAATTATCCCAGATAGACCATAAAGACAGAAGAGAGATCTTGGGCGGAAGATCAGGGTGGAAGAAAATATAGGGATCCCTTCCTGCCATCCCTGCAGGGCAGGGGAATCAATTTTAAGATCTGTGCAGAAGTTAGGGAGATCTTCCAGGAACCGGAGAGTGGTGGATTGGTCATTCTTCGAGGCAGGAGGGAAAGCCCCAATGATAAGTAATGTCTTCAGATCGCAGCTTATCCAGAAAGACTCTTTGGATGGATCTGGAAAGATAGTGATGGAGGCACCATCAAAGTTGATGGCCGTTAACCCTTGCAGTTTTAGCCTAACCACTTGCTTGCTAGGCACTTGTCTTCACTGATGTGCACTGATGAGGCTTCACTGATGGGAACTGATAGGTTGCACTGATGTGCACTAATGAGGCGGCACTGATAGGTGACACTGATGGGCACTGATCAGTTGAACTGATGGGCACTGATGAGGCGGCACTGGTCAGGAGGCACTAATGAGGCTGCACTGATGGGTGGCAATGTTGGGCACTAATAGGTGGCACTGATGGGTACAGATAGGTGGCACTGATGGGCACTGATAGGCGGCACAGAGAGGTGGCACTAATAGTTAGCACTGAGAGGCAATGATAGATGGCACTGATGGGCACTAATAGGTGGCACTGTTAGACAAGATGGAGCAGCACTGATAGGCATTGGTAGGTGGCACTGATAGGCATCACTGATGATGGGACACTGATTGGATGCACTGATGGCCACTGATAGGTGGCACTGGTGGGCACTGATATGTGGAACTGGTGGGCACTGATGGGCACTGATATGTGGCACTGGTGGGCACCAATAGGTGGCACTGGTGTGCGCTGATAGAGGGCACTAATTAGCAGCACATGAGGGCTCTAAGGGGACCAATGTCCCTCAAATCCATCTAACATAAGCCACAGCTTTTTTTCCTTCACGCTGATAGCCGATAACCGGCATCTGTTTATTTCTGTGATCAGCTGTCATTGGCTGACAGCTGATCATGTGGTAAAGGGCCTGCTGTGATTGGCCTTTTACCCGATCTATGATCAGCAGAGTTTCATGGACTCGGCGAACACAGAGAGCACCGCCGAACGCAGGAGCGCGAGAATGGGAGGATGTCTATATACGTCCTCCCGGAAATTTAAGCCTACGCTGTAGCCGTCTTTCGGCTATAGCAGGGGCGGCAAGTGGATAATAAAATTTGTATCCTCAATGTAATGCAGCCTGCAGATGAGGGGTTGTTCAACAGAGAGACTGTGGGGTCGCAGGGCTCTGTGGATCTGATTTATCTGTATGGGGGTAGAATTTGGTTGCCCAAGAATAGCATTAAAGATACCTTTCACCATGTCTGGTAGGTCTTCATCCTTAGTAGCTTCAGGAAGACCACAAGTCGAATGTTGTTTCTTCAATATCTGTTTTCAAGATCCTCCAGTTTAAAGAGGGCAGCCCTGTGGGCTATTGCGAGCTGTGTCATGTGGTCCTGTAGCTACTTAATGGCCTCCTCATGGGCCTCCTGGCGCTTCTCAGAATCTTCAACCTGGATCAATAGGTGGAAGAGGTTGGAGTGAACATCTCTTTCTTGATTGATTGATTTTTCTAAGCTCTGAAACATGCCTGCCAGTTCACACTTCAATTTAAAGATTATCTTTTTAGGTCCCTGGTCATCTGAACAGTCAGAGCCAAAGGAAGAGGCCAGGGAACTCTGATCTGTGGAAGCAACGTGAGGGGCGGCAGACCTTCTCAACCTCAGGGATTGGGCCTGTACACTCAGCTCACAGGAATCTGCTTGCTCCGTCGCCAATGGAGCCCGATGATGGTAATTTAGAGGCCATGTGTCTCCCAGAACATTTGCCTGCAGCAGATTATGAGCTGGAGGTTCAGGTCGGTATGTTAGGGTAGTGTATTAGGCTGAGTTCAGCTTAGATGCGACCACTCGGTGCCATGTGAAAGCCAAGCCCGGCAAATTTATTAAATGCCTTCTTCAGCTCTGTGTATACAAAAGAGCATGGGGAAGCTTATGTTCATAATGGGAATGATATTGACATAGCCCCAAATGAACCACTATGGCTCAAATTTATTATGGTCCAGAAATATATAGACAGAACAAAAGCGAATAAGGCACCTGGACCAGATGACATACACCCAGAGATCCTAAAAGAATTGAGCTCTGTCATATCAAAACCATTGTTTCTAATTTTTAGGGACTCTTTAATGACTGGCATAGTACCACTGGATTGGCGTAAGGTAAATGTGTTGCCTATATTTAACAAGGGGTCAAAGTAACTATAGACCTGTTTTTAAACACTGTTTTGTTTGGAAAAGAAATACACTTTAATTAATTAAAAACAAAACAAAGAATGATGTATAGCCTAATATTTTTTTCTATAATATGAAAGATGGTGTTACACTGAGTAAATAGATACCTAACATGTCATGCTTTAAAATTGTGCACACTCGTGGAATAGCGCCAAACTACGGTACTTAAAAATCTCCAGGTGATGCTTATCAGGTTATTTTGTCTCTTTCACTGATGGGCACTGATAGGCTGCAATGATAGGCACTGATAGGCTGAACTGATGGGCACTAATGAGGCAGTACTGATAGGTGGCACTGATAGGCACTGATAGGTTTTATTGATGGGCACTGATAGATTGCACTGATGGGCACTGATAAGGTGGCACTGGTGGGCACTGATAATGACGCACTAATGGGGCTGCACTGATAGGTGGCACTGATAGGTGGCATTGATGGGCACTGAGGGAGGCACTGATGGGTACTGATAGGTGGCAAGGAGATGTAGCACTGATAGACAATAATATGTTGCACTAATGGGCACTAATAGGTGGCACTGATAGGCACTGGTAGGCAGCACTGATGATGAGACACTGATTGGCAGCACTGATGGACTCTGATAGGTGGCACTGGAGGGCACTGATAGGTGGCACTGGTGGGCACAGATGGGCACAGATATTTGGCACTGGTGGGCACTGATAGGAGGCACAGCTGGGCGCTGATAGATGTCATTGCTTAGCAGCACATGCGGGTGCTAAGGGGATGTCCCTCTAATCCCTCCAGCAGAAGCCACTGTATTTTATTCCTTCATGCTCACAGCATGAAGGAAACAAAAAAACAATAACTGCCATCTGTTTATTTCCATGATCTGTAGTGGTATTAGCAGCCAGCCGGCCATAGGCACACCCCCAAATAGGTTTCTCCCAGTCCCATTGGGCTGAGTTGGGAGAGTTGTGTTTTTTTTGTCTTTCCCCCTCCCCCCCTCCATCCTTATTTATTTAAGGGGGAATCATGGCATCTGACCCTTCCGGGATACAACTGATTACATCGGTTAGGTTAACCCCCCCAACGTGAAGGGCCTTAATGTCCCAGAAAAAGGGTCTAGATTATTGCGAGACTTCACAAAAACGAGGAGTCCTTCAGGAAACGCATTTTCATGCTAGGAAAATCCCAAAATTGAGTAAAAGAGCTTATCCAGTGGTATATCACAGTCCATCACAGATCTCTAAAGCTAAGGGAGTCAGCATTCTCCTAGCAAGGTCTGTTTCATGGTTGCTAGGTACATATATTACCAATGAGCAAGGTAGATTTTTGATTGTTAAGGGTGTAATTGGAGCTACACGGGTAACCTTGGTTAATGTGTATTTTCCAAATTTGAATCAGTTGCTTTTTTTAAGGTCATTGGTCCCCCTGATCTTGGAGCATAATGATGGTGTATTGATTTTAGGAGGGGATTTTAATTTTGCATTTGATCCACTCTTAGATGTTTCAAGGGGAGTATCTCATCTACCATTCTCCTATTTAAAGCGATTAAAGGCAGAATGAAATCTCCTTCAACTGAAATATGTATGGTGTCTACAGCACCCCAATGTCAGAGATTATACTTTTTTCTTCAGCTCATTTATCATACTCAAGAATCGATTACTTCTTCCTTCCCTAAAAAGATCAGGACAGAGTTCGAGCCATCACGATCGACCCTATTTTGGTTCACTTGTATATAGACCTAAACATAGTGGCCACAGGGACCCTGTCTTTGAGGCTTAATGACACACTGTTGAAGGACCCTACCACAATGACTGGGGTTCTCCAGGGTTTAGAAGAATATTTTAGTGAGAACGATCAGCAGAATGTGTCTCCACCAGTATTGTGGGAGGCACAAAAATGCTTTATAAGAAGAATTTTCGTTAATTACAGAGCAAGGTTAAACTGAGGCGGTTGGAAACTGTGACGCTACTTATGAGGATCAGTAAACTTGAGGCTATCCATAAAAAAACACTTGATCTGCAGAAACAAAAATAATTATCTTCCCTACGCCAGCAGTATAATCAAATTGCAAACTCAGAAGTGTGGGAGAAATTGAGCCAATAAAAACAGTCTATCTATGAGCATGGAAAAAAAACAGGTGTTCTTCTAGCTAGGGCATTGAAAGGGTCACAAACGAAAAAGCACATAACTCAAATGACGACTGATTCTGGCACTAAGCTGTCAGACTCAGCGTCTATAGCTCAAGAATTTAGAAAAAAAAAATACTGGAGGCTTTACAATCTTCATAACACTCAAACTTAGCAAGGTTCAACTCAGGCAGATCTGATATCTTCTTTTTTGACTTCATCAGGTATGCCCGTACTCCCGGTAGATGTAATTATGGGAATGGAAGCACCCATAATAAATAATAGACATGTGCATTCGTTTTCGTCCAAATGCATTTTCGTCCGAATTTCAGGTATTTTCGTTATCGTTTTAACAAATGAAAACGAAAGCACAGAATCCGAAAACCGACAAAGATCCAACATAAACAAATGCTTTATTTTCGTTTTCGTTGTGACAACAGTTCGATATAGATAGGAGATTCGACGTGACACTGACAATAACAATCTGTGTATATCGAACCTGTGGTCGAATGTGCCTAACCTTAACTCTATTAGTCCAAGATTATTCTACATAGAGAGAAAAGATTTGACATAGAGAGAAAAGATTCGACATAGAGAGAAAAGATTTGACATTATAGAGAGAAAAGATTTGACATAGAGAGAAAAGATTTGACATTATATAGAGAAAAGATTTGACATTATAGAGAGAAAAGATTTGACATAGAGAGAAAAGATCACTGCTGAAATTGGGTGGGGGAAGTAAAATAAAAATAATGATGATGATGAATGTTATTGGCTGATTGTAACCAAAGAGGAGGAGCAGTAAAATAGCTAGAACGACGAAGATTCGGCAAAGCATCGAAAAACATACAAACGTTGAATCTGTCATTGAAGGCTTATGGTGTCTGTCGAAAGTTAGAAGATTCGATGGTGCAGCAAAACTGTACGACGCTGCAATCGTACATTTCCGGTCAAATGCATCCACCCATAGGCTATAGAAGAATTCTAATGTTGGTTGACTAGTAATAGTAATTAATAAATATAATTATTACTAGTCATACAACATTAGAATTCTACTATAGCTTGTAGGCGGAACATTCGACTGGAAATGTATGATTGCAGTGTCGTACAGTTTTGCTGCTCCGTTGAATCCTCTTTGAACATTCGACAGACACCATAAGCCTTCAATGACAGATTCGACCTTAATTAATTCAGATTTTCGGACGAATGCAATTTCTAACAAAAAACAAAATAAATAAAAACGAATTTTGGGAGTAACTAAATAAATTTATTTTTCGGACGAAAACGAAATTCCGAAACAAAATATTTCAGTGTGCACATGTCTAATAAATAAAGAAATGGCCATGGCGATATAATCCTCTAAATCAGGGAAGGCCCTTGGCCCAGATGGGTTAAACCTTCCAGCCAACTGTAAGCTAACAGAGGATGCTTTGAGGGCCCACATTATTGTGATCCCCAAGCAGGATAAAGATCACACTCGATGTGGGAACTACCGGCCCATAGCACTTTTAAATGCTGATTTAAAATTATTTTAAAAATATTAGCGAATAGGTTAATGCCATATTTCCCTCACCTTGTTCATGCAGACCAGGCAGGCTTTATCCCTCAGAGAGAGGTCAGGTATAATACTATAAGATCCCCTAACCTCCCACAGTGCCTGGCAGCTACTATAGTGCCCCTGAATCTCCCATAGTGGCTTATAGTGTCCCTCAGCCCTCTATAGTGCTGAAGACCCCCTGAGATGCCTCAGCACCCACTGTGCTCCCCAACAACCCACAGTATCATTCAGCAACCTTCAGTACCCCCTAGCTTTCTGCAGGGTCTTCAGTCTCCCCATACTGCTCCCATCCACCAACAGTGTACCTCCAGCCCCTGCAGCGCTACATTCTACCACAGTGCCCCTGAAAAGCCCCAACCCTCCTGGAGAGATCCCATCCCACACAGTTTATTCCAGCTCTATCCAGAAACCACATTCCCTAAAGAGCCACTATGTTTTCTGCAGAGTCCCCTAACTCCCCACAGAACCCTAATCTCCCAACAGTGACACCAAGCCCATCCACAGTATTCCAATATTTCAATACATATTTTGTATTCCCATACTTCTATTATAAACTTTTGTTTTACTACTGGGGTATAGTATGTTTTGGTAGAATTTACCAGGCCCCAATCATAATAAGATTGAGAACTACTGCACTAGACGACCTCTCCTATTGGAAGTGAATGCTGAATTATATCATATTGTATAGATAGAGTTCACCCTTAAAGGAGTTGTAAAGTCAGAAGGTTTTTTATCGTAATGCATTCTATGTGTGCAGCAGCCCCCCCCAGCACCCCTAATACTTACCTGAGCCCCCTCTTTGTCCAACGATATCCACAAATCATTCGGCTGTCCGGGACTTTCCTTCCTGATTGGCTGAGACACAACAGCTGTGCCATTGGCTCCCGCTGCTGTCAATCAAAATCAGTTAGCCATTAAAGTGGAAGTAAACCCTCCTATCATTTTCAGGCAAGGAAGCTGCCATCTTGGCCTCTGTTTAATCTTCAACTACCATGATGCTGCACATGTGATCAGTAGTGTTGAGCGAACCCGAACTGTAAAGTTCGGGTCCGTACCGAACTTTAGCTTTTTCCCGAACCCGGACTTTGCCCAAAAGTCCGGGTTCAGGAATCTAATTACGCATTTAGAAATGCTTCAGGGGCCAGCCAATCACCTTTTGATTAGCTGGTGTGCCCTTAGAGGCCATCATAGCCATGCCTACTAATGGCATGGCTGTGATTGGTCAGTGCAACATGTGACCCAGCTTCTATATAAGCTAGAGGCACACAGCACACATGTCACTCTGCTTCAGAATAGATAGGGAGAGGATCTAGTCTGCTGCTGCTGCTTTTAGGGAGAGATAGAAAGATAGATGAGGTAGTCCTGATTCTACAATCTGAGGGAAAATATAGGTTCCTGTGTTGGTGCTTTCAGGGAGAGAGAATATTATATAGGAGTCCAGATTCAGAGATTAAAATCAGCGATCTGCATAGCTTTACCTATTTGTGTTGCAGTGCAGTCTTTTTACACTGCCATGAGCCCAGTGTCAGAGAAAATCTAACTTTTAGGGGAAAAAAAAAGGCACTTTATTGTGCTCTTTTCCAAAAGACCCATAGGGCAAAAAAAAAAAAGCATTTTATTTTGCTCGTGCAAAAAAAGACCCGTTTAGGGCAAAAAAAATAAATAAAAAAAAATTTGCACTTTAATGTACGCTTGCAAAAAACGCCGTTTAGGGGCACAAAAAAAAGTTTGCAGTGTGTTATACATATTTTGAGGTGTGTGAAATAAACAATTTCTATATAGTTTTTTCCTACTGTGCTATACTAAAAAAAAAACATTTTTTTTGAATAGCATTTTCTGCAGTTCTGTAGCTGTGCGACTCAGCGGTTACGTACTTTGGTTGTGTTCTGCGCTTCCAAAAACACCCATTTAGGGAAAGATCCAAAATTTTGAAAATATGAGGAGAAGGTCAAAGGGACGTGGTGGCCCCGGTCGTGGTGCTGCTGGTGGAGCTCCTGTTGCAGGGAGAGGACGTGGTGGATCTGTGCCAGATACACGCACAAGTGAAACACCTTCCTCAGGTGCAAGTAGGCGACCGAGCCTGCGGCGGTATTTTGTCGCGCCTAATGAGGCTGTACGAATGTTTAGGCCAGGACAAGTACAGGCAATAGTAGATTGGGTTGCTGACAATGCCTCGGGTTCCTTCACATTGTCTCCCACCCACTCTTCTGATGAAAGAACAGAGTTGGCACCTGAAACCCATGTCCATCAGTCTTTCACCTCACGCCCTTGCAAATCAGCCAAGCAGTCTGAGCCCCAAATCATGCAGCAGTCTCTTCTGCTTTTCGATGACTCTGTTAGCAGGGTTTCCCAGGGCCATCCACCTAGCCCTGCCCCAGAAGTGGAAGAGATTGAGTGCACCGATGCCCAACCACTTATGTTTCATGATGAGTACATGGGAGGACCATCGCAGTACGTCTCGGATGATGACAAAACACAGGTGCCAACTGCTGCTGCTTTCGCAATTGTGCAGACAGACAAGGAGGGCAGGGGTGAAGACTGGGTGGAAGATGATGTGGAGGATGATGAGGTCCTCGACCCCACATGGAATCAACGTTATGCAGGTGACCAGTGTAGTTTGGAGGAAGAGGCGGTGGTCGCACAGAGCCACCAGCACAGCAGAAGAGGGAGCAGGGTGCAAAAGCGGAGCGTCTGTCAGCTAGACAGTATGTCTGCTACTGCCCAATGCAGCAAGGGACCGAGCACACCAAAGCCATGTCCAAGGAGTTCCCCAGCGTGGCAGTTCTTCACACAATGTGCTGATGACAAGACACGAGTGGTTTGCACGCTGTGCAATCAGAGCCTGAAGCGAGGCATAAACGTTCTCAACCTGAGCACAACCTGCATGACCAGGCATCTAAGTGCAAAGCACGAGCTGCAGTGGAGTAGACACCCCAAAAACCAAGAAAGGTCTCTGGCTCCTCCTGCTTCCTCTTCTGCTGCAGTCTCGGCCTCTTCATCCACCTCTGTAGTGACAGTGGCACCTGCCACCCCGCAAACAGAGGATCTGCCAGCAACACTACCACCTGGGTCACCAACCATCTCCACAATGTCCCATGGAAGCGTTCAGCTCTCTATCTCCCAAACATTGGAGCGGAAGAGGAAGTACCCCCCTAGCCACCCGCGATCCCTGGCCCTGAATGCCAGCATTTCAAAACTCCTGGCCTTTGAAATTCTGTCATTCTGTCTGGTGGAGACACAGAGTTTTAAAAGCCTGATGGCATTGGCTGTCCCACAGTTAGTCGTGCCCAGCCGCCACTATTTTTCCAGTTGAGCCATCCCTTCCCTGCACAACCAAGTGGGGGACAAAATCAGGTGTGCACTGCGCAACGCCATCTGTGGCAAGGTCCACCTAACTACGGATGCGTGGACCAGTAAGCACGGTCAGGGACGTTATATCTCCCTAACAGCACACTGGGTAAATGCAGTGGCGGCTGGGCCTGAGGCAAATAGCAGTTTGGCGCATGTCCTTCCACCACCGAGGATTGCAGGGCGCTTCAGTTTGCCTCCTGTTGCTAACTCCTCCTACTCCACTTCCTCATCCTCTACCGCCTCCTCATCCGGTCAGCGTAACACCTTCACCACCAACTTCAGCACAGCCAGGGGTAAACGACAGCAGGCAGTTTTAAAACTTTCCTGTTTGGGGGAAAAACCCCACACCGCGCAGGAGTTGTGGAGGGACATGGAACAACAGACCAATGAGTGGTTGCTGTCAGTGAGCATCAAGCCCGGCCTGGTGGTGTGCGATAATGGGCGAAATCTCGTAGCAGCTCTGGGCCTAGCCGGTTTGATGCACATCCCTTGCCTGGCGCATGTGCTGAACTTGGTGGTCCAGAGGTTCCTTAAAAATTACCCCAATATGCCAGAGCTGCTGCAGAAAGTGCGGGCTGTGTGTGCGCACTTTCGGCGTTCTCACCCTGCTGCTGCTCGCCTGTCAGTGCTGCAGCGTAACTTCGGCCTTCCCGCTCACCGCCTCATATGTGACGTGCCCACAAGGTGGAACTCCACCTTGCACATGCTGGCCAGACTGTGCGAGCAGCAGCAGGCGATAGTGGAGTTTCAGCTGCAGCAATCACGCGTGAGTCGCTCTGCGGAACAGCACCACTTCACCACCAATAACTGGGCCTCCATGCGAGACCTGTGTGCCTTGTTGCGCTGTTTCGAGTACTCCACCAACATGTCCAGTGCCAATGACGCCGTTCTTAGCGTTACTATCCCAGTTCTATGCCTCCTTGAAAAAACGCTTTGGGCGATGATGGAAGAGGATGTGGCACAGGAGGATGAGGAGGAGGAAGCGGGATCATTTCAAAGGCTTTCAGGGCAGTCTTTCACAAGTGGCTACGAGGGTGGGTTCCTGCACCAACAAATGCCAGGTACACAATTGTCCGGCAGAAAGGGCACAGTTCTGGAGGATGACGAGGTGGAGGAGGAGATGGAGGAGGAGGAGGAGGAGCCATTTTCACAGCAGGGTGGCACCCAGACCAGCTCGTGGCCATCACTGGTGCGTGGCTGGGGGGATACAGAGGACACAGACGATACACCTCCCACAGAGGACATCTTTTCTTTGCCTCTGGGCAGCCTGGCACACATGAGCGATTACATGCTGCAGTGTTTCCGCAATGACCGCCGAGTTGCCCACATTTTAACTGGTGCTGATTACTGGGTGGCCACCCTGCTGGATCCCCGTTACAAGGACAACGTACCGTCCTTAATTCCCTCACTGGAGCGGGATCGTAAGATGCGCGAGTACCAGCGCACGCTGGTAGACGCGCTGCTGGTGGCATTCCCACCTGACAACGGGCGTACGGTGGAAGCACAAGGGGAAGGCAGAGGAGGAGGAAGAGGTCGCCAACGCAGCCGGGGCACCGGCAGCACCTCAGAAGGCAGGGTTAGCATGGCTGAAATGTGGAAAAGCTTTGTCAGCACGCCACAACAACCAGCACCACCAGCTGAGATGGAACGTCTTAGCAGGAGGCAGCATTTCACCAACATGGTTGAGCAGTATGTGTCCACAGGCCTACACGTACTGGATGATGGGTCTGCCCCCTTTAACTTCTGGGTCTCCAAATTGGGCACATGGCCTGAGCTTGCCCTTTATGCCTTGGAGGTGCTGGCCTGCCCTGCAGCCAGTGTATTATCTGAACGTGTATTTAGCACGGCAGGGGGCGTTATCACAGACAAGCGCAGCCGCCTGTCCAGAGCCAATGTGGACAAGCTCACGTTCATTAAAATGAACCAGGCATGGATCCCACAGGACTTGTCCGTACCTTGTGCAGAATAGACATGTATACCGGTGTTGTGACAAAAACTGTCCGGCCATCGGATTGTGTCCGGCCCATACTGCGAAGGCGCAGCGCTTGCGCAGTACAGAGGACAAGGAGATTCACAAAATCTCCGAAGATGAACGGCGCCTGCGCTGTGAGTGCAGGTTCAAGCCCCACCATCCAAGAGGACATACGGTAGCACATAGTAACAGGGCCCCTCACGGGCTCGGTTCGATCGCCACGCTTCGGGCACGGCCTCACTTGGCTCGGCTTGAACCACAGATGGTGTGGCCTTCACCTGAACTCACCACGCAGGCGCCGTTCGTCTTGGGAGATTTTCGAAATCCCCTTGTCCTACATACTGAGCAAGCGCAGTACAGGGTGGACACTATTTGACGGGGGACAGAATTCGACACATCACCGGCCTTACCAAGCCATTGTTGTATTTTTGAACCAGTGTTGGCTATCTTGTCCTCCTCCACCGCCGCTTCCACCTACACAGCCACATCCACCGCCACCTCAACCTCCTACTCCATATGGACCTCGTCCTCCTAGGTCAAGATTATTATTTTTTATTTTTATTTTTTTTATGTTATTTTAAGTTATTTCCCTATCCACATTTGTTTGCAGGGCACTTGCCATGCTCTTAACAAAATTTTGCTGCCATTTGCAGCCCTCTAGCCCTTTCCATTACCTTTTTAGAGCCTTTTTAGTCCTTAGAAGTCCGGGTCCCCATTGACTTCAATGGGGTTCGGGTCCGGGTTCGGGTTAAAGTTCGGTCCCGAACCCGAACTTTTTTCCGAAGTTCGGCCGAACCCGTTGAACCCGAACATCCAGGTGTCCGCTCAACTCTAGTGATCAGTTATGACACCAGCCATTGGATGGTTTGACAGTTTGGTTAAGAGCACAACTAATGTGACAGTTGGCATTCCCGGCATGCCGGGAATGTAACTGCTTTTTGAAACTGTTAAATCGATGGGTTTACTTCCGCTTTAAGGAGAGAGAGGGGGTGGGTCTGAACTGCAGCTCTGTGTCTGAATGGACACACAGAGCTCCAGCTCGGCTCAGGTGCCCCAAAAGCAAGCTGCTTGCTGTGGGGGCACTCGACAGGAGGGAGGGGCCAGGAGCAGCAAAGAGGGACCTGAGAAGAGGAGGATTGGGGCTGCTCTGTGCAAAACCAACTGCACAGAGCAGGTAAGTATAACACGTTTGTTTTGTTTTTTAAACAAGACTTTACAATCTCTTTATGTATTAGTTTATTTAATAATTTGTGTCAAGAGAGATGCAATTCCTGAAAGAATTGCATACACTTTAATTAGCAATGTAGAAAACAGCACACCAGAGAAGCAAATGTATAAAAAGGCTTCAAATCAACATAATAAATTATTCAACCTATTGATTTTATGGCATATCATTTTTTACTTGTACGGTATACATATTTTGACAATGCTTGTCTGGGATTATCAAAGTAAACTATTACATCCAGACATCATATCTAAACAGATACGTGGAATTGAGGTATGTAACAATTGTTTGGAGATATGTGAAACTAGAGCTATTGGCATAGACATAGCATAATATATATTTCACAAACTCTTTCCCACCATCCAATTTCCAAGGCTATTCCTCATCATTCAGCTAATTTCCATCTTAACTGTTCCATTAATTCAGAAAATAAGCATATTATAATATTATTTTTCACAATTTTCACCTGTAATAGGATTACCTACAATTGTTTCTAAGCAAGAACATGTCTGTGTAATTTCCCTGTCTATCTACTGCATTGTCTTTCATATTTTCTTACTACAGTAAAACCTTGGTTTGAGAGTAACTTGGTTTGAGAGCGTTTTGCAAGACAAGCTAAGTTATTTAATACTTTTTGATTTGATATACAAGCGATGTCTTGATATACAAGTAATGTCAAGTCACAACTGAGTATAAAAGAGAAGAGAGGCATCTATAAGTGTAGCAATATGGTTCCATTTAATGAAGGTACAACATTTAGCAACTCACATGGTTGATAATTAAAAGAGGCACATCTAAGTATGCAGGCATCCGGGGTAAAGCTATCCACATAAACCATCCTCACTGCCATCGATGTTGTCCCTTCCACGCTGCGCTCCACGAGCGCTTCAATTTGTCTACTCCAGGGTAGTCTTCCCGGTCATGACTGCAGACTGACAGTGGTGAGAGCCAGTGGTGTAGGGGATGGTCTATGTGGAACCAAGGCAAAAGGTTACATTTTTACAGATGTAAGAAAAAAATGGCTAAAAGGGTACCATGAGGATAGTTTTTTTTCCCCCCAGTTCTTTTGAATTTTTTTATTAGGGCCTCTTCATATATTAAAAAGTAAAATCAACCAGCGCAAATAACCCTAAACATACAGCAGCTGAAACACTGAGGTTCAAAATATCAAATCCCCATCAGAAAATATAAAAAGGCAGTGCAGCGCAAACATAAAAAACACACATATGATTAAAGACTACAAAAGGATAGAGATAGGCCAAGAGTCTCTATGAGGAGCAATAAACTAAAAAACACCAATATGTGTTCAGTAGGTGACTTCTAGATTCTTTATAGTGACTTGTGTGATGACCTCCACCACTAGTAATGGTTAGCAACTCACCTCAGCGCGTGGACCCCTGAACTAGTCAGTCAGGTCACTTAAGCAAAGGTGTAATTAGAGCGCTGATCAGTCTCACAGCCAGTAATCCAGACAATCAGATCCAGGAGGCCAGATATAAAATGAAAAGCAAAGAAATCTAGTGCTCTCCGTGTAAAAAGATTTAATGATCATAAAAGCAAGAAGTAAACTTACAAAATTTGCACTGTGCCTCAGTGCGGAGGATGTGCAGCATGTCAAAGTATATCCAACGGATGTCAGCATGGGACGCGGGTGACGTCACGCAGGATCACGTCGTTCCGCACGCGTTACGTCCAGGGGGCGGGACTTCATCAGCGGTAACGTGACGACGTGAGTCACCCACTATTTTCACCAAAGGAAAAGCTGACGTGAAGTGGTCTAGAGGTCCTCCCAATATATTGGAGACCACATTTGCTTGAATGTGAATGTGGTCTCCAATATATTGGGAGGACCTCTAGACCACTTCACGTTAGATTGGGAGAGCATGTGAACAACATCAAGAGGGGACTTAAGACACACAATGTGTCAAGGCATTTTAAATTAATGCACAACCAAAACCCAAAGGGGTTAAAATTCTGGGGCATCGAGAGGGTTAATAAGCATTGGAGAGGTGGCAGTTTTATACGTCAATTAAGTTGCAGAGAATCTCATTGGATTCATGAGACAAAAGTTTTAGTACCTGCTGGCTTAAACGTTGATTTTGACGTAAACTGCTTTATTTCTGATCGTTAGTTTTTAGTATGTGTATCCTGTGGTCTTTTTATATTTTTTATATATATTACATTATGTTTCGAGTTATTGTCTGTTTTTTCTTAATGATACTGTGTTCATGTTTTCCATATGCTGTAAGGGTGTCAGCTGTGATCCTATTGTGTCCTATTACACGCATTCTAGTTCCCTGTGGGAATTTTTTATCTAATTTGCATAATGCTTTTAAAATGTTATATTTGAATGTATTTTAATAGTTGGTACGTCCTTTTACTATTATTGGGATGCGCTCGGTATGAATGCAATGCCGATACTTCATTCTCCTTTGAATTCCGGTTGTTTGCATACTTGTTTAGCAGGTTGCCATGGAGTTGGATTTTTTACCTCTCCATGACTGATCGGACGTCAGCTTTTCCTTTGGTAAAAATAGCGGGTGACTCACGTCGTCACGTTACCGCTGATGAAGTCCCGCCCCCTGGACGTAACGCGTGTGGAACGACGTGATCCTGCGTGACGTCACCCGCGTCCCATGCTGACATCCGTTGGATATACTTTGACACGCTGCACATCCTCCGCACTGAGGCACAGTGCAAATTTTGTAAGTTTACTTCTTGTTTTTATGATCATTAAATCTTTTTACACGGAGATCACTAGATTTCTTTGCTTTTCATTTTATATCTGGCCTCCTGGATCTGATTGTCTGGATAACTGGCTGTGAGACTGATCAGCGCTCTAATTACACCTTGTCTACCTGATGTGGATTCAGTATAGCCTGGATGTCTGTTTTTCTCCCGGAGGGGGAACTGCTTAAGTGACCTGACTGACTAGTTCAGGGGTCCACGCGCTGAGGTGAGCTGCTAACCATTACTAGAGGTGGAGGTCGTCACACAAGTCACTATAAAGAATCTAGAAGTCACCTACTGAACACATATTGGTGTTTTTTAGTTTATTGCTCCTCATAGAGACTCTTGGACTATCTCTATCCTTTTGTAGTCTTTAATCATATGTGTGTTTTTTTATGTTTGCGCTGCACTACCTTTTTATCTCTTCATATATTGAAAGCAATATTAAACCCAAAACCCAAAAAATTATTATGTTGCACCTTACCAATCATTAGATGTGGTGCAAGCATTTGTTTTCTTTTTTTTTTAAAGTAGAACTATAGGAAAATAAAAAAAATTTGGACAGAGTAATGGAGGGTTATACACCCTGTAATGTTTTTGACACCTGTGTCCCATTGTGGAAATGTATCTTCACTTCCTGTCCCAAAGCCAAACAGGAAGTGAGAGAAAATCCCTGCAAATTAAGGGAATTCCTTGGGACTTCCAGATCAGCAAATCTAGTGTCACCATGAAAAGATCCCCCCCCACTACTTTTTTGGGGACCACCCAAAATTTGAGATTTTCTTTTCTTTTTTACTTTCAATGATAATGGTAAACAAGACAAATTGAGAGGGTGAATCGCCTTAACGGGGGCAGAGATAGCAATACTAATCTGACAGGTGTTCTAATCCCTCTCCACGCTATCCAAAGCTAAAAAAAAAAAGTTTTGCATTTAATTTTACTTTAAGGTTTCTTTCCCCTCTGTTTTCACCTGGTGATCTGGCCAGCAATACACCTCCTGTATTAGTGAGGAACAACTCTGGAGGAATGAGGACAGGAGGTACAACAGACCGTAGCATTGTCAGTCTTGGGGAGGGGGGGGTGTAAATGTATTATCAAGTTTAGATACACTGATAAATTGACGCCAATCTCCAGCTCACACTTCTTTTTGGGATACAAGTTTTGCATGAATAAATAAAAGTCTTGCTGTTTAATACTGCTTTTGACCCCTTTCACATGGACCATCCAGTATCTTCTATGGAGCGGTGAATGTCAGCAGACACATGCTGACACCTGCTGCCATTCGATCTGATCCCGTGTGCCAAAAACAGATGAATGGTGGTCCTATTCCCCATCCATCTGTGGATCGGATGGAAACAGACAAGGTGGTCCATTCTCATCCGATTGCCCCATATAGGAGAGTGGAACTGTTTCCGTGTCTGCTCTGCACACGGACCTGTCATCTGTCTGCTCAGTGGGGATCAGCGGACAAGTTACCAGCTGAGAAAAGCCGATTATGCTTCACAGAGGTGCCCGCGTGAAAGGGGACCTAAAGATCTGTTGAACAGGAACAACTACACGTTGATCAAAATGTGGCCAGTCCCTCATAAACTTGCTGAATTTCGATCCCTCTTTGGCCAGTCTAAGGCAGGCTCTATTTATTAGCCAGGCTCTAACGTGCAGTTTGTTTTTTTCCAAATTCGTTTTTTTAGAATTTCGACAAATTTGTTAATTCGGAAATATCCCAAAATGCGAAAATCTGAAATAATTACTAACTAATAATAACTTAACTATTACTAACTATTAAATTATTGATATTGTAATTTCCTTTCAAATTTGGCTGTTAGTGAACGTAATAAATAAAAATGTATCCAAAGTTATCAATTATCCGAAATAACGAATGCTGTATCTAAACGAATAGAACATAACAAATTAATAATAATAAATAATTATAATGAAAACTTTTTATTATTATTATTATTAATAATTTGTTCTATTCCATTTGTTTAGATGCGGCATTCGTTATTTCAGATAATTCGTAACTTCATTCGTAACTTAAGTTTGTGTTCGTTACGTTCACTAACAGACAAATTTGAAAGGAAATTCCAATACCTATAATTTAATACTTAGTTTTTATTAGTTAGTTAGTTATTCTTTCAAAATTTCTTTCTTATTTTCAAATTTACAAATTTTCGAATATACAAATTTACGAATTGCGATCATAGCAAATGAGTTTTGTGCCTGTTGAGCGTGATAACTGTGTGTGTACCAACAGGAAAACACATGCTTGCTGAAGCTATCAAAGGATTTTATGCTATGCGCATTATTCGTTATTCCATGTGGCGTGACTCTGGGTGTTGCTGGCTGAGATCCATATTCCCGCAAGCTGTATGCTTTATGCTGAGGTGCACATTATAAAGAACCCCAGGCTGGGTCATTAGCCTATGCAAGTTTTATCTCCCATAATAAGAGATCACGTCCATCTGGTAAGCGGCTTTGTTTGCTCGAGGTGGAGGTGCTTTACTGTCATCACGTTTTCCCCAAACCATTATGGACAAGTGTGGCACTGTGGATTTATTTACACCAACACCAACAGTCTCTTTGGCAAATTTTCCGTTTGGACTTTCTTGGAACAAAGAACTTCTTTCTTACATAATATAATGTTTAATATTGGTTTAGATTCACTTATTCACTTTATTGATTATTAGTGTATGATTTATTTATTTTTCATACACTGAATTTTTCCATGAATTGGACACTTTCACACAGTGGTATATTGAATTAATTTGTTTTTTCACCGTTATGTATGGTACATCACCATTTATATCACGTTTAGCGCAACTCTTTTTTTAATATATTTTGTTTGTGTTGTATATCACTATTGTTGCTGCTCCACCAGATTAGTTAATAGCTCAGTATTTCTTTTATACCGATCATAGCGAATGACCCGAAAAACGAAAAAAAAAAATGAAACAAATGAAACGAAAGCTAAAACAAACCAATTTTTCGGCAGTGCACATGTCTACTATTTATCTTTTGCTTATAACACGGAACTTTGTACAATTGTTAAAACTTAACTGGATAGTAACATGTTGTAAAAGGATATTGACGAATTGGAATCTTGGATTTATAAGATAGCCAGACCAAAAACAGTTTGAGTTGAGAGAGGTTCCCCATAACATGTGTATGTCTTGTTTGATCAAATAATTATGTATTTTTTTGTTCTCTTACTAGGTGATCGATCACAATAATTTAACCTATGTTGTACTGATAGGATTTCCACATCTTAATTTCACCAAAATGCTGTTTTTCATGGTCCTACTTTTCATATATTGCATTACTATCTCTGGAAATATAATTATTGTGATTTTATTTCTTCTGAGTAAAACACTTCAGTCTCCCATGTACTTCTTCATCACCCAACTATCATTGCTTGATATCATTCTGTCTACAGATATTCTTCCCAACCTTCTTTATATCATCTTACATGATGGATGTACCATGTCTCTTGCCAAATGTATCACCCAGTTTTCCTTTTTTGCCCATGCTGAGGTCTCAGAGTGTTTTCTCCTGACTGTGATGTCCTATGACCGGTATTTGGCCATCTGTAAGCCCCTGCATTACAACTCTATAATGAACCAATCTATTTGCATTAAATCAGTGATTACCATTTGGTTACTAGGATTCAAAATGGCGTTGGTTGATTCAATGTCTTTATGCAGTCTTTACTATTGTGGACCAAACATCATTGATCACTTTTTTTGTGACTTTGAACCCATACTACAGCTTTCCTGCTCTGATACTTCATGGCTTCATATTCAGACCTATGTAATAGGTTTCTTCTGTGTCGTAGCACCTTTTATAATAATTGTTATATCGTATATCTATATTGTTTTAACCATCCTCAAAATTAAAACAATTACAGGAAGAAAAAAGGCCTTCACCACCTGCAGCTCTCACTTGACCACAGTGTGCATTTTTTATGGGACGCTAATCGCTGTGTATTTGTTTCCAACAAAAGGCCAACTAAATATTCTGAGCAAGGTCCTCTCTCTGTTTTACACAGTAATCACTCCATTGCTTAATCCAATCATATACACATTTAGGAACAAAGATTTTAAAAATGCTACTGAGAAAATAAAATCATATTTTAAATAAAATCTTCCATCTTTTCTAAAAAAAATGCAAGTATAAAAGATGAGTAAAAAAAAAAAAAAATCTTTGTATTATGCGGGATCCCAATTTGCCATATGTATGTAAAATTGCAAAAAAAATATGCTTTGGACAGGGTGGCCAATTGATCACAGGCAACAAAGGAATCAGTGGGTGTAACCCTTCCCTAAAACGGACACAAAGAATGCATAACTGAATACTCTGAATGGTTTGGATTCAGATTTCAACACCATTAGCTTTGCAAATGCGGTTTTAAAATTGTGTTGAACAGCAGTCCTCAAATTATGGCCTGCAAGATGGTTAAAGCTCACAACTTTCTGTCAATGGGCCTCTGCACTGGGAAGGCCTCTGTGTTCTGATTGCCCATGGAAGGTAGTCAGTGTTTGTACCGTGCCAGCAGGTTTCAGCAACCAGCAATGTATTTTAGGTAAACGCCAAGCCAGGTGGTCTTCTACCTGATGGAATTTCACTCCATCTATGGCCACCTTTACTATATGTATGTTAAATTAGTAAGGCCCTGTGCATCATCTCTCCTCCCAGAATGTAGCTGGTAGCAGAGCCCAAGACTGCAGTCCTGGTTCAAGTTTATTGTTGCCTCGTTAAATAAAATCCTTTATGGACTACACTGCTTCAGCTTGCATCCTTGTTAAGAACCCAATAACATCTAGGTTGACATTTCCAAGCTGAGGGTGACATTAACCTGCATTCCACATCTAGCAGCACACACAGGTTCACACTGTTAGTCATCAGATAGATAAGGCTCGTACTTACAGATCTGGCCACCACTAATAATCGGGAAACAATTAGTGTGGTATCTGATCATGTGATCAAAATATCAGCTATGACATGCTGATTACATAAGGCTTGGTCATAACCTCTCAGAGCTCCAGCTATGAAGCAACTTTTTCTAGATTTACTTTAACCACTTCGCCTCTCACACCTTTTCACTCCCTATGGACTGGAGCAATTTTTACAATTTTGCCATGGACCTGTTTGTTCGGCGATAACTTGGTCATTACGTAAGATAACAAGGTAAACTATGCTTTCTTTTTGTGATATTTTATCACAACAATGATTTTTTGGTGCGTTTCTTAGACATTAAAATCTAACAAAAGTAACAAAACACACTTTTTCTTTTCTTTTTTTTTTTTTTAGTAGCGTTAGGTTAAAAATAGTGTTACTGCAGATAAAAAGTAAATTTTATTCTGTAATTTGTCAGTGACACTAGAATTATGATTCTGGTAAAAGCATTGCAAAGTTATTTATCGATTAAATATATAAGGGTTCAATATTGAGTTGTCCCACCCTTTGCAGCTATAACAGCTTCAACTCTTCTGGGAAGGCTGTCCACAAGGTTTAGGAGTGTGTCTATGGGAATGTTTGACCATTCTCCCAGAAGCGCATTTGTTGGATGAGAAGGCCTGGTTCGCAGTCTCCACTCTGATTCATCCCAAAGGTGTTCTATCGGGTTGAGGTCAGGATTTTGCAGGACAGTCAAGTCCCCCCACCCCAAACTCACTCATCCATGTCTTTATGGACCTTGCTTTGTGCACTAGTGCACAGTCATGTTGGAACAGGAAGAGGCCATCCCCAAACTGTTCCCACAAAGTTGGGAGCATGAAATTGTCCAAAATGTCTTGGTATGCTGACACCTTAATGCCGCGTACACACGACTGTTTTTAATGTCATTGAAAAAACTGCATTCTTCTCAAGCCTGCCTTGCCTACACACTATCGTGGAAAAAAATGCTAGAGTAAAGCGCAGTGACGTACAACACGTATGACAGCACTATAAAGGGGAAGTTCCATTTGGATGGCGCCACCCTTCATGTTAGTAAAGTTTGTTGAGAGATGATTCACGCTTTTCAGTCTTGTGCTTTTCAGTCCGTTACAGCGTGACAAATGTGCTATCTCCATTACGAACGCTAGTTTTACCAGAACGAGCGCTCCCGTCTCATACTTGATTCTGAGCATGCTCATTTTTTTTCACGTCGTTAAAGCATACACACGGCCGTTTTTCATGACGAGAAAAACAACGACATGAAAAACTAAGAGAAAAATTAGAGCATGTTCCAATTTTTTTCATGGGCATTTTTCACGTCGTGAAAAATGCTCTGAAGCCCACACACGATCATTTTTAATGACATTTTTCTTGTCATTAAAAACGGTCATGTGTACGCGGCATCAGAGTTCCCTTCACTAGAGCTAAGGGGCCAAGCCCAACCCCTGAAAAACAACCCCACACCATAATCCCCCCCCACCAAATGATATGGACCAGTGCACAAAGCAAGGTCCATAAAGACATGGATGAGCACGTTTTGGGTGGAGAAACTTGACAGACCTCAGCCCAATAGAACACCTTTTGGGATGAATTAGAGCAGAGACTGCGAGCCGGGCCTTCTTGTCCACATCAGTGTCTGACCTCACAAATGCGCTTCTGGAAGAATGATCAAGCATTCCCATAGACACGCTCCTAAACCTTGAGGACAGCCTTCCCAGCAGAGTTTAAATAGTTATAGCTGGAAAGGGTGGGCCAACTCAATATTGACTGGGATGCCATTAAATGTCATGTGCGTGTAAAGGCAGGCGCCCCAATACTTTTGGTAATATATTGTATGTTAAAGGTGTAAAAATATTAATAAACAAATCTAAAAAACAAAAAGGTTTAAACATTAATGATTAGTAAATTAGAAGATTTGAAAATAACAAAAAAAAATAAAAAATCAGCAGGAAAATTACATGGAGAATAAGGTAAAACTAAGGATTAATAAGGGGTTAAACAGAAGAACATTTTATGAAAACATTTTTTTTTTACTTGTCAGGCTTTAACTGACATAATCTACAGATTAACATTCATCCCTTTGGTCTGCAGGTGAATGAACAGAATGATACAAAAGAAACAATATGTTACATTGTATCTTTCTGTAGCATCCGAGCAAGTGTTATTTATGTCAACCTTGTCAACCTTGTCAACCTTCTGCATTTTCCATATATTCTGTCACCTACTCTTGTATTCATTTATGTCTGTGACAGTTTAATGGGTATATGTATATATGTGTATCCGTTCTTTATTCATTTCATTACCCACATATGTCTTCATTTACTATCTGTGGCAGTCCATTTTTGGTAATTTTTACTGGGCATTTATTCATTTTGGTGGATACCTCCAGGTTTACCCGTTTCCGCTTTAGTTATTCCGGACACTGGTGTCACCATGGTTGATTCAGTTGTGGCCGTGTTGCGTGCGGGGTCACGTTAGGGGCTCGTCACTGGTCACGTTATTCGCCACACTCCGGTGATGCCAGTCATGTCCTACAGCCGTCCCGCCTCGCCGTCGACGCCCCCGGCATGTGACGTCGGGGGGCAGCGGCTTTGTCGGTTGCGGTCCTCTATGTGAGGCCACCCCCCGCACTTACTGGTGCCAACACTGTGCGTCTGTGCAGGGGGTGGCAGCACCTCCCCCTTCACGTGTGGACCAATAGTGTGGGTACTAGTCCCACCTATCCCCTTACTGTATAATGCAGTGACTTTGGCTGGAATCAGTCCCGCCCACCCCCGTACTGTATAACGCGATGTTGGGCTATTATACTTTAAGAGGAAGTTCTGCCTACATCGCAATTTAGAGATTTGAGATACAGCGATATTTAGCTTTCTTCCCCCCTTCTCTCCCTGAGGTTACAGATACCATATACTTCAGTCATATTCACATTATGTTTTTGTTCCCTGGGTGAGATGACCTTGGATTGCCCTCTCTGCTCATTGATTGGCCTAGGTGGGCCATGTGAGCATGGACGACAATTTGCTGGCTTTTCAATGAAGGTCACACCTCATGGAGGCTCAGGCAATGTTTGTTCCTTTGAATAGAAGTTTCTTATTGATGGGATTTCCCCAGTGGCTTTCCATTGGCTTCCAGACAGAGGCTTGGAGCATTAGTCAATACATGACAGGTTCCCCTCCAGCTAGTTAAGCCGAGGGTGGCAATTGGTGGAAACCCCCCGGTGGTTTTTTATTGGCTCTCAGATTGAGGTTTGGAGTCCTAGTTATCACATGACAGGTTCCCCTCCAATCAGAGGCTCTTTTATTACGTACATTGAATTGATCGACCGTGATTGGTTGGGATAATGTGTATGTTTTCTATATATATAAATATATATATATGTGCAATGTGGGGGAGCAGTTAGATGCCCCTGTAGATGTCCCTGAGGATGAAACGCGTCAGTATAAGGTTCATCGCTCCCCACATTGCTTAACTTTTATGTGATCACTTTTTATCATTTGTATGTTGGTTTTAATAAACCCACTTGTTTTTTGAGCTACACCATTGGAGCACCCTCTCCTTTTTTCTCCACATACCATACATGCTGGGGTCAAAGCCAGC
This sequence comes from Rana muscosa, assembly GCA_029206835.1. Classification (NCBI taxonomy): domain Eukaryota; kingdom Metazoa; phylum Chordata; class Amphibia; order Anura; family Ranidae; genus Rana; species Rana muscosa. Next base: position 359,595,155 of record CM055118.1, on the reverse strand, counting down.
GTGACAACTCCATCCAGTGTTTCACCCTTCCAGTCCGGTTGGGTTACCATGAGGTCTATCTGGAGGTTTCCATTGGAGATCCTGGGCCCCTCTTACTGTTGTGGTTACAGTGTGGTCCGAGTGCTACGAGGTTGATTGGAAGTTTCCATCGGAGAGTTTGGGTCCTGGTTACCATCTGGGTTTATACCAATTCGGATATCTATGCTCATACGATCCATTGTCGCTGGCATATGGGTCCACCAGTTGCGGTAAGGGTACCCATTTCTATGTGTTTAGAGAAGATTCACTTCTGGGTATCCTTACACCAGTTTTTTACTTGAGGAACTTTACTTCCATGCTGTGGACTCACCATCCATATTATCTTTTAAGACTTGGCTATTGGATTAGATTCCTTTTTATATCACGTCAGACTGTCTACACTTTTTTCACTGAAGGATAATTGACACATCAGACTTTAAATTTGACTGTTTATCTTCACTGGTCATTTCAATTTTTGTTGTATATTTGTGCCCCTATTTCCACATAGAGTTTTAGCGCTACATTCCTTCCATCATTGCATTTTGAATATTTGTCACATTCATATGTAGCAGCTCTTCACACACAACCCCCCCTTGCACTTTTTCATTAGTAGCGTTTGCGCAATATTTTTCCATTTTTGCCATTTGCACTTTTTGTAACCAACTATTTAAATCAATATATGGACTACAGAGTTGTAAATAAGCAATATTGCGCTAAGTGCATATAAAGTGAATTAAATCATGTAAGTGACGCGGATGATCTGTGACCGACAGCAGCTCTCACAACAATGTACACTTCATAACAAAAATTAAAATCAAAACGTGTAGCGCTGTCAAACCATGACCTTAATGATTAAAGTGCCAAAAAACATCTAATATAATGCAATAAAGATAAAAATGTGAAACAATGAAAAAAGGGAAAGAAGAAAAATTATTATTATTATTATTAGTCCAATTGTCCCAATTACACATCCATAAAGTGAACTCAAAATGTGTGCTGATCCAATGTTCAATTTGTGAAGACACCCGGTGCTCCCCACAGGATAGACAGGGTAACTACAGTTAGGTCCATATATATTTGGACACAGGCACAATTTTCATACTTTTGGCTCTGTATGCCACCAGAACAAAATTAAAATAAAACAATCTAAATGAATTTGAAGTGCAGACTTTCAGCTTTAATTCAAGGGGCTGAACATAAATATCAAGTACAAATTTTAGGAACTGCAACCATTTTTATACACAGTCCCCCCATTTCCATGGGCTCAAATGTAATTGGCCAATGAATATAATCATAAATAAAATGTAAATTTTTTAATATTTTGTTGAGAATCCTTTACTGGCAATGACTGCCTGAACCCATGGACATTAATAAAGACTGGGTTTCCTCCTTTCTTATGCTTTTCCAGGATCTAACTGCAGCTGTCTTCAGTTGTCTTCAGTTGTTCTTTGTTTGTGGGTCTTTCTGCCTTTAGTTTTACCTTCAGCAAGTAAATTGCATGCTCAATTGGGTTGAGATCAGGTGATTGACTCGGCCATTGCAGAATATTCCACTTCTTTTCCTTCAAAAGCTCCTGAGTTTTTTTTGCGGTGTGTTTTGGATCATTGTCCATCTGTACCGTGAAGCGCCGTCCAATCAGCTTTGCTGTATTTGGCTAAATCTGGGCTGACAGTATATCTCTAAACATTGCAGAATTCATCCAGCTGCTTCTGTCTTCTGTCACATTATCAATAAACACCAATGACCCAGTGCCATGCATGCCCATGCCATCACACTGCAAGCTCCACCATGTTTTACAGATGACACTGTGTGCTTTGGATCATGAGCTGTTCTTGGCCTTCTACACACTTTTTTCTTCCCGTCATTCTGGTACAGATTAATCTTAGTTTCATCCATCCAAAGAATGCCTTTCCAGAACTGGTCTGGCTTTTTTAGATGTTTTTTGGCAAAGTCTAATCTGGCTTTTCTATTCTTCAGGCTTATGAATGGTTTGCACCTTGTGGTGAACCTTCTGTATTTGCTCTCATGAAGTCTTCTCCTGATTGTAGACTTTGACAATGATACACCCACCTCCTGAAGAGTGTCCTTCACTTGTCTGGGTGTTGTGAATGGGTTTTTCTTTATCATAGAGAGGATCCTGCCATCATCCACCACTGTTTTCCGTGGACGTTCAGGTCTTTTTATGTTGCTGAGCTCACCAGTGCGTTCTTCTTTCCTCAGAATGTACTAAACTGTTTATTTGGCCACTCCCAATGCTGCTGCTATCTCTCTGATGGATTTGTTTCATTTTTGAAACCTTACAATGACCTGTTTTACTTGCATGAACAGCTCCTTTGAATGCATGATGTAGGTTCACAGCAATAGATTCCAAATGCAAATACCACACTTAGAATCAACTCCAGACCTTTAACCTGCTTAATTGATGAAGAAATAATGAAATAGTAGCCCACACATGGCAATGAAACAGCTTTTGATTCAATTGTCCAATTACTTTTGGTCCTTTGAAAAAGGGGGGATGGCTATTCTTACGATCTGTAATTCCTAAACCCTTCCTCTGATTTGGAGGTACATACCCTCAAATTAAACCCTAGAGTGTTCACTTACAGCCCATAGACATTATATAACTATAGCTTGAATATGTTTTGGTAAATACCTGAAAAAAACAAAAATTGTGCCTGTGTCCATATATATATATATATACAGTATATATATATATATGGACCTAACTGTATATCTGCTTAACAGATGTTAAGACCCTCCAGGGTCCATCTGCGCATTAGTGAGCTTTCACCCCTCATTATGAGCTCATACGCATCCACTACCCATCCTGCTTAATTGGATTCCACAGGTGTATATTGTACAGTTATCATCAGTTAAGGAAACTGTAATCCAGGCTTGGCAGCTTTGAAAGGTCACAAGGTAATCATGTTCATCACATATCAAGTTGACAAGATGTTCTGTCATAAGACTACCTCCCACCACCTCTGATTACACCATTCCACAAACATGCCAGTGGTAACACCTCAAAGTGCATTATGGGGCGCTCCCTCCACGGCACTCTAATTTGCCTTGAGCGCCCCATATGTTTGGTTCATCTGTGTAAAAATGAACACCCGATGTTTGAGTCAAACTTACGTTTGATTTGAACATAAGGACCGTCCCAATTAAGAATACAGCATATGTAGACATTTTATTATTATTCAGGATTTATATAGCCCCAACAATTTCCGCAGTGCTTTACAACATGAGGGGAGACTGTTACAGTTACAATACAATTCAATGCAGGAGGAATCAGAGGGCCCTGCTCATTAGAGCTTACAATTTAAAAGGGAGGGTCAAGTGATAAGAAAAGTAATAACTGTGGGGGATGAGCTGACGGAGAAAGTGAAAATACGGTTGTTAGGTGGAAGTGGGATAGGCTTTTCTGATGGGAAGGGTTTTCAGGGATCGCCTAAAAGTGGACAGAGTAGGAGATAGTCAGGCAGATTGGGGCAGGGAGTTCCATAGGATGAGAGGGGCTCAGGAGAAATCCTAGAGGTGAGCATGGGAAAAGGTGACAAGAGGGCTAGAGAGCAGGAGGTCCTGAGAGGAATGAAGAGAACAGTTTGGTTGGAATTCTGAGACTAGGCTTGTTATGAAGCTGGGGGCAGAGTTGTGGATGGCTTTGTAAGATATTGTTAGTATTTTGGATTGAATTCATTGGGTGGCTGAAAGCCATTGGAGAAAGGGGTAGCATGCACTGAACAGTTGGTACGGTGGATGAGGAAAGTGTTTATCGCCTCTTCGTTAGTTCTATTTTTACTGGTTTCAGTACCTGCCTGACCGAACCACTGTCCTGAAATACTGAACAGTGTAAACTGGGGGGGGGGGGGGATTTCTAACATTAAACAATTTAGTCTGGAGCTGGGTGATGTTGTCCTGCCCCATCAGAGTCTGCTCCCATATGGGGTGACGCGGAGTGTAGGATGACACCTTTTGCTTGAGGCGTAGCATAACATAGCGGTGATTTAGTTATTTACCGATTGTTACATAGTCGTGACATAAGAATTCATACAAGTGTTTCCCTCGACATTGTCCATATGTATGACAGATGCTGTTTACCTTTTGCTTGTTTATCATGATAAAAGTCAATAAAAATGTTGAAACTAAAGATTCTCAACTTTAGTAAATCATCCTCATTGCTTACATATTGTGCTTATATAGGAAGTGACTTTGCATGTGGTGTCATGGGACTTCCTGTCAGTTAAAAGCCTAGGACAGAGCTTAGGCACATCACAGTCAAAAAAAAAAAAACTACAATTGTCCATTATATCATTGATCCTCAGATCCTAAAACTTGTAGATTTGGTATAACTTTTGTGTTTATAACTGTTAGTTAGTGTCATGGAAACCCTGTCAGGAACAGACGCCCTGGACTTCCTGGTTCCCGCCCCCGCAGGTGACGCCCGAAGGGCTATTTAAGCTCCTCACTTGCAGACAGTCCCTGCTGTCTGCTCTACAGCGTTTATCCCAAGTGACCTGATCTGCCTTGTTTACCTGTATCTGACCCGGCTTCCTGTGACCCTCCTGCTATCTGCCTGTACCTGACCATCGGCCTGTTTTCTGACTTCGGTATTGCCTGATCCTTTTGTGCCTCGCTGCCTGCCAGTTTACCCGACCCCGGCTTGTCTGACGATCCTGCCTGACCTTGGCTCTTGTTCACCTGCTGCTGCCTAGTGGTTCCAGTTTACCTGCTGTGCCTCCCGGTCCGGGTCATCTGCTGAGTTCCTGGTTCCTGTCTGCTCATCTGCTGGTTCCTGTCTGCTCATCTGCTGGTTCCTGTCTGCTCATCTGCTGGTTCCTGTTCACCTGCTGCTGCCTAGTGGTTCCAGTTTACCTGCTGTGCCTCCCGGTCCGGGTCATCTGCTGAGTTCCTGGTTCCTGTCTGCTCACCTGCTGGTTCCTGATCACCTGCGGTAGTTCTTGATCCTGCCAGGCACTCGTACCCCTTCCACCTCCATGCTTCCTGTTATACCACCAGGGGCCGCCGGTGGGAGCCATAAGGGAGGCCTCCCTCTGCTAACCGGGCTCGTCACCGTCAGGTACGTGACAGTAGCAGACAGCCATGTCTGAGCCCGAGCAGGGAGCCTCACCTATGGAGGAACTATGCCGACACCTGGTGGGACTGACCGAGGCCGTTAAGAGCCTCCAGCAAGGCTACACTCACCTGGAAGGACAAGTGCGGGCCCTCACCAACCCCGATGGAGCTCAAGGGGGTCTACGTGCCTCCACTTCTTCCGCCGGGGCAGGAGCTGCGCCCACGGTGGTCATGCTTCCCCCTGAACCCAGAGTCCCTACACCCGAAAGATTCTCCGGGGACCGGAGCAAGTTCAGGGCTTTCCGGAACTCTTGTGAGTTGTACTTTGCCTTACAGCCCCGCACCTTTTCCTTAGAAGCTACCAAGGTGGGCTTTGTAATTTCGCTGCTTTCCGGAGACCCACAGAACTGGGCCCACCGCCTGCTAGAACGCAAAGATGCGTCCTTGGACAGCCTTACACTTTTTTTTTACGCCATTGCCCAATTGTACGAGGACCCTCAGCTCTCGGTCACTGCAGAGAACGCCCTGCGGACCCTTCAGCAGGGACGCAGAGCAGCGGAAGATTATGTAGCTGAATTCAGGCGCTGGAGCGCAGACACCAGCTGGAATGACGCTGCCCTCCGTCACCAGTTTCGCATAGGCCTTTCTGACCCATTGAAGGATGAACTGGCTAGGGTAGGAATACCAGAAAATTTGAACCTACTGATCGATCTGACAATTCAGATCGACCGACGCCTGAGGGAACGGAGGGTTGAGAGGGCCACGGGCTTCACCCGGCCGACCTGGATGCTTCCCCGGGTCCCCAGTCATCCGCACCCAGCTTCTGCAGCACCCTTGACCCCCTCGTACGATGCTCCTGAACCCATGCAGCTTGGGGTCCTCCGCCCTTCCCTTACTCTGGAGGAACGCCAACGCCGACGCGCGCACAACCTGTGCCTGTACTGCGGGGAGCCCGGTCACTTCGTTAGGAACTGTCCCCTGAAGTTCCGTAAGGGCTTGTCAGTATTCCCTGCTGTGATCAACCCTCAGACTAAATCCTCCTCTCACTTCGCTCTTTCTATCTCCCTGCAGCTCCCAGGAAGGACCCTGCAAGTCGTCGCAATTATTGACTCTGGGGCTTGTAGTTGCTTCATGGACTCAACTTTTGCCCGTACTCAACTTATTCCTCTAACAACCAGCTTCTACGCGAAGCCATGGCAAGAACTCAGGAGTATAACAAGACGGTCTACGACAGGAGGAGACGGGGTGAATTAGCGCTGGCACCGGGCGACCAAGTATGGCTTTCCACCATCAATCTAAGATTGGCTTGCCCGTCCAAGAAATTGGGCCCCAAGTTTCTAGGGCCTTTTCCTATCAAAAGGAAAATCAACGAGGTGGCCTACGAGCTGGAGCTCCCCGACTCCCTGAGGGTCCACCCTGTTTTTCATGTTTCTCTATTGAAACCGTCAGTCTCCAACCCATTCCCAGGTCGGACCCCGACTCGCCCTGATCCCGTCATCATAGACGGGGAACAGGAATTCGAGGTAGAAGCTATTTTAGACGCACGAAGAAGAAATAGCCAGAGTCAATTTTTAATAAAATGGAAGGGTTACGGACCAGAGGAGAACTCCTGGGAACCCGAAGAGAACATTCACGCCAAAGACCTGATACAAGCCTTCAGGAGGTCTCACCCCGAGAAGTTTGCTCCTAGGGGCATCCGGAGGCTGCCCCTTGGGGGGGGGCAATGTCATGGAAACCCTGTCAGGAACAGACGCCCTGGACTTCCTGGTTCCCGCCCCCGCAGGTGACGCCCGAAGGGCTATTTAAACTCCTCACTTGCAGACAGTCCCTGCTGTCTGCTCTACAGCGTTTATCCCAAGTGACCTGATCTGCCTTGTTTACCTGTATCTGACCCGGCTTCCTGTGACCCTCCTGCTATCTGCCTGTACCTGACCATCGGCCTGTTTTCTGACTTCGGTATTGCCTGATCCTTTTGTGCCTCGCTGCCTGCCAGTTTACCCGACCCCGGCTTGTCTGACGATCCTGCCTGACCTTGGCTCTTGTTCACCTGCTGCTGCCTAGTGGTTCCAGTTTACCTGCTGTGCCTCCCGGTCCGGGTCATCTGCTGAGTTCCTGGTTCCTGTCTGCTCATCTGCTGGTTCCTGTCTGCTCATCTGCTGGTTCCTGTCTGCTCATCTGCTGGTTCCTGTTCACCTGCTGCTGCTTAGTGGTTCCAGTTTACCTGCTGTGCCTCCCGGTCCGGGTCATCTGCTGAGTTCCTGGTTCCTGTCTGCTCACCTGCTGGTTCCTGATCACCTGCGGTAGTTCTTGATCCTGCCAGGCACTCGTACCCCTTCCACCTCCGTGCTTCCTGTTATACCACCAGGGGCCGCCGGTGGGAGCCGTAAGGGAGGCCTCCCTCTGCTAACCGGGCTCGTCACCGTCAGGTACGTGACAGTTAGCAATTATGATCATGTGTGTCCTCACAAACCTGGCTGGTCTTATCCTGATGTTATAGCTGTTATCACAATCAGATGTTTTTTTCTGCATTTGTCTCAATGTAGGCAATAAATATCTCTTAATTAAAGTAAGATAGAAATATTTAGAAACATAGAAACATTGAAGATTTATGACAGTAAAAAGACCAAGTGGTTCATCAAGTCGTCCTCATTTTTTTTATTTGTACATATGCTTTTGCTTGATTTTTTTGTAACTTTGTTTTGTCTAAGTATCATATTTGAGCCCTTATCTTGTAAATCAACAGACATCTTCAATATATTTTTTTGGATAAATGTGTGGGTGGAGCCCAAATAATGCAAGAGTTGCATTGGGCAAAAAGAAGTTTCAGGGTAGAGTTTTTCATATTCATTTCTTCCTATTATAAACCTTGCTCCCACATGCTTCTTCCCCACAAGTGGCCCTACATTGTACATGAGAATATAAAGGGCCATGCCCACATCGTAGGAATAAAGAAGGGCTCTGGCCTCCCTTAACCTCCCTGGCGGTATGATTGTTTGAATGTCAATACGGTACATTGTTTTGCATGGAATTTTTTTTTTTTACATTGTAGGCCTGTAATTCTTAGGAATAACTTACTTAAATCTGTCCAAACAAGAGTCTAGTAGACATCCTTGGTATGATAAAGTTTAAAACACAAAATCATAAATTATAATATAACAAATAACTATAAATAATTCTAAAAAATAATAATAATAATAATAATAATAATATATTTTATTAAATAATGTAATCAAATCAAAAACACTGAAATGTGTCCAAACAGGGGTGCAATATTACTAGTCACTCTAATACTAGACACTGCAAATTGGTTTAGAAAAAAACCTGAGTATGAAAAATTTTGAAACATGGGACTCCACAAAGCCTGATGTCACAATCAGGACAATGGAAAGTGTCCCTCTACGTCAGAAGCGGTTTTAGACCAGCTAGAAGAAAGTGATAGTGAATTAGAATCACTTGCAGAATTGAGCGATAGCGATTAGTGGGGAAATTCATCATTAGACACCAAGAGTGACAACAGCGACAATTCTGCGACTGAGCCCAGTGATGTGCAAACGTTGTTCTCCATTGACTGTGGTATGGATCACACAGCGCTGAGCTCAGTCAAAGAATCATCACTGTCGTCACTTTCAGTGTCTGATGACGAATTTCCCCACAAATCACTATCGCTTAATTCTGCAAGTGTTTCTAATTGGGGATGGGCCGAACCCCCCCGGTTCGGTTCACACCAGAACATGTGAACAGGCAAAAAATTTGTGCGAACATGCGAACACCATTAAAGTCTATGGGACACGAACATGAAAATCAAAAGTGCTAATTTTAAAGGCTTATATACAAGTTATTGCCATAAAAAGTGTACTGCCCCAGGGGACATGCATCAATGCAAATTTTTTTTTCTTAAATGGCCATTTTTTCAGGAGCAGTAATTTTAATAATAAATATTCCTTTAAATATCGTGTCTGGGGGGTCCCCTTAGTCTGTCTGTAAAGTGGCGCATCTGTCTCATGTGATTTACTGTGCTGCAGCAAAATTACATTTCTAAAGGAAAAAATGGCATTTAAACTTGCTTGCGCTTGTAAAGTTTTGCCGGGTCCCGGCAATATAGATAAAAATATAGATAAAAATCTATGAAAAAATCAGCGTGAGTTCCCCCCCAGTCCATACTGGGCCCTTTGGGTCTGGTATGGATATTAAGGGAACTCTACGCCAAATTTAAAAAAAACAGCGTGGGGTCCCTCTAAAATCTATACCAGACCCTTTATGTCTGGTATGGATTTTAAGGGGAACTCCACATCAAAATGTAAAAACAAAATGGCGTGGGGTCCCCCCCAAAATCTATACCAGACCCTTTTCTGAGCAAGCAGCCTGGCAGGCCAGAAAAGGGGGGCGAGCAAGCGCCCCCCTCTTGAACCATACCAGGCCACATTCCCTTAACATGGGGAGTGTGCTTTGGGGTCCTTGTCCCCACAACCCTGGCCATTGGTTGTGGGTAGGGATGGGCCAAACACCCCCCGGTTTGGTTCGCATCCAGAACATGCGAACAGGCAAAAAATTTGTTCGAACAAGCGAATATCGTTAAAGTCTATGGGTCACGAACATGAAAAATCAAAAGTGCTAAGTTTAAATGTTAATATGCAAGTTATTGTCATAAAAAGTGTTTTGGGACCCGGGTCCTGCCCCAGGGGACATGTATCAATGAATAAAAGTTTTTTAAACTGACGTTTTTTTTGGGAGCAGTGATTTTAATAATACTTAAAGTAAAACAATAAAAGTGAAATATTCCTTTAAATTTCGTACCTGGGGGGTGTCTATAGTATGCCTGTAAAGTAGCACATGTTTTCCTGTGTTTCCTGTGTTTATAACAGTCTCTGCACAAAATTAAATTTCTAAAGGAAAAAAAGTCATTTAAAACTACTCGCGGCTGTAATGAATTTTCGGGTCCCGGCAATACGGACAAAAGTCATTGAAAAATTAAAAAAAAGGCCCTTCAGGTCTGGTATGGATATTAAGGGGAACCCTGTGCCAAATTTAAAAAAAAATGGCGTGGAGTTTCCCCCAAAAATTCATACCAGACCCTTCAGGTCTGGTATGGATTTTAAGGGGGAATCTCCACGCCAAAATAAAAAAAAATGGGGTTCCCCCAAAAATCCATACCAGACCCTTATCTGAGCACGCAACCTGGCAGGCTGCAGGAAAAGAGGGGGGATGAGAGGGCACCCCCCCTCCTGAACCGTATCAGGCCACGTGCCCTCAACATGGGGAGGATGTCCCCATGTTGATGGGAACAAGGGACTCATCCCTACAACCCTTGCCCGGTGGTTGTGGGGGTCTGCAGGCGGGGGGCTTATCGGAATCTGGAAGCCCCCTTTAACAAAGGGGACCCCCAGATCCTGGCCCCCCCATGTGAATTGGTAAGGGGTACATTGTACCCCTACCATTTCACAAAAAAAGTGTCAAAATGTTAAAGCGCCTTGAGGTGATTTAGTTCGCATTTGTAGCGCTATACAAGATACTCATTTATTCATTCATTCATTAAAAACTCTATGAGACGGCTTGGGACAAGTCCTTTATTAAAAATAAAAAATAAAAAATAAATAAGATATTCCAGAGATTTAATCCAATAAATCCATCCAGCGATGTAACACAGGTTTCCCGTTGCATCAGAGGGGGGCAGGGTCACCCGTACACGTCACTGGGAAACCCCGGCGTTTCCCCTTGCCAGAGGGGGGCGGGTCATGTGATGGGTGGCCCCGCCCTCAGCTACATAAGAGCTGTCAGGCTGGCGCCACTTCATTGGCTGGGTGCCTCCAGTGGAGACAGGATGTGTGTGTGTGTTCCTCGCTGGAGTCGCTGGAGATCATCCATCACTGGAGATCGAGAATTGGATTACATCGCTGGATGGATTCATTGGATTACATCGCTGGAATCTCTTTTTTTTTTTTTTTAATAAAGGACTTGTCCCAAGCCGTCTCCTGTGGTTTTTAACATTTTAGCACTTTTTTTTGTGAAATGGTAGGGCTACACCAATTCACATAGGGGGGGCGGGATCTGGGGGTCCCCTTTGTTAAAAGGGGCTTCCAGATTCCGATAAGCCCCTAGCCCACAGACCCTTGCACAGTGGTTGCGGGGATGAGGCCCTTGTCCCCATCAACATGGGGACATCCTCCCTATGTTGAGGGCATGTGGCCTGGTACGGTTCATGAGGGGGGTGCTCTCTTGTCCCCCCTCTTTTCCTGCAGCCTTCCAGGTTGCGTGCTCGGATAAGGGTCTGGTATGGATTTTTGGGGGAACCCCACGCCATTTTTTTTATTGTGGCACGGAGTTCCCCTTAAAATCTATACCAGACCTGAAGGGCCTGGTAATATAATTTTGGGGGACCTCCACGCAATTTTTTTTTAATGACTTTCAATTACTTTTATCTGTATTGCCGGGACCCGACAATTCATTATAGCCGCCAGTAGTTTTAAATGACTTTTTTTCCTTTAGAAATGTCATTTTGTGCAGAGACTGTTATAAACACGGGAAACATGCGCTACTTTACAGGCATACTATAGACACCCCCCAGGTACGAAATTTAAAGGAATATTTCACTTTTATTGTTTCACTTTAAGCATTATTAAAATCACTGCTCCCGAAAAAACTTCAGTTTTAAAACTTTTTTTTGCATTGATACATGTCCCCTGGGGCAGGACCCAGGTCCCCAAACACTTTTTATGACAATAACCTGCCTATTAACCTTTACAATTAGCACTTTAGATTTCTCCCATAGACTTTTAAAGGGTGTTCCGCGGCTTTTCGAATTTGCAGCAAACACCCCAAATTGTTCGCTGTTCGGCGAACGGGCGAACAGCCAATGTTCGAGTTGAACTTATGTTCGAATCGAACAGATAGCCAATCGTAGTTGTGGGGGTCTGCGGGCGGCCCCACCATGTGAATGGGTATGGGGTACATTATAACCCTACACATTCACCCAAAAAAGTGTCAAAAAGTAAAAACCACAATAAACAGTTTTTGACAATTCCTTTATTTTTTTTTAAAAAGTGTCCCGCAATGTACATCCATCATCATTCACGCCGCCCAACGGACCCGAAAAATTGAAAAAAACACGAAAATACTCCACCTCCATTGGAGGCGTCCCGCCAACTGCTGTCTTTTCGCTGTGACAGCTGTTATATAGGCAAGGGTGGGGGCCACCTGATGACTTAACCGAAGGATACTGCCCCCCCTGACGGCACATGACATCAGAAGGGGCGGGATCACTCGGTTACATCACCGGGTGACCCTGCCCTTGCCTATATAACAGCTATCCCAGCCAAGAGACAGCAGTCGGCGGGACTACTCCCATCGAGGCGGAGGTTTTTTTTTCTCGATTTTTCGAGTCCGTCGGGTGGCATGATTAAAGATAAATGGACATCGCTGGACACTTTTTTTCTGTTTTAATAAAGGAATTGTCAAAAACTGTTTATTGTGGTTTTTACTTTTTGACACATTTTTTGGTGAATGGGTAGTGGTACAATGTACCCCATACCCATTCACATAGGGGGGGGGTGGAATCTAGGGGCTTCCAGATTCCGATAAGCCCCCCACAACCACCAGGCCAGGGTTGTGGGGACGAGACCCTTGTCCCCATCAAAATGGGGATAAGGTGCTTTGGGGGGACCCCAAAGAAGGGCCTGGTATGGATTTTGGGGGATCCCATGGCGTTTTTTCTTTATTTTGGTGTGGAGTTCCCCTTAAAATCTATACCAGACCCAAAGGGCCTGGTATGGACTGGGGGGGAGAACCCATGCTGTTTGTTTTCTAAATTCTATCATAGGGTTCCCTCTTAACCACTTCACTACACTATAGTATATACTGTACACTGCCCTATATACCCTGCACTGTATTATATATGCTACACTGACTGCACTATATACTCTGAACTGCAGTATATATATACAATACAGACTACACTATATGCTCTGAACTGCAATTTACATGCTATACGGACTGTACTATATACTCTGCAGAAAAATTGGGCCTAATGCCCTATACACACGATCGTTTTTCATGCCGTTAAAAATGCCATTTTTAAAAATGGGCATTTAACCGATCATGTGTATGCTCCAGAGCATTTTTAATGGCGTGAAAAACGGCCATTAAAAATGTTGAACATGCTCTATTTTTTCACGTCAATTTTCATGTCGTTTTTTTTAACGACGTGAAAAACGATAGTGTGTATGCTTTAACGACGTGAAAAAAAACGCGCATGCTCAGAATAAAGTATGAGACGGGAGCGCTCGTTCTGGTAAAACTAGCGTTCGTAATGGAGATAGCACATTCGTCACGCAGTAACGGACTGAAAAGCACAAGGCTGAAAAGCATGAATCGTCGCTTAACAAACTTTACTAACATGAAGGGTGGCGCCATTCGAACGGAACTTCCCCTTTATAGTGCCGTCGTACGTGTTGTACGTCACTGCGCTTTGCTCGAGCGTTTTTTTTAATGATCGTGTGTACGCAAGACAGGCTTGAGAGGAAACATGAAAAAAAACGACGAGAAAAACGTTGGTTTAAAAAATGGCATGAAAAATTATCGTGTGTACGCGGCATTAGGTGTTGGTGGTGCCAGAACACTGTAACCCCTCACAGTTTATTTTTTTTTGGGCGCAGGAATGGGCCCTAATGTTAAATAGTATTTCAAAAATTTTAATTACATGCCCCAGTCAAACAGGTGCAGAAAAATTGGGCCTTGGGTGTTGGTGGTGCCTGAACACTGTAACTCATCCTCACAGTTACTCTTGTTGGGTGCAGGGATGGGCTCTGATATTAAATATTATTTAAAAAATTGTAATTACATGCCCCAGTCAAAGAGGTGCAGAAAAATTGGGTGTTTGTGGTGCCCTAAACCAAAATTATTGTTGGAAGCTAGCATCATCAAGTTTCAGGAGGAATAGGATAGGCAGCATAGGCAGTCTTCAAGGGATCCCAGATCCCTAGCAAATTCATTCAGTTACATCAGCATCAGGGGCTTGATAGCTGCTGATCCAGGACTGATTCATATTTATAAATGTGAGCTAATCAACGGAGCCTGTGGACAGGCACACTCTTTGATACATTACAAACCCTCCAGCAGCACTGAATGTCTGTCAAGAAAGTAAGCTAGATACAGGACAGGCTAGTAGCTCAATTGCATATTGAGCAAGTTCTGGCCAGTGGTCCATCCTCAAGACCCAGTAACACAGTGGATTCTCTGTTGGAAAGGTCTCCAAGTCTGCTCTTGTCCCTAGGTGTTCCTGCACCATATAATGCAGATGCTGGCGATTGTTGCTTGAACCTATCAGCCCTTGGTGCTGAGGACTGAAAAATTGTTTAAAGGCATCGGTCAGCCAGCCATCTTCTCGACCGCTCTTCCTCCGACCGAACAAAGCCTCATAAACAAGTTGTCCAGCACCAGGAACTGGTAACCTCCCAGGGTCTGGAAAGACGTTACACAAACTTTTCTTCAAGGCCTCCTGAAGATGTTTCATCCTCTGCTCCCTCTACGAAGGCAGGATGAGTTCTGCAACTTTACCCTTCTATCGTGGATCAAGAAGGGTTGCCAGCCAGTAATGATCCTCTACTTGATACCACGAATCACGAATCCTAGGGTCCTTTCGCAGGCTTTTCAGAATCAGGGAGCCCATGCAGTGTAAGTTTGCGGAGGCATGAGATTCTGAGTCCTCTGGGTCACTGAGGATGACATTGTCAGGCGCTACCTCCTCCTAACCACGTACAAATTCTTGGGTTTTTGGGTACTGAAAGATATCCCTTGAAGATTGCTGCATGTTATCCTCCACATCCATGCTGACAAAATCCTCCTCCTCCTCTTCTTCCTGTGTGTTTGGCGGCCCCGCGGGTATGCTATCTGCATAAAGGGGGCCTCAAGTGCACTGTCCATGATTCCATGAAGTGTACGCTCCAGCAGGAAGACTAGAGGGGCAGTGTCACTGATGCATGCATTGTCACTGCTCACCATCCTTGTAGCCTCCTCAAATGGTGACAGGTCAGTGCATGCATCATTAATCAGTAGCCACTGATGTGGCGAAAAGAAGTCAAGCTCCCCCTGAGCCTGTCCTGGTGCCATACTAATTTATGGCCCTCTGCTGTGTGTGCAGCCGCTGCAGCATTGTCAATGTTGAATTCCACCTGGTGTGCATGTCAGGAATGAGGCGTTTGTCAGCCAGCCGAGCACTGGCATTGTATGACCGCCGGAAATTGCCACAGACTTTTCTGGCCTGCCTCAGAAGTTCCTGTAAGCCTAGGTACCTGGTCAAGAAACGCTGCACCACTAAATTCAGGACGTGTGCCAAGCATGGAAAATGGGTCAAGTGTCCCTGTCGGAGGGCAGAGAGAAGGTTGGTGCCATTGTCGCATACAACAATTCCTGGCTCAAGCTGCCATGGCGTCAACCACCTCTGAGCCTGCCCCTGCAGAGCTGATAGAATCTCTGCACCAGTGTAGCTCCTGTCACCTAGGCAGACCAACTGAATCACCACATGGCATCTTTTAGCCTGACTGCTTGCATTGCCCCTTGAACGCTTAGAGAGCACTGCTGGTTTAGAGGACAATTCAGCATAAGAGGCCATAGAGGAAGAAGAAGAGAAGGGGGTGGAGCAGATAGATGTGGCAGAATCACCACCAGCTTTTTGGAGGCATGGTGGTGGAACAAGCTCCAACACTGAACCCTGTCTTGCATCCTTCCCAGCTGCCAGCAGAGTTACCCAGTGCGCCGTGAAGGAAAGGTAACGTCCCTGACTATGCGTGCTGGACCATGAGTCAGCGGTAATATGAACCTTTCTGCTGACTGCTCTGTCCAACGAGGCCAAAACATTGCCTTCCACATGACGGTAGAAAGCTGGAGTGGCCTTACATGAAAAAAAAACATTTGTTTTGGAACCTGCCACAGTGGTACAGCACATTCTACAAATTAATGAAATAGGGCAGAGTCTACCAGCTGAAAATGCAGCAGTTGCAGTGCTAGAAATTTGGCCAAGCTAGCATTTAAATGCTGAGCATGTGGATGGCTGGGACAGTATTTTTTTTTAAGGCTCAGCAACTGGGGTAGCAAAATTTGCCTGCTGATATCAACTGGTGGTGTACTTCTAGCAGATTGGCTGCAAGTACTTGTGGCAGCTATTGCTATACCTTTATTCCTCTCAGTGCAGGTTTTTGAGAGGACTGAAGGTATAGTAGGGGTTGAGATGACAGAGGAGGAGCAAGAAGTCAGCCTTTTTTTATTATGTGGGTCTTTCAGGTGCTGTTGCCAACGGACTGCATGGCAGGTTGTCACATGTCTTATTAAGCATGTGGTGCCCAAGCTGGTGCTGTTCTGGTCAGGCTTGATCCACTTCAGACATAGATTGCAGACAGCAACGGTGCGATTTACTGCACATGTGTCAAAAAAGCCATGACATTTTGGAAGTCAGTGGGGAGTCAGCAGCACCCTGCACCTGTGGAGCTCTGTGGTGTGATGCAATAGGGTGGCTGCTTTTAAGCTGGCCCCTGGAGGACATCCAGCCTCGTTGGAGTTGTGCCTCCTCCTCCTCCTCCTCACTTTCCTCCTCTCTTCTTTCAGGCACCCAAGTACAGTCAGTGACCTCATCATCCCCTCCCTCCTCATTACTGGAGCAAGCTTGGCAGTATGCTGCTGCTGGGGGAACATGACTGCTAGTTTCTTGTTCTTCTGTGGCACCCCCTCTCTCTAGGCTCACATTACTCCCTTCCTCAACCTGGGAACCAACATCGGAGTCTTCAAATTACTGCGCATCCTCCATCAGCATGTAACCGTCACTATGTTTGAATAATTATGGATACTCCTCCGTGCACGATGGTGGGGTTACGAGTAACCATGGTCAAGGAGCTGGTGGAAAAGGCCACTTTGGCAGCTGCGTTGGAAGGCAAACTAGTATGAGCCTGGGTGACAGAGGATGAGGATGATGAGGATGGCTTAGTTATCCTCTAATTTATCCACCAACTCTTCTGCATGTTGTGGCTCAATCACACGGCCAGCAGCAGAAAAAAAGGACAAGCGTGTCCCGCCTGCGGAGGATGCACCATGTCCGCCACCACCACTTTTCACTGTAGACACAGAGGCTGCTTGCCCTCTTTTAGTGGCCTGTGAGTGTCTGCCTCTCCTTGGTGGCCTTCCGGACATGATGGGGATTTTTTATTACACCACACTACACTGTATTATACTGTGTACACCACTTGAAGCGTATTAGAAACTGTACACACTGTATTATATACTGTGTACACCGCCTGCACTGTATTATATACTGTACACTGGCTGCACTGTACTATATGCTGTGTACACCGCCTGAAGTGTATTAGAAACTGTACACACTGTATTATATACTGTGTACACCTGCTGCACTGTATTATATGCTGTGTACACCGCCTGAAGTGTATTATATACTGTACACCACCGAGTGCACTGTATATATAGTCTACACTGAATGCAGAGTATATATATATATATATATATATATATATATATATATATATATATATATATATATATATATATATATATATACTAGACTGTGTATATACGTAAATATAACTGCCTAATCTAGCTCAAGTTACCTCTAGCTCTGTCCACTCCAGCACACTACATATGGCCACTGTATAAGCAGCCTCATATAGTGTGGGGCAGTCCGCCTTTGGCCAATCATGGCTCTTGCAGCAGAGCATGCTGTGATTGGCCAAAGCATGCAGGTCAGATGAATGCTTTAGCCAGTCATCAGACATCAATGCACTGTGATCTCACAGTGCATTGTGGGGCATTCCGCGGCACTCAAATTACCTGCGAACACCCTATAATGTTTGGTATTCGTCAAACAGGTGAACATGCGATGTTCAAGTCGAACTTACGTTTGACTCGAACATCGGGACCATCCCTAATTTTAATTCACTATTGCTGTTTTCTAGCTGGTCTAAAACCACTTTTGACGTAGATTTTTGGATGCCATGGACGTTTTCAGGCATAAAGAATGGTAAAAGTGCAGGCAGGGCACTGGACAAAGAACTAGAGACAAACTGAGGTGAAATGATTTGATACAGTAATGTAATCTACAGACTACAATGTATTGTGTGTGTTATGTTTTTTGTACTTTTTTTGAATTGAGTCCTCTGTCAACCACTAGCGTTTTAGTGCTAGAAGTAGCATCTGTAAAGTGCCTAAAAAATCGCCTCCCATTCATTTCAGTGTGCCTTTTCACACTGGGGAGGTGCACTTGCGGTACGTTAGGAAAAGTCCTGCAAGCAGCATCTTTGGGGCGGTTTGACCGTGCTGTATACAGTGCTCCCAAAACGCCATGCCCATTGAAATGAATGGGCAGTGATTCCAAAGCGCCTGAAAAGCGCTTCAGAAGCGCGGCAACATGGGCATTTTTAACCCCTTCTTTTGGGGTTAAAAGCACCCCGCTAGCGGCAGAAAGTGCCGATTAAACAGCGCTAAAGCGCCGCTAAAATGAGCGGCGCTTTAGCGCTAACACGGCCGTGGCGTCAGTGTGAAACGAGTCTTAGTTAAAATGGAACTTTATTCAGAAAATTAAGTCCTGCTAAATCACTTGAGGCTGGCCCCTTTTGCAGACAGGGCTGGGACAAGGGGTAGGCATAAGGAGTGGCTGCCCTGGGCACAGAGTGTATTCTAGGGGGGCACTGCAAGTTCCTTCTACTATAAAGCTTACTGGAGTAGTGACAGCGCTATCACTACTTCTGTCAGCACAGTGCTGGAAGCGGCAAGGAGAGTAGGAGAAAGCTGGTAGGAGGTGCAGGCTGTGCTCTCTCTCCCCTTCTCCTCATATGTTAAAGTGAGTGAATTATGCGCTATCCCAAGTGCTAAATAGAACGTGATGTGAATAAAAATGTATAATTGCTTAGTGCAGCGATCTTTAAGGAATTAAATACTAAATCCAGGAACAATATAAATAAAACAGAAAAAAATGTGCAAAAAACTAAATAAGTGATGAATGACCAAAAAAACTGTGAACAATTCACATATATGACCAATGATGCAATGCCATTGGTGGCAACTCGTGATAGCAAAGTGAATTAACCTGTGTCACCAGAGAGTATTTATGTGAAATAAAATTGATTCATATGGTGAACCCAGTGTCCAAAATTATCATAATTGTCATAATGAATGGATACAAACATCATGAAATCATACTAAAACATGGGAAATTATTATAGTATAAAGTCCATGGACAACATGTAAATACAAAACTTGTAGATAAAGAGCTGCAATCACAAAAAGAGTCCCAAAGGGCACAAACTTTAGGGGAACCGGCACACTCTGTATTGGTATCGTGTTCACCTATGACACTCGCAGATCAGAAATGACATATAAATCCATAGGCTCGGAGAAAAAAGCAGCCAGATGGCCTCTTACCAGAAATAAAGGACTCCTATTACGGGAGTCAGTCTCGCATATAGGTCTGAAGATATCAGCTGTGGACTTAGGCTCTCCGGTCGGCTGCACACACATCTCCGTGGGTCTCTCCTCGGATCAATGGGCTGTTTCCCGGGTGCACAAAATCAGACTTCCTCTCCGTTCAGCTACTCATACACTTTCATAGGATGTTTATCAAAAAGCTGAATGAATGAAGCCGATTCCTGGTATTCAGCTCAATAGTCCCGTTTTAGTAAGGTGCAGTTAAAAATAAAAAGAGAAAAAAGAGAGGGGAACTTCATGTGCAGTAAAATTATGGTATTTTATTCCCAAAAAAGCTATTTCCAAGCACATAAAAACAAAGATCATGAGCATACACACAGCTGCAAAGGTTCAGATTGCCTGCTGGTACATGGTGACGTCACAGAAATCTCTCCTACCGACGCGTTTCCCTGTAAGAAGCATTGACTGGGAATGGAGATATCCGGGACGTCAGCCACCACATACTTTTATACTTAGCAGGAGTGGCACCGGAAAGACAGAATGTTTACAGTCCTCAGTCAGTGTCACACAAATCAAACAATATATAATACAATACTTGGTACACTTATTGTGCAGATCTAACTAAGCTATCCCTAGCTTGTTAACCGGCTAGGTATTAAACCTAATACTGTGAAAAACAGTTAAAATCAACACATAAATAAAATTAATTAATAAATTGATAACTTCTCATTTGTATCATTATTAAAAACATATATGTTTCTTCAGCATTCAGAAAAAAAATAAGTATTGCTAAAAAACAATAACACAGTCCCCAGTCCCTAGACGTTACCAACTTTATTATTCCAGCAACACTCGAAACCCTCGGGAGGTGGGTGTTTTCTTCCAATGATTGAGTACTATTATAATAATCAAAGGATGAGTTAACTCGCTAATAGAAATAAATCCACTAATCTAAAAAAGACCCTCCCACATAGTTACAGCAATGAAAAAGGCTTTTAAAACCCGTGCTCCGACAGGATAGGGATCCAATATTAGTTAGAACTCCCATACATATAGGCATGTGTGGAAAAGGTGGCTGATCCCGCTCAAAAGCCCCTAATGCCCTTTAACAATAACAAAAGTGGATATTCCAACCTATTGCGATCCCCAATAAATATATATACCACTATAATACTCAGAATAAATAAAAAAATATATAGATGGGACTTAACTGCTATAAATCCTGCAGTCAATATCCAATTTTAATAATCCAGGAATGGAATGGCTCCCTTGTGGAAATAAATCTATCTATCTAAAAAAAATGGGAAAAATGCGAAAATGTAGGACCTTCCCAGATAGTTACAGCCATACAAGGCTGTTACAACACCTGCTCCAGCGGCACGGGAATCCTTGTTAATAAGGACTCCCATACATATAGGCATGTGTAAAAAAGGTGACTGATCCCGCTCAGCAGCCCCTAATGGCAGGATCAATACCTCTTATCACTAGCAAAAGTGGATAATTCGCCTTATTATGATATTATATATATATATATTCCACTGTGATACTCAGAATGGGATTGAAAAATAATATCATTCTCCCATAAAGCCATAAATAAATTGGCTAAACTGGGGGAAAATTTAGCCCCCCTTGCGACGCCTGTGGATTGCAAGTAAAATTCTCCCCCAAATAAAAAATAATTGTGTTCTATTGCAAATCCTAAAAGTTTCAATATGTCATCAATATGTCATCCTTTAATGTTTTTTTAACTGTTGGATCTTTATTTAAAAAGTACCTAGCTGCTATGTACCCAATCTCATGGGGAATAATTGTATAATGAGAGGAAACATCTGCTGTAACAAGCAAGACTTTACTCTCTATATCCATGGCAGAAATGTCATTAATAATTTTTCGGGAGTATTTTAGAAATGCAATAGTATTGATAACCAGGGGCTGCAGGAAATGATCTATAAATTTTCCTATGCGGGATGTTATTGAGTCAATCCCACTTACTATGTGACTGCCCGGTGGTTTAAGGGGATTCTTGTGCACTTTTGGTAGGTAGTAAATAATGGGAAACTTCGGAGCCAAGGGAATAAAAATGATTTTTCTTTTTTATTTATTAAAGAGGTTGTAAAAGTACACGTGTTTTCACCCTAATGCATCTTATGCATTAAGCTGAAAAAATATCCGACAATACCGGCCCTCCCAGCCCCCCATTTTACTTACCTGAGCCCGTTCACCTGCTGCGCTCCCCCCCAACGTCCTCTTCGCCACTCAGCCTGGCCGTTGATTGGCTAGAGTGGATTGAAAGCAGCACAGCCATTGGCTCGCGCTGCTGTCAATCACATCCAATGGTGTGGTGCAGCGGGGGGCGGGGCCGAGTGATACAGTGAGTGGCTATAGCCACCGGCTGTATCACGGGAGCATGCCCGCAAGACCTAACCCCCATGCTCGCTCGCTCGCATGAAGGTGGTTAATTCTTGCGGGGAGGAGCCGAGACAGCCGCAGAGGGACCCCAGAAGACCAGGTTCGGGGCCACTCTGTGCAAATCGAGCTGCACAGTGGAGGTAAGTATAACATGTTTGTTATTTTAAAAAAATACTAAATTGTTCAATATTTTTTTTATATTGGTCGGTGGGGTCTTTTTGAAGGATTTTGTATGTGTTTCTATCTGCTAGTAGATTTTTCATTTCCTCCAGATAACCTTCCTTCTTTAATAAGACAGTTCCTCCCCCTTATCCGCTGGGCGGATAATTCGATCCCTTCTGTCACAAAGGGACTTAATACCCACAATTTTTAAAGGTCACCTTTCGCAGATCCTGTAAATCTAGGTCCTTAAAAACCTTTATATTAGGAGCCTGTTTTCCTGGAGGATTAAATGTTGAAGCATTCCTTAGGCCTGTTCCTGGGGGTTTAGTTCAGTTTGCGGTATTTTTAGGTATAGTAAGGAAATGCCTTTTAATACTTAGTTAACTTGCAAATTTTTGAACATCAATAAATGTCTGAATTTTTTTTATTGATTTTTGTGGAACAAACTTCAGGGCTTTATTTAGTGTAATTTTCTCTGCCTGTGTAAGTGCCGATCCACTAAGATTGAAGATACCTTCACAGGTTATCTCTTTCTCTTTTTGGGAATGGCTCCGCTTCCCTCCCCTACATCCTCTTTTTTTTTTTACCTTTCCCTAAAAATTTTCAGCTTTGGTTTGTAAAGGGACTATATTTTGTGATCCAATGGGACGTCTCCCATTGTCTTGCTGTGATCTATAGTCCATTTCCCTGTATGAAAAAGATGCATCCTGATTTTCTGAATATCTCTGCAGTGGATTAAAACGATTCTCTATTTCAACATCATAATCATATGCTGCTCTTGGGGAATCTTGATAATCATTATACTGCCCCCTATATGGTTTACTTTGTGTGTAACCCTCATAGTTCTCAGTATAATCCCTTTGGGGCTGTCTTCCTTTATGGTATTGATACTCACGATTATCATACTGTGGATAGAATCTTCTATTCTGATTATATTGCTGTGGTCTTTCCCAGTTTTTGGAATAAGTTCTAGATTGGGGATATGTATTGTTGTGGAATTCCTAGGCTGTTGTTTACAGAGCACACAGCCCATAATTTCTGTGCTATCTAAGCACACACTTTAGATTCATCTTTTTGCAATAATGCTATCTGTAGCCTAAGTTTGCTAAGATCCACTCACCGTTCATCCCATCACTCATTCAAGAAAGGCAGCACCAACACAGCTTATCTTCTCATCTCCAGCATCCCAGCATGACTGACTAGCCGACGCCTAATCATAGGCTTTTATTAAACTCAAAAGATCTCACACAGGAGGTGATTGGCTGCAGCAACCAATCTCCTCCCCCATGGGCGGGGACCTCACAGGATGTTCCTTCCTCACAGGAAAATGACCATACAAGGAAAATGGCAATACCTGGACATTCCTTCCAACAGGAGATGTCATACATGAATCCCACTCAAGAAATATAGTTTAAAGGATTCAATACAATAATACATACAATGAATACAATAACGTATGCTGGCTAAAGTTACCGTTGATAGGAATTCTTATTCTGTGCTCTTCCATAGAATAACGCATATTAAGATTATACTATTATTGAATGGGGGAGGGAGGCTATCTGCAGACGCACGCTACGAATCCCAATCAATGTTGATCAGACACAGCAGAGACAAGAGCGCGCATCCGCCTATAACCAATGATGTCGTTGCAGAGTGAGCATATCCCCTCCCTAACGATCGTCCATGCTAATGCACAGAGGGCCCCCGTCGGTGGACATATCCGCACCCCGCAAACATCACACTCCAACCTCAAGACGTTTTCCCCTATCAGACGGGATTCAACCAGCCTCAGACTACCCCAATCAGCTCTTTTAGAGCGGGTTGCGGAAGTACTAACACTGGGTGACACTATGACAATACAGTCCTCCCTTTTTTGTCATATGCACCCCATGTGTCCCTCGATGAGAGTTGATCTGCTTCTTACACCTGTAAATGAATCAGTCCTTAGTCCATAAAAAGGAAAACACGGCTTGACATTTAGACTCTACTCTTCAGGGGCATGACTTATAAAGGAGGACACGACATGGTGAGCTGTAGTAATCGCCGATCCGTCTGTGATCCTCTGTGTCTTGTATGTGGGTCCGGCTTCGGGGCGTCTCATCAAGGAAACTCTGGTCACGTGTCAAATCAGGCAACAGGAGCACCTCGTCACGACATAGAAAGAATAGAAATAAAATGACATGAGTATATATATTCCCACTTCCTTTATCCACGATCCGCTGTAAAATAAAAATTAGATCCCCAAAGATTCCCAGACCCTTAAAATAGACTCCCAACCTTCACTTAGCTACAGCTCTGGCTCCAACAATTACATGAAGAACCCTATCCTTAACGGATGAGAATTGTTCAATCGTATCCCAAGCCCGAGCCCCCCCACATGCAGGACACCATGCCCAGACCTGGTCGGGGTTGGTGAACAAATCTCTTCTAGCTGTCCCTGCCATTCTTAATTTCCTGCGCCATCAGATCCTCGCGATCGGCCAAGAGATAAGGTGATGGGACAGCTTCACCATCACGCATGAACCTCTTGCTTTGGGGGAATTACCTTTATAAGCTGCAGATCCACATAAACACCAAACTAAAGTTCAAACACACTTGTGGCCTACCTAGATACCCAAACCGACAAGAGGCAGAGCCATTAAAACTAAAACCAATTTTACCCTCTAAAAATGCATCGTTAGATTCCATTGACAAGTGTCTGTTTGGAGTCTTCACTGGTTTGTCAAAACTCCTCATACCCATAATAACATCATAAATGGCATGTACCACTGTCATCTCTGGGGACTAAAACTCGGTGAAGACTCAGAACAGACCATCGGTCCTGTTCGCTTTCTGAGCTAGTCAGGACATACACTTTATATAATAACTTGGGATGCTTTTCATCGTTACCCTTGCTAAAATTTACTAAACAACAAAAATATAAATAAACAAAGATACTCCTCATTCTTTGGTGTGGTTGAGCCGCTTCTTGCAGTGGCTGGCGTGGTCTCATCCCTCAAGCTTCTTTACAACGACCCAGTCACCTGGTTGGAAAGAATGTAAACTGATTATTAAATCAGGGTCCAGGAGAGACTCGTGAAAACCTTTTGGTGGATATTTTGAAGTTCATGTCACAAAGATCGCACCTCCCCCATCAGCCGAGAATATAAGTGACAGCTAATGAGGAGAGTACAACTATGGTTTTGATTGACCTCCAAACAACCCTCATATGACAATAACCCAGACATCGGGACTGTGGTCACTGCATAACCTGTGCGTGGCTTACAATACCTGGAGCCATTGACAAGGTTCTTAGCCTCTGGGATGGGAACCTACTTCACCAGACTGCTGCTCGCCGATTCAAATTCTATCAAAGAAAGACAGTCTTGGCACAAACTTGGTTAGAATTACAGAAGTTATTATTAGTTTGAAAAAAAACTGTCACTCTAACATTTATCACTTCTCCACCCTTTTCTTCCTCATTACAGACTGAAGGAAGAAATGTGTGGTGCAGGAAAAAAGAAACAATGAAATAACCTATGATACTTTTACCTCCCTTAGACTCGTATTTATCCATATGTACCGCTGTCTACATACACCTGTTCTCTGTGTACAAACTCCTTGGACCTGAAAAATACTTATAAGCAGAATCATTACTCTATCCTTCATATTTAACCTGCAAAGAATGGTAAAGCAATAATGACATTCCTGTACATTGGTAAATTGTCAATGACATTCTTTCAAAACCGATTCAAACAAAACCCTCTGTAACCCTTACTTTTCCCGTTCCTACAAAAATACAACAGCCGCGACGCACCGAAGGATCGCCGCGGTAAGTTCGAACATATTCACGTTACTACATACAAACATTCAGATACAAACATGGGGAGATACTTCCCAGTTTCCAAATCCACAAATGAAAAAACAAAAACAGCCAGAATTCTCCCTTTACTCTTTCAGCAATTGAAAAAAATATAATGGGAAAAAAACATGAGAGCAGCTCGAGAACCTTCCATGGACCAGCCATACAAAGTTCAAACAAACGGGCATGAGCCACCGTTCCTCATCATTACAGATTTCTGAAGCCGCAGCTCAACTACATCCATTCCAGAGGGATACCCAAAATAGTATCCTTGGACCACCTATGTTAATCTTTTTGGGGTTCAAAGGCCTTTGCCCCAAAACTAGGCTTCGTGCACTGTGTGACTGTCTGACTATGGGAAGCCTCCATTCCTTCCCTTTGCACAGACCTCCTTGCGTCCATGGCGATTCGAATCGGCTTATCGTCTTAAACCTGCGTCCAGGTTAAACCATTGCACCCATTTCGGAGATCACCGCCCGGTGTCTTCTTATACGGTGAATTGCAGAACTACAACCACTATATGGTCAAGTCCTCCAACTAGAAACCCTAACCGAGGCGTCAACTCTATGGCTTGTTGTCCCAACACTTTTGGAACTACAGAACAACCACAGATCAACCCCCGAATTAGGCCTCTACCCCTCACAGTGCATGCATACACAAGCATTTTCCGCTATACACCCATACACTGCGTTGTCAGACTAAACCACACAGAACACTTACGCCAGTTTACCACCTGCAGAACAATGTGGCTTCTCTCTGTATCTAGATGATAAAATAATGGTGATGCCCCCTGTTTGCTCTCTACCCAAAACTGTATTACAGTACAAAACTGGAACAAAATATAAAAAAAGACTTTTAAACGCCAAAATGCTTTCCTTTTTCTTTCCAAGCACATATCTCATTCAGACAACCCCAAACTCCTCCCACCAACTTTCTGCTGATATATAAATGCTGAAAAGAAACTTCCGGTTATGCTCAGCTACTTAAAAAAAAAAAACTGGTTTATTTACATATCAATTGTTCAGGAAGAGGGAGGGGGAGGGGAGGCCTTAGCCTTAATCGCCTTGTCTATTAAGACTCCAAAAAATTCATGGCTACACATTATATATATTTCAACCATTTAAAACCTTGTCAAGGAAATGATGGAGTAAACCCCCCTTTGCAAATGGGAGGGAATCCCCCCTGACCCACATTCCCTGGAAGTCAGACCATAAGTTGGGACTCAAAATACAAACTCCTGCCAAGAGATGGCTATACAGTACAAGTTCCAAAAAATGAATTGCCCTCTGGGAAACTCCCAAATATTTAAACATAAAAACACATTGTACAAAAACTCTGTTAGTCTTACAATCTATCAAAATTCAGTGTAAAGTGAAGTTTTTTCTTAAAACCAAAATCCAAAACCCCAAACCCCTGCTCATATACTGCTAAGTCAGCCGATCCCGCAATAGCCCACACTCACCCAAATGAAAACAGAGAAATCCCCAACCTAACATCATGTGCATGGAGTTTGCATGTCCTCCCTGTGTCTGCGTTGGCCTCCCTCCACACTCCAAATGCTGGTAGGTCAGCCAGATCCCATCCACAAATAGGCCCCAGCATGTGCGTGTGTCCGTAAGCGCGTCGTGGCCCCTCGGGGTAAGACCGCGCTATTTCAAGATACCACTCAACTCAAAAGGCGATGCTTAGAAAAACAATTGAAACCAGCGAATTCATTAAACAAAAACCAGTCTCTCAGTATGTCCCCCTGGTGTCTCACTACTCTTCCCAGCAGTGCACAGGTCAAACTGTAAACGCATAAAACATAAGAAAACTGCGCTGATCAACAAATGCCAATACAGCATATTCAGGAGCCGTGTTTGCTAAACTGGAACTTCCTATCTCAAACTGTAAACGTCTCTCAAAATGGCCGACAAGCCAGGACAGCAAAATGGTGGATGAAAACCGCACACCTCATGGACAACAATGGCGCCATTAACGCATGCAATTTTTCCCGCCAAAACCAGCATGGGACGTCACCATGAACACCACATTGGTTCCCCTACACAAAGAAAAACACAAATGGCCTCTACCAGGTTCCAACGCAGAAAAGATCGCACTATATTCGCACCAAACATCAAAATCTGCCCCAAAGGCTGAGAAATTCCACCAGCGAAATAGCAGACG
The DNA here is from genome assembly GCA_029206835.1 of Rana muscosa. Classification (NCBI taxonomy): domain Eukaryota; kingdom Metazoa; phylum Chordata; class Amphibia; order Anura; family Ranidae; genus Rana; species Rana muscosa. The sequence goes on along the minus strand of CM055118.1, from coordinate 359,567,068 downwards.
AATGCCACATGGTATAGTGCCCAAAAGAAAGGTGGCTGCACCTTCCCATATAGGATACCCACAGGCTAAGGAAAAACTGTGCCTCAAAATGGCAGACAAACCTGCAAGGCTAACAAAAACCAAGAATGGCGCCATTACTTTTTCCTGCCAAAACCAGCATCTCTTTAAAAGAAAATCAAAAATGTTTTTCTCCACAAAGACAGACTACACAATTGAGATTTTTCTAAATGATCAACAAAATCCACTGAAAAAGGTGTCAGCTACACTCTACAAGGACCACATGTGTAAAGGCTGGCCGCAGGCTAGCCTGTATTTGTGGGAGGAGGCTGAGAGCACTATTTATAGCCTCCTCCCTTGCCAGGTCCTGCGTCAGCGTCGTTCTGGGTTATTGCTGTCGTCACTTCCAGGTTTCAGGGCGTCCGCGTCACTTCCGTTTTTTCCTGCAGCAGAGCGGCAGCGTGGTTCCCCGGCAGGAGGCTCCTCGTCACCCCATCTCCCGGGGCTCGCGGTGCGGGTAGGGGGGCGGTAGGCTCTGACAAGGGGGCCCGGTTTGATAGCAGTCGGCAGGCACCAGCTATCCGCCCGCCCGCCGCGGTATGCCTTTTTGGGGGGGGGGGAGCCTTGCTGTGAGCGGCGCTCGGTATAGCCGCTGTAGCTGGGGGTAGGGAGACGCGTGCTGGTCACTCACCTCCCGGCATTTGCATGGGGGACTCCCTCTCTCCGGATGTCATGGGGCGTCTTGTGAGCAGACGCCCGCACGCTTCCCGGTTCCCATGGCGGGCTTCCATCATGTGCCAGTGTCAGCTCTCTCTCCGGATGTCATGGGGCGTCTTGCTTCCCGGTTCCCGTGGCGGGCTTCGTTGGAGCAGGGGGGGGCTTCCATTGCTGGCGCATGTCGGCGTCCATGTGGGGGGAGGGGGGTTGTCCAGCTTCCTTCTCCTGTGCCTTGGTGGATCAGGCAGGGGGGCCGCCGCAGGCTTCGCCAGCTCCTTCTTCCGCACCGCCCGCCCGTCCTCCATTGCCCGTGCAGCGTGGGGGGGGCACATTCCACCCACTCATCTTCCTCTCGTTTCTCACCGGCTGCATCGCAGGGCCGGCCACTCGCCCACCACTCCTCCTCCTGGGCTCACGCTGTCCATCCATCCACTCCTCCCGGGCCATGCTGGGGGGAGGAGGGGGGCTGTCCTATTTTCCGGGGTCACGCTGGCTGCATGTGGGGGGGGCTGGCCATTCACGGGTCTAGCTGGCAGCTGGGGGGGGGGCTGGCCATTCACGGGTCTAGCTGGCAGCTGGGGAGGGGGGGGCTGGCCATTCACGGATCTAGCTGGGGTTGCTGACCATTCACGGGTCTCGCTGGCAGCTAGGGGGGGGGCGTCCGCCTGTCTTTCAGGGGTCCGCCCCCCGCATCTCCATGTGTCACACAGGCAGGATTTCTTGTGACACATGCTGTTGCGGTAGGTATTCTGTTTGCGTTTATTCAGTGTCTCTGCGTTTGGGCCTGCTCCGGGCTCCATGCAGAGGGGAGGGAGGGGGGGCGTTCGCCCGTTCACTTTCTCGGTCTCCACGCTCACCAGGAGGAGGGGGGGTCGCGCACCGTCGGTTCTCATCCCGGCTTTGGGGAGGGCGGGGGGGTCTCTGCACGCCTCTCTTCCTTCACCTGCTTCATGGGGGGTGGGGGGGGGGCAGCCGGCCCTTCCATCCGTTCTTCCATCCATCCCTTTTCTCCCGAGCCTTGCTGGTGTCGGGGGGGGTCTCCATTTCCACTCCTCCCGGACCACGCTAGCAGCGTGCGGGGGGGGGGATTGGGTCACCATCTTTTCTCCGTGGTCACGCCAGCGGTGTGGGGGGGGGGCTGTCCGCCCATCAGCAACGCTGGCAGTATTTCTTGCGTTGCATGCTGGTCATAGGTTCAGCGTTTGCAGTGTCAGTGTTTCGGTCTTCACGTTTATGTATCAGGCGTTTTTGTCGTCATGTCTTAGCGTTCATGTCTGCCCCAGGTTTTTCTGTCATTTCTTTGCCTCAGCTTCAGGCTCAGCGTTTCTGGCATAGCGTTTTCCCAGTGTCTCTGCGTTTCTCATTGTCTCTGCGTTTCTCATTGTCTCTGCGTTTCTCATTGTCTCTGCGTTTTCACGGTGTCTCTGCGTTTCAGCAGTGTCTATGCGTTTCAGCAGTGGCTCTGCGTTTCAGCAGTATCCTGCGTTAGGCAACAGGCGGTGTCTTGGGCGTTCTGGCCCGGCTGTTGCGTTTTCTGTCTCAATGTTTCTGTCAGTACTTCTGGCTCAGCCTCAGCATTTGGCTGCCCCAGGATTCTGTCGTCACGTTTCAGTCTCAGCTTTCTGGCCCAGGTTTCTGGCCCAGGTTTCTGTCGTGGCCTTTTCTGTCATAGTGTTTTCTGCCCAGGATTTCTGCCTCAGCGTTTCAGGCTCAGCTTTTCTCGCGTAGCATTTCTGCCCCAGGGTTCTGGCATTTCATTTCTGCCTCAGCTTTCAGTCTCAGCGTTTCTGTCATGGAGGGTCGGCCCCAGGTTCTGTCATTACTTCTTTCAGTCACGTTCTTCATTGCGTTCTGCCCCTGGTTGCGGCCTTTACATTTTCAGTCACGTTCTGTCATAGCATTCTGCCCCAGGTTTCTGTTGTTACTTTTTCAGTCACGTTCTGTCATGGTTTCTGTCAGTGCATTTGTTTTTGCAGTCACGTTCTGCCTTAGCGTTCTGCCCCAGGTTTCTGTCGTTGCGTTTCTCAGTCGTTCTGTCAAAGCATTCTGCCCAGGTTTCCGTCATTACTTTTCAGTCACGTTCTGTCATAGCGTTCTGTCCCAGGTTTCTGTCATTACATTTTCAGTCACATTCTGTCTTAGCATTCTGCCCAAGTTTTCTGTCAGTACATTTTTCAGTCTTGTTCTGTCCCAGGTTTCTGTCATTACATTTTTTCAGTCAGGTTCTGTCATAGCATGCTGCCCAGGTTTCCGGCATTACATTTTTCAGTCACGGTCTGTCATAGCGTTCTGTCCCAGGTTTCTGTCATTACATTTTCAGTCACATTCTGTCATAACATTCTGCCCAGGTTTCTGTCAGTACATTTTCCAGTCATGTTCTGTCATGGCGTTCTGCCCCAGGTTTCTGTCATTACATTTTTCAGTCACGTTCTGTCATAGCATTTCCGCCCCAGGTTTCTGTCATTACTTTTCAGTCATGTTCGGTCGTAGCATTCTGGCCCAGGTTTCTGTCATTGGATTTCAGTCTCAGCATTCTGTTGTAGCGTTTCTGTCATAGTGGTTCTACCCCAGGGGTTTTTCTGGCATTGCATTTGTCTGCCTCAGCGGTGCAGTCTCATCGTTGTCATGCATCTTGCCCCAGGCTTCTGTTTTTTGCTTTGCCGCAACGTTTCAGTCTTAGCGTGCTGCTTCAGGTTTCCTGTCATTGTATTTCTGCCTCAGCCTTCAGGCTCTGCGTTCAGCCTCTGCATTTCTCTTGTACATTTTCTGTCCTAGGTTTTCCTGTCTTGGCACATCGGCCTCAGCATGTTCACGAGTTCTGTCAGCGTTTCTGCCCCACGATTTCTGTTGTTGCATTACGGCCCCACGAGTTCCGTCATTGCGTTAGTCTCAGTGTTCTGCCCCAGGGTTCCGTCATAGCGTTGCTGCCCCCACGTTTCATGTCTGGCGTTCCGGCCCGCGATTTCCTGTCATAGTGTTTGTCAGCATTGTCTTTGTGGTTACCATGTCTCATCGTCATTGTCATGTTACAACCTGTGTTGTTTAGCTAGTGTTCACATTTCGGGATCTGTCACGTCTACAGATCCATACGGGTTGAGGTTTTGTTTTTAATGATTGGAGACCACAATCTTCTCGCCCGTATACCACACTTCATACGATGTACGTTCATTTATTACACCTGTACGTTACCCACCACGGTCTGTGGGTGCACTAGCCCTGAGTGTTCAGTTCTACTGCCTGTCTGCGCTGCAGGCTACTCGGGCTCACATCTCACATTAGGGTGGGGGGGGGGGGCTGTTATCATGTTCGTCACGCGCAGTGGTCTTGTCCTTGGTCATGCTCGTTCTTAGGTAGTCACGGGGGGGGGCGTTCGTTGTGTTTTTGTGTCTGGTTCTGTTGTCATGTCAGTTTGTGTCCTTGGGTGGGCTTGCTGCCCATCTCTGTTGGATTAGTTCATGTGCATCCCTTCAACTGCAGGGTGCTTGGTCTGGTTTCTTTGACTTCATTCCTTAGGGGGGGGCGGGCGGACCTCCTTAGTTACCTAGTGGCGGGTTCCTGTTGCATTGGTTCTTTGGGCTGCTTTTCCTGCTAGTTTCCGTTAGGTGCTCGTCCGTGGTCTGGCGGTCCAGCACTTGCTCTACTCGTGGGAGGGTTGGATTGGCTTCCACGCTGACGTCAACTGTCTTGCACTCGTTCCATCAGTCCTGCTGTTGATAAGGTGGGACTTGTGCATTCAGGACTCATGTTTGGGTCATGCTTCTGCCTAGGTTCTGCCGGCCGAGTCCGTCAGGTGGGATCGGTGTTTCTGTGTGTCTGGCTTTTCCATGTGCAGCGATGTTGGTTGCCTCAGCACATTGGCCTTTTCTACCTGCTCCTCCAGGTATCCAGCACTTCAGATTCCTGCCAGGTTGTCCTTTTTGCAACTCACCCTCTCACTCCCCGTAGCAGGGTGGGTAGGCCGGTGGTTTAGGGGGTTCTTCTCTGAGCACTTCCCGGGGGGCCTGTTGAGGCATTTTTCATTCTGTATTGGCCTTGTTGCAGGGGCCCCTCGCGCCAGGTTTGCTTCTACTTCCTTTTCGTATCCGCTCATCACGAGGGTTGCAGTCATGTCTGGGTTGTCTCGAGTGCCAGGCTCTATCCATCCATCTCAGGGGTTTCAGTCGATTTCTGGGCTGCGTCGCAGGTTCGATAGATGAACTGCCTGCCTTTAGTCGATAGGTTTCTCCAGTCATTGCGGATACTCACCGGATACATACTGTTGCCTTCGGGGCACACGCTGCCTTCCTTGTTGGTCACCTTCCCTTCTTCACCTAAACATGTGTCTTTTGCCCTCTTTTCAGGCATACCGACCAGCTAGGCCATGGCACACCTCAGGCCTTGGTTGTTAGGGTTTCAACGCTTACTTACTTGGTTGTTAGGGTTTCAACGCTCACTTGCTTACTTGTTAGGGTTTCAACACTTACTTGCTCGAAGTCTCTGACTACAAGTGTAAAGGCTGGCCGCAGGCTAGCCTGTATTTGTGGGAGGAGGCTGAGAGCACTATTTATAGCCTCCTCCCTTGCCAGGTCCTGCGTCAGCCTTACAAACTTAGCCTCCCTTTTGCCAACTAAACAGCACATTCAATAAATGTTAGTTACATGAACAATATTAAAAACATGTTCATTTCTCTAAGTCCATATACTCTGAGATATTCACCACTTTTCTCTACCTAAAGTTCACACACAGTGGCCTCAGCTTCCATAACAAGCCATTGCAGAGACATACTATGTCTGCCTTCTAGCAATGCCTGGCCACTTGGATATGCGGCGGGAACTTTCAACTCAAAAACCAAACTCTTTACTTAAAATATTTTTACACTTATGGGGACATGTGTCTTTGTCCCCTATAAAGGCAAAAATCACAATTTATCCATTTCTATTTTTCATAGAAATCACAAACACCACACACATACAGTATATTGTTGCCTGCATGTCTGCTCAGAGTGTCTTTCCCTCAGGGTAAAGCCCCAGCAACACAAAACAGTCTCCATTGCAAACAGTGGGCAAGTCCTTCCCCCATTCAAGCACATAGCTCACAAACAAACCTCTGAGAAATACAAAAAGCTCAGCCAAACACACACATTGCAGACTGAATAATCCCACATCTATACCTTCATTTCATACACAATATACAGTTTCCATCAGCATTCACACAGGCACAAACACTACACACAACTTTGTAATGAAAATTGGAAAGTCAATAGATACACAACTTTCAAACATGTTGGCAGTGATAGCCATGTTGCCTGCCCCACCCCCGCTAAACCTCATGGCTCACAAACAATCTAATCACACACAGGCATACACAAACAAATTCACAGGCCTACGATCGGATTCACAGGCATACAATCTCTCTCCCAACAAAATCACACACACACACATGCACGATCGGATTCGCAGACATACACACGCACACACACTGCAAACTTAAAGCATTATTTCAAAAAGACAATTTTTTTTTTGTTCGTTTCAAAGTACAGCCTCTTCACGCATCAATCACATCGCAGGTCCACTCTCCTCCTCTGCTGATCTGATGCTCAAAGAGGCCGCAATTGGTCCCAACCGTGAGTCGCCATTCTGTTGTGGAATTCCTAGGCTGTTGTTTACAGAGCACACAGTCCATAATTTCTGTGCTATCTAAGCACACACTTTAGATTCATCTTTTTGCAACAATGCTATCTTTAGCCTAAGTTTGCTAAGATCCACTCACCGTTCATCCCATCACTCATTCAAGAAAGGCAGCACCAACACAGCTTATCTTCTCATCTCCAGCATCCCAGCATGACTGACTAGCCGACGCCTAATCATAGGCTTTTATTAAACTCAAAAGATCTCACACAGGAGGTGATTGGCTGCAGCAACCAATCCCCTCCCCCATGGGCGGGGACCTTACAGGATGTTCCTTCCTCACAGGAAAATGACCATACAAGGAAAATGGCAATACCTGGACATTCCTTCCAACAGGAGATGTCATACATGAATCCCACTCAAGAAATATAGTTTAAAGGATTCAATACAATAATACATACAATGAATACAATAACGTATGATGGCTAAAGTTACCGTTGATAGGAATTCTTATTCTGCGCTATTCCATAGAATAACGCATATTAAGATTATACTATTATTGAATGGGGGAGGGAGGCTATCTGCAGACGCACGCTACGAATCCCAATCAATGTTGATCAGACACAGCAGAGACAAGAGCGCGCATCCGCCTATAACCAATGATGTCGTTGCAGAGTGAGCATATCCCCTCCCTAACGATCGTCCATGCTAATGCACAGAGGGCCCCCGTCGGTGGACATATCCGCACCCCGCAAACATCACACTCCAACCTCAAGACGTTTTCCCCTATCAGACGGGATTCAACCAGCCTCAGACTACCCCAATCAGCTCTTTTAGAGCGGGTTGCGGAAGTACTAACACTGGGTGACACTATGACAATACATATTAAATACATCTCCATAAAAATCTCCACAACAGTATATTGATGTCTAGGAGAGTTATAAGATCTATTTTTACTAGATGTACCCTTTCCATTTGGTTTTTGTGGGGTAGGGCCCCCTTTATTTTTATTAAAACCTAGATCTCTAGTTTGAGACATGGGTGGAATGGATTTGGGGTTACTTTCAGCTGGGGAATTACCTCCCTCATGACCATCCATAGCTTCCTCCTCCGTCCCTTCCCTGCTGACTAACATAGACTCTTTATGTAATTCCTGCCATTTAAAGACGTTTTGGGTTTTGTAATCCTCCACGTCTCTAATGTATTTTTTCCTTTTCTTTATTTTTTGTTCCTCCTCTTCCTCTATTATCTCCTTTAATTATTTTGTGTAAACTTGATGATATCCTTATTGGATGAAACATGTTAGGCTGGCTGGTGGAAGCACGCTGATGGCCATTGAACTCTGTTTTATATGCCTTGATGATCTTCATACCTGTAAGTAGACTACAATAAAATTTGTTTGTTTTATCTTACGGGCTTCTCTATGCTAGTCTCTTTCTTTACATTTGGATAATACCTCCTGCTGAGATCTGTCTAGCATCCATGTTTACATTTTGAGTCTTGGAAGTTACCCTGTCATTTGGGCTGGAGATTTGTCGTGTGATTGATCCATCTGCTCTGGAGTTTACCCCAACATCAATCTTCTGCATTATGTGATTACAACGTCTGTTATCATTTTCTTTCTGGTAAGCAGATTGTGAGCACGGTGGTGTAGTGTGCCCTTTCTGTTTTCTTTGGCGCACTGAAGCATGGTGGTGGTTTCACAACAACTTCACATCTATCAAATGATGATTATCTTCACATATTTGGACTATTATTGTATATATTGATTTTCAACTAATTTCTGAAGCGCTGCATTTTTGGACTTTTTATTTTTTGTTTGCTATCAACAGACTGTGCTAGCTGCTTTTTCTTTCGTATAAATATTGCACCATTCACAAAGTTAGCGCAAATATTTTTGGTTTGTAAACTTGATATAAACCTTCTTGACTGAAAATGAGAAGTTTTTCCTTAATTTCATTTACCTCTTGATGCAATTTCAAAGCTTCTCCTCATAAGCTCACACAAAATGAAGTCTGGGGCTAAATTTGGCAACAATTTTATCAAGATGTTATAGGTAAAGTTCCATTTTAACATGGTCAGGAAAGTGTTTATACGAGCAAAGGCAGTTGTGGAAAATAGATAAAATCGGTAAAATTAGATGTGGAGTTTCCAACTGCTATAACTACTTCTCTCATACCTTTACACCTCTATGGACTAGAGCAGGGGTCTCAAACTGGTGGCCCTCCAGCTATTGCGGAACTGCAAGTCCCATCATGCATCTGCCTATGGGAGTCATGCTTGTAACTGTCAGCCTTGCAATGCCTCATGGGGACTTGTAGTTCTGCAACAGCTGGAGGGCTACCAGTTTGAGACCCCTGGACTAGAGCAATATTGTATACTTCTGCTATGGGCCTGTTTATTCAGCGATAACTCTGTCATAATATAGGATAAAGGTCATACATATATAGTTTTTTGGGGACAAGCAAGGATTTCATTTATCAATATTGTTTTGCAAAAATAATTACATGTTCTATAAAATCTTAAGAAAAAAAGCAAAGAAAGATTTGAAAAATGTATTTTAAAAACAGTGGTTTTACAGTAGACAAAAAGTATGCTTTTTGTTGTATAATTTGTCCATTTGTAAAGACATGTAAATTACATTACTCTTTCGTCCATGGACCGACACAGCTTCTCTATTGACAAAGTGGGTATTATCCGTTAATTAGGAGTGACTAGGCAGAAAAACTTGTAAAAAGTGTTGCATCACACCTTCTACAGTACCGCCCAGGGGGCGGACCCTCTGGGTATAACCTCTCAGTCTGCATCTCGCAGATCAGTTTTTTTCTGTCTAGCAAGGAGTAGGACATGGCTCCCTTCGGGCCCATTGGTCCGGGGGAAAAAATATATATATATTTTTTTTTTCATTTGTTGTTTCCTGCGATCTTCGATCAACTGCCGACTGGGTGACAGGCTGGATCCTCGATCCTTGTAGTCTCCCCAGTTGCTGCCATCGAGCGTGTGCCGACCCTAGCTACGCGCTGGGTTTTCCACGACATGCCCGTCGCTCCATGGGTGGCCGGTGAGCCTACGCTCCTGGGCCTGCATCGGACCGCTCAGCTTCGGCTGACCTTACGGCCGAGTCGCAGCAGCCTGGCCGGTGAGCGTCACGCTCCAGGGCATACATATGATCGTCCCTTTTGGGTCCAATCACAGCATGCCTGGCCAACAGTCACCTTCCGTGCGCGGACGATGATCTGTTTGGAATGTCTTCCAGCATAATACATGCAGGATAGGTAAGTAAAACTCCCCTGCCTCGGCTGGGTGATTTAGCTGGACATTCCTGGAGAGATCAAGTAAGTGGTTGTGGCCCCTTTCTTCCCTCTCTCCCTGCCTTTCCCTCCTCCCTGGGCTTCTAGCTAAAGGTTGCTGGGTGCTGGGGGTCACCTAAGGGGTCCCACTGGAGCGGGGCTGGCTGTAACTAACATTTAAAAGAAATGTTATTTCTGCGTACCTGTGTGTGTGTGTGTGTGTCCTTCCTCCTCCATGCTGTCGGCGCCCATTTTGAGGTGGTCCATGCCAAGTTTGGCCTCTTGTGACTGCCCGGCGGCCATCTTCCTGTGGTTCGGCCACACCCACTGGCCCCTATCAGGTGATCGGCGGCCATGTTTGTCCACCCTGTATGTATAGATTGCCATTCGGCAGCCATCTTTTTTGTGGGCTACGGCTGCTTGACCTCTATCTTCGGCTCCGCGGCCATTTTCTTGGAGCCCACATTATCTTCCATACAGATGTTTTTGGCAGCCATTTTGCGAGAGCCTCCGACCTCTAGGGTGCATTACACTGGCGCGAAAATTCACACAGGAAGTGCATATAAAAGAAGCAGACTGACACAGCAGCAGGGGGGACAGCATCACAGACGCAGCACACGGCAGCATAGCAGTACCTATCCAGGGTGGTGAGTCCTCTTGGTGACCCAGCCTCTCTGCAGCACAGGAGGGTGGCCTATTGATATCTTGCCTGGAGCCCTGTGGGTGTCAGCGTGTGGTCAGCATGGCATCTGAGCCAGATGTCTTCTCCCCTGAAACACCAGATTTAGCAGCTGGTGTCCCTGAGGTGTCTATGGACGCTATGTCGGCAATCCTAGAGGCGTTTGCTGCCAGGGTGGAAGCAGCACACGGAAATACAGGGGGTAATAAATGCCCCTGTCCCCTGCAATCTTCTGGGGATATTTCTGATGCAGAACCAGGTCCAGCTACGGCTCATGGCCCAGATTCTGATGCATCAGAGACTGCAGACCGTGACCGATCGGACAGTGAGGAGGACTCCAAGTCCAGGTCAGTACGCGAGACGGCTTTGGTATCTGACCTTATTACTGCAGTGCGGGATATGCTAAAGTTGGAAAATACTGCAGAAGTAGCAGATACTCCAGTCCCCTTTGGGTTTCGTAAACCTGCCCGCACTGCTAAGGTGTTCCCTTGTGTGTCTTATTTTGACAAACTCTTATACAAGGAATGGGAGAACCCACTGAGGGTCTTTACAGCCCCAAAGAGGTTTGCAGTACGGTACCCCTTTGAGGAGAGTTTTCTGAAGATATGGACCTCTCCCCCTATAGTGGACCCTTCGGTGTCCAGACTTAATAGAGCCACCACTATTCCAGTAGAAGGGGCTCCGGTTTTCAAGGACCCTGTGGATAAGAAGGCTGAAGCACTCGCTCGCTACCTATACTCAGTGGTAGGCTCGGCAGTACGCCCGGCATTGGTGGGGGCCCTAGTGTCTCAGACACTTACTGAATGGGCAAAATTGCTACTCCAGGGGTTAAAGGAGCGAGATGCTCCTCCTAATGAGATAACTTTGGCCGACCAGTTGGTCCAGGGCCTTAAGTTTGTCTGCGAGTCAGACATGGATACTATTCCCCTGCTGCAAGAGCTTCGGTTTATGCAGTAGCAATATGCCGCCTGATCTGGCTAAAGGGCTGGTCTGCGGACCAGACTTCCAAGAAAGCCCTGTTGGATCTGCCTTTTAAGGGCGACAGACTTTTTGGGGCTTCTCTGGATGACATCATCAAGGATGCCACAGGAGGTAAAAGCACTTTGCTTCCCCAAACTAGCAAGGGTAAGGGGCCACGCCAAGGGCAAGGGCCCTCCTTTACTGCACGCAAGCGTTTTTTTCTCCCCCTTAAGGCAACAGGGAAAAGACCCCAGGCCGATAAAGTGCCTGCCCAAGGACAAAATCGTCCTTGGTCCTGCAGACCCAACAAGCCTGCGGAAAAATCTGCATCCACATGAAGGTCCGCCCCACCCAGCTCTCGGGTGGGGGGACGTCTTCACAAATTCGCGACTCAGTGGACTGCTCTAGTCTCCGACAGGTGGGTTTGCGAAGTAATCTCCTCAGGCTACAAGATAGAATTTCTCTCTTGTCCACCGGACAGATTCATCACCTCCAATCTCCAGCTACTACCGACCCGTCAGGAGGCCCTGTATGGGGCAGTCCAGGGTCTACTGGAACGCGGGGTAGTTATTCCAGTTCCAGAACAGGAACGGGGTCAGGGTTTTTACTCAAATCTGTTCATTGTGCCGAAGAAGGAAGGGGTTCGGCCAATCTTGGATCTCAGAGCCCTCAATTGCTTTGTGAAAGTACAAAGATTTCGGATGGAGTCGGTTCGATCTGTAGTCACGGCTCTCCATCCGGGGGACTTTCTGGCCTCCTTGGACATCAAGGACGCATACCTGCATGTCCCCATATACTCCAGACACCAGAGGTTTCTGCGATTTGCTATCGGGAAGGACCACTACCAGTTTGTGGCCCTCCCGTTGGGCCTTGCCTCAGCACCCAGGACGTTCACCAAGGTGCTCGCTCCGATTCTGGCACTTCTAAGACAGCGTGGTATCGCTATCACAGGCTACTTGGACGACCTTCTGCTGAAGGCCCCTTCAAGCTCAGAATTAGAGGTAAGCGTGTCCATTACCTGTCAGACTCTTCGAGACTGTGGTTGGATACTAAACACGCAAAAGTCAATATTGGTGCCCACTCAACGCCTAGTGTACCTGGGGTTGATTCTGGATTCCTCAGAGGCAAAGATATTCCTCCCTGTGGAGAAGTTGCAGACCCTCCGGGCTGCAGTACGGCAGCTGACTTCCAGGAATTGGTCGTCACTCCATTTTTGCATGCGAGTGTTGGGCCTCATGGTAGCCTCCTTCGAGGCGGGTCCCATATGCTCAATACCACACTCGAGTGTTACAGAAGGAAGTTCTGTCCAGATGGAACAGATGCCCTTCATTTCTTCCCGTTTACTGGATAGTGATCATGACGGATGCCAGCCTTACAGGTTGGGGGGGGGGGGAGTCTGGGGTGTCCAGTCGGCGCAAGGTCGCTGGACCCCAGAGGAAGCCCTCCTGCCGATCAATGTCCTGGAAATCCGGGCGATCAAGCTGTGCCTCTTCAAATGGTCTCAGAGACTGCAAGGGCATCCAGTCAGGATCCAGTCAGACAACGCCACAGCGGTGGCATATGTCAATCATCAAGGAGGAACAAGAAGCTCAGCTGCAGCATCGGAGGTTGCTCGCATCCTGAAGTGGGCAGAGAAGAGCGTACCGGCACTATCTGCCGTGTACATTCCGGGTGTGGAAAACTGGCAGTCGGACTACCTGAGCCGCCAGATGCTGGACCAGGGAGAATGGTCCTTACACCCGGAGGTGTTCCAACTCCTCTGCCAAAGATGGGGCACACCAGACGTAGATCTTCTGGCTTCCCGACTCAATCGGAAGGTATTGAGATTTGTGGCCCGGTCAAGAGACCCATGGGCAGACGCAACGGACGCGTTGGTAGCATCGTGGGGTCAGTATCGGCTAATCTATGCCTTCCCTCCTTTAAGGCTTCTTCCTCTTTTGCTCCGCAGAGTGGAGGCAGAGGGAATTCCAATGATCCTAATCGCTCCAGATTGGCCTCAGCGTCCTTGGTACGCCGATCTAGTACGTCTGGTAGCAGACGTCCCCTGGCGCCTACCACTACGGAAGGACCTGCTATCGCAAGGTCCCATATTCCATCCTGCTTTACAGTCATTGGCTTTAACGGCATGGCTGTTGAGAACCAGGTACTGAGAGACCGGGGCCTGTCAGACTCAGTAATCTCTACTATGAGAAGTGCTCGAAAACCGTCCTCTAGGAAGGTTTATCACCGCACTTGGAGGGCCTACATCTCCATGTGTGAGGAAATGAAATGGCATCCATGTACCTATTTGGTTTCCAGAATCCTGCTGTTTTTACAGCATGGGGTGGACCAAAGGCTTGCCCTAAGTACGATTAAGGGTCAGATATCTGCCCTGGCTGTCTTTTTTCAGAGACCCCTGGCGACTCATCCCTCTCGTGAGTACATTTGTGCAGGGGGTTCGACATGTGGCCCCTCCGGTCCATCCCCCGTTACCTCCGTGGGACTTGAACCTGGTCCTCTCGGTGCTTCAGAAGGCACCGTTTGAGAAGATTAGAGATATTCCCCTGTTGACACTTTCTCAGAAAGTGGTCTTTTTGGTGGCTGTTACGTCAGTTAGACGAGTCTTTGAGCTGGCAGCCTTGTCCTGCAAGGCTCCCTATTTGATTTTCCACAAGGATAAGGTGGTGCTGCGGCCGCAGCCTTCCTTTCTCCAGAAAGTCGTTTCGGCTTTTCATCTCAACGATGACATTGTACTTCCATCCTTGTGTCCTCAGACGTCGAATCCTAAGGAGTCGGCGTTGCATTCCTTGGACGTTGTCCGAGCTTTGAGAGTATACCTATCTGCTACTTCCCTGTTCCGGAAGTCAGACTCACTGTTTGTTTCGGTGGCTGGTCCCAAGAAGGGCCAAGCAGTCTCATCGGCCACCATCTCTAGGTGGATCCGACAGATAGTAATCCAGGCTTACACCTTAAAGGGTCAGGCGCCCCCCTTTCCTGTCACGGCGCATTCGACCAGGGCAATAGGTGCCTCTTGGGCTTTCCGACATCAAGCGTCTGTTTCCCAACTATGTAAAGCGGCGACTTGGTCGTCCGCTCACACTTTCACAAAATTCTACAAAGTTGATGTAGGTGCATCTTCGGATGCCTCTTTCGGCCGCAAGGTTTTGCAAGCGGCTGTTTAGAGTTGCAACTCCTCCGTTGGAGGAGTGCTGTTTTGTGTTTTGGGGTGAAGTTTGTTTTTATGCTGTTACCACCCCTCGTTTTTTCCTCTGACACTGCTTTGGGACGTCCCACTTTGTCAATAGAGAAGCTGTGTCGGTCCATGGACGAAAGAGTAAATAGGATTTTTTACTCACCGTAAAATCCTTTTCTCTGAGTCCATGGACCGACACGGCACCCACCCCTCCTTTTAAGTTTGTACTGCTTTTTGACGAACTGATCTACGAGATGCAGACTGAGAGGTTATACCCAGAGGGTCCGCCCCCTGGGCGGTACTGTAGAAGGTGTGATGCAACACTTTTTACAAGTTTTTCTGCCTAGTCACTTCTAATTAATGGATAATACCCACTTTGTCAATAGAGAAGCTGTGTCGGTCCATGGACTCAGAGAAAAGGATTTTACGGTGAGTAAAAAATCCTATTTTCAGGCTAGGCAAAGTTATTTTAAAAATATCTTTTCATGTATCTTTTTTTTTTCTTTCGTTTTTTTAACCACTTCAGCCCCGGAAGGTTTTACCCACTTCCTGACCTGGCCATTTTTTGCGATACGGCACAGCGTTGCTCTAATTGCCAATTGAGCAGTCATGCGATGCTGTACCCATATAAAATTGATGTCCTTTTTTCCCACAAATAGAGCTTTCTCTTGGTGGTATTTGATCACCTCTGCTTTTTTTATTTTTTGTGCTATAAACAAAAAAAAAGAAGCAATTTTGAATAAAAAACAATGTTCATTACTTTCTGATATAAACCATTCCCAATAAAAAAAATGTAAAAAATCAAATTTATTGATCAGTTTAGGCCAATATGTATTCTGCTGCATATTTTTGGTTATACCCCAATAAGTGTATATTGATTGGTTTGTGCAAAAGTTATCGCGTCTACAAACTATGGGTTAGATTTATGCCATTTTTATAAAAAAAATATATATATCAAATCTGACCCTAAGTGAAACTTTTTGGGGACTAGTGACACCAATACAGTGATCAGTGCTAAAAAAATGCACTGTCACTCTATAAATTACACTGGCAAGGAAGGGGTTAACACTAGGGGGCTATCAAGGGGTTAAGTGTGTCCTTAGGGAGGTGTTTCTAACTGGGGGGTGGAATGTTACACTGGAGGAAAACAGAGATAGTGTTTCAGCTTAGCTGAAACAGAAGATCTCTCTTTTCCTGGCTGAATGATCAGCGGTGTGCCTTGTTTACATAGGCCCACCACTGCTCTGTGTCTCCTGTGAACGGCCGGTGGGTCACGGCAGCCATTGCGGCTGCCAGACCCGCTGATTGGCTCCCACAGTGTCCAATCACAGCGGGAGCGGTGCTCCGGCGGTGCGTGCACGCCCCTTACACCGCGTGCACAAAATCATGTACAGGTACGTGTTTTTATGCAGCTGGGCTGCACTGCCACAGTATATGTACGGTGGGCACTCCGGAAGTGGTTAAGTCTATGTCACTGAAAAACAGGACAAACAAACTGGAAAAAAAAAACGAAAAAAGTTTAATTATTATCGATAAAAAAATAGAAATAGCAAAAATCATAAAAATAACAGGCTAAGGGTAAAAGGGAGGAAGGAGTAAATGAAAACTCAATGTAGTTGACTAGGGGTTAAAAAGGGTTTACATATGAAAAAATGTTTTACCAAAAAAATGAAAAAAAAGTATAAACATTTTTTTTTTACTTAACACCTTTCCCTTTACGTTACCATCCTGACAGGACATCATACTACATCCTTCACACAGCGCCGTGTGTGAACACCCTCTGGGGGTGTGGAGCACTGTGTCCTAAGGCTATCGGCATATCCTTTCGCTGTCAGTGTCTGAGGAAATAAAGGCTGATAATTGACTTTCCAGTTACAGGGTACAGTTACACTGATAATCAGGGCAATGGTAATCAGTGCAGCCCAATCAGTCCCCAACAGTTCAGCATATCAGTGCAGCATATCAGTGCCCATCAGTGCAGCATATCAGTGCTGCCTATCAGGGCATGTCAGTGCTGCTTATCTGTGCCCATTAGTACTGCCTTATCAGTGCAGCCTCACCAGTGCCCATCAGTGCAACTTATCAGTGCACATCAGTGCCCCCTCATCCGTGCCCTCCAGTGCAGCCTCATTAGTGCAGCCTCACCAGTGCCTGTCAGTGCTGTCTATTTGTGCCCATCAGTGTAGCCTCATCAGTCCTCATCAGTGCATATTATCAGTGCCCATCAGTGTAGACTCATCAGTCCTCATCAGTGCATCTTATCAGTGTCCATCAGTGTAGACTCATCAGTCCTCATCAGTGCTCATTAGTGCATCTTATCAGTGCCCATCAGTGTAGCCTCACCACAGCCCATTAATGCAGCCTATCAGTGTCCATCAGTGCAGAATCATCAGCACACATCAGTGAAGAAGTAAAAAAAAACTTATTTGTAAAACTGTATAACAGAAACAAAAAAAGCATATCAATTTTTTTTAAAATATTCTGTCTTTTTTCATGTGTTTAGCAAAAAAAAAAAAAAAGAACAAAATGTGGTGAATAAATACCACCAAAAGAAAGACCGCACAATCGTTAAAGTGTGACAGGGCTGAAAGCTGAAAATTGGCCTGGGCAGGAAAGGGGTGAAAGTGCCCGGTATTGAAGTGGTTAATAATACTTGCAGACTATTTGTTCTCTATGCAAATCAGCAGCAGAGAGGAGCAGCCTCTACAAACTATATGCTCTATAAACTTTTTTAAAGCATTTTTAGGCCATGTTTACACCTATGCAGGTTGGAATTTGCATATTCCAGGTGCGTTTTGCGTTTTTCAATACACATTTTTGATTCATTCTATGGAACCAAAAACCAGAAAAAAAAGTCCCTGGCCCCTTCCATTAAATGCACAGATGCAAACTATATCCATAGGAAACCATGTTAAATGGAATGTAGTGTGTTTCTGCAAAGCTGATAGGTGTGCATATGTGTGAACTGGGCCTAGGGAGTATTTCCTACCGGGCATCGTCCTCAAGTGGTAACTTCTTATTTAATAAATTGCGTGTGTCAGGAGAAATTTAGTGTGAAAAAAAAGAATCCCTGAAATATTTCTCTAAAGGCTTAATTATCAATGTGGAAAACAGAGCAGCAAATGTATAAAAGGATTTTAGATCGATGTAACAATCTCAGTGGTGTATTTACATAAAAAATTGTTAAGGTGGATCTGACCATGTTTGCCGGGGATTTTAAAAGTAAATTATTAAATCCAGACATCATCACTAACAACACACATGGAATTGAGGTACAGTATGTGACAATTGCTTGGAGATGAGTGAAATGTTGAGCTCATGGCATGACGTAGTGTAGATTTGCTGTTTTGTCTTTCCATTTAGGTAAGAACTGGACAAATATAAGGAGTACTATTTCTAAAAACACAGTTGGGCACTGATATACAGAAGTTGACGTGTATGTAAACCTTAAAGGGGTTGTAAAGGTAAATGTTTTTTCACCTTAATGCATCCTATGCATTAAGGTGAAAAAACATCCGACAATACTGGCCCCCCCAGCCCCCCCGTTTTACTTACCTGACCCCTCGAAAGTCCTACGCTCACCCCCTACATCCTCTTCGCCGTGAGACTGGCCGTTGATTGGCTACAGTGGATTGATTGAAAGCAGCGCAGCCATTGGCTGGCGCTGCTGTCAATCACATCAAATGACGCGGCACACCGGGGGGCGGGGCCGAGTGATACAGTCGGTGGCTATGGCCACCGCTGTATCACGGGAGCACGCCCGTAATAACTCCACACCTTGTGAGCTCACTCACATGAAGGTGTGGAGTCCTTGCGGGGAGGATCAGAGACAGCTGCCTAGGGAACCCAGAAGACCAGGATCAGGGCCACTGTGTGCAAAACGAGCTGCACAGTGGAGGTAAGTATAACCTTTAGTGTCCCTTTAACAATGAACTTTATTTATTTGCTCCCTTTTGTCCTCTAAATGTGCTATTGCAATAGTTTTGTTATACTTATTTTATAAAAGCAAAAATATGTGTTGATTTTGTCAGAAAGCTCAGAATTTTCTGTGCTCTTTGCCTGTGCACAAGGATGGGTTATGGAGATGAGGTGTGGAGAAATAGAAAGAGAGATTTTTTTGGGAATCCATCAAAAATGCAGTAGGCAGTGTTGACACCATGGGGTTGATTTACTAAAACTGGAGAGTGCAAAATCTGGTGCCGCTCTGCATAGAAACCAATCAGCGTCCAGGTTTTTTACTTCAATGCTTAATTGAGCAAGCTAAAGTTAGAAGCTCATTGGCTACCATGCACAGCTGCTCCAGATTTTGCACTCTCCAGTTTTAGTAAATCAACCTCTTTATTTCTGGTACATAAGCTTATTTTTTTGTATTTGCAGCAATATTTAAATAGGTAAAAGTAGAGGTAAAAGCTTCCATGGTTCACAAATAGCTTAAAGAAAAAATAACTAAAATTCAGGGGATTTAACCCCCGCCCACTGTATTGAAAACTGAAAATAAAATTGCCTGCATTGCCATGGTGGATATATTAGATCAGCCTTTTTCAGCACTTTTAACATGGAAGATTTGTTTAACCACTTAAGGACCGGAAGGATTTGCCCCCTTAATGACCAGGCAATTTTTTGCGATGCGGCACTGTGTCGCTTTAACTGACAATTGCATGGTCGTGCGACATTGTACCCAAACAAAATTGATGTCCTTTTTTTTCCAACAAATAGAGCTTTATTTTGGTGGTATTTGATCACCTATGAGGTTTTTATTTTTGGGCTATAAACCAAAAAAAGAGCGACAATTTTGAAAAAAAAAACAATATTTTTAACTTTTTGCTATAATATATATCCCACAAAAAATGTAAAAAAACGAATTTCTTTCTCAGTTTAGGCCAATATGTATTCTGCTACATATTTTTGGTAAAAAAAATCGCAATAAGCGTATGATAATTGGTTTGCGCAAAAGTTATAGCGTCTACAAACTATGGGATAGATTTATGGCATTTTTATTATTATTATTTTTTTTTACCAGTAATGGCGGTGATCTGCGATTTTTAGCGGGACTGCGACATTGCGGCAAACAGATCTGACACT
Organism: Rana muscosa; assembly: GCA_029206835.1. Taxonomy (NCBI): domain Eukaryota; kingdom Metazoa; phylum Chordata; class Amphibia; order Anura; family Ranidae; genus Rana; species Rana muscosa. Next base: position 359,547,565 of record CM055118.1, on the reverse strand, counting down.
TTTGACACTTTTTTGGGACCATTGACATTTATACAGCGAGCTAAAAATACCCATTGATTACTGTATAAATGTCACTGGCAGGGAATGGGGTTAACACAACTGGTTAAGTGTGTTCCCTGAGAGGTGTTGCTAACTGTATGTGGGCTGGGCTGACTGGAGGAAAGAGATCGTTGTTCCTAATCACTGGGAACAGACAATCTGTCTCTCCTCCCCTGACAGAACGGGGATCTCTTTGTTTACACTGACAGATCCCTGTTCTGCCTGTCTCTGGAGCGATTGAGGGTGGCCGGCGGACATCAAGTTTGCCGAAACCGCTGCTTGCGACCACAAATTGCTGTGTACGCGCCCGACGTACAATGACGGCGATTCGCGCAGGGGAGCCAAATTGCTGCAGCACAACTGCAGCGGGCAGTTGGTAACTAGTTAAATAACTTTCAGGTCTCAGGGAACCCTTGTGTATTTGACAAAATTGTTAATGAGAATAATAGTAATGACAATGAAATGGAACCAAATAATAATGATAGCCATAAATGAAATGCAGACAAGAAAAAAAAGTAGTACTCTCTCGCATTAATTGTCAGAGAAAAAGTCTCCCCATACACTAGTGGTCAGTAGGGATGAGCTTTGAGTTTGAGTCGAACTCATGTTCGACTCGAACATTGCCTGTTTGCCCGTTCGCCGAACAGCGAACAATTTGGGGTGTTTGCTGCAAATTCGAAAAGCCGTAGAACACCCTGTAAAAATCTATGGGAGAAATCTAAAGTGCTAATTTTAAAGTCTTATATGCAAGTTATTGTCATAAAAAGTGTTTGGGGACTCGGGTCCTGCCCTAAGGGACATGTATCAATGCAAAAAAAAGTTTTAAAAACGGCCGTTTTTTCGGGAGCAGTGATTTTAATAATGCTTAAAGTGAAACAATAAAAGTGAAATATTCCTTAAAATTTCGTACCTGGGGGGTGTGTATTGTATGCCTGTAAAGTACCGCTTGTTTCCTGTGCTTAGAACTGTCCCTGCACAAAATGTAATTTCTGAAGGAAAAAAAGTAATTTAAAAGTACTCACGGCTGTAATGAATTGTCGGCTCCCGGCAATACAGACAAAAGTCATTGAACGTCATTGATAAAAAAAAAAATGCGTGGGGGTCCCCCCAAATTCAATTACCAGTCCCTTCAGGTCTGGTATGGATATTAAGGGGAACCCTGCGCCAAATTTAAGAAAAAATGCGTGGGGTTTCCACCAAATATCCATATCAGACCCTTCGGGTCTGGTATGGATTTTAAGGGGAACTCCGCGGCAAATAAAAAAAAATGGCGTGGAGTTCCCCCCAAAAATCCATACCAGACCGTTTATCTGAGCACACAACCTGGCAGGCCGCAGGAAAAAAGGGGGGGGACGAAAGAGCGCCCCCCTCCTGAACCGTACCAGGCCTTGTTGATGGAGACAAGGGCCTCATCCCCACAACCCTTGCCCCGTGGTTGTGGGGGTCTGCGGGCGGGGGGCTTATCGGAATCTGTAAGACCCCAGATCCCGCCCCCCTATGTGAATTGGTAAGGGGTACATTATACCCCTACCATTTCACAGAGAAAGTGTAAAAAAATAAAAAAACACACAGACACAGTTGGGATAAGTCCTTTATTAAAAACAAAAATATAAAAATAAAAAAAAAGATTCCAGCGGTGGTAATCCACTCTTGATCTCCACTCCAGTGATGCCGGTATCCAGTGATGGATGATCTCCAGGCTCCAGCGATGATGTCCAGCGAGGAACAGCACACGATCCTGTCTCCACCGGAGACACCCCGAAAATGACGTTGCAGCGTGTTTTTTTTTACAATTTTTTACACTTTCTTTGTGAAATGGTAGGGGTACAATGTACCCCTTACCAATTCACATAGGGGGTGGGATCTGGGGGTCCTCTTTGTTAAAGGGGTCTTCCAGATTCTGATAAGCCCCCTGCCCACAGACCCCCACAACCCCCGGGCAAGGGTTGTGGGGATGAGGCCCTTGTCCCCATCAACATGGGGACATGGTGCTTTGGGGTCCAGACCCCAAAGCATCCTCCCCATGTTGAGGGCATGTGGCCTGGTACGGTTCAGGAGGGGGGGCGCTCTCTCGTCCCCCTCTTTTCCTGCGGCCTGCCAGGTTGCGTGCTCGGATAAGGGTCTGGTATGGATTTTTGGGGGAACTCCACGCCATTTTTTTTATTTGGTGCGGAATTCCCCTTAAAATCCATACCAGACCCCAAGGGTCTGGAATGGATATTTGGGGGGAACCCCACATCATTTTTTTTTAAATATGGCGAAGGGTTCCCCTTAATATCCATACCAGACCTGAAGGGCCTGGCAATTGAATTTGGGGGGACCCCCACGCATTTTTTAATTTTTTTTATCAATGACTTTTATCTGTATTGCTGGGACCCGACAATTCATTATAGCCGCGAGTACTTTTAAATTACTTTTTTTCCTTCAGAAATTAAATTTTGTGCAGGGACAGTTCTAAGCACGGGAAACAAGAGCTACTTTACAGGTATACTATACACACCCCCCAGGTACCAAATGTAACCACTTCAGATCCGCGCTATTGCCGAAAGATGGCTGCAGCGCGGACCTGAAGTGCCGAGTGGACGTCCCTGGACGTCCATTGTTTTTCTCCCTCCCCGCGCGCCCCGCAAGCGTGCATCGGGGAAAATATGTGTTGGCAGTGTCCCTTGGACACAGCCAATCACAGATCGTGCTGAATGTCCAATCACAGAGGCCATTCAGCACTCGATCTCCCTGTCCAATGAGAGATGATCGGAAATGTATACATATGAGATCATCTCTCATTGCCGGCTGGACGTCCATTGTTTTTCTCCCTCCCCGCGCGCCCCCGCGAGCGTGCAACAGGGAAAATCTGTGTTGGCTGTGTCCCTTGGACACAGCCAATCACAGATCGTGCTGAATGACCAATCACAGAGGCCATTCAGCACTCGATCTCACTGTCCAATGAGAGATGATCTCAAATGTAAACATATGAGATCATCTCTCATTGCCGGCTCTCCCTCCTCACACAGAGACCGCGTGTGAGGAGGGAGAGAGATCTGTGCTGTTACTAAAAGTGAGTGTAAAAAAAAACACACGTTACAGTCAAAACACAGTGCCCACAGTCCCTGCCAGTGCGATCTGCCGTCAGTGCCACCTGCCGCCAGTGCCACCTGCCAGTGCCACCTGCCAGTGTCATCTGCCGCCAGTGCGATCTGCCGCCAGTCCCATCTGCCACCAGTCTCATCTGCCAGTGCCATCTGCTGTCAGTGCCACCCGTTAGTGCCATCTGTGCCACCTGTCAGTGCCATCTGCCATCAGTGCCACCTGTCAGTGCCACCTGTCAGTGCCATCTGCCATCAGTGCAACCTTTCAGTGCCATATCATCAGTGCCACCTGTCAGTGCCACGTGCCATATTTTATTAGTGCCTCTAGTTTTACGTATCAGTGTCATCAGTGTCACATGTCATCAGCGCCACGTATCAGTGCTACATATCAGTGTCATCAGTGTCACCAGTGCCACGTATTAGTGCCATCTGTCAGTGTCACGTGTCATCAGTGCCTTCTGTCATCGCCAACAATGGCTAAAAGATTACATTCAGCCGAGGAGGCGTATGATATACTTGCGGCCGACGGGAGCAACGGGGAGCTCTCCGATTCAAATTCAAATTATGAGTCTGACGTGGACTATGAGCCTATACTTAGCAGTGGGTCACTGACAACTTCAGAGGAGGAGGAGGAGGGCCCACCCGCCAGACGAAGGCATTCTGCTGAGGAGGCAGTGCCATCCACCAGCACCACAGTGCCATCCACCAGCATCGCAGTACCTCGGCAAGCAAGGCCACGTACCAGTGGGGTGTCACCTCAGTCCCAAAAGGTTAGGTCCCATGCCAGCCTTCCGTATTCCCTTCAGAACCCCTTGTGGCTTCCTCCTAATTCAGGAGAAGCCAACATTCCCCCTTTCACTGCCCAGCCAGAAGTCCAGGTGGACACAGAAAATTTTTCCCCGATTGACTTTTTCAACTAAATTTTTACTGAGGACATGCTTGCATCGATTGTGGCCCAGTGCAACCTTTATGCACAACAATTTATAGCAAGCATCCCAACGTCCTATCATGCCTGTCTCTACGAATGGAGAGCCCTTACAGTGGAGGAGTTTAGAATTTTTTTGGCCTCACATTCTGTATGGGACTAAACAGAAAAAGTAAGTAAGTTAGTTCATATTGGTCATCCCGCCCCATCTACCACATGCCCATCTTTTCCTCAGCAATGCCCAAAAGCAGATATCTCATGATTATGAGATTCCTAAACTACGACGACAATACCCAGTGCCCTCCCCGAAATGACCCAAATTTTGATAAGCTTTATAAAATTCGGCCACTACTAAATTATTTTTCTGAAACCTTCCCCCAGTTGTTTACCCCAGACCAACACGTATGCGTGGATGAGTCCCTTATAAAATTTAGATCCGATATGATTAGCCGACTCTCCGAGTGCCACTTTCCAGATAAAATCCCTCCCAGACCAACAGGCCAAAAATGTCAGAAAAAATGCATGGTGTGCTCCAGAGGAGGAGTGAGAAGAGACACCACTTTTTTTGTGTCCAATGTCCTTCCCAACCAGGCCTTTGCGTAGTTGGCTGTTTCCGCTGTTACCATACCAAACTCAATTATTAGTTCACTTTCTGCCATTTACCTTCACACCCCTTATGCCTCTGCTTGCTCTGTAACTGACCCTGGCTTGTTATTCGACCACGCTTCTGCCTACCAATTCTGTTTATACTTCTGCCTGATCTGGAACTGACCCTGGATTGTTATTTGACCACGCTTTTGCCTACCAATTCTGTACATACCTCTGCCTGATCTGGAACTGACCCTGGCTTATTATTCGACCACGCTTTTGCCTACCGATTCTGTACATACCTCCGCCTGATCTGGAGCTGACCCTGGACTGTTTGACCATGCTTTTTGCCTGCCTCTTGGACTGATCTTTTACCCTGCCAGTGGAGTAGTGGGATTCATAGCACAGGGGACTCACATATGTGAGGTGCTCCAGAATTGTTTTTCTGGATGAAGAAAACAATTGTTTTTGTTTTCTCATTCCTAGATTAGGGTCTGGAGACTCGGAGGCTTCAAAGAGATTTGGGTGGGAGAAGCCTCTACCCCTGTCCCCATTCTGTCCTGAACGAGGCCCTACTACTGAATGCTGTCTGTAGGATCTATGCCATCATGCCTCTGCCTGTCACATGAACTGACCACACCACATGGACCTTCCTACTACCAGGACCAATATTTTGGCACTGCTGACAATCTCTGCCTGCACTGACCCTGGACTGTATATGGACAGTATCCCTGCCTGCTGCCTGGACAATTGTGTATGCCGTTGCTGACCAATTCCCTGCCTGCTGCCTGGACCAGTGCTATCCTCCTGTGGAAATCTGCGCTACTAAAACCCACAGGTAATCTTTTGTTTACCCTTTGCTCAGCATATTGTATTTTGGGGTGTAATTCTTGGTATGTGTATGCAATGTGTCCCTAGAACATCTGATGGTGTTCCTTGCATGTTGGGCCTCTGTATGTGGCCAGGCTGTGTAAAAGTCTCACACATGTGGTATCGCCATACTCAGGAGGAGTAGCAGAATGTATTTTGGGGTGTAATTTTTGCTATGTACATGCTATGTATTGGCAATATCTTATAAATGGACAACTTTGCGTAAAAAAAAATGTGTTTTAATTTTTTTCCAAATTTTCCAAAAACTTCTGGAAAAAAATGAACCGTTCAAAAGACTCATTATGCCTCATAGATTATACATTGGGGTGTTAGCTTTCCAAAATGGGGTCACTTTGTGGGCGTTTCCATTGTCCAGGGCCTTCAAAAGTGTAATAGGTAGTCAACAAGTTAGATGTGTAATTTATGCTCCTAGAACACCTGATGGTGCTCCCTGCATTTTGGGCCTTTCTATGTGGCTAGGCTGTAAAAAAGTCCCACACATGTGGTATCGCCATACTCAGGAAAAGTAGCATAATGTATTTTCGGGTGTCATTTGGGGTATACACATGCCATGTGAGAGAAATAACCTATTACAATGACAATTTTGTGGGGGGGGAAGAAATAAAATATCTTAATTTTGCAAAGAATTGTGGGAAAAAATGACAACATCAAAAACCTCACCATGCATCTTACTAAATACCTTGGAATGTCTACTTTCAAAAATGGGTAATTTGGGGGGTATTTGTACTTTCCTGGCTTGTTCGGGTCACAAGAAATGAGATAGGCCACCAGTACATCAGGTGTGATAATTATTTTATGATTTGCACCACAGCTTGTAGACTCTCTAACTTTCACAAAGACCAAATAATATCCACTAATTTGGGTTATTTTTACCAAAGATATGTAGCAGTATAAATTGGGGCCAAAATTTATGAAGAAAAAATTATAATTTGCTAAATTTTATCGCATAAACTAAGAAAAGTTTGTCTTTTTTCATTTATAGCGCAAAAAATAAAAAAATCCAGAGGTGATCAAATACCACCAAAAGAAAGCTCTGTTTGTATGAAAAAAACAAAACAACAATTCATTTGGGTACAGTATTACATGACTGAGTAATTGTCAGTCAAAGTGTGGGAGCACTGAAAGTTGAAAAATGGTCCGGGTAGGAAGGGGGTTTTAGTGCCCAGTAAGCAAGTGGTTAAAGGAAAATTTCACTTTTATTTTTTCATTTTAAGCATTAATAAAATCACTGCTCCCGTAAAAACTAAAATTTTTAAATCTTTTTTTTGCATTGATACATGTCCCCTGGGGCAGGACCCGGGTCCCCAAACACTTTTTAGGACAACAACTTGCATATAAGCCTTTAAAATGAGCACTTTAGATTTTTCATGTTCGTTTCCCATAGACTTTAACGGTGTTCGGATGTTCACACAAATGTATTGCCTGTTCGCATGCGCTGATGTGAACCGAACTGGGGGGTGTTCGGCTTATCCCTAGTGGTCAGTGAAGGACCCTAGTACACTGGTAGTCGGTGGGAAAAAGGCTTCTTACACTGGTGGTCAGTGGAAAGATTGCCCTCATTAGGCCATTATTGGTGTCAGTGGTAGCATATCAGAGAGGAAGAAATTGTTCATTGCTCAAGTAACCCCTAACAAACTCTAGAAGAACCCATGGGTTCCATGGAACTCTGGTTGAGAAAGGTTGTGCTGGAGAGTACTGCTACCATTTTTATTATTATCACATAATTATACAGACCTGCAATACTCCTACTGCATAGTAACTTATTACAAAATGATCCTGGAAAATGGATTCTTGGTTGGATAAACAGAAAGTGAAATTTTGTTTGTTCCGTCTAGACTTTCAACAGACTAAAACCACTTGACTGGTATGTATGTATGATGGATAGATAGGTTTAAATTTTAATAACTATGTAGCTTCCTATTCCCTTATCAGGTGGTCTATCAAAGTAATATAACCTATTTTATACTAACAGGCTTTCCAAATCTTAAAGGAATAAAATTTCCATTTTTTGCGGCATTGTTCTTCATATTCTGTGCTACTTTTTCTGGAAATCTCTTTATTGTGGTTTTATTTCTTCTGAGTAAAACACTTCAGTCTCCCATGTACTTCTTCATCGCCCAACTCTCATTGCTTGACATCATTTTGACCACAGATATTCTTCCCAACATCCTTTATATCATCTTACATGATGGATGTACCATGTCTCTTGCTGAATGTATCATCCAGTTCTCCTTCTTTGTAAATGCTGAGGCCTCAGAGTGTTTTTTACTGACTGTGATGTCCTATGACCGGTATTTGGCCATCTGCAAACCCTTGCATTACAGCTGTACAGTAAACCAAGCATTTTGCACAAAATCAGTGATCATAGTTTGGTTATTGGGATTCAAAATTATGTTACTTGATTCCATATCTTTGGGTAGTCTATACTATTGTGGACCAAACATCATTGATCACTTCTTCTGTGACTTTCAACCTATACTTGAGCTTTCCTGCTCAGATACTTCATGGATTCAAATTCAGGCTAGTGTAATTGTTTTTTTCGGTGTCATAATTCCTTTTGTAATAATTGTTATATCATATATCCATATTGTTTTAACCATTCTCAAAATTAAATCAATTACAGGAAGACAGAAAGCTTTCAGGACCTGCAGCTCTCACCTGACCACAGTGTGCATCTTCTATGGATCTTTAATCGCTGTGTATCTGTTTCCAACAAAAGGAAAACTAGATATTCTAAGTAAGGTTCTCTCTCTCTTTTACACTGTGATGACTCCACTGCTTAATCCGATCATATACACGTTCAGGAACAAGGACTTTAAGAAAGCTATTGAGAATATAAAATTATGATTTTTTCAAATAAAATCTCTAATTTAAAGCCTAGAAAAATGCATACGTACATTCGCATAGGATGTCAATACACCCATGACTGATTTACTAAATATTCACTCAATATGTATACAATCATAAAAAGCTATTAAGAAAATACATTTATGATTTTTATGTTTCCCATAACATTACAAGTAACTAATAGCCGAGATTTCCGACATAGGTTAGAACAATACCTGTCAACAGTTTTTTCAAATAACAAAAATGGGAGAAGAAATTGGGACTTTATATGAGGCAATGAATGGGTAGGTTCATATGCCTCCATCCCTGATACACATATTAAAGGAAAGGGGTTTGGTTGGGACTTTAAAGGAAGCACACAATTGGAAAATGAGTATGCAAAAACATGTTTAATGATTCATATTACATATACCTAAGAGCCATGGCAATAATACACCATTAAAAATAACAATATGTAATGCCTTAGTAATTCATGTATGTACACGTATGACATAATTCACAGTATATAATAATAAAAAGTATTAATATGTAGCCCATTGCTCTGGTTCATTACGAACATAAGGTGTAATAAAAACAGTTCATAATTCAAAAGAATCTTAAACACATGATTGCAATAATGTAGTATAAAACTGGAGCTCTACACATTTTGTGGATAACTTCCACTCATCAGGAGTAGATGCGAAATAGATGCATCTACTGTATAAAGAAATGGATAAATGAAAAATCATCTAGTTGTTGGTACAGAAGGGGAAAGAAGGAAGAGATGGGACAAAAAATGTTTCCAACACTCTTACCTAAAAATTAACTATAAATTCAAGAGATGGTGTTTGCAGCTGGAGGCACTGTAGGAAACATCATCCCCAAGAGCCATTTTCCCTCACCGGTGTCATGTGACTCGTTAGTGTTACAAGGTCTCAGGTGTGAATGGGGAGCGGATGTGTTAAATTTGGTGTTTTCGCTCTCACTCTGTCATATTGGTCACTGGAAGTTCAACACAGCAACTTATGGCAAAGAACTCCCCGGGGATCTGAAAAAAAAGAATTGTTGCTCTACATAAAGATGGCCTAGAAGAAGGGGCTATAAGAAGATTGTCAAGACCCTGAAACTGAGCTGCAGCACAGTGGCCCAGACCTTACAGTGGTTTAACAGGACAGGTTCCACTCAGAACAGGCCTTGCCATGGTCGACCAAAGAAGTTGAGTGCACGTGCTCAGCGTCATATCCAGAGGTTGTCTTTGGGAAATAGACATATGAGTGCTGCCAGCATTGCTGCAGAGGTTGAAGGGGTAGGGGGGTTAGCTAGTCACTGCTCAGACCATACGCCGCACACTGCATCAAATTGGTCTGCATGGCTGTCGTCCGTGAAGGAAGCCTCTTCTAAAGATGATGCAGAAAGAAAGCCTGCAAACAGTTTGAGGAAGACAAGCAGACTAAGGACATGGATTACTGGAACCATGTCCTGTGGTCTAGTGAAAACAAGATAAACGTATTTGGTTCAGATGGTGTCAAGCGTGTGTGGTTGCAACCAGGTGAGGAATACAAAGACAAGTGTGTCTTGCCTACATTCAAGCATGGTGGTGGAGTGTCATTATCTGGGGCTGCATGAGTGTTGCCGCCACTGGGGAGCTACGGTTCATTGAGGGAACCATGAATGCCAACATGTACTGTGACATACTGAAGCAGAGCATGATCCCCTCCCTTCACAAACTGGGCCACAGGGCAGAATTCCAACATGATAATGACCCCAAACACACCTCCAAGACGACCACTGCCTTGCTAAAGAAACTGAGGGTAAAGGTGATGGACTGGCCAAGCATGTCTCCAGACCTAAACCCTATTGAGCATCTGAAGGGCATCCTCAAATGGAAGGTCTCTAACATCCACCAGCTCCATGATGTTGTCATGGAGGAGTAGAAGAGGACTCCAGTGGCAACCTGTGAAACTCTGGTGAACTCCATGTCCAAGAGTGTTAAGGCAGTGCTGGAAAATATTGGTGGCCACATATTGACACTTTGGGCCCAATTTGGACATTTTCACTTAGGGGTGTACTCACTTTTGCTGCCAGCGGTTTAGACATTAATGTCTGTGTGTTGAGTTATTGTGAGGGGATGGCAAATTTACACTGTTATACAAGCTGTACACTCACTAATTTACATTGTAGCAACGTGTAATTTCTTCAGTGTTGTCACATGAAAAGATATAATAAAATATTTACAAAAATGTGAGGGGTGTACTCACTTTTGTGAGATACTGTTTATTTATACGTAAAATCATGGTTTGGTGTCATTGGAGGCATATACTGTAAGGGAGGTTTGCTATTAACAATGTGTGTCAAAATGGTCTTTCTAAAACTGTGATTTTATAAATGTTGTTACATATATTGTTGTGTTGTGTTGGCACCTCAAAAGTAAATTTTTCCACTTCCTCCAATTTTGACAATATTAACCTCCCTGGCGGTAATCCCAAGCGTGGCTCGGGGTGAATTTTCATTACCAAAAGCGGTATCCCCGAGCCACACTCGGGATCGCATCACAGGATCCAGGCAAAGTTACTTACCTTATCCCCAGGATCCTGCGATGTCTCCCCGCTGTGTGTGTGAGCCGTGTCCTCCGCTCGATGTATCACAGTGCCAAGCTCCATTCCCTGCGAGCATTGCGACGCATGGGGACAGAGCCCGATGCCATATTCAAAAAGTGAAAAAGCACAGAACACATAGAGTACACTGTAATCTTACAGATTACATTACTGTATCAAACAATTTCACCTCCCTTTTGTCCCTAATGCTTTGTCCAGTGCCCTGCATGCAGTTTTATATTATATATACTGTTCTTTCTGCCTGGAAACTTGAGAATGTCCATAGCAACCAAAAATTGTCTTTACGTCAAAAGCAGTTTTAGAGCAGCTAGAAAACAGTGATAATAAATTAGAATCACTTGCAGAATTGAGCGATAGCGATTTGTGGGGAAATTCGTCATCAAACACTGAAAGTAACGACAGCGACAATTCTGCAACTGAGCGGATTTCAGTGTTTTTGATTTGATTACATTATTTAATCCATTTTATTATTATTATTATTATTATTATTATTATTATTATTATTATTATTAGATTATTATTTGTTATAATTATTTATAGTTATTATATTATAATTTATGCTTTTGTGTTCCAAACTTTATCATACCCGGGATGTCTACTAGACTCGTGTTTGGACAGATTTAAGTGTGTTATTCCTAACAATTACAGGCCTACAATATATAAAACGCCAAATTTCTATGCAAAACAATGTACTGGATTCAGCATAAAAAATCTGACATAATCATACCGCCAGGGAGGTTAACAGGATGTTGGTGCTCTTGGCAGTCAATTTTTTACCATATTTCTCAGTGCAAACTAGGGCCTCTTTCCAACAACTTTTGCCTGGTGGTTGTGGGGGTTTGCAGACAGGGGCCCTGTGGGTCAATATATAAAGGTACTTTTGTGAGTAGCAGCTTTTTTGAGCCTGGATTCTGTGGTATTTGGAACATAAGACCAGTGGAGCTTGTTTCATCAGACATTTGAAGAAAAAGACACTTTGTACATAACTACCTATATTTGGCATTAAGACCTTTATGTACACATTCAAAAAGGCATGCTAGTGCCTCCTAATTTTACATCTGGTTTTAAAAAGCCAGTTCCTATGCTATAAACTGGGTTTGTGGCCCCTGGCTAGGGATCCATTGGCTGGGCGCATCTGGTTGTATGCCTATGCTGTGTTTAAGGGCACTTTCACACTGGGGCGGTGAGAGCGTCAGCGGTAAAGGTCATTTTAGCTGTGTTTTTCAGCCGTCGGCGGGGCGCTTTTAACCCCCGCTAGTGGCCGAAGAAGGGGTTAATAGCACCCGCAAAGCGCCGATGCCAAAGTGATTTGCAGGCGCTTTCGCATCGCTGCCCATTGTTTGCAATGGGCAGAGCATTTTAGGAGCGGTGCATACACCGCTCCTAAACCGCCCCAAAAATGCTGCTTGCAGGACTTATTTTAATGTCCTGCAAGCACAATGCTTCACTGTGAAAGCACTCGGGCTCTCACACTTGATTGACAGGAGAGACACTTTACAGACGCTTTGCAGGCGCTATTTTTAGCGCTAAAACACCTGTAAAGTGACTCAGTGTGAAAGTTGTCTTAATGTTCTGGAGAAATGTGAAACCCCTTTTTGGAACCTCTTAAAGATAATTTTGCACTAATTCAACTCTATTGTCTCCCCCCTCTGAGCCCTTGCGGAAGCTGACAAGGCGAAACGCATCGGGTCATGTTATCCCTCCCTATAATTTGATATCAATGTGTTCTGTGTATATATAATGTAGATGCAATGTTCAATATAGGTTCCATTATACACTCACTGGGGAGGAATCACTCTCTTTGGGGGGTTATTTGGCCAAAAATTTTGTTGTGATTATCTGTTATCTATTATGTTTTTAAGGGGTGTATATCATAAACAGTAGACACACTTTTAATGAATTTTGTAATAAAATCTTGTCTTTTTAACTTATGATCGTGTATGGGTAGTTATTCTGTTTCAGAACCTATAAAGTTCCAATTCTTTTCTATTTTTGCATGTTTGCAGACAGGGGGAATATCAGAGTCTGTAAGCCCCTTTTAATAATAAGCACCCAGAAACAACCATCTCCATTTGAATGAGTATGGGGTATGTGGAAATGACCTCCCCTTTCTTTCCCAGTCATGTATGTGAATGGGGCCAGTGACATCAATGGTTGTTAAGGTCTTGGCAGAGTTTACAGCCAGCAGCTTCCTTAACAAACATTGACAGCGGAAAGCTATCATGTGTATTAGTGGTACGAACACTTCTATTGTACATGCCATTTCCAAAAAAACAGGTACATGTGCGGGCATTCATCTGAATGCCATACCGGCCATAGTTTAGTCTAAACTTGTATTCAGACTGAACCTTGATCTCAACCCTATTCATAAGACATCATGAGTGTAAAGTAAGGAGCAAACATGAGAGGCACGACAGAACAATGTTACTATAAAGAACCTTACAGCAAGAATAGAATTAAAATTATGGCATTACACCTGGTAGCATTCATTTAAAAAAAGTTTTCATGGTCTACCATGAATAACATGAATAACATGCCCCCAAATGATGTCTATGTAGATGAAACGCATTGGGACGGGCCTCACTGCTGCCATCATACATGTATACAAAAGCGCTGTTTATCTTCAAAAAATTTGAGTGTTTTTACTTCAAATAAATATTCATAATTTTTTTACGGATTCACGCTATGTGGCACTTTGTTCTTCTCTTCAATTTCTTATACATACATGGGAGGTATATCCTTCTCACCTCATGAATATCCACCTTGGAGGTCTCTATCCTGAGAGCTGTTTTGAGGACTTGTGGGATTATTTGATTTATTTTCCAAAGGTTTCCAGTTTTGAAGCTTCAATCGCTGGTGCTCGTCACCACAAGCCTGTTTGACCCATCGGAAGTACGCCCTCTTGGGTTCAAACAATCTGGTAAGCCCACATCCATATTGGTGGTGGATCACATGCACTTAAAACCTGCTCTACGATTTATCTTCACTTTGATGTCAAATGGACGTTATGAAAATTTTGCTTTCACTTATTTAAGCCTTTTTTTTTTACAATTCACTGGGTTTTTACAACGTATGGATTTTACGTTTATTTGCTTTACAATAATCATGTATCATCACTGAGCAGATTTAATTAATGTTTCACATATCTCTCAGTGTTGAATGTGGGATTTAAGATTTGTCTCAATTTGTTTTGAGACGCATGTTAAGAGCCCATTCACACACGGGCAACTTTGGATCCAACTTCAAGTCGCTCCTAGTCACCTCAAGTCGGGCTGCATGAGAAAATCAATGTAAGTGAATAGAGCCGTCTTAATGCACACTACTGCAGTCGCCCTGACTTCAAAAAAGGTTCCTGTACTACTTCAATCTGACTTCTAGGCGACTGCTAGGTGACCTGTACCCATTTATTTCAATGGAAGTCGCCTCAGAAGTCGGATCCCCTGTCTTAACAGAAGCAACTTTCCAGGAAGAGAACAAACATTTCTCAGGCAAACCTCTCCCTCCCCCCTCCCTCCCAAAGAGCTGATTCTTGTTTGATTGGCCACTGGAATGTCCCCTGTCCTGGAGGCAACTTGAAGTTGCCTTGTAAGTAGCTTCATGTCGCGCTGTGATTCATACTCAAGTCTTGTCCAAGTTGCCTCCCAAAGTCGCGCTGGAAGTCGTGTTGCCCCTGTGTGAATGGAGTCTAAAGCGCTGCACTTTATTTTATCTTTATACCATGAATAACATGATTAGGCTCACATAGGCATATTGATTATTAGCAAAAAAAGATTTCCTTGGAGATCTGTCTGCAAAGGGCCAACTTTGAAGGCTGAACGATACAGTACATGCTCTGATATTGAATGGCTGCAATAAAAAAAGTGCTTTTGCTGACCTCTAACCTTGCTAAATGTGCAAGTCTCTCCTATCTACCATGCCAGTGGATGAGTGTGTGCTACGTTGGAATACCCTCATCCAATCTGCTTCAGTTTGGGTGCTATTGGAATAAAAATATCCAAAAATGATCAACACTTTCTTGGCAAGATCAAAAGTTTACAATGGTGGATAGAACCCTTTGACCCTGGCAGCCTTTTATATACTATTGCCTTTTTTTGCCAAATATCAGATTTAAAATCTGTAGAAAGCTACTGTGACAGGAGGGTCTCTTTGGACACAGGGTGAGCCAGGAAATAATGGGCATTAAGAAATATATCTTGGGCTACCTAAAATGGGTCTGTCATATTTATCCACCATATTCCCCAGGATACCTGCAAAGAACTCTCTACTGTTTGATTATGACCTCAACAGGTTAATTGGAAAGTGACGCCTTCATGATGTTTAGACACATACTCTTAGATGCTAATATCATCACCCACAGCCCTGACTTTGTGTAATCATGGCTGTGAGGAATTAAGGTAATTTGCATTCTATTGTTCAGTATGACTTGGGAAGGTCTGGTGTGAATAGAAGTAATTAACCCTATACTTGTGTGTATTGTAAAGGCAGACTGGGATTTACAATATAAAGGGATTTAAGATGTAAAGGGATTAGAACCTGTTGTCTCCTGACAGACCGTCTGCCAAACACCTTGTGAGAAGATGTATATTGGGGATCTTTTGAAGCCTAGCAGACGTCAGGATGAGGTGTTGAGTCTTGTGATGTGTGGGTGGAGCTGGGCCCTTGTTCATGTTAAATAATGTGTATTAAATTGTGTATAAAGTTACAATGTTTCTCAATAATAAAGTCATTCCTACTCCAGAAGAAGACAGAGTGCGTCTCGTCCTTCCAGGGGGATTGGTTCCTATGGGAAAGGGTCGTTTGGCTGTGGATATTGGTAGCGAGTGGATGTGTGTCTAGGCGAGGGAACATCGTAAACGGCGTTGAACCCCCTTGATATTGGGGTGCTGTTACAGCTACAATTTGTTTTGAGACGCATGTTAAGAGCCCATTCACACAGGGGCAACTTTGGATCCAACTTCAAGTCGCTCCTAGTCACCTCAAGTCGGGCTGCATGAGAAAATCAATGTAAGTGAATAGAGCCGTCTTAATGCACACTACTGCAGTCGCCCCGACTTCAAAAAAGGTTCCTGTACTACTTCAATCCGACTTCTAGGCGACTGCTAGGTGACCTGTACCCATTTATTTCAATGGAAGTCGCCTCAGAAGTCGGATCTCCTGTCTTAACAGAAGCAACTTTCCAGGAAGAGAACAAACATTTCTCAGGCAAACCTCTCCCTCCCCCCTCCCTCCCAAAGAGCTGATTCTTGTTTGATTGGCCACTGGAATGTCCCCTGTCCTGGAGGCAACTTGAAGTTGCCTTGTAAGTAGCTTCATGCCGCGCTGTGATTCATACTCAAGTCTTGTCCAAGTTGCCTCCCAAAGTCGCGCTGGAAGTCGTGTTGCCCCTGTGTGAATGGAGTCTAAAGCGCTGCACTTTATTTTATCTTTATACCATGAATAACATGATTAGGCTCACATAGGCATATTGATTATTAGCAAAAAAAGATTTCCTTGGAGATCTGTCTGCAAAGGGCCAACTTTGAAGGCTGAACGATACAGTACATGTTCTGATATTGAATGGCTGCAATAAAAAAGTGCTTTTGCTGACCTCTAACCTTGCTAAATGTGCAAGTCTCTCCTATCTACCATGCCAGTGGATGAGTGTGTGCTACGTTGGGATACCCTCATCCAATCTGCTTCAGTTTGGGTGCTATTGGAATAAAAATATCCAAAAATGATCAACACTTTCTTGGCAAGATCAAAAGTTTACAATGGTGGATAGAACCCTTTGACCCTGGCAGCCTTTTATATACTATTGCCTTTTTTTGCCAAATATCAGATTTAAAATCTATAGAAAGCTACTTTATACAAATATCAAAACAAAGGGGTCAGTTAAAAAAGCAGTAAAATGGCCATGCCACGGCCATACTCCTGCTTAAAAAAAATGTGCAATGCACTTTACTGGATTTGGGAATATGAACACAATAAAAAGAATTGGATTTTTTTTGGAAAATAAAAACAGCCAGGAGAAGACACTGGTAGCAAGATCTGTCGAAGTCAAATGACTGTCTCTCTGCTGTTTTAAGCTAAGAGAACTCCATAGGCTCCATACAGTGGCCTCTATTTGGTGAATAAGCTGCAAACATTGGTAGTACTGGGAGGTATACCAGAGAAGGGATATTCACTCTCCATTATGAATTGACACCTTTAACCACTTCAGCCCTTCATGACCAGGCCATTTTTTGCAATACAGAACTGCTTTATTGTAGCTGACAATTACACGGTCGTGCGCCGCTTTACCCAAATAAAATTGATGTCCTTTTTTTCCCACACCTAGAGCTTTCTTTTTGGGGTATCTGATCACCTCTGCGTTTTTTATTTATTGCACCCCTTCATGACCAGGCCATTCAGCACTGGGCTAGTTTAACCACTTGCCGACCAGCCGCCGTCATTATACTGCAGAAGGTCGGCACTAGGGATGAGCTTCGAGTTCGAGTCGAACTCATGTTCGACTCGAACATTGCCTGTTCGCCCGTTCGCCGAACAGCGAACAAATTGGGGTGTTCGCGGCAAATTCGAAAAATCTATGGGAGAAATCTAAAGTGCTAATTATAAAGGCTTATATGCAAGTTATTGTCCTAAAAAGTGTTTGGGGACCCGGGTCCTCCCCCAGGGGACATGTATCAATGCAAAAAGAAGTTTTAAAAACGGCCGTTTTTTCGGGAGCAGTGATTTTAATAACGCTTAAAATGAAAAAATAAAAGTGAAATATTCCTTTAAATTTCGTACCTGGGGGGTGTGTATGATATGCATGTGAAGTGGCGCATGTTTCCCGTGCTTAGAACTGTCCCTGCAAAAAATGTCATTTTTGAAAGAAAAAAATGCATTTAAAACTGACTTGCGGCTATTAATGAATTGTCGGCTCCCGGCAATACATACAAAAGTCATTGATAAAAAAAAAAAAAAGCGTGGGGGTTCCCCAGAATTCAATTACCAGGCCCTTCAGGTCTGGAATGGATATTAAGGGGAACCCCGCCGCAAATTAAAAAAAAATTGATGTGGGGTTCCCCCAAATATCCATTCCAGGCCCTTCAGATCTGGCATGGATTTTAAGGGGAGCTCCACCCCAAATGTAAAAAAAAAAATGGCGTAGAGTCCCCCTAAAAATCCATACCAGACCCCTTATCCAAGCACGCAACCTGGCCGGCCGTAGGGGAAAAGGGGGGGACGAGAGAGCGCCCCCCCTCCCTCCTGAACCGTACCAAGCCACATGCCCTCAACATGGGGAGGATGTCCCCATGTTGATGGGGACAAGGGCCTCATCCCCACAACCCTTGCCCGGTGGTTGTGGGGGTCTGTGGGCGGGGGGCTTATTGGAATCTGGAAGACCCCTTTAACAAAGGGGACCCCCAGATCCCGCCCCCCCTATGTGAATTGGTAAGGGGTACATTGTACCCCTACCATTTCACGAAGAAAGCGTAAAAAAATGTTTAAAAAAACACACAAACACCTTGAAAAAGTCCTTTATTTAAAAAAAAAAAACATTCCAGCGGTGAAATCCAGTGTCCCGCGGCGATCCCGATGTCCAGCGCTGTCCTTCATTGGTTGTGCCTGAGCGGACCTGATGGGGAACTCCCTCTCAGTATTTTAAATGTATAGACCCGCCCCTTCTAAAGTTCCCCATCAGGTCCGCTCAGTGGACCAGATGCGGAACATGAGAAGGGGCGGGTCTATACATGTATTACCAAAGTGAGAGCAGTTCCCCATCAGGTCCGCCCCCTCGGTATGTCGGACCCGCCTACGTCATTGGCTTGAGCGGGGAACTTCCTTCACTGTGTAATTTAAATTTACATAGTGAAGGAAGTTCCCCGCTCAAGCCAATGACGTAGGCGGGTCCGACATACCGAGGGGGCGGACCTGATGGGGAACTGCTCTCACTTTGGTAATACATGTATAGACCCGCCCCTTCTCATGTTCCGCATCTGGTCCGCTGAGCGGACCTGATGGGGAACTTTAGAAGGGGCGGGTCTATACATTTAAAACACTGAGAGGGAGTTCCCCATCAGGTCCGCTCAGGCACAACCAATGAAGGACAGCACTGGACATCGGGATCGCCGCGGGACACTGGATTTCACCGCTGGAATGTTTTTTGTTTTTTTTTTTAAATAAAGGACTTTTTCAAGGTGTTTGTGTGTTTTTTTAAACATTTTTTTACGCTTTCTTCGTGAAATGGTAGGGGTACAATGTACCCCTTACCAATTCACATAGGGGGGGGCGGGATCTGGGTGTACCCTTTGTTAAAGGGGTCTTCCAGATTCCGATAAGCCCCCGCCCGCAGACCCCCACGACCACCGGGCAAGGGTTGTGGGGATGAGGCCCTTGTCCCCATCAACATGGGGACATCCTCCCCATGTTGAGGGCATGTGGCTTGGTACGGTTCAGGAGGGAGGGGGGCCGCTCTCTCGTTCCCCCCCTTTTCCCCTGCGGCCGGCCAGGTTGCGTGCTCGGATAAGGGGTCTGGTATGGATTTTTAGGGGGACTCCACGCCATTTTTTTTTAAATTTGGGGTGGAGTTCCCCTTAAAATCCATGCCAGATCTGAAGGGCCTGGAATGGATATTTGGGGGAACCCCACGTCAATTTTTTTTTAAATTTGCGGCGGGGTTCCCCTTAATATCCATTCCAGACCTGAAGGGCCTGGTAATTGAATTCTGGGGAACCCCCACGCTTTTTTTTTTTTTTATCAATGACTTTTGTATGTATTGCCGGGAGCCGACAATTCATTAATAGCCGCGAGTGAGTTTTAAATGCATTTTTTTCTTTCAAAAATGACATTTTTTGCAGGGACAGTTCTAAGCACGGGAAACATGCGCCACTTCACATGCATATCATGCACACCCCCCAGGTATGAAATTTAAAGGAATATTTCCCTTTTATTTTTTCATTTTAAGCATTATTAAAATCACTGCTCCCGAAAAAACGGCCGTTTTTAAAACTTTTTTTTGCATTGATACATGTCCCCTGGGGCAGGACCCGGGTCCCCAAACACTTTTTAGGACAATAACTTGCATATTAGCCTTTATAATTAACACTTTAGATTTCGAACATTCGAGTCCATTGTATTTAATAGGGTTCTAAAGTTTACACGAACATTTTGTCTGTTCGCAGGTTCTGGTGCGAACCGAACAGGGGGGTGTTCGGCTCATCCCTGGTCGGCACATTCCCACGAATAGCCGTACGTCGGCCCTTTAAACAGCTATAGCAGGCACGCGAATCTGCTGCACTGCGAGGGACACGATGTGTGTGGCCACCATGTTTGCTGGCCACGCAGGATCGCAGACACAAGAGCCAGAACGGGCATGTGTATGTTTAAACATTTTCCATAAATCTATTCCCTATTTTGTAGACGCTATAACATTTACGCAAACAAATCAGTATATACAGTGCGCTTATTGCAATTTTATTTTACCAAAAATATGTAGAAGAATACATATCGGTCTAAACTGATGAAGTAATGTATTTTTTTACATTTCTTTGGGGATATTTATTATAGCAAATAGTATAAAAGTTTTTTTTTTTTCAAAATGTTCGCTCTTTTTTTGTTTATAGCGCAAAAAATAAAAACCACAGAGGTGATAAAATACCACCAAAATAAAGCTCTATTTGTGGGGAAAAAAAGGACGTTAATTTTGTTTGGGTACAGCGCATGACCGCGCAATTGTCAGTTAAAGCAACACAGTGCCGTATGGCAAAAAATGGCCTGGTCATTAAGGGGGAAATTCTTCCCGTCCTTAAGTGGTAACTGGCATGCAACACTGTACACAAATTAAATTGATATCAATATTTTCACAACACATAGAGCTTTCCTTCGGTGGTACTTGATCACCACTGGATTTTTAATTTTTTGCTATATAAGCGAAAAAATACCAAACATTTTGAAAATGAAAATTCTCCTTTCTGTTATAAAACATATTCAATAAAATCGAATTTCTTCATAAATGTATGTCAAATGTATTTTGCTACATGTCTTTGGTATATAAAAATCCCAGTAAATGGATATTAATTGGTTTGTGTGAAAGTTATTGCGTCTACAAACTATATATGGTATATACATACAGTATATTCATAGATTGACAAATCCTGATGTAACGACGGCCTATATCATTTATTGAGATACCCCCAAATGACCCCTTTTGGAAAGTATACAGTCTAATGCCGCATACACACGATCGTTTTTCATGACGTTAAAAATGCAATTTTTTAAAATGGGCATTAAAACCGATCGTGTGTAGGCTCCAGAGCATTTTTAACGACGTGAAAAACGGCCATTAAAAATTTCGAACATGCTCTATTTTTTCACGTTGTTTTTCATGTTGTTTTTTTTTAACGTCGTGAAAAATGGTAGTGTGTATGCTTTTACGAGGGGACAAAAAACGCGCATGCTCAGAATCAAGTATGAGACGGGTGCGCTCGTTCTGGTAAAACTAGCGTTCGTAATGGAGATAGCACATTCGTCACGCTGTAACGGACTGAAAAGCACAAGGCTGAAAAGCGCGAATAGTCTCTCAACAAACTTTACTAACATGAAGGGTGGCGCCATTCGAACGGATCTTCCCCTTTATAGTGCCGTCGTACGTGTTGTACGTCACTGCGCTTTGCTTGAACTTTTTTTTCATGATCGTGTGTACGCAAGACAGGTTTGAGAGGAAACAAGAAAAAAAAACGACGAGAAAAAAGTTGGTTTTAAAAATGACATTAAAAACGGACGTGTGTACGCGGCATAAGGTATTTATAAAGAGGCATGGGGTGCTTTTTGAAGTTGTATTTTTTTTTTCAAAATTTTTGGGAAAAGTTAATAAATTAAATATTATTATTATTATTATTTTACAGGATTTATATAGCGCTAAAGCCCTGTACACACGATCGGTTTTACAGATGAAAACAGTCCGATGGACTTTTTTATCGGACAAACCGATCGTGTATGGGCCCCATCTGTCTTTTTTCCATCGGTGTTAAGAAATAGAACATGTTTTAAATGTATCCGATGGAAAAAAAAAATTACTATCGTCTGTGGGGAACTCCATCGGATAAAAAACCCACGCATGCTCAGAATCAAGTCGTCAGAAGCATAGAACTTAATTTTTCTCGGCTCGCCGGAGTGTTTTACGTCACGGCATTTGGGACGATCGGTTTAGGCAAGACTGATGGAAGTCAACTTCATCGGATTTCCGATGGAAAAATCCATCGATTTAGAATCCATAGGAAATCCGATCGTGTGTACAGGGCTTTACAGTTTGCGCAGCACTTTACAATATAAAATATGTCACAATTTTGTATACATATTGTCACCAGTTTAACATAGCATCATGATATGGCTGGTGTGGTGCTGATCAGGGAAAATAATGGGTGACAACATGTTAAAGAAAAAAAAAAATGTACTTTTTTTAACATTATTTTTTTTTATTTTTTTTACTATTTTCTTTCACATTCTTTCATTAGAGTAGTTCATTGTCACCATACTGACATTGTACTACTCTGGGAAAGGGGGGGTGATAAGGTTTTTTTTTTTACACTTTGATTGCTGTTACAGTGATTATCACTGTAACAGCAATGTTTTGAACTGTCACAAATTAGTTACATTCATAACAGATGGTGTGGTGTGATCGTAATGGTCGATCTAAGAGAAAAAATACTAGTGCTGAACCTTGAGTTTACTAGGTATACCCCTTAACACGTATTTGAAGTATCATTTGAAGTGTTACTTTTTTGTAATTTTATAGCCATGACAGGAAGCGAGGGAAATCGAGCAGGTCAGGCACTGATGTGGATGGGAAGGCCTGGATCGCAGTCTCCACTCTATTTCATCCCAAAGGTGTTCTATCAGGTGGGGGTCAGGACTCTGTGCAGGCCAGTCAATTTCCTCCACCCCAAACTCACTCATCCATGCCTTTATGGACCTTGTTTTGTGCACTGGTGCACAGTAATGTTGGAACAGGAAGGGGACATCCCTAATTTATACCCACAAAGTTGGGGGCATGAAATTGTCCAAAATTTCTTGGTATGCTGACGCCTGAAGAATTCCCTTCATTGAAACTAAGGGGCCAAGCCCATCCCCTGAATAACAACCCTACACCATAATCCCCCCTCCACCCAATGATTTGGACCAGTGCACAAAGCAAGGTCCATGAAGACATGGATAAGCAAGTTTGGGGTGGAGGAGCTTGACTGGCCTGCACAGAGTCCTGACTTCAACCCAATAGAACACCTTTGAGATGAATTAGAGCGGAGACTGCGAGCCAAGCTTTCTCGTCCACATTAGCGCCTGACGTCACAAATTCGCTTCTGGAAGAATGGTCAAACATTCCCATAGACACACTCATAAACCTTGTGGACAGCCTTCCCAGAAGAGTTGAATCTGTTATAGCTGCAAAGGGTGGGCCAACTCAATATTGAACCCTACGGACTAAGACTGGGATGCCATTAAAGCTCATGGGCATTTAAAAACATGCATCCCAATACTTTTGGTAATATAGTGTATGTCTGCTTGGGGAGTGGTCTGTTGATCACAAAACGCTGCCCCCTAAAGTCTGGTAAGAGTCCCCTGATGAGCACTGATGAGCAGAAGTTTTTTTATGGCACTGGGCACTTTACTCACCGTTACTACATTTTGGACTGTTATTATATTAGTGTTGCTTTTGATGGACTTTACTTTCATTAATAAGTTTTACACCAATTAATTACTTTTTATTTTGGACTTTTGTTCATCTTATTTGAGATTTACACATTTACTATTGATTTATGAATGTAAATTAATCGAATTGTTCACTTATTGCTGAGCGCAAGTTCTTTAGTTAAGCGATACCTTTATACACCCTGGTCTCAGAGTCAAGCTCTCTGGACCAGGAGCCATCTGTTTCTCCACTTTTGTATGAGAGGCTTAGAACTGAGGGTAACAGGAAGAGAAGGAGAGTGCACAGCCATCCTAGTATAATACCGTTTTGTTGGTTAAAATTCAAAGGTAGAAAATATTTCACTCACAAACGAGGGAAGTAATCTTGCGTATACACCGATATTAAGCCTCCTCTCCCGGTGACCTGAAGAAGGAGGCTGTTCCTCCGAAACATGTTGTCATGGTAACTGCCCGCACACCAGAGGAGAGGATTCACTCCCACCACTCTACTTCCCTTCTTGGCTGTGAGTGACGTCAACTGGTCCGGGCGCATGCGCAGCTCCTTGTGCCGTACAGCTGCAGCGAGGATTGGACTTCCATCCTACACCTTTTATAGGGTCTTGGAGCCCATATAATCACACAGGCCGGGAGAGGAGGCTTAATATCGGTGTATATGCAAGATTACTTCCCTTGTTTGTGAGTGAAATATTTTCTACCTTTGAATTTTAACCAATAAAACAACATTATACTAGGATTGCTGTGCACTCTCCTTCTCTTCCTATGTTACAGATTTCAGTCCGCCACCCAGTGGATCCTTGAGAGAGCTGCAACACCTAGAATCAAGAGAACTTTTATACAGACTGTAATCTAATTAAGAGGGCTGTTAGTGAGTTTTGCACTGATGTTTTTTTGTGTTTGGTTTTAGAACTGTTATGTGAGGCAATTCTGTTGGCCTAGTTTCACTCCAGGCCATTACAGATCGTTGTTCTATAGGGAACAGGTTGACTCAGTCTTTGGACAGGTGATTTCCTATTGCTGAGGCTCAGGGATCTGACTCAGTGAGAGCCTCGGGGGGTAGGGGGATGCCGCGGCCATGGCAGCTCTCCGTGTAACCAATGATTTTAGTGTTCGGTTAAACAGAGGTCACACATCCATCTCCACACAGTACACCAAGCACAGTCCCTGTCTACAGTGCACATCAACATCTGTCACAGTGTCCCATTAACATCTGTACCAGTGCACATCAACATCTGTCACGGTGTCCCATTAACATCTGTACCAGTGCACATCAACATCTGTCACAGTGTCCCATTAACATCTGTACCAGTGCACATCAACATCTGTCACAGTGTCCCATTAACATCTGTACCAGTGCACATCAACATCTGTCACAGTGTCCCATTAACATCTGTACCAGTGCACAAAACATCTGGCACAGTGTCCCATTAACATCTGTACCAGTGCACAAAATATCTGGCACAGTGTCCCATTAACATCTGTACCAGTGCACAAAATATCTGGCACAGTGTCCCATTAACATCTGTACCAGTGCACATCAACATCTGTCACAGTGTCCCATTAACATCTGTACCAGTGCACATCAACATCTGTCACAGTGTCCCATTAACATCTGTACCAGTGCACAAAACATCTGTCACAGTGTCCCATTAACATCTGTACCAGTGCACATCAACATCTGTCACAGTGTCCCATTAACATCTGTACCAGTGCACATCAACATCTGTCACAGTGTCCCATTAACATCTGTACCAGTGCACAAAACATCTGTCACAGTGTCCCATTAACATCTGTACCAGTGCACATCAACATCTGTCACAGTGTCCCATTAACATCTGTACCAGTGCACATCAACATCTGTCACAGTGTCCCATTAACATCTGTACCAGTGCACAAAACATCTGTCACAGTGTCCCATTAACATCTGTACCAGTGCACATCAACATCTGTCACAGTGTCCCATTAACATCTGTACCAGTGCACATCAACATCTGTCACAGTGTCCCATTAACATCTGTACCAGTGCACATCAACATCTGTCACAGTGTCCCATTAACATCTGTACCAGTGCACAAAACATCTGTCACAGTGTACTAGTGTCCCATCAACATTTATCACAGTGTACCAGTGCACAAAAACATTAGCGATAGTGGCGGTGAATGACTGGTGGATCGCCAGCATCTGTCAGTGTCCGCCGCTGGACGGTCAACATCTGTCACAGTGTACAAGGGCACAAAAACATTATCCCCCTACTTAAAGGTATGAGACAGTGCTGTCCACTATCCCTTATGCTTTTAATTCCTGCCCTGGAACATCTTTCAAGATTCCTGTTTTTTTTTATAATAATGTTTTTCATTTAATTTAACACATAATTATTAACATACACAACATTATACATTAACATTGCATACATTTTTAATCTAGTATCCCCCTATCCCAAAGACAAAACAAAACAAAACAAAGAAAAAAAAATATTTCCTCCCCTTAATTACATCCCCTCCCCCCCTCCATCCCCAACATTGCTGGACCTTCACAACCCCCCCCCCCAAAAAAAAAGGGGTAAACGGGAAGAAGGAGGGACCAGTAAACCTTAAAATGTTCACTAAACCATCTTCCCCCTTCTATTACACGTGATATTATAAACCATATCTATTCCATCACCCATATGTAATTAAGGGGCTGTACACCCTACCCAACAAAATATCCCTAATTATTAGTGAGGGAACAAAAAAAAGAGAAAAAAAAAGGGGGGGATTAATATACCTTACGAGGCTTCTAGAGCCATCATGCCCCTTCTATTACTCATAATACAAACCTTATTTGTTCCCACCACCCCACACCCAAATTTTTTTTTTTTTTTTAATTAAGAAAAAAAAGGGGGATGGGGAACGGGGGGGATGAGGGATGGGAAAGGAAGAGGGAAGGGGAGGAAAGGAAAAGGAGAGGAAAAAAAAGGAAAATCCTCTCCTCCCAGGGGACTCAACACAGCTCAGTCAGGGGCATATAGGGTATTCCTTTCTATTCATCTATTTAGTCTAATCTCACCTATTTCTTTTCTTTCGAGATTCCTTTTGACTTCAATCTCCCTTCATGGTATCCGTATTGGCATGAAGAAGTTTTGTACGGCATTTTTTGCAGACGACATGCTAGTCTCCTTTTTTCTGATCTAGTCACCCGGCGTTCCCTATTGGATTAATTCCATCCTTTCTCTGGGCTATGTGTCAATTATGACAAGAGTGAAGCATTACCTCTCACACTGTTAACCGTCTTGAAGTGGTACCCCTCTTCCCCATTCCCTTTAGCGAAGCATTGTATCACCTGTTTAGGTTAGACATGTGCACAACGGGAAATGTTGTTTTTGTTTCGCTTCATTTTCATTCATAAAATACATACAATTTAGTTCTGTTATATTCCTTATGTTACGTTAATTTGTTATAATGAATCAATTTGTTTTATTGTTTAATTGTTTCGTCTTGGTATAATTCCTTATTCATGTATGTATATACTGAATATATGCGTGATACCGATTCGTAATTCAGAAAGTCGTTTGTTTATTGAATCCATTACCACACCCCATGACAATATCTATTCTGCTGCTTCTCAAAACTCATCTTCTCTGTTTAACCACTTAAGCCCCGAACCAATATGCAGCATAAAGACCAGGCCCCTTTTTGCGATTCGGCACTGAGTCGCTTTAACTGACAATCGCGCGGTCGTGCGACGTGGCTCCCCAACGAAATTGACGTCCTTTTTTTCCCACAAATAGAGATTTATTTTGGTGGTATTTGATCACCTCTGCGTTTTTTATTTTTTGCGCTATAAACAAAAATAGAGCGTAAATTTTTTAAAAAAATCAATATTTTTTACTTTTTGCTATAATAAATATCCCCCAAAAATATTTAAAATACATTTTTATGTAAAATTACACTGGAAGTGAAGGGGTTAACCACTAGGTGGCGCTTTAGGGGTTAAGTGTGCCCTAGTGAGTGATTCTTACTGTGAGGGGGCTCGGCTACACGTGACACGTCACTGATGACCGTTCCCGATCACGGGGAACGGTCATCAGTGACAGTGTCATTAGGCAGAATAGGGGAATGCCTTGTTTACATGCCTTGTTCTGCTCTTGTCGACCGCAATCGCGGTCCCGGGACCCGCGGCCGCAATCGCGGCGGTTGGCAAGTTGTTAAGAGATGGTGCCCCTGTAATAAATATACATTCCCTTCATCTGAAATAGTGTTGGTAATTAGATCTTTTCAATACACAGAATGGCATCTCAAGGCCTCTCTGATTAGCTCCCCGGGCAATTTGAAAATTCCAGCTCCCTAATTTAAGGAATTTGGGGGCCCCGAGCAGAATAAACAAGAAAGTTGTTTAGGGGGGGGCGGGTGCTACTACTGATTTTTTTTTCACCAGTCAAGAAAGCTGTTGAGCGGGGGGGGGGGGGGGGGGTGGGGTGCTACCGCTGGACATTGATGCGATCGCGGGAGGGGGGGTGTGCCTATCCTCAGAGAGTTCTTTGCCATGTTGAAATTCCAGTGACCAGTATGAGAGAGTGAGAGCGATAACACCAAATTTAACACACCTGCTCCCCATTCAAACCTGACCTGAGACCTTGTAACACTAACGAGTCACATGACACCGGGGAGGGAAAATAGCTAATTGGGCCCAATTTTGACATTTTCACTTAGGGGTGTACTCACTTTTGTTGCCAGCAGTTTAGACATTAATGGCTGTGTGTTGAGTTATTTTGAGAGAACAGCAAATTTACACTGTTATATAAGCTGTATACACTCACTACTTTACATTGTAGCAACGTGTAGCAACGTGTAATTTCCTCAGTGTTGTCACATGAAAAGATATAATAAAATGTTTACAAGAATGTGAGGGGTGTACTCACTTTTGTGAGATATTGTGTGTGTATATATATATATATATATATATATATATATATATATATATACAAAGAGTAAATGGATGTGACCTGACACACACACTATATAAAACACATGACGGCCTCCATCCCTAATTTGGTAGGTAGGAAGGAAGAATTTGTGGGACTTTAAATGAGGGATTGCCATGTCAGGTAAGAATAATAACATAGTAATTAAGTTACAGTACATGATTTATTTATTACAATCTAGAATTAATATAAAATATTTTGTATCAAATAGATAGGTAGTCACAAGACTTACACTAAATATGCTGCTCATAGCATGCAATACAAATAGAAAATAGACATGGCAAATATACATGGTAAATGAAATCGATTAAAACACATATGTAATAGAGGCAAGTAACTGTAGGCATCTAGTGGCACTCAACACGTCTCTTGGCATTACAGCCATTCATCAGGAGTGTTATGAAGTATTATACTGGAAATAGAAAATTGGAAGGGGTTAATGATATTAATGCCCTTAGAATAAGGGAGGACAAAGAGACTATGGGGGTTATTTACGAAAGGCAAATCCACTTAAAACTACAAGTGCAAACTACAAGTGCAAAGTGCACTTGAAATTGCACTGAAAGTGCACTTGGAAGTGCAGTCGCGGTAAATCTGAGTGGTAGATCTGAAATGAGGGGAAGCTCTGCTGATTTTATCATCCAATCATGTGCAAGCTAAAATGCTGTTTTTTATTTTCCTTGCATGTCCCCCTTGGATCTACAGCGACTGCACTTCCAAGTGCAATTTCAGGTGCACTTTGTATTGCAAAGTGGATTTGCCTTTAGTAAATAACCCCCCTATGTCCCAACAGGGTGGAGGCAAATTGGGAAACTTACTGCACAGCCTCTGGCCCAGGCCCAAGTCCGGTATCTGCCAAGGAAAGCGGGGGGTATGGGCATGATGTCTCCCCCGGGGTTTTGACGGAGAACCCTCTAAGGACGGAGAACAGCGCCCAGAGCACAACACAGTGGTCACAGCATGATCCAAATACTATGTGTGCAATATATATATATATATATATATATATATATATATATATATATATATATAGTATATCTCAGTATATCTTGTAAGGGATCTTTAATTGATGTCACATGCATGCAGGTCAAGGTCACATCTCACAGCTGCTACATTGTATTTACTTGCAGACTATCTATGTGTTATTTAAGTGATAGCAAACTCCAACTGTCATTTTGACAGCCAGTGATTGACAACATTTGTGGCAGGGTGAGCAGCAGAGGGAGAGAAACAGCCTCTATAAACTTATTTAAAGCTTTTTAGGGAGCATCTCCTAACAGCATCGTCTTCAAGTGGTAACATCTTAGTTTATTAAATTGCGTGTGTGTCAGGGGAAATCTAGGGTGAAAAAAATTATTTCTGAAAGATTTCTCAAAGGCTTAATTAGCAATGGGGAAAACAGAGCAGCAAATGTATA
This sequence comes from Rana muscosa, assembly GCA_029206835.1. NCBI lineage: Eukaryota > Metazoa > Chordata > Amphibia > Anura > Ranidae > Rana > Rana muscosa. The sequence continues at coordinate 359,517,552 of CM055118.1, read as the reverse complement.
AAAGGACTTCAGATTCTAACACTTGCAGTCTTGTTTTCATTAAAATTATTATGGTGGATCTGACCATGTTAGCCGGAGATTTTAAAAGTAAATCATTACATCCAGACATCATCACTAACACCACACATGGGATTGAGGTACAGTATGTAACCATAGGTGTGCACAGCCTATTGCATTCGGGTGTGCACCCCAAAGCCCAAACACACAATACCGATCGCTAACGGTGTTGATTCAGAAAGAGAAGGGGTCGGTAAATTACATATTTACTGGCACCTTCCCCACTCCTAAAACATCCCAGCAGCAATAGCCGATAGGAGAGGAGGGAAGCTGGCAGCGCTGCGGGGGGGAAAGATGGGAGCCAGGGCAGTAGAGGAAATCTGTGCTGCACAGGGTGATTAGGGTGTGCCTGGGCACACCTGGCACACCCTGTGCGCATGCCTATGTATGTAACAATTGCTTGGAGATAAGTGAAAATATAGAGCTCATGGCATGATGCAGAGTAGATGCTGTTTTTTGTTTCCATTTAGATAAGAACTGTACAAGTATAAAGAGTACCACCTTTTGTGTAAGGTGATTGTGATACATTTGTATCAACACAGTTGAGTACAGATATACAGAAGTTAACATATATGCAAACATTAACAATAAACATTTATTATTGTTATGCTTGTCTTAAAAGTGCAAAAATATGTGTTGATTTTGCCAAAAAGCTTAAAAATTTGTTTTTGCCTGTGTACAAGGACAGGTTATGTACATGAGGGGTGGGGAAAGGCAAGACGAGAGTTCTGAATTGATTTTCATTAATAAGAAATTAAATAGGCAGGGTTGACACCATATTACTGGTAAATCAACATTTTTTTGTGTATTTGCAGCATGTTTTAATAGGTAAAAGTGGAAGTAAAGGTGAAGTGGTCAATACTGATTCAAAGCTTCCATGGTTCACAGACAGCTAAAAAACAAAACAAAAAAAAAACGAAGCATTTACCCTCCATCACTGTATTGAAAAAATAATAATAAATGCCTACGTTGCCATGTTGGATATATTAGAGCAACCTTTTTCAACTTTTTTAACATGTAGGATAAATAATTTTTTGGTTTTAGGGAGCCTCTTCTGGTTCAATACATTTTTATTGAAAGTTTACAAAATTTACAAGAACATAACAAAATTGCCCAAAGTGAAGCAGGAGTGGTCACAATGCCTCTTTATTGGTACCAAATATAAAAAAAAAAACTACAATAGCCGATTTGTCATGGAACCCCTTTTAATAACTATTACAGGCGGTCCCCGGGTTACAAACAAGATAGTGTCTATAGCAAGGGTGTCAAACTCAATTTCATTGTGAGCCACATCAGCACTATGATTGCCCTCAAAAGGGCTGGTTGTATCTGTAAGATTAGATGTCCAGCGCATCCCCTCTCCTTACATTAGATGTCAAGAGCCACCCCACCATCAGAAGTTGAGTCTCCCACTCTCCCTTACATCATAGTGCACCCCCCTTACTTTATGCTGCTGCTGGGAAGAAGCTGGATGCATTGCTTGAAAGCAGAAAATAAGGGTCTGAAGGAGGACCAGAGGAGGGCTGAAGCTCTCCGGCAGCTGAAGAAGAGGTGTGAGGGCCACATGAAATGGTCTGGAGGGCGGGATTTGGCCACACAGGCCTTGTGTTTGACACCTGTGGTCTATAGGATTGTTCTTAAGTTGAAGCTGTTTGTAAGTCGGGACGGGTAAATTTTTTAAGGGTAGTTCCAGACAAAAAAACTATTTTTACGTTTTTGGATAGCATAGGGAAGGGTTAACACTCCTGTATCATTTGTTTTGCTGTCTGTGCCCCTATTCATAAGATTTCAACTCACTTTCTGTCCCAATGTCAATTGGGTTGTTGTGGAAACAAGCTTTGGTTATAAAGCATCAGTGGAGGTACCTTTTTCCCATAATACATCTTACTGGTGGGAATTATCCTTCCTAGGGGTAGATTTCCTTTCACTTGCTGTGGTCTCCCTCCGTTTGTAAGAAGAAGTCGTTTGTAAGTCGGATGTTTGTAACTAGGGGACCGCCTATGTATATCTACAACTCAAGAGGCTTTAGTATAAACAGTAGACTGTAGCTATAAGAATAAAGAAAAGAATAAAGACACTTTGTGCTGCAGTATTTGACAAAATTGTTATTGATAATAATAGCAATGACAATAAAATTAAATAATTGAATTATAATGTTGGCCATAAAAGAAATGCAGACAAGAAAAAAATTGCAGTGCTCCCTCACAAAATACAGTGCTCCCTCAAATTTATCAGAAGAGAAAAAGTCTCCCACTTACATTAGTGTTGACTTGAGTAAAGGACCCTACTACACTGGTGGTCAGTGGAAAGTTTGCCCCCATTATGTTATCATTGGTGACAGTGGTAGCTTATCAGAGAGGAAGAAATTGTTCATTGCTCGAGTAACCCCTAACAAACTCTAGAAGAACCCATGGGTTCCATGGAACTCTGGTTGAGAAAGGTTGTGCTGGAGAGTACAGCTACCATTTTTATTATTATCACATAATTATACAGAAATCCTACTCCTACTATTATACAATAATCCTACTGCATAGTAACTTACTACAAATCAATCCTGGCAAAATGGAATCTTGGTTGGATAAATGGAAAGGAACATTTTGTTAGTTCTATCTAGCACTTCAACAAACTAAAACCACATGACTGGTATGCATGAATGATGGATGGATAGGTTTATATTTAACTGTGCAATTTCCTATTCCCCTGTCAGGTGGTTTATCAAAGTAATATAACCTATTTTATACTAACAGGGTTTCCAAATCCTAAAGGAATCAAAATTCAATTTTTTGCGGCACTGTTCTTCATATTCTGTGCTACTTTTTCTGGGAATCTTTTCATCATGGTTTTATTTCTTCTGAGTAAAACACTTCAGTCTCCCATGTACTTCTTCATCACCCAACTATCATTGTTTGACATAATTCTGACCACTGATATTCTTCCCAATCTCCTTTATATCATCTTATATGATGGATTTACCATGTTTCTTGCTGAGTGTATCATCCAGTTCTCCTTCTTTGCAAACGCTGAGGTCTCAGAGTGTTTTTTACTTACCGTGATGTCCTATGACCGGTATTTGGCCATCTGCAAACCACTGCATTACAACTGTACAACAAACCAAGCTTTTTGCATAAAATCAGTTATCATAGTTTGGTTTTTGGGATTCAAAATGATGTTGCTTGATTCCATATCTTTGGGCAGTCTATACTATTGTGGACCAAACATCATTGATCACTTTTTCTGTGACTTTCAACCCATACTTGAGCTTTCCTGCTCTGATACTTCATGGATTCAAATTCAGGCTATTGTAATTGTTTTTTTCTGTGTCATAGCTCCTTTTGTAATGATTGTTATATCATATATTTAGATTGTTTTAACCATCCTAAAAATTAAATCAATAACAGGAAGACAGAAAGCCTTCAGGACCTGCAGCTCTCACCTGACCACAGTGTGCATCTTCTATGGATCCTTAATCATTGTGTATTTGTTTCCAACAAAAGGACAACTAAATATTCTAAGCAAGGTCCTCTCTCTCTTTTACACTGTGATGACTCCATTGCTTAATCCACTTATATACACATATAGGAACAAGGACTTTAAAAAAGCAATTAAGAAAATAAAAATACGCTTTAAATAAAATTTCACATAAACCCATTAATGTTATTAAACCCACATCTTAAAAAACGATCAATACATGCTGCTCACTTACTCAGTCACTATGAGATTCATTTTCTGCATTCTGCAGAAAACTGGTTGATCTTGCTGTTCTCTATCCCCCCCTCCTGTCCATGTCCCCACTGCAGTTGGGGATTTTGCAGAGCACTTTTGGCAGCTAGTGCACATTTCTGCTTAGTTTGTAGTGTATTTTCTAACCTAAACATTTCCTCCTTATCTCATCTGAGCAGCCCATGTGACTATGTATTTATTTATTTTATTTTCTTCCTCCTTAATTGACAAAAGTTATTTCACTTAGACATGTGCATAATGGACAAAATGTGTTTTGTTCCTTAATCTAGTTTAGTTTAGTTTAATTTGGTTGATTGGTTCAATCCGTATTCGATATTCGTATTCATAAGAATTTGTATTCGGAATTCGTATTCGGAATTTATATTCGGAATTAGTTTTATGTCTTTTTTTAATTTTCTTTTAATCTATCATTTTATTTTTTTGATTATAAACATTTGAATCAATACATTTTTTGAATCGGCCAAATCGAAAACTTTAGATTTCTTTTTTCTTTTTGATTCAAATTTGGCAAAGCGAACAAACAAAAGAAAAATCTTCATCAAATGATTACAATAATTCTTTAAATCACCTTTGGCCTAACGAAAACAGCATTATTTTGAAATGGTACTTTAATAATACACGCAGTCTTTGATTTCAGAAAGTTTGAATTCGACTGGAATTCTATGTAAAATTTGATTTAAATATCAATTTGAACTTCGGAAATTCAGGCAAATTTTGTTTTGTTATTCAAAGCATTTGGTAAACTTTGTTTACACTGTAATTCGGGTATTCGGATATATTGTCTGAATATTTTTTTCAGAACAAAAGGAACCTCACATGTCTACTTTCACTAATTAACATTTAACACGATCTATGAATGGGGGAGAAAATACTGTGACTGACCAGGAATAAAGTGAAATACTAAAGCGCTAATATGTGAAAAAATGTGTATAACAATATAACAAACAAAAGATGACTACATAGTGACAGCTGCAATCATTCAAAAAAGGATCCTGTGTCCTCCAATGTGAAATGTGAAACAATATAATAATGCGCTTGCACCAACCTTCTGTGTAGACACAGTGAACTTACACCTCATACATAAATGCAACAATACCAAGATGTTGCGTGACAAAAAAAGCAAAAATAAATTGCCGTGATAAATGTACATATATAAAGTGCTATTGTGCTCAAAGCAGCATACATGTAATTCAATGTGGAATAAACGGCAGTCCCAACCATAGAATTCCTGCTACCACCTAAATGCTTGGCTCCTGGTGAGCATATGAACAATCCACAGGCTTTAGGGTGTGCAATGCACCTGCTTGCATCAAACAAAACAGACCTTACTTATTGCGGTGGAAATGCTAAAGAAAAAAAAAAACCTCAGTCCTTTGTAATCACCGGGATCTAACGATATCAATATGGACATATAAAGGGAATAAGAAGAAACAAATCATTGCGCAGTACCGCCACACCACAGTTTAGTGATCAGCTGTGTGTGTGGTTACACTCACATGACCTCAATGCAGACAGCGCTTAGTTCAACTCAGTAGGACGGTATCCTCACCAGACTGCTGTAAGCATCACTAAGCTCCTCCCCCTACGCGTTGCATCATCGACACGTGACTTAATCATGGGTCTCTAGAAAATAAATGTTTGGTTTGCATTTCCGCATAGGGCCACTCCTTTGCCAAGTAGGATCTATCCAACCCAGGCGGGAAGTCTGGATTTCCTCTAATGGGAGTTATCGCACACTCTTTAGTCAAAATCGCATGAACCCCGCAGGCTTTTTCAAAAGCCAAAATAGTTGCACCCACTAAGGGGTGAGATTGACTGTTAGACGTCCAGTGTTTCTTAGAAAACCAAGGAACTGACCGAAGCTCAGCTCCCGTAATCAGATTTTCTAGGAGTACCCACCTCTTACACTGAGCATGTACCCACCAGTCCACCACTCAAACTAAATGTATAGCCCAGTAGTACCTCTGCACGTCGGGGAGGCCAATGCCCCCCTCCAACTTTGGCAGCACCAACTTCGCCCAAATGATTCTCTGTGCCTTGGATCCCCACAAAAATGTCATACACAGTCTCTTGTATGTCGCAAAGAAGGAGGGTGGCAGATAGATCAGGATCATTTGTAGTTTGTACAAAATGCAGGGAAGCACCATCATTTTTAAGATGGAGGCATGCCCAAACCAAGAAATCGTGGGGACGTCCCACCGAAGGAGGTATTGCTGTATAGCTTTCAGCTCAACTAAGAATTTCTTATCATAAAGGTCTGTTAGTTTGCCAAGTAGCTGAATACCTAAATAGGTAATATCATCCGTCTTCCAGCGGAAGGGGAAATTTTCTTGGCAGAGATTAACTAGAGAAGGGGGTAGCGAGACATTGAGAGCGAATGATTTTAAATAATTAATTTTTAAATTTTAGATAAGTCGGAATTGTTTAAGGACAAACATCAAGTTAGGCAATGATGTCAAGGGGGATGAAACAAAAAGCAAAATATCCCCAAAAGCTGCAAGCTTATATTCCCTTTCAATGGGCCTTTCAATGCCATTTATATTAGGATTTGCCCGGATGCAACGAAGGAGAGATTCCAAAGTAAGGATATATAGTAGGGGAGAAAGGGGGCAGCCTTGTCTGGTGCCATTATGGATAGAGAAGGCCTCCGACAAGTGTCCATTGACCCGGACTCTAGCTTTTGGGTTTGTGTACAGAGCCCCAATACAAGCCTGCATTCTGAGCCCCAAACCCAGGGCTTCCAGTACTGCGTCCATATAGTCCCAGGCCACTTGGTCGAAGGCCTTCACCGCATCCATCGCCAGAAAAAAGCCCTCACGCTTGGAGGAAGTGAGCCAATGATGCAGGTTGAGGGCCTTGATGGTGTTATCCCTGGCTTCTCTTCCAAGGACAAAGCCAACCTGGTCAAGACCCACCCATGCCGGAACATGATTAGCGAGTCGGTTTGCAAGAATTTTTGAGAAAAGCCTCACGTCTACATTTAGAAGTGAGATTGGCCAATAATTCACTACATCAGAGGGGTCTTTATTGTCCTTGGGTATTACCGAAATATACGCCTCTAGTAGGGTCCTGGAATTGCTAGGGGAACCAGGTAGAGAATTGAAGGCCTTGATGAAACCCGGCGCCAGAAGATCTGTGAAGCATTTATAATATTGCGCCGTGAAGCCATCGGGCCCTGGGCTTTTGCCTGGCTTTGTGGTTTTTAAGGCTTCTACCCACTCTTCTGATGACAACGGGGACTTCAAGGCCTGCCGATCCTCCACTGATAGCGCCTGTGGGCTATATCTGTGCAAAAAGTATTTTATCAGGTCTGCTCGTGTGTTTGCCGGGGCAGCACTCTCTTTGTTTGCTCTAATGTTATATAGTTTGCTATAAAAGGCTTGGAACTGGCGAGCAATATCCTCATTCTTGGAATGAATCACTCCGTGTTGATCCCTTACATGAGGGACAGTGGAAGCGAGGGTGCGCTTCTGCGTGAATCTTGCTAGTAATTTTCTGGGCTTATTACCTTGCTCATAGAATAATTTCTGCGATATCATCTGTCGCTTTTGCGCTCTTTTGTACAGTTCCTCCAGCAAAAGTGCCCTTGTGTCTACTAATTCGGCTGCTACCTTAATTGCTAGTGACCCTTTATGTTGCGCCTCCAGCCTTGAGATCTTTTCAGCCAAGGTCCGAATCAGAGCTTGGTGCTCCTTTTTCTTCCTGGCAGCAATGGCCAACAAGTGTCCTCTTACAACACATTTATGTGCCTCCCATTGGGTCATGGGGGACACATCTGGGGTGTAATTATGGTAGAAATAGTCACTGATAGCTTGTTTGATGGTGGCTAGGTCCACAAGATAAGTAAGAAGGGAAGCATCCATTCTCCAAATCTTGGTAGAAGTCTCTATCTGTGGGAATCGCAGGGTCACGGTAATCGGGTGGTGGTCGGAAAGGACCATATTTTTAATCGTTGCCTCGTAAAGATATGCCAGGTATTTCTGGGAAATAAAAATATAGTCAAGCCTCGAGTAGGGATTGTGCGGGGGTGAGAAGAATGTGTAGTCCTTACCCCCGCGGGTTTAGGGTGTGCCACGTATCGTGAAGAGCGAGGGAAGCTAACCGTAAATTTGCTTGTCTTAGCGCCGCAAAAAGAAGTAACGAAGTCCCTGTGGATGTTTCAAGAGTCGGATCCAGGGCCATGTTGAAGTCCCCTCCTAAAATTAAAAGACCAGAACTGAATGATGTGAGGAAGCGTATCTTTCAAAAAGGAGGCTTGTTTAGAGTTGGGGTAGTACATGTTTGCAAGCGTCACTGGCCTGTCCTTCCAAAACCCTTTAAGGTAAATTAACCTACCTTCTGGGTCAGCTAGCTGGTCTGTGAGGTGAAATGCGAGTGACTTTGCGATCAGTACTGCTACCCCTTTTGTCTTAGAACCAGCACAGGTTGCATGATATACTTCTGGATATCGCTTATTGGTAAGGCGTTGAATGGAGCCTGATTTAAAGTGAGTTTCCTGAAAAAAGATGACTTGAGCTTTGTGTCTGTGAGCTTCTGCCATAAGACTAGTACGTTTCTCAGGAATATTGAGGCCTTTAGCATTCAAGGAGAAAACCTTCAGATAGAGGAGCCAAAGACTGCATGATAGAGGCCATATGGGCCGGTGGGATGTAGTGTCACCCACACTTTTCTAATTATATATGGAGAGGGTATCTGGGGAGGGATAACAAAGAAAGAAAGAAAAGAAAAGAGGGAAAGGTAGAGGAAGGTAGAGAGAGTATATGCTGCACCGAATTTGGCACTGTACTGATGGTGTCAGGAATGACTTCCCACACAGGGAAGGTACCCCAAATATGGGGCTTGTGTACACAATACCGGAGGTAGTCCTAGTCCTGCTGAACCACCTAAAAAAAAGGGTGGAGGGTAGAACTGTTTTTAGATAGTCCTACGCTATGCCAGAATTTTCAAGAGGGGGAACCCGCCACCCCTGAGGTGGGGATGAAGTCTAGCACCCAAACGGTTCTATCCACTCTACTATGCAGATACTCCAGACTATAGGTAGGCATTTTGAGGAAAAACCTTAGCTAAAGGGGCATAGGAAGGAGGTATACCGTGAAGGCCCGACCAAAACAGATGTGTCGGGCTCTCTGCGTCACATCCCCCACCTTCAGAGACGCAGCTCCCCTGTGCGGAGGCCCCCGTGCACCACTTCCCACCCTAACAAACCCCTCAAAGCGGCAAACAGAGCCATGAGGCCTAAAGAAACCAACTGTATGTAATAGCATTAGTGCACAATAACAAATGTAGCACTGACCCCCGAAGGAGCTGCTGGTAATTGATTGGGCCTGTACTCTGCTCTCCTACCCCCAAATAAATTGTCTCAGCCCGCTTGACACAGCTGTGTAACAGTGTTGATGTGAAGCTTTTACTACAAGGAACAATCCCATAATAACAATGTGCATATAGTGTACCTTTACCGTTATCTGGGCATACATTGTTCCACCTGTTAGGATAATGAACAAGCCTCACACCAATTGTGATTAACCAGAATGTAAGTTTACTGAAACTGGTATAAAAACAGTGGTTATAATAACTGTATAAATATAAAAAACTTACTATAATAGTACAATGAGTGTTCGCAAATTATTAACACTTAAAAGGTTCCTTGAATCTCTACTGCAGGCGCGTCTCCAAGTGGGACTAGTGCTCAGAGTGACAATGCCTTGACACTGGCCACCTTCCCACTTCCAGTACGGCCGCACTAAACACACTAATGTAAGGATAACAAACACAGCACAACACAATTTCTCAAGAGCTCCCCCTGAGTTATAATGCAGTCTTTTTTTTACTGTAACCGAAGCACAAAACCTCCCAGTGAGAAGTGTAGTCTCTGGTTTTCTTTCTTCTGCTAGCTATTATACTGCAGTGTTTGTAATCCAAGGGTTTAACAAGTAATGAAGTACCATAAAATGAAGAGTGATAACAATTCCTGCTATGCAACACACTTGTAGATGCCTCCGGTGTAGGTATCCCTTACCGTCAGTCAACCCTCAAAGAAGTATAGGCTTTGAGGCCTGATTGAACTCAGTCTATTTGAATGAGACCTCACTATAGGACTACAGGTCTCAGCAACTCTGTGAGATGAATCTAAGTGTGTTAAGTGTGTTAAATAACTTCTGGGCGACAGCCCCCTCACCACACCAGGCCTGGAAAGTTGGGAACCTCCGCTCCGGTGGTCTCAGCCCTGCTGCAAGTCAGCGCCGTCATGCTGCTCCACTCCACAAGATGACCTGGACCCTCACTTGGCTCCATCATGGGTTCTGGATCCTCAGACCCGATTACACCGCTTCTCCAGCACACTGTGGTTAGGCAGAGTAAGTGGTTGCTGTTCCGCTCCACGCGATGTAGGCCCTCTTATGGAACACTCCTTCACAGATCCCTGCAGGCAGGCCATGCGTCCAGAAGAGACAGAAAATGGCTGCACTCTGCCTTTTATTACCTACCCAGCATGCAGTTCAGCCACCTAGGGTTCATGGGTAGGTGGATGTGCATTGTGGGTAAGTGAGTCCTTTCACAGAATAAATAAGTCACTTCCTGCATAGGTTTTTATGTGGAGAATAAACAAGTCTCATTCACACTATACGCCACCAGAGGGAGCCAAATACCAATCTTTAGCATTGTCCATTATTTAGCATTACATGGCAAAAATACCAGCGCTACACAAATATAAAGAACCCAAACTCATGTGAAATCTTTCATACCTTAACATAAGCACGAGGGGGAACAACCCCAAAATCAGGAACCCCACTCCTCTGAAGTACTTCCTTATATCATAGGAGGGGTTATCATATCTTTGCTTCATTGTTTCGGGGCCCAGGCCTGGTAACCAGAAAATTATGTATATGATAGGATTTTCAGGGAGTGTACCCTCCAGTCTCCCCCGACCCGGCCCGAGTCAGAGACGGGGAGCTGTATCATGGGGACCACAGGAGGCACACCCCCGGCATCCCCAAGTACCAAAACATAGTATAAGATACTCCTGAACCAATCCCCGCACCTCCCACACACATCTCTAAACAGGCTAGAATTGAAGTCTCCTTAGTATGTCTGCTGCATGGTCATGACAGGTTACTTAAGCAATGGATATAGAAAAAGTAGCGCTATACAGTGAAAGTGAAAACAAATCAATGTCTCTCTGAGTAGGTGAAACCTGAGTGAAAAAATATTGGTAAATATCTAATCATAAAGTGTATGCATGAATATAAAGTCCATGATATCTAACATGGAAAATCATACAATAAAATATAAAGTGTCCATTCAAAACATATATCAATTGTGATGAGAAGAAGGACATGTAGGCCTTATGGGTCATCAGGGTCATCAGGGAAAATACATCTTCCAACTCTATAAAATTAGATGAAGTACTCTTACCAGAGCCCGTGGATCTGCCTGTCGATGACAGCAGATCGCGTGAGCGTAGATAATCGAACTCCAGGACCAGTCGACTTGTCTGATGACTCGTATATTTTCGGAATCTCAGTCTCAGTCGTGGCAACTCAGTAGTCCTCGACTCCAAATCTTGATAAGAAATCCAGAGTATTTGGGACCAACCTGGATCCACCGGATGTCAGCCGTATTCCAATGGGTATCAAGGTGATTGGACCCAAACATACCCCCAATGGGGGATTATTTAGAAATGTAAAGTGGTTCCAAAAGAAGCCCTCTCCAACTCACATGTAGAAAAAAAGAGACAATGCTCCGATGGTGCAGGTCAAAAAAATTATAGTATACGGTTTTATTAAAATAAAACCACAAAATATGACATTTTAAAAAGTGATCACATAAAACAGAATAAAAGGCAATATGGGAAGTGACGTACCAAGCCCTACACGTTTCGTCCAAGTGGGACTTCTACTGGGGCATCGATGAACATCAAATAGTGAACATCAAATAGCTCTAATGAAAATCAAATAGTGAACATTTTTAAAAATAACCAAATGAGTCATAAATGGTTAAATAATTAAAACACTAGTAAACATTAAGTGAATAAATTCATATGGTGTCATAAATGGTTAAACATAAACATTAGATGAATGAATAAAGTGTCCAATCAAAAGTGAAGTCCAAATATAAGATAAAGTTGATGACAATCCACCCATGCAAGCTGTTTAAAGTCTATCCAAAAATGTAGGCTCTTCAAACTGGTGAAAGAAATAACTGTGAGATCCACCACCAATGGAAAGATTCACTGTTTACCGGAACTCCGTGATCCCCGTGACAGAGGATCAGGGAAAGTGTATAAATGGCATAGCCTGTTATCAAAGGTGTCTCAAGCCTGCTTCACCACTAGTCAGATCCCTCAATGGATGTTCAGACCCATGTACAGGTAGCGTGGTATGTAAAAGGCTCCAATAGTGTAAAAACCTTAAGATTTATTGTTTAAAAGCAGTAAAAAACACACTTACAATTGAAATTAGATTAGAATGCCTTAAGTCTGATGTGTCGGCCGGTGCACAATCAGACAAACCCGTCCATCTGGGTAAGCGAGCAGTAAACAGGGGGTGGCGTCAGCACGTCGCACCGCTCCTCCCTACGCGTTTCGTAAGAGAATTACGTCTTCCAGGGGCCGGAATTAGTTTCATGTGTTTTTGGATTTTCTTCCAATTAATACATTTTTTGGGTTCAATCCATATTCGATATTCGTATTCAGAAAAATTTGTATTCGGAATTCGAATTCGGAATTCTTCGGAATTAGTTTTATGTCTTTTTTTTTTCTTTTAATCTATCATTTTATTTTTTCGATTCTAAACATTTGAATCGATAAATTTTTTGAATCGGCCAAATCGAAAACTTTAGATTTTTTTATTTTTGATTCAAATGTGGCAAAGCGAACAAACAAAAGAAAAATCTTCATCAAATGATTACAGTAATTCTTTAAATCACCTTTGGCTTAACGAAAACAGCATTATTTTGAAATGGTACTTTAATAATATATGCAGTCTTTGATTTCAGAAAGTTTAAATTTGACTGGAATTCTATGTAAAATTTGATTTGAATATCAATTTGAATTTCAGAAATTCAGGCAAATTTTGTTTTGTTATTCAAAGCATTCGGTAAACTTTGTTTACACTGTAATTCGGGTATTCGGATATATTGTCTGAATATTTTTTTCAGAGTAAGTCTACATGGGAATGCTGCACCATGTGAAGATGTGCTGACAACATGGCCTCATGTTTGCAGTTCCCAGTCGGGGTATCGGATGTCGGATATGGACTCAACTGAAGGAACTCTTCTTACCTAGGAGATATTATTTGGACAGCCTAAGCTAGGATGAACTAAGCTACATATAGAAGAATATTTTGAGAGACTGTGCTATATTAACTCTGTAATTGCAAGAAGTTCAAGTAAAAGTTCTTAAAGCGGAGCTCCACCCTAAAGTGGAACTTCCGCTCATCGGAACCCTCCCCCCCTCCGGTTTCACAATTGACACCTTTCAGGGGGGAGGGGGGTGCAGATACCTGTCTAAGACAGGTATTTGCACCCACTCCCGGGAGTCCTCTCTGCGGGAAATCTGCGGGAAGTACGTCACTTCCCGCAGAATACCTGTTGTGTTCTGGGAGACACTCGGCTCCCAGAACGCACGGGGACCAGTCAGAATGGCGCAGCGCGACTCGCACATGCGCCGTAGGGAACCGGGCAGTGAAGCTGCAAGGCTTCACTGCCTGGTTCCCTCACCGAGGATGGTGGTGGGGGCAGCAGAGTAACGAGCGATTGCTCGTCCTCTGCTGCGGACATCGCTGGACTCCAGGACAGGTAAGTGTCCTAATATTAAAAGTCAGCAGCTGCTGTAGCTGTAGCTGCTGGCTTTTAATATTTTTTTTTCGGCGGAGCTCCGCTTTAAAGTTACACATGCCTGGTCTGAAGTTTCTACGAAGGGGTTCATGTAATGGCGTTTTTAAATGAACAGGTCTTGTACTATAGGGGATGAAGAGGCAATGAGAGAGGGTTCATAGAAGGGTTAATCATGTTGTGGAGTTGGCAGGAAATGTGGCATTTACACATTATACACGTTGTATTTATACAGGAAGTGACTTCACATGTTGTGTTATAATACTTTATGTCAGGGCTATGGCAGAGCTTAGGCACATCACAGTTAAAAATAAATGAATAAGTAAAAAATGTTGATTATCACATTGACCCTCAGATTCTAAATTTGTAGATTTGGCATGACCATTTGTGATCCCACAAACCTGACTGACTGTATCCTTATGTTATAGCAGTAACTATAATCACTATACCGGTAATTCTTTTGTCTCAATGCAGTGGAAAAAGTATTTTAAAGTAAGAAGAATATATTTTTTTATTTAAACTTTATTGTCCAAGTATCATATTTGAGCCCTTATATAATATCTTGTAAATCAATATTTTTTGGTAAAAGTGTGTGTGCGGTGGGGGAGCATAAACTATGCAAAATGTGCTTTTTTTACAATTTCCTCCTATTATAATCCTTTCTCCCGCAGGCTTCTTAGCAAAAAGTAGTCCTGCACTGCATATCGAGGTTCTGCATTGGATATCAAGGATCTTCCCACAATGTGGGAGTAAAGAAGAGATCTGGCTGTGAGGGAGACAAGGAATAAGAGACATATCAACTCAAAACCTCTCTTAAAGTGATTGTAAAGTCTTGTTTTTTTATTTTTATAAAAATAACAAACATGTTATACTTCCCTCCTCCGTTGCAGTGGATTTTCACAGCGCTGCCCAGATCCTCCTCTTCTCCAGTCCCTCTTCAGTGCTCCTGGCTCCTCCCTCCTATCAAGTCCCCCCACAGCAAGTAGCTTGCTATGGGGGCACACAAGCTGAGTTACAGCTCTACCGATTGGCTGACTGACTTTGATTGACAGAAGCAGAAGCCAATTGCACTGCTGCTGTGCATCAGCCTTATCAGGACAAAGAGTCGGATGGCTGAGGGACTCATGGACATCACTGGACAGAGATGGGGCTCAGGTAAGTATTAGAGAGGCTGGGGGTGGGGTTTCGACCTGCCTGCAGTTCGTCATCATAACCGACTTGAGTGGGCAAATGCTCACATTCTATGGCGTCTGGCACTTTGGAGAGGTGTTCACTTCACGGATGAGTCCCGGTTTTCACTGTACAGGGCAGATGGCAGACAGCATGTATGGCGTAGTGTGGGTAAGTGGTTTGCTGATTTCAACGTTGTGGATCGAGTGGCCCATGGTGGTGGTGGGGTTATGGTATGGGTGGGTGTATTCTATGGGCAACAAACACAGGTGCATTTTATTGATGGCATTTTGAATGCACAGAGATACTGTGATGAGATCCCGAGGCCCATTGTTGTGCCATTCATCCATGACCATCACCTCATGTTGCACCATGATAATTCACGGCCCCATGTTGCAAGGATCTGTACACAATTTCTGGAAGCTGAAAACATCCCAGTTCTTGCATGGCCAGCATACTCACCAGACATGTCACCCATTGAGCATGTTTGGGATGCTCTGGATCGGCGTATACGACAGCGTGTTCCAGTTCCTGACAATATCCAGCAACTTCGTACAGCCATTGAAGAGGAATGGACCAATATTCCACAGACCACAATCAACAACCTGATCAACTCTATGCAAAGGAGATGTCCTGCACTGTGTGAGGCGAATGGTGGTCACACCAGATACTGACTGGTTTTCAGACCCCCTGGGCTCCCCCAATACAGTAAATCTGCACATTTTAGAGTGACATTTTATTGTGGTCAGCCTAAGGCACACCTGTACAATAATCATGCTGTCTAATCAGCATTTTGATATGCCACACCTGTGAGGTGGATGGATTATCTAGGCAAAGAAGAAGTGCTCACTAGCACAGATTTAGAGAAATTTGAGAACAATTTTTGAGAGAAATAGGGCTTTTGTGAACATGGGGGTTCTAACTAATTTTCTAGCAAAAGATACTGATTGTTGCATGTAAACAAAAAAGTGCCAGAAAAAGGCTTGGTCTGGAAGTGGATATACAAGCACAATATTCATATTTGTGAACAGCTTAATTTCACCTTACCTGTTGGGATAAATTTTACTCCAGTGACTTGTTTTTTTTACAGTACATTATGCAAAGAAAAAAAATCCTAATTTTGCTCTCATCTAAAGAGGACACCATTTTTTTTGTATGCTAATGAGAGAGTTAGCTAGAGTTACCTGGGTACAGGATGGCTATCTAGATATGCAAAGTCATATATTATTTGGTATGGCCAGAAATATGACAGTGTAACCATATGTATAACACCGAACATGAATTAGTCAAGATACATAAAAACATTATCCTCACCACACTTCTAGAATTAGTACAAAAAGATCTTCAAAATATACAAAAAACACAACTCACATGGGTAGGGAGAATAGCAGCCTTTAAAATGCAAACACTACCCAAAATATTATATTATTTCCGCTCCCTCCCTACAATTATTCCTAATACATTTTTCACACAAATTATTAAGAAACTTCAATTTTTTATCTGGAATGGGAAAAAACCCAGAGTAGCATTTTCTATACTGACTTCCAACCAAACAGATGGAGGAATGGGATTACCGGAAGTAAAAAGTTATTAATACGCCTCACTACTAAATCAAATGAAACACTGGTTCTCCTCTTCAGGGGATAAATTATGGGCAACTATTGAAAGGGAGGCAACACTAGGACATGACATGTATGCACTTTCTATGGCTAGCCACCTACCTAAAAAAATCAACATCCCCAATCTAATCAGTATTAGAGCCACCTTGATAGCATGGAAACACGTTTTATCCAAAACAAAAATTTGGGACAATAATGTTACAGTACAAATGCCAGTAAAAATAATACACTACTGCAAAATCCGCATTATATCAAAAGAATGGGTCAAACAGGGATACAACTTCTATAATGAGCTACCTGTAAGCTATAAAGAATTGGTATTAGGTCAAATAGAAAAATGTTCTAGACTAAAAAACTTCCTTCCCCATAACAATATAACTATCCTGACCACAATGGAAATATTTAACAAACTATAAAGACCAAAGAGTGAGAGGTATCTCTTTATTTTACGACCTTCTCCCCACACACCCCACATACTACAAAAACCCCCATATGCTCAAGTGGGAAAAAGATTTATCTCAGACTTTCACAGGTACCCAATGGAGGAAAGCAATTTCAATATTCAGGAAGGCTTCCTCTTGTACTGATCACTGGGATAACGCACAAAAAAATTTAAACAGATGGTATCTGATGCCATATAGGCTATCAAAGATATATCCCACAGCTTCGCAGATCTGTTGGAGATGCAATGAGCAAATAGGAAATCTTCACCATACCCTATAGTGTTGTAAAAATATACACAGTTTCTGGAATACTGTCTCAGTGTTTTTAGCAGATCTCACTGGCAATTTGATGGATCTCACCCCTGCCATGGCCCTCCTAGGAATAAATCTTGACATATACCCTATAATGTACAGAACAATTGTAGCTCATACACTTATAGCAGCCAGACTCACAATATCCAGTCTATGGAAATCCTCTGAAGCTCAAAAACTTAACCAATGTCATAGTTAGACTGAATATTCAAGCTCAATATGAACTGATGTTGGCATACAAAAATTACAATACAACTAACTTTAAGGAAAAATGGCAAAATTGGATGGTCCACCCTAGAGCTTCTAAGTATCTAAAAAACTGTACTTTGTAATTCTATATTTGCCTACCTCAAGTTTAGTTAAGTAGACAATGCATTTTCTATAATGAATATAACAATAAGTTGATGGGTCTTCGCCTACAGTTTGTTCCCAATACGGGGTGGGCGAGACCGACTAACTTGGAAAATTATATTATTTGATAATTGGTTACCTTTATATTTTTGTTAGCTACTGTAAAATATTTGTATTCTTATAACATATGCTAATTAGGAAATATGTGATGTGTGGAGTACTGACACGAGCAGCTGCTCTTATTTTTATTTTTATTTATTTATTTATTTATTTATTTATTTATTTATTTATTTTTTGTGTGTGTTTTGTTAAAGAAACTTATAAATAAAGAGTTAAAAAAAAAACATTATCCTCACTCTTTCTAAAGAAATATATTTGTTTAGTAGTCAGTGGTAAATTGTTATGGGGAAATTATTAAATAAATTAAGGTATTTGTGAACACATTGTTATGAAAACCAATTACATTTCATCTGTTATGGATATTTCTTGTTGAGATGCTGAAAACAAAACTAAGCATGCAATTGTACAGAGAGAGAGAACAGAAAAAACAGAAAGAGATGCAAAACATACAGTAGATGCCGCCGAGATTGACACCCTATGAGCTCCATCGCGAGAGCCAGCGCCGAGCTGTCTTGTCATCGGAAAAGGAAAAATGTTCCTTTCACGATGAGCGACATGCATTGCCGGTAGACGGAGATCCGACGTGGATTCCCATCAATACCAGGCACTGTGTTTGGTATGAATCCTGAGCGGGAACTCCACGCCAATTTTTAATGAAAAAACCGGCATGGGTTCCCCCTCCAGGAGCATACCAGGCCCTTGGGTCTGGTCTGGATTTGAAGAGGAAACCCTACGCCGAAAAAACGGCGTGGGGGTCCCCCTCAAAGTCCAAACCAGACCCTTATCCAAGCACGCAACCTGGCAGGCCGCAGGGGAAGAGGAGGGGACCAGAGAGCGGCCCCCCTCCCTCCTGAACCGTACCAGGCTGCATGCCCTCAACATGGGGGGTTTGGTGCTCTGGGGCAGGGGGCGACCTGCGGCCCCCCAACCCCAAAGCACCCTGCCCCCATGTTGATGAGGACAGGGCCTCTTCCCGACAACCCTGGCCGTTGGTTGTCGGGGTCTGCGGGCGGGGGGGCTTATCGGAATCCGGGAGCCCCCTTTAATAAGGGGGTCTCCAGATCCTGGCCCCCCCACCCTATGTGAATGAGTATGGGGTACATCGTACCCCTACCCATTCACCCGCCTGGTGGAAAAAAATGGCAATAAATAAAACACACAGCTTTTTAAAGTATTTTATTGCACAGCTCCGGGGGTCTTCTTCCGACTTCGGGGGTCTCCGGTGTCGTCGCCGCGCTCTCCGGTTCTTTCTTCTGCCGGGCCTCCGTTATCTTCTTCCAGCTCTTTTGCTAGCGTAGAGGCCCAGTCTTCCCCGTCGTCTCGTCCGGTTCTCCGTTGTCCTTCTGCCGGCCCCTCCACTATCTTCTTCCAGCTCTTTTGCTAGTGGAGGGGCCAGTCTTCCCGTCGTCGCCGTCAGCGTCTTCTTCCCTCTTCTCCTCCTCGATGTTGACTCGTCACTTCCTCTCGCAGTAATGCTAAATCTTTGGTCCGCAGAGATTTATATAGGCTTCTCATGACGTCACAGTCACATGTTCCCATGACGTCACAGTCACATGCTCCGGGGCCACCCGGAGCATGTGACTGTGACGTCATGAGAAGCCTATATAAATCTCGCCCCCCTGCCCCAGAGCACCAAACCCCCCATGTTGAGGACATGTGGCCTGGTATGGTTCAGGAGGGAGGGGGGGCACCCTCTCGTCCCCCCTCTTCCCCTGCGGCCTGCCAGGTTGCGTGCTCAGATAAGGGTCTGGTTTGGATTTTGAAGGGGACCCCCACGCCGTTTTTTTGGCGTAGGGTTTCCCCTTCAAATCCAGACCAGACCCAAGGGCCTGGTATGCTCCTGGAGGGGGAACCCATGCCGTTTTTTTCTTTACAAATTGGCGTGGAGTTCCCGCTCAGGATTCATACCAAACACAGTGCCTGGTATTGGCGGGAATCCACGTCGGATCCCTGTTCAATACAGTGTTGCGCCTCCTCGCTATTGCAGCGAGCGCGAGATGTGTCGCCACCCTGTCACCGAGATGTCGGCACCCCTGGCGCCGAGAATCTCCACGATAGGATCATGATGAATATACAATGTCGGCGGCACCTACTGTATATATATATATTCACAAAAGTGAGTACACCCCTCACATTTTTGTAAATATTTAATTATATATTTTCATATGACAACACAACACACAGCCATTCATGTCTAAACCACTGGCAACACAAGTGAGTACACCCCTAAGTGAAAATGTCCAAATTGGGCCCAATTAGAAATTTCCCTCCCTGGTGTCATGTGACTCGTTATTGTTACAAGGTTTCATGTGTGAATGGGGAGAAGGTGTGTTAAATTTTGTTTTATCGCTCTCACTCTCTCATACTGGTCACTGGAAGTTCCAACGCAAAACTCCTGTTCTAGCAGTGATTTTTAAGCCAATGTGCATGGAGCCTTACAATCACTTTAAAGGCTAAGTTCACCTTTGTTCCCTTTTTTATTTTCTAAATTCCAGCTCCCCTATGTACCAATATAGCGTTAATGTACTTATTTTGCAATTATAAAACAGCTTTCCATGTATTCTACACAAGCTTACCTCACTTGCTTAATGGCTGTTTAAAAACACTTATACATTACTTCTGCCTTACTTCATGGTCAGACTTTAGGTCCTGACACATGAAGGAGTTGACCAGCTGAGGGTAAATGATGCAAGGTGTGTGCTAAAAAGATCAGCTGGTGAACTTCTTTCTGTGTCATGATCTAAAGTCTAAGGAAAAAAAGGGAAGCCCAAAGGGCTAACGTTGCGCTAGTGATAATAAATAACAGTGATAATGAAATAAACTAGAAGCAGCTGGCATAAATAGTCCTATACAGTAAAGACTAAAAAAAGAGAGAAATATATATAAAAAATTCAGCGCTAGGAAGTGAGCATGGGGCGGGGGAATTGAATCCAGTCCAGATGTGGCTTGAACAGGATGATCTGACCACCACAGTCTAAATCCACAGTGCAAGTGAATATAAAAAACAGAATACAATAAGGAAAAATTAAAAATACAACCACACCAAAAAATACTAATGAATAAAATTGGTGAATGTGAAATGACACTAATAAAAAATGAACAGCATATACAGTACAAAAGTGCACCAACAAAAAAGAAGTTAATAAAAAATATATGTGAATATACTGTTGAATGAAAGTCCAGAAAAAAAGGCAGTTCCAAAGATGATGATAAAGGAAAAAAAGCTTCTTCCAGATGAGAACTGTGCCTGATTGCAAATAGTGACACCCAAGTGACTAGTGGTCCTGCTTACCAGATGGCAGTGACTGTAACCACAGTCTCACCCAGCTCAGGGAATATGGCCTCCCCACAGCCTAGCAGTATCCTGATTAATGCCTCATCAGCCAATGTAAACTCAGAATGAGAAAAGAGAAAGAACCTCCATGGTGTAGTATATCAAATAAGATTTAATAAAAAGTAAGGATTACACTTACAAGATCCAATAGATCAATCAGCAGTATACAGCTAAAATACATAAGCGGCAATGCAGCGGTGAACCGAACGGCGTCTGTTCGAATCTTCCCGGGTTCCTGTGTTCCGTGAGTCTTCCCCATTTGTGTATGGAAGCGTAATGACGTCACCGGCCCCCTACGCATTTCATCACCAATGGACTTCAACTGGGGATTGGCCGAGGCAAACGTCACCACGCTAGAGATATAAATACCCGCCGGCGCCATTTTGGAAGATGGCAAACATACGGCAAGTAATAGAAAAAGTAAGGGCAACCCGCAAATGCATTGAATTTGGGTTAGCCACACACTGGAAGACGGAAGAAACCTTAGCATAAAAAAACACAAGAGCCATCTTGTGGTATAAGGAGGGAAGTACCCACCAGAGCACATAAGAACAGGGGAAGACTGAAAGCACCGCAAAAGATGTTATATATACATAACATTTAAAATATAAATATAACACTGGGCAGCCAAAACAATAATATAAGACATGTATGCTTAAAAATGCAAATAAAAGATTGGGATCAATAATCAAGACATCAAAAACAATAAATTGAAACATCAAGAATTATTAATAAAACTGTTAATGTCCCAATCTACATTTAAACCGAAAGGTTTAAAAGATTTTAAAAGAAAAATCCATCTGGTTTCAGATCTGGAGATAGCTCTGACCATATTGGTACCTCTCCAGTGGGGACGGATGGAATCTATGGCCAAAAAGGTAGTACCCTTTAGCTGACGGTTATGGTATTTATCATAGTGCTTGGATAAATTATGCTTGGGGAAGCCTCTCAGAATATTCCCTACATGTTCATTTAGCCGTACATGTAGTTCTCGTTTAGTCCGACCAATATATTGTTTTGAGCACGGACATTGAATCATGTATACCACATATTTGGTGGAACACGTGATAAATGAGTCAATGTCATATGTTTTATTAGTCACAGAAGATGTAAATTTAACACATTTTCGGTCTATAGGGGAATTAACCTTGCAGATATTGCATTTACGGCAAGGGAAAAACCCTTTCATATCTTGAAAAAATGAGGACTTCTTGGGGGGGTCTATCACATTAGGAGCAATACTCAATCTAAGTGATGGTGCACCCCTATAGATCAATACTGGTTGTTCAGGGATGATGGATCCTAGGATCTTATCATTCTTCAACACATTCCAATGTTTCTTAAAAAAAATTTTGATAGAGAAGTGTTGATTGGAATATCTGGTGATCATTGACCACCCAAATTTTTCCAATGAAGACTCGTCCTTAGTTTTAGGGACCAGTAGGGTGCTTCTATCCATAGCAGCTACATTTCTGATTGTCTGATTAATCACAGAACATTGATAACCCTTATTCAGAAATCTTTGCTTTAAAATATCTGCCTGTACAAAAAATTCTGAGATGTTAGTACAATTACGCCTAATTCTCTGGAATTGTCCTTTGGGGACCGCTGTAAGCCAGGATTTGTGGTGACAGCTGGTGGTAGGTATAAAGGAAATGCGGTCTGTCTCTTTAAAAAAAGTGCTGGTGCTAATACGACCATCTTGAATGACAATATTTAAATCCAAAAAATTCACTTGCCTATCACTAGCCGTATATTGAAGAAATATACCCCTATCATTATTATTCAATTGGGAAAATAAATTTTCAAGAGACAGGATATCCCCCTCCCAAATAAGGATTACATCATCGATGTATCTTTTCCAGAGTAACAACTCCCTGGGGGGATTACTATTGATGACATCTGATTCCCAATGAGCCATAAAAAGGTTCGCCAAACTGGGGGCAAATTTAGCCCCCATAGCAACACCTCTTTTTTGTAAATAAAAATCTCCGCCAAACCAGAAATAATTATGGCTCGTTGCAAACCGTAGTAGTTCCATAATGAAGTCTCTTTTGTAAACATGAAAGAGAAGAATCCCTTTGCAAGTAGAAATCCACTGCCTCAAAACCTTGCTGGTGAGGAATGATAGTATAAAGGGAGGCGACATCGGCCGTCGCTAAAACACACCCTTCTTTCCACTGGAAATCATTAAGTAAATTGAGCACCTGTGTGGTATCTCTTAAGTAGGCTGGAGTGTTGACCACTAATGGCTGAAGAAAATGGTCAACATATTTACTGATTCTAGATGTAACCGAATCAATACCGCTGATGATGGGGCGGCCCGGGGGTTGTGTAGAGTTCTTGTGTAAGTTGGGCAAATAATATATAACAGGTATTCTGGGGATAATTGGGATGAGATGGGTCTTCTCTTTTTTATTAAGAATATCTCTCTCAAACCCATATTCTATCAAACTGGACAGTTCTTTTCTAAACTTAATGGTAGGGTTGGAGGCAAGGTGAGCGTATGTTGAGTCATCCGATAATAGCCTAGTCATTTCTTCAACATATTGAGACTTATCTAACACTACGATGCCTCCACCCTTATCAGCCGGTCGTATCATGATGTCATTCCGTTCGCATATTTGTTGAATATGTTCTCGTTAGTCATCTTTAGTTTTCTTTTTTGAGATTTTCAATTCTAATAGGTCATGAAGAACTAATTCCTTAAAGACTTGTATTGATGGAGCTACAAAACCTGGTGGGTTGAAAAGTGAAGCATTTCTCAACTCAGTATGGCGAATAGAAATGTCCCCAGGTTCATGAGATCCAATAGGGGTCATACGATCCGCAAGTGAATGAATAGGTACCCTATGTACAACCTGACTACGGTTGCCAATAGGGTTCAAGATAAAATGTCTCTTGATATTCATTTTCCTAATAAACTTGTGGACATCAATGAACGTCTCAAATTTATTTAGGTTATGTGGGGGTGCAAATTTTAAACCCTGACTCAAAACTGTTTGTTCTCCTTCAGATAGTAAGGCTGTGCTCAGATTAAATATACCGCTTATGTCTAATTTTTCCTTTTTTTTGGCCCTGACTCGCCTCCCCCCTCTGGTGCCTCTCTGTCTTCGTGTCCCCGTTTGCCCCTGTTGTTGGCCTTGGGAAAAAAACATTGGGAACTATCCCCAAATTCCTGAGGGGATTCAGGATAATAGTCCCTTTGGGGGGCGGGAAAGTCGTTATGCTGATTAGGATGTTGTGTGATAACTTTTTTCTCTTCATATCTATCATCCCGGTAGTCCAAGAGAGGCGCAAACCGATTTTCTAAGGGTAAGCTGGTCTGGGGAGTTTGGTAAATAGGTCTAGAGTTACGATGCCATATCACATCTCTAGGAATTCTCCTGTGATCATCAGGCCTGTGATGTTTGGGTTTATGAGACCATGTATCCCTAGGGTCATGCTCATATTGTCTATATCCCTGAGAATGGGGATTGGGATGTCTGTAGTTCTTAGAATTATCCCTAAATTCCCACTGACTGTGAGGATAACTATTTTCGAAATAGGGCCCTCTAGGGGGTAAATAACTATTTTGAGTATTATTAACATAGTTAGAACCCCTGGGATGTGTCTGTTGTGGCGTACCCCTAGGTCACGGGTAGGTAGCAGAATTTTGTGGACGAGGATAGCCCTGTTGAGGGTGGGAGGAGGGTTGGTGATAACCACCCTGATATCCGCCCTGGTTCGGAATGGGCAATAATTTCTTATTCCCTTTCTTAATAGGACCCTTATTCTGTGTCTGAGGGGGTATATTCCTCCCAGGGGGGATAGGGAGTGGACCTACTGGTTGTTGAGTAGCAGGGTCCATATCCACTAAGTTTTCAGCTACACTCTCTAGTTTGGTCTGCCACTTAAAAACAACATTATTAGAGTAATCGGAAAAATCACAATTAAACTTTTTCTTTTTCTTGTTTTTCTGTTCAGACTCCTCCTTTTCCAAAAACTGTTTCAAAAGGTCAGATTTTTGTTTATAAATTTCCTGACCCTTGAAAGGTGTTAATTTTTCTTTAACCAAAGAGATCTCTTCATTCAAAGTACGTAGCTTCATCTGTTTTTTACCCAAAAGAAACTGTAAAAACGTAACACCTATGTCGTTGATCTAAAGTCTGACCAGGAAGTAAGGCAGAAATAATGGATAAGTGTTTTTAAACAGCTACTGTATGAAGAGAGTGAGGTAAGCGTGTGTAAAATAAAATGAAAGCACCTAACATGTGAGGTATTGTCGCAAACACTCTAAACTGGTAACCTGAAAAGGAGTTTAAAATGTCTTCTATGGAAAGTTTTGATGAATACAGATCAAAGTCATTGAAAAAAACGTCAGGGGTTCCCCCAAGTCCATTACCAGGCTCTTTGGGTCTGGTATGAATATTAAGGGGAATCCCGAACCCCCAAAAAAAGCGTGGGGTCCCCCCCCAAATTCTATATCAGGCCCTTCAGGTCTGGTATGGATTTTAAGGGGAACCCCGCACCAAAAAAAAAAAATGGCGTGGGGTTCCCCCCATAAAATCCATACCAGACCCTTATCCGAGCATGCAACCTTACCAGGTTGCGACCGTACCAGGCCACATGCTCTCAACATGGGGAGGATGTCCCCATGTTGATGGGGACAATGGCCTCATTCCCGCAACCCTTGCCCGGTGGTTGTGGGGGTTTGCGGGCGGGGGGCTTATCGGAATGTGGAAAGCCCCCTTTAACAAAAACCCCCATGACACGTCATTGGGTAATCCCCGGCTTTCTCTTACGTGTCATGGGGGTTTCGTTCCTTGCTGGAGAATGAGTGGACATTGGAGCGTCGCTGGAGAATGGATCATCGTTGGACATCGAGAGACTGGATTACATCGCTGGACAGACATCGAGAGACTGGATTACATAGCTGGAATTCAATCAATTTTTTTTTACTTTTTAATAAAACACTTGTCCCAAACCCACTACTGTGATTTTTAACATTTTAACGCTTTTTCTTTGTGAAATGGTAGGGGTACAATGTACCCCTTACCAATTCACATAGGGGGCCGGGATAAGCCCCCCGCCCACAGACCCCCACAACCACCGGGCAAGGGTTGTGGGGATGAGGCCCTTGTCCCCATCAACATTGGGACATGCTCCCCATGTTGAGGGCATGTGGCCTGGTACAATTCAGGAGGGGGGGCTCTCTCGTCCCACTTATTTTCCTGCGGCCTGCTAGGTTGGGTGCTCGGATAAGGGTCTGGTATGGATTTTTGGGGGGAACCTCACGCCATTTTTTTAATTTTGGTGCGGTGTTCCCCTTAAAATCCATACCAGAACTGAAGGGTCTGGCGTGGATTTTTGGGGGGAACCCCACCCCATTTTTTTTTAAATTACGTGGTGTTCCCCCCAAAAATCCATACCAGACCTGAAGGGCTCGATATGGAATTTGGGGGGACCCCCATGCTTTTTTTTTGGTTCGGGGTTCCTTGATATTCATACCAGACCCAAAGGGCCTGGTAATGGACTGGGGGGGAACCCATGCCGTTTTTTTCAATGACTTTGATCTGTATTGCCGGGCCAGACAATTTATTAATAGCCACGAGTATTTTTAAATGACTTTTTTTCCTTTAGAAATTAAATTTTGTGCAGGGACAGTTCTAAACACACGAAACATGCGCTACTTTACAGGCATACTATACACACCCCCCAGGTACGAAATTTAAAGGAATATTTCACTTTTATTGTTTCACTTTAAGCATTATTAAAATCACTGCTCCCGAAAAAACTTCAGTTTTTAAAACTTTTTTTGCATTGATACATGTCCCCTGTGGCAGGACCCGGGTCCCCAAACACTTTCTGTGACAATAACTTGCATGTTAACCTTTAAAATTAGCACTTTTGATTTTTCATGTTCGCGTCCCATAGACTTTAACGGTGTTCGCGTGTTCGAACAAATTTTTTGTCTGTTCGCATGTTCTGGTGCGATCCAAACCGGGGGGTGTTCGGCTCATCCCTATTAGGGGGATTAATACAACCAGACAAACTGGTTGGCTCAAACAAGGTTGAATAAAAAAAAGAAAACGCATTCAACATATGACAAATTTGAACTTAAACTCTGTCCCCTAAAGCATAAAGAAAACACAAAACCACTATATTACAAAACAAAACACCCTCTGGTGCCCGCTGTACACCTAAGCTCGCCTCACTGCCTCCCTACATCTTCCACTTCGTCACTGAATTCCAATCAACCATACCGGAAGCTCTCTTTACAACTTTTTTTTTTTTAATTCATGAGAGTGTTTGTTTTTTCCCAAACAATTTGCTTTTGAAAAACCCCTGCGCAAATACTGTGTGACATAAAAAATTCCAACACCCACCATTTTAATCTATAGGGTCTTAAAAAAAAAAAATATATATATATATATATATATATATATATATATATATATATAATGTTTGGGGGTTCTAAGTAAATAAAAGTAGATTTTTACATGTAGAAGTGAAGTGTCACAAATGGCCCAGATGGCAAGTGGTTGATATACACTTATAATTTTTTTTTTACCAAAGAAATGCAGCAGAATACATTTTGGCCTACATTTATAAAGAAATTTGATTTTATTAGATGTTTTATAACAGAAAGTAGAATTATTTTTATATTTTTTTGTTTATATCCCAACACCCAATCGTGATGATATACCACTAAAAGAAAGTATTTTTTTGTATGAAAACAGTGATATAAATTTATGTACTTACAGTGTTGCATGACTACGCAATTGCCAGATAAAGTATCACAGTGCTGAATAGCAAAACATGCTCTGTTCATGGGAAAAAATAGGAAAAAACTAAACTGCGCCAATAATAAGTCCACAAAGGTCCTCAGATGACAAGGGGATTAAATGTATGATGGATGTCCTCCAGGCATATACAATCAAGGTAAATCTGCTCAACAACAGTCTATATGTAAAGCATGGTTCCATAAGCATTGATTGAAACAACACCGCAGTGAATCCACGGATAAGTGAGAAGCCCACCACCGTATATAAAAGCCGCTTACCAGTGGGCAAGCACAAATGAGCATTCGGCTATAACCCAGCCGCGGCCTTTAACATCAGAGGGATGATGACACTGAGGTAAACTCACACAAGATGGATGTTCCGGGTGCTAGGCTCCTTCCATGCACATGCGGTCCATAGAGTCATACAGTATGCAAGAAGAAGAGGGACCATAGCGTAACTCCGCAACAAAGTAGCATTTATTAAAAAGATTAGTTGTACTTACAAAATTCCAGTTTTAAAAACTCATGTAAAAGGATGCCGGCCTGGCCGGCAATAGGAGCCCTTCCTCCTCAAGTCGACGTGGTGACGTCACTGCGCGCCCTCCCAGAGGCGTTTCGTCATACACAGACGTTCTCAATGCTCTGTTCATGGAGGGGGTAACATCTTCCAGAGATCAAGTGGTTAAGCTTTAGGAAAGCCAATAAGGAAAGAAAAACAATGTATTTTCTTTTAGCAGGAGACATTTCTGACTTGCACCAAGTTTCTACACACCCTCACTTTACAGTCATGTCTAGGTTATTGCCTCTGCCCTTTTGCCTCACAACACTCTAGCTTCCAACTCCCAAGTGCCCATGTTGTCAATCATTTTGTGATTGGAAATAAAATCAAGTGCCAATTTATTCCAGTTTGAACCTGACCTGTGGCAAATTAGCTAGCTATGGCTGCTTTATTACATTTAAATTGTAACTCCACTTTTGTTGAGAAAAAACATTCCCCTCTGGGTGATCTCTGTACATTACAAGGATTATAACAAACTTTGTTGCAGATCCCTATCTTTTGTTATTCTGAAGAAATCCATGTGTGTTTGTCTGTGGCTCTGCACAGAGTGGGTCTAATGGGGGTGGTTTCATAATTAATTGTCAGGTGTGCAGCTGCAGGTCACTAATGAGGAAATCTGCTGGGCCTGCATCCCTTTAGACATGCTCCTATTGAAAGTATCTTTTGTTGTAGGGGATGCCTGAAACCTGATTTGTATCTTAGTGCAGACTTCTGGGAAAAATGGTGGGCCAATCACACAAGCAGGAAATTATGTTTCTGGGGAGTGGTCAGTACATACTCTGTGTACAGAAAACTCCAGGTAGCCATAATGCAGTGTATTCTCAGAAAATTACATTGGCTGCAGATTGAAAAGGATAGGTAATTTTTTGTAACATTCATTCCTTCCAGACTTATGTACAATCATCAACTTCAGTTTGAGGCTGGGAGTTATACCAGGGAAACTTAAACACTCATACATTACGCCAATTCCAAAAAAAAAACAGAGCTTCAAGACCCGAATAATCTAAGACCCATTTCTAGCATTCATTTTGTGGCAAAGATTATGGAAACCATCGTTCTTGAGCAACTTCAGGAATACTCTGAAGGGGAGGGCCTATTCCACGATGTCCAGTCTGGGTTCCGACTGGGCAGGGGAATAGAGCTCTCCACGATGGCCATGAGGAAACAGCTGCTGAGGGTCAGGGACGCTGGGGAATCGGCGGCCTTAGTGCTACTGGACCTCTCTGCGGCTTTTGACACCATTGATCACGACATTCTGATCTTGCGCCTTCATGACCAGTTTGGAATTCGAGGTGCTGTCCTGTTATGGATCCAGTCTTTTCTACAAGATCGTACCCAACAGGTTAGGCTGGGGCCTTTCAGGTCAGCCATAAGCCCAGTGCCCTGGGGAGTACCACAGAGCTCTGCCCTCTCTCCATATCTTTTAAATTGTTATATGCGCCCCCTGCGCGATATATAGCAGTTACATGGCCTTCAAGGCCAACTATATGCCGATGACATCCAAATCCTAGTCAACACTTTCAAAAATGACAGACATCCCCAGACCCTAGCTGAATGCATGACTCACATCCACTCCTGGATGAATAGAAACTGGCTTAGCCTTAATAGCTCCAAAACAGAAATACTCCAAGTGGGTGAACCTCTAGCCTCTCCCATTCTATCCCGATGGCCATCTGACCTAGGTACCTGCCCAGAACCTAAAAGACAAGTCAAGAACCTTGGAATCATTTTTGATGCAAAGCTTACCTGGATTCCGCAAATCATGAACTGTATGAAAAATGCCTCATTCTATTTGCAAATTATTCGAAAGATCAGACATCTACTTTCATATCGACACCAAATCACTCTTACTTTGGCTCTAGTACAATCCAGACTAGACTTTGCCAATGGTTTTTGCCTTGGCCTTCCCCTCAAGTGGGTTAAAAAAATCCAAATTATACAGAATCAAGCAGCACGCACTATTACAGGTACACCATATAGACATCACATCACCCCCGTGCTGGCACAGCTACATTGGTTACCTATAGTGCATAGAGTACAATTTAACCACTTAAGCCCCGGACCATTTGGTAGCTGAAGGACCAGAGGTGAATTCAGAATTTTGCACTGCGCTGCTTTAACTGTAAATTGTGCGGACATGCAATGTTGTACCCAAACGAAATTTGCGTCCTTTTCTTCCCACAAATAGAGCTTTCTTTTAATGGTATTTGATTGCCTCTGCGATTTTTATTTTTTGCGATATAAACGGAAAAAGACCGAAAATTTTGAAAAAAATGATATTTTCTACTTTTTGTTATAAGAAAAATCGAATAAACTCAATTGTAGTCATACATTTAGGCCAAAATGTATTCAGCCACATGTTTTTAGTAAAAAAAATGTCAATAAGCGTATATTTATTGGTTTGCGCAAAAGTTATAGAGTTTACAAACTAGGGTACATTTTCTGAAATTTACACAGCTTTAAATTTATGACTGCCTATCTCATTTCTTGAGGTGCTAAAATGGCAGGGCAGTACAAAAACCCCCCAAATGACCCCATTTTGGAAAGTAGACACCCCAAGGAAATTGCTGAGAGGCATGTTGAGCCCATTGAATTTTTTTTTTTGTCCCAAGTGATTGAATAATGACAAAAAAAAAAAAATTACAAAAAGTTGTCACTAAATGATATATTGCTCACACATGCCATGGTTATATGTGGAATTTCACCCCAAAATACATTTTGCTGCTTCTCCTGAGTACGGGGATACCACATGTGTGGGACTTTTTGGGAGCCTAGCCGCGTACGGGACCCCGGAAACCAATGACCCCATTTTGGAATATAGACACCCCAAGCTATTTGCTGAGAGGCATGGCGAGTATTTTACAGCTCTAATTTGTTTTTGAAAATGAAGAAAGAAAATATATATATATATTTTTTTTAAATTTTCAAAACTTTGTGACAAAAAGTGAGATCTGCAAAATACTCACAATACCTCTCAGCAAATAGCTTGGGGTGTCTACTTTCCAAAATGGGGTCATTTCGGGGGGGGTGTGTGCTATCTGGGCATTCCATGGCCTCCGAAACTGTGATAGGTAGTGAGGAGTGAAATCAAAAATTTACACCCTTAGAAAGCCTGAAGGCGGTGCTTAGTTTTTGGGGTCCCGTACGTGGCTAGGCTCCCAAAAAGTCTCACACATGTGGTATCCCCGTACTCAGGAGAAGCAACAGAATGTATTTTGGGGTGTAATTCCACATATGCCCATGACATGTTTGAGCAATATATCATTTAGTGACAACTTTGTGCAAAAAAAAAAAAATTGTCGTTTTTCCGCAACTTGTGTCAACATATAAAATATTCCATAGACTCGACATGCCTCTCAGTATATAGCTTGGGGTGTCTACTTTCCAAAATGGGGTCATTTGGGGGGGTTTTGAACTGTTCTGGCATTTTATACACAACATTAGGAAGCTTACATCCACTCTTCTAACCACTTGAAGACAAAGCCCTTTTTGACACTTTTTGTTTACATGAAAACATTTTTTTTTTTGCAAGAAAATTATGTTGAACCCCCAAACATTATATATATTTTTAAAGCAAAGGCCCTACAGATTTAAATGGTGGGTGTTGCATTTTTTTTTCTACACAGTATTTGCGCAGCGATTTTTCAAACGCATTTTTTGGGTTAAAAAATACACTTTTTTTAATTTTAATGCACTAAAACACACTATATTGCCCAAATGTTTGATAAAATAAAAAAGATGATCTTAGGCCGAGTACATAGATACCAAACACGACATGCTTTAAAATTTCACACAAAAGCGCATTGGCGACAAACTACATACATTTTTAAAAGCCTTTAAAAGCCTTTACAGGTTACCCCAGTAGATTTACAGAGGAGGTCTACTGCTAAAATGATTGCCCTCGATCTGACCTTCACGGTGATACCTCACATGCATGGTGCAATTGCTGTTTACATATGACGCCAGACCGACGCTTGCGTTCGCAATTGGGCAAGAGCAGGGCAGGACAGGGGTGCTTTTTTTTTTTTTTTTATTAATTTTTCTTTTTTCTTTTATTTTTAAATTGTTCCTTCCAAGTTTTTTTTTTTTTATCATTTTTATTGTTATCTCAGGGAATGTAAATATCCCCTATGATAGCACTAGGTAGTGACAGGTACTCTTTTTTTGAAAAAACTGGGGTCTTCTAGACCCTAGATTTTTCCTCTGCCCTCAAAGCATCTGACCACACCAAGATCGGTGTGATAAAATGCTTTCCCAATTTCCCAATGGCGCTTTTTATATCCGGGGGGGGCATTCCCCCCCACTGCTTGTAAAAGCAGTCCAGAGGCTAATTAGCCGCTAGGATTACTTTTACATGAAAGCCGGCCGCAGGCTAAAAAGAATGATACCAAGATGATACCTAAACCCGCAGGCATCATTCTGGTATAAACATTCAAAGTCCAGCAACATACCAGTACAATGCTGGTCCTTGTTGGACATGTATTGTAATCTTTTTTTTTCATGCAGCCAGTTGGCTGAACGAAAAAAGAGATTGATCGGTGGGTATGCCCACCATTAGAATACCGCCCTTCATCCACCCACTTCCAATGATGGGCATACACGCACCATTTATATATGCCGAAGCATGGGGGCATCCTCCCGCAAAAAAGTTATGCCGCACACACATGGTCGGACTTTTCCACGGGCAAGCCTCCGTCGGAATTTCGACCGTATGTACGCGGCATTAGGAGCAAAATCGCTCCTCCGCCCCTGCTGCCCCAATGCTTCAGCATATTTGCTTTTTTTTTTAACTGTGGTGGTGAAATCACCTCCTACAGCACTGGAGTCGCAGGGATCAGGCCTGTCTCTGCGAACGCTGCAGTTATGTGTGTTTTTGTTTTGTAAGTGACAGAGATCGATCGATACTGCACTTGGGTGGCCTGGGCTGGATGGAGGGGCAAAACGCAGGTGCCAGCAGGTATCTGGGCTGATCCCGCTAACACTGCGTTTTTGGGAACCCTAAACTGCTGGGGACGCTAGTATAGATCTGATCAGATCAGATATTGATCTGTTCAGATACTATACCACTAAGGGGGGTGTATGCTTCACGCGTGGGTGTTAGCGTTACTGGCACTAACCTGACGCTGCCTGGGGTGTGACGCAGACCCTCTCTGATGCTAAAACCTAATTGATATCACCCGCCGGGCGATCAGGGGGTTAAACCTTTATTGGGTTATATACACGGCGGGTGCCCTGACACTATAAAAAGCAAACTAACTAACCAGCGTCACCCGTAACACTTATATGGTGATCACTGGTGAAAGGGTTAACTAGGGGCAATCAGGGGGTTAAAACCTTTATTAGATAATATATGGGGGTACCTGACGCTATAAAAACCTGCGGCGAACCTAAAAAAAATTACCAGCTACCGATCTGCATCACCGACACTAAGACAGAGTTTAGAAAAACGATTGCTTAGTGACAGTGGTGATGGGGGTGAAAGGGTTACCTGGGGGGCGATCAAGGGGGTTAAACCTTTATTAGATAATATATTGGGGTACCTGACGCTATAAAAACATGCGGCGAACCTAAAAAAAAATACTGGCTACCGATCTGCATCACCGACACTAAGACAGCGTTTAGAAAAACGATTGCTTAGCGACAGTGGTGATAGGGGGTGAAAGGGTTACCTGGGGGGCGATCAAGGAGGTTAAACCTTTATTAGATAATATATTGGGGTACCTGACGCTATAAAAACCTGCGGCGAACCTAAAAAAAATTACCAGCTACCGATCTGCATCACCGACACTAAGACAGCGTTTAGAAAAACGATCGCTTAGTGACAGTGGTGATGGGGGTGAAAGGGTTACCTGGGGGGCGATCAAGGGGGTTAAACCTTTATTAGATAATATATTGGGGTACCTGACGCTATAAAAACATGCGGCGAACCTAAAAAAAATTACCGGCTACCGATCTGCATCACAGACACTAAGACAGCGTTTAGAAAAACGATTGCTTAGTGACAGTGGTGATAGGGGGTGAAAGGGTTACCTGGGGGCGATCAAGGGGGTTAAACCTTTATTAGATAATATATTGGGGTACCTGACGCGATAAAAACATGCGGCGAACCTAAAAAAAATTACTGGCTGCCGATCGGCATCACTGACGCTAAGACAGCGATCAGAAAAATGATCGCTTAGTGGTGATAGGGGGTGAAAGGGTTATCTGGGGGGTGATCAGGGGGTTAAACCTTTATTAGGGGGGTTAGGGGGCTACACTGGACCTAAGACTAAACTTTGGTGACACTTTTACAGTCACAAATGTCACTGATTGCAGTGATCACTAAATAAATGGTCACTGCAATCAGTGACACTGTGACTGGGGGCTGGGGGGGTGATCTGGTGGGTGATCTGGGGTGTCTGGGGGGGCCTGGGGGGGCGATTTATGTCCCTATGTGTCCTGGTGTCAGTGTAGTGTTGTGTGCACTGACCTGATGTCTTCTCTTGTACGGCGCTCGGTATATGTGAGCGCCGCACCAGAGATGACATCACTTCCTCCTGCTCCCTCTGTCTGACACAGACAGAGGGGGCATTTTCATTCGCCGGGAGCGATCGCGAGGGGGTGGCCAGAAACGAATGGCTGCCCCCTCATCCCGGAACGCTCCCGGACACTTAGCCACCGCTCACTGTACAGAAGGGGGGTCCGATTGGACCCCCCAACTGTACAAAGGCAATCACGTACACTCTACGTGATTGTGCCTGTCGGTGCCATTCTGCCGACGTATATATACAGTGAGCGGTCGTTAAGTGGTTAAAATCTTGGTTCTGATGTTTATAGCATATTGGGGCTTGGGCCCACTCTATCTCATGGAAATGGCCCCCCACTACATACCATTTAGAGCATTGCGGTCAGGGCTTCAAAATAGGATCATCCAAGCACCTGCCCGACTCCAGTCCTTGGGCGATCGACGAATGCAGACTATGGGCGCGGCCCTTTGGAACCAACTCCCCGACCATCTCCGACTCCCAATGCCCCAAGCTCTTTTTAAAAGGTAATTAAAAACCCACCTTTAAAAATGCTTTTTCCTAACTACGGATGTAGAGACATCAAATTCTGTAATAATTAACGTCAACTTTGTTTTTCTACTCCCCTTGTGAGCCTTTCCTTCTTTTTTTTCTCTCCTACCTTTTTCTCAAGTAGTTTTTTTTTTTCCCAAGGCTGATTGGTGAATTTATGGTACAGCGCGCTTAGTTGCAGTCCTCCAAGACAGTATTTGGCGCGATATAAATTTACATATCAATCAATCAATTACAATATGATTAGTGTCGCAATTATATGTGCTATATTATTTTTCCTTTATTTGAGATTTTTTTTCCCCACAAAAGTAGAGTTACCCTTTAACTCCTTCCCGCCGAGCATACACACATATGTGGCCTCTGCTTTAAGGGGTTAAACCGGAGTGATGCTTGCAGCTGTAGGCATCATCCTGGTACTGTTTTTTAGAACGGGTGGTGGGCCCTTCAGGGATAACAACTGATGAGGCTAAATCTCATTATCCCGGAGGAGCGAGAGGGGATGTCCCCCTCCCACCACCTTCTGCTGCTCTTCCTAGGCCTCCCGTCTCACCGGGAGACCCGATCCGTGATCTGGCACTTCCGTCGGCTAGAGTGAGACTGAAAGGAAGCCGTAAACGTCTTTGATCCAGTCTCCTTAGTGTAAACGCAGAAGCGACGTCACAACGTTATTTCCGGTTTATTTGGCTCCCAATGACGTTGTTTTAAAAAAAATACAGTATTCAGAATCGTCATTTTTGATGATCTGAATACATTGAAGTGCAAAGGAGGGATTTGGGGTCTTTTAGACCCCCGATCCCTCCATAAAGAATACCTGTCACCACCTATTAGGCCCCTTTCACACTGGGGTGGGCAGGTGCGCTGGCGGTATAGC
Source organism: Rana muscosa (assembly GCA_029206835.1). NCBI lineage: Eukaryota > Metazoa > Chordata > Amphibia > Anura > Ranidae > Rana > Rana muscosa. Next base: position 359,481,326 of record CM055118.1, on the reverse strand, counting down.
GGTGCTATTTTTAGCGCCGATATACCGTCGTTTTTACCGCAATATTTGGCTGCTAGCGGTCGAAAAAGGGTTAATATCGCCCGCAAACCGCTGCTACAGCAGCGGTTTGCGGGCGGTATAGCTGTGGTGTCCCATTGATTTCAATAGGAAGGAGCAGTAAAGGAGCTGTATACACACCGCTCCTTCACCGCTCCAAAGATGCGGCTTGCAGGAGATTTTTTTTCCTCCCACCAGCGCATTGCCTTAGTGTGAAAGCCCTCGGGCTTTCACATTGAGAATGCTGGGGCAGGATTATTTCAGGCGATAATTATGCACTATTTTTAGCGCTAAAACGCCTGAAATACGCCTCAGTGAGAAAGGGGCCTTACTATCACAAGGGATTTTTACATCCCCTGTGACAGTAATAACAATTATCAAGAGACAATGTAAAAATAAATAAATAAAATAAATAAGAAAAAAATAATAATAATTTTAATGCGTCCCCATCCCCGCGAGCTTGCGCAGCAAAGAAAACACACACATACTGTAGGTCGCGTCCACATAAGTAAACGGTGTTCAAATGTCACATGTGAGGTGTCACCACGATCGTTAGAGCGAGAGCAATAATTCTAGAACTCGACCCCCTCTGTACCTCTAACCTGGTAGCCGTTTTTTTTTTAAAGTGCCGCCTATGGAGATTTTTAGGTACCGTAGTTTGTTGCCATTCCACGAGTGTGCACAATTTCAAAGCTTGACATGTTAGGTATCTATTTACTTGGCATAAAATCATATTTCACATTGTTCAAAATTGGGCTAACTTTACTGTTTAGTTTTTTTTTAATTCATGAAAGTGTGTTTTTTCCCCAAAAAATTAGTTTGAAAGACCGCTGTGCAAATAAAGTGTGACATAAAATTTTGCAATGATTGCCATTTTATTCCCTAGATTCTCCGCTAGAAATATATATATATAGATATGTATCTATATATATAGATATATATCTATATACATATAGATAGATATATATAGATATATATATATCGATCTATATATATATAATACTTGAGGGTTCTAAGTAATTTTCTAGCAAAAAATACGGATTTTAACTTGTTAGCAACAAATGTCAGAAATAGGCTTAGTCATGAAAGGGTTAAGGTCATGTTGTAGCCGTGAGAAATTAAAAAAAAAAATTCTTCTATTAATACATAAGTCTATTTTCCCATCCATCTATCAATCCATTTCCCATTCATTCCTTTATCCCAATATCAAATGAATTCAAATAAAATTGTTCACATTTTTAAATGTAACTTATTCTTGGTTGATCTATATTTTTATTGATGGAACTATAATTTATAAATACAAAAAGTATATTGATAATGTACATAACATGCAGTCTCGATAACAATAGTTCTAAAATAGGAAAAACATGCATGGTCTCTGTGGGTTCTACAACATACATCAATGTTTTCTCCAAAGACGTACTTGGCACATAGCTCAAGTGTATAAATAATCTGTGTAGTTCACTGACTTTAAACAACGGATTTTGCTTTTAAAACTGCAACTGCACACTTTGCTTGGAGGTTACACTTGGTTAGATTAGTTACACTTCTGTCTCACTTTACTTTCCTTTTCAGTATTGATTAAACACGCTTAGAAAAGACTACTACTGGTTTTATTAATATATTTCACTGTATCTACGTAAGTATAAGTAAAGTAGATGCAAACCCTAACTCGACATTTAGGTCACTAAAGCACTGTGTACAATTGCATGTTTGTGTTTAATAAAATACTTTTTACCTTTTTTTCATCCTTTGCAGCCACTTCCTATCTACAGGAACAACATTGATGCCTGAATGGCATTTCTTTGGGGAGCTTTCCTGATGGTCTCAATAGTGGACCATGCTTGCACTGGATGTCCATGTGACAAGGTGACAATGTAGGAGCACAGCTGGCAGACATGAGTGTTATCACCCTATATTCATTGCAGGATCATCCGGTATTATTTTAAATGAACGCTGCATATTTTTTTTTTAAATATTAAAAGTGAGTACTAAAATTACATTGATGTGGTATAGCTTAGGATTATAGCAGTGGGTTTACATATAGTTAAAAAAATATTTAATATTAAGGGTACCCTTGGCATCGATAAATGGAGATGGTCAATCAAATTAATTACTTTAAGACCAGGCCTTTTCTGGAACCTTTTGTTTACAAGTTTAAATTTGTATTTTTTGCTAGAAAATTACAAACATTAAATATATCTTTTTTAGCAGAGACCCTAGAAAATCAAATGGCAATTGTTGCAATATTTTATGTCACACCGTATTAGCACAGCGTTCTTACAAAAAAAAAAAGATTCATGCATTAAAAAACAAAAAACAATTAAGTTAGCCCAATTTTTTTGCATAATGTGAAAGATGATGTTATGCCGAGTAAATAGATACCTAACATGCCACGCTTTAAAATTGCGCAGAATGGCAACAAACTAAGGTACTTAACCACTTGCTGACCACTCACGGTATATATACGTCGGCAGAATGGCTCGTACAGGCACAATCACGTACCTGTACGTGGCCCTTTAACTGCCGATGTCGGGGTTGCGCGCGCGACGCCGGCGGCACGCTCGCGACCCCCTGCCTTCCCAGTGAGTGGGACCGCGGGTCCCGCGGACTCGATCGCCGCAGGGATCCCCGCGATCATCTCACGGAGGCTCGGAGCGGGGAGATGTGTGTGTAAACACAACATCTCCCCGCTCCTCTACTGACAATGTCAGCGATCTCCGCTCTGTGTAATCAGAGCGGAGATCGGTGACATGTCAGTCGTAGCCACGCCCCCCTCAGTTAGTAACACGCCCCTAGGCACACTTAACCCCTTAAGCGCCCCTAGTGGTTAACCCCTTCACTGCCAGTGTCATTTTCACAGTAATCAGTGCATTTTTATTGCACTGATCGCTGTGAAAATTACAATGGTCCCAAAAATGTGTCAAAAGTGTCCAATGTGTCCGCCATAATGTCGCAGTCATGAACAAAATCGCTGATCGCCGCCATTACTAGTAAAAAAAATAATAATAATAAAAATGCCTTAAAACTATACCCTATTTTGTAAACGCTATAATTTTTGCGCAAACCAATCAATAAATGCTGATTGCATTTTTTTTTACCAAAAATATGTAGAAGAATACGTATCCGCCTAAACTGAGGAAAAAAATTTTTTTTATATATATTTTTTGGGGATATTTATTATAGAAAAAAGTAAAAAAAATGTAATTTTTTTCAAATTTTTCGCTCTATTTTTGCTTATAGCGCAAAAAATAAAAACCGCAGAGGTGATCAAATACCACCAAAAGAAAGCTCTATTTGTGGGAAAAAAAGGACGCCAATTTTGTTTGGGAGCCATGTCGCACGACCGCGCAATTGTCAGTTAAAGCAACGCAGTGCCGAATCGCAAAAAGGGGCCTGATCATAATGGCCCGTATTGGTCCGGGGCTTAAGTGGTTAAAAATCTCCGTAGGCAACATTTTAAAAAATGTACAGGTTACCTGTTTAGAGTTACAGAGGAGGTCTAGTGCTAGAATTATTGCTGTCGCTCTAACCATCATGGTGATACCTCAGATGTGTGGTTTGAACACCGTTCAAAACCACACATGGGTGTGATTTGAAAGGACAGGGCACTTTAAAAACATTTTTTTTCTTATTTATTTAACTTTTTTTTTTTTTTTTTTACATTGTCCCTTTAAAAAGAAAAAAAAGATCACTTTTATTACTATTACAAGGAATGTAAACATCCCTTGTAATAGAAATAAGCAAGACAGGGCCTCTTTATTTTAAGATCTCAAAAAGACCTCAGATCTCACATTTACACTTAAAAGCAAAACAAAAAAAAGTATATTTGTTTAAGAGATGAAAAAAAAATCACCCCTCATCAGATGTCGCTCCGTTCCTTCAAGGACATAGAGACGAGTGGGGGAAATCTTGCCCTCACTCCGCTTCCTGCCCAGCCACAGAAAGGATCAGATCGGCTCCAGGCTAGCCAACAAGTCTGGTAAGCCGGTAGACCACCGAGAAGCAGCGGCACCTCTCCCGCCACCTCTAAAAGTGATCCCGTAGTAAATCCACCACAGAAATCACTTTTATCGGAAAAAAAATCGCCCACAGCATGAAAATATACCGGGGTTATGGCAGCTGCTGCAATAACAGCGGTATTTAACATCAAAGTAATTATGTATATTGTATATACTGTATATACTGTGTAGTAAAGCCTAGTAAAAAAATAAAAATAAGTACTGTATATCAATTTATAAATATCATTATATTATATTATAAGTAATCAAATAGTATAGTGCTCAAATCACTAGTAGCACTGTGACAAAAACATATAAACAAATAAACAAAAAATATATGTGAAAACATATATATAAAATAAAGTCCACTGTGCTTAAAGTGAAAAGAAAAAAAACACTTCCATACCAAGCCAATTTTGGCATTCCTCTCCTGCATGTAAAAATCTTATTTTTTTTTGCTAGAAAATTACTCAGAACCCCCAAACATTATATATATTTTTTTAGCAGAGATCCTAGGGCAGTGATGGCAAACCTATGGCACGCGTGCCACAGCTGGCAGGCCAAGCCATCTCTGTCGGCACGCCAGGGGAATCCCTCAGCCAGACAGTCACTTGCACTGACATGCGGCACGGAGGAGCCAGTTCCCTTCCTTGTATTAATGCCAGTGACGTCAGCAGCTCCCCCTGCTCCAGGATGACTTTGGTTCAGTCTGTCCTAAGAGGAGGGGGAGGGGAGGGGCGGTGCTCAGAGCAGGTCATCCATGAGGAGAGGTGCAGTGATTGCTAGCTGACCTCCGAGGGGCAGGGATATCGAGGGGCAGCTGGATGGCGGGATATCGAGGGGCAGCTGGATGGCGAAAATATCGAGGGGCAGCTGGATGGCGGGATATCGAGGAACAGCTTGATGGCGGGGATGGACCTAGGACCTAGGGTGATGTGTCTCTTCCGGCCTCCAAGGTTCATAGAGATTGCCAGGGACCATCTCATTCTCTGTCTCCCTGATTGCACAGGCAAGCAGGGAGAAGCACTGGAGGGCGGCGGGAGGGGGCACGCCGCCTGTAAAATCAATCAAACGGCTAAACGGTCGCTATGATGGCTTTTACTTTGCAGGTAATCGCCGGGTGAAAAAATATCTGCAGGCATCAGCAGATATCCCCACTTAAAATCCAGAACCTCATATGATGTCCTACGGGTGGGAAGTGGTTAAACAAAGCATAAGAGTTCAATGCATTCAGTCCTAAGAAACTTTGAACTAATTTTATAAACACAAAGTCCAAAGCTACTTTAAAATTACTTTAAATTTTCTTTGGACTGAATGCATTGGACTTTTATGCTTTGTTTAAAAACTTTTATTTTAATTTTGAGCACAATGGACTCTATTTTATATATATTTTTCACATATTTTTTTTGTTTATTTTTTTATATTATTTCACAGTGCTACAAGCGATTTGAGCACTGTATTTTTTGATCACGTTATGATATTTTTTTAACAGCTTCCAGACCACCCGCCACAGTTCTACTGCGGCAAGGTGGCTGGATAGCGCAAATCGGCGTAGGTGTACGTCTGTCGGTGCATGTGATATAGCGGGTATCTGCCTATGTAAACAAGATGGATCTCCATTCTGACAGGGGACATGATGGAGATCTTCTGTTCCCAGAAATCTCTGTGGTGTTCCAGGTACCCCACCCCCCCCCCTACAGTTAAAACACAGTTAACCCCCTGATCGCCCCCTAGTGTTAACCCCTTCCCTGCCATTGTCATTTTTACATTGATCAGTGCATTTTTATAGAACTGATCAATGTATTACCATCACTGGTCCCCAAAAAGTATAATTTGGGGTCAGATTTGTCCGCCGCAATGTCGTAGTCCCGCTAAAAATCGCAGATTACTGCCATTACCAGTAAAAAAAACACTAAAAAATAAATAAAAGTCCTTAAATCTATCCCATAGTTTGTGGACGTGATAACTTTTGCGCAAACCAATCAATATACGCCTTTTGTGTTTTTTTTACCAAGAATATGTAGAAGAATCTATATTGCCCTAAACTGATGAATACATCAGTTTTTTTTATATTTTTTTGGGGATATGTATTATAGCAGAAAGTAAAAAAATTATTATTATTTTTTTCAAAATTGTCACTCTTTTTTTTGTTTATAGCGCAAAAAATAAAAACCGCAGAGATGATCAAATACCACCAAAAGAAAGCTCTATTTGTGGGAAAAAGAGGACGTCAATTTTATTTGGGTACAGTGTTGCAGAACTGCGCACTTGTCAGTTAAAGCGACACAGTGCCGTATCGCAAAAAATGGCCCGGTCAGGAAGTCGGTAAATTCTAGCGAGGAGATTTTTTTTCAAATTTAATTTTACTTTTTTTCACTATCCAAAGTGTGGAGAAGGGGTTATATATGTATTGTATATTAATTAATACATTTATTTTATTTATCTGCATAGCACATGTTTTTTTGGTCTACTACTCTGCCCTGAAGAATGTGATAATATTTTTAAACCTTCAGTTATTTTTGTATGTTATTTTTTCCGTTATTTACTCATACTAGTTTAACTGTTTCGGACATCTCAGTACTGCCTAAGCACCACACAAAGATCACAAGCAAATGTTGAAAAATAACATTACCACCATCCACCTTCTGGGCTTCCCAGGTCTTCATAACTTCAAATTCCTGTTTTCATCACTTTTGCTACTCTGTTACTGTTTGATTGTATTCGGAAATACTTTAATAATTACTCTAGTTTCCATAAGTAAAAATCTACAGTCTCCTATGTACATCTTCCTCACTCAGTTGTCCATACTAGACATTTTACTTGCTACTGACATCCTTCCAAATATGATTCATATTACCATACATGAAGGGGAATCTATCGCACTTACCTCCTGTATTATTCAGTTTTGTTTCTTCAGTTCCATAGAATGCTCGGAGTGTCTTCTTCTCACCGTGATGTCCTATGATCGATATGTGGCTATCTGTAACCCGCTGCACTACCACTCTGTAGTAAATAATTTGTTTTGTCTCATATCCATCGTCTCAACTTGGACAATTGGAAATGTAATTCTCTTGCTCAACGCAGTGTCTATCTGCAGGTTACATTTCTGCAAGTCTAATTTTGTTGACCATTTCTTTTGTGATTTTGCTCCTCTTGTTGGCCTTTCATGTTCAAATACTTTCATAATTCGAATGCAGACTCTCATATTGTGCTTCTTTATAGTTGCTTGTCCATTTATAATAATAGTGATATCTTACCTATGCATTATATTTACAATTCTACAAATCAAGTCAGCACAAGGTAGACAGAAGGCTTTCTTTACCTGCAGCTCCCACTTGACTGCAGTCTCTATATTTTATGGGACTTTAATTTCTGTTTATGTGGTTCCAACAGATGGTCAGTTAGTAATTTTAAGCAAAATTCTGTCTCTACTTTATACTGTGGTGACTCCGTTGCTAAATCCAGCTATTTATACTATACGGAATAAAGACTTCAAGAAAGCATTTGAAAAGTTTAAAATGCTAGCAGTGTGAGTTCAACTTTCTAGAGCAGCCATTCTTAACCAGAGTTCCATGGAATCCTAAGGTTCCTCCAGTGGGGGGTTCTCTAAGCTGGAAATTATCGACCTCTCAGTTGATGGTGTCTGCATAGTTCTAAGACTATCAACACTTGGAACTATGAACTGGTTTTAGCAAGAGTGCCCCAAGGCCTTAAAATTATTTTATTTTAAAGGTACCTATGGGGTAAAATAATTTAGACAGGCTATTCTAGAGGCTTAACTGTTCAGAAAGTTAGATAGATTTTATTTTGCACTTTCATTTTTGCACAGTTCATACATTTTTAGGGTAGAAGAAATACATAAAAAAAATATTATTTCAAAATAATAAGGGCGGTTACAGCAGTTTTTGGGATTCTTCATAATAGATCATTAACCACTTCCTGTCCAGCCATAGTATGATGACATATATGGGCGGAAGCTCCCTTCTTCTGGGAGGAAGTCACATGACGTCTTCCCAGTTGCACGCCTCCTGCACGCTCTAGCAGCCAAACAGTGAATCGATCTGTCACCCGCTGCATTCACCAGACACAGCGGATGACAGATCAGTGTACCAGGTCAGTCCCAGTATCATATGATCGCTGTGACCAATCACAGTGATCATGTGACAGCTGTACATAATGAATTGCTTACATTCATATCAGTTCATTGTGTACTATTGTGATGATCTCTGTGATTGGTCACAGTGATCACATGGTACAGACAGGGCCATGAATGGCTTTCATTCATAACCATTCATTGTGTACTATTGTGAGCATCTCTGTGGTTGATCACAGTGATCACATGGTACAGATAGGGTCAATCACAGCACACTGTACCATGTGATAGTTGTGACCAATCACAGTATTCCAAATAGTACAAAATGGATGTGAATGGATGCCAGTCATAAAAATGACTGCTTATAACAGTGAGCATCACAGTTCTAAGCAATCATAGCGTTAAAAAAATATACTAATAATCTCCCCAGAGAAGTATAGTTCCACTATGGTAACATTGCACTGCTATGGTCACAGTACTGTATGTCATGGAAAATAAAAATAAAAAGTAAAAATAAAAATATATATATACATTCACCAGTCAGTATTCCTGATTACCATTACACCAGTAATATGATGATACTGCGCTGCTCTGGTGACAGTACATGATAGAAGATTTGTGAAAAAAAATGATTTCCTTCATTTTCCAAAAAATTGTGAAATAAAAAACTAATTTAAAAAAACTAACCACGCCTATCATTAAAAACATTAGGGTGTCTACCTTCCAAAAATGGGTTTGTTTGGGGGAATTTTTACTGTCCTGGCATTTTAGGGCCTCGAGAAATGAGGCTGTCAGTACATCAGGATTGATCAATATTTAGATATACAGTATATACCATAGTTTGTGGATTCTATAACTTTCACACAGACTAAATAATTTACACTGATTAGGGTTACTTTTACCAAACAAATGTAACAGAATACACTTATCTTAAATTTATATAGAAAGATTGTTTATTTGCGCAATTTTATAATGTGTTTTTTAAATGTTTTTTTTTTTTTTTGTTTGTTTTGTTTATTTAGCAAAAAATTCAAAAACCCAGTGGTGAATACCACCAAAAGAAAGCTCTATGTGTAAAAAGAAAATTATAAAAATTTGTTTGGATATATTGTTGCATGACTGAGTAATTGGCATTCAAAGCATGACAGTGCTGAAAGCTGAAAATTGGCCTGGGCAGGACAGGGGTGAAAATGACTGGTATGGAAGTAGTTAAGAACAATACAATTACAATAAGAATATAATTAAATCTGGTGGCATGTATTTAAATTATTTATTAATGAGCTACCATGACCTTTAAAAATGCACAAAATGCAACTCTCATAGATGGGACGCATCTATAGTTGAATATGTTGAACATTAAACAATGTTACATAACATTTTATACAATCTTTATTTGTACAAAAATTATAAAATATGTTGCAAAAGCTATTTAGTGTGTACATATATTACATAACCAAACAAATCACAATGCAATACTCCCACGATATCTAGTCACCAATTGGACAAATGCCATGATTTTACCCAGTACGTTTTGAAATTATATTTATTTTCCTTCTTTAGGGGTGTGTATCATGTGGGGACATGAATTCTGCTCAAACTATAGTGTATCAACTTAATACACATTTAAAACATGCTAATATGTCAGGTCATCAATTGCCACCAGACACAACCTGTGAGCCACTGGAGTCATCCACGTGCCTGCAACAGCAAATGCAAAAAAGGTCCAAATTGAGGGCAAGCTTTATGCCTCCAGTTACTGCAAGGTGCTGACAGCTATACACTCACAGAGCAACACTAAAGACGGATGGATAGATTGATATCTCCTACAGCTGGTACTCCAGCAAACCAATAGCATGAGTGTTATCATGCACATGTGAGTTCCGGGGTGGTTGGCGGCAACTTGTTGCCCTGTGAGTGTATAACTGTTGCCCATGTTAGTGTATAATGTTGAACATATTCCCCTATAGTTGCCTTCAAAGTCCCATTGATAAGGGTTTAAATTCTTGCATATATGGTCAAGGGATGTTGGCGATCATTAAACGTATTACTATTATATGTCCTTTAAAAAGGACATCATTAGGTTCACATATGTATATTGATTATTTCCAAAAAAAGTTGTCATAGAGATCTGTCTGCATAAGGGCCAGCTTTGAAGGCTTAATAATACCGTATATGCTCTGATATTGAATGGCTGCAAAAAAAATTGTGTTTTTACTAAGCACTAGGGATGAGCCAAACTCCCCCCAGTTCGGTTCGCACCTGAACATGCAAACAGACAATAAATTTGTTTGAACATCCGAACCCCGTTAAAGTCTATGGGACACCAACATGAAAAAGCAAAAGTGCTTGGTTTAAAGACTTATATGCAAGTTATTGTCATAAAAAGGGTTTGGGGACCCGGGTCCTGCCCCAGGGGACATGTATCAATGCAAAAAAAAGTTAAAAAAACTGCAGTTTTTTCGGGAGCAGTCATTTTAATAATGCCTAAAGTGAAACAATAAAAGTGAAATATTCCTTTAAATTTCGTACCTAGGGGATGTGTATAGTATGCCTGTAAAGCAGCGCTTGTTTCTCGTGCTTAGAACAGTCTCTGCACAAAATGTAATTTCTGAAGGAAAAAAAGTAATTTAAAAGTACTCGCGGCTGTAATGAATTGCCGGTCCCGGCAATACAGAGAAAAGTCATTGAAAGTCATTAATAATAAAAAAAAAAATGTGTGGGGGTCCCCCAAAATTCAATTACCAGGCCCTTCAGGTCTGGAATGGATATTAAGGGGAACCCTGCTTCAATTTTTTCTTTTAAATTACGTGGGGTTCCCCCCAAATATCCATACCAGACCCTTCAGGTCTGGTATGGATTTTAAGGGGAACTCCACACCAAATTTAAAAAAGAATTCCCCAAAAATCCATACCAGACCCTTTATCAGAGCACGCAACCTGGCAGGTCGCAGGAAAAGAGGGGGGACGAGAGAGTGCCCCCCTCCTGGACCATACTAGGCCACATGCCCTCAACATGGGGAGGATGCCCCCATGTTGATGAGGACATGGGCCTCATCCCCACAACCCTTGCCCGGTGGTTGTGGGGGTCTGCGGGCGGGGGACTTATTGGAATCTGGAAGCCCCCTTTAACAAAGGGGACACCCAGATTCCGCCCCCCTATGTGAATTAGTAACGGGTACATTGTACCCCTACCATTTCACAAAGAAAGTGTAAAAAAAAACAAAAAACACACAGACACAGTTGGGAAAGTCCTTTATTAAAAAAACAAAACAAAAAAAACATTCCAGTGATGTAATCCAGTCTTTCCAGCGTTGTTCTCTATGTCCCGTGGTGATCCGATGTCCAGCGCTACAGTCTCCTCCAGTCTCCACTCCACATGAACCTACGAGGGGGCGGGGTTACCCATCAGATCATAGGGTCATAGGGTAAGCCCCAGATTTCCCCGCTTGCCGGGGAATAGCTAATGACGTAGGCGGGACCCCGCCTACTTCATTGGCTATTCCCCAGCAAGCGGGGAAACCCAGGCTTTCCCAGTGACGTGCGGGTGACCCCGCCCCCCTCTGATGCACCGGGAAACCTCCTCTCTGGCTGGAGGAGGGGCCGTGCTGCAGCTCAGGGCTCCTGTCTGCCAACAAACACTCCGAGAAGCCACAACAAATCCATTATCCGGGCTTCTTCTAACAAACATCACATCCGGGGGTTATGTCTTCATCAGAGGTACTCTTCCCCTCCCCCAGCATTGGAACTTTGCCGAAACCATTGCTGAAATTAGACTATTTGCTATAAACTGTTTAAGAAGGATCATCATGAAATGTTTTATTGAACTGGAAAGGATTTCTGGCTTTATAAAGTTGTAATACTTTATTACCATAATATAGAAAGGTAGATAATTACCTATTTCTATCAAAGATGTAATATTTATGTGAATATTCTGATTATGACACAGGAATAGGGATGAGCCTGGAGTTCGAGTCGAACTCATGTTCGACTCGAACATTGCCTGTTCGCCCGTTCGCCGAACAGCGAACAAATTGGGGTGTTCGCGGCAAATTCGAAAAATCTATGGGAGAAATCTAAAGTGTTAATTATAAAGGCTAATATGCAAGTTATTGTCCTAAAAAGTGTTTGGGGACCGGGGTCCTGCCCCAGGGGACATGTATCAATGCAAAAAGAAGTTTTAAAAACGGCCGTTTTTTCGGGAGCAGTGATTTTAATAATGCTTACAATGTACCCCTTACCAATTCACATAGGGGGGGGCCGGGATCTGGGGATCCCCTTTGTTAAAGGGGTCTTCCAGATTCCGATAAGCCCCCCGCCCGCAGACCCCCACAACCACCGGGCAAGGGTTGTGGGGATGAGGCCCTTGTCCCCATCAACATGGGGACATCCTCCCCATGTTGAGGGCATGTGGCCTGGTACGGTTCAGGAGGGAGGGGGGGCCGCTCTCTCGTCCCCCCCTTTTCCCCTGCGGCCGGCCAGGTTGCGTGCTCGGATAAGGGGTCTGGTATGGATTTTTAGGGGGACTCCACGCCATTTTTTAAAAAAAATTGGGGTGGAGTTCCCCTTAAAATCCATGCCAGATCTGAAGGGCCTGGAATGGATATTTGGGGGAACCCCACGTCAATTTTTTTTTTTAATTTGCGGCAGGGTTCCCCTTAATATCCATTCCAGACCTGAAGGGCCTGGTAATTGAATTCTGGGGAACACCCACGTTTTTTTTTTTTTTTTTATCAATGACTTTTGTATGTATTGCCGGGAGCCGACAATTCATTAATAGCCGCGAGTCAGTTTTAAATGCATTTTTTTCTTTCAAAAATGACATTTTTTGCAGGGACAGTTCTAAGCACGGGAAACATGCGCCACTTCACATGAATATCATACACACCCCCCAGGTACGAAATTTAAAGGAATATTTCACTTTTATTTTTTCATTTTAAGCATTATTAAAATCACTGCTCCCAAAAAAACGGCCGTTTTTAAAACTTCTTTTTGCATTGATACATGTCCCCTGGGGCAGGACCCGGGTCCCCAAACACTTTTTAGGACAATAACTTGCATATTAGCCTTTATAATTAACACTTTAGATTTCGAACGTTCGAGTCCATTGTATTTAATAGGGTTCTAAAGTTTACACAAACATTTTGTCTGTTCGCAGGTTCTGGTGCGAACCGAACAGGGGGGTGTTCGGCTCATCCCTGCACAGGAAGAACAAAATATGTGCATCAATTTGATTCCTCTGCAGTGTAATAAATGAGTAGACCCCACCCCTTCTCACGTTCCCCATCAGGTCCGCTCAGCCTTACACCCAGTGAAGGTGACCCCGCCCCCTATGAATTAGCTGTGCGGGCTGTGCGGGCCTCTGGTGGCTGTGGCTGTGTGGGGCCTCTGGTGGCTGTGGATGTGCGGGGCCTCTGATGGCTGTGTGAGGTCTCTGGTGGCTGTTTGGGGTCTCTGGTGGACTGTGGAGTTGAATAAATTTGAACAAACAAACCCAAAAATGTGTGAGTGTGGTGTTGCATGAGATGCAGTACAGTCTATAGAGGAGACTGTGTCTGGTTTCAAGAAGTAAACACATAGGAGAGTGGAGGGGGGATGCACCCACACACATAAGGTGACACACTCTGCATAGGGCAGGCACATATGACAGTTAACCCTTCAAGGGGGGGAGCTGTGGTGGAGAGCCAAGTCTGAGAAGGAGGGTGACGATGATGTCTGGTGTCTGTGCACACAGTGTTGACTTGGCTCAGTGTCCACGGCTCACTCACCTCTCCTCTTAGGACATAGTAGTCCACTGACCATGATACGATCCCCAATGTGTGACAGCAGGAACAGGAGAGTGGAGGGAGGTCAGAGCCTGTACTCTTCTCTCCCCTGGAGTGGCTCTGGTGGAGTTTGAAAACTTTTCCCTGGTTTGGTGCTTGCAGCAGTCAGGCTCCTTCTTCCTTCCCCCATGTCCACCACCGTGTCACATCACCCACATCGTCATTTTGGAGCGGCGCTCATAGACCGGCCGATGGAAAGGCAGCGGTGGAGCTGGGAGCTGTGTGTTCCCGGAGAGCGCTGACACCCCACCAGGCCACCACACACAGGAATCCAGCTGGGGCATCGGATCAAGACTAATTGCTGCGCCTGCCTCCTCCCTCACCCCCCACTATGCCAGTGGCTGCTGCAGGATGTCAGTGTGATGGGGAGAGGACATGGAATACCCTTCCACCTCTGTGTGTTCAGTAAGGGAGGAAAGACCAGCTCTGCTATGGGAACAGAGTCATGGTGTCCCTCTCCACTCCCCGGAACCATTTGACCTTTGCAGCCCTTTCTTTATTGTTGTTTTATGTCAAACTTAAAAAGCAGCAGTATAGTCATGCAGTAATCATACCCCTGCTTAAATATGTGCTATGCACTCCACTGGATGGGAATGACTGGCTCTCCTTGATTTGCAGAGTTCTCTCTGTTGCGTTGAGAGAACTCCATGGGCTCCATACCATGACCTCTATGTAATGAATAAGCTGCATAATTTAATAGTACTGGGAAGTATAACAGAGAGGGGATAGCACTATCCACTCTCCATTGTGAATAGACACCTTTCAAAATGTCCTAGTAATGTAATGCACAATGGTGCACTGAAGAATTCATTGGTTTGCTTCTTGGTCTCACCTACAAGTATCAAGATCTTTATAAATTATACTGTATATTAATATCATTGGGAGATTTCGCCACTATTAATCTTCATGTGCCATTTTAAAATGATGGATTGGCCCTCACTTGCCTAATGCCGCATACACACGGTCGGAAAATCCGACAAGAAAACTGTGGATTTTTTTCCGACGGAATCTTGGCTCAAACTTGTGTTGCGTACACACAGTCACACCAAATTCTGACTGTCAAGAACGGGGTGACGTACAACACGTACGACAGCAGAGATCAATTAAGTTCAATAGGCAGTTTGGCTCTTCTGCTTGATTCTGAGCATGCATGGTTTTTGGTGCGTCAGAATTGCATACAGACGATCAGAATTTTCGACAAGAACTGTTCTTGTCGGAAAATTTGAGAACCAGCTCTCAAATTTTTCTTGGCGGAAATTCCGACAGTAAAAGTCAGATGGAGCCTACACACGGTCTGAATTTCCGACCAAAAGCTCACATAAAACTTTTCTTGTCGGAAATACCGAGCGTGTTTACGCGGCATAAGTGACAGTTATCAGTAAAAATAAAAAGAGTGAACCCCCCTTTATTTTACTGATAAATTATCAGTGATAATCATTGTGAATCAGACAAAAGAGTAAAGGAAAACCTAACATTTTAAAGTGGTTGTAACCCTAATTTTTTTTCATAAAAATACCCTATTCCTTTAAAGCACGATACACAGCATAGTGCCCATGCTATGTCATTTGTCCCTCTCTATGTTCTAAAAAACCTGGTTGATCTTGCCATTTCCTGTGTCCCCCTGTCTGTGCTGACCACAATAATCATGGCTGCTAAACCATGATTACTGTGGTCAGGTTACGTACCTTCTCTCTCCCCTCTCCCCCTATCTCCCTGGCTGTCAGCTTGGCTCTAAGCCCTAGCCCAAAGCACCTTGTCCTCATGTTGATGGGGACAAGGGTCTCTTCCCGACAACCCTGGGCTGTGGTTGTTGGGATCTGCGAGAGGGGGGGCTTTTATCGGAATCTGGAAGCCCCCTTTAACAAAGCGGGACCCCAGATCCCGGCTCCATCCTATGTGAATGACTATCAGGTACATAGTACCCCTACCAATTTGCAGAGGAGGCATTCAGATGCAGGCCTCCCAGGAGGCGGGAGCGTTTTTGATTTTGTTGATATTTTGGGCTGGCGGGGCGGCTTGATTGATGATGGATTTAAATGGATTTAAATCAAAACTTGTGTCTTGAGTTTATTACTTTTCACATACTCATTCACATGGGGTGGCGGGATCTGGGGGCCCCCTTGTTAAAGGGGGCTTCCAGATTCTGATAAGCCCCCCACCCAGAGACCCGACTACAGCCCACGGTTGCCAAAAAAAGACCCTTGTCCCCATAAACATGGGGACAAGGTGCTTTGGGGTGGAGGGACAGAGCCCATCTGCCCCAAAGCACCCACCTCCCCATGTTGAGGACACGTGGCTGGTATAGTTCAAGAGGGAGGGGGACGCTCCAAATCCATATCAGTCCAGAAGGGTCTGATATGGACTGGGGGGTGGGCACACCGTTTTTTACTTTATTTTTTCGATAGCTGGAATGCCGGCAATTGCAACCACAAGTCATTTTAAATGGGATTTTACTTTTTTTTCTTTAGAAATGTCATTTTTGCTGCAGCATGTTTTATGCGTGTTACAGATGCACCACTTTACAGGCAGGCTAAGAGGACCCTCCAGGCACTATATTTAAAGGAATTTTTCATTTTTAATGTTGCACTTTAAGCATAATTAAAATCACTGCTCCTGAAAAAAACGATATATTTTTGAAAAACTTTTTTTATTGATACAGGGCAGTACCCAAAGTCTCGTAACCCTTTTATGGCCGATTACTTGCATATAAGCCTTCAAAATGGGCACTTTTGATTTTTATTGTTCGGCTCCCATAGACTTCAATGGGGTTCGCTGTTCGCGTTAGAACATTTACCTTGTTAAGGAGTTCTGCTGCGAACCGAACAAGGGCGTGTTTGGCCCATGTCTAGTAAACACTAGCATGTAAACACTTATTGGTCATCACAGTGGTCACAAGGTACTAAGCCATTCAGATTGACTCTGTAAAGCCATCCCCTTTAACAATAATAGGGTTCACAGATATCACTAACCCCCAGGTAAAGGGAATACCCATATGTTTTTTTTAATAACAGAATGAAGAGGCTGGGAGCTGTCACTTATCAGCAATTTAAACACAGTTTTTTCCTTGTAAATGTCAATGTATCTGTAGTAGGCTGTATACAGTCAGGTCCATAAATATTGGGACATCGACACAATTATAATATTTTTGGCTCTATACACCACCACAATGGATTGGAAATGAAACAAACAAGATGTGCTTTAACTGCATACTTTCAGCTTTAATTTGAGGGTATTTACATCCAAATCAGGTGAACGGTGTAGGAATTACAACAGTTTGTATATGTGCCTCCCACTTTTTAAGGGACCAAAAGTAATGGGACAATTGGCTGCTCAGCTGTTCCATGGCCAGGTGTGTGTTATTCCCTCATTATACCATTTACAAGGAGCAGATAAAAGGTCCAGAGTTAATTTCAAGTGTGCTATTTGCAATTAGAATCTGTTGCTGTCAACTCTCAATATGAGATCCAAAGAGCTGTCACTATCAGTGAAGCAAGCCATCATTAGGCTGAAAAAACAAAACAAACCCATCAGAGAGATAGCAAAAACATTTTTATGACCGCACTGCTGCACGCTGCCATCCACTGATCAGTATCACCACTCATCCCAAGAGGAGCTTGTCCAGAGAACGGGCTGACTACCATTCCCAGAGAGGAGATATCAGGCTATCTTTGAACGGGCATCCGATGAGTAGTTTTCCAAAGGGAGCTGCATTAAGCATAACGGAGAAGTATCTGAGGATAAAACCATTTGTTCAAGCAATAGCTGCTAAGTGTTTGTGTGTGTTCCATCTGTCACTCACAGTGGATGAACTGCAGTCGCTACCTTCACTGACAGTGTGTTTTCCCATAAGGAGTTGGTACAGTGTCACGCATTCATAGGGATCAGACTGGTTTACAAAGGATTGGGGATTTGGACTCTTTCAATTTGTTTCTCCTACTATCAGAGGAGTGCACCAGTTTTTTTCCGTTTGCTATTTGTTTTAATGGCATTTTTTGCAGGATATGATTGCATATCTTTTTAGGATTTTTCAATTTTCCTACAAGCGCTGTTAATGTTTGATTTTTAATTGTTACAATTGTTGAATTGAGCATAATTTTACAAGGTGCTTTAGGAAGAGGAACAACTTCCAGGTTGGTTGTTGACATATAATCCAAGTGGACTGATCAGATGCCCAGAGAAACTTCAAAAGAATTCTCAGATAAAAGATGGAATACTCTTACTGAATATGGTGGACACACATGTCATAAGACAGTGGGTCAAACGAGCTTTGAACTCTCAGTTCTAGATGTTCCAACGCTGTAGGGATATCACTCTGAATGGGATGGTGAATCCTGCGACTCCAAACCACGGGACTGAACAGCAAATAAGGAATCGACAGCCAAGTTGATACAAAGGATAGTGGTGATAGTTTGTGCTCCTAAGACCCACCGTCAGTCCTTTAATGTCGGTGTTTGCCCGTACGGTGCATAGGAAAGGTTCCAGCACTAAAACAAAAAGAATAGGCGAAAGTGGGCACCCCTGTCTCGTGCCATTTCTGATCGAGAATCTGGGGGAAAGGAGTCCATTAACCTTGACTTGTGCACTTGGATCTGAGTACAATGCCATGATCCAGGCCAACATCCGTAGTCCTATGGTCTCAAGTACAGCACATAAGTAGGTCCAGTCCACCCGGTCAAATGCTTTCTCTGTGTCGGTAGAAAGAATCAGGTATGGGGGGAGTCAGGAAAGATATGCGCCCAATGAATGAGCTGTATGGCTCTAATGAAATTGTCTCGGGCTTCACGGCCCGTGATGAATCCGGTCTGGTCGGGGTGGACAAAAAGTGGGATTAGGTGTTTCAATCTGGTGGCGAGAATTTTTGCTAAAATTTTTATATCCACATTAAGGAGGGATATGGGTCGGTAGCTTTGGGGCATAGTCAGGTCTTTCCCTTCTTTGGGGTGACTGAGAAATGAGCCAATAATGCCTCCCCTGGAATGGCGTTCCCGTCTGCTATAGAGTTTAAGAAGCCACACATCGACTCCGACAGCAGAGGTAAGAATAGCTTGTAATAAGCTTTAGTGAACCCGTCAGGGCCAGGGCTCTTGCCATTAGGCAAAGACTTCACCGTTGCCTTTATCTCATATAGGGTAATGGGGGATTCCAGCACGGAACATTGTTCTTCCGTCAGCAGAGGAAGGCCAGACGCCTCTAAGTAGGTTTGGATGTCTGTCAGTCTCGTGTCACGAACCCCCGGGAGTATGCCGAGTCTAGGTCGTAATAGTCCTGGAATCCAGAGGCTATTTGGGAGGACTTGACCGTGAGTAAACCAGAGGGTAGGCACAGCTTATGTACAAGCATTTGCGCATGTTTCCTCCTGAGGGCTCAAGCGAGCATTCGGCCACATTTATTGCCATACTCATAATACCTAGAGCAACTGTTTACGCGTCTGGCGATCCATTAAGCATAGAAATAGGTCTCTCAGGTCAGTCAGCTCCTGCAGAGCCTCCGGATCTCTGGTATGTTTGCGTTTAAGTTCTGCCTTTTGGAATGCCTATTGAAGTCTGCTTGCCGGGCTTTTTTGAGCCCGGATCCCTGAGAAATCAGTTCATCCCTCACTACCGCCTTGTGACCCTCCCAGACAATCCCCTTGCTCATACCCTCAGTCGTGCTTTCCCTAAAGTAATGGGACAGAATGTCTGTAACGCCAGAGACCGCCGCCGCATTGTCCAGCAGGGACTCGTTCAATCACCAAGAACAAGCCCTGCGATCATTCGGCTGCAGGGCCAACATGGCCGTCACAGGGGCATGGTCAGATATAGTGAGACTCCCGATGGACGAAGCCTGCAGCAGCTCCAGGGCCAAGCGATCCACACGAAATTAGGTCTATACGGGTATAGACATCATGGTTCTTCGAGTAATAACTATAGTCTCTGTCAGAGGGGTGAAGTACACGCCAGCTATCTAACAGGCGATGGGTCTGTAGGGAAATACGAAAGTGTCTACTAAGAAAGGCGTGTGAGTGGGAGGGGCGGCTATGGGAAGTGTCAAGCTGCGGATTCGGGCTGACATTAAAGTCACCTCTTAAGACCATTGGGCCTTCCCTGAAGTCTGACAGACTATCTAGAGTGCTGTCAAGGAACGTCAGTTGATTAGAATTAGGGACATAGATCGTGGCTACCGTGAGTCTCTGACCCGCTACAGTTCCCTTCAAAAAAACATACCATCCCAGGGGGTCTACTTTACTCTCTATGACTTGAAAGGGGCAAAATTTATGTATGGCAATAGCCATGTCATTAGATTTCGCGTCCAGCGAGTTACTCAGCAACCACTGATTGTACATGTGGGTCGGAAGTTTGGGTATTGACCGGTGGGTGAAATGTGTTTCCTGCAAAAGGACCACCTGTGCCTCAGACCGCTTCACCTCTCACCACAGCTTACTACGTTTACATGGAGAGCAGAGACCATGGACGTTATAGGAGAGTACCTTAATTGACATCATCGGAAATCCTTTCGGCGGGACGGTCTTTTGCCACAGTGATGGGTGTAGCGCTGGGGGTGGAGCCGGAGGCCATTCTTGTGAAAAAAAATGGTAGTTATGCCTTGTACACATGGTAGGAATTTCCGATGAAAAAAGTCAGACGGAATTTTTTCATTGGATATTCCGACCGTGTGTGTGCCCCATCGGAATTTTTCCTTTGGAAATTCCGACAGAGTTAGAAAGAAAACATGTTCTCTTTTTTTCAGACGAAAATTCCTTCCGTCTGTATGGAACTCCAATGGAGAAAAAACCATGCATGCTCAGAATCAAGTCGACACATGCTCAGAAGCATTGAACTGTTTTTCTCGGCTTGTCGTAGTGTTGTACGTCACTGCGTTCTTGACGGTCGGAATTTGGTGTGACAGTGTGTATGCAAGACAGCTTGAATGGAATTTCATCTGAAAAATCCATCAGAGTTTATCCCGACAGAAAATCTGATTGTGTGTACAAGGCATAAGAGAAGAAGAACAGAAGGGGGAGAAAGAGAAACAGTGAGAGACATCAAAACAAACATATAACACATATCATAACATGGGGGGAAATACCCCATCTTGGAATAACTGGGGGGATGAGCCCTGGGTTCAGTCCTATAACGGGGGAGACCCCAGAACCCATTCCCATTTTCAAAAAGGAAATATACCTAGTGAGGTACGGCCTACGGGGGGAAATGTGGACCAACGTGAGAGGGCAGGACGTGGGGGTCAGCTCCCGCCCACCACCACCTATCAGGCAGTCAACAATTGTTTAGGAGGGGAAATCAATTTGCAAAACCAAAAAAAATAAAAACTGGGAAGGCAGGGAAGACATCAGGGGGATGAGTCAAACAGGTGTCAAGGCCTCAGCTTCAGTTCATCTGCAAAGACCAATGTTGGGAAGTCAGGCTCAATTGGTCCAATAGAGGCCTCAATCCCTGTAGGAATGTATGCGGCGGTGCATAGCACAATAGAGTCAAGACCCACCCTCCAGGTAGGAAGACAAGTTCACAAGGCCTGGGTCCATCTCAGAGTGCAAATAAAGCATAAAAAACACACAAGAGGGGATGCAAAAAAGATGAGAAAAACCTGGGGAGGAGGGAAAAATAACAATAACTGAGGAGCAGCAACAGATGCCTAGGGAAGAAAGTTCCATTAGTTCCCTGGGAACACTTGGCCTCGGGGGGAGGCAGAAAAGGGGCGCCTGTGATCTCGCCTGCGACTCTTGCGGTTAACTGGTTGGGGAAGTTGCATGTGGGGATGTTCTGACAGTCTCCTCCAGTCAGGGAAATCTACTGGTTCCAGCCCCAGGTTGTCCAGGAAATGCGGAAGGTCATCCTTGTTGCGCAGCGTGGCTTGCTTGCCATCTTTGGTCGCCTGAAGGTAAAAGGGGAATCCCCAGTGATAGGGCAGGCCCGCTTTCTGTATAGCCTCCAACAGTGGGCGGAGGGCCCTGCGCTGCATAAGGGTGCGCCTGGAGATGTCCTGGTAAAAGGAAAGTTGGGACCCATTAAAATCAAAGTACTGCCTCCCTCGCATTTTTTGCATGATCCTGTCCTTCAATGTATACTTGTGAAGCTTGCATATTAAATCTCTAGGATTGTCCATATCCTGGGAGGGAGGTCTAAGGGCTCTATGGGCACGATCGATCTCAATGATCACTGTTGCAGGCAGGCCCAGGATTTCTCTAAATATGTCCTCCAAGGTAGGGAAAATATCCTTGGGAGTTGTGGCTTCTGGCAGGCCGCGTATGCGGATATTGGCCCTCCTGCTGTGGTTTTCAAAATCGCCTAACTGACACAATAAAGCTTCTATTTTATGGGCGCTAAAACTGTCTTGCAGCATAGAGATGGCTGGCAAGGCCTCATCCAGTCTCTGTTTCAGAGATTCCCTTCTAACCCCTAGGTGATTGGTGTCGGCTTTGAGCTGTGCTATGCCAGCTTTAAAGGCCTTCTGTACTCTGGCAGTGAATTGTTCCAGATCCTCCCGTGTGGGGAGGGACCAAATATGGCGCTTTTTATCCCCATCACTCAAGAAGTCTGCCATGTCAGGGCCCCGGTCATGGGAGGTAGAGGATCCCGGGGAAGTTGGGGGAGCAGAGTCACTCACCAGTTCTGGAGAGGGGATCTGAGAGTCAGCAATCCGTTGCTGCTGGGCTGCAGCTTTCTGTGCTGCCTTGGCTGCTTTAGTTCCCTTCGGCATCGGTGCCATTTTGGAAGCCTCGTGTCCCGGTCCGCGGGCCCCGCCAAAGAAAGCTTCCGGCTGTTTTCGTCTGGTCCCCTCCGTCCCCAACTGCTGGGAGAGTGCCCGCCGTCCCTCGGACATGGTTTCTGATGTTGTGGGGTCGAATCGCCCCTCCGTGCTGATTAAAAAGCAGCGGTGGACGGGGAGCTGAGGCAATGCACGTCCTCAATCCTCCATAGCCAAGCCACGCCCCCTTACACAGATGTTTTAATCTATATATAACATAATGAACAAAGTGAAAAAAAAATATATAAAGCGACATTCAAAGGAGTGCTTAAATACCAAATCCACTGTGCTGCCTTAATCGCATGAAGCAGCACAGCCCAAAATCCCCCTGATGAAGATACGTTATCCCTGTATCGAATGTGCATTGGGGAAGGGACAGGACGGTGGAGAAGGCAGCAGGTCTGCCTACAGAGGAGGAACATCCAATCGCACACACATCCCCAGAGTTTTTTATGCCTCATGCAGAGCGGTACACTGATGCACCTTTATCATGTGAGTACCCCATCTAGGGGCTTTTTTCTTAAATACATTTTATACAAACAATATCACACCATCGAACCTCTTCTTTTGCCATTTATTTATGAAGAGACAGCATCGTAAAGCAGGAGACACTGATACCAAACCGCCTGGGACCCCGCAGTATACTCAGAATCCAAATGGTGATTTAGAAGCGTCACATCACATGGCTGTATGAGTACGTGATTGGTGTCAGCAGCTGCTCTTGCAACTATTATTGATTAGCTATTGATTAGCTATTAGCACTAGTAGGTAGCTCGCAAGATCTTGTATACTGTTGATGACTAAGAGTGTATTAGCCATCTGGGACTCTCCTCCTCATTGGCTGAGACACAGCAGCGGTGCCATTGTCTCCCACAGCTGTCCACCAAAGTCAGTTAGCCAATCATGGGAAAGAAGGGGCGGGACCATGTCAGGGCTCCATGTCTGAATGGACACACGGAGCTGTGACTCGGCTCGGGTGCCTCCATTAAAAGCTGCTTGCTGTGGGGGCCAGGAGCAACGAAGAGGGACCTGGAAACGGTAGGATCTGGGCTGCTCTGTGCAAAACCACTGCACAGAGCTGGTAAGTATACCATGTTTGCTATTTTTTTTAAAACAAGACTTTACAATCACTTTAACCCTCAGTGTTAATGAGTTTAGGTAGGATAAAAAAAAAAAAAAAAAACATGGACTATTGTTTTTAGCCTTACCACTGGTACAGCAAAAATAATATACACATACATACTGTATTTTGTACTGCCAAAAATGTTGTCTATTTTGGGGTTGTTTTTGGTGATGAGTCATGGTAATGGCAAGAAATAAACAGCTAAATAATAAAAAACATTTTATAACTATTTTAGGCATTCTTTGATAATACATTAAAGTTATGATACTGTATATCTATTGCCATTTGCAACCAAATAGGCACAATTTATCCTAAGAAAAACAAGGTATAATTTACCTGGATACACTAAGTCAGTGCTTCTCAACTCTAGTCCTCAAGGCACCCCAACAGGCCATGTTTTCAGGCTTTCCATTATTTTGTACAGGTGATTTGATCAGTTTCACTTCCTTAGTAAGTACCACAGCCGTTTTATCTGTGGGAAATCCTGAAAACAAAACCTGTTGGGGCGCCTTGAGGACTGGAGCTGAGAAACACTGCACTAAGTAGTTGAGATTAGGGATGAGCTTCGTGTTCGAGTCGAACATACGTTCGACTCGAACATCGGCTGTTCGATCGTTCGACGAAGATCGAACGATTTGGGCCGTTCGCGGTCAAATTTGAGTGACGCGAACGGCCCACAATGCACTACGCCATCGCAGTGTCATCCAGTCGCTGTGATTGGCCAAGCATGCACTGTGACCCCGCATGCTTGGCCAATCACAGCACCGGCAGCGAGGAGAGCAATTATTGCTGAGGGGGTTTAGTACACGCCCCACACTATAAAAGGCTGCCAGCGCGGCGGCCTTGTGTAGTGTGTTCCGGAGCAGGGAAAGAGAAGCATAGGCAGGGACAGTGTCATTTTTTTCCTTTACTAATCCTGGATTCCTTGTGTTTAGGGACAGAGAAGGATAGGTAGGGAGAGTGTCAGTGTGTCATTCTGTGCTAAACCTTGTTTGTAGGGACAGAGAAGGACAGTGAGGGAAAGTGTCAGTGTGCTATTCTGTGCTAATCCTTGTTTGTAGGGACAGAGAAGGACAGTGAGGGAAACTGTCAGTGTGCTATTCTGTTCTAAACCAATCTTGCTGAACCGTATTTGAAATCCTTGAGTTTAGGGACAGAGAAGGACACTCGTGGAAACTATCAGTGTGCTATTCTGTGCTAAATCTTGTTTGTAGGGACAGAGAAGGACAGTGAGGGAAACTATCAGTGTGCTATTCTGTGCTAAACCAATCTTGCTGAACCATATTTGAAATCCTTGAGTTTAGGGACAGAGAAGGACACTCGGGGAAACTATCAGTGTGCTATTCTGTGCTATATCTTGTTTGTAGGGACAGAGAAGGACAGTGAGGGAAAGTGTCAGTGTGCTATTCTGTCCTAAACCAATCTTGCTGAACCATATTTGAAATCCTTGAGTTTAGGGACAGAGAAGGACACTCGGGGAAACTATCAGTGTGCTATTCTGTGCTAAATCTTGTTTGTAGGGACAGAGAAGGACAGTGAGGGAAAGTGTCAGTGTGCTATTCTGTCCTAAACCAATCTTGCTGAACCATATTTGAAATCCTTGAGTTTAGGGACAGAGGAGGACACTCGGGGAAACTGTCAGTGTGCTATTCTGTTCTAAACCAATCTTGCTGAACCATATTTGAAATCCTTGAGTTTAGGGACAGAGAAGGACACTCGTGGAAACTATCAGTGTGCTATTCTGTGCTAAATCTTGTTTGTAGGGACAGAGAAGGACAGTGAGGGAAAGTGTCAGTGTGCTATTCTGTCCTAAACCAATCTTGCTGAACCATATTTGAAATCCTTGAGTTTAGGGACAGAGAAGGACAGTCAGGGAAACTGTCAGTGTGCTATTCTGTGCTAAATCTTGTTTGTAGGGACAGAGAAGGACAGTGAGGGAAAGTGTCAGTGTGCTATTCTGTCCTAAACCAATCTTGCTGAACCATATTTGAAATCCTTGAGTTTAGGGACAGAGAAGGACACTCGGGGAAACTGTCAGTGTGCTATTCTGTTCTAAACCAATCTTGCTGAACCATATTTGAAATCCTTGAGTTTAGGGACAGAGAAGAACACTCGTGGAAACTATCAGTGTGCTATTCTGTGCTAAATCTTGTTTGTAGGGACAGAGAAGGACAGTGAGGGAAACTATCAGTGTGCTATTCTGTGCTAAACCAATCTTGCTGAACCATATTTGAAATCCTTGAGTTTAGGGACAGAGAAGGACACTCTGGGAAACTATCAGTGTGCTATTCTGTGCTAAATCTTGTTTGTAGGGACAGAGAAGGACAGTGAGGGAAAGTGTCAGTGTGCTATTCTGTCCTAAACCAATCTTGCTGAACCATATTTGAAATCCTTGAGTTTAGGGACAGAGAAGGACACTCGGGGAAACTATCAGTGTGCTATTCTGTGCTAAATCTTGTTTGTAGGGACAGAGAAGGACAGTGAGGGAAAGTGTCAGTGTGCTATTCTGTCCTAAACCAATCTTGCTGAACCATATTTGAAATCCTTGAGTTTAGGGACAGAGAAGGACACTCGGGGAAACTGTCAGTGTGCTATTCTGTTCTAAACCAATCTTGCTGAACCATATTTGAAATCCTTGAGTTTAGGGACAGAGTAGGACACTCGGGGAAACTATCAGTGTGCTATTCTGTGCTAAATCTTGTTTGTAGGGACAGAGAAGGACAGTGAGGGAAACTATCATTGTGCTATTCTGTGCTAAACCAATCTTGCTGAACCATATGTGAAATCCTTGAGTTTAGGGACAGAGAAGGACACTCGGGGAAACTATCAGGGTGCTATTCTGTGCTAAATCTTGTTTGTAGGGACAGAGAAGGACAGTGAGGGAAACTATCAGTGTGCTATTCTGTGCTAAACCAATCTTGCTGAACCATATTTGAAATCCTTGAGTTTAGGGACAGAGAAGGACACTCGGGGAAACTATCAGTGTGCTATTCTGTGCTAAATCTTGTTTGTAGGGACAGAGAAGGACAGTGAGGGAAAGTGTCAGTGTGCTATTCTGTCCTAAACCAATCTTGCTGAACCATATTTGAAATCCTTGAGTTTAGGGACAGAGAAGGACACTCGGGGAAACTGTCAGTGTGCTATTCTGTTCTAAACCAATCTTGCTGAACCATATTTGAAATCCTTGAGTTTAGGGACAGAGTAGGACACTCGGGGAAACTATCAGTGTGCTATTCTGTGCTAAATCTTGTTTGTAGGGACAGAGAAGGACAGTGAGGGAAACTATCATTGTGCTATTCTGTGCTAAACCAATCTTGCTGAACCATATTTGAAATCCTTTAGTTTAGGGACAGAGAAGGACACTCGGGGAAACTATCAGTGTGCTATTCTGTGCTAAATCGTGTTTGTAGGGACAGAGAAGGACAGTGAGGGAAAGTGTCAGTGTGCTATTCTGTCCTAAACCAATCTTGCTGAACCATATTTGAAATCCTTGAGTTTAGGGACAGAGAAGGACACTCAGGGAAACTGTCAGTGTGCTATTCTGTTCTAAACCAATCTTGCTGAACCATATTTGAAATCCTTGAGTTTAGGGACAGAGAAGAACACTCGTGGAAACTATCAGTGTGCTATTCTGTGCTAAATCTTGTTTGTAGGGACAGAGAAGGACAGTGAGGGAAACTATCAGTGTGCTATTCTGTGCTAAACCAATCTTGCTGAACCATATTTGAAATCCTTGAGTTTAGGGACAGAGTAGGACACTCGGGGGAAACTATCAGTGTGCTATTCTGTGCTAAATCTTGTTTGTAGGGACAGAGAAGGACAGTGAGGGAAACTATCATTGTGCTATTCTGTGCTAAACCAATCTTGCTGAACCATATTTGAAATCCTTGAGTTTAGGGACAGAGAAGGACACTCAGGGAAACTATCAGGGTGCTATTCTGTGCTAAATCTTGTTTGTAGGGACAGAGAAGGACAGTGAGGGAAAGTGTCAGTGTGCTATTCTGTCCTAAACCAATCTTGCTGAACCTTATTTGAAATCCTTGAGTTTAGGGACAGAGAAGGACACTCGGGGAAACTATCAGTGTGCTATTCTGTGCTAAATCTTGTTTGTAGGGACAGAGAAGGACAGTGAGGGAAAGTGTCAGTGTGCTATTCTGTCCTAAACCAATCTTGCTGAACCATATTTGAAATCCTTGAGTTTAGGGACAGAGAAGGACACTCGGGGAAACTGTCAGTGTGCTATTCTGTTCTAAACCAATCTTGCTGAACCATATTTGAAATCCTTGAGTTTATGGACAGAGAAGAACACTCGTGGAAACTATCAGTGTGCTATTCTGTGCTAAATCTTGTTTGTAGGGACAGAGAAGGACAGTGAGGGAAACTATCAGTGTGCTATTCTGTGCTAAACCAATCTTGCTGAACCATATTTGAAATCCTTGAGTTTAGAGACAGAGAAGGACACTCGGGGAAACTATCAGTGTGCTATTCTGTGCTAAATCTTGTTTGTAGGGACAGAGAAGGACAGTGAGGGAAAGGGTCAGTGTGCTATTCTGTCCAAAACCAATCTTGCTGAACCATATTTGAAATCCTTGAGTTTAGGGACAGAGAAGGACACTTGGGGAAACTGTCAGTGTGCTATTCTGTTCTAAACCAATCTTGCTGAACCATATTTGAAATCCTTGAGTTTAGGGACAGAGTAGGACACTCGGGGGAAACTATCAGTGTGCTATTCTGTGCTAAATCTTGTTTGTAGGGACAGAGAAGGACAGTGAGGGAAACTATCATTGTGCTATTCTGTGCTAAACCAATCTTGCTGAACCATATTTGAAATCCTTGAGTTTAGGGACAGAGAAGGACACTCGGGGTAACTATCAGGGTGCTATTCTGTGCTAAATCTTGTTTGTAGGGACAGAGAAGGACAGTGAGGGAAAGTGTCAGCGTGCTATTCTGTCCTAAACCAATCTTGCTGAACCTTATTTGAAATCCTTGAGTTTAGGGACAGAGAAGGACACTCGGGGAAACTATCAGTGTGCTATTCTGTGCTAAATCTTGTTTGTAGGGACAGAGAAGGACAGTGAGGGAAAGTGTCAGTGTGCTATTCTGTCCTAAACCAATCTTGCTGAACCATATTTGAAATCCTTGAGTTTAGGGACAGAGAAGGACACTCGGGGAAACTGTCAGTGTGCTATTCTGTTCTAAACCAATCTTGCTGAACCATATTTGAAATCCTTGAGTTTAGGGACAGAGAAGGACACTCGGGGAAACTATCAGTGTGCTATTCTGTGCTAAATCTTGTTTGTAGGGACAGAGAAGGACAGTGAGGGAAAGTGTCAGTGTGCTATTCTGTCCTAAACCAATCTTGCTGAACCTTATTTGAAATCCTTGAGTTTAGGGACAGAGTAGGACACTCGGGGAAACTATCAGTGTGCTATTCTGTGCTAAATCTTGTTTTTAGGGACAGAGAAGGACAGTGAGGGAAACTATCATTGTGCTATTCTGTGCTAAACCAATCTTGCTGAACCATATTTGAAATCCTTGAGTTTAGGGACAGAGAAGGACACTCGGGGAAACTATCAGTGTGCTATTCTGTGCTAAATCTTGTTTGTAGGGACAGAGAAGGACAGTGAGGGAAAGTGTCAGTGTGCTATTCTGTTCTAAACCAATCTTGCTGAACCATATTTGAAATCCTTGAGTTTAGGGACAGAGTAGGACACTCGGGGAAACTATCAGTGTGCTATTCTGTGCTAAATCTTGTTTTTAGGGACAGAGAAGGACAGTGAGGGAAACTATCATTGTGCTATTCTGTGCTAAACCAATCTTGCTGAACCATATTTGAAATCCTTGAGTTTAGGGACAGAGAAGGACACTCGGGGAAACTATCAGGGTGCTATTCTGTGCTAAATCTTGTTTGTAGGGACAGAGAAGGACAGTGAGGGAAAGTGTCAGTGTGCTATTCTGTCCTAAACCAATCTTGCTGAACCATATTTGAAATCCTTGAGTTTAGGGACAGAGAAGGACACTCGGGGAAACTATCAGTGTGCTATGCTGTGCTAAATCTTGTTTGTAGGGACAGAGAAGGACAGTGAGGGAAAGTGTCAGTGTGCTATTCTGTCCTAAACCAATCTTGCTGAACCATATTTGAAATCCTTGAGTTTAGGGACAGAGAAGGACACTCAGGGAAACTGTCAGTGTGCTTTTCTGTTCTAAACCAATCTTGCTGAACCATATTTGAAATCCTTGAGTTTAGGGACAGAGTAGGACACTCTGGGAAACTATCAGTGTGCTATTCTGTGCTAAATCTTGTTTGTAGGGACAGAGAAGGACAGTGAGGGAAAGTGTCAGTGTGCTATTCTGTCCTAAACCAATCTTGCTGAACCATATTTGAAATCCTTGAGTTTAGGAACAGAGAAGGACACTCAGGGAAACTGTCAGTGTGCTATTCTGTTCTAAACCAATCTTGCTGAACCATATTTGAAATCCTTGAGTTTAGGGACAGAGAAGGACACTCGGGGAAACTATCAGGGTGCTATTCTGTGCTAAATCTTGTTTGTAGGGACAGAGAAGGACAGTGAGGGAAAGTGTCAGTGTGCTATTCTGTCCTAAACCAATCTTGCTGAACCATATTTGAAATCCTTGAGTTTAGGGACAGAGAAGGACACTCGGGGAAACTATCAGTGTGCTATTCTGTGCTAAATCTTGTTTGTAGGGACAGAGAAGGACAGTGAGGGAAACTATCAGTGTGCTATTCTGTGCTAAACCAATCTTGCTGAAGCATATTGCAAATCCTTGTGTTTAGGGACAGAGAAGGATAGGCAGGGGACAGTGTCAGTGTCTTTGTTGCTAAGCCTCCTGCACAGTATACACCTGAAGGTAGCCCTTATTGCTGTTTTTCCCATCTCCCTGCAGGCCATCAATTAAAATGTCTGCAAGGCAAACAAGGAGAGGCAGACAGTCAGGAGGCAAAAAAAGAGGGCAAGCAGGCTCTGTGTCTGGGGGCAACAGTGCTGGTCGTGGACGCGGTGCATTGTCATCAGCACGTGGCCATGGGACACGCTTGTCCTTCTTTTTGGCAGCTGGACATGTTGAGCCACATCATGCCGAAGACTTGGTAGAGTGGATGACCAAGCCCACCTCATCCTCCTCATCCTCTCTCACCCAGGCTCAGGGTACTGGCAAAGCAGCTGCCAAAGCGTCCTCTTCTCTGGTATCAATGTCATCATTAGTCACTCCTTCCCTAGACCCACCATGTCCTCCTCCTGAGGAGTCCCCCAAACTGTTTGAGGACAGTGTTGGGTACATGCTCCAGGAGGATGCCCAGCGTTTCGAAGGATCTGATGATGATACCCAGCTAGAGGAAGGCAGTAGCGTGAGAGCAGAGAGAGGGGATGCTCAAGAAGGACACCAATCTGGCAGTCATGCTCCAGCAGCTGCAGCATACTGCCAGATTGGCTCCAGTGATGAGGAGGGAGGGGATGATGAGGTCACTGACTCCACGTGGGTGCCTAATAGGAGAGAGGAGGAGGAGGAGGAGGAGGCACATCTCCAACGAGGCAGGATGCCCTTGGGTGGCCAGCGTATGGGCAGCACACCGACGGAATCACACCGCAGAGCTCCGCCTGTGCAGGGCGCTGCCTCTGCCCGTCATTCAAAAAGTTCTTTGGTGTGGGCCTTTTTTGAGGCGAGTGCATCAGATCGCACAGCTGCTGTTTGCAACATATGTCTCAAGCGTATATCGCGTGGCCAAAACATCAGCCGCTTGGGCACCACATGCTTGATCAGACATATGTTGACCTGCCATGCAGCTCGTTGGCAAGCCTACCTTAAAGACCCACACCAAAGAACAAAGCGGACCTCTCCTTGCACCGCATCAGCTGGGATCTCCAACCCCACTATAACTTCAGTCCTCTCTGAAACCTGCACTGAGAGGAATGAAGGTGTAGAATTAGGTGTGTCACAGCCAAGTACTTGCGGCCACTCTGCTAGCAGTACACCGAAGTCCGATTCTAGCAGGCAAATTTCCCTGCCCCAGCTGCTGGACCATCAAAAGAAGTTCACTCCCAGCCATCCACATGCCCAGCGGTTGAATGCTAGCTTGGCTAAATTGCTAGCGCTTCAACTGCTGCCTTTTCAGTTGGTAGACTCGGCCCCCTTCCGTGAGTTTGTGCAATGTGCGGTTCCTCAGTGGCAGGTTCCCAAACGCCACTTTTTCTCATGGAAGGCGATTCCGGCTCTCTACAGGCATGTGGAAGGCAATGTCTTGGCCTCGCTGGACAGGGCGGTCAGCGGTAAGGTGCATATTACCGCTGACTCATGGTCCAGCAGGCATGGACAGGGACGTTACCTTTCTTTCACGGCCCATTGGGTCACTCTTTTGGCAGCTGGGAAGGATGCAGGACAAGGTGCAGTAGTGTTGGAGGTTGTTCCACCACCACGCCTCCAAAATGCTACTACTGGTTGTGACACACCTCTCTCCTCCACCCCCTCCTCTTCTTCTTCCTCCATGGCCTCTTCCTGTGGTTTGTCCTCGGAACCAGCGGTGCTCCGTAGGCGTTCAAGGGGCTACGCAAGTATGCAGGCAAAAAGATGCCATGCCGTGCTTGCGCTGGTGTGTTTGGGGGACAGGAGCCACACTGGGGCAGAGGTCCTGTCTGCTCTGCATTGGCAGGCCGAGAGGTGGTTGACGCCACGCCAGCTTAAGCCAGGAATGGTGGTTTGCGACAATGGCACCAACCTCCTCTCCGCCCTCCGACAGGGACAACTGACCCATGTGCCCTGTATGGCTCACGTCCTTAACCTGGTGGTGCAGCGGTTCTTGGGCAGGTACCCGGGCTTACAGGATGTCCTGAGGCAGGCCAGGAAAGTCTGTGTGCATTTCCGCAGATCTTATAATGCCAGTGCTCGCCTGGCTGAGCTGCAAAAGGAGTTGATCCTGCCCAAGAACCGCCTTATATGTGACATGCCCACCAGGTGGAACTGAACGTTGGCCATGCTGCAGCGGTTGCACACGCAGCAGAGGGCCATCAATGAGTACCTGTGCGACTACGGCACCAGGACAGGGTCAGGGGAGCTCGGGTTTTTTTCACCACGCCAGTGGGGCATGATCAGGGATGCATGCACTGTCCTGGCACCATTTGAGGAGGCCACGAGGATGGTGAGCAGTGACAGTGCATGCATCAGTGACACTGTACCTCTTGTCCACCTGTTGGAGCACACGCTGCGTGGAATAATGGACAGGGCACTTGAGGCAGAACAGAGGCAGGAAGAGGAGGACTTCCTTGCCTCTCAAGGCCCCCTTTACCCAGACAGTGTTCCTTCTGTCCCACCCATCGCACAGGAAGAGGAGGAGGAGGAGGAGGAGGAGGAGGATTGTGTCAGCATGGAGGTGGAGGCTGGCACTCAGCATCATCAGCAGCAGTCTTTTAGGGATGATTTACAGTCCCAAGAAACCAGTGGACTTGTACGTGGCTGGGAGGAGGTGGCTGCGGATCATGTCGTCCTTAGTGACCCAGAGGACTCCGGACTGAATGCCTCAGCTAACCTACGCTGCATGGCCTCCCTGATCCTGCAAAGTCTGCGGAAGGATCCTCGTATTCTTCGGATCAAGGAGAGGGACCATTACTGGCTGGCCACTCTCCTTGATCCACGGTACAAGGGTAAGGTTGCGGACCTTATGTTACCGTCGCAGAGGGAGCAGAGGATGAGACAACTCCGGGAGGCCTTGCAGAAAGGTCTGTGCAACGCGTTCCCAGAGGCTGGGAGGTTACAAACTCCTGGTCCTGGACAACGAGTTGCTGAGGCTTCGGGCAGTCAAAGAAGGAGCGGTGAGGAAGGTGGCCGTCTGACCGATGCGTTCAGACAATTCTTTAGTCCGCAGCCCCAAAGTATGATCGGTTCCAGCAACCATCGCCAGCGTCTGATATACATGGTGCAGGAATACCTGGGGAAGGTCAGACTTGGACACCTTCCCCACCGAAAATCCTCTGGCTTACTGGGTCTTGAGGATGGATCACTGGCCAGAGCTTGCACAGTATGCAATTGAGCTACTGGCCTGTCCTGCATCCAGCGTTCTTTCAGAATGCACATTCAGTGCTGCTGGAGGATTTGTCACGGATCACAGGGTGCGCCTGTCCACCGACTCGGTTGATCGACTGACTTTCATCAAGATGAACCAGTCTTGGATCACCACCAGCTACCACACACCTGATGCTGATATAACAGACTAATTGATTTTAAAATGTCACATCCCTTCAAGACTGATGCTGATGCTGAGTGCCTGTGCTGTTATGTTTACTGGCTATCCTCCTCCTCCTCCTCAATGATACGATTAATGATGATAGCTTGGAAGATCATTTTGGTTTATGGGTGACGCCACCAGTGGCTAAGGCCCAATTTTTCAGCCCCTGTTTAACAGGGGCGTGTAATTACAATTTTTGATGCAATACTTTGCAACAGGCCTCATTGCTGTGCTCCAAGTACAGTATCTGTGAGGGGTTGCAGTGTTGTGCCACCAGTGCCTAAGGCCCAATTTTTCAGCCCCTGTTCAACAGGGGCATGCAATTATAATTATTGA
The DNA here is from genome assembly GCA_029206835.1 of Rana muscosa. Lineage (NCBI taxonomy): Eukaryota > Metazoa > Chordata > Amphibia > Anura > Ranidae > Rana > Rana muscosa. The sequence goes on along the minus strand of CM055118.1, from coordinate 359,446,940 downwards.
TCTAATAATTCACAGCAGGGCCCATTGCTGCGCCCACCAAGAGTAACTGTCAGGGCTTACAGTGTTGTGGCACCAGCACCACCATCACCACCACCACCACCACCAAAGGCCCAATTTTTCAGCCCCTGTTCAACAGGGGCATGCAATTATAATTATTGATCTAATAATTCACAGCAGGGCCCATTGCTGCGCCCACCAAGAGTAACTGTCAGGCCTTACAGTGTTGTGTCAACACCACCACCACCACCAAAGGCCCAATTTTTCAGCCCCTGTTCAACAGGGGCATGCAATTATAATTATTGATCTAATAATTCACAGCAGGGCCCATTGCTGCGCCCACCAAGAGTAACTGTCAGGCCTTACAGTGTTGTGGCACCAGCACCACCATCAAAGGCCCAATTTTTACTACCACTGTTCAACAATTATATGTTATTACAATTCCTGATATAATAGTTGACAGCAGGGTGTTCCAGCACCCACCAAGAGTAACTGTGAGTCCTTACAGTGTTGTGCCAACATCAACACCTAAGGGGCCAATTTCTGCAGAGTATATACGGCAGGTCCCTACTTTCAAACATCCAACTTACAAACGACTACTACTTGCAAACGGAAGAAGACAACAGGAAGTGAGAGGAAATCTACCCCTTGGAAGGAAAATTCTCTCCTGTAAGAATTAATATGGGAGAAAGGTGTCTCCTCTCTACTGATGCTTTATCACCAATCCTTGTTTCAATAAAAACACCACATTTCAAAAACAGTTGTCATTGGGACGCAAAGTGAGGTGAAATGTTCTGAACAGGGGCACAGACAGCAAAACAAATGTTACAGGGGTGATAACCCTTCCCTATGTTTTCCAAAAAGCTTAAAAATAGGTATTTGGGCTGGAGCTACACTTAAACAATGTAGCTGTTCAAAATTACAATCAGATTCTACATAAGAACAAACCTACAGTCCCTGTCTTGTATGCACCGCCTGTATACGGCTGTTCACAGTATATAGGGCCTTTTTTATTTCGTGTGCGGGGTTCCCCTTAATATCCATACAAGACCCAAAGGGGCTGGTAATGGGCTGGGGTAGGGGGGGGTGATGGGGTAGCTATGCCATTTGTCTTAAAGATTTTCATCCATATTACCGGGACCAGACATTACATTAAAGCCGCAAGCAGTTTTAAATGGCTTTTTTTTCCTTTAGAAATGTAATTTTGTGCAGGGACAGTTCTAAACATGGGAAACATGTGGCACTTCACAGGCATACTTTAGACACCCCCCAGGTACAATATTTAAAGGAATATTTGACTTTTTTTTTTCACTTTATGCATCATTAAAATGACTGCTCCCGGAAAACGTCCGTTTTTAAAACTTATTTTTGCATTGATACATGTCCCCTGGTGCAGAACCTGGGTTCCCAAACTCTGTTTAGGACAATTACATGGATAATAGTCATTATAATTAGCACTTTAGAATCCGAACGTTCGCATCCATTGTATTTAATAGGGTTCTAATGTTCGTGCGAACTTTCGGTCCGTTCGCGGGTTCTGGTGCGAACCGAACACGGGGGTGTTCGGCTCATCACTAGTTGAGATGATATGTATAGTTTTACTAACACATTCCAAAGTCGTAAAACTGCATTTTTGCATTAGGATGTGTTTTATTTTTTCCAGACATTATAGGGTTAAACTAAATAAAATGAAGTGCCATCAAAAAACACTCAATTTCAGTACATAATGGTTTACAAGAAAGAAGGTAACACAAATCTTGCTAATTATTTTGATTAAACTGGTGCCTCCACTTCCTAGAAGCTTCCTTGAAGTCCTGGTTCCTCAAGCTGTAAATGACTGGGTTAAGCAATGGAGTCATTACGGTATAAAGAAGAGCCAAAACTTTATTGGTCATTATGGAATGTCCTTCAGTGGGAACAACATAAACAGATATCAGTGCACCATAAAATAGACACACAACAATGAGATGAGAACTGCATGTAGAGAAAGCTTTCTTCCTTCTGGTAATGGATGGGATCCTTACAATGGTATAGACAATATAGAAATATGATACAGCTATTGTTACAAATGGACAAATTAATACCACAATACAAAATAAAAAAGTCAGACTATGAACTATGATAGCATTGGAACAGGCAAGTCTTAACAGAGGAGCAAAATCACAGAAAAAATGGTCAATGACATTATTTCCACAGAATGTTAAATTGCTTGTGGCAATGGCTTCAGATAAAGTCATCACAAAACTCAAGAGCCATGTAAAAATAATTAATTTAAGGCAAAACATTGGACTCATTAACGTTTGATAGTGAAACGGGCTACAAATGGCCAAGTACCTGTCATAGGACATTACCGCCAACAGGATGCACTCGGTTGCTTCTGCATCAGCGAACATCAAAAATTGTGCAATGCAGTTTTGCAAAGAAATCGTGCCACCATCATTTAGTATAATGGAAAACATGTTGGGAACAATATATGTACTGAGTAAGATGTCACATATGGACACTTGTGTGATGAAGAAGTACATAGGGGAATGGAGGTTTTTGCTTAATGAAACCATGGAAATTATAATAACATTTACCAACAGCATCAGACCATAAATGATAAGCAATAGTAAGAAGAGAAGAATCTTAAAATTATAAAGCCCTTGGAAACCCAGAAGAACAACAATTGTGATATTATTCTTATGCATTTTCTGTAGATAAAGATATGCAATCACTTAAGTTAAGCAAAACAAATTGTTTCAGGCCTTTTCATCCAACATATGTATCAGACTTCACATGCGCTTTTTATTCTGGCTGAATGGGAATAAATTCAAACATGCTTTGAGATATCCATTTCACAAGAGTGGAGACAATTATTACCACAAATGGAGAGAACTCCATATTAACCACTTTAATACAGGGCACTTATACACCTTCCTGCCCAGACCAATTTTCAGCTTTCAGCGCTGTCGCATTTTGAATGACAATTGCGCGGTCATGCTACACTTTACCCAAACAACATTTTTATAATTTTTTTCCCACAAATAGAGCTTTCTTTTGGTGGTATTTGATCACCTCTGCGATTTTCATTTTCTGCTAAACAAATAAAAAAAAGACCAAAAATTTGAGGGGGAAAAAATATTTTTTTTGTTTCATTTACAAAACTTTGTAAATAAGTAAGTTTTCTCCTTCACTGATGGGCACTGATGAGGCTGCACTGACGGGCACTGATAAGGCACCACTGATGGGCACCGATGAGGTGGCACTGATGAGGTGGCACTGATGATGGGCACTAATATGCGGCACTGATGGGCACTGATAGGTAAAACTGATATGTGGCACGGATGGGCACTGATAGGCGGCACAGATGGGCACAGATCGGCGGCACCAAAAAGCACTGATCGGCGGCATGGATGGGCACTGATAGGCGGCATGGATGGGCACTGATAGGCAGCACGGATGGGCAATGATCGGCGGCAGGGATGGGAACTTATAGGCGGCATGGATGGGCCCTGATAGGTGGCACGGATGGGCATGGATGGGCACTGATAGGTGGCACTGATGTACTGTAATTTATTGTACTGATGGATGCCAATTAGTGCCAAACAATAATGCCTGCCAATCCATTATGCCTATTGTGGGCACTGATTGGCATCCATTGTGGGCACTTTTTGGCATCCCTGGTGGTCTAGGGTGGCATACCTGGTGGTGACATCCCTGGTGGTCCTAGTGGCATCCCTGCTGGTCCAGTGTGGGCATCCTCGGGGGGCTGCGCTGATAATCGATCAGTACAGACCACCCCTGTCAGAGGAGTAGCCAATCGGCTCTCCTCTACTCACGTCTGACAGACGTGAGTGAGGAAAAGCCGATCACCAGCTCTTCATGTTTACATCGTGATCAGCTGTGATTGGACACAGCTGATCACATGGTAAAGAGTCTCTGTCAGAGACTCTTCACCTAGATCGGTGTTGCAGGGTGTCAGACTGACACCCTGCAACAACGATTGACGTGATGCGCGCCCCGGCTCAATATCCTGATCACGTCATATGACGTCCGGTCAGGATATTGAAACCACTTTGCCGCCATCATTTTGTAATAGGGCGGGCGGCAAGTGGTTAATGGTTTTGGAATGGGATGTCTAACAAACTCATATAGATGTGATGGTCAGATGTCCACAAACTACACTAGCAATTTAAAAAGTATTTTTACCCCCGTAGATCATGTGACTACATTTAAAAGAAAAAGCTCTTCTGAACTACAGGTCAAATATTGTCTTTGATCTTCACCTCTTCTCCATATTAATTAAAGCTCAAACTCTGTGTAAACTGTCCCAATTCCACCCCTTCTTGCCCAACCCATCTAACCTCATGCAAGGAGTGGACACCAGAAAAAGGACACATGCAGGAAGTAAACAGAAAAGGAGAAGGACTTGGTGTTGGAGTGTCTTAGGACCTCAACTTAAGGTAACTGAAAAAAAGTATTTTAATCAGTTATAGGAAATAGGTGGGGGGTTAAAAACGTCATGTCATATCCTTGAAGTATAAAAGTTTTGTCATTTTGGGATGCCTTTTCAGTGTGGTGCTAGTTATGTAAAATCTTTACTGGAAAAAATAAATAAAAATTGAATTCTTTTTCATGTTATGTTAGAAAAAAATCCCTAAGTTAATAAATGTTAAAACTAAGTGATTTAGTGATACCCAGTTTCACGAGCGCATGTCAGTTTAGGGCGTGACATGTTTGGTATCTATTTAGTCAATGTAACCCCATATTTTATGTTTTACCAAAAAATAAATTACATATCATATTGTGTTTTCTTGCATTCAAATTATTTTAGTGTATTTTTTCCTGATGTCTTTGATAAACAGTTGTGCAAATGTTGTGAAACATAAAAAATGCAACTAGCACTTTTTTTATTCTGCAAGGTCTATTCTTTCAGAATATATATCATTAGTAGACAAGTGGTTAAAAAAACATCACTTTTGCTGTTCACCACCTGCTGAAAGTAATCAATGAGTCAGATAGTTAAATATACAGTATGTTTCTCCGACTGCACGCTATGGTTCCTCCCACTGCCTCATACAGTGCCTTGAAAAAGTATTGAAGTTTTCCACATTTTGTCATATTACAACCAAAAACGTAAATGTATTTTATTGGGATTTTATGTGATAGACCAGGGATATGCAATTAGCGGACCTCCAGCTGTTGCAAAACTACAAGTCCCATCATGCCTCTGCCTCTGGGTGTCATGCTTGCTTCTGTCAGAGTCTCGCTATGCCTCATGGGACTTGTAGTTTGGCAACAGCTGGAGGTCCGCTAATTGCATATCCCTGTGATAGACCAACACAAAGTGGCACATAATTGTGAAGTTGCAGGAACATGATAAATGGTTTTCAACATCTTTTACAAATTATTATGTGAAAAGTGTGGCATGCATTTGTGTTCAGCCCCCTTTACTCTGAAATCTAGTGGAACCATAATTAGTAAATAGAGTCCACTTGTGTGTAATTTAATCTCAGTATAAATGCAGCTGTTCTGTGAGGCCCTCAGAGGTTTGTTAGAGAACCTTAGTGAACAAATAGCATCATGAAGGCCAAGGAACACACCAGACAGGTCAGCGAAAAAGTTGTGGAGAAGTTTAAAGCTGGGTTAGGTTTTAAAAAAAATATCCCAAGCTTTGAACATCTCACGAAACACTGTTCATTCCATCATCCTAAAATGGAAAGAGTATGGCACAACTGCAAACCTACCAAGACATGGCCGTCCACCTAAACTGACAGGTCAGGCATTAATCAGAGAAGCAGCCAAGAGACTCATGGTAACTCTGGAGGAGCTACCATGGGCATAGCTCAGGTGGGAGAATATGTCCACAGGACAACTATTAGTCGTGCACTCTACAAATGTGGCCTTTATGGAAGAGTGGCAAGAAGAAAGCCATTGTTGAAAAAAAGCCATAAGAAGGCCTGTTTGCAGTTTGTGAGAAGCCATGTGGGGGACACATCAAACATGTGGAAGAAGGTGCTCTAGTCAGATGAGGCCAACATTTACCATTTTGGTCTAAAAGCAAAACGCTATGTGTGACAGAAAACTAACACTGCACATCCCCCTAAACACACCATCCCCACCATGAAACATGGTGGTGGCAGCATTATGTTGTGCTGATGCTTTTATTCAGCAGTGACAGGGAAGCTGGTCAGAGTTGATGGGTAGATGGATGGAGCCAAATACAGGGCAATTTTAAAAGAAAACTTGTTAGAGTGGGCAAAAGATTTGAGACTGGGGCAGAGGTTCAACTTCCAGCAGGACAACAACCCTAAACATACAGCCAGAGCTACAATGGAATGGTTTAGATCAAAGCATATTCATGTGTTAGAATGGCCCTGTCAAAGTCCAGACCTAAATCCAATTGAGAATCTGTGGACAGACTTGAAAATTGCTGTTTATAGACGCTCTCCATCCAATCTGACAGAGCTTAAGCTATTTTGCAAAGAAGAATGGGCCAACATTTCACTCTCTAGATGTGAAAAGCTGGTAGAGACATCCCCAAAAAGACTTGCAGCTGTAATTGCAGTGAAAGGTGGTTCTACAAAGTATTGACTCAGGGGGGCTGAATACATATGCACGCCACACTTTTCACATATTTATTTGTTTATTTGTCAGATACCCTGTATGTAAATTCTGACCCGTCCCCTGACCTGTTCCTGGGCTAGCCCTGCCATTTTATTCCCAGGCGGGGACACAGGATTTTACTGTTCCCCTGGTATTCAAATGGATACTGCTACAAGTTTTTAAATTCCCTGGCTGCTATTGTCTGGACATTGAACAGTAAGAGTGTTTACTTTCCGTTCTGACCTGCTTCACACCCCTGATGAAAGATAAGATTCTGAAATGCGTCAGTTGCTTTTTAGGGGCTGCCACCTGACGATCACTGCTGAATCATAACTTGTCTTGTATTGACAGTGTATAGTACTGATGCATGTACATTATTGTTTACTGTTCATGCCTCATGATATCAGCCAGATTTCGTTTAATTATTGTTCTCAATAAAATTTGTATTCAGATATTTTTAACATAAGATTGGTGTACTTTGATAACTATAGGCTTTAAAAATCCTGTAGTGGGGAACCCTTGTCCTCTTTTCCAATTATGTTGGGATGCCAGCCTAATCTTTCACTGATCTGACCAATATCCACTGATATTTGGATCCAGTACTTACAGCGGCTGCCCATCCATTAAGGGCGCATGTGCGCCGCCATCCCTGTCCATCACCGCCTCCCCTATGCATGCGTCTGGCCCCTTTCAGGACACTGGCGCATGGATTCTAATGAGGAGGGGCTGTTTTTTTGAAGCACCGATTAGAGCCAGAGGTTCTAATAGGCTTCAATATAGGGTGGACTCGGGTCACAGAGAGTGCGCTCTGATCCCACCCAGGTGTGTTACAACAGCGAATCAATATTCACTGTTGCAACACTAATCCTCCTCCCGGCCAATCAGGAAGCGGGTTTTGACCCTGGTCACCCAAATGGCTGAAAGGACAGGGGATCCTATTGGATGCCTAGGAGTAGGAGGAAGGAGCCACACGGCGGAAGCTGCCGCGGTGCAGAGAGGACACAGGAGCTGCTGCCTGCTGCCCATAGGAGCCGCAACCCACTGCCCGTAGAAGCCCGCAATCCGCCCATAGGAGCCCGCAACCCGCCCATAGGAACCCACTGCTCGTTGCCCATACGAGCTTGCCCGCCTGCAACTGATGGAGTAAGTGCTGAGGTAGGGGGGGTGTCGCTGGCCAACTGACCACCTGGGCAGTGGTGGTTGTTTGCCACCCCCCCCCCAAAAAAAATACACCACTGCTTGCAACCTTCATCCTGAGTGACTGTTTGATCACTAGGGTCCTTGGACAAGTATCCTTCCTTTTTCTATCTTTTTCTTATAGTCAACAATTTTCTCTGATTCACTGCTGATCAGAGGAATTCACTGAATGCAAATATTTTTCAAAGAGGGTTGGGTTATTACTATACACCCCTTGAATTTAACTACCATAATGTACAATCAGGATTGCTACAGTTTAAAATTGAGAATATAGTTGCAAACTGGAAATCCTATCAGATCTGACTGCTTTCTTTAAGTGCTTTATGTATGTTTTTTTTTTTTAATAAATTCTTTATTTAAGAGAAAAGGACATGCGGAAGTACAGAGAGCATACTGATGCGTATAAAAAAACAGCAAACATTCCCCAGCACCCCATAAGTAGAACATATAGTAAAGATATGGAGCCTGCTATCAGAGGGGGGGGGATCACAACAAGTGTCAAGCTTACAGGAGCCCTCCGCCCCCCGCATGGCCATATTTTTGCGGCAGACGCCGATTTAGGTAGAGAAAGAAACGTCAAGGCCGTTAGGAACAGACTTGATCAGGCCAACAGCTTTATGTATGTTTTAACATTTCTTCTGCAAGGTGCTATGGTTCCCATTGCTGTTTCCTCATTTAAAAGTATTTATCAGACCAATAAGCCTTATTTTTGAATGTTATGTATGTGCTGCTTGTACAGCGGATTTCATGCCACATCTTCATTCTTCACTATGGCTGTCAAACATGACTGTGTCCCACCTAATTTTGTAATTTTGCAATTATTTACTCTTACGAAAAAAATTAAAATACATAAAATAAAAATCTATTTAAAGAGAAAACCACAAGAGGGACACATTTCTTACCAGTTAAAATAGAAAAGCTTTAGATATGGTGATGATTTTACTTACTTATCCCATAAATCTTTTCTTTAAAAATTGCCTGGCTAACACATGGAAGTCTATATAGGTAAGATTTTTTTTTTAATATATCCATATTTATCAGAATATAATCACTGCATAATACTAATAACTCTAAGAGAATCAGGAACAGCTGTTTAGAGATACCTTCAGATCTCAGCTTACATTGGCATCTTTCGAACATCTGATAGCTTTTGTTTCTATAATAGGGTTGATATCAAGTATGTGCGCATAATGCAATAAAAGCTTTTAACGGTCAGTTTATTTCCATCTTTGTCTTTTTCAGTTTCTAAAATAATGATGAATAAATCAAATTACACGGAGTAGATGATGATCACACAATCCGGGGTCTTAAAGTTTGGGTGACAATCTCATGTCACATAGTTACTTAGTTAGTCTGGTTGGAAAAAGTCCATCTTGTTCAACCATGCTGATGGATACTAGCAGACAGGCCAGGCTGACTGATATTGTGAGGTGAAAGAATATTATACATTATATACTCATTAGAAAATTACTTAATAGCCTGTTGAGAATTTACAATAGAGAATTTATAGTCTCATGTGATTATACTCTTAGTTGAAGTTAACAAACTTTTACAAAGTTATGGTTGGTTTGCATCAACGTTTTACTAATGTCTCATTATAAACTTTATTCTTCATTGTGTTTGAACACTTTTTATTTTAGTTGTGTTTTAAAATGATTTAGCTAAATTTGGAATGTTTTTTTTCGGATCTTGAGTCATTACACGGGAATGTGTAGGAATCAACAAACTTAAAACTGAATTCCAGGTATATAGTATTTGCCACAAGAAAAAAATATTAGAAAGTATCTATGTCCTAGAATAATTTAAGAGGGGGCATTTGGTTGAGGCTAGTATGGAGAAGAGGGAGTTGCAAATATAAAACATAGAAAAGTGGTACCTACGTCCTTTCGAGTAAAGAAAAAGGTAGTTTGGTGCTATTTTGAACTTTCATGGTACCGTACAAAGGCTAGACATAACCAAGATATTTATAAAAACGTTTTTATTAAAGAGGATGTCCACCCAATTTTTTTTTAAAAGCCAGCAGCTACAAATACTGCAGCTGCTAACTTTTAAAAAATACATACTTACCTGTCCAGCGCACCCACGATGTCAGCAGACGAGGCTGAGCAATCACTTGGTCCTCGGTTGCTGCTGCCACCATGCTCGGTGAGGGAATCAGGAAGTGAAGCCTTGCGGCTTCACTGCCCGGTTTCCTACTGCGCATGCGCGAGTAGTACGACGCGCCGTCACTGGTCCCCACTCTCTCCTGGTAATGGGAGTCTATGCCCGTAAGTGGGTGCAAATACCTCTTAGACAGGTATCTGCACCCCCCACACCCCTGAAAGGTGTCAAATGTGTCACCGGAGGGGGGGAGGGTTCCGAAAAGCAGAAGTTCCATTTTTGGGTGGAACTCCGCTTTAAACACATCTTTAAAACATACAAAGCATCTAAAAGTTATAGGCCAAGAAACATTTCTTGCATATTCAGCTCTACAAGGTTACAGATGGGATTATCAATAGCAGATCACAGTAAACAACCAAAACACATAGCATCTGTATATTGGATGCTCATGCCATTTGTAACCTTGTAGAGTGGAATATGCAAGAAACGTTTCTTGGTCTATAACTTTTAGATGTTTTTGTATGTTTTAAAGATGTGTTTAAAAAAAACTTTTTTATAAATATCTTGGTTATGTCTAGTCTTTTGTACAGTAGGTACCATGAAAGTCCAAAATAGCCTCAAACTACCTTTTTCTCGAGGCTAGTATGGACTAGAATGAATTCCATTTTTTTTCCATAGTTACATTGTTCCTAGACCATTGTAAGTACACATATTTCATACCTGGCCAATCCCTGTAGAAGTGGAGAATTACATGTAGTAGCCACCACTACTACTGTGATCCTCGCTGTCTATTGGATCCTGTGCCGAGTAGCTGCCCTGATGCATATTAAAATGCAGGGGGTCACTCGATTGGCACAGGTGCCATTGAAAACATGCATTGGAAAGTGTTCTCTGATTGGGTGAGGAGGTGAGGCCCTGTACATTGTGGGAAACCAGTTTTATCATGATCTTCATGTTAGGTTGTGAATTCATTAGGGGTGCGATAGAGAAAGTGTATTAAAGTTACACACTGTTTGTGACCCTTTGCTGGCAGCAAGCAAGAGTTGGCGGTGCAATTCAGTGACTGAGTATTAAGGATGACTAAGAAAGCAAGCCAAAGAATAGAAGTTAGATGTAACCAAAAAAAAATGAAAATTTGTGATTAAATGTGACATCATTAAAGCGACAAACTCAATAGAAGTAACAGGCATAAGTGAAGTAAGCTATCCAGGTAACTTATGAATAGGGATGAGCCAAAAACCCCCATGGTTCGGTTTGCAGCATAATATACAAACAGGCAAAAAATTTGCGCGAACACCGGTAGCCACCCTGATTATGTCAGATTTTTGCGACTCAAAGTGGTACAATTGTTTTGCATAGAAATTTGGCGTTTTATATTGTAGGCCTGTAATTCTTAGTAATAACACACTTAAATCTGTCCAAACAAGAGTCTAGTAGACATCCCGGGTATGATAAAGTTTGAAACATAAAATCATAGATTTTAATATAATAAATAACTATAAATAATTATAAAAAATAATAATATAATAATAATAAAATGAATTTCCCCACGATTCACTATCACTCAATTCTGCAAGTGTTCTAATTTAATATCGCTGTTTTCTAGCTGTTCTAACCTTTGACGTAAAGGGACACTTTTTGGTTGCTATGGACAATCTCAAGTTTCCAGGCAGAAAGAACAGTATATATAAAATAAAACTGCATGCAGGGCACTGGAAAAACCACTAGGGACAAAAGGGATGTGAAATTATTTCATACATTAATGTAATCTGTAAGATTACTGTGTACTGTATGTGTTATGTGTCGTGTACTTTTTGAATTTGCCGTTGCGACGCTCGCAGGGAACGGAGCCTGGCACACAGAGGCATCGGGCGGAGGACACAGCCCCTGGACACAGCGGGGGGACATCCCAGGATCCTGGGGACAAGGTAAGTATACTGTACCGGGATCCTGCAATGCAATCCCAAGTGTGGCTCGGGGTTACCGCTAATGGTACTGAAATTTAACCCTGAACCACACTTGGGAAAACCGCCAGGGAGGTTAAAGTCTATGGGACGCGAATGTGAAAATTCAAAAGTGCTAATTTTAAAGGCTTATATGCAAGTTATGTTATTGTTTGGGGACCTGGGTCCTGCCCCAGGGGACATGTATCAATGCAAAAACAGAAGCAGTGATTTTAATAATGAAACCATAAAAATTTAATATTCCTTTAAATATTGTGCATGCTCCGTAGTCTGCCTGTAAAGTAGTGCATCTTCCCCATGTTTATAACAGTACCACAGCAAAATTAGATTTCTAAAGGAAAAAATGTCATTTAAAACTGCTCGCGGCTGTAATGTATTGTCAGATCCCGGCAATATAGATAAAACGTTTAAAAAAATGGAATGGGAGTCCCCCCAAAATCCATACCAGGCCCTTCAGGTCTGGTATGGATTTTAAGGGGAACCCTGCACCCAAAAAAAATGGTCTGGGGTCCCCCCAAGAATTCATACCAGACCCTTATCCGAGGGACACAACCTGGCAGGCTGCAAGAAAAGGGGGGACACGAGAGAGCGCCCCCCCTGAACCATACCAGGCCACATTCCCCCAACATCAGGAGGGTGCTTTGGGGTCCCCCCAAATCACCTTGTCCCCATGTTGATGGGGACAAGGGCATCTTCCCCACAACCCTTACCCGGTGGTTGTGGGGGTTCGTGGGTGGGGGGTTATCAGAATCTGGAAGCCCCCTTTATGTGAATTGGTATCGGGTACATTGTACCCCTACACATTCACCCAAATAATTGTCAAAAAAGTAAAAATGACAGGAGACATTTGGACAATTCCTCTATTATTATTATTTTTAAAGTGTCCCACGATGTCCATTTATCTTCAATCACAGCGCCGACAACCAGAGAAAAAAAAAAGGAAAGACTCCGCCTCCATGGGAGATGTCCCACGGACTGCAGTCTTTTCACAATGACAGCTGTTATATAGCTGAGGGCGGGGCCACCCGGTGAAGTAAATGGGTGACCCTGCCCCCCTCTGATGTCACGTGACTTCACATGACGCCAGAAGGGGGGTGTCACTCGGTTACGTCACCAAGTGGCCCGCCCTCAGCTATATAACATCTGTCATCTTGAAAAGGCTGCAGTCAACGAAATGCCTCCCATAGAGGCAGAGTTTTTCCGTTTTGTTTTTTTTCGGGCCGTCGCAACTTTGCGTTGCAACAGGTCAGCAAAGCAAACTATTAAAACTGCATCACCACTGGTGGTGGCGGTGGAGTAACGGGTGAGTGAGTAGGAGAGGAGGGATAAACAGAGTGTTGTCCTACAAAGTAAATTAAAGCCTGTGAGGAAGAAGGCACAGAGCTGTGCTGTGAAAACTTAGCGTGCAGCTCACCTGTGGGCAACTGAGAAGCTGACTGGGCTGTGGGTGCCACTTTAGAGCATCTTGTGTTGCCCCTCTGTGGTAGTGGGTCTCATCTGTCTGCCGCATGGTGTCTCCCAGGAGCCACACCGGATGCCATCTTGGGTCCCTTGCTGCTCGAGAGGGTGCCGATTCCATGCTGCAGAAGTGGGTCTTTCCCAGTGCCTTTCCCTGCATGAAGTGTATCATCTGGTGCCCAAGAGCTCAACAGGAGCTGCGGGGATTGCTGTGAGTAATACTGCCCCTAATATTAGACTCAAGGTGCCAGAGGGGTGCAGGGCGAGTGAGAGCAGCATCCACATCCCTTGCCTGTGTATGCGCACTAACTATGATGGCATTTTAGTTTCAATGGTTTTATTGAAGTTTTGTACATACAGAGAAAGAAAATAAAATGGATATGAAGTTGTATTATGTCCTGTTATACATTCGTACTTGGATGTTACATTGGTAAACACACAGTCATAGATCATTTTGAACATTGGTTGAGGCCTGATGCCTAATCATATGGCAAGGATATTGCCCCCTCTCCCAAACACCCCATCTGGGAGCAAGCTGTGTTGTGGGGTGGGAGGCAATAGTGTCTTAATCAGAACGTAGGTTGTTTCATTTTAACTTGTTAACCAACTATAAAATAACAGAGTGCAGTAACTTAAGTCAACTCAAAAGGGCACTGGGGAGATTGGTTACCATTTATATTAAAATTAGTATAGCGTTGTTTTAGCAAAAAATAACAGGTATTGTTGGCTAAATGAGTCACTCATAAGAGAGAACTGAATGTCATTGGATATTCAGGAAGCATTGTCCAGTAATAGGTGGTAGTTGGGGACCACAATTTGTTTGTGGTTGTTGTCAGTCTACCTCCTGATGCTGCAAACATGCATTCATATGATCCATGTGTGTGGACTAGGGAGATCACCTCATCTATAGAAAGTATATCAACAGTTTTCCAGTGTCTGGTGATAGTAAGCCTTGCAGCTAGCAATATGTGGTTAGTTACACAACGGAGTTGGGGTATGATCTGCTCAATTCCTATGCTTAATAAGGCAAATTCTGGTGAGGAAACAGTTGAGGTTTTAGTGATATTGCATAAAAGCGTAAATACATTGTTCCAAAATTTCGAACTACTGGGATATCCATACGTGATGTGCAGGAGGTTACCTGTTTCCCCACAGTTTCTCCAGCAAGTGGAGGCAGCTTATGGGGTGAACAGATGTACTTGAATTGCGGTAATATACCATCTAAGGCAAATTTTGTAGTTTGGTTCCCACAGATTTGCGGCACACGTGGCTTTATAGTTTGATACTAATGCAGTAGACCATTGATAGGCTGTGAAGGATCTGCCTATATCCCTTTTCCATTTTAACATTGGGGGCAGCTTGGTGAAGTCATTTTTAGAATCCAAGAGTCTGTAGAATAGTGTTATGCCTTTTGTGTTCTTGGGATTACCAAAAAGGTACTTCCAAATTTTTATTGTTAACATAAATATGCAGTCAGGGATTGCAAATTAAACAGTACAATGCTTGGATGTAATTAACCAGTTGTCTACCGCCCACCGTCAAATGACGGCGGGCGGAAGACTCTCTTGTTCTGACAGGACGTCATATGACGTCCTGTCTTTAAAAGCAGCTGGGGGCACAGATCCACGTCCTGTCAGGGAGATGGGACCGATGGTGTGTCCCTTGTACATAGGGACAACCATCAGTCACCTCCCCCAGTCAGTCCCCTTCCCCCACAGTTAGAACACATCTGGGAAACACATTTAACCCCTTCCTCGCCCCCTAGTGTTAACTCCTTCCCTGCCAGTCACATTTATACAGTAATCAATGCATTTTTATAGCAGGGATCGCTGTATAAATGTGAATGGTGCCAAAAATGTGTCAAAAGTGTCCGATGTGTCCGCCGCAATATCGCAGTAACGATAAAAATCGCAGATCGCCGCCATTTCTAGTAAAAAAATAAAAATAAAAAAATGCTATAAATCTATCCCCTATTTTGTATCTGCTATAACTTTTGCGCAAACCAATCAATATACGCTTATTGCGATTTTTTTTTACCAAAAATATGTAGAAGAATACATATCGGCCTAAACTGAGGAAAATATATATATATTTTTTTAAATTGATATTTATTATAGCAAAAAGTAAAAAATAGTGTTTTTTTTTCAAACTTGACGCTCTTCTTTTGTTTATAGCGCAAAAAATTAAAACCGCAGAGGTGATCAAATACCACCAAAAGAAAGCTCTATTTGTGGGGAAAAAAGTATGCAAATTTCATTTGGGAGCCACGTCGCACGACCGCGCAATTGTCATTCAAAGTGTGACAGCGCTGAAAACTGAAAAATGGCTTGGGCAGGAAGGGGGTTTTCGTGCCCGGTAGGGAAGTGGTTAAAGTAGTCTGAGTTAGTGATTAGAGTTGAGCGGACACCTGGATGTTCGGGTTAGCCGGGTTCGGCCGAACTTTGGAAAAAAGTTTGAGTTCGGGACCGAACTTGACCCGAACTTTACCCCGAACCCGAACCCCATTGAAGTCAATGGGAACCCGAACTTCTGAGGGCTAAAAAGGCTCTAAAAAAGTAATGGAAAGGCCTAGAGGGCTGCAAATGGCAGCAAAATGTTGTTAAGAGCATGGCAAGTACTCTGCAAACAAATGTGGATAGGGAAATAACTTAAAATTACATAAAAAAAAAATAATATGCTGGAGGCCCCCTTTTCAGCAGAAGAGGTACAGGAAGTCATTAAGAACCTCAAAAACTCAACGTCACGATGCCACACATATGGTGGGAATGCCCCAGAATACGCCCTTTCTGGAAAAAAATATTAAATTTAATGTATAAGCTAGTGGGAAAATAAAATACTTTGAAATAAAAATGTAGCGGGGTGCTAAATTTAAGGGAAGTGTTTGAGTGGTAAATAGGCTCTAACACCCTAATTCTGTAGGATTCATGGACCATTTTGTCCTCGGGGGACAGTATTGGTGTGCAGTTCCCTGCGGCCTACAGGTGGTGATGCCATGGTAAGCTAGGATTGAACCGTCGATACAGTGCTGTGCCTTTTGTGTCCCCTCTTGGCAGTAGTACAGCGGGGCGGGGAACCTGCTGTGCATGCCGGGAGAGGATATAAAAGGAGCAGACGCCTTCTAATCGGGGTCCGAGCCCCAGGCACCTTTGGCCTGGGGGCTGATTTCCAGTGGGGTCCGCGCCCAGGTGCCTTCGGCCTGGGTGCATGTGTTCCTGTTCCATCTCGAGCACCTTTAGCCCGGGGTGAGGTACTATCCTGGAGTTCCTACTGCCCTGGGTATGGAGGCCTAGGGGCAGGAGTAAAGCCTGGGGTGCAGAGCCTTCCTCTGGAGTCCGCTAAGGGTCGAGGAGTCTTTGGGTGCGGCCTTGTGTAGGGGACCCTGTTCCAGGGAAGGGAGGAACCTTCCAATGGCCCGATGCTGGAGGCATGGTGAAGGAAGGGTCTGTTGACTCCCTGTAGAGATGTCTTCCCCTTGATATGGGCTAGTTCTTAGAAGGAGAAGCTCAAGGTCATCCTGACTGTATCAGAGACCTTATTCACCCGGCCCGTGGCAGGGGCCTTATACACCCTGGTCTGTGGCAGAGACCAAAGTACTCCAGGTCCATGGCAGGGGCCTTGTACACCCGGTCTGTGGCATAGACCAACCTCATGGTCTGTGGCAGAGACCGTGCGCCTAAAACTGTTTGATAAACCTAAGCAGTGAAGTGAATGTGCTATGTTTGTGCCTGGACCTCCTCCACACCTTAAGCTGTCCTGTTTCTTTGCTCTAACCTTTTCTATCCGAGTACAGTTTATTTTGCCATGAGAGAATAAACTCAGATTTAGAGTTTCAGCTGGTGTGGACATTGACTTTACTGGGAATTCAAGGACTTGCCTCTACCTACAGTAGAGGTGAGAATCATCCTCTGGAGGAGTTTTGACTCCGGCTGTGGACACGGCCCGTCAAGTACACCGTTCAACCTCTTTATACAGGAGGGTACGGGCTGGTAGTGCGGTGCGCCTTTCTCCCTCCTGCGAGGAGCCAACAACATAAAGGCAGGTAAGGGGGAAAGGATCTGTGTGCTACAAAAAAATAAAATAAAAATTATAATCTTGACCTAGGAGGACGTGGTCCATATGGAGAAGGAGGTTGAGGTGGCGGTGGATGTGGCTGTGTAGGTGGAAGCGGCGGTGGAGGAGGACGAGGTAGCAAACACTGGTTCAAAAATAAAACAATGGCTGGGTAAGGCCGGTGATGTGTCAAATTGTGTCCCCCGTCGGATAGTGTCCGCCTTGTACTGCGCTTGCTCAGTACGTAGGACAAGGGTATTTCGAAAATCTCACAAGACGAACAGCGCCTGCGTGGTGAGTCCAGGTTCAAGCCACACTATCCGAGGTTCAAGCCGAGCCAAGCGAGGCCGTGCCCGAAGCGTGGCGATCGAAGCGAGCCCGTGAGGGGCCCTGTTACTATGTGCTACCGTATGTCCACTTGGATGGTGGGGCTTGAACCTGCACTCACGGCACAGGCGCCGTTCATCTTCTGAGATTTTGTGAATCTCCTTGTCCTCCATACTGCGCAAGCGCTGCGCCTGTGCAGTACGGGCCGGACACAATCCGATGGCCGGACAGTTTTTGTCAGAACACCGGTATACATGTCTATTCTGCACAAGGTACGGACAAGTCCTGTGGGATCCATGCCTGGTTCATTTTAATGAACGTGAGCTTGTCCACATTGGCTCTGGACAGGCGGCTGCGCTTGTCTGTGATAACGCCCCCCTGCCGTGCTAAATACACGTTCAGATAATACACTGGCTGCAGGGCAGGCCAGCCCCTCCAAGGCGTAAAGGGCAAGCTCAGGCCATGTGCCCAATTTGGAGACCCAGAAGTTGAAGGGGACAGACCCGTCATCCAGTACGTGTAGGCCTGTGCACACATACTGCTCAACCATGTTGGTGAAATGCTGCCTCCTGCTAAGACGTTCCATCTCAGCTGGTGGTGCTGGTTGTTGTGGCGTGCTGACAAAAGCTTTTCCACATTTTGGCCATGCTAACCCTGCCTTCTGAGGTGCTGGCGGTGCCCCGGCTGCGTTGGCGACCTCTTCCTCCTCCTCTGCCTTCGCCTTGTGCTTCCACCGTACGCCCACTGTCAGATGGGAATGCCACCAGCAGCGCGTCTACCAGCGTGCGCTTGTACTCACGCATCTTACGATCCCGCTCCAGTGAGGGAATTAATGACGGTATGTTGTCCTTGTAATGGGGATCCAGCAGGGTGGCCACCCAGTAATCAGCACCAGTTAAAATGTGGGCAACTCGGCGGTCGTTGCGGAAACACTGCAGCATGTAATCGCTCATGTGTGCCAGGCTGCCCAGAGGCAAAGAAAAGCTGTCCTCTGTTGGAGGTGTATCATCTGTGTCCTCTGTATCCCCCCAGCCAGGCACCAGTGATGGCCATGAGCTGGTCTGGGTGCCACCCTGCTGTGAACATGGTTCCTCCTCTTCCTCCTCCATCTCCTCCTCCTCATCCTCCACCTCATCATCCTCCAGAACTGTGCCCTTGCTGCCGGACAATTGTGTACCTGGCGTTTGTTGGTTCAGGAACCCACCCTCGTAGCCACTTGTGAAAGACTGCCCTGAAAGCCTTTTAAATGATCCCGCCTCCTCCTCCTGTGCCACATCCTCTTCCATCATCACCCAAAGCGTTTTTTCAAGGAGGCATAGAACTGGGATAGTAACGCTGAGAACGGCGTCATTGGCACTGGCCATGTTGGTGGAGTACTCGAAACAGCGCAACAAGGCACACAGGTCTCGCATGGAGGCCCAGTTATTGGTGGTGAAGTGGTGCTGTTTCGCAGAGCGACTCACGCGTGATTGCTGCAGCTGAAACTCCACTATCGCCTGCTGCTGCTCGCACAGTCTGGCCAGCATGTGCAAGGTGGAGTTCCACCTTGTGGGCACGTCACATATGAGGCGTTGAGCGGGCAGGCCAAAGTTACGCTGCAGCACTGACAGGCGAGCAGCAGCAGGGTGAGACCCCCGAAAGTGCGCACAGATGGCCCGCACTTTCTGCAGCAGCTCTGGCATATTGGGGTAATTTTTCAGGAACCTCTGGACCACCAAGTTCAGCACATGTGCCAGGCAAGGGATGTGCGTCAAACCGGCTAGGCCCAGAGCTGCTATGAGATTTCGCCCATTATCGCACACCACCAGGCCGGGCTTGAGGCTCACTGACAGCAACCACTCATTGGTCTGTTGTTCCATGTCCCTCCACAACTCCTGCGGGGTGTGGGGTTTTTCCCCCAAACAGGAAAGTTTTAAAACTGCCTGCTGTCGTTTACCCCTGGCTGTGCTGAAGTTGGTGGTGAAGGTGTTACGCTGACCGGATGAGGAGGCGGTAGAGGATGAGGAAGTGGAGTAGGAGGAGTTAGCAACAGGAGGCAAACTGAAGCGCCCTGCAATCCTCGGTGGTGGAAGGACATGCGCCAAACTGCTATCTGCCTCAGGCCCAGCGGCCACTGCGTTTACCCAGTGTGCTGTTAGGGAGATATAACGTCCCTGACTGTGCTTACTGGTCCACGCATCCGTAGTTAGGTGGAACTTGCCACAGATGGCGTTGCACAGTGCACACCTGATTTTGTCCCCCACTTGGTTGTGCAGGGAAGGGATGGCTCGCCTGGAAAAGTAGTCGCGGCTGGGCATGACGTACTGTGGGACAGCCAATGCCATCAGGCTTTTAAAACTCTGCGTCTCCACCAGACGGAATGACAGCATTTCAAAGGCGAGGAATTTTGAAATGCTGGCATTCAGGGCCAGGGATCCCGGGTGGCTAGGGGGGTACTTCCTCTTCTGCTCCAGTGTTTGGGAGATAGAGAGCTGAACGCTTCCATGGGACATTGTGGAGATGGTTGGTGACCCAGGTGGTAGTGTTGCTGGCAGATGCTCTGTTTGCGGGTTGGCAGGTGCTACTGTCACTACAGAGGTGAATAAAGAGGCCGAGACTGCAGCAGAAAGCAGGAGGAGCCAGAGACCTTTCTTTGTTTTGGAGGTTTACTCCACTGCAGCTCATGCTTTGCACTTAGATGCCTGGTCATGCAGGTTGTGCTCAGGTTGAGAACGTTTATGCCTCGCTTCAGGCTCTGATTGCACAGCGTGCAAAGCACTCGTGTCTTGTCATCAGCACATTGTCTGAAGAACTGCCATGCTAGGGAACTCCTTGGACCTGGGTTTGGTGTGCTCGGTCCCTTGCTGCGTTGGGCAGTAGCAGACGTAGTGTCTAGGGGACGGACGCTCCACTTTTGCACCCTGCCCCCTCTTCTGCTGTGCTGGTGGCTCTGTGCGACCACCGCCTCTTCCTCCAAACTACACTGGTCACCTGCATAAGGTTGATTCCATGTGGGGTCGAGGACCTCATCGTCCTCCACATCATCTTCCACCCAGTCTTCACCCATGCCCTCCTTGTCTGTCTGCACAATTGCGAAAGCAGCAGCAGTTGGCACCTGTGTTTTGTCATCATCCGAGACGTGCTGCGATGGTCCTCCCATGTACTCATCATGAAACATAAGTGGTTAGGCATCGGTGCACTCAATCTCTTCCACTTCTGGGGCAGGGCTAGGTGGATGGCCCTGGGAAACCCTGAGTCATCGAAAAGCAGAAGAGACTGCTGCATGATTTGGGGCTCAGACTGCTTGGCTGATTTGCAAGGGGGTGAGGTGAAAGACTGATGGACATGGGCTTCAGGTGCCAACTCCGATCTTTCATCAGAAGAGTGGGTGGGAGACAATGTGAAGGAACCCGAGGCACTGTCAGCAACCCAATCTACTATCGCCTGTACTTGTCCTGGCCTCAACATTCGTACAGCCTCATTAGGCGCAACAAAATACCGCCGCAGGCTCGGTCGCCTACTCGCACCTGAGGAAGGTGTTTCACTTGTAGCTGGCACAGATCGACCAGGTCCTCTCCCTGCAACAGGAGCTCCACCAGCAGCACCACGACCGGGGCCACCACGTCCCTTTGACGTTCTCCTCATATTTTTCAAATTTAGGATCTTGCCCTAAATGGGTGTTTTTGGAAGAGCACAACACACTGACAGTACGTAAATGCTGTATCTCACAGCTACAGAACTGCAGAAAATGCTATTTAATTTTTTTTTTATTTTTTTAGGATAGCACAGTAGAAGAAAAATATATAGAAATTGTTTAGTTCACACACCTCTAGATATGCAGAAAACACTGCAAAATATTTTTTGTGGCCCTAAATGGGTGTTTTTGGAAGAGCACAACACACCCACAGTATGTAAACGCTTTATCTCACAGCTACAGAACTGCAGAAAATGCTATTAAAAAAAAATGTTATTTTTTTAGGATAGCACAGTAGAAGAAAAGTATATAGAAATTGTTTAGTTCACACAGCTCCAGATATGCAGAAAACACTGCAAAATATTTTTTTTGCCCTAAATGGGTCCTTTTGCAAGAGCACAATACACCCACAGTATGGAAGCGGGGTATCTCACACCTACAGCAATACAGAAAATGCTATTAAAAAAAAAGTTTTTGCCCTAAAAAATTTTTTTGGGGAATAGCACAATACAAGAAAAATATATAAATTTGTAAATCTCACACTTGCATATATGCAGGAAACACTGCAATTTTTTTATTATTTTATTTTTTGCCCTAAATGGGTCTTTTTGCAAGAGCACAATACACCCACAGTATGGAAACGGTGTATCTCACACCTACAGCAATACAGAAAATGCTATTAAAAAAAAAGTTTTTGCCCTAAAAAAAATTTGGGGGAATTGCACAATACAAGAAAAATATATAAATTTGTAAATCTCACACTTGCATATATGCAGAAAACACTGCAATTTTATTTTCTTTTATCCCTAAATGGGTCTTTTTGCAAGAGCACAATATACCCACAGTATGGAAACGGTGTATCTTACACCTACAGCAATACAGAAAATGCTATTAAAAAAAAAGTTTTTGCCCTAAAATTTTGTTTTTGGAATAGCACAATACAAGAAAAATATATACATTTGTAAATCTCACACTTGCATATATGCAGAAAACACTGCAATTTTTTTATTTTTTTTTGCCCTAAATGGGTCTTTTTGCAAGAGCACAATACACCCACAGTATGGAAACTGTGTATCTCTCAACGTAACATATGCAGTGCTGGTGCACTGAGCTTGCAGATAAAAGTTAGATTTTCTCTGACACTGGGCTCATGGCAGTGTAAAAAGACTGTGCACTGAAACACAAACAGGTAAACCTATGCAGATCGCTGAGTTATTAGATCTCTGAATCTGGACTCCTATATAAATCTCTCTCCCTGAAAGCACCAACAGGAACCTTCCCCTACACTGTCTCTCTATCTTTTCTCTCAGATTGCAGAATCAGGACTAACTCATGTATTTCAATCTCTCCCTAATAAGCAACAGCAGCCAGGATCCTTTCCCTACCCTGTGTAAAGCAGAGTGACGTGCTGTGCTGTGTGCCTCTAGCTTATATAGAAGCTGGGTCACATGCTGCACTGAGCTGGGTCACATGCTGCACTGGCCAATCACAGCCATGCCATTAGTAGGCATGGCTATGATGGCTTCTAAGGGCACACCAGCTAAACAAAAGGTGATTGGCTGCCCCCTGAAGCTTTTCTAAATGCGCCATTACATCGCCGAACACCGGACCCGAACCCGAACATACACGCAATTGTTCGGGTTCGAGTCCGGTGCCCAAAAACTCGAATGTTCGGTACGGACCCGAACTTTACAGTTCGGGTTCGCTCAACCCTATTAGTGATGGAGAATTCCTTCCTAAGCTCGGTGAATGATTTGAGTAGGTTTCCTGAGTATAGATTTGATACATGGGTTATACCCTGACATTGCCAGCTCAGAGTTTTGAAGCATGGGATTAGTCAAGTTACAACAAATATGGGAATTGGTACTTGGCGTGGTATGTCGCGGTTGTAGGCTTTAGATATGCAGTGGTTGAAAGCTGTCACTGAAGCGTGTATAGTAGGAGAGACTAGTGAGTGTTTGAGTTTTAAGTGCGGGTTACTCAGAAGCCATGCGTGCAAATCTTGGCCCAGAATATGTCTGGATTCCATGTCCCTCCACAGACAAGATTCACTGTCTTAGAACCATTGTTTAAAGTGGGATAGGATGAAGGCATAATAGTAGTCTCTAAAATATATGTATCCTGCTCCGCCTACTGATCTGTGTTTGGTTAAATTGGATCTGGAGCTTGCCAGACATACTCACTCAGTATAAATATGTAATTTAATAAACATATCCTTAAGTTTGGTGTCCATTAATGGCTGTCCCACTGTGGGAAATGCAGCTATGGAGTCATGCTGGGGGCTCTGTAGTGGCAGTGCATTGTGTAGTGCGGAGGAGTGGCTCACCTCAGAGTTGAAATCAGCAGCACCAGGCACATCTTTGCCTTTGCAGGGTTGCTGGAGGCCAGGGTGCCTGGAAGAGACAGATTAGATCCCTCTCTGGTTCCCAGAGCCTACTCTCCTGGGTGAGAGTAGGATGGTCGGGATGCCAGGATGTTAATGCTGCGAATGATAGCTGCAGTGTTCTGGCTACGGCGCAATCTTGGCATCGCCTCACGGTCGGCTGGTACATGTATTATTTTAGCTTGCGGGGTAACCTGTTTTCCTTCTTAAATTAAATCTCTCCCGGGTGTAGCGGAGGTAGATGCCGGAGTCTGGCATGCTGATTTTGACAGTGGGAAGCGGGCAGATGCTGTGGGTGTCAGGCCGGGGTGCAGAGCTCCTGCTTCAAGTGGCCATCTTGCTCGTGTGCTGGTCACACCCCTCTATGATGGCACTGTAAAGTGCATCTAAACCCAAAAACAAAAATGTAATAGAGGTGTGCCCAACCAGTGGCCCGCAAAGCATTGTGAATGAAGCCAGCAGTAGAGGAAGCAAGAAGCTGCAGAGCAGAGCCGCATAAGCCAATGCTTCCTATATAGCACGGGCTCCTGTCGTAGGCAGAGTGATACCAAATGCACTCTACCTGGGACAGCAACAGCCGGTGATACCTGAATTCCTAGAATACTGTTATTAAATGTACGTTTATTACTAAAATCACAATGTACATCTGGGCATATCTGTTCTGCAGTGATTACTAGGCTGCTTGCAAACTGATCTGCAGGTGAAGCGCAGTGCACCTGCAGGTTACCTGCACCGAGCCATAGACTTTTGGTTTTACCTGCTGGTTTGGTGCACTTTCAGAAAATGCACTACACCTGCAGGATATAATAGAATTCTATGGCAAAGTGTAGGAAAGCCACAGGTGCACTGTGCTGCATCGGCGGTGTGGGTAGACTGCAGACCATCTGTTTAAAAGCAGCCTTAGGCCCCTTTCACATAATTGGTCCGACCTAATATGAGCCCTCTATTCACCTCTATGGAGCGGCAGATGTAAACAGACTTGTGTCCGTTTACACCCGCCTACCTCCAATCGGATCTGCTAAAAAAAACAGGAGTGGATCCGTCCCCTTTCATCTGATCAGATCAGATTGGATAGAGTAGAGTGGGCTGTGTCTGTGTCAGTTTTGCATATGAAGAGTGGACACAGACCTGTCATCTGCCCACTCTGCTCATTGTGGCCTGCGATTAGTTACTAAGTCGCTTAATTGGCCCTCGCTCTTCAAATTGTTGGGCACCCCTGATGTAATATGTTGCAGCTTATCAATTCTTATGTGGTAGCTGCATTCGTTTTATTTTTTTAGGACTTTTCCATTATTTTCACCTGGTGATTCTGCCAGTATCACCCTTCCTGTCCTAGAGTCACAACTTTCAGTGTATCCATGGGGAAGCAGAGTCATACCTCTAGGCTGTCCCTCTGATTTAGACTACAAATATCTCCTGACAGAAATTGAAGGACACGAGAACATCAGCAGGTATATTTCTATATTTGCAGGTAAGGTACTTAGTCTGAAAAAAAAGCTAATCACCCAATAGAGACACTTGTTCATAGAAGGTTTAGGATGTGATATTGAAGAATAAATACTGCAGGAAGAAGAGTGCTTATGAGGCATTATAAAAGCATAAAATGGTGGTGGAACCTTTGCATTGAGGAGCTTCTTTCTTTTGCAAAAGCTACCAGAATTGTTGGTTAGTGGTAGTCGACCATCAGATACATTTTCAGGGACCATAAAGTAGATAAAAGTGTGTGATCAAAGATAGGAAAGAGTAAGTCCAGAAAAGGGCAACAAAAAATAGTGTGAGTTCTGAGGTATAAAACATATCTAAAAGGACTAAGGGGCTTTGTGAAAAGAGGGGAATGGTGAACATGACTGAAACATCTAAAACATAGTGTGAAGAAGGTTAAGGAGGATAGTATTTTCAATATAAAACTGAGATCAACAACAAGACCTCAAACTAAGAATGTATTACATAATCCAAACAGAAATGAATGCATGAGAGAGACTTCCAGAAGAAGTTGTGAGTCATTCAACAGTAAGTGCCGGTTCACACTACAGCGACTTGGGATTCGACTTGTCAGACCTCAAGTCGCTCCAAGTCGCTTGACATCAGAATTCCCATGTTAGTCAATGAGAGCCGTCTTAATGTACTCTACTGAAGTCGCTCCGACTTCAGAAAAGGTTCCTGTACTACTTCAAGGCGACTTCTAGGCAACTTGTACCCATAGATTTCAATGGAAGTTGCCTCCAAAGTCGGATCTCCAAAATAGTTTACTCAGGCAAACCCCTCCCTCCCACAGAGCTGATTATTCTCTGATTGGCCACAGCCAAAGTCGCGTGTCCTGGAGGCAACGTTAAGTCGCGTTGTAAGTTGCTCCAAGTCACGCTGAAGTCGCCTTGCAAAGTTGCGCTGTAAGTCGGGTTGCCCCTGTGTGAACCGGCACTAAGTGAATTTAAACATGCTCCTAATAACCATTGTTCTTTATTCAGACACAAATTATATAAACAATCTTAAAACAAAAAAAGATAACTCTTAACTTAGAGCTATTAACACCTCTGTGTAAATAATGGGCCACTGATCTGCAGTTTAACCACTACAGACCCACGCTATAGCCAAACAAAGGCTACAGCGTGGCTCTCTAATTCCAGGAGGACGCCCATGGATGTCCTCTCAGAACCCCCCCCCCCCAGGGAACACATCCGGCGGGCTCTGTGAACATTGTGTCCTTCAGACACTGCTGATTACAGATCACATTAGCTCTCACAGCGTGAAGAGAGAATATCCAGTAAATGGCAAGTTTTACAGGGGATGTTTGCTCCGATAACCAAGGAACTCATCATCAGTGCCCTGATGATTAGTGCAGCCCCATCAGTGCCATTCATTGCCCATCGGTGCTGCCTATCAGTTTCCATCAGTGCTGAATAATAGTGCCCATCATTCCTGCTTATCAGTGCCCATCAGTGCTGAATAATAGTGCCCATCATTCCTGCTTATCAGTGCCCATCAGTGCTATTTATTATTGCCCATTAGTGCTGCCTATTAGTGCCTCTTCATCAGTGCTGCCTATCAGTGTCCATCAGTGTCGCTTAGCAGTGCCCATCGGTGCCACCTAGCAGTGCCCATCAGTGCCGCCTATCAGTGCCCATCAGTGACCATTAGTGCTGCCTATTAGCACCCTTCAGTGCCACCTAGCTGTGCCCATCAGTGCCACCTAGCAGTGCCCATCAGTGCCGCCTATCAGTGCCCATAAGTGCTGCATATTGGTGCAGCTTCCTCAATGCCTCCTCATCAGTGCCCATCAGTGCAGCCTATCAGTGCTCATTAGTGTATCTTTATCAGAGCACATCAGTCAAATCTTAAGCTTTCCATGCTGAGACAGATAAAGCTTTCTTTTGGTGGTATTCAATCACCACTGGGAGAAAAAATACTTATTTGTTTTGTTATAACAGAAACTAAGAAAAATTAATATAATTTTTTTTTAATTTTCAATCTTTTTTTATTCGTTTAGCAAAAAAAAGCCAGTGGTGATTAAATACCACCAAAATAAATCTTTATCTGTCTCAAAAAAAATATACAAATTTCATAAGGGTACATTGTTGCATGACCGCACAATTGTCATTCAAATTGCGACAGCATGGACAGCGGAAAATTTGCCTGGGCAGTAAGTGGGTGAAATTTCCTAGTATTGAAGTAGTTAAAGATGTACTCTGTGTGACAGAGCATCCCAGAGAGAGCTTGGGAAAGTCCTGTTCGGGGTTTATACATCTCCCAGGCTCCTCTCATATACATTCAGGGATCTCTGAGCCAGGATCCACTTCAGGTGTTGGTTCTCTCCACCAGCTTAATTAAAAGCTCACCTGAGCAGACAGCCTTTGCTCAGCCTGGGAAACACAGACAACGTTGGTTTGTGAGAGCAAGAAGGTTGGTAAAACTTGTTACTCTGTGAATGTGGAAGCTGACAAGCGTTAGGCTTGTCCAGCCTGGTAGTGAGGGCCTGTACATACTGTGTAGTTAGAGCCGAGACACGGCTAGGCTTTTGTTTAGCTATTTTTTCTTCTGTTTGTTTTCACCACACTGTACAGCACCTGTCATTGACTTTGTATATAGCACCAATAAACCCCACTGTGTTTTCACTGATCCAATGGACTTGGTATCTGTGCCTGCTCATCCCAGGGAGCTTTTGTACCTACTACCTGCCCCCCAGGTTACATATGGTGGAGGCTGCAACCAGCTGTAGTAAGTTACTACTTAAAAGGCCAGTACCTAAAGTGACAACATGGAGGACATCCTCAAACAAATGGTGTTAGCAAACGCTGCACAGCAGCAAGCAAACGCTGCACAACAGCAAACTAACGCTACATTGCAGCAAGCAAACGCTGCACAACAGCAAACTAACGCTGCATTACAGCAAGCCAACGCTATCGCACAGGAGCAAACCAAGGTGCTGTTCCAACAGATTGGTGCTGTACAGGAGCAATCACAGAGGCTGTTTGAACAGCTTGCCACTGCTGCAATAGCGGATAGAAAAACCCTTACTAAGGTTGTGGAGACGCTAGCACAGGGGTCACCTGCGATAATGAAGGATATTGGAGACAAGCCCTCAACCATCCATGTGGGTCGCTTTCTTTCAAAGATGACGGCAGATGATGATCCAGAGGCTTTCCTACTAACATTTGAACGGACCGCTGAGAGGGAAGGTTGGCCCCAAACCCAGTGGGCAAGACTGATCGCCCCCTTACTTTCTGGAGAAGCGCAGAAGGCCTACTATGATCTGGAGTCAGCAGAAGCGGGAGATTATGAGAAGGTCAAGCGGGAAATCCTGGCACGACTCGGTGTCACCTTGGCTGTTCGAGCTCAGCGGGTCCACAGCTGGTTCTTCCAAGATAAGAGGCCCCCAAGATCGCAGATGTTTGATCTGATCCACCTGGTACGGAAATGGCTACAGCTGGAGTCCCTGTCTGCGCCACAAATAGTGGAGCGTGTGGTCATGGACCAATTCCTGAGGTCACTGTAAATTCCCCTGCAGAAGTGGGTGAGTCAAGGAGACCCCAAGTCAGCAGACAACCTGGTGGAGCTCGTTGAGAGGTACTTTGCTGCAGAGAACCTGGTCACCACCCCTACAGCCGCACGGACTTTTCACCCAAAGCCACGGTCTCCCCAGGCAACCGGTAAGACTGTTCCAGGGGAAGTGGGTGGTAAGCATGGCAAGGAAATAGGGGGGAGGATTTTTGGTGCCAGGACTGAAGTTTGGCGGCCCAAACAAGGGAAGCCACTGCCTGTCAGCAAACCAAACTGGGGAAACATCAGGTGTTTTCGTTGCCAAGAACTGGGACATGTTGCAGCAAACTGTCCATTGACAGATGAACCAATGCAGTGTGATCTATCTTTTAGAAAGCAGTCTATGTTTGCTGCTGTTTCATGCGCTGCAATGCCAAATGTGGGAAAACACATGTGTCATGTGACTATTAATAATAAGCCTATTATGGCCTTGCTGGACTCTGGAAGTCTGGTTACTTTGGTTACAGCTGAGATGGTTGAAACTGTGAATTTTCATGCAAAAAAGGTTGCTGTGATCTGTGTACATGGGGATACCCGCGAGTATCCAATAGCCACTGTTCAGTTTAAAACTGGCTTAGGTACGGTGACCCATTCGGTCGGACTGGTGCCCCACTTGGTGCATGAGGCTATCATTGGTAGGGACTTCCCTAAGTTTTGGGAACTGTGGGATTGTCCCGACCCAGTCGCAGTACCTAACTCAGTCGCAGAGCCAGAACTCGTGGCCATTACTGACCTTGTGAGTTCAGGGGACTCCTCTCAGGGCTCTCCGGGTGATCCTTTCTCAGTTATGGCAGGAGAGCTGGGGGAGCCGGAAGAAGTCCCCACAACCAGTAGAGCTGGACAGCCGCCTGCTGAATCTGAGCCTACGTTAGAGTTTGCCAATCTTAATGTGCACAAGGAAAATTTTGGTACGGAGCAGAGAAAAGACCCTACCCTTGCCAGGGCCTGGGAAAATGTAATAGTGATTAATGAGGTACCTGTCGAACCAGGGGACAGGCTCTGTTTTCCATATTTCTGCAGCAATGAGGATTTACTGTATCGTGTATGTAAATCTAATGATGAAGTGGTTGAACAGTTGGTAGTCCCTAAGTTATACAGACGGGTGGTGTTGGAACTTGCCCATGGGCACTTGCTAGGAGGCCATTTAGGGGTTGAGAAAACCACTGAAAGGGTGTTGCGCAGGTTTTACTGGCCTGGGATACGGAAAAACATAGAAAATTATTGTCAATCCTGTCCTGTGTGTCAGATGTCAGCCCCCCAACCCCACTTCCGAAGTCCGTTAGTGCCCTTGCCCATTATTGAAGTGCCTTTTGAGAGGATTGCCATGGACCTTGTGGGTCCACTCCCCAAATCTGCCCGCGGTCATCAACATATCCTCGTGATCATGGATTACGCTACCCGTTACCCTGAGGCCGTTCCCTTACGCACTGCATCTGCTAAAAACATTGCCAAAGAGCTGTTTATGGTGTTCAGTCGGGTTGGCGTCCCGAAAGAAGTCCTTACAGACCAAGGTACCCCATTCATGTCACGAATAACTAGGGAGCTCTGCAAGTTATTTAAGGTGACGCAGTTGCGTACCTCAGTGTACCATCCTCAAACGGATGGCTTGGTGGAACGCTTCAATAAGACATTAAAGAGTATGTTAAAAAAGGTTGTTGATAAGGATGGGAAAAACTGGGACTTCCTGATACCTTACTTGATGTTCGCCATCAGGGAAGTTCCCCAGTCCTCTACGGGGTACTCTCCATTTGAGTTGCTTTATGGGAGACACCCTCGGGGACTCTTAGACATAGCCAAGGAAACTTGGGAGGGGGAGCAGACACCTCACAAAAGTGTTATTGAGCATATCGCTCAAATGCAGGATAGGATTGCAGCAATCATGCCGGTAGTAAAAGAACATTTACTGCAGGCCCAAGCAGCCCAACAGAGGATATATAACAGGGGGGCCCAACTTCGTGTTTTCTCACCTGGTGACCGGGTCCTCGTGTTAGTTCCCACTGTTGAGAGCAAATTCCTGGCTAAGTGGCAGGGACCCTTTGAAGTAATTGAAAGAGTTGGGGAGGTCAATTACAAGGTGTATCAACCAGGTAAAAGGAAGCCCGAACAGATTTACCACATAAACCTGTTAAAACCCTGGAAGGATAGACTGGCATTAACTGCGAGGTCCCTCCCGGTAACCCTTAAAGGTACTGAATCCCCTCTGATCCCTGAGGTCACGATTCCAGACACCCTGTCATGTTCCCAGAAACAGGAAGCTAGAGAGTTCCTGATGAGGAATAAAGAGAAATTTTCAGAGTTGCCGGGCACGACTTCAGCAGTTCAGCATGATATTGTTACTGAACCTGGAGTCCGTGTCAAGCTCAAACCATACCGAATTCCCGAAGCTAGAAGAAAGGACATCGGTGAGGAAGTTAAAAGGATGTTGGAGCTAGATGTTATTGAGGAATCCAATAGTGACTGGTCTAGCCCCATTGTATTGGTCCCAAAACCGGATGGCACTTGGAGGTTTTGTAATGACTTCAGAAAGCTTAATGCGGTAACAAAGTTTGACACATAACCAATGCCCAGGGTAGACGAGCTTATAGACCGACTTGGCAAGGCCCGTTATCTGACCACTTTGGACTTGACCAAAGGATATTGGCAAATACTCCTGACTGGTAGTGCCAAAGAAAAGACTGCATTTGTGACCCCGGAGGGGTCGTTTCAATATAAGAAAATGCCTTTTGGGTTGCAAAATGCCCCTGCAACATTTCAGAGGGCTATGGACAGGACCCTAAGACCTCACCGACAGTATGCTGCAGCCTATCTGGACGACATAGTGGTGCATAGCACTGACTGGGAGTCTCACTTGCCCCGTGTCCAGGCTGTCCTGGATTCCCTCTTCAAGGAGGGGTTTACGGCAAATCCAAAAAAATGTGCCATTGGGCTAGAGGAAGCCAGGTATTTGGGCTACACTATTGGCCGGGGTGTCATAAAGCCCCAGGTGAATAAAATAGAAGCCATCCAGGAGTGGCCACGCCCTGCAAACAAGAAGCAGGTCAGGGCCTTTCTTGGCATTGCGGGGTACTATAGAAGATTTATCCCAAATTTCGCAACTATAGCTGCCCCACTGACAGACCTTACGAAAGGGAAAGCCTCCGTAATGGTGAAATGGTCTCCAGTAGCAGAAGAGTCTTTTCAAGTCCTGAAGAAGGCTCTTTGTGCACAGCCAATCCTATACTCCCCCGATTTCTCCAAGAACTTTTTGGTCCAGACAGATGCGTCTGATGTTGGTATCGGGGCAGTACTTTTTACAGGTACACAATGGGGAAGAACACCCTGTGGTGTACTTAAGCAGAAAGCTCAATGACCATGAAAAGAAGTACGCAGTCATTGAAAAGGAGTGTCTGGCCATAAAGTGGGCCGTGGACGCGCTCAGGTACTACTTGTTGGGGCACCAGTTTGAGTTAATAACTGACCATGCTCCCCTGAAATGGATGGCCCAAAAGAAGGAGACTAATAGGCGGGTGAACCGGTGGTTTTTGGCCCTACAAGATTACGCCTTTACGGTAAAACACAGGCCAGGTGTTGAGATGGGGAATGTAGATGCCCTCTCCCGTGTTCACTCCTGTTGGGCTACAGGTGTTCCAACCCTGGGGTTGAAACAAGGGGGGAGGATGTGTGACAGAGCATCCCAGAGAGAGCTTGGGAAAGTCCTGTTCGGGGTTTATACATCTCCCAGGCTCCTCTCATATACATTCAGGGATCTCTGAGCCAGGATCCACTTCAGGTGTTGGTTCTCTCCACCAGCTTAATTAAAAGCTCACCTGAGCAGACAGCCTTTGCTCAGCCTGGGAAACACAGACAACGTTGGTTTGTGAGAGCAAGAAGGTTGGTAAAACTTGTTACTCTGTGAATGTGGAAGCTGACAAGCGTTAGGCTTGTCCAGCCTGGTAGTGAGGGCCTGTACATACTGTGTAGTTAGAGCCGAGACACGGCTAGGCTTTTGTTTAGCTATTTTTTCTTCTGTTTGTTTTCACCACACTGTACAGCACCTGTCATTGACTTTGTATATAGCACCAATAAACCCCACTGTGTTTTCACTGATCCAATGGACTTGGTATCTGTGCCTGCTCATCCCAGGGAGCTTTTGTACCTACTACCTGCCCCCCAGGTTACATCTGGTAAAACATTGTTTCAACCCGCATTCAGAAACGTTATAAGTGGAAATATAAAAACACTTATTACCTGTACACGCGGTCGTTTTTTCCGATGAAAACAGTCTAATGGACTGTTTTCATCGGAAAAAACGATAGTGTGTGGGCCCAATCTGACTTTTTCCCATCAGTGTTAAAAAATAGAACATGTTTTAAATGTTTCCGATGGAAAAAAAAAACGATAGGAAACTCTGATCGTCTGTGTGGAACTCCATCGGAGAAAAATCCACGCATGCTCAGACTAAATTACAAGACGGGAGCGCTTGTTCTGGTAAAACTAGCATTCTTAATGGAGAGAGCACATTCGTCATGCTGTAACAGACTGAAAAGCACGGAGAATGAAAAGCGCGAATCAGCTAACACCAAACTTTTACTAACACGCGGTAACACAAAATCAGCAAAAGCAGCCCAAATGGTGGCGCCATTGGATTTGAACTTCCCATTTATAGTGCCGTCGTACGTGTTGTACGTCACAGCGGAATTTTGTCTGATGGTGTGTAGGCAAGACTGATGAAAGTCAGCTTCATCGGAATTCCGACGGAAAATTCCAACGGATTTTATTCCACCGGAAATCCGATCGTGTGTACAGGGCATTAGGGGCAACCTCTGACCTAGCGCTGCTTCTTCTTGCTTGGAGGAAACTGCTTCTACACCCCCCTAAAGCTACACATCACCAGATACGGTTCCCCATTCTAACTTTGGAACATCATATCCCCTACATAAAAATTGATCAATGGGTTTATGAAGGCATGTTGTGGATTGATGACCTTTTGATGGCACTGTATTAAAAGACATAGCCACATTAAAACAATCTTTTAGCTTTGCTGTTGCTGACAAATTCACACTTATTCATATAAGGAACTTTCTGTTCAAAACACCCTCTTCACACGGGTTCAGTCGATCAGTCAGTGCGGTCTTTTTTCACCTTGATACATAGCCGGGCCAAGGGAATCTCACTTTTTTATAACCTGTTTCAACAACAACAGGTCTTTGTTAAAACTAGAGAAATTCTTAAATGTGAAACTGATCTGGGAAAGGCCTATACTCCTTCCCGATGGCTCTCGGCTTTTCAATCATTATACTCGTCATCTCATTGTATTAATCATTGGGAATTACTGCAAAAGTTACTAGATAGTATCAATTGTCCAAATTCTATCCACATAAACCTGCTCTCTGCTGGAGAGGCTTTTGGCAAACAGGTAGCCTTTACCATATATTTTGGTCATGCAGAAATATCTCTAGTTTCTGGAGCAAAATATTTAAATTGCTCTCTGACATCAAAGGAATTTTCCTTAAGCCAAACCTCGCATTAGGAATTCTGAACCTACAAATTGATGACATGCCCCCATTCTATCGTACAGTGAGCACCCATATACTTATAGCTGCTATAACAGTGATAGCTAGACATTGGAAATCATCTCAAACACCCAAAAAATCTGAAGTCTTATCGTTAGTACATCTGAACCATTCCTATGAAAAAGCCCTCTCCATCAGAACAGACAAAAGCCAACACTTTGAAAGTTTATGGAAATCATGGACAGTCATGGAAATTAGTATCATTTCTATTTAACGTGTTACTTTGAGGTGCTCCCAAATATTTACAGTACAGTGGGGAAAATAATTATTTGATCCCATGCAGATTGTGTAAGTTTGCCCACTTACAAAGAAATTAAGGGTTTATAATTTTTATCATAGGTGTATTTTAAATGATAGAGACAGAATATCAACCAAAAAACCCAGAAAAAACACACGATACAAATGTTATAAATTGAGTTGCAGTTCAGTGAGTAAAATAAGTATTTGATCCCCTACCAACCAACAATAATTCTGCCTCCCACAGACTTGCTACAGTATTTGCTCCTGTGGTACACAGATTAGTCCTGTCAATGTAAGAAGGAGCTCCTAACAACAACTCGTTATGTGTAAAAAAGACACCTGTCCACAGAATCTTTTTCTTCCATTCAAACTTACCATCATGGGCAAGACCAAATTTCTGTTAAAGGATGTCAGGGACAAGATTGTAGACCTGCACAATGTTGAAATGGGCTACAAGACCACTAGCAAGAAGCTCAGTGAGGAGAAGACATCTGTTGGAGCGATTATTCGAAAATAGAAAAAATACAAAATAACCATCAATTACCCTCGGTCTGGAGCTCCATGCAATATTTTGCCTCATGGGGTAAGGATAATCATGAGAAAGGTGAGGGATCAGCCCAGAACTACATGGGAGGAGCTTGAATGATCTCAAGGCAGTTGGGACCACAGTCACCAAACAAACCATTAATAACACAATACGCCATGGATTGAAATCCTTTAGCGCCTGCAAGGTCCCCCACCTCAATAAGGCACATGTACAGGCCCATATGAAGTTTGTCAATGAACATCTAAATGATTCAAAGAAGGATTGGAAGAAAGTACTGTGGTCAGATGAGACCAAAATAGAGCTCTTTGGCATTAACTCAACTCGCCGTGTTTGGAGGAAGAAACATGCTGACTATGACCATAAGAACACCATCCCTACAGTCAAGCATGGAGGTGGAAACAATATGATTTGGGGCTGTTTCTCTGCTTAAGGTACAGGCTGACTTTGACCCATTGAGGAGCCAACGGACGGGGCCATGTGTTGTAAAATCTTGGATGAGAACCTTCTTACCTCAGCCAGAACACTGAAGATGAGTCATGGATGGGTCTTCCAGCATGACAATGACCCAAAACATTCCACCAAGGCAGCAAAGGAGTGGCTCAAGAAGAAGAATGTTAGGTCTTGGAGTGACCTAGCCAGTCTCCAGACCTTAATCGTATAGAAAATTTATGGAGGGAGCGGAAAATTCAAGTTGCCAAGCGACAGCCAAGAAACCTTAAGGTTTTAGAGAAGATCTGTAAAGAAGAGTGGACCAAAATCCCTCCTGAGATGTGTGCAAACATGGTCACCAACTACAAGAAACGTCTTACCTCTGTGCTTGCCATCAAGGGTTTCTCCATCAAGTACTACTGTAAGTCACGTATTGCTTGGGGATAAAATACTTATTTTACTCACTGAACTGCAACTCCATTTATAACATTTGTATCATGCGTTTTTCTGTATTTTTGGTTGATATTTTATCTCTATCATTTAAAATACACCTATGATAAAAATGATAGACCCTTCATTTCTTTGTAAGTGGGCAAACGTACAAAATCTGTAGGGGATCAAATAATTATTTCCCCCACCATATATTTTACCAAACAATTGGGTATTACCGTATATACTCGAGTATAAGCCGAGTTCTTCAGGACTTTTTTTGTGCTGAAAATGCCCCCCTCGGCTTATACTCGAGTCGCTTTTTGCGCCTGATCTCCCGGAATTTGGGGACCCGGTACCGGCCGGCCGTAGGTCCTCTGGACCGCAGACTTGGCACACATGTAGCCCCACTCTTCCTCTACGAGTGTGAAAAGTTTGTTGTCTGGGGGACCTACGGCCGGGGATCACTGATTTTTCAAATCCGGGCACCCCTTCTATAGACTCCCATGTTAAACGGTAATTTCTCTGGTGAATTTGGGGACCCGGTACTGGCCGTTCGTAAGTCCCCTGGACCCTAAAATTGGCACACATCTAGCCCCATTTCTCATCTACAAGTGCGCAAAGTTTTTTTTCTGGAGGACCTACGGCCGGGGAGCACCGATTTTTCAAAGCCGGGCACCTCTTCCACAGACTCAAATGTTAAACGTCAGTCTAGTCATGGGCACAGTGAGGCATGCACACAGTGAAGCATGGGCACAGTGAGGCATTGGAACAGTGAGGCATGGACACAGTGAGGCATGGGCACAGTGAGGCATGGGCACAGTGAGGCATGCACATGGACACAGTGAGGCACAGTGAGGCATGGGCACAGTGAGGCATGCACATGGACACAGTGAGGCAAAGTGAGGCATGGACACAGTGAGGCATGCACATGGACACAGTGAGGCACAGTGAGGCATGCAGATGGACACCCTAGGCTTATACTTGAGTCAATAAGTTTTCCCATTTTTTTGTGGTAAAATTAGGTGCCTCGGCTTATATTTGGGTCGGCTTATACTGGAGTATATACGTTATATTGTGTTTTTTGCATTAAAATTCACTAACGTGTATTTTTTCCCCCACAAATTGTGTTTGAAAAGCCGCTGCGCAAATAGTGTGTGACATAAAATATTGCAACACCCACCATTTTATTCTCTAGAGCCTCTGCTTAAAAATATATAATGTTTGGAGGGGGAAGGGGGGTCTACGTATTTTCTAGTAAAATAAATGAAGATTTTTTTTTATGTAGGAGAGAAGTGTCACAATAGGCCTAGTGTTGAAGTGGTAAAATGAGATAAAATGATGTGCCATTAGAAAGCACTCAATTTCAATATGGAATGTAACATGAATCTTGCTAAATATTTTGATGAAACTGGTGCCTCCACTTCCTCAAAGCTTCCTTGAAGTCCTGGTTCCTGAAGCTGTAAATGACTGGGTTAAGAAATGGAGTCATTATGGTATAAAGAAGAGCCAAAACTTTATTGATGATTAAGGATTGTCCTTCAGTGGGAACAACATAAACAGATATCAGTGCACCATAAAATAGACACACAACAGTGAGATGAGAACTGCAAGTAGAGAAAGCTTTCTTCCTTCCCATAATGGATGGGATCCTTACAATGGTATAGACAATATAGATGTACGATACAATGACTGCTATGAATGGACAAATTAATACCACGACACAAAATACAAAAGACTGAATATGAACTATGGTAGTATCGGAACAGGCAAGTCCCAACAGAGGAGTAAAATCACAGAAGAAATGGTCAATGACATTATTTCCACAAAATTCTAAATTCCAAGTAGCAATGGCATCAGATAAAGTCATCACAAAACTCAAGAGCCATGTAAAAACTATTGATTTAAGGCAAAACATTGGACTCATTAATGTGCTATAGTGGAATGGGTTGCAGATGGCCAGATACCGGTCATAAGACATCATTGCAAATAGGAGGCACTCAGCAGCTTCTACATTGACAAAGAAGAAGAACTGAGCTATGCAGCTTCTCAAGGTAATTGTACCCCCATCATTTAGTATAATTGGGAACATGTTGGGAACAATATCTGTAGTAAGTAAGAGGTCAAATACAGACACTTGTGTGATGAAGAAGTACATGGGGGAATGGAGGTTTTTGCTTAATGAAACCAGAGCAATGATCAACAGGTTCCCCATCAGGGTCAAACAGAACATGATAAGCAGCAATAATAAGAACATAATCTTGGCATAATGAAGACCTTGGAAGCCCAGAAGTACAATGATGGTGATATTATTTTTTTGCATTTTCTATTGACGAAAACGTGCATCTATAATATGGTGAAATAGTAAATATTTTAAAGCCCAGCTCCAATATTTACCCCAAAGCAAGAATTGTTGTTGCTGAAGCTAGACCTGACCAGTTGTGCTGCTGATCTAGTATTGTATTTTGTTATCTATTTACCCTAAAATGAATCAAAAGCTGACGATCGCACAATCATGCCTGATATATCTTCCTCCATCCAGTGCTGGCCAGTGAGAGCATCCAATACCTCTTAAGCCCTGTACAGACGATCGGATTTCCTATGGTTTTTAAACCGATGGATTTTTCCATCGGAAAACCGATGAAGCTGACTTCCATCAGTCTTGCCTACACACCATCAGTCAAAAAACCGACCGTTCCAAACGCGGTGAAGTAAAACACTCAGATGAGCCGAGAAAAATTAAGTTCAATGCTTCTGAGCATGCGTCGACTTGATTCTGAGCATGCGTGGGTTTTTTATCTGATGGAGTTCCCCACAGACAATAGTAATTTGCTATCGCTTTTTTAACCATCGGATAAATTTAAAACATGTTCTATTTTTAAACACCGATGGAAAAAAGACCGATGGGGCCCATACACGATCGGTTTGTCCGATGAAAAAAATCCATTGGACTGTTTTCATTGGTAAAACCTATCATGTGTACACGGCTTAAGTGTGTAGGGTAGAGTTGAGCGGACACCTGGATGTTCGGGTTCGACGGGTTCGGCCGAACTTCGGAAAAAAGTTCGGGTTCGGGACCGAACTTTAACCTGAACCCGAACCCGAACCCGAACCCCATTGAAGTCAATGGGGACCCGGACTTCTGAGGACTAAAAAGGCTCTAAAAAAGTAATGGAAAGGGCTAGAGGGCTGCAAATGGCAGCAAAATGTTGTTAAGAGCATGGCAAGTGCTCAGCAAACAAATGTGGATAGGGAAATAACTTAAAATAACATAAAAAAAATAAAAAAATAAAAAAATATGCTGGAGGCCCCCTTTTCAGCAGAATAGGTACGGGAAGTCATTAAGAACCTCAGAAATGCAACGGCACAATGCCACACATATGGTGGGAATGCCCCAGAATACGCCCTTTCTGGAATAAATTATTCAATTTAATGGATAAGCTAGTGGGAAAATAAAATACTTTGAAATAAAAATGTAGTGGGGTGCTAAATTTAAGGGAAGTGTTTGAGTGGTAAATAGGCTCAAACACCCTAATTCTGTAGGATTCATGGACCATTTTGTCCTCGGGGGACAGTATTGGTGTGCAGTTCCCTGCGGTCTACAGGTGGCGCTGCCATGGTAGGCTAGGGTTGAACCGCGATACAGTGCTGTGCCTTTTGTGTCCCCTCTTGGCAGTAGTACAGCGGGGCTGTGAACCTGCTGTGCATGCCGGGAGAGCATATAAAAGGGGCAGACCTTTGACCTAGGGGCTGATGTCCAGTGGGGTCCGCGCCCAGGTGCCTTCGGCCTGGGTGCATGTGTTCCTGTTCCATCTCGGGCACCTTTAGCCCGGGTGAGGTACTATCCTGGAGTTCCTGCTGCCCTGGGTATGGAGGCCTAGGGGCGGGAGTAAAGCCTGGAGTCCAGAGCCTTCGTCTGGAGTCCGCTAAGGGTCGAGGCGTCTTAGGGTGCTGCCTCGTGTAGGGGACCATGTTCCAGGGAAGGGAGGATCATTCTGATGGACCGATACGGGAGTCACGGTGAAGGAAGGGTCTGTTGACTCCCTGGAGAGATGTCTTCCCCTTGATATGGGCTAGGTACCTAGAAGGAGAAGCTCAAGGTCATCTTGAGTGTATCAGAGGTCTTATTCACCCGGCCCGTGGCAGGGGCCTTATACACCCTGGTCTGTGGCAGAGACCAAAGTTCTCCAGGTCCGTGGCAGGGGCCTTGTACACCCGGTCTGTGGCAGAGACCAACCTCAAGGTCTGTGGCAGAGACCGTGCACCTAAAACTGTTTGAGAAACCCTAGCAGTGAAGTGAATGTGCTACGTTTGTGCCTGGACCTCCTCCACACCTTAAGCTGTCCTGTTTCTTTGCTCTAACCTTTTCTATCCGTGTAGAGTTTATTTTGCCATGAGAGAATAAGAGTTGTAGTTTCAGCTGGTGTGGACATTGACTTTACTGGGAATTAAAGGACTTGCCTCTACCTACAGTAGAGGTGAGAATCATCCTCTGGAAGAGTTTTGACTCCGGCTGTGGACACGGCCCGTCAAGTACACCGCTCAACCTCTTTATATAGGAGGGTACGGGCTGGTAGTGCGGTGTGCCTTTCTCCCTCCTGCGAGGAGCCAACAACATAAAGGCAGGTAAGGGGGAAAGGATCTGTGGGCTACAAAAAAAATAAATAAAAATGTTAATCTTGACCTAGGAGGACGAGGTCCATATGGAGTAGGAGGTTGAAGTAACGGTGGATGTGGCTGTGTAGGTGGAAGCGGCGGTGGAGGAGGACGAGGTAGCCAACACTGGTTCAAAAATACAACAATGGCTGGGTAAGGCCGGTGATGTGTCGAATGTTGTTTTTTTTAGCATAGCACAGTAGAAGACAAATTTATAGAAATGGTTTATTTCACACGCCTCCAGATATGTATTTCACACTGCAAAATATTTTTTGTGGCCCTAAACGGCGTTTTTTGGAAGACCACAACACACCCACAGTACGTAACCGCTGAATCGCACAGCTACAGAACTGCAGAAAATGCTATTCAAAAAAAATGTTTTTTTTTTAGTATAGCACAGTACAAGAAAAATATATAGAAATTGTTTATTTCACACACCTCCAGATATGTATTTCACACTGCAAAATATTTTTTGTGGCCCTAAATGGCGTTTTTTGGAAGACCAGAACACACCCACAGTACGTAACCGCTGAATCGCACAGCTACAGAACTGCAGAAAATGCTATTAAAAAAAAAAATGTTTTTTTAGCATAGCACAGTAGAAGACAAATATATAGAAATGGTTTATTTCACACGCCTCCAGATATGTATAACACACTGCAAAATATTTTTGTGGCCTTAAATGGGTCTTTTTGCAAGAGTACATTAAAGTGCAATTTTTATTTTATTTCTTGCCCTAAATGGGTCTTTTTTTGCACGAGCAAAATAAAATGCAAATTGTTTTTTTTTCTTTTTTTTGCCCTAAATGGGTCTTTTGGAAAAAAGCACAATAAAGTGCTTTTTTTTGCCCTAAATGGGTCTTTTTGCAAGAGCAGAATACACCCACAGTATGGAAACGGTGTATCTCTCAACGTAATATATGCAGTGCTGGTGCACTGAGCTTGCAGATAAAAATTAGATTTTCTCTGACACTGGGCTCATGGCAGTGTAAAAAGACTGTGCACTGCAACACAAACAGGTAAACCTATGCAGATCGCTGAGTTATATCTCTGAATCTGGACTCCTATATAATAAATCTCTCTCCCTGAAAGCACCAACAGGAACCTGGCCCTACACTACACTATCTCTCTATCTTTTCCCTCAGATTGCAGAATCAGGACTACCTCATGTATTTTACAATCTCTCCCTATTAGCAACAGCAGCAGACAAGATCCTCTACCTATCTATTCTGAAGCAGAGTGACGTGTGTGCTGTGTGCCTCTAGCTTATATAGAAGCTGGGTCACATGTTGCACTGACCAATCACAGCCATGCCATTAGTAGGCATGGCTATGATGGCTTCTAAGGGCACACCAGCTAATCAAAAGGTGATTGGCTGGCCCCTGAAGCATTTCTAACTGCGCCAGTAGATTGCCGAACCCGAACCCGAACCCGAACTTTCGCGCAAAGTCCGGGTTCGGGTTCGGGAAAAAGCTAAAGTTCGGTACGAACCCGAACTTTACAGTTCGGGTTCGCTCAACACTAGTGTAGGGTCATTATATTACAACATCTATTTAGCTTTTTTATGTGCAGGGTGGGCTGAGTTTGCAGATATAGACATTGCCTGGGTACAGTACATTTTTATGAATGTCAACTCTTATGCCTGGTACACACGATCAGAATTTCCGATGAAAAAAGTCCAACGGAATTTTTTCATCGGACATTCCGACCGTGTGTGTGCCACATCTGACTTTTTTCCGTTGGAATTTAGAAAGAGAACATGTTCTCTTTTTTTCCGCCGAAAATTCGGAAATTCCGTTCGTCTGTATGGAACTCCGACGGAGAAAAAA
Organism: Rana muscosa; assembly: GCA_029206835.1. Classification (NCBI taxonomy): domain Eukaryota; kingdom Metazoa; phylum Chordata; class Amphibia; order Anura; family Ranidae; genus Rana; species Rana muscosa. The sequence goes on along the minus strand of CM055118.1, from coordinate 359,404,488 downwards.
ATACGCATGGTCAGAATCAAGTCGACACATTTATTTTTTCTCTTCTTTTCCCACACAAAAATAATAGACACCATGGCCATTAGTGGCCTCCTTGGAAGTAGGAGGGTTTTTGTTTTTTTTTTCATTTCCCTTCTCTTTGTTTAACCACTTCAATACAGGGCTTTTTATACCACTTCCATACCGGGCCTATTCTGGCACTTCTCTCCTACATGTACAAATCATCATTCTTTTGCTAGAAAATTACTCAGAACCCCCAAACATTATATATGTTTTTTTAGCAGACGCCCTAGGGAATAAAATGACTTTGAAACTTTTTATCTTGCACGGTATTTGCGCAATCATTTTTCAAACGCCTTTTGTTTTGGAAAAAAAATGGTTTCATGAATTAAAAAATAATAAAACAGTAAAGTTAGCCCAATTTTTTTGTAAAATATGAAAGATTATGTTACGCAGAGTAAATACCTAACATGTCATGCTTTAAAATTGCGCACACTCCTGGAATGGCGCCAAACTTTGGTACTTAAAAATCTCCATAGGCGACGCTTTGAATTTTTTTACAGGTTACCGGGTTAGAGTTACAGAGGAGGTCTAGTGCTAGAATTGTTGCACGCGCTCCAATGCACGCCGCGATACCTCACATATACGGCGTTTACATATGTGGGCGGGACTTATGTGTGCGTTCGCTTCTGAGCGTGAGCTACCGGGGACAGAGGCGTTTTAAAAAATATATATATTTATTTTTTTATTTTACTCAATTTTTTTTTTTTTACACTTTTATTTATTTTTTATTTTTTTGATCACTTTTATTCCTATTACAATGTAAACATCCCTTGTAATAGGAATGGTGTGTGACAGGTCCTCTTTATGGAGAGATGCAGGGTCAATAAGACCCCACATCTCTCCTCCAGGCTGGAAAGCATGAGATCGGGAAAAATAAATTACCGATCTCATGCTTTCAGCCGCAATCGCGGCTTTGTTTACTTTTGGAAACCCGGTCGTGACGTCATCACATCGCGCCCGGGCCTCCGATGGTCATAGAGATGATTGGTGACCATCTGGTCACCAGTCATCTCTATGCTCGTCATGTGATAAGACACCGGCGTCGGACAATTATTTTTCCGGGCCCACAATGGCACGGGAGAGCCCAGAAAAACACCGGATGGCGGCGGGAGGGGGGGATGTCCCCTCTGACCGCCTATAAGAACGATCAAGCGGTGGAACTGCCACTATGATAATTCTTATCGTGCGCAGAATCGCCGGCAGAAGAGAAGGATATCTGAATGATGCCTCTAGCTGCAGGCATCATTCAGATATCCCCCCTCAAACTGAGGACGTCATATGATGTCCTCCCAGGATGGGAGATCCCATCTGTGGACGTCATATTACTATGGATGGGTATTGAAGTGGTTAAGTGACACAGAAGGGCACAGTAGGAGAACACATGAGGTAGAGGGAAGTAGAGGGAATGGAGTGGTAAGGGACAGAGCAGATTAGCTCCACCACAGTTAGGGTTGGCGTGGAGGGGGGGGGGCGAAGAGGGAGTTGTCTATCAACCTAACTTTTTATTTATTTTTTCTCTCCTTTTTATTTATTTTTTCCCCTTGGGGGGGGGGTAGAATAATTGATGAAGTGGTGATAAGATAATTTTGTACTCAGTTCTTTCTTGTAATGTTTATTTGTGTTTTTTTTTATATAAAGTATGGAATACAAGAATGTACAATATTGAATGGATATGTTGAAGTTTATAATAAAATAAAAATTTGATTATAAAAAAAAAAGTTGACGCATGCTCGGAAGCATTGAATTTCATTTTTCTCGGCACCTCATAGTGTTGTATTTTACAGCATTCTTGACGGTCGGAATTTGGTGTGACAGTGTGTATGCAAGACAGCTTGAACGAAATTCCATCGGAAAAATCAGTCGGAGTTTATCCTGACGGAAAATCCGATTGTGTGTACAAAGCATTAGGCTTTGCACTTACAGACATTTACTGTCACTGCACATACATCCTAAGGGGTGCGTCTTTGATGACAGGGTTGTCGATGGTCTTTCCTGACAATAAAAGTCGTTCAAACTGGATGTGCAGCAGTTTTCATTGCCATCACAGAAAGTTTTCAGGGCCGCCAGGGAAAGGGAAGCAGTGCAAAATTTGAATTTCTAAATCAAGCTCTGGATTCAATATTTTTATGGAAATCGAAAGGGGGGACCTGAGATAAGCTTAAGGCCCCTTTCACACGGGACGGATCCGTGAAGATCTGCCCCGTGAACCTTAGCTTGCTCAGCGGGGATCGCTCCGTTGATCCCTGCTGAGCCGGCGGATGACAGGGCGGTCCCTGCACACTGTGCAGGGACCGCCCTGTCAGATCTCCGCTCTCCCCTATGGGGGGATCGGATGAACACAGACCGCCTGTCCGTGTTCATCCGATCCGCTCTGCAGACGGATTGAAAAATAGGATTTTCCTCCGTCTGCAGAATCGGGGGATTGTGGACACGGAGGAGATCGGGTGTCAGTGGATGTTCATCCGTTGACACCCGCGATCTCATAGGGACCAATGTATGTCCCTTTTTTATCCGTAAACGGATGGAATAAAAAGCGGACATACGGTCTGCTAGTGTGAAAGGGGCCTAAAAAAGATCATTTTCATTGTAATTCCATAAACATACAACAGATATCGATAAAATGTTTCTCTAAAGCCTCGTACACACGATCGGATTTTCCGACGGGACTTGCGTGATGGCAGGGTTTTGTCGGAAAATCTGATCGTTTTTATGCTCCATCGGACAATTGTTGTCGGATTTTCCGACAACAAATGTTGGATAGCATGCTTTAAAATTTTCTGACAACATATGTGTGATGTTGGATTATCCGATCGTGTGTACTTAGAAGTCCGTCGGAAAACAAAATCCAAAGTACAAACACGCATGCTCAGAAGCAATGCTCACCATAACACAACTATAGCAGAAGTTGCCCAAAGGGTGACGCTAAAGAGCTGAAAGACCACATAGTTTTGTGCTTGTTGGATGACAAAGTTTTGCCGTTTGTATGCAGAACAAGTTCACGGCCAACGCCCTTCGGACAAAATTCAACGGCTTTGTCCGATGGAAATCGTGTACACGAGGCATAAGATGCTAATAATATCAGAGAAGTTACCCTATGGAAGTGTGAGATAAGAGAATTTGTGTCCAGGGTGCCTTATATATTTGCTCCACATATTGAATCACTAGAGCATAATTTCATATAAATCAGTATGGTGATTCATTACAACCATTTTGGTGGTAAAAAGGTTAGCAGTATGTGGGAGCAAGTCTTTGATAGCAAAACAAAAAAGGGGTTGATTTACTAAAGTCAGTTAGGCTGTTTACTTTGCAAGGGAATTTTCCCCAGAGCTTAACGGAAGAAGTGAAGCTCTTCTAACTACCATCAGCCAATCATGTACAAGCAAAAATTCTGTTTTCATTTTCCTTGCACATAATTGAGTATTTTTTGCAAAATGCATCTCCCCCACTTTCACTAAGCTATGAGGCAAATGTCCCTACAAAGTGCAACTTTTATTGCAAAGTTCACAACCTATTAGCCTTTAGACATATGCGATTAGTTTTGTACGAATCGAAAATTCGTACGAATTTCCGTAAATTCGTACATTCGGGAGGATCCAAAATACGAATTGCTATGTTTCCGAATTTTATACAAAATACAAAATTTTGTTCACAGATTTCAGATCCAAAGAATGATCGTTAATATCGTTTTATTATTGTCATAATAATTACGATTATTCGTTATGATGAAGTTAAAAACCCAGGAAGTCAGCACAGCACAGGGATGATGGGAGCCCCTCATAATGAGCACAGCACAGGGATGGTGGGAGCCCCTCATAATGAGCACAGCACAGGGATGGTGGGATCCCCTCATAATGAGTACAGCACAGGGATAGTGGGATCCCCTCATAATGAGCGCAGCACAGGGATGGTGGGATCCCCTCATAATGAGCACAGCAGGGGTACAGCCCCAAGAGGAAGTCAGCACAGCACAGGGATGGTGGGAGCCCCTCATAATGAGCACAGCAGGGGTACAGCCCCAAGAGGATGTCAGCACAGCACAGGGATGGTGGGAGCCCCTCATGATGAGCACAGCACATGGATGGTGGGAGCCCCTCATAATGAGCACAGCACAGGGATGGTGGGAGCCCCTTATGATGAGCACAGCACATGGATGGTGGGAGCCCCTCATAATGAGCACAGCACAGGGATGGTGGGAGCTCCTCATAATGAGCACAGCGCAGGGATGGTGGGATCTCCTCATAATGAGCACAGCACAGGGATGGTGGGAGCCCCTCATAATGAGCACAGCACAGGGATGGTGGGAGCCCCTCATGATGAGCACAGCACATGGATGGTGGGAGCCCCTCATAATGAGCACAGCACAGGGATGGTGGGAGCTCCTCATAATGAGCACAGCACAGGGATGGTGGGAGCTCCTCATAATGAGCACAGCACAGGGATGGTGGGGGCCCCTCATGATGAGCACATCACAGGGATGGTGGGAGCCCCTCATAATGATCACAGCACAGGGTTGGTGGGAGCTCCTCATAATGAGCACAGCACAGGGTACAGCCCCAGGAGGAAGTCAGCACAGCACAGGGATGGTGGGAGCCCCTCATAATGAGCACAGCACAGGGATGGTGGGATCCCCTCATAATGAGCATAATGAGTCGATGACTGCCATATTGAGAAAGGTATTTTTTGCTTTTTAAATTCAGCCCTAATGAAAATTCGTATTTCGTACGAATTTTCATTGAATTTCGGACACAAATTACGAAATGCGAATTAATGGCTAATACGAAACGGAACGGAACAAAAAAAAGCAAATTTATTGACGGCGCTCATGTCTATTAACCTTTAACAAATCAACCCCAGAGAGTATGAATGAAAGGTTATGGTGAGGTGGACCAAAAGGAACCAAAAAAACCTCCACAGAACCAGTGCAAAGCGCAGTAAACCTTGTTACAATTACATAACTGCTTGCAAAGCATGAGCACCAAAAGTAACAGGCATTAAACATGAATTTTAATAATCCTCACACAAAAGAAATATGAAGACTTTTTTCTGATTGATGAAGTGGATGTTGAGCACAAAAAAATGACTTTTTTTTGTTTTATTCATAGTTATTGTGTTAGCACATATAGATTGGCACATTATATGATAGTCATAGGGGGTTATTTACTAAAGACAAATCCACTTTGCACTACAAGTGCAAACTACAAGTGCAAAGTGCACTTGAAATTGCACTTGGAAGTGCAGTCGCTGTAGACCCGAGGGAGACATGCAGGCAAAAAACAAATAGCATTTTAGCTTGCACATGATTGGATGATAAAATCAGCAGAGCTTCCCCTAATTTCAGATCTACAGTGACTGCACTTCCAAGTGCACTTTCAGTGCAATTTCAAGTGCACTTTGCACTTGTAGTTTGCACTTGTAGTGCAAATTGGATTTGCCGTTCGTAAATAACCCCCATAGTGTTGGTATAGTTATTTCCGGACATCACTGCTTGCTCTGAGTATGACACTATGGTTGATAAACATTAACCTCTTGCTTACTGGGCACTTATGCCCCCTTCCTGCCCAGGCCAATTTTCAGCTTTCAGCGCTGTCACACTTTGAATGACAATTGTGCGGTCATGCAACACTGTACCCATATAACATTTTTATAAAGTAGAGCTTTCTTTTGGTGGTATTTAATCACCCTTGGGTTTTTTTATTTTTTACTAAACAAACAAAAAAAAGCAATTAAAAAAATAAATAAAAAAAAACTTTTTCATATTTTGTTATAACATTTTGAAACAGGTAATTTTTCTCCTTCACAGATGGGCACTGATAGGCTGCACTGATGGTCACTGATCAGGCAGTACTGGTGGGCACTGATAGGTGGCACTGACGAGGCTGCACTGATGGTTGGCACTGATATGTGGCACTGATGGGCACTGATAAGTGACATTGATGATAAGGCACTGCTGGACACTGATTGGCAGCACTGATGGGCTCTCATAAGTGGCACGGGTGGACACTGATTGGGGCACTGATGGGCACTGATAGATGGCACTGGAGGGCAGTGATTAGCAGCACTGGTTGGCACTAAGTGGACCGATGTCTCTCTAACAGAAGCCGGTTAATGGGTTTCTTCCCTTCTTCATGCTGTCAGAAAAAAAAAGTAGATTACCGGCTTCTGTTTACTTCTGTCATTGGCTGACAGCTGGTCATGATGTAAAGGGCCTGCTGTGATTGGCCCTTTACCCCAATCTGTGATCAGCCGAGTCTCAAGGACACAGATTATCACAGAGTACGCTGCCCACATGCCCCCTCGGGCACGCGCGCAGCGCGAGAATGGGAGGATGTCCATGTATGCCCTCCCAGCAAAGGAAGCCCATGCTGCAGCCGTTGGCTATAGCACGAGCACCAAGTGGTTAATAGAATTGCAGCTCTGCTATGGAATCTAGTACACATCATATATATCACTCACAAAACAAAATATTATTATATGTTATTATATTGTGTTATAGTTATTATTATTAGTAGCAATATTATACTAGAACATGCATTTCCTGCAGAAAATGCGTAGGAATACTGAACAGCTGAATTGCTAAAGCTAACTGGATGAATAGCTTAAATCCGTAAGAAAAGGTGAAGAAGTGAGAATAGTTGAAAAAGTAGGAATGGTTTTAAAATTAACATGAATTTCATTAAAAAAAGTTTAACACCACCACTAATGTATGAAAGATGTGGAATATTTAAAGTTTTTGGGAAAAGTTGACACTAAACTGAATTGTTTTTTCAAAAATTATTATTTTTTTCAAATTTTTTTTTTTCAAAAATGATTTTATTTATTTTTCAAAAAATACTTTTTTTTTTCAAAAAATATTATTTTTTTGGTAATTTTTTTGGAATTTGTTTTTTGATTTCCATACGTTTCCATATGTTTTTTTGGAACTAGACAAAAAATACCTACGTTTTGATGTATAAATTGTGTATGACAAGTACATGTTCTGGGCGTGAGAGCAATTTATAGAGAAGGAACTAAGATAATTTTTTTAAGGCTCTGTGCTCTAGCTATGACATCATCCACTCTAAGCAGCCCAATAAACACTCTGTTTAATTGATAACATTTCCTGAAATGATCACTAAACTTAAACAGCTTTTTCACAAAAACTGTAAAAGATATTAAACTGAAAAGATATATCCGGATAGCTGAATATTTTGTGAACATTTTAAAGTTTGTTTGGCGTCTGTAGGTGAAAGTATGAAGGAGCTGAAACTTTTGGGTGCGGAAGAAGATTTTAAGGATTTGAAGCATGCTCTCATTGACTTCAATGTTAAAAAAAGTATTAAAAAGCTTAATATTTTAAAAAGTATAAATAGTACAAAAAAAGATGTCCCATCATTATCTGAAAGAGCTGAACATTTTAAAAGTTTAATGGTTTTAATAGCAGAAGTTACACAGAGCCAAAAAACGTATGGAATAATAAAATTAAAATGAAAGATAAATAAAAAAATGAATAACAATAGTGGGACTGCTGAAGCATTCCCACTCATTAAGTATTTTTACTACTTAGTGAGTCAGAGTCATGCACAGTAAACCATGATATGAGAAGAAAACCAACCACTGGATATCTCCAAATGTACATACATGTTTTTTTTACTATAAAGCATGTATACATATTAATTAATATGGGGGAAATATTTTAGCAACTTTGGTACCTATGATACTGAAATAAGCAAGCTAAAATGCAAATATACATGAAGGGTATTTTTAATATACTTACCAAATCGTATATGTCTTTAAAAATACAGAAAATTATTTTGTCATTTGAATTAGTTAGAGAGATATTTTTAAATAAACTAACATAGACCAGGTCACAAAAGTTGCACTTCCCCCAAAGGAAATTGACTTAAACAGTGAATAGCTTACAGTGTAAGAAAATGCATGTGAAAAACATACTGTACATTCTACCAATAAGGACATTATCATTAAAGCACAGAAAAATATAATATATTGGGAGAATATCTACCAAAAAAAGTTCACACATTTGTGAACAATTCGTTTTGAAATAAAGTCACAAAATTGGTAAAATGCATTACATTTTCTGATGATATCTCTTGATACTGATACATAATGTTTTCAATGAAAATGTGTTATACCAAGAACATGAGCCTATTTATAAAGTGGAAATAATGTATCAAAAAATATCTTATTCCATCGAGAAGCTGTGAAGAATCTCAAGAGTTTGATTATGAAATTCCACCAGGGAAAGGGCAATCTATTGTGTTTGAAATTACAATGGCTTGTAGATTCCATCTTATTTTTTTAATATGGGGGAACTGTTTCTATTTTAATATTTTTAGCATTTTTTATTTTAGATAACAGTACAATTTTTTTTTTACTTTTATTCTTTTAAGAATTTTGTATACACCATCCAGCAAAGTTGTGATGTTTTTAAATCCTGTGGTGAAAAAGATTCTACCTACAAGAAGCAAACAAGCTTAACTAATATATGCTATTATGTGAAAAAAAAATGGAAAAATCTTATTTTTTTAATATATTTTACAGGAAAACTTTATTCCTTTTAAAACAGTGGCTGCATATAAAAGTGATTTACTTTAACCACTGGGCACTCTCACATATTGAATGACAATTACTCAGCCATGTAACACTGTACCCATATGATTTTTTTTCTTTTTTTTCACACAAATAGAGATTTTTTTTGGTGGTATTTAATCACCACTGGGTTTTTTATTTTTTGCGATAGAAAATGAAACAAGACCAACAATTTTGTGAAAAAAAAAATTCTTTATTTCGGTTATAACATTTTGCAAATTAGCACATTTTCTTTATAAATTTTGCCCAAAAGTTATACTGCTACATAACTTTGGAAAAAATATCCCAAATAAGTATATATTGTTTGGTCTTTGTGAAAGTTTTGAGTCTACAAGCTATAGTGGTAATCATTGAAAATTGATCACACCTTTTCACACCTGATGTACTGACGGCTTATCTCATTTCTTGAGACACTAACAAGCCAGGAAAGTACAAATACCCCCAAAATGCCACTTTTTTTGGAAAGTAGACATTCCAAGGTATTTAGTAAGCGGCATGGTGAGTTTTTTTAAATTGTAATATTTTCCCACAATTCTTTGCAAAATTGTTTTTTTTTTCACAAAATTGTTAAATTACCAGGTTATTTCTCACACACAGCATATTCATACTTGCAACTACACCCCAAAACACATTCTGCTACTCCTCCTGAGTATGGCGATACCACATGTGTGAGATTTTTACACAGCCTGGCCACATACAGAGGCCCAACATTCAAGTAGCACCGCCAGGCGTTCTAGGAGCATAATTTACACATCTCATTTTCTGAAACTTTTGAAGGCCCTGGAGCAGCAGGACAATGAAAACGCCCACAAAATGACCCCATTTTGGAAAGCAAACACCCCTACATATATTCTATGAGACATTATGAGTCTTTTGAACATGTCATTTTTTTCCACAAGTTTTTGGAAAATGTTGAAAGAACTGCCCTTTTCAACCCCCCACTACAAAATGTAAGCAGTGGGGTCCAAAGCAAGGCTTAACTAGGGCAGCCCAAAATCCCAAATGTATTAATTGTGAGCCATTCATTGGTGGATATGCTAGCGTGCTTTGAAATGTTATCACATTAAAATACCTATTTCTGATGCAAATTGGCTTTTAGACAATTGTCCTCACAATCTCATGAATACACATTGATATAATACAAAATGTATGGTTGACTAGATGACTGTGGGCTGCCCAGGTCCTGGAGCAGCAAAGCAACCTCAAGCAATAACAATCTCACCACCATGTTTTGCAGTTGTTATGAGGTTCTTCTTTTTGCTTTCTTTGGTGTTGTCACGTACCTTACCTTGAGGTCCGAGAGGATGAGGGTGGCCTCTTGCACGGTTCTAGTCTGAGCACCCCTGGTGGTGGATACAGGGAATGCAGGGGCACGAAAGGGTGCAGGTGTCTGCAGGTTAAGGCTGAAGCTTAGAAACTCAGGAACGTCTGCATAGAAGATGAAGGAGCCAGGCACCAGATCCGATCAGGGAAAACCAGGTTGGGATAACAGGAACAAGCAGAAGTCGGCAACGGGCTGGCAGCGGGGTACACAGTCAGAAGGCAGAACCGTAGTCAGAAGTCCAAGCCAAGGTCAGTTCAATAGGCAGAGGCAGATAAGCAGACAAGGGTGATCCAGGAGAGCAGTCAGAGGAGGTCCGGTATATCAGGAGCAAGGTCAATCAGGTACATGGTAACAGGAACCCAGGAACTAGCTGAAGACGATCCAGCACTGACAGTAAGCATCCTCCATGTTTAAATAGGGCGCCGTGCCCCGGGATTTGTGGAGGCGCGTGCATGCGCACTGGCACGCATTGATGTGCCATTGCGCCTGCTCACACTAAGTCCCGTTCGTCTGAGTCTAAGAGTTTGCGCATGCGCGTTAGCGCTAGCGGCACGGGAATGCACAACTGCTGCACGGGAATGTGCGCTTGTTGCACGCGTTCTCTGACAGGTGTGCAGCAGACAGGTCTATTGTTATTTTCTATTTTTGATTGATCAATCTTCAGCACATTGTTTCAGAAGGCCTGTTTTTTGTCTATATGTTCAATGGCAAACTGGAATGTGCTCTACTGTTCTTTTTGGACAGCAAAGACGTTTTCTTAATACACCTTCTATGTAGGTTCAATCTCTTTCTGATTATTTGTACATGTAAACCGACAGGGGTTATAACTGTCCCTCACTTATATAAATAAAAAAAAAATGCAGAAGTGATCAAATTCCACAAAAAAAAGCTCTATTTGTGGGGAAAAAAATCCATAAATTTTATTTGGGTACAGTGTTGCATGACCATGCAATTGTCAGTTAAAATAACGCAATGCCGTATCGCAAAACATGGCCTGGTCATGGGGGGGAGGGGAAAACATTTTTGGTCAATAAAATGCAAATATGACATTTGTATAATGAAAAAGTACATGGGAGAATAAAGGTTTTGGTTGAAAAAAAAAATAACAATAAGAAAATTGGCAAGAAAAAGAGATAATAAACATAACTAAGAAAAGCACAATTTTGAAACCTTGAAAATACATCAAAAATATGTGATGCAAGATTATGGTATCACTGATGCTTTCTGTAAAAATGTTACTGTTCCGTAAAACCACCCACAGGCTTAAAAGGATCTCAAAATGCCTTTAAAATGATTGGTGCTTTTCCCATGTAATACCTTGATATACTCTCTCTATCCTGTATGATATTTGATATTTTATTTTGTTAAATGTCCACCATGGCAGCTCCAAGCTCTCAATGCCATTTTTTGACAACACTTGCTCATTATCCTTTAAAATGATAAGAAAAAAAATACAGTAGTATCAATATTAAGTTGAGAGGGAAGCATCTCAATATAATACGCTTCTCAAAGAACTGAGGCCTGATATTGATGACATCCCCCACACTCTTTTGCCACCACTGCTAGGGATGAGCCAAACATCCCCCGGTTCAGTTTGCACCAGAACATGCGAACAGGCAAAAAATTAGTTTGAACACGCAAACTCCGTTAAAGACTATGGGACACGAACATGAAAATTCAAAAGTGCTAATTTTAAAGGTTAATATGCAAGTTATTGTCATAAAAAGTGTTTGGGGACCCGGGTTCTGCCCCAGGGGACATGTATCAATGCAAAAAAAGTTTTAAAAACGGACGTTTTTTCGGGAGCAGTGATTTTAATAATGCTTAAAGTGAAACAATAAAAGTTAAATATTCCTTTAAATTTCGTACCTGGGGGGTGTGTATAGTATGCCTGTGAAGTAGCGCAGGTTTCCTGTGTTTAGAACAGTCCCTGCACAAAATGTCATTTCTGAAGGAGAAAAAGTCATTTAAAACTACTCTTGACTGTAATGAATTGTCGGTCCCTGCAATACAGAGAAAAGTAATTGAAAGTCATTGAAAAATAAAAAAATAAAATGCGTGGGGGTCACCCAAAATTCCATTAACAGGCCCTTCAGGTCTGGTATGGATATTAATGGGAACTCCGAACCAAAATTAAAAATAAAAATGGCGTGGGGTTCCCCCAAAAATCCATACCGCGTCATTAGCCGGGAGGCTCCGGTGCAGGGAAGATGTGCGTCGTTCATCGCTGGAGACTCGCGGCATTGCTGGAGATTCTTCGATCATCGTTGGATAGACTGCATTACAACCCTGGTATGGCTTTATTTTTTTTAATAAAGGACTTTTCACAACGGTGTCTGTGTGGTTTTTAAAATTTTTGACACTTTCTTTTGTGAAATGGTAGGGGTACAATGTACCCCGTTACCAATTCACATAGGGTGGCGGAATCTGGGGGTCCCCTTTGTTAAAGGGGGCTTCCAGATTCCGATAAGCTCCCGGCCCGCAGACCCCCACAACCACTGGGCAAGGGTTGTGGGGATGAGGCCCTTGTCCTCATCAACATGGGGACATCCCCCCATGTTGATGACATGTGGCCTGGTACGGTTCAGGAGGGGGCACTCTCTTGTCCCCCCTCTTTTCCTGCGGCCTGCCAGGTTGCATGCTCAGATAAGGGTCTGGTATGGATTTTTGGGGGGACCCCACGCCATTTTTATTTTAATTCTGGTGCGGGGTTCCCCTTAATATCCATACCAGACCTGAAGGGCCTGTTATTGGAATTTTGGGGGACCCCCACGCAATTTTGTTTTTTATTTTTCAATGACTTTCAATGACTTTTCTCTGTATTGCCGGGACCGACAACTCATTACAGCCGCGAGTAGTTTTAAATTACTTTTTTTCCTTCAGAAATTACATTTTGTGCAGAGACTGTTATAAACACGGGAAACATGAGCTACTTTACAGGCATACTTTAGACACCCTCCAGGTACAAAATTTAAAGGAATATTTACCTTTTATTGTTTCACTTTAAGCATTATTAAAATCACTGCTCCCGAAAAAACAGCCGTTTTTAAACTTTTTTTTGCATTGATACATGTCCCCTGGGGCAGGACCCGGGTCCCCAAACACTTTTTATGACAATAACTTGCATATTAACCTTTAAAATGAGCACTTTAGATTTCTCCCTTAGACTTTTAAAGGGTGTTCCGCGGCTTTTCGAATTTGCCGCGAACACCCCAAATTGTTCGATGTTCGCCGGACGGACGAACAGCCAATGTTCGAGTCAAACTCATGTTTGACTCAAACATAAAGCTCATCCCTAACCACTGATACCTAAGGGGTTGTAGCAAAATGTTGCAGGTGTAATATGCAAATTAACTGCAACCCCTCTACTGTGATCTGGTCTACCTCTATTCCAGCTCACTATATTGATATTCCATACACTGATGTTCCATTCATTGTGTAATATTGTTTTGACTGTGGTAACATTTTATTGCTCTGGTCACAGTAGTCACAGTATGTAAAAAAAAAAAAAAAAAGAAATTGTGAAAAAAAAGAAAAAAACAATATAAAAAGGAAAAAAATATCACTGGTCATTGTCACACCAGTTATATTATGATTCTATACTGAACTGGTAGCTGTATATATTTAAAAAATACTGACAAAAAATTATAACTTCAAAAAACTTGCCATGCCTGTTACTAAATACTTTGGAAAAGGTGACATTTAGCGGGTATTTGTATTGTGCTGACATTTTCTGGCCTCAAGAAAGGAGATAAGGCGCTGTCAGTACATCAGGATTGATCGACTTTCAGATATACAGTACAGTGCCTTGCAAAAGTATTCACCCCCTTGGCATTTTTCGTGTTTTGTTGACTCACAACCTGGAATTAACATGGATCAATTGAGGATTTGCATCATTTAATTTACAGAACATGCCCACAACTTTGAAGATGTTTTTTTTTATTGTGAAGCAAACAACAAATAGGACAAAATAACAGAAAAAGTCAATGTTCATAACTATTCACCCCCCTAAAGTCAATACTTTGTAGAGCCACCTTTTGCAGCTATCCCAGCTCTGTGACGCTTTGGATACGTCTCTATGAGCTTGCCACATCTTACCACTGGGATTTTTGACCATTCCTCCTTGCAAAACTGCTCCAGCTCCTTCAAGTTGGATGGTTTGCGCTTGTGAACAGCAATCTTTAAGTCTTCCCACATATTTTCTATTGGATTAAGGTCTGGGCTTTGACTAGGCCATTACAACACATTTACATGTTTCCCCTTAAACCACTCAAGTGTTGCCTTAGCAGTGTGTTTGGGGTCATTGTCCTGCTGGAAGGTGAACCTCCGTCCTAGCCTCAAATCCCACACAGAGTGGTACAGGTTTTGCTCAAGAATATCCCTGTATTTAGCACCATCCATCTTTCCCTCAACTCTGACCAGTTTCCCAGTCCCAACTGCTGAAAAACATCCCCACAGCATAATGCTGCCACCACCATGTTTCACTGGGGATGGTGTCCTTTGAGTGATGTGATGTGTTGGGTTTGCGCCAGACATATCGTTTTCTTTGATGGCCAAAAAGTTCAATTTTAGTCTCATCAGACCAGAGCACCTTCCTTCATACATTTTGGGAGTCTCCCACATGCCTTTTCGCAAATTCGAAACATGCCATTTTGTTTTTTGATGAAAGTAATTGTTTTCTTCTGGCCACTCTGCCATAAAGCCCAACTCTTTGGAGTGTACATCTTATTGTCGTCCTATGTACAGATACTCCAGTCTCTGCTGTGGAACTCTGCAGCTCCTCCAGGGTTACCTTAGGTCTCTGTGCTGCCTCTCTGATTGATGCCCTCCTTGCCCGGTCCGTGAGTTTTGGTGTGCGGCTGTCTCTTGGCAGGTTTGCTGTTGTGCCATGTTCTTTCCATTTGGGTATGATAGATTTGATGGTGCTCCTAGGGATCATCAAAGATTTGTATATTTTTTTATAACCTACGCTGACTTGTACTTCTCAACAACATTGTCCCTTACTTGTTTGGAGAGTTCCTTGGTCTTCATGGCAGTGTTTGGTTAGTGGTGCCTCTTGCTTAGGTGTTTCAGCCTCTGGGGCCTTTCAAAAAGGTGTGTATATGTAATGACAGATCATGTGACACTTAGATTGCACACAGGTGGACATCATTTCACTAATTATGTGACTTCTGAAGGTAATTGGTTGCACCAGAGCTTTTTATGGGTTTCATAACAAAGGGGGTGAATACATACGCACATGCCAATTATAATTTTTTTATTTCTGAAAAAAAAATGTATGTATATATTTTTCTAATTTCAATTCACAAACTTAGACTATTGTGTTCTGATCTATCACATATAATTCAGATAAAAAAAAAAAAAAACATTGAATTAAAGGCTGTAATGTAACAAAATAGATAAAAAGCCAAGGGGGTGAATACTTTTGCAAGGCACTGTATATACCATAGTTTGTGGACTCTATAACTTTCCTACAGAATAAATAATGTACACTGATTTGGGTTATTTTCATCAAAGAAATGTAGCAGTATACATTTTGGTCTAAATTTATGAACAAAGATCATTTATTTGCAAAATTTTATTTGTATTTTTCTTCAAAATTTTCATTTTTTTTTATTTATTTAGTAAAAAATAAAAAACCCAGAGGCGATTAAATATCACTAGAAGAAATCTTTATTTGTGTGAAAAAAATTATAAAAATGTTATATGGGTACAGTGTTGTATGGCTGCGTAATTGTCATTCAGAGTGCAACATCAGTGAAAGCTGAAAATTGGGCTGGGCAGGAAGTGCCCGATATGAATTGCCCGAAATTGAAGTGGTTCAAAAATAAGTATTTATTTTGTATTTTTTATTTTCCCAGCAACGTATCCCTCCTACCTAAATAAATAGTATAGATGACACTAAAGCCGTGTACACACGATAGGTTTTACCGATGAAAACAGTCCGATGGACTTTTTTCATCGGACAAACCGATCGTGTATGGGCTCCATCGGTCTTTTTTCCATCAGTGTTTAAAAATAGAACACCGAATTACTATCGTCTGTGTGGAACTCCATCGGATAAAAAAAACAAGCATGCTCAGAATCAAGTCGACGCATTCTCAGAAGCATTGAACTTCATTTTTCTCGGCTCATCAGAGTGTTTTATGTCACCGCGTTTGGAACGGTCGGTTTTTTGACTGATGGTGTGTAGGCAAGACTGATGGAAGTCAGCTTCATCGGTTTTCCGATGGAAAAATCCATCGGTTTAAAAACCATAGGAAATCCGATTGTGTGTACAGGGCTTTAGGGATCTAAGGGAGAGGAGCTTTTACTGCTTTACAAGAACACAGGATCCATGCCTTCTGTACTGAAAGAATGACAATCTGGCTTGTGTAATTAGGCAGGTTTGCATTCTGTCAGTGTAACGAATGATCCACGGGTGCCGGCGGAGATCGGGTCCGCCGGACCTGCTGTGTAAAATCACAGAGGGAGTGCATAGCCGGCGGCACACACTCGTGCCCAAAACACGGAAGTGCAGAACCATGTATATATACGTGATTCTGAGCAGTGAGGCCACCCTGCAGCAGTAAATCTGCTATGGGGCGGTCGGAAAGTGGATAACGTTGTCACCCAATGTTCGCACAACTTTCATCTAGGATTAACACATCTTCTAGTAGAATTAAATTAGCAAAAAATTGTGAAAGTTGCGTGAACCTTGGGTGAAAACATGTTTAAATAGACCCCTAAGAGGCTGATTCATAAGGATCGTGCAACCATAAATTTTGCCCTGTTTTTATATGTTCTTACTAGCATTTAAAGGGTTACCTGGGTGTGTTTTGGCTCAGATAAGTCATTAAAAAAACTTCATTTTTTTCTCATTAGTAGGGAAAAGCTCAAGGTTTGATCCCAACACAAGCTTGTACTGAACTTTGGCTGTTCAGATGTTTGGATGGACCTCTTCGGCTGAAGCCAAACATACAGTATATAAAAGCAATTTTACTACTACTATTATGCATGACAGATTCCCACTGCCAATGGTTATTGTTGGCAATGGTGGGTGGAGGCGCTGCCAGTGATGTCACCAGCCCATTCACTTACATGGCTGGAAATCCTGGTCGCGTGGTCAGTGATGTCACCAGGGGACCATGCCCTCAGCTGTCAACCACCAGACATTTCATTCAGCAGGAGATAAGCAAATGAGTGTGACGTGTCTCAGCAGCAGTTGTGTTTTTTCTCCAGTAGGTTGTGGGTCATCAGCCATCATGACTAATGTGGACTTGCATAGCTGGATCATGTGATTGTCAATGGATTTTCAACAAGGGACTTTTTTGGGGGATTTTCATTTTTTAATAAATAACTTTTTAAATAAAGGTCAGTTGTTTGGTTGGTTTTATTTATAGGTTACAGCGTTGTTAAATTGGGGCTACCAGATTTAAAAAAACAACCCAGACCCCCCCCCACAACCACTGGGCGAGAGTTGTGGGAAAGAGGCACGTGTTCTCATCAACATGTGACAATCCACCCCCCTTGCATGGTGAAAGCATGTGGCATGGTATGGTTCGGGGGGGGGGGCGCATGCTTGTTTACCCCTTTCCTACAAAAGGATCTAGTATAGATTTTAAATGGGACCTCATGCATTAGTTTTCTTTATTTTTGCATGAAGCCCCCCTTAAAATCTATACCAGACCCGATATGGATTCTATGGAGGGGCCTTACACATTTTTTGTGTGAAGTACCCCTTAAATATCTTTACCACACTCAAAGGATATGGTATGCATTTTGGTACATTGTGCCGCAGCAAAAATTACATTTACCCAAAAAAATTCAACTGTTTAAATTTCTGGGAGATTATATTCATTCCAGCACACATACCCCTTAAAAAGTCCCCCAAAAAGCAATTACTCTTTGCTCATGGCCATCAGTTTCCCATTGCCCAACTCTGCATCCATCTCCTGTTGCCTGCATCTTCATCTACACCTAGCAAGCACACATGTCATGTGGTTTTTGAAGTAAGTATGCAGGGTTTTTTTTAGATACTCCAAAAATTATCACATCAAAGAAACATTTGGCAATTGCACGTGAAGTAAAATTGCATTATTGCACTTGAGGTTGATTAATAGCCACACACATACACACTTCTGTCATTTAAAACCTTTCTAAATTTGAGAAAAAACACAAATATTTTGCATCTTACAAGTTCTTAGATGTGGTCGCTGTACAAGTTTTCTTTTTTCATCCTTTGTTCCTTTCTTTTTTAGGTGGTCATCCCGTCAATATGATACTTCCTGTCTTAAGTAATAACACACACTCACCATACTGAAGGGCAGCATTGTTATCCTAATACAAGCACAAAAGTGCCACTCTAAGTGCAGTATTACCAATACATTTTAATGAGTGAAAGCAAAGAGAGCATACATACTCACAAACAAAGATTTAAAATGGGCATATAAAACTGGAGAGTCCGTATCTCATCTCCGTGCAAGGCAGTAGCTTCCTAAGCTGCAGGCACTTAGATGTAAGGAGAGGCAGGGACGTGAAGTTTCCTTGGCAGGCAGTGAGCCGTGTTGCTGTCCGTTACTTCCGGGTGGTAAGAGGACCAATAGATGAACGCACTTTCGGAGCATGCGCTCCTTCTTCAGACCTCAAGGTTTCCACCGACGCAAACCGGCTCCACGCTACTGCCTTGCACGGAGATGAGATACGGACTCTCCAGTTTTATATGCCCATTTTAAATCTTTGTTTGTGAGTATGTATGCTCTCTTTGCTTTCACTCATTGAAATGTATTGGTAATACTGCACTTAGAGTGGCGCTTTTGAGCTTCCCTTCCAGCTTACCCAGGATTTGCTTCACATTCACACTGGGCTGCCTTCAAAGTGCTATAAGATGGACAAAAAGGACTTTTTATAGTCTTATGTGTTAAAAACATTGTTTTTTAAAAATCATTGTTTTCCATTTATCATTTCCTTTGGTTTTATTATTTTTTCCCCTATATCTGAATTAGCTCCCACATCGACTTTGGTACAAGCGCCAACTTTCTCCTATGTGTGTTTATCCTAATACAAGAACACAGATCCTCTCCTCCATAACATTGGGGTGTTTACATTACACACACAGGGCTGGTATCCTACCTGGTGATGGCAGAGAAGGTCCATTACAACCCCCAGGAAGCCATTGAGTTTAGTCACTTTAATGTCCTTAATTTTCTTGAGTGTGCTCCCCGAAAAAATCACCACATTTCTAAAACCTTTTTTATATTTCCATATTGTACTGTTAGATTGTATTGGTGTTGTACAAGGAGATACAAATTTGCATAGTAAAAATTTGCAAAACTGTTTGAGAACCCATTTTATTTTCATTACACTTTTATGAAATTTACACTACAATTTCACAACAGAATAATGAGGATGAGTATGATAATAATATGAAATAATAAAAATAACTAGAAAAGCTACAAATTCTGGGGAAATTGTGTGAAGTGTTCTTGCCTCCACCAGTAGTCTACAACTGGAGTGGGCGGAGTAACTGGGTGGAGTGGCTTGAGTAACTGTTGTGTGGTTGGAGTGGCTGGAGTAACTGTGGAAAGGTTGGACTGGGCAGAGTAACTTCATGGAGTGGCTAGAGTGGAGTTTCAATGAATGTCAATGGATGGCATGAGTTGCAAACAAATGGTCATATTGTGAAAACTATCAGGACTATGGCTTATACTGGCAGCAGGGATAGCTGAACGTTTTGATATAAGATTTGTGTAGGTGGGCTTGAAAAATGGTCTTCTGGATGCATTAAGGTGAAAAAACATTTACCTTTACAACCCCTTTAAGTTCGGTTGATTCGTTCAATTCATATTCGGAATACGAAATTCGTATTCAGAATTTTCAAATTTTCTTTGAATTTACTATTTTTTTTCAATTCAAAACGATCAAATCAATACATTTTCGAATAGGTCGAAATGGAAATGTAATATTTTTTTCAATTCGAATGCAGCAAAGTGAACAAACAAAATTAAAATCTTCATCAAATGATTACAATTAATATGTAGCACCGCCACGGGGATAGTAATCATAGACTCCTCCACAGTTTACACAGACTCCAATGTATTTTGACTTAGCCCACTATCATTAGGATATTAATATGGAACATGTAATAAAAAAACGCTCCAAATAATGAATTACCATAAAACCGTAAAACCGTGGACTCACATGACTCAGTCTGCGTTATTCCACTATGGACCTATTGTTCCATCTCTGCTGGCAGAATCTCTTGTGTCCTTCTGGATTTCTGGAGTTTTTGCCCCTTTTTTAGCCACAATAGCCCATATCTAAGATGGCCGCCGACCAACTTCCGGCGTTTGCGGTTGCCGGAAGTGATGTCATCACACGCCGTCTGAGTGACGGCTCGTATGGTCGGTCACCTTGTGATGACGCGGCACCATTCGCCACGTCCTCACCACGCGGATGCGGGAGTATGGCAGGATACGCTGCCATCGCTTGGAGCCGGTGAGAGGTGAGTATAAAAGATTGCCAAAGTGAACCACTGGTGTCATTTCCCCCTGCTATAATTGGAGGCAGGAGGCACTCAGGACTCTCGGCAAGCTTGGATGGGACATATACGAAGGACGCTGAATCATGGAGCCCTCTCTATATTGTCCTGGACCAGCAGGCTCTTTCTCTTTTCGTTGGGCCTTTTTTGGAGGGACCAGGCGCTCTTGTCCTTGGGCTATTCGGGTGAGTTATCATTAACAGTTATCATTAACAGGTTCCTACCCCTCAACACTCCGAAGAGCCACTTCCCTCTAATTGAGCATTTGCTTTTATAGTTGTCCCCTTTTCATTCAAACGCCAGTTTGATTGAAATTATTTTCCTGTTCACTTATGGAGAGTGGAGATGAGGAGCGGCATCTTTTCCAGTTGGGAGAACTGGGGGAGGAATAATTCCCACTGCCTGTGCCTTTGCTTTGGAAGTGTATACATAGATCTTTTCTGGTGCACATGATTGAACACAAGTGAGTCTCCATTTTTTGCTACACCCTATTGGGTGGGGGGATGGTGATTTTTTCACTTGTTTGTTGTTTAATAGAAATTTGTACTCTGATTTATTATAGACTGTGATACTGCAATATCCCTTGAAGAAGGATGCTCTGCATTCAAAACACCTCAGATACACATCTCTGTTCATCGCCAGTTCATCTGGTGATATGTCTTTGATGATGGATAGTATCTCTGTCTAGTTCAATCATGATCCATATTTTTACAAATTTTGTATAATATTTGTTTTACATTCAATTTCTTCTATTAATAAATCATTTTTAATACTACTTTTGTTTCATACTTGTTGCCTATAAATCCCATCAAATAAGATGTTATTTTCAATTTGAATACACAAGGGATGATGGCAACCACATGTTTCAACACATGAGTTGGTCTTTTTTCAAACCGTAAAATCGTAAGAAGCTTTAATAAGTACAATATTGCTCTCACTTATTTGCTGACAAAATGAGCATGTAAACAAGCATGTGAACGCCAGAAGGTAAACTTCCTCCAGTAACAAAAATGGCTGACGATGGGCTCTGCATGTGTGGTAGCGTGTGTAAGTGGCTCCGTAGTCTAAGCATCTATCTTTGATGTGAAACGCGTCAGCTATCCACCCCTGCATGTAATTTTTCTGTTTTTGCTTGTTTTTGGATTTTTTAACCCATGTATTAACTTTGGATTTTAATTTTGGAATTTTGGAAAATAAATTGTTTATACAGAGTGCGGCAGTCCAGGGCTCTTTCCTTTTCTATGCATCAGTGCAGAGCCAGCAACTGTTTCAGTATCAGGGCGGGAGCAATCTTTGGAGCTGCACAGCTTGGAGCGGTACACACCTTTCATTGTATTCGAATAAATTAGGATGAAATGATGGACTTTATGGGCACGACAAAATTGAGTTTTTTGAATGTCTATGAATACAAATACATAACATAAGAACAGTATAAATAAATTACAAAACAAAACAAGAGAACCTGTATGTCTGGCCAAGTGCTTCCAGAAACATATGATCCCCCAACAGCAATACCACTATTGGAAACAGAGCAGAACAGAACAAGACCAGAAACAAACCAGGAAAATAGGAAAACCTCACAGATTGTAAAAGTCCACTGGATGGTTAAATCGTTTACCATAACTTACATGAGTTCAAAGGTTTTCCAAGTAAAAAAGGAGGTTATAGATGGTCAAGATGGCAGTAGTAGTAGAAAGATGCCTCTGGGTATCTTGAACAAACTAAGCATGAACAAACACATGTGGATCAATCATATGATTATATCCAAATATACAACATGTATATAATTTAGAGGCATTGCCAGCATACTGAAAGCTGACCAATTCAATATATACAGGCTTACTTCTGCTTACCTGGATAGCATAATATATAGCTACGGTGTAAAGCCCAATATCCGTATTTAAACCCCAATTGTAGAGGAGAAAATAAATTGGTACACGGATATAGGTGCTGGCAGTTTCAATTATGCTAGCAGGAATTCGGTATTGTCATGACTTGCAGTTTTGCCCAGTCTGGACTAAAAAAAGAGGGGAAAAAAAAAAGTGAATAATATTAATGAAATGTGTAGGTATGAGAATATCTAATAAAGAGTAACAGATTTCTGGGCTGGTAAGGTGTCATCCCCAGAGAAAAACAACAAGGCAAAAGACACTGACCCATAATAGCACAAAGGAAGCCAGTTACCTTGAGGTTAGATGTTGATGAATATGTCTCCGTTTGCAGGTAGCAGCCCTCATAAGTCGGGAATCATCTGCACACTGAGCGGTAGCAGGTCCTGTGTTTAAATAGGACCGGATCGTGCCAAAAAGCCACATCCGGAAAAGAGCACCGTCCGCACATTGCCTGTCATAGGCTGGCGTCATAACTAGGCGTCGGGATACTCGCGGTGAACTAGGCAGTGGGCGGGGCCAGTAACATAACGTGCCCCTGATGCCTAGCAACCAGCGGGGAAAGGGAAGTGTACAGGGAGGATTAGCGTGACAGCGGCGCCTGCGCATAGATGCCCACACACTCATCTCGCAGCGATAGGGAAAACAAAACCGCCCACCTCAGGACGGAAGCCGCAACACCAAAAACAGGCACAATTAGATCAAGCACACACATCACCAAGCGATGCAGCCAGTCTCTCCCTCTACCCAGCACACTCAAAGGGAGAGCGAGCCCACACCACGAGACACTCACAGGCGCCCGGGCAATCGGCCATAGAACAAAAAGGATCTACATTAACATATAGACTCATGAGTCATTATAGGGCAATCACACCTAGTGTACCACTTAATATGAAGCTCAAACACCGGTATTCGCCATCCAGTGGTCATAGAGAGAACAGAACAGGGAAAAGTGGCATTGCAGCAAGGGGACCAAAATTGTCTCAACCAGGACCACAGGGCCAGGCATCTTAACATATGGTCTACCATTCTCAGCACATGCGATTACAGAGGGGATAAGAGAGACATATCCCCCATGGGGTCACATGAAAAGGAGAAATAAATCATAAATAAAATTATTGATATAAACAACAAAAGAAAAATTGGTCAACATATTTAACATAAAAAATAAATAATCAAAAATTGCATTTATCTCAAATTCATAATATAGGCCTAAGTCTATATATAATATTATATGATATTATATCAAAGGGGAGATCCCCTAATCCAGCAATAAATTGGACATATGTTTCTGGAAGCACTTGGCCAGACATACAGGTTCTCTTGTTTTGTTTTGTAATTTATTTATACTGTTCTTATGTTATGTATTTGTATTCATAGACATTCAAAAAACTCCTGAAGAAGCAATCTATGTTGCGCAACATGTCGGGTTTAGGAATGAATTTCTGACGACACATGACCAATCAATGCCACTAGCGTCTATTGGTATCCAATATACTGAAAGAATTGACCTTGCTGTCATTTTACTTAGTATAACCCTATTTCTTTATTGAATTTTGGTCATTGGGTGATGTGTTTAAGTGTGTCAATATTAGGTTGATGAATAGTTCTGTATACTATTCATTTTTATTTGTATGATTTGTTATTTTCTTTTGTAATTTTTTAATAAAACTTGAGTAATTTTTTATCAATTTTGTCGTGCCCATAAAGTCCATCTTTTCATCCTAATTTATTCAATTTACAATCTCGGGACATGGCAATTTTCTATTACATCGTATCCCCAGTACCACTCTGGGTGGATATGATTTCCATTTTTCATTGTATTCGGAAACCCTCGGAAAGGCTCGGAAACACTCGGGAACAAAGAATTTCTGAGTATTTCCGAACGGCACCTCTGGCCAAATGCGATACTGCACACCGCAGAGGCTTAAATCCTGCTCGTTTTGTGAGACAACACTTGCAAACCGAGTCAGGATTTGTTTAAAATAATTGTTTCAAATAATTGCTCAAATTGTAAAACACTCGTTAACCGCGTTACTCGCAATCCGAGGTTCCACTGTATAATAGTTGGAACTCAATTAATGAGAATTACTATATTGCATGTGTAGCGGGGTCTTCAAATTTAGGTGAATGTTTGAGTGGTAGTTGTACTCAAACACCTTATTTTATAGGGCTTTGCTAACCATTTTATGCTGCAGATGGGATACTGGTGCATAGTTCCCTGTGGCCTGTGGATGGTGCTGCCATCAGGGGCTAGGGTTGAACCGCTGGTGCCTTGGATGTCTCTTCTCAGCGGTGGTGTGGTGGGAGTGGTCGACCTGCTGTGCATGCCAGGAGAGGATATAAAAGGGGCAGACGCTGCCTGTGGGGTGTTCTTGTCCCAGGGGTCCTACCCCTGGGGAGTGTGTCGTTGTTCTGTTAGTTGGCCACCCCGGGCACCTTCAGCCCGAGGGTGGGGTTCCAGGTTCGAGAGTACTGGTTATTCCTAGGCCGGTACACTGGCGTATCAGTCCCAGGCACCTTTAGCCCTGGGGCTGCAACTGAAGGCCTTGGATCCAGCACCTTTGGCTGGGGCCCACGGAGGGAAGAGTAATGCCAGGGTGCTGCCTTGCGAGGAGACCCATATCTGGAAGAGGAGGTTGGGGGAGGACTGTTCCGAGGGACTGGTGAGAGATCACAGTGAAGGAAGGGGCCCGGTAACTCTCTGGAGGGATGTCATCTCCCCGAAAGAGGCCTAATACCACAAGCAAAGTTCACTAGGTCTGTGGCAGAGACCCAAAGTTCACCAGGTCTGTGGCAGAGACCCAAAGTTCACCAGGTCTGTGGCAGAGACCCAAAGTTTACCAGGTCTGTGGCAGAGACCCAAAGTTTACCAGGTCTGTGGCAGAGACCCAAAGTTTACCAGGTCTGTGGCAGAGACCCAAAGTTTACCAGGTCTGTGGCAGAGACCCAAAGTTTACCAGGTCTGTGGCAGAGACCCAAAGTTTACCAGGTCTGTGGCAGAGACCCAAAGTTCACCCGTAACAGTTTGTGCAGAGACTGTGTGTAATCTAATTCGAGCATCACTCCGGCTGCTAGGATCCACTCTAATGGGAGACTATCCGGGTGAGCTAAACCTACTCGAGAGACAGGTAGTGAATCTTACATTCGTTTGTGCCTGGACCTACTCCAACACCTTTTGCTGTCTTGTTCTCCATCCATCCTTTCCTATCTAGTGACTGTGCATATGAGAAAATAAACTCTACGTTGGAAATGCAACTGGTGTGGACCTTGGAGTTATTGGGGGACTAGAGACTTGTCTTTATCGCATGAGAGATGAGAACCATTCTCTGGAGAACCTAGCTGTGGAGACCCAGTTATATGTACACCGTTTAACCTCTTCACACAGGAGGGTACGGGCATATAGTACGGTGTGCCCCTTTTCCTACAAGTGAGCCAAAGGTAGGGAAAAAGGGTCCGTCTGCTACACATGTATGCAATATGGAATTTATTTAGAAACTAACGGTTTTTTTTTTTTCCAATTTGTCAAAGTGATTTTAATCAGCTTGTTACCTACGACATAATCTTACAAAACCTCAACAAAGTACTTCCTTCTTTCCTCATTGTAATTTTTGCCTGTGGTAATGGTAATGGTTCTCGCCGTGTATTTTGGAAGCAGCTGCTTTGTAAAATAAATCATTCGATAACAAGATCTAATTAAGTTCTTCCCCACCTTTTGTTAACTATTTTTCTACTGATTATTTTTTTCCTTTTTTTACCATTGATATTTCAACTTTTGATTGATTTTTTTTATCATGTTGGTTAACTTTTTTAGTGTCACTTTAAAAAAAAAAAAAAAAAATCATTAGATCCATAAGGGATACAAAGATGTAAGAGATAAAATGGTTAAAGATACTTGAGAGAAATGTTTCACTTACATTTTCTTTAGAGTTTTATTTCAAACATATAAACAAAACATTTTCTTGTTCAAATTATTTATTGGGAAAGACAAGTTTTTTTTTAACATCGTGTAGGTTAAAGTGATACTAAAATCTCATTTTTTTTCCATTTAAAAATAACAAACATGTTATACTTAAGCCTCGTACACACGATCGGATTTTCCGCAGACAAAGCGTCTGACTTTTGTCCGAAGAGCGTTGGCCAGGAACTTGTCTTGCATACAAAACGGCACACAATTGTTGGCCAACAAACACGAACGTAGTTACGCACTACGTGTTTTTTTCAGCTCTTTAGCGCCACCCTTTGGACACATTTTGCTAATGTCCTGTTTGGTGAGTTGCTTCCAAGCATGCGTGTTTGCACTTTGGACTTTTGTCCGACGGACTTGTGTACACATGATCAGAAAATCCGGCAACAGACCGTTGTCTACGGAAAATTTTAAAGCCTGCCATCCAACATTTGTCCACGGAAAATCCGACAACAATTGTCTGATGGAGCGTACAAATGGTCAGATTTTCCGCCAACGGGCTGTCAACACACAATTTCCGTTTGAAAAATAGATCGTGTTTATGGGGCTTTACCTGCCCTGTGCAGTGGTTTTGAACAGAGAAGCCCAGATCCTCCTCTTCTTGGGTCCCTAATAGGCGCTCCTGGACCCTCCCTCCTGCCCAGTGTCCCCAGAGCAAGCAGCTTGCGCTGGGGGCAGCTGAGCCGCTGCTCTGTGTATCTATTCAGACATGGAGCCACGGTTTGGCCCCACCCCCTCTATCTCCTCCTTGGTTTACTGACTCTGACTGACAGCAGCGGGAGCCAATGGCCCTACACAGCTGTCTGAGCTAATGATGAGGGAGAGTGCGGGAAGCTGAGACTCTCCTGCAACATTGCTGGATCGAGATGGGCTCAGGTAAGTATTAGGAGGGCTGCTGCACACATTAGGTTTTTAAACCTAATTTATAGAAAGTGTTGCGATAAAAAAACCTTCTGACTTCACAACTACTTTAAGAAACCATTGTGAGATATGCAAGAGTAACAAAAAATTGTACAAGACAAGATGCACAACTAGACTGTAAACAATTTAGAACTGGGGGCGCAAAAAGGTTTTCAGAACTGTGGGTGTCAGGCAATACAAAACATTACTAGTCTGGGGCAGAGGATCTCATTACTTAGATAGCTATAGTATCTCCCAGTGGATTAAGTATGATTGACTGTATGCCAATAGGGTGCCTAAAGCCCCATACACACGGTCGGACTACCCTTCAGACTTTTCCGTGGTTTTTTGTCCGAACGGATTTGGTCGGGAACACCTATAGCATACACACGCTCTGACTTTTCTGCAAACTTTCCCAAAACTTTTTGCAACATAACGTGTTTTTTCTGCTCTTTTCTGCTCTTTACCGCCACCCTTCTGCTATTGTTGGTTGATTTTAACATTAGTTGTTTTGTCCATCGGACAAAAGTCCGATGGTTTTCTGTACACACGGTCGGACTTTGCTCCATCGGACTTTTGTTGGGCAAAAGTTTGTCCGTTTGCAGACCCAACTTTTGTCCGATGAAAACAAGAAAAATGCAAAAAAAGTTTGTCCGATGGAGTGTACACACGGTCGGATTGTTGGTCCAACTTGCTCAAAATGAAGTTTGTTGGCCAAAAGTCTGACCGTGTGTACGAGGCTTAAGGGTAATGAGATCCAACATCTGCTCAATCCATGGTAGTCTATGTTAAACAAAACATTTGCAAAGCTTTCCTAATCTCTTGGCTTCTAAGACCATAGATAATAGGGTTCAACAAAGGGGTTACAACTGTGTAAGCCAAAGACAGAATTTTTTTAATGTTCACTAATTTTTCCATACTTGGAATAATGTAAATACAAAATAGAGTCCCATAAAATATAATTACCACACTTAAGTGGGAGCTGCATGTAGCGAAGGTCTTCTGCCTGCCGTCCTTAGATTTTATGTTCATGATGGCAGAAATAATGTAAGCATAAGATATTATAATTATAAGAGTTGGAATGACAATGATAGGTGTACTTAGTAAAAAGACCTCCAATTTAACAATATAAGTATCTGAGCAAGAAATTTCTAGTAAAGGCCCCATGTCGCAGAAGAAATGGTCAATATTATTTGATCGACAGAACTGTAACTGAGATAATGTTATGGTGTCAACTAAAACCACAGACAGACATATAAGGCAGGACATTGCAACTAGTTTCAGACAAACCTGGTTATTCATTAGGGCAGGATAATGCAATGGCTTACAGATGGCCAAATATCTGTCATAGCACATCAATGTAAGAAGAAAACATTCATATGTTTCTGAGAAACCAAAAAAATAAAACTGGGTGATGCAACCATTGAAGGTGATTTTTCCGCCATCATTTAGTAATACGTTTAGCATGTTTGGGGCAATAACTGTAGACAGTAATATATCATTTTTTGACAGCTGGGTAAGCAAAAAGTACATAGGAGATTGTAAATTTTTGCTGGAGAACACTACTATGATAATTAGGAAGTTCCATAAAATTGTTAACGGGTAAATGACAATCATGATGAAGAAAATTAGAATATTGAGGTTTTTGCTGAATCTAAATCCCAAAAGAATGAATTCCTTAAATGTTTGGTTGTTACCTGTTTTGATGGAAAAAATACATTAAAAACATAAACTTGTTTTTATATATATATATATATATATATATATATATATATATATATATATATATATATACAGTATATATATATACAGTATATATATATTTATACATATATAAAGAGGATAAACAGTGGGACTTTAGATGAGACTAGTTGCTGCAAACAAATAATATAAAGTGTATATACATAGATTTAAAACTTTGTTTATGAAATGCAGTTCTGCGGTCTAGAAGTGTGTGATGCAGTTTACAACACATATATATAAAAACACAACCATGTACAATAAGTTGATTAGTCGATAAAGTTACCATAAGAATATACAAAAATGTGATACATGATTGTATACACACATTATTAAATAGATGATATACCATATATACTCGAGTATAAGCCGAGTTTTTCAGCACAAAAAATGCCCCCCTCGGCTTATACTCGAGTCACTTTTTTGCACCTGATCAGCCGGAATTTGGGGACCCGGTACCAGCCGGCCGTAGGTTCCCTGGACCCCAAACATGGCACACATGTAGACCCACTCTTCCTCTACAAGTGTGCAAAGTTTGTTGTCCGGGGGACCTACGGCCTGGGGAGCACCGATTTTTCAAAGCCGGACAGCCCTTCAATAGACTCCCATGTTAAACAGTAATTTCTCTGGTGACTTTGTGGACCCGGTACCGGCCGGTCGTAGGTCTCCTGGACCCAAAACTTAGCACACATGTAGCCCCATTTTTCCTCTACAAGTGTGCAAAGTTTGTTGTCTGGGAGACCTACGGCCGGGGAGCACTGATTTTTCAAATCCGGACACCCCTTCCAAAGACTCCCATGTTAAACGTCAGTCTAGTCATGGACACAGTGAGGCATTGGCACAGTGAGGCATGGACACAGTGAGGCATGGGCACAGTGAGGCATGAAATTAGTGAGGCATGCACATGGACACAGTGAGGCAAAGTGAGGCACAGTGAGGCATGCAGATGGACACCCTAGGCTTATACTCGAGTCAATACATTTTCCCATTTTTTGTAGTAAAATTAGGTGCCTCGGCTTATATTTGGGTCGGCTTATACTCGAGTATATGCGGTATATAAAAATATAAATGTAATTGAAAGACAGCTTCAACTCTTCTGGGAAGGCTGTCCACAAGGTTTAGGAGCGTGTCTATGGGAAGAGTTGAAGCTGTTATAGCTGCAAAGGGTGGGCCAACTCAATATTGACAATATTGAACCATATGGACTAAGACTGGGATGCCATTAAAGTTCATGTGCGTGTAAAGACAGGTGTTCCAATACTTTTGACAATAGTGTGTGTGTGTATATATATATATATATATATATATATATATATATATATATTTTTTTACCTGATTGTAGACAAAACTTATTAAGCTTTACTACAGTTCTCTTAAAGTGTATGTAAACCCTAACAATGATCTTCCTGTATTTGATCCATTATGGCGTTACCTTATAACTAAGACATAACTCTCTTAATTTGGGATTTTACAGGCAAGAAATGATGTACTGCGTTAAACAATAAACATATTGGGGCTGATTTACTATAACTCCAGGAAGTACTGAGCACATCGCAAAAAATAGCTCAAATTTTCGACAATTAAAAATTCCATGCGCGAATTTGCGAATGAAAAAGAGCGCTATTAGCAGCAAACAAGTGTTAGTAAATGTGAAATCAGCGCTAATTAGCGAATCCGTGTACGCGCAAATGCCAATTTCCAATGAGTTTTTATATAGCACTGCACTGTAACCATGATCCATGTATGTGAAAGAAACATTTTTATATGAGATGTGCTCTATCTATTGATGTATATTGCAATTAGTATTCCTAGTTTTTTTTTCCTTCTTTTGCTAACGAATGCAGTTATAAAGGATTATTACATAGTAATGTCTGCTATTATGTAAAGTTACATGTATTAAACATTTAGGTTACCTATTTGTTGTATGTTGTTTTTTTCATGTTTTTATTTTTTCATTTAGGTGGCTATAAAGCGGTAATTATTTATGTTCATTCTTTAATCATACTACACTATTATGCAGGTCTTGTACTTAGCACAATGGCTTAGTGGTCTGCTCAGATGTCTCCACAGCTCTCATGGTACAAGTTCAAAACACCAGCCAACCTACCATCCAACAGCTATGTTTATTATTTGCACAAGCAAATTAAAATAAACAAACAAAGAAATGTAAACTGCCCGTTAGCTAGTGTGTGATGTTTGGAAGTCCACACCATAATATTATTGAATAAAAGTGCATTGGCTAATTGGCATTCACCTCAGAGGCGTTGCTAGGGGGGTGCGGGGGGTGCGGTCCGCCCCCGGGTGACACCCGCTAGAGGGGTGACACCCTCCTTCTTTTTTTTTTTTTTTTTTTTTTTTAATTTTTTTTTTTTTTTTTAAATTTTTTTTAATTTTTTTTTTTTTTTTTTTACAGCTGACCCATTCATTGATTAATTTCACCCCGCTGGGCTGGAAGCCTGGAACAACACCTCCAGCGCCGCGGCCGCGCCTGGTGTGTGTCCTCCGGCTCCTTATTCTTCCTATTCCTAAATTCCAATCCTCCTCCCTACCCTACAGAGCCAGCGAGCAACTCAGCCTGTCACATCATCACACTGCACTGTAGTGTCACACTGGAGTGTCAGTGAAAAGATTATCAACAACACGCTGGAGTGCTCATCATGCTGCAGTTAAGCCAGTAAAAGAAAAATTGAATATGTTTGTGTCTGCAATCGAAGCGCTTTGTGATCCTTCTGAAAATATGGACACAAGAGGAGCAGCAGAATGTCTACTGCCTGCTGTCTGTGATTTTACGTTTTTGTGCTACCTATACTTCTGGGGTGATGTACTTCAAGAAGTTGATGTTACACAACAGTACCTGCAGACCAAAGGCTTAAGTCTGGACAAGGTGGTGACAAAGCTAGAGTCACTAAGACTTTTTCTGTTTGAAGAGCGCAGTCACCTAGTGGAACATGCAATTAAGCAGGCACATTTAAAATCTAAAGAATATGGAATTGCCGTAGAGAGAAGAGCCAGGTTTAAGAAGAGGATGGCAGGGGAACAGGCACGTGATGCTGGAGGCATAAGTCTACAAGACGAGAACAAGAGGGCAATGCTTGAGTGCATTGATCGCTTCCATTCTGAACTCCAGATCAGATTAAGAGCCATCATGGAAGTTGCAGCCATGTTTGAGGCTGTTCAAGCAAAGAGTCTCATATATGAAACTGAAGAAACATTAAAGGTGTCCATTCCAAAACTGACCACTTTTTATGACGAAATATCTGAGAGTGAGCTGTTAATGGAAATACCCAGACTGAGGAGACATCTCAAAGCAGCCAAGATCAACCTAGAAGAAGTCAAAGATTGGTCGGCTTTACAAGTTTTGACCTTCATAGCAGAATGGGACTTCATTGAATCTCTTCCAACCCTTTCACTATGTCTAAAAATATTTCTGACAATCTGTGTGTCTGTGGCTTCATGTGAGAGGAGCTTTTCAAAGTTGAAGCTGATAAAAAACTATTTGCGTTCAACGATGGGACAGGCAAGGCTTTCTGATCTTGCAATATTATCAGTTGAAAGTGAACTAGCGAAATGTATTGATTTTGATGATGTTGTTCACAATTTTGCAGCTGTCAAGGCTAGAAAAGCAAAGTTTTGATTTAGATGTTAACTAAATGCTTTCATATTTGTTCCTGTTTTTGTGTTATTTATTTATTAATTCAGTAAAGTTTAAAGTTAAAATAAATACAGTTCTTTAACAGTTTAAGCTTTGATTTCTATTATTTTCATATGATTTTGTTATTCAAATTTGCTAGTTGATTGATAGTTATTAACGGCACTACTGTTGCCAATATATGCAGTGTTATTAGGGTGAAAAAAATTATTGGGGGGGGGGGTGACACCATGTTATACCGCACCAGGTGACACCAACCCTAGTGACGCCACTGATTCACCTATTTTCAGCATATGCTGCTTTGGCTAATTGGCTAATAGGCATTTGCCTTTTTTTCACCAATACAATATTTTAGTATCTCTCTGTGGGATTTGAACCCATGAGTGCTTCAAAGCCTGAGTTTTTCAAGGAAGAAGTGCTGACCACTAGCCTATTGAGAGTAGCACAAACATCTACTAGTGTGTGTAGTTTAAGGAGATATTTCTCGCACCTACAGGTAAGCCTTAATCTAGGCTTACCTGTAGGTGCAAGTTGTCTAAGTGGGTTTACAACCACTTTAATATTATTGTAACAACCATGCTCATGCTGATGTGGCATTGGCTAATAGGCATTCGCCTCTTTTCAGCATATGCTGCTGAGTGTTTGATGGTGGGACTACTTTATATTCTAGGTATAATAGTACTCAGCACAGTGACTGAGGCCCCTTTCACACTTGTGCGACCTGAAAGTTGTGTGATTTTGATGCGATTTTAAGCAATGCCTGTGTAATCTTGAGGTCTATGGACGCAGGAGTCGCAGGGAAAGGCACGCAAACTTCCGTCTGCATTTTTTCTGCGATCCCAGGGAATGCCTGTCAACTCGTATCAAAGTAGGACCAAAGTAGTACAGGGACTACTTTGAAGTCGGTGTGACTTGAAGTTTCACAGATATAAATGGTACACATTGAAAATCATGGAGTATGACTTGTCATGCAACTCTGATGACCAAAGTCGCAGGAAAAGTCGCTCAAGTGTGAAAGGGGCCTCAGCCCGACTTTGTGAGTGATTTCAGAGACATCAGTGCACTTTCCTGCACAGATGTCTAGTGAAATCACATTGGTCCAAATCAGGGACAGTTGAGACCTAAGTCCCTCTGTCCCTCTTTCCTCCTCATTTGTCCCTCATTTTGTTCGGATCTGTATAGTTTGATATTAAATGCAATTTTTATCTTTCAAAAAGTGTTTCCCAGCGCTAAACCTTTCATCTAATTTCTAAATTGCTTTGTTTGTAAATTCCCAAAGCCAATCTAAAGGGATATTATTGTTAAAAAAAAAAAAGGACTTGGGGGTTTATATAATATATATATATATATATATTTTTAAATAATTCTCCTTTAAAAAGGTGTTTTAGGAGGTGTGTACTATGCCTACATACTTTTGCTAATAGTTGTCCCTTATACCTATCTCAAAAAGTTGGGAGGTAAGAAAGCGCCTCTTGAAGTCGCCCAAAGTAGTGTAGGAACTACTTTTGGGAATCTGTGTGGCATCGCACCAATTCGGACAGTTCTATTGCCGTCAATAGGCGCCGATTTGGCCTGCAATTTGACATGTCAATTCAGAGCTATGTGAACATGGGTGAAGTTGCATAGATATGAATGGAACTCATGGGGGGGGATACTTTTAATGCGACTCTGAGGTCCAAAGCTGCATGAAAAGTCACATAAGTGTGAAAGTAACCTAATGAGATTAAATAACACATTTTAATAAAGACCCATTTGCACTTGTACGACCTTAAAATTGCACAGCTTTGCCATGACTTGAAGCAATGTCTGTTATCTTGTGGTGTATGGACCTCAAATCGCATCAAAGTCAAACCAAGGTAGTGCAGGGATGAATTTTCCCCACTTTCAGGATGCACAAGTGACAATAGGGCCAAATTCAAAGATATCCTTGAATCTCTTTCACACTGCTGCGACCTGAAAGTCACCCTAATTTGCTGCCACTTTGTCGCTGCAACTTGGCCCCAACTTCTGGGAATGCCTGTGTAATATTGTGCCCTATGTACCTCAAGTCACATGAGGCTCTGTTTCCACTATTGCAACCCTAAATTCGCATGATTTTGCCGCAATTTTTTGCTGCGATTTTGATGCGACTTGGAGCAATGCCTGTATATTTTTGAGGTCTATGGACCTCAAGTTGTATCAAAGTGGGTCCAAAGTAGTGCAGGGACTACTTTGAAGTCACTGCGACTTGATGTTGCACAGCCATGAATCATACTCATTGGAAATCATAGGGTATGACATGTCATGCGACTTTGCAGTCCCAAGTTGCATGACAAGTCGCACTAGTGGAAACCGAGCCTGAAAGTCACACCAAAGTAGTACAAGGACTACTTTGAAGTTGGTCTGGCTTAAAGTAGCACAGATATGAATGGTTATCATTGAGAATCATGAAAAGTCGCCCAACTGTGAATCAAG
This sequence comes from Rana muscosa, assembly GCA_029206835.1. Taxonomy (NCBI): domain Eukaryota; kingdom Metazoa; phylum Chordata; class Amphibia; order Anura; family Ranidae; genus Rana; species Rana muscosa. The sequence continues at coordinate 359,369,400 of CM055118.1, read as the reverse complement.
TCATATATATTTTAATAGAAAGGAGCTCTCTATTATACTTGCATAGTCCTTACTGATTTACATCAGCAGAACAAATGCAGGAAGTAGTGATGTGTGCACATGGGCCAGAAGCAAACGTGTGGTGATGCCAAACAAATCAATGAAGCCCACCCACACAAAATCCACCCCCACCTTGAGTAAGCACAAGTACATATCCTACACTTACCCGGCAAATCAGCAGCACCTCCTCTATGCTAAAGAGGGAGCTCGCCATGTCCACCTAGATGGAGATCCTGACCAGCACAGGAACTTCCGGGTGATTACAATGACTCATTTCCGGGTCAGGAGGTGAAACCACGCTCTGTTGATTGCAGCTGCGAATATTTGATCTCAATCACACTTAGAATTTATTATTTTTGATTATTTGCAGGTATGCAAATCTGTATTTCTACATATGATATTTGAAGGTAAACTTAAGGGAGTTTGAAAAGAAATGGTGTCTCTGGCATAGCAGCAGGTGAATTACAAAGGCAAAAGGCCCAGTTTGAGCTCTGCTTCACACTGACAGCGGGAGGAAATCATTCAGCTGAACTCACACGATTTTCATTCTCGCATGTCAGTCCCGACTGCAGGAGGGGGGGGGGGGGAATGACATCAGAGACATCTGTGCAGGTTTCTGCACTTATATCAATACAAATCACACCAATTAGAACAGCGCAATTGCCACCGATCTGACATGTCAAATCGCACCAATGTGAACCAGAGCTGACACATACAACACTGTCTATCCTCCAGCTGAATTCATTACCTGCAATTCTCCACAGCTGTTATATATAAAGATTCCACCTTTATCATTTACTTGCAGGTGTGCTGAAGCCTAGGTTTACATTGGGGCAATTTGTCATGCAATTTCAGAAATCAAATCGCATGACTATTGGTGGCAATGGCACTGTTCCAATCAATGCAACCCCAATTTTGTGGCGCCGCACCGATTTGCAAAAGTAGTTCCTGCACTACTTTTGCCGATTTCAGGTGCGACTTCAAAAGACATTTGTATATGAAGCCACACAGATGTCTATCAAGTAGTACCTAAAATCGCGCTAGCTTAAGTGAAGTAGCGCAATTTAAAAGTAGCATCAATGTGAACAAGGGCAAAGAGATTCATTTTTTGGTGCACAAATCCATATAGAAATAAAATAATAAGGATCTTGCACTTTGCCAAGAAAAAAAAAAGGACACACACCAAAGCTCAATAACGTACTTTTATTTTGCCAGCAGAAACAAAATTATGTACATTCATTTACTAGCTTCAAAAAAATTTGGACAGGATACATGGTGCTACATTTAGCAATTGGATTTTAAGGGCCCTGCTCATAGGAGCTTACAATCTAAAATTTGTCAAAACCTTAGAGTGCACACAGCTTTACTTTTAGTGTATAACGGGCAACACATCACATTTTTATCTGCAAGAATATAGAAACATACTTAAGTCATTATTCTTACAAAGCATTCCAACATAATAAAAAAGACACATGTTCAAAACACCCACCCCCACCCCACAATCCACATATACATACATTGGTGACCATGTTCTGCTGGAAGCTGCATTTCTGTGTACATGATCAAGCAATGAGATCCAAGAATAGAAGGTCAGCAGATGCTTCCAAACGATTTTGCACGATCAGACAGGAACAATACACACACAATTTTTGATTGAAAAAATGCACAAGAATTTCAGCAAATAACACTAGTTGGGGGGTTTGTCAATCTGCACAATATCATTCCTTCTCCCCCCACAAATCACAGCAAAAAACCTGGCCTTCTCAGACCAAATGATCCCCCATACTGCAGGCCTTTATATAAGAGAGGTTGTATTGTTAGCAAACTGACACACGCCCAATAGAAGTACACGCCCACTAGAAGTACACGCCCACCAGTATCTTTCAATCTGTCTCTTCATGTATGTCTAAAGTTATTTCATCTGATGGGCAGGAACAAATAATACTATTTGCAACTGTGTTAGCCCTTGGCTATGTGCATCAAATCTCCAACTACAGGCCAAAGATCCAAGTCCATTTGCATGCACATAAACAAAGCAACAGTTTTCTAAGCATATGTACCTGTGCAGTGTAAACCCTACAATTTTAAATGTCCAAGTCCCTGGGCATGATTAGGGCTAACAAACATTAACATCGGGCCCTGGCTCCAATGAGCTTCCAATCTAAAGTCCAAAATAAACTTTCTTACATTAGAGACTATTTTGACAGGAGACAAATAAAATACCAGCATGTCTTTGGATTGTGGTGAGAAACCCACACATGGAAAACATAAAAACTTCAACATAAGCATTAGCATGTTGGGGAATTGAATCAGCAACCCCAGTGCTGCTAGACGGAATTGCTGCCCACTTAGCCACCAGGCAGCCTCACACATGTTTTCTGCATCTCTGTGGTGTGAACCAGCCCTAAGTCCATAGCCAAGTTCCGTGTCTCCAAGCAATATACAATATATTGGCCTAAGTATTGGGACGCCTGCGTTTAAACGCACATGAACTGTAATCGCATCCCAGTCTTAGTCCGTAGGGTTCAATATTGAGTTGGCCCTGCCCTTTGCAGCTATAACAGCTTCAACTCTTCTGAGAAGGCTGTCCACAAGTTTTAGGAGTGTGTCTATGGGAATGTTTGACCATTCATCCAAGTGCATTTGTGAGGTCAGGCACTGATGTTGGACGAGAAGGCCTGGCCTGCAGTCTCCGCTCTAATTCACCCCCAAGGTGTTCTGTTGTGTTGAGGTCAGGACTCTGTCCAGGCCAGTCAAGTTCCTCCACCCCAAACTCACTAATCTATGTCTTTATGGACCTTTCTTTGTACACTGGTCCAAATCATTTGGTGGAGGGGGATTATGGTGTGGGGTTGTTTTTCAGGGGTTGGGCTTGGCCCCTTAGTTCCAGTGAAGGGAACTCTTAAGGCATCAGCATACTGAGACATTTTGGACAATTTTATGCTCCCAACTTTGTGGGAACAGTTTGGGGATGACCCCTTCCTGTTTCAACATGACTGCACACCAGTGCACAAAGCAAGGTCCATAAAGACATGGATGAGTGAGTTTGGGGTGGAGAAACTTGACTGGCCTGCACAGAGTCCTGACCTCAACCCGATAGAACTCCCTTTGGCTGAATTAGAGCAGAGACTGCGAGCCAGGCCTTCTCATCCAACATCAGTGCCTGGCCTCACAAATGCACTTCTGGAAGAATGATCAAACATTCCCATAGACACACTAAACCTTGTGGACAGCCTTTCAAGAAGCTGTTCTAGCTGCAAAGGGTGGGCCAAATCAAAATTTAACCCTACAGACTTTGACTGGGCTGCCATTAAATTTCATGTGTGTGTAAAGGCAGGTGTCCCAATACTTTGGGCTAAATTGTGTATCTGGCAAGATTTACAATGGTGGTGGAACCCTCCTACACATAAATACAACATTTAGACATAGTTTTAGAACCTGGGAGATGAGACAACTTCTCTACATGAAGCAGCATGTTTGGGATTTGAACCCAGACACTCAGGAATGGTAATCAGAAGTTCTAACCTCTAAGCCACAGAGCTGCCACATGTGGAAACCTCCTACACCTAAATGCACATAAATACTGCATTTCTTTGGACATACAGGTGATGGAATTACATTACTCAAGAGTTATTCTTCTTGATTTATTCTGTGATATTTGGTGTTTTTTTGGGGGTGAGTTTAGAATAGTGATATTACCCTAAAATTTTGGGGAATGACATTTTTATTCCTGATGTTGGAACACATATCACATTTTTGGGGCTCAAATAATGATTATTTATAAATAATAAAAAGCACAAAAAAATGTGACTAATTTTAAATTTGCATCAGCAATGGTATTGTTTGTGGTTTGTAAAGACACCTGTGTGAGTTTGGGTAAAGATTGTTGTGAGATGGAGAGTAACTAGTGAAAGTGACAGAGAAAAATATATTTTATCAAAACATTCCACATTCTAGCATTCTTTAAAAACAAAATATTTTAATTAGAAGCAACATTGTTGCAAAGGAAAATTTATTTCAGAGTAAGATACATTTCATCTCAACATTAAAAGGATTTATTTGTGAAAGTTACAATTGTATCATTAGAATCAATGGCTAAAACTTGCATTGGACTAAAATAGCTCAGATTTTCACTTCCAAAACATGCTCTTTAATTAGCTCTCATTTCGGTATTTACTATAACTCTTGTGAAAAAAGTCACTTGAGTTAAAATTTGAGTTATTTTAGCTCAGGGGAATGCTCAGTTTAGCTTGCAAATAGTTGTCCAAAAATGGGAATTTTTTCACTTCTCAGACTTTTAAAGATATTTCAGTGTAGAAATCACTTTTTCGCACAGTTTAAAAGCAGATTATCTTTAAATAACATACCGCATATTTCAGTACCATTTAGGCAATTATATCATGCTTGAAACATTATTTCCATGTGCAATTCTCCAGATTTTAGTAGAGCAAGGATTTGGGCGCTATTCGGATTCTGGGAGCTATAGTAAATTCGATTTTGGTAAGTATTTTTTCTCCAGCGCTATAGTGAATACCGTTTTCGCGCTAATTAGCGCAAATTGCCACGAATTCACAGCAATTAGTGCGAATTCGCGGCAATTAGCGCAAATTCGCGGCAATTTGCGCTAATTAGCGCCGCAGCGCTATAGTAAATTAACCCTATTGTTCTTTATTAGTACAAAAAACAAATAAAATATTAAAAGTTGTGTCATAACATATACACACATTTACAAAACATGTGGATCAAACACATATTACTGCATCCTCTGTCTGCAGACTGGGCTGTATTTTGTGACAGAAATACCCAGCGCGTTTCGAAGGAGGGTCTGTATCTTCTTCAGGGGTGTATACTTCTGCCCTATTTACTGTGGGTTAGTACTAAAATACACTTATGAATTGTATGCATTTATGGAAAAATATCTCTAGTAGTATATTTAATAGTCTGTTCTAATTATAAAGTACTATTACTCTTCATCTATGTTTTGATCATTCTTTACTAATGTAGAGCTTGGAAAGCTATAAATTAATGACTATTGTTGAGCGAACCCGAACTGTAAAGTTCGGGTCTGTACCGAACATTAGAGTTTTTAGGCACCAAACCCAAACCCGAACAATTGCGTGTATGTTCGGGTTCGGGTCCGGTGTTCGGGGATGTAATGGCGCATTTAGAAAAGCTTCAGGGGGCAGCCAATCACCTTTTGTTTAGCTGGTGTGCCCTTAGAAGCCATCACAGCCATGCCTACTAATGGCATGGCTGTGATTGGCCAGTGCAGCATGTGACCCAGCTCAGTGCAGCATGTGACCCAGCTTCTATATAAGCTAGAGGCACAAAGCACGTCACTCTGCTTTAGACAGAATAGGGAGAGGATCCTGGCTGCTGTTGCTTATTAGGGAGAGATTGAAATACATGAGTTAGTCCTGATTCTGCAATCTGAGAGAAAAGATAGAGAGACAGTGTAGGGGAAGGTTCCTGATGCTGCTTCCAGGGAGAGAGATTTATATAGGAGTCCAGATTCAGAGATCTAATAACTCAGCGATCTGCATAGGTTTACCTGTTTGTGTTGCAGTGCACAGTCTTTTTACACTGCCATGAGCCCAGTGCCAGAGAAAATCTACCTTTTATCTGCAAGCTCAGTGCACCAGCACTGCATATGTTACGTTGAGAGATACACCGTTTCCATACTGTGGGTGTATTGTGCTCTTGCAAAAAGACCCATTTAGGGCAAAAAAAATAAAAAATTGCAGTGTTTTCTGCATATATGCAAGTGTGAGATTTACAAATTTATATATTTTTCTTGTATTGTGCTATTCCCCCAAAAAAATTTTAGGGCAATTTTTTTTTTTTTAATAGCATTTTCTGTTTTGCTGTAGGTGTGAGATACACCGTTTCCATACTGTGGGTGTGGTGTGCTCTTGCAAAAAGACCCATTTAGGGCAAACAATATATTTTGCAGTGTTTTCTGCATATCTGGAGCTGTGTGAACTAAACTATTTCTATATATTTTTCTTCTACTGTGCTATCCTAAAAAAAATAACATTTTTTTTTAATAGCATTTTTTGCAGTTCTGTAGTTGTGAGATACAGCGTTTACGTACTGTGGGTGTGTTGTGCTCTTATAAAAACACCCATTTAGGGCCACAAAAAATATTTTGCAGTGTTTTCTGCATATCTGGAGCTGTGTGAAATAAACAATTTATATATTTTTCTTCTACTGTGCTATCCTAAAAAAATAATTGTAGGACAAAAACATTTTTTTTGAATAGCATTTCCTGCAGTTCTGTAGCTGTGAGATACAGCATTTATGTACTGTGGGTGTGTTGTGCTCTTCCAAAAACACCCATTTAGGGCCACAAAAAATATTTTGCAGTGTTTTCTGCATATCTGGAGGTGTGTGAACTAAACAATTTCTATATATTTTTCTTCTACTGTGCTATCCAAAAAAAATAACATTTTTTTTAATAGCATTTTCTGCAGTTCTGTAGCTGTGAGATACAGCGTTTACGTACTGTGAGTGTGTTGTGCTCTTCCAAAAACACCCATTTAGGGCCACAATTTTTATTTTATTTTATATATATTTCTCCAACTCTGAGTTTATTCTCTCATGGCAAAATAAACTGTACTCGGATAGAAAAGGTTAGAGCAAAGAAACAGGACAGCTTAAGGTGTAGAGGAGGTCCAGGCACAAATGTAGCACATTCACTTCACTGCTTAGGTTTATCAAACAGTTTTAGGTGCACGGTCTCTGCCACAGACCATGAGGTTGGTCTCTGCCACAGACCGGGTGTACAAGGCCCCTGCCACGGACCTGGAGAACTTTGGTCTCTGCCACAGACCAGGGTGTATAAGGCCCCTGCCACGGGCCGGGTGAATAAGGCCTATGATACAGTCAGGATGACCTTGAGCTTCTCCTTCTAATAACTAGCCCATATCAAGGGGAAGACATATCTCCAGGGAGTCAACAGACCCTTCCTTCACCGTGCCTCCAGCATCGGGCCATCAGAAGGTTCCTCCCTTCCCTGGAATAGGGTCCCCTACACGAGGCGGCACCCAAAGACTCCTCGACCCTTAGCGGACTCCAGACGAAGGCTCTGGAACCCAGGCTTTACTCCCGCCCCTAGGCCTCCATACCCAGAGCAGCAGGAACTCCAGGATAGTACCTCACCCCGGGCTAAAGGTGCCCGAGATGGAACAGGAACACGTGCACCCAGGCCGAAGGCACCTGGGCATGGACCCCACTGGACATCAGCCCCCAGGCCAAAGGTGCCTGGGGCTCGGACCCCGATCAGGAGGCGTCTGCCCATTTTATATCCTCTCCCGGCATGCACAGCAGGTTCCCCGCCCCGCTGTACTACTGCCAAGAGGGGACACAAAAGGCACAGCACTGTATCGGCCGTTCAACCCTAGCCTACCATGGCAGCGCCACCTGTAGGCCACAGGGAACTGCACACAAATACTGTCCCGGAGGACAAAATGGTCCATGAATCCTACAAAATTAGGGTGTTTGAGCCTATTTACCACTCAAACACTTCCCTTAAATTTAGCACCCCGCTACATTTTTATTTCAAAGTATTTTATTTTCCGTTCCCATGCTCTTAACAACATATTGCTGCAATTTGCAGCCCTCTAGCCCTTTCCGTTACTTTTTTAGAGCCTTTTTAGTCCTCAGAAGTTCAGGTCCCCATTGACTTCAATGGGGTTCGGGTTCAGGGTAAAGTTCGGGTCAAGTTCGGTCCCGAACTCAAACTTTTTTCCAAAGTTCGAACCCGAACATCCAGGTGTCCGCTCAACTCTATTACTGACCACTGAAATGTTCCTCTTTTTAAAAGCTTTAAAAATGTTATTTTTTTTTTTAAATAACGTGTCTGGTGGTATCCTAACCCTGCCTGTGAAGGGGCACATCTCTCTGATGTACAGATATTTATAATGGAATCATTTTTTAACATAGTCGTCAAATGACATGTCATTTACAGCTTCTTTGTTTAAAAACAAAAAGAAAATCAGCAGAGACGCCTTCAGGGGTCTGCTACTGTATGTATTCTGGAGTGTGCTTTACAAAAAAAAAGAACCTGGCAATGAATATCATTTGCCAGCAATTAAAACTGTACCATTTTTCTTTTCTTTGTAAATGTAATTTTCCTGACAGACTCCATGGCAGCATACATATGGGTTTAACCCCTCCCCATCTCCTACCCTATAGGACCACACTCTCATAAATCTTTGCTCTGAGCTAGAGGCCGCGTTTTATTTTTTGTCCTCCTAGGACCAAAATGGTTGAATTCCTACCTTGGATAGAGGTCCACGATCAAGGCCTGGCAAGATATGACCGAATGGGTCAGAGAAGATGTGTCGTCAGACTCCAGCAAGCCCTAGCTATTGGTGGGGTACAGAGGGCAATGGAAGATGCACCTTGAAGAGATAAGCCTGGCCATCCGATGCGCGGGTCCGGCAGCCCCGATTGTCCGCCGGACACCCGCGATTGCTCCTCAGAGAGGCAGAACGGGGATCTGCCAATGTAAACAAACAGATCCCTGTTCTGTCAGGGGAGTACAGTGTGATCGTCTTTTCCTAGTTATCAGGAACAGCGATCACTCTGTACTCTCAGTCAGTCCACTCCCCCACAGTTAGAAACACATCCCTAGAACACACTTAACCCCTTGATTGCCCCCTAGTGTTAACCCCTTCCCTGCCAGTGACATTTATAAAGTGATCAGTGGTTATTTTTAGCTATTTAGTTATTTTTAGCTCTGACCACTGTAATAATGTCACTGGTCCCAAAAAAGTGTCAAAAGTGTCCGATCTGTCCGCCGCAATGTCACAGTCCTGCTAAAAATCACTGATCACTGCCATTACTAGTAAAAAATAAATATAATAATAATAAAAATGGCATAAATTTATGCCCTATTTTGTAGACGCTATAACTTTTCCGCAAACCAATCAATATACACTTATTGCAATTTATTTTACCAAAAATATGTAGAAGAATACATATTGGCCTAAACTGATGAAGACATTTAAAAAAAAAATTGGAATATTTATAATAGCAAAAAGTTAATAATATAGTTTTTTTTTCAAAATTGTCGGTCTTTTTTTGTTTATGGCAGAAAAAATAAAAACAGCAGACGCAATAAAATACCACCAAAATAAATCACCACTTGTGTTTGGGTAGAGCGACACACAACCACACAATTGTCAGTTAAAGCGACGCAGTGCCGTATTGCAAAAAAAAATGGTCATTAAGGGGGTAAAACCTTCCGGTCCTTATGTGGTTAAGGAGAGCCAGGAGAGGCGGATCTGTAGTGATCTTAAGCAAATCTATCTAATGGCACACATGGCTTGCAAGTCAGCCATGGCCCTGGCAGCAATATCCAAAGCAATGGAGGTCTGGATGGATAATGTGAATGAGACTCTGAACAGCGTCGCTGAAGAGGTGGCCAGGAGTTCGGGAATTCAGGTGTTGAAGCTAGCGTCGGCTTTTTTGGGGGAGGCCTCCATCGACATTATCCGCCTGGTGGCGTGGGTTATGCTCTCCTCCGTCACTGCCAAGTGCTCCTTGTGGCTCTGCCCATGGTTAGCTGGTCCTGCCTCTAAGCAGGTGTGGTGCTTTGAGGATTCCTCTGTAAAATTGCACAGCACCATAAATCGTTCTGGTTGATGTATGGTAAGTCAGGGTTTCTCCCTCATGACTGGCACCCGCTAAACCAGAAGGAAGCAAAGCTCAGAACGTGCTAGGGACGCACGTATCTACAGACCCGACCGTGAATTCGGAAAGAACTGGAAGATAAAACAGTCTTCATTCAAGAAGAGTAGCTGCTGGCGGCTGGGAGGTGGGAACATGCCTTCTCTGCTTTTGGCATGTCTGGGTGGCTTCAGTCCAGGACTTTTGGACTGTCAAAACGGTCTCCTTGGGACACGCCTGTGCCTTCAGCAGCGCCCCCCAGCTCAGGTTCGTTCCCACAACCCTACCACATTCCGAAGAAAATAGATAAAGGCTCTTATCGTACGCAGAGTCTCTTGTGGCACAGGGCGCTGCTGTGCCAGCTCTGGACAATGAGAAATGCCAGGGTGTTTACTCGCCCCTCTTCATGGTCCATAAGAAAAATGGCACATGGAGACCCATAATAGATCTTACCCATCTGAACAACTTCATCAGGAAAGAGAAGTTTAAGATGGAAACACTATTCACAATCCAGCAGTCAGTCCAGTCAAGCAACTGGCTTGTGTCCATACATCTGAAGGACGCTTATTTTCATGTTCCTGTTTCAGAAGGCTGCCAAAAGTTTCTCCGCTTTGCCACAGGTCGGGTCAACCTCTTGTTTACCTGTCTCCTGTTCAGGCTTTTGACATCTCCTGGGTGACCGTCTTCTGCTGTCTCGCCACAAAGAGCAGATATCGGAGCACAGAGCTCAAGTTATCTCCACACTCTGGGAGTTTGGCTAGCTGTTGAACTTGGAGAAGAGTCACCTGGAGCCCACACAGTTTCTAGTGTTCCTCAGGGGCCCAATTCAACACGATCAGGGGCACTATCTCTCTGCCCTTAGAAAAAAATACTAGTGATCCGGAACAGGATATGTATAGCTCTCTTTTCTTCTCATCTCCAAACCTTGTGGTGTTTGATGGTCATCGGCACCATGGTGGATATGGTGCCTATGGGGTGGCGAAAGCGGCCCTTCCAGAAGGGCTTCCTCCAACAATGGAGGTCGGGAAGCAAGGACCAATACATAGCCATAACACAGTCCATGAAAGAGAGCTCAACTGTCACTCCATTGCTCCTTGTTCCTGGGTCATGATAACGACAGATGTCAGCAATGCGGGTTGAGGCGCTCCCTGTCTGAAGGAGGTAGCTCAGGGCAGATGGGACTTCCCTGGGATATTTTCAAATGTTCTGAAGCTTCAAGCAGCATTCTGTGCAATACAAGCCTTTCCTCACCTAACGCTGGGAGAATCAGTGCCTCTGTAATCCACAATGTGGTCCGACCATGCTCCAATTTCCATATCTATAACGGACTCCTCTCATCAGAGCAATACAAACCTCTGGCGAGCAAAAAATTCTATAACTCAACACTCGTCATACTTACCAGAAATATCCACTCAAATGACAGAGTTCTTTGAATTTAGCACTCAATCGGTGTCTGACCCCAGAGTGGTGTGGAATGCGCACAAAGCCTATATAAGAGGTATACTGATTAAGATAAGTTCACATTGTAAAAAGAAGAGGACACATCTTCTCGATCCACTCACATCACAAATTACTGCTCTGGAAACTCAAAACAAAAAGAACCCCCTCCCGTTACAATCAGAACAAATAATGACCCTGAGACAGGAACTTAGAACACTACTACTGCTCTCCTTTGAAAACATACAGCGCAAACTGAAAGCCACCTCCTACTCCACATCCAACAAAATTGGCAAAGTCTTCACTAACCGCATTAAAGGGAGGAAATCCAAAACTAAACTTGATCATTTATTCCACCCCCATTCCAAAGTCAAACTCACAAACCCCCAAGACATAGTTAACGCCTTCAATGTGTACTATAGTGATTTATATACTATCAAACAAGATCCCACAACAGCTCAACCCTCACCAGAAGACCTAAACTTATTCCTAGAACAAATAAAGCTCCCACAATAGCGGAACAATTGGCCCTTCTACAGTAAACAACCCATTAACGGAAAAGGAAATCCGATCAATTATCAAAACGCTCCCCATAGCCAAAGCCCCAAGGACCTGATGGTCTTCCTGGGGAATATTATAAACAATTCTCCTCTCAACTAACACCACACTTGACAGCTCTATACAACGATTCTGCCTCCTCTTCATCGTTCCTCCTTAAAACACTGCAAGCCTTGATCATAACACTTTCGAAACCAGGGAAGGAGCCAACAGTCCCCCAAAACTTTCAACCAGTTTCCTTACTGAACCTGGATCTAAAAATGTATGCTAAAATAATAGCTACACGTCTAATGAACATCATGCCCACTCTAATACACTGAGACCAGTCCGGTTTCACTAAAGGTCGACAAGCGGTGGATGCCACCAGGAGACTGATAAACATATCAGGCTAGCGGAACGCCTTCTCAGCTTTTTTCTCTGGATGTAGAGAAGGTGTTTGATAGAGTCCATTGGTCCTATCTCCAAATAGTCCTTCAAAAATGTGGGTTCGGTGGACCCAACCTTAATTCCATCTTAGCATTATACACCAATCCATAAGCACGAGTTTTCTTGGCAGACATGTTATTCCAAATATTCTATATAACAAATGGTACTAGACAGGGTTGTCCGCTATCCCCATTGATATTCAACCTACTAATGGAACCCTTAGCAGAGGACATCAGAACCAACCCACTAATCCCAGGTTATACAATCGGTCAAGCGTCCCACAAAATAAGTCTCTTTGTGGACGAAGTGATCCTTATGCTCACAAATCTGGCTTCTTCCCTGGCAGAGGTACAAAGATTTATTCAATGGTTCAGTCAGGGGCAGATCCAGAGTCTAGTCTCGGGAGGGGCACTACCAGAATTTTTTTTGGGGGGGGCAGTTTATCAGGGAAATGACTGGTGTTAGCGCTTCAATGATCACGGCACCATGGCTGTTATGGTGTCAGGATGATTGAAGCGCATTATTTATATTATTACATTGTAATATAAAATGAAATGGTTCAACTCACCATAATGCAGAATCAGTGGATACCCCGAGTGTGTCTCTTGCCACGTCACCTTCCACCAGATGCAGCTTGTCACTTGCAACGTCGCCTGCCACACGTTGCAGATTGTCACTTGCCACATGTTGCAGATTGTTACTTGCCACATCACCTGCCACATGTTGCGAAATGTCACTTGCCTGCCACCAGATGCAGATTGTCACTTGCCACGTCACCTGCCACATGTTGCGGAATGTCACTTGCCTGCCACCAGTTGCAGATTGTCACTTGCCATGTCATCTGCCACAAGTTACGGATTGTCACTTGCCACATGTTGCGGATTGTCACTTGCCACAAGTTGCGGAATAATCTCTCTGCTGCCTGCACAGTGAGGGCGGAAGTTACTTCAGGGAGGGCGTGGGGCAGTGAGAGATGATGTCATCACTCTGCTCCCCCAGCCGCCAGTTTGTTGATTGGCCAGCCGTCCGTTCACCCACAGAGCCGACCAGCTGACTGCCCAATCTCTGCCGAGCCGCCTGCCCACACACAGAGGCACCCAGCAGACTCTCAGGCGCCGCAAGTTCCGCAACTACCGCCCACTCAGACTCTAAGGCGCCGCAAGTTCCGCAACTACCGCCCGCTCAGACTCCCAGACGCCCCAAGTTCCGCAACTACTGTCCGCTCAGACGCAACTAAGACTAATTTCTTGGGGGTGGAAATTGCCACGTTGCCCCCCCTGGATCCGCCCCTGGGTTCAGTACTGTATCATATTACAAGGTTAACATAACAAAATCATCCATCCTAGACCTGGGGATTGACACCACAACTAGAAACTTATTACAAACGCAACATTCCTTTGCATGGGCAGAACAGAGTATCCCTAGGTATACAACTAACAAAATAAGTGAAAAACTTAACTTAAAACCATTTATCACTAAACTGAAAACAGGTACTCAACATCTAGAGAAGCAGGAAATATGGCCTGGAAGACTGGCAGCATTTAAATTGATGCACTTACCTCAAATACTATATCTATGCAGAACCCTCCCCATTCCCATCCCCATGTCATATTTCAGGTCTCTTTAAACCATCTTAAATATGTGCATCTGGAAGGGCAAGAAACCTAGATGTGCTCGATCAAAACTGAGTAAACACAAGTAAGCAGATGGAGCGGGCTCCATAAATTTTAAAAACTACTGCCTAGCATCGATATTAACACCACTACAAGACTAGTTTCAGACTTCTCCCCTTACCATATGGGGTCAGATAGAAACCACATCAGTTCCGCACTCAAATCTACAAAGATAGCTATCGGGTATTCCTCTTGGAATCCCAATCCCATCATCCCTACCCCCAACGATGAAAGCGGCGGCCCGCTCATGGAAAAAGCTTGGAAACAAATCCATCAATCCCCCAGACACTTCATTTCCACCGATCCCTTTAGAAATCCTGCAGCACATGTCTACAGACTTATGTCTTACACGCTGGATCAATAAAGGCATCAAAAACATCCAAGACGTATTGCATAAGTCAAGCATAAAATCATTCCCTCAACTACAAAGGGAATTCTCCCTTCCACCCTCAGAACAATTCACATTCTTGAGAGTAACCCACTCCCTAAAATCCCTAACAACTTCCCTTTACACACTAACCCAGCCACTAAAGAACAAGGCATCTCACTAATCTACAACTCTTTCCATCAAAAACGCACATTCACTAAGACTGCGTCTCATCTCCATTGGGAAACAGACCTAAAGACTTGCTACACTGAAAGACAATGGCAAAAAGCCTTACAATCGATTTACAAATCAACACAATGCTCTTCTCTTTGGGAAAACATCCAAAAAATCTCACTTAGATGGTACCGTGCACCCTCAAAATTGTCATCCTTCAGTGCCAATATCTCTGTTTTCTGCTGGAGATATGACTCACCTAAGGGAGACATATCTCACATTCTTTGGTCATGTCCCCTTATACAATCATATTGGGACAACATCTTCGAAATCATAACAGATATCACACCCCACCGTGAATGAATGAATGTCTTGTATAGCGATACAAATGCAAACTGAATCGCCTCAAGGCACTTTTTGCAGCCAGTGTCTGCTTGGCTGGTGCAGTCATTAACCCCATAGGATCTCAACGCACTTGGGACACACATTCGTACACATATATACTGGGCCAATTTGGACAAGATCCAATTAACTTACCATCAATTCATTGGAGTGTGGGAGGAAACCGGAGTACCCGGAGGAAACCCACGCAGACACAGGGAGAACATGCAAACTCCAGGCAGATGGTGTCATGGTCGGGATTTGAACCAGTGACCCTTTTGCTGCTAAGTGAAAGTGCTAACCACTACACCACTGTGCTGCAGCACTAGCCCTTCTGAACCTGATGATCAAAACTATATCTACACATCTTAGACACGTGACAACACATTTACTCCTGGCAGTCAGACTGAGTTTAACGAGAATATGGAAGTACAGTCAACCTCCTTCTATTAAAAGTACTCTGGAACTGATAAACACACACTACAGCTACAAATTAATGAATTTCACAGAAAGCTTGGCAACCCTGGGAACAATGGTCCAGAGCATCAATTTTTATTTAAATACACTTGTGAAGAACCCTCTGTCCTCAAATAGATCTAGGTCCGCCATCAATGCTTCCTCTGTTCAGATCCAGCACCGTCCAAGATTCTTTAGCCCCCCAGTGAACAGACACACCTCAGTGTAGGGTAAAAACCAACAGACTCTTTATTCCAGCACGTTAACAGATATCTCACTTCAAAACACTCCCCTCCCACCATTGGAAAACAGGGCGGGTCAAACTGTCCAATGACAAAGGACACACAGGTCAGGTGTGTTCAAACTTCTCAGTACACAGTCTTATCAGCAAGGGGATTGGAGGAATCCCCCCTCCCTCTTTCCTCACAGCAAGACACTTACACATCCCATAATAGTTAAGGCATCAGACACAATAGACAATAGAATACAGTCCCACCCCAAACCATCAGAACAAATAGTCCAACAGCATGACACAGCACACATTATATATTGTACAGAACGCAGTGGCTGGGTCCTGGAAGGACGCTATATTTCCCCTCTGTTTGGACTGTGGTCCCTTTAAGGGAACAGAAAGGGTTAACACACCTGTCCAAGGAAGTGGTTTAAAACAAGACAGGAAGTTGTAGGTTTGTGTGGAGGAGTGTAGTGTAGACTGTGAATGGTGAATGGTGGACAGTGAAAAGCTGTAAAAGCTGTGAAAAGCTGTGAAAGCACATGGCAGTGTCCTGCCTGGAAATCTGCTAGCTGGGGAAGTTACCTGCAACATAAAGTAGAAAAGAGAGATTACCGCTCTCCAAACCTCTGAATCTATAGAACAGTGTTTCTCAACTCCAGTCCTCAAGGCGCCCCAACAGGTCATGTTTTCAGGATTTCCCTCACATGAAACAGCTGTGGGAATTACTAAAGCAGTTAAACTGATCAAATAACCTGTGCAAAACAATGGAGAGCCTGAAAACATGCCCTGTTGGGGTGCCTTGAGGACTGGAGTTGAGAAACACTGCTATAGAATGCTCCCGCCCTACTGTTAACACCCAGGTGCTGGCTCTGCACAAGCTTGCAAGAAAGGAAGCTGTCCTGGACTGCCGCACTCTGGTCAAGACGTTCCTTAAAGAACGTCTTGAATATCGAAATCCCACCGCATTTTGACCATCCACGGTGACCTCTTGTAGGTGCTTTCCTTGGAGAAACGATGTAGGGGCCTCAGCAGGTTGAAGGCCAAAGACTCCTGGAAGGGTGTTCCGGTCGGCAGAAGAGGAACACAAGTCTGGAGGGAATGGCGGCAGGTCCTCAGGAGCTTGGTACTGATCCACATAATGTACTGGCATGCCAGGGCTAGGTCCAAGAGTCTTGGTTCTGGCAGGGCAGCTGGTCTGATAGTGACCAGGCTGCCCACAGCCAAAACAGCGCCTTTCTAAGGTGGGTCTTGCGGTCCACTGTGGGGAAATCGGGTGGTGTGGTAGTTGGACCCGAGGGATTGGTGCTTCCTAGGGGTTCATCCGACGATGGGGAGGCATGTAGGGCCCAGAGGTGGGACTGGACACCTTGGGAACTTGGGGGGCCTCGGCGGGAGGCTTCCGCCATTGTGTGTTGATCAAAAGGGCCTCATCCGCTAAGGCTGCAGCTTCCTCTAGGGTGGCAAGTTTTCACTCCTGCACCCACTGTCGGAGCTCAGGGGGACACTTGAAAAATAATTATTCCTTCAGGACAGCCTGTATGATCCCCTCTGGGGAGGTGGCCTTCTCCCCTTCCAGCCATTGGCGGCATGCTACGGACAGCTTGTGCGCAAACATTTTGAAGGAGGTCTTGGGGACCCGAGGGGTAGTTCGGAACTGGACACGATACGCCTCTGGCGATACAGCGTAATAGTCCAGTACTGTTCGTTTTAGGTCCTCATAGCTACGTTTCTTGAGAGGGTCCATCATTTGATAAGCCTCAGCGCCCCCCCTTCCAGCAGTCCTACTACATGGCGGGTCCAGTCTGCGGGTGGGACCCCCAGTAGTTCGCATTGATATTCAAAGTCCTGAAAGAACCCATCCACATCCCCTGTATTGTCTTGGTAGGGCTTAAAGTCCTTCCTGGAAATTCTTTGAGTCTCCCATACAGCAGGGAGAGACACAGGGGTGGTGGCTCGGTTTTTTGCAGTCTCCCATTCCATTTGTCTTTTTTGTGCCTTTTCAATGGCTACAAGCTTTCTTTCGGTGGTGGCATCCTTCCCCAGAATGGCCATCTCTTCCTCATACCAGAAAACCCAAGGGCTCCTGCTGCCTGGGTTGGGAGGCTCTGCTCTGTCTTCGCTGGGGAGTGCATGACCTCCATCTGTGGTCGACTCCTCCTGCTGACTGTTTTCCTCCAGCAACTGGACCAGATGGTCCTTTCTCAGTCCCCTGTGGTTGAGACCCAACATTCTGGAGACTGCTTGCTGTCCAATGGTGATACTCTGGGGCTTCAGTGCTCCTGGTGTGCAGACTTTCATCAGCCATCTTGAGCCCTCTTGTCCCGCTGCTGGGGTGACTGAAGGCTGCTATCCGATCTTGGATCAAGGTGGAGGTCTTTACAGCCAGAAAGCATGATCCCACTGCTGCCACCAATTGTGACGAACCCTCTGTCCTCAAACAGATCTAGGTCTGCCGTCAATGCTTCCTCGGTTCAGATCCAGCACCGTCCAAGATTCTTTAGCCCCCCCAGTGAACAGACACACCTCAGTGTAGGGTAAAAACCAACAGACTCTTTATTCCAGCACATGTTAACAGATATCTCACTTCAAAACACTCCCCTCCCACCCTTGGGGAAGCTGGACAAGGAGCCTCCAGAACTCTCCAGAGCAAGCTGAGCCGCACAAACCCCTGACCCAAAGTCACAATGCTAATTGAATCTGTACCAATTTTCTATTTCCAATCTTGTACAAAGAACTGTACTGTTTGTTTTCAAAAAGTTGGAATTCAAATGTATTACAAAATGTTTCACACTTTATTGTAACACATGTAAAACTTCAATAAACACTACATTGATGGAAAAAAAATCCCTTTTTGATATTGTTTACATGTTCACTATTCTTTAGCCTAAACTCCTTGTTGTATATTCAACATACCACAGGCCACATGGACATTCCAACACGTAGGTCATGTGTTGTGGTACTCAAGGATAGAACAATTACAACAATCTTTTTATGCTCAGAGGCTGCACTCTTAATATAATTTGTGGATATCTTGGTACCATGGGAATCAGTACTCTAGTCCCTTTGATAGATGAACCAATATTTCTTAAAAGTCCTTTCTATTTCTTTATGTTGCATTCTAAAGATGGTGATGAATGAATGAAAAGTCATAAACTCTAAGTATCTAAGGACTAAATTTGTTTGTAACATGATTGTTTTATTTTTGGAGACGTGCTGCTAAAAGTGTACTATGGGACATACATTGTGTTTGAACTTTAGGGGGTAATGTTGTATGCATTTGGTATGTATGTTACTAAAAATTTCTGTAGAGAAACATTTATTGTTGACTAATTGATAGTGAAAGAGATAAGCCTGTTTAAAGAAAGGGCTAAGTGGGTTTATTTCTGCTATTTTCTGTTCAATATTTTTATTAGGATTTACATGAGAAAGACATAGTAATCTGTGAGCTCATATATGGGAAATAATTAACAACAAAAGTGTCAAATATGAGAACAATTTTCACAATATAATTACTTATAAACTTGTATGAAATCAGGTCTTATATTTTTATGTCAATATAAATTAAAACAGACATTATAAACTAAAGTCATTTGAATTGGCGTTCCAAACAAGGCTTGCCTCCGGACCACCCATCTACCCCTAGTGGGTTCAAACTGTGGATGGGTGGGGGCAAAGCTTTTAAAGCTGAACACAAAACCACCAATTTTATATTTTCTATTATAAGGAACCT
This sequence comes from Rana muscosa, assembly GCA_029206835.1. Lineage (NCBI taxonomy): Eukaryota > Metazoa > Chordata > Amphibia > Anura > Ranidae > Rana > Rana muscosa. The sequence continues at coordinate 359,350,249 of CM055118.1, read as the reverse complement.
GAAGAGACTGAGATATTTAAGTCATAAATCAAATATGTCTCCTATATTAGGTCAAGTAATCAAGCATAAAATGGTATCATAAGGAGTAAACAATAATATTTATCATACTAAAGTTTTGACCACCAAATATACAGGCCAGTAAAAGTCTGAATTAAGTGTGAGTAATAACAGATTACAGAGTACAGAGAAAGCCTCGATATAATAAAAGGGTAGAAAAGGAAGAAGAGATGAAAAGGGTAATATTGATAAGAATGAGTAAAAATCGGGTCATATATGACAAAGTTGGGTATAAGATTGATAACACTCTGAGAAACCCGTCACTAATATTACCGTATATATATATATATATATATATATATATATATATATATATATATATATATATATATTTATATATATATATATATATATATATATATATATATATATATATATATATATATTTATATATATATATATATATATATATATATATATATATATGTAAAAGTAATTTAAAAAAGGAGAATAAAGAGAAAAATAGAGAAAGAAAGAAAAGGGAAAAGAGAAAGAAAAAAAGGAGAAGACAGAAAAGGTGTCTCCCCTGATGATGGTGCGGCCCACCCCAAAAGTGGCTCACGATTGTCAGTAACAATAAAAGGTCAAAGCGGCAACAACAATGAATAATCAAAATCTTGGTGAAGATGGTGTTTAACCCAAGGTTTCCAAATTCTATTGAATTTATCAATATTATCCTCTTCTATGGCTGTCATTTTGGCAAATAAGAGAGCTTTTAACATCCTATGTTTGGCTTCAGCCACTGTTAAGGTAGGGGTTTTCCAAGCCTTGGCGATGGTTTGTTTGGCTGCAGTTGTAAGGTTAACAAGAAGTCGAAATTAAGTTTGATTGAGCGTAGCTGGTTTAAGGTTAAGAAAAGCCACTGAAAGTTCCGGAGGTATAGTGATTTCCAAGGCTTTAGAAGCCAAGGAAAAAATCTTTACCCAAAACTCCTGGGCCACTGGGCATTGCCACCATATGTGAAGATGCGTACCTGATGAGGAGCATCCACGAAAACCATTTTCAGAACATGTTGAGTCAAATTTCGCTAACCTGACTGGTACTAAGTACCAGCGTGCCATAACTTTGAAGTTAGTTTCTAATGCATAACAGTTTGGAGAAGAGGTTTTGGTTGCTAACCACATTTTGTTATTTCTGCTATTTAAGAATGAACAGATCATGTTGACCGCTAGTGGTTGAATTTAATGGTCTTTTTTGGTAACCCATGAACCAATACAACAGTTAAGAAGGTAAAAAAAGTCATCATTATTAAAATTATCATACATCAATATACTGTAAATGATTAAAATGCATGATACCTACCCTAATGTTGTAGAGAGTGTTTCCTTTGGGAAAAGTAATTATGCAAATACAGATCCAAAATCATCATAATTAATATCGCAAGCTACAGGAAAACTCTCCAGATAAAATATCATCCTCAACATGTTTTGTGGTGCAATCCACTTCTTCAGGAAACAGAGAGGAAGACATAAAATGGCTCTGACTGAACAAAAACAATTAATAATTACCAGTCAATACAATTAAGAAACAGAAGAAAACCATATACATTTAGTACCAAACAAAAGGCTGAGCATCAGGGCTTACCCATAGCGGACCAATATGGAGCCACAGGAAATACAGACCCTGAGCTTCAGGCCTTGGGGATGGATGTGAGAGTGGACTGGTTGTTGACATGCAAGGCAGACAGAAAAACAACCTATTTACAAAATATCAGTATGGAGAATATGTATAAGATATGTATAAGAATTTCCAGTGCACGTAGAATCAATAGCCTGTCAACAAAAGATACAGGATACTGACCTATTATAGTTACTAGTTCTTGGAATATTAGTGTCACAACACAACCATAGAGGTAAGGGCAACTCCTTCGGGCTAGTAAGTAAAAATAAGGATACTTAACCACTTCAGCCCCAGAAAAATTGGCTGCCCAATGACCGGGCCATTTTTTGCGATACGGCACTGCATCGCTTTAACTGACGCGCGGTCGTGCGACGTTTCACCCAAACAAAATTGGCACCCTTTTTTTCCAACAAATAGAGCTTTATTTTGGTGGTATTTTATCACCTCTGTGGTTTTTATTTTTTGCGCTATAAACAAAAAAAGAGCGACAATTTTGAAAAAAAATGCAATTTTTTTTTACTTTTTGCTATAATAAATATCCCCCAAAAATATATAAAAAAACTCATTTCTGTCTCAGTTTAGGCTGATATGTATTCTTCTACATATTTTTAGTAAAAAAAAATCGCAATAAGCGTATATTGATTGGTTTGCGCAAAAGTTATAGTGTCTACAAAATAGGGGATAGTTTTATGGCATTTTTATTATAATTATTTTTTTAGTAGTAATGGCGGTGATCTGCGATTTGTATCATGACTGCGACATTATGGCAAACACATCAGACACTTTTGACGCTATTTTGGGACCATTGTCATTTATACAGTGATCAGTGCCCTAAAAATGCACTGATTACTGTGTAAATGACACTGGTAGGGAAGGGGTTAACCACTAGGGGGCGATGAAGGGGTTAAGTGTGTCCTAGGAAGTTATTCTAACTGTGGGGGGCTTGGCTACAAGTGACACGGAAGTGATCACTGCTCCCAATCACAGGGAGCAGTAGATCACTGTCCTGTCACTAGGCAGAACAGGGAAATGCCTTGTTTACATAGGCATCTCCCTGTTCAGCCAATCTGTGAGATGATCGCGGGCACCCAGAGGACATTGAGTCCGTGGGACCCGAGGGCATGCTCATCGAGCACACGGCAGCATTTGGTGGCAAATTCAGGTACGTTGCTTTGCGCAGCCGTGCCATTCTGCCGCCGTATATGTACATGCGGCGGTCGGCAAGTGGTTAGAGGAGCCAATCGAGCCAACATAAATTAATAGACCCAAATCTAGGACATTTGACTTTCGCCATACCTTTAATGCATCTAAATATATTTTAAACATATTTTAAACACATTTAGGTAATTTTATACTTATTTTATTACAAAATCCCAGCCTGCCAAGTTTTACGTTTTTACTCCCAGCCTGTTGGTTTTATTGTACCAATGGTTTTATTCCTTTTGGGTTGACCATTCCGTACACTGCGATCAGGGGAGTTGAGTATTGTAGATCTGTGCACATAGTAGAAGCCCGCATGAATGTGTATTTCAGGTCTTAACTGGCTTTAGGTTATATCTGCACATATATATACTTATATTTTTGTGCATTTGGATTTTCACTGTGTTTATTTTAATTGCATTGGTTGTACACTCATTTTAATCTAAATAGGGTGGATGCATGTGGCCACCTCCCCGCTATGTGCCCATGTGTAGCCAGGGGGCATTAGAGTGGTTGAGTGGCGTGGTGACTACATGCACCGTATAATGAGGGGGATACTGTATGGTGCCCTGTAAGGTGGGGTCTGATCATTAGAGCGCATTTGATCGGAGCCCACGTATATGGACAATACGGTTCTCTATCACACTGTCATTGAGCCATATGTATTCCATATAGATTGATTTCTCAGTCATTTACCTATGTACACACTTTTTATATCATGCATTATGCAGATTATTTTCTTTTTGTCATCATTTAAGTATTATGAACATGACATGTTACACTCTATATTATTGTGCCGCGTCAGTGGCTGATGGCTCTGTCCACCGACATGTAAATACATGTTGGGGACAGACACGGCAATACAGCGCAGGTTTACTAAGCACTACACTTCCGCCCACAGCCTGGCAGCGGTACATGTCCTCGACCGTGCTGGCGCAATGACGTGGGACGCACACGAGTGCGTTGGACGTCACAGATAGGGCGGGAGTGGTGCATACAAAAGCCGGTTGTTGTTATGATGAGTCACGCCCTCAGACGAAGTCAGGAAGTGACAAAACGCGTCAGGACGTGACCACGCATCAAACAACCGGAAGTGACGCGTGCGCTCCACGAGCTTACAACCAGGAAAACACTGGAGGAACTAAGAAGCGGCGATCTTCAGGGTCAAGTTAGTCTGAGCGCTCACACATATATACATTGCCTGTGTTTTACTAATGTTTGGTATGCATATTTGTGAAGGGGGTACTAAGGGGTTTTATTAAACTTTCCAAAACGGTATTGCCCTATGTGGATGTTTATTTCCCTCACATGTGATCACGGTACCTGTCAACAAGTAAAAACTATGGTGGAAAGCATTAACGCTGGAAGTGGATGGTGATTGAATGCTCAGATTGATCTTACATTTGGTGAGTGCATCCCCAAAAGGGGAAGGAATCTTATCCCCCCACGAGGTGAACATCTCTGGGTGAAAGGAGCACTTATGCCAGGACTTTTGACCAATCACAGCCATCCTCATCTGTTTCACTATCTACTTCCTATATGAACTGTTATATAGAAGTCTTTCAAACGAACGTTTGATCGCATCGCTGCTACAGTATTATTGTGGACTTTGTTTCTTGAGTTTTAATATTGCTGTTTATACATAGTTTGTTTATTATTATTATTATACAGGATTTATATAGCGCCAACAGTTTGCACAGCGCTTTACATCAGGGAAGACAGTAAGTCACAATACAATTCAATACAGGAGGGATCAGAGGGCCCTGCTCGTTAGAGCTTACAGTCTAGAAGGGAAGGTCATGTGGAACAAAGGGTAGTAGCTGTGGGGGGTGATCAGATGGACAGAAATGAAATTACAGTTGTTAGGTGTGGGTAGGATAGGCTTCTCTGAAGAGGAGGGTCTTCAGGGATCCTCTAAAAGCTAATAAAAAAGGAGATAGGCGGACAGATTGGGGTAAGGAGTTTCATAGGCTTGGAGAGGCTCTGGAAAAGTCCTGTAGATGAGCATGGGAGCTGGTGATGAGAGAGCTAGAGAGCAGGAGGTCTTGAGAAGAACAAAGAGAATGATTAGGTTGATATTTAGAGACTAGGTCAGTGATGTAGCTGGGGGCAGAGTTGTGGATGGCTTTGTAGGTAGTTGTTAGTATTTTGAATTTAATTTGTTGGGTGAGCGGAAGCCAGTGGATGGATTGACACAGAGGAGTAGCAGAGACAGAGCGGTTGGTAAGGTGGATGAGTCTGGCAGCAGCATTCATGATGGACTGAAGGGGGGATAGAGTATGCAGAGGTAAGTTGCAGTAATCAAGAGAGATGACCAGGGAGTGAATTAGGAGCTTTGTTGTGTCATTGGTTAGAAAGGGGCGTATTTTGGAGATGTTGCAGCAGTTGATGCGGCAAGATTAGGACAGTGATTGGACATGAGGCTTAAAGGAGAGTTCAGAGTCCAGGACTACTCCTAGGACCCTGGCATGTGGGGATGGCCTGATAGTTGTGCCATTGATTTTGACAGAGAGATCAGGGGAAGAGGCATGTGGGGGAGGAAAAATTATAAGTTCAGTTTTGGATAGATTAAGTTTGAGTAAGTGGTGTGACATCCAAACTGATATATCTGATAGTAAATTAGAGATATGTGAGGAGAATGAAGAAGTGAGTTGAGGGGTAGGGAAGTAGATTTGAGTGTTATCAGCGTAGAGATGGTATTGGAAGCCGTGGGAGGCTATCAGCTGACCCAGGGAGGAGGTGTAGATTGAAAATAGGAGAGGTCCAAGAACAGAACCTTGGGGGACCCCAACAGAGAATGGAAGAGGAGAGGAGGAAGTAGAGTTGTAAGTAACACTAAAGGTGAGGTTGGATAAGTAGGTAGAGAACCAGCGAAGAGTACAGTCACGGAGACCAAAGGTGTGAAGTTTTTTGAGGAGGAGGGGGTGGTCAACCGTATCGAAGGCAGCAGAGAGGTCCAGGAGTAGGAGTACAGAATAGTGTCCCTTAGTTTTGGCCATTAGTATATCGTTTGTTAGTTTTAGGAGAGCAGTTTCTGTGGAATGTTGAGGACGAAATCCAGACTGAAGGGGATCAAGAAGGTTATTATCAGCAAGGTGGACACTCAGTCGGTTGTAGACTAGACGTTCAAGGAGTTTGGATAAAAAGGGGAGCAAGGAGATGGGGCGTAGGTTGTCAAGTTTATATGGGTCCAGTGAGGCCTTTTTAAGTATGGGGCTGACTAGGGCATGTTTCAAAGAGTTAGGGAAGATGCCAGAAGAGAGGGAAAGATTGAAGATGTGGGTTAGAGAGTGTAGAATAGAGCCAGAGGGTGAACGTAGAATTTGCGAGGGAACAGGATCCAGAGCGCAGGTGGTAAGATGAACATTAGCAAGTAATTTAGCAACCTCGTCTATAGTGGTTTGGGTTGAAAGAGGGAAGTAATGATTGTACCTGTGGGCATGAGGTGTAAAGCGTGAAGGGTATCTGAACAGTAGAGATCTCCTCGCGAATTGTATCAATCTTCTGTTTGAAATGATTGGCGATCTCCTGAGCGGTGAGTGAGTTAGTTGGTGGAGGCAGTGGAGGACGAAGGAGAGAGTTGAAGGTAGAGAAGAGTTGACGGGGACGGGATGATACGTTTTTAATGAGGGTGATTAAATATGTCTGCTTGGCAGTGAAGAGGCAGGAATTGTATTTTTGGAGGGCAGATTTATACTGGACAACATTTTTCTGGGAGCACTGGCGCTCGAGAGCACGGCTGTGTTTTTTCAGCTTCTAGTATCATCTGTTTGTTTATACAGAGCCCAGCGGGATTAATGTCAACACCTCTCATGGTGAGGAAACTACTACCTTTAAACCCACCCCAATCCAACCCAGCATACACCTGCCAGCCAACGGTGGAGGGGGACATCACTAGGCCCTCCATCCATGCATGCATGAACCAAGCCACACATGCAAAACAGCTGCTGCTCTTGGTGGGGCAGAAGTCCCTGATGTGCGGCCATACTGACAGCAGAGAGGCTGGACTGATAGAGGCAGTAAATACCTCTCCCATACCCCAACTAACTACTGGAGGATCGCACACCTGCCCCGTGGAGAAGAAACCTGTGCCCAGGCACACAGTGCCAATAGAGTGCCTCACACTATCAGTACATAACAGGACATATTGATGCAAAGCAAATATTAGTTTCTGTTTTCTTGTTCTTCAAAATAGTGTTGGCAGGTATGAAGAATTGTCTCCAATATGCTTCTCACTGGACCTCTAGTGTCTCATACAATCAGTATACAACAAAATGGTGCTGGTTGATTAATAATAATAAACATAGGGCAGGAACAAAGCAATGTGGATAACATCATGGCAATTTCACTTTGAAAGAGGAAGCCAAAGCTTATCCTTACAGCGGAGTTACTCCCAAAAGTTGAACTTCCACTCATTTATCTCCACCTCCCCTCCGGTGCCACATTTGGCACAATTCGGAGGGGGGGGGGGCAGACACCTGTCTTTGACATGTATCCTTTCCCCACTTTTGGGAGTCTGGGCCGAGACGCATTATATCACAGCTCAGCTCCCTCCTCCTCCTTCCCAGTAGGAGAGTGCAGTTGTGCCTCGCACATGCGCAATAGTGACCCGGCGTGAAGCATAATGCTACGCTGCCAGGTACCCTTACCCGTAACGGCGGTGGCAGCACCCGACAGATGATGGAAAAATCAGCTGCGGTGCCGACATCGCTGGACTCCAGGACAGGTAAGTGTCCTATTATTAAAAGTCAGCAGCTGCAGTATAAGTAGCTGCTGGCTTTTAATTTTTGCAAGGGTGCGCGGACCTCCTCTTTAAGGGGGAAACTCATGTATTAAAAGGGCAATTGTTTCTATGTTCACTAGGTGAAGTTCACTTATGGTGTGAGTGTGATATTAACCCTGCTGCTTAATAAGCTTGACTGCTATGATAATACTGTATTTTGTGCAATGAGGGCTGTTTTTGTTTCCTTGAGCTGACTTGTGATGTATGAAGGAATGCTTATGGTACTTGTGACAGGAGATAATATTGGGGTGACAAGAAGCATTGGCCCTAATTAAAATACAATGTGCAAATAGACCTCACATTGTAGTGGGTCAAAATCTCCTAGTAAGCGGTTTGATTGGAAGGTCATAATCATAATTTCACCTTTTGGGATCTTTTTGAGTTGAATATTTTGGCACTTAAGATATTTATATTTTGGCTATATGTATATAGGACACAATAGTATTATTATTTGGTTTGATTTGTTGCATCTTATGTATGTTTGATTATTGAATTATTTGTTGCATGGTTTTTCACATTAGAGACTTTCACTTGGTGTGGGAACATACATCACTGGTTGATGCAACCAAATTATATGTATTGATATTAACACAGAATTTTTTTTCACTTAGTAATTTGTTTTACGCAGCGCAGAGGATTTTTTTAGTTTGTTTTCAAATTTGTGTATTCAGGAGGGTGTAAAAGATAAATGTGTGCAGGAACTTGGTATTGAGAAAATCAAAGGCGTCTTTACTAATGACACCTGCCAGGAAGGCCTCTGTGCATAAAGCCCTGAACTCCTTAAAGAAGGCCTAAAGACATTCTTGATTGCATGGAAAAATATCAATCAATATTGTTTAATACATCCAGACACAATGTCCCCCCTTTGTCGGATGATTTTATAATATTACTATGATGTTGCAAACCCAGTAACGCATGTCTCTGTGATATTGAAAGGGTACAAAGAAGAGGTAAGTTGTTTGATATACCGTATATACTTGAGTATAAGCTGACCCGAGTATAAGCCGAGGCCCTAATTTTACCACAAAAAACTGGGAAAACGTATTGACTTGAGTATAAGCCTCGGGTGTGAATGCAGCAGCTACTGTAAGCGGAAAAGAGGGTCAACAATGCCCATTTGCACGCCTCACTGTGCCCATTTGCACGCCTCACTGTGCCCAACCTCACTGTGCCCATTGCAACCTCACTGTGCCCATTGCAACCTCACTGTGCCCATTACCTCACTGTGCCCATTACCTCACTGTACCCATTACCTCACTGTGCCCATTACCTCACTGTGCCCATTACCTCACTGTACCCATTACCCCAGTGTGCCCATTACCTCACTGTGCCCATTACAACCTCACTGTGCCCATTGCAGCGTATCTGAAATTCTTGACAGGCTGCGCTGCGAGCGTCCATTTTTTAAAACTCGCAGCTTCCTCCTGGTCCCGTTCCTTGATAGTCGTTTGACACTGTGCTCCGCTACCGCCTATCACGGAGGTCCTCTCATTCTCGGACTTTGCCAGCAGACACTGTGTTCAGTGTTCTGCCAATCACGGACGTTCTTTCATCCGCGGACCAGAGAAGGTCCGTGATAGGCGGAACACTGAACACAGTGTCTGCTGGGAAACTGAGTCCGAGGATGAAAGAACATCCGTGATAGGCGGAACACTGAACACAGTGTCAAATGCCTATCACGGAACGGGACGGGACCAGGAGGAAGCCGCAAGTTTTAAAAATGGACGCCCAAGGTACACTGACTTGAGTATAAGCCGAGAGGGGTATTTTCAGCCCTAAAAAAAGGGCTGAAAAACTTTTTTTTAAACCATAAAGCTTTTATTAATGCTTAATAATAACATTTGTACAGTCATACTAGCATTTGTACATAAGTATCATATAAAAGTATAACATTGTATAATTGAGTTCAATAGTAGAGTATTTTAATAATAAAACCATTGAAGTGGCTTCGTAATTAACCGATCATTGCATCGATAGTCTATTTAGAAATACTCTGAATATTTGTTGAAAAAATTGATTATTTAATCTCAAAAAGAAAGGAACAAAAGTAAAACTTTGTGGACCTCAGGGAGAAGCCCATAGAAGAAGGTATAGTGATAGTAATGAAAGGGAATAGAAGGAAGGGAAATAAAAATAAGGAGAGATATTGTTCATTCATGTTTCTCTATATTTGAAGGTCTATGTTCGAGTAAAGGTGGTATAGGAATCAGTATATAAAAATGATCCACGGTTGCCACATTTTATTGAATTTTTCTGTATTCTCCTGTGATGTAGCCCTGATCTCCTCCATACCTCTGAGTAGATGTATCTCTTCTAGCCATTCTTTAATCGTGGGTGTGGCGGTACTTCTCCAGTGCCTCGGTATCACTGTTTTTGTTGCAGTGATTAAGAATCTGGTCAAGGAGTTTTTGTATTTTCTCATGGTGCAATTGGTGATGTTTATAAGACAGCAGGCTGCGTCTAAATGAATTTTCGTTTTGTAATATGTTTTATGATCTTGATTACATGGTTCCAAAATGGTTTAATCAAGTCACATTCCCACCAGATGTGGTATAAGGTGCCTTCTTCCCGGTTGCAGCGCCAACAATGTCCAGGAACCGTCGAGAACCATTTGTGTAATTTTTTTTGTGTGATATACCAATTTGTTAGGATTTTGAATGAAGTTTCTTGTAATCTCACACTGATTGCACATTTGTGTGCGAACACACAGGCTTGTAGCCATTAATCTCTCGTAAAGGTTCTTTTTAGGGTTGTTTCCCAGAATATTTTGTGTCTGTTGGGCTCCTGTAAATCATAGGACTGCAACCAGGTGTATGTTAAGGAGATGTTCTTTGTGGTCGTGGTAGCCAAGAAACATATGGTTTTGAAGGGCGTTAAGGGTCTAGTGAAATGTTTTTGTCTTTGAGAGTTCGTGATGAAATCATGTATTTGTTGATATTCTGTGATGTGTAGGGGTATTTGTCCTACTTCCTTTTGCAAATCTACATGAGACTTGATTTTGTTATGCTTTAAGCAGTGTGCAACTAAGAGTGGTGTGTTTCTGTTGCAAAGAGATCGGATAGAACCATCCATTCCCAATGGGAAGTCAGGGTTAGTTGTCAGTGGGGTTAGTGGCCCCAATGAGGATGTGACTGAGTGTCTCTGAGTAATTGTTTGTAGGTTTTTTAGTGTTGCCCCTATGAGGGGATGTTGTTTCAGTATTTTCAGACATGAGTTCCAGGGTATCCATGGGGTATGTGACACCGGTATAGGTCCCATGCTATTCTCCAAACACACAATCTTTATTCTCATTGTGGCAAGTCCAATCTATGATTCTAGTTAGATGCGTAGCTAGGTAATAATTTTTAAAATTTGGAAAACCCATACCTCCATTTTGTTTATTTATAGTAAGTAAGTTCAAACTGATTCTTGGTTTTTTGGAGGCCCAAACACTCGGGTCCCCAAACACTTTTTAGGACAATAACTTGCATATAAGCCTTTATAATTAGCACTTTAGATTTTGAACGTTCGAGTCCATTGTATTTAATAGGGTTCTAAAGTTCACACGAACATTTTGTCTGTTCGCAGGTTCTGGTGCGAACCGAACAGGGGGGTGTTCGGCTCATCCCTGTCCCTTATGCATCTGTTAATTGGTGTGAAACAACAATCTCTGAATTCTTATGTAATAGAATGGAAACTCCTTTAGATTTGGATGTGGGGTTAGTTGCGTGAAAGGTTTGTGGATAGTGTTTGTCATGTAGTTTGGGGATGTTACCTGTTTTGAAGTGAGCCTCCTGGAGAAATACCACCGCAGGCTTAGCTTTATGTAGTTCACGAAGTAGCGATACTCTTTTCTCTGGTATATTCAAGCCCCTGACATTGTGGGATATCACAAAAGAATGGTTATTTATCGATGTATATGACATTTTGATAGATCAGAGATTATGATCTATTTACTTAAGAGACAACCGTGAATATCCTACTGTCAAATTAAAGGTCTGTGTTTAAGATAAAATAAAATATATGTAAAAATGGAAAGAGGAAGGAAGGGAAAAAGGTGAGAAAAAGTAGGAGAAAGTTTTAGTAAAAGGTAAAGGTAAGAAAAAGAAAAAGTTAAGTTATAGTTACTCTCCAGATGAGTTTTACTTGCAATGAGAAGTAGTAAACACGTCTCAAGGTGTTATCCTAAGGAGAAAAATATAGTGGGTGTTTGTTGGTAATGCCAACCCACATCCACTGGTGGGAGCAATGGGAGTTAGTCACTGTAGGGGATCAGGGGTAGTTATACCTTAAAACCTGATCAAGTAACTTGGTGCAAGTACAATAGTGAGTGTGAACTCCCGTGACTCATCTTAAAGCATATAAAAATAAAATGAGTCATGTACCCCTTCCAGCCTTTGAGGCGATAACATGAGTTTGGTATAAAATTTTAACAGTGTAAACAATGTGGAGCAGCGGTGCATAGCAACAATCATGCACCAGTTTTCCATTAAACTTATATTAAGGACATCCAGGCGCCCTCCAACTTAGTTAAACCTTGTAAAATCGGGAATGTGTCTATACCTCGGAACTGAGTGTAATAACAATGGTTATGTAACATCTACGAGTAGTTATGCCGTCATATTCGCCCTTCCGGGTCGACCGACTAGGTCCCACCTACAGAAACGACATATTTAGCATCAGAAGATATCTATCATCTCGCTCCTAGATCCATCATAATTGTTGACAGTCTAGTGGGGGTTACAAGTCTGGCGGGGGAGCATCTTCCCGACCGTCTCATAACTGATCTGGACCATATAGAATCCACTTCTCCACCTGAGAATTTTATGTGCACAGTTTGAGTTTCTTAGTAAATTCTAGACATGCAGTTGCCCTTTCCCATAAATCTATCTCTTTCATTAGGAGCTCATGCATTGTATTCAAACTGGCATATATTTTAAATTAATTAAAATAAACAGAGAACGCTGAGCAGTGGGCATACATAACTGGAAACTCAAGTCAATATACATCCAACTTTGCTGTTTTAAGACTCTATGACCTGTGAAGAGAGAATGTTTTCCCTTCTCTAATGCCATTTCAACTTTTTGCCATGAGGTATCACCCTTGTATCAAAAATCTTAAGCAGAAGCAATGTTATACTTTAAGATGACAGTTTGTTCTAGTTGCTGAAGGAAATTGAGAGAAAAAAGAGAGAGGAGAAAAAAGAGAGAGAAGAAAAAACAAGAACAAATCTTTTCCATCATTCTCTCTACATAATCATGTCTTGTAATCAAACCAATAAAAGAAAAAGAAAAAAAGCAGTTATGTTCAGCCAAAACCTTTCATGATAGCATATTTCAAACCTTGCCATATATTTTGTGATTGGATATGCCGTAGGTTTCTTTGCCTGTAAAAGGCTTAAATAATGCCATCCCAGTTTCCTCCAGGAGATGTCAATCCTGAACAAGAAATTTTATATGGAAAACGCCAACGATATGGTATGCCTTTATCTTTCAATGCAGTGATCATAGGCCGCATGGCTCGTCTGTTCTGCAGTGTTATGTGAGATAGATCCTGGAACAGGGTCACAGCATGTGCTTCAAAAAGGATCCTTTCATTGCGCCTGGCCTTGTTCAATATCACCTCCTTTAGTGGGAAATTTTGTAAACAGCAAACTATATCCCTTGGTGGAGCTGCATCTGAGGGACGGGGTGCAAGGGCCCTGTGCGCCCGGACAAATTCAATGTCAGTGTCCTTAGGGCGATCGAGCAGGTCATTAAAGACTGCTTGGAGTGTTGGTTTGATTTGTGCAGCTTCTATATGTTCGGGTATTCCTCTCACTCTAATGTTCGCCCTGCGTCCTCTGTTATCTAAATCTTCTAAATGTCTATTAATAAGAATTAAATGCGTGGCATGGGATGAGACTGTGGATGTCAGCTTCTCCACCACTCTGTCTCTTTTGGCTTCTGCTCTCTCAGTATGGGATAAGCGGTCTGATAGTGCCATAAAGTCTGCTCTTAGGTCAGTGATGGCTGAGGAGAATGTACTTTTAATGTCTGTTGCAAATTTTGCCATCTCAGAGAAGCGCAGTGGGTGGTCAGAGTGGTCTGTGTCTCTTATCATGTCCTCTGAAGCCAACATTGAGTCCTCACTGTGTGCAGCCTCATGCTCCAGCAGCGCCATCTTGGCAGCAGCACGTCCCCTTGTCCTCAGAGCTTGTGTCTCAAATATCTCCGGTTTTTCTGCGGGATCTGGGGGTAGATTGTGACCTGTTTTGTCGGTTGCTAGTGGGCACGTTGTTTCGTCTGCCCATCGCCGATTTTATCAAGGCTGGAAGGGGTTTTTGAGCCACGGAGGTGCAGAGCTCAGCTAGTCTGCTGCCATTCCCTTCAAGCTCCAGGCCACGCTCCAGGGCTTATAGTCGAGTATATACGGTAATTAACTGTTTGGTGCTAAAATGCCCATACATTGGGATTAGTAATGAGATTGGGGGAAACTCTGTAACAATAATTTAAATGAGGAAGGGGTACAGCCCAGTTACAAACATGTGGATTCTGTCTGAGATAACTTTGGTTCAGTAGCTTCTTCCTTGAATATTAGCATTACATCCCTCAGGGCTCAAAATCCATCCATACTAAAGTATTTGACTTGCTCAGCCAATTCCTTTTCAGTTCTCATTTTTTACCTTTCCTAATCAAAGAGCTACTTAAAAGTTAAATTGTGGCCAAAGAGATACAAATCTTTCATAGTTTCCATTTTGTCCAAGGATTCAGATGGACAAAAACTGAGGGCCAAATGCAAAATAGATTTCTCATCTGGGGTTAACGTATACATGGTAAAATTAATGATGTTTAGTGTTGTTTCTGGGGTAAAGTGACTGGAAGGGGGGTACGCATTACATACTGTATGAATTTATGCTGATCTGTCCCTTTGACTCTGGGGGGTTGCCTTGCTCTAAAAAATCAGATGGAGTGACAAAAGAATTGTGTGAATCCTGTTGGGTCAACCCATCGTAAGATATACCATTACCATGTGAGGAACAAGAACCTGTGAATTGAACTGCTGATTGATATCAGGGAACTTTTTAGAAATATGGGAGCCAGCAGTATTCCCACCACCATATGCACTTCTGTGGATGCTCTTCCTCCTAGATTTGGGTCTATTTAGTTTATGTTGGCTGAATTGAAGTATCCTTCTTTTTACTGGCTCCTCTGAGGGAGTGGCCCTTACCTCTGTGGCTGTGTTGTGCAACTGATGTTCCAACAACTAGTAAAATAGGTCAGTACCCTGTATGTTTTATAGACAGGCTATTGATTCTATGTGCATTGACAATGGGGTTATACATATTCTCCATATTCATATTTTGTATATAGGAGGTTTTTCTGTCTGCCATGCCTGTCAACAGCTGGTCTGCTCTCACATCCATCCCCGGGATGGGCTCTGCCTGAGGTTTGGGGTATATATTTTTTATGTGGTTCCATGTTGGTCCACTATGGGTATGCCCTGATGCTCAGCCTGGTGTTTGCTTAACATTATGTTGATTGTTAATTATGAATTATTTTTATTCATTCAGAGAAAATTCACATCTTCCCCTCTGCCTCCTGAAGTAACGGCTTACACTATGAAAAATGTAGAGGACACTGTTCTATCTGGGTCTGTTTTCCTGTAGCGTGCTATGCTATTTCTGAAGATTTTGGATCTGTATTTGCCTAATTACATTTGTCAAGAGAAACACTCTCCACAACATGAGGGGACGTATCATGTATTTTAATGATGTATGCTGATGTATGAGAATTTTAATAATGATGACTATGATGTAATAAAATGTTTTTTTTTTTTTTTTTACCTTCTAAACTGTTCTAAACCCTTTAAAAAAATGTTTCTATTTCAGGTGTGGTATTTGGAGGTTTTCATAAATTTTCATTTTTTTTATGTTTTTTGTTTATTTAACAGGGTGCACCTAAAAAAACTAACATTGTATTGCTCTCATTTTTGCATCCTTCTATCATCATAGATAAAGTTAAAATTAGGCATACACCAGTTGTCTATCATCCCTAAATTAAATTGTTCTTCTGTTGGACAATTTTCCACTGTTTACAATATCTTCATTCTTGTGGTAAATTTGGGCCTAGTCTTGCTCATTGTAATTGTCTTCTTGCTTGCTAACTTTTTACTTCTGTATCAACTGCAACCTCTTAATTCATGTCATAAAACACCTGACTGTGGGGGCTCAACACCACCCACCCCCTCTTTCACCAACCTTCACCCTGTTATCAGTGGCGGTGCGTCCATAGAGGGCGCTGGAGCGCCGCCCCCTCTCGCTCCCGCACCGCCACTGAAAGACAATACATAGATTCATGCATTGCATGAATCTATGTATTGTCACCGCTGGCGCGCTGCCCACTATTCATATGGCCGGCCTCCTGGTGAGTGCCGGCCATATGAATTAGAGCGGCGGCCGGCGGTGGGTGTGTTCTGGAAGTGTCTATCAGAGCCAGCGGCTCTGATAGGCTTTCCGAATACAGCTCTCACGCTGTATTCGGCTTCCAAAAACTCCTCCCAGGTACGCACGGGGGTGCGTTCCTTGGAGAAGACTGTGGAGGTTTCAGCCAATCAGGTTCACCGGATCTGGTTACCGGTAACCTGATTGGCTGAAGCGACATCGAGGGCGGGAGAACACGTCGAGGATGGCGCGGACCGAGGAAGGTAAGTGCAGGGCTGGGCGGGGGACAGGCTGCATTTGGGGGGAACTGGCTGTATATGGGCGACAAACTGGCTGCATTTAAGGGGAACTGGCTGTATATGGGGGACAAACTGGCTGAATATGGGGGGAACTGGCTGTATATGGGGGACACGCTGGCTGCATTTGGGGGGAACTGGCTGCATTTGGGGGGAACTGGCTGTATATGGGGGACGAACTGGCTGCATTTGGGGGGAACTGGCTGTATATGGGGGACAAACTGGCTGAATATGGGGGCACACTGGCTGTATATGGGGGCACACTGGCTATATATATGGGGACAAACTGGCTGTATATGGGGGCACACTGGCTGTATATGGGGGCACACTGGCTGTATATGGGGGCACACTGGCTATATATATGGGGACAAACTGGCTGTATATGGGGGCACACTGGCTATATATATGGGGACAAACTGGCTGTATATATGGGGGACAAACTGGCTGTATATGGGGGCACACTGGCTGTATATGGGGGCACACTGGCTATATATATGGGGGCACACTGGCTATATATATGGGGGCACACTGGCTATATATAGGGACAAACTGGCTATATATGGGGACAAACTGGTTGTATATGGGAGCACACTGGCTGTATATGGGGGCACACTGGCTGTATATGGGGGGCACACTGGCTATATATATATGGGGACACACTGGCTGTATATGGGGACAAACTGGCTGTATATGGAAACAAACTGGCTGTATTTGAGGGGGCAAACTGGTGGCGTTTGGGCACAGTGGCTGCGTTTAATGGGCACAGTGGCGGCAATTGATTTTTTTTTTTCAGTTTGTTTGCGCCCCCCCAAAAATTTTGAGCACCAGCCGCCACTGCCTGTTATACAGTCTCCCAGATCTCTTGAATTCTTTGACACTCTCCTTAAATAGGGTGTCAAATTGCTACCTACACCACTAACCTTAGGACATGCCCTGGAGGGTCCAAAACCCCCCTCCCTCCACCTCCCCCCGTTCCTTACCCTTTCTGTTAATGGGTTGTATACAAGTAATTCTTCAACTTACTTTTATACAACATATGACAGTGTATCCCTCCTTTTTGTTTGTTTTTTTGAATGGCCACTTTGCCTGACTCAATCCTTACTTAAATCCATCCACAGACATATTGTACCTGCTTTATGCTTATTACACTTACGTTATTACGTGTACTTTTACTCTGGAATCTATTGTTCCACTCTTTCATATTTTTTGAATAAGTAACTTAATGGTTGGTTGTGTTGTCTCCCCCCACGACACAGTTTGCTCCCAGATGGGGTGTCCAGGGATGTTTGACAATGCGTCATACTTTACAATCAACATCTGGAATTGCTCACATAGTACACATGCATTGGTTATTTTTGCTTTGTCATTAAGGCTGGGTTCACACCATTGCGAATTGTATGTGGGTTCCCGGCATCCAATTTGCAATAGCAGGAGAATTTGACCAGCTCTCTATGGAGCCGGTTCACATATCTGTGCTGCGGCTCTGGTGCGAATTTGCACAGGAGCCCTCTGCGTCTTTTGGTCTGTTTAAGGTCTGAATTCAGCCCAAAATTCGAGCTGAAATCGGACCTAAAACGGTAAACCAGGACGCACCGGACCCCTGCTGGGAGCCGCATGCGACAATAGTGTGAACCTAGCCTCATACTTTATTGCTAAACTCTTTACTAGATCCTATTGTATAACCAATATTGTTCTTTATATTATTGTTCTCTCTGATAAGCTTCAATAAAAATATTGCAGATGACACTAAGCTATGCAGTTGAATAACGTCCTTACAGGATGTCTCCAATTTACAAGCCAACCTCAATGCTCTGTCTAATTGGGCGATTATGGGGCAGATGAGGTTTAATGTTAATAAATATAAAATTATGCACTTGGGGGCTAAGAATATGAATGCATCATACATACTAGGGGGAGTACAACTGGGGGAATCCATAGTGGAGAAGGATCTGCGGGTTTTGGTGGATCATAAGCTCAATAATGGCATGCAATGCCAAGCTGTGGTTTCCAAAGTGAGCAAAGTCCTTTCTTGTATTAAGAGAGGGGTGGACTCCAGAGAGAGAGATATCATTTTACCCCTGTACAAATCATTAGTAAGACCTCATCTGGAATATGCAGTTCAGTTTTGGGCACCAGTTCTCAAAAAGGATATCGGGGAACTGGAGAAAGTGCGGAGAAGGGCAACCAAACTGACAAGAGGCATGGAGGAGCTCAGCTATGAGGAAAGATTAGAGGAACTGAATTTATTGTCTTGAGAAGAGGAGATTAAGGGGGGATATGATCAACATGTATAAATATATAAGGGGTCCATATAGTGAATTTGGTGTTGAGTTATTCACTTTACGGTCAATACAGAGGACACGGGGGCACTTTTTACGTCTAGAGGAAAAGAGATTTCATCTCCAAATATGGAAAGGTTTCTTCACAGTAAGAGCTGTGAAAATGTGGAATAGATTCCCTCCAGAGGTGGTTCTGGCCAGCTCAGTAGATTGCTTTAAGAAAGGTCTGGATACTTTCCTAGATGTACATAATATAACTGGGTACTAACATTTATAGGTAAAATTGATCCAGGGAAAATCCGATTGCCTCTCGGGGGATCAAGAAGGATGTTTTTTTCCCCTGCTGTAGCAAATTGGATCATGCTCTGCTGGTTTTTTTTTGCCTTCCTCTAGATCAACTGTGGGTATAGAATTGGGTATGTGGGATTGTACGATATTTTTCTATTTTATTTATTTATTTATTTTATGGTTGAACTAGATGGACTTGTGTCTTTTTTCAACCTGACTAATTATATAACTATGTAACTATATGCCTGTACTCTTTTTTCCCTCTATTAAATCTCAGTAAATTCTCCCTCATGTCATGTTTCCTTTTTCTTAAATAGAGTTTTATAGAAATAGGCCAGTGGCAGGGCAGTTTGCATTAGCATGAAGAAGTCATAGCCAACTACCAGCCAACTATTTTTTTTTATTATTTGATGAAGAGCAGGTGTCTATGACAAACATTCATGAAAAGGGCCCTTTTCTTAAATGAAATAAATCAGATTGAGAATCTGCTGCTTTGAAGTTGTCCATTACAATTTTCGGAGAAAAATTTTCTGGAACACTACATACCATTTAAAGCGGTCGTAAACCGCGGACGTTGCAAAAAATGGCAATAATGTGCTAGTATGCACTTTCATCTTGGAACAAAGCCCTCCAGCGCTGTAATGTCACCGCTGAGAGGGCTGACATGTTCCCCCTGTCTTTCTTCTGGATTTGCAGGCTATGTTATTGGCTGGAGACGCGATGATGCACGCGGGAGCCCTCGGTTCCGGCATGAAGCTCTAAAGTTCCGGCAAGGTATGCCGGACCTTCAGAGCGCATGCGCCGGTGATGTCACTGGCTGCATGCAGGGTGAATATCTCCTAAAGGGTGCATGCTTAGAAGATATTCATTTTACCTACAGATAAGCCTTATTAGAGGCTTACCTCCAGGTAAAAATGACCAGGCAGGGTTTGCAACCACTTTAAAATAAAAACACCTTGCCTTACTCTTTTTTCTTAGTAAATTTCAGTCAGTTCTCTCTCATGTCATGCTGCTGACTAATTTTTTACAGCTGAACCATCTAAGGTCTCCTTATTCTTATTAAGAGAGAGGCAGGACAGTTTTGCATCAGTGAGAACAAGGACACTCATAGTCAACCTCTGGCCAACTTCTATTTTAAATTTTTGATGAAAAAGGGTGTGTCATAGTTACATAGTTACATAGTTGACGAGGTTGAAAAAAGACTCAAGTCCATCAAGTCCAACCTGTGTGCATGTTTTTATGTCAGTATTGCATTGTATATCCCTGTATGATGTGCTTATCTAGTAGTTTTTTTTAAAATTATCGATGCTCCCCGCTGAAACCACCGCATGTGGAAGAGAATTCCACATCCTTACCGCTCTTACAGTAAAGAACCCTCTACGCAGTTTAAGGTTAAACTGCTTCTCTTCTAATTTTAGTGAATGGCTGCGTGTCTTTTTAAATTCCCTTTCACTGAAGAAGAGTTTTACCTCTATTGTGGGGTCACCAGTACTGTATTTGTACATTGAAATCATATCCCCTCTCAAGCGTCTCCTCTCCAGAGAGAATAAGATCAATGCTCGCAGTCTTTCCCCGTAGCTGAGATCCTCCAGTTCCTTAATTAGCGTTGTTGCCCTTCTCTGGACTCCCTCCAGTTCCAGAACATCCTTCCTGAGGACTGGTGCCCAGAACTGGAAAGCATACTCCAGGTGCAGCCGGACCAGAGTCTTGTAGAGTGGGAGAATTATCGTTTTATCTCTGGAGTGAATCCCCTTTTTAATGCATGACAATATTCTGCTTGCTTTGCTTTCAGAAGCTTGGCATTGCATGCCATTGCTGAGCCTATCATCTACTAGGACCCCCAGGTCCTTTTCTATTCTTGATTCCCCCAGAGGTTCACCCCCTAGTGAGTAGATTGCATTCATGTTTTTGTCACCCATATGCATTATTTTACATTTTTCTACATTGAACCTCATTTGCCATGTAGTTGCCTACCCCATTCATTTGTTCAGAATTTGTTTCATGTATTTGTGTCAATGACAAAAATACATGAAAATTACTTTTTTCTTAAATTTAACAAGTTAGATTGGGATTCTGCTGCTTTATATAACCCAAACTAATGATTAAAGAAACCGATATATTCCACAGCCCATAAATGTGTTGCCAGTATACTATTTTACTAAATCTGTCCATGAAAATCGCACTTTTCTGGAACACCACATGCAACTTTAACCTCCCTGGCGGTATTCCCGAGTCTGGCTCTGGGTGAATTCTCAGTACCAAAAGCGGTAACCCCTGAGCCACACTCGGGATCCATGTACAGCATACTTACCTTGTCCTCTGGATCCTGCGATGTCTCCCCGCTGTGATCTGCGAGCCGCCGTGTCTCGCTCGAGTCACAGTGACGAGCTCCGTTCCCTGCAAGCGTTGCGGCACACGGGGACTGAGTTCGGCGCCAAATTCAAAAAGTAAAAAAACACAGTATAGATACAGTACACTGTAATCTTACAGATTACAGTACTGTATAAAATAATTACACACCCCCTTTGTCCCTAGTGGTCTGCCCAGTGTCCTGCATGCAGTTTTATATTATAAATACTGTTCTTTCTGCCTGGAAACTGGAGATTGTCCATAGCAACCAAAAAGTGTCCCTTTATGTCAAAAGTGCTTTTAGACCGGCTAGAAAACAGCGATAATAAATTAGAATCACTTGCAGAATTGAGCAATAGTGATTTGTGGGGAAATTCGTCATCAAACACTAAATCTAATGACAGCGGCAACTTCAACTGAGCAAATTTCTGTGTTTTTGATTTGATTACATTATTGAATAATTTTTATTATTTTTATATTACTATTTCTTATAATTATTTATAGTTATTTATTATATTATAATTTATGATTTTGTGTTTCAAACTTTATCATACCCGGGATGTCTACTAGACTCTTGTTTGGACAGATTTAAGTGAGTTATTTCCAAGAATAAAAATACAATACAATATAAAACGTTAAAATTTCCATGCAAAACATTGTACCACTTTCAGCATCAAAAATCTTACATAATCATACCGCCAGGGAGGTTAAGGTATCCCCCAAGCATGTTACAGAATTTGTATATGTTCCCCTCGAAGCCCTATTAAAAAACACTCTCCTGCTTTATGAAACACACATTTTGGGAGGGGATTTGTTCATGTATCCTGAATTTTGGTGTCCAACATCTTATGTATTTTCTAGACATTACGTTTTCTTATTAGCCCTAAAAATGGTCAAAATTCAACAACACAATTCCCCCTTTATATACCTAAACAGGATGTGCCTCTAAGTTCAGGGTTACCAAATTTCGAACAAGATGTGCTGAACTGTTGGTGAATCTGGGCATATTCGTCCATCAATATTGTTAGCCGGCATTCCTAACATCCTCCCCATTTCCTATTTTCATACCATTAAACGTATAGGATCAATGACTAGCAAAAGGCTAGGTGTATTAAGGTTACATTAACAACATTAAAGTTTATCTGCCATTTTGTTCTTACATTGCTATTTTTTGCGCAATCATTCTTTCTTTTTTTTATTTTAACCACTTGACCTCCGGAAGATTTACCCCCCTTCATGACCAGGCACTGCGTTACTTAAACTGACAATTGTGCGGCCGTAAAACGCTATACACAAATAAATTGATGTAATTTTTTTCCCCACAAATAGAGCTTTCTTTTGGTGTTATTTGATCACCACTGATTTTTTTTTTGCGCTATAAACAGAGAAAGACCGACAAATAAAATAAAAATATATATATATATATATATATATTTTACTTTATGCTATATAACATATTCAATAAAACAAAAATCTAATTTCTTCATAAATTTAGACCAATATGTATTTTACTACATGTTTTTGTTAAAAAAAAAATCCCAATAAGTGTATATTGATTAGTTTACACCAGGGTTTCTCAACTCCAGTCCTCAAGGAGCCCCAACAGTTCATGTTTTCAGACTTTCCATTATTTTGCACAGGTGATTTGATCAGTTTCACTGCCTTAGTAATTACCACAGCCGTTTCAACTGAGGGAAATCCTGAAAACATGACCTGTTGGGGCGCCTTGAGGACTGGAGTTGAGAAACACTGGTTTGCACAAACGTTATAGCATCCAAAACCTATGGGATATATTTATGGATTTTTTTTTTTTATACTAGTAGTGGCAGCGATCAGTGACTTATAGCGGGACTGCAATATTGCGGCGGCCAATCAGACACTAACTGACACTTTACACTTTGTGGGAACCAGTGACACTAATACAGTGATCAGTGCTAAAAATATCCACTACTAATGACACTGGCTGGGAAGGAGTTAAACATTTACGGCGATAGAATGGTTAACTGGGTGCCTAGCCAGTGTTTTTGTGTACTGTATGTTCTGCTTTTACTAGGGGAAGAGATGGATTCTAGTCCATGCTTTGCAGGAATACAGAATCCATCCCTTTCCCCCTGTCAGAAAGGAGATCTGCCTTGTGTACACCATCAGCAGGTGCCGGTGGACTTTGAGTGCCGGACACCCATAGATCAGCTTCTGCTGTGACTAATCCAAGCAGAAGCTGCCCACTGGCCTCGCGCACGTGCGCCCCCCCTGCAGGTGGAAGTGCAGGATCACGTATATATACATGATCCGGTGCAGAGCTGCCACCCTGTAGCAGTAAAACTGCTGTAGGGTAGTCAGTAAGTGGTTAGAAACACTTATTCATGTTGAAAGTAAAGACAGTCGCGTTAACTTACTGAAGATTTGGGGAATATTAACGTCATTTATTCAGTCACGTGCAGTTTATACAATTAAACAGGTAGTTGCTTTTCACATTATTATGTTTTTCACAGAATTTTTTGGGCAAATGAACCTATATGAATCAAAATATCCTTCACCCTTCTATCAGTATCGGTTTGACGTAGGCATGTGCATTTTGTTTCGTTCCGAATCGAAATTCAGACGAATTTTCATTATTCGGACGTTTGGATGCATCCAAATGAACGAATTACAATGCTAACGAATTCAACCAAATCCGAAATAACGTTTTGAATCGAAAAACCACAGACGAAATTCGAATCAAATTCGAAAAAAATTTGACTCGAATTCGAAAAAAATTCTAGTCGAATCGAATTTGAAAACAATTAGAATAGAATCGAAAATATTGGAAAGAATCGAATAGAAAAACAATAGAACAGAATAGAATAAAATACAATATATATATATTATATTTTATTCTATTCTGTTCTATTTTTTTTCTAGTCTATTTTCTATTTCTATTCTAATCTTTTCTAATTGGAATTCGAAAAATCAGTCGCATTCGAAAATATTTCAACCAAATTCGAAAATATTTCTACCGGATTCGATAATATTTAATCCGCATTCGTTAATATTTCAACCAAATTCGATAATATTTCAAACGGATTCGAAATTATTCCAACCGAATAGAAAAGACTATGTTCCGACATTCGAATTCCGTATAGAATGAATTCAAATTCCAATTAGAAAAGATTAGAATAGAAATAGAAAATAGACTAGAAATAGACTAGACTAGGGAAATGGCTGCTAGTAGTTTGCAGGAGACCTGCAAAAAAAAATAATGAAATAGATGCTTATAGTCTGCAGATCTGATGAGAAAATGAAATAGATACTAATAGTCTGCAGGAGATCTGCAAAAAAAAATGATATAGATGCTAATAGTCTGCAGGAGATCGGATGGAAATAAATAGTAATCGGTAAAAAAAAAAATGAAATAGATGCTATTTATTTCCATCAGATCATTTTTTTTTTTTTTTTTTTTGCAGATTGCTATTTATTTCCATCCGATCTCCTGCAGACTATTAGCATTTATATAATTTTTTTTGCAGATATCCGTCATTTTCTCATCAGATCTGCAGACTATAAGCATCTATTTCATTTATTTTTTTTGCAGGTCTCCTGCAAACCATTAGCAGCCATTTCCCTAGTCTAGTCTATTTCTAGTCTATTTTCTATTTCTATTCTAACTTTTTCTAATTGGAATTTGAATTCATTCTATACGAAATTCGAATGTCAGAACATGGTTTATTATAATCTTTTCTATTCGGTTGGAATAATTTCGAATGCGGTTGAAATATTATCGAATATGGTTGAAATCTTTTCGAATTTGGTTGAAATATTTTCGAATGTGACCGATTTTTCAAATTCCAATTAGAAAAGATTAGAATAGAAATAGAAAATAGACTAGAAAAACAATAGAACAACAGAATAGAATATAGATACTATCTATTTCATTTAAAAAAAAAAATTGCAGATTACTTTTTTTTTCGGATGAGACCTGCAAAAAAAAAAAAATGAAATAGATGTTAATATACTGCAGGAGATCTTATGGAAATAAATAGTAATCTGCAAAAAATCCGATTGAAATATTATCGAATCCGGTTGAAATATTATCGAATCCCGTTGAAATTTTTTCGAATTCGGTTGAAATATTTTCTAATCCGATATCTCTCCTATGTTCAGATGTGAAGATACTGGCTAAGGTACTGGCAACAAGACTCAACAGGATAGTCGCAAAATTGGTGCACTCGGACCAGACTGGATTTATCCCAGATAGATCTACAAGTATTAATATAAGAAGGACATATTTAAACATCCAATTGCCAATAGAGAATGAAGGGACAAGAGCCATTCTGTCCTTAGACGCAGCCAAGGCGTTTGACAGCCTAGAGTGGCACTTTTTGTGGAAGGTACTCGCTGAGTTCCAGTTTGGTCCGAGATTTATCCAATGGGTTAAAACACTGTATGAGGGTCCAAGAGCAAAAATAAGAATAAATGGAGAGTGTTCAGAGTGGTTCCAGTTGGCAAGAGGGACAAGACAGGGGTGCCCGCTGTCGCCCCTGCTGTTCGCCCTCGCAGTGGAACCGCTGGCTATAGCAATAAGGGCATCCCCAGAGATACATGGATTTAAGAGAAAACTTGGGGAAGAAAAAATTGCCATGTATGCAGACGACATCTTGCTCTTTCTGGGAGATATACAGACCTCACTGGATACAGCAATGGGGATAATTGGAGAATATGGGAAAATCTCAGGCCTGAGGATTAATTGGGAAAAATCGTCGCTTTTGCCGATAGACCCAATAACACAGCAGATAACCCAAGTTAAGGTTGTGAGTCAGGTGAGGTACTTGGGAATAAACGTAACAAAAGAACCAGGACATTACATAGCTAATAACCTAGTACCACTGATGACAAGGTTGAAATAGAAGTGTCGCGTGTGGAATAGACTCCCACTTTCGGTAGTTGGACGTTGCAACCTTGTTAAAATGGTTTGGATGCCTCAGATCCTATATATAATGCATAACTCCCCAGTATGGATTCCAAAATACTGGTTCAAAAGAATAGACAGTATATTCAGGGAACTGATATGGAGAAATGGAGCAGTGAGAGTCCGTCTTTGCACCCTACAGCAACCTAGAGAAAGGGGGGGACTGGCATTGCCTAACCCAAGACATTATTTTCTAGCTGCACAAATGCAGCATATGAGGGGAAGTAACCTACCGGGGAGTAAGGAAGGGGGAAAGAGTCTACTACTGAATGACACAGGTCATGACACAGAGGTAGAGGCAGTGGAGGCTGACTCTTTCTGCTCCAGATGTCCAACAGAAAAACTAATAGTAAAATGTTGGAAGACGGTCAAGGAGATATTGGGTTACAGAGGATTCTCAGAATTCTCCCCCATCTGGGACAACCTAGAAGAGCTTAAAAAGATGGGAAAAGTTGAGGAATGGGATATATGTGGAGTGCATCTCCTGACACAGATTTTTAAAGAGGGAAGAATAAAAACATTCCAAGAGCTAAGAGAGGAGTACCCAATCCCCAATAAATCATTTTATAGATACCTACAGGTAAGACATGCTTTGAATGCACAATTCGGGCAGGTAATACCAGTATGGAACGAAATGACCCAACTCAGGAGGCTAGTAAACGCGGATTTAGCTAGAGGGACGATATCGGAGATGTATAAATGTATAAGTGAGGTAGATCAAGAAGAGAGACTGGAAAACAAGGGAAAATGGGAAAGAGACCTGGGCCCAATAACACAAGACCAGTGGAAAAGGATACTAGAGGCAGGGTCGAGAGTTACACTTTGCCCCTCCCAAATGGCCTCACAATTATACTTAGTACATAGAGCATATTATACACCTCAAAGAATGTACCAGCTTGGTGGTAGGAAAGATGCAAAATGCCAGAGATGTAGAAGAGAGGAGGGAGACTTAGTGCACATGATGTGGAGATGTCCCAAACTGTACTGGTACTGGAAAGAGATAATAGATAGAATAAACTTTGTATTTGGGACATCTTTCCAACCAGAAGCTAAATTATGTGTGCTAGGATTGATAGAAGACAGGGGAATACCAGTAGACACACAAACGGCAATATTAAGGTGCTTGTTCCAAGGTAGGAAGCTTATAGCGCAAAGGTGGCAAGCAAAAGACCCCCCAACAGGGACAGAATGGAGGAAAGTAATAGATAATACTATCAGAAAAGAAGAATTTATATATGATAAGAGGGGAAATAGGAAGAAATTTATGAACATATGGAAACACTGGCTAGAGGTGGAGGCACAGTAGAGAGTGTGGGGCAGAATGTGGGGAGGGAGGGAGGGGGAGAGGAGAGGGGGGGTGGGAGGAGGGTACGAATCTAACTAAACAAAATTTATTAATTAACGAATTAAAACTAAACAAAACAAAACAATTTTTTTCCTTTTGCACATGTCTAGTCTGAAGGCTTACTGCTCCCTGCACTGTACATTGCAGAGAGACTGCAGAGAGGCTGAATATGAGAACAGCTGACTACACTGGCCTGGGTCTGTATTTTTTTTTTCTTTTTAATATAAATTTTCTTAAAATTTTCTAACTTAAACCAAAATACTGTATATATGAAAAATATGGAAACGTATATGCCTCTGGACACCCTGTAGATATCTTTTCAAAATTGCAATGCTACTTACTGCATCATAACATAACCTTAAGCCCAGTACACACGGTCGGACTTCCATCGGACTTTTCCGTGGATTTTTGTCTGAACTGAGTTGGTCGGGAACACCCATAGCTTACACACCACAGGACTTTTCTGCAAACTTTCCCAAAACTTTTTCCAACATCGCGTGTTTTTTCTGCTCTTTTCTGCTCTTCACCGCCACCCTTTGGTCAACTTCTGCTATTGTTGGTTGATTTTAACATGATTTGTTTTGTCCATCGGACAAAAGTCCCGATGGTTTTCTGTACACATGGTCGGACTTTGCTCCATCGGACTTTTGTTGGGCAAAAGTTTGTCCGTTTGCAGACCCAATTTTTGTCCGATGAAAACCAAAACCGAACGAAAAAAAGTTTGTCCGATGGAGCGTACACACACGGTCGGATTGTTGGTCCAACTTGCTCAAAATGAAGTTTGTTGGCCAAAAGTCCGATGGTTTTCTGTACTCACGGTCAGACTTTGCTCCATCGGACTTTTGTTGGGCAAAAGTTTGTCCGTTTGCAGACCCAACTTTTGTCCGATGAAAACCAAAACCAAACGAAAAAAAGTTTGTCCGATGGAGTGTACACACGGTCGGATTGTTGGTCCAACTTGCTCAAAATGAAGTTTGTTGGCCAAAAGCCTGACTGTGTGTACGGGGGCTTTAGGCACCCACATATACAGAAATGTCAGTTTCTTTTATCTGAATATATATCTGTAAGATAATGCAAGCATGTTAGGAAAAATTTACTTTGAACTTGGATTTACTAATCTTGCTCAATGTGTTTGTGAATTCTCCTTAATTTTCCATTTTATGTAAAGTACAATTACCCACTTACCTTGTAATGCAACAGGCGACACAGGATTAATAAACATGGTGTATGCCTCCTTGTTTCATTAAAATACTGAATACAAACGCTTACACATTTATATAAGAAATGTTACAGTGCAAACATATGTAAAGACAAGCTGTAAAGGTCTATTGGGACTCCTGATAATTTCTTGAGTGTTTGATAATTTAGAATCTATTGAGAGCCACAAGGATTTAATAATAATAAAAATATATATATATATGTATATGTATATGTATATGTATATGCATATATATATGTATATGTATATATGTATATATGTATATATTGGATAAGAGGTGTGTTAAAAAAGGCCTAATGTAACACACACTTAGCGCCAGTTCAAACCAGCAGTATACAGCAGTAGCACATAAAAATGAAAATAATAAAATATTTTTCTCAAAATATTCTAAAATACTAAGCTGCTGTTTAAAATAGAAAAATAAATGAAAATGAGGTAAACAATAAACCAAGTAGTAAGCTTGGTTATTAAAATTACACCAAACAGCGCTAAAATTTACAAAACTCAAATAAGACTCGTGGTCAAAACCACTAGTAAAGTCCAAGACGTAGATATGTGGCAAAGTCAGTCCAGAAAAAAATTAGTGAGTAACAGCAATTGTCCATGTGAACACCTTCCTCCACCAGAGACATGTATTGCAATCCACCACGTGATGTAACTTTCCCCTTAGGGGTTCACACTCACCAGAAACACATAATAAATATGCCTTGTATGTAAAGTGGATACATCCGTTAATCTGTTATGGCTTGTCACTTCTTATCAAGGGTCACCAGAATGAAAATAGGCTCCACAGCAGGTCATAAAATAACAGAGAAATAACAGCAAATAGCGTAATCCTGTTTAATTAAAAGAACTGATTCCCATACATTTAGGAGACCCCTTTAACTAGCTACGTACAGTAATGCAGAATATAACAAGCATTGAGTGGCCCCAGAGGGCGCTATCACCGTATATGGCCGTCACTCGGAGCGTGTGTGTATCCTGCAGACACTTCCGATTCAGGAGATGGGCGGTGGAGCGCAACGATGGAGCGCACTCGTCACTTCCGGGTCGCGTGTTGTCGTAGTTACGCCCTGACGCGTTTCGTCATCTGACTTCGACAGAGGGCGTAACGTAACGACACACACGAGATCCTTAAATTACCATGCTCATAGAGTGACCGCCAATCAGCGTACCTGGCAACAGATGACAGGTGCTAGATGCTGCTGCCTCATAGGACGCTGACGGCGCCCTCATACAGTTTGAAGCACGGATGTAAACATTACAATATAATTCAATGGTAATGATAAATTAAAGATAAAAACAGGTATATAATTGCTATGAATTGATAAACCACATAAAAGGGATATAATGATAAAGAATATGTGCAATTAATCGATAAACTATTATGGCCATGCAACACAACCATACACATTATAGGGGATCATAACATAATCTCCCCCACAGAGAGAACTTGAAGGTGAACAATAATGTGGTGCATACTTTATCCCTTGTGGACAAACAGTACATTATATTTGTGAATATATCATATTTTTTGTATGTTGTATAGCCAACAATGCAAATGATATGGACTGGAAAACGCACATCTGAACAGTCCTATCACCAACATGTAGCTCATAGACTATTTGTAACCAATAGTGTTTGGTCATAATCTATATACTGATTATATAAAGTGCATAACAGCATAATAATAATAATAAAAACCAATATCATAAGAACAATATCAAAGCTGAATAAATTAATAAATTCAAATATTAAAAGATAAATTCATCTATGAGAGATAAATATCTTAAAAAATATCTAATAAAAAAAATATATATATATAAAGAGTCTAAAAAAAATATATATATATATAGATAGAGTACAATCACCTCAGATAAAACCCACATACCTAAAATGCATGTATATAAAATACAAGAATTATAAGTGTATATGTATATAGAAGACTGCCATCTGAGCATTTAAAATATACGATGCTAAAAACTTTATGTTAATAAAATCTGGAGACACCTCTACGTGTATATAACACAGTGTATGTGTATATCTGTGTATGTGTGTTTTGAACTGTGTATTTTGACAAAACACTAAAAATGTTATATAGTAAAAATATGGATCAGTAATCACTTATAAAACAATTAATATCTAGGTCAACATTCAACCCTTTCGGTGCCAGTGTGTCTACCAGGAAAATCCATTGGGTTTCACGTTTGGAGAGTTCTCGTACAAGATTTGATCCTCTCCAAAAAGGTTTGAGATGATCAATCCCCCAAAATTTTAGTCCTATAGGGTCCTGGTTATGATGGAGTTTAAAATGTAATGACACATTATGGTCTTTAAAACCTAGCTTTATGTTGGCTATATGCTCAGCAATCCGGATTCTCAAAAGTCTTTTAGTACGGCCTATATATATAAAGCCGCATGGACATTGAAGAGCATATACTACATATGCCGTGTTACACGTAATAAATTCTTTTATCCTGAATTCCTTTTGATTTGAGGTGGATGTGAATCTATTTAATGCTCTTATTGGTGTTCTGACCTCTCTGCATGCCCGACACTTTCTACATGAATAAAATCCATCCTGATCCCAGAAGGAGGGGGGTTTAGCCGGGGGGTCAATCACTTTTTTTACAATGTTATCAGCATAATTGAGTGATCTTCTATAGATGAAACCAGGGGTGTTTGGTAATGAGAGATGCAATATTCTGTCCATTAATAAAACATGCCAATGATTGGTGAAGATAGCTTCCACTTCCTTATATTGGGCAATGAAGCCAGACACAAAGCTCCATTCCTGGTTATTGGTGTTGAGAGTCTGTGTTGTTTCTACCAAGAGGTCTGTTCTGGGAACTCGGGCAACTTCTTCAATAATTTGATCAAGAATGTGTTCGTGGTATCCTTTCTCCTCAAATTTTTTCTTAATGATCAGGGACTGTGATTTATAATCAGAGATCTCAGTGCAATTCCTTCTTATTCTAGTCAGTTGGCCCTTGGGAATGTTTTTTTAACCATAGGGGATGGTGGCCACTCTGCATGGGGAGGTAACTATTAGAATCTGTGGGTTTAAAATAAACTGAGGTACCTAGTTTATCTCCACATCTATATATGTTGACATCAAGAAAATGGATTCTGGTTTCACTGATTTCACAGGTGAGTTTAATATGGTTAGTGTTATCATTTAATTCATCCAAAAATGATTGTAGGGATGATAACGAACCGGACCAGACGAAGATGAGGTCGTCTATGTAGCGTTTATAGAGTAAAAGTGCATCTCTTTTGATCGCGAATATGAATTTGTCCTCCCATTCCCCCATAAAGAGGTTAGCGATGCTTGGGGCGAACTTAGCGCCCATCGCTACACCACGTTTTTGTAAATAAAAATTGTCATCAAACCAGAAATAATTGTGCCCCAAGCAAAAATCAAGCGCGTTTCTAAGAAAGATCTTATGGTTGTGTGTGATGTCATCCCTTTGACTCAAAGCCCAATTCAGGGCTAGGAGAGCATCATCATGCTGAATGATCGTATATAAGGAGGAGACGTCTGCCGTTACGAGATAAACTTCCTGTTTCCCTGTTAAATCTATTGTTTCTAGAAGTTGTAATACATTTTTTGTATCTCTTAGATAGGCCTTGGTCATGATGACACTTTTCTGGAGAAACACGTCTAGATACTGTCCAACTCGTGCCGACACAGAACCTATTCCATTCACTATAGGTCTCCCTGGGGGTGAATGAACGTCCTTATGGATTTTCGGGAGAGTGTAGATCGTGGGTATCCTACTGCTGCTAGGGATCAAATATATCCTTTCTTTATCTGTGAGTACCCACTTGGAGTATCCAGATTCAATAAGAATTTTTAGATCTAACTCATATTGTGCAGTAGGATCCCTCTCCAATTTTTTATACGTGTCATCTACAGTCAACATTTCCAATAGTTGTTGGTGATAAAAAGCTTTTGTCATTAAAACAATTCCTCCTCCTTTATCCTCTGGTCGTATCACCAAATCTTTCCGTTTCTCAAGCATTTCGATCCCCTGCTGTATATGGCGTGGGTTCACATCTTTTTTGGGGACCAAGCTTTCCAGATCTCGCAAAACTAAACCCTTGAAGACATCAACCTGTTGGTTAGCAGCATTGAGTGGATTGAAGAGTGATTTATTCCGAAGTCCACTATCCGTTGGCACTGACGATAGACTGGTGGTTGGTTGTAAATTTTTATTCAAAAAATGTTTTTTAATATTCAATTTCCTTACATATCTATGGACATCAATGAAAACGTCAAACTTATTGACTGATCTTCTCAGACCACATTTCAGGCCAAGATGCAGAATATTTAATTCCTTATGCGTTAGTTGAACATCTGTTAAATTAAAGATCCCGCCTATTCCCTGTCTCTCTTTTTTCTTTTTCTGGAGCCTTCTCCCGGCTCTACACCCTCTTGGTCTCCTCTCCTGTGATCTTGATATGGGGTTTGTTCTCTCTCCCACCACGGTGGTTCTCTCCATTGATGATCCCTTTGGTCGGATGTGGGCTGAGACTGCATCGGGGGCCTCCCTCTGCGTGGTGGGTAACCTCGACCCTTTCTCTGCCATCCTCTTCCCCTCCCTAAAAAAGGGCACGGGGATTGAAAACGTTCTCTATCTTCATGTTGTTGAGATGTATCATACCTATTGTAGACAGGTACTTGATATTGGTTATTGTAAGACATATGTTGTTGTGATTTCGCAGGACCACCCCTAGGAGGTCTTTCTCTTCCTTGATAGACTCCGTTCCTTATAGGGGTGGACTGTCCTACTGGGAGATGTGGGGGTATGCTCTCTGTTGACTGCTTGTAGGTATGTCCTGGGTGTTAGATGGTTGTGGTCTATCTGTGATATTATCAACATTTGCCACTTCCATATTTAAATCACTCATAACAGGACCCTTAGTCTGTTGCCATAAATAAATAGCATTAGAGCGAAAATCCCCCATATCCCTGTGGAATTTTTTGGTTTTCTTTCTCTGTGTGTCTTTATCAATTTTTTCAAGTTTCTTTTTAATCCGTGTATTAAAATCGATAATTTGCTGTGAATCTCTAATGGGTTCAAGTTGTGCCTCTAGCTCATTAATTCTTATTTCAAGACGTGTCATTTTTGTGCGTTTTCTTTTTAAAATGAGTTCTTGGAGCTTAAAACCCATCCCATTAAAGAATTCCAGCCATTCATGCATGGATTCTGGGTCATCTAGACCGTCCTGTGGGACTACCTCCCATCTTAGACTTCTAATGATGATTTTCTCTTTTATATAATGTTCTAAGGTGCAAATATCCCACCATGTACGAACCTGTTTTTCTAAAACATTACCAAGAGCAATGATGGCTCCATTGTAATTAGTTTGTGCTGTAGTGAGCTCATTTACTGCAAATACACTATTGATATCTATGTTTCTACTGCTAAGAAACCCCAGGGCATCCATTGTAGCCAAGAAATATTAAAAGAATTGGATAAGAGGTGTGTTAAAAAAGGCCTAATGTAACACACACTTAGCGCCAGTTCAAACCAGCAGTATACAGCAGTAGCACATAAAAATGAAAATAATAAAATATTTTTCTCAAAATATTCTAAAATACTAAGCTGCTGTTTAAAATAGAAAAATAAATGAAAATGAGGTAAACAATAAACCAAGTAGTAAGCTTGGTTATTAAAATTACACCAAACAGCGCTAAAATTTAAAAACTCAAATAAGACTCATGGTCAAAACCACTAGTAAAGTCCAAGACGTAGATATGTGGCAAAGTCAGTCCAGAAAAAAATTAGTGAGTAACAGCAATTGTCCATGTGAACACCTTCCTCCACCAGAGACATGTATTGCAATCCACCACGTGATGTAACTTTCCCCTTAGGGGTTCACACTCACCAGAAACACATAATAAATATGCCTTGTATGTAAAGTAGATACATCCGTTAATCTGTTATGGCTTGTCACTTCTTATCAAGGGTCACCAGAATGAAAATAGGCTCCACAGCAGGTCATAAAATAACAGAGAAATAACAGCAAATAGCGTAATCCTGTTTAATTAAAAGAACTGATTCCCATACATTTAGGAGACCCCTTTAACTAGCTACGTACAGTAATGCAGAATATAACAAGCATTGAGTGGCCCCAGAGGGCGCTATCACCGTATATGGCCGTCACTCGGAGCGTGTGTGTATCCTGCAGACACTTCAGATTCAGGAGATGGGCGGTGGAGCGCAACGATGGAGCGCACTCGTCACTTCTGGGTCGCGTGTTGTCGTAGTTACGCCCTGACGCGTTTCGTCATCTGACTTCGACAGAGGGCGTAACGTAACGACACACACGGGATCCTTAAATTAGCATGCTCATAGAGTGACCGCCAGTCAGAACACCAATAAGAGCATTAAATAGATTCACATCCACCTCAAATCAAAAGGAATTCAGGATAAAAGAATTTATTACGTGTAACACGGCATATGTAGTATATGCTCTTCAATGTCCATGCGGCTTAATATATATAGGCCGTACTAAAAGACTTTTGTGAATCCGGATTGCTGAGCATATAGCCAACATAAAGCTAGGTTTTAAAGACCATAATGTGTCATTACATTTTAAACTCCATCATAACCAGGACCCTATAGGACTAAAATTTTGGGGGATTGATCATCTCAAACCTTTTTGGAGAGGATCAAATCTTGTACGAGAACTCTCCAAACGTGAAACCCAATGGATTTTCCTGATAGACACACTGGCACCGAAAGGGTTGAATGTTGACCTAGATATTAATTGTTTTATAAGTGATTACTGATCCATATTTTTACTATATAACATTTTTAGTGTTTTGTCAAAATACACAGTTCAAAACACACATACACAGATATACACATACACTGTGTTATATACACGTAGAGGTGTCTCCAGATTTTATTAACATAAAGTTTTTAGCATCGTATATTTTAAATGCTCAGATGGCAGTCTTCTATATACATATACACTTATAATTCTTGTATTTTATATACATGAATTTTAGGTATGTGGGTTTTATCTGAGGTGATTGTACTCTATCTATATATATATATATATATATATTTTAGACTCTTTATATATATATTTTTTTTTTATTAGATATTTTTTAAGATATTTATCTCTCATAGATGAATTTATCTTTTAATATTTGAATTTATTAATTTATTCAGCTTTGATATTGTTCTTATGATATTGGTTTTTATTATTATTATTATGCTGTTATGCACTTTATATAATCAGTATATAGATTATGACCAAACACTATTGGTTACAAATAGTCTATGAGCTACATGTTGGTGATAGGACTGTTCAGATGTGCGTTTTCCAGTCCATATCATTTGCATTGTTGGCTATACAACATACAAAAAATATGATATATTCACAAATATAATGTACTGTTTGTCCACAAGGGATAAAGTATGCACCACATTATTGTTCACCTTCAAGTTCTCTCTGTGGGGGAGATTATGTTATGATCCCCTATAATGTGTATGGTTGTGTTGCATGGCCATAATAGTTTATCGATTAATTGCACATATTCTTTATCATTATATCCCTTTTATGTGGTTTATCAATTCATAGCAATTATATACCTGTTTTTATCTTTAATTTATCATTACCATTGAATTATATTGTAATGTTTACATCAGTGCTTCAAACTGTATGAGGGCGCCGTCAGCGTCCTATGAGGCAGCAGCATCTAGCACCTGTCATCTGTTGCCAGGTACGCTGATTGGCGGTCACTCTATGAGCATGGTAATTTAAGGATCCCGTGTGTGTCGTTACGTTACGCCCTCTGTCGAAGTCAGATGACGAAACGCGTCAGGGCGTAACTACGACAACACGCGACCCAGAAGTGACGAGTGCGCTCCATCGTTGCGCTCCACCGCCCATCTCCTGAATCGGAAGTGTCTGCAGGATACACACACGCTCCGAGTGACGGCCATATACGGTGATAGCGCCCTCTGGGGCCACTCAATGCTTGTTATATTCTGCATTACTGTACGTAGCTAGTTAAAGGGGTCTCCTAAATGTATGGGAATCAGTTCTTTTAATTAAACAGGATTACGCTATTTGCTGTTATTTCTCTGTTATTTTATGACCTGCTGTGGAGCCTATTTTCATTCTGGTGACCCTTGATAAGAAGTGACAAGCCATAACAGATTAACGGATGTATCCACTTTACATACAAGGCATATTTATTATGTGTTTCTGGTGAGTGTGAACCCCTAAGGGGAAAGTTACATCACGTGGTGGATTGCAATACATGTCTCTGGTGGAGGAAGGTGTTCACATGGACAATTGCTGTTACTCACTAATTTTTTTCTGGACTGACTTTGCCACATATCTACGTCTTGGACTTTACTAGTGGTTTTGACCACGAGTCTTATTTGAGTTTTTTAAATTTTAGCGCTGTTTGGTGTAATTTGAATAACCAAGCTTACTACTTGGTTTATTGTTTACCTCATTTTCATATATGTATATATGTATATATGTATATATGTATATATGTATATATGTGTATATGTGTATATGTATATGTATATGTATATGTATATGTATATGTATATCTTTCTTTAAAAAAAATGGAAAGTTGTGTTATCAAATCTTCAATTTAAATTGTGATTTAGGCAAAACACAAAGTTTAATGTACATCTCTGGGCTCTTTTTTATACATCCCTCTGTATGGAGAAAGCAGCTCAGGATGCCATAATCACTGTCAGTCTGGAGCTGTCCCCCACAATACTTATTTTCTAACACAAATCATCGATTTTGGGGGAAACCCACATACTTTTTTTTTGTTTCTCTGTCATTTTCTACTTGAGGGTGGGAAAGGGAAATTCAGGGGGGGAAAAGTCACTTAAATTTGTTGTAATTGATATTTTCCTGCTGACATTTTTTATTTTTATTTTTTTGTAAAAACGACGTGGGGAGCGCCAAAATACATACCAGAACCTGATATGTATTTTAAGGGGTTCGTTTCAGGTATGGTATGTATTTTGAGATGGTCCTCATTCTTCCCCATGCTGTTTTTGTTCTTACCCACTTCAATTCAGGGAATTTTCACCCCCTTCCTTCCCAGGTCAATTTTAAGCTTTCAGCGCTGTAACATTTTGAATGACAATTGCACGGTCATACAACACTTTAGCCAAATTAAATTTTCATAATTTTTTTCCCACAAATAGAGCTTTATTTTGGTGTTTTTGATCACCTCTGCAATGCTTTTTTTTGCGCTATAGACAAAAAAAGATTGTAAATTTTTTTAAAAAAACAATATTTTTGACTTTTTGCTATAATAAATATCCCGATTAAAAAAAAAAATCTTAGTTTAGGCCGACATGTATTCTTCTGCATATTTTTGGTTAAAAAAAATCGCAATAAGTGTATATTGATTGGTTTGCTCAAAATTTTAGACCCCCCCATACAAAATAGGTTATTGATTTATGGCATTTTTTGGGGGATTATTTTATAGTAATGGCGGTGATCTGTGATTTTTATCATGACTCTGACATTGCGGCAGACAGATCGGACACTTTTGACACTATTTTGGGACCAGTGACATTTATACAGCGATCAGTTCTATAAATATGCACTGATTACGGTATAAATGTCACTGGCAGGGAAGAGGTTAACACTAGGGGGCGATCAAGGGTTTAAATGTGTTACCTAGGGAGTGATTCTAACGGTGGGGGGATGGGACAGACTAAGGGAGGAGACCGATCAGTGTTCCTAGGAACACACAATCTGTCTCCTCTCCCCTGACAGGACATGGATCTGTGTGTTCACACACAGATCCACGTCCCTGCTCTGTCAAGAGCGATCGCGGGTGCCCGGGGGATATCTAGGCCTCAGCTCCTCTGTGACGTGGCGGGCGCTCCCTATACCACCAGGAAGCCGAGGACGTCATATGACAATTGGCAGGTAGTGAAGTGCTTAAAATAAGAGGCCAACAGTCAAATGTCGCTTACCGCAATTTTTTTTTTTTTAATGCTTTGATTATTATTAGTTTCTTTTTTTGTAGAAAAGTGTAAATAAATATATACACTTTTCTGCAAATTAAAATACTAATAATAATATCTGGTTTCTCTTCTGATCAAATAAATATTTTGCCTTTTACTGCAGATTTCTGTGGAGAGGAACAACTATGAGTTTTCAATAATTGTTGGCCTGGTAAAAAAAAAAAAAAAAAGATTATATATACACATATTATATAGATAGATAGATAGATAGATAGATAGATAGATAGATAGATAGATAGATAGATAGATAGATAGATAAATAGTAGACATGTGCACACTGAAATATTTCATTTCGGAATTTCGTTTTCGTCCGAAAAATTTATTCATTTAGTTACTCCCGAAATTTGTTTTTATTTATTTTGTTTTTCATTAGAAATTGCATTAGTCTGAAAATCTGAATTAATTAAGGTCGAATCTGTCATTGAAGGCTTATGGTGTCTGTCGAATGTTCAAAGAAGATTTGACGGAACAGCGAAACTGTACGACGCCACAATCCTACATTTCCGGTCGAATGTTCCGCCTACAAGCTATAGTAGAATTCTAATGTTGTATGACTAGTAAGAATTATATTTATTAATTACTATTACTAGTCAACCAACATTAGAATTCTTCTATAGCCTATGGGCAGATGTACAATTGCAGCATCGTACAGTTTAGCTGCACCGTCGAATCTTCTAACTTTCGACAGACACCATAAGCCTTCAAAGACAGATTTGACGTTTGTATGTTTTTCGATGCTTTGTCGAATCTTTGTCGTTCATGTTGAATTGTCAAGTTAGTTCTAGCTATTTTACTGCTCCTCCTCTTTGGTTACAATCAGCCAATAACATTCATCATCATCATTATTTTTATTTTACTTCCCCCACCCAATTCCAGCAGCGATCTTTTCTCTCTATAATGTCGAATCTTTTCTCTCTATAATGTCAAATCTTTTCTCTCTATGTTGAATCTTTCCTCTCTATGTAGAATAATCTTGGACTAATAGAGTTAGGGTTAGGCACATTCGACCACAGGTTCGATAGACACAGATTGTTATTGTCAGCGTCACGTCGGATCTCCTATCTATATCGAAATGTTGTTGCAACGAAAATGAAAATAAAGCATTTGTTTATGTCGGATCTTTCGGTTTTCGGATTCTGTGCTTTCGTTTTCGTTTGTTAAAACGATAACGAAAATACCTGAAATTCGGACGAAAATGCATTCGGACGAAAACGAATGCACATGTCTAATAGATAGATAGATATATCTATAGATCGATATATCTATAGAAAGATAGATAGATATATCTATAGATAGATAGATAGATAGATAGATAGATAGATAGATATCATTCATTAAAATATTATTATTATTATTATCACTGTTATTGTATTTCACAATTACAACACTAAACAGAATCACATCTTCAGACCACAGTGGTATCTGCATTGCCATTTGCACGCTTAAAGCTTATGTAGCGGCCTCCACTCTCTCTCTCTAGTATCAGTTCTTCTGTGTATGGCTTTTCGTCTAGGGGTACCTTGGAGGAGAGAGTGCGGGGTCACCATGCCAATTTCCCACTGCAGATGTGTGTGCGGCGTGAGAAAAACCTCTTTACCTTCGGGTCGGTGTTCTGCATTCAGAGCCGCCACCTCCTTTTGAACAGTGTCTGCCAGTAAAATGAGCCCCACACCAATAAAAGTCCAACACTCCTTTATTCTTCAAATGTC
Source organism: Rana muscosa (assembly GCA_029206835.1). Classification (NCBI taxonomy): domain Eukaryota; kingdom Metazoa; phylum Chordata; class Amphibia; order Anura; family Ranidae; genus Rana; species Rana muscosa. Next base: position 359,309,718 of record CM055118.1, on the reverse strand, counting down.
AGAGTGAAACACAATCAGTTGGACTCCCTCAACGAGCAGAACAGACAGGGGGCATGGCACAATGAACTCTTCTCTTTCCTTGCTGAAAGTGAATTTTGGTCCCTTGATCGGGAAGATATCCCTCCGAAAGGTCTCCGGAGGCTCATCCGACACCGGCAATTTGCTGCACCAGGTCTTCGAGTGAGTCGCTCCTCCGGTCCCTTACGCCTCTGGATTCGGGTACCCACTCCCGGGGTCCCCTAGGAAATCCTTCCCTCGCGGAACCCAGTGAGGGACACTGGGCCTCCATCCGAGTACCTCACCCCAGGCTGAAGGTGCCTGGGATGGAACACGACCTCCGGGCGTCCTCTAGGCCTAGGCCGCCTAGACCCCCGACATGAACCACCGCCCTCAGGCTGAAGGTGCCTGGGACTCGAACCCCGTGACAAAGATGTCCGCCCCTTTATACCCTCTCCCAGCAAGCACGGCGGGTTCCCCGCCCCACCATACAACTGCCGAGAGAGGCCAAAAAGGGGTACGGCCCGCTGCAATGGTTCAACCCCAGCCCAAGGCGACAGCGCCACCTGCTGGGCTGCAGGGAACTGCACATCACTGGTGTCTCTGCCAGTTTTAAATATACTTAAAAATTATATGCCCGCTACACTTATTTTGTGAATAAAGTCTTTACCCTGCAGGTGATCCCTATGGGGTTGATTTACTTAAGACAAACAGGCTGTTTAATTTGAAAGAGAGGTTGCGTTATGGAAGGGAATTGTACCCAGAGCTTAGCGAATTTAGTAAAATGTCCCATTGCAAAGAATACCCAATAATGTTCAAGGAAAATAAAAAAGATTTATTTTTGCTTGCACAGTATTGGATGAGAGAAGTTCGTAGAGCTTCATCTCATTCACAAAGCTCCGGGGAGGATTAATTTGCAAAAGTGCAGCTTCCCATGTAAAGTAAACTATCTACTTGCCTTTAATAGATAAGCCTCTGTCACATGATCAGGAAACACTTTGATTGGCTGCTTATTGTTAGTGGGTATTGAAGCAAATTTAAGCTGGTAGCTGGGACATGGATTACAACTCATTAGCACAGAGCATAGTGCAGAAGAATGTTATTCTACAGATTGTGGGTCGAGGGAGGTTAATAAATGAATGATTCATCAGAAAGATCAATAGTCAGATTGAAGACCATATGACCATATGATTTACTGGGTATAAAATATGTTTATCTTCATATAAAACAGCACACAAATGTAAATGTCAGTGATGTTCTACACAGAGCATCAGACCAAATGACTCTTTTTGTCTTCTTAGCGAATCCTACAAACTCATACTAGATATATACTGTAAAGTGACTTCAATGCCGGGTACTTTCACCCCCTTCCCGCCCAGGCCAATTTTCAGATGTACCCAAATTAAATTTTTATCATTTTGTTCACACACCTATAGCTTTCTTTTGGTGGTTTTTATCCAGTAAACTAGTAGTATTCAGCGCTGAAAAAAAAAAAAAAATCGAATAAAAAATATATTGCAGCAAGCACTTAAATTCATAAAAAAAACTCAAATGAAACATAAAATAAAAGAGTGCAGCACAAAACAGAAAATTACATATAAAAGTCCATTAAGATCAACAGAAGTCCATAGGGTGAATAGTGCACAATGTAAACATGCGATGTGGATCAAACACATTGACCAAACGAAGATCCCTCCACCACACACAGAATGGCCTCTCACCTCTATGCTTCGACCTCCAGGAGGTCACAAGGCACAAGATAGATATACAAATGGATTACAGATGTCACCAATCTCTCAGCCTCCCCATTAAAAAGCACTCATATGTGAGTGCGAACAGAAACAGCATAAAAAGATCACAGGATCCTAGATGCTCGGAGATGATCGCGGCAGCGTCCGGCGTAGCTCCTCCCCCGTACACATTACATCAATGGGCGTGACTTCTTCAGCGTGGGGCGGGGCTAAGCACTGACATGCCGCAAATGTTTAAATAGGTTTACATGGCAACCCATAACCAATCGCGAATCCCAGAAGGGACAGCCAACCTGAGCTAGCCTTACAGAAGACCAGCTTCACACTAGGAGGAAGATATTGGCATGGATAAATTACATACAGCGGTCAGCATATATGCAACTGGTCAATCGTTGCAAATAGATACACATATCAATACACCGCCCCTTATGTATCCTAAACCACATATAGTAATTAAAGGGCAAATAACCCCTATACACTACATATTGAATGAAATATTACAATAGTATCCGTAACAAGATATATGTATAATAAACGCCACGATCATCTCAGAGCTCACATACAATAAATATAAAATTCAGAAAATTATTAAACACAAAAAATTAAGAAAAATATGAAACAAAAATGGAGAAAAGAAACCGATAAACAAAACCACTAAATTACCTATTAGAAATAAAACAGTTTAAATCAAAATCAACGTTGAGGCCTGCAGGCGAAAGAACTTTCGTCTCGAAAATCCAAAAGGATTCTCGCCGACTCAATAGCAGGATGTAATGTCCACCCCTCCAATGTTTGGGCACTTTTTCAATCCCCCAAAATTTGAGTCCTCTAGGGTCACGCTGATGGCATCTCCTGAAATGGCGGGAAACACTATGGGTTTTTACCCCCTTTTTATGTTGCTCGCGTGTTCCCCCACCCTCACATGTAACGCTCTAGATGTGCGCCCCACATATTGGAGCCCACAGTCACATTCCAACATGTAGACTACTCCCTCTGTTGCACATGTGATCAGCTGTTTGATTTTATATTCGGTTTGTGTGACTGTGGAACTAAATGTTTTGCGTTTTTTGATGTTGTTTTTTGCGTGTTTACATGTAGCACAGCGACCACAAGCATAGAATCCAGACAGAAATTCAAATAACTTGGGCTGTGCTAAAGTGGGCAGATCAATAACCCCAGGGGCTAAACTGTCCCGAAGGCTAGGTGCCTTCCTATATATAAATTGGGGACGTTCTGGCAGGGCAGGGCCCAGAATACGATCATATTTGAGAATGGGCCAATGTTTGGCAACTATTTTTTCAAATCTCTTATGCTGGATACTGTAATCCATAATAAGCTTATAGCCACTCGCATTAAGATCATTGTCAACTATGCCAACAGGCTTATCCGCCACAATAGCCCCCCTATCCATTATCCTCACCCGTTCAATCTCTTTATTAATATCATCAGAATTATATCCCTTTTGCTTAAATCTTGCGGCTAAGATTTGAGATTGAGCAAGAAAATCAGACTCCAAAGTACAATTGCGGCGGAGTCTCACAAATTGCCCTCTTGGTATGTTACACAACCAAAGTCTATGGTGACAACTAGACAGTGGAATATAACCATTGCGGTCTGTAGTTTTAAAATGGTTTCTGGTGTGAAAACTACCATCTTGCTTAAAGATCTCGAGATCCAAAAAAGTTAACTGATTGAAATCAACATTCCAGTTGAGCAAAATGTTTTTGTCATTACCGTTAAGCCTATCCATTAACAATTGAAGACTAGGCATATCACCCTCCCAAACCATAATAAGGTCATCAATATACCTTTTATAGCAACGTAGTTGCGATGGGCGATCACGGAAGACCGCATCCACCTCCCAGTGGGCCATAAACAAATTGGCCACACTGGGAGCAAAGCGAGCGCCCATCGCAACTCTGCACAACGGTAAATAGTAGTCAGTTGGTAGACTCTGCCCCCTTCCGTGAGTTTGTGGAATGTGCGGTACCTCAGTGGCAGGTTCCCAAATGCCACTTTTTTTCACGGAAGGCGATTCCGGCTCTCTACCGGCATGTGGAAGGCAAAGTCCATGCCTCGCTGGACAGGGCGGTCAGCGGTAAGGTGCATATTACCGCTGACTCATGGTCCAGCAGGCATGGACAGGGACGTTACCTATCTTTCACTGCGCACTGGGTGACTGCTGGCAGCTGGGAAGGATGCAGGACAGGGTGCAGTAGTGTTGGAGGTTGTTCCGCCACCACGCCTCCAAAATGTTACTACTGGTGATTCTGACACACCTCTCTCCTCCACCCCCTCCTCTTCTTCTTCCTCCATGGCCTCTTCCTGTGCTGATTTGTCCTCGGAACCAGCGGTGCTCCGCAGGCAAAAAGATGCCATGCAGTGCTTGAGCTGGTGTGCTTGGGGGACAGGAGCCACACTGGGGCAGAGATTCTGTCAGCTCTGCAGGGGCAGGCTCAGAGGTGGTTGATGTCATGCCAGCTTCAGCCAGGAATGGTGGTTTGCGACAATGGCACCAACCTCCTCTCCGCCCTCCGATAGGGACACCTGAACCATGTGCCCTGTTTGGCTTACGTCCTTAACTTGGTGGTGCAGTGGTTCTTGGGCAGGTACCCGGGCTTACAGGATGTCCTGAGGCAGGCCAAGAAAGTCTGTGTGCATTTCCGCCGGTCATATAATGCCAGTGCTCTGCTGGCTGACCTTCAAAAGGAATTAAACCTTCCCAATAACTGCCTAATCTGTGATATGCCCACCAGGTGGAACTCAACGTTGGCCATGCTGCAGCGGCTGCACATGCAGCAGAGGGCCATCAATGAGTACCTGTGCGACTATGGCACCAGGACAGGGTCAGGGGAACTTGTTTTTTTCCCCACGCCAGTGGGCCATGATCAGGGATGCATGCACTGTCCTGTCACCATTTGAGGAGGCCATGAGGATGGTGAGCAGTGACAGTGCATGCAGCAGTGACACTGTCCCTCTTGTCCACCTGTTGGAGCACACGCTGCGTGGAAAAATGTACAGGGCACTTGAGGCAGAACAGAGGCAGGAAGAGGAGGACTTCCTTACCTCTCAAGGCCCCCTTTATCCAGACAGTGTTCCTGCGTGCCCGCCGATCACACAGGAAGAGGAGGAGGAGGAGGAGGATTGTGTCAGAATGGAGGTGGAGCCTAGCACTCAGCATCAGCAGCAGTCTTCAAGGGATCATTTACAGTCTGAAGAAACCCATGGACTTGTACGTGGCTGGGAGGAGGTGGCTGCGGATCATGTCGTCCTTAGTGACCCAGAGGACCGAATGCCTCAGCAAACCTATGCTGCATGGCCTCCCTGATCCTGCAAAGCCTGCGGAAGGATCCTCGTATTTGTGGTATCGAGGAGAGGGCTCATTACTGGCTGGCAACCCTCCTTGATCCACGTTACAAGGGTAAGGTTGCAGACCTTATCTTGCCGTTGCAGAGGGAGCAGAGGATGAAATAACTTCGGAAGGCCTTTCAGAAAGGTTTGTGCTACGCGTTTCCAGAGCCTGGGAGGTTACTAATTCCTGGTCCTGGACAACATGTTGCTGAGCCTTTGGTCAATCACAGAAGGAGCGGTGGAGAAGGTGGCTGTCTGACCGATGCGTTCAGACAATTTTTTAGTCCGCAGCCCCAAGGTATGATCGGTTCCAGCAACCATCGCCAGCGTCTGATTCACATGGTGCAGGAATACCTAGGGGCAAGATCAGACTTGGACACCTTTCCCACCGAAAATCCTCTGGGTTACTGGGTTTTGAGGATGGATCACTGGCCAGAGCTTGCACAGTATGCAATTGAGCTACTGGCCTGTCCTGCATCCAGCGTTCTTTCGGAATGCACATTTAGTGCTGCTGGAGGCTTTGCGCCTGTCCACCGAATCGGTCGATCGGCTGACCTTCATAAAAATTAATCAGTCTTGGATCACCAGCTACCAAGCACCTGATGTTGATGTAACCAAATATATATTTTTTTTTAATGTGAGATCCCTTCAAGATTGCCTATGCTGATGCTGAGTGACTATCCTGTTCTGCTGAGTGACTATCCTGTTCTGATAGTCACTCAGCAGAACAGGATAGTTACTCAGCATCAGCATAGGCAATCTTGAAGGGATCTCACATAAAAAAAATATATTCTTCCTCCTCAATGTTCATACTGATAGCTTGTAAGAACATTTTTGGTTCTGGGCACCGCCACCAGTGGCTAAGGCCCAATTTTTCTGCCCCTGTTTAACAGGGGCGTGTAATTACAATTTTTGATGCAATACTCTGCAGCAGGGCTCATTCCTGCGCTCCAACTAGAGTATCTGTGAGGGGTTGCAGTGTTGTGGCACAAGCACCAGTGCCTTAGGCCCAATTTTTCAGCCCCTGTTTAACATGGGCATGTAATTACAATTCTTGATTTAATATTTCACAGCAGGGCCCGTTCCTGCACTCACCAAGAGTAACTGTGAAGCCTTACAATGTTGTGGTAACACCACCACACCGTCCACCACCAAAGGCCCAATTTTTCTGACCCTGTTCAACAGGGGCATGTAATTACTATTCTTGATCGAATATTTCACAGCAGGGCCAGTTCCTGCACCCACCAAGAGTAACAGTTACTCTTGGCTTACAGTGGTGTGGCAACACCAACACCTGATGCCGCGTACACGCGACTGTTTTTAATGTCATTGAAAAAAACAACGTTTTTTTCAACATGATTTTTCGTGTTTCCTCTCAAGCCTGCCTTGCCTACACACTATCGTGAAAAAAAAATGCTCAAGCAAAGCGCGGTGACGAACAACACGTATGACGGCACTATAAAGGGGAAGTTCTATTCGGATGGCGCCACCCTTTGGGCTGCTTTTGCTGATCCTCATATTAGTAAAGTTTGGTGAGAGCCGATTCGCGCTTTTCAGCCTCATGCTCTTCAGTCCGTTACAGCGTGACAAATGTGCTATCTCCATTACGAACGTTAGTTTTACCAGAAGGAGCGCTCCCGTCTCATACTTGATTCTGAGCATGCGCATTTTTTTCCCCTCGTAAAAGCATACACGCTACCGTTTTTCACGACGTTAAAAAGAACGACGTGAAAAAATAGAGCAGGTTCTAATTTTTTTAGGCCGTTTTTCACGTCGTTAAAAATGCTCTGGAGCCTACACACGATCGTTTTTAATGACCAATTTAAAAAATTTAATTTTTCACGCCATGAAAAACGGTCGTTTGTACGCGGCATAAGGCCCAAATTTCTGCAGAGTATATAGGGCAGGCCCCTACTTTCAAACATTCAACTTACAAACGACTCCTACTTGCAAACGGAAGGAGATAACAGAAAGTGAGAGGAAATCTACCCCTAGGAAGGGAAATTCTCTCCTGTAATGCCGCGTACAAACGGCCGTTTTTCTCGTCGAAAAAAACGTCATTTTTCCCATTCGACAAGAAAAACGATAGTCTGTGGGCTTTCTGTCGTTTTTTTCTACGAGAAAAACGGCATTAAAAACGACCAGAAAAATTAGAACATGTTCTAATTTTTCTCGTCGTTTTTTTCAACATGCTTTCCGCGGCAGTGTTTCCCATAGGGAAACACTGCCGCGGAGCCCACAGACAGTCGTTTTTCTCGACAAGAGAAAAAACTACGTGAAAAATGACCGTGTGTGGGGAACAAGCCGTTCCCTCGTTTTTAATGACATTATTCACGGCGTTTTTTTAACCGCCGTGAATAATGATCGTGTGTACGCGGCATAAGAGTTCCTTGTTTCACTAAAATCCCCAGATTTTCTAAATGCAATTGTCATTGGGACAGAAAGTGGGGTGAAATCTTCTTAACAGGTGCACAGACAGAAAAACAAATTCTACAGGGGTGATAACCCTTCCCTATGTTTTCCAAAAAGCTTAAAAATAGATTTTTTGGCTGGAGCTACACTTAAAAAATGTACCTGTTCAAAATTACAAACAGATTCTACTTAAGAACAAACCTACAGTCCCTGTCTTGTTTACACCGCCTGTATACTGCTGTTCAGAGTATATAGGACCTCGGGCCCCACGCCTTTCCTTTTTTTATTTGGGTGCGGGGTTCCCCTTAATATCCATACAAGACCCAAAGGGGCTGGGGGTGGGGGGGTACCCATGCCGTTTTTTCTCAATGATTTTCATCCATATTGCCGGGACCAGAATTGACATTAAAGTCGCAAGCAGTTTTAAATGACTTTTTTTTCCTTCAGAAATACATTTTGTGCAGGGACAGTTCTAAGCATGGGAAACACGTGCCACTTTACAGGCATACTATAGACACCCCCCAGGCACAATATTTAAAGGAATATTTCACTTTTATTTTTTCACTTTAACCACTTCAATACCATGCACTTATGCCCCTTCCTGCCCAAGCCAATTTTCAACTTTCTGCGCTGCCGCTGTTTCAATGACAATTGCACGGTCATGCAACACTGCACCAAAACAGAATTTTTATCATTTTGTTCCCACAAATAGAGCTTTCTTTTGGTGGTATTTTAATTAATTTTTGCTATACAAATAAAAAAAGACCGGAAATTTTGAAAAAAATTAAAGTTTTTCTTTTTTTTCTGTTATAAAATTTTGTAAATAAGTAAGTTTTCTCCTTCACTGATGGGCACTGATAAGGCGGCACTGACGGGAACTGACAATGGACACTGATTTGCAGCATTGATGGGCACTGGTAGGTGGCACCGATGGATGGCACTGATATGCAGCACTGATGGGCATTGATAGGCGGCACTGATGGGCATTCATGGGTGGAATTGGTGGGTACTGCTTGGCACTGATAGGCGACACTGATGGGCACTGAAAGGCTGCAATGGTGGGCACTTATGGGTGGCATTGATAGGCAGCACTGATTGGCACTGATAGGCGACACTGATGGGCACTTATACATGGCACTGATGGGCACTAATGGGCACTGACATGCAGCACTGATAGGCAGCACTGATGAGTATTCCTGGTGGCATTGGCACTGGCAGGGATTTTGAGTGGGCACAGGTTGGCAGCTGCCTGGGCATTGATTGGCAGCTGCCTGGGCATTGATTGGCAGCTGCCTTGGAACAGATTGGCATTCCTTGGTGATCTAGGGGGCATACCTGGTGGTCCAGTGTGGATGCCCATCCCTGGTGGTCTTGGGCGGCATGCTGTTGGTCCTGTGAGGTGATCCATGGGGGGCTGCACTGATAAACTATCAGCCCATACCCCCCTGTCAGGAGAGCAGCCGATCGGCTTTCCTCCACTCGCGTCTGTCAGATGCGAGTGAGGAAAAGCCGATCCGCGGCTCTTCCTGTTTGCATTGTGATCAGCCATGATTGGACACGGCTGATCCTGTGGTAAAGAGCCTCCGCCGGACTGACACACCGCACCACCAATCGCCGCGATGCGCGCCCCCAAGGGCGGCGGCTGTTATTCTGCAGGACGTCATATGACGCCCAGTCAGGATAATGAAACCACTGGGAAGTGGTTAAGCATCATTAAAATCATTGCTCCCGAAAAAAAACGTCTGTTTTTAAAACTTTGTTTTGCATTGATACATGTCCCCTGGAGCAGGACCCGGGTCCCCAAACCCTTTTTAGGACAATAACTTGCATATTAGCCTTTAAAATTCGCACTTTTGATTTCTGATGTTCCCATAGACTTTAACGGGGTTCAAAAGTTCCTGCCAACTTTCGGTCCGTTTGAATGTTCTGATGCCACCCGTGTTCGGCACATCCCTAGATCTGAGGATTGAGAAGCTCTGATGTATAAGTGGACAAAAACAGTACAGTAAGTATCAGTATTTCTTATATATACATTTATAACAACATATATCCCAAAAAATGGTGTATAAAACATTGCCCACTAACACATTTATAGCAGCATGTATGACAAAAATGGTACATAATTAGTTGAGCAAATTCATAAAATAATTAGAATTAGGGATTTACTGTAAACCTAAGACACAAAATTAAAGGATAGTGTTTAAAACTTTGTCTATCAAACTATTTGATAAAAAACAGAGATCCATTTCTATATTAAAGGGGTTGTAAACCCTCATGGTTTCCCACCTTAAGGCATTCTATGCTTTAAGGTGAAAAACCTTCTGTAGTTCTGCAGCCCCCCAGTGCCCCCGTTTTACTTACCCAAACCCAATTTTCTTCTCCCCGGGGACGAGCACGCCAGCTCTAGCTGGTGTCTCATGTACTGATTGGATATATTGATAGCAGCGCAGACATTGACTCCCGTCAATGGACGCAGAAGCAGGACTCAGGAGCGTGCCTGCACGGGTCTCCACTGAAGGAGAGCGCTTCTCCGACGTGGGCACTCGATGCGGGGAGTAGCTACTAGCACGAGGGTTTAGTAACCCTTTAAGTCCTTGAAGTTGCTTAATGTCTAAACTAACGATTTGTTTTGTCTTATTCATAGAAATGTATTACATTTAAACCCCTTCAAATTAAAAAAACCCCTCTATCTATGCCATAAAAAACGAATTACACTTGTGTGATGTGATATACTCTCTTACACCTACAGCCCAGGGCCCCTAATAGAGTAGACAAGTGGTGCAATGAATCAGACTGGCACTGGTGCCTCGTCGGTCTGCTGGAAGCTGGTGCTGATGAATGGGATGTGTGATGATATGTGGACTTCACCCGGAGGATGAAAGGCAGGAGACCGCTCACTGGAGTGACGGATTTGAATGATACAGCAGACGTGATGGCCAAGTGCAGAATCAGTGGAACGGTGAATAGGCAGGTGCATAGTAAGTGGAACTGCAAGAAGGTGATTAGAAGGGATGTGGGATCTCAGGCCTGGTTCAAGGTCAGGCAAGCAGGGTCAGCAACTGGCAGCCAGATCAGGTAAAGAGTCATTAGAGGGTGTGAGGTCAGGTTCCAAGCCACAGTTGGTATTAGATGGACAGATTTGAAGCAAGAGGAGCAGGCAGAAGCATGGTCATGGCAAAAACCAAGGTCAGTACATGCAGAGCAGATCAAGACAAGCTGGGTTGATATGAGGAAGCCAATTTAGGAAATATTGGACACAGGTTAACAGGTATTCTATTATTTTCTTATGTATTCAAATTCAAATTTATTCTATTTGAAATTTGAATTTCAGAAGATAGTTATTATCTTTCTATGTTATTCTATTCTATTTGTTTCTTTTATATTTTAGTCTATTCTGTTCTTTTATTTTCTATTTTTTTGTTCTGTTTTACTATATTAAGTTGTATTCTTTTTTTTTTCTATTATATTCTTTTCTTTTTTTTTTTTTTCTTTTTTTTGTTTCATAACGTTTTATTGAATGAATACACATAGAAATACAACATTGTAAACAAACATTGTTAGTATTGAACAATCTCTTGTAAGTAGGAGTACTACGTTGATGTAATTATATGATTAACTTTAAGATGTGGTTACCATTTCAACATTAATGCGATGCATGTATAAACAGAAATTGAGAAAAAGGTGAGAGCACATAGTTGCTATGAAAATACATAACAAAAATAATTATCTTTATTTTTTTACTGGGAAACTATGATGATGTTTCATTAATATGTACATGGGTTGGGGGGGGGGGGAGAAGTTGGGGGGAGAAGCAGAAGAAGAGAGAAAAAAAAATCAGCTTGAGAAAGGGGTGTGGGGACAGTGTGTTATGGGTCAATAAGCATATTTCTAACAGATAGTGTCACTCATTAAATGTTGAGTGTTTTATAATCTGAGGTGTTCCTGAACTCTAACCAATTGTACCACGTCTCTGTGAATTTTGTTATTTTTTCCTGAGCTATGCTGATAAGTTCCTCAATTTTTTCGATGTTGTTTATTCTACGGAACCACTCTTTCTTTGATGGTATAGTGTTTGATCTCCAGTGACAGGGTACACAATGTCTAGCCGCATTAATCATGAACATCGTCAAAGATTTCAAATACTGCTTCTTTGGGACCGGACTATGGTGTAATAGATACTGCGCTGGATCCAGTCTAATGTTTTCCGAGGTAACTGAGATAACAGTTTCATGAACCATCTTCCAGAAGGTCTGGATTAGTGGACAGGACCACCAAATATGTATCATCGAGCCTTCCTCTTGTTTACACCTCCAACAAGTATTAGAGATGTGCAGTGAAAATTTATGAAGCAAAGTGGGAGTTCTGTACCATCTAGTAACAATTTTGAAACCACATTCTTGGGTGGCTACATTGAGGGAACCCTTGTGTGCATACATGTAAATTGTCTCCCAGTCTGTTGGTGATAAGTTCATATCAAGCTCTTTTTCCCAAGCTTGACAAGACGCATTAGAGAAGTCTGTTTGGCCCTCAAACAATGACATATATAGGGTGGAGATAATATGTCTTTGTGGGGTTTTTTTTAAACATAGGGCTTCCAGGGGCGTGGGGGGTCTTGACCATTCTTGGGCGGTCTCTCTTGCAGTCAGAAAATGTTTGATTTGTAAATATTTCCACTGGGTAATTTTGATCGGGCTGATTTCCTTATTTAAGTCATCTTTTGAGAGAAGTTTGCCTGATTTAAAGAAATGGGAGGATAGGATGTCTCTGTGAGGCCAGGGAGTTGCAAGAAAATTTTTCTCCAGTCCTGGGAGAAAGTCAGGGTTATTTTTAAGTGGGGTTAGTGGACCCAGCCATGGTGGGGGTTTGATTGTTTTGAAAGTTGTTCGGAAGATCTCTAGAGTGGGACCAATGAGAGGATGAGACTTGGCAGCCATTGGGTGATATTTTGGGTGTATCCACGGGAGGGATCTAACAGGTTGGGATAATTGTGAGTGTTCCAAGGAGACCCAGTCTTTGACTGAGTGATGGATGTTCCAATCCACTATTCTCGCTAGTGAGGCTGCTTGGTGATATTTACGTAAATCAGGCAATGCTATTCCTCCCTTATATTTAGGCAAAGTCAGTCTAGTGAATTTTATTCTAGGGGGCTTACTTCTCCAGATGAAGGAAGAGCATGCCTGACGAAAAGAATTAAAAAATGATACCGGAAGTCTAATTGGAATTGTTTGCATGGCATAGAGAAAGCGGGGTAACACAGTCATCTTTATTAATGATGCTCTACCAAACCAAGAAACATTCAAAGAGTTCCATCTATTTTTTTTTCTGTTCTACTCCATTTTTTTATATTCTATTTTATTCTCTTTGGAAATTTTAAAACTTTTTAAATTCGAAAACTATTCAAATTTGAAAACTATTGGAAAACATTTTGAATTTGAAAACTATTCAAATTCGAAAAGTATTCAAAAATGATTTGAATTTCATCTGATTTTTTTTTCCCATTTATTTCGGATTTGTTTAAATTGGGTATTATTGTAATTCAGAAATTTGGATACATCCGAACATCTTAAAAATGTAAATTTGTCAGAAATTCTATTTGGAACTAAACGAACCGCACATGTCCAGTGCTGACCACTAGTGGTTAAATGTTTTAGGCATTCAAAAAAATCCTTGTTTTGTCTACAGGACTGCAAGCCTTCAAGACCAATGTGTTTAATTTTGGGTGGTATTTGGTTTTTGTAGATAGATTGGAGTGCTCAAAGCATAGAATTCACCTGTTTATGACACTTCCTTTTGTTCGCAGCATGCCAATGCATCAATCCAAGGACAGTGTGCACCTAAAAAAAAACTCACATTGTATTGTTCCCATTTTTTGAATCCTTTATCCCTATAGATAAAATAAAAGTTAGGCATACACCAATTAGGCCTATTATTCCTGGAAAAAATGTCCCTCTGCTGGGCAATTTTTGCACAGTTGTATCCTCTGCAGTATCTCAATTCTTGTAGTAAATTTGGGCCTAGCCTTGCTCATTGAAATTTTCCTATTGCTTGGCAATTTTTTACTACTGTATCATCTATCTGCATTCTCTTAATTCATGTCATAAAACGCATGCCTGTACTCCTTTTGGCCCCTTTCACACTGAGGCGGGAGGTGCGGTGGCAGTAAAGTGCCGCTATTTTTAGTGGTGCTTTACCGTCGGAATTGCGGCGGTATTCGGCCGCTAGCGTTGCAGTTTTAACCCCCACTAGCGGCCCGAAAAAGGGTTTAAAACCACTGCAAAGAGCCTCTACAGAGGCGCATTGCCGGCAGAATAGCCGCGCTGTCCCATTGATTTCAATGGGCAGGAGCGGGGGAGGAGCGGTAAACACACCACTCCTTCACCGCTCTAAAGATGCGGCTAGCAGGACTTTTGGAGCGGTCCTGCTAGCGCACCGCTCCAGTGTGAAAGCCCTCAGGCTTACACACTGGAGAAACAGCAACCGCTGTTTAGGGTCGGTTTTCAGGCGCTATTTTTAGCGCAAATGCGCCTGCAAACTGCCCCAGTGTGAAAGGGGCCTTTATCTAGTACATTTCAGTCAATTCTCTCTCATGTCATGCTGCTGACTCATTTTTTACAGACGAATCATCTGTGTTCTCCTTATTCTTAATGAGAGTTTGATAAAAATTGGGCCAGTGGCAAGAAAGTTTTGCTTTAGTGAGAACAAGGACAACCATAGTCAGCTACCAGCCAATTTCTATTACTATTTGATGAAAAAGCATATGTGAAGATTAAAAAAAGTATGAAAATGACCTTTTTCTCAACCCTTTCATGACTAAAGCCCCGTACACACGATCGGATAACCTATGGACTTTCAGCCGATGGATTTGACCATCGGAAATCCGATGAAACTGTTTTTCCTCAGTCTTGGCCACACACCATCAGTCAAAAAACCGACCGTTCCAAACGCGGTGACGTAAAACAATCCGATGAGCCGAGAAAAATGAAGTTTAATGCTTCTGAGCATGCGTCGACTTGATTCTCAGCATGCGTGGGTTTTTGATCCGATGGACTTGCCCATAGACGATCGGAAATTACCATCGGTTTTTGATCCATCGGAAAATTTTAAAACAAGTTCTATTTTTTAAAACCGATGGAAAAAAGACCGATGGGTACCATACACGATCGGTTGGTCTGATGAAAACCATCCATCGGACGGTTTTCATCAGTCAAACCGATCGTGTGTACGGGGCTTAAGCCTATTTCTGACATGTGTTGCTTACAAGTTAAAATCCATATTTTTTGCTAGAAAATTACTTAGAACCTCCATACATTATATATATATATATATATATATATATATATATATATTTGTTTAGCAAGGAATCTAGAGAATACAATGCTATGTCGTACGGTATTTGCGCAGCAGTCTTTTGAACACAATTTTTGGGGAAAAAACACACTTTCGTTCATTTGAAAAAACCAAACAATAAAGTTAGCCCAATTTTTTTAGTATAATGTGAAAGATGATGTTATGCTGAGTAAATAGATACCTAACATGTCACGCTTTGAAATTGCGCACAATCGTGGAATGGCAACAAACTACGGTATCTAAAAATCTCCATAGGCGACACTTTTAAAAGAAATAACAGTTACCAGGTTAGAGTTACAGAGGAGGTCTAGTGCTAGAATTATTGCTCTCGCTCTGATTATCGCGGCGATACCTCACATGTGTGATTTGAACACCATTTACATATGCGGGCGCAACTTATGTGTGCGTTTTCTTTGCTGCGCGAGCTTGCAGGGATGGGGCACTTAAAAAAAAAAAAAATTCTTATTTAGTTTTATTTTTTTACATTGTCACTTTCAATTTTATTGCTGTCACAAGGACTGTAAACATCCCTTGTGACAGTAATAGGGGGTGACAGGTACTCTTTATGGAGGGATCAGGAGTCTAAAAGACTCCAAATCCCTCCTTTGCACTTCAAAGTATTCAGATCGCCAAAAACGGTGATTCTAAATACTGTATTTTTATATTATACTACTCAGTACATCATGACATGAACTTAGACACCAACATATCCCGACATGTCCGCTTCTTTTACCTGAATAATTATCTGTAAAATAATAGAACAATGTTAGAAAATATTTTACTTTGAACTTGAATTTACTACGGCAATGATTTGCTCAATATGTTTGTGAATTCTCCTTAATTTTGCAATTTATATAAAGTCCAATTACCCACTTACCTTTTAATGCAGTTTTAAAAACAGTAGAAACAGAAATAATAAATAAGGTACATTCCTTTCTTTTTCAGAAAATAAAATACTGAATGCAAACCCTCACACATTTAAATAAGAAATGTTACAGTGCAAACATATCCAAAGGTCTATTGGGACTTCTGATATTTTGTTTGGTATTTGATAATTTGGAATCTATTGACGGTTGCCAAGATTAAAAAATATATATATCTATATATCTATATATATATCTATATATCTATATATCTATCTATATAGATATATATATATATATATATATATATATATATATATATATATATATATATATATATATATATATAATTAAGTTAAAAAAAATATGAAATCTTCAATTTAAGTTGTATTCCAGACAAATTATAAAGTTAAAACACAAACTCTGGGCTATTTTTTTATACACCCCTCCATTTGGAAAAAGCAGTCTGGAGCTGTCCACTACAGTACTTCTCCCCTGCCACTAGATCTCATCAATAAGAAAGAGTGTAAGTGCAGAATTAAAGGGGTTGTAAATATATTTTTATTTTTTAAATAACAAACATGTTATACTTACCTCCACTGTGCAGCTCGTTTTGCACAGAGTGGCCCCGAACCTGGTCTTCTGGGGTCCCTCGGTGGCTGTCTCAGCTCCTCCCCACAAGAACTCACCACCTATATGCGAGCAAGCGAGCATGGTGGTGAGTCCTTGCGGGCGCGCTCCAGTGATACAGCCGACGGCTATTGCCGCTCACTGTATCACTCGGCCCCGCCCCCCAGAGCGCCGCATCATTGGTTGTGATTGACAGCAGCGCGAGCCTATGGCTGCGCTGCTTTCAATCCATCCAGTGTAGCCAATCAACGCCCAGGCTCAGAAACGAGGAGGATGACGAGGGCGAGCGTGGGGCTTTCGAGGGCTCAGGTAAGTAAAACAGGGGCTCGGGGGGGGGGGGGCGTTATTGTCATATGTTTTTTCACCTTAATGCATAGGATGCATTAAGGTGAAAAAACTTTTACCTTTACAACCCCTTTAAGGATCAACCAATGGTTCGGACCAAACTTTGTCTGTTTGCAAATTTGGATGAATGCCCATTTGGCCCCCGTTTGGTGGCAGCTGAACATCATAAACAGAAGCGGTATTTCTACCCTTACCACCACAACAGCTGCCAACGATTATGCATGCTGCACGCTGACTGTTTTTCCCTGATCCTAAGTAAGTAAAAATGTGTAAAAATCATGTTGACCAGATAGCAGCTGGTGAAAGAGCACTGTATATCACACTAATCGTGTGACTGGTGGTCTTTGAGAAATTATTAATTTCCGATAGCTACATTTGTGCACCAGGCATTTTTAACCACTAAAGCCTCGTACACAAGGTACGAAAATCAGAAGGGGATTGTCGTTTGACAAGGCTGTTGTCCGAAATTCTTACCGTTAGTACTCTTCTTTAGACAATTGTTTTCCAATTTTCGGCCAACAAATGTTGGATGACAGGCTAGTAAATTTTTGGCGACCGACGGCTCCACGTCTGATTTTCAGATGGTCAGTACACAAATCCGTCACACAAAAGTCGAAAATACAAACACGCATGCGCGGAATCAAGGAACGAGCCGGAAGAGTTCTGTCTTGTAAACTACCGTTCATAATCTAGAATTAACATTCGTGACGTGGCAATTGATGAAATGTCAAAATTCTCATCTTCTTTAACCACTTCAGCCCCGGAAGAATTTACCCCCTTCCTGACCAGAGCATTTTTTGCAATTTGGCACTGCACAGTTTTAACTGACAATTGCGCGGTTATGCGACATTGTACCCGAACAAAATTTAGGTCCTTTTTTTCCCACAAATAGAGCTTTCTTTTGGTGGAATTTGATCACCTCTGCGGTTTAAATTTTTTGGGCTATAAACAAAAAAAAAGCGTCAATTTTGAAAAAAAAAAGAAATATTTTTTACTTTTTGCTATAATAAATATCCCCAAAAAATGTATAAAAAACTATTTCTTTCTCAGTTTAGGCCAATATGTATTCTTCTACATATTTTTGGTAAAAAAAAATCGCAATAAGCGTATATTGATTGGTTTGCGCAAAAGTTATAGCATCTACAAAATAGGGGATAGTTTTATGGCATTTTTATTATTATTATTTTTTTACTAGTAATGGCGGTGATCTGTGATTTTTATTGTGACTGTGACATTATGGGGGACACATCAGACACTTTTAACATTATTTTGGTTCCATTGTAATTTATACAGCAATCAGTGCTATAAATAGCCACTGATTACTGTATAAATGACACTGGCAGGGAAGGGGTTAAATACTATGGGGCGATCAAGGGGTTAAGTGTGTCCTAGGGAGTGATTCTAACTGTGGGGGGGATGGGCTACCTAGAACATGACAGAGATCACTGCTCCAGATGACAGGGAGCAGTAGATCTCTGTCATGTTGCTAGGCAGAACAGGGAAATGCCTTGTTTACATAGGCATCTCCCCGTTCTGCCTCTCCGTGAGACGATTACGGGCACCTGGCAGACATCGAGTCCGCGGGACCCGCGGGCACACTCACGGAGCACGCGGCAGGCGCCCGCCCATTCTGCCAACGTATATCGGCCTTAGCTGGTCAGCAAGTGGTTAATTGGATAATAATGAAGCTGCTTTGCTGGTGATACTGATGTAGTTATGCCAAACATATTTTAAAAGGCATTTGTTTTGTACGATCTGAAAATCGTGAATCAACGCTCACCAAACTACTAACACAAAATTAGCACGTTCGTGTTTGTCAAACGACAATTTGCGTACCGTTAGTATGCAAGACAAGATCCTGGCACACGCTCTTTTGACAAAAATCAGAAGCTCAGTCGTCCAACAATCGTACCGTGTGTACGAGGCTTTAAAGACCAGAAGGTTTTACCCCTTTACCTTAGATTTACACCATTGCATTTTTTGTGCATTTTGTAATTTGCAGAAAAGCACCACAGTCCATTTAACATGGTTTCCTATGGTACAGGTTCACATCTATGCGTTTTGCGTCTGGTGCATTTTGGGAAAGGGTCTGGACTTTTTTCCGCATTTTTTGTGTAATAGACTTCAATAGAATTACACCATAAATGCAAGCGTTGTGTTTGTGATGCGATTTTTGATGTGTTTTACATTTTGCAGGTTTTTTTTCAGTTTAAAACACTGTCTATAGCTGGTTGCTAAGGAGGGGGCTGGGAAGCCGGCCACCACATCCTTAACAACCGATGAGTCATCAGCTGTCAGCACCAGTTGGCTTCCCCGCTGAAAGCTGAATGTAAAAAAAAAAATTGCTGGCAAAAAAAATTCAAAATAATTAACAAGGGGGTCCCCAAATCCCAGCCCCCCCTGTGTAAATGGGTATCGGGTACATCCTACACCTACCCATTCACCCAAAAAAAATTTGAAATGTTAACAAAATACAAGAGCTGATTTTTGACAAGTCCTTTATTAAATAAGAAGCCCAGAGCCATCTTCTCCCAAAACCGTCATCTCCCGGAGCTGTCATGCTCAGATTTTGGGTGGAGCCCACACAATTAAAAAAAAAAATGGGGGTACCAATATTTTTTTTACAGCAATTTCTTTTTTTTTTACATTCAGCTTTCAGCAGGAAGGCCCACTGACAGCTGATGGCTCATCAGTTGTTAAGGATGTGGCGGTCGGCTTCCCAGCCCCCTCCTTTAACAACCAGCTATATACAGTGTGTTTACAGTTTAGAGAGGAAAACAACCCTGTAAAATGAAAAATGCATGAAAACTGCATGCAAAAATGCATTACAATCGCACCAAAAATTGTTTAAAAACCTAAAACGTGCCTGAAAAATGCATCAAGCACAGCCTCATAGATGTGAACCTAGACTTAATGAGAAGGCCATTTTTTGTGATATGGCACTGCATTACTTCTACTGACAATTGCTGTGGTCGTACGATGCTGTACCCAAATAAAATTGATTTCCTTTTTTTCCCCACAAATAGAGCTTTCTTTTGGTGGTATTTGATCACCTCTGCGGGTTTTTTAGAAACAAAAGAAGAGCGACAAATTTGAAAAAAAACTATATTTTTTTCAATTCTGCTATAAAACAC
Organism: Rana muscosa; assembly: GCA_029206835.1. Classification (NCBI taxonomy): domain Eukaryota; kingdom Metazoa; phylum Chordata; class Amphibia; order Anura; family Ranidae; genus Rana; species Rana muscosa. Next base: position 359,289,888 of record CM055118.1, on the reverse strand, counting down.
AGCCAATAAAAAAAAGTAAAAAATCAAATTTCTTCATCAATTTAGGTAAATATGTATTCTGCTCCATATTTTTGGTAAAATTAATCCCAATAAGTATATATTGATTGGTTTGTGCAAAAGTTATAGTGTCTACAAGTTAGGGGATAGATATATGGCATTTTGATTTATTTATTTTGTTTTTACTAGTAATGGCGTCGATCAACGGTTTTTTTTTTCCATAAAAAGTTTTTATTCAGTAAAGAAAAGAAAAACATACATGTCAAAGTAATTGTCACATGACAGCATACAACAGAATGACATCAAAAGGTACCAATACCACGATACAACATGAAAATCCAAACAGGAACTAAATGACCATGACTGAGATACATAGTTGTAATTTAGCGTAGAAGGGCAGAGGATCACATTTTCTATTTTCCCCTCCCCCCACCCCCCTTTGAGAGATTCAAGGGAAGGGGGAGGTGTATTAGATCGATCTTGATCAGAATTAGAGTGCAACGTATCTTGACGTAGCGTATAACAAAAACAAATTAGAGGTACCCTCATTAAAGAGGAAAGGAGAAGAAAGAGGAAGATAGTGTAAGGGGTCAACCGGAGAGAGAAGGAGGGGGGAACAGAAGCCGGAAAGAAGGGAGAAACAGAAAGGTTATAAGGGAGGGTAGAGAGGGGGTAAAGCAAAGAAGGGGAGATTAATAGGTAGTCACGAGTGGATCCACACCCGCCCCCCACCCCACCATCCTGGACTCAGCGGTGAAGGCAATGCCGCATTCGCACGTCAACCCAGAGAGACATACTGATGGTATCTGTCAGTAGTTAAGAAATGGGTACAACAAGCCCATGTGGTTGGGAACTTGTGAATCCTGTCTTGCGAAATGTGGATCAGTTTCTCCATTTATTTTATGGTGGAGATTCTTGCCAACCATTCCCTGACTGTCGGGGTGTGAGTAGAGCGCCAATGTCTGGGGATACAAAGTCTGTCAGCGTTAACCATATGCATGGCTAAGGACTTGTAGTAAAAAATTTGGGTAGCGGTGTATGGTGCAGTAGGAATTGAGCCGGGGTGAAGTCCAGGGTAAATGTGGTGATATGTGAAATGAGGCTGTGGACCTCCCTCCAAAAGGGCTGAAGGCTCTCACAATCTCACCACACATGGAGCATAGTGCCAACCCCCGACCCGCATCTCCAGCACGTATTAGGAATGCTAGGAGAGAATTTGTTAAGACGTGACGGGGTCCTGTACCATTTGGTAACCACCTTGTAGCCATTTTCTTGAATGGCTACATTTAACGAGCCTTTATGTGCGTATTCATAGATAGTGTTCCAATCTTCCGTTGAGAGGGGCATTTGTAGGTTTCTATTCCAAGAAGTTTGTGAAGGGGTTGGGGCCTGAGTTGGGGCCTCCGAGAGGAGGGTGTAGAGGAGAGAAATTAAATGTATTTGCGGGACTTTGTGGTGGCACATGGATTCAAAGGGTGTGAGTTGTCGTGACCAGAGTGAATGATGGGCATGAGTTGTGAGAAAGTGTCGAATTTGTCTATAGGTCCAAAAGGATAGTGAGGACGTCTTAGTGGTAGATTTTAGTTTTTCATAAAATAAGGGCTTCTCGTTAGAATAGAACTGGAGGGCTAGTACATCCTCAAATAGCCACTCATGGCTTAAAAAAGCATCAGAGTCACCTGGAGGGAAGTCAGGATTCCCTCTTAATGTGGTTAGAGGACTTGGGAGAGTGACGAATGTCCCGTGAAGTGAAGCCTTTCTGAATGCTAGGAGTGAGGGAGTGATGAGCGGGTGTGTCGAGAGGGTTTGAGGCCAGTTCTTTGGAGGTAACCACGGGAGAAGGTGCAAGGGTCCAGACGAAAAGGCTTTTTCAAGGAATACCCATGACTTTTTGAAGGCATGGATATTCCAGTCTGCGATCCTTGTAAGGTGGCAAGCACTGTGGTATTTTTGGAGGTCCGGTAGCCCAATGCCCCCTCTAGATTTAGGTAATGTGAGATGGGAAAACTTAATGCGAGGAGGAGAATCCCTCCATAGGAAAGCGGAGCAAGCCTTCCGATAGGATATGAAAAAACCTGATGGTAAGGAAATAGGGATTGATTGCATTAGGTAAAGTAGGCGTGGTAAGATGATCATTTTAATCAGGGCTGATCGACCGAACCAAGAGACATTCAGGTCCATCCAATCTTTAAGGTGCTTTTGGATCTTAAGCAAGGCAGGATGGAAGTTTTTCAGGTATAAGTCTGCCAGGCAGGCAGGTATTTGAATGCCAAGATAAGTGAGTGCAACCTGTTCCCAGCGGAATGGGAATGACTCTTGACAGTGAGCAACTTCATGAGAAAGGAGGGTGACGTTTATCGCCTGTGATTTGGTGTGATTGATTTTGAGATTCGATAAGTTACCAAAGGATTCAATATCTTTGAGAAGACTAGGCAGGGAAATATGGGGCGATTTTAAAGAGAGCAAAATATCATCGGCAAAAGCTGTGACCTTGAACTCTCTCTCCTTCACGGTAATCCCTTGAATGTTTGGATTACCTCTCAGCCTATTAAGAAAGGGTTCCAGGGTAAGGATGAAAATCAGGGGTTAAAGTTGACACCCCTAATGTGTACCGTTGCTGATGGGGAAGGCGTCCGACAGGTGGCCATTGACTTTCACTGCTGTGGAGGGACCGGAGTACAAGGTCATAATATGTGACAGCATGTGGGTCCCCAGAATTATAGCCATGAGGACCTCACGCATGTAGTCCCAGGCCACCCTGTCGAGCGCCTTCTCGGCATCGTGCGAAAGGAAAAATCCTTGTGATTTGGAAGTCTTGAGCCAATCATGTAGATTTAGTGTACGGATGGTGTTATCCCTGGCCTCCCGGCCAGGGACAGAACCTACTTGGTCTAGGGAGACAAGGCCAGGCACCAGGGGGAGTAACCTGTTAGCTAAAATCTTTGCGTATATTTTGATGTCCATAATTCACAACAAAAGAGGAGTCCTTGCCTTCCTTAGGTATCACAGTGATGTGTGCTGCTAGCATTCTGTCTGGCTTGACCTGGGGGTCCGAAAGGGCATTGAATGTGGCTAAGAGTTTGGGGGAAAGTGAATCAATAAAAGATTTATAATACTGGAGGGAGAAGCAGACCGGGCCCGGACATTTGCCCGTTTTCATTTGTTTCATAGCCATGTCCAATTCCAATGCCGATATGGGGCCTTCCAGATCAATCGTCTGTTGGGGGGTTATCGGTTTAGGGCTGTATCGGGAGAGAAAGTCTTTGATGAAGGTGGTGCGTGTATCAACATTGTTCGGGGATGAACTGGCAGATTGTAGATTGTAAAGTTTAGAGTAAATCTCTTGAATTCTTTGGCAATGTCCTCAATTCTTCACCAGAAGAGATCCCAGAGGGTTACGTATATTGTGTAATGTGGAGGAAATTTTTTAATTTTGGACTGTGCGCTCTAAAAAGGCGGCCACACTTATTGCCCTGTTCATAGAAAATCCTCTGGCCAAGAATGTATCGTATTTTGGTGCGTTTGCCCAGCTCCTCTAAGAGGAGGACTCGGGAACGTGTCAAGTCCTGTAAAGTGGCCTGTGCGCGAGTCAGTTTGTGAGAAGTTTCAAGAGATTTAATTGTCCTTTTGAGAGTGTTTATGTTCTCTTGGTGTTGTCTCTTAGCGCTTGTGGCCGGGGCAATCAGTTCACCTCGGATCACGCACTTATGCATTTCCCAAAGGGAGACTGGAGAAACTTCCAGGCGCGAGTTTTCCGCAAAGTATTCCTGGAGTCGTGTTTGTATATGGTCTGTCGCTATGGGATCTTTGACTAGGAAAGGGTTCAAACGCCAAATCTTTGTTCTAGAAAAGGTTTCAGGGAAAGATAGGGTGACTGTGATCGGGTGGTGATCAGACAAAAACATTGGTTCTATAGTGGACTGTTGGAGGAGGGAAAGGTCTGACTGGGAGAGGAAAAAATTATCAATCCTAGAATATTTTGGACGTGGGCCCGAGAAAAAAGTGTAATCCTTATCTGAGGGAAACAAAGTGCGCCAGGCGTCATGCAGGGTTAAGGATTGAAGCTGTAAATTAATCCGGCGTAACACTTTATATGTCAAGGTAGAGGTACCCGTGAAAGAATCCAATAAGGGGTTCAAGGGGATATTAAAATCACCACCTAAGAGTACAATACCTGTCTGACATGAGGCTAGGAGGTCGCAAGTTTTCCTAAAGAAAGCGACCTGGTGTTCATTTGGGCAGTATAGATTAGCCAGTGTGATCGGTTTTGAGGCATAGGAACCCTTAAGAAAAATATACCTGCCTTCTGGGTCAATAAGGGAGTCAGATAAATGGAAATTATCGTGTTTAGATATTAGTATAGAGACACCCTTGGTCTTAGATTCAGGGTTGGTGGCATGGATCGCTGTTCGGTAGATATGATTAGAAAGTTTAGGGATGGCGTCCGAACGGAAGTGGGTCTCTTGCAAGAAAATGAAGTGTGCTTTGTGTTTGGAGAGGGATGACAAGACTTGGGACCTTTTCTCCGGTAGGTTAAGACCCTTGACATTAAGGGATAGGCATTTCAACGTCAGTGGAGGCATGGCCTGTGACTGACGCTGAAAGGCCCTGTGAGGGTACGTGTATCGGGGTTGCTGCTATTAAGGTAGATTATGCAAAGGGAAGGATGGTGGCGGGGAGAGGCCCCGAAGGGACGGGAGCGGATCCAATCAGTATAGAGATATTAAGATTGGGTAAAAATAGGGGGAAGGGAGAAGAAGGATGGGAACCAAGGAGCCAAACTGGGGGAGGGAAGAGAAGGGAAAAAAAAAACGGGACAAAGAGGGAAAGAAAAGGGGGAGAAGAAAGAAATAAAAGGGGGAAGAAAAAAGAGAGGGGGCAGCAAAAGAGAGGCAAAGAGGGTACAGAAGGAGAGATGAGAGAAGAGAATAGAGGAGAAGAGAAAGAACACAACCAGAGGTGGATGTAGTCTAGCTAAACCACCTTAAAAAGGGAAAATCTGGAGGGTCAGCAAGCGTCCCAACAGGACTGCTGTGTGGGGACGAAAGAAGGGACGGAAACCTCAGGGAGGTTGCGAACCGGGAAACAAAAGTTAAAACGTGTTAATGAAAGGTGGTTGCAATGGAGAGCCTACCGATATTGAAAAGCATAGTAACAGAATAACCATTGTAATGAAACAAAAAGGGAACAGGGGGCCATCTTCATAACAAGTAAAGCAGTTCTGCCAAGGACCGCCATTGATCACATCTGCATGTAACAGAGAAATGTAAGCAATCAGAGAGGGCAGAGAAGAAAGGTTAATTGGAGTGAACATTTGAAAACCTGGAATGTCAAGTGTAATTGGGTTGGTTATCTAAAGTAGGTGATCAAAGCCTGGGCTTGTAGTAATATGCGCATAAGAACAACAACATTAGTCTTGCTGTTTCTGGGGAAATCACCCTGAGGTTAACCTAGACAAACATTCCAGGTGCTCAAGAAGGATCTCACTGCTGTCATTAATACAAAAAACAGAATCAGAATAAGCATTAACGTAGCCTAAATAGTCCATAAGCTCTGCTGCTTCTGTGTGTCCACTGCAAGGGGTAAGAGTGTTCACTCCCCCCCCCCCCCTGGTGATGGAATCACGTCCCTGGGTGTCGTGTCCGCTGAGCATTTTCCACATCCACAGGAATGTCAATGTTGTTCTATACTGGATAACCGGGACACTGCATATTTATATGATCTCATATGAAATCCTTTTCTTTAAGGATTTTGGATATTCAGTATTGCCCCATGGACTTTACACATCCATTTTTTCTATGAACCGTTTCTTTACATACACATTTCTGTCACATGTATGTGATTTCAATTTCAATTTTTATAGTATACACATACACTTGCTTGGTGTTTGATTATGTTTGGACTGATGTGTGTATACCTAGGTCCATCTTAATATTTGTGTTTTTCACTGCCACACAGGCTGTGCGTTCTGTTTTTGGATACACATATTTGCTTATTTTCGCTATTGATACATTGTGAGCTATCAGCCTGGTTCAGTTGGAATGGTGAGCCTGTTGCAAGTATCTCTGCCTCTGGCACTTCATTGATGAATTCTTAGATTTGCCTTTAATGTAAGTGGGATTTTAATAATGGATTTTTTTTAATATATAGAGAGAACACTATATTTTGTCTTTTTTCCTTTTTCAACTTATATAATTGCATTTCCCCTCATATTGGATGCTTGATGATGTCATTGCATGGGGCAAGACATGTGCACTTGATGCCTTGATGCCCCTATGATGATGTAGCATGCCTGGCATTAGGGTATGTAAGTGGGAGGTCCCCCCCCAGATCTTAACATTTCATCTGCTGCTACTCCAGGATTTGTTTGTCTATAATTAATTCTTATGTGTTACCTCTGCAGATTACTTTACAGTGTCTTTCACAGATAAACAAAAATCACTGGATTCACAGATTTATCATATCTCCCAACTGGCGTCGATTGCGTGGGACAATGACAACGTTTTTCCCACATTCCCGCAAGAGACGATATTTTCCAGCATAACGTGCGGCGGAGGCTGAGGTCCGAAGAGGGGGAGAAGGACACTTGAATGCCAAATGTAAGTGACTTTTTTTTGGCGTCCCGCGGTAGCACCCCCCGCTCAACAACTTGAATGCCAAATGAATGTAAATGACCTGTTTTCGGCATCCTGCGGTAACTACAACCCCCCCACGCTCAACAACCTGAAAGCCAAATGTAAGTAAACCTTTTTTCGGTGTCTCGCGGTTGTACCCCCCCTCGCTCAACAACTGGAATGCCAAATGTAAGTGTAGCGGGTGGTTATATTTGGGGGAAGTATCTGAGTGGTAAAAAGGCTCAGGTACGCTAATTGTTAGCGTTTGTGGACCATTTTGGCTCGTGGAGGATATCAATGGTGTCCAGTTGCCTGCGGCCTATAAGTGGGGCTGTCGCCATAGGTCAGGGTTGAACCACCATTGGAGGGCTGTGCCTTTTTGTGTCCCCTCGCAGCAGTAGTACGGCGGGGTGGGGAACATGCTGTGCCTGCCGGGAGAGGGTATAAGAGGGGCAGACATCTTCCGGTCGGGGTCCAAGCCCCAGGCACCTTCAGCCTGGGGGCTGCTGTTCATGACACCCAGGTGCCCTTTGGCCTAGGTGTGTGTGAGGATGGTCTCTGGGTGCTCCTAGGCCCAGAGACTGAACTTCTGTTCCATCCCCAGACACCTTAGGTCTGGGGGTGCGGTACTTTTGAGAAGGCCAGGGACCTAGCAACCTTCGGCTGGGTACTGCGAGGGATCGAGGGCTCCCAAGGATCCGCCTCGCGAGGGGACCTGTATCCAGGATCGAGGAGGCCAGGGAGGTGACCCTTTCTGAAGACCCAGCGCAGAGTTGTGGTGACAGAAGGGGCCTCTGGTAACTCTCCGGAGGGATGTTTTCTCCCTACATAAGCCTAACTATTCAAGGAAGGAAAAGTACATGTTCTGTAGGTCATAGTGGCAGTGACTCTACGCACATCAGGTCAGTGGCAGTGACTACAACTATTCACCAAGTCAGTGGCAGTGACTGCGCACCAAGCTGTTCGTGCTAATCAGAACAGTGCTCCCCGAATCAACGCTAAGTTTGTGCCTGGACCTCTTCCCACCTTATCTGATCTGTTCTTGTCCCAACCTGTCTGCTCTCACAGAGACTATTTATTGTTCTCATAAATAAATATTGAGTTGGACTCTCAGTTGGTGTGGTCAGTCGTTTTACTGGGGAGAACTAAAGGACATGTTTCTGGCTACCGCAGAGACGAAATCAGCTCGGGAGGAGTCTGACACCAACTGCAGGCAGGCCCGAGAAATCTAACACCACTCAACCTCCCCATCCAGGAGGGAACGGGCTTGTGGTGCGGTGTGCCTCAGTCTTTCCTGCGGAGGAGCCAAGAAGAGAAAAGCAGGTAAAGTCTGGGGTTGGTGCGCTACACGTGGGGGCTCGAGTCCGGGATTTGTCTGCAGTCAAGAGTGGAAGATTCCCCCCCAGAAGCTGAACTTTATTCCCCAGTGAAGCTCCGTGGAGGTCGACCATATTGGGAACTGCGCCACGAGGAGAACCCTGATTGCGTAGTTCATTGGCGTGCCTATACAAAAAGCCAGCGAACGATGCAGGAGATGGGAGGAGTCTGACCATGCATGGAGTTGCACATGGAGACTTTGGTGCAAAAAAGGTCAGTGCGTGATGGAGCAGCAAACGGTCAACATGTCCACTTATGCTTTGTGGGTTCCAGCTACCACAACCACGAGGATGACTTAGTTCGCTGCTTCGCTGACGGATACAGGGATTCGGCTCAAGCCCCGGGGAAGATTTGCCCTTTACGTGTGCAAGGATGTGGAGGCCCTCGGTGTGATTTGTCCCGGCTGCTCGGGACTGGTGGTTCATCTAAAGCCATTCGGGGGATTCGAGAGCTGTAAGGAATTCCTTTTCGAGGTGGAGCAACCTACAGAAAGGCCTCAGGCCTTCCACCTCAATTGCCTTACCAGCACCACCACTCAAGAAGGAGAAATCAGAGCTTATACAGCCACCCCTGACGGGACTTCTGAGGAAGTCAAAGAGGAGCTCGTTGTAGCGAGCGAGAACCCGGAGGATGTTTCGGTCACCACGGAGTCCTTTCTCCCACCGCCCAAGAGGAAGATCGGTCTTGTAAAAGCTTCCCGCGGACGTGGTCGAGCAACGCCCCAGCGCTTACCCGGAACGGATGTATCCGATGGGAAAAGTCCCGGGCGTCCGAGTTCTTCTACAAGCCGAGGTAAGCCGGGGGAAGAGACTCTGTTAAAGGCCCCTAGCCCTGAAGGTTCACCTGTTCGTGAATTGGCCAAGGGGGTGACTCGTCCTCCACCAGGAGTTACCTCCCTGCGGAGGAATACGATACCTCCGATCTGGAGACCATCAATGATGCGGGTAATGATACCGCGATTGATGAACTGTTCGAATGGAAGGGTTGGGACAAGATGCCCCTGTCCTTGTTGCGTAGGTCCAGGGACCCACCCATGTCTACTGGGGAAAGTACACCCCGGGTGGTGGCTTCCGAGCCTGAGGAGGGATCTGTCCCCATACCTGCCCTTCCACCTTCGGAGGCACCTGCTTCCACCACTGTGAGGAGACGGGAGTCATTGCGGGCCCCTGCAACTGGCCCAGAGGCAGTTAAAGTGCCTCGGTATCCCGATGCCATTGTTCTGCCTGGCGAGGGAGACCGCGCCACCATGCCACCTCTGTTCCACTTGCAAAGACTTTTCAATCAGAGAGTTGCTGGAGAATATGGGTGGGAATACCCCTACTTGCCGAAGGAGCTCTTCTTTGAAGTGGAGGCCTACAGACATCGGTGGTACAATTACTTCATATGGACACATATCAAGGTACCCCAGGCCCGTAGATATCTTTCCTGTTCCCCTGCAGCCACTAAACGGTTCAAAGACTGCAAGGCTGAATGGATGTTGGGTCGGCATATTTATGCGGACAGGGTGCTTGTTTGCTGGAGGGAAGGAGATGATGTTGAGTACCATGTGGATACTTTTGACAGGCACTTAAAGCCCCTGGTACTGCCACACCCGAGGTTTTACCTCTAGGAGAATAGACTCCTTTGTTTTTGTTGCTTTCTTCTGGAGTGCCTTTTCCAGAACTCAAGGACTCTGCCCTAATTTAAAGGGTGTTCTACTCATTGGAGGAGCGGGAGCTGTTGCTGTTTTGTTGTTTTGTTGTTCTCCCCTTCTCTTCCCATCGTAAAGCTAACGAGGACTTTGGGGCTGTAGTCAGTTGAGGGCCACAGTTCAAGGAGAAGAGGATTTCCTTACCATGCACAAGTATTCTAACCGCAGCACTACCACTAGGTGGCGGTGTTGCTCAGCTATTATACCGTTAGCCTCACACTGCACTTACTTTTAGAACAAAGAGGTTTTTCTCCAGGGAGGAACCTGTTCATTCTAATTACACATTGTATTAGATTATGTGTTTTTTTCTTTCCCTCTGCAGGAGAACGTCAAGCAAGACTGCTGATTATGGGGTGGGTCTTACTGTAGCTAGTGCTTCGGGAGGGAAATGTAAATTTATTGTGAATTTTTTTGTGTGATCTCAAGATGTTTATACCCCTGCGTGTTCTATTTTCTTTTCCTTTCTGTGTTTCTTCTCCCTCCCCCATGTTAGGTTCCGGCACAAACTCACATTTTTAAATTGTCATTTTTTTTTGGTAGTTTGTTTCTGGATCAGGCTTATGCTGACTCTGACTGAGAGGCATGGGTTGGTTCCAGACACTGGGGACCAGTGTCCATCAAGTGAGGGGGATGTGTAGCGGGTGGTTATATTTAGGGGAAGTATCTGAGTGGTAAAAATGCACAGGTACGCTAATTGTTAGGGTTTGTGGACCATTTTGGCTCGTGGAGGATATCAATGGTGTCCAGTTGCCTGCGGCCTATAGGTGGCGCTGTCGCCATAGGTCGAGGTTGAACCACCATTGGAGGGCTGTGCCTTTTTGTGTCCCCTCGTGGCAGTAGTACGGCGGGGCGGAGAACCTGCTGTGTCTGCCGGGAGAGGGTATAAGAGGGGCAGACATCTTCCAGTCGGGGTCCGAGCCCCAGGCACCTTCAGCCTGGGGGCTACTGTTCGTGACACCCAGGTGCCCTTGGCCTGGGTGTGTGTGAGGATGGTCTCTGGGTGGTCCTAGGTCCAGAGACTGAACTGCTGTTCCATCCCCAGACACCTTAGGTCTGGGGGTGAGGTACTTTTGAGAAGGCCAGGGACCCAGCAACCTTCGGCTGGGTTCTGCAAAGGATCGAGGGCTCCAGGGATCCACCTCGCGAGGAGACCCGTATCCAGGATCGAGGAGGCCAGGGAGGTGACCCTTTCTGAAGACCCAGCGCAGAGTCGTGGTGACAGAAGGGGCCTCTGGTAACTTTCCGGAGGGATGTTTTCTCCCTACATAGGCCTAACTATTCAAGGAAGGAAAAGTGCATGTTCTGTAGGTCATAGTGGCAGTGACTCTACGCACACCAGGTCAGTGGCAGTGACTACAACTATTTACCAAGTCAGTGGCAGTGACTACAACTATTCACCAAGTCAGTGGCAATGACTGTGCACCAAGCTGTTCGTGCTAATCAGAACAGTGCTCCCAGAATCAACGCTAAGTTTGTGCCTGGACCTCTTCCCACCTTATCTGATTTGTTCTTGTCCCAACCTGTCTGCTCTCACAGAGACTATTTATTGTTCTCATAAATAAATATTGAGTTGGACTCTCAGTTGGTGTGGACATGGACAGTCGTTTTACTGGGGAGAACTAAAGGACTTGTTTCTGGCTACTGCATAGACGAGATCAGCTCGGGAGGAGTCTGACACCAACTGCAGGCAGGCCCAAGAAATCTAACACCGCTCAACCTCCCCATCCAGGAGGGTACGGGCTTGTGGTGTGGTGTGCCTCCATCTTTCCTGCGGAGGAGCCAAGAAGAGAAAAGCAGGTAAAGTCTGGGGTTGGTGCGCTACATAAGTAAACTTTGTTATCCATGCTGATGACTCGGCTTATCGTTGATTTTTGTTACACATTAAAATTTTATAGCTGGGTACAGCTAATGTTACATAATGACTAATTTGGAAAGAGGCTCTTTCCCAGTTATCTGATACTATGTGCCCAGGAGGCACATTTTGCTAACAGGAAAGAGGAAAGCACCTGTTTGTTGGCATAAACTTTTTCCTCAATGCTTTTTTTGCAAATGAAGACTGTACAGAAAGAAACATGGGATAATGGTTGCAGTCCAGAACTCAGGTTCAATTACACCACTTTATACCCTGACCCTTCAGGGTCAGTATATAATTCTCTCAGCCTCTTTCAATAACCACCTCCTATTTAAGCACTTCAATACAGGGCATTTTCACCCCCTTCCTTCCCAGACCAATTTTTCGTTTTCAGCGCTGTCGCATTTTGAACGACAATTGCGCGGTCATGCAACACTGTACCCAAATGAAATTTTTATATGTTTTTTCCCCAAAAAATAGAGCTTTCTTTTGGGGGTATTTGATCACCTCTGCGTTTTTTATTTTTCGTCCCTGGACGATCGCTCACTCTGGGCTTCCCGGGGGGCGACTCTGGTCAGTAGTGTAGCATGTCTGTACCCTGGCAGTGGCTCAGTCTTTCTCTCTCTGGTGGCGCTGGGCAGCGTGGCTCTCTCTCTGGTGGCACTGGGCAGTGTGGCTCTCTCTCTGGTGGTGCTGGGCAGCGTAGCTCTCTCTCTGGTGGCGCTGGGCAGCGTGGCTCTCTCTCTGGCTTCCGCCCAGCACACTCCTCTTTTTTTGTCCTGTAGCACTCACTCCCTTAGCTTTTCTTTTTCGTACATCACGGGACACAGAGCGACTTAGTCATTACTAATGGGTTATATAGATTACCTTCAGGTGTTGGCACTGGCCAATTCCAAACCGGAAGTACCCTCCCCTATATAAGCCCCTCCCACCCGGGAGCACCTCAGTTTTTTGCCAGTGTCTAAGGTGTTGGCCAAAGAGTAACATGTGTTTTCACTGGGCTTGCGTACAGGTTCTTTTGGGCCTTAGTAAGCTGTTCCGGATCCCACCAAAAAAGCTTCATAGCTAAACGGTCGGTACCCGGGCCTTGCAGCAGAAGAGCAAGGTTTTGCCTGTAATGCTTCTCTTAGGAGGGCTGGACCCTGGGATCCAGAGCTCTGGTCATACCCACGACCAAGATGTTGTCTGTGCAGGGTGCTATACAGGTCCAGGGGAGTGGAATCCTTGGGAACCCGGTCCCTGAAGGTTTAATTACAATGCCTGCCGTGATAGGTGAAGTTTGGACTTCTGTGGACCAAACAAAGTCCTGCGGCGGGGATCAGGTAAGTGGGGGCCCCCAGGAACTTGGTTCTATTGGGGGACCCCCAAGCCTAATTTGTCTTTCTGTCTGTTACCTAACGGTATTCCCGCTAAATATCTGTGTTTGCCTGTAACTACTGAAAATGTAAAATTTTAATAGTAGTCAAGAAAAAAAAAAAAAAAAAAGGGACCGCGGTACCTGTGTTAAACCACTAGAGGCCGCTGTAGTCCATTTTTCTTGTCATGTGGATCTTTGGTTTTCTCAAGTCAAAAGTTCCAGGCAGCTGGTAAGTTTCTCTGTGGGAATCCACTTCCTCTGCCCTGTTGCTGCACTCATCCACCGCACAGGCCCTCCGGCAAAAAGGGCCCTGGCTCCTAGTCCCCTGTTTGATTTCGAAAAGGGCGCCAATGGCGCACGGGCGCGCGCGCGGGCGCGTGCACGCGCCTCCTATGAAAAAAAGGGGCGGGGCGGGTGGATGACGCTCGATGCGCGCCGCGGCGCTTCTGCGCATGTGCGGGCGTCCCAGCATAGTTAAAAGACACAGTACAAGTGTCAGCTGGATGCAAACAGAGCTAGCAACAAACAGTGGCACACAGAGGCGGTTGATGCAGGCATCCCCATAGAAAGGCACTTTAGTGGACACCAGCTGGTATATAGCAGCACCTGTGTTAGATTATTACCAGCAAAATTGGTGTATGACGACGGGAATACCTCAGCTTTGTGCTTAAAGGATATGTCGTCCAGACGCTCCGGAAATAGATCTTCCAGGAAGCCAAAGGGGTCTCCATCGGGCTCTGAGGATATTGGGCATGCTTGTACTGCACCAATCTCCCCTGAGAATTCAGAGGTCAGTAGCCGTAGAAACCCCGCAGGAATGCCTGGTGCTGCGGCTGTCCCCAGTCCACCTGCTCCTGTATATATAACAGAGGAGGTTTTATCCTCAACTCTGGGAGGATTGGAAGAGAGATTAACAGCATTGATCGCTGCTTCCCTGTCTCAGGAAAAGCGCGTCCGATCTCCGTCTCCTCCTTCAGAGTGCCTGTTAGTGGAGGAACAGTCCCAGAGATCGACCTACCTGAAGGGGATCAGGATGAGGTTGATTCAGTTATGGAGGAATCAACAGTGGAAGAACCTTTCTCAGCATCTCAGGCTGAAAGATTATGGGTTCAGTCTCTGACTAATATGGTCCGATCAGCATTTAAAATGCCTCTGGCGGAACCACCATCCACTACGGTTTCCTCGCTGGGGTCGCTAAAAGCTCCCCAGGCTGTCTGTTCCTTCCCAATCCACCCTTTATTAGAAGGGCTTATTTACCAGGATTGGGAGCATCCTGATAAAATATTTGCTCCCCCCAAGAGATTTCCGGTGATCTATCCCATGGAGGATAAGTTCATAAAAAAATGGAGGGTCCCTACAGTGGACGCAGCCATCTCTTCTGTTAACAAATCACTGACATGTCCAGTAGATAATGTTCCAATGTCAAAGACCCAATAGATAAAAATTTGGAGTCTTTACTAAAATCTGCTTTCTCTACAGCAAGCATGGTGACACAACCTGCGGTAGCAGCGATTGGAGTCTGCCAAGCAGTGAAAGATCAGTTGAAACAAGTCTTAAGGGACTTACCAGATCAGCAGGCTCTTGCCCTAGCTGACCTGCCTAGAGCCTTGTGTTTTGCGGTGGACGCCATAAAGGATACAGTCCAACAGGCCTCCCGCTTTACGCTGTCTATAGTACAGGCTTCTGTGGCTCAAAAAACTGGTCTGCTGAAGCTCCCTGTAAAAAACTGCTGGTTAGCTTCCCATTTCATGGAGAACGCTTATTTGGAGAAGATCTGGACAAATATATCCAGAAAATTTCTGCCGGTAAAAGTTCACTCTTACCGGTTAAGAACAAGGGTAGAAGTCCTTCTTTTAAGAGGCCTACTTCTCCAGTCCCTGGCACATCGGCTGTGAAACAGTTCCGACGGCCTCCGCGGTCAAATCCAGGGGGCAGAAATCAGGGACAATCACAGGGTATCAAGAAACCCTGGGTCAAGAGAGGTACAAAACCTCCCCCTAAGTCATGAAGGGTTGCCCCCACTCAGTCGGGTGAGGGGAAGACTTCAGTTGTTCACAGAGACCTGGCGGGACACCATCAGAGATGGGTGATCCCCGCAGTAAGTCTGGGATACAGGCTGGAGTTAAAAGACATTCCTCCTGCCCATTTTATAAGGTCAAACGTGCCAAGCGATCCCCAGAAGAGTGGATCCCTCCTTCTGGCACTAGAGCAACTATTGCCCCAAGGGTAATCATGAAGGTTCCCTTGAAAGAAAACGGGTTCGGGTTTTACTCGAACCTTGTCACAGTCCCCAAACCAAATGGGGACATGAGGCCCATATTGAATATAAAAGGGCTAAACAAGTTCCTACATATCAGGACTTTTTTCGGATGGAGTCGATCCGATCGGTGGCCACCGCCCTACAAGGGCAGGAATGGTTAGCCTCGATCGACATAAGGGATGCTTATTTGCATATTCCCATCTGTCCGGCCCACCAGAAATTTATACGCCTTGCAGTAGAAGGGCGCCATTTTCAGTTCAGAGCCTTACCTTTCGGTCTGGCCACGGCACCACGAGTGTTCACAAAAATTCTGGCCCTACGATTGGCCAAACTAGGAACACAAGGTGTAACGATAATGGCATATCTAGACGACTTGTTGCTGATAGACCACTCAGTGAAAAAAACTAGAAGTGGTCGTTCACAAGATAATCAAGTATCTGGAATCTCACGGTTGCATTATCAACCGAGACAAGTCAGCCCTAAAACCAGTCAAAAGCCTGGAATACTTGGGGGCTAAGACTGGATTCAAATCAGAGAAAGATTTTCTTACCTCCAGAGAAGGTGTCGTCTTTGAAAGATTTGACCCACTTAGTGGGTACAAAAAAGAAAAACCATCCATACGCCTGTGTATAAGGCTGCTGGGAAAAATGGTGGCTTCATTCGAAGCGGTACCCTACGGTCAATTCCATTCAAGGAACTTGCAGAGGGCCATACTGTCAGCCTGGAACAAAAAAGTTCAGGCTTTAGACTTACCAATGTCCCTGTCCCCTTCCGTTCGCAAGAGCCTCCATTGGTGGTTGGTGCCCCAGAATCTGGGAAGGGAAACCCTTCAGTCCGGTTTCTTGGAAGGTGGTCACTACAGTTGCCAGCCTCATAGGCTGGGGGGCAGTACTGGAGCAATGGTCTCTCCAGGGCAAGTGGTCAGAAGCAGAGAAGGCCCTGCCCACCAATCTCTTAGAGATACGAGCAGCCCGGTATGCCCTAGTAGCATGGACATCCAAACTCCAAGGGTCACCTGTCAGAATTCAATCAGACAATGCCACAGCAGTGGCATATATCAATCTCCAGGGTGGCACCAGGAGTCGTGCAGCCCAGAGGGAAGCGAAATGCATCCTGGAATGGGCAGAAAGGTATGTCACAGCCATATCCGCGGTTTTCATCCCAGGAGTGGAAAATTGGAGAGCGGACTTTTTTAAGTCGCCAGCAATTATGCCCGGGGGAATGGTCTCTTCATCCCGAGGTTTTCCAGGCAATATGCCAGCGGTGGGGAACACCGGATGTAGATCTGCTAGCATCCAGATTCAACGCAAAGGTGGACAGATTTGTGTCTCGCACAAAGGATCCCCTAGCTTGCGGTTCGGATGCCCTAGTGTTCCCTTGGGATCAGTTCAAGCTGATATATGCATTCCCACCGCGATTAATCCGCAGAATCAGGGTAGAAAAGAAACCAGTGATTCTGGTGGCTCCAGCGTGGCCCCGAAGGGCATGGTACGCGGAGATTGTAAAAATGTCAGTGGGAAGTCCTTGGACCCTCCCACATCGTCCGGACCTGCTTTCGCAAGGACCGATATACTACCCTTCCTTACCAGCCCTAGGTTGACGGCCTGGCTATAGAAGCCCACATTCTAAAAAAGAGAGGGCTCTCTAATCCTGTGGTATCTACCATGATCAATGCCAGGAAGCCGGTATCCAGGCAGATCTATTATAGGATCTAGAAGGCGTACATCACGTGGGGTGAGGCCAGGAAATGGCATCCACGTAAGTACGCAATAGGTAGGATTCTGGACTTCCTACAGTGGGCTGTACATAGGAAGCTTGCCTTGAGTACTATCAAGGGTCAGACGGCCTTGTCAATATTTTTTTTTCAAAGGCCCTTGGCTTTGCATTCATTAATCAAAGCTTTCATACAAGGAGTGATGCGTATTAGCCCTCCGGTTAGTATTCCCATATGTCCATGGGACTTAAACCTGGTTCTGTCGGTTCTACAGAAACAACCATTTGAACCATTGCGGCACATTTTCTTGGTTCTTTTTACCAGGAAATTGATTTTCTTAGTAGCCATTTGTTCGGCTAAAAGAGTATCGGAATTAGCCGCCTTGTCCTGTAAGGAGCCATATCTGGTTATCCATAAGGACAGAGTAGTATTACGTCCTCATCCAGCCTTCTTCCTAAGGTGGTATCGAGGTTCCATTTGAACCAAGATGTGGTTCTTCCTTCCTTTTTCCCCAAACCTAGTTCGGTAGAGGAAAAGTTATTGCATTCTTTGGATGTAGTAAGAGCAGTTAAAGCTTATCTTAAAGCCACTGCTCAGATTCGCAGAACGGATACTTTGTTTGTTCTGCCGGAAGGCCCCAGAAAGGGTCAGGCAGCATCAAAAATCTACTTTAGCCAAGTGGATTCGACAGGTCATAATACAAGCCTATGGCTTGAAAAGGAGACCGCCTCCGTTCAAAGTTAGGGCGCACTCCACAAGAGCAGTTGGAACTTCATGGGCAGTGCATCACCAAGCCTCCCTGGCTCAAGTACTGTAAGGCCACAACATGGTCCTTAGTACACACGTTTACTAGATTCTACCAGGTAGACGTCAGAAGTCAGGAGGATGTCGCCTTTGGGCGCAGTGTGTTGCAGGCCGCAAAAGAGCCTCATGCCTGATGGCGCCCAGCTTATGTATCCCTCCCCTCATTTGGCATTGCTTTGGGACGTCCCATTAGTAATGACTAAGTCGCTCTGTGTCCCGTGATGTACGAAAAAGAAAAAGGGATTTTTATAACAGCTTACCTGTAAAATCCTTTTCTTGGAGTACATCACGGGACACAGAGCTCCCACCCCTCTTTTTGGGACACTTATTGCTTGGCTACAAAACTGAGGTGCTCCCGGGTGGGAGGGGCTTATATAGGGGAGGGTACTTCCGGTTTGGAATTGGCCAGTGCCAACACCTGAAGGTAATCTATATAACCCATTAGTAATGACTAAGTCGCTCTGTGTCCCGTGATGTACTCCAAGAAAAGGATTTTACAGGTAAGCTGTTATAAAAATCCCTTTTTTTCCAGGCTTCAGTCTCTCAATCTCTCTCTTGGTCGAGCTGTAGCCTCCTCCCTGTGGAAAATGGAGCCACCAATCTTCGGGACTACATGTCCCATGATGCTCTCCTCTCCTAGTCTCCATTGATTGGCCCTCAGTTATGGCCAGTGGGGAAGGAACGGAGCGGGCAGGAAGCTGGGCGGCAAACCTAGTGAGAGCCATCGTCTCTTCTCCCTGACAGGAGAAAGGGGGAGAGCGGGGGAAACCTCTGACAGCCCGCAGCTTGCCTTTCTTCTGTCAATCCGATCCCTGATTCCAGGGGGGGGCACTTGACCCATCTTGCCCCTACCTACGGATGCCCATGAATGTCTATGTGCCCAACAAACATCATTAAAGATTATATAAATTCCTCATGGATAAACTCAAATCTTACCACAGACAACACCTAATCTTATGTGGGTATTTCAATGAAGTGACTGATCCCACATTGGACTTGTGATACACACAGAAAAAGAACTACCACTCTCTCTTCCTTCCTTCACTCAGCAGATCTGTATGACCCTTGGTGGTAGCTACATGATACAGAAATAAACTATACCTGCTATTCCCATATGCAAAAATCAAACTGTAGAATTGATCTTTTTGTGGTCAACAAATATCTGATGCAATCTGTCAACAATACCCACATTCATAGGCGTGCGCACGGGGTGTGCCGGGTGTGCCTGGGCACACCCTAATCACCCTGTGCTGTCTCCAGAGATCTCCCCAGAAATGCTGCATCCATGAGAATGTGTGGCCCCCGCTGCCTGTAAAACAGTTTCACAGGCAGCAGATCGTGAGAATTGCCAGAGCAGTTCGGTGTATGAAGCTGTCAGATAATGACACTACATGCAGGGAGAGACACCAGCTGTCAAAAGTCAGTGGTGATTTCGGGTGTGGGCGGGACTGAACGGCCATCAAACACCAGCCAATGGGATGGGTCTGGGCGGGCCGCTACATTTACGTGGCTCCGCCCGCTCTATGAAGCAGCTCAATCATTGGCTGGTGTTTATGGCGCTTGGTCCCACCCACCCCCGACATCGCGGCTGAGTTGTAAGTCATCACAACTCAGCCGCAATGTCGGGGGTGGGCGCGACCAAGCGCCATCAACACCAGCCAATGATTCACTGCTTCAGAGAGGGGGCGGAGCCAGAGAAATGTAGTGGCCCACCCAGACCCTTCCAATTGGCTGGTGTTTAATAACTGTCCAGTGCCGCCCACCCCCTACATCACCGCTGACTTTTAACAGCTGGTGTCTCTCCCTGCATCAGCATGTAGTGTCATTATCTGACCATTTTATACACTGAACAGCTCTGGCAATTCTCACATCTCCTGAATGTGAAACTCCCCCTCTCCCGTATCTGTACCAACCAATGCTGCCAATTAGTGCCCACCAATGCTGCCAGCAATCAGTGGCAACCAATGCTGCCAATCAGTGCCCACCAATGCTGCCAGCAATTAGTGCCAACCAATGCTGCCAATCAGTGCCCACCAATGCTGCCAGCAATTAGTGCCAACCAATGCTGCCAATCAGTGCCCACCAATGCTGCCAGCAATCAGTGCCAACCAATGCTGCCATCAGTGCCAACCAATGCTGCCAATCAGTGCCCACCAATGCTGCCAATCAGTGCCAGTGTTGCTTATCGTGCCAACCAATTTTGCCTATCAGTGCCAACCAGTGCCAACCAATGCTGCCTATCCGTGCCAACCAATGCTGCCTATCCGTGCCAACCAATGCTGCCTATCCGTGCCAGTGCTGCTTTTCAGTGCCAACCAATGCTTCCTATCACTGCCAGTGCTGCTTATTAGTGCCAACCAATGCTGCCTATCAGTGCCAACCAGTGCCAGTCAGTGCTGCCTATCAGTGCCAACTAATGCTGTAAATCAGTGCCAAACAATGCTGTCAGTGCCAACCAATGCTGCCTATCAGTGTCACCTACCAGTGCCCATAAGTGCTGCCAATCAGTGCCCATCAGTGCCGCTAATCAGAGCCCATCAGTGCTGCATATAAGTGCCCATCAGTGCTGCCTATCAGTGCCCATCAGTGCTGCAAATCAGAGCCTATCAGTGCCCATAAGGGCAACTAATCAGAGACCATCAGTGATGCATATCTGTGCCCATCAGTGCCGCCTATCAGTGCCACCTATCAGTGCACATCAGTGCTACCAATTAATGTCCATCAATGCTGCCAATCAGTTCTGCCAATCAGTGCAGCCTATTAGTGCCCATCAGTGCTGCCTATCAGTGCCCACCAGTGCTGCCTTAGCAGGGATGGTGGAAACCCCTCTACAGATAATTGCAATACAAATTACCTTCAAGTGCAACAACGTTTTAGTTGGGAGGTTTACACCATTATAGCACTTTGGAATTTAAATTGTTTAGATTGTTACACTTAATTGTATATGTTTTAGTCACGGTTATAATGTGAGTTATTGCACTTGAAGTTGCTTTCCACCACCCCTGCTAAGTCAATGTCTTTATGGACCTTGCTTTGTGCACTGGTGGGCAGTCATGTTGGAACAGGAAGGGGCCGTCCCCAAACTATTCCCACAAAGTTAGGATCATGATATTGTCCAAAATGTCTTGGTATGCTGACGCCTTAAGAGTTCCCCTCTCTGGAACTAAGAGGCCAATCCCAACCCCTGGAAAACAACCCCACACCATATTATTTGGACCAGTGCACAAAGCAAGGTCCATAAAGACATGGATGAGTGAGTTTGGGGTGGAGGAACTTGACTGACCCACACAGAGTCCTGACCTCAACCTGATAGAGCACCTTTGGGATGAATTTGTGTGGAGACTGCAAACCAGGCCTTCTCGTCCAACATCAGTGCCTGACCTCATAAATGCACTTCTGGAAGAATGGTGAAACATTCCCATAGACACCCTCCTAAACCTTGTGGACGGCCGTCCCAGAAGATTTGAAGCTGTTATAGCTGCAAAGGGTGGGGCCAACTCAATATTGAACCCTACGGACTAAGACTTGGGATGGCAATAAAGTTCATGTGTGTGTAAAGGCAGGCGTACCAATACTTTTGACTATATATATATATATATATATATATATATATATATATATATATATATATATATTGTGACAGCAGGAAGGTAAAGTCACCTGGTTGCATCCAGGGGGGTAGATATATTTCTCCCAGATTCAGGCTTTATGCTGACTTATACAACTAGGGTGGAGAGTTGTATAAGCCCAGCTGAGGCTAGTAGGCTCATGGATGACTCATACCTCTAGGGAGAGTGTGGGGCGTCGTACAGACAGAGAGTTGATGAGACCAGCTGAAGCCTGTCAGTTCGTTTAAGGCCTCTATAAAAACTCCCAGCTTCATTAGATGTTAGCTCATGCCTGGAACCAGACCTGTGTGGACTGTCTAGGGAGAGTGAACCCCTGTGCGGTGAGGCAAAGCCTGTGTGGCTATTTGTTTGGACTTTTACTAAACCAGGGACTTAGGGACTAGGACAGCACCAGGCTGATCCCAGTTGTTAGTTTAGGAAACCTGCATGTTTAGTCAGAGGTCAAACTGACCAGGATTTATTTTGTTTGTTTCTTTTTGGCTTTGCTGTGTTTTTGTCACTGTACATAGAGAAATAAACCGCACCTTTTGATTTTGAAAACCACAACCTCCGTCTGCTGGCCCTGTTTTTGTGTGGGGAGCCCAACCAGGGGGTCACACACACCCGCTACCGAGTTAACCCCCTCACAGTTGGTGGAGAACCAGTGGCAGTTTTTTTTAAGCCAGCATGGAGGAGATACTGAAACAGCTGGCTCTAGCAAATGCCAATCAACAGCAGACAAATGCAGGTTTGCAAAGGAGCCTTGCAGCCCAGCAGCAAGCTCATCAACAAGCCCAGCAGCAATCTGAGGCCCGCTTCATAGACCTGTTACAGAAGCAAGAGCAGAGACTACAACAAATGGAAGCAGTAATGCAGCAACGTCCGCAGACCAGTGAGGAAAGCCGTCCCACTAATACCGCGTCCTTTGGGGTGAGTCGTTTATTGACAAAAATGACTGGAGAGGATGATCCAGAGGTATTTTTGACCACATTTGAAAGGACTGCTGAAAGAGAAAAGTGGCCTGAGGAGCAGTGGGCTGGACTGGTGGCTCCTCTGTTAACTGGTGAATCGCAGAAGGCTTACTATGACCTAGAGCCTGACCAAGCAAAAGACTATGTGATGCTAAAAGCTGAAATATTGGCAAGGCTGGGTGTCACCCTGGCTGTCCGGGCTCAGCGTGTGCATAACTGGACTTTCCAGCTTGGAAAACCCCCCAGGTCTCAAATGTATGATCTCATTCACCTGAGCAGGAAGTGGCTACAGCCAGAGACTTTGTCCGCACCGGAGATTGTGGAACGTGTTGTGATGGATCGTTTCTTGAGAGCTCTTCCTACCGCCATTCAAAAGTGGGTAAGCCATGGAGACCCAGAGACGGCCGGTAAACTTGTGGATCGTGTAGAGAGATACTTGGCTACAGAGAACCTGACAGCCTCTTCCAGAGACTCTCGGACTTTCCACCCTAAGACCAGACCATCCCCAGGGGCGGATAAGAGGATTCCAAGGGGTGAGGGTGGAGAGAGTGAGAGGGTGGGAGCTCTACCCCAAGTTTGGCGAGAACAGCCTGGGAAATCAGCGGCTCAAGAGGCCGCAAGAAGGATCGTTTGCTACCGCTGCCGGCAAGCGGGACATATTGCAGCAAATTGCCCGGTTGTGGAGGAACCCATGCAATGTGACTTTCTGATGGACAGACGTCAGTCGCTGTGTGCGACAGTCGCATGCACTGCCATTCGGGGAACTGAGAAACATTTATGCAAAATGTGTATTAATGGTAGAAATGTTGTGGTATTGCTGGATTCAGGTAGCCTTGTGACCCTGATAAAGGCTGAATTAGTTAAAACAGAGGTCTCTGGGAATAGCAAGGTAGCTGTTATTTGTGTGCATGGGGACACCCGAGAGTATCCAGTGACTACAGTGTGTTTCGAGACCCCCAAAGGTACCCTCTCTCATCCAGTGGGGTTAGTATCTCAATTACCGCATGATGCCATTGTGGGAAGGGATTTTCCGAAGTTCTGGGAACTGTGGGATGATCCTGAGCCCCCCACTGGTGCCCCTATGTACCAGGAATGTGATAGCCAGAACTCCTCTGAGAGTGGGGAGGACTCTCCAGAATTTCCCTTGTCAGTATTGGCAGGGGAGACTCAAGAAACTGGAGAGGAGCCCACCTCCTCAGACGAAAACCTACCGTCTGTGGAGTTTTCTGATCTGGAGGTTCACAGGGAAAATTTTGCCACAGAACAGTTAAAAGACCCCGCCCTAATAAAGGCACGGGAAAACGTAGTGGAAATAGATGGCGAGTTAGTGAACCCAGATATTACCTGCACTTACCCATACTTCAGCGTAGAGAAGGACCTACTGTATCGGGTGGCAAAAAGGGCAGAAGAAACCGTTGAGCAGCTGGTGGTGCCCAAACCTTACAGGAAGTTGGTGTTGGAGTTGGCCCATGGGCACATTCTTGGAGGTCATCTGGGGACAGAGAAAACCCGAGAGAGGGTATTACAGAGATTCTATTGGCCTGGGGTGATGAAGGACATAGAAAATTATTGTTCCTCCTGCCCTGTGTGTCAGAGGTCGGCCCCGATGCCACATTTCCGTAGCCCGCTGGTCCCTCTACCCATCATTGAGGTCCCGTTTGAGAGAATCGCAATGGATTTGGTAGGTCCTATAATCAAGTCCGCTAGGGGGCACCAGTACATATTGGTTATAATGGACTATGCCACCCGTTATCCAGAAGCGATCCCTCTCAGAAATACCTCGGCCAAAACCATAGCCAAAGAGCTATCTCTTGTTTTTAGCCGGGTGGGTATTTGTAAAGAACTGCTTACGGACCAAGGTACACCCTTTATGTCCCGGGTTATGAAAGAGCTGTGTAAATTGTTCAAAGTGACGCAATTGCGTACATCTGTGTATCACCCCCAAACCGATGGGCTGGTTGAAAGATTCAACAAAACCCTAAAACAAATGTTGAAGAAAGTGGTGGATAGAGATGGAAAGGATTGGGACTGTCTACTTCCTTATTTGATGTTTGCTATTAGGGAGGTGCCCCAATCCTCTACGGGATTCTCCCCCTTTGAGTTACTGTATGGGAGACACCCAAGAGGGCTGTTGGATATTGCCAAGGAAACTTGGGAAAGTGAGAGTTCTCCCCACAGGAGTGTGATTGAGCATGTCGCCCTGATGCAAGATCGAATTGCACAGGTAATGCCCATCGTGAAGGAACATTTGGCCCAAGCGCAGTTGGCACAGCAGAGAGTGTACAACCGTGGAGCAAAGGCCCGTACCTTTTCCCCGGGGGATAGGATATTGGTACTTGTCCCTACGGTTGAAAGTAAATTCCTTGCCAAATGGCAAGGCCCCTACGAGATAATGGAAAAAGTGAGCGAAGTGAATTACAAGGTCAGACAACCAGGAAGGCGAAAGCCCGAACAGATATATCACGTTAATCTGTTGAAAGCCTGGAGGGATAGAGAGTCCCTAGTCGCAGAAACTTGGTCACCAGCTCAAACTGGTTGCGTGATTCCGGAGGTTGGAATAGCAGCCACCTTGTCACAACCCCAACAACAGGAGGTTAAGGAGTTTGTGCTTCGCAACAAGGAGGTGTTCTCTGAGCTGCCGGGACAAACATCTGGGGTAGAGCATGATATTATTACCCCGCCCGGTGAAAGGGTGAAGTTAAAACCCTATCGGATCCCAGAGGCCCGACGGGAGGCAATACGGGAGGAAGTACAGAAAATGCTGAACTTAGGGGTGATAGAGGAGTCCCAAAGTGATTGGTCTAGTCCCATTGTGTTGGTGCCTAAACCGGATGGGAGCTGGCGATTTTGTAACGATTTTCGTCAGTTGAACAAAGTTACAAAATTTGACACCTACCCCATGCCACGTATAGATGAGTTGATCGACCGGCTGGGAACAGCCCGATACATGACGACTCTTGACCTCACAAAAGGGTATTGGCAAATTCCCCTGGCCAAGTCGGCCAAAGAGAAAACCGCATTTGTAACCCCAGACGGGGCGTTCCAATATAAGAGAATGCCGTTCGGGTTACAGAATGCGCCGGCCACATTCCAGCGGAAAATGGACCAGATACTGAGGCCCCATCGGAAGTATGCTGCGGCTTACCTGGATGACGTAATTGTCCATAGCACAGATTGGGCCTCACATCTGCCAAAAGTGCAAGCAGTCCTAGACTCTATCCGGGAAGCGGGGTTTACGGCTAACCCCAAGAAGTGTACCATTGGGCAGGAGGAGGCCAAATATCTTGGGTACACCATTGGCAGGGGAGTGATAAAACCCCAACTCAACAAAGTCGAGGCCATCCAGAGTTGGCCACGTCCCAACAGCAAGAAGCAGGTACGGGCCTTTCTGGGAATCGCGGGTTATTATCGGCGCTTCATTCCCCACTTTGCTTCTAAGGCTGTGCCCCTAACCAACCTGACGAAAGGGAAAGGGTCGGTCATGATTAAATGGACCCCCGAGGCTGAGGCAGCATTCCAATTCTTGAAACAAGCCTTATGTAGCCAGCCAGTGTTGTACTCACCCGACTTCTCTAAAGACTTTGTCGTACAAAGTGATGCGTCAGATGTGGGGTTAGGAGCAGTATTGTCCCAGGTCTGGAACGGGGAAGAGCACCCAGTCATTTACCTCAGCAGGAAGTTGAAGTCCCATGAGGTAAATTACGCCACGGTTGAAAAGGAGTGTTTAGCGGTGAAGTGGGCTCTAGATTCCCTTCGGTACTATCTGCTAGGTAGGCACTTTGACATGGTTACGGATCACGCTCCGTTAAAGTGGATGGCTCAAAACAAGGAGACAAATAGAAGAGTGAATAGGTGGTTCCTGGCCCTACAGGAATTCAACTTCACAGTAAAGCATCGCCCTGGCGTTCAAATGGGGAATGTGGATGCTTTGTCTCGAGTACATGAATGCCTGATTGCTGGTGTTCCAACCCCAAGGTTAAAACAAGAGGGGGGGGTATGTGACAGCAGGAAGGTAAAGTCACCTGGTTGCATCCAGGGGGGTAGATATATTTCTCCCAGATTCAGGCTTTATGCTGACTTATACAACTAGGGTGGAGAGTTGTATAAGCCCAGCTGAGGCTAGTAGGCTCATGGATGACTCATACCTCTAGGGAGAGTGTGGGGCGTCGTACAGACAGAGAGTTGATGAGACCAGCTGAAGCCTGTCAGTTCGTTTAAGGCCTCTATAAAAACTCCCAGCTTCATTAGATGTTAGCTCATGCCTGGAACCAGACCTGTGTGGACTGTCTAGGGAGAGTGAACCCCTGTGCGGTGAGGCAAAGCCTGTGTGGCTATTTGTTTGGACTTTTACTAAACCAGGGACTTAGGGACTAGGACAGCACCAGGCTGATCCCAGTTGTTAGTTTAGGAAACCTGCATGTTTAGTCAGAGGTCAAACTGACCAGGATTTATTTTGTTTGTTTCTTTTTGGCTTTGCTGTGTTTTTGTCACTGTACATAGAGAAATAAACCGCACCTTTTGATTTTGAAAACCACAACCTCCGTCTGCTGGCCCTGTTTTTGTGTGGGGAGCCCAACCAGGGGGTCACACACACCCGCTACCGAGTTAACCCCCTCACAATATATACATACACGCACGTATGTGTGCTTGAGCTTTCGGGTGCACACCCTAATGCAATAGGCTGCGCACGCCTATGCCCACATTGTATCTATCACATGGCCTGACCATGCCGCAGGTTCTATCAAACTTTTAGTATATTCAGTGAATAAACCCCAATCTATTTGGGGGGCTAAATACAGTACACCCCTGCTTAATAATACTTCATACTGGGAAAAAGATCAAGTCTGAGATAAAAATAATTCTTTCAAATTAATGCTGTTTCTATATTAGATGCTGCAACATTTTGTAACATGCATAAAGCTTTCATGAGAGGCCTGCTTCTCCCATTGGTGCCCAGGACAACAACTCCTGTAAAATACTATACCCCAACTACTGAAGGACAATTGAATGCACTCACAAAGCCCACCCTAATCCGAAATATTACAAAACCGTAGACTGCATATGAGCTCCCAACTCCATAGAAACATTGATTTTTACAAAAAAAGACTCCTCTGCACCCCCTACTGTAGTACACCCAAGGCAACAGATCAGGCACTCTCTTAGCCAAAAAATATAAATGATAAATTGGCACATTCTAAAATTCCATACTTACTTAACCCTCAAAAAAAAAAAAAATGCAGAGCCTTCTTCATGACTTCTCTGCCTGGCTACCCTAATTTCTCTCTTCCAAAATTCCCACAATAGTACTCTGTGACTTCAACATCCCTGTTACTAAAATTCCAGCTACTTCTAAACTTCTCAGCCTAACCTCCTCTTTTGACCTAAAACAATGTACACTACAAACAAATGGCTTCTGTCCCCACCTATAATTGGCCTTTGCAACAAGGAGCACATGGAAGGGTGACACATGTCAAACAAAAATCAAAGAAAATTCCCAGATTTACTTACCGGCCAGTCTGCAACCAACCGAATGATCCTGTCTAACATTATGTGTTAACACATTTGCAAATACATGCATAAGCTGCAGAGCCACATGACTCCACCCCAGTAATATCTGCAGTCCTAAATTTCGAGAGCCTCCACAGTGGAAGCACATGCAGTATAATGGATAGGCAGAGGCAGGTGAGCCTGGAGGGAGCCCACCCCTCCTTAGAGGCACAGACTTCCTGGATCTACAGGGTGCCCATGCCCATCTCCTCCATCCCCAGCTGTCTGGACCAGGAATGTGCAGTCAGGGGAGGCAGGGAGGCAGAGCCTCACCTGCCATGAACATTAAAAAACAAACAAAAAAAAGATTGACTTTGAGGGTCATAACTCAGCGACCTGGGGCCACAGAGACCCCAAATTTGGGTCCTACCCCTCCACTGTTCAAAATTCCTCCTATCGTCATCCTATCATCTATGGTTTCGGAGATACAGGGCTTCTTGTGAAAGCCTGTCAGAAGCTACATACAGAGCAGTCAGTTTAAATACAAGCTGACACACTCTGTTTGCAGCAGACTGAGAGGATGAGCTCCCAGTGCCTCTCCTCACTTCTTGTCAGAGGCACTGAGCTAATGGACAGCTTGGAGTCTTTGACCAATGTTAAAGTACCATTGGCCCACACTCTCCAATAAAAAAAAACGGCAGTGGAGGCACGCCTCTCACTGCAGTGTCATAGAAGGAGCATGTGTCTAAAAGACGAATGCTCCCTTCCAGCCCAGCCCTCTTAACTACAAGGAAAAAACAAGTGTTTATGTGTATAAGGTTTACTCACAATCCCATGTTTTTCTCACACAGTTAAGAGGGAGAATAAGAATCTGCTGCAGCTGAAAAGGTACAAGCTAAATCATATATTATTATGCTATATGTTATAAGATAATAAAAATCATTAAAAAGTTAGCTAAACTGAAGAAAGAACAACAATCAAAAATAAGATCACTAATAGAACAAATTCATAAATTAGAAATTACACACAAAAGAACTGTTGCACTCTCAACATTGGAAAAATTAGCAAAAGCAAGAACACTTCTATCGGAAGAACTAAACATGAAAACCAAAAGACAATATATACTGAGGCATAAGATATATTATGAACAGGGAAATAAGAGTGGAAAATTGCTAGCAAAAGCAGTTCAGAATAAGAAAATAGCCTCTACTATACATCAAATAAGAGATAATCAAGGTAAACCACATTCGTCGAATGAGGAGATTGCTAAACAGTTCGAAAACTACTACCAAAATGTATACAATCCAGCCAATCCCAAATGCCCCCTCAATTCAGACAAAAGAGCAAAACTCATCCAAGAATTCCTAGAGAAATACAGCCCACCTCAAATATCAAAAAACGCAGCCCAAGAACTTGAAGCCCCCATCTCAGGCTCAGAATTTGACAAAGCAATAAAAGAGATGAAAATAGGTCCAGATGGACTACCCTTACAATACTACAAGACATTTACCTACATACTGAAGCCAAGATTTTTGAAAACCTTTCAATCACTACACTCTGAACAACACCCCCCAAAACAACTATTAGAAGCCCACATCACTGTGATACCTAAAGAAGAACTTGGTGTTGAGTTATTCACTTTACGGTCAACAATGGACAAGGGGGCACTCCTAGAGGAAAAGAGATTTCACCTCCAAATATGGAAAGGTTTCTTCACAGTAATGCCGCGTACACACGATCGTGATTCACGGCGGTGAAAACACCGCCGTGAACCACGACATGAAATAAAATGAAAAACGAGGGAATGGCATTTTCCCCCACACACGACCGTTTTTCCCGTCATTTTTTTCTTTGTCGAGAAAAACGACCGTCTGTGGGCTCCGCGGCAGTGTCTCCCTATGGGAAAACTGCCGCGGAAATAAATGATGGAAAAAACGATGAGAAAATTTAGATTAATGTTCTAATTTTTCTCGTCGTTTTTTCTGCCGTTTTTCACAACGAGAAAAACGACATAAAGCCCACAGACGATCGTTTTTCTCGGCGAAAAAAAAAATGTCATTTTTCCCGACGGGAAAAATGATCGTGTGTACGCGGCATTAGAGCTGTGAAAATGTGGAATAGACTCCCTGCAGAGGTGGTTCTGGCCAGCTCAGTAGATTGCTTTAAGAAGGGCCTGGATTCTTTCTTAAATGTACATAATATAACTGGGTACTAACATTTATAGGTAAAGTTGATCCGGGGAATATCCGATTGCCTCTCGGGGGATCAGGAAGGAATTTTTTCCCCTGCTGTAGCAAATTGGATCATGCTCTGCTGGGGTTTTTTGCCTTCCTCTGGATCAACTGTGGGTATAGAATTGGGTATATGGGGAATTGTATGATATTTTTTATTTTTATTTTTATGGTTGAACTGGATGGACTTGTGTCTTTTTTTAACCTGACTAACTATGTAACTATGTAAGAAGGCAATGATACAACTCAGGTTACCAACTACAGACCAATCTCTTTAAAGGATCAGTAAAGGATTTTTTTTTTAAATAACAAACATGTTATACTTACCTCCACTGTGCAGCTCGTTTTGCACACAGTGGCCCCGATCCTGGTCTTCTGGGGTCCCTCGGCGGCTGTCTCAGCTCCTCCCCGCAAGGACTCCACACCTTCATGCGAGCGAGCATGGTGTGGAGTTATTGCGGGCGCGCTCCCGTAATACAGCAGCGGCCATAGCCGCATACTGTATCACTCGGCCCTGGCGCGCTGTGTCATTGGATGTGATTGACAGCAGCACCAGCCAATGGCTGCGCTGCTTTCAATCCATTCAGTGTAGCCAATCAAAGGCCAGGCTGAGAACCAAGGAGGATGACAGGGATGAGCGCGGGACTTTCGAGGGGACAGGTAAGTAAAACGGGGGCTCGGGGGGGCGGTAATGTCGGATGTTTTTTCACCTTAATGCATAGGATGCATTAAGGTGAAAAAACATTTACCTATACAACCCCTTTAATAAACGTTGATATGAATATATATTCTAAGATATTGGCTAATAGAATTCTACCATTGTTAACTTCCCTCATAGCACTAGACCAAGTGGGTTTCATCCCAGGAAGAGAGGGACGTGATAATACAATCAAAGCACTTAACATAAGCCATTGGCTAACATCCAAAAAGAAACATGGGTTTTTTCTCTTCCTGGATGCCGAGAAGGCATTCGACAGAGTGGCTTGGGACTTCATAGACACAGTTTTAAAACACATAGGTATTCTACCTCAAATGAGATCATATATCAAAGCAATATACTCTAACCCAACAGCACAAGTACACGTCAATGGCCACCTGACGAAAGCATTCAACCTATGGAATGGCACTAGACGGGGCTGCCCCTTTTTCCCACTACTATTTGTTCTAACATTAGAACCATTATTAAACAGAATCAGAGCTAACCAGGACATTAAGGGGATAGAGATCCAAAATAATACATATAAAATTGCAGCGTTTGCAGACGACATGCTTCTCTTCCTCTGAGAACCCCATATTTCATTACCCAACCTTCTTCAAGACCTGGAGCACTTCAACCTACTATCAAATCTAAAAATCGATCACTCAAAGTCCAACACTCTTAACATTACATTACCTACTAATGCAGTTGAATTATGTAAAATAAACTTCCCATTCACTTGGGCCAAACAAAGTATAACGTACCTAGGAATTGAAATCCCCTCAAATCTAATTGACCTTTTTAAATTAAATTTCACACCCATATTAAAAGAAACACATGAAGATTTAAAAATATGTAATTCTTTAAACATATCTTGGTTTGGGAGAGCTTCCTTAATCAAGATGACAATTTTACCCTGATTCCTATACGTAATGCAAACAATTCCCATCAGATTACCTTTATCATTCTTTGCCTCTTTTCGCAAAGCATGTTCTACCTTTATCTGTAGCGGCAAACCGCTAGAATCAAATATACAAGATTAAACATACCCAAAAAATAAAGGGGTATAGAGCTCCCTGACCTAAGGAAATATCATCAAGCAGCCCTTTTAACACAAATTATAGACTGGAACATTCATCAAACAGTTAAGGACTGGGTGTCATTAGAACAAATACAGTTCCCACAAGAGATAAAGTCTCTACCATGGATTTATCCTAAACACCATTCAAAATCTTTCAAATCACACCCTCTCATAGGTCCCACACTAGGAATCTTTCATAGCACCTTCAAAACTAATAACACATCTCCCTGGATGAGCCCCCTCACACCACTGAGAAACAATCCAGATTTCCCCCCGGGTCTGGAGAAAAACTTTCTAACACATTGCTGGCCACACAACGAAATCCGGACCAAACACTTTTTTAAGAACAGAAAACTTTTATCTAGAGAAGATATAAATAAAAACATAGAACCATTCATACTCCCACAATGGAACTATATACAAATTAGACACTTTCTGACCACAAACGAGTCGGCCCAATCCTGGACAAAACCCCTTACAACGTTAGAAGACTTATGTACAAAAAAAGCCCTCACAGACATATAATTTTAACCCTTTACAACTCACTTTTTGAGGGAAAGACGGTCTTCTCCAGCATGTCATGCCAAAACTGGGAAAGAGAACTGGATATTAGCTTAAAAAAAATTGGGAAAAAATTTACATAAAGGATCTCTAAATGAGGCCACTCAAGAGTGTGGCTTCAAAATCATTACCAGATGGTACAGAACTCCTACCACTCTACATAAATTCCCCCCCCTAACATCTGATAGATGTTGGTGATGCAAAAAAGAGGAAGGCTCGATTCTACATATCTGGTGGTCATGCCCCTTAATTCAAAACTTCTGTAAATCAGTACATTAAACCATTACCTCAATCACTTTAGAAAATTTAAGCTTTAATCCAGCACATTACCTCCTACACTTCAACTTCCTTCCCAGAAAACAATACTTAAAATCCCTATCTATGTTCATGATCAGGGATGAGCCGAACACCCCCCTGTTCGGTTCGCACCAGAACCTGCGAACAGACAAAATGTTCGTGTAAACTTTAGAACCCTACTAAATACAATGGACTCGAACGTTCGAAATCTAAAGTGTTAATTATAAAGGCTAATATGCAAGTTATTGTCCTAAAAAGTGTTTGGGGACCCGGGTCCTGCCCCAGGGGACATGTATCAATGCAAACATTTTTTTACGCTTTCTTCGTGAAATGGTAGGGGTACAATGTACCCCTTACCAATTCACATAGGGGGGGCGGGATCTGGGGGTCCCCTTTGTTAAAGGGGTCTTCCAGATTCCGATAAGCCCCCCGCCCGCAGACCCCCACAACCACCGGGCAAGGGTTGTGGGGATGAGGCCCTTGTCCCCATCAACATGGGGACATCCTCCCCATGTTGAGGGCATGTGGCTTGGTACGGTTCAGGAGGGAGGGGGGGCCGCTCTCTCGTCCCCCCCTTTTCCCCTGCAGCCGGCCAGGTTGCGTGCTCGGATAAGGGGTCTGGTATGGATTTTTAGGGGGACTCCACGCCATTTTTTTTTAAATTTGGGGTGGAGTTCCCCTTAAAATCCATGCCAGATCTGAAGGGCCTGGAATGGATATTTGGGGGAACCCCACGTCAATTTTGTTTTTAATTTGCGGCGAGGTTCCCCTTAATATCCATTCCAGACCTGAAGGGCCTGGTAATTGAATTCTGGGGAACCCCCACGCTTTTTTTTTTTTTTTTATCAATGACTTTTGTATGTATTGCCGGGAGCCGACAATTCATTAATAGCCGCGAGTCAGTTTTAAATGCATTTTTTTCTTTCAAAAATTACATTTTTTGCAGGGACAGTTCTAAGCACGGGAAACATGCGCCACTTTACATGCATATCATACACACCCCCCAGGTACGAAATTTAAAGGAATATTTCACTTTTATTTTTTCATTTTAAGCATTATTAAAATCACTGCTCCCGAAAAAACGGCCGTTTTTAAAACTTCTTTTTGCATTGATACATGTCCCCTGGGGCAGGACCCCGGTCCCCAAACACTTTTTAGGACAATAACTTGCATATAAGCCTTTATAATTAGCACTTTAGATTTCTCCCATAGATTTTTCGAATTTGCCGCGAACACCCCAATTTGTTCGCTGTTCGGCGAACGGGCGAACAGGCAATGTTCGAGTCGAACATGAGTTTGACTCGAACTCGAAGCTCATCCCTATTCATGATTAATGCAGCGCGACACTGTATCCCCTACCACTCGCGCTCAAACACCATTCCATCAAAATCTGAATGGTTCAGGAGGATAAACAGTATAGAAAAAATAGAGGAACTCATAAGTATATCTCAGGAGAAAATAACTACATTTTCAGCAACATGGCAAAACTGGATAGATTTCAAAAACTCTCATGCCGCGTACACACAATCGATATTTTCGACTGTGAAAACACCGTCGAGAAAATCGATGTGAAAAACGAGGAACAGCTTGTTCCCCCCACACACGGCCGTTTTAAATGACATTTTTTTTGGGTCGAAAAAAACGACCGTGTGTGGGCTCCCCAGCAGTGTTTCCCTATGGGAAAACTGCCGCGGAAAAAAACGGCGGGAATCACGACGAGAAAAATTAGAGCATGTTCTAATTTTTCTCGTCGTGATTAATGCCGTTTTTCCCATTGAAAAAAACGACAAAAAGCCCACAGACGGTCGTTTTTCTCGTCCAAAGGAAAAAATGTCATTTTTTTCGACGGGAAAAATGATCGCGTGTACGCGGCATTAGACCTATAAAATAATCATCAAGCAATAACGAAATTCTTTTTTAAGAAACAAAGCTCATAGGAGTGTTGGGGAAAACTATTACAATAAGAGTCCTGGTCCTACAATTATACAATCCCCTCCCTCCTCTCTTTAACCACTTTAGCCCCAGACCAATTTGCTCGTCAAAGACCAGGCCACTTTTTGCGATTCGGCACTGTGTCGTTTTAAATGACAATTGCGCGGTCATGCGACGTGGCTCCCAAACAAAATTGACGTCCTTTTTTTCCCACAAATAGAGCTTTCTTTTTGGTGGTATTTTATCACCTCTGCGGTTTTTATTTTTTGCGCTATAAACAAAAATAGAGCGACAATTTTGAAAAAAAATGCAATATTTTTTACTTTTGGCTATAATAAATATCCCCAAAAAATATATAATTTTTTTTCCCCT
This sequence comes from Rana muscosa, assembly GCA_029206835.1. NCBI lineage: Eukaryota > Metazoa > Chordata > Amphibia > Anura > Ranidae > Rana > Rana muscosa. The sequence continues at coordinate 359,254,986 of CM055118.1, read as the reverse complement.
CAGTTTAGGTCGATACGTATTCTTCTACATATTTTTGCTAAAAAAAATCGCAATAAGCGTTTATTGATTGGTTTGCGCAAAAGTAATTGTGTCTAGAAAATAGGGGACAGTTTTATGGCATTTTTATATATATATATATTTTTTTTTACTAGTATTGGCGGCGATCAGCGATTTTTATCGTGACTGCGACAATTATGGCCGTTACATCGGACACTTTTGACACCATTTTGGGACCATTGTAATTTTTACAGCAATCAGCGCTATAAAAATGCACTGATTGCTGTAAAAATTACACTGGCAATGAAGGGGTTAATCTGTAGGGGGCGTTGAAGGGGTTAAGTGTGACCTAGGGAGTGATTCTTACTGTTAGGGGTCTGACATATGAGGGGGCGGGTGACCCCTCACAGATACTCTCGTTGAGCGCAGGAACGGGTGACCCGCCCCTCGTATGTCAGACCCCGCCTACATCATTGGCTGAGCGGACCTGATGGGGAACTTCCTTTGCAGTGTAATAAATAAATAGACCCGCCCCTTCTCACGTTCCGCATCTGGTCCTGATAGGGAACTTTAGAAGGGGCGGGTCTATTTATTTATTACACTGCGGAGGAAGTTCCCCATCAGGTCCGCTCAGGCTCAGCCAATGACGCTTCGTGTGGATAGCGCTGGACATCGGATCACCGCGGGACACTGGATTTCATTGCTGAAATGTTTTCTTTGTTTTTTTTTTTACATTTTTTTACATTTTCTATGTGAAATGGTAGGGTACAATGTACCCCATTACCAATTCACATAGGGGGGTCGGGATCTGGGGGTCCCCTTTGTTAAAGGGGTATTCCAGATTCCGATAAGCCCCGCGCTCGCAGATCCCCACAACCACCTGGCAAGGGTTGTGGGGATGAGGCCCTTGTCCCCATCAACATGGGGACATGGTGCTTTAAGGGGTCACAGACCCCAAAGCATCCTCCCAATGTTGAGGGCATGTGGCCTGGTACGGTTCATGAGGGGGGTGCTCTCTCATTCCCCCTCTTTTCCTGTGGCCTGCCAGGTTACGTGCTCAGATAAAGGGTCTGATATGGATTTTTGGGGGAACCCCACGCCATTTTTTTTTTAATTTGGGGTGGAGTTCCCTTTAAAATCCATACCAGACCTGAAGGGCCTGGTATGAATATTTGGGGGGAACCCCACGCATATTTTTTTAAAATTTGCGGCAGGGTTCCCCTTAATATCCATACCAGACCTGAAGGGCCTGGTAATTGAATTTGGGGGGACCCCCACGCATTTTTTTTTTATCAATGACTTTTCTATGTATTGCCGGGAGCGGACAATTCATTATAGCCGCGAGTGAGTTTTAAATAACTTTTTTTCCTTCAGAAATTACACTTTGTGCAGGGACAGATCTAAGCATGGGAAACAAGCGCAACTTTACAGGCATACTATACACACACCCTAGGTACAAAATTTAAAGGAATATTTCACTTTAATTGTTTAACTTTAAGCATTTTTAAAATCACTGCTTCCGAAAAAACTGCAGTTTTGAAAACTTTTTTTTGCATTGATACATGTCCCATGGGTAGGGATGAGCTCGATGTTCGAGTCGAACGCATATTCGACTCAAACATCAGCTGTTCGTCTGTTCGGCGAAACCAGAACTTTGTGAGCCATTCGCGCCAAATTCGTGTGACGCGAACGGCCCACAATACACTGCGCCATCGCAGTGCATTGCCGGCGCTGTGATTGGCCAAGCATGCACTGTGACCCCGAATGCTTGGCCAATCACAGCGCCGGCAGCGAGGAGAGACATAATTGGCCACAGGCAGGATGCCTGTGGCCAATCATAGCTCAGGGGGGTTTAGTACATGCCCCACACTATAAAAGGCTGCCAGCGCGGCGGCCTTGTGTAGTGTGTTGGCGTGCAGGGACAGAGAAGGATAGGCAGGGACAGTGTCAGTGACATCCTTTGAAACCTTGTGCATTTACAGTGTGTTGGCGTGCAGGGACAGAGAAGGGTAGGCAGGGACAGTGTCAGTGACATCCTTTGAAACCTTGTGCATTTACAGTGTGTTGGCGTGCAGGGACAGAGAAGGATAGGCAGGGACAGTGTCAGTGACATCCTTTGAAACCTTGTGCATTTACAGTGTGTTGGCGTGCAGGGACAGAGAAGGATAGGCAGGGACAGTGTCAGTGACATCCTTTGAAACCTTGTGCATTTACAGTGTGTTGGCGTGCAGGGACAGAGAAGGATAGGCAGAGACAGTGTCAGTGACATCCTTTGAAACCTTGTGCATTTACAGTGTGTTGGCATGCAGGGACAGAGAAGGATAGGCAGGGACAGTGTCAGTGACATCCTTTGAAACCTTGTGCATTTACAGTGTGTTGGCATGCAGGGACAGAGAAGGATAGGCAGGGACAGTGTCAGTGACATCCTTTGAAACCTTGTGCATTTACAGTGTGTTGGCATGCAGGGACAGAGAAGGATAGGCAGGGACAGTGTCAGTGACATCCTTTGAAACCTTGTGCATTTACAGTGTGTTGGCATGCAGGGACAGAGAAGGATAGGCAGGGACAGTGTCAGTGACATCCTTTGAAACCTTGTGCATTTACAGTGTGTTGGCGTGCAGGGACAGAGAAGGATAGGCAGGGACAGTGTCAGTGACGTCCTTTGAAACCTTGTGCATTTACAGTGTGTTGGCGTGCAGGGACAGAGAAGGATAGGCAGGGACAGTGTCAGTGACGTCCTTTAAAACCTTGTGCATTTACAGTGTGTTGGCGTGCAGGGACAGAGAAGGATAGGCAGAGACAGTGTCAGTGACGTCCTTTGAAACCTTGTGCATATACAGTGTTGTGGCGTGCAGGGACAGAGAAGGATAGGCAGGGACAGTGTCAGTGACATCCTTTGAAACCTTGTGCATTTACAGAGTGTTGGCGTGCAGGGACAGAGAAGGATAGGCAGGGACAGTGTCAGTGACATCCTTTGAAACCTTGTGCATTTACAGTGTGTTGGCGTGCAGGGACAGAGAAGGATAGGTAGGGACAGTGTCAGTGACATCCTTTGAAACCTTGTGCATTTACAGTGTGTTGGCATGCAGGGACAGAGAAGGATAGGCAGGGACAGTGTCAGTGACATCCTTTGAAACCTTGTGCATTTACAGTGTGTTGGCGTGCAGGGACAGAGAAGGATAGGCAGGGACAGTGTCAGTGATATTCTTTGTTAAACCTCCTGCACAGTATACACCTGAAGCTACCCCTTATTGCTCGTGGTGTTGTTCTGTTGTGTAACACAGACAGGCATCTGCAAGCAGTTACAGTGGATGTAGGTGCCTCCTGCACAGTATACGCTACCCCTTATTGCTCGTCGTGTTGTTCTGTTGTGTAACACAGACAGGCATCTGCAAGCAGTTACAGTGGGTGTAGGTGCCTCCTGCACAGTATACGCTACCCCTTATTGCTTGTGGTGTTGTTCTGTTGTGTAACACAGACAGGCATCTGCAAGTAGTTACAGTGGGTGTAGGTGCCTCCTGCACAGTATACACCTGAAGCTACCCCATATGGCTGGTTTTCTCATCTCCCTGCAGGCCATTAGAATGTCTGGAAGGCCAACAAAGAGAGGCAGACAGTCACTAGCCTATAAAAGAGGGCAAGCAGACTCTGTGTCTTGGGGCAACAGTGCTGGTCGTGGACGCGGTGCATTGTCATCAGCACGTGGCCATGGGACACACTTGTCCTTATTTTCGGCAGCTGGACGCATTGAGCCGCATCATGCCGAAGACTTGGTAGAGTGGATGACCAAGCCCTCCTCATCCTCCTCATCCTCTCTCCCCCAGGCTCAGGGTACTGGCAAAACAGCTGCCAATGCGTCCTCTTCCCTTGTATCAATGTCACATCAGTCACACTCCTTCCCTAGACCCACCATGTCCTCCTGAGGAGTCCCCCGAACTGTTTGAGCACAGTGTTGGGTACATGCTCCAGAAAGATGCCCAGCGTTTTGAAGGGTCTGATGATGATACCCAGCTAGAGGAAGGCAGTTGCGTGAGCGCAGAGAGAGGGGATGCTCAAGAAGGACAGCAATCTGGCAGTCATGTTCCAGCAGCTGCAGCATACTGCCAGATTGGCTCCAGTGATGAGGAGGGAGGGGATGATGAGGTCACTGACTCCACGTGGGTGCCTGATAGGGGAGAGGAGGAGGAGGAGGATGAGGAGGAAGCACATCTCCAACGAGGCAGGATGCCCTCTGGGGGCCAGCGTAAGGACAGCACACAGACTGAATCACACCACAGAGCTCCGCCTGTGCAGGGTGCTGCCTCTGCCCGTTATTCCAAAAGTTCTTTGGTGTGGGCCTTTTTTGAGTCGAGTGCTTTAGATCGCACCGCTGCTATTTGCAACATATGTCTCAAGCGTATCTCGCGTGGCCAAAACATCAGCCGCTTGGGCATCACATGCTTGACCAGACATATGTTGACCTGCCATGCAGCTCGATGGCAAGCGTACCTTAAAAACCCACACCAAAGAACAAAGCGGACCTCTCCTTGCTCCTCATTAGCTGGGATATCCAACCCCACTATACTTTCAGTCCTCTGAAACCTGCACTGAGAGGAATGAAGGTCTATAATTAGGTGTGTCACAGCCAAGTACTTGCGGGCACTCTGCTAGCAGAACACCGACGTCCGATTGTAGCAGGCAAATTTCCCTGCCCCAGCTGCTGGACCGTCACCGGAAAAGTTCACTCCCAGCCACCCACATGCCCAGCGGTTGAATGCTAGCTTGGCTAAATTACTAGCACTTCAACTGCTGCCTTTTCAGTTGGTAGACTCGGCCCCCTTCCGTGAGTTTGTGCAATGTGCGGTTCCTCAGTGGCAGGTTCTCAAACACCACTTTTTCACTTGGAAGGCGATTCCTGCTCTCTACCGGCTTGTGGAAGGCAATGTCCATGCCTCGCTGGACAGGGCGGTCAGCGTTAAGGTGCATATTACCGCTGACTCATGGTCCAGCAGGCATGGACAGGGATGTTACCTTTCTTTCACAGCCCATTGGGTCACTCTTTTGGCAGCTGGGAAGGATGCAGGACAAGGTGCAGTAGTGTTGGAGGTTGTTCCGCCGCCACGCCTCCAAAATGCTACTACTGGTTGTGACACACCTCTCTCCTCCACCCCCTCCTCTTCTTCTTCCTCCATGGCCTCTTCCTGTGCTTTGTCCTCTGAACCAGCGGTGCTCCGTTGGCGTTCAAGGGGCTACGCAAGTACGCAGGCAAAAAGATGCCATGTCGTGCTTGCGCTGGTGTGTTTGGGGGACAGGAGCCACACTGGGGCAGAGGTTCTGTCAGCTCTGCAAGGGCAGGCCTGAGAGGTGGTTGACGCCACGCCAGCTTAAGCCAGGAATGGTGGTTTGCGACAAAGGCACCAACCTCCTCTCCGCCCTCCTACATGGACAACTGACCCATGTGCCCTGTGTGACTCACGTCCTTAACCTGGTGGTGCAGCGGTTCTTGGACAGGTACCCGGGCTTACAGGATGTCCTGAGGCAGGCCAGGAAAGTCTGTGTGCATTTCCGCAGATCATATAATGCCAGTGCTCGGCTGGCTGAGCTGCAAAAGGAGTTGAACCTGCCCAAGAACCGCCTTATATGTGATATGCCCACTAGGTGGAACTCAACGTTGGCCATGCTGCAGCGGTTGCACACGCAGCAGAGGGCCATCAATGAGTACCTGTGCGACTACAGCACCAGGACAGGGTCAGGGGAGCTCGGGTTTTTTTTTACCACGCCAGTGGGGCATGGTCAGGGATGCATGCACTGTCCTGGAACCATTTGAGGAGGCCACGAGGATGATGAGCAGTGACAGTGCATGCATCAGTGACACTGTACCTCTTGTCCACCTGTTGGACCATACGCTGCGTGGAATAATGGACAGGGCACTTGAGGTAGAACAGAGACAGGAAGAGGAGGACTTCCTTGCATCTCAAGGCCCCCTTTACCCAGACAGTGTTCCTTCTGTCCCACCCATCGCACAGGAAGAGGACAAGGAGGAGGAGGAGGAGGATTGTGTCAGCATGGAGGTAGAACCTGGCACTCAGCATCAACAACAGCAGTCTTTTAGGGATGATTTACAGTCCCAAGAAACCTGTGGACTTGTACGTGGCTGGGAGGAGGTGGCTGCGGATCATGTTGTCCTTAGTGACCCAGAGGACTCCGGACCGAATGCCTCAGCTAACCTACGCTGCATGGCCTCCCTGATCCTGCAAAGGCTGCGGAAGGATCCTTGTATTCTTCAGATCAAGGAGAGGGACCATTACTGGCTGGCCACTCTCCTTGATCCACGGTACAAGGGTAAGGTTGCAGAGCTTATGTTGCCATCGCAGAGGGAGCAGAGGATGAGACATCTCCGGGAGGCCTTGCAGAAAGGTCTGTGCAACGCGTTCCCAGAGACTGGGAGGTTACAAACTCCTGGTCCTGGACAACGAGTTGCTGAGGCTTCGGTCAGTCAAAGAAGGAGCGGTGGGGAAGGTGACCGTCTGACCGATGCGTTCAGACAATTTTTTAGTCCGCAGCCCCAAGGTATGATCGGTTCCAGCAACCATCGCCAGCGTCTGATACACATGGTGCAGGAATACCTAGGGGCAAGGTCAGACTTGTACACCTTTCCCACCGAAAATCCTCTGGCTTACTGGGTCTTGAGGATGGATCACTGGCCAGAGCTTGCACAGTATGCAATTGAGCTACTGGCCTGTCCTGCATCCAGCGTTCTTTTGGAACGTACATTCCGTGCTGCTGGAGACTTTGTCAAGGATCACAGGGTGCGCCTGTCCACCGACTCGGTTGATCGACTGACCTTCATAAAGATGAACCAGTCTTAGATCACCACCAGCTACCAAGCACCTGAAGCTGATGTAACAGAATAATTTATTTTGAAAGGTCACATCCCTTCAAGACTGCTTATGATGATGCTGAGTGACTGTCCTGTTATGTTGACTAACTATCCTCCTCCTCCTCAATGATCCGATTCCTGATGATAGCTTGGAAAAACATTTTTGTTTCTGGGTGCCGCCACCAGTGGCTAAGGCCCAATTGTTCAGCCCCTGTTTAACAGGGGCATGTAATAACAATTTTTTATTCAATGCTTTGCAGCAGGGCTCATTTCTGCACTCCAACTAGAGTATCTGGGACAGGTTGCAGTGTCGTGGCACCAGCACCAGTGCCTAAGGCCCAATTTTCAGCTCCTGTTTAACAAGGGCATGTAATTACAATTTTTTTATGCAATACTTTGCAACAGGGCTCATTGCTGTGCTCCAAGTACAGTATCTGTGAGGGGTTGCAGTGTCGTGGCACCAGCACCAGTGCCTAAGGCCCGATTTTTCAGCCCCTGTTTAACAGGGGCGTGTAATTACAATTTTTTATGCAATACTTTGCAACAGGGCTCATTGCTGTGCTCCAAGTACAGTATCTGTGAGGGGTTGCAGTGTTGTGGCACCAGTGCCTAAGGCCCAATTTTTCTGCCCCTGTTCAACAGGGGCATGTAATTACAATTCTTGATCTAATAATTCACAGTAGGGCCCATTCCTGCGCCCACCAAGAGTAACTGTGAGGGCTTACAGTGTTGTGGCAACACCAACATCTAAGGGGCAAATATCAGCAGAGTATATACGGCAGGCCCCTACTTTCAAACATCCAACTTACAAACGACTCCTACTTGCAAACGGAAGGAGACAACAGGAAGTGAGAGGAAATCTACCCCTAGGAAAGCAAATTCTCTCCTGTAAGAGTTAATATGGGAAAAAAGGTGTCTCCTCTCTACTGATGCTTTATCACCAATCCTTGTTTTAATAAAAACCCCACTTTTCCAAAAACATTTGTCATTGGGATGGAAAGTGAGGTGAAATGTTCTGAACAGGTGCACAGACAGCAAAACAAATGTTACAGGGGTGATAACCCTTCCCTATGTTTTCCAAAAAGCTTAAAAATATATATTTTTGGCTGGAGCTACACTTAAACAATGTACCTGTTTAAAATTACAAACAGATTATACTTAAGAACAAACCTACAGTCCCTGTCTTGTTTGCACCGCCTGTATACTGCTGTTCAGAGTATATAGGGCCTTTCTTTGTTTTGTGTGCGGGGTTCCCCTTAATATCCATACAAGACCCAAAGGGGCTGGTAATGGGCTGGGGTAGGGGGGGGGGTGATGGGGTAGCCATGCCATTTTTCTCAAATATTTGTATCCATATTGCCAGGACAAGACATGACATTAAAGCCACAAGCAGTTTTAAATGTCTTTTTTTCCTTTAGAAATATAATTTTGTGCAGGGACAGTTCTAAACACGGGAAACACATGCCACTTCACAGGCATACTTTAGACACCCCCCAGGTATGATATTTAAAGGAATATTTCACTTTTTTTTCACTTTATGCATCATTAAAATGACTGCCCCTCAAAAACGGCCGTTTTTAAAACTTCTTTTTGCATTGATACATGTCCCCTAGGGCAGAACCCGGGTCCCCAAACCCTTTTTAGGACAATAACATGCATATTAGCCATTATAATTAGCACTTTAGATTTCGAACGTTCGCGTTCATTGTATTTAATAGGGTTCTAACGTTCGCGCAAACTTTCGGTCCGTTCGCAGGTTCTGGTGCGATCCGAACCGGGGGGTGTTCGGCTCATCCCTACCCCTGGGGCAGGACCCGGGTCTCCAAACACTTTTTATGACAATAACTTGCATATAAGCCTTTAAAATTAGCACTTTCGATTTCTCCCATAGACTTTTCGAATTTGCCGCGAACACCCTAAATTGTTCGCTGTTTGGCGAACGGGCGAACAGGCAATGTTCGAGTCGAACAAGAGTTCAACTTGAACTCGAAGCTCATCCCTACTCCTCAATGATCATGCTGATAGCTTGTAAGAACATTTTTGGTTCTGGGCAACGCCACCAGTGGCTAAGGCCCAATTTTTCAGTCCCTGTTTAACAAGGGCTTGTATTTAAAAATTTTGATGCAGGGGGCGGAGCAGGCAGCCAGAGCGGATGGTGGTGTGAGGAGTGAGCTCTGCCACAACGGATAGAACACCACGGCTCACAGCAAGCCTGCATGGCTAAAAAGTATACCAACTGCTCGGGGAGACCGAGGGGCACACGCTACCTATCATGTCCAAAAGGAAAGAAAGGGAAAGACCGAAGAAAGTGACAGATTTCTTCCCTCCAGTGACCGACCGAGGAATCCAAGATGGCGCCCGCAACGGGAACCGAGCCTCAGCACCCCACGCCAGCTCTGAGGGGAATCCCTCTCCATCCGCGGGTGAGTCCTATCCCCTGGGACATCCACTACCATTCTCCCCTTTTAACAGCCCGGTAAAACAGAAACGGAGGATTGGGGAGGGAGGAGAGGCTCAGAATGATGCAGGAAATGAGGGAGATCAAATGGAGGAATCCTCCCCACATGGTCAGCAGTTAGATGCTTTCCCCACATCGGGACAACCCATCATAGATACCACTATGAAAGAGATGCTACAGACTTTGCGGGGGGCTCTCCAGCATGATATGGCAGCATTTATGCAGACCACAAAGGCAGATATGTCCGCAGTCAGCAATAGAGTGCAATATGTAGAACAAAAAATGGAGGAATTCACTTTGGCACATAATGAACTAGTGGACGCTCATTTTGATGTTGAAGATGAGCTTACAGCTATGCGACTTAAGATGGCGGATCTCGAGGACAGGGCTCGCAGGAACAATATCAAATTCAGAGGGGTCTCTGAAACAATCAAACCTGTGGAGCTCACTGGGTACCTCCAGAAACTTATGCTAGCTGCTCTGCCATCCCTGGGTCCTGCGGGTGTCATCATTGACAGAGCCCACAGACTGCCTAAACCATCATTCTTGCCTGACCAAATACCCAGAGACGTCATAGCAAGAATTCACTTCTATCATGTGAAAGACCAGTTGATGCGATTCGCTAGACAACACCCTACTCTTCCTGACCCGTTCGCTGGCATCGCACTATATGCTGATCTATCGCAAGCCACACTGTCAGCGAGACATAACTTAGTCCCTATTACAAAAATCCTGCGCAATCATAAGATTTTGTACAAATGGGGCTTCCCGGCCAAATTGCTGCTGGAAATGCATAATGAATCACATGCTATCTCCTCACTAGAGAAAGGTCTGGAGCTCCTCAAAAAATGGCGACTTCTTCCCATGAATGATGAAGCTGCAATTCCTGATCCCCTCCAAGGCAGAAGCAATTCCCGTCGCCAAAATGCCAGAGGGAAGTAAGCAGTTAAACTACCTATACATGCAACTCTGGTGAATTTCCTACTTGCTTGCCACCTTTCTTAGTCCTACAAGTGCCCGGTGCTCTTGAAGCTATCTACAAAATAAGTGCTGGCTTTTCAAGTATCCGTTGTTCGGCTGAACTGTGAACTTGTTACCCCCCTTCTTCATTTACAGGATGATTCCCGTAACCTGTTTTAATCAGCGTAAGTTTTTTGACTGTCTACTGCTGATTCATATCCTAGTTTGGTTAATTTTTCTTGTCCCTCTTTGTTCTTTACTGTCTGTTGAAGACCATTTGCATCAGATTTTACACATATTCAGAAACAAACTGTACACATATTCCCTACCAAGTTCTACCACTAGATGGCGGCAGTGCGCTTTCTGTTTTTGGAATGAATCTTAAACTAATGTCACACAATGTGAGAGGATTGAACAGTCCCTATAAACGTAGAGCTCTGTGGAAATCAGCTATGGACATGAAATGCGACATCCTGTGTGCACAAGAGACTAATTTCTCCAGTGACAACCCCCCGAAGTTCACGCAGAACAAATTCCCACAAGTATTCACCGCAAACGCTGCCTCAAAGAAAAATGGTGTATTAATTGCTATTAGGGACACTGTAACCTTTTCTTTATTACAGACCCATGTTGACCCCCTTGGACGCTTCATCATCTTGGTTGCCGAACTGAATCATACTACCTATACACTGGTAAATCTATATGCACCTAATGCTAAGCAAACTAAATTTATCCGCAAAGTTGTTCAACTTGCTAGAACTATGCAAAAAGGTAACCTGATCATATTCGGGGACTTCAACATGGTTATGAACGGAGAACTTGACTCCTCCTCGGTGGCTCTTAGACAAAGACCCTCTCTTGGCCCTTTTTGCCATGAAGAGAGACTATTTGACCCATGGCGTTGCCTTAGAACCACAGAGAGGGACTATACGTACCACTCCCAAGTGCACAATAGCTACTCTAGAATTGACTTTTTTCTGACTGATATGTATACTTTGCAAAATGTGATAAAAACTGATATCCACAGTATCACGTGGTCGGACCATGCACCAGTGACTATTGAGATTGTGGATACCAGTAAGACTTCCCACAAAACTCTGTGGCGCAACAACACGTTTCTTCTGTCGCATCCCCAAATAAGAGTTGAGATAGAGGGGAAACTAAAAGAATATTTCCATTTTAATACTAATGAAGACTGCTCCCCCTCGATAACATGGTGCGCACATAAAGCTTTTATCAGAGGTACTCTTATACAAATAGCTTCCAGGGAGAAGAGAAAAAAATCACATCGCATGTCAAAGCTACATAAGAACATAGCAGAACTAGAAGCCCTACACAAAAATCCCAACACTACTTCCTCTAATACGTTGATTCGCCTTAATCAATACCGGGAAGACTTAAGGCAAGAGCTTAGGAAAGAACATGATGTATTCTTCAAGAGGATGAAATTATCCTTCTACTCCCAAAGTAATAGGGCAAGTAAACTTTTGGCTTCCCAAATTAAAAAGAGACAAGCTAAAGCCAACCTCACGCACATTAAACACCACAAATCCCATACCACATTCCATAATCCTAAGGACATAGCCAACGCATTTAGGGATTACTATGAATCCCTCTACAACTTCGCCAATGACCCACATACCCACCAACCATCGGAGATAGAAATTGACAAATTCCTGCAAGAGGTTCACCTACCCTCCATTGATTTAAACACACTGCAAAACCTGAACTCTCCTATTACTTGCGCTGAAGTTGAGACAGTTATCAAAACCCTTCCCATGCACAAATCACCAGGGGCGGACGGATTTTCCGCGGAATACTATAAAGCATTTACTTCCCTTCTAGCTCCCAAACTAGTAGATGTTTTCAACATAGCAGCTTCGTCTGGCTCTTTCCCAAGAGAAATGCTTCAGGCTATCATAGTCACAATACCCAAACCAGGCAAGGATACATCTCACCCCCAAAATTTTAGACCAATCTCACTATTGAATTCAGATCTAAAGATCTACGCCAAGATATTAGCAAATAGACTGAGTGAAGTTACCCCCTCCCTCATTAACCTGGACCAAGTAGGCTTTGTGAAAGGCAGGCAGGCGCCAGATGGCACCAGAAGAATGCTAAATCTTCTGCGCTATGTGGAGCTAAGTAAACAACCTAGCACTTTTTTAGCTTTAGATGCGGAAAAGGCCTTTGATAGGGTACATTGGGGTTACTTATCAAAGACTTTACAAAAATTTGGATTCTCTGGACTGATTCACTCAGCAATCATGTCTCTTTATTCACACCCCACGGCCCAAGTCTATACCTCTAGCATGCTTTCTGATTCCTTTACATTATCTAATGGCACGCGCCAAGGATGCCCTCTCTCTCCAATCATTTTCTCACTAATCATAGAACCTCTAGCGGAAAGTATTAGATCCACCGACACCGTACAAGGTATTAAGATAGGTTCCGAAAGCCACAAAATAGGACTCTTCGCGGACGATATTATCCTGACTATTTCTAACCCAGAATCCTCTATCATAGCGATACAAACACTAATACACAAATTCGGACAGGTCTCCTTCTATAAAATCAACACAAATAAATGCTTTGCCTTGAATATTAATGTCCCTCCAGCTACTAAAAACAAGCTTAAAATATTGTTCCCCTGCAATTGGGACCCTCCCTCTATTACTTACCTTGGTGTGCAGCTGACCTCCTCCTCAGCTAAAACATATGCCTGCAACTACCCTCCTTTGTTAGCTTCCCTGGAAGAAGAACTGAAGCAGATCGGTAAACTCCACCTAACTTGGGTGGGGAGGATAGCTGCATACCAAATGCAAATATTACCTAAATTGTTATATCACTTTAGAACAGTAACCATCCCTATTCCTCAAAAATTCTTCTCCCAATTAGCGCATAGTCTGAAAAAATATATATGGGCGGGGAAAAAACCCAGAATTGCATTATCGCAACTATACAAACCCAAACACCTTGGTGGTCTAGGTCTTCCCAATGCACAACTTTATTACCGAGCAGCAATCCTGGACCATATGCGCTATTGGTTCTCTTGCCAAACAGACAATAAGTGGGCGATCATTGAAAGCGAAGTTACTCCTGGACATAACCTCCCAGCGTTAGCATTAGCTGTCTGTATGCATCATAGAGCGGAAACCCCTCCTTACCCCACAATACAAGCCACTACTGAAGCATGGTCCTTCATGATACACCAGAAGTTCGCAGATACCCCTATGACTAAATTAAACACCCCGTTAGCAGCCTATGAATACTTAATCCCCAATTTCTCAACTCAATCCTGAAAGAGAAGAGGTGAAAACTTTTCTATACATGGAATAGCAGAACAAGAGGGGCTAGACAGATACCAAACGTACCAATTGAAACATTTCATATCCGCCAATATATCTAGACCAATAGAACTGCCTCAAATCTTATGGGACTACTTGATCACCAAACACCAAGGGAAACATAAAGGAATATCCTTGTTCTATAAATATGCTACACCACTATACATCTCTACCAAACTACCAAATATGATTAAATGGGAACTGGAGCTAAGAAACAAATTCTCACTAAAACAATGGTATTTAGCTATACGATATAATCGCAGATCCTCAGCATGTGTAGATCACTGGGAGAATGCTCAAAAAATTCTGCATAGGTGGTACTTAACACCTGTGCGCCTTCACAAAATGGACTCAAATATTACTCCACTATGTTGGAGAAATTGTCATTCTACTGGCAACTTACTGCACATACTCTGGAACTGTGGGATAATAAAGGCTTTCTGGAAAGGAGTGTCCTCCATAATTCAGAAACTCACAGGCACTACCTTTACATTAGATTCTGCGCTAGCACTTCTGAGCATTGGCATTGAACAATTCCCCCTAGTAATGATAAAAGTAGTTGTACATATACTCTTTGCAGCACGGATCTCCTTGGCAAAGGAGTGGCGCTCCCAGAAACCTCCCACACTTGAGGGCGTAATATCTAGAGTCAATGCTCATTACACAATGTAAAAGCTGCTGGCATACAAAGAAGGAAGGGCTCTGGATTTCCACAAGTTCTGGGAAATTTGGAGAACTTCACAATATGCCTCTCCACATTTGTGACTACTGATCTATGTTTAAACTACATTTTTCTTAATCTTCTTAAACACACCCAGTCATCTAGTGGTAGGAACAAACAATAGGTATAACTAGATTATGAGTTCCTTCAAAACCCCTAAGGTCTCATGAATACTTTCTGGGCAATATATGTGTATTTAACGCTGTGTTCATATCACTGTTATATTCTAAGTATCCAATAACCACACGTAACAAACCTATTATAGGACTATCTCCAGAGACCCTCATTAAGGTCTTAGGAGGACTACTTTATACTTGAACCTATGCAGAGCCTGCTCACAGTATGTACCCAGTTTGGGGTGACAGGCTATACCTCCTGTTGAGGTAAAGTTCCGTTTTGACTTAAGTAGCCCACAGATTGTCGATCATATCTGTAAGTTTGATGCTTGATACATTCTATGTACATGCTTTGTGATATATATAATGCTGTATCTATTACGTGTAAGATGTAAAATTCAATAAAAAAATCTATGGTTAAAAAAAAAATTTGATGCAATACTTTGCAGCAGGGCTCATTGCTGCGCTCCAACTACAGTATCTGTGAGGGGTTGCAGTGTTGTGGCACCAGCACCAGTGCCTAAGGCCCAATTCTTCTGCCCCTGTTTAACAGGGGCATGTAATTACAATTTTTGATGCAATACTTTGCAGCAGGGCTCATTGCTGCGCTCCAAGTACAGTATCTGTGAGGGGTTGCAGTGTTGTGGCACCAGTGCCTAAGGCCCAATTTGTATGCCTCTGTTTAACAGGGGAATGTAATTACAATTATTGATCTAATAATTCACAGCAGGGCCCATTCCTGCGCCCACCAAGAGTAACTGTGAGGGCTTACAGTGTTGTGGCAACACCACCAAAGGCCCAATTTTTCTGCTCCTGTTCAACAGGGGCATGTAATTACAATTCCTGATATAATAGTTCACAGCAGGGTGTTCCAGTGCCCACCAAGAGAAACTGTGAGGGCTTACAGTGTTTTGGCAACACCAACACCTAAGGGCCAAATTTCTGCAGAGTATATACGGCAGGTCCTTACTTTCAAACATCCAACTTACAAACGACTCCTACTTGCAAACGGAAGGAGACAACAGGAAGTGAGAGGAAATCTACCCCTAGGAAGGGAAATTCTCTCATGTAAGAGTTAATATGGGAAAAAAGTGTCTCCTTTCCACTGATGCTTTATCACCAATTCTTGTTTCAATAAAAACATTTTTTTTTCAAAAAACATTTGTCATTGGGACTGAAAGTAAGGTGAAATGTTCTGAACAGGTGCACACTGCACAGACAGCAAAACAAATGTTACAGGGGTGATAACCCTTCCCTATGTTTTCCAAAATGCTTAAAAATAGATTTTTTGGCTGGAGCTACACTTAAAAAATTTACCTGTTCCAAATTACAAACAGATTCTACTTAAGAACACACCTACAGTCCCTGTCTTGTTTGCACCGCCTGTATACTGCTGTTCAGAGTATATAGGGCCTTTTTTTATTTTGGGTGCGGGGTTCCCCTTAATATCCATACAACACCAAAAGGGTCTGGTAGTGGGCTTGGGGGGTACCCATGCCATTTTTCTCAATGATTTTCATCAAAATTGCCGGGACCAGACATTACATTAAAGCCACAAGCAGTTTTAAATTACTTTTTTTCCTTTAGAAATGTCATTTTGTGCAGGGACAGTTCTAAACACGGGAAACATGTGCCACTTCACAGGCATACTTTAGACACCCCCCAGGTACGATATTTAAAGGAATATTTCACATTTTTTTTCACTTTAAGCATCATTAAAATCACTGCCCCCGAAAAAACGGACGTTTAAAAAAAAAAAAAATTTGCATTGATACATGTCCCCTGGTGCAGGACCCGGGTCCCCAAACCCTTTTTAGGACAATAACATGCATATTAGCCTTGGTAATTAGCACTTTTGATTTTGAACGTTCGAGTCCATTGTATTTAATAGGGTTCTAAAGTTCACGCGAACTTTCGGTCCGTTCACAGGTTCTGGTGCGAATCGAACCGGGGGGTGTTCAGCTCATCCCTAGTCAAGAGAATCAAAATACAGAGTCATGACATTGTGACAGAGAAAACGGTGGTCTTCCTTCGCTGTGTCTCTTACATGGGGCGAGCTCTCCGGGTGATGTCATTGCATGGCCACAAAGGACCACCACAGAAGAAGAGCGACTTTTTTTTTTTTTTGCGGGTAACCGACTGCACGGAAGAACACAGCAGTGGGGGAAAATGGAGGCAGCATGAGAGAAACGGCTGCTCGGGGAGAAGAAACATCAAACACTAGTAAATGTATTTTCTATGTATGATTGTGCTACGCCCAATAGGCTAGTGATCAGCGCTTCTACCTTGAAAAACTCAGGCTATGAATGACTCGTGGGTTCAAATCTCCCAGACAGATACTAAACTCTCACATTGGTGAAAAAAAGCAAATGACTATTAGCCAATTAGCCAAAGCAGCATATGCTGAAAATAGGCAAATGCCAATTAGCCAATGCTCTTTAATTTGGCAGATTCTATTATATTAACTCTTCAAATGTATGCAATGATATGTAAATATTCAATAGTATTATGGTGTGGAATTCCAAACATCACACACTAGTTAATGGGCAGTTTACATTTCCTTGTTTATTTTAATTCACTTGTGCACTGAAAAAATAAACACAGCTGGTTGATAGTAGGTTGGCTGAGATTTGAACTCATACCGTGAGTGATGTGGAGACATCTGAGGAGACCACCAAGCCAGGGTGCTAAGTACTCTGAGACCTGCATAATAGTGTAGTATGATTAAAGAATGAACATAGATAATTATCGCTTTATAGTCACCTAAATATTATTTTTTTTTGTAAAAAACATGAAAAAAACAACATACAACAAATAGGTAACCTAAATGTTCAATACATGTCACTTTACAGAATAGCAAACATTACTCTGTAATAATCATTCATAACTGCATTTGTTAGCAAAAGAAGGAAAAAAACTAGGATTACTAATTGCAATATACATCAATAGATGCACACGAGGTAGAGCACATCTCACATAAAAAAAATTTCTTCACATACATGGATCATGGTTGCAGTACAATGCTATATAATAACTTAGTAGAAATTGTCATTTGCATATACACAGAATCGCTAATTAGCACTGATTTCCGAATTTACTAACATATGTTCGCCGCTAATAGCGTTTTTTCATTTGCACGTTCGCCTGTTGAAATCTTAATTGCCTAAAATGGGCGCTATTATATATAGTGCCCAGTACTTCCCAGCGTTTTAGTAAATGCCCCCCACTGTATCGGAAGAGCGGGAAGCATTTAACAACTTGTTTTTCAAAATAAGAATGTGGCTGGCTACTTATTGTCTGTAAGTACACATTTGATAAGTAACATAAACAATGCATGAATATGGATAGATTTCAAAAGTTACAAATGGATTTAATATGTGATTGTTAACGCATATTTGCATATTTTGAACTTCCACTTTACGTAGTCTCCTGAAGAATTGAAAAATATGGTAAATAATCAAAACAGAATGGATTTTATTAAAAAAAAATGAATTATCACAATCATAAGAAAGGGCAGGAGGATAGACAAAATTAAAGTAAATTGAACTTCAGCTTTAAACTGACCTAAATCAAAAATAACTGATCATAATTAAATCCCAGGATTTCTATATAACAATAATTTTTCTAATAATTTTCTGCACGGATTTCTTAATGTCCTGGTTTCTTAGGCTGTAGATAATGGGATTCAGCAAAGGGATCACCACAGTATAAGACAATGACAGAATCTTACCAGTGTTCAGTTCTTGTTCTCTGTTTGGGAGAACATAAATACCAATTAGAGTTCCATAGAACATGATCACCACACTCAGGTGGGAACTACAGGTGGAGAAGGTTTTCTGCCTACCGGTCTTGGACTGAATCTTCAGTATGGCAACAAGAATATAAACATATGATATCACAATCATTATAAATGGTACAATTACAAGTGGAATGCTTAGTAAAGTAACTTCTAACTGAAGAAAATATGTATTAGAGCAAGAAATGTTCATCAATGGATCCAGGTCACAAAAAAAATGGTCAATAATATTTGATTTGCAGAACTCTAACTTAGATAATGATACAGTATCAATCAATATCAATGAGAAGCTTAATATCCAAGAGGCAATAATTTGTTTCAAACAAAGCCGCCTATTCATTAAAACAGAATACCGCAGTGGGTTACAGATGGCCACATATCGATCATAAGACATTACCATAAGAAGAAGACACTCTGAGGTTTCTGATGCACCAAAGAAATAAAACTGGGTGATGCAGCCAGCAAAAGAAATTGTTCCACCATCATTTAGTGAAACATAGAGTGTGTTGGGAACAATGGATGATGTCAATAGTATATCATTTGTAGACAACTGTGTAAGGAAGAAGTACATAGGAGATTGCAGGGTTTTGCTACAGGACACTAATATGATGATCACGAGGTTTCCAAAAATGGTCATAGAGTAAACCACAAGCAGAATAAATGTAATTAGAACTTTTAAGTCTTTACTGTTCTGAAATCCCAAGAGAAAAAAATCTGTAAATGTAGTTTGGTTGATTCCCTATTTAAAAAGTAAAAAAATATTACAAATATAAGTAGGAGCAGGAGCAGACCAAACTTCAAGTCTCAGCAGACAATAGTCTTTGTGTCAGGAAAACTGAGATCCTGTCCATGAAAAAAAAACCTGCACATATGAGCAGAACAGTCCTGAATCAGGGCCGTGCTTGTATCTGCACATGCACATGAGCATGCACACTTGAATTTACTTTTGAACCCAGTGGCCTATTTAAAGCACTGCAAGACTCAAGATCATTGGTGAGTGGTCATCAGCAACCCGTGATCAGACCCTGCTTGTTCCTGTACCCGGTTGTACCCGGTTCGCCTTTTGACTACGCCTGAACTTGATCCTTCCAGTACCTGACCTCTGGCTTGTTTTTCTTCCCCACACTTTGCTTATACCTTCAACTCACCATCTGCCTGTGTGATGCTGACCTCTGACTAAGGCCTCGTACACACGACCGATTTTCTCGGCAAGAACCAGCAAGAAACTTGCTGGCAGAGAGGTCTTGCCGAGTAAATCGGTCGTGTGTACGCTGCTATCGGGTTTCTCGTCGAGAAAACCGACAAGAAACCTCGACGAGAAAATAGAGAACCTGCTCTCTATTTTCTCGTCGAGATTCTCCTCGGCATGTTTCTCGACGAGAAAAGTGAGTGTGTGTACACTTACCTGTCCTCCCGGAAGCCCGCGCATGTTCGAAATGAATTCGACGCATGCGCGGTAGCTTCCTAGGCATACGTAGGGTAGACCAAGATGGCGGCGACGGCATCGAATGTGACGAGCGCATGCTCGACGTAGTCGATGACGTCACCGCGTACACTCCTTTCAAAGAACCGCGGGTTCTTTGAAACGAGCGTGTGTACACTCGGCCGGGACAAGTTTCTTGTCCAAGAATCTCGTCGAAAAAAACGACATGTTTTTTTCAACGAGAATCTCGGCCGTGTGTACGAGGCCTAACTCTTGTTTACTCTCTTGATTTCCAAATCTGTACTTTAGATGCCTGTCCATTGCCAACTTCTGCTTGTCTGAATATGTTCCTGTCTCCTACTTCTGCAAGCTCTGTGATGATATCCACCAGGAGTTCCTGTTCTTAACTATTTGGAGCCCGGGCCATTGTCAAATGACGGCCACAAGGTGGCTCTACAATGCCGGGAGGCCGTCTATTGACGGCCTCGGCTCCTCCGGCCACTGGGGAGGCGCGAGCGCCGCCACTGGCGCGCACGCGTGCCCGCCGCATCACTGAGGTGGCGATGTGCGTGCCTGGCGGCCGCAATGTCCGCCTGGTACCCGCGATTGGCCGTTATACAGCCAAGGACGTGGATCGTCCTGTCAGGGAGAGGAGACCGATGCTATGTCCCTTGTACATAGGCAATGTGTTCCCTCAGAGTGTTTCTTACTGTGGGGGAAGGAGACTGACTGTGGGAGGTGACCGATCTGTGTCCCTATGTACAAGGGACACACCATTGGTCTCCTCTCCCTGACAGGACGTGGATCTGTGTGTTTATACACACAGATCCACGGTCCTGCTCGGTTACTGGGCAAACGCGCGTGCCCGGCGGCCATCGCGGCCACCGGGCACGCGCATCTGGTCCCCAGTGATGCGGCGCGCGTGCCCCCTAGTGGCTTTTTAGGGCGCGACGCCATATGACGTCCACCCAGAATAACAAGGTCTTCCGCCCGCCGTCATTTGAAGGTGGGCGGTTGACAAGCAGTTAAACTGGATTCCATTATCGAAAGTGTAACTTTGCCTTTTTTTAAGAAAAACGCAATTTCCACTGGGAGATTTTGGTACATTGCATGACTGTTGCAGACACCTACCTTTTTTGTTTTGAAGTAATTACTGTCTGCTTTACTATATCCTTTGGTTGATGTTCATTATAACCACTAGGGATGAGCTTCGTGTTCGAGTCGAACATACGTTCGACTCGAATATCGACTGTTCGATCGTTCGACGAAGATCGAACGATTTGGGCCGTTCGCGCCAAATTCGAGTGACGCGAACGGCCCACAATGCACTACACCATCGCAGTGTCATCCAGGCGCTGTGATTGGCCAAGCATGCACTGTGACCCCGCATGCTTGGCCAATCACAGCGCCGGCAGCGAGGAGAGCAATGATTGGCCACAGGCAGGATGCCTGTGGCCAATTATTGCTGAGGGGGTTTAGTACACGCCCCACACTATAAAAGGCCGCCAGCGCGGCGGCCTTGTGTAGTGTGTTCCGGAGCAGGGAAAGAGAAGCATAGGCAGGGACAGTGTCATTTTTTTCCTTTACTAATCCTGGATTCCTTGTGTTTAGGGACAAATAAGGATAGGTAGGGAGAGTGTCAGTGTGTTATTCTGTGCTAAACCTTGTTTGTAGGGACAGAGAGGTACAGTGAGGGAAAGTGTCAGTGTGCTATTCTGTTCTAAACCAATCTTGCTGAACCATATTTTCAATCCTTGAGTTTAGGGACAGAGAGGTACAGTGAGGGAAAGTGTCAGTGTGCTATTCTGTGCTAAATCTTGTTTGTAGGGACAGAGTAGGACAGTGAGGGAAAGTGTCAGTGTGCTATTCTGTTCTAAACCAATTTTGCTGAACCATATTTGAAATCCTTGAGTTTAGGGACAGAGAAGGACACTCGTGTAAACTATCAGTGTGCTATTCTGTGCTAAATCTTGTTTGTAGGGAGGGACAGAGTAGGACAGTGAGGGAAAGTGTCAGTGTGCTATTCTGTTCTAAACCAATTTTGCTGTTCCATATTTGAAATCCTTGAGTTTAGGGACAGAGAAGGACACTCGTGTAAACTATCAGTGTGCTATTCTGTGCTAAATCTTGTTTGTAGGGAGGGAAAGAGTAGGACAGTGAGGGAAAGTGTCAGTGTGCTATTCTGTTCTAAACCAATTTTGCTGTTCCATATTTGAAATCCTTGAGTTTAGGGACAGAGAAGGACACTCGTGTAAACTATCAGTGTGCTATTCTGTGCTAAATATTGTTTGTAGGGAGGGACAGAGTAGGACAGTGAGGGAAAGTGTCAGTGTGCTATTCTGTTCTAAACCAATTTTGCTGTTCCATATTTGAAATCCTTGAGTTTAGGGACAGAGAAGGACACTCGTGTAAACTATCAGTGTGCTATTCTGTGCTAAATCTTGTTTGTAGGGAGGGACAGAGTAGGACAGTGAGGGAAAGTGTCAGTGTGCTATTCTGTTCTAAACCAATTTTGCTGAACCATATTTGAAATCCTTGAGTTTAGGGACAGAGAAGGACACTCGTGTAAACTATCAGTGTGCTATTCTGTGCTAAATCTTGGTTGTAGGGAGGGACAGAGTAGGACAGTGAGGGAAAGTGTCAGCGTGCTATTCTGTTCTAAACCAATTTTGCTGAACCATATTTGAAATCCTTGAGTTTAGGGACAGAGAAGGACACTCGTGTAAACTATCAGTGTGCTATTCTGTGCTAAATCTTGTTTGTAGGGAGGGACAGAGTAGGACAGTGAGGGAAAGTGTCAGTGTGCTATTCTGTTCTAAACCAATTTTGCTGTTCCATATTTGAAATCCTTGAGTTTAGGGACAGAGAAGGACACTCGTGTAAACTATCAGTGTGCTATTCTGTGCTAAATCTTGTTTGTAGGGAGGGACAGATTAGGACAGTGAGGGAAAGTGTCAGTGTGCTATTCTGTTCTAAACCAATTTTGCTGTTCCATATTTGAAATCCTTGAGTTTAGGGACAGAGAAGGACACTCGTGTAAACTATCAGTGTGCTATTCTGTGCTAAATCTTGTTTGTAGGGAGGGACAGAGTAGGACAGTGAGGGAAAGTGTCAGTGTGCTATTCTGTTCTAAACCAATTTTGCTGTTCCATATTTGAAATCCTTGAGTTTAGGGACAGAGAAGGACACTCGTGGAAACTATCAGTGTGCTATTCTGTGCTAAATCTTGTTTGTAGGGAGGGACAGAGTAGGACAGTGAGGGAAAGTGTCAGTGTGCTATTCTGTTCTAAACCAATTTTGCTGTTCCATATTTGAAATCCTTGAGTTTAGGGACAGAGAAGGACACTCGTGTAAACTATCAGTGTGCTATTCTGTGCTAAATCTTGTTTGTAGGGAGGGACAGAGTAGGACAGTGAGGGAAAGTGTCAGTGTGCTATTCTGTTCTAAACCAATTTTGCTGTTCCATATTTGAAATTCTTGAGTTTAGGGACAGAGAAGGACACTCGTGTAAACTATCAGTGTGCTATTCTGTGCTAAATATTGTTTGTAGGGAGGGACAGAGTAGGACAGTGAGGGAAAGTGTCAGTGTGCTATTCTGTTCTAAACCAATTTTGCTGTTCCATATTTGAAATCCTTGAGTTTAGGGACAGAGAAGGACACTCGTGTAAACTATCAGTGTGCTATTCTGTGCTAAATATTGTTTGTAGGGAGGGACAGAGTAGGACAGTGAGGGAAAGTGTCAGTGTGCTATTCTGTTCTAAACCAATTTTGCTGTTCCATATTTGAAATCCTTGAGTTTAGGGACAGAGAAGGACACTCGTGTAAACTATCAGTGTGCTATTCTGTGCTAAATCTTGTTTGTAGGGAGGGACAGAGTAGGACAGTGAGGGAAAGTGTCAGTGTGCTATTCTGTTCTAAACCAATTTTGCTGAACCATATTTGAAATCCTTGAGTTTAGGGACAGAGAAGGACACTCGTGTAAACTATCAGTGTGCTATTCTGTGCTAAATCTTGTTTGTAGGGAGGGACAGAGTAGGACAGTGAGGGAAAGTGTCAGCGTGCTATTCTGTTCTAAACCAATTTTGCTGAACCATATTTGAAATCCTTGAGTTTAGGGACAGAGAAGGACACTCGTGTAAACTATCAGTGTGCTATTCTGTGCTAAATCTTGTTTGTAGGGAGGGACAGAGTAGGACAGTGAGGGAAAGTGTCAGTGTGCTATTCTGTTCTAAACCAATTTTGCTGTTCCATATTTGAAATCCTTGAGTTTAGGGACAGAGAAGGACACTCGTGTAAACTATCAGTGTGCTATTCTGTGCTAAATCTTGTTAGTAGGGAGGGACAGAGTAGGACAGTGAGGGAAAGTGTCAGTGTGCTATTCTGTTCTAAACCAATTTTGCTGTTCCATATTTGAAATCCTTGAGTTTAGGGACAGAGAAGGACACTCGTGTAAACTATCAGTGTGCTATTCTGTGCTAAATCTTGTTTGTAGGGAGGGACAGAGTAGGACAGTGAGGGAAAGTGTCAGTGTGCTATTCTGTTCTAAACCAATTTTGCTGTTCCATATTTGAAATCCTTGAGTTTAGGGACAGAGAAGGACACTCGTGGAAACTATCAGTGTGCTATTCTGTGCTAAATCTTGTTTGTAGGGAGGGACAGAGTAGGACAGTGAGGGAAAGTGTCAGTGTGCTATTCTGTTCTAAACCAATTTTGCTGTTCCATATTTGAAATCCTTGAGTTTAGGGACAGAGAAGGACACTCGTGTAAACTATCAGTGTGCTATTCTGTGCTAAATATTGTTTGTAGGGAGGGACAGAGTAGGACAGTGAGGGAAAGTGTCAGTGTGCTATTCTGTTCTAAACCAATTTTGCTGTTCCATATTTGAAATCCTTGAGTTTAGGGACAGAGAAGGACACTCGTGTAAACTATCAGTGTGCTATTCTGTGCTAAATCTTGTTTGTAGGGAGGGACAGAGTAGGACAGTGAGGGAAAGTGTCAGTGTGCTATTCTGTTCTAAACCAATTTTGCTGAACCATATTTGAAATCCTTGAGTTTAGGGACAGAGAAGGACACTCGTGTAAACTATCAGTGTGCTATTCTGTGCTAAATCTTGTTTGTAGGGAGGGACAGAGTAGGACAGTGAGGGAAAGTGTCAGCGTGCTATTCTGTTCTAAACCAATTTTGCTGAACCATATTTGAAATCCTTGAGTTTAGGGACAGAGAAGGACACTCGTGTAAACTATCAGTGTGCTATTCTGTGCTAAATCTTGTTTGTAGGGAGGGACAGAGTAGGACAGTGAGGGAAAGTGTCAGTGTGCTATTCTGTTCTAAACCAATTTTGCTGTTCCATATTTGAAATCCTTGAGTTTAGGGACAGAGAAGGACACTCGTGTAAACTATCAGTGTGCTATTCTGTGCTAAATCTTGTTTGTAGGGAGGGACAGAGTAGGACAGTGAGGTAAAGTGTCAGTGTGCTATTCTGTTCTAAACTAATTTTGCTGTTCCATATTTGAAATCCTTGAGTTTAGGGACAGAGAAGGACACTCGTGTAAACTATCAGTGTGCTATTCTGTGCTAAATCTTGTTTGTAGGGAGGGACAGAGTAGGACAGTGAGGTAAAGTGTCAGTGTGCTATTCTGTTCTAAACCAATTTTGCTGTTCCATATTTGAAATCCTTGAGTTTAGGGACAGAGAAGGACACTCGTGTAAACTATCAGTGTGCTATTCTGTGCTAAATCTTGTTTGTAGGGAGGGACAGAGTAGGACAGTGAGGTAAAGTGTCAGTGTGCTATTCTGTTCTAAACCAATTTTGCTGTTCCATATTTGAAATCCTTGAGTTTAGGGACAGAGAAGGACACTCGTGTAAACTATCAGTGTGCTATTCTGTGCTAAATCTTGTTTGTAGGGAGGGACAGAGTAGGACAGTGAGGGAAAGTGTCAGTGTGCTATTCTGTTCTAAACCAATTTTGCTGAACCATATTTGAAATCCTTGAGTTTAGGGACAGAGAAGGACACTCGTGTAAACTATCAGTGTGCTATTCTGTGCTAAATCTTGTTTGTAGGGAGGGACAGAGTAGGACAGTGAGGGAAAGTGTCAGCGTGCTATTCTGTTCTAAACCAATTTCGCTGAACCATATTTGAAATCCTTGAGTTTAGGGACAGAGAAGGACACTCGTGTAAACTATCAGTGTGCTATTCTGTGCTAAATCTTGTTTGTAGGGGGGGACAGAGTAGGACAGTGAGGGAAAGTGTCAGTGTGCTATTCTGTTCTAAACCAATTTTGCTGTTCCATATTTGAAATCCTTGAGTTTAGGGACAGAGAAGGACACTCGTGTAAACTATCAGTGTGCTATTCTGTGCTA
This sequence comes from Rana muscosa, assembly GCA_029206835.1. Taxonomy (NCBI): domain Eukaryota; kingdom Metazoa; phylum Chordata; class Amphibia; order Anura; family Ranidae; genus Rana; species Rana muscosa. The sequence continues at coordinate 359,228,947 of CM055118.1, read as the reverse complement.
AATCTTGTTTGTAGGGAGGGACAGATTAGGACAGTGAGGGAAAGTGTCAGTGTGCTATTCTGTTCTAAACCAATTTTGCTGTTCCATATTTGAAATCCTTGAGTTTAGGGACAGAGAAGGACACTCGTGTAAACTATCAGTGTGCTATTCTGTGCTAAATCTTGTTTGTAGGGAGGGACAGAGTAGGACAGTGAGGGAAAGTGTCAGTGTGCTATTCTGTTCTAAACCAATTTTGCTGTTCCATATTTGAAATCCTTGAGTTTAGGGACAGAGAAGGACACTCGTGGAAACTATCAGTGTGCTATTCTGTGCTAAATCTTGTTTGTAGGGAGGGACAGAGTAGGACAGTGAGGGAAAGTGTCAGTGTGCTATTCTGTTCTAAACCAATTTTGCTGTTCCATATTTGAAATCCTTGAGTTTAGGGACAGAGAAGGACACTCGTGTAAACTATCAGTGTGCTATTCTGTGCTAAATCTTGTTTGTAGGGAGGGACAGAGTAGGACAGTGAGGGAAAGTGTCAGTGTGCTATTCTGTTCTAAACCAATTTTGCTGTTCCATATTTGAAATTCTTGAGTTTAGGGACAGAGAAGGACACTCGTGTAAACTATCAGTGTGCTATTCTGTGCTAAATATTGTTTGTAGGGAGGGACAGAGTAGGACAGTGAGGGAAAGTGTCAGTGTGCTATTCTGTTCTAAACCAATTTTGCTGTTCCATATTTGAAATCCTTGAGTTTAGGGACAGAGAAGGACACTCGTGTAAACTATCAGTGTGCTATTCTGTGCTAAATATTGTTTGTAGGGAGGGACAGAGTAGGACAGTGAGGGAAAGTGTCAGTGTGCTATTCTGTTCTAAACCAATTTTGCTGTTCCATATTTGAAATCCTTGAGTTTAGGGACAGAGAAGGACACTCGTGTAAACTATCAGTGTGCTATTCTGTGCTAAATCTTGTTTGTAGGGAGGGACAGAGTAGGACAGTGAGGGAAAGTGTCAGTGTGCTATTCTGTTCTAAACCAATTTTGCTGAACCATATTTGAAATCCTTGAGTTTAGGGACAGAGAAGGACACTCGTGTAAACTATCAGTGTGCTATTCTGTGCTAAATCTTGTTTGTAGGGAGGGACAGAGTAGGACAGTGAGGGAAAGTGTCAGCGTGCTATTCTGTTCTAAACCAATTTTGCTGAACCATATTTGAAATCCTTGAGTTTAGGGACAGAGAAGGACACTCGTGTAAACTATCAGTGTGCTATTCTGTGCTAAATCTTGTTTGTAGGGAGGGACAGAGTAGGACAGTGAGGGAAAGTGTCAGTGTGCTATTCTGTTCTAAACCAATTTTGCTGTTCCATATTTGAAATCCTTGAGTTTAGGGACAGAGAAGGACACTCGTGTAAACTATCAGTGTGCTATTCTGTGCTAAATCTTGTTAGTAGGGAGGGACAGAGTAGGACAGTGAGGGAAAGTGTCAGTGTGCTATTCTGTTCTAAACCAATTTTGCTGTTCCATATTTGAAATCCTTGAGTTTAGGGACAGAGAAGGACACTCGTGTAAACTATCAGTGTGCTATTCTGTGCTAAATCTTGTTTGTAGGGAGGGACAGAGTAGGACAGTGAGGGAAAGTGTCAGTGTGCTATTCTGTTCTAAACCAATTTTGCTGTTCCATATTTGAAATCCTTGAGTTTAGGGACAGAGAAGGACACTCGTGTAAACTATCAGTGTGCTATTCTGTGCTAAATCTTGTTTGTAGGGAGGGACAGAGTAGGACAGTGAGGGAAAGTGTCAGTGTGCTATTCTGTTCTAAACCAATTTTGCTGAACCATATTTGAAATCCTTGAGTTTAGGGACAGAGAAGGACACTCGTGTAAACTATCAGTGTGCTATTCTGTGCTAAATCTTGTTTGTAGGGAGGGACAGAGTAGGACAGTGAGGGAAAGTGTCAGCGTGCTATTCTGTTCTAAACCAATTTTGCTGAACCATATTTGAAATCCTTGAGTTTAGGGACAGAGAAGGACACTCGTGTAAACTATCAGTGTGCTATTCTGTGCTAAATCTTGTTTGTAGGGAGGGACAGAGTAGGACAGTGAGGGAAAGTGTCAGTGTGCTATTCTGTTCTAAACCAATTTTGCTGTTCCATATTTGAAATCCTTGAGTTTAGGGACAGAGAAGGACACTCGTGTAAACTATCAGTGTGCTATTCTGTGCTAAATCTTGTTTGTAGGGAGGGACAGATTAGGACAGTGAGGGAAAGTGTCAGTGTGCTATTCTGTTCTAAACCAATTTTGCTGTTCCATATTTGAAATCCTTGAGTTTAGGGACAGAGAAGGACACTCGTGTAAACTATCAGTGTGCTATTCTGTGCTAAATCTTGTTTGTAGGGAGGGACAGAGTAGGACAGTGAGGGAAAGTGTCAGTGTGCTATTCTGTTCTAAACCAATTTTGCTGTTCCATATTTGAAATCCTTGAGTTTAGGGACAGAGAAGGACACTCGTGGAAACTATCAGTGTGCTATTCTGTGCTAAATCTTGTTTGTAGGGAGGGACAGAGTAGGACAGTGAGGGAAAGTGTCAGTGTGCTATTCTGTTCTAAACCAATTTTGCTGTTCCATATTTGAAATCCTTGAGTTTAGGGACAGAGAAGGACACTCGTGTAAACTATCAGTGTGCTATTCTGTGCTAAATCTTGTTTGTAGGGAGGGACAGAGTAGGACAGTGAGGGAAAGTGTCAGTGTGCTATTCTGTTCTAAACCAATTTTGCTGTTCCATATTTGAAATTCTTGAGTTTAGGGACAGAGAAGGACACTCGTGTAAACTATCAGTGTGCTATTCTGTGCTAAATATTGTTTGTAGGGAGGGACAGAGTAGGACAGTGAGGGAAAGTGTCAGTGTGCTATTCTGTTCTAAACCAATTTTGCTGTTCCATATTTGAAATCCTTGAGTTTAGGGACAGAGAAGGACACTCGTGTAAACTATCAGTGTGCTATTCTGTGCTAAATATTGTTTGTAGGGAGGGACAGAGTAGGACAGTGAGGGAAAGTGTCAGTGTGCTATTCTGTTCTAAACCAATTTTGCTGTTCCATATTTGAAATCCTTGAGTTTAGGGACAGAGAAGGACACTCGTGTAAACTATCAGTGTGCTATTCTGTGCTAAATCTTGTTTGTAGGGAGGGACAGAGTAGGACAGTGAGGGAAAGTGTCAGTGTGCTATTCTGTTCTAAACCAATTTTGCTGAACCATATTTGAAATCCTTGAGTTTAGGGACAGAGAAGGACACTCGTGTAAACTATCAGTGTGCTATTCTGTGCTAAATCTTGTTTGTAGGGAGGGACAGAGTAGGACAGTGAGGGAAAGTGTCAGCGTGCTATTCTGTTCTAAACCAATTTTGCTGAACCATATTTGAAATCCTTGAGTTTAGGGACAGAGAAGGACACTCGTGTAAACTATCAGTGTGCTATTCTGTGCTAAATCTTGTTTGTAGGGAGGGACAGAGTAGGACAGTGAGGGAAAGTGTCAGTGTGCTATTCTGTTCTAAACCAATTTTGCTGTTCCATATTTGAAATCCTTGAGTTTAGGGACAGAGAAGGACACTCGTGTAAACTATCAGTGTGCTATTCTGTGCTAAATCTTGTTTGTAGGGAGGGACAGATTAGGACAGTGAGGGAAAGTGTCAGTGTGCTATTCTGTTCTAAACCAATTTTGCTGTTCCATATTTGAAATCCTTGAGTTTAGGGACAGAGAAGGACACTCGTGTAAACTATCAGTGTGCTATTCTGTGCTAAATCTTGTTTGTAGGGAGGGACAGAGTAGGACAGTGAGGGAAAGTGTCAGTGTGCTATTCTGTTCTAAACCAATTTTGCTGTTCCATATTTGAAATCCTTGAGTTTAGGGACAGAGAAGGACACTCGTGGAAACTATCAGTGTGCTATTCTGTGCTAAATCTTGTTTGTAGGGAGGGACAGAGTAGGACAGTGAGGGAAAGTGTCAGTGTGCTATTCTGTTCTAAACCAATTTTGCTGTTCCATATTTGAAATCCTTGAGTTTAGGGACAGAGAAGGACACTCGTGTAAACTATCAGTGTGCTATTCTGTGCTAAATCTTGTTTGTAGGGAGGGACAGAGTAGGACAGTGAGGGAAAGTGTCAGTGTGCTATTCTGTTCTAAACCAATTTTGCTGTTCCATATTTGAAATTCTTGAGTTTAGGGACAGAGAAGGACACTCGTGTAAACTATCAGTGTGCTATTCTGTGCTAAATATTGTTTGTAGGGAGGGACAGAGTAGGACAGTGAGGGAAAGTGTCAGTGTGCTATTCTGTTCTAAACCAATTTTGCTGTTCCATATTTGAAATCCTTGAGTTTAGGGACAGAGAAGGACACTCGTGTAAACTATCAGTGTGCTATTCTGTGCTAAATATTGTTTGTAGGGAGGGACAGAGTAGGACAGTGAGGGAAAGTGTCAGTGTGCTATTCTGTTCTAAACCAATTTTGCTGTTCCATATTTGAAATCCTTGAGTTTAGGGACAGAGAAGGACACTCGTGTAAACTATCAGTGTGCTATTCTGTGCTAAATCTTGTTTGTAGGGAGGGACAGAGTAGGACAGTGAGGGAAAGTGTCAGTGTGCTATTCTGTTCTAAACCAATTTTGCTGAACCATATTTGAAATCCTTGAGTTTAGGGACAGAGAAGGACACTCGTGTAAACTATCAGTGTGCTATTCTGTGCTAAATCTTGTTTGTAGGGAGGGACAGAGTAGGACAGTGAGGGAAAGTGTCAGCGTGCTATTCTGTTCTAAACCAATTTTGCTGAACCATATTTGAAATCCTTGAGTTTAGGGACAGAGAAGGACACTCGTGTAAACTATCAGTGTGCTATTCTGTGCTAAATCTTGTTTGTAGGGAGGGACAGAGTAGGACAGTGAGGGAAAGTGTCAGTGTGCTATTCTGTTCTAAACCAATTTTGCTGTTCCATATTTGAAATCCTTGAGTTTAGGGACAGAGAAGGACACTCGTGTAAACTATCAGTGTGCTATTCTGTGCTAAATCTTGTTAGTAGGGAGGGACAGAGTAGGACAGTGAGGGAAAGTGTCAGTGTGCTATTCTGTTCTAAACCAATTTTGCTGTTCCATATTTGAAATCCTTGAGTTTAGGGACAGAGAAGGACACTCGTGTAAACTATCAGTGTGCTATTCTGTGCTAAATCTTGTTTGTAGGGAGGGACAGAGTAGGACAGTGAGGGAAAGTGTCAGTGTGCTATTCTGTTCTAAACCAATTTTGCTGTTCCATATTTGAAATCCTTGAGTTTAGGGACAGAGAAGGACACTCGTGGAAACTATCAGTGTGCTATTCTGTGCTAAATCTTGTTTGTAGGGAGGGACAGAGTAGGACAGTGAGGGAAAGTGTCAGTGTGCTATTCTGTTCTAAACCAATTTTGCTGTTCCATATTTGAAATCCTTGAGTTTAGGGACAGAGAAGGACACTCGTGTAAACTATCAGTGTGCTATTCTGTGCTAAATATTGTTTGTAGGGAGGGACAGAGTAGGACAGTGAGGGAAAGTGTCAGTGTGCTATTCTGTTCTAAACCAATTTTGCTGTTCCATATTTGAAATCCTTGAGTTTAGGGACAGAGAAGGACACTCGTGTAAACTATCAGTGTGCTATTCTGTGCTAAATCTTGTTTGTAGGGAGGGACAGAGTAGGACAGTGAGGGAAAGTGTCAGTGTGCTATTCTGTTCTAAACCAATTTTGCTGAACCATATTTGAAATCCTTGAGTTTAGGGACAGAGAAGGACACTCGTGTAAACTATCAGTGTGCTATTCTGTGCTAAATCTTGTTTGTAGGGAGGGACAGAGTAGGACAGTGAGGGAAAGTGTCAGCGTGCTATTCTGTTCTAAACCAATTTTGCTGAACCATATTTGAAATCCTTGAGTTTAGGGACAGAGAAGGACACTCGTGTAAACTATCAGTGTGCTATTCTGTGCTAAATCTTGTTTGTAGGGAGGGACAGAGTAGGACAGTGAGGGAAAGTGTCAGTGTGCTATTCTGTTCTAAACCAATTTTGCTGTTCCATATTTGAAATCCTTGAGTTTAGGGACAGAGAAGGACACTCGTGTAAACTATCAGTGTGCTATTCTGTGCTAAATCTTGTTTGTAGGGAGGGACAGAGTAGGACAGTGAGGTAAAGTGTCAGTGTGCTATTCTGTTCTAAACTAATTTTGCTGTTCCATATTTGAAATCCTTGAGTTTAGGGACAGAGAAGGACACTCGTGTAAACTATCAGTGTGCTATTCTGTGCTAAATCTTGTTTGTAGGGAGGGACAGAGTAGGACAGTGAGGTAAAGTGTCAGTGTGCTATTCTGTTCTAAACCAATTTTGCTGTTCCATATTTGAAATCCTTGAGTTTAGGGACAGAGAAGGACACTCGTGTAAACTATCAGTGTGCTATTCTGTGCTAAATCTTGTTTGTAGGGAGGGACAGAGTAGGACAGTGAGGTAAAGTGTCAGTGTGCTATTCTGTTCTAAACCAATTTTGCTGTTCCATATTTGAAATCCTTGAGTTTAGGGACAGAGAAGGACACTCGTGTAAACTATCAGTGTGCTATTCTGTGCTAAATCTTGTTTGTAGGGAGGGACAGAGTAGGACAGTGAGGGAAAGTGTCAGTGTGCTATTCTGTTCTAAACCAATTTTGCTGAACCATATTTGAAATCCTTGAGTTTAGGGACAGAGAAGGACACTCGTGTAAACTATCAGTGTGCTATTCTGTGCTAAATCTTGTTTGTAGGGAGGGACAGAGTAGGACAGTGAGGGAAAGTGTCAGCGTGCTATTCTGTTCTAAACCAATTTTGCTGAACCATATTTGAAATCCTTGAGTTTAGGGACAGAGAAGGACACTCGTGTAAACTATCAGTGTGCTATTCTGTGCTAAATCTTGTTTGTAGGGAGGGACAGAGTAGGACAGTGAGGGAAAGTGTCAGTGTGCTATTCTGTTCTAAACCAATTTTGCTGTTCCATATTTGAAATCCTTGAGTTTAGGGACAGAGAAGGACACTCGTGTAAACTATCAGTGTGCTATTCTGTGCTAAATCTTGTTTGTAGGGAGGGACAGAGTAGGACAGTGAGGGAAAGTGTCAGTGTGCTATTCTGTTCTAAACCAATTTTACTGTTCCATATTTGAAATCCTTGAGTTTAGGGACAGAGAAGGACACTCGTGTAAACTATCAGTGTGCTATTCTGTGCTAAATCTTGTTTGTAGGGAGGGACAGAGTAGGACAGTGAGGGAAAGTGTCAGTGTGCTATTCTGTTCTAAACCAATTCTGCTGTTCCATATTTGAAATCCTTGAGTTTAGGGACAGAGAAGGACACTCGTGGAAACTATCAGTGTGCTATTCTGTGCTAAATCTTGTTTGTAGGGAGGGACAGAGTAGGACAGTGAGGGAAAGTGTCAGTGTGCTATTCTGTTCTAAACCAATTTTGCTGTTCCATATTTGAAATCCTTGAGTTTAGGGACAGAGAAGGACACTCGTGTAAACTATCAGTGTGCTATTCTGTGCTAAATATTGTTTGTAGGGAGGGACAGAGTAGGACAGTGAGGGAAAGTGTCAGTGTGCTATTCTGTTCTAAACCAATTTTGCTGTTCCATATTTGAAATCCTTGAGTTTAGGGACAGAGAAGGACACTCGTGTAAACTATCAGTGTGCTATTCTGTGCTAAATCTTGTTTGTAGGGAGGGACAGAGTAGGACAGTGAGGGAAAGTGTCAGTGTGCTATTCTGTTCTAAACCAATTTTGCTGAACCATATTTGAAATCCTTGAGTTTAGGGACAGAGAAGGACACTCGTGTAAACTATCAGTGTGCTATTCTGTGCTAAATCTTGTTTGTAGGGAGGGACAGAGTAGGACAGTGAGGGAAAGTGTCAGTGTGCTATTCTCTTCTAAACCAATTTTGCTGAACCATATTTGAAATCCTTGAGTTTAGGGACAGAGAAGGACACTCGTGTAAACTATCAGTGTGCTATTCTGTGCTAAATCTTGTTTGTAGGGAGGGACAGAGTAGGACAGTGAGGAAAAGTGTCAGCGTGCTATTCTGTTCTAAACCAATTTTGCTGAACCATATTTGAAATCCTTGAGTTTAGGGACAGAGAAGGACACTCGTGTAAACTATCAGTGTGCTATTCTGTGCTAAATCTTGTTTGTAGGGAGGGACAGAGTAGGACAGTGAGGGAAAGTGTCAGTGTGCTATTCTGTTCTAAACCAATTTTGCTGTTCCATATTTGAAATCCTTGAGTTTAGGGACAGAGAAGGACACTCGTGTAAACTATCAGTGTGCTATTCTGTGCTAAATCTTGTTTGTAGGGAGGGACAGAGTAGGACAGTGAGGGAAAGTGTCAGTGTGCTATTCTGTTCTAAACCAATTTTACTGTTCCATATTTGAAATCCTTGAGTTTAGGGACAGAGAAGGACACTCGTGTAAACTATCAGTGTGCTATTCTGTGCTAAATCTTGTTTGTAGGGAGGGACAGAGTAGGACAGTGAGGGAAAGTGTCAGTGTGCTATTCTGTTCTAAACCAATTCTGCTGTTCCATATTTGAAATCCTTGAGTTTAGGGACAGAGAAGGACACTCGTGGAAACTATCAGTGTGCTATTCTGTGCTAAATCTTGTTTGTAGGGAGGGACAGAGTAGGACAGTGAGGGAAAGTGTCAGTGTGCTATTCTGTTCTAAACCAATTTTGCTGTTCCATATTTGAAATCCTTGAGTTTAGGGACAGAGAAGGACACTCGTGTAAACTATCAGTGTGCTATTCTGTGCTAAATATTGTTTGTAGGGAGGGACAGAGTAGGACAGTGAGGGAAAGTGTCAGTGTGCTATTCTGTTCTAAACCAATTTTGCTGTTCCATATTTGAAATCCTTGAGTTTAGGGACAGAGAAGGACACTCGTGTAAACTATCAGTGTGCTATTCTGTGCTAAATCTTGTTTGTAGGGAGGGACAGAGTAGGACAGTGAGGGAAAGTGTCAGTGTGCTATTCTGTTCTAAACCAATTTTGCTGAACCATATTTGAAATCCTTGAGTTTAGGGACAGAGAAGGACACTCGTGTAAACTATCAGTGTGCTATTCTGTGCTAAATCTTGTTTGTAGGGAGGGACAGAGTAGGACAGTGAGGGAAAGTGTCAGCGTGCTATTCTGTTCTAAACCAATTTTGCTGAACCATATTTGAAATCCTTGAGTTTAGGGACAGAGAAGGACACTCGTGTAAACTATCAGTGTGCTATTCTGTGCTAAATCTTGTTTGTAGGGAGGGACAGAGTAGGACAGTGAGGGAAAGTGTCAGTGTGCTATTCTGTTCTAAACCAATTTTGCTGTTCCATATTTGAAATCCTTGAGTTTAGGGACAGAGAAGGACACTCGTGTAAACTATCAGTGTGCTATTCTGTGCTAAATCTTGTTTGTAGGGAGGGACAGAGTAGGACAGTGAGGGAAAGTGTCAGTGTGCTATTCTGTTCTAAACCAATTTTACTGTTCCATATTTGAAATCCTTGAGTTTAGGGACAGAGAAGGACACTCGTGTAAACTATCAGTGTGCTATTCTGTGCTAAATCTTGTTTGTAGGGAGGGACAGAGTAGGACAGTGAGGGAAAGTGTCAGTGTGCTATTCTGTTCTAAACCAATTCTGCTGTTCCATATTTGAAATCCTTGAGTTTAGGGACAGAGAAGGACACTCGTGGAAACTATCAGTGTGCTATTCTGTGCTAAATCTTGTTTGTAGGGAGGGACAGAGTAGGACAGTGAGGGAAAGTGTCAGTGTGCTATTCTGTTCTAAACCAATTTTGCTGTTCCATATTTGAAATCCTTGAGTTTAGGGACAGAGAAGGACACTCGTGTAAACTATCAGTGTGCTATTCTGTGCTAAATATTGTTTGTAGGGAGGGACAGAGTAGGACAGTGAGGGAAAGTGTCAGTGTGCTATTCTGTTCTAAACCAATTTTGCTGTTCCATATTTGAAATCCTTGAGTTTAGGGACAGAGAAGGACACTCGTGTAAACTATCAGTGTGCTATTCTGTGCTAAATCTTGTTTGTAGGGAGGGACAGAGTAGGACAGTGAGGGAAAGTGTCAGTGTGCTATTCTGTTCTAAACCAATTTTGCTGAACCATATTTGAAATCCTTGAGTTTAGGGACAGAGAAGGACACTCGTGTAAACTATCAGTGTGCTATTCTGTGCTAAATCTTGTTTGTAGGGAGGGACAGAGTAGGACAGTGAGGGAAAGTGTCAGCGTGCTATTCTGTTCTAAACCAATTTTGCTGAACCATATTTGAAATCCTTGAGTTTAGGGACAGAGAAGGACACTTGTGTAAACTATCAGTGTGCTATTCTGTGCTAAATCTTGTTTGTAGGGAGGGACAGAGTAGGACAGTGAGGGAAAGTGTCAGTGTGCTATTCTGTTCTAAACCAATTTTGCTGTTCCATATTTGAAATCCTTGAGTTTAGGGACAGAGAAGGACACTCGTGTAAACTATCAGTGTGCTATTCTGTGCTAAATCTTGTTTGTAGGGAGGGACAGAGTAGGACAGTGAGGTAAAGTGTCAGTGTGCTATTCTGTTCTAAACCAATTTTGCTGTTCCATATTTGAAATCCTTGAGTTTAGGGACAGAGAAGGACACTCGTGTAAACTATCAGTGTGCTATTCTGTGCTAAATCTTGTTTGTAGGGAGGGACAGAGTAGGACAGTGAGGGAAAGTGTCAGTGTGCTATTCTGTTCTAAACCAATTTTGCTGTTCCATATTTGAAATCCTTGAGTTTAGGGACAGAGAAGGACACTCGTGGAAACTATCAGTGTGCTATTCTGTGCTAAATCTTGTTTGTAGGGAGGGACAGAGTAGGACAGTGAGGGAAAGTGTCAGTGTGCTATTCTGTTCTAAACCAATTTCTTGTTCATACATCACGGGACACAGAGCAGCATAGTCATTACTATGTGGGTTATATAGAATTACCTTCAGGTGCCGGCACTGGCAACTTCCAAAACAGGAAGTACCCTCCCCTATATAAGCCCCTCCCATCCGGGAGTACCTCATTTTTTTGCCAGTGTCTAAGGTGTTGGCCAAGGTTAACATGTATTCATCTGGGCTTGTGTACAGGTTCTCTGGGCCTTAGCAAGCTGTTCCGGATCCGACCAAAAAAAGCTTCATAGCTAAACGGTCGGTACCCGGGCCTTGCAGAGAAGAGCAAGGTTTTGCCTGTAATGCCTCTCTTAGGAGGGCTGGACCCTGGGATCCAGAGCTCTGGTCATACCCAAAAACCAAGAGGCTATCTGTGCAGGGTGCTATACAGGTCCAGGGGAGTGGAATCCTTGGGAACCCGGTCCCTGAAGGTCTAGTACAATGCCTGCCGTGAAAGGTGAAGTTTGGGCTTCTGTGGACCAAACAAAGTCTTGCGGCGGGGAAAAGGTAAGTGGGGGCCCCTCAGGAACTTGGTTCTATTGAGGGGACCCCCAAGCCTAATATGTCTTTCTGCCTGTTACCTAAAAGGTATTCCCGCTAATAGCTGTATATGCCTAAGAAATCCTAGAAATGTTTTTTCATAAGGGAAGTTTTAAAAACTGTAAACCTGGAAATGTTTTTTCATAAAGGAGGTTTTAAAAAAAAAAAAAAGACAAAAGTGCGGTACCTGTGTTTGTCCACTAGAGGCCGCTGTGGAACGTCTTTTTTTCTTGGGACTATTCCTTCCATGGTGAAAGTCCAGGCAGATGAGTGAGCTCTCTATCAGGGAAGCTGCATTCCTCTGTCATGCTGCCAAGTAGTTTCCTTCCATCCCCGAGTCCTGGTGAAACAGGGACCCTGGCTCCTCTCCCTACATGGCGCCAAGAGCGCACACGTGCACGCGTGCGTGCGCGCACACACGCTTTCTTTTATAAAATTTAGCTTCAAAAAAGGGGGCGGAGCCTGGCGGATGACGCGCTCTGTGCGCCCAGTGCTTCTGCGCATGTGCGGGCGTCCCAGCAAGATAAAAGGACTCAGTTCCACGCTGCTTGCTATGGACACAGAGCATGAAAAGGAGCTGGTAGCATGGTATAGGGGCTTACAGCGGGCGGTTGATACAGGCATCCCCAGAAAGACGCATTAGTAGACACCCACTGATGTACATAGCAGCAAAATTGCATTAGACTATTTCAGTAAGGGGTGTATTGCGGCTGGAATACCTCAGCTTTGAACTAAGGAATATGCCGCCTAAAAAACTCCGAGATATACCTCTCAGGAAGTGTAGGGGGTCTCCATCGGGCTCTGAGGATCTGGAGCAGTCATCTGCACCCTCCTCCCCTGAGAAATCAGAGGTTAATACCCATAAGGAACCCCCGGGAGTGCCAGGTACTGCGGCTGTCCTCAGTCCACCTGCTCCTGCATATATAACAGAGGAGGTTTTTTCCTCAACTCTGGAGGGATTGGAGCAGAGATTGGCAGCATTGATCGCTTCTTCTCTACAGGAAAGAAAGCGCGCCAGATCTCCATCACCTCCATCAGAGTGCCTGTTGGCAGAGCAACAGTCCCAGGAAGGGACCGACCTACCTGAAGGGGATCAGGAGGAGGTTAACTCTGTTTTTGAGGAATCGACAGTAGATGAACCATTTTCAGCATCACAGACTGAAAGATTGTGGGTCCAGTACCTAACTGACATGGTTCGATCTGCATTTAAAATGCCTCTTGTTGAACCATCAACTACTGCTGTCTCCTCATTGGGGTCGCTAAAAGCTCCCCAGGTTAATTGCTCCTTTCCAATACATCCATTATTGGAAGGACTTATATACCAGGACTGGGAACATCCTGATAAACTATTTGTTCCGCCTAAAAAATTTCCGGTGATCTATCCCATGGAGGAAAAGTTCACCCAGAGATGGAATGTTCCTACGGTGGATGCAGCCATCTCTTCTGTGAACAAATCACTGACATGTCCAGTAGATAATGTTCAAATGTTCAAAGATCCAGTGGATAAAAAATTGGAATCTTTATTAAAATCTGCTTTTTCCACAGCAGGGGCTGTTACACAGCCAGCAGTGGCAGCTATTGGGGTCTGCCAAGCTTTAAAGGATCAAATGAAAATGGTCCTGAGGGATTTGCCAGACCAGCAGGCCCAGGCTCTGGCTGATCTGCCTAGAGCATTATGCTTTGCGGTTGACGCCATCAAGGATTCTATCCATCAGGCCTCCCGCCTCACGCTGTCTTTGGTACATATGCGTAGGCTTCTGTGGCTCAAAAACTGGTCTGCTGAAGCTCCCTGTAAGAAGCTCTTAGTTAGCTTCCCATTTCATGGGGAACGCCTTTTTGGCGAGGACCTGGATAAGTATATCCAGAAGATTTCCAGTGGTAAAAGTACTCTCTTACCGAGTAAGAAGAGGTCTAGGGGTCCATCTTTTAAGAGGACTACCTCTCCTATCCCTGCGACGTCTGCTACTAAGCAGTTCCGACGGCCTCCTCGGTCAAACTCAGGGGGTAAAAATCAGGGACAGTCACAGGGTAATAAGAAACCCTGGATCCGAAGGGGTACTAAACCAGCCTCCAAGTCAAGCCTATGAAGGGCTGCCCCCACTCAAACGGGTGGGGGGAAGACTTCAGTTGTTCACAGAGACCTGGCGGGAGACGATCAAAGACAGATGGGTGCTCTCCGCAGTAACTCTGGGATACAAGTTGGAGTTAAAAGAGTCTCCTCCTTCCCATTTTATGTGGTCAGGCATGCCAAGAGACCCTCGGAAAAGAGGGTCTCTCCTATTGGCGTTAGAACAACTATTGCTCCAAGGAGTAATTATGGAGGTTCCTATGGAAGAGTGGGGGTTGGGTTTCTACTCAAACCTTTTCACAGTCCCGAAGCCAAACGGGGACATAAGACCCATATTGGACCTAAAGAGTCGAAACAGATTTCTAAACGTCCGGTCTTTCCGGATGGAGTCGATCCGATCGGTCACCGCTGCCCTACAAGGGGAGGAATGGTTAGCCTCGATCGACATCAAAGATGCTTACTTGCATGTTCCCATCTTTCCAGGTCATCAAAAATTTCTACGCTTTGCAGTAGAAGGGCGCCATTTTCAGTTCAGAGCCTTACCATTCGGTCTGGCCACAGCACCACGAGTGTTCACAAAAATTCTGGCCCCACTGTTGGCCGATCTAAGAACACGAGGTGTAACGATAATGGCATACCTAGACGACCTGTTGTTGATGGACCACTCAGTTGCCAAGCTAGAAGTGGTAATTGTCGATACAATCAAGTATCTAGAATCTCACGGTTGGGTCATCAACCTGGACAAGTCAGCCCTACAGCCAGTGAAAAACCTGGTATATCTAGGGCTACGGCTGGATTCAGACCAGAGGAAGATTTTCTTACCTCTAGACAAGGTATCCTCTTTGAGGGGCTTGGTCCGTCTGCTTTATGCAAAAAGACAGCCGTCCATACGCCTGTGCATGAGGCTGCTAGGAAAGATGGTAGCATCATTCGAAGCTGTGCCATACGCCCAATTCCACTCAAGGAATTTACAGAGGGCCATATTGTCAGCCTGGAACGGAAAAGTTCAGGCTCTAGACTTCCCGATGGCTTTGTCCCCTTCCGTTCGGAAGAGTCTCTGCTGGTGGTTGATCCCCCAGAATCTCCAGAAGGGAAAACCCTTCAGTCCGATATCTTGGAAGGTGGTCACTACAGATTCCAGCCTTATAGGCTGGGGGGCAGTGCTGGAGCAATGGTCAAATGTAGTAAAAACCCTGCCCATCAATCTCTTAGAGATACGAGCAGCCCGGTATGCCCTAGTAGCCTGGACATCCAGACTCCAAGGGTCCCCTGTCAGAATTCAATCAGACAATGCCACAGCAGTGGCATATATCAATCATCAGGGAGGCACCAGGAGTCGTGCAGCCCAGAGGGAAGTAAGTCACATCCTGGAATGGGCAGAAAAGCATGTCCCATGTATATCAGCTGTCTTCATTCCAGGGGTGGAGAATTGGAAGGCGGACTTTATGAGTCGCCAACAGTTATGCCCAGGGGAATGGTCCCTTCATCCCGAGGTCTTCCGAGCAATATGTCAGTGGTGGGGAACACCGGATGTAGATCTGCTAGCATCCAGATTCAACGCAAAGGTGGACAGATTTGTCTCCCGGACAAGGGATCCCCTCGCTTGCGGCTCGGATGCTCTGGTGTTCCCTTGGGATCAGTTCAGACTGATATATGCATTCCCTCCGCTACAATTGTTGCCTCGACTCCTTCGCAGAGTCAGGTTGGAGAAGAAGCCGGTGATCCTGGTGGCTCCAGCGTGGCCCCCGAAGGGCCTGGTACGCGGAGATCATCAAAATGTCTGTGGGGAGTCCTTGGACCCTTCCACGTCGTCCGGACCTGCTTTCGCAAGGACCGATATACCACCCTTCCTTACTAACTCTAAGTTTAACGGCCTGGCTATTGAATCCCACATCCTAAAGAAGAGAGGTCTCTCTAACTCTGTGTTATCAACTATAATCAATGCCAGGAAGCCTGTATCCAGGCAGATCTACTATAGAGTTTGGAAGGCGTACATCACTTGGTGCGAGGCCAGAAAATGGCATCCACGTAAGTACGTTATAGGCAGAATTCTGGACTTCCTGCAGTGGGCTGTAGACAGGAAGTTTGCCTTAAGTACTATCAAGGGCCAGGTTTCGGCCTTATCAATACTATTTCAAAGGCCCCTGGCTATGCATTCACTTGTCAAATCCTTTATGCAAGGGGTGACTCGTATTATTCCACCGATTAAAGCTCCCATATGCCCATGGGATCTAAATTTGGTTCTGTCGGTTCTGCAGAAGCAGCCGTTTGAACCTTTGCGGCACATTTCCTTGGTTCTACTCACCAGAAAATTGATATTTTTAGTAGCCATATGCTCGGCTAGAAGAGTGTTGGAATTAGCCGCCATGTCCTGTAAAGAGCCATATCTGGTTATCCATAAGGACAGAGTAGTATAACGCCCTCACCCAGCCTTTCTTCCTAAGGTGGTATCGTGGTTTCACTTGAACCAGGATGTGGTTCTTCCTTCTTTTTTCCCCAAACCAAGCTCGGTAGAGGAAAAGTTATTGCATTCTTTGGATGTAGTAAGAGGCAGTTAAAGCTTATCTAAAAGCCACTGCTCAGATTCGTAGAACGGATTCCTTGTTTGTTCTGCCGGAAGGCCCCAGAAAGGGTCAGGCAGCATCAAAATCTACTTTAGCCAAGTGGATTCGACAGGTCATAATACAAGCCTATGGCTTGAGAAGTAGACCGCCTCCGTTCAAAGTTAGGGCGCACTCCACGAGAGCAGTTGGAACTTCATGGGCAGTGCATCACCAGGCCTCCCTGGCTCAAATTTGTAAGGCCGCAACATGGTCTTCAGTACACACGTTTACTAGGTTCTACCAGGTGGACGTTAGAAGTCAGGAGGATGTCGCCTTTGGGCGCAGTGTGTTGCAGGCCGCAAAAGATCCTCATGCCTGATGGCGCCCAGCTTATGTATGGTGTATCCCCCCCCTCATTTGGCATTGCTTTGGGATGTCCCACATAGTAATGACTATGCTGCTCTGTGTCCCGTGATGTATGAACAAGAAAGTAGGATTTTTAAAACAGCTTACCTGTAAAATCCTTTTCTTGGAGTACATCACGGGACACAGAGCTCCCACCCCTCTTTTGGGGACACGTATTGCTTTGCTACAAAACTGAGGTACTCCCGGATGGGAGGGGCTTATATAGGGGAGGGTACTTCCTGTTTTGGAAGTTGCCAGTGCCAGCACATGAAGGTAATTCTATATAACCCACATAGTAATGACTATGCTGCTCTGTGTCCCGTGATGTACTCCAAGAAAAGGATTTTACAGGTAAGCTGTTTTAAAAATCCTACTTTTGCTGTTCCATATTTGAAATCCTTGAGTTTAGGGACAGAGAAGGACACTCGTGTAAACTATCAGTGTGCTATTCTGTGCTAAATCTTGTTTGTAGGGAGGGAAAGAGTAGGACAGTGAGGGAAAGTGTCAGTGTGCTATTCTGTTCTAAACCAATTTTGCTGTTCCATATTTGAAATCCTTGAGTTTAGGGACAGAGAAGGACACTCGTGTAAACTATCAGTGTGCTATTCTGTGCTAAATCTTGTTTGTAGGGAGGGACAGAGTAGGACAGTGAGGGAAAGTGTCAGTGTGCTATTCTGTTCTAAACCAGTTTTGCTGAACCATATTTGAAATCCTTGAGTTTAGGGACAGAGAAGGACACTCGTGGAAACTATCAGTGTGCTATTCTGTGCTAAATCTTGTTTGTAGGGAGGGACAGAGTAGGACAGTGAGGGAAAGTGTCAGTGTACTATTCTGTTCTAAACCAATTTTGCTGTTCCATATTTGAAATCCTTGAGTTTAGGGACAGAGAAGGATAGGCAGGGGACAGTGTCAGTGTCATTGTTGCTAAGCCTCCTGCACAGTATACACCTGAAGGTAGCCCTTATTGCTGTTTTTCCCATCTCCCTGCAGGCCATCCATTAAAATGTCTGGAAGGCAAACAAGGAAAGGCAGACAGTCAGGAGGCAAAAAAAAAGGGGAAAGCAGGCTCTGTGTCTGGGGGCAACAGTGCTGGTCGTGGACGCGGTGCATTGTCATCAGCACATGGCCATGGGACACGCTTGTCCTTGTTTTCGGCAGCTGGACATGTTGAGCCACATCATGCCGAAGACTTGGTAGAGTGGATGACCAAGCCCACCTCATCCTCCTCATCCTCTCTCACCCAGGCTCAGGGTACTGGCAAAGCAGCTGCCAAAGCGTCCTCTTCTCTGGTATCATTATCTTCATTAGTCAATCCTTCCCTAGACCCACCATGTCCTCCTCCTGAGGAGTCCCCCGAACTGTTTGAGCACAGTGTTGGGTACATGCTCCAGGAGGATGCCCAGCGTTTCGAAGGATCTGATGATGATACCCAGCTAGAGGAAGGCAGTAGCGTGAGAGCAGAGAGAGGGGATGTTCAAGAAGGACACCAATCTGGCAGTCATGCTCCAGCAGCTGCAGCATACTGCCAGATTGGCTGCAGTGATGAGGAGGGAGGGGATGATGAGGTCACTGACTCCACGTGGGTGCCTAATAGGAGAGAGGAGGAGGAGGAGGATGAGGAGGAGGCACATCTCCAATGAGGCAGGATGCCCTTGAGTGGCCAGCGTATGGGCAGCACACCGACGGAATCACACCGCAGAGCTCCGCCTGTGCAGGGCGCTGCCTCTGCCCGTCATTCAAAAAGTTCTTTGGTGTGGGCCTTTTTTGAGGCGAGTGCATCAGATCGCACAGCTGCTGTTTGCAACATATGTCTCAAGCGTATATCGCGTGGCCAAAACATCAGCCGCTTGGGCACCACATGCTTGATCAGACATATGTTGACCTGCCATGCAGCTCGTTGGCAAGCCTACCTTAAAGACCCACACCAAAGAACAAAGCTGACCTCTTCTTGCACTGCATCAGCTGGGATCTCCAACCCCACTATACCTTCAGTCCTCTCTGAAACCTGCTCTGAGAGGAATGAAGGTGTAGAATTAGGTGTGTCACAGCCAAGTACTTGCGAGCACTCTGCTAGCAGTACACCAACGTCCGATTCTAGCAGGCAAATTTCCCTGCCCCAGCTGCTGGACCGTCGAAAGAAGTTCACTCCCAGCCATCCACATGCCCAGCGGTTGAATGCTAGCTTGGCTAAATTGCTAGCGCTTCAACTGCTGCCTTTTCAGTTGGTAGACTCGGCCCCCTTCCGTGAGTTTGTGCAATGTGCGGTTCCTCAGTGGCAGGTTCCCAAACGCCACTTTTTCGCACGGAAGGCGATTCCGGCTCTCTACAGGCATGTGGAAGGCAATGTCTTGGCCTCGCTGGACAGGGCGGTCAGCGGTAAGGTGCATATTACCGCTGACTCATGGTCCAGCAGGCATGGACAGGGACGTTACCTTTCTTTCACGGCCCATTGGGTCACTCTTTTGGCAGCTGGGAAGGATGCAGGACAAGGTGCAGTAGTGTTGGAGGTTGTTCCACCGCCACGCCTCCAAAATGCTACTACTGGTTGTGACACACCTCTCTCCTCCACCCCCTCCTCTTCTTCTTCCTCCATGGCCTCTTCCTGTGGTTTGTCCTCGGAACCAGTGGTGCTCCGTAGGCGTTCAAGGGGCTACGCAAGTACGCAGGCAAAAAGATGCCATGCCGTGCTTGCGCTGGTGTGTTTGGGGGACAGGAGCCACACTGGGGCAGAGGTCCTGTCTGCTCTGCAGGGGCAGGCCGAGAGGTGGTTGACGCCACGCCAGCTTAAGCCAGGAATGGTGGTTTGCGACAATGTCACCAACCTCCTCTCCGCCCTCCGACAGGGACAACTGACCCATGTGCCCTGTATGGCTCACGTCCTTAACCTGGTGGTGCAGCGGTTCTTGGGCAGGTACCCGGGCTTACAGGATGTCCTGAGGCAGGCCAAGAAAGTCTGTGTGCATTTCCGCAGATCTTATAATGCCAGTGCTCGCCTGGCTGAGCTGCAAAAGGAGTTGAACCTGCCCAAGAACCGCCTTATATGTGACATGCCCACCAGGTGGAACTCAACGTTGGCCATGCTGCAGCGGCTGCACACGCAGCAGAGGGCCATCAATGAGTACCTGTACGACTACGGCACCAGGACAGGGTCAGGGGAGCTCGGGTTTTTTTCACCACGCCAGTGGGGCATGATCAGGGATTCATGCACTGTCCTGGCACCATTTGAGGAGGCCACGAGGATGGTGAGCAGTGACAGTGCATGCATCAGTGACACTGTACCTCTTGTCCACCTGTTGGAGCACACGCTGCGTGGAATAATGGACAGGGCACTTGAGGCAGAACAGAGGCAGGAAGAGGAGGACTTCCTTGCCTCTCAAGGCCCCCTTTACCCAGACAGTGTTCCTTCTGTCCCACCCATCGCACAGGAAGAGGAGGAGGAGGAGGAGGATTGTGTCAGCATGGAGGTGGAGGCTGGCACTCAGAATCATCAGCAGCAGTCTTTTAGGGATGATTTACAGTCCCAAGAAACCATGTGGACTTGTACGTGGCTGGGAGGAGGTGGCTGCGGATCATGTCGTCCTTAGTGACCCAGAGGACTCCGGACTGAATGCCTCAGCTAACCTACGCTGCATGGCCTCCCTGATCCTGCAAAGTCTGCGGAAGGATCCTCGTATTCTTCGGATCAAGGAGAGGGACCATTACTGGCTGGCCACTCTCCTTGATCCACGGTACAAGGGTAAGGTTGCGGACCTTATCTTACCGTCGCAGAGGGAGCAGAGGATGAGACAACTCCGGGAGGCCTTGCAGAAAGGTCTGTGCAACGCGTTCCCAGAGACTGGGAGGTTACAAACTCCTGGTCCTGGACAACGAGTTGCTGAGGCTTCGGGCAGTCATAGAAGGAGCGGTGGGGAAGGTGGCCGTCTGACCGATGCGTTCAGACAATTCTTTAGTCCGCAGCCCCAAAGTATGATTGGTTCCAGCAACCATCGCCAGCGTCTGATATACATGGTGCAGGAATACCTAGGGGCAAGGTCAGACTTGGACACCTTCCCCACCAAAAATCCTCTGGCTTACTGGGTCTTGAGTAGGGATGAGCTTCGTGTTCGAGTCGAACATACGTTCGACTCGAACATCGGCTGTTCGATCGTTCGACGAAGATCGAACGATTTGGGCCGTTCGCGCCAAATTCGAGTGACGCGAACGCCCCACAATGCACTACGCCATCGCAGTGTCATCCAGGCGCTGTGATTGGCCAAGCATGCACTGTGACCCCGCATGCTTGGCCAATCACAGCGCCGGCAGCGAGGAGAGCAATGATTGGCCACAGGCAGGATGCCTGTGGCCAATTATTGCTGAGGGTGTTTAGTACACGCCCCACACTATAAAAGGCCGCCAGCACGGCGGCCTAGTGTAGTGTGTTCCGGAGCAGGGATAGAGCAGCATAGGCAGGGACAGTGACTGTTATTTCTTTCTTGCTTAACCTGGATTCCTTTAGTTTAGGGAAAGAGAAGGATAGGTAGGGAGAGTGTCAGTGTGTTTTGTGCTTGTGCTATAGTGTGCTTAAAAAAAACATTTATTCTAGAGACAGAAAACTGTAGGTAGGGACAGTGTCAGTTTCTTTCACTCTGCAAGTCCTTGTTTCCAGGGACCTGGAAGGACAGTGAGTGAATTGTCCTTGTGCTATATTGTGCTTAAAAAAACATTTATTCTAGGGACAGAAAACTGTAGGTAGGGAGAGTGTCAGTTTCTTTCACTCTGCAAGTCCTTGTTTCCAGGGACCTGTAAGGACAGTGAGTGAATTGTCCTTGTGCTATATTGTGCTTAAAAAAAACATTTATTCTAGGGACAGAAAACTGTAGGTAGGGAGAGTGTCAGTTTATTTCACTCTGCAAGTCCTTGTTTCCAGGGACCTGGAAGGATAGTGAGTGAATTCTCCTTGTGCTATATTGTGCTTAAAAAAAACATTTATTCTAGGGACAGAAAACTGTAGGTAGGGACAGTGTCAGTTTCTTTCACTCTGCAAGTCCTTGTTTCCAGGGACCTGTAAGGACAGTGAGTGAATTGTCCTTGTGCTATATTGTGATTAAAAAAAACATTTTTTCTAGGGACAGAAAACTGTAGGTAGGGAGAGTGTTTTTTTTCTTTCACTCTGCAAGTCCTTGTTTCCAGGGACCTGTAAGGACAGTGAGTGAATTGTCCTTGTGCTATATTGTGCTTAAAAAAAACATTTATTCTAGGGACAGAAAACTGTAGGTAGGGAGAGTGTCAGTTTATTTCACTCTGCAAGTCCTTGTTTCCAGGGACCTGGAAGGACAGTGAGTGAATTGTCCTTGTGCTATATTGTGATTAAAAAAAACATTTATTCTAGGGACAGAAAACTGTAGGTAGGGAGAGTGTCAGTTTATTTCACTCTGCAAGTCCTTGTTTCCAGGGACCTGGAAGGACAGTGAGTGAATTGTCCTTGTGCTATATTGTGATTAAAAAAAACATTTTTTCTAGGGACAGAAAACTGTAGGTAGGGAGAGTGTTTTTTTTCTTTCACTCTGCAAGTCCTTGTTTCCAGGGACCTGTAAGGACAGTGAGTGAATTGTCCTTGTGCTATATTGTGCTTAAAAAAAACATTTATTCTAGGGACAGAAAACTGTAGGTAGGGAGAGTGTCAGTTTATTTCACTCTGCAAGTCCTTGTTTCCAGGGACCTGGAAGGACAGTGAGTGAATTGTCCTTGTGTTATATTGTGATTAAAAAAAACATTTTTTCTAGGGACAGAAAACTGTAGGTAGGGAGAGTGTTTTTTTTCTTTCACTCTGCAAGTCCTTGTTTCCAGGGACCTGTAAGGACAGTGAGTGAATTGTCCTTGTGCTATATTGTGATTAAAAAAAACATTTTTTCTAGGGACAGAAAACTGTAGGTAGGGAGAGTGTTTTTTTTCTTTCACTCTGCAAGTCCTTGTTTCCAGGGACCTGTAAGGACAGTGAGTGAATTGTCCTTGTGCTATATTGTGCTTAAAAAAAACATTTATTCTAGGGACAGAAAACTGTAGGTAGGGAGAGTGTCAGTTTATTTCACTCTGCAAGTCCTTGTTTCCAGGGACCTGGAAGGACAGTGAGTGAATTGTCCTTGTGCTATATTGTGATTAAAAAAAACATTTTTTCTAGGGACAGAAAACTGTAGGTAGGGAGAGTGTTTTTCTTTTTCGTACATCACGGGACACAGAGCGACATAGTCATTACTAATGGGTTATATAGTTACCGTCAGGTGCTGGCACTGGCAACTTCCAAAACCGGAAGTACCCTCCCCTATATAAGCCCCTCCCATCCGGGAGCACCTCAGTTTTTTGCCAGTGTCTAAGGTGTTGGCCAAGAAGAAACATGTGTTTTTCACTGAGCTTGCGTACAGGTTCTTTTGGGCCTCAGTAAGCTATTCCGGATCCGACCAAAAAAGCTTCATAGCTAAACGGTCGGTACCCGGGCCTTGCAGAGAAGAGCAAGGTTCTGCCTGTAATGCTTCTCTTAGGAGAGCTGGACCCTGGGATCCAGAGCTCTGGTCATACCCACGACCAAGATGTTTTCTGTGCAGGGTGCTATACAGGTCCAGGGGAGTGGAATCCTTGGGAACCCGGTCCCTGAAGGTTTGATTACAATGCCTGCCGTGATAGGTGAAGTTTGGGCTTTTGTGGACCAAACAAAGTCCTGCGGCGGGGAACAGGTAAG
The DNA here is from genome assembly GCA_029206835.1 of Rana muscosa. Classification (NCBI taxonomy): domain Eukaryota; kingdom Metazoa; phylum Chordata; class Amphibia; order Anura; family Ranidae; genus Rana; species Rana muscosa. Next base: position 359,205,760 of record CM055118.1, on the reverse strand, counting down.
TGGGGGCCCCCAGGAACTTGGTTCTATTGGGGGACCCCCAAGCCTAATTTGTCTTTCTGTCTGTTACCTAACGGTATTCCCGCTAATATCTGTGCATGCCTGTAACTACTAAAAAAATGTAATAATTTTTAATGGTGGTCAAGAAAAAAAAAAAAAAAAAAGGAATGTTTTTTTATATATGTTTAGTATATTAAACTGCGGTACCTGTGTTTGTCCACTAGAGGCCGCTGTGGAATGTTTTTCTTGTCATATGGACTAGTTTCTTCTCAGAGAGCAAAGTCCAGGCAGCTGGTGAGTTCTCCTACAGGAAACTGTTTCCTCTGCCATGTTGCAGTGTTCGTCTATCCCCCGGCCTGCGGCAAAGGGGGCCCTGGCTCCTGTCCCTGGTTTCCATGTTTGAAAATTAGCGCCGAGGCGCACGTGGCCGCGCGCGTGCGCGTGCACGCGCCTCTATATATAGAGGTGGCCGGAAAAAGGGGCGGGGCCTGGGGGATGACGCTCTGTGCGCGCCGCAGCGCTTCTGCGCATGTGCGGGCGTCCCAGCAGGTTTTTAAAAAGCCACATTATTGCAGTAAGCTGGCTATGAAGTACAGAGACAGAGCTGGCAACATTTAAAGGCATACAGCAAGCGGTTGATACAGGCATCCCCTAGAAGGGCACATTAGTAGACACCAACTGTGATATAGCAGCAATTGTGCTAGACTATTCTCAGTAAAAGTGGTGTATTACGGCTGGAATACCTCAGCTTTAGGCTTAGGAATATGCCGTCCAGTAGCTCCGGAACTGAATCTTCCAGGAAGCGAAGGGGGTCTCATCGGGCTCTGAGGATCTTGGGCATACTCTTGCTGCACCAGTCTCCCCTGAAGTTCAGAGGTAAGTGACCGTAGAGACCCCGCAGGGGTACTTGGTACTGTGGCTGTCCTCAGTTCACCTGCTCCTGTGTATGTAACAGAGGAGGTTTTTTCCTCAGCTCTGGGAGGATTAGAGAGAGATTGTCAAAATTTATCGCTGCCTCCCTGTCAGGGAAAGCACGCCCGATCTCCGTCTCCTCCTTCAGAGTGCCTGTTAGCAGAGCAACAGTCCCATACAGGGATCGACCTGCCTGAAGGGGATCAGGATAAGGTTGATTCTGTTATAGAGGAATCAACAGTGGGGGAACCTTTTCTCAGCATCTCAAGCTGAAAGATTATGGGTTCAGTCTCTGACTAACATGGTCCGATCAGCATTTAAAAATGCACCTTGCGGAACCATCAACCACTACTGTATCCTCGTTGGGGTCGCTAGAAGCCCCCAGACTGTTTGTTCTTTTCCACTTCACCCTTTACTGAAAGGGCTCATTTACCAGGATTGGGAACGTCCTGAGAAAATATTTATTCCCCCAAGAGATTTCCGGTGGTCTATCCCATGGAGGATAAGTTCATCAAAAAAAAAAAAAAAAAAATGGAAGGTCCCTACAGTGGACGCAGCCATCTCTTGTATGTATAAATCACTGACATGTCCAGTGGATAATGTCCAAATGTTCAAGAACCCAATAGATAAAAGATTGGAGTCCTTATGAAAATCTGCTTGGTGATACAACCAGCAGTAGCAGCTATTGGGGTCTGCTAAGCAGTGAAGGATCAGTTGAAACAGGTCTTGAGGGACTTGACAGATCAGCAGGCTTTGCCCTAGCTGATCTACCTAGAGCCTTAGGCTTTGCGGTTGACGCCATAGAGGATTCAGTCCATCAGGCCTCCCGCCTTACGCTGTCTATAGACATATGCGTAGGCTCCTATGGCTCAGAAACTGGTCTGCTGAAGCTCCCTGTAAAGAATGGCTGGTTAGCGTCCCATTTCATGGTGAACGCTTATTCAGGGAAAACCTGGACAAATATATCCAGAAAATTTCCAGCGGTAAAAATACGCTCTTGCCGGTTAAAAGCAGAGTTAGAGGTCCCTCTTTAAGGGGCCTGCTTCTCCAGTCCCTGGGGCATCGGCTGTGTAACAGTTCCGACGGCCTCCTCGGTCAAATCCCGGGGGTAAAAAACAGGGACAGTAGCAGGGTAATGAGAAACCCTGGGTCAGGGGAGGTACAAAACCTCCCCCAAAGTTAAATTCATTGAAGCCCCCACTCAGTCGGGTGGGGGGAGGACTCCAGTTGTTCGCAAGGAGACCTGGCGGGACACGATCAAGACAGATAGGTGCTCTCCGCAGTAGGTTTGGGATACAGTTTGGAGTTAAAAGACTCTCCTCCTTCCCATTTTTAAGGTCAAACGTGCCAAGGGATCCCCGGAAGAGAGAGTCCCTCCTGTTGGCACTAGAACAACTATTGCTCCAAGGAGTAATTATGGAAGTTCCCCTGGAAGAATGAGGGTTCGGGTTTTACTCAAACCTCTTTACAGTCCCGAAGCAAACGCGGACGGGAGGCCCATATTAATTCAAAAAGGGCTATACAAATTCCTGTATATCAGGACTTTCCGATGGAGTCGATCCGATCGGTGGCCACTGCCCTACAAGGGGAGGATTGGTTAGCCACGATCGACATCAAAGATGCTTATTTGCACATTCCCATCTTTCCAGTCCACCAAAAATTTCTACGCTTTGCAGTAGAAGGGCGCCATTTTCAGTTCAGAGCCTTACCCTTCGGTTTGGCCACAGCACCACGAGTGTTTACAAAAATTCTGGCCCTTTATTGGCCAATCTAAGAACACAAGGTGTAATGATAATGGCATATCTGGATGACTTGTTGCTGATAGACCACTCAGTGAAAAAACTAGACGTGGTCGTTCACAAGACGATCAAGTATCTGGAATCTCACGGTTGGATTATCAACCGAGACAAGTCAGCCCTAAAAACCAGTCAAAAGTCTGGAATACTTGGGGCTAAGGTTGGATTCAGGCCAGAGAAAAATATTCTTGCCTCGAGGAAAGGTGTTGTCTTTGAAAGATTTGATCCACTTAGTGGGTACAAAAAAGACAGCCGTCCATACGCCTGTATATGAGGCTGCTGGGAAAAATGGTGGCATCATTCGAAGCAGTACCCTACGGTCAATTCCATTCAAGGAATTTGCAAGGGGCCATACTGTCAGCCTGGAACAAAAAAGTTCAGGCCCTAGACTTACAATGTCCTTGTCCCCTTCCGTTCGCAAGAGCCTCCGTTGGTGGTGGGTTCCCCAGAATCTGGAAAAAAGGAAATCCTTCAGTCCGATTTCTTGGAAGGTGGTCACTACAGATGCCAGCCTTATAGGCTGGGGAGCAGTACTGGAGCAATAGTCTCTCCAGGGCAGATGGTCGGATGCAGAAAAGGCCCTGCCCATCAATCTCTTAGAGATACGAGCAGCCCGGTATGCCCTAGTAGCATGGACATCCAAACTCCAAGGGTCCCCTGTCAGAATTCAATCATCAGGGGGGCACCAGGAGTCGTGCAGCCCAGAGGGAAGTAAATTACATCCTGAAATGGGCAGGAAAAATATGTCCCAGCCATATCTGCGGTATTCATTCCAGGAGTGGAGAATTGGAAGGCGGACTTTCTAAGTCGCCAGCAATTAGGCCCAGAGGAAGGGTCCCTTCACCCCGAGGTTTTCTGGACAATATGTCAGCGGTGGGGAACATCGGATGTAGATCTTCTAGCATCCAGATTCAACGCAAAGGGGGATAGGTTTGTCTCTCGGACAAGGGATCCCCTAGCTTGCGGCTCGGATGCCCTAGTGTTCCCTGGGGATCAGTTCAAGCTGATATATGCATTCACACCGCCACAATGGTTACCTCGATTACTCCGCAGAATCAGGGTAGAAAAGAAACCAGTGATTCCGGTGGCTCCAGCGTGGCCCCGAAGAGCGTGGTACGCGGAGATTGTAAAATTTCAGTGGGGAGTCCTTGGACTCTCCCACGTCGTCCGGCTTTCGCAAGGACCGATATACCACCCTTCCTTACCAGCCCTAGGTTTGACGGCCTGGCTATTGAAGCCCACATTCTAAAAAAGAGAGGGCTCTCTAATGCTGTGGTATCTACCATGATCAATGCCAGGAAGCCGGTATCCAGGCAGATCTACTATAGAATCTGGAAGGCGTACATCGCGTGGTGTGAGGCCAAGAAATGGCATCCACATAAGTACGTAATAGGTAGGTTTCTGGACTTCCTACAGTGGGCTGTAGATAGGAAGCTTGCCTTGAGTACTATCAAGGGTCAGATTTCGGCCTTGTCAATATTTTTTCAAAGGCCCTTGGCTTCGCATTCATTAGTCAAAGCCTTTATACAAGGAGTGATGCGTATTAGTCCTCCGGTTAATATTCCCATATGTCCATGGGATCTAAACTTGGTTCTGTCGGTTCTACAGAAACAACCATTTGAACCATTACAGCATATTTCCTTAGTGCTTCTCACCAGGAAATTGATTTTTCTAGTAGCCATTTGTTCGGCTAAAAGAGTATCGGAATTAGCAGCTATGTCCTGTAAGGAGCCATATCTGGTTATCCATAAGGACAGAGTAGTGTTACGTCCTCATCCAGCCTTTCTTCCTAAGGTGGTATCGAGTTTTCATTTGAACCAAGATGTGGTTCTTCCTTCTTTTTTCCCCAAGCCTACTTCGGTAGAGGAAAAGTTATTGCATTCTTTGGATGTAGTAGGAGCAGTTAAACCTTATCTAAAAGCCACTGCTCAGATTCGCAGAACGGATACTTTGTTTATTCTGCCGGAAGGCCCCAGAAAGGGTCAGGCAGCGTCAAAATCTACTTTAGCCAAGTGGATTCGACAGGTCATAATACAAGCCTATAGCTTGAGAAGTAGACCGCCTCCGTTCAAAGTTAGGGCGCACTCCACGAGAGCAGTTGGAACTTCATGGGCAGTGCATCACCAGGCCTCCCTGGCTCAAATCTGTAAGGCCGCAACATGGTCTTCGGTACACACGTTTACTAGGTTCTACCAGGTGGACGTTAGAAGTCAGGAGGATGTCGCCTTTGGGCGCAGTGTGTTGCAGGCCGCAAAAGATCCTCATGTCTGATAGCGCTCAGCTTATATATGGTGTATCCCCCCCCTCATTTGGCATTGCTTTAGGACATCCCATTAGTAATGACTATGTCGCTCTGTGTCCCGTGATGTACGAAAAAGAAAATAGGATTTTTATAACAGCTTACCTGTAAAATCCTTTTCTTGGAGTACATCACGGGACACAGAGCTCCCACCCCTCTTTGGGGACACTTATTGCTTTGCTACAAAACTGAGGTGCTCCCGGATGGGAGGGGCTTATATAGGGGAGGGTACTTCCGGTTTTGGAAGTTGCCAGTGCCAGCACCTGACGGTAACTATATAACCCATTAGTAATGACTATGTCGCTCTGTGTCCCGTGATGTACTCCAAGAAAAGGATTTTACAGGTAAGCTGTTATAAAAATCCTATTTTTTTCTTTCACTCTGCAAGTCCTTGTTTCCAGGGACCTGGAAGGACAGTGAGTGAATTCTCCTTGTGCTATATTGTGCTTAAAAAAAACATTTATTCTAGGGACAGAAAACTGTAGGTAGGGAGAGTGTCAGTTTATTTCACTCTGCAAGTCCTTGTTTCCAGGGACCTGTAAGGACAGTGAGTGAATTGTCCTTGTGTTATATTGTGATTAAAAAAAACATTTTTTCTAGGGACAGAAAACTGTAGGTAGGGAGAGTGTTTTTTTTCTTTCACTCTGCAAGTCCTTGTTTCCAGGGACCTGTAAGGACAGTGAGTGAATTGTCCTTGTGCTATATTGTGATTAAAAAAAACATTTTTTCTAGGGACAGAAAACTGTAGGTAGGGAGAGTGTTTTTTTTCTTTCACTCTGCAAGTCCTTGTTTCCAGGGACCTGTAAGGACAGTGAGTGAATTGTCCTTGTGCTATATTGTGCTTAAAAAAAACATTTATTCTAGGGACAGAAAACTGTAGGTAGGGAGAGTGTCAGTTTATTTCACTCTGCAAGTCCTTGTTTCCAGGGACCTGGAAGGACAGTGAGTGAATTGTCCTTGTGCTATATTGTGATTAAAAAAAACATTTTTTCTAGGGACAGAAAACTGTAGGTAGGGAGAGTGTTTTTTTTCTTTCACTCTGCAAGTCCTTGTTTCCAGGGACCTGGAAGGACAGTGAGTGAATTCTCCTTGTGCTATATTGTGCTTAAAAAAAACATTTATTCTAGGGACAGAAAACTGTAGGTAGGGAGAGTGTCAGTTTATTTCACTCTGCAAGTCCTTGTTTCCAGGGACCTGGAAGGACAGTGAGTGAATTGTCCTTGTGTTATATTGTGATTAAAAAAAACATTTTTTCTAGGGACAGAAAACTGTAGGTAGGGAGAGTGTTTTTTTCTTTCACTCTGCAAGTCCTTGTTTCCAGGGACCTGTAGGGACAGTGAGTGAATTGTCCTTGTGCTATATTGTGATTAAAAAAAACATTTTTTCTAGGGACAGAAAACTGTAGGTAGGGAGAGTGTTTTTTTTCTTTCACTCTGCAAGTCCTTGTTTCCAGGGACCTGTAAGGACAGTGAGTGAATTGTCCTTGTGCTATATTGTGCTTAAAAAAAACATTTATTCTAGGGACAGAAAACTGTAGGTAGGGAGAGTGTCAGTTTATTTCACTCTGCAAGTCCTTGTTTCCAGGGACCTGGAAGGACAGTGAGTGAATTGTCCTTGTGCTATATTGTGATTAAAAAAAACATTTTTTCTAGGGACAGAAAACTGTAGGTAGGGAGAGTGTTTTTTTTCTTTCACTCTGCAAGTCCTTGTTTCCAGGGACCTGGAAGGACAGTGAGTGAATTCTCCTTGTGCTATATTGTGCTTAAAAAAAACATTTATTCTAGGGACAGAAAACTGTAGGTAGGGAGAGTGTCAGTTTATTTCACTCTGCAAGTCCTTGTTTCCAGGGACCTGGAAGGACAGTGAGTGAATTGTCCTTGTGCTATATTGTGATTAAAAAAAACATTTATTCTAGGGACAGAAAACTGTAGGTAGGGAGAGTGTCAGTTTATTTCACTCTGCAAGTCCTTGTTTCCAGGGACCTGTAAGGACAGTGAGTGAATTGTCCTTGTGCTATATTGTGATTAAAAAAAACATTTTTTCTAGGGACAGAAAACTATAGGTAGGGAGAGTGTCAGTTTCTTTCACTCTGCAAGTCCTTGTTTCCAGGGACCTGTAAGGACAGTGAGTGAATTGTCCTTGTGCTATATTGTGCTTAAAAAAAACATTTATTCTAGGGACAGAAAACTGTAGGTAGGGAGAGTGTCAGTTTATTTCACTCTGCAAGTCCTTGTTTCCAGGGACCTGGAAGGACAGTGAGTGAATTCTCCTTGTGCTATATTGTGCTTAAAAAAAACATTTATTCTAGGGACAGAAAACTGTAGGTAGGGACAGTGTCAGTTTCTTTCACTCTGCAAGTCCTTGTTTCCAGGGACCTGTAAGGACAGTGAGTGAATTGTCCTTGTGCTATATTGTGATTAAAAAAAACATTTTTTCTAGGGACAGAAAACTGTAGGTAGGGAGAGTGTTTTTTTTCTTTCACTCTGCAAGTCCTTGTTTCCAGGGACCTGTAAGGACAGTGAGTGAATTGTCCTTGTGCTATATTGTGCTTAAAAAAAACATTTATTCTAGGGACAGAAAACTGTAGGTAGGGAGAGTGTCAGTTTATTTCACTCTGCAAGTCCTTGTTTCCAGGGACCTGGAAGGACAGTGAGTGAATTGTCCTTGTGCTATATTGTGATTAAAAAAAACATTTATTCTAGGGACAGAAAACTGTAGGTAGGGAGAGTGTCAGTTTATTTCACTCTGCAAGTCCTTGTTTCCAGGGACCTGGAAGGACAGTGAGTGAATTGTCCTTGTGCTATATTGTGATTAAAAAAAACATTTTTTCTAGGGACAGAAAACTGTAGGTAGGGAGAGTGTTTTTTTTCTTTCACTCTGCAAGTCCTTGTTTCCAGGGACCTGTAAGGACAGTGAGTGAATTGTCCTTGTGCTATATTGTGCTTAAAAAAAACATTTATTCTAGGGACAGAAAACTGTAGGTAGGGAGAGTGTCAGCTTATTTCACTCTGCAAGTCCTTGTTTCCAGGGACCTGGAAGGACAGTGAGTGAATTGTCCTTGTGTTATATTGTGATTAAAAAAAACATTTTTTCTAGGGACAGAAAACTGTAGGTAGGGAGAGTGTTTTTTTTCTTTCACTCTGCAAGTCCTTGTTTCCAGGGACCTGTAAGGACAGTGAGTGAATTGTCCTTGTGCTATATTGTGATTAAAAAAAACATTTTTTCTAGGGACAGAAAACTGTAGGTAGGGAGAGTGTTTTTTTTCTTTCACTCTGCAAGTCCTTGTTTCCAGGGACCTGTAAGGACAGTGAGTGAATTGTCCTTGTGCTATATTGTGCTTAAAAAAAACATTTATTCTAGGGACAGAAAACTGTAGGTAGGGAGAGTGTCAGTTTATTTCACTCTGCAAGTCCTTGTTTCCAGGGACCTGGAAGGACAGTGAGTGAATTGTCCTTGTGCTATATTGTGATTAAAAAAAACATTTTTTCTAGGGACAGAAAACTGTAGGTAGGGAGAGTGTTTTTTTTCTTTCACTCTGCAAGTCCTTGTTTCCAGGGACCTGGAAGGACAGTGAGTGAATTCTCCTTGTGCTATATTGTGCTTAAAAAAAACATTTATTCTAGGGACAGAAAACTGTAGGTAGGGAGAGTGTCAGTTTATTTCACTCTGCAAGTCCTTGTTTCCAGGGACCTGTAAGGACAGTGAGTGAATTGTCCTTGTGCTATATTGTGATTAAAAAAAACATTTTTTCTAGGGACAGAAAACTGTAGGTAGGGAGAGTGTTTTTTTTCTTTCACTCTGCAAGTCCTTGTTTCCAGGGACCTGTAAGGACAGTGAGTGAATTGTCCTTGTGCTATATTGTGATTAAAAAAAACATTTTTTCTAGGGACAGAAAACTGTAGGTAGGGAGAGTGTTTTTTTTCTTTCACTCTGCAAGTCCTTGTTTCCAGGGACCTGTAAGGACAGTGAGTGAATTGTCCTTGTGCTATATTGTGCTTAAAAAAAAACATTTATTCTAGGGACAGAAAACTGTAGGTAGGGAGAGTGTCAGTTTATTTCACTCTGCAAGTCCTTGTTTCCAGGGACCTGGAAGGACAGTGAGTGAATTGTCCTTGTGCTATATTGTGATTAAAAAAAACATTTTTTCTAGGGACAGAAAACTGTAGGTAGGGAGAGTGTTTTTTTTCTTTCACTCTGCAAGTCCTTGTTTCCAGGGACCTGGAAGGACAGTGAGTGAATTCTCCTTGTGCTATATTGTGCTTAAAAAAAACATTTATTCTAGGGACAGAAAACTGTAGGTAGGGAGAGTGTCAGTTTATTTCACTCTGCAAGTCCTTGTTTCCAGGGACCTGGAAGGACAGTGAGTGAATTGTCCTTGTGTTATATTGTGATTAAAAAAAACATTTTTTCTAGGGACAGAAAACTGTAGGTAGGGAGAGTGTTTTTTTTCTTTCACTCTGCAAGTCCTTGTTTCCAGGGACCTGTAAGGACAGTGAGTGAATTGTCCTTGTGCTATATTGTGATTAAAAAAAACATTTTTTCTAGGGACAGAAAACTGTAGGTAGGGAGAGTGTTTTTTTTCTTTCACTCTGCAAGTCCTTGTTTCCAGGGACCTGTAAGGACAGTGAGTGAATTGTCCTTGTGCTATATTGTGCTTAAAAAAAACATTTATTCTAGGGACAGAAAACTGTAGGTAGGGAGAGTGTCAGTTTATTTCACTCTGCAAGTCCTTGTTTCCAGGGACCTGGAAGGACAGTGAGTGAATTGTCCTTGTGCTATATTGTGATTAAAAAAAACATTTTTTCTAGGGACAGAAAACTGTAGGTAGGGAGAGTGTTTTTTTTCTTTCACTCTGCAAGTCCTTGTTTCCAGGGACCTGGAAGGACAGTGAGTGAATTCTCCTTGTGCTATATTGTGCTTAAAAAAAACATTTATTCTAGGGACAGAAAACTGTAGGTAGGGAGAGTGTCAGTTTATTTCACTCTGCAAGTCCTTGTTTCCAGGGACCTGGAAGGACAGTGAGTGAATTGTCCTTGTGCTATATTGTGATTAAAAAAAACATTTTTTCTAGGGACAGAAAACTGTAGGTAGGGAGAGTGTCAGTTTCTTTCACTGTGAAAGTCCTTGTTTCAAGGGACAGAGAAGGACACCTGAAGGTAGCCCTTATTGCTTTTTTCCCATCTCCCTGCAGGCCATCTATTAGAATGTCTGGAAGGCAAACAAGAAGAGGCAGACAGTCAGGAGGCAATAAAAGAGGGCAAGCAGGCTCTGTGTCTGGGGGCAACAGTGCTGGTCGTGGACGCGGTGCATTGTCATCAGCACATGGCCATGGGACACGCTTGTCCTTCTTTTCGGCAGCTGGACATGTTGAGCCACATCATGCCGAAGACTTGGTAGAGTGGATGACCAAGCCCTCCTCCTCCTCCTCATCCTCTCTCACCCAGGCTCAGGGTACTGGAAAAGCAGCTGCCAAAGCGTCGTCTTCCCTGGTATCAATGTCAGACAAATCATCAGTCACTCCTTCCCTAGACCCACCATGTCCTCCTCCTGAGGAGTCCCCCGAACTGTTTCAGCACAGTGTTGGGTACATGCTCCAGGAGGATGCCCAGCGTTTCGAAGGGTCTGATGATGAAACCCAGCTAGAGGAAGGCAGTAGCGTGAGAGCAGACAGAGGGGATGCTCAAGAAGGACACCAATCTGGCAGTCATGTTCCAGCAGCTGCAGCATACTGCCAGATTGGCTCCAGTGAAGAGGAGGGAGGGGATGATGAGGTCACTGACTCCACGTGGGTGCCTAATAGGAGAGAGGAGGAGGAGGAGGATGAGGAGGAGGCACATCTCCAACGCGGCAGGATGCCCTTTGGTGGCCAGCGTAAGGGCAGTACACCGACGGAATCACACCGCAGAGCTCCGCCTGTGCAGGGTGCTGCCTCTGCCCGTCATTCAAAAAGTTCTTTGGTGTGGGCCTTTTTTGAGGCTAGTGCATCAGATCGCACAGCTGCTGTTTGCAACATATGTCTCAAGCGTATATCGCGTGGCCAAAACATCAGCCGCTTGGGTACCACATGCCTGACCAGACATATGTTGACCTGCCATGCAGCTCGTTGGCAAGCCTACCTCAAAGACCCACACCAAAGAACAAAGCGGACCTCTCCTTGCACCGCATCAGCTGGGATCTCCAACCCCACTATAACTTCAGTCCTCTCTGAAACATGCACTGAGAGGAATGAAGGTGTAGAATTAGGTGTGTCACAGCCAAGTACTTGCGCCCACTCTGCTAGCAGTACACCGACGTCCGATTCTAGCAGGCAAATTTCCCTGCCCCAGCTGCTGGACCGTCGAAAGAAGTTCACTCCCAGCCATCCACATGCCCAGCGGTTGAATGCTAGCTTGGCTAAATTGCTAGCGCTTCAACTGCTGCCTTTTCAGTTGGTAGACTCGGCCCCCTTCCGTGAGTTTGTGCAATGTGCAGTTCCTCAGTGGCAGGTTCCCAAACGCCACTTTTTCTCACGGAAGGCTATTCCGGCTCTCTACCGGCATGTGGAAGGCAATGTCTTGGCCTCGCTGGACAGGGCGGTCAGCGGTAAGGTGCATATTACCGCTGACTCATGGTCCAGCAGGCATGGACAGGGACGTTACCTTTCTTTCACGGCCCATTGGGTCACTCTTTTGGCAGCTGGGAAGGATTCAGGACAAGGTGCAGTAGTGTTGGAGGTTGTCCCACCGCCACGCCTCCAAAATGCTACTACTGGTTGTGACACACCTCTCTCCTCCACCCCCTCCTCTTCTTCTTCCTCCATGGCCTCTTCCTGTGGTTTGTCCTATGAACCAGCGGTGCTCCGTAGCCGTTCACGGGGCTACGCAAGTACGCAGGCAAAAAGATGCCATGCCGTGCTTGCGCTGGTGTGTTTGGGGGACAGAAGCCACACTGGGGCAGAGGTCCTGTCTGCTCTGCAGGGCCAGGCCGAGAGGTGGTTGACGCCACGCCAGCTTAAGCCAGGAATGGTGGTTTGCGACAATGGCACCAACCTCCTCTCCGCCCTCCGACAGGGACAACTGACCCATGTGCCCTGTGTGGCTCACGTCCTTAACCTGGTGGTGCAGCGCTTCTTGGGCAGGTACCCGGGCTTACAGGATGTCCTGAGGCAGGCCAGGAAAGTCTGTGTGCATTTCCGCAGATCTTATAATGCCAGTGCTCGCCTGGCTGAGCTGCAAAAGGAGTTGAACCTGCCCAAGAACCGCCTTATATGTGACATGCCCACCAGGTGGAACTCAACGTTGGCCATGCTGCAGCGGCTGCACACGCAGCAGAGGGCCATCAATGAGTACCTGTGCGACTACGGCACCAGGACAGGGTCAGGGGAGCTTGGTTTTTTTTCTCCACGCCAGTGGGGCATGATCAGGGATGCATGCACTGTCCTGGCACCATTTGAGGAGGCCACGAGGATGGTGAGCAGTGACAGTGCATGCATCAGTGACACTGTACCTCTTGTCCACCTGTTGGAGCACACGCTGCATGGAATAATGGACAGGGCACTTGAGGCAGAACAGAGGCAGGAAGAGGAGGACTTCCTTGCCTCTCAAGGCCCCCTTTACCCAGACAGTGTTCCTTCTGTCCCACCCATCGCACAGGAAGAGGAGGAGGAGGAGGAGGAGGAGGAGGAGGATTGTGTCAGCATGGAGGTGGAGGCTGGCACTCAGCATCATCAGCAGCAGTCTTTTAGGGATGATTTACAGTCCCAAGAAACCATGTGGACTTGTACGTGGCTGGGAGGAGGTGGCTGCGGATCATGTCGTCCTTAGTGACCCAGAGGACTCCGGAGCGAATGCCTCAGCAAACCTACGCTGCATGGCCTCCCTGATCCTGCAAAGTCTGCGGAAGGATCCTCGTATTCTTCGGATCAAGGAGAGGGACCATTACTGGCTGGCCACTCTCCTTGATCCACGGTACAAGGGTAAGGTTGCGGACCTTATGTTACCGTCGCAGAGGGAGCAGAGGATGAGACAACTCCGGGAGGCCTTGCAGAAAGGTCTGTGCAACGCGTTCCCAGAGACTGGGAGGTTGCAAACTCCTGGTCCTGGACAACGAGTTGCTGAGGCTTCGGCCAGTCAAAGAAGGAGCGGTGGGGAAGGTGGCCGTCTGACCGATGCGTTCAGACAATTCTTTAGTCCGCAGCCCCAAAGTATGATCGGTTCCAGCAACCATCGCCAGCGTCTGATAAACATGGTGCAGGAATATCTAGGGGCAAGGTCAGACTTGGACACCTTCCCCACCGAAAATCCTCTGGCTTACTGGGTCTTGAGGATGGATCACTGGCCAGAGCTTGCACAGTATGCAATTGAGCTACTGGCCTGTCCTGCATCCAGCGTTCTTTCGGAACGCACATTCAGTGCTGCTGGAGGATTTGTCACGGATCACAGGGTGCGCCTGTCCACCGACTCGGTTGATCGACTGACTTTCATCAAGATGAACCAGTCTTGGATCACCACCAGCTACCACACACCTGATGCTGATATAACAGACTAATTGATTTTAACATGTCACATCCCTTCAAGACTGATGCTGATGCTGAGTGCCTGTGCTGTTATGTTGACTGGCTATCCTCCTCCTCCGAGTCCTCAATGATACGATTGATGATGATAGCTTGTAAGATCATTTTTGTTTATGGGTGCCGCCACCAGTGCCTAACGCCCAATTTTTCAGCCCCTGTTTAACAGGGGCGTGTAATTACAATTTTTGAAGCAATACTTTGCAACAGGGCTCATTGCTGTGCTCCAAGTACAGTATCTGTGAGGAGTTGCAGTGTTGTGCCACCAGTGCCTAAGGCCCAATTTTTCAGCCCCTGTTTAACAGGGGCGTGTCATTACAATTTTTGAAGCAATACTTTGCAACAGGGCTCATTGGTGTGCTCCAAGTACAGTATCTGTGAGGAGTTGCAGTGTTGTGCCACCAGTGCCTAAGACCCAATTTTTCAGCCCCTGTTTAACAGGGGCGTGTCATTACAATTTTTGAAGCAATACTTTGCAACAGGGCTCATTGCTGTGCTCCAAGTACAGTATCTGTGAGGGGTTGCAGTGTTGTGCCACCAGTGCCTAAGGCCCAATTTTTCAGCCCCTGTTCAACAGGGGCATGTAATTACAATTCTTGATCTAATAATTCACAGCAGGGCCCATTGCTGCACCCACCAAGAGTAACTGTCAGGGCTTACAGTGTTGTGGCACCAGCACCACCATCAAAGGCCCAATTTTTACTACCACTGTTCAACAATTATATGTAATTAAAATTCCTGATATAATAGTTGACAGCAGGGCGTTCCAGCACCAACCAAGAGTAACTGTGAGTGCTTACAGTGTTGTGCCAACACCAACAACTAAGGGGCCTATTTCTGCAGAGTATATACGGCAGGTCCCTACTTTCAAACATCCAACTTACAAACGACTCCTACTTGCAAACGCAAGAAGACAACAGGAAGTGAGAGGAAATCTACCACTAGGAAGGAAAATTCTCTCCTGTAAGAATAAATATGGGAGAAAGGTGTCTCCTCTGTACTGATGCTTTATCAGCAATCCTTGTTTCAAGAAAAACACCACATTTCAAAAACAGTTGTCATTGGGACGGAAAGTGAGGTGAAATGTTCTGAACAGGGGCACAGACAGCAAAACAAATGTTACAGGGGTGATAACCCTTACCTATGTTTTCCAAAAAGTTTAAAAATAGATTTTTGGTCTGGAGCTACACTTCAACAATGTACCTGTTCAAAATTACAAACAGACTCTACATAAGAACAAACCTACAGTCCCTGTCTTGTATGCACCGCCTGTATAGGGCTGTTCAGAGTATATAGGGCCTTTTTTATTTTATGTGCGGGGTTCCCCTTAATATCCATACAAGACCCAAAGGGGCTGGTAATGGGCTGGGGTAGGGGGGGGGGTCATGGGGTAGCTATGCCATTTTTCTTAAAGAATTTCATCCATATTACCGGGACCAGACATTACATTAAAGCCGCAAGCAGTTTTAAATGGCTTTTTTTTCCTTTAGAAGTGTCATTTTGTGCAGGGACAGTTCTAAACACGGGAAACACGTGGCACTTCACAGGCATACTTTAGACACCCCCCAGGTACGATATTTAAAGGAATATTTGACTTTTTTTTTTAACTTTATGCATCATTAAAATGACTGCTCCCGAAAAACGACCGTTTTTAAAACTTCTTTTTGCATTGATACATGTCCCCTGGTGCAGAACCCGGGTTCCCAAACCCTTTTTAGGACAATAACATGCATAATAGTTGTTATAATTAGCACTTTAGAATTCGAACGTTCGCATCCATTGTATTTAATAGGGTTCTAATGTTCGTTCGAACTTTCGGTCCGTTCGCGGGTTCTGGTGCGAACCGAACCCGGGGGTGTTCGGCTCATCACTAGTCTTGAGGATGGATCACTGGCCAGAGCTTGCACAGTATGCAATTGAGCTACTGGCCTGTCCTGCATCCAGCGTTCTTTCAGAATGCACATTCAGTGCTGCTGGAGGATTTGTCACGGATCACAGGGTGCGCCTGTCCACCGACTCGGTTGATCGACTGACTTTCATCAAGATGAACCAGTCTTGGATCACCACCAGCTACCACACACCTGATGCTGATATAACAGACTAATTGATTTTAAAATGTCACATCCCTTCAAGACTGATGCTGATGCTGAGTTCCTGTGCTGTTATGTTGACTAGCTATCCTCCTCCTCCTCCTCAATGATCCGATTAATGATGATAGCTTGGAAGATCATTTTGGTTTATGGGTGCCGCCACCAGTGGCTAAGGCCCAATTTTTCAGCCCCTGTTTAACAGGGGCGTGTAATTACAATTTTTGATGCAATACTTTGCAACAGGCCTCATTGCTGTGCTCCAAGTACAGTATCTGTGAGGGGTTGCAGTGTTGTGCCACCAGTGCCTAAGGCACAATTTTTCAGCCCCTGTTTAACAGGGGCGTGTAATTACAATTTTTGATGCAATACTTTGCAACAGGCCTCATTGCTGTGTTCCAAGTACAGTATCTGTGAGGGGTTGCAGTGTTGTGCCACCAGTGCCAAAGGCCCAATTTTTCAGCCCCTGTTTAACAGGGGTGTGTAATTATAATTTTTGATGCAATACTTTGCAACAGGCCTCATTGCTGTGTTCCAAGTACAGTATCTGTGAGGGGTTGCAGTGTTGTGCCACCAGTGCCTAAGGCCCAATTTTTCAGCCCCTGTTCAACAGGGGCATGCAATTATAATTATTGATCTAATAATTCACAGCAGGGCCCATTGCTGCGCCCACCAAGAGTAACTGTCAGGCCTTACAGTGTTGTGTCATTAAAATGACTGCTCCCGGAAAACGTCCGTTTTTAAAACTTATTTTTGCATTGATACATGTCCCCTGGTGCAGAACCCGGGTTCCCAAACTCTGTTTCGGACAATAACATGGATAATAGTCGTTATAATTAGCACTTTAGAATCCGAACGTTCGCATCCATTGTATTTAATAGGGTTCTAATGTTCGTGCGAACTTTCGGTCCGTTCGCGGGTTCTGGTGCGAACCGAACCCGGGGGTGTTCGGCTCATCACTAATAACCACCAAAACAAATCCCATTGCTCTAATGAGTAAAGCTGCAGTGTTCTCTAGTAGAGGAGCCTTAGGAAGTATCACATCAAAAATGAAATTCCTATTGTGAAAGAAGTTTTAAACTCTGCATATTTGTGCATTGATATTTTGTATGTTTTGTTTACTGTAGCCATTGTCCTTGGCATCATACTAACTCTTCTGCAATGTAATCAAAGTCCTAAGACCCAGATATGAAACTTTCCTATGTAGTTACTTACAATTGTAATAGTAATGTGTAACCTACATAAGCACAGTTATGATAAAAAAGCCTCAAATGCACCAAATAAACAGAACAGTGATTTGGAAAGATGTTGAGTGTATTTTTGTGTCTGTTCGCTACTTAAGTAGTTATTATTAATATGGAGCCACTAATCAGTATTAGGATAGTTGTTGTCTATTTTTAACATTTACAAGACAAAATCGCACATTTCAGACAATTAAAAAAGCAGAACATTGTATTTCCTCAACATGGAGACACAATGCTTTGGTGAGAGTCCCATACCTCCCAACATTTTGGGATGGGAACGAGGGACACCTGCTAACAAACGTATGTAGGCATAGGACATGTCCCCTGCCACACACCCTTAAAGGAGAATTAACCAAAAAAGGTTAATTAAATCCAAAAGGGCTTTTTTTTTTACCACTACTATTCCTTTATATTGGCTTTTGAAATGTACAAATGCAGCAATTTAGAAATGGGATGAAAAGTTTAGCACTGGGAACATGGGCGTCCGCTGAACTTTTTTCAGGAGGGGGCATCATTAGGTCATCCATGCTCGGTCCCTTTTTGACAATGTCATGAAGGGGAGGGGCTTGTGGCCATATTTTTATCTTTATGAAAACAGCCTATACTGTATAGGTTGTTTTCATCAAGATCAAAATATGGTCGCCCACAACACAGATGTATTGCAATACAAAAAGATGTACACAGGGGTGTCGTGGCACAGGCACTGCTGTTACCTGTTGTTCTTCAGCGATAGGCCCAGGGCAGGCACTGGCAGCGTATTCTCTCTTGTCTCGGCCACTGCACACCACGCACCTGTGGGAGGAGGATTTGGCGCCACGCCGGCCGGATCGGCATAGGCACAACATACATTTTTTACACAGGCAGAGGCAGGCTGAGGCAGCAGCCAATCACGGAACAGCTGGGTCACGGTGATGTTAAGCAGAGGCCTGAGCAGCAGAGACAATCCGATGCTCGGGCTGGGGGTGAGGAGGGAGGAACGGATGTGTAGTCGGAAAAGACTGAGAGCACCCCTAGCCCCTAGGCCAGCAGCAGACTTAGAAAAAAAAGTCCACAGCGGCCAAAAAGAAGGACTGCCGTGGCCATTGCAACACAGGGGGCAAGAGTCTTCACTCTGACTTCAACACTCTTACAATTTCAGGGGGGGGCAATTGACCCCCCTTGCCCTATGGAGCGAACGCCCATGACTGGGAAACACTTTTTGAAAGATAAAAAGTGCATTTTATATACAACTATATAGATCAGACCAAAATGAGGGACAAATTAGGGGGAAAGAGGGACAGAGGAACTTTGCTCCAAATCAGGGACAATTGGGAGCTATGGGAGTCCCACCCAACCATAAGCACCTCCCATGTTGAGGGCATGTGGTATGGTTCAGGAGGATATTTCAGGGGAGCCACCAAACCATTTTTTTTTTATATTTAGCATGGGGTCCCCCTTAAAATTCATACCAGATCCAAAGAACTTGGTATGGATTGGGGGGAACCCCATACTGTTTTGTTTTAAAAAAAAATATGTATTTAAAAACTTACATTCTGCTATCAGCAGGGAATCCTGCTGATAGAAGATGAGTCATAGTTGTTAAAGACATAGCGGGTGGCGGCTCTTTAACAACCAGCTATTCCTGGTTGTTAAGGATGCCAGAGGGTGCCAGCTCCTTGACAACCAGCTGAAATTAATTACATTCTTTACCTTTCATATGCCTGGACCACTAATCCTTTAACATATAAATTTATTTATTTATGTCCTTTAGACATACTTTAAAACATTAAAACATTTTTTTACAAGAAAGTGATAGTGAATTGACAGTTTCAATATTGCCGTGTGATATCCGGGAAAAATGTGTCACGCGACCCAAATACCACATGCAATATCCATTCTTGAATTGAGCTCTCTGTAACATATCTGTAACATATCTGCAATATATCTGCAATATAATACAATTTAGCGGTACGTATAGAAATAATTTACCACATCTTCAGTATTTTTTTACTTACATTTGAAGTTCCATTTTCCTTTGTCTCTAAAATTTCACTTTCTTTGGGGTCTTGGGTGTCCCATGATGTTCTACTCATTCTTCACTAATGTTAACTTACGGCAATTATGAGTAAACCAATCTGGTAATATTACATGATCTGTTATTGTACATGTCATACATCAGTTTGCATTATTTCATATCATTTTAACCACATCACACCTGTCCAGACCAATTTTCAGCTTTCAGCGATGTCACACTTTAAAATAATATTGCGCGGTCATGCAACACTGTTCCTCAATAAAAAATGTATCATTTTTTTCCCACAAATTGAGCTTTCTTTTGGAGGTATTTCATGGTTTTTTTTGCTAAACAAATTAAAAAAGACCAACATTTTTGAAAAACATTTTTTTTTCTTTCTATTATAAAATTGTGTGAGTAGGTACAGTATGTTTTTCTTTAACTGACAGGCACTGATGAGGCTGCACTGAAGGGCACTGATGAGGAGGCACTTATATGCAGCATATTAGGTGGCACTGATATGCAGCACTTATAGGCAGCATTGATGGGCACTGATATGTGGCACTGATGGGCATTTATAGGTGGCACTGATGGGCGGCAATGATAGGCACTGATAGACGGCACTGATGGGCACTGATAGATGGCACTGATAGGCAGCACTGATGATGAGGCACTGACAGGAATTACTGATGGGCACTGTTTGGCATCTGTGATGGGCACTGACAGCTGATTACGTGGTAAAGAGCCTACATCATAGGCTCTTTACTGAGATTGGAGTTGCTGAGTGTCAGAGCGACACACCACACCACCGATCGCCACTCTGCATGCCCTCGGGTGCAAGCACTAGTGGCTTATTCTGCTGGACGTCGTATGACGCCTAGTCAGGATAACTGATCCCTGCTAGGCCATTATTCTGCTATAGGATGTGGTTAAAGAAAGGCCCACTTATTTACTGAAGCCTTTCTCAGGCCCAAATACTACACAGAAGTAGAAAAAAATGTGAGGAAAAAGATCAATATATTTAACTTGCCTTCAGCTTCAGTACTGCAGGGAGTCACATCACCACCCTTCCGGCAAGATCCTTCGGAATGGTCAGTGGCTCAAATACCCATGAGAAAATGTTCTTATATTATGCTAGGACATTTTCTAATGAGATATGGGCTTCCTAAATGGGTTCTAAAGAGAAAACATTTTTTACCTTAATGCACTCCTTGCATTCACATAACAAAAGTTCCTGTATTTGTATTGCCC
Source organism: Rana muscosa (assembly GCA_029206835.1). Taxonomy (NCBI): domain Eukaryota; kingdom Metazoa; phylum Chordata; class Amphibia; order Anura; family Ranidae; genus Rana; species Rana muscosa. The sequence continues at coordinate 359,185,633 of CM055118.1, read as the reverse complement.
CTCACCCCCTAACTTCTTGAGTCCTCTCTCATTCTAGCACTGTGCCCATCTACAACAACTCTCTCCTCTCTTCCCATCTGTCACAGGGTAGAGAGGCAGCAGTGGGAGCTATTGGATCCTGCTGCTGTCAATTAAATTATGTGAGCAGAAACTGGGGGGCTAGGTGTATGTGTATGTCTATAGATGCACACAGCAGGGCTCAGGAGCATGTCAGCATGTGTGCCACCATAGAAAGTGGATTCCTATGGTGGAACATGTAGAAGAGGAGGAGCCTAGAACACTGTGGGGGCCCAGAAAAGGAAGATCGGGCAAGTTGAAACTATTGCACAGAGCTGACAAGTATAAACCTGTTTATTATTTTAATATTTAAAAAATGTATTAGCCTTTACAACACCTTTAATATACCCTGGGATCTTGGCAACTGAATAGTGAAATCTCACTTGCCTAGGCACTAAAGGTGGAAGCTGTCCTTTGCTGAAAATATCTTCTCTCTGGCTGTGATTCTGGTCCAATTTTCCCTGTACTTTGAGATTTATTAATCAAAAAACACACCTGTAGATAAGGAGCTATGTGTAAATAAAGGCAGATTACATTTTTTTTAAAGAGCCATGGCCAATCCCAAGTCCATGCTGTGAAAAGAGGAGGGTTTTGACCTGTGTACAGGTCATCAAAGGCACTGCAATGAGTATCCTTCTTCTTGTGCAATGGGCTAAAGGGAGAAATGTATACAATCCTATTTAGAGAGAATTTACTTAAAATAAAGCCAAGACAATGTTTAGTTAATTTAGTTTTGTACAACGTACAAAATGAAATAAACCCCTTCCTGACCAGCCGCCACAGTTATACTGCGGCAGGTTGGCTTCCCTGGACGAACCAATGTAGCTGTACGTTGGTTTACCTGTTGAGCACTAGGGGGCGCATCGTGCCCGCGGCGTAGTGCAGAAGCCGATGCGCGTGCCTGGCGGTCGCGATGACCGCCGGGCACCTGCAATCGCTCCACACAGAGACCAAATGGAGATCTGTCAATGTAAACAGACAGATCTCCGTGCTGTCAGGGGTGAGGAGAGCGATCTGTTGTTCATACTAAGTATGAACAATGATCGCTCTCCTCACCCAGGCAGTCCCATCCCCCCATAGTTAGAATAACCCCCTAGGGAACACAGTTAACACCTTGATCACCCCCTTGTATTAACCCCTTCCCTGCCAGTGACATTTACACAGTATTCAGTGCATTTTTATAGTACTGATCGCTGTATAAATGCCAATGGTCCCAAAAATGTGTCAAAAGTGTTCCATCTGTCGGCCATAATGTAGCGGTCTTGATAAAAACCACTGATCACCGCCATTACTAGTAAAAAAAAAATAATAATAAAAATGCCATAAATCTTTCCACTATTTTGTAAACGCTATACCTTTTGTGCAAACCAATCAATATACGTTTATTGCAATTTTTATTACCAAAAATATGTAGAAGAATACATATCGGCCTAAACTGAGGAAAAAAAATGTTTTTTTTTAAAAAAACTGGGATATTTATTATAGCAAAAAGTACAAAATATTGTGTTTTTTTCAAAATTGTTGCACTTTTTTGTTTATAGCGCAAAAAATAAAAACTGCAGAGATGATCAAATACATCCAAAAGAAAGCTCCATAATAATAATAATAATAATAATAATAATAATCATTATTCTTATTCTTATTATCATTAATATTATTGATAGTAGTAGTAGTAATAGTAGTACTAGTTGCAGCAATAATTTATTATTAAATTAGTATGTTAAAAAGAAAAGCATAAAGTCAATTTCTACAGGATAAAGTTAGGTTGGTAAATCTTCTAATCTTCTAAAAGTGCTTTCTACAGAGAATTTTATCTGATAATTATAAAGAGGGCATACATTTCTTTTGATAAATGTCATAAAATATTTCAAATTATAACAAATATTTAAAATTTGTGGTTCTTTGTTTCCGGATCTAAATCACCTGTCATATGAGTGTAGTGAAATCAAAAAGCTTTGGAATAAATTAGCAGGGTGACTTGGAAGCTAACTTGGCAGTACTTTATATTGTCCTTTGTGCTTGTTGTGGAGTTATGCCTCGTACACACGGTCGGACTTGCCAACGGGAAAACCTCCATCGGAATTTCCGACGGAGAAATAGAGAACCTGCTCTCTAAGTCCATCGGAAATTCAGACAGAAAAAGTCAGATGGGGCATACACGCGGTCGGAATATCCCACCAAAAGCTCCCATCTGACTTTTTCTGTTTGGAAATTCTGACCGTGTGTACGCGTCATTAGATTTGTAAGCATTCAAAAAAAAAAAAAATATTGAAAAAACGGTTGAATAGAGTTGTGCAGAGACAGCTGTCTCATTAAAATTTTGTGGAATTGTATGACAAAAATGTGTATGAAGACTCACCTGATCAAAAAAAATGTTTATTACGTGGTATAAATATTTGGGGAAATGTCTGCTCTGACTAATAAAGAAGTAAATCTATAGAAATATGTTGACCCCCTTTTTTTTTTAAGAAAAAATTTCAATAAAAAAACGTATGAAAAAAAATATTTTGACTTTGAGACTGGAAGAGAGGCGGTTTGACCTTAAGTTGCATAGAGGTTTTTTCACTGTCAGGGTGGTAAGGAATGGATGTGGAACTCTCTTCTACAATCGTCGGTGTCGGTAGTAAGGATGGTTAATTTTAAAAGACTCTTGGACATGCATCATAGCGAAAAAAACAATATATGGGTATATGGGAAATTATTTTTTGTTTTTCTACACACACACACACACACACCTACACAGTTGGAACTGGATGGACTGGTGTCTTTATTCAACCTTACCAACTATCTAACTATGTAACTTTTATTTAAAAATAAATACATAAATAGATATACAAACTGCTAATTAAATAGGAAAAAAAGTGTTTTTCTTCTCGTTGTAATGTGTATTATTACTATTTGATATAAGAACTGGTGATATAAAATTATAAAATTCATATATAGTCTCTCAATAAAAATATTGAAACATAAAAAGAAATATATATATATATATATATATATATATATATATATATATATATATATATATATAAAGCTTACTAGCTCACCTTTGATAAATATTTAAACACCATGGATCCTTGGCTAAGAAACATGCCTTGTGCCTCTTCATCATAAAATAGGCTACTGGTTCTGTCCCTTTATATACTTATAGTATGACATGCTTAACATGTGCAGTAGTAACTGATATGCATCTGTTAGGTCTGTTGGGAGTCCTGATAATTATTCTGGCATTTCTAAATTAAGAATGTATCCACGGGAATAAGAAAATTGCTGAAGGGGAATTAAGAAATACATATGAAAGCAATACATCCAGTCCAATGCAAAGCAATAACATTTGTTGCTTCAAGACAGTGCCAACATACGTTGTGCTTCAGTACAATGCAGGCTTGCCAATTTTGCACTGGTTTCATACATCATGGTGCTGATGTTCTATTTTGAATCTGTGGTTCAAAATAGTTTTAATGGATTTTCCATAATTTTTCTAAGGCATTTACCAACCATTGCCCCTTTAAAAGTTATTATCCAATAGAACCAAACCTCTATTTATGGACTACTACACACCAATACAATATTGTTAATAATATTATTATTATTGTTATGATACAGGATTTATATAGCGCCATTAGTTTGCTCACCACTTTACAACATGAGGGCAGCTACAATTCAATACAGGGATAATCAAAGTGCCCTGCTCGTTAGGGCTTACATTCTAAAAGGGGGTCAGGTGATACAAAAGGTAATAATTGTGGGGTATGAGCTGATGGAGATAATAAAAGTACAGTTTTTAGGTGGAGGCAAGATAATCTTCTCTAAAGAGAAGGATTTTCAAGGATTGCCTAAACGTTGATAGTAGATAGTCAGACAGAATGGAGTAGGGAGTTTCAGAGGATGAGAGAGGCTCTGGAAAAGTCCTGGAGATGAACATTGGAGAAGGTGAGGAGGGGGCTAGACAGCAGGAGGTCTTGGGAAGAATGAAGATAACAAATGACTTTGTATTTTGAGACAAAGTTAGTGATGTAGTTAGGGGCAGAGTTGTAGATGGCGTTGTAAGTTGAATTAGAATTTTTTTGGATGGGTGAGCAAAAGCCAATGGAGAGATTGGCAAAGAGGGGTAGCAGGCACGGAACGATTGGTAAGGTGGATGAGTCTGGCAGCAGTTTTCATAATGGACTGAAGGGGAGATAGCCTATGTAGGTGTAATTCAATGAGATGGGAGTTGAGGTAGTCAAAGCAAGAAATAACCAGGGTGCAAATTAGAAGGTTTGTGAAAGAATTGGTGGAATATTGCAGACAAGAGGGTGAGATTGAAGATGTAAGTTAGAAAGTGTAGAATTGGGTTGGAGGGTGACCGTAGTATTTGTGAGGAATTGTCCATTGGGCAGGTGGTTAGGTGGGCATTAGAAACAAGTTTGGCAATCTCCTCTATAGTGGCAGTGCTAAATGAGGGAAGTTTTGAGTGTGCAGGTGGATGTGGAATGGTAAGTGGAGGAGATACAGTATCTGACAAAAGTGAGTACACCCCTCACATTTTTGTAAATATTTTATTATATCTTTTCATGTAAAAACACTGAAGAAATTACACTGCTAAAAATGCCCTGATGAAGTCATGTGGGCATGACGCTATGCGTGGGGACAGACACGCACACTGGAAGTGACATTTTGTGCACAAGCTCGCCGATCGTAGGATACATATTTTTATCTTGCTTTGTTAATGTGAGTACCACAGCTGCAAGCTGAATAAAGTATATTTGGTTTTTACATTATCACACTATTTGGAACTCCCTCTTCTTCCACATATCTACATGGGTGAACCCGGGAGGGGTACACCCAAAATATACATTCGATCTAAAAAGCATACACTTATACCCTATCTCTGTGGGGATTTTTGATAAAATGCTACCTAGAGGAAACCGTTGGTATCTACCCATAAAGGCTTGTAACAAGATCGTTTACATCATCCAGGACATCTATTGTTTTCTACACGCTGTTACCTTACAGCCATAAGGTGAGAGGCCACCCTGCACCTAGGTGTCATGGCACAAGAAAGAAAAGACACCCACTTTTATGTCACTTTGATATTTTTATTTTGCACAAGAGATTTTTTCACTTTTTATAAGCTATCACTATTATTACTGAAGTTTTATATATATTTTTATTTCACTGATCATCAATATTTGTTGCAGCAATATTCTGATGTTTATGTATTTATTTAATTATTAGTAGCAATGCAGGACACGTCACTTTACATACACTATTCATTGGTCACGGATTGGTCAATCGGTGACTGCAGCAGCTACCTCTTAATTCATTTGTTGACAGCGCGGGAATATCACTTTATTTAATATAATAAGGTAGTCATCAGAGACAGGAAAAAGGTTGTTGGAGAGGTTGCAAGGAGTGCATAGTGAAAGAAGTTGCTATCAGAGTGAGTCGAAGCATGTGTCCATTCTGTAAGGTCAAAAGAGAAGTTTAGACTGAAAAGTTTGGAAGAAGCGAAGCAGGAGTGTTATGCCGCGTTCAGACGATCAGACGAAAATTTGAGAACCAGCTCTCAAATTTTTGTTGTCGGAAATTCCGACAGCAAATGTCCGATGGAGCCTACGAATTTCCAACAACAAGCTCCCATCGAGAATGATTTAGGAATTTCAGAAAGGGTAGCCAGGCAGAGAAGTCATCAAGCAAGGTTGATACCAGTCCAAGAGGCCAATAAATCACAGCAATTTTCAAATAAACTGGAGAAATTAGACAAATACAATGTGCCTCAAATGAGGAGAAGGACAGAGAGGGAGGTGAGTAAAGAACCTGAAAAATGTTTTGTGGGGATAGAAGGACATAAAATATTTGTTGAATGCCTATGTGTATCTTAAGGAATTAAAGAAAAATTATAATTCTGACCCCGCTGTAAGTTTATATATCCAGGCAAATGACTGTGGATACAACATATACAAACTTTTTGCCATATGATTTATAATGGATTGACACTGATTAAGTCTTTGTCACATAATCTTTTTTTAGATACTATACAAATCTTGTTCATATCTACATAATAGAAATAACTGTTCATGCCTGTTCCTGATGAAGCCATTTGGTGAAACATGTAGAACGATCCAAGCTGAACTTTAACATGGAGAATGTCAACTGTATATAACCCTTTGTGATTATGTATTTTATGAATTTTTAAATTTACTTTTCATTGTATTTATCACTAAATAAAATAATATTTTTATATTAAGATACTGGTATCTTGTTATACTATAGGCACCCATATAGTCCCATCAACTATCCTTCTCAGGAACTTTTTGCAAAATACTTTTAGGGGATGATGGTGCCCAAATATTTCTTTAAATAGATTCAATAATTTCAACACTTTTTCTATCACGTTTTATCTCTGGAGTTAATCTCCTTTTAATGCATGCTAATATTCCGTTTGCTGTGCTTGCAGCAGCTTGGCATTGCATGTCATTGCTGAGCCTATCATCTGCTAGGACCCCTAGGTCCTTTTCCATTCTAGATTCCCCCAAAAGTTCTCCCCCAGTGAGTAGATTGCATTCCTATTTTTGCCACCCAAATGATTTTTTTTTTCCACATTAAACCTTATTTGCCATGTAGTTGCCCACCCCATTAATTTGTTCAGATCTTCTTGCAAGGTTTCCACATCCTGCAGAGAAGTTGTTGCCCTGCTTAGCTTAGTATCATCAACAAATACAGAGATTGAACTGTTTATCCCATCCTCCAGGTCATTTATGAATAAATTAAGTAGGATTGGTCCCAGGAAAGAACCCTGGCGGACCCGACTTTTCAACCCCTGCCCATTCCGAGTACTCCCCATTTATCACTACCCTCTGAACTCACCCTAGACAATGCACTATGTTGCGAAACACGTCGGGAGACTCCACTGTTGCCGTTTTAACATTCTGACAAGCGCTTGTTACATCTTCCTAATGTAAGTGTTCCTACCTACATTAAACTCCATTTTTTTATAATTGTATTTTTATTGATTTTTAAAAGGATGTATATAATATTGTTACATAACGTACAATTTACAGATATCAAAAACATCAAGATATCAGAAAAAAAATAAAAATTGGAGGTAAAGACAAGCAATGTCCATAAGTACAGAGCACAGAGGTGTTCAGTACAGCATATCAAAGAATAGACAAAGTAAACAACTTGTAGGTAAACAATAAAAATTCAAAACCAGCAAAGGTATATAGTGTTAGTACAGTTCAAGATGTGGCAGCTGTTACAGGGGTCCCATATTCCGATCGATCCCAAGGCTCCCAAACTTTATCAAATTGGGGGATGATATCGTGTACAGAGGCTGTCAAATATTCCATCCTCCGAATCTCGGCCACCAGATGAAGAAATCTGGACCACGGAGGAGGTGTCTTAGACAACCAGCACAATGGAATGAGCCGTTTGGCGGCCAGTAAAATATAGGAGATAAGCCGATTAACTTTTTTGGTTATGCCTGAAAAAGGAAGGCCCAACAAATAATTTAAGCGATCGAGCGGAAGAGATTCATCCACCAACACCTGTATTAGAAGCCTCACATCATGCCAGAAGGGTTGGATCATAGAACATTGCCAAAAAACATGAAAGAAGGAACCAGTGTCAGTCTCGCAACGCCAACAGCGCGACGAGACTGAGGAATCAAATCTATGAATTACATCAGGCGTTTTATACCAAAACATGAGGATCTCAATGGACTTTTCGCTGTGGGTTACACATTTGGAGGACTTGAAAACAGAGGACCAAATTCTATCCCATACCAGAACCGTAATAGGTCTGCCTAGTAAATGGGACCACCTCCTCATGTAGAGGTGCGTGGTCTCGGTAAGAGGGGTCGACTCATGGAGGATACGGTGAATGGAGGATATTAAGTGAAGTTGGTGAGGACCCTGTGCGCATAAATATTCAAAAGCGGTTGGTTTATCAAGAGTCAGGGTTGGAGACTTGGAATGGAAGAAATGTCTAACCTGTAAATAGAAATGAAAAAGTTGGGGGGTATATCAAATTTCTCACGTAGAGTATCAAAAGTATGTAATCTCCGCGTGATAGGGTGGACCAAATTCCGGAGCTGAAAAAGAGGGGCATTAAGCCAAGGAAAAACCCTGCCCAGGGACATGCTATCTGGTATGGTTGGGTTAAATAGTACATTTACAAGGGGGGAGCAAAGTGAAGCAAGATGAAAACCCTTGAGGCATTTACGCCAAATGGTTAAGGTGAAAGTCATTGGAGCGGTGCATTGTCGTTTGAAAATGGGATCCAGGAATGGGAGGGCATCCCAGACCAAGGAGCATGAGTGAACCGGGTATAACACCCCCTTTTCAATGGTGGTCCATTGATTTGGTGCGTGTAGGGAAGACCACGAGGCAATAGCCCTCAAATGTGAGGCGTAATAATATTTAATAATATCCGGAGCACCCAATCCCCCCTGGATCTTGGGGCAAATACCACTGAACTCGCTATACGATGAGCCCTATCACCCTATATGAACTTTAGAAAACTCCTCTGAATTGCTTTTAATTGAGAAGCGGGTATGGCAACTGGTAATGTTTCAAAATGGTACAGTAGTCTGGGTAAAATAGACATTTTGAGCACATTAATCCTACCCAAGAGGGACAGGGGATATTTTGTCCAGGTCAAAAGGGATTTGTTATTGTCTAGAACCAAAGGGGGAAAATTAGCAGAGTAAAGAGAAGAATAAGAGGGGGTAAGGAGGACACCTAAATATTTGAGGGAAGCATTGCACCATTTATAGGGATAAGAGTTTTTAAGCTGAGATAACAATGATGGCGAGATGTGTATGGGGAGAGCCTCAGTTTTGGAAATGTTAACCTTGTAACCGGAAATAGCACCAAAAGAGGTCAGTAATTTATGCAGTGAAGGGAGAGAAATCAAAGGACTAGTAATGGTGAGCAGAATGTCATCTGCAAAGAGCAATAATTTATATTCTCCCTGTCGCATCACCACCCCACGGATATCCGGATGAGTACGTATGGACTCGGCCAGGGGTTCTAGAAATAAAATAAAAAGTAATGGAGACAGAGGACACCCCTGCCGACTTCCATTTGTCATGGGGAAGCCAGGCGACAGGAAGGACGACATTTGAACCTGGGCTGTATCTGTCGAATAAAGGGCCTCTAGAGCTTTTAGAAAAGGGCCTCTGAAACCAAATGTTTTTAAGACAGCAAACATGTAGGGCCAACTCAGCCTGTCGCAGGCCTTTTGTGCATCTAAACTTAAAACTAACGCCGAACGTGAAGTTCTGTCCAGAAGATCTATCAGATCTATTGTACGGCGAGTGTTGTCCCCCGCATGCCTGCCAGGACCAAAGCCCACCTGGTCTCTATGGATCAATTTGGGATTGAGCCTAGACAATCTGGAAGCAAGAATTTTGGTAAATATTTTGTAGTCTGAATATAAAAGTGCTATGGGCCTGTAGTTATCCAGGATAGAGGGATCCTTACCAGGCTTTGGGATGACTGAAATGTAAGAGTGGGAAAAATGTGGATGTGGGGGTGTACCCTTAAGCAGGGATTCATATAAGGTCAGCATGTGTGGAGACAGAGTGTCAAAGAAAGTCTTGTAGTAAAAATAGGGCAAACCATCAGGGCCAGGTGATTTATGTAATGGGAGATCCTTAATTACAACCAAATATTCCTCAGCTGTTACAGCCGTATTCAAGCTAGCTAAATCAACTGAGGATAGTTTTGGAAGTTTGATGTCAGAGAAGAATGCTTCAATTTTTTCCTGGGTAAAGTTAAAGTGATTCTCCGGGGTCAGACAGTTGTACAATCTATGATAGAATTTGCCAAAAATGTTTGACATTTCACGGGGGCAGTGTGCTCTAGATCCATCAGCCTGTAGAAGGAAGTCAGGGAAGGAATTGAATGGACGTGGGTGTAATTTGTTAACTAACATCCTATGGGGTTTATTTGAATATTCATAAAATTTTTGCTTCATCCAGAGTAAGGATCTAGCTGCCCTGCCAAGCTGTATGTCTTTAATTGAGGGAGGTAACCCTTTGCAATTTCAAAACCGTGGGGGCGCTCAACAGCCTCCGCTCTGCAGTTACCAGAGCGGACATAAGGGACTGTATAAGTCCATTTCTATCCTTTTTTAACTGACAGCAATGCAAGCACCACGAAATACAGCCTTGTGTGCCTCCCACAGCGTAGAGAACTCGGAGACCAACCCTATGTTAAGTTGGAAAAAATCTTTTAAACTATGTTCTAAAATTGAACGGGAAACTTCAGATTGTAGGAGGTGATCATTAAGACGCCAGTGACAAGACCTGGTGTAGGCCTGGGAAAGCACAAGATCTAGTAAAATGGGAGCATGGTCCGACCATGTAATGGGTAATATGTCTGACTCAACCACATAGGAGATGAGTGGGGCTGAAATAAAAAAACATGGTCAAGACGTGAGTACATCCTATGGACTGGGGAGTAAAACGTGAACTGCTTGGCCTGATCCTCCATGAGTCGAAAAGTTGACGAGACCTAATACACTTGCGGAAAGAAGTGGCCTGAGACAAAACATTTTTAGAAGGTGTAGCATTAAGGAGAGTTTTTCTATCTCTAGTGGGTGACATAACCAGATTAAAGTCTCCCCCAATGATCATAAAAGGTTGGAAACAGTATTGAGGGGAGTCAAAAAGTTTATTGAGAAAGTCAATCTGATCTGTATTGGGGGCATAGAGATTCACAGGGGAGAAAAAAGTGGTTATACATTCGCAGTTTAGAATGAGGAATCTACCATGAGGGTCAGCGTGAGAGTTTTTAACCTTAATAGGGCATGATTTCTTGATCAGAATCGCCACTCCCGCCTTGCCCGTGGAATCAGAGGCAAGGAAGGAGGTGGGGAAGAACTTTGAGGAAAATTTAAATAAACCACCCGCCCGGAAGTGGGTTTCCTGGATCATCACCACCAAAATCCTTCAGGGCCATCCAGCGCTTACGGATGGAACCCAGACCTTTTACATTATATGACATGATCCTTAAAACCATGTGTGTAAACCAGTCAAATAGGCTTGTGTAAGGACAGTAAATACAAAGAACAGTAAACTATGATAAACAAAAAATAGATACCGGGCTGTAGATGAACATCGCTGGGAACAACAACCCTTCCATACCCAAGTATCAACAAATACACCTTGAAATGGAACTGCATTGGGTTAGGGAAACAAGAGCAATTTTTTTTCAACCTACAGAGCTGATCTATATTTATGGACATAATAGAAAAAAAAAACAACAACATTAAAAAAAAAGAAAATAGAACTTAAGTTCTTGAAGACCTGAGAGGCATCTGCGTCTCAGGAGGCCCTGGACATGGTCCAAGGCCAGGTAGGGGCACATACGGACTTCCATCAGGAGACTCTGGGAAGAGGGATGGAAAGGGCCGACTGCTCGCCTAAAGAGCTAGATATCATTTGAATAAGTCTGACAGTAGAAGGCCTATTAACAGTAAAAAAAAAAGTCAGAAAATAAACAGGAACTGTTAACTGAGGCATGATGAGAATAATAAAAAACAAACAAACAATACACTAGTACTAGTACCCCATGGGCAGGGGAAAAAAACTCTACCCCGAACAGGGAACAGGGTAGATACAGACTTTTGTAAACCAGGGCAGCATCCTTCATTTCTGATTAATAATGGAGAAACGGAAATGCACAAAGCAAAGAAGTATGAATCCAGGGAGAATCCTGCAAAAGATTCAAGGAGGTTGCTTGGAGATACGTAGACGTTGAGGTATAGAGAGATGTTTCTTGGATTTGCCCCTCACTGGGGTCCAGATGTGGCTGGGGGTGTTGGGAGGTGGACGAGTTTGAGCAGCAGGAGGAATCAGATCTTCTTCGGGGAGGGGAGGTAGGCCGAGGTTTTTCAGGAAAGCTTCCCCCTCCTGCAGTTCACACAGGGTATACTGAGCTCCATCTTTGGAAACAATAAGGCAAAAGGGAAATCCCCAATAGTATGGAATCTTGTGATGTTGTAAGTGAGAGGTGATTGGACGGAGGTTCCTCCATTTAGCAAGGGTAATGGGGGAGAGATCGCTAAAAATTTGCAGTTTTGCCCCCTTGTATGTAAGTTGGGATTTATTACATGTAGCCATAGTTAGGGCCTCTTTACTTTCAAAAAAATGGAACCTCACTATCACATCTCTGGGTCTAGCTCCAGTCGGAGGTTTTGGGCCCAGAGATCGATGAGCCCTCTCTAGGCGCCAGTCTATATCCACAATTGTGGGGGCCAAGGTATTAAAAAGACCTAGAAGATAGGCGCACAAGTCAGGATCCCCTACTGTTTCTGGGATACCTCTGAAGCGCAAGTTCTGCCGTCTTTCCCTGTTTTCCAAGTCCTCCTGCTTTAATTGTAGTTGAGAAACAGAAAGACGTAGATTGTGGTTCTCCTCCTCAATAGCCTGTACATAGTTCACCATCTCATCGAACTTAGTCTCAAGAGTGTCTGTTCGTTCCCCAATTTGGTTTATTTCCCCTCTCAGTTCTGCAGCTAGCTTGTTCACCTCTGCCGAGACGTTGCATGTGATTCGTTGAAGCAAAAGCTGCCACTTAGCATCTAACTTGGCATCCAGGCTTTCTGGGGTGAGAATCTCGTGTGGAGAGGATGGGGCAGAATCTGGGCCCTGGGTGTCAGCTAGTGGAGGGTTCACAGCATTCTCTGCTCCCAGGGAGGGGTCCATCGCGGCAAAAGGGTCTGCGGGGCAACTTGAGGATGCAGATTGTGACCTAGTGATGAATCGTTCCATGTTCGATCCCTCACGTTGCCCAAACAATAGGTTTGTAATATCGCTGCTGCTGGCCAACTTTGCCCATGAGATGCCTAAATATTTCATTGGACAGTCAGGCTTACCCCGGAGCTATAAGTGGCTATAATAGCATCTCGGAGGTCTCGGAGAGCAGTCGGGTCCCTGAGTTCACTCAGATAACATCCACCATATTAGCTGGGATGTCCACTATTTAGTAGGTATATCTGCCAGCTGTGAAGATGGCTCAAAGTTCAACCAGTGTGAAATAGGCAAAGGACAGCAGTGAATACGGGCTGTCTAACTGCATGAAGCCCAGCAACAACTATACGACTTCCCTGGGACTCCGTATCCTCTGAATAGGATGTTTTGGTGGTAAGATAGGGCTTAAAACAAGTTCAGAGGAGGTGGATAGGCCCTGTGTATCTGCCAGGGAGTAGCAAGATGGCCACCGTACCACTGCAAAGGTCTATAAGAGTTCCTCAGCCAAACTGTAGGTGTTAAACCACCAGGGCCAAGGTGTCTTGGCAATGAGCCTCGCTTACCCTGTGAGGAGGCAGACAGACACCGAAGATCCAGGAAGACCGGGAGCGAGTCAGGCACAGACGTTGGGTGTAGCAAGATGGCCGCCATTGCTGTGTATAGGCCTATCAATTCCTGGGTGGTTGTGGCTGGTGCTGCGGAGGTCCTCTGCAGCGGGTGCAGGGATGGTCAGCTCCGGTGGCACTGATGGGTGGTAAAGAGCAGCCTGGAGGTCCGCAGGGTGACGGAGGAGCAACCGCCGGGAGTAGCAAGATGGCCACCGCTACTTGCACAGAGCCGGGAGCTGTCTCTCAGGAGGCCCCAGGAGAACCACTTCAAGTCCTCCGGTGGTGTCACAGCGGTAGCTGCCAGGTGCGAGGATGGAGCGACCCCCCAGAACACGGCTATCAGAAGCGGGAAGGCACCAGAGGATCCGTAGGCCCCAAGATGGCGGAGGGCCTTGGCAGCGTGGAGCCAGCTACAGGCCAGGAGCGTACACAACCAGCCAGAGTTCACAGGAGCAGCTGGGGCAAAAGCAAAGAATGTCCCAGGACAAAAGCAGGCAGTCCGGGACCCCACCAGGGCAAAACAGGCAGCGGATGGCGGTGGATTCGGGCTGGATGAGTGGAGCTCAACACCAGCACGTCTGTCCTGTTCCAAGTCCGAACACGCCACATTAAACTCCATTTACATACAGTATTACGCTATGTGCCCTTCTTTTTCCTTTTTTTATCACTTTTGGTTCCTTTCCTGGCATCATTGGGTAACCATCCCCCAAGCACTTAGCAGCAGCTCACCCTCCTGCAATTGTCTGTCGCGAGGTACCGTTTGGGAACTACAGCAGAGGATTCAGCCTTATAGTGGTACATACCATGCTTAGTTGACCCTTTAAACGTATGTTTTTTGGGGTTCACTGATTCCGGTAAGACTCTTCTATATCGGTGGTGGCCATCTTCACTTCACTTGTTTATTCCAAGATTGTGGGAGCACCGTTTATATTTTCTTTGAAACTTTTCATTGTTTTCACCTACCAGAGACTTTTAATATGTTTTTTTTTGTATGGACTATTGTCTTCTGATCCAGCACTGAGCACGGTGTTCATTCACTTGGTGTCCATTCACTATTTATGTAATTGTACTCATTTAGCGCTACAATTTATGTATGTAATAGATTGGTTTGGCAAGAATGATTATTCATGAATCCATGCTGATTACTGCTAATGATACAGTCAGGCCCAGACTGGGACAAAAAATAGGCCCGGGTATTTTAGACTGAGCAGCCCGGGAGGGGGGGGGGGGGGGCGCGGCGGCGGTTAATGATGGGATGTGCGGTTCCAGCACCTTGTACCTCTAGACCCATTTACATTACACAGCACTCTGCACCTCTGGACCTCTTTACATTACACAACACCCTGCACCTCTGGACCCTTTTACATTACACAGCACCCTGTACCTCTGGACCCCTTTACATTACATAGCACCACACCTCTGGACCCCATTACATTACACAGCCCCCGACAGTTTGTTACACAGATACCCCCTAACAGTTCTGGACCCCCTGCATGTTACACAGACCTCCCTACAGTACAGCCCCCCTCCCTATAGTACAGACCCCCTCCCTACAGTGCAGACCCCTTTCCTACAGTACAGACCCCCCTACAGTACAGACCCCCTCTACAATACAGACCCCTCTACATTACAGCCCCCCTCTACAATACAGACCCCCTCCCTACAGTACAGACCCCCTCCCTGCAGTACAGACCCCCCTACATTACAGACCCCCCTACAATACAGGAGCCCCCTACATTTCAGACCCCCCCTACATTACAGAACCCCCCTACATTACAGACCCCCTACATTTCAGACCCCCCTACAATACAGAACCTCCCTACATTTCAGACCCCCTTCAATACAGAACCCCCCTACATTACAGACCCCCTAAAATACAGAACCCACCTACATTTCAGACCCCCCTACAATACAGAACCCCCCTACATTTCAGACCCCCCCTACAATACAGAACCCCCCTACATTACAGACCCACCTACATTTCAGACCCCCCTACAATACAGAACCCCCCCTACATTTCAGACCCCCTTCAATACAGAACCCCCCTACATTTCAGACCCCCCTACAATACAGAACCCCCCTACATTACAGACCCCCCTACAATACAGAACCCCCCTACAATACAGAACCCCCACTACAATACAGAACCCCCCCTCCATTTCTGACCCCCCCTACAATACAGAACCCCCCTACATTACAGACCCCCCTACAATACAGAACCCCCCTACATTTCAGACCACCCCTACAATACAGAAACCCCCACTACAATACAGACCCCCCCTTCAGACCCATAATGTACCTCAGATCAGCACAGGACTGCATGTTGGGTCCCCTCCCCCTGTGTGGACATAAAGGAGGAGGGGGAGGCGGCTTCACTCTGCTCGGCTGTGTGAGACAGCCAAGACGAGACTGATCAGATCATCAGTGCCACGGCCATCTTGCCAGAGAGAAGAGGATAGTTGCGGGTCCCGGCCCCCTGATGTGCCGACGGGTGTCACTGTCATTCGAGTGCGGCTCCGACTCGCAGCTGAGAGTGCACTGGGTGAGCAGTGGCGTCACTAGGGTTGGTGTCACCTGGTGTGGCAAAACATGGTGTCACCCCCTCCTGTCTATCCTGCCCAGCGCCCTGCAGGCAGCGCACGGTCACGAGGCGCATCCCCAAATGACCCCTGTAAATTAAAGTATAGGGCGGTATTGGGCTGGCTGGGGCTTTATAGGGCAGGTTGGGGTAATATAGGGCAGGTTGCGGTTGTATAGGGAAGGCTGGGGTGGTATAGAGCAGGTATGGGTGGTATAGGGCAGTTTGCAGTGGTATATGGCAGGCTGGGTGGCATAGGGCAGGTTGGGGTGATATAGGGCAGGGTGTGGTGGCATAGGGCAGGTTGCGGTGGCATAGGGCAGGCTGGGGTGGTATAGGGCAGTTTGCGGTGGTATAGGGCAGGTTGCGGTGGCATAGGGCAGGTTGGGGTGGTATAGAGCAGGTTGCGGTGGCATAAGGCAGGTTGCGGTGGCATATTTCAGGGTGCAGTGGTATAAGGCAGATTGGGGTGGCACGCATAGGGCAGGGTGTGGTGGCATAGGGCAGGCTGGGGTGGTATGTGCCAGGTTAGGACTCTATGTAGTGACATGTGCAGCAGTGCAGTAACTTACAGCATGCCTGGAGATGAAGACACTCTGGCTGCTGAGTCCTTGTTTCTTTCTCCTTCAGCTGTGGGATCAGCCAGAGTGAACGAGTCTGTGGGAGGAGTGGAGGGGGCAGCCACACCCCCAGCTCCGCCCACCAACTCCGGCTGCCTCCGGAGACATTGTAGATGATGGGGAAGACATGACCAGGGCCGGTGCTAGACTATTTTGCGCCCTAGGCAAGATCAGCTACTTGCGCCCCCCCCCCCATAAAAAATAAAACTTCTGTACCGATAAAATATAATTTCTATAACTCTATACGGTATAGAAAGAGCGCAAAACAGTCTGACACCATCCCTATCTATACCCCCCTGTGATGTTTGTTTCCCCCTCATTGAGCTGCTGTGCACAGCTAGCATAGTTGCCAACATTTTATTTTTATTTTTTTAGAGAACTGGGCGACAGCAGAGGACTGGGTGACAGCAGGGGACTGAGCGACAGCAGAGGACTGGGTGACAGCAGGGGACTGGGTGACAGCAGAGGGCTGGGTGACAGCAGGGGGCTGGGCGACAGCAGATAGCTGGGTGACAGCAGGACAGAGCACTGGGTGACAGCAGGGGACTGGGCGACAGCAGAGGACTGGGTAATAGCAGAGGGCTGGGTGACAGCAGGGGGCTGGGTGACAACAAAGGGCTGGGTGACAACAGAGGGCTGGGTGACAACAGAGGGCTGGGTGATAGCAGAGGGCTGGGTGACAGCAGAGGGCTGGGTGACAACAGAGGGCTGGGCGACAACAGAGGGCTGGGCGACAATAGTGTGCTGGGCGACAGCAGAGGGCTGGGTGACAACAGAGGGCTGGGTGACAGCAGAGGGCTGGGCGACAGCAGAGGGCTGGGCGACAGGAGAGGGCTGGGTGACAGCAGGGGACTGGGCGACAGCAGAGGGCTGGGTGACAGCAGGGGACCGGGTGACAGCAGATAGCTGGGTGACAGCAAGACAGAGCACTGGGTGACAGCAGGGGACTGGGCGACAGCAGAGGGCTGGGTAATAGCAGAGGGCTGGGTGACAGCAGGGGGCTGGGCGACAGCAGAGGGCTGGGTAATAGCAGAGGGCTGGGTGACAACAAAGGGCTGGGTGACAACAGAGGGCTGGGTGACAACAGAGGGCTGGGTGACAGCAGAGGGCTGGGTGACAACAGAGGGCTGGGCGACAGCAGAGGGCTGGGCAACAGCAGAGGGCTGGGTGACAACAGAGGGCTGGGTGACAACAGAGGGCTGGGTGAAATTGGGTTGAAAACTGCTCTGCCCAGTAACTCACAATCAGGACAGTGCTACAGGAGATACCAGATACCATCTTGATTAGTGATGAGCCGAACACCCCCAGGTTCGGTTCGCACCAGAACCCGCGAACGGACCGAAAGTTCGCACGAACATTAGAACCCTATTAAATACAATGGATGCGAACGTTCGGATTCTAAAGTGCTAATTATAACGACTATTATCCATGTTATTGTCCGAAACAGAGTTTGGGAACCCGGCTTCTGCACCAGGGGACATGTATCAATGCAAAAAGAAGTTTTAAAAACGGACGTTTTCCGGGAGCAGTCATTTTAATGATGCATAAAGTGAAAAAAAAAAAGTCAAATATTCCTTTAAATATTGTACCTGGGGGGTGTCTAAAGTATGCCTGTGAAGTGCCACGTGTTTCCCGTGTTTAGAACTGTCCCTGCACAAAATAACATTTCTAAAGGGAAAAAAGTCATTTAAAACTGCTTGCGGCTTTAATGCAATGTGTGGTCCTGGTAATATGGATGAAAATCTTTAGGAAAAATGGCATAGCTACCCCATCAACCCCCCCCCCCCTACCCCAGCCCATTACCAGCCCCTTTGGGTCTTGTATGGATATTAAGGGGAACCCCGCACACAAAATAAAAAAGGACCTATATACTCTGAACAGCCGTATACAGGCGGTGCATACAAGACAGGGACTGTAGGTTTGTTCTTATGTAGAATCTGTTTATAATTTTGAACAGCTGCATTGTTTAAGTGGAGCTCCATGGCAAATTCCTTTTTTTTTGTTTTTTGTAAAACATAGGGAACGGTTATCACCCCTGTCATATTTTTTTTGCTGTCTGTGCCCCTGTTCAGAACATTTCACCTCACTTTGCGTCCCAATGACAACTGTTTTTGAAATGTGGTGTTTTTATTGAAACAAGGATTGGTGATAAAGCATCAGTAGAGAGGAGACACCTTTCTCCCATATTAATTCTTACAGGAGAGAATTTTCCTTCCAAGGGGTAGATTTCCTCTCACTTCCTGTTGTCTTCTTCTGTTTGCAAGTAGTAGTCGTTTGTAAGTTGGATGTTTGAAAGTAGGGACCTGCCGTATATACTCTGCAGAAATTGGCCCCTTAGGTGTTGGTGTTGGCACAACACTGTAAGCACTCACAGTTACTCTTGGTGGGTGCTGGAACGCCCTGCTGTCAACTATTATATCAGGAATTGTAATAAAATATAATTGTTGATCAGTGGTAGTAAAAATTGGGCCTTTGATGGTGGTGCTGGTGCCACAACACTGTAAGGCCTGACAGTTACTCTTGGTGGGCGCAGCAATGGTCCCTGCTGTGAATTATTAGATCAATAATTATAATTGCATGCCCCTGTTGAACAGGGGCTTAAAAATTGGGCCTTTGGTGGTGGTGGTGGTGGTGATGGTGGTGCTGGTGCCACAACACTGTAAGGCCTGACAGTTACTCTTGGTGGGCGCAGCAATGGGCCCTGCTGTGAATTATTAGATCAATAATTATAATTGCATGCCCCTGTTGAACAGGGGCTGAAAAATTGGGCCTTAGGCACTGGTGGCACAACACTGCAACCCCTCACAGATACTGTACTTGGAGCACAGCAATGAGGCCTGTTGCAAAGTATTGCATCAAAAATTTTAATTACACGCCCCTGTTAAACAGGGGCTGAAAAATTGGGCCTTAGCCACTGGTGGCGTCACCCATAAACCAAAATGATCTTCCAAGCTATGATCGTTAATCGTATCATTGAGGAGGAGGAGGAGGATAGCCAGTCAACATAACAGCACAGGCACTCAGCATCAGCATCAGTCTTGAAGGGATGTGACATTTTAAAATCAATTAGTCTGTTATATCAGCATCTGGTGTGTGGTAGCTGGTGGTGATCCAAGACTGGTTCATCTTGATGAAAGTCAGTCGATCAACCGAGTCGGTGGACAGGCGCACCCTGTGATCCGTGACAAATCCTCCAGCAGCACTGAATGTGCGTTCTGAAAGAACGCTGGATGCAGGACAGGCCAGTAGCTCAATTGCATACTGTGCAAGCTCTGGCCAGTGATCCATCCTCAAGACCCAGTAAGCCAGAGGATTTTCGGTGGGGAAGGTGTCCAAGTCTGACCTTGCCCCTAGGTATTCCTGCACCATGTATATCAGACGCTGGCGATGGTTGCTGGAACCGATCATACTTTGGGGCTGCGGACTAAAGAATTGTCTGAACGCATCGGTCAGACGGCCACCTTCCCCACCGCTCCTTCTTTGACTGCCCGAAGCCTCAGCAACTCGTTGTCCAGGACCAGGAGTTTGTAACCTCCCAGTCTCTGGGAACGCGTTGCACAGACCTTTCTGCAAGGCCTCCCGGAGTTGTCTCATCCTCTGCTCCCTCTGCGACGGTACGATAAGGTCCGCAACCTTACCCTTGTACCGTGGATCAAGGAGAGTGGCCAGCCAGTAATGGTCCCTCTCCTTGATCCGAAGAATACGACGATCCTTCTGCAGACTTTGCAGGATCAGGGAGGCCATGCAGCGTAGGTTAGCTGAGGCATTCAGTCCGGAGTCCTCTGGGTCACTAAGGACGACATGATCCGCAGCCACCTCCTCCCAGCCACGTACAAGTCCACTGGTTTCTTGGGACTGTAAATCATCCCTAAAAGACTGCTGCTGATGATGCTGAGTGCCAGCCTCCACCTCCATGCTGACACAATCCTCCTCCTCCTCCTCCTCCTCCTCTTCCTGTGCGATGGGTGGGACAGAAGGAACACTGTCTGGGTAAAGGGGGCCTTGAGAGGCAAGGAAGTCCTCCTCTTCCTGCCTCTGTTCTGCCTCAAGTGCCCTGTCCATTATTCCACGCAGCGTGTGCTCCAACAGGTGGACAAGAGGTACAGTGTCACTGATGCATGCACTGTCACTGCTCACCATCCTCGTGGCCTCCTCAAATGGTGCCAGGACAGTGCATGCATCCCTGATCATGCCCCACTGGCGTGGTGAAAAAAACCCGAGCTCCCCTGACCCTGTCCTGGAGCCGTAGTCGCACAGGTACTCATTGATGGCCCTCTGCTGCGTGTGCAGCCGCTGCAGCATGGCCAACGTTGAGTTCCACCTGGTGGGCATGTCACATATAAGGCGGTTCTTGGGCAGGTTCAACTCCTTTTGAAGCTCAGCCAGGCGAGCACTGGCATTATAAGATCTGCGGAAATGCACACAGACTTTCCTGGCCTGCCTCAGGACATCCTGTAAGCCCGGGTACCTGCCCAAGAACCGCTGCACCACCAGGTTAAGGACGTGAGCCATACAGGGCACATGGGTCAGTTGTCCCTGTCGGAGGGCGGAGAGGAGGTTGGTGCCATTGTCGCAAACCACCATTCCTGGCTTAAGCTGGCGTGGCATCAACCACCTCTCGGCCTGCCCCTGCAGAGCAGACAGGACCTCTGCCCCAGTGTGGCTCCTGTCCCCCAAACACACCAGCGCAAGCACGGCATGGCATCTTTTTGCCTGCGTACTTGCGTAGCCCCTTGAACGCCTACGGAGCAC
Source organism: Rana muscosa (assembly GCA_029206835.1). Taxonomy (NCBI): domain Eukaryota; kingdom Metazoa; phylum Chordata; class Amphibia; order Anura; family Ranidae; genus Rana; species Rana muscosa. Next base: position 359,164,270 of record CM055118.1, on the reverse strand, counting down.
CGCTGGTTCCAAGGACAAACCACAGGAAGAGGCCATGGAGGAAGAAGAAGAGGAGGGGGTGGAGGAGAGAGGTGTGTCACAACCAGTAGTAGCATTTTGGAGGCGTGGCGGTGGAACAACCTCCAACACTACTGCACCTTGTCCTGCATCCTTCCCAGCTGCCAAAAGAGTGACCCAATGGGCCGTGAAAGAAAGGTAACGTCCCTGTCCATGCCTGCTGGACCATGAGTCAGCGGTAATATGCACCTTACCGCTGACCGCCCTGTCCAGCGAGGCCAAGACATTGCCTTCCACATGCCTGTAGAGAGCCGGAATAGCCTTCCGTGCGAAAAAGTGTCGTTTGGGAACCTGCCACTGAGGAACCGCACATTGCACAAACTCACGGAAGGGGGCCGAGTCTACCAACTGAAAAGGCAGCAGTTGAAGCGCTAGCAATTTAGCCAAGCTAGCATTCAACCGCTGGGCATGTGGATGGCTGGGAGTGAACTTCTTTCGACGGTCCAGCAGCTGGGGCAGGGAAATTTGCCTGCTAGAATCGGATGTTGGTGTACTGCTAGCAGAGTGCCCGCAAGTACTTGCCTGTGACACACCTAATTCTACACCTTCATTCCTCTCAGAGCAGGTTTCAGAGAGGAGTGAAGGTATAGTGGGGTTGGAGATCCCAGCTGATGCGGTGCAAGAAGAGGTCAGCTTTGTTCTTTGGTGTGGGTCTTTAAGGTAGGCTTGCCAACGAGCTGCATGGCAGGTCAACATATGTCTGATCAAGCATGTGGTGCCCAAGCGGCTTTTTTTTTTTCCACGCGATATACGCTTGAGACATATGTTGCAAACAGCAGCTGTGCGATCTGATGCACTCGCCTCAAAAAAGGCCCACACCAAAGAACTTTTTGCATGACGAGCAGAGGCAGCACCCTGCACAGGCGGAGCTCTGCGGTGTGATTCCGTCGGTGTGCTGCCCATACGCTGGCCACTCAAGGGCATCCTGCCTCGTTGGAGATGTGCCTCCTCCTCATCCTCCTCCTCCTCCTCTCTCCTATTAGGCACCCACGTGGAGTCAGTGACCTCATCATCCCCTCCCTCCTCATCACTGGAGCCAATCTGGCAATATGCTGCAGCTGCTGGAGCATGACTGCCAGATTGGTGTCCTTCTTGAGCATCCCCTCTCTCTGCTCTCACGCTGCTGCCTTCCTCTAGCTGGGTATCATCATCAGATCCTTCCAAACGCTGGGCATCCTCCTGGAGCATGTACCCAACACTGTGCTCAAACAGTTCGGGGGACTCCTCAGGAGGAGGGCATGGTGGGTCTAGGGAAGGATTGACTAATGAAGATAATGATACCAGAGAAGAGGACGCTTTGGAAGCTGCTTTGCCAGTACCCTGAGCCTGGGTGAGAGAGGATGAGGGGGATGAGGTGGGCTTGGTCATCCACTCTACCAAGTCTTCGGCATGATGTGACTCAACATGTCCAGCTGCCGAAAACAAGGACAAGCGTGTCCCATGGCCATGTGCTGATGACAATGCACCGCGTACACGACCAGCACTGTTGCCCCCAGACACAGAGCCTGCTTGCCCTCTTTTTTTGCCTCCTGACTGTCTGCCTCTCCTTGGTTGCCTTCCAGACATTTTAATGGATGGCCTGCAGGGAGATGGGAAAACAGCAATAAGGGCTACCTTCAGGTGTATACTGTGCAGGAGGCTTAGCAACAATGACACTGACACTGTCCCCTGCCTATCCTTCTCTGTTTCTAAACACAAGGATTGAAAATATGGTTCAGCAAAATAGTTTTAGAACAGAATAGCACACTGACACTTTCCCTCACTGTCCTACTCTGTCCCTCCCTACAAACAAGATTTAGCACAGAATAGCACACTGATAATTTCTACGAGTGTCCTTCTCTGTCCCTAAACTCAAGGATTGAAAATACAGAACAGCAAATTTGGTTTAGAACAGAACAGCACACTGTCAGTTTCACTCACTGTACCTCTCTGTCCCTCAACTCAAGGATTGAAAATATGGAACAGCAAATTTGGTTTAGAACAGAACAGCACACTGTCAGTTTCACTCACTGTACCTCTCTGTCCCTCAACTCAAGGATTGAAAATATGGTTCAGCAAAATAGTTTTAGAACAGAATAGCACACTGACACTTTCCCTCACTGTACCTCTCTGTCCCTCAACTCAAGGATTGAAAATATGGAACAGCAAATTTGGTTTAGAACAGAACAGCACACTGTCAGTTTCACTCACTGTACCTCTCTGTCCCTCAATTTAAGGATTGAAAATATGGTTCAGCAAAATATTTTTAGAACAGAATAGCACACTGACACTTTCCCTCACTGTACCTCTCTGTCCCTCAACTCAAGGATTGAAAATATGGAACAGCAAATTTGGTTTAGAACAGAACAGCACACTGTCAGTTTCACTCACTGTACCTCTCTGTCCCTCAACTCAAGGATTGAAAATATGGTTCAGCAAAATAGTTTTAGAACAGAATAGCACACTGACACTTTCCCTCACTGTACCTCTCTGTCCCTCAACTCAAGGATTGAAAATATGGAACAGCAAATTTGGTTTAGAACAGAACAGCACACTGTCAGTTTCACTCACTGTACCTCTCTGTCCCTCAACTCAAGGATTGAAAATATGGTTGAGCAAAATAGTTTTAGAACAGAATAGCACACTGACACTTTCCCTCACTGTACCTCTCTGTCCCTCAACTCAAGGATTGAAAATATGGAACAGCAAATTTGGTTTAGAACAGAATAGCACACTGTCAGTTTCACTCACTGTACCTCTCTGTCCCTCAACTCAAGGATTGAAAATATGGAACAGCAAATTTGGTTTAGAACAGAATAGCACACTGTCAGTTTCACTCACTGTACCTCTCTGTCCCTCAACTCAAGGATTGAAAATATGGAACAGCAAATTTGGTTTAGAACAGAACAGCACACTGTCAGTTTCACTCACTGTACCTCTCTGTCCCTCAACTCAAGGATTGAAAATATGGTTCAGCAAAATATTTTTAGAACAGAATAGCACACTGACACTTTCCCTCACTGTACCTCTCTGTCCCTCAACTCAAGGATTGAAAATATGGAACAGCAAATTTGGTTTAGAACAGAACAGCACACTGTCAGTTTCACTCACTGTACCTCTCTGTCCCTCAACTCAAGGATTGAAAATATGGTTCAGCAAAATAGTTTTAGAACAGAATAGCACACTGACACTTTCCCTCACTGTACCTCTCTGTCCCTCAACTCAAGGATTGAAAATATGGAACAGCAAATTTGGTTTAGAACAGAACAGCACACTGTCAGTTTCACTCACTGTACCTCTCTGTTCCTCAACTTAAGGATTGAAAATATGGTTCAGCAAAATATTTTTAGAACAGAATAGCACACTGACACTTTCCTTCACTGTACCTCTCTGTCCCTCAACTCAAGGATTGAAAATATGGAACAGCAAATTTGGTTTAGAACAGAACAGCACACTGTCAGTTTCACTCACTGTACCTCTCTGTCCCTCAACTCAAGGATTGAAAATATGGTTCAGCAAAATAGTTTTAGAACAGAATAGCACACTGACACTTTCCCTCACTGTACCTCTCTGTCCCTCAACTCAAGGATTGAAAATATGGAACAGCAAATTTGGTTTAGAACAGAACAGCACACTGTCAGTTTCACTCACTGTACCTCTCTGTCCCTCAACTCAAGGATTGAAAATATGGTTCAGCAAAATATTTTTAGAACAGAATAGCACACTGACACTTTCCCTCACTGTACCTCTCTGTCCCTCAACTCAAGGATTGAAAATATGGTTCAGCAAAATAGTTTAGAACAGAATAGCACACTGACACTTTCCCTCACTGTCCTACTCTGTCCCTCCCTACAAACAAGATTTAGCACAGAATAGCACACTGATAATTTCTACGAGTGTCCTTCTCTGTCCCTAAACTCAAGGATTGAAAATATGGAACAGCAAAATTGGTTTCGAACAGAATAGCACACTGACACTTTCCCTCACTGTACCTCTCTGTCCCTACAAACAAGATTTAGCACAAAATAGCACACTGACACTTTCCCTCACTGTACCTCTCTGTCCCTACAAACAAGATTTAGCACAAAATAGCACACTGACACTTTCCCTCACTGTACCTCTCTGTCCCTAAACTCAAGGATTGAAAATATGGTTCAGCAAGATTGGTTTAGAACAGAATAGCACACTGACACTTTCCCTCACTGTACCTCTCTGTCCCTACAAACAAGGATTAGCACAGAATAGCACACTGTCACTGACACTCTCCCTACCTATCCTTATCTGTCACTAAACACAAGGAATCCAGGATTATGTAAAGGAAAAATAATGACACTGTCCCTGCCTATGCTTCTCTTTCCCTACTCCGGTCCGGAACACACTACACAAGGCCGCCGCGCTGGCGGCCTTTTATAGTGTGGGGCGTGTACTAAGCCCCCTCAGCAATAATTGGCCACAGGCATGCTGCCTGTGGCCAATCATTGCTCTCCTCGCTGCCGGCGCTGTGTTTGGCCAAGCTTGCGGGGTCACAGTGCATGCTTGGCCAATCACAGCGCCTGGATGACACTGCAATGGCGTAGTGCATTGTGGGCCGTTCGCATCACTCGAATTTGGCGCGAACGGCCCAAATCGTTCGATCTTCGTCGAACGATCGAACAGCCGATGTTCGAGTCAAACGTATGTTCGACTCGAACACGAAGCTCATCCCTAATCTTGATCTTTGTCAGCTAACAGCACTTTCTACTTCTATGTAAAAGTCTAAAGATAGAAGTAATAAAGATGACAAAGATCAAGATGGTATCTCATGTAGCACTGTCCTGAGTATGAGTTACTGGGCAAGTTTTCAACCCAATTTCTCCCAGTCCAGTGGCTGCATAAAAGACAAAACAACATTTTTTTACCTCCATGTTGCTCTGCCCAGAAGGACCACACGATCTTCACTGACGCCAGCTGCTCCGCCCCCCAGTGACATACGGGATTAGCCCTTGCCTGGCCACACCTCCTCACGAGTTCCGACCAGTGACCATGAAGGAGGCGGCCAGCTCTTCTGCATCAGAGCCCTGAGCCGCCGAACATCTCTGCAGCTGGGGGAGGGATCTGTCAGTATACTGCATGCAATAGTTCCCTCCCCGCGCCCCTGCACGATCCCCGACAGCGGACATTCCCTCTCCTCCTTCAGACCTCCAGTACACACTCCTGCAGACCCGCCGCACAGGCACATCGGCTCCAGAGATTACATCCAGTGGGGATGAGGAGGTGACAGGCCATGGCTGCGCCCTAGGCGGCTGCCTTATCCGCCTAGTGGTAGCGCCGGCCCTGGACGTAACATGCTGTCCGGCGGCCCGCGGGCCTCCGTGGGTCGTCACGGGCCACTGGCGGCCCGCGGGCCGCCGCGGCCCACCGGGCATTTGCCCGGTTTGCCCTATGGCCAGTCCGGGCCTGGATACAGTTGTCATTGCTAAAATCTTGTATATAGTCCCTTATCATCCCCTCCAAGAGCTTGCATACAATTGGTGTTAGGTTAACCGGTCTGTAATTCCCAGGGATGTATCTTGGACCTTTTTTAAACATTGGTGATACATTTGCTTTTCTCCAATCAGCTGATACCATTCCAGTCAGTATACTGTTCGTAAAAATTAGGAACAATGGTCTGGCAATTACTTGACTGAGTTCCTTAAGGACCCTCAGGTGCAAGCCATCTGGTCCTGGTGACTTGATTAATGTTAGGTTTTTCAAGTCTATTTCTAATTACTGTATATACTCGAGTATAAGCCAAGTTTTTCAGCACATTTTTTTGTGCTGAAAATGCTCCCCTCGGCTTATACTCGAGTCACCTTTTTGCGCCTGATCTCCCGAAATTTGGGAAGCCGGTACCGGCCGGCCCTTGGTCCCCTTGGCACACATGTAGCCTCGCTATTCCTCTACAAGTGTGCAAAGTTTTTTGTCCGGGGGTCCTACAGACGGGGGCACCCCTTCCATAGACTCCCATGTTAAACGGTAATTTCTCCTGTGACTTTGGGGACCGGCCGGACGTAGGTCCACTGGACCCAAAAATTGGCACACAGGTAGCCCCATTTCTCCTCTATAAGTGTGCAAAGTCTTTTGTCCAGGGGACCTAAAGCCGGGGAGCACCGATTTTTCAAATCTGGGCACCCCTTCCATAGACTCCCATGTTAAACGTCAGTCTAGTCATGGACACAGTGAGGCATGGACACAGTGAGGCATGCACATGGACACAGTGAGGCAAAGTGAGGCAAAGTGAGGCACAGTGAGGCATGCAGATGGACACCCTAGGCTTATACTCGAGTCAATACGTTTTCCCATTTTTTTGTTGTAAAATTAAGTGCCTCGGCTTATATTCGGGTCGGCTTATACTCGATTATATACAGTATGTCCTATGTTTGCCATGAGGGTGCTTCCTGTGATGTGTCATGAGGATAAAAATTGCAGTTTTGGTTACTGAAGCCCCCCTCATGAAGACCGAGGAGAAGAATAAATTCAATACCTTTGCCATTTCTCCATCCTTAGTAACCAGATTCCCTTAATCATTCTTTATGGGACCAATATGATCTAACCTCCCTTTCTTACTATTTATGTACTTAAAGAATATCTTGGGATTTTTCTTACTCTGTTTCGCTATGTGCCTTTCATGTTCTATCTTAGCCGCCCTGATTGCACCCTTACATTTCTCGTTGGATACTTTGTAAAGTTGGCATGCTAATTATGATCCCTCAGCTTTGTATTTTTTGAAGGCCCTTTCCTTTGCTTGTATATGCATTTTTACGTTAGAGTTAAGCCACCCAGTACATTTATTAGCTCTTTTAAATTTATTTCCCATTGGGATGCACTGGCTTATGCCCTTATTTAATTTGCTCTTAAAGCATACCTATTTCTCCTCCTGTTCTTTGTTCCTAAGATTTTATCCCAATTTGTATCTTCTAGCAAGGCTCATAGTTTAGGGAAATTGGCTCTTTTGAAATTGTGTCTTATGTTTCCTATTAGTGTGATTTATACTGAAGCTAATTGACCTGTGATCAATGTTTCCTAGATTTTCCCGTATTTCTACATCAGTAATCAAGTCTGTATTGTTGGTATTCAGTAGGTCTAGTAATGCTTTGTTTCTAGTTGGTGCGTTTACCATCTGACCCATGAAATTGTCCTGCAAGACATTTTGGAACTGGGGAGCCTTAGATGAATGTGCGGTTCCTTCCACCCAGTCTATGTCTAGATAATTAAAATCCCCCATTATTATGACACTTCCCATCCTTGCCGCTAATCCAAATTGTTATATGAGGTCCGCCTCCTCCTCCTCCCTCTGGTTAGGGGTCTTATAGCATGCTCCCAGTATTGCTTTCCCCTTGGTTTCATCCCTTTGCAGCTCTACCCATAAGGATTCCACCTCCTCCCTTGCTCCCTGAGTGATGTCATCTCTCACATTCACTTGTACAACATTTTTGATATACAGACATACCCCTCCCCCATTTTTACTCTCTCTATCCCTGCGATATAGGGAATACCCTTGAATGGTGATCAGCCAATCATAAGAGCTGTTGAAACAAGTCTCTAAATTGCCTGCAAAATCAAAATCCTCCTCGAGCAACAGTAGCTCTAGTTCTCCCATCTTGTCCGCCAGACTTCAGGCATTAGTGAACATGTCACATAGTTTAGACTGGTCGCATACTATCCTCTTATTTGGTGTTCTGAGGTTGCAAATAGGACTTGTTACTATACTTACCTCGGGTTTAGGTGCTTTAGTCAACATACCACTAATGCCACCAATACTCCCCTCTGGAATATGTTCTGCACTGACTATCTCTACCTCTTGACCTTCCCCTGTTGCCTAGTTTAAAAGCCCATCTAACTTTTTGGCCATCTTCACTCCAGCAGATCTGGACCCTCCTCATTTAGGTGCAGTCCGTCCCTTCTATACAGGTTGTGTTGTTTTAGTGGATTCTAGTTCTGTGGTATAATGTGGTACTGTATAATTTGGCCTAGGAGACAGAATGTGGCCAATACCACCTTTGCCATTTGGATTATTATGTTGATAGTAATGTGTTTTGTGGTTACAGATTGATGGCAACATGACATTTCAGCTAATTATATGTTTTATTACCCTTGTTTTGTTTGAAATAATTCTGACATTCCTTCACCCTTAGAAATTATCCTTGGATACCTCAAATCATAGGACTGTCTTTCATTTATGGAGAATTACGTAATTAATACTATCATTTAGAATTAGCCTCCTAGTGTAATGGAGGTTACTATCTATAGCAGTCATTCTCAACAAGGGTTCCTCCAAAGGTTGCTTGGGGTTCCTTGAGATGTGGCTGATTGACTTTCTTTCTGAATGTGCCTACTTAGTTCCAGGTTCAATGCCACTTGGTAGAGCTAACTGCCAGGAGGACACCAATGATATTTTTAGCTCTCTGTAAGGGTTGCATTCTGACCACCAATGTAACAGTTGCATTCTTCATACTGACCACCAATGTAAAGGGCATTTTTTCCCATTGACCCTTAATGAATTGGTTTTAATAAGGGTTCCCAGAGGTCTGAAAATTATTTTAGAGGCTCCACTGCAGTACAAATAAATAAATGTATATATACAGAGGATTAAGACATTCAGCAGTCTATGCTTTACCTTATGATGTTATGATTTTTGTATGAATAAACAGACTTTTTTAATGGGATACATCTCTGTCTAATTTTTTTAGGACACATATAGACATTGAACAAATATTTACTTATTGGTCCATAGTAGTCCATAAAGCAGGGTTTTAGTTCTAATGGATAAATGGACCTTTGAGGAGGTTGAGGGTCTTTAAAATATATACTGTATATGTTTTACGTTTTAAAAACCACCAAAACCCACCTGTCAGTTGCTGATGTATTCTTTATGTATTTTAATTTATTTAGTTTTTAGTTATCAAGTACAAAACCATAATACAGACAATCAATAAAAACAAATCATAGTTAACTGCAATAAAAAATTTAGCAGTGCAGCATCTGTTTACCGACAGAATATAGATCCTTTAAGCAGGGGCGTACCTACAGCATTTGGCACCCGGGGCGGATCCTATAGCTGGCACTCCCCCCCAGGCGGTGCATGTTGGTGTGCTGGCTTCAGCGTCAAGTGACGTCACGTGTAGCGCCTCCGTGCACTGCGGCCCAGGACCCTGAAGAATTCTCCACCCTCTGCTCCCCCGGGGCGGCCAGGCCCCTCCTCTGCAAAAACGATGCTGACTGACCTGAGGATTGTCATCGGGTGGCTGGTGCCAGACAGGAATACATGTAACTGGCATCGGCACACTTACTATGTGCTACTGCCAGTGGTGTCACTAGGGTTGGTGTCACCTACGGTGAAGTAAAACATGGTGTTACCCTCCACCCAAAAAAATATTCTCCTGTTTTTAGAATGTTTTCTCTACACAGCCCCCATACCTCTGAACCCCTTTACCATTACACAGCCCCCATACCTCTGAACCCCTTTACATTACATAGCCCCCATACCTCTGAATCCCTTTACATTACACAGCCCCCATACCTCTGAACCCCTTTACATTACACAGCCCCCATACCTCTGAACCCCTTTACATTACACAGCACCCCATACCTCTGAACCCCTTTACATTACACAGCACCCCATACCTCTGAACCCCTTTACATTACACAGCCCCCATACCTCAGAACCCCTTTACATTACACAGCCCCCATACTTCTGAACCCCTTTACATTACACAGCCCCCATACCTCTGAACCCATTTACATTACACAGCCCCCATACCTCTGAACCCCTTTACATTACACTGCCACCATACCTCTGAACCCCTTTACATTACACAGCACCCCATACCTCTGAACCCCTTTACATTACACAACCACCATACTTCTGGACCTCTTGGGTGGGGGCAAATTTTCCTAAAACGCCCCCTAGCACATGCATTTCCCTCTCCCCCCACACAAATCAGTGCAAGTTTTCATTTATATAGGCTTCCCCCGTGTAAGTGTCATCTAGAGTGTGTGATAGAAACAGACCTTTAGATGAGCTGCATGCCATAATCACATGCACAGCACAGCAGAGTCTCACCTCCTCCCCGGCTCCTCCTCCTGTCTGTGTACACAGACGATGTCATAGCGGAGGAGGCGTGGTAGGGGCGGGTTCATCGGCATTGCACTGTGTGCATTGCCAGTGAGAGAGGCAGCCAGCGGGAAGCGATGTCGGCTGCCATGAAGAGCCGGTCTGAGATTTCATGGGACAGCAAACACCCCGCACAAGCTGCGGGGTGTGTGCGCCCACATTAGCGCACCCCACAGGCAAGTCACTGCAGTGCGCTACATGCGAACAGCGGCCGATCATGGAGGTATGGTTGCTCCGGCATGCTGACACCCCCCCAAGGTGTGGCACCTGGGGCAGAACGCCCCCCGCCCCACCGTTGGTACGCCACTGCCTTTAAGTAGAGCTGCGTCACCCCTTTCCCTGATCTGGTGTGTATGTGGGTGGCGGGTTGCCAGGGGTAGAGTGGAGGGGCAGGAAAGCCTTACGAGCTGGGAGGGATTGGCAGTGTCAGAGTTAATGGAAGCTGGACTGCTGACATCTTTTTTCATCGCTGGCCTCTACTGAGGGCCTAAGTGATGGGCCGGCCTGGCTGGGGACACTGGAAGAGCCTTCCTTCGCCTTTAAGGCAGATGGGGAGGAATGAGCGGCCTGGGGCCCGGGCCCCACTCTGAACAATCAATAAAGTCAGCCTGAGGAGAGGGGCCCCGGGCCGGCACACTCAGCACTCCCAGTCTCACTCCTCTGCACATACCAACACATGCGTGCATATACCCAGGGGCAGGACTAGTCCCATAATCGGAGCCTGCATAGATACATAGTGCAGAAGGGGCCCCTAGTTATCATATGGACCCTGCATAGAGACATAGTGCAGGGTAGATTGTTTTTGTTTTCAGCTATACGCCTAATGATCACTTCCTTATGTCCTCCCTCTCTTTTGATGTTTAGGGCAAGTTGGGTGCAGAATATTTGGCTGGCCATGCCCCTCCTCCTGCCCTACATCTTAGCTGCCTGTCTCACCTTCCTATCTGACAAATGAGGATTTTGCTACTTTTTCTCAGTGTTCTGCTGTGTATTGACGAGGCAAAAAATCTCAGCCCAAATAAACTGGAAACAGGTAAGAATAGTCTACCTTTATTTTTGCGATAACATTGCAACTTGTTTCATCTGATGCTGAATTTAGAGTGATCCCTGTGTGCTTTTTAAAGGGATGTTTCTATATTGTAACTCATTATCACATATAGTAAAACTGTAAAATTAAACATTTAGAATTACGGGTAATAAGCCGTTAAGCATTATCCTCAGATATTGTGCCATTGACTCCTTGCCAGAGAAACATTAGTAAAGGGGAAGGTTTAGTAGGATGTGGGGGCACCATACATATTCTACACCCAGGCGTCTGTGACCCTAAGATCGGCCCTGGGGCAGGGAGTGTGTTAAAGAGGTCAGCTGATGAACTCCTTCCTGCGTCTTAACACATTTCCCAACCTAAGAGATGAGTAGCAGGAAGTAATGGAGGAGTTTTTATATCCACTTGCTTACTGGGCACTTTTACCCCCCGTCCTGGCCAGGCCAATTTTCAGCTTTCAGCGCTGTCGCACATTGAATGACAATTGTGCTGTCATGCAAAACTGTACCCAAAGTCCATTTTTAGCATTGTTTTCACACAAATAGAGCTTTCTTTTGGTGGTATGTAATCACTGCTGGGTTTTTAAAACAAACTAAAAAAGACCGCAAATTGTGAAAAAAAAGTAAAAAATAATTGTTTGTTATTATAAATATGCACACAGACCCTTTTTTCCTGCTTACCTCCACTCGCAGGTTTAAGGCACACCATGCCACATGCCCGTATCTTCCTGGTATAAGAGGTTGTTCTTGTAATTTTTGGGTCCTGCGGTGAGTTACCCCCTTCCACTGGTTCTCGTCCCTAGATTGTAGGGAAAAGTCTATCTTTGCTGTTTTAGAAAGGCCAATGTCCAGACAATGTCAACTCCAACAAAGAGTTTATTTTTTCCTTTTGCTTGATAACAACAGGGGAAGTCGAAGAGAGAAAGAAGTTGGATAGGGAGGTATAAAGGAAAACAGGAAGAGAGACAAGCTCTCACTAACAGGATTTTAAAGGGAGAGAACAGTTCTGATAGTAGGTGAGTGCACTTGAAACAACAACTTAAGAAAAATATAAATTTATTTATAACATCATAAAAATTACATAAATACAGATTCGTAAAGCTTTCAAAATAAAGATCTATGTTGTGCAACTAGCCGACATGTTTTGCACTGTATGTGCTTCGTCAGGGCTTAGCACGTGTCTTTAATTTCATCAAGTCTGTATAAGACATAAAAGTATATATAATTAATATCATAACCAACAGTACATATGCATTGATTGATATGATAAAAAGGTACTACATATTAGCAAATTTTATAAAGGCATGTCATGCTCACCTAATCTGATTATGAAAAAACTGAAATAGGATACACATCACTGAGACAACCGCTTCAACACAATGACCGGCCCCCATCCACAACTGCGAGAGCCGGCGGACGTCAGAACCAAACGGTCGAAACGCAAGAATTTTGACTCTGTAAGCTGACCAGATAAATAATATAATCAAATTTTACCCATATAATCAAACTTTACCCAGTAATAAAATAGGATAGGGAGGTAGATTCAGGCACACAACACCCATCATTACACTTTGTGTATAGAAAACGAATACAGCGCTACTAAAAAGATCCAGGTATAAGGGTCTTCTGCTACAAAGCACTGAAAGGTAAATTCCGTGTGCCTTAAAGTGAATATGGTATATAGGAGTAGTGCTGAGCTGATGTATATAGTGTGCTGTGTTTCTGTGCCAAACCTCTATCTTTAAATTATTAATATGACACCCTTGAGTTATTTCTGAGGTAGCTTACACATAAACATACAGAGAATTGATTGCAATAATAAATTACTAATTTACCAACAATGATGTGGTGATGGTAAAGTGCAAATATTCTGTGACACAGTGAATAAATAAATTTAAAAGACAGTTAAAATTAATATAATACAAAGTGCATGTGTCTGTGATGGTACTAAGCAGTACCTAGCTATTATAGTGCAAATGTGCATAAATTATGTTACTAAGCAGTAACAGTAAAGTTCTAGATGGATCCAGTAAAGTGACTGTCCTTTCTTTAAAATGAAAAGAAGAGAAGGATTGGTGATGTCAATCGTGCATCAAAACAGGGGATGAAGTCACGTGACCAGTGACGACACGCGTAGGGAAGTGCAAGCACCGGAGGTGACGCGGACGAGCTCGGCGCTGGTATCTGATGTACCCTTATCTGAACATTCTAATGTGAGTACTTTTAAAACTATGTGATTCATTTTTTTTTTTTAAAAACAATATCACACTATTTGGGATTCCTTCGCTCTTCCCCATTATTACATGTACACCAACCTGTGGAGCCCCTATACGAATCGTGATCCCCCCTCCCCCTAACACCCTACATAGAACCAGACAGAACCCCAGCCAAGGCTGCAAAAGGATTGTTTGAATAGGAGGAGGTCGGACAAAAAGGCTCTATTATACACAAATGCTGTAACCTCACAGCAGTGAGGTAAGGGGCCACCCATATGCTTAAGGAGTCACAGTTTGAAAAGCACAAAGCTACTTGTATCACCCACAACCCAGCACCAATCACAGCACGTCAATAAGGGATTTCTTCCCATTCCCGGATCATTTTTGTTTTGATGCACGATTGACATCACCAATCCTTCTCTTCTTTTCATTTTAAAGAAAGGACAGTCACTTTACTGGATCCATTTAGAACTTTACTGTTACTGCTTAGTAACATAATTTATGCACATTTGCACTATAATAGCTAGGTACTGCTTAGTACCATCACAGACACATGCACTTTGTATTATAATAATTTTAACTGTCTTTTAAATTTATTTATTCACTGTGTCACAGAATATTTGCACTTTTTGGACTTTACCATCACCACATCATTGTTGGTAAATTAGTAATTTATTAATGCATTTAATTCTCTGTATGTTTATGCGTAAGCTACCTCAGAAATAACTCAAGGGTGTCATATTAATAATTTAAAGATAGAGGTTTGGCACAGAAACACAGCACACTATATACATCAGCTCAGCACTACTCCTATATACCATATCATTACACTTTGCCACTCAAGCCTGAGTGGGCCTTGCTCACCCGGATAGTCCCCTCTCACGGTCCTGGCAACCGGAATGAAGCACGAACAGTCATTTTAATTTTGTCCCCTTCACGGACAAGTTCAAGAGATCCACTGCCACAGAATCCTTTAATTCCTGAATTAGAACTTTGAATCCCCTGTAGATTATTAGAGACCATAGGTGCCAATGGGGCACACTACAGGAGCTATCTTGCAACTCACGAATCCTTCCCTCTGATAGGCAACCAGGCCTTACCGAGACCGTGACTTCCTTCACCGATCCATCGGACAGGTCCTCCCCCGGTTTCCTCTTTTTCAGAGTGGGCCACCCTCACCTGGGCTCCCTGGGACTCCAGTGGTTGGTTGTAGACCCAGTTGAAGGTACTGGGCCTACCTGGAACTCTATAGCCTCGGGCTAAAGGTGCTCAAGACTCCTCGGCCAGTTCACGTACCCCCTGGCCAGCAGGGCCAAAGGGCGCGACTTCGCCACCAGGGGTCCTCCTTGGAATCCCCCCGGCACACCACCCCAGGTCATGGTGTCTGCCCTTTATGTGCCCTCTCCCGGCATGCACATCAGGCAAACCCGCCCACCACACAGTAGTCGAGAGAGGACACCCAATCACACCACAATGCCACCAGTGATTCAACCCGAGACCTGAGTGACAGCACCACCCACAGGTCAAGGGGAACCATACCTCAGGCAACACCAAAGCAGAGCAGAGTCCAAACTATGGAATTTGATAACCTGGGCCAAACTAGTGCTCAGGCTGCCTTAAATTTAAGGCATAGCGACCATATTTTTGGGGTGTCTGCTACACAACCCCCCCCTTGAAAAGCCACTGTCCCCAGTGGCTGGAAGAGATCAGAAAGACCCCTCAATCCTGAGTGTGTTCCGGTCTTTTCCAACTATGTACAGCAACATTTTTTTTTTTAGAATGGTGCCTGAACCAACAATTTGGGAATAGCAGAGGAAGAGAAAAGAAGGAGAGCATGTAAAAATATACATCACAGTTTGTATAAAACGCACAGTATTCAAAATTACAATCCCACCTACCGTTATATATCTACCCCACCCATTCTCCGGTAGAGTTGACAGCAGAACCTGCAGGGGGAGAGAAAAAAAAAAACACAATACACAGTAAACCATCCTACACTTAAGATATGCAGAAGAAAACCATCTCCCCGGGGAGAGATGATTATCCTCGGATATATATATATTTATATATATATATAATTTTTGTTTGCATTGCTAAACCTAGCCTTACTGAAATTTATGCAAAACACCACCACCTAGTGGCAACTTAAGTCAGTACACTTCAATGCTGCGCGTGGGCATACATGTATTTCACATGAACTCTTCATCTTGACCACAACGGTTTCTTACTTTGGCCCTGATTAACCTACCCCATTGTTCAATAGAAAAAGAAAAAATATATATTTCTTTCCTTTGCGGAGCTGAGGAGAGAGAGAAAAAAAACAACAACTCTCCAATTCCTCAGCTGAGTAGATTCCCCTGCAGCAAAGGGCAAAGTCATGAGTGAGTTCAGGGCAGGCTATTCCTGTGAAACGGAGTAATAAAGAGCACACAAGTTCCATTTCACAAGTAGTACTGAGGATCCAGGAGAACAAGAGTCTTCCATTGTTTATCTAGGGTCCCTATAGAGTACACGGTATCCTCTTTCTCTCTGCATCAAATTACTACACGATCCGCATGGATGTGCCGACCATAAGCCCACTCTTTACGGCATCCCTTGTAACGATCTGCCATGGTAGCAGAACATTTTAGATACCTGCGGCCTCTGTGCACTTCCAAATGGTCCCAAACAAAGTCTGCGTACCACCGTTCCCTGTAGGCCTCGTTTCAAAGAGTAACTCTTTGGGAACGTAGGGGTATTCCCACCCGTACTCTGTGGCAATCTTTCTGTTTAGGAGCCATTGCAACCAGGCTAAAGGTGGCATGGTTGCTCGATCTCCTGCTCCAGGAAGAACGATAGCATCCGGGGACCTTGTTAGTTGAACGGGTTACAACTGAGGCAAAAGTGGCCGCAACGGCGGACGTCCCTCCGTAACAGTAGGCACGGACAATACAGGTGCAGGCAGAGTGGGTGTGGGTATGACTTCTTCCTTTAAAGCAGGGACTTCCACTCTAGGCGTAGTTTGCCCAGAGTCCATTGGCGACATCCCCCCAAGGCTGCGGGGTGAAGTCACTGGAACTTTGTCCCATCCCTTTTTAATATAAACCTCATCAATCTCGTAGTCATCCCCACATCGGATGATGAACCCAGATCGGAGGTGTCATACTCCTCTGCCGGCAGGTAATTCATGGTGGACACAGACACATTGTCCCCGAAAATAGAGAGTTTCCGCGGGCTGGCTGTCCACGCATCCCCAGTAGTGTGGGGTATGGGCTTCCTTCCCTTCCCCGGCCTACTCAATGTCACAGTTCCCCCAGCCTCCTTATCGTCCTCTGACGTGGATCTCCTGGAGTTCCCTCCGACTTGGAGTTCTGGTTCAGGCAGGCACCAGTGCAGGCCCTCGACCGCGGCCGTGGGAGGCCTTAACATAGCCCACCTTTCGCTTGGCAGGCGGAATGGAGATCTCAGTTGCATCGGAGGCAGCATCCGCTCCGATATCCGCCGATGGCTCTGCAGAAGTTGTGTCGTCTTCATTGGCCACATCCGTGGCAATCGATGCTGTGCACGGGGGCTCAACTGTGGGAGTACAGGTTTCCCCTTCAGAAGTGACGGTACCCGTAAGGCAGTTGATCCAGTAGACCCGTGGTTTCTCGTGGGTTGGTCTACTTCGAAGAGAAGCTCTCCACAGGTTGCACACCTTCCAAAAGGCCGTAACTGCACCGCTAGTCCCTGGCATCTGGAGGAAAGAGCATGCCCAGGGCCTCCGCATCTTGGCAAACATAGAGAGCAAAGCGGCCCCTAGGCTTCAGCCAGATCCCTGTATCCGTCAGGGGGGCAGTGAGAGGAGCAATGTCCATTTTTGAGTTGGTTTGGAACATCCGAGGTCCCGATGCAACAGAAGTCCATGGAGCAGCGGCCATCTTACTTCTCTCTCACTGATCCAGCTTGTCCTGTCCCTTTGGCGCCAGTAACACCACAAGAAACTCACAATTGGCGGGGGCTCCTCCCCCTTTTCCTTTGCTGCACGTAGCTCGCTGGCTTTTCTATATTTGGGGCAGGCCCACGAACTACGCAGTTAGAAAAATGCAGTGCAGGCTTTTGCCTCCATTTCTCTCACAAGTGACGCAGTTCAATCTTCAAAAAATAATGTCTGACTTTCACAGAACCACACAAACAGGAAAAACAGTCCAACTTCCAGAGGTAGCCGCGAAAATATAAATCCTGGACTCGAGCCCCCACATGTAGAACACAGACCCTTTTTTCCTGCTTACCTTCACTCGCAGGTTTAAGGCACACCATGCCACATGCCCGTATCCTCCTGGTATAAGAGGTTGAGCGGTGTTCTTGTAATTTTTGGGTCCTGCGGTGAGTTACCCCCTTCCACTGGTTCTCGTCCCTAGATTGTAGGGAAAAGTCTATTTTTCCTGTTTTAATTCCTGAATTAGAACTTTGAAACCCCTGTAGATTATTAGAGACCAATGGGGCACACTACAGGAGCTATCTTGCAACTCACGAATCCTTCCCTCTGATAGGCAGCCAGGCCTTAACGAGACCGTGACTTCCTTCACCGATCCATCGGACAGGTCCTCCCCCGGTTTCCTCTTTTTCAGAGTGGGCCACCCTCACCTGGGCTCCATAGGACTCCAGTGGTTGGTTGTAGACCCAGTTAAAGGTACTGGGCCTACCTGGAATTCTATAGCCTCGGGCTAAAGGTGCCCGAGACTCCTCGGCCAGTTCACGCACCCCCCGGCCAGCAGGGGTCCTCCTTAGAATTCCCCCGGCACACCACCCCAGATCATGCCACGCTAAAGGAAATAGTATGACAAAATCAAAATATATATATATATATATATATATATATATATATATATATACACAGTATCTCACAAAAGTGAGTACACCCCTCACATTTTTGTAAATATTTTATTATATCTTTTAATGTGACAACACTGAAGAAATTACACTTTGCTACAGTGTAAAGTAGTGAGTTTACAGTTGTATAACAGTGTAAATTTGCTGTCCCCTCAAAATAACTCAACACACACCCATTAATGTCTAAACCGATGGCAACAGATGTGAGTACACCCCTAAGTGAAAATGTCCAAATCGGGCCAAATTAGCCATTTTCCCTCCCGGTGTCATGTGACTCGTTGGTGTTACAAGGTCTCAGGTGTGAATGGGGAGCAGGTGTGTTAAATTTGTCGTTATCGCTCTCACTCTCTCTCTCTCATCCACTGGTCACAGGAAGTTCAACATGGCACCTCATGGAAAAGAACTCTCTGAGGATCTGAAAAAATAATTGTTGCTCTACATAAAGATGGCCGAGGCTATAAGAAGATTGTCAAGACCCTGAAACTGAGCTGCAGCATGGTGGCCAAGAACATACAGCAGTTTAACAGGACAGGTTCCACTCAGAACAGGTCTCGCCATGGTCGACCAAAGAAGTTGAGTGCACGTGCTCAGCGTCATATCCAGAGGTTGTCTTTGGGAAATAGACGTATGAGTGCTGCCAGCATTGCAGTGGTCACCTTGGAGGTGTGTTTGGGGTCGTTATCATGTTGGAATACTGCCCTGCGGCCCAGTCTCCAAAGGGAGGGGATCATGCTCTGCTTAAGTATGTCACAGTACATGTTGGCATTCATGGTTCCCTCAATGAACTGTAGCACCCCAGTGCCGACAGAACTTATGCAGCCCCAGACCATGACACTCCCACCACCATGCTTGACTGTAGATAAGACACACTTGTCTTTGTACTCCTCACCTGAACCAAATAAGTTTATCATGGTCTCATCAGACTACAGGACATGGTTCCAGTAATACATGTCCTTACTTAGTCTGTTGTCTTCAGCAAACTGCTTGCAGGCTTTCTTGTGCATCATCTTTAGAAGAGGCTTCCTTCTGGGATGACAGCCATGCAGATCAATTTGATGCAGTGTGCAACGTATGGTCTGAGCACTGACAGACTGACCCCACACCCCTTCAACCTCTGCAGCAATGCTGGCAGCACTCATACATTTTCCCAAAGACAACCTCTGGATATGACGCTGAACACAAGCACTCAACTTCTTTGGCTGACCATGGCATGGCCTGTTCTGAGTGGATCCTGTCCTGTTAAACCGCTTTATGTAGAGCAATAATTTTTCTTTTTCAGATCCTCAGAGAGTTCTTTGCCATGAGGTGCCATGTTGAACTTCCAGTGACCAGTATGAGAGAGTGAGAGTGATAACAGCAAATTTAACACACCTGCTCCCCATTCACACCTGACACCTGGTAACACTAACGAGTCACATGACACCAGGGAAGGGAAGGGAAATGGCTAATTGGCCCAGGAACCCTAGGTAAACCAAATGTCATGTAACCTGGACTGTAAAAACCCAGAAAGCCTGCCTAGATGTAATTTGGGTCGATGATCACGTGACCTGTACCATGTATGTATCCCAGCACTCTGACATATTATTATTCGTACCAATGGTGTTTTAGTTTTCAGCTGTTTGTTTAACCACTTGAGATCCACGCTATAGCCAAAAGACAGCTGCAGCGCGGCTCTCAAGTGCCGAGTGGACGTCCCCAGGACGTCCTTCTCTGTTTACATCCCGCCGCGCGCCCTTGGCGGCGCGCGGTGGGAACAGCTGTGCGCTCCGCATCACGTGATGCCGATGCACGTGCCTGGCGGCCGCGATGTCCGCCAGGTACATGCGATCGGCTGTGACAGAGGCAGGACGTAGATCTCTGTGTTACACACAGAGATCCACGTCCTGTCAGGGAGAGAGGAGACCAATGCTGTGTCCCTTGTACATAGGGACACAGGTCGGTCTCCTCCCCCAGTCAGTACCCTCCCCCCCCCACAGTAAGAAACACTAATAGGGAACATATTTAACCCTTTGATCGCCCCCTAGTGTTAACCCCTTCCCTGCCAGTCACATTTATACAGTAATCAATGCATTTTTATAGCACTGTTCGTTGTATAAATGTGAATGGTCCCAAAATAGTGTCAAAAGTGTCCGATATGTCCGCCGCAATATCGCAGGCCTGACAAAAATCGCAGATCGCCGCCATTACTAGTAAAAAAAAAAAAATATAATAAAAATGTCATAATTCTATCCCCTATTTTGTAGGCGCTATAACTTTTGCGCAAACCAATCACTATACGCTTTCTGCAAATTTTTTTACCAAAAATAAATAGAAGAATACGTATCGGCCTAAACTGAGAAAAAAAAAAAAAATTGGGATATTATTATAACAAAAAGTAAAAAAAATATTGTGTTTTTTTTTCAAAATTTTCTGTCTTTTTTTGTTTATAGCGCAAAAAATAAAACCGCAGAGGTGATCAAATACCACCAAAAGAAAATAGGATTTTTTACTCACCGTAAAATCCTTTTCTCTGAGTCCATGGACCGACACAGCTTCTCTATTGACAAAGTGGGTATTATCCGTTAATTAGGAGTGACTAGGCAGAAAAACTTGTAAAAAGTGTTGCATCACACCTTCTACAGTACCGCCCAGGGGGCGGACCCTCTGGGTATACCCTCTCAGTCTGCACATCGCAGATCAGTTCGTCAAAAAGCAGTACAAACTTAAAAGGAGGGGTGGGTGCTGTGTCGGTCCATGGACTCAGAGAAAAGGATTTTACGGTGAGTAAAAAATCCTATTTACTCTTTCGTCCATGGACCAACACAGCTTCTCTATTGACAAAGTGGGACGTCCCAAAGCAGTGTCAGAGAAAAAACGAGGGGTGGTAACAGCATAAAAACAAACTTCACCCCAAAACACAAAACAGCACTCCTCCAACGGAGGAGTTGCAACTCTAAACAGCCGCCTGCAAAACCTTGCGGCCGAAAGAGGCATCCGAAGATGCACCTACATCAATTTTGTAGAATTTTGTGAAAGTGTGAGCGGACGACCAAGTCGCCGCTTTACATAGTTGGGAAACAGACGCTTGATGTCGGAAAGCCCAAGAGGCACCTATTGCCCTGGTCGAATGCGCCGTGACAGGAAAGGGGGGCGCCTGACCCTTTAAGGCGTAAGCCTGGATTACTATCTGTCGGATCCACCTAGAGATGGTGGCCGATGAGACTGCTTGGCCCTTCTTGGGACCAGCCACCGAAACAAACAGTGAGTCTGACTTCCGGAACAGGGAAGTAGCAGATATGTATACTCTCAAAGCTCGGACAACGTCCAAGGAATGCGACGCCGACTCCTTAGGATTCGACGGCTGAGGACACAAGGATGGAAGTACAATGTCTTCATTGAGATGAAAAGCCGAAACGACTTTCGGAAGAAAGGAAGGCTGCGGCCGCAGCACCACCTTATCCTTGTGGAAAATCAAACAGGGAGCCTTGCAGGACAAGGCTGCCAGCTCAGAGACTCGTCTAACTGACGTAACAGCCACCAAAAAGACCACTTTCTGAGAAAGTGTCAACAGGGGAATCTCTCTAATATTCTCAAACGGTGCCGTCTGAAGCACCGAGAGGACCAGGTTCAAGTCCCACGGAGGTAATGGGGGGCGGACCGGAGGGGCCACATGTCGAACCCCCTGCCCAAATGTACTTACGAGAGAGTGAGTCACCAGGGGTCGCTGAAAAAAGACAGCCAGGGCAGATATCTGTCCCTTAATCGTACTTAGGGCAAGCCTTTTGTCTACCCCATGCTGTAAAAACAGCAGGATTCTGGAAACCAAATAGGTACGCGGATGCCATTTCATTTTCTCACATATGGAGATGTAGGCCCTCCAAGTGCGGTGATAGACCTTCCTAGAGGACGGTTTCCGAGCACTTCTCATAGTAGAGATTACTGAGTCTGACAGGCCCCGATCTCTCAGTACCTGGTTCTCAACAACCATGCCGTTAAAGCCAATGACTGTAAAGCAGGATGGAATATGGGACCTTGCGATAGCAGGTCCTTCCGTAGTGGTAGGCGCCAGGGGACGTCTGCTACCAGACGTACTAGATCGGCGTACCAAGGACGCTGAGGCAAATCTGGAGCGATTAGGATCATTGGAATTCCCTCTGCCTCCACTCTGCGGAGCAGAAGAGGAAGAAGTCTTAAGGGAGGGAAGGCATAGATTAGCCGATACTGACCCCACGATGCTACCAACGCGTCCGTTGCGTCTGCCCATGGGTCTCTTGACCGGGCCACAAACCTCAATACCTTTCGATTGAGTCGGGAAGCCAGAAGATCTACGTCTGGTGTGCCCCATCTTTGGCAGAGGAGTTGGAACACCTCCGGGTGTAAGGACCATTCTCCCTGGTCCAGCATCTGGCGGCTCAGGTAGTCCGCCTGCCAGTTTTCCACACCCGGAATGTACACGGCCGACAGTGCCGGTACGCTCCTCTCTGCCCACTTCAGGATGCGAGCGATCTCCGATGCTGCAGCTGAGCTTCTTGTTCCTCCTTGATGATTGACATATGCCACTGCTGTGGCGTTGTCTGACTGGATCCTGACTGGACGCCCTTGCAGTCTCTGAGACCATTTGAAGAGGCACAGCTTGATCGCCCGGATCTCCAGGACATTGATCGGCAGGAGGGCTTCCTCTGGGGTCCAGCGACCTTGCGCCGACTGGACACCCCAGACTCCCCCCAACCTGTAAGGCTGGCGTCCGTCGTGATCACTATCCAGTAAACCGGAATAAATGACTTCCCGGCCATTAGAGCCGGTGCTGTCAGCCACCATACCAGGGATCTCCTGACTAGGTGGCTCACTCAGATTTCATAATCCAGAGATGAAGGGCATCTGTTCCATCTGGACAGAACTTCCTTCTGTAACACTCGAGTGTGGTATTGAGCATATGGGACCGCCTCGAAGGAGGCTACCATGAGGCCCAACACTCGCATGCAAAAATGGAGTGACGACCAATTCCTGGAAGTCAGCTGCCGTACTGCAGCCCGGAGGGTCTGCAACTTCTCCACAGGGAGGAATACCTTTGCCTCTGAGGAATCCAGAATCAACCCCAGGTACACTAGGCGTTGAGTGGGCACCAATACTGACCTTTGCGTGTTTAGTATCCAACCACAGTCTCGAAGAGTCTGACAGGTAATGGACACGCTTACCTCTAATTCTGAGCTTGAAGGGGCCTTCAGCAGAAGGTCGTCCAAGTAACCTGTGATAGCGATACCCCGCTGTCTTAGAAGTGCCAGAATCGGAGCGAGCACCTTGGTGAACGTCCTGGGTGCTGAGGCAAGGCCAAACGGGAGGGCCACAAACTGGTAGTGGTTCTTCCCGATAGCAAATCGCAGAAACCTCTGGTGTCTGGAGTATATGGGGACATGCAGGTATGTGTCCTTGATGTCCAAGGAGGCCAGAAAGTCCCCCGGATGGAGAGCCGTGACTACGGATCGAACCGACTCCATCCGAAATCTTTGTACCTTCACAAAGCAATTGAGGGCTCTGAGATCCAAGATTGGACGAACCCCCTCCTTCTTTGGCACAATGAACAGATTTGAGTAAAAACCCTGACCCCGTTCCTGTTCTGGAACTGGAATAACTACCCCGCGTTCCAGTAGACCCTGGACCGCCCCATAAGGGCCTCCCGACGGGTCGGTAGTAGCTGGAGATTGGAGGTGATGAATCTGTCTGGTGGACAAGAGAGAAATTCTATCTTGTAGCCTGAGGAGATTACTTCGCAAACCTACCTGTCGGAGACTAGAGCAGTCCACTGAGTCGCGAATTCGCGAAGACGTCCCCCCACCCGAGAGCTGGGTGGGGGCGGACCTTCATGTGGACGCAGATTTGTCCGCAGGCTTGTTGGGTCTGCGGGACCAAGGACGCTTTTGTCCTTGGGCAGGCGCTTTATCGGCCTGGGGTCTTTTCCCTGTCGCCCTAGGGGGACGAAAAAACCACTTGTGTGCAGTAAAGGAGGGCCCTTGCCCTTGGCGTGGCCCCTTACCCTTGCTAATTTGGGGAAGCAAAGTGCTTTTACTTCCTGTGGCATCCTTGATGATGTCATCCAGAGAAGCCCCAAAAAGTCTTTCGCCCTTAAAAGGCAGATCCAACAGGGCTTTCTTGGAAGTCTGGTCCGCAGACCAGCCTTTTAGCCAGATCAGGCGGCGTATTGCTACTGCATAAACCGAAGTTTTAGACAGCAGGGGAATAGTATTCATGTCTGACTCGCAGACAAACCTAAGGCCCTGGACCAACAGGTCGGCCAATGTTATCTCATCAGGAGGAGCATCTCGCTCCTTAACCCCTGGAGTAGCAATCTTGCCCATTCAGTAAGTGTGTGAGACACTAGGGCCCCCGCCAATGCCGGGCGTACTGCCGAGCCTACCACTGAGTATAGGTAGCAAGCGAGTGCTTCAGCCTTCTTATCCACAGGGTCCTAGAAAACAGGAGCCCCTTCTACAGGAATTGTGGTGGCTCTATTAAGTCTGGACACCGGAGGGTCCACTATAGGGGGGAGAGGTCCATTTCTTCAGAAAACTCTCCTCAAAAGGGGTACCGTACCGCAAACCTCTTTGGGGCTGTAAAGACCCTCAGTGGGTTCTCCCATTCCTTGTATAAGAGTTTATCAAAAGACACACAAGGGAACACCTTAGCAGTGTGGGCAGGTCTATGAAACCCAAGTGGACCGGAGTCTCTGCTGCTTCTGCAGTATTTTCCAACTTTAGCGTATCCCGCACTGCAGTAATAAGGTCAGATACCAAAGCCGTCTCGCGTACTGACCTGGACTTGGAGTCCTCCTCACTGTCCGATCGGTCACGGTCTGCAGTCTCTGATGCATCAGAATCTGGGCCATGAGCCGTAGCTGGACCTGGTTCTGCATCAGAAATATCCCCAGAAGATTGCAGGGGACGGGGGCGTTTATTACCCCCTGTATTCCCGTGTGCTGCTTCCACCCTGGCAGCAAACGCCTCTAGGATTGCCGACATAGCGTCCATAGACACCTCAGGGACACCAGCTGCTAAATCTGGTGTTTCAGGGGAGAAGACATCTGGCTCAGATGCCATGCTGACCACACGCTGACACTCACAGGGCTCCAGGCAAGATATCAATAGGCCACCCTCCTGCGCTGCAGAGATGCTGGGTTACCCAGAGGACTCACCACCCTGGATAGGTACTGCTATGCTGCGCCTGTGATGCTGTCCCCTTGCTGCTGTGTCAGTCTGCTTCTTTTATCAGCACTTCCTGTGTGAATTTTCACGCCAGTGTAATGCACCCTAGAGGCCGGAGGCTCTCGCAAAATGGTTGCCAAAAACGTCTGTATGGAAGATAATGTGGGCTCTAAGAAAATGGCCGCCGACAGAAGATAGAGGTCAGGCAGCCATAGCCCACAAAAAGATGGCCGCCGAACGGCAATATCTGCATACAGGGTGGACCAACATGGCCGCCGATCACCTGATAGGGGCCAGTGGGTGTGGCCGAACCACAGGAAGATGGCCGCCAGGCAGTTACAAGAGGCCAAACTTGGCATGGACCACCTCAAAATGGCCACCGACAGCATGGAGACACAGAAACACAGGTAAGCAAAAAGGACATTTCTTTTAAATGTTAGTTACAGCCAGCCCCGCTCCAGTGGGACCCACTAGGTGACCCCCAGCACCCAGCAACCTTTAGCTAGAAGCCCAGGGAGGAGGGAAAGGCAGGGAGAGAGGGAAGAAAGGGGTCACAACCACTTACTTGATCTCTCCAGGAATGTCCAGCTAAATCACCCAGCCGAGGCAGGGGAGTTTTACTTACCTATCCTGCATTTATTCTGCTGGAAGACATTCCAAACAGATCATCGTCCGCGCACGGAAGGTGACTGTTGGCCAGGCATGCTGTGATTGGACCCAGAATGGACGATCATATGTATGCCCTGGAGCATGACGCTCACCGGACAGGCTGCTGCGACTCGGCCGTAAGGTCAGCCGAAGCTGAGCGGTCCGATGCAAGCCTTGGAGCGTAAGCTCACCGGCCAGGCTGCTGCGACTCGGCCGTAAGGTCAGCCGAAGCTGAGCGGTCCGATGCAGGCCCTGGAGCGTAGGCTCACCGGCCACCCGTGGAGCGACGGGCATGTCGTGGAAAACCCAGTGCGTAGCTAGGGTCGACACACGCTCGATGGCCGAAACTGGGGAGACTACAAGGATCGAGGATTCAGCCTGTCACCCAGTCGGCAGTTGATCGAAGATCGCAGGAAACAACAAATGTAGCAAAAAAATAAAATAAATATATATATATCTTTTTTCCCCGGACCAATGGGCCCGAAGGGAGCCATGTCCTACTCCTTGCTAGACAGAAAAAAACTGATCTGCGATGTGCAGACTGAGAGGGTATACCCAGAGGGTCCGCCCCCTGGGCGGTACTGTAGAAGGTGTGATGCAACACTTTTTACAAGTTTTTCTGCCTAGTCACTCCTAATTAATGGATAATACCCACTTTGTCAATAGAGAAGCTGTGTCGGTCCATGGACGAAAGAGTAAGCTCTATTTGTGGGAAAAAAATGATAATAATATCATTTGGGTACAGCATTGTATGACCGCGCAATTGTCATTCAAAGTGCGTCAGCGCTGAAAGCTGAAAATTGGTCCGGGTACGAAGGGGGTTTAAGTGCCCAGTAAGGAAGTGGTTAATAAAAGTTTTTCCTACTATATGTTTATTTGTATACAACATACTATTCTTTTATCACTGGTAAAAAGCAATTGCTTTACAATACAATACTGTTACCTATTATATAAATATAAGTCTTATGTATCGATTCTAAGGTATCTATATCTATTGAAAATGTTTTCTACTGTATGTTCTCTGTATGCCTGTTTAACCGCTTGCCGACAGCCGCACGACGATATACGTCGGCAGAATGGCACGGCTGGGCACATTGGCGTACAGGTACGTCCCCTTGAATGTGCGCGGCCGTGGGTCGCAGAAGCGCCGCCGCCGGCGTGCTCGCGACCCGGTCGGGTACTCCGTGACCGCGCCCGCGGGACCCGCAGACCCGATCGCCACTGGTGTCCCGCGATCGGGTCACAGAGCTGAAGAACAGGGAGAGGTAAGTGTAAACAAACCTCTCTCCGTGCTTCCTAGTGAGACTGTCACTGATCGTCTGTTACCTGTCATAGGGAATGACGATCATTGATGTCACACGCCAAGCCACACCCCCACACAGTAAGAATCACTCATTAGGTCACACTTAACCTTCATCACCCCCTACAGGTTAACTCATTCACTGCCAGTGTCATTTTCACAGTAATCAGTGTACTGATCGCTGTAAAAATGACAATGGTCCCAAAATAGTGTCAAAAGTGTCCGATGTGTCCGCCATAATGTCGCAGTCATGATAAAAATCGCTGATCGCCGACATTACTAGTAAAAAAAATATTTTTTTATAAAAATGCCATAAAACTATCCCCTATACTTTAAACGCTATAACTTTTGCGCAAACCAGTCAATAAACGCTTATTGCGATTTTTTTTACCAAAAATATGTACAAGAATATGTATCAGTCTAAACTGAGGAAAAAATTCGTTTTTTTTATATATTTTTGGGGGATATTTATGATAGCAAAAGTTAAAAATATTGATTTTTTTTTTCAAAATTGACGCTCTATTTTTGTTTATAGCGCAAAAAATAAAAACCACAGAGGTGACCAAATACCACCAAAAGAAATCTCTGTTTATGGGAAAAAAAGGACGTGACATGACCGCGCAATTGTCAGTTAAAGTGACGCAGTGCCGAATCGCAAAAAGGGGCCTGGTCCTTTAGCAACAAAATGGTCCGGGGCTTAAAGCGGTTGTAAACTCTATTTTGGTACTTTTACCTACAGGTATAATAAGGCTTACCTGTAGGTAAAAAAAAATATCTCCTAAACCTTTACGGTTTAGGAGATATTCCCCTCGCAATGGGGATTCTCTGGCTAAAGGCTCGGCAGACGCCGGACCTCGCCGGAACGAAATCTCCCGCGCGCATGTGCGGGAGTGAGACATCGCAGCTCCAGCCACTCACAGCGCTGGAGCCGCGATACCCGGAAGACATGCCGAGGCAACATGTCATCTCCCTCGGTGTGGACCAGGTGAGTTAACGATGCCTCGTTGTAAGGTAAGTATTTCATAATGAGCTATTATGCGGTGCATACCAGCTCATTATGCCTTTTCCTATGCAGGTGACTAGAAAAAAAAAAGTATTTGACTTTACAACCATTTTAAGTAGTTAAAAAATAAATAATTAAAAAAAATGTAAAGATGGTCTTTCTACGTTTTGCTTTTTTATTGATTTCATTTTATTATATTCTTTTGCTAGCTTTACAGGAAAAAATGGTGTAACCCTGCAGCATGAGCAATGGCTATAGTATTAAATCAAATATTTATCCAGCCATTATCTGATTTTCAACTGAAAATTTTAATGCAATTTACTATACACACGTCTAAAAGCTTCCTTTATATCTTTATTTCTCAAACTATAAATAAAAGGATTTAAACAGGGTATAAGCACGGTGTACAACAGAGCCAGTGTCTTAGTGATTATTTGTTCTTCATTTGGAATCACATACATGATAATTAAAGTTCCATAATACATTGACACAACTGTTAGGTGGGAGCTGCAAGTGGAAAAAGATTTCCATCTCCCTGAAAAGGATGATATCTTTGATATGGTTAAAACAATAAACATATAAGAAATGACTATCACAAAGAATGGTACGATTATTACAGGAATGGACAACAAGGTACCTTCCAACTGAACTACAGAGACATCTGAACAAGAAAGTTCCATCAATGGATTAAAATCACAGAAAAAGCCATCAATGACGTTCGGGCCACAGAATTGTAGTTGACTTAAGCCAAGTGTTAAAATGAGTGCTACAGAGCAACTCGAAATCCAAGATACTAAAATGAGTTTGATGCAAAGTGATTGGTTCATAATAGATGCGTAATGCAGAGGAGAGCAGATGGCTAGGTAGCGGTCATAGGCCATCACTGTCAGAAGAAAGCATTCAGATGTCACTGCTAAAGCAAAAAAATAATACTGTGTGATGCAGCCAGAAAGAGATATGGTGGCTTGTTCAATTAGCACAATATTTAGCATTTTAGGTGCAATGTCAGTGGTCAAAATTAAATCGGTTACAGAGAGTTGGGTGAGGAAGAAGTACATGGGAGACTGGAGGGTCTTGCTGTAGGTTACCAGTTTGATGATAAGTAGGTTTCCACATATTGTCACAATGTATATTATAAGAAATAGTGTGAAGAGCAGAAGATAAAATGTGTTTACATTGTGGAACCCTACAAAGAAGATTGTGGTGACATTGCTCTCATAAACAGCCTGTGTGGTATGAAAAAAATATAATATAATAATACATTTCATGATAAATCAGCATAGAAAATTCTCAGAATTAGAACATTAACCACTTCCCTACCGGGCACGAAAACCCCCTTCCTGCCCAAGCCATTTTTCAGCTTTCAGCGCTGTCACAATTTGAATGACAATTGCGCGGTTGTGCGACGTGGCTCCCAAACGAAATTTGCGTCCTTTTTTTCCCACAAATAGAGCTTTCTTTTGGTGGTATTTGATCACCTCTGCGTTTTTTATTTTTTGTACTATAAACAAAAGAAGAGCATCCAGTTTGAAAAAAAAAACACAATATTTTTTACTTTTTGCTATAATAAATATCCATTTTTTTTTATTATTAAAATTTTCCTCAGTTTAGGTCGATACATATTCTTCTACATATTTTTGGTAAAAAAAATCGCAATAAGCGTATATTGATTGGTTTGCGCAAAAGTTATAGCGTTTACAAAATAGGGGATAGATTTATAGCATTTTTTTTTTTTTTACTAGTAATGGCGGCGATCTGCGTTTTTTATTGTGACTGTGATATTGCGGCGGACACATTGGACACTTTTGACACATTTTTGGGACCATTCACATTTATACAGCGATCCCTGCTATAAAAATGCATTGATTACTGTATAAATGTGACTGGCAGGGAAGGAGTTAACACTAGGGGGCGAGGAAGGGGTTAAATGTGTTTCCTAGATGTGTTCTAACTGTGGGGGGAGGGGACTGACTGGGGGAGGTGACCGATGGTTGTCCCTATGTACAAGGGACACACCATCGGTCTCCTCTCCCTCACAGGACGTGGATCTGTGTGTTTACACACACAGATTCACTTTCCTGCTCGGTTACTGGGCAATCGCGGGTGCCGGGCGGCCATCGCGGCCGCCGGGCACGTGCATCGGGCCCCCAGCAACGCGGTGCGCCCCCTAGCTCCTTTTAGAGGCAGGACGTCATATGACGTCCTGTCAGAACGAGAGAGCCTTCCGCCCGCCATCATTTGACGGTGGGCAGTAGACAATAAATATACAATTAGCTTGTTTCAAGAAATTAGGCAGGAAAAAGTGGAAGTGTTTGAGCTTAGTGTCAATTTTTTACACTGATAGATACAAAAAATGACTATTTTGGTGGTGAAGTGGATACCACTTCCACCTAGCGAGCACTAGGGTCATTGGTTTGAATCCCAAACATGACACAACTTACAAAGAGTTTGCAAAATCTCCATCTGTCTGTGTGGGCTTCTTCTAGGTCAGTGGTCATCAACCCTGTCCTCAGGGCCCACTAACAGGCCAGATTTTATGTATTACCTTGGGGAGATGCCGACTAGAATACTGCAATCACTGAGCGGCAAATTATATAACCTGTGATGTATTTCAGTTATCTTGCAAACCTGGCCTGTTAGTGGGTCCTGAGGACAGGGTTGATGAATACTGCTCTAGGTACTTTGGCTTCCTCCCAAACTCCAAAGACATGCTGTTAGGTTAATTGGTCTGTCTAAACTGTCCCTAGTATGTGTGAATGGGAGTTAGGGACCTTAGATTGTAAGCTCCTTGAGGGCGGGGACTGATGTGAATGTATAGAATATACTGTAAGCAAAGCATTGCCTAAAATTGACATCACTATATAAGTACATGTAATAAAATACTGTAGCGCTACCCCCAGTTAAGAGAGCCGCTGGATTTTTTTGTTTCGGGCCCTGTATACAGCACCACCAACCCCCGACGATCTACTCAACCCCTGCTGGCACAGTTAGTCTAGGGAATATTACCTTGTAACGGTCTATACCTGATTATGCACAATCTGGCAGTATTGATAGGTAACTACTATCTGCAAGAATAACACTGATACAAGGGGTTAAAGTATAACTAGATTTACTTTAGTATAAAGGTCAGGATTAAACACATCACATAACATACACGCAGAGCCCTGCGGCAATAAACATATTCATAAGTGATAGTGCAGAGTGATCACCTGCCACGTGCAACTATCCTTATTTTCTTATGCGCAATATGGCGCACCCAATAAAGTTTTAACCCCCCTTGGTCAGGCCTGACTCAGATAAACCTCAGTCCCTTATGAAACAATTTCTTCACATGCAACTTGAACGGTGGTGCACTTTCAGGAAACAATATTTGTAATCCAAGGGTAATTCACAAATGAGAACACTTCACCGGAGACTATGCAACTCAGTTCCCCCGCTAGTCTCCGGTGGGTTAGTAAATGTAAAAGAAAAAGGGACAAGGCATTCACTAGACCCAACAGAGTACAGCTAATGTAGTGAGCAAGTGCTCGCTCACCCCTCCGGACGCGATCCCAGTCCGGGCATCCATCTTCTGTGTATCCGCACACAGTGTTCTCCAACGGCCGGGTCTCCGGTCCAACTGATGTCAACAACTTGAACAGAAACAGGTGCCACCCAGGCTCCGCGGTGGGGTGGAAGGCTCTTTGGAAGGTACGCAAGGCCCCGGCTTCAGGCCTTTCACAGCAGCGGATCCGCACAGGGAGTCCTATTGCTTGCAGCGCGGTGTCCAAAGAGGCCGAGCTTAGCCTCGCCCCCTTCTTTTATAGCCCCACCCATGAGTCTCTGCGGTGGCTAAATGCACCCTGGGTGCCGAACGGAGTTCTGGGTAACGTAGTCCAGGGGCCTTAAAGGAGACCCCGCTACAATACTTATACATACTATAAATTTTACAAAATATTAAAGTGTATCTAAACTCAAAAACAAAAACATAATACCAAGGCCTTCCTTGTCCCATGTAGTGTACATAAACAAAGGAAGACACGTTTGTAGCTCAGTCTGGGTGGCAGTCATTGCCCCTCCATAGATATAATGTAGGGGTGAAAGTAACTGCTCAGGGACAGGAATTTGTTACTGGCAGGATTACCAAATGAAAATAATGGAAGAAAAATATCCCGAAATAAGAAAAGTAATAAAGCCAACACAAGTCTGGGTTTGACACATGAATGTGAACTGTATTCTTTAACAGCTTAACGACCGCCCACCGCATATTTTCTGCGGCAGGGCGGCCGCTCTGCCCCAGATCACATACCTAGTACGTGATCTGACGCCTCTAGGTCTGGGGCACACATGTTGCTGGTGACCCGCTCCCGCTGTGATCACACACAATGGGAGCCCAGCAGTGGGTACCACGGACTCAATGTCTGCCAGCACTTGCCGATTGTTTACTACACAAGCATGAATGGCGATCTGCCTATGTAAACAAGGCAGACTGTCGTTCTGTCAGTAGGGAAGACATTGATCCTGTGGTTCTGCTAAGCCCTTAGTAGAAGCACCTCCCACACAGTGAGTAAGCACTTGCTAGGAACACACTTAACCCATTGATCGCCCCTGATGTTAACCCCTTCCCTGCCAGTGTCATTAGTACAGTGACATATTTTTAGCACTGATCACTGTATTAGTGTCACTAATCCCCCAAAAAGTGTTGAAAGTGTCAGTTAGGTGTCAGATTTCCCCACTACAATATCGCAGTCCCGCTATAAGTCGCTGATCGCTGCCATTACTAGTAAAAAAATAAAAATATCCCATAGCTTATAGACGCTAAAACTTTTGCGCAAACCAATCAATATACACTTATTGGGATTTTTTTACCAAAAATATGTAGCAGAATACATATTGGCCTAAATTGATGAAGACATTTAGATTTATTTTTTATTGGATGTTTTAAAGCAGAAAGTAAAAAATATAGATTTTTTTTCTAAATTCTTGGTCTCTTTTTGTTTATAGCGCAAAAAATAAAAACTGCAGAGGTGATCAAATACCACCAAAAGAAAGCTCTATTTGAGGGAAAAAGAGGAAATACATTTTATTTGGGTACAGCGTTGCACGACTATACAAGTAGTCAGTAGCTAAAGTAACTATTAAAGTCCTGAAATAAACGAGTTGAACATAGAGTTCTAGGGGGTGCGCCCCTGTCAAATCTGAGTCTCTGAAACAAATGCTGCAAAGGGAGCGAGGCTGCTTCATGCGTGGGCTGGGGGACCCAATTACTATGGGAAAAGGAAGGCAAAAAATGAAGAGAAGTGCCAGACAAATCCTAGTGCAGCATTATTTTATTTGATTAAAATACAAATTGTTGACAGTATAAGGTGCACTTACATAGTGCTAGTGAGGGTAGGTGCGTTCCAGAACCAGCATCACAGAAGAGCCGCCTGGTGTCCCTGTGGAAGAGTCCACCAGCGCTGTGTGTCAGATAGATGGAACCACATGGCGGTGCCATATCGCAAAAAAATGGCCTAGTCATGAAGGGGAGTAACTCTTGCGGAGCTGAAGTAGTTAGATTGCATTAAGACATGTTATTAGTGATAGGCAAATTTCATTGGGTTCGATTAGCAAGTGGTTTTGGTGAACACATCCAAAAGTCCACAAATTGCAAACTTTTTTGCAAACCCCACTAAAGTCAAAGGAAGGCAGATATTGAAAATAAATATTCCCCATTTTCAAGGCTAATGTGCAAGGAATTGTAAAACAAAGGGCATGAGGTGCTGGACACGTCCTACTCCCTAAGGAATGTGTATCAATACAAAAAATTCCAGGAAAACAATGACCTTGCACCAGTGATCTTCTCTCCAACAGACTCTTGTTGCAACTGACAGATCCCTGGCTTGCAGCTGCAACTGTAAACAAAGAGGTGGGGATTCTGAATGATTTAGGGCAGGGGTCTCCAGACTTTCTAAACAAAGGGCCAGTATACTGTCCTTCAGATTTAAGGGGGGCCAGACTGTGCGCATTGGGAGTAGAAAAGGTCCCGATGTCAGTGGGAATAAAAAATGCCCCATCATTAGTGTCAGTGGGAATATTGTGCCCCATCATTGGTGTCCGTGAAAGGAATAGCTCCCCATTGTTGGTGTAATTGAGCCCCATTGTTAGTGTCATTGGGAAAAATTGTGCCCCATTTTTGGTGTCATTGAGAGGAATTCTGCTTCTTAAAGTGGAGCTCCACCCTATTTCAATACATTAGCTTAATCAAATAGCAGACTCGAATGTAGTAAAAAACTGAAGTTTTTTATTTTTTTGTGACAGTGCCTTTGTTATCTGCATCTGTCACTCTGCTTCCTGTCTCTATCTTCTGTGGGTAGTCTGCGGGTAGTGCGTCATTTCCTTTGCCTGCAATGTCTCCTGGGAACTTTTGTCATTGCTCCCAGGAGTGATTGCCGAGGCTTGCAGCGAGTTATCGTGTGATTTCCTAAAGCTGAAGTGACGCAACAACAAAGTGTGGAGAAAGCGGTGAATGCTGGGAGATGAGCATTCACCGCAACAAGGAAATGAGTGCTTGTGGGCTTCTCATGCCCACAAGCAAAATGGAAACCGCGTTACAATGAGAATAAAAGTTAGAATTAAAGACTAAATCAGACAGCGGATGACTTAAAACAGCAGAACAGTAAGTACTCTTTTAATAAGCCATAAATAATTTAATGAGAAAAAATAAATAAACACATGGCCACGGGAGATCTGCATTAATTTGTGTCAGTAGGGGGAATCATGCCCCGTTGTTGGTATTAGTGGATAAAAATAGTGCTCCAAGGGCCAGATAAAAGCAAGCAAAGGGCCCCATCTGGCCCCCGGGCCACAGTTTGGAGACCCCCTGACTAAACTAGATTTTTCATTAGCGCTGCAAAGCCAGACTTGTGTATTTGACATCCTGCTTAATACTGGCCAAATAAAGTTTTTAAAAATTTTAAGCCCTGGTTCACACTGGTGCGATTTGACATGCGATTTGACATGTCAAATTGGCAAAATTTGCCGCAAATTGCGGGCAATGGCACCGTCCTATTTGGTGTGACGCCGCATCTGCGGCGCTGCACCGATTACAAAAAGTAGTTTCTGTACTAATTTTTGCGATTTCAGTCGCGATTTACATTGACATCTGTTTCAGATGTCTTTATAATCGCGGCTGAAATCGGGACTGCCAGCAGGAGTGAACTCGCAGGCTTCACTCCCGCAGCCCCAGTGTGAACGTGGGCTTAAAGATATTTAAACCCAAGAAGAAAAAAAAAAAAACATTTATCGTATTTATCGCCGTATAACAGGCACAGGCGTATAACACCAACCCTAACTTTAAGTGGGAAGTTTCAGGAAAAAAACTTTCCACAGGCCCCTGCGTATAACACGCAGGCACAGTTTACCCTCTATCTTCAGGGTAAAAAAGTGAGTGTTATACGCCAATAAATACAGTATATATTGTTTACCATTCCTTAACTGCAGGGCTCCTTTTTTCAGGCTATGTACATTTACTGTAAGTACAATTGATCCTGCTGGAAATCTAGTGAGTTTGTAATTTTCTATGCACCGACCTGAAGTTTCAACCGAAAAAGTCTTCCCAAATCTCTCCCATGACTTATGGGACACCTCACCCCTATGCTATGACTATAGCTACAGTACAGTAAAACAGGTGAAAATAAAGAAAATATATAGCCTGAAATAAAGAAAATGAAAGCAGCTACTGAATCTAGAGATTGGTAATCTGCAGTATGTTACATTTTTGTCCCTGGATTTAGATACATTTTAACTAGAAAAGAGCCTTAAACATTTTGCGGTGCACCTTATTTACAGTGTACTAAATTCCATGAGGCTGGAGGACGAAAGGTACACAGAAAAAAAACAGACACTTACAATGTCAGTTGTTGATTTATGATGCAAATCCATTTGGTGTTAAAATGTAACTGAGATTTAAATAAATTGTGCAGCTTCTTTATTTTCCAATAAGTAAGATTAAAAATGTTATTTTAGGATTTTGTTGTATACAGGTACGCCTCACTTAATGACCAGGTTTTGCTTCAACGACCAGGTCGTTAAATGAATTGGTTGTTAAACGAGGAGTCATAAGAAATCATTATTTTAAGCTAAGTCAATTCTTAAAAAAGTGATTATAAGCAAGATGTTGCACTAGCAGCACTGATATATAGTATTTTAGACCTTCTATCAGCTAACTAGAATGTTAGCCAGGTTTATTAAATAAGAAATAGCTTTATATAAAAGAGTATACACATACAGTACGGTATATCCCAGGAGAGCATTCAATGACACTGTAGAGGGAAAACTAGGCCCATTTGTGTTTCATGAGTAATGATTTGATAAAAATAAACCTTGTTTCATCAGTATATTATTTTCATTCAAATGGAGCTCAACTTCAGGAAAAAAATTGGATATATCAAAAGGCATTTTATTTTTTTTGGATAGAGTCTGGGGTGGTTAGGACCCCAGTATTTTTTTTTTTTTTGGCGCTCATGTTTTTTAAGGGAGATTTCCCTAACTTCCTGTCTCAGGGAGTAAGAGGCAGTGAGGTATTAGCCCCTCTTATGCCTTGTACACACGGTCGGAATTTCCGATGAATAAAGTCCGGCTGACTTTTTTTATCGGATATTCAGACCGTGTGTGTGCCCCATCGGACTTAATACCGAGGAATTCATTATGAGTTTAGATAGAGAACATGTTCTCTTTTACTCCAATGGAATTCTGCTTTTGGCAGGACAATAGTCCGACCGTGTGTAAGGGGCATAAGTTAGTCAACACCAAAACAGGCTTCCACATTGAAAACTTCCTGTCACGTACCTGACTGTAGGCTGAAGTGACGAGGGGGCTCCCCTTGAGGCTGAGTGCAGAGCACCCCTGAAGGTGGTGACAGAGGGTGCTATGCCCAAAGATGCTTGGGTTGCCTGAAGGTGAAGCTGCCCAATGGTTTCAGATGTGAGAACACCCAAGAGTAGAGAAGTAATAAAAGTAGATGATTCTCTGGAGGTGCTGGTGGATCTTGACAGATGGGTAAAGCAGGAAGTAAGGTCAGAAGACGGGCTCAAGGTCAAACCACAGGAAAACAGTCAGAAGCAGAGGCAGAAGTGTGGTCGATATCAAGCTAGGGTCAAACACAGGGGGGTTATTTACTAGAGGCAAATCCACTTTGCACTACAAGTGCAAACTACAAGTGCAAAGTGCACTGAAAGTGCCCTTGGAAGTGCAGTCGCTGTAGATCCGAGGGGGACATGCAACGAAAATAAAAAACAGCATTTTAGCTTGCACATGATTGGATAATAAAATCAGCAGAGCTTCCCCTCATTTCAGATCTACCCCTCAGATTTACAGCGACTGCACTTTCAAGTGCACTTTCAGTGCAATTTCAAGTGCACTTTGCGCTTGTAGTTTGCACTTGTAGTGAAAAGTGGATTTGCTTTTCGTAAATAACCCCCATAGTTTATTTTTTATTTTTTCCAAAAGATTTTATTAAATTTTTGCAGGTATACAGGAAATACAAAAAGCTGTGACACAGGCGTACCTCAATGACATCAAAAACATCCAAGATCAAATATACAGAGACTGAAAATTGCAGATTATACACTAGTAAGGCATCATATTATCTATAAATGCAATCAGTGAGCTGTAGGCGGGATGCCGACACTGCAGAATCTATCTACAAAATAGTGTTAGTGGATAGGTCAGTCGAAGTTAGAGATGTGGGGTATAAAATGGTGTGCACAGGAGCGACATGAAGAATGTTTGGGTCAGAATCTAGTAAGTAGCTCAGATCGTACCAGCAACGACCAGCCGCAGACCCACTCGCCCCAACGGGGACTAGCTGCGAGTGGGTGGGGGCCAGAGGGTGGTGTTAACGTGCGCTCTACTTGAGTGGTACCTCGGGGGTAAGATCCTTAGTAAGGTGTATGGCTGCCTACTCAAAGTGGGAACTGGACTCCAGTGACCAAGTGAGAGTGGAAGAGCGTTCAATCAAGCTGAAGACTAAACGGTTCAGTGACATCATTTGGAGTTGAATTAATTGCGGTAAACCGGGGGGGTGGGGGAGGGGAAGAAGGGAGTGATGGGGCTATTGAGGGGACAACATGAGTGGGAAGGGTGTTCAAGTGTGTGTGGAAGATCCATGAGAGGGTGAGGCGTTGGCCTCCTTTTCTCTAAAGTGTAACCAGCAGGCCCAGATTTCATTGAATTTGGTTGGGCTATCATGTGCTTGGTGTATGAGACTTTCCATGTTACCCGTTTTGTCGACCCGTTGGAACCATTCGGAGATCGAGGGGGGTGTAGTGCTCCTCCAGTGAGTTGGCACACACAGGTTGGCAGCATTGATGAGGTGCAAAGTGAGAGATTTTTTGTATGTGGAGAGGGGCACAGAGGTGTGATGCAGTAGGAACTGAGCGGGGGTGAAAGCTGGCGTATAAGTGGTGATCAGTGAGACTAGGCGGTGAACTTTGGTCCAAAATGGTTTAACCCCCATAGTTTATAAGGCATTGGGGGTTATTTACTAAAGGCAAATCAAAAAAAAAATGACATGGGGGTCCTCCCAAAATCCATACCAGACCCTTATCTGAGCATGCAACATAGCAGGCCAAAGCACCTTGTCCCCATGTTGATGGGGACAAGGGCCTCTTCCTCACAACCCTTGCCCAGTGGTTGTGGGGGTCTGCAGGTGGGGGCTTATCGGAATCTGGAAGCCCCCTTTAACAAGGGGACCCCCAGATCCCCCCTTTGTGAATAGGTACATTGTACCCCTGCTCATTTTACCCAAAAAAGTGTCAAAAAAGAAAAAATTACAAGAGACGTTTTTTGACATTTCCTTTATTAAAAATAAATAAAATGAACTTTGCCTCAATGAGAGGCATCCCGCTGACTGCAGCCTTTTCGCAATGACAGCTGTTATATAGCTAAGTCCAGGCCACCCGGTGATGTAAACGGGTGATCCTGCCCCCCTCTGACGTTATGTGACATGACGTCAGAAGGGGGTGGGGTCACGTGCTTATATCACGGATGGCCCCACCCTCAGCTATATAAGAGCTGTCACTGCAAAAAGGCTGCAGTCGTGGGACACCTCCCATCGAGGCAGAGCTTTTATTTTTTTCTTGGGTCATCGACGCTGTGATCCAAGATGGATTTACATTGCGGGACTTATTTTGTTCTTTTTTTAATAAAGGAATTGTCAAAAACTGTCTCCTGTAATTTTTTCTTTTTTGACACTTTTTTGGGTGAATGTGTAGGGGTTGTACCCTATACCCATTCACATAGGGGAGGTGGGATCTGGGGGTCCCCTTGTTAAAGGGGGCTTCCAGATTCCGATAAGCCCCCCGCTCGCAGACCCCCACAACCACTGGGATAGGGTTGTGGGGAAGAGGCCCTTGTCCCCATCAACAATGGGGAGAAGGTGTTTTGGGGGAACCCCAAAGCACCCTCCCAATGTTGAGGGCATGTGGCCTGGTATGATTCAGGAGGGGGGGTGCTTTCCTGCGGCCTGCCAGGTTGCATGCTCGGATAAGGGTCTGGTATAGACTTTGGGGGGACCCCACGCCATTTTTTTTAAAAAATTGGCGCGGGGTTCCCCATAAAATCCCTAGTTTCTGTTAAATAATTTAGCAAACCTAATAGAAGAAGAAAAAAAAAAGTTCTTCATAAATTTACGCTAAAATGTATTCTGCTACATTTCTTTTGATAAAACTAACCCAAATCAGTGCATATTATTTTGTCTGTAGGAAAATTACAGAGTCCACAAAATATGGTTTCGGGCAAGGTCCATAAAGACATGGATGAGCGAGATTGGGGTTGAGGAACTTTACTGGCCTGCACAGAGTCCCAACCTCAACACCTTTGGGATGAATTAGAAATGCGCTTCTGGAAGAATGATCAAACATTCCCATAGACACACTCCTAAACCTTGTGGGCAGTCTTCCCAGAAGAGTTGAAGCTGTTATAGCTGCAAAGGGTGGGCCAACACAATATTGAACCCTACGGACTAAGACTGGGATGCCATTAAAGTTCATGTACGTGTAAAGGCAGGTGTCCCAATACTTTTAGTAATATAGCGTATTTGGACTGTTGGATGGATACAGACAACTTTTGAAGTTATTATTTACCACTAAGAGGAGTCACAAACTAAAAAAGACAGAAATTTAAAAAAGAACAACGTTTTTTTTTTGTTTCTGTTATAAAATTTTCCTTCACTGATGGGCACTGATGAGGCTGCACTAATGGGCACTGATGAGGCAGCACTGATGGGCACTGATGAGGAGGCACTGATATGTAGAATTGATGGGCACTGATAGGCGGAACTTGTATGCAGCAATGATGGGCGCCGATTGGCTACACTGCACTGATGGGAACTGATAGGCGAAACTGATGGGCACTAATAGGTTGCACTGATAGACGACACTGATGGGCACTGATAGGTGGCACTGATGGGCACTGATAGATGGCACTGGATAGGCAGCACTGATCAATGGCACTGGATAGGCAACACTGATGAGGAGCTACTGACAGGCATTACTGATTGGCATCTGAAGGGCACTGACAGGCATTACAGATAGGGCAATTATTGACACATTTATAGGTACTGATTGGCATTGTTATGGGCACGGATTGGCACTTTGATGGGACTTACCTTAATTGTAAGCTGCCTAAGCATTGCAGTTATCTGATTTTGGAAGCTAAGCATGGTTGGGCCTGGTGAGTACTTGGATTGGAGACCACCTTACTGTCAGGTCTGGGCTCAGTCCTTCCTTCTTAAAACAGGCCGCTCAGCTGTTGGTTAATTGCCAGCTATAATCTTTCCACAGTGACTCACCTGGTGATGATATCCTGCTCGTCAGTCCTGCTGGCTACTTAAGCTGTTTAGTGCAGATCCTCTCTGCCTTCGCCTTGGTTAACATATCAAGAGACTCTCTCCTGTGTTCCTGGTAAGACTTGCTTGGCTGATGTCCCTTTTGGTTCCTGATCCTGCTTGCTGTTCCACTACTCTGATTTTCCGGTTTCCTGATTTCCTGGCCTGTTCTGAAGTACGCTGATCCCTGGCTCCCTGATGTCCTGGCTTGTCTGACTATCCATTCTGCTTACCGAACTCTGGCTATGTTTTTACCATGTTTGCTCTGTTTACCTTTTACCATTATTATTATTAAACAGTGTGATCTTTACTGCACTTCTGTCTCAGTCTGATTCATGGTTCCTGACACTTACCTTGCTTGCTGTTGCATAAATATTCACTTTTTCCCTAGCGCTGACTATCCTTCTGAGTTTATATATGAATATTGATCAATTCTGATGTACTGATGGACTATCTAATTTCTTGAGGCCCAAATATGTCAGGACAGTACAGATATCCCCCGAATGACCCCTTTTTGGAAAGTAGACAGTCCAAGGTAGGAGGCAAGGCGAGTTTTTTGATGTTGGAATTTTTTGTCATAATTTTTTTGGAAAATTAAGAAATTAAAACAAAATGTTAACAACTTTTTTTTTTTTATTCTGTCACCAGTGCAGTACAGTGTCATCATATGGTCGTGATCAGGGACACTGACTGGTGACAGTTCAAAAAAATAATATATATATTTTTTTTTATTAAATTTTTTTAACACACTGTGACCAGAGCAATATCATGTTACCATAGTAAAATTTTACTACTCTGGGAAGGTGATAAGGATTTTTTTTGCACATTATGATT
Source organism: Rana muscosa (assembly GCA_029206835.1). Lineage (NCBI taxonomy): Eukaryota > Metazoa > Chordata > Amphibia > Anura > Ranidae > Rana > Rana muscosa. The sequence continues at coordinate 359,122,184 of CM055118.1, read as the reverse complement.
GTTTATAACAATGAATTTAATTGCTATAAGTAAGCATTTTACCTAATGAAATTGATTTGTTCAGTTTGTTTTGTTGTGATTAGCTATGATCAGGGATGAGCCGAACACCCCCCTGTTCGGTTCGCACCAGAACCTGCGAACAGACAAAATGTTTGTGTAAACTTTAGAACCCTATTAAATACAATGGACTCGAACATTCAAAATCTAAAGTGTTAATTATAAAGGCTAATATGCAAGTTATTGTCCTAAAAAGTGTTTGGGGACCCGGGTCCTGCCCCAGGGGACATGTATCAATGCAAAAAGAAGTTTTAAAAACGGCCGTTTTTTTGGGAGCAGTGATTTTAATAATGCTTAAAATGAAAAAATAAAAGTGAAATATTCCTTTAAATTTCGTACCTGGGGGGTGTGTATGATATGCATGTAAAGTGGCGCATGTTTCCCGTACTTAGAACTGTCCCTGCACAAAATGTCATTTTTGAAAGAAAAAAATGCATTTAAAACTGACTCGCGGCTATTAATGAATTGTCGGCTCCCGGCAATACATACAAAAGTCATTGATAAAAAAAAAAAAAAAAGCGTGGGTGTTCCCCAGAATTCAATTACCAGGCCCTTCAGGTCTGGAATGGATATTAAGGGGAACCCTGCCGCAAATTTAAAAAAAAATTGACGTGGGGTTCCCCCAAATATCCATTCCAGGCCCTTCAGATCTGGCATGGATTTTAAGGGGAACTCCACCCCAAATTTAAAAAAAAAATGGCGTGGAGTCCCCCTAAAAATCCATACCAGACCCCTTATCCGAGCACGCAACCTGGCCGGCCGCAGGGGAAAAGGGGGGGACGAGAGAGCGGCCCCCCCTCCCTCCTGAACCGTACCAGGCCACATGCCCTCAACATGGGGAGGATGTCCCCATGTTGATGGGGACAAGGGCCTCATCCCCACAACCCTTGCCCGGTGGTTGTGGGGGTCTGCGGGCGGGGGGCTTATCGGAATCTGGAAGACCCCTTTAACAAAGGGGACCCCCAGATCCCGGCCCCCCCTATGTGAATTGGTAAGGGGTACATTGTACCCCTACCATTTCACGAAGAAAGCGTAAAAAAATGTTTAAAAAAACACACAAACACCTTGAAAAAGTCCTTTATTTAAAAAAAAAAAAAAAACATTCCAGCGGTGAAATCCAGTGTCCCGCGGCGATCCCGATGTCCAGCGCTGTCCTTCATTGGTTGTGCCTGAGCGGACCTGATGGGGAACTCCCTCTCAGTATTTTAAATGTATAGACCCGCCCCTTCTAAAGTTCCCCATCAGGTCCGCTCAGCGGACCAGATGCGGAACATGAGAAGGGGCGGGTCTATACATGTATTACCAAAGTGAGAGCAGTCCCCCATCAGGTCCGCCCCCTCGGTATGTCAGACCCGCCTACGTCATTGGCTTGAGTGGGGAACTTCCTTCACTATGTAAATTTAAATTACACAGTGAAGGAAGTTCCTCGCTCAAGCCAATGATGTAGGCCGGTCCGACATACCGAGGGAGCGGACCTGATGGGGAACTTTAGAAGGGGCGGGTCTATACATTTAAAATACTGAGAGGGAGTTCCCCATCAGGTCCGCTCAGGCACAACCAATGAAGGACAGCGCTGGACATCGGGATCGCCGCGGGACACTGGATTTCACCGCTGGAATGTTTTTTTTTTTTTTTAATAAAGGACTTTTTCAAGGTGTTTGTGTGTTTTTTTAAACATTTTTTTACGCTTTCTTCGTGAAATGGTAGGGGTACAACGTACCCCTTACCAATTCACATAGGGGGGGGCCGGGATCTGGGGGTCCCCTTTGTTAAAGGGGTCTTCCAGATTCCGATAAGCCCCCCACCCGCAGACCCCCACAACCACCGGGCAAGGGTTGTGGGGATGAGGCCCTTGTCCCCATCAACATGGGGACATCCTCCCCATGTTGAGGGCATGTGGCTTGGTACGGTTCAGGAGGGAGGGGGGGCCGCTCTCTCGTCCCCCCCTTTTCCCCTGCGGCCGGCCAGGTTGCGTGCTCGGATAAGGGGTCTGGTATGGATTTTTAGGGGGACTCCACGCCATTTTTTTTTTAAATTTGGGGTGGAGTTCCCCTTAAAATCCATGCCAGATCTGAAGGGCCTGGAATGGATATTTGGGGGAACCCCACGTCAATTTTTTTTTAATTTGAGGCGGGGTTCCCCTTAATATCCATTCCAGACCTGAAGGGCCTGGTAATTGAATTCTGGGGAACCCCCACGCTTTTTTTTTTTTTTTTTTATCAATGACTTTTGTATGTATTGCCGGGAGCCGACAATTCATTAATAGCCGCGAGTCAGTTTTAAAAGACTTTTTTTCTTTCAAAAATGACATTTTTTGCAGGGACAGTTCTAAGCACGGGAAACATGCGCCACTTCACATGCATATCATACACACCCCCCAGGTACGAAATTTAAAGGAATATTTCACTTTTATTTTTTCATTTTAAGCATTATTAAAATCACTGCTCCCGAAAAAACGGCCGTTTTTAAAACTTATTTTTGCATTGATACATGTCCCCTGGGGCAGGACCCCGGTCCCCAAACACTTTTTAGGACAATAACTTGCATATTAGCCTTTATAATTAACACTTTAGATTACTCCCATAGATTTTTCAATTTGCCGCGAACACCCCAATTTGTTCGCTGTTCGGCGAACGGGCGAACAGGCAATGTTCGAGTCGAACATGAGTTCGACTCGAACTCCAAGCTCATCCCTAGCTATGATTGGCCAGAGCTAATCACATGGTACATATGGGCTGTGATTGGCCCTGTTGGTACCATGTGATCACTGTGACCATTTACAGCAAGCAACACAATTATACACAATAGATGGCATAAAAGGAAGACATCCATTGTTTACAATTGTCATGTGATCTGGGATCGGGCCACAGTGCAGCCCTGCGGCCTCATGTGAGGTTCAATCCATCAGAACCTCATATGACGTCCACCTGGAATGAAGAAAGGCCCGCCCGGCCTATAGAAATATGACTATTTTGTCATCATATATGGAGATTTCCTTTCATTTGCTGTCCTGAAAGCATAACAAGTGTTTTGAGTGACAACCAAAAATTCTGGATTATCTTATCCCTTTCTGTCCCGATGACAATAGTCACCAGAAAAAGTAGAGAGTGAACCTACCCAGTGGTGGACAGACAGCAATAACAAAAACCTGACAGGTGTTTCAACTCTTTCTACCATATTCAAAACTAAAAGTTTTGAATTTGGATTCACTGTAAGAGAAATTGATATTCCAGCTGGGGACCATATCTTAATGTGTACCTAAAGCAAAAAGTGTTTGGGGATATAGTATATAGGGATTAAAATGCCTATTAAATTTTACAGCTGTCAGGGGCTCAATTAGAGAGATTTTCCTTTACTTCTGTCCAGCGGACAACCTTTTCACCAGACAGGAAGGGAAATGAACTCTTCAACTGCAATACAAAAAGAAGTAACTATATTTCTTTTTGTTACGTAGGATAATGCTAGAGCACCCCGTCAGCTTCCTATTGTTGTGTGTTTTCCTTTTTTGAATTTATCTTATTAAATGTCTGGTAGGGCTTGATCACCAAAATAAGTAGTGAGAGGCAGTATCTATAACAGAGACACAAATAGAGGTAAAACCTGACAGAGGTTTTCACCCTTCCAAAAAAAAAAAAAAAAACGTTATGTCTGGACATTCTACTAAAGTTTTATATATTTAAACTTTATCAGTAAAATATCATCAAAGCTGCAGCATGTTAATATAATTTCAAAGGTCTTTCTAAATACTAAAAAGCGGAAGCTGTCTTTACAGGTATACACACTGATCCTGCCATCAAGGCAGGGAACTTTAAGGCCGGGTTCACACTACTGCAAATTGGATGCGGTTTTCCCGCATCCAATTCGCATGTCAGGAGATTGTGACCGCCTCTCTATAGAGTAGGTGCACACATCTTCGGAGCAGCTCTGGTGCCAATTGCACAGGGATCCTGTGCATCTTCTGGTCCATTTCAGGTCCAAATTCAGCCAAACATTTGGGCTAGAATCAGACCTGAAACGATGAACGGGGATGCACCGGACCCCTGATGTAAGCCGATCCATGCTGCAGTGTGAACCCAGCCTTAGATTTGCATTTGTAGTCAGATGAAGGAAATTTTCAAACAAGTTCAATAGCTTTGGCAAGGTGGCCCCAATACGGCAAGGCTTTCTTTGATGGACAACCAACCGTAGCTCCAACCATAGAAATACAGTAAAAAGGACCAGACCAAAACCAAATGAAAGTGTCCAAGATCATTTTAATTGTTGATAAAAAATCATACAAAAAAATTGCAAAGAATTTTGTGTCAAACATCACTCCTTAATCAGGACTTAGCATATGATAAAACTTGGATGACTCAACAGATCAATTTTAAAATCAGTACTGAACTCTTTACGTGGTGTAAAAACTTGACAGCAGTAGCTAAACAGCAATTATTTTTGCCTGTCTCCCAGTTGTTCTGATTGTCACACTGTCATTTGGGCTTTAGATGGAGGTTACAAGTGGCTAATTCAGCACACATTAGGCATGCATGAGCCACTGTTTTCACCATCAGAACCTGTACTGAGAAATGGCATGCAACTATTAATGGAGTGCAAGTAGACAGGAAAATTGCACGAACAAGAGGTTAAAACATACATTTCAATAACAATTGTTTATGATACACTTTGCATTAGCCAACTACATGTCATTCAGTTAGAGTTAACATCCACTATAAATATCAATTACGAATTCTTCAGTTAGCATAAAGTATGGGCCATAGATTTACTCTCTGGTTTGCAGATCTACAGGATCATTTAAAATGGAAGAGCAATTAATAGTATGGTAAAGTGTTTTCCATATCTAAATAAATAAATGCAATTTCCACTCCAAGAAGAGAACTTGAATATAACTTTCTTGTATAAATGTGTAACTTATGTCATATATGTTTTACCCAAGACTAAATAGTAACCTTTTTCTAATTACAATATTTCTCAAAGCTTCCTTAATGTCTTTATTCCTCAACAGTATCTTGGTGATAATCTGTGGCCAACCTTCATTAGGAAGCATGTAAAATATAGACACCACTGTCAGGTGGGAGCTGCAAATGGAATTGGATTTGAGTCTTCCTGAAAAGGAGGAGATAATGAGACCATGCGATACCAACCGCAGGAGGTCGGCCGACCTCAGGCGGTTGGTATCGCATGGTCTCATTATCAGTTCTTATGTGAGTATTCTCAGTTATGGCCGTCTATCTGTTTATTATTATCCTAATATCCCTCCTCCCCCAGTTGGTAGTTACATCATACTATAATGGCAATTTTTATCCCCCCTTTTAGTATATTGATGTACTTGCTCCTGATGAGTGGATAGAAGTCCATGAAACATGGTCAAGCTTATTTTGATGCATCCACTTCATATTTATGATTCTAGATGGTTTATTGCTCTTTCAACCCTGATATAATGTCAATGTCTACTCCATTTGGGGGACTGTGATGTGCAATATTTATTTTCTGTGTCATGTTGGTTATAATTCACAATATGTATGCTGTTATTTTGTATTTCATATGCCAATGTGCTATTGTGCATTTATATGGGTTGATCCATGCCCTATATTTGGTTTAATATTAAATATAATTTTTTATAATCATATATGGAATTGTCTGGCTCTACCCCACGCACCTCATTCAAAGTCCCACCCTCCCCCCTTCTTTTTTGCATAGCAATTAGGGATGAAGGCGCAAAATCCCCCATTGCATTCTCATTTAAAGTCCCCCATAGCCCCATTTTTCTGTATATGAAACTACAATCACAAGGAATGGTAAGACTATAACATGGATGTCTAACAATATGCTTTCAATTTGAACTATGGATGCATCTGAACAGGAAAGTCGCACCAGAGCATTTATATCACAAAAGAAATGGTCAACTGTATTTGACCCGCAGAATTGTAACTGACATATGCTAAGTGTTAACATTAAAACCAAAGAGCAGCCCCAAAGCCAAGATACAAAAATCTATTTGCAGCAAAGGCATTATTCATAATGGAGGCATAATGCAGCAGAGTGCAGGCGGCGAGATGTCAGTCATAGGACATTACAGTTAATAGAAAACATTCAGTTACTATTGATAAACAAGAGAAATAAAATTGGTTGATGCAGCCTGAAAAAGATATGGTAGTCTGCTCATGTAAAACAATGTTTAGCATGATATCTGTTGTCAGCATGATGTCAGTTACAGAGAGTTGGGAAAGAAAGAGGTACATGGGAGAATGGAGGGTCTTTGCTACAGAACACCAGCACGATGATTAGGAGGTTTCCACAGATTGTCACAATGTATATAATAAGTAGTAAGGCGCGAATAGCGCAAATGGAGCTGAAAACCAGCAAATTTCACCACCCCAACAACCACAGGCCCTCAGCCTATCGGACTTGCAGGCCAATTTGCTGGCAATGTCGATGGACATCAAGGCATCCTTCTCAGCAGCCATCAATGAAATCCGTGCTGACATACAAGGGATTGCAGCAAGAACAGGAGCAGTGGAGCAGGCCACAGTGCGCCAAGCTGAGGCAATAAGACAGGTACAAAAAAATGCGGACTTGCACCTACACCACATTGTGGAAATGCACCGCCATATAGAAGATTTAGATAACAGAGGGAGGCGCCATAACATACGGATTAGAGGGGTCCCTGAAATGTCTGACCAAACCCCAATTGAACACACAGCAACAGCCATATTCAATGACATTTTAGATAGACCACCAGATTCTCCGATAGAATTTGAGAGGATTCACAGGACCCTCAGACCCAGGGGAATAGAGAATGACCCCCCCAGAGACATAATTTGCTGTCTAGTAAACTTCCCTTTAAAGGAAGCAATTCTTAAAAAAGCTAGAGAAAAGAACAGACTGATATTCAACGGAAATGAAATCAAACTGTATCAAGATCTCTCGAGCATCACGTTGCAGCAGCGCAGGGCCTTACGTCCAATCACAGACCAATTGCGTACTAGGGGAATCCCATATAGATGGAAATTCCCATTTTGCCTCTCTGCCACTTGGAGAGGGCACAATGCTTTACTCCGCACGCCTGAGGACCTCCGATCTTTCTGCGAAACTCTAGATATCCCTATGACAGAGGTCCCAGAATGGTACAACTCTTTTATGCTTAACGAATCTTGGATCTCAGTTTCAAACAACTACACTCCAAGAACCCAAAGAAATAGAGACCGCCGACGGAGATCACCATCACCACACCACAGCAAGAGAGAGTACTTCCAAGGAAGCCCTGGTATCTCACCACCCAGACGAAGAGATCGCATGGACCGCCGAGATCAAACGGACACCTGAAGATCACACACCCAAAGAGGAAAAAGGGAAAGAAAAAGAAAAAGAAAAAAAAAAAAAAAAAGAGAATACCATCCACCTACTGAAGGGAAAAGGAGCGTGGTAAAACCAGTTTAGGGAACCTTCACTCGGCCGATACATTGAGAAACTATGAGTAGCCGGAACTGCATGTTACCCTCCCCTATTTTTCAATGTCTTTTTGGTTCGCTTGTTTCTTTTTCTGTTTTTCTTCTTCTAGTTCAGGCTTGTTATACTTCCAAATCAAGACACACTGACTAAGAGCCCCGAAGCTATTACATGACTTTGGGGAAAAAAATCGGAACTAAAGAGTGTGCTGATTCCGCCCGAGTGAGTGGGACGCCTGTAAGTATTACACACAAACACTCTGAATTCACGCAATCTGTGAAAATATTAGTCACCCGGGCTGATCTCGTACTCTTGATTCCCTAAGGATATGGCAGTCTTCTGCACCTGATCATTTAAGTCACGCAAAAACTATTCTATGCTTAGGGCTTTGCGATCAATAGTTCCTTGATTACCCCAGACGGTATATAAAAATGTATTCTCAATAACCAGCAGAAAAAAAACACTTTAGATTATCCTATAACCCATATTCTGATACGACAGAGTAGGCTCCACCGCGATTTATCGGACAATGTCATTCCTTAATGGTGAAGCAGTTCTTATACCCACGTAACAAAACGCTAAAAATTTATATAGGTTTTCTTTTACCCTTTTTTTCTGCTATAGGGTTGATAACGGTTAAGATGATATTAAAGTAAATATTTGATTATTATTAATCATTGTAATGATAAGGTAGAATGGCGATTCTCAGCATCCAGACTCCAGACTTAAACACGCAGGTTAATATACCCCAGTGAAAGTCTCTCACTTTCTTAGACCAGATATGATTGTCCTCTCCTTCTGTTAAGAGTTATTACCAGAATCAAGGAGAGTGTGTACGATATATATAGAAATATTGTCGCTTATATCCTCACTGGACGTATTTCCCTGCGTGTGCCGAAGATTGTGGTGATAGCTCGAAAATGAGAATTAATAGACCTGGTTTGAATCAGAATATCCATCTTCTAGTTATGGTTTATACTTGTTTCTAGGCAGTTAATATTTCAATGTACTGATAAATAGATAACTTAGAGCACTGTTATACACAGGCCCCATCTAGTGGTCAAAACATAAAAATACATTAGTAATGTCTCCCATATCATTTCTATTCTACATTAATTGCTTTATGACGTACAGTCTAACTTCCTTTCATATGCTACAGTTTTAGATTGTACTGAATTGTATGATACTAAGGCTCACCGACTCAAATCTATTACAAAAAGATCTACACCCTCCCCCAGACCCATTACTCCATATCAACATCCTGAAATACTAAAATAACTTGTTCAGCTAGCTTCACCGGGTTGATAGGTGACAAAAAGAGTAAAAAAGTAAAGAAAGGATCCTCAACTAGACAGAAATTTTAAAGAAATAAGAGACTTCTGACTTGTTTTGTCTAGTTTTCTACAATAGCCTAAAATAAATATTTAGTGAGTATAAGAATCCATCTGATTCTGATTAGACCTCGTTCCCACACAAGGGGCAAAACTAATTTGCCCTTTGAACCAACCGGATTTCCCTACTTTGAGGGTAGACTAGCAGGCCTTTATCTATCACCGGAAAACTTTCCTCCCTATATCCCCGTCCCCCCCCTTTTTTTTTTTTTTTTTTTTTTATCTCTCTCTCTCTAAAAATCACCTTTAAAGATGTCCAACAATAAACAACAAACTACTCCATTATCAATTAAATTATTATCAGTAAATGCCAAAGGACTTAATATACCTGAAAAAAGAACAACATTTCTTAATGAATTCCATAAACATAAAGCTAACATCATTTGTATCCAAGAGACTCATTTTAAATCTGACAAAATTCCTAAAATACAAAATAAAAGATACCCAACAGTATTCCATGCCACAAACCCTGGAGGGAAAACAAAAGGAGTCTCAATTTTAATCTCCAAACAGACCTCGTTTCAGATTCTAAACACCTTATCGGACCCTGAAGGAAGATATCTCTTCCTAAAAGGGAAAATAGGCCAGTATCCCGTAACAATAGCAAACATATATGCCCCTAATTCGAAGCAAGTAATCTTCTTTCGCAAAATAAAGGACCTATTAACGACCTTTGCATCAGGTATCCTTATATTGGGTGGGGACTTCAATGTCCCGCTCAACCCCATCATAGACACCTCAAGTGGAGCCTCGAGCCTTCCATACAGAGCACTCAAACAAATCAAACTTCAATTGCAAGAACTGACGCTACACGACACCTGGAGAACTCTTAATCCTCAAACTAAAGACTATACGTTCTTCTCGAGTCTTCATCAAAAATACTTGAGAATTGACTACTTTTTTATATCACAGCCCGATCTAACCCTTCTAACAAATTCAACAATAGAACCCTTAATTATATCTGATCATAACCCAATTACCATGACGCTGACATTCCCAGAGAAAAACACTGTTACCAAAACATGGAGACTCAACACGACCGTTCTAAAAGACCCTATTGACGTACTAGAGTTCAGGGACGCATTAAAAGACTACTTTTTGAGAAATGAAAACGAAGAGACCACATCACTTACGCAATGGGAGGCACACAAATGCGTCATCAGAGGGGAATTTATTAAAAGATTAGCCAAAATTAAGAAAGAACAACAATCTAAAATAAAGACATTAATTGAACACATTCACAAACTGGAAATAGCTCACAAACGAACTCTTGCGGTCTCAGCATTCGAGGATCTAACAAAAAACAGAAAATTGCTCTCGGAGGAGTTAAACATGAAAACCAAAAGACAATACATATTGAGGCACAAGATTTATTATGAACAAGGAAATAAAAGCGGAAAACTGCTTGCAAAAGCGGTCCAGAGCAAAAAAGTCAATGCAACTATTCACCAAATAAGTGACAAACAAGGCAAATTACAGTCCTCGAATGAGGAGATCGCAAAGCAGTTTGAAATTTATTACCAATCCTTATATAGCATTCCATCCAATCCCAAATGCCCGCATGATTCAGACAAAAGAGCAAAGCTCATTCAGGAGTTCCTAGGGAAATATAGCTCACCCCAAGTTCCAATGAATATAGCAAAAGAACTAGAAGAACCGATCTCAAGCCTAGAATTTGACAAAGCATTAAAAGAAATGAAATTAGGGAAAGCCCCTGGCCCAGATGGTCTACCCTTACAATATTACAAAACTTTCACTGACATACTAAAACCAAGATTCTTGAAAACATTTAGGTCACTACACTCTGATAAACGACCCCCTAAACAATTGCTAGAAGCCCATATCACTGTAATACCCAAGGAGGGAAAAGATACTACTCAGGTTACAAATTACAGACCAATCTCTTTAATTAACGTAGACATGAAGATCTATGCCAAAATCCTAGCAAATAGATTACTTCCCTTATTGACCTCCCTGATAGCCCTCGATCAAGTGGGATTCATACCAGGCAGAGAGGGACGAGACAATACAATTAAAGCGCTGAACATTAATCATTGGCTAACAACAAAAAGGAAACAAGGTTTTTTTTTGTCCCTAGATGCCGAAAAGGCGTTCGACAGAGTGGCCTGGGATTTCATAGACGCGGTACTGGAACATATAGGCATTCTGCCAATGATGAGATCTTACATCAAAGCACTGTATTCTAATCCAACAGCTCGAGTGTGTGTCAATGGTCATCTGTCGAACGCCTTCAATTTACGAAACGGCACAAGACAGGGATGCCCCTTGTCCCCATTATTATTTGTTCTAACTCTAGAACCACTATTAAACAGGATCAGAGATAACAATGATATCAGGGGGATTGAGATTCACAGCAAAACATACAAAATTGCAGCGTTCGCAGATGATATGCTTCTTTTTCTCTCGGAAACTCATATAACACTGGCAAATCTCTTGAAAGACCTAGAACATTTCCAATTACTCTCAAATTTAAAAATCAACCATTCCAAATCTAACGCCCTAAATGTCACGCTACCCACAAGCTCAGTAGAACTATGCAAAAAAACTTCCCATTTACTTGGGCAAATCAAAACATCACATACCTAGGAATTGAAATCCCCTCTAACCTAAACAATTTATACCAATTAAATTACACCCCCATACTAAAATAAGCACATGCAGACCTGAAGAGGTGGAATTGTTTAAATATATCCTGGTTTGGGAGGGCCTCACTGATAAAGATGACAATTCTACCCAAATTCCTGTATGTCATGCAAACAATTCCCATTAAATTGCCATCATCTTTCTTCTCATTCTTTCGTAAGGCATGTCCCCTCTTTGTCTGGAGGGACAAACCTCCCAGAATAAAATTCACTAGATTAAATCTACCCAAAAACAGGGGGGGAATTGCTCTACCCGATTTCTAAAAGTACCATCAAGCAACACTTCTAACACGAATAGTGGATTGTAACATACACCAAAAAGTTAAAGATTGGGTCACTCTGGAACACATCCAGTTCCCACAAGAATTAAAGTCCCTATCTTGGATCCACCCCAAATTTTACTCAAAACACATAGAATCACATCCTCTTATAGCTCCCACTCTTGGGACATTTCACAACACTTTTAAAACGGTGAATCCATCGCCGTGGCTGAGCCCACTCACGCCACTAAGAAATAATCCAGACTTCCCCCCTGGTCTAGAAAAAAACTTTTTATCACACTGTTGGCCTCACAAAGAAATATTGGTCAAACATTTCCTAAAAGACGGAAAAATTCTATCCAGGGATGATCTAAATAAAGTCATCAAACCATTCTCAATCACACAATGGACATACAACCAAATAAGACACTTCCTGACTAAACGAGACATGACTCAATTCTGGACAAGACCTCTTACAACATTAGAAGACCTTTGTACAAAAAAATCCCCCCACAGACATATCATTTCAACCATTTATAACTCGCTCTTTGAGGGACTGACGGATTTCTCCATGTGTCGTGTCAAAAATGGGAAAGTGATCTAGGTATCACTCTGACGAAAGAAAACTGGGAAAAAATATTCATGTACGCACATAAAGGGTCACTAAATGTAGCCACCCAGGAGAGTGGTTTTAAAATTCTCACCAGGTGGTACAGAACTCCCAATATCATACACAAATTTTATCCCCAAAGCTCTGACAAGTGTTGGAGATGCGAACAAGAGGAGGGCTCGATGCTCCATATTTGGTGGTCCTGCCCCTTAATTCAAAGCTTCTGGAAATTGGTACATGAAACCATTATCTCAATCACGTCAGAACACCTATTATTTGGCCCTGCGCAATACTTGTTGCATTTTAATTCCATTCCCAGAAAAGTTTACCTGAAGTCATTACCTATGCTTATGATTAATGCTGCACGTCACTGTATCCCCTGTCATTGGCGATCTAACAAGATTCCGACGAAAATAGAATGGTTTCGGAGAATAAACAATATAGAACAAATTGAAGAACTCATTAGTATCTCTCAAGAAAATATTATTAAATTCTCGACAACCTGGCACGATTGGATTGCTTTCAAAAACTCTCAGGCATACAAACAAGTAATGGAGTAGAAACTGTATTCTTTCCTAAGGAGCTTAACCCATATATGTCTTTAAAGGAAAATCCTATACTGGAGAAATCCTAACTCACTGTTCAGCTGTCCCTACCCCCCCTTTTTTTTCCTCCTTCTCTGCTCCCCCCCCCCTCCCCAGAGAGGTGGAGAGGGGAAAAAGGAAAGATAATTATTGAATAGACAAATAAAATGTGCCTTATTGACTAGAATATTCTTCTAGAACAAAGCAGGAAAATCAACTGGTGTAATATGTTGACTACTAACACTCATGGATACCTATAGATGTAACTGTATGTGAACCATATGTTTTTACAAGACATGATTTGTCCTATTTTCCTATGTTAAGAATTTTTGATGTTCATATGTGTAAAATGATATCTTATGTTATCATATCTCACTCAATAAAAACTTATGAAACAAAAAAAATAAAAAATAAGTAGTAAGTAGTAAGATAAAGAGAGTTAAGCCCCATACACACGGTCAGACTTCCATCGGACTTTTCCCTGGATTTTTGTCCGAACGTAGTTGGCCGGGCACACCCATAGCATACACACCACAGGACTTTTCTGCAAACTTTCCCCAAACTTTTTGCAATATCACGTGGTTTTTCTGCTCTTTTCTGCTGTTTACCGCCACCCTTTGGTCAACTTCTGCTATTGTTGGTTTATTTTAACATTAGTTGTTTTGTCCATCGGACAAAAGTCCTATGGTTTTCTGTACACACGGTAGGACTTTGCTCCATCAGACTTTTGTTGGGCAAAAATTTGTCCGTTTGCAGTCCCAACTTTTGTCCGATGAAAACACAAAAAAAAAAAAAAGTTTGTCCGATGGAGCGTACACACGGTCGGATTGTTGGTCCAACTTGCTCAAAATGAAGTTTGTTGGCCAAAAGTCCTACCGTGTGTATGGGGCTTAAGATTAAAAATATCCATATTGTGGAATCCCAAAAATAAAATTGTAGTCACGGTTCTCTTATACATTATCTATATATTATTGAGTATACTTTGAAATATTCATGTATTATACAATATAAACTGGGTAGAATATTCTTGTATTTACTTTATCTTAATACCTTTTTAAGAAGGAAGAAAATTGGAGATTGTTTATACTGTATATACTGTGAATATATTGTTTTTTCTTTATTTATTTATTTATCTATCTATCTATCTATAAATATAGCACATCATAAAGCTAGTAATTTACTCTCTGGGTATTTCTTGCCTCAACTATTGCAACAACTCATTGGCTTATCTTTATATAGACTATCCCATTTTGGTCCATCATAAATGCTGCTTCCACTTCACCCAATGTTCAATGTCTTCTACCACTCTCTGCCAATCCCTCCACAGGCTTCCACTTACCAAAAATTTAAAATACTAACAAAGTCATCCACATTCCTGTCCCCAGATAAATTATTAACCTCATCTCAAAATTTCAACCAAAGAATCCTCTCCACTCCTTTCCAAAACCTCCTGCTCTCTAGCTGGCTTGTTACCTCCTCCCATGCTCACCTCCAGGACATATTCGTAGCCCCCAACATCCTCTGAAACTCTTCACCCCAACCTGTCTGACTATCTCTCACTCCAGGGGTAGGCAACCTTGGCTTTCCAGCTGTGGTGAAACTACAAGTTCCATGAGACATGGCAAGACCCTGACAATCACAGGCATGACTCCTAGAGGCAGAGGCATGATGGGATTTGTAGTTTCACCACAGCTGGAGTGCCGAGGTTACCTACCCCTGTCTTACTCTATCCACTTTTAACCCCTTAGTGCTGGCTCCTCCTGACCCTTTAAGAGGTTTTAGATGCAAGGAGGCAGAGGTGGGCATTTCGGTCATGTGACTGCTGTGATTGGCTGTCATAGTGGTCACATGATTACAAAGTTCCCAATCACAAGGAGCTTTGCGATACCCATGGGTAACTGTGCTGGGAGCAAGCATTGTTTACATTTTGGAACGCATATATGTGGCCTCTCAGCTATAAAGCCCACCCACCAAGAGGCTGCATATATGCATACAGCCAGCTTGAAGAGGTTAAGCAATCCCTGAAAACCAATCTCTGCGAAGAGGCCTATCCTGTTTCTAACTAATACAGATACAGAATATTTTAATAATTCCAAGGGAAGTTGGGAAATTGTTACAACACAGACACACTTAAAGCGGAGTTCCACTCAAAAAAGTAACTTCCGCTTTAAGTGAAGGTGACCCCCTGACATGTCACATTTGGCATGTAATTTTTTTGGGGGGGAGCAGATACCCTCTTTTTAGAGGCATCCAGCTCCCACTTTCTCCCGGGGCTCCGTGGTGCCGAAAGGAAGATAACCTCTCCCCCTCCCTCCCTGCAATCTTCTGGGACACCTCACGGGTCCCAGAAGATTGGCCGGCCATTCACAGAGTGCAGCGCGGCCCGCACATGCGCAGTGCGTGCCCAGCTGTGAAGCCACAGCCGGGCGCCCACAGTAAGAATGCTAGTGCCTTGGAGAGGAGGGGGAGGGAGGAGCGGGGCTTCATACGCCCACACCGCTGGACCATGGGACAGGTTGAGTGTCTGATTATTAAGAGTCAGCAGCTACACTTTTTGTAGCTGCTGACTTTTATTTATTTTTTCGGCGGAACTCCGCTTTAACAAAGACAACACAAGATCACAAGATGCAAAAACACAACAAAATTAACAATAATAGCCTTATAAAATGTACTTTTATTTCTTTCATCAGCTTTTCCCCCCACAGGTATTACCTTTTGTATGCCTTGATCATTCCTTTTAGATTGTAAGCTCTAACAAGCTGGGCCATCTGATCCTTCCTATATTAAATTGTTTTGTAAATATAGTGTCTCCCTCCATTTTGTAAAGTGCTATGCAGACTGTTGGCACTATATAAATCCTAAATAATAATAATATATTAATTTTATAAATGGATATTTTTTAACAATTATTATGATATTAAAAAATAAAAGAAAACACTTAACAAGAAGTCAAAGTATAAAAAACAATATGAACTATTTTTGAATTAGCTTGTAAGGAATTTGGATATTGAATGAAAAACTGCAGAACTGAAGGAGATTTGTAATTGTAACTCTGAGATAATAGTTTTTCAAATCTACAAATTAAAAATATTTAACACTAGAATCGGTTAAAACACCTGAGTGCAGAGCCAAATAATGCCATGGCAGTACTCTACGCAGCATTCTTCTGGAACTCCAAGTTTGAAAACAGATCTTTCATGCCCTGGGTTAATGGGAAGTGAGTATATTAATGTTCAGTGGTGTTCATCTGGAAAGGGGAGTAGTGGTGGATCAGTAGTACAGTACGCAAGGGAGTCTGTAGGGGGGTTGTGCCAAAAGGAGGGTGCATATAGAAGAGCTCATTTTTTTTTTTTTTGCTCTGAGAATCCATTTTTTCTGTTTATGTCCAAGCTGGTCTTGGGCTTTAAGGGCAAACACACATACTTCAAAATCAGTATTGGTATAAAGGTGTTTGAGTTAAAAAGGATCTTGGCAAAATAGATGCATTGGTGCAGCGCTAAAAATAAGTAAATTAACTTAATATAATAATACAATTAATAGAAAAACAAATGTACTAATGCACTCTTTCTTGTAAGTGAATTATTGTAAAGTTCATCAGTAAAGTGTCCATGATTCCAATCTGCTTTTATATTTATTCATATGCTTAAATTAATAAAGTGTATCTTTTAACCACTTGCAGACCAGCTCAGGTATATTTACTGCGGCAGGTTGGCTCTCCTGCGGGAACCAACGTACCTTTACGTCGGCCCGTGCAAGGAGAATAGCGGGTGCGTGTGCCCGCTGCGAGAGCGTGCCAGTCCCGCGGACTGGATGTCTGCCGGCGACCCACGATCATTGTGCACAGAGGCAGAACGGGAAACTGCCTATGTAATCAAAGTGATTCCCCGTTCTGCCTAATAACATGTCAGAGATCTTCTGTTCCCCGTGATCGAGAACAGCGATCTTTGTCTTGTGCCAGTGAGCCCATTTCCCCTACAGTTAGAACACACCCAGGAAACACATGTAACCCCCTTGATCGCCCCCTATTGTTAACCCCTTCCTTGCCAGTGCCATTTTTACTATGATCAGTGCATTTTATAGCACCGATCAATGTAATAATGTCACTAGTCCCCCAAAAAGTGTATTTTGGGGTCAGATTTGTCCGCTGCAATGTCGCAGTCCCGCTAAAAAAACACAGATCGCCGCCATTACCAGTAAAAACAATCAAAAAAACAAAAAAATTAAATCTATCCCATAGTTTGTAGACGCAATAACTTTTGCGCCAACCAATCAATATATGCCTATTGAGATTTTTTTTTTACCAAAAATATGTAGAAGAATATATATCAGCCTAAACTGATGAATAAATTAGTTTTTTTATATATTTCGGATATGGTCTTTTTTTGTTTATAGCACAAAAAATAAAAACCGCAGAGGTGATCAAAGATCACCAAAGGAAAGCTCTATTTGTGGGTAAAAAATATGTTAATTTTGTTTGGGTACAACATTGCACGACTGCACAATTGCCAGTTAAAGCGACGCAGTGCCATTTCGCAAAAAAAATGGCCTGGTCATTAAGTGGGCAAATCCTTCTGAGGCTGAAGAGGTTAAACGTTAAAGTGCTTCCAACATGCTTCCCAATAAAGTGCTATTTTTCAACCAGTGCCTCACTCCAATCCTAGTAGTGCTCATGCATCAGAATCCTTTCACCTCACACTATTAAAGTTACACTCATCAAATCTAGTGCAACTCCTTTGAAATCAGAAGGTCTCAAGCGTTATTATTAAGTCTCCAAAGGCTCCTCCATACAATACTCTCTAGCCTCGTACACACGACCGAGTTTCTCGTCCAAAACCAGCAAGAAAAGTGCCGCAAGAGCTTTTTTCTCGAGAAAACCGTTCGTGTGTATGGTTTTACGACGAGAAAACTGCCGTCTATTTTCTCGTCAGGATTCAAGATTTCCTCGTCGTGTTTAGCGTCGGCCTGTTTTGTGACGAGAAAATGGTTCGTGTGTATGCTTTTACGACTCTTCCAAAAGCGCGTATGCTCAGAAGCAAGTATGAGACGGGAGCGCATCTTCTGCTAAATCAAGCCTTCGTAATGGAGATAGCACATTCGTCACGCTCTAAATTATTGCATCGTTTAAATTTTGTGCATTGAAATCTTCTTTAGAATGTTACATTAATCAAAACGAATGAACTTCTTTTGCTGCTGATATTCACACAGAGTTATGACTATATTTTTTTTACCTTTTTCATGCTGCTCTTCAGAAGATATATGTGTATTATATTGTGCAAGATCTTCTGAATATTTTACTGTTTTATATTTATCAAACAGATGTTAATAGTAATTTGCCAATGTTTTGATAGTGATCTCCCATTGAATATTTTAATATATTTTTGGTAAATTTTACACCCTCTATTTTAAAAAATATATTTTAATTCTTTTTTGGGGGTTGTTATCTGTCCCTTTTTTTGGCTGTCAAATGTATCTGCTTACTCCAAAGCTAAATTAAAAAATTGTAAAAATAAACATAGTCAAGTATGAACTTAAACAAAAATAACATTTATTCATGTTTGAAACAAAATAAAGAGAAGGCAGCGCTGGAGAACCTGCTGCCATTTGTGCATCCCAGGGACCCCAGACCACACATCAACCCTGTGTGGACACTAAAATTGGGAGCTTGAGAAGGCCAACAGTTCTGAGCACAATCTGATCCTGGCCTCCCATAGGTCAGGAACAGCAGCAGGTGATATATATGTCCCAAGTGTGTGGTACTACAACAGGCTGCCTTCTGTCCGACCACAATGAAGCAAGGCCATTACTTCCTCGTCTTCTTGGCAGCCTTCCCTGCAGCCTTCCCTGAAGCCTTCCCTGCAGCCTTCCTTCTTCGTGTGGCTGGAGGCTGGGCCACTGGAGGGGTACTCCTGTCAGGAGGAGGAGGAGGTGGAGGAGAAGGGGGTGGCGCAGAAGAAGAAGGAGGAGGTGGAGGAGAAGGGGATGGGGCAAAAGAACAAGGTGGAGGTGGAGGAGGAGGTGGAGGAGAAGGGGGTAGAGCAGAAGAACAAGGTGGAGGTGGAGGAGAAGGGGGTGGGGCAGAAGAACAAGGTGGAGGAGAAGGGGGTGGGGCAGAAGAACAAGGTGGAGGTGGAGGAGGAGGTTGAGGTTGTGAGAGTTGTGCCACCTCACAAATTGCGGTATTGGGGGTAATTTTCTCCATCACCCCCTTGTTCAGCAAGGTGATGAGCAGGGGCTCGCATAGGAGGCGTTGCTCCATGCTCATCACCTTGAACTTTGCCTCCACTAGGCCGGCAATGGCCTCTTCAGGGGATGTGGGCTCCTTGAGGGTGGCATGGGCCTCTCTAATAAGGGCCATTGCTGCCTCACTGGTGGTCCTGTCCCTCCTGCTTCTTTTGGGAAGTCGGATGGGAGGCACCTGTGATGTTGTGCTTCTCCTTTGGCCGGCCACCTCCTGCCTGCCACTGGGCCCTGCCACCTCCTGCCTGCCACTGGGCCCTGCCACCTCCTGGCTGCCACTGGGCCCTGCCACCTCCTGGCTGCCACTGGGCCCTGCCTCCTCCTGCCTGACAGTTTCATGACCCTCCTCCTGGCTGATTTCATCCTGTGTATGAAAAAGGGACATCGTTTAATTTTTTGTTTTATTGTTTTCATCTAACTTTCAGCTCACGTTTGAAGCAATTAGAATGTAAAATCAGATTTTTTTTTAACAATTTACAACTACATCAGATTGACTATTTTGCACCCAATTTAGGCCAGACTAATGTCTAGAGATCTTGATTTTACATGTGGAACACAAAATAGTTTATGTTTGTCATCTTGACATATTTGTCAAACATTAGGTTTATCACAATACATTTTCTATACATACTATACCTGGCTCCAGATGGCCAAATCAGGTTCATCCAGGATGGCTGCCTCCTCTTGCTCCAGAGAAGGCTCAGGTTGGCTGCAGGGAAGTCTGGGGGGAAGAGTGGACAGTGATGGCCTTGCCTCAATGTGGTCATCCAGAAAGGACATCCTGCTGTAGTACCACAAATTCGGGACATAAACATCATCTGCTGCTGCTCCTGACCTCTGAGAAGCCAGGACCTTAGAGCGTTCAGTCCTGTATGTGCCTCTCAAGCTCCCAATTTTAGTGTCCACCTGTTTTGCTGTGGCTGTGGGCACCTTGGTCTGCACAAATGGGAGCAGGCTCTCCAGCGCTGCTTTTCGTACCCCTTTTTTTTATGGATGGGGTTTTTGGTCTCCCACAGAGTGGGCAGCTCCCTTACCCGGTCTATAAATTCCGCCAGGAATTTTTTGTCGCTAATAAAGACATTCATATTGTCTCTGCAAGTTAAAAAAAAAATTAACTAATGTGAGGCACACAGTCTAACCTCCATTAAAATCTTATTCACTATATATATCCTCCAACATTCTCAAGACAGTATAGGCCAACAATTGTTCAAAGTCACAAAATCACATACCTTCATTCGCATGTCCGTCACTTGAACTCCTCTCTCCGCACACCAAACGTAGTATAGTCACATGTGTGTTTGCTATATATACACCATGCATGCGTGAAACTACGCACACGTCGCTCCGCACACGTCGCCCGCCCATGACGTTCTAACTAACATCTTTTCCCCGCCCCTTCTCTTTCGGCGCGCAGACAGATATGGCGGATTTACAGCAGGTGTCTGATAATTCCTCAAATAACGAGGAGGAGACAAGCCCGGAGACTGAGGAAACGTCACGATCAAGGAGGAGATTCAAGGCATCTAATATGTCTTATGCGGAGATGGCGGAGATGGTGGACATATTGCTAAAGTCGGATTATGACGCAAAGCATGGGCCGTATAGCAAACCAAATAGAAGGAAGGCCAAAATCATGAAGAAAATCGTGAAGAGTCTGAAGAAGAATTTTGGGATGAAACGCTCAAATGAGCAGCTCAGAAAGAGGTGGTCAGACCTCAAACTGAGGGAGCCGGAGCAGTTAAGGAGCATTAAGAGAATGCTAGCAAAAAGTAAGTAAATTTTTCACTTTTATGCTATTAATTTATTTCTCAACTTCCATGTTGCTCCATTTTTTTTTATTTCCTATTGTACTCCCTTCCAAAATGTCATAGTTTGAACTTGGTTTGGCACAGTAATCGTTCGTTACAGATACATCGTTCGGCCACTCTCCTCTTTTTTGGGTTATTTTTCAGCCTCAAATGTAATTAGACATCTGCCGGATTTCTTTAAATTGTTGGCTAGATGATGTGTTTGTAAAGAGAATGAAATGCAAACTTTAATCAGTGTAAAGGAGAGGACACTCAGCAGCTGCTTCCACATCTGTACTTTTGAGCACTATAGTGTGGGCCACTAAAACCGCCTTTTTGGGTGTCCCACACAGGTGCATCAATGAATTTTTGTGCTGCCTCCATGTCTGAAAATTGACAGCCAAAGGTGAATACTAAACCAATTCTTGGACATATATAATGCATTCATGTTTAAATTCCGCACAAACACACACTTGTACCCCACTTTCAAGCAATTTAGGCTGTTTTCATTTTTCATAGAGAATTTCAGTGTGATAACTAGACCTTTGGTTTGCTTCTCATAGGGGAGAAAAGACTGGGAGGAGAACACTCCAGGGAGCACATGAAACCCATAGCTTCGAAACAACCTCAACCTCACAAAGACCCACAACCTGAGGGTGTTGAGGAGGTTGAAGAGGTGGAGGAAGGAGAAGTGCAGGAAGGAGAGGTGGATGACGTGGTGGAACTGGTCACCACAACAGGTCAGTATCTGTCACCACAGCTTCAGGTAAGAGATGTAGGCCTGCAGAGTTATAATACCTTTTGTATTTTGTTTTTAGGGGATGTAAATGTTGTGGTGAAGGATAGTACACGTTTCTCTGCTGACAGTGTCCTCCGAATCATACAGCAAGTGATGGAATGTAGCACAGAACTGGACAGAATTAAACAAAGAATTCATGTGATGGATCAAACATTTAAAGACATTCTCGATGTTTTGGGGAGAATTGAATAAGGCATCAAAACCCCAATTTTTGTTTAATGATTGTTCTTCCCCCTTTTTATTATCTTTTTGACAATCAAACCAGCCAAAAATTGAATATGCAAAGGGGTTGCAACCACAAAACACGTCCATTGATCACCCCCGATGGCAGATGGCACATGTTGCCAATAGGGATCAAGAGTCTCAAATCCCTATTGGAAATGACTTCAAAATGTGTGCATATTCAATTTTTGGCTGGGCAAGGGGTGGCAAGACCCCATATTAGGACGGGCACATAGAGACATAGTTTGTGTACGTGAATGCCACATATTGCTCAGAGGTATCCAATGTTGTACTTTTTGCAATGCAACTGATGGTTTTCTATTTTCATAATAAAAAAATTGCCGGTTTGTGGCCAGCCAAAATCCCCAAAAAAATAATATTACCATGTGTGTGAATGTGCACAGAGTAAAATGTTTGAACACAAACAACGTGTAGCTTCTTTTTCAAATACGCTCTAACCTTATTTTTTTTTTTTTTGTGGGGTTACATAGTGAAATGGTTGGTATTTACTAAAGGAAAATACACTTGGCACTACAAATGCACTAAGACAAACTAGGAGACATGAAAAAACAAAAGTTAAAAGATTATATCAGATTTTTATTGAGTTTGTTCTCCATGCATCTTTACACATGGCCTGGCATAGGAATTGCCCCCCTACCCGTGAAATATTCCAGATACTTTTCACGAACCTCACGGGCATTTTGGGGGGGCAAGCCAGGACGGGCAGATTTGAGGCCCGGCAGCCGATTGCCAGAGGAAAGTCCTGCCTCCGGCAATACTGAGGCCATATAAGAAGTTGATTTTCTGCTGAGAAAGTTATGGAGCACACAGCAGCATAAAACGACATAGTTTATTTTGTAGTCCGGCAAGTGGATGAGAGTCATAAAAAGGCGGAACCGGCTGGCCTTTATCCCGAAGGCATTT
Source organism: Rana muscosa (assembly GCA_029206835.1). NCBI lineage: Eukaryota > Metazoa > Chordata > Amphibia > Anura > Ranidae > Rana > Rana muscosa. The sequence continues at coordinate 359,099,204 of CM055118.1, read as the reverse complement.
TCAACGACTCTTCGTGCCCTGGCCAGCCGGTAGTTGAACACCCTCTTCTCTGGGGTCAGGGTCCTCTGTGGAAATGGCCTCATGAGGTGCGGTCCAAGTCCGAAGGCTTCATCAGCCAAAAAAACAAAGGGGAGTCCTTCAACATTCCCTGCATCCGGTGGCAATGTAAGGTCGTCACTCTGGAGACGGAGGGCAAACTCCGTCTGGATGAAGGATCCCCCATCGGACATCCGGCCATTCTTCCCTACATCAACATAGAGGAATTCATATCGTGCTGACACCACCGCCATCAGCACAATGCTATGAAACCCCTTGTAGTTAAAGTAGTAGGACCCAGAACGGGGTGGCGGCACAATGCGGACGTGCTTCCCATCTATGGCACCACCGCAGTTGGGGAAGTCCCACCACGTGGCAAACTCCGATGCCACAGTCTGCCATTCCTGAATTCCAGAATTTAAAAATAGAACATTACAAGCAGATTATAAGAAAATACATTAGAGGCCAACATCAATAAAAATCTCAGTTTAAGGTGTTTTTAAGAAGTATAATGGAAGGCTCATGTTTCATATTTATCACCCCCTCTGATGGTCCATTCTTAAAATATTTTGGGAGGGGGGGGGTAGATGTGTTTGGCCACAGGATAGCATTGCAGTGGAGGTGCGTCCAGAGTGGGCGCTGGAGCACTGCCCCCTCTATCCTGTGCCCGTCACTCAGAACAATACATAGGTTCATGCGTTGCAGTAACCTATGTATTGTCAATGCCGCACAATATTCAGGTGGGTGGCCCCCTGTTAAGCGACCGACATATGAAGAACTGCAGCATTTATGGGGTGAAAATTGCATATCAGAAACAGGGGGGCAAATAGGCTTGCAAAATCCAGCCTGAGGGATGTAATTGGCTTGATAAAAGTAAAATTGGGGACGCAGGGGGGGGGGGCATTCCTTGGGTAAACACTGACAGGCTGCTCTGCCAATCATGTTCACTAAGTCTGTTTTACGGTTACATGATTGGCTGATGCAACATCGAGGGCAGGAAAAGACATCAAGGACAGAAGAAGGATGGCGCTGACCAGAAGAAGGTAAGTGCAGGGCTGGGGGCAAACTGGCTGCATTGGAGGGGGCAAACTGGCTGCATTGGAGGGGACAAAATGGCTGCATTGGAGGGGACAAAATGGCTGCATTGGAGGGGGCAAACTGGCTGCATTGGAGGGGACAAAATGGCTGCATTGGAGGGGACAAAATGGCTGCATTGGAGGGGACAAAATGGCTGCATTGGAGGGGGCAAACTGGCTGCATTGGAGGGGACAAAATGGCTGCATTGGAGGGGGCAAACTGGCTGCATTGGAGGGGACAAAATGGCTGCATTGGAGGGGACAAAATGGCTGCATTGGAGGGGACAAAATGGCTGCATTGGAGGGGGCAAACTGGCTGCATTGGAGGGGACAAAATGGCTGCATTGGAGGGGACAAAATGGCTGCATTGGAGGGGACAAAATGGCTGCATTGGAGGGGACAAAATGGCTGCATTGGAGGGGGCAGACTGGCTGCATTGGAGGGGACAAAATGGCTGCATTGGAGGGGACAAAATGGCTGCATTGGAGGGGACAAAATGGCTGCATTGGAGGGGGAAAACTGGCTGCATTGGAGGGGGCAAAATGGCTGCATTGGAGGGGACAAAATGGCTGCATTGGAGGGGACAAAATGGCTGCATTGGAAGGGGCAACTGGTGGCGTTTAATAGGCACAGTCGCTAAAAAGGAGGAAGTTTCGTTCCTAAAATTGGGGGTGGACCCCCAAACATTTGGAGCAACAGACGCCCCTGCTGGAAAGCTTAGTGAAGGGAAATATGCATGGAGGAGAAAAAAGGAGCATTTAAAAGCTTCCAACATGCATGGGGACAAAGGGGACATTCTCAGCATATTACAATCATGGTAATTAGGGAAGGATGAAAGAAATACAATACATTAGCATACATGAAATACATAAAATGTGATGTTAAAGGAGAAAACTTACCCTAATATAGTCCTCCTGCAGGACTTGTATAATGGCAGAACAGGTGTCTGGGATTATGAGGCCCAGAGCCTGGGGGGAGATGCCTGTCGTGAACTTCAAGTCCTGAAGACTTCTCCCTGTTGCCAGGTAACGTAAGGTGGCGATGAGCCTCTGCTCAGCACTGATGGCTTCCCGCACAACGGTGTCCTGCCTGGTAATATAGGGGGACACCAAAGCCAACAGTTCCTGAAAAACGGGGTCAGACATCCTCAGAAAATTCCTGTAGTCCTCAGGATTATTCTCGACGATCTCCCGCAGCAGAGGCATATGGCAGAATTGGTCCCGCTGGAGCAACCAATTCTTGGTCCATGAACTCCTCCTCACACCGTTCATGGACTGGTCTTGGTCCAAAACAAGCAGACCAACACCAAGTGCACGCACAGCACGAACTCGACGACGAGAACGTCCAGGCGACATGGCTAGGAAACGGTCGTCTGATCAGAACGTACAGAACAGAACGCACTTTAGAACAGCAAGGCCTATGAATAACGAACTGAAAATCAGAAACAAACGGGCAAGAACGCACTGTAAAACAGATACGACCTTCCTAGACGCCCTGAAAGACAATATACGAACCCACAAGCACAAACTGAACCTCAGAAAACGAACTGAAAAGCACGAAGACTGAAAAGCGCGAATCGTCTCTTCCCAAACTTTTACTTCACACGCGGTAACACGAGATCAGCAAAAGCAGCCCAAGGGGTGGCGCCAGGGAAATCAATCTTCCCCTTTATAGTGCCGTTGTACGTGCTGGACGTGACCGTGGAGAACAACGAGGAAATTGGGAAATGTCAGTGTGTACGCATGGAAAGCTTGACGAGAAAATCGTCAAGGTTAACAAGAATCTCGACGAAAAAAACGACGTGTTTCTAACGACAAGAAAATCGGCCATGTGTACGAGGCTTCTGGGATGGACATCCAAAAGCTCTTCCTCCACTCCTCCAGCCCTCAGCAATAACACTAGAAAAAAAAGGACCTCTGATAGTGTAATAGCACCATATTTCCATTCAAAACAAACGATTGTGCACTTACATTAAAAACAATAGAGATCAGACACTCTGTTTTCTATTGGTACCTTCACTTCCTATTCAAATAGGAATCGTAAGTGACAAAGCAAGTGTGGCTCAGCTACTGTATGTCACTTGAGGATGAGCCTTTAAAGTCTGCATAAAAGCGCAATCTCATAATAAGGGGTAACACTAAGTTTGGTGAGTGTTGCTTGTAAAGGGTGCGGTGAAAGGGGTGTGATGCACAAACACTATTTGAATTGAGGCAATGGTTGGCAGTGGCAGTGAGAGTAAGCTACAGAGAGGCATTTAGGTGTTTGTCAGGCTGATAATGGTCATTATGATTGGTTGGGACAGAAAGTTCTCATCTGGTCATTGCTAATAGTGTTGTGTGGCTTACAGCAGGTTAGAGAGGAGTGGACAGGGTGGATAAAAACCTCTCTTCAGTCATTGACGAGGATGTGCATGTGTCAGCAGCCATCATGTTAGCGACTGTAAGGGTGTCCACTGTTGTTGTGGTAATATGTAGGGTGAAGGAAAAGTGGAGAGCAGTTCCCTGGGGTCCCCCATCGGTTCTAGACTATTTCTTGTATTTGAGCATGAAGTTGGTAATTAGGGAAAGTTAGAGTAAGATAAGCAGCCCAAAATGGCAGTGCTCACAGTTTGTGCTTTGTTACCGTATATACTCGAGTATAAGCAGAGGTTTTTCAGCACATTTTTTTGTGCTGAAAATGCCCCCCTCGGCTTATACTCGAGTCACCTTTTTGCGCCTGATCTCCCGGACTTTGGGGACCTGGTGCCTTGGCACACAAGTAGCTCTTCTTCTACAAGTGTGCAAAGTTTGTTGTCCAGGGGACCTACGGACGGGGAGCACCGATTTTTCAAAGCCAGGCACCTCTTCCATAGACTCCTATGTTAAACGGTCATTTCTCTGGTGACTTTGGGGACGCAATACAGGCCAGTCGTAGGTCCCCTGGACCCGAAACTTAGCACACATGTAGCCCCATTTCTCCTCTACAAGTGTGAAAAGTTTGTTGTCTGGGGACCTACGGCCGGGAAGCACCGATTTTTCAAATCCGGGCACCCTTCTATAGACTCCCATGTTAAACGTCAGTCTAGTCATGGACACAGTGAGGCATGGGCACAGTGAGGCATGGGCACAGTGAGGCATGGACACAGTGAGGCATGCACATTGACACAGTGAGGCAAAGTGAGGCACAGTGAGGCATGCAGATGGACACCCTAGACTTATACTTGAGTCAATAAGTTTTCCCAGTTTTTTTGTAGTAAAATTAGGTGCCTCGGCTTATATTCGGGTCGGTTTATACTCAAGTATATATGGTACTCCTCCATAGCCAATCCACACCCCCAATAGGAGTCTCATCACCTTTGAATGGTATGCTTTAAAATTACACAGATATATCAATATACAATTTTGACATGACATATTTTGTCAGGGTAATTACATTTTTAAGTTTCATTCATATCCTAAGTATGGGGTCAACAAGTGTTTTTTTCATTATTTCTATTTTATGCTTTAAGAATATGCATAGAAACAGATGCTGGATGGTGGTGGGTGGAGCAGACTTGAGTGTATTTGGTACTGTGTTATTTATGGGTATACATATTAAGTCTAATTGAAAACTACTAAAATGTTGCTAGAGCTTCAACATGGTAAGGGATACTTATAGCTTAGATAACAAAACTTTTATTTGGTTAACCATGCTTCCAAATCATTACTCAATCAGGCCTGGTGAGAGTATACAAAGCATAACTCAAATAGTAGCCATTGGCTTTATCTCAGTATATCTCCCTTTTTAATAATTTGTAAAAAAGGTATCCAAAAAAGATTTAAAGGATAAGTTCACCTTTTGTAACTCTTCTCTTCTGCTTATCTCCCCTCTCCCTTTTTTCTTTTCCATTTTTTTTTGTCAACCATCCTTACTATATCTAAAATGTTTACATATTATTCACCTTTATTTATGGTTGATTACTATGTAACATTTGATACCATTGTTCATTTCTCATGCATTTATATATCACATTTCTGTATAACCCTATTTTTGTATCCCATTCTAATCTTTTCAAGATTATTTATAAAAAAAATATTGTATGTACCTAAGGTCCCTTTGCTATGACTTTTCAGCTGTGACACCTTGCAGGCTTCCTCGTCAACGCCTACCTGTGACCCACTCCCTCAATGGGTCCATATCTGCCTTCTGACAGCTCTGCCTTCTGACAGCTGACAGTTCGCAGGGCACTAATGCAATCTTGGATCCACCCTTCCCCACCTCAAATTGCTTCGGTGAAACGAGCACTCCAAACCCTATTTCACATTTAGAAATTGGACACTATCACCCAACATTCTACATCACTAAAACGTTTTATTGCCAGATTCAGTCACTTCATGGAACATTCTTTCTCTCCAGAAGAGATCTATTTTCAAATGACTCCCATCCACTATACAGACTGGTACCTGTGTGCAGACCTTGCCAATACACTGGGCAAACCTAGGATACAGGACTCCTCCAACTCCTCGACCCCCCATATCCCCTCCCCTAGGCATTCCACCTATTCTATATGATCAAGTAGTACCTTATTTAATATGTTATTTATTTCTTCATAACTGTACCAATCTTTCTACCCATTCACCTTCTTCCACTTCTTTGGTTGCCTCTTTGGTAGAATCATTGGTTAGTTGCTCTTGTTAGACCAGATACTATGCTACTAGTTCTCATATGAAAGTTTGTAGGCTCCAAGCCATGCAGTTTCTTTCTTGCTTGCTATGTCATACTATGTCTTTTACTTTGTTGCCCTTGCTGGCATACTACTCCTGATTCAAAAATGTTATATTTTTGTACGAAAATGTAATAAATATCTAAAAAAATATTTAAAATATATTATAAAATACGTAGTGAGGGGCAGTCTCAGGTTTTACCAGACAGAGGTAAAACCTGACAGAGACTTTAGCCCTTCCCCTCTCTATCCAAAAAAGGAAAAACTTTTGACTGGACATTCCACTTAAAGTTTTGAAGGTTTAAACTTAATCAATAAGGTATTTCATACATCATTCTCAATGCTAAATATCTGCAGCTTTCTGGAAGGTTATACCTGGTGAGCATGTCATCAAGGTTCTTGTTCAGGCACTTCTTATTATTGAATGCCAATTCTTTGTGCCTCCAAAACAACATTTTCAATGGGGCGCTGGGAAATTTTAGACTTGCATGTGTAGTCAAATGATGGAAAACTTGAAACAAGTTTAATAGCTCTGTTAGGATAGTGCCAATACAGCAAGGCTTCATTTAATGGCACCCAATAGTAGCTCAAACCAACCATAGAATACAGTAAGGGGACCAGACCAAAACCAGATGAAAATGTCCAAGATAATTTTAATTGTTGATAAAAAAACTTCAGATAAAAACATCCAATGCATTTTGCAGGACACATCACTTACAAGTTGAATGGACTCCCAAAAAACAGTGACTTCACAGGTCTATATTGGAACCCAGTAGTGAACTCTTTACAGGGTGTAAAAACTTGACAGCAGTTCTCTGCGCCTGTCTTCCAATTGTGATGCTGTATTCTCACCCTGTCACTTGGGTTTCAGATGGAGACTAAAAACATTAGGCATGCATGGACCACTGTTGTCACCATCAGAAAACTTGCCCTGAGAAATGGCATGCAGCCATCAATCGAGTGCAAGTAGACAGGCTAATGCAAATTGTGTCATGAACAACTGGCATTTTGTTTATGCCAGTTGTTCATGATACAATTTGCATTAGCCAACTAAATATCATTCAGTTATGCCTTGTACACACAATCGAAATTTCCGATTAAAAAAGTCTGACAGAATTTATTCATTGGATATTCCGACCGTGTGTGGGCCCCATCTGACTTTTTTCTGTCGGAGTTTAGAAATAGAACATGTTTTATTTTTTTTCAGATGGAAATTCCGATCGTCTGTGTGGAACTCCGACGGAGAAAAAAAATATGCATGCTCAGAATCAAGTCGACGCATGCTCTGAAGCATTGAACTTAATTTTTCTCGGCTCGTCGTACTGTTGTACGTCACCGCGTTCTTGACGGTCGAAATTTCCAGGCTATCTCCTCTTCTTCAGGGTCCAAGCAGAACTCTACCACTGCTTAGACCTTGAAAAAAAGAACAGAATTTGGATGTTAGAACATATAAAAAAAAAAGAATTTTGGGCAGTACTCAGTTGTTCTTGTTGCAAGTGCACTAATACGGCTACAATCACCTCAAGCACCTCAACTAGAATATCACTTTCTAGTATACTGTTGCAAAATTTATAATTTAAGTCATATGTATTTTACCCAAGACTTTAAATAGTAACTCTTTTTCTAATCATAATATTTCTCAAAGCTTCCTTAATGTCTTTATTCCTCAAACTGTATATGAAGGGATTTGAAAGGGGAGTAAACACAGTGTAAAGCATAACCAGTATCTTGGTGAGAATATGTGATTGACCTTCATTAGGAAGCACGTACATAGCAATTAGAGTTCCATAAAATATGGACACCACTGTCAGGTGAGAGCTGCAAGTGGAAAAGGATTTGCGTCTTCCTGAAAAGGAGGAGATCTTTAAAATAGTTGAAACAATGTACGTATATGAAACTACAATCACAAGGAATGGCAAGACTATAAAATGGATACCTAATACGATGCTTTCCATTTGAACAATGGATGCATCGGAACATGAAAGTCGCACTAGAGCATTTAAATCACAAAAGAAATGGTTAACAGTATTTGGCCCGCAGAATTGTAGCTGACATATGCTAAGTGTGAACATTAAAACCAAAGCGCAGCCCCAAAGCCAGGATGCAAAAATCAATTTGAAGCAAAAGGCATTATTCATAATAGAGGAGTAATGCAATGGACTGCAGATGGCAAGATATCGGTCATAGGACATCATTGTTAGTAGAAAACATTCAGTTGCTAATGACAAACAAGAGAAAAAAAATTGGGTGATGCAGCCTGAAAAAGATATGGTAGTCTGCTCATGTATTACAATATGTAGCATGTTAGGGCTGATATCTGTGGTCAGCATGATGTCGGTTAGGGAGAGCTGGGAGAGGAAGACGTACATGGGGGACTGGAGGTTCTTGCTGCAGAACACCAGCACAATGATCAAGAGGTTTCCACAGATTGTCACAATGTATATAATAAGTAGTAAGGTAAAGAGAGTAAGATTAAATCCAAGTCCATCTATATCCATGTTGTGGAATCCCAAAAATAAAATTGTGGTCAAGTTTCTCTTATACATTTCCTATATATCACTTGAGTATAGGGTACTGTGAACTAATTATGTATAATACAAATTAAACTGGGTAGATTATTCTTTGGAATACTTTATCCTAAAGCCTATATAATAGAAAGATGAAAAGGGAGACTTTTTATACAATGTATTGTATACAAATTTCATAAACTGATAAATATGAAAACAATTAATATATTATTTAAAAATAAAAAATAACACACTTAGCAAGAAATTAAAGTTGAAAAAAAAGATCTATTTTTAAATCAGCTTTTAGTAAATTAGGAGATTGAAAGAAAAAGAACATAGGAATTTGAAAATATAATATACTGTATATAATTTGAAAATATAAATCTGGAATAATAATAATAATATTTAATATACTATTCAAAAATATTTAGCACTAAAATAAAATGAAGCTATTTGGGTTTTTTTTTGCCTGATTTTAACTATAAAGACAAATAGCCTACGCTAGCTTACACTCTACTGACTTTCATCATTCAATCAAGTGTTAGCAAAGATATTATTTTTTTTAATTACCCTGGCTTGTTATTAGGTATACTTTGTAAAGTGAATTTTCTTGTCAAAGAATTTTATTGTAAGTAAAAGAAAGGCAAGTACATACATAAACAGAAGAGAATTGTCTCACATAGTGAATATGGATTAACAAACATCCAAACAAACACAGTTTCATCAGGGACGAGTAGAGACTGGGGTTCACATAGATAGATTATGAATGTGAATGTCTATGACCATAATAAACTAACAATCATAAAGGAGCAAACAATTGTCACTGATATAGTAACCAAGAAGTGAACCTATCGTAGAATGTGGATAGAAACAAGAGACAATCCCGCTAGCAGATGTAGCAGATAGAAGAAGATGTAGCACGAAAATAGATGAGGGATGAAAGAGAGAAGCATGGGTGTGGGCGTGTCTAGGATCCTAGAAGGTGCGTTGCCAGTAAGTGTCGACTTTAGAACATGCACACCCAAAGGGTCAGGCAGGGAAGAGAGAGGAACAGGTCTAGAGGAGGAGGAGAAGTCTCCCAATATGGTAGAGTGGTCCCAGTCCAGGACATGTTACAAGCGAGTAAAAGAGAGGTTTGACTACCAAGGCTGTAATAAGGAATGGTCAAAGTCAGGGGGTAAGCAGTGCTTAACCCAAGGTTGCCCAATTTTTTCAAATATCCATATTTTATCGTTTTCAATGGCTGCCATTTTAGCGTAGATAAAGGCCCTATTCATTCTATGTTTAGCTTCATCCACAACCAAAGACTGTGATTTCCACGCCTTGGCTATGGTTTGCTTGGCCTCTGTGATAAGTTGTAAGAGCAAATGGAACTGGGTACGGGAAAGCTTGGCTGGCTTAAAGTTTATGAGAGCCGTTGCCGGGTCAATGTGGACATTAGTTTCTAAGGCTTTGGAGGCCAAATCAAAAATGCTCTTCCAGAACTCTTGGGCGACAGGGCATTGCCATCAGACATGTATCTGGGTGCCAAGAGCTGAGCAACCTCAAAAACACATCCCCGTGTATGATGGAACAAATTTTGCGATCCTTGCCGGTACAAAATACCAATGTGCTAGAACCTTGTAGTTAGTTTTGATTGCCAAGACGTTAGGTGAGGAGGATTTGGTGGCTAGTCATATATTAGACCAATCTGCAATCTCAAATGTGCGCTCCAAATTGTTTACCCATTTATCGGTATAGGACAAAAGCACGTTATCTGGAACGGTGTTCAATTGCTGGTATAGGATTGAAATGAGGCCCCTAACATGTGGGTCACTCTTACAAATACGTTCAAATTGCATCATCTGACTCAGTAATGATCCAGTTCTGAGGAATGGCATTGTTTTTTATTTATGGGTAGCGGAATAGTTTGGATCTTTGGAGTCCATAGGTCTCACAGAGGGTAGGAAATGTATGTATAGAATTGTTGGAGACCAGTTTGTGGAATCTAAGTAAATTAGCGTCAGACCAGGCTGTAAATGCAGCAGGGGATTCCCAGGCTGGGTGAAATGCAGGGTTCCTAAGGAAATAAAGGAAAGGGTTATGAGGAGATTGTAGATTTTGCGAAACCCTAACTTTGTCCCATACATGTAGGGAATGTTTTGTGATGGGGTTTATAATAGACATTCTGTCTTTAGGCTGTAGCCATAACATGTTTGCCACAGATATGGGATCGCAGTCTACAGTTTCGACGGCTACCCATAGAGGTGTTTCTCGTATTGCATAGTACTTGGGTAATTGTGCAAGTTGTGCTGCATAATAGTAGGATGAAAAATGTGTGATTCCTAGATTGCCAGTAAGATTGGAGAGGTATAGGGTAGATTTGGGGATACAAGGTTTAATATTGCCCCATATGAAGGACATTACTCTGCATTCTATGAGGCATAAGAAATACAATGGTACAGGGATGGGAAGTACTCTAAAGAGGTATAACAATGTGGGTAGTATAGACACTTTTCCAGCATTGCCTCTACCCAGCCAGGATAGGGGAAGAGAGAACCATTGGGCCATGAGGCTGGTAACCTGTTTTAGTAGGGGGAGATAATTTATAGCAAAAAGATCAGACACAGAGGCAGCAAATTGTACCCCCAATATGGGAGGTGGTGTGGCACCAGGTGGTAAAGTGAATTTTCATCACATTTATTAAGCTAAGTAAAATCCCCTTGCAAAGTGAAGATTTACTTTGCAAATTGAATATGTGCCACTTATTTAGTAAATGAGCCAATAATTTTCTCTTACTAAAGTTGGTACATTGGTTAACGATATAATAATATAATATAATATGATTTATTGATTTTTTAAGAGTTACAATTTTAAATTGTCCTTTTTGTGGTAATACCTATTTATTTCATATGCAGCAGGTAAAGATTCAAGATATAATTGATGATATTATACATGATATTTATGCACTTAAAAAAAAAAAAAACATTTTCAAATATTAAATAGTCTTTTATAATTATAATACACTAAATTCTCTCTCACAAAAAATATATATATATACCGTATATACTCGAGTATAAGCCGACCCGAATATAAGCCGAGGCACCTAATTTTACCACAAAAACTGGGAAAACTTATTGACTCGAGTATAAGCCTAGGGTGTGCCTCACTTTGCCTCACTGTGTCCATGCCTCATTGTGTCCATGACTAGACTGACATTTAACATTGGAGTCTATGGAAGGGGTGCCCGGCTTTGAAAAATTAGTGCTCCCCGGCCGTAGGTTTCCCGGACAAGAAACTTTGCAAACCTGTAGAGAAAGAGTGGGGCTATATGTGTGCCAAGTATGGGGTCCAGAGAACCTACGACTGGCCGGTACCGGGTCCCCAAAGTCACCAGAGAAATTACCGTTTAACATTGGAGTCTATGGAAGGGGTGCCCGGTTTTGAAAAATCAGTGCTCCCCGACCGTAGGTCTCTCGGACAAGAAACTTTGCACACTTATAAAGGAAGAGTGTGGCTACATGTGTGTCAAGTTTGGGGTCCAGGGGACCTACGACTGGCCGGTACCGGGTCCCCAAAGTCACCAGAGAAATTACCGTTTAACATGGGAGTCTATGGAAGGGGTGCCCGGTTTTGAAAAATCGGTGCTCCCCGACCGTAGGTCTTCCGGACAAGAAACTTTGCACACTTATAGAGGAAGAGTGGGGCTACATGTGTGCCAGGTTTGGGGTCCAGAGGACCTACGGCCGGCCGGTACCGGCTCCCCAAAGTCCGGGAGATCAGGCGCAAAAAGGTGACTCGAGTATAAGCCGAGGGGGGCACTTTCAGCACAAAAAATTGTGCTTAAAAACTCGGCTTATACTCGAGTATATACGGTATATATAAAACTAAAAAAAGGCAATTGCAATGCCTTTTTTTAGGAAAATAAAGTTTCATAATAATATAACAAATAACAAAGTCGATTCAAATGCTTTCTAAACAATAATTGTATTTGTTCTAAATGGAGAAATCCTTTGTTGTTAATATAAATCTAACACAGAAAATGTAAAATATAAATATATTGATGAATATAATAATGAATACGAAAAAGAGTGAAATAGTTTGCTTTTCATAGATGAAACACATGTGAGAATATATTGCACTTACAGTACTGATTGCTAATTCTTCAATGTTTCTATAATAGGCAATTGCATCAATGGATCATCTCTCTATATATATCTGTACAGAGAAAAAAAGAGTCATTCCATTGAGAATATATTATTTGTGTTTATACCTAAACATATAATTGCTTTTAACACTATGCTCACGGAAATAATATGCAGTATAATATTGCATTTAAAGCAAACTCAGAACCCCTTCATGATGGAGGATAAAACAAATCTTTGCGCCTGAACACAAGTTTGCAACTTTGACATGTGTTAGTAAAACTGTACATATCATCACAACTACTTTGTGCATCCAGATGGATTATACCTTGTATTTCTTTTTCAGAACAAATTGGGCTTACATTTAGGGGTAAATTAATATCTCCTATTTTTTGTTTATGATAAAAGTAAAAACTGGCCCAAAATAGTAAAAAAATAAAAAAATAAATAGTATAGCCATATATTTCCTGCTATTACCATAACTTACCACCAAAGAACAACCCAAAATTAATTATCCTACTCCTGACTCTCCTAGGCAGAGAGCCTGAACAGCGATCTGCCTATGTAAACAAGGCAGATCGCCTTTCTGTCAGATAGGAAGGTATTTTTCCTGTGTTTCTGCAAAGCAGGGACTAGGATCCATATCTACCACTAGTAAAAGCACCTCCCACACTGTAATAAAACACTGGCTAGACACACAGTTAACCATTTGATCGCTCCTGATTTTAACCTCTTTCCTGCCAGTGTTATTAGTACAGTGACAAGGGCATATTTTTAGCACTGATCACTGTATTAGTGTCACTGGTCCCCAAAATGTGTCAAATGTGTCAGGGGGGCGTGTCTGGATGTGCTGCAGGGAGGATGTGTTGGAGCAGAGCTCTGCACATTCAAAGACAATCTATAGCCATCCTCGGCTCATCTTACCTTGGTGGCCCTCCAAATCACTTCTACACATCCCTGGGGCTCCTTACGTTGTGGCCCCAGTGAGAATCGAGGTGCCTGGTCAGCTGTATCCCCTACAGGCCTACGGACTGTTTCTCCCTGCCGAGGCCCTCTGCCATCTTGAGGCCACCAGGGTCTCCTACATCTCCTGAGCCGGACCGCTGCTGCCTGCGTAGCGAGCGGGTGCTTCATTCTCGCCCATCTGCCGTGGTGCCTCCGGAGGCCATACTTCAAAACCCACAGCGGGAGATAGCTGTAAGATCCAGGGAGGCCAGCTTCTCTACACGGAGACCCAACGCTATCTTGCGGCCTGTGTACCCGGCCACAACCACCGCTCTAAGGTAGAGTGTTCTGTGGGATTCTCGCTCTTCGCCTGCCTTGATAGCTGTTTTTCAAGGGTTGGGATCTGACTTTAGACAGTTGGGGGAAGTTGGGGGCTGATCGGAGCGGCGCATCTATACACGGTGGTAGTTCCTGGGAAAGACCGCGGCTTCGGCCTACTCCCGGAGGCGGTGGCCATTTTGCTACACCCAGAGTTCCCATTACTGCTCCATTGCATCCCCCCTGAAGCCCAGCTTCCCTATTTTAAAGCACCATCACCATCCTATGCCCACTAGCAATTACAGATCTTTCCCAACTAGCCTGTAGACTGTTGAATCCAGCAAGAAAATGCTGTCTGGGTGCTTCTGTGGCTCCTAACATGGAGGATGCTATCTGAATAAGCTCTGGGCCTTGTCTGCTCTCCGAGACCTCCGAGACGCTACTGTAGCCATTCATAGCTCCAGGGGTAAGCTTGACCGACCACTGTACTCCTTGGGCACTTCATGGGCAAGGTTGGCCAGCAGCAGCAAAATTACAAGCCGTTGTTTGGGCCGCGTGAGGGATCTAACATGGAACGTTTTGTTACTAGGCCGCAAGCCGCGACCTTGAGTCAGTCCGCTAACCCTTTCACCGCAATGGATCCATCCCTGGGAACGGAGAATGCTGTTAATCCCCCACCAACATGCACCCAGAGTCTGGATCTTGCTCCATCCTCTCCACATGTGACCCTCACCCCAGAAATCTTGGATGCTAAGTTGGATGCTAAACTGCAGCTCCTACTTCAACAAATTACATGCAACATTTCAGCAGAGGTGAGCAAATTAGCTGCAGAACTAAGAGGGGAAATAAATCAAATTGGGGAGCGTATAGATACACTTGAGTATAAACTTGAGATGTGATAAACTATGTACAGACTATTGAGGAGGAAAATCATTACCTACATTTTTCAGTCTCTCAACTACAACTACAGCAGGAAGACTTGGAAAACAGGGAAAGAAGCCAGAACTTACGCTTCAGAGATATCCCTGAAACAGTAGGGGACCCTGACTTACGCACCTATCATCTGGGTCTTTTCAATACCCTGGCTCCTACAGTAGTGGATATAGACTGGCGCCTTGACAGGGCCCACCGTTCTTTGGGCCCAAAGCCTCCGGCAGGAGCTAGACCCAGAGATTTTATAGTGAGGTTTCACTTTTTTGAAAGAAAAGAGGCACTAATCCTGGCTACACAAAATAAATCTCAGCTTATGTACAAGGGGGCAAAACTGCAGATTTTTAGTGACCTCTCCCCCATTACCCTTGCTAAACATAGGAATCTGCATCCAATCACCTCCCATTTACAACATCATAAGGTTCCGTATTACTGGGGGGGATTTCCTTTCCGCCTTAAAGATGGAGTTCAGTATACCCTGCATGAACTGCAGGAGGGAAAAACTTTCCTAAAAAAACTTGGTCTGCCTCCTCTTCCGGAAGAAGATTTGATTCCTCCTTCTACCCAGGCTCGTCCACCTCCTAACAC
The DNA here is from genome assembly GCA_029206835.1 of Rana muscosa. Lineage (NCBI taxonomy): Eukaryota > Metazoa > Chordata > Amphibia > Anura > Ranidae > Rana > Rana muscosa. Next base: position 359,083,999 of record CM055118.1, on the reverse strand, counting down.
TCCAAGCCGCATCTGGACCCCCGTGAGGGGCAAATCCAGGAAACATCTCTCTACACCCCAACGTATATCCAAGCAACCTCCTTGAATTTTTTGCAAATTCCTCTTTGGGTCCTTACTTCAATGCTCTTTACATTTTCGTTTCTCTATGGTTCAGAAGAAACAAAGTTTGCTTCTCTGGTTAATAAGGTGTTGAGTCTACTCTGTTTCCTGTTCGGGGTAGAATTTTTCCCCAACCCATGGGGTTCTATTATTAGTGGTTTCTCTTTGGTCATTATACCTCAGTTAAAAAATATATATATAAAATATATCCCAATCTGGGATATCTAAGTCCAAAGATGTATCCTGACATCACCGTGCAGGAAGGGCTTTCGCTTATGCCGGCCGGCATGTTTTTTATGCTTCACAATATTTGTTGTTTGTAAGTACGATACTTTTACTTAACCACTTCAATACCATGCATTTATGCACCTTCCCGCCCAGACCAATTTTCAGCTTTCAGTACTCTCACACTTTGAATGACAATTACTCAGTCATGCTACACTGTATCCAAACAAAATTTTTATCATTTTCTTCTCACAAATAGAGCTTTCTTTTGGTGGTATTTAATCGCCACTGGGTTTTTTATTTTTTGCGATATGAGAAAAATAACAGCGATTTTTAAAAAAAAAAACTTTTTTTTTGTTTCTATTGTAAAATTTTGCAAATAAGTAATTTTTCTTCATAAATTTGTGCCAAAATGTATACTGCTACATATCTTTGGTAAAAATAACCCAAATTAGTGTATATTATTTGGTCTTTGTGAAAGTTATAGAGTCTACAAACTATGGTGGCAATCACTGAAAATTTATCACATCTGATCACGCCTGATGTACTGAAGGCATATCTCATTTCTTGAGACACTAACAAGCCAGGAAAGTACAAATACCCCAAAATTACCCCTTTTTGGAAAGTAGACAGTCCAAGGTATTTACTAAGAGGCATGGTGAGTTTTTTGAAGTTGTATTTTTTTCCCACAATTCTTGGGAAAATTTGGATTTTTTTTTTTTTTACACAAACTGGTCATATTAACATTTTTCTCTCACACAACATATGCATAATTGCAACTACACCCCAAAATACATTCTGCTACCCCTCCTGAGTGTAGCGATACCACATGTGTGAGACTTTTACACAGCCTGGCCACATACAGAGGCCCAACATTGAAGTAGCACTTTCAGGCATTCTACAAGCATAAATTGCACATATCCTTTCTCAACCACCTATTACATTTTTGAAGGCCCTGGAGCACCAGGACAATGGAATTTTCCACAAAATGACCCCATTTTGGAAAGCACACACCCCAACGTATAATCTATAAAGCATTATGAGTCTTTTGAACGGTTCATTTTTTTCCAGAAGGTTTTGGAAAATGTGGAGAAAAAATGAAAATGCATTTTTTTTACACAAAGTTGTCCATTTATAAGATATTTCTAACACATAGCATATACATAGCAAAAATGACACCCCAAAATGCATTCTGCTACTCCTCCTGAGTATAGCGATATCACATGTGTGAGACTTTTACACAGCCTGGCCATATACAGAGGCCCAACATTGAAGTAGCACTTTCAGGCGTTCTACAAGCATAAATCGCACATATCCTTTCTCAACCACCTATTACAATTTTGAAGGCCCTGGAGCACCAGGACAAAGAATTTTCCACAAAATGACCCCATTTTGGAAAGCACACACCCCAACATATAATCTATAAAGCATTATGAGTCTTTTGAATGGTTCATTTTTTTCCAGAAGGTTTTGGAAAATGTGGAGAAAAAATGAAAATGCATTTTTTTTACACAGAGTTGTCAATTTATAAGATATTTCTAACGCGTAGCATATACATAGCAAAAATAACACCCCAAAATGCATTCTGTTACTCCTCCTGAGTATAGTGATACCACATGTGTGAGACTTTTACACAGCCTGGCCACATACAGAGGCCCAACATCCAAGTAGCACCTCCAGGCATTCTAGCAGCATTAATTGCACATATCATTTTCTGACTACCGATCACATTTTTGAAGGCCCTTCATATATCTAACACATAGCAGGTACATACCAAATAACAAAAGATTACCTGTGGTTTTAGAAGTGCAGTGGTCCACAGAGGAGAGCATCGGTCCAGGCAGCAGGCAGGGATGAGGTCAGCGACAGCAAAAGCAATCATCCAGGCAGCAGGCAGGAATACTGTCCATAGTTCGCACAGGCAGATATACTGTCAGCACAGCCAGAGCACAGCCAAAGCACAGGTCCAGGTAGCAGGCAGAGGTGTCCCGGCAGAAATGCTGTCCAAAGTCAGTAGAGGCAGCAGGCAGATATATGGTCAACACAGCCAAAGTATTGGTCCAAGCAGCAGGAAGAAACATGGTCCATAATGTCATGGGTCATTACAGGCAGTAATATGGTCAGCACAGCCAAAGTATTGGTCCAGGCAGCAGGAAGGACCATCAAGCTTAGGGCCAGGGGGACAGGGGTAGAGGCTTCTCCCACCCAAATCGCTTTGAAGCCTCCGGGCAACCAGACCCTGTTCTTGGAGCACAGAAAACGAAAAACTGTTTTTCTCTACTCTATTCTGAAGCCCCTCACATATGTGAGACCCCTGTGTACTAAAAGTAGATGGCCAAAAGATCAGTCCAAGTGGCAGGCAAAAACATGGTCGATTAACAGGCCAAAGTTGGTACACGTGGAAGTCAGAAACGTGGTTTAAATCGTCAGGCAGAGGCATCGTCGGTAAACAGGCTGAGGTTGGTGCACGTGGAGGTCAGGAACATGGTTTAAATCGGCAAGCAAAGACATCGTCGGTAAACAGACCAGGGTCAGTTAATTACCATGGAAGGTAGTTAGTAACATGGTAGCAGGCAAATGGGGAAATGGCAGTCTGTTAATAATAAGGGGAACTAATGGATGTATGATAATTTTTGAAGCAATTTCCGATGCACAGGCCAGGTTGGGAGGGACAATAATAGCTGGTGTCTCTTCTTACTCCTCCTCTGCTGCATACACGGCATTTCTTTTGGCGTCTTCTTCCAGATTCTGTGGGGGGGATGCTAAAGGGATAGTGTCGCTCATGAAGCCGACTCACACTATCAGAGCGAATGCTTCCTGGGGCGGGATCTTGTTGGTAAATGAGGGCATCGATGATATTTTCGATATATTGGAGGTAGTGGAGTTGGTGATTTTGAGTTGCTTTTTGGTAGCTGACAAACAATTAAAAAGGGCCATGTGAAAAAGGTGAAAGGCAACTTTTTTGTGTCAATAACGGGACTTTCTTGTTGATAAGTAGGGCTGTAGCATCTGGTCGTTTAAATCCACCCCCCCATGTACAAATTGTAGTCGTGGACACATTCGGACTTTACAATGGGGCCGCGTCTTCTTGGGATCTCCACCACGGTGTCATTGTGGATCGTAGAGAGGATGTGGACATCTTTCTTGTCCCTCCACTTCATGGCCAACACCTCCTCGTTCCTCATGAATGCCGATTCTCTAGGTCGCAATTTTTTGGTCAATAAATTTTGTGGGAATCCCTTCCGTTTTTTTTTTAAGGTACCGCAGGCCGGGGTTTGTTTACTGTAAAGGTGGCGAAAAAGGGGCAGGCTGGTATAGTAATTGTCAACATATAAATGGTAACCTTTTCCGAACAGGGGGTATGCCAACTCCCAGACAATTTTCCCACTGGTTCCAATATATGTGGGGCAATCACGGGGCTGGAGCTGGGAGTCTTTGCCTTCGTAGATCCTGAATTTGAAGACGTATCCAGTGGCTCAATCGCATAATTTATTTAATTTTAACCCATACCTGGCTCTCTTGCTTGGTATGTACTGCTTGAACTGCAGTCGGCTGGTGAAATGTACGAGGGACTCGTCCACACAAATTTTTTGGTCTGGGATGAAAACTTCCTCAAATCGCTGGGAAAAGGCATTGATTAGGGGGCGTATCTTGTACAATTTGTCGTAGTTGGGATGATCTCGGGGAGGGCACTGTGAATTGTCATTGAAGTGGAGAAAGCGCATAATCATGTCGTATCTTTTCCTGGACATGACAGCGGAATATATGGGCATGTGTTGGATGGGGCGTTTGGACCAATATGAATGGACTTCGTTCTTTTTTGTAAGCCCCATATTGAACATAAGGCCCAAAAACAATTTAAATTCGTTCAATGTTAGACGCCGCCACTGGAACATGCGGGCGTAGGAAGAATCGGCGTTGGCAGCAATAAATTGGGATGCATACAGATTCGATTGATCCACTATATTCTGCAGCAAATCTTGTGGGAAAAATAAACAAAAATAATCGAATTTAGAAAAATTTGTAGTGTCGGGCTGCACACCTGGCTGTGCGGTGAAAGGGGGGATGATAGCGGATCCTGAGTTGGGAGGCAACCATAGGGGTTTGCCAGGGCATCGGGAAGGTAGGACTGGGGCTGGATTCTTCGGGTTGGGCGTGCATTTCCATTACTTGTACTGGGCTCCTCTTCCTGGGGTATGGCGCTGCTGGTGGTGGGCAGTTCTCCTGATCTTGGTGCTGATCTTGGTGCTGATCTTGGTGCTGATCGCCTTCTTTTGGGAGGGACGGTTTCCTCTGGGAACTCGGACTCTGAGCCACTATCCTCCACTGGCTCGTATTCCGAACCAGAATCGGATAATGGGAGCTCCCCGCTGCTCTCATCATCCGACATGGCAAGAATGGCATATGCCTCCTCAGGTGTGTAAACCCTTTGGGACATTATGGCAGTGCTTATTGGTGGGCCTGTGTAATGGTACTGCTGGTGGTAGTGGTGGCGGTCTGTGTGGTAGTACCGATGGAGGTATTAGTGGTGGGCCTGTGTGGTAGTACAGATGGCGGTATGGGTGGTGGTGGTACCAATGGCGGTACAGGTGGTGGTGGTACCGATGGTGGTACGGGTGGTGGTGGTGGCGGTACCGATGGCGGTACAGGTGGCGGTACGGGTGGTGGTGGTACCGATGGCGGTACAGGTGGTGGTGGTACCGATAGTGGTATGGGTGGTGATGGTACCGATGGCGGTACAGGTGGCGGTACGGGTGGTGGTGGTACCGATGGCGGTACAGGTGGTGGTGGTACCGATAGTGGTATGGGTGGTGATGGTACCGATGGCGGTACAGGTGGTGGTACAGGTGGTGGTGGCACTACTGACGGTGGTATGGGTGGTGGTACTGGTGGTGGTACCGATGGCGGCACTAGTGGTGATACTGGTAGTGGGCCTGTGTGGCAGTATAGATGCTGGGCCTGATGGCGGTACTAGTGGCGATACTGGTAGTGGTACCGATGGCGGTACTGGTAGCCTGTGTGGCGGTACCAATGGCGGTACCGATGGAGGTGGGCCTGTGACAGATGATTGACAGATGGGCTGATTGATTGACAGATGGGCTGATTGATTGATTGACAGATGGGCTGATTGATTGATTGACAGATGGGCTGATTAATTGACAGGTGGGCTGATTGATTGACAGATGGGCTGATTGATTGACAAATGGGCTGATTGATTGACAGGTGGGCTGATTGATTGACAAATGGGCTGATTGGCTGGGCTGATTGATTGACAGGTGGGCTGATTGATTGACAGATGGGCTGATTGGCTGGGCTGATTGATGTGCTGGGCTGTGTGACAGGTCCTCTTTATGGGGGGGGGGCGTGTTGTGCACTGTAAACTGATGTAGACAAACTACACTGAGCTAACTTACTGATCTCTTCTCTCTCCTCACAGATCGGTGTGTGAGGAGAGAGCAGGGATCAGATAGTAACTCCTGCTGTTTGTTTACATTTGTGACCGGCTGTGATTGGACACAGCCGGTCACGTGGTAAACAGTAAATTCATTGGCTGTTTACCCTGATCAGGGACGCGCTGTGTCCAAGGGACACTTGCCTTCCCCGATCCCCGCTCTGCAAGCCTCTGGCGGCGCGCACGGAGCGCGTCGCCAAGTCTGTTGTGACATGTGATCGGCTGTGACTTTGACACAGCCGATCACATGGTAAACAGCCAATGAAATTGGCTGTTTACCGTGATCGGGGAAGCGCTGTGTCCAAGGGATACACGTCGTCCCCAAACACTGCGCTGCGCGCCCCCACGGGCGCGCACAAGGCATTATCCTGCAGGACGTCATATGACGTCCAGTGTGGATAATGCAACCACTTCCCGGACGTCAATTCGCTATTGACTGGGCGGGAAGTGGTTAAATAAACACCTTAAAGGGTATTACTCTATGGTCTGCTCCTTTCCTTTTTTGGTATGGTTTATGGCAATCGATGACGCTCTGGTACTTGTGAGGAGAGCTCCGTGAACTTGTATTGGGCCAGCTCGTGCAGGACACAGGCCGTGGACAGGTTGCAGGGAACGTGAGCTTTATCCTTGCGGTTGAGCCATCAAGAGTTTCCTAAGTATTGGAGGAGTGTGAACATCCTGTGGTATCTCTGGATCTCCCTTGTTTGTTAAAGGCCGCGGCTGGGTCACAGTCGACTGTGTTTACTTACCTTCTATCGGGTAAGCAGCCATTTCTAATAGTGTTGATGCCAAGCAAGATATGCTAACGTACAAGATTGTCGGATACACTGTAGCCCATTGGTTTTCCCCCTCTGAATTTTCCATCTTGAGGATACATCTTTGGACTTAGATATCCCAGATTGGGATATATTTTATATATATTTTTTTGGCGCAGTTTTCTTTTTTATTACTACTTCTCCTTGTTTATTACAATATTGCTGCTGCCTATACTTGTTATTTTCTTGGTTTAGCACAGTTTTTTCCTCTTTTTTTATTATACCTCAGTTGACAGTTATCCCTGTTTACCTGCTGACGTTTTTTTTCACTATTAGCAGGCCTCCTACTGTCGGACTCATACTGAACGCTACCGAGTTCATAAGGTGAGCAGCCGGCCCTTCCCTTCTCTCTACTCAGAGTCTCCTGATGGAAGTCCGCATATCTCCCTACCTGGCCTTGGACTATGTCCAGGGCCCCCTGAGAAGTGGATGCCTCTCAGGTCTTCAAAAACTTAAGTTTTGTTTTTATTTATTTTTCTGTTTGCTCTTTTTTTTTTACTGTCAATAAATTTTTATTTTTATGAGTGTCTAATATAAGGCTTAGGGGTGGTGTACTACCGTGTGGATACCGGGAATAAGCGAGATTCCGACAAATTGGGCCCAGGGTTCCCACATCTTTTGGAATTTGGCGGAGGAATCTGTCAGGATACTGGATAGCTTTTCTTGTGTCATAATCTAAGATATTTTCCGTTTGACAGCTTGGATGGATGGTTTTGGTAGTTTCCATGCTTTAGCAATCAAAATTTTAGTTCCGAGTAGCATAAAATGGATTAGGGATTGTGTAGCCTTAGGAAGTTATGGAATATGTGCATTGAGTATGGCTACCTCTGAAGATCTAGGGACCTGGCAACCTGTCACCTTGTATATCATGTTGAAGATCAGTCTCCAAAAAATACACCTAGCAGAGGATGGTTACGATCCATACTCTTTTTTTTATGTCCATGTTCATAGGTCAACTCTGTAGGTTAGAGGTGCAATGTTCTTGTGTTTCTAACCTACTACAGTTCCTCTGCAGGGTATATTGGTTGATACCTAGCACCGAGGGGTTGTTGCTACCAGCAATGTTTATAAACAGCTCTACATTTATTTTGATGTTTTCTATATTGTGTTTTTTTTTCATATTTACTATCCCTACACAAGCTTATCTGAATGATTTGCATACATGGCTTTAAGGATCATGTCATATAATGTAAAGGGTCTAGGTTCCATTCGTAAGCGCTGGATGGCCCTGAAGGACTTCAGGGCCTCCAGTGCAGACGTGGTAATGATCCAGGAAACTCACTTCCTGGCGGGTGGTTCCCTTAAATTTGCCTCAAAGTTTTTTCCCACCTCCTTCCTTGCCTCTGATTCCATGGGCAGGGCGGGAGTGTCAATTCTGATTAGGAAATCGTGCCCTAAAAATTCCCATGCTGATCCTCATGGAAGATTCCTCATTCTAGACTGTGAGTGTATGACCACTTCCTTTACCCTTGTCAATCTCTATGCCCCTAATACAGGTCAGATAGACTTTCTTAACAAACTTTTTGACTCCCCTCAATACCGTTTACAACCTTTTATGATTATTGGTGGGGATTTTAATCTGGTTATGTCACCCGCTAGAGATAGACAAACTCTCCTTAGTACTACACCATCTAAAAAGATTATGTCCAAAGCCAATGCTTTCCGCAAATGTATTAGGTCCCATCAACTTTTCGACTCATGGATCAAGCATCCTTCTGCTAAACAGTTCACGTTCTATTCCCCAGCTCATAAAATGTCGTCACGTCTTGATCGCTTTTTTATTTCAGCCCCACTCATCCCCTATGTGGTTGAATCTGACATATCACCCATTACATGGTCGGACCATGCTCCCATTATGTTAGACCTGATGCTTTCTCAAGCTTACACCAGATCCTGTCACTGGCGTCCTAATGACCATCTTCTACAGTCCAAAATCTCCCGTTCTATGCTAGCAAAAAGTTTAGAGGATTTTTTCCAGCTTAACATAGGGTCGGTTTCCGAATTTTCTACACTGTGGGAGGCACACAAGGCAGTATTTCGTGGTGCTTGCATAGCTGAGAGCTCTTGGTTGAAGAAAGATAGAAATGGACTTATACAGTCCCCTACATCCACTCTGGTAACCGCGGAGCGGAGGCTGTTGTGTGCCCCCACGGTGATGAAACTGCGAAAGGTCACTTCCCTCAGAGAACAAATCAAATTAATTCAGCTTGGTAAGGCAGCCAGATCTTTACTCTGGACGAAACAAAAATGTTACGAATTTTCAAACAAACCCCATAGAATGTTAGTCAACAAATTGCACCTGCGTACATCCAATTCATTCCCTGATTTCCTTCTCCAGGCTGACGGATCTAGAGCACACTGCCCCCGTGAGATGTCAAAAATCTTTGGCAAATTTTACCACAAATTATATAATTGTTTGACCCCGGAGAATAATTTAAATTTTACTCAGGAAAAATTTGAGACCTTTTTTCTTACATAAAACTTCCAAAATTATCTTGAGCAGATTTAGCTAGCTTGAATACGGCTATAACGGCTGAGGAGCTCTTAACTATAATTAAGTATCTTCTATTACATAAATCGCCTGGCCCTGATGGTTTGCCCTTTTTTTATTACAAAACTTTCTTTGACATTCTGTCTTCACACATGATGACCTTATATGAATCCCTGCTTAAGGGTACATCCCCACACCTACAATTCTCCCACTCTTACATTTCAGTCATCCCAAAGCCTGGTAAGGACCCCTCTATCCCAGATAACTACAGGCCCATAGCACTTTTAAATTCAGATTATAAAATATTTACCAAAATTCTTGCATCCAGACTATCTAGGCTTGTCCCCAAACTGATCCATAGAGACCAGGTGGGCTTTGTCCCTGGCAGGCATGCGGCGGATAACACCCAACGTACAATAGATCTGATAGATCTCTTGGACAGGTCTTCCCGTTCGGCAGTGATTCTCAGTTTAGATGCACAAAAGGCCTTTGACAGGCTGAGTTGGCCTTATATGTTTGCCACCTTAAAAAATACGGTTTTCGTGGCCCTTTTCTAAAAGCTCTAGAGGCCCTTTATTCGACAATCACAGCCCAAGTTCAGATGTCATCCTTCCTGTCGCCTGACTTCCCCATGACAAACAGAACTTGGCAGGGGTGTCCCTTATCGCCATTACTTTTTATTTTATGTCTAGAACCCCTGGCCGAGTCCATCCGCACTCATTCGGATATCCGTGGGGTGGTGATGCGACATGAGCAATATAAATTGTCGCTCTTTGCAGATGACATTCTGCTCACTATTACTAACCCATTGATATTGCTCCCTTCACTGCACAAATTATTGTCCTCTTTTAGTGCTATTTCCGGATATAAGGTTAACACTTCCAAAACTGAAGCCCTTCCCATACACATCCTGTAATTCCCTTTTGTATCAGCCTAAAGAATCGTACCCTTATAAATGGTGAAATACCTCTCTCAAGCATTTAGGCATCCTTATCACCCCCTCTTACTCTTCCCTTTATTCTGCTAATTTTCCCCTTTGGTTTTAGACATTAATAAATCTCTGCTGGTCTGGACAAAATATCCCATATCCCTGTTGGGTAGGATTAATGTCCTAAAAATGTCTATTTTACCCAGATTACTATACCACTTTGAAACATTACCAGTTGCCGTGCCTTCCTCTCAACAAAAAGCACTTCAGAGGAGTTTTCTAAAGTTTATATGGGGAGACAGGGCCCACTGTATAACGAGTTCAGTGGTATTTGCCCCAAGATCCAGGGGAAGATTGGGTGCCCCGGACATTATTAAATATTATTATGCCTCACACCTGAGGGCTATTGTTTCATGGTCTTCCTTACACGCACCAAATCAGTGGACTGCCATTGAAAAGGGAGTGTTATATCCGGTTCACCCATGCTCTTTAGTTTGGGGTACCCTCCCATCCCTGGACCCCATTTTTAGATGTCTATGTACTGCTCCAATTACATTCACTTTAACTATTTGGCGTAAATGTCTCAAAAGCTATCCTCTTGCTTCACTTTGCCTTCCCCTTGTGAATGTGCTGTTTAACCCAATCATACCAGACGGTCTGTCCATGGGCAGGGTTTCCCCATGGCTTAATGCTCCTCTTTTTCATCTCCGGAATTTGGTTCATCCTATCACGTGGTGATTTCATACTTTTGAGACCAAACGTAAGAAATTTGATATACCTCCCGAACTTTTTCATTTTTATTTGCAGGTTAGACATTTCTTTCACTCTAAATCTCCAACCCTGACTCTTGACAAACCAACAACCTTTGAGTATTTATGCACACAGGGTCCTCACCAATTACATTTATTATCCTCCATCCACTGTATCCTCCATGAGTCGATCCCCCTTACCGAATCCACACATCACTACATGAGGAGATGGTCTCCTTTTTTTAGGTAGACCTATTACGGTCCAGGTATGGTATAGGATTTGGTCCTCTACATTCAAGTCCTCCAAATGTCTAACCCAAAGGGAAACGTCCATTAAGATCCTCATGTTTTGGTACAAAACCCCTGAAGTCATTCACAAATATGACCCCTCAGTCTCGTCCCGCTGTTGGTGATGCGGGACTGACACAGGGTCTTTAATTCATATTTTCTGGCAATGTTCTATGATCCAACCCTTTTGGAAAGATGTGAGGCTTCTAATACAGAAGGTGGTAGACGTGTCCCTTCTGCTTGATCCCTTAAATTATCTATTGGGTCTCCCTTACTCAGGCATAGCCAAAAAAGTCAATCGGCTTATTTCTTATAATTTGTTAGCCGCCAAAATGCTTATTCCTTTGTGCTGGTTGTCCGATACGCCCCCTCCGTGGTCCCAATTTCTCCACCTGGTGGCTGAGATTCAGAGGATGGAATATTTGATGGCCTCTGTTAATGATACCATTCCCCAATTTGACAAAGTATGGGAACCTTGGGATCGATCAGAATATGGGACCCCTGTGCCAACTGTCACATCTTAAATTATGCTAGCATTGTATTATTTTTGATCATATCCCCTCCCTCCCCCCCTTGCTTATATGTATGCCATTTGGTGCCTTCTTGAATCTAATGTTTCTTATCATATACCCTCTACGGAAACCCTTGTCTTTTTTACTTGTATGATCGTTCTCTTTTTGGATTTCTATTACCTACATACGAGTTGTTCTTTTTTTGAACTTTTGATAAGCTACGCAGGACACCCTTTTGTACTGTATTCATGGACATTGTTCATCTGTACCTTCTATTTCTTTATTTTTTTTTCGATATTTGTGTAATATGCATGTAACAATTTTATATTTGTTCTTTCAAAACCCAATAAAAATACAATTTTTGTCGATAGCAAATTCCGATCGTCTGTGTGGAACTCCATCGGAACTCCATCGACGCATGCTCAGAAGCATTGAACTTCATCTTTCTCAGCTTGTTGGAGTGTTTCACGTCACGGCGTTTGGGACGGTCAGATTTTTGACTGATGGTGTGTAGGCAAGACTGATGGAAGTCAGCTTCATCGGATTACCGAAGGAAAAATCCATCGGTTTAAAATCCATAGGAAATCCGATCGTGTGTACAGGGCTTTAGTCATTACAACAATGACTAAGCGCTGATATTTGCACGAAACATGTCTACCTTATTGTCCCCTGCTCCATCTGTCAACCGCTTGTCACATGAAGCTTCAATAAAAGGATTTTTGGAAGTGCAGCCGTCCGGAATTATTTATTCACTATTTGATTTTACTGCTGTTAGGGCCTCAATTAGAGAGATGTTCCTTTACTTCTGCCCTGACTAGGGTTAAGCAAACCCAAACTGTAAAGTTCGGGTTCGTACCGGACTTTTGGGTTTTTGGTACCCGGACCCGAACCCGAACAATTTACTGTATGTTCGGGTTTGGTGTTCAGCAATGTATTGGCGCATTTTAAAAGGCTGCAGGGCAGCTAATCAACATTTGTTTAACTCGTGTGCCCTTAGAAGCCATCACAGCCATGCCTACTAATGGCATGGCTGTGATTGGCCAGTGCAGCATGTGACCCAGCCTTTATATAAGCTAGAGGCACATAGCACAGCACGTCACTCTGCTTTAGATAGTGTAGGGAAAGGTTGCTGCTGCTGCTGCTGCTTTGAGGGAGAGAATTAGATAGGAGTCCTGATTCAGAAATTCAATTACTCAGCGATCTACCTTGCTTTTGTTGTGTGGGTGTAGTGCACAATATTTTTACCCTGTCCTGAGCCCAGGGCCAGAGAAAAGATAACTTTTATCCGTCTGTTAGTTAGGTTGGCATCGGCGGGCATTTTATGCAAGCTCAGTGCACCAGCACTGCATATGTTACTGTGAGATACACACTTTAGATACTGTTCTCCTTTTCTGCTATTCAAAAAAATAATACTTTAGGGCAAAAAAAAATTGTTTTGATGCGTTTTCTGCATATCTGTACGTGTGAGATACACACTTTAGATACTGTTCTCCTATTCTGCTATTCAAAAAAATTTTTTAGGGCAAAAAAAAACTTTTTTGCTGCATTTTCTGCATATCTGTACGTGTGAGATACATACTTTAGATACTGTTCTCCTATTCTGCTATTCAAAAAAATAATAATTTAGGGCAATTTTTTTTTTGGTGCATTTTCTGCATATCTGTTTGTGTGAGATACACACTTTAGATACTGTTCTCCTATTATGCTATTCAAAAGAATAATAATTTAGGGCAAAAAAAAATAAATTCTGCATTTTCTGCATATCTGTATGTGTGAGATACACACTTTAGATACTGTTCTCCTATTCTGTTATTCAAAAAAATAATAATTTAGGGCAAAAAAAAAAAATTTGCTGCATTTCTGCATATCTGTACGTGTGAGATACACACTTTAGATACTGTTCTCCTATTCTGCTATTCAAAAAAAAAACAATTTAGGGCAAAAAAATTAATTTTGGTGCATTTTCGGCATATCTGTACCTGTGAGATACACCCTTTCGATACTGTTGCTCTATTCTGCTATTCAAAAAACACCCATTTAGGTCAAGATCCCAAATTTGAGAAATATGAGGAGAACGTCAAATAAGGGACATGGCCCCGGTGGTGGTACTGCTGGTGGAGCTCCTGTTGCAGGCAGAGGAAGTGGTCAATCTGTGCCAGCTACATGCACAAGTGAAACACCTTCCTCAGGTGCGAGTAGGCGGCAGAACCTGCAGCGGTATTTGGTCGGGCCTAATGCGGCTCTACGAATGTTGAGGCCAGGACAAGTACAGTGCCTCAAGTTCCTTCACATTGTCTCCCACCCAGTCTACTGCTGAAAGATCAGAGTTGGCACCTGCAGCCGATGTCCATCAGTCTTTCACCTCACCCCCTTGCAAATCAGCCAAGCAGTCTGAGCCCCAAGTCATGCAGCAGTCTCTTCTGTTTTTTGATGACTCTGTTTGCAGGGTTTCCCAGGGCCATCCACCTAGCCCTGCCCCAGAAGTGGAAGAAATTGAGTGCACTAATGCCCAGCCACTTATGTTTCAAGATGAGTACATGGGAGGACCATCGCAGCACGTCTCGGATGATGAAGAAACACAGGTGCCAACTGCTGCTGCTTTCGCAATTGTGCAGACCGACAAGGAGGGCAGGGGTGAAGACTGGGTGGAAGATACTGTGGAGGACGATGAGGTCCTCAACCCCACATGGAATCAACGTGATGCAGGTGACCTGTGTAGTTCGGAGGAAGAGGCGGTGGTCGCACAGAGCCACCAGCACAGCAGAAGAGGGAGCAGGGTGCAAAAGCGGAGTGTCCGTCCCCTAGACAGTACGCCTGCTACTGCCCAACGCAGCAAGGGACCGAGCACACCAAAGCCAGGTCCAAGGAGTTCCCTAGCATGGCAGTTCTTCAGACAATGTGCTGATGACAAGACACAAGTGGTTTGCACGCTGTGCAATCAGAGCCTTAAGCAAGGCATAAACGTTCTCAACCTGAGCACAACCTGTATGACCAGGCATCTAAGTGCAAAGCACGAGCTGCAGTGGAGTAGACACCTCAAAAACCAAGAAAGGTCTCTGGCTCCTCCTGCCTCCTCTTCTGCTGCAGTCTCAGCCTCTTCATCCACCTCTGTAGTGACAGTGGCACCTGCCACTCCGCAACCAGATGATCTACCAGCAACACTACCACCTGGGTCACCAACCATCTCCACAATGTCCCATGGAAGCGTTCAGCTCTCTTTCTCCCAAACACTGGAGCGGAAGCGGAAGTACCCCCCTACCCACCCGCGATCCCTGGCCCTGAATGTCAGCATTTCAAAATTCCTGGCCTTTGAAATGCTGTAATTCTGTCTGGTGGAGACGCAGAGTTTTAAAAGCCTGATGGCATTGGCTGTCCCACAGTACGTCATGCCCAGCCGCCACTACATTTCCAGGTGAGCCATCCCTTCCCTGCACAACCAAGTGGGGGACAAAATCAGGTGTGCACTGCGCAACGCCATCTGTGGCAAGGTCCACCTAACTACAGATACGTGGACCAGTAAGCACGGTCAGGGACGTTATATCTCCCTAACAGCACACTGGGTAAATGCAGTGGCGGCTGGGCCTGAGGCGGATAGCAGTTTGGCACATGTCCTTCCACCACCGAGGATTGCAGGGCACTTCAGTTTGCCTCCTGTTGCTAACTCCTTCTACTCCGCTTCCTCATCCTCTACCGCCTCCTCTTCCGGTCAGCGTAACACCTTCACCACCAACTTCAGCACAGCCAGGGGTAAATGACAGCAGGCAGTTTTAAAACTTTCCTGTTTGGGGGGAAAACCCCACACCGCGCAGGAGTTGTGGAGGGACATGGAACAACAGACCGATGAGTGGTTGGTGGCAGTCAGCCTCAAGCCCGGCCTGGTGGTGTGCGATAATGGGCGAAATCTTGTAGCAGCTCTGGGCCTAGCCGGTTTGATGCACATCCCTTGCCTGGTGCATGTGCTGAATTTGGTGGTGCAAAGGTTCCTTAAAAATTACCCCGATATGCCAGAGCTGCTGCAGAAAGTGCGGGCCGTCTGTGCGCACTTTCGGCGTTCTCACCCTGCTGCTGCTCTCCTGTCAGCGCTGCAGCATAACTTCGGCCTTCCCGCTCACCGCCTCATATGTGACGTGCCCACAAGATGGAACTCCACCTTACACATGCTGGTCAGACTGTGCGAGCAGCAGTAGGCGATAGTGGAGTTTCAGCTGCAGCACGCACACGTGAGTCGCTCTGCGGAACAGCACCACTTCACCACCAATAACTGGGCCTCCATGCGAGACCTGTGTGCCTTGTTGCGCTGTTTTGAGTACTCCACCAACATGGCCAGTGCCGATGATGCCATTCTCAGCGTTACTATCCCATTTCTATGCCTCCAAGGAGGAGGAGGAGGAAGAGGGATCATTCCCAAGGCTTTCAGGGCAGTTATTCACAAGTGGCTCCGAGGGTGGGTTCCTGCACCAACAAACGCCAGGTACACAATTGTCCACCAAGGGCACAGTTTTGGAGGATGACGAAGTGGAGGATGAGGATGAGGAGATGGAGGAGGAGGAACCATGTTCACAGCAGGGTGGCACCCAGACCAGCTCATGGCCATCACTGGTGCGTGGCTGGGGGGATACAGAGGACACAGATGATACACCTCCCACAGAGGACAGCTTTTCGTTGCCTCTGGGCAGCCTGGCACACATGAGCGATTACATGCTGCAGTGCCTGCGCAACAACCGCCGAGTTCCCCACATTCTAACTGGTGCTGATTTCTGGGTGGCCACGCTGCTGGATCCCCGTTACAAGGACAACGTACCATCCTTAATTCCCTCACTGGAGCGTGATCGTAAAATGCACGAGTACAAGCGCACGCTGGTAGACGCGCTGCTGGTAGCATTCCCACCTGACAGCGGGGGCACAGTGGAAGCACAAGGCGAAGGCAGAGGAGGAGGAAGAGGTCGCCAATGCAGCCGGGGCACCGCCAGCACCTCAGAAGGCAGGATTAGCATGGCCAAAATGTGAAAAACCAGCACCACCAGCTGATATGGAACGTCTTAGCAGGAAGCAGCAATTCACCAACATGGTGGAGCAGTATGTGTGCACACGCCTACATGTACTGAATGACGAGTCTGCCACCTTCAACTTCTGTGTCTCCAAATTGGGCACATGGCCTGAGCTTTCGCTTTACGCCTTAGAGGTGCTGGCCTGCCCTGCAGCCAGTGTATTATCTGAAGGTGTATTTAGCACGGCAGGGGGCGTTATCACAGACAAGCACAGCCGCCTGTCCAGAGCCAATGTGGACAAGCTCACGTTCATTAAAATGAACCAGGCATGGATCCCACAGGACTTGTCCGTACCTTGTGCAGAATAGACATGCATACTGGCCTTACCCAGCCATTGTTGTATTTTTGATCTTTCTCACTCTTTTGGGGTGTACCCTAATTTAAAAATAAATAAAATTTAAAACAAAAACCAGTGTTGGCTACCTTGTCCTCCTCCACCGCCACTTCCACCTACACCACCACATCCACCGCCACCTCAACCTCCTACTCCATATGGACCTCGTCCTCCTAGGTCAAGATTATTATTTTAGATTTTTATGTATTTTATGTTATTTTAAGTTATTTCCCTATCCACGTTTGTTTGCAGAGTACTTGCCATGCTTTTAACAACATGTTGCTGCCATTTGCAGCCCTCTAGCCCTTTCCATTACTTTTTTTGGGCCATTTTAGTCCTCAAAAGTTCGGGTCCCCATTGACTTCAATGGAACGAACCCGAACATCCAGGTGTCCACTAAACTCTAGTCCTGACGACAACCTTTCCACCAGACAGGAAGTGAGATTGACTCTCTATCAGAAACACAAACAGAAATCATTTTTTCTTTTGTTAAAATGGTTCTAAAGTCATTTTTTTTCTTAATGCATTTTCTGCATTAAGGTAAACATCTTCCATTGTGTTTGTTCCTCAACCCCCCCTCCTAAATTTTACTGGCTCCACCATCGATCAAGCACTGCATGCAGCTGCAGGTCTTCTCTCTCCCTTCCTATTCTCACAGGCTAGAGCAAGAGCTATTGGTTCCTGCTGCTGGCAGTCAAACCCAGGGAGTAGTGAACAAGAGATAGGGCTAAGCCGCACTGTGTGTGTGTCTCTTGACACACAAAGCCTGGCTCTGGATTGAGGCCATACATTTGCCCACCTAGCAAGTGGCTTCCTATTGGGGAAGACACAGAACAGGAGGAGTGGACAGTGCTGGTGGGTGACCCCAGAAAGGGAGGTAAGGGGTGACTGTATGCAATACCATTGCACAGAGCAGGTAAGTATAAATCTGTTTATTATTTTAATTTAAAAAAAATAGACTTTTACAATCAATTTAAGTAGGAGAATGTTAAAACACCAAGTCAACTTCTTATTATTGTGCATTTTCCTGTTGTTGATTTTACCCTAATTAATGTCTGGTAAAGCTTTATCACCAAAATAGGTAGACAACTCCAGTGAAATCTCCTTTAATCTCCCCTTTGTGCTTTAGAGGATGCAATGCTAGAGAGACTTTGTTACATAGTTGATGGGAATGCCCTGTCATCCAGAAATTATGGAAAAAAATGTATGATGTGATTTGCAAAATTTTCAATAAACACATATTTTTTGGGGTACATGACAAACTGTTACTAAAGCTTGCAGAAATCCATCCCTGAATTTTAGAGAGGTGAACCAAATAATTATGGACACCATGGTTCACAAAAACATGACCTCTATTCTACTTGATAACCATTCTAGCTCTTTAAATGTCTGGTCACTATGGCTCTATATATACAAACAAATTTAACCAGTTTCCCGACCGCCTCACGCACATATACTGTGACACAATGGCACCACTGTGCAAAACCCTGTACGGGTGCGGGGTTCCCTTTAAGAGCTGACAAAGGGCGCGCGTGCGCAGGCTGCACGGCAGGGGACACGATGCGTGTGGCCGGCGGCGATCACGAGCACAAGAGCCAGGACAGGGATTTGTGTGTGTAAACACACAAATCCCTGTTCAGTCAGGGGAAAAGAGACATGTTGTTTGTTCCTACTAAGTAGGAACAATGATATGTCTTCTCCCCTAGTCAGTCCTATCCCCATACAGTTAGAACACACCTAGGGAACACACATTTAACCCCTTGATTGCCCCCTAGTGTTAACCCCTTCCCTGCCAGTGACATTCATACAGTAATCAGTGCATGTTTAAAGCACTGATCGCTGCCCAAATGTCAATGGTCCCAAAAATGTGTCAAACATGTCCGATCTGTCCGTCGAAATGTCGGAGTACCGCTAAAAATTGCAGATCACTGCCATTACTAGTAAAAAAAAAATAATAATAATAAAAAGAATGCCATAAATCTTTCCCATAGTTTGTAGACACTATAACTTTTGCACAAACCAATCAATATACGCTAATTGCGATTTTTTACCAAAAATATGTAGCAGAATACATATCGGCCTAAACTGATGAAGAAATTGGTTTTTAAAAAAACATTGGGGGATATTTATTATAGCAAACAGTAAAAAATATATATTTTTTTTCAAAATTGTCGCTTTTTTTGGTTTATAGCGCAAAAAATAAAAACCGCAGAGGTAATCAAATACCACCAAAAGAAATCTATTTTTGTGGGAGAAAAAGGATGCAAGTTTCGTTTGGGTACAGCATCGCATAACTGCACAATTGTCAGTTAAAGCGACGCAGTGCCAAATTAAAAAAAGTGCTCTGGTCAGGAAATCTTCCGGGGCTGAAGTGGTTATTATTGATAATTCTTTACTTTCTCTTTTTATATAGCTACATTCATTATTCACCTGAGCCAAGCGTATCCTAAACCCTTCTCTTTTGCTTATACCCCTCCCCCTTATTTTATTTTTCATTTTTTTTTTGTCAACCATCCCTACTATATCTAAAATGTTTACATATTAGTCACCTTTATTTATAGTTGATTACTATGTACTATTTGATACCATTGTTCATTTCTTATGCGTTTATATATTACATTTCTGTATAACTCTCTTTATGTATCCCATTCTAATATTTTCAATAAAAAATATTGTATTATATAATACGTAGTGAAGGGCAGTCTCAGGTTTTACCAGATAGAGGTAAAACCTGACAGGGGTTTTAGCCCTTTCCCTCTCTATCCAAAATAGAAAAATATTATGACTGGACATTCCACTTAAAGTTTTGTAGGTTTAAACGTATTCAATAACATCACATATACGCTTTACTATGTTAATGTAATTTCATACATCATTCTCAATGCTAAATATCTGCAGCTTTCACTAAAATTATACCCGGTGAGCATCCCATCAAGGTTCTTGTTCAGGCACTTATTATTATTGCGTGCCAATTCTTTGTGTCTCCAAAACAACATTTTCAATGGGGCACTGGGAAATTTTTGACTTGCATGTGTAGTCAGATGATGGAAAACTTCAAACAAGTTTAATAGCTTCATTAAGATAGCGCCAATACAGCAAGGTTTCCTTCAATGGCACCCAACAGTAGCTCAAACCATAGAATACAGTAAGGAGGACCAGACAAAAACTAGATGAAAATGTCCAAGATAATTTTCTGTTTCAATAGTTTTTATTAAATGTTTTGTAGAACAGAGAAAAAGAGATTGTTGGTTAGAGCAGCGAACAATCCTTGCATGCTCCAAGCATGTATCATAGGAGACATACAAATGAGAGGCTTAATAGAGATTAATGTAGACCATAACACACAGGCGAGGTCTGCCATGTAGTCCCTAACACACTTTAACTAAAATATAATGCAGGACAGTTACTAATTATAAATCACTGATTGAACATTTGAACTTCTTAAACTCTGTGAGGCAACCATCCAACCAGCCATTTGGTGTATTATGTGCATGCAAAACAGAATGGGCATAGATTCACAACATTAGTAGAGTAAAACCACGGTAAAGTGGTCCAGGTGACTATAGAGCCTCTTTCCCATGTTGTGAGATAGGTAAGGTTCTTTCAACAATCAAACAGTACTACTGTCTTTTATGGGGGACCCTACTCCCAACAATATACCCAGGAGTGTCTGGGTTAAAAATAATGAGAAGCATCATAAGGGGTAGG
Organism: Rana muscosa; assembly: GCA_029206835.1. Classification (NCBI taxonomy): domain Eukaryota; kingdom Metazoa; phylum Chordata; class Amphibia; order Anura; family Ranidae; genus Rana; species Rana muscosa. The sequence goes on along the minus strand of CM055118.1, from coordinate 359,063,350 downwards.
AAAGCACAATACCAAGATTTAGCTTGAGGTAAAGAGGTGAAAGAAAAGAAGAAAAAGGAAGAGATGAAAGGGTGGATCCATCCGGGAGCCCTTCATCGATCATCCAGGTGAATGGTATCAGGTACCCGCAGGTATGTAAGCCAGGGGGACCATATTTTCTTAAAAATAGATTGTTTGTCGCGTAGAATGCTCACAATTTTTTTGTTCAACATGATCCACGTAAGTTTACGTTTCATCAATGCCATGTCTATAACAGAGCTTTTCCAGACGCAATGCCAGTTTTGGCCATCAGGAACATGAAATATATTAGCGTCTGAGTGTGTATAGGGCCATTTTCCAGTGGCTTATTCAGTAAGGCGACGCTAGCATCTTTAACGATATTAACCATCGTGACCGAGAATATGTATGAGTGAACCCTCATACAAAAAGCAGCGAACCTTGGGACACACCCACCATATGTGTGTTGGTGTACACACCTGGCCACAACCCCTGAAGCAGGAGGCTGAGGCACCTGAATACATTTTGGACAAGCGCTCCGGCACCAAGTACCATCTGACATATACTTTGTATCCTACCTCGATCAGAGAAACATTAAGAATACCTTGTGGAGACGTGAGATCCATTTGCTCCAGTCCTCCGCCTCAGAGGCTATCCCCAGATCCCTATCCCACGCCACCTGATACACACATATGGTGGGTGTGTCCCAAGGTTCGCTGCTTTTTGTATGAGGGTTCTCTCATACATATTCTCGGTCACGATGGTTAATATCGTTAAAGATGCTAGCGTCGCCTTACTGAATCTCAGTTTGAGGGAGGACGTATTTCTCTGTGGTCCAGGTAGTCGCCTATACAGTATAGTCCCTTGTTTACCCACCAACCAAATCTATCAGGTTGTACACCAAGGGGGAACAAGGGTTTGCCAAATAGGGGAACCACTGGGGTATGTGCTGAGGGTAAGGACCATCTTTTGCAACTTGTGTCTCATATGTGAAATGAATGGGAGAGCGTTGGGCTCAAGATAGCTTTGCAGTGTTTTTGGAAAGTTCAAAGGATGAGGTCCATTGCCAGTGGAGAGCATGCCTGGGCCTCCAAAGGGACCCTGTCAGGGCGGTAATGGAGGCTATGAAGTTGACACAATTGGGCTAACTGTGCAGCTAAGTAGTACTTCCAAAACTCAGGGCACCCCCAGACCACCCAGGTCTTTAGGAGCGTACATTGTAGTCAGGGATATTCTGGGACCTTCGGTACCCCAGATATAGTAGAGGATTTTAGATTGAAATTGGCGTGTGTCGACTACGGGGACTTGGATAGGCAGAATCAGAAAATAATATGAGAGCCTAGGTAGGAATGTCATTTTAACAGATGTGATTCTACCCATCCAGGAAATATTTTCATCAGACCATACCTGCACGTCCTCCAATAGCTTAGCAAACAAGGGTGGATAGTTAGCTTTGTTGTCCAAGATCATTTTAATTGTTGATAAAAAAAACTGCAGATAAAAACATCCAATGCATTTTGCGGGACACATCACTCCTTAGTCGGGGCTCAACACAGGATGCAAGTTGAATGGACTCCCAAAAATCTGTGACTTTGCAGGTCTATATTAGAACCCAGTAAGGAACTCTTTACAGGGTGTAAAAACTTGACAGCAGTTCTCTGTGCCTGTCTCCCAATTATTATGCTGTATTCTCACCCTGTCACTTGGGCTTCAGATGGAGACTAAAAACATTAGGCATGCATGTACCACTGTTGTCACCATCAGAAAACTTTCTCTGAGAAATGGAGTGCAAGTAGACAGGAAAAATGCATGAAAAAGAGGTTAAAACTGTATTGTTTATGCCAGTTGTTTGCATTAGCCAACTAAATATCATTCAGTTAGAGTTACCCTCCACTACAACTTCAGCTCATTCTAATCTATGTAGAACAGGCAGCTGATCACTGCCTGTGAAAGTTTACTCACTCGTTCTATTGCCTTAGAAACCGTCCTGCAATCTTTGGTGACGTCAGCCACGCTTGCGCATTCCTGAGATTCTTTAACGGTACGCTATCTGTGCCGTTCACTATGCTCTGCATGTCATTCACTTTCATTGGAAACGGCACAGAGAAATAAACCTTGCGATGCTGTTCTCTAGTCCTCTCCTTCCTGGTTCACCCCCTATTGACTGTATAAGACTTTACACAGGGGGAGTGAACCAGAGCAGCACAGAGAGGGATTTGCTGTCATTAATGGCTTAGCTTGGTTGCCGTAGTAACGGCAATCGAGATAGAGGCTTGGTTTAGACTTGGAAAGGAAAACAAAGTAAGGGCGGAAATGACATCCACAAAAGTTTCAACAATCAGTAGTAAGGATGGCTCTGCCAATGCTCAAAAGAAACAAAATTTAAAAACAGTGAAATAAAGTATTTTAAAACCTTCTTTTTGTCATATTTATTTCAAAAGGATTTTATTATAATAAACAAAGCAAAAATATACTGTGTACATACAAAGTAAAGGAAAAAAAAAGTGCAAATTGACATAGCCAGATCACATATCCCGTGGATGAACAAAAAAATAAAACAAGGCCTACGTCCTAGGGTACTAGGATCGTTTGAATGGGTTGATCTGAATAATACAATAAGTACCTAGCGATGCTGAACCGTGCAATACAGCAACAATAGCAGTACACAATAAAGAGATAAGAACAGCAATCTAGAGAGCAAAGAATAGTAAGTAAGAGAGAGAGAAGGAAGAGAGAAAAAAAAAAAAGGAAAAAAACTATATAACCAAAAGAAAACTAGGAATATCATAAAGTATAAAATGCGAAAGAGGAGAAACTATCAAAATAAATAATATACTAAAAAAGAAATTAATGAATGAGAGGTCAGTGCTGCAGTCCAAAGATGGACCAGGGGTTCCACTTAGTGTCATACAGAGGCATGGAATCCCTCAACGTGTGGTGTATTTTGTCAGTCAGCATCATTTGATCTATTCTGGATATGACCAGTAAAAAGAGGGAACTAAGACCGATTTCCAGGAGAGAGCTATAGCCCATTGTATAGCTAAACAGACCGAACAAATCAGTCTCATGAGGGGCCTGGGGGTGTCTGGCACATTTTGAAAGAGGAGGCATTGAGTGTGTGTCAGAATCACCTGCCCACCTGCAAGGTTATCAATCAGCTCCAGAGCCGCCGACCATGTGGGCCGCAGCCTGTCACACTCCCAGGACAAATGAAAGAGGGAGCCCGGGAGATCGCAGCCTCTTAAACAAGAGGGCGACACCTGAGGGTAAATCTTGTTGAGGTGCAGGGGAGTGCAATACCAGCGGGTCAGCAACTTAACCGCTGTCTCCCTAATCGTGAGAGAGAGCGTGCATTTTCTCATATTGGTCCAGCCAGCATTCCAGTCCAAGTCTTCTGCTGTAAGAGCGAGCTCCCTCTCCCATTGGGCCCTGTATTTGGGCATCGGGCCCTCCAGAGTCGACTCAAAGGCCCTATACAAAATTAAAATAAGGCCTTTTTGTCTAGGTGCTGTAAGACATATCTTCTCGTAGAAAGTTTTAGAGTCTGAAAGGGGGCCTGTATAGTGACTCAGAAAAAAGTGTCTAATTTGGAGATAGTGATAAAATTCGCCAGCAAGGGCCGGGTGTTTAGTCAATATATTAGGGAAAGACTCAAATCTCCCTCCCTGTAGAAAGTCTTCCAACTTAACCAGTCCTAGGCCTGTCCAGAGTCGAAACTCCTCCGGGTGAGCAAAGGCTGGGGGAAATCTCGAGTCACCCAGATATGAAGCGCCCAAGGGGAATCCCGAGATAAGATTGAATTTCAATTTGTACCTATCCCAAAGCTTCAAGCTCGCTGTCACTAAATCATTATTGGGGGGGCCTAGGGAGCGTGAAGGATTAGAGGACCACATAATGCCCGGGAGGTAAGCAGGGGAAATTGAGTCTTGTTCAAATTTAACCCAAGGGACTTTGGAATGAGGAATGTTCCATTGTGCTTGTTGTGAGAACCTGCTAGACAAGTAGTAGAGCCAGACCTGTGGGACACCCAGACCCCCTGTTTAGCTGAACGGTAAAGGGTTGCTTTCGCAAATCTAGGGGGCCTACTCTTCCATATAAATTTATTAAAGATTATTGGAATTGTGAGCAAATAGGATTTGGTAAGCGCAATCGGCAGGGAACGGAACAGGTAAAGAAATTTGGGCAGGCAGGTCATTTTGAGTGCAGTTACCCTGCCCAGGAAAAAAATGTGAAGTGGGGACCAGAGTGTAAGTAGTTGTTTGAGTTTAGAGATCATAGGGGGGGTAATTAGCTTCAAACAATTTGGTAAAATCACCCATCAAATTGACCCCTAGGTATGGGAGGGTCGGGCCAGCCCATGAGAATCTGAAGGACTGTTTGAGGTGTTCCAACTCAGATTGAGTGTAGCCTATGGGGAGGGACAAGGATTTTGAGGCGTTCACAGAGAGGCCCGAGATCTCAGAGAATCTGGACAGGGATTGAAACAGATTGGGCAAGGAGATCAATGGGTTGGTGATAAACATCAAAACGTCATCCGCATACATGCAGAATTTATAGTCCGTAGAGCCTTTGCGATAACCAGATATGTCTGGGTTCCCCAGAAGCTCCACGGCTAGGGGTTCGAGGGCCAGGGCAAAGATCAGAGGGGAAAGCAGGCACCCCTGACTCGTGCCTCTGCCTAACTTGAAAAATTCAGAACTACAGCCTGGTATTTTAATCCTGGTCTGCGGATCACTATACAAAGCCTGGAAGGCATAGAGGAATTCCCCCTGAAAGCCCATGCGTTGTAACAAGGTGGACAAGTAGCCCCAAGACACACTATCAAATGCCTTCTGTATATCCAGGCTCAACAGAAGCACTTTTTTAGTAAATAGGTTGGCATCCTGTATAATATTAGTGGTTCAACGGATGTTGTCAGTAATAAGCCTATGGGGAATGAAACCAGCCTGATAAGGGGAAAACAGGGAAGAGATGGTGCGGGCCAACCTGTCAGCCATGATCCTGCTAAATATCTTTAGATCGTTATTGATAACCGATATAGGTCTATAATTCTGGGGGAGGGTGTGATTTTTGTTTGGTTTAGGAATGAGCGACATGTTTGCCATCAACATCTCAGCTGGGAAAGAGCCACCCTGTAAGACCAAATTAAACAGCTGAACCAGCCTACCAGATAATGCAGGGGCGAATTTATTGTAATAAATGGCTGTGAAACCGTCAGGGCCGGGAGCAGAGCCAGATTTTAGCGACTTGATAACGTTCAAGACTTCAGCCTGTGAGATAGGTGCGTTGAGTTTGTCTACTTGGGAGGGGGAGAGTGAGGGAAGGGGGATCGAATCAAACCAGGCAGCATTCTCAGCAGAGGGCCTAGATTGAGAGGGAGCTAATAGAGAGTAAAATTGATTAAAAATCTTAAGAACCTCTTGTGGGTGTGATGTAGTCTGTCCTGAGTCAGTCATCAGTTTATACACATGAGTAGGCCTAGCAGACTGGTTCAGTCGCCTGGCGAACATGGTTGACACGGTATTACTATGGAGCAAGAATCTGGCCTTAGACCATCTGAGTGCCTTCTCCACCTTAGAGGTAAGCAAGGAATCCAGTTTGAGGCGCTTTTGTTCAATCAACCCTCTGGTGGACTCCTGGTTCAGCACAGAAGAACGTTTATATAACAGGTCTAAATCAGAAGTGAGTTGTAGGATCTTCAGTCTGTTTTCCCTATTACGGGCAGAGGCAATTTCAATGAGTTTGCCTGTCCAGACCATGGGTATGGGTGTCTCGGGGATGGCATTGAGATTAAAGTATTGTTCTATGGCCTGTAATACTTTAGATTCGATGGCCAAGTCTGACAAAAGAGACTCATTTAGGCGCCAGGTGAAGGGGATAGGAGCTAACCCAATGAACTTAGTCTCAAAGGATGTAACCTGGTGATCAGACCAAACACAGGGGTGTATGGAGGCGGCTGTGGAGTTGGCCAGAGTAATTGGAGTGACAAAAATATAATCAAGCCTAGTGTAGCTGTTGTGAGGGTGGGAGTAAAAAGTGTACTCCCTAGCTCCAATATTGTGCGCTCTCCAGGAGTCCACCAGTTGACAATCCCGCAAACTCCTGGTCAGTGATCTGGGAAAACCCCTAGAGGAGGTGGCAACCAAACACCTATCAAGTACCGGGTTGGCCACCAAATTAAAATACCCCCCTACAATCATGTGTGGGGACCGGTATAGTTGGAGACATTCAAAAAATGATACAAAAAATGAAGCAGGGGAGTCATTGGGTGCATAGATACTTGCGATAGTTAGTTCCTTATTATTCAAAACACCCTGTATTATAACAAACCTGCTTTCTTTGTCCTTGTACACCTTCTTCACATCCATGGAGAGGGAGGCATGCAGAAATATTGCAGCTCCCCTGCTCTTGGTAGAGTGAAGCGTGTAAAAGGAGTGGGGAAAGTGCCTATGGAAAAACTTTGGGTGGGATGCTTGAGAGAAATGCGTTTCCTAAAGTAGGAGGATTTTAGCATTTACATTTTTATAGAAGGCAAACGCTTTTTTCTGTTTAACCGGGGAGTTAAATCCCTTTACATTGTGGGATATACATTTAAGGGCCATTGTGCTTTAGAATAAGGACTATCAATAGAGCAATGTGATAAAAATCAACAGGGAGAAGTGCATTACATTGAAACCTGTAGTACCCTGCAGGAACCACAGGGGTCACCCACATGCAGAAAAATGAAACCATATCAGAGCAGAGATTACCTAACATGACTAAACGGCTATGCAAAATAAGTGTTAGTAAAATCACAAGATCATAATGGCAGAGGAACATACATTCGTGAGAAAAGTACCAACCAAAGAAAAATAAAACAAGAAAAAATAACACAGAATTCAAAATCAAATAAAATAGGAGACAAAGAAAAGAAAATGGTTCAGGTAATATGACATAACCTGAAAAAAAGAACAGATTTATGAGACATATTCGTCTCAAATCCAGCCAAAGAGTAGTTTCTGATCTCTCTCCTGAAAAGTAACCGGAGGAGATGGGCTCAGCAGAGGAAACAGTCAACCAAAGAGCAGCAGAAAAAAAACCCACTGGAGGCTGGTGGGGGAGTTCATACAACGGCCTCGGTGGGAGAACTCCAAAATGTCCGGGCAAAACAAACAGGGATCAAAAAAGAAAAAACACGTGGCAGTTTCAACAGGCACGGGGGTGCAGTAACGCATATTAGAGCAGGGTGTCAGTCCATACCTCGGTCCCCAGCATCGTATCTGATCCTTCTACGGTTCGAGCGAGGGGGAGGTGTGCGCCATATTGGAGATGGTCTGGGGGTCAGCGGGGGGCGGCGGATGACCTCCAGATCCAGGAGGCCCAATTTAACTAGAATCTCCTGTCCTTCCAGCAGGGAGGTGGCAGTGTATGTGGAGCCGTTGTGTGGGATCACCAATTTGAAGGGGAACCCCCAGCGATAGCAAATCCGCACCGATTGGAGAACAGAAGTAACCTCCTTCAGGCCTCAACGTCTCTCCAGGGTAGCAGGGGAGATGTCCGGATATATCTGGATGACGTGTTCGTCCAGGGTGATCCTCGGTTGATTCCGCGCGGCTCTCAGGATCTCTTCTTTAGTTAGGAAATCCTTCATGCAGAGGAAAATGTCCCTAGGTGGCTTATCTGCTGGCGGTTTGGGCCTAAGGGCCCTGTGAAACCTGTCACAGGTAAAGGCTGCGGAATCACAGTCGGGCAGGAGGGACTTGAAAAGCCGGATGACAGTGGGGATGAGGTCCGTCTCTGTTTCAGGGACCCCCCGTAAGCGCAAGTTGTTGCGTCGATTGTGATTGTCGAGATCTTCGACCTGGGCCTGGATCTGCGTGAAATCCATAGCCAGGGAATCATGTTCGCGGCTTAGGTCGTTGTAGGCTAAAGCAAGTTTGTCATGTTTGGTCTCGAGTTTGTCGGTCTTGGTGCCCAACGCTGCAATTTCCGAAGACAGGGTCTGGGAAGTCTTGTGCAGCTCAGTTTGAAATTTGGCGGCTATCTTAGTATACATGTCCTCCAAACTGGCATCCAGGTTTGCTTTAGAGAGCATAGGGTACTCATGATTATGTGCCTCAGAGGAACCCAGGGAGGGGGCAGGAGCTGAAGAGTGTGCTCTGCCGCCGGCGCCATCTTGTTCCATGCCGTACAGCTCCCTCGTGCGAAGAAGGTAGTGAGTAAGTGACTTTTGAGCAGAGCCCCAGCCTTTCTTCTTAGCTGAAGGCATGCACCACACTAATAGGACTCGAGGGGTGTTAAAAGAGTGAGGATCATAAGTGATAATAGCCCTCCAAGAGTCGTAATCATCCCGGACAGAGGGGAGCTAGTCTCTCAGTCCATCCTGTTCGGTGCCGCGCATGAGCCCCATGTTTTTGTCATATTTAAATGTGTATGGCTTACCAATATATTGCAGGATTGTTATATTAAACAAAAAAGGAAAAATGTGCAGGGTTTACTTCCTCTTTAACATCCACTACAAATATAATAGATAAATAGATTTACTCTTAGGTTTGCAAATCTACAGGATCATTTCATATGGAAGAGCAATTAATAGAATGGTAAAGTTGGGTCCATATCTAAATAAATAATTCCAATTTTCACGTCAAGAAGAACAATTGAGTACGGAACGTGATTTTTTTTTTATTATTGCACTAACACCAAATTTTTTAGGACAAGCTTTTGGGGTGTGTCCCCTTCTTCAGGGTCCAAGCAGTTCTCTATTACTGCTTAGACATTAAAAAAAGCAGCACACCCTGAAAGTTTGGATGTTTGTACATAGAAAAAATAAAGAATCCTGGGCAGTACTCAATTTTTCTTGTTGCAAGTGCACTAATACGGCTACAATCACATCAAGCATTTCAACTAGAATATCACTTTCTTGAATACTGTTGCAAATTGTTCAATTTAAGTCATATGTGTTTTACCCAAGACTTTAAATAGTAATTATTTTTCTAATCACAATATTTCTCAAAGCTTCCTTAATGTCTTTATTCCTCAAACTGTATATGAAGGGATTTGAAAAGGGAGTAAACACAGTGTAAAGCATAACCAGTATCTTGGTGAGAATATGTGATTGACCTTCATTAGGAAGCATGTACATAGCAATTAGAGTTTCATAAAATATGGACACCACTGTCAGGTGAGAGCTGCAAGTGGAAAAGGATTTGAGTCTTCCTGAATAGGAGGAGATCTTTAAAATGGTCGAAACAATGTATGCATATGAAACTACAATCACAAGGAATGGCAAGACTATAACATGGATACTTAATATGAGGCTTTCCATTTGAACTATGGATGCATCGGAACATGAAAGTTGCACCAGAGCATTTAAATCACAAAAGAAATGGTTAACAGTATTTGGCCCGCAGAATTGTAGCTGGCATATGCTAAGCGTTAACATTAAAACCAAAGAGCAGCCCCAAAGCCAGGATGCAAAAATCAATTTGAAGCAGAAGGCATTATTCATAATAGAGGAGTAATGCAATGGACTGCAGATAGCAAGATATCGGTCGTAGGACATCATTGTTAGTAGAAAACATTCCAACACTAATGATAAAGCAGAGAAATAAAATTGGGTGATGCAGCCTGAAAAAGATATGGTAGTCTGCTCATGTATTACAATATGTAGCATGTTAGGGCTGATATCTGTGGTCAGCATGATGTCGGTTACGGAGAGCTGGGAGAGGAAGACATACATGGGGGACTGGAGGTTCTTGCTGCAGAACACCAGCACAATGATCAAGAGGTTTCCACAGATTGTCACAATGTATATAATAAGTAGTAAGACAAAGAGAGTTAGATTAAATCCAAGTCCATCAATATCCATGTTGTGGAATCCCAAAAATAAAATTGTGGTCAAGTTTCTCTTATACATTTCCTATATATCACTTGAGTATAGGGTACTGTGAACTAATTATGAATAATCCAAATTAAACTGGGTAGAATATTCTTTGGAATACTTTATTCTAAGACATGTATAAAAGAAATATGAAAAGGGGGAATATTTATACAACGTACCGTATACTAATTTCATAAACTGATAAATATGAAAACAATTATTATAATATTCAAAAATAAAATAACACACTTAGCAAGAAATTAAAGTTGAAAAAAATATCTATTTTTAAATCAGCTTTTAGGAAACGAGGAGATTGAAGAAAAAAGAACAGAGGCATTTGAAAACATAATATACTGTATATAATTTGAAAATATAAATCTGGAATAATAATAATACTCAGTACAGATACTCCTCGTTTAACGACTTACCTGTTTAACGACTGCTCGGACCTACAACCAGCTCTCCCCACCTGGACGACATGCTATCCATCATTGTATTGTACAGTACAATACAGTACAGAATTTTCATTTGTGTTCTGTACTTATGCAAATTAAAACACTGTTATTGAGCTGGAGTTTTGTGTTTAGACCTTTTTTTTCACAATACAATACAGTACAGGAATGCTTAAAATATTGATTACTTGTGGCTCCTCGTTTAACGACCTGGTCACTAGAACAGAACCTGGTCGTTAAGTGAGGAGAGCCTGTATACTATTCAAAAATATTTAAGGGTCCTTTCACACGGGGCGGATCCGTGCAGATCCGCCCCGTGAAGCTCCGCTTGCTCAGCGGGGATCGCTCCGTTGATCCCCGCTGAGCCGACGGATGACTGGGCGGTCCCCGCACACTGTGCAGAGACCGCCCTGTCAGAGCGCCGCTCTCCCCTATGGGGAATCGGATGATGACGGACCGTAGAGTCCGTTGTCATCCGATCCGCTCCGCCGACGGAAGGAAAAATAGGGTTTTCCTCCGTCACACTTTGGCGGAGCGGAGCGGATGTCAGCGGACATGTCTCCGCTGACATCCGTGCCTCCATAGGGGTACATGGAGGATCCGTTTCAGGTCCGCCTAAAAAACTGACAGGCGGACCTGAACGGACCTCCGTGTGAAAGAGCCCTAACACTAAAATCAAATAAAGCTATTTGTTGTTTTTGCCTGATTTTAACTATATAAAAGTTGTGTTACTAAAGACAAATAGCCTGTTTAATTAGTAAAGTTCATTTTTATTTTACAGAGGATTTTTCCCTTTGCTTAGTGAATTAGCTTGCACTCTGCTGACTTTCAATATTCAATCAAGTGTTAGCAAAGATATTGTTTTTTAATTACCCTGGCTTGTTATTAAGTATAGTTTGTAAAGTGAATTTTCATCACATTTACTAAGCTAAGTAAAATTCCCTTGCAAAGTGAAAATTTACTTTGCAAATTGAACATGTGCCACTCGTTTAGTAAATTAACCAATCATTCTATCTTGCTAAAGTTGGTACATTGGTTAATAATATAACAATATAATATATTTTTAATACAAACGTTTTTTTTATTGGGTATAGACAGAAAAAAAAAAGCACATATCTTATCGGGATGCAACCCACTCATATAACATAAAAATTACATTGCGACATATAATATCGAGAGGAAAAGAGCATAAGAGGATCAGTCACAGGGGCAGAAACTAAATGTGTTACTCGAGGTCAGGCCCAGTGACGGCCCGTCAGGTGCATCCCAGGGTTCAAACAGAAATAAAATTCTATTAATGCTTAAAAGAAATCAAGAAGGAAACAGGATTAGAGGGGAATAAGGGAGAATTTCCATGGAAGGATAAGAAAGAAGGGAAAGAAAGATTAGGGAAAAGAAAAAGCTTAGACAGGTATATGTGTAGAAAGGGGAAAACAACCTGTTGAAAAATCAACTTTAATCTGCTACTTCTGGTTTGAATAATTCGACCGACCCAGTATCAAACAAAAAGAAAAAGTAGAGGATGTACTCCTCGTCGGGTTGGGATCACATGTCCTGACCATCTCCTAGTATCCCCAGGCCCAGGGCCCAAAGGAAACGGGAGAATCTGGGGTACCTATCCGACCACACAGAGGCGGCCACCCCAGAGGCAGTGCGTTGGTCACAGTATAGCCGCTCCTGTCGACCACGCCGCCCATTTATTATGGAAGGTCGGCATGGTGTCCATGATAGTGTGATAGATCCTTTCCATAAGACGGATAGACTCCATCCGCTGGAGTACCTGTGTCCATGGAACCGACTGGGACCGCCAATTCAAGGCTATGGCCCAATGAGCTGCACAGAATAGGGTATTCACTAATCTCTGGGTATGGGGAGGCAGACCCGGTATAGTGGCAAAGAGCAAACACATCAGGGCCGTCAGGTCTAGGATGGTGCCCGCAATCTGCGTCACCCTGGATGCCACCCGGCTCCATAGGTGCCTCAGATGAGGGCAACCCCAAAACGTGTGCAGAAGGGTGCCAGGGCTCTGACAGCCCCTAAAGCACGTCTCCTGAACTGTAGGGTAGTATTTATGAACTCTATCTGGAGTGAGGTACCACCTCGTATGTAGTTTAAGTACTGTCTCCTTAGTGGCTATGGAGCGGGTACATCTGTGCATATTCTGTAGCATGTCGCCTCAGTCTTCTGGGGGGAATGCCACACCCAGGTCTGATTCCCAATGGGTCATAGCCGAGGACTTAACTGGCAGCTGAGAATCATTTAGTGACATATATATCGTAGAGATCGTTCCCTTGCCTCTAGCACCATTCTGGCAGATTGTTTCATACTGGGATAAGTTGGATCTAGTGTTCAATGTGAATAGGGATTCGAAAAAGTGCCTAATTTGTAGAAATCTAAAGAATTCCGTTCCCGGGGCTTCGAACTGCTCTTGGAGTTGTGTAAATGAACAGAAATGTGTGCCTTGCGATAGTGCTTTTAATGTCAAGAGGGAGTTTTGTACCCACCAATGGAAGCTCTCAGGGGATCGGAAAGCAGGGGGAAAACTGGGCGATCCCAGGAAGGTGGACAGGGGGGGTCTGCCAGACCTAAGTTTAAATTTGTGGTGATATAGGGACCAAAGGTGTATTGTCTGACCCACTACCATGTTTAGCATGCCAGTTCTCTGGGCTTAAGGCCCGTCTGCCAAAGAAGTCCCGGAAGGTAGTATGGGCAGACAGAGGACATTTCAAACTGTAGCCAGGGGATGCTGTCTGGTGCGGCATGCCACTGTGCCGTCTGGGCCAACCTGGCTGACAAGTAATACAACCAGATGTTAGGTAGCCCTAACCCCCCCTGTGAAGAGGGTCTGTGTGTGATAAGACCGCCATACCTAGGATGTTTATTGTTCCATAGAAACCCATTAATCTCACGTTGGATCTGCAACAGAGTATGTCGTGATACATAAAGGGGGAGAGCCCTAAAGAAGTAAAGCAATTTCGGTAAAATGGACATTTTTACGGCTGTGACTCTGCCTAGGAGGGTGATGTGGAATGTAGACCATAGGCGTAACCATTGTCTGACTTTGGCGAAGATCTGGGGGTAGTTAGCGTTATATAATTCTCTTAGGGTGGGGGCTAGACGAATCCCGAGGTATTGGAGGGTTTTATTTGATACTGAAAAGCCAAAAGAAGATTTAAGGGCAGAGGTGACTCTGGGAGGGATATTGACAGGGAGGGCCGAACACTTGGAGAGGTTGACACCAAGGCCCGAAAAAGTGTGAAAGGATTGGAGCGTAGAGATTAAATTAGGAAGGGAAGTAACTGGGTCCTGGAGGAATACAAGGATATCATCCGCGTATAGGCTCACCTTATACTCCCCATTCCCCTTCTGATACCCCCTAATGTTCTGGTCTGTGATGATCGCCCTTCGCCAAAGGCTCCACGGCCAGGGCAAACATCAAAGGGGACAGAGGGCAGCCCTGGCGTGTTCCCCTGCCCAGGGGGAAGTAATCCGAAGTGCAACCTGGGAGCTTAACGCGTGTGTGAGGATTGTGGTACAGTGCCCTAAATCCATGAACAAACTCCCCTGAAAAACCTAACCTAGTCATGACCGCGTCCATATATGGCCACAGGACACTATCAAAGGCCTTGTGTATATCCAGGCCCAACAGAAGAACCTTGCGGGAAAATAGCTCCGCATCCTGGATAATGTCCGTCGCCAAGCGAATGTTGTCTGTGATTTACCTAGAGGGGATGAATCCGGTTTGTTCGGGGCCAACCAGGGTGGAAATTATGGGGGCTAGTCTATCTGCAAGAACACGACCTAGAATCTTAATGTCATTGTTAAGAACCGAGATTGGTCTGTAATTCTGGGGGAGGGAGTTATCCTTGTTAGGTTTAGGGATTAGGGTCATATTGGCTGCAAGCATTTCCTCTGGAAGTGAGTGGCCTTGCAATACGTGGTTGATTAATTTAGTCAATTTAGGGGCCAACGTACCTGCAAATTTTTTATAGTAAGTCGCCGTATACCCGTCTGGGCCCGGGGCTGTTGACGTTTTGAGCGACTTAATGACTGTCAGGACCTCCAGTTCTGTGCATGGGGCGTTCAAGTTGGTCAGTTGTTCGTGTGTCAAAGTCGGAAGTTGGATGGAGTTCAACCAGTCCTCAGCTCCAGCAGGGGGGGGAGAGGCTGGGGCAGATAGTAGGGAGCTGTAGAACGCGGTGAAAGTGTCAAGTACCTCCTTGGGGTGGGAGACCAGCTGGCCCGAGGTGTTACGCAATTTGTAGATATGGGTGGGCTGAAGGGAGTGATGTAGTTTACGTGAGAACATGGCCGAGGCAGCGTTTGAGTGCAATAGGAATCTCGCTTTGGCCCATCTAATAGATTTTTCAGTGTGGTCTGAGAGGATAGTATCCAATTCCACCCTCTTCTGGTCAATTTGTCTAAGAGTGTCCGGGGCGTGGGATTGTGCGTGTATATGGTACAGTTTTGCAAGGTCTGCAGTTAGGGTTTTAATTTTGGCTAACTTCTGTCTCTTCTTAATGGTGGCCAACTCTATCAGTCGGCCGCGAAGTACTGCCTTATGGGCCGCCCAGAGAATAGAGGGGGTGGTGCCTTCTACATCGTTCAGTCTGAAGTACTCTTCCAACTGATTCGCTACTTGTGTGGCTATGTCAGGGTCCGTCAATAGGGAGTCATTAAGCCTCCAGGAGGCTGTCAGGGGGGAAATGCCTACATGCAAAGTTTTAAAGGAGACCACCAGGTGGTCTGACCATGGGCATGGGTGTATAGTGGCCGCTGTGGAGTTGGCAAGTAAAATTGGGGAGCTGAAAATGTAATCTAGCCTTGCATAGCTCTCGTGGGGGGCTGAGTAATGTGTGTATTCCCTAGCTCCTGTATTGAGGGCCCTCCATGTGTCAATAAGTTGGAAAGTCTCCAGGGACCTCACTAGAGATTTGGGGAAGGCCTTAGATGAGTGGGTAACCTTGCTTCTGTCCAGTGTGGAATGGGCGACTAGATTGAAGTCACCACCCACTATCATGTGTGGAGAAGTATATCTGTCCAAAATTTGGGTGAAGGACCTGAAAAAGGAACCCTGAGCAGTATTGGGGGCGTACACATTGGCGACTGTAAAGGATTTGCCCTGGACATCACCTTGGAGTATCAAAAACCTGCTATCCGGGTCCTTGTAAACATGTTTGACATCAAAATGTACATTATTTCTGACAAATATGGCTACCCCTCTGGCTTTAGAGCTATACGTGGTATGGTAATGTAACTTAAATGACTTGTCAAAATAATTGGGGTGAGACAATGCCGAAAAATGAGTCTCTTGCAGGAGGACAATGTCCGCCCCCAATTGCTTATAATCTCGAAAGGCCTTCCTCCTCTTTTGTGCGGAATTAAAGCCTCTGACATTATGTGAGATAACATTCAAACCCATAATATGGTTGGAACAAATTTAGCTTGGGGTGAGGTTGGTGAGATAGGTGCGAATGTCAGCCGCACAACCCACAGGCCCAGCACCAAAGCGGGTTGCCAAATTCCTGGATCATAGATCGGGGGCACGGTCAGCAGGTTAAGTGTAGCAGTAAAACCAATAATATAACATTGATAACAGGAACATTGTAGGAAGAAAAAAAAGGCAAACAAACTAACAGGGGTCTGGATGGATAGGCCATCCAGGCCAGCATCAAATATTTCAAATGACTGAAAAAAAACAGTCTTCCACGTGCACTCAATCTCCCCCAACACTGAAGGGGGGAGAGAGAGAGTGGCAAGAGTTCAGTACAAGGTCTCTCCCAAAACAAAAAAGGGAATGGTGGGAGAGAAGTGATTCTTGGTTTGAACACTAACGTGGTTGGGGGGTAAAAGTTCCGGGCGGAAAACAGCAGGATCACGAGGACCGGAGACATAAAGGCTCGTTCAGAACCGAAAGGCTTGGGGGTCCAGAAATTGACAAGTCCAGCGAGACAGGCCAGGGGACATGGGGCTCATGAACAAAAAATAAGGGGGGGACAGGTGGTACCGAAATCATATTTAGTACCTTGACCGCAAGCCTGCGGGAAGATCGTGTTGGAGCCGCGGAGAACTTCCACAGCTGTCCGCGGTCACGGGTTATGGTAGGCTCTGCGTCCCCTCTGAGGAGGTGGGGTGGCCCAGATTGGTGACGGGCGGGGGGTGGACGGGTGCCTTGGTGCTTGTTGAGGTTCGAGGAGGCCCAATTTGACCAGGATGGATTTACCTTCCAGGACCGTGGTGGCGGTGTATGTGGATCCGTTGTGTGGGACCGTCAGTTTGAATGGGAAACCCCATCTATAGCGGATCCGAGCAGTTTGAAGGACGGAGGTGATTTCTTTCATCTGTCGGCGTCTCTCCAGTGTGGTCGGGGAGATGTCCGGATATATCTGAATGGTGACCCCGTCCAGCTGTATATGAGGGGTGTTGCGGGAAGCTCGCAGGATCTCCTCCTTCACCAGGTAGTCCTTCAGGCACATCACCACATCCCTCGGAGGCTTCTCCGGGGGCGGCTTGGGTCGTAGGGCCCTGTGGAGGCGATCACATATGAATGCATCCACCGGTTGTTCTGGGAGGAGGGAGCGAAACAATCTCTCAGTGGCATCAGGCAGATCCAAGACTGTTTCAGGCAGGCCATGCACTCTAATATTGTTCCTCCTGTTCCGGTTGTCTAAATCTTCCATACTATTCTGGAGCTGGACAACCGTGTCCGTGAGCAATTCATGGTCTTTGTGGAGGTCATCGTATGCGAGCTGGAGCTCATCATGCTTCACCTCCAGTACGTCTGTCCTCCCGCCCAGGGAAGCGATCTCCTGGGAGAGGGTATGGGTGGACTTGTGAAGCTCAGCCTGAAACTTGCGGGCAAGTTTTTCATACATTGTTGTCAGACTGTGGTCCAAGTCTGCCTTCGTGAGGTGTGGAGTGCACTCACTCAGCTCTGAAGTAGCAGAAGGGGAAGCCATGGGCTCCGGGGCCTCCAGCATGGACGATTCCTGGTCAGCGCCACTCTGGGACATCCTCGTTTGATCCCGGGCCCGTAGTAAATAATTTGTCAAGGACCGCTGGGCGGATTTCTGCTTATTATATTTTTTAATCGACGGCATGCACAACTGGTCCCTCTAGGGGTTCAGGGTGATTCAAGTAAGATTTGCAGGCAATATAACCCCCTTGGGAGTGCTAATGTCTCCGGTGCCCTCGGATCTCCTTCACTTAGCTGCCTGCCAGTTCCGCGCCGCGCATGCGCCCCCCCTTGCGGATGTGACTTTTAGTTCATCTTGTCACCTTAATACAGGTGAGGGGGTGAGGGGATCCTCCAACCATGGAGCGCTGTCTCCTGTAGGGTTCTCACAACAGCCCAAGGGAAAGTCGGCAGAGGACCGGGTTGTGGGGTTAGTGGCAGGCCAGGAGTCTCGGTTCAGGCAGGGGACGACTTATGGGGAGTTCAAAAACCAGGATGGGAGGAAGTCTCTACTGATGGTGACCCCTGGGGTTGTTCTTTCAGGCAGGGCTACTTTAAAAGTGTTGAGGGGGGTGAAACATCTGCAGAAGGATAAGGGAGAGCTCTGTAAATTTGAGGCCGGGTGAAGCAAGATGTCCGCCTGACAGGGTTATGGGAACCGGGCTGCAGCCGAATCCCACTAATAGGAAGGAATCCCACCTTAGTCCTCTACAAGAGCACCGACTTTTGTTGAACTGTTAGCCGAGGTAGAGGGACAGGGTCTTTAATCTGCTGCAGGGGGACTATGGAGATCGCAGAGGTGTACCAAGATGGCCGCCGTATGCTAGCAGCACAGACTTTTGTAAGAAGGTAGTAGATAGCCTTATGCATATATTGGGGAGAAGTGATGGATAGTTTTCCCAGCTGAGGCAGGGACCAGGAAGAGTGACTGGGTACCGGAGATCTGCAGATGTGGCCCGGCCGCGGCCCGCTCCCGCGGGGTACTGCCTCAGGAAACACCGCGGACTCCCAGGCCCGACTAGGCCGCACCGACCGCGGCCTCCACAAATGCCCCCGAGACGTAGCTCTTGCTCCGGATCACTGGAGGTAAGTGGATGGGTGTTAGGGAGGGACGAGAGCTGGTCCCTTACCTCAAATACAGCCGCAAACAGGTTTCCTCCGGGAGGCCTCGGGCCTGCAAGATGGCGGCGGCCCCGGGCACTGGATGCCTTCAATCTCGGGAGACCTCCGGTGTCCCCCGGCCGAATTGTCCAAAGATAAGGGTGTGGGGTACTGCAGGGGGTCTAGCTGGATGGGATGGTATGCTTTGTAAGCGTGGATGGGCGATACAGAGTTCCGATGGTGATGGATGGTACCTGGAGCTCCTCTAGGAAACGTCCGCCGCCACCAACAATATAATATATTATCATTTATATTAATTACATTTTTTTTGATTTTGCAGAGTTTCAATACGTTTTTATTGTTTTTGAAGAAATAAAAAGGTAAAAAGTGCATGACATATTGGTTTCATATTAGCAGTTATTAGCTGATATCATATTATGGATAGGGCACATAGTAAGAAGATAATAATATTTTTTTTTTTTTAGACAAAGCCCGCCATTGGCAGAAGGTAATTATAAGAATAAAATGAACATCAGAATCCAAGCACACATTGCGTAAGCCATACCACAATGTTGAGTGTCGGCCATTACACTTCATGTACTTAACAAAAGGAAAGTGAAAGAACAGTTGACTAACAAAAGCAACAACATGTATACCTATAGTCACAGTCAGATATTGCACTTGAATAAATCAACCAAGTTAGGGGTTAGAGAGCCTTGAGTACTGTGAGTATCACCTCTGCCAGGTATGCCAATTCTCAACGACCTTCTGGTAGTTAACCATACAATAGGTGAAAAGTATTTCATATGTCGTGTGCATGTTTATTGTTTGCAAGGTTTCTGTCAAGCTTGGGGCTATTTTATCTTTCCAGTGCTGGACCAAATAAAGTCAGGCTGCTATTAAGATATGGGATGGTACTATCTTCAGATTGGGTGGAATAGTATCTATGTCTAGTGACAGCAATGTCATACCAGGAGAGGGTAAGATATGGATTCCTAAAACTTGTTCAATAAGATTAAATATAAAAGACCAGTAATTAGTAATATTTGGACAGGACCATATAAGGTGCATCAATGTCCCGGGTCCTCCACAGTTTCTCCAGCATTCGGGGGATGCCCAGGGGCAAATTTAGATATGCGATATGGAGTAAAATACCAGCATAACATAATCTTTTGGTAAAGTTCCCATAAATTGGCACACTTGGTAGATGTATACGCTGCACTCAAAGCTTTTTGCCATTGATCCTGATGCTGCGTACACACGACCGTTTTTAATGACGAGAAAAATATAATTTTTTTAAATGGTCATTAAAAATGATCGTGTGTGGGCTTCAGAGCATTTTTCATGACGTAAAAAAACGGGCATGAAAAAATTGGAACATGCTCTAATTTTTCACGTAGTTTTTTACATCGTCGTTTTTCTCGTCATGAAAAACGGCCGTGTGTAGGCTTTAACGACGTGAAAAAAATGTGCATGCTCAGAATCAAGTATGAGACAGGAGTGCTCATTGTGGTAAAACTAGCGTTCGTAATGGAGATAGCACATTCGTCACGCTGTAATGGACTGAAAAGCATGAGGCTGAAAATCTGAATGAAACTTCCCCTTTATAGTGTCGTTGTACGTGTTGCACGTCACCGCACTTTACTCAAGCATTTTTTTCACGATAGTGTGTAGGCAAGGCAGGCTTGAGAAGAATCACGTCGAGAAAAATGCTTTTTTTTTTTTTTTAATTTAAATTATTTTATTTTTTTTCAGAAACAAACAGGGTTAACATAATATTACATAATTTACTAATAAGTGGTTATTAATTCTTAGAAACAATTAACTTAAACCTATAACATCAATTGATTTTATAGGTATAACATATAATAAATTAAATAAAAACGGTCGCGTGTACGCGGCATCAGAGTATTCACTCCCAAGATCCTTTTCCCAGGCTTGTATATTTGGAGTTTTGCTGAATTCCTGTTTGTTCTGTAGGTGTTTATATATTAATGCAGTACTTTTATGCCCCGTACACATGATCGGACATTTTTCCGACCAAACTCCTATCGGAATTCCGACGAAATTTCATTGGAAAAAAATAGAACAGGTTCTATTTGAAAATCACGATGGAATTCATCGGAATTTCTCTGACGGGACCCACACACGGTCGGAATTTCCGATGAAAAAACTCTGACGGACTCCGTCTGACTTTTTTCATTGGATATTCCAATCGCGTGTACACCGCATTAGTCTTTGTATTGTTGGTTAAGTAGTATAGGGCAATTTGCCAAGATAGATAGGTACACAGTTTGTTAGAGTGTTTTAACAGATGGGAGATTTGGATATACTTATAGTACTCCGCCTGGGAAATTTAATATTCTAGCTGGAGCACCCTAAATCTTCTGAGCGCATCTCTATGAAGAGATCTTCTAAAGTAAGATAGAGGTACATTTTTAAACTGTCCTTACTTAGGATGGTCTCTTTTTTTTTGTGGTAATACCTATTTATTTCATATGTAGCAGGTAAAGAATCAAGACATAAATGATGATCTTATACATGATATTTCTGCACTTAAACAAAACCATTTTCAAATATTAAATAGTCTTCTACAATTATAATACACTAAATTCTTTCTCACAAAAAAAAAAAATATATATAGAAAGGCTAGTATGCTAGCCTGAAATTATGGGAGGAGTTCGAGGGGTACTTATACAGACCATCCACCAGGGTCAGTGTCGGCTGTAGTGCGCGGTACTACATGTCACTGGGCTGACTCTTCCCCACTCACCTCATATTCATGAGTCAGCGCATGCGATCGCAGGTACATTTCGGCTTCTTCATTCGGGGTCTTCGACGGCGGTTCCTGCTCACGGTCGCAGGTAGTATCTCGAACTTTTCATATCAGGTACAATCTTGCGGTTTGTTATGCTTTCATCCTCCACCCCTTGCTTAAAAAGCCTGCTCCTGTGTTGTTGTCGCTCGTATTCAGGCATCATTCAGCACAGGCATAGTACGTTTATAAGTTCCTTCTGCCAAACATACGATTAATTCGTACATCCAAGCCTCAGAGCCGCTGTCGGTCGTTGCCCCATAACACTCGCCATAGGCTTCACTGGTTATAAAAGTCACTGTCCATGGGATTCAAGTCTCATTCATTTGGAGATGAGAATGTATTGTTTGTATGGGTTTCTGTGGCTGAGCAAGGTGGTAATTAGACCCACCTGGTGCCTTCTCTGCACTGGATTAGCCTGGGGGGATGGGTGGTTGATAGGTGTGAGCTTTCACAGCAAGGGGTGGCATACACCATACAACCAATTTGTATCAGATTAATTAATACTCCTCACTACCAATTCGTATCGGCTTCATTGCATACAATTTACAACCGATTTGTATCCGATACATTGCCTAGGCCGATAGCTTAACGGCTCCTCACATGCTACACCTTCTACAAACCCCATCACACCTACTGATGCCCCACACCTCCTACGATACTCTCCCTTCACCCAACTGATGCCCCACACCTCTTACTACACACACCATACACCGAACAGTCCGGTCCGAATCTGGTCGCAAAGCAGCGGCACTACAGTTCGGACCCTCGGCAATCACAAGCCCCCTCACCTTCGAAACACCAGACAGTCGATCCGAGTCCAGTCGCATCTCCGGTGCCGTGATTCGGATCCCGGCGCATCAATAACCCCATACCCACACCACAACCACACCATCCGAATCCAGTCGTAGCATCGGCTCTAAGATTCGGATCCTCAGCTAAAACAACCAATCCGAGCACAGTCGCACCACCGGCGCATACCGCTCTGATCTACAGCAGTAAACTTCTTTAAACCGATCCGAATCCAGTCGTAGCATCGGCCCCAAGTTTCGGATCCTCGGCTGAAAACAACCAATCCGTACGCAGTCGCATACCCGGCTCTAGCAGCTCCGACCCATACCTCCGATACAACGTCGAACGTCTCAGAACGTTACGAATCCAGCCGTAGCATCGGCCACAATGATTCGAACCCAAAGCCGCCATACACACGCATTACTCACCACTCCCGTTTCATCACGAAACGGCCATCCCCACACACTCGAAAGTCACAAACTCTTCTTCTTTCGTCTTCTTAAGGCATTTGTTCCTCGCAAGCGCTGCGAGCGTTCGACGAGTGGTTGCACACCAGCCACTCACCACCTCCAGTAGTCAAACGGCTACTCACCGATTTCTCTATCCCTTTCCACCACGCAGGCCAGTTTAGATCCAGTCTCCATCCCGTCCACCCTGCAATCCAGGTCGGACGATATTTCCCACAAAAAAAAAAAAGTCTTACACACTTCTTCACCCGGGAGCTACCTACCGCTCCCACAACTCTTCACGCCTACCATAAAAAATATTAATAAATAAATAATAAAAAAAAACATTTAAAAAATAATAAAAAAAAAAAATAAAAAATTAAAATAATAAAAAAAAAAAAAAAAAAAAAAAAATGTTAAATAATAATAATAAAAAAATAAAAAAAAAATATATATATATATAATAAAAAAAAAAAAAAAAGGGGAAATATATATATATATCTCCATGTCACCCTCCTCACAGGTCCCGGTCGACCCATGTCTCGACCTCAACCAAGACAGGGCTCAAGTCAGGTGCGTAAACGCAAGGTCCCTCCTTGCTTTCTCTCCGCACTCTTTCACGACATCCGAGTCTTCACATACACAATTCGACCGCTCATCAGGCGCTAGCAACTGTCACATACCTCTACGCACGACACTCTGTTTTCGAAGCCGATCCGAGATCCTTCACTACGCAGACAAGGTCACCAACATCCACCTTGCTGGCAGTGCAGGAGTTGGCAGACCGACCACACGTCACTGGACTACAGATCGAAACATTCCTACTTAGTATACCAGACTTCAGCTACCCGCCCCAGTACGCCCTGGGGGCTCTGGTTCATCAGTCTGTGCCAAGCACAGGCGGCACCCGAGCTATCGGTTACCTAGCCAGTCACCTCCTGGCTCACCTCGGTTGCCACGCAGTCTTTTGAGTTTTCTAAATTTCACTCAACAAGCGCTCGTACGCAAAACTTGGCTATCCTCTGCGCCTGTCATTCCTTATTCTGTCCATCCTCCCTTCCTTCTCCCTACCCACTTTCGTACCTCCTCTATCCCCTCCATACCTGGCATCTCACTCTATAAACATACATTCCCCCCCCCTTTTTCTTTCTCGTTTCTCCAGCCCCCAACATATCGCAGACCGACTGCGATGACTTTACCTTCGTCCCACCATCACCACGTTCGGGTTCAGCGGACCACTCCACACAGTCCCTCAGGGCTGGACCATCCCCAGGCTTACGGCCGAACTACGCCGTAGGGGCATCCCCTACCCGGCCACGGCCAGGAAAACCAAGCTGTTAGGCTGCTGTTCCATAACCAGCGGCAACTCTACCAGACAAATTCCGCTGCAGTCGATATCCTCGGCATTTACTCAGCTACACGCCTCAGTGACCACACTGGCAACCAGGCCTGGATGCTTTCCTAAATGTACACAATATAACTGAGTACTAACAGTCTAGGTAAAGTTGATCCAGGGTAAATCCGATTGCCTCTCGGGGGACCGGGAAGGAATTTTTTCCCCTGCTGTAGCAAATTGGATCATGCTCCGCTGGGGTTTTTTGCCTTCCTCTGGATCAACTGTGGGTATAGCATTGGGTATATGGGATTGCACGATATTTTTTATTTTGTTTATTTTATTATTTTAGTGTATTAGTGCAGGGGGCACTACAGGGTTCCACACCAGACTCATTACACTGCCTGACTCATTCCAAAACTACCCAGTCAAACTCCTGCATACCCTCACAGGAGTTCTCCCGATGGTTTAGAAATCTTGTGAGATCTAAGAAATCCAAGAGAGGTCTTTAAAACCTTGACGTGCCCATAACCGTGAAGAAAGTAGGAAAACCGGCACAGTTCATCTCCTTCCTGGTAATCGTTCTAGACAAACGCGCCATGCGGGCCAGCCCACCTCTCGGTAGATTGACCCGCATCAGGACAGTCATCCATACGTCTACCGACACGCAGGGGGGCACTAACCCACAGCTACAATCCCTACTGGGCATGCTCAAACCACGATGAGGATCGTCCCTCAAGGGCGTTCCTTTATCGCACGCTTCTTAGTGTTCCTCTCCCAGGCACGAGACGTTGACCAAGTCATTAAGCTAGACGCAGCCTCCGTAGCAGGAGCTGGCCATGGGGGACCAATTCCTTGAGACCGGATAGGTAGACCCTTGTTTATCCCATCAGCATCCTCTTCGTCACCTCAGATGACCACGGACGTAGCAGCTTCCACAAGCTTCGCTGCAATTTTTGGCCATCATTGGTTTCAGGAGATCCGATCCATCAGAGATGCTCACAATTC
Source organism: Rana muscosa (assembly GCA_029206835.1). Taxonomy (NCBI): domain Eukaryota; kingdom Metazoa; phylum Chordata; class Amphibia; order Anura; family Ranidae; genus Rana; species Rana muscosa. The sequence continues at coordinate 359,038,592 of CM055118.1, read as the reverse complement.
CGCTTTTTAGTCAGTCCTCCTCTCTATTTGAGATCTACCCCATAGTCGCAGCAACACAAGTACGGGGCAGCCCCGGGCAGGACAGACCGCCATGTTCGCCACAGACAACCAGGCTACAGCCACAGTCATTAACAAAGGCAGGTCAATAAATCATTATCCGTCATGTCCTTCCCACGCAGGCTGTTGCTACTTTCCCTACAACGTCAGCTCAGTAGCCTCAGGGTCCACATCCCTGGCCAATGCAACACCTCGGCCGACGCGCTATCCCGCCTAACCATGCCACATCCTTTCACAGAAGCCCGGAGCCGACTCGACCATGTCCGGCATCCCACATTAGTCCCAACCAACTTTGGAATCGGATAACACCTCCATGGTGCTACCTCCCTCATCAATGCATCCTGATCTGCCAACACACTACAGGTGGCGGCAACCACACTCCAGTACCGAACGCTTACCAGTGACCAGCACCATTCTCCGGGACATGTCTGCTATCCTTCACGTTCCCCCTTCGGTCTATGGCCCAGCCTGGTAAATCAAGCAGCCATTTACCTAGCCTTGTTACGATCTCACGGCCCGGCGAATTACTATCACCAGCCCTAAATGCCAAGTACTACTCAGGCACCACCCGTCTCGCCACCAAAGTCATTTCATCCTACACCCGACGGTATCGGAAACAATACAACCCGGTCCCGGAGTAGACATTAAACCTTTCGGACACATAACGCCATGGCCGTTCTGGTGCAATCGGTAAACTCGGCTGTCCGATCCATCAGAGGACAGCCCTCTACTACCTTTCCCAACTGAACCCCTAAGCGGGAAACAGTTCATCAGCCACGTCAGAATACTCCTGAGCATCTCGGGCCTTAACCCAGGGTGTTACTCAGGACTTGCTTTCGCGTTAGAGCAGCCCCAACAACATCACGAAACAGAGTTCCTGACCACGCAATAAGGAAGATGGGCAGGTGGAAATCCTTGTGTTTCGCCCGACACATTCCCGATCCTCAGTCAGAAATATCACGAGCCTTTAACAGTCTCGCTCTATAGTGGTTTACCTGTCATAATAGAACAATTCCTTCCTAACCTTGTGTGACTTTTTGGCCCCTTTATTTGGCATACCGTACAAAAGGCCAGGCCACACTTCAGGTCTTATTTGTGTTGTTAGTCTTGTGACGTGTTTATGTGATCCATATCTCTTCAGACAGAGGGCTCCGACCATAAATAGAAAGGCTAGTATGCTAGCCTGAAATTATGGGAGGAGTTCGAGGGGTACTTATACAGACCATCCACCAGGGTCAGTGTCGGCTGTAGTGCGCGGTACCCACCCACCCATATCTCCCTTTTCTAGGGCACTCCTCTACAACCAATTCTCAGCAGAATTATCTATTACTTCTATTCAGGTATGGCCCCTTTATTTGGCATACCGTACAAAAGGCCAGGCCACACTTCAGGTCTTATTTGTGTTGTTAGTCTTGTGACGTGTTTATGTGATCCATATCTCTTCAGACAGAGGGCTCCGACCATAAATATATATATATATATATATATATATATATATATATATAACTATAAAAAGGCAATTACAATGCCTTTTTTTAGGAAAATAAAGTATCATAATAACATAAAAAATAGCAAAATCGATTTAAATGCTTTCTAAACAAACTGTATTTGTACTAAATGTAGTAACCCTTTGTTGTTGATATAAATCAAACACAGAAAATATAAAATATAAATATATTGATGAAATTATACGGAAGAGAGTGAGATAGTTTGCCTTTCATAGATGAAAAACATGTGAGAATATATTTCACTCACAGTACTGATGGCTAATTCTTCTATGTTTCTATAATAGCCAAGTTGCATCAACGAATCATCTCTCTATATATATCTGTACAGAAGAAAAAAAAAGAGTCATTCCATTGAGAATACATTCTTTGTGTTTATACCTAAACATAATAATTGCTTTTAACACTATGCTCACGGAAACAATATGCAGTATAATAATGCATTAAAAGCAAACTCGGGGGTTGCCCCCCTCCTTAGTGCACCCAAGCTCCCTAACCCCTTCAGGATAGAGGGTAAAACAAATCTTAATGCCTAAACACAACTTTGCAACTTTGTGACATGTGTTAGTAAAACTGTACATATCATCACAACTACTTTGTGCATCCAGATGGATTATACCTTGTTTTTTTTTTTTTTCAGAATAAATTGGTCTTTCATTTGGGGGTAAATGGATATCTCCTGTTCTTTGTTTATGATCAAAGTAAAAACTGGCCCAAAAATTCCTGCTATTACCATAACTTACCACCAAAGAACAACTCAAAATTAATTATCCTACTCCTAAATCTCCTAGGCAGAGAGCCCAAACAGCGATCTGCCTATGTAAACAGGGCAGGTCGCCATTCTTTCAGAAAAAAGAGGGGGGTTTGGGACTTTGAATGAGGCGTGCATGGTGGGACCAATCAAATTCACATAGGTACAAACATAAGTATGTTTATTGAACCATTGATCGACATGGCATAAAACATTGTTGCATACATTGATCGAAAAGTATTGTTCAAGTACATAATAAATAGCATGAATGACAGCATGGCATGACAGGTAAAATTATATTGACATATCCTCCATATACTAGGGTGAACCATAAACAAAAGAATATCAAAGGGGGTAAAACCATCTAAAATGCTCGATATGTATTGGATGCATCAAAGTTGGGCTTGACGCGTTTTTATGGACTTGTGTCCACTCCTCAGGAGCCAAGTGCATCCATATTCTGTAAAATAATATAAATATCCATATGATAAAGTTACAGTACCCCATTGGGGAAAGAAAAAATGATTTGAGAGTAACTAGCCATGCTGAAATAAGTACTCACATAAAACCCAATCTGCGTTCGTATGAAACCGCATGCTAATGGTAGGCAACTCGAGCCAGGCCCGGGAGCAGAGGAAGGGAACCATTCGGACGTCCGGGAACATAAACACCATCCCCCATGAATGAATAGAAATTCTAAAGTATAAGAAGTAAAGAATGGTGTATGACTATGGCAATGTACATCAGGGAGGTAATCTATAAAAATAATAAATTACAAACCCAAAACCATGGTAAAAACCTCTTCCTCTCTATTGTCATTCATGCTTATTATTATGTACTTGAACAATACTTTCGATCAATGTATGCAACAATGTTTTATGCCATGTCGATCAATGGTTCATGGTTCAATAAACATACTTATGTTTGTACCTATGTGAATTTGATTGGTCCCGCCACCATGCACGCCTCATTCAAAGTCCCAAACTCCCCCTCTTTTTTCATATGTACCAGGGATGGGGGCATGAATTCCCCTCACGTCCCATTTAAAGTCCCAAGCTTTGCTTTCCCCGTATTTTTTCCATTCTTTCAGAAGGGAAGTATTTTTTTCCTGGGTTTCTGCAAAGCGGGGACTAGGATTCATGTCTTCCCCTAGTAAAAGCACCTCCCACACTGTAATAAAGCACTGGATAGACACACATAGTTAACCCTTTGATTGCCCCTGATGTTAAACCCTTCCCATCCAGTGTCATTAGTACAGTGAAAGTGCATATTTTTAGCACTGATCACTGGTTCCCAAAAAGTGTCAAAAGTGTCAGTTAGTGTCCGATTTGTCTATTGCAATATTGCAGTCCCGCTATAAGTCGCTGATTACCGCCATTACTGGTAAAAAAAATCCATCAATATATCCCATAGTTTGTAGATGCAATAACTTTTGCACAAACCAATCAATATGCGCTTATTGCAATTTTTTTAACAAAAATACATAGCAGAATACATATTGGCCTAAATTGATAAAGAAATTTGATTTTTTATATTTTTTTTATTGGATATGCTTTATAGCAAAAAAATATATATATTTTTTTTTAAATTGTCGTTCTTATTTCGTTTATAGCGCAAAAAAAATGCAGAGGTGATCAAATTGTAAAAAAAAACCTCATAAATTGTATTTAAGTACAGAGTTGCTTGACCGCTCAATTGTCAGTAAAGTAATGCACTGCCGTATTGCAAAAAATGGCCTGGTCATGTAGGGGTGTAAATCTTCCGGAGTTTAAAAAATTCCAAAAATCCTACTCAAAATAAACTGACCTTTGACCCTTTATTTTTTTGTACACACCTTTGTTTGTTTATATTTTTCTCCCCTGGCAAGGAGAGAAAGATACAATTCATCTTTCTCTCCATTCAGAGGAGAAAAAAAATACATGGCGGGCTGCACAGTGACTGATCACTGTGATAGCCAATAAGAGGCTATCATAGCATACAGGTAATCGTTAGAGCGAGCCCTGGGGTTCTCAGTGAGAAGAACCCAGTCTCTGTACTGAGAGCCCACTGTGCAGAGCACTCCCAGCACAAACACTGGTATGCATATATGTGGCCTCACAGAAGAATACCCACTTCTATGAGGCCACATATAAGTGTTAAGGTGGCAAGAAGGGTTTAAAATAATCTCCATGCTGGGGGCGCATGCGCGGACTCTAACCAGAGCGGTAGTGCCATTTTAGAGCTCCGCTCTAGGGAGAACCACAGCAGGGGACACAGTGCCGCTTAGGCTCCCAGGACAACACCCACTGATACCAACCGCCCCGGAGTGCCCACTGCTCACACCGCCATGGTCCTCGGGGGCTCAAAAACAAAGTTAAAGTCTGGAAATATCAAGGACGCTCCTCATAGCCCAGCATGCCGCACTCAGCTAAGACCCAGCACCACACACAGTCCATGCAGGAGGATAATGGTGAGTCTGATTCGGATGCAGGCACCTCAGACATACAGTCAGGCATATTTAAGCAGTTTGAACGTATGCTACAGAGAGCCCTGAAACAGACATCAGACCAAATAACTGATAAATTAACCCGTGAGATCAAGGAGCTGGGGCACAGAACAGCTGAGCTGGAAGGGAGGGTGGATGAGCTGGAGAATAACACACAGGACTATAGTGCTTAAATGGAGAATCTCAAGGAAGAGAACCTAGTGCTACAGTCACGATTAGAAGACCAGAAGAATAGGGACAGGTGCTCTAAGCTATGGATCAGGGGGATCCCTGAAATGTTGCTTGATCTACAAGCCAGTATGCTAGCTCTGTTTCAGGAACTGCAACCTGGCATCCCTGTTGAAAGATTAGAAATGGACAGGGTACACAAGGCCCTGTCCGCACGCAAATCTTACACTCTGCCATGGGACATTATAGCCAAGTTTCACTATTACCGCACAAAGGAGCAGCTACTTGCAGCAGCCAGGGGCAAAGAATCCCTATCCTTCCAAGGTCACACATACCAACTATTTTTGGACCTTTCCCCACTAACAGAATGAAGAGGTGATACGGTTCTGAAAAAAGCTGCTGATCCCTTGACTGGCTCCCGCCCTACTGAGGCTGACAGGTGCTGGCTCTGCACAAATGCATGGGATTAGAAAGAAATCCTGGACTGCCGCACTCCGTTAAACGACGTATTTTCTTATACGAATGTTGTTTGTATTTTGGTATACCCTGAGCTTCTAGGCAACTCTCTCAGGTGTGAGGCACTGGGAGACAATCAGTTGCGCTGACTCTAGATCTAAGCTTTACCCTAGGTACAGCTTATCAGGGGTGTTAAAAAGTTGACTTTCATTTATTGCAATGCCAAACTAATTATACGTATAAGTTTATTAGCCTTTCTTTACCCCCCGGTGTTGTTCCCCCATTGGAACTCCTTGCTCCCCGATTTACTGCCCTCAGACCTCTGCCCCTATTATGCAGGTTCCTGATGGTAGCCTCTGGGCATCTACGGGACCGCTTCTCGCTCGCCTAGTACGCTCCTGCCCCCTACTGTACTGCTCTGATTTACCGTTATCACTTGTAACTAACAGGGTTGCTAGACTCTTATCTGTTCCCTTTGACAGTGTTTCTTTCTCTCTTTCTTTCTTTCTCACCACGGTAGATGTGGTTCTATCTTCAGGATGTGTTCTCATTACAGCGACCACTAACATGAACAAATGGCCCCCTTAAACATTCTCTCTTTGAATGTTCAGGGCTTTAACACCCCACACAAACGCACCAAGGCGCTACACTCTTTTGCAGCTGCCAAAGCTCATATATTATGCTTGCTAGGAAGGCAGATATCTAATCCTTACTGGGCATCTATCAGACACTGCAATCACAATCGTATCATATTACGCTCCTAATAAACGCCCCACAGCCTTTCTCTCACATCTGTACCAGGTCGTGGATAAACATAAGTTTGGAACGGTCGTTCTCTGTGGGGACTCTAATGAAGTAATTTTCCCATTCCTAGATAAATCTCCACCAACCCTGTCCTCTAGCCCAGTCAAGTTGACATTCCAGCACCTACTTTCCATACACAACTTTGTAGACACTTGGCGAGAGGCCAATCCAGCTAGCAAGCGTTATACCCACTACTCCTACCCACACAAATCCTTTTCCCACATCGACCGTATTTTCTTAGTGACCGGTATGATCCCAGAGATCCTATACTCTGTCATCACCCCCTTTTTGTGGACAGATCACTGTGCAGTATGCACCACTCTAGCCTCCCAGATCCCCAGGACACACCTCTTGGTGTATTCATGATACCACACTCACTCACCCCTCTCACCGCTTAGACATTAAAACAGCTCTCAAAGTATACATTTCAGATAATGACACAGATGATATTTCAGCGCTGACACTGTGGGAGGCTTTTGAATTGGGGGGCGTGACCGGCGTGTGAGCGAGATGGCCACATAAAGAAAGAGCTCCTCACACCGGCCTGCCAACACGAGTGTCTGCCGGCTTCCCGCTGTCTCCCACCGCATATCCGAGCCCGACTTCCACCGCCGCGGCACCCGAAAGACTATGTCGCTGAAGAGAAAAGAAGAACGCCCTCCCCCTGCAAACTGACACCCTTTATGTAACAGCCGTCCGCGAGGCGGAGCCAAAATGGCGGCGCGCCCAGAACAATGAATGCAGTGTTAGCGGCTCCTTTCTGCCTGCAACCCGAGCACTCCGACCGCTTCCAGAAGGACCAGGACACCTTCCAGCACACAAGGTTGGAGCCCCCACTATCTCCCCCAGGCACCCCAATCTCCAACAGCCCTGCAAAGCCTCTGCATCCGACCATGAGGTGAGCCACATTCCCTCACTGTCCAATACATCATCACTACAAACACCCCAGCATGATTCTATAGCTGAATTTTCTACTGTGGGATAGGGATGAGCTCGGTGTTCGAGTCGAACATAGGTTCGACTCGAACATCGGCTGTTCGATCGTTCGACGAAGATCGAACGATTTGGGCCGTTCGCGCCAAATTCGAGTGATGCGAACGGCCCACAATGCACTACGCCATCGCAGTGTCATCCAGGCGCTGTGATTGGCCAAACATGCACTGTGACCCCGCATGCTTGGCCAATCACAGCGCGGGCAGCGAGGAGAGCAATGATTGGCCACAGGCAGGATGCCTGTGGCCAATTATAGCTGAGGGGGTTTAGTACACGCCCCACACTATAAAAGGCTGCCAGCGCGGTGGCCTTGTGTAGTGTGTTCCAGAGCAGGGAAAGTGAAGGATAGGCAGGGACAGTGTCAAATCTTGTCAAATCTATTCTTTCCTAAACCTTGTGTGTAGGGACAGAGAAGGATAGGCAGGGAGAGTGTCAGTGTCATATTCTTTGCTAAACCTTGTGTGTAGGGAGAGAGAAGGATAGGCAGGGAGAGTGTCAGTGTCATATACTTTGATAAACCTTGTGTGCAGGGAGAGAGAAGGATAGGCAGGGGACAGTGTCAGTGTCATATTCTTTGCTAAACCTTGTGTGCAGGGAGAGAGAAGGATAGGCAGGGAGAGTGTCAGTGTCATATACTTTGATAAACCTTGTGTGCAGGGAGAGAGAAGGATAGGCAGGGGACAGTGTCAGTGTCATTGTTGCTAAGCCTCCTGCACATTATACACCTGAAGTTAGCCCGTATTGCTGCTTTTTCCTGGTGTGTTACACCAACAGGATTTTGCGGCACTTACAGTGGGCGGAGTGTACCTCCTGACCATATTACACCTTAACTTAGCCTGTATTGCTGCTTTTTCCTGGTGTGTTACACCAACAGGATTTTGCGGCACTTACAGCGGGCGGAGTGTACCTCCTGACCATATTACACCTTAACTTAGCCTGTATTGCTGCTTTTTCCTGGTGTGTTACACCAACAGGATTTTGCGGCACTTACAGCGGGCGGAGTGTACCTCCTGACCATATTACACCTTAACTTAGCCTGTATTGCTGCTTTTTCCTGGTGTGTTACACCAACAGGATTTTGCGGCACTTACAGTGGGCGGAGTGTGCCTCCTGACCATATTACACCTTAACTTAGCCTGTATTGCTGCTTTTTCCTGGTGTGTTACACCAACAGTATTTTGCGGCACTTACAGCGGGCGGAGTGTGCCTCCTGACCATATTACACCTTAACTTAGCCTGTATTGCTGCTTTTCCCATTTCCCTGCAGGCCATTAGAATGTCTGGAAGGCAAACAAGGAGAGGCAGACAGTCAGGAGCCAATAAAAGAGGGCAAGCAGGCTCTGTGTCTAGAGACTAGGGATGGGCCCGGTGCTCGATTCAAACCCATGTTCGAATCGAGCATCGGGCGTTCGCTCGCTCGTCGAGCCCAGAACTATTTGGGCCGTTCGCATCACATTCGTGTGATGCGAGCGGCCCCGCAATGCATTGCGGCCGGCACGGCCGGCGCAGTGCATTGCTGGCTGATGATTGGCCAAGCATGCACTGTGACCCCGCATGCTTGGCCAATCACAGCGCCCGAAACTCGGAGAGCAATAATTGGCTACAGGCAGGACGGCTGTAGCCAATTACAGCTCAGGGGCTTTAGTACACGCCCCACCATTTAAAAGGCCGCCACGCCATCGGCCCCGGTCACATGAGTACCGGCTTTAGGAGAGATTAGTCTGCTGATTCTGTCTTTGCTTGATACTGAAAGATTTGCTCTTCTTTGCTAAACCATTGGCTATTTCTTTGCTAAACCATTGCTACCTAAGTCATTGATCGTTCATTGCTGCTGATTGCACAGTTAGTGTGTTATTAGCTGCTGCTGGGGATTAGTCTGGTGCGTGCTTACTGTTAGTACAGTATTGCAGTAGTACCAACCGCAGTGCTGTTAGCACAGCATTGCACCCCAACAGCACCCATAGGACTTCTAGTGTGTTAGTGGCAGCAAACAGAGCTCCTATATTTTCTTCTCAGCAGCACCCATAGGACTTCTAGTGTGTTAGTGGCATCACACAGAGCTCCTATATTTTCTTCTCAGCAGCACCCATAGGACTTCTAGTGTGTTAGTGGCAGCAAACAGAGCTCCTATATTTTCTTCTCAGCAGCACCCATAGGACTTCTAGTGTGTTAGTGGCAGCAAACAGAGCTCCTATATTTTCTTCTCAGCAGCACCCATAGGACTTCTAGTGTGTTAGTGGCAGCAAACAGAGCTCCTATATTTTCTTCTCAGCAGCACCCATAGGACTTCTAGTGTGTTAGTGGCATCACACAGAGCTCCTATATTTTCTTCTCAGCAGCACCCATAGGACTTCTAGTGTGTTAGTGGCAGCAAACAGAGCTCCTATATTTTCTTCTCAGCAGCACCCATAGGACTTCTAGTGTGTTAGTGCCATCACACAGAGCTCCTATATTTTCTTCTCAGCAGCACCCATAGGACTTCTAGTGTGTTAGTGGCAGCAAACAGAGCTCCTATATTTTCTTCTCAGCAGCACCCATAGGACTTCTAGTGTGTTAGTGGCAGCAAACAGAGCTCCTATATTTTCTTCTCAGCAGCACCCATAGGACTTCTAGTGTGTTAGTGGCAGCAAACAGAGCTCCTATATTTTCTTCTCAGCAGCACCCATAGGACTTCTAGTGTGTTAGTGGCATCACACAGAGCTCCTATATTTTCTTCTCAGCAGCACCCATAGGACTTCTAGTGTGTTAGTGGCAGCAAACAGAGCTCCTATATTTTCTTCTCAGCAGCACCCATAGGACTTCTAGTGTGTTAGTGGCAGCAAACAGAGCTCCTATATTTTCTTCTCAGCAGCACCCATAGGACTTCTAGTGTGTTAGTGGCAGCAAACAGAGCTCCTATATTTTCTTCTCAGCAGCACCCATAGGACTTCTAGTGTGTTAGTGGCATCACACAGAGCTCCTATATTTTCTTCTCAGCAGCACCCATAGGACTTCTAGTGTGTTAGTGGCAGCAAACAGAGCTCCTATATTTTCTTCTCAGCAGCACCCATAGGACTTCTAGTGTGTTAGTGGCAGCAAACAGAGCTCCTATATTTTCTTCTCAGCAGCACCCATAGGACTTCTAGTGTGTTAGTGGCAGCAAACAGAGCTCCTATATTTTCTTCTCAGCAGCACCCATAGGACTTCTAGTGTGTTAGTGGCAGCAAACAGAGCTCCTATATTTTCTTCTCAGCAGCACCCATAGGACTTCTAGTGTGTTAGTGGCAGCAAACAGAGCTCCTATATTTTCTTGTCAGCAGCACACATAGTACCTATAGTGTGTTAGTGTCAGCACCCATAGGACCTACAGTGTGTTGTGAGCACACATAGGAGTTCTATTTTTTATACTATATACACTACCGACTACAATGGCTGGAAGACCGCCAAGGAGAGGCAGAGCGTGCCGAGGCAAGAACACAGGGCAGGCAGGCTCTGTTTCTAGAGACAACAGTGGACGTGGTCGTGCATCGTCATCAGCACGTGGCCATGGGACACGCTTGTCTTTGTTTTCGGCAGCTGGACATGTGGAGCCGCATCATGCCGAAGGCTTGGTAGAATGGATGACCAAGCCCTCCTCATCCTCCTCATCCTCTCTCACCCAGGCTCAGGGTACTGGCAGAGCAGCTGCCAACGCGTACTCAATGGCATCATCAGCCACCCCTTCCCTAGACCCACCATGTCCTCCTGAGGAGTCCCCCGAACTGTTTGAGCACAGTGTTGGGTACATGCTCCAGGAGGATGCCCAACGATTCGAAGGCTCGGATGATGATACCCAGCTTGAGGAAGTCAGTAGTGTGCGCGCAGAGAGAGGGGATGCTGAAGGACAGCAATCTGGCAGTAGTGTTCCACCAGCTGCAGCTTACTGCCAGGTTTGCTCTAGTGGTGAAGAGGGAGGGGATGATGAGGTCACTGACTCCACGTGGGTGCCTGAAGGGAGAGAGGAGGAGGAGGAGGAGGATGCAGCGTCACATGTCCAACGAGGCAGGATGCCCCCTGGAGGCCAGCTAGAGGCCAGCACAGCAACTGTACCACACCGCAGAGCTCCGCCTGTGCAGGGCGCTGCCTCTGCACGTTATCACAAAAGTTCTTTGGTGTGGGCCTTTTTTGAGACGAGTGCATCAGATCGCACCACTGCTATTTGCAATATTTGTCTCAAGCGTATCTCGCGTGGCCAAAACATCAGCCGCTTGGGCACCACAAGCATGAGCAGACATATGTCGACCTGCCATGCAGCTCGTTGGCAAGCACACATAAAAGACCCACACCAAAGAACAAAGCGGACCTCTCCTTGCTCCTCATCAGCTGGGATCTCCATCCCCACTATATCTTCAGTCCTCTCTGAAAGCTGCTCTGAGAGGACTGAAGGTGTAGAATTAGGTGTGTCACAACCAAGTACTTGCAGTACACCGACGTCCGATTGTAGCAGGCAAATTTCCCTGCCCCAGCTGCTGGACCGTCGAAAGAAGTATACTCCCAGCCATCCACATGCCCAGCGGTTGAATGCTAGCTTGGCTAAATTGCTAGCACTTCAACTGCTGCCTTTTCAGTTGATAGACTCGGCCCCCTTCCGTGAGTTTGTTCAATGTGCGGTTCCTCAGTGGCAGGTTCCCAAACGCCACTTTTTCTCACGGAAGGCGATTCCGTCTCTCTACTGGCATGTGGAAGGCAATGTCCATGCCTCGCTGGACAGGGCGGTCAGCGGTAAGGTGCATATTACCGCTGACTCATGGTCCAGCAGGCATGGACAGGGACGTTATCTTTCTTTCACGGCCCATTGGGTCACTCTATTGGCAGCTGGGAGGGATGCAGGACAAGGTGCAGTAGTGTTGGAGGTTGTTCCGCCACCACGCCTCCAAAATGCTACTACTGGTTGTGACACACCTCTCTCCTCCACCCCCTCCTCTTCTTTTTCCTCCATGTCCTCTTCGAGTGCTCTGTCCTCGGAACCAGCGGTGCTCCGTAGGCGTACAAGGGGCTACGCGAGTACGCAGGCAAAAAGATGCCATGCCGTGCTTGCGCTGGTGTGTTTGGGGGACAGGAGCCACACTGGGCCAGAGGTTCTGGCAGCTCTGCAGGGGCAGGCCGAGAGGTGGTTGACGCCACGCCAGCTTAAGCCAGGAATGGTCGTTTCTGATAATGGCACCAACCTCCTCTCCGCCCTGCGACAGGGGCAGCTCACCCATGTGCCCTGTATGGCTCACGTCCTCAACCTGGTGGTGCAGCGGTTCTTGGGCAGGTTCCCAGGCTTACAGGATGTCCTGAGGCAGGCCAGGAAAGTCTGTGTGCATTTCCGCCGATCTTATAATGCCAGTGCTCGGCTGACTGAGCTGCAAAAGGAGCTGAACCTGCCCAAGAACCGCCTAATATGTGACATGCCCACCAGGTGGAACTCAACGTTGGCCATGCTGCAGCGACTGCACACGCAGCAGAGGGCCATCAATGAGTACCTTTGCGACTACGGCACCAGGACAGGGTCAGGGGAGCTTGGCTTTTTTTCCCCACGCCAGTGGAGCATGATCAGGGATGCATGCACTGTCCTCTCACCATTTGAGGAGGCCACGAGGATGGTGAGCAGTGACAGTGCATGCATCAGTGACACTGTACCTCTTGTCCACCTGTTGGAGCATACGCTGCGTGGGATAATGGACAGGGCACTTGAGGCAGAACAGAGGCAGGAAGAGGAGGACTTCCTTGTCTCTCAAGGCCCCCTTTATCCAGACAATGTTCCTTCTGTCCCACCCATCACACAGGAAGAGGAGGAGGAGGAGGAGGAGGAGGAGGATTGTGTGAGCATGGAGGTGGAGCCTGGCACTCAGCATCAGCAGCAGCAGTCTTTTAGGGATGATGTACAGTCCCAACAAACCAGTGGACTTGTACGTGGCTGGGAGGAGGTGGCTGGCGATCATGTCATCCTCAGTGACCCAGAAGACTCCGGACCGAATGCCTCAGCTAACCTACGCTGCATGGCCTCCCTGATCCTGCAAAGCCTGCGGAAGGATCCTCGTGTTCTTCGGATCAAGGAGAGTGACCATTACTGGCTGGCCACTCTCCTTGATCCACGGTACAAGGGTAAGGTTGCGGACCTTATCTTGCCGTCGCAGAGGGAGCAGAGGATGAGACATCTCAGGGAGGCCTTGCAGAAAGGTCTGTGCAACGCGTTCCCAGAAACTGGGAGGTTACAAACTCCTGGTCCTGGACGACAAGTTGCTGAGGCTTCGGTCAGTAGCAGAAGGAGCGGTGGGGAAGGTGGACGTCTGACTGATGCGTTCAGACAATTTTTTAGTCCGCAGCCCCAAGGTATGATCGGTTCCAGCAACCATCGCCAGCGTCTGATATACATGGTGCAGGAATACCTAGGGGCAAGGTCAGACTTGGACACCTTTCCCACCGAAAATCCTCTGGCTTACTGGGTCCTGAGGATGGATCACTGGCCAGAGCTTGCACAGTATGCAATTGAGCTACTGGCCTGTCCTGCATCCAGCGTTCTTTCCGAACGCACATTCAGTGCTGCTGGAGGATTTGTCACCGATCATAGGGTGCGCCTGTCCACCGACTCGGTTGATCGACTGACCTTCATAAAAATGAATCAGTCTTGGATCACCACCAGCTACCAGACACCTGAAGCGGATATAACGGAATAATTTATAATGTCACATCCCTTCAAGACTGCCTATGCTGATGCTGAGTGACTGTCCTGTTATGTTCACTGACTATCCTCTTCCTCCTCCTCAATGATCCATGCCACCACACCAGTGCCTAAGGCACAATTTTTCAGCCCCTGTATAACAGGGGCGTGTAATTACAATTTTTTAAAAAGATGCTTCGCAACAGGTGTGACTGCTGTGCTCAGAGTACAGTATCTGTGAGGGGTTGCAGTGTTGTGGCACCAGCACCAGTGCCTAAGGCACAATTTTTCAGCCCCTGTTGGGGCGTGTAATTACAATTTTTAGGCAATGCTTTGCAACAGGTCTCATTGCTGTGCTCAGAGTACAGTATCTGTGAGGGGTTGCAGTGTTGTGGCACCAGCACCAGTGCCTAAGGCACAATTTTTCAGCCCCTGTATAACAGGGGCGTGTAATTAAATTTTTTTAAAAAGATGCTTCGCAACAGGTGTGACTGCTGTGCTCAGAGTACAGTATCTGTGAGGGGTTGCAGTGTTGTGGCACCAGCACCAGTGCCTAAGGCACAATTTTTCAGCCCCTGTTGGGGCGTGTAATTACAATTTTTAGGCAATGCTTTGCAACAGGTCTCATTGCTGTGCTCAGAGTACAGTATCTGTGAGGGGTTGCAGTGTTGTGGCACCAGCACCAGTGCCTAAGGCACAATTTTTCAGCCCCTGTATAACAGGGGCGTGTAATTACAATTTTTTAAAAAGATGCTTCGCAACAGGTGTGACTGCTGTGCTCCAAGTACAGTATCTGTGAGGGGTTGCAGTGTTGTGGCACCAGCACCAATGCCTAAGGCACAATTTTTCAGCCCCTGTTTAACAGGGGCGTGTAATTACAAATCTTGATCTAATAGTTCACAGCAGGGCCCATTCCTGCGCCCACCAAGAGTAACTATGAGGGCCTACAGTCTTGTGGCAACACCGTCCACCACCACCACCACCACCAAAGGCCCAATTTTTCTGCCCTGTTCAACAGGTGCATGCAATTACAAATCTTGATCTAATAACTCACAGCAGGGCCCATTCCTGCACCCACCAAGAGTAACTGTGAGGGCTTACAGTCTTGTGGCAACACCGTCCACCACCACCACCACCACCACCAAAGGCCCAATTTTTCTGCCCGGTTCAACAGGTGCATGCAAGTACAAATCTTGATCTATTAACTCACAGCAGGGCCCATTCCTGTGCCCACCAGTCTTGTGGCTACACCAACATCTAATAGGGCAAATTTCTGCAGAGTATATACGGCAGGCCCCTACTTTCAAACATCCAACTTACAAACGACTCCTACTTGCAAACGGCAAGAGAAAACAGGAAGTGAGAGGAAATCTACCCCTAGGAAGGAAAATTCTATCCTGTTAGATTTAATTTGGGAAAAAGGTATCTCCTCTCTACTGATGCTTTATCACCAATCCTTGTTTCAATTAAAACCCCACTTTTCCAAAAACATTTGTCATTGGGACGGAAAGTGAGGTGACATGTTCTGAACAGATGTGCAAAGACAGCAAATGTTACAGGGGTGATAACCCCTCCCTATGTTCTCCAAAAAGCTTAAAAATTGATTTTTTTGGGATGTAGCTACACTTCATAATGTACCTGTTCAGATTCTACTTAAGAACAAACCTACAGTCCATGTCTTGTTTGCACCACCTATATACTGCTGTTCAGAGTATATAGGGTTGTAGGTATAGGGTTTTATTTTGGGTGCGGGGTCCCCCTTAGTATCCATACAAGACCCAAAGGGGCTGGGGTGGGGGGGGGTGATGGGGTAGCCATGCCATTTTTCTCAAGGATTTTCAGCCATATGGCGGCCAGGACAAGACATGACATTAAAGCCGCAAGTGGTTTTAAATGGCTTCTTTTTTTCCTTTACAAATGTCATTTTGTGCAAGGACAGTTCTAAACACGGGAAACACATGCCACTTCACAGGCATACTTTAGACACCCCCCAGGTACCATATTTAAAGGAAAATTTCACTTTTTTTTTCACTTTATGCATCATTAAAATGACTGCTCCCGAAAAAACTTTAGTTTTTAAAATTTCTTTTTGCATTGATATATGTCCCCTGGGGCAGGACCCGGGTCCCCAAACCTGTTTTATAACATTAACATGCATATTGGCCGTTGTAATTAGCAATTTTGATTTCGAACGTTTGCGTCCATTATAACGAATAGGGTTCGAAAATTTGCGCGAACTTTCGGTCCGTTCGAAGGTTCTGGTGCGAACCGAACCCGGGGGTGTTCGGCTCATCCCTACTAGAGACAACAGTGCTGGTCGTGGACGCGGTGCATCGCCATCAGCACGTGGCCATGGGACACGCTTGTCCTTCTTTTCGGCAGCTGGACGTGTTGAGCCGCATCATGCCGAAGACTTGGTAGAGTGGATGACCAGGCCCTCCTCATCCTCCTCATCCTCTCTCACCCAGGCTCAGGGTACTGGCAAAGCAGCTGCCAAAGCGTCCTCTTCCCTGGTATCAATGTCATCATCAGTCACTCCTTCCCTAGACCAACCATGTCCTCCTGAGGAGTCCCCCGAACTATTTGAGCACAGTGTTGGGTACATGCTCCAGGAGGATGCCCAGCGTTTCGAAGGGTCTGATGATGATACCCAGCTAGAGGAAGGCAGTAGCGTGAGAGCAGAGAGAGGGGATGCTCAAGAAGGACACCAATCTGGCAGTCATGTTCCAGCAGCTGCAGCATACTGCCAGATTGGCTCCAGTGATGAGGAGGGAGGGGATGATGAGGTCACTGACTCCACGTGGCTGCCTAATAGGAGAGAGGAGGAGGAGGAGGAGGATGAGGAGGAGGCACATCTCCAACGAGGCAGGATGCCCTCGGGGGGCCAGCGTAAGGGCAGCACACCGACGGAATCACACCGCAGAGCTCCGCCTGTGCAGGGCGCTGCCTCTGCCCGTTATTCAAAAAGTTCTTTGGTGTGGGCCTTTTTTGAGTCGAGTGCATCAGATCGCACAGCTGCTGTTTGCAACATATGTCTCAAGCGTATATCGCGTGGCCAAAACATCACCCGCTTGGGCACCACATGCTTGACCAGACATATGTTGACCTGCCATGCAGCTCGTTGGCAAGCCTACCTTAAAGACCCACACCAAAGAACAAAGCTGACCTCTTCTTGCACCACATCAGCTGGGATCTCCAACCCCACTATACCTTCAGTCCTCTCTGAAACCTGCTCTGAGAGGAATGAAGGTGTAGAATTAGGTGTGTCACAGCCAAGTACTTGCGGGCACTCTGCTAGCAGTACACCAACGTCCGATTCTAGCAGGCAAATTTCCCTGCCCCAGCTGCTGGACCGTCGAAAGAAGTTCACTCCCAGCCATCCACATGCCCAGCGGTTGAATGCTAGCTTGGCTAAATTGCTAGCGCTTCAACTGCTGCCTTTTCAGTTGGTAGACTCGGTCCCCTTCCATGAGTTTGTGCAATGTGCGGTTCCTCAGTGGCAGGTTCCCAAACGCCACTTTTTCTCACGGAAGGCGATTCCGGCTCTCTACCGGCATGTGGAAGGCAATGTCTTGGCCTCGCTGGACAGGGCGGTCAGCGGTAAGGTGCATATTACCGCTGACTCATGGTTCAGCAGGCATGGACAGGGACGTTACCTTTCTTTCACGGCCCATTGGGTCACTCTTTTGGCAGCTGGGAAGGATGCAGGACAAGGTGCAGTAGTGTTGGAGGTTGTTCCACCGCCACGCCTCCAAAATGCTACTACTGGTTGTGACACACCTCTGTCCTCCACCCCCTCCTCTTCTTCTTCCTCCGTGGCCTCTTCCTGTGCTTTGTCCTCGGAACCAGCGGTGCTCCGTAGACGTTCAAGGGGCTACGCAAGTATGCAGGCAAAAAGATGCCATGCCGTGCTTGCGCTGGTGTGTTTGGGGGACAGGAGCCACACTGGGGCAGAGGTTCTGTCTGCTCTGCAGGGGCAGGCCGAGAGGTGGTTGACGCCACGCCAGCTTAAGCCAGGAATGGTAGTTTGCGACAATGGCACCAACCTCCTCTCCGCTCTCCGACAGGGACAACTGACCCATGTGCCCTGTGTGGCTCACGTCCTTAACCTGGTGGTGCAGCGGTTCTTGGGCAGGTACCCGGGCTTACAGGATGTCCTGAGGCAGGCCAGGAAAGTCTGTGTGCATTTCCGCAGATCTTATAATGCCAGTGCTCGCCTGGCTGAGCTGCAAAAGGAGTTGAACCTGCCCAAGAACCGCCTTATATGTGACATGCCCACCAGGTGGAACTGAACGTTGGCCATGCTGCAGCGGCTGCACATGCAGCAGAGGGCCATCAATGAGTACCTGTGCGATTACGGCACCAGGACAGGGTCAGGGGAGCTCGGGTTTTTTTCACCACGCCAGTGGGGCATGATCAGGGATGCATGCACTGTCCTGGCACCATTTGAGGAGGCCACGAGGATGGTGAGCAGTGACAGTGCATGCATCAGTGACACTGTACCTCTTGTCCACCTGTTGGAACATACGCTGCGTGGAATAATGGACAGGGCACTTGAGGCAGAACAGAGGCAGGAAGAGGAGGACTTCCTTGCCTCTCAAGGCCCCCTTTACCCAGACAGTGTTCCTTCTGTCCCACCTATCGCACATGAAGAAGAGGAGGAGGGGGAGGAGGAGGAGGATTGTGTCAGCATGGAGGTGGAGCCTGGCACTCATCATCATCAGCAGCAGTCTTTTAGGGATGATTTACAGTCCCAAGAAACCAGTGGACTTGTACGTGGCTGGGAGGAGGTGGCTGTGGATCATGTCGTCCTTAGTGACCCAGAGGACTCCGGACCGAATGCCTCAGCTAACCTACGCTGCATGGCCTCCCTGATCCTGCAAAGTCTGCGGAAGGATCCTCGTATTCTTCGGATCAAGGAGAGGGACCATTACTGGCTGGCCACTCTCCTTGATCCACGGTACAAGGGTAAGGTTGCGGACCTTATCTTACCGTCGCAGAGGGAGCAGAGGATGAGACAACTCCGGGAGGCCTTGCAGAAAGGTCTGTGCAATGCGTTCCCAGAGACTGGGAGGTTACAAACTCCTGGTCCTGGACAACGAGTTGCTGAGGCTTCGGTCAGTCAAAGAAGGAGCGGTGGGGAAGGTGGCCGTCTGACCGAAGCGTTCAGACAATTCTTTAGTCCGCACCCCAAAGGTATGATCGGTTCCAGCAACCATCGCCAGCGTCTGATATACATGGTGCAGGAATACCTAGGGGCAAGGTCAGACTTGGACACCTTCCCCACCGAAAATCCTCTGGCTTACTGGGTCTTGAGGATGGATCACTGGCCAGAGCTTGCACAGTATACAATTGAGCTACAGGACCTGTCCTGCATGCAGCGTTCATTCAGAACGCACATTCAGTGCTGCTGGAGGATTTGTCACGGATCACAGGGTGCGCCTGTCCACCGACTCTGTTGATCGACTGACCTTCATAAAGATGAACCAGTCTTGGATCACCACCAGCTACCAAACACCTGAAGCTGATATAACAGACTAATTTATTTTCAAATGTCACATCCCTTCAAGACTGATGCTGATGCTGAGAGACTGTCCTGTTATGTTGACTGACTATCCTCCTCCGCCTCAATGATCCGATTGACGATGATAGCTTGGAAAAACATTTTTGTTTCTCGGTGCCGCCACCAGTGGCTAAGGCCCGATTTTTCAGCCCCTGTTTAACAGGGGCGTGTAATTACAATTTTTGATGCAATACTTTGCAACAGGGCTCATTGCTGTGCTCCAAGTACAGTATCTGTGAGGGGTTGCAGTGTTGTGGCACCAGTGGCTAAGGCCCAATTTTTATGCCCCTGTTTAACAGGGGCATGTAATTACAATTTTTTATGCAATGCTTTGCAGCAGGGCTCATTCCTGCACTCCAACTAGAGTATCTGGGAGAGGTTGCAGTGTCGTGGCACCAGCACCAGTGACTAAGGCCCAATTTGTCAGCCCCTGTTTAACAGGGGCGTGTAATTACAATTTTTGATGCAATACTTTGCAACAGGGCTCATTGCTGTGCTCCAAGTACAGTATCTGTGAGGGGTTGCAGTGTTGTGGCACCAGTGCCTAAGGCCCAATTTTTCTGCCCCTGTTTAACAGGGGCATGTAATTACAATTCTTGATCTAATAATTCACAGCAGGGCCCATTCCTGCGCCCACCAAGACTAACTGTGAGGCCTTACAGTGTTGTGTCAACACCACCACCACCACCACCACCAAAAGCCCAATTTTTCAGCCCCTGTTCAACAGGGGCATGCAATTACAATTCTTGATCTAATAATTCACAGCAGGGCCCATTCATGCGCCCACCAAGAGTAACTGTGAGGGCTCACAGTGTTGTGGCAACACCAACATGTAAGGGGCAAATTTCAGCTGAGTATATACGGCAGGCCCCTACTTTCAAACATCCAACTTACAAACGACTCCTCCTTGCAAACGGAAGGATACAACAGGAAGTGAGAGGAAATCTACCCCTAGGAAGGCAATTTCTCTCCTGTATAGCCCTGTACACACGATCGGATAACCTATGGATTTTCGTCCGATAGATTTGACCATCGGAAATCCGATGAAACTGTTTTTCATCAGTCTTGGCCACACACCATCAGTCAAAAAACCGACCGTTCCAAATGTGGTGACGTAAAACACTCCGATGAGCCGAGAAAAATTAAGTTTATTGCTTCTGAGCATGTGTCGACTTGATTCTGAGCATGCGTGGGTTTTTTAACCGATGGACTTGCCCATAGACGATCGCAAATTACCATCAGTTCTTGATCCATCGGAAAATTTTAAAACAAGTTCTATTTTTTCCATCCGATGGAAAAAAGACCGATGGGTACCATACACGATCGGTTTGTCTGATGAAAACCATCCATCGGACGGTTTTCATCAGTTAAACCGATCGTGTGTACGGGGCTTAAGAGTTAATATGGGAAAAAAAGTGTCTCCTCTCCACTGATGCTTTATCACCAATTCTTGTTTCAATAAAAACCCAAAATTTTCAAAAAACATTTGTCATTAGGACGGAATGTGAGGTGAACTGTTCTGAACAGGTGCACACTGCACAGACAGCAAAACAAATGTTACAGGGGTGATAACCCTTCCCTATGTTTTCCAAAAAGCTTAAAAATAGATTTTTTGTCTGGAGCTACACTTAAACAATGTACCTGTTCAAAATTACAAACAGATTCTACATAAGAACAAACCTACAGTCCCTGTCTTGTATGCACCGCCTGTATACGGCTGTTCAGAGTATATAGGGCCTTTTTATTTTGTATGCGGGGGTTCCCCTTAATATCCATACAAGACCCAAAGGGGCTGGTAATGGGCTGGGGTGGGGGGGGGTGTGTTATGGGGTAGCTATGCCATTTTTCTTAAAGATTTTCATCCATATTACCGGGACCAGACATTACATTAAAGCCGCAAGTAGTTTTAAATGGCTTTTTTTCCTTTAGAAATGTAATTTTGTGCAGGGACAGTTCTAAACACGGGAAACACGTGGCACTTCACAGGCATACTTTAGACACCCCCCAGGTACGATATTTAATGGAATATTTGACTTTTTTTTTTCACTTCATGCATCATTAAAATGACTGCTCCAGAAAAACGTCAGTTTTTAAAACTTCTTTTTTGCATTGATACATGTCCCCTGGTGCAGAACCCGGGTTCCCAAACCCTTTTTAGGACAATAACATGCATAATAGTCGTTATAATTAGCACTTTAGATTTCGAACGTTCGCATCCATTGTATTTAATAGGGTTCTAAAGTTCGTGCGAACTTTCGGTCCGTTCGCGGGTTCTGGTGCGAACCGAACCCGGGGGTGTTCGGCTCATCACTACTGTGGGACAACCTGTGATGAACAACACATTGAAGGACATGTTAATGTCTTTAGGAAGCTCCCTGCAAGCTGTCATGCTCTCTCTTATGCACAGATTTGACCACAGCATAAAGGTGCTAGAGGATAGAGTCTCCCACATTGAAGCTAACATAGGAAACTTTACTCACACTGTGAATGACATCATTGACACCCAAGAAGATCAGGCTCGTGACAATAAATGGATGAAAGATAAAATAGTTAATATTGAGGATAGGTCGCGTCGCAAATCCGTGGCATACCGGAATCTGTACAAACATCAGACCTATGCCCATACACTAGGGGTCTAATTAAAGCTCTTCTGCCTGAAATTAAAAATTTAGAGCTGGTCATTGACCACATTCACAGATTACCTAAACCTACATTTCAAGAGATGTGATTTTTCGTATTCACTTATTTCAAATCAAGGAGCAATTTATGCAGAAAACAAGAGCACTAGGCACCCTACCTGACCCCTATGTCCAACTGCAAATCTCTGTGGACCTATCCCAGCACACACTGAGCCGCCGCAGACAACTCTACACCATCACTAAAGCGCTACACGAAAACCACATCCAGTACCAATGGGTAGCACCAGCCAAAATTTCCACCACTTATAACGAATCAAAGCACATGGTGACCTCGGTTCAAATGGGGCTACATCTCCTGCAGGATTGGGGCATTATTCCTGATACATCTGCAGCAACTCCAATGGATAAAAGCACTGAAAAGAACCGGCAAAACCACCCGTTACCACAGAGATCCAACAGAAACGTATTACTTGCTCATACTTGGTCTAGTGAACTCTTTACCCCCAACCTTGCATTCCTTGGCACCGATTGTGCCTGCCCACAGGAAGCAATATCTAGGTGCTGACCTAGAGTTGTTTGCTTATTTATTTATTTTTTTTACGTTCCTTGTTTTGCCATTTTTTTATAGTGACTGCAACAGGTTGCTAAACATTACCATCTGAAGTTTTGTACCTAAAGGACATCACTCACACGAGTTGTATAAAGTACCTCTACACACCAACACTCTGAGGTATCTTTCCTGCTCAAGAGCCAAGAAGTACCACAAACCACAAACTCTTATCTCCTTCTCCACAACCGCTACCACTTCAACATGACCATAAAGCTCCTGTCGATCAATGTTAATGGTCTTAACCACCCGGCTAAGAGATCATCCCTTTGGAAGTTAGCATCACAAACCAATTGCGATATCATCTGTGCCCAAGAAACTAATTTCTGCAAGCCCAACCAAACAGATACCAAACAGCGCGATCTCCCTGTATGGTACCTGCAAGATTCCAAAAATCCAAGTTTAAAAGGGTTAATCCCTTGTGACAGACCATTTTATTGATCTTCCCTGGCTCAATGGTATCATATTGATACCAAGCAAAGGAATATGGCTACTTTCAAAGAAGGAAGTGCTCAGATGGCACAGTTCCTCTTGGAAGCTTGTAACTAGGGATGAGCTTCGAGTTCGAGTCAAACTCATGTTCGACTCGAACATTGCCTGTTCGCCCGTTCGCCGAACAGCGAACAAATTGGGGTGTTCGCGGTAAATTCGAAAAATCTATGGGAGAAATCTAAAGTGCTAATTATAAAGGCTTATATGCAAGTTATTGTCCTAAAAGTGTTTGGGGACCTGGGTCCTGCCCCAGGGGACATGTATCAATGCAAAAAAAAGTTTTAAAAACGGCCGTTTTTTCGGGAGCAGTGATTTTAATAATGCTTAAAATGAAAAAATAAAAGTGAAATATTCCTTTAAATTTCGTACCTGGGGGGTGTGTATGATATGCATGTAAAGTGGCGCATGTTTCCCGTGCTTAGAACTGTCCCTGCAAAAATGTCATTTTTGAAAGAAAAAAAGTCATTTAAAACTCACTCGCGGCTATTAATGAATTGTCGGCTCCCGGCAATACATACAAAAGTCATTGATAAAAAAAAAAAGCGTGGGGGTTCCCCAGAATTCAATTACCAGGCCCTTCAGGTCTGGAATGGATATTAAGGGGAACCCCGCCGCAAATTTAAAAAAAAATTGATGTGGGGTTCCCCCAAATATCCATTCCAGGCCCTTCAGATCTGGCATGAATTTTAAGGGGAACTCCACCCCAAATTAAAAAAAAATGGCGTGGAGTCCCCCTAAAAATCCATACCAGACCCCTTATCCGAGCACGCAACCTGGCCGGCCGCAGGGGAAAAGGGGGGGACGAGAGAGCGCCCCCCCCTCCCTCCTGAACCGTACCAGGCCACATGCCCTCAACATGGGGAGGATGTCCCCATGTTGATGGGGACAAGGGCCTCATCCCCACAACCCTTGCCCGGTGATTGTGGGGGTCTGCGGGCGGGGGGCTTATTGGAATCTGGAAGTCCCCTTTAACAAAGGGGACCCCCAGATCCTGCCCCCCCTATGTGAATTGGTAAGGGGTACATTGTACCCCTACCATTTCATGAAGAAAGCGTAAAAAAATGTTTAAAAAAACACACAAACACCTTGAAAAAGTCCTTTATTTAAAAAAAAAAAAAAACATTCCAGCGGTGAAATCCAGTGTCCCGCGGCGATCCCGATGTCCAGCGTTGTCCTTCATTGGTTGTGCCCGAGCGGACCTGTGTGTTTTTTTTAAAAATTCCAATTCACATAGGGGGGGCGGGATCTGGGGGTCCCCTTTGTTAAAGGGCAAGGGTTGTGGGGATGAGGCCCTTGTCCCCATCAACATGGGGACATCCTCCCCATGTTGAGGGCATGTGGCCTGGTACGGTTCAGGAGGGAGGGGGGGCCGCTCTCTCATCCACCCCTTTTCCCCTGCGGCCGGCCAGGTTGCGTGCTCAGATAAGGGGTCTGGTATGGATTTTTAGGGGGACTCCACGCCATTTTTTTATAAATTTGGGGTGGAGTTCCCCTTAAAATCCATGCCAGATCTGAAGGGCCTGGAATGGATATTTAGGGGAACCCCACGTCAATTTTTTTTAAAATTTGCGGCGGGGTTCCCCTTAATATCCATTCCAGACCTGAAGGGCCTGGTAATTGAATTCTGGGGAACCCCCACGCTTTTTTTTTTTTTTATCAATGACTTTTGAATGTATTGCCGGGAGCCGACAATTCATTAATAGCCGCGAGTGAGTTTTAAATGACTTTTTTTCTTTCAAAAATATTTTTTTTTGCAGGGACAGTTCTAAGCACGGGAAACATGTGCCACTTCACATGCATATCATACACACCCCCCAGGTACGAAATTTAAAGGAATATTTCACTTTTATTTTTTTCATTTTAAGCATTATTAAAATCACTGCTCCCGAAAAAACGGCCGTTTTTAAAACTTTTTTTTTGCATTGATACATGTCCCCTGGGGCAGGACCCGGGTCCCCAAACACTTTTTAGGACAATAACTTGCATATTAGCCTTTATAATTAACACTTTAGATTTCGAACGTTCGAGTCCATTGTATTTAATAGGGTTCTAAAGTTCACACAAACATTTTGTCTGTTCGTAGGTTCTGGTGCGAACCGAACAGGGGGGTGTTCGGCTCATCCCTGCTTGTAACCAGTATATAAATTAGACGCTCTGGGAGTGATATAAATGATCAGCCTATTGATTCGCTAACTGCTTACCATAACAGGGTGTGATTGCAGGGTTATTTTTCCCCCCTCACTTATGGCACCTCACTGGACCTCTTTAAGGGTGATATTGTACTAAGGTCCTACAAAAGCTCCAGAAGAATCCACGATTGTGGTGAAACATGTAGAGGCAACCATTCTTTTGTAACATTTGATAACATTTATTAACATTTTAAATTTTGTAATATCAATTGTTATTGATTTCTTTGCACCTCCAAACTCCCATTTGTTTCTTTATATGTCCTTGAATTTATTTAAGGGAGGTTGTGCTTGTAGTGTATTCTCCAGTCTCTAAGATTAAACCAATCTCCTATGGAATGAATAGAGCCCTTGCATTTGCTAAAATGACAGCTGTTGAAAACGACAAGATACGGAAATTTGAAAAGGTTTGGCCACCTTGGGTCAAACGCTGCTTGCCCCCTGACTTCGACAAATTCTTATTATTGCCTTGGTAAATGAGAATCTGCTTTTACTCACTGGAATTATGTCCTGCACGCAAGCCGCAGTACCGTTCTGTGAGACTTTTTTCCATCTACACTGGCTCTTTACCTTTTCTCTGTCTGTCCTTCGGGCTATGAGTTTAAAATGGTTAACACTCAATAAGTACAGTAGGTAATGTCTTCGGACGTGAGGCTAGCTCATACCCCAAATTTTTTCATTCTTCTCTCTTTCACTCCTCCTTTTTTTCCAATGGTACTTTTCCAAGTATCCCAATCATCTAAATGGGACCTCGTCTTTACATTTTAAGTTACAATTCGGTAAAACTTTTTTACCTACCTACAACAGCAGTGTATAATAGTTGTTCCGTTACGGTATTTTGCAATATACACTGGTACTTGTATAGAAAGCTTACCCTTATTTTGTAACATTATGTTCCTTTTCATCTACTACGAGGAAGTGTATGTCCAAATGTTTAGTATCTCGCTTACATGATGTAAAACAGCTCTCATATTCTTTGACAAGAAAAAAAAATCTCCATGCTTAACTTTTTTCCTGGTGTCTTCAGTATGGCTTATTGAGTTCTCTTCCCCCTTTACTTCCTCCAGCAGTGCAGCGAAGTAGCCTAAATGCTGCAGTAAGCAGAGCCACATAATGCCATGACAGTGCTCTCTGCAGCATTATTCTATAACTGCAAGTTCGAAAACAGATCCTTGATGCCCTGTGATCACAGGAAGTAAGCAGAATAATATTTGGTGATGTTCATCCTGTAAGAGGAGTAGCGCTGAATCGGTAAAGTCTGGAGGGGGATTTTGCTAGAAAATGGGTGAATATAGAAAAGCTGCCTTTTTCAATCCAGGGTACTTTTACCCTCTTCCTGCCCAGGTCAATTTTCATCTTTCAGCGCTGTCACATTTTGAATGACAATTGCGCGGTCATGCAACGTTGTACCCAAACAAACTTTTTGCATTTTTTTTGAGACAGATAGAGCTTTCTTTTGGTGGTATTTAATCACTTAGTTTTTATGAACCATGAATGCCAACATGTACAGTGACATACTGAAGCAGAGCATGATCCCCTCCCTTCAGAGACTGGGCCGCAGGGCAGTATTCCAACATGATAACCACCCAAAACACACCTCCAAGGTGACCACTGCCTTGCTAAAGTAGCTGAGGGTAAAGGTGATGGACTGGCCAAGCAGATCTCCACACCTAAACCATGAGCATCTGTGGGGCATCCTCAAACTGAAGGTGAAGGAGCGCACAGTCTATAACATTCACCAGCTCCGTGATGTGATCATGTATGAGTTGAAAAGAACTCCAGTGGCAACCTGTGAAGCTCTGGTGAACTTCATGCCCAAGAGGGTTAAGGCAGTGCTGAAAAATAATGGTGGCCACACAAAATATTGACACTTTGGGCCCAATTTCAACATTTTCACTTGGGGGTGTACTCACTTTTGTTTCCAGCGGTTTAGATGTGTTGAGTTGATTTATGTTGAGGGGACAGCAAATTTACACCGTTATACAAGCTGTATACTCACTACTTTACATTGTAGCAAAGTGTAATTTCTTCAGTGTTGTCACATGAAAAGATATAATAAAATATTTACAAAATGTGAGGGGTGTACTCACTTTTGTGAGTTACTGTATATAGTTTATCCTTTGAAATTGGAGGGGAAGACATTCATGGGGCTTGAGTTCCATTTAGAAGAAAAGTAAATTAGGAAAACAGCTTCTTTGCAAACAAAACAATCCAAAACAGATCCACTCACCTATTGGAGTAGCCCACCTGAACCTCACCTCTAAATACGTGGGAACCACCTGCTTATGGCTTCCAATCACCACAATGAATGTCTTATTGAGTTAGTGTGCATGCACAGTACATCAAATAAAGATGACACCATGATCTTGGGACATCATCCAGGTCACAGAGTCAGAAGGGCATTAATGGGAACCAGAAATGAGTAGATAGGAGTTATTTCTTCACAGCAGACATTTTCAGATGTGAAGTCACCCACCTGCCCTTTAAATACATAGATAACTTACTGGTTTGAAAAGGGGGCAGAACCCTAAAACAAGTAACCACAGCCCCTGTAATGTAGTGATATCATCCTTGAGGAGAGCCAAGCTCAGGCGACCTAAACCGAGTGGGCTGAGAGAACCTGGAAGCCACCGCACAGCTGAACAGCTTGCACTCCAGCTCCTAGTACCGCTGACAGACTGACATCCAATCACTTCCAAGCACAGCTTTGGCTATAGCAGCCGCTTTCCTGTCAATCTCTGCAGCTCCCTGGAGGTTTAAGGATGACATGCACACTACCAACTATAACTTACTGAGTGCAATATTTTCATTTATAATGTCACTTGTACAGTATATATCAGGGATCCTCAAACTACTGCCCTCCAGCTGTTGCGGAACTACAAATCCCATTAAGCATTGCAAAACTCTGACATTCACAGACATGACTAAGCATGATGGGAATTGTAGTTCCTGAACACCTGGAGGGCCGTAGTTTGAAGACCCCTGGTATATATGTTTGCACTTAGATGGAGGTGCCATCTTTTGCTTACTCTTTCTTGTGTGCATTAGTTATTCAGGACCTGATTTAGGGGAGCATCCACCATCCAGCCAATTTATTTATATATTGAATGTATTCTTCCTCTACACCAATTCCCACCTTAACCCCCCCAAGCTGTCATGAGAGTGCCATAGTTTTGTTAAACTTTCTAATTCCAGTAAAAGTCCATCATGATATGACCCAAGGGGTAAATTGGACAGTATATGGGTAACAGAATTAGACATCTACTTATAGAAATTTTAACACAAAATTTACACAATTTTCACCCAGAGTTGAAACTTTTTTTCCAGTTCAATGCAATTAAAAAAAAATGTGAACCTTGGGTGAAAGTTGCACAAATTTTGTATGAAAACATCTCTAAATAGACCTAAACATGGCTCGGGTTTTTTTTTGAGGAATCATTAGACCAATGTCTATTTTTATGAGAAAACATAACTGCAGTA
This sequence comes from Rana muscosa, assembly GCA_029206835.1. Classification (NCBI taxonomy): domain Eukaryota; kingdom Metazoa; phylum Chordata; class Amphibia; order Anura; family Ranidae; genus Rana; species Rana muscosa. The sequence continues at coordinate 359,009,742 of CM055118.1, read as the reverse complement.
TTTACAAATTCTTCTCCCTTAACCTCCCTGGTGGTATGATTATGTCAGATTTTTGATGCTCAAACGGTACATTGTTTCGCATGGAAATTTGATGGTTTTTTTTTTATTGTAGGCCTGTCATTCTTAGGAATAACACACTTAAATCTGTCCAAACAAGAGTCTAGTATGATAAAATTTGAAACACAAAATCATAAATTATAATACAATAAATATTACAATAAATAACTATAAACAATTATAACAAATAATAATATAATAATAATAACATGTATTCAATAATGTAATCCAATCAAAAACACAGAAATTTGCTCAGTTGCAGAATTGTAGCTGTCGTTACTTTCAGTGTTTGATGACAAATTTCCCCACGAATAACTATCGCTCAATTCTTCAAGTGATTCTAATTTGTTATCGCTGTTTTCTAGCTGGTCTAAAACTGCTTTTGACATAAAGGGACGCTTTTTGGTTGCTATGGACAATCTCAAGTTTCCAGGCAGAAAGAACAGTGTTTATAAAATAAAACTGCATGCAGGGCACTGGACAAAGCATTAGGGACAAAAGGGATGTGAAATCATTTGATACAGTAATGTAATCAGTAAGATTACAGTGTACTGTATGTGTTACGTGTTTTTAACTTTTTGAATTTGGCGCACAGTGATGCAGGGAGACATTGCAGGATCCTGGGGACAAGGTAAGTAACTTTGCCTGGATCCCGCAATGCAATCCCGAGTGTGGCTCGGAGTTACCGCTTATGGTAGTGAAAATTCACCCGAGCCAGAATCGGGAATACCGCTAGGGAGGTTAACATGTTGTGTAAAGTTATATTAAGAGTCATACTTCCAACTTAGATGATGCCGTTTCAGATCTGTTAGTTCTCCTCAAGTGAAAGGTATGGGTCAGTTAGGACCTATGCAGGAGATACCAGTGAGAACACATTTAGAGTATATCTAAAGACAAATATTTTTCTTTTGTAGATACAAGACGTGTAAATTTCTGCCATTTGTTGTCGTCATGATGGAGTTTCTGTCTCTGTCACCTCTATGAGGAAAAGGGAAGAAACCTCATTTTATACGTCCATCTATGCGGATGGGTTTGGATGTGTCCTCCTATTAGGTTTGTGACATATATGGCGATGGATATCAGCCCTTACTCTATATTTTAGCACCAATTGGCCCCCTTTCCCCTCAACCCCCCCCTCTTCCCCCCCCCCCTTTCCCCCACCCCCCCTGGTTCAATTAAAGGATACCTGTCTGATATAGTTTTTATGATTACTTTAGACTATTTCCTCCTGGGTGTCTGTGTCCCTGGTGGGATCCATCAATCCACACCCTGGCCCATTGGCCCAGCTCCCAGGGTGAGAATATGGATGCAGTCTGGTTCTATGGTTCAAGCAATGCCTGTGTCTTTTTACTGTGAAATGTTATTATATACATCCACAATTTTTTTCTATGTTTTCTATTTTTAATCATGTTTTTCCTTATTTATAGTCACGTGACAATTCTTTTTGTATATCTACTGAAAATAGTACTTATATTCAGCTCCTGAAGAAGCGGATTCTTTCTGGAATCACGAACGCGAAACATGTCGAGCACTGTTTATTATGTAACTATGTCTGTATGATCTCCCATTGGTTGCAATGGTATGATTCAATAATTGTCACAAACTATACCTTCTTTCTATAAATATGTACAAGGGAAAAAAATCTACTTTCTATATATTTTTGTAAATAAAAATCTTTTAAATTTATATCTTTGACTGTCTATTAGTTTACCTATGGTGCCAATATAGTCCACCCAAGCCTCTTCCTCTCCTTTTCTATACAACAATTGATAGGACGAAGGCACAGACACACATATATATATATATATATATATATATATATATATATATATATATTATTATTTTTCTGATACTCATAGCACTTTCATTATAGTGCAGGATTTTGATTGAAATTGGCACATGTCGGCTGTGGGGACTTGAATAGGCAAAGTCTGAAAATAATATGACAGCCTAGGTAGGACTGTCATTTTAACAGATGCAATTCTACCCATCCAGGACAAATTTACATCAGACCATACCTGCACGAAACAAGGGCGGATAGTTAGCTTTGTTGTCCAAGATAATTTTAATTGTTGATAAAAAAACTTCTGATAAAAATATCCAATGCATTTTGCGGGACACATCACTCCTTAAGCCTCGTACACACGGCCGAGATTCTCGTCGAAAAAAACATGTCGTTTTTTTCGACGAGATTCTTGGACAAGAAACTTGTCCCGGCCGAGTGTACACACGCTCGATTCAAAGAACCCGTGGTTCTTTGAATGGAGCGAACGCGGTGACGTCATCGAATACGACGAGCATGCGCTCGTCACATTCGATGCCATCGCCGCCATCTTGGTATACCCTACCTATGCCTAGGAAGCTACCGCGCATGCGTCAAATTCTTGCTGGTTCTTGCCGAGAAACTCGGTCGTGTGTACGAGGCCTTAGTCTGGGCTCAACACAAGTTGAATGGACTCCCAAAGAACAGTGACTTCACAGGTCTATATTAGATCCCAGTATTGAACTCTTTACGCCAGCAAAAGTCCGATGTGAGCTTTTGGTCGGAAATTCCGACCGTGTGTATGCTCCATCAGACTTTTTCTGTTGGAATTTCCACCAGCAAAAGATTGAGAGCAGGTTCTCTATTTTTCTGACGGCTTTGCTCTAATACGTCTTATGCCGCGTACACACAATTGGAATTTCCACCAGCAAATCTTTGACGGGAGCTTTTGGTCGGATATTTTGACCATGTGTAGACTTCATCTGAATTTTCGACAACAAAAATTTGAGAGCTGGTTCTCAAATTTTCCGACAAGAAAAGTTCTTGTCGGAAATTCCGTTCATCTGTATGCAATTCCGATGGGAAAAAAACACGCATGCTCGGAAACAATTTGACGCATGCTCGGAAGCATTGAACTTATTTTTCTCGCCTCGTCGTAGTGTTGCACGTCACCGCGTTATTAACACTCAAAAGTTCAGAGAACTTTTGTGTAACTGTGTGTATGCAAGCCAAGCCCGAGCGGAATTCCGTTGGAAAAACATCCAACTTTTTTCAGACAGAAATTCTGCTCGTGTGTACAGGGCACAACAACTTGACAGCAGTTTTCTCTGTGCCTGTCTACCAATTGTGATGCTGTATTCTCACCCTGGCACTTGGGCTTTAGATGGAGACATTAGGCATGCATGGACCACTGTTGTCACCATCAGAAAACTTGCCCTGAGAAATGGCATGCAGCCATCAATGGAGTGCAAGTAGACAGGAAAAATGCATGAAAAAGAGGTTAAAACTGTATTGTTTATGCCAGTTGTTCATGATACAATTTGCATTTGCCAACTAAATATCATTCAGTTAGAGTTAACATCCACTACAAATATGAATTACAAATTCTTAAGTCAGTATAAGGTATGGGCCATAGATTTACTCTCAAGTTTGCAGAGCTACAGGATCATTTCATATGTAACCGCAATTCATAGTATGGTAACGTTTTGTCCATATCTAAATAAATAATTCAAATGTTCACTTCAAGAAGAACAATTGAGTACGGAACGTGATCTTTTTTTTTTATTGGCACTAACCCCCAAATTTTTAGGACAAGCTTTTGGGGTGTGTCCCCTTCTTCAGTGTCCAAGCAGTTCTCTATTACTGCTTAGACCTTGAAAAAAGGAGCACACCCTGAAAGCTTGTCCTGAAATCCTGAGTATCCTGGACAGTACTCAATTGTTCTTGTTGCAAGTGCACTAATACGGCTACAATCACCTCAAGCACTTCAACTTGAATATCACTTGAATATCACTTTCTTGTATACTGTGGCAACATGTATAATTTAAGTCATATGTCTTTTACACAAGACTTTAACCACTTGCTGCCCGCTGGCCATCATATGACGTCCTGGTCTTTCAGTGGTAATATCTGAATGATGCCTGCATCATTCGGATATTATTTTTTCCGCCAGCAATTCCTTTCACCGTGAGGACAATCATAGCGGCTGCTCAGCCGCTTGATCATTCTTACAGGCAATGGGAGGGGACATCCCCCCTTCGGCCGCCCCCTGGGGAGCCGGAGAAAGAATCCTCTGCTGGCAGAAGTTAACCATAGAGATTTATCTATGACTCTCTGAGGCCCGGGCGTGATCTTATGATGTCATGTCCGAGCCGGCGTAAGTAAACAATGCCGGGGACATGGCAGGAAAACATCAGATTGTTCATTTTTTTTTGAACTGATGCTTTCCAGCCTGGAGGAGAGATGTGGGGTCTTAGAGACCCCACATGTCTCCATAAAGAGGACCTGTCACGTACCATTCCTATTACAAGGGATGTTTACATTCCTTGTAATAGGAATAAAAGTGATAAAAAATAAAGAATTTAAGGTAAAGTGTAAAAAAAATAAAAATTAAAATCGCCCCCGTCTCCGCGAGCTCGCATGCAGAAGCGAACGCATACGCAGGTTTGCGACCGCATATATAAACAACGTTCAAACCACACATGTGAGGTATTGCCGCAAATGTTAGAGAGAGAGCAACAATGCTAGCACTAGACCTCCTCTGTAACTCTAAAAATGTAACCTGTAAAAAAAATTAAAGTGTCACTTGGAGATAAGTACTGAAGTTTGGCACCATACCAAGAGTGTGCACAATTTTAAAGCGTGACATGTGAGGTATCTATTTACTTGGCATAACATCATCTTTCACATCATCCAAAAAAATTGGGCTAACTTTACTGTTTTTTTTATTTTTTTATTCATGAAAGTGTTTTTTCTTTCCAAAAAAATTGCGTTTGAAAAATACCGTTTGACGAAAAACGTTGCAATGACCACCATTTTATTCCCTAGAGTCTCTGCTTAAAAAAATAAATATAATGTTTGGGGGTTCTGAGTAATTTTCTAGCAAAAAAATTATGATTTTTACATGTAGGAGAGGAATGCTGAAATTCGCCTGGTGGGTGAGTGGTTAAATAGTAACTCTTTTTCTTATCACAATATTTCTCAAAGCTTTCTTAATGTCTTTATTCCTCAAACTGTATATGAAGGGATTTAAAACCGGAGTAAGCACTGCGTAAACCATAACCAGTATCTTGGTGAGAATCTGTGATTGACCTTCATTAGGAAGCACGTACATAGCAATTAGAGTTCCATAAAATATGGACACCACTGTCAGGTGAGAGCTGCAAGTGGAAAAGCATTTGAGTCTTCCTGAAAAGGAGGAGATCTTTAAAATGGTCGAAACAATGTACGTATATGAAACTACAATCACAAGGAATGGCAAGACTATAACATGAACACCTAATATGATGCTTTCCATTTGAACCATGGATGCATCGGAACATGAAAGTTGCACTAGAGCATTTAAATCACAAAAGAAATGGTTAACAGTATTTGGCCCGCAGAATTGTAGCTGACATATGCTAAGTGTTAACATTAAAACCAAAGCGCAGCCCCAAAGCCAGGATGCAAAAATCAATTTGAAGCAAAAGGCATTATTCATAATAGAGGAGTAATGCAATGGACTGCAAATGGCAAGATATCGGTCATAGGACATCATTGTTAGTAGAAAACATTCAGTTGCTAATGACAAACAAGAGAAAAAAAATTGGGTGATGCAGCCTGAAAAAGATATGGTAGTCTGCTCATGTATTACAATATGTAGCATGTTAGGGCTGATATCTGTGGTCAGCATGATGCCGGTTACGGAGAGCTGGGAGAGGAAGACGTACATGGGGGACTGGAGGTTCTTGCTGCAGAACACCAGCACAATGATCAAGAGGTTTCCACAGATTGTCACAATGTATATAATAAGTAGTAAGATAAAGAGAGTTAGATTAAATCCAAGTCCATCAATATCCATGTTGTGGAATCCCAAAAATAAAATTGTGGTCAAGTTTCTCCTATACATTTCCTATATATCACTTGAGAAAAGGGTACTGTGAACTAATTATGTATAATACAAATTAAACTGGGTAGATCCTGTATAAAAGAAAGATGAAAATGGGGAATTTTTAAACAATGTACTGTATACTAATTTCATAAACTGATAAATATGAAAACAATTAATATAATATTCAAAAATAAAATAACACACTTAGCAAGAAATTAAAGTTGAACAAACAAGATCTATATTTAAATCAGCTTTTAGGAAATGAGGAGATTGAAAGAAAAAGAACAGAAGCATTTGAAAATATAATATACTGTATATAATTTAAATCTATAAACCTGGAATAATAATAATATTAAATATACAATTCAAAAATATTTAACACTAAAATCAAATAAAACTATTTGTTGTTTTTGCCTGATTTTAACTATATAGGAGTTGATTTACTAAAGACTGTTTAATTGGCAAAGTTAATTTTCACTTTACAGAGGATTTTTTCCTTTGCTTGGTGAATTAGCTTACGCTCTTCTACTTTCATCATTCAATCAAGTGATAGCAAATATATTGATTTTTTTTTAAATTACCCAGGCTTGTTTTAAGTATAGTTTGAATTTTCATCACATTTACTAAGCTAAGAAAAATTCCCTTGCAAAGTGAAAATGTACTTTGCAAATTGAACATGTGCCACTCATTTAGGAAATGAACCAATCGTTCTATCTTACTAAAGTTGGTAGATTGGTTAACAATATAACAATATAATATAATTTATTGATTTTTCAGAGGTGCATTTTTAAATTGTCCTTACTCAGGATGCTCTCTTTTTTTATTTTTTTGTGGTAATACTTATTTATTTCATATGTAGCAGGTGAAAATTCAAGATATAAATGATGATATTATACATGATATTTCTGCACTTAAACAAAACCATTTTGAAATATTAAATAGTCTTCTATAATTATAATACACAAAATTCTCTCTCACAAAAAAAATCTATATATATATATATATATATATATATATATATATATTTATATATATATATATATATATATATGCAACTATAAAAAGGCAATTACAGTGCCTTTTTTTAAGGAAAATACAGTATCATAATAATATAACAAATAGCAAAGTCGAATGCTTTCTGAACAATAATTGTATTTGAACTAAATGGAGTAATCCTTTGTTGTTGATATAAATCAAACACAGGAAATATAAAATATTGATGAATATAATAATGAATACGGAAGAGAGTGAAATAGTTTGCTTTTCATAGGTGAAACACATGTGAGAATATATTGCACTTACAGTACTAATGGCTAATGCTTCAATGTTTCTATAATAGCCAAGTTACATCAATGGATCATCTCTCTATATATATCTGTACAGAGAACAAAATGAGTCATTCCATTGAGAATAAACTCTTTATGTTTATACTTAAACATAATAATTGCTTTTAACACTATGTTCACGGAAATAATATGCAGTATAGTATTGCATTTAAAGGAAACTCGGGGGTTGCCCCCCCACCCACCTTGGTGTACCCGAGCTCCTTAACCCCTTAAGGATGGAGGATAAAACAAATCTTAATGCCTGAACACAACTTTGCAACTTTGACTACTTTGTGTATCCAGATGGATTATACCTTTTTCAGAACAAATTGGGCTTTCATTTGAGGGTAAATGAATATCTCCTGATTTTTGTTTATTATCAAAAAAAGAACTGGTCCAAAATAGTAAAACATTCTTTTTTTTTTTAAAGTATAACTGTATATTTATTGCTAATACCATAACTTGCCACCAAAGAACAACCCACAATGAATTCTCCTACTCCTGACGATCACAGCAATACCACATATGTGCATGTTATTTGTTGTATGTACCTGTAGTACAGCCCAGAAACAATAGTGTACATTTTTTTTAATTTATTTTTTATCCTACTTAAACACACTGACACTGGCACTAACTGACACTGATACCTATGAATTATTATTTTTTGACCACTTGACGACCGTATAACTTGCACAAGATCACGTACCTGGTGCGTGATCCTGCACTTCTGGGCCTGGGTCATGCATGCGCGCCACCAGCTACCCGCTCCCGCTGTGACTATACACAGTGGGAGCTGTTATGCGGGTACCGCAGACTGGATGTCCGCCAAAACCCACCGATCATTAGGCAGAGAGCCAGAACGGCGATCTTCCTATGTTAACAAGGCAGATCGCCATTCTGTCAGTGGGGAAGGCATTGATCCTGTGTTCCTGCAAAACAGGAACACAGGATCATTGCCCTCACCTTGCTAAAAAGACCTGCCACACAGTACACAAGATCTGGCTAGGGCACAGTTAACCCTTTGATCGCCCCTGATGTTAACCCCTTCCCAGCCAGTGCCATTAGTACTATGACAGTGCATATTTTTTGTGTATATACTAAATAGAGCTTGCGCTAAGTGGATTAATGAATGAATAAACAAGGAATAAACCATAGCAGCTATTACAAGGGAGCTAAAACCTCTAGATTGAATATGTGAATTAACAGCGCTAGCAGAATATTGAACAACAATTTAATAATGTGCTCAAAAACATTAACCGTGATAATATTATCAGAATATATATATATTGTAAAGTGCTAACTGCTCCAAAATAAAGTGCTACTGTGATCCAGGATAAGGTGTTCAAGTGCCACACTTCCCTCTTGTGACCCCACTCCCCAGAGTTAATAGACCCTCAGCTTTGCAGTCTGGGGTCAATAAAGCTGTGATCTACAAGATCTGATGTAAGAGGAATGGACTCTCAGAGAAGATTGCATATGGGTGTTCACGTGGATGGACCGAGGTAGATCAATCATAATGGTAAAAACAGAAAAAAGCCAATAGAGTGAATTAACACTAGTACTGTGTGTGCTGCGCAAACAAACAACACCACTCACGAGACATCTGTGTTTAACAGGCATCAGTGTATGTTCCGTGTCCTCCGGTAGGAAGCTGCGTCACTGGTTCGAGAAACCGGAAATGCATCAATGCGTTTCGCCCCTTCTCCAGGGTGTCATCAAGGACATGATTTGTAGACACTATAACTTTTGTGAAATCCAATCAATATAAGCTTATTGGGATTTGATTTACCAAAAATACATAGCAGAATACTTATTGGCCTAAACTGAAGAAGAAACTAGATTTTTTACATTTTTTAATGATCGTTTTTTTATAGCAGAAAGTATATATTTTTTTTTTTCAAAATTGTCGGTCTTTTTTTGTTCATATCACATTTTTTTTTTACGCACCATAAATACCACCAAAAGAATTCTCTATTTGTGGGGAAAAAAAGGCATGAATTTTACTTGGGTACAGCGTCACACAACCACGCAATTGTCAGTTAAAGTAAATCTTAAAAAAAATCCTACTCAAAATAAACTGACTCTGACCTTTGACCCTTTATTTTTTTGTACACACTTTTGTTTGTTTACATTTTTCTCACCTGGCAAGGAGAGAAAGATACAATTCATCTTTCTCTCCATTCAGAGGAGAAAAAAAAAACACAAGAATGTGCTGTACAGTGACTGATCACTGTGATAGCCAATAAGAGGCTATCACAGCAATCAGGTGATTATTAGTACGAGACCCAGGGCTCTTAGTGAGAGCCTAATCCAGTGATGGCAAATCTTGGCACCCCAGATGTTTTGGAACTACATTGATGCTCAACTACACTGCAGAGTGCATGAGCATAATGGGAAATGTTGTTCCAAAACATTTGGGGTGCCAAGGTTCACCAACGCTGATCTAGTCTCTGTGCTGGGAGTGCACTGTTCAGAGCACTGCTAGCACAAACACTGGTACAGTATGCTTTAGACATGTGCAATTTGTTTTGTTCCAAATTAGTTTTTTTAACGAATTTCAACAAACTCCTTAATTTGGAAAAAAACTGAATTAACGTAACTCATTTAACAAATTTTTCCGAATATTCATAAATTAAAAAATTAGTCAATTCGTAAATTAAAAAATAAATCCCCAAATTTGAAAATCTGAAATAATAACTAACTAATAATAACTTACTAATAAATGATAGGTATTGGAATTTCCTTTCAAATTTACTTATTGCATCCTTTCAAATAGGATGCATTAAGGTGAAAAAACATGAGGGTTTACAACCCCTTTAAGAAAGAAAGATGGTGGGACAGGAATGGCGTGCAGCAACTCAGTGGCTTATTACAATAGAGCAATGCAGGATTCTTTTGCCATGTAAGTATGTTTATGGAGAATTAGCCATAAAAAAGGTATAGGGAGAATTACACACAATCTTGGGCTTGCTGGCTACATTTTATCACTACAGACGACTATAAACGTTATGTCACATGAGGGCCTTCCGAGAGCTGTGGTGGGAAAATGAGCTCGATAGAGACTCACTTCCCTTACCTTCCTCACCTTCCTCCCCCTTGCCCAACTATATTCGCTCTATTCGGCTTTCTCCCTCCATTGACCCCCTCACGCCTATACAATTCCGAGATACCATTATGACATCTCCTAACTGAAACACCCTTTCTAGACCTCCTGATAATCTTCACTCTCACCCCTCTTTCGCCTCCCCATACATATACATACCCTCTCTTTACCCCCCACCCCGACCCCTGTAATTTTTACACCCATTTTTTGGATACCTAGCTCCCCATGTCGAACCATGTCGAAGTGTGTGCCCACCTTTTCCACTAGATAACTTATAGTGGAGTCCCAATTCACCTCCTTAGATTCAATGCTTCTGTTGACGTGTCTAGAGCACCCTGTTTTCATGTAACTAACAAGAGGTAGCTACACGAGTATATGTTTTGATGCACTTTTTTGCTATGTTTGTCGGCTGCATCCGCTACTTTCTTTTGCGGCTGCGCCTGCTATTATATTGCTGGATGTATACTTTGTTTTCAAACTCAATAAAATTTGATTTAACCACTTCCCGCCCAGTCAATAGCAGATTGACGTCCGGGAAGTGGTTGTGTTATCCACACTGGACGTCATATGACGTCCTGCAGGATAACAGCCGCCGCGCGCCCGGGGGGGGCGCGCATCGTGTCGATCAGTGGAGCGGTGTGTCAGTCTGACACACCGCTACACTGATCTCAGTAAAGAGCCTCTGGCGGAGGCTTTTTACCACGTGATCAGCCGTGTCCAATCACGGCTGATCAGGATGTAAACAGGAAGAGCCGTTGATCGGCACTTCCTCACTCGCGTCTGACAGACGCGAGTAGAGGAGAGCCGATCGGCGGCTCTCCTGACAGGGGGGGTTCGCGCTGATTGTTTATCAGTACAGCCCTCCCTCGGATACCCACACTGGACCACCAGGGAAGCCCCCCAGGACCACCAGGGAAGCCCCAAGCATGTGGGTGGCCAGGTAAGTACCCCATGGCCATCCACATGTACAAATACTCAAAAAACATATGCCAATCAGTGCCCACACATGGGCACTGACTGGCACCACCACAATGTGCAATGCCCAGCAATGCCAGCCACCAGTGTCACCAGTGCCACCTACTAGTGTCAACAGTGCCACCTACCAGTGCCCATCCGTGCCACCTATCAGTGCCCATCTGTGCCCATAAGTGCCCACCTATCAGTGCCCAGCTGTGCCACCTATCAGTGCCACCCATAAGTGCTCATCAGTGCTGCCTATAAGTGCCCATCAGTGCCGCCTATGAGTGCCCATCAGTGCCGCCTATGAGTGCCCATCAGTGCCGCCTATGAGTGCCCATCAGTGCCGCATACCAGTGCCACATATCAGTGCCCATCAGTGCCACCTATCAGTGCCTATCATCAGTGCCCATCAGTGCCACCTCATCAGTGCCACCTCATTGGTGCCACCTCATCGGTGCCCATCAGTGTTGCCTTATCAGCGCCCGTCAGTGCTGCCTTATCAGTACCCGTCATTGAAGTAGAAAAGGTACTTATTTACAAAAAAAATTGACAGAAACAAAGAAAAACATAGTTTTTTTCAAAATGTTTGCTCTTTTTTTATTTGTTGTGCAAAAAATAAAAATCGCAGAGGTGATCAAATACCACCGAAAGAAAGCTCTATTTGTGGGAACAAAATGATAAAAAAAAAATGTTTTGGTACAGTGTTGCATGACCGCGCAATTGTCATTCAAATTTCGACAGCGCTGAAAGCTCAAAATTGGCTTGGGCAGGAAAGTGTATAAGTGCATGGTATTGAAGTGGTTAAAAAAAGGTATAGGGAGAACTTTTTATTCACAATTTCTGACTCTCTGTGATGGGAAATATTGCAGTAGAGACAATTGTTTTGGTAACAAAAGCAACTGTCTAAGATGGGAATTTCCATCCCCTCTTCTCCCCTGCAGATCTGTTTGAATACAGGGTATGAAGGATAGTTATGAGGGGGGAGGGAACATTTTTTATTTTTTTTAAGTTATAGTCTGCCTTATCTTACACTTTAAGGATATTCTGCAACATGTAGTAACAGTTACTTTCCAAGGAAATACAGGTATTAAACTTCTTTTTCAAGCTAAAAAAAAACAAACATTCACTCTGCCCATGCAGGACAAGGTTACAGCATCTTTGCAAAGGGGCCCCACAACCCACTTTCCAGTGTTCCATTACTGTTCTTTTTTTCATTGTAACAGGTATTAAAATAACCATGAATAAACCCATGAATAAAAAACAATATTATTTATTTTTAATTATTTTTTTATGTAACTCCAACATGGTCTTGGGCCTAACAGGCACCATTGAAGCACATAGATTGGCCTTTGTCAAAAGCCAACAATAAATTGTGTTATACCTTTGTCATACAGCAACATTTACATTACTAAACAACTTTTAAATATAAATGCAAAACAATGTTTTGATTGTAAATGTTGCTCTTTATTTCTCTTACATGGTTTTGTTGTAAAATATGGCACAATACGAGCCTGTGGGGAAAGGGAGTTACCCCTCCAGGTGGATATGCTTCCACAATCAGTGTCCTCCCAGGAAATCACAGGTGTCGACAATGCACAAGGCAAAATGGTAGAGAAAATTGAATGGACAGCCACACTCCAAAAAAACGTGAATGGTTGTCTTTATTGTAAAAAAAAGATGAATAAAAGCACTACAAATCACAGCAGAAAAATACAGGGATGTGCAGCCTACGCGTTTCACACTTCAAATGAGTGCTTAGTCATGGCTTTTTACAATAAAGACAACCATTCACGTTTTTTTGGAGTGCGGCTGTCCATCAATTTTCTCTGCCACAATAAGAGCCTGTGTCAATGAGCATTGGGCTTGTGGTGATGACATCAGTTTCACATGTGCACTATAACTGACTGTAACTTAAAAAAAATGTTCCCTCCCCCCTTATAGCTATCCTTCATACCCTGTATAAAAACAGATCTGCAGGGGAGAAGAGGGAATGGAAATTCCCATCTTAGACAGTTGCTTTTGTTACCAAAACAATTGTCTCTACTGCAATATTTCACATCACAGAGAGTCAGAAATTGTGAATTGATCGATAGGTGCACTTGATTAGAACAATCAGAACATATTATTATTATTATTATTATTATTATTATTATTATTATTATTTCAATTTTGGGATTTTTTTAGTCAAATATACATATATTTATGAATGTATCTATGAACTTTAAACAATAGGTTACCATTGATAAATAACAAAAAAATGTAAAATAAAACGCGCTGAAGTGTTATGCCGTGTACACACGGTCGGAATTTCCGACAGAAAAAGTCAGATGGGAGCTTTTCGTCGGATATTCCGACTGTGTGTATGCCCCATCAGACTTTTTCTGTTGGAATTTCCATGCATGCTCGGAAACAATTTGACGCATGCTCGGAAGCATTGAACTTCTTTTTCTCGCCTCGTCGTAGTGTTGTATGTCACAGCGTTCTTAACGCTTGAAAGTTCAGAGAACTTTTGTGTGACCGTGTGTATTCAAGCCAAGCTTGAGCGGAATTCCGTCGGAAAAAACAACTTTTTTCAGAAGGGAATTCCGCTCGGTGTACGGGGCATTAGAAATAAAAAAGGACACATAGGATGGAGTCTATGTGGGGTCTGTGTGCTTTTTTTGGGGGTTGAAGGGACTTATCAGAATCCGGAAGCCCCTTTTAACAATAAAGGAACACCCTGTCACTTGCCACTTTCATCTGATTAAGTATGGAGAACAAAAGTCTCCTAATGATTCAAAAAGTATCTAAACAGTAAAAAACACAAACACAGGTTTTATGTTTGAATATTTTATTGTGTTTTCATAAGGCATAACAAAAGTCATAATAATAGTACTATTCATATTTGTACAATACAATGAAAAGAATAAATTACAAAAAATAAAAACAAGCAATTATAACTATACTTCTCTGGTTAAGTATATATAACCGGATGTAAGGAGTATTCCTTAGTGTAACATTTCAGTTATCATTACAATTTAGTGATGTAATTCTAGCTATTAATATTAACAATCATTTATAATCAAGATAGGAGAATATAAAAAGTAATATTTAATTATGGGGAAAATGGAAGAAGATAAGTTTGCTCGATATAGCGGGTCAAATAACCTAAAATAGTTAGGAGAAATTAGAAACATTTTCCAGGGCTAAGTTCCTGCTAATTGGCTTGGCATTATCTGGAGATTTCAGGGTCAGTAAAGACAATTTTTTTTAAAATAACAAACATGTTATACTTACCTCCACTGTGCAGCTTGTTTTGCACAGAGTGGCCCCGATCCACATCTTCTGGGGTCCCTCGGCAGCTGTCTCGGCTCCTCCCTGCAATCACTCACCACCTATATGCGAGCGAGCGAGCATGGTGTTGAGTTCCTGTGGGCACACTCCCGTGATACAGCTGGCGGCTATTGCTGCTCACTGTATCACTCGCCCCCCCGGCGCGCCGCGTCATTGGATGTGATTGACAGCAGCGCAAGCCTATGGCTGCGCTGCTTTCAATCCATCCAGTGTAGCCAATCAATGGCCAGGCTCATAATCGAGGAGGATGATGGTGGCGAGCGGGGGACTTTCGAGGGGTCGGGTAAGTAAAACGGGGGCTCGGGGGGGCGGTATTGTCGGATGTTTTTTCACCTTAATGCATATGATGCATTAAGGTGAAAAAACGTTTACCTTTACAACCCCTTTAAGTTGCCGTATATTCCCAACTATTCCAGATGACCCTTGTTTTGATTGGTTAAACGTGTGGTAAGAAAATAAAGGTAAACTAAAACTAGTTTTAGGTAAGGGTACGATAAAGTGGAGGATGAGGAATATTTCCAGAAAGGATATTTATAGTACGAACTTCCTCATGGAGACAAACAATGTTTTATCAAAACCCGGAGGTAGGAAATGCTTTCCATGCTGTCGCAATAGTCTTCTTTGCTGCTGTGGTTACAAAGAGCATTAGTTTAAATTGACGATGTGATAGGGTGTGGGGTTTACTAATCAGGAGTGCCATAGATGGATCAGGTGGTAGAATAGTGTTAAACATCTTGTTAAGAATTTGAAACACTTCCGACCAAAATGATTTGTCTATTTTGCATTCCCACCAATTATGCATTTGTTTACCCGGGGTAAGGCAGCCTCGGAAGCAGTGAGAAGGATATTGTGGACACAATTTTGAAATTCTGGCAGGGACCAGGTACAACCAAGTGAGCACTTTGTAGTTTGTTTCAAGAGCCACTATATATTCGGTGAGGCTGATTTGGTGTCTTACCAAATTTGGGTCCAATTTATGTAGTTTGGTTGTAACTGAAGGTCTCTTTCCCATTTGTTGATATAGGTTATTGGAGAGGAAGCGATGTGTGAAAGTAGTTGGTTATATAACTCAGAAATGAGTCAATGCCTATGGGGATCAGTTTTACAGGCTTGTTCAAAGGTGGTAAGATTTGGGGATGTCGCGTCTGGTGGTGCATTATCTGTAAAAAAAGTTTTTAATTTGCAGATATCTAAATGTTTCCGAGATAGGAATATCATATATTTGTTGTAAGGTTGGAAATAAGTAATGGATGTGGATATATAAAAATGATGTGTACAAGTCAATCTTCTCTTTGACCAAGCTGAAAAGGAGGCTGGGGAGGACCAGGCTGGATAGAATGATGGGTTATGAAGAAAGGAAAGTAGAGGGTTATGGTGAGATTGTAGGCCAAATCTTGTTTTCAATCTGTCCTAAATAGACAGGCTATGTTTGGTTATGGGGTTTTTAACTATCTTTCTTTGAGTAGGAGAGAGCCATAAAAGATTTGCAGTAGAGAGAGGGTCACATTCAACCGATTCCAATGCCACCCATAGTGGGGTTTCCGCAGTTGCATGGTATTTGGGAAATTGGGACAATTGGGCTGCATAGTAATATTTGGTAAAGTCCGGTACTCCCAAACCTCCCCGGATTCTGGGAGAATATAAAGTAGGTTTAGGTAAACTGGGTTTCGTTTTACCCCAGATATATTGCAAGGTTTTCCTTTGTAATATTCATAGGAAATGTGATGGTATTGTGACAGGAAGAACTCCAAAAAGGTATAGTATTTTCGGGAGAATAGACATTTTTATCGCTGCAATTCTGCCCATCCATGCTAGTGGTAAGGTTGACCAACTTGTGAGGAGTTTATTAAGTTGTGTCAGCATTGGTGGATAGTTTGTTGCAAGTTCTGTAGGATTAGCTGTAAGGTTAATTCCTAAATATGTAATATATGTCGTCATCCATGAAAATGGTAAGGAATTAACTAATTAGGTTTGGGTATCGAGTGGTAGCGATATATTTAGGGCTTTGGATTTGTGTGGATTTCTTCAAATTTGAAGAGAATATCTAGAAGAGTAGGTATTGATGTTATAGGTGAAGTTAGGAATATTAGGACATCGTCTGCAAACATGCATAGTTTATGATGATAACCACATAATTCTAGTTCTCTGATATCTGGATTGGATCTAATGAGTTGGGCAAGGGGTTCAATTGCTAAAGCAATGAGGAGAGGGGAAAGGGGACAGCCTTGTCTAGTACCCCTTTCTATTTTAAAATGGTCAGATTTAAATCCAGAGTAGGTAATATATGCCTTAAGATGCTGATACAGAGTAGTGATCCATCTAAGGAAATTAGGACCGAACCCCCATCTACTAAGGATAGAGTGTAAGTAAGGCCATGACAATGAATCAACCCCCTTTGTATGTCTAAGGAAAGGAAACATGTTGGAATTTGGCGAGTATGAGCTACATGAGCTAAGAGTGTAGCTCGGCATATGTTGTCACCAAGAATAAATTCAGTTTGGTCTTTATGTATTAGAGAGCCTATAATGGGGTTAAGTCTGGAAGCGATAACTTTGGTTGTCTTGATGTCTACATTAAGGATTGGCCCTAACCTATATAAGAACTTTCAAAGCATGAAGGAGACATTTGGTGGGCGGCTGTCCTAGAAGGTGGAGCAATGTTTTTTTCTTTTTTGGGTTGGCAGTGCAGCGGGCGGCGTGATTAACAATGGATTTACATCGATAGACACAGTTTTTTTATCTTTTGATGAAGGATTTGTCTCCTGTTTTTATTTTTTTGTACACTTTTTTGGTGAATGGGTAGGGGTTCTATGTACCCCTACTCATTCACATAGGAAATAGCAGAGATCTGGGGGCCCCCTTGTCACGGAGGATCGGAGTGGGGAGATGTGTGTGTAAACACAACATCTCCCCGCTCCTCTACTGACAATGTCAGCGATCTCCACTCTGTGTAATCAGAGCGGGTTTCGGTGATGTGTCAGTCGTAGCCACGCCCCCCTCAGTTAGTAACACGCCCCTAGGCACACTTAACCGCTTCAGCGCCCCTAGTGGTTAACCCCTTCACTGCCAGTGTAATTTTCACAGTAATGAGTGCATTTTTATTGCAATGATCGCTGTGAAAATGACAATGGTCCCAAAAATGTGTCAAAAGTGTCTGATGTGTCCGCCATAATGTCGCAGTCACGAAAAAAATCTCTGATCGCCGCCATTACTAGTAAAAAAAAATTAATAAAAATGACTTAAAACTATACCCTATTTTGTAAACGCTATAATTTTTACGCAAACCAATCAATAGACGCCGATTGCAATTTTTTTTACCAAAAATATGTAGAAGAATACGTATCGGCCTAAACTGAGGAAAAATTTTTTTTTTATATATTTTTTGGGGATATTTATTATAGAAAAAAGTAAAAAATATGTAATTTATTTCAAAATTTTCGCTCTATTTTTGTTTATAGCGCAAAAAATAAAAACCGCAGAGGTGATCAAATACCACCAAAAGAAAGCTCTATTTGTGGGAAAAAAAGGACACCAATTTTGTTTGGGAGCCACGTCGCACAAACGCGCAATTGTCAGTTAAAGCGAGGCAATGCCGAATCGCAAAAAGGGGCCTGGTCATAATGGCCGTATTGGTCCGGGGCTTAAGTGGTTAATGCTGCGTACACATGGTCGGAATTTCCGACAGAAAAAGTCAGATGTGAGCTTTTCATCGGATATTCCGACCGTGTGTATGCCCCATCAGACTTTTTCTGTCGGAATTTCTGATGGACTTAGATAGAGAGCAGGTTCTCTATTTTTCAGACAGAAAAAAATTATATCGGAAAATCCATTCGTCTGTTTGCAATTTCCGACGGGAAAAAAAACATGCATGCTCGGAAACAATTTGACGCATGCTAGAAAGCATTGAACTTATTTTTTTCGCCTCGTCATAGTGTTGTACGTCACTGCGTTCTTAACGCTCGAAAGTTCAGCGTATGCAAGCCAAGCTTGAGCGGAATTCCGTCGGAAAAACCATCCAACTTTTTTCCGACTGAAATTCTGCTTGTGTGTACGGGGCATTAGAAATAAAAAAGGATACAGAGGATGGGGTCTATGTGGGGTCTGTGTGCTTTTTTTTGGGTGGGATGGACTTATCAGAATCCAGAAGCCCCTTTTAACAATAAAGGAGCACCCTGTCACTTGCCACTTTCATCTGATAAAGTATGGAGAACAAAAGACTCCTAATGATTCAAAAAGGATCTACACAGTAAAAAACACAAACACAGGTTTTACGTTTGAATATTTTATTGTGTTTTCATAAGGCATTACAAAAGTCATAATAATAGTACTGTTCATATTTGTACAATACAATGAAAAGAATAAATAACAAAAAATAAAAACAAGGAATTATAACTATATAATTATATTATATTACCTACATGTATTACCTACTCGGGATTTAAATCTGACCATTTTAACATTGAAAGGGGTACTAGACAAGGCTGTCCCCTTTTCCCCTTTAAGTCTGGAAGCGAGAACTTTGGTTATCTTGATGTCTACATTAAGGATTGATATTGGTCTATAATTAGACCAAGATGTATCATCTTTGGTAGGTTTAGGGATCATGGAAATAGAGGCAGTGAGTGATTCTGTTCGGAAATAGGGAGGGAGTTAAATACTTCAATCATGAGAGGAGATAGTAGGGGCATGAAATGTCTATAGTAAGTGGCTGAGAGGCCATCGATACCTGGTCGTTTACGTAGCTTGAGCGATTTTATAGCGGCTTGCAGTTCTATTTCAGTGACAGGATTTTCTAGAGTTTCCTGCTGGGATGGGGAGTGAATTAAAATGAATTGTGGATAAAATTGTAGTCAGATGAGATTGATCAAATGTTTTAGTATCCTTGTATAGTTCAGAAAGTTTTTTATTGAATACATTAGGAATTGTTAATGGATTACTAGTATAGGCATCTTTAGTTAATTTTAAGCGAATAGGTTTTGGTGTATAATTGGTCTTTCTCAATGCCAAGGCCAAAAAGGTGTCAGGTTTGTTAGCTTTCATATAGAAAGTATGTTTAGATCTACAAGGTGTTTTTTCAACTGATTCCGATAGGAATATGTCAAGTTCCAATCGAGTTTTGTCATAAATACTTTTATTCGATGGTGAAGGTGTAGTCTGATTTTTTTTCGGAAGCTTTATAAAATGCTTCATCCAAACCTTTGTGTATGTGTTGTTTTTTCTTGCGATGATGAGCAAACACAGGTTTTAACACGTCCTTTAATAAAAAAAAAAGTCTCACAATGTATTTCCACTGTGTTTTGTGTTTTTTTTCCAATATTTGCTTTTTGTGTATGAGAAGGGTCCTTTTTAACCCACCAGTATCTGGGTTCCCCCTTATTGGTAATTGGTGGATTCCAGATTCTGATACCCACAGACCCCCACAATCACTGGGCTATGGTTGTGGGGAAGAGGCCCTTGTCCTCATCATCATTGGGGCAAGGTCCCAAGGTCTATTAGACATGTGCACACTGAAATATTTTGTTTCGGAATTTCGTTTTCGTCCGAAAAATGAATTAATTGAGTTACTCCCGAAATTTGTTTTTATTTATTTTGTTTTTTCGTTAGAAATTGCATTCGTCCGAAAATCTGAATTAATTAAGGTTGAATCTGTCATTGAAGGCTTATGGTGTCTGTGGAATGTTCAAAGAAGATTCGACAGAGCAGCGGAACTGTACAACGCCGCAATCATACATTTCCGGTCTAATGTTCCGCCTACAAGCTAGCTATAGTAGAATTCTAATGTTGTATGGCTAGTAATAATTATATTTATTAATTATTATTACTAGTCAACCAACATTAGAATTTTTCTATAGCCTATGGGCAGAGCATTTGACCGTAAATGTACGATTGCGGCGTCATACAGTTTGGCTGCTCCGTCGAATCTTCTTAGAACTTTCGACAGACACCATAAGCCTTCAATGACAGATTTGACGTTAGTATGTTTTTCGATGCTTTGTCGAATCTTCGTTGTTCAAGTTGAATTGTCAAGTTAGTTCTAGCTATTTTACTGCTCCTCCTCTTTGGTTACAATCAGCCAATAACATTCATCATCATCATTTTTTTATTTTACTTCCCCCACCCAATTCCAGCAGCGATCTTTTCTCTATATGTCGAATCTTTTCTCTCTATGTTGATTCTTTTCTCTCTATAATGTCAAATCTTTTCTCTCTATGTAGAATAATCTTGGACTAATAGAGTTAAGGTTAGGCACATTCGACCACAGGTTCGATGGACACAGATTGTTATTGTCAGAGTCATGTCGAATCTCCTATCTATATCGAATTGTTGTTGCAACGAAAACAAAAATAAAGCATTTGTTTATGTCGGATCTTTCGGTTTTCGGATTCTGCGCTTTCGTTTCCGTTTGTTAAAACGATAACGAAAATACCTGAAATTCGGACGAAAATGCATTCGGACGAAAACAAATGCACATGTCTAAGGTCTATACATTGGGACAAGGTTGGCAGGGGGATACCCCTGGCAAGGTACCCCCATATGTTGAGGACATGTCACTTGGTATGGTTTAGGATGGGGGCAGCATGCTGGCATCCTTAACAGCCATTGACACCGGGAAGCTGTCATATACAATAGCGGGTAAATATTTGAGTATTTGTCTGAATGCCCAAACAGCCAATGTTTGGTCCGGACCTTAAGCTCATCTGTAGCTGTGATATTAATAATGAGAGACAAATCATTCCATAAATACAACCACTATTTTATCATCTTGAGTCCTATTACAGACTGATTTATAGTAGAAAAAATAACCCCAACATCATAATGTCTTGCAATGGTTTGATTTATTACAGATAAACAGTTGTAAATAAAAGCATTATCTAAATCTCAACCCAGATGTTGAAAAGTAAGCTCTTTGGTTATATACAATATTTTTATAAGCTTCTTTTATGTCCTTATTTTTCAAACAGTATATGAAAGGATTTAAAAAGGGAGTTAGCACAGTATACATCACTGCTAGTATCCTGCTAATTATCTGTGACTGGTCTTCATTTCGAAGCACATACATGATGGTCAGCGTGCCATAATACATTGATACAACTGTTAGGTGGGAGCTGCAGGTGGAAAAAGATTTTAGTCTCCCAGAGAAGGATGGTATCTTTAATATGGTTACCACAATATACATATATGAAACTACTGTTAAAGTAAAAGGAATTACTATATCAGGAATAGATATTATACTGGCTTCCATTTGAACCATGGACACATCTGAACAGGAAAGTTTTAAAAGAGGTTCTAAATCACAAAAGAAATGATCAATAGTATTTGGGCCACAGAAGTGTAATTGACATATGCTAATCACAAAAATTAGTGATATAGAGCAGCTCAACAACCAAGAGGCCAAAATTAATTTCACACAAAACGCTTGGTTCATAATGGAGGAATAATGCAGAGGAGAACAGATGGCTAGATAGCGGTCATAGGACATCACTGTCAGAAGGAAACATTCAAAACCTACTGGCAAACCAAAAAAATAAAGCTGTGTGATGCAGCCTGAAAAGGATATAGAGGGTCGCTCATTTAGTACAATATTTAGCATGTTGGGGACAATATCTATGGTCAGCATGATATCAGATACAGATAGCTGAGTGAGGAACAAGTACATTGGAGAGTGGAGACTTTTGTTATAAGACACTAATATGATAATCAGGAAATTTTCACCTAGCGTTAAAAAGTACATAAGTAACAACATAAAGAAGAGACAAATATTGAATTTTTCATTGTTGCTGAATCCTAAAAAGAATATTGTGGTGACATTACTTGTATATGTTATCTGTGTGTGATGATAAAAAAAAAATACATAATGAAATAAGTTTTATAAAATACTATTCATAAATAGAATAAACTCCAGTGGTATGAGCATATAAGTACAGTATCTCACAGAAGTGAGTACACCCCTCACATTTTTGTAAATATTTTGTTATATCTTTTCATGTGACAACACTGAAGAAATTACACTCTGCTACCATGTAAGGTAGTGAGTGTACAGCTTGTATAACAGTGTAAATTTGCTGTCCCCTCAAAATAACTCATCACATAGCCATTAATGTCTAAACCACAGGCAACAAAAGTGAATACACCCCTAAGTGAAAATGTCCAAATTGGTCCCAATTAGCCATTTTCCCTCCCCAGTGTCATGTGACTCGTTAGTGTTACAAGGTCTCAGGTGTAAATGAGGAGCAGGTGTGTTACATTTGGTGTTATCGCTCTCACTCTCTCATACTGGTCACTGGAAGTTCAACATGGCACCTCATGGCAAAGAACTCTCTAAGGATCTGGAAAAAAATTGTTGCTCTACATAAAGATGACCTAGGCTATAAGAAGATTGCCAATACCCTTAAACTGAGCTGAAGCACGGTGGCCAAGACCATTTAATAGTTTAACAGGACAGGTTCCACTCAGAACAGGCCTCGCCATGGACGACCAAAAAAAAGGTTTAGTGCACATGCTCAGCATCATATCCAGAGGTTGTCTTTGGGAAATAGACGTATGAGTGCTGCCAGCATTGCTGCAGAGGTTGAAGGGGTGGGGGGGTCAGCCTGTCAGTGCTCAGACCATGTGCCGCACACTGCATCAAATTGGTCTGCATGGCTGTCGTCCCAGAAGGAAGCCTCTTATAAAGATGATGCACAAGAAAGCCCGCAAACAGTTTGCTGAAGACAAGCAGACTAAGGACATGGATTACTGGAACCATGTCCTGTGGTCTGATGAGATCAAGATAAACGTATTTGGTTCAGATGGTGTCAAGCGTGTGTGGCGGCAACCAGGTGAGGAGTACAAAGACAAGTGTTTCTTGCCTACAGTCAAGCATGGTGGTGGGAGTGTCATGATCTGGGGCTGCATGAGTGCTGCTGGCACTGGGGAGCTACAGTTCATTGAGGGAACCATGAATGCCAACAAGTACTGTGACATACTGAAGCAGAGCATGATCAGCTCCTTTTGTAGGCTGGGCCGCAGGGCAGTATTCCAACATGATAACGACCCCAAACACATCTCCAAGGTGACCACTGCCTTGCTAAAAAAGCTGAGGGTAAAGGTGATCGACTGGCCAAGCATGTCTCCAGATCTAAACCCTATTGAGCATCTGTGTGGCATTCTCAAACGGAAGGTGGAGGAGCGCAAGGTCTTTAACATCCACCAGCTCAGTGATGTCATCATGGAGGAGTGGAAGAGGACTCCAGTGGCAACCTGTGAAGCTCTGGTGAACTACATGCCCAAGAGGGTTAAGGCAGTACTGGAAAATAATGGTGGCCACACAAAATATTGACACTTTGGGCCCAATTTGGACATTTTCACTTGGAGGTGTACTCACTTTTGTTGCCAGTGCTTTAGACATTAATGGCTGTGTGTTGAGTAGAGTTGAGCGGACACCTGGATGTTCAGGTTCGACGGGTTCGGCCGAACTTCGGAAAAAAGTTCGGGTTCGGGACCGAACTTTAACCCGAACCCGGACCCGAACCCGAACCCCATTGAAGTCAATGGGGACCCGGACTTCTAAGGACTAAAAATGCTCTAAAAAGGTAATGGAAAGGGCTAGAGGGCTGCAAATGGCAGCAAAATGTTGTTAAGAGCATGGCAAGTGCTCTGCAAACAAATGTGGATAGGGAAATAACTTAAAATAACATAAAAAAAATAAAAATAAAAAATAATAATCTTGACCTAGGAGGACGAGGTCCATATGGAGTAGGAGGTTGAGGTGGCGGTGGATGTGGCTGTGTAGGTGGAAGCGGCGGTGGAGGAGGACGAGGTAGCCAACACTGATTCAAAAATACAACAATGGCTGGGTAAGGCCGGTGATGTGTTGAATTCTGTCCCCCGTCAAATAGTGTCCACCCTGTACTGCGCTTGCTCAGTATGTAGGACAAGGGGATTTCGAAAATCTCCCAAGACGAACGGCGCCTGCGTGGTGAGTTCAGGTGAAGGCCACACCATCCGTGGTTCAAGCCGAGCCAAGTGAGGCCGTGCCCGAAGCGTGGCGATCAAACCGAGCCCGTGAGGGGCCCTGTTACTATGTGCTACCGTATGTCCACTTGGATGGTGGGGCTTGAACCTGCACTCACAGCGCAGGCGCCGTTCATCTTCGGAGATTTTGTGAATCTCCTTGTCCTCTGTACTGCGCAAGCGCTGCGCCTTCGCAGTATGGGCCGGACACAATCCGATGGCCAGACAGTTTTTGTCACAACACCGGTATACATGTCTATTCTGCACAAGGTACGGACAAGTCCTGTGGGATCCATGCCTGGTTCATTTTAATGAACGTGAGCTTGTCCACATTGGCTCTGGACAGGCGGCTGCGCTTGTCTGTGATAACGCCCCCTGCCGTGCTAAATACACGTTCAGATAATACACTGGCTGCAGGGCAGGTGTCAAGTCTCTGATGTGAGGTCGAGTAGCAGAGAGGGCGCCCCTTACGGCCGAGTGCAGCACAGCCCTGAAGATGACACAGGGGATGTGGTGCCCACAGAAGCACGGGTTGCCTGGTAGGTAGTGCTGGTTGCCAGGAACTTGGTAGGACAGGCAGACTGCAGGACAGCAGGCGTGCTTAGGAGGTCCAAAGGGTAAGGACCAATGGAATGTTCCGATAACAGGGTCAAAGCCAGGCCAGAGGGTCAAACACAGCAAGACAGTCCGAGAACACAGCAGAGCTGAGTCTTAGCACAGAAGACAAGGTAAGCGGAGTCCGTTAGCCAGGCCGGGGTCAGGTATACGCTAGGAAGTCAACAGGAGCAGGTCAGGCAAGCCGGGTTTGGTACACAGGAGATCAGACAGGCAGGAGATGCAAGACACAGGAACACAGGAGAAGCTGACGATAATCCAGCAAATGCAGACACTAGCAGACTTCCTTATATAGGCCCATGTGACCTGCTTGTAGAGATACTGGGTCCTAGAGCCCTTCTCCTGCCAGAGATGCTGGGTCCTAAAGTCCTTCGCCTGCTGTTGGTTCCCTGACAGTGCCCCCCCCAAGGGGCAGCCTCCGGATGCCCACCCGGGCCCATCGTTCAGGGTATCTGGCACGGAATCTCTGGAGAAGTCTAGGAGCATGTATGTTGCCTGCAGGTTCCCAAGAATTTTCTTCTGCTGGATAACCCTTCCATTTAATAAGAAATTGAATAGTCCTACCTCTTTTGCGACAGTCCAGGATGGATTCTACCTCGAATTCGGCTTCATCTCCCACTGAGACTGGAGGCGGAGGGTCTTCTTCTCTTCCTGGAAAAGGACTAGAGACAACAGATTTAAGAAGAGAAACGTGAAACACAGGATGCACTTTATACGAACTTGGTAGTAACAGTTCAAAAGCTACTGGGTTAATTTTTCGTTTAATTTCGAATGGACCGATAAATCTTGGACCCAATTTCCGGGAGGGGCAAGGGAGCCTGAGATTTGCTGAAGAGAGCCAGACCTTATCTCCAACCTCAAAGCTAGGACTCTCTCCTCTCCTCTTGTCATATTGTTTCTTGTAGTCCTCTTGCGCTTTCTGCATGGTTAGCCGGAGGGTTTGATAATTAGCCTGAATGGAGCTTATCCTGTCTTGAACTGCTGGAACTGAGGCTTCCGGAATGACATTAGGTAGAAATGAAGGATGGAAACCGTAGTTGGCCCAAAACGGAGATTGATTGGTGGTTGAGTGTACTGCATTGTTGTAAGCAAACTCCGCACAAGGGAGTAGAGAGATCCAGTCGTCCTGGGAGAAGGAGCAGAAGCAACGCAAATATTGTTCTAAGGTCTGGTTGGTCCTTTCAGTTTGACCGTTGCTTTGGGGGTGATAGGCTGAGGACAGGCACACCTTGATTGATAGTGCTTTGCAGAGCTCTCTCCAGAACCGGGAGGTGAATTGTACCCCTCTATCAGACACAATGCTGTCAGGAAGGCCATGGAGCCTGACTATCTCCCTTATGAAAATTTTTGCTGTTTCTGCAGCAGAAGGAGTTCCTGCCATGGGCAAGAAGTGCGCCATTTTAGATAGACGGTCCACAACTACCAGGATTGTTGTAGATTCTTCGGATGGGGGCAACTCTACTATAAAGTCCATAGATATATTTCTCCATGGTAGTTCTGGCACTGGCAGAGGACGTAACAGACCCCACGACTTGACATTGGACCCTTTATTTCGCTGGCAGGTAGTGCAGGAGCTAACAAACTCCCTGTAATCAGATTTCAAGGTAGGCCACCAGAAGGATCGTTGGATAAGATCCGTAGTTTTCCGCACTCCGAAGTGGCCAGCGAGTTGGTGGTCATGCAAGGTCTTCAGTACCTGTATTCGGGTTTGTTGCGGAACGAAGATCTTGTCCTGATGCCAGAGGTACCCTTCCTGGTTTCTTAGAGAGGATGCTTCTGGTTCCTGGCATTGGAGGGAAGCCTGTTCAAGAGAAGATCTTAGATCAGGTTGGATCAGAAGAAAGTTCTGAGGTGACAGGATTGTACTAGATATTGTCTCCTCCGGAGTATCGGGAAACATTCGGGATAAAGCATCGGCCTTTCCGTTCTTGGAGCCGGGACGGTAGGTGATGTGGAAGTTGAACCTTGAAAAGAACAGAGCCCAGCGGGCTTGACGGGGTCTCAGACGTTTGGCAGTACGGAGGTATTCGAGGTTCCGATGATCTGTAAATATCATTATGGGGTGAGCAGACCCCTCAAGAAGGTATCTCCACTCCTCTAAGGCTGTTTTAATGGCCAAGAGCTTGCGGTCTCCTACATCATAGTTCCTCTCGGGCTGGCTCATTTTCCGCGAGGAGAAGGCCACGGGGTGAAGCAAGGACTTGGGTCCCTGGCGTTGTGAAAGGACTGCCCCTGTAGCTACTTCTGAGGCATCGACCTCCAAGATGTATGGCAGGGCAGGCTCAGGGTGTTGAAGGATTGGTGCAGAGGTAAACAATAACTTTAGTCTCTCGAAAGCAGTTTGGGCTTCGGAGGACCACTGGAAACGGGTATGTATGCGGGTCAACTGGGTAATGGGTGAGATGATGGAGGAGAAGTTTCTTATAAACCTCCTATAGAAGTTCGCAAAGCCCACAAACCTTTGCACCCCTTTCTTATCTGATGGAGTTGGCCAATCCAGGATTGCCTGCACTTTCTGTGGATCCATAGCTACACCGCCCGTGGAGATGATCAGTCCTAGGAATTGTATTGATTTCTTCTCGAAGTCACACTTTTCCGCTTTCACATAAAGTCCATGTTTTCTTAGTGTAAGCAGCACTGTCTTTACATGGGTCCGGTGGAGCTCCAGAGTAGCCGAAAATATGAGAATGTCATCCAGATAGATGATGACGAAGTAGTCAAGATATTCCCGGAAAATATCGTTGACGAAGTGCTGAAACGTCGCCGGGGCATTACAGAGCCCAAAGGGCATTACAAGATACTCAAAGTGTCCGAACCTCGTTCTGAATGCTGTCTTCCATTCATCGCCCTCACGGATCCGAACAAGGTTATAGGCACCCCGGAGGTCGAGCTTGGTAAATACTTGGGCCGTACGGAATCTCTGGAAAAGTTCAGGAACTAATGGCAGTGGGTAGCGGTTCTTTATTGTGATTTTATTGAGCTCCCTATAATCCACGCATGGTCTTAAAGACTTGTCTTTCTTCTCGACAAAAAAGATTCCGGCACCGGCAGGAGAGGAGGAAGCTCGGATGAAGCCCTTAGCCAAATTTTCATCGATATATTGTCGCAGAGTTCCCAATTCCATTTCAGAGAGAGGGAATATTCGTCCAAATGGAATCTCGGCCCCTGGAAATAATTCTATTGGACAGTCATATGGCCGATGTGGTGGTAGAACGTCAGCTTTTTTCTTATCAAAGACATCCAGGAATTCTTGGTATGCCTGGGGTATATTCTGGTTAGTGGTAGATACAGGGTGGACTGTCAAGCAACTGGTAATGTCTCTGGGTTCAGGAATAAAGCAATGCTGCTGGCAATAGGGAGAGGTGAACAGGACCTCCTTCTTGATCCAATTGATCTGAGGGTTGTGGGCTTGGAGCCATGGAATTCCTAGGATAACTGGAGACATAGGCGAGCTTAGAGCGTCAAAGCGTATGAATTCCTGATGGCCATCAGGAGTGGTGATAAGCAGAGGGACAGTCTCCTGGGTAACAGGGCCAGAACTAGGCAATGTGCCATCGGCCAGGCGGACTTCAAGTCCCTGTTTCTTTTGGAGGAGGGGCAGCTTCAGGTTTCTCACCAGGTTCAAGTCCACAAAGCAGCTGCATGCTCCAGAATCAATAATGGCCTGCAGCCGGATCTCTTCTTTTCCAAATTGCAGCGTAATGGGTAGCACTAGGTGTGAAGGAGAAGCTCCGGAAACCTGGAAATACACCGGAGGGTAGGAAGGTGGCTTCTTGGGCCTTCTGGGGCAGTTATACAAGAAATGTCCGCTTCCTCCACAATAGAGGCAGAGCCTTGATTGCATACGATGACGCCTTTCATCAGGGGATAATGCGGAACGTAGCAGGCCGATTTGTCTAGGAACTGGGATAGAAGTACCAGTGGGAGCAGGCACTGATGAAGTGGAAACCTTAGGCGGCATCATGGCGGGCCTGGAGGACTGAGCTCGTTCGGACTGTCTCTCACGTAAACGTCGATCCAGCTGGATGGATGACTGGATGAGATCCTCAAGTGTAGTGGGGACCCCAATCCTGGCCAGCTCATCTTTGAGAGACTCAGAAAGTCCTAAGCGGAACTGGTGCTTGAGGGTAGCCTCGTTCCAGCCTGTGTCTGCAGACCACCGACGGAAGTCCACGGTATAGTCCTCCACTGGTCGACTACCCTGCTGTAGTGAATGCAGAGCGGCTTCGGCGGTGGCTGTACGCTGGGGGTCCTCGTAGAGTTGTGACATGGCTGCCAGGAATGTGTCCACTGTGTTAATGACTGGGCTTCTTTGTTCCCATAAACTGTGGGCCCAGGTCTGGGGTTCATTAGATAGCAGGGAGATGAGGAACCCGACCTTAACAGTTTCTAAAGCAAAAGTCCGGGGCTGCAAGGATAGGTACAATAGGCAGGCATTCCTGAAGGATCTAAACTTTCTTCGATCCCCGGAAAACCGTTCAGGGACAGGAACACGGGGTTCTGGAGGAGGGAACACCATCGTAGGAGCCACAGAGGAAAGTACGTGGGTGGAACTGGGAGAAGCTGGGACCGGGTCCGCAGAAGCAGATGACTCTGACAGGTGTTGCAATCTCTCCTCTAGCTGGAGGTATCCTTCTTGCAGTGTCTGGATTGCTTGGGTCAGAGTAGCGGCCTGTTGACATATTGCCTCTAACGGGAACGCACCTCTGCCGGCCTCAGACATGGCTGGATTATACTGTCAAGTCTCTGATGTGAGGTCGAGTAGCAGAGAGGGCACCCCTTGCGGCAGAGTGCAGCACAGCCCTGAAGATGACACAGGGGATGTGGTGCCCACAGAAGCACGGGTTGCCTGGTAGGTAGTGCTGGTTGCCAGGAACTTGGTAGGACAGGCAGACTGCAGGACAGCAGGCGTGCTTAGGAGGTCCAAAGGGTAAGGACCAATGGAATGTTCCGATAACAGGGTCAAAGCCAGGCCAGAGGGTCAAACACAGCAAGACAGTCCGAGAACACAGCAGAGCTGAGTCTTAGCACAGAAGACAAGGTAAGCGGAGTCCGTTAGCCAGGCCGGGGTCAGGTATACGCTAGGAAGTCAACAGGAGCAGGTCAGGCAAGCCGGGTTTGGTACACAGGAGATCAGACAGGCAGGAGATGCAAGACACAGGAACACAGGAGAAGCTGACGATAATCCAGCAAATGCAGACACTAGCAGACTTCCTTATATAGGCCCATGTGACCTGCTTGTAGAGATACTGGGTCCTAGAGCCCTTCTCCTGCCAGAGATGCTGGGTCCTAAAGTCCTTTGCCTGCTGTTGGTTCCCTGACAGCAGGCCAGCACCTCCAAGGCATAAAGGGCAAGGTCAGGCCATGTGCCCAATTTGGAGACCCAGAAGTTAAAGGGGGCAGACCCGTCATCCAGTACGTGTAGGCCTGTGGACACATACTGCTCAACCATGTTGGTGAAATGCTGCTTCCTGCTAAGACGTTCCATCTCAGCTGGTGGTGCTGGTTGTTGTGGCGTGCTGACAAAGCTTTTCCACATTTCAGCCATGCTAACCCTGCCTTCTGAGGTGCTGCCGGTGCCCCAGCTGCGTTGGCGACCTCTTCCTCCTCCTCTGCCTTCGCCTTGTGCTTCCACCATACGCCCGCTGTCAGGTGGGAATGCCACCAGCAGTGCGTCTACCAGCATGCGCTTGTACTCGCGCATCTTACGATCCCGCTCCAGTGAGGGAATTAAGGACGGTACGTTGTCCTTGTAACGGGGATCCAGCAGGGTGGCCACCCAGTAATCAGCACCAGTTAAAATATGGGCAACTCGGCGGTCATTGCGGAAACACTGCAGCATGTAATCGCTCATGTGTGCCAGGCTGCCCAGAGGCAAAGAAAAGCTGTCCTCTGTGGGAGGTGTATCGTCTGTGTCCTCTGTATCCCCCCAGCCACGCACCAGTGATGGCCACGAGCTGGTCTGGGTGCCACCCTGCTGTGAAAATGGCTCCTCCTCCTCCTCATCCTCCTCCATCTCCTCCTCCACCTCGTCATCCTCCAGAACTGTGCCCTTTCTGCTGGACAATTGTGTACCTGGCGTTTGTTGGTGCAGGAACCCACCCTCGTAGCCACTTGTGAAAGACTGCCCTGAAAGCCTTTGAAATGATCCCGCTTCCTCCTCCTCATCCTCCTGTGCCACATGCTCTTCCATCATCGCCCGAAGCGTTTTTTCAAGGAGGCATAGAACTGGGATAGTAACGCTAAGAACGGCGTCATTGGCACTGGACATGTTGGTGGAGTACTCGAAACAGCGCAACAAGGCACACAGGTCTCGCATGGAGGCCCAGTTATTGGTGGTGAAGTGGTGCTGTTCCGCAGAGCGACTCACGCGTGATTGCTGCAGCTGAAACTCCACTATCGCCTGCTGCTGCTCGCACAGTCTGGCCAGCATGTGCAAGGTGGAGTTCCACCTTGTGGGCACGTCACATATGAGGCGGTGAGCGGGAAGGCCGAAGTTACGCTGCAGCGCTGACAGGCGAGCAGCAGCAGGGTGAGAACGCCAAAAGTGCGCACACACAGCCCGCACTTTCTGCAGCAGCTCTGGCATATTGGGGTAATTTTTAAGGAACCTCTGGACCACCAAGTTCAGCACATGCGCCAGGCAAGGGATGTGCGTCAAACCGGCTAGGCCCAGAGCTGCTACGAGATTTCGCCCATTATCGCACACCACCAGGCCGGGCTTGAGGCTCACTGACAGCAACCACTCATTGGTCTGTTGTTCCATGTCCCTCCACAACTCCTGCGCGGTGTGGGGTTTTTCCCCCAAACAGCAAAGTTTTAAAACTGCCTGCTGTCGTTTACCCCTGGCTGTGCTGAAGTTGGTGGTGAAGGTGTTACGCTGACCGGATGAGGAGGCGGTAGAGGATGAGGAAGCGGAGTAGGAGGAGTTAGCAACAGGAGGCAAACTGAAGCGCCCTGCAATCCTCGGTGGTGGAAGGAAATGCGCCAAACTGCTATCTGCCTCAGGCCCAGCCGCCACTGCATTTACCCAGTGTGCTGTTAGGGAGATATAACGTCCCTGACCGTGCTTACTGGTCCACGCATCCGTAGTTAGGTGGACCTTGCCACAGATGGCGTTGCGCAGTGCACACCTGATTTTGTCCCCCACTTGGTTGTGCAGGGAAGGGATGGCTCGCCTGGAAAAATAGTGGCGGCTGGGCATGACGTACTGTGGGACAGCCAATGCCATCAGGCTTTTAAAACTCTGCGTCTCCACCAGACGGAATGACAGCATTTCAAAGGCCAGGAGTTTTGAAATGCTGGCATTCAGGGCCAGGTATCGCGGGTGGCTAGGGGGGTACTTCCTCTTCCGCTCAAATGTTTGGGAGATAGAGAGCTGAACGCTTCCATGGGACATTGTGGAGATGGTTGGTGACCCAGGTGGTAGTGTTGCTGGCAGATCCTCTGTTTGCGGGGTGGCAGGTGCCACTGTCACTACAGAGGTGGATGAAGAGGCCGAGACTGCAGCAGAAGAGGAAGCAGGAGGAGCCAGAGACCTTTCTTGGTTTTTGAGGTGTCTACTCCACTGCAGCTCGTGCTTTGCACTTAGATGCCTGGTCATGCAGGTTGTGCTCAGGTTGAGAACGCTTATGCCTCGCTTCAGGCTCTGATTGCACAGCATGCAAACCACTCGTGTCTTGTCATCAGCACATTGTGTGAAGAACTGCCACGCTGGGGAACTCCTTGGACCTGGCTTTGGTGTGCTCGGTCCCTTGCTGCGTTGGGCAGTAGCAGACATACTGTCTAGCTGACAGACGCTCCGCTTTTGCACACTGCTCCCTCTTCTGCTGTGCTGATGGCTCTGTGCGACCACCGCCTCTTCCTTCAAACTACACTGGTCACCTGCATAACGTTGATTCCATGTGGGGTCGAGGACCTCATCGTCCTCAACATCATCTTCCACCCAGTATTCACCCCTGCCCTCCTTGTCTGTCTGCACAATTGCGAAAGCAGCAGCAGTTGGCACCTGTGTTTCGTCATCATCCGAGACGTACTGCGATGGTCCTCCCATGTACTCATCATGAAACATAAGTGGTTGGGCATCGGTGCACTCAATCTCTTCCACTTCTGGGGCAGGGCTAGGTGGATGGCCCTGGGAAACCCTGCTAACAGAGTCATCGAAAAGCAGAAGAGACTGCTGCATGATTTGGGGCTCAGACTGCTTGGCTGATTTGCAAGGGGGTGAGGTGAAAGACTGATGGACATGGGTTTCAGGTGCCAACTCTGTTCTTTCATCAGAAGAGTGGGTGGGAGACAATGTGAAGGAACCCGAGGCACTGTCAGCAACCCAATCTACTATCGCCTGTACTTGTCCTGGCCTAAACATTCGTACAGCCTCATTAGGCGTGACAAAATACCGCCGTAGGCTCGGTCGCCTACTCGCACCTGAGGAAGGTGTTTCACTTGTGCGTGTATCTGGTACAGATCCACCATGTCCTCTCCCTGCAACAGGAGCTCCACCAGCAGCACCACGACTGGGGCCACCACGTCCCTTTGACCTTCTCCTCATATTTTCAAAATTTAGGATCTTGCCCTAAATGGGTGTTTTTGGAGGCGCAGAACACAACCAAAGTACGTAACCGCTGAATCGCACAGCTACAGAACTGCAGAAAATGCTATTCAAAAAAAATGTTGTTTTTTTAGTATAGCACAATAGGAGAAAACTATATAGAAATTGTTTATTTCACACACCTCAAAATATGTATAACACACTGCAAACTTTTTTTGGTGCCCCTAAACGGCATTTTTTGTAGGAGCAGAACACACCCACAGTACGTAACCGCTGAATCGCACAGCTACAGAACTGCAGAAAATGCTATTCAAAAAAAATGTTGTTTTTTTAATATAGCAACGTAGGAGAAAACTATAAAGAAATTCTTTATTTCACACACCTCAAAATATGTATAACACACTGCAAACTTTTTTTTGTGCCACTAAATGGCGTTTTTTGGAAGAGCAGAACACACCCACAGTACGTAACCGCTGAATCGCACAGCTACAGAACTGCAGAAAATGCTATTCAAAAAAAATGTTTTTTTTTTTAGTATAGCACAGTAGGAGAAAACTATATAGGAATTGTTTATTTCACACACCTCAAAATATGTATAACACACTGCAAACTTTTTTTTGTGCCCCTAAACGGCGTTTTTTGGAAGAGCAGAACACACCCACAGTACGTAACCGCTGAATCGCACAGCTACAGAACTGCAGAAAATGCTATTTAAAAAAATGTTGTTTTTTTAGTATAGCAACGTAGGAGAAAACTATAAAGAAATTGTTTATTTCACACACCTCAAATATGTATAACACACTGCAAACTTTTTTTTGTGCCACTAAACGGCGTTTTTTGGAAGAGCAGAACACACCCACAGTACGTAACCGCTGAATCGCACAGCTACAGAACTGCAGAAAATGCTATTCAAAAAAAATGTTGTTTTTTTTTAGTATAGCAACGTAGGAGAAAACTATAAAGAAATTGTTTATTTCACACACCTCAAAATATGTATAACACACTGCAAACTTTTTTTTGTGCCACTAAACGGCGTTTTTTGGAAGAGCAGAACACACCCACAGTACGTAACCGCTGAATCGCACAGCTACAGAACTGCAGAAGATGCTATTCAAAAAAAATGTTGTTTTTTTAGTATAGCACAGTAGGAGAAAACTATATAGAAATTTTTTATTTCACACACCTCAAAATATGTATAACACACTGCAAACTTTTTTTGGTGCCCCTAAACGGCGTTTTTTGCAAGCGTACATTAAAGTGCAAATTTTTTTATTTATTTTTTTGCCCTAAACGGGTCTTTTTTTGCACGAGCAAAATAAAATGCTTTTTTTTTTTTTTTGCCCTATGGGTCTTTTGGAAAAGAGAACAATAAAGTGCCTTTTTTCCCCCCTAAAAGTTAGATTTTCTCTGACACTGGGCTCATGGCAGTGTAAAAAGACTGCACTGCAACACAAATAGGTAAACCTATGCAGATCGCTGATTTTAATCTCTGAATCTAGACTCCTATATAATATTCTCTCTCCCTGAAAGCACCAACACAGGAACCTGGCCCTATACTACACTATATCTCTATCTTTTCCCTCAGATTGTAGAATCAGGACTACCTCATCTATCTTTCTATCTCTCCCTAAAAGCAGCAGCAGCAGACTAGATCCTCTCCCTATCTATTCTGAAGCAGAGTGACATGTGTGCTGTGTGCCTCTAGCTTATATAGAAGCTGGGTCACATTTTGCACTGACCAATCACAGCCATGCCATTAGTAGGCATGGCTATGATGACCTCTAAGGGCACACCAGCTAATCAAAAGGTGATTGGCTGGCCCCTAAAGCATTTCTAAATGAGTTATTAGATTGCCGAACCCGAACCTGGACTTTTGGGCAAAGTCCGGGTTCGGGTTCGGGAAAAAGCTAAAGTTCGGTACGGACCCGAACTTTACAGTTCGGGTTCGCTCAACACTAGTGTTGAGTTATTTTGAGGGGACAGCAAATTGACACTGTTATACAAGCTGTACACTCACTACTTTACATTGTAGCAAAGTGTCATTTCTTCAGTGTTGTCACATGAAAAGATATAATAAAATATTTACAAAAATGTGAGGGGTGTGCTCACTTTTGTGAGATACTGTAAGTCTACAAGTAAATAGGGCTAGATTGAGGCATCTGTGTCACATCAACATCCTTTTATAAAACCATTCAATAAATTAAAGTGTATGTCTAGCCAAAACAGTTATTCTTAGCTTTTATTATCCACTTGCCGACCAGCTCACGCCGTTATACATCGGCAGAATGCCTCTCCTGCACAAACTGACGTACCTGTACGTCAGTCCACAAAAGCAGGATAGCGGGCGTGCCCATGGGTCATGTGGACTCAATGTCCGCCAGCGGCCCGCGATTGCAGCGAAGAGTGGCAGAAAAGGGAACTGCCTATGTAAACAAGGCAGTTCTGTTCTGCCTAGTGACATGACATAGATCTACTGTTCCCTGTCATCGGGAGCAGTGATCTCTGTCATGTCAGGGGTAGCCCATCCTCCCTACAGTTAGAACACGCTGAGGGAACACACTTAACCCCTTTATTGCCCCCTAGTGTTTAACCCCTTCCCCGCCAGTGACATTTATACAGTAATCAGTGTCTATTTTTAGCTCTGATCGCTGTATAAATGTCAATGGTCCCAAAATAGTGTCAAAAGTGTCCGATATGTCCGGCGCAATGTCACAGCCCCGATAAAAATCGCAGATCACCGCCATTAATAATAATAAAAAAAAAAAATATACCATAAAGCTATCCCCTATTTTGTAGACGCTATAACTTTTGCACAAACCAATAAATATAGACTTATTGCGATTTTTTTTACCAAAAATATGTAGAAGAATACATATCGGCCTAAACTGAGGAAAAAATTAATTTTTTATATATTTTTGGGGGATATTTATTATAGCATAATTTTTATTTTTTTTTAAATTGTCTGTCTTTTTTTGTGGCGCAAAAAATAAAAATCTCAGATGTGATCAAATACCACCAAAAGAAAGCTCTAGTTGTGGGGAAATAAGGACGCAAATTTTGTTTGATTGTCAGTTAAAACGACGCAGTGCCAAATTGTAAAAAGTGCTCTGGTCAGGAAGGGGCTAAAATCTTCCGGGGTTAAAGAAAGGAAGGGTAAAAAAAAATCATGTCAGGTTTTAGATGCTGTCCTGGTCTCCAATAAAGAGAAATTTCCATTCACTTCATGTCCTATTGGCCTACATTTTATCAGGTAGGCAGTGAGGGGAACTCTCTAACAACAACACAAAAAGAAATCCAAATTATTTTATTAAGATGAATTAGGGAATGCTAGAGCTCCTGTCAGATATTTTTTTCTTGTCAAATTTGTTTATTTTTTAAATATAACAAAGATTGACAAATTGAGCACATACAAGGATGGTGATACAATATTTAAATATAAATAAAGCTAAACATATCAATTAATGAACAGGATGAGTACATAACAAGGTAAAAATGTAACGAGTAGAACAACGAATAAACCAATAAAGTATTACATCAAAAGCATTAGAAAATTCTATCAGAAGGAAAAAAGTAATCTAGTAACTGTTAGTTCATTTTGCAAGAGCAGTAATAAGGAGATCAATCTAATAGGTAAATATTAAAGACAGATGAGATAATGTGTATACAAGTACCACACAATATTAAAAGAAAGGTAGAAAACAAAAAATAGAAATTGATAGAAGAAAGGTAGAAAACAAAAAATAGTAGATAGAGAGAAGAGGGTAGAAAAAAGGGGGGAAGGGAATGGGGGGGGGTGTGTTTACAAGTGGTGATGCGATCCCTAATGAATAGAGATTATAGTCAAGGCAAATAGTGTCAAATTAACAAGGCAATAATAGTGCCTCATCAAAGTCTGGAGATAAACAATGCTTAACCACTTCAGTCCCGGAAGAATTGCCTTCCCAATGACCGTGCCATTTTTTGCGATACGGCACTGCGTCGCTTTAACTGACAATTGCGCGGTCGTGCGATGTTGCACCCAAACAAAATTTACGTCCTTTTTTCCCCACAAATAGAGCTTTCTTCTGGTGGTATTTGATCACCTCTGCGTTTTTAATTTTTTGCGCTATAAACAAAAAAAGAACGACAATTTTGAAAAAAAACAAAACAATATGTTTTACTTTTTGCTATAATAAATATCCAAAAGAAAATATAAAAACACAAATTTATTTCTCAGTTTAGGCCAATACGTATTCTTCTACATATTTTTGGTAAAAAAAAAAACGCAATAAGCGTATATTGATTGGTTTGCGCAAAAATTATAGCGTCTACAAGATAGGGGATAGATTTATGGCATTTTTTTATATATTTTTTTTATTAGTAATGGCGGCGATCTGCGATTTTTATCATGACTGCGACATTATGGTGGACACATCGGACAATTTTGACACTATTTTGGGACCATTGTCATTTATACAGCGATAAACACAAAGAAAAAAGTGGCGCCTTCTAAGCGTAGCAATAAGATAGTTTAATGAAAAATAAACATTAAACTATCTTATTGCTACGCTTAGAAGGCACCACTTTTTTCTTTGTGCTTGTGTTTCAGATTCTCTTTTATCTGAAAGCTGTCAGCCATCCCTGTGATTAGCATTTTGGAGCACTTATATGGACTAATTGTCATGGACAAATATACTGCCCCCTTTGAACATTCAGACTGATCCCTTTCCCCATATATTTTGTTTCATGCATCAGTACCCGGAGTGCGCTTAATTAACCATTTGTCATTTATACAGCAATCAGTCCTATAAAAATGTACTGATTACTGTGTAAATGACACTGGCAGGGAAGGGGTTAAACACTAGTGGGCGATCAAGGGGTTAAGTGTGTCCTAGGGAGTGATTATATCTGTGGGGGGGTGGGCTACCAGTGACATGACAGCGATCACTACTCCTGATCTAACAGAGCAGTAGATCCCTGCAGTAGATCCCTGCCATGTCACTAGGCAGAAAAGGGAAACTGCCTTTTAGCATTTTTGGGCAGTTGGGCAATCCCACCAAATATGAAGTTGAGTGCCAGACCCTGAACAGGGTAATCAGAAGCATATTTTGATATATTCTAGCGGGAACAAAATACCAACGGGTTAGCACCTTAAAGTTAGTTTGTGAAGTGAGAGATACCGCTCCAAAATCTACAAATCCCTTGGCTTGGCTTCCGTCCCACTAAACCACAAGGTGCTGGCTATGCACAGGTGCATTGGATAGAAAAAAATCCTGGACTGCCGCACTCCATAAAACGACGTCTTAATTGGGTAGGTAAAATCCAAAAACAACCAAAACGATACAGTCAAAATAAAGCGAACAACAAGAATTTTTTATTTTTTTTCCTGTTGTTCACTTTATTTTGACTGTGGAGTGCGGCAGTTCAGGATTTTTTTCTATCCTTAAAGTTAGTTTCTAAGCAACAACATTAGAAGAAGCAGACTGAGTGGCGGACCATACAGATATTTTTTTCTAAAATGGACAAAATGAAAATGTGGTGTGTTATAAATATAACATTCTTAATTCCATCATGAGATAGAAAAGATAAAGTTGTCTATATATTAAAAAAAATAATGCACTTACAACAGTCTGGCGATAATCCATTTTGAGTTAAAGTGTTAGAAAAATAAATCAACAAAATTATGCTGGAATAATTTATACTTGAATTATAGGTGATTGAATCAGTCATCAAATAACAACAACAATACAATTTTTTTTTTGGTTTGCTAGAATATTTGCATTCACATCTATCTAATGTAGAGAGAATCATTTAATGTTGGGAATCTGATAAATTATTTTCATTAAGTGTATAATTCTTTGCACAGTGGACAAATCTGCATACAGGCTTTTAGCTGAAAATAAAAAATCAAATCATGAGTAATCAGTTTGATTTTTGGAACAATTTGCACCTTTCAAAAAAAAAATTGCGTAGGAGATCTTTAAAATGTTTTCTTTTTGTGTTAAGTGGTTTGTTTGACTTGGAAATCAAACCCTACAAAATGAATAAATAAATATGTAAATATAGATGAATTATTAACTGAATGAACTAAAGATTAAAATAAATAAATAAATATAATTCCCTTTTATGTGCAGTAAATTATAAAACAACAAACAGGTAACTTCAATACTTCTGTATCAGAAGTAAAGTTGTCTATATGCAACATTTTTCAATCATGACTGATAAAAAATCTATTTGGATTTAAAGTATCACTAACATTAAAGAAAAAAAAACAGAATCATAAAAGAATAATTTATAGTAGCAGGAAAAAAATATAGATATTTTTTATTTGCAGTAAATGTTAAAATAAGAAACAGATAACATCAATAGTTGTGTAACGTTGCCTATATGCATAGGAAAAATACATATACAACATTAACCAATTATGAATGATGATAGTCCATCTGTAATTAAAATGTTGCTAAAATATAAATAAAACAAACAAAATCATGCAAGGATCATTTATAGTTGAAGTATAGGTGATTGAATCTGTAAAATCACCAATTAATTATTTTTCTATTATTGGCTTTAATATTTGCATTCAAATCTATCCAATCTATCATTTGATTTGGGAATCTGAACACAAAATATATAATGCACCCTGGACAAAACTGATGAATGAATGGAAAAAAAAAATCTAATCACAAGTCATCAGTTTGATTAGCAAATTAATTTGTTCCTTTGTAAAAAGAATTGCTTTGGAATAACTTGGAAATCCAACCCTACGAAATGAATAAATGTGTAAATGAATAACTTAATGAACTAAAGATTAAAAACAAGAAATTCATAAGCTATTTTTGAGGTGCAGAAATGTTAAAAAAAAAGAAATAAGTAACTTCAGTACTTCTGTATCAACTGAGTGAAATCACCAGATAAGCCTTGCTTAAATAAATAGTCCTGTGCCTACGTACTGTATGTATATTTCTCGATGGAGTTTTAAGGATTCCACAGGGATTGGATTAGATCCCATTCTGTGTTAATGCATTTGACATCATTAAATAAAACTTTTGTTATAACTAGCTTTTTCCTTGTTTAGTAACATTGAATAAATACAAGTGTACAAGTGACATGTCAGTATATACTTAAAGTGTTTGTTAACCCAATTTTTTTTTTATGATCCTGGTCCTTTAACCTTTTTGCTGCCAGAGATGTTTTTGCGTTTATTTTTGCACACATGTTTAAAAAATCATTTTAAGCCTGAAAGTTACACAAAATCCACAAATATTATATATTTTCTGAAAGCAGACACCCTAGAGAATAAAATAGTGGTAGTTGCAATTTTGTATGTCACACGATATTACCGCAAAGGGCAAACAAACTCAATAAAGTACCCAATTTTTTGTTAAATTATAAAAGACAAGGTTGCACCAAGTAAATAGATACCCAACATGCCAAACCTTAAATTTTTGTGCGACCGTGAAATGGCGACAAACTTCAGTACTCTAAATTTTCTATAGGCAATGCTTCAAAAGCCCCCTATAGGTATCAGTTTAGTGTTATGGAGGAGGTCTTATGTTAGAATTATTATGCCGCGTACACACGCTCGGAATTTCCGACAACAAATGTTCGATGGGAGCTTTTGGTCGGAAATTCCGACCGTGTGTAGGCCCCATCGGACATTTTCTGTCCGAATTTCCGACAACACAAATTTGAGAGCAGGTTCTCAAATTTTCCGACAACAAAATTCCACGCAT
This sequence comes from Rana muscosa, assembly GCA_029206835.1. NCBI lineage: Eukaryota > Metazoa > Chordata > Amphibia > Anura > Ranidae > Rana > Rana muscosa. The sequence goes on along the minus strand of CM055118.1, from coordinate 358,968,242 downwards.
GCTCTGAATCAAGTATGAGACGGAAGCGCTCGGTTTGGTAAAACTAGCATTCGTAATGGAGATAGCACATTCGTCAAGCTGCAAACACGTCACGGACTGAAAAGCACGAGGCTGAAAAGCGCGAATCGTCTCTCACCAAACTTCTACTAACACGAGATTAGCAGAAGGAGCCCAAAGGGTGCCGCACTTGGTATTGAACTTCCGTTTTATTGTGCCATCGTACGTGCTGTACGTGACCGCGTTCTTGGCGTTCACAATTTCCGACAACATTTGTGTGACCATGTGTATGCAAGACAAGTTTGAGCCAACATCCGTCAGAAATGTATCCACGGTTTTGTTGTCAGAATGTCCGATCGGGTGTACGTGGCATTACTCTCACTCCAGCGTATGCGGCGATATGTAACGCAATTGACTTTTTCACGCGTGTGTGCCCTGATGCACGCGTTTATGTTCGTGCGTGTGTATATGTGGGACATCCTGGGCCCGCTGATGGGCAAGCGGAGCCCGGTAAGCATGGCGGGGCGCTGCGGTGGGGGGTAAAGCTGGTACCGGTGTGTGTGAGAGCAATCGGGAGGCAGCGGAGCTGCCCAAATGCACTCACCAGACAGGCAGTTTCACACACAATAGCAATGGCTTCAGCCACGGGATTGTGTGTGATACCCCCCCGCTGTTAGGTTCGTACAATGTAAAGACCTGGCAGCAAAGGGGTGCTTGTGCTGTGTAACCTTCCCCCTCTAAATTATAAAAAAAAACTCCCTTAACCTTCCACTTCCTGTATCCCCCTCTCTGTACTGACCACGAAAATCAGGGCTGCTGAGCTCTGACCACCGTCATTCGCAGCTGTCCTCTTTGCTCTCCTCTCTTTCCCTCACCCCCTCCTCCTTGCCTGTCAGCTCCCTTTCTGGTTCTCTGTCTCCACCCCGCCCCCCCTCCTGCCACTATTATTAAAAATAAAATACCTACAGTGGTCACTGCCAGCCCTTCTATTAGAGCCTGGCATCTCACACTATGTAAGTAATTTCTAAAAACAAGAGTTGTAAATACCTATTTTGAGCTATCTTCAGGCTGGTCATGTGACTCGCAGCCGCTTTACAGCTCTGAGACAGGGCTTTTGCGGGAGGCCACGTGATCCCCCCGGCTGACGTCAGAGGGAGATCTCGGCCCCTCCCGCAGAAGCTATGTATCAGAGCTGTAAAGCTGCCACGAGCCACTTGAACAGCCTGAAGTTGGCTCTAAATAGGTATTTGCAATGCTCGTTTTTAGAAATTACTTAAATAGTGTGGTATGCCAGGCTCTAATAGAGGGGCTGGCAGTGATTTAGCATGTAGACTTAACAAACACTTTAATGTGGGAAAGATTACAATATCAATAGATTGGTCGCTCTTGAAAAAATTACCCCCATTGTTTATCCCTCAAACCCCCCACCCCCCCACACACCCCCCCACCCCCCCAAACACACACAAACACACAGGTAGGACCCTAGAAAACCCAACCATAGTTCCTCTTAATGTAAAAAGCCTGAACACACCTGAAAAAAGGAAATTCCTGCTGCAATATCTCAGAAAAATGCATGCCCTTTTAGGCCAAGAAGGAGGAGGAAGAAAAGCGTCGCTATCACCTTATTCCTCGCTCCTTTGTCAACTGGCTTCAGGCGTTCGCTATTTTAGCAAGCGTGATTGGTGAGAAACAGCCCGAGTGCTGCTTGGCGCTTTTTTGCTACCAGGATGCCATTGGGGAGGCGCATTGCGTTTATGGGGGGCAGGCGTGGCTTCGGTATGATGAGCAATTTCGTCAGTGGAAGGCCGTGCGTCCATCTATACGCTGGAACCATAAGGATATAAGCTTATGGATGAAGCTCATGTCGTTGGCGCGGGCCTCCACGCCATTTTTTCAAGGTAGGGTCGGTGCTTCAGATGCCCCAGGACAGTCGGCCCCGAAACGGAAAGGGGAGTGTTGGCAGTTCAATGAGGGGGCATGCAGGTTTGGAAATGGTTGCTGTTTCAAACATGAATGCTCCGGCTGCGGGGGCGGTTATACCTTGTCGCAGTGTTTTAAACAGGGAAAAGGACGATCAGGGGACGCTTCAGGAAAAAGGGAGGACTCCTTTTCTAAGTAGGTATCCGGACTGGGCCGCTGCCCGGCTCCTGGAATTGGGTTTTAGGGACGGGTTTCATATTCCGTGCTCGCTGCAGCACATTCCCCCTGTATCTCGGAATTTGTGTTCGGCTTTGCAGCATCCTGGGGTAGTTTCTGAAAAACTATCCAAGGAAGTGGCCTTGGGCCGCATGTGAGGTCCCTTCCCAGTTCCTCCATTGGCAAACCTTGTGGTTTCGTCCTTTAGGGGTGGTGCCCAAGATGGAGCCAGGTAAATTTGACGCCATTGACCCGGAGGCGTGCTCGGTATCATATACCTCATTTGATACTGCAGTGTGCTGGGTCATGCGTTATGGGCAAGGAGCGCTGATGACAAAAATGGATGCGGAGGCTGCTGCCGGTTCATCCAGACAGTTTTCACCTTTTAGGGTGTCAGTGGCAGGAGGCGTTTTCGCTGATCAATGTTTGCCGATGGGCTGTTCGATCTCATGCTCTCTGTTTGAGACCTTCAGTTCATTCGTAGAATGGGTGGTGCGGGACGTGTCAAGCATCAATTCTATCATTCACTATTTAGACGATTATTCATGCGTGGGCCCTTTGTCTTCCGGTTTGTGCGGGGTTTTGCTGGCTACGTTGCAGCATATCGCTGATCGCTTTGGAATACCTCTGGCGGCGGACAAGACCGTGGGTCCAGTAGCCAAAATTAGCATTTTGGGTATAGTGATCGACTCTCGGGCTATGGAGTGTCACTTGCCGGAGGATAAGTTGCACGCTCTTCAGGCTGAGATCCGTTCGGTGGTGGGTACACGAAAAATTCAGCTGCGGCAGCTGCAGTCCCTTTTAGGGAAGCTGAATTTTGCGTTCAGGATTATGCACATGGGGCGGGTGTTTCGTCGGCGCCTGTTAGCGGCGACGGCGGGTGTCTCTTCCCCTAAGCATTTCATTATGCTCAAGCGGGAGCACCGGGAGGACCTGCATGTTTGGCAGGTCTTCTTGGACTCTTACAATTTGCCGGTCGGTATGGATGCAGTGCCTGGTGAGCAATTTTGATCTGGATTTTTACACCGATGTGGCCAGGTCGTCTGGTTTTGGGGCCTATGTTGGTGGGCGGTGGTGTGCGGAGAGATGGCACAAGGAATGGCAAGGGGCTGGGTTCCTCCGGAACCTGGTCCTGCTGGAACTTTTTCCGGTAATTGTGGCAGTGGAGATTTGGGGGATATCTTTCGGGATCTGAAGATTCGGCTCCACTATGACAATTTGGGGGTAGTTCAGGTTATTAATCAAGTGACTACTTCTTCGGCGCCGGTGGTGCGCCTGTTGCGTTACCTGGTGTTGGGTTGTTTACAATTGAATATCTTTCTGTACATGGTTCACATTTCAGGGACAACTAACGCTGTGGCTGATGCTTTGTCTCGGTTTCAGTGCGACAGATTCCTGGAGTTGGCACCGGGAGCGGAGCAGCACGGGTTTCCTTGTCCCCAGCATCTATGGCACATTGCGTTGGAGTCGTCGCGGGTCTGATACGGAATTGTGTGAGCAGTGGCACCTAGTCAGCATATGCAAAGGTTTGGCAGGAGTGGTGTGGGTTGCTGGGAAGGGTGGGACAGGTGTCGGGGGATGGGGTGGTCACAGTCCTGTTGTATTTCCTTGGTTTGAATTTTGAGTCGGGATGTCAGCTTCGGCAATGGACCGGAAGATAGAAGATTTAGCCTTTATGGTTTAAATTTATGGGGGGTGGGGATCCCACCAAGTCTTTCTGGGTTTGACAGGCTTAAGGGGTACAGGAAGGGCAGGATGGCCCATGACAGCAGGCGCCCAGTCACTTTTCCCATGCTACACCATTACATCAGTTGCTTATTCAGGTGAGTAGGGTGTGTTCCTCTAGCTATGAAGCTAGTCTTTTTAGGCGGGGTTCACGCTAGCCTTTTACGGGGCCTTTAGGTTGGGCGAATTGGTCAGCCCTTCCAAGAGGGCTGGGGGAGGTATCCTTGCGAGTGACGTTCATTGCGGCAGCACTGCGGTGGCGATATTCCTGTGGCGGTCCAAGACGGACCGGTTAGGAAAAGGTAAGTATGTTCATGTGTATGAGGTCCCTTTGGCTTTGGTTTGTCCGGTTGCGGCTGTCCGGGAGTTCTTAGCAATTCGCCCGTCTGATGGGGGATCGTTTCTAGTTCACCGGGATGGGTTATCCTTATCTGTGTTTCCGTTTCGTTCAGTGTTTTGACGGTGTTTAGTAGCAGAGGGGCATGACCCTTCGGCTTATTCGTCTCACTCCTTCGCATTGGGGCTGCCACTGAGTCAGCCAGATGGGGTTTGGACAAGTCCATAATAAAGCGGATAGGGCATTGGGAATCTGAACGTTTTAAGCTCTATGTTCGCCCTCATTTGGTGTAGATTGCTTAAGGTGATGCTTATCTGTGATTTTGTGTTTATGCTGTTGTGGGGTTTCGTGGATCGATGTGCCACAATTTTTCTTTCAGACTATCCGGCTGGCCTCGTGTGTATCATGGGACATTCATATGTCTTTTTGGGGGGCAAAACGGTTGGATGTTCGGCCGATCGGCGGCCAGTTGGGTGTTCCCAGGGAGTTGGCGATGGTACGCTGGATCGGAGTTCCGGGCATGCTGTGGAGCAGGGTGTTACCTGAAGTTCATCAGTATGCCCGCCTGGATCGTGCCTCGGATGTCTTAGTACTGCATGTCAGGGGTAATGATTTGGGGGTAAGGTCCATGCGGCACTTAGTCAGGGACATTAAGTTTGATGTCCTTCGGATTCGCACTGACTTTCCCCACACCCTGGTTGTGTGGTCTGATATTGTCGGCCGCACATCTTGGCGGTGGGCTTGGTCTGTGGAAAAAGTTAACAAGGCCCGCATCAAAGTGAATAAAGAGCTGGGCAGATTCATTGTGCGAAATGGAGGGTTGGTGGTCCGCCATAGGGACTTGGAGGTTGATACCGTCCGGTATCTTAGAGGGGATGGCGTTCATCTTAACGCCGTGGACATCGATCTTTGGTGCCTGGGACTGCAGGATAGCATCCAAAGAGCCCTGCGTTGTGTGGGTCATCCACAGGTGTAAGGTTTCACACCTGTGGGCGGTGACGGTTGGGGATCTTTGGAGGCAGTAGAAATTTTGACCAATTTGGCATAAGTAGGGAACCATCAAGGTATGGAATCCTCGGGTTGAAAAATGTTATGGTTAATATTTTATGGTTGATATGTTAATAAAATGGCCGATGCGGCCAATTTTACTCCAAAATGGGTGTCGCCTGGTTATTCGTAGGATAAGGGGAGAGTTTGGGTAATATGGCAATAGGTGGTTGCATCTGTCTTACCATAGTCATGACTATGGATGGGGTTTCTATATTGTATACAATAAAGTAAGTGGTTTGTTACCATAATGGTATAAATAGAAAGCAATGTAATATAGAGTAAGCCCATCACCACAGTATAAAAATATATTGTGGAACATATCACCAGGGTGAACAGAAATTAAAAAATGAAGTGTCCATGTAGTGAGAGTAGGGAAGAGAAGATAAGATTCCTGAAATCAGGAGAAAAAGATAAGAGACAGAGTAAAGAAATAGAAATGATGATTGTAGAGAAAGAGGTACTGAAAATGTAACGAAAGCTTGCTATGTATTTACCCAAATAGGTCCTGATGGGATATGAAGCAAAAATGGAGTATAGCTTGGGACTGCTTTAAAAACGGTCACTGAAGGGGAACTGCAGGGTGAGCCTAGCGGCCAGGGTCCCTTCCAGCGTCACACTGGCATGACAATGAAGGAGAGACAGCACGGCAGTCGCCGGAAATGCTCCCCATGTGTCAGCCCAGCTTAAATAACACATGCCTGCGTGGGGGCACGCCCACCGAACGTCACACGCATGGCACGGGAGGCGTGGCACCGATGCACGTGAGAACGCCCGCCCAATCCCCCATGGTATATAGGAAGGAGGGGAGAGGGAGGGCACCCAGCATGCATCGCAACTCCCTGGCAAACAATGAGCCGGCCAACCAGCCAGCTGCAGAACACACGAAAACAAATCAGCCCAAAGGAGCAGAGACAATCAAGGCAGCAGTGTATCCATCAATATCAGCTGTATTCTATGTGGTATATGGTAACTTTACCACTAGGGGTCAGATGTGAGGAAGTGAAGGCTCTTGAACCACACACACCTCCATCCCTATTCAGTATCAGAAAAATTGGGATATGTGGGACTTTAAAGGAGACGCAAAGGGGGATTTTGCGCCTCCTTTCCTAATTGCTATGCAAAAAAGAAGGGGGGAGGGTGGGACTTTGAATGAGGTGCGTGGGGTAGAGCCAGACAAATGCATACAGTATGTATATGTAAAAAATTATATTTATTATTAAACCAAAGATAGGGCATGGATCAACCCATATAAATGCATAATAGCACATTGGCATATAAATACAAAATAACACCATACATATTGTAAATTGTAACCAGCATGACACAGAGAATTAATATTGTACATCACAGTTCCCCAAATGGAGTGGACATTGGTTCATATTCCATCAGGACTAGGGATGAGCTTCGTGTTCGAGTCGAACATACGTTCGACTCGAACATCGGCTGTTCGATCGTTCGACGAAGATCGAACGATTTGGGCCGTTCGCGCCAAATTCGAGTGACGCGAATGGCCCACAATGCACTACGCCATCGCAGTGTCATCCAGGCGCTGTGATTGGCCAAGCATGCACTGTGACCCCGCATGCTTGGCCAATCACAGCGCCGGCAGCGAGGAGAGCAATGATTGGCCACAGGCAGGATGCCTGTGGCCAATTATTGCTGAGGGTGTTTAGTACACGCCCCACACTATAAAAGGCCGCCAGCACGGCGGCCTAGTGTAGTGTGTTCCGGAGCAGGGAAAGAGAAGCATAGGCAGGGACAGTGACATTTATTTTTTCTTGCTTAACCTGGATTCCTTTAGTTTAGGGAAAGAGAAGGATAGGTAGGGAGAGTGTCAGTGTGTTTTACTGTGCGAATCCTTGTTTCTAGGGACAGGGAAGGACAGTGAGGGAATTCTCCTTGTGCTATAGTGTGCTTTAAAAAAACATTTTTTCCAGGGACAGAAAACTATAGGTAGGGAGAGTGTCAGTGTGTTTTACTGTGCGAATCCTTGTTTCTAGGGACAGGGAAGGACAGTGAGGGAAATTCTCCTTGTGCTATAGGGTGCTTTAAAAAAACATTTTTTCTAGGGACAGAAAACTATAGGTAGGGAGAGTGTCAGTGTGTTTTACTGTGCGAATCCTTGTTTCTAGGGACAGGGAAGGACAGTGAGGGAAATTCTCCTTGTGCTATAGTGTGCTTTAAAAAAACATTTTTTCTAGGGACAGAAAACTATAGGTAGGGAGAGTGTCAGTGTGTTTTACTGTGCGAATCCTTGTTTCTAGGGACAGGGAAGGACAGTGAGGGAAATTCTCCTTGTGTTATAGTGTGCTTTAAAAAAACGTTTTTTCTAGGGACAGAAAACTATAGGTAGGAAGAGTGTCAGTTTCTTTCACTGTGATAATCCATGTTTCTAGGGACAGGGAAGGAAAGTGAGGGAAATTCTCCTTGTGCTATAGTGTGCTTTAAAAAAACATTTTTTCTAGGGACAGAAAACTATAGGTAGGAAGAGTGTCAGTTTCTTTCACTGTGATAATCCTTGTTTCTAGGGACAGGGAAGGACAGTGAGGGAAATTCTCCTTGTGCTATAGTGTGCTTTAAAAAAACATTTTTTCTAGGGACAGAAAACTATAGGTAGGAAGAGTGTCAGTTTCTTTCACTGTGATAATCCTTGTTTCTAGGGACAGGAAAGGAAAGTGAGGGAAATTTTCCTTGTGCTATAGTGTGCTTTAAAAAAACATTTTTTCTAGGGACAGAAAACTATAGGTAGGAAGAGTGTCAGTTTCTTTCACTGTGATAATCCTTGTTTCTAGGGACAGGGAAGGACAGTGAGGGAAATTCTCCTTGTGCTATAGTGTGCTTTAAAAAAACATTTTTTTCTAGGGACAGAAAACTATAGGTAGGAAGAGTGTCAGTTTCTTTCACTGTGATAATCCTTGTTTCTAGGGACAGGGAAGGAAAGTGAGGGAAATTCTCCTTGTGCTATAGTGTGCTTTAAAAAAACATTTTTTCTAGGGACAGAAAACTATAGGTAGGAAGAGTGTCAGTTTTTTCACTGTGATAATCCTTGTTTCTAGGGACAGGGAAGGACAGTGAGGGAAATTCTCCTTGTGCTATAGTGTGCTTTAAAAAAAACATTTTTTCTAGGGACAGAAAACTATAGGTAGGAAGAGTGTCAGTTTCTTTCACTGTGATAATCCTTGTTTCTAGGGACAGGGAAGGAAAGTGAGGGAAATTCTCCTTGTGCTATAGTGTGCTTTAAAAAAACATTTTTTCTAGGGACAGAAAACTATAGGTAGGAAGAGTGTCAGTTTCTTTCACTGGGATAATCCTTGTTTCTAGGGACAGGGAAGGACAGTGAGGGAAATTCTCCTTGTGCTATAGTGTGCTTTAAAAAAACATTTTTTCTAGGGACAGAAAACTATAGGTAGGAAGAGTGTCAGTTTCTTTCACTGTGATAATCCTTGTTTCTAGGGACAGGGAAGGAAAGTGAGGGAAATTCTCCTTGTGCTATAGTGTGCTTTAAAAAAACATTTTTTCTAGGGACAGAAAACTATAGGTAGGAAGAGTGTCAGTTTCTTTCACTGTGATAATCCTTGTTTCTAGGGACAGGGAAGGAAAGTGAGGGAAATTTTCCTTGTGCTATAGTGTGCTTTAAAAAAACATTTTTTCTAGGGACAGAAAACTATAGGTAGGAAGAGTGTCAGTTTCTTTCACTGTGATAATCCTTGTTTCTAGGGACAGGGAAGGACAGTGAGGGAAATTCTCCTTGTGCTATAGTGTGCTTTAAAAAAACATTTTTTTCTAGGGACAGAAAACTATAGGTAGGAAGAGTGTCAGTTTCTTTCACTGTGATAATCCTTGTTTCTAGGGACAGGGAAGGAAAGTGAGGGAAATTCTCCTTGTGCTATAGTGTGCTTTAAAAAAACATTTTTTCTAGGGACAGAAAACTATAGGTAGGAAGAGTGTCAGTTTTTTCACTGTGATAATCCTTGTTTCTAGGGACAGGGAAGGACAGTGAGGGAAATTCTCCTTGTGCTATAGTGTGCTTTAAAAAAAACATTTTTTCTAGGGACAGAAAACTATAGGTAGGAAGAGTGTCAGTTTCTTTCACTGTGATAATCCTTGTTTCTAGGGACAGGGAAGGAAAGTGAGGGAAATTCTCCTTGTGCTATAGTGTGCTTTAAAAAAACATTTTTTCTAGGGACAGAAAACTATAGGTAGGAAGAGTGTCAGTTTCTTTCACTGGGATAATCCTTGTTTCTAGGGACAGGGAAGGACAGTGAGGGAAATTCTCCTTGTGCTATAGTGTGCTTTAAAAAAACATTTTTTCTAGGGACAGAAAACTATAGGTAGGAAGAGTGTCAGTTTCTTTCACTGTGATAATCCTTGTTTCTAGGGACAGGGAAGGAAAGTGAGGGAAATTCTCCTTGTGCTATAGTGTGCTTTAAAAAAACATTTTTTCTAGGGACAGAAAACTATAGGTAGGAAGAGTGTCAGTTTCTTTCACTGTGATAATCCTTGTTTCTAGGGACAGGGAAGGACAGTGAGGGAAATTCTCCTTGTGCTATAGTGTGCTTTAAAAAAACATTTTTTCTAGGGACAGAAAACTAAAGGTAGGAAGAGTGTCAGTTTCTTTCACTGTGATAATCCTTGTTTCTAGGGACAGGGAAGGACAGTGAGGGAAATTCTCCTTGTGCTATAGTGTGCTTTAAAAAAAACATTTTTTCTAGGGACAGAAAACTATAGGTAGTGTGACAGCAGGAAGGTAAAGTCACCTGGTTGCATCCAGGGGGGTAGATATATTTCGCCCAGATTCAGGCTTTACGCCGATTTATACAGCTAGGTGGAGAGTTGTATAAGCCCAGCTGAGACTAGTGGGCTCATTGATGACTCATACCTCTAGGGAGAGGGCTGGGCGTCGTGCAGACAGGGAGTTGATGAGTCCAGCTGAACCTTGTCAGCTCATTTAGGCCTCTATAAGAAAGCCCAGATTCATTAGATGTTAGCTCATGCCTGGAAGCAGACCTGTGTGGACTGTCTAGGGAGAGTGAACCCCTGTGCGGTGAGAGAAAGCCTGTGTGGCTATATTTTGCTTGGACATTTAAAACCAGGGACTAGGACAGCACTAGGCTGATCCCAGTCGTTAGTTAGGAAACCTGTAAGTTTAGTCAGAGGTCAAGTTGACCAGGATTTATTTTGTGTTTGTTTTTTTTGCCTTGCTGTGTTTTTGTCACTGTAAATAGAAAATAAACCGCACCTTTTTTTGATTTTGAAAACCACAACCTCCGTCTGCTGGGCCTGTTTTTGGGTGGGGAGCCCATCCCGGGGGTCACACATACCCGCTGCCGAGCTAGCCCCCTCACAGTTGGTGGAGAACCAGTGGCAGTTTTTTTTTAAGCCAGCATGGAGGAGATACTGAAACAGCTGGCTCTAGCAAATGCCAATCAACAGCAGACAAATGCAGGTTTGCAAAGGAGCCTTGCAGCCCAGCAGCAAGCTCATCAACAGAGCCTTGCAACTTTACAACAGAGTCTGGAGGCTCAGCAACAAGCCCAACAGCAATCTGAGGCCCGCTTCATAGACCTGTTGCAGAAGCAAGAGCAGAGACTACAACAACAGATGGAAGCAGTAATGCAGCAACGTCCGCAGACCGGTGAGGAAAGCCGTCCCACTAATACCGCGTCCTTTGGGGTGAGTCGTTTATTGACAAAAATGACTGGAGAGGATGATCCAGAGGTATTTTTGACCACATTTGAAAGGACCGCTGAAAGAGAAAAGTGGCCTGAGGAGCAGTGGGCTGGACTGGTGGCTCCTCTGTTAACGGGTGAATCGCAGAAAGCTTACTATGACCTAGAGCCTGACCAAGCAAAAGACTATGTGATGCTAAAAGCTGAAATATTGGCAAGGCTGGGTGTCACCCTGGCTGTCCGGGCTCAGCGTGTGCATAACTGGACTTTCCAGCTTGGAAAACCCCCCAGGTCTCAAATGTATGATCTCATTCACCTGAGCAGAAAGTGGCTACAGCCAGAGACTTTGTCCGCACCAAAGATTGTGGAACGTGTTGTAATGGATCGGTTTTTGAGAGCTCTTCCTACTGCCATCCAAAAGTGGGTAAGCCATGGAGACCCAGAGACGGCCGATGGTCTTGTGGATCGTGTGGAGAAATACTTGGCTACAGAGAACCTGACGGCCTCTTCCAGAGACACTCGGACTTTCCACCCTAAGACCAGACCATCCCCAGGGGCGGATAAGATGATTCCAAGGGGTAAGGGTGGAGAGAGTGAGAGGGTGGGAGCTCTACCCCAAGTTTGGCGAGAACAGCCTGGGAAATCAGCGGCTCAAGAGGCGGCAAGAAGGATCATTTGCTACCGCTGCCGGCAAGCGGGACATATTGCAGCAAATTGCCCGGTTTTGGAGGAACCCATGCAGTGTGACTTTCTGACGGGCAGACGTCAGTCGCTGTGTGCGACAGTCGCATGCACTGCCATTCGGGGAACTGAGAAACATTTATGCAAAATGTGTATTAATGGTAGAAATGTTGTGGTATTGCTGGATTCAGGTAGCCTTGTGACCCTGATAAAGGCTGAGTTAGTTAAAACAGAGGTCTCTGGGAATAGCAAGGTAGCCGTTATTTGTGTGCATGGGGACACCCGAGAGTATCCAGTGACTACAGTGTGTTTCGAGACCCCCAAAGGTACCCTTTCTCATCCAGTGGGCTTAGTGTCTCAGTTACCGCATGACGCCATTGTGGGAAGGGATTTTCCGAAGTTCTGGGAACTGTGGGATGATCATGAGCCCCCCACTGGTGCCCCTATGTACCAGGAATATGATAGCCAGAACTCCTCTGAGAGTGGTGAGGACTCTCCCGAATTTCCCTTGTCAGTATTGGCAGGGGAGACTCAAGAAACTGGAGAGGAGCCCACCTCCTCAGACGAAAACCTACCGTCTGTGGAGTTTTCTGATCTTGAGGTTCACAGGGAAAACTTTGCCACAGAACAGTTGAAAGACCCCGCCCTAATAAAGGCACGGGAAAACGTAGTGAAAATAGATGGCGAGTTAGTGAACCCAGATAATACCTGCACTTACCCATACTTCAGCGTAGAGAAGGACCTACTGTATCGGGTGGCAAAAAGGGCAGAAGAAACCGTTGAGCAGCTGGTGGTGCCCAAACCTTACAGGAAGTTGGTGTTGGAGTTGGCCCATGGGCACATTCTTGGAGGTCATCTGGGGACAGAGAAAACCCGAGAGAGGGTATTACAGAGATTCTATTGGCCTGGGGTGATGAAGGACATAGAAAATTATTGTTCCTCCTGCCCTGTGTGTCAGAGGTCGGCCCCGATGCCACACTTCCGTAGCCCGCTGGTCCCTCTACCCATCATTGAGGTCCCGTTTGAGAGAATCGCAATGGATTTGGTAGGTCCTATAATCAAGTCCGCTAGGGGGCACCAGTACATATTGGTTATAATGGACTATGCCACCCGTTATCCAGAAGCGATCCCTCTCAGAAATACCTCGGCCAAAACCATAGCCAAAGAGCTATCTCTTGTTTTTAGCCGGGTGGGTATTTGTAAAGAACTGCTTACGGACCAAGGTACACCCTTTATGTCCCGGGTTATGAAGGAGCTGTGTAAATTGTTCAAAGTGACGCAATTACGTACATCTGTGTATCACCCCCAAACCGATGGGCTGGTTGAAAGATTCAACAAAACCCTAAAACAAATGTTGAAGAAAGTGGTGGATAGGGATGGAAAGGATTGGGACTGTCTACTTCCTTATTTGATGTTTGCTATTAGGGAGGTGCCCCAATCCTCTACGGGATTCTCCCCCTTTGAGTTACTGTATGGGAGACACCCAAGAGGGCTGTTGGATATTGCCAAGGAAACTTGGGAAAGTGAGAGTTCTCCCCACAGGAGTGTGATTGAGCATGTCGCCCTGATGCAAGATCGAATTGCACAGGTAATGCCCATCGTGAAGGAACATTTGGCCCAAGCGCAGTTGGCACAGCAGAGAGTGTACAACCGTGGAGCCAAGACCCGTACCTTTTCCCCGGGGGATAGGATATTGGTACTTGTCCCTACGGTTGAAAGTAAATTCCTTGCCAAATGGCAAGGCCCCTACGAGATAATGGAAAAAGTGAGCGAAGTGAATTACAAGGTCAGACAACCAGGAAGGCGAAAGCCCGAACAGATCTATCACGTTAATCTGTTGAAAGCCTGGAGGGATAGAGAGTCCCTAGTCGCAGACACTTGGTCACCAGCTCAAACTGGTTGCGTGATTCCTGAGGTTGGAATCGCAGCCACCTTGTCACAACCCCAACAACAGGAGGTTAAGGAGTTTGTGCTTCGCAACAAGGAGGTATTCTCTGAGCTGCCGGGACAAACATCTGGGGTAGAGCATGACATTATTACCCCGCCCGGTGAAAGGGTGAAGTTAAAACCCTATCGGATCCCAGAGGCCCGACGGGAGGCAATACGGGAGGAAGTACAGAAAATGCTGAACTTAGGGGTGATAGAGGAGTCCCAAAGTGATTGGTCTAGTCCCATTGTGTTGGTGCCTAAACCGGATGGGAGCTGGCGATTTTGTAACGATTTTCGTCAGTTGAACAAAGTTACAAAATTTGACACCTACCCCATGCCACGTATAGATGAGTTGATCGACCGGCTGGGAACAGCCCGATACATGACGACTCTTGACCTCACAAAAGGGTATTGGCAAATCCCCCTGGCCAAGTCAGCCAAAGAGAAAACCGCATTTGTAACCCCAGACGGGGCGTTCCAATATAAAAGAATGCCGTTCGGGTTACAGAATGCGCCGGCCACATTCCAGCGGAAAATGGACCAGATGCTGAGGCCCCATCGGAAGTATGCTGCGGCTTACCTGGATGACGTAATTGTCCATAGCACAGATTGGGCCTCACATCTGCCAAAAGTGCAAGCAGTCCTGGACTCTGTTCGGGAAGCAGGGTTTACGGCTAACCCCAAGAAGTGTACCATTGGGCAGGAGGAGGCCAAATATCTTGGGTACACCATTGGGAGGGGAGTAATAAAACCCCAACTCAACAAAGTCGAGGCCATCCAGAGTTGGCCACGTCCCAACAGCAAGAAGCAGGTACGAGCCTTTCTGGGAATCGCTGGGTATTATCGGCGATTCATTCCCCACTTTGCTTCTAAGGCTGTGCCCCTAACCAACCTGACGAAGGGGAAAGGGTCGGTCATGATTAAATGGACCCCCGAGGCTGAGGCAGCATTCCAATTCTTGAAACAAGCCTTATGTAGCCAGCCAGTGTTGTACTCACCCGACTTCTCTAAAGACTTTGTCGTACAAAGTGATGCGTCAGATGTGGGGTTAGGAGCAGTATTGTCCCAGGTCTGGAACGGGGAAGAGCACCCAGTCATTTACCTCAGCAGGAAGTTGAAGTCCCATGAGGTAAATTACGCCACTGTTGAAAAGGAGTGTTTAGCGGTGAAGTGGGCTCTAGATTCCCTTCGATACTACCTGCTAGGTAGGCACTTTGACATGGTTACGGATCACGCTCCGTTAAAGTGGATGGCTCAAAACAAGGAAACAAATAGAAGAGTGAATAGGTGGTTCCTGGCCCTCCAGGAATTCAACTTCACAGTAAAGCATCGCCCTGGCGTTCAAATGGGGAATGTGGATGCTTTGTCTCGAGTACATGAATGCCTGATTGCTGGTGTTCCAACCCCGAGGTTAAAACAAGAGGGGGGGGTATGTGACAGCAGGAAGGTAAAGTCACCTGGTTGCATCCAGGGGGGTAGATATATTTCGCCCAGATTCAGGCTTTACGCCGATTTATACAGCTAGGTGGAGAGTTGTATAAGCCCAGCTGAGACTAGTGGGCTCATTGATGACTCATACCTCTAGGGAGAGGGCTGGGCGTCGTGCAGACAGGGAGTTGATGAGTCCAGCTGAACCTTGTCAGCTCATTTAGGCCTCTATAAGAAAGCCCAGATTCATTAGATGTTAGCTCATGCCTGGAAGCAGACCTGTGTGGACTGTCTAGGGAGAGTGAACCCCTGTGCGGTGAGAGAAAGCCTGTGTGGCTATATTTTGCTTGGACATTTAAAACCAGGGACTAGGACAGCACTAGGCTGATCCCAGTCGTTAGTTAGGAAACCTGTAAGTTTAGTCAGAGGTCAAGTTGACCAGGATTTATTTTGTGTTTGTTTTTTTTGCCTTGCTGTGTTTTTGTCACTGTAAATAGAAAATAAACCGCACCTTTTTTTGATTTTGAAAACCACAACCTCCGTCTGCTGGGCCTGTTTTTGGGTGGGGAGCCCATCCCGGGGGTCACACATACCCGCTGCCGAGCTAGCCCCCTCACAGTAGGAAGAGTGTCAGTTTCTTTCACTGTGATAATCCTTGTTTCTAGGGACAGGGAAGGACAGTGAGGGAAATTCTCCTTGTGCTATAGTGTGCTTTAAAAAAACATTTTTTCTAGGGACAGAAAACTATAGGTAGGAAGAGTGTCAGTTTCTTTCACTGTGATAATCCTTGTTTCTAGGGACAGGGAAGGACAGTGAGGGAAATTCTCCTTGTGCTATAGTGTGCTAAAGCATTCCTCATCAACCATCTTTGAAATCCTTGTTTTTTGGACAGTCAGGGAAATTGTCGTTGTGCTATTCTGTGCAAAAGCAATCATCCTCAACCATATTTAGAAATCCTTAAGTAAAGGGACAGAGAAGGACACCTGAAGGTAGCCCTTATTGCTTTTTTCCCATCTCCCTGCAGGCCATCTATTAGAATGTCTGGAAGGCAAACAAGGAGAGGCAGACAGTCAGGAGGCAATAAAAGAGGGCAAGCAGGCTCTGTGTCTGGGGGCAACAGTGCTGGTCGTGGATGCGGTGCATTGTCATCAGCACAAGGCCATGGGACACGCTTGTCCTTCATTTCGGCAGCTGGACATGTTGAGCCACATCATGCCGAAGACTTGGTAGAGTGGATGACCAAGCCCTCCTCCTCCTCCTCATCCTCTGTCACCCAGGCTCAGGGTACTGGAAAAGCAGCTGCCAAAGCGTCCTCTTCCCTGGTATCAATGTCAGACTCATCATCAGTCACTCCTTCCCTAGACCCACCATGTCCTCCTCCTGAGGAGTCCCCCGAACTGTTTGAGCGCAGTGTTGGGTACATGCTCCAGGAGGATGCCCAGCATTTCGAAGGGTCTGATGATGAAACCCAGCTACAGGAAGGCAGTAGCGTGAGAGCAGACAGAGGGGATGCTCAAGAAGGACACCAATCTGGCAGTCATGTTCCAGCAGCTGCAGCATACTGCCAGATTGGCTCCAGTGATGAGGAGGGAGGGGATGATGAGGTCACTGACTCCACGTGGGTGCCTAATAGGAGAGAGGAGGAGGAGGAGGATGAGGAGGAGGCACATCTCCAACGAGGCAGGATGCCCTTTGGTGTCCAGCGTAAGGGCAGTACACCGACGGAATCACACCGCAGAGCTCCGCCTGTGCAGGGCGCTGCCTCTGCCCGTCATTCAAAAAGTTCTTTGGTGTGGGCCTTTTTTGAGGCTAGTGCATCAGATCGCACAGCTGCTGTTTGCAACATATGTCTCAAGCGTATATCGCGTGGCCAAAACATCAGCCGCTTGGGTACCACATGCCTGACCAGACATATGTTGACCTGCCATGCAGCTCGTTGGCAAGCCTACCTCAAAGACCCACACCAAAGAACAAAGCGGACCTCTCCTTGCACCGCATCAGCTGGGATCTCCAACCCCACTATAACTTCAGTCCTCTCTGAAACATGCACTGAGAGGAATGAAGGTGTAGAATTAGGTGTGTCACAGCCAAGTACTTGCGGCCACTCTGCTAGCAGTACACCGACGTCCGATTCTAGCAGGCAAATTTCCCTGCCCCAGCTGCTGGACCGTCGAAAGAAGTTCACTCCCAGCCATCCACATGCCCAGCGGTTGAATGCTAGCTTGGCTAAATTGCTAGCGCTTCAACTGCTGCCTTTTCAGTTGGTAGACTCGGCCCCCTTCCGTGAGTTTGTGCAATGTGCGGTTCCTCAGTGGCAGGTTCCCAAACGCCACTTTTTCTCACAGAAGGCTATTCCGGCTCTCTACCGGCATGTGGAAGGCAATGTCTTGGCCTCGCTGGACAGGGCGGTCAGCGGTAAGGTGCATATTACCGCTGACTCATGGTCCAGCAGGCATGGACAGGGACGTTACCTTTCTTTCACGGCCCATTGGGTCACTCTTTTGGCAGCTGGGAAGGATGCAGGACAAGGTGCAGTAGTGTTGGAGGTTGTTCCACCGCCACGCCTCCAAAATGCTACTACTGGTTGTGACACACCTCTCTCCTCCACCCCCTCCTCTTCTTCCTCCATGGCCTCTTCCTGTGGTTTGTCCTATGAACAAGTGGTGCTCCGTAGCCGTTCAAGGGGCTACGCAAGTACGCAGGCAAAAAGATGCCATGCCGTGCTTGCGCTGGTGTGTTTGGGGGACAGAAGCCACACTGGGGCAGAGGTCCTGTCTGCTCTGCAGGGCCAGGCCGAGAGGTGGTTGACGCCACGCCAGCTTAAGCCAGGAATGGTGGTTTGCGACAATGGCACCAACCTCCTCTCCGCCCTCCGACAGGGACAACTGACCCATGTGCCCTGTGTGGCTCACGTCCTTAACCTGGTGGTGCAGCGGTTCTTGGGCAGGTACCCGGGCTTACAGGATGTCCTGAGGCAGGCCAGGAAAGTCTGTGTGCATTTCCGCAGATCTTATAATGCCAGTGCTCGCCTGGCTGAGCTGCAAAAGGAGTTGAACCTGCCCAAGAACCGCCTTATATGTGACATGCCCACCAGGTGGAACTCAATGTTGGCCATGCTGCAGCGGCTGCACACGCAGCAGAGGGCCATCAATGAGTACCTGTGCGACTACGGCACCAGGACAGGGTCAGGGGAGCTTGTTTTTTTTTCTCCACGCCAGTGGGGCATGATCAGGGATGCATGCACTGTCCTGGCACCATTTGAGGAGGCCACGAGGATGGTGAGCAGTGACAGTGCATGCATCAGTGACACTGTACCTCTTGTCCACCTGTTGGAGCACACGCTGCGTGGAATAATGGACAGGGCACTTGAGGCAGAACAGAGGCAGGAAGAGGAGGACTTCCTTGCCTCTCAAGGCCCCCTTTACCCAGACAGTGTTCCTTCTGTCCCACCCATCGCACAGGAAGAGGAGGAGGAGGAGGAGGATTGTGTCAGCATGGAGGTGGAGGCTGGCACTCAGCATCATCAGCAGCAGTCTTTTAGGGATGATTTACAGTCCCAAGAAACCAGTGGACTTGTACGTGGCTGGGAGGAGGTGGCTGCGGATCATGTCGTCCTTAGTGACCCAGAGGACTCCGGAGCGAATGCCTCAGCAAACCTACGCTGCATGGCCTCCCTGATCCTGCAAAGTCTGCGGAAGGATCCTCATATTCTTCGGATCAAGGAGAGGGACCATTACTGGCTGGCCACTCTCCTTGATCCACGGTACAAGGGTAAGGTTGCGGACCTTATGTTACCTTCGCAGAGGGAGCAGAGGATGAGACAACTCCGGGAGGCCTTGCAGAAAGGTCTGTGCAACGCGTTCCCAGAGACTGGGAGGTTACAAACTCCTGGTCCTGGACAACGAGTTGCTGAGGCTTCGGCCAGTCAAAGAAGGAGCGGTGGGGAAGGTGGCCGTCTGACCGATGCGTTCAGACAATTATTTAGTCCGCAGCCCCAAAGTATGATCGGTTCCAGCAACCATCGCCAGCGTCTGATAAACATGGTGCAGGAATATCTAGGGGCAAGGTCAGACTTGGACACCTTCCCCACCGAAAATCCTCTGGCTTACTGGGTCTTGAGGATGGATCATTGGCCAGAGCTTGCACAGTATGCAATTGAGCTACTGGCCTGTCCTGCATCCAGCGTTCTTTCGGAACGCACATTCAGTGCTGCTGGAGGATTTGTCACGGATCACAGGGTGCGCCTGTCCACCGACTCGGTTGATCGACTGACTTTCATCAAGATGAACCAGTCTTGGATCACCACCAGCTACCACACACCTGATGCTGATATAACAGACTAATTGATTTTAACATGTCACATCCCTTCAAGACTGATGCTGATGCTGAGTGCCTGTGCTGTTATGTTGACTGGCTATCCTCCTCCTCCGAGTCCTCAATGATACGATTGATGATGATAGCTTGGAAGATCATTTTTGTTTATGGGTGCCGCCACCAGTGCCTAACGCCCAATTTTTCAGCCCCTGTTTTACAGGGGCGTGTAATTACAATTTTTTTAGCAATAATTTGCCATAGGGCTCATTGCTGTGCTCCAAGTACAGTATCTGTGAGGGGTTGGAGTGTTGTGGCACCAGTGCCTAAGGCCCAATTTTTCAAGCCCCTGTTTAACAGGGGCGTGTCATTACAATTTTTGAAGCAATACTTTGCAACAGGGCTCATTGCTGTGCTCCAAGTACAGTATCTGTGAGGGGTTGTAGTGTTGTGCCACCAGTGCCTAAGGCCCAATTTTTCAGCCCCTGTTCAACAGGGGCATGTAATTACAATTCTTGATCTAATAATTCACAGCAGGGCCCATTCCTGCACCCACCAAGAGTAACTCTGAAGGCTTACAGTGTTGTGGCAACGCCACCACCACCACCACCACGAAAGGCCCAATTTTTCAGCCCCTGTTCAAAAGGAGCATGTAATTACAATTCTTGATCTAATAATTCACAGCAGGGCCCATTCCTGCACCCACCAAGAGTAACTCTGAGGGCTTACAGTGTTGTGGCAACGCCACCACCACCACCACCACGAAAGGCCCAATTTTTCAGCCCCTGTTCAAAAGGGGCATGTAATTACAATTTTTGATCTAATAATTCACAGCAGGGCCCATTGCTGCACCCACCAAGAGTAAGTCTGAGGGCTTACAGTGTTGTGGCAACGCCACCACCACCACCACCACGAAAGGCCCAATTTTTCAGCCCCTGTTCAAAAGGGGCATGTAATTACAGTTCTTGATCTAATAATTCACAGCAGGGCCCATTCCTGCACCCACCAAGAGTAACTCTGAGGGCTTACAGTGTTGTGGCAACGCCACCACCACCACCACCACGAAAGGCCCAATTTTTCAGCCCCTGTTCAAAAGGGGCATGTAATTACAATTCTTGATCTAATAATTCACAGCAGGGCCCATTGCTGCACCCACCAAGAGTAACTCTGAGGGCTTACAGTGTTGTGGCAACGCCACCACCACCACCACCACGAAAGGCCCAATTTTTCAGCCCCTGTTCAAAAGGGGCATGTAATTACAATTCTTGATCTAATAATTCACAGCAGGGCCCATTCCTGCACCCACCAAGTGTAACTCTGAGGGCTTACAGTGTTGTGGCAACGCCACCACCACCACCACCACGAAAGGCCCAATTTTTCAGCCCCTGTTCAAAAGGGGCATGTAATTACAATTCTTGATCTAATAATTCACAGCAGGGCCCATTCCTGCACCCACCAAGAGTAACTCTGAGGGCTTACAGTGTTGTGGCAACGCCACCACCACCACCACCACGAAAGGCCCAATTTTTCAGCCCCTGTTCAAAAGGGGCATGTAATTACAATTCTTGATCTAATAATTCACAGCAGGGCCCATTGCTGCACCCACCAAGAGTAACTCTGAGGGCTTACAGTGTTGTGGCAACGCCACCACCACGAAAGGCCCAATTTTTCAGCCCCTGTTCAAAAGGGGCATGTAATTACAATTCTTGATCTAATAATTCACAGCAGGGCCCATTCCTGCACCCACCAAGAGTAACTCTGAGGGCTTACAGTGTTGTGGCAACGCCACCACCACCACCACCACGAAAGGCCCAATTTTTCAGCCCCTGTTCAAAAGGGGCATGTAATTACAATTCTTGATCTAATAATTCACAGCAGGGCCCATTGCTGCACCCACCAAGAGTAACTCTGAGGGCTTACAGTGTTGTGGCAATGTCACCACCACCACCACCACGAAAGGCCCAATTTTTCAGCCCCTGTTCAAAAGGGGCATGTAATTACAATTCTTGATCTAATAATTCACAGCAGGGCCCATTCCTGCACCCACCAAGAGTAACTCTGAGGGCTTACAGTGTTGTGGCAACGCCACCACCACCACCACCACGAAAGGCCCAATTTTTCAGCCCCTGTTCAAAAGGGGCATGTAATTACAATTCTTGATCTAATAATTCACAGCAGAGCCCATTCCTGCACCCACCAAGAGTAACTCTGAGGGCTTACAGTGTTGTGGCAACGCCACCACCACCACCACCACGAAAGGCCCAATTTTTCAGCCCCTGTTCAAAAGGGGCATGTAATTACAATTCTTGATCTAATAATTCACAGCAGGGCCCATTCCTGCACCCACCAAGAGTAACTCTGAGGGCTTACAGTGTTGTGGCAACACCACCACCACCACCACAAAAGGCCCAATTTTTCAGCCCCTGTTCAACAGGGGCATGCAATTACAATTCTTGATCTAATAATTCACAGCAGGGCCCATTGCTGCACCCACCAAGAGTAACTGTCAGGGCTTACAGTGTTGTGGCACCAGCACCACCATCAAAGGCCCAATTTTTACTACCACTGTTCAACAATTATATGTAATTAAAATTCCTGATATAATAGTTGACAGCAGGGCGTTCCAGCACCAACCAAGAGTAACTGTGAGTGCTTACAGTGTTGTGCCAACACCAACAACTAAGGGGCCTATTTCTGCAGAGTATATACGGCAGGTCCCTACTTTCAAACATCCAACTTACAAACGACTCCTACTTGCAAACGCAAGAAGACAACAGGAAGTGAGAGGAAATCTACCCCTTGGAAGGAAAATTCTCTCCTGTAAGAATTAATATGGGAGAAAGGTGTCTCCTCTGTACTGATGCTTTATCAGCAATCCTTGTTTCAAGAAAAACACCACATTTCAAAAACAGTTGTCATTGGGACGGAAAGTGAGGTGAAATGTTCTGAACAGGGGCACAGACAGCAAAACAAATGTTACAGGGGTGATAACCCTTACCTATGTTTTCCAAAAAGTTTAAAAATAGATTTTTGGGCTGGAGCTACACTTAAACAATGTACCTGTTCAAAATTACAAACAGATTCTACATAAGAACAAACCTACAGTCCCTGTCTTGTATGCACCGCCTGTATACGGCTGTTCAGAGTATATAGGGCCTTTTTTATTTTATGTGCGGGGTTCCCCTTCATATCCATACAAGACCCAAAGGGGCTGGTAATGGGCTGGGGTAGGGGGGGGGTCATGGGGTAGCTATGCCATTTTTCTTAAAGATTTTCATCCATATTACCGGGAGCAGACATTACATTAAAGCCGCAAGCAGTTTTAAATGGCTTTTTTTTTCCTTTAGAAGTGTCATTTTGTGCAGGGACAGTTCTAAACACGGGAAACACGTGGCACTTCACAGGCATACTTTAGACACCCCCCAGGTACGATATTTAAAGGAATATTTGACTTTTTTTTCACTTTATGCATCATTAAAATGACTGCTCCCGAAAAACGACCGTTTTTAAAACTTCTTTTTGCATTGATACATGTCCCCTGGTGCACAACCCGGGTTCCCAAACCCTTTTTAGGACAATAACATGCATAATAGTTGTTATAATTAGCACTTTAGAATTCGAACGTTCGCATCCATTGTATTTAATAGGGTTCTAATGTTCGTACGAACTTTCGGTCCGTTCGCGGGTTCTGGTGCGAACCGAACCCGGGGGTGTTCGGCTCATCACTAATCAGGACCTATGTGGGTAAATTCATAGCAAGCTTTCGATACATTTTCAGTACCTCTTTCTCTACAATCACCATTTCTATTTCTTTACTCTATCTCTTATCTTTTTCTCCTGATTTCAGGAATCTTATCTTCTCTTCCCTATTCTCACTACATGGACACTTAATTTTTTAATTTCTGTTCACCCTGGTGATATGTTCCACAATATATTTTTATACTGTGGTGATGGGCTTACTCTATATTACATTGCTCTCTATTTATACCATTTTGGTAACAAACCACTTACTTTATTGTATACAATATATAAACCCCATCCACAGTCATATCAAGATTTTTCCATACAAACACATTTTTTGGGGGACTGCGTGTGTGCTCCTGGCTCTTGCTTGGGTCTTTTCCTCAGCTCCCGTGCTGGACATATTTATCTGGCCGACCTCCGGCAGTTGGTATTACATGGTCTCATTATCAGTTCCTATGTGAGTATTTTCAGTTATGGCCGTCTTCCTGTTCATCATTATCCCAAATCCCCCCCCAGTTGGTAGTTACATCAAACTATAATGGCGATTTTTATTCCCCTTTTAGTATATCGATGCACTCGCTCCTGATGAGTGGATAGAAGTCCATGTAACGTTGTCAAGCTTATTTTGATGCATCCGCTTCATATTTATGATTCTAGATGGTTTTATTGCTTTACCAACCCTGATATAATGTCAATGTCTACTCCATTTGGGGGACTATGATGTACAATATTCATTCTCTGTGTCATGCTGGTTACAATTTACAATATGTATGCTGTTATTTTGTATGTATATGCCAGTGTGCTATTATGCATTTATATGGGTTGATCCATGCCCTATCTTTGGTTTAATAATAAATATAATTTTTTACATATACATATGGATTTGTCTGGCTCTACCCCACGCACCTCATTCAAAGTCCCACCCTCCCCCCTTCTTCTTGACCCATTGAACACATCATCCAACATTAGTTACATCACGTATCCAATACAATTTTTCTAGATTTTATTCAAGACCCTATTGGCCTATATTTGCTCACACATTCCACAAACCACCTTGAAGTCCTGGCTGTTTTCCCATCTGGCTTGTTTTGAGCATTTCTTTCCCGCCTCAACCTGGCGTTTGT
Organism: Rana muscosa; assembly: GCA_029206835.1. NCBI lineage: Eukaryota > Metazoa > Chordata > Amphibia > Anura > Ranidae > Rana > Rana muscosa. The sequence continues at coordinate 358,944,111 of CM055118.1, read as the reverse complement.
CTTGGCGCCTCCATTTCTCCTCCCATATGCTGAGCCCTTTCTCTGAGTAGACATGTGAGTAGTCAGGTTACCTATTTTTGACATTCTCCCTTTTATTGGTGGATAATGATTTGCTATATACAGTGGAGAGAACAAGTATTTGATACGATGCCGATTTTGAAGGTTTTCCTACTTACAAAGCATGCAGAGGTCTGTATTTTTTTTTATTATAGGTACTCTTTAACTGTGAGAGATGGAATTTAAAACAAAAATCCAGAAAATCGCATTGTATGATTTTTAAATAATTAATTTGCATTTTATTGCATGACATAAGTATTTGATCACCTACCAACCAGTAAGAATTCCGGCTCTCACAGACCTGTTATTTTTTCTTTAAGAAGCCCCCCTGTTCTCCACTCATTACCTGTATTAACTGCACCTGTTTGAACTCTTTACCTGTATAAAAGACACCTGTCCACACCCTCAATCAAACAGACTTCAACCTCTCCACAATGGCTAAGACTAGAGAGCTGTGTAAGGACATCAGGGATAAAATTGTAGACCTGCACAAGGCTGGGATGGGCTACAGGACAATAGGCAAGCAGCTTGGTGAGAAGGCAACAACTGTTGGCGCAATTATTAGAAAATGGAAGAAGTTCAAGATGACGGTCAAGCTCCCTCGGTCTGGGGCTCCATACAAGATCTCACCAATGATCATGAGGAAGGTGAGGGATCAGCCCAGAACTACACGGCGGGACCTGGTCAATGTCCTGAAGAGAGCTGGGACCACAGTCTCAAAGAAAACCATTAGTAACACACTACCCCGCCATGGATTAAAATCCTGCAGCGCACGCAAGGTCCCCCTGCTGAAGCCAGCGCATGTCCAGGCCCATCTGAAGTTTGCCAATGACCATCTGGATGATGCAGAGGAGGAATGGGAGAAGGTCATGTGGTCTAAAGAGACAAAAATAGAGCTTTTTGGTCTAAACTCCACTCGCCGTGTTTGGAAGAAGAAGAAGGATGAGTACAACCCCAAGAACACCATCCTAGCCATGAAGCATGGAGGTGGAAACATCATTCTTTGGGGATGCTTTTCTGCAAAGGAGACAGGGCAACTGCACCGTATTGAGGGGAGGATGGATGGGGCCATGTATCGTGAGATCTTGGCCAACAACCTCCTTCCCTCAGTGAGAGCATTGAAGATGGGCCGTGGCTGGGTCTTCCAGCATGACAACGACCCGAAACACACAGCCAGGGCAACTAAGGAGTAGCTCCGTAAGAAGCATCTCAAGGTCCTGGAGTGGCATAGCCAGTCTCCAGACCTGAACCCCATAGAAAATCTTTGGAGGGAGCTGAAAGTCAGTATTGCCCAGCGACATCCCCGAAACCTGAAGGATCTGGAAAATCTCTGTATGGAGGAGTGGGCCAAAATCCCTGCTGCAGTGTGTGCAAACCTGGTCAAGAACTACAGGAAATGTATTAACTCTGTAATTGCAAACAAAGGTCTCTGTACCAAATATTAAGTTCTGCTTTTCTGATGTATCAAATACTTATGTCATGCAATAAAATGCTAATTAATTACTTAAAAATCATACAATGTGATATTCTGGATTTTTGTTTTAGATTCCGTCTCTCACAGTTGAAGAGTACCTATGATAAAAATTTCAGACCTCTACATGCCTTGTAAGTAGGAAAACCTACAAAATTGGCAGTGTATCAAATACTTGTTCTCCCCACTGTATATATATATATATATATATATATATATATATATATATATATATATATATATATATATATACAATCAGGTCCATAAATATTGGGACAGCTACAAATTCTAATCTTTTTGGTTCTATACACCACCACAATGGATTTGAAGTGAAACAAACAAGATGTGCTTTAACTGCAGATATTTAGCTTTAATTTGAGGGTATTTACATCCAAATCAGGTGAACAGTGTAGGAATTACAACAGTTTGTATATGTGCCTTCCACTTTTTAAGGGACCAAAGGTAATGGGACAGATTAACAATCATAAATCAAACTTTCACTTTTTAATACTTGGTTGCAAATCCTTTGCAGTCAATTATAGCCTGAAGTCTGGAATGCATAGACATCACCAGACGCTGAGTTTCATCCCTGGTGATGCTCTGCCAGGCCTCTAACGCAACTGTCTTCAGTTCCTGCTTGTTCTTGGGGCATTTTCCCTTCCGTTTTGTCTTCAGCAAGTGAAATGCATGCTCAATCGGATTCAGTTCAGGTGATTAACTTGGCCATTTCATAACATTCAACTTCTTTCCCTTAAAAAAATCTTTGGTTGCTTTCACAGTATGGGTCATTGTCCATCTGCACTGTGAAGCGCCGTCCAATGAGTTCTGAAGCATTTGGCTGAATATGAGCAGATAATATTGCCCAAAACACTTCAGAATTCATCCTGCTGCTTTTGTCAGCAGTCACATCATCAATAAATACAAGAGAACCAGTTCAATTGGCAGCCATACATGCCCACGCCATGTCACTACCACCACCATGCTTCACTGATGAGGTTGTATGTTTTGGATCATGAGCAGTTCTTTTCCTTCTCCATACTCTTCTCTTCCCATCACTCTGGTACAAGTTGATCTTGGTCTCATCTGTCCATAGGATGTTGTTCCAGAACTGTGAAGGCTTTTTTAGATGTTGTTTGGCAAACTCTATTCTGGCCTTTCTGTTTTTGAGGCTCACCAATGGTTTACATCTTGTGGTGAACCCTCTGTATTCACTCTGGTGAAGTCTTCTCTTGATTGTTGACTTTGACACACATACACCTACCTCCTGGAGAGTGTTCTTGATCTGGCCAACTGTTGTGAAGGGTGTTTTCTTCACCAGGGAAAGAATTCTTTGGGCATCCACCACAGTTGTTTTCCGTGGTCTTCCGGGTCTTTTGGTGTTGCTGAGCTCACCGGTGCGTTCTTTCTTTTTAAGGATGTTCCAAACAGTTGATTTGGCCACACCTAATGTTTTTGCTATCTCTCTGATAGGTTTGTTTTGTTTTTTCATCCTAATGATTGCTTGCTTCACTGATAGTGACAGCTCTTTGGATCTCATATTGAGAGTTGACAGCAACAGATTCCAAATGCAAATAGCACACTTGAAATTAACTCTGGACCTTTCATCTGCTCCTTGTAAATGGGATAATGAGGGAATAACACACACCTGGCCATGGAACAGCTGAGCAGCTAATTGTCCCATTACTTTTGGTCCCTTAAAAAGTGGGAGGCACATATACAAACTGTTGTAATTCCTACACTGTTCACCTGATTTGGATGAAAGTACCCTCAAATTAAAGCTGAAAGTCTGCAGTTAAAGCACATCTTTAGAACCTTACTGTCCTCTAGGACTGGGTTTGGTCTCAGAACACTGTGGGAAATAGATAAAAACAGAGAGCGCACTGGACTAGTGCATTATCCAACAACAATTTTATTGAAGATGAAATATAAAATGTAACTACTCACAAACATAGGTAGCACATGCGCTCATCTGGCCACTACATGTGGCAGCAGTCTCCTGGCTTTGCCAAAGCTTCTAGCTCAAGGAGGACCTCACCAGGGTCCCTGCTGGCTAATGCGTTTCAAAGGTGTGTCCTTCTTCATCAGAGTCAAAACTTTTTTGTTTCTGGTTTTGGCTCTGATGACGAAGGACATACCTTTGAAATGTGTCAGCTAGCAGGGACCCTGGTGAGGTCCTCCTTAATAAACTAGAAGCTTTGGCAAAGCCAGGATATTGTTGCCACATGTAGTGGTCAGATGAGCGCATACGCAACCTACTGTATGTTTGTCAGTAGTTACATTTTATATTTTTTAATTCAATAGAGTTCTTTATTAAGGTTTTTCACAAATAACAGGGGTAAGTAAACAATATCTGTTGAATAATGCTTGTAAATACAACAACATATTGTTGTATATATGAGGTAACATATTGATATTAAAGGGGAATAATACTATCAATATATGAGTTACCGAATATTTAGTATATGGTAAGGTGAAGGGTTTGTCTACCGTCCCTGACACCCCCTCGGGAGCAATACTGTATTGGAGATAGAGACAACCCTATCCATCTTCGAGTTGTTTGCCTTAAAGGGACACTAAAGCTTCCCTTTTTTTGCAAAAAAATAACAAACAGTTTATACTTACCTCCACTGTGCAGCTCGTTTTGCACACAGTGGCCCCGATCCTGGTCTTCTGGGGTCCCTCGGCGGCTGTCTTAGCTCCTCCCCGCAAGGACTCCACACCATAATGCGAGCGAGCGAGCATGGTGTGGAGTTATTGCGGGCGCGCTCCCGTGATACAGCGGCGGCCATAGCCGCCGACTGTATCACTCGGCCCCGCCCCCCAGTGCGCCGCGTCATTGGATGTGATTGACAGCAGCGCCAGTCAATGGCTGCGCTGCTTTCAATCCATCCAGTGTAGCCAATCGGCGGCCAGGCTGAGAACCGAAGAGGATGACGGGAACGAGCGCAGGACTTTCGAGGGGCCAGGTAAGTAAAATGAGGGCTCGGGGGGGGAGGGCGGTATTGTCGGATGTTTTTTCACCTTAATGCATAGGATGCATTAAGGTGAAAAAACATGTACCTTTACTACTCCTTTAATCATGCAGACTATAATACATCAGGGAAAATCCAACATGAAAACAGTGAACAAGAAAACTCCTAAATAAGGAGTTTAGATAACATAAGCCTTGACAATCATTTCTAGGTAGGACTCAAAGACGTTGGAATAGTCTTTTTTCCTGGGGAGCCATTTCAAACCAACCATGGGTACCACATTTGAGAGATATAATCCCTATTTTTGTACCTTGATGATAAGATTTATTCATAAGTGAAGTGTACATGGGTCATATTCACCACATCCCACAGTGTAGGCGGGTCAGGGTTTTTCCATTTTCTGGTAAAGTTAAGTCTTGCTGACAGTAATATATGGGCTATGGTATGTCTGAGCTGTTTTGGGTAGTGTTCTATTTTAAGAGATAAAGGTGCTAGGCTAGGTTTGGGGGGGCATTATCAGTTGGGTGACTACAGAGAGTAGATAGAAGATTGCCTTCTAGTAGTGTGTCAGCTTGGGGCATTTCCAAAATATATGAAGCATATCCCCCCTCTGACCACACAACCTCCAGCATTTATCATCTAGGTCCTTGTTAAATTTAGCCACCCTGTCGGTGGTAAGGTACTAACGTTGTGTTAGTTTAATTGACAGCTCCCAAAGTGTGGAGCAGCTGGTGGATTTATATGTGTAGTTGCAGGCTTTAGTCGATTGTTCCACAGTATAAGTGCAGCCTGGGTCGGATTGCCATCTAAGTAGAGGGGTTGCTTTAGTGAAGACTTTCTTTTGCTGGAGGAGATTATAAAACAGTGAAATCCCTTTTTGATGTTATATGGGGGCTCTGAGAAATGTCCAAGCAGATTGGGGTTTACATTTTAGATTTAATCTTTAATAAAATTGTTGTTGGATAATGCACTAGGCCAGTTCGCCCTCTGATTTTAATTATTTTTTTTAAGTATTTTTTTTAAGAATTTTTCCCACAACACCTGATTTAAAACATCTTAACACTATCAGAAGGTTTACTTAACAAAAATAAAGAAGCTAAAGCCCTCAACATTCCAAACAGAGTCAAAATAGTTTCATAGTATACCTCATGATCTTCCTTTTGTACATAACTAAACTGAAGTTTCTAAAAAGTTTCCTAATATGTTAACTTAAAGGAATTCACAATTAAGAAAAATCTTCTATTTTTGTTAAAATGACTCTGTCATTTTAGAAAGGTTAGCCAGGAAATACAAACCTATAAAAAAGAGGAATTGCCTTCAGTAGAAATCCCTACTCCAAGTCTAAAAGGAAACCAATATTACCTGGACTGTCAATCTTCTGAGTTGCTCACAGCCAGTGGTGTCACTAGTGGATGTTGAGGTTGGAGACCCGAATCTGGGGCCCATAGCCCAGAGTCTAGGGCCAGCCTTACCGTGAGAGTGTCGCGGGCTGCCTGACACAGTGCTTCCCGCACAGCCGCAGAACTCTCACTGAGTCTGCACTCGTGCTTCACTGACAGCCAGAGCCAGAAGATGAGTGTGTGTGAGAGCGAGTCTCCTCCCTTGCTCTGCCCATATCATAGAGTCGGGAGGAACTTTCTCACACAAGCTCCTGAGAGAGAGGGGGTAAGGGGGGAAACTGTACTACGCAGCTTCTCTGTATACACCAGCTTCTCTGTATATACACCAGACTCCCTAGACTACCCAGCCTCTCTGTATATACACCAGCCTCCCTGTATACCCAGCCTCTCTGCATACCCAGCCTCTCTGTATACCCAGCCTCTCTGTATATACACCAGCCTCTCTGTATACACAGCCTCTCCATACATTAGGGTGAAAAAACCTTGTACCTTAAGAACCACTTTAAAGGGTAGCTAAAGCTAAAACTTTTGGATAGCGTTAACGATTTTGTATAGAGTAGGGTAAGGTTTTAACAAATTTTTATTGCTACATGATCCTAGATTGTAAGAGCCACAGTGATATTCAGTTTCAAATTCAAATGTATTCCAATGACAATTTTTTTATAAAGCTGGGATGTTTTTATCAGGAGCTTAGGAAAATAAAACAATGTGTGGCGTTGTGACTTGCACAAAATTTGTCAGCAAATTATTTTTTAATTGCTGTGTCCTCAGTGGGTAGATTTTCTCTGTATCTCTCTCTATGTCCTGGAAACCATTGCTCTAAGACTACTAATTAAGAAAAATCCAAAATTTTGAGCTGTTACTACAGGGCCAAACTGCAGCCTGAGGGCCAGATGCGGCTTTATTCCTCCCACCAATATCAAAGATGGGGCACTATTCCTCCAAATGACACCAACAATGGGATACTATTTTTTCCACTAATACCAATGACGGGGTAATACTCCTCCTCCTATTCTCCACCAACCCTAGGGCCATATTTATTCTGATGCTGGGTCCAGGACATTTTCTACCCCCACTGGCCACAATCCGCCTTAAGTCTGAAGGACAGTAAATCAGCCCTTTTTTTGAAGAATTTGGAGACCCCTGCTATAGGGTAAAGCTTGTTTTGGTGACAGCTGTCATGGAAGGTATTTCCTTGACGTTTGAGAGATTTCCTCTCACTACGTGTTGTGTAAACAGGAAATCAAGTGAAGGTGAATCTCCTTAACCACTTGCCGACCGCCGCACAAACATTTACACCGACAGAATGGCATGGACAGGCAAATGGGCATATATATACGTCCCCTTTAATTTGCCGCCGTGTGGTCGCTGGGGGCGCGCTCGTGATCCTGTCACGAGCTCCGTGACCATGCCCGCAGGACCCGCGGACTCGATGTCTGCCGAGATCTGAAAAACGGGGAGATGTCAGTGTGAACACAACATCTCCCCGTTCTTCCTAGTGACATGTCACTGATCAAATGTTCCCTGTCATCGGGAACAGCGATGGGCGTATATATACGTCCTCTTTTAATATTAATAGAAATGCCATAAAACTATCCCCTATTTTGTAGACGCTATAACTTTTGCGCAAACCAATCAATAAACCCTTATTGCGATTTTTTTCCCAAAAATATGTAGAAGAATACGCATCGGCCTAAACTGAAGAAAAATTTTGTTTATTTATATATTTTTTGGGCATATTTATTTTAGCAAAACGTAAAAAATATTGAATTTTTTTCAAAATTGTCGCTCTATTTTTGTTTATAGCGCAAACAATAAAAACCGCAGAGGTGATCAAATACCACCAAAAGAAAGCTCTATTTGTGGGAAAAAAAGGACATCAATTTTGTTTGGGAGTCAAGTCGCACAACTGCGCAATTGTCAGTTAAAGCGACTCAGTGCCGAATCGCAAAAATTGGCCTGGTCTTTGGCCAACCAAATAGTCCGGGGCTTAAGTGGTTAATTGGACACAGATGAAAAAACAAAAAGGAGGAATTTACCCATTTAATCCAAACTTTAAAAAAAAAATTGTGTGCTAACAATCAGAAGATCTTGTCACCGATATGTCTAACATAGTACAGTCTTCCTGTACCCTATCAAAGGGAACATTATTTTGAGGACGGTAAAGGACAGAGGGCAGCAGAGAGGACAACAAAATATAATGGGCATCTCGAAACAGGGGTGGGGTCCTTCACCAGTTTTATAATCTCTATCCTTGAGAACAATTCACACCTTAAGTCACTTAATTCAATTCAGCTTTTTTGCATGTCTATAAAATGTTCTTGCTTAGTATAAAAAGTTATTTGAAGATTATTTCTCAGTAGATTAATTAGCAAAACAGACAATTATAGAAAATGATTTAGTAAAAAAAAATGGCTTCATCTTTGTAAACATTTGAGATAAGTAATCTCAGAAGAATATTGTATTATTTTTATTAATCCTATAAAATCTGGCCCAGTTTCTAAATGCAGACTATTATATCTAGATATCATCTCTGTCAACACCCATGGAAATATGGTATGGAACAACTTTTATATAGTGTTAGGATATGAGTGGGAGCATATAACCCTGTCAATGGATAGATACTGTAAGAAGTACTTGGATACAGACTTTCTATATATTACCCATAACATCTACAACATGGAGCAACTATGACAATCAAAACAGTACAACCTGAACTGCCAGGCTGTGTGTCCTTTTTGTTAAAATGTTAATTGTCATACTTAAATGCTATATTTTTAGGACTCGTGTCTATGGGCAAATGTAAATGCATTCCACTTGTACTGTAGTTCACATGTGTTTAAGACACTTTGGAGAGCATTCAAAGTTTAAAAATCGATGCATTGGACCTCCTTCTGTATCAACCTGCCTAAAGTTGTTTTTGTATTTCCCTTGACTTGTATAAGGAGGATAGCAGTTCTTATGAGGACAAAAAAGTCCATTAACACCAGTCCTAATGAAACATTTTTACTTTATTATATTTTATAGGAAGCAATAACAGTTATATTGGTCATATTTTACCTTCATATCAGATGGTCCACCAAAATAATATCACTTCTGTCATACTTGCCGGATTTTCAAATCTTAAAAATATTAAAATGCTGCTGTTCATGGTCCTGTTCATCATATACTGTGTGACCATTTGTGGGAACCTTCTTGTCATGACATTGAGTCTACTAAGTAAAAACCTTCAGTCTCCCATGTACTTCTTCATTTCTCAGCTGTCATTTTTTGATATAATGTTGAGTACGGTCATTCTTCCTAATCTTCTATATATTGTACTTTATGATGGGTGTACCATGTCTCTTACTGTATGCATCATCCAGTTTTCCTTCTTTACAACTACTGAGACTTGTGAGTGTCTTCTATTGTCTGTGATGTCCTATGATCGATATTTGGCCATTTACAACCCTTTACTTTACAGCTCTATAATAAACCAAAACTTTTGCATTAAATCTGTGCTTATCATCTGGTTGTTAGGTTTTAAAATAACATTGGTCAATCCTATATCTATGAGCACTCTATGCTACTGTGGGCCAAATGTCATTGACCATTTCTATTGTGACTTTGAACCCATACTCAAACTTTCTTGCTCTGATACCTCCTGGATTTATGTTCAGACAATGATAATGGCTTTCTTTTTTGTTGCAGTTCCCTTTTTGATTATTGTTATATCATATATCTATATAGCTGTAGTTATCCTAAGGATCCCATCAGTAACAGGAAGACAGAAAGCCTTCAGCACCTGCAGCTCTCACCTGAGTGTGGTGTCTATATATTATGGAACTATAATCATTGTATATTTGTTTCCAAAGGGAGGACAAATGCACACTATGAACAAACTCCTTTCCCTTTTTTACACAGTAATCACTCCATTGCTTAATCCAATCATATACACATTCAGGAACAAAGAATTTAAGAAAGCTTTTGAAAAGATAATATCCAATTCAGCCAAATTTTGGTAGCAGAAATGGGATTATTTACAGTAGCAAAAGTTTTGTTTGCCTTGTTTTTTTTTTTTTTTGTTTGTTTTTTTGTCAAAAAAGTTTTAAATGTTCTGTAGCTAGTAAAATCAACTAAACCTAGATAGAAAATGAAAGATGTAATTTGTTCACTTTTTTAATCCTCTTCAGCATTGAGCAAATTCCCCAAAAATTTGAGACTGTCAAAAAGTGAACCAAATTTATGAAATATATTATCTCCGCTGATATGTACCAATCTCTTCTTAAAGGGGTTGCAAAGGTACATGTTTTTTTCACCTTAATGCATTCTATGCATTAAAGTGGGAGTAAACCCTCCTATCATTTTCAGGCAAGGAAGCTGCCATCTTGGCCTCTGTTTAATCTTCAACTGCCATGATGCTGCACATGTGATCAGTTATGACACCAGCCATTGGATGGTTTGACAGTTTGGTTGAGAGCACAACCAATGTGACAGTTGGCATTCCCGGCATCCCGGGAATGTAACTGCTTTTTGAAACTGTTAAATCGATGGGTTTACTTCCACCTTAAGGTGAAAAAACATCCGAACATTAGCGCCCCCCCCGAGCCCTTGTTTACTTACCTGACCCCTCGAAAGTCCCGCGTCGTGAACACGATGGCTTCTTGGCCGGGCTTCTGGCTCATTCATTGGTTGATTAAAAGCAGTGCAGCCATTGGCTTGCGCTGCTGTCAATCACATCCAATGACGCGGCATGCCGGGGGGGCGGGACCGAGTGATACAGTGAGCGGCTATGGCCGCCGGCTGTATCACGGGAGTGTGCCTGTGAGAATTTTCCACCATGGGAGAGAGCTTGCATGAAGGTGGAAAGTTCTTGCGGGGGGGGGGGGGACAGAGACAGCCACAGAGGGACCCCAGAAGACCAGGTTTGGGGCCACTCTGTGCAAAATGAGCTGCACAGTGGAGGTAAGTATAACATGTTTGTTATTTTACAAAAAAAAGAAATCCTTTAGTGTACCTTTTTTTTTTTTTGAAACCTCTTTATTAAAAAAAATTTTTACAACATATATTACATACAATTATACATAAACATTAAGACATATATACATAATAAGACAATTTATTGGTTTCAATTCATCCCCTACCCATATATACTATACTGGTACCATTCAGATTCATTGTACTTTAAGAAAAATCTAGATATCCTATATTATATTTTACCCTATTTATTATCTGCCCATTTTTTAAACACTTGTTAAAGTCACCCGTATAGGGAGGGAGAGAGCAGGGAGCGAGAGGGGGAAAGAGAGGTGGGGGAAGAGAAGATTTTTTTTTTATATATTTATACTAACCCCCAATAGGAGGGGGGAATTTCACCCAATCTCTAGTGATATTCCGTCTGTGATCTCTAGTGATATTTTCATCAGTGCTACTAAGTATAATGAATTAAGACTAATTATTAAACCCCTTAAACAAGGGGGAAAAAAATAAAAATACATTTTAAAGATTAATTTTTGACCCCCTATCACCCGGGGGAAGGGGGGATTCCTCCAGTCTCTAGTGATATTTCCATCTGTGATCTCTAGTGATATTTTCATCAGTGCTTAATAACATGTAATAAAATAAGAAAAATTGTTAAACCCCTTGAACAGGGGAAAGAGAGAAAATAAAATAATAATAAATAACTAAATAAATAAATAGAGAAGAAAGTAACCTTCCCCTCCGTCACCCAGGGGTGGAGGGGAAAATCTCCTATGACATTTTCGTCGGTGCTAATAAAGTGTAAGAAAAAAGGATGTGTATTTTCCTCTTTTTCCCTAATCTCTAGACAAATTACATCAGTGCTACTGAAATATGTATGTAAAAAGTAATTTATAGAAAGAAGAGAAAAAATAAATAAATAAATAAATAAAAAAAAAAAAAAAATTGGAATAACTTTACCCACACTCCCAAAAAGGGAAAGTTTTCCCTAGTCTCTAGTGACAATTTCTTCTGTGCTAATAAATTATGAAAATTATAATTAAAATTCTTTACAGAAAAAAAAGGAACCGCTTAACCCACACACCCAAAGAGGGGAAATTTTCCCTAATCTCTAGTGACAATTTCTTCTGTGCCAAAAAAAAAAAAAGAGGGGGGGAGGAAAATAAATAAATAATAAGTAAATAAAAATATAAGAAAAATAAAGGGGAAGGCAGGGGAGGCGAGAGGGGGTAGGCCGAAGGCTTATCTCTAATCCCCTATCCGCACCCCAGCCCCCTCCCCTTCCCTAAACTCTCTCCATCCTCTCCAAGTCCTGTCAAATTTTGGCCTACTTTCACTCTGAGTTGACATCAACTCTTCCATCAATCTAATTCTATCTACTTCCTTTATCCATTCTCCTAATAATGGAGCTTTTGTGCCCTTCCAATTCCTTGGAATTAATGCTTTCGCTCCATTTAGAAGATGTGGGACCATGGACCCTCTATATTTTTTCCTTGTTGTACCCGTGTTGTGAAACAGACAGTGCCAGGGATCTAGCTTAACCACCCATTCAACATCAGTAGAAGCAAAAATGAAAGAGATGAATTATAAACTTCTTACTAAATGGTACTATGTCCCAGAGAAACTACATAGGATCAATAAAGAAACATCACCCATGTGCTGGAGAGAGTGTGGGATGGAGGGAACACATGCCCACATATGGTGGCAATGTCCCCTGATACAGGAATATTGGAAGGAGATATTAAGTAGGATAAAGCTGATCTTCTTTATCCTACTTAATATCTCCTTCCAATATTCCTGTATCAGGGGACATTGCCACCATATGTGGGCATGTGTTCCCTCCATCCCACACTCTCTCCAGCACATGGGTGATGTTTCTTTATTGATCCTATGTAGTTTCTCTGGGACATAGTACCATTTAGTAAGAAGTTTATAATTCATCTCTTTCATTTTTGCTTCTACTGATGTTGAATGGACATATTCTAACACTTGTCTTTTCTTTTCCTCTGATATGGATTGCTTTAATTCTATCTCCCAGCTTTCCAGTGCTTTAAATGTCTCATATCCCCTTGAGGGTCTTAGTATCCTATAAATATTTGATATTCCCTGTTTTCCTATACCTGTATGTTCTACTAGTTTTTCCCAGGCGTTCAGCTCATTGCTAGCTCGCAGGGGCTTTGGTAGGGTGCCTATGAAGTGTTGGGCCTGTCTATAGCGCCATGTATCCCCTTGAGAGGGTCCATATTTTTCTCTCAGTTCTATTAGTGGACATAGGGCATTTCCTTTCATTATATCTTTAAGTTTTAATGTATCTGAAGTTGCCCACCCCAGGAACGCACCCCCTCCCTTGCCCAGCAGGAAGAAATCCACACCTGTAAGGGGCAAAAGAGGGCTATTGTATTTCCACTCCTTTTCTTTGGATACTCTATCCCATATTCTCAAGGTTTCCTTTGTCATCGATGGTATCTCCTGTGAGAGGCCTCTGTATTGTTTTGGTATCCATGTTAATTTTCCCAGTCCCCTTTTACTTAGGCTCTCCTCTACTCCCACCCACTTCTTTTCCTCCTGTCTACCCACCTGCATCCAGTCCACTAATCTCTTTAAGACAGCTGCTTCATAATATCTTTTAAAGTCTGGTAAGTATAGTCCCCCTCCTGCTTGGGTTTCATCAAGGTCTCCACTGAAATTCGAGGTTTCCTCTCCTTCCATATAAATCTCCTCAATATCTTCCTCAATATTTTAAAGTATGTTTCTGGGACTTTTATCGGGAGTGTTTGGAAGATATACAATGCCTTAGGCAGGATCATCATCTTAATGATATGTATTCTTCCCATCCAGGATACTCTTTCCATCGGGTATCCCTTTAGTTCTGATTTTATTTTATTTAAGAGGGGAATGTAATTGTCTTCATACCAGTCCCTTTCTTTATTGGACAGCAATATTCCTAGGTATTTCACCCCCCTCTGTTTCCAGGTAAATGGGTATAGGTCCACAAGATCCCCGCGTTCCTTAGGACTCAGGGATATACTCAATATCTTTGTTTTCTCTTTATTGATTTTCAAATTAGATATTTCTCCATATCTTTCGTATTCTTGTAAGATCTTCGGTAATGTCTGTCTCGGCTTTGTAACATATAGCATCATGTCATCCGCAAACGCTGAGATCTTGTGGTCCCTCCCATCCACCTTGACACCCTCTATCTCCTGATTTATTTGTATAGTTGACAATAATGGCTCTAATGCAAGGACAAAAAGAAGGGGTGAAAGCGGGCAACCCTGGCGTGTATCATTGAAAAGTAAGAACCTATCCGATAAGGTTCCATTAACCCGCACCTGGGCCGAGGGTTTGGAATACAGAGCTCCAATCCATCTAAGTATATTAGGTTCTAGGCCCAAATGTCTCAATGTTACCAGCATGAATTCCCAATCTAGTCTATCGAAAGCCTTTTCGGCATCCAAAGACAGAAACAGCGCTGGGATCTTATTTATTTTGGCTTTTTGTATCAGGAATAAAGTTCTTAATACATTGTCTCTCGTCTCTCTTCCAGGTGTAAACCCTGCTTGATCATTTTCTATCCATCCTGTCATAAAAGGTTTTAATCTATCGGCTAATATTTTTGCGTATATTTTTATGTCCAGGTTTATTAACCACTTGACCACTGGGCACTTAAACCCCCTTAATAACCAGACCAATTTTCAGCTTTCGGTGCTCTCACATTTTGAATGACAATTACTCAGTCATACAACACTGTACCCATATGAATTTTTTGTCCTTTTTTTCACACAAATAGAGCTTTCTTTTGGTGGTATTTAATCACTGTTGGGTTTTTTATTTTTTGCGCTATAAGAGAAAAAAGACTGAAAATTTTGTAAAAAAATTATTTTTTTTTCGTTTCTGTTATAAAATTTTGCAAATTACTATTTTTTCTTCATAAATTTTGGCCAAAATTTATACTGCTACATATCTTTGGTAAAAATAAGTACAAATTGGTGGATATTATTTGGTCTTTGTGAAAGTTATAGAGTCCACAAGCTATGGTGCCAATATCTGAAAATTGATCACACCTGAAGTACTGACGGCCGATCTCATTTCTTGAGACCCTAACATGCCAGAAAAGTACATATACCCCCCAAATGACCCCTTTTTGGAAAGAAGACATTCCAAGGTATTCAGAAAGAGGCATTGTGAGTTTTTTGAAGTTGTCATTTTTTCCCACAATTCTTTGCAAAATCAAGATTTTTTTTTTCTCTTTTTTTTTCCACAAAATTGTCATATTAGCAGGTTATTTCTCACACACAGCATATGCATTCCACAAATTACACCCCAAAACACATTCTGCTATTACTCCCGAGTATGGCGATACCACATGTGTGAGACTTTTACACAGCGTGGCCACATAGAGAGGCCCAACATGCAGGGAGCACCTTCAGGCGTTCTGGAGCACCCAGGCCAATTCTGACATTTCTCTCCTACATGTAAAAATCATCACTTGTTTGCTAGAAAATTACATAGAACCCCAAAACATTATATATGTTTTTTTAGCAAAGACCTTAGAGAATATAATGGTGGTTGTTGCAACTTTTTATCTCGCACGATATTTGCGCAGCAATTTTTTAACGCGTTTTTTACGGAAAAAAAATGTTTTGTGCTTAAAAAAAAAAAACAGTAAAGTTAGCCCAATGTTTTTGCATAATGTGAAAGATGAAGTTACGCCGAGTAAATAGATACCTAACATGTCACCCTTAAAAAATGCACACACTCGTGGAATGGCGCCAAACTTCGCTACTTAAAAAATCCCCATAGGCGACGCTTTAAATATTTTTACTGGTTACATGTTTTGAGTTACAGAGGAGGTCTAGGGCCAAAATGATTGCTCTCGCTCTAACGTTCGCAGAGATACCTCACATGTGTGGTTTGAAAACCGTTTTCATATGTGGGCGGGACTTACGTATGCGTTCGCTTCTGTATGCGAGCTCACGGGGACAGGGGCGCTTTAAAAAAGATATATTTTTATTGTTCATTTTACTTTATTTATTTTAGTTTGACATGTTTTTCTGCCCCCAAATTTTTTTTGATCACTTTTATACCTATTACAAGGAACGTAAACATCCCTTGTAATAGGAATATGGCATGACAGGTCCTCTTTACAGTGAGATATGGGGTCAATAAGACCCCACATCTCACCTCTAGGCTGGGAAGCCTGAAAAAAAACCCAAAAAAAACAACAATCCTGGCTTTGATCGTAGCGGTGAGTCGGTAGAAGCACCGGAGGGCAGCGGGAGGGGGGGACATCCCCTCTCGCCTCCCGTAAGAATGATCAAGTGGCGGAACAGCTGCTATGATTGTTCTTATGATGTAGGGAATCGCCGGCTGAAAAAACTAATATCTGAATGATGCCTGTAGCTGCACCCATCATTCAGATATCCCCGCACATAGTCAAGGACGTCATATGACGGCCGGCGGGCGGGAAGTGGTTATTGCAGAGTATTTCCGGGCATTGCGGAGTATTGCCGGGCATTGCGGAGTATTGCAGGGCATTGCGGAGTATTGCGGACTATGGCAGGGTATTGCGGAGTATGGCAGGGTATTGCACGGGGTATTGCACAGGGGGTATTGCACAGGGTATTGCAGGGTATTGCAGAGTATTGTGCAGGGTATTGCAGAGTATTGTGCAGGGTATTGCAGAGTATTTTGCAGAGTATTGCGCAGGGTATTGCAGAGTATTGCGCAGGGTATTGCAGAGTATTGCGCAGGGTATTGCAGGGTATTGCGCAGGGTATTGCAGAGTATTGTGCAGGGTATTGCAGAGTATTGCGCAGGGTATTGCAGAGTATTTTGCAGGGTATTGCGCAGGGTATTGCAGAGTATTTTGCAGGGTATTGTGCAGGGTATTGCAGAGTATTGCGCAGGGTATTGCAGAGTATTGTGCAGGGTATTGCGCAGGGTATTGCAGAGTATTGCGCAGGGTATTGCAGAGTATTGCGCAGGGTATTGCAGAGTATTTTGCAGGGTATTGCGCAGGGTATTGCAGAGTATTTTGCAGGGTATTGTGCAGGGTATTGCAGAGTATTGCGCAGGGTATTGCAGAGTATTGCGCAGGGTATTGCAGAGAATTGCGCAGGGTATTGCGCAGGGTATTGCAGAGTATTTTGCAGGGTATTGCGCAGGGTATTGCAGAGTATTGCGCAGGGTATTGCAGAGTATTGCGCAGGGTATTGCAGAGTATTTTGCAGGGTATTGCAGAGTATTTTGCAGGGTATTGCAGAGTATTGCGCAGGGTATTGCAGAGTATTGCGCAGGGTATTGCAGAGTATTGCACCAGGGTATTGCAGAGTATTGCACCAGGGTATTGCAGAGTATTTTGCAGAGTATTGCGCAGGGTATTTTGCAGAGTATTGGCAGGGTGTATTGCAGAGTATTGGCAGGGTATTGCACCAGGGATGGCTGAGCAGGGATGGATGGATGGCTGGATCTGTGACTGCAATTGTCACAGATCCAGCCCACAGAGCTGCTGCTGCCATCCGCTCTCTCCCCCTCTCCTCTCACACTGTACCGATCGGTACAAAGAGGGGAGGGAGGAACCGGCGTCATCACATGACGCCGGTCTGTTTACAAGTGATTGCTCCGTCATTTGACGGAGCGATCACGTGGTAAACGGCCGCTATCAGCGGCGATTTACCGCGATTCGTGATCCGCCGGGTCCAGCGCGCCCCAGGGGGCGCGCGGGAGCGCGATTCTGGGAGGACGTTATATAACGTCCTCCCAGAGTTAAGCAACCACATTGTCGACGTTATTTGTCGGCAGGTGGTTGCCAAGTGGTTAAAGATATAGGCCTATAGCTGGCGCATAGGGAGGGATCTTTTTCCTCCTTTACTATCAGAGTAATATGTGCTCCTAGTGCTTCCTCACTTATTGCCATACCTTCACCTATAGAGTTTATATATTTCTGGAAGAACGGGATCATAATTTCTACATATCTTTTATAATATACTGAGGTATACTCATTTGTTTTGCTAATAGACCTTGTTCTTTATTAACACTATATAGATCTTGATAGTATTCCTGGAATTTTTTTGTGATTTCTTTCGTCAAATGTTTCATATCCCCGTTCTTATCTTTGATTTTTGAGATATAGTTATGCGTATTTCTAGGTTTAATTGTTCTTGCAAGCAATTTCCCCGGTTTATTCCCCAATACATATAAATTTTTATTCACATTATTGAATACCCATTTGGTTTCCTGTTCTATTAAGTCTCTTAATTGTTCTCTTTTCATAGTTAATATCTCTAAGATATGTTCTTCCTGTCTTTCTTTATGTTTCTGTTCTAAATCTTGGATCTCTTCTAGTAATGTTACTTTCTGGGCCTGCCTAATTTTTTTCCTCTTGGCTTTTTCTGCTATCATCCTCCCTCTCATAAATACTTTATGTGTTTCCCATAGGATCGATGGGGGCACATTTTCTATGTCGTTTTCTTTAAAGAAGAGGACCATATCCTTTTCCAGGTCATCCGCTATCTTAGGACCATTTAAGAGGGATTCATCCATTCTCCAGATCCTCATACCAGCCGGGATTTCTCCTAACGCCAGGGTCATTAAGACCGGGGCATGGTCAGAGAGCGTTATTGTTTTTATTTCTACCCCTCTAAGTCCTTCTAGTAGCCGATGGTCTAGCAGGATATGGTCTATTCTAGAGTAGGATCTATGTACAGATGAATAATATGTATAGTCCTTGTCTTTTGGATGGAGAATTCTCCAAGCCTCGACCATCTGCATTTGATATAATTTGTGCTTTATTTTTCTGAGATATTTCCCCTCAGATCTTAATGATATGGGTTGGGTGTCTAGAACTGGGTCAAAGACAAAGTTTAAATCACCTGCTAGTAGCACCATCCCCTCTCTAAAAGCCTCCAATCTGGTCAGGATTTTTCCCAAATACCTTACTGGACATTTATTAGGACAGTATACATTTCCCAAAGTGATTTTCTTATTACACAAAACACCCTTAATAAAGAGATATCTTCCCTCGGGGTCCAGTTCCATAGCTTCTAACAAAAACTTTGTGTTCTTATCAAACCCTATTGCTGTACCCTTTGATCGTTTATTTGATGAGTAACAATGTATCCAAGTGGGAAAATCTTTTGAAATAAGCCTAGTTTTGGACGTTGATTTTAAATGGGTTTCTTGTAGGAAGACTATATTAGCCGACAGTCCCCTCATCTCCTGCAGTATCTGATATCGCTTGTTAGGGCTATTTAAACCTCGCACATTATACGTGACTATTTTCAGGTCCATCATATTCCTCAATTTCAATCCCTTATGTTATTTATACAGCTTTTTATCAGACACCGCCGGCAGAGGAGGGACCCTCGGCTTTCTTCTTCCCTTAGGAAGAGCTTATCAACCTTCCTTACATGGCGATCATCCTTTCTAGGCCTAGCTTTAGCAACAACGAAAAAGAGAAAAACATAAAAATATGAAACTAATTGAGACCACATATACCCATCCCTCCCCCTACCCCAATCACATTGCCAACCAATGCTAGGACTTCCCCGATAAGCGCTCCACCTGGCGCTTCCTTGAGCCGACCCTATCTTGGGGTATGTTGTATCCACCCCTACTCTGGGGCCCAGCCCTCAATTGGGGGGCTGGTCCTCAGGGCACCAGCGGACATCCACTCTCCATGCCCCCTCCTCCAGGCAAATACACTCCTATACTATTTTTCCCCTTCTTACCTCTCTCCTCCCTCCATTCCCCTCCCTCCCACCCATCTCTCTTCATATATATAAGAAAATTTCTACACAAATTAATCCTAAACTCTGTTCCATTCGTGTTCTTTCCATCTCCTCCAAGCTGGAGGTCTCTTTTCCCAGTTGTCTACATGTATACTGGGTATGTTCAATTTGTTGCAGAATTCCTTTATGTCCTCTGGGAACCGTACATAAGCTGACACCCCCTGATTTTTTACAGTTAAGCAGGCTGGAAACCCCCATCTATATGGGATACTATTTGCCTGCAGATGACTTGTTAATGGCTTCAATGCCCTTTTACGAGCTAGTGTTTCTGGGGCAAGATCTGAAAAAATAAGTATCTCTTTTCCTTTGTATTCCATAGGGACAGAGTTCCTTGTGCTTTGAGAGATACGTTCTTTTTGTTCATAGTCCTGAAATCTTGCGATAACATCCCTTGGTAGATCCCTATGGGCATTATATGTTCTTTGAATTCTGTGTGTCCTTTCAAAACCCATTGGCGCAGTATTTTCCCGTTTTAGAGCTTTATTAAAAATTTCCCGAAGCACCTCTCCTATTTCTAAATCCTTCACTTCTTCAGGTAATCCTCTGACTCGCAGGTTTTTCCTTCTACTGCGATTTTCTTGATCTTCAAGTTTGTACCGGGCATTTCTTATCTCTAACCAATCCATATCTGCTCTTTGCCTTAGTTCTTTTATTGCGCTTTTGTGTTCTTCTAACTGTTCTTCTATTCCTTCAACCCTTTGGAGTACACACTGTATGTCTTTTCTTGTTGCCCCTAGTTCCCCCTTGATTGTTCGTTCTAGACGTGATATCATTCCTATCATGTCCTGCATATCCTGCTTAGTTGGGGGGGCTTGTAGATCTTCCCAGGGTATTTCCAATTGTTGTCTCTCAGGTGTTTTTATCCCTTGTGTTTCTGGTGGTCGGCCCCTAATGATATTATTTTCCCCTGGGGACCTCTCTTCTATTTGATCACTCTCTGGACCCCCCTTTTTTGCCGGTGTCTTTATTCTCATCTCTGCTTTTTAACTGGGGCTGTCAGCCATTTGGTCAGACCCTTCCACCACTAGGTAGGACTTAATTGTGTTTCGACTTGTGCCCTCCCCTTAATTTACCTTAGGTCCCTTTTTCCCCATTTTCTCCTTACTAGAGGACCTTAGTTCCAGCTGGCTCTGTCCTGACCGACCTAGACCCTTTGGTGCCCGTTTGTCGTATAGGAACCAAGAGAATCACTCCCAAGCAATAGTCTCTTATTTTGTTATAGGGTTTCAGAAGATAGCCTATGCCCCTTCAGTCAGCCTTTAGCCTCTTTATCTGTGTTTACTCCTTGATCCTGCTGTTAATTATAAGCTGCCTGCTAGCAGCCTCACTGCCATCGATAACCACCCATTTATATAATTAACAGCTGAGGTTAAATCCTACTCAACACGTGTCACAGAGTACTTCAAATAATTTCACAGTTATTTCACAGATACTTCACAGTGATAGTTCATACATTGATGTTTACATTCAGTCAGCCATGAATCAGCAGTATAAAAAAAAAATAGGAGAGCAAGCGGTTAAATGTGATTAGTCTCTGCTAATACTATAGCATCGCCCTCCAGGTACAAAAAATAGGTGGAGGGAAAAAAACATAAAGCAGGAGAGCAATTTAATGTCCTTCAATGCCTCCCCATGGTCCACTCCCTTTTATATGCACATCTCCCTTCTGCTGGTTCTATCTATTTATTCAGGCTTACTCCCAACTGCAACTGCCACAGTATTAAACATCATTCCCCCAAAATCTTAAAGGGATGGGTAAACAGAGCTCCCAATCTTCTTACCCGTCTTCTGTTATAGTCACTGGCCCTTCATATCGTTCTTTCCTTCACTGTCCTTCCGAGTGAGCAGTCCTTCAGGCTGTAGATGCTACAGGCTTGTAGTGGTGGCCTCCTCCACTTTCGCCTGTTTCCCAAGGCATCTGCTGCGTCTGCTGCTTCGATGTGTAGCGCGGGGTCACGTGGGGACCTCCTTCACCCCCTCCAACGGGCTCGGCATCAGTCGGCAACAATCGGATCACGGGTCCCCGCCGGCATCGTAACACTCACTGCTCCCCGCTCACTGCTCGCAGTCCGTTACTGGATCACAGGGTCCTCTTCACCCCTTCCTAGATGTCTGCTGTCTCGGTGTCCACCGCATCGTCCCGTGGAGTCCTCCTACTCCTTCTCCTGCAGGCACGTCAGGTACTGCAATGATCAAGCCACTGCTACACACCGCTGCTCACTGCTCCCGGCTCTGCACTCTGCTCACGGCTCGCGGTTCGCGGCTCTGCAAGCCTACGCCTCCTCTGTGAACTATGCCTCCAGGCGGTGCGACCCCCCCGGTTGGACAGCATCGGTTCCGGTCGCGCTCAGGTAGCTTTAGGCTTTAGGCATTCGGATTAGGAGACCTTTAGGTTAGATTAGGAAGTGTCTGCTGATTTCAGCTTAGTTGCTAGTCTATCTTACGGATTGCCTGGAGGAGATCATGGAGCTTGCTGCCACGCTCAGCCCTACGGCACCATGTTACTGCTAGCTCCTCATTTAGTGTACCTTTTAAGCACTTTAGTAACAACTTCAAATTGTTAGAGGTGTCTTGTGGAGAATTAATAAACAGATTCCCATATCCCTTATATGTTGATACTATACCACCTATTAAAGCTATCAGTGCCAAAAGAGCTTCTGAAAGCAGCCTTGCAACACAGAACCTTGGCTGTCAAATTTGCATCAGGTTCCACCAGCTAAACTCATGAACTTTTATTAATATTAAGGAAGTAATCTGGGATGTACAAGGAGCAATCTCTGTCCTTAACCAATAAAACAATTTAAATAGTCCTTTTCTCCTTACTACAGCCAGTCCCTGGGTTACAAACAAGATAAGGTGCGTAGGTTTGTTCTTAAGTTTAATTTGTATGTAAGTTGGAACAGGTAAATTTTTAAGTGTAACTCCAACCAAAATAATATTGTTTATGTTTTTTGGATAGCATAGGGAAGGGTTAACACCCTTGTGATGTTTGTTTTGCTGTCTGTGCCCCTGTTCAGAAGATTTCACCTTACTTTGATGACAGATTGAGTAATAGCATGGAATGTCAAGCTGCAGCTACCAAAGCCAGCAGAATGTTAGCATGCATAAAAAAAGGGATATACTCCAGGGATAAAACTATAACTCTGCCAGTTTATAAACTCCGGTTAGGCCACATCTGGAGTAATCTGTTCCAGTTCTGGTCACCGGTCCTCAAAAGGGATGTGATGGAGCTGGAGAGAGTCCACGGAAGGGCAACAAAATAAATAAGAGGACCTCAATTACGAGGACCGGCTGCAAACACTAAATTTATTCTTGCTGGAGAAGCAACGCTTGAGGTGGGACATGATAGCAATCTACAAATACCTCAATGTCTTAGAGGGTTAGAGGTCCAGTCTGGTGAATTATACAACTAGATCAGTAGAGAGGCCAAGACTGGAAGAATAAACATAGCTGTGTTCGAAAAGCCAAGAGGATGAACACCCTTGCATGGGCAGACCTCTGCCTTGTGTTGCAGTTTGTATGAATAGAAGTGGGCAAAAAAAAAAAACACATATTGCTGAGTTGACGAAATTCTCGTAAAAACTCTAAATTTTAAGCTAAATCTCACAATATGTAAAACACACATAATCTTAATGACTGCCATCATTGTAGAATTTGTTTTCACTTTCTGTTGAGCCTCTGCGCATCAAGAATGACTTGATCTAATAAAGAAAAGAAAATCTTGATCAAATAACTAAAATTATTTAAATGTAAAGACACATTCACATTCGATCAATACGACCTGTCAAAACATGAAATGTTTGCACTGATTACTTTATCTAAAGCTTTTTTGATGTCCTTATTCCTCAGGCTATATATAATAGGGTTCATCAAAGGTGTCCCCACGGTGTACAACAGGGATAGGGTTTTAGCTAGGTGCGATGATTGTCCACTGGTGGTTGGCAGAGTATAGACAGTGAAAAGAGTTCCGTAAAATATGAAGACCACAGTTAGATGAGAAATGCAGGTAGAGAAGACCTTCTTCCTATCTATGTTGGATGGAATTCTTGCTATGGTAATAATAATGTAAATATAGGATGCTAAAATAATTAATCAAGGAATGATTATCACAGGGACACTTAATAAGACAACTTCTATCTGAACAATGTAGGTATCTGTACAGGAAAGTGTAAGTAGTGGAGCAAGATCGCAGAAAAAATGGTCAATAATATTTGAACTACAAAACTGTAAATTAGACACAGTTAAAATGTCAATCAGTATAAGAGAAAAACTTAATATCCAAGACATAGCTGCTAACTTTAGGCTGAAATCAATTTTCATTATAGAACCATAATGCAATGGGTCACAGATGGCCAAATAGCGGTCGTAGGACATGACCATGAGAAGAAAACACTCTGCTGTTTCTGAAGCACTGAAAAAATACAACTGAGTAATGCAACCCATAAATGTGATTATCCCATGTGTATTCACTAAAGCGTGAAGCATATTGGGCACAATGTCCGTTGTTAACAAGATATCATTCATAGAGAGTTGGGAGAGGAAAATGTACATGGGACTTTGAAGGTTCTTGCAGTAGAACACCAACACAATGATCAGAAGGTTTCCACAGATTGTAAGGCAGTAGATCACAAGAAGGAGGAAGAAGAGAACAATTGTAATGCTTTTGGTGTTCTGAAATCCCAGGAGGATAAATTCTGTTACTAAGGTTATGTTGGCCTCCTACATTGATTACAGAAAAGTAGAATAAATTATTCAACGTATCAACTTATATAAAAAAAATTCAAATTATATTTAATAACCACACCTAACAGAAACATTACATTATGTTAGGCTCATTATGTTTCTCCTCATCTAACTCCACCTAAAACCAAAAACAAAACCAAAAATGTAATATGTTGCAGCTTTGCAGCCCTTATGCCTGCAAAGCTGCAACATGAGCGGAATTTCCGTCGGAAAAAAGTTGGATGGTTATTTAGACGGAATTCCGCTCAAGCTTGACTTGCATACACACGGTCACACAAAAGTTCTCTGAACTTTCAAACGTTAAGAACGCTGTGACGTACAACACTACGACGAGGTGAGAAAAAGAGGTTCACCGCTTTCGAGCATGCGTCAAATTGTTCCCGAGCATGCGTGTTTTTTTCCCCATCGGAATTGCATACAGACGATCGGACTTTCCGATAGGAACTTTTTCCGTTGGAAAAATAGAGAACCTGCTCTCAATCATTTGCTGGCGGAAATTCCGACAGAAAAAGTCTGATGGAGCATACACACGGTCGGAATTTCAGACCAAAAGCTCACATCAGACTTTTGCTGGCGGAAATTCCGATTGTGTGTATGGGGCATTACATGTGTTGGCGGTATAATTTATTTTTTTCAGGGTTTTTTCATTTGTTTATACTTTGCAATCCTGACAGTAACACACTTTATGGTTGATTTACTAAAACCTGGGGAGTGCAAAATCTGGTGCAGCTCTGCATTTTTATTGTCAAAGCTTAAATGAGCAAGCTAAAGTTAAAAGCTGATTTGGCAACCATGCACAGCTTCACCAGATGTTGCACTCTCCAGTCTTAGTAATTGGCTTGTTTCTAAACAATGTAATGTGATCACTTCAATGTCATGGTGATCAATCATGGTGATTGATTCTTGATCTGTTAGACACAGCACTATAAGCTCTAAGTGAGAACAATTTAAGGAAACCTTTTATAGATTATGGTTGGAAAGGAGTTAAAGTATACCTAAAGTCCTGAGGGATTATAACCTCTGTCAGTTTGTATTGCTATCTGTGCCCTTGCTAGGGAGATTCACCCTCTGTGTGTGTCCTGATTACCGTTATTATTGAAAGTGAAAGAAGATTCCAAGTTTTGGGTTGACACCACAGTAATAGAGGGAAAATCCTTCAATAGGGACAATAGTTCTGGTGACTTTTGTACCACCTCGGGATTCCCTCACATGGAAGGGAGTATCTCTCACTTTCTGTTTTGGCTATAGGATAGGCATCGAAGGAAAATCTCCTCAATGGAACACAAATGGCAAAAAAAAACTGACCGGGGTTATAACTCTTCCTTACTCTATCCAAAAAGATGCCTTTAGTTACACTTTAATCTCTTCCCACCCAGTGAATTGTAAAATGTCAATTACATGTCAATTGTTCACAATGCCTTTCATTCATAGACATTCATTGTGTACTACTATAATCTCTGCGATTGGTCGCAGTGATCACATGGTACAAACAGGGGCAATCACAGCACTCCCGTATCATGTAAAAGATGTGACCAAACACTGCTATCACAATTGTACACAATGACACATGAATGGATATGATTCATAAAAAAATGGATGTTTATAACAGTGATCATCACTGTAATAAACAATCAACAAACCCTAGGGGTCACACAGCGGCATGATCATTCACCTTCTGTGTCCACTGGATACAGTGGAAGACAGATCATTGTACTAGGCTGCCCCTGGTACCATGTGATCAGTGTGACCAGTCACAGCAATCACATGTCACTAGTACACAATGGCTTTCATTCATAGGCATTCATTGTGTACTACTGTAATCTCTTTGATTGGTCACACTAATCACATGGTACAGACATGGGCAATCACAACACTCCTGTATCATGTGATAGTTTTGATCAATCATTGCTATCACAATAATACATAATTACATATGAATGAATGAACGTGTATAATTTTATAAGAAAAAAGAAAAAATCGCGCTAACCCGTGGCATAAGCTCCGTGAGGAGTTTATGAAAATAAGTTCAAATTTGTAATTAATTGTAAAAACAACTATAAAATTAAATTTAAAAATAAATTAAAACACACATCAAACAATAAAGAACTAATGAGTGAAACAAATAAAAAGTGTACTATGATGTAACTTAAACTGTAAAGTCCATAAAGTAGATTTCTTAAATAAAGTCCGTTATAGAGCACCAGTGCTCCGTGTAGAAAATCATATGAAGTGAATGATTGCATCCAAATTTGTGACCTTCCACCACCGAACAACAGAAGTTTCTCCTTACCAGCTACAATTGACCCCCCATGACAGAGGATCAATGAATGCAGAGATTAAGCAGTTCCTCCCACAGGTCAGCACAGCAATTGGGACTCCTAAATCACCAATCCCCGACGATCATCAGTGGGCGCAGGCAGTATGTAAAAGATAGACACACTCCACATAGCGCATTACCGTTTAAAAGGTTTATTCTTTAAAATAAAAGTTGCACTTACATTAATGCAGTTTAAAAACCAGGGGCCCCTGGAAGAAGCAAGTTTTTGTGAAACGGACGTAGGGCGGAGCGACGCACTGATGTCACCTCAAACGCTTCCGAGAAGGACGGGACGGGTGTCTGATGAATGTGCAGCGGCTGGCACACCAGACTGAATGGGCAATTTTTAAACTGCATTAATGTAAGTGCAACTTTTATTTTAAAGAATAAACCTTTTAAACGGTAATGCGCTATGTGGAGTGTGTCTATCTTTTACATACTGCCTGCGCCCACTGATGATCGTCGGGGATTGGTGATTTAAGAGTCCCAATTGCTGTGCTGACCTGTGGGAGGAACTGCTTAATCTCTGCATTCATTGATCCTCTGTCATGGGGGGTCAATTGTAGCTGGTAAGGAGAAACTTCTGTTGTTCGGTGGTGGAAGGTCACAAATTTGGATGCAATCATTCACTTCATATGATTTTCTACACGGAGCACTGGTGCTTTATAACAGACTTTATTTAAGAAATCTACTTTATGGACTTTATAGTTTAAGTTACATCATAGTACACTTTTTATTTGTTTCACTCATTAGTTCTTTATTGTTTGATGTGTGTTTTAATTTATTTTTAAATTAAATTTTATAGTTGTTTTTACAATTAATTACAAATTTGAACTTATTTTCATAAACTCCTCACGGAGCTTATGCCACGGGTTAGCGCGATTTTTTCTTTTTTCTTATTTTGCTATTATGTATGGTGGTCTACATCTTAATCGCAACTCCCATTGAGTCACCAGTGAGTACACTCGGTGTCTCTTTTCTACTAATATATTTAGCGCAGTTTCTACTCTTTTTTCCGTGTATAATTTTATAACAGTTATCATCACTGTAAAAAGCAATCAGCTTGCTTACTGTTGTGATCTGTGATTGGCTAAAAGCAATCACATGGTACCTGGATATTGGTACCATGTGATGAGCTTAGTCAATCACAGATCACAACCATAAGCAAGCTGTTCATGAATGTTTAACACATTCATGACAGCTAAAACTATTGTGTATACAGTGATCATCACTGTATAAGCATCAACAGTGTAAAAAAATAATTCTGATCACTATGGTGACATTTTACTTTACATACTATCACCAGTCAGTGACAAGCCACACTCCAGCCCAGCTAACTTGGCATCTGTTAGCACACATAGTGGGTCTCCCTGCAGCCAGCAATCCTTCCCTAATACCCCTCAATCTGCAAGTCCAGCTAAAGCCAAACTCCGGATGAATGGCTCTGGATGCAGCCCCACAGCTAGCCCCTGCAATGAATCTGGGGAGGACACTAGAGAGCTGCCTGATAGCATTGAAACATTCCCAACGAATGATAAGCCTGTTATGAACACTGTATTGAAGGACATGTTATTGTCCCTAAGGAGCTCAATCCAAACTGACATGATGTCCTGCATGCAAAAGTTCAATAAGGAGATACAGGCAGTAGAATCAAGAGTGGGACATATTGAAAGTAAGATGGGGGAGTTTGCAGATACGATAAACAATCTGGTAGATGTTCATGATAAAAAGGAGGAGGTAATAGAAGGGCTCAGATCCAAAATGGCTGACATGGAGGACAGAAGCAGGAGGAACAATTTAAAAATTAGATGGATCCCAGAGTCTATCCAGTAAGAAGACCTGTGTGATTACACTACAATCTGTTTAAAGAAATCCTCCCTGAGCTCAGGAATCTTGATGTGACCATAGACAGGATTCATCGCCTGCCCAAACCTGCATACCTCCCTGACCAGGTCCCAAGGGACGTAATACTACGGTTGTATTTCTACCATGTAAAAGAAAAATTGATGTCTGCAATGCGCTCCAATGACCATGTCCCCTCACAACATCAAAATCTGCATTTGTTTTGCAGACTTATCGCAGTATACCCTCCAAAAAAGAAGGAGCCTCACTACAATCACCAAAGCCCTCAGGAATCATAAGATCAACTATAGATTGAGCTTTCCCACGAAAATAACAATCACCAAAGAGGTACATACCTTCAATATAGACTCTTTGGAAAAAGGTCTATCCCTACTTAAGGAATTGCAGATACTTCCAGAGCCTGACAGCAGACCTTACTCTCCTAGGAGTATTCCTTATGCAGATCCTGAATGGCAAAAGGTTGCGGCAAAGAATGCTAAAAAACATTGATCGTCTGGAAAGTAAATTTTTTTTATCTTCAGTTCTATGGGTAGAGTAGCCTCTCTCGGCCCTCAAAGTCATCCCTCTGATTACACCTGAGCAGCAAGATGCTGCATTCGGTTACAAAGTGCCCATGCTTGGTTCAAAGTGTTCATTTAAAAAACTTACGAATTTTGTTCGCAGTTCAAGTTCTTATGTTCATATTCAGTTTTGTTTTTTCTTTTGTTATATCTTCTCAACACATTTAGACCTCACAGATTCCTTTTCAGCTTTCGGATGAAACCACTATCGTCCACCCCAGGACAACATCTTTAAAGAGACCCCACGAGCATAACAAGGATGACAGCAGCACTGGAACAACACCTGCGCTTCATAATGTGAGAACAATATACTTTTGGTCTGCACTATCAGTTAAACACACATCCTATACCGGTTTTGACCACATTAAGGAGCTCTCTACCTGCAAAAAGACATATATGTACACAGAATGTCAAACAACTAAATTTTTGTTATCAACATGGGGGTGACGTTCCTTTCCATAAATGCCTTAATCATCCTGTCAAGCGCAAATCATTATGGAAAGAAGCATAGCAATTCAAAAGTGATGTCCTTTGCGTCCAGGAAACACACTTTAGCAGCTTAGCCCCACCAAAATGCACAAACAAACAATTTCCCCATGTTTTTACTGCAAATACGGACTCAAAAAAAGAGGGGTTCTGACTGCTATAAAGCCCTGTAGGGGCGGTAATCCCGTTGGAAAAAAAACACGTTGATTTTCTCGACGAGATTCCTGTCTAGCTTGACGGGATTCTGCCAAACTTGTCTTGCGTACAGACTGACATTCAAAATCTCGTTGTTCTAAAGCGTGGTGACGTACAACACGTACGACAGCACTATAAAGGGGAAGTTCCATTCCAATGGCGCCACCCTTTGGGCTTGCTTTTGCTGATCTCGTGTTAGTAAAAGTTTGGTGAGAGATGATTTGCGCTTTTCAGCCTTGTGCTTTTCAGTCCGTTACAGCGTGATGAATGTAATAGCTCCATTACGAACGCTAGTTTTTCCAGAAGGAGCACTCCCATCTCATACTTGTTTATGAGCATGCGCATTTTTTTCCCCTCGGACAAGCATACACACGGCCGGTTTTCACAATGAGAAATAGTCAGACGGGAATCACAACGAGAAAAATACAGAGCAGGTTCTCTATTTTTCTCGTCGAGATTCCTGGCCGTTTTCACGACGGGAAACCATACACAGGAACGGTTTTCACTGCAAAAAGCTCTCACAGCAGTTTTCTTGCCGAGAAAACCAGTCGTGTGTACGAGGCTTGAGGGACACTGTTTCATTCCAACTTCATGAAGTACTTACGGATCCCCAAGGTCGGTACATAATACTGATTTGTGACATTAACTCCTCACCGTATACTATTGTAAACCTATATGCTCCAAACTCTAACCAGATATGCTTTATCAACAAAATTTGGGGGGAAATTTGGATTTACCAAGAAGGAGGCTCTGGTGGTTTGTGGGGATGTTAACATAATCCCGGACTCACAACTTGGCTCCACCTCCACTCCCATCAGAACTACCCAAACGCTCCAAAGCACCATACATCAGCAAAAATTATTTGAAGCTTGGAGATGCCTTCATGCAGGGGAAAAAGACTTCACTTTTTTATCTTCACCGCATAAGACATATTCTCGCATAGATCTCTTCCTGGTAGACCAGTGGACCCTCTCCAGATCAGAATCGGCATCCATTAATGACATTACGTGGTCGGACCATGCATCTGTAGTACTGACATTAAGTGACTAATTTTCCTCGAACCCTGTTCCAATTTGGAGAGTTAACCCACTTCTTTTACAGGAAAAAGTCACTAAAAATATATTGGAACAACACCTGTTGCACTATTTTAAAGAGAACTAAAATTCAGTAGATGATGGATTTACACTTTGGAATGCCCATAAAGCTTTCATGAGAGGTATCTTTTTTAAGCTGGGGGCAAGGAGAAAGAGGCAGCACCAACAGCAATTACAGGATCTCACAAACAAAATTCAAAACCTAAAAACCATAATTAAACAAAACCCAACACCCTGAATCTCTAAACAACTTTCCCAACTTCGCTATGACCTTTGATTACTTCTCTTGAGTAATTTTAAAAAGTCTGCTAGATGATCAAACATGAACTATTATGTTAGTGGTAACAGAGCTGGGAAACTCCTAACTCAACGCCTTCGGGGCTGCAGGTACAAATCCAAAATACCATACATATCACACCCGCTCACCAAAGACAAACATTATCACCCACAAAACATAGCTGATACTTTTAGCCACTATTATGATTCTCTTTATAACCTGGCAGATAATCTGCATACCATACAACCAACCCCTGAAGCCATAAATAACTTTCTGAAGAAAGTGTCTCTTCCCCAACTAACCCCTGCACAACTATAACACCTTAATTCTCCCTTTACAATCCAAGAGGTGTCTCAAGCCATTGACACATTACCTCTAAACAAGTCCCCGGGCCCCAATGGTTATATAGGAGAATACTACAAAACATTCAAGTGCATTCTTTCACCCCACCTAACCACTATATTCAACGCTGCAGCTGCCTGCTCCTCCTTCCCATCAGAAATGTTGAAAGCGCTTATAATCACCCTGCCTAAACCAGGGAAGGAACCATCTATGCCACAGAATTTCAGGCGGATTTCACTGTTTAATAATGATTTGAAACTGTATGCCAATATGATTGCATTAAGGTCGATAGACATACTTCCACAGCTTACACATACGGATCAATCCGGATTTACTAAAAGGCGTCAAACTACCGACGCCACTAGGCGCCTAATTAATATAGTCCACCACGCAAATCTAAAGGGAACGCCTTCTCTGCTCCTAGCTTTGGATGCAGAAAAGGCGTTAGATCGGGTACACTGGGGATATCTCGTCAGTGTGTTAGAGAATTTTGGATTTAATGGTAATATATTTTCTGCAATTATGGCCTTATATTCCAAACCGTCAGCCCAGGTTTATACCTCAGGGGTTCTTTCTTCTCCATTTAACATTACAAATGGAACTCGCCAGGGATGTCCGCTCTCACCGTTAATATTTAATCTACTCATGGAACCTCTGGCGAGTTAAATACGCAGTCACCCTCTGATCACAGGATTTAGGTTTGGTAACTCAGTACACACCATTAGCTTGTTTACCTGACGGTGTTATACTCATAGTCACAGATGTAGAGACTTCATTGGATTTAATACATCAATCACTTAAATTGTTTAATGGTATATCTTACTATAAAGTAAACGATACTAAGTCATATATCCTAGGTATTAATATACCTCCTAAAACTAGGCGCAGGATGGAACAGATATATCCATACACCTGAAACACCACAGGGATAAAGTACCTTGGCATCACCTTAACACCCAAGACGGCTGACTTATTTAAAGCAAACTACTCCACATTTCTAGACAAACTTCACTCCTAACTCCAAGATTTAGCAAAAACTGAATTATCCTGGTCCGGCAGGTTGGCAGCCTTTAAAATGGTAATACTCCCACAATTTCTATATCTATTTAGGACTATCCCAATTCCAGTACCTAACACCTTCTTTATTAAAGCCCAATCCATGGTCAACATCAGGGATGAGCCGAACACCCCCCCTGTTCGGTTCGCACCAGAACCTGCGAACAGACAGAATGTTCGCGTGAACTTTAGAACCCTATTAAATACAATGGACTCGAACGTTCGAAATCTAAAGTGCTAATTATAAAGGCTTATATGCAAGTTATTGTCCTAAAAAGTGTTTGGGGACCCGAGTCCTGCCCCAGGGGACATGTATCAATGCAAATAAAAGTTAAAAAAATAGACGTTTTTACGGGAGCGGCGATTTTAATAATGCTTAAAATGAAAAAATAAAAGTGAAATTTTCCTTTAAATTTCGTACCTGGGGGGTATGTATGATATGCATGTAAAGTCGTGCATGTTTCCCGTGCTTAGAACTGTCCCTGCACAAAGTGTCATTTTTGAAGGAAAAAAAGTTATTTAAAACTCACTCGCAGCTATTAATGAATTGTCGGCTTTTATCAATACATAGAAAAGTCATTAATAAAAAAATAAAAAAAGCGGGGGTTCCCCCAAATTCAATTACCAGGCCCTTCAGGTCTGGAATGGATATTAAGGGGAACCCCGCCGCAAATTTTAAAAAAATGGCGTGCGGTTCCCCCTAAATATAAATACCAGGCCCTTCAGATCTGGCATGGATTTTAAGGGGAACTCCACCCCAAATTTAAAAAAAATGGCGTGGAGTCCCCCCAAAAATCCATACCAGACCCTTATCCGAGCACGCAACCTGGCCGGCCGCAGGAAAAGAGGGGGGGACGAGAAAGCGCCCCCCCTCCTCCTGAACCGTACCAGGCCACATACCCTCAACATGGGGAGGATGTCCCCATGTTGATGGGGACAAGGGCCTCATCCCCACAACCCTTGCCCGGTGGTTGTGGGGGTCTGCGGGCAGGGGGCTTATCGGAATCTGGAAGACCCCTTTAAGAAAGGGGACCCCCAGATCCCAGCCCCCCTATGTGAATTGGTAAGGGGTACATTGTACCCCTACCATTTCACAAAGAAAGTGTAAAAAAATGTAAATAAAAACACACAAACACCTTGGAAAAGTCCTTTATTAAAAAATAAAAAATAAATAAAAAAAAAAACATTCCAGCTATGAAATCCAGTGTCCCGCAGCGATCCTGATGTCCAGCGCTGTCCGTCATTGGTTGAGCCTGAGCGTACCTGATGGGGAACTTCCTCCGCAGTTTTTTAAATGTATAGACCCGCCCCTTCTAAAGTTCCCCATCAGGTCCGCTAAGCGGACCAGATGCGGAACGTGAGAAGGGGCGGGTCTATTCATGTATTACACAGTGAAGGAAGTTCCCCATCAGGTCCGCTCTACGAGGGGGCGGACCTGATGGGAACTTCCTTCACTGTGTAATACATGAATAGACCCGCCCCTTCTAAAGTTCCCCATCAGCTCCGCTAAGCGGACCAGATGCGGAACATGAGAAGGGGCGGGTCTATTCATGTATTACACAGTGAAGGAAGTTCCCATCAGGTCCGCCCCCTCGTAGAGCGGACCTGATGGGGAACTTCCTTCACTGTGTAATACATGAATAGACCCGCCCCTTCTCACGTTCCGCATCTGGTCCGCTTAGTGGACCTGATGGGGAACTTTAGAAGGGGCGGGTCTATACATTTAAAACACTGCGGTGGAAGTTCCCCATCAGGTCCACTCAGGCTCAACCAATGACGGACAGCGCTGGACATCGGGATCGCCGTGGGACACTGGATTTCATCGCTGGAATGTTTTTTTTTTTTTTTTAATAAAGGACTTTTCCAAGGTGTTTGTGTGTTTTTATTTACATTTTTTTACACTTTCTTCGTGAAATGGTAGGGGTACAATGTACCCCTTACCAATTCACATATGGGGGGGCCGGGATCTGGGGGTCCCCTTTGTTAAAGGGGTCCTCCAGATTCCGATAAGCCCCCTGCCCGCAGACCCCACAACCACCAGGCAAGGGTTGTGGGGATGAGGCCCTTGTCCCCATTAACATGGGGACATCCTCCCCATGTTGAGGGCATGTGGCCTGGTACGGTTCAGGAGGGGGGGCTCTCTCGTCCCCCCCTCTTTTCCTGCGACCGGCCAGGTTGCGTGCTCGGATAAGTGTCTGGTATAGATTTTTGGGGGGACTCCACGCCATTTTTTTTTTAATTTGGGGTGGAGTTCCCCTTAAAATCCATGCCAGATCTGAAGGGCCTGGTATGGATATTTAGGGGGAACCGCACGCCATTTTTTTTAAATTTGCGGCGGGGTTCCCCTTAATATCCATTCCAGACCTGAAGGGCCTGGTAATTGAATTTGGGGGAACCCCCACGCTTTTTTTTTTATTTTTTATCAATGACTTTTCTATGTATTGATAAAAGCCGACAATTCATTAATAGCCGCGAGTGAGTTTTAAATGACTTTTTTTCCTTCAAAAATGACATTTTGTGCAGGGACAGTTCTAAGCACGGGAAACATGCGCGAAATTTAAAGGAATATTTCACTTTTATTGTTTCACTTTAAGCATTATTAAAATCTCTTCCCCCAAAAAAAACGGCCGTTTTTAAAACTTTTTTTTGCATTGATACATGTCCCCTGGGGCAGGACCCGGGTCCCCAAACACTTTTTAGGACAATAACTTGCATATAAGCCTTTATAATTAGTACTTTAGATTTCTCCCATAGACTTTTCGAATTTGCCGTGAACACCCCAAATTGTTCGCTGTTCGGCGAACGGGCGAACAGGCAATGTTCGAGTCGAACATGAGTTTGGCTCGAACTCGAAGCTCATCCCTAGTCAACATATATCTCTGTCAGGGAAGGAGAACAAGGTGTGGAATCTCCAAGTTGACCACCACTAGGAAGGCGGCGGGAGTTGGTTTAGTATTACTTAAAGATTATTACAATGCTTCAATACTAGCACAAATTAAAGCATGGTTTCCTCAAAGTCCCAACACTAGATGGAAAGAACTGGAAAATATACAAATCAAGGGGGGTGACCTTTACCACTTTCTTCTTGCTAGCCCGCAACACATCCTTCAACACTTGTCACTCTCTCCCACTATAGAAAGATCGCTACACATATCGTTGGCACTACTGACCACTCCCAATCAAAACTTGACTACCACACACATTATACCGGATTTAAATATCTCAAGCTGGGTAGAAAAGGGGATACATAGAATTGAAGACATAATGATTGGTCCGATTGGTCCGACTTCTAAAACCTTCAGGTCCATACAAATAGAATACAATCTGGCTGACTCAGAATACTACACATACCATAGGATTGCACATTTACTACACTCCAAATTGCAAACGAAAATATATATACCATGGCAAGTACTCCAATACTACACCAACCCCACCACCAAGATTAAAGGCATCTCATTGTTCTATAATCTACTAAATAACAAGGACACACTATCCAAATCGTACCATATGATTGCATGGGAGAGAGACGTAGACTTCTCTTACTCCCTAGATCAGTGGAGAAGGTCGCTAAGTATCACATATGCTGCAACAAAAAGCGCATACCTGTGGCAATTATCACAGAAAATCCTCTTTAGATGGTATCTGACACCATACAGGATAGACAAATTCTCCCCACAATGTTCTAACACCTGTTGGAGGAAATGTGGTGCTGTGGGAACATCGTACCACATACTTTGGTCTTGCTCTGAAAGGGAGTGTATAATTTAATCGCACAGGTATTACATATTAGATTACACATGTCACCGGGAAATGCACTCTTATCCTTGGACATAGACTTAGCTCCACCAGAGGCCAGAACCATAGCCGTACACATTCTTTTAAGTGCGAGATTGACAATAATGCGCCATTGGAAGTACCACCTGACTCCGTCACTTCAAGAAGTGATTACTACAACTAACACTCATGCAGCGTACGAGATGCTATATGCCTTAACCCAAAACAATCAATGTAAAGCCAACAAAATTTGGGAGAAGTGGGAGAAGTGGGTGGATTGGTACAATATGAAACATAACAGCAAAA
This sequence comes from Rana muscosa, assembly GCA_029206835.1. NCBI lineage: Eukaryota > Metazoa > Chordata > Amphibia > Anura > Ranidae > Rana > Rana muscosa. Next base: position 358,907,444 of record CM055118.1, on the reverse strand, counting down.
GAACGCACTAAAGCGCCATAATGTATTACCCAAAGAGAGACAATAGTTTGACTGTGTTTATTCTTATTCTTAGTTGTTTATTCTTATTTGGTTTTTTTTTCAATACTAATCTATTCTTAATACTTAGACTGACACTATGGTATCTGGTTGTAAGAGGAGCAATAACCCTCAAGGGGGGTTATAGGGTGCGGCTCTACCCCCCGGGCACAGTGTGCTCCCAATTGGGGTGCCCGGGTGGAGTAGCGGTGTTCCCCGCCCTTTGTTTAATAAGTTCTATATTTTATATTACTAATACTACATGGGTTTATCTGTATGTTATATATAGTTTTTGACACTGAATAATCCTCAAATCTATATCTCATTTTGATGTAATCCAAGTCTAAGTGACTTTCTTTTCTCTCTGATATATGTTATCCATGTATGACTTGATATAACTTTAATAAAAATATATTGATTTAAAAAAAAAAAAACGCATGATGCCTCTTAATAAATACCTTGAACTGTCTACTTTCCAAAAAGTGGTTAATTTGGGGGGTATTTGTACTGTCCTGACATTTTAGGGCACACAATGAGGCCGTCAGTACATCAGGATTGATCAAATTTCAAATATATACTGTATACCATAGCTTGTAGACTCAATAACTTTCACACAGACTAAATAATATACACTGATTTGGATTATTTTGACCAAATAAGTGTAGCAGAATACATTTTGGCCTAAATTTATTAAGAAATATAATTTATTTGCAAAATTTTATAACAGAAACAAAAAAAAGCATTTTCTGTTTCTCAAAATGATAAATATTTCACTTGGGTACAGTGTTGCATTACTGTGTAATTGGCGTTCAAAGTGAAAAATAGACATCACTATTTCAATCTAATGCCGCGTACACACGACCGTTATTCATGTGATGCAAAAAAAAAAAACTTTTCTCATCATGATTCCTCTCAAGCCTGCCTTGCATACACACGTTCATGGAAAAAAACACTTGCGCAAAGCGCGGTGATGTACAACGCGTACGACGGCACTATAAAGAGGAAGTACCATTCGAATGGCGCCACCCTTTGGGCTTCATTTGCTGATCCTCGTGATAATAAAGTTTGGTGAGAGACGATTCACGCTTTTCAGCCTTTGGGCTTTTCAGTCCGTTACAGAGTGACAAATGTGCTATCTCCATTACGAACACTAGTTTTACCAGAACGAGCTCTTCCGTCTCATACTTGATTCTGAGCATGCGTGTTTTTTTCCCCTCATAAAAGCATACACACGACCGTTTTTCACGACGTTAAAAAGAACGAAAAACGACGAGAAAAAATAGTGCAGGTTCTAATTTTTTTCGGGCAGTTTTCTCGTCGAGAAAACTGCTAAGGAGCATGCACACGACCGTTTTTTACGACCAATCTAAAAAATGTCAGTTTTCTCATCATGAAAAACGGTCGTGTGTACGCGGCATAACACTATATACCGGTAAATCTTCCTGCATTTTTCAAAACCACCATAAATTTCTAGCAATGGAGATTATTTTGAAGAGTACTGTGAATTTATCAATACCAACTATAAAAAACATTTAAATAAATGTATAAATAATTTATTCACAACAGAAATGTCCATAGTGTTCCTCTCTGTTTTCCCAGTGTGGACAGCCAGAGCCTTTGGTGTTAGATGTTTTCCTTACACCCATTAAGAAAGTGTGGGATCTTTTTCAATTTCGTCTATACAAATAATACAAAGTATTAAACAAATAATACAAAAAGAAAAAAAAAATATTGCAAACGTTTAAAAATGCTTAGATTAAAAAAGAAGCCAAGTTACAATTTATATTTTCTCATATTGCATAAAATATAAAAATTATAATTAGTTCCCAAACTTGATACACTATGTCTACAAAATGCCCCCAACTGCTCCTCAAACTTCCACTATTGGAAGACAAGACCGCATCACAATTGTCAAAGCAAGCCTTTCAGAGAAATATTAACTGTACCTCTAGATATTTTTTTTTCTTTTTGGACACCAGAAACCTCCTCTTCTTCCAAAGCCTCCTCATCACCACCACACACAGAGGCATGTGTATCAAAACAAGCACCGACAGCTGGAACTCACAGGGATTGTTCCATGGGTCAACATGAAGGTGGACTGATTAGTAGCACACCATCAAAATATCACATTTACCCTCGTCCTGCTCTGACTGCTAAGATGGACAAGCCATGTATTCAGCAATGAGAAGAGCTGTTTATAATGAATACGTTGGTTGCCACTGTTGCAGGAGCTGGTGCTCTTTTTCCTATGTTTGCAGTTTCGCTGTAAAATTGGAGATACTTTAGGCTAATCCATAGTAGTTACATTTTATGTAAAGATGGCAAGAATTTACAAAGGAATTGGATGCAGCAGAGGCTACCAAAATAAAAATCTTGCATTATTTAGTTATCTTAAAGTGACATTAAATGTTCAATAAAAAAAATAACAAACATGTTATACTTACCTGCTCTGTGCAGTGGTTTTGCACAGAGCAGCCCCTCCTCTTTTTGGATCCCCCACTCCTGGCTCCTCTTCTTCAGCTAGTGCCCCCAAAAGCAAACCACTTGCTCTGGGGGCACCGGTGCGTGCTCGCTTCCTAGCCCGGCTCTATGCGCCCATAAGACACATAGAGTCACAGATCGACCCCGCCCCCAGCTCTCTCCTCATTGGCTCACTGGCTGTGGTTGACAGTAGCAGGAGCCAAAGGCTCCCATTGCTGTCTCAGTCATTGAGGAATGAGAGACATGGGCAAAGCTCAGCACTCGTGAACATTGCTGGTTTGAGAGGGAGCTCAGGTGAGCTCAGGTGAGTATTGGGAGGGGTGGAGGGGAGAGGGGGCTGCCCCAGAAGGTTTTTTTTTATCTTCATACATAGAATGCACTAAGGTAAAAAATCTTGAGCCTCTAAAATCAATTTAAACAGGGCTAGTGATTAAATACAATAAATGGATGTACCCGTCTGTCATATACAGCTACTTTGCCCCATTTTGCACTATTAAATATCTTTGTTGTTTTAACTAGATATTTGTATCATTTGTATGCCTTACCTTGTAATGATGAGCTCACATATTGTGGCCACAGTTTATAATATTATGGCTTATTGATTCCTTTATCTCCATCCATTAATCCACCTAATTTATCCCTATTCACCAGCAGGACAAGCAACTTCTTTTTCAGGGTTACCATTTCTCTGTACTGCCATGCAAACACATGCTTACTTTATAAAACAAGCAAATCTAGCACATCTCTTCCAGCATGGTAATCTCTGTTAATTGTGTTTACCCTCACCGGAACTTGATTGAGAGACCCAGGGGTTTTTGGATAAGTAGTTTCTTCACAGGAAGTGTCCGTTCTCACACTACAGACAGAGGCCATGCATTAACCTTTACAGTACCATGCCACATGCTTTATCTAATGTGTTCCCGCGAGGGGCTCCATGACTATGTAAAAAATTTATGGGGGAGAGTGGGCACCCCTGCCGTGTTCCTTTTGTGATAGGAAAGGGGGGTGACATGAATCCCGAGGTCCACTTTAGTAGTTGGCTGTGAGTACAGCGTAGTTATGGCTGAGAGTATGCGGCGTGAGAATCCAAATTTAGAGAGTACCGCTCGCATGTATGATCAGTGTACCTGGTCAAAGGCTTTATTTGCATCAAGTGAAAGGAGTATAGAGGGAGTTTTATGGTGTTCAGCCCATTGTATTAAATTCATAAAGCGTCTAGTGCCATCTGATGTTTGACGCCCGTATACAAACCCAACTTGATCTGGGTGGACTAGTTTAGGTGTAATACAAGCAAGGCAAAGCACTATAAGTTTGGGGTATATTTTGGTATCTGTGTTCAGCAGAGAAATGGGTTGGAAGTTTGCTGGGTCTTCTGAGGGTTTTCCAGGTTTGGGGATGGTGACAATGAGGGATTCAAGAAATTCAGGAGGGCATACTCCTTTGTTAGCAATGTTGTTTAGAGTGTTGGGGGGGGGGTGAGAAAGTAGGGGAGAGAAGAAAACAAGGATGAAGTTGAGGCAGGAAGGGAAGAGAACAAAATATCTTGTTTACATGGTACGCCTTAAATCTGAGAGGAGAATAACACAAGCTCTAAAATTAGCAAGGCAATAAATAAATCCAGTAAATGAATTGCTAACACAGGGAAAATGCAATCATAAAAAGAAAAGTTCAACTATTTAGAATTCGCCTGAGTGGTAGGTCTCAGATAGTCATTTGTTTGGTGATGGTGCACCAGTCTCCTTGCACATAATTAGGTATGCTGCAGTCAAGGGCACCTTCAACAGGTGGGGGAGCTAAACCCCAGTTGTGGAGTAATTTTAAGCCTTGTTTCACGTAGAGTATGGCAGTGGTTTTGCCCTGGTGGGTGACAGATAGCTTGGTCAGGAAGCCCCATTTATATGGGATGCTGTGTTGTTGGAGGATTTTAGTGATTGGGCTGAACTCTTTACGTTTCTGTGCCATGGCTGCAGAGATGTCGGAGAAGATGGCAAGGTGGTGGTAAGGTTCCAGAAAGGGAGACATATTTCTATTTTCTCTTTGGAGTGGAAAAAATGTATGCAAGTAAGGACATCTATCGGTTTGTCTGCTGCAATATGTGGAGGCTTAAATATCCTGTGGGCCCTGTCGATAAGTAGATCTTGTTCAGACAGGGAGGGCACAAGAACTTTAAAAAGACTTTGCAAATATTGTGTGAATTCCTGAGGGGGGATCGATTCAGGGACACCACAGATTTTTTAATTGTTTCTGCATGAGCGATCTTCAAGATCTGCCAGCTTAGATTGTATGTGTTGGAGCATCAACCAATTCATTATAAGCATTGGTGAAATCTGTAAGTTGTCTCTTCACTTTATCAGTGCGTTCACCTAAAACATCAACTTGTAATTGGATGTGGGAGATTGATCTGGAAAGGTCTTTTTGTATGCCTTTCTGCAGGGTCATGAGCATCTGCTTTAAGGTGTGCTCAGACACTGATTTATCAGTTGTAGGAAGGTCAGCCAGAGAGTCAGCAATCTCCCCATCCTCCTCGTCATTATCATCATCATCCATCTTCCCCCTGTCAGCATAAAAGTGTAGTGACTTTTTTCCTTACCGCGGCCACCTGGCTTGGAGAAGCAAAGGGTGATCAGGCAGCCCTCTAGTTTCTGTATCTGCTGGGAATTGCCATAGGGCTGGAGTGTTCCATGTCAGGAGGTTCAGGCTGTGCAGAGTGTTGTGCGGAAGCGTGTGTTGCTGCCTGTTCTCCTTGCCTGGTGCAATCTTTGGTTCTGTGTGGCTGTGAGCTGCTATAGAATTCAGACAGCTTGCTGGGTTTCGGCGACTTGTTGTTCTGCTTTCGGAACATGTCTGCTGGATCCCTAGGCAGAGCGGAGATGTGCTGGGTGGTTTATGGTGGCTGGATCGGCGTGCAGGCACTGCTGTGTCCCCTGGGTCAGCAGAGAGTGTGACTCAAACGGCCATCTCTGATGGCGGCCAGTCTCCACTTCAGCCACATGCTTTATGTTATGTCAAAGAAACAGAAATTTCTGACCTAAAAATTTGATGATTTATTGTATTGTTGTCCATATAGGACAACAAATTACACTATGAAACTACATGATCAATGCACATCTTATGCATGTCAAAAATACAAGGTGAAGGTAAGAAGGTTTATAATGCTTTTAAAATGTATGTGTGTTGATCTTCATCTAATAATTGTAATTTTAATGGTACCTGAAAATTAACACTTCATGCCCCCCTCTATGACAGGAAAAAGATATAAATGCCAACATGTATGTCGGGTCAGTTCTTACTGTGTCCACCTTTAGGCGATCCTTGAAAACTAATTTATTCAGAGAAGCCTACACGACCTCCACCTAAGAACTGTACTTTGGTTACCTCCATCAGATCATATCCTGCAGCTATTACCTTTTGTACCACCTCTCTCTCCCTTTAGATTGTAAGCTCCATGAGCAGGGCCCTCCTATTCATTCTGTATTGAACTGTATTGGAAATGTCCATCTTCTTATTGTAAAGCGCTGTGTAAACTGTTGGCGCAATTTAAATCCTGTATAATAATAATGTTTCACAATTGTTTTTTTCATAGCTATACTCCAGGCAAATATAAAAATGCAAACTATTATAGCTTTGTATCAATTAATAAATCAGTAAATGTGTTTTTAAAAATACATACAGTGTACTGTATGTACATGAATATGACATAGTATCCGACTCTTGAAGTCCCTGTACAGCAGAGCTTAGACTGGGAGAGGGAGGAGCAGCACAGGGAGGCAACCAGTTGGGCTGCAGTGCAGAGGGCATGACAATAGGAGAAGAGAGCAGAGCAATGAAGAGGTGAGATTCTGCATCACTAAAAATCAAAAGCTGGCCAATGGACAAGACCTAAAAGGGTTAGTTAACAACAACAACAAAGAAAAATTGGATATCCTGCCCTGAGGGACAGGACTGTATTGTGTAAATCTTAGGACTTGTATGTATTTTATTTTTGTTTTCAGTTGTTTTCTTGGAGTTCAGTTTTAATTTAATAGTAGTAAATAAATAGTGCACATAAATAATAATAATAATAATAATAATAATAATACTAATAATAATAATAATAATAATAATAATCATCATCATTATTAAAATTATTATTATTATTATTATTACCAGGGCTTTTTTTCAGCGGAAACGTGGGGGAACGCAGTTTCCCGGCACCTTCAGCACTGAATGTACTATTTGTAATGGCAAGGGGTGCTGGGGTGTGCTGGAGGGTCTATTGATGCTGACTGCTGGGGGATATATTATTGCTGGAGGGGGTCTATTTTTGCCTTTTGGTCTATTGTATCTGGGGAGGTCTGCTGTTGCTGTTAGGGGATCTATTGTTGCTGGATGGTCTTATGTTCCTGGGGGGAGTCAATTGTTACTGGACGGAATCTACTGTTGAGGGAGGGGTTTGATTGTGGCTGCTGGGAGATCTGTTGTTGCTGCTGGGGGGTCTTTTGTTGTTGTTGGCTGCAGAGGATCCATTTTACTGCTTTTCTTGTTATCATTAACAAATTCCATACAAATTACTTAACACCACAAAATGATACTTGGCTCAGTGCTCAGAGATGGGTAGGGGGCAGAGACAAGAATTTAATCAGAAAGGGGGGGGGGGTTCCTTCACCTATTGTCTGAGAAAAAAAGCCTTGATTATTATTATTATTATTATTATTATTATTAGTATTATTATATTCATATTATTAAAAACGAAATAATGGAGTGGAGGGTGTTCACTTAACACAGTGTACATTTACATAATGTCTAATACATATAGTAATGCTGTTTTCACTTAAAATACAAATACAGTTTGTGCAAAAGAAATGCTAACAAGATGAAAGAAGAAGAATATAAAAGCTGCTTTTGTGCTTGCACATTTGAATAATTAAAATGTAGCTTTTTCAATAAGCTAAGTGAACAATGTGGACATCTTTAGTAAATCATTGACAATTAATCTTTATTATTTTATCTATTTGTTTTATTACACCCAAATATTTACATCCCACATTGTAAGACACTTGATTAGATTCTTTAAACTATAAATTAAAAAAAAAATGTGTTAGATGTGGGAAAGGACTTTGCTTATCCGAGGATGAGTATATTATTATTATTAATATTATTATTATTATTATTATTAATTAATAATTACTCCATTTTCTGCAGAGTGTGGGAGTAATCTTCAAGGGCAACCACTGATTTTACCTAGAAGGGAAAGTAAGTGCAATGTCTTACATTTGTCTTCCTTGACGTTGTCTCCTGACTGTTACAATAAAGGCCATGCTGTGACATAGATTGCACTGGTATTTATTAACAGATTGATCACCTGGGGAATTTGTGGAGAATTACAATAAAGCCTTCAGGGACAATCTATAAGTAAGTAAGGAACAGTATCCATTCTTTTTTTTTATACTTCAGAAGGAAATTGTGTAAAGCGTATGTCTGGGCAAAAAAAAAAAAAAAAAAGCATATTTGGTACATCTCTACAATAATTATCCTTTTAAAATACATTATTATTATTATTATTATACATAATTTATATAGCATCAAAAGTTTGTGCAGCGCTTTAAAATATAAAGAAGAGCGACCACACAATTTAATACAAGAGGGTTAGGAGGGCCCTGCTCCTGCGAGCTTACAATCTAATAGGGAGGGGCTGGTGGAACAAAAGATAACTGTGAGGGATGAACTGATGGGAGAAATAGAAAATTTTGTTATTAGCTAGAGGCAGGATAGGCATCCCTGAAGAGATGAGTCTTCGGGGATCACCTAAAAGTGGACAGAGTCAGAGTAGGAGATAGCCAGACATATTGGGGTAGTGAGTTCCAGAGGATGGCAGAGGCCCTGAAGAAGTCCTGAAGATGAGCATGGGAGGAGGAGACAAGGGAGCTAGAAAGCAGGAGGTCTTGGAGTGAAGGGAGAGGATGGTTTGGGTAATATTTTGGAGACAAGAATGGTGGTGTAGCTCAGGGAAAAGTTGTAAATGGTTTTGTAAGTTAGTGTTAGTGTTTTGAATTTTATACATTGGGCAATGGGAAGCCAGTGGAGGGATTGGCAGAGAGGGGTGGCGGACACTGAATGGTTGGTAAGGTGGATGAGTCTGGCAGCAGCATTAATGATAGACTGAAAAGGGGATAGCGATGCTTGGGAGATGCCCTAATCTGTATGTGGTAATACAAAACAGTATGATTTTTAATAACACCATCAGCTACACTGTATCTAGTGTCACATACTTTGGATATATAGCTGATTTTTATCTTTTGCATCTATCTTGGCTTAAACACAGCAGCAGCACCCCAGCTTGATATTTATTTCAACTTGAAAAGGAGGATTTTTTTAGGTAAATTTGTCTGTGACTGTAAGGTTTACTGGTTCATGGCTTGCTCGTCAAAAATAGTAAGGCCTATCCACAATTTCACCTATAGTAGCCACTTTTCTCCTAAGGCTATTATGCAAACTGGTATTTGGATGCCCCAAGGATTTGAAGCATGGTGCTAAATTAACAGAACTAGGACACTCCCCAGCAACCCTGAAAGTCATCCTGGGAAAAAGTCTATTGGATGAAATTCATTGAAAGTGACGTCACACACCGGAAGTGACCCGTTCACACACAAGAAGGGCTGTGGCGGACATTTTAACTGTGGTTTTTAGACATTTTTTGGGGGTTTTTACAGTGATTGTCTGTAAATAGATTGTGAACATTAAACTTTGGATTCTTTGCTTTTACTGCTGTACTATGTGCCCTGTTTTATTATCTTGCATGAGTGAGCCCTAACCCTGGAGGATGGAGGATTGGAAAGAGTATTTATGACAGCATTTACCTGTAACACTCTGGTTATATGCGTTTTGATTGGATGTGGAAGCGAATGAAAGGATTTGAGGAGGCACTTATAATCTTGCCCTTGGTAAGGGATTTAGAGTGGCTTATGCTATATATATATTTATATATATATATATATATATATATATATATATATATATATATATATGTATATATATACAGGGCTCAACATTTCAAGTCCTGAGCCACTAGCCAGGCCTCAAGGGTTACTCGCCACCAGTTGCCCCACCCAACCTTTACCCTGCCCCTACCCTAATTCTGCCGCTAATCATGCCCTCATAAATTATCTCATGAAATGACACTTAAATGTTTTATGCAGAATTAAGTTACAAAAATAAATATTAACAACAACTTTATCAGTTCCCCTCAGCACAACCTCACCAGTGCCCATCAATGCAGTCTCACCTGTGCCCATCATTGCAGCGTGACCTGTGCCCATCATTGCAGCCTCCCCGTGCCCACCATTGCAGTTTCACCATGCATTGCAGCCTCACCATGCCCACCATTGCAGCCTCACCGTGCCCACCATTGCAGCCTCACCGTGCCCATCATGGCAGCCGCACTGTGCCCAACATTTCAGATGCACCATGCCCACCATTGCAGCCGCACCGTGCCCACCATTGCAGCCGCACCGTGCCCAACATTGCAGCCTCACCGTGCCTGACATTGAAGCCTCACCGTGCCCAACATTGCAGCCTCACTGTGCCTGCCATTTCAGCCTCACTGTGCCCACCATTGCAGCCTCACATGCCCCCATTTCAGCCTCACCGTGCCCCCATTTCAGCCTCACTGTGCTCCCATTGCAGACTCACTGTGCCCCCACTGCAGACTCACTGTGCCCCCATTGCAGACTCACTGTGCCCCCCATTGCAGACTCACTGTGCCAAACATTGCAGACTCACTGTGCCCCCTTTGCAGACTCACTGTGCCCCCATTGCAGACTCACTGTGCCCCCATTGAAGACTCTCTGTGCCCCTATTGGTGGCCGGATCATGACAGGAGGAAGAGGAGAGCCGCGGGGTCACAGAGCAGTATAGCACGCTGTAACAGCTTACATTGAAATTGCCTCCGCTCTGCTCGCCGTCACACGCAGCCCCACCTCCTCCTGACCCCACGCCTGTAATAGACAGAATGCGGGTCCAATGCTGGGATGTGTTTTGTCTATCACAGACGCGGGGTCAGGAGGAGGCGGGGCTGTGTGTGACGGCGAGCAGAGCAGAGGCAATTTCAATGTAAGCTGTAACAGCATGCTATACCGCTCTGTGATCCCGTGGCTCTCCTCTTCCTCCATGCTCTCGGCCATCGGGGTGATCGCTGGGAGAACGGCTTCCGATCAACCCCGCCGGCGGTGCTCGCCCCCCCACACCCAAGCAGCCCAGCTTGCAAGCCCTCATTTTCCAATGCAAGTAGGTGAGTTGAAAATTTGAGGGTTGAGGGCTGTGTGTATATATATATATATATATATATATATATATATATGTATATAGTGCCTTAAAAAATGGAAGGAAAATGATAAACGGTTTTCACTTTTTTTTACAAATAAATATCTGAAAAGCGTAGCGTGCATTTGTATTCAGCCCCCTTTACTCTGATACCCCTAACCAAAATCTAGTGGAACCAATTACCTTCAGAAGTCACCTAATTAGTAAATAGAGTTTTTTTTTTATTTTTTTCCCGTTAAACCTTGTGCGCCAGGGAAATAGGGAAGAGGGATACCTGCCACAATTTAATAGAGCCCGATACTAAAGGGATGTCTTAGGCTACCCCTGGATTTAGGGTGGAATAGAAGATGTAAGTATAGTAAAGTATAAAGTAAAGTGTATGAGAAGATCAACGGAAGTTAGGTATAGAATAGAACCATAGTGTATCCAGACCTGATGGGCACAGTAGGGAATGGAGGGGATCTAGGGGTAAGGGAGGGTAGGGTTATGCAAGAGATATAGGAGGGGAGGGGAGAGGGGAGAGTCACAAGATTAAAATCAGGATACACTAGGGGAATAAGTGAAAGGAAGAGTAAAAGAGAAGATAGAAGGGAGAGATAGAGAGAGTATCTGGGGGAAATAGATCTAGCCACAGATATAATAAGGAAAAAGGAGTAGTAAGAGTGTAAAAGAGGGAATACTGAAAAAATACCCGGGAAGCGATCAGTAGAGTAGGGACTCTGAATATGCGACGGGAAAGAGAGGACCCTGGGGTGGGGGAAGGGGGGCCCTGGGGGGTGGGGGAGGGGAGGGGGAGAGGTGCAGAGTGAGACAGAGATAGACCGGCAGGAGGGAAGATAACAATGGGAAGAGGGGTAACGGTTGGGAAAGAGAAGGAAGGAGGGCAATAGGGAAGAATTATGTCGAGAGAAGAGTACGTTTCTGTCCCCACATTCCTCTTAAAGTTTGTGAGCCTATTAGGGCAGCTGCAACATATGAAATGATAATGTTGATAAGTAGAATGTTGATGATGATAATTCTGAAGTATAAAGCATAGTCGGGGGGGGGTAGGATGGATCCCCTCAGCCCATTCGGACCAATCCCCCAATTAGGTTTGCACCCATGGAAGCCATAGGTGAATGGTTCAGTAATGGGTGCTTCCCCTTAGGGGTTTAGAGGGGGGAGGGTATGGTATAAGGGAGGGAAAGCGGGGGAATAAAAGTTACCTCCCTAAACGCCAAAGGACTTAATGTCCCAGAGAAATGAAGGATGCTATTAAATGACCTGAGGCATCTGGGGACAGATGTAGCATATGTGCAGGAAACGCATTTCAGAGCAGGGGGACTTCCACTCCTCCAGAATAGATTTTTTCCATGTGTATACCATGCGTCGAACCAGGAAGCAAAATCTAAGGGATTATTAATTTTGATCTCCAATCGAGTTCCCTGGTCCTTAGTAGATAAACGTCTGGACCCAAATGGTAGGTTTCTCTTTCTTAAAGGTTGTATTGGAGGGGCTAAGGTGACACTGGCCACACTATATGCACATCAAGACTCTTTTATGAAGAAAGTTCTTTCAGAGTTAATAAAATTTGCGGAAGGTAAATTGATCCTCGGGGGAGATTTTAATATCTCCTTGGACCCCAGAATAGATACCTCCTCAGGGACATCATCTCGATTCCAGGTGGCATCAGAAGAGGTATAATGCGGAAGATGCATGAATTACAGCTAGTGGATGCTTGGAGGATCTTTCATGCAGAAGAAACGGATTACACCTTCTTCTCCAATCCTCACCAAGTGTATCTCGCATAGACCTATTCTTTTAGTTTATATTCTCTTTATTAATTTTCTTTCATATTCAAATTAACAGTGTACATACTTATACAAATTTATTTTTTCATAAAAAAAGGAGAAGATAGCAAGATAATATCAGTATAATTTACACTCTATTACCCCTTATCCCTCCCTCCTTCCCCGCTCCCACTTTACCATTTCTCCTGGTGGGTTTTTCTATTTTCTTTTCTTCCATTTTTACACATTATTTAATATTAGTTTTATTTTCATTTATTTTTCCATATACCATTTTTCTTACTTCCATTTTTTTTCCTATTTTACGAGGGGTTCCCCATTATTTCCAACCACGGGTTCCACACTTTTTCAAACTCTCTTATATTCCTTCTCTTGGTATACACTACTTTCTCCTTCCATATTGTTTTGGTAACAATATTAACCCAATCTCTTACTGAGGGGGGGTTCTCTGCCTGCCATCTTTGCGCAATTAATTTTCTAGCATAAAAAAGACATCTGAGCACTGCTTTTGCTATGTTGGTTACTCTGCTTGTTCCTTCCCCTAGTCCCAAGATGCACATTCTAGGGTCCATTTCTAATGTTGTCTTATATGTCCTGTTTATGATATCAAGAACCTCTGACCAATACCTGTATAATTTCGGGTTCCTCCATATCATATGTATCAGATCCCCTGTACCCTGGCATCTGGGACATCTTGCATCTGTTCTCCATCCAAACTCAAACAGCCTTTTTGGTGTGTAGTATGTCCTATGTAGCAACATTAAAAATGAAAACTTCTGAGCTGGCGAAACAGTTACCAGGTGTCCACTCTCTAGTACCTTTTTCCATTGCCCCTCGGATATGGGTCCTAGATCTTCCTCCCATTTCCCTTTACTTTTAAGATGTTCTGGAGCCTCAATACTTCCTTTACATATATATGGGTAGATTTCAGAGATGAGGCCCCCGGTCCCACTCTGATTGCCCAATCTCCGAAAAATAGGAGTATTGTACCAGGCTTGTCCCAATCTGTCAAACTGAACATTTAATGCATGTCTAATTTGAAGATATCTATAAAATGTATGTTTGGGGATATCGTATTCCTCTCTCAATGCAGTGAAAGTTTTTAGGGTTCTTCCCTCATACAACTGGGCTAGTCTAACTATCCCCTGTACTTCCCATTCCTTGATTTTCCCCACCAACGCCAACTCTTGAAGTTTCCTATTGTCCCATAGGGGTGCGTATTCTGTCTCTCCATCTTGTCCCCCTATTGCTTTCACAGCTTTCCATAACTTTATTACCATCTTAACCGTGGGGGATTTATTTACAAATGAATTAGCCTCCAAAGCCTCCATCACCATCTTATGTGGTGCCCCCAGTGTCATCAGTCCCCCATGTATATCTCCTCTTAACTCTGATCTCACTTCTATATGCTGCAGTTGTGCTGCCTGGAAATAGCACCGTGGATGTGGCACCGCCATGCCTCCCTCCCTTGTTGATAACTGTAGGGTCTGTAGCTTTTTCCTGGCTTGGCCTCCTTTCCATATTAGTTCTCTAAATAGTGTGTAAATTTTCCTAAACCATTTCTTATGTATCCATATTGGTGTATTATACAATACATATAATAATTGTGGCATCCACAGCATTTTGATCAGATTACATCTCCCTGCAACTGACAATGGGAGACGCCGCCATATTTGGGTTTTATTTTTTAATTTAGACAGGAGGGGAACTATGTTATTATTTATATATTTGCTAGGGTCACACATTATATATATTCCCAGGTATTTCATTGTGTCAACTATTTCCAATTGGGGTGTTTCTACTGAAGTTTGATTTACAATAGGGTCCACTGGCATCAAGGCTGATTTCTCTCAATTTATAACCAGTCCTGAGAGTCTACCAAATTCTCTAAAGATACTCATTGCTTGCTTGAGTGAGTGATCTGTATTCCCAAGGAAGAGGAGAACATCGTCCGCATAAAGTGCGATTCTCTTCTCCCCGATCGGTCTCACAAATCCCTCCATTTTTGTATTCACTCTTATTGCAGTGGCTAATGGCTCCATTGCCAGTGCAAAAAGCAGTGGTGACAATGGGCACTCCTGCCTTGTGCCCCTCTCCAATTGAATCTTACCTGAGTAATCATTATTAACTCTGACCTTTGCACTGGGGCCACTATACAAAATTTGTATCCATCTAATAAATGATGGGCCAAAACCAAATGCTCCTAAAACATGCCTTAACCACATCTAAGGACATAACTGCTCTTGTGCCCATATTCTGTGTTGGTGTTTGTATATTAAGGAATATCCTCCTAATATTCATGCTAGTTCATCTACTGGGGATAAACCCAGTTTGGTCTTGATGTATTAGTCTTGGGATAATTTTATTTAACCTGACTGCCATTATTTTGGCCAGTATTTTAGCATCTGAACAGAGGAGGGAAATAGGTCTATAGGATGTGGTCTCTAACGGGTCTTTCCCTTCTTTATGCAGGACTATAATTGTTGCTTCCGTCATTGACTTAGACAATTTCCCCTCCTCCCTATTAGACCTATTCTTGATTCCTCATTATTTGCTCTCTTCAGTGTCAGAAACGACCATTGGAAATATAACGTGGTCAGACCATGCTCCGGTCAGGTTGTGTTTCTTCCTATCCAACACGGTTCTCTCCCAAGAGAGACGCTGGCGATTAAACAAGAGTTTGCTACAGAATCCTGAAGTTAGGGAAGATGTGGCCAAAGAGATTACAGCATATTTCCAAGTAAATGACACGCTGGGGAGTGACCCGTGTTTGGTTTGGGAGGCACATAAGACTGTGATCAGGGGGATCCTGATAAAACACGGATCAATACTGAAGAAGAAGCAAGAGAAACAGATCAGGGAATTATTAGAGGAAATTCCAGTACTGGAATTTCAGCATAAAAAGACACAACTATCCTCCATTGGAATGGACCTCGGCCAATTGAGAAGACAGGTTACAGAAATCTTGCGTTTCAAAGCCAAAGCGATAATACAATGGGGTAAGAAGGCAAACTATGAATTGGGAGATAAATGCAGCAAACTGTTAGCCCGGGAAAATTTAAGAAAAAAATATGTCAACATACATACCGCAAATAAAAGGGAAGGAGGTACAATTAATACGGATACCAAAAGATAGAGCTTAGACATTCAGAGAATATTATTCTTCCATATACAATTTGGTGCAAACACCTGCCTCACCATCTGCCATAGAGGAATATCTCTCCTCAGCAGGTCTCACTAGACTTCCAGCCTGTCGCAACTTAGAGACCCCTATTTCCATTAAGGAATTGAATGCAATATTAAAAACGGTTAAATCCGGAAAGGCCCCGGGCCCAGATGGATTTACCATAAGATACTATAAAGAATTCTCCACATTATTAAGTGGCCAGATGATAAAGGTCTTTAATGCATTAGGCCAGACTGCAGCACTACCCCCGGATGCACTTCTAGCACATATTACGGTAATTCCAAAAGAAGGGAAGGACCCGGCGGAGTGCTGCAGTTATAGGCCGATTTCATTACTGAATACAGATTTAAAACTCTTCACTAAAGTGCTGGCCTCTCGTCTCCAACCATGGCTCTCGCATTTGGTATATCTAGACCAGGTAGGATTTATCCCCACACGGGAAGCGAGGGATAATACAATAAAAGTCCTTAACCTGGTCCATTATGTCAACGAGACAAATATTCCTTGTGTTTTTCTGAATACCGATGCTGATAAAGCATTCGACAGAGTAGACTGGCACTTCCTTTTTGAAGTAATGAGACATGTGGGCCTGGGGGAACACATGACCAGATGGATCGGAAGTGTTTACACCACCACACATGCCACAGTGAGAGTAAATGGAGTTTTCTCAAATTCCTTTAAGATAGCAAATGGCACACGTCAGGGATGCCTTCTTTCACCCTTTCTCTTTGCTCTCTCGTTAGAGCCCCTATTGAACAGAATCCGTCAAAACCCGAACATTCAGGGAGTACAGATAGGAGAGCGTACTCCTAAAGTGTCGGCAAATGCAGATGATTTGCTGTTTTCCATGTCTAACCCACATGTCTCCCTCCCCAACCTTGTGGGAGAGATTGATAAATGTGTGTAGCGCTGGTATTTTGGCCTGCTAATATAATGCAATGTTAATCTATAGCAGTGTTATAATTGAGGATTTGGCACCATCTAGTGGTCTATACTGGAAATGGACTCCAATTATTTTCTTTTCTAGAGGATTAGAAATATAAGAGGAAGTGATTGTCTGTTTACATTTTACCATGGCCTACCTACCCAGAATGCCAAGTGACCTACCCATGATCACTCAGTACTGAACTGCATGCTGGGTAGGCTATAAAAGGACACGCGCAGCCATTTTTCTCTCTCTTCTGGACGCGTGGCCTGCCTACAAGGACCTGTGAGGAGGTTTCCAGAGAGCGCGGCCTACAGCCACTGCAGAGCGGAACAACTAGAGACTCTGCCTTGTACCTAAAAGCTGGAAAGACTGTGTGACTGGATCGGGAAGGACACCTGTCGGAGCCATCAGAGGGTCTCGGTCCATCTTGCGGAGTGGAGCGGTGTGCCGGCACCAGCTAACATGAAGCAAGACCGAGTGCACCGGAGCAGAGCTGTTCTATTCTCCAGGCCATGTTGGGTGAGAGGGCTGTCGCCCTTAGTTTCTTAATGCACTTTTATACACCTAGACTTTTAACACAGTGTTGCTGGGGCCTGTAGTCCCACAGAGGAGATCTTATCCAAAAAGACTGAGTTTAAACAGGCCTCAAGCCTACCCTTCACTGTATTACTGACACTGTGTTATTCAAAGCCAATTACAGCAGAGGCAGTTACAGGTGTACTGAATTACAAGAACAGTCCTAACATTCACTTTACTTTCATTCTTGTTTGTTCAACTGTTGGATTACAATTATTACAAATAGCTAGCAGAAGACTAAAGACTGCACCTCTCATTGCAAAGCCTTGCATCCTATTAATGCTAAGAGGGACTGCATTATAAAGTAGGGGGAGCTCCCTAGTAATTGTGTTGTACCATATTGATAACTTTGCGTAATTAAATACAAAACTGGCGTATATTGCAATATAGGGACAAACAAATTGTTTTACCATGAAGTCCTTTAAGCTGCAATGAGCTTTTTGTGGGTTGACAGTCTTATAATAAACTGGGCAGCCTCGCGGTGGGAGCTGAAGCCAAACTCCAAAATATGTAACAGAAAAACAAGGAAAAAAGGGCGCCACTTAGTTTAAAACTGTAATACTTTAATGACAAAATTGCATCAAATAACTCACTTCTTAGATTGCGGTATAATTTTTTTTACACTGAAGAGGAAGTTCCCCATCAGGTCCGCTCAGCCAAGACGTTTTATGTGAAGTGGGGACTGCAGCGCTGGACATCGGATCACCGCGGGACATTGGATTACATCGCTGGAATGTTTTTGTTTTTTTTTAATACTTTTACAAGGTGTCTGTGTGTTTTTTTTTTTTTTTACACTTTCTTTGTGAAATGGTAGGGCCGGGATCTGGGGGTCCCCTTTGTTAAAGGGGTCTTCCAGATTCTGATAAGCCTCCTGCCCGCAGACCCCCACAACCACCGGGCAAGGGTTGTGGGGATGAGGCCCTTGTCCCCATCAACATGGGGACATCCTCCCCATGTTTAGGGCATGTGGCCTGGTACGGCTCAGGAGGGGGGGCGCTCTCTCGTCCCCCCCTCTTTTCCTGCTGCCTGCCAGGTTGCATGCTCAGATAAAGGGTCTGGTATGGGTTTTTGGGGGAACTCCACACCATTTTTTTTTTAATTTGGGGTGGAGTTCCCCTTAAAATCCATACCAGACCTGAAGGGTCTAGTATGGATATTAGGGGGGAACCCCACGTCATTTTTTTTTATTTGATGCAGGGTTCCCCTTAATATCCATGCCAGACCTGAAGGGCCTGGTAATTGAATTTGGGGGAACCCCCACACATTTATTTTTATTTTTTATTAATGACTTTTCTCTGTATTGCCGGGAGCCGACAATTCATTATAGCCGCGAGTTGTTTTAAATGACTTTTTTTCCTTCAGAAATGACATTTTGTGCAGGGACAGTTCTAAGCAAGGGAAACAAGCGCTGCTTTATAGGCATACTATACACCCCCCCCCCAGGTATTAAATTTAAAGGAATATTTCACTTTTATTGTTTCACTTTAAGCATTATTAAAATCACTGCTCCTGAAAAAACAGCCGTTTTTAAAACTTTTTTTTTGCATTGATACATGTCCCCTGGGGCAGGACCCGAGTCCCCAAACACTTTTTAGGACAATAACTTGCATATTAGCCTTTATAATTAGCACTTTTGATTTTAAACGTTCGAGTCTATTGTATTTAATAGGGTTCTAAAGTTCACGCAAACTTTAGGTCTGTTCGCAGGTTCTGGTGCGAGCCGAACAGGGGGGTGTTCGGCTCATCCCTATTCCTAACATATTAAAAAAACTAACGTACGGCATGTGGTAGAAACTGGCATCAGAATGATATGCAAACATTTGAAAATGAAGCAAAAAGGCAATTTTTTTACTTAAATAAACTTTAGGGTGTACTATATGAGTGACGGTGTCCACAAACATTGTTTGTTTACCTGACAGTAGGTAAACAGATTGGTAGGGATGCAATATAAAAGGGAGAGACAAAGCAGGTTTTATTTTGAAATATAAATTACAGTGTAGTTTTTGAGAGACAACAGCAAAAAAATATGCTCAGTAGTTGGACAGTATGTAAGCAGCTTGTGAAGCAATATTATTTGTGAAACAATAGCCATAAATTTTGTTCATTTGCTATATGTAAGCAGATTGGTTAGACTGCAATGTAAGAGGCAAAGACAAGGAAAGTTTTATTTTAAAATGTAAATTAGAATGTTATTATTTGGGAGATCATAGCCACAAATATTGTGCCATAGGTGGAAATTGTGTAGGCAGCTTGGTATGGTTATAATGTAAATGGGAGAGATGGGGCAAAGTTGTATCTTGAAATAAATATTAGAGTGTATTATCAAAATACAATAGCAATTTTTTTTTGAGTGCTGGAGCACCAGAATTTTCAACAGCTTTGAGGTGAAGGTGTGATTTTCCCTTCAGCAAACATTAGAAATTTGGCAAGCCAAATTCTAGCTTCACAAACATTGTGTGGCATCTTTACAGTGAATGGGCATTAGAATAGACTGCAAACTTTTCGGCACAATGCAGGACTCATCCCGTGGCAAAGATTCAATATTTGGCAGCTGAAATCCCGCTGCGGAAAACTTATGTGAAACCTTTACAGTGCCAGAACACTGGAACAGGCCACATACTTTGAGACAAAGGGCAGGATTCAATGACACATATGAGAAAGTGTGTCAGCAGAATTTCCAAAGCAGTTTTTGTTTTTCTTTGTCTCTATTGTCAAACATTTGAATGTTCAATGGTTCTTTATTAGAGATTTTCAAAGGGTACAAGGCATGTAATGTATAGAAATGATCTCCATGGTAAAAGTACAAAATCATGTTAACAAAATCCACTATATGCGAGTAAATGTCCCGTTAAAAGGGGAAGTGCTGAAAGACAAAATAACAGCAATTTGTAAATTTGAAAATTCGAAAAATTCATAAATCCGAAAAATTCTAAAATTTGAAAATCCAAAAATAAGAAAGAAAATCCGTAAATTCGAAAGAACGAAAATCTGAATATTCTA
Organism: Rana muscosa; assembly: GCA_029206835.1. Taxonomy (NCBI): domain Eukaryota; kingdom Metazoa; phylum Chordata; class Amphibia; order Anura; family Ranidae; genus Rana; species Rana muscosa. The sequence goes on along the minus strand of CM055118.1, from coordinate 358,887,151 downwards.
AATGATAACTAACTAACTAATAATAACTATTAAATTATAGGTATTGTAATTTCCTTTCAAATTTGTCTGTTAGTGAATGTAAAGAATAAGAATTTATCCAAAGTTATACATTTTCTGAGATAAAGAATGCTGCATCTAAACAAATGGAACTGAATAAATTAACAATAAATAATTATAATAATAATAATAATAATAAAACATTTTTATTATTCTTATTATTTCTTATTATTAATTCATTACATTACATTTGTTAAGATACGGCATCGTTATTTTTGATAATTTCGTAAGTTCTGATAAATTTGTATTCATTACGTTCTATAATTTAATAGTTTAGTTAAGCTATTATTAGTTAGCTATTGTTTCAGATTTTCACATTTTCGGGTTTTCGGATTTTCGAATTTCGAATTTCCGAATTCTGAATTTTCGCATTTTTAAATATTCAAATTAACGAAATTTGTTAAGCGGGTTTCGATTGTTTTCATTAATTCGGATATTTCCGAAGTAACAAATTTATCAAAATTTGTTAAAAAAATAATTTGGAAAGAAGCAAATTGCACATGTCTAGTTCATTCTGCAGTGAAATTACAAAGCAACATTGTCACACTATGAACAAGGTAGTCTTAGGTGGTAGTTTTAATTGTAGCTAGTACTTTGTAAACAGTTACAGCAATTTGTTTTTTCTTTTTGAAAAAAAAAGGTTTTAGACACATGAACACAAGCTTACCATTGCAAGTACCTCTACCAGTGTAATATGGTTTCATAGGGTTCACCCGCCCCTTCAACTGCTGCATTTGATGGTCATTTTGACCTATTAAAGAATTGGAAAAACAACAGATCTATTGGCAGGAATAACAGGTAAACAACTATGTTACATGGGGACTGTGTTATACAGACTGTGTTCTACATGTATTTTTTCCCCCAGGTTTCCACTTTAAAGAATATGATGTATAAACATAAAAAATAAATAAAAAATCAGTACATTTCTCCACGTTTAAAAAAACAAAAAAAAAAACAAAAAAACACTGCAACTTTAAAAAAAAAAAAAACACCTGATCTTGCCATCAGTCCAGTGAGCTTGTAGCTTCCTGTGCCTTCTGACTGTGCAGTGTTATCTCAAACAGTGTTATAAGGCTTTATCAGTTCACTGTTGTGGAATACAGAACACCTCTGGCCTATGTTAGGGAGATGGAGAAAGGGGGCGATGTTATGTAGTTCCAACACACTTCATGCCTTAGAGCATGGGTGCTCAACCTGTGGCCCTCCAGCTGTTGCACAACTACAATTCCCATCATGCTTCTGCCTTTGGGAGTCATGCTTGTAACTGTCAGTGACTTGCAATGCCTCATGGGACTTGTAGTTCTACAACAGCTGGAGGACCACAGGTTGAGCACCCATGCCTTAGAGTGACAGTTAAAGTGTTAAAGTTTTATCCGCAAAACCTGCCCAAATAAGCCTTTCAGGTATTGAACGTCTATGATAGACAAACTACTCAACCAGCAAAAGTACTCGATTACTGACATCTACAGACCACTAAATCCTTTTTTTACAAAGCATCTACACCTCACATCTGTACAATCTTGGAGTAAAGACTTTCCTGGAGAGGACATACTGGATAATATCCTCGAAGGCTTTAACATTACCCAAAAACTGGTGATAAATGAATCCTGGAGGGAAACTCAGTTCAAACTCCTACATAGAGCCTATGTTCCTCCTTCCAACAAACACTCTACACCTCCGGGGGCAACTTATACTTGGTGCTCAGCCTTGAGACCATCTTTACTCCACCGTCTTTGGACATGCTCAGCCATCTCCGACTACTGGTATCGAGTGTCATTTATCTTTGGAGTAACCAACTACCAACTACCCAAGGACCCCTTACCTCTACTGTTTGGATGTCCAAAGACATGGATCTTCTCTGATGGACTTAAAACCTTGAAGCTTCAGATCAACCACTTCCTAGTTGCTCACAGAAACATCTTTAAGCATTGGATCTCTGCAACAATGCCCACGGTCTCGGAAAACAAGAGAGACCTTAAAACACTTCTATTCAGAGAAAAACTGGACACCACAAAGCAAAATTCCAGCTATATCAAAAACTTTGAATTCAGATCGTGCTCCTTCATTGATAAGAGTTTAACGACATCTGAGAAATCATCACTACAATCTCCATTTATTTTGGCACTTATTATTAGAACTAGGACTCATACAGCCAATTTCCCAAAATCAATCAATCAACAAGTTTTTGGTATCTACTAGGTGACTTGACTTGGGAGGCTATTGGTTCACGGTATCCTCTCTTCACTTCCCCTCTTCATTCTTCCTTCTTTCTCTTCTAATCTATACTTTCTTTTGTCCCCTATACTTTATGTTCTGATATTTGTAACAACATTCCAACAGTTATTTGATTTTGACAACACTTAAGGGCCTGAAGCCCCCTGTTTCTTTAACCTTTAACTTTGTCAGAAATTCATAGCATACGTTATTCTACTTTTGTAATTTGAAATACTCAATCAACTATATTAAAAAAAAAAAAGTGTTAAAGTGGTTCTAAAGCCTAAACATTTTTTTCCTTTTATCTTAATTCATTCTTTGCATTAAGGTAAAAAAAAAAATCCTTCTATATCATAGGACGCCCCCCAGCCCCCCCCCCCCAAGACCGATCTCGATCTAGCACTGTTCATGAGATCAGCAGCTCTCTCTACTCTCTCCCTCATAACCGGGCAGATTGACAGCTGTCAATAAAATTCTGAGATGAGGGAACCGGTGACACGGCCAAGTCACACTGCCTGTGTCAATAAATGCAGACAAGGCAGATTTGGATCGAGCCTGCTCAAGTAATTCCTATGGGGGCACTTGGCAGATGAGGGAGCCAGGAGCACTAGCGGAGGACCAAAAAGAGGATGATTGGGGCTGCTTTGAGCAAAACCAGATCAGGTAAGTACATGTTTGTTATTATATTAAAAAAGTTAATTGTCTTATAAAAACAGCGGCTTAATTTCAGGGTAAACATCACTCATCTTTCATCAGGACTCAATGCAGGATATAACTTGGATGGACTGAGACAGTTTTACAGCAGTTTCTGAGCAAAGAAATGTTTTGTTGGTAGGATAACCATGTGAAAATAAAGAGAAACAAAAGAAAACTAAGGCAACCACCACATAGAAGGTCTGATAAACTATATTACAACATATTAAATATTTGCCCATGGGTTTACTTACGAGGTGTGTCTAAAAAGTTTGGTGTATGGTCCAATATCTCAACAGCAACATGGGCCAGGTACTCGTGCATGCACATGGCTTTCCAGAGACATGTTGAGAAGCGCCACCTAGCGTGGAGTACATGTGACCACCAGGGTAAACCCGCCGTGAGAAGTTGAATGTAATCAGTGTGAGAGGTAGGGTCACAGTGCAAAGGAGCAACAAGTGAACATCAAGTTGTGCTACAAATTGGGAAAATGTTGGTGCAAGTGTACGGGACTGAAGCCGCAAGCAGAAAATGTGTTTACGACTGGTTCAAACACTTTTGTGACGGGAAGAAAACAACTGAGGCTGAGCCACGTTCGGGTTGGCCATCAACAAGCAGAACCCCAGACATGACTGAGCGAGTGCAACAAATGTTGGCACAAGATCAGTGATTGATGGAGGAGGAACTGGGCATTAGCAAGGACCAGTAGCAGCCTCCTTTTTAGGGGCGCAGGGGCACCGCCCCCCTAATCCATGCGCCTGCCCCCTAATCTCCATGCAGGGTGCCGGTCACATGGATTTCAATGTTTTTTTTAACATGATTAGAGCCTGAGGCTCTAATTGGCCTCAAAAAGGGCACTGTGTCCCGAGGCCACCCACTTGTGTGATTTTCTGCAGCGGTGGTTAGAACAGATATGCAGCAGAGAGGAGGAGTAGAGAAGTGGAGGAGGAAGTGGGGGGAGCTGGTGGCAGCCAATGAGCGTGCAGTCTCTGGCAGTGACATATGCAGTGCAGAGGCAAAGTTGCCATGTAGCCAGAGCTGGGAGAAGAAAGATGGCGATGTCTGTCATTGGAGCATGCCGCAGCCTGGCTCTGTCCACCTGGCTGCTCTCCTACTGCTTCACCCATCTGCTGTGCATGGACTTCACAGTGACCGAGAAGGAGGGGAAGCTGCGACCATGGATGGGGTAAGTAAGGACCCAGCAGGTGTGTTTTCCGCCCCCCCCCAAAAAAAAAATTGAGCACCAGCAGCTGGCAAGGACGCGGGTGCACACCACCATCCGCAAAGATTTGGGAAAGTGTAAAATCTGTTCCCGGTTTGTGCTGCACAAGCTGGCAGACAAAGCAAATGTATGGAAACCTCTGGAGATTTAATTATCATGTGTGACCAGGTGACCACTTTTTGTGAACCATTGTCACAGGGGATGAGACCTTGTGCTACCAGTTCAATTTGGAATCCAAGTGGCAATCGGTGGAATGGCATTCACCATCTTCCTATAACTTCTTTCTGTTTGCCTGCCTGAAGAGTGTCATCAAACGCACACGTTTTGCGAATGTGGCGGCAATCCAAGAATGGGTGACAGCGTTCTGTGATCGATTCCTAAAGAGGCCTTTGCTAACAGTTTCCAGAAGCTTTATGAACGTTCCCAAAGTGTGATGTGAAGGATGGCAACTATTTTGAATTCCAATAAAGGTCATTTGTTTGTATGTTCTTCTTTGTTTGTTTTCTTATACCATTCAGTGAACTTTTTAGACACATTTCATATATTTTAAGCTGGCCAAGCATTGACACAAGTGTGAGTAGTTTAAAAAAAATTGTACTAACAACGTCTATATCCTCAGGACATAAACTTGCACAATTCATCTTTTAACTAAAGTGGATGCAGAACTTAACAATTTGACAACATAACTCTCTAGCAGCTGTTGTTATATATTTGTTCCTTAGACTGTATATAACTGGATTCATCAGTGGAATTCCAACAGTGTAAAGGAGTGACAAGTTCAGGGACTGCCCGTTGGCTGGTAGATCATACATACAGATCAATGTTATATAATATAAGAACACCACCATAAGGTGGGAGCTGCAAGTGGAAAAGGCCTTCTGTTTTCCTGTAACAGAGGGGATTTTTAAGATGGTAGCAATAACGTTTATATAGGAAAACAAGATGAATAAGAATGGTATGAAAAGCACCGGAACACTCAGAAAAATCAACTCTGTTTGAACAAGAGAAACATCAGAACAGGAAAGTTTCAACAAAGGTGACACATCGCAGAAGAAATGGTCAATTTTATTGTGTCCACAGAAATCCAAAAAGGCAATGGACGTTGTAGTTACCGCCATGGTACATATGCTCAACAGCCAAGGTATCATAGCCAGTTTAATACAAACCACACTGTTCATAATAGAAGCATAATGCAGCGGTTTACAGATGGCCAAATAACGGTCATATGACATCACAGTGAGCAGAAGACCCTCACAGCATTCAGAGATCACAAAGATACAGTACTGTGCAATACACATTGTAAAGGAAATGGATACGGTTTGATATAAAACAGTTTGGAACAAGTTAGGAACAATATTGGTCGTCAGCATGATATCACATAGAGAGAGCTGTACAAGAAAGAAGTACATGGGAGAGTGAAGGACTTTGCTGTAGGCCACCAGAATGACCATCAAAACGTTCCCAAAAATGGTCAATATATAAATAATTAGGAGAAAAAAGAAGAAGAATATTCTTAAGTATCCAGGGTAATGAATTCCGAGGAGGATGACCTCTGTGATTGCCGTTAGATTATATGCAGCTTTTAACTAGATTAAACAAGAGTTAGTGAATGGGTCATTTGATTTTATAACATTTTGGGTAAAAATTGGACATAGATTTGTTTTTGAATAATTACAAAAGTCCCTTAATTGACCAAAAATATTTTTACTTAACACGCATCCCCAGCACTGATTTAGGTTTCTAGTCAAGAGTGATACATGTTATGTATCCGTTTAGGAACTTTATGGGAGTGATTTTATGATTTGTAAAGTTATTTTAATTCTCCCTTCACTATGGTTAAAGTATGCCTAAACGAAATCTCAAAATGCATATATTTTCAACTTACCAGTCCTTAGATGTGATGTTAGCATAGGTTTTCTTTTTTTAGACTAAGAACAGGGCTTCCTGATGATGCAATCTCATTTGTGAAACGCGTAGAAGCTGCTGGGAGAAATTTACGTCACTTCTTGCTAAACTAGAGTGAGGCCTGGAACGCACGCCGACAAAGGAAAGCATAGGGGAACATACGCTGACACTTCTCACTCCACATACACGGCTGAATTAGCTTGGTGCCGGCTCAGGGGCACACACAAATGTGAGTGTTACAGTCTTTTTTTTAACTTTTAATAAAGAGTAGAGATATACGATGGCTATCTATTTTTCTATGAGAATTGATAGAGCAAGAGAAACCAAATTGCATTGATACACTGCTTGGAAAGGGTGCAGACTGATCCATTGAATGGAGTGGTTATCCAATTGATGAATCAAAGGCGCATATACTTTTATTTCTGGTGAGTGGCCATTTTATAAGGTGGAGGTGTAGTCACAAAAACTGTGAAATTAGGCGCACGCAACCACGGACAAGGAATGAACTCACTGGAATGAGCTGATCACTCACTGAGGCTATCCATTGGGACTTGTCATATATTTGCATCTGCACTTTATTGGTCTATGGATTCACTGGAATAAGTTGATTATTCACTGAAGATATTTATTGGGATCTATTATATGTTAGCATTTGCACTTTATTTATTGGGATTTGTCCAATATTTATTTCATATTTGGCATTTGCACTTTGTTGGTTCAATTATTTATATTTTTTTGTTTACTAGCACTGCATATTTGATTAATTTATATGTTCATTGGATTATTTATTCACATTTAATATACTTATTTATCCACCCACATATCTTTCCGTAGGAGCATGTATTTAGATATTGAAGTGTTTAGGTTAAAAAACTTTGGGCACATATACCAATTAATTAATTAAATCACCTAGTATGGGTTGGAGGTACATCCGCAAGGATCCTCCACATTTATAGGGAACAGACATTTTTTCACGGCTGTAACAGAAGTGGTAAGACATAAATTTATTCAGAAGTTAGCGCAGTCCACACATTGTTCATTATTTCTAACATCCCACTCTAGGGTGGAATGCATTTTTCATTGCAGCAAACAAGATTATCGATAAAATATTGTTGTTTTTTTTTTGCCGGTAGCACACATTTTTTTTACATAAGTACAGAAAATATCTGTTGATCTTACCAAAAATGTGGTTTTCTTGTCACTTCCTGTAACTCAAATAGAGTGGTTCTAAAGGCTAAAGGTTTTTTACCTTAATGCTTTCTCTGCAATAAGATTAAAAAAACGTTCAAAAGATTACTCCCTCTCAGCACCTCCTAAATACTTACCTGAGCGTGATCTCGATCAAGCTCTCTGCCCAAGAGAGCAGCACTGCTCTCTCTCTCTCCTCACAGGCTCAAAGGCAGCAGCAGGAGCCATTGGCTCTGCTGCTGTCAATCAAAACAATTTTATTCCTATTACAAAAAATGTAAACATCCATTGTAATAGGAATATGGCATGAAAGGTTCTCGTTACAGTGAGATCTGGGGTCTCTAAGTCCCCATATCTCACCTCTAGGCTGGGAAGCCTGAAAAAAATAAAAAAATGATCTCAGCTTCCCAGCAAAGATTTTTTCAAATGCTGAGGCCGGGCGTGACGCCATAACATCACGCCCAGCCTCCGAACGATCATAGAGACTTATGGGACCACCGGAAATCTCTATCGTCAACATCCGGCACCGGTTGGTTCCTTCTCTGGCTTACCTATCGCATGGGTGAGTCGGTAGAAGCCCCGGAGGACGGCGGGAGGGGGGACGTCCCCTCCCACCGCCTGTAAGAATGATTGTTCTTACAGTGAAGGGAATCACTGGCTCTAAATAAGATATCTGAATGATATCCCCACTCAAATTCTGCAACGTCATATGACATTGGGCGGGCGGGAAGTGGTTAAGTGTAATAATGCACATATTAACTTATTAACTCTATTAGGACAACATTTGCAAACCTAGCCTACAGGTTGAAATTCTCCACAGTACCTGCACCTACTATACAGAGGTCAGTGAAGACTTGCTTTAAGAACAATTATAGCCTGTTAAGAATATGTTAAAAAATGTAATCCTCATATTAATTTAACTAGATGAAAAAAAAAGCTAAAAATGTAGATTTGAAAAGAAGACATTCCATTTATTACATGACGCCACATCTTGTTCTAGTTCATCCAAAGTACAAAGTAAAACTTACATGCATGTTGACTTTCTCAAAGTGAAATTATGTACTTTGGCCCAATGTGTGAACCACTAGCTGGAATATTTTTTCTCTCACCAAAAAATATACCATATATAATAAATACAAGTGTGCCAGGGAAATCCACAGACAAAGTATAACTTAGATGCATGTCGTGTTAGAAAGTGAAACCCATCTTGTGTACCAAACATATGAACCACCAGCAACAATTTATTATCTCTCACAATAAATATAAAAATTATATAACAAACCCAGGTGTCCCAAGGAAATCCCCAGATAAATTACTGCGGCTGAAAGACCACAGGAGATTTCAGTTCAATTTTAGATACATTAATTTTCCCTTGTCATCCTATCAACACCATTGCCACAAAAAAGCAGTAATCATTTTAACTCACATTAATCCATTCACAGCCCTGAGCAATAAAATATATTTCAAGAATCATAGCATTGAAGAGATTAAATGATTGAAGTTTTAAAGCCCCACTTTGAGTTCTTTCCTTCCCCTCCCAATGCTCCTTTTCACCCAAAATTCCCCCAAGCTGTATTTTACCCTTTTTTTGTCTTTTATAATTACCTTTCCAGATGTCTTTGGGCCAGTCATGTGATGCTGCAGGGCCCTCTTCCTGATCTTCACCCGACCATGGTCGGCCCTCAGTAATGCAGAGTGGGTGCATGGTGGACCCATGATACTCTACACTCACGGCATAAGTCTTCCTATTTTAACACAAAAAAGTATTATCGTGATATTAAACCCCTTTGAAATTATCTACATTCAAAACTCGCACGTCTCCCCTTTGTTGGAGATGGTGTGGTCTAACATGATCATTGTATCACATCTTATAAAGATGTCCCATGCTTCATGGTTCCTGGCAAGAAGTCTTCAATCTCATCTCAGATATCGGTAAAGCCCCAATGCTTATACTTACCACCTCTGTGCAGTTGGGTTGGCACAGAGCAGCCCGGATCTTCCTCTTCTCTGGGTCCAGTGGTGACTGGTGGTTTTTTATTTTGGGGGGTGGTAAATAGCAACCCCCCCAGTCATTCGACAGCGGCGGCAACACCCACCCCGGGAGGACTGTCAAAGCCCCGCACTTACCCCATCGAGCGGCAGTTTCTTCCTCCTCCAGTGGTGTAGATCATGGCGGCTTCCGCCGTGCATCCCCCTCCTCCCTCTCCTAGGCATCCAATGGGATCGCCTGACCTTTCAGCCAATCGGGAAATGGTTATCAGACCCGGACTTCCTAATTGTCGGAGAGGCAATTCAGTGTTAGAAAAGCGAATATTCATTTGCTTTTCCAACACACCTGAGTGGGCTCCAAGCGCAATGCTCTACGCTCAGAGCCCACCCTATTTTGAAGCCTACTAGAGTCTAGGCAGGTGCTTAAAAAAACAGCATTGTAATTCATGCCCCCGGCGTTCTGAAAGGGGTCAGACGCATTAATAGGGGGGCCATGGATAGATTCATGTTATGCCTGAATCTATCCATTAATCATATAGGGCGTGGTGCGGATAGAGGGGGCGACGCTAGTGCGCTCTTAATGGACGTGCCACCCCTGCTCGGGTACCTCTTTGCTGCTCCTGGCCCCTCCCTCCCATCGAATGCCCCCTCAGCAAGCAGCTATCTAGGGGGACACCCAAGCCGAGTTAGAGTTCTGTGTATCCATTCAGACATGAAGCCCCAACCAGGCCCCTGCCCCCTCTGCCCCTCATTGGCTGACTGTTTTTTATTGACAGCCACGGGAGCCAATGGCGCCGCTGCTGTGTCTCAGCCAATAAGGAGGAGTGTCCCTGATGGCTTAGACATTTGTGGACATCGCTGGAGAGAGATCGGGCTCAGGTAAGTAATTAGGGGGGCTGAGGGGGGCTGCCACACACAAAAGTTTTTTTTATCTTAATGCAAAGAATGTATTAAGATAAAAAACCTTCTGCCTTTACAACTCCTTTAACCTCTCCATAGAGAACATTCCCCCCTCCTTCTGTTTAGTAATCACTCATATACTTCTGGCAGCAAGATTGTCCATAACTAGGTTATGGAAATCTAACACACCCCCATCAATATAAAGCACCATACAACTAACCCAAACTCATCACACCTATGAGGCACTGTTGTCTTATGAAAGGAAAGCTTTCATTAACGTTCAAAAAGCCTGGAGACAATGGGCTCAATGGTACACACAACACTTCTGTAACCACTTCACTAAGTAAAACCCTTATTTGGTGCATTTCCCCATGTTTCATTGTCCCCCTTTTCTGTTTTCCCCCCTTTGCTACTCTGAAGTTAATTAATTAAAGCTGTTTAGTTAAACATATACATATTGAGGGTGGTTTCACACACTGCCTATGGGGAGCATGTTATTGTTTTTTTTTACAATTGTACAATAAAGATTGTTTTTTTTTTTTTTTTTTTTATATACTTTGAGTTGTTTCTTATGCTGTGCCATTATAGTCTGTTTTTTTTAGGTAGGCTGGATATTTCATCCAGGTTTTACCTTTCTTCTTCTACATATATTTGCAGATAAGGCATTAAAGTCTCATTGTTTAAAGAATTTAACCACTTGACCTCCAGCAGATTTACCCCCTTCATGACCAGGCCCTTTTTTGCAATACGGCACTGCACTATTTTTTTTTCCACAAAGATTTTATTGTATATGTGAAAGAAGTACACAAAGTACACAAAGAAAAAGTATACAGCACATCGTAGCAGTACAACAATTTAACAAATTGGGCAACAGGATCCATATGCAGTGTTCCAAGCAGTAAATAACCGGTAAGAGTACAGAAAACATCTAGAGCGAGCATAGTAAATGCTCGGAAGCTCATTGACATCGAATAAAGTGGCAATATCCTAGGCTTTATGCCTTCTAGGGTATCATGCGACTATTCTTGAATTGATTAACTACTCTTTCATGAGATTCTCTGAACCACCTGCCAGGGCCTTGACAAAATCACTCAACCGTGTCCAATTGTTCTTATCTAAGGGCATGGACCTAGGGCTCAGACTCGGACAATCTCGTCCACCCCGAGCTCTGTGTCCAACCTGCTACCCAACTCAGAAAATGTTTAGGAAAGAAAAGAATAGGGGAGAGGGGGGGGAGAAGAAAAAACAAAAGAGAAAAGAAAAGAACAAAAAGGGGGGAGGAAATGCGGAGAGGGGGCGGAAATCCACCTTCTACCCTCTCCGTCCACCGTCCATACGCTACAATCACTGAGTCTCCCGGATCCCCGGGGAGAACCATCCACGATAAATTTGTATTATGGCAATAGCTTATACGTCTAGTTGTATCAATACCTGATATGAATGGGAGTTTTTGTACTCGATCCACGCTTCCCAAATAGCTGAGAAGCTCGAGATTTTGTCTTGTGAGGTGAGAATCAGTTCCTCCATCATTGCAATACGGTCGACATGTAGTGTCCATTCTTTTAGCGAAGGCGGCCGCGTGGACCTCCAATGTACCGGTATGCAGAGCCTAGCAGCGTTTATTAAATGCATAGCTATTGATTTGAAGTATTGTCTTTTAGGGATTGTGGATAGGTGTAGTAGATATTGTCCGGGTGTAAACTCCAGTGGGAGCGAAGAGATTGTTGTAGTCACTTCATGTATCTTACGCCAGTATGGCTGGATTCGAGGGCAGGACCACCAGACATGGAGAAAGGTGCCTATTTCTGATTCACATCGCCAACAGTAATCAGGTACCGTTGGGAAAATCTTATGGAGCACTTGAGGGGTCTTGTACCATCTAGTTTTGAGTTTGTACCTGTTCTCTTGCGTATTGACATTAAGTGAGCCTTTGTGTATGTATAAATGGATCTGGTCCCAACTAGCATCTCCTATCTCTCTGTCTAAGGCTGTCTCCCAAAACGTATGGTCTGTTTGTAAAGAGGAGTACGAATCTCCAAACATGGACGCGTACAAGGCCGAAATGACGTGACTCTGGGGTGAAGATCTCGAACATAGGGATTCGAACACTGTGGGCGGGCTCGTGAATTTGACTATTTTCGCTGGCACATCTAGAAAGTGTTTTAATTGCACATAAGACCAGGAGGGGAAGGACTTAGTGTTAGACAATGCAGCAAGCTCTTGTAGCTTTAGAAACTTGCCATTGCGAAAGAAGTGCTTGGCCTGCATCTGTGGGTATGGCCATTCCTTAAAAAGATAGGATGGCGATAAACCCGGGGGGAAGTCTGGATTACCTCTAACGGGGGTTATAGGGCAGTCCGCGGCAGACAGAGCATGGGCTTTACATGCTCTGTCAAAAGCTTGGAGAGTCGCTCCGGTCAAAGGATGCTTGTGGGGCTGAGGAGGTCTCAATTTCTTAGGGATCCAAGGAATTGCGCCCAGATCAGTTTCTGCAATTAATTTTTCAAGGTACACCCAGCTTTTACACCGGGCATGAATTCTCCAATCTACCACCCTGGTCATGTGGACAGCCCAATAATAGCGCTGTATGTCCGGGAGACCAATCCCTCCTTTTTCCTTGGGTAGGACTAGCTTTGCCCATCCGATACGAGCTGATTTAGCACACCATAAAAAGGCTCTACACATTTTCCTGTAAGCCACAAAAAATGCGGGAGGTAAGGCACTGCGCTATTTTAACTGACAATTGTGCGGTCGTGCAACGCTGTACCCAAATAAAATTTATGTCATTTTTTTCCCACAAATAGAGCTTTCTATTGGTGGTATTTGATCACCCCTACTTTTTTTATTTTTTGTGCTGTAAACAAAAAAAGGCTGACCAAAAAAACAAAAACATTTATTTACCTTCTGCTAGAAAACATCCAATTAAAATTTAAAAAAAAATCTATTTTCTTCATTAATTTAGGCCAATTTAAAAAATCACATTTTTGGATCAATTTAGGCCAAAAATTTGTGCCACAAATTTTAGTAAGACATCCCAAGAAGTGTGTATTGATTGGTTTGCGCAAAAGTTATAGCATCTACAAACTATGGGATTTTTGCATTTATTAAATTTTTACTAGTAATGGTGGCAATACGTGACTTATACCGGGACTGTGATTTTGCAGCAGACAAATCAGACACCTAACTGACACTTTTGACACTTTTTGGGGACCAGTGACACTAATACAGCGATCAGTGCTCAAAAAAATATGAACTGTCACTGTACTAATGACATTGGCTGGGAAGGAGATAAACATCAGGGGTGATCAAAGGGTTAACTGTACCTAGACAGTGCTTGTGTACTGTTTTGGGAGGTGCTTTTACTAGGGGAAGGTAGACATGTGCACTGCCAAAAAATTTGTTCATTTTAGTTTTCGTTTCATCTGGGTTTTTTTTTTTTCAGGTCATTCGTTTTGATTGCAATTCGTAAATTTGAAAATTCGTAAATTCGAAAACTTGAAAATCCGAAAATAAGAAATACAATTTGAAAATTCAAAAGAATAACTAACAAACTAACTAATATTAACTAACTATTAAATTATAGGTATTGGAATTTCTTTTCAAATTTGGCTCTTAGTGAACGTAACGAATACTAATTTATCTGAATTTACGAATTGTGCAAAATAACGACTCTAAACAAATGGAACAGAACAAATTAATAATAAATAATAATAGTGTAGCACTACCCCTGTAGGAGCTGCTGGTTATTGCTTTGTTCCTGTCGTTACCCCACGCTTCACCGTCCCAGAACTTTGAGTCTAAATTGGGCAATGTGCCCACAGATGCATGCACCAGTCACTTAGTCTTTTTCCAATGCTTTTTTATTAAACACAACTTGCAGCAGTAGAGGGATGGAGGGTTAGGGGAATTAAGATACCTTGTGCAGATCACTGAGGAACCTGAGATCCTGGAGACAAGTACACTTGCTATCAACGGATATTAGTCATCCGGATAGGCCTCTCTCACCGGCGTAGTAGCCGGAATGATGCACGGACAAAAGTCTCTGCCACGGACTCAATGATAGTAATAAACTGTTGAACAATCCTCTGCTACAGGATTTGGTAGTCAGTAATTGACTGAGCGAACACAGCTATACAGTACCAAAGTCCTTTAAGCCATCCGGCAGTACTGTGAGGTAGATTGGTTAGGATGCATCCCAATTGAGTCACCAGGCTCTTCTTGAGATACCAGCCTTCTGCTCGGTCCTCTCCAAGAAGAGTCCTCCCCTGGATCTTCCAATTGCTCAGTAGGCCCCAGACAGACTTCCGTGCCTACTTGCAGTAAAGTAGCCTTTTCAAATTTACGAATTTTCAAATATTCCAATTTACAAATATTCGGAAAAATATTTCCAATTTAACAAATTTACCGGACATCTAGTTTGCTTTAGCCGCAGTTTAGCTCCAGCTACGTATATTCACAGCAGGAGCGGGTCTCTGGCGGTGCGCACGCATGCCCCAGATTCGGAAGTCTTGCCGCCGTATATGTAAGTTATAGGGATGAGCTTCGAGTTCTAGTCAAACTCATGTTCAGCGAACAGGGAACAATTTGGAGTGTTTGTGGCAAATTCGAAAAGCCGCGGAACACCCTGTAAAGGTCTATGGGAGAAATCTGAAGTGCTAATTTTAAAGGCTTATATGCCAGTTATTGTCAAAAAAAGTGTTTGGGGACCCGGGTCCTGCCCCAGGGGACATGTATCAATGAAGTTTTTTCGGGAGCAGTGATTTTAATAATGCTTAAAGTGAAACAATAAAAGTGAAATATTCCTTAAAATTTCGTACCTGTGGGGTGTATATAGTATGCCTGTAATGCAGCGCTTGTTTCCCATGCTTAGAACAGTGTCTGCACAAAATTTCATTTCTGAAGGACAAAAAGTAATTTAAAAGTACTCGCGGCTGTAATGAATTGCCGGTCCCGGCAACACAGAGAAAAATCATTGAAAGTCAGTGATAAAAAAAAATGCGTGGGGGTCCCCCCAAATTCAATTACCAGGCCCTTCAGGTCTGGTGTGGATATTAAGGGGAACCCTGTGCCAAATAAAATAAAAAAATGGTGTGCGGTTCCCCCCAAATATCCATACCAGACCTGAAGGGTCTGGTATGGATTTTAAGGGGAACTCCGCGCCAAATAAAAAAAAAACATGGCGTGGGGTTCCCCCAAAAATCCATACCAGACCCTTATCTGAGCACGCAACCTGGCAGGCCACAGGAAAAGAGGGGGGACAAAAGAGCGCCCCCCCCTCCTGAACCATACCAGGCCACATGCCCTCAACATGGGGAGGATGCTTTGAGGTCTGGACCCCAAAGCACCATGTCCCCATGTTGATGTGGACAAGGACCTCATCCCCACAACCCTTGCCCGATGTTTGTGGGGGTCTGCAGGCGGGGGGCTTATCGGAATCTGGAAGACCCCTTTAACAAAGGGGACCCCCAGATCCCACCCCCCTATGTAAATTGGTAACGGGGTACATTGTACCCCTACCATTTCACAAAGAAAGTGTAAAAAATTGTAAAAAAAACACACAGACACAGTTGGGATAAGTCCTTTATTAAAAAAAAAAAAAGACTCCAGCGGTGGTAATCCACTCTCGATCTCCACTCCAGCGATGTCTCCACTCCAGTGATGTTGGTGTCCTGCGATGGATGATCTATCCAGGCTCCAGCGACGAGGAACAGCACACGATCCTCTCTTCACCGGAGCGGAGACACCCCGGGAATGACGCTGCCGAAGCCTGACAGGTCTTATATAGCCGAGGACAGGGCCACCCGTCACGTGACCCCGTCCCCCTCTGACGCAAGGGGAAACCCAGGCTTTCCCAGTGATGTGCGGGTGACCCCGCCCCCCCTCTGCTGCCACGCAGGTTTCCCTTGCATCAGAGGGGAGCGGGGTCACCCGTCACGTCACTGGGGAAGCCTGGGTTTCCCCTTGCATCAAAGGGGGACGGGGTCACGTGACGGGTGGCCCCACCCTCAGCTAGATAAGAGCTGTCACTGGCTGAAGCAACATCATTCCCGGGGTGTCTCCGCTCCGGTGAAGAGAGGACTGTGTGCTGTTCCTCGTAGCTGGATATCGTTGCTGGAGCCTGGAGAGATCATCCATCGCAGGATACCAACATCACTGGAGTGGAGACATCGCTGGAATGGAGATCGAGAGTGGATTACCACCACTGGAGTCTTTTTTTTAAGAAAGGACTTATCCCAACTGTGTCTGCTTGTTTTTTTTACATTTTTTTACACTTTCTTTGTGAAATGGTAGGGGTACAATGTACCCTGTTACTAATTCACATAGGGGGCGGGGACCTGGGGGTCCCCTTTGTTAAAGGGGTCTTCCAGATTCCGATAAGCCCCCTGCCCCCAGACCCCCACAACCACCGGGTAAGGGTTATGGGGATGAGGCCCTTGTCCCCATCAACATGGGGACATGGTGCTTTGTGGTCCAGACCCCAAAGCATCCTCCCCATGTTGAGGGCATATGGCCTGGTACGGTTCAGGAGGGGGGGCACTCTCTCGTCCCCCTCTTTTCCTGCGGCCTGCCAGGTTGCGTGCTCGGATAAGGGTCTGGTATGGATTTTTGGGGGGAACCCCACGCCATTTTGTTTTATTTGGTGCGGAGTTCCCCTTAAACTGCACGCATTTTTTTTTTATTAATGACTTTCAATGACTTTTCTCTGTATTGCCGGGACCGGCAATTCATTACAGCTGCGAGTACTTTTAAATGACCCCTTTTCCTTCAGAAATGACATTTTGTGCAGAGACTGTTCTAATCACAGGAAACAAACGCTGCTTTACAGGCATACTATATACACCCCCCAGGTAAGAAATTTAAAGGAATATTTCATTTTTATTGTTTCACTTTAAGCATTATTAAAATCACTGCTCCCGAAAAAACGGCCGTTTTTAAAACTATTTTTTGCATTGATACATGTCCCCTGGGGCAGGACCAGGGTCCCCAAACACTTTTTATGACAATAACTTGCAAATAAGCCTTTAAAATTAGCACTTTTGATTTTTCATGTTCGTGTCCCATAGACTTTAACGGGGTTCGGATGTTCGAACAAATTTATTGCCTGTTCGCATGTTCTGGTGCGAACCGAACTGGGGGGTGTTCGGCTCATCCCTAGTAAGTTATATGGTCGACAAGCGGTAAAAGTAACTTTTTGACTTTGACTATATAAAGATTGGGCACATTCAGACACATTGGGGTTGATTTATAAGAGAAGTTTCACATTAAAGGGAATTTTCACCAGAGCCTAGTGAATGATGTGAAACTTTGCTGACTTTCATCATCCAATCATGTGTAAGCACAAATTCAGGGTTTTTCTTATTTTCCTTGCACATGATTGGATATTCTTTGCAAAGTTAAAAGTCATCATAATCACTAAGCTCTGAGGGTAAATTTCTTTGGAATGTGAACAGCTTAATTGCCTTTCATAAACCAACCCCACTATCTTCTCTGATCTCACTTGCATTACCTTGCTGGTATTTGTAGGTATTTATTAGGTGGTCAGGATGTGTTGCCAAAAATTTAAAGTGTCCGTTCAGTGAATTTGCAGACATTATATGGTTTAATCTAAAAGTGGCCAATGAATTTATGGGCTCCCCAGAGAATGTCATTGGGTTCTCCTGTTTGCTTTGGGAAATGTGTTTGGATGATATTTGTATTTTCTACTTTATAAATATGATTAATTGTTGCACAATTCAAAGTAGAAGTTTAATTTTTCAGCTCCTTTTCAGCTCATTTCACTCTGTAATATATTCACATAGTGATGAGGCAACATTTTGGTTTGGACCAAACTTTAGCCAATTTGGCTCTCTCTTCAATGGGATCTGAGCATCATATCTAGAAGCAGTATTTCTATGACCATTAGGCCACCATTTATGAGGTATTGTACCATATGTGATGGCTATAGGTCTACTATACCCGATACCTGTAATAAGAGTTTGGCCTAGGTGATCACATTAGCCATGTATCTGAATTCTACCCCTTACCCACTAATTCTACAAAGATTGGGAAAGATCATTATTGTTGTATTATTCCAATACCCTTCCTCTTTTGTACCCTCTTAAATGGGGTGGAGTGCAATTAAAGCGTTTGTTGCCCCAACACTTCATATTCCTTATATGTGGCTGCTGTACCATGTTGTTTAATCTGTTGCTCTTGAGAACCCCCAGATGAAGATCCTTGAGTTGAAATGTGTAGGGGCACCCTTTAAGTGTGTCTTATTGATTCCCCTATATAGATCTTTAGTTCTCACTAGAGGGATCACCAGTAGGAGGAATGAGGTCCTGATCTCCCTACATAGATCTTTAGGTGCCCCTAGAGGGGTCACTAGCAGGAGGAAGGAGATTCTGATTCCCCTATATAAATCTTTATTTATTAACTAGTTAGAGCACCAGCAGGAGGAAGGAGGTTCTGATTTCTCTATATAGATTTTTAGTTATTAAATCAAGAGATCACCAGCAGGCGGAAAGAGGTCCTCGTTCCTCAATGTAATGGCAGGGTGAAGGTGCTGATTTACCTATTTATATTGTTATTTATTACTATAAAGATCCCCATCAAGAGGAAGGAGGTTCTGATTCCTCTATATAGATCTTTAGTTATCACTAGAGGGATCACCAGCAGGAGGAAGGAGGTCCTGATTCCTCTATATAGATCTTCATATCACTAGAGGGATCACCAGCAGGAGGAAGGAGGTCCTGATTCCTATATCTAGATCTTCATATCACTAGAGTAATCACAAGCAGGAGGAAGGAGGTCCTGATTCCTCTATATAGATCTTTATATGACTAGAGGAATCACCAGCAGGAAGGAGGAGGTCCTGATTCCTCTATATAGATCTTTATATCAACTAAAAGTGGCGCATATATATAAATGTGATATTATAACACAGTCCTATAAATTGATATATGAAAAAAATCAAGTGATTAAATCCTGAGAAAAAGCATATATATGATTGAAACAAAATAGAAAAGAATCCCGTGTGTAAAGGTGATTTAAGTGATCCAAAAAGTTCATAAATATAACAAAACGTGTCCAAAAGAAATCTTCTTCTCTTCCACCGCACCAAAAGTGTTCAAGTGAAACTTCCCCCTTCAGACGCAACACTCACCGCAACAATATGCCTCACACTCTCGTGTTCAGCGTGTAAACAAAACTGCATCTCTCAGGCAAGGGAATCAATTCAGCTCAGTGATCTTCAAATCAGCTCCATATAAATATAGAAACAGAAAGTGCACAATAGTGTAATATTGCAAAATTCAGTTTATTAAAAATCTCACTCCCTCAAACATTACACTCACATGGAAGCCAATAAAAACAAGCCAATTGCACATCAAACGAAGATCCAACAACGAAAACTCAAATTGCTTCAGCCAGTGAACAATGGTCGCGGCGGACCCGAGATCAGCAGGGAAAACAGTAAGTATACACTCGCTACTTTCCCTCCCTGTTCGGACTCGCCCCTTCCAGATGCGGCTTGATACGATACACGTCACACGGCACACTTCACACTCGTTTGTAGATTCAGTAATTCGCCGTGTAGCCACGCCCCGACATGTTTCGTCACATGGGACTTATTCATGGGATTGGCTACACAGCGATAAGCCCCCTCCCTTTATACAATCTCCTCTAATTGGTCGAATCCCACCAATCTTTACTACGCAGGCGCACCACGATCGAAAAACTCGCCAGCAGGAACGAAAGTCTCATGGGCGGAACTCACCCTTCCCATCAGCAGAACAACCTCATTTATTAAGTACATATGCCGCATGAAGTGCGGGCGGAAGTAACCTTGCTAGGAAAAAACTCTAAGGGCGGAAATTACGCATTCAGCTGGTAAGCTGATCTGGTGTCCCCGCAACCATAATTCACTGGCTCTCATTAGTCCAAGACACAACAGTGTCATCTACATAGTAAATAAACTAGATAAAGGATCCTACATGAGTCATGTTTAATAAAATTATCATTTTAAATTAAACACAATATTATTTCTAAAAAACTTTTTCCCATTAACCAATTTTTTATAAAAATATAAAAAAATTCAAAAAAAGTCTTTATACAATTAAACAAAGCTCAATATTTTAGCTTATTTGAAGTATAAATCCACTAAATAGTAAACCTAATTTAGGGGAAAAATCAAATTCCACTTTACTGAATGAATGGCACAAATGAAATATATATATATATGTATGGCAAGAAATTACCGCCTATAATAATACACTCGTGCAAGAATGACCACCCCTTATATCCAAACTGTTAGATATATATGTCAACACATTAATGGGGAATCATGTTGCACCTCTAAAACCATTTTAAAAATATGTATATAAAAAATATATAAAAATTATAAAAATTATTATATAGAATACAAATGCATATTAAGTATACTGCGTTGATCAAGGTGTGACTGAATTTGGCCTACTCCACCTATTGGTGGATCGTGAAAATGCACTCCAGTCAATCCCCAGGCCAGCCCCTATTGGACCTTCAATACAAAACTAACAAATCCTTCCCTCGGATTTAAATGTGTTAAATAGCCTACAACAACTTATTAAAAATTATTTATAAAACAATTTAAATCCACCTCCACATTTAAACCTCTTGGAAAAAGACACTTAAGAAGAAAAATCCACTGGGTTTCACGTTGTTAAAGGTCTCTAACCCTATTGGAGCCCCTCCATGTTGGATATACACAGTCTATGCCACAAAATTGGGCCACAGTGGGATCCTGGTTATGTTTCTCCTTAAAGTGCACTGACACACTATGGTGTTTAAAACCATTTTTTATATTCGTTAAATGTTCGGAAATACGAACTCGCAGGAGCCTTTTGGTTCTCCCCACATAGAGCAACCCGCATGGGCACCATAGCAGATAAACCAGAACAAATATTAAAAATTGATCTGAAGGGTTTCTTTCCCTGTATGAAATGCATATACTGTAGAACAGTAAAGAGGCATAACAGAGGAAAGAGACAAATTATGAGCACTGACAACAAGCCTTTTGAAATTAATGAATTTATTTCATGTAACTCTTCACATGTGGTTTATCTGCTATGGTGCCCATGCGGGTTTCTCTATGTGGGGAGAACCAAAAGGCTCCTGCGAGTTCGTATTTCCGAACATTTAACGAATATAAAAAATGGTTTTAAACACCATAGTGTGTCAGTGCACTTTAAGGAGAAACATAACCAGGATCCCACTGTGGCCCAATTTTGGGGCATAGACTGTGTATATCCAACATGGAGGAGCTCCAATAGGGTTAGAGACCTTTCACAACGTGAAACCCAGTGGATTTTTCTTCTTAAGTGTCTTTTTCCAAGAGGTTTAAATGTGGAGGTGGATTTAAATTGTTTTATAAATAATTTTTAATAAGTTGTTGTAGGCTATTTAACACATTTAAATCCGAGGGAAGGATTTGTTAGTTTTGTATTGAAGGTCCTATAGGGGCTGGCCTGGGGATTGACTGGAGTGCATTTTCACGATCCACCAATAGGTGGAGTAGGCCAAATTCAGTCACACCTTGATCAACGCAGTATACTTAATATGCATTTGTATTCTATATAATAATTTTTATAATTTTTATATATTTTTTTATATACATATTTTTAAAATGGTTTTATAGGTGCAACATGATTCCCCATTAATGTGTTGACATATATATCTAACAGTTTGGATATAAGGGGTGGTCATTCTTGCACGGGTGTATTATTATAGGCGGTAATTTCTTGCCATACATATATATATATTTCATTTGTGCCATTCATTCAGTAAAGTGGAATTAGATTTTTTCCCCTAAATTAGGTTTACTATTTAGTGGATTTATACTTCAAATAAGCTAAAATATTGAGCTTTGTTTAATTGTATAAAGACATTTTTTTGAATTTTTTTATATTTTTATAAAAAATTGGTTAATGGGAAAAAGTTTTTTAGAAATAATATTGTGTTTGATTTAAAATGATAATTTTATTAAACATGACTCATGTAGGATCCTTTATATAGTTTATTTACTATGTAGGTGACACTGTTGTGTCTTGGACTAATGAGAGCCAGTGAATTATGGTTGCGGGGACACCAGATCAGCTTACCAGCTGAATGCGTAATTTCCGCCCTTAGAGTTTTTTCCTAGCAAGGTTACTTCCGCCCGCACTTCATGCGGCATATGTACTTAATAAATGAGGTCGTTCCGCTGATGGGAAGGGTGAGTTCCGCCCATGAGACTTTCGTTCCTGCTGACGAGTTTTACGATCGTGGTGCGCCTACGTAGTAAAGATTGGTGGGATTCAACCAATTAGAGGAGATCGTATAAAGGGAGGGGGCTTATCACTGTGTAGCCAATCCCATGAATAAGTCCCATGTGACAAAACATGTCGGGGCGTGGCTACACGGCGAATTACTGAATCTACAAACGAGTGTGAAGTGTGCCGTGTGACGTGTATCATATCAAGCCGCATCTGGAAGGGGCGAGTCCGAACAGGGAGGGCAAGTAGCGAGTGTATACTTACTGTTTTCCCTGCTGATCCCGGGTCCGCCGCGACCATTGTTCACTGGCTGAAGCAATTTGAGTTTTCGTTGTTGGATCTTCGTTTGATGTGCAATTGGCTTGTTTTTATTGGCTTCCATGTGAGTGTAATGTTTGAGGGAGTGAGATTTTTAATAAACTGAATTTTGCAATATTACACTATTGTGCACTTTCTGTTTCTATATTTATATGGAGCTGATTTGAAGATCACTGAGCTGAATTGATTCACTTGCCTGAGAGGTGCAGTTTTGTTTACACGCCGAACACGAGAGTGTGAGGCATATTGTTGCGGTGAGTGTTGCATCTGAAGGGGGAAGTTTCACTTGAACACTTTTGGTGCGGTGGAAGAGAAGAAGATTTCTTTTGGACACTTTTTGTTATATTCATGAACTTTTTGGATCACTTAAATCACCTTTACACACGGGATTCTTTTCTATTTTGTTTCAATCATATATATGCTTTTTCTCAGGATTTAATCACTTGATTTTTTTCATATATCAATTTATAGGACTGTGTTATAATATCACATTTATATATATGCGCCACTTTTAGTTTTCATTTCACTATTTTGTTGTGACCACTATATTATTTACATATTTTATCATTTAGGGTGGCTGCTGTTTAGGTAAATTTCTTTATTATTATTATTTTTGGTTAATCACTTCCTCAGACAGCGCAGTGGTGGTGATCATTAGGGCGGTTTTTGTTGATCACTATTGTTTGCAGATCTTTATATCACTAGAGGAATCACCAGCAGGAGGAGGGAGGTACTGATTCCAATATATAGATCTTTAATTAGACCTTATTTAGTGTCCAGTTCTTTTTTTTTACAAACAACGTGGTGTTTTATTTGAAATAATATAGACATACATGGCATATGCAGTGACACAATTGGTACAGGTAATGCATACACGACATGAGGGTCCAAGTGGACAATCTGTATAACCGATTCAGTATAGTCAATGACAAAATGTTAAGGCTGAATGAGTGATTAGAGGAACATGGAAGGTCAAGTCACCGGGCTACCTCTAGGAACGCTCAGTGGTCCAGCCCAACACAGGTAAGATGCATGCAACCCAACATTGAAGAAAAAAATAAAAAATAAAAAAAGGTAATGTAAACAGGATCAATCAGGTATCTCATTACAAGTGGCGGCGTTTCCTAACCGAGTGTCCCAAATTTTGACGTATTTAGCTGGGCAACCCCTATGGACATAGATCTATTTTTTATAGTAAGACATTGTTAATTGCAGCGACCCACTCTCGGAGTGATGGTGATGCAGCCTGAAGCCATTTTTGCGCTATGAGTAGCCTAGCAATAAAGAGCCATTCTTGGAGGAACATTTTGTGAAATTTACCCGAGTCTGGATCTGGGAACACCCCCAGTAGGCATTATTTGGGGCACAACGTCAGGGGGGATCCCATATCATCGTGAATAAACGTCACTATGTGCGACCAATAGTCCTCTATAACTGGGCACGACCAAAGAAGATGAAAAAAGTACTGGATGGACTATCGCATCTGGGGCACAGTGGGTTGTAGTCAGGTTTATACTTGGCCAATCGGATGGGGGTCAGGTATGATCTGTGGAGAATGTAGAGTTGTGTGAGGTGGTCTGATAGTTTGGTCGAGACCTTTTTACAGGCGTTCAAAGCGTCCTCCCATTCATCACCCTCCAGCTCCCCCACATCCCCAGACCACCGGTCTTTAAGTTTATATGTTAGAGTAGCTGCAGGGGGACGAAGAAGAGAGTTGTAAAAGAGATGAGCTTTCGGGAGTCCTGCCGTATTATGGTACCCATAATATCCAACTGTTCAACGTTAGGGGAGATACCACCAAATTGAGCCCGGAGGGCATGGCGTAGCTGGAGTTATCGGAAATGCATAGAGTTGGGTAGGTTGAATTTGTCCTTAAATTGCTGGAACGATTTTAGAACAGTGCCACGATATGCGTCTGGCAAATACCTTACCCCTTGGTCGGTCCAAAGGACCTGGTCTGGAACTGTCAGTAATTCGCTTAGGCCAGGATTATCCCATAGGGGTGTATGAAAATGGGTGGATTCTGTTTTCAGTTTGTGCCTCACCACTTCCCAGATTCTGCAGTGGTGATATAGCAATCCCTTACGACTTCCCATCATCCATGCACCCACCACCATGTCTTTAAAAAGAACTTGAAATGGGTGAGTGAGCCCGGGAGCATGAGGGGAGCATATCAGTGCTAGATAACGGTCCTTGTCATGTTTGTCCAAGTAGAAAAAGTGGGACAGTTGCACCGCCAGGTAATAGAAATTTAAGTCAGGTAGCGCTGCGCCTCCCAACTCAGTGGGATTTTTCAACGTTTGTCAGCTCAATTTGTGTCGGGCCGTGCCCCACACAAACAAGTTGAGAATAGCTTTGATGGATTTAAAAATTCTGAGAAGTAAGTAGACTGGGGCGTGCCAAAGTACATCTAAAAATTTAGGGAGGAGAACCATTTTGATTAGGTTTATTGGCCCATCAAACCCAAGGGCAATTTGGCCCACGTTTGCGTTTTAGACTTCAAAAATGCTATCAGGGGTTCTATGTAAATCCTAACATAGTCCTCAGGAGAGCGAGTAATTTAAATTCCAAGGTATTTTAAGGAGCTAACCCTAAGGAGAGGGGATGAGATCTGTAGTTCTGTGGGGACGCTCACGTCTAAAGGAAGGATCTGGGATTTATCCCAGTTGATCCTCAGTCCGGAGTATTGACCAAAAGTTTTTATAGCCTACAGGGCATCCTGCAGTGAATGACCAGCATCAGCCAGGTATAAGAGCATATCGTCTGCATACAGACTGAGCGTTTCCACGAGATCTCCACAGCTGAGACCACGGATCCCTGGATGAGTCCTAAGCGAAGAAGCAAGGGGTTCCACTGCCAGAGCGTACAGTAGCGGGGATAGAGGGCATCCCTGTCTCGTCCCTCTAGAAAGGGGAAAAGGGGCAGATACTCGTCCATTGACCAAGATCCTTGCGCATGGATTCTGATACAGGAGGTGGACCCATTTAATAAAGTTAGGCCCGAATCCAAATTGAGCCAAGCATTCCCAAAGATAGTCCCACTCGACTGAGTCAAACGCCTGCGGCGTCAAGCAACACCACAACCCTAGACCCCACCCGATCGTGCCTAGCTTGTAAGTTCATAAACAGTTTACGCAAATTGTATGCCGTATTTTTAGCAGGCATGAACCCGGTTTGGTCCGGATGGATTAATGTAAGAATCACCTCGTCCAGTCTCACCGCCAGGATCTTGGCCAATATATTAATATCTAGCTGAAGGAGAGATATTGGGCGATATGATTCGGGAAATTCTAAGTTCTTACCCGGTTTAGGTATAAGTACGATATAGGCCTTGCTCATAGAAGAGGGCAGGGAGCCAGATTCAAATATATGAGAGAATATCTCATGGAGTCTAGGGACCAAGGTTTCACTGTAGGTTGTGTAGAATTCTAAGGCAAGGCCATCGGAGCCGGGCGCCTTGCATGGATTAAGCAGGGACGAAGCCTCCGTAATTTCACCCGTAGTAATGGGAGCCTCCAGAATCTCAACCTGTGAGTCTGTAAGCATAGGTAACTCTATACCGGCTAACAGTGCAGCCACGTCTTCTCTAGAGTTGTCAGTGAAAGAGGAGTACAAAGATGTGAAGAAGGAGCGAAACTCTCAAGCCACCTTGTCAGGGTCAGTGAGTAGTACCCCGTCAGAGTTGCGGAGGGAAACCACCGTGGAAGGCCTGTGGTGCAAATAGGCCAGATAGGCCAAGAGCCATCCTGCGTATTCGCCACATTTATAGGTCCTCCGCTTGCTATAGAATATCTTCCTTCCTGCTTTTTTGAAATGGAGACCATTCACCACCCGGGCCCGAAAACCTTAGTAAATCTGCTGTGGACGGGGAGGGATTGTTAGTAAACTCCTTTTCTGCTTCCACAAGGGATTGTTCCACCTGTGTAACCACCTGGGACGAGGTCTTCCGATATCTAGAGATGTGCTGGGATAGAACCATGCGAGCCTTAGATTTGAAGGAATGCCAAACCACCTCGAATGGCGCAGTATCCCTGTTAGTCTGGAAAAAGAAATCCCATTAGTCGCCGGGCCTTCTCCAATTCGAGGACGACCGTCAACAAAAAGGGACTAAGTTTCCAGGCATAGGACGTAGGGGGGAATCAATCCAGAGCTCAATCCAGTAGGAGGCATGGTCAGAGAGGACCCGCTGGTTAAAACCCATGTTGCCTAAGATGGGGAGTAGGGTAAAGGATACCAATATGTGGTCAATTCGGGACATAGCATTGTGCGTTGTCGAGAAACATGAAAATGTCTTATCCAGCTGATAGTGGTGTCTCCATGTATCTACAAGAGCAAGGTCAAGGAGAAGATTACCAAATCTAGTGAGGGTATGGGAGGGGCTGTCAGGGGGCGTTAGCGACAGTCTGTCAAGTTCTCTATTTGCAACATTATTAAAGTCCCCTAGCCAAATCACGGGAAGAGTAGGGAATTGGGACATAAATGCCAGTCCTTCAGTCAGAGCATTAAATTGAAAGGGGGGAGGTACATAGAAAGCCATTATCAGTAGTTCCAGACCATTAACCTTAGCATGTAGAAATAAAAATCTACCCTGGGGGTCAGATCTAAGCTTAAGTAACACAAATTGCGTATTCTTGGCCACCAGTATAGCAACACCCCTGGAGTTAGCAGACAGTATGCAGAGCCTGATATACCCAACCCACCCAAGGTTTTTTAAGTGTCATCATGAGTTGACTTGTCAAGTGGTTTTCCACTAGCACCATATTCTCTGCCCGTTGTGCTTTAAGATATGAGAGAACAGCGTTGCACTTCAGCCTGGCTTTAAGACCCCGTACATTCCAGTTAATAAATTTCACGTTAGGCATAGTAACCAAATGCATATATCCATGTCCCCGATGACCAGAGTCCGCGTGCAGTCATTCAGGACCACCCCAAAAATGGGATGGCCCGAAACACCGCCCCCGGGGTTCAAAGCACCTGGGAGAGGAGACCGTAATATGATCCAGTAGATGGTCAGCAGCATAACAGCACACAATGTCCCAGAACAGTGTATGTCACTCATAACATCAATTAGATAGAAATGCGCCATGTTCTCCTGTACACCATGTAAAATCTGAATAATAAACCAACAACAGAACTTATGAGAAAAGAAAACTAAAGCACTGGGGTGAGCGCACCAAGCACCCGTCAGGTGCATCAAGCCAAGCCCGGACAGACAAGGGAAACCAAGCTTGGGTAGAAAGACAAACGTTACATTTGGTAATGAAAACAGCGAGGCCCGCGAGGGCACCCGTTACTAAGAGGACAATTATCCGCTGTAGAGCTAGCAGCAGTGTGAGAAATGAGACCCCCCGGTCTTGGATCTCCAGGATTACAGACATATGAGGAACAACAGGATAAGGAAATATGAGTCCATATCCCGGGCGTCATGACTGGCGGTAGCTCGCCTCAAAGCAGAAGTTTAGGGCTACAGTTCAAGTTCTCCATCTCAGAGTACAGGTGTGGCAAGGGGATAGGAGCGGTCGGAGATCAGGCAGGGGAAGTGAAAGAATATGGTCAAGTACCAAGGGATGGACGGGGAGGAAAAAAAAAAAAGGGGGGGGAACGGCCAGATCAGGGATAGAGGATTTACAGACAGTGTATGGGAAGTCTTCGGCAAGGGGTGTAGAGCACAGTACCTGAGGATGATGATGTGCCGAGCTCCGCAGGTAACTTGAGGAGAGAACCGTCGGACA
Source organism: Rana muscosa (assembly GCA_029206835.1). Classification (NCBI taxonomy): domain Eukaryota; kingdom Metazoa; phylum Chordata; class Amphibia; order Anura; family Ranidae; genus Rana; species Rana muscosa. The sequence goes on along the minus strand of CM055118.1, from coordinate 358,858,662 downwards.
AAACCCGCAGCTGGCTCCAGCCATGTATCTACGTGGGCTCCAGCCAGGAGAAAACAGCCTCCGGGGTATCAAAGAAGTGCGCCCTTCCCTCACCGGTGACCCGGAGTCTAGCCGGAAAGAGCATTGCATAGGAGTAGTGGCGGATTCTCAGCTGGCGCTTGGCTTTAGTGAATTGAGCGCGTTTTTTCTGGACCTCTGCCGAGAGGTCTGGGAAAACCTTGATCTCAATGTTTTTGAAGGGGATGTTTCCCTTCAGTCTGGTGAGGCGAAGGACAACGTCTCAATCACAAGAGTTGAGCAGCTTGGCAATGAAGGTCCGTGGTGGTCCCCCCTGGGGGGGTTTAGCAGCCAGCCTGTCCGCCCTTTCCACCACAAAGGAAGTAGAAAATTCGGCCCGACCGAAGGTGTCAGTAAGAAATTTCTCAAGGGACGTAGGGGGATCAGAGCCCTCCACACCCTCAGGCAGTCCCACAAACCGCAGGTTGCACCTTCTGAGGCGGTTTTCCATGTCATCCTGCTTGGCTAGGACCATGGTAAGCTGGTGCTGTAAGCGTTCAGTGATAACCTGCAATGGCGGCACCTCATCCTCCACGCGGCTGATGCGGGTCTCCGTCTCTGTGACTCGCTCCCTAAGTTTCTGCAAGTCCTGGCGGATGAGGGAGACATTCACCTTCACCTCCTCAATCCTGCACATCAGGGAGCTCTTACAGTCTGAGATGGCCTGCAGCACTCGCGCCATGTTCTCCGTGGATATGTCCGCGGGAGTAGAGGAGCCGGAGCCATTTTCCTCCCCGGCCTCCTTATCTGTGAGCCGGAATTTGGCAAGCTTCGCAGCCGCATCAGACCCCTTCTTCGGTGGCGACATGATCCCCATAGGCAGGAGGTAGAATGTACCTGAAGGTAAGTAATTAGCAGGCAGTAATAGCCTCAGGATATGCTATATCGGATATTCGGCGAGCGGAGCTCCCATTCAGCACTCCTCACACCATGCCGTCCAGGCCACGCCCCTACAAAAGATAGTTACAAAAGATATTGATAGGGCAGAATGAGTCCAGAGACAAGAAACAAAAATAGTAAAAGGTCTGAGGGATAAAAAACATCAGGATATATATCAGGAATAGATCATTTTAGTAGTCCTAGCTCTTGTTGGTGAACTAAGATTTTAAAGTGAAAAAAATGATACATTGCAGCTTATCTGTCTCTAGATGTGGTGTCTAAATTGTGTTTTCCCTCATTATTTCCACCTGGTTATCCTGCCAGTAACACATCTTGTCCTAGGGTGACAACTCTTACTCACTATGCAGTAACTTTGGTGGAGCAGCCCAAAACAATGAAAATAGTACCACTCGAATGCCCCCCAAACCTATGTCATTCAGATCAGTGTGTGAAAATATTGGTGCAAGACAGACAGAATCTGCTTGTCAGACTCCATTAGACTACCATAAAATGGTGGCCATCTGCACACAGACATTGACTCCCTGTTGTATAAATGTGAATGAAATGGGTAAAATATGGCTTCAGCTCCTGTTCTCCACCTGTACAGAACTCCTCAGATGTGTTTCCCCTTTTTGGGGTTAAATTGTAGAGGCAATCTGCAGCAAGGACTACTGGTGATTATGGAAAAAGAAGAAAGGGCTGCACACCAACGAAAACGATCCAACATAATTTTATTGTTCCAACATGAGTCACACACAACAGCCACCAAAACCAAGACACAGAACTTAAGAGCTGACACGTTTAACACTGACATTAGTGCTTTGAAGAAGCACTAATGTCAGTGTGAAACGCGTAACCTTCTGGGTTCTGTGTGTTGGTCTTGGTGGCTGTTGTGTGTGACTCATGTTGGAACAATAAAATTACATTGGATCGTCTTTGTTAGTGTGCAGACCTGTCTTCTTTTTCCATGGTTGTTGGTGGCGAGCCATGGCTAGCACCTAGCACATCCTGATTACACTTTTTTTTCTCACCTGGAGCGGCATGGAAATGTAGGATGCACCTATCCCTCCTTAAATAACCACTTTACTTTAATAAATAAATACGCTCACAACATTCTTGGAGTAAAATTGTCCGAGGCACTTTTATTGGTGTAAAATGTAAATAAATGTAATTCAATCAATCATTTTATTAATCCATAAAATTCTCACTTGTAAATAATAAATATAAACAGCTCAGTCTTCAGGACTCGAGCAATACCATAAATCAAAAAACAAGTCCCCCCTTTACCTTTGAAAGGGTGACAAAACCACATAAGGTGCCTCGACAATGGTGGGGGGGGGAGCTTGTTGCTGTAATCTGACCAGCTGTGAGGATATTCCTTCAGGGGACCCCTTTATATAGCCTTGCCCCAATTCCAGAATCTTCCCTCTAGACATGTGACCTTATGCACCTTCCCGATTGGACCAATGATCTTCCCTCATAATTTGCCCTATTTTCCCACTTGACTTACTGTACCTATTTCTTAAAGTGATATGGCTTCTCTTTTCTTTTTTTTTTTTATTAAATAAATGACTATCTATCTATCCCGGGGGCATCCATATGTCCATGCTGTTTGGGCCATATTCTTTAGCCCTCTCAGTCCATTCCTCCCTTTCAAACTACTGGTGATTATATAGCATCATAAGTAGTGTTGAGCGGACCCGAACTGTAAAGTTCGGGTCCGTACCGAATTTTGGCGTTTTCCCGACCCCGGACCCGGACCCGGATTTTGCGCTAAAGTCCGGGTTCGGGTTCGGATTCGGGAATTTAATGGCGCAGTTAGAAATGCTTCAGGGGCCAGCCAATCACCATTTGATTAGCTGGTGTGCCCTTAGAAGCCATCATAGCCATGCCTACTAATGGCATGGCTGTGATTGGTCAGTGCAACATGTGACCCAGCATGTGACCAGCTTCTATATAAGCAAGAGGCACACAGCACAGATCGTCACTCTGCTTTTAGACAGTGTAGGGAAAGGATCCTGGCTGCTGTTGCTGTGAGGGAGAGAATTATATGATAGGAGTTAGTCCTGATTCTGCAATCTACTGATAGAAAAGATAGAGAGACAGTGTAGTGTAGTGTAGGGGCAGGATCCTGTTTGTGCTTTCAGGGAGAGAGATTTAGATAGGAGTCCAGATTGAGAGATATAATAGCTCAGCGATCTGCATAGGTTTATCTGTTTGTGTTGCAAGCTCAGTGCACCAGCACTGCATTACGTTGAGTGATACACCTATTCCATACTGTGGCTGTATTGTGCTCTTGCTAAAAGACCCATTTCGGGCAGAAAAAAAAAAGGCACTTTATTGTGCTTTTGCTAAAAAGACCCATTTTTGGCCCCCCAAAAAAAAGGCACTTTATTGTGCTGTTGCAAAAAAAAAAAGGCACTTTGTTGTGCGCAAAAAAGACCTATTTTTGGGCAAAAAAAATATTTTGCAGTGTATATCTCTAGTTGTGTGAAATAACCAATTTCTATATATTTTTCTTGTACTATGCTATACTAAAAAAAAACAAAAAAACTTTTTTTTGAATAGCATTCTCTGCAGCTGTGCGATTCAGCGGTTATATACTGTTGGGGTTGTTGTGCTCTTGCAAAAAACGCCATTTAGGGCCACAGAAAATATTTTGCAGTGTGAAATACACATCTGGAGGTGTGTGAAAAAACAACATTATTTTTAAAAAGCATTCTCTGGCCTCTGCAGCTGTGCGATTCAGCGGTTATATACTGTTGGGGTTGTTGTGCTCTTGCAAAAAACGCCATTTAGGGCCACAGAAAATATTTTGCAGTGTGAAATACACATCTGGAGGTGTGTGAAAAAACAACATTATTTTTGAATAGCATTCTCTGGCCTCTGCAGCTGTGCGATTCAGCGGTTATATACTGTTGGGGTTGTTGTGCTCTTGCAAAAAACGCCATTTAGGGCCACAGAAAATATTTTGCAGTGTGAAATACACATCTGGAGGTGTGTGAAAAAACAACATTATTTTTGAATAGCATTCTCTGGCCTCTGTAGCTGTGCGATTCAGCGGTTATATACTGTTGGGGTTGTTGTGCTCTTCCAAAAAACGCCATTTAGGGCCACAGAAAAAAAATTGCAGTGTGAAATACACATGTGGAGGTGTGTAAAATAAACAATTTCTATATATTGTACAGTGCTATACTAAAAAAAACAACATTTTTTTTGAATAGCATTCTCTGCACTTCTATAGCTGTGCGATTCAGTGGTTAAATACTGTGGTTGTGTTGTGCTCTTCCAAAAAACGCCATTTAGGGCCACAGAAAAAAAATTGCAGTGTGAAATACACATGTGGAGGTGTGTAAAATAAACAATTTCTATATATTGTACAGTGCTATACTAAAAAAACAAAATTTTTTTTGAATAGCATTCTCTGCACTTCTATAGCTGTGCGATTCAGTGGTTAAATACTGTGGTTGTGTTGTGCTCTTCCAAAAAACGCCATTTAGGGCCACAGAAAATAAATTGCAGTGTGAAATACACATGTGGAGGTGTGTAAAATAAACAATTTCTATATATTGTACAGTGCTATACTAAAAAAAACAACATTTTTTTGGAATAGCATTCTCTGCACTTCTATAGCTGTGCGATTCAGTGGTTAAATACTGTGGTTGTGTTGTGCTCTTCCAAAAAACGCCATTTAGGGCCACAGAAAATATTTTGCAGTGTGAAATACACATCTGGAGGTGTGTGAAAAAACAACATTATTTTTAAAAAGCATTCTCTGGCCTCTGCAGCTGTGCGATTCAGCGGTTATATACTGTTGGGGTTGTTGTGCTCTTGCAAAAAACGCCATTTAGGGCCACAGAAAATATTTTGCAGTGTGAAATACACATCTGGAGGTGTGTGAAAAAACAACATTATTTTTGAATAGCATTCTCTGGCCTCTGCAGCTGTGCGATTCAGCGGTTATATACTGTTGGGGTTGTTGTGCTCTTCCAAAAAACGCCATTTAGGGCCACAGAAAAAAAATTGCAGTGTGAAATACACATGTGGAGGTGTGTAAAATAAACAATTTCTATATATTGTACAGTGCTATACTAAAAAAAACAACATTTTTTTTGAATAGCATTCTCTGCACTTCTATAGCTGTGCGATTCAGTGGTTAAATACTGTGGTTGTGTTGTGCTCTTCCAAAAAACGCCATTTAGGGCCACAGAAAATAAATTGCAGGGTGAAATACACATGTGGAGGTGTGTAAAATAAACAATTTCTATATATTGTACAGTGCTATACTAAAAAAAACTAAATTTTTTTTGAATAGCATTCTCTGCACTTATATAGCTGTGCGATTCAGTGGTTAAATACTGTGGTTGTGTTGTGCTCTTCCAAAAAACGCCATTTAGGGCCACAGAAAATATTTTGCAGTGTGAAATACACATCTGGAGGTGTGTAAAATAAACAATTTCTATATATTCTTCTTGAACAGTGCTATACTAAAAATACTAAAAAAAACAACTTTTTTTTTGAATAGCATTTTCTGTAGCTGTGCGATTCAGCGGTTACGTGCTGTGGGTGTGTTGTGGTCTGGCAAGAAACGCCATTTAGGGCCACAGAAAATATTTTGCAGTGTGAAATACACATCTGGAGGTGTGTAAAATAAACAATTTCTATATATTCTTCTTGTACAGTGCTATACTAAAAAAAACAACCTTTTTTTTGAATAGCATTTTCTGTAGCTGTGCGATTCAGCGGTTACGTGCTGTGGGTGTGTTGTGGTCTTCCAAAAAACGCCATTTAGGGCAAGATCCTAAATTTGGAAAATATGAGGGGAAGGTCAAAGGGACGTGGTGGCCCCGGTCGTGGTGCTGCTGGTGGAGCTCCTGTTGCAGGGAGAGGACGTGGTGGATCTGTGCCAGCTACACGCACAAGTGAAACACCTTCCTCAGGTGCAAGTAGGCGACCAAGCCTGCGGCGGTATTTTGTCACGCCTAATGAGGCTGTACCAATGTTTAGGCCAGGACAAGTACAGGCGATAGTAGATTGGGTTGCTGACAGTGCCTCGGGTTCCTTCACATTGTCTCCCACCCACTCTTCTGATGAAAGATCAGAGTTGGCACCTGAAGCCCATGTCCATCAGTCTTTCACCTCACCCCCTTGCAAATCAGCCAAGCAGTCTGAGCCCCAAATCATGCAGCAGTCTCTTCTGCTTTTCGATGACTCTGTTAGCAGGGTTTCCCAGGGCCATCCACCTAGCCCTGCCCCAGAAGTGGAAGAGATTGAGTGCACCGATGCCCAACCACTTATGTTTCATGATGGGTACATGGGAGGACCATCGCAGCACGTCTCGGATGATGACGAAACACAGGTGCCAACTGCTGCTGCTTTCGCAATTGTGCAGACAGACATGGAGGGCAGGGGTGAAGACTGGGTGGAAGATGATGTGGAGGACGATGAGGTCCTCGACCCCGCATGGAATCAACGTTATGCAGGTGACCAGTGTAGTTCGGAGGAAGAGGCGGTGGTCGCACAGAGCCACCAGCACAGCAGAAGAGGGAGCAGGGTGAAAAAACGGAGCATTCGTCCCCCAGACAGTACATCTGCTACTGCCCAATGCAGCAAGGGACCGAGCACGCCAAAGCCAGGTCCAAGGACTTCCCTAGCGTGGCAGTTCTTCACACAGTGTGTTGATGACAAGACACGAGTGGTTTGCACGCTGTGCAATCAGAGCCTGAAGCGAGGCATAAACGTTCTCAACCTGAGCACAAGCTGCATGACCAGGCATCTAAGTGCAAAGCACGAGCTGCAGTGGAGTAGACACCTCAAAAACCAAGAAAGGTCTCTGGCTCCTCCTGCTTCCTCTTCTGCTGCAGTCTCGGCCTCTTCATCCACCTCTGTAGTGACAGTGGCACCTGTCACCCCGCAAACAGAGGATCTGCCAGCAACACTACCACCTGGGTCACCAACCATCTCCACAATGTCCCATGGAAGCGTTCAGCTCTCTATCTCCCAAACATTGGAGCGGAAGAGGAAGTACCCCCCTAGCCACCCGCGATCCCTGGCCCTGAATGCCAGCATTTCAAAATTCCTGGCCTTTGAAATGCTGTCATTCCGTCTGGTGGAGACGCAGAGTTTTAAAAGCCTGATGGCATTGGCTGTCCCGCAGTACGTCGTGCCCAGCCGCCACTACTTTTCCAGGCGAGCCATCCCTTCCCTGCACAACCAGGTGGGGGACAAAATCAGGTGTGCACGGCGCAACGCCATCTGTGGCAAGGTCCACCTAACTACGGATGCGTGGACCAGTAAGCACGGTCAGGGACGTTATATCTCCCTAACAGCACACTGGGTAAATGCAGTGGCGGCTGGGCCTGAGGCAGATAGCGGTTTGGCGCATGTCCTTCCACCACCGAGGATTGCAGGGCGCTTCAGTTTGCCTCCTGTTGCTAACTCCTCCTTCTCCGCTTCCTCATCCTCTACCGCCTCCTCATCCATTCAGCATAACACCTTCACCACCAACTTCAGCACAGCCAGGGGTAAACGACAGCAGGCAGTTTTAAAACTTTCCTGTTTGGGGGAAAATCCCCACACCGCGCAGGAGTTGTGGAGGGACATGGAACAACAGACCGATGAGTGGTTGCTGTCAGTGAGCCTCAAGCCCGGCCTGGTGGTGTGCGATAATGGGCGAAATCTCGTAGCAGCTCTGGGTCTAGCCGGTTTGACGCACATCCCTTGCCTGGCGCATGTGCTGAACTTGGTGGTCCAGAGGTTCCTTAAAAATTACCCCAATATGCCAGAGCTGCTGCAGAAAGTGCGGGCTGTGTGTGCGCACTTTCGGCGTTCTCACCCTGCTGCTGCTCGCCTGTCAGCGCTGCAGCGTAACTTCGGCCTTCCCGCTCACCGCCTCATATGTGACGTGCCCACAAGGTGGAACTCCACCTTGCACATGCTGGCCAGACTGTGCGAGCAGCAGCAGGCAATAGTGGAGTTTCAGCTGCAGCAATCACGCGTGAGTCGCTCTGCGGAACAGCACCACTTCACCACCAATAACTGGGCCTCCATGCGAGACCTGTGTGCCTTGTTGCGCTGTTTCGAGTACTCCACCAACATGGCCAGTGCCAATGACGCCGTTCTCAGCGTTACTATCCCAGTTCTATGCCTCCTTGAAAAAACGCTTTGTGCGATGATGGAAGAGGATGTGGCACAGGAGGATGAGGAGGAGGAGGAGGAAGCGGGATCATTTCAAAGGCTTTCAGGGCAGTCTTTCACAAGTGGCTACGAGGGTGGGTTCCTGCACCAACAAATGCCAGGTACACAATTGTCCGGCAGAAAGGGCACAGTTCTGGAGGATGACGAGGTGGAGGAGGAGATGGAGGAGGAGGAGGAGGAGGAGGAGGAGGAGCCATGTTCACAGCAGGGTGGCACTCAGACCAGCTCGTGGCCATTACTGGTGCGTGGCTGGGGGGATACAGAGGACACAGACGATACACCTCCCACAGAGGACAGCTTTTCTTTGCCTCTGGGCAGCCTGGCACACATGAGCGATTACATGCTGCAGTGTTTCCGCAACGACAGCCGAGTTGCCCACATTTTAACTGGTGCTGATTACTGGGTGGCCACCCTGCTGGATCCCCGTTACAAGGACAACGTACCGTCCTTAATTCCCTCACTGGAGCGGGATCGTAAGATGCGCGAGTACAAGCGCACGCTGGTAGACGCGCTGCTGGTGGCATTCCCACCTGACAGCGGGCGTACGGTGGAAGCACAAGGCGAAGGCAGAGGAGGAGGAAGAGGTCGCCAACGCAGCCGGGGCACCGGCAGCACCTCAGAAGGCAGGGTTAGCATGGCCGAAATGTGGAAAAGCTTTGTCAGCACGCCACAACAACCAGCACCACCAGCTGAGATGGAACGTCTTAGCAGGAGGCAGCATTTCACCAACATGGTTGAGCAGTATGTGTCCACAGGCCTACACGTACTGGATGACGGGTCTGCCCCCTTTAACTTCTGGGTCTCCAAATTGGGCACATGGCCTGAGCTTGCCGTTTATGCCTTGGAGGTGCTGGCCTGCCCTGCAGCCAGTGTATTATCTGAACGTGTATTTAGCACGGCAGGGGGCGTTATCACAGACAAGCGCAGCCGCCTGTCCAGAGCCAATGTGGACAAGCTCACGTTCATTAAAATGAACCAGGCATGGATCCCACAGGACTTGTCCGTACCTTGTGCAGAATAGACATGTATACCGGTGTTGTGACAAAAACTGTCCGGCCATCGGATTGTGCCCGGCCCGTACTGCGCAGGCGCAGCGCTTGCGCAGTACAGAGGACAAGGAGATTCACAAAATCTCCGAAGATGAACGGCGCCTGCGCTGTGAGTGCAGGTTCAAGCCCCACCATCCAAGAGGACATACGGTAGCAAATAGTAACAGGGCCCCTCACGGGCTCGCTTCGATCGCGGCCTTGCTTGGCTCGGCTTGAACCACGGATGGTGTGGCCTTCACCTGAACTCAACACGCAGGTGCCGTTAGTCTTGGGAGATTTTTGAAATCCCCTTGTCCTACATACTCAGCAAGCGCAGTACAGGGCGGACACTATTCGACAGGGGACATAATTCGACACATCACCGGCCTTACCCAGCCATTGTTGTATTTTTGAACCAGTGTTGGCTACCTCGTCCTCCTCCACCGCCGCTTCCACCTACACAGCCACATCCACCGCCACCTCAACCTCCTACTCCATATGGACCTCGTCCTGCTAGGCCAAGATTAAAATTTTTATTTTATTTTTTTGTAGCGCACAGATCCTTTCCCCCTTACCTGCCTTTATGTTGTTGGCTCTTCGCAGGAGGGAGAAAGGCACACCACACTACCAGCCCGTATCCTCCTATATAAAGAGATTGAGCGGTGTACTTGACGGGCCGTGTCCACAGCCAGAGTCAAAACTCCTCCAGAGGATGATTCTCACCTCTACTGTAGGTAGAGGCAAGTCCTTTAATTGCCAGTAAAGTCAATGTCCACACCAGCTGAAACTCCAACTCTTATTCTCTCATGGCAAAATAAACTGTACTCAGATAGAAAAGGTTAGAGCAAAGAAACAGGACAGCTTAAGGTGTGGAGGAGGTCCAGGCACAAACGTAGCACATTCACTTCACTGCTTAGGTTTCTCAAACAGTTTTTGGCGCACGGTCTCTGCCACAGACATTGAGGTTGGTCTCTGCCACAGACCGGGTGTACAAGGCCCCTGCCACGGGCCTGGAGAACTTTGGTCTCAGCCACAGACCAGGGTGTATAAGGCCCCTGCCACGGGCCAGTTGAATAAGGCCTCTGATACAGTCAAGGTGACCTTGAGCTTCTCCTTCTACGAACCTAGCCCATATCAAGGGGAAGACATCTCTCCAGGGAGTCAACAGACCATTCCTTCACCGTGACTCCCGCATCGGTCCATCAGAATGATCCTCCCTTCCCTGGAACAGGGTCCCCTACACGAGGCGGCTCTGGACTCCAGGCTTTACTCCCGCCCCTAGGCCTCCATACCCAGGGCAGCAAGAACTCCAGGATAGTACTTCACCCCGGGCTAAAGGTGCCCGAGATGGAACAGGAACACATGCACCCAGGCCGAAGGCACCTGGGCGCGGACCCCACTGGACATCAGCCCCCAGGCCAAAGGTCTGCCCCTTTTATATGCTCTCCCGGCATGCACAGCAGGTTCCCCGCCCCGCTGTACTACTGCCAAGAGGGGACACAAAAGGCGCCACCTGTAGGCCGCAGGGAACTGCACACCAATACTGTCCCTCGAGGACAAAATGGTCCATGAATCCTACAGAATTAGGGTATTTGAGCCTATTTACCACTCAAACACTTTCCTTAAACTTAGCACCCCGCTACATTTTTATTTCAAAGTATTTTATTTTCCCACTAGCTTATCCATTAAATTAAATAATTTATTCCATAAAGGGCGTATTCTGGGGCATTCCCACCATATGTGTGGCATCGTGCCGTTGAGTTTCTGAGGTTCTTAATGACTTCCTGTACCTCTTCTGCTGAAAAGGGGGCCTCCAGCATATTTTTTTATTTTTTTATTTTTTTTATGTTCTTTTAAGTTATTTCCTATCCACATTTGTTTGCAGAGCACTTGCCATGTTCTTAACAACATTTTGCTGCCATTTGCAGCCCTCTAGCCCTTTCCATTACTTTTTTAGAGCCTTTTTAGTCGTCAGAAGTCCGGGTCCCCATTGACTTCAATGGGGTCCGGGTCCGGGTCCGGGTTCGGGCTAAAGTTCGGTCCCGAATCCGAACTTTTTTCCGAAGTTCGGCCGAACCCGCCGGACCCGAATATCCAGCTACCCGCTCAACTCTAATCATAAGCCATAAAGGAATAGCATCTGGACAGATTGGTTTTGAGTGCAGCAGCTCCATCCGCTGCTTGAAGGGCAAACCTGCAGGATTTTCAGTAGTATACTAAGTCAATAAGTACACTGTGATTCTATTAACTTAGTATACTAATATACTACTCAACTGATTTGTCCAGATTGTGTTCCTTCATGGCTTATGATACTATATGATCAGCAGCAGTCCTTGTTGCTGGTTGCCTCTATGATTAAGCCTCGAAAAGGGCAAAATGCATCTGAGGATTTCTCTACAGGTGGAGAACAGGAGCTGAAGACATATTTTACCCATTTTATTCACATTTATGCAGCAATTTATGTTGGCATCTGTGTGCAGACGACCGCCATTTTATTAAGGAGCAGCATTGTGACCATAGGCCAGAAAACATCATATTTGGACTGCAGAAAATCTGAAATCCTCCAATCTCCTAAATATAATAAAGATGTTTTCTGTAATCCACAAAAAATGGACAAGGATAATTCCAATGTTTGAGAATTCAATGAAGCATTGTCAGTTCACTACATAAGCCCACTGGCTTCCTGGAAAGATCAACTGGTCAGACAGATTAAAAAAAAACAAAAAAACATTGTTCATTTACCAAACACAAAAGGGGCAATTAAAAGAAGGCATTTGTTAGGGTTATTGTACAATTGTATATGTTGTTTTTTTTTGTTTGATACCATGTTAATCAAGATTTCACACCAAAACTGCAGATTTGTAAATGATTATTGAATTTATCCATTTGTATTAACAACACTGAAACAAACTTTTGTATTGTGCATAGTTAATTGTGATTTGCCCTTTTAAAATTAATAACAGTAAAAATGGCAATAATAGAACCATTATATTATATTAAATGCCAATAAGCAATATTGCAAGTGACTACAGTTTATTTATTTTTTAATTTATAGATAATGCAGTTTCATAAAATGATTAATTATCTTCTCAGAGGCCACCTTTATATCGTTATTCCTCAGAGTGTATATCATTGGATTTATCAATGGAGTCCCCACAGTGTAAACAATGGAAATTATTTTGCTTAGAGCTGAAGACTGTCCACTAGTTGGTAGACCATATTTGCTGATTAGACTTATATAAAATATACAGACAATGGTCAGGTGGGAACTGCAAGTAGAGAAAGCTTTTTTCTTCCCAGTTGTAGATGGAACTTTCATGATGGAGATAATGACATAAGTATAGGAGAACATGATGAAGATAAAAGGTAAGAAAAGAATAGGGATGCCAAGAAACATCATTATGGCTTCATCCTTGGAGGTATCTGAGCAAGAAAGTTTTAGTAGTGGAGCAGCATCACAGAAGAAATGGTCAATAAGATTGGGGCCACAGAAGTCCAGACTTGTAGTTTCGATGGCGCTAACTGATATCACAAAAAAACTCCAGAGCCAAGAAATGCACACTAGTTTCGTATATAATGATTGGTTCATTATACACTTATAATAGAGCGGTTTGCAGATGGCCAAATACCGATCATAAGACATTATCGTCAAAATGAAGCACTGTGATGTTTCTGAAAAAATAAAAAAATTTAACTGAAAAAGGCAACTTCCTATTGAAATTGTTCCACTTTCATAAAGTACAACACAAAGTAAATTGGGCACAATGTCCGTGGTCAGCATGATGTCAGAAATGGAAAGTTGGGTGAGGAAGACATACATAGGAGATTGGAGGAGGGTATTGCTGTTGTATACCAATATAATGATCAGGAGGTTTACACATACTGTCACACAGTAAATCACAAGTAAGAGAAAAAAGAGGAAGAATTTGATGTTATGCAGCCTTTCAAATCCCAGGAGGATGACATCTCTGATAGCGGTATGATTGTTTCTGTATTGTTGCCTACATAGGAAACAAGAAAGAATAAAGTAGAATACCTTTTTTCAATCCTGGAACTTTTGCTAAACTATTTCTAAATTATTTAAACGCTCCCACTTTTATACAATAAGGATGAGTAAACTAGGACAAGGTTTGGTTTGCAGGAGGCTATGCACACTCAACAAAAACGTTTGACCATTCTTCCAGTAGTGCATTTGTGAGGTCAGGCACTGATGTTGGACCAGAAGGTCTGGCTCGCAGTCTCTGCTCTAATTCACCCCAAAGGTGTTCTATCCAGTTGAGGTCAGGACTTTGTGCAGGCCAGTCAAGTTCCTCCACCCCAAACTCACTCATCCATGTTTTTATGGACCTTGCTTTGTGCACTGATCTAAATCATTTAGTGGATGGGTGATTATAGTATGGGGTTGCTTATCAGGGGTTGGGCTTGGCCCCTTAGTTACAGTGAAGGGAACTCTTAAGGCGTCAACATACCAAGACATTTTGGACAATTTCGTGTTCCCAACCTTGTGGGAACACTTTGGGGATGGCCCCTTTCTGTTGAAACATGACTGCGGCCCAGTGCACAAAGCCAGGTCCATAAAGACATGGGTGAGCAAGCTTGGGGTGGAGGAAATTGACTGGCCTGCACAGAGTCCTGACCTCAACCCGACAGAACATCTTTGGGATGATTAGAACAAGGACTGCAATACTGTACCTGCATTCGGAGATTCTGGACTGGGTTCATATTGAAAGGCAGGCGGTACCTCTACATACTCGAGACCCCCAATATTGGCTCCTACTCTTTTCCATTATTTTTCCCTCTGGGATAAAGAGTTTCTTTTCTCAAACCTCTAGCCCACGTATTTAAGAATCGCTTGTTTCCACCAGGGTTGGAAATCAAAGCTTTTAGATGGTAGTTGAACAAAAGGCTATACAGAATCGGTAATTTTCTTTGTCCCGTAGGCCCATTCACTAAGGCATACTGCATTAGTAAATTGGACATGCTTCCTTCTGAACTCTTCCGCTTTACGCAAATTTCCAATTACTTACACAAACTCTGGTCTTTAAATTTTGAAGGGCATAATATCACAGCTTATGAACAATGTTGTGGTCAGGCCATAGAGCAGAGGGGGGGGGGGGGGCACCTCAGTGATCTATGGAGCGCTATCCTCAACACACTCAAAGACTCCTTATATGCTGGCATGGGAAACTGATCTCGCACAGAAATAGGATCTTGAAGTGTGGCATAGGAATCTCTTCAGGGCCTACAAGGGGGTACTAAACATTGCCCTCATAGACGCTCATTTAACAGTTATGACAAGGTGGTGCTTGGTTCCCGCTTAGACTTGCAAAGCTATATCCAACGGCATCTTCCCTATGTTTCAGGGGCTATGAACACCTTGGCAATATGCTTCGCATCTGGTGGGAATGCCCTGAAATTAGAAGCTTCTGGAATGAAATGTTCATTTTGATCCAAAAGATTACGGGTCTCCCCATAGCGAAGTGACCACATGTGGCCCTCCTAAATTTCCCAGTGGAATCTGCTTCCAAAAGCATGCAACGCCTCATATTCTTCATCCTGCTTGCGCTAAATTTACTATCGCAGGGTCCTGGAAGTGTTCCCATGTATCTGTCCTACGGGCAAAAAAAAGTCTTCAGGAAAAGATGGTTAGCATGCTTTTGGACTCCACGCAGAAATTTGAAGCCATTTGGGAACCCTGGGCAAACCACATGCATATTTCTTTGACGCCATGATCCCCGCACTACTTAGCTAGCACAACCAGCTTCCTTACTGTCGGTCACTTGTTGTCCTTTCTCCATTTTCTATTCTAGTTTCTTCCCTTTTTTTCTTCTTCTGTCTGCTCTTACCTTGACTTATTATCCTTCCTTCCGGGGATATACTGTCCCCTTTCTTTCATATTGGATCAGGTTATCCTAAGAAGATTTTTTTAACATAAGTAGTCGCTAGTATTTAGGTTTATCAGGTCACCTATGACCATTGAGTCAGATCACTAGGGACCATGTACTATAAGTGTACTTCCTGTGGTTGTAAGGTCAGCATAATTTTGGTATACTCTGATGCACACAGACTAACTACATTTAGTTCTCTAAGTTTTTTGAGTTATTATTTTATTACTGCAACTTTCCCTTCAAAATTCTGCTATACTGTATAGCTGATATATGTTATTGCCACATTATTCTCTGAAAGTCTAAAATCACTGTATTTGCCTCCCCAAGAAAACATATTAATTTCCTTAATCTCGATATGTAAAACCTGGTCCTTTGTGGTGGAAAGGGTGCACAGGCTGGCTGCTACCCCCCCCCCCCCTCAGGAGGTACCACCGCGGACCTTCATTGCCAAGCTGCTCAACTTCCGTGATCTGGGTGGGAGGAAATCTCCAATCCTAAGACCAGGTCTTGGAAACAGCCAGCACACTGATTGTGCAGGTGTGTCTGGGTCTTTTAGTAGAGACAAGACCTGGGCTCCACCCTCCCAAAGAGTCCTGATGTGTAAGGGAGAAGTGTGCATGGCTGCACGGTAGAGTCTGTCAGAGCAGATGGAGGGCCCAAGCCTGTGGGCTGTAATAGCAGCAAAGCTGTAAAAGAGAGTGCCAGCAGAGGTAAAGAGGGTGTACCAAACAGGGACACTGTTACAGGGTCAAGAGGACCAAGGCTAAAGCCTGAGCAGAAATGCTGACCAGAGAGCCAGATGGCTTGGTATTTTTTGTTTATTATTATGTTATTGCTGTGTGAAGTTGAAACCCCTGTGTGGGAATCCTGGGTGGACTGTGTTTTCTTTTCCTTTAATAAAAGTGGGCCAAAAAGCCCCTAAACAGTAAAATGGCGTGGACTCAACTCACTGGTAGGCTCTACACTGAGCTAAACACCCCCCCCATACCCCCCCATATTAGACATGGGCGCCATCAAAAAATTTGTTTCGTTCCGTTCCGTTCCGTTTCGTATAAAAAAAAAATCGTATTTCGTAATTCGTGTACGAAATTTAATTCAGATTCGTACGAAATACGAATTTCGTACGAATCGTAAATTTTAAACGTCGCGCATGTTTCCCATGCTTAGAACTGTCTCTGCACAAAATGTCATTTTTGACGGAAAAAAAGTCATTTAAAACTCACTTGCGGCTATTAATGAATTGTCGGCTTTTATCAATACATAGAAAAGTCATTGATAAAAAAAAAAAAAAAAGCGTGGGGGTTCCCCCAAATTCAATTACCAGGTCCTTCAGGTCTGGAATGGATATTAGGGGAACTCCGCCGCAAATAAAAAAAAAATGGTGTGCGGTTCCCCCTAAATATCCATACCAGGCCCTTCAGATCTGGCATGGATTTTAAGGGGAACTCCACCCCAAATTTAAAAAAAATGGCATGGAGTCCCCCTAAAAAATCCATACCAGACCCTTATCCGAGCACGAAACCTGGCCGGCCGCAGGAAAAGAGGTGGGGGACGAGAGAGCGCCCCCCCTCCTGAACCGTACCAGGCCACATGCCCTCAACATGGGGAGGATGTCCCCATGTTGATGGGGACAAGGGCCTCATCCCCACAACCCTTGCCCGGTGGTTGTGGGGGGTCTGCGGGCGGGGGGCTTAGCGGAATCTGGAAGACCCCTTTAACAAAGGGGACCCCCAGATCCGCCCCCCCTATGTGAATTGGTAAGGGGTACATTGTACCCCTATCATTTCACGAAGAAAGTGTAAAAAAATGTAAATAAAAACACACCAACACCTTGGAAAAGTCCTTTATTAAAAAAAAAAAAAACATTCCAGCGATGAAATCCAGTGTCCTGCGGCGATCCCGATGTCCAGCGCTGTCCGTCATTGGTTGAGCCTGAGCGGACCTGATGGGAAACTTCCTCCGCAGTGTTCTAAATGTATAGACCCGCCCCTTCTAAAGTTCCCCATCAGGTCCGCTAAGCGGACCAGATGCGGAACGTTAGAAGGGGCGGGTCTATTCATGTATTACACAGTGAAGAAAGTTCCCCAGCAGGTCCGCTCTACGAGGGGGCGGATCTGATGGGAACTTCCTTCACTGTGTAATACATGAATAGACTCGCCCCTTCTAAAAATCCCCATCAGGTCCGCTAAGCGGACCAGATGCGGAACGTGAGAAGGGGCGGGTCTATTCATGTATTACACAGTGAAGGAAATTCCCATCAGGTCTGCCCCCTCGGTATGTCAGACCCCGCCTACGTCATTGGCCTGAGTGGACCTGATGGGGAACTTCCTTCACTGTGTTATACATGAATAGACCCACCCCTTCTCACGTTCCGCATCTGGTCCGCTTAGCCTTACACCTAGTCATTGGCTGAGCGGACCTGATGGGGAACTTTAGAAGGGGCGGGTCTATACATTTAAAACACTGCGGAGGAAGTTCCCCATCAGGTCCGCTCAGGCTCAACCAATGACGGACAGCGCTGGACATCGGGATCGCCACGGGACACTGGATTTAATCGCTGAAATGTTTTTTTTTTTTTTTTTAATAAAGGACTTTTCCAAGGTGTTTGTGTGTTTTTATTTACATGTTTTTACACTTTCTTTGTGAAATGGTAGGGGTACCCCTTACCAATTCACATAGATAGGGGGGGGGCGGGATCTGGGGGCCCCTTTTGTTAAAGGGGTATTCCAGATTCCGATAAGCCCCCCGCCCGCAGACCCCCACAACCACCGGGCAAGGGTTGTGGGGATGAGGCCCTTGTCCCCATCAACATGGGGACATCCTCCCCATGTTGAGGGCATGTGGCCTGGTTGCGGTTCAGGAGGGGGGGCGCTCTCTCGTCCCCCCCTCTTTTCCTGCGGCCGGCCAGGTTGCGCGCTCGGATAAGGGTCTGGTATGGATTTTTGGGGGGACTCCACGCCATTTTTTTTAAAATTTGGGGTGGAGTTCCCCTTAAAATCCATGCCAGATCTGAAGGGCCTGGTATGGATATTTAGGGGGAACCGCACGCCATTTTTTTTTTATTTGCGGCGGGGTTCCCCTTAATATCCATTTCAGACCTGAAGGCCCTGGTAATTGAATTTGGGGGAACCCCCACGCTTTTTTTTTATTTTTTATCAATGACTTTTCTATGTATTGATAAAAGCCGACAATTCATTAATAGCCGCGATTGAGTTTTAAATGACTTTTTTTCCGTCAAAAATTACATTTTGTGCAGGGACAGTTCTAAGCACGGGAAACATGCGCGACTTTACATGCATATCATACACACCCCCCAGGTACGAAATTTAAAGGAATTTTTCACTTTTGGATCCGAAATTCGTAAACAAAATTTTGTATTTCGTACAGAATTTGTATGCATAAAAATTCGTATTTCGGATTCGTACGAATGTACGAATTTCTGGAAATTCATACGAATTTTAGATTCCTACGAAACTAATCTCACATGTCTACCCCATATACAGTTGTGCTCATAAGTTTACATACCCAGGCAGAATTTATGATTTCTTGGCCATTTTTCAGAGAATATGAATGATAAAACAAAAACTTTTCTTTCACTCATGGTTAGTGTTTGGCTGAAGCCATTTATTATCAATCAACTGTGTTTACTCTTTTTTAATCATAATGACAACAGAAACTACCCAAATAACCCTGATCAAAAGTTTACATACCCCAGTTCTTAATATCGTGTATTGCCCCCTTTAACATCAATGACAGCTTGAAGTCCTTTGTGGTATTTGTGGATGAGGCTCTTTATCTTCTTAGATGGTAAAGCTGCCCATTCCTCTTGGCAAAAAGCCTCCAGTTCCTGTAAATTCTTGGGCTGTCTTGCATGAACTGCATGTTTGAGATCTCCCCAGAGTGGCTCAATGATATTGAGGTCAGGAGACTGAGATAGCCACTCCAGGACCTTCACATTATTCTGCTGTAGCCAATGACAGGTCGACTTGGCCTTGTGTTTTTGACCATTGCCATGCGCAGCTTCCTGGCTGATGAATGCAAATGTTCCTCTAGTATTTTTTGATAACATACTTTATTCGTCTTGCCAACAATTTTAAACAATTTTCTTGTGCCTTTTTAGCTCACACATCACCAAAACATCAGCGATCCACCTCTGTGTTTCACAGTAGGAATGGTGTACCTTTCATCATAGGCTAATAGTAATGGCTTTCTTCTAACGACTCGACCATGCAGCCCATCTTTCTTCAAGTGCCTCCTTATTGTGTATCTTGAAACAGCCACACCACATGTTTTCAGAGAGTCCTGTATTTTACCTGAAGTTATTTGTGGGTTTTTCTTTGCACCCCGGAAATTTTTTCTGGCAGTTGTTCCTGAAATTCTAGTTGGTCTACCTGACCAATCACCAGGGTATGTAAACTTTTGATCAGGGTCATTTGGGTAGTTTCTGTTGCCATTATGATTTAAAAAGAGTAAACACAGTTGATTGATAATAAATGGCTTCAGCTGAACACTAAAGCCCTGTACACACGATCGGTTTGACTGATGAAAACCATCCGATGGAGGGTTTTCATCAGACCAACTGATCGTGTATGGGACCCATCGGTCTTTTTTCCATCGGTTTTAAAAAATAGAACATGTTTTAAATTTTTCCGATGGATAAAAAACCGATCAAAAACTCAAATCGTCTATGGGCAAGTCCATCGGATCAAAAACCCACGCATGCTCAGAATCAAGTCGACGCATGCTCAGAAGCATTAAACTTAATTTTTCTCGGCTCATCGGAGTGTTTTACGTCACTGCGTTTGGAACGGTCGGTTTTTGGACTGATGGTGTGTGGGCAAGACTGATGAAAAACAGTTTCATCGGATTTCTGATGGACAAATCCATCGGACAAAAATCCATAGGTTATCCGATCGTGTGTACAGGGCTTTAGTGCCGGTTCACACAGAGGCAACATGACTTCCAGCGCAACTTTGCGTGGCAACTTCAACGCAACTTCAGCGTGACTTGGAGCGACTTACAACGCAACTTCAAGTCGCCTCCAGGACAGGTGACTTTGCCAGTGGCCAATCAAAGAATAATCAGCTCTGTGGGAGGGAGGGGTTTTCCTGAGAAAACTATTTTCTCTTCCTGTAAAGTTGCTTCAGTTAAGACAGTGATCCGACTTTGGAGGCAACTTCCATTGAAATCAATGGGTACAAGTTGCCTAGAAGTCGCCTTGAAGTAGTACAGGAACCTTTTCTGAAGTCGGAGCGACTGTAGTAGTGTACATTAAGACGGCTCTCATTCACTTCAATTGAATTTCTCATGTCGCGCGACTTGGGGCGACACAAGTCGGATCCCAAGTCGCGGTAGTGTGAACCGGCATTTACCATGAGTGAAAGAAATGTTTTTGTGTCATCATTCATATTCTCTGAAAAATGGCTAAGAAATCATAAATTCTGCTGGGGTATGTAAACTTATGAGCATGACTGGATATATTTATATAAACCAGACCCTAAAATATTTTAGTTTTGGGTATAATATTTAAGTTGATGTGATTATAGTGCTGAAGATTTTGTGGCACAAATTGACAATACATACATTCTCTTAAAAAGGCACATCAACAATGCAAAATATATAGATAATATAAGTGGTAAAATATTTTTGAATCGGTTTGAATTTAAAAAAAAAAATAACTGTAAATTGCTGGCAACAAGTAACAGTATCCACTTGGCATGTAACTTTATTGCAAAATGTTGCATCAAATTATACTTGTCAAAACACAAATTTTGCTTACCTTCTGCCGCGTACACACGATCGTGATTCATGGCGGTGAAAACACCGCCGTGATTCACGACAGGAAAAACGAGGTACGGCTTGTTCCCCCACACACGGCCGTTTTTCCCGTCATTTTTTCTCTTGGTGAGAAAAACGACCGTGTGTAGGCTCCGCGGCAGTGTTTCCCTATGGGAAAACTGCCGCGGAAAAAAAATGACAGGAATTACGACGAGAAAAATTAGAGCATTTTCTTTCTTGTCGTGATTAATGCAGTTTTTCCCGTCGGGAAAAAACGGCAAAAAGCCCACAGACGATCGTTTTTTTTCGTCCAAAGGAAAAAATTTAATTTTTCCCGATGGGAAAAATTATCGTCTGTACGCGGCATTAGATTAGATGCTTGGTAATGAATGGCTGAATAACCACGCATACCTCTATACAAGATTATTAGAGGGATAGTAGGTGCAGATTTTTTTTTTTAATACAAGCAGTGTAAGTACCTTGGCTTTTGTATTCAAATTCACCTTTCTGTTAATCACAGAAAAAAAAAATGTTTAGAAGGCTATGCAAAAAAAAAAATCTCCAGGTTTTGCATGTTTTCCGGCGTATAAGACAACCTTTTATACTTAAAAATATGCCTCAAAACTCGGGGGTCATCTTATATGCCGGTACCTGTATGCAGAGTCTCAGTCAGACCACGACCGTCCATTGTTCAAAAAACGCGCCTCCTCCTCATGCTGTACCGTGATAGGCGGAACACAAATTTTCCCAGCAGAGCCACAGTTCAGTGTTCCGCCTGTCACGGATTTGTTCTCATTCTTGGCCTCGGACGAGAGGGCACCCATGATAGGCGGAACATTGAACAGAGGCTCTGCTGGGAAAATTAGTGTTCTTATGAAGGCAATTGGCTCCACTAGATTTAGTCAGGAGTGTCAGAATAAAGGGGGCTGAATACAAATGCACGCCCCACTTTTCAGACATTTATTTGTAAAAAAAATGTTGAAAACCATTTATCAGTTTCCTTCCACTTCACTATTATGTGCCACTTTGTATTGGTCTATCACATACAATCCCAATAAAATACTGTTAAGATTTTGGTTGTTGCATGACAAAATGTGGACAACGATTGTCTCCTATGATTATTATCTCCAGCCAGTAAGAATAATGCATTTTTTTTTTGTATTTCAGGAAAATATTGCATTATGGCCACTAGCTAATCATATTACAAACAATATGGCAAGCATTCATGGCAGCTGTGCTCCTTTTTAAGACATTTACATGACACATTTTTTTGTACATAGACCGCTAATTATATTTGTGGGTCAAAGAAAGGTCTATAACAGTGTTTCTCAACTCCAGCCCTTAAGGCGCCCCAACAGGTCATGTTTTCAGGATTTCCCTCAGATGAAACAGCTGTGGGAACTACTAAAGCAGTTAAACTGATCAAATAACATGTGCAAAACAATGGAGAGCCTGACAACATGACCTGTTGGGGCGCCTTGAGGACTGGAGTTGAGAAACACTGGTCTATAATCAGAAGTAATAAAATAAAATAAATACATAAAATGAGGTAGACTCAATAAGCCATTTGTTGGAGCATGGTGGACTATTGAAATTTTGCATTGCCTAGATATTATTTGCCAATCAAATTGGGGAATTCAGTACTCTCAATTTTGCTCATCTTTAGTCTTGATAAATAGTTTAACTACTAATGTTGGTATAAGGAAAAATAACACTGAGAAACAATGAAGGCAAATAGACTCTGCACTACGCAAGGTGCAGTTGCACTCTGCAAGAGCAGTTCCAGAGCTTAGTAAATGAGCGGAAGCTCTGCTGACTTCCATCATCCAATCATGCGCAAGCAAAAATGCAGTTGTTTTATTTTCCTTGCTTGATTGGGTATTCTTTGCAAAGTGAAGCTTTACCTCATTTACTAAGCTTTGGAGTAACTGCAACTTGCTGTCTGCCAGTCGGTCCACTTACCCTATCTAGGCGGCGGGCAGCGGCTAACATCAAGGAGCAGCGGTGGACATCAAGGAGCAGCGGGGATTGGGGCATCTGCAGACATCTGGCTGCGGCAGGCATCGGGGAATCGGGTAGCGGCTCCTGTGTCTTCTCCTCCTCCTCGCTTCCACCATGCGTCTCCTCCCCTCCTCTTGGGTGTCCAATAGGATCGCCTGTCCTTTCATCCAATCGGGTGACGGTATCAACCTGCTTCCCGATTGGTCGGGAGGAGGATCAGTGTTGCAACAGTGAATATTCATTCGATGTTGTAACACCTGGGTGGGCTCGTAGTGCAATGCTTTGTTCCCCAAGCTCACCCTATTTTGAAGCCTATTAGAGGCCCTGGCTCTAATCAGGTGCTTCAAAAATACACCCCTGCCGCTGTAATTCAGGCGCCAGTCATCCTTAAAGGGGCCAGACACATGAATAGTGGGTGGAGGTGGGGATGGATAGAGCATTGCATTGCCGCATCACTAGAAGGTGGAGGGGGTGGCGGCCATGGATAGAGGGGACGGCACTCGTGCGCCCCTAATGGAAAGGCTGCCACTGCTATTTTCCTTTAGTAAATCAACCCCAGAAGCTGAGTATTATCAATGCATTTGTAATAAATATGAGGTTCAAGCCAAGGGGCAAAAAGGGCATTTACTCTGAAATCGTCAATGGGCTTGCAAGGTAAAGAGACAGGAGTACTGAGGTTAAAGGGGTTGTAAAGGTTCGTTTTTTATTTTCTAAATAGGTTCCTTTAAGCTAGTGCATTGTTGGTTCACTTACCTTTTCCTTTGATTTACCTTCTAAATGTTTTTTTTCTTTGTCTGAATTTCTCACTTCCTCTTTCTCCTCACTAAACTTCACACCATCATCCGAGTGGTGTTGAGTCAGCCAGAACAGATTACTGAACAGCTTACTGAGGAGGAACAGGAAGTGAGAAATTCAGATAAAGAAAACAAAGAAAAAAATATTTAGAAGGGAAATCTAAGGAAAAGGTAAGTGAATCAACAATGCACTAGCTTAAAGGAACCTATTTAGAAAATAAAAAACAAACCTTTACAACCCCTTTAAGGCTCATGTCAGTGGGCGCTCTTTTCAAACTGTTGCTTTTGCTATTTGAACTCAAAGGGGTTGTTTTACTAAAGGCATATAGAATGTGGACTCTGCAAGTTGCAGTTGCTCCCAAGCTTAGTAAATGAGGTAAAGCAAAGAATACCCAATCATGTACAAGGAAAATAAAACAACTGCATTCCACATGCTCCCATGACGTCACAGTCACATGCTCCCATGACGTCACAGTCACATGCTCCGGGGCCACCCGGAGCATGTGACTGTGACATCATGAGAGGCCTATATAAATCAGAGCACACTGCACAGCCAACATTACAGCGGGAGGAAGCGACGTGTCAACATCGAAGAGCAGAAGAGGGAAGAAGGCGACAGAGAAGACCGGGTCCCGCTAGTAAAAGAGCTGGAAGAAGATAGCGGAGGCCCGGCAGAAGGAAGAAAGAACCGGAGAGCGAGAGAAGAAGAGGGAAGAAGGCCATGGAGAAGACCGGGCCCCGCTAGCAAAAGAGCTGGAAGAAGATAGCGGAGGCCCGGCAGAAGGAAGGAAGAACCGGAGAGCGCAGAGACGACACCGGAGACCCCCGAAGTCGGAAGAAGACCCCCGGAGCTGTGTAATAAATTACTTTAAAAACCTGTGTGTGTTTTTTTTATTGACATTTTTTTCCACCAGGTGAATGGGTAGGGGTAAGATGTACCCCATACTCATTCACATAGGGTGGGGGGCCGGGATCTGGGGGCCCCCTTATTAAAGGGGGGCTCCCGGAATTTCGATAAGCCCCCCGCCCGCAGACCCCGACAACCAACGGCCAGGGTTGTCAGGAAGAGGCCCTGTCCTCATCAACATGGGGGCAGGGTGCTTTGGGGTGGGGGGCCGCAGGTCACCCCCCTGCCCCAAAGCACCAAACCCCCATGTTGAGGGCATGCGGCCTGGTACGGTTCAGGAGGGAGGGGGGCGCTCTCTCGTCCCCCCCTCTTTTCCTGCGGCCTGCCAGGTTGCGTGCTCGGAAAAGGGTCTGGTTTGGATTCTGGGGGGACCCCCACGCCGTTTTTTTCGGCGTAGGGGGTTCCCCTTAAAATCCATACCAGACCTAAGGGCCTGGTATGCTCTTGGAAGGGGAACCCATGCCGTTTTTTTATTTAAAATTTGGCGTGGAGTTCCCCTTCAAGATTCATACCAAACACAGTGCCTGCTATTGGCGGGGATCCAAGTCGGATCCCCGTTCATTGAAAGTCGGACGTATGTCGGCTTCATGTCGCAGGGCAAAGTCGGATCCAAAGTAGGACGGCTGTCGTGTCGCACAAGTGTGAACCCAGCCTTAACCACTTGCTATCTGGGCCAATTCTGGCACTTCGCTCCTACATGTAAAAATCATAATCTTTTTGCTAAAAAATTACTTAGAACCCCCAAACATTGTATTTGTTTTTTTAAGCAGAGACCCTGAGGAATAAAATTGCGGTTGTTGCAACTTTTTATGTCACATGGTATTTGCGCAACAATTTTTCAAATGCATTTTTTGGGAAAAAATAAATTAATAAAAAAAAAAGAAGTTAGCCAAATTTGTTTGTACAGTATAATGTAAAAGATGATGTTACACCGAGTAAATAGATATCTAACATGTCACACTGTAAAATTGCACACACTCGTGGAATGGCGTCAAACTTCGGTACTTAATAATCTCCATAGGCAACGCTTTAAACATTTTTGCAGGTTACCTGTTTAGCGTTACAGGGGAGGTCTTGGGATAGAATTATTGCTCTTGCTCTAATGTTCGCAGAAATACCTCAATGCCGTTTAAATATGTGTGCACAATAGGGATGAGCTCGGTGTTCGAGTCGAACATACGTTCGACTCGAACATCGGCTGTTCAATCGTTCGACGAAGATCGAACTATTGGGCCGTTTGCGCCAAATTTGAGTGACGCGAACGGCCCACAATACACTGCGCCATCGCAGTGCAATCCCGGCGCTGTGATTGGCCAAGCATGCACTGTGACACCGCATGCTTGGCCAGCTAGGAGAGCCATAATTGGCCACAGGCAGGGGGTTTAGCACACGCCCCACACTATAAAAGGCCGCCAGCGCGGCGGCCTTGTGTAGTATGTTCCGGCGCAGGGAAAGAGAAGGATAGGCAGGGACAGTGTCATTGTGCTATTCTTTGTGCTATTCTTGTGTGTAGGGAGAGAGAAGGATAGGCAGGGAGAGTGTCAGTGTCATATTCTTTGCTAAACCTTGTGTGCAGGGAGAGAGAAGGATAGGCAGGGAGAGTGTCAGTGTCATATTCTTTGCTAAACCTTGTGTGCAGGGAGAGAAAAGGATAGGCAGGGGATAGTGTCGGTGTCATATTCTTTGCTAAACCTTGTGTGCAGGGAGAGAGAAGGATAGGCAGGGAGAGTGTCAGTGTCATATTCTTTGCTAAACCTTGTGTGCAGGGAGAGAGAAGGATAGGCAGGGAGAGTGTCAGTGTCATATTCTTTGATAAACCTTGTGTGCAGGGAGAGAGAAGGATAGGCAGGGGACAGTGTCAGTGTCATTGTTGCTAAGCCTCCTGCACAGTATACATCTGAAGCTAGCCCGTATTGCTGTGTTTTCCTGGTGTGTTACACTAACAGGCATTTGCAGCACTTACAGCGGGCGGAGTGTGCTTTCTGCTAAATATACACCTGAAGCTAGCCCGTATTGCTGTGTTTTCCTGGTGTGTTACACTAACAGGCATTTGCAGCACTTACAGCAGGCGGAGTGTGCTTCCTGCTGAATATACACCTAAAGCTAGCCCGTATTGCTGTGTTTTCCTGGTGTGTTACACTAACAGGCATTTGCAGCACTTACAGCGGGCGGAGTGTGCTTTCTGCTAAATATACACCTGAAGCTAGCCCGTATTGCTGTGTTTTCCTGGTGTGTTACACTAACAGGCATTTGCAGCACTTACAGCAGGCGGAGTGTGCTTCCTGCTGAATATACACCTAAAGCTAGCCCGTATTGCTGTGTTTTCCTGGTGTGTTACACTAACAGGCATTTGCAGCACTTACAGCGGGCGGAGTGTGCTTCCTGCTAAATATACACCTGAAGCTAGCCCGTATTGCTGTGTTTTCCTGGTGTGCTACACTTAAGCCCCGTACACACGATCGGTTTAACTGATGAAAACCGTCCGATGGATGGTTTTCATCAGACCAACCGATCGTGTATGGTACCCATTGGTCTTTTTTTCATCGGATGGAAAAAATAGAACTTGTTTTAAAATTTTCCGATGGATAAAAAACCGATGGGAATTTCCGATCTTCTATGGGCAAGTCCATCGGTTTAAAAACCCATGCATGCTCAGACTGAATTAGGAGACGGGAGCACTTGTTCTTGTAAAACTAGCGTTCCTAATGGAGAGAGCACATTCGTCATTCTGCAAGTTATTGCTTCGTTTTATGCAGCGCATGTTTTTTTGCTTTCGAACGGTCTTTAAAATGTCATTTTGGCAGCAGAACTTTCTCCTGAGTTCTGAAAAATGTATGTCTTTCTTTTTTCTAGTGATCTTAGGAATAATTATTAAAATTCTTCAAGGCCGACCTCCCAAATTACACCTTTATTTTTTTGACTCTTAAAATTTGTTGTGCATTTTTTGGTGTGTCAATTTCTCAGAACAACATAATATTTAATTTTTGAAAAATCATGGAGGTTGGTGTCCCTTGTTCTTAATTACACATTGTATTTATGCAATCTTATTGCTACTTCTCAAAAAAACACATCAGGCATGTAGGTTGGCTGAAATCAAATTTCCCTTTATTTCGGAAAAAAACAAATCAAAAACCGAAGGGCAACTATTCCCAAATTAGCAGAGAATATAAAGTCATTAGATCCCAAATGCAGACCTGACTATGATCAATAATAAAATCAACTACAGCATGAAATCAGGAGCAGCAGCCAAAGACATACATCATCCCAAGCTGTGGTACTCCATCAACCTTCAATTTCTGGATTAGCAGCTCGAGGCCAGGGAATCACCTCCTGCTCTTCCTTGTAGCCTTCCTTCCACGCCTCTCTGCAGCATTCTCTCCACGGCCCCGTCCACGCACCCTTGCAGGCTGGGCCACTGTGGGTGGTGATGTGGCAGGAGGAGGAGGAGAAGGAGGAGAGGGATTGGGCTGATGTGAGATATGGGTGGCCTCAGTCAGCTGTCCCCTCACCCCCATGTGTACGGCCGTGTAGATAAGGTGCTCACAAAGGGCCCGTTGTCCCGCCTCCATTCTCAGCATCTTATCTGAGAGATAGGTGCTAAACCCCTCCGTAGGGTTGAGGGGGGCCCTCATAATGGCATCAGCCTCCTGAATCATCTTTAGTGACTCCTCCTCCACTTGTGTCATCTGCCGTTGTTTTGGCGGTCTGACGTGGAGGGGAGCCACTTGGGAGACGGTGCTGCCACTAGGCCTGGGGACCTGCTGAGTCCCACTGGGCCCTGCCTCCTCCTGCCTGTCACACTCCTGACCCTCTTCCTCCTGGCTTGCCTCATCCTGTTTATAAAATAAAATGTAAATTTCTATTATTTGAGGAATCAATCACACACAATTTTGATCTCATTACTGGTATATTTTGGAGGGGGGGTGGGATCATTTATGGCTAATCAAAACAGTTCAACTCCATATTACTTAGTGGACAATAATTAGCATCAAAAATACTATACCGGGCTGAAGATGTGAAGATCTGGCTCTTCTAGCTCGGGAGGCTCCTCCTCCGCCTCTGCAGGGGTGGAGGGAAGGGTGGAAGGAACGCTGGAGGGAAGGGTGGAAGGAAGGGTTGAGGGAAGGCTGGAAATAGATTCCCTGGCCTCGATCTGGTCATCCAGAAATTGAAGATGTCTGTAGTACCACAGCTTGGGCTTTACTACCTCGTCGGCTGCTGCTCCTGATCTCTTGGACTGGCGCACTTCCTTGAATTTTTTTTTTATAAGAATTGCGCAGGTTGTTGATTTTATTATTGATCATAGTGTAGTCTGCATCTGGGATCCATGGCTTCATATCCTCGGCTAATTTGGTAATAGTTGCCCGTCGTACATCACTTTTGTGATACGCAGGGTGTTTGAGCTCCCAAAGGTTGCGCTGTTCCTTATACTTTTCAATAAAAACAAGCATCACCTCCGGCTCTCTTCGTTTATGCATCTATTAGGATCAGCAAGTACAAAAAAAAAGGATCAGAATTGATTCTCCTCAACTTATCACAATATAGCCCTTTACAATCATGACCCATTAATATGCCACTGCAGGCCTGAGTTCCCTTCTTACCTTAGTTCACTTCGTGGGTTCACTTCCGGTCGTCCTTACTCCGCGCATCCCTAATAACTTATTTCCCCTTTTTATACCCTGCGCATGCGTGTAACTCCGCCCTCGTCGCCCGCCCATGATGGACTTTTTCTGCATTTCCCCGCCCCTTAACGATCGGCGCACAGTGTGAGACGGCGACATGTCGCAGACACAGGTGGCTTCTTTAGTTGAAATTACCGACGAGGAAAGCCCGGAGAAAAAGAAACCCTGGACTGCCGCACTCTGTATAGACAGTTATTTATTCCAAAATTTCAGGTAAAAAATCAAAATTCAAAATAAATCCATAAATCCAAAACAACAAATGCAGATGGTGTGCATGCAGGGAAGGGTGGCTAACACGTTTCACGTCACGAATTGACGCTTACTCATAGCTAGGGTTTCTTTTTCTCCCATGCATCAGTGCAGAGCCAGCACCTGTGTGAGTGACCGGGCGGAAGCAGCTATTTGGTGAATTCTCAAGCTTTTGAGCGGTACGTTTTTCCTTTCCTCTGTTTCTACCTGAGGAAAGCCCGGAGGCGGAAACGTCCCGATCCTGTAAAAAAAGATACAAGGCAACTAATATGTCTTTTTCTGAGATGGCGGAGATGGTGGACATTCTGCGGAGGAAGGATTACGACGGCAAGCATGGCCCATACGACACCCCTAATCTCCGGAAGTCACAAATTAGGGACAAAGTGGCGAAGACTCTCTATAAAAAATATGGGGTCAGGAGATCCAAGGAACAACTCTGTAAAAGGTGGTCAGACCTCAAGATCAGGGAGCCGGAGCAGTATAAGAAGCTTATAAAAAGCATAGAAAAAAGTAAGTATATTTTACTGTGTTCTTTCACATTGTAATATGTATTCTTCCATGTTTTGCAACATGTGCTTGGCTTGACTGGGTTCACATTTTGAAATCTCATCTTTTAGGTTAAGTGGAGAGTCCACTTATTTGCCCAATGTTTTGACCAATAACTTGCTGCTCTTCCCCCAAACATGTTTGGCACATATCCACGTAAACTACATGTGGGCATGCCTCATTTTACTTCAACAATGTTTATCTACACATTGTTGGCTAGATGATGTGTTGTAAGGAAATTTAGAATGTGACTGAAAGAATAAACTGTATTCTGGGTAAAGGAGATGACACTCCAGCAGTTGTGTACTTTTTTTGGTTCTTGATCAAGATACTATACTCTGGGCCACATGACCAAATTTATTAACAGTGTCACACACAGGTGGTCCAGTGGATAGCTTGGTGGTTATCCAAGTGTATTTGTGAATGTCCTCAAAAATAACATGTTGCTTTGTTGAGTTTGCAAGATCACATATGTTCATGTTGGAACTCAGGGCCAAATATCAATTTTACCCCACTTAAAAACATTGAGGATCCCTTTTCAGGCCTTAAAAAAGTCTGTGTGCTAAAGTATACATTTTGTTGTAAATTCCCATAGGGGAGAGGAGACTGGGAGGACACCATGCTCAGGAGACGAGTAACCCAACACCACAGAAACTCACCAAAGCTCCCAAAGCAGACCAAGATCAGCAGGTTCAGGAAGCGGAGGTGGAGGAAGCGGAGGTGGAGGAAGGGGAGGTGGACGAAGGAGAGGTGGAGCTTATCAGCACAACAGGTCAGTGTCTGTCACCACAACTTCAAGGTAAATACAGATGTAGGACTGCCTAGTGTAAAACCTTTTTTTTTGTTTTAGGGACTGAACGTGGGGGTGTGTCAGGAAGTCCAAATCCGCCATTCTCGAGTGCCAGCGCCAAAATAATCATTCAGGAAATCATGGAATGCAGTAGCGAAATGGACATTATGAGAAAGAGAATGATTGTGATTGAGCAAAAATATAAAAACATGATAGATATTTTGGGGAGAATAGTGTGAACCCCCCCCTTTTTGTGTTTTTTGTTATGCGTCTGAAATTATCTCAGGGATTTCCAACATCCCAAATGTGAAGATGCACACACTGAAGACTCAACATGTGCTATCTGCCGTCACAGGATATCTATGTCCCTGTTTTGGGGGTGCAACCTCTTCCTCCCTCCTCAAGTAGGTGGGAGGAAGGGTTTACATCCCCAAAGCACGACCATTGATCCCCCATGATGGCAGATAGCACATGTTTACCCTAGCCATGGGATCTTGTTGAAGATACCCATTTGAGCCCCAAAATAAAGTGTGTTTGTTAACATTTGGGATGGATCAGGGGTACCATCACCCCATCTCCAGTTGGTATTTTTCACAGTGTTATTTTATTACTTTTTCAGACTAAAAAAAATGGCTTACGACCCATGCATGTTTCTGCAAAAAAAGCTGCACATAAAAAAAAAAGGCTAGTATTTCTAAAAACCAAAAAAAAATGCGGTGCAAACAATAAAAACATTTGGGAAGTCTAAAAAAGGTGTGCCTTGTTCTTTCTATGCTCAAGAGCAGTTCTGAAGATGCAAAAACCGTGTTTTTTGCTCTGAGTTTTGAGGCTATTTACTAAGGACAATTACACTTGGCACTACTAGAACCTGGGAGACACATAAACCCAAAATACAAGAATGACAACACAAGTTTGTAGGAATTCCATGTTTATTTTTATTTTTAAAAGGTTAATTACTTGGTCAGATGTGGTCTGGCATTGCGATGGCCCCCCTACCCGTGAAGTACTCTACGTATTTCTGGCGTACTTCACGGGCACTTTGGGGGGCCAAGCCAGTACGGGCAGTGCTGAGGCCGGTCAGATTAATCAGTTCAGATGGACCGGCCTCAGGCCCAAACGATGATACATAATTGGTTGCAAATTTGCGTAGAAAATTGTGCAATATGCAGCAGCAGTAGACGATGTGGTTCAGTTTATAATCCGCCAAATGTTTTGCTGTCTGGAACAGGCGGAACCGGCTGGCCATTATCCCGAAGGCATTCTCCACAACTCTCCGGGCTCTGGCCAGCCGGTAATTAAAAACCCTCCTCTCCGGGGTGAGGGTGCGTTGGGGAAACGGCTGCATCAGGTGTGGTCCTAGTCCAAAAGCCTCATCCGCAATGAAAACGAACGGGAGCCCTTCAACGTTCTCTGCATCTGGAGGCAGTGCAAGACCCCCAGCCTGCAGACGGTGAGTGAACTCCGTCTCCGCGAATGATCCGCCATCGGACATCCAGCCGTTCTTCCCCACGTCCACATACAGGAACTCGTACCGTGCCAACACCACCGCCATTAACACTATGCTATTAAAACCTTTATAGTTGAAATAGTATGACCCCGAACGGGGTGGCGGCACTATGTGGACGTGCTTCCCATCAATTGCCCCTCCACAGTTGGGGAAATCCCACCGCTGGGCAAATTGGGAGGCCACAGTCAGCCATTCCTGTTGTGTGCTAGGGAACTGTGGAGTCAAACAAAAATAAGACATTAGTACGGTTTATGGTTACAGTGCAAGCAGATTACACACAAAAACATTGTTGAGTAACATTATTATTTAAGGGAGTTTTTCCGACCAATAAACAAAGGCCCACTTAGCAGATGCCTCACCCCCGCTGAGTGGACATTCTAAAATAATCTAAGGGGGGGGGCCTAAGGTGATTGTGGGGGATCCCAAAAAAGGCTCTACCACTCTGCTGAGCTTGATTGAGAACTACTAATTTTTAACATCTTTAGGGGGGGAGGGAGGGTTGTCAAACTACGAGGGCAATGACCCCCCAAAAATGAAAAGGAAAATAGAAGGCTAGCTGTGTTTGCGCCCACGATAGCCTGCTGGAGAGGTTAGTGAAGGGAAATAGGCATGTAGGGCCCAAAAAGGGATTTACAGGTTAAAAAAGGCATGGGGAAATGGGGACATTACCAGGATATTACAAACAGGCATATTTGTGTTAGGAGGAAAAAAAAAAAAAAAAAAAGAGAATAAAAAAAGATAATGTGAGGTTAAAGGAGCATAATTACCTTCATATAGTCCTTCTGCAGGACCTGAATAATGGCCGAACACGTCTCAGGGATAATGATCCCGAGAGCCTGGGGGGAGATGCCTGTTGAGAACTTGAGGTCCTGCAAGCTTCTCCCAGTCGCCAGGTATCTCAACGTGGCAATAAGCCTCTGCTCGGCAGTGATGGCCTGGCGCATCACAGTGTCCTGCCTCGTGATATAGGGGGACAGCAAATCCAACAGACGGTGAAATACGGGGTCCGTCATCCTGAGATAATTCCTGAAATCATCAGGGTTATTCTCATGGATTTCCCGCAGCAGAGGCATATGAGAGAATTGGTCCCGCTGGAGCAACCAATTCTTAGTCCATAAACTCCTCCTCACCCTGTTCACAGACTGAACTCGGGTTACAGTGTTAACTGCAACACCAAGCCCAAAGCCAGCACGAGCTCGAGAACGAGAACGCACTTCAAACATGGTTTTAAACCGGTCGGCTGGTCAGAAGGCACTCAAACAGAACGCACCGTGGAACAGCAAGGCCTGAGAAGAACGACCTGAAAAACAGTAAGCGAACGGCCAAGAAGGCACTGCAAGGCAGTAACGACCTGACTGCACGCACTGAATCACAAATACAAACCCACAAGCACAAACTGAACAACAGGAAACGATCTGCAAAGCACGGAGACTGAAAAGCGCAAATCGGCTCTCACCAAACTTTTACTAACATGCGGTAACACGAAATCAGCAAAAGCAGCCCAAGGGGTGGCGCCATTAAATTTGTTCAGCCCTTTTATAGCGCATCGTACGTTTTGAACATGCCGTCGTTTTCTTGCCGTCGGTTTTTAGACTGATGGTGTGTGGCCAAGACTGATGAAAAACAGTTTCATCGGATTTCCGATGGACAAATCCATCGGACGAAAATCCATAGGTTATCCGGTCGTGTGTACAGGGCTTAACAGGCATTTGCAGCACTTACAGCGGGCGGAGTGTGCTTCCTCCTAAATATACACCTGAAGCTAGCCCGTATTGCTGTGTTTTCCTGGTGTGTTACACTAACAGGCATTTGCAACACTTACAGCGGGCGGAGTGTGCCTCCTGCACATTATACACCTGAAGCTAGCCCGTATTGCTGTGTTTTCCTGGTGTGTTACACTAACAGGCATTTGCAGCACTTACAGCGGGCGATGTGTGCTTCCTGCTAAATATACACCTGAAGCTAGCCCGTATTGCTGTGTTTTCCTGGTGTGTTACACTAACAGGCATTTGCAGCACTTACAGCGGGCGGAGTGTGCTTCCTGCAAAATAATCACCTTAAGCTAGCCCTTATTGCTGTTTTTTCCTGTTGTGTAACACAGGCAGTCATCTGCAGCACTTACAGCGGGCGTTGTGTGCTTCCTGCAAAATATACACCTGAAGCTACCCCTTATTGCTGGTTTTCCCATCTCCCTGCAGGCCATTGCTATGTCTGGAAGGCCAACAAAGAGAGGCAGACAGTCACGAGCCAATAAAAGAGGGCAAGCAGGCTCTGTGTCTGGGGGCAACAGTGCTGGTCGTGGACACGGTGCATTGTCATCAGCACATGGCCATGGGACACGCTTGTGCTTCTTTTCGGCAGCTGGACGTGTTGAGACGCATCATGCCGAAGACATGGTAGAGTGGATGACCAGCCGTTCTTCCCCACGTCCACATACAGGAACTCGTACCGTGCCAACACCACCGCCATTAACACTATGCTATTAAAACCTTTATAGTTGAAATAGTATGACCCCGAACGGGGTGGCGGCACTATGTGGACGTGCTTCCCATCAATTGCCCCTCCACAGTTGGGGAAATCCCACCGCTGGGCAAATTGGGAGGCCACAGTCAGCCATTCCTGTGGTGTGCTAGGGAACTGTGGAGTCAAACAAAAATAAGACATTAGTACGGTTTATGGTTACAGTGCAAGCAGATTACACACAAAAACATTGTTGAGTAACATTATTATTTAAGGGAGTTTTTCCGACCAATAAACAAAGGCCCACTTAGCAGATGCCTCACCCCCGCTGAGTGGACATTCTAAAATAATCTAAGGGGGGGCCTAAGGTGATTGTGGGGGATCCCAAAAAAGGCTCTACCACTCTGCTGAGCTTGATTGAGAACTACTAATTTTTTAACATCTTTAGGGGGGGAGGGAGGGTTGTCAAACTACGAGGGCAATGACCCCCCAAAAATGAAAAGGAAAATAGAAGGCTACCTGTGTTTGCGCCCACGATAGCCTGCTGGAGAGGTTAGTGAAGGGAAATAGGCATGTAGGGCCCAAAAAGGGATTTACAGGTAAAAAAAGGCATGGGGGAAATGGGGACATTACCAGGATATTACAAACAGGCATATTTGTGTTAGGAGGAAAAAAAAAAAAAAAAAAAGAGAATAAAAAAAGATAATGTGAGGTTAAAGGAGCATAATTACCTTCATATAGTCCTTCTGCAGGACCTGAATAATGGCCGAACACGTCTCAGGGATAATGATCCCGAGAGCCTGGGGGGAGATGCCTGTTGAGAACTTGAGGTCCTGCAAGCTTCTCCCAGTCGCCAGGTATCTCAACGTGGCAATAAGCCTCTGCTCGGCAGTGATGGCCTGGCGCATCACAGTGTCCTGCCTCGTGATATAGGGGGACAGCAAATCCAACAGACGGTGAAATACGGGGTCCGTCATCCTGAGATAATTCCTGAAATCATCAGGGTTATTCTCATGGATTTCCCGCAGCAGAGGCATATGAGAGAATTGGTCCCGCTGGAGCAACCAATTCTTAGTCCATAAACTCCTCCTCACCCTGTTCACAGACTGAACTCGGGTTACAGTGTTAACTGCAACACCAAGCCCAAAGCCAGCACGAGCTCGAGAACGAGAACGCACTTCAAATATGGTTTTAAACCGGTCGGCTGGTCAGAAGGCACTCAAACAGAACGCACCGTGGAACAGCAAGGCCTGAGAAGAACGACCTGAAAAACAGTAAGCGAACGGCCAAGAAGGCACTGCAAGGCAGTAACGACCTGACTTCACGCACTGAATCACAAATACAAACCCACAAGCACAAACTGAACAACAGGAAACGATCTGCAAAGCACGGAGACTGAAAAGCGCGAATCGGCTCTCACCAAACTTTTACTAACATGCGGTAACACGAAATCAGCAAAAGCAGCCCAAGGGGTGGCGCCATTAAATTTGTTCGGCCCTTTTATAGCGCGTCGTACGTTTTGAATTTGCCGTCGTTTTCTTGCCGTCGGTTTTTAGACTGATGGTGTGTGGCCAAGACTGATGAAAAACAGTTTCATCGGATTTCCGATGGACAAATCCATCGGACGAAAATCCATAGGTTATCCGGTCGTGTGTACAGGGCTTAACAGGCATTTGCAGCACTTACAGCGGGCGGAGTGTGCTTCCTCCTAAATATACACCTGAAGCTAGCCCGTATTGCTGTGTTTTCCTGGTGTGTTACACTAACAGGCATTTGCAACACTTACAGCGGGCGGAGTGTGCCTCCTGCACATTATACCCCTGAAGCTAGCCCGTATTGCTGTGTTTTCCTGGTGTGTTACACTAACAGGCATTTGCAGCACTTACAGCGGGCGATGTGTGCTTCCTGCTAAATATATACCTGAAGCTAGCCCGTATTGCTGTGTTTTCCTGGTGTGTTACACTAACAGGCATTTGCAGCACTTACAGCGGGCGGAGCGTGCCTCCTGCACATTATACACCTGAAGCTAGCCCGTATTGCTGTGTTTTCCTGGTGTGTTACACTAACAGGCATTTGCAGCACTTACAGCGGGCGAAGTGTGCTTCCTGCTAAATATACACCTGAAGCTAGCCCGTATTGCTGTGTTTTCCTGGTGTGTTACACTAACAGGCATTTGCAGCACTTACAGCGGGCGGAGTGTGCTTCCTGCTAAATATACACCTGAAGCTAGCCCGTATTGCTGTGTTTTCCTGGTGTTTTACACTAACAGGCATTTGCAGCACTTACAGCGGGCGGAGTGTGCCTCCTGCACATTTTACATCTGAAGCTAGCCCGTATTGCTGTGTTTTCCTGGTGTGTTAGACTAACAGGCATTTGCAGCACTTACAGCGGGCGGAGTGTGCTTCCTGCTAAATATACACCTGAAGCTAGCCCGTATTGCTGTGTTTTCCTGGTGTGTTACACTAACAGGCATTTGCAGCACTTACAGTGGGCGGAGTGTGCTTCCTGCTAAATATACAGCTGAAGCTAGCCCGTATTGCTGTGTTTTCCTGGTGTGTTACACTAACAGGCATTTGCAGCACTTACAGCGGGCGAGTGTGCTTCCTGCTAAATATACACCTGAAGCTAGCCCGTATTGCTGTGTTTTCCTGGTGTGTTACACTAACAGGCATTTGCAGCACTTACAGCGGGCGGAGTTTGCCTAATGCACATTATACACCTGAAGCTAGCCAGTATTGCTGTGTTTTCCTGGTGTGTTACACTAACAGGCATTTGCAGCACTTACAGCGGGCGAAGTGTGCTTCCTGCTAAATATACACCTGAAGCTAGCCCGTTTTGCTGTGTTTTCCTTGTGTGTTACACTAACAGGCATTTGCAGCACTTACAGCGGGCGGAGTGTGCTTCCTGCTAAATATACACCTGAAGCTAGCCCGTATTGCTGTGTTTTCCTGGTGTGTTACACTAACAGGCATTTGCAGCACTTACAGCGGGCGGAGTGTGCTTCCTGCTAAATATACACCTGAAGCTAGCCCGTATTGCTGTGTTTTCCTGGTGTGTTACACTAACAGGCATTTGCAGCACTTACAGCGGGCGGAGTGTGCTTCCTGCAAAATAATCACCTTAAGCTAGCCCTTATTGCTGTTTTTTCCTGTTGTGTAACACAGGCAGTCATCTGCAGCACTTACAGCGGGCGTTGTGTGCTTCCTGCAAAATATACACCTGAAGCTACCCCTTATTGCTGGTTTTCCCATCTCCCTGCAGGCCATTGCTATGTCTGGAAGGCCAACAAAGAGAGGCAGACAGTCACGAGCCAATAAAAGAGGGCAAGCAGGCTCTGTGTCTGGGGGCAACAGTGCTGGTCATGGACACGGTGCATTGTCATCAGCACATGGCCATGGGACACGCTTGTGCTTCTTTTCGGCAGCTGGACGTGTTGAGACGCATCATGCCGAAGACATGGTAGAGTGGATGACCAAGCCCTCCTCATCCTCCTCATCTTCTCTCACCCAGGCTCAGGGTACTGGCAAAGCAGCTGCCAAAGTGTCCTCTTCCCTGGTATCAATGTCATCATCAGTCACTCCTTCACTAGACCCACCATGTCCTCCTGAGGAGTCCCCCGAACTGTTTGAGCACAGTGTTGGGTACATGCTCCAGGAGGATGCCCAGCATTTTGAAGGGTCTTATGATGATACCCAGCTAGAGGAAGGCAGTAGCGTGAGAGCAGAGAGAGGGGATGCTCAAGAAGGACACCAATCTGGCAGTCATGTTCCAGCAGCTGCAGCATACTGCCAGATTGGCTCCAGTGATGAGGAGGGAGGGGATGATGAGGTCACTGACTCCACGTGGGTGCCTAATAGGAGAGAGGAGGAGGATGAGGAGGAGGCACATCTCCAATGAGGCAGGATTCCCTCGGGGGGCCAGCGTAAGGGCAGCACACCGACTGAATCACACCGCAGAGCTCCGCCTGTGCAGGGCGCTGCCTCTGCCCATTGTTCAAAAAGTTCTTTGGTGTGGGCCTTTTTTGAGTAGAGTGCATCAGATCGCACAGCTGCTGTTTGCAACTTATGTCTCAATCGTATATCGCGTGGCCAAAACATCAGCCGCTTGGGCACCACATGCTTGACCAGACATATGTTGACCTGCCATGCAGCTCGTTGGCAAGCCTACCTTAAAGACCCACACCAAAGAACAAAGCGGACCTCTCCTTGCACCGCATCAGCTGGGATCTCCAACCCCACTATACCTTCAGTCCTCTCTGAAACCTGCACTGAGAGGAATGAAGGTGTAGAATTAGGTGTGTCACAGCCAAGTACTTGCGGGCACTCTGCTAGCAGTACACCGACGTCCGATTCTAGCAGGCAAATTTCCCTGCCCCAGCTGCTGGACTGTCGAAAGAAGTTCACTCCCAGCCATCCACATGCCCAGCGGTTGAATGCTAGCTTGGCTAAATTGCTAGTGCTTCAACTGCTGCCTTTTCAGTTGGTAGACTCGGCCCCCTTCCGTGAGTTTGTGCAATGTGCGGTTCCTCAGTGGCAGGTTCCCAAACGCCACTTTTTCTCACAGAAGGTGATTCCGGCTCTCTACCGGCATGTGGAAGGCAATGTCTTGGCCTCACTGGACAGGGCAGTCAGCGGTAAGGTGCATATTACCGCTGACTCATGGTCCAGCAGGCATGGATAGGGACGTTACCTTTCTTTCACGGCCCATTGGGTCACTCTTTTGGCAGCTGGGAAGGATGCAGGACAAGGTGAAGTAGTGTTGGAGGTTGTTCCGCCACCACGCCTCCAAAATGCTACTACTGGTTGTGACACACCTCTCTCCCCCACCCCCTCCTCTTCATCTTCCTCCATGGCCTCTTCCTGTGCTTTGTACTCGGAACCAGCGGTGCTCCGTAGGTGTTCAGGGGGCTACGCAAGTACGCAGGCAAAAAGATGCCATGCCGTGCTTGCGCTGGTGTGTTTGGGGGATAGGAGCCACACTGGGGCAGAGGTTCTGTCTGCTCTGCAGGGGCAGGCCGAGAGGTGGTTGACGCCACGCCAGCTTAAGCCAGGAATGGTGGTTGGCGACAATGGCACCAACCTCCTCTCCGCCTTCCAACAGGGACAACCGACCCATGTGCCCTGTGTGGCTCATGTCCTTAACCTGGTGGTGCAGCGGTTCTTGGGCAGGTACCTGGGCTTACAGGATGTCCTGAGGCAGGCCAGGAAAGTCTGTGTGCATTTCCGCAGATCATATAATGCCAGTGCTCGGCTGGCTGAGCTGCAAAAGGAGTTGAACCTGCCCAAGAACCGCCTTATATGTGACATGCCCACCAGGTGGAACTCAACGTTGGCCATGCTGCAGAGGCTGCACATGCAGCAGAGGGCCATCAATGAGTACCTTTGCGACTACGGCACCAGGACAGGGTCAGGAAAGCTCTGTTTTTTTTCACCACGCCACTGGGGCATGATCAGGGATGCATGCACTGTCCTGGCACCATTTGAGGAGGCCATGAGGATGGTGAGCAGTGACAGTGCATGCATCAGTGACACTGTACCTCTTGTCCACCTGTTGGAACATACGCTGCATGGAATAATGGACAGGG
Organism: Rana muscosa; assembly: GCA_029206835.1. NCBI lineage: Eukaryota > Metazoa > Chordata > Amphibia > Anura > Ranidae > Rana > Rana muscosa. The sequence goes on along the minus strand of CM055118.1, from coordinate 358,818,315 downwards.
CACTTGAGGCAGAACAGAGGCAGGAAGAGAAGGACTTCCTTGCCTCTCAAGGCCCCCTTTACCCAGACAGTGTTTCTTCTGTCCCACCCATTGCACAGGAAGAGGAGGAGGAGGATTGTGTCAGCATGGAGGTGGAGCATGGCACTCAGCATCATCAGCAGCAGTCTTTAAGGGATTATTTACAGTCCCAACAAACCCGTGGACTTGTACGTGGCTGGGAGAAGGTGGCTGAGGATCATGTCGTCCTTAGTGACCAAGAGGACTCCGGACCGAATGCCTCAGCTAACCTACGCTACATGGCCTACCTGATCCTGCAAAGTCTGCAGAAGGATCCTCATATTCTTCGGATCAAGGAGAGGGACCATTACTGGCTGGCCACTCTCCTTGATCCACGGTACAAGGGTAAGGTTGCGGACCTTATCTTGCCGTCGCAGAGGGAGCAGAGGATGAGACAACTCCGGGAGGCCTTGCAAAAAGGTCTGTGCAACGCGTTCTCAGAGACTGGGAGGTTACAAACTCCTGGTCCTGGACAACGAGTTGCCGAGGCTTCGGTCAGTGGAGAAGGTGGCCGTCTGACCGATGCATTCAGACAATTTTTTAGTCCGCAGCCCCAAGGTATGATCGGTTCCAGCAACCATCGCCAGCGTCTGATATACATGGTGCAGGAATACCTAGGGGCAAGGTCAGACTTGGACACCTTTCCCACCGAAAATACTCTGGCTTACTGGGTCTTAAGGATGGGTCACTGGCCAGAGCATGCACAGTATGCAATTGAGATACTGGCCTGTCCTGCATCCAGCGTTCTTTCGGAATGCACATTCAGTGCTGCTGGAGGCTTTGTCACGGATCACAACCGACTCGGTTGATCGACTGACCTTCATAAAGATGAACCAGTCTTGGATCACCACCAGCTACCAAGCACCTGAAGCTGATATAACAGAATAATTTATTTTGAAATGTCACATCCCTTCAAGACTGCGTATGCTGATGCTGAGTGACTGTCCTGTTATGTTGACTGACTATCCTCCTCCTCCTCAATGATCCGATTCATGATGATAGCTTGGAAGAACATTTTTGTTTCTGGGTGCCACCACCAGTGGCTAAGGCCCAATTTTTCAGCCCCTGTTTAACAGGGGCATGTAATTACAATTTTGTTATGCAATGCTTTGCAGCAGGGCTCATTCCTGCACTCCAACTAGAGTATCTGGGAGAGGTTGCAGTGTCGTGGCACCAGCACCAGTGCCTAAGGCCCAATTTTTCAGCCCCTGTTTAACAGGGGCATGTAATTACAATTTTTTATGCAATGCTTTGCAACAGGGCTCATTGCTGTGCTCCAAGTACAGTATCTGCGAGGGGTTGCAGTGTTGTGGCACCAGTGCCTAAGGCCCAATTTTTCTGCCCCTGTTCAACAGGGGCATGTAATTACAATTCTTGATCTAATAATTCACAGCAGGGTACATTCCTGCGCCCACCAAAAGTAACTGTGAGGGCTTACAGTGTTGTGGCAACACCACCACCACCACCACCATCACTAAAGGCCCAATTTTTCTGCCCCTCTTTAACAGGGGCATGCAATTACAATTCATTGATCTAATAATTTACAGTAGGGCCCATTTATGCGCCCACCAGGAGTAACTGTGAGGGCTGACAGTGTTGTAGCACCAGCACCACCACCAAAGGCCCAATTTTTCCTACCACTGTTCAACAATGGCATGTAATTACAATTCCTGATATAATAGTTCACAGCAGGGCGTTCCAGCGCCCACCAAGAGTAACTGTGAGGGCTCACAGTGTTGTGGTAACACCAACATGTAAGGGGCAAATTTCAGCAGAGTATATATGGCAGGCCCCTACTTTCAAACATCCAACTTACAAACGACTCCTACTTGCAAACGGAAGGAGACAACAGGAAGTGAGAGGAAATCTACCCCTAGGAAGGCAAATTCTCTCCTGTAAGAGTTAATATGGGAAAAAGGTGTCTCCTTTCTACTGATGCTTTATCACCAATCCTTGTTTCAATAAAAACCCCACTTTTCAAAAACATTTGTCATTGGGACGGAAAGTGAGGTGAAATGTTCTAAACAGGTGCACAGAAAGCAAAACAAATGTTACAGGGGTGATAACCCTTCCCTATGTTTTCCAAAAAGCTTAAAAATAGATTTTTTGGCTGGAGCTACACTTAAACAATGTACCTGTAAAAATTACAAACAGATTCTACTTAAGAACAAACCTACAGTCCCTGTCTTGTTGCACCGCCTGTATACTGCTGTTCAGAGTATATAGGGCCTTTTTTTATTTTGGGTGCATGTTTCCCCTTAATATCCATACAAGACCCAAAGGGGCTGGTAATGGGCTGGGGTGGGGGGGGGGGGGGGTGATGGGGTAGCCATGCCATTTTTCTCAAAGATTTTCACCCATATTACCGGGACCAGACATTACATTAAAACCGCAAGCAGTTTTAAATGGCTTTTTTTACTTTACAAATGTCATTTTGTGCAGGGACAGTTCTAAACACGGAAAACACATGCCACTTCACAGGCATACTTTAGACACCCCCCAGGTACGATATTTAAAGGAATATTTCACTTTTTTTTTCACTTTATGCATCATTAAAATGACTGCTCCATAAAAAACTGCAGTTTTTAAAACTTATTTTTGCATTGATACATGTCTCCTGGGGCAGAACCCGGGTCCCCAAACCCTTTTTAGGACAATAACATGCATATTAGTCGTTATAATTAGCACTTTAGATTTCGAACGTTCGCGTCCATTGTATTTAATAGGGTTCTAACGTTCGTGCGAACTTTCGGTCCGTTCGAAGGTTCTGGTGCGAACCGAACCGGGGGGTGTTTGGCTCATCCCTAGTGAAGATGAACCCATGCACTTGGGCTTAACGCGTCTCTCTGCGGATGAGAGAGCCCTTAGGAGGAGGGAGAGATTGTGCCTTTATTGTGGCCAGGCCGGTCACTTTTTGAAGTCTTGTGCTTCCCGTCCAGGGAACGCCCGAACCTTGAGGTCCTGTCACGGACAGACCTTAGGTGGCGTTGTTTTGTCTCCAGTTGCCCAGAAGGATAAGCCACTGGTTTCGGTTGCCCTGTCTTGGGCTGAGTCATCCATCGAGATACAGGCTCTAATCGACTCCGGGGCTGCAGGCCTGTTCATTGATGCTGCCTTTGTGTCTAAGCACTCGATCCCGCTGCAGCTGTGTGACACACCACTTGCCATTGAGGCTCTTGACGGGAGACCCCTACAGCCTGCCCATGTGACCCATGAGACTGTTCCATTGTCCATGGCCGTAGGGGCTCTTCACCATGAGATAATCCAATTCCAAGTTATTTCCTCACCTAAGTTTCCGCTGGTCATTGGTTATCTTTTTTTTTTTTTGTAAAAGATTTTATTGAGAGATATAAACAGTACAGGGCAATAAAACTGTGTCTGTAGAAGCATTTTACAAAGAAAGTGGATGGATAACAATGTGTAATCTAAGGGACTCGAATATCCAGCTACGCAATACAGCAGTACAAAAACTATCGTCACTAGGGAAGCAACTGGATGGATCTTGGTTGCAACAATCATCCTAGGATTACAGGCTGAAAATAAAATGACATAACAATAACTGAAAGAGGGAGGTAAGTATCCAGGAGTATGGGGGGAGGGGGGGCGGGGGGGGGGCTGGAGAACAAGTTTTTTTTTGTCATATATAGCGGTAGGAGAGGAGAGGGGGGTACCGGTGATGGAGAAGCCTCATGGACTTTTATCTTCTTCCCAGTGTTGATGGTGAAGAGGGAGAGACTGCCTCTCCTAGGCGTGGGAGAGGGGAAGATCCATAATATGAGAACGAGAACTGGTCGAAGTTGGAGACATCCTCTGGAGAGAGAACTGAGAGCATAAAGGGTTGCCATCTAGAGAGGAAGTTTGATTTAGATCTGTCAAGTCTGAAGTCAATGTTGATGCGATCTTTGAATAATAGAAGTAGGAGTTCCCGTTTGACTTGAGCGACAGTAGGACAAAGCGATGAGGTCCAATTTTTCAGAATGACTCTCCGTGCGATCAGAAGACATAGCAAGGACCATTCCTTGTGGGAGGGGCGTTTGTGAGAGCAGTCGATGACAGGTGTGGGTGCCGTGGTCCTTTGGGACCAGGGGAGAAGCTGGGGGTCCCAGTGCCCAAAGATGAGAAGCAGTGGGTCCTTTGGGAGTTTCAACAGAGTTATCTCAAAAATGTAGGATAGTACTCGATCCCAGAAGGTGGATATGTAAGAGCAAGCCCAAAAACGATGAGTCAAGGACGGTCTTGTTTGATGGCAGAGGGGGCAGACGGCAGCACTCGGGTCCGTTTTGGTAGAAAGGAAGGGTATGTAAGCTCGATGTATGATCTTTAGCTGAGTTTCCCTCCATGTTTCATTGGGAGTCAATTGGTTCACTTTATTGAGACCCTGGAGGAGTTTGTCCACTAGATCCGCGTCCGGGAAGTCTTTACCCCAATTAGTAACAGAGGAGGATGTTAGAGGAGGAGTGGTCTTTTGTATTAGAGGTTTGTAAATGTTAGATATTTTAAAGGATGCTTCCTGGAGCAGCAGGTCTGTGAAGTTTGGTTCAAATCTCTTGGATTCCTCTTTGCATGCGTCTCTTAAGAATCTGAGGCATTGTCCGAAATGGAAAGCATGTGATCGTGGAAGTGAAAACGTTTTGGCTATGGTAGAAAAGGGTAGAGGTCGCCCTGTCGCCGTGTCGCACAATGAGGCGAATTTTGTGAGACCTTTTCCTGCCCAAATGTTGAAAGATTTGTGATCCAGACCAGGAGGAAAACTGGGGTGTCCCTGAATTGGTAGGTGACTCGACATAAAAGGAGAGAGCTTGAGGCTCTTCCGGACTTCCCTCCACGCAATAGCAGTGTCTCTTAGCAGGAGGTTATGTTGGTACAAGGGTGGGACTGATTTCCACTTGCAGTGGAGAAGGGCCACCAGTGAGTATGGGTGGGCCATTGCAGATTCCATGGAGTAGTTAGAATAGCGAGAGGCTTGTGAGATCCAGTCAAGGCTGATTCTCAGAAGACATGCTAAGTTATAAGTTCGCACATTCGGAAGACTAATACCCCCTTCGCGCCTGGGAAGATAGAGTTTCTTTAAAGCTATGCGTGGTCTCTTGCCCTGCCACAGGAATTTAGATAAGGCGGAGTTGAGAAATTTGACATCTTTATGTTGAAGTAGCAACGGGATCGTCTGCAGAGGATATAATAATCTAGCAAAACTGACCATCTTCAGCAGGTGACATCTTCCCAGGAGCGAGAGGGGGAGATCCATCCAGTTATTTAGTTCCTGAGAAATTCTAGTAAGCAAGGGAGTATAGTTGAGGTGATATAGAGAGTAGGGATGAGCTTCGTGTTCGAGTCGAACATACGTTCGACTCGAACATCGGCTGTTCGATCGTTCGATGAAGATCGAACGATTTGGGCCGTTCGCGCCAAATTCGAGTGACGCGAACGGCCCACAATGCACTACGCCATCGCAGTGTCATCCAGGCGCTGTGATTGGCCAAGCACGCACTGTGACCCCGCATGCTTGGCCAATCACAGCGCCGGCAGCGAGGAGAGCAATGATTGGCCACAGGCAGGATGCCTGTGGCCAATTATTGCTATGGGTGTTTAGTACACGCCCCACACTATAAAAGGCCGCCAGCACGGCGGCCTAGTGTAGTGTGTTCCGGAGCAGGAAAAGACAAGCATAGGCAGGGACAGTGACATTTATTTCTTTCTTGCTTAACCTGGATTCCTTTAGTTTAGGGAAAGAGAAGGATAGGTAGGGAGAGTGTCAGTGTGTTTTACTGTGCCAGTCCTTGTTTCTAGGGACAAAGAAGGAAAGTGAGGGGATTTCTCCTTGTGCTATAGTGTGCTTTAAAAAAACATTTTTTCTAGGGACAGAAAACTGTAGGTAGGGAGAGTGTCAGTTTCTTTCACTGTGCCAGTCCTTGTTTCTAGGGACAAAGAAGGAAAGTGAGGGGATTTCTCCTTGTGCTATAGTGTGCTTTAAAAAAACATTTTTTCTAGGGACAGAAAACTGTAGGTAGGGAGAGTGTCAGTTTCTTTCACTGTACCAGTCCTTGTTTCTAGGGACAAAGAAGGAAAGTGAGGGGATTTCTCCTTGTGCTATAGTGTGCTTTAAAAAAACATTTTTTCTAGGGACAGAAAACTGTAGGTAGGGAGAGTGTCAGTTTCTTTCACTGTGCCAGTCCTTGTTTCTAGGGACAAAGAAGGAAAGTGAGGGGATTTCTCCTTGTGCTATAGTGTGCTTTAAAAAAACATTTTTTCTAGGGACAGAACACTGTAGGTAGGGAGAGTGTCAGTTTCTTTCACTGTGCCAGTCCTTGTTTCTAGGGACAAAGAAGGAAAGTTAGGGGATTTCTCCTTGTGCTATAGTGTGCTTTAAAAAAACATTTTTTCTAGGGACAGAAAACTGTAGGTAGGGAGAGTGTCAGTTTCTTTCACTGTGCCAGTCCTTGTTTCTAGGGACAAAGAAGGAAAGTGAGGGGATTTCTCCTTGTGCTATAGTGTGCTTTAAAAAAACATTTTTTCTAGGGACAGAAAACTGTAGGTAGGGAGAGTGTCAGTTTCTTTCACTGTGCCAGTCCTTGTTTCTAGGGACAAAGAAGGAAAGTGAGGGGATTTCTCCTTGTGCTATAGTGTGCTTTAAAAAAAACATTTTTTCTAGGGACAGAACACTGTAGGTAGGGAGAGTGTCAGTTTCTTTCACTGTGCCAGTCCTTGTTTCTAGGGACAAAGAAGGAAAGTGAGGGGATTTCTCCTTGTGCTATAGTGTGCTTTAAAAAAACATTTTTTCTAGGGACAGAACACTGTAGGTAGGGAGAGTGTCAGTTTCTTTCACTGTGCCAGTCCTTGTTTCTAGGGACAAAGAAGGAAAGTGAGGGGATTTCTCCTTGTGCTATAGTGTGCTTTAAAAAAACATTTTTTCTAGGGACAGAAAACTGTAGGTAGGGAGAGTGTCAGTTTCTTTCACTGTGCCAGTCCTTGTTTCTAGGGACAACGAAGGAAAGTGAGGGGATTTCTCCTTGTGCTATAGTGTGCTTTAAAAAAACATTTTTTCTAGGGACAGAAAACTGTAGGTAGGGAGAGTGTCAGTTTCTTTCACTGTGCCAGTCCTTGTTTCTAGGGACAAAGAAGGAAAGTGAGGGGATTTCTCCTTGTGCTATAGTGTGCTTTAAAAAAACATTTTTTCTAGGGACAGAAAACTGTAGGTAGGGAGAGTGTCAGTTTCTTTCACTGTGCCAGTCCTTGTTTCTAGGGACAAAGAAGGAAAGTGATGGGATTTCTCCTTGTGCTATAGTGTGCTTTAAAAAAACTTTTTTTCTAGGGACAGAAAACTGTAGGTAGGGAGAGTGTCAGTTTCTTTCACTGTGCCAGTCCTTGTTTCTAGGGACAAAGAAGGAAAGTGAGGGGATTTCTCCTTGTGCTATAGTGTGCTTTAAAAAAACATTTTTTCTAGGCACAGAAAACTGTAGGTAGGGAGAGTGTCAGTTTCTTTCACTGTGCCAGTCCTTGTTTCTAGGGACAAAGAAGGAAAGTGAGGGGATTTCTCCTTGTGCTATAGTGTGCTTTAAAAAAACATTTTTTCTAGGGACAGAAAACTGTAGGTAGGGAGAGTGTCAGTTTCTTTCACTGTGCCAGTCCTTGTTTCTAGGGACAAAGAAGGAAAGTGAGGGGATTTCTCCTTGTGCTATAGTGTGCTTTAAAAAAACATTTTTTCTAGGGACAGAAAACTGTAGGTAGGGAGAGTGTCAGTTTCTTTCACTGTGCCAGTCCTTGTTTCTAGGGACAAAGAAGGAAAGTGAGGGGATTTCTCCTTGTGCTATAGTGTGCTTTAAAAAAACATTTTTTCTAGGGACAGAAAACTGTAGGTAGGGAGAGTGTCAGTTTCTTTCACTGTGCCAGTCCTTGTTTCTAGGGACAAAGAAGGAAAGTGAGGGGATTTCTCCTTGTGCTATAGTGTGCTTTAAAAAAACATTTTTTCTAGGGACAGAAAACTGTAGGTAGGGAGAGTGTCAGTTTCTTTCACTGTGCCAGTCCTTGTTTCTAGGGACAAAGAAGGAAAGTGAGGGGATTTCTCCTTGTGCTATAGTGTGCTTTAAAAAAACATTTTTTCTAGGGACAGAACACTGTAGGTAGGGAGAGTGTCAGTTTCTTTCACTGTGCCAGTCCTTGTTTCTAGGGACAAAGAAGGAAAGTGAGGGGATTTCTCCTTGTGCTATAGTGTGCTTTAAAAAAACATTTTTTCTAGGGACAGAAAACTGTAGGTAGGGAGAGTGTCAGTTTCTTTCACTGTGCCAGTCCTTGTTTCTAGGGACAAAGAAGGAAAGTGAGGGGATTTCTCCTTGTGCTATAGTGTGCTTTAAAAAAACATTTTTTCTAGGGACAGAAAACTGTAGGTAGGGAGAGTGTCAGTTTCTTTCACTGTGCCAGTCCTTGTTTCTAGGGACAAAGAAGGAAAGTGAGGGGATTTCTCCTTGTGCTATAGTGTGCTTTAAAAAAACATTTTTTCTAGGGACAGAAAACTGTAGGTAGGGAGAGTGTCAGTTTCTTTCACTGTGCCAGTCCTTGTTTCTAGGGACAAAGAAGGAAAGTGAGGGGATTTCTCCTTGTGCTATAGTGTGCTTTAAAAAAACATTTTTTCTAGGGACAGAAAACTGTAGGTAGGGAGAGTGTCAGTTTCTTTCACTGTGCCAGTCCTTGTTTCTAGGGACAAAGAAGGAAAGTGAGGGGATTTCTCCTTGTGCTATAGTGTGCTTTAAAAAAACATTTTTTCTAGGGACAGAACACTGTAGGTAGGGAGAGTGTCAGTTTCTTTCACTGTGCCAGTCCTTGTTTCTAGGGACAAAGAAGGAAAGTGAGGGGATTTCTCCTTGTGCTATAGTGTGCTTTAAAAAAACATTTTTTCTAGGGACAGAACACTGTAGGTAGGGAGAGTGTCAGTTTCTTTCACTGTGCCAGTCCTTGTTTCTAGGGACAAAGAAGGAAAGTGAGGGGATTTCTCCTTGTGCTATAGTGTGCTTTAAAAAAACATTTTTTCTAGGGACAGAAAACTGTAGGTAGGGAGAGTGTCAGTTTCTTTCACTGTGCCAGTCCTTGTTTCTAGGGACAAAGAAGGAAAGTGAGGGGATTTCTCCTTGTGCTATAGTGTGCTTTAAAAAAACATTTTTTCTAGGGACAGAAAACTGTAGGTAGGGAGAGTGTCAGTTTCTTTCACTGTGCCAGTCCTTGTTTCTAGGGACAAAGAAGGAAAGTGAGGGGATTTCTCCTTGTGCTATAGTGTGCTTTAAAAAAACATTTTTTCTAGGGACAGAAAACTGTAGGTAGGGAGAGTGTCAGTTTCTTTCACTGTGCCAGTCCTTGTTTCTAGGGACAAAGAAGGAAAGTGAGGGGATTTCTCCTTGTGCTATAGTGTGCTTTAAAAAAACATTTTTTCTAGGGACAGAAAACTGTAGGTAGGGAGAGTGTCAGTTTCTTTCACTGTGCCAGTCCTTGTTTCTAGGGACAAAGAAGGAAAGTGAGGGGATTTCTCCTTGTGCTATAGTGTGCTTTAAAAAAACATTTTTTCTAGGGACAGAAAACTGTAGGTAGGGAGAGTGTCAGTTTCTTTCACTGTGCCAGTCCTTGTTTCTAGGGACAAAGAAGGAAAGTGAGGGGATTTCTCCTTGTGCTATAGTGTGCTTTAAAAAAACATTTTTTCTAGGGACAGAAAACTGTAGGTAGGGAGAGTGTCAGTTTCTTTCACTGTGCCAGTCCTTGTTTCTAGGGACAAAGAAGGAAAGTGAGGGGATTTCTCCTTGTGCTATAGTGTGCTTTAAAAAAACATTTTTTCTAGGGACAGAAAACTGTAGGTAGGGAGAGTGTCAGTTTCTTTCACTGTGCCAGTCCTTGTTTCTAGGGACAAAGAAGGAAAGTGAGGGGATTTCTCCTTGTGCTATAGTGTGCTTTAAAAAAACATTTTTTCTAGGGACAGAAAACTGTAGGTAGGGAGAGTGTCAGTTTCTTTCACTGTGCCAGTCCTTGTTTCTAGGGACAAAGAAGGAAAGTGAGGGGATTTCTCCTTGTGCTATAGTGTGCTTTAAAAAAAACATTTTTTCTAGGGACAGAAAACTGTAGGTAGGGAGAGTGTCAGTTTTTTTCACTGTGCCAGTCCTTGTTTCTAGGGACAAAGAAGGAAAGTGAGGGGATTTCTCCTTGTGCTATAGTGTGCTTTAAAAAAACATTTTTTCTAGGGACAGAAAACTGTAGGTAGGGAGAGTGTCAGTTTCTTTCACTGTGCCAGTCCTTGTTTCTAGGGACAAAGAAGGAAAGTGAGGGGAATTCTCCTTGTGCTATAGTGTGCCAAAGCATTCCTCATCAACCATCTTTGAAATCCTTGTTTTTTTGACAGTCAGGGAAATTGTCGTTCTGCTATTCTGTGCAAAAGCAATAATCCTCAACCATATTTAGAAATCCTTAAGTAAAGGGACAGAGAAGGACACCTGAAGGTAGCCCTTATTGCTTTTTTCCCATCTCCCTGCAGGCCATCTATTAGAATGTCTGGAAGGCAAACAAGGAGAGGCAGACAGTCAGGAGGCAATAAAAGAGGGCAAGCAGGCTCTGTGTCTGGGGGCAACAGTTCTGGTCGTGGACGCGGTGCATTGTCATCAGCACATGGCCATGGGACACGCTTGTCCTTGTTTTCGGCAGCTGGACATGTTGAGCCACATCATGCCGAAGACTTGGTAGAGTGGATGACCAAGCCCTCCTCCTCCTCCTCATCCTCTCTCACCCAGGCTCAGGGTACTGGCAAAGCAGCTGCCAAAGCGTCCTCTTCCCTGGTATCAATGTCAGACTCATCATCAGTCACTCCTTCCCTAGCCCCACCATGTCCTCCTCCTGAGGAGTCCCCCGAACTGTTTGAGCACAGTGTTGGGTACATGCTCCAGGAGGATGCCCAGCGTTTCGAAGGGTCTGATGATGAAACCCAGCTACAGGAAGGCAGTAGCGTGAGAGCAGACAGAGGGGATGCTCAAGAAGGACACCAATCTGGCAGTCATGTTCCAGCAGCTGCAGCATACTGCCAGATTGGCTCCAGTGATGAGGAGGGAGGGGATGATGAGGTCACTGACTCCACGTGGGTGCCTAATAGGAGAGAGGAGGAGGAGGAGGATGAGGAGGAGGCACATCTCCAACGAGGCAGGATGCCCTTTGGTGGCCAGCGTAAGGGCAGTACACCGACGGAATCACACCGCAGAGCTCCGCCTGTGCAGGGCGCTGCCTCTGCCCGTCATTCAAAAAGTTCCTTGGTGTGGGCCTTTTTTGAGGCTAGTGCATCAGATCGCACAGCTGCTGTTTGCAACATATGTCTCAAGCGTATATCGCGTGGCCAAAACATCAGCCGCTTGGGTACCACATGCCTGACCAGACATACGTTGACCTGCCATGCAGCTCGTTGGCAAGCCTACCTCAAAGACCCACACCAAAGAACAAAGCGGACCTCTCCTTGCACCGCATCAGCTGGGATCTCCAACCCCACTATAACTTCAGTCCTCTCTGAAACATGCACTGAGAGGAATGAAGGTGTAGAATTAGGTGTGTCACAGCCAAGTACTTGCGGCCACTCTGCTAGCAGTACACCGACGTCCGATTCTAGCAGGCAAATTTCCCTGCCCCAGCTGCTGGACCGTCGAAAGAAGTTCACTCCCAGCCATCCACATGCCCAGCGGTTGAATGCTAGCTTGGCTAAATTGCTAGTGCTTCAACTGCTGACTTTTCAGTTGGTAGACTCGGCCCCCTTCCGTGAGTTTGTGCAATGTGCGGTTCCTCAGTGGCAGGTTCCCAAACGCCACTTTTTCTCACGGAAGGCTATTCCGGCTCTCTACCGGCATGTGGAAGGCAATGTCTTGGCCTCGCTGGACAGGGCGGTCAGCGGTAAGGTGCATATTACCGCTGACTCATGGTCCAGCAGGCATGGACAGGGACGTTACCTTTCTTTCACGGCCCATTGGGTCACTCTTTTGGCAGCTGGGAAGGATGCAGGACAAGGTGCAGTAGTGTTGGAGGTTGTTCCACCGCCACGCCTCCAAAATGCTACTACTGGTTGTGACACACCTCTCTCCTCCACCCCCTCCTCTTCTTCTTCCTCCATGGCCTCTTCCTGTGGTTTGTCCTATGAACCAGCGGTGCTCCGTAGCCGTTCACGGGGCTACGCAAGTACGCAGGCAAAAAGATGCCATGCCGTGCTTGCGCTGGTGTGTTTGGGGGACAGAAGCCACACTGGGGCAGAGGTCCTGTCTGCTCTGCAGGGCCAGGCCGAGAGGTGGTTGACGCCACGCCAGCTTAAGCCAGGAATGGTGGTTTGCGACAATGGCACCAACCTCCTCTCCAGCCTCCGACAGGGACAACTGACCCATGTGCCCTGTGTGGCTCACGTCCTTAACCTGGTGGTGCAGCGGTTCTTGGGCAGGTACCCGGGCTTACAGGATGTCCTGAGGCAGGCCAGGAAAGTCTGTGTGCATTTCCGCAGATCTTATAATGCCAGTGCTCGCCTGGCTGAGCTGCAAAAGGAGTTGAACCTGCCCAAGAACCGCCTTATATGTGACATGCCCACCAGGTGGAACTCAACGTTGGCCATGCTGCAGCGGCTGCACACGCAGCAGAGGGCCATCAATGAGTACCTGTGCGACTACGGCACCAGGACAGGGTCAGGGGAGCTTGGTTTTTTTTCTCCACGCCAGTGGGGCATGATCAGGGATGCATGCACTGTCCTGGCACCATTTGAGGAGGCCACGAGGATGGTGAGCAGTGACAGTGCATGCATCAGTGACACTGTACCTCTTGTCCACCTGTTGGAGCACACGCTGCGTGGAATAATGGACAGGGCACTTGAGGCAGAACAGAGGCAGGAAGAGGAGGACTTCCTTGCCTCTCAAGGCCCCCTTTACCCAGACAGTGTTCCTTCTGTCCCACCCATCGCACAGGAAGAGGAAGAGGAGGAGGAGGAGGAGGAGGAGGAGGATTGTGTCAGCATGGAGGTGGAGGCTGGCACTCAGCATCATCAGCAGCAGTCTTTTAGGGATGATTTACAGTCCCAAGAAACCAGTGGACTTGTACGTGGCTGGGAGGAGGTGGCTGCGGATCATGTCGTCCTTAGTGACCCAGAGGACTCCGGAGCGAATGCCTCAGCAAACCTACGCTGCATGGCCTCCCTGATCCTGCAAAGTCTGCGGAAGGATCCTCGTATTCTTCGGATCAAGGAGAGGGACCATTACTGGCTGGCCACTCTCCTTGATCCACGGTACAAGGGTAAGGTTGCGGACCTTATGTTACCTTCACAGAGGGAGCAGAGGATGAGACAACTCCGGGAGGCCTTGCAGAAAGGTCTGTGCAACGCGTTCCCAGAGACTGGGAGGTTACAAACTCCTGGTCCTGGACAACGAGTTGCTGAGGCTTCGGCCAGTCAAAGAAGGAGCGGTGGGGAAGGTGGCCGTCTGACCGATGCGTTCAGACAATTCTTTAGTCCGCAGCCCCAAAGTATGATCGGTTCCAGCAACCATCGCCAGCGTCTGATAAACATGGTGCAGGAATATCTAGGGGCAAGGTCAGACTTGGACACCTTCCCCACCGAAAATCCTCTGGCTTACTGGGTCTTGAGGATGGATCACTGGCCAGAGCTTGCACAGTATGCAATTGAGCTACTGGCCTGTCCTGCATCCAGCGTTCTTTCGGAACGCACATTCAGTGCTGCTGGAGGATTTGTCACGGATCACAGGGTGCGCCTGTCCACCGACTCGGTTGATCGACTGACTTTCATCAAGATGAACCAGTCTTGGATCACCACCAGCTACCACACACCTGATGCTGATATAACAGACTAATTGATTTTAACATGTCACATCCCTTCAAGACTGATGCTGATGCTGAGTGCCTGTGCTGTTATGTTGACTGGCTATCCTCCTCCTCCGAGTCCTCAATGATACGATTGATGATGATAGCTTGGAAGATCATTTTTGTTTATGGGTGCCGCCACCAGTGGCTAAGGCCCAATTTTTCAGCCCCTGTTTTACAGGGGCGTGTAATTACAATTTTTTTAGCAATAATTTGCCATAGGGCTCATTGCTGTGCTCCAAGTACAGTATCTGTGAGGGGTTGGAGTGTTGTGCCACCAGTGCCTAAGGCCCAATTTTTCAGCCCCTGTTCAACAGGGGCATGCAATTACAATTCTTGATCTAATAATTCACAGCAGGGCCCATTGCTGCACCCACCAAGAGTAACTCTGAGGGCTTACAGTGTTGTGGCAACGCCACCACCACCACCACCACCACGAAAGGCCCAATTTTTCAGCCCCTGTTCAAAAGGGGCATGTAATTACAATTCTTGATCTAATAATTCACAGCAGGGCCCATTCCTGCACCCACCAAGAGTAACTCTGAGGGCTTACAGTGTTGTGGCAACACCACCACCACCACCACCACGAAAGGCCCAATTTTTCAGCCCCTGTTCAAAAGGGGCATGTAATTACAATTCTTGATCTAATAATTCACAGCAGGGCCCATTCCTGCACCCACCAAGAGTAACTCTGAGGGCTTACAGTGTTGTGGCAACACCACCACCACCACCACCACCACGAAAGGCCCAATTTTTCCGCCCCTGTTCAACAGGGGCATGCAATTACAATTCTTGATCTAATAATTCACAGCAGGGCCCATTGCTGCACCCACCAAGAGTAACTGTCAGGGCTTACAGTGTTGTGGCACCAGCACCACCATCAAAGGCCCAATTTTTACTACCACTGTTCAACAATTATATGTAATTAAAATTCCTGATATAATAGTTGACAGCAGGGCGTTCCAGCACCAACCAAGAGTAACTGTGAGTGCTTACAGTGTTGTGCCAACACCAACAACTAAGGGGCCTATTTCTGCAGAGTATATACGGCAGGTCCCTACTTTCAAACATCCAACTTACAAACGACTCCTACTTGCAAACGCAAGAAGACAACAGGAAGTGAGAGGAAATCTACCCCTAGGAAGGAAAATTCTCTCCTGTAAGAATAAATATGGGAGAAAGGTGTCTCCTCTGTACTGATGCTTTATCAGCAATCCTTGTTTCAAGAAAAACACCACATTTCAAAAACAG
Source organism: Rana muscosa (assembly GCA_029206835.1). Lineage (NCBI taxonomy): Eukaryota > Metazoa > Chordata > Amphibia > Anura > Ranidae > Rana > Rana muscosa. Next base: position 358,803,156 of record CM055118.1, on the reverse strand, counting down.
TTGACATTGGGACGGAAAGTGAGGTGAAATGTTCTGAACAGGGGCACAGACAGCAAAACAAATGTTACAGGGGTGATAACCCTTACCTATGTTTTCCAAAAAGTTTAAAAATAGATTTTTGGGCTGGAGCTACACTTCAACAATGTACCTGTTCAAAATTACAAACAGATTCTACATAAGAACAAACCTACAGTCCCTGTCTTGTATGCACCGCCTGTATACGGCTGTTCAGAGTATATAGGGCCTTTTTTATTTTATGTGCGGGGTTCCCCTTAATATCCATACAAGACCCAAAGGGGCTGGTAATGGGCTGGGGTAGGGGGGGGGGGGTCATGGGGTAGCTATGCCATTTTTCTTAAAGATTTTCATCCATATTACCGGGACCAGACATTACATTAAAGCCGCAAGCAGTTTTAAATGGCTTTTTTTTCCTTTAGAAGTGTCATTTTGTGCAGGGACAGTTCTAAACACGGGAAACACGTGGCACTTCACAGGCATACTTTAGACACCCCCCAGGTACGATATTTAAAGGAATATTTGACTTTTTTTTTTCACTTTATGCATCATTAAAATGACTGCTCCTGAAAAACGACCGTTTTTAAAACTTCTTTTTGCATTGATACATGTCCCCTGGTGCAGAACCCGGGTTCCCAAACCCTTTTTAGGACAATAACATGCATAATAGTTGTTATAATTAGCACTTTAGAATTCGAACGTTCGCATCCATTGTATTTAATAGGGTTCTAATGTTCTACGAACTTTCGGTCCGTTCGCGGGTTCTGGTGCGAACCAAACCCGGGGGTGTTCGGCTCATCACTAATAGAGAGGAGGGCAGTTTCCCTATTTTGATTCCTAGATATGTGATGTGAGTTTTGGCGACTGAGAATATGGAATTCTTGACCCAGGGGGGATTAGGTACATTTCCCAAGGGGAGAATTTCGCTCTTGCCGTAATTTATGCGGAGGCCTGAGTAGGATCTAAATTTGTCAAAAACCTTTTTAATGGTGGACATGTCAGAAGGGGGGTTGGCTGAAAATATAAGGACATCATCGGCAAAGAGGGATGTGCGGAGATCGTGTTGGCCAATTTTGATGCCATGTAGGGGGGCGGCATGGGTTAGGTATCTGGAGAGGGGTTCTAGTGCGATATTGAAAAGGAGAGGGGATAAGGGGCAGCCTTGTCGAGTGCCCTTGTGGAGGTGGAATTCATCTGAAAGTAGGCCTGCCGCTACTAATCTGGCTGCCGGGGCTTTGTACATGTTGGAAACAAGGTGGGCAAAGGGGCCAGAGAAGCCCATTCTTGCCATAGTTAGGGATAGCCATTCGAAGCTGACGTTGTCGAAGGCTTTCTCTGCGTCTAATGTGATAATGGCGTAGTCTCCACTTGGGTTGAGCTTGGCTTGTTCCAGGGCCATCATGACTTTGCGAATGTTCATGGTGGCAGTTCTGCCTTTCACAAAGCCTGATTGGGCGGGATGAATCAAAGATGGGATAATAATCCCAAGTCTAGTGGCAATGATTTTGGATAGGATTTTGACATCTAAGTTTAGAAGGGAGATGGGTCTGTAGGAGCCTGGTTCTTGGGTGTCTTTTCCTTTCTTGGAGAGCAATTTAATGATGGCCTGATTTCCTGTTTGTAAGTATGGGCCGCCGGACCATATACTGTTGTAAACCTTGTGGAGAGTGGGTTCTGTGATATGTTGTAGGGTTTTGTAGAATTCGCTGGTAAAGCCGTCGGGGCCAGGGGCCTTAGAGGGGGTTAAGTTGCGGATAGCGTTAGAGATTTCGGACAGCGAGATAGGGGCATTAAGGGTCTCTAAGTGAGTGGGAGATATTTTAGGAATGTCTATTTTTTCCAGGAATGTCTGTGCTGACTGTTTGTCTATCGTGTCTGGGGCATATAATGCTGAGTAGTATTGAAGCATCGCTCTGTTTATCGATTGGGGAGTGGTATGTACCTTGCCATCAGGGTCCCGCAGCGATGTAATATGGGTCGGGTGGAAGGGTCCCTTGCAGAGCCTAGCCAATAGTTTGCCAGCCTTATTTCCAAACTTGTGAAGAGTGGCATCCAAGTGGGCCCTTTTGGTCAGTTCGAGGGTGTCAGCCCATGTGTCAAAAGCCTTTTTGGCTATCTGCCATTCGCTCCTACTGTCAGGGGTGTCTAAAGTATATAGGGATCTCTGTGCCAGATGAAGTCGAGTGCTGGCTGATTTAAATTCTGCCATAGCGTTTCTTTTAAAGGAGGTAGCATAAGAAATGATGCGTCCCCTGAGGTAAGCCTTGCCGGCATCCCAGAAGAGGTTTGGGTTGTCTGAGTGGGAAGCATTGGCCGTTGAGTATTCGGCCCAGGCTTCGTCCATAAATCGCTGAAAGTCAGAGTTATTATGGAGGTATGAAGGGAAGCGCCATATCTTGGGATGTGGGGGTAGGTCAAGATTGTCGAAATGTACTGAGATAGGGGCGTGATCTGAGATGACAATGTCATGTATGTCAGCACCAGATAGCATATGGACTAGGTTGTCGGAGCCAAAAAAATAGTCAATTCTGGTAAATATGTTATGGGGGTTGGAGTAGAAGGTGAAGTCCCTGTCGGCTGGGTGTGTCAGGCGCCAGAGGTCCCGGAGGTGTAGGGAATCCATGGTGGATGCAAAGTGCGTCAGGGTAGCGGGGTCAACACCTGTTTTAGGGCGTTTAGGGGATGACCTGACGTCTGTGTGGTGTAGTACATCGTTGAAGTCTCCTCCAATTATGTGAGTGAGATGGGTGTTTTGGAGAAGCCAAGAGGTCAGGTCACTGAAGAAGGGCTTGCTGGGGTTATTAGGGGCGTAAATATTGGAAATCACAATTTCTTTGGACCCTATTCGGACGTGCGTTGAAAGGAAACGCCCCTGGCTATCCGATTGGACGGATAAGACTGTGCAGGGGAGGTTTTTGTGTATCAGCAGGAGAACACCTGCCTTGCGTCCCATGGCGCCAGAGCCTAGGACTGTGCCAACCCAGAGCTTTTTCATGCGGTGAAAGTCCAGGGTTGATAAATGGGTTTCTTGGAGCAGGGCTATGTCAGTCCTAAGTCTTTTGAGATGTCGGAGAATTTTCATTCTCTTGTTAGGGGATCTAAGGCCTTTTACATTCCAGGAAACTATTTTCATGTTGGGAGTATATAAGGGAGTTGGGCCGAAGTTTCAAATTTGTTGTTATATTGATAGTGTAGTAGGGTCATTCCCCTATCGGGGGGTAAGAGATTGTTTGTGCAGTGGAAGAAAGAGGTGGGGGATATGATGGTGCGTGGGTACCCCGGGGTGATTCGTAGAGAGAGGAGGGGAGGAAGAAGGAAGGGTAGAGGTGGAAGGAACAGAAAACATGTAATCGCAAAAACTTCACTTTTTTCCGCATGAAGTCACTGTGTAATCCAGCTCTCAGTAAAGCCCCTCGCGGACCAAGTGATGTACGAGAGCCTAACCTCAAATAGTGGCCGTTTGTCGGCCGACGAGAGCAATGATGGGGGGGAGGGCGGCGCGGATTTACACAGTGAGGCCAGGTGGGGAGAGTAGCAGATTAACAACAATAATATAAAATAACCGTAACAGACAAGTGTATGGGAACATAGAGCATAATAATAATTATTTGGACACCGCAATGGTGCAGTCCGTGGCTCGAAGTCCGACGGGACGGAGAGAGGGTAGGTTAAGCATTTACAATGTGACCAACCTGAGGTGTTGCATCAAGTGCGATCGCGATGAACGGATGAAAATGAGACCTGAAATTGCGGCTGCCATATCAGCGAGTGTCAGAACGTTGGTGTTCCGAGGCAGAGGGTTTGAAGCGTTTAGGAGCGTCTTTCTGTGGGCTCCTTTGGTCCAGGGGGCGGTTGGTTGGGGTAGCTGTGGGCGAGTTGTGGGAGTGAGGACCCGAGTGCAAAGAGCGCAGAAAGGTTTCAGCTTCCGATGGGTCTTGGAAGATCAGTTGTTCGCCGTTTGGGGTCTTGAGACGAAGGGTGGCCGGGAAAGCCAGGGTGAATTTAAATTGTCTTTTAAAAAGCTCCGTGCAGACCTGCTGAAAGGCTTTTCTTTTTTTTGAGACCTCGATCAAATAGTCTGCAAAGATCAAGACCTTTACTCCATCAATTTGAAGGGAGCGGGATTGCCTGAATTTTTGCAAGATAAGGGCCTTGTCGGCATAATTTAGGTATTTGGCGATTATTGGTCGAGGCGCCTTGCGTTCCGCGTTGAAGGAGCCCATACGGTGTGCTCGTTCCACTGCACAGGGGCCTGAAATGCCTAGTGCGTCCGGAATGCGTCTGGCGCAGAATTCAGAGAGGGCAGATGTTTGCAGCGATTCCGGGATACCTACGAAACGCAGGTTGCTCCTCCTGGACCTATTTTCCAAATCATCGAGCTTTTGAATGATATACTGGTTTGTCTTGTCCTGCGCTTGTTCCGTGGCTTGGGCCTGGTAGAGCTCATCTTCTACATTAGACAAGCGGTGTTCCAGTTCATTGATTCTGGTATTATGTTCCCCCAGCTGCGATCTGATCTACGCCATCCCCGCATTTACTGCCTTTTCCACAGAAGTTGCAATCATGGGGTTAAGGAGAGCTGCCACAGCCTGTGCTATGCACTCAATACTGTTATCCCCTGTGTGCTGCAGAAGTGGAGAAGCTGAGGGGGGTAGTGGGGAAGCAAGTGGAGAGGCATATGTAGAGGAGGAAAGGGCCGTGGAGTCGCTTATCTCCATAGCCGTCATCATGGAGTTGGACGTCCGGGGCCTCGATTTGTGGCTGATCCGGCGGTGCCGTCAGGGCCGTTTGTGTGCGGGCACCGGTTTTTTCGACGAATCTGTCCATGGGGTGAGGGGTGATGCCCGGAGGTAAGCGGGGGTGGTATAGGCGGCTCAGGCTGGTTTTATAAGCCAAAATTCGGGCCAAATGCGGGAGCTGAGGAGCGGAGCAGCTAGGTCATGCGGCGCCGGAACCGGAAGTGGTCATTGGTTATCTTGGTTACAGAGGTTCTGTCCTGGTTGCCACAGTGCAGTGAGAGAAACTTCCAGAAGGTAGCCAAGGTCATGTGCACCTCTTCACTCTCCTCCCTGCCGGAGGAGTACCGCGATTTTAGCGATGTTTTTGACAAAGGTCAAGTGGGTACGTTGCCTCCACACCGGTCGTATGATTGTGCAATTGACCTTCAACCTGGTGCCATTCCCCCTTGTGGCCGGGTTTATCCTTTGTCGGTCTTGGAGGATAAAGCCATGGAGGAGTATGTTGCAGATGCACTTTCTCGAGGTTTAATCCACAAATCCTCGTCTCCTGCTGGTGCTGGTTTCTTTTTTGTGAAAAATAAGAGTGGTGAACTGAGACCTTGTATCGATTATAGGGGTCTCAATCGTTTCACCATTGAGAATGCCTATCCGATCCCGTTGATTACAGAGTTATTTGACCGCCTCAAGGGAGCAACGGTCTCCACGAAGCTTGATTTGAAAGGGGCATACAATCTCATCAGGATTAAGGAGGACGACGAGTGGAAAACTGCGTTTAATACCAGAAAAGGGCATTATGAGTATCTCGTAATGTCTTTTGGCCTCTGTAAAGCTCCATCAGTTTTCCAGGAGTTTATTAACGATGTCCTCCGAGACTTCTTGCAGTTATGTGTGGTGGTTTATCTCAACGATATCCTCATATTTTCCAAGTCCCTGGAGAGCCACCACACAGATGTCTGTCGGGTGCTTCAGAAACTAAGAGAGAACAATCTCTTTTGTAAACTGGAGAAGTGCGAATTCCATCATGAACAGGTTAAATTCCTGGGTTATGTCATTTCCACGGCTGGTTTTTCGATGGACCCAGAGAAACTTTCTGCAGTCCTACAGTGGCCTCGACCCATGGGTTTACATCCTCTGCAGCACTTTCTTGGCTTCGCCAACTATTATCGGAAGTTTATTTGTAACTTTTCATCTCTGGTCAAGCCCCTGACTGATATGACCAGAAAGGACAGTAACCCACAGAGTTGGTCTCCAGAGTCCATTAAGGCTTTTGAGAGTCTTAAGACTACCTTTGTTTCTGCTCCTGTGTTGGCACATCCTGATCCCATGTTGCCTTTTATCCTTGAAGTCAATGCTTCTGAGCCTGGAGTTGGCGCCCTTCTGTCTCAACATCCTAGCTCTGACAGCGCTATGCATCCGTGTGGCTACTTTTCCAAGAAATTGTCACCTGCGGAGTGCAATTACGAGATTGGTGACAGAGAGCTTTTGGCGATCATTTTAGCCCTGAAAGAATGGAGACATCTCCTCAAAGGTACCACTGTGCCGGTTCTCATTCTTACTGACCATAAGAATCTCACATTCTTGTCTGAGGCTAAGCGCCTCTTTCCCAGAAGGGCGCGATGGGCTCTTTTCTTGTCGAGTTTCAATTACATTGTCTCATTCTTACCCGGTACTAAGAATGTAAGGGCTGACGCCTTGTCACGACAATCTTCCTCCACTTCTAAGATGGAGTTGGTTCCGATTCCTGTGATTCCTCCTGGGTGACAAAATTCTGTCGGTTTAGGTCAATGCCCCTCCTGAGAAACCTTGTGACCGCTGCTTTGTTCCCGAGAGTCTCCGTACTGCTGTGCTCCAGACTTACCATTCTCCCAAGGCTGCTGGCCACCCTGGGAAGAATCAACTTTTGGGCCATTTCCCAACAATTCTGGTGGCCTAGTCTACGTGCCGATGTAGCCGCCTTCGTATCTGCCTGTTCCATGTGTGCTCAGAGTAAGACTCCACAACACCTTCCAGTGGGCCTCCTACAACCCATACCCAAATGGTGAGAGGCCCTGGACCCACCTGTCTATGGATTTCATTGTGGAAGTACCCAACTCCCAGGGCAACACAGTTGTCCTTATGGTGGTAGACCGGTTCTCGAAAATGTCTCACTGTATTCCACTTAAGAAGTTGCCTACCTCTAAGGAACTGGCTTCCATTTTTGCTCAGGAGATCTTTCATTTACATGGTCTACCCAAGGTCATTGTCTCTGACGGGGAAGTCAGTTTGTGTCCCGGTTCTGGCGAGCCTTTTGTGCACAGTTGGGAATTCAGCTTGCCTTCTCCTCTGCGTATCACCCACAGTCTAATGGAGCCGCAGAACGAGCCAATCAGTCCTTGGAGCAATTCCTGCGTTGCTATATTTCTGACCATCACAACAATTGGTCAGACCTCTTACCATGGGCTGTCAGCTAATTGCCAGCTTCCATCTCTCCACAGTGATCCACCTGTTTTTGATGTGCTCGTCAGCTCTGCCTAGTTAAGGACTTCCAGTTCACTTGATCTTCGCCTTCGCCTGTGTTAACATCACAAGAGACTTTCTCCTGCGTTCCAGTTGAAAACCTGCTTGACTGCTGTTCCCTCTGGCTATGGATCCTGCTCGCTGTTCTTTTACCTTTATCACTGGCTCTTGGACTTTGGCTTGGCCGACTACCCAATCTGCTTACTGAACTTTGGCTATGTTTTGACTACGCTTACTCTGTTTACCTTTTTATCATTTATTATTAAACTAGTGTTATTTAACTGCACTTCTGTCTCGGTCTGATTCATGGTTTCTGATTCATGAGTGACCTCATCACCCCCTCCCTCCCCAACACTGTAGCAAACCTGGCAGTATGCTGCAGCTGGGGGAACATGACTGCCAGATTGCTGTCCTTCTTGGGCACCCCCTCTCTCTGGGCTCACAATACTGCCTTCCTCTAGCTGGGTACCATCATCGGCGCCTTCAAAATGCTGGGCATTCTCCTGGAGCATGTACCCAACACTGTGGTCAAACAGTTCGGGGGACTCCTCAGGAGGTCATGGTGGGGCTAGGGAAGGAGTGACTGATGCCATTGAGCCGAGGAAAAGGCCGCTTTGGCAGCTGTTTTGCCAGACAAAGTACCGAGAGCCTGGGTAAGAGAGGATGAGGAGGAAAAAGTAGGATTTTTAAAACAGCTTACCTGTAAAATCCTTTTCTTGGAGTACATCACGGGACACAGAGCAGCATAGTCATTACTATGTGGGTTATATAGATTACCTTCAGGTGCTGGCACTGGCAACTTCCAAAACAGGAAGTACCCTCCCCTATATAAACCCCTCCCATCCGGGAGTACCTCAGTTTTGTAGCAAAGCAATACGTGTCCCCAAAAGAGGGGTGGGAGCTCTGTGTCCCGTGATGTACTCCAAGAAAAGGATTTTACAGGTAAGCTGTTTTAAAAATCCTACTTTCTTGTTCATACATCACGGGACACAGAGCAGCATAGTCATTACTATGTGGGACGTCCCAAAGCAATGCCACATGAGGGGGGGGATACACCATACATAAGCTGGGCGCCATCAGGCATGAGGATCTTTTGCGGCCTGCAACACACTGCGCCCAAAGGCGACATCCTCCTGACTTCTAACGTCCACCTGGTAGAACCTAGTAAACGTGTGTACTGAAGACCATGTTGCGGCCTTACAAATTTGCGCCAGGGAGGCCTGGTGATGCACTGCCCATGAAGTTCCAACTGCTCTCGTGGAGTGCGCCCTAACTTTGAACGGAGGCGGTCTACTTCTCAAGCCATAGGCTTGTATTATGACCTGTCGAATCCACTTGGCTAAAGTAGATTTTGATGCTGCCTGACACTTTCTGGGGCCTTCCGGCAGAACAAACAAAGAATCCGTTCTACGAATCTGAGCAGTGGCTTCTAGATAAGCTTTAACTGCTCTTACTACATCCAAAGAATGCAATAACTTTTCCTCTACCGAGCTTGGTTTGGGGAAAAAAGAAGGAAGAACCACATCCTGGTTCAAGTGAAACCTCGATACCACCTTAGGAAGAAAGGCTGGGTGAGGACGTAATACTAGTCTGTCCTTATGGATAACCAGATATGGCTCTTTACAGGACATGGCGGCTAATTCCGACACTCTTCTAGCCGAGCATATGGCTACTAAAAATATCAATTTCCTGGTGAGTAGAACCAAGGAAATGTGCCGCAAAGGTTCAAATGGCTGCTTCTGCAGAACCGACAGAACCAAATTTAGATCCCATGGGCATATGGGAGCCTTAATCGGTGGAATAATACGAGTCACACCTTGCATAAAGGATTTGACAAGTGAATGCATAGCCAGGGGCCTTTGAAATAGTATTGACAAGGCCGAAACCTGGCCCTTGATAGTACTTAAGGCAAACTTCCTGTCTACAGCCCACTGCAGGAAGTCCAGAATTCTGCCTATAACGTACTTACGTGGATGCCATTTTCTGGCCTCGCACCAAGTGATGTACGCCTTCCAAACTCTATAGTAGATCTGCCTGGATACAGGCTTCCTGGCATTGATTATAGTTGATACCACAGAGTTAGAGAGACCTCTCTTCTTTAGGATGTGGGATTCAATAGCCAGGCCGTTAAACTTAGAGTTAGTAAGGAAGGGTGGTATATCGGTCCTTGCGAAAGCAGGTCCGGACGACGTGGAAGGGTCCAAGGACTCCCCACAGACATTTTGATGATCTCCGCGTACCAGGCCCTTCGGGGCCACGCTGGAGCCACCAGGATCACCGGCTTCTTCTCCAACCTGACTCTGCGAAGGAGTCGAGGCAACAATTGTAGCGGAGGGAATGCATATATCAGTCTGAACTGATCCCAAGGGAACACCAGAGCATCCGAGCCGCAAGCGAGGGGATCCCTTGTCCGGGAGACAAATCTGTCCACCTTTGCGTTGAATCTGGATGCTAGCAGATCTACATCCGGTGTTCCCCACCGCTGACATATTGCTCGGAAGACCTCGGGATGAAGGGACCATTCCCCTGGGCATAACTGTTGGCGACTCAGAAAGTCCGCCTTCCAATTCTCCACCCCTGGAATGAAGACAGCTGATATACATGGGACATGCTTTTCTGCCCATTCCAGGATGTGACTTACTTCCCTCTGGGCTGCACGACTCCTGGTGCCTCCCTGATGATTGATATATGCCACTGCTGTGGCATTGTCTGATTGAATTCTGACAGGGGACCCTTGGAGTCTGGATGTCCAGGTTACTAGGGCGTACCGGGCTGCTCGTATCTCTAAGAGATTGATGGGCAGGGTTTTTACTACATTTGACCATCTGCCCTGGAGAGACCATTGCTCCAGTACTGCCCCCCAGCCTATAAGGCTGGCATCTGTAGTGACCACCTTCCAAGATATCGGGCTGAAGGGTTTTCCCTTCTGGAGATTCTGGGGGATCAACCACCAGCAGAGACTCTTCCGAACGGAAGGGGACAAAGCCATCGGGAAGTCTAGAGCCTGAACTTTTCCGTTCCAGGCTGACAATATGGCCCTTTGTAAATTCCTTGAGTGGAATTGGGCGTATGGTACAGCTTCGAATGATGCTACCATCTTTCCTAGCAGCCTCATGCACAGGCGTATGGACGGCTGTCTTTTTGCACAAAGCAGACGGACCAAGGCCCCCAAAGAGGATACCTTGTCTAGAGGTAAGAAAATCTTCCTCTGGTCTGAATCCAGCCGTAGCCCTAGATATACCAGGTTTTTCACTGGCTGTAGGGCTGACTTGTCCAGGTTGATGACCCAACCGTGAGACTCTAGATACTTGATTGTATCGACAATTACCACTTCTAGCTTGGCAACTGAGTGGTCCATCAACAACAGGTCGTCTAGGTATGCCATTATCGTTACACCCCGTGTTCTTAGATCGGTCAACAGTGGGGCCAGAATTTTTGTGAACACTCGTGGTGCTGTGGCCAGACCGAATGGTAAGGCTCTGAACTGAAAATGGCGCCCTTCTACTGCAAAGCGTAGGAATTTTTGATGACCTGGAAAGATGGGAACATGCAAGTAAGCATCTTTGATGTCGATCGAGGCTAACCATTCCTCCCCTTGTAGGGCAGCGGTGACCGATCGGATCGACTCCATCCGGAAAGACCGGACGTTTAGAAATTTGTTTAGACTCTTTAGGTCCAATATGGGTCTTATGTCCCCGTTTGGCTTCGGGACTGTGAAAAGGTTTGAGTAGAAACCCAACCCCCACTCTTCCATAGGAACCTCCATAATTACTCCTTGGAGCAATAGTTGTTCTAACGCCAATAGGAGAGACCCTCTTTTTAGAGGGTCTCTTGGCATGCCTGACCACATAAAATGGGACGGAGGAGACTCTTTTAACTCCAACTTATATCCCAGAGTTACTGCGGAGAGCACCCATCTGTCTTTGATCGTCTCCCGCCAGGTCTCGGCGAACAACTGAAGTCTTCCCCCCACCCATTTGAGTGGGGGCAGCCCTTCATAGGCTTGACTTGGAGGCTGGTTTAGTACCTCTTCGGATCCAGGGTTTTTTATTACCCTGTGGCTGTCCCTGATTTTTACCTCCTGAGTTTGACCGAGGAGGCCGTCGGAACTGCTTAGTAGCAGACGTCGCAGGGATAGGAGAGGTGGTCCTCTTAAAAGATGGACCCCTAGACCTCTTTTTACTCGGTAAGAGAGTACTTTTACCACTGGAAATCTTCTGGATATACTTATCCAGGTCTTCGCCAAAAAGGCGTTCCCCATGAAATGGGAAGCTAACTAAGAGCTTCTTACAGGGAGCTTCAGCAGACCAGTTTTTGAGCCACAGAAGCCTACGCATATGTACCAAAGACAGCGTGAGGCGGGAGGCCTGATGGATAGAATCCTTGATGGCGTCAACCGCAAAGCATAATGCTCTAGGCAGATCAGCCAGAGCCTGGGCCTGCTGGTCTGGCAAATCCCTCAGGACCATTTTCATTTGATCCTTTAAAGCTTGGCAGACCCCAATAGCTGCCACTGCTGGCTGTGTAACAGCCCCTGCTGTGGAAAAAGCAGATTTTAATAAAGATTCCAATTTTTTTTATCCACTGGATCTTTGAACATTTGAACATTATCTACTGGACATGTCAGTGATTTGTTCACAGAAGAGATGGCTGCATCCACCGTAGGAACATTCCATCTCTGGGTGAACTTTTCCTCCATGGGATAGATCACCGGAAACCTTTTAGGCGGAACAAATAGTTTATCAGGATGTTCCCAGTCCTGGTATATAAGTCCTTCCAATAATGGATGTATTGGAAAGGAGCAATTAACCTGGGGAGCTTTTAGCGACCCCAATGAGGAGACAGCAGTAGTTGATGGTTCAACAAGAGGCATTTTAAATGCAGATCGAACCATGTCAGTTAGGGTCTGGACCCACAATCTTTCAGTCTGTGATGCTGAAAATGGTTCATCTACTGTCGATTCCCCAAAAACAGAGCTAACCTCCTCCTGATCCCCTTCAGGTAGGTCGGTCCCTTCCTGGGACTGTTGCTCTGCTAACAGGCACTCTAATGGAGGTGATGGAGATCTGGCGCGCTTTCTTTCCTGTAGAGAAGAAGCGATCAATGCTGCCAATCTCTGCTCCAATCCCTCCAGAGTTGAGGAAAAAACCTCCTCTGTTATATATGCAGGAGCAGGTGGACTGAGGACAGCCGCAGTACCTGGCACTCCCGGGGGTTCCTTATGGGTATTAACCTCTGATTTCTCAGGGGAGGAGGGTGCAGATGACTGCTCCAGATCCTCAGAGCCCGATGGAGACCCCCTACACTTCCTGAGAGGTATATATCGGAGTTTTTTAGGCGGCATATTCCTTAGTTCAAAGCTGAGGTATTCCAGCCGCAATACACCCCTTACTGAAATAGTCTAATGCAATTTGCTGCTATGTACATCAGTGGGTGTCTACTAATGCGTCTTTCTGGGGATGCCTGTATCAACCGCCCACTGTAAGCCCCTATACCATGCTACCAGCTCCTTTTCATGCTCTGTGTCCATAGCAAGCAGCGTGGACTGAGTCCTTTTATCTTGCTGGGACGCCCGCACATGCGCAGAAGCGCTGGGCGCACAGAGCGCGTCATCCGCCAGGCTCCGCCCCCTTTTTTTAAGCTAAACCTTATAAAAGGAAAGCATGTGTGCGCGCGCGCGCGCGTGCACGTGTGCGCTCTTGGCGCCATGTAGGGAGAGGAGCCAGGGTCCCTGTTTCACCAGGACTCGGGGATGGAAGGAAACTACTTGGCAGCATGACAGAGGAATGCAGCTTCCCTGATAGAGAGCTCACTCATCTGCCTGGACTTTCACCATGGAAGGAATAGTCCCAAGAAAAAAGACGTTCCACAGCGGCCTCTAGTGGACAAACACAGGTACCGCACCTTTGTCTTTTTTTTTTTTTTTTTTTAAAACCTCCTTTATGAAAAAACATTTCCAGGTTTACAGTTTTTTTAAAACTTCCCTTATGAAAAAAACATTTCTAGGATTTCTTAGGCATATACAGCTATTAGCGGGAATACCCTTTAGGTAACAGGCAGAAAGACATATTAGGCTTGGGGGTCCCCTCAATAGAACCAAGTTCCTGAGGGGCCCCCACTTACCTTTTCCCCGCCGCAGGACTTTGTTTGGTCCACAGAAGCCCAAACTTCACCTCTCACGGCAGGCATTGTACTAGACCTTCAGGGACCGGGTTCCCAAGGATTCCACTCCCCTGGACCTGTATAGCACCCTGCACAGATAGCCTCTTGGTTTTGGGTATGACCAGAGCTCTGGATCCCAGGGTCCAGCCCTCCTAAGAGAGGCATTACAGGCAAAACCCTGCTCTTCTCTGCAAGGCCCGGGTACCGACCGTTTAGCTATGAAGCTTTTTTGGTCGGATCCGGAATAGCTTGCTAAGGCCCAGAGAACCTGTACACAAGCCCAGATGAATACATGTTAACCTTGGCCAACACCTTAGACACTGGCAAAAAACTGAGGTACTCCCGGATGGGAGGGGTTTATATAGGGGAGGGTACTTCCTGTTTTGGAAGTTGCCAGTGCCAGCACCTGAAGGTAATCTATATAACCCACATAGTAATGACTATGCTGCTCTGTGTCCCGTGATGTATGAACAAGAAAAGGACAAGCGTGTCCCGCGGCCACGTGCTAATGAGGATGCACCGTGTCCAGGGCCAGCACTGTTGCCTCTAGACACAGAGCCTGCTTGCCCTCTTTTAATTCAATCTTATTTTATTTGTTTATGCAAGGAAACGACAGAAAAAGACATACATTGTCTTAAACATTACAAACATTGATAGGATACATCCTCAACAGACATCATGTGTGTCAGAACAGAGCAGCGCTAAGTACCATCAGATGAAAGTATACACAAACCTATTTGGAGAGTATGAAGTAGGGTCACTCAATGGGTTATAGGTAGTAGGTAAATTGAAGCCCTGGTACGTTATCCTACTGGGTTCTTAGAGGTGTATTTATGTGTAGAGAAAAGAGAAAGAGTCAGAGTCAGGGGCAAATAGTAGGGGTACACAGATAGGGGACAGGGATCAGAATCACTCCATCAAGGTCCGAGAGTGGTCTCGTCCAGGGCACACTCCGCCCAAGAGATAAACTCCGAGGAGTACCGAAACACGGACCACGAAGTCCATGTGAGAGAGAACTGTTCACTTTTGTCATTTTCCTCCGCCACCAGGCGTTCAAGGTCCCTAATGCGGTCCACCTCAACAGCCCAATCCCCCAGGGAAGGCATGGTTGCCGTTCTCCAATGACGGGGAATCACTACCCTGACCGCCGCCAGAAAGTGTCGCAAGACATCATTTCTGATGGATTTAAATGATCCAGGGAGAATAGACAAGAGAGCCACCTCAGGTGAAGGGTGGATAGAGGTCGCCATCAATTTGCAGTAGAGTGTGAAAATCCGCTGCCAGTACCTCCGCACAGGAGGGCACTCCCACCAGATGTGGAGCATGGTTCCCCGGGAGCTGAGGCACCGCCAGCAGGCATCCGACACCTCTGGATTGAAGTGGTGAAGAGATGATGGACATCTGTACCATCTTGTTAACAGTTTAAACCCCTTCTCCTGGGTCTTGGTGGCTATGGACAATTTGTGCGTCAGGTTAAAACATTTTTGCCAGTCAATAGGGGAGATAGTGTGACGGAGGTCTGTCTCCCAGGCCACCGTATACGGTGGGAGGCCAGGGGAGTAAACATCGAGCAGAAGGGAGTATAGTTGCGATACAACATGCGTTGGAGGTTCCACCTGCAGGAGCAGTTCCTCGAATCCCGTCGGTTCAGCAAGAATGTCTGTAATAGATGGGAAAGTCCGGATGTAGGAGGCAGTCTGTTGCCTCCGAAGCCACTGCATGGGGTGACGGGAGGTCAGACCGGTAGAGGTATCTGACCTCAAAGTGGGGTCTGCACGAAGGACCTGGGCAAGTCGCCTATGATCCTCTCTTCGCCATGGTCCGAATCTTGCTACCGACATAGCTGGCGGAAAGGCCGGGGGCCCAAAGAAGGGAGTCATAGGCCCCATGCGGTTTGATAAGCCCCTTCTGGACAGCATGCGATCCCAAATCTGGATCGTTTGATGGGTAAGGTCATTAAGAGGGCCCGAACCCCCCCGTACCGTAGGCAAGGTCCAGGGGAGAGCGGAGAGTTCAATTGGGTTCATGTGGCTTTCCAATTGAACCCAAAGCTTGGTTGAAGAATGATGGAACCAATCTAGTATGCGGGTGAGCACCGCTGCTTTATGGTATAGGGAGGCATCTGGGGCTCCAGCCCCCCCCCCCCGAGCCTTTGGAAGAGAAGGTGTTTCATACCGTATCCTGGGACGGGCCGCATTCCAAATAAATTTGGAAAACAGTTGGCGTATTTTCTTAAAGTACGAATTAGGTATGTGAATAGGGATGGTCTGAAACAAATACAGGAACCTAGGGAGAACATCCATTTTCAGGGCATTCACTCTACCTAGCCATGAGAGCTGTTTGGACGCATAATTGATTAAATCTGCCTGGGTCCTAAGAAGTAGGGGGGCAAAGTTCAAGGAAAAAAGTTGGGAAGCATCCGCCGGTATTTGAATTCCGAGATACCTTATGGAGGGGGAACCAGTTTTGAAGGGGAAGGAAGACGATAGTCTTCGTAGGGCCGACGTAGGCAGAGATATGTTGAGGATTTCCGATTTATTGTAGTTGACCTTGAAGTTGCTAACTTCTCCAAATTTCCGAAACTCCTGCAATACCAAGGGCAAGGATGTGTGAGGGTGTGTCACGAACAGGAGCAGATCATCTGCAAAGAGGGCAAGTTTAGTATGTGTGGGCCCGACTGTTATGCCTTGGATAGAAGAATTGTTACGTAGAGCAATAGCTAGATGTTCCATAGTGAGAACATAGAGGAGGGGGGACAGTGGGCATCCCTGTCGCGTCCCGTTAGATACAGAGAAGTCTGGAGATAGCGAGCCATTTAGTCTAATCCTAGCATATGGAGAGGAGTAAAGGGACATTATTCTCGCCATCATATTGGTTCCCACGCCTATTTGCTGCAGGGATAGTCGAAGGAACTGCCAGTCTACTCGGTCGAATGCCTTCTCGGCATCGACTGTTAAAAGGCATAGTGGGATATCGTGGGACCGGGCATAGTTGGTTAAAAGAAGGGTCTTCAGGGTATTGTCCCTAGCCTCACGGCCACTCACAAAGCCGACCTGGTCTAGGTGTATTATCCCAGGCAACAATGGTTGTAATCTATTGGCTAGGATTTTAGCAAAGACTTTCAAATCGACCCCAATCAAGGAGATCGGCCTATAGCTTGCACAAAGAGTGGGGTCTTTGCCTGGCTTTGGGATGAGGGATATGTGAGCCTCAAGTGTTTGTGGAGGGAACACTGAACCCTCCGACAAAGAGTTGAACACCTTAGTCAGAAAGGGCGTGAGGAGGGCGGCAAAAAGTTTGTAGAACTTAGGAGTAAAGCCGTCTGGGCCCGGGCTCTTTCCACTCGGTGTACCCGCTATGGCTTTGGCAACTTCGTCTTCTGTGATTGAGGTTTCCAGATCAGCGATGACGTCATCGTCTAATGTAGGGAGCGTGGTTTCCAATACATATGACATCTGGTCCTCCACCCCGGAAGAAGGGGAACTTGTCCCTTGAGTCTTAGGGATATTGTACAGGGACTGATAGAAGTCCCTGAATTCCCCCGCCATCTTAGTGGGTGAGGATACCATTTCTCCCTGTGTCCCCGAATATGAGGCACAAAGGCGGAGGTTGTTTTTGGGTGCAGGGAGCGAGCCAGTGGCCTACCACATTTATCTCAAAACTTATATTGATGGAAAGTGAGCTTATCTGCATATGTGCGTGCAGAGGCTTCATAAAGTTCTCTAAGTTGTGATCGTGCCCTAGAGACGTCCGCCAGCATTGTCACTGTCGGGGATCGTTTGTGCTCAGTTTCTAAGTTTCTAAGCGTTTTAATTGCAGCCTCTATGGCGGCTGAGCGCTCCTTTTTAAGACGCGTACCCATTTGGATAAATGTACCACGTAGGACAGCCTTAAGTGCCTCCCATTGAAAGGGCAACGATGTCGTATCCAAAGCGTGGTCCGCAAAAAAGTTAGAGATTGTATCTGAAACCCTTGTCACACATTCCGGGTTCGTAAGCAGCGAATCGTTCAAGCGCCATGACCATTCCCTAATCGGAGTGGAAGGGAGCGAGAATGTCATGTGTATAGGAGAATGGTCAGACCAGACCATTGGGTCTATGGTGCATTCCGGGGACCAGTCCAGGCAGCTATGGTCACTCATTAGGTAGTCTATGCGACTATAGGTGTGATGAACATGGGAGAAGTGGGTATAGTTACGGGCCGTGGGGTGCAGCACTCTCCAAACGTCCACCAGAAGCAGATCGTAGAATGCCCGTTTCAGAGCCCTCAGTTTGGGGAAGGAGATACACGATCGCGAGGTGGAGGAATCTAAAAGTGGTTCAAGAGGGGTGTTAAAATCTCCCCCCAATACGAGCTTACCCTCCCTGAATCCTGACAGAATCCTCAAGTATTGTAACGCAGCCGATACTTGATTAACATTAGGAAGGTAAATGTTAGCTACTGTAAATTTGGTACCCCATAACACGAATTTCACAAAAACATACCTCCCCTGGGGGTCCGAGAGATGGTCAAGCACTTCTATAGGGAGCGTCTTATGGAAGGCCACAGACACTCCCTTGGCTTTCTGGGTTGGGCTAGTGCTGTGGAACCACCTGTTGAAGTATCTGTTGGAACAGGAAGGGGTGGAGGCAGAGTGAAAATGTGTCTCTTGGAGAAGAAGCACATTGACTTGGCGTTTGTGCATTTGATACAGGATTTGTCCTCTTTTGGAGGCAATATTGAGCCCATTGACATTGTAGGAACAGAATTGTAACCTAGGGTGAGAGGTCACTGTGTGGGCCATGATGGAGTGATGGGGGGGAGGGGGGGGAAGGAGAGAGAGAAGAAGAAAAAAAAGAAAAGCGGGGAAAAAAAGGGGGAAACACAACAGGGGAGGAAGAGAGAAGGTAGAGCGAGGCGGGGAAGAGATTGAACATAGAGAGCACCTGGGGAAGGTGGCTCAAAAATACTAAAGTGTGCGCAAAAACGTAACACTTCGTGAAATATCACGTAGTAGGCACGAACTGTGCCAATCCTATTTAGGGGGAGAGAACGGGGTTAGAACAGCTGAGTTGTGATCCCGACAACCTAACAGGCATATATAACATAACTGTAAATGTAACACACCCAATGACCGTGGCATCTAATGCTCAACTGCCTAGTCACTAAAGGGCAGAGTGTCAGACTAATACCATTGGTACGCTTGAGTGTAATAAACAATCTAAAATTACATAGAAAAATAACATCAACGTAGAACAAGGTGTACACAAACTGGTGACAGAATAAAGGCACAGGTATTCCCGCGTAAGCATGCGAGGGTTGGAAGCACCAATTACTACATTTATAGCAGCATTAACTATGATAGTTGTCACGGCTTAGCTCAGATATCTGTGTAAACGCACAGAAGGTGTCAGTGATAAGGCCAGCCAGTCCCAAGCTCCAGGGACATAGATGTCCAGAGCCCGAGGGAAGACCCGGAGGTCCCCGGACAAGCCAAAGGGCTATGCCCGGGAAACACCAAGCCAGCCAGTAGAGCCAATGCCGTGAAAGAACATATCAACACCACCGCACCAGCTGAGGGCAAGGAAACATTCTCCGTGCCAAGCGAGACAACTAAACCGTCAGCAGCACTTAGATAACAAAGTGAGCAAGAGTCAGTGGGGTGGATACGCAAGTAAAACCGTGAGTACAAAACAAAATAGAGAAAACAGTAGGCAAACCTGGCCGGAGTCTCATAGAGGAACTGTAGTCACCTGGTGGACAAAAGGACATAGCAAAAAGAACCATTTCAGGTCTCAGACGACAGAATCTGAATCAGTCTTCTGGTGACGTGGCTCGCCGTACTCTAGGACCGGAAGGTACCGATCTAGACTGTGGGCGTCCTTGACGCTGTAGAGGAGGGCCCGGTAGCCGCTGGCGGTCATCTGGGGGGTCCAACCAGTTCGGGATGACAATAGGGTCCCGGTCCAGGAACAGGAAGAAGGCAGGAAGCTGGTCCGGGTCTGACAGCACAAATTTGTGGTTATCTTCTCGGGTCACTTTGATGCTGAAGGGGTGGCCCCAAGTGTACGTGGCGCCTACTTGGCGAATCAAGTCCAGCAGAGGACGGACCGCTCGCCGCATGTACAGCGTGTTGCGGGAGAGGTCCAGGTAGAGGTGTATAGGTGATCCGTGAAAGTCCAGTGGCCCCAGGCACCAGGCCTTGCGCAAAATCTCTTCCTTCAGGGTATAGTAGTGCACCCGGCAAAGTACGTCACGAGGGCGGTCCCTGCTGTCACCCCCCATGCCTCCCACTCTATGCACTCTGTCCAATTCAATGGGAGATGTAACTTCCCTGCCCAGGACCTGATTGAGGATAGCGATGACAGTGGGTTTGAGATCGGCACCTGATGTAGCCTCCGGGACCCCCTGCAGCCGGATGTTGTTCCTGCGGCTCCGGTTCTCACTATCTTCTATCCGGAGCTGGTGTTGCCGTAGATGGGAAAGGTGAGCCGTAGATGCATTTTCAAGCGCCGTTATGCGGGCTGAATGGTCCTCCTGGGTGGTGGCCATAGCAGAAACCGTGACCTCCGACGCGGAAACCCGTTGTTTGAGGGCATTTAGTTCAACATGGAGAGAAGTTTCCATTTTGGAAGCCCAGGAATCAAAGTCAGCTCGGAAAGCAGAAAGTACGGCAGCGGATGTGGAGCCCTGAGAGAGCATCTCTGCTGAGGCCGTGTTCACGCTAAGAGTAGCGGGATCCATCGGAGGGGCCGGGTGTACACCCGGGCCGGTCCCACCGACAGAGAAAGCTGCTGCAGTCGGGGGAGGAGGTGTTGGTTTGCCTGGGGTTCGGGCTGACGAAGCCCTGTCTTTCCCTGTACGGGAGTCCTGTGAGGCTGTGCGTAGCAGGTACCGTTGGATATTACCTGGTTGCAGTGCAGCGGAATCAGTAGAGGTAGAGCTGGAAGCCGCCATCAGCAGATTGGGCGTGATTGGTTGGGAACGCAGCCTGCGGTCGTCGGGAGAGCACAATGCTCAGCAGTACATGTCTTCAGCCGTCCATCCTCAGCCACGCATCCCCATAGGTGTAGTGGAAGAACAGAAAGTGCAACCCGTGTCGTACATGGGAATAGACGCTTGCTTTGTTGCTACTGACGTATTGGAACAGGCGCAGGGGAGTGCCGGTGTTTGTGTTACAGGACAGCGATACGGCAGCCTGGGCAGCACTGGCGGCTGAGGAGGGGGCAGAGCAAGGCTAGTGGCAAGGGGGAGCACGGAGTCCGGGTGGAGCAAGATGGCCGCTACACTTCTTGCTAGTCTGTGACTGGAGGGTTACGGGGAGGGCAAGATGAATGAGGTGGAGGCCCAGCCGCCCCGTACACCAGAGTAATCAGACCTTGATGTGTAGGGCGAAGCGGTTTCAAACGGGCAAGGGGGGACCCAGCAGTCCTATGGTCGGGTGTAGCAAGATGGCCGCCCCTCGAACCTATGGGGTCATGGCTCCCACCGAGTGCTCCTTTCTGACTGCCAGCTGGGGAGGGATCAGCCTACTTCTGGTGCCTTTTACTCTGCCCCCGCCCCGCTTACCCCGTGCGAGAAGGTGCTTTGTGCTGGATGTTGCTCTGGGTGTATTGGGAGCAGCAAGATGGCCGCCGACTTCCAGGAGTAGGCCGAAGCCGCGGACTTTCCTAGAACTGGCTGCCGCGGGTGTGTCAGGCCGAACGCCCCGGGATCCCTCAGGTATGCAGACCAGTCCAGTGCAGGCACACTTGCGGCTGATCCGCCCGCCGCACACTCCGCCGACCGCAGCACTTTAGGCCGGAGGATGCTGCTGGTCCCGCAGGCCGCAAGATGGCGGCCAGGCCCCGGAGCCGACCACGGGCCGAGAAGAAGACCGAGGGGGTTCCCTATTAGTCAAACACCTCCATCCAAGCCTGGATGGAGATGCAGGATGTCCGTGGGGTATCCGGAGACCCTCCGGGAGGCGTTGGAGGCTTCGTGGGCCCCAAGATGGCGTCGGGCCTGGGCTGTGTGGAGCGGGCCTGGTAGTTACCGTACGGCCGGCCCGGAGTCACAATTCAGGCTGGGCTGCAGGTAGGGAATCCTCAGGAACGACAGGGGTAGAGTTGGAGCAATTTCCAGTGGAGTAGGAGCGAGGATGGCTATAGATTGAGGGTGCAGTTGTGGAGCTCAATGTCTGCACGTCCTCCTCAGTCGGCTCCCGGACACGCCCCCCTGCTTGCCCTCTTTTATTGGCTCGTGACTGTCTGCCTCTCCTTGTTGTCCATCCAGACATACTAATGGCCTGCAGGGAGATGTAGCTGCAGAAAGCTGGGATGTATATATATATACTGATTATACTGCAGCTAGCAGAATCAACTGCCTGCCTGTAGTATTATTAGTATGAGAACACCAGCAATTGTATTCAGTTAGCTTTAGTTGCACACTGTGCAGAGGACACAGTACACTAACCATGGGCTTCTGCTCCATAGGGCAAGGGGGATCAATTGCCCCCTGGAATCGTAAGAGTGTTGAAGTCAGAGTGAAGACACTTGCTCACTGTGTTGCAATGGCCGGCGCGGCCGCCTCCGCGGCAGCCGTGGACTTTTTTTTCTAAGTCTGCTGCTGGCCTGGGGGCTGGGGCTGCTCTCAGTCCTTTCCGACTACACATCCATTCCTCCCTCCTCACCCCCCGCCCGAGCATCGGTATGGCTCTGCCGCTCGGGCCTCTGCTTAACATCACTGTGACCCGGCTGTTCTGTGATTGGCTGCTGCCTCAGCCTGCCTCTGCCTGTGTAAATGTATGTTGTGCCTGTGCCGATCCGGCCGGCGCTGCGCCGGCTCCTCCCACAGGTGCGTGGTGTGCAGTGGCCGAGACAAGAGAGAATACGCTGCCAGTGCCTGCCCTGGGCCTATCGCTGAAGAACTACAGGTAACAGCAGTGCCTGTGCCACAACACCACTGTCTACATCTTTTTGTATTGCAATGTATTGCAATACATCTGTGTTGTGGGCGGCCATATTTTGATCTTGATGAAAACAACCTATACAGTATAGGCTGTTTTCATCAAGATCAAAATATGGTCACAACAGATGTATTGAAATACATTGCAATATAGAAAGATGTACATTCTCTAGGCTATATTTATATGGACATGGAGTGAAGCTGAATTATCCTCCAGAGCAGGGGTCTTCAAACTTTTCAAGCAAAGGGCCAGTTTACTGTCCTTCAGACTTTAGGGGGGCCGGACTCTGGCCAGTGTGGGAAGAAAATGCCCTGGGCCCGAGCATCAGTGAGAATAAACATAGCCTTAGTGTTGGTGGTTAGTAGGAGGGGGAGTAGTGTCCCATCATTGGTATTAGTGGAAGAAATAGTGTCCCATTGTTGGTGTCAGTGGGAGGAATAGTGCCCCATGTCATTGGGAGCAATAGTGCCCCAGGGGCCAGATAAAGGCTAGCAAAGGGCCGCATCTGGCCCCCGGGCCGCAGTTTAGAGACCCCCTGCTCCAGAGCTATTTCACACTGCCAGTTGGCCGCATTATCGGTAAAGCGCCTCTAGTTTTAGCGGCACTTTACCATCGTTTTAGTGGTGCTATTCGGCCTCTAGTGGGGCGCTTTTAACCCCAGCTAGCGGTAGAAGACAGGGTTAAATGCAACTGTGTATCGCCGCTGCCGAAGCGCTTTGCAGGTGCTTCGGCAGTGGTGCCCATTTATTTAAATGGGCAGGGGCGGTGGAGGAGTGGTGTATACAGCGCTGCTCCACTGCCCCAAAGATGCATGGATGACCTTAAAATTATGCCCCCCCTGAAAAAAGTTCAGCGGACGCCCATGACACTAACTGACAATACTGCAGCTCCCTGCCTGTGGTATTAGTATGAGAACACCAGCAATTGTAATCAGGTAAGCTTTAGGTGAACACTGTGCAAAGGACACTAAATAAAAATACTGCAGCTCCCTGCCTGTATTTGTATGAGAACACCAGCAATTGTATTAGGGTAAGCTTTAGGTGCACACTGTGCAAAGGACACTAAAACAAAATACCGCAGCTCCCTGCCTGTATTTGTATGAGAACACCAGCAATTGTATTCAGGTAAGATTTAGGTGTACACTGTGCAAAGGACACTAAAACAAAATACTGCTGCTCCCTGCCTGTATTTGTATGAGAACACCAGCAATTGTATTCAGGTAAGCTTTAGGTGCACACTGTGCAAAGGACACTAAATCAAAATACTGCAGCTCCCTGTCTGTATTTGCATGAGAACATCAGCAATTGTATTGAGGTAAGCTTTAGGTGCACACTGTGCAAATGACTAGGGTTGAGCGGACCCGAACTGTAAAGTTCGGGTCCGTACCGAACTTTTGGATTTTGGGGTCCCGGACCTGAACCCGAACAATTTACTGTATGTTCGGGTTCGGGTCCGGTGTTCGGCAATATGCATGTAAATTCGCGCTTGTTTCCCGTGCTTAGAACTGTCCCTGCACAAAGTGTCATTTCTAAAGAAAAAAAAGTCATTTAAAACTCACTCGCGGCTATAATGAATTGTCGGCTCCCGGCAATACATAGAAAAGACATTGATAAAAAATAAAAAAAAGCGTGGGGGTTCCCCCAAATTCAATTACCAGGCCCTTCAGGTCTGGTATGGATATTAAGGGGAACCCTGACACAAATAAAAAAAAAATGTTTGCGGTTCCCCCAAATATCCATACCAGGTCCTTCAGGTCTGGTATGAAATTTAAGGGGAACTCCACCCCAAATTTAAAAAAAAATGGCGTGGAGTACCCCCAAAAATACAGACCAGACCCTTTATCCGAGCACGCAACCTGTCAGGCCGCAAGAAAAGAGGGGGGGACGAGAGAGCGCCCGCCCCCTCCTGAACCATACCAAGCCACATGCCCTTAACATGGGGAGGATGTCCCCATGTTGATGGGGACAAGGGCCTCATCCCCACAACCCTTGCCCGGTGGTTGTGGGGGTCTGCGGGCAGGGGGCTTATCGGAATCTGGAAGATCCCTTTAACAAAGGGGACCCCCAGATGCCGCTCCCCCCATGTGAATTGGTAATGGAGTACATTGTACCCCTACCATTTCACAAAGAAAGTGTAAAAAATTGTAAAAAAAATACACAGACACCATTGGGAAAGTCCTTTATTAAAAAAATTAAAAAAAAACATTCCAGCGATGAAATCCAGTGTCCCGCGGCGATCCCCATGTCCAGCGCTTTCCAGATGAAATGTCATTGGCTGAGCCTGAGCGGACCTGATGGGGAACTTCCTCGGCAGTGTATTAAATGAATAGACCCGCCCCTTCTAAAGTTCCCCATCATGTCCGCTCAGCCAATGACGTAGTGTAAGGCTGAGGACCTGATGCGGAACTTGAGAAGGGGCGGGTCTATTCATGTATTACTCTGTGGAGGAAGTTCCCCATTAGGTCCGCCCCCACCTACGTCATTGGATGAGCGGACCTGATGGGGAACTTCCTTCAGTATAATAAATAAATAGACCCGCCCCTTCTCACGTTCCGCATCAGGTCCTCAGCCTAACACTACGTCATTGGCTGAGCGGACCTGATGGGGAACATTAGAAGGGGCGGGTCTAGTCATTTAATACACTGCCGAGGAAGTTCCCCATCAGGTCCGCTCAGGCTCAGCCAATGACATTTCGTTTGGAAAGCGCTGGACATCGGGATCGCCGCGGGACACTGGATTTCATTGCTGGAATGTTTTTTTTTTATTATTATTTTTAATAAAGGACTTTCCCAATGGTGTCTGTGTATTTTTTTTTACAATTTTTTACACTTTCTTTGTGAAATGGTAGGGGTACAATGTACCCCATTACCAATTCACATAGGGTGGGGGCCGGGATCTGGGGGTCCCCTTTGTTAAAGGGGTCTTCCAGATTCCGATAAGCCCCCTGCCCACAGACCCCCACAACCACCGGGCAAGGGTTGTGGGGATGAGGCCCTTGTCCCCATCAACATGGGGACATCCTCCCCATGTTGAGGGCATGTGGCCTGGTACAGTTCAGGAGGGGGCGCTCTCTCATCCCCCCCTCTTTTCCTGCGGCCTGCCAGGTTGCGTGCTCAGATAAGGGTCTGGTGTGGATTTTTAGGGGGACTCCACGCCATTTTTTTTTAAATTTGCGGCAGGGTTCCCCTTAATATCCATACCAGACCTGAAGGGCCTTGTAATTGAATTTGGGGGAACCCCCACGCTTTTTTTTTTTTTATCAATGACTTTTCTATGTATTGCCGGGAGTGAGTTTTAAATGACTTTTTTTCCTTCAGAAATGACACTTTGTGCAGGGACAGTTCTAAGCACGGGAAACAAGCACGAATAGTCTTAAGAAGTTCGGGTCCCCATTGACTTCAATGGGGTTCGGGTTCGGGGTCAAGTTCGGGTCAAGTTCGGTCCCGAACCCAAACCTTTTTCCGAAGTTCGGTCGAACCCGAACATCCAGGTGTCCACTCTACAAAGGACACTAAATCAAAAAAAAACTGCAGCTCCCTGCCTGTATTTGTTTGAGAACACCAGCAATTTTATTCAGGTAAGCTTTAGGTGCACACTGTGCAAAGGACACTAAATCAAAATACTGCAGCTCCCTGCCTGTATTTGTATGAGGACACCAGCAATTTTATTCAGGTAAGCTTTAGGTGCACACTGTGCAAAGGACACTAAATCAAAATACTGCAGCTCCCTGCCTATATTTGTATGAGAACACCAGCAATTGTATTCAGGTAAGCTTTAGGTGCACACTGTGCAAAGGACACTAAATCAAAATACTGCAGCTCCCTGCCTGTATTTGTATGAGGACACCAGCAATTGTATTCAGGTAAGCTTTAGGTGCACACTGTGCAAAAGACACTAAATCAAAATACTGCAGCTCCCTGCCTGTATTTGTATGAGAACACCAGCAATTGTATTCAGGTAAGCTTTAGGTGCACACTGTGCAAAGGACACTAAAACAAAATACTGCAGCTCCCTGCCTGTATTTGAATGAGAACACCAGCAATTGTATTCAGGTAAGCTTTAGGTGCACACTGTGCAAAGGACACTAAAACAAAATACTGCAGCTCCCTGCCTGTATTTGTATGAGAACACCAGCATGTGTATTCAGGTAAGCTTTAGGTGCACACTGTGCAAAGGACACAGTACACTAAGTGAAAATTCTGCAGCTAGCACAATCACCTGCCTGCCTGTCAGTATAGAGAATAACAGGAACGGGTCTAGCTAAACTGAATACAGTGTATAAATATATATACAACACCTAGGATGCATATATATCCTCTACACACTGTAACTGCAGCTAACTGACTCGCCTGCCTGCTCTATCTAACTCAAATTAAATGACACTGTCTCTCTCTCTCTGTCTGTCTTTAACCACCGCCTCAACACACTACACAAGGCCGCCACCCAGGCGGCCTTATATAGTGTGGGGCGTGTACTAAACCCCCTGAGACATAATTGGCCAAAGCCACCCTGGCTTTGGCCAATTATGGCTCTCTGTTTTTTCCGCGCTGTGATTGGCCAAAGCATTTGGGTCAATCATCAGCCAGCAATGCACTGCAATGCCGCAGTGAATTATAGGCCGTGACGTGCCACTCAAATTTGGCGCAAATGGCCCATAATGTTCGAAGCATGGGTTTGACTCAAACTCGAAGCTCATCCCTATCGGTAATAAATGGCTGAATAAGCATGCATACCTCTATACAAGATTATTAGAGGGATAGTAGGTGCAGATAAGCTCCAACATTTTTTTTTTAATACAAGCAGTGTAAGTACCTTGGCTTTTGTATTCAAATTCACCTTTCTGTTAATCACAGAAAAAAAAATGTTTAGAAGGCTATGTAAAAAAAAAAAATCTCCAGGTTTGTGCATGTTCGGTAGGGATGAGCTTCGAGTTCGAGTCGAACTCATGTTCGACTCGAACATTGCCTGTTCGCCCGTTCGCCGAACAGCGAACAAATTGGGGTGTTCGCGGCAAATTCGAAAAATCTATGGGAGAAATCTAAAGTGCTAATTATAAAGGCTTATATGCAAGTTATTGTCCTAAAAAGTGTTTGGGGACCCGGGTCCTGCCCCAGGGGACATGTATCAATGCAAAAAGAAGTTTTAAAAACGGCCGTTTTTTCGGGAGCAGTGATTTTAATAATGCTTAAAATGAAAAAATAAAAGTGAAATATTCCTTTAAATTTCGTACCTGGGGGGTGTGTATGATATGCATGTAAAGTGGCGCATGTTTCCCGTGCTTAGAACTGTCCCTGCAAAAAGTGTCATTTTTGAAAGAAAAAAATGCATTTAAAACTGACTCGCGGCTATTAATGAATTGTCGGCTCCCGGCAATACATACAAAAGTCATTGATAGAAAAAAAAAAAAAAGCGTGGGGGTTCCCCAGAATTCAATTACCAGGCCCTTCAGGTCTGGAATGGATATTAAGGGGAACCCCGCCGCAAATAAAAAAAAAATTGACGTGGGGTTCCCCCAAATATCCATTCCAGGCCCTTCAGATCTGGCATGGATTTTAAGGGGAACTCCACCCCAAATTAAAAAAAAAATGGCGTGGAGTCCCCCTAAAAATCCATACCAGACCCCTTATCCGAGCACGCAACCTGGCCGGCCGCAGGGGAAAAGGGGGGGACGAGAGAGCGGCCCCCCCTCCCTCCTGAACCGTACCAAGCCACATGCCCTCAACATGGGGAGGATGTCCCCATGTTGATGGGGACAAGGGCCTCATCCCCACAACCCTTGCCCGGTGATTGTGGGGGTCTGCGGGCGGGGGGCTTATCGGAATCTGGAAGACCCCTTTAACAAAGAGGACCCCCAGATCCCGGCCCCCCCCCTATGTGAATTGGTAAGGGGTACATTGTACCCCTACCATTTCACGAAGAAAGCGTAAAAAAATGTTTAAAAAAACACACAAACACCTTGAAAAAGTCCTTTATTTAAAAAAATAAATAAATAAACATTCCAGCGGTGAAATCCAGTGTCCCGCGGCAATCCCGATGTCCAGCGCTGTCCGTCATTGGTTGTGCCTGAGCGGACCTGATGGGGAACTCCCTCTCAGTATTTTAAATGTATAGACCCGCCCCTTCTAAAGTTCCCCATCAGGTCCGCTCAGCGGACGAGATGCGGAACATGAGAAGGGGCGGGTCTATACATGTATTACCAAAGTGAGAGCAGTTCCCCATCAGGTCCGCCTCCTCGGTATGTCAGACCCGCCTACGTCATTGGCTTGAGCGGGGAACTTCCTTCACTATGTAAATTTAAATTTACATAGTGAAGGAAGTTCCCCGCTCAAGCCAATGACGTAGGCGGGTCCGACATACCGAGGGGGCGGACCTGATGGGGAACTGCTCTCACTTTGGTAATACATGTATAGACCCGCCCCTTCTCATGTTCCGCATCTCGTCCGCTGAGCGGACCTGATGGGGAACTTTAGAAGGGGCGGGTCTATACATTTAAAATACTGAGAGGGAGTTCCCCATCAGGTCCGCTCAGGCACAACCAATGAAGGACAGCGCTGGACATCGGGATCGCCGTGGGACACTGGATTTCACCGCTGGAATGTTTATTTATTTATTTTTTTAAATAAAGGACTTTTTCAAGGTGTTTGTGTGTTTTTTTAAACATTTTTTTACGCTTTCTTCGTGAAATGGTAGGGGTACAATGTACCCCTTACCAATTCACATAGGGGGGGGGGCCGGGATCTGGGGGTCCTCTTTGTTAAAGGGGTCTTCCAGATTCCGATAAGCCCCCCGCCCGCAGACCCCCACAACCACCGGGCAAGGGTTGTGGGGATGAGGCCCTTGTCCCCATCAACATGGGGACATCCTCCCCATGTTGAGGGCATGTGGCTTGGTACGGTTCAGGAGGGAGGGGGGGCCGCTCTCTCGTCCCCCCCTTTTCCCCTGCGGCCGGCCAGGTTGCGTGCTCGGATAAGGGGTCTGGTATGGATTTTTAGGGGGACTCCACGCCATTTTTTTTTTAAACTTGGGGTGGAGTTCCCCTTAAAATCCATGCCAGATCTGAAGGGCCTGGTAATTGAATTCTGGGGAACCCCCACGCTTTTTTTTTTTTTTTTTCTCAATGACTTTTGTATGTATTGCCGGGAGCCGACAATTCATTAATAGCCGCGAGTCAGTTTTAAATGCATTTTTTTTCTTTCAAAAATGACATTTTTTGCAGGGACAGTTCTAAGCACGGGAAACATGCGCCACTTTACATGCATATCATACACACCCCCCAGGTACGAAATTTAAAGGAATATTTCACTTTTATTTTTTCATTTTAAGCATTATTAAAATCACTGCTCCCGAAAAAACGGCCGTTTTTAAAACTTCTTTTTGCATTGATACATGTCCCCTGGGGCAGGACCCGGGTCCCCAAACACTTTTTAGGACAATAACTTGCATATTAGCCTTTATAATTAACACTTTAGATTTCGAACGTTCGAGTTCATTGTATTTAATAGGGTTCTAAAGTTTACACGAACATTTTGTCTGTTCGCAGGTTCTGGTGCGAACCGAACAGGGGGGTGTTCGGCTCATCCCTGATGTTCGGACTAGGATGCTAACTCACATGTGCAAGCATGGGAAGAAGCTGTAATTTCTATGGGTAAATCATCTGCAAAAAATGTGGGTTCAGTCAGCGCAAAAGAAAAAAACAACAATAAATCCCTAAGTAAAGCAGCTGAACACTCAAGGTCAATATATCACACTCCTTGTAAATAGCATACAAAAATTAATTAGTGCAGCGCTAAAAAATATACTAATATGTTCAATATATTGGCCTAAAAATAGTCCACAGAAATATAGAAAACACAGTCCCAACTCCAACATAAATATCAGATGATGAAAGGAAATTGCTAGATGCAGATGATACTGTAGTCCTTAAAGGTGATCAGGGTGCTTGAAACTGTATAATCAATAGTGTTTCTTAAAACGTGCTTCCATCACCAAGTTTACAGGCTGCTCACCTTAATGATTGGGTCTCTGAACCAACAGAAGACCAAACACACATTCCCCACAGGGGTAATAATGAGAATGAATCCTATCTTC
Source organism: Rana muscosa (assembly GCA_029206835.1). Classification (NCBI taxonomy): domain Eukaryota; kingdom Metazoa; phylum Chordata; class Amphibia; order Anura; family Ranidae; genus Rana; species Rana muscosa. Next base: position 358,772,731 of record CM055118.1, on the reverse strand, counting down.
AAATTATCATTAATGGTGGCGATACTTCTCCAAACAGTTTGCATTCAGCAACATTCATGTAAAACACAATTAAACAGCCATAGTGCTCTCTGTTTCATTAAAAGGGATCACATTTATTATAAAAAGTTTGCACTCACATAAAAAGCACTGTGCCCAGTGCTAGGAACAAGAGCCTCCTGTTTTATAGACACAGCGTCTTTGTTGCTAATTTCTGGGTATCGGTTAAAATGACGTCACATGATATGTATACTATGTGTTTACCTTTTTGAATTTGGCGCCAAACTCCGCCCCTGTGCACCGCAACATCGCAGGGAACGGAGCTCGGCACTCGCCAGTGAGGATCGAGCGAGACACGGCTCGCACACACTGCGGGAGGACATTGCAGGATCCAGGGAACAAGGTAAGTTACTTCTCCTGGATACTGCGATGCAGCCCGAGTCGGGCTCGGGGTCACCAATTTTAGCATAAAAAAATCACCCCGAGCCCGACTCGGGAATACCGCCAGGGAGGTTAAGGTTCTCTAACAAACTTCTGAGGGCTTCACAGAACAGTTGTATTTATACTGAGATTAAATTACACACAGGTGGACTCTATTTACTAATTAGGTGACTTATGAAGGCAATTGGCTCCACTAGATTTAGTCAGGGGTGTCAGAATAAAGGGGGCTGAATACAAATGCACGCCACACTTTTCAGACATTTATTTGTAAAAAAAATGTTGAAAACCATTTATCATTTTCCTTCCACTTCACAATTATGTGCCACTTTGTATTGGTCTATCACATACAATCCCAATAAAATACAGTTACGTTTTTGGTTGTTGCATGACAAAATGTGGACAACGATTGTCTCCTATGATTACTATCTCCAGCCAGTAACAATAATGCATTTTTTTTTGTATTTCAGGAAAATATTGCATTATGGCCACTAGCTAATCATATTACAAACAATATGGCAAGCATTCATGGCAGCTGTGCTCTTTTTTAAGACATTCACATGACACATTTTTTGTACATAGACTGCTATTTATATTTGTGGGTCAAATAAAGTTCTATAATCAGAAGTAATAAAATAAAATAAATACATAAAATGAGGCAGACTCAATAAGTCATTTGTTCTTTTTCCCAAGGGAGCATGGTGGACTATCGAAGTTGTGCATTGCCTAGATAATATTTGCCAATCAAATTGGGGAATCCAGAACTCTCAATTTTGCTCATCCTTAGTCTTGATAAATAGTTGAACTACTAATGTTGGTATAAGGAAAAATAACACTGAGAAAGAATGAAGGCAAATAGACTGTGCACTACGCAAGGTGCAGTTGCACTCTGCAAGAGCAGTTCCAGAGCGTAGTAAATGAGCAGAAACTCTGCTGACTTCCATCATCCAATCATGCGCAAGCAAAAAAGCAGTTGTTTTATTTTCCTTGCATATGATTGGGTATTCTTTGCAAAGTGAAGCTTTACCTCATTTACTAAGCTCTGGAGTAACTGCAACTTGCTGTCTGCCAGTCGGTCTACTTACCCCATCTAGGCGCCGGGCATTGGGCAGCGGCGGACATCAAGGAGCAGCAGGGATTGGGGCATCTGCAGACATCCAGCTGCGGCAGGCATCGGGGAATCGGGTAGCGGCTCCTGTGTCTTCTCCTCCTCCCTCCTCCTCGCTTCCGCCATGCGTCTCCTCCCCTCCTCTTAGGCGTCCAATAGGATCGCCTGTCCTTTGATCCAATTGGGTGACGGTATCAGACCCGCTTCCCGATTGGTCGGGAGGAGGATCAGTGTTGCAACAGCGAATATTCATTTGATGTTGTAACACCTGGGTGGGCTCGTAGTGCAATGCTTTGTGCCCGAGCCCACCCTATTTTGAAGCCTATTAGAGCCCCTGGCTCTAATCAGGTGCTTAAAAAAAACACCCCTGCTGCTGTAATTCAGGCGCCCGTCATCCTTAAAGGGGCCGGATGCATGAATAGTGGGTGGAGGTGGGGATGGATAGAGCATTGCATTGCCGCATCACTAGAAGGTGGAGGGGGTGGCGGCCATGGATAGAGGGGACGGCACTTGTACGCCCCTAATGGAAAGGCTGCCACTGCTATTTTCCTTTAGTAAATCAACCCCAGAAGCTGAGTATTATCAATGCATTTGTAATAAATATGAGGTTCAAGCCAAGGGGCAAAAAGGGCATTTACTCTGAAATCATCAATGGGCTTGCAAAGTAAAGAGACAGGAGTACTGAGGTTAAGGCTCATGTCAGCGGGCGCTCTTTTAAAACTGTTGCTGTTGCTATTTGAACTCAAAGTAGTTGTTTTACTAAAGGCATATGGAATGTTGACTCTGCAAGTTGCAGTTGCTCCCGAGCTTAGTAAATGAGGTAAAGCAAAGAATACCCAATCATGTACAAGGAAAATAAAACAACTGCATCTTTGCTTGCACATGATTGTATGATGGAAGTCAGCAGAGCTTCTGCTCATCTACTAAGCTCTGGAGTAACTGCTCTTGCACCTTGCATAGTGCACAGTCTAGTTGCCTTTAGTAAATCAACCCCAATGTGATGAGTTGAGTTTAGTTGAGAGTTGAGAGAACCAGTCTGCATTATATTTCCTATGGAAAAGTCTCTTTTAGATAAAACATAATATATTCATATAGCTATGTTAAGACAGCAGATTGGATCACAGTTTGTTCTGATTTTTTTATAAAAAAATATTTAATTTTTCTTTATGTAAAAAATAAAACTCTATTAGGCAAGCATATATTTTATGACAACATTGAATATTGTGGGAATGTAGGAGTCCAATATCAAAATATCTCCCAAGTTAGTCATATAGGCATGATAAATAAATTAAAAGGTAAGTCACTGTTAAAATAAGAAACATTTATTTTATTTCTTGACTGTATTTTAATGGACATTTACCAACAATTATAATCAAAGGCAATAACCTTGTGGTCAGACAAGGATTTTGTTAAAGGGTTTGTAAAGGTTCACGTTTTTTCACCTTAATACATCCTATGCATTAACCACTTAACGACCGCTCACTGTATATATACGTCGGCAGAATGGCACCGACAGGCACAATCACGTAGAGTGTACGTGATTGCCTTTGTACAGTTGGGGGGTCCAATCGGACCCCCCTTCTATACAGTGAGCGGTGGCTAAGTGTCCGGGAGCGTTCCTGGATGAGGGGGCAGCCATTCGTTTCTGGCCACCCCCTCGCGATCGCTCCCGGCGAATAGAAATGCCCCCTCTGTCTGTGTCAGACAGAGGGAGCAGGAGGAAGTGATGTCATCTCTGGTGCGGAGCTCACATATACCGAGCTTCGTACAAGAGAAGATATCAGGTCAGTGCACACAACACTACACTGACACCAGGACACATAGGGACATAAATCGCCCCCCCAGGCCCCCCCAGACACCCCAGATCACCCCCAGATCACCCCCCAGCCCCCAGTCACAGTGTCACTGATTGCAGTGACCATTTATTTAGTGATCACTGCAATCAGTGACATTTGTGACTGTAAAAGTGTCACCAAAGTTTAGTCTTAGGTCCAGTGTAGCCCCCTAACCCCCCCCCCCCCCTAATAAAGGTTTAACCCCCTGATCACCCCCCAGATAACCCTTTCACCCCCTATCACCACTGTCGCTTAGCGATCATTTTCTGATCGCTGTCTTAGCGTCAGTGATGCCGATCGGCAGCCAGTATTTTTTTTAGGTTCGCCGCAGGTTTTTATAGCGTCAGGTACCCCAATATATTATCTAATAAAGGTTTAACCCCCTTGATCGCCCCCCAGGTAACCCTTTCACCCCCTATCACCACTATCACTAAGCGATCGTTTTTCTAAACGCTGTCTTAGTGTCTGTGATGCAGATCGGTAGCCGGTAATTTTTTTTAGGTTCGCCGCAGGTTTTTATAGCGTCAGGTACCCCAATATATTATCTAATAAAGGTTTAACCCCCTTGATCGCCCCCCAGGTAACCCTTTCACCCCCTATCACCACTGTCGCTAAGCAATTGTTTTTCTAAACGCTGTCTTAGTGTCGGTGATGCAGATCGTAGCCAGTAATTTTTTTTAGGTTCGCCGCATGTTTTTATAGCGTCAGGTACCCCAATATATTATCTGATAAAGGTTTAACCCCCTTGATCGCCCCCCAGGTAACCCTTTCACCCCCTATCACCACTGTCACTAAGCGATCGTTTTTCTAAACGCTGTCTTAGTGTCTGTGATGCAGATCGGTAGCCGGTAATTTTTTTTAGGTTCGCCGCAGGTTTTTATAGCGTCAGGTACCCCAATATATTATCTAATAAAGGTTTAACCCCCTTGATCGCCCCCCAGGTAACCCTTTCACCCCCTATCACCACTGTCGCTAAGCAATTGTTTTTCTAAACGCTGTCTTAGTGTCGGTGATGCAGATCGGTAGCTGGTAATTTTTTTTAGGTTCGCCGCAGGTTTTTATAGCGTCAGGTACCCCCATATATTATCTAGTAAAGGTTTTAACCCCCTGATTGCCCCTAGTTAACCCTTTCACCAGTGATCACCATATAAGTGTTACGGGTGACGCTGGTTAGTTAGTTTGCTTTTTATAGTGTCAGGGCACCCGCCGTGTATATAACCCAATAAAGGTTTAACCCCCTGATCGCCCGGCGGGTGATATCAATTAGGTTTTAGCGTCAGAGAGGGTCTGAGTCACACCCCAGGCAGCGTCAGGTTAGTGCCAGTAACGCTAACACCCACGCGTGAAGCATACACCCCCCTTAGTGGTATAGTATCTGAACAGATCAATATCTGATCTGATCAGATCTATACTAGCGTCCCCAGCAGTTTAGGGTTCCCAAAAACGCAGTGTTAGCGGGATCAGCCCAGATACCTGCTGGCACCTGCGTTTTGCCCCTCCGTCCAGCCCAGGCCACCCAAGTGCAGTATCGATCGATCACTGTCACTTACAAAACAAAAACACACATAACTGCAGCGTTCGCAGAGACAGGCCTGATCCCTGCGACTCCAGTGCTGTAGGAGGTGATTTCACCACCACAGTTAAAAAAAAAAAGCAAATATGCCGAAGCATTGGGGCAGCAGGGGCGAAGGAGCAATTTTGCTCCTAATGCCGCGTACATACGGTCGAAATTCCGACGGAGGCTTGCCCGTGGAAAAGTCCGACCATGTGTGTGTGGCATAACTTTTTTGCGGGAGGATGCCCCCATGCTTCGGCATATATAAATGGTGCGTGTATGCCCATCATTAGAAGTGGGTGGATGAAGGGCGGTATTCTAATGGTGGGCATACCCACCGATCAATCTCTTTTTTCGTTCAGTTAACTGGCTGCATGAAATAAAAAGATTACAATACATGTCCAACAAGGACCAGCAACGTACTGGTATGTTGCTGGACTTTGAATGTTTATACCAGAATGATGCCTGCGGGTTTAGGTATCATCTTGGTATCATTCTTTTCAGCCTGCGGCCGGCTTTCATGTAAAAGCAATCCTAGCAGCTAATTAGCCTCTGGACTGCTTTTACAAGCAGTGGGAGGGAATGCCCCCCCCCGGATATAAAAAGCGCCATTGGGAAATTGGGAAAGCATTTTATCACACCGATCTTGGTGTGGTCAGATGCTTTGAGGGCAGAGGAAAAATCTAGGGTCTAGAAGACCCCAGTTTTTTCAAAAAAAGAGTACCTGTCACTACCTATTGCTATCATAGGGGATATTTACATTCCCTGAGATAACAATAAAAATGATTAAAAAAAAATACTTGGAAGGAACAATTTAAAAATTAAATAAAAAAGCAAAATTAATAATAAAAAAAAAAAAAAAAAAAAAGCACCCCTGTCCTGCCCTGCTCTTGCCCAATGGCGAAAGCAAGCGTCGGTCTGGCGTCATATGTAAACAGCAATTGCACCATGCATGTGAGGTATCACCGCGAAGGTCAGATCGAGGGCAATCATTTTAGCAGTAGACCTCCTCTGTAAATCTACTGGGGTAACCTGTAAAGGCTTTTAAAGGCTTTTAAAAATGTATGTAGTTTGTCGCCAATGCGCGTTTGTGCGAAATTTTAAAGCATGTCGTGTTTGGTATCTATGTACTCGGCCTAAGATCATCTTTTTTATTTCATCAAACATTTGGGCAATATAGTGTGTTTTAGTGCATTAAAATTAAAAAAAGTGTATTTTTTAACCCAAAAAATGCGTTTGAAAAATCGCTGCGCAAATACTGTGTAGAAAAAAAAATGCAACACCCACCATTTTAATCTGTAGGGCCTTTGCTTTAAAAATATATATATATAATGTTTGGGGGTTCAACATAATTTTCTTGCAAAAAAAAAATGTTTTCATGTAAACAAAAAGTGTCAAAAAGGGCTTTGTCTTCAAGTGGTTAGAAGAGTGGATGTAAGCTTCCTAATGTTGTGTATAAAATGCCAGAACAGTTCAAAACCCCCCAAATGACCCCATTTTGGAAAGTAGACACCCCAAGCTATATACTGAGAGGCATGTCGAGTCCATGGAATATTTTATATGTTGACACAAGTTGCGGAAAAACGACAATTTCTTTTTTTTTTGCACAAAGTTGTCACTAAATGATATATTGCTCAAACATGCCATGGGCATATGTGGAATTACACCCCAAAATACATTCTGTTGCTTCTCCTGAGTACGGGGATACCACATGTGTGAGACTTTTTGGGAGCCTAGCCATGTACGGGACCCCAAAATCCAAGCACCGCCTTCAGGCTTTCTAAGGGTGTAAATTTTTGATTTCACTTCTCACTGCCTATCACAGTTTCGGAGGCCATGGAATGCCCAGATAGCACAAAACCCCCCCAAATGACCCCATTTTGGAAAGTAGACACCCCAAGCTATTTGCTGAGAGGTATTGTGAGTATTTTGCAGATCTCGCTTTTTGTCACAAAGTTTTAAAAATTGAAAAAAAAAAAAATATATATATATATATATATTTTCTTTCTTCATTTTCAAAAACAAATGAGAGCTGTAAAATACTCGCCATTCCTCTCAGCAAATAGCTTGGGGTGTCTATATTCCAAAATGGGGTCATTTGGGGGGGTTTTGTGCGATTTTGGCATTTTATGGCCTTCGAAACTGTGATAAGTAGTGAGGAGTGAAATCAAAAATTTGTGCCTAGAAATCCTGAAGGCGGTGCTTGGTTTTCGGGGTCCCGTACGCGGCTAGGCTCCTAAAAAGTCCCACACATGTGGTATCCCCGTACTCAGGAGAAGCAGAAAAATGTATTTTGGGGTGTAATTCCACATATAACCATGGCATGTGTGAGCAATATATCATTTAGTGACAACTTTTTGTAATTTTTTTTTTGTCATTATTCAATCACTTGGGACAAAAAAAATTATATTCAATGGGCTCAACAGGCCTCTCAGCAATTTCCTTGGGGTGTCTACTTTCTAAAATGGGGTCATTTGGGGGGGTTTTGTGCTATTTTGGCATTTTATGGCCTTCGAAACTGTGATAGGTAGTGAGGAGTGAAATCAAAAATTTGTGCCTAGAAATCCTGAAGGCGGTGCTTGGTTTCCGGGGTCCCGTACGCGGCTAGGCTCCCAAAAAGTCCCACACATGTGGTATCCCCGTACTCAGGAGAAGCAGCAAAATGTATTTTTGGGGTGAAATTCCACATATAACCATGGCATGTGTGAGCAATATATCATTTAGTGACAACTTTTTGTAATTTTTTTTTTTTTTTTTTTTTAGTCATTATTCAATCACTTGGGACAAAAAAATAAAAAATTCAATGGGCTCAACATGCTTCTCAGCAATTTCCTTGGGGTGTCTACTTTCCAAAATGGGGTCATTTGGGGGGGTTTTGTACTGCCCTGTCATTTTAGCACCTCAAGAAATGAGATAGGCAGTCATAAATTTAAAGCTGTGTAAATTTCAGAAAATGTACCCTAGTTTGTAAACTCTATAACTTTTGCGCAAACCAATAAATATACGCTTATTGACATTTTTTTTACTAAAAACATGTGGCTGAATACATTTTGGCCTAAATGTATGACTACAATTGAGTTTATTCGATGTTTCTTATAACAAAAAGTAGAAAATATCATTTTTTTTCAAAATTTTCGGTCTTTTTCCGTTTATATCGCAAAAAATAAGAATCGCAGAGGCAATCAAATACCATTAAAAGAAAGCTCTATTTGTGGGAAGAAAAGGACGCAAATTTCGTTTGGGTACAACATTGCATGCCCGCACAATTTACAGTTAAAGCAGCGCAGTGCAAAATTCTGAATTCACCTCTGGTCCTCTAGCTACCAAATGGTCCGGGGCTTAAGTGGTTAAGGTGAAAAAACATTTGACAATACCGCCCCTCCGTTTTACTTACCTGAGCCCTGGAAAGTGCTGTGCTTGCCCCCGACATCCTCTTCGCCGCTCAGTCTGGCCATTGATTGGCTATAGTGGATGGATTGAAAGCAGCGCAGCTATTGGCTAGCGCTGCTGTCAATCACATCCAATGATGCGGCGCTCCGGGGGGCGGAGCCGAGTGATACAGTGAGCGGCTATGGCCGCCAGCTGTATCACGGGAGCGCGCCCGCAAGAACTCATCACCATGCGAGCTCGCATGAAGGTGTTGAAGTGTTGAGTTCTTGCGAGGGGGAGCCGAGACAGCTGCTGAGGGACCCCAGAAGACCAGGTTCGGGGCCACTGTGTGCAAAACGAGCTGTACAGTGGAGGTAAGTATACCATGTTTGTTATTTTAAAACAAAAAAAAATTCTCTTTAGTGATCCTTTAACCCAGAAACTCTGAAAAAGAAACATGTTGTTAATTGTTATTTCCTGTAAAAAGAATTATTCTTTGGGTTCAGATTGGAACAGCTATTAATCCAAAGGAAAATATTAAATAGCTTACATTTGTTTAGTAACCTTTGCTGATTGCTCTTCACTGTTCTGTTTCCTGTTGTCCTAATTTATAATCAAAATAAACTGCAATGAATGTCTACACACGCTCCTGAACGTGATCCAGGGCACTGATTATACATGTGTTTGCTAGTTAAAATTTATACAGGATAGGAAATCCCTAGGAAATAAACTGGGAAGGACAAGAGACTGAACACATGTGTGTTAATTAAACACTAATCACTGCATGTGTGTCCCTAGAGTTGTATAATCTAAAAAAAGTCTAGCATCAGATATATCTTTTTCTTAACCACTTGCCATCCAGGCCAATTCTGGCACTTCTCTCCTACATGTACAAATCATAATCTTTTTGCTAAAAAATTACTCAGAACCCCCAGACATTGTGTTTGTTTTTTTTAGCAGAGACCCTGAGGAATAAAATGGCGGTTGTTGCAACTTTTTATGTCACATGGTATTTGCGCAGCAATTTTTCAAATGCATTTTTTTTGGAAAAAATAAATTAATAAAAAAAAAAAAAGTTAGCCAAATTTATTTGTACCGTATAATGTGAAAGATGATGTTACACCGAGTAAATAGATATCTAACATGTCACACTGTAAAATTGCACACACTCGTGGAATGGTGTCAAACTTCTGTACTTAATAATCTCCATAGGCAACGCTTTAAACATTTTTGCAGGTTACCTGTTTAGCGTTATAGAGGAGGTCTTGGGACAGAATTGTTTCTCTCACTCTAATGTTCGCAGAAATAACTCAATGAGGTTTACATATGTGTGCACAATGTATGTATGCGAGTGTGAGCCCGGGGGGACAGGGGGACTTTATTTTTATTTTTTTAATTGTTTATTTTATTTTTCTTTATTTTACACTTTCCCTTTAATATATCTTTTTTAATCACTTTTATTCCTGTTACAAGCGTAGCACCCTCTAGTTAGGTAGGTGCTGGAGGTTACAGTAGGAATATTTAGGCAGGCCTAGCTAGTGGCTAGGCCTGTGTGTTTTTATTTTGGGCTGGGAGTGGCTCAGTGTTGTGCTGGGTGACTTACAGGTGGTGTCATCTGGACCTCCTATTTCTTCTTCTGGTGCTTTCTGGAAAGAGAGGTGGAGAGGGGAGGTGGAGCCACCTGGGGTAATTTTAAGAGCCCTGACCAATCCCCAACTTGGATTGGCAGGGGGCAGGCCTTCTCAAATACCCGGGGTCAGCCTAGAGCAGTTGTTGGGTGGAAGAGGTGGAGTGAGAGAGTGCAGAGGCTGTCGGGGCCTAGAGGGAGCTCCACAGTCTAGGGGGGGGGACCTTGGGCCTGGGCTCGGGTGCAGTTGGGACAACTTTCAGGAATGCATGGAAAGGTCCTGGACCAAAGGCACAAGAGAGAGCAAGGAGAGGATAGCAGGAGAGTCCACTGCTGAGAGACTCCAGGGAGGACAACTGGTCACAGCTGGGAGGGCTGGTGAGTGAGGTGCAGTCAGGAGGAGGGAGGACTGGGAGCTTGCAGTCAAAGGTGGATGTGGAACCAGAAGAGTCGACTGCAGTCACAGTCGTTCAGATACTACTCTGTCTGAGCTCTTTCCAAGTCCTGATACAGCTGGTAGAAGTCAGTCACATGTAACTTGACTTGTTCTGTAATTTTCGGAATGTTTTGAAGTTATTCAAATATCCTAAGAAGAACAGAGGAAGCTACTGAAATCAGAATAATCTTAACCACTTGCTGACCGCCCCATAGCACATTTACTACTACAGGGCGGCCGCGCTGTGCAGGATCACGTATCTACAGTGCCTTGTAAAATTATTCATACCCCTTGAAATTTTCCAAATTTTGTCATGTTACAACCAAAAACATAAATGTAATGTATTATGATTTTTTGGTGATCACAAAGTGATCACAAAGTGGCACATAATTGTAAAGTGGAAGGAAAATTATAAATTATTTTCAAAATATTTTGCAAATAAATATCTGAAAAGTGTGGTGTGCATTTGTATTCAGCCCCCCTAATTCAATACTTTGTAGAACCACCTTTCACTGCAATTACAGCTGCAAGTCTTTTTGGGGATGTCTCTTCCAGCTTCGCACATTTAGAGAGGGCCATTTTTGCCCATTGTTGTTTACAAAATAGCTCAAGCTCTGTTAGATTGGATGGAGACCATCTGTGGTCACTGCAATTTTCAAATCTTGCCACAGATTCTCAGTCAGATTTAGGTCTGGACTTTGACTGGGCCATTCTAACACATGAATATACTTTGATCTAAACCATTCCATTGTAGCTCTGGCTGTATTTTATGGTCCTTGTCCTGCTGAAAGGTCGAAATCTTCTAAGATTTGGCTTCATCCATCTTCCCATCAACTCTGACTAGCTTCCCTGTCCCTGCTGAACAAAAGAATCCTCACAACATAATGCTGCCACCACCATGTTTCACAGTGGGGAGTGTGTTCAGGGTGATGTGCAGTGTTTGTTTTCTGCCACACATTGCGTTTTGCTTCTAGGCCAAAAAGTTTAATTTTGGTCTCATCTGACAAAAGCTCCTTCGTCCACATGTTTGCTGTGTTCCCCGCATGGCTTCTTGCAAACTGAAAACTGGACTTCTTATGGCTTTCTTTCAACAATGGCTTTCTTCTTGCCACTCTTCCATAAATGCCAGATTTGTGGAGTGCACAACTAATAGTTGTCTTGTGAACAGATTCTCCCACCTGAGCTGTGGATCTCTGCCACTCCTCCAGAGTTACCATGGGCCTCTTGGATGCTTCTCTGATGAATGCTCTCCTTGCCTGGCCTGTCAGTTTAGGTGGACAGCCATGTCTTGTTAGGTTGGCAGTTGTGCCATACTCTTTCCATTTTCGGATGATGGATTGAACAATGCTCCGTGAGATGTTCAAAGCTTGGGATATTGTTTTATAACCTAACTCTGCTTTAAAATTCTCCACAACTTTATTCCTGACCTGTCTGGTGTGTTTCTTGCCATTCATGATGCTTTTTGTTCATTAAGGTTCTCTAACAAACTTCTGAGGGCTTCACAGAACAGTTGTATTTATACTGAGATTAAATTACACACATTTTCTAATAGAGATGAGCTTCGAGTTCGAGTCGAACCCATGTTCGACTCGAACATCGCCTGTTCGGTTGTTCGTCAAATTGCGAACATTATGGGCCGTTCGCACCAAATTCGAGTGGCGCGTCACGGCCCATAATTCACTGCGGCATCGCAGTGCATTGCTGGGTGAGGATTGGCCAAGCATTCATTATGACCCACATGCTTTGGCCAATCACAGCGTGCAAAAAATGGAGAGCCATAATTGGCCAAGGGTTGTTTTGGCCAATTATGTCTCAGGGGTTTAGTACACGCCCCACCCTATATAAGGCTGCCTCTGTGGCGGCCTTGTGTAGTGTGTTGCGGTGTTGGTTAAAGAGAGAGCTTACAGAGAGAGAGAGACCGTGTCATTTATATTGAGTTAGATAGAGCAGGCAGGTGAGAGAGTTAGCTGCAGCTACAGTGTGTAGAGGATATATATGTATTCTAGGTGTTGTATATATATTTATACACTGTATTCAGTTTAGCTAGATCCGTTCCTGTTATTCTCTATACTGTGACAGGCAGGCAGGTGATTGTGCTAGCTGCAGTGTTTGACTTAGTGTACTGTGTGCTTTGCATAGCGTTCAGCTAAAGCTTACCTGAATAAAATTAGTGGTGTTCTCATAATAAAACCACAGGCAGGGCGCTGCATTAATTTCATTTAGTGTAATGCAGTACTTATTTCCTTTGCACAGTGTTCACTTAAAGGAACCTGAATACAATTTGTGGTTTTCTCATAATAAAACCACAGGCAGAGAGCTGCAAGTATTTTCAGTTAGTGCACTGTGTCCTCTGCACAGTGTTCACTGTTCACCTAAAACTAACTGAAGACAATTGCTGTTTTTCCCATACTAATACCACAGCAGGCAGTTAATTCTGATAGCTACATTATAATCAGTACAGATATATAAATAAATAAATATATATATATATATATATATACACATCCCACCATTGTGCAGCTACATCTCACTGCATGCCATCAGTATGTCTGGAAGGCAAACAAGGAGAGGCAGACAGTCACGAGGCAATAAAAGAGGGCAAGCAGGCTCTGTGTCTAGAGGCAACAGTGCTGGTCGTGGACACGGTGCATCCTCATCAGCACGTGGCCGTGGGACATGCTTGTCCTTCTTTTCGGCAGCTGGTCATGTTGAGCCGCAACATGCCCAAGACTTGGTAGAGTGGATGACCAAGCCGTCCTCATCCTCCTCATCCTCTCTCACCCAGGCTCAGGGTACTTTGTCTGGCAAAGCAGCTGCCAAAGCGGCCTCTTCCCTCGGCTCAATGGCATCAGTCACTCCTTCCCTAGCCCCACCATGTCCTCCTGAGGAGTCCCCTATACTGTTTGACCACAGTGTTGGGTACATGCTCCAGGAGGATGCCCAGCGTTTTGAAGGCTCCGATGATGGAACACAGCTAGAGGAAGGCAGTAACGTGAGCCCAGAGAGAGGGGGTAGTAACGTGAGCCCAGAGAGAGGGGGTGCCCAACAAGGACAGCTATCTGGCAGTCATGTTCCCCCAGCTGCAGCATACTGCCAGATTTGCTCCAGTGATGAGGAGGGAGGAGATGATGAGGTCACTGACTCCATGTGGGTGCCTGATAGGAGACAGGAAGAGGAGGAGGAGGAGGAGGCACATTTTCAACGAGGCAGGATGCCCTCCAGGGGCCAGCTTAAGGGCAGCACACCGACTACATCACACCGCAGAGCTCCACATGTGCAGGGCGCTGCTGTCTCTGCGCATTATTCCAAAAGTTCTTTGGTGTGGGCCTTTTTTCAGACGTGTGCAGCAGATCGCACCTTTGCCATTCGCAAAATATGTCTCAGGCGTATCTCGCGTGGCCAAAACGTCAGCCGCTTGGGCACCACGTGCTTGACCAGACATATGTCTACCTGCCATGCAGTTCGTTGGCAAGCCTACCTAAAAGACCCACACCAAAGAACAAAGCGGACCTCTCCTTGCTCCTCATAAGCTGGGATATCCAACCCCACTATACCTTCAGTCCTCTCTGAAACCTGCACTGAGAGGAATGAAGGTGTAGAATTAGGTGTGTCACAGCCAAGTAATTGCGGGCAATCTGCTATTGGTACACCAACGTCAGATTGTACCAGGCAAATTTCCCTGCCCCAGCTGCTGCACCACCGAAAGAAGTTCGCTCCCAGCCATCCACATGCCCAGTGGTTGAATGCTAGCTTGGCTAAATTGCTAGCACTTCAACTGCTGCCTTTTCAGTTGGTAGACTCTTCCCCCTTACGTGAGTTTGTGGAATGTGCGGTTCCTCAGTGGCAGGTTTCCAAACACCACTTTTTCTCACGGAAGGCGATTCCTGCTCTCTACCGGCATGTGGAAGGCAATGTCTTGGCCTCGCTGGACAGGGCGGTCAGCGGTAAGGTGCATATTACCGCTGACTCATGGTCCAGCAGGCATTGACAGGGATGTTACCTATCTTTCACGGCGCATTGGGTGACTCTGCTGGCAGCTGGGAAGGATGCAGGACAAGGTGCAGTAGTGTTGGAGGTTGTTCCGCCACCACACCTCCAAAATGTTACTACTGGTGATTCTGACACACCTCTCTCCTCCATCCCCTCCTCTTCTTCCTCCATGGCCTTTACCTGTGCTTTGTCCTCTGAACCAGCGGTGCTCCGTAGGCATTCAAGGGGCTACGCAAGTACGCAGGCAAAAAGATTCCATGCGGTGCTTGAGCTGGTGTGTTTGGGGGACAGGAGCCACACTGGGGCAGAGATTCTGTCAGCTCTGCAGGGGCAGGCTCAGAGGTGGTTGACACCATGCCAGCTTAAGCCAGGAAAGGTGGTTTGCGACAATGGCACTAACCTCCTCTCCGCCCTCCGACAGGGACAACTGACCCATGTGCCCTGTTTGGCTCACGTCCTTAACTTGGTGTTGCAGCGGTTCTTGAGCAGGTACCCAGGCTTACAGGAGGTCCTGAAGCAGGCCAGGAAACTCTGTGGGCATTTCCACTGGTCATATAATGCCAGTGCTCGGCTGGCTGACCTGCAAAAGGAATCCAACCTGTCGAAGAACCGCCTAATCTGTGACATGCCCAACAGGTTGAACTCTACGTTGGCCATGCTGCAGCGGCTGCACACGCAGCAGAGGGCCATCAATGAGTATCTGTTGCAATATGGCACCAGGACAGGGTCAGGGGAGCTTGGATTTTTTTCCCCACGCCAGTGGGCCATGATCAGGGATGCATGCACTGTCCTGGCACCATTTGAGGAGGCCACGAGGATGGTGAGCAGTGACAGTGCATGCATCAGTGACACTGTCCCTCTTGTCCACCTGTTGGAGCACACACTGCATGGAATAATGGACAGGGCACTTGAGGCAGAACAGAGGCAGGAAGAGGAGGACTTCCTTACCTCTGAAGGCCCCCTTTATCCAGACAGTGTTCCTGCTGGCCCGTCTATCACACAGGAAGAGGAGGAGGAGGAGGAGGAGGATTATTGTGTCAGCATGGAGGTGTAGCCTAGCACTCAGCATCATCAGCAGTCTTCAAGGGATCAGTTACAGTCCCAAGACACCGATGGACTTGTACGTGGCTGGGAGGAGGTGGATGCGGATCATGTCGTCCTTAGTGACCGAGAGGACTCCGCACGAATGCCTCAGCAAACCTACGCTGCATGGCCTCCCTGATCCTGCAAAGCCTGCGGAAGGATCTTCGTATTATTGCGATCAAGGAGAGGAATCATTACTGGCTGGCAACCCTCTTTGATCCACGTTACAAGGGTAAGGTTGCGGACCTTATCTTGCCGTCGCAGAGGGAGCAGAGGATGAAGCATCTTCGGGAGGCCTTGCAGAAAGGTCTGTGCAATGCGTTCCCAGAAACTGGGAGGTTACAAATTCCTGGTCCTGGACAATGTGTTGCTGAGGCTTTGGTCAGTCAAAGAAGGAGCGGTGGTGAAGGTGGCCGTCTGACCAATGCGTTCAGACAATTTTTTAGTACGCAGCCCCAAAGTATGATCTGTTCCAGCAACCATCGCCAGTGTCTGGTTTACATGGTGCAGGAATACCTAGGGGCAAGAACAGACTTGGACACCTTTCCCACCGAAAATCTTCTGGGTTACTGGGTCTTGAGGATGGATCACAGGCCAGAGCTTGCACAGTATGCAATTGAGGTACTGGGCTTTCCTGCATCCAGCGTTCTTTTGGAATGCACATTCAGTGCTGCTAGAGCCTTTGATACCGATCACAGGGTGCGCCAGTCCACCGACTCGGTCGATCGACTGACCTTCATAAAAATGAATCAGTCTTGGATAACCACCAGCTACCAAGCACCTGATGCTGATGTAACCGAATATTTTTTTTTTAAATGTCAGATCCCTTCAAGACTGCCTATGCTGATGCTGAGTGACTATCCTGTTATGCTGAGTGACTATCCTCTTCCTCCTCAATGATCATGCTGATAGCTTGTAAGAACATTTTTGGTTCAGGGCACCGCCACCAGTGGCTAAGGCCCAATTTTTCAGCCCCTGTTTAACAGGGGCGTGTAAATACAATTTTTGATGCAATACTTTGCAGCAGGGTTCATTGCTGCACTCCTAATAGAGTATCTGTGAGGGGTTGCAGTGTTGTGGCACTAGCACCAGTGCCTAAGGCCCAATTTTTCAGCCCCTGTTTAACAGGGGCGTGTAAATATAATTTTTAAAGCAATACTTTGCAGCAGGGCTCATTGCTGCGCTCCAAGTACAGTATCTGTAAGGGGTTGCAGTGTTGTGGCACCAGTGCCTAAGGCCCAATTTTTATGCCCCTGTTCAACAGGGGCATGTAATTACAATTCTTGATCTAATAACTCACAGTAGGGCCCATTCCTGTGCCCACCAAGAATAACTGTGAGGGCTTACAGTGTTGTGGCAACACCACCACCACCTCCACCACCACTAAAGGCCCAATTTTTCTGCCCCTGTTCAACAGGGGCATGTAATTACAATTCTTGATCTAATATTTCACAGCTGGGCCCATTCCTGCGCCCACCAAGAGTAACTGTGAGGACTTACAGTGTTGTGGCACCAGCACCACCACCAAAGGCCCAATTGTTCCTACCACTGTTCAACAATGGCATGTAATTACAATTCTTGATATAATAGTTCACAGCAGGGCATTCCAGTGCCCACCAAGAGTAACTGTGAGGGCTTACAGTGTTGTGGCAACACCAACACCTAAGGGCCAAATTTCTGCAGAGTATATACGGCAGGCCCCTACTTTCAAACATCCAACTTACAAATGACTCCTACTTGCAAACGGAAGGAGATAACAGGAAGTGAGAGGAAATCTACCCCTAGGAAGGGAAATTCTCTCCTGTAAGAGTTAATATGGGAAAAAGGTGTCTCCTCTCCACTGATGCTTTATCACCAATCCTTGTTTCAATAAAAAAACAACATTTTCAAAAAAACATTTGTCATTGGGATGGAAAGTGAGGTGAAATGTTCTGAACAGGTGTACACTGCACAGACAGCAAAACAAATGTTACAGGGGTGATAACCCTTCCCTATGTTTTCCAAAAAGCTTAAAAATAGATTTTTTTGGGCTGGAGCTACACTTAAACAATGTACCTGTTCCAAATTACAAACAGATTCTACTTAAGAACAAACCTACAGTCCCTGTCTTGTTTGCACCGCCTGTATTCTGCTGTTCAGAGTATATAGGGCCTTTTTTTAATTTGGGTGCAGGGTTCCCCTTAATATCCATACAAGACCCAAAGGGGCTGGTAGTGGGGGGGGTACCCATGCCATTTTTCTCAATGATTATCATCCATATTGCTTGGACCAAACATTACATTAAAGCCGCAAGCAGTTTTAAATGACTTTTTTTCCTTTAGAAATGTAATTTTGTGCAGGGACAGTTCTAAACACAGGAAACACGTGCCACTTCACATGCATACTTTAGACACCCCCCAGGTATGATATTTAACCACTTCCCGCCCAGTCAATAGCAAATTGACGTCCGGGAAGTGGTTCTGTTATCCACACTGGACGTCATATGACGTCCTGTGGAAAAACAGCTGCCGCGCGCCCGGGGGGGGGGCGCGCATCGCGGCGATCGGTGGAGCGGTGGGTCAGTCTGACCCACCACTACACTGATCTCGGTAAAAAGCCTCCGTCGGAGGCTTTTTTACCATGTGATCAGCCGTGTCGAATCACGGCTGATCAGGAAGTAAACAGGAAGAGCCGTTGATCGG
Source organism: Rana muscosa (assembly GCA_029206835.1). Classification (NCBI taxonomy): domain Eukaryota; kingdom Metazoa; phylum Chordata; class Amphibia; order Anura; family Ranidae; genus Rana; species Rana muscosa. The sequence continues at coordinate 358,754,612 of CM055118.1, read as the reverse complement.
CTCTTCCTCACTCGCGTCTGACAGACGCGAGTAGAGGAGAGCTGATCGGCGGCTCTCCTGACAGGGGAGGTTTGCGCTGATTGTTTATCAGCGCAGCCCCCCCTCGGATACCCACACTGGACCACCAGGGAAGCCCCCAAGGACCACCAGGGAAGCCCTAAGCATGTGGATGGCCCCCATGGCCATCCACATGTAGTAAAAAAAATATATATATAAAAAAATATGCCAATCAGTGCCCACACATGGGCACTGACTGGCACGATCATACCAAGAAACAAATGTGTGGTGGCTGGCATTGCTAGGCAGCAGTGTCACCAGTGCCACCTACTAGTGTCCATCAGTGCCACCTATCAGTGCCCATCCGTGCCCATCTGTGCCCATAAGTGCCCACCTATCAGTGCCCATCTGTGCCACCTATCAGTGCCACCCATAAGTGCCCATCAGTGCCGCCTAAAAGTGCCCATTAGTGCCGCCTATGAGTGCCCATCAGTGCCGCCTATGAGTGCCAATCAGTGCTGCCTATGAGTGCCAATCAGTGCCACCTATGAGTGCCCATCAGTGCCGCATACCAGTAGCACATATCAGTGCCCATCAGTGCCGCCTATCAGTGCCCATCATCAGTGCCCATCAGTGCCACCTCATTGGTGCCACCTCATCGGTGCCCATCAGTGTCGCCTTATCAGTGCCCTTCAGTGCCGCCTTATCAGTGCCCGTCATTGAAGTAGAAAAGGTACTTATTTACAAAAAAATTAACAGAAACAAAGAAAAACATAGTTTTTTTAAAAATTTTCGCTCTTTTTTTATTTGTTGCACAAAAAATAAAAATCGCAGAGGCGATCAAATACCACCAAAAGAAAGCTCTATTTGTGGGAACAAAATGATAAAAAATTTGTTTGGGTACAGTGTAGCAAGATCGCGCAATTGTCATTCAAATTGCGACAGCACTGAAAGCTCAAAATTGGCTTGGGCAGGAAGCTGTATAAGTGCATGGTATTGAAGTGGTTAAAGAAATATTTCATTTCTTTTTCGTACATCACGGGACACAGAGCGACTTAGTCATTACTAATGGGTTATATAGTTTACCTTCAGGTGTTGGCACTGGCCAATTCCAAACCGGAAGTACCCTCCCCTATATAAGCCCCTCCCACCCGGGAGCACCTCAGTTTTTTGCCAGTGTCTAAGGTGTTGGCCAAAGAGTAACATGTGTTTTCACTGGGCTTGCGTACAGGTTCTTTTGGGCCTTAGTAAGCTGTTCCGGATCCCACCAAAAAAGCTTCATAGCTAAACGGTCGGTACCCGGGCCTTGCAGCAGAAGAGCAAGGTTTTGCCTGTAATGCTTCTCTTAGGAGGGCTGGACCCTGGGATCCAGAGCTCTGGTCATACCCACGACCAAGACGCTGTCTGTGCAGGGTGCTATACAGGTCCAGGGGAGTGGAATCCTTGGGAACCCGGTCCCTGAAGGTTTAATTACAATGCCTGCCGTGATAGGTGAAGTTTGGACTTTTGTGGACCAAACAAAGTCCTGCGGCGGGGATCAGGTAAGTGGGGGCCCTCAGGAACTTGGTTCTATTGGGGGACCCCCAAGCCTAATTTGTCTTTCTGTCTGTTACCTAACGGTATTCCCGCTAAATATCTGTGTTTGCCTATAACTACTGAAAATGTAAAATTTTAATAGTAGTCAAGAAAAAAAAAAAAAAAAAACAGGGACCGCGGTACCTGTGTTAAACCACTAGAGGCCGCTGTAGTCCATTTTTCTTGTAAATGTGGATCTTTGGTTTTCTCAACTCAAAAGATCCAGGCAGCTGGTAAGTTTCTCTGAGGGAATCCACTTCCTCTGCCCTGTTGCTGCGTTCATCCACCGCACAGGCCCTCCGGCAAAAAGGGCCCTGGCTCCTAGTCCTCTGTTGGTTTTCGAAAAGGGCGCCATTGGCGCACGGGCGCGCGCGCGGGCGCGTGCACGCGCCTCCTATGAAAAAAAAGGGGCGGGGCGGGTGGATGACGCTCGATGCGCGCCGCGGCGCTTCTGCGCATGTGCGGGCGTCCCAGCATGGTTAAAAGACACAGTACAAGTGTCAGCTGCATGCAAACAGAGCTAGCAACAAACAGTGGCACACAGAGGCGGTTGATGCAGGCATCCCCATAGAAAGGCACTTTAGTGGACACCAGCTGGTATATAGCAGCACCTGTGTTAGACTATTACCAGCAAAAATTGGTGTATGACGACGGGAATACCTCAGCTTTGTGCTTAAAGGATATGTCGTCCAGACGCTCTGGAAATAGATCTTCCAGGAAGCCAAAGGGGTCTCCATCGGGCTCTGAGGATATTGGGCATGCTTGCACTGCACCAATCTCCCCTGAGAATGCAGAGGTCAGTAGCCGTAGAAACCCCGCAGGAATGCCTGGTGCTGCGGCTGTCCCCAGTCCACCTGCTCCTGTATATATAACAGAGGAGGTTTTATCCTCAACTCTGGGAGGATTGGAAGAGAGATTAACAGCATTGATCGCTGCTTCCCTGTCACAGGAAAAGCGCGTCCGATCTCCGTCTCCTCCTTCAGAGTGCCTGTTAGTGGAGGAACAGCCCCACACAGAGATCGACCTACCTGAAGGGGATCAGGATGAGGTTGATTCACTTATAGAGGAATCAACAGTGGAAGAACCTTTCTCAGCTTCTCAGGCTGAAAGATTATGGGTTCAGTCTCTGACTAACATGGTCCGATCAGCATTTAAAATGCCTCTGGCGGAACCACCATCCACTACGGTTTCCTCGCTGGGGTCGCTAAAAGCTCCCCAGGCGGTCTGTTCCTTCCCAATCCACCCTTTATTAGAAGGGCTTATTTACCAGGATTGGGAGCATCCTGATAAAATATTTGCTCCCCCCAAGAGATTTCCGGTGATCTATCCCATGGAGGATAAGTTCATAAGAAAATGGAGGGTCCCTATAGTGGACGCAGCCATCTCTTCTGTTAACAAATCACTGACATGTCCAGTAGATAATGTTCCAATGTTCAAAGACCCAATAGATAAAAAATTGGAGTCTTTACTAAAATCTGCTTTCTCTACAGCAAGTATGGTGACACAACCTGCGGTAGCAGCGATTGGAGTCTGCCAAGCAGTGAAAGATCAGTTGAAACAAGTCTTAAGGGACTTACCAGATCAGCAGGCTCATGCCCTAGCTGACCTGCCTAGAGCCTTGTGTTTTGCGGTGGACGCCATAAAGGATACAATCCAACAGGCCTCCCGCTTTACGCTGTCTATAGTACATATGCGTAGGCTTCTGTGGCTCAAAAACTGGTCTGCTGAAGCTCCCTGTAAAAAACTGTTGGTTAGCTTCCCATTTCATGGAGAACGCTTATTTGGAGAAGATCTGGACAAATATATCCAGAAAATTTCTGCCGGTAAAAGTTCACTCTTACCGGTTAAGAACAAGGGTAGAAGTCCTTCTTTTAAGAGGCCTACCTCTCCAGTCCCGGGCACATCGGCTGGGAAGCAGTTCCGACGGCCTCCGCGGTCAAATTCAGGGGGCAGAAATCAGGGACAATCACAGGGTAACAAGAAGCCCTGGATCAAGAGAGGTACAAAACCTCCCCCTAAGGCATGAAGTATTGCCCCCGCTCAATCGGGTGGGGGGAAGACTTCAGTTGTTCACAGAGACCTGGCGGGACACCATCAGAGACAGATGGGTGCTCTCCGCAGTAAGTCTGGGATACAAGCTGGAGTTAAAAGGCACTCCTCCTGCCCAATTTATGAGGTCAAACGTGCCAAGAGATCCCCAAAAGAGAGGATCCCTCCTTCTGGCACTAGAACAACTATTGCTCCAAGGGGTAATCATGAAGGTTCCCCTGGAAGAAAGCGGATTCGGGTTTTACTCGAACCTTTTCACAGTCCCCAAACCAAATGGGGACGTGAGGCCCATATTAAATCTAAAAGGGCTAAACAAGTTCCTAAATATCAGGACCTTTCGGATGGAGTCGATCCGATCAGTGGCCACCGCCCTACAAGGGCAGGAATGGCTAGCCTCGATCGACATAAGGGATGCTTATCTGCATATTCCCATCTTTCCGGCCCATCAGAAATTTCTACGCTTTGCAGTAGAAGGGCGCCATTTTCAGTTCAGAGCCTTACCTTTCGGTCTGGCCACAGCACCACGAGTGTTCACAAAAATTCTGGCCCCATTATTGGCCAATCTAAGAACACAGGGTGTAACGATAATGGCATATCTAGACGACCTGCTACTAATAGACCACTCAGTGGAAAAGCTGGAAGTAGCTATTCACAAGACAATCGAGTATCTGGAATATCACGGTTGGATTATCAACCGGGACAAGTCAGCTCTAAGACCAGTCAAAAGTCTGGAATACTTAGGGCTAAGGCTGGATTCAAATCAGAGAAAGATTTTCTTACCTCCAGAGAAGGTGTCGTCTTTAAGAAATTTGACCCACTTAGTGGGTACAAAAAGAAAACCATCCATACGTCTCTGCATGAGGCTGCTGGGAAAGATGGTGGCTTCATTCGAAGCGGTACCCTACGGTCAATTCCATTCAAGGAATTTGCAAAGGGCCATACTGTCAGCCTGGAACAAAAAAGTTCAGGCTTTAGACTTACCAATGTCCCTGTCCCCTTCCGTTCGCAAGAGCCTCCATTGGTGGTTGGTGCCCCAGAATCTGGAAAGAGGGAAACCCTTCAGTCCGGTTTCTTGGAAGGTGGTCACTACAGATGCCAGCCTCATCGGCTGGGGGGCAGTGCTGGAGCAATGGTCTCCAGGGCAGGTGGTCAGAAGCAGAAAAGGCCCTGCCCATCAATCTCTTAGAGATACGAGCAGCCCGGTATGCCCTAGTAGCATGGACATCCAAACTCCAGGGGTCCCCTGTCAGAATTCAATCAGACAATGCCACGGCAGTGGCATATATCAATCATCAGGGTGGCACCAAAAGTCGTGCAGCCCAGAAGGAAGCAAATTGCATCCTGGAGTGGGCAGAAAGATATGTCCCAGCCATATCCGCGGTTTTCATCCCAGGAGTGGAAAATTGGGGAGCGGACTTTCTAAGTCGCCAACAATTATGCCCGGGGGAATGGTCTCTTCACCCCGAGGTTTTCCAGGCAATATGCCAGCGGTGGGGAACACCGGATGTAGATCTGCTAGCATCCAGATTCAACGCAAAGGTGGACAGGTTTGTGTCTCGCACAAGGGATCCCCTAGCTTGCGGCTCGGATGCCCTAGTGTTCCCTTGGGATCGGTTCAAGCTGATATATGCATTCCCACCGCCACAATTGTTACCGCGATTACTCCGCAGAATCGGGGTAGAAAAGAAACCAGTGATTCTGGTGGCTCCAGCGTGGCCCCGAAGGGCATGGTACGCGGAGATGGTAAAAATGTCAGTGAGGAGTCCTTGGACCCTCCCACTTCGTCCGGACCTGCTGTCGCAAGGACCGATATACCACCCTTCCTTACCAGCCCTAGGTTTGACGGCCTGGCTATTGAAGCCCACATTCTGAAAAAGAGAGGGCTCTCTAATTCTGTGGTATCTACCATGATCAATGCCAGGAAACCGGTATCCAGGCAGATCTATTATAGGATCTGGAAAGCGTACATTACGTGGTGTGAGACCAAGAAATGGCATCCACGTAAGTACATGATAGGGAGGATTCTGGACTTCCTACAGTGGGCTGTAGATAGGAAGCTGGCCTTGAGTACTATCAAGGGTCAGATTTCGGCCTTGTCAATATTTTTTCAAAGGCCCTTGGCTTCGCATTCACTAGTCAAAGCCTTTATACAAGGAGTGATGCGTATTAGCCCTCCGGTTAGTATTCCCATATGTCCTTGGGACTTAAACCTGGTTCTGTCGGTTCTACAGAAACAACCGTTTGAACCATTACAACACATTTCCTTGGTTCTTCTCACCAGGAAATTGGTTTTCTTAGTAGCCATTTGTTCGGCTAAAAGAGTGTCGGAATTAGCAGCTATGTCCTGTAAGGAGCCATATCTGGTTGTCCATAAGGACAGAGTAGTATTACGTCCTCATCCAGCCTTTCTTCCTAAGGTGGTATCGAGGTTTCATTTGAACCAAGATGTGGTTCTTCCTTCTTTTTTCCCAAACCTAGCTCAGTAGAGGAAAAGTTATTACATTCTTTGGATGTGGTAAGAGCAGTTAAAGCTTATCTAAAAGCCACTGCTCAGATTCGCAGAACGGATTCTTTGTTTGTTCTGCCGGAAGGCCCCAGAAGGGGTCAGGCAGCATCAAAATCTACTTTAGCCAAGTGGATTCGACAGGTCATAATACAAGCCTATGGCTTGAGAAAGAGACCGCCTCCGTTCAAAGTTAGGGCGCACTCCACAAGAGCGGTTGGAACTTCATGGGCAGTGCATCACCAGGCCTCCCTGGCTCAAGTATGTAAGGCCGCAACATGGTCTTCGGTACACACGTTTACTAGATTCTATCAGGTACACGTTAGAAGTCAGGAGGATGTCGCCTTTGGGCGCAGTGTGTTGCAGGCCGCAAAAGATCCTCATGCCTGATGGCGCCCAGCTTATGTACCCCCCCCTCATTTGGCATTGCTTTGGGACGTCCCATTAGTAATGACTAAGTCGCTCTGTGTCCCGTGATGTACGAAAAAGAAAAAGGGATTTTTATAACAGCTTACCTGTAAAATCCTTTTCTTGGAGTACATCACGGGACACAGAGCTCCCACCCCTCTTTTTGGGACACTTATTGCTTGGCTACAAAACTGAGGTGCTCCCGGGTGGGAGGGGCTTATATAGGGGAGGGTACTTCCGGTTTGGAATTGGCCAGTGCCAACACCTGAAGGTAAACTATATAACCCATTAGTAATGACTAAGTCGCTCTGTGTCCCGTGATGTACTCCAAGAAAAGGATTTTACAGGTAAGCTGTTATAAAAATCCCTTTTTTTTTTCCCACTTTAAGCATCATTAAAATCACTGCTTCTGAAAAAATGGGCGTTTAAAAAAAAAAAAAATTGCATTGATACATGTCCCCTGGGGCAGGACTCGGGTCCCCAAACCCTTTTTAGGACAATAACTTACATATTAGCCTTTATAATTAGCACTTTTTATTTCCAATGTTCGAGTCCATTGTATTTAACCACTTCTCCACCAAGGACGTCATATGACGTCCTTGACTTTGAGGGGGGATATCTGCTTGATCGTTCTTATAGGCGGCGGGAGGGAACATCCCCCCTCCCGCCGCCATCCGGTGGTTCTCCGAGCTCTCACGTGCCATCGGGGGCCCGGAGAGTGACCCAGAGCTTATGTGCACTGGGTCGTGACGCATATATTGGAGGTTCCTTCCCCTCACATACCTTCCATGCCGGTCCTCGTGATATGCCGCAGTACACTGTTGCCCTGTCCAGACGTCCTGGGACCTCAAGACACTAGGTTTAGGTACCTGTATCCTCCTTGTTTGTGGGCAGTCTTGGTTCTATTTTTGGCCTCATTTAGAATTGACATTAGGACATTATATGTTTTTTCTAGAGTCCCTATGGCTACCACCATTTGGTTTAATCTCTCTGGCATACCACGCAAGTCAACACACCAGGTCCTGTGTTAACTTTTCTGGGGGAGGTCCTCCATGCTCCTTGCCTGTGCACACGGCACGTCACCTCAGCTCACATGGCGGACTCTTGAGGCTGTGGCCTCACACTCACTGCTTCCTCTTGTTTAATTTCATGTGAGTACTTTAGGTGGACACCCTCCATCTTCCACATTTTTTACTTATATTTTGTTTTGACAATTTATGATACCTAACCAGTTCACACTACTATACCTTTTATAGATATTTCAAGCATCCGCCCCTGAAGAGTGTCCCATCTACACGAAACGCGTCGGTCACCAGGGATGCACTACATGATCTTACATGATCTACTTCTACCAAAAAAAGTCCCCCCTTCCTTTGTATCACTGGTTTTATATACATTCATTATATACATCCAATTTTTTGTCGCCCCTGCTGACAATAGGATATCTGTACATATGTATGTTCATTTTATGTATCCATTTAATAGTCCAGATGTCTATGTGGCACTTGGTCATGCATTTTCGTTTCCTTGTTGTCTTTACTGTACATGCGCATATTTATGTGTCTGGCAGATAATATGAATTTACATTTATTGCAATGTTTTTCTTTTTACATATAATCTGACTATGTGATGTGTCATGCATTTTTTGATCAATAAACGTGTACAATTTTTTACCCGCACCATGCCTGCAGCCTCATTCAAAGTCCCAAATTCCCCCCTTCTATTTACTGAACCAGGGATGGAGGTGCACCACATATGCACCTCATTTAAAGTCCCAAAAACCCCCCTTTTTTGTGCATAGGGATGGAGGTCTGCTAGGCAGGGTTGGTAGTGTTTCCCTACCACCCAGGTGCTGGGGTGCAGCAATCTGGCAGGGCAATGTACCAGGTCCCGATTGAGCACACTCATGACACTGTCATCCAGTGTCCTTGAGACCTATCAGCATACATGTGACATACCATGTTTTTTAACTTTTGTTTGTGGTGCTTTGTTTTGTCCATGGCTCCCTTTGCCTGCCACTTTGGGAGCTGCGATGCGCTCTGTGCGCCTCCCCCCCCCCTCCGTCTCTCCGCCCGTATATGGGCGGGAGTGTGGGGTGTGGGGGGGTTCACGCACACAGCGCATCGGCGTCACGTATCCCATTCAGCACGCGACGCCTTCCTGGTGTCGCCACGCTGGACGTGAGTCTTTCCCATCTTAGCCAGCGCCATTGGGGTCAGGATCGTCTGAGTGGGCGGATCCCGCCCAAGACGGCACTCCGCCTGGTGTGCGCTGTGCCCACGTGATGCTGGTTGCGTGCTTACGTGCACTGGGTCGGGACGCATATATTGGAGGTTCCTCCCCCTCACATACCTTCAATGCCGGTCCTCGTGATATGCCGCAGTACACTGTTGCCCTGTCCAGACGTCCTGGGACCTCAAGACACTAGGTTTAGGTACCTGTACCCTCCTTGTTTTTGGGCAGTCTTGGTTCTATTTTTAGCCCCATTTAGAATTGACATTAGGACATTATATGTTTTTTCTAGAGTCCCTATGGCTACCACCATTTGGTTTAATCTCTCTGGCATACCACGCAAGTCAACACACCAGGTCCTGTGTTAACTTTTCTGGGGGAGGTCCTCCATGCTCCTTGCCAGTGCACACGGCACGTCACCTCAGCTCACATGGCGGACTCTTGAGGCTGTGGCCTCACACTCACTGCTTCCTCTTGTTTAATTTCATGTGAGTACTTTAGGTGGACACCCTCCATCTTCCACATTTTTTTACTTATATTTTGTTTTGACAATTTATGATACCTAACCAGTTCACACTACTATACCTTTTATAGATATTTCAAGCATCCGCCCCTGAAGAGTGTCCCATCTACACGAAACGCGTCGGGCACCAGGGATGCACTACATGATCTTACATGATCTACTTCTACCAAAAAAAAGTCCCCCCTTCCTTTGTATCACTGGTTTTATATACATTCATTATATACATCCAATTTTTTGTCGCCCCTGCTGACAATAGGATATCTGTACATATGTATGTTCATTTTATGTATCCATTTAATAGTCCAGATGTCTATGTGGCACTTGGTCATGCATTTTCGTTTCCTTGTTGTCTTTACTGTACATGCGCATATTTATGTGTCTGGCAGATAATATGAATTTACATTTATTGCAATGTTTTTCTTTTTACATATAATCTGACTATGTGATGTGTCATGCATTTTTTGATCAATAAACGTGTACAATTTTTTACCCGCACCATGCCTGCAGCCTCATTCAAAGTCCCAAATTCCCCCCCTTCTATTTACTGAACCAGGGATGGAGGTGCACCACATATGCACCTCATTTAAAGTCCCAAAACCCCCCCTTTTTTGCCCGGAGAATGAATCGGCCAGCGTCGCATGAGGATCATAGAGATTTCTGGTGACCAGATGGTCACCAGTCATCTCTATGACCGTTGGAGTCCCCAGAAGTAAACAAAGCCGCAATTGCGGCTGTCAGCATGATATTGGTGATTTTTTTCACCGATCTCATGCTTTCCAGCCTGGAGGAGAGATGTGGGGTCTTATTATCCCTTTCCCCGGTAGCTCACGCTCAGAATGGAACACGCATGTAAGTCCCGCCCACATTTGTAAACGCCGTTCAAACCTCACATGTGAGGTATCGCCGCGTGCGGTAGAGTGCGAGCAACAATTCTAGCACTAGGCCTCCTCTGTAACTCGAAAACAGTAACCTGTAAGAAAAAATAAAGTGTCGCCTATGGAGATTTTTAAGTACTGAAGTTTGGCGCCATTCCATGAGTGTGTGCAATTTTAAAGCGTGACATGTTAGGTATCTATTTACTCGGCATCTTTCACATTATACAAAAAATTTGGGCTAGGGGGGGGCGTGGCCTAACACCGGCGAATATGGCAGCTTAATCTGAGTGCTCCGTCACCTAGAGCTCCACTACAGCCTTCCATTAGCAGGACAATCATTTCTGTGACTCGCCTAGATGACCGGGAGAAGCTCCTTAGGCTCCCGGTCACAGCAAGATCCGGTAACGCAGCTCAGTCGGAACATTCCGGCGATGTTCCAAACACAGATGCAGGGGGACACACAGGCCTCATCTCAAGCCTCCGAGCGGCTTGCGGCAAGCCCCGCCATCATCACAGACTCTCTGGGCGCATCAGCCCCGACAGCAGGTACCTCTGCCCCGCTTACCTCCCCCTTACTGTGCCTCTCTGACCTGCAGCAAGTAGCGCTGGACATAAAGACCTCACTATTTTTGCGGCCATCACGGACCTCCGGACAGACTTTAGAGCTGTGGCAGCGTGGCTAGAACACGTGGATACTGCCACCATGACACATGGTACGGCCATACAGCAGGTTCAGAGGGTACTCAGTGTTCATGCACAGCACCTGATTGAGAAGCATAGGCACATGGAGGACCTGAATAATAGGGGTCGCAGGCGCAACTTGAAGGTGAGAGGTATCCCAGAGGCAGTAGAGGGACCCCAATTACAGCAAATGGTGTGGGTCATCTTTAACACACTGTTGGGGAGGCTGCCCGATGTGCCGGTGGAGATGGAAAGGTGTCATAGAGCCCTTTAGACCGAGGGGTAGAGATACTGTCCCCCCGAGATGCAGTTTGCTGTCTAGTGGATTTCATACAGAAAGAAGAGTATCTATGCCTAGCTCTCAATCATGAACGCTTAGAGCACAATTGTACACGCATACAGATATTCCAAGATTAGTCTACCATTACCCTGCAACATAGGAGGGATCTGCACCCTCTCCTCCAAGTTCTACGTGAAAGTCGCATAGCTTATAGATGGAAATTCCCATTCTGCCTGCAGGCGACTGATGGAAATCGCACAGCGCAGCTAAGAACCCCTGCTGATTTGCCACCCTTCTGCGACACCCTGGGCATCCCACTGACGGAGGTCCCAGATTGGTACAGCGCTTTCTTGCAACCAGACCCCTGGATCCCCACAATGCCCGAGGACACCCCACGTTCACAAAGACACAGACAGAGGAGACGCAGAACGTTGACCAACTCCCCAGTGAGGATCCGCGGGGACATGGAGACGCATGAGAGCCCTTGAGCATCACCAACATCTGTTCGGCGCAAAATGGAATGTGAGCCATGATTTCAAAGGTTAGCTGATTCTTTTTTGAACACCTCTACACTTTTTTCCCATCACCATGGGGGCTTTTGACTGTTTTCTATGTTGGGGAGGACACTGTTACCCACCTAAGCGCTGATAACTGTCTGAATACATCCCCTGGACAACTGAGATCACTGACACACTGTACCCTACTTGTCCTTATAACTCTCACTCCTGTTGGATGAGGTGCTCAGGTAACTCGGACCTCATTTTGTTTTTTCTTCCCTTTTTTTTTTTTTTTTTCTCCTGCTTTTTATTGTTCCTGTGCTCGATACTGTTGCCATGTCGTATCCTGCACCCCTGGCACACAGACTACCTGTCCGGCTTCAGGACATTGCACTTACGTTTTCAGGATGGTGCCTGTGAATCCACAATGGTCAGCATATAAGCTACTTGCATTGCCATCAGCCTGGGAGCTGCGAGTGCTCCTATACCTAGCCCATTAAAAAAGTAGTCGGCCATTGACTGTCAGCTGTGAAGCCTCATGCATAATGTAATTTCTCCTGACGCTGAACCCCCCCCCCTCCCCTATTTTTTTTGTTTTTAAATACCAAAGGTCCCGGCTTAATATCTTCCCGAACGTGTTTGTACTATGGTACTCATTTCAATGTTAATGTTTACAATGTTCCTTAGGTTGTATTTTTACAAATGGAGAAGCTCTCCTCTCCTGCCATAGAGCTGAATGTACTCCTTGGTTAGTGTGGGAGATTCCACCACCTCGGCTTTGTGGCTTATTTGCAGCCTGGGTGCTGGAATCCTGATCTTAGATGATCTGGTCCTTACGCCTATAATGTTAGCCTATGCGCCAGTTGTTTTGCCTTTCTTCACAGGTTTAGTAGCATGATCCTCTTATAGTGTTAGAATGGTCCTTGGAATATCTTACTTCTGCCCTATGTTGACCCTGGCAATGACCATAGACAGGTTTAGACAGTTTTACTATCTAGTTTGGGATGCTCCAAATTGCCTACCCTCGCACTTAATCTAGGATTGTCCCACAGACCTTACCCCATTATTGTTGGAGTCTCTGGGTGGTGGTTATTTTGACTTATTCCCTAGTGTTAGACCGCTTCCTCACCCCAAAGAGGCTGGTTCCCCTTTGACAGTTACCAGCATACCCCCTCTTCATACCCATTACCCCTGTTTCCTCTTGATTCGGTGGGTCGGCAGGCCTAGACCCATCTCCGGTATATCTCACAACTCCCCTGCGTTGTGGCTCTTTGTCACACACAGGTAGAGATTTCTACTCATCTCCTGTAACACCTGCAGTGCTCACATCAGCTTTAGACTTATCTTTCCTCTCTCTCCTTGCTGATATTCTCGAATCCCTTCCCCCCTGTTTTCTTTCCCCCCCCACCTGGGACCCCTCTCCGTCTACGTCTTACATTTGTGATCCAAGCACACGACCGTCAATCCCTAATGTCTTCCACAGTGCAAATGTCAGTTCCTTTATCACTCAAGGTATATTACTTAAACGCTAAGGGCCTCAATGTACCGGAAAAGCGTAGCAGCGTTTTAGCAGAGGCTCACCGCTGTAGAGCAAATGTGGTTTTTCTCCAAGAGACCCACTTTAAAACTGGGTCTATTCCCCGCCTTGCTAACAAACGCTTTCCCGAAGTCTCCATCCTGGTGGCCAAGTCACTCATGTTTCACCAGACAGACCAGTTGCTGGATTCTGAGGGTAGGTATCTTTTTCTAAAGGGCACCTGGAAAGACAAGCCTATAACGCTAGCGAACATATATTGCCCCAACTCCAAGAGGGTGACCTTCCTAAAAGAGACCTTCCTGAAACTAGCTTCCTTTCAATCAGGCCTACTGATACTAGGGGGTGATTTCAATATGGCCCTTGATCCCTTGTTAGATACCTCTACGGGCACCTCCTGCCTCCCATTCTCAGCGTTACGGCAAGTGAAGCTCCAACTAGCCTCTTTTACTCTACACGATACTTGGCGCACTCTTAATCCAAGAGAGAGGGATTATACATTCTTCTCATCGCCCCACAATTGATACACAAGGCTGGATTACCTCTTCATCCACCAATCTGACCTGCAATATCTTGCAGATGCGACCATCGAGAATATGGTCTTTTCCGATCATCACTCGATTACCCTAACTTTGCGATTCCCACAAAAAATTCAGTCCACCAAGACATGGAGACTGGATGCTTCAATTCTTGCTGATCCTGGAGACCAAGCAGACATCCAGCAGGCTCTTACCGAGTATTTCTCCCAGAATGACACACCTGAGGTGTCTCCCATGGTTCAATGGGAGGCGCATAAATGCATTATACGAGGACACCTCCTCGCTATAGCGGCTAGGAAAAAGAAAGCCCATCAAGCGTTGATCATATCTCTCTCCAAGAAAATAGCTAGGCCGGAAGCTCAACACAAGTGCGCCCAGGCTCTCTAAGTAGCTACAGAGCTAGCAGACACGCAAGTTTAGTTGGTGGAGGAACTATTTAGGAAAGCGCGCAAAGGTCTAGTTCTGTTGCATAAACTGTTCTATGAACAGGGCAATAAGTCAGGTAGGCTTCTGGCCAGGCTCGCACAGAAACGCACACAGACCCATACAGTGCACCATGTGACTGACTCGTCGGGAACAGTTTTTTCCAAGAGTGAGGAGATTGCACATCAATTTCTTCGCTTTTATAGCGAACTTTACAATCTTAAGGGATAAAACCAGACTCTGAATCCTACTGCTGCTGAGAACCGCTCACAGATGATAAAGGACTTCCTTACTACTTACAGCCCCACAGCCCTATCAGAGATGGATCGGACCGCGTTGGAAGCCCCTCTGTCCTTGGAGGAGTGGACGGATGCACTAAAAGCCATGAAACCTGGCAAATGTCTGGGACCAGATGGCTTTTCGGTGCAATATTATAAATGCTTCTCAGACCTTCTAGCTGCAGCATACTGCCAGATTTGCTCCAGTGATGAGGAGGGAGGAGATGATGAGGTCACTGACTCCATGTGGGAGCCTGATAGGAGAGAGGAAGAGGAGGAGGAGGCACATTTCCAACAAGGCAGGATGCCCTCCAGGGGCCAGCTTAAGGGCAGCACACCGACTACATCACACCGCAGAGCTCCGCATGTGCAGGGCGCTGCTGTCTCTGCACATTATTCCAAAAGTTCTTTGGTGTGGGCCTTTTTTCAGACGTGTGTAGCAGATCGCACCGTTGCCATGCGCAACATATGTCTCAGGCGTATCTCGCGTGGCCAAAACATCAGCCGCTTGGGCACCACGTGCTTGACCAGACATATGTCTACCTGCCACGCAGTTCGTTGGCAAGCCTACCTAAAAGACCCACACCAAAGTACAAAGCGGACCTCTCCTTGCTCCTCATCAGCTGGGATCTCCAACCCCACTATACCTTCAGTCCTCTCTGAAACCTGCACTGAGAGGAATGAAGGTGTAGAATTAGGTGTGTCACAGCCAAGTACTTGCGGGCAATCTGCTATTGGTACACCAACGTCAGATTGTACCAGGCAAATTTCCCTGCCCCAGCTGCTGCACCGCCAAAAGAAGTTCGCTCCCAGCCATCCACATGCCCAGTGGTTGAATGCTAGCTTGGCTAAATTGCTAGCACTTCAACTGCTGCCTTTTCAGTTGGTAGACTCTTCCCCCTTCCGTGCGTTTGTGGAATGTGCGGTTCCTCAGTGGCAGGCTTCCAAACGCCACTTTTTCTCACGGAAGGCGATTCCGGCTCTCTACCGGCATGTGGAAGGCAATGTCTTGGCATCGCTGGGCAGGGCGGTCAGCGGTAAGGTGCATATTACCCCTGACTCATGGTCCAGCAGGCATCGACAGGGTTGTTACCTATCTTTCACGGCGCATTGGGTGACTCTGCTGGCAGCTGGGAAGGATGCAGGACAAGGTGCAGTAGTGTTTGAGGTTGTTCCGCCACCACACCTCCAAAATGTTACTACTGGTGATTCTGACACACCTCTCTCCTCCATCCCCTCCTCTTCTTCTTCCTCCATGGCCTCTACCTGTGCTTTGTCCTCTGAACCAGCAGTGCTCCGTAGGCATTCAAGGGGCTATGCAAGTACGCAGGCAAAAAGATGCCATGCGGTGCTTGAGCTGGTGTTTTTGGGGGACAGGAGCCACACTGGGGCAGAGAATCTGTCAGCTCTGCAGGGGCAGGCTCAGAGGGGGTTGACACCATGCCAGCTTAAGCCAGGAAAGGTGGTTTGCGACAATGGCACTAACCTCCTCTCCGCCCTCCGACAGGGACAACTGACCCATGTGCCCTGTTTGGCTCACGTCTTTAACTTGGTGTTGCAGCGGTTCTTGGGCAGGTACCCGGCTTACAGGAGGTCCTGAAGCAGGCCAGGAAAGTCTGTGGGCATTTCCACCGGTCATATAATGCCAGTGCTTGGCTGGCTGACCTGCAAAAGGAATCCAACCTGCCGAAGAACCTCCTAATCTGTGACATGCCCAACAGGTTGAACTCTACATTGTAAAAAAACAAAAAACAGGAGGGCGCACCGACCTAGTGTATTACCAGATACCACAAGCTGTGTAGGCTCTGAAGAAAGGGGTGCGCCCCGGAAACGCGTCAGCCGTCCAGCACATTTTGAGGTACCATCTATCTCCCTGGTCATCGAGTTTTAACTTCAGTCGTCCTATGATTCAGGCTGGTCACTAGAAAAAGCTCATTTTAACGCTCTGCTTGTGAGTAGGACCATTGCTGTTTTTATACATTTTAATAAAGATTTTATCTGGTAATACACTAGGTCGGTGCGCCCTCCTGTTTTTTGTTTTTTTACAGTTGTATGAACACCCATCGTTCTGAGGAGGGCTGCAAGATTCCTAAAGTGTTGCCTGTTTACTGAGGAATGATCGACACGCCCCGCATACACCAAGACATCAGAGCGCAGGAGTATTGTTTTGTTGAACTCTACATTGGCCATGCTGCAGCGGCTGCACACGCAGCAGAGGGCCATCAATGAGTATCTGTTGCAATATGGCACCAGGACAGGGTCAGGGGAGCTTGGATATTTTTCCCCACGCCAGTGGGCCATGATCAGGGATGCATGCACTGTCCTGGCACCATTTTAGGAGGCCACGAGGATGGTGAGCAGTGACAGTGCATGCATCAGTGACACTGTCCCTCTTGTCCACCTGTTGGAGCACACGCTGCATGGAATAATGGACAGGGCACTTGAGGAAGAACAGAGGCAGGAAGAGGAGGACTTCCTTACCTCTGATGGCCCCCTTTATCCTGACAGTGTTCCTGCTGGCCCGGCTATCACACAGGAAGAGGAGGAGGAGGAGGAGGAGGAGGAGGAGGATTATTGTGTCAGTGTGGAGGTGTAGCCTAGCACTCAGCATCATCAGCAGTCTTCAAGGGATCAGTTACAGTCCTAAGACACCCATGGACTTGTACGTGGCTGGAAGGAGGTGGATGCGGATCATGTCGTCCTTAGTGACCCAGAGGACTCCGCACGAATGCCTCAGCAAACCTACGCTGCATGGCCTCCCTGATTCTGCAAAGCCTGCGGAAGGATCCTCGTATTCGTGCGATCAAGGAGAGGAATCATTACTGGCTGGCAACCCTCTTTGATCCACGTTACAAGGGTAAGGTTGCGGACCTTATCTTGCCGTTGCAGAGGGAGCAGAGGATGAAGCATCTTTGGGAGGCCTTGCAGAAAGTTCTGTGCAAGATGGCAGCTTAATCTGAGTGCTCCGTCACCTAGAGCTCCACTACAGCCTTCCATTAGCGGGACAATCATTTCTGTGACTCGCCTAGATGACCAGGAGAAGCTTCTCAGGCTCCCGGTCACAGCAAGATCCGGTAACGCAGCTCAGTCGGAACATTCCGGCGATGTTCCAAACACAGATGCAGGGGGACACACAGGCCTCATCTCAAGCCTCCGAGCGGCTTGCAGCAAGCCCCGCCATCATCACAGACTCTCTGGGTGCATCAGCCCCGACATAAGGTACCTCTGCCCCGCTTACCTCCCCCTTACTGTGCCTCTCTGACCTGCAGCAAGTAGCGCTGGACATAAAGACCTCACTATTTTTGCGGCCATCATGGACCTCCGGACAGACTTTAGAGCTGTGGCAGCGCGGCTAGAACACGTGGATACTGCCGCCATGACACATGGTACGGCCATACAGCAGGTTCAGAGGGTACTCAGTGTTCATGCACAGCACCTGATTGAGATGCATAGGCACATGGAGGACCTGGATAATAGGGGTCGCAGGCGTAACTTGAAGGTGAGAGGTATCCCAGAGGCAGTAGAGGGACCCCAATTACAGCAAATGGTGTGGGTCATCTTTAACACACTGTTGGGGAGGCTGCCCAATGCGCCGGTGGAGATGAAAAGGTGTCATAGATCCCTCAGACCGAGGGGTAGAGATACTGACCCCCCGAGATGCAGTATGCTGTCTAGTGGATTCGTTACAGAAAGAAGAGTATCTACGCCTAGCTCTCAATCATGAACGCTTGGAGCACAATGGTACACGCATACAGATATTCCAAGATTAGTCTACCATTACCCTGCAACATAGGAGGGATCTGCACCCTCTCCTGCAAGTTCTACGTGAAAGTCGCATAGCTTATAGATGGAAATTCCCATTCTGCCTGCAGGCAACCGCTGGAAATTGCACAGCGCAGCTGAGAACCCCGGTTGATTTGCGACCCTTCTGCGACACCCTGGGCATCCCACTGACGGAGGTCCCAGATTGGTACAGCGCTTTCTTGCAACCAGACCCCTGGATCCCCACAATGCCCGAGGACACCCCACGTTCACAAAGACACAGACAGAGGAGACGCAGAACGTCAACCAACTCCCCAGTGAGGATCCGTGGGGACATGGAGATGGGTGAGAGCCCTTGAGCATCACCAACATCTGTCCGGCGCAAAATGGAACGTGAGCCATGATTTCAAAGGTTAGCTGATTCTTTTTTGAACACCCTTTTTTCCCATCACCATGGGGCCTTTTGACTGTTTTCTATGTTGAGGAGGACACTGTTACCCACCTAAGCGCTGATAACTGTCTGAATACATCCCCTGGACAACTGAGATCACTGACACACTGTACCCTACTTGTCCTTATAACTCTCACTCCTATTGGATGAGGTGCTCAGGTAACTCGGACCTCATTTTGTTTTTTCTTCCCTTTTTTTTCTTTTTCTTCTGCTTTTTATTGTTCCTGTGCTCGATACTGTTGCCATGTCGTATCCTGCACCCCTGGCACACAGACTACCTGTCCGGCTTCAGGACATTGCACTTACGTTTTCAGGACGGTGCCTGTGAATCCACAATGGTCAGCATATAAGCTACTTGCATTGCCATCAGCCTGGGAGCTGCGAGTGCTCCTATACCTAGCCCATTAAAAAAGTAGTCGGCCATTGACTGTCAGCTGTGAAGCCTCATGCATAATGTAATTTCTCCTGACGCTGAACCCCCCCTATTTTTTTTTCTTTTTAAATACCAAAGGTCCCGGCTTAATATCTTCCCGAACGTGTTTGTACTATGGTACTCATTTCAATGTTAATGTTCACAATGTTCCTTAGGTTGCATTTTTACAAATGGAGAAGCTCTCCTCTCCTGCCTTTGAGCTGAGCATACTCCTTGGTTAGTGTGGGAGATTCCACCACCTCGGGTTTGTGGCTTATTCGCAGCCTGGGTGCTGGAATCCTGATCTTAGATGATCTGGTCCTTTCTTCACAGGTTTAGTACCATGATCCTCTTATAGTGTTAGAATGGTCCTTAGAATATCTTACTTCTGCCCTATGTTGACCCTGGCAATGACCATAGACAGGTTTAGACAGTTTTACTATCTAGTTTGGGATGCTCCAAATTGCCTCCCCTCGCACTTAATCTAGGATTGTCCCACAGACCTTACCCCATTATTGTTGGAGTCTCTGGGTGGTGGTTATTTTGACTAATTCCCTAGTGTTAGACCGCTTCCTCACCCCAAAGAGGCTGGTTCCCCTTTTACAGTTACCAGCATACCCCCCTCTTCATACCCATTACCCCTGATTCCTCTTGATTCGGTGGGTCGGCAGGCCTAGACCCATCTCCGGTATATCTCACAACTCCCCTGCGTTGTGGCTCTTTGTCACACACAGGTAGAGATTTCTACTCATCTCCTGTAACACCTGCAGTACTCACATCAGCTTTGGACTTATCTTTCCTCTCTCTCCTTGCTGATATTCTCGAATCCCTTCCCCCTTCCCCCCTATTTTCTTCCCCCCCACCTGGGACCCCTCTCCGTCTACGTCTTACATTTGTGATCCAAGCACACGACCGTCAATCCCTCATGTCTTTCACAGTGCAAATGTCAGTACCTTTATCACTCAAGGTATATTCCTTAAACGCTAAGGGCCTCAATGTACCGGAAAAGCGTAGCAGCGTTTTAGCAGAGGCTCACCGCTGTAGAGCAAATGTGTTTTTTCTCCAAGAGACCCACTTTAAAACTGGGTCTATTCCCCGCCTTGCTAACAAACGCTTTCCCGAAGTCTCCATCCTGGTGGCCAAGTCGCTCATGTTTCACCAGACAGACCAGTTGCTGAATTCTGAGGGTAGGTATCTTTTTCTAAAGGGCACCTGGAAAGACAAGCCTATAACGCTAGCGAACATATATTGCCCCAACTCCAAGAGGATGACCTTCCTAAAAGAGACCTTCCTGAAACTAGCTTCCTTTCAATCAGGCCTACTGATACTAGGGGGTGATTTCAATATGGCCCTTGATCCCTTGTTAGATACCTCTACGGGCACCTCCTGCCTCCCGTTCTCAGCGTTACAGCAAGTGAAGCTCCAACTAGCCTCTTTTACTCTACACGATACCTGGCGCACTCTTAACCCAAGAGAGAGGGATTATACATTCTTCTCGTCGCCCCACAATCGATACACAAGGCTGGATTAACTCTTCATCCACCAATCTGACCTGCAATATCTTGCAGATGCGACCATCGAGAATATGGTCTTTTCCGATCATCACTCGATTACCCTAACTTTGTGATTCCCACAAAAAATTCAGTCCACCAAGACATGGAGACTGGATGCTTCCATTCTTGCTGATCCTGGAGACCAAGCAGACATCCAGCAGGCTCTTACCGAGTATTTCTCCCAGAATGACACACCTGGGGTGTCTCCCATGGTTCAATGGGAGGCGCATAAATGCATTATACGAGGACACCTCCTCGCTATAGCGGCTAGGAAAAAGAAAGCCCATCAAGCGTTGATCACATCTCTCCAAGAAAATAGCTAGGCTGGAAGCTCAACACAAGTGCGCCCAGGATCTCCAAGTAGCTACAGAGCTAGCAGACATGCAAGTTTAGTTGGTGGAGGAACTATTTAGGAAAGCGCGCAAAGGTCTAGTTCTGTCGCATAAACTGTTCTATGAACAGGGCAATAAGCCAGGTAGGCTTCTGGCCAGGCTCGCACAGAAATGCACACAGACCCATACAGTGCACCATGTGACCGACTCGTCTCTTTTTTCCAAGAGTGAGGAGATTGCACATCAATTTCTTCGCTTTTATAGCGAACTTTACAATCTTAAGGGATCAAATCAGACTCTGAATCCTACTGCTGCTGAGAACCGCTCACAGATGATAAAGGACTTCCTTACTACTTACAGACCCACAGCCCTATCAGAGACGGATCGGACCGCGTTGGAAGCCCCTCTGTCCTTGGAGGAGTGGACGGATGCAATAAAAGCCATGAAACCTGGCAAATGTCTGGGACCAGATGGCTTTTCGGTGCAATATTATAAATGCTTCTCAGACCTTCTAGCTGCAGCATACAGCCAGATTTGCTCCAGTGATGAGGAGGGAGGAGATGATGAGGTCACTGACTCCATGTGGGTGCCTGATAGGAGAGAGGAAGAGGAGGAGGAGGCACATTTCCAATGAGGCAGGATGCCCTCCAGGGGCCAGCTTAAGGGCAGCACACCGACTACATCACACCCCAGAGCTCAGCATGTGCAGGGCGCTGCTGTCTCTGCGCATTATTCCAAAAGTTCTTTGGTGTGGGTCTTTTTTCAGACGTGTGCAGCAGATCGCACTGTTGCCATTCGCAACATATGTCTCAGGCGTATCTCGCGTGGCCAAAACATCAGCCGCTTGTGCACCACGTGCTTGACCAGACATATGTCTACCTGCCATGCAGTTCGTTGGCAAGCCTACCTAAAAGACCCACACCAAAGAACAAAGCGGACCTCTCCTTGCTCCTCATCAGCTGGGATCTCCAACCCCACTATACCTTCAGTCCTCTCTGAAACCTGCACTGAGAGGAATGAAGGTGTAGAATTAGGTGTGTCACAGCCAAGTACTTGCGGGCAATCTGCTATTGGTACACCAATGTCAGATTGTACCAGGCAAATTTCCCTGCCCCAGCTGCTGCACCGCCGAAAGAAGTTCGCTCCCAGCCATCCACATGCCCAATGGTTGAATGCTAGCTTGGCTAAATTGCTAGCACTTCAACTGCTGCCTTTTCAGTTGGTAGACTCTTCCCCCTTCCGTGAGTTTGTGGAATGTGCGGTTCCTCAGTGGCAGGTTTCCAAACGCCAATTTTCCTCACGGAAGGCGATTCCGGCTCTCTACCGGCATGTGGAAGGCAATGTCTTGGCCTCGCTGGACAGGGCGGTCAGCGGTAAGGTGCATATTACCGCTGACTCATGGTCCAGGGATGTTACCTATCTTTCACGGCTCATTGGGTGACTCTGCTGGCAGCTGGGAAGGATGCAGGACAAGGTGCAGTAGTGTTGGAGGTTGTTCCGCCACCACACCTCCAAAATGTTACTACTGGTGATTCTGACACACCTCTCTCCTCCATCCCCTCCTCTTCTTCTTCCTCCATGGCCTCTACCTGTGCTTTGTCCTCTGAACCAGCAGTGCTCCATAGGCATTCAAGGAGCTACGCAAGTACGCAGGCAAAAAGATGCCATGCTGTGCTTGAGCTGGTGTGTTTGGGGGACAGGAGCCACACTGGGGCAGAGATTATGTCAGCTCTGCAGGGGCAGGCTCAGAGGTGGTTGACACCATGCCAGCTTAAGCCAGGAAAGGTGGTTTGCGACAATGGCACTAACCTCCTCTCCACCCTCCGACAGGGACAACTGACCCATGTGCCCTGTTTGGCTCACATCCTTAACTTGGTGTTGCAGCGGTTCTTGGGCAGGTACCTGGGCTTACAGGAGGTCCTGAAGCAGGCCAGGAAACTCTGTGGGCATTTCCACCAGTCATATAATGCCAGTGCTCGGCTGGCTGACCTGCAAAAGGAATCCAACCTGCCGAAGAACCGCCTAATCTGTGACAAGCCCAACAGGTTGAACTCTACGTTGGCCATACTGCAGCGGCTGCACATGCAGCAGAGGGCCATCAATAAGTATCTGTTGCAATATGGCACCAGGACAGGGTCAGGGGAGCTTGGATTTTTTTCCCCACGCCAGTGGGCCATGATCAGGGATGCATGCACTGTCCTGCCACCGTTTGAGGAGGCAACGAGGATGGTGAGCAGTGACAGTGCATGCATCAGTGACACTGTCCCTCTTGTCCACCTGTTGGAGCACACGCTGCATGGAATAATGGACAGGGCACTTGAGGCAGAACAGAGGCAGGAAGAGGAGGACTTCCTTACCTCTGAAGGCCCCCTTTATCCAGACAGTGTTCCTGCTGGCCCGGCTATCACACAGGAAGAGGAGGAGGAGGAGGAGGATTATTGTGTCAGCATGGAGGTGTAGCCTAGCACTCAGCATCATCAGCAGTCTTCAAGGGATCAGTTACAGTCCCAAGACACCCATGGACTTGTACGTGGCTGGGAGGAGGTGGATGCGGATCATGTCGTCCTTAGTGACCCAGAGGACTCCTCACGAATGCCTCAGCAAACCTACGCTGCATGGCCTCCCTGATCCTGCAAAGCCTGCGGAAGGATTCTCGTATTCGTGCAATCAAGGAGAGGAATCATTACTGGCTGGCAACCCTCTTTGATCCACGTTACAAGGGTAAGGTTGCAGACCTTATCTTGCCGTCGCAGAGGGAGCAGAGGATTAAGCATCTTCGGAAGGCCTTGCAGAAAGGTCTGTGCAACGCGTTCCCAGAAACTGGGAGGTTACAAATTCCTGGTCCTGGACAATGTGTTGCTGAGGCTTCGGTCAGTTAAAGAAGGAGCGGTGGTAAAGGTGGCCATCTGACCGATGCGTTCAGAATTTTTTTTAGTACGCATCCCCAAAGTATGATCGGTTCCAGCAACCATCGCCAGTGTCTGGTTTACATGGTGCAGGAATACCTAGGGGCAAGATCAGACTTGGACACCTTTCCCACCGAAAATCTTCTGGGTTACTGGGTCTTGAGGATGGATCACTGGCCAGAGCTTGCACAGTATGCAATTGAGGTACTGGCCTGTCCTGCATCCAGCGTTCTTTTGGAACGCACATTCAGTGCTGCTAGAGCCTTTGATACCGATCACAGGGTGCGCCAGTCCACCGACTCGGTCGATCGACTGACCTTCATAAAAATTAATCAGTCTTGGATAACCACCAGCTACCAAGCACCTGATGCTGATGTAACCGAATATTTTTTTGGGAAATGTCAGATCCCTTCAAGACTGCCTATGCTGATGCTGAGTGACTATCCTGTTATGCTGAGTGACTATCCTCTTCCTCCTCAATGATCATGCTGATAGCTTGTAAGAACATTTTTGGTTCAGGGCACCGCCACCAGTGGCTAAGGCCCAATTTTTTAGCCCCTGTTTAACAGGGGTGTGTAAATACAATTTTTGATGCAATACTTTGCAGCAGGGTTCATTGCTGCGCTCCTAATAGAGTATCTGTGAGGGGTTGCAGTGTTGTGGCACCAGCACCAGTGCCTAAGGCCCAATTTTTCAGCCCCTGTTTAACAGGGGCGTGTAAATATAATTTTTAAAGCAATACTTTGCAGCAGGGCTCATTGCTGCGCTCCAAGTACAGTATCTGTAAGGGGTTGCAGTGTTGTGGCACCAGTGCCTAAGGCCCAATTTTTATGCCCCTGTTCAACAGGGGCATGTAATTACAATTCTTGATCGAATAATTCACAGTAGGGCCCATTCCTGCGCCCACCAAGAATAACTGTGAGGGCTTACAGTGTTGTGGCAACACCACCACCACTTCCACCACCACTAAAGGCCCAATTTTTCTGCCCCTGTTCAACAGGGGCATGTAATTACAATTCTTGGTCTAATATTTCACAGCTGGGACCATTCCTGCGCCCACCAAGAGTAACTGTGAGGACTTACAGTGTTGTGGCACCAGCACCACCACCAAAGGCCCAGTTGTTCCTACCACTGTTCAACAATGGCATGTAATTACAATTCTTGATATAATAGTTCACAGCAGGGCATTCCAGCGCCCACCAAGAGTAACTGTGAGGGCTTACAGTGTTGTGGCAACACCAACACCTAAGGGCCAAATTTCTGCAGAGTATATACGGCAGGCCCCTACTTTCAAACATCCAACTTACAAACGACTCCTACTTGCAAACGGAAGGAGACAACAGGAAGTGAGAGGAAATCTACCCCTAGGAAGGGAAATTCTCTCCTGTAAGAGTTAATATGGGAAAAAGGTGTCTCTTCTCCACTGATGCTTTATCACCAATCCTTGTTTCAATAAAAAAACAAAATTTTCAAAAAACATTTGTCATTGGGATGGAAAGTGAGGTGAAATGTTCTGAACAGGTGTACACTGCACAGACAGCAAAACAAATGTTACAGGGGTGATAACCCTTCCCTATGTTTTCCAAAAAGCTTAAAAATAGATTTTTGGGCTGGAGCTACACTTAAACAATGTACCTGTTCCAAATTACAAACAGATTCTACTTAAGAACAAACCTACAGTCCCTGTCTTGTTTGCACCGCCTGTATTCTGCTGTTCAGAGTATATAGGGCCTTTTTTTAATTTGGGTGCGGGGTTCCCCTTAATATCCATACAAGACCCAAAGGGGCTGGTAGTGGGGGGGGGGGTACCCATGCCATTTTTCTCAATGATTATCATCCATATTGCTTGGACCAAACATTACATTAAAGCGGCAAGCAGTTTTAAATGACTTTTTTTCCTTTAGAAATGTAATTTTGTGCTGGGACAGTTCTAAACACAGGAAACACGTGCCACTTCACATGCATACTTTAGACACCCCCCAGGTATGATATTTAAAGAAATATTTCACTTTTTTCCACTTTAAGCATCTTTAAAATCACTGCTTCCGAAAAAATGGCCGTTTAAAAAAAAAAATGCATTGATACATGTCCCCTGGGGCAGGACTCGGGTCCCCAAACCCTTTTTAGGACAATAACTTACATATTAGCCTTTATAATTAGCACTTTTGATTTTGAATGTTCGAGTCCATTGTATTTAACCACTTCTCCACCAAGGACGTCATATGACGTCCTTGACTTTGAGGGGGGATATCTGCTTGATCGTTCTTATAGGCGGCGGGAGGGGACATCCCCCCTTCCGCCGCCATCCGGTGGTTCTCCGAGCTCTCCCGTGCCATCGGGGGCCCGGAGAATGAATCGTCCGGCGTCGCATGAGGATCATAGAGATTTCCGGTGACCAGATGGTCACCAGTCATCTCTATGACCGTTGGAGTCCCGGGTGCGACGTTGTGACGTCACGCCCAGTACCCGGAAGTAAACAAAGCCGCAATTGCGGCTGTCAGCATGATATTGGTGATTTTTTTTTCACCGATCTCATGCTTTCCAGCCTGGAGGAGAGATGTGGGGTCTTATTGACCCCACATCTCTCCATAAAGAGGACCTGTCACAATGATTCCTATTACAAGGGATGTTTACATTCCTTGTAATAGGAATAAAAGTGATCAAAAAAAAGAAAATGTAAAAAAAAGTGTCAAAATAAATAAAATTCGGTAAAATAAAAAAAAAAATGTAAAAAGCCCCTTTCCCCGGTAGCTCGCGCTCAGAATGGAACATGCATGTAAGTCCTGCCCACATTTGTAAACGCCGTTCAAACCTCACATGTGAGGTATCGCCGCGTGCGGTAGAGTGCGCGCAACAATTCTAGCACTAGGCCTCCTCTGTAACTCGAAAACAGTAACCTGTAAAAAAAATTAGGCGTCGCCTATGGAGATTTTTAAGTACCGAAGTTTGGCGCTATTCCATGAGTGTGTGCAATTTTAAAGCGTGACATGTTAGGTATCTATTTACTCTGCATCTTTTACATTATACAAAAAAATTGGGCTGGGGGGGCGTGGCCTAACACCGGCGAAGATGGCAGCTTAACCTGAGTGCTCCGTCACCTAGAGCTCCACTACAGCCTTCCATTAGCGGGACAATCATTTCTGTGACTCGCCTAGATGACCGGGAGAAGCTCTTCAGGCTCCCGGTCACAGCAAGATTCGGTAACGCAGCTCAGTCGGAACATTCCGGCGATGTTCCAAACACAGATGCAGGGGGACACACAGGCCTCATCTCAAGCCTCCGAGCGGCTTGCGGCAAGCCCCATCATCATCACAGACTCTCTGGGCGCATCAGCCCCGACAGCAGGTACCTCTGCCCCGTTTACCTCCCCCTTACTGTGCCTCTCTGACCTGCAGCAAGTAGCGCTGGACATAAAGACCTCACTATTTTTGCGGCCATCACGGACCTCCGAAACAGACTTTAGAGCTGTGGCAGCGCGGCTAGAACACGTGGATACTGCCGCCATGACACATGGTACGGCCATACAGCAGGTTCAGAGGGTACTCAGTGTTCATGCACAGCACCTGATTGAGATGCATAGGCACATGGAGGACCTGGATAATAGGGGTCGCAGGCGCAACTTGAAGGTGAGAGGTATCCCAGAGGCAGTAGAGGGACCCCATTTACAGCAAATGGTGTGGGTCATCTTTAACACACTGTTGGAGAGGCTGCCCGATGCGCCGGTGGAGATGGAAAGGTGTCATAGAGCCCTCAGACCGAGGGGTAGAGATACTGACCCCCCGAGATGCAGTATGCTGTCTAGTGGATTTCATACAGAAAGAAGAGTATCTACGCCTAGCTCTCAATCATGAACGCTTGGAGCAAAATGGTACACGCATACAGATACTCCAAGATTAGTCTACCATTACCCTGCAACATAGGAGGGATCTGCACCCTCTCCTGCAAGTTCTACGTGAAAGTCGCATAGCGCAGCTGAGAACCCTGGCTGATTTGCGACCCTTCTGCGACACCCTGGGCATCTGTCAGGAAAGGTTCCATCCGCTGGTGGCATTTAATATTTATCTTGCAGTACTGTGGTCCACCAGCAGGTGTCTCCTGGCAGTTTGTAACTGTCAGGAGAATCTTTCCCTGCTGGTGTTGTATTATCTTTTGGACGCAGTACTGGTTTCCACCAGCGGATGGATCCTGGCAGTGTGGAGCAGACTGCCCTCCCTCCGATCAGGTGTGACCTGAAGCTAATCAGGCATTCCTATAAATACCCGGCAGGTGTATACACACACTGCCCTAGTATCGTCCTCATGCCCTGACCTGTAGCCTGTCTGCTTGAACCTTGATCCCTGTATCCTGATCCCTGTATCCTGATCCCTGTATCCTGATCCCTGTAACCTGAACCTGTAACCTGAACCTGTAACCTGATCCTGAACCTGTTGTGTCCGTCCTAATCCCTGATCCCTGCTCTGCAGCCTGGTTGCCCCCTGCTTGATCCTGTCTCCCTGTCCTGATCCATCCTTACCCCATCTGCTGATCCCCCTGTGTATGACCTCGGCCTGGCCCTGTTTATGATTCTGGTTCCCCCATTACTTGTACATATTTGTCTGTTACTGTTATTAATTGTGGGTTCTGTTTGGTATTGGTTGTTGTGCACTGTGTGGTATTGGAGGTGGTTATATATATATATATATATATATATATATTATTTCACTTATCTTTAACCACTTAACGACCGCCCACCGCCGATTTACGTAGGCAGAATGGCACGGACAGGCAGAATCACGTAGATCTACGTGATCGCCTTTGTGCAGTTGGGGGGTCCATCCGGACCCCCCTTCACTGCAGTGAGCGGCCGTTAAGTGTTCGGGAGTGATCAGGCATGAAGGGGCGGCCGCTCGATTCCGCCCCCCCCTCGCGATCGCTCCCGGCCAATGAAATTGCTTCCTCCGCCATGTGATGTAAACACAGGCTGGAGGAAGTGATGTCATCTCCCTCGCCGCGGTCTTTTCGTTCCCGGCGCTGAGGAGTGAAGACAGAGGTTAGTGCTCTAACAGTCCACTGACACGTAGGTACACATAGGCACACAAATCACCCCCCAGTCACCCCCAGATCACCCCCCAGGTCACCCCAAAGCCCCCAATCACAGTGTCACTGATTGCAGTGATCATTTATTTTACTGATCACTGCATTTAGTGTCATCTGTGATTGTAAAAAATTGCAGGGCAGTTAGGATTAGGCCCCTTTAGGTCCAGGGTAGCCCCCTAACCCCCCCCTAATAAAGGTTTAACCCCTTGATCACCCCCCAGGTAACCCTTTCACCCCCTAACTTCAGCGTCACTAAGCGATTGTTTTTCCGATCGCTGTATTCGTGTCGCTGGTGTTTTAGATAGGCAGTTATTTTTTTTTTAGGTTCGCCGCAGGTTTTTATTGGTGTCAGGTACCCCCATATATTATTTTAACCCCCTGATTGCCCCTAGAGTTAACCCTTTCACCAGTGATCGCCGTATAAGCGTCACTGGTGTCACTGGTTAGCCAGTAAGTTATTTAGTTATTTAGGTTACCCGTCAGGTTTTTATATAGTGTCAGGTACCCCCATATTTAACCTAATAAAGGTTTTAACCCCCTGATTGCCCCTAGTTAACCCTTTCACCAGTGATCACCATATAAAGGTTACGGGTGACGCTGGTTGATTAGTTTGCTTTTTATAGCATCAGGGCACCCGCCGTATATAACCCAATAAAGGTTTAACCCCCCTGATCGCCCGGCGGGTGAGATCAATTAGGTTTTAGCGCCAGAGAGGGTCTGCGTCGCCCCAGGCAGTGTTAGGTTAGTGCCAGTAACGCTAACACCCACGCGCAAAGCATACACCCCCCTTAGTGGTATAGTATCTGATCAGATCTATACTAGCATCCCCAGCGGTTTAGGGTTCCCAAAAACGCAGTGTTAGCGGGATCAGCCCAGATACCTGCTAGCGCCTGCGTTTAGCCCCTCCGTCCAGCCCAGCCCAGCCCAGCCCACCCAAGTGCAGTATCGATCGATCACTGTCACTTACCAAACACAACACACATAACTGCAGCGTTCGCAGAGACAGGCCTGATCCCTGCGATCACTAACAGATTTTTTGTAGCGTTTGATATATTTGCTGACGACAGTCAGGTGCTTTTTTTCCTGTGAATCTTACTAGTGTACCCCTAAATTTAGAGCCCAAAATGGCAAGACGAAGGTACACTAGTAAAGAGGCCTACGAGATTCTGAGCATGACAGATAGTGAAGAGGAGGTCACGTATCTGTCAGATTCAGGCTCAGAATATCTTCCCGTAGAAGACAGTGACGTCAGCGGCCCCACGTCAGATAGCTCTGACAACGAAGTTGAGGTCCCTGCTAAGGTCAGGCGTACCCGATCCCGATCTTCTGAGGTTGTTGAGGAGCAAGAACCGCAGGTCTCTCGTATCATGGAGCAGAGTAGTACTAGCGCCGCTATTCCTTCTGGTGAACTGGCAAGCACCAGCGGCCTAGTACAGCCTGGACGTACATCCAGCACTGCAGTAACATATGGTGACGTGGCGAGTCCCATAAGTGCAGTTCAAGCTGGCGAGGTGGCAAGCACAAGTAGTGTCCCGCTGCCACCAAGAAGACAAAGGCAGGCCCGTCGTGCCCATACTGCCCTTCCTGCAGAATTCGCCTATCCTGATTGGGTCCCCACCACTTCTGCAGAACCCGTACTTCCCCCATTCACTGCCCAACCCGGTATTCAGGTGGAAACAGCTGATTTTATTCCAATTGATTTTTATTCGCTGTTTTTCACGGAAGATCTCTATAGATCTATTGTGGACCAGAGTAATTTATATGCTGGTCAATTTATCGCCGCTAACCCCCAGTTGCCTAAAATTGCCAGAAATTGGAAACCAATTACGGTTTCCGAATTTAAGACCTTTCTGGGCCTTTCCCTCAACATGGGCACACATAAATTTCCGTCATTGCGTGCTTATTGGTCCACGCACCCAATTGACCACATGCCCGTGTTCTCTGCCTCCATGTCCAGGGCACGATACGAGCAGATTTTGCGGTTCATGCACTTCAACGACAATGAACTTTGTCGTCCACGTGGGGACCCTGAATACGACCGGCTCTATAAAATTCGGCCCCTCATAAACCACTTCAATGAACGTTTTGCAGCCTTGTTTACTCCCGATCAAGTTGTCTGCGTTGATGAGTCCCTGATTAAATTTTCTGGCCGCTTGTCTTTCAAGCAGTACCTTCCCAGCAAGCGTGCCAGATACGGGGTCAAGCTCTACAAGTTCTGTGACAGGGCAACAGGCTATGTAGTGAACTTTACGGTTTATGAGGGAAAAGACAGTCAGATTGAGTCGGTCAACTGCCCGGATTACATAGGGAGCGCTGGCAAGATAGTGTGGAACTTGGTGTCACCCTTATTCGGAAAGGGGTACCACTTGTATGTGGACAATTATTACACAAGCGTGCCACTGTTTAGTCACTTGTTTGATCATAAGATTGGAGCATGTGGCACCGTGCGACCTAATCGCCGGGGCTTTCCCCAGCGGCTTGTAGATGCCCGTCTTAGGCTAGGGGAGAGAGCCTGCTTGAAGTGTAATAACTTGCTCGCTATGAAGTGGAGGGACAATAAGAATGTTTTCCTTCTTACCTCCCTTCATGCAGACACGACAGTCCAAATTCGTACGGCGACTGGTGTTGTGGAGAAACCCCTCTGTGCCCACGAATATAACCAAAATATGGGAGGGGTGGACCTCAACGACCAGTTGATGGCGCCGTATCTAATTGACCGTAAGGCGAGACGCTGGTACAAAAAAGTGTCTCTATCATTATTCCAATTGGCTTTGCTGAACGCTCATGTGCTATACAGAGCTTCAGGCGGGACGTTATCTCTTCTAAAATTCCAGAATGAGATAGTCACAGAACTCCTGTATCCAGGCGGTTCTGCACCTCACCATCCCCAACCAAATGCAGTAAGCCGGCTGCATGAGAGGCATTATTCGTATGTCCTCCCGAGTACCCCTACCCAAAGCCACCCCCAAAAAAGATGTCGTGTCTTTAGCAAGCGCGGATTTAGGCGTGACACCCGTAGTTTTTGTCCACTCTGTCCTGACAAGCCTGGTCTTTGCCAAGGTGAATGTTTTGAACGCTACCACTCAAAAGTGAAGTTTTAGCGTAGGGTACAGCATTTCACAGACAAGGACACACTTACACAGGGTCTCCCAAGATGCCATTACATTTTGAGAGACCCGAACCATTACAGTTGTAAAGTTACAAAAAAAAGTGTAAAAAAGAAAAAAAAACGTAAAAAAACAAAACACAAAAAAAATATAAAATAAAAAAAACAAAAATAGTTGTCGTTTTATTGTTCTCTCTCTCTCTATTTTCTCTCTATTGTTCTGCTCTTTTTTACTGTATTCTATTCTGCAATGTTTTATCATGCTTGCTTTTCAGGTATGTAATTTTTTGTTTTCAGGTGCGCCATTCAACTGCAGCGCGGAATTATTTATCTTGACAGCAACAGCGTTTGCTCCCACGATACATAAAGCCGTGACTCCAGTGCTGTAGGAGGTGATTTCACCACCACAGTTAAAAAAAAGAGCATATATGCCGAAGCATGGGGGCAGCAGGGGCGGAGGAGCGATTTTGCTCCTAATGCCGCGTACATACGGTCGAAATTCCGACCGTGTGTACGCGGCATAACTTTTTTGCGGGAGGATGCCCCCATGCTTCGGCATATATATATTTTAGGCACAGGTTGCGTTAAAACATTTTTTTATTTTTTACTAGGTTTTGTTTTGGTATTTGCTTTGCAGGTATGGCATGGTAAGGTCTTACTGTTGTACTGTAATGTTACTTTGTTTTAATGTTAACCACCATTTGCTTAGCAGGTACGCCATTCAGTTGCAGCGCGGATCTATTTATCTTGACAGCAACAGCGTTTGCTCCCACGATACATAAAGCCGTGACTCCAACGCTGTAGGAGGTGATTTCACCACAACAGTTAAAAAAAAGAGCATATATGCCGAAGCATGGGGGCAGCATGGGCGGAGGAGCGATTTTGCTCCTAATGCCGCGTACATACGGTCGAAATTCCGACGGAGGCCTGCCCGTGGAAAATTCCGACCGCGTGTACGCGGCATAACTTTTTTGCGGGAGGATGCCCCCATGCTTCGGCATATATATATTTTAGGCACAGGTTGCGTTAAAACATTTTTTTATTTTTTACTAGGTTTTGTTTTGGTATTTGCTTTGCAGGTATGGCATGGTAAGGTCTTACTGTTGTACTGTAATGTTACTTTGTTTTAATGTTAACCACCATTTGCTTCGCAGGTACGCCATTCAGTTGCAGCGCGGATCTATTTATCTTGACAGCAACAGCGTTTGCTCCCACGATACATAAAGCCGTGACTCCAACGCTGTAGGAGGTGATTTCACCACCACAGTTAAAAAAAAGAGCATATATGCCGAAGCATGGGGCAGCAGGGGCGGAGGAGCGATTTTGCTCCTAATGCCGCGTATATACGGTCGAAATTCCAACGGAGGCTTATCCGTGGAAAAGTCCGACTGTGTGTACGCGGCATAAACTTTTATGCCGCGTACATACGGTCGAAATTCCGACGAAGGCTTGACCGTGTGTACGCGGCATAACTTTTTTGCGGGAGGATGCCCCCATGCTTCGGCATATATGCCCATCATTAGAAGTGGGTGGATGAAGGGAGGTATTCTAATGGTGGGCATACCCACCAATCAATCTCTTTTTTTCGTTCAGCCAATAGGCTGTATGAAAAAAAAGATTACAATACATGTCCAACAAGGACCAGCAACGTACTGGTATGTTGCTGGACTTTGAATGTTTATACCAGAATGATGCCTGCGGGTTTAGGTATCATCTTGGTATCATTCTTTTCAGCCAGCAGCCAGCTTTCATGTAAAAGCAATTCTAGCAGATAATTAGCCTCTAGACTGCTTTTACAAGCAGTGGGAGGGAATGTCCCCCCCCCGGTATAAAAAGCGCCATTGGGAAATTGGGAAAGCATTTTATCACACCGATCTTGGTGTGGTCAGATGCTTTGAGGGCAGAGGAAAGATCTAGGGTCTAACCCCCCAATTTTTTTCAAAAAAAGAGTACCTGTCACTACCTATTGCTATCATAGGGGATATTTACATTCCCTGAGATAACGATAAAAATGGTAAAAAAATAAAATATGGAAGGCACAGTTTAAAAATAAAATAAAAAAGCCAAATAAATAATAAAAAAAAAAAAAAAAAAAAAAAGCACCGCTGTCCCCCCTGCTATTGCGCAAAGGCGAACGCAAGCGTCGGTCTAGCGTCATATGTAAACAGCAATTGCATCATGCATGTGAGGTATCACCGCGAAGGTCAGATCGAGGGCAGTCATTTTAGCAGTAGACCTCCTCTGTAAATCTAACGTGGTAACCTGTAAAGGCTTTTAAATGCTTTTAAAAATGAATGTAGTTTGTCGCCGCTGCGCGTTTGTGCGCAATTTTAAAGCATGTCGTGTTTGGTATCCATGTACTCGGCCTATGATCATCTTTTTTATTTCATCAAACATTTGGGCAATATAGTGTTTTTTAGTGCATTAAAAATAAAAAAAGTGTGTTTTTCCCCCAAAAAATGCGTTTGAAAAAACGCTGCGCAAATACTGTGTGGAAAAAAAAATGCAACACCCACTATTTTAATCTGTAGGGCCTTTGCTTTAAAAAAATATATAATGTTTGGGGGTTCAACATAATTTTCTTGCAAAAAAAAATATTTTTCATGTAAACAAAAAGTGTCAGAAAGGGCTTTGTCTTCAAGTGGTTAGAAGAGTGGATGATGTGTGACATAAGTTTCCTAATGTTGTGCATAAAATGCCAGGACAGTTCAAAACCCCCCCAAATGACCCCATTTTGTAAAGTAGACAACTCAAGCTATTTGCTGAGAGGCATGTTGAGCCCATTGAATATTTTTTTTTTTGTCCCAAGTGATTGAATAATGACCAAAAAAAAAAAATGTACAAAAAGTTGTCACTAAATTATATATTGCTCAAACATGCCATGGGCATATGTGGAATTACACCCCAAAATACATTCTGTTGCTTCTCCTGAGTACGGGGATACCACATGTGTGGGACTTTTTGGGAGCCTAGTCGCGTACGGGACCCCAAAAACCAAGCACCGCCTTCAGGATTTCTATGGGTGTAAATTTTTGATTTCACTCCTCACTGCCTATCACAGTTTCGGAGGCCATGGAATGCCCAGATGGCACAAAACCCCCCCAAATGACCCCATTTTGGAAAGTAGACACCCCAAGCTATTTGCTGAGAGGTATGTTGAGTATTTTGCAGATCTCGCTTTTTGTCACAAAGTTTTGAAAATGTAAAAAAAGAAAAAAAAAAGAAAAAAAAATGTCTTTCTTAATTTTCAAAAACAAATGAGAGCTGTAAAATACTCACCATGCCTCTCAGCAAATAGCTTGGGGTGTCTACTTTCCAAAATGGGGTCATTTGTGGGGGTTTTGGGCTATTTTGACATTTTATGGCCTTCAAAACTGTGATAGGTAGTGAGGAGTGAAATCAAAAATTTATGCCCTTAGAAACCTTGAAGGCAGTGCTTGGTTTTTGGGGTCCCGTACGCGGCTAGGCTCCCAAAAAGTCCCACACATGTGGTATCCCCGTACTCAGGAGAAGCAGCAGAATGTATTTTGGGGTGTAATTTCACATATAACCATGGCATGTGTGAGCAATATATCATTTAGTGACAACTTTTTGTACATTTTTTTTTTCTTTTTGTCATTATTCAATCATTTGGGACAAAAAAAAAATATTCAATGGGCTCAACATGCCTCTCAGCAAATAGCTTGGGGTGTCTACTTTCCAAATGGGGTCATTTGGGGGGGTTTTGTGCCATCTTGGCATTTTATGGCCTTCAAAACTGTGATAGGTAGTGAGGAGCGAAATCAAAAATTTATGCCCTTAGAAACCTTGAAGGCGGTGCTTGGTTTTTGGGGTCCCGTACGCGGCTAGGCTCCCAAAAAGTCCCACACATGTGGTATCCCCATACTCAGGAGAAGCAGCAGAATGTATTTTGGGGTGTAATTTCACATATGCCCATGGCATGTGTGAGCAATATATCATTTAGTGACAACTTTGTGCAAAAAAAAAACAGTTTGTCATATTCCCGCAACCTGTGGCAAAATATAAAATATTCCATGGACTCAACATGCCTCTCAGTAAATAGCTTGGGGTGTCTACTTTCCAAAATGGGGTAATTTGGGGGGGTTTTGTGCTATTTTGGCATTTTATGGCCTTCGAAACTGTGATAGGTAGTGAGGAGTGAAATCAAAAATTTACGCCCTTAGAAATCCTGAAGGCGGTGCTTGGTTTTTGGGGCCCTGTACGCGGCTAGGCTCCCAAAAAGTCCCACACATGTGGTATCCCCGTACTCAGGAAAAGGAGCAGAATGTATTTTGGGGTGCAATTCCACATATAACCATGGCATGTGTGAGCAATATATCATTTAGTGACAACTTTTTGTACATTTTTTTTTCTTTTTGTCATTATTCAATCATTTGGGACAAAAAAAAAATATTCAATGGGGTCAACATGCCTCTCAGCAAATAGCTTGGGGTGTCTACTTTCCAAAATGGGGTCATTTGGGGGGGTTTTGTGCCATCTTGGCATTTTATGGCCTTCAAAACTGTGATAGGTAGTGAGGAGTGAAATCAAAAATTTATGCCCTTAGAAACCTTGAAGGCGGTGCTTGGTTTTTGGGGTCCCGTACGCGGCTAGGCTCCCAAAAAGTCCCACACATGTGGTATCCCCGTACTCAGGAGAAGCAGCAGAATGTATTTTGGGGTGTAATTTCACATATGCCCATGGCATGTGTGAGCAATATATCATTTAGTGACAACTTTGTGCAAAAAAAAAAAAGTTTGTCATATTCCCGCAACTTGTGGCAAAATATAAAATATTCCATGGACTGAACATGCCTCTCAGTAAATAGCTTGGGGTGTCTACTTTCCAAAATGGGGTCATTTGGGGGGGTTTTGTGCTATTTTGGCATTTTATGGCCTTCGAAACTGTGATAGGTAGTGAGGAGTGAAATCAAAAATTTGCGCCCTTAGAAATCCTGAAGGCGGTGCTTGGTTCCGGGGTCCCGTACCTGGCTAGGCTCCTAAAAAGTCCCACACATGTGGTATCCCCGTACTCAGGAGAAGCAGCAGAATGTATTTTGGGGTGCAATTCCACATATAACCATGGCATGTGTGAGCAATATATCATTTAGTGACAACTTTTTGTAATTTTTTTTTTTTTTTTGTCATTATTCAATCACTTGGGACAAAAAAAAATATTCAATGGGCTCAACATGCCTCTCAGCAATTTCCTTGGGGTGTCTACTTTCCAAAATGGGGTCATTTGGGGGGGGGTTTGTACTGCCCTGCCATTTTAGCACCTCAAGAAATGAGATAGGCAGTCATAAATTTAAAGCTGTGTAAATTTCAGAAAATGTACCCTAGTTTGTAAACGCTATAACTTTTGCGCAAACCAATAAATATACGCTTATTGACATTTTTTTTACTAAAGACATGTGGCTGAATACATTTTGGCCTAAATGTATGACTAAAATTGAGTCCTTGATGATGCCCTGGAGGAGGGGCGAAATGCATTGACAAATTTCCGGTCAACACTAAGAACCAGTGACGCTGCTTCCGGTTCTTGTGGAACGCACGCCGTTGTGAACCCGGAACACACTGACGCTCGGTTATCATTGAAGGCTTGTGAGTTTTCCCAATAACAGCGTATTGTTAATCTGTTCCTAAGAGGTACTTCACAAGTTGCTTTTTCTTTTTATTCCCCACATGGTCCTCTGATCTCTGCTGCTATTGAGCCAACTGTTGAATTTCACCGAACATTATTGGTCCTAGAAGTTGGATGTTGGGTGACATTTATTTTATTTTAAAGCATTTTTTTTCCCTTCCTTCTATATTACAACCACTGTTGCAAATGGGACATTATTTCTTTGATGTTGAAAACCATCTGTAGTACTGTGAATTACTCCTAGAGCTATTTGCCTGGTTGTTCAGTTCATTTAATGTTTTGCACAGTATATTTTCTGGTTTTACTTAGTTGATCACTTTTTAGTGGTAACATTTAGTATTACACCCACTGCATTTCTGGTGACACCAATCATTGGTGCATAATCTTTTCACTAATAGTGTGTACCATCATCCCGAAAGGTTTAGATGGTTGACATTCACACATACGTTTGTATTGAGCACATTTATATTCGCTAGCGCTGCATTTTATAATTTTTTTATCTCTCAAGGTGTTAGTGCCTTATGCTGTAGCAGCTGCGCATATAATAATTTCTTTTCACTTGTCATTTATTTTTGTATGTCTCCATAAGCGCGAGTTTTAGTTTTTGTTTATTTAAAATTGAGTTTATTCGATTTTTCTTATAACAAAAAGTAGAAAATATCATTTTTTTTCAAAATGTTCGGTCTTTTTCTGTTTATATCGCAAAAAATAAAAATCGCAGAGGCAATCAAATACCATTAAAAGAAAGCTCTATTTGTGGGAAGAAAAGGACGCGAATTTCATTTGGGTACAACATTGCATGTCCGCACAATTTACAGTTAAAGCAGCGCAGTGCCGAATCCCAAAAACAGGCTTGGTCCTAATGGCCCGAAATGGTCCGGGGCTTAAGTGGTTAATAAATCTTTATATTTCACTTATATGTGTTTGGTGTTCCTCTGTTGCTAGCTGCACAGTTCTGGTCACACTTGGTACGTGACAGTATACCAGGGCCATTAATGATCAGAAGTAGCTGCACAGAGGACCCATTTTGGTTCTGTTACTCTGCTAAAATGAACTCTGATATGATTCCTTATTCTCTGCTGGCGTCAGAGAGTGGTGAATATCTCCGTCAGACACTGAAAGAGTGGACCAGTGATCAGCTGCTAGAGATTATTTGTTTAGCTCACTCCTGGGTTGATCAGGGCTGTATGATGTTTGGGGATGTTCAACCTTTAATTAAAATCTGCACAGAGCTGGCTTTGCCTTGTATCCCAGAGGGCCATGATGATTTTTCTCACTCCTTTAATGTTAATCAGGTCGTATCTTTGGTTTGGCTTCTGGAGGATGACTCCCCATACTTTTTTGAACATTACACAGCTTGTTCCCAACAGAAAATAATAGAGTGTGTTGATTGTGCACAATCCCTTGTCAGACAGGCAGAATGTAAACTGCAGTTTGTGCAGCCACTACTCTCAGCATGGTCTGATATTTTGCAATCGGCCCCAGCCAGCCCACAAAAAACATCTCTGCTGCCAGACACCTGCCTGCCCAAGAGTCTATTTCTCCATCACCCATGGCAACCCCAGTCGCAGTTCAGTACACACTACTTCCCACCAGGTATCAATATCCAGTCTCTGCTCCCTGCACCTATCCTGCATTCAACCCACCTGCCTCTTCTCAGCTTCCTGCAAGCCCACAAGAACCTCCTCCAGCCACTGTCCCCGTATCCCTGCCATATTCTTCCATTTGCTCGATTCCATCTTTTCCATATACTCCCCCCGTTATGTGCAAACCTGCAGTGACCAAATCTAAAAAGAAGCGGAAGTATTTCCCTACCCACACAATCCAACCAGTAATCCCACCTTCCTCCACACCCACCAACCTGCTCCAGCCTGTAGTTCCAGAACCAGCCTTCGAGCCAGCTTCCCAGCCTGCAGTTCCAGAGCCAGCCTTCCAGCTTGCAGTTCCAGAACCAGCCTTCCAGCTTGCAGTTCCAGAACCAGCCTTCGAGCCAGCTTCCCAGCTTGCAGTTCCAGAGCCAGCCTTCCAGCTTGCAGTTCCAGAGCCAGCCTTCCAGCTTGCAGTTCCAGAGCCAGCCTTCCAGCTTGCAGTTCCAGAGCCAGCCTTCCAGCTTGCAGTTCCAGAGCCAGCCTTCCAGCTTGCAGTTCTCGAGCCAGCCTTCCAGTCTGCAGTTCTCGAGCCAGCCTTCCAGCCTAGAGTCCCAGAGCCAGTCTTCAAGCCAGCCTTCCAGCCTGCAGTTCTCGAACCAGCCTTCCAGCCTGCAGTTCTCGAGCCAGCCTTCCAGCCTGCAGCCCCAGTGTCAGTCTTCAAGCCAGCCTTCCAGCCTGTAGTCCTTGAGCCAGCCTTCCAGCCTGTAGTCCTTGAGCCAGCCTTCCAGCCTGCGGTCCTTGAGCCAGCCTTCCAGCCTGCGGTTTTCGAGCCAGCCTTCCAGCCTGCGGTTTTCGAGCCAGCCTTCCAGCCTGCGGTTTTCGAGCCAGCCTTCCAGCCTGCGGTTTTCGAGCCAGCCTGCCAGCCTGAAGACCCTGTACCAGCCTGCCAGCCTGAAGACCCTGTACCAGCCTGCCAGCCTGAAGACCCTGTGCCAGCCTGCCAGCCTGAAGACCCTGTGCCAGCCTGCCAACATGGAGTTCCCGTGCCAGCCTTCCAAACTGAAGCCCTGATGACAGTGTCCCAGTCGGAAGATCCAGTGCCCGTTTCCCGGCCTGTGGTTGTGGTGCCCGTTTCCCGGCCTGTGGTTGTGGTGCCCATTTCCCGGCCTGTGGTTGTGGTGCCCGTTTCCCAGCCTGTGGTTTTGGTGCCCGTTTCCCGGCCTGAGGTTGTGGTGCCCGCTGCGGTGCCCGTTTCCCTGGCTTGAGGTTGTGGTGCCCGTTTCCCGGCTTGAGGTTGTGGTGCCCGTTTCCCGGCCCGAGGTTGTGGAGCCCTTTTCCCGGCTCGAGGGTATGTCGTCTGCTGCCCAGCCTGAGATGATCCCGTCTGCTGCCCAGCCTGAGATGATCCCGTCTGCTGCCCAGCCTGAGATGATCCCGTCTGCTGCCCAGCCTGAGATGATCCCGTCTGCTGCCCAGCCTGAGATGATCCCGTCTGCTGCCCAGCCCGAAGTGTTCCTGTCTGCTGCCCAGCCCGAAGTGTTCCTGTCTGCTGCCCAGCTTGATGATCCGGAGCCTGCTGCCCAGCCCAAAGTGTCCCTGCCTGCTGCCCAGCCCGAAGTGTCCCTGCCTGCTGCCCAGCTCGATGACCCGGAGCCTGCTGCCCAGCCCGAAGTGTCCCTGCCTGCTGCCCAGCTCGATGACCCGGAGCCTGCTGCCCAGCCCGAAGTGTCCCTGCCTGCTGCCCAGCTCGATGACCCGGAGCCTGCTGCCCAGCCCGAGGTGTTCCTGCCTGCTTCCCAGCTCGATGACCCGGAGCCTGCTGCCCAGCCCGAGGTGTTCCTGCCTGCTGCCCAGCTCGATGACCCGGAGCCTGCTGCCCAGCCCGAAGTGTTCCTGTCTGCTGCCCAGCTCGATGACCCGGAGCCTGCTGCCCAGCCCGAGGTGTTCCTGCCTGCTGCCCAGCTTGATGTGATTGTCTGCCCGGATGTGACTTTGCCTACTACCCAGCTGATTGCCATGAACTTTCTCCGGCAACAGCTAGTTGGAGCGTCCGGAGGCCGCTCCATTGAGGGGGGGTACTGTCAGGAAAGGTTCCATCCGCTGGTGGCATTTATTATTTATCTTGCAGTACTGTGGTCCACCAGCAGGTGTCTCCTGGCAGTTTGTAACTGTCAGGAGAATCTTTCCCTGCTGGTGTTGTATTATCTTTTGGACGCAGTACTGGTTTCCACCAGCGGATGGATCCTGGCAGTGTGGAGCAGACTGCCCTCCCTCCGATCAGGTGTGACCTGAAGCTAATCAGGCATTCCTATAAATACCCGGCAGGTGTATACACACACTGCCCTGGTATCGTCCTCGTGCCCTGACCTGTAGCCTGTCTGCTTGAACCTTGATCCATGTATCCTGATCCCTGTAACCTGAACCTGTAACCTGATCCTGAACCTGTTGTGTCCGTCCAAATCCCTGATCCCTGCTCTGCAGCCTGGTTGCCCCCTGCTTGATCCTGTCTCCCTGTCCTGATCCATCCTTACCCCATCTGCTGATCCCCCTGTGTATGACCTCGGCCTGGCCCTGTTTATGATTCTGGTTCCCCCATTACTTGTACATATTTGTCTGTTACTGTTATTAATTGTGGGTTCTGTTTGGTATTGGTTGTTGTGCACTGTGTGGTATTGGAGGTGGTTATATATATATATTATTTCACTTATCTTTAATAAATCTTTATATTTCACTTATACGTGTTTGGTGTTCCTCTGTTGCTAGCTGCACAGTTCTGGTCACACTTGGTACGTGACAGCATCCCACTGACGGAGGTCCCAGATTGGTACAGCGCTTTCTTGCAACCAGACCCCTGGATCCCCACAATGCCCGAGGACACCCCACGTTCACAAAGGCACAGACAGAGGAGACGCGGAACGTCGACCAACTTCCCAGTGAGGATCCACGGGGACATGGAGACGGGTGAGAGCCCTTGAGCATCACCAACATCTGTCCGGCGCAAAATGGAACGTGAGCCATGATTTCAAAGGTTAGCTGATTCTTTTTTGAACACCTCTACACCTCTACTTGGAGAGCCTGGACGCACTTGTGTTGAGCTTCCAGCCTAGCTATTTTCTTGGAGAGAGATGTGATCAAGTTTTTATTGAGTGAAAAATGATAACATAATATATCGTTTTACAAGAATGAACATTTGAAATTCTTGACATTGGAAATTAGGATATAACATATCTTGCAAAAGTACATGGTATACATATAGTTATATCTAGAGGTATCAGTGACTGCTAGTAGTCAAAACATATTACACCGTTTTTTTTTCCTGAGAAATACTTATGAGTTCTTCAATTTGTTCTATATTGTTTATTCTCCTGAACCATTTGATTTTCATCTGGATCTTGTTAGAGCGCCAGTGACAAGGAATACAATGACGTGCTGCATTTATCATAAACATAGGTAAAGATTTCAGGTATTGTTTTCTGGGGATGGAATTGAAATGCAACAAGTATTGTGCTGGTTCAAATTTTAGGTGTTCTGATGTGATCAAGATAATGGTGTCATGTACCAATTTCCAAAAGCTTTGAATTAAGGGGCATGACCACCAAACATGAAGCATCGAGCCCTCATCTTGTTTGCATCTCCAGCACCTGTCAGAGCTTTGGGGGTAGAATTTGTGTATGATTGTGGGGGTTCTGTACCACCTGGTGAGAATTTTAAAACCACTCTCCTGGGTGGCTACATTGAGGGAACCTTTGTGCGTGTACATGAATATTTTTGCCCAGTTTTCTTTCGTCAGTGTGACATCTAGATCACTTTCCCATTTTTGACATGACACACTGGAGAAGTCTGTTAACCCTTCGAAAAACTAGTTGTAAATGGTCGAAATGATATGTCTGTGGGTTTTTTTTTTTTGTACATAGGTCTTCTAATGTCGTAAGGGGTCTTGTCCAAGATTTAGTCATTTCTCGTTTGGTCAAAAAGTGTCTTATTTGGTTGTATGCCCATTGTGTGATTGAGAATGGTTTGATGACTTTATGTAGGTCTTCCCTAGATAGAATTTTTCCATCTTTAAAGAAATGTTTGACCAATATTTCTTTGTGAGGCCAACAGTGTGATAAAAAGTTTTTCTCTAGGCCTGGGGGAAAGTCTGGGTTGTTTCTTAATGGCGTGAGTGGACTTAGCCACGATAATGTATTTACAGTTTTGAAAGTGTTATGGAATATCTCAAGTGTGGGACCTATGAGAGGATGTGATTCTGTGTGTTTTGAGTGAAATTTGGGGTGGATCCAGGGTAGGGACTTTAATTCTTGGGGGAACTGGATGTGTTCTAGAGTCACCCAATCTTTTACTTTTTGGTGTATGTTCCAATCCACTATCCATGTTAGAAGTGTTGCTTGATGGTATTTTTTAAGATCAGGTAGAGCTATCCC
Source organism: Rana muscosa (assembly GCA_029206835.1). Taxonomy (NCBI): domain Eukaryota; kingdom Metazoa; phylum Chordata; class Amphibia; order Anura; family Ranidae; genus Rana; species Rana muscosa. The sequence continues at coordinate 358,710,964 of CM055118.1, read as the reverse complement.
CCCCTGTTTTTGGGTAAATTTAATCTAGTAAATTTTATTCTGGGAGGTTTGCCCCTCCAAACAAAGAGGGAGCATGCCTTTTCGAAAGGATGAGAAGAAAGATGATGGCAATTTAATGGGAATTGTTTGCATGACATACAAGAATTTAGGTAAAATTGTCATCTTTATCAATGAGGCCCTCCCAAACCAGGATATATTTAAAGAATTCCATCTCTTCAGGTCTGCATGTGCTTCTTTTAGTATGGGAATGTAATTTAATTGGTATAAATTGTTCAAGTTAGAGGGGATATCAATTCCTAGGTATGTAATGTTTTGTTTAGCCCAAGTAAATGGAAAGTTTTTACATAATTCTACTGAGCTTGAGGGTAGTGTGACATTTAGAGCATTAGATTTGGAATGATTGATTTTTAAATTTGATAGTAATTGGTATTGCTCTAGGTCTTTCAGGAGATTGGGTAATGATGTATGAGATTCTGAGAGGAAAAGAAGCATATCATCAGCGAATGCTGCGATTTTATATGTTTTGCAGTGAATCTCAATCCCTTTGATATTGTTGTTGTCTCTAATCCTGTTTAACAATGGTTCTAAAGTTAGAACAAATAATAGTGGGGAATAGGGGCATCCTTGTCTGGTACCGTTTCGTAAGTTGAAGGCGTTCGAGAGATGGCCATTGACACGGACTCGAGCTGTTGGATTAGAATATAGTGCTTTAATGTAAGATCTCATCAGTGGCAAAATGCCTATAAGTTCCAGTACCGCATCAATGAAATCCCAGGCCACTCTGTCGAACGCCTTCTCGGCATCAAGGGATAGAAAAAAACCTTGTTTTCGTTTTGTTGTTAGCCAGTGATTAATGTTCAGTGCTTTAATTGTATTGTCCCGTCCCTCTCTACCTGGTATGAACCCCACTTGGTCGAGGGCTATAAGGGAAGTCAATAAGGGTAATATTCTATTGGCTAAAATTTTGGCATAAATCTTCACATCTACGTTAATTAAAGAAATTGGTCTGTAATTGGTAACATGAGTAGTATCGTTTCCTTCCTTGGGTATCACAGTGATATGGGCTTCTAGTAGTTGTTTTGGGGGTTGTTTATCGGAGTGTAATGACCGAAATGTTTTCAGAAATCTTGGTTTTAGTATGTCAGTGAAAGTTTTATAATATTGTAAAGGTAGTCCATCTGGGCCAGGGGCTTTTCCTATTTTCATGTCTTTTGTTTGTTTGTAAAAGATTTTATTGAGAGATATAAACAGTACAGGGCAATAAAACTGTGTCTGTAGAAGCATTTTACAAAGTAAGTGGATGGATAACAATGTGTAATCTAAGGGACTCGAATATCTAGCTACGCAATACAGCAGTACAAAAACTATCGTCACTAGGGAAGCAACTGGATGGATCTTGGTTGCAACAATCATCCTAGGATTACAGGCTGAAAATAAAACGACATAACAATATCTGAAAGAGGGAGGTAAGTATCCAGGAGTATGGGGGGAGGGGGGGGAGGGGGGGTGGAGAACAAGTTTTTTTTTTTTGTCATATATAGCGGTAGGAGAGGGGGGTACCGGTGATGGAGAAGCCTCATGGACTTTTATCTTCTTCCCAGTGTTGATGGTGAAGAGGGAGAGACTGCCTCTCCTGGGCGTGGGAGAGGGGAAGATCCATAATATGAGAACGAGAACTGGTCGAAGTTGGAGACATCCTCTGGAGAGAGAACTGAGAGCATAAAGGGTTGCCATCTAGAGAGGAAGTTTGATTTAGATCTGTCAAGTCTGAAGTCAATGTTGATGCGATCTTTGAATAATAGAAGTAGGAGTTCCCGTTTGACTTGAGCGACAGTAGGACAAAGCGATGAGGTCCAATTTTTCAGAATGACTCTCCGTGCGATCAGAAGACCTAGCAAGGACCATTCCTTGTGGGAGGGGCGTTTGTGAGAGCAGTCGATGACAGGTGTGGGTGCCGTGGTCCTTTGGGACCAGGGGAGAAGCTGGGGGTCCCAGTGCCCAAAGATGAGAAGCAGTGGGTCCTTTGGGAGTTTCAACAGAGTTATCTCAAAAATGTAGGATAGTAATCGATCCCAGAAGGTGGATATGTAAGAGCAAGCCCAGAAACGATGAGTCAAGGACGGTCTTGGATGATGGCAGAGGGGGCAGACGGCAGCACTCGGGTCCGTTTTGGTAGAAAGGAAGGGTATGTAAGCTCGATGTATGATCTTTAGCTGAGTTTCCCTCCATGTTTCATTGGGAGTCAATTGGTTCACTTTATTGAGACCCTGGAGGAGTTTGTCCACTAGATCCGCGTCCGGGAAGTCTTTACCCCAATTAGTAACAGAGGAGGATGTTAGAGGAGGAGTGGTCTTTTGTATTAGAGGTTTGTAAATGTTAGATATTTTAAAGGATGCTTCCTGGAGCAGCAGGTCTGTGAAGTTTGGTTCAAATCTCTTGGATTCCTCTTTGCATGCGTCTCTTAAGAAGCTGAGGCATTGTCCGAAATGGAAAGCATGTGATCGTGGAAGTGAAAACGTTTTGGCTATGGTAGAAAAGGGTAGAGGTCGCCCTGTCGCACAATGAGGCAAATTTTGTGAGACCTTTTCCTGCCCAAATGTTGAACGATTTGTGATCCAGACCAGGAGGAAAACTGGGGTGTCCCTGAATTGGTAGGTGACTCGACATAAAAGGAGAGAGCTTGAGGCTCTTCCGGACTTCCCTCCACGCAATAGCAGTGTCTCTTAGCAGGAGGTTATGTTGGTACAAGGGTGGGACTGATTTCCACTTGCAGTGGAGAAGGGCCACCAGTGAGTATGGGTGGGCCATTGCAGATTCCATGGAGTAGTTAGAATAGCGAGAGGCTTGTGAGATCCAGTCAAGGCTAATTCTCAGAAGACATGCTAAGTTATAAGGTCGCACATTCGGAAGACTAATACCCCCTTCGCGCCTGGGAAGATAGAGTTTCTTTAAAGCTATGCGTGGTCTCTTGCCCTGCCAAAGGAATTTAGATAAGGCGGAGTTGAGAAATTTGACATCTTTATGTTGAAGTAGCAACGGGATCGTCTGCAGAGGATATAATAATCTAGCAAAACTGACCATCTTCAGCAGGTGACATCTTCCCAGGAGCGAGAGGGGGAGATCCATCCAGTTATTTAGTTCCTGAGAAATTCTAGTAAGCAAGGGAGTATAGTTGAGGTGATATAGAGAGGAGGGCAGTTTCCCTATTTTGATTCCTAGATAGGTGATGTGAGTTTTGGTGACTGAGAATATGGAATTCTTGACCCAGGGGGGATTAGGTATATTTCCCAAGGGGAGAATTTCGCTCTTGCCGTAATTTATGCGGAGGCCTGAGTAGGATCTAAATTCGTCAAAAACCTTTTTAATGGTGGACATGTCAGAAGGGGGGTTGGCCGAAAATATAAGGACATCATCGGCAAAGAGGGATGTGCGGAGATCGTGTTGGCCAATTTTGATGCCATGTAGGGGGGCTGCATGGGTTAGGTATCTGGAGAGGGGTTCTAGTGCGATATTGAAAAGGAGAGGGGATAAGGGGCAGCCTTGTTGAGTGCCCTTGTGGAGGTGGAATTCATCTGAAAGTAGGCCTGCCGCTACTAATCTGGCTGCCGGGGCTTTGTACATGTTGGAAACAAGGTGGGCAAAGGGGCCAGAGAAGCCCATTTTTGCCATAGTTAGAGATAGCCATTCGAAGCTGACGTTGTCGAAGGCTTTCTCTGCGTCTAATGTGATAATGGCGTAGTCTCCACTTGGGTTGAGCTTGGCTTGTTCCAGGGCCATCATGACTTTGTGAATGTTCATGGTGGCAGTTCTGCCTTTCACAAAGCCTGATTGGGCGGGATGGATCAAAGATGGGATACTAATCCCAAGTCTAGTGGCAATGATTTTGGATAGGATTTTGACATCTAAGTTTAGAAGGGAGATGGGTCTGTAGGAGCCTGGTTCTTGGGGGTATTTTCCTTTCTTGGAGAGCAATTTAATGATGGCCTGATTTCCTGTTTGTAAGTATGGGCCGCCGGACCATATACTGTTGTAAACCTTGTGGAGAGTGGGTTCTGTGATATGTTGTAGGGTTTTGTAGAATTCGCTGGTAAAGCCGTCGGGGCCAGGGGCCTTAGAGGGGGTTAAGTTGCGGATAGCGTTAGAGATTTCGGACAGCGAGATAGGGGCATTAAGGGTCTCTAAGTGAGTGGGAGATATTTTAGGAATGTCTATTTTTTCCAGGAATGTCTGTGCTGACTGTTTGTCTATCGTGTCTGGGGCATATAATGCTGAGTAATACTGAAGCATCGCTCTGTTTATCGATTGGGGAGTGGTATGTACCTTGCCATCAGGGTCCCGCAGCGATGTAATATGGGTCAGGTGGAAGGGTCCCTTGCAGAGCCTAGCCAATAGTTTGCCAGCCTTATTTCCAAACTTGTGAAGAGTGGCATCCAAGTGGGCCCTTTTGGTCAGTTCGAGGGTGTCAGCCCATGTGTCAAAAGCCTTTTTGGCTATCTGCCATTCGCTCCTACTGTCAGGGGTGTCTAAAGTATATAGGGATCTCTGTGCCAGATGAAGTCGAGTGCTGGCTGATTTAAATTCTGCCATAGCGTTTCTTTTAAAGGAGGTAGCATAAGAAATGATGCGTCCCCTGAGGTAAGCCTTGCTGGCATCCCAGAAGAGGTTTGGGTTGTCTGAGTGGGAAGCATTGGCCGTTGAGTATTCGGCCCAGGCTTCGTCCATAAATCGTTGAAAGTCAGAGTTATTATGGAGGTATGAAGGGAAGCGCCATATCTTGGGATGTGGGGGTAGGTCAAGATTGTCGAAATGTACTGAGATAGGGGCGTGATCTGAGATGACAATGTCATGTATGTCAGCACCAGATAGCATAGGGACTAGGTTGTCGGAGCCAAAAAAATAGTCAATTCTGGTAAATATGTTATGGGGGTTGGAGTAGAAGGTGAAGTCCCTGTCGGCTGGGTGCGTCAGGCGCCAGAGGTCCCGGAGGTGTAGGGAATCCATGGTGGATGCAAAGTGCGTCAGGGTAGCGGGGTCAACACCTGTTTTAGGGCGTTTAGGGGATGACCTGTTGTCTGTGTGGTGTAGTACATCGTTGAAGTCTCCTCCAATTATGTAAGGGAGATGGGTGTTTTGGAGAAGCCAAGAGGTCAGGTCACTGAAGAAGGGCTTGCTGGGGTTATTAGGGGCGTAAATATTGGAAATCACAATTTCTTTGGACCCTATTCGGACGTGCGTTGAAAGGAAACGCCCCTGGCTATCCGATTGGACGGATAAGACTGTGCAGGGGAGGTTTTTGTGTATCAGCAGGAGAACACCTGCCTTGCGTCCCATGGCGCCAGAGCCTAGGACTGTGCCAACCCAGAGCTTTTTCATGCGGTGAAAGTCCAGGGTTGATAAATGGGTTTCTTGGAGCAGGGCTATGTCAGTCCTAAGTCTTTTGAGATGTCGGAGAATTTTCATTCTCTTGTTAGGGGATCTAAGGCCTTTTACATTCCAGGAAACTATTTTCATGTTGGGAGTATATAAGGGAGTTGGGCCGAAGTTTCAAATTTGTCGTTATATTGATAGTGTAGTAGGGTCATTCCCCTATCGGGGGGTAAGAGATTGTTTGTGCAGTGGGAGAGAGAGGTGGGGGGATGTGATGGTGTGTGGGTACCCCGGGGTGATTCGTAGAGAGAGGAGGGGAGGAAGAAGGAAGGGTAAAGGTGAAAGAAACAGAAAACATGTAATCGCAAAAACTTCACTTTTTTCCGCATGAAGTCACTGTGTAATCCAGCTCCCAGTAAAGCCCCTCGCGGACCAAGTGATGTACGAGAGCCTAACCTCATATAGTGGCCGTTTGTCGGCCGACGAGAGCAATGATGGGGGGGGAGGGCGGCGCGGATTTACACAGTGAGGCCAGGTGGGGAGAGTAGCAGATTAACAACAATAATATAAAATAACCGTAACAGACAAGTGTATGGGAACATAGAGCATAATAATAATTATTTGGACACCGCAATGGTGCAGTCCGTGGCTCGAAGTCCGACGGGACGGAGAGAGGGTAGGTTAAGCATTTACAATGTGACCAACCTGAGGTGTTGCATCATGTGCGATCGTGATGAACGGATGAAAATGAGACCTGAAATTGCGGCTGCCATGTCAGCGAGGGGCAGAACGTTGGTGTTCCGAGGCAGAGGGTTTAAACCGTTTAGGAGCGTCTTTCCGTGGGCTCCTTTGGTCCAGGGGGCGGTTGGTTGGGGTAGCTGTGGGCGAGTTGTGGGAGTGAGGACACGAGTGCAAAGAGCGCAGAAAGGTTTCAGCTTCCGATGGGTCTTGGAAGATCAGTTGTTCGCCATTTGGGGTCTTGAGATGAAGGGTGGCCGGGAAAGCCAAGGTGAATTTAAATTGTCTTTTAAAAAGCTCCGTGCAGACCTGCTGAAAGGCTTTTCTTTTTTTTGAGACCTCGATCGAATAGTCTGCAAAGATCAAGACCTTTACTCCATCAATTTGAAGGGAGCGGGATTGCCTGAATTTTTGCAAGATAAGGGCCTTGTCGGCATAATTTAGGTATTTGGCGTTTATTGGTCGAGGCGCCTTGCGTTCCGCGTTGAAGGAGCCCATACGGTGTGCTCGTTCCACTGCACAGGGGCCTGAAATGCCTAGTGCTTCCGGAATGCGTCTGGCGCAGAATTCAGAGAGGGCAGATGTTTGCAGCGATTCCGGGATACCTACGAAACGCAGGTTGCTCCTCCTGGACCTATTTTCCAAATCATCGAGCTTTTGAATGATATACTGGTTTGTCTTGTCCTGCGCTTGTTCCGTGGCTTGGGCCTGGTAGAGCTCTTCTTCTACATTAGACAAGCGGTGTTCCAGTTCATTGATTCTGGTATTATGTTCCCCCAGCTGCGATTTGATCTGCGCCATCCCCGCATTTACTGCCTTTTCCACAGAAGTTGCAATCATGGGGTTAAGGAGAGCTGCCACAGCCTGTGCTATGCGCTCAATACTGTTATCCCCTGTGTGCTGCAGAAGTGGAGAAGCTGAGGGGGGTAGTGGGGAAGCAAGTGGAGAGGCATATGTAGAGGAGGAAAGGGCCGTGGAGCCGCTTACCTCCATAGCCATCATCATGGAGTTGGACATCCGTTCCGGGTAGGCCGAAGCCCGGGCCTCAATTTGTGGCTGATCCGGCGGTGCCGTCAGGGCCGTTTGTGTGCGGGCGCCGTTTTTTTTGACGAATCTGTCCATGGGGTGAGGGGTGATGCCCGGAGGTATGCGGGGGTGGTAGAGGCGGCTCAGGCTGATTTTATAAGCCGAAATTCGGGCCAAATGCGGGAGCTGAGGAGCGGAGCAGCTAGGTCATGCGGCGCCGGAACCGGAAGTTTTCATGTCTTTTAATGCTTTGTCAAATTCTAGGCTTGAAATCGGTTCTTCTAGTTCTTGTGCTATATTCACTGGAATTTGGGGTGGGCTGTATGTCCCTAGGAAATCTAGAATGAGTTTTGCTCTTTTATCTGAATCATGCGGGCATTTGGGATTGGATGGTATGCTATATAGGGATTGGTAATATAGTTCAAACTGCTTTGCAATCTCCTCATTCGAGGATTGTAATTTACCTTGCTTATCACATATTTGGTGAATAGTTGCATTAACTTTTTTGCTCTGAACCGCTTTTGCAAGCAATTTTCCGCTCTTATTTCCTTGTTCATAATAAATCTTATGCCTTAATATGTATTGTCTTTTGGTTTTCGTGTTTAATTCCTCAGAGTAATTTTCTTGCTTTCGTTAGGTCCTCAAATGTTGAGACTGCAACAGTTCTTTTGTGTGCTATTTCTAGTTTGTGGATATGTTCAATTAGAGATCCTATTTTGGATTGTTGTTCTTTCTTAATTTTGGCTAATTTTTTTATAAATTCCCCCCTGATGACGCATTTGTGTGCCTCCCATTGTGTAAGTGGTGTGGTTTCTTCATTTTCATTTCTCAAAGTAGTCTTTCAATGTATCTTTGTATCTTTAAACTCTAATACGTCAATAGGATCTTTCAGTACGGTCGTGTTGAGTCTCCATGTTTTGGTAGTGGTGTTTTTCTCTGGGAATGTCAACGTCATGGTGATTGGGTGGTGGTCAGATATAGTCATGGGTTCTATTGTTGATTTTTTTAGAAGTGTTAGGTCGGGCTGTGTTATAAAAAAGTAGTCGATTCTCAAGTATTTTTGATGAAGACTCGAGAAGAACGTAAAGTCTTTAGTTTGAGGATTGAGAGTTCTCCAGGTGTCATGTAGCATTAGTTCTTGCAATTGGAGTTTGATTTGTTTGATTGCTCTATATGGAAGACTCAATGCTCCATTTGAGGTGTCTATAATGGGGTTAAGCGGGACATTGTAGTCCCCTCCTAATATGAGAATACCTGATGCAAAGGTCGTTAATAGATCTTTTATTTTGCGGAAGAAGGTTACTTGCTTCGAGTTAGGGGCATAGATGTTTGCTATTGTTATGGGATGTTGGCCTATTTTTCCTTTTAGGAAGATATACCTTCCTCCTGGGTCTGATAAAGTGTCAAGAATCTGTAGCGAAGTCTGTTTGGAAATTAGAATTTCGTTTTTCCTTCAGGGTTTGTGGCATGATATCATTTTGGGTATCTTTTATCTTGCATTTTTGGAATTTTGTCAGAATTAAAATGAGTCTCTTGGATACAAATGATGTTGGCTTTATGTTTATGAAATTCATTAAGAAGTTTTGTTCTTTTTTCAGGTAAATTGAGTCCTTTGGCATTTACTGATAGCAACTTAATTGATAATGAAGTAGTTTGTTGTTTATTGTTGGTCATCTTAAAGGCGTTTAAAAAAAAAAGGGGGGGTGGGGGGATTATAGGAAGGAGAGTGTTCCGGGGGTAGATTTAGGCCTGCTAATCTGCCCTAAATTAGGGAAATCCGGTTGGTTCAAAGGGCAAAAAACTAAATTTGCCCCTTGTGTGGGAACGAGGTCTAAATAGGATCAGATGGAATCTAATATTCACAAAATATTTATTTTATACTGTTGTAGAAAACAAAGAAAAAACGGGTCTGAAGAAACTTATTACTTGTGAGGGTGGATGGGGAGGGGCTTCACACCTGTGAACCATGGACATTATTGCACACACTATATAAATCGACAGCCTCCAGGACTCTTCTGATGATCTCTGGAGAGCTGCCATATACTACTACAAGATAGATGGAGTGCATAGTAAGTACCATGCTTGGAACACATCAAATTGGCTTATATTGTTTATGCCCTTTCCTTGGGATTTCATTTAATACAACCTAATTTAATTCAATACCACTTTACCCATCCAATTGTTTTTTGCAATAGATTCAGGTTTGTAACACTTTACACGTTTAACAGAGTGCCATGCATTTAATTGTCTGGCACCACACCCTATCACATAATTACTGCATTTTTTCCCTTCAAAATTCCTTTACTCACTTTAGTCTACCCTATATTTGGTTTAATCTATCACCCCATGCTATTCACCTCATTAATCCTCACACTCTTCACATTTCCATGGTTGAGCACACCATTTTCTCAGCACTTTGTTGCATTTCCTATGCACCTATTCCCCCACTAATACCCCACTACACCATTCACCCTAATTTGATTCAATGTAGATCTATATTCCTACTCACTTCTATAATTTTCACAAGTTCACTTTTAACACCCATTATCATCATCAGAAACCCATTATAGAACCCAATGAATAAGAGTTTTAATTCCATATGTATTTACTAATTGATTCATTATCAGCCAGTGTTCCAATGCACTTCTTGACACTCCTATAATTCTTGATGATCGTTTACTGACAATTCTGCATGTCCTTTTATAGGTGCCCTGCCCCCTGTCCTCCCCTCCCCTCTGGGCCACATATGTGGCCCCCTGCAAGCTAGATGGACTATGCGCCCGCCCCCCAGGGGGGGGATATGCGGCCACAGTGGATCTACCAGGGTGAAGGCACCCACAGCTATCTGGTTTTTGCAAAACACACTCTTCACTTCATCCACTTTTGCATAATTCGGAATGTTTTACTGATGTTCTGTATACTGTTAAATGTCTCATATTTGATGTTCTGATATATTCCCTAGAACGTAAAACCCCCTGAAGAAGACTGAAAAAATTAATGGTCGAAATGCATTGGGGTATTCTGTGGATATCAATATTGTATATTTTAATTGGCAAATCATGTTTTTATCTGGGATGTCTTTTGCCCTAAGTAATGCTGTATGATGTCTTGTGTGCTCTCAACCAGAGTATGTATTTTTATTTATTGTATATCTCCACTTCATTCATTTTTCTGTTTGGATCAATAAAAATATATATTTTTATACAATTTACTCTTTATATAACTTCTTGCTGCCTTTGAAAAACCTCTGGGGAACATTCCTTATTTTTTCATGTTACTGGGTTGCGCAGCCCCCATCGAGGACTCTCCCATTGTGTGTTTCTCTTTTTTTCAGGAATCTTTTCCTTTCCTTTTTCTCTTTGTGTGTTCTAGCAATCCAGTGAAGCTAGCTAAACAAGTTATTCTGGTGCTTCAGGATGTTAGAATGGTAAAATGGGTCTGGGGGAGGGTGCAAGTCTTCTTGTAAAGGATTTGAATCGGTATGCTTTAGTACCATATGAATCAGCACAATCAACCACCACTGCATATAGTAGGAAATTATTCAGTGTGTCGTAAGACAAGTAATGTAGCTTAAAGATGATATGGGAGATATTATTAATGCAGCTTTATATTTTGACCACTAGATGGCGCCCCTGTAGCATTGTATGCTATGTTATCTATAAATCAGTACAATGTGATGCAAACTAAACATAAACAAGCTAAGTTATATAAACAGTATCCAGGAGATAAATATTCTAGTCTATGCCATATCTATTAGTTCTCATTTTCAAACTATTACCAGATCAATTTTTTGCACATGCAGGGCAACATATCAAGTAAGGGTCTGAGTAGCAACTTTTCTATGTTTGTCATATATGCTCCTCTCGATGATGGTAATATCCATCACCAAAAAGGGATGTCATTCCTGTTTGATCTCAGGGTGCAAGAAATCCCAACTGGAATATATTAACATGCATGTTCAAGTCTGGAATCTGAATGATGAGAGTCGTCGTCTTGCCTTATCATTATATTAATTAGGAACAAGCAGATATTGATCTTGATATCAACTCAACCGTTATCAACATTACACAAAAAAAAAACCTTTTATAATAATTTGTAGCATTCCGTTTCGTGGGGATATGAACTGTAACCCCATTAAGAAAAAATAATGCAAATTAAATTGGGATATAACATATTTGCCTTTATAGCCTATATTTTATTCTAAAGTATCTAAGATATTCCTTTTCTGTTGGTTATTAAAGAGAGACATTCATAGTCCATCTGGAATAATCATAGTCCTAATGGTCGTATAGGCCTAAGCAGATAAGAGTTTTTGCAGAGCTTAGATGGTCTGGTATAGAAGACCAGAGCGTCCTTGGGAAGTCAGGAGTATGGTATCTGCCGGAGTGGCTAATAACTACACAGATTACCTGAAACCTGAGTGTTTATGTGTAGTACTTACAGGTATCCCTTTCACTCGAGCAGAGTCTGCATACCTTTTGGTTCTAATTCTCTTCCAAAGTCCTGCAGTTGCTCCGAGGTTCTCATTAGTTTTGTCTTGATTCAGGAGTATAACAACTCTATGAACGAGAAGAATAATAACGTAAAAACAAAAAAAAAAGAAATGGGCGAACAAAGAAGATATAGAAGAATATTGGAGGTGCGCAGTCACGCAATTAGGGCTTCCTATAGATTCTCAGCTTACCGGTTAAGTGAAGACTCCCTCAACTGGTTTTTACTTTCCACTTTTTCCTTTAGTAGTTGGTTGACACCTTTATTCGGATGAGCGACTTTCAAGTGTCCATCTGATCTCGGCGATCCATGCGGTCTCTGCATCTGGGTGGTGAGATTCCAGGGCTTCCTTGAAATACCTCTCTCCTGCTGTGGTGTGGTGATGGTGATCTTCGTTGGCGGTCTCTATTTTTTTGGGTTCTTGGGGTGTAGGTGTTAGAAACTGTGATCCAAGATTCGTTCAGCATGAAGGAATTGTACCATTCTGGGGCCTCAGTCATAGGAATATCCAGAGTTTGGCAGAAAGGTCGGAGGTCCGCAGGCGTGCAGAGTAAAGCAGTGTGACCTCTCCATGTGGCAGAGAGGCAAAAAGGGAATTTTCATCTGTATGGTATTCCCCTGGTACGCAATAGTTCTGTAATCGGACGTAAAGCCCTACGCTGCTGCAACGTGATGCTTGAAAGATTTTGATAGAGTTTGATTTCATTTCCATTGAATATCACTCTGTTCTTTTCTCTTGATTTTTGAGAGATGCTTCCTTTAGAGGGAAGTTTACTAGACAACAAATTATGTCTCTAGGGGGGTCAATGTCTCTTCCCCTGGGTCTGAGGGCCCCAGAATCTGGTGGTCTGTCCAAAATGTTGTTAAATATAGCTGCTGCGGTGTGTTCTATTGGGTTTTGGTCAGACATTTCAGGGACCCCTCTAATCCGTATATTATGGCGTCTTTCTCTGTTGTCTAAATCTTCTAGATGGTGGTGCATTTCCATAATGTGGTGTAAGTGTAAGTCAGCATTATTTTGTACCTGTTTAATTGCATCAGCTTGGCGTGCTGTGATCTGCTCCACTGCTCCTGTTCTTGCTGCGATCCCCTGTATGTCAGCGCAGATTTCAGTAATGGCTGCTGAGAAGGATGCCTTGATGTCCATTGACATTGCATGCAGGTTAGCCTGTAAGTCTGCAAGGCTAAGGGATTGTACTTGCTGGGGTGGTGGTGGCGGTGCCTGGCTTTCTGCTCCGTTCGCGCTGTTTGCGCTGTCCGTTAGGGACATGGAGCCGCCGAGCGGCATGGCTGGTTTAGGCGAGGCCGCGGCTTTGGGGCCTTCCCCCAGCGAGGTCCGGAACATCGCTGGGATGGTTGTTTGCGGCTGCTGATTCATCTCCATAGTTTCCCTGGCTGCTAAGGAGCTTCGGTCACCCTTGCCCATACCCTTCTATCGCCTGCTGAGTCCTGTAGCTGATTTTAGCTTCACTGGATTGACGGAGCTGTGGATTCAAGCGTCAATCTTGGTCCGGAGTTAGGCCACGCCCCTTACCCTTTCCTGGTTCGGACGAGCCTCTATCCTAAAGATGACAGTCTTACCTCGTATATTATACAAAATGCAGACTATCCCGATACACTTACCACCCGCATTTTTTGCGGCTTGCAGGAAAATGTGTAGAGCCTTTTTATGGGGTGCTGAATCAGCTTGTATCGTATGGGCAAAGCTAGTCTTACCCAAGGAAAAAGGAGGGATTGGTCTCCCGTACATACAGCGCTATTATTGGGCTGTCCACATGACCAGGGTGGTAGATTGGAAAATTCATGCCCGGTGTAAAAGCTGGGTGTACCTTGAGAAATTAATTGCAGAAACTGATCTGTGCTCGATTTCTTGGATCCCTAAAAAATTGAGACCTCCTCAGCCCCACACGCATCCTTTGACCGGAGCGACTCTCCAAGCTTTTGACAGGGCATGTAAAGCCCATGCACTGTCTGCCGCAGACTGCCCAATTACCCCTGTTAGAGGTAATCCAGACTTCCCCCCGGGTCTGTTGCCATCCTATCTTTTTAAGGAATGGTCATACCCACAGATGCAGGCCAAACACTTCTTTCGCAATGGCAAGTTCCTAAAGCTACAAGAGCTTGCTGCACTGTCTAACACTAAGTCCTTCCCCTCCTGGACTTATGTGCAATTAAAACACTTTCTAGATGTGCCAGCGAAAATAGTCAAATTCACGAGCCCGCTCACAGTGTTTGAATCACTATGTTCAAGATCTTCACCCCAGAGTCATGTCATCTCGGCCTTGTACGCGTCTATGTTTGGAGATTCGTACTCCACTTTACAAACAGACCATACGTTTTGGGAGACAGCCTTAGACAGAGAGATAGAAGACACTAGTTGGGACCAGATCCATTTATACATACACAAAAGCTCTCTTAATGTCAATACGCAAGAAAACGGGTACAAACTCAAAACTAGATGGTACAGGACCCCTCAAGTGCTCCATAAGATTTTCTAGACGGTACCTGATTACTGTTGGCGATGTGAATCAAAGATAGGCACCTTTCTCCATGTCTGGTGGTCCTGCCCTCGAATCCAGCCATACTGGGGTAAGATACATGAAGTGACTACAGCAATCTCTTCGCTCCCACTGGAGTTTACACCCGGACAATACCTACTACACCTATCCACAATCCCTAAAAGAAAATACTTCAAATCAACAGCAATGCATTTAATAAACGCTGCTAGGCTCTGTATACCGGTACATTGGAGGTCCACGCGGCCGCCTTCGTTAAAAGAATGGACACTACGTGTCGACCGTATTGCAACGATGGAGAAACTGATTCTCACCTCACAAGACAAAATCTCGAGCTTCTCAGCTACCTGGGAAGTGTGGAGCTTGTACAAAAACATATCAGGAATTGCTGATTCATATCAGGAATTGCTGCAATTAGATGTATAAGCTATTGCCATAACAAAAATGTATCGTAGATGGTTCTCCCCGGGGATCCAGGATACCCAGTGATTGTAGCGTATGGACAGTGGACGGAGAGGGTAGAAGGTGGGTTTCCACCCCCTCTCCCTATTACTCCCCCCCCTCTCTCCTCTATTATTTTCTTTCCTTTAAAATTTTTGAGTTATGTAGCAGGTTGGGCATAGAGCTCGGGGCGGACGAGATTGTCCGAGCCTGAGCCCTGGGACCATGCCCTCAGATAAGAACAATTGGACACGGTTGAGTGATTTTGTCAAGGCCCTGGCAGGTGGTTCAGAGAATCTCTTGAAATAGTAGTTAATCAATTCAAGAATAGTCACATGATACCCTAGAGTGCATAAAACCTAGGATATTGCCACTTTGTTCAAAGCCAATAGGCTTCCCAGCATTTACTATGCTTGTTCTAGATGTTTTCTGTACTCTTAACCTGTTATTTACTGCTTGGAATACTGCATATGGAACCTGTTACCCAATTTGTTATATTGTTGTACTGCTACAATGTGATGTATACTTTTTTTGTGTACTTTTTTGAAATATATAATACAATCTTTGTGGAAAAAATAAAAATTGGGCTAACTTTACTGTTTTTGTTATTTTTTTAATTAGTGAAACCGTTTTTTTTCCCAAAAAAAGGCATTTGAAAAATGATGGCGCAAATACCGTGCAAGATAAAAAGTTGCAATGACCGCCATTTTATTCCCTAGGGTGTCTGCTAAAAAAATATATATGTTTGGGGGTTCTGATTAATTTTCTAGCAAAACAATTATGATTTTTACATGAAGGAGAGAAGTGCCAGAATAGGCCCGGTGGAGAAGTGGTTAATAGGGTTCTAAAGTTCGCGCGAACCTTCGGTCCGTTCGCAGGTTCTGGTGCGAACCGAACCGGGGGGTGTTCAGCTCATCCCTATTTAATAATTAGGTGACTTATGAAGGCAATTGGCTTCACTAGATTTAGCCAGGAGTGTCAGAATAAAGGGGGCTGAATACAAATGCACGCCACACTTTTCAGACATTTATTTGTAAAAAAAAATTTGAAAACCATTTATCATTTTCCGTCCACTTCACAATTATGTGTCACTTTGTATTGGTCTATCACATAAAATCCCAATAAAATACAGTTACGTTTTTGGTTGTTACATGCCAAATTTGGACAATGATTGTCTCCTATGATTGTCTCCTATGATTATTATTGCCAGTAACAATAATGCAATTTTTTTTTTGTATTTCAGGAAAATATTGCATTATGGCCACTAGCTAATCATATTACAAACAATATGGCAAGCATTCATGGCAGCTGTGCTCTTTTTTAAGACATTTACATGACACATTTTTTTGTACATAGATCGCTAATTATATTTGTGGGTCAAATAAAGGTCTATAATCAGAAGTAATAAAATAAAATAAATACATAAAATGAGGCAGACTCAATAAGTCATTTGTTATTTTTCCCAAGGGAGCATGGTGGACTATTGAAGTTGTGCATTGCCTAGATAATATTTGCCAATCAAATTGGGGAATTCAGTTCTCTCAATTTTGCTCATCCTTAGTCTTGATAAATAGTTGAACTACTAATGTTGGTATAAGGAAAAATAACACTGAGAAAGAATGAAGGCAAATAGACTGTGCACTACGCAAGGTGCAGTTGCACTCTGCAAGAGCAGTTCCAGAGCTTAGTAAATGAGCGGAAGCTCTGCTGACTTCCATCATCCAAACATGCGCAAGCAAAATTGCAGTTGTTTCATTTTCCTTGCATATGATTGGGTATTCTTTGCAAAATGAAGCTTTACCTCATTTACTAAGCTCTGGAGTAACTGCAACTTGCTGTCTGCCAGTTGGTCTACTTACCCCATCTAGGCACCGGGCATCGGGCATCGGCAGACATCAAGGAGCAGCGGTGGACATCAAGGAGCAGCGGGGATCGGGGCTTATGCAGACATATGGCTGCGGCAGGCATCTGGGCATCGGGTAGCGGCTCCTGTGTCTTCTCCTCCTCGCTTCCGCCATGCGTCTCCTCCCCTCCTCTTAGGCGTCCAATAAGATCGCCTGTCCTTTCATTCAATCGGGTGACGGTATCAGACCTGCTTCCCGATTGGTCGGGAGGAGGATCAGTGTTGCAACAGCGAATATTCATTCGATGTTGTAACACCTGGGTGGGCTCGTAGTACAATGCTTTGTACCCTGAGCCCACCCTATTTTGAAGCCTATTAGAGCCCCTGGCTCTAATCAGGTGCTTCAAAAAAACACCCTTGCCACTGTAATTCAGGCGCCCGTCATCCTTAAAGGGGCCGGACGCATGTGTAGCGGGGTGCTATATTTAAGGGAAGTATCTGAGTGGTAATAAGGCTCAGATACACAAATTGTTAGGGTTCTTGGACCATTTCTGTCCCTGGGAGATAGTACTGATGTGCAGTTCCCCGGGGCCTATAGGTGGCGCTGTTGCCGTGGGCCCGGGTTAAACCACAGTACAAAGTTGTGCCTTTTCTTGTCCCCTCTTGACAGCAGTGCGGCTGGGCGGGGAACCTGCTGTGCCTGTTGGAAGAGGGTATAAAAAGCGCCGGCCATCTTCCAGGGGGGTCTGTTCCACGCCCAGGCACCTTAGGCCTGGGTGTGTGTGTGTCGCCTCCGGGTGCCCTAGGCCCGGAGGCCTGATTGGTTGGTCGTGTCCATGCCCAGGCACCTTAGGCCTGGGTGTGTGGGTTTGTTGCCTCCAGGTGCCCTAGGCCTGGAGGCGAAGTTGCTGTTCCATCCCAGACACCTTCAGTCTGGGGTGAGGTACTAAAGAGGAGGCCCGGAGCCCAGCAACCTTTGGCTGGAGTCCGCTAAGGATCGAGGAGCTCCCAGGGTACCGCCTTGCGAGGGGACCCGCATCTTGGATCGAGGAGGCCAAGGAGGTGACCCTTTTTGAAGACCCAGCACAGAGTCGTGGTGACAGTAAGGACCTCTGGTAACTCTCCGGAGGGACGTTTTTCTCTTTGACATGGGCCAAGTTCTCCAAGAAGGCAGTGCATGTTCTGTAGGTCATAGTGACAGTGACTCTACGCACACCAGGTCAGTGGCAGTGACCAAAAAGGGCAAGGCCCTATTCACCCGGTCAGTGGCAGTGACCATCTTCAACAAGTCAGTGGCAGTGACTTTCATGTTCATTAGGTCTGTGATAAAGATCGCACGCCAAATCTGTTCGTGCATATCAGAACAGTAAGAGAACCAAGATTTGTGTTAGTGCCTGGACCTCTCTCCCACCTTATCTTAAAGGGACTATTTATTATCCATGTGAAATAAATACAGAAGTTGGACTTTCAGTTGGTGTGGATAGTGACTTTACTGGGGAGAATTAAGGACTTGTTTCTGGCCAAGCCAGAAGTGAGATCAGCTCGGGAGGATTCAAACACCAGCCGCAGGGAGGCCCAAGAAAACTAACACCGCTCAACCTCATCATCCAGGAGGATACGGGCTTGAAGTGCGGTGTGCCTCAGTCTTGCCTGCGAAGGAGCCAAATAAAGAAAAGCAGGTAATGGCTGGGGTGAGTGCGCTATACATGAATAGTGGGTGGAGGTGGGGATGGATAGAGCATCGCATTGCCGCATCACTAGAAGGTGGAGGGGGTGGCTGCCGTGGATAGAGGGGACGGCACTCGTGCACCTCTAATGGAAAGGCTGCCACTGCTATTTTCCTTTAGTAAATCAACCCCAGAAGCTGAGTATTATCAATGCATTTGTAATCAATATGAGGTTCAAGCCAAGGGGCAAAAAGGGCATTTACTCTGAAATCATCAATGGGCTTGCAAGGTAAAGAGACAGGAGTTCTGAGGTTAAGGCTCATGTCAGCGGGCGCTCTTTTCAAACGTCGCTGTTGCTATTTGAACTCAAAGTTTTTTTTTTTACTAAAGGCATATGGAATGTGGACAAGTTGCAGTTGCTCCCGAGCTTATTAAATGAGGTATAGCAAAGAATACCCAATCATGTACAAGGAAAATAAAACAACTGCATCTTTGCTTGCACATGATTGGATGATGGAAGTCAGCAGAGCTTCTGCTCATTTACTAAGCTCTGGAGTAACTGCTCTTGCACCTTGCGTAGTGCAGTCTAGTTGCCTTTAGTAAATCAACCCCAATGTGATGAGTTGAGTTTAGTTGAGAGTTGAGAGAACCAGTCTGCATTATATTTCCTATGGAAAAGTCTGTTTTAGATAAAACATAATATATTCATATAGCTATGTTAAGACAGCAGATTGGATCACAGTTTGTTCTGATGTTTTTTATAAAAAATGTTTAATTTTTCTTTATGTAAAAAATAAAACTCTATTAGGCAAGCATATATTTTAGGACACCATTGAATATTGTGGGAATGTAGGAGTCCAATGTCAAAATATCTCCCAAGTTAGTCATATAGGCATGATAAATAAATTAAAAGGTAAGTCACTGTTAAAATAAGAAACATTTACCGTATTTATGGGCGTATAACACGCACAGGCGTATAACACACACCCTAACTTTAAGAGGGAGGTTTCAGGAAAAAAACTTTCCACAACCCCCTGCGTATAACATGCAGGCACAGTTTACCCTCTATTTTCAGGGTAAAAAGTGAGTGTTATACGCCAATAAATACAGTATTTAATTTCTTGACTGTATTTTAATGGACATTTACCAACAATTATAATCAAAGGCAATAACCTTCTAGTCAGACAAGGATTTTGTTAAAGGGGTTGTAAAGGTTCAGGTTTTTTCACCTTAAAGTGGAGGTTCCGCCCAATTTTTTTTTTTAAAGCCAGCAGCTACAAATACTGCAGCTGCTGACTTTTAAAAATGGACACTTACCTGTCCAGCGCGCCCGCAATGTCAGCAGACGAGGTTGAGCATTTGCTCGGTCCTCGGATGCTGCCGCCGCCATTCTCGGTAGGGGAATCAGGAAGTGAAGCCTTGCGGCTTCACTTCCCGGTTCCCTACTGCGCATGCGCGAGTAGCGCGGCGCGCAGTCACTGGTCCCCGCTCTCTCCTGGGAACAGTGTGTTTCCCAGAAGACAGCGGGGGGGTGACGCGAAGGGGCGGGAGTCGATACCCGGAAGTGGTGCAAATACCTGTCTTAGACAGGTATCTGCACCCCCCTTCCCCCTGAAAGGTGCCAAATGTGACACCGGAGGGGGGGAGGGTTCCGAAAAGCGGAAGTTCCATTTTTGGGTAGAACTTCGCTTTAATGCATCCTATGCATTAAGGTGAAAAAACATTTGACAATACTGGCCCCCCTAGCCCCCCCCCCCCCCGTTTTACTTACCTAAGCCCTGGAAAGTGCTGCGCTTGCCCCCGACATCCTCTTCACCGCTCAGCCTGGCCGTTGATTGGCTACAGTGGATGGATTGAAAGCAGCGCAGCCATTGGCTAGCGCTGCTGTCAATCACATCCAATGACTCGGCGTGCCGGGGGGGCGGGGCCGAGTGATACAGTGAGCGGCTATGGCCGCCAGATGTATCACGGGAGCGCGCACGCAAGAACTCATCACCATGCGAGCTCGCATGAAGGTGTTGAGTTCTTGCAAGGGGGAGCCGAGACAGCCGCCGAGGGACCCCAGAAGACCAGGTTGGGGGCCACTCTGTGCAAAACGAGCTGCACAGTGGAGGTAAGTATAACATGTTTGTTATTTTAAAACAAAAAAAAAATTCTCTTTAGTGATCCTTTAACCCAGGAACTCTGGGTTAAAGTGTATAGTGTGTGTATAGTATGCCTGTAAAGTAGCACTTGTTTCCCGTGCTTAGAACTGTCCCTGCAAAAAGTCATTTAAAAGTACTCGCGGCTGTAATGAATTGTCGGCTCCTGGCAATACAGAGAAAAGTCATTGAAATTCATTGATAAAAAAAAAGAAAAATGCTTGAGGGTCCCCCCAAATTCAATTACCAGACCCTTCAGCTCTGGTATGGATTTTAAGGGGAACTCCGCGCCAAATTGAAAAAAAAATGGCGTGGAGTTCCCCCAAAAATCCATACCAGACCCTTATCTGAGCACGCAACCTGGCAGACCGCAGGAAAAGAGGGGGGGACGAGAGAGCGCCCCCCCTCCTGAACCATACCAGGCTACATGCCATCAACATAGGGAGGATGCTTTTAGGTCTGGACCCCAAAGCACCATGTCCCCATGTTGATGGGGACAAGGGCCTCATCCCCACAACCCTTGTTAAAGGGGTCTTCCAGATTCCGATAAGCCCCCCGCCCGCAGACCCCCACAACCACCGGGCAAGGGTTGTGGGGATGAGGCCCTTGTCCCCATCAACATGGGGACATCCTCCCCATGTTGAGGGCATGTGGCTTGGTACGGTTCAGGAGGGAGGGGGGGCCGCTCTCTCGTCCCCCCATTTTCCCCTGCAGCCGGCCAGGTTGCGTGCTCGGATAAGGGGTTCAGATCTGAAGGGCCTGGAATGGATATTTGGGGGAACCCCACGTCAATTTTTTTTTAAATTTGCGGCGGGGTTCCCCTTAATATCCATTCCAGACCTGAAGGGCCTGGTAATTGAATTCTGGGGAACCCCCACGCTTTTTTTTTTTTTTTTTTTATCAATGACTTTTGTATGTATTGCCGGGAGCCGACAATTCATTAATAGCCGCGAGTCAGTTTTAAAAGACTTTTTTTCTTTCAAAAATGACATTTTTTGCAAGGACAGTTCTAAGCACGGGAAACATGTGCCACTTTACATGCATATCATACACACCCCCCAGGTACTAAATTTAAAGGAATATTTCACTTTTATTTTTTCATTTTAAGCATTATTAAAATTACTGCTCCCGAAAAAACGGCCGTTTTTAAAACTTCTTTTTGCATTGATACATGTCCCCTGGGGCAGGACCCGGGTCCCCAAACACTTTTTAGGACAATAACTTGCATATCAGCCTTCATAATTAACACTTTAGATTTCGAACGTTCGAGTCCATTGTATTTAATAGGGTTCTAAAGTTTACACGAACATTTTGTCTGTTCGCAGGTTCTGGTGCGAACCGAACAGGGGGGTGTTCGGCTCATCCCTGATCTTCATATAACTAGAGGGATCACCAGCAGGAGGAAGGAGGTCCTGATTCCTCTATATAGCTCTTCATATCACTAGAAGGATCACTAGCAGGAGGAAGGATGTCCTGATTCCTCTATATAGCTCTTTATATCACTTGAGGGAATCACCAGCAGGAAGAAGGAGGTCCTGATTCCTCTATATAGATCTTCATATAACTAGAGGGATCACCAGCAGGAGGAAGGAGGTCCTGATTCCTCTATATAGATCTTTATATCACTAGAGTGGTCACCAGCAGGAGGAAGGAGGTCCTGATTCCTCTATATAGATATTCATATCACTAGAGGGATCACCAGCAGGAGGAAGGAGTTCCTGATTCCTCTATATAGATCTTTATATCACTAGAGCGGTCACCAGCAGGAGGAAGGAGGTCCTGATTCATCTATATAGATCTTCATATTACTAGAGGGATCACCAGCAGGAGGAAGGAGGTCCTGATTCCTCTATATAGATCTTTATATCACTAGAAGGATCCCCAGCAGGAGGAGGGAGGTCCCGATTCCAATATATAGATCTTTAATTAGACCTTATTTAGTGTCCAGTTCTGGAGACCTCAGTTACAAAAGATAGTTACAAAAGATATTGATAGGGCAGAATGAGTCCAGAGACAGGAAACAAAAATAGTAACTTTACCTAAAGTTTACTTTAATAAATAACTACGTTCACAACGTTCTTGGAGTAAAATTGGCCGAGGCACTTTTATTGGTGTAAAATGTAAATAAATTTAATTCAATCAATCATTTTATTAATCCATACAATTCTCACTTGTAAATAATAAATATAAACAGCTCAGTCTTCAGGACTCGAGCAATACCATATATCAAAAAACAAGTCCCCCCCTTTATCTTTGAAAGGGTTACAAAACCACATAATGTGCCTCGACAATGGTGGGGGGGGGGGGGCTTGTTGCTGTAATCTGACCAGCTGTGAGGAGATTCCTTCAGGGGACCCCTTTATATAGCCTTGCCCCAATTCCAGAATCTTCCCTCTAGACATGTGACCTTATGCACCTTCCCGATTGGATCAATGACCTTCCCTCATAATTTGCCCTATTTTCCCGCTTGACTTATTGTAACTATTTCTTAAAGTGACATGGCTGCTCTTTTTTTTTTTATTAAATAAATGACTATCTATTTATCCCGGGGGCTAGGGATGAGCCGAACACCCCCCTGTTCGGTTCGCACCAGAACCTGCGAACAGCCAGAATGTTTGCGTGAAATTTAGAACCCTATTAAATACAATGGACTCGAACGTTCAAAATCAAAAGTGCTAATTATAAAGGCTAATATGCAAGTTATTGTCCTAAAAAGTGTTTGGGGACCCGGGTCCTGCCCCAGGGGACATGTATCAATGCAAAAAAAAGTTTTAAAAACTGCCGTTTTTTCGGGAGCAGTGATTTTAATAATGCTTAAAGTGAAACAATAAAAGTGAAATATTACTTTAAATTTCGTACCTAGGGTGTGTGTATAGTATGCATGTAAACTTGCGCTTGTTTTCCGTGCTTAGAACTGTCCCTGCACAAAGTGTCATTTCTGAAGGAAAAAAAGTCATTTAAAACTCGCAGCTATAATGAATTGTCGGCTCCCGGCAAGTCATTGATAGAAAAAAAAGCGTGGGGGTCCCCCCAAATTCAATTACCAGGCCCTTCAGGTCTGGTATGGATATTAAGGGGAACCCTGCCGCAAATTTTAAAAAAAAAATGTGTGGAGTTCCCCCAAATATCCATACCAGGACCTTCAGGTCTGGTATTGATTTTAAGGGGAACTCCACCCCAAATGAAGAAAAAAATGGGGTGGAGTTCCCCCAAAAATCCATACCAGACCCTTTATCCGAGCACGCAACCTGGCAGGCTGCAGGAAAAGAGGGGGGGCGATAGAGCACCCCCCCTACTGAACCGTACCAGGCCACATGCCCTCAACATGGGGAGGATGTCCCCATGTTGATGGGGACAAGGGCCTCATCCCCACAACCCTTGCCCGGTGGTTGTGGGGGTCTGCGGTCGGGGGGCTTATCGGAATCTGGAAGACCCCTTTAACAAAGGGGACCCCCAGATCCCGGCCCCCCCATGTGAATTGGTAAGGGGTACATTGTACCCCTACCATTTCACGAATAAAGTGTAATAAAAATGTAAAAAAAAACACACAGACACCTTGGAAAAGTCCTTTATTAAAAAAAAAAATAAAAAAAAAAAACATTCCAGCGAGGAAATCCAGTGTCCCACGGCGATCCGATGTCCAGCGCTGTCCAAACGAAAAGTCATTGGCTGAGCCTGAGCGGACCTGATGGGGAACTTCCTCCACAGTGTATTAAATGAATAGACCCGCCCCTTCTAAAGTTCCCCATCAGGTCCGCTCAGCCAATAATGTAGGTGTAAGGCTAAGCGGACCACATGCGAAACGTGAGAAGGAGCGGGTCTATTAATTTATTACACTGTGGAGGAAGTTCCCCATCAGGTCCGCCCCCTCGTATGTCGGACCCCGCCTATGTCATTGGCTGAGCGGACCTGATGGGGAACTGCCTCCGCAGTGTAATAAATGAATAGACCCTCCCCTTCTCACGTTCCGCATCTGGTCCGCTTAGCCTTACACCTATGTCATTGGCTGAGCGGACCTGATGGGGAACTTTAGAAGGGGCGGGTCTATTTATTTAATACACTGCGGAGAAAGTTCCCCATCAGGTCCGCTCAGGCTCAGCCAATGACATTTCGTGTGGACAGTGCTGGACATCGAATCGCCGCGGGACACTGAATTTCATCGCTGGAATGTTTTTTTTTATTTATTTTTTTATTTTATTTTTTTAATAAAGGACTTTTCCAAGGTGTCTGTGTGGTTTTTTTACATTTTTTTACACTTTCTTTGTAAAACGGTAGGGGTACAATGTACCCCTTACCAATTCACATGGGGGGGGGGCGGGATCTGGGGGTCCCCTTTGTTAAAGGGGTCTTCCAGATTCCGATAAGCCCCCTGCCCGCAGACCCCATCAACATGAGGACATACTCCCCATGTTGAGGGCATGTGGCCTGGTACGGTTCAGGAGGGGGGGATGCTCTCTCGTCCCCTCCTCTTTTCCTGCGGCCTGCCAGGTTGCATGCTCGGATAAAGGGTCTGGTATGGATTTTTGGGGGAACTCCACGCCATTTTTTTTTTTAATTTGGGGTGGAGTTCCCCTTAAAATCCATACCAGACCTGAAGGACCTAGTATAGATATTTGGGGAACCTCACGCATTTTGTTTTTAAATTTGCGGCAGGGTTCCCCTTAATATCCATACCAGACCTGAAGGGCCTGGTAACTGAATTTGGGGGGACCCCTACGCTTTTTTTTTTTTTTTTATCAATGACTTTTCTATGTATATTCATAATAGACGCGAGTGAGTTTTTAATGACTTTTTTTCCTTCAGAAATGACATTTTGTGCATGGACAGTTCTAAGCACGGGAAACAAGCGCGACTTTACATGCATACTATACACACACCCTAGGTACAAAATTTAAGGAATATTTCACTTTTATTGTTTCAATTTAAGTATCAATAAAATCACTGCTCCCGAAAAAACGGCCGTTTTTAAAACTTTTTTTTGCATTGATACATGTCCCCTGGGGAAGGACCCGGGTCCCCAAACACTTTTTAGGACAATAACTTGCATATGAGCCTTTAAATTAGCACTTTAGATTTCTCCCATAGACTTTTCGGATTTGCCGCGAACACACCAAATTGTTCGCTGTTCGGCGAACAGGCAATGTTCGAGTCGAACATGAGTTCGACTCGAACTCGGAGCTCATCCCTACCGGGGGCATCCACATGTCCATGCTGTTCGGGCCATATTCTTTAGCCCTCTCAGTCCATTTCTCCCTTTCAAACTACTGGTGATTATATAGCATCATAAGCCATAAAGGAATGGCATCTGGACAGATTGGTTTTGAGTGCAGCAGCTCCATCCGCTGCTTGAAGGGAAAACCTGCAGGATTTTCAGTAGTATACTAAGTCAATAAGTACACTGTGATTCTATTGACTTAGTATACTAATATACTACTCAACTGATTTGTCCAGATTGTGTTCCTTCATGGCTTATGATGCTATATAATCAGCCACAGTCCTTGCTGCAGGTTGCCTCTATGATTAAGCCTTAAAAGGGCAAAATGCATCTGAGGATTTCTCCACAGGTGGAGAACAGGGTGTAAAGCCATATTTTATACCTTTTTTTCAAATTTAGATGTTTATTATTTTTCAAAGATAAGGAGTAATACAAAAACATTGCCAATTTGGCATACCCTGGCATTAAATTTGCGTACATAAGAGACAAGTGAGAGCAAAGATTAACGGATAGTAACGAGTGGCTTCTATTTCGTTATCGAAGGATGAAGATTTATGAGTAGTCAAACGGTATAGAACAATCATACAAATAGGCATAAAATATCAGTATAATAAACACTTAGAGAACTATGTTAAGAGAGTAACAACAGTGGTGCTGTAAAACAAAGCAAAAAGAGCTGTTGTAAGTATCGCAAATATGTATTTTGTAGATAAGCCGAGTAGGGGGGGTACCGGTCTTGCTAGGGAAAAAGTAGGGCAACTAATCCAATGGTGAACTTCTAGAGTCATTGATCCACAGTTCCCAGGCTTTGTTAAATCGGTTTGTGGATAAATTGTGGATAAATTGGCTCTGGCAAAAGAAAATTCCATTAGGAAGTGCTGGTTGAGTAATTGAATGGTATACTTCAGTAAAGGAGGATGTGTCGATTTCCATTTTTTTGCGGTCGCTAGTCTTGCTGCTATGAGGACCTGTGTCACCAAAGTTTGTAGGTGTTTTGGCCACGAGGGGATAGATAGACCCAGGAACAGATCAAGTGGGGACATAGGGATGGATATGCCACACAAAGAAAAGATTAGATTCTTCACTTTATTCCAGAACCTCCTGATAGAGGGGCACTCCCACCAAATGTGTGATAGGGATCCAATTTTTTCACAGCCTCTCCAACATTTGAGTGAGGTATTTGGGTATATTTTTGCCAGTCTTTCTGGGGTGAAGTACCATTTGTGGAACAGCTTCTGTACTGATTCCCAGTGGGTGATGCAATGAGATAAGCGTAGGATGACGGGGGTGTCTGGTCTAGCAAAGAGGACCAATATTGAGTGGAGGAGGAGAGTAGGTCTGGAGAAGGGTTGGTAAGCAGCTTGTATATCACAGAGATTTCCTTGGTTTTGGATGAGTCAAGGTTGTAATACTTTATCAGCGGGAGCGACAGAGAGTCTGGAGTTGACCAGCGGATTTTTGATAGACAGGATCTGATCCGCAAGTAGAGGAAGAACGTTTGGTTGGTTAGGCCAAATTTTTGTTTTAGGTGGGCGAAGGAGTGCATTTCTGATACTGTGAAAAGCATACCTATGTTGGTGATGTCTGCTTTGGTCCAGACCGATAAGGGTAGGTCTGGGGATATAAGATGTATCGCTTCAAGGGCTAATGATGATAGGGCGTCTATTGATATTCCTTTCGTAAGTTGCAGAATTGCGGCCCAGATCCTTGTGGAGGCCGTGATGGTATCCAGTGGGTAGCACTTAGGGACAAAGTTAAAGTTAAGCCAAGTGGCGGCCAGGAAAAGTTTAGGGTTAGTGAGTAGTATAGTGGTTTCTATTTGTTTCCAGGTTGTGTGGTGTTTGTCTGACCACCAAGATTTCAATTGGTCTAGGACAGTTGCTCAGTAATAAGCCTGGATGTCCGGTGCGCCTAAACCTCCATGTCGAACTGGGGTTAAAAGGATGGCTTTTTTTACTCTGGGGCGTTTCTGTTGCCAAATAAAGTTGTTAATAATTCCCTGGAGGTTTTTAATTTGAGTTTGTGCCAGTGGAAGAGGTATCGTACGAAAAAAATATAATACATGCAGGAGTAAATACATTTTTGTCTGAGCCACCCTTCCAGCCCAAGAGGCCGGAACGTGACTCAGATCTTTCGCTAGCCGTGTGAGCCTGCCCACGAGGTCTTCTAGGTTGGATATTAGTAATATATGGCTTGGAAATGTCAAGTGTATTCCTAAATAAGGAAGGAAGGAGTTGGGCGCCCAAGCAAAGGGGGAATTAGAGGAGATGGATTTAGAGGTTTGAGGGTCAAGGCCGAGGTTAAGCATAAGGGATTTACTATGGTTCAGTTTGTACATGGATATTGCACCAAACACTTCTAGGACTCGTTGAACTGCCGGTAAGGACATTAAGGGATTGGTCAGGGCTATGATCACATCATCAGCATAAAGGCCAATTTTATGGTCTACGGTTCCAATTTTTATACCCGAAATCGCTGGATTAGATCTTATGGATTCTGCTAAAGGTTCCATTATCATGGCAATAATTAGAGGGGACAATGGGCACCCTTGTCTGGTGCCGTTAGTAATTTTGAAGGGGTTGGAGACGACGCCCGAGGTCCAAATGCGTGCGGTTGGGTGAGTGTACAGACCTAGTATGGCAGTAAGAAAGGTGCCCGACAATCCAAATTTACGAAGAACTGCTTCCATGTATGGCCAATAGACCCTGTCAAACGCCTTTTCTGCATCCAAAGACAGGAAAAGAGAAGGCGTTTGAGTATGTTCTGCCCACTGGATTAGGTCAATAAAACGTCTAGTTCTGTCTGAGGCCTGTCTGCCGGGCACAAATCCAACTCGGTCGAGATGTATAATTTGGGGGATGACAGTGGAGAGACGCTGTGCAAGGAGTTTAGCGTAAAGTTTTGTATCCGTATTAAGGAGTGAAATTGGGCAATAATTAGCGGGGTTGTCTGGAGCTTTTCCTGGTTTGGGGATGGTGATCACTAAGGCATCAAGGGATTCTTTAGGGATTTTACCCGTGGTAGCAAATTGGTTGTACATATTGCAAAGATGTGGGACTAAGGGTTGGGCAAAACGTTTATAATATTCATTGGGCAGTCTGTCAGGGCCTGGAGCTTTGTGTAGTGGTAGGTTTTTGATCAATTTGTGGATTTCAGCATGTGAGAACGGAGTTGCAAGGAAGTCAAGTTGTTCTGGAGAAATAGAGGGGAGGGATATGGAGGATAAGAAGCCTGATATGTCCGCTTGGTTGGTGGGGATAGGGGATCTGTTTCGGTGAGATTGTAGAGATTGGCGTAAAAGTTGCTAAATTCATTGGCGATGTCAAGGGGATTGGTCAAGCGCTTGCCTTGGAAGTTGGTGAGATGTGAGATTTTTTTGTTAGAGAGTTGCTTCTTGAATTGTTTGGCCATAAAGGCCCCCGGTTTATTGGCTGCTGAGTAGGTTTGTAGTCGGAGTCTTTTGATATAATAGTCAACATTTTTGCGAAGGTGGTCACTAAGCTGGTGTCTAAGATTCCTAAGTTCTAAGGAGATAGCATTCGAGGGGGATCTTTTGTTTAAGGATTCTAGGGATTGAATCTGTTTTAGGAGTGACTCTGTGATGGCGGAGTGTTTTTTTTTTGGCGCGGGCCCCAAGTTTTATAAAAAGGCCTCGTAGGCAAGCCTTATGAGCGTTCCACGTTATAGCGTGATCAGTTACAGAGTTTACATTGTGATGGAAGTAAGTCTCAATCTCGGATTGTATTTGATTCTCAAATGTGGGGTTGTTGAGGAGGGAGGTGTTTAATCTCCAGATCATGTGGCTAGGAGTTTGGGATGGGGAGGCTAGCTGGATAGTGACCGGAGCATGGTCAGACCAAGATATTGTTCCTATGCGGGAAGAAGTGATGGACTGAAGTAGGTGTTTGTCGGTAATGAATAAATCAATCTGAGAATAAGACTGATGTGGGGGGGGGGAAAGGTGTAGTCTCTCTCCGTATTATGCATGCATCTCCAGGAGTCATGTAAATCCTCCCGTTTAAGGAGGGTAGATAATGCAGAGGGTCTACATCTGGAAGCATTAAAGGTATCAAGCGTGGGATCAATCACTTTATTGAAGTCTCCACAAATTATCAAAGGTGAGGATCTATAAGGAGTCAGTTTGGAGAAGAGGGTAGCATAGAATTTTTTTGGGGCTGTATTAGGGGCATAAACGTTGACTAAGGTGAGGGGGGCGATTATCAATCGTGGCTGACAGGATTAGAAACCTGCCATCTTCATCATATTCACAGTGGTGTAATGTGAAATTCACTGCCGCGCTTATGGCAATCATTACACCTCTTTTCTTCTTTGGGGCATTCGCAAAGAAGCAATGGGGGTATCTTTTGTGGTTACATTGGGGTTGTTTTAGTTTGGAAAAGTGGGTCTCTTGTACACAGAGAACGTCTGCATGATGATTTAATGCTTCTTTCCAGAAAAGATTGCGTTTAAAAGGCGAATTTAGGCCTTTGACATTTAGGGAGGTGATCGTAATGGTCATGGTGGGAAAGTTGCTTCAGGAGTGAGGGCAGAGGGAGAGAGACTACACCCACTAGTGGTACTTGAGAAGTATATAAAGATGAACAATAAAAACAACTATGTCAATACCGTATTTGCAGGTAGAGGCTGAAAAGGAACTATATAGTTACTAATACACTAAATAAATGTACTTATGTAAAAAAAAAAGCAATAAAACAATTCTTAATAACTTGTATGTAAAACAAATGTTACAGAAACGTGTGCCTAGCACACTATTAATCTGAGGGGTGGAGAAGAAAAGGGGAAGGTAAATCGCCCAGGCTGGATATGGGTGGGCTGAGGACCTGGGGTGAGATAAAGATCATATTTTATCGACCGGCTTGGTTGTCAGATTCCTGGAATCAGATGATATGCGAGAGGAGCTGTTTTGCCCCGAGTCTCCAGGAGGGATGGGGAGGAGTCCCCAATTGGTCAGCTTTTTGTAGCCATCTTTTGGAGTGAGTATAGGGACTATCTTTTGTTGGTGGGAGACCAGCAATTTTGTGGGGAAGCCCCATCTATAAGCAATTTTTTTTTGTTGGAGAATAGAGGTGACGGGGGAGAAAGCTCTGCACAGCTCCATTGTGGCAGGAGATAGATCAGTATAAAGCTTAATATTGGTGTAAGGGTCTGGCAAGACTTTCACAGATCTGGCGGTGGAGAGAATTTGTTCCTTGACATGGAAGAAATGTATGCGGGCCAACACATCCCTGGGGATGTCATCTGAGAGATGCAATGGTTTAGCAATTCTGTGGGCCCGATCGATCACTGTATCACGAGCATTGAGGCGTGGGAGTAAGGTTGAGATGAGTTGTTGCAAGTATGGTGTTATTTCATTCGGTTTGATCGATTCTGGGATGCCTCTGAATTTGATATTATTCCGCCTAGAACAGTCTTCTAAATCTGCTAATTTCAGTTTGATTTGGTGGATTTCCTCCGCTTGGTGCTCATGAGCATCTAACAAATCATTATGCGCTTTGGAGTAATCCTGCAAGTTGTCCTCCAGAGCATCCGTGCAAACTTCTAAACAGTCTATTCTGTCATGCATCTGGGACATTGATATCTGAAGCTCCCTATGTAAATCTTGCTGCAGTGTGAGGAGCATAGATTTTAGCATTGCTTCTGAGACAGTATTGTCAGTGACAGGGATAGAAGCCAGTGAGGGAGCATTTTGGGATCCGTGTGTCCCTGCAACAACAGAGGACCATAGTTGTTTTTTTGCATGGGGCTCCTTGTGAGGGGAGTTTGCGGGGGAGGTAGCCAGTCTCTTACCTCTGTCAGCCTGCTGTCCTCCTGCGGTGGTTTCTGGAGGAGGGAGGGTGTCCATGCCGTCTCTGATGGGAGCGGTGGATGGGTCTCCTGGTGGATGCAGCGGTGGAGATCTGGCTGGCAGGCTCAAAGAGTCACCGCGGTTTATGGTGCTGGTGCCGGCGCCATCTTGGGGCCTATGCATGGCGGCAGCCGGCGGGTAGTAATCGGCCAGGCGGCGGGGAATCGGCGGGTTGTAACGCTGCCTCGTCATGCCCTAAAGTGTCCCCGGTCCTCCCCCGCTCTGGTAGTGTAAGCTTCGGGGAGGAAAGTAGCGGAGGGTTGCTGCTATCCAGGCCGTGGAGCGGAGCTCGAACTTCAGGCAACCATCCTGGTCTGCAGCAGGCCACGCCCCCCCATATTTTACCCATTTTATTCACATTTATGCAGCAAGGAGTTGGTGTTTGTGTGCAGATGACCGCCATTTTATTGAGGAGCAGCATTGTGACCATAGGCCAGAAAGCATATTTGGACTACAGAAAATCTGAAATCCTCCAATATCCTAAATATAAGAAAGATGTTTTCTGTAATCCACAAAAAAATGGACAAGGATAATTCCAATGTTTGAGAATTAATTGAAGCATTGTCAGTTCACTACAGAAGGTCACTGGCTTCCTGGAAAGATTAACTGGTCAGACAGATAAAAAAAAAAAAAAAAACATTGTTCATTTACCAGACACAAAAGGGGCAAATAAAAGAAGGCATTTGTTAAGGTTATTGTACAATTGTATATGTTTTTATTATGGTACCATGTTAATCAAGGTTTCATATCAAAACTGCATATTTGTAAATGATTGAATATATCTGTAGCGGCCTCACCCTCTCTCCAACTTCTTTATCTGTTACACACCAACTCATGTCTAGGGGTTTCTGAGTTGTGAGAGTGAGATGCGCCACGGCCCATGTCCTCCCCATTACAATAGGGAGGTGAAGGCCACTTCCTGATGTTTCCTCGGGCCAATGTGTTCTGCGAATGTACCGAGTCTGTACTTACAAGCTCACCAGCCTCCCCTTTGTTTCCAGTAACCGGAGTTCACACACCGAAGAAAGGTCCAACACTTGTTTATTCGACACTCCAATAAGCAAAGCACAATAACAGTTCCTATTGCAGCAGACTGGTTGGGATCTAGTCCCTTTCCAACGGTGGGATGAGCAGATCGAGGCACTTTCTAAAGTTTAAGTTCTAAAGATAGGGTCTCTTCTAGCAACCCCTATGAACAGCAATAGAGCCCTCTTCGATACGCTGTGGCCCCTATCAGGGGATGTGTCCCCCCAAGAGAGTTCCCAGGGGCCCACCGTCACCGGGTTGGTGCTGCTCTGGGTCTTCAGTGGGTAACCTCCCCGGCCTCCTCACCTCAGGTACGGGTCCCTCCGCTCAGGGACCCTCGGACAGTCCACCCTAGCGGGACCCAGTCGAAGGTACTGGGCCCCAGGCCTCCTCGATAGTACCTCACCCCAGGCTAAAGGTGCCTGGGATGGACGCCAACTTGACTCCGGACCAGGCTATGGGCACCTGGACCAGACTCCTGGATCTCCCGCACCCAGGCCTAAGGGCCCTGGGTGCGGACCGCAACCCTCCTCCTCCGAGGACCTCCTTCTCCGCAAGAACAACCTCGTGGCAAGGGCGTCTCCCCCTTTTATCTCCTCCCATCAACGGCCCGGCGGGTTCCCCGCCCCAGCCATACCATCTCCGGGAAGAGACCAAACAGGGAGCACTGCAGGGGATGATTCTACCTGAAGCCTGTGGGTACTCCGCCACCCACAGGCAAAGGAGAATATTACATCCTCCAATCCTCCACGAAACAAAAAGGGGTCTGAATCCTAACACAATTATACACCTGGGTTACACTATTGCCCAGGTGTATCCCATCAACTTGAGGACCCCGCTACACACTCCCCCCTGTAATTTGACGCTGGTCCCCAGCGTCAGGTGCACACCCATACCTCCCATCAAGTGGTGGCATGGAGTGAAACCCCTGAAGTAATTCCTCTAAATTTTTCCCAAGTGCCAAGACCTGCTCAGGGAATGGGGAACATATAAAACAACTTATGTCATAAAACACTTTAAACATTTGCATAGTCACAACCCCTATCCCATACTGTCTAAGAGCCACCCACTCTCAATAATCTTGATTGACGGCTCTCCTGCAGGGGAAAGAAAAAAACAACATCCTAACATAATTTCGTGTCATTTGGGATGAGTGGGCCCGTCAGCCGAGAGACCCACTCACTCCAACAAGCAAGGTGATGTGTGTGTGAAACATTTTCAAACATTTGTTGCGCAACACTGCCACCTGGTGACAACGCCACGGTCATGACACTCAACGAATCTTCGTTCTTCCAGCTTTTCCTACTCTGCCACTATTCCCAAATGTCCTTGCCTTTGGCACATGAAGAAAGGGGAAACACAAAACACAACAGTCCCCAAGTCTCCAACGAAAAAAAAAGAAAAGAAAAGCCCAAATAAAAACAAAAGCAGGGCACAGTCCTGGGTGTCTGGGGATAACTCCTCCAGAGAGTTCCAGTGCACAAAGGAAACAGGAGTTCTTTTCTCCTATAAGTAAAACTTTGGATCCGGCAGGTACAGGGGTTTCAGGTGTTTGTCAAATGCCTCTATCGAATACTCGACATCTTCTCCTTCTCTTCTGCAAATGACTATCTTGTCAGCATGGATATGGCGCCCCAATTTCCATTCAGCCTTGCAGTCCTCAAACCTCTTAGACACTGACGGCACACATTCCAGGTACCTGCGAGCATGGGGCACCTTCAACTTGTCCCACACAAACTCGTCATACCATCTTGTTCTCCAGACTTCCACCTCATACAGCAAGTCCCGGGGTAGATACGGGTACTCCCACCCATATTCCCGAGCTACTTTGTGGCAAAACAGTCTCTGCAAGCGGGCCAAAGGTGGCATAGTGGCTTTCTCTCCAGTTCCGGGCAGCACAATAGCTTCTGGATGCCGAGGTGCCTTTACCAGCTCCCTGGAACTGACTTTCGGCGCTCTCACAGAAGCGCGGGGTATCCCCACAACCAAAGTAGGTGGGGTAACAGTAGGTGAGGACACAGGTGGAGGGGTAGGCTCCCTCGCAAGCTGCGGGTCTTCCACCCGAGGCGTGCTATCTCCTGTGTACATAGGCGAATCCCGTACCGCACGGGAAGCAAGAAGTGTTTTTTTATCCCAGCCCTTGCGGCTGAACAGTTCGTCTATCTCGCCATCGTCTCCGCAGTCAGACAGCGATTCTAGGTCAGAGGTGTCATACATCTCCGCAGGCAGATATCTACCCGTGGACACAGAATCATCTTCCCTGGGGGGTTCCACCTCCAATGGGCCCCCGACACCTCCAACCACCACCACAGTCCCAGCCCCTGGCTCACCTGACCCTTGTAGAAGACTGGGATGTCCGGGACTTCCATCTCGACTGGCGCCATCCAGGCCAAGCAAGCAGCGGGGTGAAGCTCGACCACGTCCATAGGATGCCTGTACTAGGCCAACTTTCCTCTTCGGTGGTGGAAGCAGGGAACTTGTGGCGACCGAGGCAGCATCCTCGGATTTTTCTCTGTTGGGCAGTCCATCGCCCTGGTCAGCGCGCACAGGAACCTCGACAAAGGCCTTGATCTCCCCTTCCGGAGTAGCGGTACCCGTGAGGTGGTTGAGGCGAAGAGCCCGGGGTCTTGCTGTGGACGACTCAACCTCAAAAAGGAATTCTCTGCACTCCTCACATCGCCCGAATGGCTTCAGGGTGACCACCAGTCCCGAGCAGCCGGGACAGATCACACCGAGGGCCTCCGTGTCTCTGCAGGTGTACAGAGCCAACCGCCCTCGGGGCCTAAGTCTTATCCCCGTGTCTGTGATGGGGGCAGCAAAGGAAGTCATTCTCGTGGGGTGAGGAACCATAATCCACGGGGCACTTGAGGTCATCCCGACTGTCTGCTGCTCCATCATGCACTGACCCCGCGCCGGAGTCTCCACGTGTATCCCCACACTTGGCCAGACTCCTCCCATGAGCTGTACATTTTCGCGGGCTTCCTCTTGACTCCGCCCACGAACGATGTCGCCATGGGGTGCCTCGTGGCGCAGTGCGTTAACAGTCCCCACGTGCAGTACGTCACACGGCTGGACCTCTCCCTTTTTCCGCTCCTCCGCATGGGCCTTCCCCGTGTTAGGGTCATTTCCACAACTCCGAGCAGGGACGCACTTTGGCCAGTAATTTGGCCGATCTGCTCGGAACTCCTCTGGGCAGCAAAGCTCAAATGTAGACATTCTCAAGTCCATCTTTAGAACACACTGTATCCCGGACTCACGAGCCCCCACGTGTAGCGGCCTCACCCTCTCTCCAACTTCTTCATCTGTTACACACCAACTCATGTCTAGGGGTTTCTGAGTTGTGAGAGTGAGATGCGCCACGGCCCATGTCCTCCCCATTACAATAGGGAGGTGAAGGCCACTTCCTGATGTTTCCTCGGGCCAATGTGTTCTGCGAATGTACCGAGTCTGTACTTACAAGCTCACCAGCCTCCCCTTTGTTTCCAGTAACCGGAGTTCACACACCGAAGAAAGGTCCAACACTTGTTTATTCAACACTCCAATAAGCAAAGCACAATAACAGTTCCTA
This sequence comes from Rana muscosa, assembly GCA_029206835.1. Taxonomy (NCBI): domain Eukaryota; kingdom Metazoa; phylum Chordata; class Amphibia; order Anura; family Ranidae; genus Rana; species Rana muscosa. The sequence continues at coordinate 358,675,059 of CM055118.1, read as the reverse complement.
TTGCAGCAGACTGGTTGGGATCTAGTCCCTTTCCAACGGTGGGATGAGCAGATCGAGGCACTTTCTAAAGTTTAAGTTCTAAAGATAGGGTCTCTTCTAGCAACCCCTATGAACAGCAATAGAGCCCTCTTCGATACGCTGTGGCCCCTATCAGGGGATGTGTCCCCCCAAGAGAGTTCCCAGGGGCCCACCGTCACCGGGTTGGTGCTGCTCCGGGTCTTCAGTGGGTAACCTCCCCGGCCTCCTCACCTCAGGTACGGGTCCCTCCGCTCAGGGACCCTCGGACAGTCCACCCTAGCGGGACCCAGTCGAAGGTACTGGGCCCCAGGCCTCCTCGATAGTACCTCACCCCAGGCTAAAGGTGCCTGGGATGGACGCCAACTTGACTCCGGACCAGGCCATGGGCACCTGGACCAGACTCCTGGATCTCCCGCACCCAGGCCTAAGGGCCCTGGGTGCGGACCGCAACCCTCCTCCTCCGAGGACCTCCTTCTCCGCAAGAACAACCTCGTGGCAAGGGCGTCTCCCCCTTTTATCTCCTCCCATCAACGGCCCGGCGGGTTCCCCGCCCCAGCCATACCATCTCCGGGAAGAGACCAAACAGGGAGCACTGCAGGGGATGATTCTACCTGAAGCCTGTGGGTACTCCGCCACCCACAGGCAAAGGAGAATATTACATCCTCCAATCCTCCACGAAACAAAAAGGGGTCTGAATCCTAACACAATTATACACCTGGGTTACACTATTGCCCAGGTGTATCCCATCAACTTGAGGACCCCGCTACATATCCATTTGTATTAACAATACTGAAACAAACATTTTCTATTGTGCATAGTAAATGTGATTTGCCCTTATATAATAAATAACAGTAAACATGGCAATACTAATGCCATTATATTTATATTAAATGCCAATAATTGTTATTGCAAGTAACTATAGCTTATTTATTTTTTTAATTTATAGATAATGCAATTTCATAAAATGATTAATTATCTTGTCAGAGGCCACCTTTATATCGTTATTCCTCAGAGTATATATCATTGGATTTATCAATGGTGTCCCCACAGTGTAAAAAATGGAAAGTATTTTGCTTAGATTTGAAGACTGTCCACTAGTTGGTAGACCATATATGCTGATTAGACTTATATAAAATATACAGACAATGGTCAGGTGGGAACTGCAAGTAGAGAAAGCTTTTTTCTTCCCAGTAGTAGATGGAACTTTCATGATGGAGATAATGACATAAGTATAGGAAAACATGATGAAGATAAAAGGTAAGAAAAGAACAGGAATGCCTAAAAACATCATTATCTCTTCAACCTTGGAGGTATCTGAGCAAGAAAGTTTTAGTAGTGGGGCAGCATCACAGAAGAAATGGTCTATCAGATTGGGGCCGCAGAAGTCCAGACTTGTAGTTGCGATAGTGCTAATCAACATCACAAAAAGACTCAGGAGCCAAGAAATGCCCACTAATTTCGTATATAATGATTGGTTCATTGTAGACTTATAATAGAGCGGTTTGCAGATGGCCAAATACCGATCATAAGACATTATTGTCAAAATGAAGCACTCTGATGTTTCTGAAAAAATAAAAAAATTTAACTGAAAAAGGCAACTTCCTATTGAAATTGTTCCACTTTCATTAAGTATAGCACAAAGTAAATTGGGCACAATGTCCGTGGTCAGCATGATGTCAGAAATGGAAAGTTGGATGAGGAAGACATACATGGGAGATTGGAGGAGGGTATTGCTGTTGTATACCAATATAATGATCAGGAGGTTTACACATACTGTCACACAGTAAATCACAAGTAAGAGAAAAAAGAGGAAGAATTTGATGTTATGCAGCCTTTCAAATCCCAGGAGGATGACATCTCTGATAGCGGTATGATTGTTTCTGTATTGTTGCCTACATAGGAAACAAGAAAGATTAAAGCAGAATATGTATTTTCAATCCTGGAACTGTATATGGACTGAGTGTAGTCAGCCTTCCTAATTGTCTTTTGCTAAACTATTTAACCGTTCCCACTTTTATACGATAAGGATGAGTAAACTTGGGCAAGGTTTGGTTTGCAGGAGGTTATGCACACTCAACAAAAATAATCTCTAAACCCAATTATAGTTCCAAATCCCAAATGTTGGGCTCTTTCAAGGCCATATTACAAAATTTTGTTAAAAAGGACGTGGGTATCTTGCCATAGTGGACATGTTCCAATGAAAATAATAATATATATATATATATATATATATATATATATATATATATATACACATACACACACTATATCACCAAAAGTATTGGGATGCTTGCCTTTGCACGCACATGAACGTTAATGTCATTCCAGTCTTAGTCCGTAGGGTTCAATATTGAGTTGGCCCACCCTTTTCAGCTTTAACAGCTTCAGCTCTTCTGGGAAGACTGTCCACAAGGTTTAGGATTGTGTCTATGGGAATGTTTGACCATTCTTCCAGTAGTGCATTTGTGAGGTCAGGCACTGATGTTGGACCAGAAGTCCTGGCTCGCAGTCTCTGCTCTAATTCATCCCAAAGGTCTTCTTTATTTTTTCCAATAAAGATTTTTATTGAGCAAAATTAAAGAACATATAAAGTACTACAGCCTTTTCTAAATAGGGATGAGCCGAACACCCCCCGATTCAGTTTGCACCAGAACCTGCGAACGGACCGAAAGTTTGCGTGAACTTTAGAACCCTATTAAATACAATGGACGTGAACGTTCAAAATCAAAAGTGCTAATTATCAAGGCTAATATGCAAGTTATTGTCCTAAAAAGGGTTTGGAGACCCAGGTCCTGCCCCAGGGGACATGTATCAATGCAAAAAAAAAGTTTTTTAAAAACTGAAGTTTTTTTCAGGAGCAGTGATTTTAATGATGCTTAACCAGTTGGCGCCCGCGCTATAGACAAAAGACGTCTACAGCGCGGCGCCTTCCTGCCGGGTGGACGTCCATGGACGTCCTCCTGTTTACTTCCCCATTACATGCTGCATCGGGAAAATCTGTGCCCGCCGTGTCATGCGGGTGACGATGCGCGTGCCTGGCGGCCGCGATATCCGCCAGGTACCCGCGATCGGCTGTCAAAGAGCCAGGGACGTGGATCTCTGTGTGTAAACACAGAGATCCACGTCCTGCTAGGGAGAGGAGACCGATGGTGTGTCCCTTGTACATAGGGACAACCATCGGTCTCCTCCCCCAGTCAGTCCCCTCCCCCCACAGTAAGAATCACTAATAGGGAACACATTTAACCCCTTGATCGCCCCCTAGTGTTAACCCCTTCTCTGCCAGTCACATTTATACAGTAATCAGTGCATATTTATAGTCTAAACTGAGGAAATTTTTTTTAAAAAAAAATTGGGATATTTATTATAGCAAAAAGTAAACAATATTGTGTTTTTTTTCAAAATTAACAGTCTTTTTTTGTTTATAGCGCAAAAAATAAAAACCACAGAAATGATCAAATACCACCAAAAGAAAGCTCTATTTGTGGGAAAAAAAGGACGTCAATTTTGTTTGGGAGCCACGTCACACCGCAAAATTGTCATTCAAAGTGTGACAGTGCTGAAAGCTGAAATTTCGCCTGGGCAGGAAGGGGGTATATGTGCCCAGTAAGGAAGTGGTTAAAGTGAAAAAAAATAAGTGAAATATTCCTTTAAATATCGTACCTGGGGGGTGTCTAAAGTATGCCTGTGAAGTGGCACGTGTTTCCCGTGTTTAGAACTGTCCCTGCACAAAATGACATTTCTAAAGGAAAAAAAGTCATTTAAAACTGCTTGCGGCTTTAATGTAATGTCTGGTCCCGGCAATATGGATGAAAATCATTGAGAAAAATGGCATGGGTACCCCCCCACCCCCAGCCCATTACCAGCCCCTTTGGGTCTTGTATGGATATTAGGGGAACCCCGCACCCAAATTTAAAAAAGGCCCTATATACTCTGAACAGCAGAATACAGGCGGTGAAAACAAGACAGGGACTGTAGGTTTGTTCTTAAGTAGAATCTGTTTGTAAATTGGAACAACATTTTTTAACTGTAGCTCCAGCCCAAAAATCTATTTTTAAGCTTTTGAAAAACATAGGGAAGGGTTATCACCCCTGTAACATTTGTTTTGCTGTCTGTGCACCTGTTCAGAACATTTCACCTCACTTTCCGTCCCAATGACAAATGTTTTTTGAAAATTTGGGTTTTTTATTGAAACAAGGATTGGTGATAAAGCATCAGTGGAGAGGAGACACCTTTTTCCCATATTAACTCTTACAGGAGAGAATTTCCCTGCCTACGAGTAGATTTCCTCTCACTTCCTGTTGTCTCCTTTCGTTTGCAAGTAGGAGTCGTTTGTAAGTTGGATGTTTGAAAGTAGGGGCCTGCCGTATATACTCTGCAGAAATTTGTCCCTTAGGTATTGGTTTTGCCACAACACTGTAAGCCCTCACAGTTACTCTTAGTGGGCGCTGGAATGCCCTGCTGTTAACTATTAGATCAAGAATTGTAATTACATGCCATTGTTGAACAGTGTAACAACAAAAAATGTAGCGCTAATGATATTAAAACAATAAATGCATAACACCCAAGTGAATGAATGAGATGATAACAGTCCAAGATTCAACACATAATATGTGAATGTGCAAAAGTCTCTAATGTGAATTTTGTGATGAAAAATCAGACAATCCAGGATGAAAAAAATGATTGAAGAAAAAACTGAATTATCCAATAGTCTTGATAGGGTGAATATAGAATGGCCACCACCGAATCAAAAGAGGCTTACCGGAATGAGTGGACCCAAGTAAACATACGTCTATGGGGTCAACTCAAGCTTTAACGTGTGTCCCCGTTGAGGTAGGATCCTCCGCTGGAGATACCAGAATGGAACTCGTCAGTAACTCAAGACAGATGACTGAACCGAATCTCGGGATCCAAAAACCACAGTAATGGTAGCCCAGGATGAACCAACATTCAGAATGGAAAAAGAGAAGGGGGGCACATAGCGTGATACAGTCTTTAAACAATTTATTAATGTAGGTAGGAACACTTACATTACAGCAATGAAATAAGCGCTTTGGATATAATCAGTGGCAGCAGTGGAGTCTCCCGACGCATTTCGCAATAAATTGCATCATCTGGGGAACAGTGGTAGAAAAAATTGGGCCTCTGGTAGTGGTGGTGGTGCTTATGCCACAACACTGTAAGTCCTCACAGTTACTCTTGGTGGGCGCAGGAATGGGCCCAGCTGTGAAATATTAGATTAGGAATTGTAATTACATGCCCCTGTTGAACAGGGGCAGAAAAATTTGGCCTTTGGTGGTGGTGTTGCCACAACACTGTAAGCCCTCACAGTTACTCTTGGTGGGCGCAGGAATGGGCCCTGCTGTGAACTATTAGATCAAGAATTGTAATTACATGCCCCTGTTGAACAGGGGCAGAAAAATTGTGCCTTAGGCACTGGTGCCACAACACTGCAACCCCTCACAGATACTGTACTTGGAGCGCAGCAATGAACCCTGCTGCAAAGTATTGAAATAAAAATTGTATTTACACACCCCTGTTAAACAGGGGCTGAAAAATTGGGCCTTAGGCACTGGTGCTGGTGCCACAACACTGCAACCCCTCACAGATACTGTACTTGGAGCACAGCAATGAGCCCTGCTGCAAAACATTGCATCAAAAATTGTAAATACACGCCCCTGTTAAACAGGGGCTGAAAAATTGGGCCTTAGCCACTGGTGGCGGTGCCCAGAACCAAAAATCTTCTTTCAAGCTATCAGCATGATTATTGAGGAGGAAGAGGGTAGTCACTCAGCATAACAGGATAGTCACTCAGCATGAGCATAGGCAGTCTTAAAGGGATCTGACATTTCCCAAAAAAAAAATTGGTTACATCAGCATCAGGTGCTTGGTAGCTGGTGGTGATCCAAGACTGATTCATTTTTATGAAGGTCAGTCGATCGACCGAGTCGGTGGACATGCCCATCCTGTGATCGGTTACAAAGCCTCCAGCAGCACTGAATGTGCGTTCCGAAAGAACGCTGGATGCAGGACAGGTCAGTACCTCAATTGCATACTGTGCAAGCTCTGGCCAGTGATCCATCCTCAATACCCAGTAAGCCAGAGGATTTTCGGTGGGAAAGGTGTCCAAGTCTGACCTTGCCCCTAGGTATTCCTGCACCATGTATATCAGACGCTGGCGATGGTTGCTGGAACCGATTATACCTTGGGGCTGCGGACTAAAAAATTGTCTTAACGCATCGGTCAGACGGCCACCTTCTCCACCGCTCCTTCTGCTACTGACCAAAGCCTCAGCAACTCGTTGTCCAGGACCAGGAGTTTGTAACCGCCCAGTCTCTGGGAACGCGTTGCACAGACCTTTCTGCAAGGCCTCCTGGAGATGTCTCATCCTCTGCTCCCTCTGCGACAGTAAGATAATGTCCGCAACCTTACCCTTGTACCGTGGATCAAGGAGAGTGGCCAGCCAGTAATGATCCCTCTCCTTGATCCGAAGAATACGAGGATCCTTCCGCAGACTTTGCAGGATCAGGGAGGCCATGCAGCGTAGGTTAGCTGAGGCATTCGGTCCAGAGTCCTCTGGGTCACTAAGGACGACATGATCCGCAGCCACCTCCTCCCAGCCACGTACAAGTCCATTGTTTTTTTTTTTAAATGGCGTGGACTTTCCCCAAAAATACATACCAGACCCTTTATCCGAGAACGCAACCTGGCAGGCTGCAGGAAAAGAGGGGGGACAAGAGAGCGCCCCCCTCCTGAACCGTACCAGGCCACATGGCCTCAACATGGGGAGGATGTCCCCATGTTGATGGGGACAAGGGCCTCATCCCCACAACCCTTGCCCGGTGGTTGTGGGAGTCTGCAGGCAGGGGGCTTATCGGAATCTGGAAGACCCCTTTAACAAAGGGGACCTGCAGATCCCGCCCCCTCTATGTGAATTGGTAATGGGGTACATGTACCCCTACTCTGCTCTGCAAGAGCAGTTGCTCCAGAGTTTAGTAGATGAGCGGAAGCTCTGCTGACTTCCGGTGTTCTGACAAAATGTCAAACCCGGCAGAATATCGAACCACGTCACTTCCTGTGACGTGAAATCAGCTGTTGCAGGAAACCACACACACTGCGCATGCGCACTGCGACATCAGTTTTTTTGGAGCATTTTCACTCATCACACATAGGGCAGCCCACCCACCTGAATGGGATGTCCTACACGCAGCAATCGCCCCAAAGAAACTTCTGATCTTTTCTGAGTGGAGTTGGTGTGTTTTTTACTGTGATTTTTGGTGCAGTGCATTTCTGAAATGCAAGGAAAAGCACAGATGTGAATGGAGCCTCGTTGTTCTTGTGTTATCGCACCAATTTCATTTTCAGGCCCCATTCACATCTAGCATAGTGGGAGTGAACGTTTTGTGTCTCTTTTGCCTAGGGCAACCTGCTGATTTAAATGGGGTGTGCTATATGTGGTTAATGGAACATGTTGGCGCTTTGTGGGTTGTGTGTTTTTTACTGTGCGTTTTGCAGCATTTGCCACTCGTTTTTTTCACATGGAAAAATGTGTGTTTGCTTCTGTGTTTGGTGTGTTGTTACCAATTAATGGCACTGAAAGCGCAACTAGTAATTTTAGGTGTATAAAGGTGGCCATACACTATACAATCTGATTGTACAATCTCCTTTAGATTTACCAAATGTATATATTAGGAGGAAATACCTATCTAGCCAATCACTCTGTATCCAATCAGGCAGGCCCTTGCATTACATAATTGATGGCAGATCTAAAGGAGATTGTACAATCAGATTGTATAGTGTATGGCCACCTTTATACACCTAAAATGACTAGTTGTGCTTTCAGTGCAATTAATTGTTAACAACAAAGCAAAAACACATTTTGCCATGTGAAAAAAAAACACGCAACCCACAAAATACCAACATGTCCCATAAGCCACAGCTTATTTAAATCAGCAAGCTGCCCTATGCATGTCACAGAAAAATGAGACACAAAACGTTCACTCTCACTATATTGGATGTGAATGGGGCCTGAAAGTGAAATTGGTGCGATAACTAGGGATGAGCCGAACACCCCCGGGTTCGGTTCGCACCAGAACATGCGAACGGACCGAAAGTTTGCGCGAACGTTAGAACCCTATTAAATACAATGGACGCGAACGTTCGAAATCTAAAGTGCTAATTATAACGGCTAATATGCATGTTATTGTCCTAAAAAGGGTTTGGGAACCCGGGTTCTGCACCAGGGGACATGTAGCAATGCAAATAAAAGTTTTAAAAACGGCCGTTTTTCGGGAGCAGTCATTTTAATGATGCATAAAGTGAAAAAAAAAAAGAAGTCAAATATTCCATTAAATATTGTACCTGGGGGGTGTCTAAAGTATGCCTGTGAAGTGGCACGTGTTTCCCTTGTTTAGAACTGTCCCTGCACAATTGACATTTCTAAAGGAAAAAAAGCCATTTAAAACTGCTTGCGGTTTTAATGTCATGTCTTGTCCTGGCAATATGGAGGGAAATCATTGAGAAAAATGGCATAGCTACCCCACCAGCCCCCCCTACCCCAGCCCATTACCAGGCCCTTTGGGTCTTGTATGGATATTAAGGGGAACCCTGCACACAAAATAGAAAAGGCCCTATAAGCAATATACAGGCGGTGCATACAAGACAGGGACTGTAGGTTTGTTCTTAAGTAGAATCTGTTTGTAATTTTGAACAGGTACATTGTTTAAGTGTAGCTCCAGCCAAAAAATCAATTTTTAAGCTTTTTGGAAAACATTGGGAAGGGTTATCACCCCTGTAACATTTGTTTTGCTGTCTGTGCCCCTGTTCAGAACATTTCACCTCACTTTCCGTCCCAATGACAACTGTTTTTGAAAAGTGGGGTTTTTATTGAAACAAGGATTGGTGATAAAGCATCAGTAGAGAGGAAACACCTTTTTCCCATATGAACTCTTACAGGAGAGAATTTCCCTTCCTAGGGGTAGATTTCCTCTCACGTCCTGTTGTCTCCTTTCGTTTGCAAGTAGGAGTCGTTTGTAAGTTGGATGTTTGAAAGTAGGGGCCTGCCGTATATACTCTGCTGAAATTTGCCCCTTACATGTTGGTGTTGCCACAACACTGTGAGCCCTCACAGTTACTCTTGGTGGGTGCTGGAACGCCCTGCTGTGAACTATTATATCAGGAATTGTAATTACATGCCATTGTTGAGCAGTGGTAGGAAAAATTGGGCCTTTGGTGGTGGTGCTGGTGCTACAACACTGTCAGCCCTCACAGTTACTCTTTGTGGGCACATGAATGTGCCCTAATGTAAATTATTAGATCAAGAATTGTAATTGCATGCCCCTGTTGAAGAGGGGCAGAAAAATTGGGCCTTTGGTGGTGGTGCTGGTGCTACAACACTGTCAGCCCTCACAGTTACTCTTGGTGGGCGCATGAATGGGCCCTACTGTAAATTATTAGATCAAGAATTGTAATTGCATGCCCCTGTTGAAGAGGGGCAGAAAAATTGGGCCTTTGGTGGTGGTGGTGGTGTTGCCACAACACTGTAAGCCCTCACAGTTACTCTTGGTGGGCGCAAGAATGGGCCCTGCTGTGAATTATTAGATCAAGAATTGTAATTGCATGCCCCTGTTGAACAGGGGCTGAAAAATTGGGCCTTTGGTGGTGGTGGTGGTGGTGTTGCCACAACACTGTAAGGCCTCACAGTTACTCTTGGTGGGTGCAGGAATGGGCCCTGCTGTGAATTATTAGATCAAGAATTGCAATTACATGCCCCTGTTAAACAGGGGCAGAAAAATTGGGCCTTAGGCACTGGTGCCACAACACTGCAACCCCTCACAGATACTGTACTTGGAGCACAGCAATGAGCCCTGTTGCAAAGTATTGCATCAAAAATTGTAATTACACGCCCCTGTTAAACAGGGGCTGAAAAATTGGGCCTTAGGTGCTGGTGCCACAACACTGCAACCTCTCCCAGATACTCTAGTTGGAGTGCAGGAATGAGCCCTGCTGCAAAGCATTGCATCAAAATTGTAATTACATACCCCTGTTGAACAGGGGCTGAAAAATTGGGCCTTAGCCACTGGTGGCGGCACCCAGAAACAAAAAAGTTCTTCCAAGCTATCATCAAGAATTGGATCATTGAGGAGGAGGAGGATAGTCAGTCAACATTACAGGACAGTCACTCAGCATCCGCATCAGTCTTGAAGGGATGTGACATTTGAAAATAAATTATTCTGTTATATCAGCTTCAGGTGCTTGGTAGCTGGTGGTGATCCAAGACTGGTTCATCTTTATGAAGGTCAGTCGATCAACCGAGTCGGTGGACAGGCGCACCCTGTGATCCGTGACAAAGCCTCCAGCAGCACTGAATGTGCATTCCGAAAGAACGCTGGATGCAGGACAGGCCAGTAGCTCAATTGCATACTGTGCAAGCTCTGGCCAGTGATCCATCCTCAACACCCAGTAAGCCAGAGGATTTTCGGTGGGAAAGGTGTCCAAGTCTGACCTTGCCCCTAGGTATTCCTGCACCATGTATATCAGACGCTGGCGATGGTTGCTGGAACCGATTATACCTTGGGGCTGCGGACTAAAAAATTGTCTGAACGCATCGGTCAGACGGCCACCTTCTCCACCGCTCCTTCTGCTACTGACCGAAGCCTCAGCAACTCGTTGTCCAGGACCAGGAGTTTGTAACCGCCCAGTCTCTGGGAACGCGTTGCACAGACCTTTCTGCAAGGCCTCCTGGAGATGTCTCATCCTCTGCTCCCTCTGCGACAGTAAGATAATGTCCGCAACCTTACCCTTGTACCGTGGATCAAGGAGAGTGGCCAGCCAGTAATGGTCCCTCTCCTTGATCCAAAGAATACGAGGATCCTTCCGCAGACTTTGCAGGATCAGGGAGGCCATGCAGCATAGGTTAGCTGAGGCATTCGGTCCAGAGTCCTCTGGTTAACTAAGGACGACATGATCCGCAGCCACCTCCTCCCAGCCACGTACAAGTCCACGGGTTTGTTGGGACTGTAAATCATCCCTAAAAGACTGCTGCTGTTGATGCTGAGTGCCATGCTCCACCTCCATGCTGACACAATCCTCCGCCTCCTCCTCCTCCTCCTCGTCCTCGTCCTCGTTTTGTGTGATGGGTGGGACAGAAGGAACACTGTCTGGGTAAAGAGGGCCTTGAGAGGCAAGGAAGTCCTCCTCTTCCTGCCTCTGTTCTGCCTCAAGTGCCCTGTCCATTATTCCACGCAGCGTATGCTCCAACAGGTGGGCAAGAGGTACAGTGTCACTGATGCATGCACTGTCACTGCTCACCATCCTTGTGGCTTCCTCAAATGGTGCCAGGACAGTGCATGCATATCTGATCATGCCCCACTGGCGTGGTGAAAAAAAAACGAGCTCCCCTGACCCTGTCCTGGTGCTGTAGTCGCACAGGTACTCATTGATGGCCCTCTGCTGCGTGTGCAGCCGCTGCAGCATGGCCAACGTTGAGTTCCACCTGGTGGGCATGTCACATATAAGGCGGTTCTTGGGCAGGTTCAACTCTTTTTGCAGCTCAGCCAGCCGAGCACTGGCATTATATGATCTGCAGAAATGCACACAGACTTTCCTGGCCTGCCTCAGGACATCCTGTAAGCCCGGGTACCTGCCCAAGAACCGCTGCACCACCAGGTTAAGGACGTGAGCCACACAGGGCACATGGGTCAGTTGTCCCTGTCGGAGGGCGGAGAGGAGGTTGGTGCCATTGTCGCAAACCACCATTCCTGGCTTAAGCTGGCGTGGCGTCAACCACCTCTCGGCCTGCACCTGCAGAGCAGACAGAACCTCTGCCCCAGTGTGGCTTCTGTCCCCCAAACACACCAGCGCAAGCACGGCATGGCATCTTTTTGCCTGCATACTTGCGTAGCCCCTTGAACGCCTACGGAGCACCGCTGGTTCCGAGGACAAAGCACAGGAAGAGGCCATGGAGGAAGAAGAAGAGGAGGGGGTGGAGGAGAGAGGTGTGTCACAACCAGTAGTAGCATTTTGGAGGCGTGGCAGCGGAACAACCTCAAACACTACTGCACCTTGTCCTGCATCCTTCCCAGCTGCCAAAAGAGTGACCCAATGGGCCGTGAAAGAAAGGTAACGTCCCTGTCTATGCCTGCTGGACCATGAGTCAGCGGTAATATGCACCTTACCGTTGACCGCCCTGTCCAGCGAGGCATGGACATTGCCTTCCACATGCCGGTAGAGAGCCGGAATCGCCTTCCGTGAGAAAAAGTGGCGTTTGGGAACCTGCCACTGAGGAACCGCACATTGCACAAACTGAGGGGCCGAGTCTACCAACTGAAAAGGCAGCAGTTGAATTGCTAGCAATTTAGCCAAGCTAGCATCCAACCGCTGGGCATGTGGATGGCTGGGATGTGAACTTCTTTCGACGGTCCAGCAGCTGGGGCAGGGAAATTTTCCTGCTAGAATCAGACGTCGGTGTACTGCTAGCAGAGTGCCCGCAAGTACTTGGCTGTGACACACCTAATTCTACACCTTCATTCCTCTCAGTGCAGGTTTCAGAGAGGACTGAAGGTATAGTGGGGTTGGAGATCCCAGCTGATGCGGAGCAAGGAGAGGTCCGCTTTGTTCTTTGGTGTGGGTCTTTAAGGTAGGCTTGCCAACGAGCTGCATGGCAGGTCAACATATGTCTGGTCAAGCATGTGGTGCCCAAGCGGCTGATGTTTTGGCCACGCGAGATACGCTTGAAACATATGTTGCAAACAGCAGCGGTGCGATCTGATGCACTTGACTCAAAAAAGGCCCACACCAAAGAACTTTTGGAATAACGGGCAGAGGCAGCGCCCTGCACAGGCGGAGCTCTGCCGGTGTGATTCAGTCGGTGTGCTGCCCTTACGCTGGCCCCCCGAGGGCATCCTGCCTCATTGGAGATGTGCCTCCTCATCCTCTTCCTCCTCCTCTCTCCTATCAGGCACCCACATGGAGTCAGTGACCTCATCATCCCCTCCCTCCTCATCACTGGAGCCAATCTGGCAATATGCTGCAGCTGCTGGAACATGACTGCCAGATTGCTGTCCTTCTTGAGCATCCCCTCTCTCTGCTCTCACGCTACTGCCTTCCTCTAGCTGGGTATCATCATCAGAAACTGGCCCACCTGTTCCCAATCCTCAACCTGTTAATAAACATGTAACAGGGGGCCGTATGCAAGCCCCACAAAAAGGGAGGCGAGGCTCATATCAGTCGCCCTCGAGACAGGGTGGGGGAGGTAGGGGGTTACCTACACAGGCTCCTAAACCCCCACGACCCTTTCGCAGGCCAGGACCCGGACCCCAGGGCCAACAGGGACGTGGCTATGGTCATGGTCCCACAGTAGCTAATTCACAACGGCTACCTCAGGTACCCAATCAGGGGAATATGGGTAACACATATAGAAATGTACCATCGTACCCACAAAATCCCAGTCAGGGATGGGCTCAGGGGTACTACTGTACCAAGGTCCACATTTAAATTATGGACCTAACCATATGGATAAAGGGGGTGCCACATCCTATCATTTTCAACCTCCCGGCCCATCTATGTACAGGGATGATTATGAATATAATGTGGATATATCAAATAATTTTTTCCCCCTTAGTGACCGATATGGCCTCCTATCGGAACAGGAGAATGGTTATCAGAGTCAGATACAACACTCCAGTACTACCCATCATGAGATTTGTGATAGCCCCGGTCCATCTGGACAAAATGGACAACATTGGGGTTTTCACAAATTGGGCCAAGGTACAAAAAGTTTGTGCGACGCACGAGAGGAACTAGAGGGGGAGTTAGGGCTAGAAACAAAAAGACAAAAATCATGAGGGGTTCAGGTATCTTCAATTTAAGTTCTGCTATTCTAACTGATGCAGAAAAGACTTTACTTGATAAGGGTCTCAAATATGTCCCCCTGTGCAGGTTGAATAAATTTAAGACCTACATGGATGTTCACTAGTGATGAGCCGAACACCCCCGGGTTCGGTTCGCACCAGAACCCGCGAACGGACCGAAAGTTCGCACGAACATTAGAACCCTATTAAATACAATGGATGCGAACGTTCGGATTCTAAAGTGCTAATTATAACGACTATTATCCATGTTATTGTCCGAAACAGAGTTTGGGAACCCGGCTTCTGCACCAGGGGACATGTATCAATGCAAAAAGAAGTTTTAAAAACGGACGTTTTCCGGGAGTAGTCATTTTAATGATGCATAAAGTGAAAAAAAAAGTCAAATATTCCTTTAAATATTGTACCTGGGGGGTGTCTAAAGTATGCCTGTGAAGTGCCACGTGTTTCCCGTGTTTAGAACTGTCCCTGCACAAAGTAACATTTCTAAAGGGAAAAAAGTCATTTAAAACTGCTTGCGGCTTTAATGCAATGTCTGGTCCCGGTAATATGGATGAAAAATGGCATAGCTACCCCATCAACCCCCCCCCCACCCCAGCCCATTACCAGCCCCTTTGGGTCTTGTATGGATATTAAGGGGAACCCCGCACACAAAATAAAAAAGGACCTATATACTCTGAACAGTCGTATACAGGCGGTGCATACAAGACAGGGACTGTAGGTTTGTTCTTATGTAGAATCTGTTTATAATTTTGAACAGCTGCATTGTTTAAGTGGAGCTCCATGGCAAATTCCTTTTTTTTAGCTTTTTGTAAAACATAGGGAACGGTTATCACCCCTGTCACATTTTTTTTGCTGTCTGTGCCCCTGTTCAGAACATTTCACCTCACTTTGCGTCCCAATGACAACTGTTTTTGAAATGTGGTGTTTTTATTGAAACAAGGATTGGTGATAAAGCATCAGTAGAGAGGAGACACCTTTCTCCCATATTAATTCTTAAAGGAGAGAATTTTCCTTCCAAGGGGTAGATTTCCTCTCACTTCCTGTTGTCTTCTTCCGTTTGCAAGTAGTAGTAGTTTGTAAGTTGGATGTTTGAAAGTAGGGACCTTCCGTATATACTCTGCAGAAATTGGCCCCTTAGGTGTTGGTGTTGGCACAACACTGAAAGCACTCACAGTTATTCTTGGTGGGTGCTGGAACGCCCTGCTGTCAAGTATAATATCAGGAATTGTAATAACATATAATTGTTGATCAGTGGTAGTAAAAATTGGGCCTTTGATGGTGGTGCTGGTGCCACAACACTGTAAGGCCTGACAGTTACTCTTGGTGGGCGCAGCAATGGTCCCTGCTGTGAATTATTAGATCAATAATTTTAATTGCATGCCCCTGTTGAACAGGGGCTGAAAAATTGGGCCTTTGGTGGTGGTGGTGGTGGTGATGGCGGTGCTGGTGCCACAACACTGTAAGGCCTGACAGTTACTCTTGGTGGGCACAGCAATGGTCCCTGCTGTGAATTATTAGATCAATAATTATAATTGCATGCCCCTGTTGAACAGGGGCTGAAAAATTGGGCCTTTGGTGGTGGTGGTGGTGGTGATGGTGGTGCTGGTGCCACAACACTGTAAGGCCTGACAGTTACTCTTGGTGGGCGCAGCAATGGTTCCTGCTGTGAATTATTAGATCAATAATTATAATTGCATGCCCCTGTTGAACAGGGGCTGAAAAATTGGGCCTTTGGTGGTGGTGGTGGTGGTGATGGTGGTGCTGGTGCCACAACACTGTAAGGCCTGACAGTTACTCTTGGTGGGCGCAGCAATGGGCCCTGCTGTGAATTATTAGATCAATAATTATAATTGCATGCCCCTGTTGAACAGGGGCTGAAAAATTGGGCCTTAGGCACTGGTGGCACAACACTGCAACCCCTCACAGATACTGTACTTGGAGCACAGCAATGAGGCCTGTTGCAAAGTATTGCATCAAAAATTTTAATTACACGCCCCTGTTAAACAGGGGCTGAAAAATTGGGCCTTAGCCACTGGTGGCGTCACCCATAAACCAAAATGATCTTCCAAGCTATCATCGTTAATCGTATCATTGAGGAGGAGGAGGAGGAGGATAGCCAGTCAACATAACAGCACAGGCACTCAGCATCAGCATCAGTCTTGAAGGGATGTGACATTTTAAAATCAATTAGTCTGTTATATCAGCATCTGGTGTGTGGTAGCTGGTGGTGATCCAAGACTGGTTCATCTTGATGAAAGTCAGTCGATCAACCGAGTCGGTGGACAGGCGCACCCTGTGATCCGTGACAAATCCTCCAGCAGCACTGAATGTGCGTTCTGAAAGAACGCTGGATGCAGGACAGGCCAGTAGCTCAATTGCATACTGTGCAAGCTCTGGCCAGTGATCCATCCTCAAGACCCAGTAAGCCAGAGGATTTTCGGTGGGGAAGGTGTCCAAGTCTGACCTTGCCCCTAGGTATTCCTGGACCATGTATATCAGACGCTGGCGATGGTTGCTGGAACCGATCATACTTTGGGGCTGCGGACTAAAGAATTGTCTGAACGCATCGGTCAGACGGCCACCTTCCCCACCGCTCCTTCTTTGACTGCCCGAAGCCTCAGCAACTCGTTGTCCAGGACCAGGAGTTTGTAACCTCACAGTCTCTGGGAACGCGTTGCACAGACCTTTCTGCAAGGCCTCCCGGAGTTGTCTCATCCTCTGCTCCCTCTGCGACGGTACGATAAGGTCCGCAACCTTACCCTTGTACCGTGGATCAAGGAGAGTGGCCAGCCAGTAATGGTCCCTCTCCTTGATCCAAAGAATACGAGGATCCTTCCGCAGACTTTGCAGGATCAGGGAGGCCATGCAGCGTAGGTTAGCTGAGGCATTCAGTCCGGAGTCCTCTGGGTCACTAAGGACGACATGATCCGCAGCCACCTCCTCCCAGCCACGTACAAGTCCACTGGTTTCTTGGGACTGTAAATCATCCCTAAAAGACTGCTGCTGATGATGCTGAGTGCCAGCCTCCACCTCCATGCTGACACAATCCTCCTCCTCCTCCTCCTCCTCTTCCTGTGCGATGGGTGGGACAGAAGGAACACTGTCTGGGTAAAGGGGGCCTTGAGAGGCAAGGAAGTCCTCCTCTTCCTGCCTCTGTTCTGCCTCAAGTGCCCTGTCCATTATTCCACGCAGCGTGTGCTCCAACAGGTGGACAAGAGGTACAGTGTCACTGATGCATGCACTGTCACTGCTCACCATCCTCGTGGCCTCCTCAAATGGTGCCAGGACAGTGCATGCATCCCTGATCATGCCCCACTGGCGTGGTGAAAAAAAACCGAGCTCCCCTGACCCTGTCCTGGTGCCGTAGTCGCGCAGGTACTCATTGATGGCCCTCTGCTGCATGTGCAGCCGCTGCAGCATGGCCAACGTTGAGTTCCACCTGGTGGGCATGTCACATATAAGGCGGTTCTTGGGCAGGTTCAACTCCTTTTGAAGCTCAGCCAGGCGAGCACTGGCATTATAAGATCTGCGGAAATGCACACAGACTTTCCTGGCCTGCCTCAGGACATCCTGTAAGCCCGGGTACCTGACCAAGAACCGCTGCACCACCAGGTTAAGGACGTGAGCCATACAGGGCACATGGGTCAGTTGTCCCTGTCGGAGGGCGGAGAGGAGGTTGGTGCCATTGTCGCAAACCACCATTCCTGGCTTAAGCTGGCGTGGCGTCAACCACCTCTCGGCCTGCCCCTGCAGAGCAGACAGGACCTCTGCCCCAGTGTGGCTCCTGTCCCCCAAACACACCAGCGCAAGCACGGCATGGCATCTTTTTGCCTGCGTACTTGCGTAGCCCCTTGAACGCCTACGGAGCACCGCTGGTTCCGAGGACAAACCACAGGAAGAGGCCATGGAGGAATAAGAAGAGGAGGGGGTGGAGGAGAGAGGTGTGTCACAACCAGTAGTAGAATTTTGGAGGCGTGGCGGTGGAACAACCTCCAACACTACTGCACCTTGTCCTGCATCCTTCCCAGCTGCCAAAAGAGTGACCCAATGGGCCGTGAAAGAAAGGTAACGTCCCTGTCCATGCCTGCTGGACCATGAGTCAGCGGTAATATGCACCTTACCGCTGACCGCCCTGTCCAGCGAGGCCAAGACATTGCCTTCCACATGCCTGTAGAGAGCCGAAATAGCCTTCCGTGCGAAAAAGTGGCGTTTGGGAACCTGCCACTGAGGAACCGCACATTGCACAAACTCACGGAAGGGGGCCGAGTCTACCAACTGAAAAGGCAGCAGTTGAAGCGCTAGCAATTTAGCCAAGCTAGCATTCAACCGCTGGGCATGTGGATGGCTGGGAGTGAACTTCTTCCGATGGTCCAGCAGCTGGGGCAGGGAAATTTGCCTGCTAGAATCGGACGTCGGTGTACTGCTAGCAGAGTGCCCGCAAGTACTTGGCTGTGACACACCTAATTCTACACCTTCATTCCTCTCAGAGCAGGTTTCAGAGAGGACTGAAGGTATAGTGGGGTTGGAGATCCCAGCTGATGCGGTGCAAGAAGAGGTCCGCTTTGTTCTTTGGTGTGTTTCTTTAAGGTAGGCTTGCCAACGAGCTGCATGGCAGGTCAACATATGTCTGATCAAGCATGTGGTGCCCAAGCGGCTGATGTTTTGGCCACGCGATATACGCTTGAGACATATGTTGCAAACAGCAGCTGTGCGATCTGATGCACTCGCCTCAAAAAAGGCAAACACCAAAGAACTTTTTGAATGACGGGCAGAGGCAGCGCCCTGCACAGGCGGAGCTCTGCGGTGTGATTCCGTCGGTGTGCTGCCCATACGCTGGCCACTCAAGGGCATCCTGCCTCTTTGGAGATGTGCCTCCTCCTCATCCTCCTCCTCCTCCTCCTCTCTCCTATTAGGCACCCACGTGGAGTCAGTGACCTCATCATCCCCTCCCTCCTCATCACTGGAGCCAATCTGGCAGTATGCTGCAGCTGCTGGAGCATGACTGCCAGATTGGTGTCCTTCTTGAGCATCCCCTCTCTCTGCTCTCACGCTGCTGCCTTCCTCTAGCTGGGTATCATCATCAGATCCTTCCAAACGCTGGGCATCCTCCTGGAGCATGTACCCAACACTGTGCTCAAACAGTTCGGGGGACTCCTCAGGAGGAGGGCATGGTGGGTCTAGGGAAGGATTGACTAATGAAGATAATGATACCAGAGAAGAGGACGCTTTGGCAGCTGCTTTGCCAGTACCCTGAGCCTGGGTGAGAGAGGATGAGGAGGATGAGGTGGGCTTGGTCATCCACTCTACCAAGTCTTCGGCATGATGTGGCTCAACATGTCCAGCTGCCGAAAACAAGGACAAGCGTGTCCCATTGCCATGTGCTGATGACAATGCACCGCGTACACGACCAGCACTGTTGCCCCCAGGCACAGAGCCTGCTTGCCCTCTTTTTTTGCCTCCTGACTGTCTGCCTCTCCTTGGTTGCCTTCCAGACATTTTAATGGATGGCCTGCAGGGAGATGGGAAAAACTGCAATAAGGGCTACCTTCAGGTGTATATTGTGCAGGAGGCTTAGCAACAATGACACTGACACTGTCCCCTGCCTATCCTTCTCTGTCCCTAAACACAAGGATTGAAAATATGGTTCAGCAAAAAAGTTTTAGAACAGAATAGCACACTGACACTTTCCCTCACTGTCCTACTCTGTCCCTCCCTACAAACAAGATTTAGCACAGAATAGCACACTGATAATTTCTACGAGTGTCCTTCTCTGTCCCTAAACTCAAGGATTGAAAATATGGAACAGCAAAATTGGTTTAGAACAGAATAGCACACTGTCAGTTTCACTCACTGTACCTCTCTGTCCCTCAACTCAAGGATTGAAAATATGGAACAGCAAAATTGGTTTAGAACAGAATAGCACACTGTCAGTTTCACTCACTGTACCTCTCTGTCCCTCAACTCAAGGATTGAAAATATGGAACAGCAAAATTGGTTTAGAACAGAATAGCACACTGTCAGTTTCACTCACTGTACCTCTCTGTCCCTCAACTCAAGGATTGAAAATATGGAACAGCAAAATTGGTTTAGAACAGAATAGCACACTGTCAGTTTCACTCACTGTACCTCTCTGTCCCTCAACTCAAGGATTGAAAATATGGAACAGCAAAATAGTTTTAGAACAGAATAGCACACTGTCAGTTTCACTCACTGTACCTCTCTGTCCCTCAACTCAAGGATTGAAAATATGGAACAGCAAAATTGGTTTAGAACAGAATAGCACACTGTCAGTTTCACTCACTGTACCTCTCTGTCCCTCAACTCAAGGATTGAAAATATGGTTCAGCAAAATAGTTTTAGAACAGAATAGCACACTGACACTTTCCCTCACTGTCCTACTCTGTCCCTCCCTACAAACAGGATTTAGCACAGAATAGCACACTGATAATTTCTACGAGTGTCCTTCTCTGTCCCTCAACTCAAGGATTGAAAATATGGAACAGCAAAATTGGTTTAGAACAGAATAGCACACTGTCAGTTTCACTCACTGTACCTCTCTGTCCCTCAACTCAAGGATTGAAAATATGGAACAGCAAAATTGGTTTAGAACAGAATAGCACACTGTCAGTTTCACTCACTGTACCTCTCTGTCCCTCAACTCAAGGATTGAAAATATGGTTCAGCAAAATAGTTTTAGAACAGAATAGCACACTGTCAGTTTCACTCACTGTACCTCTCTGTCCCTCAACTCAAGGATTGAAAATATGGAACAGCAAAATTGGTTTAGAACAGAATAGCCCACTGTCAGTTTCACTCACTGTACCTCTCTGTCCCTCAACTCAAGGATTGAAAATATGGAACAGCAAAATTGGTTTAGAACAGAATAGCACACTGTCAGTTTCACTCACTGTACCTCTCTGTCCCTCAACTCAAGGATTGAAAATATGGAACAGCAAAATTGGTTTAGAACAGAATAGCACACTGTCAGTTTCACTCACTGTACCTCTCTGTCCCTCAACTCAAGGATTGAAAATATGGAACAGCAAAATTGGTTTAGAACAGAATAGCACACTGTCAGTTTCACTCACTGTACCTCTCTGTCCCTCAACTCAAGGATTGAAAATATGGAACAGCAAAATTGGTTTAGAACAGAATAGCACACTGTCAGTTTCACTCACTGTACCTCTCTGTCCCTCAACTCAAGGATTGAAAATATGGTTCAGCAAAATAGTTTTAGAACAGAATAGCACACTGTCAGTTTCACTCACTGTACCTCTCTGTCCCTCAACTCAAGGATTGAAAATATGGAACAGCAAAATTGGTTTAGAACAGAATAGCACACTGTCAGTTTCACTCACTGTACCTCTCTGTCCCTCAACTCAAGGATTGAAAATATGGTTCAGCAAAATAGTTTTAGAACAGAATAGCACACTGACACTTTCCCTCACTGTCCTACTCTGTCCCTCCCTACAAACAAGATTTAGCACAGAATAGCACACTGATAATTTCTACGAGTGTCCTTCTCTGTCCCTCAACTCAAGGATTGAAAATATGGAACAGCAAAATTGGTTTAGAACAGAATAGCACACTGTCAGTTTCACTCACTGTACCTCTCTGTCCCTCAACTCAAGGATTGAAAATATGGAACAGCAAAATTGGTTTAGAACAGAATAGCACACTGTCAGTTTCACTCACTGTACCTCTCTGTCCCTCAACTCAAGGATTGAAAATATGGTTCAGCAAAATAGTTTTAGAACAGAATAGCACACTGTCAGTTTCACTCACTGTACCTCTCTGTCCCTCAACTCAAGGATTGAAAATATGGAACAGCAAAATTGGTTTAGAACAGAATAGCACACTGTCAGTTTCACTCACTGTACCTCTCTGTCCCTCAACTCAAGGATTGAAAATATGGAACAGCAAAATTGGTTTAGAACAGAATAGCACACTGTCAGTTTCACTCACTGTACCTCTCTGTCCCTCAACTCAAGGATTGAAAATATGGTTCAGCAAAATAGTTTTAGAACAGAATAGCACACTGTCAGTTTCACTCACTGTACCTCTCTGTCCCTCAACTCAAGGATTGAAAATATGGAACAGCAAAATTGGTTTAGAACAGAATAGCACACTGTCAGTTTCACTCACTGTACCTCTCTGTCCCTCAACTCAAGGATTGAAAATATGGTTCAGCAAAATAGTTTTAGAACAGAATAGCACACTGACACTTTCCCTCACTGTCCTACTCTGTCCCTCCCTACAAACAAGATTTAGCACAGAATAGCACACTGATAATTTCTACGAGTGTCCTTCTCTGTCCCTCAACTCAAGGATTGAAAATATGGAACAGCAAAATTGGTTTAGAACAGAATAGCACACTGTCAGTTTCACTCACTGTACCTCTCTGTCCCTCAACTCAAGGATTGAAAATATGGAACAGCAAAATTGGTTTAGAACAGAATAGCACACTGTCAGTTTCACTCACTGTACCTCTCTGTCCCTCAACTCAAGGATTGAAAATATGGTTCAGCAAAATAGTTTTAGAACAGAATAGCACACTGTCAGTTTCACTCACTGTACCTCTCTGTCCCTCAACTCAAGGATTGAAAATATGGAACAGCAAAATTGGTTTAGAACAGAATAGCCCACTGTCAGTTTCACTCACTGTACCTCTCTGTCCCTCAACTCAAGGATTGAAAATATGGAACAGCAAAATTGGTTTAGAACAGAATAGCACACTGTCAGTTTCACTCACTGTACCTCTCTGTCCCTCAACTCA
This sequence comes from Rana muscosa, assembly GCA_029206835.1. NCBI lineage: Eukaryota > Metazoa > Chordata > Amphibia > Anura > Ranidae > Rana > Rana muscosa. The sequence goes on along the minus strand of CM055118.1, from coordinate 358,652,397 downwards.
AGGATTGAAAATATGGAACAGCAAAATTGGTTTAGAACAGAATAGCACACTGTCAGTTTCACTCACTGTACCTCTCTGTCCCTCAACTCAAGGATTGAAAATATGGAACAGCAAAATTGGTTTAGAACAGAATAGCACACTGTCAGTTTCACTCACTGTACCTCTCTGTCCCTCAACTCAAGGATTGAAAATATGGAACAGCAAAATTGGTTTAGAACAGAATAGCACACTGTCAGTTTCACTCACTGTACCTCTCTGTCCCTCAACTCAAGGATTGAAAATATGGTTCAGCAAAATAGTTTTAGAACAGAATAGCACACTGTCAGTTTCACTCACTGTACCTCTCTGTCCCTCAACTCAAGGATTGAAAATATGGAACAGCAAAATTGGTTTAGAACAGAATAGCACACTGTCAGTTTCACTCACTGTACCTCTCTGTCCCTCAACTCAAGGATTGAAAATATGGTTCAGCAAAATAGTTTTAGAACAGAATAGCACACTGACACTTTCCCTCGCTGTCCTACTCTGTCCCTCCCTACAAACAAGATTTAGCACAGAATAGCACACTGATAATTTCTACGAGTGTCCTTCTCTGTCCCTCAACTCAAGGATTGAAAATATGGAACAGCAAAATTGGTTTAGAACAGAATAGCACACTGTCAGTTTCACTCACTGTACCTCTCTGTCCCTCAACTCAAGGATTGAAAATATGGAACAGCAAAATTGGTTTAGAACAGAATAGCACACTGTCAGTTTCACTCACTGTACCTCTCTGTCCCTCAACTCAAGGATTGAAAATATGGTTCAGCAAAATAGTTTTAGAACAGAATAGCACACTGTCAGTTTCACTCACTGTACCTCTCTGTCCCTCAACTCAAGGATTGAAAATATGGAACAGCAAAATTGGTTTAGAACAGAATAGCACACTGTCAGTTTCACTCACTGTACCTCTCTGTCCCTCAACTCAAGGATTGAAAATATGGAACAGCAAAATTGGTTTAGAACAGAATAGCACACTGTCAGTTTCACTCACTGTACCTCTCTGTCCCTCAACTCAAGGATTGAAAATATGGTTCAGCAAAATAGTTTTAGAACAGAATAGCACACTGTCAGTTTCACTCACTGTACCTCTCTGTCCCTCAACTCAAGGATTGAAAATATGGAACAGCAAAATTGGTTTAGAACAGAATAGCACACTGTCAGTTTCACTCACTGTACCTCTCTGTCCCTCAACTCAAGGATTGAAAATATGGTTCAGCAAAATAGTTTTAGAACAGAATAGCACACTGACACTTTCCCTCACTGTACCTCTCTGTCCCTCAACTCAAGGATTGAAAATATGGAACAGCAAAATTGGTTTAGAACAGAATAGCACACTGTCAGTTTCACTCACTGTACCTCTCTGTCCCTCAACTCAAGGATTGAAAATATGGAACAGCAAAATTGGTTTAGAACAGAATAGCACACTGTCAGTTTCACTCACTGTACCTCTCTGTCCCTCAACTCAAGGATTGAAAATATGGAACAGCAAAATTGGTTTAGAACAGAATAGCACACTGTCAGTTTCACTCACTGTACCTCTCTGTCCCTCAACTCAAGGTTTGAAAATATGGAACAGCAAAATTGGTTTAGAACAGAATAGCACACTGTCAGTTTCACTCACTGTACCTCTCTGTCCCTCAACTCAAGGATTGAAAATATGGTTCAGCAAAATAGTTTTAGAACAGAATAGCACACTGACACTTTCCCTCACTGTACCTCTCTGTCCCTCAACTCAAGGATTGAAAATATGGAACAGCAAAATTGGTTTAGAACAGAATAGCACACTGTCAGTTTCACTCACTGTACCTCTCTGTCCCTCAACTCAAGGATTGAAAATATGGAACAGCAAAATTGGTTTAGAACAGAATAGCACACTGTCAGTTTCACTCACTGTACCTCTCTGTCCCTCAACTCAAGGATTGAAAATATGGAACAGCAAAATTGGTTTAGAACAGAATAGCACACTGTCAGTTTCACTCACTGTACCTCTCTGTCCCTCAACTCAAGGATTGAAAATATGGTTCAGCAAAATAGTTTTAGAACAGAATAGCACACTGACACTTTCCCTCACTGTACCTCTCTGTCCCTCAACTCAAGGATTGAAAATATGGAACAGCAAAATTGGTTTAGAACAGAATAGCACACTGTCAGTTTCACTCACTGTACCTCTCTGTCCCTCAACTCAAGGATTGAAAATATGGAACAGCAAAATTGGTTTAGAACAGAATAGCACACTGTCAGTTTCACTCACTGTACCTCTCTGTCCCTCAACTCAAGGATTGAAAATATGGAACAGCAAAATAGTTTTAGAACAGAATAGCACACTGTCAGTTTCACTCACTGTACCTCTCTGTCCCTCAACTCAAGGATTGAAAATATGGAACAGCAAAATTGGTTTAGAACAGAATAGCACACTGTCAGTTTCACTCACTGTACCTCTCTGTCCCTCAACTCAAGGATTGAAAATATGGAACAGCAAAATTGGTTTAGAACAGAATAGCCCACTGTCAGTTTCACTCACTGTACCTCTCTGTCCCTCAACTCAAGGATTGAAAATATGGAACAGCAAAATTGGTTTAGAACAGAATAGCACACTGTCAGTTTCACTCACTGTACCTCTCTGTCCCTCAACTCAAGGATTGAAAATATGGTTCAGCAAAATAGTTTTAGAACAGAATAGCACACTGACACTTTCCCTCACTGTCCTACTCTGTCCCTCCCTACAAACAAGATTTAGCACAGAATAGCACACTGATAATTTCTACGAGTGTCCTTCTCTGTCCCTAAACTCAAGGATTGAAAATATGGAACAGCAAAATTGGTTTAGAACAGAATAGCACACTGTCAGTTTCACTCACTGTACCTCTCTGTCCCTCAACTCAAGGATTGAAAATATGGTTCAGCAAAATAGTTTTAGAACAGAATAGCACACTGACACTTTCCCTCACTGTCCTACTCTGTCCCTCCCTACAAACAAGATTTAGCACAGAATAGCACACTGATAATTTCTACGAGTGTCCTTCTCTGTCCCTAAACTCAAGGATTGAAAATATGGAACAGCAAAATTGGTTTAGAACAGAATAGCACACTGTCAGTTTCACTCACTGTACCTCTCTGTCCCTCAACTCAAGGATTGAAAATATGGAACAGCAAAATTGGTTTAGAACAGAATAGCACACTGTCAGTTTCACTCACTGTACCTCTCTGTCCCTCAACTCAAGGATTGAAAATATGGTTCAGCAAAATAGTTTTAGAACAGAATAGCACACTGACACTTTCCCTCACTGTACCTCTCTGTCCCTCAACTCAAGGATTGAAAATATGGAACAGCAAAATTGGTTTAGAACAGAATAGCACACTGTCAGTTTCACTCACTGTACCTCTCTGTCCCTCAACTCAAGGATTGAAAATATGGAACAGCAAAATTGGTTTAGAACAGAATAGCACACTGTCAGTTTCACTCACTGTACCTCTCTGTCCCTCAACTCAAGGATTGAAAATATGGAACAGCAAAATAGTTTTAGAACAGAATAGCACACTGTCAGTTTCACTCACTGTACCTCTCTGTCCCTCAACTCAAGGATTGAAAATATGGAACAGCAAAATTGGTTTAGAACAGAATAGCACACTGTCAGTTTCACTCACTGTACCTCTCTGTCCCTCAACTCAAGGATTGAAAATATGGAACAGCAAAATTGGTTTAGAACAGAATAGCCCACTGTCAGTTTCACTCACTGTACCTCTCTGTCCCTCAACTCAAGGATTGAAAATATGGAACAGCAAAATTGGTTTAGAACAGAATAGCACACTGTCAGTTTCACTCACTGTACCTCTCTGTCCCTCAACTCAAGGATTGAAAATATGGTTCAGCAAAATAGTTTTAGAACAGAATAGCACACTGACACTTTCCCTCACTGTCCTACTCTGTCCCTCCCTACAAACAAGATTTAGCACAGAATAGCACACTGATAATTTCTACGAGTGTCCTTCTCTGTCCCTAAACTCAAGGATTGAAAATATGGAACAGCAAAATTGGTTTAGAACAGAATAGCACACTGTCAGTTTCACTCACTGTACCTCTCTGTCCCTCAACTCAAGGATTGAAAATATGGTTCAGCAAAATAGTTTTAGAACAGAATAGCACACTGACACTTTCCCTCACTGTCCTACTCTGTCCCTCCCTACAAACAAGATTTAGCACAGAATAGCACACTGATAATTTCTACGAGTGTCCTTCTCTGTCCCTAAACTCAAGGATTGAAAATATGGAACAGCAAAATTGGTTTAGAACAGAATAGCACACTGTCAGTTTCACTCACTGTACCTCTCTGTCCCTCAACTCAAGGATTGAAAGTATGGTTCAGCAAAATAGTTTTAGAACAGAATAGCACACTGACACTTTCCCTCACTGTACCTCTCTGTCCCTAAACTCAAGGATTGAAAATATGGTTCAGCAAAATAGTTTTAGAACAGAATAGCACACTGACACTTTCCCTCACTGTACCTCTCTGTCCCTACAAACAAGGATTAGCACAGAATAGCACACTGTCACTGACACTCTCCCTACCTATCCTTATTTGTCCCTAAACACAAGGAATCCAGGATTAGTAAAGGAAAAAAAATGACACTGTCCCTGCCTATGCTTCTCTTTCCCTGCTCCGGAACACACTACACAAGGCCGCCGCGCTGGCGGCCTTTTATAGTGTGGGGCGTGTACTAAACCCCATCAGCAATAATTGGCCACAGGCATCCTGCCTGTGGCCAATCATTGCTCTCCTCGCTGCCGGCGCTGTGATTGGCCAAGCATGCGGGGTCACAGTGCATGCTTGGCCAATCACAGCGCCTGGATGACACTGCGATGGCGTAGTGCATTGTGGGCCGTTCGCGTCACTCGAATTTGGCGCGAACGGCCCAAATCGTTCGATCTTCGTCGAACGATCGAACAGCCGATGTTCGAGTCGAACGTATGTTCGGCTCGAACACGAAGCTCATCCCTAATGTTCACCGATTTATCAGGAGAGTTAGCATTAAACGCCATTTTTTGTGCAATCCCATTGGCACAAATAATGATTTGGTACCTGGGTTCACCCACTCAGGATTATCAAACACGTCTCTGTTTAACCCTCCTGGAGCATTGGCTCCGCCCCTTAAAGTGTTTAGGGATGTGGTCCTCAGGGATTTGGATCAATTGGCACTTAAAAAGGTACATTCCGATAGAACCCTTGTTGAAGGCCTTGATTCCCTATGTAAAAACAGGGATCTTGTTATTAGGCCTGCGGATAAAGGGGGGTATTATTATTCTAGACAAGGCTGATTACCTTTCTGAGATGTCTCGGATCGTCAACGATCGGGACACCTATACTCCCCTATCATCCGATCCAAAGACCCTATATATAAGAGAGCTATCAGTATTGGTTCAAAGAGGTCTAGACCTTGGGATACTTAACAGGAAGGAAAGTGAATATTTGGTGCCTAGGGCGCCACACACACCTGTCATTTATTATCTCCCCAAAATACATAAAGATGCTACAAACCCCCCTGGGCGCCCTATTATTAGTGGCATTGATTCCATCACGTCTAGGGTGGGACGTTATATTGATGGCTTCTTACAACCATTGGTTTTGATGATGCCTTCGCATCTCAAGGATTCCCGCCAGGTTATCAATATTTTTACCGGAATCACCCCTGGGGACGGCATGTGGTTGGTAACAGCGGACGTCACATCCTTATATACTATCATTCCCCATAATTTGGGTTTATTTGCAGTAGAATACTACTTGAGGCGTGACTCCGGACTGTTTGATGAACAGATTTCATATATTCTTGAGTTGCTATCATTTTCTGCTTCTAGGAGCTACTTCTGGTTTAATAACCAATTCTACAGGCAAGACAGAGGAGTGGCTATGGGGGCAAAATATGCCCCTAGTCTGGCCAATCTCTTCATGGCCCTATGGGAGGAGGACGTTGTCTATGTTCAACGCCCGCCCCAACTCATGTTGTGGGCAAGGTACATTGACGACGTCCTCCTCCTATGGGATGGGGATTGTAAAGATCTGGATACCTATATGGAGCACCTCAATAACAACACTAGGGGCATCGTCTTGAATTTTGAGGCGAGCCAGGAGGAGATTCATTTTTTAGATTTAAAAATAAGTATTAAAAATGGCTCTTTCACCACGTCCACCTTTTTTAAAAATACGGATAGGAATTCATACATACCTACCAATAGTTGCCATCATCCATCATGGCTTAAATCCGTACCCAATAGTCAATTCATCAGGCTGAAACGTAACTGTACAGATCACAAACAATTTCTAACACAAGCACAAATCCTGGTTGGTCGATTTTTGGAAAAAGGGTATTCCAATGATTCACTCATTAACACCTTAAATGAGGTTGCATTATTGGATAGGAAAGACCTATTGGCTGAGAAACCTAGGTCCCAATCGAGAGTGCCATCCATTCCATTTGTTACCACCTATTCAACTCAATATAGGGGTATCAAACAGTTGATTAAGAAGCATTGGCACATTCTCACCAATGACCCTGTTTTGCAGGGAGTATTACCTGTCCACCCTCAGGTTAATATACAAGGGAGCACCTTCTTTACAAGGGAGAGTGGCACCCAATATTCTAGATCCCCCTTCTGTGCGCAAGACTTTTCTCGATCAGTTGGTGGGTTTCTATCAGTGTAGGAGGTGTCGGGTATGTTCGTTGAGTGGTTGTACCCATAGACGTACCAATACGTTTAAGTCCACTGTAACCAATGTCGAGCATAAAATATTGCCCTTTATTACTTGCTCCACGGAGAGAGTTGTTTATCTCCTATAATGTCCATGTGGACTCCAATATGTGGGCAGGACTAAACGACCTCTCCGTGTTAGACTAAACGAACATATCACTAACATCCTCACAGGTTTCCCAAAACACCCAGTATCCCGACACTATTTGGAAATTCATGCCAAAGACCCCACCAACACCATCTTTCTGGGGATAGATAAATATTCTGCTAGATGGAGGGGTGACTCCATGATCAGAAGTATTTCCAGACTTGAGATGGCTTGGATTCACAGACTGAAGAGTTATGTACCATATGGGATGAACGTTGAAGTAGATCTCAACGCTTTCATAACTCTTAGTCTGTGATAAGTGGGAGCTTGCTTTGCATATGTAGATCTTGCTATATCGGTGACCACAATTGTTTGCCATTATATATCCTTATATGTCCAATTTACCATCCAAGGGACCCCCAATGGCCCCTCACACTTTAGAATATTCCTCCCCCCCTTTCCCTTTTTCTGTTGCTGTTTCTAGTTGAGGTATTTTTTTGGTCTTTTTTTGACCTCCACTGGTTATAATATGCAACAATACATATAGAACCTTTTTATTATCATTTTTTATGTGTATATACATTTCTATCTTTATAGATATTAGTATGTATCCTTATAACATACTTTTCAAAGTATTCCTATATTTTTCAAATGGTATACCATATTGTGGTGGACGGGTGGAGGTTGTTTATTAATTTGGACATCCTTCCCGCCCACACACATGATAAGGTTCATTATAAATGAGTTTTACGACTTAAATGCTGTTTTATATGTTCACCTCCTATTTTTAATATATTTGGGGTTAACTTTGTCTATTCGTATACCGCTGCCTGTGATCAAAGTGAGGCTTGGTTATGTGTTGGTTCATGGCCGGGCCTTTCTGGTGGTATGGAGGCTTGGTTTAATTGCCGCGACTCCATTGGCCGCTCAGAGTGGGGCTTGGCTTTTCTTCTTCTATATCTCGTGATTCGTCAGTACGTCACCTGATCCCCATGACGACGTGTAGGGACACGAAACGTACGTCGGGAAGGTGAGCGTGCTGACGCCATCATCACGGGACAGGTACGGCGGACCGGCCTGTTGTTATGCTCTTTTAATGTTATATTGTGTAAGTGTTTTTATACCCCTTTTTATAAATAAATTTAACATTGGGTAATGCACTATCGAGCCTCCTCTCTCTTTTTGGGAAATCTTTGATGCAACCACTGCACATCAAGTGACGTTTGGATCTCTCTGGATTTTCCCCTGGGATTGCGGATGGGCTTATTTGTTTCTTACCTCTGGTAAGCAGTTTGTATTGTTGGTGGTGGACACGGGTGTGCATGCACCGAATTCCAATCTGATGCGGGTCACCTCTTCACGGCTTCCCTTCATTCTTCATTTTTTGATTTTTGAATGGACTTTTATTTGGATATATTCCAGACTTACCTACTGTCATCACTATTGGACTTCATATGTATATATTTCTATGTGTTGGTACTAACATTCATACATTGGTTAATTCACATGTTATCACATATCACAGGTGCTGCTGTATTTTTGTTTATGTTTATAGGCTAGCGCGGTTTATTGCTTTAGTTTTTTCTATATCATTATCAGACCCTTCGAAACGCTGGGCATCCTCGTGAAGCATGTACCCAACACTGTGCTCAAACAGTTCGGGGGACTCCTCAGGAGGACATGGTGGGTCTAGGGAAGGAGTGACTGATGATGACATTGATACGAGGGAAGAGGACGCTTTGGCAGCTGCTTTGCCAGTACCCTGAGCCTGGGTGAGAGAGGATGAGGAGGATGAGGAGGGCTTGGTCATCCACTCTACCAAGTCTTCGGCATGATGCGGCTCAACACGTCCAGCTGCCGAAAATAAGGACAAGTGTGTCCCATGGCCACGTGCTGATGACGATGCACCGCGTCCACGACCAGCACTGTTGTCTCTAGACACAGAGCCTGCTTTCCCTCTTTTATTGGCTCCTGACTGTCTGCCTCTCCTTGTTGGCCTTCCAGACATTCTAATGGCCTGCAGGGAGATGGGAAAACACAGCAATAAGGGGTAGCTTCAGGTGTATACTGTGACAGGAGGCACACTACGCCCACTGTAAGTGCTGCAGATGCCTGCCTGTGTTACACACAGGGCCGTTGGAACAGGAGAGGCAAACCAAGCAACTGCTTGGGGCCCCCAGCTTGCCTGGGGCCCCAGCAGAGCGGCCCCCCTCCCGCGATCGGCGGCCCCCCCACCCGCGATCGGCGGCCCCCCTCCGCGGTCGGCGGCCCCCCCACCCGCGATCGGCGCCCCCCCCCCCCTCCCGCGATTGGCGACCCCCCCACCCGCGATCGGCGGCCCCCCCTCCCGCGATCGGCGGCCCCCCCACCCGCGATTGGCGCCCCCCCCTCCCGCGATCGGCGGCCCCCCCCCACCCGCGATCGGCGGCCCCCCTCCCGCGATTGGCGGCCCCCCTCCCGCGATCGGCGGCCCCCCACCCGCGATTGGTGGCCCCCCTCCCGCGATTGGCACCCCCCCACCCGCGATTGGCGCCCCCTCCCGCGATCGGCGCCCCCCCCCGCGATTGGCGCCCCCCTCCCGCGATTGGCAGCCCCCCTCCGGCGATCGGTGGCCCCCCCTCCCACGATCGGCAGCCCCCCACCCGCGATTGGCGGCCGCCCCTCATGTGATCCGCGGCCCCCCGCGATCCGCGCCCCCCCCTGCCGCGATCGGCAGGCCAGCCCTCCCGCGATTGCCCCCCCCCCTCATGTGATCCGCGGCCCCCCCGTGATCCGCGCCCCCCCTGCTGCGATCGGCAGGCCCCCTCCCGCGATCGGTGCCCCCCCGATCGGTGGTCCCCCTCCCGCGAATGGCGGCCCCTCCTCCCGCGATCGATGTCCCGCGTTAGCACCCCCCCTTCTAAATTAAAACCAAAAATCAGTAGAAATCTCAGTAGCACCCCTCCGCTTCTGAATTAAAAAACAAAATCTAAAAAAATTGTGTAGCAGCCCAAACCCCCCCCCCGCTTCTCAAAAAAAAATCAGTAGCCCCCCCCCCCCGCTTGGGGGCCCCATATTCTCAATCTGCTTGGGGCCCCCAAATTCCTTCAAACGGCCCTGGTTACACAACAGGAAAACACAGCAATAAGGGCTAGCTTCAGGTGTATATTGTGCAGGAGGCACACTATGCCCACTATAAGTGCTGCAGATGACTGTTAGTGTAACTCAAAAGAAAAAAACCACGAGCAATAAGGGGTAGATTCAGGTGTATACTGTGCAGAAGGCACACTACGCCCGCTGTAAGTGCTGCAGATGCCTGCCTGTGTTACACAACAGGAAAACACAGCAATAAGGGCTAGCTTCAGGTGTATATTGTGCAGGAGGCAGAGGCGTTGCTAGGGGGGTGCGGGGGGTGCGGTCCGCCCCCGGGTGACACCCGCTAGAGGGGTGACACCCTCCCTTTTTTTTTTTTTTTAATTTTTTTTTTTTTTTTTTTTAATTTTTTTTTTTTTTTTACAGCTGACCCATTCATTGATTAATTTCACCCCGCTGGGCTGGAAGCCTGGAACAACACCTCCAGCGCCGCGGCCGCGCCTGGTGTGTGTCCTCCGGCTCCTTATTCTTCCTATTCCTAAATTCCAATCCTCCTCCCTACCCTACAGAGCCAGCGAGCGACTCAGCCTGTCACATCATCACACTGCACTGTGATGATGTGACGACACGCACTAGCATTGCTAGCCAGGTGCGGGGGGGGGCGGGCCGCACCCGGGTGACACCCACCAGAGGGGTGACACCCGTGGGTAGCGCAGCGGCACCACACTGACATTGCCCGCTGCCTGTGCCTTAGGCTCACGCTGCGGCTGTGTCCCTCAGCGGAGCGGAAGGAAGCCGCCGCCCCCTCTGCCTCCTCTATGTTTACATCCACAGAGGAGGAGGAGGAGCCCGCGCTCGAGAGACACACCGCTGTGTGTATCTGCCGCTCTGTTCTGAGGTCTGTAAGGTAAGGGGGGCATCTTTACTGATGGGGGAGGGGGTGTCTGTACTGCTGGGGTCTGCACTAGGGGGAGTTTGCACCAGGGGGGCTGTAACTGAGGGGGTGTCTGTACTGAGGGGGGTCTGGTACCAAGGGGGTGTCTGTACTGAGGGGGGTGTCTGTAACTGAGGGGGTGTCTGTACGAGGGGTGTCTGGTACTGTGGGGGGTGTCTGTAACTGAGCAGGGTGTCTGTAACTGAGGAGGTCTGCACTGAGGTGGGGGTGTCTGTACTGATGGAGCGGTCTGTACTGAGGTGGGGGTGTCTGTACTGAGGGGGTGTCTGTACTGAGGGGGGTGTATGTACTGAGGGGGGTGTATGTACTGAGGGGGGTGTCTGTAACTGAGGGGGGTGTCTGTAACTGAGGAGGGGTCTTTAACTGAGGGGGTGTCTGTAACTGAGGGGGTGTCTGTAACTGAGGGGTGGTCTGTACGAGGGGGAGTCTGTACGAGGGGGTGTCTGTACTGAGGGGGGTGTCTGTACTGAGGGGGGTGTCTGTACGAGGGGTGTCTGTAACTGAGGGGGTGTCTGTAACTGAGGGGTGGTCTGTACGAGGGGGAGTCTGTACGAGGGGGTGTCTGTTACTGAGGGGGGTGTCTGTACTGAGGGGGGTGTCTGTACTGAGGGGGGTGTCTGTACGAGGGGTGTCTGTAACTGAGGGGGGGTGTCTGTAACTGAGGGGGTCTGCACTGAGGTGGGGGTGTCTGTACTGATGGAGCGGTCTGCACTGAGGTGGGGGTTCATACTGAGGGAGGCGGGTCTATATTGATGGCGGAGAGTCTGTACTTAGTGGAGCGGGTTTGTACTGAGGGATGGGATCTATACTGTGGGAGTGGGGTCTGTAGTTAGTGGAGGGGGGTCTGTACTGAGGGGGGACTATAGTTGTTGGGGGGTGACACCATTTTTTTTCGCACCGGGTGACACCAACCCTAGTGACGCCACTGGCAGGAGGCACACTACGCCCACTGTAAGTGCTGCAGAGGCCTGCCTGTGTAACACAACAGGAAAACACAGCTTCAGGTGTATACTGTGCAGGAGGCTTAGCAAAAATGACACTGACACTGTCCCCTGCCTATCCTTCTCTGTCCCTGCACGCCAACACACTGTAAATGCACAAGGTTTAGCAAAGAATATCACTGACACTGTCCCTGCCTATCCTTCTCTCTCCCTGCACACAAGGTTTAGCAAAGAATATCACTGACACTGTCCCTGCCTATCCTTCTCTCTCCCTGCACACAAGGTTTAGCACATAATATCACTGACACTGTCCCTGCCAATCCTTCTCTCTCCCTGCACACAAGGTTAATGAACAAATAGCAAAGACACTGTCCCTGCCTATCCTTCTCTCTCCCTGCACGCCGGAACACACTACACAAGGCCGCCGCGCTGGCGGCCTTTTATAGTGTGGGGCGTGTACTAAACCCCCCATAGCTATAATTGGCCACAGGCATCCTGCCTGTGGCCAATTATGGCTCTCCTCGCTGCCGGCGCTGAGATTGGCCAAGCATGCGGGGTCACAGTGCATGCTTGGCCAATCACAGCGCCGGGGTTGCACTGCAATGGCGCAGTGTATTGTGGGCCGTTCGCGTCACTCGAATTTGGCGCAAACTGCCCAAACCGTTCAATCTTCGTCGAACGATCGAACAGCCGATGTTCGAGTCGAACGTATGTTCGACTCGAACACCGAGCTCATCCCTAGCGATAACACAAGAACAACGAGGCTCTATTCACATCTGTGCGTTTCCTTGCATTTCAGAAATGCGCTGCACAGTAAAAATGCACCAAGCTCCACTCTAAAAAAGGTTCTGGAGCTTCTTTGGGGTGATTGCTGTGTATAGGACAGCCCATTCAGGTGCATAGGCTGCCCTATGTGTGATGAGTGAAAATGCTCCAAAACGCCCCCCTCCCCCCTCGTTAAAAAAAAAACATTTGGGAATGCGAGTTCCCGCTATGCAGAGATGTGAACGGGACTTGACAGCTGAGTGTTTCTGTCCTCTGCCTACTATGTATAAAGATGTCCATACACTATGCAATCTGTAGTGAGAAGGGTGATCACTGATTGATTGCATTTCATTTAAAAAACGTGCAGCTGGGAGTGGGTGGGTGGATAATGCAGGGTGTGCGCTAATGAGGTTAGCTGGTCAACTCCTTCCTGTATCATGACCTACAATCTGTAAGGATGTAAGACAAAAGCAATAGATACGTTTTGAATCATGGATGGAAGACTGTAAGGTACGTGTCTGTAGATTTTATGGAGAGATTTGATATTTTTTCAAAAAAAGTAAATTAATGCTGTATTGGTGCATAGGGGAGCTGGAATTTAGAAAAAAAAAGAGAACGTAGCCTTTAAGGTAGGCTGACCAGACGTCCCCATATTCCAGAGACAGTCCCCAGATTGAGGACACTGTCCCTGGACCAAATCTGTCCCCAGATTACTGCCGCAATAGCAATGGCACTATTTTCTATTTTTGGCTGCTCAGTCTCAGGTGATGATCGTTTCCACTTTCCCTGCCATTTTAGCTCCGGTTGGCCGCCTGGGAGTCGGTCTGTATCGCCTCTGTTGCCCATCTCATCAGCACTTCCTAGCTCCTCCCTCACTCGGCCGCCTGTCCAACCCGACACTCCACCTCAAATTGGTGTTCGCCAAACCCCGCCCACACTCCAGCCTCCTGCATGCAATGCTTGCACTGTGCTCAGCCTACCTGGGAGACCAGCCTTTGAGGGGAGGCATAATTGGTGAGTGAGCCACCTGCTCCGTGAACAACCCTCCTCTCTCACCCAACCTTTTTGCTTTGCCTCTTTTCCTTATCATTTTGTTCTCCCCCTGTGCAAACGGGGGGGGGGGGATTGTGCAGACTGGTGGAAGGGGGGATTGTGCAAACTGGGGGGAGGGGGGTTGTACAAACTTGGGGGGATTGTGCTGACTGAGGGGAGGTAAATTATACAAACTGGGAGTGGGAGAATTGTGCAGACTGGGGGCTACACAGTGCTCTGGACAGTGGTATGAGGGGCCTCTATTGTACACAGTGCTCTGGACGATGGTCTGACGGGAGGCCTGTAATGCACATAGTGCTCCTCGGGGCGGTGGTATGAGGGGAGGCCTGTAATGTACATGGTGCTCTGGATGGTGGTCTGAGGGGAGGCCTGTAATGCACACGGTGCTCTGGACAGTGGTATGAGGGGAGGAATGTAATGTACACAGTGCTCTGGGCGGTAGTATAAGGGGAGGCCTGTAATGCACACAGTGCTCTGGACAATGGTATGAGGGGAGGAATGTAATGCCCGCAGTGCTCTGGACAGTGGTATGAGGGGAGGAATGTAATGCACACAGTGCTCTGGACAGTGGTATGAGGGGAGGAATGTAATATACACAGTGCTCTGGGCGGTAGTATAAGGGGAGGCCTGTAATGTACATGGTGCTCTGGACAGTAGTATGAGGGGAGGAATGTAATGTACACAGTGCTCTGGACCGTAGTATAAGGGGAGGCCTGTAATGTACACAGTGCTCTGGACAGTGGTATGAGTGGAAGAATGTAATGTACACAGTGCTGTGGACGGTAGTATAAGGGGAGGCCTGTAATGTACACAGTGCTCTGGACAGTGGTATGAGTGGAGGAATGTAATGTAAACAGTGCTCTGGACAGTGGTATGAGGGGAGGAATGTAATGTACACAGTGCTGTGGACGGTAGTATAAGGGGAGGCCTGTAATGCACACAGTGCTCTGGACCATAGTATAAGGGGAGGCCTGTAATATACACAGTGCTCTGGATGGTAGTATAAGGGGAGGCCTGTATTGTACACGATGCTCTGGACAGTGGTATAATGGGGAGGAATGTAATGCACACAGTGCTCTGGATGGTAGTATAAGGGGAAGCCTGTAATGTACATGGTGCTCTGGACAGTGGTATGAGTGGAGGAATGTAATGTACACAGTGCTCTGGACAGTGGTATGAGGGGAGGCCTGTAATGTACACAGTGCTCAGGACAGTGGTATGAGGGGAGGCCTGTAATGTACACAATGCTCTGGACGGTGGTCTGAGGGGAGGCCTGCCCACAGGCGCAAAATGTTGTAAAACTCCACCAGCATTTTATGTTGCTTTTTTTGTTCCTTTAACATTTGTAGTTTTATAACAGGTATCTATTAATATTTGATTATTTATGTTTGAAAGGTATCCTACGTGTTGTTACCATGCAATCTTTTAGTGTCCTGAATTGTTAATTTATATTGTTATTGTTGAACCACAAATCTTTGGTAAAAATAAAATACAAAATATGCATTGAAAAGTTTTTTTCTCTATCTTATCTTCTTAACATATGGAAATTCTAAGAAGTTTCTTTTTTTTTTTTTATCTCTCGGACCAAATGTGAGAAATAAAGTATATATCATACAATCATTTCATAAACAGATACCACATACACTGCATAAAGCATTTGAGGAAAATATGCTTATAAAATAGTTTCACCATTTGAAAGGAAAAAGAAAAAAAAAATGTCCCCGGATTTCATTTTGAAAATCTGGTCATCCTACTTTAGGGCTCATGTCAGCGGGCGCTCTTTTCAAACATTGCTGTTGCTATTTGAACTCAAAGAGGTTGTTTTACTAAAGGCAAATAGACTGTGCACTCTGCAAGTTACAGTTGCTCCCGAGCTTAGTAAATGAGGTAAAGCAAAGAATACCCAATCATGTGCAACGAAAATAAAACAACTGCATTTTTGCTTGCATATGTTAGGATTAAGGATGAGCTCTGGCGTGTTCGCATAGTACACGTGCAGAGCCCGCCAGGAAGTCGGCACAAGCGCTGCGCTAATCACAGCCAATGAGACATTGTCCCGATTCGCGGCTGCAAAGATCGGGAAATGTCTCCCTGGCTGTGATTAGCGCAGCGCGGGTGCCGACTTCCTGGCGGGCTCTGCACTTGTACTATGCGAACACGCCAGAGCTGATCCTTAGTTAGGATATTGGAAGTCAGCAGAGCTTCTGTTCATTTACTAAGCTCTGGGGCAACTGCTCTTGCACCTTGCATAGTGCACAGTCTAGTTGCCTTTAGTAAATCAACCCCAATGTGTGAAGATTACTCTGTGATGAGTTGAGTGAGAGAACCAGCCTGCATTATATTTCCTATGAAAAAGTGTGTTTTAGATAAAACATAATATATTCATATAGCTATGTTAAGACAGCAGATTGGATAACAATTTTTTATGTTTTTTTTTATAAAAATATATATATATATTTTTTTTTTAAATGTAAAAAATAAAACTCTATTAGGCAAACATATATTTTATGACAACACTGAATATTGTGGGAATGTAGGATCCAAATGTCAAACTATCTCCCAAGTTTGACATTTAGCCACAGCTGATAAATAAATGAAACCGACATTTACCAACAATTATAATTAAAGGCAATAACCTTGTGGTCAGACAAGGATTTTGTTAACCCAGAAACTCTGAAAAAGAAACATGTTGTTAATTGTTAATTCCTTCAAAAATAATTATTCTTTGGGTTCAGATTGGAACAGATATTAATCTAAAGAAAATATTAAATAGCTTACATTTGGTTTAGTAACCTTTGCTGATTGCTCTTCACTGTTCTGTTTCCTGTTGTCCTAATTTATAATCAAAATAAACTGCAATGAATGTCTACACACGCTCCTGAACGTGTTCCAGGGCACTGATTATACATGTGTTTGCTAGTTAAAATTTATACAGGATAGGAAATCCCTAGGAAATAAACTGGAAAGTTTAAGAGACTGAACACATTTCTGTTAATTAAACACTAATCACTGCATGTGTGTCCCTAGAGTTGTATAATCTAAAAAAAGTCTTGCATCAGATATATCTTTTTCTTAACCACTTGCCATCCGGGCCAATTCTGGCACTTCGCTCCTACATGTAAAAATCATAATCTTTTTGTTAGAAAATTACTCAGAACCCCCAAACATTATATATGTTTTTTTAGCAGAGATCCTGAGGAATAAATGGCAGTTTTTGTAACTTTTTATGTCACATGATATTTGCGCAGCAATTTTTCAATTGTGTTTTTTTTAGGGAAAAATTTAATAAATTGAAAAAAAGAAAAAAAAAGAAAGTTAGCCAAGATTTTTTTGTATAATGTGAAAGATGATGTTACACCGAGTAAATAGATACCTAACATGTCACACTGTAAAATTGCACACACTCGTGGAATGGCGTCATACTTCGGTACTTAATAATCTCCATAGGCAAAGCTTTAACATTTTTTACAGGTTACCTGTTTAGAGTTAAGCCTCGTACACACGACCGAGTTTCTCGTCAAAAAACGACAAGAAAACTGCAGAGAGAGCTTTCTTGCCGAGAAAAACGTTTGTGTGTATGGTTTCTCTATTTTCTCGTCAGATTTCTCGATTTTCTCGTCGGGTTTCTCGTCGGCCTGTTTCCTGACGAGAAAACCGGTCGTGTGCTTTTCCGAGTCTTAAAAAATCGCGCATGCTCAGAATCAAGTATAAGACGGGAGCGCTCCTTCTGGTAAAACTAGCGTTCGTAATGGAGATAGCACATTCGTCACGCTAAAATTAACTGAAAGTACGAAGACTGAAAATCGTGAATCATCTCTCCCCAAACATTTACTAACACGCAGTAACACGAGATCAGCAAAAGCAGTCCAAGGGGTGGCGACATTGGAATTGAAGTTCTCCTTTATACTGCCATCGTACGTGTTGTATGTGACCGCGCTTTACAACGACGAGATTTGGAATCAACAGTGTGTATGCAAGGAAAGCTTGACAAGAAGCTCGTCAAGCTTGACAAAAATCTCGTTGAGAAAATCAACAAGTTTTTTACAACGAGAAACTCGGTCGTGTGTACGAGGCTTAACAGAGGAGGTATTGGGATAGAATTGTTGCTCTCACTCCTCTAATGTTCACAGCGATACCTCACATGGAGGAGATTGAACGCCGTTTACATATGTGGATGCAATGTATGTATGCGTTTGCTTTTGCGTGTTGGGACAACGGGACTTTAAATGTATTTTGTTTTTATTGTTTATTTTTTTTTTTTTTTACACTTTCCCTTTAATTAATTAATTTATTTTAATCACTTGTATTCCTATTACAAGTGTAGCACCCTCTAGTTAGGTAGGTGCTAAAGGTTATATTTTTTTTATAGAGTAGGAACATTTAGGCAGGCCTAGCTAGTGGCTAGGCCTGTTTGTTTTTATTCTGGGCTGGGAGTGGCTCAGTGTAGTGCTGGGTGACTCACATGTGGTGGACATCTGGACCTCCCACTTCTTTCCAGAAGCTTCTGGTGCTTTCTGGAAATAGAGGCAGAGAGGGGAGGTGGAGCCATCTGGGGTAATTTGAAGAGCCCTGACCAATCCCAACTTGGATTGGCAGGGGGCAGGCCTTCTCAAATACTCAGAGTCAGCCCAGCTGGGGAGGAGTTGTTAGGTATAAGAGATGGACTGAGAGATTGCTGAGGCTGTCGGGGCCTAGACGGAGCTCTCCAGTCTGGGGGGGTGACCTTGGGCCTGGGCTCAGATGCAGTCGGGACCACTTTCCGGAATGCATGGAAAGATCCTGGACCGGAGGCACAAGAGAGAGAAAGGAGAGGACAGCGGGAGAGTGCACTGCTGAGAGACTCCAGGGAGGACAACTGGTCACAGCTGGGGGGACTGGTGAGTGAGGTGCATTCAAGATAACTGGGGAGTAGGGATGAGCTTCGAGTTCGAGTCGAACTCATGTTCGACTCGAACATTGCCTGTTCGCCCATTCGCCGAACAGCGAACAAATTGGGGTGTTCGCGGCAAATTCGAAAAATCTATGGGAGAAATCTAAAGTGCTAATTATAAAGGCTTATATGCAAGTTATTGTCCTAAAAAGTGTTTGGGGACCGGGGTCCTGCCCCAGGGGACATGTATCAATGCAAAAAGAAGTTTTAAAAACGGCCGTTTTTTCGGGAGCAGTGATTTTAATAATGCTTAAAATGAAAAAATAAAAGTGAAATATTCCTTTAAATTTCATACCTGGGGTGTGTGTATGATATGCATGTAAAGTGGCGCATGTTTCCCGTGCTTAGAACTGTCCCTGCAAAAAATGTCATTTTTGAAAGAAAAAAATGCATTTAAAACTGACTCGCGGCTATTAATGAATTGTCGGCTCCCGGCAATACATACAAAAGTCATTGATAAAAAAAAAAAAAAAGCGTGGGGGTTCCCCAGAATTCAATTACCAGGCCCTTCAGGTCTGGAATGGATATTAAGGGGAACCCCGCCGCAAATTAAAAAAAAAATTGACGTGGGGTTCCCCCAAATATCCATTCCAGGCCCTTCAGATCTGGCATGGATTTTAAGGGGAACTCCACCCCAAATTAAAAAAAAATGGCGTGGAGTCCCCCTAAAAATCCATACCAGACCCCTTATCCGAGCACGCAACCTTTCTTCGTGAAATGGTAGGGGTACAATGTACCCCTTACCAATTCACATAGGGGGGGGGGGCCGGGATCTGGGGGTCTTCCAGATTCCGATAAGCCCCCCGCCCGCAGACCCCCACAACCACCGGGCAAGGGTTGTGGGGATGAGGCCCTTGTCCCCATCAACATGGGGACATCCTCCCCATGTTGAGGGCATGTGGCTTGGTACGGTTCAGGAGGGAGGGGGGGCCGCTCTCTCATCCCCCCCTTTTCCCCTGCGGCCGGCCAGGTTGCGTGCTCGGATAAGGGGTCTGGTATGGATTTTTAGCGGGACTCCACGCCATTTTTTTTTTAATTTGGAGTGGAGTTCCCCTTAAAATCCATGCCAGATCTGAAGGACCTGGAATGGATATTTGGGGAACCCCACATCAATTTTTTTTTTAATTTGCGGCGGGGTTCCCCTTAATATCCATTCCAGACCTGAAGGGCCTGGTAATTGAATTCTGGGGTACCCCCACGCTTTTTTTTTTTTTTTATCAATGACTTTTGTATGTATTGCCGGGAGCCGACAATTCATTAATAGCCGTGAGTCAGTTTTAAATGCATTTTTTTCTTTCAAAAATGACATTTTTTGCAGGGACAGTTCTAAGCACGGGAAACATGCGCCACTTTACATGCATATCATACACACCCCCCAGGTATGAAATTTAAAGGAATATTTCACTTTTATTTTTTCATTTTAAGCATTATTAAAATCACTGCTCCCGAAAAAACGTCCGTTTTTAAAACTTCTTTTTGCATTGATACATGTCCCCTGGGGCAGGACCCGGGTCCCCAAACCCTTTTTAGGACAATAAATTGCATATAAGCCTTTATAATTAACACTTTAGATTTTGAACGTTCGAGTCCATTGTATTTAATAGGGTTCTAAAGTTTACACGAACATTTTGTCTGTTCGCAGGTTCTGGTGTGAACCAAACAGGGGGGTGTTCGGCTCATCCCTGCTGGGGAGGCACACCTGGGAGGACTGGGAGCTTGCCTAAAAATTGCCCACAAATGTATACAAGCCAGTAAGTGGATCAATCCTGCCTTTTAGTTACACAAAGCCACAGTTTTTTTTATTGTGCACCATTTTAACCTTCCATCCACTGGAGTCCTAACAACCAGTAAAGTCATCCTTGTTTGACCCTTCCCTGCCCCCTCTGTCAACACTGGGGCCATATTAGCTGACTGATGGAGAGAAACTGAGGGAGAGGAGAAACACTGGAATACTAGTCGGTATTTCATTCACAGCACACTGGGTAACTCTGCTTGCAACTGAGAAGGATGCAGGACAGGGCTCAGTGCTGCAGCTTGTTGTGCCCCCACGTCTCTATACAGCTAGTGGTGAAGATGCCAGATTTGTCAGCCCTACCCCTCCACCTGCTCCTCCATGCCCTCCTCTTCTGAATTGTCTTATGAACCACAAGTACCCCCTAAGCATTCAGGGGGCTATTTAATGAGTCAGGCTAAAAGGTGCCATGCAGTGCTTCAGTTGGTGTGTTTAGGGGACAGAAACCACACCGGAGCAGAGATTTTAGCTCTGCAGGGGCAGACCCAGAGGTGGTTCATGCCACACTAGCTGGAGCCAGGAATGGTGGTGTGCGATAATGGCACACACCTCCTGTCCACCCTTAGAAAGTGAAAGTTGACACATTTGCCATGCCTGGCACATGTCCTAAATTTGGTGGTGCAGCATTTCTTAAATAGATACCCAGGGTTGGAAGATCTGCTTAAGCAGGCCAGAAGAGTCTGTAGCCATTTCAGGCGGTCATACACAGCCAGTGCTCAATTGGCTGAAATTCATCAGGAATTCCACCTGCCCGTAAACCACCTGATTTGTGACATGCCCGCTAGGTGCAACTCGACTTTGGCAATGCTGCAGTGGCTTACATACAGCAGAGAGCTGACAACGAGTATCTGTGTGAGTATAGCACAACGACAGGCTCAGGCCAGCTTGGCTTTATTTCCCCACTCCAATGGCTGCTCATAAAGGATGCATGCACTGTACTGTCACTATTTGAGGAGTCTACAAGGATGGTGAGCCATGACAATGTATGCATCAGTGACACAATCTATGTTGTGTTCCTGCTGGGGCAGACTCTGCGTGGTATTGTGGACAGGGCACTTTAAGCAGAGCAGCGAGAGGAAGAGGAGGACTTCCTTTCCTCTCAAGGCCCACTTTATGCAGACACCATTGTTCCTACACCACAGAACACACAAGAGGAGAGGGAGGAGGAGGATTCTGACAGTTTTGGAGGCATTGAAGCAGAGGAAGACATAAGTCAAACAGTAAGAGATGGTTTTCCATCCCCAGAACCCTTGGGAGTAGTATGTGGCTGGGAAGAGGCAGTTCCAGATACTGTAATCCTCAGTGACCCCGAGGAGTCTGCTTAAAATGCTTCTGCAAATTTGTGGTGCATGGGCTCCCTCATGTTTCAAAGCCTGTGAAATGACCCAATAATACATGGCAGAAAGGAGAAGGATCACTATTGGTTGGCAACCCTCCTTGATCACCGTTACAAGGGGAAAGTCTCAGAACTCATCCCATCCCCACAGAGAGTACAGAAGATGAAACCTTAAAGAGGAGTTTATCTAACAATTTTCCCGACTCTGGTCGGGAAAAGCGTGGAAAACTTAGTTTTGAGACTTCTGTTGGTTAAAAGAGGAGTGATGGAGAAGGCGGCCACCTAAGTGATGCTTTTCACAATTTTTTTGGTCCTCACCACCACGGGCTGTCAGCTTCCACATCCCATCGGCAGCGTCTGCATCATATGGTGGATAATTATCTAGAGGTGAAAACAGAGATGGAGAGCTTTCCAGTCGATGATCCACTGGCTTACTGACTCATAAGAACGTGCCTAGTATCCAATTGAGCTGCTGGGCTGCCCTGCATCCATTGTGCTTTGTAAATGGTCATTCAGTGCTGCTGGAGGTTTTGTTACTAATAATAGAATGTGTCTGTTGACAGACTCCGTGGACCATCTGGCTTTTATCAAAATGAATCAGTCCTGGATTACCAGCAGCTATGAAGCCCCTGATGCTGATGTCGCTGATTAAGTGTTTTTAGAATGAGGAATCGCTGCAGCACTTCTAAGCTGCCTAGCGTTGTGGGTGTTGATTTCATCTGGAAGAATTTTTTTGGTGTAGGTTTCATGGGCACAATTAACACCCAAAGACCAGTTTGTCTGCACCTGTTTAACATATCATTTCAATTTCTGAAAGCTAGGCCGATTCCTGCTTTCATCAAGAGCACCTCTGTAGGGTTATGGTGTGAAGGCGCCACCGACACCCAAAGAACAATCTTTCTGCACCTGTTACTTCAATCCAAAAGTCTTAGGAAGAGACACCAGACTTTATCCCCAAAAAAACTCTAATCTTGTTCTCAGTGCACTGGGAAGATGCCACCGACACCCAAAGACCAATTTTCCGCACCTGTTCAACAGGTGCATATCATTAAAATTTTTGACAGCAAGGCCAATTCTTGCTTTTATCAAGGGTATCTCTATAGGGTATGGTATGAAGGCCCCACAGCCACCCAAAGACCAATTTTTTGGCAACTGTTTAACAGGGGCATATCTTTGCAATTTTTGACAGCAAGGCCAATTCTTGCTTTCATCAAGAGTACCTCTATAGGGTTACGGTGTGAAGGCGCCACCGCCACCCAAAGAACAATCTTTCTGTACCTGTTACTTCTATCCAAAAGTCTGTGGAAGAAACACCAGACTTGATCCAAAAAAACTCCAATCTTGTTCCCAGTGCACTACATTGTGGCCTCATCATACAGACTGGCTCCCCTTACAAAATAAAGAAAGCTTGCAGGGAAAATTTCATTTTTTTTGGCTTTATAAATGCAATTATTGCTGCAGAAGCTTCTATACACAGTACAGATGTGCCAATTTACAGGTGGACTAAGGGGACCCCCCATTCACTATATTTAAAGGAATTTAACATTTTTATGCTTTCACTTTAAATGAGTTGTAAACTTTCGTGCATCCTATGCATTAAGGTGAAAAAACACCTTGCAGTGTCCGGCCCCCCCAGCCCCCCCGTTTTACTTACCTGAGCACTGAATTTCCATGGGCACAATCCCGCCATCGCCTTCTCCGCGAGTTCTCTGCTCTTCATTGGATAGATTGATAGCAGCGCAGCCATTGGCTCCCGCTTGTGTCAATCAAATCCAATGAAGTGGGTGCCGGAGGGCGGCGCCGAGTCCTGCATTTGGCGGCTAGGGACGGGAGAGCGCCCGCAAGGTAACACCCTTGGAAGAGCGCTTCCCAGAGGGGGTTATCTGATGCGGGGAGGAGCCGAGAGAGATGCCGTGGGACCCCAGAAGAGGATGTTCGGGGCCACTCTGTGCAAAACGAACTGCACAGTGGAGGTAAGTATGATATTTTTCTTACTTTTTTTAAATCGAACCTATAGTATTACTTTAAACATCAATAAATCACTGCTCATTTAAAAATGAAGTTTTTTACAAACGTTCTTTTTCATTAATACATGTCCGCCAGGGCAGTACCCAGACCCCCATAACCATTGTATGCCCAATTACTTGCACATAAGCCTTCAAAATGGGCTCTTTTGCTTTTTCCAGTTCGGGTCCCATAGACTTCAATGGGGTGCGTTATTCACACAGGGGGGTCATTCAGCCCACCCCTAATCTTTATTTTTACTAGAGGAATCACTAGCAGGAGGAAGGGGGTCCTGATTTCTCTACATAGATCTTTAATTGTCACTAGATGGATCACCAGCATGAGGAAGGAGGTCCTGTTTCCTCTATATAGATCTTTAACATTACTAGAGGGATCACTAACAGGAGGAAGGAGGTCCTGATTTCTCTATATAGATCTTTATTTGTCAACAAGGGGATCACTAGCAGGAGGAACAAGGTCCTAATTCCTTTATATAGATATTTAGTTATCACTAGAGGGATCCCCAACAGGAGGAAGGAGGTCCTGATTCCTCTATATAGATCTTTAGTTTTTACTAGAGAGATCGCCAACAGGAGGAAGGGGGTCCTCATTCCCCATTGAATATCTTTAGTTATCACTGGAAGAATCATCATTGCAGGAATGAGGTGCTGATTTCCCTATTGATATCTTCATCTTCATGTCTTGTATATAAACCAGAAAGTATGAAAAAAATACCTTCCAAGTGAGGGAAGTACAATCTTAGACAATTGTCTTAGAAAGAAGGGTCCCCATAAGAAGATTTCTATTTTCCGGTTCTGATGCCAACTCAAAATTTTGGATCATCATCAGAAAAAATATTCAGAATTGATCTCCCTAATGGGGACACAGAAAGTTCAAACCCTTCCCTACGCTATTCAAAGCAAAAAAGTTTGTTGCCTTTAGATATACTTTAATGTTATCAAAACAATAAAGAAACTTTTTACATCATGAGTTGTGTCATAGTAATTGTGACCCCACCCCCTCTGATGTAACGCAGGTTTCCGTTGCATCAGAGGGGGGCCGGGTCACCCGCACGTCAATGGGGAAGCCTGGGTTTCCCCTTGCGTCAGAGGGGGATGGGGTCATGTGACGGGTGGCCCCGCCCTCAACTACATAAGAGATGTCACTGGCTGAAGCTGAGTCATTCCCGTGGTGTCTCCGGTGGAGACAGGATGCGCTGCTCTGGACATCTCATCGCTGAAGCCTGGACCTGGATGGAGAGGAGATCATCCACGGCTAGACCCCGGAGAGGAGAGCATCCATCGCAGGATAGCAAGAGTGGATTACCACCGCTGGAATCTTTTTTTTTTTTTTTTAATAAAGGACTTTTTCCAATGGTGTCTGTGTGTTTTTTTACATTTGTTTACACTTTATTTGTGAAATGGTAGGGGTACAATGTACCCCTTACCAAATCACATAAGGGGGCAGGATCTGGGGGTCCCCTTTGTTAAAGGGGTCTTCCAGATTCCGATAAGCCCCCCGCCCGCAGAACCCCACAACCACCGGGCAAGGGTTGTGGGGATGAGGCCCTTGTCCCCATCAACATGGGGACATGGTGCTTTGAGGGGTAACAGACCCCCAAAGCATCCTCCCCATGTTGAGGGCATGTGGCCTGGTACGGTTCAGGAGGGGGGGCGCTCTCTCGTCCCCCCCTCTTTTCCTGCAGCCTGCCAGGTTGCGTGCTCGGATAAAGAGTCTGGTATGGATTTTTGGGGGGAACTCCACGCCATTTTTTTTTAAATTTGACGCAGGGTTCCCCTAAATATCTATACCAGACCTGAAGGGCCTGGTAATTAAATTTGGGGGACCCCACGCATTTTTTTTATTTTTTTATCGATGACTTTTCTCTGTATTGCCGGGAGCCGACAATTCATTATAGCCGCAAGTGTTTTTAAATGACTTTTTTACTTCAGAAATGACACTTTTTGCAGGGACAGTTCTAAGCATGGAAAAAAGCGCTACTTTACAGGCATACTATACCCCCCCCCCCCCCCCCCCGGTACAAAATTTAAAGGAATATTCCACTTTTTTTGTTTCACTTTAAGCATTATTAAAATCACTGCTCCCGAAAAAACCTTCCGTTTTTAAAACTTTTTTTTGCATTGATACATGTTCCCTGGTCCCCAAACACTTTTTATGACAATAACTTGCATATAAGCCTTTAAAATTAGCACTTTAGATTTTAATATGTACGAGTCCCATAGACTTTAACGGTGTTCGGATGTTCAAACTAATTTATTGCCTGTTCGCAAGTTCTGGTGCGAACCGAACTGGGGGGTGTTGGGCTCATCCCTAACCCTGAGTCATTATTGAAGCTCACTTCAGTCCTTCTGCTAAATCCATCTATCCTGAATATCACCTTTTCTGGGCTGCCAATCATGGGAGTAGTAGAGAAAGGAGATTGTCTCCTCTGTAAGCTGCTGTTGTGCCTAGAGCTGCTTGTCCCTGCTGTGTGCTGTGGAGAGTGTGAGGCTGAGGGAGAGCACGAGCCAGCACCATCTTGCTTTCTGCCATGAGGCTGAGCTGTGAAGAAGGCATTCAGCTTTTTGGGTTTCGGATCATCCTTTCTTTTTCTTGTCATTATGGCTAATTGCCCTGGAGCCAAAACACTGCTGTGGGATGTCCGGAAGCTGCCCCGGAGAGCTGAGAATTTCTGGAGCTCTGTATTCAAGTGGCCATTCCGATCTGCGGCAGGCAACGCCCCTTCTATATAGATCTTTAGTTGTTACTAGAGGGATCACTAGCAGAAATAAGGTGGTCCTGATACCTCTATATAGATCTTTAGTTATCACTAGAGGTATCGTCAACAGGGGGAAGGAGGTATTGATTCCTCTATATAGATCTTTAGTTATCACTATAGGTATCACCAACAGGAGGAAGTGGGTCCTCATTCTCCAATGCAGATATTTAATTATCACTGGAAGGATCACCAGTGCAGGATGGAGGTGCTGATTTCCCTATTTATATATTTATCTATCACTAGAATGATCCCCACCGAGAGGAAGGAGGTCAGCAGGTTCCCATGTGTCATTCCCTGAGTCATTATTGAAGCTCACCTCAGTCCTTCTGCTCGATCCATTTATCCTGAATCTGGCCTTTTCTGGGATACCAAACATGGGAGTAGTAGAGAGAAGAGATTGTCTCTTCTGTGAGCTGCTGCTGTGCCCAGAGCTGTTTGTCCCTGCTGTGTGCTGTGGAGAGTGTGAGGCTGATGGAGAGGACGAGCCAGCACCATCTTGCTTTCTGCCATGAGGCTAAGTGTGAAGAAGGCAGTCAGCTTTTGGGGTTTACGATCATACTTTCTTTTTCTTGTCATTGTGGCCAAATGCCCAGAAACCAAACTGCCACTGTGGGATGTCAGGAAGCCACCCTGGAGAGCTGAGAATCGCTGCTGTATCCCCTGTAGGCAAGGAGCTCTGAATTCAAGCAGCCATTCTGATCTGTGACAGGCCATGCCCCCTCTGTATAGATCTTTAGTTGTCACTAGAGGGATCACTAGCAGGAGGAAGGCGGTTCTGATTCCTCTATATAGATCTTTAGTTATCATTGGAGGTATCGCCAACAGGAGGAAGGAGGTCTTGATTCTTCTATAAAGATCTTTAGTTATCACTAGAGGTATCACCAACAGGAGGAAGGGGGTACCCATTCCCCAATGCAGATCTTTAGTTATCACTGGAAGGATCACCAGTGCAGGATGGAGGTATTGATTTCCCTATTTATACCTGTATTTTTTACTAGAAGGATCCCCAGCAAGAGGAAGGAGGTCCTGATTCCTTTATGCAGATCTTTAGTTACCACTAGGGAGATCACCAACAGGAGGAAGGAGGTCCTGATTCCTCTATATAGATCTTTAATTATTGGCTAGAGGGATCACCAGCAGGAGAAAGGGGGTCTTCATTCCCCAATGCAGATCTTTAGTTATCACTAGAAGGATCACCAGTGGCAGGATGGAGGTCTTGATTTCCCTATTTATATCTTTATTTATCACTAAAAGGATGCCAACCAGGAGGGAAGAGGTACTAATTCCTCTGTATAGATCTTTAGTTATCACTAGAGAAGTTACCAGCAGGAAGGAGGTCCTGATTCCTCTATATAAATCTTTACTCTTTAGTTATCACTAGTAGGATCACCAGCAGCCGTAAAGAGTTCCGGATTTCACTATATAGATCTTTAGTTATTACTACAGAGATCACCAGCAAGAGGAATAAGGTCCTGATACCTCTACATAAATCTTTAGTTATCACTAGAGGGGTCACAAGTAGGAGGAAGGAGGTCCTGATTCCCTGATTCCACTATATTGATCTTTAGTTATCACTAGAGGAACACCAGCATTAGATAAAAGGTCCTGATTCCACTATATACTGTATATCTTTAATTAGACCTCATTTAGTATCCAGTTCTGGAGACCTCAGTTATAAAATATATTAATAGGGCAGAATAAGTCCTTCAGCTTTTAATCAACAAGGCAGCATACTACATCCCTTTGGGGGGTCAGTTTCCCTTACCTTAGGCCTGAGAGCGCGGTGGATCCGTTCCATCTCTACAGCTGTTCGGGCAGGTCTATCCAGGAGATCATTGAATAGGCCTGTGACGGCAGACGCAAGTTGTTCCATTTTCCACAGATTAAGGCAGGCTGCGAACCCTCAGGTTATGGCGTCTGCCTCTGTTATCCAAGTCCTCCATGTGGCGTTGGAGTTCTCTCAATTGGAGGGTATGTGCGTTTACCTTATGGGTCACCCGGCGGAGGACCGTGTCATGCTGTGCTGAAATATTTTCGACCTCATGCACTCTGTCAGTATTGGCACGGATATCCAGGCGCAGTTCAGATATAGCTGCCGATAGAGTGTTCTCCCACGGCCCTGGCGTGGTGAGGGCTGGTGGCGGTGCAGTCAGCGGAGGGGTTGTGGTCTGTGACTGACCATGGCAGGATGCCGCCATATTGCTCCTTTGGGTCCTGAACAGCTCCAGTATATTTTGGCTTAATCCGCTCTGTTGCTCATGGGGGGGAAGGAGAGCAGGAAGCGGAGAAATTCTGTGATGCCGTCCCCATTCTTGGAAGGCAGATAGGGCTGATTTGTGCCTCTCATGGAGCGGAGAAGACCTGTAGCGGCACAAGCTCTTGTCTCAAGCGGCCATCTTCCAGCGAGGTCAAACCACGCTCCCCATGAGGGTTTTTTTTGTTCTTATATCCAATGCAATGATGCACAGAGGAACTTTGTACCCGAGCATACTGCAAACTGGTGACCTGCTATCCATTGAGAGACAGGAGACAGATGAGACTGCCATACCGTATGCCTAATTGACCTATCTGTAGTGGATGGTCCATTTTTTTTCTGGTAAGTCTTCCATGTGGGCACCTAGTGGAGGTCTTCAGATACTAGCTCACCATACTACAGGATTTGTGCTGCACCTTTAATCCTCTATTGATCATGCTTTTGGATCAAATCACTTGGACTTTTTATTTATTTTTTCCTATTTTAATGCTTGTATTTAAGTATGTGAGAGGTTGTCACTCTTTTTTTGATAGATTAGAGACATTAGCACAACATTTTTATATTTATTTTATATCAAACGCCAATAATTATTATTGCAAACATCTACTGTTTATTAATTATTTATTAATTATTTCTAGATAATACAATTTCACAAAAGTATTAATGATCTTGTCAGAGGCAACCTTTAAATCTTTATTCCTCAGAGTGTATATCATTGGATTTATCAATGGTGTCCCCACAGTGTACAGAATGGATAATACTTTGCTTGTATCTGAAGACTGTCCACTAGTTGGTAGACCATACATGCAAATCAGACTTATATAAAATATACAGACAATGGTCAGGTGGGAACTACATGTAGAAAAGGTTTTTTTCTTCCCAGTTGTAGATGGAATTTTCACTATGGCGATAATGACATAAGTATAGGAAAACATGATGAAGACAAAAGGTAAGAAAAGAACAGGGATGCCAAGAAACATCCTTGTCTCTTCAACCTTGGAGGTATCTGAGCAAGAAAGTTTTAGTAGTGGGGCAGCATCACAGAAGAAATGGTCTATCAGATTGGGGCCGCAGAAGTCCAGACTTGTAGTTGCGATAGTGCTAATCAACATCACAAAAAGACTCAAAAGCCAAGAAATGCCCACTAGTTTAATATATAATGATTGGTTCATTATAGACTTATAATAGAGGGGTTTACAGATGGCCAAATACCGATCATAAGACATTATCGTCAAGATGAAGCACTCTGAAGATTCCGAAAAGATAAAAAAATTTAACTGAAAAATGCAACTTCCAAATGAAATTTTTCTACTTTCATAAAGTATGACAGAAAGCAAATTGGGCACAATGTCCGTGGTCAGCATGATGTCAGAAATGGAAAGTTGGGTGAGGAAGACATACATGGGAGATTGGAGGGTCTTGCTGTTGTATACCAATATAATGATCAGGAGGTTCACACATACTGTTACACAATAAATCACAAGTAAGAGAAAAAAGAGGAAGAATCTAATGTTACGGAGCCTTTCAAATCCCAGGAGGATGACATCTCTGATAGTGGTATGATTATTTCTGTTTTGTTGCCTACATAAAAAAAAAGGAGAGATTAAAGCAGAATTTAGCTTACTTCTTTAAAATTAAACAGTCTAGATGGGAATTTCTTTTAAAAATCAAGTTTTTATAGCAATATTTATTTTCAATCCTGGAACTGTCAGCCTTCCTAGCTGTCTTTTGCTAAACTATTGGTATACTCTTGAACCACTCCCACTTTTATATCTCTAGAATAAGGATGAGTGAACTTTGGCAAAGTTTGATTTGCAGGAGGTTATGCAAACTCAGCAAAAAAAAAAGTATTGGGACACCTGCCTTTACACGCACATTAACTTTAATGGCAACCCAGTCTTAGTCCATAGGGTTCAACATTGAGTTGGCCCACCCTTTGCAGCTATAACAGCTTCAACTCTTCTGGGAAGGCCGTCCACAAGGTTTAGGAGTGTGTCTATGGGAATGTTTGAGCATTCTTCCAGAAGTGCATTTGTGAGGTTAGACACTATGGACAAGAAGGCCCGGCTTGCCGTCTGTACTCTAATTCATCCCAAAGGTGTTTTATCGGGTTGAGGTCAGGTACCTCCAACCCAAACTTACCCATCCATGTCTTTTTGGACCTTGCTTTGTGCACTGGTCCAAATCATTTGGCGGAGGGGGAATTATGGTATAGTGTCGTTCAAAATCCCAATTTTTAGGCCTAGGAATAAGGTGGCTGCTCTCTACTTTTCCATGATTGGGGTTGTGCCTCACCCTCACTTTCCTTTCTGCTCTATCTGACACCCAAGACACATCAGTGACATCATCATCATCTCCTCTATTCTCATTACCACTGGAGACAAATTGGCAATACCAGTGTTCTCCCCTCTCTGTAGTCTCATGTTCCTGCCTTCATCAACCTTCCTCAATCTCAACCTCAGAACCAGCATCTGAATAAAGTAATGGCTATGCATCATCATGGAGCAAGTGGCTGACGCTGTGTTCACATAACTTAGCTGACTCATCCATGCCTGATGCTGGGGCTATGGCAGGAGTAGTTGTGGACAACGAGGCAGGTTTAGCCACTTTGGCAGCTACAGTGGACTGTGCACCAATCTCTGCTTGGGTGATGGAGGATGAGGAGGATGAGGATGGTTTAGTAACCCAGTCCACCACCTCCTCTACATGCTGTGGCTTGATAGAACAGGCAACATCACTAAACAGAGGAAATGATGCCCTGCCTGAGGACTGAGTTACTATAGGGGACACCGTGACATGTAACCTGCTTCTCATGTGATCATAGACCCCTGGGTCAGTAAGTTGAGATGCCTTTTCATTAATCGCTGTTAACTTTGACAGTTTGTTTATTTTTTTCCTAATTTCTGCCGTTATAATGAACGCTCACGGAGTCTCGGCACAACATGATGATTTCACCCTCCCACCTCTCTACCCGGTTCAGCTGACTTTCCAAAGGTTAACCCCTATTCAGGTACTGTTCTCATTTACTCATAGGTACCCTCTCTGTTTGTCCCACACCAGAGTGACTGAATGGACTAGAGCTGTGGTACTTAGAGTCTCTCATACTGTCCCTGTGACTCACTTGTAAACTCACCCACCTAAAGCTTAACCCAGAGACTGTGAGATTGAGTTGAAGGGACAGATACCAAATTCAAGCTTATCCTGTTTTGATGTCTTTATGTTTTTACGTTTTTTAGGTCTTTTAGCTTATTTGCCCTCCAGGTTACACACTTTACTCATATGTGGTACTTTTTATACCTGCTCCTTATGTGATAGGAGAGGGAAGGCCTGAGACTCGCACCAGCTAGATTGGATATTTAGAGGCTTGCATTTAATTCACCTGTTTTACTATCCTCCCAGATTAAGCCTCTCAGCACCACTGACTGGCACTAACACTCGAAGGGAAGGATGGTTAATTTGGCATGAATTGGAGGGGCTACATTACACTACGCCTTTATCTTAATGGTAAAACCACATCCACTCTTCCACAGCTGCAGACCCCCCTAACATGTGGCCTGTAGCAGATTGCAGTCGTAGCAGAACTGCTCTTGACAATTAAACTATACAAGGCTGCACATCCACACATTCAGCTGACCTGCTTTTATACTCTCTATAGAAATACTTTAACAGGTTTCTCCTAGCTAAGTTATATGTAACCCCAGCTGAATTAGAACCTCTGGTCCATCGACCTAATAGAGCAAAAATTTAGTTTGAGGAGTAGAGAAAGGAGGAGCGTATATTACTTGACAGTTCTTCACGTTCTAATACTCAAGCCTCGTACACACAACCGAGTTTCTCGTCCAAAATCGGCAAGAAAAGTGCCGCGTGAGCTTTTTTGTCGAGAAAACCGTTCATGTGTATGGTTTTACGACGAGAAAATTGCCGTGAATCTCAAAGAGAAAATAGAGAACCTGCTCTTTATTTTCTCGTCAGGATTCCAGATTACCTCGTCGTGTTTCTCGTCGGCCTGTTTTGTGAAGAGAAAATGGCTCGTGTGTATGCTTTTACGACTCTTCCAAAAGCGCGCATGCTCACAAGCAACTATGAGACGGGAGCGCATCTTCTGGTAAAACAAGCCTTCGTAATGGAGATAGCACATTCGTCACGCTCAAAATTTTTGCATTGTTTAAATGTTGTGCATTGAAATCTTCGTTAGAATGTGACATTAATCCAAACGAATGAACTTCTTTTGCTGCTGATATTCACACAGAGTTATGACTATCTTTTTTTAACATTTTTCATGCTGCTCTTAAGAAGATTTATGTGTATTATATCGTGCAAGTTTTTAGGAATATTTAAAAATTAGTTATTTTTCTAACTGATGTTAATTGTAATTTCGCAATGTTTTGGTAGTGATCTCCCATTGAATCTTTTAATATATATGATTTAAATTTTACACACTTTTTTGGGAAACACGATTTAGTTATTTTTTTGGGGGGTTGTTATCTGTCCCTTTTTTTGTCAGTCAAATGTATCTGCTTACTCCAAAGCTAGATTTTACATTTTTACAAATACACATAGTCAAGTATGAACTTAAAGAAAAATAACATTTATTCATGTTTGAACTAAAATAAAGAGAAGGCAGCGCTGGAGAAGCTGCTGCCATTTGTGCATCCCAGGGACCCCAGAGCACACAGCAACCCTGTGTGGACACTAAAATTGGGAGCTTGAGAGGGCCAACATTTCTGAACACAATCTGATGCTGGCCTCCCAGAGGTCAGGAACAGCAGCAGGTGATATATATGTCCCAAGTGTGTGGTACTACAACAGGCTGCCTTCTGTCCAACCACAATGAAGCAAGGCCATCACTTCCTCGTCTTCCTGGCAACCTTCCCTGCAACCTTTCCTGAAGCCTTCCCTGCAGCCTTCCTTCTTCGTTTGGCTGGAGGCTGGGCCACTGGAGGGGTACTCCTGCCAGGAGGAGGAGGAGGTGGAGGAGAAGGGGGTGGCGCAGAAGAACAAGGTGGAGGTGGAGGAGAAGGGGGTGGGGCGGAAGAAGAAGGTGGAGGTGGAGGAGAAGGGGGTGGGGCGGAAGAAGAAGGTGGAGGTGGAGGAGAAGGGGGTGGGGCGGAAGAACAAGGTGGAGGTGGAGGAGAAGGGGGTGGGGCGGAAGAAGAATGTGGAGGTGGAGGAGGAGGTTGAGGTTGGGACAGTTGTGCCACCTCACAAATGGCGGTATTGGGGGTAATTTTTTCCATCACCCCCTTGTTGAGCAAGGTGATGAGCAGGGGCTCGCATAGGAGGCATTGCTCCATGCTCATCACCTTAAACTTTGCCTCCACTAGGCCGGCAATGGCCTCTTCAGGGGATGTGGGCTCTTTGAGGGTGGCATGGGCCTCTTTAATAGGGGCCATTGCTGCCTCACTGGTGGTCCTGTCCCTCCTGCCTCTTTTGGGAAGCCGGATGGGAGGCACCTGGGATCTGGTGCTTCTCCTTTGCCCTGCCACCTCCTGGCTGCCACTGGGCCCTGCCACCTCCTGGCTGCCACTGGGCCCTGCCACCTCCTGGCTGCCACTGGGCCCTTCCTCCTCCTGCCTGACAGTTTCCAGACCCTCCTCCTGGCTGATTTCATCCTGTGTATGAAAAAGGGACATAGTTTAATATGTTGTTTTAATCTTTGCATCAAACTTTATAAACATGATTGAAGCAATTAGAATGTAAATCCAGAAATATTTTTTTATAATTTACACCTACATCAGATTGACTATTTAGCACCCAATTAAGTGCAGACTAATGTCTCGAGATCTTGATTTCACTTGTGGACCCCAAAATATTGTATGTTTCTTATCTTGACATATTTGTCAAACATTAATTTTATCCCAATACATTTTCATTTAATACTATACCTGGCTCCAGATGGACAAATCAGGATCATCCAGGATGGCTGCCTCCTTTTGCTCCAGAGAAGGCTCAGGTTGGCTGCAGGGAAGTCTGGGGGGAAGAGTGGAGAGTGATGGCCTTGCCTCAATGTGGTCATCCAGGAAGGACATCCTGCTGTAGTACCACAAATTCGGGACATACACATCATCTGCTGCTGCTCCTGACCTCTGAGAAGCCAGGACCTTAGAGCATTCATTCCTGTATGTGCCTCTCAAGCTCCCAATTTTAGTGTCCACTTGTTTTGCTGTGGCTGTGGGCACCTTGGTCTGCACAAATGGGAGCAGCTTCTCCAGCGCTGCTTTTCTCACCCCTCTTTTTTTATGGATGGGGTTTTTCATCTCCCACAGAGCGGGCAGCTCCCTTACCCGGTCAATAAATTCCGCCAGGAACTCTTTGTCGCTAATAAAGACATTCATATTGTATCTGCAAGTTTAAGAAATAATATATAACTAATGTGAGGCAAACAGTCTAACCTCCTTAACATCGTAGTCACCATATATATCCTACAACATTCTCAAAACAGTATAGGCCAACAATTTGTACAAGTCACAAAATCACATACCTTTGTTCGCACGTCCGTCACTTGAACTCCTCTCTCCGCACACCGAACGTACTATAGTCACATGTGTGTTTGCTATATACACACCACGCATGCGTCAAAATTCGAAAACGTCGCTCCGCACACGTCGCCCGCCCATGACGTTCTAACTAACATCTTTTCCCCGCCCCTTCTCTTTCGGCGCGCAGACAGATATGGCGGAGTTACAGCAGGTGTCTGATAATTCCGCAACTAACGAGGAGGAGACAAGCCCGGAGACCGAGGAAACGTCACGATCAAGGAGGAGATTCAAGGCATCGAATATGTCTTTTGCGGAGATGGCGGAGATGGTGGACATCTTGCTCAAGTCTGATTATGACGCAAAGCATGGGCCGTATAGCAAACCAAATAGAAGGAAGGCCAAAATCCTCACTAAAGTCGTGAAGAGTCTGAAGGCGAATTTCGGGGTGAAACGCTCAAATGAGCAGCTCAGAAAGAGGTGGTCAGACCTCAAACTGAGGGAGCCAGAGCAGTTAAGGAGCATTAAGAGAATGCTCGCTAAAAGTAAGTAAAATGTACACTTTTATGCTATTAATCCTTTCTTTCTCGTACATCACGGGACACAGAGCGACATAGTCATTACTAATGGGTTATATAGTTACCGTCAGGTGCTGGCACTGGCAACTTCCAAAACCGGAAGTACCCTCCCCTATATAAGCCCCTCCCATCCGGGAGCACCTCAGTTTTTTGCCAGTGTCTAAGGTGTTGGCCAAGAAGAAACATGTGTTTTTCACTGAGCTTGCGTACAGGTTCTTTTGGGCCTCAGTAAGCTATTCCGGATCCGACCAAAAAAGCTTCATAGCTAAACGGTCGGTACCCGGGCCTTGCAGAGAAGAGCAAGGTTCTGCCTGTAATGCTTCTCTTAGGAGAGCTGGACCCTGGGATCCAGAGCTCTGGTCATACCCACGACCAAGATGTTTTCTGTGCAGGGTGCTATACAGGTCCAGGGGAGTGGAATCCTTGGGAACCCGGTCCCTGAAGGTTTGATTACAATGCCTGCCGTGATAGGTGAAGTTTGGGCTTTTGTGGACCAAACAAAGTCCTGCGGCGGGGAACAGGTAAGTGGGGGCCCCCAGGAACTTGGTTCTATTGGGGGACCCCCAAGCCTAATTTGTCTTTCTGTCTGTTACCTAACGGTATTCCCGCTAATATCTGTGCATGCCTGTA
Organism: Rana muscosa; assembly: GCA_029206835.1. NCBI lineage: Eukaryota > Metazoa > Chordata > Amphibia > Anura > Ranidae > Rana > Rana muscosa. The sequence goes on along the minus strand of CM055118.1, from coordinate 358,615,960 downwards.
ACTACTAAAAAAATGTAATAATTTTTAATGGTGGTCAAGAAAAAAAAAAAAAAAAGAGAATGTTTTTTTATATATGTTTAGTATATTAAACTGCGGTACCTGTGTTTGTCCACTAGAGGCCGCTGTGGAATGTTTTTCTTGTCATATGGACTAGTTTCTTCTCAGAGAGCAAAGTCCAGGCAGCTGGTGAGTTCTCCTACAGGAAACAGTTTCCTCTGCCATGTTGCAGTGTTCGTCTATCCCCCGGCCTGCGGCAAAGGGGGCCCTGGCTCCTGTCCCTGGTTTCCATGTTTGAAAATTAGCGCCGAGGCGCATGTGGCCGCGCGCGTGCGCGTGCACGCGCCTCTATATATAGAGGTGGCCGGAAAAAGGGGCGGGGCCTGGGGGATGACGCTCTGTGCGCGCCGCATCGCTTCTGCGCATGTGCGGGCATCCCAGCAGGTTTTAAAAAGCCACATTATTGCAGTAAGCTGGCTATGAAGTACAGAGACAGAGCTGACAACATTTAAAGGCATACAGCAAGCGGTTGATACAGGCATCCCCTAGAAAGGCACATTAGTAGACACCAACTGTTTATTATAGCAGCATTTATGCTAGACTATTATCAGTAACTGGTGTATTTTCGGCTGGAATACCTCAGCTTTGTGGCTTAGGAATATGCCGTCTAAAAACTCCGGGACTACAAATTCCAGGAGGAATAGGGGGTCTCCATCGGGCTCTGAGGATCTTGGGCATGCTTTGGCTGCACCAGTCTCCCCTGAAGAATCAGAGGTTAGTGATCGTAGGGCACCCCCAGGAGTACCTGGTACTGTGGCTGTCCCCAGTTCACCTGCTCCTGTGTATGTAACAGAGGAGGTTTTTTCCTCAGCTCTGGGAGGGCTGGAAGAGAGATTGTCAGCACTAATTGCTGCTTCCCTGTCACAGGAGAAAAGCGCTCGATCTCCGTCTCCTCCCTCAGAGTGCCTGTTAACAGAGCAACAGTCCCATACAGAGGTCGACCTACCTGAGGGGGATCAGGATGAGGTTGATTCGGTTGTAGAGGAATCAACAGTGGAGGAGCCGTTCTCAGCATCACATGCTGAGAGGTTATGGGTTCAGTCCCTGACTAATATGGTCCGATCAGCATTTAAAATGCCACTTGCGGAGCCATCCTCCTCTTCTGTCTCCTCGTTGGGGTCGCTAAAAGCTCCCCAGACTGTTTGTTCTTTCCCGATCCATCCTTTACTGGAGGGGCTCATTTACCAGGATTGGGAGCATCCTGACAAAATATTTACTCCCCCCAAGAGATTTCCGGTGGTCTATCCTATGGAGGATAAGTTCGTCAGAAAATGGAAGGTCCCTACAGTGGACGCAGCCATCTCTTGTGTGAATAAATCACTGACATGTCCGGTGGAAAATGTCCAAATGTTCAAGGACCCAATAGATAAAAAATTGGAGTCCTTATTGAAATCTGCTTTTTCTACAGCAGGATTGGTGACACAACCAGCAGTGGCAGCTATAGGGGTCTGCCAAGCAGTGAAGGATCAGTTGAAACAGGTCTTAAGGGACGTGCCAGATCAGCAGGCTCTTGCTCTAGCTGATCTACCTAGAGCCTTATGCTTTGCGGTGGACGCTATAAAGGATTCAATCCATCAGGCCTCCCGCCTTACGCTGTCTGTAGTACATATGCGCAGGCTTCTATGGCTCAAAAACTGGTCTGCTGAAGCTCCCTGTAAAAAATTGCTGGTCAGCTTCCCATTTCATGGGGAGCGCTTATTCGGGGAAGACCTGGACAAGTATATCCAGAGAATTTCCAGCGGTAAAAGTACACTCTTGCCGGTCAAAAATAGAGTTAGAGGTCCCTCTTTTAAGAGGCCGGCTTCTCCAGTCCCTAGGACATCGGCTGTGAAACAGTTCCGACGGCCTCCCCGGTCAAATCCCGGAGGTAAAAATCAGGGACAGTTGCAGGGTAACAAGAAGCCCTGGAGCAGGAGAGGTACAAAACCTCCCCCAAAGTCAAATGCATGAAGGGTTGCCCCCACCCAATCGGGTGGGGGGAAGACTTCAGTTGTTCACAGAAACCTGGCGGGACACGATCCGAGACAGATGGGTGCTCTCCGCAGTAAATCTGGGATACAAATTGGAGTTAAAAAACTCCCCTCCTTCCCGCTTTATAAGGTCGAACGTGCCAAGGGATCCCCAGAAGAGAGGATCCCTCCTGTTGGCACTGGAACAATTATTGCTTCAAGCAGTAATTATAGAGGTCCCCCTGGAAGAATGGGGGTTCGGGTTTTACTCAAACCTCTTTACAGTTCCGAAGCCAAACGGGGACGTGAGGCCCATATTAAATCTAAAAGGGCTAAACAAATTCCTACATATCAGGACTTTCCGGATGGAGTCGATCCGATCGGTAGCCACTGCCCTACAAGGGGAGGAATGGTTAGCCTCGATCGACATCAAAGATGCGTATTTGCACATCCCCATCTTTCCAGCCCACCAAAAATTTCTACGCTTTGCGATAGAAGGGCGCCATTTTCAGTTCAGAGCCTTACCCTTCGGTCTGGCCACAGCACCAAGAGTGTTCACAAAAATTCTGGCCCCATTATTGGCCAATCTAAGAACACGAGGTGTAACGATAATGGCATATCTAGACGACTTGTTGCTGATAGACCACTCAGTGGAAAAACTAGAAGTGGTTGTTCACGAGACAATCAAGTATCTGGAATATCACGGTTGGATTATCAACCGAGACAAGTCAGCCCTAGAACCAGTCAAAAGTCTGGAATACTTGGGGCTAAGGCTGGATTCAGACCAGAGAAAAATTTTCTTGCCTCGAGAAAAGGGGTCGTCTTTGAGAGATTTGATCCACTTAGTGGGTTCAAAAAGACAGCCATCCATACGCCTGTGCATGAGGCTGCTGGGAAAAATGGTGGCATCATTCGAAGCAGTACCCTACGGTCAATTCCATTCAAGGAAGTTGCAAAGGGCCATACTGTCAGCCTGGAACAAAAAAGTTCAGGCTCTGGACGTACCAATGTCCTTGTCCCCTTCCGTTCGCAGAAGCCTCCGTTGGTGGTTGGTTCCCCGGAATCTGGAAAGAGGGAAATCCTTCAGTCCGATTTCCTGGAAGGTGGTCACTACAGATGCCAGCCTTTTAGGCTGGGGAGCAGTACTGGAGCAATGGTCTCTCCAGGGCAGATGGTCGGATGCGGAAAAGGCCCTGCCCATCAATCTCTTAGAGATACGAGCAGCCCGGTATGCCCTAGTAGCATGGACATCCAAACTCCAAGGGTCCCCTGTCAGAGTTCAGTCAGACAATGCCACAGCAGTGGCATATATCAATCGTCAGGGGGGCACCAGGAGTCGTGCAGCCCAAAGGGAAGTAAATTACATCCTGAGATGGGCAGAAAGATATGTCCCAGCCATATCTGCGGTATTCATTCCAGGGGTGGAGAATTGGAAGGCGGACTTTCTAAGTCGCCAACAATTATGCCCAGGGGAATGGTCCCTTCATCCCGAGGTTTTCCGGACAATATGTCAGCGGTGGGGAACACCGGATGTAGATCTGCTAGCATCCAGGTTCAACACGAAAGTGGACAGGTTTGTCTCTTGGACAAGGGATCCCCTAGCGTGCGGCTCGGATGCCCTAGTGTTCCCTTGGGATCAGTTCAAGCTGATATATGCATTCCCACCGCCACAATTGTTACCTCGATTACTCCGCAGAATCAGGGTAGAAAAGAAACCAGTGATTCTGGTGGCTCCAGCGTGGCCCCGAAGAGCATGGTACGCGGAGATCGTAAAAATGTCTGTGGGGAGTCCTTGGACCCTCCCACATCGTCCGGACCTGCTTTCGCAGGGACCGATATACCACCCTTCCTTACCAGCCCTAGGTTTGACGGCCTGGCTATTGAAGCCCACATTCTAAAAAAGAGAGGGCTCTCTAATGCTGTGGTGTCTACCATGATCAATGCCAGGAAACCGGTATCCAGGCAGATCTACTATAGAATCTGGAAGGCGTACATCGCCTGGTGTGAAGCCAAGAAATGGCATCCACGTAAATACGTAATAGGTAGAATTCTGGACTTCCTACAATGGGCTGTAGATAGGAAGCTTGCCTTGAGTACTATCAAAGGTCAGATTTCGGCCTTGTCAATATTTTTTCAAAGGCCCTTGGCTTCGCATTCACTAGTCAAAGCCTTTATACAAGGAGTGATGCGTATTAGTCCTCCGGTTAATATTCCCATATGTCCATGGGATCTAAACTTGGTTCTGTCGGTTCTACAGAAACAACCATTTGAACCATTACAGCATATTTCCTTAGTGCTTCTCACCAGGAAATTGATTTTTCTAGTAGCCATTTGTTCGGCTAAAAGAGTATCGGAATTAGCAGCTATGTCCTGTAAGGAGCCATATCTGGTTATCCATAAGGACAGAGTAGTGTTACGTCCTCATCCAGCCTTTCTTCCTAAGGTGGTATCGAGTTTTCATTTGAACCAAGATGTGGTTCTTCCTTCTTTTTTCCCCAAGCCTACTTCGGTAGAAGAAAAGTTATTGCATTCTTTGGATGTAGTAAGAGCAGTTAAAGCTTATCTAAAAGCCACTGCTCAGATTCGCAGAACGGATACTTTGTTTATTCTGCCGGAAGGCCCCAGAAAGGGTCAGGCAGCGTCAAAATCTACTTTAGCCAAGTGGATTCGACAGGTCATAATACAAGCCTATAGCTTGAGAAGTAGACCGCCTCCGTTCAAAGTTAGGGCGCACTCCACGAGAGCAGTTGGAACTTCATGGGCAGTGCATCACCAGGCCTCCCTGGCTCAAGTCTGTAAGGCCGCAACATGGTCTTCAGTACACACGTTTACTAGGTTCTACCAGGTGGACGTTAGATGTCAGGAGGATGTCGCCTTTGGGCGCAGTGTGTTGCAGGCCGCAAAAGATCCTCATGTCTGATAGCGCTCAGCTTATATATGGTGTATCCCCCCCCTCATTTGGCATTGCTTTAGGACATCCCATTAGTAATGACTATGTCGCTCTGTGTCCCGTGATGTACGAGAAAGAAAATAGGATTTTTATAACAGCTTACCTGTAAAATCCTTTTCTTGGAGTACATCACGGGACACAGAGCTCCCGCCCCTCTTTGGGGACACTTATTGCTTTGCTACAAAACTGAGGTGCTCCCGGATGGGAGGGGCTTATATAGGGGAGGGTACTTCCGGTTTTGGAAGTTGCCAGTGCCAGCACCTGACGGTAACTATATAACCCATTAGTAATGACTATGTCGCTCTGTGTCCCGTGATGTACTCCAAGAAAAGGATTTTACAGGTAAGCTGTTATAAAAATCCTATTTTTCTAAACTGACATGTTGCTGTTTTTTTTTGTTTTTCTTATTGGACTCCCTTCCAAAATGTTATATTTTGAACTTGGTTGGGCACAGTAATCGTTCGTTACGTTACAGACACTTCGTTCGGCCACTATCCGCTGTTTTGGATTATTTTACAGGCACAAAAGTAATTAGACATCTGCCATTTTTTCGCAAATTTGGGGCACAAAGTTTTAGGCTAGATGATGTGTTTGTAAAGAGAATGAAATGCAAACTTTTGTCAGTGTAAAGGAGAGGACACTCAGCAGCTGCTTCCACATCTGTACTTTTGAGCACTATAGTGTGGGCCACCAGACCCGCCTTTTGTGGGTGTCCCACACAGGTGCTTCAGAGAATTTTTGTGTTGCCTACATGTCTAAAAAATGACAGACAAAGGTGAATACTAAGCATATTCTTGGTCACAAATAATGCATTCATCTTTAACTTCCGCCCAAACACACACTTGTACCCCACTTCCAAGCAATTTAGCCTGTTTTTTTGTTTAACATAGAGAATTTCTGTGTGATAACTCTACCTTTTGTTTGATTCTCATAGGGGAGAGAAGACTGGGAGGAGGACACTCCAGGGAGCACAAGAACCCCACAGCTTCACAACAACCCCAAACTCCCAAAGACCCACAAACGAAGGATGTAGAGGAAGTTGAGGTGGAGGAAGGAGAAGTGCAGGAAGGAGAGGTGGATGACGTTGTGGAACTGGTCACCACAACAGGTCAGTATCTGTCACCACAGCTTCAGGTAAGAGAGGTAGGCCTGCAGAGTTATAATACCTTTTTATTTTGTTTTTAGGGGATGTGAATGTTGGGGTGAAGGATAGTACAGGTTTCTCTGCTGACAGTGCCCTCCGCCTCATCCAGCAAGTGATGGAATGTAGCACGGAACTGGACAAAATTAAAGAAAGAATACATGTGATGGATCAAACATTTAAAGACATTCTCGATGTTTTGGTGAGAATTCAATAAGGCATCCCAACCCCCTTTTTTCTCATGTTTGTTCTTCAACTTTTAAAAAACTTTTTGACAATCAAACCAGCCAAAAATTGAATCTGCACACAGTGTGTCAACATGTGCTATCTGCCATCAGGGGATATCCATGTACGTCTTTTGGGGGTGCAACCCCTTCCTCGTATCTAAAGTAGGTGAACTGAGGAAGGGGTTGCACCCCCAAAACACATCCATTGATCACCCCTGATGGCAGATAGCACATGTTGACAATAGGGATCAGGAGTCTAAAATCCCTATAGGAAAATAATCCCAATTGTGTGCATATTCAATTTTTGGCTGGGCAAGGGGTGGCAGGACCCCCTGTTAGGACGGGCACATAGAGACATATAGTTTGTGTAAGTGAATGTCTCAGATTGCTCCGAGGTATCCAATTTTGTAATTTTTGGAATGCAACTGTTGTTTTTGTATTTTCCTAAGAAAACAATTGCCGGTTTGTGGCCAGGCAAACAAAAAATGTAAAAAAAAAAAAAAGTGTGTGAATTTGCACATAGTAAAAGATTTGAACACAAACAACGTGTAGCTTCTTTTTCTAATATGCTCTAACCTTATTTGGTACATTTTTTAAGGTTACATAGTGAAATGGTTGTTATTTACTAAAGGAAAATACACTTTGCACTACAAATGCACTAAGACAAACTAGGAGACAGGAAACTAAGAAAAGTTAGAAGTTTAATCAAGATTTTTATTTGTATCGTTAGACAGCAATCTTTAGACATAGCCTGGCATAGGAATTGCCCCCCTACCCGTGAAATAGTCCATGTATTTGTCCCGAACATCATGGGCATTTTGGGGGGGGCAAGCCAGCACGGGCAGATTCCAGGCCCGGCAGGGGATTATCAGGGGAAAGTCCAGCCTCAGGCAAAACTGAGGCCATATATGAATTCGATTTGCGGCAAAGAAAATTGTGTAGCACACAGCAGCATAACACTACATAGTTTATTTTGTAGTCCGCCAAGTGGATGGGAGTCCTAAAAAGGCGGAACCGGCTGGCCATTATGCCAAAGGCATTTTCAACGACTCTTCGGCCCCTGGCCAGCCGGTAATTGAACACCCTCTTCTCTGGGGTCAGGGTCCTCTGAGGAAATGGCCTCATAAGATGTGGTCCGAGCCCGAAGGCTTCATCAGCCAAAAAAACAAAGGGGAGTCCTTCAATATTCCCTGCATCCGGTGGCAATGCAAGGTCGTCACTCTGGAGATGGAGGGCAAACTCCGTCTGGATGAAGGATCCCCCATCGGACATCCGGCCATTCTTCCCTACATCAACATAGAGGAATTCATACCGTGCTGACACCACCGCCATCAGCACAATGCTATGAAACCCCTTGTAATTGAAGCAGTAGGACCCAGAACGGGGTGGCGGCACGATGCGGACGTGCTTCCCGTCTATGGCACCACCGCAGTTGGGAAAGTCCCACCGCGTGGCAAACTCCGATGCCACAGTCTGCCATTCCTGTGGCGTGGAAGGAAGCTGTGGAGTCAAACAAGATGAAAAAATATTAGAAAACACAAATCAAACATTACAAGTATATTCTAAGAAAATACATTAGAGGCCAACATCAAGCAAAGTCTACGTTTATTAAGGTGTTTTAAATAAGTATAATGGAAGGCTCATGTATCATATTCATCACCCCCTATGATGGTCCATTAATAAATTATAATGGGGAGGGGGGGCGGAGATGTGTTTGGCCACAGGATAGCATTGCAGTGGCGGTGCGTCCAGAGTGGGCGCTGGAGCACTGCCCCCTCTCTCCTGTGCCCGTCACTCAGAATAATACATAGGTTTATGCCTTGCATTAACCTATGTATTGGCTATGCCGCCCACTATTCAGGTGGATGGCCCCCTGTTAAGCGACCGACATATGAAGAACTGCGGCATTTATGGGCTTAAAATTGCATAGCAGAAACAGTAAGGAAAATTGTCTTGCACATTACAGCCTGAGGGATGTAATTGGCTTTAAAAAGTTAAATAGGGGACGCAGGGGGGGGGGCATTCCTTGGGTAAACACTGACAGGCTGCTCTGCCAATCATGTTCACCAAGTCTGTTTAATGGTAACATGATTGGCTGATGCAACATCAAGGGAAGGAGAAGACATCAAGGACAGAAGAAGGATGGCGCTGACCACAAGAAGGTAAGTGCAGGGCTGGGGGGGAACTGGCTGCATTGGAGGGGACAAAATGGCTGCATTAGAGGGAACAAAATGGCTGCATTGGAGGGGACAAATGGGGGCGTTTAATAGGCACCAGGGCAAAAAAGGAGGAAGTTTATTTCCTAAATTGGGGTTAGAACCCCCAAACATTTGGAGCAACAGGCGCCCCTGCTGGAAAGGTTAGTGAAGGGAAATATGCATGGAGGAGAAAAAAGGGGCAATCTAAAGCTTCAGGCATACATGAGGACAAAGGGGACATTCTCAGCATATTACAATCATGGTAATTAGGGAAGGATGAAAGAAATACAATACATTAGCATACATGAAATACATAAAATGTGATGTTAAAGGAGAAAACTTACCCTAATATAGTCCTCCTGCAGGACTTGTATAATGGCAGAACAGGTGTCTGGGATTATGAGGCCCAGAGCCTGGGGGGAGATGCCTGTCGTGAACTTCAAGTCCTGAAGACTTCTCCCTGTCGCCAGGTACCGTAAGGTGGCGATGAGCCTCTGCTCAGCACTGATGGCTTCCCGCATAACGGTGTCCTTCCTGGTAATATAGGGGGACACCAAAGCCAACAGTTGCTGAAAAACGGGGTCAGACATCCGCAGAAAATTCCTGTAGTCCTCAGGATTATTCTTGACGATCTCCCGCAGCAGAGGCATGTGGCAGAATTGGTCCCGCTGGAGTAACCAATTCTTGGTCCATGAACTCCTCCTCACACCATTCATGGACTGGTCTTGGTCCAAAACAAGCAGACCAGCACCAAGCGCATGCACAGCACGAACTCGACGACGAGAACGTCCAGGCGACATGGCTAGGAAACGGTCGTCTTATCAGAACGTACAGAACAGAACGCACTTTAGAACAGCAAGGCCTAAGAATAACGAACTGAAAAACAGAAACAAACAGGCAAGAACGCACTGTAAAACAGATACGACCTGCCTAGATGCCCTGAAAGTCAAGATACGAACCCACAAGCACAAACTGAACCGCAGAAAACGATCTGAAAAGTACGAAGACTGAAAAGCGCGAATCGTCTCTTCCCAAACTTTTACTTCACACGCGGTAACACGAGATCAGCAAAAGCAGCCCAAGGGGTGGCGCCAAGAAAAAAGATCTTCCCCTTTATAGTGCCGTCGTACGTGCTGGACGTGACCGCAGAGAACAACGAGGAAATTGGGAAATGTCAGTGTGTACGCATGGAAAGCTTGACGAGAAAATCGACAAGCTTAACAAGAATCTCGTTGAAAAAAACGATGTGTTTTTTACGACGAGAAACTCGGTCGTGTGTACGAGGCTTCAGTGATGAAAATCTAAGTTGCTCAAAAGACTTTTTCTTTTTGTTGTTATTCAGTTTGCGTTGCAACCTTTTGAGAAGCTATACAGAAACTTTAATGCTTCATGTTAAGTTACATAGATTATGATCGATACTCAAATATTAATGGAAGTTTTACATGTATACATGATGCCTGAGTATATATTTTGATACATCTATTCTGGTTTTCCCCACCAATGGTGTCCTGCATATATTCATCTCTGAGCCCAACCTTCACAATTAACATCTTTTTTTTTACATTTACACACCCTTATTGTCCTCTTTAGTGCTAGCCCACTTGATCCCCTCTTAGTTTACTGTCCCAACACAGCTGTCCTGAAGGACTATAGTTGAATCCCCAGACTCCTTTATTTAGGTGGTTAGGTGTACCTATACCCACCTCTGGAAACGTGGGTTTCCCACTGTTGTCTCGTCCCAACGAACCACCTTATCCCATACTTTCTACCCCTTGTCGCCCTAAGATCTACACTCAAAGACCTATTTTCCACTTCCTTTATTTCCTCTCTTCTCTATTCTTTCCTCCCCCCCTTTTTTTTGTGGGGGCTGCTCCGCTTCTTTTCTCTTACCCCCCTACAGACGCCAAGGAGGGCCCGTAGCAATCCTTGCTAACCACAAGTTTTGAGACAATCTACCTCAGTAACGCACAAAATGCTACCCAAACAAGAGACCAAACAAAAACAATTATCCCTTAAATGCCCTTCACTAAATGTGAAGGGATTAAACCTTCCAGAAAAGAGATCTCAAGTTCTTTCCGCCCTCACTAAACACAAAGCACACTTTCTACTACTCCAAGAAACGCATTTTCGATCAGATGCCATTCCTAAACTGACTAACCATGTATACAAAAAAGCACTACACTCTACAAGCCCAGATTCCAAAACTAAAGGGGTCTACATACTTACTTCTAAACATGCCAATTTCCATCTAGCTGACACGTTGATCGACCCCGGAGGTATATTTATCTTTCTTAAGGGCACATTTGAATCCAAATCACTCTGGCTATTGTTTACAGCCCAAACGAACATCAAGTCTCATTCTTCAAAAAAGTAGGTGACATTCCTTCCACCTTTCAAGAGGATATGCTAATTTTGGGAGGAGACTTCAATGTACCATTAAACCCCACCCTAGATACTTCCACAGGCACTTCTGCACTCTCTTACCGAGCACTCCGTCAGATCAAATTACAGCTCCAAAGCCTGACACTACATGATACCTGGAGCACCCTATTCTTTCTCAGTCAGACTTATCGTTCCTCACACAGGCCACTATAGAACCAATGCTTTTGTCCGATCACCACCCAATATCCGTAACGCTCACATTCCCTGAACTAAATGAAACAACCAAGACCTGGCGTCTGAATCCCTCACTGTTAAAAGATCCAGAAACAGTCAACCAGATTAAGTCCCACATTCAACTATACTTTCAGGAAAATACAACCCCAGACATTGCACCTGTTACACTATGGGAGGCACACACATGCGTATTGAGAGGGAAATTAATTTCCTTAGCAACAAACGCCAAAAAGAGACATCAAGAGCAAATTAGGTCACTCATCAAAACAATCAACAGGCTTGAGGCAGCCCACAAACAATCGACTTTACAAACTACTTTACAGGACCTCTTACACACTCGATCTGCACTGTTAGATGAGCTAGGGAAACGCACAAGGGGACGCTATGTCCTCCAACAGAATGTGTTCTATGAACACGGCAACAAGAGTGGGAGACTGTTGGCTCGCACGATACAAGCAGCAGAGATCACATCTAGGATCCATCAAATACGAAACAAACAAGGCACACTTCTCTCTAAAAACTAGGATATAGCCAGTCACTTTGAAAACTTCTACTCAAAACTTTACAACCTACCGCGTAATAGTGTCGAGGGGACAAACGCGACTCAGCGTGCTTCCCAAATAAAAGAGTTTCTAGCCCAATACTGCCACAAGCCTATCACGTCCCAACAGGCTGAAGCCATGGAGAGCCCACTCTCCAAGGAAGAACTTCCAGCTATCAAACAGATGAAAGCAGGAAAGAGCCCAGGCCCTGATGGTCTCCCACTAGTATACTACAAATGCTTTCAAGATGCACTAATACCCGAGATGCTTATCAGTTATCAATTCCTTATCAGATCCACACACCTTGTCAGGCAGACTATTGGAAGCCCACATAACAGTTTTACTGAAGGAAGGTAAAGATCCCTCACTAGATTCCAACTATAGGCCCATCTCTCTACTTAACGTAGATATCAAACTGTACGCAAAGATGCTGGCTAACAGATTACTTCCCCACATTCCTGGCTTCATAGCATCTGATCAGGTAGGGTTCATCCCAGGTAGAGAGGCCAGGGACAATACCATACACACTCTGAACATACACCACTGGTTGACCTTGTCGGGAACCAAAGACTTTCTCCTATCCCTTGATGCTGAGAAGGCGTTCGACAGGGTGGCCTGGGACTATATGCAGGAGGTCCTGAGAGGAATAGGTCTCTTGCCCCGCATGTTTGCGTACATCAACGCCCTGTATAATAACCCTTCGGCAAGGGTGAGGACTAATGGCCTCCTGACGAATGCCTTCTCAATCAGCAACGGTACCCGCCAGGGATGCCCCCTGTCCCCCTTGATCTTTGTCCTGACATCAGAACCCCTGTTAAACAGATTACGCTGTAATGCAGACATCAAGGGTATCACCATAGCACGCAGAGAATTTAAAGTAGCCGCCTTTGTGGATGACATTTTGCTCTCCTTACAATCTCCCCGGCTCTCCCTACCCAACCTACTGAAGGATATAAAACAATTTGGGGAAATATCGAACCTCAAAATCAACTACTCCAAGTCACACGCTCTGAACATTTCCCTACCCACACAACAAGTAACTCATTGCCAGGACTTCTTCCTTTCAGTGGAGGAGAGAAGCCATTACCTACCTTGGCATCCAAATTACTAGGAAAATAATATATTCTATAGCCACAATTTTCTGGTTGCCCTTTCAAAAATCCAATCAGACTTAAAAGAATGGACCAATCTGAATGTTTCCTGGTTTGGCCGCGCAGCCCTAATTAAAATGGTTGTACTACCTTGTCTTTTTTTTAATTCCTTTATTTAAATAGAAAGTGTATTCAACAATTAGCACATATAGCGGAGATACATAATAAAAATCAGACAGTAAGATCAATCGTGGTTAGGAAATGAGGTAAACATATCAGACACCCTGGCTTTACACGGTAAGTAAAGCACATGAAGAAAGTACGGAATAGGGATAAAGTCGGTGTGCGAAGCCGGGGAGGCATTCTATCAAACACTTGCGTGACCTAGAACCGATAATAACATATGCAAAGCTATATAATACAGTAACATTTTTTAAAAGTTTTAACAGTTGTTTGGGTTGTGAAACAACCCAATGGACAGATGGGCCCAAGCACGGGACACATGAAATAGGTAATGCACCTCAGGATATTCACAGTATCTGATCACGATAGCCCGTAATTGGGTAAGAGTTAAGGGGAGGGGGTGTGTACCAAAGGGGAAAAGGGAGAGGAGAAATGGAGGCTTAGTAGAATATAAGAGCAGAAAGTAGATGAGTAGAGTAAAGAGGGGTAGCGCCCCCCGACTGGGAAGCGGGACAAGCCCAATGGGTTAGTCAGACTGCGCAACCTCACGGAGATAAGCGTCTGTGTATATAAAGTGTTGCCAAGGTCTCCAGGTCTCCCGGAAGGTCTCCTCCCTGTTGTGCAAGGTGGCGGTAAGATCCTCCATGTCTCTTAGTTTGTTCACTTTAGAAAACCATAGGGACTTCACCGGCGGGTTCCTCGACCTCCAACAGAGGGGGATGCATGCCTTGGCAGCATTCAGTAGCTGAATGGTGAGAGAGGCCTTGTATTTCTTGATGGGTCACTCTGTAAGGTGAAGCAGGCAGGCCGCGGGGCTACCTTGTCTTTTATATTTAATGCAGACAGTCCCAATCCATCTCCCCCTTCCTTCTTTGCGGTCTACAAGAAATCTTGCACAACTTTTTTTATGGAAGAATAACCCTCCACGCATTAAATATTCACGACTAACCTACTCTAAAAACATAGGTGGAATAGGCCTACCGGACCTTCATAAGTATTACCTTGCATTTTACGTGACTAGGATGGTGGATTGGAAGGTACACCATCTGGGAAAAACTTGGGTTACCCTAGAAAAACATCTCATACATACCCCTACACATATACTCCCATGGCTACCACCCCAAGTATGGCCCCAGTCCATTAAAACGTATCCTTTCATATACCCCTCCCTAATGGCCTTTAGTAAAGCAGTAACTCTCCACAACCTTTCTTCATACCTAGGGCAAATGACCCCCCCTGAGAGGGAATCCAAACTTCCCTCCAGGAAATTTGACTAAGTTTCTCCAAAGGGAAAGGCCACATGAAGAAATACAACCACACCACTTCTTTCAGGGAGGTAGTATTCGACCCTATGAGGACTTGGTGTCCGAGTTTTGCACAAACACATTTCCCTTCTGGTCGTTCAGACAACTGAGACACTTTCTCACTTCTAAAGTCCCAACAACAACCTGGACCAGGCAACTTACTCCATTTGAATCCATCTGCTCACGCCTCACACCACAAAGACATCTCATATCCTACATTTATACTCTTCTCCAGAACGATACCCCCCCTCAGCGACTGAATCTCCACGTCATTTTTGGGGAAAAAAACTAAAATTTACTCTTACTGATGACGACTGGGAAACCATTTCTAAGCGTGCCCACAAGGGATCGATGAATGTAGCGATCCAAGAAAATGGATATAAAATTATAACCAAATGGTACAGGACTCCATCACGTCTGCACAAATTTTCGCCCTCAATCCCAAACATCTGTTGGAGATGTAAAAAAGCGGAAGGCTCCATGTTTCACATCTGGTGGGAGTGCAGCTCCATCCAACCTTTTTGGGTGGAGGTTCACTCCATTATAAAACGCATTACCACTTACGATTAAGATTACAACCCTGCACAATACCTCTTACATTACACAACCCTGCCTAATCGGGACTATCACAAATCACTAGCCATGCACTTGGTTAATGCGGCAAGATTGTGTATTCCAGTGCATTGGCGATCGACAGACACACCAACCATTAGAGAATGGTTGATTAGAATAACCAAGATAGAGGAAATGGAGGAATTGATTTACACTTCTCAGGAGCGCTTGCAGAAATTTAAACAAACCTGGGCCTGCTGGACATATTTCAAATTAACGAACTGTTATAAATCCTACTTTCCTTCTTAATTTCTGATAGTTTTGAACACCCAAACATGACTTTCGCCCTTCCCACACCTTAAGATATTTCAGGGGGACACGATTGATGAGCGGCCCACACTTTTCTTCTTTTCTTTTATTTATTTTTTCCTTCTTTTCCTTCTTTTCTTTTTTTTTTTTCTTTCTCCTTTCCTTTCCTCTTTTCCTATTCAGTCTTTCTTTCCCCTTCAAACTCTCAACCTCTCACCATTTTTCCCTCTGTTTCACCCCTTTCCTTTTCCATCCCCAAAGGACCACACAGCGACAGAGACGTCCAATCTGATTGGACACCTCATCATAACCACCTAGTTCTCCCCCTGCCAATCGGAAGTCAAGTGACTGGTCCCGCCTCTGTCCACTGCCACGACTAGGCCTTTTGACAGTGGCCTACGTGGCATTGCTTACAGCTATGATATATCTTGATAAACTATGGGTGCCCCCCTTAAGAGATTAATATGTTGGTTGTTCTTTTAAGACCTACAGTATATGATGAAAAGACTTATTTGATTATATAAGTTTCCTACTGTTCTATTTTCCATGACTCTCGCTGTGACATCCTTATCGATCTTATCAATGTTTATATATGTCATGTACGCCCTTTGTCCCCTTTTTTTTTTTTGATTATCCTGACAAGCTTGGCCCACCCGTAACTCCTTTTCAGGGGGTTATTTTCCCCCTGTACAATCTATTTTGTGCCACCTATCAGTGCCTTCTCACCAGTGCCCATCAGTGCTGCCTATCAGTGCCCATCAATGCTGGCTATCAGTTCTGCCTATCAGTGCCCATCAGTGTCTATCAGTGCCCCTCAGTTCTGCCTATTAGTACCCATCAGTGCTGCCTATCAGTGCCTATCAGTGCAGCCTCATCAGTACACATCAGTGAAGAAGAAAAAATACCTGTTTGCAAAATTTTATAACAGAAACTATGTAAAACATTGTTTTCTTTTTCAAAATGATTGGTATTTTTTGTTTGTTTAGCAAAAAATAAAAAATCCAGCAGTGATTACATACCAATAAAAGAAAGCTCTATTTGTGTGGAAAAAAATATAACAATGTCATTGGAATACAATGTTGCATGACCGTGTCATTCAAAGTGTGACAGTGCTGAAAGCTGAAAATTGGCCTGGGCAGGAAGGGGGTAAAAGAGGCCAGTAGGCAAGTGGTTGAAAAAATGGGACAGACTTGAAGGACCACTTGCTAATTTTTCTGCCATCACTCTTCTATGCTTTTTTTTTACTACTAGGTATGCCTATACTTAATTGCAACCAGTATAGGTGCAGGTTAACCAATTAAGGACTACCCCACGTACATATACTGCGGCCGGGCGGCCCTTAAGCGCAAATCACTGTACGTGATTTTCCCTGTCAGCTCTGGGGCCTACCGCTGGAGCCACGTTTCTGCTGTGATTGGACACAGTGGGAGACAATTACTGGATCTGGCAGCCATGATGGCTGCCGGCCATCCGCGCTCATTCACTGGAGAGGCAGAAGGCTGGTCTGCCTATGTAAACAAGGCAGACCGTCGTTCTGTCACAGAGGGAGAGAGAGATCTTGTGTTCCTGTTAATCGGGAACAGAGATCTCTCCATTCCTCCAGTTAATCCACCCCCCATAGTTATAAAGCAATCCCTAGGAGTAAACGTAACCCTTTGATTGCCCCTGATGTTAACCCCTTTCTTGCCAGTGTCATTTATAAAGTGACAGTATTTTTTTTTTTAGCACTGACCACTGTATTGGTGTCACTGGTCCCCAAAAGTGTCACTTAAACCCCGTACACACGGTCGGACTTTTGGCCAACAAACTTCATTTTGAGCAAGTTGGACCAACAATCCGACCGTGTGTACGCTCCATCGGACAAACTTTTTTTGCTTTTTTCTTGTTTTTATCGGACAAAAGTTGGCAAGTCTGCAAACGGACAAACTTTTGCCCAACAAAAGTCCGATGGAGCAAAGTCCGACCGTGTGTACAGAAAACCATCGGACTTTTGTCCGATGGACAAAACAACTAATGTTAAAATCAATCAACAATAGCAGAAGTTGACCAAAGGGTGGCGGTAAAGAGCAGAAAAACCACTTGATGTTGCAAAAAGTTTGGGGAAAGTTTGCAGAAAAGTCAGAGCGTGTGTATGCTATGGGTGTTCCCTGACCAACTCCGTTCGGACAAAAAAACACGGAAAAGTCTGATGGAAGTCCGACCGTGTGTACGAGGCTTTAGTGTCAGATTTGTCCGCCGCAATGTCGCAGTCCTGCTAAAAATCACTGCCATTAGTAGTAAAAACAATAAAAAAATTAAAAGTCCATAAATCTATCCCATAGTTTGTAGATGTGATAACTTTTGCGCAAACCAATCAATATACGCTTATTGGGATTTTTTTTTACCAAAAATATGTAGCAGAATACATATTGGCCTAGACTGATGAAGAAATATGATTTTTCAATTTTTTTATTGGAAAGGTTTTATAGCAGAAAGTAAAAAATAGGAATTCCCCCTGATGATACGATTGCCCTGTATCGAACACGTGTAGGGGCAGGGCCAGGACGACACGACAGCCAGTCTACCTGCTTAGGAGGATACATACACCGTTCCAAAACCAGCCGCTGTAATATTTCATGCCATACACAGAGTGGTGCACTAACGCACTTGGTACATGTGAGTACCCCACTGGGGGGTTGTTCTTATTTGTTTAATAAAACATTTAAAGTGATATCACACTATCAAGGCTTTTTATTCCCCATTATTACCGAGATACTGCGTGGGAAGCCCAGGATCCTGTTACCATTATAGAACCCAGGGGTGGTTTACAAGCGTGTACTGACTGAGCATAATCGCTAAGTCGCACGCTCCAAGGTGAGCATTTAATACCTAGGGGGTCACTGGAATAAGAGCACCAATGCATGATCTGCAACACCTGTCAATCATTTTCAGACGCATGGATTTATAAGCATGTCAGCAGTGCTATTACTGGACACCACGCATATGCACTTTTTTCAATAGGACTGTCACAGCATTGTTTTATAAAAAGACTTGTTTTTGCACAATAGCATTTTTTGCTATTTAAAGTGGGACTAGTGTTCCCTATATACCACTGGACACTTATATCTGTGTTATAAAGAACTTGGATGCACATGAGCACTTTATTATTAATGTTTTAATTTACATAACTATTGTTTTTTTTTTTTGGTCATATCATATCTATGTCAAATATGTCACATTAACACTACATGTGTTTGTTTTAATCTTCAGCACGCATTTATTGTGTAATATTCCAAATCGCAGCGTATAATTTACTACTGAAGTAAAAAATATTGTTTTTACTTTTAAAATTGTCGCTCTTTTTTTGTTTATCGCGCAAAAAATTAAAACAGCAGAGGTGATCAAATACCACCAAAGAAAGCTCTATTTGTGGGAAAAAAAGGACGTCAATTTTGTTTGGGTACGGCATCGTACAGCTGCGCAATTGTCAGTTAAAGCAACTCAGTGCCGTATCGCGAAAAAATAGCCTGGTCAGGAAGGGGGTAAAACCTTCCTGGAGCTGAAGTGGTTAAATTAATTTTTTTTACACTAACAAGGGAAAAAATAGGAAATATATTCTAGTTTTTGCTGCACATTGTGTGCTTGTTTAGTATACCTAACCTCCATTTTCACTGTGAGGAACAAAATTAAACTTTGAGTACAATTTGGAATTGAGGATGACAAAAAGCACCAAGTTATTAATATCACAAACAAAAGGAAGTTGGGGCATGCCTCCAAACTAGCAGTTGGAAGCTTTAAAACCTTCTAATGCATTATTTAACAAAAAGAGAAACCTATTAGAGTTGAGCGGACACCTGGATGTTCAGGTTCGACGGGTTCGGCCGAACTTCGGAAAAAAGTTTGAGTTCGGGACCGAACTTGACCCGAACTTGACCCCGAACATGAACCCCATTGAAGTCAATGGGGACCCGAACTTCTGAGGACTATTAGCGCTTGTTTCCCGTGCTTAGAACTGTCCCTGCACAAAGTGTAATTTCTGAAGGAAAAAAGTCATTTAAAATTCACTCACGGCTATAATGAATTGTCGGCTCCCGGCAATACATAGAAAAGTCATTGATAAAAAAAAAGCGTGGGGGTTCCCCCAAATTCAATTACCAGGCCCTACAGGTCTGGTATGGATATTAAGGGGAACCCTGCCGCAAATGAAAAAAAAAATGCGTGCGGTTCCCCCAAATATCCATACCAGGCCCTTCAGGTCTGGCATGGATTTTAAGGGGAACTCCACCCCAAATTTAAAAAAAAAATGGCGTGGAGTACCCCCAAAAATCCAGACCAGACCCTTTATCCGAGCACGCAACCTGGCAGGCCACAGGAAAAGAGGGGGGGACGAGAGAGCGCCCCCCCTCCTAAACTGTACCAGGCCACATGCCCTCAACATGGGGAGGATGTCCCCATGTTGATAGGGACAAGGGCCTCATCCCCACAACCCTTGCCCGGTGGTTGTGGGGGTCTGCGGGCAGGGGGCTTATTGGAATCTGGAAGACCCCTTTAACAAAGGGGATCCCCAGATCTCCGCCCCCCCCTATGTGAATTGGTAATGGGGCCTGGTATGGATATTTGGGGGAACCGCACGCATTTTTTTTTTAATTTGCGGCAGGGTTCCCCTTAATATCCATACCAGACCTGAAGGGCCTGGTAATTGAATTTGGGGGAACCCCCACGCTTTTTTTTTTTTTTATCAATGGCTTTTTTATGTATTGCCGGGAGCTGACAATTCATTATAGCCGCGAGTGAGTTTTAAATAACTTTTTTTCCTTCAGAAATGACACTTTATGCAGGGACAGTTCTAAGCATGGGAAACAAGCGCGACTTTACATGCATATTGCTGAACACCGGACCCGAACCTGAACATACAGTCAATTGTTCAGGTTCGGGTTCGGGTCCGGGACCCAAAAACCCAAAAGTTCGGGACGGACCTGAACTTTACAGTTCGGGTCTGCTCAACCTTAAAACTGATGCTTTGAACAGAATTCCAGCAGGGAGCAAATAGAAAATAAAGGGCTTACTGTATGTATAAACATTTGCCATGGGGATGTCTTAACCATTCACACAGGCGCATAGTTTAGGCATTGGCACAGGTATGCTGGTTGCTGTAGTGTAATAATGATTGTAATATTATTGTCTCCTATGATTATCATCTCCATCTAGTGACAATAATGCATTATTTTTTATTGAAGTATTTCAGGAAAATATTGCATTATGGCCAATAGATGGAGCTGCCAATCATAGGGTATTATCATATTACAAACAATATGGAGAGCATTCATGGCACCTGTGCTAATTTTTAAGACATTCACATGATAAATGTTTTGTACATAGACCCCTAATTATATTATTGGATTAAATGTAGGTCTATAGTCAGCAGCATTAAATTAAAATGAATAAATAAAATGAGGCAGACTCTTTAAGCCGTATTTTTTTTATTTTTATGTTTTTTATGATTAGGGAGCACGGTGGATTGGTAAAGACATGCACTGCCTAAATAACTTTTACCAATCAAATTGGGGAAAGCTGGTACTCTCGATTTTGCTTATCCCTAGTCTTGATAAATAGCTGAACTTTAAGTAGGTATAATGAGAAATAACAGTGAGAAAGTATGAAGAAAAAAAAAATGTGTGAAGGTTACTCTGTGATTAGTTGAGTGGAGAGAACCAGTCTGTATTATATTTCCTATGAAAAAGTGTGTTTTAGATAAAACATAATATATTCATATTGATATGTTAGCAAGCAGATTTGATCACAGTTTTCTTCAGATTTTTTTTTTTTTATAATTTAAAAATTAAAACTCTATTAGGCAAACATATATTTTATGACAATATTGAGTATTGTGGGAATGTAGGAGCCAAATGTCCAAATATCTCCTGAGTTAGTCAAATAGGCATAGCTGATAGATAAATTAAAAGGTAAGTCACTGTTAAAATAAGAAACATTTTTTTAATTTCTTTGTATTTTAATGGACATTTACTAACATTTATAATCAAAGGCAATAACCTTGTGGTCAGACAAGAACTTTGTTCGCTCAGAAACTCTGTAAAAAAAACATGTTGTTGATTATTGTTTTCTTCAAAGCAAATTATTATTTTAATTCAGATTGGAACAGATATTAATCCAAAGAACAATATTAAATAGCTTACATTGGTTTTAGTATCTTTTGCTGCTTGATCTTCTCTGTTCTGTTTCCTGTTGGCCTAATTTCTAATAAGAAAATTGAACTGCAATGAATGTCTACAGGCTCCTGAATGTGATCCAGGGCACTGATTATACAGGTCTTTGCTAGTAAAACTTATACAGGTTGGGGAGTCCCTAGGAAATAAACCGGGAAGGTCAAGAGACTGAACACATTTCTGTTAATTAAACACTAATCACTGCAAAAGTGTCCCTAGACTTGTATATTCTAAAAAAAGCCTAGCGTCAGATATATATTTTTCGTAAGCACATGCATGCAAAATAATATGTTTGGGTAAGGTTTTAGGGGGTTTATTAATCCCAAAAAAGATTGCAGTACATTTTATTTGTCAGATTTCTTCATCTAATTTCTGAACATCATCTAATGGAGCCATAGCTCTTCCTCCATGATGTCATGGCACATATTGTCCAGGGATTTGGATCAGCCTTTTCAATCAGGGTGCCCAGGTGCCCCGGGTGCTTTAATGTTTCTTCAGGGGTGCCTTGGCAAAATGCCTAAAAATTGCCCAGAAATGTATACAAGCCAGAAGGTGGATCAAGCCTGCGTTTTAGTTACACAAAGCTACAGGTTTTTATTGTGCACCTTTTCAACTTCCCAGCTACCGGCGTCCTAACAACCAGTAAAGTCATCAGTGTTCATGAGAAGGGTGTTAATTGCCTGCACATCATCCCTTGTTTGACTCTCCCCTGTCCCCCAATCGTTAACACTGGGGTCACATTATCTGAGTGATAGAGAGAAACTGAGGGAGAGGCGAAGCACTGGAACACTAGTCAGTACCAGTGTGCAAAAGTGTATTTGCTTTAAAAGAACTCACACCTCTAATAGTTACATAGTAGGTGAGGTTAAAAAAAGACACCAAGTCCAACCTATGTGTGTGATTATATGTCAGAATTTCATTGTATATCCCTGTATGTTGTGGTTGTTCAGGTGCTTATCTAATTGTTTTTTTAAACTATCGATTCTACCCGCTGAGACCACCACCTTTGGAAGGGAATTCTACATCCTTGCCGCTCTTACAGTAAAGAACCCTCTACACAGTTTAAGGTTAAACCTCTTTTCTTCTAATTTTAATGAATGGCCACGTGTCTTGTTAAACTCCCTTCCGCGGAAAAGTTTTATCCCTATTGTGGGGTCACCAGTACGGTATTTGTAAATTGAAATCATATCCCCTCTCAAACATCTCATCTCCAGAGAGAATAAGTTCAGTGATCGCAACCTTTCCTCATAATTAATATCCTCCAGACCCTTTATTAGCTTTGTTGCTCTTCTTTGTACTCGCTCCATTTCCAGTACATTCCTCCTGAGGACTAGTGCCCAGAACTGGACAGCATACTCTAGGTGTGGCCGGACCAAAGTCTTGTAGAGTGGGAGAATTATCGTTTTATCCCCTTTTTAATGCATGCCAATATTATGTTTACTTTGTTAGCAGCAACTTGGCATTGCATGCCATTGCGGAGCATATCATTTACTAGGACCCCAGGTCCTTTTCCATCCTAGATCCCCCCAGAGGTTCTTCCCCCAGTGTATAGATTGCATTTGTGTTTTTGCCACCCAAATGCATTATTTAAAATTTTTCTATATTTAACCTAATTTGCCATGTAGTTGCCCACCCCATAAATTGGTTCAGATCTTTTTACAAGGCTTCCATATCCTGCAGAGAAGTTATTGCCCTGCTTATCTTAGTATTGTCTGGAAATACAGAGATTACACTGTTTACCCCATCCTCCAGGTCGTTTATGAGCAAATTAGACAGGATTGGTCCCAGGACAGAACCCTGGGGGACCCCACTTTCCACCCCCGACCATTCCAAGTACTCCCCATTTATCACCACCCTCTGAACTCGCCCTTTGTAGCCAGTTTTCAATCCATGTACTCACCCTATGGTCCATGCTAACGGACCTTATTTTGTACAGTAAACGTTTATGGGGAACTGTATCAAATGCTTTTGCAAAATCCAGATACACCATGTCTATGGGCCTGCCTTTATCTAGATGGCAACTCACCTCCTCATAGAAGGTTAATAGATTGGTTTGGCAAGAACGATTCTTCATGAATCCATGCTGATTACTGCTAATGATACTGTTCTCATTACTAAAATCTTGTGTATAGTCCCTTATCATCCCCTCCAAGAGCTTGCATACTATTTATGTTAGGCTAATTAGTCTGTTATTCCCAGGGATGTATTTTGGGCCCTTTTAAATATTGGTGCTACATTGGCTTTGGTGTGTTGGTTTGTTACTTTCTATACTGTGCTAGATTCCTCTGGATCACTGTGGTTTAAAGCATAGTTCGCTAACTATTCCTAAGTACACCAGAAACAACTGCAGTTGCTGTTAAATGGCTGCCCCCCTGCAGTGTTTTAATTGTTGTTTAATTGTTGTTGTTGTTTTTTTTTTTTCATGCTTATCCTAAATGGACTCTGGTTTAATGTTTAGGGGTTTATTTTTGGGGTGAGGTACATTTTATCACATGGTCACTGACTTGCTTCAGGAGGTTGATCTTGGTCATGAACAAGCAATTTATTTTTTCTTCAAAATTTGAGGATGAGGAAAATAGCACTATGACCATTGAGGGGGGAAGTATCAGGTAAGGAGCAGCAAGAGGCAATGATGTTATAGTATCTGAAGTTTACTTTAGAGAGCTTCGCTTATAAAGAGGGGATGTATGATGAGCTGGCAGACAGACCATCCATAGATGCCACTGGTTAAAGAGGAGGAATGATCTGGGATGAGGCAGAACAGCAGTGAAGGAGTATTTTGTGAAGGAGCAGAGACAACTTGCAGAATACTGAAGGGATTAGCCATCCACATGCATTTGGCACTACCTCATAGGTATATACCATTGCTATACCCAGGGATGATCCACAGAACTCTGCAGTGTGGGGCTTATTTAATGTGTCTGCTACCGCCAACACAATTGCACAACTGTGGTCTGTAGCCTCTACTTACAGATACTGCAGCGTATCAGCGGTGGTAAAAGTACCATATACATTACATGGGTAACATATGTATGAAGAAAAAACATGACTCTGCACCACAGAGCTCAGTGGGAACAGCACCTCAATGTTTACAGCAAAATATCCACACTCCTCCACACAGTTCCTAACTTTCCACATCTCCCTCCCCTCCACAACATTCACTTGCGCCATCCACTTCATTTGTGGCTTTTGGTAACATGGAGGGGGATCTCACAAGGGGCTTCAGTGGCTTAGGATATGCAGAAATGGGCAAGGAGGCTACACTCGGGAGGGTCAAGCTAAGGCTACATAATTCAATCTATCCCCCCCACTTTTTTTTTCTCTCTCTCACTTCTTCATATTTTTTTTACCCTGGTCTCCCCCTAATGTGTGGAAAATGTGGCTTTAATGGTAAACATTTTATTATTTTACAACGGTTTAACTTTATGTTTTGCGATTATTGAAGGGTAAAACGGCATGCTACAAATCATACTTTTGGAAGTCATATTTGAGCAATGTAAATGCTATTACTGTGAGAGTACCACATTTTTCTCAATAAAAATGAATTAATCAAAAGGCTACAGAATTCTCCTACATGCACCACATGATCTCCAGCAACATCCTTCCCAGGATAGGGGCCTCTCCCACGGCTGCTGGAGAAGAAAAAATGTTCCTAAATCACCCCTATGCCAAATATCTTAAATCCAGCTTGACAAATCTGCTTGCTTTGCAACTGCTGTCTTTAAAGCTCATGGAATCAACTCCTTCACAAGTTTATCACCCGTGCTACACCAGAGTGGCAGGTACCCAGGTTCTATTATTTTGCCCAGAAGGCCATTTTTGCCCTCCATTAGCATGTGGTATGTAATGTGTCTGTGCCTCAATACACTGCCACTCTGCTTTACCGGCATATTATTTCTCCTTTCAGACATTCAACAGCCAGTTTTATTTATTTATTTATTTTATTATTGTCAGGGCACTGAAGGCATAGCAGCAGGGAAAACCTATTTGTATAGTCTGCCATCCTTCCACAATGCAGAAGGAAGAACAGCAAATTGGGGAGGGTGGGTTCTACAGCCAGGAAGAAGAGAAGGTAACAGTAAAAATTATGTGCTGAATCCTATGGCTGTAGGTTGCTCTCTCTTCCCCAAATAAATACCATCAAAAATCAACCAATCAATAAATAACAGCTAAACTTAAAGATAGAGGTTCTGCCTCATGGAAAGCTAAGCACTGCTAATGTAACC
The DNA here is from genome assembly GCA_029206835.1 of Rana muscosa. Lineage (NCBI taxonomy): Eukaryota > Metazoa > Chordata > Amphibia > Anura > Ranidae > Rana > Rana muscosa. The sequence continues at coordinate 358,590,412 of CM055118.1, read as the reverse complement.
TCTCCCCTCTCCCCCTCCTCCTCCCTCTATTCCTTCTTCTGATTATAATAATTTACTTTTTAGTGTCACTTGCCACCATCGCTTGCAACCTTCGGCCACCAGATTCAGCATGTTACTTGCCACCATCGCTTGCCACCTTCCCTTGCCACCAGATGCAGCATCACTTGCTACCAGATGCAGTTTTCTCTGTGCAGTGTATGAGCAGAGGAGAGCAGTAACCCCCCCTCCCTGTCTGTGTATCCCCGGGGATCAGCACTGTGCTGCCCATGAAATCACATATCTCCCTGTATGGTCCCAGACATCAGCACTGTTAGTTGCTGTCTGCTTTCAGGGGAATCTTTGGCTCGAGCTTGGTGCTCAACTTGCTTTCCCTGATTGCTTCACTGAACCAGCACATGAACAGTAGTTGAGGGGATACAGGAGGCAGTGCAACCCAGCATCTGACAGGTCACGGACCACTACTGGTCCACGTCCTGAGGGTTGGGGACCCCTGGTTTAACAAACTAAATGTTATTCAGTTTGGGTTTACCTCAACTGTAAACTATTCCTTAATGCTGCAACAGTCAAATGCATATCCACATCCACTGGTGTAAGGTGCAGATATAGCCTAATATCATTTAGTCGTTTCAGGCTTTTTGGCCATCGTCAGTGCAGTGTATGGAAACTATCTATCATACAAATTTACAAAGTTTCCTACTAACTTATAAAAGGTTAATTTCATGTCTTTGTTCCTCAGGCTGTATATAATTGGATTTACCAATGGTGTCCCCACTGTATAGAACAATGATTGTAATTTGCTTATACTCGATAACTGTCCTCTGCTTGGTAGACCATAACTAAATATCAGGGCAACATAAAATATGAAGACTACAGTCAGATGTGAGCTACAGGTGGAGAAAGTCTTCTGTTTTCCAGTAGCAGATGTGATTTTCAGTATAGTAAATATAACATTACTATATGATATAATAATAAATAAGAAAGGTAGGAAAAGTACAGCTATGCTAATCATAATCATTTCTACATGAACCACAAATGTATCTGAACAAGAAAGGTTTAACAAAGGCAAAGCGTCACAGAAGAAATGCTCAATAATATTTGGTCCACAGAAGTCCAGACAAGCAATGGTAACTGTGCTGATCATCATAATAATAATGCCCAACAGCCAAGACATAACAGCCAGTTGTATGCAGAAAAGCTTATCCATTATAGAAGTATAATGCAATGGCTTACAGATGGCCAAATATCGGTCATAAGCCATCACCGTCAGAAGAAGACACTCCGAACATTCTGTCATTGCAAAAATATAATGCTGAAACATGCAGCCTCTGAAAGACATTATCCCATCTTCTTGGACTACAATATAAAGCAAGTTTGGACAGATATCTGTGGTTAGAATTAAATCAGATAAAGAGAGCTGGGTGAGGAAGAAGTACATTGGAGTGTGGAGGTTGCTGTTGTAGGATACCAGGGTGATGATCAAGAGGTTTCCACAAAGTGTTAAGATGTAAATCACCAAAATTAGAGCGAAGAGAAATATGTGAACAACTTTGGAGCTTTGGAATCCCAGAAGAGTGACATTCGTGATAATGGTCTGGTTGTATTTCAGCTTTACATTTGAGAAAGAAAAGGGAAAAAAGACAAACTTAAGAAAGGAAAGTCCTTTAAATATATATATATATATATATATATATATATATATATATATATATATATATATATAAATACAGTATATATCTATATATGAATAGTTGAACTACAAGAAAATATTAAATAAGTATGTATGCAGTCTGGAGCTCATTAATACATTGTTAATTTTTTTTTTTTAATGCAAGCAATATAAGTATTTGAACTTGACTAGGTATCAGCTTTTTTTGCAATTTACTGTACAGCAGAGCTCAGACTTGGGCAGAGAGAATCAGTTTAGAAAACCAATCAGTTGTACTCGTGTTAACAAGGAACATCATAGAACGAGAGAACAGAGCGATACAGAGTTTAGCTTCCCAGTATGCTGTCTTTTTTCACTGCCCAGTCACAGACTGAGGGAGGTCTGTCTGGTATAGTCTCATGCCATGCCAGACAGGCCACAAACTTTGATTAAGGATCTGGTATGGCATTAAAATTGTTGCTCTATTTTTGTTTATAGCAAGACCTCTATGCAAAAAAATGAAAGGCCATATCAGACTCAAGGAATCTGGCTTGAATTTTGGGGGTGCAATTTTTTGTTGTCATTCTTGTTGTGGGATGGCCTACAGCAAAAGTTATATTTACAAAAAATAAAATGATACAGTTTAAATTGCCAGGGGGCGTGGCTGGCAGAGAAGATGGCTGCTTGAAAACCCAGCTCTGCACACAGATGGCTAACCGGAGCATACATCGGACACACAGAGCGTTCCAAGATGGTGTTTTCTGCTGCTAGAGGACTGGACACACCTAGGGTACATGCCCTGCCATGGGAAAGACAGAGGCCAACTTGGAAAGATGATTATTTTTTTTTCCACAGCCCTGCTGCTCCACTGGCCAAGATGGCACTGGCGGCTCTCCCTACTCACAGCAACACTGCTTCACAATAGATAAGGGATCCATGTGGCACTTCTCTCCTGAAACCAACTATCCAGAGCACTAGAGGGGATATTTTTCTCAGGCTTCATCCAACACATCCAGTCCTGTAAAGGCTAAACAGAAACCTCATCCACCCCTAGAGCATGCTTCAGGAGGTGAGTGAGACCATCATGTGCTTAGATGACACCAGAGAACTACAAGGCTTCATAATGGAGTTCCCAACTAATGACCAACCAGTTCTGGACACTGCACTAAAGGACATGTTAGTCTCCCTGAGAAGCACAATCCACTCAGACATTATGTCATTTGTCCAACAGTTCAGAATTGACATTAAAGAGGTGGGAGACAGAGTAACCCTTATAGAAGATAAAATGACCTGGCATAACGAGAGACAGAAGATGACAAAGCCTGGATCAAATCAAAACTTGCTGATCTGGAGGACAGATCCAGGCGCAATGATGTCAAATTTAATTGATTCCTTAATCGATTAAACCACCTGTGCTGAAAGCTTACTATCTTAACATTTTGAAAGAGGCCCTGTCAGATGCACCTTTGGAAGAACTCACAATTGACTGCATACACAGGCTACCGAAGGAGAAATATATCCCTGCCTCTCACATCCTATGGAATTCCTGACCCCAATTTGTCTGACTATTTCCTACTCTGTCCACTTTTAGGCAATCCTTAAAAACTTTTCTCTTCAGAGAAGCCTATCCTGCCTCTACCTAACAACTGTACTTTTATTTTCTCCATCAGCTCATCCCCCACAGTTACTATATTACCTTTTGTATCACTTGACCCTCCCCTTTTAGATCGAAAGCTCTAATGAGCAGGGACCACTGATTTCTCCTGTATTGAATTGTATTGTAACTGTACTGTTAGCCCTCACAGTGTAAAGTGCTGTGCAAACTGTTGGAGCTGTATAAGTTCTGTATAATAATAATAATCACTGCACACCTCCCAAGGCATACAATAGCACATATTCACGTTTACTATATCAAGGAGAAGCTACTTGCCATTTTTAGAAATGGGGATAAAATGGGGATCAATTGCCAGACTATATCTCCGTTTATGTCAACCTTTCGGCTTACACCATGCAATAGAGTAGAACATTAGCAACAAATACTAAACCTTTGTGCAATCACTGCATCTCCTATCAATTGTGCTACCCAGTAAAACTCCTCATTACTAAGGATAACCATACCTTTGTGGTTACTTCTCTAGATGAATATGGAATCTGAAACTTATGCACCTGGCGTGTCTCCCTCACCTGCTACTGACCCACCTGATCAGCAAGATCCTCCAAACGACTGATCCTCTGTGTTTGTAAGCCTAACACCAAGACGACATGGCTCTGGTGAGCTCATATAGTGTAACTAGCAAACAACTTATATTTTGCACCCCGTTGATTTGCGGTTTCTGTTTCACTCAGATTTCAAATTAGAATCACTAGCTTCACCAACGCCCACAGGCTTTACAGACTTGATTGGACACTTATTGAGTCCTGCCTGTATCTGGAAAGGATCTTTTCCCTACAATCCTACGACACACTTTCCTGATCGCATCTTTATCCTACATTGGATGGCAATATGCAGTTCAAAATTTCTTCTTCTTTGAACGTAAAAGGCCTCAACAGTCCGGCCAAACACTATATGGCATTGAGAGAGTCATATAGGCTCAAGTTTGATGTCCTCTGTCTACAGGAAACTAATTTACACACATATTATTTCCCAATACCTCATCTATAAAAAGAAGAGTGGTTATTGCGGTTAAAGAAACTGTAGCGTTTAAACTTATTACATCCAAATCAGACATACAGAGATGGCACTTACTATTGGTCTACATGACCAACAATTCTACCTACTCCATCATCAATGTTTACCTCCCCAACAAAAAGCCAATCTTTGCACTAAGAAAAGAAAATCTGGAAAAAGATACAGCATCTATGCCAGAGTCACATTATTCTTTGTGGGGATTTCAATGCTGTTCCCAACAGGCAATTTGATACGTCGGACCCACCATCACAACCATTCCCATAGGGCAACTTTATTAACAATTTTCTTTACTTTTCCCACCTTCTTGATGTGTGGCATTGTCACTATTCTCATGCTTTTTTCTCATGCTCACAATACCTACTCACGTACTGATCTATTCTTGGTTAATACGTTTTTTCTCTAAAATGTATGTAAGTCTGAAATTGATAATACCACCTGGTCAGACCACGTCCCTGTGTCTATCACAGTTGGAGGGGCCCCATTGGAGGCGAGAACTAATAGATGGAGAAACTATTTTATGATGATGTCACAACCAAAACACAAATCAAACATACAGATCTCTTTACAAGAATTATTTGAAATCATTGCTCAAATCTACCATGGACCCCTTCACGTTGTAGAATTCCCAGAAGGCTTTCATTAGAGGTGTACTGAAAAAAATAATTTCAATTACTCCATACCCCTCCATGCTGGTACATTTAAATCAGGCAAGACATGACCTTAGAACACTTCTACTGGTCCAGCACCAGAACCGGGAAAAATCCAATTTTACCACCATGGCAATAAAGCCGGTAAACTTTTGGCCCACCAACTAAATGATAGGGCTTTTAAACACAAATTGTCACACTTATTCCATTCTAAAACTGGTGAGAAATAGTTAAATCCCCAAAAGATTGATGAGGCATTCAGCATCTATTAAAGCTCTCTTTATAATCTAAAACAAGTTACATTTCTTTTCCAGCCTACACCTGAATTAGGTGCAGAATTTCTAGACTCAGGATCATTGCCTAAATTGTCACCTGATGATCTGCTTATCCTCAACCAACTTTTCACTAGCAAAGAAATCTTAGAAGTAATCAATGCAGTTCTTTACAACAAATTGGCAGGACCTGATAATTTTACCTCTGAATATTATCAGCTGTTCCACACCACTCTATTGTTAAGTACCTGGTTAGTGAGCCTGATGTGAAAAGGAAGGCCTCTCATTCAGCTCTGGCTCGGCGGCTACTGATAGTGAGATAGTGGCCACAGAAGCATGGCGAGGTATGAGTGCCTGTGAACATACCAGTTGTTGGGGTGGCGGCAGCAGTCAGCAGGTGAATATGGCAGCAGAACAGGCTGGTGGCAGATGAGCTTGAACTGAGCTTGGCTGGTGGCAGACCATGGGTAAGCAGCTGGAAGCAGGAGCCAGATTTGAGCTTGCTGGACTAAAAAACTGTAGCAGGCTGGATAAGCACAGGGTCAGACGAGCTGGGTTAGTAACGGTCAGGCAGATCAGGCATAGGGGCAGACAGCAGGATAGTTGGGTCACAAGCAAATTCAGCAACAGGAGGTAGGTTACAAAAGAACAGGAGGCAGAAGCAGGATCCAGAGACAAGCTGAGGTCAGGGCAGGTAGCAGACAAGCGAAGGTCAGGAACAAGCCAGGTCAAGATCAGAGGTCAAAACACAGGAGTCAGGAATGAGCACACAGAAGCTGTAGACCAAACAGCAAAGAGCCAATACTGCAGCCAGTTTAATAGCCTGTTTGGTGCCAGCATTGTGACATGCATGTGTCTGGATGCACAAGTGTGCGCATCTATGCCCACGTCCATGCACATCTGCCCAGCCAGTTACCAGTCTGTGCATGCGCATATGTATGCACCGAGAGACAATATTTGTGCTATGGGCAAGTCTTTCCTGACACCTATGTCTACATTTGGAATCAGTATTTAATGCTGCTGTGTCCAGGGCTTCCTTTCCTCTTGAAATGCTAACCTCTACCATAATTACTTTGCCTAAACCTGAAAAGGAGCCAATGTAAGCACAAAACCTGAAGCCTCGTACACACAGCCGAGAATCTCGTCAGGAAAAAACTTGTCATTTTTCTTGACGAGATTCTTGGACAAGAAACTTGTCCCGGCCGAGTGTACACACGCTCGATTCAAAGAACCCGCGGTTCTTTGAATGGAGCGAACGCGGTGACGTAATCGACTACGACGAGCGTGCGCTCGTCACATTCGATGCCGTCGCCGCCATCTTGCTACACCCTACCTATGCCTAGGAAGCTACTGCGCATGCATCAAAGTCATTTCGAGCATACGCGGGTTTCCACGGCGACAGGTAAGTGTACACACACACACTTTTCTGGTCGAGAAACACGCTGACGAGAATCTCGACGGGAAAATTGAGAATCCTGACGAGAAAATAGAGAGCAGGTTCTCTAGTTTTCTCGTCGAGATTCTTGTCGGTTTTCTTGATGAGAAACCTGATAGCCGCGTACACACGACCAATTTACTCGGCAAGAAAGCTCTGCCAGCAAGTTTCTTGTCATTTTTTGACGAGAAACTCGGTCATATGTACGAGGCTTCAGGCCTATTTCTCTTCTAAACTTGGATTTAAAGATCTATGGCAAACTTCTAGATAATGGGTTACTCCATTTCCTGCCCTCTTTGCTGAAACCTGATCAAGTGGGGCATGTGACGGGGAGGGGGTGGTGCTGCCGACCGACCGACTGACCAACGGGGGGGGAGTTTGCCGCCCCCCCCCAAATTTAATCCACCAGCCGCCACTGCTATAAAGTGAATGAGTCAAAGTTCAACATTTTGGGGATCTCAATAGGCGAGGAGATGAAACTCTTGCTACAATCTCAGTTTTCATACCCTTGGGAAAAAGTCTCTACAATATCTGGGAATTACATTGACATCGCCCATCGCTAATCTATACAAGATCATTTTTAAAGTAAAATAGGCTAGGGTCATGTAAATATATGGTTAAGACCCACCATACAAAAGACTAGTTGTTGTCATGGAGTGCCAACCCTGGTTTAAAGTAAGGGAAGGGAAAAAAGACAATAGAGGTAGGGCGTTAAGCGGTCAATTCCAGACATCCATATTGAAACACAAAAATAGTAAAATAGTTTAATTTATTCATAGAGAAATACTCAAGGACACATACATATATGTACAAATAGAAACAATATAGATCCCTAAGGGATCATGATAGTATAGCAAGTAAATGTAAACAAGCAATCAAGGCTTTGATTCCAGTGTCAGAACAGCACATACATGTGTCAGGGCAGCATTTACATCAAAGCATGACACCACTGTGATTCCAGTGACAATATCACATGCAATATTAAAACACAGTAAATAAAGTCCAAACATAGAAAAACTTTTCAGTGAATTTTGTGCAAATGTCGCAAATCACCTCCAGTGCCCCTCCACCTTCCAAACTAAGTGCTCACCTCCACTTTTTTTTTTTTACCTTCCGCAGGTCACTATGCACCTTCTCCTTTAAGGAGTATGTAAATCCACTAGTGGGAAAATGAATCCTTATACCGGTGGTGCTCATAAAAGAATCAGAAAAACTGAGATAGTGCTGAATCGTTTAAAAAAAAGGTAAAAACTCAAATTTTTCACTGCACTGGCTCTGGTGCACTCAGAAAGCATACTGCATAGCACATTCAGGGTATGCAGCCCCCTTAAGGAAAACTTGGATGCTGTAACAGCAACCAGAGTATAGGCTTCCTTTGTGTGTGCGATGACATCGCTAGGCTCCGCCCTGATGTGTTTTGTCACACGTCACTTGACATTGTCAAGGAGTATGAGACCCAGTAACATCCTAGGGGCCTAGGATGTTACCGGGTCCCATACTCCTTGCTATGTCTGAGCACACACAAATTTAAGGTTGGACATGTTGGGTATCTTTTTATTTGATGCAACTTTATCTTTTATATTTTACCTACAGTAAAATGTAGGTAGTTTAATGCTTTTGTTTGCCCTAAGATTTCCTTTAGTGTTTTTTTTTACTGAAATGTTGCGTTCCCTAGACCTTTGTTGTAATAACGTGTGACATAAAAAATTGGAACTACCACCATTTTATTCTCTAGGGTGTCTGTTTTCAGAAAATATATAATGTTTGAGGGCTTTGTGTAATCTTCAGGCTAAAAATTAGTTTTTAAACATGCGTGCCAAGCATGCAAAAATGTTGGCACATTTTTCCCAGGGCAGTACCCACCCCATGCTTTTTTCTTGACACCTCCTCCAGAAAATGGGCACTTTTGGTTCAACAGATTCTGCTCCCATTCATTTCAATAGGGTTCAGGTTCAGCATGCAAAACCCTTTGAAGTTCTCCAGATCCCACTCAGTCCAAACCTCCTGGATAATTTGACTCAGCCCTAGTATGTATGTATACTTAGCTGTTTGGTAGGCATTTGGCTGTAGATTTAGAAACAACTGAAATGTTGTAAAATGATAAAGTACCCAATTTACCTGAATTAAAGTGAAATATTTTCCTGTTGTTTTTTTTTTTCTTTTACTTATTTTTTGGGCAGAACTGTACTCTCTTGACATGTCATTCTATTCTATGTAACCATCTTTAATTTTATAGTGGTGATGGCATGTGTCACTGATTCAGAATGTATTTACCAGTCAGTATTGTAGTCATATAGTAGTGAGATGATGAGAAATGATAATGGTGAGACATGTGCAATTTGTTTTGTTCCCAATTGTTTTTTTAACAAATTTCGACAAATTCATTAATCCAGAAATATCCGAATTAACGAAAACCCGTTTTTTAAATTTGAATATTTGACAATTCGTCAATTTGAAAATTCGTAAATTCGAAAATCGAAAATCTGAAAACCCAAAAATCAGAAGATCTGAAATAATAACTAACTAATAATAACTTAACTATTACTAAGTATTAAATTATAGGTATTGGAATTTCCTTTCAAATTTGGCTATTAGTGAACGTAACGAACACGAATTTATCCAAAGTTATGAATTATCCAAAATAATGAATGCCGTATCTAAACAAATGGAACGTAACAAATTAATAAATAATTAGCAATAATAATAATATAATAAAAAAGCTTTATTATTATTATTATTATTTATTATTAATTTGTTCTGTTCCATTTGTTGAGATGTGGCATTCGTTATTTCCGACAATTTTTAACTTTGGAAAAATTTGTATATGTTAGTTCACTTACAGCCAAATTTGAAAGGAAATTCAAATACCTATAATTTAATAGTTACCGTATATACCGAATATAAGCCGAGGCACCTAATTTTACCACAAAAAACTGGTAAAACGTATTGACTTGAGTATAAGCCTAGGGTGTCCATCTGCATGCCTCACTGTGCCTCACTTTGCCTCACTGTGTCAATGTGCATGCCTCACTGTGCCCATGACTCACTGTGCCCATACTTCACTGTGCCCATGCCTCTCTGTGTCCATGATTAGACTGATGTTTAACATGGGAGTCTATGGAAGGGGTGCCCAGCCTTGAAAAAACGGTGCTCCTTGGCCGTAGGTCCTCCAGACAACAAACTTTTCACACTTGTAGAGGAAAAATTGGGCTACATGTGTGCTAAGTTTTGGGTCCAGAGAACCTACGGCCGGTCGGTACCAGGTCTCCAAAGTCACCGGAGAAATTACCATTTAACAAAGGAGTGCCCGGCTTTGAAAAATCGGTGCTCCCCGGCCGTAGGTCACCCAGGCAATAAACTTTGCACACTTGTAGAGGAAAAGTAGGGCTACATGTGTACCAGGTTTGGGGTTCAGGGGACCTACGGCCGAACAGTACTGGGTCCCCAAAGACTGGGAGATCAGGCACAAAAAGGTGACTCGAGTATAAGCCGAGGGGGGCATTTTTAGCACCAAAAAAATGTGCTTTAAAAACTCGGCTTATACTCGAGTATATACGGTAGTTATTATTAGTTAGTTAGTTGGTTATCATTTAGAATTTTCAGATTTGCTTTCTTATTTTTGGATTTTCAAATTTTCTAATATTCTAATTTTTAGATTTATGAATTTACGAATTTTCTAATTTTCTAATTTATGTATTTACAAATTGTGATCATAACGAATTACCTGAAAAACAAAGAAGAAAAAAAAATATGAAACGGAAACAAACACATTTTCGGCAGTGCACATGTTTAGTAATGGTTATGATAATTATTTTTTTTGAGGCCTGAGTTCGCTAGCCGGTATGAAATGCAAAACTCCTCTATCCAAAAAAAGCAAATAATTCCCACAGCAACGCATTTCATCCAGAGAGATGCATTTTTTTAGACTTCTGAACAGCCAACAGAGGTACAGCAATCTGATTGGCCAGTTTCAGTAGCCACTTTGATCTACTTTTGATCTTCTGATGACAGATAATGACTCTTGGCTGTGGACAGCTGCAGTCATAAAACCTAATCAAAGTTCTCCAGAAATGTACTAACTTGCATTCTTTTACTATTATTATTATTATTATTATTATTAATAAACAGGATTTATATAGCGCCGCCTGTTTATGCATTGCTTTACAACTTGAGGGTAGACAGTACAAATACAATACACTTTAATACAGTAGGAATCAGAGATACACGAGGTAATAACTGTGGGGGATGTGCTGATGGAGAAAATAAATGTACAGTTGTTAGGTGGGGGCAGAATAGGCTTCTCTGAAGAGATGAGTTCAGGGATTGTCTGAAAATGGACAAAGTAGGAGAAAGGAGATAGTAGGACAGATTGGGGTATTTTAATACCAATTAGATGAACAAGTTACCATTTGAAGAATGGTATTTACCATAAACAATAATTACTTATGACCTCTTTTGATGTTCAATTATCATAATTAATGACCTAATTGCATTCCTACACAAAGACATAAACATTTTAATTTGTCTTCCTTGATCTTTAAGATTCCTTTGGTCTGACCAGACCACCTGCACTCCACACTCCTTTGCAAATTTGAAAACCCCCTCTCTTTGAACTGTCTAATTAGATTGGCCCTCAAGGGCCAAGGTGGTCTTGAATAAAGTGTGCAACAAAATATTCGCCCTTTTGGGACTTTAAATGAGGTGGAAACCATTGGGCCAATAAACATAGTAGTAGTAAATGCAGTATAAAGTAGATACGTTTATTCAGATAAGAGTAATGCATGCATGGATATCATCAACAGTGGCCAATTATAAAACAACATTCATATAAATAGACAATTGGTACATGTATAGTAAAAGGCATGTAATACACAGGCATCTATCGTACCCGACATGTTTCGCCAGACCCAGCTCGCTTTTCAGGGGTGAATGCGTGTACACATGTACCTAGGATGGAAAAATAAAGGTAGGTATATGGTATAATGTTCGTGGAATGAGCATAAGATGTAGGGAGCCATGGTATAGGATCCCATACTCACCACTAAATAGGGCAAAAGCAGCAGGTGCGTGGTTCCCAGAGGCAGCAGCAGGTGTCTCACCCGGGTGCTGAGGAGGCGGAGCCAAACGGGACCACAGTAGGGTAAAATAGAGGACAGGCATGGTGTGGATGTGAGGAAGTGTCCCCAGAGGTCTCATTATGTCCATGTGTGGTAAAAGCTGTAGGCGTAAATGGGTTTATCAGAAAGTATGCAATGGTAAATTAAGTAATAATAGTATGTATATATCTCTGTATAAGTAGAAAAGCCTAAGCCAAGAATGGTAGGGACATCAAGACTAAAGGAGGAATAGAAAAGACAAAGAGATGCCAGTAAGTGATAGGGGTCAAGAAAATAGGTAAGAAGAAAAAAAGAAAGAGTGAAAGAAAATGAAACAAAATAGTAATATGTGTTTGGGTCTGTGAAAAACGAAAAGGCAAGTAAATGCAAGAAATCAAACACAGGTAAATACTAGGAATGAGCCAAGTGCAGATGGTGAGGTGTACCTGGAGTTGATGAGAGTAGACAACTATGGTGAGTCTGAGCAGGTGAATCCCACAGGTGTGTGTGTGCTCTGAGATGCAAACACTAAAATCCACACCATGTCAGCCCTCCAATATATACCCCCAGTATTCCCAGCGAGGCTCCGCCCCAACGCCATGATTGGATGATTGGCGTCTGAGCGCAAAGGCGCCCAGCGTCATAGGGAGGCGTGCACCGCAAGTGCCTCTCCAACGCATCCAGATGACATGATGCGTCCAGCCAGAATAGTATATCATGGTCACAGAGGGCACACGGCTGGCGCATATTCATGACGCCGAGGTGTAGGTGTCCGCATCTGCTCAAAAACCTAGGTGGGGACAGCTGGAGACAAGAAATCTCCCTCACAGCTCCCAGGTAGAACAAAGAACTGTTGCTACCACAAAAGAACCACACACCTGGGGGGCCCAAATGTGTGCCAATACTGAAATTGCAAACTGAGCACTAAAGGGTCAGAAGTATGAACAAAATAGCGGGATAACATATCTGCATAAATATATGAAATGGCAGGGGAGACCACAGACTAGGTTCGGACTGTTGGGTGTCTTCCACCCGGGTTCAATATTATAAAAGAAAAAAGGGATCAGGTGTAACCGGTGACCCACCTCCATCCCTGTAATATGCAACAAAAGATTTGCCCTTTTGGGACTTTAACCACTTCAATACTGGGCATTTTCACCCCCTGCCCAGGCCAATTTTCAGCTTTCAGCACTGTCACGCTTTGAATGACAATTGCGCGGTCGTCCGACGTGGCTCCCAAACAAAATTTACGTCCTTTTTTTACAACAACTAGAGCTTTCTTTTGGTGGTATTTGATCATCTCTGCGGTTTTTATTTTTTGCGCTATAAACAAAAAGAGACTGGCAATTTTGAAAAAAAAAAAACAATATTTTTTTAGGTTTTGCTATAATAAATATCCCAATTTTTAATTTGTTTTTTAAACATTTTTTTCTCAGTTTAGGCTGATACGTATTCTTCTACATATTTTCGGTAAAAAAATTGCAATAAGCGTATATTGGTTGGTTTGCACAAAAGTTATAGCGCCTAAAAAATAGGGAATAGTTTTATGACATTTATTTTTATTATTTTTTTTTTCACAACATAATCCCGCCTCCACCAAATTATTTGGACCAGTGCATGAAGCAAGGTCCATAAAGACATGAATGAGTGGGTTTGGGGTCGAGGAATGTGACTGGCACAGAGTCCTGACCTCAACTCGATAGAACACCTTTGGAATGAATTACCTGACCTGACAAATGCTCTTCTGGAATAATGGTCAAGCATTCCCATAGACACACTCCTAAACCTTGTGGACAGCCTTCCCAGAAGAGTTGAAGCTGTTATAGCTGCAAAGGTTGGGTCAACTCAATAATGAACCCTACGGACTAAGGCACAGAAGCCATTTCTCTTAAAAATATTGGGAGGTTTGTGTTTGGTTCATTATTCTTCAGTAAAAACCATATCTCCCCCCCCCCTCCAGACCGCTCCTCCCTGCTTTCTCCCTCATCCGGTCTTGACCCACATATATAACCTCCATATGCCAATACATCTTGAGACACCCTTCCTAGGCTTCCTGGCAATCAATACATCTACTCCCTTCCCCCCCTCCCCTCCCCTCTCACGCGTACTCTCAATGTGCCCCCCCCCCAATCTCTGGACTTTACCGCCCACACCTTGAATATCAGACCTACCCTATCGCTGCTTTTCCCTGCCTCTTACGATAGATAACTGATATATGATCACCCTTCTGGTTGATATTACCACTGACACATGAAATGCACCATGTAGTGTCCTAATGTCTTTATATATTCACATGATCGTTTGTACTGTTGCATCTATTTGCCCTGTTTAGCAGCTGTGTCCGCAAATTTACACTCCCTTGATACATGGCATTACATTATATTTTATGTTTTGCATATTTTTTAATAAAAACTGTTGGGGGGAAAAAAAAACATATCTTTCAGATGTGTTGGACAAGCATTCTGTTTTAAATAACAACTACACTCTTGTTGAAAAAAAAAGTGATCCCCTCTGAAGAAATAACTGTTTGTTTCTCAGGGAATTACCAGACTTATTCTGAATGGAAGGGTCTGGTTCATTATAATCACCCAGTGCACTTGTGTTTAACCCTTGGAGAGTATCTCACCAAATCTACAATTCCCATTGCAGGGGGTGCCTAAAATATAACTAGTATCTTGCACAGTCAAGGAGTAAGAATTTCTGGTAAAATTAATGAGCCAATTACGCTAGCAGGACATGACATTTCTGGGGGCATTCTGTACAGAACACCTTCAGGTTGCCATATTGTATTTACTTTTACAGAAAATAACAACATCTACAGATTGAAAAGGAAAAGCAATTAAAAAAAAAAACATGAAATTACAACATGGCTTGTTTAGCAATTGTATATGCTATATTATTTTTTTATTTGCTATTTTTCAACACTGTGGTGATTTTTTTTATTTATTTCTGTCAAAAGCAATGGTAAATTAGAATAATTAGTAATCTGAAAAATGTTTAAATTACCTGAATATTTTTTTTTTTTTTGGGGGGGGGGGATTTGTCTGATATACAGTATGGAGAATCCCAGTAATTCTGAAATCCATGTAATCTTGAGTCATACATTCTATGAAAATTGGACAGTTGTGTATGCACACTACATATACAGGTTAATAATCATAATAATAATAATAATAATTAGTACAGGCATATCAAAATATTGTTGTTCCCTGGTTTGCGTGAATGTGATTTTTGGTTGGAAATGTCTGTTAGCTAGCTTAACAGACATTTATTTACCAATAAAATATCATAGAGATATATGAGAAGAAAAAATGTAAAGGAAAACAATCACTGTTTTTATGTAAAATGCAATATAATGACATACCATTCTTGTAATTAAGGGAACATTGGTTAATAAAGCACTAGAAGGGCAGCTAATTTGTTTGCCACACTCCAAAAGGAGAATAAATTAAGATTCTCTCTTACCATTTTTCCTGAAATAAAATGATTTATGTCCATGTCTGTCTCTTCTTCTCATATCGGTATTCCAGTAATACAACGCATTGTTATGACAGCCACTATATATATAGAAAGAGGCACAGAGGAATACAATGTTGGTGAATCTACAGGGAATCTCACTAGGACTGTGAAATGCTAATTACATGAAATATTAAGAGGGATGTGTTATCAGATGAACACTTTTTTCTAATTATCAAGTAATAAAAAAAATATATATTTATAGATTAGTCTCCTCTAAAATTATATGTCAGGGCAATATAGGTAGGGCAATGCACAAAAAAATATTAAGGATCCTTAGCCCACTTTCCTTGTCAAAGTATTTTATTGATTGAATAAGCAAGTAAATTACAATACAGTTGTAATAAATATTACAATGAGCCATACGTGTTTAACAGATATGGTAAAACTCTAAGGTCCAACAGTGAACTACCGATTGGTAGGTTATTTAACTACTATAGAAAAAGAAAAAGTACATTAGTTAATAAAACTGGAGATATCTAACTGCGGTGGAAATTATGCTACGTAAGAGGTAATAGCTTGGACCAGAACTATTACAACCGTTAAGAAGAATAATACTGTTTTACTCTATAGAAAATGAGGAAAAAAATAAGATAATACCAAAAAGAAATAAAAAAAAAAGGGGGAGGGGAGAGAAACAAAAAAAAGGGGGCTCACAGAAGCAGAGAGTCACAAGGAAGAGTAGGAAAGAGTAGAAGGAGAGATAGAGAAGAGAGTACAGGAGTTCACTGGATTGCCACAAGTAACATGGCTTTTTGCCTGAGGACTTAAAAAGAGCATTATGATCTTCACAGTAAAGAGTAGGGTAACATCTAGGTCCTAAGAGTTTGGGTTTGGGTTTGTAAGTCACTTTTATCTGGCTAGGGTTGTCAGCTACCATGGCATGAGAATTCTGTTATCGCAGGATGGTGATAAGTGGTAGTTAATCCAAGGATTCCATATTTTTTCAAAAACAGAAATTTGGTCCCTTTCTATTGCTAACATTTTGGCATGAGACATAAAAACATTTAGTCTACTTTCAGTCTCGGGTATCTCTAGGGCAGTGGTCCTCCATGCCTTAGCAATTGTTTGCTTAGCCGCTGTGGTAAGTTGGATAAGGAGTTTAAATTGTCTATATGTGATATAGTCTGGTTTTAGATTCAGCAAGGCAGTGGCTGGGTCTGTTTCCACATTGAGATTAAACATTCTGGAAGCAATTCCAAATATCTTTTTCCTATATATCTCAACCAATGGGCAGGACCACCATATGTGCAAGTGGGTACCCGGGTTAGAGCATCCTCAAAAGCATTGAGCTGTGTGGTTTGGCATAAATTTGGCCAACCTTGAGGGGACGAGGTACCATCAAATTTAAAACCTTATAATTGGTTTCTACCACAAGGATGTTTGGGGAGGAAGATTTTGTTGCTGACCATATTTTTGACCAGTCAGCCATATCAAATGTTCTTTGCAGGTCCTCCTCCCATTTCCAGGCATATAGAGGTTTGTCAAGGCCAGGGTAAGTAGAGATTTGGAAGTATATTGAAGATATCATACCTCTTGTATGGGGATTTTCCAGGCATGCTGATTCAAAATTTGTTATTTGGGACAGAGAGGTATTAGTATTTAGTAGTGGTGCATAAATGTTGGCATGAAGCCCACTTGGTCTTTGTGGATGAGATTCCCTATTATATTGTTTAAACTGTTGGCTAAAATTTTAGCTAAAATTTTGATATCGAGGTTTAGAATCGAAATTGGGTGGTAATTTGTGCATAGAGTTTCATCAGAGAAAAGGTTTGGGGATCATACAAACAATGGCCGTTAATGTTTCCTGTCTAAAAGATTTTCCTTCCAGCAGTACGTTAAAAGCTTCAGCTAAGATCGGTGATAAAGTGCCTGTGTAGGTTCTGTAATATAAAGCGGAGTATCCATCTGGGCCCAGCCTTCTGTTTAACTTTAAGTTTTTGATAACCATTGCGACATCTTCTTGTGTGATTTTTTCTTCTAAGACATTCTTTTGGTTAAGAGAAAGTTCCGGTAGATTTATATCAGAGAAGAATGCATCTGCTGCTTTTGGATCAAAGTTGTTGGGTGATGTATATAACGAGGTTAAGTGGGAATGAAATCTCTGAACTATTTTGATAGGATAACTTGTGTAAACGTCTTTCGCCAATTTCAAGCGGATTGGCTTAAATAGTTTGTTCAAGGAGTTAAGCGTGCATGCTAGGTAAGTTCCTGATTTATTGGATTTCATAAAATAATTATGTCTTGAGCGTTTATAGGATTTTTCAACTGTTTTGGTCAGGAATAAATCATATGCGGTACGAGATTTGTCTAAGCGGGATTTTGTTAGTGGTGATGGATTGTCTTGATGGGATAAAAAGGCAGCATTAAACTCAGATTCCAATTTACGGGCAATGGTTTTCCGTTCGCGTTTGAATATAGCTGATTGTTTCTGTATTGTATTTCAAATTACTGGCATATGAGCTTCCCAAAGTGTTAGTGTATTTATTTCGGGGCTGGTATTAAGAGATAGATAGTCTTTAGTGGCTTGTTCAATGATTTGACGGTAAGATGGGTGCTTGAGCATAATGTCTGGAAGATACCAAGTGCGGTCGTAGCCTTTGGGTAATGTGGATTTAATAGAGGTAATTACTGTATTATGGTCAGACCATGGGATGGGGATTATGTCTGCTGTGATTATTTAAGGGATCATACCGATAGTTAAGTATATGGTCAATCCGTGAAAATGTTTTATGAGGGTGGGAGTAGTATGTATATCTACGTTTTGTGGGATTACATTCTCGCCATGAGTCTACTAAATTATATTTGGATAGTAGTTGGGAAAAAGACAATTTGGATGTAATGTGGAGTGGGGTATACGGGGATTTATCTAGAAATGGGAGAAGGACCTGATTGGAGTCTCCACACAGTATGACTGTTCCTGTTTTGTGATCATTCACGACTTGTAATAAGTGTGACATAAACGGGTTTGGTTTCTTGTTGGGTGCATAGTAAGAAACTACAGTAATTTCAGTATCCATTATACGGCCTGTGAGGATTAAATAGCGACCTTCTGGGTCTTTAATTTGAGATTGAAGGGTAAATGGAGTAGAGCGGTGGAAGACTATGAGGGTGCCTCGCTGCCTAGATGTAGCCGAAGCCGTAAAAGTTTGCAGATAAAAGTGGGACATAAATTTGGGTGTGGAAGTGTTCGTGATGTGGGTCTCTTGTAGACAAACTATATGTGCCTTTCTGGCATGGAATGGCCTTGGTACGTTTCTGGGGGATATTTAGTGGTCCCATGATAGCTGAGTAGACAAAAGAAACTTACCCAAAAGCAGGTTGCTCTGGTCAATTGGTGCAATCCAGGTGAACTTGCAGGTGGGGGAGAAGAAAGAATTAGAGAGGAGTACTGAGGTGAAGAAAAGGAGTAAAACAGAAATGGTTAAAGAAAATAATATGCAAATCCACATAAAGATACATTCAAACTGTTCCCGTGAGTGGAGACAAAAATCACCCTCAGGGGAAAGAATGCTTCCGTCAGACTTCCACATATTATATGTGGCCTAATGAGGGAGGCAAAATAGGGCGCATGGATCTCCCGTTCGTGGGAGGAGAGCCTTCTAATGAAAACAACTTATTGATGTACTTAATTGTAAACCACACAACTTGTATTAGCAACTATTAATGTTATAGCTAACTATATTATGAAAGGGGTGGCATGGGTAATGGGAAATAAGGGGTTGACAACTGTCTATCCCTAAGTTTCCTGGTAGGGAGGTAAGATACTTAGCCCACTTTCCAAGTAGTCAGCTAAACTAAACAGTTTCCATTAATAAGGTTAAAACTGAGTTTTTTGTTTCAGTGTTTGTTCTAAACATAAGTGCGGATTGAACATTGTGCATTTGGACATTGAACATTTAGGGTGTTCAGCATGGTTTTACATGATGGCTTCTGTTTGTCAATGGTTGCTAAGAAATAGGGATGAGCTTCGAGTTCGAGTCAAACTCATGTTCGACTCGAACATTGCCTGTTTGCCCGTTCGCCGAACAGCGAACAATTTGGGGTGTTTGCGGCAAATTCGAAAAGTCTATGGGAGAAATCTAAAGTACTAATTTTAAAGGCTTATATGCAAGTTATTGTAATAAAACGTGTTTGGGGACCCGGGTCCTGCCCCAGGGGACATGTATCAATGCAAAAAAAAGTTTTAAAAAATGCAGTTTTTTCGGGAGCAGTGATTTTAATAATGCTTAAAGTGAAACAATAAAAGTGAAATATTACTTTAAATTTCGTACCTAGGGTGTGTGTATAGTATGCATGTAAAGTCGTGCTTGTTTCCCGTGCTTAGAACTGTCCCTGCACAAAGCATCATTTCTGAAGGAAAAAAAGTCATTTAAAACTCACTCGCGGCTATAATGAATTGTCGGCTCCCGGCAATACAGAGAAAAGTCATTGATAAAAAAAAAAAAAAGCGTGGGGTTCCTCCAAAATTCAATTACCAGGCCCTTCAGGTCTGGTATGGATATTAAGGGGAACCCTGCCGCAAAATAAAATAAAAATGCGTGGAGTTCCCCCAAATATCCATACCAGGCTCTTCAGGTCTGGTATGGATTTTAAGGGGAACTCCACCCCAAATTTAAACAAAAAATGTCGTGGAGCGCCCCCAAAAATCCATACCAGACCCTTTATCCGAGCACGCAACCTGGCAGGCCGCAGGAAAAGAGGGGGGGACGAGAGAGCGCCCCCCCCCTCCTGAACCGTACCAGGCCACATGCCCTCAACATGGGGAGGATGTCCCCATGTTGATGGGGACAAGGGCCTCATCCCCACAACCCTTGCCCGGTGGTTGTGGGGGTCTGCGGGCAGGGGGCTTATCAGAATCTGGAAGACCCTTTTAACAAAGGGGACCCCCAGATCCCGCCCCCCCTATGTGAATTGGTAAGGGGTATATTGTACCCCTACCATTTCACGAAGAAAGTGTAAAAAAAAGTAAAAAAAACACCTTGGAAAAGTCCTTTATTAAAAAAATAAAAAAATAAACATTCCAGCGATAAAATCCAGTGTCCCGCGGCGATCCGATGTCCAGCACTGTCCACACGAAATGTCATTGGCTGAGCCTCAGCGGACCTGATGGGGAACTTCCTCTGCAGTGTATTAAATGAATAGACCCGCCCCATCAGGTCTGCTTATCCAATGACGTAGGTGTAAGGCTAAGCGGACCAGATGCGGAACTTCTGGGGAACTTCCTCCACAGTGTAATAAATGAATAGACCCGCCCCTTCTCACGTTCCGCATCTGGTCCGCTTAGCCTTACACCTATGTCATTGGCTGAGCGGACCTGATGGGGAACTTTAGAATGGGCTGGTCTATTCCTTTAATACACTGCGGAGGAAATTCCCCATCAGGTACGCTCAGGCTCAGCCAATGACGTCTTGTGTGGACAGCGCTGGACATCGGATCGCCGCGGGACACTGGAGTATATCGCTGGAATTTTTTTTTTTTTAATAAAGGACTTTTCCAAGGTGTCTGTGTGTTTTTTTTTAAATGTACACTTTCTTCTTGAAATGGTATGGGTACAATGTACCCCTTACCAATTCACATGGGGGGGGATCTGGGGGTCCCCTTTGTTAAAGGGGTCTTCCAGATTCCGATAAGCCCCCTGCCCGCAGACCCCCACAACCACCGGGCAAGGGTTGTGGGGATGAGGTCCTTGTCCCCATCAACATGGGGACATCTTCCCCATGTTGAGGGCATGTGGCCTGGTACGGTTCAGGAGGGGGGGGCGCTCTCTTTTCCTGCAGCCTGTCAGGTTGCGTGCTCAGATAAAGGGTCTGGTATGGATTTTTGGGGGAACTCCACACCATTTTTTTTTTATTTGGGGCGGAGTTCCCCTTAAAATCCATACCAGACCTGAAGGGCCTGGTATGGATATTTGGGGGAACTCCACGCATTTAAAAAAAAAATTGTGTCAGGGTTCCCCTTAATATCCATACCAGAGCTGAAGGGCCTGGTAATTGAATTTGGGGGGACCCCCACGCTTTTTTTTATGTTTATCAATGACTTTTCTATGTATTGCCGGGAGCCGACAATTCATTATAGCCGCGAGTGAGTTTTAAATTACTTTTTTTCCTTCAGAAATGACACTTTGTGCAGGGACAGTTGTAAGCACGGGAAACAAGCACGACTTTACATGCATACTATACACACCTCCCAGGTACAAAATTTAAAGAAAAATTACACTTTTATTGTTTCATTTTAAGCATTATTAAAATCACTGCTCCCGCAAAAACTGCAGTTTTTAAAACTTTTTTGGGGATTGATACATGTCCCCTGGGGCAGGACCCCGGGTCCCCAAACACTTTTTAGGACAATAACTTGCATATTAGCCTTTATAATTTGCACTTTTGATTTCGAACGTTCGAGTCCATTGTATTTAATAGGGTTCTAAAGTTCACGCGAACATTCTGGCTGTTCGCAGGTTCTGGTGCAAACCGAACGGGGGGGTGTTCGGCTCATCCCTACTAAGGAAGCAACAGGTACTTGCACTCGCTATGTCCTTATTAACCATTGACGTCACCCGGCCCATTCATTTACATGGCTGGGAATCCATGGACACAAAAGTAAATAGGTGATACAACATTGGCCACATTTGAACACTAATGCATACCTGGTATGTCAGAAATCTAAATTGAGTTTCTCCAAAGTTTCAGCTGGTCTTAGAAATGGTAGAGTACTAAACCGAGCTCCCCAAAGTATTTGAATTATTAACAAATTTTAAAGTACTTTCACAATGTTACTTGGTTCTCACTCGGGTAGCCAAAGTCACCACAAACTTTTCTCTGTTGTGTTTTCGAGTTTGTAATGAATTAGGTACCTTTCACCATTGTAACATGTGACTTCTGGAACACCATTCATGGCAAGTTGCAAACACTTCTACATCACAGCCTTACTGAAGACCCAGTGGAAGGATTGCTTTTCAAGAGACCAAAGGCTATTACAAAGACACAATTCAAAAGTGGTATGTATAGTCTGATGAACACCAAACAAACTATTGCAAAAGCATTGTCAATTTATTTTTTAGATTCATAAGAGGTTAAGGTCTGGGTGTTCTGGATGATGCCAAATGATAAAATATTGGCTAATTTACCCATTTAAGCCCCGGACCAATACGCAGCATAAAGACCAGAGGTGTTTTTACAATTTGGCGCTGCTTTAACTGGTAATTGCGCGGTCATGCAATGTCGTACCCAAACAAAATTTGCGTCCTTTTCTTCCCACAAATATAGCTTTCTTTTAATGGTATTTGATTGCCTCTGCGATTATTGGTTTTTGCGATATAAACGGAAAAAAAAATGAAAATTTTGAAAAAAAATGATATTTTCTATTTTTTGTTATAAGAAAAATCGAATAAACTAAATTTTAGTCATACATTTAGGCCAAATGTATTCAGCCACATGTCTTTAGTAAAACAAAATTCAATAAGCGTATATTTATTGGTTTGCGCAAAAGTTATAGCGTCTACAAACTAGGGTACATTTTCCGGAATTTTCACAGCTTTTAATTTATGACTGCCTATCTCATTTCTTGAGGTGCTAAAATGGCAGGGCAGTACAAAACCCCCCAAATGACCCAATTTTGGAAAGTAGACACCCCAAGGAAATTGCTGAGAGGCATGTTGAGCCCATTGAATATTTATTTTTTTGTCCCAAGTGATTGAATAATGACAAATAAAAATATAAATTACAAAAAGTTGTCACTAAATTATATATTGCTCACACATGCCATGGTTATATGTGGAATTGCACCCCAAAATACATTTTGCTGCTTCTCCTGAGTACGGGGATACCACATGTGTGGGACTTTTTGGGAGCCTAGCCGCGTACGGGACCCCAAAAACCAAGACCCGCCTTTAGGATTTCTAAGGGCGCAAATTTTTGATTTCACTCCTCACTACCTATCACAGTTTTGAAGGCCATAAAATGCCAAAATAGCACAAAACCCCCCCAAATGACCCAATTTTGGAAAGTAGACACCCCAAGCTTTTTTCTGAGAGGCATGGTGAGCATTTTACAGCTCTCATTTGTTTTTGAAAATTAAGAAAGAAAAGATTTTTTTTTTTTTCAATTTTCAAAACTTTGTGACAAAAAGCGAGATCTGCAAAATACTCACCATACCTCTCAGCAAATAGCTTGGGGTGTCTACTTTCCAAAATGGGGTCATTTGGGGAGGTTTTGTGCCATCTGGGCATTCCATGGCCTCCGAAACTGTGATAGGCAGTGAGGAGTGAAATCAAAAATTTACACCCTTAGAAAGCCTGAAGGCGGTGATTGTTTTTTGGGGTCCCCGTAGTGGCTAGGCTCCCAAAAAGTCTCACATGTGTGGTATCCCTGTAATTCCACATATGCCCATGGCATGTTTGAGCAATATATCATTTAGTGACAAGTTTTTGCAAAAAAAAAAAAAGTTGTATTTTTTCCTCAACTTGTGTCAACATATAAAATATTCCATGGACTCGACATGCCTCTCAGCAAATAGCTTGGGGTGTCTACTTTCCAAAATGGGGTCATTTGGGGGGGGGGGTTTGAACTGTCCTGGCATTTTATGCACAACATTAGGAAGCTTATGTCACATATCATCCACTCTTCTAACCACTTGAAGACAAAGCCCTTTCTAAAACTTTTTGTTTACATGAAAACATATATTTTTTTTGCAGGAAAATTCAGTTGAACCCACAAATTAATATTATATATTTTTTAAAGCAAAGGCCCTACCGATTAAAATGGTGGGTGTTGCATTTTTTTCCACACAGTATTTGCGCAGTGATTTTTCAAACGCATTTTTTTTTGGGAAAAAATACACTTTTTTAAATTTTAATGCACTAAAACACACTATAATGCCCAAATGTTTGATGAAATAAAAAATATGTTCTTAGGTCGAGTACATGGATACCAAACACGACATGCTTTAAAATTTCGCACAAACGTGCAGTGGCGACAAACTACATACATTTTTAAAAGCCTTTAAAAGCCTTTACAGGTTACCACATTAGATTTACAGAGGAGGTCTACTGCTAAAATTACTGCCCTCGATCTGAGCTTTGCGGTGATACCTCACATGCATGGTACAATTGTTGTTTACATATGACGCCAGATGGAGGCTTGCATTCGCCTTTGCGCAAGAGCAGGGTGGGACAGGGGTGCTTTTTTTTTAAATTATTATTTATTTTGCAGGTTACCGGTTCCCAAATTAGATTTACAGAGGAGGTCTACTGCTAAAATTACTGCCCTCGATCTGACCTTCGCGGTGATACCTCACATGCATGGTGCAATTGCTGTTTACATATGACGCCAGATGGAGGCTTGCGTTCGCCTTTGCGCAAGAGCAGGGTGGGACAGGGGTGGTTTTTTTATTATTATTTATTTTGCTTTTTTCTTTTTTTTTTAAACTGTTCCTTCCATTTTTTTTTTTTTTAGCATTTTTAATGTTATCTCAGGCAATGGAAAGATCCCTATGATAGCAATAGGTAGTGACAGGTACTTTTTTTTTTGAAAAAAACTGGCCCTAGATCTTTCCTCTGCCCTCAAAGCAACTGACCACACCAAGATCAGTGTGATAAAATGCTTTCCCAATTTCCCAATGGCGCTTTTTATATCCGGGGGGGAGGGGACATTCCCTCCCACTGCTTGTAAAAGCAGTCCAGGGGCTAATTAGCTGCTAGGATTGCTTTTACATGAAAGCCGGCCGCTGGCTGAAAAGAATGATACCAAGATGATACCTAAACCCGCAGGCATCATTCTGGTATAACCATTCAAAGTCCAGCAACATACCAGTACGTTGCTGGTCCTTGTTGGACATGTATTGTAATCTTTTTTTTCATGCAGCCTGTTGGTTAAACGAAAAAAAAAGAGATTGATCGGTGGGTATGCCCACCATTAGAATACCTCCCTTCATTCACCCACTTCTAATGATGGGCATACATGCACCATTTATATATGCCGAAGCATGGGGGCATCCTCCCGCAAAAGTTATGCCGCATACACACGGTCAGACTTTTCCACGGGCAAGCCTCCGTCGGAATTTCGACCGTATGTACGCGGCATTAGGAGCAAAAACGCTCCTCCGCCCCTGCTGCCCCCATGCTTTGGCACATATGCTCTTTCTTTTAACTGTGGTGGTGAAATCACCTCCTACAGCACTGGAGTCGCAGAGATCAGGCCTGTCTCTGCGAACGCTGCAGTTATGTGTGTTGTGTTTGTAAGTGACAGTGATCGATCGATACTGCACTTGGGGGGCCTGGGCTAGACGGAGGGGCAAAATGCAGGTGCTAGCAGGTATCTGGGCTGATCTCGCTAACACTGCGTTTTTGGGAACCCTAAACTGCTTGGGACGCTAGTAAAGATCTGATCCGATCAGATATTGATCTGTTCAGATACTATATCACTAAGGGAGGTATATGCTTTGCGTGTGGGTGTTAGCGTTACTGCCACTAACCTGAGGCTGCCTGGGGTGTGACGCAGACCCTCTCTGACGCTAAAACCTAATTGATATCACCCGCCGGGCGATCAGGGGGTTAAACCTTTATTGGGTTATACAGGTCCTTCTCAAAAAATTTGCATATTGTGATAAAGTTCATTATTTTCTGTAATGTACTGATAAACATTAGACTTTCATATATTTTAGATTCATTACACACAACTGAAGTAGTTCAAGCCTTTTCTTGTTTTAATATTGATGATTTTGGCATACAGCTCATGAAAACCCAAAAATCCTATCTCAAAAAATTAGCATATTTCATCCGACCAATAAAAGAAAAGTGTTTTTAATACAAAAAAAGTCAACCTTCAAATAATTGAGGTTCAGTTATGCACTCAATACTTGGTCGGGAATCCTTTTGCAGAAATGACTGCTTCAATGCGGCGTGGCATGGAGGCAACCAGCCTGTGGCACTGCTGAGGTGTTATGGAGGCCCAGGATGCTTCGATAGCGGCCTTAAGCTCATCCAGAGTGTTGGGTCTTGTGTCTCTCAACTTTCTCTTCCCAATATCCCACAGATTCTCTATGGGGTTCAGGTCAGGAGAGTTGGCAGGCCAATTGAGCACAGTAATACCATGGTCAGTAAACCATTTACCAGTGGTTTTGGCACTGTGAGCAGGTGCCAGGTCGTGCTGAAAAATGAAATCTTCATCTCCATAAAGCTTTTCAGCAGATGGAAGCATGAAGTGCTCCAAAATCTCCTGATAGCTAGCTGCATTGACCCTGCCCTTGATAAAACACAGTGGACCAACACCAGCAGCTGACATGGCACCCCAGACCGTCACTGACTGTGGGTACTTGACACTGGACTTCAGGCATTTTGGCATTTCCCTCTCCCCAGTCTCTGGCACCTTGATTTCCGAATGGCATGCAAAATTTGCTTTCATCCGAAAAAAGTACTTTGGACCACTGAGCAACAGTCCAGTGCTGCTTCTCTGTAGCCCAGGTCAGGCGCTTCTGCCGCTGTTTCTGGTTCAAAAGTGGCTTGACCTGGGGAATGCGGCACCTGTAGCCCATTTCCTGCACACGCCTGTTCATGGTGGCTCTGGATGTTTCTACTCCAGACTCAGTCCACTGCTTCCGCAGGTCCTCCAAGGTCTGGAATCGGTCCTTCTCCACAATCTTCTTCAGGGTCCGGTCACCTCTTCTCGTTGTGCAGCGTTTTCTGCCACACTTTTTCCTCCCCTCAGACTTCCCACTGAGGTACCTTGATACAGCACTCTGGGAACAGCCTATCCGTTCAGAAATTTCTTTCTGTGTCTTACCCTCTTGCTTGAGGGTGTCAATGATGGCCTTCTGGACAGCAGTCTGGTCGGCAGTCTTACCCATGATTGCGGTTTTGAGTAATGAACCAGGCTGGGAATTATTAAAAGCCTCAGGAATCTTTTGCAGGTGTTTAGAGTTAATTAGTTGATTCAGATGATTAGGTTAATAGGTCGTTTAGAGAACCTTTTCATGATATGCTAATTTTTTGAGATAGGATTTTTGGGTTTTCATGAGCTGTATGCCAAAATCATCAATATTAAAACAAGAAAAGGCTTGAACTACTTCAGTTGTGTGTAATGAATCTAAAATATATGAAAGTCTAATGTTTATCAGTACATTACAGAAAATAATGAACTTTATCACAATATGCTAATTTTTTGAGAAGGACCTGTATACGGCGGGTGCCCTGACACTATAAAAAGCAAACTAACTAACCAGCGTCACCCGTAACACTTATACGGTGATCACTGGTGAAAGGGTTAACTAGGGGCAATCAGGGGGTTAAAACCTTTATTAGGTAATATATGAGGGTACCTGACGCTATATAAAAACCTGACGGGGAACCTAAATAACGAAATAACTAACTGGATAACCAGCGTCACCAGTGACACTTATACAGTGATCACTGGTGAAAGGGTTAACTCTAGGGGCAATCAGGGGGTTAAAATCTTTATTAGATAATATATGGGGGTACCTGATGCTATAAAAACCTGGCGGCGAACCTAAAAAAATAACTGGCTACCTAGCGGCACCAGCATAACTAATACAGCGATCAGAAAAACGATCGCTTAGTGACACTGGTGATAGGGGGTGAAAGGGTTACCTGGGGGGCGATCAAGGGGTTAAACCTTTATTAGGTAATATATGGGGGTACCTGACCTAAAGGGACCTAACACTAACTGCCCTGACACTTTTACTATCACAAATGTCACTGATTGCAGTAATCAGTAAATAAATGATCACTGCAATCGGTGACACTGTGAATGGGGGCTGGGGGGTGATCTGGGGGCTGATCTGGGGGTGACTGGGGGTGGATTGTGTGCCTATGTGTCCTGGTTTTAGTGTACTGTTAGTACACTAACCTGATGTCTTCTCTCCTCTGCGGCTCCGGACGAATAGAGCGCCGCATGGAGAGATGACATCACTTCCCCTGCCTGTGTTTACATTACACAAGCAGGGGAAGCATCTCATTCGCCGGGAGCGATTGTGAGGGGGTGGCCAGAAACCAATGGCTGCCCCCTCATCACGGATCACTCCCGAATCGATACTGACTGCCCACCCGTATGAAGGCAGTCACGTACAGGTACGCAATTGTGCCTGTCCGTGCCATTTTGCCAATGTATATGTACATGGGGCGGTCGTTAAGTGGTTAAATTACAAATTGTCCCTTTGTGTGTTCCACTGAGAGTTAATCCTTTTTCCCCCCTGAAACTTTGACTGTCAATGTTTACCTACATAGTTACATAGTTACATAGTAGGTGAGGCCAAAAAAAGACACAAGTTTATCAAGTCCATTAAGTCCAACCTATGTCTGATTATATGTCAGTATTACATTGTATATCCCTGTATGTTGTGTCATTCAGGTGCTTATCTAATAGTTTTTGAAACTATCAATGCTCCCCACTGAAACCACCGCCTGTGGAAGGGAATTGCACATCCTTGCCGCTCTTACAGTAAAGAACTCTCTACACAGTTTAAGGTTAAACCTCTTTTCTTCTAATTTTAGTGAGTGGCCACGTGTCTTATTAATAGACATGTGCAATTCGTTTAGTTACGAATTCGTTATTCGTCAAAATTCGTTATATTCGTTGATTCTTAAACATACGAATAAACGAACGGTTTGATAAAATTACAAACAAACAACTAATTATCGAAAAGAACGAATATGGAAAACAACAAAAAGACGAATTTAGTCAATTTGAAACAGCCAAAATACGAAAAAGTAAAAAACGAAAACATAAAAACAACGAAAATACCGAACAAAGATGAAAAATGATGAAAATCAAAATGAACGAAAATGCGAAATTACGAAAATTCGTAAAACGTAAAACAAAACAACGAAAATAACGAATAAAGATCCTGTAGCGATACCTTCAACTAAGAAGGCCGCAAATTTAGTTTGGGCCCTGAGAGCAGCTCCGCCAACCCCCGGCAATGTACTCGACCCCCTACTGGCACAGTTAGTATTGGCAGCAATATATCTACTCTTATACTGTATGAGTAACCCAGACACCAAGACAACAATAGTATAAAAGGTATATGATTTACTTAAGCTTTTAATAAGAGAGGGGTTAACATTGGTAACAGTTCACAGATATATATATATATTGCAGAGCCCTGCAGCAATAACACACTATGCATATGAGGTGAACAGTAACAAGTGCGCCACGTGGGCGACCGTTAACTAGGTGTCCTGTGGCGCAGTAACCAAATGAACTAACTAGCTGACCAGGCCTGGCTCAGATATCTACAACTTAGTCTATAGGGGATTATGTTCTTTTCTTCACCGGCGGGTCTTTAACGTTGGTGCACATTAATAGAGTATCATTTGTAATCCAATGGGAAAGGTAGAGATGGAGTAAACACT
Source organism: Rana muscosa (assembly GCA_029206835.1). Classification (NCBI taxonomy): domain Eukaryota; kingdom Metazoa; phylum Chordata; class Amphibia; order Anura; family Ranidae; genus Rana; species Rana muscosa. Next base: position 358,560,747 of record CM055118.1, on the reverse strand, counting down.
TTACTATGTCAAGTGTTAGTTCAGCTCCTTTGAGGTACTCTAATGAGAGTATCAGAAATAACTTGTGGACCACGGCAGTCTATAGGCCTATCAACAACAACAGTATATGGCTTGGGCGTACGCCCTCTCACCCGCCCTGGACACGGTCCCAGTCCGGGGGAACTTCCACCGACTGTGTCACACACACACAGTGTCTCCAGCCCCTGTACACCATTTTGAGAGGGAGTTCAGCACGGTGAGGGAGAAGCAGAGAGCAGAGTGAGTGTTATTGTGCTTCGTATGGATTCGTACATTCGTAACTTTTTTCATAACAAATTATGCCGAAGACATTCGGGCATTCGCTATTTTGCGGTATAATTTATTTCGGATTCGGTTTTATTCGTAATTGCTTTGCTCGGAAATTCGAATGCTTCCGAATGTCCGAAAGTTGCTAAATTCGGACAAATTTAGTTTCGTTACGAAACGAATTGCACAAGCCTAGTAGAGATGGAGTAAACACTTTACAATGTCAAGTGTTAGTTCAGCTCCTTTGAGGTCCTCTAATGAGAGTATCAGAAATAACTTGTGGACCACGGCAGTCTATAGGCCTATCAACAACAACAGTATATGGCTTGGGCGTACGCCCTCTCACCCGCCCCGGACACGGTCCCAGTCCGGGGGAACTTCCACCGACTGTGTCACACACACACAGTGTCTCCAGCGATCGGGTCCCCGATCCGGTCCAGGCTGTAGACAAGCGAAATCCGGAACCACCCAGGCTCGCAGTGGGGTGGAAGGCTCTTTGGTGCTGCGCAAGGCCTCAGGCTTCAGGCCTTGCACTCCGCCACATCCGCGCAGGAGGATCAGTCTCTGAAGTCTTGTGTCCCAAAGAGGCCGAGCGCAGCCGCGCCTCCCCTTATATAACCCCTCCCATGAGTCTCTGCGGTGAACACTGCCGAATGGGGTTCTGGGTGATGTAGTCTCCCGGAAGTAAAAGGGAACACCCCGCTACACACTCCCCCCACTTGAACTCTTTGGTCCCCAAAGATAAACCTTAACCAAAACTATGTACAACTCTAGACAATTCTGCAAACGAAGTGGGTATAGGGAATTCCCACCAAAACTGAGGGGTGTAACTCCCTCACCCACAGGTCACATTATCATGGGTGGCCTGCCTAACTGTACCAGAGAGTGAGCTGGGGTTGCCCTCTACCAAATGGAAAGTGGAAGGATCTGGATTTTCAGCATTTCTCCTAGCAGTAACTACAGAGTCCTCCGAGCTATTCCCCATTTGTGGGTAGGTCAGCTTCTTAGGAGGCCGGATGACTCTTCGAGCCCTTTGTTCTCTTGGGACTTCTGGCTCTGGTGCCACAGGCTCCTCTTCCTCTGAGTAACTACCACGGGCATCTTCCCAGTGGTCTGATGAAGGACTAGATGGGATGAACTCTGTGGCCTCTGGGTTCAGTGTTCCATCTGTAGTGCCTTCAGTGGGTGGAAGATCTATAGTGGAAGTTCCTGGAGTTGGGGAAGGCCACAACCAATCAAGTTCTCCTTCTTCATCTTCACTAAGTTGAGAGGCCTCTCCATCTTCAGCTCGGGAAGTCTGTGACCGAGTGTTCGGCCTGGGAGTATCCAGAACAGAGACCGGTTCAGGGGAATCTCTCACAGGGGGTATCCTGACTGCCTCAGCAAGTGGGAGCAGGTGGTTTCGATGCCACGTCTTCAGTGGGCCTACCTTTCCTTCTGGCTTCAACTTGTAGACAGGTAGGCCCGGCAACTTCCTACAGACGACATAGGGTTCAGATCTTCATCTGTCTGCAAGTTTGTGTTTCCCAGAGACCCCCACAGTGGCGGAATTTTCATGGTCGCAGCAGTCGCAGTTGCGACTGGGCCCTGTAGTTCTGCCAAGTCCCGGGGGCACGCCACCCGCCCGTCACGGCGTTGCTGGCAGGGGAGGACTGACCATTCGGTCAGATTATCAGATTATAGCTGCCCCGCCTCTTCACTGCCCCCTCAGCCAATAGGAACATGCTGTACATGCCCCCTTCCACAGCGCGGCTTTTTTGACCCAAGAGCAGGAGATGAGGAGAGGAGAGGGAGGCGGGGACACAGCCTGAAGTGTGGGACGGACTGCTGCCTGATAAGGTAAACTGGCTGAGCTTTACATAATGGATTCTTGTCTATGGATTAGCCTGGTGAGCAGTGAGGGAGAGGATGTGTTACCTCTAGCATGGCTCCTCCTGTCTCTGAGGCTATTAGTTTGATTTTGTGTGTGAGAAGAGCACTGCTGCTGGAGGAAGAACATGTCCTGAATGTCTCCCCAATCTCTACTAACTACATCTCTTACTCATTAGCTGCGCACCACTAAACAAGCACAGTCCCCTCCTTTCCTGTATTACCAACTAATGTGTCTGTGAGCTGCTGGGGCACTACAAGTCCCAGCATGCCAGGAGATGGGGGCAGCAGTGTGTTCAATCAGGCTGATTTTTGGGTAAAAAATGCTGGTGTGTGACTGTGTCTATGTGTATATACTGTGTGTGTATGTATAGTGTGTGTATATACTATGTGTATAGTGTGTGTATATACTGTATGTATAGTGTGTGTGTGTGTGTATATACTGTATGTATAGTGAGTGTGTGTGTGTGTATGTATAGTTTGTGTGTATATAGTGTGTGTGTATATACTGTATGTATAGTGTGTGTGTGTGTGCATATACTGTATGTATAGTGTGTGTGTATATACTGTATGTATAGGGGTCTGTACTAAGGGGGGCTGTGTAATACACCGTGGGTCTGCACTAAGGGGGTGTGTATATACTGCGGGGGTCTGCACTAAGAGGGTTTCTATACTGCGGGGGTCTGCACTAAGAGGGTGTCTATACTGCGGGGGTCTGCACTAAGAGGGTGTCTATACTGCGGGGGTCTGCACCAAGTGGGGTGTCTATACTGCGGGGTTCTGTACTAAGGGGGCTGTGTAATACACTGTGGGTCTGCACTAAGGGGGTGTCAATACTGCGGGGGTCTGAACTAAGAGGGTGTCTATACTGCGGGGGTCTGCACTAAGAGGGTGTCTATACTGCGGGGGTCTGCACTAAGAGGGTGTCTATACTGCGGGGGTCTGCACTAAGAGGGTGTCTATACTGTGGGGGTCTGCACTAAGGGGGGTGTCTATACTGCGGGGGTCTGCACTAAGAGGGTGTCTATACTGTGGGGGTCTGCACTAAGGGGGTGTCTATACTGCGGGGGTCTGCACTAAGGGGGGTGTCTATACTGCGGGGGTATGCACTAAGGGGGGTGTCTATACTGTGGGGGTCTGCACTAAGAGGGTGTCTATACTGCGGGGGTCTGCACTAAGAGGGTGTCTACCCACAGTAAAGTATAGACAAAGATAAAGTATCAAAATCATGCTTTTCGGGGGGGGGCCTTCATGATTTCTTGCACCGGGGCCCTGAAGTTTCCAATTATGCCTCTGGACCCCCAGATTGCGTAATAGTACTCTATCCCCAGGCTGTAGGTCTTGTATCCGGACCTTCAAGTCGAAGTTTCTTTTGTTTCGAGCTCCTCTTTGATCTGAGGCCGCTTGAGCTTGTTCATAGGCCACTTTCAGGCTGTGTCTGAGCCTGTCCACATATCCTTTGTGGGATGTGGCTGAGGAATGGTCCAGAGAGGTGCCAAAGGCCAAGTCCACAGGTAGTCTCGCCTCTCTCCCAAACATAAGTCTGTATGGGGAGTAGCCTGTAGCATCACTAGTGGTGCAGTTGTAAGCATGTACAATGGCTGCTATGTGTTTGCTCCAATGTTGCTTTTTCTCACTTTCCAGAGTCCCCAACATGTTGAGCAAGGTTCGGTTAAACCTCTCCGGCTGAGCATCTCCCTGTGGGTGGTAAGGGGTAGTTCGAGTCTTCTTGACTCCCAACGAATCTAAGAGCTTCCGGATTAGCCGACTTTCAAAGTCTCTCCCTTGATCTGAATGAAGTCGCTGGGGCAGCCCATAATGGACAAAATACTTCTCCATGAGTATCTTGGCTACAGTGGAAGCCTTCTGGTCTTTGGTTGGAAAAGCTTGGGCATACCGGGTGAAATGATCGGTTATCACCAGAACATTTCCCAGTCCACTCAGGTCAGGTTCGAGGCAGAGGAAATCAATGCATACCAGATCCATTGGGCCTTGACTTTGTAGATGGCCCATTGGGGCAGCTTGATGAGGTAAAGTCTTCCTCTGGATGCAACGTGCACATGAGTGGCAGTACTCTTCTACTTCTGCCCTCATACAGGGCCAATAGAACCGACTTCTAACAAGTTGAAAGGTCCTTTCAGCCCCTAGGTGACCATGATTGTCATGCAGGGAAATCAGAACAGTCTCTCGATGTTTCTCTGGGAGGAACAGTTGCCATTTATCTTCTGAGTCATCAGAGGGTCCCCTTCGGTAGACCACTCCCTGATGTACCTGCAACCTGTCCCACTCTTTCCTCAATAGGCGAGCTTCCTTTGAGGGATGTTGCAGGAGTCTGTTTGGATCCTGATTCTCCAGGGCCTCCAGAACCAATTTCCCCATGGGATCTTCTAACTGGTCACATCTTAGTTCCCTCTTGGACAACTTTGGCAGATGGTCTTCTCCCAGCTGAGTTACTCCACAGTATTGTTTAGGGACTCCTACCATGGTAACTCCTATCTCTTCCGCCCTTGAGCCCCCTCTGGCTTGCAATTCAGCCCCTTGACAAAGGGCCCGCACCCCATCAGGTGCTACTTGAGTCCAGTCTTCCATGTCACAGTTGGGACCATGGGATCTCCTGGACAGAGCGTCTGCATCTCGATTCCCAATCCCTGGCCTGTACTTTAGGCTGAAATTGATTCCAGACAATGCGGCCAGCCACCTGTGTCCAGTGGCATCCAGTTTTGCTGTAGTGAAAAAGTAGGTCAGGGGGTTGTTGTCAGTCTTCACAGTAAACTCCGCCCCGTACAGGTAGTCCTTGAGCTTGTCTACTACCACCCACTTAAGGGCCAAGAACTCCAGTTTGTGAGTGGGGTAGTTTTTCTCAGAGGGGGTCAGGCTCCTGCTCACGTAGGCAACAGGCCATAGTTGTTCTTCGTGTTCTTGATAAAGTACTCCTCCCAGACCATCATGACTAGCATCTACGTGTAGTTCATAGGGTTTGGTTGGGTCTGCATAGGCCAGGACTGGAGCAGTGGTTAGGCTTTTTTTCAATGCCTGAAAGGCCTCTTCACATTTCTGGTTCCACTGATCTTGGACTGACTCTCCCGGCTTCCGGGGTCCTGAGTCGTCTTCTTCTCCCTCAGTCTTGAGCAGTTCATTTAATGGTCTAGCAATTCGGGCGAATCCTTCCACAAACCTCCTGTAATAGGAGCAGAACCCCAAGAAGGACCGGAGCTCTGTTACTGTGGTGGGTCGTGGCCAGGAGGTAACTGCCTCCACTTTCTCAGGGTCTGTGGCCACCCCTTCTTCAGACACTATGTGTCCCAAATTGTTCACAGAAGATTGGTAGAACCGACACTTCTCAGGCGAAAGCTTGAGTCCCTCCTCACTGAGTCTCCTCAAGACTTTTTCCAGCCTCTCCTCATGTTCCTCTAGGGTTCTTCCAAAGACAATGACATCGTCCAGGTATACAAGGACTTCAATAAGGTTCATGTCCCCTACAGTCTTCTCCATGAGATGTTGGAAAGTAGCTGGGGCTCCAGACAGACCTTGGGGCATCCGGTCGAATTCAAAGAAACCCACTGGGGTTATGAAAGCTGTCTTCTCCTTGTCTTCTGGGTGCATAGGGATCTGATAGTACCCACTCTTGAGATCCATAACGCTGAACCACTTGGCTCCAGACAAGCTCTGTAGGGCATCCTCTATCCTCGGAGTGGTGTATTGGTCGGGTATGGTTCTCCTGTTAAGAGTCCTGTAGTCGATAGAGAGCCTCAATGATCCATTCTTCTTCCTGACCACCACTATCGGGGAGGCATAGGGGCTTCTAGACTCCCGGATTACACCAGTCCTCTTGAGTTCTGCGAGTTATTCCCTCAGATCCTCCAGATCTGCTAGTGGGACCTGCCTGACCCTTTCTCTTAAGGGCTTATCTTCTTGGAGGCGGATCCGATGGGTGGCACTCCTTGCACACCCCACATCGAACTCATCCCTGGAGAAGATCTTCTCCCATCTGGTCAACTGGGCCTTGGCTCTCTCCTTCCAAGCCCTGGGCAGGTTGGGGTTTTCCATGGATAGCTTCTCCCAAGCATTTCCTCCTTCGCCCGCCCCCTTTACTTCCGACAAGTTGACCGGGGCCGCAGGGCTCACCTGGCCCAGCAGCATCTGTTCCTTGCTGCGTTCTGGAACTTCCCATTCCTCTAAGGCCTGAGTGGTGCCATCTAGCCACTCCTCAAATCCCTCTTCCCATGAGGGTACAGGTTTCCTCCCTGAGAATATCCGGAGCTTTCTGTACCCCGACATCGGGTAATCTGTGGGATTCTTCTTGCACTGGGCCACAATCTCTCCCAGGACAGCGCATAGTTCTGTGCTAAGGGTGGCCGGTGACAATCTGGGACTCTCTGTATCCTTCTGCTTTTCCGCCTTAGGGGATGGCGGGGGAGGTATCTGTGGAGATGATGGTTTTCTTATTTGGAACCGATCTCCCTTATGTGGCAGCGCATGTATCAGATGGTAGGTCTGACCATCCATAGCTTGTATGCTCGGGCTTTTAAAATGCTCTGGAATTTCGTCTTTCCACTCTATTAATGCGTACTGTATGTACGCGAAGCATGTGGTCTCACATCCATCACCCATGATTTCTGACATGGTGATAGGGACGTTATTCGCTGCTTTATCGCATCTCTTTGCCAGATCCCCGGGAGTTCAATAACTGCTGCCGTGGCCGGATCTGCGCCAGCCACTGTGTACCACTGTCCTACTTCTAGCGGGTCCATGCCGGTACTTTTGGCGTGTTCGCTTGCTGTATCAGTATCCCGGACGAGAACCCCACGTGTAGCGATACCTTCAATTAAGAAGGCCGCAAGTTTACTTTGGGCCCTGAAAACAGCTCCGCCAACCCCCGGCAATGTCCTCGATCCCCTACTGGCACAGTTAGTATTGACAGCAATATATATATTCTTATACTGTATGAGTAAACCCAGACACCAAGACAATAATGAAAAGGGTATCAAATTTACTTTAAGCTTTTGGTAAGAAAAGTTAACAGTGGTAACGGTTCACAGATAATAAATTGCAGAGCCCTGCAGCAATTACACACTATGCAATTAAAATGAACAGTAAAGGTGCGCCGCGTGGGCGACCGTTAACTAGGCATCCTGTGACGCAGTAACCAAATTAACTAACTAGCTGGCCAGGCCTGGCTCAGATAACTACAACTCAGTCTATAGGGGATGATGGTTTCTTCACCGGCAATTCTTTAAAGGTGGTGCACATTAATAGAATACCATTTGTAATCCAATGGGAAAGTTGTAATGAACTAAACACGTTACTTAATGAACTCTAAGTTCCGCTCTGATATGAATCTCTAGTGAGAGTATCAGAAATAAACTTGTGGGCCTCAGCAGTCTATAGGCACATTAGCAACAACAGTATATGGTCTGAGCATACGCCCTCTCACCCATCCGGACGCGGTCCTAGTCCGGGAACTTCCACCGACAGTGTCACACACACACACACAGTGTCTCCAGCGATCGGGTCCCCGATCCAACCAAGGTTGTAGACAAGCGAAGTCAGATGCCACCCAGGCTCGCAGTGGGGTGGAAGGCTCTTTGGTGCTGCGCAAGGCCTCAGGCTTCAGGCCTTGCACTCCGACACATCTGCACAGGAGGATCAGTCACTGAAGTCTTGTGTCCCAAAGAGGCCGAGCCCAGCCTCGCCTCCTCCTTTTATAACTCCTCCCATGAGTCTCTGTGGTGGAAACATTGCCGAATGGGGTTCTGGGTAATGTAGTCTCTCTCCTCTGCTTTCACTTCCAGTAACGTCTCTTCTCTACTTCCTCCCGACTCACCTCTCACCTGGAACTTCTTGTCTCTCTGCATTAAAAGGGAACACCCCGCTACACACTCCCCCCACTTAAATTCTTTGGTCCCCAAAGAAACTTTAGCATACACTGCGTACAACCCCAGACAACATTGCATAAGAGGTTGGCATAAGAAATTCCCACCAAAACCGAGGGATTGGATTCCCTTTTTCACAGGTCACACTATCCTGAGTGGCCTGCCTAACTGTGCCAGAGAGTGAGTGGGGGTTGCCCTCTACCAAATGTACAGTGGAGGGGTCCGGATTCTCTACACTCCTCCTAGCAGTGATCACAGAATCTTCTGAGCTCTTCCCCATTTGTGGGTAGGTCAACTTTCTGGGAGGCCTTATGACTCTGCGAGCCCTTTGTTCCCTTGGGGTTTCTGGCTCTAGCGCCACAGGCTCTTCTTCTGTAACAGGCTCAGGCAACTCGGCAGACTCTGTAACATCTGCTTCAGGAGCCGAGGGATACATAGAGTCTCTAGGGTCCTGTTCAGGGTAAACATCACGGGCATCTTCCCAGTAATCAAATGAAGGACTATATGGGATGAATTCAACAGCTTTTGTATTCAGTTGTGTATCTGTAGTGTCTTCAGTAGTTGGAAGATCTATAGCAGAAGTCCCTTGAGTTGAGGAAGGCCACAGCCAGTTAAGCTCTCTTTCTTCATCTCCACTGAGTTCAGAAGCTTCAATATCTTCAGTCCGAGAGGTCTGGGACCGAGTGTTTGGCCTGGGGGTATCCAGAATAGAAACTGGTTCAGGGGAGTCCCTCACGGGAGGTATCCTGACTGCTTCAGCAAGTGGGAGCAGGTGATTTTGATGCCTTTCCTTCTGGCTTCAACTTGTAGACAGGTAGGCCCCGCAACTTCCTACAGATGACATAGGGTTCAGATCTCCATCTGTCTGCAAGTTTGTGTCTTCCAGGGACCCCCAGATTGCGTAGCAGTACTCGGTCCCCGGGCTGCAGGTCTTGCACCCGGACCTTCAGGTCGAAGTTCCTTTTGTTCTGAGCTCCCCTTTGGTCTGAAGCCGCTTGAGCCTGTTCATAGGCTACTTTCAGGCTGCGTCTGAGCCTGTCCACATATCCTTTGTGGGGTGTGGCTGAGGAATGGTCTAAGGAGGTGCCAAAGGCCAGATCCACGGGTAACCTTGCTTCTCTCCCAAACATGAGCAGATAGGGAGAGTAGCCTGTAGCATCACTTGCGGTACAGTTGTAGGCGTGTACTAGGGCTGATATATGTTTGCTCCAATGTTGTTTCTTCTCACTATCCAGAGTTCCCAACATGTTGAGCAGGGTCCGATTAAACCTCTCCGGCTGAGCACCTCCCTGCGGGTGGTAAGGTCTGGTTCGGGTTTTCTTGACTCCTAACGAATCCAGGAGTTTCCGGATCAGCCTACTCTCAAAGTCCCTTCCTTGGTCGGAATGAAGTCGCTGTGGCAGCCCATAATGGACAAAGTACTTCTCCATGAGTACCTTGGCTACGGCGGAGGCCTTCTGGTCTTTGGTTGGGAAAGCTTGGGCATACCGGGTGAAATGGTCGGTTATCACCAGAACATTTCCTAGTCCACTCAGGTCGGGTTTGAGGCAGAGAAAATCAATGCATACCAGATCCATTGGGCCTTGACTTTGTAGATGGCCCATTGGGGCAGCTTGATGGGGTAAAGTCTTCCTCTGGATGTATCGTGCACATGAGTGACAGTACTCTTCTACCTCTGCCCTCATGCAGGGCCACTAGAACCGACTTCTGACAAGTTGAAAGGTCCTTTCAGCCCCTAGGTGGCCATGATTGTCATGCAGGGCAATCAGAACAGTCTCTCGATGTTTCTCTGGGAGGAAAAGTTGCCATTTATCTTCTGAGTCATCAGAGGGGCCCCTTTGGTAGACCACTCCCTGATGTACCTGCAACCTGTCCCACTCTTTCCTCAACAGGCGAGCTTCCTTTGAGGGATGACGCAGGAATCTGTTTGGATCCTGATTCTCCAGGGCCTCCAGAACCAATTTCCCCATGGGATCTTCTAACTGGTCACATCTTAGTTCCCTCTTGGACAACTTTGGCAGATGGTCTTCTCCCAGCTGAGTTACTCCACAGTATTGTTTAGGGACTCCTACCATGGTAACTCCTATTTCCTCTGCTCTGGAGCCTCCTCTGGCTTAGAATTCAGCTCCTTGACAAAGGGCCCGCACCCCGTCCGGTGCCACTTGAGTCCAATCTTCTATGTCACTGGTGGGGGCATGAGGTCTCCTGGACAGAGCGTCTGCGTCTCGATTCCCAGCCCCTGGCCTGTACTTTAGGCTGAAGTTGAACCCAGACAGTACGGCCAGCCACCTGTGTCCAGTGGCGTCCAGCTTGGCCGTGGTGAAAAGGTAGGTAAGGGGGTTGTTGTCAGTCTTCACAGTGAACTCTGCCCCATACAGGTAGTCTTTGAGCTTGTCTACTACCGCCCACTTAAGGGCCAGGAACTCCAGCTTGTGAGTGGGGTAGTTCTTCTCAGAGGGGGTCAGGCTCCTACTCACGTAGGCAACAGGCCGCAGTTGTCCTTCGTGTTCTTGGTAAAGTACTCCTCCCAGACCGTCATGACTAGCATCTACATGTAGTTCATAGGGTTTGGTTGGGTCTGCGTAGGCCAAGACTGGGGCAGTGGTTAGGCTCTCCTTCAATGCCTGGAAGGCCTCTTCACATTTTTGGTTCCACTGATCTTTGACTGACTCTCTCGGCTTCCTGGGCCCTGAGTCGTCCTCTTCTCCCTCAGTCTTGAGCAGTTCATTCAATGGTCTAGCAATTCGGGCGAATCCCTCCACAAACCTCCTGTAATAGGAGCAGAACCCTAAGAAGGATCTGAGTTCTGTTACTGTGGTGGGTCATGGCCAGGAGGTAACTGCCTCCAATTTCTCAGGGTCTGTGGCCACCCCTTCTTCAGACACTATGTGCCCCAGGTAGTTCACAGAAGACTGGTAGAACCGACACTTCTCAGGCGAAAGTTTGAGTCCCTCCTCACTGAGTCTCCTCAAGACTTTTTCCAGCCTCTCCTCGTGTTTCTCCAGGGTTCTTCCAAAGACAATGACATCGTCCAGGTATACAAGGACTTCAATAAGGTTCATGTCTCCTACAGTCTTCTCCATGAGACGTTGGAAAGTAGCTGCGGCTCCAGACAGACCTTGGGGCATCCGGTCAAATTCAAAGAACCCCACTGGGGTTATGAAAGCTGTCTTCTCCTTGTCTTCTGGGTGCATAGGGATCTGATAGTACCCACTCTTGAGATCCATAACGCTGAACCACTTGGCTCCAGACAAGCTCTGTAGGGCATCCTCTATCCTCGGAGTGGTGTACTGGTCGGGTATGGTTCTCCTGTTAAGAGTCCTGTAGTCGATACAGAGCCTCAACGATCAATTCTTCTTCCTGACCACCACTATCGGGGAGGCATAGGGGCTTCTAGACTCCCGTATCACACCAGTCCTTTTTAGTTCTGCAAGTTGCTCCCTTAGATCCTCCAGATCCGCTAGTGGGACCCGCCTGACCCTCTCTCTGAAGGGCTTATCTTCCTGGAGGCGGATTGGATGGGTGGCACTCCTTGCACACCCCACATCGAACTCATCTTTAGAGAAGATCTTCTCCCATCTGGTCAACTGGGCCTTGGCTCTCTCTTTCCAAGCCCTGGGCAGATTCGGGTTTTCCATGGATATCTTCTCCCAAGCATCTCCTCCTTCACCCATCCCCTTGACTTCTGACAGGGTAACAGGGGCAGCAGGGCTCACCAGGCCCAGCAGCATCCTAGCTGGGATTTCCATGGGGTCATCTGTATTGTTCCTAACACTCACTGGAACTCTACAATGGGCCTTCTTCAGGGCCTTCAGCGGAATCACTTCTGGTATCACTTCCAGGCCGGGGAGCTCTTCCCTTGGGTCAGACTCCAACATGACAAAAGGTCCAGGTTGCTCCCAAGTAAGCTTCACAGTGGCCCTGAGACAGGTTACTTCGCCGGGCTGCCACACCACCCCTTCTCTTCCAAGTCTCCACACCTTCCCTATCCCCTCTCCAGGGGTCTTCTGCTCTAGGACCAGCTGCTGATAAGCCGTCTTCAGCATGGGGTGAATCCTGGTTGCCACTGACCCCTTCTCTTCCACTAGAGGGGTCAGAAGTCTTCGGACCAGGTCCGTGTTTGTCCCTATTATAAGAGAACTCTTGTTGGCTCCTGGCGGCCGAGGGCACACTACCACCAGAGTATCAAACACTTCAGCTTTTCCAGCCACGGATGAGTCAAAGATCATCCTGACAGGCAAATAGCCATCGTAGGGGAAATTCTGGGTCCCAGTCCCACATATCTCTAGTCCCTCTATCTTCTGGATGGGCAGGTGACTCAAGTGTTTCTCATAGAAATCCCGGTATAACAGGGTCACTTGTGCCCCAGTATCCAAGATGGCTCTGGTGTAGATTCCCTCCACTTGAAGGTGCACTATGGGAGATGGACCTACTAGCCTCTCCGGATATGGCCTGGCAGGGGTTTCCTTCTTCTGGCCCCTTCCCTTCGGACTTTCTCCCATCCAGTTCCCTTTGGACTTTAATCTTTCTTGAGCCTGGTATGCATTAATTTCCCCCCTCTCAATGGGTGTACAGACCCGCTGAGGGATATTATTGATTTTCCTAGGTGTTCACCCCCTCTGGGGAGCGCTGTGCCTCTTCTGAGGGGTCTTGCCCCTTTTCTCTGGGGTGTATCTTTGTTGAGGAATGATGTATTTCTTCTGAGGCATTTTATCTCTTCTTTCCTTCTGCTTCGCTTTCAGCTTGGAGCTCATTGAAGGTGATGGGCACCCGGTTGACTCCTTCACCGGGGCCCTCTGGAGTTTCCCGCCGGCTTGCGGTTGTCCAGCTTCTTCTTCTTGGGACTAGAACAAGTAGCCGCAGCATGGCTAATTCCTCCACAGTTAAAGCAGACTATATCGCCCCATTCTTGTAAAGATGTGGGTGCCGAAGCAATTGGGAACAGTTCCTTCAGTGGTACCTCTCTCTTGGGACCCTCTGTGTCTTTCTTCATCAGAGAGGTCAACATTTCTAACACCTTGGACATTTGTGCTTTTAAAGTGTCTACCTCTGAGTCTCTTTCAGTAGTCATCACTGGGTTGACTAGCACCTGTGCGGGGACAACATTTGCCTTAATCATTTGCTGGTCCTGTTGTAGCGCCTCCTCATCTCTGATGATTTTTATTAAGTCAGCATAAGTCAGCAGCGTTCCTCCTCCCGAGGTTTTCAGGTGCAGCCAAACTGGATCTGAGCGTAACGCTCCCTTTAGGACTTGCTTCATTCTTGCCGCATCTGCATCTTGGGGCTTCATTCCCTTCTTCAACACAATCTTGCACAGCAACGTGTTTAGTCTCCTAACATATTCTGACAGTTTCTCCCTTGGTCGTTGGAAAGTATGTTCAAATTGGTATACCATCTCTGTCACCTTTTCCAATTGACCTAACTCTTCCTGTAGCATAGCTAGACAGTCTTGAGCCGTGCAATCGGCATTCCCAAACCAAAAACTTTTCACTGCTTCTGCTGCTGCGCCTTTAAGGCTTTCTATCACTCGTTGCCTCTTCTGCGCTTCAGGCACCTCCCATGCCTCTACTGCCTGCAATGCCTGCGCAACCCAGGTATCAAAATCTTCTTCCCCTGCAGGGACAGGGAGCTTCCCTGAGAATGTCTTCAATCTCTGGTAGCTAGTTTCTACATGCACTGTGTTGGTCTTCTGACATTTGATTAGCAGATCTCCTATCGCCTTTATCAATTCTGGTGCTATAGCAGTGGCAGGTGCTGGTGTCACCCTGTCTCCCTTTACTTGTGAGGCGCGGGCCGCAGCCTGCGGTGATCCCGTCGGTGATGGTTCCTTCTTTTTAGTTAAAGCAGGCGCCACCCTATAGGTTCTATTATCTGGCGTCTTTACACACTTGTACTTGCAAGCCTCTGGTATCCCGTCTCCATATTCCACTAGTGCATACTGATATGAAGTGTCTGGGTCTGCCTTTATATCTATCACCCATGGTGTGTGACCTGGGGACACTGACTCATCAACTCCTCTACCGTCTCAGTCTTCCATTCCTCCCCTGGGAGGCTGATGACTATTGAGTTGTTTGGCTCTGCCCTTACGGCTTTGCACCACTCTTCTATGGCTTGTGGATCCATGGGGTCCATGCCGGTACTTCTGGCATTCACCTGCTGTATCAGGATCCCGGACGAGAACCCCCACGTGTAGCGATACCTTCAACTAAGATAGCCGCAAATTTAGTTTGGGCCCTGAGAGCAGCTCCGCCAACCCCCGGCAATGTACTCGACCCCCTACTGGCACAGTTAGTATTGGCAGCAATATATCTACTCTTATACTGTATGAGTAACCCAGACACCAAGACAACAATAGTATAAAAGGTATATGATTTACTTAAGCTTTTGATAAGAAAGGGGTTAACATTGGTAACAGTTCACAGATATATATATATTGCAGAGCCCTGCAGCAATAACACACTATGCATATGAGGTGAACAGTAACAAGTGCGCCACATGGGCGACCGTTAACTAGGTGTCCTGTGGCACAGTAACCAAATGAACTAACTAGCTGACCAGGCCTGGCTCAGATATCTACAACTTAGTCTATAGGGGATTATGTTCTTTTCTTCACCGGCGGGTCTTTAACGGTGGTGCACATTAATAGAGTATCATTTGTAATCCAATGGGAAAGGTAGAGATGTAGTAAACACTTTACTATGTCAAGTGTTAGTTCAGCTCCTTTGAGGTCCTCTAATGAGAGTATCAGAGATAACTTGTGGACCACGGCAGTCTATAGGCCTATCAACAACAACAGTATATGGCTTGGGCGTACGCCCTCTCACCCGCCCCGGACACGGTCCCAGTCCGGGGGAACTTCCACCGACTGTGTCACACACACACAGTGTCTCCAGCGATCGGGTCCCCGATCCGGTCCAGGCTGTAGACAAGCGAAATCTGGAACCACCCAGGCTCGCAGTGGGGTGGAAGGCTCTTTAGTGCTGCGCAAAGCCTCAGGCTTCAGGCCTTGCACTCCGCCACATCCGCGCAGGAGGATCAGTCTCTGAAGTCTTGTGTCCCAAAGAGGCCGAGCGCAGCCGCGCCTCCCCTTATATAACCCCTCCCATGAGTCTCTGTGGTGAACACTGCCGAATGGGGTCCTGGGTGATGTAGTCTCCCGAAGTAAAAGGGAACACCCCGCTACAATCCATATTAACGAAAATCAAAATGAACGAAAAAAAAATTACGAATCTTCGGAAAACGGAAATCAAAACAACGAAAATTCGAAAAAACGTAAATTCTATTTCATTAGTTCTGAATTAGTTCTGGACATTGGCCAGTGGCCAATAAGCTTGTCCCTTCCCCTGAAGAGGTTGTCTCTTCCCCCAATGAACTTGTTTCTTATTCCCTTGTGTGTTTTTCTGTGTTAGACTGCAGTGCATTCCATCCACAGTCCAGATAGGTTGTGATTGGGTAGGTTGCACTGTTCTGTTGGATTTGTGAGTAAAGTTGTGACTTGTGAGAGAGAAATTCTTTGTTTCTTAAGCACACTCTGCCTAGATTCTAATTTCTATATTTGTATTTTGTAATATCTCTGACATATTTTTGTTTTCTCCTATTCTGACACATTATGTAAAATTACGAATTATGCCCCGATTACTAATCTACGATAACAATGTTACGAAGTACCAATAAATGAGCCAGTCAATCTCACGAAAGTAGGAATTCCAAAATTACCACGAGTAGTGTTTTGAATAAACGGAAGATGTATTTTAACGAAAGTACAAATGTAATTAAATCGACAAAAGTAAGAGTTTCCAATCAACGGAAAATAGACACGAAAATACGAATCATTGCAAATCAACGAAAATATAGTTCTTACGAAAATACGAACGCGGCCGAATATAAAATATAACGTAAATACGAATTTCGAATCAACAAAAATTGGACTAATGGAAAAACGAATCAACAGAAAAATAACCCTTACGGAAATACGAGAGACCGAATACGATAACCCACGTCTTACGAAATTACGAATCGTTACGAATCAACGGAAATGCACAGAAACTAAACCAAACTAAACAAATTTTTATGTTGTGCACATGTCTACTTATTAAACACCCTCCTGCAAAAAAAGTTGAACGCATCGAAACGCATCAAAACCAGAACTTTGTGGGCCGTTCGCGCCAAATTCGTGTGACGCAAATGGCCCACATTATACTGCGCCATCGCAGTGCATTGCCGGCGCTGTGATTGGCCAAGCATGCACTGTGACCCCGCATGCTTGGCCAATCACAGCGCCGGCAGCGAGGAGAGCAATAATTGGCCACAGGCAGGATGCAAGCAGTTACAGTGGGTGTAGGTGCCTCCTGCACAGTATACGCTACCCCTTATTGCTTGTGGTGTTGTTCTGTTGTGTAACACAGACAGGCATCTGCAAGCAGTTACAGTGGGTGTAGGTGCCTCCTGCACAGTATACACCTGAAGCTACCCCGTATTGCTGGTGTATTTTTTTTGTGTAACACTAACAGGCATCTGCAAGCAGTTACAGTGGGTGTAGGTGCCTCCTGCACAGTATACGCTACCCCTTATTGCTCATGGTGTTGTTCTGTTGTGTAACACAGACAGGCATCTGCAAGCAGTTACAGTGGGTGTAGGTGCCTCCTGCACAGTATACACCTGAAGCTACCCCGTATTGCTGGTGTATTTATTTTATGTAACACTAACAGGCATCTGCAAGCAGTTACAGTGGGTGTAGGTGCCTCCTGCACAGTATACGCTGCCCCTTATTGCTTGTGGTGTTGTTCTGTTGTGTAACACAGACAGGCATCTGCAAGCAGTTACAGTGGGTGTAGGTGCCTCCTGCACAGTATACGCTACCCCTTATTGCTTGTGGTGTTGTTCTGTTGTCTTGTGTAACACAGACAGGCATCTGCAAGCAGTTACAGTGGGTGTAGGTGCCTCCTGCACAGTATACACCTGAAGCTACCCCGTATTGCTGGTGTATTTCTTTTGTGTAACACTAACAGGCATCTGCAAGCAGTTACAGTGGGTGTAGGTGCCTCCTGCACAGTATACGCTACCCTTTATTGCTTGTGGTGTTGTTCTGTTGTGTAACACAGACAGGCATCTGCAAGCAGTTACAGTGGGTGTAGGTGCCTCCTGCACAGTATACGCTACCCCTTATTGCTTGTGGTGTTGTTCTGTTGTCTTGTGTAACACAGACAGGCATCTGCAAGCAGTTACAGTGGGTGTAGGTGCCTCCTGCACAGTATACACCTGAAGCTACCCCGTATTGCTGGTGTATTTCTTTTGTGTAACACTAACAGGCATCTGCAAGCAGTTACAGTGGGTGTAGGTGCCTCCTGCACAGTATACGCTACCCTTTATTGCTTGTGGTGTTGTTCTGTTGTGTAACACTAACAGGCATCTGCAAGCAGTTACAATGGGTTTAGGTGCCTCCTGCACAGTATACGCTACCCCTTATTGCTCGTGGTGTTGTTCTGTTGTGTAACACAGACTGGCATCTGCAAGTAGTCACAGTGGGTGTAGGTGCCTCCTGCACAGTATACACCTGAAGCTACCCCTTATTGCTTGTGGTGTTGTTCTGTTGTGTAACACAGACAGGCATCTGCAAGAAGTTACAGTGGGTGTAGGTGCCTCCGGCACAGTATACACTACATCTTATTGCTTGTGGTGTTGTTCTGTTGTGTAACACAGACCGGCATCTGCAAGCAGTTACAGTAGGTGTAGGTGCCTCCTGCACAGTATACGCTACCCCTATTTGCTTGTGGTGTTGTTCCGTTGTGTAACACAGACAGGCATCTGCAAGTAGTTACAGTGGGTGTAGGTGCCTCCTGCACAGTATACACCTGAAGCTACCCCATATTGCTGGTTTTCCCATCTCCCTGCAGGCCATTAGAATGTCTGGAAGGCCAACAAAGAGAGGCAGACAGTCACGAGCCAATAAAAGAGGGCAAGCAGGCTCTGTGTCTGGGGGCAACAGTGCTGGTCATGGACGCGGTGCATTGTCATCAGCACGTGGACATGGGACACGTTTGTCCTTATTTTCGGCAGCTGGACGTGTTGAGCCGCATCATGCCGAAGACTTGGTAGAGTGTATGACCAAGCCCTCCTCATCCTCCTCATCCTCTCTCACCCAGGCTCACTCAGGGTACTGGCAAAGCAGCTGCCAATGCGTCCTCTTCCCTCGTATCAATGTCATCATCAGTCACTCCTTCCCTAGACCCACCATGTCCTCCTGAGGAGTCCCCCGAACTGTTTGAGCACAGTGTTGGGTACATGCTCCAGGAGGATGCCCAGCGTTTTGAAGGGTCTGATGATGATACCCAGCTAGAGGAAGGCAGTAGCATGAGCGCAGAGAGAGGGGATGCTTAAGAAGGACAGCAATCTGGCAGTCATGTTCCAGCAGCTGCAGCATACTGCCAGGTTTGCTCCAGTGATCAAGAGGGAGAGGATGATGAGGTCACTAACTCCACGTGGGTGCCTGATAGGAGAGAGGAGGAGGAGAAGGATGAGGAGGAGGCACATCTCCAACGAGGCAGGATGCCCTTCGGGGGCCAGCGTAAGGGCAGCACACCGACTGAATCACACCGCAGAGCTCCGCCTGTGCAGGGCGCTGCCTCTGCGCATTATTCCAAAAGTTCTTTGGTGTGGTCCTTTTTTGAGTCGAGTGCATCAGATCGCACCGCTGCTATTTGCAACATATGTCTCAAGCGTATCTCGCGTGGCCAAAACATCAGCCGCTTGGGCACCACATGCTTGATCAGACATATGTTGACCTGCCATGCAGCTCGTTGGCAAGCGTACCTTAAAGACCCACACCAAAGAAAAA
Organism: Rana muscosa; assembly: GCA_029206835.1. Taxonomy (NCBI): domain Eukaryota; kingdom Metazoa; phylum Chordata; class Amphibia; order Anura; family Ranidae; genus Rana; species Rana muscosa. The sequence goes on along the minus strand of CM055118.1, from coordinate 358,541,886 downwards.
AGCGGACCTCTCCTTGCTCCTCATCAGCTGGGATCTCCAACCCCATTATACCTTCAGTCCTCTCTGAAACCTGCACTGAGAGGAATGAAGGTGTAGAATTAGGTGTGTCACAGCCAAGTACTTGCGGGCACTCTGCTAGCAGTACACAGACGTCCGATTGTAGCAGGCAAATTTCCCTGCCCCAGCTGCTAGACCGTTGAAAGAAGTTCACTACCAGCCATCCACATGCCCAGCGGTTGAATGGTAGCTTGGATAAATTGCTAGCACTTCAACTGCTGCATTTTCAGTTGGTAGACTCAGCTCCCTTCCGTGAGTTTGTGCAATGTGCGGTTCCTCAGTGGCAGGTTCCCAAACGCCACTTTTTATCACGGAAGGCGATTCCGGCTCTCTACCGCCATGTGGAAGGCAATGTCCATGCCTCGCTGGACAGGGCGGTCAGCAGTAAGGTGCATATTACCGCTGACTCATGGTCCAGCAGGCATGGACAGGGACGTTACCTTTCTTTCACGGCCCATTGGGTCACTCTTTTGGCAGCTGGGAAGGATGCAGGACAAGGTGCAGTAGTAATGGAGGTTGTTCCACCGCCACACCTCCAAAATGCTACTACTGGTTGTGAAACACCTCTCTCCACCACCCCTCCTCTTCTTCTTCCTCCATGGCCTCTTCCTGTGCTTTGTCCTTGGAACCAGCGGTGCTCCGTAGGCGTTCAAGGGGCTACGCAAGTACGCAGGCAAAAAGATGCCATGCCGTGCTTGCGCTGGTGTGTTTGGGGGACAGGAGCCACACTGGGGCACAGGTTCTGTCAGCTCTGCAGGGGCAGGCCGAGAGGTGGTTAACGCCATGCCAGCTTAAGCCAGAAATGGTGGTTTGCGACAATGGCACCAACCTCCTCTCTGCCCTCCGACAGGGACAACTGACCCATGTGCCCTGTGTGGCTCACGTCCTTAACCTGGTGGTGCAGTGGTTCTTGGGCAGGTACCCGGGCTTACAGGATGTCCTGAGGCAGGCCAGGAAAGTCTGTGTGCATTTCCACAGATCATATAATGCCAGTGCTCGGCTGGCTGAGCTGCAAAAGGAGTTGAACCTGCCCAAGAACCGCCTTATATGTGACATGCCCACCAGGTGGAACTCAACATTGGCCATGCTGCAGCAGCTGCACACGCAGCAGAAGGCGATCAATGAGTACCTGTGTGACTACGGCACCAGGACAGGGTCAGGGGAGCTCAGGTTTTTTTAACCACGCCAATGGGGCATGATCAGGGATGCATGCACTGTCCTGGCACCATTTAAGGAGGCCACAAGGATGGTGAGCAGTGACAGTGCATGCATCAGTGACACTGTACCTCTTGTCCACCTGTTGGAGCATACGCTGCGTGGAATAATGGACAGGGCACTTGAGGCAGAACAGAGGCAGGAAGAGGAGGACTTCCTTGCCTCTCAAGGCCCCCTTTACCCAGACAGTGTTCCTTGTGTCCCACCCATCCCACAGGAAGAGGATGAGGAGGAGGAGGAGAAGGAGGATTGTGTCAGCATGGAGGTGGAGCCTGGCACTCAGCATCAACAGCAGCAGTCTTTTAGGGATGATTTACAGTCCCAAGAAACATGTGGACTTGTACGATGCTGGGAGGAGGTGGCAGCGGATCATGTCGTCCTTAGTGACCCAGAGGACTCCGGACCGAATGCCTCAGCTAACCTACGCTGCATGGCCTCCCTGATCCTGCAAAGTCTGCGGAAGGATCCTCATATTCTTCGTGGTCAAGGAGAGGGACCATTACAGGCTGGCCACTCTCCTTGATCCACGGTACAAGGGTAGGGTTTCGGATCTTATCTTGCTGTTGCAAAGGGAGCAGAGGATGAGACATCTCCGGGAGGCCTTGCAGAACGGTCTGTGCAACGCGTTGCCAGAGACTGGGAGGTTACAAACTCCTGGTCCTGGACAACAAGTTGCTGAGGCTTCGGTCAGTAGCAGAAGGAGCGGTGGAGAAGGTGGCCGTCTGACCGATGTGTTTAGACAATTTTTTAGTCCGCAGCCCCAAGGTATGATCGGTTCCAGCAACCATCGCCAGCGTCTGATATACATGGTGCAGAAATACCTAGGGGCAAGGTCAGACTTGGACACCTTTCCCACCGAAAATCCTCTGGCTTACTGGGTCTTGAGGATGGATCACTGGCCAGAGCTTGCACAGTATGCAATTGAGCTACTGGCCTGTCCTGCATCCAGCGTTCTTTCGGAACGCACATTCAGTGCTGCTGGAGGCTTTGACACGGATCACAGGGTGCGCCTGTCCACCGACTCGGTTGATCGACTGACCTTCATAAAGATGATGTAACAGAATAATTTATTTTGAAATGTCACATCCCTTCAAGACTGCCTATGCTGATGTTGAGTGACTGTCCTGTTATGTTGACTGACTATCCTCTTCTTCCTCAATGATCCTGATGATAGCTTGGAAGAACATTTTTGTTTCTGGGTGCCGCCACCAGTGGCTAAGGCCCAATTTTTCAGCCCCTGTTTAACAGGGGCATGTAATTACAATTTTTTATGCAATGCTTTGCAGCAGGACTTATTCCTGCACTCCTACTAGAGTATCTGGGAGAGGTTGCAGTGTCGTGGCACCAGCACCAGTGCCTAAGGCCCAATTTTTCCGCCCCTGTTTAACAGGGGCATGTAATTACAATTTTTGATGCAATACTTTGCAATAGGGCTCATTGCTGTGCTACAAGTACAGTATCTGTGAGGGGTTGCAGTGTTGTGGCACCAGCGCCAGTGCCTAAGGCCCAATTTTTCAGCCCCTGTTTAACAGGGGCATGTAATTACAATTTTTGGTTCAATACTTTGCAACAGGGCTCATTGCTGTGCTCCAAGTACAGTATCTGTGAGGGGTTGCAGTGTTGTGGCACCAGCACCAGTGCCTAAGGCCCAATTTTTCAGCCCCTGTTTAACAGGGGCGTGTAATTACAATTCTTGATCTAATAATTCACAGCAGGGCCCATTCCTGCGCCCACCAAGAGTAACTGTGAGGGCTTACAGTGTTGTGGCAACACCACCACCACCAACACCACCACCACCACCACCAAAGGCCCAATTTTTCTGCCCCTGTTCAACAGGGGCATGCAATTACAATTCTTGATCTAATAATTCACAGCAGGGCCCATTCATGCACCCACCAAGAGTAACTGTGAGGGCTTACAGTGTTGTAGCACCAGCACCACCACCAAAGGCCCAATTTTTCCTACCACTGTTCAACAATGGCATGTAATTACAATTCCTGATATAATAGTTCACAGCAGGGCGTTCCAGCACCCACCAAGAGTAACTGTGAGGGCTCACAGTGTTGTGGCAACACCAACATCTAAGGGGCAAATTTCTGCAGAGTATATACGGCAGGCCCCTACTTTCAAACATCCAACTTACAAACGACTCCCACTTGCAAACGGAAGGAGACAACAGGAAGTGAGAGGAAATCTACCCCTAGGAAGGGAAATTCTCTCCTGTAAGAGTTAATATGGAATGTCTCCTCTCTACTGATGCTTTATCACCAATCCTTGTTTCAATAAAAACCCCACTTTTCCAAAAAAATTGTCATTGGGGTGGAAAGTGAGGTGAAATGTTCTGAACAGGTGCACAGACAGCAAAACAAATGTTACAGGGGTGATAACCCTTCCCTATGTTCTCCAAAAAGCTTAAAAATTGATTTTTTGGCTGCAGCTACACTTAAAAATGTACCTGTTCCAGATTACAAACAGATTCTACTTAAGAACAAACCTACAGTCCCTGTCTTGTTTGCACCGCCTGTATACTGCTGTTCAGAGTATATAGGGTTTTAGGTATAGGGTTTTATTTTGGGTGCAGACTTCCCCTTAATATCCATACAAGACCCAAAGGGGCTGGTAATGGGCTGGGGTAGGGGGTAGGGGGTAGGGTGATGGGGTAGCCATGCCATTTTTCTCAAAGATTTTCATCCATATTGCCAGGACAAGACATGACATTAAAGCCGCAAGCAGTTTTAAATGGCTTTTTTTCCTTTACAACTGTCATTTTGTGCAGGGACAGTTCTAAACACGGGAAACACATGCCACTTCACAGGCATACTTTAGACACCCCCCAGGTACGATATTTAACCACTTAAGCCCCGGACCATTTTGTAGCTAAAGGACCAGAGGTGATTTCAGAATTTTGCACTGCGCTGCTTTAACTGTAAATTGTGCGGACATGCAATGTTGTACCCAAACGAAATTTGCGTCATTTTCTTCCCAAAAATAGAGCTTTCTTTTAATGGTATTTGATTGCCTCTGCGATTTTTATTTTTTGCGATATAAACGGAAATAGACCGAAAATGTTGAAAAAAAATGATATTTTCTACTTTTTGTTATAAGAATAATCAAATAAACTCAATTTTAGTCATACATTTAGGCCAAAATGTATTCAGCCACATGTCTTTAGTAAAAAAAATGTCAATAAGCGTATATATATTGGTTTGCGCAAAAGTTATAGCGTCTAGAAACTAGGGTACATTTTCTGGAATTTACACAGCTTTTAGTTTATGACTGCCTATCTCATTTCTTGAGGTGCTAAAATGGCAGGGCAGTACAAAACCCCCCCAAATGACCCCATTTTGGAAAGTAGACATCCCAAGGAAATTGCTGAGAGGCATGTTGAGCCCATTGAATATTTTTTTTTTTGTCTCAAGTGATTGAATAATGACAAAAAAAAAAAAATTACAGAAAGTTGTCACTAAATGATATATTGCTCACACATGCCATGGTTATATGTGGAATTGCACCCCAAAATACATTTTGCTGCTTCTCCTGAGTACGGGGATACGACATGTGTGGGACTTTTTGGGAGCCCAGCCGCGTACGGGCCCCTGGAAACCAAGCACCGCCTTTAGGATTTCTAAGGGCGCAAATTTTTGATTTCACTCCTCACTACCTATCACAGTTTTGAAGGCCAAAAAATGCCAAAATAGCACAAAACCCCCCCAAATGACCCCATTTTAGAAAGTAGACACCCCAAGGAAATTGCTGAGAGGCCTGTTGAGCCCATTGAATATTTTCTTTTTTTTGTCCCAAGTGATTGAATAATGACAAAAAAAAAAAAAATTACAAAAAGTTGTCACTAAATGATATATTGCTCACACATGCCATGGTTATATGTGGAATTACACCCCAAAATACATTTTGTTGCTTCTCCTGAGTACGGGAATACCACATGTGTGGGACTTTTTAGGAGCCTAGCCGCGTACGGGACCCCGAAATCCAAGCACCGCCTTCAGGATTTCTAGGCACAAATTTTTGATTTCACTCCTCACTACCTATCACAGTTTCGAAGGCCATAAAATGCCAAAATAGCACAAACCCCCCCAAATGACCCCATTTTGGAAAGTAGACACCCCAAGCTATTTGCTGAGAGGCATGGTGAGTATTTTACAGCTCTCATTTGTTTTTGAAAATGAAGAAAGAAAATATATATATATTTTTTTTTTTCAATTTTCAAAACTTTGTGACAAAAAGCGAGATCTGCAAAATACTCACAATACCTCTCAGCAAATAGCTTGGGGTGTCTAATTTCCAAAATGGGGTAATTTGGGGGGGTTTTGTGCCATCTGGGCATTCCATGGCCTCCGAAACTGTGATAGGCAGTGATAAGTGAAATCAAAAATTTACACCCTTAGAAAGTCTGAAGGCGGTGCTTGGTTTTTGGGGTCCCGTACGCGGCTAGGCTCCAAAAAAGTCTCACATATGTGGTATCCCCGTACTCAAGAGAAGCAGCAGAATGTATTTTGGGGTGTAATTCCACATATGCCCATGGCATGTTTGAGCAATATATCATTAAGTGACAACTTTGTGCAAAAAAATAAAAATAAATAAATAAATTGTATTTTTCCGCAACTTGTGTCAACATATAAAATACTCCATGGACTCGACATGCCTCTCAGTATATAGCTTGGGGTGTCTACTTTCCAAAATGGGGTCATTTGGGGGGTTTTGAACTGTTCTGGCATTTTATACACAACATTAGGAAGCTTACATCCACTCTTCTAACCACTTGAAGACAAAGCCCTTTTTGAAACTTTTTGTTTACATGAAAACATATTTTTTTTTGCAAGAAAATTATGTTGAACCCCCAAACATTATATATATTTTTAAAGCAAAGGCCCTACAGATTAAAATGGTGGGTGTTACATTTTTTTTTTCTACACAGTATTTGCGCAGCGATTTTTCAAACACATTTTTGGGGAAAAAATACACTTTTTTAAATTTTAATGCACTAAAACACACTATATTGCCCAAATGTTTGATGAAATAAAAAAGATGATCTTAGGCCGAGTACATAGATATCAAACACGACATGCTTTAAAATTTCGCACAAACGCGCATTGGCGACAAACTACATACATTTTTAAAAGCCTTTAAAAGCCTTTACAGGTTACCCCGTTAGATTTACAGAGCCCTCGATCTGACCTTCGCGGTGATACCTCGCATGCATGGTGCAATTGCTGTTTACATATGACGCCAGACCGACGCTTGCGTTCGCCATTGAGCAAGAGCAGGACAGGACAGGGGTGCTTTTATTTATTTATTTATTTATTTTATTATTAATTTTGCTTTTTTATTTTATTTTTAATTTGTTCCTTCCATATTTTTTTTTTTATAATTTTTATTGTTATCTCAGTGAATTAAAATATCCCCTATGATAGCAATAGGTAGTGACAGGTACTCTTTTTTGAAAAAACTGGGGTCTTCTAGACCCTAGATCTTTCCTCTGCCCTCAAAGCATCTGACCACACCAAGATCGGTGTGATAAAATGCTTTTCCAATTTCCCAATGGCGCTTTTTATATCTGGGGGGGACATTCCCTCCCACTGCTTGTAAAAGCAGTCCAGAGGCTAATTAGCCACTAGGATTGCTTTTACATGAAAGCCGGCCGCTGGCTGAAAAGAATGATACCAAGATGATACCTAAACCCGCAGGCATCATTCTGGTATAAACATTCAAAGTCCAGCAACATACCAGTACGTTGCTGGTCCTTGTTGGACATGTATTGTAATCTTTTTTTTCATGCAGCCAGTTGGCTGAACGAAAAAAGAGATTGATCGGTGGGTATGCCCACCATTAGAATACTGCCCTTCATCCACCCACTTCTAATGATGGGCATACATGCACCATTTATATATGCCGAAGCATGGGGGCATCCTCCCGCAAAAAAGTTATGCCGCACACACATGGTCGGACTTTTCCACGGGCAAGCCTCCGTCGGAATTTCGACCGTATGTACGTGGCATTAGAAGCAAAATTGCTCCTCCGCTCCTCCGCCCCTGCTGCCCCAATGCTTCGGCATATATGCTTTTTTTTTTTTAACTGTGGTGGTGAAATCACCTCCTACAGCACTGGAGTCGCAGGGATCAGGCCTGTCTCTGCGAACGCTGCAGTTATTTGTGTTGTGTTTTGTAAGTGACAGCGATCGATCGATACTGCACTTGGGTGGCCTGGGCTGGACGGAGGGGCAAAACGCAGGTGCTAGCAGGTATCTGGGCTGATCCCGCTAACACTGCGTTTTTGGGAACCCTAAACTGCTGGGGACGCTAGTATAGATCTGATCAGATCAGATATTGATCTGATCAGATACTATACCACTAAGGGGGGTGTATGCTTCACGCGTGGGTGTTAGCGTTACTGGCACTAACCTGACGCTGCCTGGGGTGTGACGCAGACCCTCTCTGATGCTAAAACCTAATTGATATCACCCGCCGGGCGATTAGGGGGTTAAACCTTTATTGGGTTATATATACGGCGGGTGCCCTGACACTATAAAAAGCAAACTAACTAACCAGCGTCACCTGTAACACTTATATGGTGATCACTGGTGAAAGGGTTAACTAGGGGCAATTAGGGGGTTAAAACCTTTATTAGATAATATATGGGGGTACCTGACGCTAATCTGCGGCGAACCTAAAAAAAATTACTGGCTACCGATCTGCATCACCGACGCTAAGACAGCGATCATAAAAATGATCGCTTAGCGACAGTGGTGATAGGGGGTGAAAGGGTTACCTGGGGGGCGATCAAGGGGGTTAAACCTTTATTAGATAATTTATGAGGGTACCTGACTTTATAAAAACCTGCAGCGAACCTAATAAAAAATTACTGGCTACCGATCTGCATCACCGACACTAAGACAGCGATCAGAAAAATGATCGCTTAGCGACAGTGGTGATAGGGGGTGAAAGGGTTACCTGGGGGGCGATCAAGGGGTTAAACCTTTATTCGATAATTTATGGGGGTACCTGACGCTATAAAAACCTGCGGCGAACCTAAAAAAAATTACTGGCTACCAATCTGCATCACCGACGCTAAGACAGCGATCAGAAAAATGATCGCTTAGCGACAGTGGTGATAGGGGGTGAAAGGGTTATCTGGGGGGCGATCAAGGGGGTTAAACCTTTATTAGATAATTTATGGGGGTACCCGACGCTATAAAAACCTGCTCGAACCTAAAAAAAATAACTGGCTACCGACCTGCATCACCGACGCTAAGACAGCGATCAGAAAAATGATCGCTTAGCGACAGTGGTGATAGGGGGTGAAAGGGTTATCTGGGGGGCGATCAAGGGGGTTAAACCTTTATTAGATAATTTATGGGGGTACCCGATGCTATAAAAACCTGCGGCGAACCTAAAAAAAATAACTGGCTACCGATCTGCATCACCGACGCTAAGACAGCGATCAGAAAAATGATCGCTTAGCGACAGTGGTGATAGGGGGTGAAAGGGTTATCTGGGGGGTGATCAAGGGGGTTAAACCTTTATTAGATAATTTATGGGGGTACCCGACGCTATAAAAACCTGCGGCGAACCTAAAAAAAATTACTGGCTACCGATCTGCATCACCGACGCTAAGACAGCGATCAGAAAAATGATCGCTTAGCGACGGCGGTGCTAGGGGGTGAAAGGGTTATCTGGGGGGTGATCAGGGGGTTAAACCTTTATTAGGGGGGGTTAGGGGGCTACACTGGACCTAAAACTAAATGCAGTGACACTTTTACAGTCACAAATGTCACTGATTGCAGTGATCAGTAAATAAATGGTCACTGCAATCAGTAACACTGTGACTGGGGGCTGGGGGGTGATCTGGGGGGGCCTGGGGGGGCGATTTGTGTGCCTATGTGTCCTGGTGTCAGTGTAGTGTTAGTGTACTGACCTGTGTGTCTTCTCTTGTACGGCGCTCGGTATATGTGAGCGCCGCATGAGAGATGACATCACTTCCTCCTGCTTCCTCTGCCTGTGTAAACATTACACAGCAGAGGGAGCATTTCCATTCGCCGGGAGCGATCGCGGGGGGGTGGCCGGAATCGAATGGCCGCCCCCTCATGTCGGATCGCTCCCCAACGAATTCCGACCGCTCACTGTATAGGAGGGGGTCCGATCGGACCCCCCAACTGTACAAAGGCAATCACGTACACTGTACGTGATTGTGCCTGTCGGTGCCATTCTGCCGACGTACATATACAGTGAGCGGTCGTTAAGTGGTTAAAGGAATATTTGACTTTTTTTTTTTCACTTTATGCATCATTAAAATGACTGCTCCATAAAAAACGTCCGTTTTTAAAACTTATTTTTGCATTGATACATGTCCCCTGTGGCAGAACCCAGGTCCCCAAACCCTTTTTAGGACAATAACATGCATATTAGCCGTTATAATTAGCACTTTAGATTTCGAACGTTCGCGTCCATTGTATTTAATAGGGTTCTAACGTTCGCGCGAACTTTCGGTCCATTCGCGGGTTCTGGTGCGAACCGAACCGGGGGGGTGTTCGGCTCATCCCTAGTCACCAGTACGGTATTTGTAAATTGAAATCACATCCCCTCTCAAGTGTCTCTTCTCCAGAGAGAATACGTTCAGTGCTCACAACCTTTCCTCATAACTAATATCCTCCAGACCCTTTATTAGCTTTGTTGCCCTTCTTTGTACATGCTCGATTTCCTGTACATCCTTCCTGAGGACTGGTGCCCGGAACTGGACAGCATACTCTAGGTGCGGCCGGACCAGAGTCTTGTAGAGCGGGAGAATCATGGCTTTATCCCTGGAGTAAATCCCTTTTTGAATGCATGCCAATATTCTGTGTGCTTTGTTAGCAGAAGCTTGGCATTGCATGCTATTGCTGAGCCTATCATCTACTAGGACCCCCGGGTCCTTTTCCATCCTAGATTTCCCTAGAGGTTCACCCCCTAGTGAGTAGATTGCATTCAAATTTTTGCCACTCAAATGCATTATTTTTCTACATTAACCTCCCTGGCGGTATGATTCTGTCTGGAATTTTGTACCAAAAGCGGTATTTTGCATGGAAATTTGGTGTTATGTATTGTAGGCCTGCAATTCTTAGTAATTACTTACTTAAACCTGACCAAACAAGAGTCTAGTAGACATCCCGGGTATGATAAAGTTTGAAACACAAAATCATAAATTATAATATAATAAATAACTATAAACAATTATAACAAATAATAATGTAATTATAATAAACATTATTTACTAATGTAATCAAATCAAAAACACAGAAATTTGCTCAGTTGCAGAATTGTCGCTGTCATTAGATTTAGTGTTTGATGACGAATTTCCCCACAAATCACTATCGCTCAATTCTGCAAGTGATTCTAATTTATTGTCGCTGTTTTCTAGCTGGTCTAAAACCACATTTGACATAAAGGGACACTTTTTGGTTGCTATGGACAATCTCCAGTTTCCAGGCAGAAAGAACAGTTTTTTTAATATAAAACTGCATGCAGGACACTGGACAGACCACTAGGGACAAAGGGGATGTGTAATTATTTGATACAGTACTGTAATCAGTAAAATTACAGTATACTGTATCTATACTGTCTTTTTCACTTTTTGAATTTGGCGCCAAACTCCGTCCCAGTGCACCGCAACGTCGCAGGGAACGGAGCTCGGCGGCACTCGGCAGTGTGGATCGAGCAAGACACGGCTCGCACAAACTGCAGGGAGACATCGCAGGATCCAGGCATGGGCGTTCGCTCCATAGGGCAAGGGGGGTCGTTTGCCCCCCCTGGAATCGAGAAGGTGTTGGCCAAATTGGCAGTATTCTACACCCTCCGCCGCCCTTACACCCACTTCCAGCCCCGCACAGAGCTGCACCGCAGCACATGTACTACCTCCTCCTCCCCCCGGGCCCACCACACCTCCCTGTCACTGCTTTAAGGCGGACGCGTCTTGTGGTTTGGCAGCGCTGGCTGGGCGGGGCCTCACGCTGCAACCCGATTGGCCCCGGCTCTTCTCATTCTCCCAGGCACGGGCCGGCTCCGCCCCTGGCCCTTGGACTGTGCAATGCGCCCGGGGAGAGAAGAAGAAAAAGAGGCGGGGGGGAGATGGCGGAGCGAAGGGTGTCTCGAATCGGTGGTGGTAGTACCTCAGGGGCCTGGCCTCCTGCAGGGTGGCCTGCTGCACACACCTGCTGGACCTGCTGAAGGTGAGAAGGAAGGAGAGCCGGGCTGTGTGTGCGGTATGGATGGAGGAGGAGATGTCCTACAACACGTGTGTGAGTGTGACTGCAGAGACATGAAGTCATAGGACACGTCATACATATGGTCAGTTTGGTCAGTGTGCAGTGTAGTGGTCAGTAGTCAGTGTGTAGTGTAGTGATCAGAGTGTAGTGTCCAGAGGTGCAGGGTATTGCTTTGTAATGTAAAGGGGTGCAGGGTGCTTTGTAATGTAAAGGGGTCCAGTGATGCAGGGTGCTGTGTAATGTAAAGGGGTCCAGTGATGCAGGGTGCTGTGTAATGTAAAGGGGTCCAGTGATACAGGCTGCTGTGTAATGTAAAGGGGTGCAGGGTGCTGTGTAATGTAAAGGGGTCCAGTGATGCAGGATGCTGTGTAATGTAAAGGATGCAGGGTCCTGCTGTGTAATGCAAAGGGGTGCAGGGTGCTGTGTAATGTAAAGGGGCCCAGTGATACAGGGTGCTGTGTAATGTAAAATGGGTCCAGTGATGCAGGGTGCTGTGTAATGTAAAGGGGTCCAGTGATACAGGGTGCTGTGTAATGTAAAGGGGTCCAGTGATGCAGTGTGCTGTGTAATGTAAAGGATCCAGTGATACAGGGTGCTGTGTAATGTAAAGGGGTGCAGGGTGCTGTGTAATGTAAAGGGGTCCAGTGATACAGGGTGCTGTGTAATGTAAATGGGGTCCAGTGATGCAGGGTGCTGTGTAATGTAAAGGGGTCCAGTGATACAAGGTGCTGTGTAATGTAAAGGGGTGCAGGGTGCTGTGTAATGTAAAGGGGTCCAGTGATGCAGGATGCTGTGTAATGTAAAGGGGTGCAGGGTTCTGTGTAATGTAAAGGGGTCCAGAGGTGCAGTTGTGGAGAGGGGGTACACAGTAGTGACAAAGAGATATTTAAAGATGCAGGGGGCACAGTGGGGTATTTTTACATTTTAACGTGGGGGGGTCTCTTTTAACCCCCGCTAGCGGTCAAAGAAAGGGTAAAATGTGACTGTGTATCGCTGCTGCTGAAGCGCCCCCCCCCTTAAAAAATTTCAGCGGACGCCCAAGGATCCAGGGGACAAGGTAAGTGTCATCCACAAATACAGAGAGTGAGCGGTTTACCCCATCTTCCAGGTAGTTTATGAACAAATTAATCAGGATTTGTCCCAGTACTGAACCCTTGGGGACCCCACTACCCACCCCTGACCATTCTGAGTATTCCCCATTTATCACCTCCCTCTGAACTCGCCCTTATAGCCAGTTTTCAATCCATGTACTCACCCTATGGTCCATGCCAACGGACCTTACTTTGTAAAGTAAACGTTTATGGGGAACTGTGTCAAATGCTTTTGCAAAGTCCAAATACACCACATCTACGGGTCTTCCTTTATCTAGATGGCAGCTCACCCCCTCTTAGAAGGCTAATAGATTGGTTCGGCAAGAATTATTCTTCATGAATCCATGCTGATTACTACTAATGATACTGTTTTCATTACTAAAATGTTGTATATAGTCCCTTATTATCCCCTCCAAGAGCTTACATACTATTGGTGTTAGGCTAACTGGTCTATAATTCCCAGGGATGTTTTCTGGCCCTTTTTTAAATATTGGTGCTACATTAGCTTTTCTCCAATCAGCTGGTACCATTCTGGTCAGTAGACTGTCAGTAAAAATTAGGAACAACGGTCTGACAATTACTTGACTGAGTTCCCTAAGTACCCTCGGGTGCAAGCCATCTGGCCCAGGTGATTTATTAATGTTAAGTTTCCCAAGTCTATTTCTAATCCTGTCCTCTGTTAGCCATGAGGGTGCTTCCTGTGATGTGTCATGAGGATGAACACTGAAGTTTTGGTTACTGAAGCCCCCCAATTCCCTTTTGAAGACTGAGGAGAAGAATAAATTCAATACCTTCACCGTCTCCCCATCCTTTGTAACCAGGTGTCCTTCCTCATTCTTTATGGGGCCAATATGGTCTGTCCTCCTTTTTTTACTATTTATATACTTAAAGGATTTCTTGGGATTTTTTTTGCTCTTCTCCGCTATGTGTCTCTTTAATTTTGCCAGGTGACTTGGTGGGAAGGGTTGATGGATGTGGATTGGCCCCTCCCCCCAGTAACTGACACTCTTAAATCCATGTCTCCACTTCTATCATTCACTTCAATTCCCTCTATCATCTTTTTTTCCACTTCTGCCTCTCTCTGTCTTATCTTCTTACTCACTGGATTGGTATGTTTCATTCTTTGGCTTCACTGATGAGTGACTTACTGGTATTACATGTATTACACCATTATATTCCACTGCATTGGGGCAACATTTCTTAAAGAGAAGTGCAGGAATCTAAAAAAATAAACAATCATACTCACCTAGATGGTAGCAGCATCGATTAATGTTGTAGCTGTCTCCCGGACAAGCTTTGTCCATACTCCTCTTTTAATATTCTTGCTGTCTAATCCTCACAGCTGAACGTAGACAAAGTGGCTGGGGATGCTTGATGACTTCATTCACCAAATATGGCCACATGGCCATATTTGGCCAGTGACGTCATCCAGCATACCCACACCCACTATTTATATGATGAATGTGTCCAAGAATGAAAAATTGTTGGATAGGACACTAGTGGCTGCTAGAGTCCTATCAACTGCAGCCCTGAGCAGGAAGCTGACATTCCTTAGCAGTGGGAGTAATAAAGAGAAAAGTTTTTAAAAAATATTGTTCACATATAAAAGTGGAAAGTTGGTCTCGAATATAGCAGAGTACAAAACTGAGCTTCCCAAAGTATTTTTGGTGACTACTCATTTGGGTGGATGTTCATTCCAGTGGGCAGGCTGGTTGTCATATTGCCTGGTTGCTGCTAGTCAATTTTTATTCAATTTATATGTTTTCCATTTATTCATTTATTTCATTGATTGATTTCAATTGGATTCACTTGCACATAGTATGTTATTTTGTTTCACAGCATTGTTCATTTATTTGGTCATTTGTTGTCTTAAATATTTTGCAGCGCAGCTATTTTATATTACAAAATATAAAATAAGGTGTTGCGCCGGGTAAATAGTTGTGCCCCAAAGCACCATGTCCCCATGTTGACGGGTACAAGGGCCTCATCCCCACAACCCTTGCCCCGTGGTTTTGGGGTTCTGCGGGCGGGGGGCTTATCGGAATCCACAAGACCCCTTTAACAAAGGGGACCCCCAGATCCTGCCCCCCCCTATGTGAATTGGTAAGGGGTATATTGTACCCCTACCATTTCACAAAGAAAGTGTAAAAAAAAAAAAAATACAGACACAGTTGGGATAAGTCCTTTATTAAAAAAAAAAAAAAAAAGATTCCAGTGGTGGTAATCCACTCTCGATCTCCACTCCAGTGATGTCAGTATCCAGCGACGGATGATCTGCAGGCTCCAGCGATGATGTCCAGCGAGGAACAGCACACGGTCCTGTCTCCACCGGAGTGATTGAGTGAGTGAGAACTTGTATAGTGCTGCAATTGCGAACTAAATCGCCTCAAGGCGCTTGGCATCCAGTGTCGTTAAGATAGTTTTTTTTATTTTTTATTTATATTCTCTTTATTAATTTTCTTGCATATTCAAATTAACATTGTACATGCTTATTTATATTTACTTTTCACATCAATAAATTAGCAAAATATTATCAATGTAAGTTTCACTCTGTTAACCCTCATCCCTCCCCCCTTCCCCCCTCCCCCCTTTTCTATTTTCTCATATTATGTTTTTTCCTATTTTCCTTTCTTCCATTTGTACACCTTATTCAAAGTTTATTTCTGTTTTCATTTATTTTCCTTGTGCCATTTTTCTTACTCTCTTTCCCTCTCACTCTCTGCTTTACAGGGGTATCCCTATTTTTTCCAACCACGGGTTCCACACCTTTTCAAACTCTCTTATGTTCCCTCTCTTAATATATACTACCCTCTCCTTCCATATTGTTGCGGTAACTGTGTTAGCCCATTCTCTCACTGAAGGGGGGTCTTCTGCCTGCCATCTTTGTGCTATCAATTTTCTAGCATGAAAAAGGCATCTAAGCACTGCTTTTGTTCCCTCCTCTAGTCCCAAGACACATATTCTAGGGTCCATTTCTATTGTTGTCATATATGTCCTATTTATACTATCCAGTACCCCTGTCCAATACCTAAATAATTTCGGGCACCTCCATAGCATGTGTATCAGGTCCCCTGTGTCTTGACATCTGGGACACCCTGCATCTGCTCTCCACCCAAAGTCAAACAGCCTTTTTGGTGTATAGTATGTCCTATGTAATAACATTAAGAATGAGAATTTCTGGGCCGGTGAAACAGATACATGGTGTCCACTCTCTAGTACCTTTTTCCATTGCCCCCCGGATATGGGCCCCAGATCTTCCTCCCATTTCCCTCTGCTTTTGAGATGTTCAGGAGCTGTAATACTTCCTTTGCATAAGTGTGGGTATATTTCGGATATACGGCCCCCAGTCTCACTCTGGTTGCCCTGTCGTTGAGATCGTTAGAAGAGATGGGTCTTTCGTTTTTTCCGGAAGGCCCGATGGTTTTCTTCCATGCGGATATTCGTGGGTAGCGCATTCCATAGCCTTGGTCCTAGGACAGCAAACCTTTGTTCTCCCTTGGCTTTGTAGCGCGTCTTGGGGATGTGGAGGAGGTTTTGGTTGGTTGATCGAAGGTCGCGAGTAGTGGTGTAGTGTTTTATTTTTTCGCATAGATATTGAGGTGCTTTTCCTTGTGCACATTTGTGGGTGAGGCAAAGGGTCTTGAATGTGACCCGATCCTTTACGGATAGCCAGTGGAGGCTTCTCAGGGATGATGTGATTGATTCCCAGGGTTTTTTCCCTGTTACCAGTCTGGCTGCTGTGTTTTGGATGACTTGTAGACGTGCAATCTGGTATTTGGGTAGTCCTAGGTAGAGGGAGTTAGCGTAGTCAAGTCGGGAATTGATGATGGTTCCGACTACTACTGCTCTGTCTTTTTCTGGGATGAAGGGGATAATCTTCGTAGCGGGCGGAGAAGGTGGTGCGATCCGCTGACTACTGATCCTATTTGTGCGTCCATAGTCATATCTGAGTTAAAGGTGACTCCCAGGCTTTTAACTTTGGAGCTTGGGGTTATGTTTTGTCCAAGGATGGTGGGTGGCGTCCATGTGGTCCTGGTGTTTTTCTTTTAGGTTAGCGTGGAAAATAAACAGCTCTGTTTTGGATGCATTAAGCTTGAGGGAGCTCTCTGTCATCCAATTGTTGATTAATGTAAGGCATTTTACAAGTCTGTAATATTGATCTTTTTTGTTGTTGATGCGAAAGTAAAGTTGAGTGTCATCTGCATAGGAGTGATAACATAGGTCCTGTTCACTGAAGATTTTGAGGAGTGGCCGGAGGTAGATGTTGAAGAGTACCAGTGACAGGGGTGATCCTTGAGGGACTCCGCATGTATTTATGCGTGGTGTCGAGGTGAAGGCTCCCAGTTTCATTGTCTGGGATCTGTTTTCCAAAAAGGATGTGAACCATGGTATGTCCTCGTCTGCGACTCCTGCTACTTCGGTGAGGCGCGTAAGTAGAATTTTGTGATCTACTGTATCAAAGGCTGCACTGAGGTCCAGCAGCACCAGGAGGCACGATTCTCCATCATCTGCTGCTTCTAGTGTGTCGTCCCATATTTTAAGAAGTGCTGTTTCCGTCTCATGGCCTGGGCAGAACCCCGATTGAAGTGGATCCAAGAGTTTGTGGGTATCCAAATGAAGTTGTAGCTGTTGTGTTACAACTTTCTCGATGATCTTGGAGATGGTGTTCAGGCTTGTTACTGGTCTTCTAAAATTTGGGTCATTCGGGTCAAGGTTAGGTTTCTTTAGGAGGGGTTTGATTATTCCTTGTTTAAGGGAAGTTGGCACAATACCTTCTTTGAACGATTAGTTGATGAAGTGTGTTATGAGGGGTGCCAAGATGTCGGTACATTCTTTCAGCAGTTTTGCTGGAATGATGTCGTTCGGTGAAGTGCTATCTCGGAGGCTTCTGATGATGTTTTTAGTAGTGTCAATTGTAATTGGGACCAGAGTAAATTTCTTTGTTTGCAGATTATTTATCTGGTTCTTTTCTTCCTTTGGCCGTGTGGGGTTGTTTGATTTTTCCTGCTGAATTATTTTCCTAATGTTATCGATTTTGTTGATAAAAAAATTGGACAGTTCATTGCAGAATTCCTGTGTTTCGTTTGCTGAAGACTCCAAGCAGGTGGGATTCATGGTCTGGGCCACTAGTTTAAAGAGTTTGCGGGGGCGGTTTAGGGCTTTGTGATGGTGTTAGTGAAATGGTCTTTTTTTGCTTTGAAGATTGCTTTATGATATTTCCTGGTGAGTGCTTTGTAGATTGTGTAGTTCTCCTTTGTAGAATTTCTTCTCCATGCTCCTTCTGCTCTTCTGCGTTCTTGTTTCAGTAAAGTAAGGGCATCATTGAACCAGCCCAAGTTGTTTTTGCGGATGAGTGCTCTGCGTCTTGGAGCTACCGTGTCTGCTGTCTGTAGCAAAGCTTTGTTCAGGGAGTTGAGTGTTTCTTCTGTTGAGTGGTTTTGGTTTAGCATTTCCATATTGTTCCGTAGTGTGGTTTTGAAAAGTTCCGAGTATAGTTTCTTCTGTGATCTTGTCCAGTGTGTTGTTGCTGATTGTATTGATTTTTGGCGGGTGGTGTTGGTCGTTATAGTAAATTTGATGGCATGGTGGTCTGTCCATGGTAGAGGCTGGTTGTCCAGTGTGTTGATGTCCATATTTTGTTTGAAGATTAGGTCGAGAGTGTGACCTGATACATGTGTAGGAGTATTTACCAGTTGTTGCAAGCCTAGTTTTTCTAGTTGATCGATGCAGGCGGTGGCGATAGGGTCTTCGGGGGCGTTGGCCCAGAGGTTGAAGTCCCCGAGTAGCAGGAGGTTTTTGGTTTTCATGGTGTATGTCGAGAAAAATTCATCGAAATGTGTGAGGAGTTGTGTCTTTGGTCCCGGTGGTCTGTAGCAGAGCAGTATGTGGACAGTATCCTGGGGTGTCGTTTCAAGTTGCAAAGTGAGCATTTCCATAAAAGGTAATGCGCTCTGTAGAGTTGGTTTGATGAACGTAAGGTGGTCCTTGTAAATTACTGCTAGGCCTCCTCCTCTTTGTCCTGTTCTATGCTCCGTTAGGATGCGGTAGTTCTCCGGCACTAGTTCTGCTAGGATAGTATTGCAGTCGGGTGTTAGCCAGCTTTCCGTGATGAAGAGGCAGTCTATGTTGTGTTGAGTGATGAAATAATGGATTTCCTGTGTGTGTTTGACCGCTGATCTGGTGTTGATTAGGGCACTTGATAGATGTTGTAGTTGCCGTGGTGCTCTAATGTTTTTTCCTGTTGATAGTTGACTAATTCTTAGGATTCGTTCTTTTTGTAGTTTTTTTGGATGGGTGTCAATAGTGTAGTGGTGAAGTTCTTTAAGCTTCGGATGGTGTCAGCTGAGTATTTAATGTTGCCCATGTTGAGAATGATCCAACTGATGATAATGATCCGATGATGATCCCAATGTTGATGATGATCCTACTGATGATGATTCCTTGCTGATCCCTGGAGGCTGTTGAAGCTGCCCTGAGTCTTTCCGCTAATGGAAGGAGCCCGATATACTTACCTGGTTATCCGATTTGATAGACGACTAATGATAGTCCTGAGAAGAGGATGATGATGATGATAATGATGATAGGGTAAAGATGAGTGATGATGGTGATGCCGATGATGGTCCTGGTAAAGCCGGCGATGATCCCATCTATCTAGCCCCCCCCCCCCTGTTGATCCAGAGGAAGGCGAAAAAACCCAGCCAAGCACGAGCCAATAGTGCTACAGCGGGGGAAAAAATGTCTTCCTGATCCCTCTAGAGGCGATCGGATTGCCCTGGATCAGCTAGCTAATGGAGGGGCCCGGTATACTTACCTAGTTGTCGGGTTTGCCAGGACAACTGGTGATGCTGCTGAGAAGAGGATGATGATGATGTAGATGCGGATGAGGATGCGGATGAGGATGCGGATGAGGATGATGATGAGGATGATGATGAGAAGGAGGATGCAGATGATGAGGATGCGGCTGATGAGGATGCTGGTGATTATGATGAGGATGAAGATGTGGAGGGTGATGATTGTGCTGAGAATGAGGGCAAGATGACAGTGATTGTATTAGCAGGTATTTGCTGCCAGTACTTCTGTTGTACTGTTAAGGTTTTAGCCCAGGTGTACCAAGATGGCCCCTGGTGCCTAGGCTGGGTAAGGAGAGTGCTGAGGCCGAGCGGGTGTACCAAGATGGCCGCCACGCCTGGATGTTGAGCTGGAGCCGCGCGCTGTCCTAACAACGCGGTGGTAGTTGCGGCTACGGGTCTACTGCCGACTGGAGGATCTCCGATGCGGGGGAGACAGGCGTGCCCGCAAAGGATGGAGGTGAGGGGGGCCGATGCTGAGGTGGAGGAGGCCAGAACTAGGCCTCAGCCACAGACTGAACTGCCGGCCGTTGCCGGTCACTGGCGAATGGTGGCCGGGCTGGCGGCCCGGATGGAGGCTGTGCTCGGCTCTGAAAACAGCTGTGGAGGGATAGGGCCGGGTCCCCGGGGGCTGTAGCCTGTTAGGCAGCCCCTGTATGGGGGAAGAGCGCTGAATGTGCCTTGGAAGGCAGGAGCTCCTGTGACACACGTCTGTTTACGTCTACTGACAAGCTGCTTGTGAAGGTGTGTTCCTCACACCTGTGTGGGAGGTATATTTAACAAAGGTTCGTTTTTGTTGGAGTAAGTTGTAAAATAATGTGATTCCCTTAACTTGTGGGTTGTGGGCTGTCAGGAGTGACCATGCTTGTGCGTGGATGGTTTGAAAGTGTGCTCGAGAGTTATGTAGACAATGTTTAATTTGTAGATATTGTTAGAAACTAGTTTGAGGTATGTTGAATTCTTTTTGGATGGATGCAAAGGACTTTAGAGAACCTTTGGTGTATAGATTAGGAAGAAATTTTATACCTTTCCCGTGCCATATTTTAAGTGAGATTTGATCTATCGTATGATTTATAACCTCAATGGGAATGGCCATAGTTACTATTGGATCTGACTTGGTTTTATGGGCTAGGAGATTGAGCCAAGTTTGGATAGAAACCGACATTGTGGGTGGTAAATGAGATGGGGTGCGCTTCCCTAATTGGGCATTGAATAACCATAGTGTTGTCGGGCCATATGTGCTGTACGTGGATTCTATATTTCCCCAAGTGGTTGTGGGTGAAGGCAGGAACCATTCACGTACAGTAACTGGGTCAATACGGAGGCCGAAAAATAATCACGGAAATCTACATGGCCTATTCCTCCACACATTCTATGTTTTATTAGTTTAGTGTGTGAGCATCTGGACTTTTCCCCCTTCCAAATAAACCTAGATAGCATTGATTGGAGGGATTTAAAGTAGCTGAGAGGGATCGGTATAGGGAGATTCCTAAAGAGATGGAGAATTTGAGGCAGTTGAATCATCTTAAATGCAGCTAGTCTACCCCACCAGGAGAATTCTAGTCTGTCTATCTTGAGAAGATCAGATTGTATTTTGGCTCTCAGGGGTATGTAGTTGTGTGCAAAAATGTATTTTGTGGATCTAGTGACGTGGATACAGAGGTAAGGGATGCTTGATTCTGCCCAAGAGTATGGGAATTGGTGCTGTAGGAGATTGTGTGTTATTGGATCTAAACCTAAATCAAGGATGTGAGATTTCATTGCGTTTGCCTGTAGTAAGAAACTTTACCAAACCAAGTTAATAGTGTTTGGATTTCGTGAAGGGAGCGTGACGGGTTAGTTATCATTAATATTACGTCATCCGCAAATAGGCTTATTTTGTGTACTTGGTTACTAATAGTGACTCCTGATATTGTAGTGTTGGTCCAAAAGTCCTCCACTAGGGGTTCCATTATTAAATTGAAAATTAGGGGGGATAAAGGGCAGCCCTGTCTCGTTCCATTTGTTATGTGGAATGGGGTGGAGAGGAGGTTTGATGTATATACCTGTGCTAATGGCTTGGTGTATAAAGCTAGTACTGCTTGGAGGATACGACCACCGAAGCCAAATTTGTGTAGTACCATGGATAGGTAATTCCAATTCACTCTGTCGAAAGCCTTCTCTGAGTCTAAGGATAGCAGCAGAGAAGGCGTTCCAGTCGAGTTTGTGTGGTGGATGATGTTAATCAATCTCCTGGTGGCATCTGTGGTTTGGCGACCTTTAGTGAAGCCTGTTTGATCCTTGTGTATTAGGGGTGGAAGAATGTCAACAATTCTATTTGCAAGTAGTTTAGCGTATACCTATAGATCAATATTCAGTAGTGAGATGGGACGGAAGTTTTGTGGGGTAGTGGGCTCTTTGCCTGGTTTTGGTAATGTGATAATAAGAGCTGATAACATTTCATCGGGGAAGGATGAGGAGGATGCAGCGTGGATGAATAGTTTGCATAATTGGGGGGTTAAAGTCTTGTTAAACACTTTAAAATATTGTCCTGTGTATCCGTCCGGGCCGGGGGATTTAGTGTTGGGCAATTTTTCGATTGTCATTTGAATTTCAGAATCGGTAAAGGGAGAGCTTAGTTGCGTTAATTGTTCGAGCGTTAGCGATGGGAGCTGTATATGATTGAGGAAGGATTGTATCTCTGCCTGGGTGGGTTGGTTTGTGGTACTATCCTCTTTGAGATTATACAGGCCACTATAATATGAACTGAAGGCGTCAGCAATGGCTTGGGGATTAATGTGTTTGTCACGGGCAGTGGGATAGTAAAAATGCGCTATTTTCGTTTTCATTCTTTGCCCCTTGATGCGTTGGGACACAGCTTTCCCTGCTTTGTTATTGGTGACATGAGATTTAGCCTTTAATTTCCTAAGGTTTAATTCATAGCTTTCAGGTAGCAATGAGCGCAGCTCGTGACGCAGTTTGAATAATTGGGATTGCAGTAAATGGGATGGATTAGATTTATTTTGAAGGTCTACTGCTGCTATCTTTGCGGTCAATTCTTTCAGCCTCTGCATCCTCTTCTTTTTCATTTTAGCACCTATTTGTACGAAGAAGCCTCTCATATAAGATTTGTGGGCATTCCACAGTATCGCCGGGTCAGACACTGATCCTGAATTGTTGAGGAAAAATCCTTCCAATTTTTGGGAGAGATATTTGACATTGTCTGGGTGTTGTAGGATTGAGTTGTTAACTCGCCATATAAAGGATTTGGGCTTGGAGTCTTTGATTTCAATTTTGAAGTTAACTGGGGCATGGTCTGATCAGGTGATAGTGTGTATTTTGGCTTCAATAACATTTTGCAGCAACCACTTGTCTGATGAAAAGAGATCTGTATGAGAATAAGTATTGTGACGCGGGGAGAGGTATGTGTAGTCCCTCTCTGTCACGTTACAGCACCTCCATATGTCATGTAAATCATTATCTGTAAGCAAAGAAGCTAGTGGTGAAATAAAACGTTTAGGTCCAGAGGACGAGTCTATGTCATTATCAGGTACAAGGTTGAAGTCCCCGCAGATAAGCAAATGTCCCTGTTGCAGTTCACGTATTTTCTTTAGAGTTCTTTTAAGGAACTGAATCTGTCTGTGATTCGGGGCATACAAGTTTACTAGTGTATACGCAACATTTTCTATGGTGCAGACAAGAATTATGTATCTACCCTCTGAGTCTAGGGTACAACTTTGAAGCTGGAATGATAGAGTGTCTCTAATGGCAATTAGGACCCCCCTCTGTTTTTTAGCGAAGAAAGCTTTGTAGATATGCGGAAAGGATTTATGTTGGCAATTAGGGATGGCATCCTGAGCAAAATGCATTTCTTGGACGCATATGATATCGCTGCCATGTGACAGTGCCGTTTTCCATAGGGAAGCCTTTTTGGCCGGGTGGTTCAGGCCTTAGTTGTTTTATAGTCAATATGTTGATGGACATAGTGAGATTGCTGATGGCAATGTGATGTTTGGTAACACTCACTGTTGGAAGATGAATATGATGCTCCTCAACCAGGTGACTCCGGATGTTGGTCCTCTATGTTCTGTGGCGTCTCTGGGGATGCGTCTCCTGTAATGAAGGTACCTTGCTTTAACTGTGCTGGTAAAGAGGAAACAGTCAAAATATAATACAAACAGCAACAATTGGGTTTATAGGGTCTTGTGCCAACTGGATGGAGTAGGTATGTCTCTGCCACTGTTCAAACAGTCACTGTGTTCCACAGCCGTGGGAAGCAAAAAGAGTTGAGACCGAGAAAGAAAAAAAAAGAAAAAATATGATGTGGGGGTAAAGTTCAGAACAGAAGTAACGCAGTGTGACAGAGGACCGGGGATATGGGTCACTGGAAAAGTAGGAAGTTGTGAGGTGTGTCATTTCCCTCTGGAGTTGTGCCATTCCTTACGATTACTGCCCCGTGGTCGGGGATCAGCTGGAAATGTATTTTCCTCAGTAGATAGCTCAGGATTTATTCCCCATGAGTGAAGGAGTTGTAGGCCATCCTTGGGGTTAGATACGATGGTTGTTGTTCCATTGTTAGTGATCACTATGGTGGCCGGGTGGCGCCATTTATAGGGTATTTTGTGATTATTAAGGGCCTTAGTGACCGTCTTCATCTGTCTCCTTAGGTTGAGAGTGTATTGGGAGAGGTCAGCATACAAGTGTATCTCATTGATTGGTGCAGGTAGTTCAGGGTTAGATCTGGCTTTTGCTAGCAGCTTCTCCTTAGTAGGGAATAAGTGGATTTTCATCGGAACATCTCTAGGCACGGAGGCCTCTAGGTGTTTGGGTTTTGGTATGCGATGTATGCGATCGATAATGCGTTCGATTGACGACACCTCAGGGAGCAGTTTGGCGATCATATCACCCGCATATTTCTGCAGGTCAGTGGGAGGGACAGAATCGGGGACACTTCCCTTAGCTTGACATTATTTCTCCTCAAACGATCTTCAAGGTCTGCGAGCTTTGCCTTAATCCAATCTGTGTCATCTGATTGATCTTTGTAAGTGTCTATAAGATCATTAACCGTGGAGGTGCATTCATCCATCTTGTGCTCTATGTGCTGCACTCTCTCTCCCATACCCTGCATCTCAGTGGAGAAGCTTTTGATCATGGCTTATATGTTCAGCATTAGGGATGTTTGTAGTGATAGGAGCATGTCCTTCATTGTTGTGTCTAGGACCGGCTGGCCTGATGTGGGGAAGTGCGCAATGGAGGATGATAGGTTGAGGCCTACCTGGTCCGGGTGGAGGATGTCAGTTCCTGTGTTTGAGGCCTGCGCCGCCGGATCCATCCGCATCAGCGCTTTTGCTGGGCAGTGGGATTCAGGGCTGTGCAGGAGTGATTCGCTGGCAGCTAGCGGTGCGATCCCTGCCTCCCATGTCCCAGGATTGTCCGGGAGGTCTGTGTAAGATGATGAGGCCTGTGACTGTTCTCAGCCAGCACCATCTTGACACTTCTCTCCCTCAGTCGCTGGCATTGTGAAGAAGTCAGTCAGCTTTTTGGGGTATTGGTCCTCCTTTTGTTTGCGGGACTGCATCGAGCAGACTCCCCCGGTTATGTAGAGGCTTGAATGGCTTTTGATGTGCGATGTCTCTCTGTAGAAGTCACTCATTCCCCTGGTCTCTGGTCAGAGCTGTCAGCTTAAGCAGCCATCACGATCGCGGGCAAGCCTCCTTTACTTTTTTCACAAAGCAGACAGCAGGTGTTCTGGGTGATGTCATGCAGTATCTATGACATCATGCAGCATCTCCAATTGACCTGTTTACATGACATTTTTCTTCATATAAATGAGTTTATACATCATGTGCTTGTTTATTTACTACAGTATGTCAATTTTTTCAATAAATAAGTAAAAAGGATAACTATGAACGCTTTACTCATTCATGCAGGGGAGAAACAAATATTTGAAGCCCACTAGTGTTAAAGGGGACTTACAGATCCCAATAAGTCCCCCAATACAGACCCCAATATCCACCATTCTAGAATTGTGGGAAGAGGCTCAATCGCTTGTTACAGCTCCAAATCTTGGCCAGCCAGACTGCATGCTCAGCACAGAAAAGTCTGGTATGAATTTTGAGAGAAATATTCTTATATGTATTTTGTTCCCCTAAAATGCCCACAGACCCACAACAAGCATTAGGGTTTGAAACAAAGAACATAGGACACAAGAAGGGGTTAATAGTAAAATACATGTAATGGGCCAAAAACAAAGTATCCACTCACATTGAGTATACTGTATACACATAAATTAAATCCATGGCTCCGGGATGTACAGGAATAATCCCAGAAGAACAACTCTGATGGTGAGATGTCATCTAAAAATCTGGTCCGCTTATGCTGGACCCACTCAGTGGGACCAGCATCATCAGCAGCTGGGTGAACACAGCAGCTTCTGGTATCAGTTCATCCTGATCCTCTTCAGGTGCTGCAGGAACTTCTTCCAACCTGATGGACTTATTGTATATCTTGGACTTCTGCTATTCTAGAGGTCGTATAATTAACTGATTGCACAATTTTTTCTTTAAGGATAATGGTCTGGCATGGATTTTGGGAGGACCCCACTATTTTTAAATTTGCATGAGTCTTTTTTGCTATTCAGCACTGCGTTACTTTAACTGGCAAAGGTTCAATTATGTAACACTACACAAATTAAGTTTATATTTTTTTTTTCAGACCAATGAGAATGATACAATGGAAGGCACTGATTCTGATTCATCATATGTATCATGTTTCACATTTTTCTCAATTTTCACATTCATCTGGAAGAGGAAGAGGTAGACATCATAAGTCTAGAAAATGGCACACTACTGGTGAAGGTCACAATGCTGGTGCTAAGAAAAAATTAAAAGAGCACACCCATGATAAAGACTCTGACTCAGACACAGGCACTGATAATGTGGTTGGTATGGGTCACTGGGTAAGGGAACAAAGAAACACTAGGGGGGACCACAGCTTCTACCATGTTAACCAGCTCCAACCATGCATTCACATCTCCCCAAATATCTACACAGGCACATACTGGCACACTTCAAAATTCCGGGACTATTCTCAAGTATAACCTCCGGTTCAGAACCAGCCCAACAAGCATTTAGTCCCTCACAATCTGCATTGTTATGCATACAGGGGCAAATAAATCAGTTGCAAGTCATAAATCTATCCTCCCAGACACTCACAAAAGTATAAATTGATGTTTTTTTTTCAAGCCTAGGCTTGAGTTTCTGTCCAGCCTCGTGGGCGGATCATATTGAGATTGTCAAGGATTTAAATATTTTTGAAGGGGATTGACCTACAAATATTTATATGATGAGGAAAGGAAAAATAAAAACCGGAGACGATTGAACGTGAACAATGGAAAGGCTTTAAAGTGAGGGACTTTACAGTTCTCAAAGATTTAATGTATCTATCTGATGAAAATGAACTGGCCATTGGGGGTTCTGCTGAAGGGGTCCCCCGGAAGTTGAACCGGGGCTCACCCCCCAAGCACAGTCCAGCATGGAACTTATAAAATTAAAGAAAAAATCAACTACATTTCCCCTTCTCCAAACCAACCCTAATATTGGGACATTTTTGTCTCAAGTTACATCTGACAGCAACATTTTTTATTTTGGAGTCCCCCCGGAATTACAACATAACCTTTGATCAACAGCAGACAATAACTAAACTACAAAAAAATAGGGACTTAACAATTAAATGGCAGATAAAGGTGGCAATGTAGTGGTGATAGATACTCAAGGATATCGGGCGATGTGTCTGGATATCCTGTCCAATAACGACTGGTATGCTCATATCCCAGAAGAGAGAATCCATGATTTCAATAATGATTTTGATACATTTATTAGCAATGCATATGCGAATAAACTCATTGATAATGATATTTTTGAGGCCCTAAAAGTCCCCTACCCTAGAATTTAATCGGTCAATTTTCTGCCAAAAACACATACAATTTTTATGAAACTGCCAAGGCACCAGATTATTTCAGGGATTGGTGATAAAACTGAGAAAGGGAGTCATCTGGTGATTGCATTCTTGTGACCCCATGTGTTGGAACTTCCGTTATATATATACAGGATACCATGGACAAAATATTGTGTTACTCAAGTGTAGGAAGTATTTGCCCAGACACTTTATAAATTGTAATACTGCTGGAGTAATGTACAGTATATTTCTATGGCCTTGTGGGGCGTTCTATGTGGCCAAAATACTCAGGCCTTGGTGGAAGAAATTGTATAACTACACCTTGGCAATTAACAGCGGTGACATCTATAGCTTATTTGCTAGACAGATCACGGTGGACCATAGATATCGGGTTTCCTCATTTAAGTTTTTGTTTCTTGATCGTATCCATCAGAACCCACAGGGAGGAGACTGGAACAAGAGCCTTCTTTAGCATAAAGCAAAATGGATTCATTTTATAAAAGCCACATCCCCTCCAGGGTTAAATGAAGCTATTGAATTTGCTCCATTTTTGGATAGCTTTGTCTCTAGTGATAGGGATTAGGACTAGTGTTGAGCAAACCCGAACTGTAAATTTTGGGTCCGTACCGAACTTTAGCTTTTTCCCGAACCCGGACTTTGCGCAAAAGTCCGGGTTCGGGTTCGAGTTCGGCAATCTAATTACGCATTTAGAAATGCTTCAGGGGCCAGCCAATCACCTTTTGATTAGCTGGTGTGCCCTTAGAGGCCATCATAGCCATGCCTACTAATGGCATGGCTGTGATTGGTCAGTGCAACATGTGACCCAGCTTCTATATAAGCTAGAGGCACACAGCACACACGTCACTCTGCTTCAGAATAGATAGGGAGAGGATCTTGTCTGCTGCTGCTGCTTTTAGGGAGAGATAGAAAAATACATGAGTTAGTCCTGATTCTGGAATCTGAGGGAAAAGATAGAGAGACAGTGTAGTCTAGGGCCAGGTTCCTGTTTTTTGCTTATAGGGAGAGAGAATATTATATAGGAATAGGAGTCCAGATTCAGAGATATAACTCAGCGATCTGCATAGGTTTACCTGTTTGTGTTGCATTGCAGTCTTTTTACACTGCTATGAGCCCAGTGTCAGAGAAAATCTACCTTTTATCTGCAAGCTCAGTGCACCAGCACTGCATATATTACGTTGAGAGATACACCGTTTCCATACTGTGGGTGTATTCTGCTCTTGGAAAAAGATCCATTTAGGACAAAAAAAAAAAAGGCACTTTATTGTGCTCTTTTCCAAAAGACCCATTGGGCAAAAAAAAATAAAAAATTCCATTTTATTTTGCTCGTGCAAAAAAAGACCCGTTTAGGGCAAAAATAAAAATAAAAAAAAATTTGCACTTTAGTTTTAATATTTCTTTATTATTTTCAAAGGAAAAGGTAGTCAGGATATACATACTTTACAATGTCAGATGTTCCGACTGAAGCAAGTGATATCAATCTATATAACACTGCTTTAAGCTATATAGAGAAAGTTACACAGTCGAATAGAACCTGACTTAATCCTGTTTAGTATGGTAACATATTAACATATCGACTCAACATTGATAACTCAATGGTAAATCAATAACTCCAGACGGGGGGAGGGGGGGGAGGGAGAAGGAGCACCAGCTAAACAAGCATTATTGTTACCTCACAGGGGTGGGTAGGATGATAGAAGGACTTACACGAATGAGAGAGGATTGCAATACAAATAATACATCAGGAGGTTACAGTACATTTTGGATGTGTGAGCCAGACCTGCCAGTTATATAAAAACTTTTCCATATTTAGTTTTTTTCTAGCAAGTAGACTCTCCATTGCACATTGATGATTTAAATCGGTTATTGCGTTTGCAATGGTTGGTGAGTCAGTGGTTTTCCAGAGTTTCGTGATGTTCAGTTTTGCCGCGAGTAGTAAATGAATTATCACTACCCGTGAATTGGGTGGGAATTTGTCTATTCCAAGGTGTAATAGTGCTAGTGAGGGATTAGGTGGTGTTGCAATCTGTGAAATGGTGGAGATTAAGGCAAAAACTTGTTTCCAGAATGAGCTTAGGGTTTTACAATACCATAGGATATGTGCTATGGTACCAGTGCTTCCACAAGATCGCCAGCAGGTAGGGGGATGGCCAGGGAAGAATTTGCAGAGGTGATAGGGTGTGAGATACCACCTATGAATCGTTTTTTGGTATGATTCCCAATGATTAGAGCAATGGGAGGCCGTAAAGGTGTGCTGAAAGGCACGTGTCCACATGTCGGGGTTAATAGTAATGTTAAGTTCTTCCACCCATTTTGAAAGGGATGGTATTTGGGAATAGGGACGGTCGTCGATGAGCGTAGAATATATCGTAGATATGCCACGTTTCGGGTATGTCGTGTGTGTGTAGAAATTGTGTATAGGTTCGGGGAGTTTGGCTAGAGTAGAGAATTAGTTTTTTTGAAGATAATGAGAGATCCTCATGTATGTGAAAATTTCCGTGTGAGGGAGGTTATATTCAGTTTGGAGATTTGTGAAGGTTTTCAGAGTGTCATTAGTGTTGTAGAGGTCTGAGACGTTAGTTATCGATAGTGTCTGCCACTTCACCAGATTTAAGTCAGGTATGTGTATCATCAGAGTACTAAGGGGGATTTGTAGTCTGTGGGACGGAAGGTTAGATATCGTTTGGGCAAGTTTCTTCCAAGCTAACAGTGATGCCGTAATCAACGGGAGATTGATCAGTCTATTGGAGGGAGAGTTCATCGATGTGGCAAGGAGTAAATCTCATAATGTATGTGGTTTAAAGACTGAAGATTCTATGATAGACCAGGCCTTATCGGGTGTTGGGTGCCACCAGTAATATAGCTGGTCGAGTATTGCCGCATAGTAGTAGCTTTGAATGTGGGGGAGACTCACCCCTCCTCTCTTATGGTGTCTTGTTAAAATGTATTGAGCGCATTTGGGTGGTTTATTTTCCCATATAAATCTAGAAAGTTGCTTCTGTATGGAGGTGAAAAAGGAATTCGGTATAGGTAGAATTACCGTGCGAAATAGGTATAGTAGTTTAGGGAGGATTAGCATCTTAAAGGAGGCAATACGCCCTAGTTTAGAGAGACCTGTAGAGCGCAGTTGACATAATAGTTGGGGAAGTAGTTTTTGGAAAGTGCGGTAGTTGAGGTCATAAAGTTGAGACAGCGAGGGGGCTAGTTTTATTCCTAGATAAGGAATAGACTGTGTCGTCCAGGAATAAGGGAGAGTGCCCTTTAGGTGGGACTGTTGGTCGTGTGTCAAGTTAAGCGGAAGGATTAGGGATTTAGAGGAGTTAATTTTGTAGAGGGAGGCCATACTAAATTGAGTTAAGATTTCCTGAATTGCAGGCATGGAATGTGTTGGTTTTGTGACTAGAAGTATGACATCATCAGCATAAAGGCTTATTTTATGCTCCATGTCATTGTGTTCGATGCCGGAGATACGTTTGTCACCTCTGATCTTTGCTGCCAGTGGTTCCATTATTAGAGCAAAGATGAGAGGGGAGAGCGGGCAGCCTTGGCGGGTGCCGTTGGATATCCTAAAGGGTTTAGAGAGGGATCCGTCAGTTAATACAGATGCAGAGGGTTGTGAATAGAGCGCAAGTATAGCTGATTGAAACCAACCTGTAATTCCAAATTTAGTTAGTACTGCTTTCAGGAATCCCCAGTGAACTCTGTCGAACGCCTTCTCTGCGTCCAAGAATAGTAGCAGAGAAGGCGTTCGCGACTGGGCAACCCGATGTATCAAATCAATAACTCTTCTAGTAGCGTCTGGGGCTTGTCTGTTTGGCATAAAGCCGACTTGGTCTGGATGTACTAAGGAGGGGAGACACTTCAACAACCTAGAAGCAATGACTTTAGCGTAAATCTTTATGTCTGTATTGAGGAGCGATATAGGTCTGTAGTTAGTTGTAGAAGTAGGATCTTTCTCAGGTTTAGGGATTGTGGTAATAGTTGACCGTAACATATCAAGCGGTAGAGAACCAGAGGTGGCGGCAGAGTTGAAGAGGTCAGTAAGGTGTGGGGTGACTAGTTTGACAAATGTTTTGTAGTATTCATTAGTGTAGCCATCTTCCCCAGGGGATTTGTGGAGAGGAAGCGAGTTGATGGCTTTTAGGATTTCGTCTTCCGAGAACGGTTGGGAAAGGATACTCAGTTGCGAGTGGGTTATATTTGGGAGATCAATATTGGTTAGAAAATTTTGTATGTTTTGATCATTTGGTTGATGAGTAGCTGTGTCATTCGAGAGGTTATAAAGAGAGGAGTAATAGTCGCTAAATGCATCGGCTATATCCTGCGGGTTAGTCAGGAGCCGTTTAGTGGTGGGGTGGTAAAGGGAAGCTATTTTGTTTCTAATGCGTTGAGTCTTAACTTGTCAGGCCAGTAGTGCGCCAGCTTTATTGCCTAAGGCATAGTATTTGGCTTTGGTTAGTGTGAGGTTCTTCTCAAATTTAACGAGTAGAAGTGTGCGAAGTTTGTGTCGTTTTTCTAAGAGTTCAGTTGCTAAATGTGGAGAGGGAGTTATTTTATTCTGTTTTTCTAATAGAGTGATTCGGGAAAGAACCTCTTCAACTTGCTTACACCTCTGTCTCCTAATATTACTATGAAGCTTAATTAGGGTACCACGCATGTAAGCTTTATATGCTGACCATAGTACAAACCTATCAGTGTCCGGTTGATTGTTCATTTGAAAATAGAAATGGTGGTCAGTAGTGAGATCTTGAATAATTTTCGGGTCAGAGAGGAGGGACGAGTCAAGCCTCCAAACCCGGGTTGTCTTTGGTCTACCGTTTCCTACCATAAGGGAAACCGGTGCATGGTCTGTCCATGTGATGGTTCCGATTTCGGATTTCGTCACATCCTGAAGGGTGATTTTGTCAACTAAGAAGAAGTCAATTCGAGAATATGAAAGTTGAGCGGAGGAGAAGTATGAAAAGTCTCGTTCATTACTATGTTGACATCTCCACGGATCAAAGAGATCATTAGTTTGTAGAAAGGGGTTTAAGACATGTCGAGGTCTTTTTGCTGTGGAAGTAGTGTCCAGAGTGGAATCTTCTATTATGTTAAAGTCGCCGCCCATCAGAAGTCTTCCTTTCCGGAGTCGTGCAATTTTCTTGTATAGTAGTTTTAGGAATCGCAGTTGCTGTGTGTTCGGCCCATAAACATTGACCAGGGTGTAGGTGACTTGATTGATGTCGCAAATGAGGATCAGGAAACGTCCGTGGGGGTCCTTGATGGATTGATGAAGTTGAAATTGTAGCGTATTCCGTATGGCAGTGAGGACTCCATTTTTCTTTCTTTGACATGAGGCCGAAAAGACTTGATCATAGTTTTTTAGGGTAAATCTGGGAGTCTTGTTTGAGGCAAAATGAGTCTCTTGCACTAAGAGGATATCAGTTTTTTGGGTGTTGGCTTCTCTGAACAGTGCAGATCTTTTCTGAGGGGAGTTCAGGCCCCTGGCGTTAATAGAAACTATTTTGAAAGCCATTGTATAAGATTAGAGTTAGGGCGGATGGAGTGTAAGCAAAGCTTGGGAATGGTAGACAAGGGGTAATTAATTTTTTTTTTTTTTTTTAAGTCCAGTTGGAAACAATAAGGACGTTGTTTAGACCAAGGAATAGAGTTCCGGATGCAGAATGGTATAGAGGTGGTTGGAGATTAGCTGGTGTCGAGGGTGGGTGGAAGGTATTGGTGTAAAAAGGGAGAGCCCAGCAACTAAGGGCCTGGGCTCAATGTGCAGAAACTACTGCAAACAAAGAGTGGGGGAAAGAGATCTTGTGTCCGCAATGTGGGACAAGGATCTCCCAACAGACAGGCAGGTACTGTAAAAGAAAAAACAAAAGGTGCTGCAGTTTCCCAGCTAATGAAGGCATGTAGAGAAGGATTCAAGATGCGGTGGTCAGGCAAGTGGGGTATTTTCCCCGGTCTCCATAAGGGTAGGAGTGGTGACAGGAGGGCACGGTGTTTCTGCTGGGATGATGCGCCAATTTCTCAGAAGCGTGAGTCCCATAGGGAGGGTGCGCACTGCATGAGTTTTGTTCTGGTACGTAATGAGCAGCTTTGTGGGGAAGCCCCATTTATAGGGGATTTTATGATTATGCAGTGCTTTGGTTATAGTCGCCAGTTGTCTGCGATTTTCCATAGTTGCTTTGGATAAATCAGCATACAGTGCGATGTTGGTAAAAGGGTCAGGGAGCCCCGGTGCTTTTTTGGCTGCATATATGACTCTCTCCTTCACTGTGAAAAAGTGGATTCGGGCCAGAACATCCCTAGGGGTGGAGGGAGGGAGGTGAGACGGCTTGGGGAGTCTGTGTGCCCTGTAAATTTCCAAGTCACGGGATGTCAGATCAGGTACAAGGGCTTGCATCAGGGATTGCAGAAATTGCGTCAGATCCGACGGTTGGATCGACTCAGGGACATTGCGAAATTTAATATTGTTCCTTCTGGAACGGTCCTCTAAATCCGCGAGCTTTAAATTAATTAATTGAAGCTCATCTTCATGATCTGCAAAGCCATCCACTAGCTCATTATGGGCAGTGAGTATATCTCCCATTTTAGATTCCATGTGAGCTATAGCTTGGTCATGCTGAGTCACTGTTATGGATAGAGAGGAGACAGCAGAGGATAAATCTGTATACAATGTTTGCCTCAGTGAGAGAAGCATATTTTTCATTGTAGTTTCTGACAAGGGCTGGTCAGAGGCAGGGAACGCATCTAATACAGATGATTGCTGCGTTGGGGGAAGGGAGAACAGGCATGGTGATTTGACATGCTGCATCTGCTCAGGCTCATCCGTTCTGAGTCTAGACTTGGCAGGGCTGGATGTCGTGGGGGAGTTAGGAGGAGAGCACTCACCCTGGATGTCTGAGTACCGCTGTGTTCCTGGAGACATCGCAGCATTCAGGTTGTGAGGAGAGGAGGAGAGCCGCGCTGTCGAATCCCAGCTTATGCCGGCGCCATCTTGGCTGTGTGCCAGAGCCGCTGAGGGATAGTAATCCGTCAGTCTTCTGGGGAGTGAAGTCGTCTTTCTCCTCTTCAGCATAGCTGCACAATGTGCCTGGATGTTTAGGCAGCTTGTGGGGAGTTTTTATCCTTCTTTGGAGTCACTGTGGGGTCGCTGGAGCTGGTTTGTCTGCAGAGCTGTGGATTCAAGCAGCCATCCACACACGCCGTCAGGACACGCCCCCCAAAAATTTGCACTTTAATGTACGCTTGCAAAAAGAGCCATTTAGGGCCACAACAAATATTTTGCAGTGTGTTATACATATGTGGAGGTGTGTGAAATAAGCAATTTATATATAGTTTTCTTCTACTGTGCTATACTAAAAAAAAAAAACTTTTTTTTTTAATAGCATTTTCTGCAGTTCTGTAGCTGTGCGATTCAGCGGTTACGTACTGTGGGTGTATTGTGGTCTTCCAAAAAACGCCATTTAGGGCCACAAAAAATATTTTGCAGTGTGTTATACATATGTGGAGGTGTGTGAAATAAACAATTTCTAAACAGTTTTCTTCTACTGTGCTATACTAAAAAAAAACATTTTTTTTGAATAGCATTTTCTGCAGTTCTGTAGCTGTGCGATTCAGCAGTTACGTACTGTGGGTGTATTGTGGTCTTCCAAAAAACGCCATTTAGGGCCACAAAAAATATTTTGCAGTGTGTTATACATATGTGGAGGTGTGTGAAATAAACAATTTCTAAACAGTTTTCTTCTACTGTGCTATACTAAAAAAAAAAACATTTTTTTTGAATAGCATTTTCTGCAGTTCTGTAGCTGTGCGATTCAGCAGTTACGTACTGTGGCTGTGTTGTGGTCTTCCAAAAAACGCCATTTAGGGCCACAAAAAATATTTTGCAGTGTGAAATACATATCTGGAGGCATGTGAAATAAACCATTTCTATATATTTGTCTTCTACTGTGCTATGCTAAAAATAGGATTTTTATAACAGCTTACCTGTAAAATCCTTTTCTTAGGAGTACATCACGGGACACAGAGCGACATAGTCATTACTAATGGGTTATATAGATACCGTCAGGTGCTGGCACTGGCAACTTCCAAAACCGGAAGTACCCTCCCCTATATAAGCCCCTCCCATCCGGGAGCACCTCAGTTTTGTAGCAAAGCAATAAGTGTCCCCAAAGAGGGGCGGGAGCTCTGTGTCCCGTGATGTACTCCTAAGAAAAGGATTTTACAGGTAAGCTGTTATAAAAATCCTATTTTCTTTCTCGTACATCACGGGACACAGAGCGACATAGTCATTACTAATGGGATGTCCTAAAGCAATGCCAAATGAGGGGGGGGATACACCATATATAAGCTGAGCGCTATCAGACATGAGGATCTTTTGCGGCCTGCAACACACTGCGCCCAAAGGCGACATCCTCCTGACTTCTAACGTCCACCTGGTAGAACCTAGTAAACGTGTGAACTGAAGACCATGTTGCGGCCTTACAGATTTGAGCCAGGGAGGCCTGGTGATGCACTGCCCATGAAGTTCCAACTGCTCTCGTGGAGTGCGCTCTAACTTTGAACGGAGGCGGTCTCCTTCTCAAGCCATAGGCTTGTATTATGACCTGTCGAATCCACTTGGCTAAAGTAGATTTTGACGCTGCCTGACCCTTTCTGGGGCCTTCCGGCAGAATAAACAAAGTATCCGTTCTGCGAATCTGAGCAGTGGCTTTTAGATAAGCTTTAACTGCTCTTACTACATCCAAAGAATGCAATAACTTTTCCTCTACCGAAGTAGGTTTGGGGAAAAAAGAAGGAAGAACCACATCTTGGTTCAAATGAAACCTCGGTACCACCCTAGGAAGAAAGGCTGGATGAGGACGTAATACTACTCTATCCTTATGGATAACCAGATATGGCTCCTTACAGGACATAGCTGCTAATTCTGACACTCTTTTAGCCGAACAAATGGCTACTAGAAAAATCACTTTCCTGGTGAGAAGCACCAAAGAAATATGCTGTAATGGTTCAACTGGTTGTTTCTGTAGAACCGACAGAACCAAGTTTAGATCCCATGGACATATGGGAATATTAACCGGAGGACTAATACGCATCACTCCTTGTATAAAGGCTTTGACTAGTGAATGCGAAGCCAAGGGCCTTTGAAAAAATATTGACAAGGCCGAAATCTGACCCTTGATAGTACTCAAGGCAAGCTTCCTATCTACAGCCCATTGTAGGAAGTCCAGAATCCTACCTATTACGTACTTATGTGGATGCCATTTCTTGGCCTCACACCACGCGATGTACGCCTTCCAGATTCTATATTAGATCTGCCTGGATACCGGCTTCCTGGCATTGATCATGGTAGATACCACAGGATTAGAGAGCCCTCTCTTTTTTAGAATGTGGGCTTCCATAGCCAGGCCGTCAAACCTAGGGCTGGTAAGGAAGGGTGGTATATCGGTCCTTGCGAAAGCAGGTCCGGACGACGTGGGAGAGTCCAAGGACTCCCCACTGAAATTTTACAATCTCCGCGTACCACGCTCTTCGGGGCCACGCTGGAGCCACCGGAATCACTGGTTTCTTTTCTACCCTGATTCTGCGGAGTAATCGAGGTAACCATTGTGGCGGTGTGAATGCATATATCAGCTTGAACTGATCCCAAGGGAACACTAGGGCATCCGAGCCGCAAGCTAGGGGATCCCTTGTCCGAGAGACAAACCTGTCCCCCTTTGCGTTGAATCTGGATGCTAGAAGATCTACATCCGATGTTCCCCACCGCTGACATATTGTCCAGAAAACCTCGGGGTGAAGGGACCCTTCCTCTGGGCCTAATTGCTGGCGACTTAGAAAGTCCGCCTTCCAATTCTCCACTCCTGGAATGAATACCGCAGATATGGCTGGGACATATTTTTCTGCCCATTTCAGGATGTAATTTACTTCCCTCTGGGCTGCACGACTCCTGGTGCCCCCCTGATGATTGAATTCTGACAGGGGACCCTTGGAGTTTGGATGTCCATGCTACTAGGGCATACCGGGCTGCTCGTATCTCTAAGAGATTGATGGGCAGGGCCTTTTCTGCATCCGACCATCTGCCCTGGAGAGACTATTGCTCCAGTACTGCTCCCCAGCCTATAAGGCTGGCATCTGTAGTGACCACCTTCCAAGAAATCAGACTGAAGGATTTCCCTTTTTCCAGATTCTGGGGAACCAACCACTAACGGAGGCTCTTGCGAACGGAAGGGGACAAGGACATTGTAAGTCTAGGGCCTGAACTTTTTTGTTCCAGGCTGACAGTATGGCCCCCTGCAAATTCCTTGAATGGAATTGACCGTAGGGTACTGCTTCGAATGATGCCACCATTTTTCCCAGCAGCCTTATGCACAGGCGTATGGACGGCTGTCTTTTTTGTACCCACTAAGTGGATCAAATCTTTCAAAGACAACACCTTTCCTCGAGGCAAGAATATTTTTCTCTGGCCTGAATCCAAGTATTCCAGACTTTTGACTGGTTTTTAGGGCTAACTTGTCTCAGTTGATAATCCAACCGTGAGATTCCAGATACTTGATTGTCTTGTGAACGACCACGTCTAGTTTTTTCACTGAGTGGTCTATCAGCAACAAGTCATCTAGATATGCCATTATCATTACACCTTGTGTTCTTAGATTGGCCAATAAAGGGACAGAATTTTTGTAAACACTCGTGGTGCTGTGGCCAAACCGAAGGGTAAGGCTCTGAACTGAAAATGGCGCCCTTCTACTGCAAAGCGTAGAAATTTTTGGTGGACTGGAAAGATGGGAATGTGCAAATAAGCATCTTTGATGTCGATCGCGGCTAACCAATCCTCCCCTTGTAGGGCAGTGGCCACCGATCGGATCGACTCCATCGGAAAGTCCTGATATACAGGAATTTGTATAGCCCTTTTTAGAATTAATATGGGCCTCCCGTCCGCGTTTGCTTCGGGACTGTAAAGAGGTTTGAGTAAAACCCAAACCCTCATTCTTACAGGGGAACCTCCATAATTACTCCTTGGAGCAATAGTTGTTCTAGTGCCAACAAGAGGGACTCTATCTTCCGGGGATCCCCTTGGCACGTTTGACCTCAAAAATGGGAAGAAGGAGAGTCTTTTAACTCCAAACTGTATCCCAAACATACTGCGGAGAGCACCTATCTGTCTTGATCGTGTCCCGCCAGGTCTCTTGCGAACAACTGGAGTCCTCCCCCCACCCGACTGAGTGGGGGCAACCCTTCAATGAATTTAACTTTGGGGGAGGTTTTGTACCTCCCCTGACCCAGGGTTTCTCATTACCCTGCTATTGTCCCTGTTTTTTACCCCCGGGAATTGACCGAGGAGGCCGTCGGAACTGTTACACAGCCGATGCCCCAGGGACTGGAGAAGCAGGCCTCTTAAAGAGGGACCTCTAACTCTGTTTTTAACCGGCAAGAGCGTATTTTTACCGCTGAAAATTTTCTGAATATATTTGTCCAGGTTTTCCCTGAATAAGCGTTCACCATGAAATGGGACGCTAACCAGCCATTCTTTACAGGGAGCTTCAGCAGACCAGTTTTTGAGCCATAGAAGCCTACGCATATGTACTATAGACAGCGTAAGGCGGGAGGCCTGATGGACTGAATCCTTATGGCGTCAACCGCAAAGCCTAAGGCTCTAGGTAGATCAGCTAGGGCAAAGCCTGCTGATCTGTCAAGTCCCTCAAGACCTGTTTCAACTGATCCTTCACTGCTTAGCAGACCCCAATAGCTGCTACTGCTGGTTGTGTCACCAAGCTTGCTGTAGAAAGAAGCAGACTTTCATAAGGACTCCAATCTTTTATCTATTGGGTTCTTGAACATTTGGACATGGCTGCGTCCACTGTAGGGACCTTCCATTTTTTTTTTTTTTGATGAACTTATCCTCCATGGGATAGACCACCGGAAATCTCTTGGGGGAATAAATATTTTCTCAGGACGTTCCCAATCCTGGTAAATAAGCCCTTTCAGTAAAGGGTGAAGTGGAAAAGAACAGACAGTCTGGGGGCTTCTAGCGACCCCAACGAGGATACAGTAGTGGTTGATGGTTCCGCAAGGTGCATTTTTAAATGCTGATCGGACCATGTTAGTCAGAGACTGAACCCATAATCTTTCAGCTTGAGATGCTGAGAAAAGGTTCCCCCACTGTTGACTCCTCTATAACAGAATCAACCTTATCCTGATCCCCTTCAGGCAGGTCGATCCCTGTATGGGACTGTTGCTCTGCTAACAGGCACTTTGAAGGAGGAGATGGAGATCGGCGTGCTTTCCCTGACAGGGAGGCCGCGATCAATGTTGACAATCTCTCTCTAATCCTCCCAGAGCTGAGGAAAAAACCTCCTCTGTTACATACACAGGAGCAGGTGAACTGAGGACAGCCACAGTACCAAGTACCCCTGCGGGGTCTCTACGGTCACTTACCTCTGAACTTCAGGGGAGACTGGTGCAGCAGAAGTATGCCCAAGATCCTCAGAGCCCGATGAGACCCCCTTCGCTTCCTGGAAGATTCAGTTCCGGAGCTTCTGGACGGCATATTCCTAAGCCTAAAGCTGAGGTATTCCAGCCGTAATACACCACTTTTACTGAGAATAGTCTAGCACAATTGCTGCTATATCACAGTTGGTGTCTACTAAAGTGCCTTTCTAGGGGATGCCTGCATCAACCGCCTCTATGTGCCTTTATATTGTTGCTAGCTCTGTCTGTGCACTTCAACAGCCAGCTATAATGTGCTTCAAAACACGCTGGATGCCCGCACATGCGCAGTAGCGCCGCGGCGCACACCTGAGCGTCATCCACCCGCTCCGCCCCTTTTTCCAGATCGCCTCTATGAATAGAGGCGCGTGCACGCGCACGCGCGCGGGCACGTGCGCCTTCGGCGCCTTTTTTGAAAACAACAAGGAGCTAGATGGGAGCCAGGATCCCTTTGTCGCAGGGCCCGGGGATGGATGAGCGCAGCAACAGGGCAGAGGAGACAGCTTCCCAGCAGAGAACATACCAACTGCCTGGATTTGATTCTGGAAGAAAAAAATCCACATTACAAGAAAAAGAACCATAGCGGCCTCTAGTGTCTAACACAGGTACCGCGGTCTTACATTTTTTTTTTTTTTTTTTTCTTGCCTACTATTAAAATTTTTACATTTTCTCAGTAGTAACAGGCATACACAGAATATTAGCGGAAATACCGTTAGGTAACAGACAGAAAGACAAATTAGGCTTGAGGGTCCCCCAATAGAACCAAGTTCCTGGGGGCCCCCACTTACCTGTTCCCCGCCGCAGGACTTTGTTTGGTCCACAAAAGCCCAAACTTCACCTATCACGGCAGGCATTGTAATCAAACCTTCAGGGACCGGGTTCCCAAGGATTCCACTCCCCTGGACCTGTATAGCACCCTGCACAGAAAACATCTTGGTCGTGGGTATGACCAGAGCTCTGGATCCCAGGGTCCAGCTCTCCTAAGAGAAGCATTACAGGCAAAACCTTGCTCTTCTCTGCAAGGCCCGGGTACCGACCGTTTAGCTATGAAGCTTTTTTGGTCGGATCCGGAATAGCTTACTGAGGCCCAAAAGAACCTGTACGCAAGCTCAGTGAAAAACACATGTTTCTTCTTGGCCAACACCTTAGACACTGGCAAAAAACTGAGGTGCTCCCGGATGGGAGGGGCTTATATAGGGGAGGGTACTTCCGGTTTTGGGAGTTGCCAGTGCCAGCACCTGACGGTATCTATATAACCCATTAGTAATGACTATGTCGCTCTGTGTCCCGTGATGTACGAGAAAGAAAAAACAACATTCGAAACATCACCGGCCTTACCCAGCCATTGTTGTATTTTTGAACCAGTGTTGGCTACCTCGTCCTCCTCCACCGCCGCTTACACCTACACAGCCACATCCACCGCCACTTCAACCTCCTACTCCATATGGACCTCGTCCTCCTAGGTCAAGATTATCATTTTTATTTTATTTTTTTGTAGCCCACAGATCCTTTCCCCCTTACCTGCCTTTATGTTGTTGGCTCCTCGCAGGAGGGAGAAAGGCACACTGCACTACCAGCCCGTACCCTCCTATATAAAGAGGTTGAGCGGTGTACTTGATGGGCCGTGTCCACAGCCGGAGTCAAAACTCCTCCAGAGGATGATTCTCACCTCTACTGTAGGTAGAGGCAAGTCCTTTAATTCCCAGTAAAGTCAATGTCCATACCAGCTGAAACTACAACTCTTATTCTCTCATGGCAAAATAAACTCTACACGGATAGAAAAGGTTAGAGCAAAGAAACAGGACAGCTTAAGGTGTGGAGGAGGTCCAGGCACAAACGTAGCACATTCACTTCACTGCTTAGGTTTCTCAAACAGTTTTAGGTGCACGGTCTCTGCCACAGACCTTGAGGTTGGTCTCTGCCACAGACCGGGTGTACAAGGCCCCTGCCACGGACCTGGAGAACTTTGGTCTCTGCCACAGACCAGGGTGTATAAGGCCCCTGCCACGGGCTGGGTGAATAAGGCCTCTGATACACTCAAGATGACCTTGAGCTTCTCCTGCTACGTACCTAGCCCATATCAAGGGGAAGACATCTCTCCAGGGAGTCAACAGACCCTTCCTTCACCATGACTCCCGCATCGGTCCATCAGAATGATCCTCCCTTCCCTGGAACAGGGTCCCCTACACGAGGCGGCACCCTAAGACTCCTCGACCCTTAGCGGACTCCAGACGAAGGCTCTGGACTCCAGGCTTTACTCCCGCCCCTAGGCCTCCATACCCAGGGCAGCAGGAACTCCAGGATAGTACCTCACCCCGGGCTAAAGGTGCCCGAGATGGAACAGGAACACATGCACCCAGGCCGAAGGCACCTGGGCGCAGACCCCACTGGACATCAGCCCCCAGGTCAAAGGTCTGCCCCTTTTATATGCTCTCCCAGCATGCACAGCAGGTTCACCGCCCCGCTGTACTACTGCCAAGAGGGGACACAAAAGGCACAGCACTGTATCACGGTTCAACCCTAGCCTACCATGGCAGCGCCACCTGTAGACCGCAGGGAACTGCACACCAATACTGTCCCCCGAGGACAAAATGGTCCATGAATCCTACAGAATTAGGGTGTTTGAGCCTATTTACCACTCAAACACTTCCCTTAAATTTAGCACCCCACTACATTTTTATTTCAAAGTATTTTATTTTCCCACTAGCTTATCCATTAAATTGAATAATTTATTCCAGAAAGGGCGTATTCTGGGGCATTCCCACCATATGTGTGGCATTGTGCCGTTGAGTTTCTGAGGTTCTTAATGACTTCCCGTACCTCTTCTGCTGAAAAGGGGGCCTCCAGCATATTTTTTTATTTTTTTATTTTTTTTAATGTTATTTTAAGTTATTTCCCTGTCCACATTTGTTTGCAGAGCACTTGCCATGCTCTTAACAACATTTTGCTGCCATTTGCAGCCCTCTAGCCCTTTCCATTACTTTTTTAGAGCCTTTTTAGTCCTCAGAAGTCCGGGTCCCCATTGACTTCAATGGGGTTCGGGTTCGGGTTAAAGTTCGGTCCCGAACCCGAATTTTTTTCCGAAGTTCGGCCGAACCCGTCGAACCCGAACATCCAGGTGTCCGCTCAACTCTAATTAGGACTGATTAGAGTTGTAATGCATATTTTTATTACTTATAGTCTTCCTCTCCGTTATGTTTGTGTAATTGTGAATTATGAACCCTGTTTCTTGGCTCCATTGGGCTTATTTTGAAACTTTACATGATGATGGCAACTTGTATTTTGAAGCTATATATCTCAGACTCATACCAAGTTTTTTTTTTTTATTACTGTATTTTCTTGTATTGAGATTTTAAATTGTGTATGTTTTTTTCTCCACTGTATGGTGCTATTGTACCTCCCTTGGTTGGTGCAATCTTGTCCACTGCCTCTGTGGATGGTTCCTTTATTCTTCTTTGCATTTTACTGGGTCCAGGCTGGTTCGTATATTGGGCATTTGTATTGGCCATTGTCTATAATGTACGTGTAGCGGGGTATCGTTTTACCCGCAGGACTACGTTTCCCAGCACGCTTTGCGGCACCCAGGGTGCCATTCCCCGCGCAAGGACTGCTGGGGTGGACTTTAAAAGGGGAGAGGCGGGGCTCGCTCACTCTCTCTGAACGCCGCCCTCCTTGCAAGAGGATCTCCTGCACTCACCTGCTGCGCGCGCTAGGCCTGAAGCCTGGGCCTCGTGCTTTTGTTCCAGAGAGCCTTCCGTTCTGCTTGGGAGTCTGGGAGGCATCTGATCCACCTGAGGTGCCATCATCTTCTGAAGGACCGAGGACTCGATGTATCGTGGGCACTGTGTTGCCACTCACAGTAGCGGAGGAACCGGACAGGAGTCGGTCCGGTCTGGGTGAGAGAGCGCCAGCTCAGAACCATATCAATAACTTTGTGCCTATTAACTTTGCCCAGACCCATTACTGAACACAGTTATACTTTGGAGAGACTGTTAGTGCTGAACTGAGTTTGCCAGTCTCTCCAACTTTGCCTGGTTGGCGAATATCTGTTACATCTTTTACTGGATTACAAATTGGTTTCTACATGTGCACCACCGACATTTGCTAGCGAAGATTCTCCAGCAAATTATACTCTGAGAAATAGTCAGGCCTGACTGGGTGGTTTAGGACATTGCTGGGCGCCATTTTTATGCTCACGAGGGAGGATTGCAGCAGTGGGGTTGAGGTGTTTTGCATTATTGACTGTCATACCCTTTTAATGTGCACACTTATATGGC
Organism: Rana muscosa; assembly: GCA_029206835.1. Classification (NCBI taxonomy): domain Eukaryota; kingdom Metazoa; phylum Chordata; class Amphibia; order Anura; family Ranidae; genus Rana; species Rana muscosa. The sequence continues at coordinate 358,497,716 of CM055118.1, read as the reverse complement.
AGGGATCTGCATGGAATATTTTGTACAAATTACTCTGTTATCTTTCTACTTTCAGTAAGGAGTTTTAGTTAAGTAATTTGGTGGTGAGTGTCAATTACTGTGCTGGTATATGCAAGGGGTTGTACTGTATAATAGTGAATAGAGATAATACAATTATACCATCCTCCCTTTTCCTAACTGTGTCAAAGAGAAGTCAGAGCCGATTGCCAGGGGTTGGTAGCAGTGCGTTACAGGGCCCAAATAAACAAGCAGCCCTCTTAAGCTGAGGGTATCACTACACGTGGGGGCTCGGTCCGGGACCCGTGTATATTGCACGCTGCAATCAAGGCGGCCTGAAATACCAGCATGGACTCGCAGGCAGCAATAAAGGGATTTTTATAACAGCTTACCTGTAAAATCCTTTTCTTGGAGTACATCACGGGACACAGAGCGACTTAGTCATTACTAATGGGTTATATAGTTTACCTTCAGGTGTTGGCACTGGCCAATTCCAAACCGGAAGTACCCTCCCCTATATAAGCCCCTCCCACCCGGGAGCACCTCAGTTTTGTAGCCAAGCAATAAGTGTCCCAAAAAGAGGGGTGGGAGCTCTGTGTCCCGTGATGTACTCCAAGAAAAGGATTTTACAGGTAAGCTGTTATAAAAATCCCTTTTTCTTTTTCGTACATCACGGGACACAGAGCGACTTAGTCATTACTAATGGGACGTCCCAAAGCAATGCCAAATGAGGGGGGGGTACATAAGCTGGGCGCCATCAGGCATGAGGATCTTTTGCGGCCTGCAACACACTGCGCCCAAAGGCGACATCCTCCTGACTTCTAACGTCTACCTGATAGAATCTAGTAAACGTGTGTACCGAAGACCATGTTGCGGCCTTACATACTTGAGCCAGGGAGGCCTGGTGATGCACTGCCCATGAAGTTCCAACCGCTCTTGTGGAGTGCGCCCTAACTTTGAACGGAGGCGGTCTCTTTCTCAAGCCATAGGCTTGTATTATGACCTGTCGAATCCACTTGGCTAAAGTAGATTTTGATGCTGCCTGACCCCTTCTGGGGCCTTCCGGCAGAACAAACAAAGAATCCGTTCTGCGAATCTGAGCAGTGGCTTTTAGATCAGCTTTAACTGCTCTTACCACATCCAAAGAATGTAATAACTTTTCCCCTACCGAGCTAGGTTTGGGGAAAAAAGAAGGAAGAACCACATCTTGGTTCAAATGAAACCTCGATACCACCTTAGGAAGAAAGGCTGGATGAGGACGTAATACTACTCTGTCCTTATGGACAACCAGATATGGCTCCTTACAGGACATAGCTGCTAATTCCGACACTCTTTTAGCCGAACAAATGGCTACTAAGAAAACCAATTTCCTGGTGAGAAGAACCAAGGAAATGTGTTGTAATGGTTCAAACGGTTGTTTCTGTAGAACCGACAGAACCAGGTTTAAGTCCCAAGGACATATGGGAATACTAACCGGAGGGCTAATACGCATCACTCCTTGTATAAAGGCTTTGACTAGTGAATGCGAAGCCAAGGGCCTTTGAAAAAATATTGACAAGGCCGAAATCTGACCCTTGATAGTACTCAAGGCCAGCTTCCTATCTACAGCCCACTGTAGGAAGTCCAGAATCCTCCCTATCATGTACTTACGTGGATGCCATTTCTTGGTCTCACACCACGTAATGTACGCTTTCCAGATCCTATAATAGATCTGCCTGGATACCGGTTTCCTGGCATTGATCATGGTAGATACCACAGAATTAGAGAGCCCTCTCTTTTTCAGAATGTGGGCTTCAATAGCCAGGCCGTCAAACCTAGGGCTGGTAAGGAAGGGTGGTATATCGGTCCTTGCGACAGCAGGTCCGGACGAAGTGGGAGGGTCCAAGGACTCCTCACTGACATTTTTACAATCTCCGCGTACCATGCCCTTCGGGGCCACGCTGGAGCCACCAGAATCACTGGTTTCTTTTCTACCCTGATTCTGCGGAGTAATCGTGGTAACAATTGTGGCGGTGGGAATGCATATATCAGCTTGAACCGATCCCAAGGGAACACTAGGGCATCCGAGCCGCAAGCTAGGGGATCCCTTGTGCGAGACACAAACCTGTCCACCTTTGCGTTGAATCTGGATGCTAGCAGATCTACATCCGGTGTTCCCCACCGCTGGCATATTGCCTGGAAAACCTCGGGGTGAAGAGACCATTCCCCCGGGCATAATTGTTGGCGACTTAGAAAGTCCGCTCTCCAATTTTCCACTCCTGGGATGAAAACCGCGGATATGGCTGGGACATATCTTTCTGCCCACTCCAGGATGCAATTTGCTTCCTTCTGGGCTGCACGACTTTTGGTGCCACCCTGATGATTGATATATGCCACTGCCGTGGCATTGTCTGATTGAATTCTGACAGGGGACCCCTGGAGTTTGGATGTCCATGCTACTAGGGCATACCGGGCTGCTCGTATCTCTAAGAGATTGATGGGCAGGGCCTTTTCTGCTTCTGACCACCTGCCCTGGAGAGACCATTGCTCCAGCACTGCCCCCCCAGCCGATGAGGCTGCATCTGTAGTGACCACCTTCCAAGAAACCGGACTGAAGGGTTTCCCTCTTTCCAGATTCTGGGGCACCAACCACCAATGGAGGCTCTTGCGAACGGAAGGGGACAGGGACATTGGTAAGTCTAAAGCCTGAACTTTTTTGTTCCAGGCTGACAGAATGGCCCTTTGCAAATTCCTTGAATGGAATTGACCGTAGGGTACCGCTTCGAATGAAGCCACCATCTTTCCCAGCAGCCTCATGCAGAGACGTATGGATGGTTTTCTTTTTGTACCCACTAAGTGGGTCAAATTTCTTAAAGACGACACCTTCTCTGGAGGTAAGAAAATCTTTCTCTGATTTGAATCCAGCCTTAGCCCTAAGTATTCCAGACTTTTGACTGGTCTTAGAGCTGACTTGTCCCGGTTGATAATCCAACCGTGATATTCCAGATACTCGATTGTCTTGTGAATAGCTACTTCCAGCTTTTCCACTGAGTGGTCTATTAGTAGCAGGTCGTCTAGATATGCCATTATCGTTACACCCTGTGTTCTTAGATTGGCCAATAATGGGGCCAGAATTTTTGTGAACACTCGTGGTGCTGTGGCCAGACCGAAAGGTAAGGCTCTGAACTGAAAATGGCGCCCTTCTACTGCAAAGCGTAGAAATTTCTGATGGGCCGGAAAGATGGGAATATGCAGATAAGCATCCCTTATGTCGATCGAGGCTAGCCATTCCTGCCCTTGTAGGGCGGTGGCCACTGATCGGATCGACTCTATCCGAAAGGTCCTGATATTTAGGAACTTGTTTAGCCCTTTTAGATTTAATATGGGCCTCACGTCCCCATTTGGTTTGGGGACTGTGAAAAGGTTCGAGTAAAACCCGAATCCGCCTTCTTCCAGGGGAACCTTCATGATTACCCCTTGGAGCAATAGTTGTTCTAGTGCCAGAAGGAGGGATCCTCTCTTTTGGGGATCTCTTGGCACGTTTGACCTCATAAATTGGGCAGGAGGAGTGCCTTTTAACTCCAGCTTGTATCCCAGACTTACTGCGGAGAGCACCCATCTGTCTCTGATGGTGTCCCGCCAGGTCTCTGTGAACAACTGAAGTCTTCCCCCCACCCGATTGAGCGGGGGCAATACTTCATGCCTTAGGGGGAGGTTTTGTACCTCTCTTGATCCAGGGCTTCTTGTTACCCTGTGATTGTCCCTGATTTCTGCCCCCTGAATTTGACCGCGGAGGCCGTCGGAACTGCTTCACAGCCGATGTGCCCGGGACTGGAGAGGTAGGCCTCTTAAAAGAAGGACTTCTACCCTTGTTCTTAACCGGTAAGAGTGAACTTTTACCGGCAGAAATTTTCTGGATATATTTGTCCAGATCTTCTCCAAATAAGCGTTCTCCATGAAATGGGAAGCTAACCAGCAGTTTTTTACAGGGAGCTTCAGCAGACCAGTTTTTGAGCCACAGAAGCCTACGCATATGTACTATAGACAGCGTAAAGCGGGAGGCCTGTTGGATTGTATCCTTTATGGCGTCCACCGCAAAACACAAGGCTCTAGGCAGGTCAGCTAGGGCATGAGCCTGCTGATCTGGTAAGTCCCTTAAGACTTGTTTCAACTGATCTTTCACTGCTTGGCAGACTCCAATCGCTGCTACCGCAGGTTGTGTCACCATACTTGCTGTAGAGAAAGCAGATTTTAGTAAAGACTCCAATTTTTTATCTATTGGGTCTTTGAACATTGGAACATTATCTACTGGACATGTCAGTGATTTGTTAACAGAAGAGATGGCTGCGTCCACTATAGGGACCCTCCATTTTCTTATGAACTTATCCTCCATGGGATAGATCACCGGAAATCTCTTGGGGGGAGCAAATATTTTATCAGGATGCTCCCAATCCTGGTAAATAAGCCCTTCTAATAAAGGGTGGATTGGGAAGGAACAGACCGCCTGGGGAGCTTTTAGCGACCCCAGCGAGGAAACCGTAGTGGATGGTGGTTCCGCCAGAGGCATTTTAAATGCTGATCGGACCATGTTAGTCAGAGACTGAACCCATAATCTTTCAGCCTGAGAAGCTGAGAAAGGTTCTTCCACTGTTGATTCCTCTATAAGTGAATCAACCTCATCCTGATCCCCTTCAGGTAGGTCGATCTCTGTGTGGGGCTGTTCCTCCACTAACAGGCACTCTGAAGGAGGAGACGGAGATCGGACGCGCTTTTCCTGTGACAGGGAAGCAGCGATCAATGCTGTTAATCTCTCTTCCAATCCTCCCAGAGTTGAGGATAAAACCTCCTCTGTTATATATACAGGAGCTGGTGGACTGGGGACAGCCGCAGCACCAGGCATTCCTGCGGGGTTTCTACGGCTACTGACCTCTGCATTCTCAGGGGAGATTGGTGCAGTGCAAGCATGCCCAATATCCTCAGAGCCCGATGGAGACCCCTTTGGCTTCCTGGAAGATCTATTTCCGGAGCGTCTGGACGACATATCCCTTAAGCACAAAGCTGAGGTATTCCCGTCGTCATACACCAATTTTTGCTGGTAATAGTCTAACACAGGTGCTGCTATATACCAGCTGGTGTCCACTAAAGTGCCTTTCTATGGGGATGCCTGCATCAACCGCCTCTGTGTGCCAGTTTGTTGCTAGCTCTGTTTGCATGCAGCTGACACTTGTACTGTGTCTTTTAACCATGCTGGGACGCCCGCACATGCGCAGAAGCGCCGCGGCGCGCATCGAGCGTCATCCACCCGCCCCGCCCCTTTTTTTTCATAGGAGGCGCGTGCACGCGCCCGCGCGCGCGCCCGTGCGCCAATGGCGCCCTTTTCGAAAACCAACAGAGGACTAGGAGCCAGGGCCCTTTTTGCCGGAGGGCCTGTGCGGTGGATGAACGCAGCAACAGGGCAGAGGAAGTGGATTCCCTCAGAGAAACTTACCAGCTGCCTGGATCTTTTGAGTTGAGAAAACCAAAGATCCACATTTACAAGAAAAATGGACTACAGCGGCCTCTAGTGGTTTAACACAGGTACCGCGGTCCCTGTTTTTTTTTTTTTTTTTTTTCTTGACTACTATTAAAATTTTACATTTTCAGTAGTTACAGGCATACACAGATATTAGCGGGAATACCGTTAGGTAACAGACAGAAAGACAAATTAGGCTTGGGGGTCCCCCAATAGAACCAAGTTCCTGAGGGCCCCCACTTACCTGATCCCCGCCGCAGGACTTTGTTTGGTCCACAAAAGTCCAAACTTCACCTATCACGGCAGGCATTGTAATTAAACCTTCAGGGACCGGGTTCCCAAGGATTCCACTCCCCTGGACCTGTATAGCACCCTGCACAGACAGCGTCTTGGTCGTGGGTATGACCAGAGCTCTGGATCCCAGGGTCCAGCCCTCCTAAGAGAAGCATTACAGGCAAAACCTTGCTCTTCTGCTGCAAGGCCCGGGTACCGACCGTTTAGCTATGAAGCTTTTTTGGTGGGATCCGGAACAGCTTACTAAGGCCCAAAAGAACCTGTACGCAAGCCCAGTGAAAACACATGTTACTCTTTGGCCAACACCTTAGACACTGGCAAAAAACTGAGGTGCTCCCGGGTGGGAGGGGCTTATATAGGGGAGGGTACTTCCGGTTTGGAATTGGCCAGTGCCAACACCTGAAGGTAAACTATATAACCCATTAGTAATGACTAAGTCGCTCTGTGTCCCGTGATGTACGAAAAAGAAAGAATGGTGCGCAGAGGAGGGCGTGGATCCACTCTGGGCGGTAGTTGTTGAACTCCCGGGAGAAATCCGGGAGAAAGAAGAGATAAAACAACTAATAATGTCAATCTCCCCAAAATGGAAAGCATGGCCAGTAGATGTGAAGACAAATGCCACGGGGACATATACACTAATAGAGTGGACAAGAGGAGTCCCAGAGGAGTTCAAAGGGCAAAGTATAAAAGACTTAGATGAGAGAACATATCGCTTAATGCATACTGGGGCTGTGAAGAAAGAGTCCCCATGGACCTCCCCACAGTTATCTTTATCACTCCTCTCCAAAATGGGAGGCAGTAGCGAAACGAAAGCACCAAAGTCACCCCTGAACGCCATAGGTCCCGAACTGTTGACTGCTTTGGGGGACTTTGTCGTTAAATGCCAAAATAATAACACGGTGCATGTGGAAGCTGGGTACCGGAAACTTCGGGTGTTTTCAGGAACACAACCTGGGCCACCCGGGGAGGAAGATTTCGATACTTGGATCGAGCAGGCAATGCAGGCAGAAGAAGGTTGGGAAGTTCCAGAAGCGCAGAAGAAGCAGCGCATCAGTGAGAGCTTGAAAGGCCCTGCTGCTGAGGCGGTGAAAAACCTTAGGTGCAGCAATACTGTGTGTACAGCAATGGATTACTTGTCTATGTTGCAGGAAGAGTTTGGCCAGCTGGAGAAGCTGTCAGACTTGGTGTATAAATTTGAACATACTTTCCAACAGCCAAAGAAGAAGTTGTTCGAGTATGTCCAGAGACTAAATAGAATGCTGTGCCAGATTGTACTGAGAAAAGGGAAGCAACCACAGGTCATAGATGCTGCCAGGATGTAACAGAAAAAAGCAAGGGAAGAGGCGCCTCTAAGTGTAGACGTTTTAAAACAATTTAATATAAATTGAAAGTACAGGCAACTCACATTTTACAATGTATCAAGCTTGATAAAGGAGTGCGACTGCCACGCTACACGCAGCACGCCAGCTCGGGAAACGCGTCGCATACCAGTGACGTCATCGCTCCCTGCCTGCCAGGAAATACCATCTAGGCCGTGCTCTGTCATCTCCTCACCGCCGCCGTCTTCTACCATCTTCCATGCGGAACCTGATGACATCAAAACAGCACAGCGCCACAGCAGGACACAGCACAGAATGACTGACCTGATGATCACTTCCCCTTTTCATGGAATTCATACAATGCCTGCTTTTACATTGTAAAATGTGAGTTGCCTGTACTTTCAATTTATATTAAATTGTTTTAAAACGTCTACACTTAGAGGCGCCTCTTCCCTTGCTTTTTTCTCTACAGTACTGGAACAACGGTTTCTGTTTCTCCATTGATGGCAGCCCTAAGACTGTAAATGTGACTTTCCCCCCCCCCCTCAATAATTTTTACTGCATACCCCCCTTCCTCTCCCCACCCCTGATCATTATTATCTTATTCATAGACACCATCATTTGTACATTGTATTGTACATTACCAATCATACACTTACTGGATACCAGTGATTTGGTTTTTGCGCATTTTTCACTTGTGTACAGGATGTAACAGATCCTAAGGGGAGCCTTACGGTCGGACCCAGTCTGGCTCCACCTGAAGACCTCTGACGGAGTCATGGCCCTGAACTACACAGACCTTGTGCGGATTATAAGGGACGAGGAGGCCCTGATGAATGATCAAGAGGGGTTTGAGAGAGCCACCCCGCCTGTTTCGGTAGGAGTCAGAACGACAGTAGTCACAGAACGTGACCCAGAAGTAGAAACCTTGAAGTCTCAAATGGCCCAAGTACTGGACTTATTGACCTCTTTATTGACCAAGAACCCTGGAGTCAAGGAGAAAGAAGAGATCCGGAAGGAACCGGAACGGAATGTCCCTATTCCAGCATCCCCAAAGATCAGGAAGGAAATCATCTGCTTCAATTGTGGAGGAATTGGTCAACCTGAAAGAGTGTGTACCAGCCCAAGGAAGAACCAAGGCACTCAATACCAGCCGGCGGAAAACTTCAGAGGGCCCCAGTGAAGGAGTCAGCCGGGCGCCCGCTACCTACAGAAAGCTCCAAGAAAATCCAGAGACAAGCAGAGGAAAAAAAGAAGGGCAACAATGCCCCTCCTAAAAACTCCCATACTGTCTGTCGGGAGTTGCAATTTGACAACCAGAAAAAGATCAATGCATACCAGGTTCAAAAAGGGTTTAGGTCTAGAGAGAAATGGAAAAAGAAAAAAAAAACATTGGAAAAATCAGGGAGTCCCAGTCCAAGTTCCCGGATAAATTAGTTGGGCCCTCCCCTCTAGTCTCTGTTCAAGTGGAGGGAGTCTACGTAAAGGCACTCTTAGACACAGGAGCCCAAGTGACTCTCTTATACAGAGACTTTTATCAGAAGCATTTAAGTCACGTACATTTGCAGAAGCTGGAAGACCTGAAGATAGGGGGAATTGGCACTCGCAGTTTCCCCTACAATGGCTATGTTTCGATCAGGTTGGCCTTTGACCCCTCGGTGACTGGGAAGGCCGAAGCTTTTGACACTTTGGCGGTGGTGTGCCCTCGCCCACCAGGAGCCAATACGATGTCCATTTTGATAGAGTCCAACACTGATTTGATCCGGAGACTGCTGACCCCGTTGGGGCAAGAATGGAGTTCTCCCAGACAGAAGATTCACCCCATGCTGCAACAGGTCTACCAGAAGATGATCCTGGAGCAACAGGCCCCGGAAGAGGGGGTGGGAAGAGTCTGGAGACTGTCTAGAAGAGAGAAGATACTACAGCCTGGTAAGGTGATCTGTCTTCAGGCTACAGTAAAACTCTCCTGGGAGCAGCCAGGTCCCTTTGTGGTTGTGGAACCAGACCCCTTCAACACCAGCCAAGGATTGGAAGTACTCCCTGAAGTGGTCCCATTGAGGGCACTGAAGAAAGCCAAGGGACAGATTCCAGTGAGTGTTAGAAATGTCACAAATTCTCCTGTAAAGATCCCAGCCCGGGTGCTCCTGGGCAAGGTGAACCCTGCTACCCCAGTGACCCTGTCTGAATTGAAGTTAAAAGAAGGAGAAGCCACCTTGGAAGAGCTCTGCCTTGAAGATACCGCCTTACCACAGAAATGGAAGGAGAGAGCCAAGGCTCAGCTGACTCGGTGGGGGAGAATATTCTCTGAAGATGAGTTTGATGTAGGGTGTGCGAGAAGTGCCACCCTTAAAATCCGTCTCCAAGAAGACAAGCCCTTTCAGGAGAGGGTCCCAAGAGTTCCCCTGGCTGATCTGGAAGATTTGCGGGAACAGTTGGCAGAGCTGAAGAGGACAGGGGGTCATTAAAGAGTCCAGAAGTCCATATGCCTCCCCCATTGGGGTAGTAAGGAAGAAAAACGGGTCGCTGAGACTCTGCATAGACTATAGGACTCTTAACCGGAGGACCATTCCTGACCAGTATACTACCCCCAGGATAGAAGATGCTCTGCAGAGTCTGTCTGGGGCCAAGTGGTTCAGCGTCATGGACCTGAATGGTGGGTATTATCAAATCCCCATGCACCCTGAAGATAAGGAGACGCCGGCCTTCATTACCCCAGTGGGATTCTCTGAATTTAATAGAATGCCCCAAGGCCTGTCAGGAGCCCCTGCTACCTTCCAGAGGTTGATGGAGAAGACCGTTGGGGACATGAATCTGATCGAAGTCCTGGTGTACCTAGACGACATCATTGTCTTTGGGAAGACTCTGGAAGAGCATGAAGAAAGGTTAGAGAAGGTCCTGAAATGACTCAGTGAGGAGGGACTGAAACTTTCCAGAGAAAAATGCCAGTTTTATCAATCCTCAGTCCACTATTTGGGGCACATAGTGTCTGAAGAAGGAGTGTCTACAGACCCTGACAAACTGGAAGCAGTTACCACCTGGCCCCGACCAACTACAGTGACTGAGCTAAGGTCCTTCTTAGGCTTCTGTTCCTACTACCGTAGATTTGTGGAAGGATTTGCAAAAATTGCCAGACCCCTAAATGAGTTACTGAAGACGGAAGGAGAGGAGGATGATACTGGTCCCAGGAAGCCTGGAGAGTCTGTGGAAGACCAGTGGACAGGGAAGTGTGAGGAGGCCTTCCAGATGTTAAAGAAGAGTCTTACCACTGCACCAGTCCTGGCCTATGCTGATCCAAAGAAGCCTTATAAACTGCATGTAGATGCCAGCCATGACGGCCTAGGAGGGGTGCTATACCAAGAGTATGAAGGGCAGTTGCGCCCAGTTGCCTACGTTAGCAGAAGTTTGGCACCCGCTGAAAAGAACTACTCCACCCACAAGTTGGAGTTCCTGGCCCTTAAATGGGCAGTCGTGGATAAACTCAGAGATTGCCTGTACGGAGCTGACTTCACAGTAAAGACTGACAATAATCCACTCACCTATCTCTTCACCACGGCTAAGCTGGATGCCACTGGTCAACGTTGGTTGGCCGCCCTAGCCGGGTTCAACTTCAGCCTGAAGTATAGGCCCGGAGCTGGAAACCGTGATGCGGATGCACTGTCCAGAAGAGGCCATGCATCTCCCCACCATCCAGCAGATTGGACCCAGGTAACCCCAGATGGTGTACGGGCCCTGTGTCAAGGAGTACAGCTTCAAGCAAGTGGTGGGTCGAGGGCTGAAGAGATCGGCGTTTATACCGTGGGAGTGCCTAAGTGTTACTGCAATGTGACCCAAGTCGGAGAGGATGACCTACCCAAATTGTCCAAGAAGGACTTAAGGAGAGACCAGCTGGAAGATCCTTGGGGAAGATTAGCACTAGAGACATTGGAAGGCCAGGATCCAGACAGACTTTTGAAGGACCCCTCAAGGGTGGCCCGGTTGGTCCACAAGGAATGGGACAGGTTGCAGGTGCATCAAGGGGTGGTCTACCGAAGGGGCCCCTCTGATGACCTGGAAGATAAGTGGCAGTTATTTCTGCCGGAGAAGTACAGAAGAACCGTTTTGACTGCCTTACATGATGATCATGGCCACTTGGGGGCTGAACGAACATTCCAACTTGTAAGGGATAGGTTCTATTGGCCTTGTATGCGGGCTGAAGTGGAAGAATACTGCCACTCCTGTGCACGCTGTATCCAGAGGAAGACATTGCCACATCAAGCTGCCCCAATGGGCCATCTGCAGAGTCAAGGACCCTTGGACTTGGTGTGCATTGACTTTCTCTGTCTCGAACCTGACTTAAGTGGACAAGGAAATGTTCTGGTAATAACCGACCATTTCACCCGTTATGCCCAAGCTTTTCCAGCCAAAGACCAGAAGGCCTCCACTGTAGCTAAAATCTTAGTAGAGAAGTACTTTGTGCACTATGGACTGCCACAATGCTTGCACTCTGACTAAGGGAGAGACTTTGAGAGTCTATTGATCAAGAAACTGTTGGATTCTTTGGGTATCAAAAAGACCCGCACCACCCCTTATCACCCTCAGGGTGACGCTTAGCCAGAGAGGTTCAACAGGACTCTTTTAAATATGTTGGGGACTCTAAGTAGTGATCAGAAGCAGCACTGGAGCAAGCATATAGCGGCCATCGTGCACGCCTACAACAGTACCACTAGCGATGCCACAGGGTACTCTCCATATCGCCTTATGTTTGGCAGGGAAGCAAGACTGCCTGTGGATCTGGCATTCGGCATATCCACAGATCGCACTTCAGCCACCTCACACAAGGTTATGTTGACAGACTGAGGAAGAGTTTGAAGTTGGCTTTTGAACAGGCTCAAGTTGCCTCAGAACAAAGAGGAGCCCGGAACAAGAGGAACTTCGACCTCAAGGTTCGAATCCAGGACCTCCAGCCAGGAGACCGAGTGCTGCTGCGCAACCTAGGAGTTCCAGGGAAGCATAAGTTAGCAGACAGATGGAGACCTGAACCATATGTGATCTGTAAGAAGTTACCAGATCTGCCGGTGTATCAGCTAAAACCAGAAGGGAAGATAGGGCCACTGAAGACATGGCACAGAAACCATTTACTCCCACTTTCAGAAGCGGTTCAGATACCACCTGTGGAAGATTCCCCTGGGCCGTCCTCAATCTTGGAGACACCTAGGCCATACACTCGGTCTCAGGTCTCTCAGTCTGGAGAAATGGGTGTCTCGGAGCAGTGTTTGGAAGAAGAAGAGCTTGGATGGTTGTGGCCTTCTCAGACCCAGGAACCCCCGTCTATAGATCTTCCACCCTCTGAAGGTACTGTGGATAGTACACTGAATGTGGAAGCCACTGAGTTTGTTCCGTCTAGTCCTCTGGTTGAAAACTGGGAAGATGCCACATGGTCACCTTCCACTAGGCATAAAGATTACTCCCTACATCTTCCTACGTCTGATCTGGATGTACCAGAAGCTTTGGAGCCCAATACCCCCACTTTAGAAGAAGATACAGTGAGGGGAGAAACGGCCACCCCAAGAGAACAAAGAGCCAAGAGGATCATTCATCCTCCTCGGAAGTTAACCTATACCTAGATGGGGTAGATTTCTGAGGATACAGTGACCACTGCTCATAGAACATTGCCAATAACTGATCCTTCTGCTGTGCATTTAGTGGAAGGCAACCCCAGCTCACTCTCTGACACAGTTAGATAGGTCAGCCCCTTTGATGTAACCAGTGGGCAGGACAAACTCCCTTCCCCGTTCTGGTGGGAGTTTCCCCTGCCGACCTCTCTAGCTGCCCTAAATGAGTTTGTGTTTTCCTACTGTTGATGTTGTCTTTGAGGGACCAAAGATTTCAAGTGGGGGGAGTGTGTAGCGGGGTATCGTTTTACCCGCAGGACTACATTTCCCAGCACGCTTTGCGGCACCCAGGGTGCCATTCCCCGCACAAGGACTCCTGGGGTGGACTTTAAAAGAGGAGAGGCGGGGCTCGCTCGCTCTCTCTGAATGCTGCCCTCCTTGCAAGAGGATCCCCTGCACTCACCTGCTGCACAGTATATATACTGTATAATAGTGTATAGAGATAATACAATTATACCATCATCCCTTTCCCTAACTGTGTCAAAGAGAAGTCAGAGCCGATTGCTTGGTAGCAGTGCGTTACAGGGCCCAAACAAACAAGCAGCCCTCTTAAGCTGAGGGTATCACTACATGCGCATGGTATTTCCTTGTGCTTAAAAATAAATAAATAGGCTGGATTCATGTGACCTAGTTTTTTTATAAGATATTTATCTCTTTTGAATATATGCACCTTGACTACTTTGACTACTTTGACTACCATGCTGTTTTAATGACAACTTACTCACATTGGGCATGGATGGTTCCCCATTGGGAAGTTGATTCTTTTATTTTAGGATTATGTGTACAAGACCATTGGCTGTTTACTGAATGTACCCTAATTTTCCATCTGAGAGGCAGTGGCTTCACCTTGGCTTACTCATTTGCACCTCTATGTGCAACATACACATACTATGAATTCAAGTCTACCCTACTGGCGAACATTACTCTATTTAGAATTAGGAGTGGGTTGCAGTGTATTGAGTCTGTCATGTTCTCCAGAAGGAGGATTCCTGAAACACATTGAGTCCACATGTGAACTGTAATCAGAATATTTGCATGTTGTAAACTGATATGTGGAGTGTAATTTTAAATTTTTACATTTTTACATTTTGTTGTGTGATAAAATTGTAATGGTACATACTAAATTTTTTTTGGTACTCAGTTTCTTTCCTATACAGGTGCATCTCAAAAAATTTGAATATCATCTGAAAGTTAATTTATTTCAGTAAGTCAATTCAAAAAGAGAAACTCATATATTATATAGATTCATTATATACAGAGTGATATATTTAAAGCTATATTTAAAGCAATTCTTTCTTTTAATTATTATAGCTTACAGATAGTAAAAACCCAAAATTCAGTATCTCAGAAAATGTGAATATTACATAAGACCAATAAAAAAACAATTTTTAATACAGAAATGTTGGCTTACTGAAAAGTATGTCCATGTACAATATAGTATGCACTCAATACTTGGTCGGGGCTCCTTTTGCATGAATTACTGCATCAATGCGGCGTGGCATGGAGGCGATCAGCCTGTGGCACTGCTGAGGTGTTATGGAAGCCCAGGTTGCTTTTTATTGCTGCCTTTGTTTAGGTTTATTTTAATTCTTAGCGCAGTTTTCCTTTGTCTATATTGCTTTATTATAATAGCACTGCAGCTTATTGTAGCTGGTTTCCCGCTATGGATATCTTTGATTTCAGGGCCTCAAAAATAATGAATATTGATGGGGTCTTTAAATCTTATTAAGATAATGAGGGTGACCTCAGTGGGACTTTTATCAGACTAAAAAATCTGATGATCTCTGAAAACCACACTAAATGGGACATAGCATATCTCAAAACTTATATTGGACACTGCATGGTTCCCAGGAGTTTGAGGTGGGATGTGGCACCCCAAAAGGGAGACACCGACTTGGAAAATTGGTTAAAGTACTTTAACCAGGCCGGTGTCTTCTTCCTCAGGTTTTTGGTTGAAAGGAAAACCTTGAAACTAACAAAACTTGATGAGGAGATTAAGCTTATAAAGGATAAGCTTAACCCTGTGAGAGAAGGTGAAGAGTATAAGGAGAAATTCCTGAATCTTCTTAAAACTCTCGAAAGAGAGGATAAAGATCAAAGGGCAAAAAAAGAAAAAAAAGTACAACAGAGATCTGGGTGACTACCATGGAAATGTTGTATTTTTATGGCAAAATAAATTATTAGAGGAGCAGGCTAAGCTTAATGAGGGTGAGATGGAGATTACTGTCCCTTCTAGTGGACAACCCACTCCCAATCTAAGCCAACCACCAATCCAGCCAAGTGTAAACAAACGTACTGCTCCCTCTACCAAACCGAATAGGGGTGGTAGTTATAACACCTATCAATCACCCAGGAGAGGTAGGAGCGGGAATAGAGGCGGTAATTCACAATCAGGACCATCTCGTGCTTTTGGTCCACCCTATTCAAATTAGGGAGGGACATTTGAACAAGTTCCCTCTCACTATCCAGGCCCACCTCCTAATCATAGAGGACAATCTTCTCGTGGGAAAGGTTGGGCACCAAATAATTATCAGGGACGCTCCTCCCACATTTCAGATGGATGGAGACAGGGTCCAGGTATGGATTGGGACCCTCGGTCTCCCTCCGGTTACCAAGTGGATACTTGGGATGATAGTACTCTAGGTAATAATTCCTTTTTCCCCTTAGGGATAGAGAGGGTCCAGGTGATGACCTATGGTCAGGGGGTTCTAATTATTACCAACATATTGATAAGGTTAATTACCCAGTCAATCAGGGATCAGGCAGGACCCTTCCACCTAGGTTACCACCTACCTTACCCATGGTTAACAATCAGGGTAGTTGGGGTTTTCACAGACCCACTCAAGGCACAAAAAGGGTGGGAGAAAGAGGAGAGGAACCAGAGGGGGGCGGAGGGCATGAGCAGGTAAATCGACCAGGTATTTTTAATCTTAGTAAACAACAACTGTCAGATGCAGAGAAATTGGTTCTAGACAAAGGTCTTAAGTTTGCGCCCCTAGGGGGTTTGGATAATTTCCACACCTTTATGGATATTCACAAATTTGTGCGCAAACTTAATATTAAAAGATATATGCTGGGGGTCACACCCAATGTTGAGGTAAGACAGACCAATTTTGTTCATTCAGGTTTGGCCAACGCTTCCCTCTTTAACCCCCCTGGGGCTCTTGCCCCGTCACTTAGGGTATTTAGGGATGTGCTCATTAGGGATCTAGATGCATTACATGTTAAAAAGGCTAAAATGAATAAGGTACTGCAAGAGGGGGTTGACTCCTTATGTAGTAATAAAGATCTGATCATCAGGCCAGCAGATAAGGGGGGGGGGATAGTGGTCTTGGATAAGGCTGACTATATGACCGAAATGCGGAATATTGTTGAGGATTCAAACACCTATATGTTATTGCCATACGACCCTAAGAGTAAATATATTAGGGATTTGGAGTGTTTGGTTGCAAAGGGTTTGTACGAGGGGATACTCAATCCTAGGGAGAAGTTATATCTGATCCCTAGAGCTCCTCGTACTCCCACCATATACTATCTTCCAAAGCTGCATAAGAATCCAGTTTGCCCCCCGGGTCGTCCCATAGTCAGTGGGATCGACTCTATAACGTCCCGGGTGGGCAGATATATCAATTTTTATTTACAGCCTTTGGTACAGAAGATGCCTTCCTTTGTGAAGGACTCCAGACATATTATCAATCTTTTGTTTGGAGTCACTCCAAAGGAAGATACTTGGATGGTGACGATCGATGTGGCATCCATTTACACCATTATTCCACATGAATTAGGTTTTGGTGCAGTACAGTGGTTCCTGGAAAGGGACTCTGGGCTCCCACACAAACAGGTGGAATTTGTAATGTTGGTTTTGCGATTTGCTGCCTCTTCGAATTACTTCTGGTTCGACCAAAAGTTCTATCGACAGGATACAGGGGTCGCTATGGGGGCTAAATATGCCCCCAGTTTGGCCAACCTGTTTATTATCAAGTGGGAGGAGGATGTCATCTTTGCTGGTAATGTGCCACAATTGGCTTTTTGGGCCAGGTACATTGATGACATCCTCCTCCTGTGGGATGGTCAATATCAGGATCTTGCCCTATTCATGGATGGTCTTAATTGCAATCAGAGAGGTATTCATCTCCAATATGAGGCTAGCCAGGTCAGAGTACACTACTTGGACTTACAAATTGAAATCAGGGACAGATCCTTTGTTACATCCACTTTCTTTAAAGATACGGATAGGAACTCCTTTATCCCAATAGGGAGTTGTCAGCACGAACCCTGGTTAAAGGGGGTCCCTAAAAGTCAGTACCTTAGACTGCGGAGGAACTGCTCTGATCCACAGCAGTTCCTGGAGCAGGCCGGGGTTCTTACCCAGAGGTTTCTGGAGAAGGGGTACCAAGGAGACTTTCTAAATGATGTCCTAGAGGGAGTAAAAGCCACTGGGAGAGAGTCTCTGTTAAAAGAAAAAGAGGATGGTGGTAATGCTCGGGATTCTGTTGGGGTCCCTTTAATTACATCGTATTCATTGCAGCATAAGACCATCAAAAGCCTTATCAATAAGCACTGGCACATTGCTACAAATGATGCCATTCTGAGGGAGGTTTTACCTGAAAGGCCTAAAATTGTCTTTCGGGGTGTTCCCAATTTAAGGAACCAATTAGCTCCCAATGTTCTTGATCCACCCATCAAACCTTACAGTTTTTTTGACCAGTTAACTGGCTATTATAAATGTAGGAGGTGTAGGGTATACCATTTCAACACCTCTAGGGATAGGCGTGTAACCACTGTTGTGTCCACTGCTACTCAGGGCCAGTTTATGATAAAACCATGTATTACATGTGCTACAGAGGGCATGGTCTATATGTTGCAATGCCCATGTGGTATGCAATATGTGGGGCACACTAAGCTACCCCTTAGAGTGCGCCTTAATGAGCATATCACCAATATCAAAATGGGGTTTAAGAACCACTCAGTATCTAAACATTATTTGATAAAGCACAACAGGGACCCCTCTGGTACACTCTTTTTAGGGATTGATAAGTACAAGGTCCACTGGAGGGGGAGCCTATTGGTGAGAGAAATTTCAAAGATGGAAATGGCCTGGATCCATAGGCTTAAGACATACACTCCCTATGGGTTAAACATCAAGACAGATGTGAATGCTTTTATTAGAAATGCTTAAGACGCCTGACTCGGTGTGAGATGTCAAGACTAATAATGATTTTTTTAATTTAATTTTCAATGTTTAAATACATAAAAATTTTATTTTTTCACATTTTTAAATTTTTCACTATTTTTGGAATTTTGGTTTTTTACTTCTATTTTCATTTTTCACTTTATATTTTCATTAATATTATCAAGTATTGCAATATTTAATTATATACACTGAATTAATTTATTAGCTAATTATTATTAAATTTTAAGTCAAAGTAAATTAGTTAGTTTGTAATTGATTTAATATGAACTTATTATCACTAATATAAGTTTACACTTGTATTAAATAATTATATAATATTAATTATTTACCAAGCACTTAAATTGAAGTTTGGTTTATTCAATTTAATTATAGTGATCTTTTTTGATCTCGTCACCACAGATGCACATATTAGTTGCTGCACGTGTATTAGTCTATAGAAATCTATACATTTCATGTGGCTCCCCTTTGCGCCATTAGATTAATTCTTCCCTAATTAAAATGTTGGGAGAATCCAAATTTAATTAATCCATGATTACCTTGTCCTATTAGGGTTTGCTTATTTTTATTTTTAATTTTATTTTTATTTTTATTATGCCTAACATAAGGCTTTTAAATGGTCCAATTGTGAAATTACCTCAGTTTTTTTTTAGTTTTAATGAATTTATTTAACTCATAACATTTTCATCTATGCCTGGATGCGTCTTAGTACGCTGTTGGCAACTTTTCCCATTTCCAAAATGGGACTGTTTTTGAAGTTCGATTTGGATTGATTCAAATAATAATTAATTTTGGACTTTAATACTTGTCTTTCCAGAGGCTGGGATTGGTGTATTGCGCGTGCTTTACACTAATCAGCCCCTGGATACTAGTGGTGCTTAACATTGGCACAGTTTTTTATGTTTATTTTGCTTGTGTTTATGCCACTATTATTGCCTTTGTTTAGGTTTATTTTAATTCTTAGAGCAGTTTTCCTTTGTCTATATTGCTTTAATAGCGGCCTTCAGCTTATCTGCATTGTTGGGTCTGGTGTCTCTCATGCACAGTTGCACAAGATTTTTCACTTTCCAGTTTTAGTTAATCAATCCCATTGTCTTAAAGGGGTTGTAAAGATAAAAATGTTTTCATCTATAACTAATGTCTGTTAGGTACTGACATCGCAAAAAGTAATCATTATCTTTAAAATAATTTATATACCTGTTTGGATTGTCCATTCATTGGTGAAACACTCATCAAAATAGGCACCTCATCCCAAGCAATTTATAGTAAAGGGAAGGTAGAACAAAAGGGATTTTTGTGGTGCATAGATAAATCAATGAGAGAGAGTTTCTAAAAATATATAATTTTTTATTTGGTACAAATTATTACAAGAAATATAAAAACACAGATCCTAAGTATATTCAATACATGGTATGTCATACAGAGATGGTGGTTATAATACATAACGTTTAGGATGGAATATAAGAACTCGCATAGAAACCCAACATGTTTCGCTTAAAAAAGCTTCCTCAGGGGTATGCGAAGACCATCAACGTTTGTTAAGTATGACTATACAAAAAAGAGAAAAGAAATACAAAATGATACCTTTGAATAACTAAACAACCATATTTGGGCAAATTGAATACAAACAGGATTAGACTGCAGGGTCAAGTCCCTCCCTCTGTCACTTACCAAGCCACCCATACTGTCTGCAGAGCACCACCAAGAAACACAGGATCAAGAACTACGATCAACCCTTATAACGACAGGCGTGATTGTGTGACCACAGCGAACAGTAGATAGGGGACCAGCTATATATCAAAGACAAGGACAGGAGTAAAAAGAAAGAAAGAGAAAAGAAAAGGGTATAAAATTGCAGTAAGATTGGTAAACCAATAAGCAAACCACAGAGGACGGAAAAATCCGTCTACTATGAGTTCAGAATGCAATAAATAAGGTTAACTTACATATAGTCAAGTGAACAAAAATATGTTCACTTGCAGATATTGTGAGGCTGTCTGCTTGGAGAAAGACCGATTTTTGTTGTGGAAGCCACTAAAAGAAACCACAATAGGTTTAGTTTATAGATATGAATAGCATGGCGTGCCTATATCCTCCAAAAATAAGCACACAAAATCAAAAAATATAATTCATTAAGAGAAATTAACGGACTGGATGTATTGCAGGACGTGTATTGCATTTAAGCAATATTATTATAAATAGATATTTAAATATTTAAAGTTGTTCCAAAAGAGACGAAATGAAACATCATGGACAATAGTCTCCATATATATATGGAGACTATTGTCCATGATGTTTCATTTCGTCTCTTTTGGAACAACTTTAAATATTTAAATATCTATTTATAATAATATTGCTTAAATGCAATACACGTCCTGCAATACATCCAGTCCGTTAATTTCTCTTAATGAATTATATTTTTTGATTTTGTGTGCTTATTTTTGGAGGATATAGGCACGCCATGCTATTCATATCTATAAACTAAACCTATTGTGGTTTCTTTTAGTGGCTTCCACAACAA
Source organism: Rana muscosa (assembly GCA_029206835.1). Taxonomy (NCBI): domain Eukaryota; kingdom Metazoa; phylum Chordata; class Amphibia; order Anura; family Ranidae; genus Rana; species Rana muscosa. The sequence goes on along the minus strand of CM055118.1, from coordinate 358,477,252 downwards.
AAATCGGTCTTTCTCCAAGCAGACAGCCTCACAATATCTGCAAGTGAACATATTTTTGTTCACTTGACTATATGTAAGTTAACCTTATTTATTGCATTCTGAACTCATAGTAGACGGATTTTTCCGTCCTCTGTGGTTTGCTTATTGGTTTACCAATCTTACTGCAATTTTATTCCCTTTTCTTTTCTCTTTCTTTCTTTTTACTCCTGTCCTTGTCTTTGACATATAGCTGGTCTTCTATCTACTGTTCGCTGTGGTCACACAACCGCGCCTGTCGTTATAAGGGTTGATCGTAGTTCTTGATCCTGTGTTTCTTGGTGGTGCTCTGCAGACGGTACGGGTGGCTTGGTAAGTGACAGAGGGAGGGACTTCACCCTGCAGTCTAATCCTGTTTGTATTCAATTTGCCCAAATATGGTTGTTTAGTTATTCAAAGGTATGATTTTGTATTTCTTTTCTCTTTTTTGTATAGTCATACTTAACAAACGTTGATGGTCTTCGCATACCCCTGAGGAAGCTTTTTTAAGCGAAACATGTTGGGTTTCTATGCGAGTTCTTATATTCCATCCTAAACGTTATGTATTATAACCACCATCTCTGTATGACATACCATGTATTGAATATACTTAGGATCTGTGTTTTTATATTTCTTGTAATAATTTGTACCAAATAAAAAATTATATATTTTTAGAAACTCTCTCTCATTGATTTATCTATGCACCACAAAAATCCCCTTTGTTCTACCTTCCCTTTACTATAAATTTATATACCTGCGAAAAGAGAGCTTGTTTATCATCCTCCGGCTTTCCTGTAATCTTACTATCATCTATTGTGGTTTGCAGCAACGTCACGGCAATAAGGGAACTACAGTTCCCATTATGCTTAGCGGCATTGCGCATGCGCAGAGCCATTTTTTCTAAATTTAGCCTGACGAGAACGAGCAGAGTGCTCGTACACACGCCGCTCCATTGTGTAAACAAACCGCCCAATGTATACACCCATTCCCGCCTCCCCAGCCTACGCAGCAGCAATGTCTTATTGCACAATGGTAATGATTTTGGCGCTGCTGTGTGGTATACACGCCCACTAACACACAGCCCTTGTGTCTCTCTGTCAAATGTAGAGAGCGTCCTGACACTCTCCTGTAGTCCAAGGGAGGGGCGAGCACGACACTCACCACCAGGCAGAATGGCTACGCCGATGGTGTGAAGTTACATACAGAGTAAAACGAAGTGAAGATTTCAAAGAAGGAAAAAGGACATTTGCAAGGGAAATCGAAGGAAGAGGTAAGTAAAGGAGCACTGCATTAGGTAAAAGGAAGCTAGTTAGGAGATAATAATTTTACCTTTACAACCTCTTTAATCTGCCTGGTAGTGATGAGCAGAACACCCCCGGGTTTGGTTCGCACCAGAACCCCCGAACGGACCGAAAGTTCGCACAAATTTTAGAACCCTATTAAATACAATGGATGCGAACGTTCGAAATCTAAAGCACTATTTATAACGACTAATATGCATGTTATTGTCCTAAAAAGGGTTTCGGAACCCGGGTTCTGCACCAGGGGACATGTATCAATCCAAAAAAAAGTTTTAAAAACGGCCGTTTTTCGGGAGCAGTCATTTTAATGATGCATAAAGTGAAAAAAAAGTCAAATATTCCTTTAAATATCGTACCTGGGGGGTGTCTAAAGTATGCCTGTGAAGTGCCACGTGTTTCCCGTGTTTAGAACTGTCCCTGCACAAAATTACATTTCTAAAGGAAAAAAAGCCATTTAAAAATGCTTGCGGCTTTAATGTAATGTCTGGTCCCGGTAATATGGCTGAAAATCTTTAAGAAAAATGGCATAGCTACCCCATCACAGCCCCCCCCCCCTACCCCAGCCCATTACCAGCCCCTTTGGGTCTTGTATGGATATTAAGGGGAACCCCGCACACAAAATAAAAAAGGCCCTATATACTCTGAACAGCCGTATACAGGAGGTGCATACAAGACAGGGACTGTAGGTTTGATCTTATGTAGAATCTGTTTGTAATTTTGAACAGGTACATTGTTTAAGTGTAGCTCCAGCCAAAAAATCTATTTTTAAGCTTTTTGGAAAACATAGGGAAGGGTTATCACCCCTTTAACATTTGTTTTGCTGTCTGTGCAGTGTGCACCTGTTCAGAACAGTTCACCTCACTTTCCGTCCTAATGACAAATGTGTTTTGAAAATTTGGGGTTTTTATTGAAACAAGAATTGGTGATAAAGCATCAGTGGAGAGGAGACACTTTTTTTCCCATATTAACTCTTACAGGAGAGAATTTGCCTTCCTAGGGGTAGATTTCCTCTCACTTCCTGTTGTATCCTTCCGTTTGCAAGGAGGAGTCGTTTGTAAGTTGGATGTTTGAAAGTACTGCCGTATATACTCATCTGAAATTTGCCCCTTACATGTTGGTGTTGCCACAACACTGTGAGCCCTCACAGTTACTCTTGGTGGGCGCATGAATGGGCCCTGCTGTGAATTATTAGATCAAGAATTGTAATTGCATGCCCCTGTTGAACAGGGGCTGAAAAATTGGGCCTTTGTTGGTGGTGGTGGTGGTGGTGTTGACACAACACTGTAAGGCCACACAGTTAGTCTTGGTGGGCGCAGGAATGGGCCCTGCTGTGAATTATTAGATCAATAATTGTAATTACATGCCCCTGTTAAACAGGGGCAGAAAAATTGGGCTTTAGGCACTGGTGCCACAACACTGCAACCCCTCACAGATACTGTACTTGGAGCACAGCAATGAGCCCTGTTGCAAAGTATTGCATCAAAAATTTTAATTACACGCCCCTGTTAAACAGGGGCTGAAAAATTGGGCCTTAGCCACTGGTGCTGGTGCCACGACACTGCAACCTCTCCCAGATACTCTAGTTGGAGTGCAGGAATGAGCCCTGCTGCAAAGCATTGCATAAAAAATTGTAATTACATGCCCCTGTTAAACAGGGGCATAAAAATTGGGCCTTAGGCACTGGTGCCACAACACTGCAACCCCTCACAGATACTGTACTTGGAGCACAGCAATGAGCCCTGTTGCAAAGTATTGCATCAAAAATTGTAATTACACGCCCCTGTTAAACAGGGGCTGAAAAATTGGGCCTTAGCCACTAGTGCTGGTGCTACGACACTGCAACCACTCCCAGATACTCTAGTTGGAGTGCAGGAATGAGCCCTGCTGCAAAGCATTGCATAAAAATTGTAGTAACACGCCCCTGTTAAACAGGGGCTGAAAAATTGGGCCTTAGCCACTGGTGGCGGCACCCAGAAACAAAAATGTTCTTCCAAGCTATCATCATCAATCGGATCATTGAGGAGGAGGAGGATAGTCAGTCAACATAACAGGACAGTCTCTCAGCATCAGCATCAGTCTTGAAGGGATGTGACATTTGAAAATAAATTAGTCTGTTATATCAGCTTCAGGTGTTTGGTAGCTGGTGGTGATCCAAGACTGGTTCATTTTTATGAAGGTCAGTCGATCAACAGAGTCGGTGGACAGGCGCACCCTGTGATCCGTGACAAATCCTCCAGCAGCACTGAATGTGCCTTCTGAAAGAACGCTGGATGCAGGACAGGCCAGTAGCTCAATTGCATACTGTGCAAGCTCTGGCCAGTGATCCATCCTCAAGACCCAGTAAGCCAGAGGATTTTCGGTGGGGAAGGTGTCCAAGTCTGACCTTGCCCCTAGGTATTCCTGCACCATGTATATCAGACGCTGGCGATGGTTGCTGAAACCGATCATACCTTGGGGCTGCGGACTAAAGAATTGTCTGAACGCATCGGTCAGACGGCCACCTTCCCCACCGCTCCTTCTTTGACTGACCGAAGCCTCAGCAACTCGTTGTCCAGGACCAGGAGTTTGTAACCTCCCAGTCTCTGGGAACGCGTTGCACAGACCTTTCTGCAAGGCCTCCAGGAGTTGTCTCATCCTCTGCTCCCTCTGCAACGGTAAGATAAGGTCCGCAACCTTACCCTTGTACCGTGGATCAAGGAGAGTGGCCAGCCAGTAATGGTCCCTCTCCTTGATCCGAAGAATACGAGGATCCTTCTGCAGACTTTGCAGGATCAGGGAGGCCATGCAGCATAGGTTAGCTGAGGCATTCGGTCCGGAGTCCTCTGGGTCACTAAGGACTACATGATCCGCAGCCACCTCCTCCCAGCCACGTACAAGTCCGCTGGTTTCTTGGGACTGTAAATCATCCCTAAAAGACTGCTGCTGATGATGCTGAGTGCCAGGCTCCACCTCCATGCTGACACAATCCTCCTCCTCCTCCTCCTCCTCTTCTTCCTGTGCGATGGGTGGGACAGAAGGAACACTGTCTGGGTAAAGGGGGCCTTGAGAGGCAAGGAAGTCCTCCTCTTCCTGCCTCTGTTCTGCCTCAAGTGCCCTGTCCATTATTCCACGCAGCGTATGTTCCAACAGGTGGACAAGAGGTACAGTGTCACTGATGCATGCACTGTCACTGCTCACCATCCTCGTGGCCTCCTCAAATGGTGCCAGGACAGTGCATGCATCCCTGATCATGCCCCACTGGCGTGGTGAAAAAAACCCGAGCTCCCCTGACCCTGTCCTGGTGCCGTAGTCGCACAGGTACTCATTGATCGCCTTCTGCTGCGTGTGCAGCTGCTGCAGCATGGCCAATGTTGAGTTCCACCTGGTGGGCATGTCACATATAAGGCGGTTCTTGGGCAGGTTCAACTCCTTTTGCAGCTCAGCCAGCCGAGCACTGGCATTATTATTATTATGCGGAAATGCACACAGACTTTCCTGGCCTGCCTCAGGACATCCTGTAAGCCCGGGTACCTGCCCAAGAACCGCTGCACCACCAGGTTAAGGACGTGAGCCACACAGGGCACATGGGTCAGTTGTCCCTGTCGGAGAGCGGAGAGGAGGTTGGTGCCATTGTCGCAAACTACCATTCCTGGCTTAAGCTGGCGTGGCGTCAACCATCTCTCGGCCTGCCCCTGCAGAGCAGACAGAACCTCTGCCCCAGTGTGGCTCCTGTCCCCCAAACACACCAGCGCAAGCACGGCATGGCATATTTTTGCCTGCGTACTTGCGTAGCCCCTTGAACGCCTACGGAGCAACGCTGGTTCCGAGGACAAAGCACAGGAAGAGGCCACGGAGGAAGAAGAAGAGGAGGGGGTGGAGGACAGAGGTGTGTCACAACTAGTAGTAGCATTTTGGAGGCGTGGCGGTGGAACAACCTCCAACACTACTGCACCTTGTCCTGCATCCTTCCCAGCTGCCAAAAGAGTGACCCAATGGGCCGTGAAAAAAAGGTAACGTCCCTGTCCATGCCTGCTGGACCATGAGTCAGCGGTAATATGCACCTTACCGCTGACCGCCCTGTCCAGCGAGGCCAAGACATTGCCTTCCACATGCCGGTAGAGAGCCGGAATTGCCTTCCGTGAGAAAAAGTGGCGTTTGGGAACCAGCCACTGAGGAACCGCACATTGCACAAACTCACGGAAGGGGGCCGAGTCTACCAACGGAAAAGGCAGCAGTTGAAGCGCTAGCAATTTAGCCAAGCAAGCATTCAACCGCTGGGCATGTGGATGGCTGGGAGTGAACTTCTTTCGATGGTCCAGCAGCTGAGGCAGGGAAATTTGCCTGCTAGAATCGGACGTCGGTGTACTGCTAGCAGAGTGGCCGCAAGTACTTGGCTGTGACACACCTAATTCTACACCTTCATTCCTCTCAGAGCAGGTTTCAGAGAGGACTGAAGGTATAGTGGGGTTGGAGATCCCAGCTGATGTGGTGCAAGAAGAGGTCCGCTTTGTTCTTTGGTGTGGGTCTTTAAGGTAGGCTTGCCAACGAGCTGCATGGCAGGTCAACATATGTCTGGTCAAGCATGTGGTGCCCAAGCGGGTGATGTTTTGGCCACGCGATATACGCTTGAGACATATGTTGCAAACAGCAGCTGTGCGATCTGATGCACTCGACTCAAAAAAGGCCCACACCAAAGAACTTTTTGAATAACGGGCAGAGGCAGCGCCCTGCACAGGCGGAGCTCTGCGGTGTGATTCCATCGGTGTGCTGCCCTTATGCTGGCCCCCCGAGGGCATCCTGCCTCGTTGGAGATGTGCCTCCTCCTCATCCTCCTCCTCCTCCTCCTCCTCTCTCCTATTAGGCACCCACGTGGAGTCAGTGACCTCATCATCCCCTCCCTCCTCATCACTGGAGCCAATCTGGCAGTATGCTGCAGCTGCTGGAACATGACTGCCAGATTGGTGTCCTTCTTGAGCATCCCCTCTCTCTGCTCTCACGCTACTGCCTTCCTCTAGCTGGGTATCATCATCAGACCCTTCGAAGCGCTGGGCATCCTCCTGGAGCATGTACCCAACACTGTGCTCAAACAGTTCGGGGGACTCCTCAGGAGGACATGGTTGGTCTAGGGAAGGAGTGACTGATGATGACATTGATACCAGGGAAGAGGACGCTTTGGCAGCTGCTTTGCCAGTACCCTGAGCCTGGGTGAGAGAGGATGAGGAGGATGAGGAGGGCTTGATCATCCACTCTACCAAGTCTTCGGCATGATGCGGCTCAACACGTCCAGCTGCCAAAAAGAAGGACAAGCGTGTCCCATGGCCACGTGCTGATGGCGATGCACCGCGTCCACGACCAGCACTGTTGTCTCTAGACACAGAGCCTGCTTGCCCTCTTTTATTAGCTCCTGACTGTCTGCCTCTCCTTGTTTGCCTTCCAGACATTCTAATGGCCTGCAGGGAAATGGTAAAACCAGCAATACAGGCTAAGTTCAGGTGTAATATGGTCAGGAGGCACACTCCGCCCGCTGTAAGTGCCGCAAAATCCTGTTGGTGTAACACACCAGGAAAAAGCAGCAATACAGGCTAAGTTCAGGTGTAATATGGTCAGGAGGCACACTCCGCCCGCTGTAAGTGCCGCAAAATCCTGTTGGTGTAACACACCAGGAAAAAGCAGCAATACAGGCTAAGTTCAGGTGTAATATGGTCAGGAGGCACACTCCGCCCGCTGTAAGTGCCGCAAAATCCTGTTGGTGTAACACACCAGGAAAAAGCAGCAATACGGGCTAACTTCAGGTGTATAATGTGCAGGAGGCTTAGCAACAATGACACTGACACTGTCCCCTGCCTATCCTTCTCTCTCCCTGCACACAAGGTTTATCAAAGTATATGACACTGACACACTCCCTGCCTATCCTTCTCTCTCCCTGCACACAAGGTTTAGCAAAGAATATGACACTGACACTGTCCCCTGCCTATCCTTCTCTCTCCCTGCACACAAGGTTTATCAAAGTATATGACACTGACACTCTCCCTGCCTATCCTTCTCTCTCCCTACACACAAGGTTTAGCAAAGAATATGACACTGACACTCTCCCTTCCTATCCTTCTCTGTCCCTACACACAAGGTTTAGCAAAGAATGGATTTGACACTGTCCCTGCCTATCCTTCACTTTCCCTGCTCCAGAACACACTACACGAGGCCGCCGCACTGGCGGCCTTTTATAGTGTGGGGTGTGTACTAAACCCCCTCAGCTATAATTGGCCACAGGCATCCTGCCTGTGGCCAATCATTGCTCTCCTCGCTGCCGGCGCTGTGATTGGCCAATCATGCAGGGTCACAGTGCATGCTTGGCCAATCACAGCGCCGGGATTACACTGCGATGGCGCAGTGTATTCTGGGCCGTTCGCGTCACTCGAATTTGGCACGAACGGCCCAAATCGTTTGTTGTTCGCCGAACGCGCGAACAGCCGATGTTCGAGTCGAACCTATGTTCGACTCGAACACCGAGCTCATCCCTACTGCCTGGATATTGTAAACTGTGCCTAAGAAATTATTTGCCCCATTGGATTTCCTGTACAATTAGAGAACACATTCTCTTGTTTTGAGTTTGCAAAAAAAAAAATTTCTGCTATTTTATTGGGCTGGCTAATGCACCAAAATGCCCAAAAAAGTTTCAGTGTGCTGCACTACAATGCATGGTAGTGTGTTGAGAAGGTGTTTTGGGATAACATGCAGAATAAGTTACTTTGCAGCACATCAACACTCCTAATATGTGTTGCTGCACATTACCATAATGCACTATTATATTATAAATCTAGCCTAAAAGTAAAAATTCTTTGGAGAACTCTTTGCTAAGGGTGTATATGTACAGATATGAATTTTGTGATCACAATAAGCTATAAATCTTAGTGAGTATGGAACATTGCCCAAACAAAAACTCTGAGATTCTGTGTCCAGGGTCCAGCTTTCATGACCTCTGTTGCTGTCTTAATGACCTGTTTACAACTTCTACCTGTTTTTTTTAACAACATGCGTTTGCGCCTGGGTTTTACCTCTTGCTTGTTTCACCTCAATTGTGCCTCATTTTTTTCACCTCATCTCATTACTGCCATCTGTCAGCCATTGCCAGTCCAGGTGTATCTGAGGGTTACAATCTGGGAGCAGTCTTCAATAAAGCCCATTACTTCTTGTGGGTGCTCTGGTAAACATAGGACAGCACCATAGAGTCTGAGTAGGGTTGAGCTTTATGTTTGAGTCGAACATGAGTTTGGGGTCCCGCCTACGTCATTGGCTATTCCCCGGCAAGCGGGAAAATCTGGGGCTTACCCTATGATGTGAAGGGTGACCCCACCCCCTCGTACGTCATGGGGGCTTCTTGTGGAGTGGAGACTGGAGGTGGAGGAGACTGCAGCATCGCTGTACATCGGATCACCGCGGGACATAGAGAACAACGCTGGACAGGCTGGATTACATCGCTGGAATGTTTTTCTTTTTTTTTCTTTTTTTTTTCCCTACTGTGTCTGTGTGTTTTTTTATCATTTTTTTACACTTTCTTTTTGAAATGGTAGGGATACAATGTACCCGTTACCAATTCACATAGGGGGGTGGAATCTGGGGGTCCCCTTTGTTAAAGGGGCTTCCAGATTCCGATAAGCCCCCTGCCCGCAGACCCCCACAACCACCGGGCAAGGGTTGTGGGGATGAGGCCCTTGTCCCCATCAACATGGGGACATCCTCCCCATGTTGAGGGCATGTGGCCTGGTACAGTTCAGGAGGGGGGGCGCTCTCTCGTCCCCCCCTCTTTCCTGCGGCCTGCCAGGTTGCGTGCTCGGATAAGGGTCTGGTATGAATTTTTTGGGGGACCCCACGCCATTTTTTAAAAATTTTGGTTCCCCTTAATATCCATACCAGACCTGGAGGGCCTGATATGGAATTTTGGGGGGACCTCCACACATTTTTTTTTTTACATTTTGGTTCCCTGCGCAAAATGTAATTTTTGAAGGAAAAAACATCATTTAAAACTACTGCATCTATTAATGAATTGTGGGGTCCAGCAATACAGATAAAAGTCATTGAAAAAAACGTCAGGGGTTCCCCTTAATATTCATACCAGACCCAAAGGGCCTGGTAATGTACTGGGGGGGACCCCTGCCGTTTTTTTCAATGACTTTTCTCTGTATTGCTGGGGACCCGGGGATTCATTATAGCCACGGTTTTAAATAATTATTTTTTCCTTCAGAAATGACATTTTGTGCAGGGACAATTCTAAACACGGGAAACATGTGCTGCTTTACAGGCATACTTTAGACACCCCCCAGGTACGAAATTTAAAGGAATATTTCACTTTTATTGTTTCACTTTAAGCATTAATAAAATCACTGCTCCCGAAAAATGGCAGTTTTTAAAACTTTATTTTGCATTGATACATGTCCCCTGGGGCAGTACCCGGGTCCCCAAACCCTTTTTATGACAATAACTTGCATATTAACCTTTAAAATGAGCACTTTTGATTTTTCATGTTCGTGTCCCATAGACTTTAACAGTGTTTGTGTGTTCAAACAAATGTTTTGCCTGTTCGCATGTTCTGGTGTGAACCGAACCGGAGGTGTTTGGCTCATCCCTAATTCTGAGCCTTGGTACTGGTCTGGGGATGCAGATAGCTCACAATTACTATGACACAACTCATGTTGAAAAAATGTGTTTGTTTATTGTTTTGATAACATTAACGTATATCTAAAGGCAACAAACTGTTTTGCTTTGAATAGAATAGGGACGGGTTTGAACTTTCTGTGTCCCCATTAGGTAGATCAATTCTGAATATTTTTTCTGATGATGATCCAAAATTTTGAGTTGGCATCAGAACCGGAAAATAGAAATCTTCTTATGGGGACCCTTCTTCCTAAGACAATTGTCCAAGATTGTACTTCCCTCACTTGGAAGGCATTTTTTGCATACTTTCTGGTTTATATACAAGACAGGAAGTAAAAGAAAATCTCTTTTAATGTGACACAGATAGGACATTAGGTCCTATCTGTGGCTTTAGAAATACTTTAAAGTGGTTGTAAATCCTTACATATACCAAGTAACTGGCCTCAATTAATACACAGAGATGAAACAAATCCTCCTACATAAGTTGTTTCTGTCTATCTACAGTCTTCTCTATTCCTGTTCGAGTGTTCCAAAAACAGGGTACTGGGAGCCGAAATTACACTCTGCAGAGCTCAGTGAGGAGAGCTGTGAGAGCTGATTGGAGGTAAGGGACACACCCCCTTCACACAGCACACAGGAACAGAGCTGAGCCTATTAATCAGCTGGAGCTCCCTCCCCTGTCACCTTTTTTCTCTTGGTGTCAGAAAAACTTGTCAGAAATAGTTTATGCTGAATTCAGTGGCGGCTCTAGGCTTTGTGAGGCATTAGGCAAAACTTAGACATGAGGCCCTCTCACACCCATAATGGGAAGAATAATTAAAGCGATACAAATTAATACTACATTGTAATGTACAGTGTACAATAGTGGTGCAACGGATCGGTGACGATCCGTGATCCGAACGGGTCACCCCGTTCGGATCGGCACACACCGCGATCCGCGGCCCCGGCCTTAGGAAAGGCCGCGGCTTCGGCCTAGCTCCGGAGCCGCGGCCATCTTGGTACACCCGGCGGCGGCCGCCGCCTTGTGCGTGCTGACGTCATCACCCCTCACCTACCCTCACTGCTCGTGGATCTGAACTGGCTGGCCGGAGAGTAAGGTAAGTGGGGGAGATGCCCATTACAGGGGGAGAAGATTGTGGATATTACAGGGGGAGAAGAGTGTGGATATTACAGGGGGGGAAGATTGTGGATATTACAGGGGGGGGGGAGATTGTGGATATTACAGGGGGGGGGGATTATGGATATTACAGGGGGGGGAAGATTATGGATATTACAGGGGGAGAAGATTGTGGATATTACAGGGGGAGAAGATTGTGGATATTACAGTTGGAGAAGATTGTGGATATTACAGGGGGGGGGGAGATTATGGATATTACAGTGAGGGGGAAATTACATGGATATTAGCATTTTTTTTTTTTTGCCGAAAATGATCCGATCCGTGACCCCTGATCCGAGGATCGATCCGATCCGTGAGTTTTTTGATCCGTTGCACCCCCAGTGTACAATAAACTGATGGCAATCCACCCATGGCAAGTCCTCAAGTTTTCCAGCATGTTATTGGATCTTATCACACCAGCGAGCTCACCCAGACCATCCCTCCCTTTCCCGGGCTGTGCTCTGCTCTCCCCTGGGTGTATCCTGTCTGCAGATCACCATTTGTGAGCGACACATAGAGATAACATTGACAGCTCAAGGTGGCAGCGCCATCCTTCTTCCCGATGCTGGGCTCTCCCCTCCAGTGGCATAGCACAGGTTGTCAGCGCCTGGGCAAGGCAAGTAATTTGCGCCCCCTGTGGACTTTTGGTCACATGATCCCCTGTGTCAGTCAGCGGTGGCTGCAGGGGAGAGGAGAGAGCATTTGACAATGGATGGTAAAGCCTGGAGCGGTGACATCACCCACAGGTTCCCATATTCCATCTGTTGTTGGCGGTTTTAAGGTCACATGCCTCAGCACCCCTAAACCTTGGGTGCTCCATTATGCAAATCTTGACCAGCCACTGTTGTAGAAAGCTTGGGCTCGCTCTCTCCACCCTACTGGTAAAGGAGGCCATCCATCAAAGTTAGAAGCCAATAACAACCATTGGAGCCTTACCACTTCCTCTGGCTGGTCTAGATCTGTATAAAATAGAGTTTCCGGGGACTCAGGTCTCCTGAATGTTCCACCAGGTAGGTAAGAGGAATGCAGCACCTATAGGGCCTCCTTTATGCCCTGAGATAGTTTGGAAGGCTTATAAGGGCAAGTTCAACTTTTCACAAAAAATGAAAAGCTGAATTAACTCCCAGTATCCTGGCCACCCCTCTGGACCTTGCTGTTCATAGTGCCCATGAGACCCCATGCTTCCGGTGTAGAGGGCTGTGGGCTTTACACAATACATGACCCTGGAGGAGGAGGGAGGGAGGGGGAGAGGACAAATGAAGGGGAGTAGAGAGGATATGGGTAGGGAAAAGAAAACAGAAGGAGGGGAGGTGAGAGGACAGAGGGAGGGGGAGAGGGAACATAGGGAGGGGGAGAAAGGACAGGGGAGAGAGAGCAGAGGAGGGGGGACAGAGACAGAGAAGGGAGGGAGAGAGGGCAGAGAGATGGAGGGGGAAAGAGAATGGGGCAGAGAGAGAAAGGGAGAGGGGAGAGAGGACAGAGAGAGAGGGGGAGAGAGAACAGAGAGAGGGATGGGGAGAGATGACAGAGAGATTGAGGGGGAGAGAGGACAGAGTGTGAGGGGCTAGAGGATAGAGAGAGGTGGGGAGGAGAGACTGGACAGAGGGAGGAAAAGAGGATAGAGAGATGGAGGGGGAGAAAGGACAGGGGGAGGACAGAGAGAGGGAGGGAGAGAGGGAAGTGAGAGAATGGGGAGGGCAGAGAAAGGGAGGGAAGGGAGAGAGGATAGAGGGGGAGGAGAGTGTGGACAGAGGGAGGGGGAGAGGATAGAGTGAGGAAGGGGGAGAGGATAGAGAGAGGGAGGGGGAGAGGGAGGGGGGAGATGATAGCGAGGAGGGGTAGAGGATAGAGAGAGGGAGGGGGAGAGGAAAGAGAGAAGGAGGCGGGAGAGGATAGAGAGAAGGGGTAGAGGATAGAGAGAGGGAGGATAGAAAGAGGGAGGGGGAGAGGGAGGAGGAGAGGATAGCGATGAGGGGGGAGACGATAGCGAGGAGGGGGAGAGGATAGAGAGAAGGAGGCGGGAGAGGATAGAGAGAGGGGGGAGAGGATAGAGAGAAGGAGGCGGGAGAGAATAGAGAGTGAGGGGGGAGAGGATAGGGAGAGGGATGATAGAGAGAGGGAAGGGGAGAGGATAGAGAGAGGGAGGGGAGAAGAAACAGGGAGGGAGAGGAGAGAGAGAAAGGAGAGAGGGAGGGGGAGAGGAAGGAGAGAGGGAGGGGGAGAGGGGGAGAGGATAGAGAGGGGGAGAGGGTAGAGAGAGGGAGGGGGAGAGGATAGAGAGAGGGGGGAGAGGATAGAGAGAGGGAGGTGGAGAGGAAAGAGGGAGGGAGGGGGAGAGGGAGGGGGGAGACAATAGCGAGGAGGGGGAGAGGATAGAGAGAGGGAGGGGAGAGGAAAGAGAGAAGGGTGAGAGGATAGAGAGAGGGAGGATAGAGAGAGGGAGGGGGAGAGGGAGGGGGAGAGGATAGCGAGGAGTGGGAAGACGATAGCGAGGAGGGGGAGAGGATAGAGAGAAGGAGGGGGAGAGGATAGAGAGGGGGGGAGAGGATAGAGAGAGGGAGGATAGAGAGAGGGAGGGGGAGAGGATAGAGAGAAGGAGGCAGGAGAGGATAGAGAGAGAGGGGGGAGAGGATAGGGAGAGAGATGATAGAGAGAGGGAAGGGGAGAGGATAGAGAGAGGGAGGGGAGAAGAAATAGGAAGGGAGAGGAGGGAGAGGAAGGAGAGAGGGAGGGGAGAGGAAGGAGAGAGGGAGGGGGAGAGGGGGAGAGGATAGAGAGGGGGAGAGGATAGAGAGAGGGAGGGGGAGAGGATAGAGAGAGGGGGAGAGGATAGAGAGAGGGAGGGGGGAGAAGATAGAGAGAGGGAGGGGGAGAGGAAAGAGGGAGGGGGAGAGGAAGGAGAGAGGGAAGGGGAGAGGATAGAGTGAGGGAGGGGGAGAGGATAGAGAGAGGGAGGGGGAGAGGATAGAGAGAGGAAGGGGGAGAGTAGAATGTGGACAGAGGGAGGGGGCAGAAAGGACAGAGGGGGAGAGAGGACAGAGGGGGGAGAGAGGACATCGGGAGGGAGGAGAGAGGACATGGGAGGGGGGATGATGGAGAGAGAGGAGGGGGAGGGAGGAAAGGAGAGAAAGCGAGGGGTGATGGAAATAATGTGGGGAGGGGGATAGAAGGGTTAGAGAGCAGAGGGAGGGGGAATAGAGGGGAGGGTAGGAGGTAGAAGTAGAAGAGGGGGAGGGGCTGACGTGATAATTAGAATATGTGTTTAGTGTTGTACCACTGTAGGATTGCAGATAGTGGTGGCCCATCCATTAGGGACCCGTGACCTGGGGGGGGCCTCTGTGCCGTCCACGACCTGACGGGATGGGGGGGGGGCTGGCAGGGATGGATTGTTTGCCACACACCCCCAAACAAAAAATACCAGCCACCACTGATTGCAGTTATATATAGGGGTGTTCTGAGCTGCTCCTCCTAACATCCAGACACGTGATCTCACCTACACTGCAAGTGGGGCTGATACACCATGCTTTTACCTCCAGCCTAATACTAAGTGCTCCTCCTCCATAGACATTGCTGGGGATTGTGGTCATCCCTCTCTGGTACCAGTATCGTCCAATATAAAAAGTTTTTTTTGTAGAAAGCATCTTTTTTTTTTTTTGATTTTGATTATGCATGAATCATAAACACTCATTCTGAAAATCTTCCTAATTGCCCCTGAGGATTTTATGATGTAAAAAAATATGGAAGCTTTCTAAGGGATTTGTTTGGTTGTTATATAAGCCGACTGTTTAAGCAGTACACTTTAATATATGATTTTATAGAATTTCTAGTGTGTGGCATGGAGAAAAAAGAGGTACTCTATTATTTGCTTTCTGTAATTGTTGTATTCATGCAACACTGGCTATTTCATTGTTAATTAATATTATCCTGAGCTTTTGTTTTGTCTACGAAATTCAATATTTTTGCTTCAAGTTAGGTTTTAAAAATCCACTTTCCATAGTTTTCAAGGGAGAGAATGAAAGATATCTAAGTTGATTCCTAGTAAGTCCACTACTGATAATTAAGAAAAGAAAATGGGTACATTCAACTTTAGATCATGCATAGCTTAAGTCCCTTATCAATTTCAAGGTTTAAAAAAAGTTGTCAAAATTAAGTTGGTCATATGAAGTGGGAAAGTTAGGTAAGGTAAAGTTTTAGCTTAGGTAAATTAGACTAGTTTTTCTTGTCAAATTTGTTTATTAAATTTTCAAAATTACAAGCATATATTGTCAATAAACATAGTCACTATAAATAGTAGCAGTTAAGGAGAACACAAATTAGATATTTATGTCAAGCTCCAGTGATTTTTGAAGGCAACAACAACAGAAGAGGAGAAAAAAAACAGTAATTTAAGTTTAACATATGTTGACCATTATCTGGAGACTTGCTAAAATATATGCTTAGTGTTGAATTTAGTAATTACAAACCAGATTTAGTAATAATATATAACATGTAAGGTAATATAAGGATTTATAAAGAAAAAATGAAGGGTCATAATTTCTCGACCTCATATAATGTTATTGTAATATATAAGGTTTGTATTGTTTCAAAGGAGCTCTAAAGCTGAAATATACTGATAAATAAAAAACATAAAAAAAAAAAAAAATGTTGCTACCATTTTTGCATATAATAACAATATATGCTAGGAAAGAAAAAACAACAAAAAAAGAGCTAAAGAGCGAAGATAGAAGAGAGGGAAGAGTAAGAAGAAGAAGAGAAAAAAAATAAAGATAGTAGGTAGAAAAGATAGAAAAGGTCGAAAAGGTCCCCGGGGTATCTTATAATGTTGGTCTGATAATATTAGTATATTAAATAGCTATTAGTAGTTATATTACCAAGGTCTTAATAATGTGATGTCAAAGTTGGGAGGGAAAAAATTAGTCACCCAAGGATTCCCGATTTTTTCAAATTTTCCAATATTATCATTGGTAATGGCTTCCGTTTTTGAGTGGGTCATGGCTTGGTTTAATCTGGTTTTGGTTTCTGAGATCATTAATGTTGGGGTTTTCCACGCTTTGGCGATTGTCTGCTTTGCTGCAGTAGTGATTTGTAGAAGGAGTTTGAATTGAGTGTGGGAAATAGAAGTCGGTTTTAGATTTAGTAGTGCAATTGAAGGGTCAGGTTTGATTGTTTTTTTGAATAAGGTAGAGAGGATAAGAAAAACCTCTTTCCAAAAACATTTTGTAACGGAACAATCCCAAAATATGTGTATGTGTGATCCTAGTTCACCACAGCCACGGAAGCAGAGTGGGGAGTATTGCGGAATATATTTCGCGATTCTGACAGGAACCAAATACCAGCGCAAAAGTACTTTATAATTTGTCTCTAGAGCTATTATATTTTGTGAAGATGATTTTGTTGTGGTCCAAATTTTATCCCAATCGGATGGTTCCAACTGAAGTCCAAGGTCTCTCTCCCATTTTGCCACGTATGATGGTGGGTCTGCAGTAGGCAAAGTAATAAGGTGTTTATATATTATTGATATGAGACCCTTAGAGTGAGGTTCGCGTTTACATATACGTTCAAATTGTGTGAGTTCGTTGAGCTTACTCATATTTTGTATATATGGCATGAAATTTTTTTTGATCTGCAGATATCGGAAAAGTTCTGATTGGGGGAGTTGATGCCTATCACATAGTTCAGGAAATGTTATAAGTGAGGTAGATGTCGATAAATCACAGAGTTGCGTTATGTCAGAGGAGATCCATTTTTTAAATGAATTAGGGAATGTGCAGGCTGGGTAGAATAGTGGGTTTCTAATAAATGATAGAAGGGGAACATGAGGAGATTGTAGTCCTTTGATAAGTTTAAATTTATCCCAGATAGTAACTGTGTGTTTGGTAATCTTATTTTTTATATTTTTATGATCTGAGGGTTTGGACCAAATTAAATTTGTTATAGAAAATGGATCACAGTCAATTGCTTCAATTGCAACCCAGAGTGGGGTTTCATATTTTGCGTGATATTTGGGGATGCATGCTATTTGAGCTGGATGGTAGTAAGAGGCAAAATTGGGGAATCCTAGTCCACCTTTAAGTTTGGGAAGGTAGAGTGTGTGTTTAGATAAACAATGTTTTAAAGAGCCCCAGATGAACGCTAGTGTTTTGCGTTGAAGATTTCTAAGAAAGTATGCTGGAACTGGAATGGGCAAAACCCGAAATAGATATAGTATCTTGGGTAAAATAGTCATCTTTATTACGTTTATTTTACCAATCCATGAGATTGGTAAAGAAGACCATTGTTTAAGAAGATTGGTAATTTGCTTTAGTAATGGCGGAAAGTTAGCTGAGAAGAATTCAGTTAAATTGGGAGTAAGAGTAATTCCTAGGTAGGTCAGGTGCGATGTAGACCAGGAGAATGGGAGGGAAGTTTGTGCTTGTTGTAAAGTATGGGGAGGTAAGGAGATATTTAAGGCTGTAGATTTTTGAGAGTTGATAATTAGTCCAGATATCTGTGCAAAATGATCTAGCTTACTTATAAGGTTGGGAGCAGAAATATGAGGGGAAGACATAAATATTAGTATATCGTCAGCAAACAAACATAATTTGTGCTGATGACCAGCTAAGTCTATCCCTTTGATTGAAGGGTCAGATTGTATAGCCTGAGCTAGGGGTTCAATAAGTAGGGCAAATAAAAGTGGGGAGAGTGGACAACCCTGACGTGTACCTCTATTTATGTTAAAGCAACCAGATTTATATCCAGCATATTTAATATAGGCTTTGGGATTATTATATAGTGATGAAACCCAGTTAAGAAAGTGAGGACCGAACCCCCATTTTTGTAAAGCAAAATGTAGATAGGGCCATGATACTGTGTCGAATGCTTTTTTAATATCTAACGACAGAAGACACATAGGTATTCGCCGTGTTTTAGCTGCTTGGATTAATAAAGTTGCCCTGCGTACGTTATCAGCTGCTTGGCGAAAAGGAATAAAACCAACTTGGTCTTTATTTATTAATGAACCAATAATATTGTTCAAACGAGTTGCTAGAATTTTCGCTAGTAGTTTGATATCAAGATTAACCACTTGACCACTGGGCACTTAAACCCCCTTAATAACCAGACCAATTTTCAGCTTTCGGTGCTCTCACATTTTGAATGACAATTACTCAGTCATACAACACTGTACCCATATGAAATTTTTGTCCTTTTTTTCACACAAATAGAGCTTTCTTTTGGTGGTATTTAATCACTGTTGGGTTTTTTATTTTTTGCGCTATAAGAGAAAAAAGACTGAAAATTTTGTAAAAAAATGATTTTTTTTTCGTTTCTGTTATAAAATTTTGCAAATTACTATTTTTTCTTCATAAATTTTGGCCAAAATTTATACTGCTACATATCTTTGGTAAAAATAAGTACAAATTGGTGTATATTATTTGGTCTTTGTGAAAGTTATAGAGTCCACAAGCTATGGTGCCAATATCTGAAAATTGATCACACCTGAAGTACTGACGGCCTATCTCAATTCTTGAGACCCTAACATGCCAGAAAAGTACAAATACCCCCCAAATGACCCCTTTTTGGAAAGAAGACATTCCAAGGTATTCAGAAAGAGGCATTGTGAGTTTTTTGAAGTTGTCATTTTTTCCCACAATTCTTTGCAAAATCAAGATTTTTTTTTTCTCTTTTTTTTTTCACAAAATTGTCATATTAGCAGGTTATTTCTCACACACAGCATATGCATTCCACAAATTACACCCCAAAACACATTCTGCTATTACTCCCGAGTATGGCGATACCACATGTGTGAGACTTTTACACAGCGTGGCCACATACAGAGGCCCGACATGCAGGGAGCACCTTCAGGCGTTCTGGAGCACCCAGGCCAATTCTGACATTTCTCTCCTACATGTAAAAATCATCATTTGTTTGCTAGAAAATTACATAGAACCCCAAAACATTATATATGTTTTTTTAGCAAAGACCTTAGAGAATATAATGGTGGTTGTTGCAACTTTTTATCTCGCACGATATTTGCGCAGCAATTTTTTAACGCGTTTTTTACGGAAAAAAAATGTTTTGTGCTTAAAAAAAAAAAAAACAGTAAAGTTAGCCCAATGTTTTTGCATAATGTGAAAGATGAAGTTACGCCGAGTAAATAGATACCTAACATGTCGCCCTTAAAAATTGCACACACTCGTGGAATGGCGCCAAACTTCGCTACTTAAAAAATCCCCATAGGCGACGCTTTAAATATTTTTACTGGTTACATGTTTTGAGTTACAGAGGAGGTCTAGGGCCAAAATGATTGCTCTCGCTCTAACGTTTGCGGCGATACCTCACATGTGTGGTTTGAAAACCGTTTTCATATGTGGGCGGGATTTACGTATGCGTTCGCTTCTGTATGCGAGCTCACGGGGACAGGGGCGGTTTAAAAAAAAAAATTAAATTTTATTCTTCATTTTACTTTATTTATTTTAGTTTGACATGTTTTTCCGCCCTAAACATTTTTTTGATCACTTTTATACCTATTACAAGGAACGTAAACATCCCTTGTAATAGGAATATGGCATGACAGGTCCTCTTTACAGTGAGATATGGGGGGGGGGGTGTCAATAAGACCCCACATCTCACCTCTAGGCTGGGAAGCCTGAAAAAAAAACAAAAAAAAAAAAACAATCCTGGCTTTGATCGTAGCGGTGAGTCGGTAGAAGCACCGGAGGGCGGCGGGGGGGGGGGGACATCCCCTCTCGCCTCCCGTAAGAATGATCAAGCGGCGGAACAGCCGCTATGATTGTTCTTATGGTGTAGGGAATCGCCGGCTGAAAAAGCTAATATCTGAATGATGCCTGTAGCTGCTCCCATCATTCAGATATCCCTGCACAAAGTCAAGGACGTCATATGACGGCCGGAGGGCGGGAAGTGGTTATTGCAGAGTATTGCCGGGCATTGCGGAGTATTGCCGGGCATTGCGGAGTATTGCCGGGCATTGCGGAGTATTGCAGGGCATTGCGGAGTATTGCCGGGCATTGCGGAGTATTGCCGGGCATTGCGGAGTATTGCAGGGCATTGCGGAGTATTGCGGACTATGGCAGGGTATTGCGGTGTATGGCAGGGTATTGCACGGGTATTGCACAGGGTATTGTGGAGGGTATTGCACAGGGTATTGTGGAGGGTATTGCAGAGTATTGTGGAGGGTATTGCAGAGTATTGTGGAGGGTATTGCAGAGTATTGTGGAGGGTATTGCAGAGTATTGTGGAGGGTATTGCAGAGTATTGTGCAGGGTATTGCAGAGTATTTTGCAGAATATTGCGCAGGGTATTGCAGAGTATTGCGCAGGGTATTGCAGAGTATTGCGCAGAGTATTGCAGAGTATTGCACCAGGGTATTGCGCAGAGTATTTTGCAGGGTATTGCGCAGGGTATTGCAGAGTATTTTGCAGGGTATTGCGCAGGGTATTGCAGAGTATTTTGCAGGGTATTGCGCAGGGTATTGCAGAGTATTGCACAGAGTATTGCGCAGGGTATTGCAGAGTATTGCGCAGAGTATTGCGCAGGGTATTGCAGAGTATTTTGCAGGGTATTGCAGAGTATTTTGCAGGGTATTTTGCAGGGTATTGCAGAGTATTTTGCAGGGTATTGCAGAGTATTTTGCAGGGTATTGCAGAGTATTGCGCAGGGTATTGCAGAGTATTGCACCAGGGTATTGCAGAGTATTTCACCAGGGTATTGCAGAGTATTGCACCAGGGTATTGCAGAGTATTGCACCAGGGTATTGCAGAGTATTGCACCAGGGTATTGCAGAGTATTGGCAGGGTATTTTGCAGAGTATTGCACAGGGTGTATTGCAGAGTATTGGCAGGGTATAGCACAGGGATGGCTGAGCAGGGATGGATGGATGGATGGATCTGTGACTGCAATTGTCACAGATCCAGCCCACAGTGCTGCTGCTGCCATCCGCTCCCTCCCCCTCCCCTCTCACACTGTACCGATCGGTACAGAGAGGGGAGGGAGGAACCGGCGTCATCAAATGACGCCGGTCTGTTTACAAGTGATTGCTCCGTCATTTGACGGAGCGATCACGTGGTAAACGGCCGCTATCAGCGGCGATTTACCGCGATTCGTGATCCGCCGGGTCCTCTGGACCCGGCGGTCACGGAGTTTCCCGTGTGCGCGCCCCAGGGGGCGTGCGGGAGCGCGATTCTGGGAGGACGTTATATAACGTCCTCCCAGAGTTAAGCAACCACCCTGCCGCCGTTATTTGTCGGCAGGTGGTTGTTAAGTGGTTAAGCAGGGATATGGGCCTGTAATTAGCACAAGATGAATCATCTGAATGAGGTTTGGGGATCATTGTGATTATTGCTGTTAAGGTTTCAGGACGAAAGGTTAGGTTGTTCAGAAGTGAATTGAAAGCATCTGTCAGCAATGGCGCAAGAAGATGAGTAAATTTTTTATAATATAGGGCAGAGAAGCCATCAGGACCCGGGCGTTTATTTGGTTTAAGGGATTTAATGGCTAATTCAACCTCTGCAGTTGTAATGGGACTTTCAAGATGTTCATGTTGAGTTAAAGGAATCTTTGGAAGTTTGGTTTGTGAAAAAAATAATTCTGCAGCGGATCGGTCAAAAAATCCCTGATTGTTGTATAAAGATGTAAGGTGTTTGTGGAAGGTTTGTAGAATTTTTTCTGGATTACTGGTGTAAGTATTATGAGGTAATTTTAATCGAATCGGTTTGTATGGGTTGTTTAATTTTTTAAGTGCTCGAGCGAGAAGAGTGCCAGGCTTGTTAGCTTTAATATAAAATTTATGCTTGGATTTGCGTATGGTTTTATCTGCGGATTCAGATAGGAAAAGATCAAGATTTAGGCTAGCTTCATCTAGTTGATTTTTTGTCACAGGGGTAGGATTCGCTTGAAAATTTGCGTGGCAAGTGTTAAATTTTGTTTCTAATATTAGTTGTAGCTTCTTTTTTTCTTTTTTAAGATATGATGCTTGGCGTAAGCAGATTCCTCGAAGGACGGGTTTGTGTGCCCCCCATAATGTTAATGGAGAAATATCAGGGGTTTTATTATTTTTCAGATAGTCTTTTATGGCTATTTCTAAGTCAGTAGAGTGTGATGGATGGGATAGGGTTGAATCATTTATGTACCATGTGGGGTCTTGATGTTTGGGTATGAGGGAAGTGAAAGTAGAAAGTATTGCACAATGATCAGTCCATGTAAAGGGTATTACAGATGATGTGAGCATTTCCGGGGACATACTAATAGAGATTAGTATATGGTCGATACGGGAAAAAGACTTATGTGGATGGGAATAGAAGGAATATTGACGTTTCGTGGGATTGATTTCTCGCCAGGAATCTAGCAAGGAATGTTGTTGTAGAAGTCTTTGGAACCTACGAGATTGAGAATTGGAAGTGATAGGAATTGGGGACTTATCTAAATAAGGGTATAGAACTTGGTTTGAATCTCCACAGATCAAAAGTGTGCCCATTTTATGAGTCTCTATTACCTGGAATAAATGGGAGAGGAATGCTGTCGGATTTTTATTAGGAGCATAATAGGATACTACTGTGATTAGCGTATCACATAGATACCCTGTAATAATGAGATAGCGACCTTCTGGGTCTTTGGTTTCTGTCAGAAGAGAGAAGGGTGTAGCTCTATGAAATGCAATTAGCACTCCCCTTCGTTTAGTTTTAGCTGAAGCAGTAAAAACTTGGGGATAAGCTGTACCAAAATATTTAGGTGTCGAGGTTTCAGTGAAATGGGTTTCTTGGAGGCAAATTATATGCGCCTTTGAAGAAGATAATGATCTAAAAACTTTGGTTCGTTTTTGTGGAACATTTAGACCTTGGACATTTAAGGTA
Source organism: Rana muscosa (assembly GCA_029206835.1). NCBI lineage: Eukaryota > Metazoa > Chordata > Amphibia > Anura > Ranidae > Rana > Rana muscosa. Next base: position 358,454,306 of record CM055118.1, on the reverse strand, counting down.
AGAATATTTAAAGGAGCCATCATGAAATTTTATAGAAAATATTATAAGACATATCTAAAAACAATTGAAAATCCATACTTACCCCGGGGAGGAGCAAAGAGAAAAGGGAGAGTGGAGACAGAATGTTGAGAAAGAAAGAGAAAATGAGAGTCATTATTAAACAAATAATTAACAAAAAACGTTTAGAATGCAAGAAGGTAAAACGTTGGCGTTCCGAGCATGCAAAAGTGCAAGCTCGGAGGCACAGAGTCTGACCAGGGAGGCTCCTCACACAAAAAGGTGTGGGGAGAGTCCAAAGACAGAAAAATGGAGGGAGCAGTGACAGTTTCTCGGGTCCCTCATGACCAAAAATATATCTAGAGAAGAAAAATATATTATGACACCCAAACTGGGCGGAAGTAAGCAAAAATGAATCAAATATAAGAAAATATTATATGTTCAACATTAGTACATGTAAAATTTTAATCTAACAATTGTGTTTTATGGTTTCACGGGGAGAGTGTTAGATTATAAATTTGTTGAATTATACAGGTTACCTCTGGGTTGCCAGTTGTAGGAGAGGCAGTAATGTCCTTATTAATTACGATGAAAAATAAATAAAATATCAATTATTACTAATATATTAGTAATATTTACTTCTATTCAGTAAACAATTTTGTACAAAAATAATATAGAACCCTTGTTGTGGGTAGGAAAGGATTAGGGGAAAGGGGCGGGTAGGAGGGGGTAAAATGTGGGAAGTAGAAGGGATAGAGGGGATAGAGGGGGGTGAGGTGAGGAAGGATAGGATGAGGAGGGAAGGGTGTTATGAGAATATAATTTTTGGGGGGATAATTTAAAACATCAATTATCCTAGACCAAAAAGGGGATAAAAATTGGAAAATAAAAAATAAATAAATAAAAATAAAGTATTAAAAAAAATAAAAAAATAAAAATAATAATAATAATAAAAAATAATAATAATAAAAAATTAAAATAAAAAATATATAAAATTAGACCATAACCTGCTTAAGGGAAGTAAATTCAGGATGGTTAAATGACATTAAGTGTTTAGCATCCAAAAAGTGGATGAAAGATCAAAAATATTGAGTGAATTTCAATTTGATATGCAAAATGCATTCAGTCCATTGAGTCTGGAGTAACTTGGTTTGGAGAGTTGAATCGACCCCTCTTCGATGGGCTTTGTCTGGTTCTGTCATTTTTGATTTTGGATACATTTTGTGGAGAACTGGATGCTGTTCGTCGGCGAGGGCCAGCTGAAGGACTTTTGCAGAGATGACGTTTTTGTAGGGTGTTCTGTAGTTCATCAGGGGTTTTGCATGAGTACTTGGTGCCTTGATATGTGAAGCGAAGTGAAAAAGGGAACCCCCATTGGTATGGGATCTGATGTTGTTGTAGGTTTTGTAATAAGGGTTTCATCGAGCGCCGTTTAGCGACTGTTATTGGGGAAAGGTCAGCAAAGATCTGATATGGGTGGCCTTGGAAGATGAGGGATTCTTTGTTCCTTGCAGCGACCATGAGCTGCTCTTTGGTGCGAAAGAAATGGAATTTCGCAATTATGTCGCGGGGGGGACCTTCAGATTTGCGTGGTGCTAATGCTCGATGTATTCTGTCTATTTCCAGTCTCTCAATTGGAATTGACGGTGATAACTCTTGAAATAGGGCAGTAATTGTCGATTGTAGATCAATAATAGACTCCGGTATACCTCTAATGCGGAGGTTTGAACGACGTGCGCGATTTTCGAAATCTTCTAAACGAGTTTGCAGCGAGAAATGTTCATCTTTAAGTGTGTCCAATTCAGTTTCATGAGTCATTACATTAGTTTCTATGTCATCCACTCTGTTTTCTAATTCAGCCGTGCGCTGACCTAAGTCACGGATTTCTTTTGTTAATTTCTCAGTAATATGGTCGGAAGTCTGCTTTAATGCCTTCTGTAGCATTTTTTCTATTTGAATTAAAACATTTGGGTGTAAAGAGCCTGTCTGTTGTGGCTGGCAGATGGTGCTGTCCTCACAGTCTGTATCATATAGTTCATGAGGTAACTGCTGCTGCTGCCTGGCAGCATGAGGTGAGATTGTGTGAGGTGATTTAGCCTGTTCCATTTTACTGAGGCCTCTAGATAAATTATCTCTGAGGGGTTTCACCTTATTTTTTCCCCGGACAGCTAATTTAACCATCTTAAAACGTTCCCAGGGCACTGAGGAAGACCAGGGTAAGCTTTTGAAATAATTACCCTTCCATTCGGGTGTGTATGCTGGCCGTGAAGTCCCGAGAAAAGGGGAGCCTCAGCAGGACATGTCTGTCACAGTGAGCTCCCAGCATGCCCCTCAATTAGACTCGTTTTTATGTTTTGTTCAATACTTTGATGAATTGCACTAAACATTGAAAGTTGCTATGATAAAGGGTTTTCTATATTTTTCATTAAACTCTTGCATTCAATTTTTTTTTTTTTTTTCCTTTTAATGTCAGATGTCTTTGTTAGCTGAAACATTGTTTTTTTCACAAAGTAAAGCACATTCAGTTTAAAATTCATTTTTTATTTATCATAGTGAAGTGACATGAAAGTTCACTTTGTAGAACACCCAATCATGTACAAGCGCAATTAATAAAAAAATGATTTTTGTTCAAACATGATGAGATGACTGAAGTGAACACATCTTAAAGTGACACTAAAGATTTGTGTTTTTTTTTTTTAAATAACAAACATGTCATACTTACCTCCACTGTGTAGTTAGTTTTGCACAGAGTGGCTCCGATCCACCTGTTCTGGGGACCTACGGTAGCTCTCGCGTCTCCTCCCCAAAATAGCTAACCCCCTTTGGGAAGCTCTTTCCTGAGGGGGTTACCTTGCGGGCGCGTTCCCTGTCATACACTCGGCGTCCATAGATGCAGAGTGTATGACTCGACCCCGCCCCCCGGCGCCATTGGATTTGATTGACAGCAGCGGGAGCCAATGGCTGCAATGCTATAAATCTATCCAATCAAAGCCGGGACTCCGTGGAGAAAAGAATGGCGGGGACGCGCCCATGGAAATTTTGGGCTCAGGTAAGTAAATAGGGGGGGGGGCTGGGGGGCCAGACACTGCAAGGTGTTTTTTCACCTTAATGCATAGGATGCATTAAGGTGAAGAAACACATAGGTTTACAACCCCTTTAACCTCAGTCACTAAGATACCAAATGTTCCCTTTACAGAGTGAAAGCGGAGGAGGTGTGCTGACTTCAATCATCCAATCACGTGCAATCAAAATTGAAAAAATATTTTCCTTGCACATGATTGTATATTATAACCACTTGCCGACCGGCCCATAGTAAAAATACATCATTACTTTGATGTTAAATACCGGTTCTACAGCAGCAGCTAGCTGCCATAACCCCCCATAACCCTGGTATTGTTTTTTAATGTGGGTGATTCTGCATCAGACAAAAAATAGTATCGCGGGCGCATTCACTGTTTGATAATTTTTAGAGGCGGTGGGAGTAGCGCCTATCCTTCTTCCTCCGCTTCCTGGTCATTTCTGGGCTTACCGGAAGTCCAGAAGCGATCAGATGCGGCCGTTTGCTGGGTAGGAAGTGGAGTGAGGGCAAGATGGCCCCCACTTGTCTCTATGCATTTGGAGGACCAGAGCCAACTCTGACATCACTCCTGGTTCTCGGGCATAAAGAATTTTTTTTTTTTTTAAGTCAAAATGTCAACAAAAAAAATATTTTGCTTTTAAAGGTAAATGAGAGATGTGGGGTCTTTTTGACCCCCACATCTCTCAATAAAGAGGACCTGTCATGCTTATTTCTATTGCAAGGAATAAAAGAATAAATAAATAAAGGGACAGTGTAAAAATAACAATTAAAATAAATAAGAAAAAAAATGTAAGTGCCCAATCCCTCCGTGCTCGCGTGCAGATGCAAACTCATACTTAAGTCAGGCGCGCATATGAAAACGGTGTTCAAACCACACATGTGAGATATCACCATGATTGTTAGAATGAGAGAACTAATTCTAGTGCAAGACCGCCTCTGTATCTCTGAACAGGTAACCTATAAATATAGCGATGCCTATGGAGATTTTTAGGTACCATAGTTTGGCGCCATTCCACGAGTGTCCACAATTTTAAAGCATGACATGTTAGGTGTCTATTTACTCGGCATAACGTCATCTTTTATATTATACAAAAAAATGGGGGGGGGGAACTATTGTGTTTTTATTTTTTCTTAATTCATTAAAGTGTATTTGTTCCCAAAATATTGTGTTTGAAAGGCCGTTGCGTAAATACAGCGTGACATAAAATATTGCAATGATCGCCATTTTATTCTCTAGGGTTTCTGCTAAAAAAATCTATATATATAATGTTTGACGGTTATAGGTAATTTTCAAGCAAAAAAAATACTAATTTAAACTTGTAAACAAAAAATCCCAGAAAAGGTCTGGTAAGCAAATGTTAAAAGCGATTTTTCACTTTGTTTTTCCTCATTAGCTAAGATACTGTAGGTGAAAACTTACTTTGAAAGCATACACGCTCTCTTCTCTCTTAATAAATCAAGGTCAGGGCATAATAAGCTGGTTATACTTACTGCATGTCTTTTTTCTTCTTTCCTTTCAGGTGGTATGCATTTTTTGAGGACAGTTACACAAAAAAATAATTAACAATGCTGATATATATATATATATATATATATATATATATATATATATATAGTGTACACTGTATATTGATAGAGAGAAAAAAGATAGAGAGAGAGAAAACAATATGTTATACCACATACACAGTAATGCATACCATGTACAACCTTACAAAATAAAAAAAAAGTTGTCATATCCACACCCAACTACATTTTAACCAAATTCAATATGAGTTAGTATCAATTTAGCAATGTTAAGATATATAAAAATGATTACATGCATTAAACATATATCCTTGACAAGCTTATGTATTGTGATGTTATTTAGCCAATTAATGGCACAAATACAGTATCTCACAATAGTAAGTACACTCCTCACATTTTTAAAATATTTTCTTCTATCTTTTCATGTGACAACACTGAAGAAATGACACTTTGCTACAATGTAAAGTAGTGAGTGTACAGCTTGTATAACAGTGTAAATTTGCTGTCCCTTCAAAATAACTCAACACACAGCCATAAATGTCTAAACCGCTGGCAACAAATATGAGTACACCCCTAGGAGAAAATGTCCAAATTGGGCCCAATAATCCATTTTCCCTCCCTGATGTCATGTGACTTGTTAGTGTTACAAGGTCTCAGGTGTGAATGGGGAGCAGGTGTGTTAAATTTGGTGTTATCGCTCTCACTCTGTCATACTGGTCACTGGAAGTTCAACATGGCACCTCGTGGCAAAGAATTCTCTGAGGATCTGAAAAAAAGAATTGTTGCTCTACATAAAGATGGCCTAGGCTAAAAGAAGATTGCCAAGACCCTGAAACTGGGATTTTTTTTACCAAAAATGTGTAGCAAATTTTTTGGAAATTAGATTTCTTTTATTATTATAATTAGATATGGTTTATATCTTTTTTGTTTATAGCGCAAAAGACACGATAAAAAAAAAAAAGGAGATCGAATACCACCAAAAGAATGCTCCATGTGTGGAAAAAAGGGGGCAGAATTTTTATTTGGGTAAAGCATCACCTGACTGCACAATTATCAGTTAAAGTAACAGAAAAAAATGGCCTGATCATGAAGGGGTGTAAATCTTCCGGAGCTGAAGTAGTTAATGTCCAAATATGCTAAAAAAGTGCAAATACGGGAAAAATAAAGTGCAAATATCACACATACAACCACCATACATATATAATAAATTACAGTTAATTATGTATAGACAAATTAATATAAATAAGTAATATACAGTATACAATAAATGTGTGCAAACAATTGTATATAATGATCCAAATATGGCAGTGCTAATGAACTGTGGAAGAATTTGCCATTTATGCAGAGAAATGTAATTCAATCAATTGCTCAGGGAAGAAAAAACTTTTACAGGGTAACCTCCCAATTGGACCACAATTATATCTGAGCCATATTGTGTGTTGTACAATTTGAAGTGTATTTTACACAGATTGTATAGTATGGTTGGCACTTTAATCAATTTCTCTGTATAAATGGAAATTTCTTGCACAGTTTATTAGCACTTTTTCTGGCATATTTGTACAAATTCACCAGGATCATTATACACAATTGATTGCACAAATTTATTGCAAATATTACATATTTTTTATAAATGTTTATAAATTTTTATTTATTTTTACTACTTTGCGTGTATATATATATATATATATATATATATATATATATATATATATATATATATACACACATACAACAACCATACATATATAATAAATTACAGTTAATTACAATATATATATATACAGTATATATATATATATATATGTATATATATATATATATATATATTGTAATTAACTGTAATTTATTATATATGTATGGTTGTTGTATGTGTGATATTAGCACTTTTTTTCTCCAGTAGTTGCACTTTTTAGCATATTTGCACATTGGCTACTTCAGCTCCAGAAGATTTACACCCCTTCATGATCAGGCCATTTTTTGTGTGTTACTTTAACTGAATATTGCGCAGTCAGGTGACGCTGTACCCAAATAAAAATTTTGCCCTCTTTTTTCCACACATAGAACTTTCTTTTGGTGGTATTTGATCCCCTCTATGTTTTTTTTTTTTTTTGCGCTATAAACAAAAAAAGACTGACAATTTAGCAAAAAAAAAAGAAACCACAATTTTTACTTTCTGCTATAAAACATATCTAATTTTTTTTTTTGAAAGATATAAAATTTCTAATATTTTGCTACACATTTTTGGTAAAAAATCCCAGTGCGCGTATATTGATTGGTTTGTGCAAAATATATATAGTGTCTACAAAATATGGGAAATATTTATGGAATTGTTATTAATTAATTAATTTATTTTTTACTAGTAATGGCGGCAATGAGCGACTTATCGCGCGACTGCGATATTGTGGTGGACAAATCAGACACTTACTGACACTTTTTGGAAACCAGTGACACTAATACAGTGATCCGTGCTAAAAGTATGCATTGCCACTGTGCTAATGAATTTGGCTGGGAAGAGGCTAACATCAGGGGCGATCAAAGGGTTAACTTTGTGCCTAACCAGGGTTTTAGTGTACTATGTGAGCTGCTTTTACTAGGGGAAGACATGGACCCTTGTCCCTGCATTGCAGAAACACAGTATCCATGCCTTTTCTTCTGACAGAATGCTTGTGTACCGAATGATCAGTGGGTGCCGATGGACCCGCTGTGTAGAATAACAGATCTCTCAAAGTCCTTCTACTGCCTGAAAATATTTTTTGGAAATTAAAGTATAACTAAAGGCAAAATGCTTTCTTTAGTTTTGGATAGAGCGAAGAGAGATTAAAACACCTGTCAGATTTATATTGCTTTCTGTGCCTCCGTTAGGGAGATTCACCCTCTCTGTTTGTCTTGTTTACCATTATCATTAAAAAGTGAAAGTAAAGAAAAATCCCAAATTTTGTGTTGTCCCCAGAAAAAAAATATAGAGGGTACACACGTACTGTATGCCAGGGATATGACTTTGCCTATTTAGACTGCTTTGCTCTTATGCCTGCTGATTGATGTGGGGGGGGGGTGGAATCGGCTCCTGGCAGCTAGAGGAATGTCTCTACAATACAGATATTTTGCCTTTTATATTGGCCCCTGCTGTAGGAATATGCTAATGTACTTACCAAACTAGACTACCGTTTTTTACGGTGGGGGCCGGGTCCAATCTTCCACTTTACTGTTTATTGTGTTTAACCTGTGGTTATTCTGTGGCTAGTGTTACGCTCTCCATGCTAGGGATTTACCTCTTCCATAATGAGAACTACCTGCAGCTACGTTCTTGATTAAGCGGGTTGACATAGGGTCTCAGGGGAAGAGCATACTCTTACCATGATCACAAGCCTGGGGCATCTCGAGAGATTGGTCCTAGACCTGGATAATGACTTCCCAGATTGGGGTCCAACTGGACATACACACAGTCCGAACTCCTTGGGGGGTGGGGGGGGGCAGTGTTTCAATGTCTATCTGTTTCTATGTTTCTGGCTCGGTGAGTTCAGGGGCCTATATATTTGTGGGCCCAGGAATTTACCGACCTCTACTAATGTTGGATAAAGTTTAAGGATGTATATTATCCACTCTGATCCCTAGGTAGTGGTTCCGTTTATATTCCGGTTGCACTAGGTATTGACAGGTCTCTCATGTAGCTCAGATAGGATTATTGATCACGCCTCTTATACCATTATGCAATAGTGCTACCCGAATTAACAACTAGAGGCTGGTAAATTTAAATTCACATCCCAATAACTTTTGTTGATCCCTCTTGTACCTTTCGATCTCCATCCCATGATTCTTATACACTCCGCCCAATGTCCTTTAAACACCTGTTTATCTCCTTGCGTCCACCGTTGTGCGGGATCCCAGTGTCCCGTTCTAGGTTTTCTATCCCCCCACAGCTTCCCAATTGGAGTGAAGCTGACACTCCGGATTTTCCCCTATTAGGTGTGTAGCGGGGGTCTAAATCTAGGGGGAGTGCCTGGGTGGTAGTATGACCCAATGCACCCTGATTACTAGGTGATTAGAGACCATTTGTAGTCTTGGAGGACTCTGGTGGTGTGAGGTTCCCTGCGGCCTGCAGGTGGTATTGTCACCCTGGGCCGTGGTTGAACCCACACCGCAAGACTCTGCCTTTTTTGTCCTTTCCTGGCGCTTGTACAGCGGGGCGGGGAACCCGCTGTGATGCAAAGGGAGAGGAGATAAAAGGGGCGGACTCCCTTACTTGTGGTTCAGAGTTCGGAGTCGGAAAGACGCGGCCGCACTCAGGCACCCTCAGCCTGGGTGCTGGCATTCCGGAGATCCGGGCCCAGGTGCCCTTGACCTGGCCAGAGCGGGAGATGGAGTCCATCTCAGGCACCATTAGCCTGAGGTGAGGTACTATGGCGGAAGCCTGGAGCTCAGTACCTTCGACTGAGTTCCGCGAGGGTGGAGGAATCCGAGGGGGCCCTAACTCCTTGGGTGCCTGTAAGAGAACTACGTATTCTCGTATGGCGCATATGCGTGCGCCAATGCGCATGCGCGTGCGCAATGAACAGCATGCACGCGCAGGAGCGCGCCTCTAACGCCAGTTGGCGCCAGACGGCCTATTTAAAGGGTGCTCTGACTCCCTACAAGTGCTGACTGGTCTTCAGCTTGTCCTGTGAAACTTCCTGCTATCCGTACGATTAACCTGATACCCGTTGCTGACTCTGGCTTGCCCTGACGCTTCTCTGGACTCTGATTATTTGCTGACTTATGGCTCCTGATCCCGGCTTCCTTGACCCTGCTACTGCTTTCTCCTTGAACTGCGCTACCTGCCTGTTGCTAAACCCGGCTACCCTTGACCTCTGTTCCAGTTTGCTACATTCCAGAATCTGCATGTGGGTTGGAGTTCCCCTTTACACCTGCTCTTCCATAAAAGTGCCTGGAACCTGTCTACCCATCGGGATCTCCAAGTTTCACCTGCCCCTGCAACTTCTGCTAGCAACCTCTACTGGCACTCGTGTTCCTCCTAGCCTTGCCACCATCTTTTCCACCCTCAGTGGGGCTTGGACTGGAGATACAAGAGAGGCCGACCTCGTCATATCAGACTCCTACCAGGTACGTGACAGTACCAGTCAGACATGGATGGAGTCTGAAAGGGAGGCCTCTCCATCTAAGGACTTGCTCGAGACAATCTCTGCTCTCACCCATGTTGTGCAGAGCTTACAGAGTGATTTCAGTCGCATGGAAGAGCAACTCTTGGACAAGAAAGGAGTCACATCTGCTTGCGTTTCTCCTCCTCCGGAACCCAGAGTGCCTATCCCTGAACGGTTTTCCGGAGATCGTAAAATGTTCAGGACTTTCCGGAACTCCTGTGAGCTCTACTTCTCTCTGCTACCCAGGACCTTTGTAGCCGAAGACATTAAAGTAGGGTTTGTGTGGGCGTGGCTAGCCGGCGTGAGAGACGGCTGCTGTATAGCTGAGCTCCTGCTCCAGGATACCGCAAACGAAGTGACCCAGCGACGGTGGTGATTTCTAAAAACAAGCCATGACTTCCCAAGACGACGCTACACCTGGCGCTGTTTGTAAGAGGGGTTCATACCGCCAGAATCTGCTGACATTAACTGATTACTTCCCCTCCACTAGCGGCTGCGTGACCCAAGATGGCGCCGGCGGCGGAGCACACATGCAGAAGATAGGGTAAAGTGAAGCTTCCTCAGACTCCAGCAGCACATCTTCGGTACGTACAGCTATCGAACATACTGCTAAGGGGGGAACCACCATCTCCCCACCTGATAGCCCTACCACCCGCAGCCCTACTAAATTTAAAAAAGCGAAGGGAGATAGACAGGAGGAAGAATCTGACATGGAGGACAGTGCACAGGAGGTTGCAAATCAGACCCCACTTGAGCACTTTCCCTCTTCATCCCAGCCTGTGACCATATCTAATATGAGAGATATGCTCATTTCCTTAAGAGATTCTGTACATTCAGACATGCTGACAATGTTGAATCCTATCAAGGCTGATGTGCAAGAATTACAGCATAGAGTGGCCTACACAGATCACAAAATGGAAGATGCTTTTGCAGCACACAATAATCTAGTGGATGCATTTAAGGAACAGCAAACTGAGATGCAGAGAATGGCAGCGAAGTTATCTTATTTAGAAGACCGTTCCCGCAGAAATAACATTAAATTTTGTGGAATCCCTGAATCTATTCCCAATGTTGAGCTGAGTAGATTTGTATGCCAAATGTTACGCACCTTACTGCCCAAAGCAACTGATGTTGAGCTAACAATTGACAGAGCGCATAGACTGCCTAAGCCAGGTTTCCTCCCGGATAATGTACCGAGAGATGTTCTGGCACGTATACACTACTACCATATAAAAGAGGATGCTATGCGAGCTATGAGAAACAACCCACAAATGACTGGACAGTATGCGAACATAGCTTTATTCTCGGATCTCTCACAAGCCACTATACAACACAGAAGGAAACTCCTTACGATCACCAAAGCTCTGCGTAATCACAGCATTGTTTACAGATGGGGGACCCCATCAAAACACATGGTAACCTATCAAGGTAAGCCGTTCAACATTCACTCACTGGAATCAGGCCTCCGTCTCCTCAGAGAATGGGACATCCTTCCTGCCGAAGAACCAGCCCCTAGACGACATGATCCTCCTAAAGTCCGGACGGACTGGTCGACATAATAACCATGGACCACCGAAAGAGAACCACCTCTTACCCTTCTACAGCTGCGGTTGAATGGAGCACCTTTAAATGCCTAGATTTGCTTTTCCTGTCGCCATGTTGGCGTGGAATAGGCGCCCTCAGATGACAAGCAGACTAGTCTGCCTCTGGATGCTGGGGCGGGCTCCAGACTCTTTTTTACTGTTTGGTTATTTTTTGTTGTTTTTTTCTCTGTTCTTTTCTCTCCTTTTTCTTTTTCCCAACAGAGCAATCCACATCTTTTCAATCCAGGATTTTTTTTGCTTATCCTACTGCCTTCCACATGTCATCTCTTCAAAGGAAGATCTACTTAATCTGCAATCCACACTGAACTACAACTGGTCATCCGTACTAACAGTTACCACTAGATGGCGATATCCCCTTTCCTTTAACTCTACTGTTTGTGAGTATGAACATGTTTCTAGAAATGATGATCTCTTAATCAACAAGGTTAGCTCCCAACGTTTATTCCTACAGGAAGCATCGTTTGTTCATACCCTAGTTTATGATGACCATTAAGTTTGTCTCTCTTAATGCCAAGGGTCTAAACAGCCCTTTTAAACGAAGCCTTTTATGGTCTACAGCCCAAAAACTAAGGGGAGATGTACTATGTGTACAAGAGACTCATTTTTCAGCAACGAAAGCTCCAAAGTGTTCTCATAGATTGTACCCGCATATATTTTTTGCTAATGCTGACACTAAGCATAATGGAGTTCTTATTGCAATCAAACATTCAATAGCATTTTCTTTACAGGAAGTCATCACAGACAAGAAGGGCCGCTATGTTATTTTAATATGTACCTTGAATAATGTTTTATATACCATTGTGGCAGTATATGCCCCAAATCAAGGGCAAATAACCTTTTTGAGGAACCTCCTCAAACAGGTTAAACCCATCTGTAAGGGAAACCTCCTTCTGCTAGGGGACTTTAACTCGGTGATTGACTCCCATATTGACTGCTCACCTCCCAAATTACACCATAAATCTATACTCCAATCCACTATACATAGAGAATCCCTATATGATGTCTGGAGATGCCATCATCCAGACGAAAAAGACTTTACGTTTTTTTCTAACCCCCATAGATCCTATTCCAGAATAGATATAATTCTTACAGACCTATCTTCCTTGTACAAGACTAAGTCAGCCACTATTGAGACCATCACTTGGTCAGACCATGCGCCCATAACAATTGAATTAGAAGAACAAATTAATGTAACCCCTACATTTCTGTGGCGCAACAAAACTCACATCTTCACCAATAAATATCACCGAGAGAGAGTTCAGAAGCAACTGGAGGAATTTTTTACACTCAATACCATAGAAGATACCTCAGCATCCACTATCTGGTGTACTCACAAAGCCTTCATCAGAGGCCTGTTAATACAAATTGCTGCTAGGGAAAAAAAGCGTAAGTCTCAAACAATTGACCTACTGCTGAACAAAATACGCTTCCTAGAAACACAAAAAAAGAAAGACATGTCCCAAAATACGATAGATGATCTTAAAGAATGTAGATTGAACCTTAAATATGCATTAGTAGCCAACTATGAAAGACATATGAAATACCTAAAAGCCTCATTTTATTCTTCCGGTAATAAAGCGGGAAAACTCTTGGCCCAACAACTTAAAGTCCGACAAGCCAGAACGAGAATCGCTCATCTAATTGAACCCAAAAATGGCACCAAAGTCTCACATCCGAAAGATATAGCGAACATATTCAAAGAGTACTATAGTGGTCTCTATAATCTTAACTCAGATTCCAACACCCCCCAACCATCCATGGAAAACATATCCAAATTTCTAAATTCGGTCAACATTCCATCAATAGATCCCCAGATGTTGGAGCGACTTAATGCTCCAGTTACAGACGCAGAAGTTGAACTAGTCCTCAACTCCATTGCTCTTAACAAATCACCTGGACCTGATGGTCTCTCAGCGGAATACTATAGAACCTTCTCAACCGTATTAATCCCACATCTAGTCAGAGTTTTTAATGACGCTATCTCTTCAGGAACAATAACATCAGAAATGCTTAAAGCTATAATAGTCACCCTACCAAAACCAGGAAAGGAACCCAGCTTACCTCAAAACTTTAGGCCAATATCCCTCCTTAATACGGACCTTAAAGTATACGCCAAGATTATTGCCAATAGAATAGCGGAAGTAACACCATCCTTAATAGCCCCTGATCAAGTAGGATTTGTAAAAGGTCGCCAAGCTCCTGATGGCACCCGCAGAATACTTAATCTTCTCCGTATAGCCGAGAGCCGTAAGTTGCCCACTGCCTTCATAGCTTTAGATGCCGAGAAGGCATTCGATAGGGTACACTGGGGATATTTACAGGCTACCCTAACAAAATTTGGTTTCACTGGCCCCATTTTATCTGCTATCCTAGCACTTTATAATAACCAATCAGCTCAAGTATTTACCTCCTCTGTACTCTCCGATGCCTTTACTATAACTAATGGGACTAGACAGGGGTGCCCCCTTTCACCTCTAATTTTCACTCTGATTATGGAACCATTTGCGGCTGCCATCAGGAGTTCCCAAAACGTAACAGGCATCACAGTAGCTGGTAATGACTATAAAATGGGATTGTTTGCGGATGATGTCATTTTGACACTCTCAGATGTGACTAAATCTCTGCCTGAAGTATGCAAGATAATTGATACCTTTAGCGCCGTATCTTACTATAAAATCAATATAGCCAAATGTCAGGTTCTCACAACCAATCTTAACTATAAAATTAAAGTAAAAATGAAATCTCTGTTCCCTTGTAATTGGAACAGCGACAAGATCCAATATCTGGGGATTTATCTCACTGCCAAATCAGACCACCTCTATGACATTAACTATAAAAAGCTACTTCATACGGTCCAGACCGAACTTACTCAACTAGCAAAATTTGAAATCTCTTGGATGGGCAGGATAGCTACATTCAAGATGATGGTGCTACCAAAAATCCTTTATATCTTTCGGACAGTACCCATTCCCCACCCACAAGTATTTTTCAATAAACTTGATACATCACTTAGATCCTTCATATGGAAAGGAACTAAGGCAAGAATAGCTTTCGCAACTCTCACCAAATTAAAATCAAAAGGGGGTATGGGGGTACCAGCCATTCGAGATTACTATAGAGCAACTCTCCTCGACCAACTTAGAGCATGGTGCGACCCATCTTTAGGGAAACAGTGGGTATTACTAGAACGCTCCTTAATACATAATACTAACCTACCAGCATTACTCACCGCTGCAGCCACTAGCAAACCAATATACATACCATATCACCCGTCTATATCTGCCTCACTTAAAGCTTGGGAAGACCTATTAACTAAGAGCCGGGAGGTCACACAGGTGAAATTGATTGATATTCCGCTTCAATCCTTCACATTCCTGATTCCAAACCTTTGGCTTAAACCTTGGATTGAAGCGGGCTATCATACCTTACGAGAGATTCCAAAGGAGGTTAAACTTAAGGATAGATTTACAATGATGCAAATTCAGCACTTCCTCCACACCTACAATTCGGACACCATTAATCTGAACAAAGCAGTATGGGATTTCTATCATGTGGACTCTACCTCGAAAAAAAAAAGCATATCATTCATGTACTCCTTACTACAACCCGATTCCCCAATCAAAGACACTCCAGCGATAATTAAATGGGAAGCAGAACTAAAGAGAACATACTCTCCATTAGAATGGTCTCAAGCAATTAATTGTAGTCTAAAAGCCTCGCACTGTGTGTCACACTGGACGCGTTTGGCTACAATATACACGGGTAGGTCTCCGGATTGTTGGCGTGACTGCGGACAACCCGGGAACTTGCTTCATATACTTTGGTATTGCAAGTCATTAACGAGCTTCTGGAACTCCATCTTCCAGTTGATCTCACAGATTACAGGGATAATAACAAAACCATCGCCAGATTTAGCACTACTCGGTTTACGTATAGGGGAATTCCCCCTTGACTTTAGGACAGTGGTTCTACATATCTTAATTGTGGCTAGACTATCAATAATGTGCCAATGGAAAAAAAACACAGTCCCTTCAATTCAGGAAATCATCTCCAGAGTGACTCTACAGTGCTCTTATGAACACTCTTTTGCCAACTCCAAAGGTAATAAAGGAAAATTTCTCAAACAATGGGAAATATGGCTTAAAATATATAATTTGACTGATATGATTTAGAATGGCTACACACAGAGATGAATTATTAAAAAAAAAAAAAAAAAAAAAAAAGCAATGAAAAGGAAATGCACCATACCAGAACAGATGTGGATTGACGCATGCAACTCTTGGTTACCACATATATGGTAACCTTGCTATCCTCATTCTTTGTTTTAGATCTAGTTTTAGTTCTAGTTTAGTCTTAGGTTTTTAGTTATTGCACTCAGTATATGTTACTACAAGGTCATACGGGTATCTATTACCCGAGTCGGATTGGCTTTCTTATAGGACCGAGTGAATCTACTCATGTTTTTGTTTTGTTTGATCCTTTTTTTCTATACTATGAGGTCCTCATTATGTCCCTGACTCCTTAGTCTATCCTTTTATTGAAAGATAAGAATCAAGATTCATGAATGTATATATGTACTGAAGATCCTGTAATACGACTGCTGTCCTTTTACGTCTTTTTGTCATGAATATGACCTTGTAATTGTTAATATTCAATATTCAATAAAAATCTTAAAATTTTTTAAAAAAAAGTAGGGTTTGTGATTACTCTTCTCCTGAACGAACCGCTGTCCTGGGCCCTTCTCTTTCAGGAGCAGCATGATCCTGTTCTGGCAACCACCATTTCCTTCTTCTCGCCCATGGCCCAGCTGTACGCTGACCCTTTCCGCCAGCAGTCTGCAGAATCTAAACTTGGCAGGTTCCAACAAGGGTCAAGGCCGGTTGAGGATTACATCTCAGACTTTCGTGTCCTGTGTGCGGACACCCTATGGAATGATCCTGCTCTTTGCCACCAGTTTCGTCTTGGTCTTTCAGACCCTTTAAAAGATGAAATAGCCAGAATTGCTACTCCTACGTCCCTGGAAGGTCTGATTAGCGCAAGCACCCTGATCGACCGGCGATTGCGTGAAAGGCAATCTGAAAGGACTAAAAAGACTCTTTCTGTGGCTTCTTTCCCCGACACGCCTGCTTCCACATTTGATGTGTCTCCCAGAGGGAAGAATCAGCACAGGACATACCACAGGAGTTTCCTTAGATCACCTCTTTCCCCAGCCGAACGTCTCAGACGACAACATGCCAATCTGTGCCTCCACTGTGGAGAAGCGGGTCACTTTATACAGACTTGTCCAGCAAAATCTTGTAGAACCTGCCCTCCACAGCCCCCTGTGGAGCTTCCTTCTGGAGATGCCCGGTCCCACATTTCCCTCTCCGTCATTCTCCACTTAACCGGGAAGTCACTTCCAGTATTAGCCATTATAGACTCTGGTGCTTGTAGCTGCTTTGTGGACTCCACATTTGTTTCTCTTCATCAGCTTCCTGTATGTACCAAGAGACAGGGTTTCCGGGTTCACTTGGCTGATGGCTCTGGAATTGAATCTGGCCCGGTCACTCAAGAAACTATACCTATTTCTTGTCAAACCTCCTCTGGTCACCATGAATTCCTGCGGTTGGATGTCATTACCTCGCCTATGTTCCCCATCATCCTGGGCATCCCCTGGTTAAAAGCACATAACCTGCACATCAATTGGCTTACAGGAGACGTCACCTTTTCTTCCAGCTATTGCCAGATGCACTGTTACCCCGAAAGGACTGCTTGTACCACTCCTCTCCTAAGTCTACAGTCCGACCCAGAAACCATTAAGTTGGTCCCGGCTGCCTACCACGAATACCTTGATGTGTTTAACAAAAAGAGTGCAGACACCCTTCCACCTCATAGGACTTATGATTGCCCTATTGATCTTCTACCTGGGGCAGAGATCCCCTTTGGGCAGATCTATCCTCTCTCCGAACCAGAACTGGAAGCCCTCCGTACTTATATCAATGAAAGTCTGGCAAAGAAGTTCATTCGGCCCTCCACATCACCAGCAGGTGCCGGTATCTTCTTTGTAGAGAAAAAAGATCACTCCTTAAGACCTTTTATTGACTACCGGGACCTTAATAAAGTCACAGTCAAGAACTGGTACCCCCTTCCCTTGATTCCTGAACTTTTCCAGAGGCTGCGGGGGGCACGAATATTTTCCAAACTGGATCTGAGGGGTGCATACAATCTCATCAGAATCAGGGAGGGGGACGAATGGAAGACGGCTTTTCGAACACGCTTCGGCCATTTCGAGTACCTGGTCATGCCATTTGGACTCTGCAATGCTCCAGCCACATTCCAGCACCTGGTGAATGATGTCTTTCGGGACTACCTGGACTTGTTCATTATAATTTACTTGGACGACATCCTGATATTCTCTGAATCCTTGGAAGCACATCAATCTCATGTCCAGAAGGTACTGGCCTGACTCCGTAAACACTCCCTCTATGCAAAGGCCGAGAAATGCGACTTTGAGAAAAGGACGGTACATTTCCTGGGACTGGTCATCTCTGCCAATGGAATCTCCATGGACCCACAAAAGGTCACTTCGGTTCTGGAATGGCCTGCCCCTACCGACAAAAAAGCTGTTCAGAGGTTTGTGTGGTTCGCCAACTTCTACAGGAAGTTTATCAAGAACTTTTCCGGTATCCTTTCTCCCATTACTCAACTAACCAAGCAACACATTCCTTTCCGTTGGACACCTGAAGCTCAAGAGGCTTTTGAGCAATTGAAACTTTTATTCACCTCAGCTCCCATCCTGAAGCAACCTGACCCATCCTTGGCCTATGTGTTAGAGGTTGATGCTTCTAAGAGTGCAGTCGGGGCTATATTGTCTCAACGACAAGTCCCTAAGTCCTTACTCTACCCTGTGGCCTTTTTCTCCAAAAGACTAAACCCGTCCGAGAGAAATTATGACGTGGGAGACCGGGAGCTACTGGCCATCAAGGCTGCACTTGAGGAATGGCGCTATCTCCTGTAGGGAGCTGCCCACCCGATCCTCATATTTACGGACCACAAGAACCTTGAGTACCTGCGAACAGCTAAGCGTCTAAGACCTCGACAAGCAAGATGGGCACTGTTCTTTTCTCGGTTCTCATTCCATTTAACCTTCCGTCCTGGTTCTAAAAATGGCAAACCAGATGCCTTGTCCCGCATGTTCAATGATCCTGTAAACCCCCTGGAGCCTGATACCATTCTCCCGGCCAATAATTTTCTGTTCCTTCAAACGGACCTGATATCCCAAATAAAGACCAGTGTGGTTAATCAACCACCTCCACAGGATTTGGCTCTTCAATTAAGGGACGGTCTTTTCTTCCATAAGGAACAAATCTTTGTCCCGGAGCAATTCAGAGTGTCCATTCTAAGACGCTGCCACGATCATCCTCTAGCAGGACATTACGGAATCCGCAAGACTGCCGATTTGGTCTCCCGTACCTTCTGGTGGCCTGACCTAATGCAGGACTGTAAGAGTTATGTTGGATCCTGTACAACGTGCCTTCAGAATAAAACCGCCAGAACAAAGACTTGGGGTCTCTTGGAGCCTCTCCCCATACCTCAGAAACCATGGAGCATGATCTCAATGGACTTCATTGTGGAGCTACCCCCATCCGAAGACTTCACTACCATCTTTGTCGTAGTAGACCGCCTCACCAAAATGGCTCACTTTATTCCTCTGCAAGGGACCCCTTCCGCCTCTGAGACTGCCTCTGCCTTCATCAAAGAGATTGTCAGACTGCATGGTATTCCGGATAGCATCATCTCCGATCGTGGCGTGCAGTTCACCTCTAGATTCTGGAGGGCCTTATGTGAAGCACTTAATATTGAGCTCTGCCTCTCCACAGCGTACCATCCGCAAACTAACGGATAGGGATGAGCTTCGAGTTCGAGTCGAACTCATGTTCGACTCGAACATTGCCTGTTCGCCCGTTCGCAGAACAACAAACAAATTGGGGTGTTCGCGGCAAATTCAAAAAATCTATGGGAGAAATCTAAAGTGCTAATTATAAAGGCTTATATGCAATTTATTGTCCTAAAAAGTGTTTGGGGACCCGGGTCCTGCCCCAGGGGACATGTATCAATGCAAAAAGAAGTTTTAAAAACGGACGTTTTTTCGGGAGCAGTGATTTTAATAATGCTTAAAATGAAAAAATAAAAGTGAAATATTCCTTTAAATTTCGTACCTGGGGGGTGTGTATGATATGCATGTGAAGTGGCCATGTTTCCCGTGCTTAGAACTGTCCCTGCAAAAAATGTCATTTTTGAAAGAAAAAAAGTCATTTAAAACTCACTTGCGGCTATTAATGAATTGTCGGCTCCCGGCAATACATACAAAAGTCATTGATAAAAAAAAAAAAAAAGCGTGGGGGTTCCCCAGAATTCAATTACCAGGCCCTTCAGGTCTGGAATGGATATTAAGGGGAACCCCGCCGCAAATGAAAACATTTTTTTATGTGGGGTTCCCCCAAATATCCATTCCAGGCCCTTCAGATCTGGCATGGATTTTAAGGCTAACTCCACCCCAAATAAAAAAAAATGGCGTGGAGTCCCCCTAAAAATCCATACCAGACCCCTTATCCGAGCACGCAACCTGGCCGGCCGCAGGGGAAGAGGGGGGGACGAGAGAGCGGCCCCCCTCCCTCCTGAACCGTACCAGGCCACATGTCCTCAACATGGGGAGGATGTCCCCATGTTGATGGGGACAAGGGCCTCATCCCCACAACCCTTGCCCGGTGGTTGTGGGGGTCTGCGGGCGGGGGGCTTATCGGAATCTGGAAGACCCCTTTAACAAAGGGGACCCCCAGATCCCGCCCCCCCCCATGTGAATTGGTAAGGGGTACATTGTACCCCTACCATTTCACGAAGAAAGCGTAAAAAAATGTTTAAAAAAAACACACAAACACCTTGAAAAAGTCCTTTATTTAAAAAAAAAAAAAAACATTCCAGCCGTGAAATCCAGTGTCCTGCGGCGATCCCGATGTCCAGCGCTGTCCTTCATTGGTTGTGCCTGAGCGGACCTGATGGGGAACTCCCTCTCAGTGTTTTAAATGTATAGACCCGCCCCTTCTAAAGTTCCCCATCAGGTCCGCTCAGCGGACCAGATGCGGAACATGAGAAGGGGCAGGTCTATACATGTATTACCAAAGTGAGAGCAGTTCCCCATCAGGTCCGCCCCCTCGGACCCGCCTACGTCATTGGCTTGAGCGGGGAACTTCCTTCACTATGTAATTTAAATTTGCATAGTGAAGGAAGTTCCCCGCTCAGGCCAATGACGTAGGCGGGGTCCGACATACCGAGGGGGCGGACCTGATGGGGAACTGCTCTCACTTTGGTAATACATGTATAGACCCGCCCCTTCTCATGTTCCGCATCTGGTCCGCTGAGCGGACCTGATGGGGAACTTTAGAAGGGGCGGGTCTATAAATTTAAAACACTGAGAGGGAGTTCCCCATCAGGTCCGCTCAGGCACAACCAATGAAGGACAGCGCTGGACATCGGGATCGCCGCAGGACACTGGATTTCACCGCTGGAATGTTTTTTTTTTTTTTTAAATAAAGGACTTTTTTAAGGTGTTTGTGTGTTTTTTTTAAAAAAAATTTTACGCATTCTTCGTGAAATGGTAGGGGTACAATGTACCCCTTACCAATTCACATAGGGGGGGCGGGATCTGGGGGTCCCCTTTGTTAAAGGGGTCTTCCAGATTCTGATAAGCCCCCCGCCCGCAGACCCCCACAACCACCGGGCAAGGGTTGTGGGGATGAGGCCCTTGTCCCCATCAACATGGGGACATCCTCCCCATGTTGAGGGCATGTGACCTGGTACGGTTCAGGAGGGAGGGGGGGCCGCTCTCTCGTCCCCCCCTCTTCCCCTGCGGCCGGCCAGGTTGCGTGCTCGGATAAGGGGTCTGGTATGGATCTTTAGGGGGACTCCACGCCATTTTTTTTAAATTTGGGGTGGAGTTCCCCTTAAAATCCATGCCAGATCTGAAGGGCCTGGAATGGATATTTGGGGGAACCCCACGTCAATTTTTTTTAAATTTGCGGCGGGGTTCCCCTTAATATCCATTCCAGACCTGAAGGGCCTGGTAATTGAATTCTGGGGAACCCCCACGCTTTTTTTTTTTTTTTATCAATGACTTTTGAATGTATTGCCGGGAGCCGACAATTCATTAATAGCCGCGAGTGAGTTTTAAATGACTTTTTTTCTTTCAAAAATGACATTTTTTGCAGGGACAGTTCTAAGCGCGGGAAACATGCGCCACTTCACATGCATATCATACACACCCCCCAGGTACGAAATTTGAAGGAATATTTCACTTTTATTTTTTCATTTTAAGCATTATTAAAATCACTGCTCCCAAAAAAACGGCCGTTTTTAAAACTTTTTTTTGCATTGATACATGTCCCCTGGGGCAGGACCCAGGTCCCCAAACACTTTTTAGGACAATAACTTGCATATTAGCCTTTATAATTAACACTTTAGATTTCGAACGTTCGAGTCCATTGTATTTAATAGGGTTCTAAAGTTCACACGAACATTTTGTCTGTTCGCAGGTTCTGGTGCGAACCGAACAGGGGGGTGTTCGGCTCATCCCTGCTAACGGACAGACCAAGAGGACTAACCAAACCCTCGAACAATACTTACGATGTTTTTCCACTTTCACGCAGGACGATTGGCTATCCCTCCTTCCGCTGGCAGAGTTCTCTTACAACAATAGTATCCACTCAGCAACCAAGCAGTCACCTTTTTTTGCCAATTTTGGATATCATCCCTCTTTTCTGCCTCAAATATCTGTGGAATCTTCTCTACCTGCGGTACAGTATCGATTAAGCTTCTTCAGCACCAACAATCAAATCCTACAAGAAATGATCTCTAAGACCCAGGTTAGCAACAAGAAGTTCTTCGACAGAAAGAGGAGGGGTAACCTGAATCTAGAACCAGGGGACAAGGTCTGGCTGTTCACGGCAAACCTGAAATTGAGCTGTCCTTCTAAAAAACTCGGCTCTAAGTTTTTGGGACCTTTTCCTGTCAAACGGAGGGTCAATGCAGTAGCTTTTGAACTGGCGTTACCCAAAAGCCTGAAAATACATCCGGTTTTCCATGTTTCTTTATTGAAACCCACCATGCCCAGCCCCTTTCCTGATCGGGTGTCTGGGACCCCTCCTCCGATTCTTGTCGAAGGAAATGAGGAATTTGAAGTGAAGGCCTTGCTGGACTGTAGACGGAGGAATAATCAGATGCAGTTCCTTGTCAAATGGAAGGGCTACGGTCCTGAGGAAAATTCGTGGGAACCAGCATCCAATGTACATGCCCCAAGACTGGTACAAGCTTTCTTTCAGCGACACCCTGAAAAAAGAGCCCTGAAGGGCATCCGGAGGCTGCCCTAAGGGGGGGGCAATGTAAGAGAACTACGTATTCTCGTATGGCGCATATGTGTGCGTCAATGGGCATGCGCGTGCGCAATGAACAGCGTGCACGCGCAGGAGCGCGCCCCTAACGCCAGTTGGCGCCAGACGGCCTATTTAAAGGGTGCTCGGACTCCCTACAAGTGCTGACTGGTCTTCAGCTTGTCCTGTGAAACTTCCTGCTATCCGTATGATTAACCTGATACCCGTTGCTGACGCTGGCTTGCCCTGACGCTTCTCTGGACTCTGATTATTTGCTGACTTATGGTTCCTGATCCCGGCTTCCTTGACCCTGCTACTGCTTTCTCCTTGAACTGCGCTGCCTGCCTGTTGCTGAACCCGGCTACCCTTGACCTCTGTTCCAGTTTGCTACGTTCCAGAATCTGCATGTGGGTTGGAGTTCCACTTTACACCTGCTCTTCCATAAAAGTGCTTGGAACCTGTCTACCCATCGGGATCTCCAGGTTTCACCTGCCCCTGCAACTTCTGCTAGCAACCTCTACTGGCACTCGTGTTCCTCCTAGCCTTGCCACCATCTGTTCCACCCTTAGTGGGGCTTGGACTGGAGATACAAGAGAGGCCGACCTCGTCATATCAGACTCCTACCAGGTACGTGACAGTGCCCGTGTTTTAGACGAGGAAGCCGGTGAGCGGAACTTTTCCGGAGAGTCCAGCGCAGCATTTGCTGGTGACGGGGAGGCCTCCGGTAACTGTCTTGGACGGATGTCTTCCCCCTGATAGGGGCTACGTTAGCAAAGGTAATCCATGTTCTGTTCTATATAGTCAGTGGCAGTGACTATGCGCCATTGGTGACACCACAGTGGTTAGCTCTACCGTAAAGGATTGTGCCTTGACCTACTCACTACAAATACTGAACTGTTCGTTGGGTCCCAACCTGTCTGTGCTGTATGACTATTTATTTGAGAAGAATAAATACGAGTTGGACCATTTTTAGTGTGTGGAACTTCAGTTACTGGAAGCAAAGGGGGGTAATTCGGTGAAGGATTGACTCTGGGACATACACACAAAACCCGATAGTTCTGGCCTTCACCTCTACACATTGGAGGACATGGGCCGTGGTGTATCTCATCCCTCCCCCAGTACTAACCCCCTAGACAAGACAAACAAGCCGAGACTGAGAAGGGGTGAGAGGGGTGAGGTCGCTACAGGTGGTTAGATCCATATTTAACTGCCTCCGGTATTCTCACGCACGCGTGGTAGGTCCTCCCCACGTTAGTGCATTGTCCTTTTTCCGTATGTATTTCTCCCCCCCCCCGTTTCCTGATTCCTTCACTTACTCCCTCCTATCTTCCTTTAGATCCTACTTGTTCCCTCCCCCCCCTTTTATCTTTTTTCTCCTTTTTATTTTTCTTTAATTTCGTGGGGGCCGCTCCTCTTCCCTCTCTCCTGTCAGGGACAGTGTGGTAGCCCCTGAATACCACATTAGCACTCAGACACCGTACGTACATATTATATTCTCCTTTAGAATACACCATGCAGACTGAGAGTATAATTAAACAACATCTGTCACTGAAATGTCTCTCACTCAATGTCAAAGGCCTAAATCTCCCTGAAAAAAGAACCCAGGTAATGTCAACATTGACTAAAAACAATGCTCACTTTCTTATGTTCCAAGAACTCATTTCAGATCTGATGCAATCCCCAAACTGGGGAACCATGTTTACAAACAGGCAATACATTCTACGAACCCAGAGTCCAAAACAAAAGGAGTTTCCATATTGGTCTCCAAGCGCGCTGATTTCCGATTGTCAGATTCGATAATCGACCCTGAGGGCAGATACATTTTTATTAAAGGTACCTTTGCCTCTAAACCAATCACATTAGCCAATGTGTACTGTCCAACGAGCACCAAGTGTCGTTCTTCAGGAAAGTCTGTGATCTGCTTGCCACATTCCAAGAGGGTATTGTACTCTTGGGAGGGACTTTAATGTTCCATTGAACCCAACTCTAGACTCCTCTATGGGCACATCTACCCTTACACACCGGGCACTTCGCCAGATTAGACTCCAAATGCAATACTTAACGCTCCATGATACATGGCGTACCATGTATCCTACCGATAAAGATTACACTTTTTTCTCTCCTCCACACCAGAAATACTCCAGAATAGATTATTTTTTCCTCTCGCAGACTGACCTATCCTTTCTCTCGCAGGCCACTATAGAGCCAATGTTTCTATCAGACCACCATCCCATAAGAGTAACTCTTACGTTTCCTGAATTCCGTAAGACAATGAAAACCTGGAGACTAAATCCATCGCTGCTCAAAGACCCTGAAAATGTTAGACAAGTGCGTACCCGAATCCAATTGTATTTTCAAGAAAATTCTACCCCAGATGTCTGACCCATCACGCTTTGGGAAGCACACAAATGTGTCCTAAGGGGAAAATTGATTTCTCTAGCTACGATAGCCAAAAAAAGGCACCAGGAATACATTAAATCATTAATTGAAACAATTAATTGCCTGGAAAGAGCCCATAAACAGTCATCCATGCAAGCTACACTACAGGAGCTTTTGCAGGCGCATTCTGCGTTGGTGGAAGAGCTGGGGAAGTGCACTAGAAGGCGATATGTCCTCAGACAGAAAGTGTTCTATGAACACGGTAACAAAAGTGGGAGACTGTTGGCTCGCACGATACAGGCAGATAAGGTCTCGTCTGTGATTCATTATATTCGAGATAGCCAAGGTACACTCCTTTCAAAGAATGAAGACATAGCCAAACGCTTTGAAAAATGTTACTCTAAACCAGTGATTCTCAACCAGGGTTCCGTGGAACCCTAGGGTTCCTCCAGAGGTTGCTAGGGGTTCCTTCAGTATTGGACAATTTCTACCTCTCAGATAAGTTCTCACTGACACCATTGATCTTTTTATCTATCTGTAAGGAGGTAATTCTTCTCAATGACCACAAGTGTAAGGACCATTCTTCCCACTGACCATTACACTAATGTATCATGAGTTGTAGATTTAAATTTTTAGCAGGGGTTCCCCGAGACCGGAGAACTATTTCAAGGGTTCCTCTGTGTTGAAAAGGTTGAGAAAGGCTGCTCTAAACGATACAATTTAGCGAAAGAAAAGGGCGTGGTGACCAATATGGCCAGGCGTTCCTCCCAAATATCGGACTTCCTAGCGGATTATTGCCCTAAAGCTATCACCTCCCAGCAGGCTGAAGCCATGGAGAGTCCATTTTCCATGGAAGAACTCCACTTAGCAATCAAACAAATAAAAATGGGAAAAAGCCCTGGTCCCAATGGCCTCCCTCTGTTATACTACAAATGCTTTCAGGAGGAACTTACTCCCAAAATGCTGAACACATTTAATTCTCTTTCGTCCCCTCACACTTCCCTAGGCAGATTATTGGAAGCCCATATAGCAGTTATCCTGAAAGACGGGAAAGATACCACACAAGTTTCTAACTATAGGCCAATCTCTCTGCTTAATGTAGACATAAAAATCTACGCTAAGATGCTAGCAAATAGGTTACTGCCTTTGATCCCTGGCCTCATATCGTCTGACCAAGTGGGCTTTATCCTGGGTAGGGAGGCTAGGGATAATACCATCCGCACTTTAAATGTACAGCATTGGCTGGCATCATCGGAGACCAGGGGATTCCTCCTATCCCTTGATGCTGAGAAGGCGTTTGACAGGGTGTCATGGGATTACATGCAGGCGGTCTTGGAGGGCATAGGCCTTCTGCCTCGTATGCTTGCACACATCACTGCCCTCTATACTAATCCCTCCGCAAGGGTGAGGGCTAATGGCCTCCTGTCAGACGCCTTCTCAATAAGTAATGGCACCCGTCAGGGCTGCCCGATATCTCCCCTGATCTTTGTTTTGACGCTAGAGCCCCTTCTAAACAGACTAAGGTCCAACACGGATATCAAAGGAATCTCCATTGCCCACAGAGAATTTAAAGTAGTGGCCTTTGCTGATGATATCTTACTATACTTACACTCCCCTCGGATATCGTTACCTAATCTTTTGAAAGACATAAAACACTTTGGCGAGTTATCAAATCTCAAAATCAATTACTCCAAATCGCATGCCCTAAATGTATCCCTTACCCCTCAGGAAGTCACTCATTGCCAGGAATCCTTTCCCTTTCATTGGCAGAAGACAGCCATTACCTATTTAGGCATTCAGGTCACTAAGAACATAACGGATCTTTATAGCCACAACTTCCTTCATGCCCTCTCTAAGCTCCAGGCAAATTTGAAGGAGTGGGTCAACCTCAACGTTTCTTGGTTTGGGCGCTCGGCCCTCATTAAGATGGTTGTTCTCCCCCGCCTATTGTATTTAATGCAGACGATTCTGATTCACTTACCCCTCTCATTTTTTGCGGCATATAAAAAAGCCTGCACTAGCTTCATATGGAAGAATAATACCCCACTAATCAAATACTCATGGCTGACATGCTCCAAAGCAACAGGTTGCATTGGTTTGCCAGATCTTTATAAATATTATCTGGCCTGCCACCTAACTAGAGTGGTGGACTGGAAACTTCACAAACTAAGGAAAGCATGGGTGATGCTGGAAAACTCTCTCACACGAACCCTGATTGCCACACTACTTTGGCTGTCACCTCGATTCTGGCCCCTGACCCTCAAGACACACCCGCTCATCGCACCCTCCCTATCGGCCTTTAGGAAAGCAGTCGCTTTCTTTAACTTATCCTCACAACCGGGTCCGCTAACCTCTTTGAGAGGTAACCCTGAGCTCCCTCCGGGAGATTCAAATGCATTCCTCCACATGGAATGGCCACACGAGGAGGTTCTAGCGTGTCACTTCTTTCACAAAGGCCGTAGACGATCCTATGAGGAACTTACCGCTGACTCACGTATTAACACTTTCCCCTTCTGGTCTTTTAGACAGCTGACTCACTTTCTTACCTCTAAAGTTGCGAATGTCACGTGGGACAGACAACTTACACCATTTGAAGCCTTATGCTCACGCAATGCATCACAACGACACCTTGTGTCATACATATACGCCGTACTGCAGGACGTTCCATGTACTCCCACGATGCAGACTGTACGTGCTTCTTGGGAAAGGGATCTGCAACTCACACTTGAGGACGATGACTGGGAATCCATATTCACTCTTGCTCATAAAGCCTCGATGAACGTAGCGATCCAAGAAAACGGTTATAAAATTATCACGAAATGGTATAGAACCCCAGCTTGTTTACATAAATTCTCACCCTCAATCCCGAATACATGTTGGAGGTGTACAGAAGAGGTAGGATCCATGATCCATATTTGGTGGGAGTGTACCTTGCTCCAGCCTTTTTGGAGGGAGGTCCACTCCATCATTACACGGGTCACCACTTTCACTCTAGACTACACTCCTGCTCAATACCTTCTACACCATACTACTCTACCCAAACGAAGTTACCAAAAATCATTGGCTATGCATATGGTTAATGTAGCCAGACTCTGAATTACTACACATTGGCGTTCAAAAGATATCCCGACCATTCGAGAATGGTTGATCAGAATCGCCAAGATAGAGGAGATGGAGGAATTGATACATACAGCCCATGACCGTTTACAGAAGTTTAGTTTGACC
This sequence comes from Rana muscosa, assembly GCA_029206835.1. NCBI lineage: Eukaryota > Metazoa > Chordata > Amphibia > Anura > Ranidae > Rana > Rana muscosa. Next base: position 358,425,961 of record CM055118.1, on the reverse strand, counting down.
TGTGCCTGTTGGACGCACTTTAGGACCACGGATTACTATAAATCCTTCTTCTAAACGCTGTCCTAAAGTATTTAGATTGCTCACTGCGATCTTCCCTGCGCGTTGAACTGGTGCGGGGGCCCGGGACGGAGAGCGGTCCCCACTACTCTCTATTTTCTATTCTTGACTGCTACCCTTTACCTACCCTTCTTCTCTTACTCCTTTCCCACATCTATGTCATTGTAAACCTCTTTTCTGATTACTCCCCCCCTCTTTTTTTTATTTTTTATTACTATTATTATTATGTTTCTTTATTTTTCTTTCCCGATTGCGTTGTAACCGACCAAATGATAGCCTGGAGCCTTGCCAGGGGTTCCCAACATCTATACGACCATTGTAATTTCCAAATTGAGAAATTTTACCATGACCCCGGATAGGCCTGCTGATATTGGTCTACGGTGGATCTTTGCACTCTTACGCAGGGTTACTCTCATTCAGTTATCGGACATTGCCTTTTTTAAGTGTTGGTTATTCTTGAAATGTTCTTGAGCTTGTATGTACATGTAACCTTATTTTTCTTTCAATAAAATCGTTTATGGAAAAAAAATAAAAAAATATAGAGGGAATCTTCCAATGGGAACACTAGTTCTGGTGACCTGGGGGTCCCCAAGGCATTCCCTTAGTTTCTAAGGATTTCATCTCACTTCCTGTTTTGGTTATGGGACAGGAAGTGAAAGTAAATCTCCCCAATGGGGCACAGATGGCAAAAAAATAAACCAACAGGGGTCATAACCCTCCCTTGAAAATAAAAATTGCTTATAGTTCTACTTGTTCACTTAAACAGAGAAGGCTCTTTGAAAAAAAGTTTTCTAGTGACTATATATATATACGTATGCCTGTGAATTGGTATTTCACAAGTGAAAGAAAAAAAAGTGTATATGTGTAGATATATTCAAAAAAATTATAATATATGTGACAATTCTACCTCCTATCTAACCCCTACCTCCTGTCCCCCCCCATCCCCATGAGTCCCCCCGATCGCTACTAGATACACACAGGGAGAAAAAAAAACATACCAGAGTAGCTCTTCCTTTTTTTCCGTATGGCATACGTATATATATATATATATATATATATATATATATATATATATATAGTCACTAGATAGAACACAGAGGAGCACTTTTATTAGAATGCGCAGTGAGAAATAGCACAGCACTCATACACATTTATACATTTATTATATATAGATTTTTTTCCCTCCCTTGGGGGGGGGGGCACATCCTTATTTATTTTTGTGCCATTTGTGGGGTATTTATTTATAAAAAAATTTGTTTGTTTAGTTTTTTTTTTTCCTGTGTGGGGGGGGGGGTTAGGTCGCACTAAGTTATAAAGTAACACTGTGGGAGCACTGGCCTCCTTAGAGGAGGCTTAAGAGGGGGTTATTTTTTGGTTTGTTACTTACTTGGACCGCCAGTACCGGTGATTGACCTCCCGGGGTTTTTCAGTGTATTTAGAGGGGAAGAAATATTTCCCCTTTCTTCTTGCTTTACGTGTTTAATAAAATAGACCTCACAGAAGGGATTACCACGCCCCCACTTAGGACAGCACTCACTTAAGTGATAAATTGCATGTGAGGGCATATATAGATATTCTGTTATCCCTTCATCTGTTGGAGGGAGATACGGGGGTGAGTAAATCCTACGTAATACATTAGGGTTATTAGAACCCTTTTGGTTTTTCTTCTTTCCTTCTTTCTTTTTCTTTCCCTTTTTCCCCCACCTCCTTTTTTTTCCCCTTACCAGGGGAGATGGAGGTACTAATGGTTATCTCCCTTAATGCTAAGGGGCTTAATTTACCGGAGAAAAGGAAGATGCTAATTCAAGACTTGAAACGCTTACACTCGGATGTTGCATATATCCAGGAAACCCATTTCAGAGAGGGTAAGGTACCAATTTTAAAGAATAACTTTTACCCCTTTGCATATCATGCATTCAACAGGGCAGCTAAATCTAGAGGGGTTTCTATATTGGTCTCTAGACGAACACCCTGGTGTCTTATAGATAAGAGAGCAGACATAGAGGGCAGATTTTTTTTCCTCAATGGGATGATTGGTGGCATGAAAGTGACTTAAGCCATGATCTATGCCCCCAACAACAACCAGGACCAATTTATCTGATCCACTATCAATAAGCTGATGAAATTTACCGAAAGTAAACTTATCCTGGAGGTTACTTTAATCTACCTCTAGATCCGAAGATCAGGGGGAAGCTCCTCGATAGTTATAGGTCTTTGAAAACGAGTGTTACAACGCTCCATAATTACCAACTTATTGATGCATGGAGAGCATATCACCCTGATGAAAGGGATTATACCTTCTATTTAACACTGCATAAGGTGTACTCTCGAATCAATTTATTTTTTTACCACACATTGTATGCTAACAGCGGTTAAAGAAGTAGCTATAGGGAGCATTACATGGTCGGACCACGCCCCAGTTACATTGAAATTAATTATGAATGAACACCTTCCTGACAAGATGAGACAGTGGCGATTTAATGAGAGCTTGATGGAGGATAAGGTAGTGGTAGAGGAAGTTATTAAAGAATTGCAGTATTACTTTCAATATAACACTGCAGAGGAGACAGACGTAGGGATAATCTGGGAGGCGCATAGAACGGTAATAGGAGGAGTACTCATTAAGCATGGTTTTACAATAAAAAAGGAAAGGGAGGCTCAATAGACTAAATTATTGATGGACATACAGGTTTTAGAGACCCAACAGAAACAGAACCCGGGGCGTACGGGAGAGACAGAACTTCTTAAATTGCGTAGACAAGTGACAGAGTTACTCCAATATAGAGCAAAGGCAGCATTGCAGTGATGCCGGAAATATTATTATGAATCAGGAGACAAATGCGGTCGCTCACTGGCTGGAGCCATACAGGAACAAATAACTCAATCTTATATCCCCTACCTAGTGGACCCTGAGGTTAGAAAGGTACACCTCCCCTCACAGATTGCCTCAACCTTTCACAGGTACTACCAATCTTTATATAATTTACCAACTAGATTGCAGTCTCAAAATACCATAGAGGAATATATTTCCACTTCAGGTATTCCTCAGTTGACAGAACAGATCCGAGAAGATCTGAACGCTGCTATTACCTTAGAGGAATTACAAGAGGCTATTAGGTCATCCAAACCTGGCAAGGCCCCGGGCCTGGATGGCTTCACACACAAATATTATCAGACATTCTTTCCTCAGTTGGGTAAGCAGATGGTACAAACATTTAACGCAATGGATCCATCAGCATGCAGGAGCTATCGTCCCATTTCATTATTAAACGTAGATTTCAAGTTATTTACAAAAATTTCGGCTACGCGTATCCAACCTCACTTGAAAGTATTAGTACATCCTGATCAGGTAGGATTTATTCCAACCCAGGAGGCCCGTGACAATACCATAAAAACGTTGAATCTTGTCCACCTAGCCGACCACTCCAATACACCCACTGTGTTCCTGGGAATGGTTGGCGAAAAATCGTTTGACCGGGTAAATTGGTCTTTTATGTTCTCAGTCCTATGGTATGTGGGTGTGGGGGAGAGGATGGTTGGATGGATATCGAGTCTATACTCAAGGCCTACGGTACAAATTAAAGCAAATGGAGTTTTATCTGAACCTTTCACCATTTCAAATGGCACCCGCCAAGGATGCCCATTATCACCTCTATTATTTGCTCTGTCACTGGAGCCACTCCTTTGCAAGGTCAGGCAAAATCCGGATATTAGGGGATTAATAACCGGAGATCTACATCACAAGGTATCTGCATACGCGGACGACCTTTTATTTTCCATTACTAAACCTGTTATATCTATGCCAAACCTATTAAGAGAATTAGACCAATATGGTGCACTGTCCAATTAAAAAAAAAATCATGTGTCCAAGTCAGAGGCAATGGGTGTATCTATGACTACGACTCAAATTAACGTTTTAAAAATTAATTTTAAGTTTAGATAGACCTATACGGGTATTAACCACCTGAGAGCCGGGCCATAGTCAAATGACGGCCTCAAGGTGGCTCTACAAATCCAGGAGGCCGTCAATTGACGGCCTCGGCTCCTCCGGCCACTGGGGGGTGCGCAAGCGCCGGCGGCGGCGCGCGCGCGCCCGGCACTTCACTGACATGCCAATGCGCATGCCTGGTGGCCGCGATGTCTGCCAGGCACCCGTGATCGGCCAGTACATAGACAAGGATGTGGATCTCTGTGTGTAAACACAGAGATCCACATCCTGTCAGGGAGAGGAGACCGATGCTGTGTCCCTTGTATATAGGGACACAGATCAGTCACCTCCCCCAGTCAGTCCCCTCCCCCCACAGTAGTAATCACTCCCAGGTTACACATTTAACCCCTTCCTCGCCCCCTGGTGTTAACCCCTTCCCTGCCAGTGTCATTTTTACAGTAACCAGTGCATTTTTATAGCACTGATCGCTGTAAAAATTACAATGGTCCCAAAATGGTGTCAAAAGTGTCCGATGTGTCCGCCATAATGTCGCAGTCACAATAAAAATCGCATTACTAGTAAAAAAAAAATTATTAATAAAAATGCTATAAAACTATGCCCTATTTTGTAGACGCTATAACTTTTGTGCAAACCAATCAATAAACGCTTATTGCGATTTTTTTACCAAAAATATGTAGAAGAATACGTATCGGTCTAAACTGAGAAAAAAACATATTTAAAAAAAAAATGGGATATTTATTATAGCAAAATTTTTAAAATATTGTGTTTTTTTCAAAATCGTCACTCTTTTTTTGTTTATAGCGCAAAAAATAAAAACCGCAGAGATGATCAAATACCACCAAAAGAAATCTCTATTTGTGGGAAATAAAGGACGTCAATTTTGTTTGGGAGCCACGATGCACGACCGCGCAATTGTCATTTAAAGCGTGACAGCGCTGAAAGCTGAAAATTGGCCTGGGCAGGAAGGGGGTTTAAGTGCCCAGTAAGCAAGTGGTTAAATACCTGGGTACGTTGATTCCACCTAAATTGGACCAAACTTTTGAGTTGAATTTTCCACCTCTACTGAGTAGAGTGAAAGTCAAAATTTAGAAATACTTTCTAAATGGCATCAGGGCCTTTTCTCTTGGTTCAGTAGATGTAACATAATAAAAATGTCAATATTGCCTACATTTTCCTATCTCTTTCAAACTCTACCTATTCATATACCCCCAGACTAATAAGATGATAACTGAATTCATTTGGGCCCATAAAAGGCCCAGAATTCAACGCCGTCTAATGACAATGCCCAAACAATATAGGGGGGGTAGCGGTACCAGATATGCAGAAATATTATCAGGCGGCTCATATGGCGTGATTAGTTGATTGGTGTAGGCATGCAAGCTCTAAAATATGGCCAAAGATCGAGCAATCACAGAGTAGGGTCCCATTGCATCGGGCGGTCTGGTGCTTTGGAGACCTAAGTTGCGCTCTCAAAAAGCATACAACCTTGGGCCCTACCCAGCGTACTTGCTCTTGAATATGTTCCACCACTTTATTATCATCTGTCAACTTCCCCCTGTACCCTATTGTAGGGAACCCTAGTTTCCCTCCAGGACTACAGGAGGGACCCTTCAGGAAACTTTCAGACTTACAGTACTTTCTGGCCTCGGTTTTTTTACAAACAGCGACCGGGACATGGCCCTCATTACCTGAACTAGCCTCATCCAACGACCGTTTTGGTCTTGATTTTTGGAGTGGAGCTCAGTTGCGACATTTCTTTAACACTCTCCAACCTCTGGACAGATTTCAACGAACATTGACACCTTTAGAACAACTATGTGAGGGGGCAGGGCCTTGCACTCACTTAATCTCGCAAATGTACGCACTACTGGTTGCCCCCCAAGAGGATTATGTCCCTCCATATAATAGGAAGTGGGAAAAGACATTAGACAGGACGTTCACCCAGGCACAACATAGGCAGATAGTAAATCTTGTGTTGAAATCTTCAATATCTACAAGAATCCAAGAAACTAATTTTAAAATAAGGACAAGATGGTACCGTACACCCTTATTACTAAATAAATACTCTCCGGAGATCCCGGATAAATGTTGGAGGTGTCAGGAGGGAAGAGGGACTCTACTCCATGTTCTTTGGTCCTGTCCAAAACTGGGGTACTTCTGGAGGAGATACGGAGGATAGCACAGAAATTTACTGAGTATAACCTCCCAGAAGATCCAGCCTTATTCTTGTTACATGTCTCAAACATACCGGGGAAAACATATAGTAAATTAATTTTGCGCCATCTTATTAACGCTGATAGATCATGTATTGTACGGCAGTGGAGAGATATGAGCCCTCCCACAATTCTTACATAGGTCATACGAATTGAAGAGGTTAATAGGATGGAGGATTTGTTATTATCGGCTCAAAATCGAAAGAAGACATATTTAGAAACCTGGGGCTAATGGAATACATTTAAATTCTCGGAGGAAGGGAGTTTCCTCTTTGATCCTGAGAGTACTTGAAAAAGAGAGGAGTGGGGGGCCTTTGGGGTGCCCTCACTTCCCTAGATGATGGTATAGTAAACTCATCTTTACCTCGATGCATTTTTCCTTTAACTACGACTCCCTCTCCCCTGTCAGTGCCCCTTTTTTTTTTCTCTTCTCTTTTTATCTTTTATCTTTTTTCCCTTATGGGGCTTCTTTCTCCTTTTGCCTCTTCAGATATGTAGAGTTTTTTTTTCTTCTTAGTAAAATATGTTGTCAGGGCATACAAGAGAAGATAGAAGGAGGACTATCTCAAATAACTAGTTATTGTTTTTTTTTTGGTGATATATTTAAGATAGGAGTAATGCTGTTAATTGGATTTTGAATGGATTCGTTGGAACTTATATGATTGATGGATTAAATAAATTGTTTATTTTTCTGTATGTATGACAACTAAAATAAAGAAATAAAAAAGAAAACAAGTTTTCTAGAATGCATTAGTAACTTGATGATTGTAATTGCTGGGTATAATTACCTTTTTACTGTTCACTTAAGCATAAAGAAACTTTTTTCTACTTTTAGTACTTTTTTACAGTAAATAACCAGACCTTCATTACGGAAGTCATCATCTTGGGATTCCAATTCTCTAAAGAAATCAACATTTTTATCTCCCTACTTCTCCTTATGATTTACATTTTGACACTTTTTGGAAACCTCCTGATCATCACACTAGTGGTCTACAGCAAGATCCTCCAAACTCCCATGTACTTCTTCCTTGTCCAACTCTCTTTATGTGATATTATGATAGCCACAGATATTGCCCCAAACTTGCTTTATGTTTTACTTCATGAAGGTGCAACGATGTCCTTCACAAACTGTATTTTCCAATATTATATATTTGCAATGATGGAAAGTTCAGAGTGTCTTCTTTTGACTATAATGGCTTATGACCGATATTTAGCCATTTGTAACCCTTTGCATTATTCTTATATAATGAATGAGTTTTTTTGCTTAAAGCTTACTATCTTTTCTTGGTTGTTCAGCATTTTTTCCAAGATGATTAGCACAATTACAATAGCCAGTCTTCATTTTTGTGGACCAAATATAATTGACCATTTCTTCTGTGATTTCTCACCACTGTTAAAACTTTCTTGCTCAGATACATTCTTTGTTAATTTAGATGTACTACTAAATAGTGTACCTTTTATTTTCTTACCATTCTTAACCATTATGATATCATACATTTATATTATTTTGAACATCTTAAAAATCCCATCCAGTACTGGAAAACAGAAGGCTTTCTCTACTTGCAGCTCCCACTTGACGGTGGTCTCCATATTTTATATAACTCTAATTGTTATTTATGACCTTCCAACAAGTGGACAGTCATTGACTGTAAATAAATTAGTATCACTGTCCTTTACAGTGGGAACACCACTGATTAATCCAATTATATACAGCTTGAGAAACAGAGACATAAAAATTGCCTTTGATAAGTTAACCACTTAACGACCGCCCACTGTAATTATACGTCGGCAGAATGGCACGGACAGGCACAATCACGTACCTGTACGTGCCTGCCTTCGTATGGGTGGGGGGTCCAATCGGACCCCCCTCTGGTACAGTGAGCGGCCGGGATCGCTTCGGGAGCGATCCGTGATGAGGGGGCCGCTATTCGATTCTGGCCACCCCCTCGCGATCGCTCCCGGCGAATCAAATGCTTCCTCTGCCTGTGTAATGTTTACACAGGCAGGAGGAAGTGATGTCATCTCTCATGCGGCGCTCACATATACCGAGCGCCGCATGAGAGAAGACACACAGGTTAGTGCACAAACACTACACTAACACCAGCACACATAGGTACATAAATCGCCCCCCCAGACCCCCCAGACACCCCCAGATCACCCCCCAGCCCCCAGTCACAGTGTCACTAATTGCAGTGACCATTTATTTACTGATCACTGCAATCAGTGACATTTGTGACTGTAAAGGTGTCAGGGCAGTTAGTTTTAGGTCCAGTTTAGCCCCCTAACCCCTTAATAAAGGTTTAACCCCTTGATCGCCCCCCAGGTAACCCTTTCACCCCCTAGTACCGCCCTCACTAAGTGATCGTTTTTCTGATCGCTGTTTTAGTGTCGGTGATGCCGATAGGTAGCCAGTTATTTTTTTTAGGTTCGCCGCAGGTTTTTATAGCGTCGGGTACCCCCATTTATTACCTAATAAAGGTTTAACCCCTTGATCGCCCCCCCAGGTAACCCTTTCACCCGTGTCACTAAGCGATAATTTTTCTGATCGCTGTCTTAGTGTCGGTGATGCCGATAGGTAGCCAGTTATTTTTTTTAGGTTTGCCGCAGGTTTTTATAGCGTCGGGTATCCCCATATATTACCTAATAAAGGTTTAATCCCTTTATCGCCCCCCCAGGTAACCTTTTCACCCCCTAGCACCGCTGTCACTAAGCGATCGTTTTTCTGATCGCTGTCTTAGTGTCGGTGATGCCGATAGGTAGCCAGTTATTTTTTTTAGGTTTGCCGCAGGTTTTTATAGCGTCGGGTACCCCCATATATTACCTAATAAAGGTTTAACCCCTTGATCGCCCCCCAGGTAACCCTTTCACCCCATTTTTCCAGTGTCACTAAACAATCGTTTTTCTGATCGCTGTCTTAGTGTCGGTGATGCCGATAGGTAGCCAGTTATTTTTTTTAGGTTCGCCGCAGGTTTTTATAGCGTCGGGTACCCCCATATGTTACCCAATAAAGGTTTAACCCCTTGATCGGCCCCCCAGGTAACCCTTTCACCCCCTAGCACCGCTGTCACTAAGCGATCATTTTTCTGATTGCTGTCTTAGTGTCGGTAATGCCGATAGGTAGCCAGTTATTTTTTTTAGGTTTGCCGCAGGTTTTTATAGCGTCGGGTACCCCCATATATTACCTAATAAAGGTTTAACCCCTAGATCGCACCCCCAGGTAACCCTTTCACCCCCTTTTGCCAGTGTCACTAAGCGATCATTTTCTGATCGCTGTCTTAGTGTCGGTGTTGCCGATAGGTAGCCAGTTATTTTTTTTAGGTTCGCCGCAGGTTTTTATAGCGTCGGGTACCCCCATATATTACCTAATAAAGGTTTAACCCCCTGATTGCCCCTAGTTAACCCTTTCACCAGTGATCACCATATAAGTGTTACGGGTGACGCTGGTTAGTTAGTTTGCTTTTTATAGTGTCAGGGCACCCGCCGTATATAACCCAATAAAGGTTTAACCCCCTGATCGCCCGGCGGGTGATATCAATAAGGTTTTAGCATCAGAGAGGGTCTGCGTTGCCCCAGGCAGCGTCAGGTTAGTGCCAGTAACGCTAACACCCACGCGTGAAGCATACACCTCCCTTAGTGGTATAGTATCTGAACAGATCAATATCTGATCTGATCAGATCTATACTAGCGTCCCCAGCAGTTTAGGGTTCCCAAAAATGCAGTGTTAGCGGGATCAGCCCAGATACCTGCTAGCACCTGCGTTTTGCCCCTCCGTCCAGCCCAGGCCACCCAAGTGCAGTATCGATCGATCACTGTCACTTACAAAACACAACACACATAACTGCAGCGTTCGCAGAGACAGGCCTGATCCCTGCGACTCCAGTGCTGTAGGAGGTGATTTCACCACCACAGTTAAAAAAAAAAGCATATATGCCGAACCATTGGGGCAGCAGGGGCAGAGGAGCGATTTTGCTCCTAATGCCGCGTACATACGGTCGAAATTCCGACGGAGGCTTGCCCGTGGAAAAGTCCGACCATGTGTGTGCGGCATAACTTTTGCGGGAGGATGCCCCCATGCTTCGGCATATATAAATGGTGCATGTATGCCCATCATTAGAAGTGGGTGAATGAAGGGAGGTATTCTAATGGTGGGCATACCCACCGATCAATCTCTTTTTTCGTTCAGCCAACAGGCTGCATGAAAAAAAAGATTACAATACATGTCCAACAAGGACCAGCAACGTACTGGTATGTTGCTGGACTTTGAATGGTTATACCTGATTGATGCCTGCGGGTTTAGGTATCATCTTGGTATCATTCTTTTCAGCCAGCGGCCGGCTTTCATGTAAAAGCAATCCTAGTGGCTAATTATCCTCTGGACTGCTTTTACAAGCAGTGGAAGGGAATGTCCCCCCCCGGATATAAAAAGCGCCATTGGGAAATTGGGAAAGCATTTTATCACACCGATCTTGGTGTGGTCAGATGCTTTGAGGGCAGAGGAAAGATCTAGGGTCTAATAGACCCCAGTTTTTTCAAAAAAAGAGTACCTGTCACTACCTATTGCTATCATAGGGGATATTTACATTCCCTGAGATAACAATAAAAATGATAAAAAAAAAATATGGAAGGAACAGTTTAAAAATAAAATAAAAAAGCAAAATTAATAATAATAAAAAAAGCACCCCTGTCCTGCCCTGCTCTTGCGCAATGGCGAACGCAAGCATTGGTCTGGCGTCATATGTAAACAACAATTGCACCATGCATGTGAGGTATCACCGCGAAGGTCAGATCGAGGGCAGTCATTTTAGCAGTAGACCTCCTCTGTAAATCTAACGTGGTAACCTGTAAAGGCTTTTAAAGGCTTTTAAAAATGTATGTAGTTTGTTGCCAATGCGCGTTTGTGCGAAATTTTAAAGCATGTCGCGTTTGGTATCTATGTACTCGGCCTAAGATCATCTTTTTTATTTCATCAAACATTTGGGCAATATAGTGTGTTTTAGTGCATTAAATTTAAAAATAGTGTATTTTTTCCCCAAAAAATGCGTTTGAAAAATCGCTGCGCAAATACTGTGTGGAAAAAAAAATGCAACACCCACCATTTTAATCTGTAGGGCCTTTTCTTTAAAAAAATATATAATTTTTGGGGGTTCAACATAATTTTCTTGCAAAAAAAAATGTTTTCATGTAAACAAAAAGTGTCAGAAAGGGCTTTGTCTTGAAGTGGTTAGAAGAGTGGATGTAAGCTTCCTAATGTTGTGTATAAAATGTCAGGACAGTTCAAAACCCCCCAAATGACCCAATTTTGGAAAGTAGACACACCAAGCTATATACTGAGAGGCATGTCGAGTCCATTGAATATTTTATATGTTGACACAAGTTGCGGAAAAAAGACAATTTATTTTTATTTTTTATTTTTTTTGCACAAAGTTGTCACTAAATGATATATTGCTCAAACATGCCATAGGCATATGTGGAATTACACCCCAAAATACATTCTGTTGCTTCTCCTGAGTACGGGGATACCACAGGTGTGAGACTTTTTGGGAGCCTAGCCGCGTACGGGACCCCAAAAACCAAGCACCGCCTTCAGGCTTTCTAAGGGTGTAAATTTTGATTTCACTCCTCACTGCCTATCACAGTTTCGGAGGCCATGGAATGCCCAGATGGCACAAAACCCCCCAAATGACCCCATTTTGGAAAGTAGACACCCCAAGCTATTTGCTGAGAGGTATGGTGAGTATTTTGCAGATCTCACTTTTTGTCACAAAGTTTTGAAAATTGAAAAAAAAAAAAAATTCTTTCTTCATTTTCAAAAACAAATGAGAGCTGTAAAATACGCACCATGCCTCTCATCAAATAGCTTGGGGTGTCTACTTTCCAAAATGGGGTCATTTGGGGGGGTTTTGTGCTATTTTGTCATTTTATGGCCTTCGAAACTGTGATAGGTAGTGAGGAGTGAAATCAAAAATTTGTGCCCTTAGAAATCCTGAAGGCGGTGCTTGGTTTTCGGGGTCCCGTACGCGGTTGGCCCCTAAAAAGTCCCACACATGTGGTATCCCCGTACTCAGGAGAAGCAGCAAAATGTATTTTGGGGTGCAATTTCACATATAACCATGGCATGTGTGAGCAATATATCAATTAGTGACAACTTTTTGTATTTTTTTTTTGTCATTATTCAATCACTTGGGACAAAAAAACAAAAATTCAATGGGCTCAACATGCCTCTCAGCAAATAGCTTGGGGTGTTTACTTTCTAAAATGGGGTCATTTGGGGGGGTTTTGTGCTATTTTGGCATTTTATGGCCTTCGAAACTGTGATAGGTAGTGAGGAGTGAAATCAAAAATTTGCGCCCTTAGAAATCCTGAAGGCGGTGCTTGGTTTTCGGGGGCCCGTACGCGGCTAGGCTCCCAAAAAGTCCCACACATGTGGTATCCCCGTACTCAGGAGAAGCAGCAAAATTTATTTTGGGGTGCAATTCCACATATAACCATGGCATGCGTGAGCAATATATCATTTAGTGACAACTTTTTGTATTTTTATTTTTCATTATTCAATCACTTGAGACAAAAAAAAATATTCAATGGGCTCAACATGCCTCTCAGCAATTTCCTTGGGATGTCTACTTTCCAAAATAGGGTCATTTGGGGGGGTTTTGTACTGCCCTGCCGTTTTACCACCTCAAGAAATGAGATAGGCAGTCATAAATTAAAAGCTGTGTAAATTCCAGAAAATGTACCCTAGTTTGTAGACGCTATAACTTTTGCGCAAACCAATATTGTGGCTGAATACATTTTGGCCTAAATGTATGACTAAAATTGAGTTTATTCGATTTTTCTTATAACAAAAAGTAGAAAATATAATTTTTTTTCAAAATTTTCAGTCTTTTTCCGTTTATATCGCAAAAAATAAAAATCGCAGAGGCAATCAAATACCATTAAAATAAAGCTCTATTTGTGGGAAGAAAAGGATGCAAATTTTGTTTGGGTACAACATTGCATGTCCGCACAATTTCCAGTTAAAGCAGCACAGTGCCAAATGCTGAAAACACCTCTGGTCCTTTAGCTCCAAAATGGTCCGGGGCTTAAGTGGTTAATAAACTGTTTTTTTATTGTATAGGGGAGATGCTCGTTGAATCCACCCTTTGATTTTGATTTCCAATTTTCAAAATAGATGACAGATTTTGGGCCTTTTTTATTAAAACTTTTGTAAACATGGCAGCACATTGAAAACCAGTCGTATCCTAGTAGTACTTAGTTGGTGCCTGCAATATGCACAACACATGTATGGGTGTAAAGTGCTATATACTGTATAATATCTCATTGTTGGAGGCATCTTCCCCACAACAACATAATATAAAACAAGGAAATATGCAACTGGGACTTTGAATATGCCTCAAATTGAAACCAAGTGAAAAAAATATATACTGTATTTATTGGCGTATAACACTCACTTTTTTACCTTGAAAATAGAGGTTTAACTGTGCCTGCGTGTTATACGCAGGGGGCTGTGGAAAGTTATTTTCCTGAAACTTCCCTCTTAAAGTTAGGGTGCGTGTTATACGCCTGTGCGTGTTATACGCCGATAAATACGGTATATAAAACGATATTTATTATACCACATATATTACAATTTTATTAAATTATTATATTATTTAAAAAAAAATTATCTTAAAAACCCCAGATACTTCTACATTAATGCAACCTCCCCAGGGGGGGGGCCTTACATTATATTGTAAAAAAGTCTTGGGGCGCCAGCCTTTGCACAAATGAACTTTAATGGCATCCCAGTCTTAGTCCGTAGGGTTCAATATGGAGTTGGCCCACCCTTTGCAGCTATAACAGCTTTGACTCTTCTGGGAAGGCTGGCCACAAGGTTTAGGAGTGTGTCTATGGGAATGTTTGACCATTCTTCCAAAAGCGCATTTGTGAGGTCAGGCACTGATGTTGGACAGGAAGGCCTGGGTTGCAGTCTCCGCTCTAATACACCCCAAATGTGTTCTATCGGGTTGAGGTCAGAACTCTGTGTAGGCCAGTCAAGTTCATACACCCCAAACTCCCTCATACATGTCTTTATGAACCTTGCTACCACACTGGTGCACAATCATGTTGGAACAGGAAGGGGCCATCCCCAAACTGTTCCCACATCATTGAGAGCATGAAATTGTCCAAAATGTCTTAATATGCTTAAGAGTTCCCTTCACTGGAATTAAGGGGCCAAGTCCAACCCCTGAGAAACAACCCCACACCATAATCCCCCCTCCACCAAATGATTTGGACCAGTGCACAAAGCAAGGACCATAAAGACATGGATGAGCGGGTTTGGGGGGGAAGAACTTGACTGGCCTGCACTTCCTGACACAGTCTTGACTTCAACCCGATAGAACACCTTTGGGGTGAATTACTGTAAAGCGGAGACTGTGATTCAGGCCTTCTCATGTGCCCCAGGACGACGTCATCTGTAACGAAACAGCATAGGGAGGAGTGGCGTGCTGACGTCACCGCGAATAATGCAAGGTCCCGGTAGGAATGGGCAGTTATCGAGAGCCGGCCGGCTCGAATGCATTTTATGACACACTATTTTATCTACTACATATTGTAAGTGCAATTTTGTTTTTTACGTTTATTACATATATTTTACTAAATTACACTATGGAAGCCTTCTTTCATTCTAACATGGGAAACTACTGACCGCCGGCAATACCAAGGATGAGCTTCATGTTCGAGTCAAACCCATGTTCGGCTCGAACATCGGCTGTTTGGCTATTCGCCGAATTGAGAAAATTATGGGCCGTTCGCTCCAAATTCGAGTGGGGCGTCACGACCCATAATTCACTGCGTCATCGCAGTGCATTTCTGGCTGACGATTGTCCAAGCATGCACTATGATCCGCATGCTTGGCCAATCACAGCGCAGAAAAAAACGGAGAGCCGTAATTGGCCAAAGCCAGGGTGGCTTTGGCCAATTATGGCTCAGGGGGTTTAGTACACGCCCCGCACTATATAAGGCCGCCGGCTTGGCGGCCTTGTGTAGTGTGTTGGAGTTGTTAAAAGAGAGAGATATCAGAGAGAGACCGTGGGGCTGATTTACTATAACTCCAGGAAGTACTGAGCACTATCGCATATAATAGCTCCAATTTTTGACAATTAAAAATTCCACGTGTGAATTTGCGAATGAAAAAGAGAGCTATTAGCTGCAAACAAGTGTTAGTAAATGTGGAATCAGCGCTAATTAGCGAATCCGCGTACGTGCAAATGCCAATTTCCACTAAGTTTTTATATAGCACTGCACTGTAACCATGATCCATGTATGTGAAAGAAACATTTTTATATGAGATGTGCTCTATCTATTGATGTATATTGCAATTAGTATTCCTAGTTTTTTTCCTTCTTTTGCTAACGAATGCAGTTATGAATGATTATTACATAGTAATGTCTGCTATTATGTAAAGTTGCATGTATTAAACATTTAGGTTACCTATTTGTTGTATGTTGTTTTTTTCATGTTTTTTTTTTTTCATTTAGGTGGCTATAAAGCGGTAATTATTTATTTTCGTTCTTTAATCATACTACACTATTATGCAGGTCTTGTACTTAGCACAATGGCTTAGTGGTCTGCTCAGATATCTCCACAGCTCTCATGGTACAAGTTCAAATACCAGCCAACCTACCATCCAACAGCTATGTTTATTATTTGCACAAGCAAATTAAAATAAACAAACAAAGAAATGTAAACTGCCCGTTAGCTAGTGTGTGATGTTTGGAAGTCCACACCATAATATTATTGAATAAAAGTGCATTGGCTAATTGGCATTCACCTATTTTCAGCATATGCTGCTTTGGCTAATTGGCATTTGCCTTTTTTTCACCAATACAATCTTTTAGTATCTCTCTGTGGGATTTGAACCCATGAGTGCTTTAAAGCCTGAGTTTTTCAAGGTAGAAGTGCTGACCACTAGCCTATTAAGCGTAGCACAAACATCTACTAGTGTGTGTAGATTAAGGAGATATTTCTTGCACCTACAGGTAAGCCTTAATCTAGGCTTACCTGCAGGTGCAAGTTGTCTAAGTGGGTTTACAACCACTTTAATATTATAGTAACAACCATGCTCATGCTGATGTGGCATTGGCTAATAGGTATTCGCCTCTTTTCAGCATATGCTGCTGAGTGTTTGATGGTGGGACTACTTTATATTCTAGGTATAATAGTACTCAGCACAGGCCCCTTTCACACTTGTGCGACCTGAAAGTTGTGTGATTTTGATGCGACTTTAAGCAATGCCTGTGTAATCTTGAGGTCTATGGACGCAGGAGTCGCAGGGAAAGGCGCGCAAATTTCCGTCTGCATTTTTTCTGCGATCCCAGGGAATGCCTGTGTAATCTTAAGGTCTATGAACCTCAACTCGTATCAAAGTCGGACCAAAGTAGTACAGGGACTACTTTGAAGTCGGTGTGACTTGAAGTTTCACAGATATAAATGGTACACATTGAAAATCATGGGGTATGACTTGTCATGCAACTCTGATGACCAAAGTCGCAGGAAAAGTCGCTCAAGTGTGAAAGGGGCCTCAGCCCGACTTTGTGAGCGATTTCAGAGACATCAGTGCACTTTCCTGCACAGATGTCTAGTGAAATCACATAGGTCTCAACTGTCCCTGATTTGGACCAAAGTCCCTCTGTCCCTCTTTCCTCCTCATTTGTCCCTCATTTTGTTCAGATCTGTATAGTTTTATATAAAATGCAATTTTTATCTTTCAAAAAGGGTTTCCCAGCGCTAAACCTTTCATCTAATTTCTAAATTGCTTTGTTTGTAAATTCCCAAAGACAATCTAAAGGGATATTATTGGTAAAAAAAATACACTTGGGGGTTTAACTAATATTTTTTTTTTTTATAATTCTCCTTTAAGAAGGTGTTTTAGGAGGTGTGTCCTATGCCTACATACTTTTGCTAATAGTTGTCCCTTATACCCATCTCAAAAAGTTGGGAGGTAAGAAATCGCCTCCTGAAGTCGCCCAAAGTAGTGTAGGAACTACTTTTGGGAATCTGTGTGGCGTCGCACCAATTCGGACAGTTCAATTGCCATCAATAGGCGCCGATTCGGCCTGCAATTTGACATGTCAACTCAGAGCAATGTGAACATGGGTGAAGTTGCATAGATATGAATGGAACTAATGGGGGGGGGGGGATACTTTTAATGCGACTCTGAGGTCCAAAGCTGCATAAAAAGTCACATAAGTGTGAAAGTAACCTAATGAGATTAAATGATAACACCTTTGAATAAAGCCCCATTTGCACTTGTGCGACCCTAAAATTGCACAGCTTTGCCATGACTTGAAGCAATGTCTGTGTTATGTTGTGGTGTATGGACCTCAAATCCCATCAAAGTCAAACTAAGGTAGTGCAGGGATGAATTTTCCCCACTTTCAGGATGCACAAGTAGGGCCAAATTCAAAGATATCCATGAATCTCTTTTACACTGCTGCGACCTGAAAGTCACCCTAATTTGCTGCCACTTTGTCGCTGTAACTTGGCCCCAACTTCTGGGAATGCCTGTGTAATATTGCGCCCTATGTACCTCAAGTCACATGAGGCTCTGTTTCCACTATTGCAACCCTAAATTCGCATGATTTTGCTGCAATTTTTGGTCGCGATTTTGATGCGACTTGGAGCAATGCCTGTATATTCTTGAGGTCTATGGACCTCAAGTTGTATCAAAGTGGGACCAAAGTAGTGCAGCAGGGACTACTTTGAAGTCGCTGTGACTTGATGTCGCACAGATATGAACCATACTCATTGGAAATCATAGGGTATGACATGTCATGCGACTTTGCAGTCCAAAGTTGCATGACAAGTCGCACTAGTGGAAACCGAGCCTGAAAGTCACACCAAAGTAGTACAAGGACTACTTTGAAGTTGGTTTGACTTAAAATAGCACAGATATGAATGGTTATCATTGAGAATAATGAAAAGTCACCCAACTGTGAATCAAGTCATATATATTTTAATAGAAAGGAGATCTCATTTATACTTGCATAGTCCTTACTCATTTACATCAGCAGAACAAATGCAGGAAGTAGTGATGTGTGCACATGGGTCAGAAGCAAATGTGTAGTGATACCAAACAAATCAATGAAGCCCACCCACACCAAATCCACCCCCACCTTGAGTAAGCACAAGTACATATCCTACACTTACCCGGCAAATCAGCAGCACTTCCTCTTTGCTAAAGAGGGACCTCTCCATGTCCACCTAGATGGAGATCCTGACCAGCACAGGAACACCCGGGTGATTACAATGACTCATTTCCAGGTCAGGAGGTGAAACCACGCTCTGTTGATTGCATCTGCGAATATTTGATCTCAATCACGATTAGAATTTATTATTTTTGATTACTTGCAGATATGCAAATCTGTATTTCTACATATGATATTTGAAGGTAAATTTAAGGGAGTTTGATAAGACATGGTGTCTCTGGCATAGCAGCAGGGGAATTACAAAGGCAAAAGGCCCAGTTTGAGCCCTGCTTCACACTGACAGCCGGAGGAAATTGTTCAGCTGAACTCATACGATTTTCATTCTCGCATGGCAGTCCCGACTGCAGGAGGGGGGGGGGGCATCAGAGACATCTGTGCAGGTTTCTGCACTTATATCAATACAAATCACACCAATTAGAACAGTGCAATTGCCACCAATCTGACATGTCAAATCGCACCAATGTGAACCAGAGCTGACTCACACAACACTGCCTATCCTCCAGCTGAATTCATTACCTGCAATTCTCCACAGCTGTTATATATAAAGATTCCACCTTTATCATTTACTTGCAGGTGTGTTGAAGCCTAGGTTTACATTGGGGCGATTTGTCATGCAATTTCAGAAATCAAATCACATGACTATTGGTGGCAATGGCACTGTTCCAAACGATGCAACCCCAATTTTGTGGCGCCGCACCGATTTACAAAAGTAGTTCCTGCACTACTTTTGCCGATTTCAGGTGCAACTTCAATAGACATTTGTGTATGAAGCCACACAGATGTCTATCAAGTAGTACCTAAAATCGCGCTAGCTTAAGTGAAGTAGCGTGATTTCTTTGTAGCATCAATGTGAACAAGGGCAAAGAGATTCATTTTTTGGTGCACAAATCCATATAGAAATAAAATATTAAGGATTTTGCACTTTGCCCAAAAAAAAAAGCACACACACACACCAAAGCTCAATAACATACTTTTATTTTGCCAGCAGAAACAAAATTATGTACATTCATTTACTAGCTTCAAAAAAATTTGGACAGGATACATGGTGCTACATTTAGCAATTGGATTTTAAGGGCCCTGCTCATAGGAGCCTACAATCTAAAATTTGTCAAAACCTTAGAGTGCACACAGTTTTACTTTTAGTGTATAACGGGCAACACATCACATTTTTATCTGCAAGATTATAGAAACATACTCAAGTCATTATTCTTACAAAGCATTCCAACATAATATTAAAAAAGACACATGTTCAAAACACCCACCCCCACCCCACAATCCACATATACATACATTGGTGACCATGTTCTGCTGGAAGCTGCATTTCTGTGTACATGATTAAGCAATTAGATCCAAAAGTAGAAGGTCAGCAGATGCTTCCAAATGATTTTGCACGGTCAGACAGGAACAATACACACACAATTTTTGATTGAAAAAATGCACAAGAATTTCAGCAAATTACACTAGTTGGGGGGTTTGTCAATCTGCACAATATCATTCCTTCTCCCCCCACACATCACACAAAAAAACCTGGCCTTCTCAGACCAAACGATCCCCCATACTGCAGGCCTTTATATAAGAGAGGTTGTATTGTTAGCAAACTGATACACGCCCAATAGAAGTACACACCCAATAGAAGTACACTCCCACCAGTATCTTTCAATCTATCTCTTTGTGTATGTCTAAAGTGATTTCACCTGATGGGCAGGAACAAATAATACTATTTGCAACTGTGTTTTCCCTTGGCTATGTGCATCAAATCTCCAACTACAAGCCAAAGATCCAAGTCCATTTGCATGCACATAAACAAAGCAACAGTTTTCTAAGCATATGTGCCTGTGCAGTGTAAACCCTACAATTTTAAATGTCCAAGTCCCTGGGTATGATTAGTGCTAACAAACATTAACATTGGGCCCTGGCTCCAATGAGCTTCCAATCTAAAGTCCAAAATAAACTTTCTTACATTAGAGACTATTTTGACAGGAGACAAATAAAATGCCAGCATGTCTTTGGATTGTGGTGAGAAACCCACACATGGAAAACATATAAACTTCAACATAAGCATAGCCAAGTTCTGTGTCTCCAAGCAATATACAATATATTGGCCTAAGTATTGGGACGCCTGCCTTTAAACGCACATGAACTGTAATCGCATCCCAGTCTTAGTCCGTAGGGTTCAATATTGAGTTGGCCCACCCTTTGCAGCTATAACAGCTTCAACTCTTCTGGGAAGGCTGTCCACAAGGTTTAGGAGTGTGTCTATGGTAATGTTTGACCATTCTTCCAAGTGCATTTGTGAGGTCAGGCACTGATGTTGGACGAGAAGGCCTGGCCTGCAGTCTCCGCTCTAATTCATCCCCAAGGTGTTCTGTTGTGTTGAGGTCAGGACTCTGTCCAGACCAGTCAAGTTACTCCACCCCGAACTCATTCATCTATGTCTTTATGGACCTTGCTTTGTGCACTGGTCCAAATCATTTGGTGGAGGGGGGATTATGGTGTGGGGTTGTTTTTCAGGGGTTGGGCTTGGCCCCTTAGTTCCAGTGAAGGGAACCAGCAAACCCAGTGCTGCTAGACGGAATTGCTACCCACTTAGCCACCAGGCAGCCTCACACATGTTCTCTGCATCTCTGTGGTGTGAACCAGCCCTAAGTCCATAGCCAAGTTCCGTGTCTCCAAGCAATATACAATATATTAGCCTAAGTATTGGGACGCCTGCCTTTAAACGCACATGAACTGTAATCGCATCCCAGTCTTAGTCCGTAGGGTTCAATATTGAGTTGGCCCACCCTTTGCAGCTATAACAGCTTCAACTCTTCTGGGAAGGCTGTCCACAAGGTTTAGGAGTGTGTCTATGGTAATGTTTGACCATTCTTCCAGGTGCATTTGTGAGGTCAGGCACTGATGTTGGACGAGAAGGCCTGGCCTGCAGTCTCCCCTCTAATTCATCCCCAAGGTGTTCTGTTGTGTTGAGGTCAGGACTCTGTCCAGACCAGTCAAGTTACTCCACCCCGAACTCATTCATCTATGTCTTTATGGACCTTGCTTTGTGCACTGGTCCAAATCATTTGGTGGAGGGGGGATTATGGTGTGGGGTTGTTTTTCAGGGGTTGGGCTTGGCCCCTTAGTTCCAGTGAAGGGAACCAGCAAACCCAGTGCTGCTAGACGGAATTGCTACCCACTTAGCCACCAGGCAGCCTCACACATGTTCTCTGCATCTCTGTGGTGTGAACCAGCCCTAAGTCCATAGCCAAGTTCCGTGTCTCCAAGCAATATACAATATATTGGCCTAAGTATTGGGACGCCTGCCTTTAAACGCACATGAACTGTAATCGCATCCCAGTCTTAGTCCGTAGGGTTCAATATTGAGTTGGCCCACCCTTTGCAGCTATAACAGCTTCAACTCTTCTTAGCACCCTTTGCAGCTATAACAGCTTCAACTCTTCTGGGAAGGCTGTCCACAAGGTTTAAGAGTGTGTCTATGGTAATGTTTGACCATTCTTCCAAGTGCATTTGTGAGGTCAGGCACTGATGTTGGACGAGAAGGTCTGGCCTGCAGTCTCCGCTCTAATTCATCCCCAAGGTGTTCTGTTGTGTTGAGGTCAGGACTCTGTCCAGACCAGTCAAGTTACTCCACCCCGAACTCATTCATCTATGTCTTTATGGACCTTGCTTTGTGCACTGGTCCAAATCATTTGGTGGAGGGGGGATTATGGTGTGGGGTTGTTTTTCAGGGGTTGGGCTTGGCCCCTTAGTTCCAGTGAAGGGAACCAGCAAACCCAGTGCTGCTAGACGGAATTGCTACCCACGTAGCCACCAGGCAGCCTCACACATGTTCTCTGCATCTCTGTGGTGTGAACAGCCCTAAGTCCATAGCCAAGTTCTGTGTCTCCAAGTAATATACAATATATTGGCCTAAGTATTGGGACGCCTGCCTTTAAACGCACATGAACTGTAATCGCATCCCAGTCTTAGTCCGTAGGGTTCAATATTGAGTTGGCCCACCCTTTGCAGCTATAACAGCTTCAACTCTTCTGGGAAGGCTGTCCACAAGGTTTAGGAGTGTGTCTATGGTAATGTTTGACCATTCTTCCAGGTGCATTTGTGAGGTCAGGCACTGATGTTGGACGAGAAGGCATGGCCTGCAGTCTCCGCTCTAATTCATCCCCAAGGTGTTCTGTTGTGTTGAGGTCAGGACTCTGTCCAGACCAGTCAAGTTACTCCACCCCGAACTCATTCATCTATGTCTTTATGGACCTTGCTTTGTGCACTGGTCCAAATCATTTGGTGGAGGGGGGATTATGGTGTGGGGTTGTTTTTCATGGGTTGGGCTTGGCCCCTTAGTTCCAGTGAAGGGAACTCTTAAGGCATCAGCATACTGAGACATTTTGGACAATTTCATGCTCCCAAATTAGTGGGAACAGTTTGGGGGTGGCCCCTTTCTGTTTCAACATGACTGCACACCAGTGCACAAAGCAAGGTCCATAAAGACATGGATGAGCGAGTTTGGAGAAACTTGACTGGCCTGCACAGAGTCCTGACCTCAACCCGATAGAATACCCTTTGGCTGAATTAGAGCAGAGACTGCGAGCCAGGCCTTCTCATCCAACATCAGTGCCTGGCCTCACAAATGCACTTCTGGAAGAATGATCAAACATTCCCATAGACACACTAAACCTTGTGGACAGCCTTCCCAGAGTCTGTTCTAGCTGCAAAGGGTGGGCCAAATCAAATTATAACCCTACGGACTAAGACTGGGCTGCCATTAAAGTTCATGTGTGTGTAAAGGCAGGTGTCCCAATACTTTTGGCTAAATTTAGTATCTGGCAAGATTTACAATGGTGGTGGAACCCTCCTACACATAAATACAACATTTAGACATAGTTTTAGGACCTGGGAGATTAGACAACTTCTCTACATGAAGCAGCATGTTTGGGATTTGAACCCAGACACTAGAGGATGCTAAGCAGAAGTTCTAACCCCTAAGCCACAGAGCTGCCACATGTGGAAACCTCCTACACATAAATAGACATAAATACTGCATTTCTTTGGACATACAGGTGATGGAATTACATTACTCAAGAGTTATTCTTCTTGATTTATTCTGTGATATTTGGTGTTTTTTTTGTGGGTGAGTTTAGAATAGTGATATTACCCTCAAATTTTGGGGAATGACATTTTTATTTCTGATGTTGGAACACATATCAGATTTTTGGGGCTCAAATTATGATTATTTAGAAATAATAAAAAGCACAAAAAAATTTGACTCATTTTAAATTTGCATCAGCAATGGTATTGATTGTGGTTTGTAAAGACACCTGTGTGAGTTTGGGTAAAGATTGGTGTGATATGGAGAGTAACAAGTGAAAGTGACAGAGAAAAATATATTTTACCAAAACATTCCACATTCTAGCATTCTTAAAAAATATATATTTTAATTAGAAGCAACATTGTTGCAAAGGAAAATTTATTTCAGAGAAAGATACATTTCATCTCAACATTAAAAGAATTTATTTGTGAAAGTTACAATTGTATCATTAGAATCAATGGCTAAAACTTGCATTGGACTAAAATAGAGCAGATTTTCACTTCCAAAACATGCTCTTTAATTAGCTCTCATTTCGGTATTTACTATAACTCTGTTGAAAAAAGACACTTGAGTTAAAATTTGAGTTATTTCAGCTCTGGGCATGCTCAGTTTAGTTTGCAAATAGTTGTCCAAAAACGGGAATTTTTTCACTTCTCAGACTTTTAAAGATATTTCAGTGTAGAAATCACTTTTTCACACAGTTTAAAAGCAGATTATCTTTAAATAATATACCGCATATTTCAGTACCATTTAGGCGATTATATCATGCTCAAAACATTATTTCCATGTGCAATTCTCCAGATTTTAGTAGAGTAAGGATTTGGGCGCTATTTGGATTCTGGGAGCTATAGTAAATTAGATTTTGGTACGTATTTTCTCTCCAGCGCTATAGTGAATACCGTTTTAGCGCTAATTAGCACAAATTGCCGCAATTTGCGATAATTAGCGCAAATTTGCAGCAATTTGCGATAATTAGCACCGCGGCGCTATAGTAAATTACCCCCATAGTGCATATCACATTCACTAATAAGGCTTTTTTCCAGCGTTGATAGCTTCACGTAGATTAGGATTTGGCTTCTATGAGAAATCCGTGTCACATTTTTCACATGGCTTCTCTCCTGTGTGAATTTTCTAGTGTTGAGTAAGATGTTCCCTTTGTATAAAGAATCTGTCACATTTTGAAGATCTAAATGGTCTTTTCTCACATGTGAATCCTCTTGTATATAGTAACATTAGAACTATGTAAGAAGCACTTTCTACAATCTGATCATTTAAATGATTTCTCTCTTGTGTGAATCCTTTTATGTTAATTAACAATAGAACCTCGTGAGAAGCACTTGCCACATTCTGAGCATTTAAATATTTTTTCTGCTGTGTGAATCTTCTTCTGCATATTAAGTTTAGAACAATCTGAGAAGCACTTTCCACATTCTAAACATTTAAATCATTTTTCTCCTGTGTGACTCCTTTTATGAATATTAAGATGAGAATTTTGTGAAAAGCACTTGCCACATTCTGAACATTTAAATGTTTTTTCTCCAGTGTGAATTCTCTGGTGTGTAACAAACCTTTGCTTATAAGAGAAGCACATTTCACATTCTGAACATTGAAATGTTTTTTCTCCTGTGTGAATTCTCTGATGTATGATAAGACGAGAACCTTGTGAGAAGCACTTGCCACATTCCAAACATTTAAACGGTTTCTCTAATGTGTGAATCTTCTGGTGTTTTGTAAGATCAGAACTTTGTGAAAAGCACTTGTCACAATCCAAACATTTAAACGGTTTCTCTCCTGTGTGAATCTTCTGGTGTTTTGTAAGATCAGAACTTTGTGAGAAGCACTTGTCGCATTCCAAACATTTAAACGGTTTCTCTCCTGTGTGAATCTTCTGGTGTTTTGTAAGATCAGAACTTTGTGAGAAGCACTTGTCACATTCTGAACATTTAAACGGTTTCTCCCCTGTGTGAATCTTCTGGTGTTGAGTAAGATAAGAACGATGAGAGAAGCACTTGCGACATTCTGAACATTTAAACGGTTTCTCTCCTGTGTGAATCTTCTGGTGTTTCGTAAGATCAGAACTTTGTGAGAAGCACTTGTCACATTCTGAACATTTAAACGGTTTCTCTCCTGTGTGAGTCTTCTGGTGTTGAGTAAGATTACCATTTTCTGAGAAGCACTTGTCACATTCTGAACATTTAAATGGTTTCTCTCCTGTGTGAATCCTCTGGTGTTGAGTAAGTATAGAACGATGTGAGAAGCACTTGCCACATTCTGAACATTTAAACGGTTTCTCTCTTGTGTGAATCTTCTGGTGTTGAGTAAGATAAGAACGATCTGAGAAGCACTTGCCACATTCTGAACATTTAAATGGTTTCTCTCCTGTGTGAATCTTCTGATGTCGAGTAAATGTACCATTTTGTGAGAAGCACTTGCCACATTCTGAACATTTAAACGGTTTCTCTCCTGTGTGAATCCTCAGATGAACATTGAGTTCGGACTTCGAAGTAAATATCTTCTGGCACTCAGAGCACGCATACAAATTTTCTCCTCTTTGACTCATCTTGTGTTAATGTCAATCAATTTAGCTGTGATTTTCTTTTTTCAATAATAGATGTTTGATTTACAGCTGAGCTTAGAAATTTACCTATATGAAAAATAAAAAGAGATGTTTACACAGATGTTATTATTACCAACAGACTGATAAGTATAGCTATACAACTTTACTGATTTTTAGAATTATAATTAAAAGTGAACACTATAGTCCAAAATCTATTCCAGATCCTTCAACACAAAAAAATGATGTGTTGATCATCCCAAAATGTATACCAAACCCTCATATACACATGCATCCCAGATGAACAGGACAGGGGGGTACAAGTTTGCACCCCCTTCTGAACCTTCTTTCCGCAAGAGGTCTGAAAAAAATCTGCAGAATTTTTACAAATGTCTTTAGTGAGATTAAGATTCAATATCTCTCAAATCCAGAACATTTTGGCCTTTTAGGCCCACGAGACTCATCTTGTGTTAATGACAATTGGTTTAGCTGTGATTTATTCAACAATAGGTGTTCGGTTTACAGCAGAGCTTAGTAATTTACCTATTTGAAAAAAAAAATGATGTTTAAACTGACTTTAATATTACCAATAGACTGAGAAGTATAGAAATACAACTTCACTGATTTTTAGATTAATAATTAAAAGGTTACACTATAGTTTATCGTTATGGTAAACATAGTGGATTGTTTTTTATAGTAATGGCTAGACATGGTGAGTACTTCTGATCCAATTATCATTAAATTATAAAAAATTATTTCTTATTTAAAGTATAACTAAAAGCAAAACTTTTTTTGAGTTTTTGGATAGGGGGAATGTGGATTAGAACACTGTTTTTTCTACAGTCTATGCACCTGTTAGGAAAATTCACGCTCTCTATTTGTCCTATTTACCATTATCATTGAAAGTAAAATAAACCCCAAATTTTGGGTTGTCCCCAAAAAAGTAATAGAGGGGACTTTTCCCAATGGAGACACTAGTTCTGGTGACTTCTCTTAATTAGCAGGGAATTCCTCTCACTTCCTGTTTTGGCTATGGATTTATGGAACAGGAAATGAGGGTAAATTTTCCCGATGGGACATAGATGACAAAAAAAAAACTGACAGGAGTTATAATCCTCCTTTACTCTATCCAAAATGGAAAAAGTTATGCCTATTGTTCTACCTTAATGCACCGGGTCAATCAGTTTTCAGTTACCTTGATATTTTACAGTGCTACAGCAAGAAAAACTGAGGGACTGATCTGAAAACATCCAGTTATGTCTAAAGCTGAGTATACACTGTTAGGTTTTTTTTTCACCTTGTGTGGTTAAATGAAAAAAAGAATGAATGGATTCACCCTTCCACATAAGCGAGGTGAATGGAGAAATACAATTCACTGCAACATTGTATTCTGACAGTGGACCTCTGCACTATGAGAAAACACTGATCAGCACCTGCAGCTGATTGCCACTGATCACTAAAAGATTTACAGCTTGGCCGTTTAACAAAAGTCGATCTGCCAATTGACTTTTGTTGAACAGGAAGGGCTACACACACATCAAGATTCAATCACTGCCTGCTGAACTGTCTATATTTCGATCTGTGTGCACCCACATTTACTATGGCCTGCTGAGGAAATGGAAGTTAGAGAAGCTGCTTTAAACCAACTCACTGACTAATTTGTAGATTAAGTTAGGTTTGAACTGAATTATTTAGGCTGATTTGCTAAAATAGTTAGAGAATTTTTACTTAAAGCGGAGTTCCACCCAAAATTGGAACTTCCTCTTAATCCACTCTGCGCCCCCTTACATGCCACATTTTGGGGGGGAGTGGGGGCTTCAGTAGAAGTGGGACTTCCTGTCCCTCTTCTTCCTTCCGCCCAGGGGCCGCTTAGGCGACACGTCATATCGCTTAAGGTGGGCCCCTCCCTGTAGGCGACACGTGACAGGTCCCAGGCGATCGCCTGTCCACTCAGATAGCGCAGCGCCGCTCGCGCATGCACAGTGAGTGCCTGGCCGTGAAGCCGAAAGCTGTCACAGCCAGGTGCCCACAGTAGGAATGGAGGCGCCGGCGGAGAAGGGGGGAGAGGACTGACAGTGGTGCAGGTAAGTGTCTGTTTATTAAAAGCCAGCAGCTATACGTTTTGTAGCTGCTGACTTTTAATAAACATAAAAAAAGTCTGGAACTCCCCTTTAAAAATGTATGTCAATATTCACTTCAAATATTCCAACAAATATAAAACAAATGCATGCCCATTCTGAATATCCAGTAGCAATAAAATAAGTAAACATGAATTTGCTTTTCAAATGATTGGATAATTGAAGCGAATATTCATGCAATTTATAGAGTAAAGATTTTCAGCTCCTTTAGCAAATAATCCTAAGGCCGGCCATACAAGGTTCAAATCACTGCTGCTATAGCCACTAGCGATATTCACTGTCTCTGCGGGGATGGCTTCCCCCGCTGGGAGCAGAAAATTGCTTGGCAGTAGGGATTCCCTTGTCAGCACAGTTTGTATTGCTTGAGGAATCATGCACATTTCTTTCCTGCAACTTGTGGTGTACAGCAGGCCTAAATTTATTTTCACACATAAATTTGTAATCACAGAGGTGTCCGTTTTTTGAAGCAGTGAAATATATTCACTGCTTCATTCGCCGGCATTCACAGTGGAGATCTTTCTCCTCTGGGTTCCAGTTTATACAGCAGAGTAGATCGCTTCACCCTTCGAGGAGTGAAGCGATCTACCAATGCTTCCAACACTCGAGAACGCCCCCTGATACTGGAATCTCATGTGACTCTATGAGATTACAGCACCAGAAATTCACAGAAACACTGAGATGTCAGTTTATTAAGCAGTGATAAATAATCACTGCTCAATACACTGACAGACGGCGTGGCTAATAATGAGTCCCCCTTCATAATATATATATGTATATACACACACATTATATATAATGTGGCAGGGGTTTGCACAGGCTGGGATTGCATTGGCAACTCATCTTGGATAAAGTATTCATATTGGATTAAGTATTGCACTTCGGCTCAGCACTTTCTAAAAAAACTCTTCTCTATTACTCCACAGGTAATCTATGCTGCCTTCAAATTCCACCTTTAACTGCACCATTGTTTTAAACATGCTTACATGGTAATCTATGCTGCCTTCAAATTCTTTACCTCTGTCCATATCACTGTGATGTTTGTTTTTGTTTTCTTATAGTACACACCTAAATTATGAGGTGGTTTATCTTTATAGGCATGATGATCTCTTGCTCTATCTTGTAGTCTGTTTTTGGTGTGAGAAGTTCGTTCTGTCAACCATGTGTCCCTCCTATGCAATCCTGACTGATTAATTGGCAGTAATACCCCCACCCAACTCAGTATAAATGTAGGCCTGCTCTAGGGGATGCCCAGGCAGGGGTTTGCACAGGCTGGGATTTCATTGGCAACTCATCTTGGATAAAGTATTCATATTGGATTAAGTATTGCACTTCGGCTCAGCTCTTCAGTAAATGCACAGAGTGAATATCCACAACAGACTTCAGCAGAACACTAAACAGACTACAGGTGACCTGATTCTCCATCAAACTTTCATCTCTAATCCAGGCTTCCTTTCAATCTCACCACTCTATATCATTCTATATCATGCACTCCCTACTTTTCCTACTCGTAGTTGCATCCTCTCTCCTTAAATTCTCTCTCCTTCACCCATCTTCTCCACCTCACAGCTTATATATATCCCCCTCACTCCTGTCCTCACCTTATTACTGCAGGTATCAGCTCTTGCTAATTCTGAACCCATATACCAATGAAACCTGCAAGACACTAGGACATGTCCCCCCACATAAGTCACACTCCCATATCACCTCTCTCACCCTTCTGCTTCTCCTAACTTGTGAAGATATTTCCCCAAATCCTGGACCACCATCAATTACCTTCAGACAACACACCCAGCACCCTCCATCTTCTGATAGCAGCCGCAATCCACACAATCTCATTTCTATTCCTCTTCAGCCTAGAACCAGCCTCCCCTTCTCATGTGCCCTTTGGAATGCCCGCTCTGTTTGTAACAAACTCACCACCGTTCATGACCTATTTATCACAAATTCCCTGAACCTACTTGCAATTACTGAGACCTGGATTCAAGAATCTGACCTTCCTTCTCTTGCTGCTCTCTCCTATGGTGGCCTCCTGTGGACTCACTCTCCAAGGCTTAGTGGACGAAAAGGAGGTGGTGTTGGAATCCTCCTATCCCCTCAAAGCACTTTTCAGGTTCTTCATCCACCCCCCTCTCTGTCTCTCTCCTCATTTGAAGCTCACTGTATTCGTTTATTTTCTCCAGTTTCATTGATAATTGCTGTGATATATCGGCCTCCTGGACCAGTATCAAGCTTCCTTGATGACTTCTCTGCCTGGCTACCCTACTTTCTCTCTTCTGAAATTCCAACAATCATTCTTGGTGACTTCAACATCCCTGTTAATCGTAACACTCCCACTGCCTCTAAACTGCTGAGCCTAACCTCCTCTTTTGGCCTAAAACAATGGACAAACTCTTCTACTCACTCTGTTGGCAACTGCCTTGACCTCATATTCTCCTACCTATGCACTCCGCACAACCTCTCCAATATTCCTTTTCCTCTTTCCGATCACCACCTTATTAGTTTCACTCTCTCCCTGTCTGCCTCCTCCTTGCCTTCCAACTACAAAACTATTACCCGTAGAAACCTTCGCCATCTTAACCCTGCTCTTCTTTTTTCTGCTACAGATTGTCTCTACGACAAAATCTCATCCTTGTCCTGCCCCAACTTGGCCACTTCTATCTACAACAGTTCACTGTCATCCACCCTAGATACCTTTGCCCCCCTCACTACACACAGAATCAGGCCCCGACGGCTACAACCCTGGCAGACAGACAATACCAGAAGCCTCAAAAAATGTAGCCGCGCTCTTGAGCGTCTGTGGCGTAAGACTAAATCACAGCAAGATTTCAGCCAATATAAATCTGCCCTCCAAAAATACCATTCCTGCCTCCACACTGCCAAACAGACCTACCTTATCACTCTCATTAACACCCTCTCACGCAGTCCACGTGAACTCTTTTCTACCTTTACCACTCTACTTCGTCCTCCATTACCTCAACCCACTAACTTACTCACTGCCCAGGAGATTGCTAATCACTAGGGATGAGCTTCGTGTTCGAGTCGAACATACGTTAGACTCGAACATCGGCTGTTCGATCGTTCGACGAAGATCGAACGATTTGGGCCGTTCGCGCCAAATTCGAGTGACGCGAACGGCCCACAATGCACTACGCCATCGCAGTGTCATCCAGGCGCTGTGATTGGCCAAGCATGCACTGTGACCCCGCATGCTTGGCCAATCACAGCGCCGGCAGCGAGGAGAGCAATGATTGGCCACAGGCAGGATGCCTGTGGCCAATTATTGCTGAGGGGGTTTAGTACACGCCCCACACGATAAAAGGCCGCCAGCGTGGCGGCCTTGTGTAGTGTGTTCCGGAGCAGGGAAAGAGAAGCATAGGCAGGGACAGTGTCATTATTTTTCCTTTACTAATCCTGGATTCCTTGTGTTTAGGGACAAATGAGGATAGGTAGGGAGAGTGTCAGTGACAGTGTGCTATTCTGTGCTAATCCTTGTTTGTAGGGACAGAGAGGTACAGTGAGGGAAAGTGTCAGTGTGCTATTCTGTTCTAAACCAATCTTGCTGAACCATATTTTCAATCCTTGAGTTTAGGGACAGAGAGGTACAATGAGGGAAAGTGTCAGTGTGCTATTTTGTGCTAAATCTTGTTTGTAGGGAGGGACAGAGTAGGACAGTGAGGGAAAGTGTCAGTGTGCTATTCTGTTCTAAACCAATTTTGCTGTTCCATATTTTCAATCCTTGAGTTTAGGGACAGAGAAGGACACTCGTGGCAATTATCAGTGTGCTATTCTGTGCTAAATCTTGTTTGTAGGGAGGGACAGATTAGGACAGTGAGGGAAAGTGTCAGTGTGCTATTCTGTTCTAAACCAATTTTGCTGTTCCATATTTTCAATCCTTGAGTTTAGGGACAGAGAAGGACACTCGTGGAAATTATCAGTGTGCTATTCTGTGCTAAATCTTGTTTGTAGGGAGGGACAGAGTAGGACAGTGAGGGAAAGTGTCAGTGTGCTATTCTGTTCTTAACCAATTTTGCTGTTCCATATTTTCAATCCTTGAGTTTAGGGACAGAGAAGGACACTCGTGGCAATTATCAGTGTGCTATTCTGTGCTAAATCTTGTTTGTAGGGAGGGACAGAGTAGGACAGTGAGGGAAAGTGTCAGTGTGCTATTCTGTTCTAAACCAATTTTGCTGTTCCATATTTTCAATCCTTGAGTTTAGGGACAGAGAAGGACACTCGTGGCAATTTTCAGTGTGCTATTCTGTGCTAAATCTTGTTTGTAGGGAGGGACAGAGTAGGACAGTGAGGGAAAGTGTCAGTGTGCTATTCTGTTCTAAACCAATTTTGCTGTTCCATATTTTCAATCCTTGAGTTTAGGGACAGAGAAGGACACTCATGGCAATTTTCAGTGTGCTATTATGTGCTAAATCTTGTTTGTAGGGAGGGACAGATTAGGACAGTGAGGGAAAGTGTCAGTGTGCTATTCTGTTCTAAACCAATTTTGCTGTTCCATATTTTCAATCCTTGAGTTTAGGGACAGAGAAGGACACTCGTGGCAATTTTCAGTGTGCTATTCTGTGCTAAATCTTGTTTGTAGGGAGGGACAGAGTAGGACAGTGAGGGAAAGTGTCAGTGTGCTATTCTGTTCTAAACCAATTTTGCTGTTCCATATTTTCAATCCTTGAGTTTAGGGACAGAGAGGTACAGTGAGGGAAAGTGTCAGTGTGCTATTTTGTGCTAAATCTTGTTTGTAGGGAGGGGCAGAGTAGGACAGTGAGGGAAAGTGTCAGTGTGCTATTCTGTTCTAAACCAATTTTGCTGTTCCATATTTTCAATCCTTGAGTTTAGGGACAGAGAAGGACACTCGTGGCAATTATCAGTGTGCTATTCTGTGCTAAATCTTGTTTGTAGGGAGGGACAGATTAGGACAGTGAGGGAAAGTGTCAGTGTGCTATTCTGTTCTAAACCAATTTTGCTGTTCCATATTTTCAATCCTTGAGTTTAGGGACAGAGAAGGACACTCGTGGAAATTATCAGTGTGCTATTCTGTGCTAAATCTTGTTTGTAGGGAGGGACAGAGTAGGACAGTGAGGGAAAGTGTCAGTGTGCTATTCTGTTCTAAACCAATTTTGCTGTTCCATATTTTCAATCCTTGAGTTTAGGGACAGAGAAGGACACTCGTGGCAATTATCAGTGTGCTATTCTGTGCTAAATCTTGTTTGTAGGGAGGGACAGAGTAGGACAGTGAGGGAAAGTGTCAGTGTGCTATTCTGTTCTAAACCAATTTTGCTGTTCCATATTTTCAATCCTTGAGTTTAGGGATGATGGAATATGTACCATGATGTCTTATGTATTTTACTGTACCATATTTAATAAATCTTATATTATTTGATTTACTAGCTCTGTTTGGCTCTCAATCCGCATGCTTCATACAAAGTCCCGACCCTCTTCTGTCTTCGTACTGATAGGGATGGAGACCTAGTGACTTCATTGTCTCAGGTCTCATTTAAAGTCCCAAACCCTTTCTCCTTTCTATTGAATCCAATTAGGGATGGAAGCATGCGTTTTTGAATAGCATCCAGCTGACACAAGACCCAATGTGCCAGCTGTGTTTCCCTTTCCTCCTACCCCTGCCATACTGCGGGATAGCTTTGGATGGGTTTCTCTGAGCATTCTGACACAACACCCCAGTGTCAGAAATAGTTTTCTTCCCCTACCATACTGTAGGCCAAGTGAAGATAATGTTTCTTTATTTTGACATTCTTTAAATAAAATATGATCTATGTAGACACCCCAGCTCATGGGTCCGGTGTTGTTTGGGGCGTGACGTGGTGGGCCCAGTGGTGTGAGTTGGGGCCCTTTCTGACATTGGGAGTTGCGATGCGCAGCAGGGGCCCCTCCCCTTCTCCCCTTCCCATGGGGGACGGGGCGGTCGCCCAGCTGCGCATCGGCGTCACGCATCCGGTGCGTCATGTCTGGCGTCCACCTAGGTTGACGTCATCACATGAGCGCCGAGTTCTCCACCTGGCAGTCAATAGGGGGGAGTGAGCTTTTTGGCGCCACTTGCCGGCCGCTTGCTGCCTGGGAGATGGCGCCTCTCCTCCCCCATACTCGCCAGCGTGACGTTGGCGGCAACAGGATTCTCGCGGCGAGGCAGGTATCTCTCCCCTGACACAGGCACCAACACACATAGTCAGGGGTTGAGGAACCGGCAACATCTCTCATTAGGCAAAAATGCACCCTCAACTCCTTCCATTCAGGTAAACTCATTACCACACACTCTTTTCTGTCCTTCTCCCTTCTCATTTCCTTTCACACACATTCTTGTTGGCACTCAGTCCCCCCTATTTACTATGACAGTGTCCCTTTCGTTGGAGCATTTTTTTATTGTTTGCAACACAGCTTCACTATCACACATCAATGATAGCGTACACATGTTGGAGTTTTTCCGTGTCTCCAGCACAGTTTCACTATCATACACCTTAGGCGGTGCCTTTCCTTTTCTTTCCCTTCTTTCTTTCCTTTTTCTTTGCCCTCCCCTTCTTTTCTTTCTGTCTTTCCCCCCTTTTCTCTTAATCCCCTCACGACGGTGTTTCTATGTTGGAGCATCCTTATTGCTCTCAACAAGCTCACCGTCATACATTTACCCTTCTTTCCAGTTTCATCCCTCTCACTTTTCATTGATGGCGTTCTCAACGTTGGAGCACTCTATTGCTTTTAACATAGCTACACCATCATATATCTCAGCTATGCTATTCTGTTCATTATTATGCCTGCTCATTCACACCCATTTTTTCATCTTTTCACTGCTGAACGTAGGGCTCATCACCCCTCAGCAATTTAACACACCATTTTCTTTGCACTTCACTTTCATTTTCAGATGGTCCAGGAGTCTCTCTGCATGTGCCCCTTGACCCTGGTGAAGATCACATACTCAGTTTACACAAGGATGACTTCCTCCTTGCTGCGCCACCTGTCATGCCGCCTCAGCTCCCGTGCCAGACCGTGTCCCCGGCCGCCTACATGCCCCCTGCCGCGCCCATGCCATCACCTGACCTGTGAGTATGGGCTGTAGATTAAAGTGCATATTTCTCTCCCCCCTTTATATAAGCCTAACCTATCAATTGATACTATGTTCTTGTATTGTAGACATCCATTAATAATCAGCTCCTGATGAGCGGCATGATAGCCGCGAAACGCGTCGAGCTTCAGATGCCAAATAATATTTATCATGCAGTTAAACCTCATGTTTTTATTGTTTTACTCATTTCACTTACGAATCAATGCTAATGAACTAACTAATCATGTTGGATGATGGAATATGTACCATGATGTCTTATGTATTTTACTGTACCATATTTAATAAATCTTATATTATTTGATTTACTAGCTCTGTTTGGCTCTCAATCCGCATGCTTCATACAAAGTCCCGACCCTCTTCTGTCTTCGTACTGATAGGGATGGAGACCTAGTGACTTCATTGTCTCAGGTCTCATTTAAAGTCCCAAACCCTTTCTCCTTTCTATTGGATCAGACATATGTTGACCTGCCATGCAGCTCGTTGGCAAGCCTACCTTAAAGACCCACACCAAAGAACAAACCTGACCTCTTCTTGCACCGCATCAGCTGGGATCTCCAACCCCACTATACCTTCACTCCTCTCTGAAACCTGCTCTGAGAGGAATGAAGGTGTAGAATTAGGTGTGTCACAGGCAAGTACTTGCGGGCACTCTGCTAAGAGTACACCAACGTCCGATTCTACCAGGCAAATTTCCCTGCCCCAGCTGCTGGACCGTCGAAAGAAGTTCACTCCCAGCCATCCACATGCCCAGCGGTTGAATGCTAGCTTGGCTAAATTGCTAGCGCTTCAACTGCTGCCTTTTCAGTTGGTAGACTCGGCCCCCTTCCGTGAGTTTGTGCAATGTGCGGTTCCTCAGTGGCAGGTTCCCAAACGCCACTTTTTTGCACGTAAGGCGATTCCGGCTCTCTGCAGGCATGTGGAAGGCAATGTCTTGGCCTCCCTGGACAGGGCGGTCAGCGGTAAGGTGCATATTACCGCTGACTCATGGTCCAGCAGGCATGGACAGGGACGTTACCTTTCTTTCACGGCCCATTGGGTCACTCTTTTGGCAGCTGGGAAGGATGCAGGACAAGGTGCAGTAGTGTTGGAGGTTGTTCCACCGCCACGCCTCCAAAATGCTACTACTGGTTGTGACACACCTCTCTCCTCCACCCCCTCCTCTTCTTCTTCCTCCATGGCCTCTTCCTGTGGTTTGTCCTCGGAACCAGCGGTGCTCCGTAGGCGTTCAAGGGGCTACGCAAGTACGCAGGCAAAAAGATGCCATGCCGTGCTTGCGCTGGTGTGTTTGGGGGACAGGAGCCACACTGGGGCAGAGGTCCTGTCTGCTCTGCAGGGGCAGGCCGAGAGGTGGTTGACGCCATGCCAGCTTAAGCCAGGAATGGTGGTTTGCGACAATGGCACCAACCTCCTCTCCGCCCTCCGACAGGGACAACTGACCCATGTGCCCTGTATGGCTCACATCCTTAACTTGGTGGTGCAGCGGTTCTTGGGCAGGTACCCGGGCTTACAGGATGTCCTGAGGCAGGCCAGGAAAGTCTGTGTGCATTTCCGCAGATCTTATAATGCCAGTGCTCGCCTGGCTGAGCTTCAAAAGGAGTTGAACCTGCCCAAAAAACCGCCTTATATGTGACATGCCCACCAGGTGGAACTCAATGTTGGCCATGCTGCAGTGGCTGCACACGCAGCAGAGGGCCATCAATGAGTACCTGTGCGACTACGGCACCAGGACAGGGTCAGGGGAGCTCGGGTTTTTTTCACCACGCCAGTGGGGCATGATCAGGGATGCATGCACTGTCCTGGCACCATTTGAGGAGGCCACGAGGATGGTGAGCAGTGACAGTGCATGCATCAGTGACACTGTACCTCTTGTCCACCTGTTGGAACATACGCTGCGTGGAATAATGGACAGGGCACTTGAGGCAGAACAGAGGCAGGAAGAGGAGGACTTCCTTGCCTCTCAAGGCCCCCTTTACCCAGACAGTGTTCCTTCTGTCCCACCCATCGCACAGGAAGAGGAGGAGGAGGAGGAGGAGGAGGAGGATTGTGTCAGCATGGAGGTGGAGGCTGGCACTCAGCATCATCAGCAGCAGTCTTTTAGGGATGATTTACAGTCCCAAGAAACCAGTGGACTTGTACGTGGCTGGGAGGAGGTGGCTGCAGATCATGTCGTCCTTAGTGACCCAGAGGAGGCCGGACTGAATGCCTCAGCTAACCTACGCTGCATGGCCTCCCTGATCCTGCAAAGTCTGCGGAAGGATCCTCGTATTCTTCGGATCAAGGAGAGGGACCATTACTGGCTGGCCACTCTCCTTGATCCACGGTACAAGGGTAAGGTCGCGGACCTTATCGTACCGTCGCAGAGGGAGCAGAGGATGAGACATCTCCGGGAGGCCTTGCAGAAAGGTCTGTGCAACGCGTTCCCAGAGACTGGGAGGTTACAAACTCCTGGTCCTGGACAACGAGTTGCTGAGGCTTCGGGCAGTCAAAGAAGGAGCGGTGGGGAAGGTGGCCGTCTGACCGATGCGTTCAGACAATTCTTTAGTCCGCAGCCCCAAAGTATGATCGGTTCCAGCAACCATCGCCAGCGTCTGATATACATGGTCCAGGAATACCTAGGGGCAAGGTCAGACTTGGACACCTTCCCCACCGAAAATCCTCTGGCTTACTGGGTCTTGAGGATGGATCACTGGCCAGAGCTTGCACAGTATGCAATTGAGCTACTGGCCTGTCCTGCATCCAGCGTTCTTTCAGAACGCACATTCAGTGCTGCTGGAGGAATTGTCACGGATCACAGGGTGCGCCTGTCCACCGACTCAGTTGATCGACTGACTTTCATCAAGATGAACCAGTCTTGGATCACCACCAGCTACCACACACCAGATGCTGATATAACAGACTAATTGATTTTAAAATGTCACATCCCTTCAAGACTGATGCTGATGCTGAGTGCCTCTGCTGTTATGTTGACTGGCTATCCTCCTCCTCCTCCTCCTCAATGATACGATTAATGATGATAGCTTGGAAGATCATTTTGGTTTATGGGTGACGCCACCAGTGGCTAAGGCCCAATTTTTCAGCCCCTGTTTAACAGGGGCGTGTAATTAAAATTTTTGATGCAATACTTTGCAACAGGCCTCATTGCTGTGCTCCAAGTACAGTATCTGTGAGGGGTTGCAGTGTTGTGCCACCAGTGCCTAAGGCCCAATTTGTCAGCCCCTGTTCAACAGGGGCATGCAATTATAATTATTGATCTAATAATTCACAGCAGGGCCCATTGCTGCGCCCACCAAGAGTAACTGTCAGGCCTTACAGTGTTGTGGCACCAGCACCACCATCACCACCACCACCACCACCAAAGGCCCAATTTTTCAGCCCCTGTTCAACAGGGGCATGCAATTATAATTATTGATCGAATAATTCACAGCAGGACCCATTGCTGCGCCCACCAAGAGTAACTGTCAGGCCTTACAGTGTTGTGGCACCAGCACCACCATCAAAGGCCCAATTTTTACTACCACTGATCAACAATTATATGTTATTACAATTCCTGATATAATAGTTGACAGCAGGGCGTTCCAGCACCCACCAAGAATAACTGTGAGTGTTTTCAGTGTTGTGCCAACACCAACACCTAAGGGGCCAATTTCTGCAGAGTATATACGGCAGGTCCCTACTTTCAAACATCCAACTTACAAACTACTACTACTTGCAAACGGAAGAAGACAACAGGAAGTGAGAGGAAATCTACCCCTTGGAAGGAAAATTCTCTCCTGTAAGAATTAATATGGGAGAAAGGTGTCTCCTCTCTACTGATGCTTTATCAACAATCCTTGTTTCAATAAAAACACCACATTTCAAAAACAGTTGTCATTGGGACGCAAAGTGAGGTGAAATGTTCTGAACAGGGGCACAGACAGCAAAAAAATGTGACAGGGGTGATAACCGTTCCCTATGTTTTCCAAAAAGCTAAAAAAAAGGAATTTGGCATGGAGCTCCACTTAAACAATGCAGCTGTTCAAAATTACAAACAGATTCTACATAAGAACAAACCTACAGTCCCTGTCTTGTATGCACCGCCTGTATACGGCTGTTCAGAATATATAGGGGCTTTTTTATTTTGTGTGAGGGTTCCCCTTAATATCCATACAAGACCCAAAGGGGCTGGTAATGGGCTGGGGTAGGGGGGGGGGGGTTGATGGGGTAGCTATGCCATTTTTCATAAAGATTTTCATCCATATTACCGGGACCAGACATTGCATTAAAGCCGCAAGCAGTTTTAAATGGCTTTTTTTCCTTTAGAAATGTTATTTTGTGCAGGGACAGTTCTAAACACGGGAAACACGTGGCACTTCACAGGCATACTTTAGACACCCCCCAGGTACAATATTTAAAGGAATATTTGACTTTTTTTTTTCACTTTATGCATCATTAAAATGACTGCTCCCGGAAAACGTCCGTTTTTAAAACTTCTTTTTGCATTGATACATGTCCCCTGGTGCAGAACCCGGGTTCCCAAACTCTGTTTCGGACAATAACATGGATAATAGTCGTTATAATTAGCACTTTAGAATCCGAACGTTCGCATCCATTGTATTTAATAGGGTTCTAATGTTCGTGCAAACTTTCGGTCCGTTCGCGGGTTCTGGTGCGAACCGAACCCGGGGGTGTTCGGCTCATCACTACTAATCACTTCAAAAATAAGATTGAGACAATTCGTCTCGAGATCTCCGCTCTACAGATATCTCCCTCACTCTTCATTCCTTGTCCTCCTGCACTATCAATACTTCCCTCTTTTAACCCAGCTACTATAGCGGAAGTCGCTAAACTTTTTTCTAACGCCCACCTAACCTCCTGCCCCCTGGACCCTGTACCTTCTCAAATACTACGATCACCATCTGACTCTATCCTACACTCTTTAACTCATATCTTCAACCTCTCACTCGCTACTGGCATCTTCCCCAACCCTCTAAAACATGCGCCAGTCACTCCAATACCAAAAAAGGCCTCACTAGACCCCACCAATCTTAACAACCTAAGACCCATCTCTTTACTTTCTTTTGCCTCCAAACTCCTTGAACGTTTAGTCTACAACCGACTGAGCAACCACCTCCTTGATAATAACCTTCCTGATCCCCTTCAGTCTGGATTTCGCCCACAGCACTCCACAGAAACTGCCCTCCTAAAACTCACAAACGACTTGCTAACAGCGAAAACCAACGGTCATTATTCTGTACTCCTACTCTTGGACCTTTCTGCTGCCTTTGATACAGCTGACCACCCCCTCCTCCTCAAAAAACTCAATTTGCTTGGTCTCCATGGCTGCACTCTCTGTTGGTTCGAATCTTACCTATCTGACCGCACCTTCAGTGTCACTTACAACTCCACTTCCTTCTCTCCAACTCCTCTTACCGTTGGGGTCCCCCAAGGTTCTGTCCTTGGACCTCTGCTATTCTCAATCTACACATCCTCCCTGGGTCAGCTGATAGCATCCCATGGCTTCCACTACCATATATATGCTGACGACACCCAAATCTATCTCTCTACCCCTCAGCTCACCCCATCAATCTCTTCACGCATCACGGATTTACTAACAGACATATCAGCCTGGATGTCAAACCACTTCCTCAAACTGAATCTATCTAAAACTGAGCTCCTAATATTTCCTCCCCCACGTTCCCCTTCCCCTGACTTCTCTATCAAGATCAATGGCACATCTATCAGTTGGTCCCCACATGCCAGGGTGCTAGGGGTAACCTTAGACTCTGAACTGTCCTTTCAGGCCCACATTCAATCCCTGTCCAAATCATGCTGCCTTGGCCTCCGCAACATTTCCAGAATACGCCCCTTTTTAACTAATGACACCACTAAGCTTCTAATTCACTCCCTGGTCATCTCTCGCCTTGACTACTGCAACTCCCTCCTCATTGGATTACCTTTACATAGACTATCCCCCCTTCAGTCCATCATGAATGCTGCTGCAAGACTCATACACCTTACCACCCATTCAGTGTCCTCCACCCATCTCTGCCAATCCCTTCACTGGCTCCCACTCACCCAACGAATAAAATTCGAAGTACTAACAATAATTTACAAAGCCACCCACCACTTGGCCCCCAGCTACATCACTAACCTAGTCCCAAAATACCAACCAAGCCGCTCTCTTCGGTCCTCCTAAGACCTTCTGCTCTCTAGCTCCCTTGTCACCTCCTCCCATGCTTGCCTGCAGGATTTCTCCAGAGCTTCTGCCATCCTTTGGAGCTCCCTACCCCAATCTGTCTGACTGTCCCCTAATCTATCCATATTTAGACGATCCCTGAAAACACTACTCTTTAAAGAAGCCTATCCTGCTTCTAACTAACTTGTACTTCCTGCATCAGCTCAACCCCCCCACAGCTATTACGTTTTGTATCAATTGACCCTCCCTTTTTAGATTGTAAGCTATAATGAGCAGGGCCCTCTGATTCCTCTTGTACCAAATTGTAATGTAACTGTAATGTCTGCCTTTTATTTTATAAAGCGCTGTGCAAACTGTTGGCGCTATATAAACCATGTATAATAATAATAATAATAATAATAATAATAATAATAATAATATATATATGTAGCACACAGATCTTTTTGCCCCCGCTTACCTTCACCTGCGGGGGATAAGACACACCATGCCACAACCCCGTGTCCTCTGTGTTAGAGGTCAGGCAATGTTCACTATTTTGGGTCCTGCCGTGAGTTCCCTCTTTCCACTGGTTCTCGGCTCCCAGAGTGTGGGGACAAGTCTCTATTTCTCTCCAGGAAGGCCAATGTTCACACCACTTTAACTCCAAACGAAGAGTTTATTTTATATGAAATGTTCAGCAGACAGGAAGAGTTGATGAGAGAAAGGATAGTGAGGTTTGGGAAATAGGTCCAGGCACAAACAGGTATAAACGTTGCCACTTGATCCTGAGTGGGTTTAGCTCATCCAGATAGTCCCCTGTAAGAGCGGTCCTAGCAGCCGGAGTGACGCTAGAATCAATCACTTAAGTCTCCTTGGGATACGATCAAGAACAGCTCCAAGTCCTGAACTTCCCAGCTCTTGTAACAAAAGGACCCAGGTGCAAACTGAAGCACGTTACAAGGCCCGTGACAGAGTTATGGAATCCCTCTGTAGGTGACCAGGCCTCACTCCCGAGGCGGTGGCTTCCTTCACTGGTACCCCTGGCTCCCTCTCCAGAACGGGTCAACCTTGAGTGCCCTGGAATTCCTCTTTTAGGGGTAGGCCCTAGCTAAAGGTGCTAGGCCTACTGGTAAAGTTGCAGCCCCAGGCTAAAGGTGCCTGAGACTGATACACACACGCACCCGTGGCCTGGAGGGCTGGGTGGCACGAACAGCTTCCCAAAAGATGGTGTCTGCCCCTTATGTATCCTCTCCCAGCATGCACAGCAGGTTTACCATGCCCACTGCACTACTGTCGAGAGAGGACACCCTAAGGCGTAGTAATGTTACCCACGGTTCAACCCTGACCTGACATGGCAGTGCCACCTACAGGCCACAGGGAACTATACACCAGGTCGCATCACATAGGCAGAAGCAAGTACTAAACAATCAAAGTGGTCTGAGCCTGGCTATCAGCTCAGACCAACCCACTAAATTTAGGCA
Organism: Rana muscosa; assembly: GCA_029206835.1. Classification (NCBI taxonomy): domain Eukaryota; kingdom Metazoa; phylum Chordata; class Amphibia; order Anura; family Ranidae; genus Rana; species Rana muscosa. The sequence goes on along the minus strand of CM055118.1, from coordinate 358,383,006 downwards.
CATAGCACCCCCTGAAAGTAAAGGGGCACTACATATACAATTAAAAATTGTTAATTAATTGTTAAAAATCTTCCTCCTTCCTCCTCAGTTCCCCCGAGATTCTCTCTTCACTTCCCGATTCTCCACCTCTGAGATGGTGAATCGGGGAGAGTGTGAATTCTGACTCAGATCGCCAGTGAAGTGCTCAGATTACAGCTTCTCACTGTGCGGAGATAATCGGCAGGAGAACATGTTCAAACAATTCTCCCCTGATTATCTCTGTTTCATAAACTGTTTATGGACTGTGATCAGCGGTGATCCTCGGGATCATCGCTTATCACTGATTCATAAACGGACACCAGAGAGTTAGTCAGAGTAGATCTTAGAAAAACATACAGCTGATAAAATAAGTATTGAGCAAGTCACCATTTTTCTAGGTAAACATGTTTCTAAGAGCCGGTTCACACAGGGCCAACACGACTCTTTGGAGGTGACCACGAAGCGACCTGGAATTAACCTGATCCTGCACCACAGCGCGACATGGAGCGACTTACAAGTCTCCTCCAGGACAGGAGGCATTCCAGTGGCCAATCAACCTTGAATCAGCTCTGTGGGGGGGGGGAGGGAGGGGTTTGTCCTAAAAACAATTTTCACTTCCTGAAAAGTCGCTGCAGTAAAGACAGTGATCCGACTTCTGAGGCGACTTCCATTGAAATCAATGGGTACAAGTTGCCTACAAGTCACCTAGAAGTTGTACAGGAACCTTTTTTGAAGTCAGGGCGACTGCCGTCGTGTACATTAAGACGGCTCCATTCACTTCCATTTGTTTTAAAAATAGCGCGACTTGGGGCGACTTGAAGTCGCCTCCCGAGTTGCCCCTGTGTGAACCGGCTCTAAAGTTGCTATTGATATGAAATGTTCACCAAATGTCTATAACAACCCAAGCAATCCATGCATACAAAGAAACCAAAACAAATACATTCAGAAATTAAGTTGTGTGTAATAAAATGGAACGACACAGGGAAAAAGTATTGAACACAAAAGGAAAGAGAAGTGCAAAAAGGCATGGAAAGCTAAGACACCAGCTGAAATCTGTCAATAATTAGAAAAAAACCTGCCCCTTGTCAGTGCAAATTAATATCAGTTGGTCCAGTCTCAGCTGATGGCCTATAAAAAGGTGTTTCATTACCAAAGTATTACACAACAAAAATCTCATGATGGGTATAAATGAAGAGCTCTTCAAAACCTTTGCAGCCTTATTGTTGCAAAACATATTGATGGCATTGTTTACAGAAGGATTTTTAAACTTCTGAATGCTCTAGCGAGCCCTGTTGGGGCCATAATACAGGAGAAGAAAGAACATAATTTCACCATAAACCGGCCAAGACCAGGTGCTCATGGCAAGATTTCTGACAGAGGAGTGAAAATAGTTATCAGAGGAGATTTCCAAGTACCAAGGACCACTTGAGGAGAGCTTCAGAAAGACCTTATATTTGCAGGTACAATTGTTTAAAAAAAAATAAAAAAAAAGTAATGCATTCAAGCACCATGGCCTGTATGCACACTCACCACGCAAGACTTCAATGCTGAAGAAAAAGCATGATGAAGCTAATTTAAAGTTTGCTGCACTACATTTATACAAGCCTGTGAAACACTGAGAGAATATAGTCTGGTCAGATGAGACCAAAATGGAACTCTTTGGATGCCATAATACACACCATGTTTGGAGGTCAAATGGCACTGCACATCACCCCAAAAACACCCCCATACCAACAGTGAAGTTTGGAGGTGGGAACATCATGGTGTGGGGCTGTTTTTCAGCATACGGTAGTGGCAAATGTCATGTTATTGAAGGAAGGATGAATGGAAAAAATGTACCAATATATTCTTGATAAAAATCTGCTGCCCTCTACCAGGATGATGAAGATGAAATGAGGGTGGACATTTCCTTAAGACAATGATCCCAAACACAAAGCCAATGCAACTCTCAAATGGTTTCAAAGAAACAAAATAAAGCTTCCAGAATGGCCCAGCCAGTCACCCGACTTGAATCCAATAGAAATTAAATGGAAAGAACTAAAGATCAGAGTTCATAGAAGAGGCCCATGTAACCTTTAAGATTTGAAGACTGTTTCTGTGGAAGAATGGGCCAAAATCACACCTGAGCAATGCATGCGACTAGTTTCTCCATACAGGAGGCATCTTTAACCTGTCATTAAATAAATTTCAGTTAGATGCCTTTCACACTGAGGGCGTTTTGCAGGCGCTATAGCGTTAAAAATAGCGCCTGCAATCCACCCTAAAACAGCTGCTCTATTCACTCCAGTGTGAAAGCCAAAGGGCTTTCACACTGGAGCGGTGCGCTGGCAGGGCGTCAGAAAAAGTCCTGCCAGTAGCTTCTTTGGAGCGCATTAGGAGCGATGAACTCACCACTTCTAATGTGCTCCTGCCCATTGAAATCAATGGGCAGCGCCGCTATACCGCTGGCAAAATGCCATTGTAGTGGCACATTGCGGGCGGTTTTAACCCTTTCTCGGCCGCTAGCAGGGGTTAAAAGTGCCCCGCTAGCGGCTGAAATGTGCTGTAAATCTGACGATAAATCGCTGCTAAAAATAGCGGCATTTTAATGCCAACGCTCGGGGTGGAACAGTGTGAAAGGGCTCTTAGTGTGTTCAATACTTTTTCCCTGTGTTATTCCATTTTATTACACATAACTTAACATACTACAGTAAAACCTTGGTTTGCGAGCATAATTCGTTCCAGAAACATGCTTGTAATCCAAAGCATTGTATATCAAAGCATTATTTTTACAGGGTATAAAAGAGAAGAGAGGCACCTCTAAGTGTAGCAATAAGGTGCTAAATGTTGTACCTTCATTAAATGTAACCATATTGCTACACTTAGAGGCTCCTCTCTTCTTTTTTATACTCAGTTGTAACATGACGCTACTCTTATATCTAGACATCGCTTGTATATCAAGGCAAAACTTATTAAAACATTTTGCTTGTCTTGAAAAACGCTCTCAAACCAAGTTACTCTCAAACCAAGGTTTTACTGTATTACTACATTAACTACAGTTATTACATAACATAATATTTCTGAACGTATTTGTTTTGGTTTCTTTGTATTCATGGATTACATTGGTTGTTAACGACATGTGGTAAAAATGTCATGTCAAAAGCACCTTTAGAAATATATTTACCTAGAAAAATGGTGATATGTTCAATGCTTATTTTACATGCTGTTTATATCTAATGACAATACGTCAAATGTAAAAAGCTCTTAATAAAAAAAAACATAACTTTGTCTTTAATTTCTGTTTCACTTTCATTCAGACTAAAGTGTATCTAAACCCCATATTGTATATGTTGCTGCTAACAAGTCTTTCAAGTAATTCTTGCAATCATTTTTTCCAGGCTGTTTTTTTTTCTTCATTTTTTACTTTGTGATTCTGCCACAAAAAAATACTCACTGTGTCATATCTACACAAGAGCAGTGTTGTCCCCATATATTGTATATTTGTTAATTTGTTATTTGGAATATTGCACACATTCTCCTCTGCTCATATCCATAATATATGCATTATATGAGCAATGGAGAGCACAAATTAAAAAAGAAAACAAAACACATACTTTGCTGGACAGAATATATTATAATAATCCAAACAAAATGGAAAAAGAAAACCAGTGACACCTATTCACCAGGTCAGTAAATGAAAATATAACTCCTCAGCAGGGCCACAGAGAGCAAAAAGGTCAGACTTTCACCCTACCCCCCCTATTAAAAAAAATTAAATTCTCCAGAGATACATTCTGAACATTGAATATCAAAACAATAAGAAAACTTAAATGGTGAACAAAGTTAGTGCACACAATTAGTGCAAAGTTTGCTTGTAAAAAAAAAAGTCTGTAACACATTTAAGCTGAAATATATTTGTCAAAGTAAACAAAACATGTGAACAAGTAAAGTAATTGCACCAAACAATGTATAGATACCTGGAATAGTGTAGTATAGTTAAGATATCTCAGCAGATCCCTCTTCTCCTGACCAGTCTGTAATACTGGTAACTCCCTGAGATCTACCTCCTAAATACAGTTTACCACCACTCACCAACATGAAGTGTTATTAGGTTGCTAATAGGACTAATTTACCTAACAAAACTACGCTTCTTACTTCTTATTGAACAGTGCAACTATCCTTTGTTTTCATTGATAATCCCAGTCATTAGCATTTTAATACTGGGAGGGGATATACAGTATCAGGAAGGATCTTTAAACTTAACAGTATGATAATTGGCTCAACATACCAACAACAAATAAAACAATGATTTCATTATCAATGGAATTAATTGCCTAACTGATACTCTGAGGTCTTTTCCAAAGATAGCTCATTGTTCTATCTGAATACTGTTACATACAATTTGTATGGCTTCTTAAATAACCATTCACATGTAGAACCCATCCTGTACCCAATTTAGTTGCCCTATGTAAAATGTGGAGAAAGAATAGATTTAGCATGGTGACAAATGGAGAAAAATCTTTGTTGAAAACAACACAGAGGTTGCTATTGCAAACCTTATGAAGATTCACTTGTCTGGCTATTTTGCTGACCCTCTGGCTTAAGTCACTTACCTAGAATATATAACCTATCATGAAAGTCAGAATTCCTAATCTGTACACATTTTCTATGTTAGTGGCATGCAGAATTGAAGCCAGAGGGTCACATTGAAAATTAGATTACAGGTATTTGCAGCAGTGAAGATTCAGTAATGGCAACCTTCATGTTTCTCACAAAATAGAATTCCTCTAGGAAACAGTTATGTCCATAATAAATACTGACTGTTACCACACAGGAAAGAAAATCTCTATTAGATGGGCCAATACATACAAATACTAAATATCTCATTGAATTTGAGCAGACCCACCTGTCACAACGACATGTATATTATGTAAATACATTCTATAAACACCTTCAAGCTAAAAAAACATGATGGATGTAATTGATACCACACTAAGATGCAATTTCTGATAAAACTTAAGAAAATATTTTAATCATTAGTAGCATGGCTGTCTGTGTTCAGACACTCTTTCCAGATTACAGTAAAGTACAGTATTTGATCCAAGAATGGTTGAAACAACAATTGTGATATTGATGGGAAAGTTTCCCAGGATATTCCCTACTGTCCTGGGCCTCCACAGCAGCAAATTCAGAGCTTGATGGCTTGGCCTTAGGTAAAAGGCACATGGAGAGTTCCAACAATTAAAAAAAAGAATAGGTATATAAAAACATAACTACACAAATAAATGGATTAAATTGTCATCCATTTTAAAAACCTTCTGCCTCTGATCTGAGTTACCGTATATACTCGAGTATAAGCCGAACCGAATATAAGCCGAGGCACCAAATTTTACCACAAAAAAATGGGAAAAATTATTGACTCGAGTATAAGTCTAGGGTGAGAATGCAGCAGCTACTGTAAGTGGGAAAAGAGGGTCAACAATGCCCATCTGCATGCCTCAGCCTCCACCCCTGACTCCTAGTAACATTGCCCAGCAAATGGAACCTCACCAGCAGCAATCAAATTCAAACTCACCAAGGAAGGGGGCGGGACCCCTCGGTACATACAAATCAGTGATTGGCAGATTATACACACATTATGCAATTTCAGTAACAGTGAAAATGTTTACTTACTAGGGGACTGGGGCTCACCTCTGCAGCTGTATACTAGTCTCTCTGCATCTGATGATGTGACCCTGCCGCTGCCAGTGTGGGGAACAAACTATTTTAAATGCTGCCCGCCTCGAGTCCAGGCAGGCTCCATCTGTCAACCGGAGTGCCGCCAGTGACTTCACTGACGCCTGCCATTCTTCAGGATAGGCAAGGCAAGGCCAGAAAGGACAGCGACCTGGGGGGGGAACGGACCATTCAGCAGTTGGCAGAGAGGCAGAGCTCAGCGGCGCAGTGCAGGGGATATCTCCTTATCTCCCTCCATTTGACTTAGTCGGGACACTGAATTAATTCTTTACAATCTCCCGCTGTGATATGTAGTCTAGTCGTGGCCATGCAGTGTACCAAAGACCCTCCTTCTCCTCGTCCTCGGTTTCCCAGCAGGGAGTCAGTGTTCAGCCTATCGCGGACGAGAAGAAGGCGGGGCTTTGGTACACTGCACAGCCGCCGACTAGACTACATATCACAGCGCCCTAATTCCTTCCTTCCACACAGTGAGGAAACCTGACTTGAGTATGAGCCGAGGGGTGCATTTTCAGCACAAAAAAATGTGATGAAAAACTCGGCTTATACTCGAGTATATACGGTATGTCTCTTTGTTCGAGAAGACACCCTCTGGGAAACTCCTGCCTCCATACCAGGTCCATGCTACGAGACCAAAATGGCCGATTACATTTCACCATGTGAAAATGCATTAAAATGCATCACTATAGGAAGGTTTTTCTAATCACATTACCTTTCCTGGTGGAAACAGAAATGCCTCTGCTATTCATTGTAGCTCCACTACTCATTGTGGATAAGTCAACAGCAACAGTAGCACCATCACCAGCAGGAGACATCAACAGAGACATTGCAAACTTTATTCAGGCAATAGTGGGCCAACCTGCCCAAGGTAGCACTCATAGGCATGGCTTGTGCAGAATGGTCAGTGAGTATTTAATCTCCAATTTAGACACCAACCATCTCAGATGTACAGAAAGATCCTAAGGACTACTGGGCATCTAAGATAGACCAGTGATCAGAACTTGCATAGCACAAACTAGTTTCTGCATGCATGCAACCAGGTCCCTTTATCTGTGATGGAGTATATGTTTACAAAATTAGGAGCACACACTTCCTACTAGGTAGTGCTGCTCTTTCTGCTGCTCCAGTTATGTCTAAAGCTGGGTATATGCACTTAGAATCCTCTCCACGGTGACACAGTATTCTGACAGCAGGTCTCTACACTGTGGAAATAAACTGATCAGCATCTGCAGTCATCTGGCTGCAGGCACTGACAATGAAAGTTTTGCACAGTGCACACTCAACAAAAGTCGATCTACTGATCACTTTTTGTCAAACAGGAAGGGGCACACACATTTAATTTCGACCAGTCCCTGCAGAACCCCCTGGAATTTCAATGTGTTTGCACCCACCTTTACAATGGCATGCTGAGTAATTGGAAGTTAGAGAAGCTTCTGTAAACTTACGTACTGAATAATTGTAAATTTGGTTAGTTTAGAAGTGCATTAATAAGGCTGATTTTCTAAAGTAGTTGAGAATCTTCACTTAAAAATGTATGTGAATATTCATTTCAAAATCTAATCCGATAAAAAGGTAATTTACGCTCATTTTAAATTCTCTAATCATGTGCTGATAAAAAATAAATAAACGTGAATTTGCTTTTTACATGATGGGATATTTGAAGTGAATATTCATGCAATTTATAGAGTAAAGATTCTCAGCTCTTTTAGCAAATAAGTCTGAATGTCTTTTCACACTTTATTTGTAATCATGGAGTTAGTCAGAGTAGATCTTAGAAAAACATATATATCTAATGACAATAAATCAAATGTAATATAATCTTAATAATAAAACGTAACCTTGTCTCTAATTTCAGTTTTACTTTCAGGTCAAGTGTATCTAAACCCCAAATTGTTTATTTTCCTGCTAACAAGTCTTTGATGTCATTCTTGCTTTCATTTTTCCTTTTCTATTTGGTGATTCTGCAACTTACAAACTTTCTTTTCAAGGGTGAAAAAGACCATTTGCTTTATCATATCTATGGTATGAGCAATGTTGTCTCCCAGATTGTGTGCTTTTAATTTGGAATACTAGACAGCTCTCCATAATGTATGCAATATAAGAGCAATGGAAATCAAAAATGAAATAAAAACAATTATTTTGCTGGACAGAATATATAATAATATTTAAAAAAAAAATGAAAAAGAAAACTAGTGACACCTATTCGCCAGGTCAATAAATGAGAATACAACTCCTCAGCAGGACCAACGAGAGCAAAAACAATTCACAGAGACTTTCGCCCTTTGCCCTTTTTAAAAATTAAACTCTCCAGACAATTTAAACAAATAACTCAATTGCACCATCATACTATGTATACATAATTGGAATGAAGTAGCATAGATAGAGATATCTCAGCAGCTCTTTCTTCTTCTGACCTTTTCCTGATTCTAGTAACTGGCTGAGCTGAGAGCTCTACCTCTTGTTAAAACCAATTTACTACCACTCACCAATAGGGATGAGCCGAACACCCCCCAGTTCGGTTCGCACCAGAACTTGCGAACTGGCAATAAATTAACACTCGAACATCGTTAAAGTCTATGGGACACGAACATGAATAATCAAAAGTGCTAATTTTAAAGGCTTATATGCATGGTATTGTCATAAAAAGTGTTGGGGACATGGCTCCTGTCCCAGGGGAGATGTATCAATGCAAAAAAAAGTTTTAAAAATGGCAGTTTTTTCGGGAGCAGTGATTTTAATAATGCTTAAAGTGAAACAATAAAAGTGTAATATTCCTTTAAATTTCATAGCTGGGACGTGTCTATAGTATGCCTGTAAATAGGGTGCATGTTTCCCATGTTTAGAACAGTCTGACAGCAAAATTACATTTCTAAAGGAAAACAACTCATTGAAAACTACTCGCGGCTACAATGAATTGTCGGGTCCGACAATATACATAACAGTTCATTGATAAAAACGGCAGGAGGATTTCCCCACAAGGGAACACCGAACCAAAATAATAAAAAAAAAAACGCGTGCGAGTCCCCCTAAATTCCATACCAGGCCCTTCAGGTCTGGTATGGATATTAAGGAGAACCCCTGCCAAAATTTAAAAAAAAAATGGCGTGGGGGTCCCCCTCAAAATTCATACCAGACCCTTATCCGAGCACGCAACCTGGCAGGCCGCAGGAAAAGAGGGGGGACGAGAGAGTGCCCCCCCTCCTGAACCGTTCCAGTCCACATGCCCTCAACATTGGGAGGATGCTTTGAGGTAGCCCCTCAAAGCACCTTGTCCCCATGTTGATGGGGAGAAGGGCCTCATCCCCACAACCCTTGCCCGGTGGTTGTGGGGGTCTGCGGGTGGGGGGCTTATCGGAATCTGGAAGCCCCCTTAAACAAGGGGACCCCCAGATCCTGCCCCCTGTGTGAAATGGTAATGGGTACCCCTACTATTTCACAAAAAAAGTGACAAAAAGGTTAAAAAACACAAGAGACCGTTTTTGATAAGTCCTTTATTAATTTCTTCTTCTTCCATCTTCTTTCTTCTGGTCTTCCTTTGGTATTCTACTTCTTCTTCATCTTCTTCTTCCTCCGCTCTTCTCGTCCCGCATCTTGCTCTGGCTTCTTCTCCGCTCCGCCCGCACAATCTGCCTCAGTGGGAGTCTTCAGCCGTGTGACGCTTTGATTCTTCTGACACTTCTTAAATAACGGAGGGCAGGGCCACCCGGTGACCCCGCCCTCCTCTGACGCACAGGGATATCCCTATGGCTTTTCCCGTGTTGTCAGAGGGGGCGGGGTCACCCGTTTTCCGTAATAGGGTAAGCCGCTTACCGGGGAATAGCCAATGACATAAGCGGGACCCCACCCCCTCTCACGTTCCCCACCAGGTCCGCTCAGCCTTACCCCCAGTGAAGGTGACCCCGCCCCCCTCTGATTCAGTGGTCCCGCCTATGTCATTGGCTATTCCCCGGCAAGCGGACACAGGGAAAGCCATAGGGATATCCCCGTGCATCCGGGTGGCCCCGCCCTCCGTTATTTAAGAAGTGTCAGAAGAATCAAAGCGTCACACGGCTAAAGACTCTCACTGAGGCGGATCGTGCGGGCGGAGAAGAAGCCAGAGCAAGATGCGGGATGAGAACAGCGGAGGAAGAAGATGGAGAAGATGTAGAACACCAAAGGAAGACCAGAAGAAAGAAGAAAGGGGGCTTCCAGATTCCGATAAGCCCCCTGCCCGCAGACCCCCACAACCACGGGGCAAGGGTTGTGGGGATGAGGCCCTTCTCCACATCAACATGGGGACATGGTGCTTTGAGGGCCTACCTCAAAGCACCCTCCCAATGTTGAGGGCATGTGGCCTGGTACGGTTCAGGAGGGGGGGGGCGCTCTCTCATCCCCCCCTCTTTTCCTGTGGCCTGCCAGGTTGCGTGCTCGGATAAAGGGTCTGATATAGATATTTGGGGGGAACCCCACGTCATTTTTTTAAAAAACTTTGATGCAGGGTTCCCCTTAATATCCATAACAGACCTGAAGGGCCTGGTAATTGAATTTGGGGGGACCCCCATGCATTTTTTTTTTATCAATGACTTTTCTCTGTATTTCCGGGAGCCGACAATTCATTATAGCCGCGAGTGCTTTTAAATGACTTTTTTTCCTTCAGAAATTACACTTTGTGCAGGGACAGTTCTAAGCACGGGAAACAAGCGCTACTTTACAGGCATACTATACACACTACCTAGGTACGAAATTTAAAGGAATATTTCACTTTTATTGTTTATCTTTAAGCATTATTAAAATCACTGCTCCTGAAAAAACGTCAGTTTTAAAAACTTTTTTTGCATTGATACATGTCCCCTGGGGCATGACCCTGGTCCCCAAACACTTTTTATGATAATAACTTGCATATAAGCCTTTAAAATTAGCACTTTAGATTTCTCCCATAGACTTTTACAGGGTGTTCCGCGGCTTTCGAATTTGCCGCGAACACCCCAAATTGTTCGCTGTTCGGCGAACGGGCGAACAGGCAATGTTCGAGTCGAACATGAGTTGAACTCGAAGCTCATCCCTACTCACCAACATGAGGTGATGTTAGATTTGCTAAAAGTTTTAATTTGCCTAACAAAAGGCATGTTTCATACATTCATACTGAACAGTATAACTATCCTTTGTTTTCATTGATCATCCTAGTCATTAGCAATTTAATACTGGGAGGGGATATATCAGGATCATTAAATTAAACAGTATGATAATTGGATCAATAGGTACCAACAACAAATAAAACAATGATTTCATTATCAATGGAATTGTCTAAGTGATACACTGGGGAGTTTTCCAAAGATAGCACATTGTTTTATCTGAATACTGTTACATACAATTTGAATGGCTTCTTAAATAAACATTCACAGGTAGGACCCATCCTGTACCCTATGTGATATTTCGAGATATGTGATATTTGGACATATAATAGATGTAGTATGGAAAAAACCTTTGTTGAAAACAGCCTACTATTGCAAACCTTTTTCAAATCCATTTGCCTGGCCATTTTGCTGACCCTCTGGCTTTAATATATTTGAAAGCACTTACTTAGCATAAAAACCCTATCTTGGAAGTCAAAATTCCTATTCTGTGTATCTTTCCTAGAATAGTGGCTGATTACATTTCACCATGTGAAAATGCATTAAAATACATCACTATAGGAAGGTCTTTCTAAGATTCTTGCACATTATCTTTCCTGGTGGAAACAGGTATGCCTCTGCTATCCATTGCAGCTCCAATACCCATTGTGGACAAGTCAGCAGCAACAGTAGCACCATCACCATCAGGAACAATCAACAGAGACATTGCAAACTTTCTTCAGACCATATTGGGCCAACCTGGCCCAAGCTAGCACTCATAAGCATGGCTCATGCAGGATGGTCAGCAAGTATTTTGGCTCCAATTCAGACACCAACAGATGTGAAGAAAGTCCATAAGGACTACTGGGCATCTAATATAGACCAGTAACCAGAAATTGCAAAGCACAAACTAGTATCTGCATGAAGGCAGCCAGGTCCCTTTATCTGTGATGGATTATATGTTTACAAAATTAAGGTCACATACTTCCTGCTAGGTAGTGTTGCTGTTTCTGCTGCTATTACTGCCTCCCCTAAATTCCTCTCACTACAGCATATCTGTAATACAATAATTATGATCTCTAAATTAATGGTGCTGAGCTGAACATACTGTACATAGGCTTGGTTTGCAGGAGGTTTGCTGAACAGCTCACAAGTTTTGAATGTTAAGCTGAACCTCCCTAAAGTCAATGGGAGCCACATCTTTAAAATAGTTTGTCAATTTTATAGGCTAATAGAACAAATAGCATGTGGGCTATGCACCTCCAGGATAATATGTATGGATGCAAAAAGAAAAATAAATACAGTTTTGCAGGGAGCAGCAGCTTCAAAGTAAAAAATCTAAATGCCAAATTCCATTTAAGAAAAACCTGGGTAGTTCCTGAAGTGAAGCCACTACACAGTATATACAAAGTACTGCAATAAAACTGACATTTATAAAAGACAAATGCAATTTAAATTGCCAATAAATTACATTTCCTTTCCAGCTTGATTTTCTCTGTGAAAGACCCTTAAAGTGGTTGTAAACCCACTAAACTTTTTTTTTTTTTTAGCCCACCTGCAAGAGAAAGGCATAATGAGCTAGTATGACTAGCATACTAGCTCATTATGAACCACTTACCTTAGATCGGGGCCCCCGAAGCAGTCCGCGTCTCCCTCTTCAGCCGCAGCCATCGCTGCGGCGATAGCCGGAAGGTTACTTCTGGGTATCGCCGCTCCAGCCAATCACAGCGCCGCTCCGGCGCTGTGATTGGCCGGAGCGGCGAAGACGTGACTCCACGCATGCGTGCAGGAGCCGTCAAATTCGGCTATGTTGTCGAATGCTGCGACCTAGCCGAATTTGTGAATAGGATTAACCCCATGCGCATGCGCGTGATGTCAGCGGCGCCGGGTTTAAATGCAAATATCTCCTTAACCGTGTAGGTTAAGGAGATATTTCATGCACCTACAGGTAAGCCTTAATCTAGGCTTACCTGTAGGTGTTTGTTTACAAAGTGGGTTTACAACCACTTTATGGGTCTGCTATATATATTGAGACCACTTTGAATGGCCTCCATGCTAGTTTAAAAACAAAAAGAAAGTTGGCAGGTAAATTACAGCAATCATTTTTATTGAAGTTTTTTTTAGTTTAACCACTTGTCCCCCTCCCACTGTCAATAGACGGCGGGCGGAGGATACTCTCGTTCTGGGAGGACGTCATATGACGTCCTCCATTTAAAACGAGCTAGGAGGCACGTGCGCCCGCCGCGTTCACAAGGCCCCAGTGCGCGTGCCCGCGATTGCCCGGGAAACGAGCAGGAAAGTGGATCTCTGTGTGTAAACACAGAGATCCACGTCCTGTGGGGGAGAGGAGAAAGATGGTGTGTTCCTTGTACATAGGGACAACCATCGGTCACCTCCCCCAGTCAGTCCCCTCCCCCCACAGTAAGAACACTTTGAGGGAACATATTTAACCCCTTCCCGCCCCCTAGTGGTTAACCCCTTCCCTGCCAATCACATTTATACAGTAATCAATGCATTTTTATAGCAGGGATCGCTGTGTAAATGTGAATGGTCCCAAAAATGTGTCAAAAGTGTCCGATGTGTCCGCCGCAATATCGCAGTCACAATAAAAATCGCAGATCGCCGCCATTACTAATAAAATAAAAAAAAATGCTATATTTTTTTTACCAAAAATATGTAGAAGAATACGTATCGGCCTAAACTGAGGAAAATTTTATTTAAAAAAAAAATGGGTATTTATTATAGCAAAAAGTAAAAAAATAGTGTTTTTTTTTTCAAACTGGACGCTCTTCTTTTGTTTATAGCGCAAAAAATAAAAACCGCAGAGGTGATCAAATACCACCAAAAGAAAGCTCTATTTGTGGGAAAAAAAGGACGCAAATTTCGTTTGGGAGCCACGTCGCACGACCGCGCAATTGTCATTCAGTGTGACAGCGCTGAAAGCTGAAAAATGGCTTGAGCAGGAAGGGGGTTTTTGTGCACAGTAGAGAAGTGGATATCCTACAGCAAGAATGTCAAAAAAGCCTCCAGAAAATGAATACCAAAATCCTAATTGTTAATTAAGGTTTGTTATGGATTTCAAGAGGGGACTCCATTAAAGTAAAAAAAAAATAAAAAATAGAGAAAAATCTTGTGGCGTCCCTCCAAAACCCATTCCAGACCCTTCAACACAAAAAATTAAGTGTTGGTTATCCCAAAATATATACCAAACTCTCATATACACGTGCATCCCACCTGACAAGGAAAGAGGGTACAAGTTTGCATCCCATTGCCCCCTCCTGAACCCAGTTACTTCCAGAAGTCTGAAAAAAATCCCTGGAATTTTTACAACTTTATTGAGATTAAGATTCAATATTTCTGAAATCCAATTGAATATTCATGCAATTTATAGAGTAAAGATTCAAATTTTATTTTCATTTTTTACTTTGGACTCTGTCATTTGCAAACTTTGCAAGTGTGAAAAACCCCACTCATTGTATCATATCTATAAATGTGCAGTGTTGTCCCCCTAGATTTTATACTTTTGATTTGGAATAATGCACTCATTGCCCTCTGTTTATCTCTTTCTATAATGTATGCATTAAAAGACCAAGGGAAAGTAAAAATAAAAAAACTAAGTTAAACAAATATTTTGCTGAAAAGAATACTGTATATTATAATAATCCAAAAAACTGTAAAAAGAAAGCCAGTGATACCTATTCACCAGGTCAGTAAATGAGAATATAACTCCCCGGGCGCATGCGCGGAGTCTAGCGGTGCGGTAATGCACAGCTAGAGCTCCGTACCGTTCGTGGGGAGAGCCGGTATCCAGCGTTAACCCGCAAGTATATTGACATACCCGAGGGGTAGAACAAGTACCAGGGACCTTGTAGTCCATTTTGTGGGCAGAATTATGGCTCAGAGAGGGAGTAGTGCCAAGTTAAAGAATCCTGTCATGAAAGCTCCGTAGGGGAAAACCGGGACTAAAGGGGCACAATCCTCTGCCTCATTCACAGCTTCTATGCGCTCACGCAAGTTAAACCTGTCACAGCCTATATCCTCAGCTGACTCTGACAATGATCTATTTACCATACAAGACTCTCCTCAGACCCCACAAATAACTCCAGCCATATTTAAACAATTTGAAAATATGCTCCATAAAGCACTAAAGCAGACATCTGACCAAATTACCTCAAACCTCACAAGAGAGATAAGAGAAATTGGTAAGCGTACAGCTGCCTTAGAGATAAAAACTGAGGACTTAGAAAATATTTCTCTGGAACATTCAATGGAACTTGAATATCTCAAAGAGGAAAATATCTTGCTTCACAATAAGCTAGAAGACCATGAGAATAGGGACAGGAGGTCCAATTTGCGAATCAGGGGTATCCCTGAGGCAATTCTTGACCTGCAATCTACAATTACTGCACTGTTCCAGGAATTGCAACCAGCCATTCCCATTGAAAGAATGGAATTTGATAGAATTCATCGAGCACTTGCTGCTAAAAAACTTGACGGTCCTCCACGGGACATCATAGTGAAACTACACTACTACCGCACAAAAGAACTGCTTCTGTCATCAGCCAGAGATAAAAAAACAGTTAAATTTTCAAGGACATGAATACCAACTGTTTGCTGATTTGTCCCAAACTACAATTACTAAGAGAAGAGCATTAAAACCCCTTCTTCAGGAACTCCAAAGCCATGATATCCCATATCAATGGGGATTCCCATTCTCTTTACGGTTTGCCTATAAAGGGAAAAGATACAATTGCAGAACCTATGAAGAACTTCAACAAACACTCATAGATCTACATTTAATGGATCCAGACCCAAGAAATACCTCTCTGCAGAGTAGAGCAATGCCCCTTTCATCCAAGGGGCATCGCTCCCAACCCAATTTGGAAAATGGAAATCATCCATCCCACAAGAGAAGTCGTTATACATCTCCTCCTCAGGAAAGAGAAGACTCAATGGACTGACAGAAATCTCAAAGAGATCAACCTGTTCACTTTTACCCTGCTATGGACCTTTTGAAGACATATAGTGCAACACACAGCACTTATTAACAATCTAATGCACAATAACAAGTGTTGCCCCAGATGCAGTCCCATTTCACTTACAATGATTGCTCATAGTTTTTCAGTTAAGCTTAAATTCTAAAAATGCTAACTAGCATACGTTTTTTTCTAGTTTTTTTTAATTTATTTTTTCATACTCTCTAGTATAACTTAGGGTAAGCAAAAGTCCTGCTATCCTAGATTTTCTGGTTCTCGAAGAAGGTCTTTATATAGTTTCTCCTGACGCTCATTAGACTGTTGAAGAACATCTGTCTTACTTATTTTACCAAACTCCCCTCTTTGTAAGTCAAATGATTGATCTTATATTACTGAATGGGAACTAACATAACAATAGTATTATTCACCTTTGGAGATCCTTTTATTATTTCCCCTAGCCGACAGTTTAGTTATTACTCCTATTGTGTAAAGGAGGACCCCCAATTCCTGCTCTATCCTCACCCTTTATTACCACCCCTCTAGTTTAGGTAGCTTCCTCACCAGGGGATCTTGGGGCAATCAGATGATTTCCTTTAATTTTCATCACCCTTATAGTCCCTCCCCTGGAGTATTTACTTATAATATTAATTGTTTTAATATGAGTTATTAGGTTAACAAATTATTCTTTATTGTATTGTTCTTTTTAGATGGCTCTCCCCCCCTTTGAACGGGAGATCCGTGCGCCCTACTTTGCCCCCCTCATTCGATCACATAAAACATGTGGAAGTCTGACGGAGGCACTATTTCCCCAGTGGGGGATTTTTGCCCCCACTTGCGGAAAACACTTAAATGTGTCTTTATGTTGGTATATGTATTATTTTGTCTAATCAGTCGAATTTTATTCCATTCTATCACTCTAGTATTCATCTATTATCTGCTTTGCTTCCCCCTCTTCGAGTCCACTCGGATCGCATTGAGTAACACGAATAACTTGTCAACGGGTAAGTCCTCTTTACCCACTCTACTACCATGGCACCATTAAACATCTTGTCCCTGAATGTTCAGGGACTGAACATTCCCCAAAAACTAACCAAGGCCTTCCGCGTATTTCATGCCAAAAAGGCACACATAGTTTGTTTACAAGAAACTCACTTCACAAAAACCTCCACACCCAAATTTATATCCCATTTCTATCCGCAAACCTACACGGCCTCGGCTGCCTCCAAGCAACGGGGTACTCTCATAGCCTTCCATCGTTCTACCCCATTTACACTCCAATCTCAAATAAAAGATCCTGAAAGACGATACTTAATTCTTACGGGCCACATAGTAGATACCGCAATAACTGTAGTTTCTTACTATGCACCAAATAAACAACCTAATCCATTCATGTCACATTTATTACAAGTAGTGAATAATCATAAAATGGGAACAGTTATGCTATGTGGTGACTCCAACCAGGTCCTCCTCCCATTTCTGGATAAATCCCTGTACATACCATCCCAAACAAATGTCAAGAAGTCTTTCTCACAAATTCTATCCAAACACAATTTAGTAGATTCATGGAGAGAAGCCAACCCCACTACACGGAAATACACATACTATTCCCATCCCCACAAAACATTTTCAAGGATTGATCATATATTTCTAACCATAGGCATGCTCCCTGAAATCATTGCTGCAGACATAGTCCCCATCCCATGGTCTGACCATAATGCTGTACTCACCTCCATTAAATCAGCATCACCCAAAGACCATGATCGTACTTGGAATCTCCCAGACATTCTACTCAAACACCCAGCCTATCGCCAAACTATTGAACGAGACATAAAAGAATACATTACCCTTAACTCTAGCCCAGAAATTAGTATGCTAACTCTATGGGAAGCCCATAAACCAGTGATACGCAACACAATTCAGAAACAATCAGCTATATTTAAACGAGAACGAAAAACCCTTGCCCGTAAACTGGAAATGGATTTTAACACGGCCTTTATATCCCATCAAGAAAATCCATCCACATTAACTAAATCCAGATTAGACAAGACCCGTATTGCATACAACTTATTTCTCACAGAAGCTGTAAAAAAATCCTATAAACGCTCAAGATTTAACCGCTTCATGAAAGCTAATAAGTCCGGGACATACCTTGCAAGAACGCTCAATTCCCTAAACAAACCCTTTAAACCAATTCGGCTAAAACTAGCAAAGGAAGTATACACATGCAACCCGCACAAAATAGTTAAAAAAATTCATTCCCACCTGTCCTCATTATATGCTTCATCTAATAACTTTGACCCGCTAGCTGCAGATACATTTTTCTCCGACATACATCTGCCAGGACTTTCCCCTGACCAAAATAAAATCCTAGAAGAAATTACTACACCAGAAGATGTCGCCAAGGCTATTAAAGAATTAAAAATAAACAAGAGACCAGGCCCAGATGGCTACTCAGCCTTGTATTACAGAACCTATACAGACATATTATCACCAATCTTAGCAGACACCTTCAATGTATTATTGAAAGGAGAATCCTTTAGACAGGAAACCTTGACCGCCATTATTTGTATGATCCCAAAACCTCTCACGGATGATACTCTATGTACAAACTTTTGCCCAATTTCCCTTCTGAACCTAGATATCAAACTCTTGGCCAAAATATTGGCCAAAAGACTAAATAGAATAATAGGCAAGCTCATCCATAAGGATCAAGTAGGATTCATGCCAAAGCGGCAGGCGGGAGACAATGTCCGTCGGGCCGTATTGCTAGCCCACATAGCCAAAAAACTACGTATAACCCTCCTGTTTTCTATCCCTTGACATAAAAAAGGCCTTCAACTCCATAGCCTGGCCTTACCTTAATTACACATTACAAAAATGGGGATTTGGCCCTCACTTCCTAACATGGATAGAAGCACTCTATAACAAACCAATTGCATATATAAAATATGCAGGCTATAAATCTAATTCCTTTAATATAGAAAGAGGAACGTGCCAGGGATGTCCACTCTCCCCCCTCCTATTCGCTCTCCTAATAGAACCCCTAGCCCAACGAATCCGCACAGATCCGACAATCACAGGTATCGAAATAGCTGGATACCATCATAAATTATGTCTATTTGCGGACGACATACTCCTATTTCTATCATCCCCACAAGTCTCTGGACCTAATCTTCTATCCATTTTAGATAAATTTGCAGTGATTTCGGGACTTACAATAAACCCCAAAAAATCCATGGCCCTAGATATATCCCTCACTAAAGTAGAATCAGACTCGGCCAAAACTGCACTTCCTTTCATATGGACTGAGAGGTCAATCTCCTATTTAGGGATTCACCTAACAGCCTCCTACTTAGATCTCTTTGCAGCAAATTATCCCCCACTCCTCAAACAAATAACAACTCTTTTACAACAATGGACACATCTCCCAATTTCATGGATAGGTAAAATTAACGCAGTCAAAATGACAATTCTCCCTAAAATACTCTATTTATTCAGAGTCTTACCAATCCCTATCCCATCTTATTATCTTAGAATACTTCAAAGAAAAACATCAAATTATGTCTGGGGCTCCAAAAAACCCTGTGTATCGCTACATACACTTTATTTACCAAAACTTAAAGGAGGCCTTGGGTTCCCGAATTTTGCTAATTATTATAGAGCGGCACATATTGCCAGCCTCACTAAATATCACACTAATGATGAAATACCTATATGGGTAATAATAGAAGCAGCAGAATGTGACCCTCTATCTATATCCAATGTACTATGGCTCCTCCCTAAAGAAAGGAAAACCCTAAGTAACCCTATTATAAAACACTTTTTAGCCATATGGGATAACCTTAGATTTAAACATCAGCTACAATCATCTCACAACCCTCTCTTATCATTCTTGAAAAACCCTGCTTTTTACCCAGCATGGGTGTAACGCCGAGCGCTCCTGGTGTCCCATCCATCCCAGAGCGCCCGCGGCGTCTGTCCCCCTGCAGTGCTCCGGTCGGCCCCTCTGACCGTGAGCGCTGCTCTGATGTTGGCGGGGATGCGATCCATGCGGCGGCAGCTGTCCGCCCGCGGATCGCATCCCATCCTGCTCACCGGCCTCCTCCTCCTGCTCCGTCCCGGCGCGGGCGGTCCCGCTGCTCTCCAGGGCGCGCGCGTGCCGGTCTTCCTAAATTTAAAGGGCCAGTGCACCATTGATTGGTGCCTGCTCCAATTACTGTGTACACACCCAAAACACTTAAAAACCCACTCCCCCTTCCTGTCCTTGCCGGATCTTGTTGCCTTAGTGCCCTGAGAAAGCGTTTTGTAGTTGCCTTGCCAGTGTATCTGACCTTCTGCCGTTGCCCCTGACTACGAACCATTGCCGCCTGCCCTGACCTTCCGCTACGTCTGACCTTGCCTCTGCCTAGTCCCTGTGTACCGTGCCTATCTCAGCTGCCAGAGAAGTCGAGCCGCTACTGAGGGACACGACCTAGTTGCTACCGCCGCAGCAAGTCCATCCCGCTTTGCGGCGGGGTCTGGTGAAAACCGGTAGCTGCTTAGAACCGGTCCTCCAGTGCGACCCGTGCCTTCGCCTCTCTGGCACAGAGGATCCACCTCCTGTGTCCTCACTAGCCACCAGTCTGGGCCCTGACAGTAGATCCGGCCATGGATCCCGCTGAGGTACCGCTGCCAAATCTCGCTGACCTCACTACCGTGGTTGCCCAGCAGTCGCAACAGATCATCCAACAAGGACAGCAGCTGTCGTAGTTGACCGCCATGGTCCAGCAGCTTCTGCCGCCACAGCCTCCAGCATCTTCCCCTCTCCGAGCTGCCGCTACTACCTCGAGAATTCGCCTGTCTCTTCCGGAGAAATTTGACGGGGATTCTAGGATGTGCCGGGGATTCTTGTCCCAATGTTCCCTGCATCTTGAGATGATGTCTGACCAGTTTTCCACAGAACGGTCTAAAGTGGCATTCGTGGTCTCTCTGTTGTCTGGAAAGGCCTTGGCCTGGGCCACGCCACTCTGGGACCACAACGACCCTGCTACAGCCACCGTTCAGTCCTTCTTTGCTGAGGTTCGCAGCATTTTTGAGGAACCAGCCCGAGCCTCATCCGTTGAAACCGCCCTGCTTAACCTTGTCCAAGGAAACTCCTCTGTGGGCGAATATGCCATACAGTTCCGCACACTGGCCTCAGAGTTAGCCTGGAATGATGAGGCTCTCTGTGCGACCTTCAAGAAGGGTTTATCCGGCCACATCAAGGATTGTCTGGCCGCACGAGAGATACACTCTTCCTTGACGGAACTCATCCATTTAGCTACCCGCATCGATATGCGCTACGTCGAAAGACGCCAAGAGCTTCGCCAGGAGAAAGATCTCGTTCGCACCAGGCGTTATCTGCGCCTGGCTCCTCTCTTTCTGAATCCTATGCATCCTGTTACCGTGCCTCCCACCGAGGAGGCCATGCAAGTGGACCGGTCTCGCCTGACCATACAAGAGAAGTCTCGCCGTAGGAACGAGAACTTATGCCTTTATTGCGCGAGCTCTGAACACTTCCTAAAAGACTGCCCTATTCGTCCTCCACGTCAGGGAAATGCCCGGACCTAGTGAACGTGGGAGAGGCGTTACTAGGTGTGAATTCTTCCTCTCCACGTCTGACTATTCCTGTGCGGATTTCTCCTTCTGCTGGCTCCCTCTTCTCTGCAGTGGCCTTCCTGGACTCTGGTTCTGCAGGAAACTTTATTGAAGCCTCTTTCATCAACAGGTTCAACATTCCTGTTACCCGTCTCATCAAACCCTTCTTCATTTCCTCTGTAAATGGAGATAATTTGGATTGTACCGTGCGTTACTGCACCAAACCCCTGCTCATGTCCGTTGGTGTTCTTCACCAAGAAAAGATTGAATTCTTTGTTTTGACGAACTGTACTTCTGACATCCTTCTTGGCCTACCCTGGCTCCAGCGTCACACTCCTACCCTCGACTGGACCACTGGGGACATCAAATCCTGGGGTGACTCCTGTCACAAGCATTGCCTTAAGTCTGTACCGACCTGTCAAGTCCCCATCACTACTCCTTTGCCTGGCCTTCCAAAGGCCTATCAGGACTTTTCTGATGTCTTTTGCAAAAAACAGGCGGAGGTCTTACTACCACATAGACCCTATGACTGCCCCATTGACTTGCTCCCAGGTACTACACCACCCCGTGGCAGAATTTACCCTCTCTCCTCTCCTGAAACCAAGGCCATGACTGAATACATTCAGGAGAACCTCAAGAGAGGTTTTATTAGGAAATCATCTTCTCCAGCCGGAGCGGGGTTCTTCTTCGTGGCCAAGAAGGACGGATCTCTATGCCCTTGCATAGACTATCGTGGTCTCAATAAAATCACTATTAAAAACCGCTACCCTCTGCCTCTCATCTCGGAGCTCTTTGACCGTCTGCGCGGAGCAAAAGTTTTTTCTAAATTGGACCTCAGGGGCGCTTATAACCTCATCAGAATCCGTAAAGGAGATGAATGGAAAAACGCATTTAACACCAGAGATGGTCACTTTGAATATCTCGTCATGCCGTTCGGACTTTGCAACGCCCCTGCAGTCTTTCAAGATTTTGTCAACAAAATCTTCCGGGACCTACTGTATACCTGTGTGGTTGTCTATCTTGACGACATCCTAATCTTCTCTGCCAACCTTGAGGAACATCGGCTCCATGTCCGTCAAGTGCTCCAGCGCCTCCGCGTAAATCATCTTTACGCTAAATTTGAAAAATGCCTTTTTGAGCGCAGCAGTCTTCCTTTCCTAGGTTATCTGGTCTCTGGACAAGGTCTTCAAATGGACCCTGACAAACTCTCCGCAGTCTTGGGTTGGCCACGCCCCTCTGGACTTCGTGCTATCCAACGCTTCCTTGGATTCGCCAACTACTATCGTCAGTTCATACCCCACTTCTCCACCATCGTTGCTCCTATAGGGGCACTGACCAAAAAAGACGTGAATCCTAGGTCCTGGCCGCCTCAAGCGGAGGAAGCCTTTACTCGCCTTAAGACCGCCTTCTCCTCTGCACCTGTCCTGTCTCGGCCAGATCCTCTAAAGCCGTTCTTCCTTGAAGTTGACGCCTCCTCGGTAGGAGCCGGAGCTGTGCTTCTTCAAAAAAACGCTAAAGGGAAAAACGTCACTTGTGGTTTTTTCTCTAAAACTTTCCCCCCTCCAGAAAAAAACGATTCCATAGGTGACCGTGAACTGTTGGCCATCAAGTTGGCATTAGAAGAGTGGAGACATCTCCTGGAAGGATCCCTTCACCCTATCTCCATCTACACTGACCATAAAAATTTGTCCTACCTTCAGTCCGCTCAGCGCCTAAATCCTCGCCAGGCCAGGTGGTCATTGTTCTTTGCCCGCTTCAACTTCCAGATCCATTTTTGGCCCGCAGACAAAAATGTCAGGGCTGATGCCTTGTCCCGTTTCTCCGATACCTCTGAAACCGGGACTCCTCCTCAACACATCGTACCCCCTGAGTGTCTGATTTCCTCTGCTCCCGCTTCTCTCGTGCCAATTCCTCCTGGAAAGACTTTCGTTCCTCCACGCCTTCGGCTTCAGATACTCAAGTGGGGCCATTCCTCCCATCTAGCCGGTCACGCTGGGATCAAAAAATCCATACAATTGATTGCCAGACACTATTGGTGGCCTACCCAGGAGAAAGATGTGACTGACTTTGTACGGGCCTGCACTATCTGTGCACGTGACAAGACTCCTCGCCAGAAGCCTGCAGGTCTTCTCCTTCCCCTACCTGTGACTGAACAACCATGGTCCCACATCGCCATGGATTTCATCATGGACCTCCCTTTGACCTCCCTTTGTCTCGTAGTAACACTGTCATCTGGGTGGTCATTGACCGCTTTTCTAAAATGGCTCATTTTGTCCCGCTTCCTGGTCTGCCTACTGCACCTCAGTTGGAGAAGCATTTTTTTCTTCAAATTTTCCGCCTCCATGGGCTGCCCTCACATATCGTCTCGGATAGAGGCGTTGAATTCATCTCAAAATTTTGGAGAGCTCTCTGTACTCAACTAAAGATTAAGTTGAATTTTTCTTCCGCTTATCACCCGCAGTCCAATGGACAGGTGGAGAGAGTTAACCAGGTCCTTGGCGACTACCTACGACATTTTGTCTCCGCCCGTCAAGACGATTGGGTCGACCTATTGCCCTGGGCAGAATTCTCATACAATTTCAAGAACTCTGAATCTTCCTCCAAGTCGCCTTTCTTTGTGGTCTATGGCCGTCACCCATTGCCCCCCCTCCCCATTCCCACATCTTCTGGAGTTCCGGCCGTGGATGAATTAACTCAGGACTTTGCCTCTATCTGGAAAGAGACTCAAAAGTCGCTCTCACTGGCCTCTGCCCGCATGAAGAGACATGCAGATAAAAAAAGAAGAATCCCTCCTGTCTATGCCCCTGGTGACAAAGTGTGGCTCTCCTCCAAATATGTTCGGTTTCGGGTACCTAGCTACAAGCTGGGCCCTCATTACCTCGGGCCATTTAAAATCAAAAACCAAATCAATTCTGTTTCTTACAAGCTCCACCTTCCTCCTTCTCTTCGTATTCCCAACTCTTTTCATGTGTCTCTTCTTAAACCCCTCATTCTTAACCGATTTTCCCCTAAGGTCACTGCTCCTGCTCCTGCTCCTGTCTCTGGTTCTTCTGATGTCTTCTAGGTGAAAGAGATCCTCGCCTCCAAGGTCATCCGAGGTAAAATATGTTTTTTAGTTGATTGGGAGAACTGTGGTCCCGAGGAAAGATCCTGGGAACCTGAGGCCAACATTTTAGATAAAGAGCTCATCCGTAGATTCTTGGGTTCCAAGAAGAGGGGGAGACCTAAGGGGGGTACTGTAACGCCGAGCGCTCCGGGTGTCCCATCCATCCCGGAGCGCCCGCAGCGTCTGTCCCCCTGCAGCGCTCCGGTCGGCCCCTCTGACCGTGAGCGCTGCTCTGATGTTGGCGGGGATGCGATCCATGCGGCGGCACCTGTCCGCCCACGGAACGCATCCCATCCTGCTCACCGGCCTTCTCCTCCTGCTCCGTCCCGGCGCGCGCGGTCCCGCTGCTCTCCAGGGCGCGCGCGCGCCGGTCTTCTTAAATTTAAAGGGCCAGTGCACCATTGATTGGTGCCTGGTCCAATTACTGTGTACACACCCAAAACACTTAAAAACCCACTCCCCTTCCTGTCCTTGCCGGATCTTGTTTCCTTAGTGCCCTGAGAAAGCGTTTTGTAGTTGCCTTGCCAGTGTATCTGACCTTCTGCCGTTGCCCCTGACTACGAACCATTGCCGCCTGCCCTGACCTTCCGCTACGTCTGACCTTGTTTCTGCCTAGTCCCTGTGTACCGTGCCTATCTCAGCTGCCAGAGAAGTCGAGCCGCTACTGGGGGACACGACCTGGTTGCTTCCGCCGCAGCTAATCCATCCCGCTTTTCGGCGGGCTCTGGTGAAAACCGGTAGCTGCTTAGAACCGGTCCTCCAGTGCGACCCGTGCCTTTGCCTCTCTGGCACCTCCTGTGTCCTCACTAGCCACCAGTCCGGGCCCTGACAATGGGTCTCACCCAAGTCATTTAAGGTATGGAATTTATTGAATAATACTCAGCTCAATAACCTAACCTCTACATTATCCTTTCATACGTTTCCTATCCTTTGCGACACCTATAACTTGCCAAACTCTGAACTTTTCAGATATCTCCAAATTAAAAACTTTTACGCACCTTTGTTAATTACTGACACCCCTTTATCCCAACTTACAATATTTGAATCTGCATGCTTAAAAGACCCCCATTCAAGAGGACTAATATCGTCTATATACACCCACATTTCAATTTACCCAGGTTTAGACAAACCACCTTATGCACGTAAATGGGAGGAGGAACTGGAAAGAGAATTTGATGTGGCTTATTGGTCCAAAATATGGTCTATAACAAAGTCTTCTTCACCAAATGTTCTGGCGGTAGAAACCAACTATAAAGTTCTAACCCGTTGGTACCTCGTTCCCTATAGATTGGCGAAATTTACGCCGAACCAAACAGGCCAATGCTTCCGGGGCTGTCCTGAACTGGGCACCCAACTACACATTTGGTGGTCTTGCCCGTTGATTCAATTATACTGGGAACAGATATTTGAAACTGCCTCCAAAATATTTGGCCTCACTATGCATCCTGACCCAGCCACGGCCTTGCTCAATCTAAAACCAGATTACATCACATATAAGCAATTTAAACTTCTCACTCAATTGTTTACGGCAGCCAAACAAACAATTGCAAAGGCATGGAGGACCTCTAAACTGGAAATAGCCGAGACCATACGTAGAGTAAATTAATTTATGGCTCACGCCAAAATGCTAGCCATAGAAAGAGATCAAATTCCAATCTTTGAAAAGCTATGGAACCCTTGGATTAAATATCACCTATCTTCATTCCGCGAAGACTTGATTCTCATTCCATGGTAGCTGGTGGACCTTATCGTGAATACTCTATTATCTTGTTGAAACACATAGGTCAAAGACCAATGAACTCGAGCCATTCGAGTGGACTCCTATACCCCCTTCTATTTTCCTACTATCCTATTCTACCTATTTTTATGTTACCTACCTATCCATTTTTATTTTTATGTAATTTTTACACTATTTTTTACGTCCATTTAAAGTTCATTTAAATCTTTAATATTTACTTGAAAAGCAATATCTAAGCGGCAATATAATATTGCACTATGTAATTAGATCTCATTTGTACTAAACCAAATAATATTTAATTGTTCGATATTTTACCATCTACAGTAACAAACATCTAGTGCGTAGATGTATCCACCGTTAATTTCAGCTTAGCCCTTAGAAACTATCCATCAATATGTACATTGTAGACCATGAATTTACTATTTATTCTTTATAATAGAAATATATAGTCAATGTTCTACAACCATTATAAACGCTTGATCTGTACACATCTTTTACATTTCTTTCAATAAAATACTTTGACAAGAAAAAAAAAGAGAATATAACTCCCCAGCAGGGCCTCAGATAGCAATAAAAAGTCACAAAAGACTTTCATCCTACCTCCCCTATTAAAAATGTAATTCTTCAGAGATACATTTTGTACATTAAATATCAAAACAGTAACCAAATTCAAATGCAAATGGTGAACACAGTTAATGTACACAATTAGTGCAAAGTTTGCTTGAAAAGAAAAGAAAATAAGTTTGTAACACATTCAAGCTGAAATACATTTGTCAAAGTAAACAAGACATGTGAACAAGTAAATTAACAAATGTTTAGATACCTGGAATAGTGTAGAATAGTTAGAGATATCTCAGAAGTGCCCTCTTCTCCTGGCCAGTTTGTAATACTAGTAACTCACTGAGCTCTACCTCATCAGATATACAGTTTACCACTAGGCATGAGCTTCGTGTTCGAGTCAAACCCATGTTCGACTCGAACATCAACTGTTCGATCGTTTGCCGAACTGCGAACAATATGGGCCGCTCGCGCCAAATTCGAGTGGTGCGTCACGGCCCATAATTCGCTGCGGAATCGCAGTGCATTGCTGGCTGATGATAGGCCAAGCATGCACTATGACCCACATGCGTGGCCAATCACAGCACGCAAAAAACGGAGAGAGGGTGGCTTTGGCCAATTATGTCTCAGGGGGTTTAGTACACGCCCCACCCTATATAAGGCCGCCTCCGTGGCGGACTTGTGTAGTGTGTTGGAGTTGTTTAATGAGAGATTACAGAGACAGACAGTATCATTTATATTGCATTAGATAGAGCAGGCAGGCGAGTCAGTTAGCTGTAGTTACAGTGTGTAGAGGATATATATTCATCCTAGGTGTTGTATATATATTTATACACTGTATTGAGTTTAGCTAGATCCGTTCCTGTTATTCTTTCTATACTGTGACAGGCAGGCAGGTGATTGTGCTAGCTGCAGACAGTCAGTGTTTCACTTAGTGTACTGTGTGCTTTGCATAGTGTTCACCTAAAGCTTACCTGAATACAGTTAGTGACTAATAGTGGTGTTCTCATAATTAAACCACAGGCAGAGAGCTGCAAGTATTTTCAGTTAGTGTACTGTGTCCCTCTCTGCACAGTTTTCACCTAAAACTAACTGAAGACAATTGCTGCTTTTCCCATACTAATACCACAGCAGGCAGTTGATTCTGATAGCTGCATTATCAATACAGATATATACATATATATATATATATATATATATATACATACACATCCCACCTTTGTGCAGCTACTTCTCACTGCAGGTCATTAGTATGTCTGGAAGGCAAACAAGGAGAGGCAGACAGTCACGAAGC
Organism: Rana muscosa; assembly: GCA_029206835.1. Lineage (NCBI taxonomy): Eukaryota > Metazoa > Chordata > Amphibia > Anura > Ranidae > Rana > Rana muscosa. The sequence continues at coordinate 358,354,898 of CM055118.1, read as the reverse complement.
AATAAAAGAGGGCAAGCAGGCTCTGTTTCTAGAGGCAACAGTGCTGCTGGTCGTGGACATGGTGCATCCTCATAAGCACGTGGCCGTGGGACACGCTTGTCCTTTTCGGCAGCTGGCCATGTTGAGCCGCAACATGCCTAAGACTTGGTAGAGTGGATGACCAAGCCGCCCTCCTCCTCCTCGTCCTCTCTCACCCAGGCGCAGGGTACTTTGTCTGGCAAAGCAGCTGCCAAAGCGGCCTCTTCCCTCGGCTCAATGGCATCAGTCACTCCTTCCCTAGCCCCACCATGTCCTCCTGAGGAGTCCCCCGAACTGTTTGACCACAGTGTTGGGTACATGCTCTAGGAGGATGACCAGCATTTTGAAGGCTCCGATGATGGAACCCAGCTGGAGGAAGGCAGTAACGTTAGCCCAGAGAGAGGGGGTAGTAACGTGAGCCCAGAGAGAGGGGGTGCCCAACAAGGACAGCTATCTGGCAGTCATGTTCCCCCAGCTACAGCATACTGCCATATTGGCTCCAGTGATGAGGAGGGAGGGGATGATGAGGTCACTGACTCCACGTGGGTGCCTGATCGGAGAGAGGAGGAGGAGGAGGAGGCACATCTGCAATGAGGCAGGATGCCCTCCAGGGGCCAGCTTAAGGGCAGCACACCGACTGCATCACACCGCAGAGCTCCGCATGTGCAGGGCGCTGCTGTCTCTGTACATTATTCAAAAAGTTCTTTGGTGTGGTCCTTTTTTCAGACGTGTGCAGCAGATCGCACCGTTGCCATTTGCAACATATGTCTAAAGCGTATCTCGCGTGGCCAAAACATCAGCCGCTTGGGCACCACGTGCTTGACCAGACATATGTCGACCTGCCATGCAGTCCGTTGGCAAGCTTACCTAAAAGACCCACACCAAAGAACAAAGCGGACCTCTCCTTGCTCCTCATCAGCTGAGATCTCCAACCCCACTATACCTTCAGTCCTCTTTGAAACCTGCACTGAGAGGAATGAAGGTGTAGAATTAGGTGTGCCACAGCCAATTACTTGCTGGCAATCTGCTATCGGTACACCGACGTCAGATTGTACCTGGCAAATTTCCCTGCCCCAGCTGCTGCACCGCCAAAAGAATTTCGCTCCCAGCCATCCACATGCCCAGCGGTTGAATGCTAGCTTGGCTAAATTTCTAGCACTTCAACTGCTGCCTTTTCAGTTGGTAGACTCTGCCCCCTTCTGTGAGTTTGTGGAATGTGCAGTTCCTCAGTGGCAGGTTCCCAAACGCCACTTTTTCTCATGGAAGGCGATTTCGGCTCTCTACCAGCATGTGGAAGGCAATGTCTTGGCCTCGCTGAACAGGGCGGTCAGCGGTAAGGTGCATATTACCACTGACTCATGGTCCAGCAGGTATGGACAGGGACGTTACCTATTTTTCACTGCGCATTGGGTGACTCTGCTGGCAGCTGGGAAGGATGCAGGACAAGGTGCAGTAGTGTTGGAGGTTGTTCCGCCACCACGCCTCCAAAATGTTACTACTGGTGATTCTGACACACCTCTCTCCTCCACCCCCTCCTCTTCTTCTTCCTCCATGGCCTCTACCTGTGCTTTGTCCTCGACACCAGCGGTGCTCCGTAGGCGTTCAAGGGGCTACACAAGTAAGCAGGCAAAAATATGCCATGCGGTGCTTGAGCTGGTGTGCTTGGGGTACAGGAGCCACACTGGGGCAGAGATTCTGTCAGCGCTGCAGGGGCAGGCTCAGAGGTGGTTGACGCCATGCCAGCTTAAGCCAGGAAAGGTGGTTTCCGACAATGGCACCAACCTCCTCTCCGCCCTCTGACAGGGACAACTGACCCATGTGCCCTGTTTGGCTCACGTCCTTAACTTGGTGGTGCAGCGGTTCTTGGGCAGGTACCCGGGCTTACAGGAGGTCATGAAGCAGGCCAGGAAACTCTGTGGGCATTTCCGCTGGTCATATAATGCCAGTGCTCGGCTAGCTGACCTGCAAAAGGATTACAACCTGCAAAAGAACCGCCTAATCTGTGACATGCCCACCAGGTGAAACTCTACGTTAGCCATGCTGCAGTGGCTGTACACGCAGCAGAGGGCCATCAATGAGTATCTGTTGCAATATGGCACCAGAACAGTGTCAGGGGATCTTTGGTTTTTTTCCCCACACCAGTGGGCCATGATCAGGGATGCATGCACTGTCCTGGCACCATTTGAGGAGGCCACGAGGATGGTGAGCAGTGACAGTGCATGCATCAGTGACACTGTCCCTCTTGTCCACCTGTTGGAGCACACTCTGCGTGGAATAATGGACAGGGCACTTGAGGCAGAGCAGAGGCAGGAAGAGGAGGACTTCCTTACCACTCAAGGCCCCCTTTATCCAGACAGTGTTCCTGCTGGCCCGGCTATCACACATTCCCACATTCCCAGAGACTGGGAGGTTACAAATTCCTGGTCCTGGATAACGTGTTGCTGAGGCTTCGGTCAGTCAAAGAAGGAGCGGAAGGGAAGGTGGCCGTCTGACCGATGCGTTCAGACAATTTTTTAGTACGCAGGCTCAAGGTTTGATCGCTTCCAGCAACCATCGCCAACGTCTGGTTTACATGGTGCAGGAATACCTAGGGGCAAGATCAGACCTAAACACCTTTCCCACCGAAAATCCTCTGGGTTACTGGGTCTTGAGGATGGATCACTGGCCAGAGCTTGCACAGTATTCAATTGAGATACTGGCCTGTCCTGCATCCAGCGTTCTTTCTGAACGCACATTCAGTGCTGCTGGAGGCTTTGTAACTGATCACAGGGTGCGCCTGTCCACCGACTCGGTTGATCGACTGACCTTCATAAAAATGAATCAGTCTTGGATCACCACCAGCTACCAAGCACCTGATGCTGATGTAACAGAATAATTTTCTTTGAAATGTCAGATCCCTTCAAGACTGCCTATGCTGATGCAGAGTGACTATCCTGTTATGCTGAGTGACTATCCTCTTCCTCCTCAATAATCATGCTGATAGCTTGAAAGAACATTTTTGGTTCTGGGCACCGCAACCAGTGGCTAAGGCCCAATTTTTCAGCCCCTGTTTAACAGGGGCGTGTATTTACAATTTTTGATGCAATGCTTTGCAGCAGGGCTCATTGCTGTGCTCCAATTACAGTATCTGTGAGGGGTTGTAGGGTTGTGGCACCAGCACCAGTGCCTAAGGCCCAATTTTTCAGCCCCTGTTTAACAGGGGCGTGTAATTACCATTTTTAATGCAATACTTTCCAACAGGGCTTTTTTCTGCGCTCCAAGTACAGTATCTGTCAGAGGTTGCAGTGTTGTGGCACCATTGCCTAAGGCCCAATTTTTCTGCCCCTGTTCAACAGGGGCATGCAATTACAATTCTTGATCTAATAATTCACAGCAGGGCCCATTCATGCACCCACCAAGAGTAACTGTGAGGGCTTACAGTGTTGTGGCACCAGCACCACCACCAAAGGCCCAAGTTTTCCTACCACTGTTCAACAATGGCATGTAATTACAATTCTTCATCTAATATTTCACAGCAGGGCCCGTTCCAGCGCCCACCAAGAGTAACTGTGAGGGCTTACAGTGTTTTGGCAACACCAACTCCTAAGGGGCAAATTTCTGCAGAGTATATTAATATGGGAAAAGGTGTCTCCTCTCCACTGATGCTTTATCACCAATCCTTGTTTCAATAAAAAAAACACATTTTCAAAAAACATTTGTTATTGGGATGGAAAGTGAGGTGAAATGTTCTGAACAGGTGCACAGACAGCAAAACAAATGTTACAGGGGTGATAAAATATATTTTTTTGATCCAAATTACAAACAGATTCTGCTTAAGAACATACCTACAGTCCCTGTCTTTTTTGCACCGCCTGTATACTGCTGTTCAGAGTATATAGGGCCTTTTTTTTATTTGGGTGTGGGCTCCCCTTAATATCCATACAAGACCCAAAGGGGCTGGTAGTGGGCTGGCAGTGGGCTGGGGGGGGGGGGGGGGTACCCATGCCATTTTTCTCAATGATTTTCATTCATATTGCCGGAACCAGATATTACATTAAAGCCGCAAGCAGTTTTAAATGACTTTTTTTCCTTTAGAAATGTCATTTTGTGCAGGGACAGTTCTAAACACAGGAAACATGTGCCACTTCACAGGCATACTTTAGACATCCCCCAGGTACGATATTTAAAGGAATATTTCACTTTTTGTTTACTTTATGCAACATTAAAATCACTTCTCCCGAAAAAAATGGCAGTTTTTAAAACTTTTTTTGCATTGATACATGTCCCCTGGGGCAGGACCCAGGTCCCCAAACACTTTTTAGGACAATAACTTGCATATTAGCCGTTATAATTAGCACTTTTGATTTTGAATGTTCACGTCCATTGTATTTAATAGGGTTCTAAAGTTTGCGCAAACTTTCGGTCCGTTCGCAGGTTCTGGTGTGAACCAAACTGGGGGGTTGCGGCTCATCCCTATTTACCACCACTCACCAACATAAAGTTATATTAGATTTGCTAATAGGTTTAATTTACCTAACTAAAGGCATGTTTATTACTAGAGTTGAGCGGACACCTGGATGTTCGGGTTTGACGGGTTCGGCCGAACTTCGGAAAAAAGTTCGGGTTCGGGACCGAACTTTAACCCGAACCCAAACCCCATTGAAGTCAATGGGGACCCGGACTTCTAAGGACTAAAAAGGCTCTAAAAAGGTAATGGAAAGGGCTAGAGGGCTGCAAATGGCAGCAAAATGTTGTTAAGAGCATGGCAAGTGCTCTGCAAACAAATGTGGATAGGGAAATAACTTAAAATAACATAAAAAAATAAAAAATAAAAAATAATAATCTTGACCTAGGAGGACGAGGTCCATATGGAGTAGGAGGTTGAGGTGGCGGTGGATGTGGCTGTGTAGGTGGAAGCAGTGGTGGAGGAGGACGAGGTAGCCAACACTGATTCAAAAATACAACAATGGCTGGGTAAGGCCGGTGATGTGTCGAATTCTGTCCCCTGTCAAATAGTGTCCACCCTGTACTGTGCTTGCTCAGTATGTAGGACAAGGGGATTTCGAAAATCTCCCAAGACGAACGGCGCCTGCGTGGTGAGTTCAGGTGAAGGCCACACCATCCGTGGTTCAAGCCGAGCCAAGTGAGGCCGTGCCCGAAGCGTGGCGATTGAACCGAGCCCGTGAGGGGCCCTGTTACTATGTGCTACCGTATGTCCACTTGGATGGTGGGGCTTGAACCTGCACTCACAGCGCAGGCACCGTTCATCTTCGGAGATTTTGTGAATCTCCTTGTCCTCTGTACTGCGCAAGCGCTGCGCCTTCGCAGTATGGGCCGGACACAATCCGATGGCCGGACAGTTTTTGTCACAACAACGGTATACATGCTTATTCTGCACAAGGTACGGACAAGTCCTGTGGGATCCATGCCTGGTTCATTTTAATGAACGTGAGCTTGTCCACATTGGCTCTGGACAGGCAGCTGCGCTTGTCTGTGATAAAGCCCCCTGCCGTGCTAAATACACATTCAGATAAAACACTGGCTGCAGGGCAGGCCAGCACCTCCAAGGCATAAAGGGCAAGCTCAGGCCATGTGCCCAATTTGGAGACCCAGAAGTTAAAGGGGGCAGACCCGTCATCCAGTACGTGTAGGCCTGTGGACACATACTGCTCAACCATGTTGGTGAAATGCTGCCTCCTGCTAAGACGTTCCATCTCAGCTGGTGGTGCTGGTTGTTGTGGCGTGCTGACAAAGCTTTTCCACATTTCAGCCATGCTAACCCTGCCTTCTGAGGTGCTGCCGGTGCCCCGGCTGTGTTGGCGACCTCTTCCTCCTCCTCTGCCTTCGCCTTGTGCTTCCACCGTACGCCCGCTGTCAGGTGGGAATGCCACCAGCAGCGCGTCTACCAGCGTGCGCTTGTACTCGCGCATCTTACGATCCCGCTCCAGTGAGGGAATTAAGGATGGTACGTTGTCCTTGTAACGGGATCCAGCAGGGTGGCCACCCAGTAATCAGCACCAGTTAAAATGTGGGCAACTCGGCGGTCATTGCGGAAACACTGCAGCATGTAATCGCTCATGTGTGCCAGGCTGCCCAGAGGCAAAGAAAAGCTGTCCTCTGTGGGAGGTGTATCGTCTGTGTCCTCTGTATCCCCCCAGCCACACACCAGTGATGGCCACGAGCTGGTCTGGGTGCCACCCTGCTGTGAAAATGGCTCCTCCTCCTCCTCCTCCTCCATCTCCTCCTCCACCTCATCATCCTCCAGAACTGTGCCCTTTCTGCCGGACAATTGTGTACCTGGCGTTTGTTGGTGCAGGAACCCACCCTCGTAGCCAATTGCGAAAGACTGCCCTGAAAGCCTTTGAAATGATCCCGCTTCCTCCTCCTCCTCCTCATCCTCCTGTGCCACATTCTTTTCCATCATCGCCCGAAGCGTTTTTTCAAGGAGGCATAGAACTGGGATAGTAACGCTAAGAACGGCGTCATTGGCACTGGCCATGTTGGTGGAGTACTCGAAACAGCGCAACAAGGCACACAGGTCTCGCATGGAGGCCCAGTTATTGGTGGTGAAGTGGTGCTGTTCCGCAGAGCGACTCACGCGTGATTGCTGCAGCTGAAACTCCACTATCGCCTGCTGCTCGCACAGTCTGGCCAGCATGTGCAAGGTGGAGTTCCACCTTGTGGGCACGTCACATATGAGGCGGTGAGCGGGAAGGCCGAAGTTACGCTGCAGCGCTGACAGGCGAGCAGCAGCAGGGTGAGAACGCTGAAAGTGCGTACACACAGCCCGCACTTTCTGCAGCAGCTCTGGCATATTGGGGTAATTTTTAAGGAACCTCTGGATCACCAAGTTCAGCACATGCGCCAGGCAAGAGATGTGCGTCAAACCGGCTAGGCCCAGAGCTGCTACGAGATTTCGCCCATTATCACACACCACCAGGCCGGGCTTGAGGCTCACTGACAGCAACCACTCATTGGTCTGTTGTTCCATGTCCCTCCACAACTCCTGCGCGGTGTGGGGTTTTTCCCCCAAACAGGAAAGTTTTAAAACTGCCTGCTGTCGTTTACCCCTGGCTGTGCTGAAGTTGGTGGTGAAGGTGTTACGCTGACCGGATGAGGAGGCGGTAGAGGATGAGGAAGCGGAGTAGGAGGAGTTAGCAACAGGAGGTAAACTGAAGCGCCCTGCAATCCTCGGTGGTGGAAGGACATGCGCCAAACTGCTATCTGCCTCAGGCCCAGCCGCCACTGCATTTACCCAGTGTGCTGTTAGGGAGATATAACGTCCCTGACTGTGCTTACTGGTCCACGCATCCGTAGTTAGGTGGACCTTGCCACAGATGGCGTTGCGCAGTGCACACCTGATTTTGTCCCCCACTTGGTTGTGCAGGGAAGGGATGGCTCGCCTGGAAAAATTGTGGTGGCTGGGCACGACGTACTGTGGGACAGCCAATGCCATCAGGCTTTTAAAACTCTGCGTCTCCACCAGACGGAATGACAGCATTTCAAAGGCCAGGAGTTTTGAAATGCTGGCATTCAGGGCCAGGGATCGCGGGTGGCTAGGGGGGTACTTCCTCTTCCGCTCCAATGTTTGGGAGATAGAGAGCTGAACGCTTCCATGGGACATTCTGGAGATGGTTGGTGACCCAGGTGGTAGTGTTGCTGGCAGATCCTCTGTTTGCGGGGTGGCAGGTGCCACTGTCACTACAGAGGTGGATGAAGAGGCCGAGACTGCAGCAGAAGAGGAAGCAGGAGGAGCCAGAGACCTTTCTTGGTTTTTGAGGTCTCTACTCCACTGCAGCTCGTGCTTTGCACTTAGATGCCTGGTCATGCAGGTTGTGCTCAGGTTGAGAACGTTTATGCCTCGCTTCAGGCTCTGATTGCACAGCGTGCAAACCACTCGTGTCTTGTCATCAGCACATTGTGTGAAGAACTGCCACGCTGGGGAACTCCTTGGACCTGGCTTTGGTGTGCTCGGTCCCTTTGCTGCGTTGGGCAGTAGCAGACATACTGTCTAGCTGACAGACGCTCCGCTTTTGCACCCTGCTCCCTCTTCTGCTGTGCTGGTGGCTCTGTGCGACCACCGCCTCTTCCTCCAAACTACACTGGTCACCTGCATAACGTTGATTCCATGTGGGGTCGAGGACCTCATCATCCTCCACATCATCTTCCACCCAGTCTTCACCCCTGCCCTCCTTGTCTGTCTGCACAATTGCGAAAGCAGCAGCAGTTGGCACCTGTGTTTCGTCATCATCCGAGACGTACTGCGATGGTCCTCCCATGTACTCATCATGAAACATAAGTGGTTGGGCATCGGTGCACTCAATCTCTTCCACTTCTGGGGCAGGGCTAGGTGGATGGCCCTGGGAAACCCTGCTAACAGAGTCATCGAAAAGCAGAAGAGACTGCTGCATGATTTGGGGCTCAGACTGCTTGGCTGATTTGCAAGGGGGTGAGGTGAAAGACTGATGGACATGGGTTTCAGGTGCCAACTCTGTTCTTTCATCAGAAGAGTGGGTGGGAGACAATGTGAAGGAACCCGAGGCACTGTCAGCAACCCAATCTACTATCGCCTGTACTTGTCCTGGCCTAAACATTCGTACAGCATCATTAGGCGCAACAAAATACCGCCGCAGGCTCGGTCGCCTACTCGCACCTGAGGAAGGTGTTTCACTTGTGCGTGTATCTGGCACAGATCCACCACGTCCTCTCCCTGCAACAGGAGCTCCACCAGCAGCACCACGACCGGGGCCACCACGTCCCTTTGACCTTCTCCTCATATTTTCAAAATTTAGGATCTTGCCCTAAATGGGTGTTTTTGGAAGCGCAGAACACAACCAAAGTACGTAACCGCTGAATCGCACAGCTACAGAACTGCAGAAAATGCTATTCAAAAAAAATGTTTTTTTTTTAGTATAGCACAGTAGGAGAAAACTATATAGAAATTGTTTATTTCACACACCTCAAAATATGTATAACACACTGCAAACTTTTTTTTGTGCCCCTAAACGGCGTTTTTTTGGAAGAGCAGAACACACCCACAGTACATAACCGCTGAATCGCACAGCTACAGAACTGCAGAAAATGCTATTAAAAAAAAATGTTGTTTTTTTAGTATAGCAACGTAGGAGAAAACTATAAAGAAATTGTTTATTTCACACACCTCAAAATATGTATAACACACTGCAAACTTTTTTTTGTGCCCCTAAACTGCGTTTTTTGCAAGCGTACATTAAAGTGCAAATTTTTATTTATTTTTATTTTGCCCTAAACGGGTCTTTTTTTGCACGAGCAAAATAAAATACTTTTTTTTTTTTTGCCCTATGGGTCTTTTGGAAAAGAGCACAATAAATTGCCTTTTTTTTTCCCCCTAAAAGTTAGATTTTCTCTGACACTGGGCTCATGGCACTGTAAAAAGACTGCACTGCAACACAAATAGGTAAACCAATGCAGATCGCTGATTTTAATCTCTGAATCTGGACTCCTATATAATATTCTCTCTCCCTGAAAGCACCAACACAGGAACCTGGCCCTACACTACACTATCTCTCTATCTTTTCCCTCAGATTGTAGAATCAGGACTACCTCATCTATCTTTCTATCTCTCCCTAAAAGCAGCAGCAGCAGACTAGATCCTCTCCCTATCTATTCTGAAGCAGAGTGACATGTGTGCTGTGTGCCTCTAGCTTATATAGAAGCTGGGTCACATGTTGCACTGACCAATCACAGACATGCCATTAGTAGGCATGGCTATGATGGCCTCTAAGGGCACACCAGCTAATCAAAAGGTGATTGGCTGGCCCCTGAAGCATTTCTAAATGCGTTATTAGATTGCCGAACCCGAACCCGAACCCGGACTTTTGGGCAAAGTCCGGGTTCGGGTTCGGGAAAAAGCTAAAGTTTGGTACGGACCCGAACTTTACAGTTCGGGTTCGCTCAATACTATTTATTACCTCTTATCATGGGCGTGTGCACGGGGTGTGCCGGGTTGTGCCTGGGCACACCCTAATCACTCCTTGCTGTCTCCAGAGATCTCCCCAGAAATGCTGCATCCATGAGAGTGTGTGGCCCCTGCTGCCTGTGAAACAGTTTCACAGGCAGCAGATTGTGAGAATTGCCAGACGTGTTCGGTGTATGAAGCTGTCAGATAATGACACTACATGCAGGGAGAGACACCAGCTGTCAAAAGTCAGTAGTGATTTCGGGGGTGGGCGGGACTGAACGGCCATCAAACACCAGCCAATGGGATGGGTCTAGGTGGACCGCTACATTTATGTGGCTCCGCCCGCTCTACGAAGCAGCTCAATCATTGGCTGGTGTTTATGGCGCTTGGTCCCATCCACCCCCGACATCGCGGCTGAGCTGTAAGTCATCACAACTTAGCTGCGATGTCGGAGGTTGGCAGGACCAAGCGCCATCAACACTAGCCAATGATTCACTGCTTCAGATAAGGAGCGAGCCAGAGAAATGTAGTGGCCTGCCCAGATCCATCCCATTGGCTGGTGTTTAATAACTGTTCAGTCCCGCCCACCCCCTACATCACCGCTGACTTTTAACAGCTGGTGTCTCTCCCTGCATGTAGTGTCATTATCTGACCATTTCATAGACTGAACATCTCTGGCAATTCTCACGTTCTCCTGAATGTGAAACTTCCACTCTTTCCTATCTGTGCCAACCAATGCTGCCAATCAGTGCCATCCAATGCTGCCAATCAGTGCCAGTGTTGCTTATTAGTGCCAACCAATGCTGAATATCCGTGCCAACCAATGCTGCCTATCCGTGCCAACCAATGCTGCCTATCAGTGCGAACCAATGCTGCCTATCAGTGCCAGTGCTGCTTATCAGTGGCAACCAATGCTGCCTATCAGTGCCAACCAGTGCCAGTCAGTGCTGCCTATCAGAGCCAATCAATGCTGATTATCAGTGCCAACCAATGCTGTAAATCAGTGCCAACCAATGCTGTAAATCAGTGCCAACCAATGCTGCCTATCAGTGCTGCCTATCAGTGCCCATCAGTGCCACCTATCAGTGCCCATAAGTGCTGCCCATCAGTGCTGCCAATCAGAGCCCATCAGAGCCCATTAGTGCTGCATATGAATGCCATTCAGTGCTGCCTATCAGTGCTGCCAGTCAGTGCTGACTATCAGTGTCCATCAGTGCTGCCTATCATTGCCCATCAGTGCTGCCAATCATTGCTGCAAATCAGAGCCTATCAGTGCCCATACGTGCAACTAATCAGAGCCCATCAGTGATGCATATCAGTGACCATCAGTGCCGCCTATCAGTGCCACCTATCAACACGTATGACGGCAGTATAAAGGGGAAGTTCGATTCCAATGGCGCCAGCCCTTGGACTGCTTTTGCCGATCTCGTGTTACTGCGAGATAGTAAAAGTTTGGGGAGAGACGGTTCGCGCTTTTCAATCTTCGTGATTTCAGTTCGTCACAGCGTGACGAATGTGCTATCTCCATTACGAACGCTAGTTTTACAAGAAGGTGCACTCCCGTCTCATACTTGATTCTAACCATGCACGGTTTTTGAAGACTAGGAAAAGCATACACACGAACGGTTTTCTCGTCCAAAAACAGTCTGACAAGAATTACGACGAGAAAACTGAGACTCCCGACGAGAAAAAAAGAAAGCAGGTTTTATTTTTTTTTCTCGTCTAGATTCACGGCAGTTTTCTTGACGAGAAACCATACACTTGAATGTTTTTCTCTGCAAAAAAGCTCTCCCAACAGTTTTCTTGTCGTTTCTTGCTGAGAAAACCGGTCGTGTGTACAAGGCCACACTCCTAAACCTTGTGGACAGCCTTCCCAGAAAAGTTGAAGCTGTTATAGCTGCAAAGGGTGGGCCAACTCAATATTGAACCCTATGGACTAAGACTTGGGATGGCACACAGATACGTATGTGTGCTTGAGCTTTCGGGTGCACACCCTAATGCAATAGGCTGCGCACGCCTATGCTTCTTATTGAACAGTGCAACTATCCTTTGTTTACATTGATAATCCCAGTCATTAGCATTTCAATACTGGGATGGTATATACAGTATCAGGAAGGATCCGTAAAGGGGAGTTCCACCCTCTTTTTCAACTTTGTTGCATCCTCTTTATTACTGTCCCCTTAAGAATGAATGGCATATTTAATTTTATTTTTTTAAACTCACTGTTTTATTTACCTTTTATTTGTTTCTCCCGCCACAGCCGCAGCCTCCTCGCGTCATACACTGGCCGCTATGCCTCCTGGGAGATGTTTGTCATCAATTCCAGGAGACTCTGGGTCGTAGCATTGCGTTCCCATGTTCATCAAGGCACGCCCATCCTGCCCTTCCTCGGTCCGCCTGGTGTGTGTGTCCTTCTTCCTCTGCTCCTCCCTCCCTACCCAGCGAGCCTCAGCCTGTCACATCTCACACTGCACTGTGTGGATGTGACCAGGCTCCACAGAGGTGGGGGCGCTGAAGCGCCAGAGTGCTCCCCTCCCTCCTCCTTCTCCTCTCCTTGACCGTAGGCGGCTCTCTCCGCCGATCACCACCGCCGCCACTGCTGTGTTCCCTGCCGAAGCCCTCCCCCTCCTCCTGTCAGAGGAGGAGAGCGAAACAGCTGGAGATCGGAGCGTCTGTCTCCGACAAGCCACGCAGTGAAGTTGCAGGGGGGGCAGTCTATGCCCGACGTGTTTGTTCTCCTCCTCTACCCGGGTGGCACGCCTGCACACTGTCCTCTCCTCTCCAGCTGCCGCCCAATTGTTTTTAATTAATGTAATGTAGGGGGGTGGTTTGTCCTGGGGGGTCTATACTAATGGAGGGGGGTGGTTTGTCCTGGGGCGGTCTGTACTAATGGAGGGGGGTGGTTTGTCTGGGGGGTTTATACTAATGGAGGGGGTGGTTTGTCCTGGGGGGTCTGTACTAATGGAGGGGGGTGGTTTGTCCGGGGGGTCTATACTAATGGAGGGGGGGTGGTTTGTCCTGGGGGGTCTGTACTAATGGAGGGGGGATGGTTTGTCCTGGGGAGTCTGTACTAATGGAGGGGGTGGTTTGTCTGGGGGGGGTCTATACTAATGGAGGGGGGTGGTTTGTACTGGGGGTCTGTACTAATGGAGGGGGTGGTTTGTCCGGGGAGTCTATACTAATGGAGGGGGGGTGGTTTGTCCTGGGGGGTCTGTACTAATGGAGGGGGGTGGTTTGTCCGGGGGGTCTATACTAATGGAGGGGGGTGGTTTGTCCTGGGGGGGTCTGTACTAATGGAGGGGGGTGGTTTGTCCGGGGTGGTCTATACTAATGGAGGGGGGGTGGTTTGTCCTGGGGGTCTGTACTAATGGAGGGCGGTGGTTTGTCCGGGGGGTCTATACTAATGGAGGGGGGGTGGTTTGTCCTGGGGGGGTCTGTACTAATGGAGGGGGGTGGTTTGTCCAGGGGGTCTATACTAATGGAGGGGGGTGGTTTGTCCTGGGGGGTCTGTACTAATGGAGGGGGGTGGTTTGTCCAGGGGGTCTATACTAATGGAGGGGGGGTGGTTTGTCCTGGGGGGTCTGTACTAATGGAGGGGGGTGGTTTGTCCGGGGGGTTTTTACTAATGGAGGGGGTGGTTTGTTCTGGGGGGTCTTTACTAATGATGGAGGGGGGTGGTTTGTTTTGGGGGGGTCTGTACTAATGATGGAGGGGGGTGGTTTGTCCTGGCTGGGATCTGTACTAATGGAGGGGGTGGTTTGTCCTGGGGGGTCTGTACTAATGGAGGGGGTGGTTTGTTCTGGGGTGGTGTCTGTATTAATTGAGGGGGTGGTTTGTTCTGGGGGGTCTTTACTAATGGATGGGGGGTGTTTTTTTCTGGGGGGTCTGTACTAATGGAGAGGGGTGGTTTTTCCTGAGGGGGGTCTGTACTAATGGAGGGGGTGGTTTGTCCTGGAGGGGGTCTGTATTAATGGAGGGGGTGGTTTGTCCTGTGGGGTTTGTGCTAATGGAGGGGGGTGGTTTGTTCTGGGGGGTCTGTACTAATGGAGGGGGGGAAGCCGCACAGCCTGGCGCCATCCCTGGCAGAGAAAGGAATGGAGTCATTGCCAGAATACAGATCTGGGCTCTACCCAGTGGAGTCGCCACGGGCAATTCAGAGTGAGCAGACTCCTGATCAAAGGAACCGTTGTTGCTGTATTGCTGGGTCAGGTGAGAGGGCCAATCGGCCATTATCTACTGACGTCCATAGGAACTGCAGTCTCTGACCAGCTCCTGTATCATGTCCGCAGTCTCTGACCATCTCCTGTACTATGTCTGCATAGATGCGATTCGATGTGCTGGGGGTGATGTAATGTGCTGTGAGTGATGCGATTCAAAGCGCTGGGGGTGATGCAATGTGCTGTAAATTATGCGATTCGATGTGCTGGGGGTGATGCAATGTGCTGTGAATTATGCAATTTGATGTGCTGGGGGTGATGCAATGTGCTGTAAATTATGTGATTCAATGTGCTGGGGGTGATGCAATGTGCTGTAAATGATGTGATTCAACGTGCTGGGGGTGATGCAATGTTCCTTGTGCCATGCGATTCGATGTGCTGTGGGTGTTGCAATGTGCTGTGGGCCATGCGATTCGATGTGCTTGGGGTGATGCAATGTGCTGTGAATGATGCGATTCGATGTGCTGGGGGTGATGCAATGTGCTGTAAATGATGCGATTCGATGTGCTGGGGGTGATGCAATGTGCTGTAAATGATGCGATTCGATGTGCTGGGGGTGATGCAATGTGCTGTAAATGATGCAATTCGACGACCTGAGGGTGATGCAATGTTCTGTTGGCCATGCGATTCGATGTGCTGGGGGTGATGCAATGTTCTGTGGACCATGCGATTCAATGTGCTGGGGGTGTTGCAATGTGCTGTGGGCCATGCGATTCAATGTGCTGAGGGTGATGCAATGTGCTGTGAGTGATGTGATTTGATGTGCTGGGGGTGATGCAATGTGCTGTAAATGATGCAATTCGATGTGCTGGGGGTGATGCAATGTGCTGTAAATGATGCGATTTGATGTGCTGGGGGTGATGCAATGTGCTGTAAATGATGCAATTCGACGTGCTGGGGGTGATGCAATGTTCTGTGGGCCATACGATTCGATGTGCTGGGGGTGATGCAATGTTCTGTGGGCCATGCAATTTTCGATGTGCTGAGGGTGTTGCTATGTGCTGTGGGCCATGCGATTCGATGTGCTGGGGGTGATGCAATGTGCTGTGAGTGATGAGATTCGATGTGCTGGGGGTGATGCAGTGTGCTGTAAATAATGTGATTCGATGTGCTGGGGGTGATGCAATGTGCTGTAAATTATGTGATTCGACGTGCTGGGGGTGATGCAATGTTCTGTGGGACATGCAATTCAATGTGCTGGGGTGATGCGATTCGATGTGCTGGGGGTGATGCAATGTGCTGTGGGCCATGTGATTTGATGTGCTGTGGGTGATGTAATGTGCTGTAAATGATGTGATTCAATGTGCTGTGGGTGATGCAATGTACTGAAAATGATGCAATTCGATGTGCTGGGGGTGATGCAATGTGCTGTAAGTGATGCGATTCGGTGTGCTGGGGGTGATGCAATGTGCTGTAAATGATGTGATTCGATGTGCTGGGGGTGATGCAATGTGCTGTAAATGATGCGATTCGACGTGCTGGGGGTGATGCAATGTTCTGTGGGCATGCAATTCGATGTGCTGGGGATGATGCAATGTTCTGTGGGCCATGCGATTCGATGTGCTGGGGTGATGTGATTCGATGTGCTGGGGGTGATGCAATGTGCTGTGGGTATTGCGATTCGATGTGCTGTGAGTGATGCGATTCGATGTGCTGGGGGTGATGCAATGTGCTGTAAATGATGCGATTCGATGTGCTGTGGGTGATGCAATGTGCTGTAAATTATGCGATTCAATGTGCTGGGGGTGATGCAATGTGCTGTAAATAATGCGATTCAATGTGCTGGGGGTGAAGCAATGTGCTGTAAATGATGCGATTCAACGTGCTGGGGGTGATGCAATGTTCTGTGGGCCATGCAATTCAATGTGCTGGGGTGATGCGATTCGATGTGCTGGGGGTGATGCAATGTGCTGTGGGCCATGTGATTTGATGTGCTGTGGGTGATATAATGTGCTGTAAATGATGCGATTCAATGTGCTGTGGGTGATGCAATGTGCTGAAAATGATGCAATTCGATGTGCTGGGGGTGATGCAATGTGCTGTAAGTGATGCGATTCGGTGTGCTGGGGGTGATGCAATGTGCTGTAAATGATGCGATTCGATGTGCTGGGGGTGATGCAATGTGCTGTAAATGATGCGATTCGACGTGCTGGGGGTGATGCAATGTTCTGTGGGCCATGCGATTTGATGTGCTGGGGATGATGCAATGTTCTGTGGGCCATGCGATTCGATGTGCTGGGGTGATGTGATTCGATGTGCTGGGGGTGATGCAATGTTCTGTGGGCCATGCGGTCCGATGTGCCTGGGGTGATGCGATTCGATGTGCTGGGGGTGAAGCAATGTGCTGTAAATGATGCGATTCGACGTGCTGGGGGTGTTGTAATGTGCTGTGGGCCATGCGGTTCGATGTGCTGGGGTGATGCAATTCGATGTGCTGGGGGTGATGCAATGTGCTGTGATTGATGCGATCCGATGTGCTGGGGGTGATGCAATGTGCTGTGGGCCATGAGATTTGATGTGCTGGGGGTGATGCAATGTTCTGTGGGCCATGAGATTCGATGTGCTGGGGTGATGCAATGTGCTGTGGGCCATGCGATTCGATGTGCTGGGGGTGATGCAATGTGCTGTGGGCCATGCGATTCATTGTGCTGTGATTGATGCGATTCGATGTGCTGGGGGTGATGCAATGTTCTGTGGGCCATGCGAATCTAGAAGCAATGTGCTGTAAATGATGCAATTCGACGTGCTGGGGGTGATGCAATGTTCTGTGGGCCATGTGGTTCGATGTGCTGTAAATAATGCGATTCAATGTTCTGGGGGTGAAGCAATGTGCTGTAAATGATGCGATTCGACGTGCTGGGGGTGTTGTAATGTGCTGTGGGCCATGCGGTTTGATGTGCTGGGGTGATGCGATTCGATGTGCTGGGGGTGATGCAATGTGCTGTGATTGATGCAATCCGATGTGCTGGGGGTGATGCAATGTGCTGTGGGCCATGCAATTTGATTTGCTGGGGGTGATGCAATGTTCTGTGGGCCATGAGATTCGATGTGCTGGGGGTGATGCAATGTGCTGTGGGCCATGCGATTCGATGTGCTAGGGGTGATGCAACGTGCTGTGGGCCATGCGATTTGATGTGCTGGGGGTGATGCAATGTGCTGTGGGCCATGAGATTCGATGTGCTGGGGGTGTTGCAATGTGCTGTGGGCCATGTGATTCAATGTGCTGTGATTGATGCGATTCGATGTGCTGGGGGTGATGCAATGTGCTGTAAATGATGCGATTCGATGTGCTGGGGGTGATGCAATGTGCTGTGGGCCATGTGAATCTAGATGCATAAATGAATTTTGTTGCTGAGATTAGTATTTTTTTAAATGAAAAGCTGTACAGAAAAAAGTAGCCGCTGTGTGTGTGTATATATATATATATATATATATATATATATATATATATATATAATTTCTTGAACATGCAGTATATTTACTGTTTCCTGCAGGGAGGAGGGGAGGAGAGGTTTGCATAGAAAAGTGTCAACTTCCTCTGACACTGCCGTTGCTATGGAAACCTGACCTGAAACCTATTACACTGCTTGTGCAGCACTGAGCATGTGTGAGATCTGCAATCATGAAATCCAGGAAGTAATAAAGTCTGGCTTCAGATGCCCACACATAATATGGCCACGATCTATTTCTCGTTTATAAACTTTCAAAATGCTAACAAAACGGACCTCAGTTTACAGACTAACTTTACTAGAATACATTAAGCTTGTTTATTATAGAGGTATTTTTATTTAAAAAGTGTAATTTCGGCCGGAACACCACTTTAAACTAAACAGTATGATATTTGGCTCAATAGAAATCAACAACAAATAAAACAATGATTTCATTATTAATGGAAATGCTTAACACATACTTGTTGGCCTTTTCCTAAGATAGCTTATTTATTTAGCTGAACACTTTTACATAAAATATGTATGACTTCTTAAAAAAATCATTCAGATATAGGACCCATCCTGTACCCAATTTAGGTGCCCTATGTGAAATTTGGAGAAAGAATAGATTTTGTTTGGAAACAGATGGAGAAAAACCTTTGTTGAAAACAACACAGAGTTTACTATTGCAAACCTTCTGAAGATTCACTTGCCTGGCCACTTTGCTGACCCTCTAGCTTAAAGGGGTTGTAAAGGTAAAAGTTTTTTCACCTTAATGCATCCTATGCATTAAGATTAAAAAACATTCAACAATAACGCCCCCCCCCCCCGAGCCCCTGTTTTACTTACCTGAGCCCTTGAAAGTCCCACGCTCGCCCCCGTCATCCTCCTTGTTTTTGAGCCTGGCCGTTGATTGGCTGCACTGGATGGATTGAAAGCAGCGCAGCCATAGGCTTGCATTGCTGTCAATCACATCCAATGAAGCGGCGCACGCCATATTTAATTCACTGTTTTCTGTATGGCTCTCTATATTTCTAATTAATATTAGCCACTGTTAATGTGCTGTGTTCTTCAAAGATGCTCCAATGTAGCTCAGTCAAGACAACAAGCATAATTAGGCTTGCAAAATTTCAGAATTACAAGTTCCTGATCTTACTTTGTTTAAAAGCAAGCCTATAGTTACATTTCACACTTCACATAAATGAAAATGACTTGCACCATTAAAACTAAAGCTGGATATATAGGGGTATATCTCAGAATCCCTCATCAACACAACGATGTATGATTCAGGGTTCTCCTCCTCTATACTAGTGTATTCTCATAGGTAGACACCCCCCCAACCAGAATCCACTGATCAGCACTTGCAGCCATTGGTTGGTTTTCCAGCAAGACTGTTCGACAGAAGCCAGCCATTAGACCAGCTTCTCTTCAACAGACAGACAGAAGTACACACATTCAGAAAGTTGGCCGGTTCCTGCTGTATCGGCAGATTTTCAGGATATGTGTATCAGACTTAAAAGAGATGTATGTTTTTTTTTTTTAAATCATACTTACCTAAGTGGATGCAGCATCATTCCGATGCTGAATCTGTCTCCTGACACCTCTAACACTGAGAATCGAGCGATCAAACATCACTGATCGGATTTCACAGCTCCCTGACTGTCAGTCACCAGCTCTCTGTTCTCCCTGCCTGTGCTCACTGGAACGCTAGGCTGTGGAGGGCTGAGACGGGTGACGGTCCATGAATGTGGGCGGATCCACACTTGATTGTCGCAATCTTTCCCGAGCCTCGACCAACTCTGTGACGTAAGCCGACAGCGGGCTTCAGCCAGTCTTCCAACAAAAGTTTTATTACAAAAAGGTACAAGTAAGAGTGCAAGTACCCAGTTTGTGTTTTACATCATTAGAGACATCATACTGTTATAATCTCACAGACCCTGTCAGATAAACTTCTATAAACCTAAAATGATCAGCAAAGCACAGCTTTTGTGTGGCACTAATAAAGAAGGAGCGTCTACCTGTCTAATGTGTTATTATGGATGACCCATAATAATACATATATATTTACAATGTATGCAATAAAAACAGGCATTTAAAACTTAAGAACAAATTGACGTTATATTAAAAAAAATGGGGTGATTACCTCATAAATGTATATATTTCATGTTGAAGATTTACCCATCCCATACTTCTTCTTGGACCTTATTTGGGGATTATCTGTATATTGCTTAGAGTCTGCACATCTGCCTTTTTTTTATTACGTAGGGATTCTACTCTCTGTAATGTTGTTTTTGTTTATTTTGTATTATGGAAAATACAACAACAAAATGGCGGAACACACAAAGGTTAGGGAGGCTCTAACATTATCAGAGAATCCAAGAAATATAACATAAGGGCTCCACTTGTAACTAAAATATCACTGCTGTGACTTGATTAACAATTGACTGTATCTCCTACCAACATTTCCCTTTTAGTTTGGGATATAGTGGGGAAGAGTTAAAATCTTCAGTCCGAGATGAATTACATGGATCAAAATTCAGTCTTTTTATGCTAACCTAATACTTAAATTATTATTTTCATTTGAATGAATGAAACCAAGGCATGAATGACTTGTACAAATACACAATTTATTTTTCAGACACATTTGAGTACATCTACACAGTTTAAACATCTTTTTTATATATATTTTGCAAATTAGTTACCCTCTAAAGCTTTATTAAGCAAATCAAATTATTTTCATGGCATCCTCGACATTGTGTATAAAGTAAAAAAAAAATGTATATTAACCACTTGCTGACCGTATAACACAGATATGCAGCGGATAGGAGGCTCTTCTATGCTGGATCACGTACTAGGCACTTGATCAGCACTTCCGGGTAGGGGGTGCGCATGCCAGCGACCCGCCTCTGCTGTGATTAGACACAGCAGAAGCCGATCAGTGGGTGCTGGCCAATGGATGACCACCGTCACCTGCTGATTGTCTGAAAGACACACAGGACATTACTCTGCCAATGTAAACAAGGCAGAGTTCTATCCTGGCAGTGGGGAAACAATGGACTTCATTTCTCTGCTAAGCAGGGAAAGAAAATCAATAATTTCCCTTAGTAAAAGCAGCACACAGTTTACACCAAAACACTGGCTAGGCACACATTTATCCCTTTGATCACCCTAGCTGTTTAACCCCTTTCCAGCCAGTGTTATTAGTACAGTGACAGTGCATAATTTTAGCACTGATCATTGTATTCGTGTCCCTGGTTCTCAAAAGTGTCAAAAGTTTCAGTGTCAGAATATCTGTCGCAATATCACAGTCCCACTATAGGTCGCTGATCAGTAAAAAAAAAAAAATTAAAATGAAAATTCTGTTATATATCTCATAGTTTGTAGACGCTAAAACGTTTGTGCAAAACAATCAATGTACACTTATTGGGATTTTTTATCAAAAATATGTAGTAAAATACATATTGGCCAAAACTTGAGATTTGATTTTGGATTTATTTTTTATTTGGAAATGTTTTATAGCAGAAAGTAAAAATATTGCTTTTTTTAAAAAAAAAAACAGTCAGTCTTTTTTTGTTTATAGTGCAAAAAAAATGCAGTGGTGATCAAATACAACCAAAAGAAAGCTCTATTTGTGGGGAACAAAATTACATACATTTTATTTTGGTACAGCGTTGCATGACCGCGCAATTGTCAGGTAAACTAATGCAGTCCTGTATCACAATAAAATGGCCTGGTCATGAAGGGGGGTAAATCTTCTGGAGGTCAATTGGTTAAAAATGTTTTATGCTTGTATGTGTGCATTAGAATGATGTGCTTTTAAGTAATACAACATTAAGGTGTCATGTTATATCTTTGACTTATATGAGTCCTGTATTGATCAGTGCTTGTTTCTTACCTCTCTAATTTGCACTAGAGTTGAACCTCGGATTACGAGCATAATCCGTTCCAGGAGAATGCTCGTAATCCAAAGTACTTGCATATCAAAGCGAGTTTTCCCATTGAAGTCAATGGAAACAAAAATAATTTGTTCCGCATTGACTTCAATGGGATGCAATACCGAATGCGGCCAGAGGTGGGGGGCACCAGAGAGTGCCGAAAAGGTCCGAAAAGGCCCGAGGACACTTTGGCTCGTTTTCTGCGCCCCCGTAACTCAGGCCAAATGAGGTACTGCAGGCCTATTTTCGGCTCTGCTTGGCTTCTGCGCCCCCGTACCTCAGGCCAAATTAGGTACTGCAGGCTTGAATTCTGCTCGTCTTGCGAGTCACTCACAAACCGAGTCATAATAAAAAAGGTGCTCGCAAATCAAAACGCTCTCAAACCAAGTTACTCTTAAACCAAGGTTCCACTGTATATCTACCTCTCTCCCCCCCCATAATTCTTTTGATGTGATTGCAGGTAGTTCAGTTTTAAAACACACTTTTTACAGATTTGGATATGGCTTATCTTCTGTGTAAAACATTAAAGCTGGATCAAAAGGTTATTTTCATTTAAAATATACTAGATTACCAAAAGTATTGCAATACCTGCATTTACACGCACATAAACTTTATTGGCATCCCAGTTTTAGTCCGTAGGGTTCAATATTGAGTTGTCCCACCCTTTGCAGCTATAACCGTTTAATCTCTTCTGGAAAGGCTGTCCACAAGGTTTAGGAGTGTGTCTATGGGAATGTTTGACCATTCTTCCATAAGCGCATTTGGAAGGTCAGGCAATTCTCTCTATTCCAACATCAGTGCCTGACCTCACAAATGCGTTTCTGGAAGAATGGTTAAACATTCCCATAGACACACTCCTAAACCTTGTGGAAAAGCTTCCCAGAAGAGTTAAAGCTGTTATAGCTGCAAAGGGTGGGCCAACTCAATATTGAACCCTACGGACTAAGACTGGGATGCCATTAAAGTTCATGTGTGTCTATAGTCAGGCATCCCAATACTTTTGGTATTTAAGTGTATATCACATTCATTAATTTGGCTTCTCTGGTATATAGTAACATTAGAACTGTAAGAAGCACTTTCTACAATCTGATTATTGAAATGATTTCTCTCCTGTGTGAATCATTTTATGTTTATTAAGAATAGAACCTCGTGAGAAGCACTTGCCACATGCTGAGCATTTAAATGTTTTTTCTCCTATGTGAATCCTCTGGTGTGTAACAAGGTTTTGTTTCAAAGTGAAGCACGTGTCACATTCTGAACATTTAAAGCGGAGTTCCAGCCTTTTTATGTTTATTAAAAGTCAGCAGCTACAAAGTGTAGCTGCTGGCTTTTAATAAACAGACACTTACCTGTTCCACTGTCCAGCGACGCGGCCGCTCCTCTCCCCCTCTCTGCCGGCACCTCCATTCTAACTGTGGGCACCCGGCCATGACAGCTTTCGGCTTCACGGCCGGGCACTCACTGCACATGCGCGAGCGGTGCTGCACTCCCTTAGTGGAAAGGCGATCACCTGGGACCTGTCACGTGTCCCAGGTGATCGCCTACAGGGAGGGGCCGCATTAGGCGATATGACGAGTCGCCTAAGCGGTCCCTGGACGGAAGGAGGAAGTGGGACAGAAAGTCCAACTCCTTCTGAAGCCCCCACTCCACCCCCCCCCCCCCAAAAAAATGACATGCCAAATGTGGCATGTAAGGGGGCAAGGAGTGGTTTAAGCGGAAGTTCCACTTTTGGGTGGAACTCCGCTTTAAATGTTTTTTCTCCTGTTTGAATCTTCTTTTGCATATTAAGTTTAGAACGTTCTAAGAAGCACTTTCCACATTCTAAACATTTAAATTATTTCTCTCCTGTGTGACTCCTTTTATGAATATTAAGATGAGAATTTTGTGAAAAGCACTTGCCACATTCTGAACATTTAAATGTTTTTTTCTCCTGTGTGATTTCTCTGATGTGTAACAAGAAGTGTCTTATAAGAGAAGCACATGTCACATTCTGAACATTGAAATGGTTTCTCTCCTGTGTGCATTCTCTGATGTATGATAAGACTAGAACTTTGTGAGAAGCACTTGCCACATTCTGAACACTTAAATGGTTTCTCTCCTGTGTGAATCCTCTGGTGTTTAGTAAGATCAGAACTTTGTGAGAAGCACTTGCCACATTCTGAACATTTAAATGGTTTCTCTCCTGCGTGAATTCTCAGGTGTGTAGCAAGAAGATAACTTTGTAAGAAGGACTTGTCACATTCTGAACATTTATATGGCCTCTCTCCGGTGTGAATTCTCAGATGAACATTGAGTCTGGACTTAAAATTAAATATCTTCTGGCACTCAGAGCACGGATACAAATTTTCTCCTCTTCGACTCATCTTGTGTTAATGTCAACCAGTTTAGTTGTGATTTTTCTTTCAACAATAGATCTTCGATTTACAGCTGAGCTTAGTAATTTACCTTTATGAAAAATAAAAAGAGATATTGACACAGATGTTATTATTACCAACAGACTGAGAAGTATAGTTATACAACTTTACAAATTTTTAGAATAATAATTAAAAATGTACACTAGTCGAAAATCCATTCCAGATGCTTTAACACGAAAAAATGATGTGTTGATCATCCCAAAATATATACCAAACAATCATATACACATGCATCCAGGATGAACAGGACAGGGGGGTACAAGTTTGCACCCCCTCCTGAACCTTCTTCCCTTCAGAGGTCTGAAAAAATTCTGCAGAATTTTTGCAATTGACTTTAGTGAGATTAAGCTTCAATATCTCTCAAGTCCAGAACATTTTGGCCTTTTAGGCCTATCGGTTTAGCTGTGATTTATTCAACAATAGGTGTTCGGTTTACAACAGAGGTTAGTAATTTACCTATATGAAAAATAAAATAGATGTTTAAACCGAATTTAATATTACCAACAGACTGAGAAGTATAGAAATACAACTTCACAGATGTTTAGACTAATAATTAAAAGATTACACTATAGCTTATCATTATGGTAAACATAGTGGATTGTTTTTTTTATAGTAATGACTAGACATGATGAGTACTTCTGATCCAATTATCATTAAATCATAAAAATTTATTTCTTATTTAAATTATAACTAAAAGCAAATTTTTTTTTGAGTTTTGGATAGAGAGAATGTGGATTAGAACACTGTTTTTAGTGCAGTCTATGCACCTGTTAGGGAAATTCACGCTCTCTATTTGTCCTATCATTATCATTGAAAGTAAAATAAACCCCAAATTTTGGGTTGTCCCCTGAAAAGAAATAGAGGGGACATTTTCCAATGAAGACACTAGTTCTGGTGACTTCTCTTAACCAAGACCGGCCTCTTTTTCAGACACAGTGTTTACAAGTTGAATTTTTATTTTTTTTTGCTAGAAAATTACTTAGAACCCCCAAACATTATACATTTTTTTTCTAACACCCTAGAGAATAAAATGGTGGTCATTGCAATACTATTTGTCACACCGTATTTGCGCAGCGGTCTTACAAGCGCACTTTTTTTGGAAAAAAAAAACACTTTTTTGAATTTAAAAATAAGACAACAGTAAAGTTAGCCCATTTTTTTTTATATTTTGAAAGATAATGTTACGTCGAGTAAATTGATACCCAACATGTCACGCTTTAAAATTGCACCCGCTCGTGGAATGGCGTCAAACTTTTACCCTTAAAAATATTCTTAGGCGACGTTGAAAAAATTGTACAGGTTGAAAATTTTGAGTTAAAGAGGAGGTCTAGGGCTAGAATTATTGATCTCGCTCTGACGATCACGGTGATACCTCACGTGTGTAGTTTGAACACCGTTTTCATTTGCGGGCGCTGCTCACGTATGCATTCGCTTCTGTGCGTGAGCTCGTATTACCTTGTAATAGAAAAAAGCATGACAGGTCCTCTCAAATATGAGATATGGGGTCAAAAAAACCTCATATATCATATTTGGACTTAAATGTATTAGAAAATAAATAAATAAAAATGTTGTCATTTGAAAAAATGACAACAAAAAAATGTGCCTTTAAGACGAATGGGCGGAAGTAACGTTTTGACGTCGCTTCCGCTCTGCAGCAATATGGAGATGGGTGGGGGCCATCTTCCCTTCACTCATCTCCACACACAGAAAAGGGATGGACCTGATCGCCTCCACCGCTGCCGACGGCTCCGGCAAGCGGCGGAGGGCACAGGAGAGCGGCGGAAGGGGGACCCCTCTCCCGCCGCCGATAAAAGTGATCTTGCGCTGCAGAGACCACTTTTATCTTTTACAGGATCGCCCGCTGAAGAAGAGTATACTGGGGTTATGGTAGCTAGCTGCTACCATAACAACGGTATTCCTCTTCAAAGAGATGGCGGAAAACTGTGGCGGGAGGTCTGTAAGTGGTTTATTAGCAGGGATTCCCTTTCACTTCCTGTTTTGGCTATGGGACAGGAAATTAAGATAAATCTTCCCGATTGGATATAGATGACAAAAAAAAACTGATAGGGGTTATAATCCTCCCTTACTCAATCCAAAATGGAAAAAATGTATGCCTATTGTTCTACCATAACCACTTAATGACCGCCCACTGTAAATATACGTCGGCAGAATGGCACCGACAGGCAGAATCACGTAGATCTACGTGACTGCCTTTGTATAGTTGGGGGGTCCGATCGGCCCCCCCTTCTTTACAGTGAGCAGCCGTTTTCCCTTCGGGAGCGATCAGGCATGAGGGGACGGCCGTTCGATTCCGCCCCCCCTTCTCGATCGCTCCCAGTGAATCGAATCCTTCCCCTGCCTGTGTACTGTTTACACAGGCAGGAGGAAGTGATGTCATCTCTCCTGCGGCGCTCACATATACCGAGCGCCGTACAGGAGAAGATGCAGGTTAGTGCACAAAACAGCACACTGACACCAGGACACATAGGCACATAAATCGCCCCCCTGACACCCCCAGACACCCCCAGATCACCCCCCAGATCACCCCCAGCCCCCAGTCACAGTGTCACTGATTGCAGTGACCATTTATTTAGTGATCACTGCAATCAGTGACATTTGTGACTGTAAAAGTGTCACTACATTTGGTTTTAGGTCCAGTGTAGCCCCCTAACCCCCCCTAATTAAGGTTTAACCCCCTGATCACCCCCCAGATAACCCTTTCACCCCCTAGCACCGCGGTCGCTAAGCGATCATTTTTCTGATCGCTGTCTTAGCGTCGGTGATGCAGATCGGTAGACAGTAATTTTTTTTAGGTTTGCCGCAGGTTTTTATAATGTTAGGTACCTCCATATATTACCTAATAAAGGTTTAACACCCTTGATTGCCCTCCAGGTAACCCTCTTACCCCCTATCACCACTGTCACTAAGCGATCATTTTTCTGATCGCTGTCTTAGCTTCGGTGATGCAAATCGGTAGCCAGTAATTTTTTTTAGGTTCGCCGCAGGTTTTTATAGCGTCAGGTACCCCGATATATTACCTAATAAAGGTTTAACCCCCTTGATCGCCCCCCAGGTAACCCTTTCACCCCCCATCACCACTGTCGCTAAGCGATCGTTTTTCTGATCGCTGTCTTAGCGTTGGTGATGCCGATCGTTAGCCAGTAATTTTTTTTAGGTTCGCCGCAGGTTTTTATAGCGTCGGGTACCCCCATATATTACCTAATAAAGGTTTAATCCCTTGATCGCCCCCCAGGTAACGCTTTCACCCCCTATCACCACTGTCGCTAAGCGATCGTTTTTATGATCGTTGTCTTAGTGTCGGTGATGCCGATAGGTAGCCAGTAAAAAATTTTTTAGGTTCGCCGTCAGGTTTTTATATAGCGTCAGGTACCCCCATATATTACCTAATAAAGGTTTTAACCCCCTAATTGCCCCTAGTTAACCCTTTCACCAGTGATCATCATATATGTGTTACGGGTGACGCTGGTTAGTTAGTTTGCTTTTTATAGTGTCAGGGCACCCGCCGTATATAACCCAATAAAGGTTTAACCCCCTGATCGTCCGGCGGGTGATATCAATTAGGTTTTAGCGTCAGAGAGGGTCTGCGTCACACCCCAGGCAGCGTCAGGTTAGTGCCAGTAGCGCTAAACACCCACGCGTGAAGCATACACCCCCCTTAGTGGTATAGAATCTGATCAGATCAATATCTGATCTGATCAGATCTATACTAGCATCCCCAGCAGTTTAGGGTTCCCAAAAACGCAGTGTTAGCGGGATCAGCCCAGATACCTGCTAGCACCTGCGTTTTGCCCCTCCATCCAGCCCAGGCCACCCAAGTGCAGTATCGATCGATCGCTGTCACTTACAAAACACAACACACATAACTGCAGTGTTCGCAGAGACAGGCCTGATCCCTGCGACTCCAGTGCTGTAGGAGGTGATTTCACCACCACAGTTTTAAAAAAAAAAAACATATATGCCAAAGCATAGGGGCAGCAGGTGTGGAGGAGCGATTTTGCTCCTAATGCCGCGTACATACGGTCGAAATTCCGACGGAGGCTTGCCCGTGGAAAAGTCTGACCATGTGTACGCGGCAAAACTTTTGCGGGAAGATGCCCCATGCTTCGGCATATATAAATGGTGCATGTATGCCCATCATTAGAAGTGGGTGGATGAAGGGCGGTATTCTAATGGTGGGCATACCCACCGATCAATCTTTTTTTTTCGTTCAGCCAACAGGATACAATACATGTCCAACAAAGACCAGCAACGTACTGGTATGTTGCTGGACTTTGAATGTTTATACCAGAATGATGCCTGTGGGTTTAGGTATCATCTTGGTATCATTCTTTTCAGCCAGCAGCCGGCTTTCATGTAAAAGCAATCCTAGTGGCTAATTAGCCTCTGGACTGCTTTTACAAGCAGTGGGAGGGAATGTCCCCCCCCGGATATAAAAAGCGCCATTGGGAAATTGGGAAAGCATTTTATCACACCGATATTGGTGTGGTCAGATGCTTTGAGGGTAGAGGAAAGATCTAGGGTCAAATATAGACCCCAGTTTTTTTTAAAAAAGAGTACCTGTCACTACCTATTGCTATCATAGGGGATATTTACATTCCCTGAGATAACAATAAAAATGATAAACAAAACAAAATATGAAAGCAACAGTTTAAAAAAAAAAAAAAAAAAAGCAAAATTAATAATAAAAAAAAATTAAAAAAAAAGCACCCCTGTCCTGCCCTGCTCTTGCCCAATGTCGAATGCAAGCGTCGGTCTGGCGTCATATGTAAACAGAAATTGCACCATGCATGTGAGGTATCACCGCGAAGGTCAGATCGAGGGCAGTAATTTTAGCAGTAGACCTCCTCTGTAAATCTAACGGTGTAACCTGTAAAGGCTTTTAAAGGCTTTTAAAAATGTATGTAGTTTGTCGCCAATGCGCGTTTGTGCGAAATTTTAAAGCTTGTCGTGTTTGGTATCTATGTACTCGGCCTAAGATCATCTTTTTTATTTCATCAAACATTTGGGCAATATAGTGTGTTTTAGTGCAATAAAATTTAAAAAGGTGTATTTTTTCCCCAAAAAATGCGTTTGAAAAATCGCTGCGCAAATACTGTGTAGAAAAAAAAATTGCAACACCCACCATTTTAATCTGTAGGGCCTTTGCTTTAAAAATATATATAATGTTTGGGGGTTCAACATAATTTTCTTGCAAAAAAAAAATGTTTTCATGTAAACAAAAAGTGTCAAAAAGGGCTTTGCCTTCAAGTGGTTAGAAGAGTGGATGTAAGCTTCCTAATGTTGTGTATAAAATGCCAGAACAGTTCAAAACCCCCCCAAATGACCCCATTTTGGAAAGTAGACACCCCAAGCTATATACTGAGAGGCATGTCGAGTCCATGGAAGATTTTATATGTTGACACAAGTTGCGGAAAATAGACAATTATTTTTTTTATTTTTTATTTTTTGCACAAAGTTGTCACTAAATGATATATTGCTCAAACATGTCATGGGCATATGTGGAATTACACCCCAAAATACATTCTGTTGCTTCTCCTGAGTACGGGGATACCACATGTGTGAGACTTTTTGGGAGCCTAGCCGCGTACGGGACCCCAAAAACCAAGCACCGCCTTCAGGCTTTCTAAGGGTGTAAATTTTTGATTTCACTTCTCACTGCCTATCACAGTTTTGGAGGCCATGGAATGCCCAGATGGCACAAACCCCCCCCCAAATGACCCCATTTTGGAAAGTAGACACCCCAAGCTATTTGCTGAGAGGTATGGTGAGTATTTTGCAGATCTCGCTTTTTGTCACAAAGTTTTGAAAATTTAAAAAAAAATAAAAAAAATGTCTTCACTTTCAAAAACAAATGAGATCTGAAAAATACTCACCATGCCTCTCAGCAAATAGCTTGGGGTGTCTACTTTCCAAAATGGGGTCATTTGGGGGGGTTTTGTGCTATTTTGGCATTTTATGGCCTTCGAAACTGTGATAGGTAGTGAGGAGTGAAATCAAAAATTTGCGCCCTTAGAAATCCTGAAGGCGGTGCTTGGTTTTTGGGGGCCCGTACGCGGCTAGGCTCCCAAAAAGTCCCACACATGTGGTATCCCCGTACTCAGGAGCAGCAGCAAAATGTATTTTGGGGTGCAATTCCACATATAACCATGGCATGTGTGAGCAATATATCATTTAGTGACAACTTTTTGTATTTTTTTTTATTATTTTTATTCATTATTCAATCACTTGCGACAAAAAAAAATATTCAATGGACTCAACATGCCTCTCAGCAATTTCCTTGGGGTGTCTACTTTCCAAAATTGGGTAATTTGGGGGGGTTTTGTACTGCCCTGCCATTTTAGCACCTCAAGAAATGAGATAGGCAGTCATAAATTAAAAGCTGTGTAAATTCCAGAAAATGTACCCTAGTTTGTAGACGCTATAACTTTTGCGCAAACCAATAAATATACGCTCATTGACATTTTTTTTACTAAAGACATGTGGCTGAATACATTTTGGCCTAAATGTATGACTACAATTGAGTTTATTCGATTTTTCTTATAACAAAAATTAGAAAATATCATTTTTTTTCAAAATTTTTGGTCTTTTTCCGTTTATATCGCAAAAAATAAAAATCGCAGAGGCAATCAAATACCATTAAAAGAAAGCTCTATTTGTGGGAAGAAAAGGACGCAAATTTAGTTTCGGTACAACATTGCATGTCTGCACAATTTCCAGTTAAAGCAGCGCAGTGCAAAATTCTGAAAACAGCTCTGGTCCTTTAGCTACAAAATGGTCCGGGGCTTAAGTGGTTAATGCACAGGGTCAATCAGTTGTCAGTTACCTTGATATTTTACAGTGCTACAGCAAGAAAAACTGGGGGACTGATCTGAAAACCTCCAGTTATGTCTGAAGCTGAGTATACTTTTTTTTTCAAAACGATTTATTTGAATTTGCAGGTTTACAGTAAATTAGGAGCAATTAGACAAGGTAATCATGTTATATGCAATACATATGCAATACATATTTATGTGAAAAACGATAGATCACAAGTAACTGACCATTATTATTTAACAATGAAATATTATCGAACAGCAGCACGAACTGTGTATATCTAGAGTTGGGTGAGGGTAGGGTATGGCCATCTGTTCTCGATTGAGTTAATGTAATCAACTTGGAGTAGGGGGTGAGGCGGGAAAGGTCGCTGAACTAGGACGGGAGATAGGGGGGCCTAAAAAGGAAGCCACGGGGCTATGCAAGGTATACCAGCTAAGATCAGCCTCCTGTCCACTCACCCCTATACGGGGACTTGCTGTGAGGGACAGAGGACTATAATTGAGTTTTCAGATTTATCAGTGCGGTGCTGGTAAATGTAAAGATACAGGCAAGACTTAGTCTGGGAGGTAATGTAACATGAGCATAGTGGAGGGGGGGGTATGCAGGGGGTCCAGTGGTCTTTCAGGGGCATCTTGGTATTCAAGCAGGCATATGGTCACCAAAGGTTGTT
Source organism: Rana muscosa (assembly GCA_029206835.1). Classification (NCBI taxonomy): domain Eukaryota; kingdom Metazoa; phylum Chordata; class Amphibia; order Anura; family Ranidae; genus Rana; species Rana muscosa. The sequence continues at coordinate 358,323,460 of CM055118.1, read as the reverse complement.
CTGTGTGAAGGGCACATGCTGAGGCTTGTTTAAGCATGTAGATGGAGGGTATTTACAGTGAAGAGAGGGAGAGGGGGTTGGAACGAGCTAAGGGGTGGGTCCCACTGGGGGGGACCACAGGGGTGGGCGGAAGCTTGGCGTGGTGAGGCGAGGGTGATTGTGTGGCACTTTCTCTATAGTGTATCCAACAAGCCCAGGTGTCAGTGAATTTGGTAGGGTTGTCGTGGGCTTGGTATATGAGCTTTTCCATTTCAGCTAATTTGTCTACACGGCAGTTCCATTCTGCTATCGTTGGAGGCGTGGAGTTTCTCCAGTGTACTGGGATACAAAGATTAGCCACATTAATGAGGTGCATGGTCAATGATTTCTTGTAGCTAGATAGGGTCCTGGTGGAGTGGTGGAGCAGATATTGTGCAGGGGTAAAGTCTGGGGTGTATGTGGTAATCTGCGAGATGAGACGGTGCACCTCACACCAAAAAGGTTGTATGGAGGGGCAGTCCCACCAAATGTGAAGCAAAGAGCCATCGCTAGCGTTACACCTCCAACAGGTCGGAGGGAGGCTGGGGTAGAACTTGTGGAGTCTGTTGGGGGTCCTGTACCATTTGGAGAATAATTTATACCTGTTCTCTTGGGTGGAAACGTTTATGGTCCCTTTGTGCATGTGCATGTAGATGTGTTCCCAATCCAATTCGGACAGTTGCAAGGATAGGTCTGATTCACATTGTCGGACCAAGTGATCATCTTTGATCTTGTGAGTGGAGAACAAGGAGGCATAAAGGGTTGATATCAGGTGTCGTTGGGGTTCACCATTATAGCAGATTGTTTCTATAGGTGTGAGATCTCTGGTCCAGGAAGCCGGAGATCTGCTTGAGCGTAAGTAGTGTCGGATTTGCAAGTAATTGAAAAACGGGATGTCACGGTTCGGGAGCAAATCGGTAAGTTCTGTATAGGACAGGATGTTGCCGTCACAGAAAAACTTATGGGCTCTACAAGGTGTGATGCCGGTGCCGTTGGTAGTTACGTGGGGAATCGGGCCCGGGGTGAAGTCGGGATTACAATCTAAAGGGGTCATTGGCCCTGGAGATGATGTGACGTTCAGGTGATTGCATATTTTGGCAAAACAGGAAAGTGTGGCTCCGACGAGAGGATGTTTGGAATTTTTAGTGGATACGGCAGAGCGAGTGATCCAAGGGAGGTGTGTGAGAGGGACATCAGAGATGGCGTTCTCAAGCGTGATCCAATTTTTGTCATGACTGTGGACGTGCCAGTCCACAATTCTCGTCATGTGACATGCCCAGTGATACTTTTGAATGTCAGGGAGGCCAAGACCCCCTGACAATTTGGGGAGCGTTAGCCTATCCCAGCTCAATCTAGGGGATTTGGAAGCCCAAACAAAGGTCCTGCACATACGTTTGTATGCGGTGAAGAATAAGGGAGGGAGTGTAATTGGGATGGCTTGAAGGAGGTAGAGGAGTCTAGGTAGGACGTTCATTTTTAGAACAGCGATTCTGCCTAGCCAGGAGAAGGTCCCGAAATGCCATTTGTGCAGATCTTCTTGAATCGCATAGAGGGCAGGTACGAAATTTTTAGCGTAGAGATCAGACAGTTTTGACGGTATTTTAATCCCCAAATACGTAAGTGCTTCAGTCTCCCAGCCAAAGGGGAAGTTAAGCTTACACTGTGCTACTAGTGTGGGAGGTAGAGAAACGTTCAGAGCCTTGGATTTTGCGAAGTTTATCTGTAGATTGGACAGAAATTTGAACAATGCGAAGTCTGCCAGGAGGTTAGGGATGGAGGTAATGGGGTCTCGTAGAAAAAAAAGTATATCTATATATAGATTGGACAGAAATTTGAACAATGCGAAGTCTGCCAGGAGGTTAGGGATGGAGGTAATGGGGTCTCGTAGAAAAAAAAGTATATCATCCGCATAGGCGGCTATTTTGTACTGTGTGTCCTGGATGTCAACTCCCTTAATATTCTGGTTGTCTCTAAGTTTACGCAACATGGGCTCCATCGTGAGGACAAAAATTATGGGGGAAAGGGGACATCCTTGACGGGTGCCGTTGGTGATGGAGAAGGCGTTCGACAGGCGGCCATTGATCCTGAGTTTTGCAGACGGGTTGGAGTAAAGTGCCATGATCATCTGGATCAATCGAGGGGGGAAACCCATGGTTCGAAGGGCTGCTTCCATATAGTCCCAGGCCACTCTGTCGAACGCCTTCTCTGCGTCAAGAGACAGAAAAAACCCCTGTGTCGGCTTTTTAGATAGCCAGTAATGTATATTAAGGGCCTTGATGGTGTTATCCCTGGCTTCCCTGCCCGGGACAAACCCAACCTGGTCCAAGGAGATAAGTTTATGCAGAAGGGGGAGGATGCGATTGGCTAAAGCTTTGGCATAGAGTTTCAAATCCACGTTGAGGAGGGATATTGGGCGGTAGTTAGATACTATTTCAGGATCTTTGCCTGGCTTGGGGAGAAGTGTGATGTGGGCTTCAAGAAATTCCCTACTGGCAGCTGAGTTAGGTGGTAGGGAGTTGAAGGCTTTGACCAGGTGTGGCAGTAAAAAGTCTGGGAAGGATTTGTAGTAACTGACTGTAAGTCCATCCGGGCCTGGGCTCTTGCCTGTTTTCATCTGTTTTAAGGCCGTGGCAATTTCAGCAACCGAAAGAGGGAGGTCTAGGCCAGCAGAATCGTCCAGCGAGAGGGGGGCAGGGCTATGTTGTGTTAAAAAGTCAGTGAGAGCTGTGCTTCTGTCCAAAGGTAGAGCATTTGCTCGAGTCTTGGGGAGGTTGTATAGATCTGTGAAGTAGTGAACAAATTGGTCAGATATGTCTTCAGGCTTAACCAGGGGGTCCCCGGATGGCGTTCTCAGTTTGTGGATGGTGTGAGCCGCCCGCTTGAATTGTAGGGCCCTGGCTAGGAGCTTGCCTGACTTATTACCAAATTCATAGAATATCTTTTGGGACATGGCAAATTTTCGTTTGAGCGCATAATTGAGCTCTCCAAGAAGCTCCTCTCTAGCCTGTGATAGTTCAGAGAGGGTGGTCTCGGCCAGGGAAGATTTATGTGTCTGTTCAAGCCGTCGTATGTGTGCAGTCAAGTCTGCAAGTCTCACTTTCCTGGCCCGAGATCTTTTAGCAGCTAGAGAGATGAGTTCACCCCGGATTACGCATTTATGAGCGGCCCAAAGTGTTTCAGGGGATACATTCTCCGAGGTATTTTCCGAAAAATAGTTGGAGAGGCTTAGGGAAATAGTCTGAGTATTATCGGAATCGGAGAGGAGGGAATTGTCAAGTCGCCAAATGTTGGATTGTGCGCAGGTCAGTGGGAGGGTGAGAGACATGGAGATCGGGTTGTGATCGGAGAGTACCTTAGGTTCAATCGTGGCTTTGGACAAATAAGTCAGGTCTTGCTGGGTGAGGAAGAGGTAATCTAATCTCGTGTACTTATTGTGCGGGGCAGAAAAGTAAGTGAAATCCTTTGTAGAAGGGTGGAGTGTGCGCCAGGAATCGTGCAGTAGGAGGTTACTGAGTTGCAGTTTAATTGCTCGTAGGGCTCTATATGTCAGGGAAGTTGTGCCATTAGAGACATCCAAGGTAGGTGTGAGTGCGACATTGAAGTCACCGCCAACAAGAAGGGTGCCAGGCTGGAAGTTGGTCAATTTATCACACATAGTTCGGAAGAATGTGACTTGATTGGTGTTTGGGGCATATATATTTGCTATTGTCACCTGTCTGTGGTGTAGGGTCCCTTTAATAAAAAGGAACCTACCTAATGGGTCACTTTGTACGGCCGACATTTGAAAGGGGCAATGTTTGGATATGAGAATGGAGACACCTTTGGATTTGGCCTCGGCGTTAGAAGCATGGAAAACTGTAGGAAAACAGGAGTCGTGCAGTTTGGGGACGCTATCGGTCCTGAAATGCGTTTCTTGTATGAGGGCAATGTGTACTTTAGCCAATTGCAAGGAGTGTAATAGCCGTGACTGTTTTTCTGGTGAATTTAGCCCTCGGATGTTGATTGAATAGAGTTTGAGGGAAAGGGGCTGGGGACTTGGGGTAGTGGCTGAAGGGATGTTAGTTTCCGACATGACGGTGTAAGTAATGAACAAGGAGGGGAGGAGCGGGGGTAGAGGAATTAAAACCTACGGGATATATTGGTGAGATCAACACTTGTGAGGTGTGCTTGTCGAGGTTGCGCGGCCACTGGACTGGAACCGAAGAGGCAGTAGAAAAACTATTCCACTGACCTCAGGAAAATAACTATCGGTGTGGTACAGTGAGGAAACCGTGTGTGTTACAAAATAAGAGAACAGCACCCTGTTCCTCGACTGTGTGGGGGTTGGCAATCACAGGACAGAAAAGATGAACTATCAGCAGTTAGGGGTCTGCTACCACGGGTAATGAAGAGGCATGGGAGGTAAGTATGCGTTATTTCTGAAAGGGTGACTGCTGGGAAGCAAATCAACTTGAAAGAGTGTGTAGGAAGGGAATGCAGCATCATTGTTACCTTAAAACCATAGCTAAACTATACCAGAAAGTAATAAACAGGTAATCCGGCCGTTCGAGTACCTGCGGGTTGCTATCAGTATGCAGCCCACTGCCAAGCCATAGGGAGGTGCTATAAACCCTGTCGTATATAGGTCAAATTGGGTCAAGGCACTGCAATGCATAGAGAAAGGTAAAGGCCGGGGGCTAAGGAGAGAAAGAGTGAGAAGCCTAGCTGTGCATAAGCAATATGAACATTCAACAGAACTGTAGAACAAATGAATACTATCTAACAGCCAGTTCAGCATATACTCACTACCCTTAACCGAGCCTGACGTCAGTAATAGAAGACACGGCAAGCTCAGAACAGACCTGGCTGAGTCAATTAGGATCGAGGGGGGAGGGCACAGTTCCCAGGTCACTCATGCGGGGAGTGATAGTCATGGAAGGAGTGTCCTCTCCTTCCTATTTCGGGCAGCAAGTGTCAGTCTGCAGCTTACGTGCGATCTGGAGGAGCCGGCGATGTCCTGACTGGATTCCAGAGGACGGTGAGGGATCTCCAGGCGAATGTATAGTCAGGAGGATGACAGATACTGAGAGCAGAAGGGACGGGAGAAGCCTGTTGTGTGAAGCGAAGAGGCAGAACGTATGAGTGAGGCCGCATGCATGACGTCAGTCAAGCTCAGGTTCCCAGCCGAATAGTAGTATGGGTAGTGTAGTTCTCTTAGCTGGAAGTGGAAAAGGAAATAGAAAGGCAAGCGGCATGAGTAAACAATCTCTCTGAGGGTCCAGTGCAAGCAGCACATTGTAGTAAAGTCTGCAGATTCCTTCCAGTAGTCAATGTAAATGCCCGAACATGACAACAGGGGCTTTACAGAGAAATTCCGTGGGATTAATAGCGTTGATGGAACTAACACAGAGCAGTCAGCAAACAATCCATTAAAGGGTAAAACAGTCAGCGGGGGAGTTCAAATTCGGTCCAAACGTGGCCATAACAGCTTCAAAACTTTCTAGAATAACTGAAAGGGCTGACATCCACCACCTGAATTCAGTAGTCTCGACGGGTCCTCCTCGCCCTCGGAGAGTTAGAGGGGCTTGTTTCGCGGTGCTGGTGGCGGGAAGACTGATAGCGACCAATGGGGGTGGGAGAACATCTTCTACGGTATCCACTGTCTTGAGCTTCCATGGGTTCGTGTCGAGGCGGGTCCCTCTTCGTTAGGAAGTGGCGGTAATCTGCATACCAGTTTGGGACCTCCACCATTGGTATACCCAGAGTACCACAAAAGTGCGGTAAATCTTCGGGTACTTTTAGAAGAGCTGAGTGCCCTTGTGAGGATGCCGCAAGACAGAATGGGAACTTCCATTTATACGGGATGCTCCTAGCACGGAGGACCTCCAATAAAGGCTTCAGGTCGCGGTGGTTCTGAAGGGTGATCCCTGAGAGATCTTGGTAGATTTGTACCGTGTGACCCTCAAAAAGAATTTGTTGTCTGAGTCTGGCTTGCCTCAGAATCTCCTCCTTGAGGGTGAAGTCGACTAGGTGACAGATAATGTCTCTTGGGGGTTCCGATCCCTTGCCCTTAGGGCGCAAAGCGCAGTGTACTCTGTCCATCTTAACAGCCATCAGAGGCGGGCGACCAATGAGGTCGTTAAAGATGCCGGTAACAGTAGGGGAGAGCTGGTCACCCTCGATCGATTCTGGCACGTTTCGTGTCCGGAGGTTGTGGCGACGGCTGCGGTTCTCGAGGTCCTCTAAGTGGCGGTTCATATCCCTCATCTGTCTGGTGTGGGAATCAATGCTAGAGGTAGCTTTAGTCACACTTGCCTCATGGCGGCTAGTTATCTTTTCTACTGAGAGGACCCTGTCATTCAGTGAGCGGATCTCCAGCCGCAGATCAGCAATCGCCGCTGACAGGGTGTCCTTGATGTCCGTCGCTATGGTCCTGAGATCCTGTATATTGAGTTGGGGTTGAGGTAGGAGTTCTATCCCGGAGGATGTCTGGATAGAACTTGGCGGTGATGTAAAAGGAGGGTCAGTCAAGACAGGCGCAGGAGCTTGAGAGTGCTCGTGGCGGGAAGCCGCCATATTGCCTCGGGGGGTCCGGAACATTTCAGGGATGTTCTGGCTCAGGCCGGTGCTCAGCTCCCTTGGAGAGCGGGATCTGGAGGCCGACGAATTCCGGGATGCAGTCCCCATGTTTTGGGTACGAAATGCAGGAGTGAGTACCTCCGTCAGGGCTCGTTTTGTACCATGGTAGCTGGAGCTTGGAGACTAAGCGTCCATCTTCCTGTCACGTCAGGCCACGCCCCCTGAAGCTGAGTATACACTGTTATTTTATTTTTTTATCTTGTGGATTAAATGAAAAAAAAATGAATGGATTCCCCCTTCCACATAAGCGAGGTGAATGGAGGAATCCAATTCACTGCCACATTGTATTCTGACAGTGGGCCTCTGCACTGTGAGAACACACTGGTCAGCACCTGCAGCTGATTGCCACTGATCACTAAAAGTTTTACAGCTTGGCCGTTCAACAAAAGTCGATCTGTCAATTGACTTTTGTTGAACAGGAAGGGCTACACACACATCAAGATTCAATAACTGCCTGTTGAACTGCCTTTTATTCGATCTGTGTGCACCCACCTTTACTATGGCCTGCTGGGGAAATGGAAGTTAGAGAAGCTACTGTAAACCCACTCACTGACTAATTTGTAGATTAAGTTAGGTTTGAACTGAATTAAGTAGTTAGATAATTTTTACTTAAAAATGTATGTCAATATTCACTTCAAATATTCCAACAAATATAAAACAAATTCATGCCCATTCTGAATATCCAGTGTCAATAAAATAAGTAAACATGACTTTGCTTTTCAAATGATTGAATAATTGAAGTGAATATTAATGCAATTTATAGAGTAAAAATTCTCAGCTCCTTTAACAAATAATCCTAAGGCCAGCCATGCAAATTTCAAATCACTGCTGCTATAGCCACTAGCAATATTCACTGTCTCGGTGGGGGCTGCTTCGCCCGCTGGGAGCAAACAATTGCTTTGTAGGAGGGATTCCCTTGTCAGCACGGTTTATATTGATAGGGGAATCATGCAAAAAAAATTCCTGCAACTTGTGGTTGCAAGAAATGAATTTGCACCCTGTACAGCAGGCCTAAATATCTTTTACACATAATTTGCAATCACAGAGAGTTAGTCAGAGTAGATCTTAGAAAAACATACAGCTGGTAAAATAAGCATTGAACATGTCACCATTCTTATAGGTAAATATTTTTCTAAAGGTGCTATTGATCTGAAATGTTCACCACATGTCTATAACACATGCAATCCATGCATACAAAGAAACCAAAACAAATACGTTCAGAAATGAAGTTATGTGTAAAAAATGGAATGACACAAGGAAAAAGTATTGAACACAAGAAGAAAGGGAAGTGCAAAAAGGCACGGAAAGTCAAGACACCAGATGAAATCTGTCAGTAATTAGAAAGCAATCCTGCCCCTTGTCAGTGCAAATTAATATTAGCTGGTTCAGTCTCAGCTGATGGCCTATAAAAATGTGTCTCATTACCAAGGTATTACACAAGAAAAATCCCATGATGGATATAAACGAAGAGCTCTCTCAAAACCTATTCTTGCAAAACATATTGATGGCGTTGGTTACAGAAGGATTTTTAAACTTCTGAATGCTCCAGCGAGCCCTGTTGGGGCCATATTCCAGGAGAAGAAAGAAGATAATTTCACCATAAACCAGCCAAGACCAGGTGCTCCTTGCAAAATTTCTGACAGAGGAGTGAAAAGAATTATCAGAAGAGTTGTCCAAGTACCAAGGGCCACTTGTGGAGAGCTTCAGAAAGACCTGAAATTAGCAGGTACAATTGTTTAAAAAAAACAATAAGTAATGCATTCAACCACCATGGCCTGTATGCACGCTCACCAAGCAAGATTCCATTGCTGAAGAAAAAGAATGATGAAGCTCTTTTAAAGTTTGCTGCATAACATTTATACAAGCCTGTGAAACACTGAGAGAATATAGTCTGGTCAGATGAGACCAAAACGGAACTCTTTGGATGCCATAATACACACCATGTTTGGAGGTCAAATGGCACTTGCACATCACCCCAAAAACACCCCCATACCAACAGTGAAGTTTGGAGGTGGGAACATCATGGTGTGGGGCTGTTTTTCAGCATACAGTAGGGGAAATTTTCATATTATTGAAGGAAGGATGAATGGAAAAATGTACCAATACATTCTTTATAAAAATCTGCTGCCATCTACCAGGATGATGAAGATGAAATGAGGGTGGACATTTTAGCAAGACAATGATGCCAAACAAAAAGCCAAGGAAACACTCAATTGGTTTCAAAGAAAGAAAATAAAGCTTCCAGAATGGCCCAGTCAGTCACCTGACTTGAATCCAATATAATATCTATGGAAAGAACTAAAGATCAGAGTTCACGTAACCTTCAAGATTTGAAGACTGTTTGTGTGGAAGAATGGGTCAAAATTACACCTGAGCAATGCATGCGACTAGTTTCTCCATACAGGAGGCATCTTGAAGCTGTCATAAAATAAATTTCAGTTAGTGTGTTCAATACTTTTTTCCTGTGTTATTCCATTTTATTACACATAACTTAACATACTATTACTACATTAACTACTGTTACTACATAACATACTATTTCTGAACTTATTTGTTTTCGTTTCTTTGTATTTATAGATTACATGGTTTGTTCCCGACATGTGGTAAAAATGTCATGTCAATAGCACCTTTAGAAATATATTTACCTAGAAAAATGGTGATATGTTCTATACTTTTTACATGCTGTATATATCTAATGACAATACGTAAAATGTAAAAAGCTCTTAATAAAAAAACATAACTTTGTCTATAATTTCTGTTTCACTTTCATTGAGACTAAAGTGTATCTAAACCCTATATTGTATATGTTGCTGCTAACAAGTCTTTCAAATAATTCTTGAAATCATTTTTTCCAGGATTTTTCTTTTCCTTTTTTCCTTTGATATTCTGCCACTTAAAAAATTGGTATGCAAGGGTAAAAAAACCCTACTCACTGTGTCATATCTACAAAAGAGCAGTGCTGTCCCCATATATTGTATATTTGTTATTTGGAATATTGCACACATTCTCCTCTGCTCATATTCATAATATATGCATTATATGAGCAATGTAAAGCACAAATTAAAAAAGAAAACAAAACACATACTTTGCTGGACAGAATATATTATAATAATCCAAACAAAATGAAAAAGAAAACCAGTGACACCTATTCACCAGGTCAGTAAATGAAAATATAACTCCTCAGCAGTGTCACAGAGAGCAAAAAAGTCAGACTTACACCCTACCTCCCCTATTAAAAAACTAAATTCTCCAGAGATACATTTTGAACATTAAATATCAAAACAATAAGCAAACTCAAATGGTGAGCAAAGTTAGCGCGCACAATTAGTGCAAAGTTTGCTTGGAAAAAAAAAGTCTGTAACACATTCAAGCTGAAATAAATTTGGCAAAGTAAACAAAACATGTGAACAAGTAAATTAATTGCACCAAACAATGTATAGATACCTGGAATAGTGTAGTATAGTTAAGATATCTCAGCAGCTCCCTCTTCTCCTGACCAGTAGGGATGAGCTTCGTGTTCGAGTCGAACATACGTTCGACTCGAACATCGGCTGTTCGATCGTTCGACGAAGATCGAACGATTTGGGCCGTTCGCGCCAAATTCGAGTGACGCGAACGGCCCACAATGCACTACGCCATCGCAGTGTCATCCAGGTGCTGTGATTGGCCAAGCATGCACTGTGACCCCGCATGCTTGGCCAATCACAGCGCCGGCAGCGAGGAGAGCAATGATTGGCCACAGGCAGGATGCCTGTGGCCAATTATTACTGATGGGGTTTAGTACACGCCCCACACTATAAAAGGCCGCCAACGCGGCGGCCTTGTGTAGTGTGTTCCGGAGCAGGGAAAGAGAAGCATAGGCAGGGACAGTGTCATTATTTTTCCTTTACTATTCCTGGATTCCTTGTGTTTAGGGACAAATAAGGATAGGTAGGGAGAGTGTCAGTGACAGTGTGCTATTCTGTGCTAATCCTTGTTTGTAGGGACAGAGAGGTACAATGAGGGAAAGTGTCAGTGTGCTATTCTGTTCTAAAACTATTTTGCTAAACCATATTTTCAATCCTTGAGTTTAGGGACAGAGAGGTACAGTGAGGGAAAATGTCAGTGTGATATTCTGTTCTAAAACTATTTTGCTGAACCATATTTTCAATCCTTGAGTTGAGGGACAGAGAGGTACAGTGAGTGAAACTGACAGTGTGCTATTCTGTTCTAAACCAATTTTGCTGTTCCATATTTTCAATCCTTGAGTTGAGGGACAGAGAGGTACAGTGAGTGAAACTGACAGTGTGCTATTCTGTTCTAAACCAATTTTGCTGTTCCATATTTTCAATCCTTGAGTTGAGGGACAGAGAGGTACAGTGAGTGAAACTGACAGTGTGCTATTCTGTTCTAAACCAATTTTGCTGTTCCATATTTTCAATCCTTGAGTTGAGGGACAGAGAGGTACAGTGAGTGAAGCTGACAGTGTGCTATTCTGTTCTAAACCAAATTTGCTGTTCCATATTTTCAATCCTTGAGTTGAGGGACAGAGAGGTACAGTGAGGGAAAGTGTCAGTGTGCTATTCTGTTCTAAAACTATTTTGCTGAACCATATTTTCAATCCTTGAGTTGCGGGACAGAGAGGTACAGTGAGTGAAACTGACAGTGTGCTATTCTGTTCTAAACCAATTTTGCTGTTCCATATTTTCAATCCTTGAGTTGAGGGACAGAGAGGTACAGTGAGTGAAACTGACAGTGTGCTATTCTGTTCTAAACCAAATTTGCTGTTCCATATTTTCAATCCTTGAGTTGAGGGACAGAGAGGTACAGTGAGTGAAACTGACAGTGTGCTATTCTGTTCTAAACCAATTTTGCTGTTCCATTTTTTCAATCATTGAGTTGAGGGACAGAGAGGTACAGTGAGTGAAACTGACAGTGTGCTATTCTGTTCTATACCAATTTTGCTGTTCCATATTTTCAATCCTTGAGTTGAGGGACAGAGAGGTACAGTGAGTGAAACTGACAGTGTGCTATTCTGTTCTAAACCAAATTTAATGTTCCATATTTTCAATCCTTGAGTTGAGGGACAGAGAGGTACAGTGAGGGAAAGTGTCAGTGTGCTATTCTGTTCTAAAACTATTTTGCTGAACCATATTTTCAATCCTTGTTTGTAAGGACAGAGAGGTACAGTGAGGGAAAGTGTCAGTGCGCTATTCTGTTCTAAAACTATTTTGCTGAACCATATTTTCAATCCTTGAGTTTAGGGACAGAGAGGTACAGTGAGGGAAAGTGTCAGTGTGCTATTCTGTTCTAAAACTATTTTGCTGAACCATATTTTCAATCCTTGAGTTGGGGGACAGAGAGGTACAGTGAGTGAAACTGACAGTGTGCTATTCTGTTCTAAACCAATTTTGCTGTTCCATATTTTCAATCCTTGAGTTGAGGGACAGAGAGGTACAGTGAGTGAAACTGACAGTGTGCTATTCTGTTTTAAACCAATTTTGCTGTTCCATATTTTCAATCCTTGAGTTGAGGGACAGCGAGGGAAAAGTGAGTGAAACTGACAGTGTGCTATTCTGTTCTAAACCAATTTTGCTGTTCCATATTTTCAATCCTTGAGTTGAGGGACAGAGAGGTACAGTGAGGGAAAGTGTCAGTGTGCTATTCTGTTCTAAAACTATTTTGCTGAACCATATTTTCAATCCTTGTTTGTAGGGACAGAGAGGTACAGTGAGGGAAAGTGTTAGTGTGCTATTCTGTTCTAAAACTATTTTGCTGAACCATATTTTCAATCCTTGAGTTTAGGGACATAGAGGTACAGTGAGGGAAAGTGTCATTGTGCTATTCTGTTCTAAAACTATTTTGCTGAACCATATTTTCAATCCTTGAGTTTAGGGACAGAGAGGTACAGTGAGGGAAAGTGTCAGTGTGCTATTCTGTTCTAAAACTATTTTGCTGAACCATATTTTCAATCCTTGAGTTGAGGGACAGAGAGGTACAGTGAGTGAAACTGACAGTGTGCTATTCTGTTCTAAACCAATTTTGCTGTTCCATATTTTCAATTCTTGAGTTGAGGGACAGAGAGGTACAGTGAGTGAAACTGACAGTGTGCTATTCTGTTCTAAACCAATTTTGCTGTTCCATATTTTCAATCCTTGAGTTGAGGGACAGAGAGGTACAGTGAGTGAAACTGACAGTGTGCTATTCTGTTCTAAACCAATTTTGCTGTTCCATATTTTCAATCCTTGAGTTGAGGGACAGAGAGGTACAGTGAGTGAAACTGACAGTGTGCTATTCTGTTCTAAACCAATTTTGCTGTTCCATATTTTCAATCCTTGAGTTGAGGGACAGAGAGGTACAGTGAGTGAAAATGACAGTGTGCTATTCTGTTCTAAACCAAATTTGCTGTTCCATATTTTCAATCCTTGAGTTGAGGGACAGAGAGGTACAGTGAGGGAAAGTGTCAGTGTGCTATTCTGTTCTAAAACTATTTTGCTGAACCATATTTTCAATCCTTGGGTTGAGGGAGAGAGAGGTACAGTGAGTGAAACTGACAGTGTGCTATTCTGTTCTAAACCAATTTTGCTGTTCCATTTTTTCAATCCTTGAGTTGAGGGACAGAGAGGTACAGTGAGTGAAACTGACAGTGTGCTATTCTGTTCTAAACCAATTTTGCTGTTCCATATTTTCAATTCTTGAGTTGAGGGACAGAGAGGTACAGTGAGTGAAACTGACAGCGTGCTATTCTGTTCTAAACCAAATTTGCTGTTCCATATTTTCAATCCTTGAGTTGAGGGACAGAGAGGTACAGTGAGGGAAAGTGTCAGTGTGCTATTCTGTTCTAAAACTATTTTGCTGAACCATATTTTCAATCCTTGAGTTGAGGGACAGAGAGGTACAGTGAGTGAAACTGACAGTGTGCTATTCTGTTCTAAACCAATTTTGCTGTTCCATTTTTTCAATCCTTGAGTTGAGGGACAGAGAGGTACAGTGAGTGAAACTGACAGTGTGCTATTCTGTTCTAAACCAATTTTGCTGTTCCATATTTTCAATCCTTGAGTTGAGGGACAGAGAGGTACAGTGAGTGAAACTGACAGTGTGCTATTCTGTTCTAAACCAAATTTGCTGTTCCATATTTTCAATCCTTGAGTTGAGGGACAGAGAGGTACAGTGAGGGAAAGTGTCAGTGTGCTATTCTGTTCTAAAACTATTTTGCTGAACCATATTTTCAATCCTTGAGTTGAGGGACAGAGAGGTACAGTGAGTGAAACTGACAGTGTGCTATTCTGTTCTAAACCAATTTTGCTGTTCCATATTTTCAATCCTTGAGTTGAGGGACAGAGAGGTACAGTGAGTGAAACTGACAGTGTGCTATTCTGTTCTAAACCAATTTTGCTGTTCCATATTTTCAATCCTTGAGTTGAGGGACAGAGAGGTACAGTGAGTGAAACTGACAGTGTGCTATTCTGTTCTAAACCAATTTTGCTGTTCCATATTTTCAATCCTTGAGTTGAGGGACAGAGAGGTACAGTGAGTGAAACTGACAGTGTGCTATTCTGTTCTAAACCAATTTTGCTGTTCCATATTTTCAATCCTTGAGTTGAGGGACAGAGAGGTACAGTGAGTGAAACTGACAGTGTGCTATTCTGTTCTAAACCAATTTTGCTGTTCCATATTTTCAATCCTTGAGTTGAGGGACAGAGAGGTACAGTGAGTGAAAATGACAGTGTGCTATTCTGTTCTAAACCAAATTTGCTGTTCCATATTTTCAATCCTTGAGTTGAGGGACAGAGAGGTACAGTGAGGGAAAGTGTCAGTGTGCTATTCTGTTCTAAAACTATTTTGCTGAACCATATTTTCAATCCTTGGGTTGAGGGACAGAGAGGTACAGTGAGTGAAACTGACAGTGTGCTATTCTGTTCTAAACCAATTTTGCTGTTCCATTTTTTCAATCCTTGAGTTGAGGGACAGAGAGGTACAGTGAGTGAAACTGACAGTGTGCTATTCTGTTCTAAACCAATTTTGCTGTTCCATATTTTCAATTCTTGAGTTGAGGGACAGAGAGGTACAGTGAGTGAAACTGACAGCATGCTATTCTGTTCTAAACCAAATTTGCTGTTCCATATTTTCAATCCTTGAGTTGAGGGACAGAGAGGTACAGTGAGGGAAAGTGTCAGTGTGCTATTCTGTTCTAAAACTATTTTGCTGAACCATATTTTCAATCCTTGAGTTGAGGGACAGAGAGGTACAGTGAGTGAAACTGACAGTGTGCTATTCTGTTCTAAACCAATTTTGCTGTTCCATATTTTCAATCCTTGAGTTGAGGGACAGAGAGGTACAGTGAGTGAAACTGACAGTGTGCTATTCTGTTCTAAACCAAATTTGCTGTTCCATATTTTCAATCCTTGAGTTGAGGGACAGAGAGGTACAGTGAGGGAAAGTGTCAGTGTGCTATTCTGTTCTAAAACTATTTTGCTGAACCATATTTTCAATCCTTGAGTTGAGGGACAGAGAGGTACAGTGAGTGAAACTGACAGTGTGCTATTCTGTTCTAAACCAATTTTGCTGTTCCATATTTTCAATCCTTGAGTTGAGGGACAGAGAGGTACAGTGAGTGAAACTGACAGTGTGCTATTCTGTTCTAAACCAATTTTGCTGTTCCATATTTTCAATCCTTGAGTTGAGGGACAGAGAGGTACAGTGAGTGAAACTGACAGTGTGCTATTCTGTTCTAAACCAATTTTGCTGTTCCATATTTTCAATCCTTGAGTTGAGGGACAGAGAGGTACAGTGAGTGAAACTGACAGTGTGCTATTCTGTTCTAAACCAATTTTGCTGTTCCATATTTTCAATCCTTGAGTTGAGGGACAGAGAGGTACAGTGAGTGAAACTGACAGTGTGCTATTCTGTTCTAAACCAAATTTGCTGTTCCATATTTTCAATCCTTGAGTTGAGGGACAGAGAGGTACAGTGAGGGAAAGTGTCAGTGTGCTATTCTGTTCTAAAACTATTTTGCTGAACCATATTTTCAATCCTTGAGTTGAGGGACAGAGAGGTACAGTGAGTGAAACTGACAGTGTGCTATTCTGTTCTAAACCAATTTTGCTGTTCCATATTTTCAATCCTTGAGTTGAGGGACAGAGAGGTACAGTGAGTGAAACTGACAGTGTGCTATTCTGTTCTAAACCAAATTTGCTGTTCCATATTTTCAATCCTTGAGTTGAGGGACAGAGAGGTACAGTGAGGGAAAGTGTCAGTGTGCTATTCTGTTCTAAAACTATTTTGCTGAACCATATTTTCAATCCTTGAGTTGCGGGACAGAGAGGTACAGTGAGTGAAACTGACAGTGTGCTATTCTGTTCTAAACCAATTTTGCTGTTCCATATTTTCAATCCTTGAGTTGAGGGACAGAGAGGTACAGTGAGTGAAACTGACAGTGTGCTATTCTGTTCTAAACCAAATTTGCTGTTCCATATTTTCAATCCTTGAGTTGAGGGACAGAGAGGTACAGTGAGGGAAAGTGCCAGTGTGCTATTCTGTTCTAAAACTATTTTGCTGAACCATATTTTCAATCCTTGAGTTGAGGGACAGAGAGGTACAGTGAGTGAAACTGACAGTGTGCTATTCTGTTCTAAACCAATTTTGCTGTTCCATTTTTTCAATCATTGAGTTGAGGGACAGAGAGGTACAGTGAGTGAAACTGACAGTGTGCTATTCTGTTCTATACCAATTTTGCTGTTCCATATTTTCAATCCTTGAGTTGAGGGACAGAGAGGTACAGTGAGTGAAACTGACAGTGTGCTATTCTGTTCTAAACCAAATTTAATGTTCCATATTTTCAATCCTTGAGTTGAGGGACAGAGAGGTACAGTGAGGGAAAGTGTCAGTGTGCTATTCTGTTCTAAAACTATTTTGCTGAACCATATTTTCAATCCTTGTTTGTAGGGACAGAGAGGTACAGTGAGGGAAAGTGTCAGTGTGCTATTCTGTTCTAAAACTATTTTGCTGAACCATATTTTCAATCCTTGAGTTTAGGGACAGAGAGGTACAGTGAGGGAAAGTGTCAGTGTGCTATTCTGTTCTAAAACTATTTTGCTGAACCATATTTTCAATCCTTGAGTTGGGGGACAGAGAGGTACAGTGAGTGAAACTGACAGTGTGCTATTCTGTTCTAAACCAATTTTGCTGTTCCATATTTTCAATCCTTGACTTGAGGGACAGAGAGGTACAGTGAGTGAAACTGACAGTGTGGTATTCTGTTCTAAACCAATTTTGCTGTTCCATATTTTCAATCCTTGAGTTGAGGGACAGAGAGGTACAGTGAGTGAAACTGACAGTGTGCTATTCTGTTCTAAACCAATTTTGCGGTTCCATATTTTCAATCCTTGAGTTGAGGGACAGAGAGGTACAGTGAGGGAAAGTGTCAGTGTGCTATTCTGTTCTAAAACTATTTTGCTGAACCATATTTTCAATCCTTGTTTGTAGGGACAGAGAGGTACAGTGAGGGAAAGTGTCAGTGTGCTATTCTGTTCTAAAACTATTTTGCTGAACCATATTTTCAATCCTTGAGTTTAGGGACAGAGAGGTACAGTGAGGGAAAGTGTCAGTGTGCTATTCTGTTCTAAAACTATTTTGCTGAACCATATTTTCAATCCTTGAGTTGAGGGACAGAGAGGTACAGTGAGTGAAACTGACAGTGTGCTATTCTGTTCTAAACCAATTTTGCTGTTCCATATTTTCAATCCTTGAGTTGAGGGACAGAGAGGTACAGTGAGTGAAACTGACAGTGTGCTATTCTGTTCTAAACCAATTTTGCTGTTCCATATTTTCAATCCTTGAGTTGAGGGACAGAGAGGTACAGTGAGTGAAACTGACAGTGTGCTATTCTGTTCTAAACCAAATTTGCTGTTCCATATTTTCAATCCTTGAGTTGAGGGACAGAGAGGTACAGTGAGGGAAAGTGTCAGTGTGCTATTCTGTTCTAAAACTATTTTGCTGAACCATATTTTCAATCCTTGAGTTGAGGGACAGAGAGGTACAGTGAGTGAAACTGACAGTGTGCTATTCTGTTCTAAACCAATTTTGCTGTTCCATATTTTCAATCCTTGAGTTGAGAGACAGAGAGGTACAGTGAGTGAAACTGACAGTGTGCTATTCTGTTCTAAACCAAATTTGCTGTTCCATATTTTCAATCCTTGAGTTGAGGGAAAGAGAGGTACAGTGAGAGAAAGTGTCAGTGTGCTATTCTGTTCTAAAACTATTTTGCTGAACCATATTTTCAATCCTTGAGTTGAGGGACAGAGAGGTACAGTGAGTGAAACTGACAGTGTGCTATTCTGTTCTAAACCAATTTTGCTGTTCCATATTTTCAATCCTTGAGTTGAGGGACAGAGAGGTACAGTGAGTGAAACTGACAGTGTGCTATTCTGTTCTAAACCAAATTTTCTGTTCCATATTTTCAATCCTTGAGTTGAGGGACAGAGAGGTACAGTGAGGGAAAGTGTCAGTGTGCTATTCTGTTCTAAAACTATTTTGCTGAACCATATTTTCAATCCTTGGGTTGAGGGACAGAGAGGTACAGTGAGTGAAACTGACAGTGTGCTATTCTGTTCTAAACCAATTTTGCTGTTCCATTTTTTCAATCCTTGAGTTGAGGGACAGAGAGGTACAGTGAGTGAAACTGACAGTGTGCTATTCTGTTCTAAACCAATTTTGCTGTTCCATATTTTCAATTCTTGAGTTGAGGGACAGAGAGGTACAGTGAGTGAAACTGACAGCGTGCTATTCTGTTCTAAACCAAATTTGCTGTTCCATATTTTCAATCCTTGAGTTGAGGGACAGAGAGGTACAGTGAGGGAAAGTGTCAGTGTGCTATTCTGTTCTAAAACTATTTTGCTGAACCATATTTTCAATCCTTGAGTTGAGGGACAGAGAGGTACAGTGAGTGAAACTGACAGTGTGCTATTCTGTTCTAAACCAATTTTGCTGTTCCATTTTTTCAATCCTTGAGTTGAGGGACAGAGAGGTACAGTGAGTGAAACTGACCGTGTGCTATTCTGTTCTAAACCAATTTTGCTGTTCCATATTTTCAATCCTTGAGTTGAGGGACAGAGAGGTACAGTGAGTGAAACTGACAGTGTGCTATTCTGTTCTAAACCAAATTTGCTGTTCCATATTTTCAATCCTTGAGTTGAGGGACAGAGAGGTACAGTGAGGGAAAGTGTCAGTGTGCTATTCTGTTCTAAAACTATTTTGCTGAACCATATTTCCAATCCTTGAGTTGAGGGACAGAGAGGAACAGTGAGTGAAACTGACAGTGTGCTATTCTGTTCTAAACCAATTTTGCTGTTCCATATTTTCAATCCTTGAGTTGAGGGACAGAGAGGTACAGTGAGTGAAACTGACAGTGTGCTATTCTGTTCTAAACCAAATTTGCTGTTCCATATTTTCAATCCTTGAGTTGAGGGACAGAGAGGTACAGTGAGGGAAAGTGTCAGTGTGCTATTCTGTTCTAAAACTATTTTGCTGAACCATATTTTCAATCCTTGAGTTGAGGGACAGAGAGATACAGTGAGTGAAACTGACAGTGTGCTATTCTGTTCTAAACCAATTTTGCTGTTCCATTTTTTCAATCCTTGAGTTGAGGGACAGAGAGGTACAGTGAGTGAAACTGACAGTGCGCTATTCTGTTCTAAACCAATTTTGCTGTTCCATATTTTCAATCCTTGAGTTGAGGGACAGAGAGGTACAGTGAGTGAAACTGACAGTGTGCTATTCTGTTCTAAACCAAATTTGCTGTTCCATATTTTCAATCCTTGAGTTGAGGGACAGAGAGGTACAGCGAGGGAAAGTGTCAGTGTGCTATTCTGTTCTAAAACTATTTTGCTGAACCATATTTTCAATCCTTGAGTTGAGGGACAGAGAGGTACAGTGAGTGAAACTCACAGTGTGCTATTCTGTTCTAAACCAATTTTGCTGTTCCATTTTTTCAATCCTTGAGTTGAGGGACAGAGAGGTACAGTGAGTGAAACTGACAGTGTGCTATTCTGTTCTAAACCAATTTTGCTGTTCCATATTTTCAATCCTTGAGTTGAGGGACATAGAGGTACAGTGAGTGAAACTGACAGTGTGCTATTCTGTTCTAAACCAAATTTGCTGTTCCATATTTTCAATCCTTGAGTTGAGGGACAGAGAGGTACAGTGAGTGAAACTGACAGTGTGCTATTCTGTTCTAAACCAATTTTGCTGTTCCATATTTTCAATTCTTGAGTTTAGGGACAGAGAAGGACACTCGTAGAAATTATCAGTGTGCTATTCTGTGCTAAATCTTGTTTGTAGGGAGGGACAGAGTAGGACAGTGAGGGAAAGTGTCAGTGTGCTATTCTGTTCTAAAACTTTTTTGCTGAACCATATTTTCAATCCTTGTGTTTAGGGACAGAGAAGGATAGGCAGGGGACAGTGTCAGTGTCATTGTTGCTAAGCCTCCTGCACAATATACACCTGAAGGTAGCCCTTATTGCTGTTTTTCCCATCTCCCTGCAGGCCATCCATTAAAATGTCTGGAAGGCAACCAAGGACAGGCAGACAGTCAGGAGGTAAAAAAAGAGGGCAAGCAGGCTCTGTGTCTGGGGGCAACAGTGCTGGTCGTGTACGCGGTGCATTGTCATCAGCACATGGCCATGGAACATGCTTGTCCTTGTTTTCGGCAGCTGGACATGTTGAGCCACATCATGCCGAAGACTTGGTAGAGTGGATGACCAAGCCCACCTCATCCTCCTCATCCTCTCTCACCCAGGCTCAGGGTACTGGCAAAGCAGCTGCCAAAGCGTCCTCTTCTCTGGTATCATTATCTTCATTAGTCAATCCTTCCCTAGACCCACCATGCCCTCCTCCTGAGGAGTCCCCCGAACTGTTTGAGCACAGTGTTGGGTACATGCTCCGGGAGGATGCCCAGCGTTTGGAAGGATCTGATGATGATACCCAGCTAGAGGAAGGCAGCAGCGTGAGAGCAGAGAGAGGGGATGCTCAAGAAGGACACCAATCTGGCAGTCATGCTCCAGCAGCTGCAGCATACTGCCAGATTGGCTCCAGTGATGAGGAGGGAGGGGATGATGAGGTCGCTGACTCCACGTGGGTGCCTAATAGGAGAAAGGAGGAGGAGGAGGAGGATGAGGAGGAGGCACATCTCCAACGAGGCAGGATGCCCTTGAGTGGCCAGCGTATGGGCAGCACACCAACGGAATCACACCGCAGAGCTCCGCCTGTGCAGGGCGCTGCCTCTGCCCGTCATTCAAAAAGTTCTTTGGTGTGGGCCTTTTTTGAGGCGAGTGCATCAGATCGCACAGCTGCTGTTTGCAACATATGTCTCAAGCGTATATCGCGTGGCCAAAACATCAGCCGCTTGGGCACCACATGCTTGATCAGACATATGTTGACCTGCCATGCAGCTCGTTGGCAAGCCTACCTTAAAGACCCACACCAAAGAACAAAGCTGACCTCTTCTTGCACCGCATCAGCTGGGATCTCCAACCCCAGTATACCTTCAGTCCTCTCTGAAACCTGCTCTGAGAGGAATGAAGGTGTAGAATTAGGTGTGTCACAGCCAAGTACTTGCGGACACTCTGCTAGCAGTACACCGACGTCCGATTCTAGCAGGCAAATTTCCCTGCCCCAGCTGCTGGACCGTCAAAAGAAGTTCACTCCCAGCCATCCACATGCCCAGCGGTTGAATGCTAGCTTGGCTAAATTGCTAGCGCTTCAACTGCTGCCTTTTCAGTTGGTAGACTCGGCCCCCTTCCGTGAGTTTGTGCAATGTGCGGTTCCTCAGTGGCAGGTTCCCAAACGCCACTTTTTCGCACGGAAGGCTATTCCGGCTCTCTACAGGCATGTGGAAGGCAATGTCTTGGCCTTGCTGGACAGGGCGGTCAGCGGTAAGGTGCATATTACCGCTGACTCATGGTCCAGCAGGCATGGACAGGGACGTTACCTTTCTTTCACGGCCCATTGGGTCACTCTTTTGGCAGCTGGGAAGGATGCAGGACAAGGTGCAGTAGTGTTGGAGGTTGTTCCACCGCCACACCTCCAAAATGCTACTACTGGTTGTGACACACCTCTCTCCTCCACCCCCTCCTCTTCTTCTTCCTCCATGGCCTCTTCCTGTGGTTTGTCCTCGGAACCAGCGGTGCTCCGTAGGCGTTCAAGGGGCTACGCAAGTACGCAGGCAAAAAGATGCCATGCCGTGCTTGCGCTAGTGTGTTTGGGGGACAGGAGCCACACTGGGGCAGAGGTCCTGTCTGCTCTGCAGGGGCAGGCCGAGAGGTGGTTGACGCCACGCCAGCTTAAGCCAGGAATGGTGGTTTGCGACAATGGCACCAACCTCCTCTCCGCCCTCCGACAGGGACAACTGACCCATGTGCCCTGTATGGCTCACGTCCTTAACCTGGTGGTGCAGCGGTTCTTGGGCAGGTACCCGGGCTTACAGGATGTCCTGAGGCAGGCCAGGAAAGTCTGTGTGCATTTCCGCAGATCTTATAATGCCAGTGCTTGCCTGGCTGAGCTTCAAAAGGAGTTGAACCTGCCCAAGAACCGCCTTATATGTGACATGCCCACCAGGTGGAACTCAACGTTGGCCATGCTGCAGCGGCTGCACACGCAGCAGAGGGCCATCAATGAGTATCTGTGCGACTACGGCACCAGGACAGGGTCAGGGGAGCTCGGGTTTTTTTCACCACGCCAGTGGGGCATGATCAGGGATGCATGCACTGTCCTGGCACCATTTGAGGAGGCCACGAGGATGGTGAGCAGTGACAGTGCATGCATCAGTGACACTGTACCTCTTGTCCACCTGTTGGAGCACACGCTGCGTGGAATAATGGACAGGGCACTTGAGGCAGAACAGAGGCAGGAAGAGGAGGACTTCCTTGCCTCTCAAGGCCCCCTTTACCCAGACAGTGTTCCTTCTGTCCCACCCATCACACAGGAAGAGGAGGAGGAGGAGGAGGAGGAGGAGGATTGTGTCAGCATGGAGGTGGAGGCTGGCACTCAGCATCATCAGCAGCAGTCTTTTAGGGATGATTTACAGTCCCAAGAAACCAGTGGACTTGTACGTGGCTGGGAGGAGGTGGCTGCGGATCATGTCGTCCTTAGTGACCCAGAGGACTCCGGACTGAATGCCTCAGCTAACCTACGCTGCATGGCCTCCCTGATCCTGCAAAGTCTGCGGAAGGATCCTCGTATTCTTCGGATCAAGGAGAGGGACCATTACTGGCTGGCCACTCTCCTTGATCCACGGTACAAGGGTAAGGTTGCGGACCTTAACGTACCGTCGCAGAGGGAGCAGAGGATGAGACAACTCCGGGAGGCCTTGCAGAAAGGTCTGTGCAACGCGTTCCCAGAGACTGTGAGGTTACAAACTCCTGGTCCTGGACAACGAGTTGCTGAGGCTTCGGGCAGTCAAAGAAGGAGCGGTGGGGAAGGTGGCCGTCTGACCGATGCGTTCAGACAATTCTTTAGTCCGCAGCCCCAAAGTATGATCGGTTCCAGCAACCATCGCCAGCGTCTGATATACATGGTCCTGGAATACCTAGGGGCAAGGTCAGACTTGGACACCTTCCCCACCGAAAATACTCTGGCTTACTGGGTCTTGAGGATGGATCACTGGCCAGAGCTTGCACAGTATGCAATTGAGCTACTGGCCTGTCCTGCATCCAGCGTTCTTTCAGAACACACATTCAGTGCTGCTGGAGGATTTGTCACGGATCACAGGGTGTGCCTGTCCACCGACTCAGTTGATCGACTGACTTTCATCAAGATGAACCAGTCTTGGATCACCACCAGCTACCACACACCAGATGCTGATATAACAGACTAATTGATTTTAAAATGTCACATCCCTTCAAGACTGATGCTGATGCTGAGTGCCTGTGCTGTTATGTTGACTGGCTATCCTCCTCCTCCTCCTCAATGATACGATTAACGATGATAGCTTGGAAGATCATTTTGGTTTATGGGTGACACCACCAGTGGCTAAGGCCCAATTTTTCAGCCCCTGTTTAACAGGGGCGTGTTTAATAAAATTTTTGATGCAATACTTTGCAACAGGCCTCATTGCTGTGCTCCAAGTACAGTATCTGTGAGGGGTTGCAGTGTTGTGCCACCAGTGCCTAAAGCCCAATTTTTCAGCCCCTGTTCAACAGGGGCATGCAATTATAATTATTGATCTAATAATTCACAGCAGGGCCCATTGCTGCGCCCACCAAGAGTAACTGTCAGGCCTTACAGTGTTGTGGCACCAGCACCACCATCACCACCACCACCACCACCAAAGGCCCAATTTTTCAGCCCCTGTTCAACAGGGGCATGCAATTATAATTATTGATCTAATAATTCACAGCAGGGACCATTGCTGCGCCCACCAAGAGTAACTGTCAGGCCTTACAGTGTTGTGGCACCAGCACCACCATCAAAGGCCCAATTTTTACTACCACTGATCAACAATTATATGTTATTACAATTCCTGATATTATACTTGACAGCAGGGCGTTCCAGCACCCACCAAGAATAACTGTGAGTGCTTTCAGTGTTGTGCCAACACCAACACCTAAGGGGCCAATTTCTGCAGAGTATATACGGAAGGTCCCTACTTTCAAACATCCAACTTACAAACTACTACTACTTGCAAACGGAATAAGACAACAGGAAGTGAGAGGAAATCTACCCCTTGGAAGGAAAATTCTCTCCTTTAAGAATTAATATGGGAGAAAGGTGTCTCCTCTCTACTGATGCTTTATCACCAATCCTTGTTTCAATAAAAACACCACATTTCAAAAACAGTTGTCATTGGGACGCAAAGTGAGGTGAAATGTTCTGAACAGGGGCACAGACAGCAAAAAAAAATGTGACAGGGGTGATAACCGTTCCCTATGTTTTACAAAAAGCTAAAAAAAGGAATTTGCCATGGAGCTCCACTTAAACAATGCAGCTGTTCAAAATTATAAACAGATTCTACATAAGAACAAACCTACAGTCCCTGTCTTGTATGCACCGCCTGTATATGGCTGTTCAGAGTATATAGGTCCTTTTTTATTTTGTGTGCGGGGTTCCCCTTAATATCCATACAAGACCCAAAGGGGCTGGTAATGGGCTGGGGTAGGGGGGGGGGTTGATGGGGTAGCTATGCCATTTTTCCTAAAGATTTTCATCCATATTACCGGGACCAGACATTGCATTAAAGCCGCAAGCAGTTTTAAATGACTTTTTTCCCTTTAGAAATGTTATTTTGTGCAGGGACAGTTCTAAACACGGGAAACACGTGGCACTTCACAGGCATACTTTAGACACCCCCCAGGTACAATATTTAAAGGAATATTTGACTTTTTTTTTCACTTTATGCATCATTAAAATGACTGCTCCCGGAAAACGTCCGTTTTTAAAACTTCTTTTTGCATTGATACATGTCCCCTGGTGCAGAAGCCGGGTTCCCAAACTCTGTTTCGGACAATAACATGGATAATAGTCGTTATAATTAGCACTTTAGAATCCAAACGTTCGCATCCATTGTATTTAATAGGGTTCTAATGTTCGTGCGAACTTTCGGTCCGTTCGCGGGTTCTGGTGCAAACCGAACCCGGGGGTGTTCGGCTCATCACTACTGACCAGTCTGTAATACTGGTAACTCACTGAGATCTACCTCCTAAATACAGTTTATCACCACTCACCAACAGGAAGTGATATTAGGTTGCTAATAGGTCTAATTTACCTAACAAAAATATACGCTTCTTACTTCTTATTGAACAGTGCAACTATCCTTTGTTTTCATTGATAATCCCAGTCATTAGCATTTTAATACTGGGAGGGGATATACAGTATCAGGAAGGATCTTTAAACTTAACAGTTTGATAATTGGCTCAACATACCAACAAATAAAACAATGATTTTATTATTAATAGAATTGCCTAGAACTGATACTCTGAGGTCTTTTCCAAAGATAGCTCATTGTTCTATCTGAATACTGTTACATGCAATTTGTATGGCTTCTTAAATAACCATTCACATTTAGAACCCATCCTGTACCCAATTTATTTTCCCTATGTAAAATGTGGAGAAAGAATAAATTTAATATGGTAACATATGGAGAAAAATCTTTGTTAAACACACAGAGCTTACTATTGCAAACCTTATGAAGATTCACTTGCATGTCTATTTTGCTGACCCTCTGGCTTAAAGTGGAGTTCCGGCTAAAAAAATTAATATTAAAAGTCAGCAGCTACAAATACTGCAGCTGCTGTCTTTTATTAATCAGACACTTACCTGTCCCAGGGTCCAGCGATGCAGGGGGAATGAAGCCCTGCTTGTCTCCCCCTCCTCTCCGCGGTGCCGGCATTGTCACTGTGGGTGCCCGGCTGTGAGCCGCGCTGCACACTGTGAATGGAGGAGCAATCACCTGGGACATGTGACGTGTCCCAGATGATTGCAGAGAGGGAGGGGGAGAGGTGAGCTTACTTCTGCCACCGCGGCGGCCCGGGAGGAAGTGGGAGCTGGAACCCTCTAAAAAAGTTGGTTTCCATCCCCCCAAAATAATTACATGCCAAATGTGGCATGT
This sequence comes from Rana muscosa, assembly GCA_029206835.1. NCBI lineage: Eukaryota > Metazoa > Chordata > Amphibia > Anura > Ranidae > Rana > Rana muscosa. Next base: position 358,297,245 of record CM055118.1, on the reverse strand, counting down.
CAGGGGGTCACCTTCCTTTAAAGTGGAAGTTCCATTTTTGGGTGGAACTCCACTTTAAGTCACTTACCTAGAATATATAACCTATCATAAAAGTCAGAATTCCTAATCTGTATACATTTTCTAGGCTATGGCATGCAGAATTGAAGCCAGAGGGTCACAATGAAAATCAGATTACAGGTATTTGCAGCAGTGAAGATTCAGTAATGGCAACCTTCATGTTTCTCACAAAATAGAATTCCTCTAGGAAACAGTTATGTCCATAATAAATACTGACTGTTACCACACAGGAAAGAAAATCTCTGTGAAATGGGCCAATACATACAAATACTAAATATCTCAATTAGAGCAGACCCACCAGTCACAAACTACATGTATATTACTATCTTTAAATACATTCTATAAACATCTTCAAGCAAAAAAAAAAAAAAAAAAAACATAATGGATGCTCTTGATACCACACTAAGATGCAATTTCTGATAAAACTTATGAAAATATTATATTCATTAGTAGCATGGCTGTCTGTGTTCAGATTACAGTAAAGTACAATATTTGATTCAAGAATGGTTGAAACAACAACTGTGATATTGATGGGAAAATTTCCCAGGATATTCCCTAATGTCCTGGGCCTCCACAGCAGCAAATTTAGAGCTTGATGGCTTGGCCTTAGGTAAAACGGCACATGCAGAGTTAAAACAATTAAATAAATGAATAGTGTACCGTATATAAAATTATAACTACACAAATAAATGGATACATAAAACTATTGACACATTTTACAATTTTAACTTTTTTTAAATTGTCATCAACTTCAAGAACCTTCTGCCTCTGATCTGAGTTATGTCTCTTTGTTTGAGAAGACCCCCTCTGAGGGACTCCTGCCTCCATACCAGGTCCATGCTACAAGACCAAAATGGCCGATTACATTTCACCATGTGAAAATGCATTAAAATGTATCACTATAGGGGGCGTGGCTAGCTGGCGTGAGAGACGGCTGCTGTATAGCTGAGCTCCTGCTCCAGGATACCGCAAACGAAGTGACCCAGCGACGGTGGTGATTTCTAAAAACAAGCCATGACTTCCCAAGACGACGCTACACCTGGCGCTGTTCGAAAGAGGGGTTCATACCGCCAGAATCTGCTGACATTAACGGATTACTTCCCCTCCACTAGCGGCCGCGTGACCCAAGATGGCGCCGGCGGCGGAGCACACATGCAGAAAATAGGGGAAAGTGAAGTTTCCTCAGACTCCAGCAGCACATCTTTGGTACGTACAGCTATCGAACATACTGCTAAGGGGGGAACCGCCATCTCCCCACCTGATAGCCCTACCACCCGCAGCCCTACTAAATTTAAAAAAGCGAAGGGAGACAGACAGGAGGAAGAATCTGACATGGAGGACAGTGCACAGGAGGCTGCAAATCAGACCCCACTTGAGCACTTTCCCTCTTCATCCCAGCCTGTGACCATATCTAATATGAGAGATATGCTCATTTCCTTAAGAGATTATGTACATTCAGACATGCTGACAATGTTGAATCCTATCAAGGCTGATGTGCAAGAATTACAGCATAGAGTGGCCTACACAGATCACAAAATGGAGGATGCTTTTGCAGCACACAATAATCTAGTGGATGCATATAAGGAACAGCAAACTGAGATGCAGAGAATGGCAGCGAAATTATCAGATTTAGAAGACCGTTCCCGCAGAAATAACATTAAATTTCGCGGAATCCCTGAATCTATTCCCAATGTTGATCTGAGTAGATTTGTACGCCAAATGTTACACACCTTACTGCCCAAAGCAACTGACGTTGAGCTAACAATTGACAGAGCGCATAGACTTCCTAAGCCAGGTTTCCTCCCGGATAATGTACCGAGAGATGTTCTGGCACGTATACACTACTACCATATAAAAGAGGATGCTATGCGAGCTATGAGAAACAACCCACAAATGACTGGACAGTATGCGAACATAGCTTTATTCTCGGATCTCTCACAAGCCACTATACAACACAGAAGGAAACTCCTTACGATCACCAAAGCTCTGCGTAATCATAGCATTGTTTACAGATGGGGGACCCCATCAAAACTCATGGTAACCTATCAAGGTAAGCCGTTCAACATTCACTCACTGGAATCAGGCCTCCGTCTCCTCAGAGAATGGGACATCCTTTCTACTGAAGAACCAGCCCCTAGACGACGTGATCCTCCTAAAGTTCGGACGGACTGGTCGACATAATAACCACGGACCACCAAAAGAGAACCACCTCTTACCCTTCTACCGCTGCGGTTGAATGGAGCACCTTTAAATGCCTAGATTTGATTTTCCTGTTGCCATGTTGGCGTGGAATAGGCGCCCTCAGATGACAAGCAGACTAGTCTGCCTCTGGATGCTGGGGCGGGCTCCAGACTCTTTTTTACTATTTGGTTATTTTTTGTTGTTTTTTTCTCTGTTCTTTTCTCTCCTTTTTCTTTTTCCCAACAGAGCAATCCACATCTTTTCAATCCAGGATTTTTTTTGCTTATCCTACTGCCTTCCACATGTCATCTCTTCAAAGGAAGATCTACCTATTCTGCAATCCACACTGAACTACAACTGGTCATCCGTACTAACAGTTACCACTAGATGGCGATATCCCCTTTCCTTTAACTCTAATGTTTGTGAGTATGAACATGTTTCTGGAAATGATGATCTCTTAATCAACAAGGTCAGATCCCATTGTTTATTCCTACAGGAAGCATCGTTTGTTCATACCCTAGTTTATGATGACCATTAAGTTTGTCTCTCTTAATGCCAAGGGTCTAAACAGCCATTTTAAACGAAGCCTTTTATGGTCTACAGCCCAAAAACTAAGGGGAGATGTACTATGTGTACAAGAGACTCATTTTTCAGCAACAAAAGCTCCAAAGTGTTCTCATAGATTGTACCCGCATATATTTTTTGCTAAAGCTGACACTAAGCATAATGGAGTTCTTATTGCAATCAAACATTCAATAGCATTTTCTTTACAGGAAGTCATCACGGACAAGAAGGGCCGCTATGTTATTTTAATATGTACCTTGAATAATGTTTTATATACCATTGTGGCAGTATATGCCCCAAATCAAGGGCAAATAACCTTTTTGAGGAACCTCCTCAAACAGGTTAAACCCATCTGTAGGGGAAACCTCCTTCTGCTAGGGGACTTTAACTCGGTGATTGACTCCCATATTGACTGCTCACCTCCCAAATTACACCATAAATCTATACTCCAATCCACTATACATAGAGAATCCCTATATGATGTCTGGAGATGCCATCATCCAGACGAAAAAGACTTTACGTTTTTTTCTAATCCCCATAGATCCTATTCTAGAATAGATATAATCCTTACAGACCTATCTTCCCTGTACAAGACTAAGTCAGCCACTATTGAGACCATCACTTGGTCAGACCATGTGCCCAAAACAATTGAATTAGAAGAACAAATTAATGTAACCCCTACATTTCTGTGGCGCAACAATACTCACATCTTCACCAATAAATATCACCGAGAGAGAGTTCAGAAGCAACTGGAGGAATTTTTTACAATCAATACCATAGAAGATACCTCAGCATCCACTAACTGGTGTACTCACAAAGCCTTTATCAGAGGCCTATTAATACAAATTTCTGCTAGGGAAAAGAAGCGTAGGTCTCAAACAATTGACCTACTGCTGAACAAAATACGCCTCCTAGAAACACAAAATAAGAAAGACATGTCCCAAAATGCGATAGACGATCTTAAAGAATGTAGATTGAACCTTAAATATGCGTTAGTAGCCAACTATGAAAGACATATGAAATACCTAAAAGCCTCATTTCATTCTTCCGGTAATAAAGCGGGAAAACTCTTGGCCCAACAACTTAACGTCCGACAAGCCAGAACGAGAATCGCTCATCTAATTGAACCTAAAAATGGCACCAAAGTATCACATCCGAAAGATATAGCGAACATATTCAAAGAGTACTATAGTGGTCTCTATAATCTTAACTCAGATTCCAACACCCCCCAACCATCCATGAAAAACATATGCAAATTTCTAAATTCGGTCAACATTCCATCAATAGATCCCCAGATGTTGGAGCGACTTAATGCTCCAGTTACAGGCGCAGAAGTTGAACTAGTCCTCAACTCCCTTGCTCTTAACAAATCACCTGGACCTGATGGTCTCTCAGCGGAATACTATAGAACCTTCTCAACCGTGTTAATCCCACATCTAGTCAGAGTTTTTAATGACGCTATCTCTTCAGGAACAATAGCATCAGAAATGCTTAAAGCTATAATAGTCACCCTACCAAAACCAGGAAAGGAACCCAACTTACCTCAAAACTTTAGGCCAATATCCCACCTTAATACAGACCTTAAAGTATACACCAAGATTATTGCCAATAGAATAGCGGAAGTAACACCATCCTTAATAGCCCCTGATCAAGTAGGATTTGTAAAAGGTCGCCAAGCTCCTGATGGCACCCGCAGAATACTTAATCTTCTCCGTATAGCCAAGAGCCGTAAGTTGCCCACTGCCTTCATAGCTTTAGATGCCGAGAAGGCATTCGATAGGGTACACTGGGGGTATTTACAGGCTACCCTAACAAAATTTGGTTTTACTGGCCCCATTTTATCTGCTATCCTAGCACTTTATAATAACCAATCAGCTCAAGTATTTACCTCCTCTGTACTCTCCGATGCCTTTACTATAACTAATGGGACTAGGCAGGGGTGCCCCCTTTCACCTCTAATTTTCACTCTGATTATGGAACCATTTGCGGCTGCCATCAGGAGTTCCCAAAACGTAACAGGCATCACAGTAGCTGGTAATGACTATAAAATGAGATTGTTTGCGGATGATGTCATTTTGACACTCTCAGATGTGACTAAATCTCTGCCTGAAGTATGCAAGATAATTGATACCTTTAGCGCCGTATCTTACTATAAAATCAATATAGCCAAATGTCAGGTTCTCACAACCAATCTTAACTATAAAATTAAAGTAAAAATGAAATCTCTGTTCCCTTGTGATTGGGACAGCGACAAGATCCAATATCTGGGGATTTATCTCACTGCCAAATCAGGCCACCTCTATGACATTAACTATAAAAAGCTACTTCATACGGTCCAGACCGAACTTACTCAAATAGCAAAATTTGAAATCTCTTGGATGGGCAGAATAGCTACATTCAAGATGATGGTGCTACCAAAAATCCTCTATATCTTTCAGACAGTACCCATTCCCCTCCCACAAGTATTTTTCAATAAACTTGATACATCACTTAGATCCTTCATATGGAAAGGAACTAAGGCAAGAATAGCTTTCGCAACTCTCACCAAATTAAAATCAAAAGGGGGTATGGGGGTACCAGCCATTCGAGATTACTATAGAGCAACTCTCCTCGACCAACTTAGAGCATGGTGCGACCCATCTTTAGGGAAACAGTGGGTATTACTAGAACGCTCCTTAATACATAATACTAACCTACCAGCGTTACTCATCGCAGCAGCCACTAGCAAACCACTATACATACCATATCACCCGTCTATATCTGCCTCACTTAAAGCTTGGGAAGACCTATTAATTAAGAGCCGGGAGGTCACACAGGTGAAATTGATTGATATTCCGCTTCAATCCTTCACATTCCTGATTAAAAACCTTTGGCTTAAACCTTGGATTGAAGCGGGTTATCATACCTTACGAGAGATTCCAGAGGAGGTTAAACTTAAGGATAGGTTTACAATGATGCAAATTCAGCACTTCCTCCACACCTACAATTCGGACACCATTAATCTGAACAAAGCAGTATGGGATTTCTATCATGTGGACTCTACCTCAAAAAAAAAAGGCATATCATTCATGTACTCCTTACTACAACCCGATTCCCCAATCAAAGACACTCCAGCGATAATTAAATGGGAAGCAGAACTAAAGAGAACATACTCTCCATTAGAATGGTCTCAAGCAATTAATTGTAGTCTAAAAGCCTCGCACTGTGTGTCACACTGGGAAAATGTATATAAGATCCTGTATAGGTGGTACTTGACACCGACGCGTTTGGCTACAATCTACACGGGTAGGTCTCCGGATTGTTGGCGTGACTGCGGACAACCGGGGAACTTGCTTCATATACTTTGGTATTGCAAGTCATTAACGAGCTTCTGGAACTCCATCTTCCAGTTGATCTCACAGATTACAGGGATAATAACGAAACCATCGCCAGATTTAGCACTACTCGGTTTACGTATAGGGGAATTCCCCCTTGACTTTAGGACAGTGGTTCTACATATCTTAATTGCGGCTAGACTATCAATAATGTGCCAATGGAAAAAAAACACAGTCCCTTCAATTCAGGAAATCATCTCCAGGGTGACTCTACAGTGCTCTTATGAACACGCTTTTGCCAACTCCAAAGGCAATAAAGGAAAATTTCTCAAACAATGGGAAATATGGCTTAAAATATATAATTTGACTGATATGATTTAGAATGGCTATACACATAGATGAATAAAAAAAAAAAAAAAAGCAATGGAAAGGAAATGCACCATAACAGAACAGATGTGGATTGACGCATGCAACTCTTGGTTACCACATATATGGTAACCTTGCTATCCTCATTCTTTGTTTTAGATCTAGTTTTAGTTCTAGTTTAGTCTTAGGTTTTTAGTTATTGCACTCAGTATATGTTACTACAAGCAGGGTCGTTTGAAGGAATTTGGGGGCCCCAAGCAGATTGAGAATTTGGGGCCCCCAAGCGGGGGGTGCTACTGATTTTTTGGGGAGAAGCGGGGGGGTGCTACACAATTGTTTTACTTTTTTTTTTAATTCAGAAGGGGGGGTGCTAACGCGGGACATTGACGTCGATCGCGAGAGGGAGGGCCACCAATCGCGGGAGGGGGCGCCAATCGCGGGAGGAAGGGCGCGCCACCAATCGCGGGAGGGCGCGCCGCCAATCGCGGGAGGGGGGGCCGCCAATCGCGGGAGGGGGGCCGCCAATCACGGGAGGGGGGGCCGCCAATCGCGGGAGGAGGGGGCCGCCAATCGCGGGAGGAGGGGGCCGCCAATCGCGGGTGGGGGGGCCGCCAAATCGCGGGTGGGGGGCCGCCAAATCGCGGGAGGAGGGGGCCGCCAATTGCGGGAGGGGGGGCCGCCAATCGCGAGAGGAGGGGGCCGCCAATCGCGGGAGGAGGGGGCCGCCAATCGCAGGTGGGGGGGCCGCCAAATCGCGGGAGGAGGGGGCCGCCAATTGCGGGAGGAGGGGGCCACCAATCGTGGGAGGAGGGGGCCGCCAATCGCGGGAGGGGGGGCCGCCAATCGCAGGAGGAGGGGGCCGCCAATCGTGGGAGGAGGGGGCCGCCAAATCGCGGGAGGAGGGGGCCGCCAAATCGCGGGAGGAGGGGGCTGCGAATCGCGGGTGGGGGGGCCACCAATCGCGGGTGGGGGGGCCACCAATCGCGGGAGGGGAGGCAGCTCTGCTGGGGCCCCAGGCCAGCTGGGGGCCCCAAGCAGTTGCTTGGTTTGCCTGTCCTGTTCCGACGGCCCTGACTACAAGGTCATACGGGTATCTATTACCCAAGCCGGATTGGCTTTCTTATAGGACCGAGTGAATCTACTCATGTTTTTGTTTTGTTTGATCTTTTTTCTATACTATGAGGGCCTCATTATGTCCTTGACTCCTTAGTTTATCCTTTTATTGAAAGATAAGAATCACGATTCATGACTGTATCTATGTACTGAGGAACCTGTAATACGACTGCTGTCCTTTTATGTCTTTTTGTCATGAATACGACCTTGTAATTGTTAATATTCAATATTCAATAAAAATCTTAAAAGATAAAAAAAATGTATCACTATAGGAAGGTTTTTCTAATCACATTACCTTTCCTGGTGGAAACAGAAATGCCTCTGCTATCCATTGCAGCTCCACTACTCATTGTGGACAAGTCAGCAGCAACAGTAGCACCATCACCAGCTGGAGACGTCAACAGAGACATTGCTCTAATCATGTGCTAATCAAAAAATTTAAACATGATTTTGCTTTTTACATGATGGGATATTTGAAGTGAATATTTATGCAATTTATAGAGAAAATTTATGGAGTAAAGATTCTCAGCTCTTTTAGCAAATAAGTCTGAATGTCTTTTCACACTTTTGTTGTAATCATGGAGTTAGTCAGAGTAGATCTTAGAAAAACATATATTACTAATGACAATAAATAAAATGCAATATAATCTTAATAATAAAACTTAACCTTGTCTCTGATTTCAGTTTTACTTTCATTCAGGTTGAAGTGTATCTAAACCCCAAATTGTGTATTTTGCTGCTAACAAGTCTTTGATGTCATTCTTGCTTTAATTTTTCCTTTTCTATTTGGTGGTTCTGCAACTTACAAACTTTCTTTGCAAGGGTGAAAAAAAACCATTCGCTTTATCATACCTATGGCATGAGAAATGTTGTCTCCCAGATTGTGTTCTTTTAATTTGGAATACTGGACACCTCTCCATAATGTATGCAATATAAGAGCAATGGAAATCAAAAATGAAATAAAAACAATTATTTTGATGGACAGAATATATAATAATATTAAAAAAAAAGAAATAGAAAAAGAAAACTAGTGACACCTATTCGCAAGGTCAATAAATGAAAATACAACTCCTCAGCAGGACCAGAGAGAGCAATAAGAATTCACAGAGACTTTCGCCCTTCAACCTTTTTAAAAAATGAAATTCTCCAGAGAATTTAAACAAAAAACTCAGTTGCACCATCATACTATGTAGGGATGAGCCAAACCCCCCCTGGTTCGGTTCCCACCAGAACCTGCGAACAGACCTAAAGTTCGCGCAAACTTTGGAACCCTATTAAACAAAATGGACTCGAACATTCAAAATCAAAAGTGCTAATTATCAAGGCTAATATGCAAGTTATTGTCCTAAAAAGGGTTTGGGGACCTGGGTCCTGCCCCAGGGGACATGTATCAATGCAAAAAAAAGTTTTAAAAACTACAGTTTATTTGGGAGCAGTGATTTTATTAATGCTAAAAGTGAAACAATAAAAGTGAAATATTCCTTTAGATTTCGTACCTGGGGGGTGTATAGTATAAAAAAACCACAAGAAACATTGGAGCAAAGAAGTGCTCCAATAGAGGGTCAATGAAGTGAATTAGCTACACCTGTTGGATCATTTCAAAAAGAGACATTATTGGTGAAATTAACACAAAGTGAAAGAATTCAAAACAGCTCCTGGCAGGGGGCTGGGCCTCCAGGTAATCTGAATCAAATTAAATGCAGTAAAAAGTACAACTTTGTAGTTAAAAAACAGGTATAAAAGACGTGCCGCTGTGACAACCTTGAAAATTATTGCTAATGTAACCTGGAATTTACAGTATATTACTGGTGTAATCTGGAAAGTGCATCCCCCTTAATGATGCGGGAAATATGGAAGTTCATACATGATTGAGTCCAACAAAACAATGGGATCAAAGGATTCAAATAATAGAAAAAACGCTAATGATGGAAACAACTTCAATCATATGAACAAGCACAGGGATCTGTGTACAATGGATCACAAAGGCAGTCCAGCAATTTAAAAATTGTGACCCAGTACAGGTGGCTTTAGAATAGCGTTGCAAAAGCTTTCATATTAATAGAAATCCTGTCACAGTGGGTTGGAGCAAAAACAGTTCACTTGAGCCCAAGAAATCCCACCTATTAGGTATTGAAGGTATGGAAGTTCAAAGATGCTTAAATCCAACACAAATTGTAAACAGAAAATTCAGAGAATAGAGGAGGGACATCAAGTGGCACAACTTCAAGCAGATGACTTGGCAGAAACACCTGTTTTGTAATGAATCACATAGGCAGTCCTGCAATTTCAAACTAATGATTCAATGCAGGTAGCTTATCATCAGCGCTGTAAACTTCTTGATTAGATTCTGTCACATAAGTTGAGAAAAGCACTTCACTTGAACTAGAATAGTTTGTGATCATAGATTATCATCTATCATTTGCTCCGCGTATAATTCATTTGGTGTATGATAATGTACAACCGCTTTGCTTAGTCAAACGATAGATCTGCTTACCATTCCATAGCACCTCTGTACCTTTATCCTCCACAATAATAATCTGTTTAGAAAGTGTGTCTCTTACCTCATAGGCACTGTGGTGTGTACTCACAAATAGAGGGAGACTGTAAGGTTCGGATCTGCTCTTCCCAGTAGAAGTTATCCTGCAAGCGTGGAGGAGACACTGGATGGACGAGCTGCCTTAAATATAGCAGGGACCCGCGCCTGCAGATCTTGTTAGCTGTTTGGCGTGCCGGGTCACGTTATCACATCCGTCTGGGTCAAACAAAGTTCACAGCAGCAGAGAGCGGAGAGTGTAGTGGCATAATGGTATGCAATAAAAGCGTGGTGGTAGGAAGAGGGTATTACAGGTGAGAGAACTTCCTTGGGATTCAGTAACACATAAATCTGTTCAGGAGGCAATTCAGGTTACAGCAACAATGTCTTTAACCACTTCTCCACCAGGCCTATTCTGGCACTTCTCTCCTTCATGTAAAAATCATATTTTTTTTGCTAGAAAATTAATCATAACCCCCAAACATTATATATATATATTTTTTAGCAGACACCCTAGGCAATATCTTGCACGGTATTTGCGCAATAATTTTTCAAACGTCTTTTTTGGGGAAAAAAACGGTTTCACGAATTAAAAAAATAACAAAACAGTAAAGTTAGCCCAATTTTTTTGTATATTGTGAAAGATGTTGTTACGCCGAGTAAATAGATACCTAACATGTCACGATTTGAAATTGTGCACACTCATGGAATGGCGCCAAACTTCGGTACTTAAAAATCTCCATAGGCGACGCTTTAATTTTTTTTACAGGTTACTATTTTTGAGTTACAGAGGAGGTCTAGTGCTAGAATTATTGCTCGCACTTTACCGCACGCGGCGATACCTCACATGTGGGGTTTGAACGGCGTTTACATATGTGGGCGGGACTTACATGCGTGTTCGCTTCGGAGCGCGAGCTACTGGGGACAGGGGCGTTTTAATTTTTTTTTTTTTTATAATTTTTTTTTTTTACTACTTTATTTTTATTTTGACACTATTTTTTACATTTTTTTTGATCACTTTTATTCCTATTACAAGGAATGTAAACATCCCTTGTAATAGGAATGTGTGTGACAGGTCCTCTTTATGGAGAGATGTGGGGTCAATAAGACCCCACATCTCTCCTCCAGGCAAGAAAGCATGAGATCAGTGAAAAAAAAAAATCACTGATCTCATGCTGAGAGCCGCAATTGCGGCTTTGTTTACTTCCGGGTACCGGGCGTGACGTCACAACGTCGGGGCGGGGACTCCGACGATCATAGAGATGACTGGTGACCATCTGGTCACCAGAAATCTCTATGCTCTTCATCCGGTGCCAGCCGATTCGTTCTCCGGGCCCCCGATGGCACGGGAGAGCCCGGAGAAGCACCGGATGGCGGCAGGAGGGGGGATGTCCCCTCCCGCCGCCTATAAGAACGATCAAGCGGCGGAACCACCGCTATGATCATTCTTATGGTGCGCACAATTGCCGGCCCGACAGATTAATATCTGAATGATGCCTGTAGCTGTAGGCATCATTCAGATATCCCACCTCAAAGTCAAGGACGTCATATGACGTCCTTGGTGGAGAAGTGGTTAAATACCTGCAGCAACAAACATCTACATGTTTCGTGACCTGAACTAGTCACTTCAACAGGATGTATTGTATGGGTGTAAAGCAGCGCTTGTTTCCCGTGATTAGAACTGTCCCTGCACAAAATGTCATTTCTGAAGGAAAAAAGTCATTTAAAACTGCACTCGCCGCTATAATGAATTGTCGGCTTCCGGCAATAGAGAAAAGTCATTGATAAAAAAAATTCAAAAAATGCGTGGGGGTCCCCCCAAATTCAATTACCAGGCCCTTCAGGTCTGGTATGGATTTTAAGGGGAACTCCACCCCAATTTTTTTTTTTTTTCTCAATAGATTTTTATTGAAAATTTTTCACTTTAACCAGAGACATGAAACATACATTAAACATATCTCATAAGCTTGTGATTCTGTAAACGGTTGGTACATTATTACAGTATTACAGTATTACAGTATTACACAGGGAACCAATATCATATCATATCTGACTCAGCGGTCAGGGAGCACTCTCAGTTAAATGGAGCATGTTAGAGCAATCTAGTTGAACTGCACATTTAACAGGTAATGCGTTATCACATAGTATGTGGAGTACATTGAAATAGCTTACCATAGAGCTGATTTACTCATGAGGGAGGTTTACTCTTGAAGGAGGTTGGTGGGGGGGTCTCCCCTCTCTGGCCCCCCGAAGGGGAGCATAACTGTGTCCTAGCATAGACCCCCTCCTCCCCCTCCTCCTCAACGGGGCCTGCAAACCCGTTTCAGGAATATGGATTAATGGTAAGAAAAGGAAATCAAAATATGAAAAACAAAACTGAACAAATAGGATTTACAACTCATACTACCGATCAAAGATCAAAAACCCGTACTATTCCTGGGGATTCAATCCATCCTATCCACTGCTTCCACATGTGTACAGCCCTTTGTGTGTTTTTGTGTCGCAGCGCCAGAGTCGTTTCATGGGTGAAATGTACATGTGTGGTGTGAACCACATCTTTCAACGTGGGAGGGAGTGGGTCTTTCCATTTTCTAGTTATGCTAATTCTTGCCGCTAATAGAATATGGGACAGAATGTTCCTAGTTGGGTTAGGGTATCTGTCAATAGATAAGGAAAGTAAGGCCAGAGATGGTTTTTTTGGTATGTGTGTATGGGTCACATCTGCAATCAGTTGGAATACTGAGTTCCAAAAGTGTGTAAGCTTGGGGCAGTTCCAAAGTATGTGCAATAGGCTACCTGTCCTTCCGCAATTCCTCCAACATCTGTCTGTTAGAGAGGGGTGGAATTTCGAGATTCTAGCTGGGGTCAAATACCAGCGATAGGTTATCTTGTATGCTAACTCCCAAAGGGTTGAGCAACTGGTGGAATGATACGTAGATTTACAAGCCATTTCCCAGTCATTATCAGAGAAGGTATGTCCCAAGTCTTTTTCCCAATTGATTAATGGTGTAGATTTGACGAATGTAGTTTTGTGTTTAAACAGATTGTAGAATATGGAGATACCTTTGCTGTGTTTCGGGGGTGAGGTTAGAAAAATCCATGCTGTTTGGGGGATTGTGCATGTCCAGGAACTAAGTGAGGTAATACAATGCTTGGTGCGAATATATAGAAAAATGTCGGAACTAGGAAGACAGTATTCTTCCTGTAACGAAGGAAACGATTTCATCACTTTTTTGACCATTAGATCGGAGAGATAGTTAATGCCCATCTCCTTCCATCTTATGAATGAAGTTGACTCCATTAAGTGGTGAAGAGTTTCAATGGGGATGCTTATATTGGAATTCACAGGACTGGAAGTTGATAGTTGTGTGAGTTTGGCCCAGGCTTTGGTTGTAGCCACTAACGTTGGGGAAATATGACGGGGAAGTTTTGCCCCTAGGGACAACGCTATTAGCCAAGATAGTAGGTTTTTGCCCGGAATTGACTTAGATTCAATATTCCCCCATAGTGAGGAATTTGGGGTAGGCGAAAACCATATTTTGGATTGGGTTAGAATGGATGAGAAGTAATAATCTTGAAGATTGACATAGCCTGTCCCCCCCGCCAATCTGTGTTTAGACATTTGATTGTGGGCGCATCTAGGTTTCTTCCCTTGCCATATATATTTTGATAGGATTGATTGTAGTGAGTTAAAATAAGTAGTAGGTATAGGGATAGGAATGGTCCTAAATAGATACATAATTTGGGGAAGGTGGAACATTTTGAACGCCGCAAGGCGTCCCCACCATGAAAATTCAACTGACGCTAACCTGGTGAGGTCCTCCTGGAGCTTGGTACGGAGAGGTAAATAGTTAGATGCGAATAGATATTTTGTCGCTGGAGTGAGTTGTATTCCTAGATAACTTATGCTATTTTTCACCCATATGTATGGGAATTGAGTTTTGAGTCGTTTACCAACCTCCGCACCTACACCCAGATCTAGTATGTTCGATTTAGTTTCATTTACTTTATAATAGGAAATAGTGCTGAACCAGGCGAGCGTCTTTTGAACTTCCGGTAATGATCGTTCTGGGTCAGAGATAATGAGGATTACATCATCCGCAAACAAGCTTATTTTATGTTCCATATCAGCTATAGGGATACCTGTGATTTTTGTATCAGATCTAATGCTCTCTGCAAGAGGTTCCATAATGATGTTGAATATCAGGGGTGACAGTGGGCAACCTTGTCTAGTCCCATTGGTTATTTGGAAAGGTAACGATAGGGTGTCATCTGAGAACACCCGGGCTGAGGGGTTGGAGTACAGTGCCATTATGGAGTCATGAATTTGTCCTGTGAATCCAAATTTATTGAGAACCGCCGATAAATAACCCCAATGCACCCTATCAAAGGCTTTTTCGGCGTCAAGGGAAAGCAGGACGGAGGGGATTTTTTTGGATTCTATATGGTGAATAAGATTTATCATTCGCCTAGTGGCATCAGATGCTTGGCGCCCTTTGGTAAAGCCGGATTGGTCTTGATGAATAAGGAAGGGAAGAATGTTTTCTATTCTATTCGCAAGGAGCTTGGCGTAAATTTTCACATCCAAGTTAAGTAGTGATATTGGTCGGAAATTTTTAGGTGAGGTAGGTTCCTTCCCAGGCTTAGGAAGAGTGACTACCCTAGCACTAAGCATTTCCGCAGGAAAGGATGCGGAAGTGGCCGCTACATTGAAAGTTTGGCATAGGGAAGGGGCCAAAATAGTTTGGAATAGTTTGTAATATTCCCCCGTGAACCCATCCGGGCCAGGGGATTTTGCAGAAGGAAGGTTGTTTATTACTCGTAATATTTCATCTATCGAGAAGGGGCTATTTAGAGAAGAGAGTTGTATTGGGGTCACAACCGGGAGATGAACTTTATGAAGAAAGGATTGTATACTCTCCGGGGAGGGTTGTGTGATGGAGGGATCATTCTTGAGGTTATAAAGATCCTCGTAATATGTGCTGAAGGCATTCGCGATGTCGTGGGGTTTGAGGAGTTTCTCATTAGAGTGGGGGTGATGTAGGAAAGGGATTTTCGTTTTACTCCTATAACCTTTGATTCTGAGAGACATTGCTTTACCCGCTTTATTTCCCGTGGTGTACGATTTGGCTTTCAGCAGTCTATATGTTTTTTCGTGTTTCTCGAGAAGGAGGGATTTCAACTCATGGCGTAATGTAAATATTTTTGCTTGTAAGACGGGGGAGGGTGTAAGCTTGTTTTGGGACTCAGCAGTGGACATTTCTGCTGTCAGTTTGTCCAGTGTTTGGGTCCTGGCTTTCTTCGCTCTGGCTCCCATTTGCAAAAATACCCCCCTCATCACAGCCTTATGGGCATTCCACACCACCACCGGATCTGTCACAGTCCCCTGATTGATTCCAAAGTATTCTTCTAGGTGTTGTTTGATGGGTAAGGAGTAGCAGGTGGTACGAAGGAGGTAGTCATTGACTCTCCAGATGTAGGAGTTAGACTGGGGAAAATCCCCTGTTATAGACAAACTAACAGGGGCATGATCCGACCAGGTGGCGGTGTGTATAGTAGACTTAGAAACCTTCTGTAGCAAGACCTTATCAGTAAGAAATAGATCTATTCGGGAGTAGGTGTTGTGAGGCGCCGAAAGGAAGGTAAAGTCCCTCTCGTTCGCATGACAACACCTCCACACGTCATATAAATCATTGGAAGCAATAAAGCCTTCTAAAGGAGAAGAGCGTCTTTTAACACCTGACGTTGAATCCATGTCATTATTTGGGACCATGTTAAAGTCCCCGCCCAGCAGAAGATGACCTTGTTGGATCTTTCTGGCATTACGTATAATCTTTTTAAGGAAAGCCATTTGGCCGTAGTTAGGAGCGTACACAGAGACAATGGTATATGGGACATGGTTAATTGAGCATACCAAGATTAAATACCGTCCATCTAGATCTGATTCACAGTGTTTAAGTTGAAAGTTCACCGTATTTCTGATAGCTATCAGCACTCCTCGCTGTTTTTTGGGGTAAGAGGACGTGAACACATGAGGAAAAAGTCTATGATGACACTTGGGAGTAGATTGTAGAGCAAAGTGCGTTTCTTGGACGCATAGAATGTCGCACTTATGGGCTATAGCAGTATTCCAAAGGGAGGATCTTTTGGCAGGATGGTTTAACCCTTTCGCATTCAGGGAAAGAACATTGAACCCCATGTTAGGTGTCAGAGTGGAAGGCAAATGTGTGTCCACTTACAGTTCTGGAGAGCGTTGAGTCAGCAGCAGTGTTGACAATCGATGTCGGATGAGAAGTCTTCCTCCGTCGCTTAATAAATTGAGAATATTGGTTCCAGATGGAAACTATAGGGTATATAATGGGTTAGATATGGCAAATTGCGACTAACAGGCAATTGGTCCGTGACCACCGTGTGGAAATAATGTGTGTTAATTGTCATAAACAGGAATATGAAACAGAATCAACAAAAAGAGAACAAATAGTAGGACCAGTAATGGGTAGCTCACTGGAGCAACTGGCCAAATAATGGGGTATAGTTCAGCAAACAGGCGTCAAAACGCAGAACCATTCCGGACGAGTCAGTCGCTCATACGTAGCTATGTGGGCAAATTAATCAACGGTTGCCTTTGTGGGGTCCATGGCCCACCCCCAATGTGAAGGGGTTCGGACCCCCAGAGGATTCTTGGTGAGCAGGAGAGGGATCCAGTACTATCCCCCAGTCCCGTAAGAGCTTCATGCCTCCTTCTAGGGTGGAGATGGTATGGGGTATGCCGTTATAGGTAACCAAGATAGTGGCAGGGTGGCGCCATTTGTACACAATCTTGTGGTTATTGAAGGCCTTAGTGATAGATTTAAGTTGTCTGCGCATTTGTAGCGTGTATCGCGACAAGTCAGCATAAAGTTGAATATCAGAGTAAGGTGCAGGTAGGGGGGATAGCTCTCTTGCTTTCATGAGAATTTGTTCTTTAGCTTGGAAAAAATGGACTCTGAGGAGGACATCTCTGGGTATGTCTGCCTCAAGGTGGCGTGGTTTGGGAAGTCTATGAATGCGGTCAATAGTAAGTTCGATCGGGGACAATTCAGGAAGCATGCTAGAGAACATGGTGCTGGCAAAGTTTTGCAATTCTTTGGGATGAACAGATTCTGGGATACCTCGTATCTTTATATTATTGCGTCTGGAGCGGTCCTCGAGTTCCGCAAGTTTAGACTTAACCCATAGAGATTCATCTCTTTGATCATGATATGCATCCACCAATTCATTTACTGTGTCAGTGCACTCCTCCATCCTATGTTCAATAAATTGCACCCTATTGTCCATTTGTTTCATTTCTAATGAAAATCTGTTAATCAGTGATGATAGGTTGGTCATGAGAGAAGATTGCAGGGACACAAGCATGTCCTTCATAGTTGTGTCTAGTACTGGTTGCCCTAGGGTTGGAAACTGAGCTATTGAGGATTGTAAGGAAGATATGGCAGCATCATTGTGTAGGCCTGTACTCACAGTTTCTGAGGCCTGTCCTGTCAGATCTATCCGCATCCTCGATTTTGCTGGGCTCTGGGAGACTGGGGTTGCCGGTGACGGATCATGAAGGGAGCTTGGGGGTAATCCCTGCTGCATTTCATGCGTACGATCCGGGAGACCAGATGCATTCGACGGATGCCGCGCTGTGCCTCCGGCGGCGCCATCTTGCCGCGTGTAGCGAGGCTGATACGCAAAGGATTGCAGCCGCTTCGGACCTACTTCCTGGCTCCGTTTGCGGGACATCGCGGTAGCGGGGCTCGCTGGGTATGTCAGGAGGCAAAGTGGTGTTGCTGATGGTGCTGGAAGGCCCACAAAGGTGCTTTCGTCCGGTCCGGTGTGCGGAGCTCTCAGCTCAAGCAGCCATCCACGATCGCGCGTAAGCCACGCCCCCACCCCAATTTTTTTTAAATGGCGTGGAGTTCCCCCAAAAATCCATACCAGACCCTTTATCTGAGCACGTAACCTGGCAGGCCGCAGGAAAAGAGGGGGGACGATAGAGCGCCCCCCCTCCTGAACCATACCAGGCCACATGCCCTCAACATTGGGAGGATGCTTTGGGGGTCTGTGACCCCTCAAAGCACCATGTCCCCATATTGATGGGGACAAGGGCCTCATCCCCACAACCCTTGCCCGGAGGTTGTGGGGGTCTGTGGGCAGGGGGCTTATCGGAATCTGGAAGACCCCTTTAACAAAGGGGACCCCCAGATCCCACCCCCATGTGAATTGGTAAGGGGTAAATTGTACCCCTACCATTTCACAAAGAAAGTGTAAAAAAAGCCAGGTTGCGTGCTAAAGGGTCTGGTAGGGATTTTTGGGGGAACTTCACGCCATTTTTTTAAAAATTTGCGGTGGAGTTCCCCTTAAAATCCATACCAGACCTGAATGGCCTGGTAATTGAATTTGGGGGGACCCCCACGCATTTATTTATTTTTATCAATTACTTTTCTCTATATTGCCGGGAGCCGACAATTAATTATAGCCGCGAGTGCAGTTTTAAATGACTTTCTTTCCTTCAGAAATGACACTTTGTGCAGGGATAGTTCTAAGCACGGGAAACAAGCGCTGCTTTAAAAGCATACTATACACCCCTCCCAGGTACGAAATTTAAAGGAATATTTCACTTTTATTGTTTCACTCTAAGCATTATTAAAATCACTGCTTCCGGAAAAACGGCCATTTTAAAACTTTTTTTGCACTGATACATGTCCCCTGGGGCAGGACCCGGGTCCCCAGACACTTTTTAGGACAATCACTTGCATATAAGCCTTTAAAATTAGCACTTTAGATTTCACCCATAGACTTTTACAGGGTGTTTCGCGGCTTTTCGAATTTGCCGCGAACACCCCAAATTGTTTGCTGTTCGACGAACGTGCAAACAGGCAATGTTCGAGTCGAACATGAGTTCGATTCGAACTCGAAGCTTATCCCTAATACTATGTATACATACCTGGAATGAAGAAGCATAGATAGAGATATCTTAGCAGCTCATTCTTCTCCTGACCTATTTGTAATTCTAGTAGCTGACTGAGCTCTACCTCTCTCTTAAATCCAATTTACCACCACTCACCATCATGTGGTGATGTTAGACTTGCTAATAGTTTTAATTTATGTAGCAAAAGGCATGTTTCATACATTCATATTGAACAGTGTACCTATTCTTTGTTTTCATTGATCATCCTAGTCATTAGCATTTTAATACTGGGAGGGGATATATCAGGAAGGATCTTTAAATTAAACAGTATGATAATTGGACCAATAGATACAAATAAAACAATGATTTCATTATCAATGGACTTGCCTAACTGACAGTAAGGAAACTAAAGATAGCTCATTGTTTTATTTGAATACTGTTACATACAAGTTGTATGGCTTCTTAAATAACCATTCACATGTAGGATCCATCCTGGACTCAATTCAGTTGCCCTATGTGATATTTGGAGAAATAATTAAATTTAGTATAGTACAATTTGGAGAAAACCTTTGTTGAAAACAACACAGAGCCTAATATTGCAAACCTTCAGAAAAACGATTTGACTGGCCATTTTGCTGACCCTCTTACTGATTTTTGAAATCACTTACCTAGAATAAATACCCTATCATGAAAGTCAGAATTCCTAATCTGTATAATTATTCTAGGTTAGTGACATGAAGAATTGAAACCAGAGGATCACAAGAGGATGGGTAATTGTAGCAGTGATTATTCAATAATGGCAGCCTTTATGTCTCTCACAAGATAGATATATTTTAATAAATAGTTCTAACCATAAAACATACGGATAGTTGCCACACAAGTAGGAAAATCTCTGTGAGATAGTCCAATATGTAATACTAAATATCTTTCATTGAACTGGAGCAGACTGACCAGTCACATATTGCATATTTATATACTTTATATAAACAACCCCAAGATGTTGAGAAACATGTTGGACTTTCCTGATACCACACTAAGATGCAATCTCCGATAAAGCTTGAACATCTGTTTTATTCATTATTAGCAATGCTGTTTGTGTTTCATAAATTTGAAACGTTCTCCAAATCATGCATACTTGATTCAATAATGATTAAAACCATGATCAATTTTGAACCCCCCCCCCCCCCCCCAAAATGTGTGCTTTTGATTTGGAACACTGGACACCTCTCCATAATGTATGCAATACATGAGCAATGTAAAGCAAAAAAGAAAAAAAAATTGTTGGACAGAATATATAATAATAATAATAATAATAATAATAATAATAATAATAAAACCAGGCCAGTAAATGAGTATAACTACTCAACAAGGCCACAGAGAGCAATAAGAATTCACAGAAACTTTCACACTTCATCCCTTTTAAAAATGTAATTCTCCAGAGATACATTTTTTACTTTAAATATCAAAACAATAGGCACAATCTAAAAGCAAAAGGTGAACACAGTTTTTGTATTGTACACAATTAGTGAAGCGTTTGCTTAAAAAGGAAATAAAAAGAGAATTTAATACATTCAAGCTGGCACACATTTGTCAAAGTAAGAAAATATTTGAACAAATAACTCAATTGCACCATCATACAATGTATACATACCTTGAATTAAGTAGCTTAGATAGAGATATCTCAGCAGCTCCTTCTCCTGACCTGATCCGGATTCTAGTAACTGACTGAGCTCTACCTCTTGTTAAAACCAATTTGCTACCACTCACCAACATGAGGTAATGTTAGATTTGCTAAAAGTTTTAATTTTCCTAACAAAAGACATGTTTCATACTCAACAGTGTAACTATCCTTTGTTTTCTTTGATCATCCTAGTCATTAGCATTTTAATACTGGGAGGGTATATCAGGAAGGATCCCAAAATTAAACTGTATGATAATTGGATCAATAGATACCAACAACAAATAAAACATTGATTTCATTATTAATGGAATTGCCTAACTGATACTCCGAGGAGTTTTCCAAAGATAGCACATTGTTTTATCTGAATACTGTTACATACAATTTGAATGGCTTCTTAAATAACCATTCACATGTAGGACCCATCCTGTACCCTATGTGATATTTCGAGATATGTGATATTTGGAGAAATAATAGATGTAGTATGGAAAAAAAAACAGTGTTGAAAACAATACAGAGCTTACTATTGCAAATCTTTTTCAATTCCATTTGCCTGGCCACTTTGACCCTCTGGCTTCAATATATGTGAAATTACGTACTTAGCATAAATACCCTATCATGAAAGTCATATTTCCTAATCTGTATACCTTTTCTAAAATATTGGCATGAAGAATTGAAGCCATAGGTTCACAAGGGGACAGGTACTTAGCAGTAGCAGTGACTAGTCAGTCATGTGTGAAAGGTCACAAGATAAAATTATTTTGGTAAATAGTTCTAACCATAAAGCATACTGATTATTACCACACAAGTAGGAAAATCTCTGTGAGATGGGCCAATATGTAATACTAAATACTTTTCACTGAACTGGAGCAGACTCCACAAATTACATATTTATTTGTCTCTATATACTTTATAAAAACAACCACAAGCTCAAAAAAAAATGTTGGACTTTAGTAATACCACACTAAGATGCAATTTCTGATAAAACTTGCACACCTATTTTATTCATTAGTAGTATTGCTGTTTGTGTTCAGATAAATCTGAAACTCTCTCCAAATTACACATATTTGATTCAAAAACAGTTGAAACAAAAATTTTGATATTGGTGTGAACATTTCTCAGGATATTCCCTAATGCTCTAGGCCTCCACAGATTCAAATTCAAATTCACATTTGGCTGGCTTGGCCTTAAGTAAACACACGCATGGTGAGTTTCAGCAATTCAAAAAAAAAAAAAGGTAAATAAAAACATAGCTACACAAAAAAAAGATACACATAACAATTGACGCATTTTTTATTTTTTTATTTTTTTTAAATTGTCATTAACTTTAATTACTTCAGATCTTCGCTAAAGCTGAAAGACGGTTACAGCATGGACCTAATTTGCCAGGAGAGCGTTCCTGGATGTCCTCCCATTCTCGTGTGGCCTAAGCGCCCCCTATAGGGCACGTGCGGCGTGCTCTGTGATCAGCGAGTCAATGAAACTCAGCTGATCACAGATCGGAGTAAGGGGTCGATCCCGACCCCTTACCACGTGATCAGTTGTCAGCCAATGACAACTGATCATGTCATGTAAACAGAGCCAGTAATCGGCTATTTTTTATCCTCGCGCTGATAGGAGTGTGAGGAGAAAAAAATAGCCGATCACCGGCGGCTGTCAGGGGGGCATCGGTCCCGATGAAGGAGAGCAGCTGCCTGCTCATCTCTACCACCTGCCAGTGCATAACAGTGCTGCCTACCAGTGCCCACCAGTGCCACCTATCAGTGCCCTCAGTACCCACATTGCCACCTATCAGTGCCCACAGTGCCACCCATCGGTGCCCACAGTGTCACCCATCGGTGCCCACAGTGTCACCTACCAGTGCCACCCATCAGTGTCCTCTGCCAGTGCCCATCAGTTTCACCTACCAGTGCCCATCAGTGCCACCTACCAGTGCCCATCAGTGCCATTAGTGCCCCCCATCAGTGCCCCCCATCAGTGAACATCAGTGCTGCCTTATCTGTCCTCATCAGTGCCGCCTTATCTGTGCTTATCAGTGCCGCCTTATCTGTGCCTATCAGTGCCCATCAGTGCAGCCTATCAGTGCCCACTCATCAGCGCATATCAACGAAGGAGAAAAATTACCTGTTTTGCAAAATTTTATAACAAACTATGAAACATGATTTAATTTTTTCAAAATTTTCCATGTTTTTTTTGTTTATTTAGCAAAATATAAAAACCCCAGCGGTGATTAAATATCACCAAAATAATCTCTATTTGTGTGAAAAAAAAATGATAAAAATGTAATTTGGGTACAGCGTTGTATGACCGCGCAAATTGTCATTCAAAGTGCATCAGCGCTGAAAGCTGAAAATTGGTATGGGCAGGAGGGGGGTTTAAGTGCCCAGTAAGGAAGTGGTTAAGAACCTTCTGCCGCTGGTCTGAGGTCTGTCTTTTTGTTTTGAGATTACCCCGCCAAGGGACTTCAGCCTCCATCTCGTGTTAATGCTACAAGGCCAAAATGGCTGATCACATTTTACCATGTGAAAATGCTTTAAAATACATCACTATAGGAAGGTTTTTCTAAGATTCCTGCACATTTTCTTTCCTGGTGGAAACAGGAATGCCTCTGCTATCCATTGCAGCTCCAATACCCACTGTGGACAAGTCAGCAGCAACAGTAGCACCATCACCAGCAGGAACAATCAACAGAGACATTGCAGGGGGCGGAGCCGGCGGCCGGAGCGGATGGTGGTGTGAGAGGAGAGCTCCGACGCGTCAGGGGACCTTAAGCAACCTTTAGCGGCTTTTGAGGCTCAGAAACTGCACATCCGAGCGGCGGAAGACAGGAGGAACCCCGCTGATAGCATGGCCAAACGCAAGGACAGAGAGGGGCCCAGAAAATTGACAGACTTCTATCCCTCCATGACAGGCCGGAAGGACCAAGATGGCGCCGCAGCGGGAATGCATGCATCACACTGCCATGAGGGAGAGAACGGCGCGACATTCACTTTGCAGGGTGAGCCACCTGACGACATACTAACTCAGCCCCCTTATTCTTCCCCATTCAACAGCCCCCTCAATCAGAAACGGAGGGTCAGTGCCCCAGGGGATGACAGCAATGAACAAGGAGGGGGGGGAGATGACATGGAGCAAGCTGCCTCATATGCCCAGAAGCTGGATGATATGCCTGTCTCTGGTCAGCCCATGACCGATACAATAATGAAGGATATGATCCTGACGCTAAGAGGGGCCATACAACAAGATATAGCTCACATCGCTCACTCCACACGCAGGGAGCTGAGTGCACTGGGAGATAGAATCGCCTATGTGGAAAACAAAATGGGGGATTTCTCTGCAGCCCACAACGAAATGGTGGATGCTCATGTGGATCTAGAAGATGAACTCACAGCACTACGCCTGAAGGTCTCAGATCTCGAGGACCGCGCACGCAGGAACAATGTGAAATTCAGAGGGATCCCTGAAACAGTTAAGCCTGCTGAACTGAGTTCATTCCTGCAGCAGCTAATGAAGACAGCAATTCCCTCTCTCACCACAGCGGATGTCATTATTGACAGAGCACACAGGCTGCACAAACCACAACATCTCCCTGAGAAGATTCCTAGGGATGTTATAGCCAGAATTCATTTCTTTCATATTAAAGACCAGCTTATGAGGTTTTCCAGGAAAAACAACATACTCCCAGACCCATATGCTGGAATCACACTTTATGCTGACCTATCACAGGCCACAATGAAGGCTAGAAATAATCTGATACCGGTTACAAAAATGCTGAGAAACCACAAGATTCTCTATAGATGGGGCTTCCCTGCAAAAATCATTCTGGAGAAAAACAACGAATGGTATACCATTTCCTCCCTGGATAAAGGTCTGGAACTACTTCGCAAGTGGGGACTCCTTCCCCAGGGAGGTTTCCCTGAATCCATGGACCAGTCTTCACCCAGATCGGAACTTATCAACAACCGCAGTGCCAGGAACAACCGTGACAAATAACCACATATGTCCTACACTAATAATGGTTCTATGGTGCTGAACTTCCTATTTTCCAAATTAACCTTACTGTGCCTCTTTCGCCTTCTAATGCTGAACAGATGGTCCCCGGATGTTCGGCTGAACAGGTAATCACCTGAATGTCTTTACCCCAATACTGCTTTTGGGATTGTCCCAAATCCATCCTGTTGATGATGACGGTTATATGTTTTGATTTTCAGACCATTGACGTTGCAATGGTCATTTGTCTCTGTATAATTTTGAGACTCCAGGTTTATGTAATGAAAACCAAATTACAGCTCCTCACTGCTCAGAAATTAATGCTTTGCTACAGCCAATTCTCATTTTGCGCCACTAGATGTCACCGAAGCACCATGAATGAAACAAATGACACTTAAACTGCTATCTATCAACGCTAGAGGACTTAACAGCCCCTATAAAAGGAGATCCCTATGGAAAACTGCCCTGGACGAGAACTGTGATGTACTGTGTGTACAAGAGACTCATTTCCTGGACCAAAGTACACCTAAATGCTCCCATAAGAAATTTCCACATGTCTTCATGGCAAATAACTCAAAAAAAAACAATGGAGTAATGATCGCTATTAAGGACTCTGTATCTTTTAACCTCCTAGATGAACACTATGATGGTAATGGTAGGTATATCATCCTGATTACCGAAATTAACACTGAGGTATACACACTGGTGAATTTGTATGCTCCAAACAAAAGCCCGATTAGGTTTCTACGCAAAACCATACAAAAAGCAAAAGCAATGAAAAAAGGTAACCTAGTCATTTGTGGAGATTTTAATGTACTTATGAATAACATGCTTGACTCCTCCTCTGGGGAGCGGAGACGAAGACCATCCCTAGGTAATTTCTGCATGGGGGAAGATCTCTATGATCCATGGCGCTGTCTCCGCTCCACAGAGAGGGACTACACCTACTTCTCACCGGTCCACAAGAGTTACTCTAGGATTGACTTCTTCCTTACGGACAAATATACTTTACAAAAGGTACTCAAAGCACATATTCACACCATCACATGGTCTGACCACGCCCCCATCACCATTGATATAACTTCCACCAACAAAACTACAGCCTCTCCACTTTGGCGTAACAACACATACCTACTCTCCCAGCCCAAAATTAGGGAGGAAATTCACGGGAAGCTAAATGAATTCTTTGAGTTCAATGAAACCCCTGGCACTTCCCCCGCGACAATCTGGTGCGCCCACAAAGCCTTCACGAGAGGCGCCTTGATCCAGATAGCAGCTAGGGAAAAAAGGAAAAAAAAACAGATTTATATCGCAACTCCATGACCGCATAGCTGACTTAGAAAGTAAGCATAAAAAAAATGGGGACCACTCCTTATTACAACAACTGAACTCCAGTAGGGAAGAGCTGAGACTAGTGTTGAAATCAGACTACGACCTTTACTATAAGAGACTTAAACTAACTTTCTACTCCCAGAACAATAGAGCGGGGAAGTTGCTAGCATCCCAATTAAAGAAAAGACAAGCACAATCCAAAATATCTATAATTAAACATCCCACTAATAATACTTCATATCAGAACCCCAAAGACATAGCGAACGCGTTTAAAGACTTCTACGAAATCTTATATAATCTAAACCAGGATAAGTCTACCCATCAACCCACAGAAACTGAGATTACTGACTTTCTTAAAAGGATTGACCTCCCGACCATAGATAAGGGGACCTTAGGCATAATTAATGCGCCCTTTACAGAAGATGAAATCAAGGACGTAATTAAGAAACTTCCCAAACACAAGTCACCGGGAGCCGACGGGTTCTCAGCCGAATACTACCAAACATTCTCATCTTTGCTCGCCCCCCGACTGGTAGATCTATACAACACGGCGGCACACACCTGTACATTCCCAAAGGAAATGCTCCAAGCAATTATAGTGACTATCCCAAAACCCGGGAAGGATCCGGCCTACCCCCAGAATTATAGGCCCATTTCACTCCTGAACTCGGATCTAAAGATCTATGCAAAGATAGTAGCAAACAGACTACTCAATGTAACCCCTACGCTCATTGGGCTAGAACAAGTGGGCTTTGTCAAGGGCAGACAGGCCCCAGATGGCACTAGGAAAATGATCAATCTCCTGAGACACGCGGAACTCAATCGCACGCCTAGCATATTTGTAGCCTTAGATGCGGAAAAGGCGTTTGATAGAGTTCACTGGTCATACCTGTCACACACACTACATAAATTCGGCATAAGCGGATTCTTGCACTCAGCGGTCATGTCTCTATACACGAATCCCTCCGCCAGAGTATTTACGTCAGGGATGCTTTCTGATTCCTTCAACCTCACAAATGGAACGAGACAGGGATGTCCGCTGTCTCCGATTGTTTTTTCCCTAGCAATAGAACCCCTTGCAGAAATCATTAGATCCACTGGGGAGATCACAGGCCTCCGAATTGGACACACGGAACACAAAATAGGTCTGTTTGCAGACGATGTAATTCTTACCATGACCAACCCACCCATTTCACTAAGTAAAGCCACGGAAGTTATCAATGAATTTGGGAAAATAACATATTACAAAATTAATACCTCTAAATGTTTTGCCCTGCCACTTCATTTAACCCAAAATATGGTCGCCAAACTAGAACTACTATTCCCTTGCACCTGGGATGCCCCCTCTATTACCTACTTAGGTATCCAACTCACCCACCCTACATCCAAACTATACTCTGAAAATTTTTTACCCCTCCTAGACCAGATCAAGAAAGACTTTTTACAGATGTCCAAATTCCAACTGTCATGGATGGGGCGGATTGCGGCTTATCAGATGCAAATATTCCCCAAGATTCTATACCTTTTCAGAACCATCCCAATCCCTATACCCCACAAATTTTTCTCGGATCTTGCAAAGCTTCTGAATGCCTACATATGGGAGACTAAAAAACCTAGAATAGCGATGAAAACTCTCTACTTACACAAAAAGGTGGGAGGAGGAAGCTTACCGAACGCGTATGCCTACTATACTGCCTCTATATTGGACCAACTGAAATTTTGGTTCTCTAGTCAGGAAGATAATTTATGGAATCAAATAGAAAGGGAGGTTACACCAACTCATGATCTGATTGCACTCCTGATGGCATCCACCATACATCACAAACCCCTAATACCTGATTACCCTACAATAAGGGCCTCAATTGCTGCGTGGTCCCTAGTCACCAAGATGAAATTCCCGGGGGAGGCTACTCACAAACTAGAAACTCCTCTCACAACCTACACATTCCTTATTCAAAACTTCTCAACACATCACTGGAAACAAAAGGGCGTGCATTTTCACACTGTAGATATTACTCAACCTTCGGCACTTGACACCCTTATGCTACAGCAAATTAGGAGTTATAATAAAATGAATCCTCATGCTACCACGGAAGTCCCATTAGTCCTATGGGAATTCTTCATGTCCAGGGGCAAGACAAACATAAGGGGTATATCTCTCTGTTATAGATTCTGTAACCAACAATTAAAGAACTACAAAACCCCGAATATGCTCAAATGGGAGGCTGAACTACAGACAATCTTTACATTCCCACAATGGATGACTGCTATTAGATACAATAGGGTATCCTCAGCCTGTGTAGATCACTGGGACAATTCGTGTAAGTTACTACATAGGTGGTACATCACTCCGACGCGCCTACACACAATGAACCCCATTCTTTCCCCACTTTGCTGGAGAGAATGTCAGCACAGAGGTAACCTCCTACATGTTATGTGGCACTGTAGTATATTACATAACTTCTGGAGAGATGTATTTTCACTCATCTCAGACATGTCCAAAACGAATTGTAAACCCACCCCAGAATTAGCACTTCTTACATTAGGGATAGACTCCTTCCCATGTGCACAAAGGATAGTGATTGTACATATCCTATTTGCTGCCCGTATGTCAATTGCAGCCAAATGGCGATCCCCAGACCCCCCTACTGTGTTGGAGGTCATAAATAGAGTAAATGCTCAATGTCTAATGGAGAAGATGCTAGCGTATAAATTGAACAGAATACATGTCCATCAGAAATTTTGGGGTCTATGGCCCACCACTATATGACGTCCTCTAGTGTTGAGTAAACTGTTTGTTGATTTCTTATGTATATGCGAAGACATGTAGAAAGGCGCAGTAGCATGTTTAGAGCAGTGAACCTGGTAACATCAATATTCTTCCTGAAAATCTAAATACAGGTATTGTTGTAGTGTTAAATTAGTTATGGGTCATACTATGAATATTTTCTCAAGTACCGTGATACTCTGTCCCAATAGTATAGTATCAATTTACACACATGTGCAATTGGGGTCGGCCAAATTCTGGGCTGCGCTCTCTATGCCTGGACCTACATATAAAGGGCCTGCTCACAGAATATCCCCGAGAGGGGTGACAGGCTCCCTAGCCTAAGTTTACTGTTGCTTATAGTTCCTGGACTGATGTTATGGAGCCAACGCTCCTGACCCATGATAAAGTCCCAAGAAGGCCGGAGTTGTATTAATTAGAGTGTTGTTAAGCCCTGCATGTGCAATACTTGGAGATGTATGTTGCTAAAGTAATGTATGTAACTTGAGACTGTACCTGTATGTAATGTCCATCTTGTCATTAAATTAAAAATAAATAATAAAAAATTTAAGTCAAAAGAAAAAAACAGAGACATTGCAAAGTTTCTTCAGACAATATTGGGCCAACCTGGCCTAAGCTAGCACCCAGAGGCATGGCTCATGCAGGATGGTCAACAAGTATTTTGGTTTCAATTCAGACACCAACAATCTCAGATGTAAAGAAAGACCCAAAGAACTACTGGGCATCTAAGTAACCCGAAATTGCAAAGCACAAACTAGTATCTGCATTCATGCAACCCTTTATCTGTGATGGATTATATGTTTACAAAATTAAGTGCACATACTTCCTGCTAGGTAGTGCTGCTGTTTCTGCTGCTATTAATGCCTCCCCTGATTTCCTCTCACTACAGCATATCTGTAATACAATAATTATGATCTCTAAATTTATGGTACTGAGCTGAACATACTGAACATAGACTTGGTTTGTAGGAGGTTTGTCGAACAGCTCACACGTTTTGAATGTTAAGATGAACCTCCCTGAAGTCAGAGGGAGCCACATCTTTAAAATAATTTCTGACAATTTTATAGGCTAATAGAACAAATAGCATGTGGGCTGTGCACCGCCAGGATAATATGTATGGATGCTATTTATTTTATTTTTTAATAAAATACAGTTTTGCAGGGAGCAGCAACTACAAAGTAAAAAATTGAAATGCCCAATTCCATTAAAAAAAAACTGGGAAATTCCTGAAGTGAAGCAACTATACAGTATATACAAAGTACTGCAATAAAACTGACATTTACAAAACAAAAATGCAATTTAATTTGCCAATAAATTAAATTTCCTTTCCAGCTTGATTTTCTTTGTAAAAGACCCTCAAGGGCCACTTTTGAGTGGTCTCATTGCTAGTTTTAAAACAAAAAGAAAGTTGGGAGGTAAATTACAGCAATCTTTTTTATTGTAGTTTTTTTAGTATATCCTACAGCAAGAATGACAAAATGCTGAAAAAATTGCCCCCAGAAAATTAATACCAGGATCCTAATTGTTAATTAAGGTTTGCTATGGATTGCAAGAGGGGACTCCATTTAAGTAAAAAAAATAAATAGAGAAAAATGTTGTGGCGTCACTCCAAAATCCATTTCAGACCCTTCAACATAAAAAATGAAGTGTTGACCATCCCAAACTCTCATATACACATGCATCCCGCCTGACAAGGAAAGAGGGTACAAGTTTGCATCCCGTTGCCCCCTCCTGAACCCAGTTACTTCCAGAGGTCTGAAAAAAATCCCCGAAATTTTTACAATTAACTTTAGTAAGATTAAGATTCAATATTTCTGAAATCAAATTGAATATTCATGCAAGTTATAGAGTAAAGTTTCTCATTTTTATTTCCTTTTCTACTTTGGATTCTGTCACTTGCAAACTTTGCAAGTGTGAAAAAACCTGACTCACTGTGTCATATCTATAAATGTGCAGTGTTGTCCCCCTAGATTGTATACTTTTGATTTTGAATATTGCACACATTCCCCTCTGTTTATCTCTTTCTATAATATATGCATTAAAATATCAAGGGAAAATAAAAATGGAAAAACAAAAATGGAACAAATATTTTGCTGAACAGAATACTGTATATTATAATAATCCGAAAAAAAATGGAAAAAGAAAGCCAGCGATACCTATTCACCAGGTCAGTAAATGAGAATATAACTCCTCAGCAGAGGGCAACAGAGAGCAATAAAAAGTCACAGACTTTCATCCTACCTCCCCTACTAAAAATTAAATTCTACAGAGATACATTTTGAACATTAAATATCAAAACAATAACCAAATTCAAATGCAAATGGTGAACAAAGTTAATGTACACAATAGTGCAAAGTTTGCTTGAAAAGAAAAGAAAATAAGTCTGTAACACATTCAAGCTGAAATACATTTGTCAAAGTAAACAAGACATGTGAACAAGTAAATTAATTGCACCAACAAACAATGTATAGATACCTGGAATAGTGTAGTATAGTATCTCAGAAGCGCCCTCTTCTCCTGCCCAGTTTGTAATACTAGTAAATCATTGAGCTCTACCTCATCCTATATACAGTTTACCACCACTCACCAACATGACGTGATATTAGATTTGCTGATAGATTTAATTTACACAACTAAAGGCATGTTTATTACTTCTTATTGAACAGTGCAACTATCCTTTGTTTACATTGATTACCCCAGTCATTAGCATTTCAATACTGGGGTGGGATAGTCTTCTTCTTTTTAGTACACAGGTACAAGTAAGAGTGCAAGTACCCAGTTTGTGTTTTACATCATTAGAGACATCATACTGTTATAATCTCACAGACCCTGTCAGATAAACTTCTATAAACCTAAAAGGATCAGCAAAGCACAGCCTTTGTGTGGCACTAATAAAGAAGGAGTGTCTACCTGTCTAATGTGTTATTATGGATGACCCATAATAATACATATATATTTACAATGTATAACAAAGGGAAAAACCGCGCTTACTACAAAAATAAATCAATAAATAAATTAAATTAAATTAATAATACAATAATAAAGTCCTTTACAGCAGCAATAAAAGTGGGATAAACACAAATAGAAATAAAAAAGAAAATCGCGCTAAAGAATCACAAATTATTGAATAAAGTCCAATTTGGCAGGCTGGTGTGGAAGGAACACAAAAATCCCAATTACTGAATAAACCTGGAAGAATTCATGCTTACCAGATATGTAAGCCAATAGAGCATATGGCTTTTACCCAGCCAGGGCCTTTCAATTCCCACAAGGTTGATTCGTCAGAAAATTATTGGGTATGGTCGCTTGGACTATGACTCCATATATGTATTACATTCGACCCAAAAAGGAGAGAGAAAAATACATAGCGTGATCCTGCCTCAATAATTGGTCAATAGAAATCAGCGTTGTGCACAACACACAATGTGGGAAGCATGCAAAAAGTGAACCACCACCTCACAGTCAATCTCCTTACCAGATTGCACTACATAAGGAGCTATAGGCCAAAAAACACCCCAAACACAGAAGGTTGTGATCCACCACCTCTCATGCAATCTTCTTACCAGATAGCTAGTGTAATACAGCCTGATGTATGTAGGTGACGATCCGTAACCGAAATCCTATAAATAGCTGCAGGCTCGATTGATAAGGGGGTGAAATCAGATTCTCCCCACTGGGACCGTAGATCCACGTATGCAGTATGATCATTTAATACCTGTTATGTGGTTCTAAGAAGCAAATTTCTGAACTGAAGAATCAGAAAAACATGGGGCATTTCATCAGATATAATCCTGCGACCGTGAGCGGGAACCGCCGTCGAAGACCCCGAATGAAGAAGCCGAAATGTACCTGCGATCGCATGCGCCGACTCATGAATATGAGGTGAGTGGGGAAGAGTCAGCCCAGTGACATGTAATACCGCGCACTACAGCCGACCAAAGGCCCTGGCTGGGTAAAAGCCATATGCTCTATTGGCTTACATATCTGGTAAGCATGAATTCTTCCAGGTTTATTCAGTAATTGGGATTTTTGTGTTCCTTCCACACCAGCCTGCCAAATTGGACTTTATTCAATAATTTGTGATTCTTTAGCGCGATTTTCTTTTTTATATTTACAATGTATACCATATAAAAACAGGCATTTAAAACTTAAGAACAAATTGACGTTATATAAAAAAATGGGGTGACCGCCTCATAAATGTATATATTTCATTTTGAAGATTTACCCATCCCATACTTCTTATTGGACCTTATTTGGAGATTATCTGTTTATTGCTTAGAGTCTGCACATCTGCCTTTTTTTATTACGTAGGGATTCTACTCTCCGTAATGTTGTTTTTGTTTATTTTGTATTATGGAGAATACAACAACAAAATGGCGGAACACACAAAGGTTAGGGAGGCTCTAACATTGCCAGAACATCCAAGAAATATAACATAAGGGCTCCACTTGTAACTAAAATATCACTGCTGTGACTTGATTAACAATTGACTGTATCTCCTACCAACATTTCCCCTTTAGTTTTGGATATAGTGGGGAAGAGTTAAAATCTTCAGTCCGAGATGAATTACATGGATCAAAATTCAGTCTTTTTATGCTAACCTAATACTAAAATTATTATTTTCATTTAAATGAATGAAACCAAGGCATGAATGACTTGTACAAATACACAATTTATTTTTCAGACACATTTGAGTACATCTACACAGTTTAAACATCTTTTTTTATATATATTTTGCAAATTAGTCACCCTCTAAAGCTTTATTAAGCAAATCAAATTATTTTCATGGCATCCTCGACATTCTGTGTATAAAGTAAAAAAAAAAAAAGTATATTAACCACTTGCTGACCGTATAACACAGATATTTAGCGGATAGGAGGCTCTTCTGTGCTGGATCACGTACTAGGCACTTGATCAGCACTTCCGGGTAGGGGGAGCGCATGCCAGCGACACGCCACTGCTGTGATTAGACACAGCAGAAGCCGATCAGCGGGTGCCGGCCAATGGATGACCACCGTCACCTGCTGATTGTCTGAAAGACACACAGGACATTACTCTGCCTATGTAAACAAGGCAGAGTTCTATCCTGGCAATGGGGAAACAATGGACTTTATTTCTCTGCTAAGCAGGGAAAGAAAATCCATAATTTCCCTTTGTAAAAGCAGCACACAGTTTACACCAAAACACTGGCTAGGCACACATTTAACCCTTTGATCACCCTAGCTGTTTAACCCCTTTCCAGTGTTATTAGCACAGTGACAGTGCATATTTTTAGCACTGATCATTGTATTAGTGTCCCTGGTTCTGAAAAGTGTCAAAAGTTTCAGTGTCAGAATATCCGTCGCAATATCACAGTCCCACTATAGTTTGCTGATCACCGTCATTACTAGTAAAAACAAAAAAATATTAAAATGAAAAATCTGTTATATATCTCATAGTTTGTAGACGCTAAAACATTTGTGCAAACCAATCAATGTACACTTATTGGGATTTGTTATCAAAAATATGTAGTAAAACACCTATTGGCCAAAACTTAAGAGATTTGATTTTGATTTTTTTTTTGGAAATGTTTTATAGCAGAAAGAAAAAATATTGCTTTTTTTTAAAAAAAAAAACAGTCAGTCTTTTTTTGTTTATAGTGCAAAGAAAAAAAATGCAGTGGTGATCAAATACAACCAAAAGAAAGCTCTATTTGTGGGGAACAAAATGACATACATTTTATTTTGGTACAGCATTGCATGACCGCGCAATTTTAAGGTAAAGTAATGCAGTCCTGTATCACAAAAAGGCCTGGTCATTAAGGGGGGTAAATCTTCTGGAGGTCAATTGGTCAAAAATGTTTTATGCTTGTATGTGTGCATTAGAATGATGTGCTTTTAAGTAATACAACATTAAGGTGTCATGTTATATCTTTGACTAATATGAGTCCTGTATTGGTCAGTGCTCGTTTCTTACCTCTCTAATTTGCACTAGAGTTGAACCTCGGATTACGAGCATAATCTGTTCCAGGAGAATGCTCGTAATCCAAAGTACTTGCATATCAAAGCGAGTTTTCCTATTGAAGTCAATGGAAACAAAAATAATTTGTTCCGCATTGACTTCAATGGGATGCAATACCGAATGCGGCCAGAGGTGGGGGGCGCCAGAGAGTGCTGAAAACTTCCGAAAAGGCCCGAGGACACTTTGGCTCGTTTTCTGCGCCCCCGTAACTCAGGCCAAATGAGGTACTGCAGGCCAATGTTCGGCTTTTCGACTCCTGCGCCCCGTAACTCAGGCCAAATGAGGTACTGCAGGCCTATTTTCGGCTCTGCTTGGCTTCTGCGCCCCCGTACCTCAGGCCAAATTAGGTACTGCAGGCCTATTTAGCTTGAATTCTGCTTGTCTTGCAAGTCACTCACAAACCGAGTCAGAATAAAAAAAAAAAGTGCTCGAAAATTAAAACGCTCTCAAACCAAGTTACTCTTAAACCAAGGTTCCACTGTATATCTCTCTCTCTCCCCCCATAATTCTTGTGATGTGATTGCAGGTAGTTCAGTTTTAAAACACACTTGTTACAGATTTGGATATGGCTTATCTTCTGTGTAAAACATTAAAGCTGGATCAAAAGGTTATTTTCATTTAAAATACACTAGATTACCAAAAGTATTGCAACACCTGCCTTTACACGCACATGAACTTTAATGGCATGCCAGTCTTAGTCCGTAGGGTTCAATATTGAGTTGTCTCACCCTTTGCAGCTATAACCATTTAATCTCTTCCGGAAAGGCTGTCCACAAGGTTTAGGAGTGTGTCTATGGGAATGTTTGACCATTCTTCCATAAGCGCATTTGGGAGGTCAGGCAATTCTCTCTATTCCAACATCAGTGCCTGACCTCACAAATGCGTTTCTGGAAGAATGGTTAAACATTCCCATAGACACACTCCTAAACCTTGTGGAAAGCCTTCCCAGAAGAGTTAAAGCTGTTAAAGCTGCAAAGGGTGGGCCAACTCAATATTGAACCCTACGGACTAAGACTGGGATGCCATTAAAGTTCATGTGTGTGTATAGTCAGGCGTCCCAATACTTTTGGTATTATAGTGTATATCACATTCACTAATTTGGTTTCTCTGGTATATAGTAACATTAGAACTGTAAGAAGCACTTTCTACAATCTGATTATTGAAATGATTTCTCTCCTGTGTGAATCCTTTTATGTTTATTAAGAATAGAACCTTGTGAGAAGCACTTGCCACATGCTGAGCATTTAAATGTTTTTTCTCCTGTGTGAATTCTCTGGTGTGTAACAAGGTTTTGTTTCAAAGTGAAGCACATGTCACATTCTGAACATTTAAAGCGGAGTTCCAGCCTTTTTATGTTTATTAAAAGTCAGCAGCTACAAAGTGTAGCTGCTGGCTTTTAATAAACAGACACTTACCTGTTCCACTGTCCAGTGACGCGGCTGCCTGGAGCGTTGCTCCTCTCCCCCTCTCCGCCGGCGCCTGCATTCTAACTATGGGCATCCGGCCGAGACAGCTTTCAGCTTCATGGCATGCACAAGCAGGGCTGCGCTCCCTGAGTGGACAGGCGATCGCCTGGGACCTGTCATGTGTCCCAGGTGATCGCCTACAGGGAGGGGCCGCATTAGGCGATATGACGAGTCGCCTAAGCGGTCCCTGGGCGGAAGGAGGAAGTGGGACAGAAAGTCCCACTCCTTCTGAAGCCCCCACTCCCCCCCAAAAAAAACGACATTCCAAATGTGACATGTAAGGGGGCGAGGAGTTGTTTAAGCGGAAGTTCCACTTTTGGGTGGAACTCCGCTTTAAATGTTTTTTCTCCTGTTTGAATCTTCTTCTGCATATTAATTTTAGAACGTTCTAAGAAGCACTTTCCACATTCTAAAACATTTAAATTATTTCTCTCCTGTGTGACTCCTTTTATGAATATTAAGATGAGAATTTTGTGAAAAGCACTTGCCACATTCTGAACATTTAAATGTTTTTTTCTCCTGTGTGATTTCTCTGGTGTGTAACAAGAAGTGTCTTATAAGAGAAGCACATGTCACATTCTGAACATTGAAATGGTTTCTCTCCTGTGTGAATCTTCTGGTGATGAGTAAGTATAGAACGATGTGAGAAGCACTTGCCACATTCTGAACATTTAATCGGTTTCTCCCCTGTGTGAATCTTCTGGTGTTGAGTAAGATTACCATTTTCTGAGAAGCACTTGTCACATTCTGAACATTTAAATGGTTTCTCTCCTGTGTGAATCTTCTTGTGTTGAGCAAGTATAGAACGACGTGAGAAGCACTTGCCACATTCTGAACATTTAAATGGTTTCTCTCCTGTGTGAATCTTCTGGTGTCTAGTAAGATCAGAACTTTGTGAGAAGCACTTGCCACATTCTGAACATTTAAACGGTTTCTCCCCTGTGTGAGTCTTCTTGTGTTGAGTAAGATTACTATTTTGTGAGAAGCACTTGTCACATTCTGAACATTTAAATGGTTTCTCTCCTGTGTGAGTCTTCTTGTGTTGAGTAAGATTACCATTTTCTGAGAAGCACTTGTCACATTCTGAACATTTAAATGGTTTCTGTCCTGTGTGAGTCTTCTGGTGTTGAGTAAGATAAGAACGATGTGAGAAGCACTTGCCGCATTCTGAACATTTAAACGGTTTCTCTCCTGTGTGAATCTTCTGGTGTTGAGTAAGATTACCATTTTCTGAGAAGCACTTGTCACATTCTGAACATTTAAATGGTATCTCTCCTGTGTGAATCTTCTTGTGTTGAGCAAGTATAGAACGATGTGAGAAGCACTTGCCACATTCTGAACATTTAAATGGTTTCTCTCCTGTGTGAATTCTCAGGTGTGTAGCAAGAAGATAACTTTGTAAGAAGGACTTGTCACATTCTGAACATTTATATGGCCTCTCTCCGGTGTGAATCCTCAGATGAACATTGAGTCTGGACTTAAAATTAAATATCTTCTGGCACTCAGAGCACGGATACAAATTTTTTCCTCTTTGACTCATCTTGAGTTAATGTCAATCAGTTTAGTTGTGATTTTTCTTTCAACAATAGATCTTCGATTTACAGCTGAGCTTAGTAATTTACCTATATGAAAAATAAAAAAAGATGTTTACACAGATGTTATTATTACCAACAGACTGAGAAGTATAGCTATACAACTTTACACATTTTTAGAATAATAATTAAAAATGTACACTAGTCAAAAATCCATTCCAGATGCTTTAACACAAAAAAATGATGTGTTGATCATCTCAAAATATATACCAAACAATCATATACACATGCATCCAGGATGAACAGGACAGGGGGTACAAGTTTGCACCCCCTCCTGAACCTTCTTCCCTTCAGAGGTCTGAAAAAATTCTGCAGAATTTTTGCAATTGACTTTAGTGAGATTAAGATTCAATATCTCTCAAGTCCAGAACATTTTGGCCTTTTAGGAGTATCGGTTTAGCTGTGATTTTTTCAACAATAGGTGTTCGGTTTACAACAGAGGTTAGTAATTTACCTATATTAAAAATAAAATAGATGTTTAAACCAAATTTAATATTACCAACAGACTGAGAAGTATAGAAATACAACCTCACAGATTGTTAGATTAATAATTAAAAGATTACACTATAGCTTATCATTATGGTAAACATAGTGGATTGTTTTTTTATAGTAATGACTAGACATGATGAGTACTTCTGATCCAATTATCATTAAATCATAAAAATGTATTTCTTATTTAAATTATAACTAAAAGCAAAAATTTTTTTGAGTTTTGGATAGAGAGAATGTGGATTAGAACACTGTTTTTAGTGCAGTCTATGCACCTGTTAGGGAAATTCACGCTCTCTATTTGTCCTATTTACCATTATCATTGAAAGTAAAAGTAAAATAAACCCCAAATTTTGGGTTGTCCCCTAAAAAAATAGAGGGGACATTTTCCAATGAAGACACTAGTTCTGGTGACTTCTCTTAACCAATTTAAGACCGGGCCTCTTTTTCAGACTCTGTGTTTACAAGTTAAACATTTTTTTTTATATAGAAAATTACTTGGAACCCCCAAACATTATACATTTTTTTTCTAACACCCTAGAGAATAAAATGGCAGCCATTGCAATACTATTTGTCACACCGTATTTGCGCAGCGGTCTTACAAGCACACTTTTTTTGAAAAAAAAACACTTTTTTGAATTTAAAAATAAGACCACAGTAAAGTTAGCCCAATTTTTTTTATATTTTGAAAGAAAATGTTACGCCGAGTAAATTGATATCCGACATGTCACACTTCAAAATTGCACCTGCTCATGGAATGGCGTCAAACTTTTACCCTTAAAAATATTGTGTTTAACTGCCTGCTGAACTGTCTATATTTCGATCTGTGTGCACCCACCTTTACAATAGCCTGCTGGGGAAATGGAAGTTAGAGAAGCTACTGTAAACCCACTCACTGACTAATTTGTAGATTAAGTTAGGTTTGAACTGAATTAGGTAGTTAGATAATTTTTACTTAAAAACGTATGTCAATATTCACTTCAAATATTCCAACAAATATAAAACAAATTCATGCCCATTCTGAATATCCAGTGCCAATAAAATAAGTAAACATGAATTTGCTTTTCAAATTATTGAATAATTGAAGTGAATATTCATGCAATTTATAGAGTAAAGATTCTCAGCTCCTTTAGCAAATAATCCTAAGGCCGCCCATGCAAATTTCAAATCACTGCTGCTATAGCCACTAGCAATATTCAGTGTCTCGGTGGGGACGGCTTCCCCCGATGGGAGCAGACAATTGCTTTGTAGGAGGGATTCCCTTGTCAGCACGGTTTATATTGATAGGGGAATCATGCAAAAAAAAAATCCTGCAACTTGTGGTTGCAAGAAATAAATTTGCACCCTGTATAGCTGGCCTAAATGTCTTTTTACATATAATTTGCAATCACAGAGAGTTAGTCAGAGTAGATCTTAGAAAAACATACAGCTGGTAAAATAAGCATTGAACATGTCACCATTTTTATAGGTAAATATTTTTCTAGAGGTGCTATTGATCTGAAATGTTCACCACATGTCTATAACACATGCAATCCATGCATACAAAGAAACCAAAACAAATACGTTCAGAAATGAAGTTATGTGTAAAAAATGGAATGACACAAGGAAAAAGTATTGAACACAAGAAGAAAGGGAAGTGCAAAAAGGCATGGAAAGCCAAGACACCAGATGAAATCTGTCAGTAATTAGAAAGCAATCCTGCCCCTTGTCAGTGCAAATAATTATTAGCTGGTTCAGTCTCAGCTGATGGCCTATAAAAAGTTGTCTCATTACCAAGGTATTACACAAGAAAAATCCCATGATGGATATAAACGAAGAACTCTCTCAAAACCTTTGCAACCTTATTGTTGCAAAACATATTGATGGCGTTGGTTACAGAAGGATTTTTAAACTTCTGAATGCTCCAGCGAGCCCTGTTGGGGCCATAATCCAGGAGAAGAAAGAAGATAATTTCACCATAAACCAGCCAAGACCAGGTGCTCCTTGCAAGATTTCTGACAGAAGAGTGAAAATAATTATCAGAAGAGTTGTCCAAGTACCAAGGGCCACTTGTGGAGAGCTTCAGAAAGACCTGGAATTAGCAGGCACAATTGTTTAAAAAAAACAAAACAATAAGTAATGCATTCAACCACCATGGTCTGTATGCAGGCTCACCAAGCAAGATTCCATTGCTGAAGAAAAAGAATGATGAAGCTCATTTAAAGTTTGCTGCACAACATTTATACAAGCCTGTGAAATACTGAGAGAATATAGTCTGGTCAGATGAGACCAAAATGGAACTCTTTGGATGCCATAATACACACCATGTTTGGAGGTCAAATTGCACTGCACATCACCCCAAAAACACCCCCATACCAACAGTGAAGTTTGAAGGTGGGAACATCATGGTGTGGGTCTGTTTTTCAGCATACGGTAGGGGCAAATGTCATATTATTGAAGGAAGGATGAATGGAAAAATGTACCAATACATTCTTTATAAAAATCTACTGCCATCTACCAGGATGATGAAGATGAAATGAGGGGGGACATTTTAGCAAGACAATGATGCCAAACACAAAGCCAAGGAAACACTCAATTGGTTTCAAAGAAAGAAAATAAAGGTTCCAGAATGGCCCAGTCAGTCACCTGACTTGAATCCAATAGAAATTCTATGGAAAGAACTAAAGATCAGAGTTCACGTAATCTTCAAGATTTGAAGACTGTTTGTGTGGAAGAATGGGTCAAAATTACACCTGAGCAATGCATGCGACTAGTTTCCCCATACAGGAGGCATCTTGAAGCTCTCATTAAATAAATTTCAGTTAGTGTGTTCAATACTTTTTCCCTGTGTTATTCCATTTTATTACACATAACTTAACATACTATTACTACATTAACTACTGTTACTACATAACATACTATTTCTGAACTTATTTGTTTTGGTTTCTTTGTATTTATAGATTACATGGTTTGTTCCCGACATGTGGTAAAAATGTCATGTCAATAGCACCTTAAGAAATATATTTACCTAGAAAAATGGTGATGTGTTCTATACTTTTTACATGCTGTATATATCTAATGACAATACGTAAAATGTAAAATGCCCTTAATAAAAAAACATAACTTTGTCTATAATTTCTGTTTCACTTTCATCGAGACTAAAGTATATCTAAACCCCATATTGTATATGTTGCTGCTAACAAGTCTTTCAAATAATTCTTGAAATCATTTTTTCCAGGCTTTTTTTTTTTTCTTTTTTACTTTGTAATTCTGCCACTTGCAAACTTGGTATGCAAGGGTAAAAAAAAACCTACTCACTGTGTCATATCTACAAAAGAGCAGTGTTGTCCCCATATATTGTATATTTTTTATTTGGAATATTGCACACATTCTCCTCTGCTCATATCCATAATATATGCATTATATGAGCAATGGAGAGCACAAATTAAAAAAGAAAACAAAACACATACTTTGCTGGACAGAATATATTATAATAATCCAAACAAAATGGAAAAAGAAAACCAGTGACACCTATTCACCAGGTCAGTAAATGAAAATATAACTCCTCAGCAGGGCCACAGAGAGCAAAAAGGTCAGAGACTTTCACCCTACCTCCCCTATTAAAAAACTAAATTCTCCAGAGATACATTTTGAACATTGAATATCAAAACAATAAGCAAACTCAAATGGTGAGCAAAGTTAGCGCACACAATTAGTGCAAAGTTTGCTTGGAAAAAAAAAAGTCTGTAACACATTTAAGCTGAAATATATTTGTCAAAGTAAACAAAACATGTGAACAAGTAAATTAATTGCACCATCAAACAATGTATAGATACCTGGAATAGTGTAGTATAGTTAAGATATGTCAGCAGCTCCCTCTTCTCCTGACCAGTCTGTAATACTGGTAACTCCCTGAAATCTACCTCCTAAATACAGTTTATCACCACTCACCAACATGAAGTGATATTAGGTTGCTAATAGGACTAATTTACCTAACAAAAAGGTACATTTCTTAGTTATTGAACAGTGCAACTATACTTTGTTTTCACTGATAATCCCAGTCATTAGCATTTTAATACTGGGAGGGGATATACAGTATCAGGAAGGATCTTTAAATTTAACAGTATGATAATTGGCTCAACATACCAACAACAAATAAAACAATGATTTCAATCTCAATGGAATTAATTGCCTAACTGATACTCTGAGGTCTTTTCCAAAGATAGCTCATTGTTCTATTTGAATACTGTTACATACAATTTGTAGGGCTTCTTAAATAACCATTCACACGTAGGACCCATCCTGTACCCAATTTAGTTGCCCTATGTAAAATGTGGAGAAAGAATAGATTTAGCATGGTGACATATGGAGAAAAATCTTTGTTGAAAACAACACAGAGGTTGCTATTGCAAACCTTATGAAGATTCACTTGTCTGGCTATTTTGCTGACCCTCTGGCTTAAGTCACTTACCTAGAATATATAACCTATCATGAAAGTCAGAATTCCTAATCTGTATACATTTTCTAGGTTAGTGGCATGCAGAATTGAAGCCAGAGGGTCACAATGAAAATCAGATTATGAGTATTTGCAGCAGTGAAGATTCAGTAATGACAACCTTCATTTTTCTCAAAAAATAGAATTCCTCTAGGAAACAGTTATGTCCATAATAAATACTGACTGTTACCACACAGGAAAGAAAATCTCTGTGAGATGGGCCAATACATACAAATGCTAAATATCTTATTGAATTAAAGCAGACCCACCAGTCACGACTACATGTATATTACTATCTAAACACATTTTATAAACATCTTCAAGCTAAAAAACATGATGGATTTTCTTGACAGCACACTGAGATGCATCTTATGATAAAACTTATGAAAATATTCTATTCATTAGTAGCATGGCTGTCAGTGTTCAGACACTCTCTCCAGATTACAGTAAAGTACAGTATTTGATCCAAGAATGGTTGAAATAACTATTGTGATATTGATGGGAAAATTTCCCAGGATATTCCCTAATGTCCTGGGCCTCCGCAGCAGCAAATTCAGAGCTTGATGGCTTGGCCTTAGGTAAAAGGCACATGCAGAGTTCCAACAATTACAGAAAAGAATAGGTATATAAAAACATAACTACACAAATAAATGGATACATAAAACTATTGAAGCATTTTACATTTTTAACTTTTTTTAAATTGTCATCAATTTCAAAAACCTTCTGCCTCTGATCTCTTTGTTCAAGAAGACCCCCTCTGAGGGACTCCTGCCTCCATACCAGATCCATGCTACGAGACTAAAATGGCTGATTACATTTCACCATGTGAAAATGCATTAAAATGCATCACTATAGTAAGGTTTTTCTAATCACATTACCTTTCCTGGTGGAAACAGAAATGCCTCTCCAAGCATTGCAGCTCCACTACTCATTGTGGACAAGTCAACAGCAACAGTAGCACCATCACCAGCAGGAGACATCAACAGAGACATTGAAAACTTTCTTCAGGCAATATTGGGCCAACCTGCCCAAGGTAGCACTCATAGGCATGGCTTGTGCAGAATGGTCAGCGAGTATTTAATCTCCAATTTAGACACCAACCATCTCAGATGTACAGAAAGATCCTAAGGACTTCTGGGCATCTAAGATAGACCAGTAATCAGAACTTGCATAGCACAAACTAGTTTCTGCATGCATGCAACCAGGTCCCTTTATATGTGATAGATTATATGTTTACAAGATTAGGAGCACGCACTTCCTATTAGGTAGTGCTGCTCTTTCTGCTGCTCCAGTTATGTCTAAAGCTGGGTATACGCACTTAGAACCCTCTCCACTGTGACACAGTATTCTGACAGCGGGTCTCTACACTGTGGAAATAAACTGATCAGCACCTGCAGTCACCTGGCTGCAGGCACTGACAATGAAAGTTTTCCACAGTGCACATTCAACAAAAGTCGATCTACTGAT
The DNA here is from genome assembly GCA_029206835.1 of Rana muscosa. NCBI lineage: Eukaryota > Metazoa > Chordata > Amphibia > Anura > Ranidae > Rana > Rana muscosa. Next base: position 358,252,909 of record CM055118.1, on the reverse strand, counting down.
CACTTTTTGTCAAACATGAAGGGGCACACACATTTAATTTCGACAAGTCCCTGCAGAACCCTTGGAATTTCAATGTGTTTGCACCCACCTTTACAATGGCATGCTGAGGAATTGGAAGTTAGAGAAGCTGCTGTAAACTTACGCACTGAATAATTGTAAATTAGGTTAGTTTAGAAGTGCATTAATAAGGCTGATTTTCTAAAGTAGTTGAGAATCTTCACTTAAAAAGTATGTGAATATTAATTTCAAAATACAATCCGATAAAAAGCTAATTTACGCTCATTTTAAATTCTCTAATCATGTGCTGATAAAAAATAAATAAACGTGAATTTGCTTTTCACATGATGGGATATTTGAAGTGAATATTCATGCAATTTATAGAGTAAAGATTCTCAGCTCTTTTAGCAAATAAGTCTGAATGTCTTTTCACACTTTATTTGTAATCATGGAGTTAGTCAGAGTAGATCTTAGAAAAACATATATATCTAATGACAATAAATCAAATGTAATATAATCTTAATAATAAATAGGGATGAGCTTCGAGTTCAAGTCGAACTCATGTTCGACTCGAACATTGCCTGTTTGACCATTCGCCGAACAGCGAACAAATTGGGGTGTTCGCGGCAAATTCGAAAAGTCTATAGGAGAAATCTAAAGTGCTAATTATAAAGGCTTATATGCAAGTTATTGTCATAAAAAGTGTTTGGGGACCCGGATCCTGCCCCAGGGGACATGTATCAATTAAAAGAAAAGTTTTAAAAACAGGCGTTTTTTTGGGAGCAGTGATTTTAATAATGCTTAAAGTTAAACAATAAAAGTGAAATATTCCTTTAAATTTCATACCTGGGAGGTGTGTATGATATGCATGTAAAGTCGCGCATGTTTCCCGTGCTTAGAACTGTCCCTGCACAAAGTGTCATTTTTGAAGGACTATTAATGAATTGTCGGCTCCCGGCAATAGAAAAGTCATTGATAAAAAAAATTCAAATTCAATTACCAGGCCCTTCAGTTCTGGTATAGATATTAAGGGGAACCCCGCCACAAATAAAAAAAAAATGCGTGCGGTTCCCCCCAAATATCCATACCAGGCTCTTCAGATCTGGCTTGGATTTTAAGGGGAACTCCACCCCAAATTTAAAAAAAAATGGCTTGGAGTCCCCCCAAAAATCCATACCAGACCCTTATCCGAGCACGCAACCTGGCAGGCCGCAGGAAAAGAGGGGGGACGAGAGAGCGCCCCCCCTCCTGAACCATACCAGGCCACATGCCCTCAACATGGGGAGGATGTCCCCATGTTGATGGGGACAAGGGCCTCATCCCCACAACCCTTGCCCGGTGGTTGTGGGGGTCTGCGGGCAGGGGGCTTATCGGAATCTGGAAGACCCCTTTAACAAAGGGGACCCCCAGATCCTGCCCCCCCATGTGAATTGGTAAGGGGTACATTGTACCCCTACCATTTCACGAAGAAAACGTAAAAAATTAAAATAAAACACACAAACACCTTGGAAAAGTCCTTTATTGAAAAAAAAAACATTCCAGCGATGAAATACAGTGTCCCGCGGTGATCCGATGTCCAGCGCTGTCCGTCATTGGCTGAGCCTGGGCAGACCTGATGGGGAACTTCCTCTGCAGTCTCTTAAATGTATAGACCCGCCCCTTCTAAAGTTCCCCATCAGGTCCGCTCAGCCAATGACTAGGTAAGGCTAAGCAGACCAGATGCGGAACGTGAGAAGGGGAGGGTCTTTTCATGTATTACATTGCGAGGCAGTTCCCCATCAGATCCGCTCAGGCCAATGACGTAGGCGGGGTCTGACATACCGAGGGGCGGACCTGATGGGGAACTTCCTTCACTGTGTAATGCATGAATAGACCCGCCCCTTCTAAAGTTCCCCATCAGGTCCGCTCAGCCAATGACTAGGTGTAAGGCTAAGCGGACCTGATGCAGAACATGAGAAGGGGCGGGTCTATTCAGGAATTACACAGTGAAGGAAGTTCCCCATCAGGTCCGCCCCCTCGGTATGTCAGAACGTGAGAGGGGGTGGGGTCCTATGTCATTGGCTATTCCCCGTTAAGCGGGGAAAGCCGGGGCTTACCCTATTACGTAAATGGGTGACCCCGACCCCCTCTTACAACACGGGGAAAGCCATAGGGATATCCCGGTGCGTCAGTGGAGGGCGGGGTCACTGGGTGGCCCCGCCCTCCTTTATTTAAGAAGTGTCAGAAGAATCAAAGCGTCACACAGCTGAAGACTCCCACTGAGGCGGATTGTGCGGGCGGAGTGGAGAAGAAGCCAGAGCAAGATACAGGACAAGAAGAGCGGAGGAAGAAGAAGATGAAGAAGAAGTAGAATACCGAAGGAAGACCAGAAGAAAGAAGATGGAAGAATAAGAAATTAATAAAGGACTTGTCAAAAACGGTCTCTTGTGTTTTTTAACCTTTTTGTAATTTTTTTTTGTGAAATGGTAGGGGTACAATTGTACCCCATTACCATTTCACACTGGGGGGGCGGGATCTGGGGGTTCCCTTGTTAAAGGGGGCTTACAGATTCCGATAAGCCCCCTGCCCGCAGACCCCCACAACCACCGGGCAAGGGTTGTGGGGATGAGGCCCTTCTCCCCATCAACATGGGGACAAGGTGGTTTGAGGGCCTACCTCAAAGCACCCTCCCAATGTTGAGGGCATGTGGCCTGGTACGGTTCAGGAGGGGGGGCGCACTCTCCCCCCTCTTTGCCTGCGGCCTGCCAGATTGTGTGCTTGGATAAAGGGTCTGGTATAGATATTTGGGGGGAACCCACGTCATTTTTTTTTATTTGACGCAGGTTTCCCCTTAATATCCATAACAGACCTGAAGGGCCTGGTAATTGAATTTGGGGGGACCCCGTGCATTTTTTTTTTATCAATGACTTTTCTCTGTATTGCCGGGAGCCGACAATTCATTATAGCCGTGAGTGCTTTTAAATGACTTTTTTTCCTTAAGACATGACACTTTGTGCAGGGACAGTTCTAAGCATGGGAAACAAGCGCTACTTTACAGGCATACTATACACACTCCCTAGGTACGAAATTTAAAGGAATATTTCACTTTTATTGTTTATCTTTAAGCATTATTAAAATCACTGCTCCCAAAAAAACTGCTGTTTTAAAAACTTTTTTTGCATTGATAAAAGTTTTAATTTGCCTAACAAAAGGCACGTTTCATACATTCATACTGAACAGTATAGCTATCCTTTGTTTTCATTGATCATACTAGTCATTAGCAATTTAATACTGGGAGGGGATATATCAGGATCATTAAATTAAACAGTATGATAATTGGATCAATAGGTACCAATAACAAATAAAACAATGATTTAATTATCAATGGAATTGTCTAAGTGATACACTGGGGAGTTTTCCAAAGATAGCACATTGTTTTATCTGAATACTGTTACATACAATTTGAATGGCTTCTTAAATAAACATTCACAGGTAGGACCCATCCTGTACCCTACGTGATATTTCGATATATGTGATATTTGGACATATAATAGATGTAGTATGGAAAAAACCTTTGTTGAAAATAACACAGAGCTTACTATTGCAAACCTTTTTCAAATCCATTTGCCTGGCCATCTTGCTGGCTTCAATATATTTGAAAGCACTTACTTAGCATAAAAACCCTATCATGGAAGTCAAAATTCCTAATCTGTGTATCTACCCTAGAATAGTGGCTGATTACATTTCACCATGTGAAAATGCATTAAAATGCATCACTATAGGAAGGTCTTTCTAAGATTCTTGCACATTATCTTTCCTGGTGGAAACAGGTATGCCTCTGCTATCCATTGCAGCTCCAATACCCACTGTGGACAAGTCAGCAGCAACAGTAGCACATCACCAGCAGGAACAATCAACAGAGACATTGCAAACTTTCTTCAGACCATATTGGACCAACCTGGCCCAAGCTAACACTCATAAGCATGGCTCATGCAGGATGGTCAGCAAGTATTTTGGCTCCAATTCAGACACCAACAGATGTGAAGAATGTCCATAAGAACTACTGGGCATCTAATAAAGACCAGTAACCAGAAATTGCAAAGCACAAACTAGTATCTGCATGAAGGCAGCCAGGTCCCTTTATCTGTGATGGATTATATGTTTACAAAATTAAGAGCACATACTTCCTGCTAGGTAATGTTGCGTTTTCTGCTGCTATTACTGCCTCCCCTGAATTCCTCTCACTACAGCATATCTGTAATACAATAATTATGATTTCTAAATTAATGGTGCTGAGCTGAACATACTGTACATAGGCTTGGTTTGTAGGAGGTTTGCTGAACAGCTCACAAGTTTTGAATGTTAAGCTGAACCTCCCTAAAGTCAATGGGAGCCACATCTTTAAAAAAGTTTGACAATTTTATAGGCTAATAGAACAAATAGCATGTGGGCTGTGCACCTCCAGGATAATATGTATGCATGCAAAAAGACAAATGCAATTTAAATTGCCAATACATTACATTCCCTTTCCAGCTTGATTTTCTCTGTGAAAGACCCTTAAGGGTCTGCTATATATATTGAGTAGTGATGAGCCGAACACCCCCGGGTTCGGTTCGCACCAGAACCCGCGAACGGACCGAAAGTTTGCACGAACATTAGAACCCTATTAAATACAATGGATGCGAACGTTCGGATTCTAAAGTGCTAATTATAATGACTATTATCCATGTTATTGTCCGAAACAGAGTTTGGGAACCCGGCTTCTGCACCAGGGGACATGTATCAATGCAAAAAGAAGTTTTAAAAACGGACGTTTTCCGGGAGCAGTCATTTTAATGATGCATAAAGTGAAAAAAAAAGTCAAATATCCCTTTAAATATTGTACCTGGGGGGTGTCTAAAGTATGCCTGTGAAGTGCCACGTGTTTCCCGTGTTTAGAACTGTCCCTGCACAAAATAACATTTCTAAAGGGAAAAAAGTCATTTAAAACTGCTTGCGGCTTTAATGCAATGTCTGGTCCCGGTAATATGGATGAAAATCTTTAGGAAAAATGGCATAGCTACCCCATCAACCCCCCCCCCCTACCCCAGCCCATTACCAGCCCCTTTGGGTCTTGTATGGATATTAAGGGGAACCCCGCACACAAAATAAAAAAGGACCTATATACTCTGAACAGCTGTATACAGGCGGTGCATACAAGACAGGGACTGTAGGTTTGTTCTTATGTAGAATCTGTTTATAATTTTGAACAGCTGCATTGTTTAAGTGGAGCTCCGTGGCAAATTCCTTTTTTTTAGCTTTTTGTAAAACATAGGGAACGGTTATCACCCCTGTCACATTTTTTTTGCTGTCTGTGCCCCTGTTCAGAACATTTCACCTCACTTTGCGTCCCAATGACAACTGTTTTTGAAATGTGGTGTTTTTATTGAAACAAGGATTGATGATAAAGCATCAGTAGAGAGGAGACACCTTTCTCCCATATTAATTCTTAAAGGAGAGAATTTTCCTTCCAAGGGGTAGATTTCCTCTCACTTCCTGTTGTCTTCTTCCGTTTGCAAGTAGTAGTAGTTTGTAAGTTGGATGTTTGAAAGTAGGGACCGTCCGTATATACTCTGCAGAAATTGGCCCCTTAGGTGTTGGTGTTGGCACAGCACTGAAAGCACTCACAGTTATTCTTGGCGGGTGCTGGAACGCCCTGCTGTCAAGTATAATATCAGGAATTGTAATAACATATAATTGTTGATCAGTGGTAGTAAAAATTGGGCCTTTGATGGTGGTGCTGGTGCCACAACACTGTAAGGCCTGACAGTTACTCTTGGTGGGCGCAGCAATGGTCCCTGCTGTGAATTATTAGATCAATAATTATAATTGCATGCCCCTGTTGAACAGGGGCTGAAAAATTGGGCCTTTGGTGGTGGTGGTGGTGGTGATGGTGGCGCTGGTGCCACAACACTGTAAGGCCTGACAGTTACTCTTGGTGGGCGCAGCAATGGTCCCTGCTGTGAATTATTAGATCAATAATTATAATTGCATGCCCCTGTTGAACAGGGGCTGAAAAATTGGGCCTTTGGTGGTGGTGGTGATGGTGGTGCTGGTGCCACAACACTGTAAGGCCTGACAGTTACTCTTGGTGGGCGCAGCAATGGTCCCTGCTGTGAATTATTAGATCAATAATTATAATTGCATGCCCCTGTTGAACAGGGGCTGAAAAATTGGGCCTTTGGTGGTGGTGGTGGTGGTGATGGTGGTGCTGGTGCCACAACACTGTAAGGCCTGACAGTTACTCTTGGTGGGCGCAGCAATGGGCCCTGCTGTGAATTATTAGATCAATAATTATAATTGCATGCCCCTGTTGAACAGGGGCTGAAAAATTGGGCCTTAGGCACTGGTGGCACAACACTGCAACCCCTCACAGATACTGTACTTGGAGCACAGCAATGAGGCCTGTTGCAAAGTATTGCATCAAAAATTTTAATTACACGCCCATGTTAAACAGGGGCTGAAAAATTGGGCCTTAGCCACTGGTGGCGTCACCCATAAACCAAAATGATCTTCCAAGCTATCATCGTTAATCGTATCATTGAGGAGGAGGAGGAGGATAGCCAGTCAACATAACAGCACAGGCACTCAGCATCAGCATCAGTCTTGAAGGGATGTGACATTTTAAAATCAATTAGTCTGTTATATCAGCATCTGGTGTGTGGTAGCTGGTGGTGATCCAAGACTGGTTCATCTTGATGAAAGTCAGTCGATCAACCGAGTCGGTGGACAGGCGCACCCTGTGATCCGTGACAAATCCTCCAGCAGCACTGAATGTGCGTTCTGAAAGAACGCTGGATGCAGGACAGGCCAGTAGCTCAATTGCATACTGTGCAAGCTCTGGCCAGTGATCCATCCTCAAGACCCAGTAAGCCAGAGGATTTTCGGTGGGGAAGGTGTCCAAGTCTGACCTTGCCCCTAGGTATTCCTGGACCATGTATATCAGACGCTGGCGATGGTTGCTGGAACCGATCATACTTTGGGGCTGCGGACTAAAGAATTGTCTGAACGCATCGGTCAGACGGCCACCTTCCCCACCGCTCCTTCTTTGACTGCCCGAAGCCTCAGCAACTCGTTGTCCAGGACCAGGAGTTTGTAACCTCACAGTCCCTGGGAACGCGTTGCACAGACCTTTCTGCAAGGCCTCCCGGAGTTGTCTCATCCTCTTCTCCCTCTGCGACGGTACGATAAGGTCCGCAACCTTACCCTTGTACCGTGGATCAAGGAGAGTGGCCAGCCAGTAATGGTCCCTCTCCTTGATCCGAAGAATACGAGGATCTTTCCGCAGACTTTGCAGGATCAGGGAGGCCATGCAGCGTAGGTTAGCTGAGGCATTCAGTCCGGAGTCCTCTGGGTCACTAAGGACGACATGATCCGCAGCCACCTCCTCCCAGCCACGTACAAGTCCACTGGTTTCTTGGGACTGTAAATCATCCCTAAAAGACTGCTGCTGATGATGCTGAGTGCCAGCCTCCACCTCCATACTGACACAATCCTCCTCCTCCTCCTCCTCCTCCTCCTCTTCCTGTGCGATGGGTGGGACAGAAGGAACACTGTCTGGGTAAAGGGGGCCTTGAGAGGCAAGGAAGTCCTCCTCTTCCTGCCTCTGTTCTGCCTCAAGTGCCCTGTCCATTATTCCACGCAGCGTGTGCTCCAACAGGTGGACAAGAGGTACAGTGTCACTGATGCATGCACTGTCACTGCTCACCATCCTCGTGGCCTCCTCAAATGGTGCCAGGACAGTGCATGCATCCCTGATCATGCCCCACTGGCGTGGTGAAAAAAACCCGAGCTCCCCTGACCCTGTCCTGGTGCCGTAGTCGCACAGGTACTCATTGATGGCCCTCTGCTGCGTGTGCAGCCGCTGCAGCATGGCCAACGTTGAGTTCCACCTGGTGGGCATGTCACATATAAGGCGGTTCTTGGGCATGTTCAACTCCTTTTGAAGCTCAGCCAGGCGAGCACTGGCATTATAAGATCTGCGGAAATGCACACAGACTTTCCTGGCCTGCCTCAGGACATCCTGTAAGCCCGGGTACCTGCCCAAGAACCGCTGCACCACCAGGTTAAGGACGTGAGCCATACAGGGCACATGGGTCAGTTGTCATTGTCGGAGGGCGGAGAGGAGGTTGGTGCCATTGTCGCAAACCACCATTCCTGGCTTAAGCTGGCGTGGCGTCAACCACCTTTCGGCCTGTCCCTGCAGAGCAGACAGGACCTCTGCCCCAGTGTGGCTCCTGTCCCCCAAACACACCAGCGCAAGCACGGCATGGCATCTTTTTGCCTGCGTACTTGCGTAGCCCCTTGAACGCCTACGGAGCACCGCTGGTTCCGAGGACAAACCACAGGAAGAGGCCATGGAGGAAGAAGAAGAGGAGGGGGTGGAGGAGAGAGGTGTGTCACAACCAGTAGTAGCATTTTGGAGGCGTGGCGGTGGAACAACCTCCAACACTACTGCACCTTGTCCTGCATCCTTCCCAGCTGCCAAAAGAGTGACCCAATGGGCCGTGAAAGAAAGGTAACGTCCCTGTCCATGCCTGCTGGACCATGAGTCAGCGGTAATATGCACCTTACCGCTGACCGCCCTGTCCAGCGAGGCCAAGACATTGCCTTCCACATGCCTGTAGAGAGCCGGAATAGCCTTCCGTGCGAAAAAGTGGCGTTTGGGAACCTGCCACTGAGGAACCGCACATTGCACAAACTCACGGAAGGGGGCCGAGTCTACCAACTGAAAAGGCAGCAGTTGAAGCGCTAGCAATTTAGCCAAGCTAGCATTCAACCGCTGGGCATGTGGATGGCTGGGAGTGAACTTCTTTCGACGGTCCAGCAGCTGGGGCAGGGAAATTTGCCTGCTAGAATCGGACGTCGGTGTACTGCTAGCAGAGTGCCCACAAGTACTTGGCTGTGACACACCTAATTCTACACCTTCATTCCTCTCAGAGCAGGTTTCAGAGAGGACTGAAGGTATACTGGGGTTGGAGATCCCAGCTGATGCGGTGCAAGAAGAGGTCAGCTTTGTTCTTTGGTGTGGGTCTTTAAGGTAGGCTTGCCAACGAGCTGCATGGCAGGTCAACATATGTCTGATCAAGCATGTGGTGCCCAAGCGGCTGATGTTTTGGCCACGCGATATACGCTTGAGACATATGTTGCAAACAGCAGCTGTGCGATCTGATGCACTCGCCTCAAAAAAGGCCCACACCAAAGAACTTTTTGAATGACGGGCAGAGGCAGCGCCCTGCACAGGCGGAGCTCTGCGGTGTGATTCCGTCGGTGTGCTGCCCATACGCTGGCCACTCAAGGGCATCCTGCCTCGTTGGAGATGTGCCTCCTCCTCATCCTCCTCCTCCTCTCTCCTATTAGGCACCCACGTGGAGTCAGTGACCTCATCATCCCCTCCCTCCTCATCACTGGAGCCAATCTGGCAGTATGCTGCAGCTGCTGGAGCATGACTGCCAGATTGGTGTCCTTCTTGAGCATCCCCTCTCTCTGCTCTCACGCTGCTGCCTTCCTCTAGCTGGGTATCATCATCAGATCCTTCCAAACGCTGGGCATCCTCCTGGAGCATGTACCGAACACTGTGCTCAAACAGTTTGGGGGACTCCTCAGGAGGAGGGCATGGTGGGTCTAGGGAAGGATTGACTAATGAAGATAATGATACCAGAGAAGAGGACGCTTTGGCAGCTGCTTTGCCAGTACCCTGAGCCTGGGTGAGAGAGGATGAGGAGGATGAGGTGGGCTTGGTCATCCACTCTACCAAGTCTTCGGCATGATGTGGCTCAACATGTCCAGCTGCCGAAAACAAGGACAAGCGTGTCCCATGGCCATGTGCTGATGACAATGCACCGCGTACACGACCAGCACTGTTGCCCCCAGACACAGAGCCTGCTTGCCCTCTTTTTTTGCCTCCTGACTGTCTGCCTCTCCTTGGTTGCCTTCCAGACATTTTAATGGATGGCCTGCAGGGAGATGGGAAAAACAGCAATAAGGGCTACCTTCAGGTGTATATTGAGCAGGAGGCTTAGCAACAATGACACTGACACTGTCCCCTGCCTATCCTTCTCTGTCCCTAAACACAAGGATTGAAAATATGGTTCAGCAAAAAAGTTTTAGAACAGAATAGCACACTGACACTTTCCCTCACTGTCCTACTCTGTCCCTCCCTACAAACAAGATTTAGCACAGAATAGCACACTGATAATTTCTACGAGTGTCCTTCTCTGTCCCTAAACTCAAGGATTGAAAATATGGAACAGCAAAATTGGTTTAGAACAGAATAGCACACTGTCAGTTTCACTCACTGTACCTCTCTGTCCCTCAACTCAAGGATTGAAAATATGGAACAGCAAAATTGGTTTAGAACAGAATAGCACACTGTCAGTTTCACTCACTGTACCTCTCTGTCCCTCAACTCAAGGATTGAAAATATGGTTCAGCAAAATAGTTTTAGAACAGAATAGCACACTGACACTTTCCCTCACTGTACCTCTCTGTCCCTCAACTCAAGGATTGAAAATATGGAACAGCAAAATTGGTTTAGAACAGAATAGCACACTGTCAGTTTCACTCACTGTACCTCTCTGTCCCTCAACTCAAGGATTGAAAATATGGAACAGCAAAATTGGTTTAGAACAGAATAGCACACTGTCAGTTTCACTCACTGTACCTCTCTGTCCCTCAACTCAAGGATTGAAAATATGGAACAGCAAAATTGGTTTAGAACAGAATAGCACACTGTCAGTTTCACTCACTGTACCTCTCTGTCCCTCAACTCAAGGATTGAAAATATGGAACAGCAAAATTGGTTTAGAACAGAATAGCACACTGTCAGTTTCACTCACTGTACCTCTCTGTCCCTCAACTCAAGGATTGAAAATATGGAACAGCAAAATTGGTTTAGAACAGAATAGCACACTGTCAGTTTCACTCACTGTACCTCTCTGTCCCTCAACTCAAGGATTGAAAATATGGTTCAGCAAAATAGTTTTAGAACAGAATAGCACACTGACACTTTCCCTCACTGTCCTACTCTGTCCCTCCCTACAAACAAGATTTAGCACAGAATAGCACACTGATAATTTCTACGAGTGTCCTTCTCTGTCCCTCAACTCAAGGATTGAAAATATGGAACAGCAAAATTGGTTTAGAACAGAATAGCACACTGTCAGTTTCACTCACTGTACCTCTCTGTCCCTCAACTCAAGGATTGAAAATATGGAACAGCAAAATTGGTTTAGAACAGAATAGCACACTGTCAGTTTCACTCACTGTACCTCTCTGTCCCTCAACTCAAGGATTGAAAATATGGTTCAGCAAAATAGTTTTAGAACAGAATAGCACACTGACACTTTCCCTCACTGTACCTCTCTGTCCCTCAACTCAAGGATTGAAAATATGGAACAACAAAATTGGTTTAGAACAGAATAGCACACTGTCAGTTTCACTCACTGTACCTCTCTGTCCCTCAACTCAAGGATTGAAAATATGGAACAGCAAAATTGGTTTAGAACAGAATAGCACACTGTCAGTTTCACTCACTGTACCTCTCTGTCCCTCAACTCAAGGATTGAAAATATGGAACAGCAAAATTGGTTTAGAACAGAATAGCACACTGTCAGTTTCACTCACTGTACCTCTCTGTCCCTCAACTCAAGGACTGAAAATATGGAACAGCAAAATTGGTTTAGAACAGAATAGCACACTGTCAGTTTCACTCACTGTACCTCTCTGTCCCTCAACTCAAGGATTGAAAATATGGAACAGCAAAATTGGTTTAGAACAGAATAGCACACTGTCAGTTTCACTCACTGTACCTCTCTGTCCCTCAACTCAAGGATTGAAAATATGGAACAGCAAAATTGGTTTAGAACAGAATAGCACACTGTCAGTTTCACTCACTGTACCTCTCTGTCCCTCAACTCAAGGATTGAAAATATGGAACAGCAAAATTGGTTTAGAACAGAATAGCACACTGTCAGTTTCACTCACTGTACCTCTCTGTCCCTCAACTCAAGGATTGAAAATATGGAACAGCAAAATTGGTTTAGAACAGAATAGCACACTGTCAGTTTCACTCACTGTACCTCTCTGTCCCTCAACTCAAGGATTGAAAATATGGAACAGCAAAATTGGTTTAGAACAGAATAGCACACTGTCAGTTTCACTCACTGTACCTCTCTGTCCCTCAACTCAAGGATTGAAAATATGGAACAGCAAAATTGGTTTAGAACAGAATAGCACACTGTCAGTTTCACTCACTGTACCTCTCTGTCCCTCAACTCAAGGATTGAAAATATGGTTCAGCAAAATAGTTTTAGAACAGAATAGCACACTGACACTTTCCCTCACTGTCCTACTCTGTCCCTCCCTATAAACAAGATTTAGCACAGAATAGCACACTGATAATTTCTACGAGTGTCCTTCTCTGTCCCTAAACTCAAGGATTGAAAATATGGAACAGCAAAATTGGTTTAGAACAGAATAGCACACTGTCAGTTTCACTTACTGTACCTCTCTGTCCCTCAACTCAAGGATTGAAAATATGGTTCAGCAAAATAGTTTTAGAACAGAATAGCACACTGACACTTTCCCTCACTGTCCTACTCTGTCCCTCCCTACAAACAAGATTTAGCACAGAATAGCACACTGATAATTTCTACGAGTGTCCTTCTCTGTCCCTAAACTCAAGGATTGAAAATATGGAACAGCAAAATTGGTTTAGAACAGAATAGCACACTGTCAGTTTCACTCACTGTACCTCTCTCTCCCTCAACTCAAGGATTACAAATATGGTTCAGCAAAATAGTTTTAGAACAGAATAGCACACTGACACTTTCCCTCACTGTACCTCTCTGTCCCTAAACTCAAGGATTGAAAATGTGGTTCAGCAAAATAGTTTTAGAACAGAATAGCACACTGACACTTTCCCTCACTGTACCTCTCTGTCCCTACAAACAAGGATTAGCACAGAATAGCACACTGTCACTGACACTCTCCCTACCTATCCTTATTTGTCCCTAAACACAAGGAATCCAGGAATAGTAAAGGAAAAATAATGACACTGTCCCTGCCTATGCTTCTCTTTCCCTGCTCCGGAACACACTACACAAGGCCGCCGCGCTGGCGGCCTTTTATAGTGTGGGGCGTGTACTAAACCCCATCAGCAATAATTGGCCACAGGCATCCTGCCTGTGGCCAATCATTGCTCTCCTCGCTGCCGGCGCTGTGATTGGCCAAGCATGCGGGGTCACAGTGCATGCTTGGCCAATCACAGCGCCTGGATGACACTGTGATGGCGTAGTGCATTGTGGGCCGTTCGCGTCACTCGAATTTGGCGCGAACGGCCCAAATCGTTCGATCTTCGTCGAACGATCGAACAGCTGATGTTCGAGTCGAACGTATGTTCGACTCGAACACGAAGCTCATCCCTAATATTGAGACCACTTTGAATGGCCTCCATGCTAGTTTAAAAACAAAAAGAAAGTTGGCAGGTAAATTACAGCAATCATTTTTATTGAAGTTTTTTTTTGTATATCCTACAGCAAGAGTGACAAAATTCTAATTGTTAATTAAGGTTTGTTATGGATTGCAAGAGTGGACTGCATTAAAGTAAAAAAAAAAAAATTGAGAAAAATCTTGTGGCGACCCTCCAAAACCCATTCCAGACCCCTCAACACAAAAAATTAAGTATTGGTTATCCCAAAATATATACCAAACTCTCATATACACGTGCATCCCACCTGACAAGGAAAGAGGGTACAAGTTTGCATCCCATTGCCCCCGCCTGAATCCAGTTACTTCCAGAAGTCTGAAAAAAAATCCCTGGAATTTTTACAATTAACTTTAGTGAGATTAAGATTCAATATTTCTGAAATCAAATTGAATATTCATGCAATTTATAGAGTAAAGATTCAAATTTTATTTTCATTTTTTACTTTGGATTCTGTCATTTGCAAACTTTGCAAGTGTGAAAAAACCCCACTCATTGTATCATATCTATAAATGTGCAGTGTTGTCCCCCTAGATTGTATACTTTTGATTTGGAACATTGCACTCATTCCCTGTGTTTATCTCTTTCTATAATGTATGCATTAAAAGACCAAGGGAAAGTAAAAATGAAAAAACAAAGTTAAACAAATATTTTGCTGAACAGAAAACTGTATATTATAATAATCCAAAAAACTGGAAAAAGAAAGCCAGCGATAGCTATTCACCAGCTCAGTAAATGAGAATATAACTCCCCAGCAGGGCCACAGAGAGCAATAAAAAGTCACAAAGACTTTCATCCTACCTCCCTTATTAAAAATGTAATTCTTCAGAGATACATTTTGAACATTAAATATCAAAACAGTAACCAAATTCAAATGCAAATGGTGAACACAGTTAATGTACACAATTAGTGCAAAGTTTGCTTGAAAAGAAAATAAAATAAGTTTGTAACACATTCAAGCTGAAATACATTTGTCAAAGTAAACAAGACATGTGAACAAGTAAATTAACAAATGTTATACCTGGAATAGTGTAGAATAGTTAGAGATATCTCAGAAGTGCCCTCGTCTCCTGGCCAGTTTGTAATACTAGTAACTCACTGAGCTCTACCTCATCAGATATACAGTGTACCACTAGGCATGAGCTTCATGTTCGAGTAAAAACCCATGTTCGACTCAAACATCAACTGTTCGATCGTTTGCCGAACTGCGAACAATATGGACCGTTCGCGCCAAATTCGAGTGGCGCATCACGGCCCATAATTCACTGCGGAATCGCAGTGCATTGCTGGCTGATGATAGGCCAAGCATGCACTATGACCCACATGCTTGGCCAATCACAGCACGCAAAAAACAGAGAAAGGGTGGCTTTGGCCAATTATGTCTCAGGGGGTTTAGTACACGCCCCACCCTATATATGGCCGCCTCCGTGGCGGCCTTGTGTAGTGTGTTGGAGTTGTTTAATGAGAGATTACAGAGACAGACAGTATAATTTATATTGCATTAGATAGAGCAGGCAGGCGAGTCAGTTAGCTGGAGTTACAGTGTGTAGAGGATATATATATGCATCCTAGGTGTTGTATATATATTTATACACTGTATTGAGTTTAGCTAGATCCGTTCCTGTTATTCTCTCTATACTGTGACAGGCAGTCAGGTGATTTTGCTAGCTGCAGACAGTTAGTGTTTCACTTAGTGTACTGTGTGCTTTGCATAGCATTCACCTAAAGCTTACCTGAATACAGTTAGTGACTAATAGTGGTGTTCTCATAATTAAACCACAGGCAGAGAGCTGCAAGTATTTTCAGTTAGTGTACTGTGTCCCTCTCTGCACAGTTTTCACCTAAAACTAACTGAAGACAATTGCTGCTTTTCCCATACTAATACCACAGCAGGCAGTTGATTCTGATAGCTGCATTATCACTACAGATATATACATATATATATATACATACACATCCCACCTTTGTGCAGCTACATCTCACTGCAGGCCATTAGTATGTCTGGAAGGCAAACAAGGAGAGGCAGACAGTCACGAGGCAATAAAAGAGGGCAAGCAGGCTCTGTTTCTAGAGGCAACAGTGCTGCTGGTCGTGGACGTGGTGCATCCTCACAAGCACGTGGCCGTGGGATACGCCTGTCCTTTTTGGCAGCTGGCCATGTTGAGCCGCAACATGCCCAAGACTTGGTAGAGTGGATGACCAAGCCGCCCTCCTCCTCCTCATCCTCTCTCACCCAGGCGCAAGGTACTTTGTCTGGCAAAGCAGCTGCCAAAGCGGCCTCTTCCCTCGGCTCAATGGCATCAGTCACTCCTTCCTTAGCCCCACCATGTCCTCCTGAGGAGTCCCCCGAACTGTTTGACCACAGTGTTGGGTACATGCTCTAGGAGGATGACCAGCATTTTGAAGGCTTCGATGATGGAACCCAGCTGGAGGAAGGCAGTAACGTGAGCCCAGAGAGAGGGGGTAGAAACGTCAGCCCAGAGAGAGGGGGTGCCCAACAAGGACAGCTATCTGGCAGTCATGTTCCCCCAGCTACAGCATTCTGCCATATTGGCTCCAGTGATGAGGAGGGAGGGGATGATGAGGTCACTGACTCCACGTGGGTGCCTGGTCGGAGAGAGGAGGAGGAGGCACATCTGCAATGAGGCAGGATGCCCTCCAGGGGCCAGCTTAAGGGCAGCACACTGACCGCATCACACCACAGAGCTCCGCATGTGCAGGGCGCTGCTGTCTCTACACGTTATTCAAAAAGTTTTTTGGTGTGGTCCTTTTTTCAGACGTGTGCAGCAGATCGCACCGTTGCCATTTGCAACATATGTCTAAAGCGTATCTCGCGTGGCCAAAACATCAGCCGCTTGGGCACCACGTGCTTGACCAGACATATGTCGACCTGCCATGCAGTCCCTTGGCAAGCTTACCTAAAAGACCCACACCAAAGAACAAAGCGGACCTCTCCTTGCTCCTCATCAGCTGGGATCTCCAACCCCACTATACCTTCAGTCCTCTCTGAAACCTGCACTGAGAGGAATGAAGGTGTAGAATTAGGTGTGTCACAGCCAATTACTTGCTGGCAATCTGCTATTGGTACACCAACGTCAGATTGTACCTGGCAAATTTCCCTGCCCCAGCTGCTGCACCGCCAAAAGAATTTCGCTCCCAGCCATCCACATGCCCAGCGGTTGAATGCTAGCTTGGCTAAATTTCTAGCACTTCAACTGCTGCCTTTTCAGTTGGTAGAATCTGCCCCCTTCCGTGAGTTTGTGGAATGTGCGGTTCCTCAGTGGCAGGTTCCCAAACGCCACTTTTTCTCATGGAAGGCGATTCCGGCTCTCTACCAGCATGTGGAAGGCAATGTCTTGGCCTCGCTGGACAGAGCGGTCAGTGGTAAGGTGCATATTACCACTGACTCATAGTCCAGGACGCATGGACAGGGATGTTACCTATCTTTCACTGCGCATTGGGTGACTCTGCTGGCATCTGTGAAGGATGCAGGACAAGGTGCAGTAGTGTTGAAGGTTGTTCCGCCACCACGCCTCCAAAATGTTACTACTGGTGATTCTGACACACCTCTATTCTCCACCCCCTCCTCTTCTTCTTCCTCCATGGCCTCTACCTGTGCTTTGTCCTCGGAACCAGCGGTGCTCCGTAGGCGTTCAAGTGGCTACACAAGTACGCAGGCAAAAATATGCCATGCAGTGCTTGAGCTGGTGTGCTTGGGGTACAGGAGCCACACTGGGGCAGAAATTCTGTCAGCTCTGCAGGGGCAGGCTCAGAGGTGGTTGATGCCATGCCAGCTTAAGCCAGAAAAGGTGGTTCCTGACAATGGCACCAACCTCCTCTCCGCCCTCCGACAGGGACAACTGACCCATGTGCCCTGTTTGGCTCACGTCCTTAACTTGGTGGTGCAGCGGTTCTTGGGCAGGTACCCAGGCTTACAGGAGGTCCTGAAGCAGGCCAGGAAACTCTGGACATTTCCGCTGGTCATATAATGCCAGTGCTCGGCTAGCTGACCTGCAAAAGGATTACAACCTGCCCAAGAACTGCCTAATCTGTGACATGCCCACCAGGTGGAACTCTACTTTAGCCATGCTGCAGTGGCTGCACACGCAGCAGAGGGCCATCAATGAGTATCTGTTGCAATATGTCACCAGAACAGTGTCAGGGGAGCTTGATTTATTTTCCCCACACCAGTGGGCCATGATCAGGGATGCATGCACTGTCCTGGCACCATTTAAGGAGGCCACGAGGATGGTGAGCAGTGACAGTGCATGCAACAATGAAACTGTCCCTCTTGTCCGCCTGTTGGAGCACACTCTGCATGGAATAATGGACAGGGCACTTGAGGCAGAACAGAGGCAGGAAGAGGAGGACTTCCTTACCTCTCAAGGCCCCCTTTATCCATACAGTGTTCCTGCTGGCCCGGCTATCACACAGGAAGAGGACAAGGAGAAGGAGGAGGAGGATTGTGTCAGCATGGAGGTGGAGACTAGTACTCAGCATCAGCAGCAGTCTTCAAGGGATCAATTACAGTCCCAAGACACCCATGGACTTGTACGTGGCTGGGAGGAGGTGTCTGCGGATCATGTCGTCCTCAGTGACACAGAGGACTCCGCACCGAATGCCTCAGCAAACCTACGCTGCATGGTCTCCCTGATCCTGCAAAGCCTGCGGAAGGATCCTCGTATTCGTGCGATCAAGGAGAGGGATCATTACTGGCTGGCAACCCTCCTTGATCCACGTTACAAGGGTAAGGTTGCGGACCTTATCTTGCTGTCGCAGAGGGAGCAGAGGATAAGGCATCTTCGGGAGGCCTTGCAGAAAGGTCTGTGCAATGCATTCCCAGAGACTGGGAGGTTACAAATTCCTGGTCCTGGACAACGTGTTGCTGAGGCTTCGGTCAGTCAAAGAAGGAGCGGCGGAGAAGGTGGCTGTCTGACCGATGCGTTCAGACAATTTTTTTGTACGCAGGCCCAAGGTATGATCGCTTCCAGCAACCATCTCCAACGTCTGGTTTACATGGTGCAGGAATACCTAGGGGCAAGATCAGACTTAAACACCTTTCCCACCGAAAATCCTCTGGGTTACTGGGTCTTGAGGATGGATCACTGGCCAGAGCTTGCACAGTATGCAATTGAGATACTGGCCTGTCCTGCATCCAGCGTTCTTTCTGAATGCACATTCAGTGCTGCTGGAGGCTTTGTAACTGATCACAGGGTGCGCCTGTCCACCGACTCGGTTGATCGACTGACCTTCATAAAAATGAATCAGTCTTGGATCACCACCAGCTACCAAGCACCTGATGCTGATGTAACAGAATAATTTTCTTTGAAATGTCAGATCCCTTCAAGACTGCCTATGCTGATGCAGAGTGACTATCCTTTTATGCTGAGTGACTATCCTCCTCCTCCTCAATAATCATGCTGATAGCTTGAAAGAACAATTTTGGTTCTGGGCACCGCCACCAGTGGCTAAGGCCCAATTTTTCAGCCCCTGTTTAACAGGGGCGTGTAATTACAATTTTTTTATGCAATACTTTGCAACAGGGCTTTTTGCTGCGCTCCAAGTACAGTATCTGTCAGAGGTTGCAGTGTTGTGGCACCATTGCCTAAGGCCCAATTTTTCTGCCCCTGTTCAACAGGGGCATGCAATTACAATTCTTGATCTAATAATTCACAGCAGGGCCCATTCATGCACCCACCAAGAGTAACTGTGAGGGCTTACAGTGTTGTGGCACCAGCACCACCACCCAAGGTCCAATTTTTCCTACCACTGTTCAACAATAGCATGTAATTACAATTCTTGATCTAATATTTCACAGAAGGCCCGTTCCAGCACCCACCAAGAGTAACTGTGAGGGCTTACAGTGTTGTGGCAACACCAACACCTAAGGGGCAAATTTCTGCAGAGTATATACGGCAGGCCCCTACTTTCAAACATCCAACTTACAAATGACTCCTACTTGCAAATGGAAGGAGACAACAGGAAGTGAGAGTAAATCTACCCCTAGGAAGGGAAATTCTCTCCCGTAAGAGTTAATATGGGAAAAAGGTGTCTCCTCTCCACTGATGCTTTATCACCAATCCTTGTTTCAATAAAAAACCCACATTTTCAAAAAACATTTGTTATTGGGATGGAAAGTGAGGTGAAATGTTCTGAACAGGTGCACAGACAGCAAAACAAATTTTACAGGGGTGATAAAATATATATTTTTTGATCCAAATTACAAACAGATTCTACTTAAGAACAAACCTACAATCCCTGTCTTGTTTGCACCGACCTGTATACTGCTGTTCAGGGTATATAGGGCCTTTTTTTATTTTGCAGGAACCAGACATTACATTAAAGCCGCAAGCAGTTTTAAATTACTTTTTTTTTTCTTTAGAAATGTCATTTTGTGCAGGGACAGTTCTGAACACAGGAAACATGTGCCACTTCACAGGCATACTTTAGACACCCCCCAGGTACCATATTTAAAGGAATATTTCACTTTTTTTTCACTTTATGCATCATTAAAATCACTGCTCCCCAAAAAAATGGCAGTTTTTAAAACTTTTTTTGCATTGATACATGTCCCCTGGGGCAGGATCCGGGTCCCCAAACCCTTTTTAGGACAATAACTTGCATATTAGCCGTTATAATTAGCACTTTTGATTTTGAACGTTCGCGTTTATTGTATTTAATAGGGTTCTAAAGTTTGCGCAAACTTTCGGTCCGTTCGCAGGTTCTGGTCTGAACCGAACTGGGGGGTTGCGGCTCATCCCTATTTACCACCACTCACTAACATGAAGTTATATTAGATTTGCTACAAGGTTTAATTTACCTAACTAAAGGCATGTTTATTACCTCTTATCATGCGCACAGGGTGTGCCGGGTTGTGCCTGGGCACACCCTAATCACCCCGTGCTGTCTCCAGAGATCTCCCCAGAAATGCTGCATCCATGAGTGTGTGGCCCCTGCTGCCTGTGAAACAGTTTCACAGGCAGCAGATCGTGAGAATTGCCAGACATGTTCGGTGTATGAAGCTGTCAGATAATGACACTACATGCAGGGAGAGACACCAGCTGTCAAAAGTCAGTGGTGATTTCGGGGGTGGGCGGGACTGAACAGCCATCAAACACCAGCCAATGGGATGGGTCTAGGCGGGCCGCTACATTTATGTGGCTCCGCCCGCTGTACGAAGCAGCTCAATCATTGGCTGGTGTTTATGGCGCTTGGTCCCATCCACCCCCGACATCGCGGCTGAGTTGTAAGTCATCACAACTCAGCCGCGATGTCGGGGTGGGCAGGACCAAGCGCCTTCAACACCAGCCAATGATTCGCTGCTTCAGATAAGGGGTGGAGCCAGAGAAATGTAGTGGCCCGCTCAGATCCATCCCATTGGCTGGTGTTTAATAACTGTTCAGTCCCGCCCACCCCCTACATCACCGCTGACTTTTAACAGCTGGTGTCTCTCCCTGCATGTAGTGTCATTATCTGACCGTTTCATACACTGAAGAGCTCTGGCAATTCTCACGATCTCCTGAATGTGAAACTCCCCCTCTCCCCTATCTGTGCCAACCAATGCTGCCAATCAGTGCCATCCAATGCTGCCAATCAGTGCCAGTGTTGCTTATCAGTGCCAATCAATGCTGCCTGTCAGTGCCAACCAATGCTGTAAATCAGTGCCAACCAATGCTGTAAATCAGTGCCAACCAATGCTGCCTATCAGTGCTGCCTATCAGTGCCCATCAGTGCCACAAGTGCTGCCCATCAGTGCTGCCAATCAGAGCCCTTCAGAGCCCATTAGTGCTGCATATGAATGCCATTCAGTGCTGCCTATCAGTGCTGCCAGTCAGTGCTGACTATCAGTGTCCATCAGTGCTGCCTATCAGTGCCCATCAGTGCTGCCAATCATTGCTGCAAATCAGAGCCTATCAGTGCCCATACGTGCAACTAATCAGAGCCCATCAATGATGCATATCAGTGACCTTCAGTGCCGCCTATCAGTGCCACCTATCAGTGCTACCAATTAGTGTCCATCAACGCTGCCAATCAGTGCAGCCTATTAGTGGCCATCAGTGCTGCCTATCATTGCCCACCAGTGCTGCCTTAGCAGGGATGGTGAAAACCCCTCTACAGATAATTGAAATACAAATAACCTTCAAGTGCAACAACTTTTTAGTTGGGAGGTTCACACAATTATAGCACTTCGGAATTTTAATTTTTTAGATTGTTACACTCGATTGTATATGGTTTAGTCACGGTTATAATGTGAATTATTGCACTTGAAGTTACTTTTCCACTACCCCTGCTAAATCCATGTCTTTATGGACCTTGCTTTGTGCACTGGTGTGCAGTCATGTTGGAGCATGAAATTGTCCAAAATGTCTTGGTATGCCGACGCCTTAGGAGTTCCCTTCACTGGAACTAAGGGGCCAAGCCCAACCCCTGGAAAACAACCCCACACCATATTATTTGAACCAGTGCACAAAGCAAGGTCCATAAAGACATGGATGAGCGAGTTTGGGGTGGAAGAACTTGACTGACCTGCACAGAGTCCTGACCTCAACCTGATAGAACATCTTTGGGATCAATTTGAGTGGAGACTGCAAGCCAGGCCTTCTCATCCAACATCAGTGCCTGACCTCACTAATGCGCTTCTGGAAGAATGGTCAAACATTCCCATAGACACAAGCCTAGTACACACGGCCGAGAATCTCGTCACAAAAAAAACATTGTTTTTCTTGACGGGTTTCTTGTCAAGCTTGACGAGATTCTTGTCAAGCTTTTTTTGCATACACACTGTCAATCCAAAATCTTGTCGGTCTAAAGCGCGGTGACGTACAACACGTATGACGGCAGTATAAAGGGGAAGTTCGATTCCAATGGCGCCACCCCTTGGACTGCTTTTGCCGATCTCGTGTTACTGCGTGTTAGTAAAAGTTTGGGGAAAGACAGTTTGCGCTTTTCAATCTTCATGATTTCAGTTTGTTACAGCGTGACGAATGTGCTATCTCCATTACGAACACTAGTTTTAAAAGAAGGTGCGCTCCCGTCTCATACTTCATTCTGACCATGCACGGTTTTTGAAGACTAGGAAAAGCATACACACAAACGGTTTTCTCTCCAAAAACAGTCTGGCTAGAATTACGACGAGAAAACTGAGACTCCCGATGAGAAAAAAAGAAATCAGGTTTTATTTTTTTCTCATCGAGATTCACGACAGTATTCTCGACGAGAAACCATACACTCGAATGGTTTTCTCTGCAAGAAAGCTCTCCCAACAGTTTTCTTGTCATTTCTTGCCGAGAAAACCGGTCGTGTGTACAAGGCCACACTCCTAAACCTTGTGGACAGCCTTCCTAGAAAAGTTGAAGCTGTTATAGCTGCAAAGGGTGGGCCAACTCAATATTGAACCCTATGGACTAAGACTTGGGGTGGCACACAGATACGTATGTGTGCTTGAGCTTTCGGGTGCAGACCCTAATGCAATAGGCTGTGCACGCCTATGCTTCTTATTGAACAGTGCAACTATCCTTTGTTTACATTGATCATCTCAGTCATTAGCATTTCAATACTGGGATGGGATATACAGTATCAGGACGGATCCTTAAAGTGGAGTTCCACCCTCTTTTTGTTGCATCCTCTTTAATACTGTCCCCTTAAGAATAAATGGCATATTTTTATTTATTTTTTTAAACTCACTGTTTTATTTTCCTTTTATTTGTTTCTCCCGCCACAGCTGCAGCCTCCTCGCGTCATACACTGACCGCTATGCCTCCTGGGAGATGTTTGTCATCAATCCCAGGAGGCTCTGGGTCGTAGCATCGCGTTCCCATGGTCATCAAGGCACGCCCATCCTGCCCTCCCTCGGTCCGCCTGGTGTGTGTGTCCTTCTTCTTCCGCTCCTCCCTCCCTACCCAGCGAGCCTCAGCCTGTCACATCTCACACTGCACTGTGTGACGATGTGACCAGGCTTCACAGAGGTGGGGGCGCTGAAGCGCCAGAGTGCTCCCCTCCCTCCTTCTTCTCTTCTCCTTGTCCGTAGGCGGCTCTCTCCGCCGATCACCGCCGCCGCCACTGCTGTGTTCCCTGCCGAAGCCCCCTCCCTCCTCCTGTCAAAGGAGGAGAGCGAAACAGCTGGAGATCGGAGCGGCTGTCTTCGACCAGCTGCACAGTGACGTTGCTGGGGGGGCAGTCTATGCCCGACGTGTTTGTTCTCCTCCTCTACCCAGGCGGTGCGGCTGCACACTGTCCTCTCCTCTCCAGCTGCCACCCGGGTGTTTTTCATTAATGTAATGTAGGGGGGTGGTTTGTCCTGGGGGGTCTATACCAATGGAGGGGGGTGGTTTGTCTGGGGGGGGTCTATACAAATGGAGGGGGGTGGCTTGTCCTGGGGGGTCTGTACTAATGGAGGGGGGTGGTTTGTCATGGGGGGTCTATTCTAATGGAGGGGGGGTGGTTTGTCCCCCATTAGTATAGACCCCCCCGGGGGTGGTTTGTCCGGGGGGTCTGTACTAATGGAGGGGGGGTGTTTTGTCCTGGGAGGGTCTGTACTAATGGAGGGGGGTGGTTTGTCCGGGGGGGGGGGTCTATACTAATTGAGGAGGTTGGTTTGTCCTGGGGGAATCTGTACTAATGGAGGGGGTGGTTTGTCCTGGGGGGTCTGTACTAATGGAGGGGGGTGGTTTGTTCTGGGGGGTGTCTGTACTAATGGAGGGGGTGGTTTGTTCTGGGGGGTCTGTACTAATGGAGGGGGGTGTTTTTTTCTGGTGGGTCTGTACAAATGGAGAGGGGTGTTCTTTCCTGAGGGGGGTCTGTACTAATGGACGGGGTGGTTTGTCCTGAGAGGGGTCTGTACTAATAGAGGGGGTGGTTTGTCCTGTGGGGTTTGTGCTAATGGAGGGGGGTGGTTTTGTACTGGGGGGTCTGTACTAATGGAGCGGGGGAAACCACACAGCCTGGCGCCATGCCCTCAACATGGGGGGTTTTGTGCTCTGGGGCAGGGGGGCGACCTGCGGCCCCCCCACCCCAGAGCACCCTGCCCCCATGTTGATGAGGACAGGGCCTCTTCCCGACAACCCTGGCCGTTGGTTGTCGGGGTCTGCGGGCGGGGGGCTTATCGGAATCTGGGAGCCCCCTTTAATAAGGGGGCCCCCAGATACCGCCCCCCCCACCCTATGTGAATGAGTATGGGGTACATCGTAACCCTACCCATTCACCTGGTGGAAAATAAATGGAAATAAAAACACAACAGTTTTTAAAAGTATTTTATTGCACCGCTCCGGAGGTCTTCTTCCGACTTCGGGGGTCTCCGGTGTTGTCGCTGCATTCTCCGGTTCTTTCTTCTGCCGGGCCTCCGCTAACTTCTTTTTAGCTCTTTTGCTAACGGAGGCCCGGTCTTCTCCGTCGTCTTCTTCTTCTTCTCCCGCTCTCTGGTTCTTCTCCCGCTCTCCGGTGTCGACGCCCCGTTCTCCGCTTCTTTCTTCCGCCGGGCCTCCGCTAACTTCTTTTTAGCTCTTTTGCTAGCAGAGGCCCGGTCTTCTCTGTCGTCGCTGTCGGCGTCTTCTTCCCTCTTCTCCTCCTCGATGTTGACTCGTCGCTTCCTCTCGCAGTAATGGTAAATCTTTGGTCCGCAGAGATTAATCTATTCTTCACATGACGTCACAGTCACATGCTCCGGGGCACATGTGCCCTGGAGCATGTGATTGTGACGTCATGTGCACATGTGCCCTGGAGCATGTGACTGTGACGTCATGTGCACATGTTCCCTGGAGCATGTGACTGTGACGTCATGTGAAGAATAGATTAATCTCTGCGGACCGAAGATTTACCATTACTGCGAGAGGAAGCGACGAGTCAACATCGAGGAGGAGAAGAGGGAAGAAGACGCCGAAGGCGATGACGGAGAAGACCGGGCCTCTGCTAGCAAAAGAGCTAAAAAGAAGTTAGCGGAGGCCCGGCGGAAGAAAGAACCGGAGAACGCGGCGACGACACCGGAGAGCGGGAGAAGAACCTCCGCTAACTTCTTTTTAGCTCTTTTGCTAGCAGAGGCCCGGTCTTCTCCGTCGTCACTGTCGGCGTCTTCTTCCCTCTTCTCCTCCTCGATGTTGACTCGTCGCTTCCTCTCGCAGTAATGGTAAATCTTCGGTCCGCAGAGATTAATCTATTCTTCACATGACGTCACAGTCACATGCTCCGGGGCACATGAGTGGGAGAAGAAGAAGAAGGCGACGGAGAAGACCGGGCCTCCGTTAGCAAAAGAGCTAAAAAGAAGTTAGCGGAGGCCCGGCAGAAGAAAGAACCGGAGAACACGGCGACGACACCGGAGACCCCCGAAGTCGGAAGAAGACCTCCGGAGCGGTGCAATAAAATACTTTTAAAAACTGTGTTGTGTTTTTATTTCCATTTATTTTCCACCTGGTGAATGGGTAGTGGTACAATGTACCCCATACTCATTCACATAGGGTGGGGGGGCTGGTATCTGGGGGCCCCCTTATTAAAGGGGGCTCCCGGATTCCGATAAGCCCCCCGCCCACCAACGGCCAGGGTTGTCGGGAAGAGGCCCTGTCCTCATCAACATGGGGGCAGGGTGCTCTGGGGTGGGAGGGCCGCAGGTCGCCCCCCTGCCCCAGAGCACCAAACCCCCAAACCCCCCATGTTGAGGGCATGCAGCCTGGTACGGTTCAGGAGGGAGGGGGGGCCGCTATCGTCCCCCCCTCTTCCCCTGCGGCCTGCCAGGTTGCGTGCTCGGATAAGGGTCTGGTTTGGATCTTGAGGGGGACCCCCACGCCGTTTTTTTCGGCGTAGGGTTCCCCTTCAAATCCAGACCAGACCCAAGGGCCTGGTATGCCCCTGGAGGGGGAACCCATGCCGGTTTTTTCTTTAAAAATTGGCGTGGAGTTCCCGCTCAGGATTCAAACGCAGTGCCTGGTATTGGCGGGAATCCGCGTCGGATCCCCGCCTATCGGCAATGCGTGTCACTCATCGTGAAAGGAAATTTTTTTCCTTTCCCGATGACGAGACAGCTCGGCGCTGGCTCTCGCGATGGAGCTCATAGGGTGTCAATATCGCCGCTAGAAGCGGCGATATTGACACAATATCGGCGGCACCTACTGTACTAACGTCCATAGGAACTGCAGTCTCTGACCAGCTCCTGTATCATGTCCGCAGTCTCTGACCATCTCCTGTACTATGTCTGCATAGATGCGATTCGATGTGCTGGGGGTGATGCAATGTGCTGTGAGTGATGCGATTCGATGTGCTGGGGGTGATGCAATGTGCTGTAAATGATGCAATTCGATGTGCTGGGGGTGATGCAATGTGCTGTAAATGATGCGATTTGATGAGATGGGGTGATGCAATGTTCTGTGGCCCATGCGATTCAATGTGCTGTGGGTGTTGAATTGTGCTGTGGGCCATGCAATTTGATGTGCTGGGGGTGATGCAATGTGCTGTGAGTGATGCAATTCGATGTGCTGGGGGTGATGCAATGTGCTGTAAATGATGCGATTCGATGTGCTGGGGTGATGCAATGTGCTGTAAATGATGCGATTCGATGTGCTGGGGGTGATGCAATGTGCTGTAAATGCGATTCGACGTGCTGGGGGTGATGCAATGTTCTGTGGGCCATGCAATTTGATGTGCTGGGGGTGATGCAATGTTCTGTGGGCCATGCAATTCGATGTGCTGGTGGTGTTGCAATGTGCTGTGGGCCATGCGATTTGATGTGCTGTGGGTGATGCAATGTGCTGTGATTGATGCGATTCGATGTGCTGGGGGTGATGCAATGTGCTGTGGGCCATGCAATGTGCTGTGGGCCATGCGATTCAATGTGCTGGGGGTGATGCAATGTGCTGTAAATGATACAATTTGATGTGCTGGGGTGATGCAATGTTCTGTGGGCCATGCGATTCGATGTGCTGGGGGTGATGCAATGTTCTGTGGGCCATGCGATTCAATGTGCTGGGGGTGATGCAATGTTCTGTGGGCCATGCAATTTGATGTGCTGGGGTGATGCGATTCAATGTGCTGGGGGTGATGCAATGTGCTGTGGGCCATGCGATTCGATGTGCTGTCAGTGATGCGATTCGATGTGTTGGGGGTGATGCAATGTGCTGTAAATGATGCGATTCAATGTGCTGGGGTGATGCAATGTGCTGTATATGATGCGATTCGACATGCTGGGGGTGATGCAATGTTCTGTGGGCTATGCGATTCGATGTGCTGGGGGTGATGCAATGTTCTGTGGGCCATGCGATTCGATGTGCCGGGGGTGTTGCAATGTGCTGTGGGCCATGCGGCTCGATGTGCTTGGGTGATGCGATTCGATGTGCTGGAGGTGATGCAATGTGCTGTGATTGATGCGATTCGATGTGCTGGGGGTGATGCAATGTGCTGTGGGCCATGCGATTCGATGTGCTGGGGGTGATACAATGTGCTGTGGGCCATGCGATTCAATGTGCTGGGGGTGATGCAATGTGCTGTGGGCCATGCGATTCGATGTGCTAGGGGTGATGCAATGTGCTGTGGGCCATGAGATTCGATGTGCTGGGGGTGTTGCAATGTGCTGTGGGCCATGTGATTCAATGTGCTGTGAATGATGCGATTTGATGTGCTGGGGGTGATGCAATGTGCTGTAAATGATGCGATTCGATGTGCTGGTGGTGATGCAATGTTCTGTGGGCCATGCGAATCTAGATGCATAAATGAATTTTGTTGCTGAGATTAGTATCTTTTTAAATGAAAAGCTGTACAGAAAAAAGAAGCCGCTGTGTGTGTGTATATATATATATATATATATATATATATATATATAATTTCTTGAACATGCAGTATATTTACTGTTTCCTGCAGGGAGGAGGGGGAGGAGAGGTCTGCATAGAAAAGTGTCAACTTCCTCTGACACTGCCGTTGCTATGGAAACCTGACCTGAAACCTATTACACTGCTTGTGCAGCACTGAGCATGTGCGAGATCTGCAATCATGAAATCCAGGAAGTAATACAGTCTGGCTTCAAATGCCCACACATAAGATGGCCACGATCTATTTCTAGTTTATAAACTTTCAAAATGCTGTAATAACCTAACAAAACAGACCTCAGTTTCAAGACTAACTTTACTAGAATACATTAAGCTTGTTTATTATAGAGGTATTTTTATTTTAAAAATTTTAATTTCGGTCGGAACACCACTTTAAACTAAACAGTATGATATTTGGCTCAATAGAAATCAACAACAAATAAAACAATGATTTCATTATTAACCACTTAACGACCGCTCACTGTATATATACGTTGGCACAATGGCACCGACAGGCACAATCACGTAGAGTGTACGTGATTGCCTTTGTACAGTTGGGGGTCAAATCGGACACCCCTTCTGTACAGTGAGCGGTCGGAATTCGTCTGGGAGCAATCCGACATGAGGGGACGGCAGTTCGATTCCGGCCATCCCCCCGTGATCGCTCCCGGCGAATGGAAATGCCCCCTCTGTCTGTGTAATGTACACACAGGCAGAGGAAGCAGGAGGAAGTGATGTCATCTCTCATGCGGCGCTCACATATACCGAGCGCCGTACAAGAGAAGACATCAAGGTTAGTGCACAAACACTACACTAACACCAGCACACATAGGCACATAAATCGCCCCCCCAGGCCCCCCAGATCACCCCCCAGTCAGTGTCACTGATTGCAGTGACCATTTATTTACTGATCACTGCAATCAGTGACATTTGTGACTGTAAAAGTGTCACTACAGTTTAGTTTTAGGTCCAGTGAAGCCCCCTAACCCCCCCTAATAAAGGTTTAACCCCTTGATCACCCCCCAGATAACCCTTTCACCCCCTAGCACCGCCGTCGCTAAGCGATAATTTTTCTGATCGCTGTCTTAGCGTCGGTGATGCAGATCGGTAGCCAGTAATTGTTTTTAGGTTCGCCGCAGGTTTTTATAGCGTCAGGTACCCCCATAAATTATCTAAAAAATGTTTAACCCCCTTGATCGCCCCCCAGGTAACCCTTTCACCCCCTATCACCACTGTCGTCAAGCGATCATTTTTCTGATCGCTGTCTTAGCGTCGGTGATGCAGATCGGTAGCCAGTATTTTTTTTTTAGGTTCGCCGCAGGTTTTTTTAGCGTCAGGTACCCCCATAAATTATCTAATAAAGGTTTAACCCCCTTGATCGCCCCCAGGTAACCCTTTCACCCCCTATCACCACTGTCGCTAAGCGATCATTTTTCTGATCACTGTCTTAGCGTCGCTGATGCAGATCGGTAGCCAGTAATTTTTTTTTAGGTTTGCCGCAGGTTTTTATAGCGTCAGGTACCCCCATAAATTATCTAATAAAGGTTTAACCCCCTTGATCGCCCCCCAGGTAACCCTTTCACCCCCTATCACCACTGTCGCTAAGCGATCATTTTTCTGATCGCTGTCTTAGCGTCGGTGATGCAGATCGGTAGCCAGTATTTTTTTTTTAGGTTCGCCGCAGGTTTTTATAGCGTCAGGTACCCCCATAAATTATCTAATAAAGGTTTAACCCCCTTGATCGCCCCCCAGGTAACCCTTTCACCCCATATCACCACTGTCGCTAAGCGATCATTTTTCTGATCGCTGTCTTAGCGTCGGTGATGCAGATCGGTAGCCAGTAATTTTTTTTAGGTTCGCCGCAGGTTTTTATAGCGTCAGGTACCCCCATAAATTATCTAATAAAGGTTTAACCCCCTTGATCGCCCCCCAGGTAACCCTTTCACCCCATATCACCACTGTCGCTAAGCGATCATTTTTCTGATCGCTGTCTTAGCGTCGGTGATGCAGATCGGTAGCCAGTAATTTTTTTTAGGTTCGCCGCAGGTTTTTATAGCGTCAGGTACCCCCATAAATTATCTAATAAAGGTTTAACCCCCTTGATCGCCCCCCAGGTAACCCTTTCACCCCCTATCACCACTGTCGCTAAGCGATCATTTTTCTGATCGCTGTCTTAGCGTCGGTGATGCAGATCGGTAGCCAGTATTTTTTTTTAGGTTCGCCGCAGGTTTTTATAGCGTCAGGTACCCCCATAAATTATCTAATAAAGGTTTAACCCCCTTGATCGCCCCCCAGGTAACCCTTTCACCCCCTATCACCACTGTCGCTAAGCGATCATTTTTCTGATCGCTGTCTTAGCGTCGGTGATGCAGATCGGTAGCCAGTAATCTTTTTTAGGTTCGCCGCAGGTTTTTATAGTGTCAGGTACCCCCATACACTATCTAATAAAGATTTAACCCCCTTGATCGCCCCCCAGGTAACCCTTTCACCCCCTATCACCACTGTCGCTAAGCGATCATTTTTCTGATCGCTGTCTTAGCGTCGGTGATGCAGATCGGTAGCCAGTAATTTTTTTTAGGTTCGCCGCAGGTTTTTATAGCGTCAGGTACCCCCGTATATTATCTAATAAAGGTTTTAACCCCCTAATTGCCCCTAGTTAACCCTTTCACCAGTGATCATCATATAAGTGTTACGGGTGACGCTGGTTAGTTAGTTTGCTTTTTATAGTGTCAGGGCACCCGCCGTATATAACCCAATAAAGGTTTAACCCCCTGATCGCCCGGCGGGTGATATCAATTAGGTTTTAGCGTCAGAGAGGGTCTGCGTCACACCCCAGGCAGCGTCAGGTTAGTGCCAGTAACGCTAACACCCACGCGTTAAGCATACACCTCCCTTAGTGGTATAGTATCTGAACAGATCAATATCTGATCTGATCAGATCTATACTAGCGTCCCCAGCAGTTTAGGGTTCCCAAAAACGCAGTGTTAGCGGGATCAGCCGAGATACCTGCTAGCACCTGCGTTTTGCCCCTCCGTCCAGCCCAGGCCACCCAAGTGCAGTATCGATCGATCACTGTCACTTGCAAAACACAACACACATAACTGCAGCATTCGCAGAGACAGGCCTGATCCCTGCGACTCCAGTGCTGTAGGAGGTGATTTCACCACCACAGTTTAAAAAAAAAGCAAATATGCCGAAGCATTGGGGCAGCAGGGGCGGAGGAGTGATTTTGCTCCTAATGCCGCGTACATACGGTCGAAATTCCGACGGAGGCTTGCCCGTGGAAAAGTCAGACCATGTGTGTGCGGCATAACTTTTTTGCGGGAGGATGCCCCCATGCTTCGGCATATATAAATGGTGCATGTATGCCCATCATTAGAAGTGGGTGGATGAAGGGCGGTATTCTATTGGTGGGCATACCCACCGATCAATCTCTTTTTTCATTCAGCCAACTGGCTGCATGAAAAAAAAAGATTACAATACATGTCCAACAAGGACCAGCAACGTACTGGTATGTTGCTGGACTTTGAATGGTTATACCAGATTGATGCCTGCGGGTTTAGGTATCATCTTGGTATCATTCTTTTCAGCCAGCGGCCGGCTTTCATGTAAAAGCAATCCTAGTGGCTAATTAGCCTCTGGACTGCTTTTACAAGCAGTGGGAGGGAATGTCCCCCCCCGGATATAAAAAGCGCCATTGGGAAATTGGGAAAGCATTGTATCACACCGATCTTGGTGTGGTCAGATGCTTTGAGGGCAGAGGAAAGATCTAGGGTCTAGACCCCAGTTTTTTCAAAAAAAGAGTATCTGTCACTACCTATTGTTATCATAGGGGATATTTACATTCCCTGAGATAACAATAAAAATGATAAAAAAAAATATGGAAGGAACAATTTAAAAATAAAATAAAAAAGCAAAATTAATAATAAAAAAAAGCACCCCTGTCCTGCCCTGCTCTTGCCCAATGGCGAACGCAAGCGTCGGTCTGGCGTCATATGTAAACAGCAATTGCACCATGCATGTGAGGTATCACCGCGAAGGTCAGATCAAGGGCAGTAATTTTAGCAGTAGACCTCTTCTGTAAATCTAACGGGGTAACCTGTAAAGGCTTTTAAAGGCTTTTAAAAATGTATGTAGTTTGTCGCCAATGTGCGTTTGTGCGAAATTTTAAAGCATGTCGTGTTTGGTATCTATGTACTCGACCTAAGATCATCTTTTTTATTTCATCAAACATTTGGGCAATATAGTGTGTTTTAGTGCATTAAAATTAAAAAACGTGTATTTTCCCCCCAAAAAATGCGTTTGAAAAATCGCTGCGCAAATACTGTGTAGAAAAAAAAATGCAACACCCACCATTTTATTCTGTAGGGCTTTTGCTTTAAAATATATATAATGTTGGGGGTTCAACATAATTTTCTTGCAAAAAAAAATATGTTTTCATGTAAACATAAAGTGTCAAAAAGGGCTTTGTCTTCAAGTGGTTAGAAGAGTGGATGTAAGCTTCCTAATGTTGTGTATAAAATGCCAGAACAGTTCAAAACCCCCCCAAATGACCTCATTTTGGAAAGTAGACACCCCAAGCTATATACTGAGAGGCATGTCGAGTCCATGGAATATTTTATATGTTGACACAAGCGGAAAAAATACAATTTTATTTATTTTTTTTGCACAAAGTTGTCACTAAATGATATATTGCTCAAACATTCCATGGGCATATGTGGAATTACACCCCAAAATACATTCTGTTGCTTCTCCTGAGTACGGGGATACCACGTGTGTGAGACTTTTTGGGAGCCTAGCCGCGTACGGGACCCCAAAAACCAATCACCGCCTTCAGGCTTTCTAAGCGTGTACATTTTTGATTTCACTTCTCACTGCCTATCACAGTTTCGGAGGCCATGGAATGCCCAGATGGCACAAACCCCCCCCCGAATGACCCCATTTTGGAAAGTAGACACCCCAAGCTATTTGCTGAGAGGTATTGTGAGTATTTTGCAGATCTCGCTTTTTGTCACAAAGTTTTGAAAATAAAAAAAAAAAATAAAAAAAAAAATGTCTTTCTTCATTTTCAAAAACAAATGAGAGCTGTAAAATACTCACCATGCCTCTCAGCAAACAGCTTGGGGTGTCTACTTTCCAAAATGGGGTCATTTGGGGGGGTTTTGTGCTATTTTGGCATTTTATGGCCTTCGAAACTGTGATAGGTAGTGAGGAGTCAAATCAAAAATTTGTGCCTAGAAATCCTGAAGGCGGTGCTTGGTTTTCGGGGTCCCGTACGCAGCTAGGCTCCTAAAAGTCCCACACATGTGGTATCCCCGTACTCAGGAGAAGCAGCAAAATGTATTTTGGGGTGCAATTCCACATATAACCATGGCATGTGTGAGCAATATATCATTTAGTGACAACTTTTTGTAATTTTTTTTTTTGTCATTATTCAATCACTTGGGACAAAAAAAAATATTCAATGGGCTCAACAGGCCTCTCAGCAATTTCCTTGGGGTGTCTACTTTCTAAAATGGGGTCATTTGGGGGGGTTTTGTGCTATTTTGGCATTTTATGGCCTTCAAAACTGTGATAGGTAATGAGGAGTGAAATCAAAAATTTGCGCCCTTAGAAATCCTGAAGGTGGTGCTTGGTTTCCGGGGTCCCGTACGCGGCTAGGCTCCTAAAAAGTCCCACACATGTGGTATCCCTGTACTCAGGAGAAGCAGCAGAATGTATTTTGGGGTGCAATTCCACATTTAACCATGGCTTGTGTGAGCAATATATCATTTAGTGACAACTTTTTGTATTTTTTTTTGTCATTATTCAATCACTTGGGACAAAAAAAAAAATATTTAATGGGCTCAACATGCCTCTCAGCAATTTCCTTGGGGTGTCTACTTTCCAAAATGGGGTCATTTGGGGGGTTTTGTACTGCCCTGCCATTTTAGCACCTCAAAAAATGAGATAGGCAGTCATAAATTTAAAGCTGTGTAAATTCCAGAAAATGTACCTTAGTTTGTAAACGCTATAAATTTTGCGTAAACCAATAAATATACGCTTATTGACATTTTTTTACTAAAGACATGTGGCTGAATAAATTTTGGCCTAAATGTATGACTAAAATTGAGTTTATTCGATTTTTCTTATAACAAAAAGTAGAATATCATTTTTTTTCAACATTTTCGGTCTTTTTCCGTTTATATCGCAAAAAATAAAAATCGCAGAGGCAATCAAATACCATTAAAAGAAATCTCTATTTGTGGGAAGAAAAGGACGCAAATTTTGTTTCGATACAACATTGCATGTCCGCACAATTTACAGTTAAAGCAGCGCAGTGCAAAATTCTGAAATCACCTTTGGTCCTTTAGCTATCAAATGGTCCGGGGCTTAAGTGGTTAATGGAAATGCTTAACACATACTTTTTGGCCTTTTCCTAAGATAGCTTATGTATTTAGCTGAACACTTTTACATAAAATATGTATGACTTCTTAAAAAAAATCATTCAGATATAGGACCCATCCTGTACCCAATTTAGGTGCCCTATGTGAAATTTGGAGAAATAATAGATTTTGTTTGGAAACAGATGGAGAAAAACCTTTGTTGAAAACAACACAGAGTTTACTATTGCAAACCTTCTGAAGATCCACTTGCCTGGCCATTTTGCTGACCCTCTAGCTTAAAGGGGTCGTAAAGGTAAACGTTTTTTCACCTTAATGCATCCTATGCATTAAGGTTAAAAAACATTTGACAATATCGATCACCCCCCCCCCCCTGAGCCCCTGTTTTACTTACCTGAGCCCTTGAAAGTCCTGCGCTCGCCCCCGTCATCCTCCACGTTTTTGAGCCTGGCTGTTGATTGGCTACACTGGGTGGATTGAAAGCAGCGCAGCCATAGGCTCGCGCTGCTGTCAATCACATCCAATGACGCGGCGCACGCCATATTTAATTCACTGTTTTCTGCATGGCTCTCTATATTTCTTATTAATATTAGCCACTGTTAATGTTCTGTGTTCTTCAAAGATGCTCCAATGTAGTTCAGTCAAGACAACAAGCATAATTAGGCTTGCAAAATTTCAGAATTACAAGTTCCCTAATCTTACTTTGTTTAAAAGCAAGCCTATAGTTACATTTCACACTTCACATAAATGAAAATGACTTGCACCATTAAAACTAAAGCTGGATATATAGGGGTATATCTCAGAATCCCTCATCAACACAACGATGTATGATTCAGTGTTCTCCTCCGCTGTACTAGTGTATTCTCATAGGTAGACACCCCCCTCACCAGAATCCACTGATCAGCACTTGCAGCCTTTGGTTGGTTTTCTAGCAAGACTGTTCGACAGAAGCCAGCCATTAGACCAGCTTCTCTTCAACAGACAGACAGAAGTACACACATACAGAAAGTTGTCCGGTTCCTGCTGTATCGGCAGATTTTCAGGATATGTGTACCAGACTTAAAAGAGATGTATGTTTTTTTTTTGTTTTTTTTTAAATCATACTTACCTAAGTGGATGCAGCATCATTCCGATGCTGAATCTGTCTCCTGACACCTCTAACACTGAGAATCGAGCGATCGAACATCACTGATCGGATTTCACAATTCCCTGACTGTCAGTCACCAGCTCTCTGTTCTCCCTCCCTGTGCTCACTGGAGCACTAGGCTGTGGAGGGCTGAGCTGGGTAATGGTCCATGAATGTTGGCGGATCCACACTTGAGCAGGGATGAGCCGAACACCCCCCTGTTCGGTTCGCACCAGAACCTGCGAACAGACAAAATGTTCGTGTGAACTTTAGAACCCTTTTAAATACAATGGACTCGAACGTTCGAAATTTAAAGTGTTAATTATAAAGGCTAATATGCAAGTTATTGTCCTAAAAAGTGTTTGGGGACCCGGGTCCTGCCCCAGGGGACATGTATCAATGCAAAAAAAGTTTTAAAAACGGCCGTTTTTTCGGGAGCCGTGATTTTAATAATGCTTAAAATGAAAAAATAAAAGTGAAATATTCCTTTAAATTTCGGACCTGGGGGGTGTGTATGATATGCATGTGAAGTGGCGCATGTTTCCCGTGTTTACAACTGTCCCTGCAAAAAATGTCATTTTTGAAAGAAAAAAAGTAATTTAAAACTCACTCGCGGCTATTAATGAATTGTCGGCTCCCGGCAATACATTCAAAAGTCATTGATAAAAAAAAAAAAAAAAGCGTGGGGGTTCCACAGAATTCAATTACCAGGCCCTTCAGGTCTGGAATGGATATTAAGGGGAACCCCGCCGCAAATTTAAAAAAAAATTGACGTGGGGTTCCCCCAAATATCCATTCCAGGCCCTTCAGATCTGGCATGGATTTTAAGGGGAACTCCACCCCAAATTTAAAAAAAAAATGTCGTGGAGTCCCCCTAAAAATCCATACCAGACCCCTTATCCGAGCACGCAACCTGGCCGGCCGCAGGGGAAAAGGGGGGGACGAGAGAGCGGCCCCCTCCCTACTAACCTATACCAGGCCACATGCCCTCAACATGGGGAGTAGGGATGAGCTTCGTGTTCGAGTCGAACATACGTTCGACTCGAACATCGGCTGTTCAATCGTTCGATGAAGATCGAACGATTTGGGCCTTTCGCGACAAATTCGAGTGACGCGAACGGCCCACAATGCACTACGCCATCGCAGTGTCATCCAGGCGCTGTGATTGGCCAAGCATGCACTGTGACCCCGCATGCTTGGCCAATCACAGCGCCGGCAGCGAGGAGAGCAATGATTGGCCACAGGCAGGATGCCTGTGGCCAATTATTCTTGAGGGGGTTTAGTACACGCCCCACACTATAAAAGGCCGCCAGCGCGGCGGCCTTGTGTAGTGTGTTCCGGAGCAGGGAAAGAGAAGCATAGGCAGGGACAGTGTCATTTTTTTCCTTTACTAATCCTGGATTCCTTGTGTTTAGGGACAAATAAGGATAGGTAGGGAGAGTGTCAGTGTGTTATTCTGTGCTAAACCTTGTTTGTAGGGACAGAGAGGTACAGTGAGGGAAAGTGTCAGTGTGCTATTCTGTTCTAAACCAATCTTGCTGAACCATATTTGAAATCCTTGAGTTTAGGGACAGAGAGGTACAGTGAGGGAAAGTGTCAGTGTGCTATTCTGTGCTAAATCTTGTTTGTAGGGACAGAGTAGGACAGTGAGTGAAAGTGACAGTGTGCTATTCTGTTCTAAACCAATCTTGCTGAAACATATTTGAAATCCTTGAGTTTAGGGACAGAGAGGTACAGTGAGGGAAAGTGTCAGTGAGCTATTCTGTTCTAAACCAATCTTGCTGATCCATATTTGAAATCCTTGAGTTTAGGGACAGAGAAGGACACTCGTGGAAACTATCAGTGTGCTATTCTGTGCTAAATCTTGTTTGTAGGGACAGAGAGGTACAGTGAGTGAAACTGACAGTGTGCTATTCTGTTCTAAACCAATCTTGCTGAACCATATTTGAAATCCTTGAGTTTAGGGACAGAGAAGGACACTCGTGGAAACTATCAGTGTGCTATTCTGTGCTAAATCTTGTTTGTAGGGACAGAGAGGTACAGTGAGTGAAACTGACAGTGTGCTATTCTGTTCTAAACCAATCTTGCTGAACCATATTTGAAATCCTTGAGTTTAGGGACAGAGAGGTACAGTGAGGGAAAGTGTCAGTGTGCTATTCTGTGCTAAATCTTGTTTGTAGGGACAGAGTAGGACAGTGAGTGAAACTGACAGTGTGCTATTCTGTTCTAAACCAATCTTGCTGAACCATATTTGAAATCCTTGAGTTTAGGGACAGAGTGGTACAGTGAGGGAAAGTGTCAGTGAGCTATTCTGTTCTAAACCAATCTTGCTGAACCATATTTGAAATCCTTGAGTTTAGGGACAGAGAAGGACACTCGTGGAAACTATCAGTGTGCTATTCTGTGCTAAATCTTGTTTGTAGGGACAGAGAAGGACAGTGAGGGAAACTGTCAGTGTGCTATTCTGTGCTAAACCAATCTTGCTGAAGCATATTGCAAATCCTTGTGTTTAGGGACAGAGAAGGATAGGCAGGGGACAGTGTCAGTGTCATTGTTGCTAAGCCTCCTGCACAGTATACACCTGAAGGTAGCCCTTATTGCTGTTTTTCCCATCTCCCTGCAGGCCATCCATTAAAATGTCTGGAAGGCAAACAAGGAGAGGCAGACAGTCAGGAGGCAAAAAAAGAGGGCAAGCAGGCTCTGTGTCTGGGGGCAACAGTGCTGGTCGTGGATGCGGTGCATTGTCATCAGCACATGGCCATGGGACACGCTTGTCCTTTTCGGCAGCTGGACATGTTGAGCCACATCATGCCGAAGACTTGGTAGAGTGGATGACCAAGCCCACCTCATCCTCCTCATACTCTCTCACCCAGGCTCAGGGTACTGGCAAAGCAGCTGCCAAAGCGTCCTCTTCTCTGGTATCATCTTCATTAGTCAACCCTTCCCTAGACCCACCATGTCCTCCTCCTGAGGAGTCCCCCGAACTGTTTGAGCACAGTGTTGGGTACATGCTCCAGGAGGATGCCCAGCGTTTCGAAGGATCTGATGATGATACCCAGCTAGAGGAAGGCAGTAGCGTGAAAGCAGAGAGAGGGGATGCTCAAGAAGGACACCAATCTGGCAGTCATGCTCCAGCAGCTGCAGCATACTGCCAGATTGGCTCCAGTGATGAGGAGGGAGGGGATGATGAGGTCACTGACTCCACGTGGGTGCCTAATAGGAGAGAGGAGGAGGAGGAGGATGAGGAGGAGGCACATCTCCAACGAGGCAGGATGCCCTTGAGTGGCCGGCGTATGGGCAGCACACCGACGGAATCACACCGCAGAGCTCCGCCTGTGCAGGGCGCTGCCTCTGCCCGTCATTCAAAAAGTTCTTTGGTGTGGGCCTTTTTTGAGGCGAGTGCATCAGATCGCACAGCTGCTGTTTGCAACATATGTCTCAAGCGTATATCGCGTGGCCAAAACATCAGCCGCTTGGGCACCACATGCTTGATCAGACATATGTTGACCTGCCATGCAGCTCGTTGGCAAGCCTACCTTAAAGACCCACACCAAAGAACAAAGCGGACCTCTCCTTGCACCGCATCAGCTGGGATCTCAAAACCCACTATACCTTCAGTCCTCTCTGAAACCTGCACTGAGAGGAATGAAGGTGTAGAATTAGGTGTGTCACAGCCCAGTACTTGCGGCCACTCTGCTAGCAGTACACCGACGTCCGATTCTAGCAGGCAAATTTCCCTGTCCCAGCTGCTGGACCGTCGAAAGAAGTTCACTCCCAGCCATCCACATGCCCAGCGGTTGAATGCTAGCTTGGCTAAATTGCTAGCACTTCAACTGCTGCCTTTTCAGTTGGTAGACTCTGCCCCCTTCCGTGAGTTTGTGCAATGTGCGGTTCCTCAGTGGCAGGTTCCCAAACGCCACTTTTTCTCACGGAAGGCGATTCCGGCTCTCTACAGGCATGTGGAAGGCAATGTCTTGGCCTCGCTGGACAGGGCGGTCAGCGGTAAGGTGCATATTACCGCTGACTCATGGTCCAGCAGGCATGGACAGGGACGTTACCTTTCTTTCACGGCCCATTGGGTCACTCTTTTGGCAGCTGGGAAAGATGCAGGACAAGGTGCAGTAGTGTTGGAGGTTGTTCCACCGCCACGCCTCCAAAATGCTACTACTGGTTGTGACACACCTCTCTCCCCACCCCCTCCTCTTCTTCTTCCTCCATGGCCTCTTCCTGTGGTTTGTCCTCGGAACCAGCAGTGCTCCGTAGGCGTTCAAGGGGCTACGCAAGTACGCAGGCAAAAAGATGCCATGCCGTGCTTGCGCTGGTGTGTTTGGGGGACAGGAGCCACACTGGGGCAGAGGTCCTGTCTGCTCTGCAGGGGCAGGCCGAGAGGTGGTTGACGCCACGCCAGCTTAAGCCAGGAATGGTGGTTTGTGACAATGGCACCAACCTCCTCTCCGCCCTCCGACAGGGACAACTGACCCATGTGCCCTGTATGGCTCACGTCCTTAACCTGGTGGTGCAGCGGTTCTTGGGCAGGTACCCGGGCTTACAGGATGTCCTGAGGCAGGCCAGGAAAGTCTGTGTTCATTTCCGCAGATCTTATAATGCCAGTGCTCGCCTGGCTGAGCTGCAAAAGGAGTTGAACCTGCCCAAGAACCGCCTTATATGTGACATGCCCACCAGGTGGAACTCAACGTTGGCCATGCTGCAGCGGCTGCACACACAGCAGAGGGCCATCAATGAGTACCTGTGCGACTACGGCACCAGGACAGGGTCAGGG
This sequence comes from Rana muscosa, assembly GCA_029206835.1. Lineage (NCBI taxonomy): Eukaryota > Metazoa > Chordata > Amphibia > Anura > Ranidae > Rana > Rana muscosa. The sequence goes on along the minus strand of CM055118.1, from coordinate 358,212,339 downwards.
GAGCTCGGGTTTTTTTCACCACGCCAGTGGGGCATGATCAGGGATGCATGCACTGTCCTGGCACCATTTGAGGAGGCCACGAGGATGGTGTCCCACCCATCGCACAGGAAGAGGAGGAGGAGGAGGAGGAGGATTGTGTCAGCATGGAGGTGGAGGCTGGCACTCAGCATCATCAGCAGCAGTCTTTTAGGGATGATTTACAGTCCCAAGAAACCAGTGGACTTGTACGTGGCTGGGAGGAGGTGGCTGCGGATCATGCCGTCCTTAGTGACCCAGAGGACTCCGGACTGAATGCCTCAGCTAACCTACACTGCATGGCCTCCCTGATCCTGCAAAGTCTGCGGAAGGATCCTCGTATTCTTCGGATCAAGGAGAGGGACCATTACTGGCTGGCCACTCTCCTTGATCCACGGTACAAGGGTAAGGTTGCGGACCTTATGTTACCGTCGCAGAGGGAGCAGAGGATGAGACAACTCCGGGAGGCCTTGCAGAAAGGTCTGTGCAACGCGTTCCCAGAGACTGGGAGGTTACAAACTCCTGGTCCTGGACAACGAGTTGCTGAGGCTTCGGGCAGTCAAAGAAGGAGCGGTGGGGAAGGTGGCCGTCTGACCGATGCGTTCAGACAATTCTTTAGTCCGCAGCCCCAAAGTATGATCGGTTCCAGCAACCATCGCCAGCGTCTGATATACATGGTGCAGGAATACCTAGGGGCAAGGTCAGACTTGGACACCTTCCCCACCGAAAATCCTCTGGCTTACTGGGTCTTGAGGATGGATCACTGGCCAGAGCTTGCACAGTATGCAATTGAGCTACTGGCCTGTCCTGCATCCAGCGTTCTTTCAGAACGCACATTCAGTGCTGCTGGAGGATTTGTCACGGATCACAGGGTGCGCCTGTCCACCGACTCGGTTGATCGACTGACTTTCATCAAGATGAACCAGTCTTGGATCACCACCAGCTACCACACACCTAATGCTGATATAACAGACTAATTGATTTTAAAATGTCACATCCCTTCAAGACTGATGCTGATGCTGAGTTCCTGTGCTGTTATGTTGACTAGCTATCCTCCTCCTCCTCCTCAATGATCCGATTAATGATGATAGCTTGGAAGATCATTTTGGTTTATGGGTGTCGCCACCAGTGGCTAAGGCCCAATTTTTCAGCCCCTGTTTAACAGGGGCGTGTAATTACAATTTTTGATGCAATACTTTGCAACAGGCCTCATTGCTGTGCTCCAAGTACAGTATCTGTGAGGGGTTGCAGTGTTGTGCCACCAGTGCCTAAGGCCCAATTTTTCAGCCCCTGTTCAACAGGGGCATGCAATTATAATTATTGATCTAATAATTCACAGCAGGGCCCATTGCTGCGCCCACCAAGAGTAACTGTCAGGCCTTACAGTGTTGTGTCAACACCACCACCACCACCACCAAAGGCCCAATTTTTCAGCCCCTGTTCAACAGGGGCATGCAATTATAATTATTGATCTAATAATTCACAGCAGGGCCCATTGCTGCGCCCACCAAGAGTAACTGTCAGGCCTTACAGTGTTGTGTCAACACCACCACCACCACCACCACCAAAGGCCAAATTTTTCAGCCCCTGTTCAACAGGGGCATGCAATTATAATTATTGATCTAATAATTCACAGCAGGGCCCATTGCTGCGCCCACCAAGAGTAACTGTCAGGCCTTACAGTGTTGTGTCAACACCACCACCACCACCACCAAAGGCCCAATTTTTCAGCCCCTGTTCAACAGGGGCATGCAATTATAATTATTGATCTAATAATTCACAGCAGGGCCCATTGCTGCGCCCACCAAGAGTAACTGTCAGGCCTTACAGTGTTGTGGCACCAGCACCACCATCAAAGGCCCAATTTTGACTACCACTGTTCAACAATTATATGTTATTACAATTCCTGATATAATAGTTGACAGCAGGGCGTTCCAGCACCCACCAAGAGTAACTGTGAGTGCTTACAGTGTTGTGCCAACACCGACACCTAAGGGGCCAATTTCTGCAGAGTATATACGGCAGGTCCCTACTTTCAAACATCCAACTTACAAACGACTACTACTTGCAAACGGAAGAAGACAACAGGAAGTGAGAGAAAATCTACCCCTTGGAAGGAAAATTCTCTCCTGTAAGAATTAATATGGGAGAAAGGTGTCTCCTCTCTACTGATGCTTTATCACCAATCCTTGTTTCAATAAAAACACCACATTTCAAAATCAGTTGTCATTGGGACGCAAAGTGAGGTGAAATGTTCTGAACAGGGGCACAGACAGCAAAACAAATGTTACAGGGGTGATAACCCTTCCCTATGTTTTCCAAAAAGCTTAAAAATAGGTATTTGGGCTGGAGCTACACTTAAACAATGTAGCTGTTCAAAATTACAAACAGATTCTACATAAGAACAAACCTACAGTCCCTGTCTTGTATGCACCGCCTGTATACGGCTGTTCAGAGTATATAGGGCCTTTTTTATTTTGTGTGCGGGGTTCCCCTTAATATCCATACAAGACCCAAAGGGGCTGGTAATGGGCTGGGGTAGGGGGGGGGTGATGGGGTAGCTATGCCATTTTTCTTAAAGATTTTCATCCATATTACCGGGACCAGACATTACATTAAAGCCGCAAGCAGTTTTAAATGGCTTTTTTTTCCTTTAGAAATGTAATTTTGTGCAGGGACAGTTCTAAACACGGGAAACACGTGGCACTTCACAGGCATACTTTAGACACCCCCCAGGTACAATATTTAAAGGAATATTTGACTTTTTTTTTTCACTTTATGCATCATTAAAATGACTGCTCCCGGAAAACGTCAGTTTTTAAAACTTCTTTTTGCATTGATACATGTCCCCTGGTGCAGAACCCGGGTTCCCAAACCCTTTTTAGGACAATAACATGGATAATAGTCGTTATAATTAGCACTTTAGAATCCGAACGTTCGCATCCATTGTATTTAATAGGGTTCTAATGTTCGTGCGAACTTTCGGTCCGTTCGCGGGTTCTGGTGCGAACCGAACCCGGGGGTGTTCGGCTCATCACTAATGGGGAGGATGTCCCCATGATGATGGGGACAAGGGCCTCATCCCCACAACCCTTGCCCGGTGGTTGTGGGGGTCTGCGGGCGGGGGGCTTATCGGAATCTGGAAGACCCCTTTAACAAAGGGGACCCCCAGATCCCGGCCCCCCTCTATGTGAATTGGTAAGGGGTACATTGTACCCCTACCATTTCACGAAGAAAGCGTAAAAAAAATGTTTAAAAAAAAAACACACAAACACCTTGAAAAAGTTCTTTATTTAAAAAAACAAAACAAAACATTCCAGCGGTGAAATCCAGTGTCCCGCGGCGATCCCGATGTCCAGCGCTGTCCTTCATTGGTTGTGCCTGAGCGGACCTGATGGGGAACTCCCTCTCAGTGTTTTAAATGTATAGACCCGCCCCTTCTAAAGTTCCCCATCAAGTCCGCTCAGCGGACCAGATGCGGAACATGAGAAGGGGCGGGTCTATACATGTATTACCAAAGTGAGAGCAGTTCCCCATCAGGTCCGCCCCCTCGGTATGTCGGACCCGCCTACGTCATTGGCTTGAGCGGGGAACTTCCTTCACTATGTAAATTTAAATTACACAGTGAAGGAAGTTCCCCGCTCAGGCCAATGACGTAGGCGGGTCCGACATACCGAGGGGGCGGACCTGATGGGGAACTGCTCTCACTTTGGTAATACATGTATAGACCCGCCCCTTCTCATGTTCCGCATCTGGTCCTCTGAGCGGACCTGATGGGGAACTTTAGAAGGGGAGGGTCTATACATTTAAAATACTGAGAGGGAGTTCCCCATCAGGTCCGCTCAGGCACAACCAATGAAGGACAGCGCTGGACATCAGGATCGCCGCGGGACACTGGATTTCACCGCTGGAATGTTTTTTTTTTTTTTTTTTTTTTAAATAAAGGACTTTTTCAAGGTGTTTGTGTGTTTTTTTAAACATTTTTTTATGCTTTCTTTGTGAAATGGTAGGGGTACAATGTACCCCTTACCAATTCACTAAGGGGGTTCGGGATCTGGGGGTCCCGTTTGTTAAAGGGGTCTTCCAGATTCCGATAAGCCCCCCGCCCGCAGACCCACACAACCACCGGGCAAGGGTTGTGGGGATAAGGCCCTTGTCCCCATCAACATGGGGACATCCTCCCCATGTAGAGGGCATGTGGCTTGGTACAGTTCAGGAGGGAGGGGGGGCCGCTCTCTCGTCCCCCCCTTTTCCCCTGCGGCCGGCCAGGTTGCGTGCTCGGATAAGGGGTCTGGTATGGATTTTTAGGGGGACTCCACGCCATTTTTTTTTCAATTTGGGGTGGAGTTCCCCTTAAAATCCATGCCAGATCTGAAGGGCCTGGAATGGATATTTGGGGGAACCCCACGTCAATTTTTTTTTAAATGTGCGGTGGGGTTCCCCTTAATATCCATTCCAGACCTGAAGGGCCTGGAAATTGAATTCTGGGGAACCCCCACGCTTTTTTTTTTTATCAAGACTTTTGAATGTATTGCCGGGAGCCGACAATTCATTAATAGCCGCGAGTGAGTTTTAAATGACTTTTTTTCTTTCAAAAATGACATTTTTTGCAGGGACAGTTCTAAGCACGGGAAACAAGCGCCACTTTACATGCATATCATACACACCCCCTAGGTACGAAATTTATAGGAATATTTCACTTTTATTTTTTCATTTTAAGCATTATTAAAATCACTGCTCCCGAAAAAACGTCAGTTTTTAAAACTTATTTTTGCATTAATACATGTCCCCTGGGGCAGGACCCGGGTCCCCAAACACTTTTTAGGACAATAACTTGCATATAAGCCTTTATAATTAGCACTTTAGATTTCTCCCATAGATTTTTCGAATTTGCCGCGAACACCCCAATTTGTTCGCTGTTCGGCGAACGGGCGAACAGGCAATGTTCAAGTCGAACATGAGTTCGACTCGAACTCGAAGCTCATCCCTACACTTGAGTGTGGCGATCTTTCCCAAGCCTCGACCAACTCTGTGACGTAAGCCGACAGCGGGCTTCAGCCAGTTTTCCAACAAAAGTTTTATTACAAAAGGTACAAGTAAGAGTGCAAGTACCCAGTTTGTGTTTTACATCATTAGAGACATCATACTGTTATAATCTCACAGACCCTGTCAGATAAACTTCTATAAATCTAAAATGATCAGCAAAGCCTTTGTGTGGCACTAATAAAGAAGGAGTGTCTACCTGGCTAATGTGTTATTATAGATGACCCATATACATATATTATTACAATGTATGCAATAAAAACAGGCATATGCCAGTGTGCTGACAGGTGGAGGACGTGTGTACCTCAGCTCCTGACTCCCAGGGCTGCATTGCTTCTCTCCCTAGTACTCCCCACTACTCTCCCCTATTTTCCCCCTGGGTCTCTCACTTGCTCTCATCCTCATCCTTGCTCTCATCCTTGTCCCCCCTGTCCCCCCGGTTCTCCTCCCCCCCTCCATCCAGCGGGACCCAAATCCTTCACGAGCCCCCACCGCCGGACACCTCTTCCCGCAGCCGCCGCCAGGCAAGTCCGAGGCTGCGGCCTAGCATCACCCATCCTACGGTCCCCCCCCTCTGGCACTTCCTTCACAGACCAGCTGCACCCCTAGCCCAGCTCACCGAGCCACCCCCAAGCCCTCTACCCACCACCGAGGCCTTTAATCCGCCGCCGGCGGAACCCCCCTCCACCCACAGCCACCGACAGGAAAGTCCGCGGCTGCAGCCTAGCCACATTATATCCCCCTTCCAGCATCCGGATCACTAAGGAGCCACTCTACGGCACTGTCACCAACCCACTCGCGGAGCTCCCCAGAGGAGTCAGCGGGCCCCGAAGCAGCACAAGCTGCTACCTGCCCAGCAGGATAGACCGCGGCTTCGGCCTAGACCCGGCCACGGCGGCCATCTTGGGACACCCAGCCTCGGCCCTCAAACCCCTCTCCCGGCTCCCTGGAATATTCTGACCCAGGATAACTACCGGATCGCATCCACTCACGGGTCACTTGCCTGTGGCTCCCACTGGGTCGCTCTCAACAGGCACCTGGGAGGACGAAATGGAGATTCGGCCCAGTAAGTAGCGGCCATCTTGATACACCCAGAGCTTCTCCCCAACATTGACAAAAAAAAAAAACTTATTTTCTCTATTCCTACTGATTCCCTACCCCACCCCCATTACTATCTTCACAATACTCTTCAATAATTCCTACTACTTATTACTGATCTCCCCCCCCCCTGACGTACTCAGGCTACCCCAACCTACAGCACCGACCGCCGCCACTACAAGATCTCCCCAGACCCACACACACGGCCAAGCTTAACGGACGTGTGCGATAGGCCCCCCAGCCTCATCACTTCACAGAGTAATCCGCACACATGGTCCAGGGAAGCGGACGTGTGTGACAGGAGCCCTGACCTCATCGCTTCACAGAGCAATCCACACATATGGTCAAGCGTAACGGACGTGTGTGGCAAGAGCTCTGGCCATACAGGAACCCCCTTGGACTCTGGCGTTTCGCTCCTCCAGCAAACATTAACCTGACGACCTGCGGCTTCCCCGGGACCCCACTCTCCCCCACTCTCCCCAGCTCACCATTGTTTCACCCGCAACCGCCGACTGCCACCTGCCGCCATCCGGGCGCCCATTTCTAGACTGTTAGACCTGCAGGACAGACCGCGGCTGTGGCTTAGCCCCGGCCATCATTCTACACCCTCCCCAAGTCTCTCTCCAGCGGGCCCGCGTGTGCCGACCGGGTAAGTACATTGGGGCACCGCCAACTAGTAGCAAGTTGATCCAGGGTTTACCCGATCGCACTACGGGGGGTCAGGAAGGAATTTTTCCCCTGCTGTAGCAATTGGCCAGACTCGGCTGGTGGTTTTCGCCTTCCTCTGGACCAACGGGGGGGCGGCTAGGTCATTAGGCCCTATTCACCATCCCCATCACATTTTCCTCCCATCATGTGCATCTTTAAATATTCAGTGGACACCCCCCACAGGCTAAGGAATACCGCCACAACACTTCCAACCTCCACCCAAAAAATACTACAAAAAGAACAACTGCTTAGGATCAATCGACAATCGACTATCAAAAACACAAAGACACCACTTCATCTACAAGATTTATCATGCGCCTTGATTAACACCAAATCGGCAGTCAAGCACAGACAGGAAATTCACGATTTCATCACGTAAAACGACATAGATTGCCTCTTTATCACAGAAAGCTGGCTAACACTGGATTGTAACACCATCCTAACAGAACTAGTACCTGGGAACTACCGCATCCTAACTGAGCACAGAATAGGACAAAGAGGAGGAGGCCTAGCAGTTATCTTCAAATCGCAACTCTCTCTTACCAAACCAACCCTACAGAACTCATTGCCATTCATGGAGACACTCACCCTGCAACTCCAAACAACACCCCAGGACACCATTCACATACTGCTATGCTACAGACCACCAGGACCAAAGACAAATCTCCTCACACCCTTCGCCAAATTCTTCTTGACATACATGTTAAAAACCAAAAACTTTTTACTACACAGGGACTTCAACCTCTGGGCTAACGCCACTCAGGACCCCATCGCCACCGCCTGCATCAACCAATTGGAAGAACTAGGTCTGCAGCAACTGATAAATGCCCCCACGCATGGATCGGGTCACATTCTTGACCTCATCTTCAAACAAAATTCGGACATCAACATACTGGACAACATGCCGTTACCATGGACGGACCACCACGCTATCAAATTTAAATTTACCACCAGCACCATCTCCCAAAAACCGGAAGACTCAACAAAAACATACTGGACAAGATCTTAGAAGAAACTACACTCAAAACTTTTCAAAACCACTCTATCAAAAAAAATAGGAACGCTAAAGCATAGCCACATAATGGAACAAACACTCAACTCCTTAAACAAAATATTACTACAAACAGCAGACACAGTCACTCCAAGTCGCAGAGCACACATCCGTAAAAACAATTCAGGCTGGTTTAATGACACTCTTACTCTACTGAAGCAAGAATGCAGAAGAGCTGAAGGAGCCTGGAGAAGAAACCCAACGGAGGAAAACCACACAAACTACAAAGCACTCACTAAGAAATATCACAAAGCAATTTTTTAAAGCAAAAAAGGAACATTTCACCATAGAAAAAGCCCTAAACCGGCCTCGTGAACTCTTCAAACTGGTCACTCGGACTATGAACCCTACCTGTCTAGAGCCTCCAACAAACGAAACCCAAGAGTTCTGTAATGAGCTATCGGATTTTTTTATCGACAAAATTGAAAACATTCGGGAAATAATTCAACAGAAAAAAACAACCAACTTCACACAGCCAGAGCAAACAGAGGAAATCAATACGAACATTATACAACTAGCAACATTTTCGCTGGTCCCGATCACCATTGACACCACCAAAAACATCATCAGAAGCCTCAGAGACACAACAACGTCAAATGACATGATTCCCACAAAACCCCTGAAAGAATGTACCGACATCTTAGCTCCTACCATAACACACATCGTAAATCTATCATTCAAAGAAGGTATGGTTCCGAACTCCCTCAAGCAAGGTATAATCAGACCCCTCCTAAAGAAACCCAATCTTGACCCGAAGGACGCAAATTACCGCAGACCAGTAACAAGCCTCAACACCATTTCCAAGATCATGGAGAAAGCAGTAGTACCACAGCTACAACGCCATTTGGACACTTACAAACTCCTGGATCCACTACAATCAGGCTTCCGCTCAGGCCATGGCACAGAAACAGCACTTCTCAAAATATGGGATGACGTCCTCGAAGCCGCAGATGATGGAGAATCATGTCTCCTGGTGCTGCTGGACCTCAGTGCAGCGTTCGACACAGTAGACCACAAAACTCTACTCAGTCGCCTTAAAGAAGTAGAAGGAGTCGCAGACCCTGACCTATCTTGGTTTGCTTCCTTTCTTGAGAATCGTTCTCAGACAGTGAAATTAGGAGCCTTCACCTATGAAACTCACACAATTTCTTGCAGAGTCCCTCAAGGATCACAACTGTCACCCCTGCTCTTTAACATCTACCTCCGCCCACTCCTAAAAATCATTAGCAAACAGGACTTGTGCTACCACTCATACGCTGACGACACCCAACTCTACTTTCGTATCACTGGAAAAAAAGACCAATATCACGGATTGGAAAAGTGCCTCACATTGATCGATGATTGGATGACTGAGAGTTCACTTAAACTCAACAGATCCAAAACAGAACTGCTTCTCCTTCACGCTATCCAAAAGACAAAAACTAAAACTTCTTGGACACCACCCACCATTCTCGGACAGACCATCACCCCGAGCACCAAAGTCAAAAGTCTCGGAGTCATCTTTGACTCGGAGATGTCGATGGATGCTCAAATAGGATCAGTAATCAGCGGATCTCATCATCTCCTCCGCCTGCTGCGTATACTCATTCCCTTCATCCCAGAAGAGGACACAGCAGCAGAAGTTGGATCAATTATCAACTCCCGACTCGACTACGCAAACTCCCTCTACCTCGGACTACCCAAATACCAGATTTCACGCCTACAAGTCGTCCAGAACACGGCAGCCAGACTGATAACAGGAAAAAAAACCTGGGAACCCATCACCCCTGCACTGAGGACCCTTCATTGGTTAACCGTAAAGGATCGGGTCACATTCAAGACCCTCTGTCTCACCCACAAGTGCACACAAGGAATCGCTCCGCAATATTTATGCGAGAAGATAAAGCACTACACCCCCAAATGTATTCTCCGATCAACAAACCAAAATCTCCTTCACATCCCCAAGTTTCGCTACAAATCAAAGGGAGAACGAAGATTTGCAGTCCAAGGACCACGGCTTTGGAACGCGCTACCCACGGATATCCGTATGGAAGAAAACCATCGGGCCTTTAGGAAAAAACTTAAGACCCACCTCTTCTGAAGGATCATGAAGCTACTGGATGCAAAGCGCCTTGAGGCGATTTAGTTCGCATTTGTTAGCGCTATACAAGTTTTTCACTCACTCACTCACTCATATAAAACTTAAGAATAAATTGACGTTATATTAAAAAAATGGGGTGATCTCCTCATAAATGTATATATTTCATTTTGAAGATTTACCCATCCCATACTTCTTCTTGGACCTTATTTGGGGATTATCTGTATATTGCTTAGAGTCTGCACATCTGCCTTTTTTTATTACGTAGGGATTCTACTCTCCGTAATGTTGTTTTTGTTTATTTAGTATTATGGAGAATACAACAACAAAATGGCGGAACACACAAAGGTTAGGGAGGCTCTAACATTGTCAGAGAATCCAATAAATATAACATAAGGGCTCCACTTGTAACTAAAATATCACTGTTGTGACTTGATTAACAATTGACTGTATCTCCTACCAACATTTCCCCTTTAGTTTGGGATATAGTGGGGAAGAGTTAAAATCTTCAGTCCGAGATGAATTACATGGATCAAAATTCAGTCTTTTTATGCTAACCTAACACTAAAATTATTATTTTCATTTAAATGAATGAAACCAAGGCATGAATGACTTGTACAAATACACAATTTATTTTTCAGACACATTTGAGTACATCTACACAGTTTAAACATCTTTTTTTTATATATATTTTGCAAATTAGTCACCCTCTAAAGCTTTATTAAGCAAATCAAATTATTTTCATGGCATCCTCGACATTGTGTATAAAGTAAAAAAAAAAAAAGTATATTAACCACTTGCTGACCGTATAACACAGATATGCAGCGGATAGGAGGCTCTTCTATGCTGGATCACGTACTAGGCACTTGATCAGCACTTCCGGGTAGGGGGTGCGCATGCCAGCTACCCGCCTCTGCTGTGATTAGACACAGCAGAAGCCGATCAGCGGGTGCCTGCCAATGAATGACCACCGTCACCTGCTGATTGTCTGAAAGACACACAGGACATTACTCTGCCAATGTAAACAAGGTAGAATTCTATCCTGGCAGTGGGGAAACAATGGACTTTATTTCTCTGCTAAGCAGGGAAAGAAAATCAATAATTTCCCTTAGTAAAAGCAGCACACAGTTTACACCAAAACACTGGCTAGGCACACATTTAACCCTTTGATCGCCCTAGCTGTTTAACCCCTTTCCAGCCAGTGTTATTAGTACAGTGACAGTGCATAATTTTAGCACTGATCATTGTATTAGTGTCATTGGTTCTCAAAAGTGTCAAAAGTTTCAGTGTCAGAATATCCGTCGCAATATCACAGTCCCACTATAGGTCGCTGATCACCATCATTACTAGTAAAAAAAAAAAATGAAATGAAAATTCTGTTATATATCTCATAGTTTGTAGACGCTAAAACTTTTGTGCAAAACAATCAATGTACACTTATTGGGATTTTTTATCAAAAATATGTAGTAAAATACATATTGGCCAAAACTTGAGATTTGATTTTGGATTTATTTTTTTTGGAAATGTTTTATAGCAGAAAGTAAAAATATTGTTTTTTTTTTTTAAAAAAACAGTCAGTCTTTTTTTTGTTTATATTCCAAAAAAATGCAGTGGTGATCAAATACAACCAAAAGAAAGCTCTATTTGTGGGGAACAAAATTACATACATTTTATTCTGGTACAGCGTTGCATGACCGCGCAATTGTCAGGTAAAGTAATGCAGTCCTGTATCACAATAAAATGGCCTGGTCATGAAGGGGGGTAAATCTTCTGGAGGTCAATTGGTTAAAAATGTTTTATGCTTGTATGTGTGCCTTAGAATTATGTGCTTTTAACCACTTAAGCCCCGGACCATTTTGTAGCTAAAAGACCAGAGGTATTTTCAGAATTTGGCACTGCGCTGCTTTAACTGGAAATTGTGCGGACATGCAATGTTGTACCGAAACGAAATTTGCGTCCTTTTCTTCCCACACATAGAGCTTTCTTTTAATGGTAATTGATTGCCTCTGCGATTTTTATTTTTTGCGATATAAACGGAAAAAAACTGAAAATTTTGAAAAAAAAATGATATTTTCTACTTTTTGTTATAAGAAAAATCGAATAAACTCAATTTTTGTCCTACATTTAGGCCAAAATGTATTCAGCCACATGTCTTTAGTAATAAAAAATGTCAATAAGTGTATATTTATTGGTTTGCGCAAAAGTTATAGCGTCTACAAACTAGGGTACATTTTCTGGAATTTACACAGCTTTTAATTTATGACTGCCTATCTCATTTCTTGAGGTGCTAAAATGGAAGGGCAGTACAAAACCCCCCCAAATGACCCCATTTTGGAAAGTAGACATCCCAAGGAAATTGCTGAGAGGCATGTTGAGCCCATTGAATATTTTTTTTTGTCTCAAGTGATTGAATAATGACAAAAAAATAAAAAATAAATAACAAAAAGTTGTCACTAAATGATATATTGCTCACGCATGCCATGGTTATATGTGGAATTGCACCCCAAAATACATTTTGATGCTTCTCCTGAGTATGGGGATACCACATGTGTGGGACTTTTTAGGAGCCTAGCCGCGTACGGGGCCCCGAAAACCAAGCACCGCCTTCAGGATTTCTAAGGGCACAAATTTTTGATTTCACTCCTCACTTCCTATCACAGTTTCGAAGGCCATAAAATGCCAAAATAGCACCAACCCCCCCCCCAAATGACCCCATTTTGGAAAGTAGACACCCCAAGCTATTTGCTGAGAGGCATGTTGAGTATTTTACAGCTCTAATTTGTTTTTGAAAATGAAGAAAGAAAATCTTTTTTATTTTCCAATTTTCAAAACTTTTTGACAAAAAGCGAGATCTGCAACATCTCAGCAAATAGCTTGGGGTGTCTACTTTCCAAAATGGGGTCATTTGGGGTGGGTTTGTTCCATCTGGGCATTCCATGGCCTCTGAAACTGTGAGAAGTGAAATAAAAAATTTACACCCTTAGAAAGCCTGAAGGCGGTGATTGGTTTTTGGGGTCCCGTATGCGGCTAGGCTCCCAAAAAGTATCACAGATGTGGTATCCCCGTACTCAGGAGAAGCAAAAGAATGTATTTTGGGGTGTAATTCCCCATATGCCCGTGGCATGTTTGAGCAATATATCATTTAGTAACAACTTTGTGCAAAAAAATAAAAAATAAAAAATAAATTGTATTTTTTCCGCAACTTGTGTCAACATATAAAATATTCCATGGACTCAACATGCCTCTCAGTATATAGCTTGGGGTGTCTACTTTCCAAAATGGGGTCATTTGGGGAGGTTTTGAACTGTCCTGGCATTTTATACACAACATTAGGAAGCTTACATCCACTTGAAGACAAAGCCCTTGACACTTTTTGTTTACATGAAGACATTTTTTTTTTTGCAAGAAAATTATGTTAAACCCCCAAACAATATATTTTTTTTTAAAGCAAAGGCCCTACAGATTAAAATGGTGGGTGTTGCATATTTTTTTTCCACACAGTATTTGCGCAGCAATTTTTAAAACGCATTTTTTGGGGAAAAATACACTTTTTGTTTTTATTTTAATGCAGTAAAACACACTATATTGCCTAAATGTTTGTTGAAATAAAAAAGATGATCTTAGGCCGAGTACATAGATACCAAACACGACATGCTTTAAAATTTCGCACAAACGCGCATTGGCGACAAACTACATACATTTTTAAAAGCCTTTAAAAGCCTTTACAGGTTACCACGTTAGATTTACAGAGGAGGTCTACTGCTAAAATGACTGCCCTCGATCTGACCTTCGCGGTGATACCTCACATGCATAGTGCAATTGCTGTTTACATATGACGCCAGACCCACGCTTGCGTTCACCATTGCGCAAGGGCAGGGCAGGACAGGGGTGCTTTTTTTTCTTCTTTTTTATTATTAATTTTGCTTTTTTATTGTATTTTTAAACTGTTCCTTTCATATTTTTTTTATCATTTTTATTGTTATCTCAGGGAATGTAAATATCCCCTATGATAGCAATAGGTAGTGACAGGTACTCTTTTTTTGAAAAAAATGGGGTCTATTAGACCCTAGATCTTTCCTCTGCCCTCAAAGCATCTGACCACACCAAGATCGGTGTGATAAAATGCTTTTCCAATTTCCCAATGGGGCTTTTTATATCCGGGGGGGACATTCCCTCCCACTGCTTGTAAAAGCAGTCCAGAGGCTAATTAGCCACTAGGATTGCTTTTACATGAAAGCCGACCGCTGGCTGAAAACTATGATACCAAGATGATACCTAAACCCGCAGGCATCAATCTGGTATAACTATTCAAAGTCCAGCAACATACCAGTACGGTGCTGGTCCTTTTTGGACATGTATTGTAATCTTTTTTTTCATGCAGCCTGTTGGCTGAACAAAAAAAAAAAGATCGGTGGGTATGCCCACCATTAGAATACCGCCCTTCATCCATCCACTTCTAATGATAGGCATACATGCACCATTTATATATGCCGAAGCATGGGGGCATCTTCCCGCAAAAGTTATGCCGCGTACACATGGTCAGACTTTTCCACGGGCAAGCCTCTGTCGGAATTTCGACCGTATGTACGCGGCATTAGGAGCAAAATTGCTCCTCCGCTCCTCCGCCCCTGCTGCCCCAATGCTTCGGCATATATGCCTTTTTTTTTAACTGTGGTGGTGAAATCACCTCCTACAGCACTGGAGTCGCAGGGATCAGGCCTGTCTCTGCGAACGCTGCAGTTATGTGTGTTGTGTTTTGCAAGTGACAGTGATCGATCGATACTGCACTTGGGTGGCCTGGGCTGGACGGAGGGGCAAAACGCAGGTGCTAGCAGGTATCTGGGCTGATCCCGCTAACACTGCGTTTTTGGGAACCCTAAACTGCTGGGGACGCTAGTATAGATCTGATCAGATCAGATCAGATATTGATCTGTTTAGATACTATACCACTAAGGGAGGTGTATGCTTCACGCGTGGGTGTTAGCATTACTGGCACTAACCTGACGCTGCCTGGGGTGTGACGCAGGGTTAACTAGGGGCAATTAGGGGGTTAAAACCTTTATTAGATAATATATGGGGGTACCTGACGCTATAAAAACCTGCGGCGAACCTAAAAAAAATAACTGGCTATCTATCGGCACCAGCATAACTAATACAGCGTTTAGAAAAACGATTGCTTAGTGACACTGGCAAAAGGGGGTGAAAGGGTTACCTGGGGGGGCGATCAAGGGGTTAAACCTTTATTAGGTAATATATGGGGGTACCCGACGCTATAAAAACCTGCGGCAAACCTAAAAAAAATAACTGGCTACCTATCGGCATCACCGACAATAAGACAGCGATCAGAAAAACGATCGCTTAGCGACAGTGGTGATAGGGGGTAAATGGGCTACCTGGGGGGCGATCAAGGGGGTTAAACCTTTATTAGGTAATATATGGGGGTACCTGACGCTATAAAAACCTGCGGCAAACCTAAAAAAAAAAAAACTGGCTACCTATCGGCATCACCGACAATAAGACAGCGATCAGAAAAACGATCGCTTAGCGACAGTGGTGATAGGGGGTGAAAGGGTTACTTGGGGGGCGATCAAAGGGGTAGTGACACTTTTACAGTCACAAATGTCACTGATTGCAGTGATCAGTAAATAAATGGTCACTGCAATCAGTGAAACTGTGACTGGGGGCTTGGGGGGTGATCTGGGGGGTGATCTGGGGTGTCTGGGGGGCCTGGGGGGGGCCAATTTATGTGCGTATGTGTCCTGGTGTCAGTGTAGTGTTAGTGCACTAACCTGACATCTTCTCTCGTACGACGCTCGGTATATGTGAGCGCCGCATGAGAGATGACATTACACAGGCAGAGAAAGCTTTTCATTCGCCGGGAGCGATCGCCAGGGGGTGGCCAGAATCGAATGGCGGCCCCCTCATCATGGATCGCTCCCGAAGCAATCACGGCCGCTCACTGTACCGAAGGGGGGTCCGATCGGACCCCCCACCCATACGAAGGCAGGCACGTACAGGTACGTGAGTTTGCCTGTCCGTGCCATTCTGCCGACGTATATATACAGTGGGCGGTCGTTAAGTGGTTAAAATTAAAATTCTGTTATATATCTCATAGTTTGTAGACGCTAAAACTTTTGTGCAAACCAATCAATGTCCACTTATTGGGATTTTTTATCAAAAATATGTAGTAAAATACCTATTGGCCAAAACTTATGAAGAGATTTGATTTTAGATTTTTTTTTTGGATATGTTTTATAGCAGAAAGTAAAAATATTGTTTTTTTTTAAAACAGTCAGTCTTTTTTTGTTTATAGTGCAAAAATATAAAAAATGCAGTGGTGATCAAATACAACCAAAAGAAAGCTCTATTTGCAGGGAACAAACTGACATACATTTTATTTTGGTACAGCGTTGCATGACCGAGCAATTGTCGGGTAAATTAATGCAGTATGTGTGCATTAGAATGATGTGCTTTTAAGTAATACAACATTAAGGTGTCAGTTATATCTTTAACTAATATGAGTCCTGTATTGATCGGTGCTTGTTTCTTATCTCTCAATTTATCTCTCTCTCTCTCCCCCATAATCCTTTTGATGTGATTGCAGGTAGTTCAGTTTTAAAACACACTTGTTACAGATATGGATATGGCTTATCTTCTGTGTAAAACATTAAAGCTGGATCAAAAGTTATTTTCATTTAAAATACACTAGATTACCAAAAGTATTGGGACGCCTGCCCTTACACGCACATGAACTTTAATGGCATCCCAGTTTTAGTCCGTAGGGTTCAATATTGAGTTGTCAGGCATCCCAATACTTTTGGTAATATAGTGTATATCAAATTCACTGATAAGGCTTTTTCCAGCGTTGATAGCTTCACGTAGATTAGGATTTGGCTTCTATGAGAAATCCTTGTCACATTTTTCACATGGCTTCTCTCCTGTGTGAATTTTCTAGTGTTGAGTAAGATGTTCCCTTTGTATAAAGAATCTGTCACATTTTGAAGATCTAAATGGCCTTTTCTCCCATGTGAATCCTCTTGTATATAGTAACATTAGAACTATGTAAGAAGCACTTTCTACAATCTGATCATTTAAATGATTTCTCTCTTGTGTGAATCCTTTTATGTTTATTAAAGTGGTTGTAAACCCACTTTTTCAACTTGCACCTACAGGTAAGCCTAGATTAAGGCTTACCTGTAGGTGCAAGAAATATCTCCTAAACCTACACGGTTTAGGAGATATTTACTAAAATGACAGGCGCCGCTGTCTACGGCGCATGCGCGCCGTAGACAACGGCGCATTCATGGGGTTAATCCCATTCACAAACTCGGCTACTTCCCAGCAATCGCTGGGCGTAGCCGAGTGGGACGCCTCCCGCGCGCATGCGCAGAGTGACGTCTCCGCCGCTCCGGCCAATCACTGTACAGCAGGCCTAAATGTAATTTCACACACAATTTGTAATCACAGAGGTGTCCATTTATGAAGTAGTGAAATATATTCACTGCTTCATTCGCCGGCATTTACAGGGGAGATCTTTCTCCTCTGGGTTCCAGTTTATACAGCAGAGTAGATCGCTTCACCCTTGGAGGAGTGAAGCGATCTACCAATGCTTCCAACACTCGAGAACGCCCCCTGATACTGGAATCTTGTGAGACTCTATAAGATTACAGCACCAGAATTTCACAGAAACACTGAGATGTCAGTTTATTAAGCAGTGATAAATAATCACTGCTCAATACACTGACAGACGGCGTGGCTAATAACGAGTCTCCCTTCATAATATATATATGTATACACACACACACACATTATATATATATATATATATATATATATATACATATACACACATGTATATACACACACACATTATACATATATATATATATATATATATATATATATATATATAGCACACAGATCTTCTTACCGCCGCTTACCTTCACCTGCGGGGGATAAGACACACCATGCCACAAGCCCGTGTCCTCTGTGTTAGAGGTCAGGCGATGTTCACTATTTTGGGTCCTGCAGCGAGTTACCTCTTTCCACTGGTTCTCGTCTCCCAGAGTGTGGGGACAAGTCTCTATTTCTCACCAGGAAGGCCAATGTTCACACCACTTTGACTCCAAACAAAGAGTTTATTTTATATGAAATGTTCAGCAGGCAGGAAGAGTTGATGAGAGAAAGGATAGTGAGGTTTGGGAAATAGGTCCAGGCACAAACAGGTATAAACGTCGCCACTTGATCCCGAGTGGGTTTAGCTCATCCGGATAGTCCCCTGTAAGAGCGGTCCTAGAAGCCGGATTGACGCTAGAATCAATCACTTAAGTCTCCTTGGGATACGATCAAGAACAGCTCCAAGTCCTGAACTTCCCAGCTCTTGTAACAAAAGGACCCAGGTGCAAACTGAAGCACGTTACAAGGCCTGTGACAGAGTTATGGAATCCTTCTGTAGGTGACCAGGCCTCACTCCCGAGGTGGTGGCTTCCTTCACTGGTACCCCTGGCTCCCTCTCCAGAACGGGTCACCCTTGAGTGCCCTGGAATTCCTCTTTTAGGGGTAGGCCCTAGCTAAAGATGCTAGGCCTACTGGTAAAGTTGCAGCCCCAGGCTAAAGGTGCCTGAGACTGATATACACACGCACCAGTGGCCTGGAGGGCTGGGTGGCGTGAACAGCTTCCCAAAAGATGGCGTCTGCCCCTTATGTATCCTCTCCCAGCATGAACAGCAGGTTTACCACGCCCACTGCACTACTGCCGAGAGAGGACACCCTAAGGCATAGTAATGCTACCCACGGTTCAACCCTGACCTGACATGGCAGTGCCACCTACAGGCCACAGGGAACTATACACCAGGTCGCATCACATAGGCAGAAGCAAGTACTAAACAATCAAAGTGGTCTGAGCCTGGCTATCAGCTCAGACCAACCCACTAAATTTAGGCACATAGCACCCCCTGAAAGTAAAGGGGCACTACATATACATATACAATTAAAAATTGTTAATTAATTGTTAAAAATCTTCCTCCTTCCTCCTCAGTTCCCCTGAGATTCTCTCTTCACTTCCAGATTCTCCACCTCTGAGATGGTGAATCAGGGAGAGTGTGAATTCTGACTCAGATTGCTAGTGAAGTGCTCAGATTACAGCTTCATAAACTGTCCCTTTCTGTGTCAGTCAATGAGAATTCTCACTGTACGGAGATAATCGGCAGGAGAACATGTTCAAACAATTCTCCCCTGATTATCTCTGTTTCATAAACTGTTTATGGACTGTGATCAGCGGTGATGCTCGGGATCACCGCTTATCACTGATTCATAAACGGACACCAGAGAGTTAGTAAGAGTAGATCTTAGAAAAACATACAGCTGATAAAATAAGTATTGAGCAAGTCACCATTTTTCTAGGTAAACATGTTTCTAAGAGCCGGTTCACACAGGGCCAACACAATTCTTTGGAGGCGACCTGGAAGCGACCTGGAATCAACCTGATCCTGCACCACAGCGCGACATGGAGCGACTTACAAGTCTCCTCCAGGACAGGAGGCATTCCAGTGGCCAATCAACCTTGAATCAGCTGTGTGGGAGGGAGGGGGAGGGAGGGGTTTGTCCTAAAAACTATTTTCACTTCCTGAAAAGTCGCTGCAGTAAAGACAGTGATCCGACTTCTGATGCGACTTCCATTGAAATCAATGGGTACAAGTTGCCTACAAGTCACCTAGAAGTTGTACAGGAACCTTTTTTGAAGTCGGAGCGACTGCCGTCGTGTACATTAAGACGGCTCCATTCACTTCCATTTGTTTTAAAAACAGCGCGACTTGAGGCGACTTGAAGTCTCCCCTGTGTGAACCGGCTCTAAAGTTGCTATTGATATGAAATGTTCACCAAATGTCTATATCAACACAAGCAATCCATGCATACAAAGAAACCAAAACAAATACATTCAGAAATTAAGTTATGTGTAATAAAATGGAACGACAGAGGAAAAAAATATTGAACACAAAAAGAAAGAGAAGTGCAAAAAGGCATGGAAAGCCAAGACACCAGCTGAAATCTGTCAATAATTAGAAAAAAAACCTGCCCCTTGTCAGTGCAAATTAATATCAGCTAGTCCAGTCTCAGCTGATGGTCTATAAAAAAGGTGTTTCATTACCAAAGTATTACACAAGAAAAATCTCATGATGGGTATAAATGAAGAGCTCTTTCAAAACCTTTGTAACCTTATTGTTGCAAAACATATTGATGGCATTGTTTACAGAAGGATTTTTAAACTTCCGAATGCTCCAGCGAGCCCTGTTGGGGCCATATCACAGGAGAAGAAAGAACATAATTTCACCATAAACCGGCCAAGACCAGGTGCTCATGGCAAGATTTCTGACAGAGGAGTGAAAATAATTATCAGAGGAGATTTCCAAGTACCAAGGACCACTTGAGGAGAGCTTCAGAAAGACCTTATATTAGCAGGTACAATTGTTTAAAAAAAAAAAAACAATAAGTAATGCACTCAAGCACCATGGTCTGTATGCACGCTCACCACGCAAGACTTCATTGCTGAAGAAAAAGCATGATGAAGCTAATTTAAAGTTTGCTGCACTACATTTATACAAGCCTGTGAAATACCGAGAGAATATAGTCTGGTCAGATGAGACCAAAATGGAACTCCTTGGATGCCATAATACACACCAGGTTTGGAGGTCAAATGGCACTGCACATCACCCCAAAAACACCCCCATACCAACAGTGAAGTTTGGAGGTGGGAACATCATGGTGTGGGGTTGTTTTTCAGCATACGGTAGTGGCAAACTTCATATTATTGAAGGAAGGATGAATGGAAAAAATGTACCAATATATTCTTGATAAAAATCTGCTACCATCTACCAGGATGATGAAGATGAAATGAGGGTGGACATTTCCTCAAGACAATGATGACAAACACAAAGCCAATGAAACTCTCAAATGGTTTCAAAGAAACAAAATAAAGCTTCCAGAATTGCCCAGCCAATCACCTGACTTGAATCCAATAGAAATGCTATGGAAAGAACTAAAGATCAGAGTTCATAGAAGAGGCCCATGTAACCTTTAAGATTTGAAGACTGTTTGTGTGGAAGAATGGGCAAAAATCACACCTGAGCAATGCATGCGACTAGTTTCTCCATACAGGAGGCATCTTGAAGCCGTCGTTAAATAAATTTCAGATAGATGCCTTTCACACTGAGGGCGTTTCCTGCAATCCACCCTAAAACAGCTGCTCTATTCACTCCAGTGTGAAATGTGCTGTAAATCCGACGGTAAATCGCTGCCAAAAATAGTGGCGTTTTAACGCCAACGCTCGGGGTGGAACAGTGTGAAAGGGCTCTTAGTGTGTTCAATACCTTTTCCCTGTGTTATTCCATTTTATTACACAATACTTAATTACTTAACATACTACAGTAAAACCTTGGTTTGCGAGCATAATTCGTTCCAGAAACATGCTTGTAATCCAAAGCATTGTATATCAAAGCATTATTTTTACAGGGTATAAAAGAGAAGAGAGGCACCTCTAAGTGTAGCAATAAGATGCTAAATGTTGTACCTTCATTAAATGTAACCATATTGCTACACTTAGAGGCTCCTCTCTTCTTTTTTATACTCAGTTGTGACATGACGCTACTCTTATATCTAGACATCGCTTGTATATCAAGGCAAAACTTATTAAAACATTTTGCTTGTCTTGCAAAACGCTCTCAAACCAAGTTACTCTCAAACCAAGGTTTTACTGTATTACTACATTAACTACAGTTAATACATAACATAATATTTCTGAACGTATTTGTTTTGGTTTCTTTGTATTTATGGATTACATGGGTTGTTAACGACATGTGGTAAAAATGTCATGTCAAAAGCACCTTTAGAAATATATTTACCTAAAAAAATGGTGATATGTTCAATACTTATTTTACATGCTGTATATATCTAATGACAATATGTCAAATGTAAAAAGCTCTTAATAAAAATAAAAAAAACATAACTTTGTCTATAATTTCTGTTTCACTTTCATTCAGACTAAGGTGTATCTAAACCCCATATTGTATATGTTGCTGCTAACAAGTCTTTCAAGTAATTCTTGCAATCATTTTTTCCAGGCTGTTTTTTTTTTCCATTTTTTACTTTGTGATTCTGCCACAAAAAAAAATACTCACTGTGTCATATCTACAAAAGAGCAGTGTTGTCCCCATATATTGTATATTTGTTAATTTGTTATTTGGAATATTGCACACATTCTCCTCTGCTCATATCCATAATATATGCATTTTATGAGCAATGGAGAGCACAAATTAAAAAAAAGAAAACAAAACACATACCTTGCTGGACAGAATATATTATAATAATCCAAACAAAATGAAAAAGAAAACCAGTGACACCTATTCACCAGGTCAGTAAATGAAAATATAACTCCTCAGCAGGGCCACAGAGAGCAACAAAGTCAGACTTTCACCCTACCCCCCCCCCCTATTAAAAAACTAAATTCTCCAGAGATACATTTTGAACATTAAATATCAAAACAATAAGCAAACTCAAATGGTGAGCAAAGTTAGCGTACACAATTAGTGCAAAGTTTGCTTGTAAAAAAAAAAGTCTGTAACACATTTAAGATGAAATATATTTGTCAAAGTAAACAAAACATGTGAACAAGTAAAGTAATTGCACCATCAAACAATGTATAGATACCTGGAATAGTGTAGTATAGTTAAGATATCTCAGCAGCTCCCTCTTCTCCTGACCAGTCTGTAATACTGGTAACTCCCTGAGATCTACCTCCTAAATACAGTTTATCACCCCTCAACAACAGGAAGTGATATTAGGTTGCTAATAGGTCTAATTTACCTAACAAAAAGGTACATTTCGTACTTCTTATTGAACAGTGCAACTATACTTTGTTTTCACTGATAATCCCAGTCATTAGCATTTTAATACTGGGAGGGCATATACAGTATCAGGAAGGATCCTTAAATTTAACAGTATGATAATTGGCTCAACATACCAACAACAAATAAAACAATGATTTAATTATCAATGGACTGATACTCTGAGGTCTTTTCCAAAGATAGCTCATTGTTCTATCTGAATACTGTTACATACAATTTGTATGGCTTCTTAAATAACCATTCACATGTAGGATCCATCCTGTACCCAATTTAGTTGCCCTATGTAAAATGTGGAGAAAGAATAGCTTTAGTATGGTGACATATGGAGAAAAATCTTTGTTGAAAACAACACAGAGGTTGCTATTGCAAACCTTATGAAGATTCACTTGTCTGGCTATTTTGCTGACCCTCTGGCTTAAGTCACTTACCTAGAATATATAACCTATCATGAAAGTCAGAATTCCTAATCTGTATACATTTTCTAGGTTAGTGGCATACAGAATTGAAGCCAGAGGGTCACATTGAAAACTAGATTACAGGTTTTTGCAGCAGTGAAGATTCAGTAATGGCAACCTTCATGTTTCTCACAAAATAGAATTCCTCTAGGAAATTATGTCCATAATAAATACTGACTGTTACCACACAGGAAAGAAAATCTCTATTAGATGGGCCAATACATACAAATACTAAATATCTCATTGAATTAGAGCAGACCCACCGGTCACAACTACATGTATATTATCTAAATGCATTCTATAAACACCTTCAAGCTAAAAAAACATGATGTATGTAATTGATACCACACTAAGATGCAATTTCTGATAAAACTTAAGAAAATATTTTAATCATTAGTAGCATGGCTGTCTGTATTCAGACACTCTTTCCAGATTACAGTAAAGTACAGTATTTGATCCAAGAATGGTTGAAACAACAATTGTAATATTGATGGGAAAGTTTCCCAGGATATTCCCTACTGTCCTGGGCCTCCACAGCAGCAAATTCAGAACTTGATGGCTTGGCCTTAGGTAAAAGGCACATGGAGAGTTCCAACAATTAAAAAAAAAGAATAGGTATATAAAAACATATCTACACAAATAAATGGATAAATGAAACTATTGACGCATTTTACACGTTTTAATTTTTTTAATTGTCATCAATTTTAAAAACCTTCTGCCTCTGATCTGAGTTACCGTATATACTCAAGTATAAGCCGACCCGAATATAAGCCAAGGCACCAAATTTTACCACCAAAAAATGGGAAAATTATTGACTCGAGTATAAGTCTAGGGTGAGAATGCAGCAGCTACTGTAAGTGGGAAAAGAGGGTCAACAATGCCCATCTGAAGCTTCACTGTGCCCATCTGCATGCCTCAGCCTCCACCCCTGACTCCTAGTAACACTGCCCATCAAATGGAACCTCACCAGCAGCAATTAAAATTCAAACTCACTAAGAAAGGGGTCGGGACCCCTCGGTACATACAAATCAGTGATTGGCAGATTATACACACATTATGCAATTTCAGTAACAGTGAAAATGTTTACTTACCAGGGGACTGGGGCTCACCTCTGCAGCTGTATACTAGTCTCTCTGCATCTGATGACGTGACCCTGCCGCTGCCAGTGTGGGGAACAAACTATTTTAAATGCTGCCCGCCTCGAGTCCAGGCAGGCTCCATCTGTCACCCGGAGTGCCGCCAGTGACTTCACTGATGCCTGCCATTGTTCAGGACAGGCAAGGCAAGGCCAGGAAAGACAGCGACCTGGGGGGGAACATACCATTCAGCAGTTGGCAGAGAGGCAGAGCTCATCGGCGCAGCGCAGGGGATATCTCCTTATCTCCCTCCATTTGACTCAGTCGGGACACTGAATTAATTCTTTACAATCTCCCGCTGTGATATGTAGTCTAGTCGCGGCCATGCAGTGTACCAAAGCCCCTCCTTCTCCTCGTCCTCAGTTTCCCAGCAGGGAGTCAGTGTTCAGCCTATCAGGGACGAGGAGAAGGCGGGGCTTTGGTACACTGCACAGCCGCCGACTAGACTACATATCACAGCGCCTTAATTCCTTCCTTCCACACAGTGAGGAAACCTGAATCGAGTATGAGCCGAGGGGGGCATTTTCAGCACAAAAAAATGAGATGAAAAATTTGGCTTATACTCTAGTTTATACGGTATGTCTCTTTGTTCGAGAAGACACCCTCTGAGGAACTCCTGCCTCCATACCAGGTCCATGCTACGAGACAAAAATTGCCGATTACATTTCACCATGTGAAAATGCATTAAAATGCATCACTATAGGAAGGTTTTTCTAATCACATTACCTTTCCTGGTGGAAACAGAAATGCCTCTGCTATTCATTGTAGCTCCACTACTCATTGTGGATAAGTCAACAGCAACAGTAGCACCATCACCAGCAGGAGACATCAACAGAGACATTGCAAACTTTCTTGAGGCAATATTGGGTCAACCTGCCCAAGGTAGCACTCATAGGCATGGCTTGTGCAGAATGGTCAGTGAGTATTTAATCTCTAATTTAGACACCAACAATCTCAGATGTACAGAAAAATCCTAAGGACTACTGGACATCTAAGATAGACCAGTGATCAGAACTTGCATAGCACAAACTAGTTTCTGTATGCATGCAACCAGGTCCCTTTATCTGTGATGGAGTATATGTTTACAAAATTAGGAGCATGCACTTCCTACTAGGTAGTGCTGCTCTTTCTGCTGCTCCAGTTATGTCTAAAGCTGGGTACACGCACTTAGAATCCTCTCCACTGTGACACAGTATTCTGACAGCAGGTCTCTGCACTGTGGAAATAAACTGATCAGCACCTGCAGTCACCTGGCTGCAGGCACTGACAATGAAAGTTTTCCACAGTGCACATTCAACAAAAGTCGATCTACTGATCACTTTTTGTCAATCATGAATGGGCACACACATTTAATTTCGACCAGTCCCTGCAGAACCCCCTGAAATTTCAATGTGTTTTCAACCCACCTTTACAATGGCATGCTGAGGAATTGGAAGTTAGAGAAGCTGCTGTAAACTTACTCACTGAATAATTGTAAATTTGGTTAGTTTAGAAGTGCATTAAAAAGGCTGATTTTCTAAAGTAGTTGAGAATCTTCACTTAAAAATGTATGTGAATATTCATTTCAAAATCCAATCCGATAAAAAGCTAATTTACGCTCATTTTAAATTCTCTAATCATGTGCTGATAAAAAATAAATAAACGTGAATTTGCTTTTCACATGATGGGATATTTGAAGTGAATATTCATGCAATTTATAGAGTAAAGATTCTCAGCTCTTGTAGCAAATAAGTCTGAATGTCTTTTCACACTTTATTTGTAATCATGGAGTTAGTCAGAGTAGATCTTAGAAAAACATATACCTGTATATCTAATGACAATAAATCAAATGTAATATAATCTTAATAATAAAACGTAACCTTGTCTCTAATTTCAGTTTTACTTTCATTCAGGTTGAAGTGTATCTAAACCCCAAATTCCTGCTAACAAGTCTTTGATGGCATTCTTGCTTAAATTTTTCCTTTTCTATTTGGTAATTCTGCAACTTACAAACTTTCTTTTCATGGGTGAAAAAGACCACTCGCTTTATAATATCTATGGTATGAGAAATGTTGTCTCCCAGATTGTGTGCTTTTAATTTGGAATACTGGACACCTCTCCATAATGTTTGCAATATAAGAGCAATGGAAATCAAAAATGAAATAAAAACAATTATTTTGCTGGACAGAATATATAATAATATTTTTTAAAAAAAGAAAACTAGTGACACCTATTCGCCAGGTCAATAAATGAGAATACAACTCCTCAGCAGGACCAAAGAGAGCAAAAACAATTCACAGAGACTTTCGCCCTTTGCCCTTTTTAAAAATTAAACTCTCCAGACAATTTAAACAAATAACTCAATTGCACCATCATACTATGTATACATACCTGGAATGAAGTAGTATAGATAGAGATATCTCAGCAGCTCTTTCTTCTCCTGACCTTTTTCATGATTCTAGTAACTGGCTGAGCTGAGAGCTCTACCTCTTGTTAAAACCAATTTACTACCACTCACCAATAGGGATGAGCCGAACACCCCCCAGTTCGGTTCGCACCAGAACTTGCGAACAGGCAATAAATTTGTTCGAACACTCGAACATCGTTAAAGTCTATGGGACACGAACATGAATAATCAAAAGTGCTAATTTTAAAGGCTTATATGCATGGTATTGTCATAAAAAGTTTTGGGGACATGGGTCCTGCCCCATGGGACATGTATCAATGCAAAAAAAGTTTTAAAAATGGCAGTTTTTTCGGGAGCAGTGATTTTAATAATGCTTAAAGTGAAACAATAAAAGTGTAATATTCCTTTAAATTTCGTTCCTGGGGGGTGTCTATAGTATGCCTGTAAATAGGGTGCATGTTTCCCATGTTTAGAACAGTCTGACAGCAAAATTACATTTCTAAAGGAAAAAAACTAATTTAAAACTACTCGCGGCTACAATGAATTTTCGGGTCCGACAATATACATAACAGTTCATTGATAAAAAACGGCATGGGGATTTCCCCACAGGGGAACCCCGAACCAAAATTTTAAAAAAATACGTGGGAGTCCCCCTAAATTCCATACCCGGCCCTTCAGGTCTGGTATGGATATTAAGGAGAACCCTTGCCAAAAAAAATTTAAAAAATGGCGTAAGGGTCCCCCCTCAAAATCCATAGCTGGTATGGATTTTAAGGGAAACCCCGCGCCAAAATTTTATTTTATTTTTTTAAACGGTTTCTTGTGTTTTTTAACCTTTTTGTCACTTTTTGTGTGAAATAGTAAGGGTACATTTGTACCCCATTACCATTTCACACGGGGGGGTGGGATCTGGGGGTCCCCTTGTTAAAGGGGGCTTCCAGATTCCGATAAGCCCCCTGCCCGCAGACCCCCACAACCACCGGGCAAGGGTTGTGGGGATGAGGCCCTTCTCCCCATCAACATGGGGACAAGGTGCTTTGAGGGCCTACCTCAAAGCACCCTCCCAATGTTAAGGGCACGTGGCCTAGTACGGTTCAGGAGGGGGGGCGCTCTCTCGTTCCCCCCTCTTTTTCCGCGGCCTGCCAGGTTGCGTGCTTGGATAAAGGGTCTGGTATAGATATTTGGGGGGAACCCCACGTCATTTTTTTTTAATTTGACACAGGGTTTCCCTTAATATCCATAACAGACCTGAAGGGCCTGGTAATTGAATTTGGGGGGACCCCCGTGCATTTTTTTTATCAATGACTTTTCTCTGTATTGCCGGGAGCCGACAATTCATTATAGCCGCGAGTGCTTTTAAATGACTTTTTTTCCTTCAGAAATTACACTTTGTGCAGGGACAGTTCTAAGCACGGGAAACAAGCGCTACTTTACAGGCATACTATACACACTCCCTAGGTACAAAATTTAAAGGAATATTTCACTCTTATTGTTTATCTTTAAGCATTATTAAAATCACTGCTCCTGAAAAAACAGCCGTTTTAAAAACTTTTTTTTGCATTGATACATGTCCCCTGGGGCATGACCCGGGTCCCCAAACACTTTTTTATGATAATAACGTGCATATAAGCCTTTAAAATTAGCATTTTAGATTTCTCCCATAGACTTTTACAGGGTATTCCGCGGCTTTCGAATTTGCCGCGAACACCCCAAATTGTTCGCTGTACGGCGAACGGGCGAACAGGCAATGTTCGAGTCGAACATGAGTTGAACTCGAAGCTCATCCCTACTCACTAACATGAGGTGATGTTAGATTTGCTAAAAGTTTTATTTTGCCTAACAAAAGGCATGTTTTATACATTCATACTGAACAGTATAACTATCCTTTGTTTTCATTGATCATCCTAGTCATTAGCAATTTAATACTCGGAGGGGATATATCAGGATCATTAAATTAAACAGTATGATAATTGGATCAATAGGTACCAAAAACAAATAAAACAATGATTTAATTATCAATGGAATTGTCTAAGTGATACACTGAGGAGTTTTCCAAAGATAGCACATTGTTTTATCTGAATACTGTTACATACATTTTGAATGGCTTCTTAAATAAACATTCACAGGTAGGAACCATCCTGTACCCTATGTGATATTTCAAGATATGTGATATTTGGACATATAATAGATGTAGTATGGAAAAAACCTTTGTTGAAAACAACACATAGCTTACTATTGCAAACCTTTTTCAAATCCATTTGCCTGGCCATTTTGCTGACCCTCTGGCTTCAATATATTTGAAAGCACTTACTTAGCATAAAAACCCTATCATGGAAGTCAAAATTCCTAATCTGTGTATCTTTCCTAGAATAGTGGCTGATTACATTTCACCATGTGAAAATGCATTAAAATACATCACTATAGGAAGGTCTTTCTAAGATTCTTGCACATTATCTTTCCTGGTGGAAACAGGTATGCCTTTGCTATCCATTGCAGCTCCAATACCCACTGTGGACAAGTCAGCAGCAACAGTTAGCACCATCACCAGCAGGAACAATCAACAGAGACATTGCAAACTTTCTTCAGACCATATTGGGCCAACCTGGCCCAAGCTAGCACTCATAAGCATGGCTCATGCAGGATGGTCAGCAAGTATTTTGGCTCCAATTCAGACACCAACAGATGTGAAGAAAGTCCATAAGGACTACTGGGCATCTAATATAGACCAGTAACCAAAAATTGCAAAGCACAAACTAGTATCTGCATGAAGGCAGCCAGGTCCCTTTATCTGTGATGGATTATATGTTTACAAAATTAAGGTCACATACTTCCTGCTAGGTAGTGTTGCTGTTTCTGCTGCTATTACTGCCTCCGCTGAATTCCTCTCACTACAGCATATCTGTAATACAATAATTATGATTTCTAAATTAATGGTGCTGAGCTGAACATACTGTACATAGGCTTGGTTTGTAGGAGGTTTGCTGAACAGCTCACAAGTTTTGAATGTTAAGCTGAACCTCCCTAAAGTCAATGGGAGTCACATCTTTAAAAAAAATTGACAATTTTATAGGCTAATAGAACAAATAGCATGTGGGCTGTGCACCTCCAGGATAATATGTATGGATGCAAAAAGAAAAATAAATACAGTTTTGCAGGGAGCAGCAGCTTCAAAGTAAAAAATCAAAATGCCAAATTTCATTTAAGAAAAACCTGGGTAGTTCCTGAAGTGAAGCCACTACACAGTATATACAAAGTACTGCAATAAAACTGACATTTATAAAAGACAAATGCAATTTAAATTGCCAATAAATTACATTTCCTTTCCAGCTTGATTTTCTCTGTGAAAGACCCTTAAGGGTCTGCTATATATATTGAGACCACTTTGAATGGCCTCCATGCTAGTTTAAAAACAAAAAGAAAGTTGGCAGGTAAATTACCGCAATCATTTTATTGAAGTTTTTTTTAGTATATCCTACAGCAAGAATGACAGAATCCTAATTGTTTAATAAGGTTTGTTATGGATTGCAAGAGGGGACTCCATTAAAGTAAAAAAAAAAATAGAGAAAAATCTTGTGGCGTCCCTCCAAAACCCATTCCAGACCCCTCAACACAAAAAATTAAGTGTTGGCTATCCCAAAATATATACCAAACTCTCATATACACGTGCATCCCACCTGACAAGGAAAGAGGGTACAAGTTTGCATCCCATTGCCCCCTCCTGAACCCAGTTACTTCCAGAAGTCTGAAAAAAATCCCTGGAATTTTTACAATTAACTTTAATGAGATTAAGATTCAATATTTCTGAAATCAAATTGAATATTCATGCAATTTATAGAGTAAAGATTCCAATTTTATTTTCATTTTTTACTTCGGATTCTGTCATTTGCAAACTTTGCAAGTGTGAAAAAACCCCACTCATTGTATCATATCTATATATTGTATACTTTTGATTTGGAATATTGCACTCATTCCCCTCTGTTTATCTATTTCTATAATGTATGCATTAAAAGACCAAGGGAAAGTAAAAATTTAAAAACAAAGTTAAACAAATATTTTGCAAAAACAGAATACTGTATATTATAATAATCCAAAAAACTGGAAAAAGAAAGCCAGCGATACCTATTCACCAGGTCAGTAAATGAGAATATAACTCCCCAGCAGGGCCACAGAGGGCAATAAAAAATCACAAAGACTTTCATCCTACCTCCCATATTAAAAATGTAGTTCTTCAGAGATACATTTTGAACATTAAATATCAAAACAGTAACCAAATTCAAAGGCAAATGGTGAACACAGTTAATGTACATAATTAGTGCAAAGTTTGCTTGAAAAGAAAAGAAAATACGTTTGTAACACATTCAAGCTGAAATACATTTGTCAAAGTAAACAAGACATGTGAACAAGTAAATTAACAAATGTTTAGATACCTGGAATAGTGTAGAATAGTTAGAGATATCTCAGAAGTGCCCTCTTTTCCTGGCCAGTTTGTAATACTAGTAACTCACTGAGCTCTACCTCATCAGATATACAGTTTACCACTAGGCATGAGCTTCGTGTTCGAGTCAAACCCAGGTTCGACTCTAACATCAACTGTTCGATCGTTTGCCGAACTGCAAACAATATGGGCCGTTCGTGCCAAATTCGAGTGGCACGTCACGGCCCATAATTCACTGTGGAATCGCAGTGCATTGCTGGCTGATGATAGGCCAAGCATGCACTGTGACCCACATGCTTGGCCAATCACAGCATGCAAAAAACGGAGAGAGGGTGGCTTTGGCCAATTATGTCTCAGGGCGTTTAGTACACGCCCCACCCTATATAAGGCCGCCTCCGTGGCGGCCTTGTGTAGTGTGTTGGAGTTGTTTAATGAGAGATTACAGAGACAGACAGTATCATTTATATTGCATTAGATAGAGCAGGCAGGCAAGTCAGTTAGCTGCATTTACAGTGTGTAGAGGATATATATGCATCCTAGGTGTTGTATATTTATACGCTGTATTGAGTTTAGCTAGATATGTTCCTGTTATTCTCTCTATACTGTGACAGACAGGCAGGTGATTGTGCTAGCTGCAGACCGTCAGTGTTTCACTTAGTGTACTGTGTGCTTTGCATAGCGTTCACCTAAAGCTTACCTGAATACAGTTAGTGACTAATAGTGGTGTTCTCATAATTAAACCACAGGCAGAGAGCTGCAAGTATTTTCAGTTTGTGTACTGTGTCCCTCTCTGCACCGTTTTCACCTAAAACTAACTGAAGACAATTGCTGCTTTTCCCATACTAATACCACAGCAGGCAGTTGATTCTGATAGCTGCATTATCACTACAGATATATACATATATATATACATACACATCCCACCTTTGTGCAGCTACATCTCACTGCAGGCCATTAGTATGTCTGGAAGGCAAACAAGGAGAGGCAGACAGTCACGAGGCAATAAAAGAGGGCAAGCAGGCTCTGTTTCTAGAGGCAACAGTGCTGCTGGGCGTGGACGCGGTGCATCCTCACAAGCACGTGGCCGTGGGACACGCTTGTCCTTTTCGGCAGCTGGCCATGTTGAGCCGCAACATGCCCAAGACTTGGTAGAGTGGATGACCAAGCCGCCCTCCTCCTCCTCCTTGTCCTCTCTCCCTCAGACGCAGGGTACTTTGTCTGGCAAAGCAGCTGCCAAAGCGGCTTCTTCCCTCGGCTCAATGGCATCAGTCACTCCTTCCCTAGCCCCACCATGTCCTCCTGAGGAGTCCCCCGAACTGTTTGATCACAGTGTTGGGTACATGCTCTAGGAGGATGACCAGAATTTTGAAGGCTCCGATGATGGAACCCAGCTGGAGGAAGGCAGTAACGTGAGCCCAGAGAGAGGGGGTAGTAACGTGAGCCCAGAGAGAGGGGGTGCCCAACAAGGACAGCTATCTGGCAGTCATGTTCCCCCAGCTACAGCATACTGCCATATTGGCTCCAGTGATGAGGAGGGAGGGGATGATGAGGTCACTGACTCCACGTGGGTGCCTGATCGGAGGGAGGAGGAGGAGGAGGCACATCTGCAACGAGGCAGGATGCCCTCCAGGGGCCAGCTTAAGGGCAGCACACCGACTGCATCACACCGCAGAGCTCCGCATGTGCAGGGCGCTGCTGTCTCTGTACGTTATTCAAAAAGTTCTTTGGTGTGGTCCTTTTTTCAGATGTGTGCAGCAGATCGCACCGTTGTCATTTGCAACATATGTCTAAAGCGTATCTCGCGTGGCCAAAACATCAGCCGCTTGGGCACCACGTGCTTGACCAGACATATGTCGACCTGCCATGCAGTCCGTTGGTAAGCTTACCTAAAAGACCCACACCAAAGAACAAAGCGGACCTCTCCTTGCTCCTCATCAGCTGGGATCTCCAACCCCAGTATACCTTCAGTCCTCTCTGAAACCTGCACTGAGAGGAATGAAGGTGTAGAATTAGGTGTGTCACAGCCAATTACTTGCTGGCAATCTGCTATCGGTACACTGACATCAGATTGTACCTGGCAAATTTCCCTGCCCCAGCTGCTGCACCACCAAAAGAATTTCGCTCCCAGCCATCCACATGCCTAGCGGTTGAATGCTAGCTTGGCTAAATTTCTAGCACTTCAACTGCTGCCTTTTCAGTTGGTAGACTCTGCCCCCTTCCGTGAGTTTGTGGAATGTGCGGTTCCTCAGTGGCAGGTTCCCAAACGCCACTTTTTCTCATGGAAGGCGATTCCGGCTCTCTACCAGCATGTGGAAGGCAATGTCTTAGCCTCGCTGGACAGGGCTGTCAGCGGTAAGGTGCATATTACCACTGACTCATGGTCCAGCAGGCATGGACAGGGACGCTACCTATCTTTCACTGCGCATTGGGTGACTCTGCTGGCAGCTGGGAAAGATGCAGGACAAGGTGCAGTAGTGTTGGAGGTTGTTCCACCACCACGCCTCCAAAATGTTAATACTACTGGTGATTCTGACACACCTCTCTCCTCCACCCCCTCCTCTTCTTCTTCCTCCATGGCCTCTACCTATGCTTTGTCCTCGGAACCAGCGGTGCTCCGTAGGCGTTCAAGGGGCTACACAAGTACGCAGGCAAAAATATGCCATGCAGTGCTTGAGCTGGTGTGCTTGGGGTACAGGAGCCACACTGGGGCAGAGATTCTGTCAGCTCTGCAGGGGCAGGCTCAGAGATGGTTGACACCATGCCAGCTTAAGCCAGGAAAGGTGGTTTCCGATAATGGCACCAACCTCCTCTCCACTCTCTGACAGGGACAACTGACCCATGTGCCCTGTTTGGCTCACGTCCTTAACTTGGTGGTGCAGCGGTTCTTGGGCAGGTACCCGGGTTTACAGGAGGTCCTGAAGCAGGCCAGGAAACTCTGTGGGCATTTCTGCTGGTCATAAAATGCTAGTGCTCGGCTAGCTGACCTGCAAAAGGATTACAACCTGCCCAAGAACCGCCTAATCTGTGACATGCCCACCAGGTGGAACTCTACGTTAGCCATGCTGCAGTGGCTGCACACGCAGCAGAGGGCCATCAATGAGTATCTGTTACAATATGGCACCAGAACAGTGTCAGGGGAGCTTGTTTTTTTTTTCCCCACACCAGTGGGCCATGATCAGGGATGCATGCACAGTCCTGGCACCATTTGAGGAGGCCACAAGGATGGTGAGCAGTGACAGTTCATGCATCAGTGACACTGTCCCTCTTGTCCACCTGTTGGAGCACACTCTGCATGGAATAATGGACAGGGCACTTGAGGCAGAACAGAGGCAGGAAGAGGAGGACTTCCTTACCTCTCAAGGCCCCCTTTATCCAGACAGTGTTCCTGCTGGCCCGGCTATCACACATTCCCACATTCCCAGAGACTGGGAGGTTACAAATTCCTGGTCCTGGACAACGTGTTGCTGAGGCTTCGGTCAGTCAAAGAAGGAGCGGCGGAGATGGTGGCCGTCTGACCGATGCGTTCAGACAATTTTTTAGTACGCAGGCCCAAGGTATGATCGCTTCCAGCAACCATCGCCAGTGTCTGGTTTACATGGTGCAGGAATACCTAGGGGCAAGATCAGACTTGAACACCTTTCCCACCGAAAATCCTCTGGGTTACTGGGTCTTGAGGATGGATGACTGGCCAGAGCTTGCACAGTATGCAATTGAGATACTGGCCTGTCCTGCATCCAGCGTTCTTTCTGAACGCACATTCAGTGCTCCTGGAGGCTTTGTAACTGATCACAGGGTGCGCCTGTCCACCGACTCGGTTGATCGACTGACCTTCATAAAAATGAATCAGTCTTGGATCACCACCAGCTACCAAGCACCTGATGCTGATGTAACAGAATAATTTTCTTTGAAATGTCAGATCCCTTCAAGACTGCCTATGCTGATGCAGAGTGACTATCCTGTTATGCTGTGTGACTATCCTCTTCCTCCTCAATAATCATGCTGATAGCTTGAAAGAACATTTTTGGTTCTGGGCACCGCAACCAGTGGCTAAGGCCCAATTTTTCAGCCCCTGTTTAACAGGGGCGTGTATTTACAATTTTTGATGCAATGCTTTGCAGCAGGGCTCATTGCTGTGCTCCAACTACAGTATCTGTGAGGGGTTGTAGGGTTGTGGCACCAGCACCAGTGCCTAAGGCCCAATTTTTCAGCCCCTGTTTAACAGGGGCGTGTAATTACAATTTTATATGCAATACTTTGCAACAGGGCTTTTTGCTGCGCTCCAAGTATAGTATCTGTCAGAGGTTGCAGTGTTGTGGCACCATTGCCCAAGGCCCAATTTTTCTGCCCCTGTTCAACAGGGGCATGCAATTACAATTCTTGATCTAATAATTCACAGCAGGGCCCATTCATGCACCCACCAAGAGTAACTGTGAGGGCTTACAGTGTTGTGGCACCAGCACCACCACCAAAGGCCCAATTTTTCCTACCACTGTTCAACAATGGCATGTAATTACAATTATTGATCTAATATTTCACAGCAGGGCCCGTTCCAGCACCCACCAAGAGTAACTGTGAGGGCTTACAGTGTTGTGGCAACACCAACTCCTAAGGGCCAAATTTCTGCAGAGTATATATACGGCAGGCCCCTAATTTCAAACATCCAACTTACAGTACAAACGACTCCTACTTGCAAATGGAAGGAGACAACAGGAAGTGAGAGGAAATCTACCCCTAGGAAGGGAAATTCTCTCCTGTAAGAGTTAATATGGGAAAAAGGTGTCTCCTCTCCACTGATGCTTTATCACCAATCCTTGTTTCAATAAAAAACCCACATTTTCAAAAAACATTTGTTATTGGGATGGAAAGTGAGGTGAAATGTTCTGAACAGGTGCACAGACAGCAAAACAAATGTTACAGGGGTGATAAAATATATTTTTTTGATCCAAATTACAAACAGATTCTACTTAAGAACAAACCTACAGTCCCTGTCTTTTTTGCACCGCCTGTATACTACTGTTCAGAGTATATAGGGCCTTTTTTTTATTTGGGTGCGGGGCTCCCCTAATTTCCATACAAGACCCAAAGGGGCTGGTAGTGGGCTGGGGGGGGTATCCATTTTTCTCAATGATTTCCATCCATATTGCTGGAACCAGACATTACATTAAAGCCGCAAGCAGTTTTAAATGACTTTTTTTCCTTTAGAAATGCCTTTTTGTGCAGGGACAGTTCTAAACACAGGAAACATGTGCCACTTCACAGGCATACTTTAGACACCCCCCAGGTACGATATTTAAAGGAATATTTCACTTTTTTTTCACTTTATGCATCATTAAAATCACTGCTCCCCAAAAAAATGGCAGTTTTTAAAACTTTTTTTGCATTGATACATGTCCCCTGGGGCAGGACCCGGGTCCCCAAACCCTTTTTGGGACAATAACTTGCATTTTAGCCTTTATAATTAGCACTTTTGATTTTGAACGTTCGCGTCCATTGTATTTAATAGGGTTCTAAAGTTTGCGCAAACTTTCGGTCCGTTCGCAGGTTCTGGAGTGAACTGAACCGGGGGGGTTGCGGCTCATCCCTATTTACCACCACTCACCAACATGAAGTTATATTAGATTTGCAAATAGGTTTAATTTACCTAACTAAAGGCATGTTTATTACATCTTATCATAGGCGTGCGCACGGGGTGTGCCGGGTTGTGCCTGGGCACACCCTAATCACCCCGTGCTGTCTCCAGAGATCTCCCCAGAAATGCTGCATCCATGAGAGTGTGTGGCCCCTGCTGCCTGTGAAACAGTTTCACAGGCAGCAGATCGTGAGAATTGCCAGACGTGTTTGGTGTATGAAGCTGTCAGATAATGACACTACATGCAGGGAGAGACACCAGCTGTCAAAAGTGATTGGTGATTTCGGGGGTGGGCGGGACTGAACGGCCATCAAACACCAGCCAATGGGATGGGTCTAGGCGGGCCACTACATTTATGTGGCTCCGCCTGCTCTACGAAGCAGCTCAAGCATTGGCTGGTGTTTATGGCGCTTGGTCCCATCCACCCCCGACATCGCGGCTGAGTTGTAAGTCATCACAACTCAGCCGCGATGTCGGGGGTGGGCAGGACCAAGCGCCACCAACACCAGCCAATGATTCACTGCTTCAGATAAGGGGCGGAGCCAGAGAAATGTAGTGGCCCGCCCAGATCCATCCCATTGGCTGGTGTTTAATAACTGTTCAGTCCCGCCCACCCCCTACATTACCGCCGACTTTTAACAGCTGGTGTCTCTCCCTGCATGTAGTGTCATTATCTGACCGTTTCATACACTGAACAGCTCTGGCAATTCTCACGATCTCCTGAATGTGAAACTCCCCCTCTCCCATATCTGTGCCAACCAATGCTGCCAATCAGTGCCATCCAATGCTGCCAATCAGTGCCAGTGTTGCTTATCAGTGCCAACCAATGCTGCCTATCCGTGCCAACCAATGCTGCCTATCAGTGCCAGTGCTGCTTATCAGTGGCAACCAATGCTGCCTATCAGTGCCAACCAGTGCCAGTCAGTGCTGCCTATCAGTGCCAATCAATGCTGCCTATCAGTGCCAACCAATGCTGTAAATCAGTGCCAACCAATGCTGTAAATCAGTGCCAACCAATGCTGCCTATCAGTGCTGCCCCTCAGTGCCCATCAGTGCCACATATCAGTGCCCATAAGTGCTGTCCATCAGTGCTGCCAATCAGAGCCCATCAGAGTCCATTAGTGCTGCATATGAATGCCATTCAGTGCTATCTATCAGTGCTGCCAGTCAGTGCTGACTATCAGTGTCCATCAGTGCTGCCTATCAGTGCCCATCAGTGCTGCCAATCATTGCTGCAAATCAGAGCCTATCAGTGCCCATACGTGCAACTAATCAGAGCCCATCAGTGATGCATATCAGTGACCATCAGTGCCGCCTATCAGTGCCACCTATCAACACGTACGACGGCAGTATAAAGGGGAAGTTCGATTCCAATGGCGCCACCCCTTGGACTGCTTTTGCCGATCTCGTGTTACTGCGTGTGTGTTAAAAGTTTGGGGGGGGACGGTTTGCGCTTTTCAATCTTCGTGATTTCAGTTCGTTACAGCGTGACGAATGTGCTATCTCCATTACGAACGCTAGTTTTACAAGAAGGTGCGCTCCCGTCTCATACTTGATTCTGACCATGCATGGTTTTTGAAGACTAGGAAAAGCATACACACGAACGGTTTTCTCGTCCAAAAACAGTCTGACGAGAATTACAACGAGAAAACTGAGACTCCCGACGAGAAAAAAAGAAAGCAGGTTTTAATTTTTTCTCGTCGAGATTCACAGCAGTTTTCTCAGCGAGAAACCATACACTCGAACGGTTTTCTCTGCAAGAAAGCTCTCCCAACAGTTTTCTTGTCGTTTCTTGCCGAGAAAACCGGTCGTGTGTACAAGGCCACACTCCTTAACCTTGTGGACAGCCTTCCCAGAAAAGTTGAAGCTGTTATAGCTGTAAAGAGTGGGCCAACTCAATATTGAACCCTATGGACTAAGACTTGGGATGGCACACAGATACGTATGTGTGCTTGAGCTTTCGGGTGCACACCCTAATGCAATAGGCTGTGCACAATAAAAAAATATATATTGTACCCCTAGTCGTTAGCCTTTTTAATGTACCCCCTAATAGTTCCCCTATAATAATCTTGTAATAATATCCAGATATGTTCCCCATAATAGTGCTGCTCTTTCTCCTATATATTAATACAATACTTACATTCATTATTATTATATAATTTGTCCATCCTAGTGCTGTTCACCACCACACAAATAATTCTTAATATATCTTTATTTCCAATTTCTTTTTGTTCTCCCACATACTATAATATAAATCTCCCATACAGAAACATCCCTTGCCAACCATTCTATCTTGTCCCTCTCCTCCTTTCCCCCTCCCCTGCACTTCTCACATAACTCTGTGTCATTATCTCTCCTTCAACCAATCACAATGCTGATATACTCCTGCTAGTATGTTTTCAACCAATCACGCCACGTCTCTCAACTATATTACATCCACCTATGATAATGCCTTCCATGGATCTGATGAAACAGCGGATGCTGTGAAACGCGTCATCCCATTGGTCCGTTCTATTCCCACGTCACTTCCGGTCCACGCTGAAGCGCACGCTGAAGCGCTCGCTGAACTGCAGCTTCCTGGTTGTTTCCTGTCTATCCCTGCGATACAGGGCTTCTCACACCACCTGCAGCTTGGATGCCTTGACTTCCCCTGCTGACACCGCAACCTGCTTCCAGCCTTCCTGCCTCCGGCCATCTTTTCAATTTCTGTCATCTGGAACTTACATCTCCCCTGAGGACCGCCTTAGATGACTCCGGACCACCATTAACCCCTTACATGCCTTAATTTGTCCTGCATCCTGTGAGTAGCAATTTGGCTGTTTTTTATATAATTTTGCTATTAAAGCCTGTTTTACTGCACTTAGTTTGGCGCACCTTTCTCTTTTGCACAATAGGCTGTGCACGCCTATGCTTCTTATTGAACAGTGCAACTATCCTTTGTTTACATTGATCATCCCAGTCATTAGCATTTCAATACTGGGATGGGATATACAGTATCAGGAAGGATCCTTAAAGTGGGGTTCCACCCTCTTTTTCAACTTTGTTGCATCCTCTTTATTACTGTCCCCTTAAGAATGAATGACATATATATATATTTTTAAACTCACTGTTTGATTTACCTTTTATTTGTTTCTCCCGCTGCAGCCGCAGCCTCCTCATGTCATACACTGGCCGCTATGCCTCCTGGGAGATGTTTGTCATCAATCCCAGGAGGCTCTGGGTTGTAGCATCGTGTTCCCATGGTCATCAAGGCACGCCCATCCTGCCCTCCCTCGGTCCACCTGGTGTGTGAGTCCTTCTTCCTCCGCTCCTCCCTCCCTACCCAGCGAGCCTCAGCCTGTCACATCTCACACTGCACTGTGTGATGATGTGACCAGGCTCCACAGAGGTGGGGGCGCTGAAGCACCAGAGTGCTCCTCTCCCTCCTCCTTCTCCTCTCCTTGTCCGTAGGTGGCTCTCTCCACCGATCACCGCCGCCGCCACTGCTGTGTTCCCTGCCGAAGCCCCCCTCCTCCTGTCAGGAGAGCGAAACAGCTGGAGATCGGAGCGTCTGTCTCCGACCAGCCGCGCAGTGATGTTGCTGGGGGGGCAGTCTATGCCCAACGTGTTTGTTCTCCTCCACCACCCGGGTGTTTTTAATTAATGCAATGTAGGGGGGTGAATTGTCCTGGGGGGTCTATACAAATGGAGGGGGTTGTTTGTCCTGGGGGGGTCTGTACTAATGGAGGGGGGTGGTTTGTCTGGGGGGGTCTATACTAATGGAGGGGGGGTGGTTTGCCCTGGGGGGTCTGTACTAATGGAGGGGGTGGTTTGTCTGGGGGGTCTATACTAATGGAGGGGGGTGGTTTGTCCTGAGGGGGTCTGTACTAAAGGAGGGGGATGGTTTGTCCAGGGGGGTCTATACTAATGGAGGGGGGTGGTTTGTCCTGGGTAGTCTGAACTAATGGAGGGGGGTGGTTTGTCCGGGCAGTCTGTACTAATGGAGGGGGGTGGTTTGTCCTGGGGGATCTTTACTAATGGAGGGGGGTGGTTTGTCCGGGGGGTTTTTACTAATGGAGGGGGGTGGTTTGTTCTGGGGGGGTCTGTACTAATGATGGAGGGGGGTGGTTTGTTCTGGGGGGCAGTACTAATGATGGAGGGGGTGGTTTGTTCTGGGGGGTCTGTACTAATGATGGAGGGGGTGGTTTGTTCTGGGGGGTCTGTACTAATGATGGAGGGGGTGGTTTGTCCTGGGGGGATCTGTACTAATGGAGGGGGTGGTTTGTCCTGAGGGGGTCTGTACTAATGGAGGGGGTGGTTTGTTCTGAGGGGGTGTCTGTACTAATGGAGGGGTGGTTTGTTCTGGGGGGTCTGTACTAATGGAGGGGAGTGTTTTTTTCTGGGGGGTCTGTACTAATGGAGAGGGGTGGTTTTTCCTGAGGGGGGTCTGTACTAATGGAGGGGGTGGTTTGTCCTGAGAGGGGGTCTGTACTAATGGAGGGGGTGGTTTGTCCTGTAGGGTTTTTGCTAATGGAGGGGGGTGGTTTGTTCTGGGAGGTCTGTACTAATGGAGGGGGGAAGCCACACAGCCTGGCGCCATCCCTGGCAGAGAAAGGAATGGAGCCATTGCCAGAATACAGATCTGGGCTCTACCCAGTGGAGTCGCCACGGGCAATTCAGAGTGAGCAGACTCCTGATCAAAGGAACCGTTGTTGCTGTATCGCTGGGTCAGGTGAGAGGGCCAATCGCCCATTATCTACTAACGTTCATAGGAACTGCAGTCTCTGACCAGCTCCTGTATCATGTCCGCAGTCTCTGACCATCTCCTGTACTATGTCTGCATAGATGCGATTCGATGTGCTGGGGGTGATGCAATGTGCTGTAAATGATGCGATTCGATGTGCTGGGGGTGATGCAATGTGCTGTAAATGATGTGATTCGATGTGCTGGGGGTGATGCAATGTGCTGTAAATGATGCAATTCGATGTGATGGGGGTGATGCAATGTGCTGCAAATGATGCGATTCGATGTGCTGGGGATGATGCAATGTTCTGTGGGCCATGCGATTCGATGTGCTGCGGGTGTTTCAATGTGCTGTGAGTGATCCGATTAGATGTGCTGGGGGTGATGCAATGTGCTGTGAGTGATCCGATTCGATGTGCTGGGGGTGATGCAATGTGCTGTAAATGATGTGATTCGACGTGCTGAGGGAGATGCAATGTTCTGTGGGCCATGTGATTCGATGTGCTGGGGGTGATGCAATGTTCTGTGGGCCATGCGATTCAATGTGCTGGGGGTGTTGCAATGTGCTGCGGGCCATGCGATTCAATGTGCTGGGGGTGATGCAATGTGCTGTAAATGATGCGATTCGATGTGCTGAGGGTGATGCAATGTGCTGTAAATGATGCGATTTGATGTGCTGGGGGTGATGCAATGTTCTGTGGGCCATGCGGTTCGATGTGCTGGGGGTGATGCAATGTTCTATGGGCCATGCAATTCGATGTGCTGGGGGTGTTTCAATGTGCTGTGAGCCATGCGATTCGATGTGCTGGGGTGATGCAATGTTCTGTGAGTGATGCGATTCGATGTGCTGGGGGTGATGCAATGTGCTGTAAATAATGTGATTCGATGTGCTGGGGGTTATGCAATGTGCTGTAAATTATGCGATTTGACGTGCTGGGGGTGATGCAATGTTCTGTGGGCCATGCGATTTGATGTGCTGGGGTGATGTGATTCGATGTGCTGGGGGTGATGCAATGTGCTGTGGGCCATGCGATTTGATGTGCTGTGATTGATGCGATTCGATGTGCTGGGGGTGATGCAATGTGCTGTGGGCCATGTGATTCGATGTGCTGTGGGTGATGCAATGTGCTGTAAATGATGCGATTCAATGTGCTGTGGGTGATGCAATGTGCTGTAAATTATGCAATTTGATGTGCTGGGGGTGATGCAATGTGCTGTGAGTGATGCGATTCGATGTGCTGGGGGTGATGCAATGTGCTGTAAATGATGCAATTTAATGTGCTCGGGGTGATGCAATGTGCTGTAAATGATGCAATTCGATGTGCTGGGGGTGATGCAATGTGCTGTAAATTATGCGATTTGATGTGCTGGGGGTGATGTAATGTTCTGTGGGCCATGCGATTCGATGTGCTGGGGGTGATGCAATGTTCTGTGGGCCATGCGATTCGATGTGCTGGGGGTGATGCAATGTTCTGTGGGCCATACGATTCGATGTGCTGGGGTGATGCGATTCGATGTGCTGGGGGTGATGCAATGTGCTGTGGGCCATGCGATTCGATGTGCTGTGAGTGATGCAATTCGATGTGCTGGGGATGATGCAATGTGCTGTAAATGATGCGATTCGATGTGCTGTGGGTGATGCAATGTGCTGTAAATTATGTGATTGGATGTGTTGGGGGTGATGCAATGTGCTGTAAATGATGCGATTCATTGTGCTGGGGTGATGCAATGTGCTGTATATGATGCGATTCGACGTGCTGGGGGTGATGCAATGTTCTGTGGGCCATGCGATTCGATGTGCTGGGGGTGATGCAATGTTCTGTGGGCCATGCGATTCGATGTGCCGGGGGTGTTGCAATGTGCTGTGGGCCATGCGGTTCGATGTGCTTGGGTGATGCGATTCGATGTGCTGGGGGTGATGCAATGTGCTGTGATTGATGCGATTCGATGTGCTGGGGGTGATGCAATGTGCTGTGGGCCATGCGATTCGATGTGCTGGGGGTGATGCAATGTGCTGTGGGCCATGAGATTTGATGTGCTGGGGGTGTTGCAATGTGCTGTGGGCCATGCGATTCAATGTGCTGTGATTGATGCGATTTGATGTGCTGGGGGTGATGCAATGTGCTGTAAATGATGCGATTCGATGTGCTGGGGGTGATGCAATGTTCTGTGGGCCATGCAAATCTAGATTGCTGAGATTAGTATTTTTTTAAATGAAAAGCTGTACAGAAAAAATTAGCCGCTGTGTGTGTGTGTATATATATATATATATATATATATATATATATATATATAATTTCTTGAACATGCAGTATATTTACTGTTTCCTGCAGGGAGGAGGGGAGGAGAGGTCTGCATAGAAAAGTGTCAACTTCCTCTGACACTGCCGTTGCTATGGAAACCTTACCTGAAACCTATTACACTGCTTGTGCAGCACTGAGCATGTGCGAGATCTGCAATCATGAAATCCAGGAAGTAATACAGTCTGGCTTCAAATGCCCACACATAAGATGGCTACGGTCTATTTCTAGTTTATAAACTTTCAAAATGCTGTAATAACTTAACAAAACTGACCTCAGTTTACAGACTAACTTTACTAGAATACATTAAGCTTGTTTATTATAGAGGTATTTTTATTTTAAAAATC
Source organism: Rana muscosa (assembly GCA_029206835.1). Lineage (NCBI taxonomy): Eukaryota > Metazoa > Chordata > Amphibia > Anura > Ranidae > Rana > Rana muscosa. The sequence goes on along the minus strand of CM055118.1, from coordinate 358,168,038 downwards.
TTAATTTCGGCCGGAACACCACTTTAAACTAAACAGTATGATATTTGGCTCAATAGAAATCAACAACAAATAAAACAATGATTTCATTATTAATGGAAATGCTTAACACATACTTTTTGTCCTTTTCCTAAGATAGCTTATGTATTTAGCTGAACACTTTTACATAAAATATGTATGACTTCTTAAAAAAAATCATTCAGATATAGGACCCATCCTGTACCCAATTTAGGTGCCCTATGTGAAATTTGGAGAAATAATAGATTTTGTTTGGAAACAGATGGAGAAAAACCTTTGTTGAAAACAACACAGAGTTTACTATTGCAAACCTTCTGAAGATCCACTTGCCTGGCCATTTTGCTGACCCTCTAGCTTAAAGGGGTTGTAAAGGTAAAAGTTTTTCGACCTTAATGCATCCTATCGATCACCTCCCCCCCCCCCCCGAGCCCCTGGTTTACTTACCTGAGCCCTTGAAAGTCCTGCGCTCGCCCCCGTCATCCTCCACGTTTTTTAGCCTGGCCGTTGATTGGCTACACTGGGTGGATTGAAAGCAGCGCAGTCATAGGCTCGCACTGCTGTCAATCACATCCAATGACGCGGCGCACGCCATATTTAATTCACTGTTTTCTGTATGGCTCTCTATATTTCTAATTAATATTAGCCAATGTTAATGTGCTGTGTTCTTTAAAGATGCTCCAATGTAGTTCAGTCAAGACAACAAGCATAATTAGGCTTGCAAAATTTCAGAATTACAAGTTCCTGATCTTACTTTGTTTAAAAGCAAGCCTATAGTTACATTTCACACTTCACATAAATGAAAATGACTTGCACCATTAAAACTAAAGCTGGATATAAAGGGGTATATCTCAGAATCCCTCATCAACACAACGATGTATGATTCAGGGTTCTCCTCCGCTGTACTAGTGTATTCTCATAGGTAGACACCCCCCTCATCAGAATCCACTGATCAGCACTTGCAGCCATTGGTTGGTTTTCTAGCAAGACTGTTTGACAGAAGCCAGCCATTAGACCAACTTCTCTTCAACAGACAGACAGAAGTACACACATACAGAAAGTTGGCCGGTTCCTGCTGTATCAGCAGATTTTCAGGATATGTGTACCAGACTTAAAAGAGATGTATGTTTTTTTGTTTTTTTTAAATCATACTTACCTAAGTGGATGCAGCATCATTCCGATGCTGAATCTGTTTACTGACACCTCTAACACTGAGGATCGAGCGATCAAACATCACTGATCGGATTTCACAGCTCCCTGACTGTCAGTCACCAGCTCTCTGTTCTCCCTCCCTGTGCTCACTGGAGCGCTAGGCTGTGGAGGGCTGAGCTGGGTGACGGTCCATGAATATGGGCGGATCCACACTTGATTGTCGCGATCTTTCCCAAGCCTCGACCAACTCTGTGATGTAAGCCGACAGCGGGCTTCAGCCAGTCTTCCAACAAAAGTTTTATTACAAAAGGTACAAGTAAGAGTGCAAGTACCCAGTTTGTGTTTTACATCATTAGAGACATCATACTGTTATAATCTCACAGACCCTGTCAGATAAACCTAAAATGATCAGCAAAGCACAGCCTTTGTGTGGCACTAATAAAGAAGGAGTGTCTACCTGTCTAATGTGTTATTATAGATGACCCATATACATATATTATTACAATGTATGCAATAAAAACAGGCATATGCCAGTGTGCTGACAGGTGGAGGACGTGTGTACCTCAGCTCCTGACTCCCAGGGCTGCATTGCTTCTCTCCCTAATACTCCCCACTACTCTCCCCTATTTTCCCCCTGGCTCTCTCCCCTGCTCTCATCCTCATCCTTGCTCTCATCCTTGTCCCCCCTGTCCGCCCGGTTCTCCTCCCCCCCTGTATCCAGCGGGACCCAAATCCTTCACAAGCCCCCACCGCCGGACACCTCTTCCCGCAGCCGCCGCCAGGCAAGTCCGAGGCTGCGGCCTAGCATCACCCATCCTCCGGTCCCCCCCCCCTCTGGCACTTCCTTTACAGACCGGCTGCACCCCTAGCCCAGCTCACCGAGCCACCCCGAGCCCTCTACCCACCACCGAGGCCGTTCATCCGCCGTCGGCGGAACCCCCCTCCACACGCAGCCGCCGACAGAAAAGTCCGCGGCTGCGGCCTAGCCACATTCTATCCCCCTTCCAGCATCCGGATCACTAAGGAGCCACTCTACGGCACTGTCACCAAGCCACTCGCGGAGCTCCCCAGAGGAGTCAGCGGGCCCCGAAGCAGCACAAGCTGCTACCTGCCCAGCAGGATAGACCAAGGCTTTGGCCTAGACCCGGCCGCGGCGGCCATCTTGGGACACCCAGCCTCGGCCCTCAAACCACTCTCCCGGCCCCCTGGAATATTCTGACCCGGGATAACTACTGGATCACATCCACTCACGGGTCACTTGCCTGTGGCTCCCACTGGGTCGCTCTCAACAGGCAGCCGGGAGGACGAAATGGAGATTCGGCCCAGTAAGTAGCGGCCATCTTGATACACCCAGAGCTTCTCCCCAACACTGACAAAAAAAACAACTTATTTTCTCTATTCCTACTGATTCCCTACCCCACCCCCATTACTATCTTCACAATACTCTTCAATAATTCCTACTACTTATTACTGATCTACCCCCCTGACGTACTCAGGCTACCCCAACCTACAGCACCGACCGCCGCCACTACAAGATCTCCCCAGACCCACACACACGGCCAAGCATAATGGACGTGTGCGATAGGCCCCCCAGCCTCATCACTTCACAGAGTAATCCGCACACATGGTCCAGGGAAGCGGACGTGTGTGACAGGAGCCCTGACCTCATCGCTTCACAGAGCAATCCACACATACGGTCAAGCGTAACGGACGTGTGTGGCAGGAGCTCTGGCCATACAGGAACCCCCTTGGACTCTGGCGTTTAGCTCCTCCAGCAAACATTAACCTGACGACCTGCGGCTTCCCCGGGACCCCACTCTCCCCCACTCTCCCCAGCTCACCATCGTTTCACCCGCAGCTGCCGACTGCCACCTGCCACCATCCGGGCGCCCATTTCTAGACTGTTAGACCTGCAGGACAGACCGCGGCTGTAGCCTAGCCCCGGCCATCACTCTACAAACTCCCCAAGTCTCTCTCCAGCGGGCCCGCGTGTGCCGACCGGGTAAGTACATCGGGGCACCGCCAACTAGTAGCAAGTTGATCCAGGGTTTACCCGATTGCCCCACGGGGGGTCAGGAAGGAATTTTTCCCCTGCTGTAGCAATTGGCCAGACTCGGCTGGTGGTTTTTGCCTTCCTCTGGACCAACGGGGGGGGCGGCTAGGTCATTAGGTCACATTTTCCTCCCATCATGTGCATCTTTAAATATTCAGCGGACACCCTCCACAGGCTAAGGAATACTGCCCCAACACTTCCAACCTCCACCCACAAAATACTACAAAAAGAACAACTCCTTCGGATCAATCGACAATCGACTATCAAAAACACGAAGACACCACTTCATCTACAAGATTTATCATGCGCCTTGATTAACACCAGATCGGCAGTCAAGCACAGACAGAAAATTCACGATTTCATCACGCAAAACGACATAGATTGCCTCTTTATCACGGAAAGCTGGCTAACACCGGATTGTAACACCATCCTAACAGAACTAGTACCTGGGAACTACCGCATCCTAGCTGAGCACAGAATAGGACAAAGAGGAGGAGGCCTAGCAGTTATCTTCAAATCGCACCTCTCTCTTACCAAACCAACCCTACAGAACTCATTGCCATTCATGGAGACACTCACCCTGCAACTCCAAACAACACCCCAGGACACCATTCACATACTGCTATGCTACAGACGAATTCTTCTCGACATACACGTTAAAAACCAAAAACTTTTTACTACTCAGGGACTTCAACCTCTGGGCTAACGCCACTCAGGACCCCATCGCCACTGCCTGCATCAACCAATTGGAAGAACTAGGTCTGCAGCAACTGATAAATGCCCCCACGCATGGATCGGGTCACATTCTTGACCTCATCTTCAAACAAAATATGGACATCAACATACTGGACAACATGCCGTTACCATGGACGGACCACCACGCTATCAAATTTAAATTTACCACCAGCACCATCTCCCAATAACCGGAAGACTCAACAAAAACATACTGGACAAGAGCTCAGAAGAAACTACACTCAAAACTTTTCAAAACCACTCTATCAAAAAAATAGGAACGCTAAAGCATAGCCACTCAACGGAACAAACTCTCAACTCTTTCAACAAAATATTACTACAAACAGCGGACACAGTCGCTCCGAGACGCAGAGCACACATCCGTAAAAACAACTCGGGCTGGTTTAATGACACTCTTACTCTACTGAAGCAAGAACGCAGAAGAGCTGAAGGAGCCTGGAGAAGAAACCCAACAGAGGAAAACCACACAAACTACAAAGCACTCACTAAGAAATATCACAAAGCAATTTTTAAAGCAAAAAAGGAACATTTCTCAAACACCATAAAAAAAGCCCTAAACCGGCCTCGTGAACTCTTCAAACTGGTCACTCGGACTATGAACCCTACCTATCTAGAGCCTCCAGCAAACGAAACCCAAGAGTTCTGTAATGAGCTATCGACATTTTTTTATCTACAAAATCGAAAACATTCGGGAAATAATTCAACAGAAAAAAACAACTAACTTCACACAGCCAAAGCAAACAGAGGAAATCAATACGAACATTATACATTTTTTTTGTTGTGTTTCATGGATTTTATTAATAAACCAGCATCTTTTGCAGAGTGCGGCCGTCCAGAAAATCTTTTTCCCTATTACCTATATTGTGCAGAGCCAGCACCTGTTTGCATTTAGAGTGGGGCGGGAGTATCACATGGACACAGCAGCTTGTGAGCGGTAATTTCTCTTCTTCAATACGAACATTATACAACTAGCAAAATTTTCGCTGGTCCCGATCACCATTGACACCACCAAAAACATCATTAGAAGCCTCAGAGACACAACAACGTCAAATGACATAATTCCCACAAAACTCCTGAAAGAATGTACCAACATCTTAGCTCCTTCCATAACACACATCGTAAATCTATCATTCAAAGAAGGTATGGTTCCGAACTCCCTCAAGCAAGGTATAATCAGACCCCTCCTAAAGAAACCCAATCTTGACCCGAAGGACCCAAATTACCGCAGACCAGTAACAAGCCTCAACACCATTTCCAAGATCATGGAGAAAGCAGTAGTACAACAGCTACAACGCCATTTGGACACTTACAAACTCCTGGATCCACTACAATCAAGCTTCCGCCCAGGCCATGGCACAGAAACAGCACTTCTCAAAATATGGGATGACGTCCTTGAAGCCGCAGATGACGGAGAATCATGTCTCCGGGTGCTGCTGGACCTAAGTGCAGCGTTCGACACAGTAGACCACAAAACTCTACTCAGTCGCCTTAAAGAAGTAGCAGGAGTCGCAGACCCTGACCTATCTTGGTTTGCTTCCTTTCTTGAGAATCGTTCTCAGACAGTGAAATTAGGAGCCTTCACCTCTGAAACTCGCACAATTTCTTGCGGAGTCCCTCAAGGATCACCACTGTCACCCCTGCTCTTTAACATCTACCTCCGCCCACTCCAAAAAATCATTAGCAAACAGGACTTGTGCTACCACTCATACGCTGACGACACCCAACTCTACTTTCCTATCACTGGAAAAAAAGACCAATATCACGGATTGGAAAAGTGCCTCACATTGATCGATGATTGGATGACTGAGAGTTCACTTAAACTCAACAGATCCAAAACAGAACTGCTTCTCCTTCACGCTAACCGAAAGACAAAAACTAAAACTTCTTGGACACCACCCACCATTCTCGGGCAGACCATCACCCCGAGCACCAAAGTCAAAAGTCTCGGAGTCATCTTTGACTCGGAGATGTCGATGGACGCTCAAATAGGATCAGTAATCAGCGGATCTCATCATCTCCTCCGCCTGCTGCGTAGACTCATTCCCTTCATCCCAGAAGAGGACACAGCAGTAGTAGTTGGATCAATTATCAACTCCCGACTCGACTACGCAAACTCCCTCTACCTCGGACTACCCAAATACCAGATTTCACGCCTACAAGTCGTCCAGAACACGGCAGCCAGACTGAAAACATAAAAAAAAACTGGGAACCCATCACCCTTGCACTGAGGACCCTTCATTGGTTAACCGTAAAGGATCCGGTCACATTCAAGACCCTCTGTCTCACCCACAAGTTCACACAAGGAATCGCTCCACAATATTTATGCGAGAAGATAAAGCACTACACCCCCAAACGCATTCTCCGATCAACAAACCAAAATCTCCTTCACATCCCCAAGTTTCGCTACAAATCAAAGGGAGAACGAAGATTTGCAGTCCAAGGACAACGGCTATGGAACGCGCTACCCACGGATATCCGTATGGAAGAAAACCATCGGGCCTTTAGGAAAAAACTTAAGACCCACCTCTTCTGAAGGATCATGAAGCTACTGGATGCAAAGCGCCTTGAGGGTGATTTAGTTTGCATTTGTTAGCGCTATACAAGTTTTTCACTCACTCACTGATATAAAACTTAAGAACAAATTGACGTTATATAAAAAAATGGGGTGATCGCCTCATAAATGTATATATTTCATTTTGAAGATTTACCCATCCCATACTTCTTCTTGGACCTTATTTGGGGATTATCTGTATATTGCTTAGAGTCTGCACATCTGCCTTTTTTTATTACGTAGGGATTCTACTCTCCGTAATGTTGTTTTTGTTTATTTAGTATTATGGAGAATACAACAACAAAATGGCGGAACACACAAAGGTTAGGGAGGCTCTAACATTGCCAGAGCATCCAAGAAATATAACATAAGGGCTCCACTTGTAACTAAAATATCACTGCTGTGACTTGATTAACAATTGACTGTATCTCCTACCAACATTTCCCCTTTAGTTTGGGATATAGTGGGGAAGAGTTAAAATCTTCAGTCCGAGATGAATTACATGGATCAAAATTCAGTCTTTTTATGCTAACCTAATACGAAAATTATTATTTTCATTTAAATGAATGAAACCAAGGCATGAATGACTTGTACAAATACACAATTTATTTTTCAGACACATTTGAGTACATCTACACAGTTTAAACATCTTTTTTTTTATATATATTTTGCAAATTAGTCACCCTCTAAAGCTTTATTAAGCAAATCAAATTATTTTCATGGCATCCTCGACATTGTGTATAAAGTAAAAAAAAAAAAAAAGTATATTAACCACTTGCTGACCGTATAACACAGATATGCAGCGGATAGGAGGCTCTTCTGTGCTGGATCACGTACTAGGCACTTGATCAGCACTTCCGGGTAGGGGGTGCGCATGCCAGCGACCCGCCTCTGCTGTGATTAGACACAGCAGAAGCCGATCAGCGGGTGCCGGCCAATGGATGACCACCGTCACCTGCTGATTGTCTGAAAGACACACAGGACATTACTCTGCCAATGTAAACAAGGCAGAGTTCTATCCTGGCAGTGGGGAAACAATGGACTTTATTTCTCTGCTAAGCAGGGAAAGAAAATCCATAATTTCCCTTAGTAAAAGCAGCACACAGTTTACACCAAAACATTGGCTAGGCACACATTTAACCCTTTGATCGCCCTAGCTGTTTAACCCCTTTCCAGCCAGTGTTATTAGTACAGTGACAGTGCATAATTTTAGCACTGATCATTGTATTAGTGTCATTGGTTCTCAAAAGTGTCAAAAGTTTCAGTGTCAGAATATCCGTCGCAATATCACAGTCCCACTATAGGTCGCTGATCACCATCATTACTAGTAAAAAAAAAATATTAAAATGAAAATTCTGTTATATATCTCATAGTTTGTAGACGCTAAAACTTTTGTGCAAAACAATCAATGTACACTTATTTGGATTTTTTATCAAAAATATGTAGTAAAATACATATTGGCCAAAACTTGAAATTTGATTTGGGATTTATTTTTTTGGAAATGTTTTACAGCAGAAAGTAAAAATATTGCTTTTTAAAAAAAAAAAAACAGTCAGTCTTTTTTTGTTTATATTCCAAAAAAAATGCAGTGGTGATCAAATACAACCAAAAGAAAGCTCTATTTGTGGGGAACAAAATTACATACATTTTATTTTGGTACAGCGTTGCATGACCGCGCAATTGTCAGGTAAAGTAATGCAGTCCTGTATCACAATAAAATGGCCTGGTCATGAAGGGGGGGTAAATCTTCTGGAGGTCAATTGGTTAAAAATGTTTTATGCTTGTATGTGTGCATTAGAATTATGTGCTTTTAACCACTTAAGCCTCAGACCATTTTGTAGCTAAAGGACCAGAGGTATTTTCAGAATTTGGCACTGCGCTGCTTTAACTGGAAATTGTGCGGACATGCAATGTTGTACCGAAACAAAATTTGCGTCCTTTTCTTCCCACAAATAGAGCTTTCTTTTAATGGTATTTGATTGCCTCTGCGATTTTTATTTTTTGTGATATAAACGGAAAAAGACTGAAAATTTTGAAAAAAAAAATTATATTTTCTACTTTTTGTTATAAGAAAAATCGAATAAACTCAATTTTAGTCATACATTTAGGCCAAAATGTATTCAGCCACATGTCTTTAGTAAAAAAAAAATGTCAATAAGTGTATATTTATTGGTTTGCGCAAAAGTTATAGCGTCTACAAACTAGGGTACATTTTCTGGAATTTACACAGCTTTTAATTTATGACTGCCTATTTCATTTCTTGAGGTGCTAAAATGGAAGGGCAGTACAAAACCCCCCCAAATGACCCCATTTTGGAAAGTAGACATCCCAAGGAAATTGCTGAGAGGCATGTTGAGCCCATTGAAGATTTTTTTTTTGTCTCAAGTGATTGAATAATGACAAAAAAAAAAAAATTACAAAAAGTTGTCACTAAATGATATATTGCTCACGCATGCCATGGTTATATGTGGAATTGCACCCCAAAATACATTTTGATGCTGCTCCTGAGTACGGGGATACCACATGTGTGGGACTTTTTAGGAGCCTAGCCGCGTACGGGCCCCCGAAAACCAAGCACCGCCTTCAGGATTTCTAAGGGCGCAAATTTTTGATTTCACTCCTCACTACCTATCACAGTTTCGAAGGCCATAAAATGCCAAAATAGCACACCCCCCCCCCCAAACGACCCCATTTTAGAAAGTAGACACCCCAAGGAAATTGCTGAGAGGCATGTTGAGCCCATTGAATATTTTTTTTCTTGTCCCAAGTGATTGAATAATGACAAAAAAAAATTACAAAAAGTTGTCACTAAATGAGATATTTCTCACACATGCCATGGTTATATGTGGAATTGCACCCCAAAATAAATGTTGATGCTTCTCCTGAGTACGGGGATACCACATGTGTGGGACTTTTTAGGAGCCTAGCCACGTACGGGGCCCCGAAAACCAAGCACCGCCTTTAGGATTTCTAAGGTCACAAATTTTTGATTTCACTCCTCACTTCCTATCACAGTTTTGAAGGCCATAAAATGCCAAAATAGCACAAAACCCCCCCAAATGACCCCATTTTGGAAAGTAGACACCCCAAGCTATTTGCTGAGAGCCATGTTGAGTATTTTACATCTCTAATTTGTTTTTGAAAATGAAGAAAGAAAATCTTTTTTTTTTCCAATTTTCAAAACTTTTTGACAAAAAGCGAGATCTGCAACATACTCACCATACCTCTCAGCAAATAGCTTGGGGAGTCTACTTTCCAAAATGGGGTCATTTGGGGTGGGTTTGTGCCATCTGGGCATTCCATGGCCTCCGAAACTGTGATAGGCATTGAGAAGTGAAATCAAAAATTTACACTCTTAGAAAGCCTGAAGGCAGTGATTGGTTTTTGGGGTCCCGTACGCGGCTAGGCTCCCAAAAAGTCTCACACATGTGGTATCCCCGTACTCAGGAGAAGAAAAAGAATGTATTTTGGGGTGTAATTCCACATATGCCCATGGCATGTTTGAGCAATATATTTAATTTAGTAACAACTTTGTGCAAAAAAATAAATAAATAAAAATAAATTGTCTTTTTTCCGCAACTTGTGTCAACATATAAAATATTCCATGGACTCAACATGCCTCTCAGTATATAGCTTGGGGTGTCTACTTTCCAAAATGGGGTCATTTGGAGAGGTTTTGAACTGTCCTGGCATTTTATACACAACATTAGGAAGCTTACATCCACTCTTCTAACCACTTGAAGACAAAGCCCTTTCTGACACTTTTTGTTTACATGAAAACATATTTTTTTTTGCAAGAAAATTATGTTGAACCCCCAAACATTATATATTTTTTTAAAGCAAAGGCCCTACAGATTAAAATGGTGGGTGTTGCATTTTTTTTTTCCACACAGTATTTGCGCAGCAATTTTTAAAACACATTTTTTGGGGAAAAATACACTTTTTTTTTATTTTAATGCAGTAAAACACACTATATTGCCTAAATGTTTGTTGAAATAAAAAAGATGATCTTAGGCCGAGTACATAGATACCAAACACAACATGCTTTAAAGTTTCGCACAAACGTGCATTGGCGACAAACTACATACATTTTTAAAAGCCTTTAAAAGCCTTTACAGGTTACCACGTTAGATTTACAGAGGAGGTCTACTGTTAAATGACTGCCCTCGATCTGACCTTCGCGGTGATACCTCACATGCATGGTGCAATTGCTGTTTACATATGACGCCAGACCCACGCTTGTGTTCGCAATTGCGCAAGGGCAGGGCAGGACAGGGGTGCTTTTTTCTTCTTCTTTTTTTATTATTAATTTTGCTTTTTTATTTTATTTTTAAACTGTTCCTTCCATATTTTTTTTATCATTTTTATTGTTATCTCAGGGAATGTAAATATCCCCTATGATAGCAATAGGTAGTGACAGGTACTCTTTTTTTGAAAAAACTGGGGTCTATTAGACCCTAGATCTTTCCTCTGCCCTCAAAGCATCTGACCACACCAAGACCGGTGTGATAAAATGCTTTCCCAATTTCCCAATGGTGCTTTTTATATCCGGGGGGGACAGTCCCTCCCACTGCTTGTAAAAGCAGTCCAGAGGCTAATTAGCCACTAGGATTGCTTTTACATGAAAGCCGGCTGCTGGCTGAAAAGAATGATACCAAGATGATACCTAAAGCCGCAGGCATCAATCTGGTATAACCATTCAAAGTCCAGCAACATACCAGTACGGTGCTGGTCCTTGTTGGACATATATTGTAATCTTTTTTTTCATGCAGCCTGTTGGCTGAACGAAAAAAAAAAGATTGATCGGTGGGTATGCCCACCATTAGAATACCGCCCTTCATCCACCCACTTCTAATGATGGTTATACATGCACCATTTATATATGCCGAAGCATGGGGGCATCTTCCCGCAAAAGTTATGCCGCGTACACATGGTCAGACTTTTCCACGGGCAAGCCTCCGTCGGAATTTCGACCGTATGTACGCGGCATTAGGAGCAAAATCGCTCCTCCGCTCCTCCGCCCCTGCTGCCCCAATGCTTCGGCATATATGCTTTTTTTTTAACTGTGGTGGTGAAATCACCTCCTAGAGCACTGGAGTCGCAGGGATCAGGCCTGACTCTGTGAACGCTGCAGTTATGTGTGTTGTGTTTTGCAAGTGACAGTGATCGATCGATACTGCACTTGGGTGGCCTGGGCTGGACGGAGGGGCAAAACGCAGGTGCTAGCAGGTATCTGGGCTGATCCCGCTAACACTGCGTTTTTGGGAATCCTAAACTGCTGGGGACGCTAGTATAGATCTGATTAGATCAGATATTGATGTGTTCAGATACTATACCACTAAGGGAGGTGTATGCTTCACGCGTGGGTGTTGGCATTACTGGCACTAACCTGACGCTGCCTGGGGTGTGACGCAGGGTTAACTAGGGGCAATTAGGGGGTTAAAACCTTTATTAGATAATATATGGGGGTACCTGACGCTATAAAAACCTGCGGCGAACCTAAAAAAAAATAACTGGCTATCTATCGGCACCAGCATAACTAATACAGCGTTTAGAAAATAGATCGCTTAGTGACACTGGCAAAAGGGGGTGAAAGGGTTACCTGGGGGGGCGATCAAGGGGTTAAACCTTTATTAGGTAATATATGGGGGTACCCGACGCTATAAAAACCTGCGGCGAACCTAAAAAAAAATAACTGGCTACCTATCGGCATCACTGACAATAAGACAGCGATTAGAAAAACGATCGCTTAGCGACAGTGGTGATAGGGGGTGAAAGGGCTACCTGGGGGGCGATCAAGGGGGTTAAACCTTTATTAGGTAATATATGGGGGTACCTGACGCTATAAAAACCTGCGGCGAACCTAATAAAAATAACTGGCTACCTATCGGCATCACCGACAATAAGACAGCGATCAGAAAAACGATCGCTTAGCGACAGTGGTGATAGGGGGTGAAAGGGTTACCTGGGGGCGATCAAGGGGGTTAAACCTTTATTAGGTAATATATGGGGGTACCTGACGCTATAAAAACCTGCGGCGAACCTAAAAAAAATAACTGGCTACCTATCGGCATCACTGACAATAAGACAGCGATCAGAAAAACGATCGCTTAGCGACAGTGGTGATAGGGGGTGAAAGGGTTACCTGGGGGGCAATCAAGGGGGTTAAACCTTTACTAGGTAATATATGGGGGTACCTGACGCTATAAAAACCTGCGGCGAACCTAAAAAAAATAACTGGCTACCGATCGGCATCACCGACAATAAGACAGCGATCAGAAAAATGATCGCTTAGCGACAGTGGTGATAGGGGCGAAAGGGTTACCTGGGGGGCGATCAAGGGGGTTAAACCTTTATTAGGTAATATATGGGGGTACCTGACGCTATAAAAACCTGCGGCGAACCTAAAAAAAATAACTGGCTACCGATCGGCATCACCGACAATAAAACAGCGATCAGAAAAACGATCGCTTAGCGACAGTGGTGCTAGGGGGTGAAAGGGTTATCTGAGGGGCGATCAAGGGGGTTAAACCTTTATTAGGTAATATATGGGGGTACCTGACGCTATAAAAACCTGCAGCGAACATAAAGAAAATAACTGGCTACCGATCGGCATCACCGACACTAAAACAGCGATCAGAGAAACGATTGCTTAGTGATGGCGGTGCTAGGGGGTGAAAGGGTTATCTGGGGGGTGATCAGGGGGTTAAACCTTTATTAGGGGGGGTTAGGGGGCTACACTGGACCTAAAACTAACTGTAGTGACACTTTTACAGTCACAAATGTCACTGATTGCAGTGATCAGTAAATAAATGGTCACTGCAATCAGTGAAACTGTGACTGGGGGCTGGGGGGTGATCTGGGGGGTGATCTGGGGGTGTCTGGGGGGGGCCTGGGGGGGCGATTTATGTGCCTATGTGTCCTGGTGTCAGTGTAGTGTTAGTGCACTAACCTGACATCTTCTCTCGTACGACGCTCGGTATATGTGAGCGCCGCATGAGAGATGACATCACTTCCTCCTGCCTGTGTAAACATTACACAGGCACAGGAAGCTTTTCATTCGCCGGGAGCGATCGCGAGGGGGTGGCCAGAATCTAATGGCGGCCCCCTCATCACGGATCGCTCCCGAAGCAATCACGGCCGCTCACTGTACCGAAGGGGGGCCCGATCGAACCCCCCACCCATACGAAGGCAGGCACGTACAGGTACGTGAGTTTGCCTGTCCGTGCCATTCTGCCGACGTATATATACAGTGGGCGGTCGTTAAGTGGTTAAAATTAAAATTCTGTTATATATCTCATAGTTTGTAGACGATAAAACTTTTGTGCAAACCAATCAATGTACACTTATTGGGATTTTTTATCAAAAATATGTAGTAAAATACCTATTGGCCAAAACTTATGAAGAGATTTGATTTTAGATTTTTTTTTTTGGATATGTTTTATAGCAGAAAGTAAAAATATTGTTTTTTTTTTTTAAACAGTCAGTCTTTTTTTGTTTATAGTGCAAAATATAAAAAATGCAGTGGTGATCAAATACAACCAAAAGAAAGCTCTATTTGCAGGGAACAAACTGACATACATTTTATTTTGGTACAGCGTTGCATGACCGAGCAATTGTCGGGTAAATTAATGCAGTATGTGTGCATTAGAATGATGTGCTTTTAAGTAATACAACATTAAGGTGTCAGTTATATCTTTAACTAATATGAGTCCTGTATTGATCAGTGCTTGTTTCTTATCTCTCAATTTATCTCTCTCTCTCTCCCCCATAATCCTTTTGATGTAATTGCAGGTAGTTCAGTTTTAAAACACACTTGTTACAGATTTGGATATGGCTTATCTTCTGTGTAAAACATTAAAGCTGGATCAAAAGTTATTTTCATTTAAAATACACTAGATTACCAAAAGTATTGGGACGCCTGCCCTTACACGCACATGAACTTTAATGGCATCCCAGTTTTAGTCCGTAGGGTTCAATATTGAGTTGGCCCACCCTTTGCAGCTATAACAGCTTCAACTCTTCTGGAAAGGCCTGGGCACAAGGTTTAGGAGTGTCTCTATGGGAATGTTTGATCATTCTTCCAGAAGTGCATTTAAGAGATCAGGCACAGATGTGGATGAGAATGCCTGACTCACAGTCTCTGCTCTAATACATCCCAAAGGTGTTCTATTGGGTTGAGGTCAGGACTCTGTGCAGCCCAGTCAAGTTCCCCCACCCCAAACTCGCTCACCCATGCCTTTAGGGACCTTGTTTTGTGTACTTTTCCAAATCATTTGGTGGAGGGGGGATTATAGTGTGGGGTTGTTTTTCAGGGGTTAGGCTTGGCTCCTTAGCTCCAGTGAAGGGAACTCTTAAGGCATCAGCATACCAAGACATTTTGGACAATTTCATGCTCCCAACTTTGTGGGAACAGTTTGGGGATGGCCCCTTTCTGTTCCAACATGACTGCGCACCAATGTACAAAGCAAGGTCCATAAAGACATGGATGAGCGAGTTTGGGGTGGAGGAACTTGATTGGCCTGCACAGAGTCATGACCTCAACCCGATAGAACACCTTTGGGATAAATTATAGCAGAGACTGCGAGCCAGGCCTTCTCTCCAACATCAGTGTCTGACCTCACAAATGTGTTTCTGGAAGAATGGTCAAACATTCCCATAGACACACTCCTAAACCTTGTGGAAAGCCTTCCCAGAAGAGTTAAAGCTGTTATAGCTGCAAAGGGTGGGCCAACTCAATATTGAACCCTACAGACTAAGACTGGGATGCCATTAAAGTTCATGTGTGTGTATAGTCAGGCATCCCAATACTTTTGGTAATATAGTGTATATCACATTCACTAATAAGGCTTTTTTCCAGCTTTGATAGCTTCACGTAGATTAGGATTTGGCTTCTATGAGAAATCCTTGTCACATTTTTCACATGGCTTCTCTCCTGTGTGAATTTTCTAGTGTTGAGTAAGATGTTCCCTTTGTATAAAGAATCTGTCACATTTTGAAGATCTAAATGGCCTTTTCTCCCATGTGAATCCTCTTGTATATAGTAACATTAGAACTATGTAAGAAGCACTTTCTACAATCTGATCATTTAAATGATTTCTCTCATGTGTGAATCCTTTTATGTTTATTAAAGTGGTTGTAAACCCACTTTTTCAACTTGCACCTACAGGTAAGCCTAGATTAAGGCTTAAGAAAAAAAATATATATATGTAGTCGCGCTAACTTATGAGTTTGAACATAAGCCCATCACTGGGTAACTGAAAAAATCCAAATATCAACAGTGATAACATATAAAAAGCTAAGTAAAAAGTAATATATATTCTATGTGAACAGATGATAAACAGAAAATTAACTGTGAATAAAAAAAAAATTAAAAAAAATTTGGGTTAGTGTCCAAAAATACTGTAGAGCGGAAAAACCCCTCAAAGTTCATAATCAAAAATCCATAATGCAAAAAACCATGATGAAAAAAACACCCATGAGGCGATATCCAAAATTAATAAAGAAATGAAGAAGGAAAGGATTCCGATCTTCTTAGACTTAAATTCGTGACTTTCACCACCACCAATAGAAGTTACTGCTTACCGAACAGCGATGGTCCCCTATGACGGAGGACCTCAAACAGCCTTAAGTAATACTCAGTTAAGCCTCCAGAGTGTAGCCAGTGATAAACCTCAGTTGTTTTAATAGCCCGACAGCTCATATAGCATCATACAGGTATTCAACGTGGACCATGAAAAAAAAAAAGGGGGGGACACTAGATAGTGTAAAATCTTTGGTGAAAATTTATTAAAATAATGAAAACATACTCACAAGAGCAGTTAAAAAGACAGCTTAAAAGTATCACAGCGCCGACCGGTCAATTGGCGCTGGCACACACACGTCCGTGGAAGTCGAGCAATGGAGGGTGACGTCAGCACAAAGCTCGTATCCTGCCCTACGCGTTTCGTGAAAAATCACGTCGTCTCGGGGCACCTGTAGGTGCAAGAAATATCTCCTAAACCTACACGGTTTAGGAGATATTTACTAAAATGACAGGCGCCGCTGTCTACAGCATGGGGTTAATCCCATTCACAAACTCGGCTACTTCCCAGCAATCGCTGGGCATAGCCGAGTGGGACGCCTCCCGCGCACATGCGCAGAGTGACGTCTCCGCCGCTCCGGCCAATCACAGCGCCGGAGCGGCGCTGTGATTGGCTGGTGCGGCGATACCCGGAAGTAACATGATGTCTGCGGCTGGTCTGAGGGACGCGGACCACTTCGGGGGCCCCGATCTAAGGTAAGTGGTACATAATGAGCTATTATGCTAGTCATAATAGCTCATTATGCCTTTCTCTTACAGGTTGGCCAAAAAAAAAAAAAGTGGGTTTACAACCACTTTAACAATAGAACCTCGTGAGAAGCACTTGCCACATTCTAAACATTTAAATTATTTCTCTCCTGTGTGACTCCTTTTATGAATATTAAGATGAGAATTTTGTGAAAAGCACTTGCCACATTCTGAACATTTAAATGTTTTTTCTCCTGTGTGATTTCTCTGGTGTGCAACAAACCTTTGCTTATAAGAGAAGCACATTTCACATTCTGAACATTGAAATGGTTTTTCTCCTGTGTGAATTCTCTGATGTATGATAAGACGAGAACCTTGTGAGAATCACTTGTCACATTCTGAACATTTAAAAGGTTTCTCTCCTGTGTGAATCCTCTGGTGTTGAGTAAGAGCAGAACGATCTGAGAAGCACTTGCCACATTCCAAACATTTAAACGGTTTCTCTCCTGTGTGAATCTTCTGGTGTTGAGTAAGAGCAGAACAATCTGAGAAGCACTTGCCACATTCCAAACATTTAAACGGTTTCTCTCCTGTGTGAATCCTCTGGTGTTGAGTAAGAGCAGAACGATCTGAGAAGCACTTGCCACATTCCAAACATTTAAACGGTTTCTCTCCTGTGTGAATCCTCTGGTGTTGAGTAAGTATAGAACGATTTGAGAAGCACTTGCCACATTCTGAACATTTAAATGGTTTCTCTCCTGTGTGAATCTTCTGGTGTCGAGTAAATGTACCATTTTGTGAGAAGCACTTGCCACATTCTGAACATTTAAATGGTTTCTCTCCTGTGTGAATCTTCTGGTGTTGAGTAAGATAAGAACTTTGTGAGAAGCACTTGTCACATTCTGAACATTTAAAAGGTTTCTCTCCTGTGTGAATCCTCTGGTGTTGAGTAAGAGCAGAACGATCTGAGAAGCACTTGCCACATTCCAAACATTTAAACGGTTTCTCTCCTGTGTGAATCCTCTGGTGTTGAGTAAGTATAGAACGATCTGAGAAGCACTTGCCACATTCTGAACATTTAAATGGTTTCTCTCCTGTGTGAATCTTCTGGTGTCGAGTAAATGTACCATTTTGTGAGAAGCACTTGCCACATTCTGAACATTTAAACGGTTTCTCTCCTGTGTGAATCCTCAGATGAACATTGAGTTTGGACTTCGAAGTAAATATCTTCTGGCACTCAGAGCACGGATACAAATTTTCTCCTCTTTGACTCATCTTGTGTTAATGTCAATCAATTTAGCTGTTATTTTCTTTTTTCAACAATAGACGTTCGATTTACAGCTGAGCTTAGAAATTTCTCTATATGAAAAATAAAAAGAGATGTTTACACAGATGTTATTATTACCAACAGACTGATAAGTATAGCTATACAACTTTACTGATTTTTAGAATTATAATTAAAAGTGAACACTATAGTGCAAAATCTATTTCAGATCCTTCAACACAAAAAAATTATGTGTTGATCATCCCAAAATATATACCAAACCCTCATATACACATGCATCCAGGATGAACAGGACAGGGGGGTACAAGTTTGCACCCCCTTCTGAACCTTCTTCCCTCAAGTGGTCTGAAAAAATTCTGCAGAATTTTTACAAATGTCTTTAGTGAGATTAAGATTCAATATCTCTCAAATCCAGAACATTTTGGCCTTTTAGGCCTACGAGACTCATCTTGTGTTAATGACAATTGGTTTAGCTGTGATTTATCTAACAATAGGTGTTCGGTTTACAACAGAGCTTAGTAATTTACCTATATGAAAAAAAAATGATGTTTAAACCGACTTTAATATTACCAATAGACTGAGAAGTATAGAAATACAACTTCACTGATTTTTAGATTAATAATTAAAAGGTTACACTATAGTTTATCATTATGGTAAACATAGTGGATTGTTTTTTATAGTAATGGCTAGACATGGTGAGTACTTCTGATCCAATTATCATTAAATTATAAAAATTTATTTCTTATTTAAAGTATAACTAAAAGAAAAACTTTTTTGAGTTTAGAACATTGTGGATTAGAACACTGTTTTTTCTACAGTCTATGCACCTGTTAGGAAAATTCACGCTCTCTATTTGTCCTATTTACCATTATCATTGAAAGTAAAAGTAAAATAAACCCCAAATTTTGGGTTGTCCCCAAAAAAGTAATTATGGAGACTTTTCCCAATGGAGACACTAGTTCTAGTGACTTCTCTTAATTAGCAGGGAATTCCTCTCACTTCCTGTTTTGGCTATGGTTTTATGGAACAGGAAATGAGGGTAAATTCTCCCGATGGGACATAGATGACAAAAAAAACTGACAGGGGTTATAATCCTCCTTTACTCTATCCAAAATGGAAAAAAGTTATGCCTATTGTTCTACCTTAATGCACCGGGTCAATCAGTTTTCAGTTACCTTGATATTTTACAGTGCTACAGCAAGAAAAACTGAGGGACTGATCTGAAAACATCCAGTTATGTCTAAAGCTGAGTATACACTGTTAGTTTTTTTTTTCACCTTGTGGGGTTAAATGAAAAAAGAATGAATGGATTCACCCTTTCACATAAGCGAGGTGAATGGAAAAATCCAATTCACTGCAACATTGTATTCTGACAGTGGACCTCTGCACTATGAGAATACACTGATCAGCACCTGCAGCTGATTGCCACTGATCACTAAAAGTTTTACAGCTTGGCCGTTCAACAAAAGTCGATCTGCCAATTGACTTTTGTTGAACAGGAAGGGCTACACACACATCAAGATTCAATCACTGCCCCTGAACTGTCTATATTTTGATCTGTGTGCACCCACCTTTACTATGGCCTGCTGAGGAAATGGAAGTTAGAGAAGCTGCTTTAAACCCACTCACTGACTAATTTGTAGATTAAGTTAGGTTTGAACTGAATTATTTAGGCTGATTTGCTAAAGTAGTTAGAGAATTTTTACTTAAAGCGGAGTTCCACCCAAAATTGGAACTTCCTCTTAATCCACTCCTCGCCCCCTTACATGCCACATTTGGCATGTCATTTTTTTGGGGGGGGAGTGGGGGCTTCAGTAGGAGTGGGACTTCCTGTCCCACTTCCTCCTTCCGCCCAGGGACCGCTTAGGCGACACATCATATCGCTTATGGTGGGCCCCTCCCTGTAGGCGATCACCTGGGACATGTGACAGGTCCCAGGCGATCGCCTGTCCACTCAGATTGCGCAGCACCGCTTGCGCATGTGCAGTGAGTGCCTGGCCGTGAAGCCGAAAGCTGTCACGACAAGGTGCACACAGTAGGAATGGAGGCACCGGCGGAGAAGGGGGGAGAGGACCGAAGCTCCGTTCGGCCGCGTCGCTGGACAGTGGTGCAGGTAAGTGTCTGTTTATTAAAAGCCAGCAGCTACACTTTTTGTAGCTGCTGACTTTTAATAAACATAAAAAAAGCAAATGCATGCCCATTCTGAATATCCAGTGGCAATAAAATAAGTAAACATGAATTTGCTTTTCAAATGATTGGATAATTGAAGTGAATATTCATGCAATTTATAGAGTAAAGATTTTCTGCTCCTTTAGCAAATAATCCTAAGGCCGGCCATACAAGGTTCAAATCACTGCTGCTATAGCCACTAGCGATATTCACTGTCTCGGCGGGGACGGCTTCCCCCGCTGGGAGCAGAAAATTGCTTGGCAGTAGGGATTCCCTTGTCAGCACAGTTTGTATTGCTTGGGGGATCATGCAAATTTCTTTCCTGCAACTTGTGGTTGCAAGAAAAAAAAATTCACTGTGTACAGCAGGCCTAAATGTATTTTCACACACAATTTGTAATCACAGAGGTGTCCGTTTATGAAGCAGTGAAATATATTCACTGCTTCATTCGCCGGCATTCACAGTGGAGATCTTTCTCCTCTGGGTTCCAGTTTATACAGCAGAGTAGATCGCTTCACCCTTGGAGGAGTGAAGCGATCTACCAATGCTTCCAACACTCGAGAACGCCAACTGATACTGGAATCTCGTGAGACTCTATGAGATTACAGCACCAGAATTTCACAGAAACACTGAGATGTCAGTTTATTAAGCAGTGATAAATAATCACTGCTCAATACACTGACAGACGGCGTGGCTAATAATGAGTCCCCCTTCATAATATATATATATGTATACACACACACACATTATATATATATACATGTATATACACACACATTATATATATATATATATATATATATATATATACATATATATATATATATATATATATAGCACACAGATCTTCTTGCCCCCGCTTATCTTCACCTGCGGGGGATAAGACACACCATGCCACAAGCCCGTGTCCTCTGTGTTAGAGGTCAGGCGATGTTTACTATTTTGGGTCCTGCAGTGAGTTACCTCTTTCCACTGGTTCTCGTCTCCCAGAGTGTGGGGACAAGTCTCTATTTCTCACCAGGAAGGCCAATGTTCACACCACTTTAACTCCAAACAAAGAGTTTATTTTATATGAAATGTTCAGCAGACAGGAAGAGTTGATGAGAGAAAGGATAGTGAGGTTTGGGAAATAGGTCCAGGCATAAACAGGTATAAACGTCGCCACTTGATCCAGAGTGGGTTTAGCTCATCCGGATAGTCCCCTGTAAGAGCGGTCCTAGAAGCCGGATTGACGCTAGAATCAATCACTTAAGTCTCCTTGGGATACGATCAAGAACAGCTCCAAGTCCTGAACTTCCCAGCTCTTGTAACAAAAGGACCCAGGTGCAAACTGAAGCACGTTACAAGGCCTGTGACAGAGTTATGGAATCCCTCTGTAGGTGACCAGGCCTCACTCCCGAGGCGGTGGCTTCCTTCACTGGTACCCCTGGCTCCCTCTCCAGAACAGGTCACCCTTGAGTGCCCTGGAATTCCTCTTTTAGGGGTAGGCCCTAGCTAAAGGTGCTAGGCCTACTGGTAAAGTTGCAGCCCCAGGCTAAAGGTGCCTGAGACTGATACACACACGCACCCATGGCCTGGAGGGCTGGGTGGCGCGAACAGCTTCCCAAAATATGGCGTCTGCCCCTTATGTATCCTCTCCCAGCATGCACATCAGGTTTACTATGCCCACTGCACTACTGCTGAGAGAGGACACCCTAAGGCGTAATAATGCTACCCACGGTTTAACTCTGACCTGACATGGCAGTGCCACCTACAGGCCACAGGGAACTATATACCAGGTCGCAGAAGCAAGTACTAAACAATCAAAGTGGTCTGAGCCTGGCTATCAGCTCAGACCAACCCACTAAATTTAGGCACATAGCACCCCCTGAAAGTAAAGGGGCACTACATATACATATACAATTAAAAATTGTTAATTCATTGTTAAAAATCCTTCTCCTTCCTCCTCAGTTCCCCCGAGATTCTCTGTTCACTTCCCGATTCTCCACCTCTGAGATGGTGAATCGGGGAGTGTGAATTCTGACTCAGATCGCCAGTGAAGTGCTCAGATTACAGCTTCATAAACTGTCCCTTTCTGTGTCAGTCAATGAGAATTCTCACTGTGCGGAGATAATCGGCAGGAGAACATGTTCAAACAATTCTCCCCTGATTATCTCTGTTTCATAAACTGTTTATGGACTGTGATCAGCGGTGATCCTCGGGATCACTGCTTATCACTGATTCATAAACGGACACCAGAGAGTTAGTCAGAGTAGATCTTAGAAAAACATACAGCTGATAAAATAAGTATTGAGCATGTCACCATTTTTCTAGGTAAACATGTTTCTAAGAGCCGGTTCACACAGGGGCAACACGACTCTTTGGAGGCGACCTGGAAGCGACCTGGAATCAACCTGATCCTGCACCACAGCGCAACATGGAGTGACTTACAAGTCTCCTCCAGGACAGGAGGCATTCCAGTGGCCAATCAACCTTGAATTAGCTCTGTGGGAGGGAGGGGGAGGGAGGGGTTTGCCCTAAAAACAATTTTCACTTCCTTAAAAGTCCCTGCAGTAAAGACAGTGATCCGAATTCTGAGGCGATTTCCATTGAAATCAATGGGTACAAGTTGCCTACAAGTCGCCTAGAAGTCGTACAGGAACCTTTTTTGAAGTCAGAGCGACTGCCGTCGTGTACATTAAGATGGCTCCATTCACTTCCATTTGTTTTAAAAACAGCGCAACTTGGGGCGACTTGAAGTCGCCTCCCGAGTCGCCCCTGTGTGAACCGGCTCTAAAGTTGCTATTGATATGAAATGTTCACCAAAGGTCTATAACAACACAAGCAATCCATGCATACAAAGAAACCAAAACAAATACATTCAGAAATTAAGTTATGTGTAATAAAATGGAATGACACAGGGAAAACGTATTGAACACAAAAAGAAAGAAAAGTGGAAAAAAGGCATGGAAAGCCAAGACACCAGCTGAAATCTGTCAATAATTTAAAAAAAAAAAACTGCCCCTTTTCAGTGCAAATTAATATCAGCTGGTTCAGTCTCAGCTGATGGCCTATAAAAAGGTGTCTCATTACCAAGGTATTACACAAGAAAAATCGCATGATGGATATAAACGAAGAGCTCTCTCAAAACCATTGCAACCTTATTGTTGCAAAACATATTGATGGCATTGGTTACAGAAGGATTTTTAAACTTCTGAATGCTCCAGCGAGCCCTGTTAGGGCCATAATCCAGGAGAAGAAAGAAGATAATTTCACCATACACCAGCCAAGACCAGGTGCTCCTTGCAAGATTTCTGACAGAGGAGTGAAAAGAATTATCAGAAGAGTTGTCCAAGTACCAAGGGCCACTTGTGGAGAGCTTCAGAAAGACCTGAAATTAGCAGGTACGATTGTTTAAAAAAAAACAATAAGTAATGCATTCAACCACCATGGTCTGTATGCACACTCACCAAGCAAGATTCCATTGCTGAAGAAAAAGCATGATGAAGCTCATTTAAAGTTTGCTGCACAACATTTATACAAGCCTGTGAAATACTGAGAGAATATAGTCTGGTCAGATGAGACCAAAATGGAACTCTTTGGATGCCATAATACACACCATGTTTGGAGGTCAAATGGCACTGCACATCACCCCAAAAACACCCCCATACCAACAGTGACGTTTGAAGGTGGGAACATCATGGTGTGGGGCTGTTTTTCAGCATACGGTAGGGGCAAATGTCATATTATTGAAGGAAGGATGAATGGAAAAATGTACCAATACATTCTTTATAAAAATCTGCTGCCATCTACCAGGATGATGAAGATGAAATGAGGGTGGACATTTTAGCAAGACAATGATGCCAAACACAAAGCCAAGGAAACTCTCAATTGGTTTCAAAGAAAGAAAATAAAGCTTCCAGAATGGCCCAGTCAGTCACCTGACTTGAATCCAATATAATATCTATGGAAAGAACTAAAGATCAGAGTTCACGTAACCTTCAAGATTTGAAGACTGTTTGTGTGGAAGAATGGGTCAAAATTACACCTGAGCAATGCATGTGACTAGTTTCTCCATACAGGAGGCATCTTGAAGCTCTCATTAAATAAATTTCAGTTAGTGTGTTCAATACTTTTTCCCTGTGTTATTCCATTTTATTACACATAACTTAACATACTATTACTACATTAACTACTGTTACTACATAACATACTATTTCTGAACTTATTGTT
The DNA here is from genome assembly GCA_029206835.1 of Rana muscosa. NCBI lineage: Eukaryota > Metazoa > Chordata > Amphibia > Anura > Ranidae > Rana > Rana muscosa. The sequence goes on along the minus strand of CM055118.1, from coordinate 358,143,581 downwards.
TTGGTTTCTTTGTATTTATAGATTACATGATTTGTTCCCGACATGTGGTAAAAATGTCATGTCAATAGCACCTTTAGAAATATATTTACCTAGAAAAATGGTGATGCGTTCTATACTTTTTACATGCTGTATATATCTAATGACAATACGTAAAATGCTCTTAATAAAAAAAACATAACTTTGTCTATAATTTCTGTTTCACTTTCATTGAGACTAAAGTGTATCTAAACCCCATATTGTATATGTTGCTGCTAACAAGTCTTTCAAATAATTGTTGAAATCATTTTTTCCAGGCTTTGTTTTTTCCTTTTTTCCTTTGTAATTCTGCCACTTGCAAACTTGGTATGCAAGGGTAAAAAACCTCTACTCACTGTGTCATATCTACAAAAGAGCAGTGTTGTCCCCATATATTGTATATTTTTTATTTGGAATATTGCACACATTCTCCTCTGCTCATATCCATAATATATGCATTTTATGAGCAATGGAAAGCACAAATTAAAAAGGAAAACAAAACACATACTTTGCTGGACAGAATATATTATAATAATCCAAACAAAATGAAAAAGAAAACCAGTGACACCTATTCACCAGGTCAGTAAATGAAAATATAACTCCTCAGCAGGGCCACAGAGAGCAAAAAGGTCAGAGACTTTCACCCTACCTCCCCTATTAAAAAAACTACATTCTCCAGAGATACATTTTGAACATTAAATATCAAAACAATAAGCAAACTCAAATGGTGAACAAAGTTAGCGCAAACAATTAGTGCAAAGTTTTCTTGGAAAAAAAAAAAAGTCTGTAACACATTTAAGCTGAAATACATTTGTCAAAGTAAACAAAACATGTGAACAAGTAAATGAATTGCACCATCAAACAATGTATAGATACCTGGAATAGTGTAGTATAGTTATTAAGATATCTCAGCAGCTCCCTCTTCTCCTGACCAGTCTGTAATACTGGTAACTCACTGAGATCTACCTCCTAAATACAGTTTACCACCACTCACCAACAGGAAGTGATATTAGGTTGCTAATAGGTCTAATTTACCTAACAAAAAGCTACGCTTCCTACTTCTTATTGAACAGTGCAACTATCCTTTGTTTTCATTGATAATCCCAGTCATTAGCATTTTAATACTGGGAGGGGATATACAGTATCAGGAAGGATCTTTAAACCTAAGAGTATGATAATTGGCTCAACATACCAACAAATAAAACAATGATTTTATTATTAATAGAATTGCCTAGAACTGATACTCTGAGGTCTTTTCCAAAGATAGCTCATTGTTCTATCTGAATACTGTTACATGCAATTTGTATGGCTTCTTAAATAACCATTCACATGTAGAACCCATCCTGTACCCAATTTATTTTCCCTATGAAAATGTGGAGAAAGAATAGATTTCTTATGGTAACATATGGAGAAAAATCTTTGTTAAACACACAGAGCTTACTATTGCAAACCTTATGAAGATTCACTTCCATGTCTATTTTGCTGACCCTCTGGCTTAAAGCGGAGTTCCACCTAAAAAAATAAATATTAAAAGTCAGCAGCTACAAATACTGCAGCTGCTGACTTTTATTAATCAGACACTTACCTGTCCCAGGGTCCAGCGATGCAGGGGGAACGAAGCCCCGCTTGTCTCCCCCTCCTCTCTGCGGTGCCGGCATTGTTACTGTGGGTGCCCGGCTGTGGCTTCCCAGCCAGGCACGCACTGCGCATGCGCGAGCCGCGCTGCGCTCCGTGACTGGAAGAGCAATCACCTGGGACATGTGACGTGTCCCAGATGATTGCGGAGAGAGAGGGGGAGAGGTGAGCTTACTTCTGCCACCGCGGCGGCCCGGGAGGAAGTGGGAGCTGGAACCCTCTAAAAAAGTTGGTTTCCGCCCCCCCCCAAAATAATTACATGCCAAATGTGGCATGTCAGGGGCTCACCTTTCTTTAAACTGGAAGTTCCATTTTTGGGTGGAACTCCACTTTAAGTCACTTACCTAGAATATATAACCTATCATAAAAGTCAGAATTCCTAATCTGTATACATTTTCTAGGTTAGTGGAATGCAGAATTGAAGCCAGAGGGTCACAATGAAAATCAGATTACAGGTATTTGCAGCAGTGAAGATTCAGTAATGGCAACCTTCATGTTTCTCACAAAATAGAATTCCTCTAGGAAATTATGTCCATAATAAATACTGACTGTTACCACACAGGAAAGAAAATCTTTGTGAGATGGGCCAATACATACAAATACTAAATATCTCAATTAGAGCAGACCCACCAGTCACAAACTACATGTATATTACTATCTTAATACATTCTATAAACATCTTCAAGCAAAAAAACATAATGGATGCTCTTGATACAACACTAAGATGCAATTTCTGATAAAACTTATGAAAATATTATATTCATTAGTAGCATGGCTGTCTGTGTTCAGATTACAGTAAAGTACAATATTTGATTCAAGAATGGTTGAAACAACAACTGTGATATTGATGGGAAAATTTCCCAGGATATTCCCTAATGTCCTGGGCCTCTACAGCAGCAAATTTAAAGCTTGATGGCTTGGCCTTAGGTAAAACGGCACATGCAGAGTTCCAACAATTAAAGAAATTAATAGGTATATAAAATTATAACTACACAAATAAATAGATACATAAAACTATTGACTCATTTTACAATTTTAACTTTTTTTAAATTGTCATCAACTTCAAGAACCTTCTGCCTCTGATCTGAGTTATGTCTCTTTGTTTGAGAAGACCCCCTCTGAGGGACTCCTGCCTCCATACCAGGTCCATGCTACGAGACCAAAATGGCCGATTACATTTCACCATGTGAAAATGCATTAAAATGTATCACTATAGGAAGGTTTTTCTAATCACATTACCTTTCCTGGTGGAAACAGAAATGCCTCTGCTATCCATTGCAGCTCCACTACTCATTGTGGACAAGTCAGCAGCAACAGTAGCACCATCACCAGCAGGAGACATCAACAGAGACATTGCTCTAATCATGTGCTAATAAAAAAAATTAAACACGATTTTGCTTTTCACATGATGGGACTATTTGAAGTGAATATTTATGCAATTTATAGAGAAAATTTATAGAGTAAAGATTCTCAGCTCTTTTAGCAAATAAGTCTGAATGTCTTTTCACACTTTTGTTGTAATCATGGAGTTAGTCAGAGTAGATCTTAGAAAAACATATATATCTAATGACAATAAATAAAATGCAATATAATATGAATAATAAAACTTAACCTTGTCTCTAATTTCAGTTTTACTTTCATTCAGGTTGAAGTGTATCTAAACCCCAAATTGTGTATTTTGCTGCTAACAAGTCTTTGATGTCATTCTTGCTTTCATTTTTCCTTTTCTATTTGGGGATTCTGCAACTTACAAACTTTCTTTGCAAGGGTGAAAAAGACCATTCCCTTTATCATACCTATGGTATGAGAAATGTTGTCTCCCAGATTGTGTGCTTTTAATTTGGAATACTGGACACCTCTCCATAATGTATGCAATATAAGAGCAATGGAAATCAAAAATGAAATAAAAACAATGATTTTGCTGGACAGAATATATAATAATATTTAAAACAAAATAGAAAAAGAAAACTAGTGACACCTATTCGCAAGGTCAATAAATGAAAATACAACTCCTCAGCAGGACCACAGAGAGCAATAAGAATTCACAGAGACTTTCGCCCTTCAACCTTTTTAAAAAATGAAATTCTCCAGAGAATTTAAACAAAAAACTCAGTTGCACCATCATACTATGTAGGGATGAGCCGAACACCTCCCGGTTCGGTTCCCACCAGAACCTGCGAACAGACCTAAAGTTCGCGCAAACTTTGGAACCCTATTAAATACAATGGACTCGAACATTCAAAATCAAAAGTGCTAATTATCAAGGCTAATATGCATGTTATTGTCCTAAAAAGGGTTTGGGGACCCGGGTCCTGCACGAGGGGACAAGAATCAATGCAAAAAATAGTTTTAAAAACTACAGTTTTTTCAGGAGCAGTGATTTTAATAATGCTAAAAGTGAAACAATAAAAGTGAAATATTCCTTTAAATTTTGTACCGGGGGGGGGGGGGGTGTATAGTGTAAAAAAACACAATAAACATTGGAGCAAAGAAGTGCTCCAATAGAGGGTCAATGAAGTGAATTAGCTACACCTGTTGGATCATTTCAAAAAGAGAGACTTTATTGGTGAAATTAACACAAAGTGAAAGAATTCAAAACAGCTCCTGAATCAAATTAAATGCAGTAAAAAGTACAACGTTGTAGTTAAAAAACAGGTATAAAGGACATGCCGCTGTGACAACCTTGAAAATTATTGCTAATGTAACCTGGAATTTACAGTATATTACTGGTGTAATCTGGAAAGTGCATCCCCCTTAATGATGCGGGAAATATGGAAGTTCATACATGATTGAGTCCAACAAAACAATGGGATCAAAGGATTCAAATAATAATAGAAAAAACGCTAATGATGGCAACAACTTCAATTATATGAAGAAGCACAGGGATCTGTGTACAATGGATCACAAAGGCAGTCCAGCAATTTCAAAATTGTGACCCAGTACAGGTGGGTTTAGAATAGCGTTGCAAGGGGCGCATGCGCGGAGTCTAGCGGTGCGGTAATGCAGAGCTAGAGCTCCGTACCGTTCGTGGGGAGAGCCGGTATCCAGCGTTAACCCGCAAGTATATTGACATACCCGAGGGGTAGAACAAGTACCAGGGACCTTGTAGTCTATTTTGTGGGCAGAATTATGGCTCAGAGAGGGAGTGGTGCCAAGTTAAAAAATCCTGTCATGAAAGCTCCTAAGGGGAGAACCGGGACTAAAGGGGCACAATCCTCTGCCTCATTCACAGCTTCTATGCGCTCACACAAGTTAAACCTGTCACAGCCTATATCCTCAGCTGACTCTGACAATGATTTATTTACCATACAAGACTCTCCTCAGACCCCACAAATAACTCCAGCCATATTTAAACAATTTGAAAATATGCTCCATAAAGCACTAAAGCAGACATCTGACCAAATTACCTCAAACCTCACAAGAGAGATAAGGGAAATTGGTAAGCGTACAGCTGCCTTAGAGATAAAAACTGAGGACTTAGAAAATATTTCTCTGGAACATTCAATGGAACTTGAAAATCTCAAAGAGGAAAATATCTTGCTTCACAACAAGCTAGAAGACCATGAGAATAGGGACAGGAGGTCCAATTTGCGAATCAGGGGTATCCCTGAGGCAATTCTTGACCTGCAATCTACAATTACTGCACTGTTCCAGGAATTGCAACCAGCCATTCCCATTGAAAGAATGGAATTTGACAGAATTCATCGAGCACTTGCTGCTAAAAAACCTGACGGTCCTCCACGGGACATCATAGTGAAACTACACTACTACCGCACAAAAGAACTGCTTCTGTCATCAGCCAGAGATAAAAAACAGTTACATTTTCAAGGACATGAATACCAACAGTTTGCTGATTTGTCCCAAACTACAATTTCTAAGAGAAGAGCATTAAAACCCCTTCTTCAGGAACTCCAAAGCCATGATATCCCATATCATTGGGGATTCCCATTCTCTTTACGATTCGCCTATAAAGGGAAAAGATACACTTGCAGAACCTATAAGGAACTTCAACAAACACTCATAGATCTACATTTAATGGATCCAGACCCAAGAAATACCTCTCTGCAGAGTAGAGCAATGCCCCTTTCAACCAAGGGGCATCACTCCAAACCCAATTTGGAAAATGGAAATCATCCATCCCACAAGAGAAGTCGTTATACATCTCCTCCTCAGGAAAGAGAAGACTCAATGGACTGACAGAAATCTCAAAGAAATCAACCTGTTCGCTTTTACCCTGCTATGGACCTTTTGAAGACATATTGTGCAACACATAGCACTTATTAACAAACTAATGCACAATAATAAGTGTTGCCCCAGATGCAGTCCCATTTCACTTATAATGATTGCTCATAGTTTTCCAGTTAAGCTTAAATTCTAAAAATGCTATCCAGCATACGGTTGAAGTTTTTTCTATTTTTTTTTTCTTTTTTGATCTAGTTTTTTTTTTTTTTTTTTTAGTATAACTTAGGGTAAGCAAAAGTCCTGCTATCCCAGATTTTCTGGTTCTCGAAGAAGATCATTATATAGTTTCTCCTGACGTTCATTAGACTATTGAAGAACATGGGTCATACTTATTTTACGAGTCCCCCCTCTTTGTAAGTCAAATGATTGATCTTATATTACTGAATGGGAACTAATATAACAATAGTATTATTTACCTTTGGGGATTTTTTTTATTATTTCCCCTAGCCGACAGTTTAGTTATTACTCCTAGTGTGTAAAGGAGGACCCCCAATTCCTGCTCTATCCTCACCCTTTATTACCACCCCTCTAGTTTAGGTAGCTTCCTCACCAGGAGATCCTGGGGCAATCAGCAGATTTTCTTTAATTTTTGTCACCCCTATAGTCCCTCCCCTGGAGTATTTACCTATAATATTAACAGTTTTCATATGAATTATTAGGTTAACGAATTATTCTTTATTGTATTATTCTTTTTAGATGGCTCTCCCCCCCCTTTGAACGGGAGATCCGTGCGCCCTACTTTACCCCCCTCATTCGACCACATAAAACATGTGGAAGTCTGACAGAGGCGCTATTTCCCCAGTGGGGGATTTTTTGCCCCCACTTGTGGAAAACACTTAAATGTGTCTTTATGTTAGTATATGTATTATTTTGTCTAATCAGTCAAATTTTATTCCATTCTATCACTCTAGTATTCATCTCCTATCTGCTTTCCTTCCCCCTCTTCGAGTCCACTCGGATCGCATTGAGTAACACAAATAACTTGGCAACAGGTAAGTCCTCCTTACCCACTCTACTACCATGGCACCATTAAACATTTTGTCCCTGAATGTTCAGGGACTGAACATTCCCCAAAAACGAACCAAGGCCTTCCGCGTATTTCATGCCAAAAAGGCACACATAGTTTGTCTACAAGAAACTCACTTCACAAAAACCACCACACCCAAATTTATATCCCATTTCTATCCGCAAACCTACACGGCCTCGGCTGCCTCCAACCAACGGGGTACTCTCATAGCTTTCCATCGTTTTACCCCATTTACACTCCAATCTCAAATAAAAGATCCTGAAGGATGATACTTAATTCTTACGGGCCACATAGTAGATACCGCAATAACTGTAGTTTCTTACTATGCACCAAATAAACAACCTAATCCATTTATGTCACATTTATTACAAGTAGTGAATGATCATAAAATGGGAACAGTTATGCTATGTGGTGACTCCAACCAGTTCCTCCTCCCATTTCTGGATAAATCCCCGTACACACCATCACAAACAAATGTCAAGAAGTCCTTCTTACAAATTCTATCCAAACATAATTTAGTAGATTCATGGAGAGAAGCCAACCCCACTACACGGAAATACACATACTATTCCCATCCCCACAAAACATTTTCAAGGATTGATCATATTTTTCTAACTATAGGCATGCTCCCTGAAATCATTGCTGCAGACATAGTCCCCATTCCATGGTCCGACCATAATGCTGTACTCACCTCTATTAAATCATTATTACCCAAAGGCCATGATCGTACTTGGAATCTCCCAGACATACTACTCAAACACTCAGCTTATCGCCAAACTATTGAACAAGACATAAAAGAATACATTAGTAGAAAAAAAACAGACAGCGCAAAACCAATCCTAACACAATGCAGCTGAACACTGAAGGTCAAAATATAAATCCTTAAATGAAACGTGTATAAAAAGCAGTGCAGCGCTAAAATCATATGTAACACAACAAGTCCATGGGATGTATAATTCAGAAACCAGAGGAATGTTATCTGAAACACCAACAGGAAGATAGAAGGATCCTCTAGCTGTGAAACAGAGTGCTTGTAAATGATCACAAGTGCAACCACTTCCGTGTAATTCCACCACCAGATACACAGGCCGCTCACCTCAGAATGTGGACCTCTGTATTACCAGAAGGTCACATAAGCAGTCCCTTTATCAAGGGTAATATTTAAAGATGAGAGAGCTGTCTTCATACGGTGCTTCAACCGAAATCCTCAATCATTCAATAATCCCAAAAGCAAACTCATAAATTGGCGTAGTTACATGAAAAATGTCAAAAAGAAATACATAGTGCTCTCCATCTATAAAAAACACTTGATTTATTTATTTAAAAAGTTACTCACAAGCGAGGCACAGACACCCTGTGCTCGGATAACAGTCATGTAACATAGATGTGGAACCAGGTAGATGGCTGTCCTGACGTCGTGTAGCCCCTCGCATGCGTATCGTCCGTGGGCAAGGACTTCCTCAGCGAAAATTAAGCGGGGCCAGCATGTCAGTTCATTTATATAAGCCATATTCCTGGTGTATGCTGTGTGTGAAAAAGAAATCCCACCCACCCCATAATTGGGGAACTATGTAACAAGCGCCCTCATTGGTGGCCAAGAGATATGCCAAATTAACAAACCGGCAATCATTGGCTAGAGGGATATGGTAATCAAAGAACTTCCGGGTGATGTCCCTCACATGGTGTACTGCAGCTCCAATCGGCGGAGGAATAACAGGGGATATCACCTCCCAGACTATGACCTTCCGGGTCGGCGCTCCCCACATGATCCGTCGTCATAGCAACAAAAATAAACATACCTGTAGAATGTTCCCCTCACCGCACCTACGTGAAGCCGAGGGCGGGCGGAGCGGTCATGTTACACCAGATGCAAATAAAGCACGTAGGATAACAATCCCTCAGCGTGCCTAATATGCAGAGCCTCGACGTTTAAACTGTCAGATCCACCCCTACTGAGAATAACCATCCCTCCAAGCTGCAACATAGCTGTCATAAGTAATGACATGTGACAATGCTAACAGGCAGTATTATTGATGTGGTACAGCAAACGCTGCATCCCACAGTGTGCCACCCAGTGGCAAAAGCCTGCATTGCATGTCGTACAGGATCTCTAGAGAATAAAAAGATAAAATCAAAAATAAGTAAAATAAACATAAACACCAGTGATCCCGCTGTCTGAACGAAAGATACATAGAAGGGTACCGAGCAAATACAAAAGTGCATATACGCTTGCTGGGGTCATGTATACATAGATCAAAAAATCCGACCATATATAGGGCACAATGGTCAATATGTATACAGACACACACCAGCTCCCCCCCTCTTGTTATTACTTTGAGGGGCCCGTAGGCCCTCATAGTGATGACAATCGTAACACTAAACAGGGGCCAGAGGTGCATAAGGGTAATAAAACAGTCATATATAGACCTGTAAAATTAATAAAGACGTCAGCACAACCATCTAACCTGTTAGACAAATATCACATACTAAATACATAATGTCATAATAAAAACAAATTATATAAAAATTATAATGCTAGCGGTCAGATATAAAACAATTGAGATCGAACTCAACGTTCAACCCCAACGGGACCCCCACCTTTAATTCATATACCCAAAACGACTCACGTCAGCTAAGGTGCCGAATGAAGTTGCCTCTTCTCCAATGGTTCGTCACCTTCTCTATCCCCCAAAACTGCAGCCCAGATGGGCTACGGTTATGGTGGAGTCGGAAGTGCTTTGAAACGTTGTGTGTGACCAACCCCTTTTTGATATTATTGACAAGCTCCCCTATCCTGACGTGAAGTGGCCTAGACGTCCTACCGACATATTGTAAACCACACTCACACTGTAGCATATACACGACCCCAGTAGTGTCACAAGTGATCAGATCCTTGATCTTATAGTTTTTTCCAGTTGCTGATGCCACAAATTCCTTCCGCTTCTTTAAATTCTTTCTGGCCTGTCGACATGGTGGGCAACGACCACATTTGTGAAAGCCAGTCAGAAAGTCAAAAATTCTGTTCTCAGAATGGGTAGAGGGGTCAATGACCCCAGGGGCTAGTGTATCCCTTAAGGAAGGTGTTTTTTTGAAGATGAATTGCGGACGATCAGGAAGTAAGGGGCCTAAAATCCTGTCATGCTTAAGGATTGGCCAGTGCCTCTGTACAATCCTCTCAAACTTCCTATATTGAATATTATAGTCTAAGATCATTCGTGTCCTTGTAGAATCATTATGATTAACCTTAGGGACATTTGACACAAGTACTTTTCTGTCCAGATTACGGACATTTTCCATTTCTATACCTAAGCTATTTTTATCATATCCTTTTTCAACGAATCTTGAGGCAAATACCTGTGACTGTGTAATAAAATCACCTACATTGGTGCAATTGCGCCTCAGGCGTATAAATTGCCCTCACGGTATATTACACAACCACTTGGAATGGTGACAGCTTTCAATGGGGATAAAGGCGTTACGGTCTGTGGCCTTAAAATGAGTGGTCATATTGATCCTGTCCCCATTCTTGGTTAGATCAAGATCCAAAAAGACCAATCTGTCCAAACTGATGTTCCATGTAAGAACAATGTTCATACTGTTAGCATTCAGTTTAGATGCAAACTCATCAAAGCTTGCTCGATCCCCATCCCAGATCATAATAAGGTCATCAATATACCTCTGGTAGCATAATAGCTGTGGGGGTTTGTTCTTAAACACGGCCTCTTCCTCCCAGTGTGCCATAAATAGGTTGGCAATACTGGGAGCAAACCGAGCCCCCATAGCTACCCCTTTGGTTTGAAGGAAAAATTGCCTACCATACCAGAAATAATTCTTTGATAAGCAAAAGGTAAGACTGTCAATCAAAAAGTTCCGATGTCTTCTGGACAAACCAGATGATCCTAGTGTCCAACTAACCGCAGATAAAGCATCCTCATGACTGATGATCGTATATAACGAACTGACATCAGCCGTGATCAGAAGGCAAGAGGGCGTGATTGCCAGAGACTCCAGAATTTGTATGACATGTTTGGTGTCTTTAAGAAATGCGTCAGTTTTTGTCACTAATGGCTGGAGGAAGGAATCTATGTATTGACCAAGTCGGGAAGTGACCGAATCGATCCCATTTACTATGGGTCTCCCAGGAGGGTTGGTGCTATCCTTATGGACCTTTGGTAGAAAATAAATGATGGGTGTACGGCAAAACAAAGGGTCTAAATATAATGCCTCCTTTGGGCTCAACACTCCTATATGTTTCCCCCTTTCTACCAAAAAGTGGAGTTCTCCCTTAAATTCAAGCATAGGGTCTCTTGTCATAATGCTATAAGTGTTGGTATCACTAAGGAGGTTGTCCATTTCGTTCTTATAGTAGGCCTTGCTGAGTACCACCAGCCACCCCCCCCCCCTTATCAGCAGGGCGTATGACCAAATCCTTCCTCTCCATCAGAGATTTTATACCGTTCTGGATATAAACAGGATCATTCACCTTACGGATTTTCAACTTTTCTAAATCCCTCGCGACCATATTCCTAAACACCTCAAGATGCTTAGTGTCTGATGTGGGGGGGTTGAAAACAGATTTATTCCGCAAGGTAGAATGGTGACTTGTCTGACTTGTTGGTGCACTTAATGTCCTAGTGGACGGGGTATTCAAAAAATATTTCTTAATATTCAAACTACGAATGAACTTTTGCAAGTTAACATACGTTTGAAATTTATTTAAATTACGAGTGGGGGCATATTTGAGCCCCTTATCAAGTACTTTGATTTCTTCTTCACTAAGGGGTGTTCCACTCAAATTATAAATCCCTGCACCTATTGGGGCTTTACTCTTTTGAGTTCTCCTGCCTCCTCTCCTTCCTCTCTTGCTTTTCTTTTTCGCAGCGGCACCCCCTCCTGAGAAGGCTGCTGGGGTTGTGTTCCCCTCCAACCTCCCGGATTGGGGGGGATGAAGGGTGCACCTCTCCCTGCACCTCTCGGTGCTCCGCGAAAATCCCCACCCCTACGTGGGCCCTGATAGGCCAGGGGTGAAAAGCGGTTATGTATAGGTAATTGATTTGCGTGTTGTGGCGGAGCTGGACCTCCGTAAGCAAAGGTATCATAATTATTGTGTGCATAGTTATTCTGATAGTGGTTAGATCGATTACCTATGGAAGAGCCCTGGGGCCATCATAAAAAAAAAAAAAGACAAAATTCTGAGATAAAATGTCAGAATTCTGAGATAAAATGTCAGAATTCTGAGATTAAATGTCAGAATTCTGAGATTTAAATGTCAGAATTCTGAGATTTAAATGTCAGAATTCTGAGATTCAAATGTCAGAATTCTGAGATTAAATGTCAGAATTCTGAGATAAAATGTCAGAATTCTGAGATTAAATGTCAGAATTCTGAGATAAAATGTCAGAATTCTGAGATTAAATGTCAGAATTCTGAGATAAAATGTCAGAATTCTGAGATTAAATGTCAGAATTCTGAGATTAAATGTCAGAATTCTGAGATAAAATGTCAGAATTCTGAGATTAAATGTCAGAATTCTGAGACAAAATGTCAGAATTCTGAGATAAAATGCAGGAATTCTGAGATTAAATGTCAGAATTCTGAGATTAAATGTCAGAATTCTGAGATAAAATGTCAGAATTCTGAGTTTATAAATACAGTAGTCTCTATTAGGAGGATTTTAGGAGCAATTAGAAATAATGTAGTAACACCCACAGACCATCATTCTGCAGACATACATGATGTCTTCTGCTCTGTATATGGATATGTAAATCTATCTTAGTTACAGCACACAGTATGGGGAAGCAGGCAGTGCTGGGCTCTCTGGTTCCTCTACTGTTTTAATAGTTCCTCGGTTTGCTGTCTTATTCTCCTTCTCTGTCACCTGCTCTAACATAAAGAGCCATGCTGAAAACGTGTGTAAGGGGGGGGGGGGCACAGCTTCCATAGATAACAGAACACAATGGCCAGCACAGCTCTGCACCCCAACTTGTAGGAAACATTGCACTATTGCCCCTACATGAGGGAATTGTGAATGGCTAGAAGGCAGCAGGACAATGTGTGTCTATGGTCATAACGGATTGATCATAGCAATTACTTGTCTGGCCTAATTGTTGCAAATAAACCTCATATCAAACATAAAAACCAACCCACAAGTATATATTGGGCAATAGCTTAGTGGTTAGAGAAACAGGCTTATGTTACATAAGTTGTGGGTTCTAGTCCAGGAGAGAACACATTTTTAAGTTATATATATTCAATATATTGCTTTTATATTACATATTATATATCTTAAAATATGAGATAGTGACGGCTTAAATTGTATTTTATCAATATATCCAAATTGATTTCAAGGTATATTAACAAAGACACACTGATATATTGAGCACACAAAGTTGTAGTATATGCTGACTAGTATAAATTAGAGAGTAGAGATTTAAAAGAAAAAAAAAAGCTGTGTATATATATATATATATATGTAGCGACCACCCCCCTTCTCTCTCCACCGTGCAGCTCGCTCTGTCTCTGGTCTAGGGGTAATTGAATAATGGGGAGAGAGAGAGGGCAGGCGGGCTACGCCGAGCATCCACCACGAGGCACACCCGTGGCTTCAGCGATGTCTGTTGTTACCTTCGGGTCTGTGCGATACACCAGGCTTCCCCCTCCAAGAGTCACCATTGAAGTTCATCCGCAGGAATTGAGCCTCACACCATTAAAGTCCAAGCTTCTTTATTTAAGGGATACTCCACACATGAACTTCCTTGTAGAACAGCACAGAAAGGAGGTGTGAGTGTGAACAGGCCCCAGACACGATTCTCGATCCTCCACCTCCTCCTGGAAAGTGGGATATGGTCTCCGCACGAGGGACAGGGGATCCTTCCCAGACCGTCTCCGACGAGAGACTCACCCGTCACCGGCAGTATGCTGCACCGGGTCTTCAAGTGAGGAGCTCTCCCCGGTCCATAGCGTCACACCGGGATTCAGGCCTCCATCCCCGAAGAGCCCTAGGTCCCTTCCCTCGCGGAGCTCAGTGTTGGGCACTGAGCCCCGGACCTTCCGGCAAGTACCACATCCCAAGCTTAAGGTGCCTGGGATGGATCACGACCTCAGACGGTCCTCTAGGCCAAGGGCACCTAGAGGACCGGACGCAGCTCCCTGTCCGCAGGCTGAAGGTGCCTGGAACACGACCTCTCCCCGGAAGATGGCCACTCCCTTATATCCCCTCCCCCGGCATGCACAGCGGGTTCCCCGCCCCACCGCACGGCCGCCGAGAGAGAACACACAGAAAGAGTGTCCACCGACCTTTCCACTCCAGCCCAGAAACAACAGTGCCATCTCTGGGCTGAGAGGGAAATTCAAGTCACTATACTGAAACTATTATAAACCAAACCTGCGGGGTACATACCCGCTACATATATATATATATATATATATATATATATATATATATATATGTAGCGGCCTCACCCCATCTCCTTTTTCTAGGGGTATGCCACATGACAGGGTGAGATGCGCTACGGCCCATGTCCTCCCCATAGCTGTGGGTGAGGTGAAGGCCAGTATCAGTATCTTCCTCGGGCCAATGTGTGTTAGTTATGAAGCTCAGTCCTGCTATGCTGAAATCTCCCTTGCTCCCATTAACCAGAGTCCACACACCGATCACAGTCCAACTCTTGATTTATTGTAAGCTCCACAATAAACAGTGTCTTAGTAGCCAACTGGTTGGTACATTATAATAGCTTGATACGGTGGGATGAGCAGGTCGAGGCACTATCCTGATTTCAATCTAAACCCCTGTGGTTTCACCAGGGGTTATAGCAACCTTGATTAGCGTAGAACATAGAACCTGTGAATCTCTACCAGCAACTCCATAGAACATAGATGGGAGTACCTTCGCTGCGCTGCGGCCCCTATCAGGGGAAGATGTCCCTCTAAGGGAGTTACCGGAGGCCCATCCGTCACCGGGTTGATGCTGCTCCAGGTCTCCGGACGGGTGACCTCCCCGGCCTCCTCACCTCAGATGCAGGTCCCCTCGCAAGGCGGCACCCTCGGATCACTTCACCCTCGCGGGACCCAGTCGAAGTTACTGGGCCCCAGGCCTACGATCTAGTACCTCACCCCAGGCTGAAGGTGCCTGGGATGGACCCCAACTTTGTTCCGGTCAGGCCTAGGGCGCCTGGGCCGGAACCTTGAACCGCCCGCACCCAGGCCTAAGGTGCCTGGGTGCGTGAAGAGAAATCCTCCGAAGACCTCGTGGTGAGGGCGTCTCCCCCTTTTATCTCCTCCCTTCAACACCACGGCGGGTTCCCTGCCCCAGCTGTACGATCTCCGGAAAGGGACAAAAAGGGTAGCACTGTGGCCGTGATTCTACCTTGAGCCTGTAGGTACCCCGCCACCCACAGGCCAAAGAGAATAATGCACCACCCAATCCTCCACGAATTACAAAAGGGGTCCAGAACCATTCACAATTACACACCTGGGTCACACTACCCCCAGGTGTACCCCAACTGAATTTAAAGACCCCGCTACATATATATTAGGGTGATCAGATGGGATTATTAGGGTGTCATCTTCAGTTTCCCTGGGGGCAGTTCCCAATTCCAGGAGACTGGTCATAAGAAATCGATTTTTGTGAGTAGGTAGCTACCCCTCAAGGGGGGGGGTGCGCCCCATCATGATCGAGCACCTTTAGCTAGAGACTACAGAGTTCCGGCTGGGCTCAGTACCTTTGACTGAGTCCATAGAAGAAGCTGAGGAAACCCAGGGAACCTTGGAGGGGTGACCGCTCTGACTGAAGGGGAACCGGGGGAGGATCGATCCCATAACAAGAGGGTAGTGATAAAGATTGCTAACTCGGGAAAGGCCTGGTGACCTGTCAGAGGGAAGGATTCCTAGCTTCACGGACTGGCTTAGAGGAGCTGTTTGCTGCTTAAAAATAATGGATCTCCTTGACTTGGTCCTTGGAGGGGACTGGGTCATTGTTCCAGCATCACATCGGCTGCTAGTGCTATTGAGTGACTATGCGGGTGAGTTGAAGTTGAAGTGTTGAAGTGCGTTGAAGTGTTGAAGTGAGAAGAAAAAGGTTATCAGATAGAAGTGGATTCAGGCACACTCTTGGCTTCGTCGCCACTCGGTCCAGAGTGGGTACAGCTCACCTGCATAGTCACTCAATAGCACTAGCAGCCGATGTGATGCTGGAACAATGACCCAGTCCCCTCCAAGGACCAAGTCAAGGAGATCCATCCTTTTTAAGCAGCAAACAGCTCCTCTAAGGCAGTCCGTGAAGCTAGGAATCCTTCCCTCTGACAGGTCACCAGGCCTTTTCCTAGTTAGCAATCGTTATCACTACCCTCTTGTTATGGGATCGATCCTCCCCCGGTTCCCCTTCAGTCAGAGCGGTCACCCCTCCAAGGTTCCCTGGGTTTCCTCAGCTTCTTCTATGGACTCAGTCAAAGGTACTGAGCCCATCCGGAACTCTGTAGTCTCTAGCTAAAGGTGCTCGATCATGATGGGGCGCACCCCCCCTTGAGGGGTAGCTCCCTCCTCACAAAAAATTGGCCCCCAGTGTAATGGCGTCTGCCCCTTATATATCCTCTCCCGGCATGCACAGCAGGCCAGAACCGCCCACCAACGGCAGCCGAGAAAGGACATCCAATATCCACTCCATCGCCTGTGGTTCAACCCCGGGTATAGGTGACAACACCACCTATATGACCAAAGGGGAACTGCACGCCAGGTGACACAGCAGTAAAGCAGAGTCCAAATAATCAAAAGACCCAAGCCAACTATTGCTCTGGTCACCCCTAAATTTAGGTATAGCAGGGTTAAATTTGGGGACCCCGCTTGGATATATCAATAAAATACAATTTAAGGCCTCACTAACTCATATTTTAAAATATGTTTAATATAAAATCAATATATTGAAACTATTAACAAAACTAAATAATGTACTCTGGACTGGATTAGAACCCACAACTTCAACAACATAAGCCTAATACTCTAACCACTATGCTATCATCTACTGGGTCTTTATGCTTGTTTTTTCTGTTTAATATGAGGTTGAATCTCTGTTTTGTATTAGTCTAGACAAGTG
Source organism: Rana muscosa (assembly GCA_029206835.1). Taxonomy (NCBI): domain Eukaryota; kingdom Metazoa; phylum Chordata; class Amphibia; order Anura; family Ranidae; genus Rana; species Rana muscosa. Next base: position 358,126,575 of record CM055118.1, on the reverse strand, counting down.
TAGCGGGGGGCTGTCACTTCCACTCCTCAGATTCTATTATTAAAGTTCTGCTCGCAATGTCTCTGGTCTAGGGGTATGACAGGGGAAGGAGTGAGTGCGCTATGCCAGGCTTCCACCACAGGTGTATAAATGGTATCAGCAATGTCTTTAGTTACCTTCGGGCCTGTGTTGTGTATCGGATCCTCCCTCCAAGAGTTTCCAAAGATCTCATCTGCCAGGAAATTGAGCCTCACACCGTTAAAGTCCAACACTCCTTTATTAGAACATAACATGGACTCCCTTGGCTATAGAATGGAAAAGGAGGTGTGAGTGCGAATAGGCCCAGACACAAGTTCGATCCTCCACTCTCCTCCAAAGAGTGGGCTATGGTCTCCGCACAAGGGAAATTCACCTTCCGGACGGTCTCCGACAAGAGGCTCACCCGTCACCGGCAGTATGCTGCACCGGGTCTTCAGATGAGGAGCTCTTCCCGGTCCATTACGCCCACCTTGGATTCAGGCATCCATCCCCGGAGTGCCTTAGGCCCCTTTCACACTGAGGCGTTTTTACTGCGTTTTCGCGGTAAAAATAGCGCTGTAATAATGCCTGAAATAATCCTGCCCCAGCATTCTCAATGTGAAATCTCTGAGGGCTTTCACATTGAGGCGTCTTGCTGGCTGGGCGTTGAAAAAAATCCTGCAAACAGCTTTTTTAGAGCAACTTTAGGGCGCATAAAAGAGCGCTGTAAAAACGCCTATCCCCATTGAAATGAATGGGATTCGCGGTAAAAACGCGGTAAAAACGCATAGGCATAAGCGTTATGTTAAAAAATAGCGCTAACGCCTATGCGGTTTTACCACGTTTTTACCGCGTTCGCGCTAATTTTAGCGCGAACGCGGTAAAATCGCGGTAAAACGCATATGCGTTAGCGCTATTTTTACTGCGATCGCTGTAAAAACGCGGTAAAATCGCTGTAAAATCGCGGTAAAAAATGTCATTATTTTTTAGCGTTTTTTCAACGCCTCAGTGTGAAAGGGGCCTAAGGATCCTTCCCTCGCGGAACTCAGTGTTGGGCACTGAGCTCCACACCGCCGTCTGAGTACCTCACCCCAGGCTAAAGGTGCCTGGGATGGAACACGATCCACGGTGGTCCTCTAGGCCTAGTCCGCCTAGAGGACAAACACGAACTCCGTCCGCAGGCTAAAGGTGCCAGGGACTAACGACCCCGTGACAACGATGGCCGGCCCCCTTTATACCCTCTCCCAGCAAGCATGGCGGGTTCCCCGCCCCACCATACCGTTGCCGAGAGAGGACAAAAGTAGGCTCAGTGCACAGCGGTATCCGTCCGTCGGCCTATGGTGACAGCGCCACCCAGTGGACCGCCAGAGACACACCACTGGTGTCACTGAAAAATTCAAACGTTTCCCCGGGAAAGTAAGTACCCGCTACACAAGTAATTGCTATGATCGATTTCTTATGGCCAGTCTCCTGGAATTGGGAACTGCCCCCAGGGAAACTGAAGATGACACCCTAATAATCCCATCTGATCACCCTAATATATATATATATATATATATATATATATATATATATATATACAGCTTTTTTTTTCCTTTTAAATCTCTACTCTCTAATTTATACTAGTCAGCATATACTACAACTTTGTGTGCTCAATATATCAGTGTGTCTTTGTTAATATACCTTGAAATCAATTTGGATATATTGATAAAATACAATTTAAGCCGTCACTATCTCATATTTTAAGATATATAATATGTAATATAAAAGCAATATATTGAATATATATAACTTAAAAAAGTGTTCTCTCCTGGACTAGAACTCACAACTTATGTAACATAAGCCTGTTTCTCTAACCACTAAGCTATTGCCCAATATATACTTGTGGGTTGGTTTTTATGTTTGATATGAGGTTTATTTGCAACAATTAGGCCAGACAAGTAATTGCTATGATCAATCCGTTATGACCATAGACACACATTGTCCTGCTGCCTTCTAGCCATTCACAATTCCCTCATGTAGGGGCAATAGTGCAATGTTTCCTACAAGTTGGGGTGCAGAGCTGTGCTGGCCATTGTGTTCTGTTATCTATGGAAGCTGTGCCCCCCCCCCCCCTTACACACGTTTTCAGCATGGCTCTTTATGTTAGAGCAGGTGACAGAGAAGGAGAATAAGACAGCAAACCGAGGAACTATTAAAACAGTAGAGGAACCAGAGAGCCCAGCACTGCCTGCTTCCCCATACTGTGTGCTGTAACTAAGATAGATTTACATATCCATATACAGAGCAGAAGACATCATGTATGTCTGCAGAATGATGGTCTGTGGGTGTTACTACATTATTGCTAATTGCTCCTAAAATCCTCCTAATAGAGACTACTGTATTTATAAACTCAGAATTCTGACATTTAATCTCAGAATTCTGACATTTAATCTCAGAATTCTGACATTTAATCTCAGAATTCTGACATTTTATCTCAGAATTCTGACATTTTATCTCAGAATTCTGACATTTGAATCTCAGAATTCTGACATTTGAATCTCAGAATTCTGACATTTAATCTCAGAATTCTGACATTTTATCTCAGAATTCTGACATTTAATCTCAGAATTCTGACATTTAATCTCAGAATTCTGACATTTTATCTCAGAATTCTGACATTTTATCTCAGAATTCTGACATTTAATCTCAGAATTCTGACATTTAATCTCAGAATTCTGACATTTTATCTCAGAATTCTGACATTTTATCTCAGGATTCTGACATTTGAATCTCAGAATTCTGACATTTAATCTCAGAATTCTGACATTTTATCTCAGAATTTTGTCTTTTTTTTTTTCATGATGGCCCCAGGGCTCTTCCATAATTACCTCTATCAGCATAAGGGCCATTATACTCACTGGTGTGTGAGTAATTGGGCTGCTGTTGCTGATAGCCACCATAAGAGTAATTCCCCCTCGGGGGTGCATTATAAACCTGATGCCGATATGGGGAGTGATGGTAACCACCTCTCTTTCCCCGTCCTCTTCTGTTTTTACCCTTTTTATTGTAGACTTCCTGATAGTGACCATCATTCAAAGGTGTTCCCATAACCGGATATTCCAAATTATCATAGACATAGACCTCACCCCCCCTGGGAGTGGGGAGTGGGGTATCAGTCATGTCTACGTTAGACGGGTCCGGGTTCACCTGTGTAGAACTCACATCTGGAGGAGCCACTTTCCACTTAAACACACAATTTTTTCCAAAGTCATCCAGATCTCTGATGAACTTTTTCTTTTTCTTATTTTGAGTCTCTGTATCCCATTTAATGAATTTATTTTTTCAAATCCATAGATAATCTCAGGAATTCCTCAGATTCTTTAAAGGGTTCCAAGGTAGTTCTCAGGTCCCTAATCTGAACCTCCAGCATTTTCATTTTTCTTTGTTTCCTAAGTAGTAAAAATTCTAATAATTCTAGACCCTTTTTAATAAAAAAATTTCCCCATTCTATGATGGCCTCATCGTCCATAAGGCCGTCATTAGGCGGGACATCCCACCTTAAACGTCTTGGAATAATTTTTGCTACTAAGTATTGTTCAAAGGAAATTATATCCCACCAGGTCTTAACCTTTTTCTCAAAAACGTGCCCTAGTTTTCTAAAGGTATGAGTGAGTTCATTCCCCCCCCCCCAGTGGTTTGATTCCTAGAGAAAATATCTCCAATTTTAACTTCTCTCTTTTCCAAATATTGGAAAACTTCCATGGTGATGCTGCTAGACTGTAATATATTGGAAAGCAGAACAACAGTAGAAAAAAACAGACAGGGGAGCGTGGCCGAGCTTCGGAGTGAGATGGCAGCATAGTAGGAGAGCTCCGCCGCCCAGATCTCCAGCCCAGCTTTAATCAGCGGAATCCTTCGACATCTTCATATTAAAATGACTGGGAAAGGCCAGCCAACTACCCGACTACAGACGGAGCCATCCACGCAACTGAGCAGGAACATCCCGGCGATGTTCCGCACACAGCCGACGGACTTACAGGCCGCACCGCAAGCCTCGGACTCGAGTGCGGACCTATCCGCAGCCTCCGCCGCTTCCTATACGGGACCCTCTTAAGGTACGGACACCAGATATGCCTTGGCCCCTCTGTGCATGGTGGACTTACAACAGGTCACATTGGACATCAAAAATGCCATGTTCGCCGCAATCTCTGATCTGAAGGGAGATATCAGAGCGGTGGCTACCAGGATGGACCGCGTGGAGTCAACCGCCATGACACACGCGGCCGCAATACAACAAGTCCAGAGTGCCTCCACCTCACAGGCCCAACACCTAATTGATATGCACAGGCATATGGAGGACCTAGATAATAGGGGACGGAGGCACAACCTACGCGTGAGGGGGATCCCTGAGTCAGTAGAGGGTCCCCAACAATTGCAACAAGCGGTATGGGCAATATTTAATACTCTCCTGGGCAGACCCCATGATGCTCCGGTGGAAATGGAGAGATGCCACAGAGCACTGCGACCCAGGGGCAGAGAGAGCGATCCACCTAGAGATACTGTTTGCTGTCTAGTTAACTTTCTCCAGAAAGAGGAGATACTACGCTTGGCGCGCAACCAAGCCAATGTGGAATATGAGGGGGCTCGCATCCAGTTGTTTCAGGACCTATCAGCCATCACCCTACAGCACAGAAGGGACTTACGACCCCTCCTGCAGGTCTTAAGGGACAGACGAATAGTCTATCGGTGGAAGTTTCCTTTTTGTCTGCAGGCCACGGCGGGCAATCGCACAGCATCCCTGAGGACACCTGCGGATCTACCACAGTTTTGCGACACACTGGGCATCCCAGCAATCAACGTCCCTGACTAGTATGGCGTCTTTTTTCAACCGGATCCCTGGATCTCCACCCGACACGATGATACCCCACGCTCACAAAGGAGCCGGCAGAGAAGACGTAGGGCCTCTGATGTCACCCCACCCAGACCTCGGGGAGACATGGAGACAGAGGATAGTCCACGGGCTTCACCGTCGTCTGTCCGGCGGCGGACGGAGCATCCGGATCATTAATGAGGCCTGGTAAGCTGATCCCAATTTCCTTATTCCATGCTCCCTTTCCCTCTACATGTGCGCCCGGACTGCACTTATCAGCGACATGGCCATCCCTGATCCCCTGTACTTTGCCTTCGCCTCCCCCCCGTCCCTCCTTTTAGCTCCTATGCCCCCTCTCAACCCAATTACTGACATAGACTGTCACGTGCACATGATCAGATTACGTCCCTGATGGCTCCCCTGTAGCTTACCCCATGCTTTGGGGAATAGGAATACTGATCCGGATTATCCTACACTACGATACATGGACAACCCACCTCAGCCTCCAATGCAGCAGCACGAGGTCTCGGAGGGAGCTTTACCCTCCCAAAACTGTTCACCCCCCCTATGCCATTGCATCTGCTTTCCTTCCAACGAGGGTGACACACTGCATGGGGGGATCACTGGTTATAATAATGCCAAGACGTGCTGCTTAACCCATTTGTTTTCTAGCTTCCTGCTACTGACCGGATATCTGGAAGCTTCCTGGTCATTTTCCTTGTGCCATGCAGGTACTGGTACCAGCTATGACAGACTATCGTTTGCCTCATGGAACAACTTTTAACGGTATTGGGTATTGGAACTGCATTTCTGCTCCCCTACTTCTTACACCTCCCCTCTTCCCTCCCTGTATTTTCCCTGGTTTCCCCCCTCCCTCCAACCCCCCTGCCCCCCTCGCTCCTTATACCCTCTGCCCACCCCTCCCTACCCCCCTTCCTGGCCATGATCATGCAATACCTGAGCCACTGAGTATAATGTTGTCTATGTGGGGGATGTGGTGGAGATTTGGGGGTCAGCACTTACCTACAGGTTCATGCATCATTTATTCTGCGGAAATGGGACGGCCCCCCCCGTACCCTAAGGGCACTAACCTGGTTTCTGGGTGGTGCCTGAGGGAATACGGGGAGAGCGGCCTCTGTGTAGGTACGCTGCAGCATACTTCCCTGGCTCTCTGGCCTTTTACATGGAGGTATGGAGTATAGCTTACACCTGTGGTTGTAGGATTATAGATTGTCTGGGAGATCCCCCCTGTGTTTGCAAGGGGGCCCCTTCCAAGTCAATGATGTGTCATAAACATGAAATGTTATGGTCCACATTGTCATTCAATTCTGTTATTTCGTTACTTATGTTACTTTTCTGTTTGCCCTCTGTTAACATACAAGTTATATACCTGTGGTACTGCTTCAGAATTACAGGGCCTGGTCATGGAACCCTGAGAGTCCCTGGGTTTAGACTGCATGGAATGACTAGGGTATCTACAGGGGTTACTGCTTACGGGTCAACAGGCTGCAGAATATAAGGGTCTCTCACGCATTACACAAGCCTGAAATAGGAGACCGGAAAACTGTACATGGGTGGCCCGCCCCATTATGGGTTAGATGCAATAATGCAGTGGAGGGTAGGATTCTACAGACGTAGTGATATCCCCAGGATATATGTCTGGAGACTGGTCTTATTGGGGTAGGGGTGAGGGGAGGATACACCGGGGGTCAGCCGCATCTGTGCGGACGGGTTCTGGCAGAGAGCCCCCTTAGCCTACCTTTAGCTCGAAGGTTTCCCCATCAGTGAGTTATGTGTGGGGCCTGGAGTTTCTGGGCGGGGGGGTTTTGTTTTGTTTGTAGGAAGCTCGGTTGCTGGTCTTTGCACCCACCTCGGGAGAGGCGGGTCCCCCTCTCGAACTGCCCGGCCGAGTAGGGTATATCCTGCCCCAAGGATACCCTCGGAATTTTTAGGTAGCCTAGCAGGACTGGGATTACCTCCGGTATTACCTTGGTGGACCCCATAGTTGGGGTCTCCTCTTGGAGAGGGAGGGGCTTCCTCTCTTAGTTGGGGGAGAGATAGACATATCTCTGCTCCCTGTACTGTTCTCTATCAGCTTTCTATCTTATTTTCGCTTTCTCCTCTCTCACTGTTCCCTCCCCCATCTCACCCCGTCACCCTTTTCTTTTAATCTCACCCCTTCCCCCCCCAAAAATTTTTTATTTTTTTTCTCCCTTCTCATCCCCCTCCCCGTTTGTAACGTTCTGAAGCAGGTGAAACCCCACTGACACACAAACATGGCGTCAGTAAGGCATTCTGTGACTCCTCTATCGCTCAAGGTTTTGTCTGTCAATGCCAAAGGCCTTAATGTCCCTGAGAAGCGCTCTAGCTTCATAGCAGAAGCCCATAGACAAAGGGCCCAAGTTGTCTTTTTCCAGGAGACTCATTTTAAGTCAAACTCCGTACAATGCCTAACCAATAAGAGATACCCAGTTGCATTTCACGCAACATGTGCTGAATCCAAAACGAAGGGGGTAGCGATTCTCCTCGCTAAATCCTTTACTCTCCAGCTCACGGATCAAGTAGTGGATCCGGAAGGCAGGTTCCTCTTCCTTAAGGGGCTGTGGAAAGACAAGCCGATTACGCTCGCCAACATATATTGCCCGAATGCTAAACAGGTCCCCTTTCTGAAAGAGATACTACTAAAACTCACATCATTCAAGTCCGGCTTCCTGCTTCTGGGTGGAGACTTCAATCTAGCTCTTGACCCGACCCTTGACACCTCCACGGGCACTTCGTCCATCCCTTTCTCAGCCTTACGGCAGGCTAAATTGGGGCTGGCCTCGTTGGCCCTCCATGACACGTGGCGCACTCTGCATCCTAGGGGCAGAGACTATACATTCTTTTCCTCTCCACACCAACGCTACTCCAGGTTAGATTACATCTTTATCTCCCAGCGGGATTTACAGTTTGTATACGAGGCGACAATTGAAAACATGGTACTATCAGATCACCACCCAGTCACCCTGACCTTAAGATTCCCGCAAAGGGAGACATCCACTAAGATCTGGAGGCTTGACGCCTCACTTCTTGCGGATCTTGCTAATGTTACCGCCCTCAAACAAGCCATTAGCGAATATTTTTATCAGAACGATACCTCGGAAGTTTCCCCCATGACCCTGTGGGAGGCACATAAATGTGTGGTCAGGGGGCACCTTCTGTCTATGGTGGCCAGGAAAAAGAGGGACCGCAGAGAGCTGATCAAATCTTTGGTTGAGAAGATCTCCAAACTGGAAGCTCAACACAAGTGCTCGCTGGCAATTGGGGTAGCATCCGAACTGGCGGATGCTAGAACTCTCTTGCGCGAGGAACTGTTTAAAGGAGCACGGAAACACTTCATGCTATCCCAAAAACTGTTCTACGAACAGGGGAATAAGCCTGGCAAACTGCTTGCGAGATTTACGCAAAAACGTGTTCTAGCCTCAACCGTCCATCAGGTGAGGGATAGACAGGGTAAGATTCATACGAAAAACGAGGACATTGCGCGACAGTTTAAGGATTTCTACAGCAATTTATATAACATTAAGGAGAAAGAGGAAGGTGCGTTTTTGGCGGATACTCGGGCGTCCATGATCAAGGACTTTTTACGTCAATATGCGCCTCAGGCATTATCTGAGGAAGACCAGCAATACCTAGATGTGCCACAATCGTCGGAGGAATGGGTTGCGGCTTTGAAAAACACGAAACCTGGCAAGAGCCCAGGGCCTGATGGTTACACAGCACAATATTACAAATGCTTCCCAGACCTCCTGGCGCCAAATTTCATAAAAGCCTTTAACTCTCTTGCCACTCCCCCTTGCCAATCTAGTACTTTGCTAGAAGCCTATATCTCGGTAATACCTAAGGACACCAAAGATCCCTCGGATGTAGCGAACTACAGACCGATTTCGCTTCTTAACGTGGACGTAAAACTCTTTGCTAAGATACTTGCAAACCGACTCGCACATCACGTTCCGTCATGGGTAGGACTTGACCAAGTCGGGTTTGTCCCTGGAAGAGAAGCCAGGGATAATACCATCAAGGCCCTCAACATACATCAGTGGCTCACTTCTTCTAAACAGGAGGGTTTCTTTTTGTCGATGGATGCAGAGAAGGCCTTCGACCGAGTGGCCTGGGACTACATGGACTCTGTTATGGAGGCTCTAGGTCTGGGGTCCAGAATGCGGACTTATATTGGAGCATTATACACGAAACCACGAGCCCGAGTCAGGGTCAATGGTCACTTGTCGGAGGCCTTCCCCATACACAACGGTACTAGGCAAGGTTGCCCCCTATCTCCTATTCTTTATATCCTCACGCTGGAGCCACTCCTTCGTTGCATACGGGAAAGCCCTGATATTCGGGGTGTTGTCGTTCGCAGCAAGGAATACAAGCTTGCGGTATTTGCCGACGACATACTGCTCTTCCTCTCCTCCCCCTTGATCTCCTTGCCCAATTTGATGTTTGTCCTCGACAATTTTAGACGTATCTCACATTTGAAAATTAATTACTCCAAGTCCTTTGCGTTGAATATCACCCTGCCCTCGACCTTGGTCGCCCAATGTCAAGAAAACTTCCCCTTCTCTTGGAAATCAGACAATATTACCTATTTAGGTATTCGGCTACCGCAGAACCTCTCAAAACTTTATGAGAAGAATTTCTTGAATGAACTGAACGCCATACAACAGGATTTGCTCCGCTGGGACTCTCCCACGATTTCTTGGTTTGGGCGTGCCTCCATCATTAAAATGACAGTGCTCCCTCGACTACTATATAAACTGCAGACTATCCCGATCGCCTTGCCGCCCTCCTTTTTTGCCTCCTATAAGAAACTTTGTAGAAAATTCCTGTGGGGCTCCAAGGCCCCAAGAATTGGTTGGGCGAAGCTGGTACTCCCTAAATTAGAAGGGGGTATTGGACTCCCAGACCTGCAGAGGTACTATTGGGCCACACATCTGGCACGAGTGGTCGACTGGAAGGTGCACTCACATCGTAAGGGCTGGGTACAGCTAGAAAATGTGAGCTTAGGACTTGAGCTGGGAAAATTGCCCTGGCTTTCCAAGAAATACTGGACGCCCTCTGTTGTATCTCATCCCTTGGTGGGGGCAACCCTGTCGGCCTTTGTACGGGCTTGCAGGACACATGAGGTTTCAGCCACGGAATGTGGTTTGACCCCCATCAGGGGAAACCCTGATTTCACACCAGGAATGGAGGGGACCTTCCTGGAGCTAGAATGGCCACGTGCAGATATGTTGGCTAAGCATTTGTTCTCTGGGGACAGATTCCTCACGTTGAAGGAACTACAGGCGATGTCCCTGACCAGAGCTTTCCCTTTCTTGACTCACCTTCAGCTAAAGCACTTTCTGGACAGCCCGAAAACAAGAGGCAGCTTTTCAAGGCCAGCTACGGTATTGGAATCTCTATGCTCCGGTCCGTCGCCCCAGAGGCATGTAATTTCGAGGCTTTACGCCTCAATGTTTAAGCAACCGTTCACAGCTATGGAAGCAGAACGAGCCTCGTGGGAAACCCGTCTGGACAGATCTATAGAGCCAAAGAACTGGGAACGGGTTCATTGGTATATCCATAAAGGTTCACTAAACGTAAACACCCAGGAGAACGGGTACAAGATCAGAACACGGTGGTACAGGACACCAGACCTCGTTCATAAATTTTGCCCGACCGTATCGGATCGGTGCTGGAGATGTGGTAGAGAACTGGGTACCTTCCTACATGTGTGGTGGGAGTGCCCTCTGATTCAACCCTACTGGCGAGGGGTCCATGATGTGACGACTAAGACCTCCTCACTACCCCTGGAGTTTTCATCAGCGCAGTATCTCCTTCATCTCTCTGAAATATCAAAAAAGACGTACCGCACCTCGGTTGCGATCCATATGATCAACGCAGCCAGAATGTGTATTCCTGTACACTGGAGGGATACGACGCCTCCATCAATGAAAGAATGGCTGACACGTCTTAACCGTATTGCAGCGATAGAGGAACTAATTCACACTGCGCAAGATAGAATTACTACTTTTACTGCAACATGGGATGTATGGTTCAAATTTCGAAACTCCGCAGAGTACCAGACTCTAATGCTGCATACGGATTGACCTGGTCTAAGCGAAAATGCTCTTACGTGACTAGGGCAGGTTCGCAGGATCGGGGATGGGAACCTGCCTTAGAGCGGAATGAACGGAGAGGGTAGAGGGTGGTACCCCCACCCCCTCTTTAGTATTTTGCCTCTTAGTGGAGCGTCCCCTACACATTCCTCTGCCCCCCTTCCCCACCCACCCTTTTTTTTTTTTGTGTCCTTCCCTCCTTCAAGTCCACACCCCACCTCTCTTACCCTTTCCTTCTGATCCCGCTCGAAGCTTCTCCCCTTTCCCTCCTTCTCTTCTATTTCCTTTTCCTCTCTCTCTCTCTCTTTCTTTTTTCCTCTTTCCCCCTTTTCTATGATTCTGCTGGGCGAGGGGCGTGGAGGCAGGGGCCATGATGGGTGGCCCCTGTGTCTAGGCTCTTCGAAATTTGCGAATCCTTAGATCAGATTAGGTTGCAGTTAGCTTAAATAAGCTGGCTCCAATATTAGGCGGCAAGGGGCATGAAGTGTTGCTTTGTTTCCCCCCCTTTTTGTTTTTCTTTGTCCGAGGACAATTACCATAACATATACTACGATAATTAGGATAAACCCCCTTTCAGAAGTACTGATGCATTTCTCAATTGCAAGGAACGAGGGAAGAGCAATTGTTGTTATGATGTGTTTTGGGCATGCTGTTCAGATCTTGCCACGTTCTGTGTTATTTATCTTTTGAACCGTTTCGTATGTGGAGCTAGAACTCCTTTCTTCTGATCTGTATCTTTGGATATTATTGTGAGCTTCCCTATTATATCTGTAATTTGTTTTCTTTAATAAAAAAAAAAGAATTTGGTAAAAAAAAAAAAAAACAGAAAAAACCAGACAGCGCAAAACCAATCCTAACACAATGCAGCTGAACACTGAAGGTCAAAATATAAATCCTTAAATGAAACGGGTATAAAAAGCAGTGCAGCGCTAAAATCATATGTAACACAAAAAGTCCATGGGATGTATAATTCAGAAACCAGAGGAATGTTATCTGAAACACCAACAGGAAGATAGAAGGATCCTCTAGCTGTGAAACAGAGTGCTTGTAAATGATCACAAGTGCAACCACTTCCGTGTAATTCCACCACCAGATACACAGGCCGCTCACCTCAGAATGTGGACCTCTGTATTACCAGAAGGTCACATAAGCAGTCCCTTTATCAAGGGTAATATTTAAAGATGAGAGAGCTGTCTTCATACGGTGCTTCAACCGAAATCCTCAATCATTCAATAATCCCAAAAGCGAACTCATAAATTGGCGTAGTTACATGAAAAATGTCAAAAAGAAATACATAGTGCTCTCCATCTATAAAAAACACTTGATTTATTTATTTAAAAAGTTACTCACAAGCGAGGCACAGACACCCTGTGCTCGGATAACAGTCATGTAACATAGATGTGGAACCAGGTAGATGGCTGTCCTGACGTCGTGTAGCCCCTCGCACGCGTATCGTCCGTGGGCAAGGACTTCCTCAGCGAAAATTAAATGGGGCCAGCATGTCAGTTCATTTATATAAGCCATATTCCTGGTGTATGCTGTGTGTGAAAAAGAAATCCCGCCCACCCCATAATTGGGGAACTATGTAACAAGCGCCCTCATTGGTGGCCAAGAGATATGCCAAATTAACAAACCGGCAATCATTGGCTAGAGGGATATGGTAATCAAAGAACTTCCGGGTGATGTCCCTCACATGGTGTACTGCAGCTCCAATCGGCGAAGGAATAACAGGGGATATCACCTCCCAGACTATGACCTTCCGGGTCGGCGCTCCCCACATGATCCGTCGTCATAGCAACAAAAATAAACATACCTGTAGAATGTTCCCCTCACCGCACCTACGTGAAGCCGAGGGCGGGGCGGAGCGGTCATGTGACACCAGATGCAAATAAAGCACGTAGGATAACAATCCCTCAGTGTGCCTAATATGCAGAGCCTCGACGTTTAAACTGTCAGATCCACCTCTACTGAGAATAACCATCCCTCCAAGCTGCAACATAGCTGTCATAAGTAATGACATGTGACAATGCTAACAGGCAATATTATTGATGTGGTACAGCAAACGCTGCATCCCACAGTGTGCCACCCAGTGCCAAAAGCCTGCATTGCATGTCGTACAGGATCTCTAGAGAATAAAAAGATAAAATCAAAAATAAGTAAAATAAACATAAACACCAGTGATCCCGCTGTCTGAACGAAAGATACATAGAAGGGTACCGAGCAAATACAAAAGTGCATATACGCTCGCTGGGGTCATGTATACATAGATCAAAAAATCTGACCATATATAGGGCACAATGGTCAATATGTATACAGACACACACCAGCTCCCCCCTCTTGTTATTACTTTGAGGGGCCCGTGGGCCCTCATAGTGATGACAATCGTAACACTAAACAGGGGCCAGAGGTGCATAAGGGTAATAAAACAGTCATATATAGACCTGTAAAATTAATAAAGACGTCAGCACAACCATCTAACCTGTTAGACAAATATCACATACTAAATACATAATGTCATAATAAAAACAAATTATATAAAAATTATAATGCTAGCGGTCAGATATAAAACAATTGAGATCGAACTCACAACGTTTCAAAGCACTTCCGACTCCACCATAACCGTAGCCCATCTGGGCTGCAGTTTTGGGGGATAGAGAAGGTGACGAACCATTGGAGAGGAGGCAACTTCATTCGGCACCTTAGCCGACGTGAGTCGTTTTGGGTATATGAATTAAAGGTGGTGGTCCCGTTGGGGTTGAACGTTGAGTTCGATCTCAATTGTTTTATATCTGACCGCTAGCATTATAATTTTTATATAATTTGTTTTTATTATGACATTATGTATTTAGTATGTGATATTTGTCTAACAGGTTAGATGGTTGTGCTGACGTCTTTATTAATTTTACAGGTCTATATATGACTGTTTTATTACCCTTATGCACCTCTGGCCCCTGTTTAGTGTTACAATTGTCATCACTATGAGGGCCCACGGGCCCCTCAAAGTAATAACAAGAGGGGGGGAGCTGGTGTGTGTCTGTATACATATTGACCATTGTGCCCTATATATGGTCGGATTTTTTGATCTATGTATACATGACCCCAGCGAGCGTATATGCACTTTTGTATTTGCTCGGTACCCTTCTATGTATCTTTCGTTCAGACAGCGGGATCACTGGTGTTTATGTTTATCTTACTTATTTTTGATTTTATCTTTTTATTCTCTAGAGATCCTGTACGACATGCAATGCAGGCTTTTGCCACTGGGTGGCACACTGTGGGATGCAGCGTTTGCTGTACCACATCAATAATACTGCCTGTTAGCATTGTCACATGTCATTACTTATGACAGCTATGTTGCAGCTTGGAGGGATGGTTATTCTCAGTAGGGGTGGATCTGACAGTTTAAACGTCGAGGCTCTGCATATTAGGCACGCTGAGGGATTGTTATCCTACGTGCTTTATTTGCATCTGGTGTCACATGACCGCTCCGCCCCGCCCTCGGCTTCACGTAGGTGCGGTGAGGGGAACATTCTACAGGTATGTTTATTTTTGTTGCTATGACGACGGATCATGTGGGGAGCGCCGACCCGGAAGGTCATAGTCTGGGAGGTGATATCCCCTGTTATTCCTCCGCCGATTGGAGCTGCAGTACACCATGTGAGGGACATCACCCGGAAGTTCTTTGATTACCATATCCCTCTAGCCAATGATTGCCGGTTTGTTAATTTGGCATATCTCTTGGCCACCAATGAGGGCGCTTGTTACATAGTTCCCCAATTATGGGGTGGGCGGGATTTCTTTTTCACACACAGCATACACCAGGAATATGGCTTATATAAATGAACTGACATGCTGGCCCCATTTAATTTTCGCTGAGGAAGTCCTTGCCCACGGACGATACGCGTGCGAGGGGCTACACGACGTCAGGACAGCCATCTACCTGGTTCCACATCTATGTTACATGACTGTTATCCAAGCACAGGGTGTCTGTGCCTCGCTTGTGAGTAACTTTTTAAATAAATAAATCAAGTGTTTTTTATAGATGGAGAGCACTATGTATTTCTTTTTGACATTTTTCATGTAACTACGCCAATTTATGAGTTTGCTTTTGGGATTATTGAATGATTGAGGATTTCGGTTGAAGCACCGTATGAAGACAGCTCTCTCATCTTTAAATATTACCCTTGATAAAGGGACTGCTTATGTGACCTTCTGGTAATGCAGAGGTCCACATTCTGAGGTGAGCGGCCTGTGTATCTGGTGGTGGAATAACACGGAAGTGGTTGCACTTGTGATCATTTACAAGCACTCTGTTTCACAGCTAGAGGATCCTTCTATCTTCCTGTTGGTGTTTCAGATAACATTCCTCTGGTTTCTGAATTATACATCCCATGGACTTTTTGTGTTACATATGATTTTAGCGCTGCACTGCTTTTTATACACATAAAAGAATACATTACCCTTAACTCTAGCCCAGACATTAGTATGCTAACTCTATGGGAAGCCCATAAACCAGTGATACGCAACACAATCCAGAAACAATCAGCTATATTTAAACGAGAACGAAAAACCCTTGCCCGTAAACTGGAAATGGATTTTAACACGGCCTTTATATCCCATCAAGAAAATCCATCCACATTAACTAAATCCCGATTAGACAAGACCCGTACTGCATACAACTTATTTCTCACAGAAGCTGTAGAAAAATCCTATAAATGCTCAAGATTTAACCGCTTCATGAAAGCTAATAAGCCCGGGACATACCTTGCAAGAACACTCAATTCCCTAAACAAACCCTTTAAACCAATTTGGCTAAAACTAGCAAAGGAAGTATACACATGCAACCCTCACAAAATAGTCAAAAAATTTCATTCCCACCTATCCTCATTATATGCTTCATCTAATAACTTTGACTTGCTAGCTGCAGATACATTTTTCTCCGACTTACATTTGCCAGGACTTTCCCCTGACCAAAATAAAATCCTAGAAGAAATTATTTCACCAGAAGATGTCGCCAAGGCTATTAAAGAATTAAAAATAAACAAGAGACCAGGCCCAGATGGCTACTCAGCTTTGTATTACAGAATCTATACAGACATATTATCACCAATCTTAGCAGACGCCTTCAATGTATTATTGAAAGGAGAATCCTTTAGACAGGAAACCCTGACCGCCATTATTTGTATGATCCCAAAACCTCTCACGGATTATACCCTATGTACAAACTTTCGCCCAATTTCCCTTCTGAACCTAGATATCAAACTCTTAGCCAAAATATTGGCCAAAAGACTAAATAGAATAATAGGCAAGCTCATCCATAAGGATCAAGTAGGATTCAAGCCAAAGCGGCAGGCGGGAGACAATGTCCGTTGGGCCGTATTGCTAGCCCACATAGCCAAAAAACGATGTATACCCTCCTGTTTTCTGTCCCTAGATATAAAAAAGGCCTTTGACTGCATAGCCTGGCCGTACCTTAATTACACATTACAAAAATGGGGTTTTGGCCCTCACTTCCTAACATGGATAGAAGCACTCTATAACAAACCAATTGCATATATAAAATACGCAGGCTATAAATCTAATTCCTTTAATATAGAAAGAGGAACGCACCAGGGATGTCCACTCTCCCCCCTCCTATTCGCCCTCCTAATAGAACCCCTAGCTCAATGAATCCGCACAGATCCGACAATCACAGGCATCGAATTAGCTGGATACCATCATAAATTATGCCTATTTGCGGATGACATACTCCTATTTCTATCATCCCCACAAGTCTCTGGACCTAATCTTCTATCCATTTTCCCCTGTAAGAGCGGTCCTAGCAGCCGGATTGACGCTAGAAACAATCACTTAAGTCTCCTTGGGATACGATCAAGAACAGCTACAAGTCCTGAACTTCCCAGCTCTTGTAACAAAAGGACCCAGGTGCAAACTGAAGCATGTTACAAGGCCTGTGACAGAGTTATGGAATCCCTCTGTAGGTGACCAGGCCTCACTCCCGAGGCGGTGGCTTCCTTCAGAACGGGTCACACTTGAGTGCCCTGGAATTCCTCTTTTAGGGGGAGGCCCTAGCTAAATGTGCTAGGCCTACTGGTAAAGTAGCAGCCCCAGGCTAAAGGTGCCTGAGACTGATACACACACGCACCCGTGGCCTGGAGGGCTGGGTTGCGCGAACAGCTTCCCAAAAGATGGCGTCTGCCCCTTATGTATCCTCTCCCAGCATGCACAGCAGGTTTACCACGCCCACTGCACTACTGCCGAAAGACGAAACCCTAAGGCATAGTAATGCTACCCACGGTTCAACCCTGACCTGACATGGCAGTGCCACCTACAGGCCACAGGGTTGCATCATACACCAGGTCACATCACATAGGCAGAAGCAAGGACTAAACAATCAAAGTGGTCTGAGCCTGGCTATCAGCTCAGACCAACCCACTAAATTTAGGCACATAGCACCCCCTGAAAGTAAAGGGGCACTACATATATGTAGCGGCGTCTTTAAATTTAGTTGGGATACACCTGGGTGGTAGTGTGACCCAGGTGTGTAAATTATGAGAGTTTGGACCAATTTGTATTCGTGGAGGATTAGGTGGTGTATTATTCTCCTTGGCCTGTGGGTGGCGGGGTACCCATAGGCTCAAGGTAGAATCACCACCGCAGTGCTAACCTTTTTGTCCCTTTCCAGAGATGGTACGGCGAGGGCGGGGAACCTTCCGTGGTGTTGAAGGGAGGAGATAAAAGGGGGAGACGCCCTAACCACGAGGTCTTCGGGATCTTCTCTTCACGCGCCCAGGCACCTTAGGCCTGGGTGCGGGCAGTTCAGAGTTTCGGCCTAGGCCTGACCGGAACGGAGTTGGAGTCCATCCCAGGCACCTTCAGCCTGGGGTGAGGTACTAAAGAGGAGGCCTGGGGCCCAGTGACTTCGACTGGGTCCCGCAAGGGCGAAGGTGTCCGAGGGTCCCTGAGGTGGATGGGGCCCATGTCTGAGGTGAGGAGGCCGGGGAGGTCACCCGTCTGAAAAGCCCGGAGCAGCATCAACCCGGTGACAGACGGGCCTCCGGTAACTCCCTTGGAGGGACGTCTTCCCCTGATAGGGGCCACAACGCAGCGAAGGTACTCCTAACCATGTTCTCTTGAGTTGCTGGTAGAGACTCACAAGTTCTAAGTTCTTTCTAAATCAAGGCTATGATAACCGTTGGTGAAACCACAGTGGTTTAGATTACAATCAGGATAGTGCCTAGACCTGCTCTTCCCACCGTATTGTATTGTTATAGAGTTTCAACCGGTTGGCTGCTGAAGCACTGTTTATTGTGGATCTTACAATAAAACAAGAGTTGGACTGTGATCGGGGTGTGGGACTCTGGTTAATGGGAGCAAAGGGGAGGTGACAGCACAGGAAGACTGGATTCATAACTAATGCACACTGGCCCGAGGAAAATACTGATACTGGCCTTCACCTCACCCAGAGTTATGGGGAGGACATGGGCCGTAGCGCATCTCACCGTGGTGTATGAAATACCCCTAGACAAGAGAGACTATGGGGTGAGGCCGCTACATATACATATACAATTAAAAATTGTTAATTAATTGTTAAAAATCTTCCTCCTTCCTCCTCAGTTCCCCCGAGATTCTCTCCTCACTTTCCGATTCTCCACCTCTGAGATGGTGAATAGGGGAGTGTGAATTCTAAATCAGATCGCCAGTGAAGTGCTCAGATTACAGCTTCATAAACTGTCCCTTTCTGTGTCAGTCAATGAGAATTCTCACTGTGCGGAGATAATCGGCAGAACATGTTCAAACAATTCTCCCCTGATTATCTCTGTTTCATAAACTGTCTCTGGATCACCGCTTATCACTGATTTATAAACGGACACCAGAGAGTTATTAGTCAGAGTAAATCTTAGAAAAACATACAGCTGGTAAAATAAGTATTGAGCATGTCACCATTTTTCTAGGTAAACATGGTTCTAAGAGCCGGTTCACACAGGGGCAACACGAGTCTTTGGAGGCGACCTGGAAGTGACCTGGAATCAACCTGATCCTGGACCACAGCGCGACATGGAGAGACTTACAAGTCTCCTACAGGACAGGAGGCATTCCAGTGGCCAATTAACCTTGAATCAGCTCTGTGGGAGGAGGGGGGAGGGAGGGGTTTCCCCTAAAAACAATTTTCACTTCCTGAAAAGTCGTTGCAGTAAATACAGTGATCCGAATTCTGAGGCGATTCCCATTGAAATCAATGGGTACAAGTTGCCTACAAGTCGCCTGCAAGTCGTAAAGGAACCTTTTTTGAAGTCGGAGCGACTGCCGTTGTGTACATTAAGATGGCTCCATTCACTTCCATTTGTTTTAAAAACAGCGCGACTTGGGGCGACTTGAAGTCGCCTCCCGAGTCGCCCCTGTGTGAACTGGCTCTAAAGTTGCTATTGATATGAAATGTTCACCAAATGTCTATAACAACACAAGCAATCCATGCATATAAAGAAACCAAAACAAATACATTCAGAAATTAAGTTATGTGTAATAAAATGGAATGACACAGGGAAAAAGTATTGAACACAAAAAGAAAGAAAAGTGGAAAAAGGCATGGAAAACCAAGACACCAGCTGAAATCTGTCAATAATTAGAAAAAAAAACTGCCCCTTGTCAGTGCAAATTAATATCAGCTGGTTCAGTCTCAGCTGATGGTCTATAAAAAGGTGTCTCATTACCAAGGTATTACACAAGAAAAATCCCATGATGGATATAAACGAAGAGCTCTCTCAAAACCTTTGCAACCTTATTGTTGCAAAACATATTGATGGCATTGGTTACAGAAGGATTTTTAAACTTCTGAATGCTCTAGCGAGCCCTGTTGGGGCCATAATCCAGGAGAAGAAAGAAGATAATTTCACCATAAACCAGCCAAGACCAGGTGCTCCTTGCAAGATTTCTGAGTGAAAAGAATTATCAGAAGAGTTGTCCAAGTACCAAGGGCCACTTGTGGAGAGCTTCAGAAAGACCTGGAATTAGCAGGTACAATTGTTTAAAAAAAAAACTATAAGTAATGCATTCAACCACCATGGTCTTTATGCATGCTCACCAAGCAAGATTCCATTGCTGAAGAAAAAGAATGATGAAGAAATATATTTACCTAGAAAAATTGGTGATGTGTTCTATACTTTTTACATGCTGTATATATATCTAATGACACTACGTAAAATGTAAAATGCTTTTAATAAAAAAAACATAACTTTGTCTATAATTTCTGTTTCACCTTCATTGAGACTAAAGTGTATCTAAACCCCATATTGTATATTGTATATGTTGCTGCTAACAAGTCTTTTTTCCAGGCTTTTTTTTTTACGTTTTTACTTTGTGATTCTGCCACTTGCAAACTTTGTATGCAAGGGTAAAAAAAAACTACTCACTGTGTCATATCTACAAAAGAGCAGTGTTGTCCCCATATATTGTATATTTTTTCTTTGGAATATTGCACACATTCTCCTCTGCTCATATCCATAATATATGCATTATATGAGCAATGGAGAGCACAAATTAAAAAAGAAAACAAAACACATACTTTGCTGGACAGAATATATTATAATAATCCAAACAAAATGAAAAAGTAAACCAGTGACACCTATTCACCAGGTCAGTAAATGAAAATATAACTCCTCAGCAGGGCCACAGAGAGCAAAAAAGTCAGACTTTCACCCTACTTTCCCTATTAAAAAACGAAATTCTCCAGAGATACATTTTGAACATTAAATATCAAAACAATAAGCAAACTCAAATGGTGAGCAAAGTTAGCGCACACAATTAGTGCAAAGTTTGCATGGAAAAAAAAAAAGTCTAACACATTCAAGCTGAAATACATTTTGTCAATGTAAACAAAACATGTGAACAAGTAAATTAATTGCACCAAACAATGTATAGATACCTGTAATAGTGTAGTATATTTAAGATATCTCAGCAGCTCCCTCTTCTCCTGACCAGTCTGTAATACTGGTAACTCACTGAGATCTACCTCCTAAATACAGTTTACCACCCCTCACCAACAGGAAGTGATATTAGGTTGCTAATAGGTCTAATTTACCTAACAAAAAGCTATGCTTCTTACTTCTTATTGAACAGTGCAACTACCCTTTGTTTTCATTGATAATCCCAGTCATTAGCATTTTAATACTGGGAGGGGATATACAGTATCAGGAAGGATCTCTAAACTTAACAGTATGATAATTGGCTCAACATACCAACAAATAAAACAATGATTTTATTATTAATAGAATTGCCTAGAACTGATACTCTGAGGTCTTTTCCAAAGATAGCTCATTGTTCTATCTGAATACTGTTACATACAATTTGTATGGTTTCTTAAATAACCATTCACATGTAGAACCCATCCTGTACCCAATTTATTTTCCCTATGTAAAATGTGGAGAAAGAATAGATTTAATATGGTAACATATGGAGAAAAAACTTTGTTAAACACACATAGCTTACTATTGCAAACCTTATGAAGATTCACTTGCATGTCTATTTTGCTGACCTTCTGGCTTAAAGCTGAGTTCCGCCTAAAAAAAGAAATATTAAAAGTCAGCAGCTACAAATACTGCAGCTGCTGACTTTTATTAATCAGACACTTACCTGTCCCAGGATCCAGCGATGCAGGGGGAACAAAGCCCTGCTTGTCTCCCCCTCCTCTCAGCGGTGCCAGCATTGTCACTGTGGGTGCCCGGCTGTGGCTTGCCAGCCGGGCACGCACTGCGCATGTGCGAGCCACGCTGCGCACCGTGACTGGAGGAGCAATCACCTTGGACATGTGACGTGTCCCAGATGATTGCGGAGAGGGACTGGGGAGAGGTGAGCTTACTTCTGCCACTGCGGTGGGCCCGGGAGGAAGTGGGAGCTGGAACCCTCTAAAAAAGTTGGTTTCCCCCCCTAAATTATTACATGCCAGGGGGTCACCTTTCTTTAAAGTGGAAGTTCCATTTTTGGGTGGAACTCCACTTTAAGTCACTTACCTAGAATATATAACCTATCATAAAAGTCAGAATTCCTAATCTGTATACATTTTCTAGGTTAGTGGCATGCAGAATTGAAGCCAGAGGGTCACAATGAAAATCAGATTACAGGTATTTGCAGCAGTGAAGATTCAGTAATGGCAACCTTCATGTTTCTCACAAAATAGAATTCCTCTAGGAAATTATGTCCATAATAAATACTGACTGTTACCACGCAGGAAAGAAAATCTCTGTGAGATGGGCCAATACATACAAATACTAAATATCTCAATTAGAGCAGACCCACCAGTCACAAACTACATGTATATTACTATCTTAATACATTCTATAAACATTTTCAAGCAAAAAAACATAATGGATGCTCTTGATACCACACTAAGATGCAATTTCTGATAAAACTTATGAAAATATTATATTCATTAGTAGCATGGTTGTCTGTGTTCAGATTACAGTAAAGTACAATATTTGATTCAAGAATGGTTGAAACAACAACTGTGATATTGATGGGAAAATTTCCCAGGATATTCCCTAATGTCCTGGGCCTCCACAGCAGCAAATTTAGAGCTTGATGGCTTGGCCTTAGGTAAAACGGCACATGCAGAGTTCCAACAATTAAATAAATTAATAGGTATATAAAATTATAACTACACAAATAAATGGATACATAAAACTATTGACGCATTTTACAATTTTAACTTTTTTTAAATTGTCATCAACTTCAAGAACCTTCTGCCTCTAATCTGAGTTATGTCTCTTTGTTTGAGAAGACCCCCTCTGAGGGACTCCTGCCTCCATACCAGGTCCATGCTACGAGACCAAAATTGCTGATTACATTTCACCATGTGAAAATGCATTAAAATGTATCACTATAGGAAGGTTTTTCTAATCACATTACCTTTCCTGGTGGAAACAGAAATGCCTCTGCTATCCATTGCAGCTCCACTACTCATTGTGGACAAGTCAGCAGCAACAGTAGCACCATCACCAGCAGGAGACATCAACAGAGACATTGCTCTAGTCATGTGCTAATCAAAAAAATTAAACATGATTTTGCTTTTCACATGTTGGGATATTTGAAGTGAATATTTATGCAATTTATAGAGAAAATTTATAGAGTAAAGATTCTCAGCTCTTTTAACAAATAAGTCTGAATGTCTTTTCACACTTTTGTTATAATCATGGAGTTAGTCAGAGTAGATCTTAGAAAAACATATATATCTGATGGCAATAAATAAAATGCAATATAATCTTAATAATAAAACTTAACCTTGTCTCTAATTTCAGTTTTACTTTCATTCAGGTTGAAGTGTATCTAAACCCCAAACTGTGTATTTTGCTGCTAACAAGTCTTTGATGTCATTCTTGCTTTCATTTTTCCTTTTCTATTTGGTGGTTCTGCAACTTACAAACTTTCTTTGCAAGGGTGAAAAAGACCATTCGCTTTATCATACCTGTGGTATGAGAAATGTTGTCTCCCAGATTGTGTGCTTTTAATTTGGAATACTGGACACCTCTCCATAATGTATGCAATATAAGAGCAATGGAAATCCAAAATGAAATAAAAACAATTTTGTTGGACAGAATATATAATAATATTTAAAAAAAAATAGAAAAGGAAAACTAGTGACACCTATTCGCAAGGTCAATAAATGAAAATACAACTCCTCAGCAGGACCACAGAGAGCAATAAGAATTCACAGAGACTTTCGCCCTTCAGCCTTTTTAAAAAATGAAGTTCTCCAGATAATTTAAACAAAAAACTCAGTTGCACCATTATACTATGTAGGGATGAGCCGAACACCCCCCCGGTTCGGTTCCCACCAGAACCTGTGAACAGACCTAAAGTTCGCGCAAACTTTGGAACCCTATTAAATACAATGGACTCGAACATTCAAAATCAAAAGTGCTAATTATCAAGGCTAATATGCAAAATATTGTCCTAAAAAGGGTTTGGGGACCTGGGTCCTGCCCCAGGGGACATGTATCAAAGCAAAAAAAAGTTTTAAAAACTACCGTTTTTTCGGGAGCAGTGATTTTAATAATGCTAAAAGTGAAACAATAAAAGTGAAATGAAATATTCCTTTAAATTTCGTACCTGGGGGGGGTGTATAGTATAAAAAAACACAAGAAACATTGGAGCAAAGAAGTGCTCCAATAGAGGGTCAATGAAGTGAATTAGCTACACCTGTGCCTCCAGGCAATCTTAATCAAATTAAATGCAGTAAAAAGTACAACTTTGTAGTTAAAAAACAGGTATAAAAGACATGCCGCTGTGACAACCTTGAAAATTATTGCGAATGTAACCTGGAATTTACAGTATATTACTGGTGTATTCTGGAAAGTGCATCCCCCTTAATGATGCGGGAAATATGGAAGTTCATACATGATTGAGTCCAACAAAACAATGGGATCAAAGGATTCAAATAATAATAGAAAAAATGCTAATGATGGCAACAACTTCAATCATATGAACAAGCACAGGGATCTGTGTACAATGGATCACATAGGCAGTCCAGCAATTTCAAAATTGTGACCCAGTACAGGTGGCTTTAGAATAGCGTTGCAAAAGCTTCCATATTAACAGAAATCCTGTCACAGTGGGTTGGAGCAAAAAACAGTTCACTTGAGCCCAAGAAATCCCACCTATTAGGTATTGAAGGTATGGAAGTTCATAGATGCTTAAATCCAA
This sequence comes from Rana muscosa, assembly GCA_029206835.1. NCBI lineage: Eukaryota > Metazoa > Chordata > Amphibia > Anura > Ranidae > Rana > Rana muscosa. The sequence continues at coordinate 358,101,894 of CM055118.1, read as the reverse complement.
CAAAAATTGTAAACAGAAAATTCAGAGAATAGAGGAGGGACATAAAGTGGCACAACTTCAAACAGATGACTTGGCAGAAACACCTGTTTTGTAATGAATCACATAGGCAGTTCTGCAATTTCAAACTAATGCTTCAATACAGGTAGCTTATCGTCAGCGCTGTAAACTTCTTGATTAGATTCTGTCACATAAGTTGAGAAAAGCACTTCACTTGAACTAGAATAGCTTGTGATTATAGATTATCATCTATCATTTGTTCCGCGTATAATTCATTCGGTGTATGAGAATGTACAACCGCTTTGCTTAGTCAAACGATAGATCTGCTTACCATTCCATCGCACCTCTGTACCTTTATCCTCCACAATAATAATCTGTTTGGAAAGTGTGTCTCTTACCTCATAGGCACTGTGGTGTGTACTCACAAATAGAGGGAGACTGTAAGGTTCGGATCTGCTCTTCCCAGTAGAAGTTATCCTGCAAGGTGTCTTCCAGATTCTGATAAGCCCCCTGCCCACAGACCCCCACAACCACCGGGCAAGGGTTGTGGGGATGAGGCCCTTGTCCCCATCAACATGGGGACATGGTGCGTTGAGGGATCACAGACCCCCAAAGCATCCTCCCCATGTTGAGGGCATGTGGCCTGGTATGGTTCAGGAGGGGGGGTGCTCTCTCACCCCCCTCTTTTCCTGCGGCCTGCCAGGTTGCGTGCTCAGATAAAGGGTCTGGTATGGATTTTTGGGGGAACTCCACGCCATTTTTTTTTTTTTTTTTTATCAATGACTTTTCTCTATATTGCCGGGAGCCGACAATTCATTATAGCCATGAGTGCAGTTTTAAATTACTTTTTTCCTTCAGAAATTACACTTTGTGCAGGGACAGTTCTAAGCACGGGAAACACGCGCTGCTTTACAAGCATACTATACACCCCTTCCAGGGACGAAATTTAAAGGAATATTTCACTTTTATTGTTTTACTTTAAGCATTATTAAAATCACTGCTCCCGGAAAAACGGCCATTGTAAAACTTTTTTTTGCACTGATACATGTCCCCTGGGGCAGGACCCAGGTCCCCAAACACTTTTTAGGACAATAACTTGCATATAAGCCTTTAAAATTAGCACTTTAGGAGAGATGGGGCGTGGCTAGCCGGCGTGAGACACGGCTGCTGTATAGCTGAGCTCCTGCTCCAGGATACCGCAAACGAAGTGACCCAGCGATGGTGGTGATTTCTAAAAACAAGCCATGACTTCCCAAGATGACGCTACACCTGGCGCTGTTCGTAAGAGGGGTTCATACCGCCAGAATCTGCTGACATTAACGGATTACTTCCCCTCCACTAGCGGCCGCGTGACCCAAGATGGCGCCGGCGGCAGAGCACACATGCAGAAGATAGGGGAAAGTGAAGCTTCCTCAGACTCCAGCAGCACATCTTCGGTACGTACAGCTATCGAACATACTGCTAAGGGGGGTACCGCCATCTCCCCACCTGATAGCCCTACCACCCGCAGCCCTACTAAATTTAAAAAAGCGAAGGGAGACAGACAGGAGGAAGAATCTGACATGGAGGACAGTGCACAGGAGGCTGAAAATCAGACCCCACTTGAGCACTTTCCCTCTTCATCCCAGCCTGTGACCATATCTAATATGAGAGATATGCTCATTTCCTTAAGAGATTCTGTACATTCAGACATGCTGACAATGTTGAATCCTATCAAGGCTGATGTGCAAGAATTACAGCATAGAGTGGCCTACACAGATCACAAAATGGAGGATGCTTTTGCAGCACACAATAATCTAGTGGATGCATTTAAGGAACAGCAAACTGAGATGCAGAGAATGGCAGCGAAGTTATCAGATTTAGAAGACCGTTCCCGCAGAAATAACATTAAATTTTGCGGAATCCCTGAATCTATTCCCAATGTTGAGCTGAGTAGATTTGTACGCCAAATGTTACACACCTTACTGCCCAAAGCAACTGACGTTGAGCTAACAATTGACAGAGCGCATAGACTGCCTAAGCCAGGTTTCCTCCCGGATAATGTACCGAGAGATGTTCTGGCACGTATACACTACTACCATATAAAAGAGGATGCTATGCGAGCTATGAGAAACAACCCACAAATGACTGGACAGTATGCAAACATAGCTTTATTCTCGGATCTCTCACAAGCCACTATACAACACAGAAGGAAACTCCTTACGATCACCAAAGCTCTGCGTAATCATAGCATTGTTTACAGATGGGGGACCCCATCAAAACTCATGGTAACCTATCAAGGTAAGCCGTTCAACATTCACTCACTGGAATCAGGCCTCTGTCTCCTCAGAGAATGGGACATCCTTCCTGCCGAAGAACCAGCCCCTAGACGACGTGATCCTCCTAAAGTCCGGATGGACAGGTCGACATAATAACCACGGACCACCGAAAGAGAACCACCTCTTACCCTTCTACCGCTGCGGTTGAATGGAGCACCTTTAAATGCCTAGATTTGCTTTTCCTGTCGCCATGTTGGCGTGGAATAGGCGCCCTCAGATGACAAGCAGACTAGTCTGCCTCTGGATGCTGGGGCGGGCTCCAGACTCTTTTTTACTATTTGGTTATTTTTTGTTGTTTTTTTCTCTGTTGTTTTCTCTCCTTTTTCTTTTTCCCAACAGAGCAATCCACATCTTTTCAATCCAGGATTTTTTTTGCTTATCCTACTGCCTTCCACATGTCATCTCTTCAAAGGAAGATCTACCTAATCTGCAATCCACACTGAACTACAACTGGTCATCAGGGATGAGCCGAACACCCCCCTGTTCGGTTCGCACCAGAACCTGCGAACAGACAAAATGTTCGTGTAAACTTTAGAACCCTATTAAATACAATGGACTCGAACGTTCGAAATCTAAAGTGTTAATTATAAAGGCTAATATGCAAGTTATTGTCCTAAAAAGTGTTTGGGGACCGGGGTCCTGCCCCAGGGGACATGTATCAATGCAAAAAGAAGTTTTAAAAACGGCCGTTTTTTCGGGAGCAGTGATTTTAATAATGCTTAAAATGAAAAAATAAAAGTGAAATATTCCTTTAAATTTCGTACCTGGGGGGTGTGTATGATATGCATGTGAAGTGGCGCATGTTTCCCGTGCTTAGAACTGTCCCTGCAAAAAATGTCATTTTTGAAAGAAAAAAAGTCTTTTAAAACTGACTCGCGGCTATTAATGAATTGTCGGCTCCCGGCAATACATACAAAAGTCATTGATAAAAAAAAAAAAAAGCGTGGGGGTTCCCCAGAATTCAATTACCAGGCCCTTCAGGTCTGGAATGGATATTAAGGGGAACCCCGCCGCAAATTTAAAAAAAAATTGACGTGGGGTTCCCCCAAATATCCATTCCAGGCCCTTCAGATCTGGCATGGATTTTAAGGGGAACTCCACCCCAAATTTAAAAAAAAATGGCGTGGAGTCCCCCTAAAAATCCATACCAGACCCCTTATCCGAGCACGCAACCTGGCCGGCCGCAGGGGAAAAGGGGGGGACGAGAGAGCGGCCCCCCCTCCCTCCTGAACCGTACCAAGCCACATGCCCTCAACATGGGGAGGATGTCCCCATGTTGATGGGGACAAGGGCCTCATCCCCACAACCCTTGCCCGGTGGTTGTGGGGGTCTGCGGGCAGGGGGCTTATCGGAATCTGGAAGACCCCTTTAACAAAGGGGACCCCCAGATCCCGCCCCCCCTATGTGAATTGGTAAGGGGTACATTGTACCCCTACCATTTCACGAAGAAAGCGTAAAAAAATGTTTAAAAAAACACACAAACACCTTGAAAAAGTCCTTTATTTAAAAAAAAAAAAAAAAAAAAAAAAAAAAAACAGCGGTGAAATCCAGTGTCCCGCGGCGATCCCGATGTCCAGCGCTGTCCTTCATTGGTTGTGCCTGAGCGGACCTGATGGGGAACTCCCTCTCAGTATTTTAAATGTATAGACCCGCCCCTTCTAAAGTTCCCCATCAGGTCCGCCAGCGGACCAGATGCGGAACATGAGAAGGGGCGGGTCTATACATGTATTACCAAAGTGAGAGAAGTTCCCCATCAGGTCCGCCTCCTCGGTATGTCGGACCCGCCTACGTCATTGGCTTGAGCGGGGAACTTCCTTCACTGTGTAATTTAAATTTACATAGTGAAGGAAGTTCCCTGCTCAAGCCAATGACGTAGGCGGGTCCGACATACCGAGGAGGCGGACCTGATGGGGAACTTCTCTCACTGTGGTAATACATGTATAGACCCGCCCCTTCTCATGTTCCGCATCTGGTCCGCTGGCGGACCTGATGGGGAACTTTAGAAGGGGCGGGTCTATACATTTAAAATACTGAGAGGGAGTTCCCCATCAGGTCCGCTCAGGCACAACCAATGAAGGACAGCGCTGGACATCGGGATCGCCGCGGGACACTGGATTTCACCGCTGGAATGTTTTTTTTTTTTTTTTTTTAATAAAGGACTTTTTCAAGGTGTTTGTGTGTTTTTTAAACATTTTTTTACGCTTTCTTCGTGAAATGGTAGGGGTACAATGTACCCCTTACCAATTCACATAGGGGGGGCGGGATCTGGGGGTCCCCTTTGTTAAAGGGGTCTTCCAGATTCCGATAAGCCCCCCGCCCGCAGACCCCCACAACCACCGGGCAAGGGTTGTGGGGATGAGGCCCTTGTCCCCATCAACATGGGGACATCCTCCCCATGTTGAGGGCATGTGGCTTGGTACGGTTCAGGAGGGAGGGGGGGCCGCTCTCTCGTCCCCCCCTTTTCCCCTGCGGCCGGCCAGGTTGCCTGCTCGGATAAGGGTCTGGTATGGATTTTTAGGGGGACTCCACGCCATTTTTTTTAAAATTTGGGGTGGAGTTCCCCTTAAAATCCATGCCAGATCTGAAGGGCCTGGAATGGATATTTGGGGGAACCCCACGTCAATTTTTTTTTAAATTTGCGGCGGGGTTCCCCTTAATATCCATTCCAGACCTGAAGGGCCTGGTAATTGAATTCTGGGGAACCCCCACGCTTTTTTTTTATTTTTATCAATGACTTTTGTATGTATTGCCGGGAGCCGACAATTCATTAATAGCCGCGAGTCAGTTTTAAAAGACTTTTTTTCTTTCAAAAATGACATTTTTTGCAGGGACAGTTCTAAGCACGGGAAACATGCGCCACTTCACATGCATATCATACACACCCCCCAGGTACGAAATTTAAAGGAATATTTCACTTTTATTGTTTCACTTTAAGCATTATTAAAATCACTGCTCCCGAAAAAACGGCCGTTTTTAAAACTTCTTTTTGCATTGATACATGTCCCCTGGGGCAGGACCCGGGTCCCCAAACACTTTTTAGGACAATAACTTGCATATAAGCCTTTATAATTAGCACTTTAGATTTCTCCCATAGATTTTTCGAATTTGCCGCGAACACCCCAATTTGTTCGCTGTTCGGCGAACGGGCGAACAAGCAATGTTCGAGTCGAACATGAGTTCGACTCGAACTCGAAGCTCATCCCTACTGGTCATCCGTACTAACAGTTACCACTAGATGGTGATATCCCCTTTCCTTTAACTCTAATGTTTGTGAGTATGAACATGTTTCTGGAAATGATGATCTCTTAATCAACAAGGTCAGCTCCCATCGTTTATTCCTACAGGAAGCATCGTTTGTTCATACCCTAGTTTATGATGACCATTAAGTTTGTCTCTCTTAATGCCAAGGGTCTAAACAGCCCTTTTAAACGAAGCCTTTTATGGTCTACAGCCCAAAAACTAAGGGGAGATGTACTATGTGTACAAGAGACTCATTTTTCAGCAACGAAAGCTCCAAAGTGTTCTCATAGATTGTACCCGCATATATTTTTTGCTAATGCTGACACTAAGCATAATGGAGTTCTTATTGCAATCAAACATTCAATAGCATTTTCTTTACAGGAAGTCATCACGGACAAGAAGGGCCGCTATGTTATTTTAATATGTACCTTGAATAATGTTTTATATACCATTGTGGCAGTATATGCCCCAAATCAAGGGCAAATAACCTTTTTGAGGAACCTCCTCAAACAGGTTAAACCCATCTGTAGGGGAAACCTCCTTCTGCTAGGGGACTTTAACTCGGTGATTGACTCCCATATTGACTGCTCACCTCCCAAATTACACCATAAATCTATACTCCAATCCACTATACATAGAGAATCCCTATATGATGTCTGCAGATGCCATCATCCAGACGAAAAAGACTTTACATTTTTTTCTAATCCCCATAGATCCTATTCTAGAATAGATATAATCCTTACAGACCTATCTTCCCTGTACAAGACTAAGTCAGCCACTATTGAGACCATCACTTGGTCAGACCATGCGCCCATAACAATTGAATTAGAAGAACAAATTAATGTACCCCTACATTTCTGTGGCGCAACAATACTCACATCTTCACCAATAAATATCACCGAGAGAGAGTTCAGAAGCAACTGGAGGAATTTTTTACAATCAATACCATAGAAGATACCTCAGCATCCACTATCTGGTGTACTCACAAAGCCTTCATCAGAGGCCTGTTAATACAAATTGCTGCTAGGGAAAAAAAGCGTAAGTCTCAAACAATTGACCTACTGATGAACAAAATACGCTTCCTAGAAACACAAAATAAGAAAGACATGTCCCAAAATACGATAGACGATCTTAAAGAATGTAGATTGAACCTTAAATATGCGTTAGTAGCCAACTATGAAAGACATATGAAATACCTAAAAGCCTCATTTTATTCTTCCGGTAATAAAGCGGGAAAACTCTGGTCCCAACAACTTAAAGTCTGACAAGCCAGAACGAGAATCGCTCATCTAATTGAACCCAAAAATGGCACCAAAGTATCACATCCGAAAGATATAGCGAACATATTCAAAGAGTACTATAGTGGTCTCTATAATCTTAACTCAGATTCCAACACCCCTCAACCATCCATGGAAAACATATCCAAATTTCTAAATTCGGTCAACATTCCATCAATAGATCCCCAGATGTTGGAGCGACTTAATGCTCCAGTTACAGGCGCAGAAGTTGAACTAGTCCTCAACTCCCTTGCTCTTAACAAATCACCTGGACCTGATGGTCTCTCAGCGGAATACTATAGAACCTTCTCAACCGTATTAATCCCACATCTAGTCAGAGTTTTTAATGACGCTATCTCTTCAGGAACAATAGCATCAGAAATGCTTAAAGCTATAATAGTCACCCTACCAAAACCAGGAAAGGAACCCAGCTTACCTCAAAACTTTAGGCCAATATCCCTCCTTAATACAGACCTTAAAGTATACGCCAAGATTATTGCCAATAGAATAGCGGAAGTAACACCATCCTTAATAGCCCCTGATCAAGTAGGATTTGTAAAAGGTCACCAAGCTCCTTATGGCACCCGCAGAATACTTAATCTTCTCCGTATAGCCGAGAGCCGTAAGTTGCCCACTGCCTTCATAGCTTTAGATGCCGAGAAGGCATTCGATTGGGTACACTGGGGGTATTTACAGGCTACCCTAACAAAATTTGGTTTCACTGGCCCCATTTTATCTGCTATCCTAGCACTTTATAATAACCAATCAGCTCAAGTATTTACCTCCTCTGTACTCTCCGATGCCTTTACTATAACTAATGGGACTAGGCAGGGGTGCCCCCTTTCACCTCTAATTTTCACTCTGATTATGGAACCATTTGCGGCTGCCATCAGGAGTTCCCAAAACGTAACAGGCATCACAGTAGCTGGTAATGACTATAAAATGGGATTGTTTGAGGATGATATCATTTTGACACTCTCAGATGTGACTAAATCTCTGCCTGAAGTATGCAAGATAATTGATACCTTTAGCGCCGTATCTTACTATAAAATCAATATAGCCAAATGTCAGGTTCTCACAACCAATCTTAACTATAAAATTAAAGTAAAAATGAAATCTCTGTTCCCTTGTGATTGGGACAGCGACAAGATCCAATATCTGGGGATTTATCTCACTGCCAAATCAGGCCACCTCTATGACATTAACTATAAAAAGCTACTTCATACGGTCCAGACCGAACTTACTCAACTAGCAAAATTTGAAATCTCTTGGATGGGCAGGATAGCTACATTCAAGATGATGGTGCTACCAAAAATTCTCTATATCTTTCGGACAGTACCCATTCCCCTCCCACAAGTATTTTTCAATAAACTTGATACATCACTTAGATCCTTCATATGGAAAGGAACTAAGGCAAGAATAGCTTTCGCAACTCTCACCAAATTAAAATCAAAAGGGGGTATGGGGGTACCAGCCATTCGAGATTACTATAGAGCAACTCTCCTCGACCAACTTAGAGCATGGTGCGACCCATCTTTAGGGAAACAGTGGGTATTACTAGAACGCTCCTTAATACATAATACTAACCTACCAGCGTTACTCATCGCAGCAGCCACTAGAAAACCAATATACATACCCTATCACCCGTCTATATCTGCCTCACTTAAAGCTTGGGAAGACCTATTAATTAAGAGCCGGGAGGTTACACAGGTGAAATTGATTGATATTCCGCTTCAATCCTTCACATTCCTGATTCAAAACCTTTGGCTTAAACCTTGGATTGAAGTGGGTTATCATACCTTACGAGAGATTCCAGAGGAGGTAAACTTAAGGATAGGTTTACAATGATGCAAATTCAGCACTTCCTCCACACCTACAATTCGGACACCATTAATCTGAACAAAGCAGTATGGGATTTCTTTCATGTGGACTCTACCTCGGAAAAAAAAGGCATATCATTCATGTACTCCTTACTACAACCCGATTCCCCAATCAAAGACACTCCAGCGATAATTAAATGGGAAGCAGAACTAAAGAGAACATACTCTCCATTAGAATGGTCTCAAGCAATTAATTGTAGTCTAAAAGCCTCTGTCACGTACCTGGTAGGTGAGCCCGACGTGCAGGGAGTGGCCTCTCGTAGACCTCTGACTCGAGAACCCCTGATAGAGCAGACAGGGGCTCAGGAGGGCAAAGGAGCACAAGTGCCTGGCAGGAACTGAGGCAGGTGGAAGTAGAAGCAGCAGACTGCAGCGGTGGATAACTGGTGGGAGACGTGCAGTGGTCCGCAGCAGGCACCAGAGGATCAGGACGCAGACTTGGTGAAGACAGGCCGGGTCAGACACAAGCGGGCAGATGAGTACAAAGCAGGATCCAAGAATAGTTAAAGTCCAGGCCGGGTCAGTGTATCAGGCGGGCAGCAAACTGGTTAGAGGAGAAGGCAGAAGAGAAGTCGGGACGAGCCGTGGTCGGAGGCGGGCAGCAGACTGGAGAAGCCAAGGGAAGCCGGGTCAGGTACCAGAGCAATTAGATCAGAGGTTCAGGTAACAAGGGTCTTCAGGAAACGCTGTAGACCGGACAGCAAGGATGCAGAGTGACAGCTCTCTTTAAATAGGCAGTCTTTGGCGCCAAACTGCGTCATAGGCGCGCGCGCTATCGCGCACCCGCGCACGCCCGCTCGCCACTATCGCGTGCCCGCGCACGCTCGTTTGCCGCTATCGCGCATGCGCCGAATGGGTCTGCCTGTGCATAGAGATTCTGAGACCCCGATTGCTGGGATGAGTGAGAGAACGTCTTTCCTGACATTGCCCCCCCCCTACGGGCAGCCTCCGGATGCCCAACTGAGCCAGCCTACCTGGGTGAGACCTTTTGAAGGCCGTGATCAACCTTTTGGCATGAATGTTGGTTTCCGGTTCCCAGGAATTTTCCTCGGGGCCATAGCCCTTCCATTTAACCAGATATTGGGTTTGGTTGCATCTCTTCCTGCAGTCCAGGATAGACTCGATTTCAAACTCTTCCTCACCATTGATGAGCACGGGCTCAGGAGGGCCAATACCTCGATTGGGAAAGGGATCTGGGACTGCAGGTTTGAGTAGCGACACATGGAATATCGGGTGTATCCGAAAAGATTCCGGTAATTTCAGCTCGTATGCCACGTCATTAATTTTCCTTGTTACAGGGAAAGGACCCACAAATTTGGGGCCCAGTTTCTTAGAAGGGCATGTCATTTTTAGATTCACTGTGGACAGCCAGACTAGATCTCCGGGTGTAAGGTTAAGTTCCCCCCTCCTCTTTTTGTCGAACACCTCCTTATTATGCGCCTGAGTCCTTGCCATTGTCTCCTGAAGCAACTTACTGTTGGTACTGAGGAAGTTCAGGGTCTCCTGGGCGGCTGGGACCACACACTCTGGAATATTATTAGACAGGAACAGAGGGTGGAAGCCGTAGTTTGCAAAGAACGGTGACTGTTTGGTTGCTGAATGAACGGAATTGTTGTAGGCGAACTCGGCGAGGGGTAATAGTGGTACCCAGTCATCTTGAGAGAAGGAAGAGAAACAGCGCAAATATTGCTCCAGGGTCTGATTTGTGTGTTCCGTCTGACCATTGGTCTGGGGATGATAAGCTGAAGAGAAGGAAAGGTCAATCTTTAAAGTATCGCAGAGTGCCCTCCAGAATCTGGATGTAAACTGCACCCCCCGATCAGATACAATGTTCACAGGAATGCCGTGCAGTCTTACGATTTCTTTGATGAATAATTTTGCGGTCTCGGGGGCAGAAGGTGTACATCTCATGGGCAGAAAGTGGGCCATCTTGGAAAGTCTGTCTACTACCACAAAAATGGTAGTGCAATTTTCTGATGATGGTAGTTCCACAATAAAGTCCATTGAAATCATTCTCCAAGCTCTGTCTGGAATGGGCAAAGGCCTCAACAGACCCCAAGCTCTGGTCTTGCTGCCCTTGTTCCGAATGCACGTAATGCATGATTCCACATAGTCCTTGCAGTCCTTAGACAGTTGAGGCCACCAAAACGTGCGCTGGAGAAGTTCAGATGTTTTGTGCACCCCAAAATGGCCAGCCAGTTCATGATCGTGACAAGATTTGAGAACGTTAATCCGTAATTGTGGAGGCACGAAGATCTTGTCCTTGAACAACAGCAGGTCGTCTTTCAACTGTAGGGTAACACCTGGTGGGTAGGTCTCATTGGTAGAAGCCTGCTTAATCTGAGAAAGTAGGTCTCCTTGCAGCAGAAGGAAATTTCCGGGAGTCAGGATGGTGTCTGGGGGTGAGAGAGCTTCAGCTCCGCTAAACATCCGTGACAGCGCATCTGGCTTGGTGTTCTTGGACCCGGGCCTGTAGGTTATATGGAATGAAAATTTGGTAAAAAAAAGTGCCCATCGGGCTTGACGTGGTTTCAGTCTCTTGGCTACTTTCAAGTACTCCAGATTTTTGTGGTCTGTGTAGATCAAAATAGGATGTGCTGCCCCCTCTAGTAAGTAGCGCCACTCTTCCAACGCGGCCTTAATTGCGAGTAGCTCTCTGTCCCCCACATCATAGTTCCTCTCAGCTTCGGACAACTTCCGAGAGAAGAATGCGACTGGATGCAACTGCGACTTGGGACCCTGTCTCTGGGAGAGCACCGCCCCCACTGCGATCTCAGAGGCATCTACTTCCAAAATGTAAGGCAGAGCGGGGTCTGGATGTTTCAGGACCGCGGCCGAGACAAACTGATCCTTTAAGGTGGAGAAGGCAACTTGGGCTTCCGGGGTCCAATGAAATCGTATGCCTTGCTTCGTCAAACTGGTGATGGGCGAGATGATGGTAGAAAATCCCCGGATAAACTTGCGATAAAAATTAGCAAATCCTACAAAGCGTTGGATCCCTCTTTTGTCTGTAGGAATTGGCCAATCCAAGATGGCGGAAACTTTTTGTGGGTCCATTTTGATACCTTCTATGGAGATAATTAGTCCCAAAAACTGAATGCTCTGTTGTTCAAACTCGCATTTCTCGGGTTTCGCGTAAAGGCCATGCTGACGGAGTCGGGTTAACACTTTCCTGACATGCTCTCGGTGAGTGGACAAGGACGAGGAGAAAATCAGGATATCGTCCAAGTAAATTATCACAAACAAGTCTAGGTAGTCTCTGAAAATGTCATTCACAAAGTGTTGGAATGTGGCAGGGGCGTTACACAAACCGAAGGGCATCACGAGATATTCAAAATGCCCGAATCGGGTACGGAAGGCAGTTTTCCATTCGTCCCCATTATGAATCCGGACCAGATTGTAGGCCCCACGAAGATCCAACTTAGTGAATATGGCTGCAGCCCCGAGTCTCTGGAATAGTTCTGGCACCAAAGGGAGAGGGTACCGGTTTTTAATTGTAATCTTATTTAGCGCACGGTAGTCTACGCAAGGGCGTAGGGAATGGTCTTTTTTTTCGACGAAAAAGATTCCTGCTCCTGCTGGTGAAGTAGAAGGGCGGATGAACCCCTTCTCCAGGTTGTCGTCGATATAGGTCTTGAGGGTCCCGAGCTCTAGTTCGGTTAGAGGGAAGATCCTTCCGAATGGCACCTCTGCCCCGGGGAGGAGCTCAATCGGACAGTCATAGGATCGGTGCGGGGGAAGTGTTTCTGCACCCTTTTTGCTGAATACATCCAAAAAATGATGGCAAACTTCGGGAACGGACTGGCGGGTTTCGGGGTCAGCGTATAAGCAGAGCAGTGAGGAGGGAGCGTCAGCAACTTCTGGCACACAGTGCTGACGACAGTAAGGAGAGGGGAAGCTGATCTTACTCGTGGTCCAGTCAATTTGTGGGTTGTGTGCCCTCAGCCAGGGCATACCCAGTATGATGGGAAACAGGGGGGATTCAATGATGTCCAGGCGAAGTAACTCCCGGTGATTACCGGAGATGGTTGCACTTAAAGGGACGGTTTCCAGTATGACTGGCCCTGACTTAATAGCTGATCCATCGGCCAGGTGTACAGAAAGTCCCTTAGCTCGGGGTTGCAAGGGGACCTGGAATCTGTTGGCAAAGGAAGCGTCCATAAAACCGCTACATGCTCCGGAATCAATTATTGCGGTAGTTAGTATATTCCTTCCTTGAAGCTGTAAGGAGACAGAGACAGCCAGATGAGTTGAGTTGTCAAACGAAGTAGGTGAGTAGGTAGAAAAGATAGAGGAACACTTACGGGTCTTAGCAGGACAGGACCTCACGAAATGACCTGGTTCCCCACAGTAGAGGCAGAGATTGTTGAATCGCCGCCGTTGGCGCTCTTCGGGGGTGAGCGAGGGGCGAAGCAGGCCAAGTTGCATGGGTTCCGAAGTATCAGCAGACGGGTGAGCGGGAGCCAGAGGAGCGGAGTGAGCAGGGTTGAACACATGAGGTAGCATCCATACAGGACGAGAGGGACCAGCGGTACGTTCAGCTCTTCGTTCCCTTAACCGCCTGTCAATTAAGGTAGACTGAAGAATTAGAGCGTCCAGTGTTGCTGGGATGCCAACTCAAGCCAGTTCATCCTTAAGGGGCTCGGAAAGGCCCATACGGAACTGGTGGCGCAGGGCAGCATCGTTCCAATTTGTGTCCGAACTCCAACGTCTGAATTCGGACACCTAGTCCTCCACGGGCCTGCGACCCTGCTGCAGGGAACATAATGCTGCTTCCGCGGTGGCTGCTTGTTGGGGATCCTCGTAGAGAAGATCCATGGCTTCAAAGAACGTGCGCAGGAGGTTGAGGCAGGTGTCTTTATGCTCCAGAAGGCAGTGGGCCCAAGACTGAGGTTCGCCTGATAGTAGGGCGATGACGAAGCCCACCTTGGTGGTTTCAAGGGAAAAGGTCCTGGGTTGCAGAGCGAAAAAGAGCTCACAGGCGTTACGAAAAGCTCTGTATTTACTACGATCTCCAGAGAACCTCTCGGGAGGAGGAACCCGGGGTTCAGGTGGTAACATGACGACTGAGGGTGCGGGAGAAGCTCCAGGTGCGGCAGGTGCCGTGTTAGACAGGTTCTGGACACGCTCCTCTAGGCGGGTATAGCCTTCCTGTAAGTTCCTGACTGCCGTAGTAAGTCCATCTAGGTGACGGCAGAGTTCCTCCATGGGAGAGGCTCCCTGCGTGGGCTCAGACATGGCTGTCCGGTACTGTCACGTACCTGGTAGGTGAGCCCGACGTGCAGGGAGTGGCCTCTCGTAGACCTCTGACTCGAGAACCCCTGATAGAGCAGACAGGGGCTCAGGAGGGCAAAGGAGCACAAGTGCCTGGCAGGAACTGAGGCAGGTGGAAGTAGAAGCAGCAGACTGCAGCGGTGGATAACTGGTGGGAGACGTGCAGTGGTCCGCAGCAGGCACCAGAGGATCAGGAAGCAGACTTGGTGAAGACAGGCCGGGTCAGACACAAGCGGGCAGATGAGTACAAAGCAGGATCCAAGAATAGTTAAAGTCCAGGCCGGGTCAGTGTATCAGGCGGGCAGCAAACTGGTTAGAGGAGAAGGCAGAAGAGAAGTCGGGACGAGCCGTGGTCGGAGGCGGGCAGCAGACTGGAGAAGCCAAGGGAAGCCGGGTCAGGTACCAGAGCAATTAGATCAGAGGTTCAGGTAACAAGGGTCTTCAGGAAATGCTGTGGACCGGACAGCAAGGATGCAGAGTGACAGCTCTCTTTAAATAGGCAGTCTTTGGCGCCAAACTGCGTCATAGGCGCGCGCGCGCTATCGCGCACCCGCGCGCGCCCGCTCGCCACTATCGCGTGCCCGCGCACGCTCGTTTGCCGCTATTGCGCATGCGCCGAACGGGTCTGCCTGTGCATAGAGATTCTGAGACCCTGATTGCTGGGATGAGTGAGAGAACGTCTTTCCTGACAGCCTCGCACTGTGTGTCACACTGGGAAAATGTATATAAGATCCTGTATAGGTGGTACTTGACACCGACGCGTTTGGCTATGATCTACACGGGTAGGTCTCCGGATTGTTGGCGTGACTGCGGACAACCGGGGAACTTGCTTCATATACTTTGGTATTGCAAGTCATTAACGAGCTTCTGGAACTCCATCTTCCAGTTGATCTCACAGATTACAGGGATAATAACGAAACCATCGCCAGATTTAGCACTACTCGGTTTACGTATAGGGGAATTCCCCCTTGACTTTAGGACAGTGGTTCTACATATCTTAATTGCGGCTAGACTATCAATAATGTGCCAATGGAAAAAAAACACAGTCCCTTCAATTCAGGAAATCATCTCCAGGGTGACTCTACAGTGCTCTTATGAACACTCTTTTGCCAACTCCAAAGGCAATAAAGGAAAATTTCTCAAACAATGGGAAATATGGCTTAAAATATATAATTTGACTGATATGATTTAGAATGGCTATACACATAGATGAATTATAAAAAAAAAAAAAAAAAAAAAAGCAATGAAAAGGAAATGCACCATAACAGAACAGATGTGGATTGACGCATGCAACTCTTGGTTACCACATATATGGTAACCTTGCTATCCTCATTCTTTATTTTAGATCTAGTTTTAGTTCTAGTTTAGTCTTAGGTTTTTAGTTATTGCACTCAGTATATGTTACTACAAGGTCATACGGGTATCTATTACCCGAGCCGGATTGACTTTTTTATAGGACCGAGTGAATCTACTCATGTTTTTGTTTTGTTTGATCTTTTTTCTATACTATGAGGTCCTCATTATGTCCCTGACTCCTTAGTCTATCCTTTTATTGAAAGATAAGAATCACGATTCATGAATGTATCTATGTACTGAGGATCCTGTAATACGACTGCTGTCCTTTTACATCTTTTTGTCATGAATACGACCTTGTAATTGTTAATATTCAATATTCAATAAAAATCTTAAAAGATAAAAAAAAAATAGCACTTTAGATTTCTCCCATAGACTTTTACAGGGTGTTTCGCGGCTTTTCGGATTTGCCGGGAACACCCCAAATTGTTCGCTGTTCGGCGAACGTGCACACAGGCAATGTTCGAGTCGAACATGAGTTTGACTCGAACTCAAAGCTCATCCCTAATGCTATGTATACATACCTGGAATGAAGAAGCACAGATAGAGATATCTTAGCAGATCCTTCTTCTCCTGACCTATTTGTAATTCTAGTAGCTGACTGAGCTCTACCTCCCTCTTAAATCCAATTTACCACCACTCACCAACATGAGGTGATGTTAGACTTGCTAATAGTTTTAATTTATGTAGCAAAAGGCATGTTTCATACATTCATATTGAACAGTGTACCTATTCTTTGTTTTCATTGATCATCCTAGTCATTAGCATTTTAATACTGGGAGGGGGTATATCAGGATAGATCTTTAAATTAAACAGTATGATAATTGGACCAATAGATACAAATAAAACAATGATTTCATTATCACTGGACTTGCCTAACTGACAGTAAGGAAACTAAAGATAGCTTATTGTTTTATTTGAATACTGTTACATACAAGTTGTATGGCTTCTTAAATAACCATTCACATGTAGGATCCATCCTGTACTCAATTCAGTTGCCCTGTGTGATATTTGGAGAAATAATTACATTTAGTATAGTAAAATTTGGAGAAAACCTTTGCTGAAAACAACACAGAGCCTAATATTGCAAACCTTCAGAAAAACGTTTTGACTGGCCATTTTGCTGACCCTCTGACTGATTTTTGAAATCACTTACCTAGAATAAATACCCTATCATGAAAGTCAGAATTCCTAATCTGTATAATTATTCTAGGTTAGTGACATGAAGAATTGAAGACAGAGGATCACAAGAGGATGAGTAATTGTAGCAGTGATTATTCAATAATGGCAGCCTTTATGTCTCTCACAAGATAGCTATCTTTTAGTAAATACTTCTGACCATAAAACATACGGATAGTTGCCACACAAGTAGGAAAATCTCTGTGAGATAGTCCAATATGTAATACTAAATATCTTTCATTGAACTGGAGCAGACTGACCAGTCACAAATTGCATATTTATATACTTTATATAAAACAACCCCAAGTTGAGAAACATGTTGGACTTTCCTGATACCACACTAAGATGCCATCTCCGATAAAGCTTGAAAATCTGTTTTATTCATTATTAGCAATGCTGTTTGTGTTTCATAAATTTGAAACGTTCTCCAAATCATGCATACTTGATTCAAAAATGATTAAATCCATTAACAATTTTGCACCCCCACCCCAAAAAGTGTGCTTTTGATTTGGAATACTGGACACCTCTCAATAATGTATGCAATACATGAGCAATGAAAAGCAAAAACGAAAAAAAAAAAATTGCTGGACAGAATATATAATAATAATAATTAATAATAATAATAATAATAATAATAATAATAATAATAAAACCAGGCCAGTAAATGAGTATAACTACTCAACAAGGCCACAGAGAGCAATAAGAATTCACAGAAACTTTCACACTTCATCCCTTTTAAAAATTAATTTCTCCAGAGATACATTTTTTACTTTAAATATCAAAACAATAGGCACAATCTAAAAGCAAAAGGTGAACACAGTTATTGTATTGTACACAATTGGTGAAGAGTTTGCTTAAAAAGGAAATAAAAAGAGAATTTAATACATTCAAGCTGGCACACATTTGTCAAAGTAAGAAAATATTTGAACAAATAACTCAATTGCACCATCATACAATGTATACATACCTGGAATTAAGTAGCATAGATAGAGATATCTCAGCAGCTCCTTCTCCTGACCTGATCTGGATTCTAGTAACTGAGCTCTACCTCTTGTTAAACCAATTTTCTACCACTCACCAACATGAGGTAATGTTAGATTTGCTAAAAGTTTTAATTTTCCTAACAAAAGGCATGTTTCATACTGAACAGTGTAACTCTCCTTTGTTTTCTTTGATCATCCTAGTCATTAGCATTTTAATACTGGGAGGGTATATCAGGAAGGATCCCTAAATTAAACAGTATGATAATTGGATAAATAGATACCAACAACAAATAAAACATTGATTTCATTATCAATTTAATTGCCTAACTGATACTCCGAGGAGTTTTCCAAAGATAGCACATTGTTTTATCTGAATGCTGTTACATACAATTTGAATGGCTTCTTAAATAACCATTCACATGTAGGACCCATCCTGTATCTATGTGATATTTCGAGATATGTGATATTTGGAGAAATAATAGATGTAGTATGGAAAAAAACAGTGTTGAAAACAATACAGAGCTTACTGTACTATTGCAAATCGTTTTCAAATCTATTTGCCTGGCCACTTTGACCCTCTGGCTTCAATATATGTGAAATTATTTACTTAGCATAAATACCCTATCATGAAAGTCATAATTCCTAATCTGTATACCTTTTCTAAAATATTGGCATGAAGAATTGAAGCCAGAGGTTCACAAGGGGACAGGTACTTAGCAGTAGCAGTGAATAGTCAGTCATGTGTGAAAGGTCACAAGATAAAATTATTTTGGTAAATAGTTCTAACCATAAAACATACTGATTATTACCACACAAGTAGGAAAATCTCTGTGAGATGGTCCAATATGTAATACTAAATACTTTTCACTGAACTGGAGCAGACTCCACAAATTACATATTTATTTGTCTCTATATACTTAAAAAAACAACCACAAGCTCAATAAAAAATGTTGGACTTTAGTAATACCACACTAAGATGCCATTTCTGATAAAACTTGCACACCTAATTTATTCATTAGTAGTATTGCTGTTTGTGTTCAGATAAATCTGAAACTCTCTCCAGACTACACATATTTGATTCAAAAACAGTTGAAACAAAAATTGTGATATTGGTGTGAACATTTCTCAGGATATTCCCTAATGCTCTAGGCCTCCACAGATTCAAATTCAAATTCACATTTGGCTGGCTTGGCCTTAAGTAAACACACACATGGTGAGTTTCAGCAATTCAAAAAATAAATAGGTAAATAAAAAAATAGCTACACAAAAAAAAGATACACAAAACAATTGACGCATTTTAGATTTTTATATTTTTTTTAAATTGTCATTAACTTTAATTACTTCAGATCTTAGCTATAGCCGAAAGACGGCTACAGCATGGACCTAATTTGCCGGGAGGGCGTTCCTGGATGTCCTCCCATTCTCTAGCGGCCTGTGCACCCCCTGTAGGGCACGCGCGGTGTGCTCTGTGATCAGCAAGTCAATGAAACTCGGCTGATCACAGATCGGATCCCGACCCCTTACCACGTGATCAGCTGTAAGCCAATGACAGCTGATCATGTCATGTAAACAGAGCCAGTAATCGGCTATTTTTTATCCTCACGCTGATAGTGTGAGGAGAAAAAAAATAGCCGATCACCGGCGGCTGTCAGAGGGACATCGGTCCCGATGAATGAGAGCAGCTGCCTGCTCATCTGTACCACCTGCCAGTGAAAAACAGTGCTGCCTACCAGTGCCCACCAGCACCACCTATCAGTGCCCTCAGTACCCACAATTCCACCTATCAATCAGTGTCCACTGCCAGTGCTCATCAGTGTCACCTACCAGTGCCCATCAGTGCCACCTACCAGTGCCCATCAGTGCCATCAGTGCCCCCCATCAGTGCCCCCCATCAGTGGCCATCAGTACCGCCTTATCTGTCCCCATCAGTGCCGCCTTATCTGTGCCTATCAGTGCTGCCTTATCTGTGCCTATCAGTGCCTTATCAGTGCAGCCTATCAGTGCCCACTCATCAGCGCATATCAATGAAGGAGAAAAATTACCTGTTTTGCAAAATTTTATAACAAACTATGAAACATGATTTTATTTTTTCAAAATGTTCCATGTTTTTTTGTTTATTTAGCAAAATATAAAAACCCCAGCAGTGATTAAATACCACCAAAATAATCTCTATTTGTGTGAAAAAAATGATAAAAATGTAATTTGGGTACAGCGTTGTATGACCGCGCAAATTGTCATTCAAAGTGCATCAGCTCTGAAAGCTAAAAATTGGTCTGGGCAGGAGGGGGGTTTAAGTGCCCAGTAAGGAAGTGGTTAAGAACCTTCTGTCTCTGGTCTGAGGTCTGTCTCTTTGTTTTGAGATTACCCCTCCAAGGGACATTATCTTTCCTGGTGGAAACAGGAATGCCTCTGCTATCCATTGCAGCTCCAATACCCACTTGGACAAGTCAGCAGCAACAGTAGCACATCACCAGCAGGATCAATCAACAGAGACATTGCAAAGTTTCTTCAGACAATATTGGGCCAACCTGGCCTAAGCTAGCACCCAGAGGCATGGCTCATGCAGGATGGTCAACAAGTATTTTGGTTCCAATTCAGACACCAACAATCTCAGATGTAAAGAAAGACCCAAAGAACTACTGGGCATCTAAGTAACCAGAAATTGCAAAGCACAAACTAGTATCTGCATACATGCAACCCTTTATCTGTGATGGATTATATGTTTACAAAATTAAGAGCACATACTTCCTGCTAGGTAGTGCTGCTGTTTCTGCTGCTATTAATGCCTCCCCTGAATTCCTCTCACTACAGCATATCTGTAATACAATAATTATGATCTCTAAGTATATGGTACTGAGCTGAACATACTGTACATAGGCTTGGTTTGTAGGAGGTTTGTCGAACAGCTCACACGTTTTGAATGTTAAGATGAACCTCCCTGAAGTCAGAGGGAGCCACATCTTTAAAATGATTTCTGACAATTTTATAGGCTAATAGAACAAATAGCATGTGGGCTGTGCACCGCCAGGATAATATGTATGGATGCTATTTATTTTATTTTTTAATAAAATACAGTTTTGCAGGGAGCAGCAACTTCAAAGTAAAAAATCAAAATGCCCAATTCCATTTAAAAAAAAATGGGAAATTCCTGAAGTGAAGCAACTATACAGTATATACAAAGTACTGCAATAAAACTGACATTTACAAAACAAAAATGCAATTTAAATTGCCAATAAATTAAATTTCCTTTCCAGCTTAATTTTATTTGTGAAAGACCCTTAAGGGTCTGCTATATATATTGAGACCACTTTTGAGTGGTCTCATTGCTAGTTTTAAAACAAAAAGAAAGTTGGCAGGTAAATTACAGCAATAGTTTTTATTGTAGTTTTTTTTTGTATATCCTACAGCAAGAATGACAAAAAGCTGAACAAATTGCCCCCAGAAAATTAATACCAGAATCCTAATTGTTAATTAAGGTTTGTTATGGATTGCAAGAGAGGACTTGCAATCCATAACAAAAATCCATCCAGAAAAATGTTGTGGCGTCCTTCCAAAATCCATTTCAGACCCTTCAACATAAAAAAATGAAGTGTTGTCCATCATAAACTCTCATATACACATGCATCCCGCCTGACAAGGAAAGAGTACAAGTTTGCATCCCGTTGCCCCCTCCTGAACCCAGTTACTTCCAGAGGTCTGAAAAAAATCCCCGAAATTTTTACAATTAACTTTAGTAAGATTAAGATTCAATATTTCTCAAATCAAATTGAATATTCATGCAATTTATAGAGTAAAGATTCTCATTTTTATTTCCTTTTCTACTTTGGATTCTGTCACTTGCAAACTTTGCAAGGGTGAAAAAAACAGACTCACTGTATCATATCTATAAATGCGCAGTGTTGGCCCCCTAGATTGTATACTTTTGATTTTGAATATCGCACACATTCCCCTCTGTTTATCTCTTTCTATAATATATGCATTAAAATATCAAGGGAAAGTAAAAATGGAAAAACAAAAATGGAACAAATATTTTGCTGAACAGAATACTGTATATTATAATAATCCGAAAAAAAATGGAAAAAGAAAGCCAGCGATACCTATTCACCAGGTCAGTAAATGAGAATATAACTCCTCAGCAGGGCAACAGAGAGCAATAAAAAGTCACAGACTTTCATCCTACCTCCCCTATTAAAAATTAAATTCTACAGAGATACATTTTAAACATTAAATATCAAAACAATAACCAAATTCAAATGCAAATGGTGAACAAAGTTAATGTACACAATAGTGCAAAGTTTGCTTGAAAAGAAAAGAAAATAAGTCTGTAAAACATTCAAGCTGAAATACATTTGTCAAAGTAAACAAGACATGTGAACAAGTAAATTAATTGCACCACCAAACAATGTATAGATACCTGGAATAGTGTAGTATAGTATCTCAGAAGCGCCCTCTTCTCCTGGCCAGTTTGTAATACTAGTAAATCATTGAGCTCTACCTCATCCTATATACAGTTTACCACCACTCACCAACATGACGTGATATTAGATTTGCTGATAGGTTTAATTTACACAACTAAAGGCATGTTTATTACTTCTTATTGAACAGTGCAACTATCCTTTGTTTACATTGATCACCCCAGTCATTAGCATTTCAATACTGGGATGGGATAGTCTTCCAACAAAATTTTTAATACAAAGGTACAAGTAAGAGGGCAAGTACCCAGTTTGTGTTTTACATCATTAGAGACATCATACTGTTATAATCTCACAGACCCTGTCAGATAAACTTCTGTAGCGGGGTCCCTTTAATAGACTGCCAAAAACTACTATTCCCAGAACCCCGCTGGTTCCCAGGATGTTTACAGTTATGCCCCAGAGACTCATGGGGGAGGGCATATAAGGAGGAGACAAGGCCTGCCTCTTCCTCTTTGGACACGGGACGACAGTGCAGAGAGATACACCTGTGCGGACCAGTGTTGTTCCAGGCCTGAAGCCTGGGGCCTGTGGAGCAAACCAAGGAGCCTTTCACCTTACCGCGAGCCTGGGTGGCATCCCAGCCTGACTTTGTTGCAGTTGTCTGGATCGGGGACCCGATCGCAAGAATCGCTGTGAACGAGGACTGACGCAGCCGGTGGAAGTCCCGGACCGAGGGAAGTGTTCCGGAGTGGTGAGCGAGCGCAAGCTCATCTTCAAACTGTTACTTTACACTTTGTGCCTATCAGACTTCCGAGGCCTAACAACTTCTCTGGTAGAGAAGTTACCCTTTTTCCTGGATTACAATTTCACTGTTCATTCTTCAAGTGCACCACCTTTACAGATCCTGTGCCAGTGAAGACTTTGTGTTCTATTAGAGACTGAGTTCCACGTTTAGGGATCAGGCCTGATCCGTTAGTTATTTACAGTTTAGTTGCTGCGCTATAGAGTGCATAGGTAACGGTCGCTCACATGCGCTCCGCCCCTTTTTCATTGATAGAACACATACACTAAATGGTGATTCATACTGCAGGGACCTGCTTGTGTATTTGAACCAGTTGATATATATATATATCTGTTACTTCTATTTACCCCTAGCAGTAAAGTCAGTTATTACATTTACTTCTTGTCTAAGAGTCTGAGTTATCCATCCACACACCCACACCCTTAAAGCATAAGTAAATTTAATGTATAGTGTTGTGGGTTAACTGTGCCAGAGCGGGTAGAGCAGATTGCCGGGGGTTGGCGGAGCTGTGCTCAGGGACCCAAAACAACTTGCGGCCCTCTTAAGTGAGGGTATCGCTACACGTGGGGGCTCGTAAATCCGGGATTACTGAGACAGTGGTGAACCGCCAGAAGGTACCGGCATGGACCCGAAAGATACCAGAACGTGGTCGGATGTAGTTAAAACAAGTCCAAGCCAGTCAGTGGTCGTGAACATTCCGGGTCAGGAATGGCCGACCGAAACGATGGATGGGTTGATGAGTTCAACAACTCCAGATTATGCACCATGGGCGAGGGGAATCAAATCGGACCCAGACCCCACACACCAGTATGCACTAGTGGAATATTCAGACTGCAAACCGGAGGCTTGCAAACACAAATATGCGCGGACGCTGGATAACAGACCCTACAGCCAGGCGCACACTCAAAAAAGAGAACCACTACTAACGGGATCACCGCAGGCTGCGGCCCGTGTCCCGCCAGAGAGGGAAGAAGGAGCGACACCCTCGGTGACGCCTGCATCCTCCCGGATCATATCACCCGAACTGATAAAGGCGTTAGGGGACTTATTAACAAACTGTCAGAGGACAAGTACGGTGCATGTGGAGACTAGCTACCGGAGATTAAAGACATTCTCAGGGAAGCTTCCCGTCCCTGCAGGGGAGGAAGATTTTGACACTTGGGTGGAACAGGCGCTGCAAGCAGTAGAGGCATGGGAGGTGCCTGAAGTACAGAAAAGACAGCGAATCCTAGAAAGTCTGAAAGGTACCGCAGCAGAAGCGGTAAAGAGTTTCCGATTCGGAAATGAAAACTGCACAGCCCAAGAGTGTTTAGCCATGCTGCAGGAAGAGTTTGGCCAGCTGGAGAAGGTGACAGAGATGGTCTATCAGTTCGAACACACTTTTCAGCAGCCGAATGAGAAACTGTCAGAGTATGTCCGGAGGCTGAACAGGCTATTATGCAAGGTTGTCCTGAAAAAGGGGATATTACCCAAAGACGCAGATGAAGTTAGAATGAAGCAGATCATGAAGGGAGCGCAACGCTCAGATCCAGTCTGGTTGCACCTGAAGACCTCAGGGGGAGGAATGTCATTGAGTTACGCTGACCTAATAAAGATCATTAGGGATGAAGAGGCGCTGCAGAGAGATCAGCAGGTGGCCAGGGCAAGTGCCACTCCTGCAACAGTAATGGTCAGTTCCACTCGGAGCCCGGAAAGAGATGCAGAGGTGAACGTTTTGAAGTCTCAGATGTCCCAAGTGTTGGCGATACTGACTTCTCTGGTAGAGAAGGACCAAAGGAGACCAGAGAAACCAAGTCCCAGAAGAGAGTTATTCCCAAACACCTCTGTCCCAGCCACTATCCAAGACGGAGACGAGGTGATCTGTTATAACTGCGGAGGGAGTGGTCACTATGCCAAGATATGCCCCAGCCCTAAGAAAAAGAAAACAGATAACCGCCAGCCGGCGGGAAACTCCAGAGGGCCCCGGTGAGGGAGTCAACCGGGTGCCCATCTCTTTCAGTGAGCTCCAAACTGAATAGGAGGAAGAGAGAAAACACGACCCCGAAGAAGGAATCTAGGGTCTTTCAATCAAGGAACACACCAGAAAGGGGGGACAGGACCCCGCAGAAGAGATCCAACACCCCTACGAAAGAGTCTAGGGCCTTTCAACAAAGATACACACCGGAGAGAGGGGACAAGACTCCTCAGAAGAGACCCAGGGCCTTTCAACCAAGTTACACCCCAGAGAAGGGGGGCAAGACCCCGTTGAAGGAGTGCAACACCCTCAAGAGAGAACCTTTGCAAAGGAAAAGTAACAATATCCCTCAGCAGGTCTATACTCCTACAAAGAGAGAGAAAGTCAATGCATACCGGGCTCAGGAAAGGATAAAGTCCAAATACCGTTGGAAAGAGACGAGTCCACAGATGAAGATAGCATCCACTCGGCCATATCCAGAAGAGCTGGTTGGTCCATCCCCTACTGTACCTATCCAGGTGGAAGGAGTGTATACCAAGGCTCTTCTAGACACTGGAGCACAAGTGACTTTGTTATACAGAGACTTTTATGATAAACACTTGAGCCACATGCCTATCCGGAAGATAGAGGAGCTGGAGATATGGGGCCTGGGAACCCAGAGTTTCCCCTACGATGGCTACCTGCCTATCAAACTGACGTTTGACCCCTCCGTGGCTGGGAAGGCTGAAGTGTTTGACACCCTAGCAGTGGTGTGTCCTCGCCCACCTGGAGCCAGCAAGATTTCCCTTATCATAGGGACGAACACGGATCTAGTTCGAAGACTTCTGACCCCTTTGGTAAAGAAGCAGAATCATTCGGTCCCAAAGATCCATCCCATGCTGAAGACGGCCTACCAACGACTGGTCTTGGAGCAGAAGACCCCCAGTGAGGGGATAGGGAAGGTGTGGAGACTTGAAAGAGGAGGAGTAGTACTGCAGCCTGGAGAGGTAGCATGCCTCAAGGCCACAGTGAAGCTTACCTGGGAACAGCCTGGCCCCTTTGTTATGTTGGAATCTGATCCAAGGGAAACCCCCCCAGGCCTGGAGGTAATACCCGAGGTGTTTCCCCTTAAAGCTCTGAAGAAAGCTGGTGGAAGAGTTCTAGTAAGTGTGAGGAACACTGCGGATGGGCCCTTGGAGATTCCTGCCCGAATGTTATTGGGTCAGGTGAGCCCTGCGGCCCCAATTACCCTGTCAGAGGTCGATGGGACGGGTGAAGAAGGAGAGGTTTGGAAAAAACTATCCATGGAGAACCCGAACTTGCCTAGGGCCTGGAAGGACAGAGCCAAGGCCCAACTGACTAGATGGGAGAAGATCTTTTCCAGAGACGAGTTTGATGTGGGGTGTGCCAGGAGTGCCACCCACCGAATCCGCCTCCAAGAGGATAAACCTTTTAGAGAAAGGGTTAGGCGAGTCCCTCTGGCAGATCTGGAGGATCTGAGGGAACAACTCGCTGAATTAAAGAAGACTGGTGTGATTCGGGAGTCTAGAAGTCCCTATGCCTCCCCAATAGTGGTGGTTAGAAAGAAGAATGGGTCGTTGAGACTTTGCATTGATTACAGAACTCTCAACAGGAGGACCATTCCCGACCAATACACCACACCAAGAATAGAGGATGCTCTCCAGAGTTTGTCTGGTGCCAAGTGGTTCAGCGTGATGGACCTCAAGAGTGGGTACTACCAAATTCCCATGCACCAGGAAGACAAAGAGAAGACAGCTTTCATCACCCCGGTAGGATTCTTTGAGTTTAACAGAATGCCTCAGGGCCTGTCTGGAGCTCCTGCTACCTTCCAACGCCTCATGGAAAAGACTGTTGGAGACATGAATCTTATAGAAGTCCTGGTGTACCTGGACGATGTAATTGTCTTCGGGAAGACATTGGAAGAACATGAAGCCAGATTGGAGAAAGTGTTGAGAAGACTCAGTGAAGAGGGACTCAAGCTTTCCCCAGAGAAGTGTCGGTTCTACCAATCTTCCGTGAACTATCTGGGACACATAGTGTCTGAAGAAGGGGTGGCCACCGACCCGGAGAAGTTGGAGGCGGTGACCTCCTGGCCAAGACCCACAACCGTCACAGAACTCAGATCTTTCCTGGGGTTCTGCTCCTATTATAGGAGATTTGTGGAGGGATTTGCCCGAATTGCCAAGCCATTGAACGAATTGCTCAAGACTGATGGGGAAGAAGATGGCCTGGGTCCTAGAAGACCAGGAGAGTCAGTCCAAGATCAATGGAACCAAAGGTGTGAAGAGGCATTCAGAACTTTGAAGAGGAGCCTCACCACAGCTCCTGTCCTGGCCTATGCTGACCCCACCAGGCCATACGAGCTACATGTCGATGCTAGTCATGAAGGCCTAGGTGGAGTGCTTTATCAAGAGTACGAAGGGCAACTGCGACCAGTGGCCTATGTGAGCCGAAGTCTGACCCCCTCAGAGAAGAATTACCCCACTCACAAGTTGGAATTCTTGGCCCTCAAATGGGCCGTGGTAGACAAATTGAAGGACTACCTGTATGGGGCGGAATTCACAGTCAAAACAGACAACAACCCCCTGACTTATCTTTTCACCACTGCCAAGTTGGATGCAACCGGACATAGATGGCTAGCTGCTTTGTCTGGTTTCAACTTTAGCCTCAAGTACAGGCCAGGGACTGGAAATAGGGATGCAGATGCCCTATCCCGAAGATCTCATGGAATGGCTGATGACTGGGAAGACTGGACCCAAGTGGGCCCGGATGGGGTGCAAGCCCTCTGTCAGGGGGCTGAGTTTCAAGCTAGAGGAGGCTCCAGAGCAGAGGAAATAGGAGTTACCACAGTAGGAGTCCCAAAACATTACTGTGGGGTGACCCAACTCGAAGGGGAATGTTTGCCCAAGATGTCCAAGAAAGAGTTGAGGAGCGACCAATTGGAAGACCCCATGGGGAGATTGGTCCTTGAAGCATTGGAAAATGAGAGTCCAGAGAAGCTTCGAAAACATCCTTCCAAGGAGGCTCGCCAGCTAAGGAAGGAGTTAGACAAGCTGCAGGTTCATCAGGGAGTGGTCTACCGAAGGGGCCCCTCTGATGACGCCGAAGACAGATGGCAGTTGTTTCTTCCAGAAAAGCACCGAGAGACTGTGCTGGTTGCCTTACATGATCAACATGGACACCTAGGAGCTGAAAGGACTTTTCAACTTGTCAGAAGCCGGTTCTATTGGCCCTGTATGAGGGCTGAAGTAGAGGAATATTGCCATTCTTGTGCACGATGCATCCAGAGGAAGACTCTACCCCATCAAGCTGCCCCAATGGGCCACCTACAGAGTCAAGGCCCAATGGATCTGGTATGCATTGACTTTCTCTGCCTCGAAACTGACCGGAGTGGATTGGGAAATGTTCTGGTGGTAACCGATCATTTCACTCGTTATGCACAGGCGTTCCCCACCAAAGACCAGAAGGCTTCTACAGTAGCTAAAGTGCTCCTGGAAAAATACTTTGTTCACTACGGATTACCACAGAGGATCCACTCAGACCAAGGGAGGGACTTTGAGAGTCGTCTAATCCGGAACTTGTTGGACTCCCTCGGAGTGGAGAAGACTAGGACTACACCCTACCATCCACAGGGAGATGCCCAACCTGAGAGGTTCAATAGGACTTTGCTGAACATGCTTGGGACTTTGGAGACAGAGAAGAAACAGCATTGGAGTCAACACATAGCTACCTTGGTGCATGCCTACAATTGCACCACCAGTGATGTTACGGGTTACTCCCCCTACCGTCTCATGTTTGGAAGGGAAGCAAGATTGCCTGTAGATCTAGCCTTTGGCATCTCTAGAGATCATACCTCTGCTGCCTCTCATAAGGGATATGTGGATCGATTGAGGCACAATTTGAAAGCAGCCTATGAACAAGCTCAAGCGGCCTCAGATCAGAGAGGGGCCCGAAATAAAAAGAACTATGATTTAAAGGTCAAAGTGCAAGATTTGGAACCTGGAGATCGTGTACTGCTACGCAACCTGGGAATCCCAGGGAAGCATAAACTTGCTGATAGGTGGAGGCCGGAGCCTTATGTCATCTGTAGGAGACTTCCTGGACTACCGGTGTATAAGTTAAAGCCAGAGGGGAGAGTGGGACCCTTGAAGACCTGGCACAGAAATCACTTACTCCCACTTAAAGAAGCAGTCAGGATACCTTCAGTGAGAGACCCACCGGAATCTGTTTCCATTTTGGATACTCCCAGACCCAACACTCGGTCTCGGACTTCCCGATCTGGAGACAGACAAGATTCCCTATCAAGTGAAGATGGGAGAGGAGAACTTGAGTGGTTGTGGCCTTCTTCAACTTCAGGAAGTTCAGCTATAGACCTTCCACCCACTGAGGATACGCAGGATGGGACCCTGAACCCAGAAGCTACAGAGTTCATTCCATCCAGTGATGTGCCTGAATGCTGGGAAGATCTCCTGAGCCTGTACTCAGATGAAGAGGAGACAGAGGCCCCAGAACCAGTGGCGATGTCAGAGGGTGTTCCTAAGTCAAAGTCTGTGGCACCAGAGCCTGAAGTCCCAAGGGAGCAGAGAGCTCGCAGAGTTGTGAGGCCCCCCAAGAAGTTAACTTACCCCCAACTGGGAAAAAGTTCAGAGGACTCTGTTGCCACCGCAAGGAGAAGTACTGAGTGCTCTAGTCCTTCCACTGTTCATGTGGTGGAGGGCAACCCCAGCTCACTCTCTGGCACAGTTAGGCAGGCCACTCATGCCAGTGTGACCTGTAGGACAGAGAATCCCACCTCCGAGTTTTGGTGGCAATTCCCTGTCCCAGTATCATACTCCGCACTCTCGAAAATGGTTCATACCCTTTGTTGAAATGTTTATCTTTGGGGACCAAAGAGTTTTAGTGGGGGGAGTGTGTAGCGGGGTCCCTTTAATAGACTGCCAAAAACTACTATTCCCAGAACCCCGCTGGTTCCCAGGATGTTTACAGTTATGCCCCAGAGACTCATGGGGGAGGGCATATAAGGAGGAGACAAGGCCTGCCTCTTCCTCTTTGGACACGGGACGACAGTGCAGAGAGATACACCTGTGCGGACCAGTGTTGTTCCAGGCCTGAAGCCTGGGGCCTGTGGAGCAAACCAAGGAGCCTTTCACCTTACCGCGAGCCTGGGTGGCATCCCAGCCTGACTTTGTTGCAGTTGTCTGGATCGGGGACCCGATCGCAAGAATCGCTGTGAACGAGGACTGACGCAGCCGGTGGAAGTCCCGGACCGAGGGAAGTGTTCCGGAGTGGTGAGCGAGCGCAAGCTCATCTTCAAACTGTTACTTTACACTTTGTGCCTATCAGACTTCCGAGGCCTAACAACTTCTCTGGTAGAGAAGTTACCCTTTTTCCTGGATTACAATTTCACTGTTCATTCTTCAAGTGCACCACCTTTACAGATCCTGTGCCAGTGAAGACTTTGTGTTCTATTAGAGACTGAGTTCCACGTTTAGGGATCAGGCCTGATCCGTTAGTTATTTACAGTTTAGTTGCTGCGCTATAGAGTGCATAGGTAACGGTCGCTCACATGCGCTCCGCCCCTTTTTCATTGATAGAACACATACACTAAATGGTGATTCATACTGCAGGGACCTGCTTGTGTATTTGAACCAGTTGATATATATATATATCTGTTACTTCTATTTACCCCTAGCAGTAAAGTCAGTTATTACATTTACTTCTTGTCTAAGAGTCTGAGTTATCCATCCACACACCCACACCCTTAAAGCATAAGTAAATTTAATGTATAGTGTTGTGGGTTAACTGTGCCAGAGCGGGTAGAGCAGATTGCCGGGGGTTGGCGGAGCTGTGCTCAGGGACCCAAAACAACTTGCGGCCCTCTTAAGTGAGGGTATCGCTACACTTCTATAAACCTAAATGGATCAGCAAAGCACAGCTTTTGTGTGGCACTAATAAAGAAGGAGCGTCTACCTGTCTAATGTGTTATTATGGATGACCCATAATAATACATATATTATTACAATGTATACAATAAAAACAGGCATTTAAAACTTAAGAACAAATTGACGTTATATAAAAAAATGGGGTGATTACCTCATAAATGTATATATTTCATTTTGAAGATTTACCCATCCCATACTTCTTCTTGGACCTTATTTGGGGATTATCTGTATATTGCTTAGAGTCTGCACATCTGTCTTTTTTTTATTACGTAGGGATTCTACTCTCCGTAATGTTGTTTTTGTTTATTTTGTATTATGGAGAATACAACAACAAAATGGCGGAACACACAAAGGTTAGGGAGGCTATAACACTGCCAGAGCATCCAAGAAATATAACATAAGGGCTCCACTTGTAACTAAAATATCACTGCTGTGACTTGATTAACAATTGACTGTATCTCCTACCAACATTTCCCCTTTAGTTTGGGATATAGTGGGGAAGAGTTAAAATCTTCAGTCCGAGATGAATTACATGGATCAAAATTCAGTCTTTTTATGCTAACCTAATACTAAAATTATTATTTTCATTTAAATGAATGAAACCAAGGCATGAATGACTTGTACAAATACACCATTTATTTTTCAGACACATTTGAGTACATCTACACAGTTTAAACATCTTTTTTTATATATATTTTGCAAATTAGTCACCCTCTAAAGCTTTATTAAGCAAATCAAATTATTTTCATGACATCCTCGACATTCTGTGTATAAAGTAAAAAAAAAAATGTATATTAACCACTTGCTGACCGTATAACACAGATATGCAGCGGAAAGGAGGCTCTTCTATGCTGGATCACGTACTAGGCACTATATCAGCACTTCCGGGTAGGAGGTGCGCATGCCAGCGACCCGCCTCTGCTGTGATTAGACACAGCAGAAGCTGATCAGCGGGTGCCTGCCAATGGATGACCACCGTCACCTGCTGATTGTCTGAAAGACACACAGGACATTACTCTGCCAATGTAAACAAGGCAGAGTTCTATCCTGGCAGTGAGAAAACAATGGACTTTATTTCTCTGCTAAGCAGGGAAAGAAAATCCATAATTTCCCTTAGTAAAAGCAGCACACAGTTTACACCAAAACACTGGCTAGGCACACATTTAACCCTTTGATCGCCCTAGCTGTTTAACCCCTTTCCAGCCAGTGTTATTAGTACAGTGACAGTGCATAATTTTAGCACTGATCATTGTATTAGTGTCCCTGGTTCTCAAAAGTGTCAAAAGTTTCAGTGTCAGAATATCCGTCGCAATATCACAGTCCCACTATAGGTCGCTGATCACCATCATTACTAGTAAAAAAAAAAAATTAAAATGAAAATTCTGTTATATATCTCATAGTTTGTAGACGCTAAAACATTTGTGCAAACCAATCAATGTACACTTATTGGTATTTTTTATAAAAAATATGTAGTAAAATACATATTGGCCAAAACTTAAGAGATTTGATTTTGGATTTTTTTTGGAAATGTTTTATAGCAGAAAGTAAAAATATTGCTTTTTTTTAAAAAAAAAACAGTCAGTCTTTTTTTGTTTATAGTGCAAAGAAAAAAAAAACAATGGTGTTCAAATACAACCAAAAGAAAGCTCTATTTGTGGGGAACAAAATGGCATACATTTTATTTTGGTACAGCATTGCATGACCGCGCAATTGTCAGGTAAAGTAATGCAGTCCTGTATCACAAAAAAAATGGCCTGGTCATGAAGGGGGGTAAATCTTCTGGAGGTCAAGTGGTTAAAAATGTTTTATGCTTGTATGTGTGCATTAGAATGATGTGCTTTTAAGTAATACAACATTAAGGTGTCAGTTATATCTTTGACTAATATGAGTCCTGTATTGACCAGTGCTTGTTTCTTATCTCTCTAATTTGCACTAGAGTTGAACCTCGGATTACGAGCACAATCCGTTCCAGGAGAATGCTCGTAATCCAAAGTACTTGCATATCAAAGCGAGTTTTCCCATTGAAGTCAATGGAAACGAAAATAATTTGTTCCGCATTGACTTCAATGGGATGCAATACCGAATGCGGGCAGAGGTGGGGGGCGCCAGAGAGTTCCGAAAACGGCCAAAAAGGCCAGAGGACACTTTGGCTCGTTTTCTGCACCCCCGTACCTCAGGCCAAATTAGGTACTGCAGGCCAATGTTTGGCCTTCCTCTGCTCCTGCGCCCTGTACCTCAGGCCAAATGAGGTACTGCAGGCCTATTTTTCGCTCAGCTTTGCTTCTGCGCCCCTGTACCTCAGGCCAAATTAGGTACTTCAGACCTATTTAGCTTGAATTCTGCTCGTCTTGCGAGTCACTCACAAACCTAGTCAGAATTTTAAAAAAAAGTGCTCGCAAATCAAAACGCTCTCAAACCAAGTTACTCTTAAACCAAGGTTCCACTGTATATCTCTCTCTCTCTCCCCCCCCCCCATAATCCTTTTGATGTGATTGCAGGTAGTTCAGTTTTAATTTACACTTGTTACAGATTTGGATATGGCTTATCTTCTGTGTAAAACATTTAAGCTGGATCAAAGGTTATTTTCATTTAAAATACACTATATTACCAAAAGTATTGCAATACATGCCTTTACACGCACATGAAGTTTAATGGCATCCCAGTTTTAGTCCGTAGGGTTCAATAATGAGTTGTCCCACCCTTTGCAGCTATAACCGTTTAATCTCTTCTGGAAAGGCTGTGCACAAGGTTTAGGAGTGTGTCTATGGGAATGTTTGACCATTCTTCCATAAGCGCATTTGGGAGGTCAGGCACAGATGTGGAAGAGAAGGCCTGACTCGCAGTCTCCACTCTAATTCATCCCAAAGGTGTTCTGTTGGGTTGAGGTCAGGACTCTGGCAAGCCCAGTCAAGTTCCTCCACCTTAAACTCGCTCACCCATGTCTTTAGGGACCTTGCTTTGTATACTTTTCCAAAAAAATTGGTGGAGGGTAGATTATGGTGTGGGGTTGTTTTTCAGGGGTTGGGTTTGGCCCCTTAGTTCCAGTGAAGAGAACCCTTAAGTCATCAGCATACCAAGACATTTTGGACAATTTCCTGCTCTCAACTTTGTGGGACCAGTTTAGGGATGGCCCCTTCCTTTTCCAACATGACTGCCCACCATTTCACAAAGCAAGGTCAATAAAGACATGGATGAGCAAGTTTGGGGTGGAGGAACTTGACTGGCCTGCACAGAGTCCTGACCTCAACCCCATAGAACACCTTTGGGATGAATTATAGTGAAGACTGCGAGCCAGGCCTTCTCTATATTCCAACATCAGTGCCTGACCTCACAAATGCGTTTCTGGAAGAATGGTTAAACATTCCCATAGACACACTCCTAAACCTTGTGGAAAGCCTTCCCAGAAGAGTTAAAGCTGTTATAGCTGCAAAGGGTGGGCCAACTCAATATTGAACCCTACGGACTAAGACTGGGATGCCATTAAAGTTCATGTGTGTGTATAGTCAGGCATCCCAATACTTTTGGTATTATAGTGTATATCACATTCACTAATTTGGCTTCTCTGGTATATAGTAACATTAGAACTGTAAGAAGCACTTTCTACAATCTGATTATTTAAATGATTTCTCTCCTGTGTGAATCCTTTTATATTTATTAAGAATAAAACATTGTGAGAAGCACTTGCCACATGCTGAGCATTTAAATGTTCTTTCTCCTATGTGAATTCTCTGGTGTGTAACAAGGTTTTGTTTCAAATTGAAGCACGTGTCACATTCTGAACATTTAAAGCGGAGTTCCAGCCTTTATATGTTTATTAAAAGTCAGCAGCTACAAAAGTGTAGCTGCTGGCTTTAAATAAACAAACACTTACCTGCTCCACTGTCCAGCGACGTGGCCACCTGGAGCGTCGCTCCTCCCCCCTCTCCGCCGGCGCCTCCATTCTAACTGTGGGCACCCGGCCGTGACAGCTTTCGGCTTCACGACCGGGCACTAACTGCGCATGCGCGAGCGGCGCTGCGCTCCCTGAGTGGACAGGTGATCGCCTGGGACCTGTCACGTGTCCCAGGTGATCGCCTACAGGGAGGGGCCGCATTAGGCGATATGACGAGTCGCCTAAGCGGTCCCTGGGCGGAAGGAGGAAGTGGAACAGAAAGTCCCACTCCTTCTGAAGCCCCCACTCCACCCCCCCAAAAAAATTACATGCCAAATGTGGCATGTAAGGGGGTGAGGAGTGGTTTAAGCGGAAGTTCCACTTTTGGGTGGAACTCCGCTTTAAATGTTTTTTCTCCTGTTTGAATCTTCTTCTGCATATTAAGTTTAGAACGTTCTAAGAAGCACTTTCCACATTCTAAACATTTAAATTATTTCTCTCCTGTGTGACTCCTTTTATGAATATTAAGATGAGAATTTTGTGAAAAGCACTTGCCACATTCTGAACATTTAAATGTTTTTTCTCCTGTGTGATTTCTCTGGTGTGTAACAAGAAGTGTCTTATAAGAGAAGCAGATGTCACATTCTGAACATTCAAATGTTTTTTCTCCTGTGTGAATTCTCTGATGTATGATAAGACTAGAACCTTGTGAGAAGCACTTGCCACATTCCAAACATTTAAACGGTTTCTCTCCTGTGTGAATCCTCTGGTGTTGAGTACGATTAGAATGATGTGAGAAGCACTTGCCACATTCTAAACATTTAAACGGTTTCTCTCCTGTGTGAATATTCTGGTGTTGAGTAAGATCAGATCTTTGTGAGAAGCACTTGCCACATTCTGAACAATTAAACGGTTTCTCTCCTGTGTGAATCTTCTGGTGTTTAGTAAGAGCAGAACGATGAGAGAAGCACTTGCCACATTCTGAACAATTAAACTGTTTCTCTCCTGTGTGAGTCTTCTGGTGTTGAGTAAGATTACCATTTTCTGAGAAGCACTTGCCACATTCTGAACATTTAAATGGTTTCTCTCCTGTGTGAATCTTCTTGTGTTGAGCAAGATTACTATTTTGTGAGAAGCACTTGTCACATTTTGAACATTCAAATGTTTTTTCTCCTGTGTGAATTCTCTGATGTATGATAAGACTATAACCTTGTGAGAAGCACTTGCCACATTCCAAACATTTAAATGGTTTCTCTCCTGTGTGAATCCTCTGGTGTTGAGTAAGATTAGAACGATGTGAGAAGCACTTGCCACATTCTAAACATTTAAACGGTTTCTCTCCTGTGTGAATCCTCTGGTGTTGAGTAAGATTAGAACTTTGTGAGAAGCACTTGCCACATTCTGAACAATTAAATGGTTTCTCTCCTGTGTGAATATTCTCGTGTTGAGTAAGATCAGAACTTTGTGAGAAGCACTTGCCACATTCTGAACAATTAAATGGTTTCTCTCCTGTGTGAATCTTCTGGTGTTTAGTAAGAGCAGAACAATGTGAGAAGCACTTGCCACATTCTGAACAATTAAACTGTTTCTCTCCTGTGTGAATCTTCTGGTGTTGAGTAAGATTACCATTTTCTGAGAAGCACTTGCCACATTCTGAACATTTAAATGGTTTCTCTCCTGTGTGAATTCTCAGGTGTGTAGCAAGAAGATAACTTTGTAAGAAGGACTTGTCACATTCTGAACATTTATATGGCCTCTCTCCGGTGTGAATTCTCAGATGAACATTGAGTCTGGACTTAAAATGAAATATCTTCTGGCACTCAGAGCACGGATACAAATTTTCTCCTCTTTGACTCATCTTGTGTTAATGTCAATCAGTTTAGTTGTGATTTTTCTTTCAACAATAGATCTTCGATTTACAGCTGAGCTTAGTAATTTACCTATATGAAAAATAAAAAGAGATGTTTACACAGATGTTATTATTACCAACAGACTGAGAAGTATAGCTATACAACTTTACAAATTTTTAGAATAATAATTAAAAATTTACACTAGTCAAAAATCCATTCCAGATGCTTTAACACAAAAAAATGATGTGTTGATCATCCCAAAATATATACCAAACAATCATTTACACATGCATCCAGGATGAACAGGACAGGGGGTACAAGTTTGCACCCCCTCTTGAACCTTCTTCCCTTCAGAGGTCTGAAAAAATTCTTCAGAATTTTTGCAATTGACTTTAGTGAGATTAACATTAAATATCTCTCAAGTCCAGAACATTTTGGCCTTTTAGGCCTATCGGTTTAGCTGTGATTTTTTCAACAATAGGTGTTCGGTTTACAACAGAGGTTAGTAATTTACCTATATTAAAAATAAAATAAATGTTTAAACCGAATTTAATATTACCAACAGACTGAGAAGTATAGAAATACAACTTCACAGATTTTTAGATTGATAATTAAAAGATTACACTATAGCTTATCATTATGGTAAACATAGTGGATTGTTTTTTATAGTATTGACTAGACATGATGAGTACTTCTGATCCAATTATCATTAAATCATAAAAATGTATTTCTTATTTAAATTATAACTAAAAGCAACATTTTTTGGGGAGTTTTGGATAGAGAGAATGTGGATTAGAACACTGTTTTTAGTGCAGTCTATGCACCTGTTAGGGAAATTCACGCTCTCTATTTGTCCTATTTACCATTATTATTGAAAGTAAAAGTAAAATAAACCCCAAATTTTGGGTTGTCCCCTAAAAAAATAGAGGGGACATTTTCCAATGAAGACACTAGTTCTGGTGACTTCTCTTAACCAATTTAAGACCGGGCCTCTTTTTCAGACTCTGTGTTTACAAGTTAAACATTTTTTTATATAGAAAATTACTTAGAACCCCAAACATTATACATTTTTTTCTAACACCCTAGAGAATAAAATGGTGGTCATTGCAATACTATTTGTCACACCGTATTTGTGCAGCAGTCTTACAAGCGCACTTTTTTTGAAAAAAAAAACACTTTTTTGAATTTAAAAATAAGACATCAGTAAAGTTAGCCCAATTTTTTTTTATATTTTGAAAGATAATGTTACGCCGAGTAAATTGATACCCAACATGTCACACTTCAAAATTGCTCCTGCTCGTGGAATGGCGTCAAACTTTTACCCTTAAAAATATTGTGTTCAACTGCCTGCTGAACTGTCTATATTTCGATCTGTGTGCACCCACCCTTACTATGGCCTGCTGGGGAAATGGAAGTTAGAGAAGCTACTGTAAACCCACTCACTGACTAATTTGTAGATTAAGTTAGGTTTGAACTGAATTAAGTAGTTAGATAATTTTTACTTAAAAATGTATGTCAATATTCACTTCAAATATTCCAACAAATATAAAACAAATTCATGCCCATTCTGAATGTCCAGTGCCAATAAAATAAGTAAACATGAATTTGCTTTTTAAATGATTGAATAATTGAAGTGAATATTCATGCAATTTATAGAGTAAAGATTCTCAGCTCCTTTAGCAAATAATCCTAAAGCCGGCCATGCAAATTTCAAATCACTGCTGCTATAGTCACTAGCAATATTCACTGTCTCGGTGGGGATGGCTTCCCCCGCTGGGAGCAGAAAATTGCTTTGTAGGAGGGATTCCCTTGTCAGCACGGTTTATATTGATAGGGGAATCATGCAAAAAAAATCCTGCAACTTGTGGTTGCAAGAAATAAATTTGCACCCTGTACAGCTGGCCTAAATGTCTTTTTACACATAATTTGCAATCACAGAGAGTTAGTCAGAGTAGATCTTAGAAAAACATACAGCTGGTAAAATAAGCATTGAACATGTCACCATTTTTATAGGTAAATATTTTTCTAGAGGTGCTATTGATCTGAAATGTTCACCATATGTCTATAACACATGCAATAGATGCATACAAAGAAACCAAAACAAATATGTTTAGAAATGAAGTTTTGTGTAATAAAATGGAATGACACAAGGAAAATGTATTGAACACAAGAAGAAAGGGAAGTGCAAAAAGGCATGGAGAGCCAAGACACCAGATGAAATCTGTCAGTAATTAGAAAGCAATCCTGCCCCTTGTCAGTGCAAATTAATATTAGCTGGTTCAGTCTCAGCTGATGGCCTATAAAAAGGTGTCTCATTACCAAAGTATTACACAAGAAAAATCCCATGATGGATATAAACGAAGAGCTCTCTCAAAATCTTTGCAACCTTATTGTTGCAAAACATATTGATGCCGTTGGTTACAGAAGGATTTTTAAACTTATGAATGCTCCAGCGAGCCCTGTTGGGGCCATAATCCAGGAGAAGAAAGAAGATAATTTCACCATAAACCAGCCAAGACCAGGTGCTCCTTGCAAGATTTCTGACAGAGGAGTGAAAATAATTATCAGAAGAGTTGTCCAAGTACCAAGGGCCACTTGTGGAGAGCTTCAGAAAGACCTGGAATTAGCAGGAACAATTGTTTAAAAAAAAAAAACAATAAGTAATGCATTTAACCACCATGGCCTGTATGCACGCTCACCAAGCAAGATTACATTGCTGAAGAAAAAGAATAATGAAGCTCATTTAAAGTTTGCTGCACAACATTTATACAAGCCTGTGAAATACTGAGAGAATATAGTCTGGTCAGATGAGACCAAAATGGAACTCTTTGGATGCCATAATGCACACCATGTTTGGAGGTCAAATGGCACTGCACATCACCCCAAAACCCCCCCCCCCATACCAACAGTGAAGTTTGGAGGTGGGAACATCATGGTGTGGGGCTGTTTTTCAGCATACGGTAGGGGCAAATGTCATATTATTGAAGGAAGGATGAATGGAAAAATGTACCAATACATTCTTTATAAAAATCTGCTGCCATCTACCAGGATGATGAAGATGAAATGAGGGTGGACATTTTAGCAAGACAATGATGCCAAACACAAAGCCAAGGAAACACTCAATTGGTTTCAAAGAAAGAAAATAAAGGTTCCAGAATGGCCCAGTCAGTCACCTGACTTGAATCCAATAGAAATTCTATGGAAAGAACTAAAGATCAGAGTTCACGTAACCTTCAAGATTTGAAGACTGTTTGTGTGGAAGAATGGGTCAAAATTACACCTGAGCAATGCATCCGACTAGTTTCTCCATACAGGAGGCATCTTTAAGCTCTCATTAAATAAATTTCAGTTAGTGTGTTCAATACTTTTTCCCTGTGTTATTCCATTTTATTACACATAACTTAACATACTATTACTACATTAACTACTGTTACTACATAACATACTATTTCTGAATGTATTTGTTTTGGTTTCTTTGTATTTATAGATTACATGGTTTGTTCCCAACATGTGGTAAAAATGTCATGTCAATAGCACCTTTAGAAATATATTTACCTAGAAAAATGGTGATGTGTTCTATACTTTTTACATGCTGTATATATCTAATGACAATACGTAAAATGTAAAATGCTCTTAATAAAAAAAACATAACTTTGTCTATAATTTCTGTTTCACTGTCATTGAGACTAAAGTGTATCTAATCCCCATATTGTAGATGTTGCTGCTAACAAGTCTTTCAAATAATTCTTGAAATCATTTTTTCCAGGCTTTTTTTTTTCCTTTTTTACTTTGTGATTCTGCCACTTGCAAACTTGGTATGCAAGGGTAAAAAAAAAACTACTCACTGTGTCATATCTACAAAAGAGCAGTGTTGTCCCCATATATTGTATATTTTTTATTTGGAATATTGCACACATTCTCCTCTGCTCATATCCATAATATATGCATTATATGAGCAATGGAAAGCACAAATTAAAAAAGAAAACAAAACACATACTTTGCTGGACAGAATATATTATAATAATCCAAACAAAATGAAAAAGAAAACCAGTGACACCTATTCACCAGGTCAGTAAATGAAAATATAACTCCCCAGCAGTGCCACAGAGAGCAAAAAAGTCAGACTTTCACCCTACCTCCCCTATTAAAAAACTAAATTCTCCAGAGATACATTTTGAACATTAAATATCAAAACAATAAGCAAACTTAAATGGTGA
The DNA here is from genome assembly GCA_029206835.1 of Rana muscosa. NCBI lineage: Eukaryota > Metazoa > Chordata > Amphibia > Anura > Ranidae > Rana > Rana muscosa. Next base: position 358,061,342 of record CM055118.1, on the reverse strand, counting down.
GCAAAGTTAGCGCACACAATTAGTGCAAAGTTTGCTTGGGAAAAAAAAAAGTCTGTAACACATTCAAGCTGAAATATATTTGTCAAAGTAAACAAAACACGTGAACAAGTAAATTAATTGCACCATCAAACAATGTATAGATACCTGGAATAGTGTAGTATAGTTAAGATATCTCAGCAGCTCCCTCTTCTCCTGACCAGACTGGTAACTCACTGAGATCTACCTCCTAAATAAAGTTTACCACCACTCACCAACAGGAAGTGATATTAGGTTGCTAATAGGTCTAATTTACCTAACAAAAAGCTATGCGTCTTACTTCTTATTGAACAGTGCAACTATCCTTTGTTTTCATTGATAATCCCAGTCATTAGCATTTTAATACTGGGAGGGAATATACAGTATCAGGAAGGATCTTTAAACTTAACAGTATGATAATTGGCTCAACATACCAACAAATAAAACAATGATTTTATTATTAATAGAATTGCCTAACTGATACTCTGAGGTCTTTTCCAAAGATAGCTCATTGTTCTATCTGAATACTGTTACATACAATTTGTATGGCTTCTTAAATAACCATTTACATGTAGAACCCAACCTGTACCCAATTTATTTTCCCTATGTAAAATGTGGAGAAAGAATAGATTTAATATGGTAACATATGTAGAAAAATCTTTGTTAAACACACAGAGCTTACTATTGCAAACCTTATGAAGATTCACTTGCATGTCTATTTTGCTGACCCTCTGGCTTAAAGCGGAGTTCCGCCTTAAAAAATTAATATTAAAAGTCAGCAGCTACAAATACTGCAGCTGCTGACTTTTATTAATCAGACACTTACCTGTCCCAGGGTCCAGCGATGCAGGGGGAACGAAGCCCCGATTGTCTACCCCTCCTCTCCGCGGTGCCGGCATTGTCACTGTGGGTGCCCGTGACAATGCCGGCACCGTGACATGTCCCAGATGATTGCGGAGAGGGAGGGAGAGAGGTGAGCTTACTTCTGCCACCGCGGCAGCCCGGGAGGAAGTGGGAGCTGGAACCCCCTAAAAAAGTTGGTTTCCACCCCCCAAAATAATTACATGCCAAATGCGGCATGTCAGGGGGTCAGCTTTCTTTAAAGTGGAAGTTCCATTTTTGGGTGGAACTACACTTTAAGTCACTTACCTAGAATATATAACCTATCATAAAAGTCAGAATTCCTAATCTGTAAACATTTTCTAGATTGTGTGCTTTTAATTTGGAATACTGGACACCTCTCCATAATGTATGCAATATAAGAGCAATGGAAATCAAAAATGAAATAAAAACAATTATTTTGCTGGACAGAATATATAATAATATTAAAAAAAAATAGAAAAAGAAAACTAGTAACACCTATTCACAAGGTCAATAAATGAAAATACAACTCCTCAGCAGGACCACAGAAAGCAATAAGAATTCACAGAGACTTTTGCCCTTCAGCCGTTTTAAAAATATAAATTCTCCAGAGAATTTAAACAAAAAACTCAGTTGCACCATCATACTATGTAGGGATGAGCCGAACACCCCCAGGTTCGGTTCCCACCAGAACCTGCGAACAGACCTAAAGTTTTCTCTATAATGCCGGGAGCCGACAATTCATTATAGCCGCGAGTGCAGTTTTAAATGACTTTTTTTCCTTCAGAAATGACACTTTGTGCAGGGACAGTTCTAAGCACGGGAAACAAGCGCTGCTTTAAAATTATACTATACACCCCTCCCAGGTACGAAATTTAAAGGAATATTTCACTTTTATTGTTTCACTTTTAGCATTATTAAAATCACTGCTCCAGGAAAAACTGACATTTAAAACTTTTTTTGCACTAATACATGTCCCCTGGGGCAGGACCCGGGTCCCCAAACACTTTTTAGGACAATAACTTGCATATAAGCCGTTAAAATTAGCACTTTAGATTTCTCCCATAGACTTTTACTGGGTGTTTCACGGCTTTTCGAATTTGCCGCTAACACCCCAAATTGTTTGCTGTTCGGCGAACGTGCAAACAGGCAATGTTCGAGTCGAACATGAGTTTGACTCGAACTCAAAGCTCATCCCTAATACTATGCATACATACCTGGAATGAAGAAGCATAGATATAGATATATTAGCAGCTCCTTCTTCTCATGACCTATTTGTTATTCTAGTAGCTGAATGAGCTCTACCTCCCTCTTAAATCCAATTTACCACCACTCACCAACATGAGGTGATGTTAGACTTGCTAATAGTTTTAATTTATGTAGCAAAAGGCATGTTTCATACATTCATATTGAACAGTGTACCTATTCTTTGTTTTAATTGATCATCCTAGTCATTAGCATTTTAATACTGGGAGGGGATATATCAGGAAGGATCTTTAAATTAAACAGTATGATATTTGAACCAATAGATACAAATAAAACAATGATTTCATTATCAATGGACTTGCCTAACTGACAGTAAGGAAACTAAAGATAGCTCATTGTTTTATTTGAATACTGTTACATACAAGTTGTATGGCTTCTTAAATAACCATTCACATGTAGGATCCATCCTGTACTCAATTCAGTTGCCCTATGTGATATTTGGAGAAATAATTACATTTAGTATAGTAAAATTTGGAGAAAACCTTTGTTGAAAACAACACAGCGCCTAATATTGCAAACCTTCAGAAAAACGATTTGACTGGCCATTTTGCTGACCCTCTGACTGATTTTTGAAATCACTTACCTAGAATAAATACCCTATCATGAAAGTCAGAATTCCTAATCTGTATAATTATTCTAGGTTAGTGACATGAAGAATTGAAGCCAGAGGATCACAAGAGGATGGGTAATTGTAGCAGTGATTATTTAATAATGGCAGCCTTTATGTCTCTCACAAGATAGATATCTTTTAGTAAATAGTTCTGACCATAAAACATATGTATAGTTGCCACACAAGTAGGAAAATCTCTGTGAGATAGTCCAATATGTAATACTAAATATCTTTCATTGAACTGGAGCAGACTGACCAGTCACAAATTGCATATTTATATACTTTATATAAACAACCCCAAGTTGAGAAACATGTTGGAGATTTCCTGATACCACACTAAGATGCCATCTCCGATAAAGCTTGAACATCTGTTTTATTCATTATTAGCAATGCTGTTTGTGTTTCATAAATTTGAAACGTTCTCCAAATCATGCATACTTGATTCAATAATGATTAAAGCCATGATCAATTTTGCACCCCCCCCCCCCTCCCAAAATGTGTGCTTTTGATTTGGAATACTGGACACCTCTCCATAATGTATGCAATACATGAGCAATGAAAAGCAAAAACGAAAAAAAAAAATTGCTGGACAGAATATATAATAATAATAATAATAATAATAATAATAATAATAATAATAAAACCAGGCCAGTAAATGAGTATAACTACTCAACAAGGCCACAGAGAGCAATAAGAATTCACAGAAACGTTCACACTTCATCCCTTTTAAAAATTAAATTCTCCAGAGATACATTTTTTACTTTAAATATCAAAACAATAGGCACAATCTAAAAGCAAAAGTTGAACACAGTTATTGTATTGTACACAATTGATGAAGAGTTTGCTTAAAAAGGAAATAAAAAGAGAATTTAATACATTCAAGCTGGCACACATTTGTCAAAGTAAGAAAATATTTGAACAAATAACTCAATTGCACCATCATACAATGTATACATACCTGGAATTAAGTAGCTTAGATAGAGATATCTCAGCAGCTCCTTCTTCTCTTGACCTGATCGGGATTCTAGTAACTGACTGAGCTCTACCTCTTGTTAAAACCAATTTTCTACCACTCACCAACATGAGGTAATGTTAGATTTGCTACAAGTTTTAATTTTCCTAACAAAAGGCATGTTTCATACTGAACAGTGTAACTATCCTTTGTTTTCTTTAATCATCCTAGTCATTAGCATTTTAATACTGGGAGGGTACAGTATATCAGGGAGGATCCCTAAATTAAACAGTATGATAATTGGATCAATAGATACCAACAACAAATAAAACATTGATTTCATTATCAATGGAATTGCCTAACTGATACTCCGAGGAGTTTTCCAAAGATAGAACATTATTTTATCTGAATACTGTTACATACAATTTGAATGGCTTCTTAAATAACCATTCACATGTAGGTCCCATCCTGTATGTGATATTTTGTGATATGTGATATTTGGAGAAATAATAGATGTAGTATGGAAAAAAAAACAGTGTTGAAAACAATACAGAGCTTACTATTGCAAATCTTTTTCAAATCCATTTGCCTGGCCACTTTGACCCTCTGGCTTCAATATATGTGAAATTACTTACTTAGCATAAATACCCTATCATGGAAGTCATAATTCCTAATCTGTATACCTTTTCTAAAATATTGGCATGAAGAATTGAAGCCAGAGGTTCACAAGGGGACAGGTACTTAGCAGTAGCAGTGAATAGTCAGTCGTGTGTGAAAGGTCACAAGATAAAATTATTTTGGTAAATAGTTCTAACCATAAAACATACTGATTATTACCACACAAGTAGGAAAATCTCTGTGAGATGGGCCAATATGTAATACTAAATACTTTTCACTGAACTGGAGCAGACTCCACATATTACATATTTATTTGTCTCTATATACTTTATAAAAACAATCACAAGCTTAAAAAAAAATGTTGGACTTTAGTAATACCACACTAAGATGCCATTTCTGATAAAACTTGCACACCTATTTTATTCATTAGTAGTATTGCTGTTTGTGTTCAGATAAATCTGAAACTTTCTCCAAATTACACATATTTGATTCAAAAACAGTTGAAACAAAAATTGTGATATTGGTGTGAACATTTCTCAGGATATTCCCTAAGGCTCTAGGCCTCCACAGATTCAAATTCAAATTCACCTTTGGCTGGCTTGGCCTTAAGTAAACACACGCATGGTGAGTTTCAGCAATTCAAAAAATAAATAGGTAAATAAAAACATATCTACACAAAAAAAAGATACACAAAACAATTGACGCATTTTAGATTTTTTTAATTGTCATTAACTTTAATTACTTCAGATCTTAGCTATAGCCAAAAGACAGCTACAGCATGGACCTAATTTGCAGAGAGGGCGTTCCTGGATGTCCTCCCATTTTCGAGCAGCCTGCACGCCCCCTATAGGGCACGTGCGGCGTGCTCTGTGATCAGCGTGTCAAGAAACTCGGCTGATCACAGATCGGAGTAAGGGGTCGATCCCCACCCCTTACCACGTGATCAGCTGTCAGCCAATGACAGCTGATCCTGTCATGTAAACAGAGCCAGTAATCGGCTATTTTTTATCCTCACGCTGACAGCGTGAGGAGAAAAAAAATAGCCGATCACCGGCGGCTGTCAGAGGGACATCGGTCCCGATGAAGGAGAGCAGCTGCCTGCTCATCTGTACCACCTGCCAGTGCATAACAGTGCTGCCTACCAGTGCCCACCAGCGCCACCTATCAGTGCCCTCAGTACCCACATTGCCACCTATCAGTGCCCAAAGTGCCACCCATCGGTGCCCATAGTGCCACCCATCGGTGCCCACAGTGCCACCAATCAGTGTCACCTACCAGTGCCGCCCATAAGTGTCCACTACCAGTGCTCATCAGTGTCACCTACCAGTGCCCATCAGTGTCACCTACCAGTGCCCATCAGTGCCACCTACCAGTGTCTATCAGTGCCACCTACCAGTGCCCATCAGTGCCCCCCATCAGTGCCCCCCATCAGTGGCCATCAGTACCGCCTTATCTGTCCCCATCAGTGCCGCCTTATCTGTGCCTATCAGTGCCTTATCAGTGCAGCCTATCAGTGCCCACTCATCAGCGCATATCAATGAAGGAGAAAAATTACCTGTTTTGCAAAATTTTATAACAAACTATGAAACATGATTTTTCTTTTTCAAAATTTTCCATGCTTTTTTGTTTATTTAGCAAAATATAAAAACCCCAGCGGTGATTAAATACCACCAAAATAATCTCTATTTGGGTGAAAAAAATGATAAAAATGTAATTTGGGTACAGCGTTGTATGACCGCGCAAATTGTCATTCAAAGTGCATCAGCGCTGAAAGCTGAAAATTGGTCTGGGCAGGAGGGGGGTTTAAGTGCCCAGTAAGGAAGTGGTTAAGAACCTTCTGCCTCTGCTCTGAGGTCTGTCTCTTTGTTTTGAGATTACCCCTCCAAAGGACTTCTGCCTCCATCTCGGGTTAATGCTACAAGACCAAAATGGGCGATTACATTTTACCATGTGAAAATGCTTTAAAATACATCACTATAGGAAGGTTTTTCTAAGATTCTTGCACATTATCTTTCCTGGTGGAAACAGGAATGCCTCTGCTATCCATTGCAGCTCCAATACCCACTGTGGACAAGTCAGCAGCAACAGTAGCACCATCACCAGCAGGATAAATCAACAGAGACATTGCAAAGTTTCTTCAGACAATATTGGGCCAACCTGGCCTAAGCTAGCACCCAGAGGCATGGCTCATGCAGGATGGTCAACAAGTATTTTGGTTCCAATTCAGACACCAACAATCTCAGATGTAAAGAAAGACCCAAAAAACTACTGGGCATCTAAGTAACCAGAAATTGCAAAGCACAAACTAGTATCTGCATACATGCAACCCTTTATCTGTGATGGATTATATGTTTACAAAATTAAGAGCACATACTTCCTGCTAGGTAGTGCTGCTGTTTCTGCTGCTATTAATGCCTCCCTTGAATTCCTCTCACTACAGCAAATCTGTAATACAATAATTATGATCTCTAAATATATGGTACTGAGCTGAACATACTGTACATAGGCTTGGTTTGTAGGAGGTTTGTCGAACAGCTCACACGTTTTGAATGTTAAGATGAACCTCCCTGAAGTCAGAGGGAGCCACATCTTTAAAATAATTTCTGACAATTTTATAGGCTACTAGAACAAATAGCATGTGGGCTGTGCACCGCCAGGATAATATATATGGATGCTATTTTTTTTTAAATAAAATACAGTTTTGCAGGGAGCAGCGACTTCAAAATCAAAAATCAAAATGCCCAATTCCATTTAAAAAAACCTGGGAAATTCCTGAAGTGAAGCAACTATACAGTATATACAAAGCACTGCAATAAAACTGACATTTACAAAACAAAAATGCAATTTAGATTGCCAATAAATTAAATTTCCTTTCCAGCTTGATTTTCTTTGTGAAAGACCCTTAAGGGTCTGCTATATATATATTGAGACCACTTTTGAGTGGTCTCATTGCTAGTTTTAAAACAAAAAGAAAGTTGGCAGGTAAATTACAGCAATCTTTTTTATTGTAGTTTTTTTTAGTATATCCTACAGCAAGAATGACAAAAAGCTGAAAAAATTGCCCCCAGAAAATTAATACCAGAATCCTAATTGTTAATTAAGGTTTGTTATGGATTGCAAGAGGGGACTCCATTTAAGTAAAAAAAAAAAAAATTGAGAAAAATGTTGTGGCGTCTCTCCAAAATCCATTTCAGACCCTTCAACACAAAAAATGAAGTGTTGACCATCCCAAACTCTCATATACACATGCATCCCGCCTGACAAGGAAAGTTTGCATCCCGTTGCCCCCTCCTGAACCCAGTTACTTCCAGAGGTCTGAAAAAAATCCCCAAAATTTTTACAATTAACTTTAGTAAGATTAAGATTTAATATTTCTCAAATCAAATTGAATATTCATGCAATTTATAGAGTAAAGATTCTCATTTTTATTTCCTTTTTTACTTTGGATTCTGTCACTTGCAAACTTTGCAAGGGTGAAAAAACCTGACTCACTGTATCATATCTATAAATGTGCAGTGTTGTCCCCCTAGATTGTATACTTTTGATTTTGAATATTGCACACATTCCCCTCTGTTTATCTCTTTTTATAATATATGCATTAAAATATCAAGGGAAAGTAAAATGGAAAAACAAAAATGGAACAAATATTTTGCTGAACAGAATACTGTATATTATAATAATCCGAAAAAAATGGAAAAAGAAAGCCAGCGATACCTATTCACCAGGTCAGTAAATGAGAATATAACTCCTCAGCAGGGCAACAGAGAGCAATAAAAAGTCACAGACTTTCATCCTACCTCCCCTATTAAAAATTAAATTCTACAGAGATACATTTTGAACATTAAATATCAAAACAATAACCAAATTCAAATGCAAATGGTGAACAAATTTAATGTACACAATAGTGCAAACTTTGCTTGAAAAGAAAAGAAAATAAGTCTGTAACACATTCAAGCTGAAATACATTTGTCAAAGTAAACAAGCCATGTGAACAAGTAAATTAATTGCACCACCAAACAATGTATAGATACCTGGAATAGTGTAGTATAGTATCTCAGAAGCGCCCTCTTCTCCTGGCCAGTTTGTAATACTAGTAAATCATTGAGCTTTACCTCATCCTATATACAGTTTACCACCACTCACCAACATGACGTGATATTACATTTGCTGATATGTTTAATTTACACAACTAAAGGCATGTTTATTACTTCTTATTGAATAGTGCAACTATCCTTTGTTTACATTGATCACCCCAGTCATTAGCATTTCAATACTGGGATGGGATATACAGTATCAGGAAGGATTCTTAAACTAAACAGTATGATATTTGGCTCAATAGATATCAACAACAAATAAAACAATGATTTCATTAATAATGGAAATGCTTAACACATACCTTTTTCCCTTTTCCTAAAATAGCGTATTTATTTATCTGAACACTTTTAAATAAAATATGTGTGGCTTCTTAAAAAATCATTCAGATATAGGATCCATCCTGTACCCAATTTTGTCGCCCTATGTGAAATTTGGAGAAAGAATAGATTTTGTTTGGAAACATATGGAAAAAAAACACTTTGTTCAAAACAACACAAACAAACAACAGCTTACTATTGCAAACCTTCTGAAGATCCACTTGCCTGGCCATTTTGCTGACCGTCTGGCTTAAGTCAAGTGAATAAATACTGTAACCTATCATAAAAATCAGAATTCCTAATCTGTATACATTTTCTATGTTAGTGGAACAAATAATTGAAGCCAGGGGGTCACAATTCAAATCAGGTGACATGTTACATAGTAGGTGAGGTTAAAAAAAGACCATCAAGTCCAACCTATGTGTGTAATTATATGTCAGTATTATATTGTATATACCTGTAGGTTGTGGTCGTTCAGGGGCTTATCTTATCGTTTTTTGAAACTATTGATTCTCCCCGCTGAGACCACTGCCTGTGGAAGGGAATTCCACATCCTTGCCGCTCGTACAGTAAAGAACCCTCTACGTAGTTTAAGGTTAAACCTCTTTTCTTCTAATTTTAATCAGTGGCCACGTGTCTTGTTAATTTCCCCTCTGCGAAAAAGTTTTATCCCTATTGTGGGGTCACCAGTATGGTATTTGTAAATTGAAATCATATCCCCTCTCAAACATCTCTTCTCCAGAGAGAATAAGTCCATTGCTCGCAACCTTTCCTCATAACTAATATCCTCCAGACCCTTTTATTAGCTTTATTGCCCTTCTATGTACTCGCTCCATTTCCAGTACATACTTCCTGAGGACTGGTGCCCAGAACTGGACAACATACTTCAGGTGCGGCCGGACCAAATACTTGTAGAGCGGAAGAATTATTGTTTTATCTCTGGAGTTAATCCCCTTTTAAATGCATGCCAATATTCTGTATGCTTTGTTAGCAGTGGCTTGGTGCCATGCATGCCATTGCTGAGCCTATCATCTACTAGGACCCCCAGGTCCTTTTCCATTTGATTCAAGAACAGTTGTAACAACAATTGTGATATTGATGGGAAAAGTTCTAAGGGTATTTCCTAATGCCGGCAGCAGCAAATTCCCAGTTGGCTGGCTTGGCCTTAGGTTAACACACACCTGGTGAGTTCCAACAGTGAAGAAAATAACTATGTAAATGAAAACCTAAATAAACAAATACAGTATCTCACAAAAGTGAGTACACCCCTCACATTTTTGAAAATATTTTATTATATCTTTTCATGTGACAACACTGAAGAAATTACGTATTGCTACAATGTAAAGTAGTGTGTATAGCTTGTATATCTGTTTAAATTTGCTGTCCCCTCAAAATAACTCAACATACAGCCATTAATGTCTAAACTGCTGGCAACAAAAGTGAGTACACCTCTAAGTGAAAATGTACAAATTGGGCCCAATTTACTATTTTCCCTCCCCGATGTCATGAGACTCATTAGTGTTACAGTGTCTTAGGTGTGAATGGGGAGCAGGTTAAATTTGGTGTTATCGCTCTCACTCTCTCAAACTGGTCACTGGAAGTTCATGGCTGTCCTCCCAGAAGGAAGCCTCTTTTAAAGATGATGCACAAGAAAGCCCACAAACAGTTTGCTGAAGACAAACAGACTAAGGACATTGACTACTGGAACTATGTTCTATGGTCTGATGAGACCAAGATAAACTTATTTCGTTCAGATGGTGTCAAGCGTGTGTGGCGGCAACCAGGTGAGGAGTACAAAGACAAGTGTTTCTTGCCTACAGTTAAGCATGGTGGTGGGAGTGTGATGGTCTGGGGCTAAATGAGTGCTGCCGGCACTTGAGAGGTACAGTTAATTGAGGGAATCATGAATGCGAACGTGTACTGTGACATAATGAAGCAAAGCATGATCCCCTCCCTTCGGAGACTGGGCCGCAGGGCAATATTACAACATGATAACGACCCCAAACACACCTCCAAGACAACCACTGCCTTGCTAAAGAAGCTGAGGGGGAAGGTGATGGACTGGCCAAGTATGTCTCCAGACCTAAACCCTATTGAGCATCTGTGGGGCATCATCAAACGGAAGGTGGATTAGCGCAGGGTCTCTAACATTAACCAGATTCGTGATGTCATCATGGAGGAGTGGAAGAGGACTCCAGTGACAACCTGTGAAGCTCTGGTGAACTCTGTGCGCAAGAGGGTTAAGACAGTGCTGGAAAATAATGGTGGCCACACAAAATATTGACACTTTGTGCCCAATATGGACATTTTCACTTAGGTGTGTACTCACTTTTGTTGCCATCGGTTTAGACATTAATGGCTGTGTGTTGAGTTATTTTGAGGGGACAGCAAATTTAAACTGTTATACAAGCTGTACACACACTACTTTACATTGTAGCAATGTGTCATTTCTCCAGTGTTGTCATATGAAAAGATAATAAAATATTTACAAAAATGTGAAGGTTTTTTGTGAGATACTGCACATAGATACAAAAAACAACTGACATATTCATTTTTTTTTTACTTTTGTTTAATTGTCGTCAACTTCAAGAACCTTCTGCATCTGATCTGAGGTCTGTCTCTTTATTTAAGAAGACCAAAATGGCTGACTACATTTCACCATGTGAGAGGGAAGTCAAAATGCATCACTATAATAGGGTCTTTCTAAGATTCTTGCACATTACCTTACATAAATTAAAATGATTTACACCATTAAAACTAAAACATCATAACAAGATGGTTAAACAAGTACATTTGAGTTAACAAGTACCTTTTCCATGCCATAAAGAAGATACTCCTGTTTCTAAACCCAATCAAGTGATGTAAAGCTTAGTTAAAGTTCACCTAAATTGGAGTTGCCCGGATTGTGTTTTACATCAATAGAAACAGCAAAGTTTAGTAAAGGGAGGTTAAGTTCCTGCACATGATTAGGTATTCTTTGCAAAACAAAACTTCACTGCATTCCCTAAACTCAGAGGAAATTTCCTGGTCGAGACCATCTTTCTTTGCAAAACAGTTTATTAGAACAGCTTATTAGCCTTTGGTAATTCAACCCCAATGAGTACTCCTGATCCAATTATTATTAATTTCATCAAAACAATTATTTTATTAAATCATCCGCCAGGCCAATGAATTCACAGCCACCTCCACATTTGATTGTTCTAAAGCAAGAAAATTAACATAGAAACATAGAAAAGTGACGACAAAAACAAGACTGAGTAGTCCATCAAGTCTTCCTATTTTTTAGGATTTAGTTTTTCTGTTTCGTTTAGGTTTTCTTTTTTTTTTTTTTTCATTAATAAAGTATAGATCTATGTTTGTCCCAAGCATGTTTGAAGCCATTTACTGTTGGCTGTCTCACTACCTCTGCTGGAAGTTTGTTCCAAGCATTGATTACCCTTTCAGTAAGTTCTTTCTAGAATTCGTTTTTAACTTTCCTCCAGTTAGTTTGAGGTCATGTCCCCATGTTCTTGATTTTGGTTTAATATTGAAAAAAAATTCCCACCTGAACTTATTCACCCCCTTGATCTATTTAAAGGTTTCAATAATGTATCCCCTTTCCCTTCTTTTCTCCAGACTGTACAAGTTAAGTTCTTGAAGTCTCTCTTGATCTGTTTTATCCCCCAGACCTTTCTCCATTTTTGTTACCCATCTCTGGACTCGTTCTATCTTATCAATCTTTTTCTAAGTGAGGTCTCCAGAACTGGACGCAGTACAGTAATACCTTGGATTATGAGCATAAGATGTTCCAGAAGAATACTTGTAATCCAAAGCACTCATATATCAAAGCGAGTTTCCCCATAAGAAATAATGGAAACTCAGATGATTAGTTCCTGTCAGGTCTGCCAGGAAATTACAAAAGTCCCTCCGCTTTCCTGACCAGTAGTCTTGTATCAGGTGGAGGGATGGTTGAGATCCTGCAGCCAGGAAATAAGGAACCACAATGGATGGTGCAGATAGCCTAACCACAACCCCCAGCAACCACTCATGGTTAGTAGGCTGAAGACAAGAACCCAGGAGGAGAAAGGACAATCCAAGTATGGCAGTCAGGAACGAGCCAGGCGGGGTCGGCAACAAGAAGCAAGGTCCAAGGGATAATCCAAGTATCGAAGTCTAGAACGAGCCAGGCAGGGCCGGCAACCAGATAAGCAACGTCCAAGGGATAATCCAAGTATCGAAGTCCAAAACAAGCCAAGTCAGTAACCAAAACAAAGAGCATCCACAATCAGCATAAACAGGAAACTATACTAAGGCAGGGAAAGGAAGGGGAAGTGGAGATTTATAGGTACCCCGATGAGATGACTGCTAACAGTTGGTCCCAGGGTGGAGCAAAAATCCCAACTGGTGAAGTGGAAAATAACTAGGATACTAAGATAAAACCAGTTCCTTGGTGGTTCAAGCAATAGGAAACAGTCTATGAAACCCAGGTTCCAAGATCAAATTCCGGACATGGCGTGACAGTTCCACAGCCACTGCTGGTGTATGCAGTACTGTATGTGGCCAAAGGTGCTGGGGGGGGGGCGCTGGTGATGCTCGAAGAGACTCAGAGAGACTCAGGAACTGCTCCCAGCTGGGAGTGTCTCTGAGTATCTCCGAATTCTCCTCAAAGTGCTGGGAGCCACCAGCCCCCCTGGACCTCTGGCCACATACAGTAATAACATACACCAGTGGCTTAAATTCTACTCGTCTTGCAAGACAATGCTCGCAAATCGAGTCAGGATTTAAATTAATATAGCTTGTATTGCAAAACGCTCAAATGCCATGTTACTCGCAGTCCAAGATATTACTAAATGAGGTCTTAAATAGGGACCTCATTCCTCCAGTGATGCATCCTAGAATTTTATAGACATGTTCATTAGTTTTCATCCGAATGCATTTTCCTCTCGAATTTTGGGGATTTTCGTGTTTGTTTTAACACACAATAACGAACGTGCAGAATCCGAAAGATCTAAAATAAAAAAAATGCTTTATTTTCGTATCCATTATATTTTCGTATTGTTGCGGCAAAAATTCGATATAGATTGAAAGAACATTCAACATGACGGTGACAATAGCGATCTGTGTCTATCGAACCTGCAGTTGAATGTGTCTAACCTAATTCTATTAGTCCAAGATTATTCGACATAGAGAGAAAAGATTTGACATTATAGAGGCCTAAAGATTCGATGAAGCAGCTAAAAACATACAATTGGACCGCTTAATTTATGATCTTTGTGAGTGCAGCTTCAATTGTATCTCTAGAATAGATAAGAATAGAAAGGACTTAGTCTCTTTTTCAGATGTGTTGTTTACAAGTTAAAAACATTTTTTTTTGCTAGAAAATTACTTAGAACCCCCAAACATTATAAATTTTTTTCCTAACACCCTAGAGAATAAAATGGAGGTCATTGCAATACTTTTTGTCACACTGTATTTGTGCAGCGGTCTTGCAAGCGCACTTTTTTGGGAAAAAAATACACTTTCTTGAATTAAAAAATAAGACAGCAGTAAAGTTAGCCCATTTTTTTATATTGTTAAAGATAATGTTACGCCGAGTAAATTGATACCCAACATGTCACGCTTCAAAATTGTACCCGCTCGTGGAATGGCGACAAACTTTTACCCTTAAAAATCTCCATAGGCGACGTTTAAAAAAATCTACAGGTTGCATGTTTTGAGTTACAGAGGAGGTCTAGGGCTAGAATTATTGCTCTCGCTCTAACAATCGTGACAATACCTCACATGTGTGGTTTGAACACCGTTTTCATATGCGTTCGCTTCTGCGCGTGAGCTCGTCGGGATGGGGCGCTTTAAAAAAAATATATTTTTTCCTTAAAAATCCCTTGTAATAAAAAAAAAAGCATGACAGGTCCTCTTTTTTTTTTTTTTTTTCAATTTCTTTATTTATCTTCTTTTTCCAACATACAAGGGAAGTAATCAAATAATACGTTTACTGTTTCAGTTTAAACCAATAAGTACCCCACAGGTCTATTCAATATACCACCTTCGTATTAACCTAAATACAACATAAATCTAGTTATATTGAGATATTCCTTCTCCATTGGTTCTTCCCCTCCTAACCCCCCCCTCTTTCCCTCCCCCCCTTGCTGAAAAGCTCTAGTTAACTCACCTTAACCCCTAAGAAAGATACAAAAAAAAAAAAAAGGAATTTATAATAATTTATTTATCCCTAGTCGGCCAGGGAGGTAGAGGAGCCCTAGCTCCCCCCCACTCCTCTCAAGTTACAAAAAGGGACTTCCCTTCTTACGAATATTTAAATGTGTTCCATTGTGCCCAAGTTTCAGAATAGATCTCATGTCGGTTTTGACGTGAAAGTGTCAAATCCTCCATCCTATTTACTTCTTCAATTCTATTGAACCATGAGAAAATTGTTGGGGGATTCGTGTCTCTCCACTGCCGAGCAATACATGCTCTAGCCTCGTTAATAAGATGACGCAAAATTAGTTTACTGTATGTTTCCCCTGGTGTCTCGGACACATGCAGCAAGAATAAAGCCGGGTCTTCTGGGAGGTTATAATCAGTAAATTTTTGTGCTATCTGTCGTACCTCCCTCCAAAAATGTAGTAGCTTGGAACATGACCAAAAAACATGGAGTAATGTCCCTCTTTCTTCCTGGCATCTCCAACATTTATCCAGAATCTCCGGTAAATATTTATTAAACAATGAGGGTGTTTGATACCATCTTGACATGATTTTATAGTTCGTTTCTTGGGCCCTCGTACATATAGAAGATTTTAACGCCAAATTTATGACCTGCCTATGTTGTACCTGAGTAAATGTCCTGTCCAAAGTTATTTCCCACTTCCTTATATATGGAGGAACATAGTCCTCTGGGGGGGCCATCAGTAATCCATATATTTTCGAAAGTGTATGATAACTGGGGCCAGTTTCTTCACACAACTTTTCTAGGGAGGTCAATGGTCTTAAAAAATCCTCCAAAGGTGGAAGAATATTAAGAAAATGTCTCAGTTTTGCTCCACTCCAGAAATCCAGGCAAAAACGACCATTAGATGAAGTTAATTCCATCAATGAAGGCCAATTAAGCGTCGTTCCTTGCACGAAGTACGAGGCCTGGAATATCTGTGAATCTAAAAGTCTTCTCCATGGGCCCTCCTGTAATCCCGGGGGGAAACGTGGGTTCCCCACAATGGGGTACAGGGGGGAGTTGGCTGATGACAATCGGGTAGTGGTGCATATTCAAGAGCAAATCCGCAGAGTAGGGCCCAAGGTTGGGTGCTTTTTGAGGTCAGAACTGAGGTCTCCAAACACCAAACCGCTCGACGCAATGGGACTCTACACTGTGATTGCTCGATCTTTGGCCATATTTTAAGACTTGTATGTCTACACCAGTCTATTAATCTCACCATGTGGGCCGCTTGATAATATTTCTGAATATCTGGAACTGCTACCCCCCGTATTGTTTGGGCATGGTCAATATTCAGCGTTGTAATCTTGGCCTCTTATGTCCCCAGACAAAGTCAATTATCAATGCATTCGTCCGTTTAAAAAATTCTAAAGGGACATGGATTGGCAGTGTTTGGAATAGGTAAGATAATTTAGGCAAAATTGAAATTTTTATTATGTTGCATCTGCCAAACCACGAGAAGGTACCCTTGTCCCATTTAGCCAATAAAGTTTTTACTCTACTTAATAATGGTAAAAAATTCAACGTAAAAATTTGATCCAGTTTAGGTGGCATATAGGTACTTAATAGCCATCGGGGACCATCTAAATTTAAAATTTGCTTTCAGGGCACTGATTTGTATTTGTGACATAGATACCCCCATTGCTTCTGATTTTATCATATTGATTTTTAGACTAGATAGGGCACCATATCGATCCAATTCTCCCACCAAGTTCGGCATTGATATTGTTGGCTTTGTCAAGGAAAACAAAAGGTCATCCGCATAGGCGGAGACCTTATAATCCGTATCTCCAATTCTTATCCCTGATATATCGGGGTTTTGCCTTATTTTACAAAGTAGGGGTTCCAGCGAAAGCACAAAAAGGAGGGGTGATAGAGGGCACCCCTGACGGGTGCCATTAGAAATAGAAAAAGGATCAGATATGTATCCGTTTACTTTGATTTGTGCCTCTAGTCTTGTGTATAGACTCGATATCCATCCAACCATCCTCTCCCCCATACCCACATATCGTAACACTGAAAACAAAAAAGGCCAGCTAACCCGATCGAATGCCTTTTCGGCATCTGTTCCTAAAAACACAGTGGGCATGTTGGAGAGGCCGGCTACATGGATAAGGTTCAAGGTTTTAATGGTATTATCTCGGGCCTCTCGGCTTGGTATAAAGCCTACCTGATCTGGGTGTATTAATTCTATCAGATGTGGTTGAATGCGAGTGGCCAATATTTTTGTAAATATTTTTAGATCTACATTTAGTAGAGAGATAGGACGATAACTACCACATGCTGATGGATCCTTATCCTCCTTTGGTATAAGAGTGATGTGTGATTTCAATGTTTCTGGTGTAAACCTTGTCCCCTGTCCTATTACATTGAATATTTGTACCATCTGCTTGCCCAGAAGGGGGAAAAATTTCTGATAGTATTTATATGTAAATCCATCTGGACCCGGGGCTTTACCTGGTTTAGCTGACTTGATGGCCTCTTGCAATTCCTCTAATGTAATAGCCGCTTCCATGTCTTTTCTAATCTGTTCTGACAATTGAGGAATACCCAACGAGGCAATATATTCCTCTATATTATTTTTATTATTTTGGGGTTACATTGTAATAGGTGAATTATACAAAGATTGATAAAACTTATGAAAAGTCATAGCAATCTGAGTAGGAAGATATATCTTGCTCCCCTTTGAATCCACCAAATATGGAATATAAGATTGGGTTTTCTGATCTTGTAAAGCTCTAGCCAGTATACGTCCACATTTGTCTCCTGATTCATAAT
The DNA here is from genome assembly GCA_029206835.1 of Rana muscosa. Classification (NCBI taxonomy): domain Eukaryota; kingdom Metazoa; phylum Chordata; class Amphibia; order Anura; family Ranidae; genus Rana; species Rana muscosa. Next base: position 358,043,646 of record CM055118.1, on the reverse strand, counting down.
AGTATCTCCGACATCTCTGTACTGCGGCCTTAGCTCTATAATGCAATAAATCAGTCACTTGTCTACGTAGGGCTAAAAGTTCCCTCTCTCCCGCTCCTCCCGCGTCTTGTTTATGTTTGGTCTCCAGTATTTGTATATCTGTGAGTAATTTATTCAATTGCTTTTCCCTGTCCTTCTTTATCCTGGAGCCATGCTTAATAAGAATCCATCCTATTACGGTTTTATGCGCCTCCCATGTTATCCCTGCATCTATCTCTGGTATAGAGTTATATTGAAAATAGTATTCTAATTCTCTCATTACCTCTTGAACCGTTACCTCATCCTCAAGCAGGTTCTCGTCCAGTCGCCACTGTCTCATCTTTCCTTCCGAATGTTTATTCATAGTCAGTGTCATAGTGATCGGGGCATGGTCAGACCATGTGATACTCCCTATCTCTATTCCTTTAATCTCCATTATCATGCTATGTGGGACAATAAATAGATCAATTCGAGAGTATCCCTTATGTGGAGTTGAATAAAAGGTATAGTCCTTTTCATCTGGATGGTAAACTCTCCAGGCATCAATAAGTTGATAATTATGTAAGGTCTGAAGGACCCTCTTGCGAAGGCCTTTGGCTACTGAGGATCTTCCTGCTGAGGTATCCATGTTAGGGTCTAGGGGAAGATTAAAATCTCCCCCCAGAAGTAATTTCCCTTCTGTAAATTTCATATGTTTATTGAGGGTGGAACAAATAAATTGATCTTGATTAATATTAGGTGCATATATCGTAGCCAAGGTCACTTTATTACCATCAATCATGCCTTTAAGAAACAAAAATCTGCCCTCAGTGTTTATTCTTTTATCTATTAGTTTCCAACGTACTCGTTTTGCTATTAGTATAGACACCCCTCAGGATTTACTTGCCCTATTAAAGGCATGGTATACCAAGAGAAAAAGATTGTTCTTCAAAATTGGTACTTTACCCTCTCTAAAGTGTGTTTCTTGAATATATGCCACGTCCGACTGTAATCGCTTCAAATCTTGAAGGAGCATCCTCCTTTTTTCTGGCGTATTAAGCCCCTTGGAGTTTAGGGAGATAACTCTCAGCTCCTCCATCTCCCCCGCCTGGCCGAGAAAAGGTAAAAAAAAAAAAAAAAAGGAAAAAGCAAAAGGGTTCTAACAACCCTAATGTGTTACAGTAGGTAAGAGCACCCCTGTATCCCCCTTTCAAGAATAGGGGGATTCAATTTGAAAGTTTTTTTTTGTACTCACATTCGATTTACCACTTAAGTGAGTACTTACCTAAATAGGGGTACAGTCAAGAATATGCGGATGAGATCCCTCCCCCTCCCTCCCCCTTCCCTCCCCGCCAGTCACATCAATATTATTATTATTATCTGCCCTATAACAAACAGCTTATCTTCCAATATATATATATATATATATATATATATATATATATATATATCAATACTATTAGACATTTTACAATTTCCCTTCTATATCCTATATTGACCATATTGTAAATACTGTCCCCTAGAATAGGAAAAAAAGGTATTTATCCTCTCTCTCCCCTCTTTCCCCTTCCTTTTTTCCTCCCTTCCCTTCCCCTTCCCTTTCAAAATAAGTAAAATGAAATATATTAAACAAAGAAACCCCCCATTCCATTCAATTCCCACAAAAATTGCCATGGTTAGAACACTAACACCATCATAGCATATCTAAGTGATAATTAAACCCCGGTTTTGAAGTTCTAAAAAAAAAAGGGGGGCAGGGGGTACCTTACTATATACCTCTTTAGTTAGGGTGCTGGAGGTTCCGGGGGGACCCTTTGGGTAAGACCTCCTCACAACACACATAAAAAAAAAAACACCCCATCTCCCCTTAACCCAATTCTCCACGTCTTCCCCTCCCCCCCATCCCCCCATCCCCTTTAATCCCCATCCCCTTTAATAGTGAATTCCATGTGTCCCCAAATTAATCTCCCCCCTTTCTTCCCCTTACTCCCCATACTACCCCCCCCCCCTTTATCCTAACAAAAAAAACATAATTACGAGTACCGTACCCTTTTACCGTACATTTGCTTAAATGTCTCCATAGTGTTTACCTCTCACTTGTGCCCTATATGTGAAAGTAATATCCCCCCCCTCTTTTTTTTTTTTGACAATTTGTGTTCCACCCCCCCTCCCTACCCCCCTAAATCTCAAAAACCTCCCCCCTTTATGTGTAATTCTATTTCTACCCCACCCTTCCCTATTTGCCCCCCCCCTTTACCCTAGTTAACCCCCCTCCCCGAAAGCATAACCAAATATATCCACCGACACTCCATCTCTACATTGTATTAACAATTACCAATCCCATTATCCAACCCCCCCTTATTTCGGTCCATTGTATGTGTCCATTCCAGGGTATCATCCACAGCGGGAAAGATATACTTATATATACACATAACACACAGGAAGACAAATTTCCCAAAAAAGAAAAAAAAAAAAGGGAGAGAAAAAAAAAGGTACAGGGATCTTCCCCTTTTCCCTTCCTCTTCCCCAGTCTCTTCTTTATATATCCTAATACGGAACAAGCCAGATCTTCCGCGGAAAAATAAAAAAGGAAAAAAATAGAAGGGAAAGTACCTGAAGGTTATTTGTGTCCCTTTTCAAATTTCTCTTCTTCTTACCATGGTACCGCCTCAGGGATACAGAAGGGAAAGGAAAGTATTACAAATAAAATAGTAAACTGTATAGCTCTATCCCTACTTAGCCTCCTGAGCTGTATTTTCCAGTGCTCTTCGCCTCCATCTGCTAGTCCGGGGCTGTTCCCCTGTCTGTTGGAACTGGTAACCCTGTTGTCCGGGAGACTGTATTGGTCTCAGCCAGTTTGGTATTGGGAAAGCCGGGATCTCCAGAAATGCAAAGAGATCGGCGGAGTTAGTCAACCTATTCAAGGTAAAATATATCTCCTCTTTCCGTACGGTCAATGCAAATGGAAATCTCCACCTGTATGTTAGTCCCATCTCCCGCAGCTGATCTAGCAGAGGTCTTAATATGGCTCGACGCTGTAAGGTCGCTTTAGAGAGATCTGGTAATATCTTCACTTTAGCTCCGTTAAAGTCAATGACCCCCACGCTCCAAGCCTTCCGTACAATGTCCTCTTTCTATGCATACCTATGTATTCGACAAATAGTATCGTGGGGTCTGTCCACCTCCATCCGTTTAGGACCCAAGGCCCTATGCACCCGGTCTATATCTAAAACCTCTGGCGGATTAGGTTCCAATATTCTTTTAAATATAGAGACCACCGTTTCTCTAAGTTCTTCCTGACCCACAGATTCTGGGAGACCCCGTAACCGTACGTTCCCTCGTCTGCTTCGGTCCTCCATTTCCTCTATGTGTAGCTGGAGGTTCAGTGCATATTCCTTCTGTTTTACCAGCTCCTGTTCCACATTTGCCAGCCTCCCCTCCACCAGCTCAGCTGCAGTCTCCCCCTTTGTGATCCGCACGCTCAGCTGTTGAACGTCGGACCGTACCTCCTGTATCTCCCGCTGATGGTTTTCAGTCACCCAGAGGATCATTGCCTCTATGTCCTCCCTAGTAGGCAGCGCTTCTATGTCTGCCCTAGTCGGCATCGCCCGCAGCAGATCCCTGATCTCACCGATGTCTGTATCTTCTCGTCTAGTGGCAGGATGTCCCGTCTGAGTCTCCATTACTGCGCCACCCACCGTCAGAGGTAAGAGAGATAGGGAGCTCTCAAGCTCACTTCCCTGGAGTTCAGTCTGTCCCCCCGTACTCATCCTCTCTGCTTGCCGTGAGGTCTCCCTGCCTCGTAGGTTAACGTTGTCTATTCGGGCTCTGCGAGTCTGGACCCCAGTGAAATAGTCCTTAATCTCTGTCCGTCCTGTCTTCTCCAGGTTGGAAGCAGGAGCCTGGCTTTTCTTTTGCTTCGCCGGGCTCATACCTCGCTATAGGGCGCCTATATCACTGCATCCAGTGGGGAGATCTCGGCGTTCAGGAAGGGCAGCTCCTCACACCGCCATTCTCAGACCACACCCCCGTCCTCTAAAATAGGGATGAGCCAAACACCCCCCGGTTCAGTTTGCACTAGAACCTGCGAACGGACGGAAAGTTCGCGCAAACTTTAGAACCCTATTAAATACAATGGACTCGAACGTTCAAAATCAAAAGTGCTAATTATAAACGCTAATATGCAAGTTATTGTCCTGCCCCAGGGGACATGTATCAATGCAAAAAAAAGTTTTCAAAAAAAAGTTTTAAAAACAGCCGTTTTTTCGGGAGCAGTGATTGATGCATAAAGTGAAAAAAAAGTGAAATATTCCTTTAAATATCGTACCTGGGGGGTGTCTAAAGTATGCCTGTGAAGTGGCACGTGTTTCCCGTGTTTAGAACTGTCCCTGCACAAAATGACATTTCTAAAGGAAAAAAAGTCATTTAAAACTGCTTGCGGCTTTAATGTAATGTCTGGTCCCGGCAATATGGATGAAAATCATTGAGAAAAATGACATGGGTACCCCCCCACCCCCCCAACCCACTACCAGCCCCTTTGGGTCTTGTATGGATATTAAGGGGAACCCTGCACCGAAATTAAAAAAAGGCCCTATATACTCTGAACAGCAGTATACAGGCGGTGCAAACAAGACAGGAACTGTAGGTTTGTTCTTAAGTACAATCTGTTTGTAATTTGGAACAGGTACATTTTTTAAGTGTAGCTTCAGCCAAAAAATCTATTTTTAAGCTTTTTGGAAAACATAGGGAAGGGTTATCACCCCAGTAACATTTGTTTTGCTGTCTGGGCACCTGTTCAGAACATTTCACCTCACTTTCCGTCCCAATGACAAATGTTTTTTGAAAATTTGCGGTTTTTAGTGAAACAAGGATTGGTGATAAAGCATCAGTGGAGAGGAGACACCTTTTTCCCATATTAACTCTTACAGGAGGGAATTTCCCTTCCTAGGGGTAGATTTCCTCTCACTTCCGTTTGCAAGTAGCAGTCGTTTGTAAGTTGGATGTTTGAAAGTAGAGGCCTGCCCTATGTACTCTGCAGAAATTTGGGCCTTAGGTGTTGGTGTTGCTACAACACTGTAAGCCCTCACAGTTACTCTTGGTGGGTACTGGAACGCCCTGCTGTGAACTATTATATCAAGACTTGTAATTACATGCCATTGTTGAACAGTGGTAGCAAAAATTGGGCCTTTGGTGGTGGTGCTGGTGCCATAACACTGTAAGCACTCACAGTTACTCTTGGTGGGTGCAGGAATGGGCCCTGCTGTGAATTATTAGATCAATAATTGTAATTACATGCCCCTGTTGATCAGGAGCATAAAAATTGGGCCTTAGGCACTGGTGCCACAACACTGCAACCCCTCACAGATACTGTACTTGGAGCGCAGCAATGAGCCCTGCTGCAAAGTATTGCATCAAAAATTGTAATTACACGCCCCTGTTAAACAGGGGCAGAAAAATTGGGCCTTAGGAACTGGTGCTGGTGCCACAACACTGCAACCCCTCACAGATACTCTATTAGGAGCGCAAGAATGAGCCCTGCTGCAAAGCATTGCATCAAAAATTGTAATTACATGCCCCTGTTGAACAGGGGCAGAAAAATTGGGCCTTAGGCACTGGTGCTGGTGCCACAGCACTGCAACCCCTCACAGATACTCTATTAGGAGCGCAGGAATGAGCCCTGCTGCAAAGCATTGCATCAAAAATTGTAATTACACGCCCCTGTTGAACAGGGGCAGAAAAATTGGACCCTAGGCACTGGTGCTGGTGCCACAACACTGCAACCCCTCACAGATACTCTATTAGGAGTGCAGGAATGAGCCCTGCTGCAAAGCATTGCATCAAAAATTGTAAATACACGCCCCTGTTAAACAGGGGCTGAAAAATTGTGCCTTAGCCACTGGTGGCAGTGCCCAGAACCAAAAATTTTCTTACAAGCTATCAGCATGATCATTGAGGAGGAAGAGGATAGTCACTCAGCATAACAGGATAGTCACTCAGCATCAGCATAGGCAGTCTTTAAGGGATCTGACATTTAAAAAAATATATATTCGGTTACATTAGCATCAGGTGCTTGGTATCTGGTGGTGATCCAAGACTGATTAATTTTATGAAGGTCAGTCGATCGACTGAGTCGGTGGACAGGCGCACCCTGTGATCGGTTACAAAGCCTCCAACAGCACTGAATGTGCGTTCCGAAAGAACGCTGGATGCAGGACAGGCCAGTAGCTTAATTGCATACTGTGCAAACTCTGGCCAGTGATCCATCCTCAAGACCCAGTAACCCAGATGATTTTCGGTGGGAAAGGTGTCCAAGTCTGATCTTGCCCCTAGGTATTCCTGCACCATGTAAACCAGATGCTGGCGATGGTTGCTGGAACCGATCATACCTTGGGGCTGCGTACTAAAAAATTGTCTGAATGCATCGATCAGACGGCCACCTTCTCCACCGCTCCTTCTTTGACTGACTGAAGCCTCAGCAACACGTTGTCCAGGACCAGGAATTTTTTATACTCCCAGTCTCTGGGAACGCATTGCACAGACCTTTCTGCAAGGCCTCCCGAAGATGCTTCATCCTCTGCTCCCTCTGCGACGGCAAGATAAGGTCCGCAACCTTACCCTTGTAACGTGGATCAAGGAGGGTTGCCAGCCAGTAATGATCCCTCTCCTTGATCGCATGAATATGAGGATCCCTCCGCAGGCTTTGCAAGATCAGGGAGGCCATGCAGCGTAGGATTGCTGAGGCATTTGGTCTGGACTCCTCTGGGTCACTCAGGACGACATGATCCGCAGCAACCTCCTCCCAGCCACGTACAAGTCCATGGGTGTCTTGGGACTGTAATTGATCCCTTGAAGACTGCTGCTGATGCTGAGTGCTAGTCTTCACCTCCATGCTGACACAATCCTCCTCCTCCTCCTCCTCCTCGTCCTCTTTATGTATGATAGCCAGGCCAGCAGGAACACTGTCTGGATAAAGGGGGCCTTGAGAGGTAAGGAAGTCCTCCTCTTCCGGTCTCTGTTCTGCCTCAAGTGCCCTGTCCATTGATCCATGCAGCGTGTGCTCCAACAGGTGGACAAGAGGGACAGTGTCACTGATGTATGCACTGTCATCCTCGTGGCCTCCTCAAATGGTGCCAGGATAGTGCATGCATCCCTAAACATGGCCCACTGGCGTGGGGAAAAAATCCAAGCTCCCCTGACCCTGTCCTGGTGCCATATTGCAACAGATACTCATTGATGGCCCTCTGCTGTGTGTGCAGCCGCTGCAGCATGGCCAACCTAGAGTTCCACCTGGTGGGCATGTCACAGATCAGGCGATTCTTGGGCAGGTTGTAATCCTTTTGCAGCTCAGCCAGCCGAGCACTGGCATTATATGACCGGCGGAAATGGCCACAGAGTTTCCTGGCCTGCTTCAGGACCTCCTGTAAGCCTGGGTACCTGCCCAAGAACCGCTGCACCACCAAGTTAAGGACGTGAGCCAAACAGGGCACATGGGTCAGTTGTCCCTGTCGGAGGGCGGAGAGGAGGTTGGTGCCATTGTCGGAAACCACCTTTCCTGGCTTAAGCTGGCGTGGCATCAACCACCTCTGAGCCTGCCCCTGCAGAGCTGACAGAATCTCTGCCCCAGTGTGGCTCCTGTCCCCCAAGCACACCAGCTCAAGCACCGCATAGCATTTTTTTGCCTGCGTACTTGCGTAGCCCCTTGAACGCCTTTGGAGCACTGCTGGTTCCGAGGATAAATCAGCACAGGAAGAGGCCATGGAGGAAGAAGAAGAGGAGGGGGTGGAGGAGAGAGGTGTGTCAGAATCACCAGTAGTAACATTTTGGAGGCATGGTGCGGAACAACCTCCAACACTACTGCACCTTGTCCTGCATCCTTCCCAGCTGCCAGCAGAGTCACCCAATGCGCCGTGAAAGATAGGTAACGTCCCTGTCCATGCCTGCTGGACCATGAGTCAGCGTTAATATGCACCCTACCACTGACCGCCCTGTCCAGCGAGGCCAAGACATTGCCTTCCACATGCCGGTAGAGAGCCGGAATCGCCTTCCGTGAGAAAAAGTGGCGTTTGGGAACCTGCCACAAGGAACCGCACATTCCACAAACTCACGGAAGGGGGCAGTCTACCAACTGAAAAGGTAGCAGTTGAAGTGCTAGCAATTTAGCCAAGCTAGCATTCAACCGCTGGGCATGTGGATGGCTGGGAGCGAACTTCTTTCGGCGGTACAGCATCTGGGGCAGGGAAATTTGCCTGGTATAATCAGACGTCGGTGTACCGATAGCAGATTACCCACAAGTACTTGGCTGTGACAAACCTAATTCTACACCCTTATTCCTCTCAGTGCAGGTTTCAGAGAGGACTGAAGGTATAGTGGGGTTGGAGATCCCATCTGATGAGGAGCAAGGAGAGGTCTGCTTTGTTCTTTGGTGTGGGACTTTTAGGTAAGCTTGCCAATGAACTGCATGGCAGGTCGACATATGTCTGGTCAAGCATGTGGTGCCCAAGCGGCTGATGTTTTGGCCACGCGAGATATGCTTTAGACATATGTTGCAAATGGCAACGGTGCGATCTGCTGCATATGTCTTAAAAAAGGCCCACGTCAAAGAACTTTTGGAATAATGCGCAGAGACAGCAGCGACCTGAACATGCGGAGCTCTGCGGTGTGATGCAGACGGTGTGCTGCCCTTAAGCTGGCCCCTGGAGGGCATCCTGCCTCGTTGGAGATGTGCCTCCTCCTCATCCTCCTCCTCTCTCCTATCAGGCACCCACGTGGAGTCAGTGACCTCATCATCCCCTCCCTCCTCATCACTGGAGCAAATCTGGCAGTATGCTGCAGCTGGGGGAACATGACTACCTGATACTGTAGCTGTCCTTGTTGGGCACCCCCTCTCTCTGGGCTCACATTACTACCCCCTCTCTCTGGGCTCACGTTACTGCCTTCCTCTAGCTGGGTTCCATCATCGGAGCCTTCAAAACGTTGGACATCCTCCTGGAGCATGTACCCAACACTGTGGTCAAACAGTTCGGGGGACTCCTCAGGAGGACATGGTGGGGCTAGGGAAGGAGTGACTGATGCCATTGAGCCAAGAGAAGAGCAGCTGCTTTGCCAGACAAAGTACCCTGAGCCTGGGTGAGAGAGGATGAGGAAGATGAGGATGGCTTGGTCATCCACTCTACCAAGTCTTGGGCATGTTGCGGCTCAACATGGCCAGCTGATGAAAAGAATGACAAGCGTGTCCCACAGCCACTTGCTGATGAGGATGCACCGTGTCCACAACCAGCACTGTTGCCTCTAGACAAAGAGCCTGCTTGCCCTCTTTTATTGCCTCGTGACTGTCTGCCTCTTCTTGTCTGCCTTCCAGACATACTAATGGCCTGCAGTGAGATGTAGCTGCACAAAGGTGGGATGTATATATATATATATATATAAATATATATATATATATATATATATATATATTAGTGATGAGCCGAACACCCCCGGGTTCGGTTCGCACCAGAACCCGCGAACGGACCGAAAGTTCGAACGAACATTAGAACCCTATTAAATAGAATGGATGCGAACGTTCGAATTCTAAAGTGCTAATTATAACAACTATTATGCATGTTATTGTCCTAAAAAGGGTTTGGGAACCCGGGTTCTGCACCAGGGGACATGTATCAATGCAAAAAGAAGTTTTAAAAATGGTCGTTTTTCGGGAGCAGTCATTTTAATGATGCATAAAGTGAAAAAAAAAAAGTCAAATATTCCTATAAATATCGTACCTGGGGGGTGTCTAAAGTATGCCTGTGAAGTGCCACGTGTTTCCCGTGTTTAGAACTGTCCCTGCACAAAATGACACTTCTAAAGGAAAAAAAAGCCATTTAAAACTGCTTGCGGCTTTAATGTAATGTCTGGTCCCGGTAATATGGATGAAATTCTTTAAGAAAAATGGCATAGCTACCCCATGACCCCCCCCCCCTACCCCAGCCCATTACCAGCCCCTTTGGGTCTTGTATGGATATTAAGGGGAACCCCGCACATAAAATAAAAAAGGCCCTATATACTCTGAACAGCCCTATACAGGCGGTGCATACAAGACAGGGACTGTAGGTTTGTTCTTATGTAGAATCTGTTTGTAATTTTGAACAGGTACATTGTTTAAGTGTAGCTCCAGCCAAAAAATCTATTTTTAAGCTTTTTGGAAAACATAGGGAAGGGTTATCACCCCTGTAACATTTGTTTTGCTGTCTGTGCCCCTGTTCAGAACATTTCACCTCACTTTGCGTCCCAATGACAACTGTTTTTGAAATGTGGTGTTTTTCTTGAAACAAGGATTGCTGATAAAGCATCAGTACAGAGGAGACACCTTTCTCCCATATTTATTCTTACAGGAGAGAATTTTCCTTCCTAGTGGTAGATTTCCTCTCACTTCCTGTTGTCTTCTTGCGTTTGCAAGTAGGAGTCGTTTGTAAGTTGGATGTTTGAAAGTAGGGACCTGCCGTATATACTCTGCAGAAATAGGCCCCTTAGTTGTTGGTGTTGGCACAACACTGTAAGCACTCACAGTTACTCTTGGTTGGTGCTGGAACGCCCTGCTGTCAACTATTATATCAGGAATTTTAATTACATATAATTGTTGAACAGTGGTAGTAAAAATTGGGCCTTTGATGGTGGTGCTGGTGCCACAACACTGTAAGCCCTGACAGTTACTCTTGGTGGGTGCAGCAATGGGCCCTGCTGTGAATTATTAGATCAAGAATTGTAATTACATGCCCCTGTTGAACAGGGGCTGAAAAATTGGGCCTTAGGCACTGGTGGCACAACACTGCAACCCCTCACAGATACTGTACTTGGAGCACAGCAATGAGCCCTGTTGCAAAGTATTGCTTCAAAAATTGTAATTACACGCCCCTGTTAAACAGGGGCTGAAAAATTGGGCCTTAGGCACTGGTGGCACAACACTGCAACCCCTCACAGATACTGTACTTGGAGCACAGCAATGAGCCCTGTTGCAAAGTATTGCTTCAAAAATTGTAATTACACGCCCCTGTTAAACAGGGGCTGAAAAATTGGGCGTTAGGCACTGGTGGCGGCACCCATAAACAAAAATGATCTTCCAAGCTATCATCATCAATCGTATCATTGAGGACTCGGAGGAGGAGGATAGCCAGTCAACATAACAGCACAGGCACTCAGCATCAGCATCAGTCTTGAAGGGATGTGACATGTTAAAATCAATTAGTCTGTTATATCAGCATCAGGTGTGTGGTAGCTGGTGGTGATCCAAGACTGGTTCATCTTGATGAAAGTCAGTCGATCAACCGAGTCGGTGGACAGGCGCACCCTGTGATCCGTGACAAATCCTCCAGCAGCACTGAATGTGCGTTCCGAAAGAACGCTGGATGCAGGACAGGCCAGTAGCTCAATTGCATACTGTGCAAGCTCTGGCCAGTGATCCATCCTCAAGACCCAGTAAGCCGGAGGATTTTCGGTGGGGAAGGTGTCCAAGTCTGACCTTGCCCCTAGATATTCCTGCACCATGTTTATCAGACGCTGGCGATGGTTGCTGGAACCGATCATACTTTGTGGCTGCGGACTAAAGAATTGTCTGAACGCATCGGTCAGACGGCCACCTTCCCCACCGCTCCTTCTTTGACTGGCCGAAGCCTCAGCAACTCGTTGTCCAGGACCAGGAGTTTGCAACCTCCCAGTCTCTGGGAACGCGTTGCACAGACCTTTCTGCAAGGCCTCCCGGAGTTGTCTCATCCTCTGCTCCCTCTGCGACGGTAACATAAGGTCCGCAACCTTACCCTTGTACCGTGGATCAAGGAGAGTGGCCAGCCAGTAATGGTCCCTCTCCTTGATCCGAAGAATACGAGGATCCTTCCGCAGACTTTGCAGGATCAGGGAGGCCATGCAGCGTAGGTTTGCTGAGGCATTCGCTCCGGAGTCCTCTGGGTCACTAAGGACGACATGATCCGCAGCCACCTCCTCCCAGCCACGTACAAGTCCACTGGTTTCTTGGGACTGTAAATCATCCCTAAAAGACTGCTGCTGATGATGCTGAGTGCCAGCCTCCACCTCCATGCTGACACAATCCTCCTCCTCCTCCTCCTCCTCCTCCTCCTCTTCCTGTGCGATGGGTGGGACAGAAGGAACACTGTCTGGGTAAAGGGGGCCTTGAGAGGCAAGGAAGTCCTCCTCTTCCTGCCTCTGTTCTGCCTCAAGTGCCCTGTCCATTATTCCACGCAGCGTGTGCTCCAACAGGTGGACAAGAGGTACAGTGTCACTGATGCATGCACTGTCACTGCTCACCATCCTCGTGGCCTCCTCAAATGGTGCCAGGACAGTGCATGCATCCCTGATCATGCCCCACTGGCGTGGAGAAAAAAAACCAAGCTCCCCTGACCCTGTCCTGGTGCCGTAGTCGCACAGGTACTCATTGATGGCCCTCTGCTGCGTGTGCAGCCGCTGCAGCATGGCCAACGTTGAGTTCCACCTGGTGGGCATGTCACATATAAGGCGGTTCTTGGGCAGGTTCAACTCCTTTTGCAGCTCAGCCAGGCGAGCACTGGCATTATAAGATCTGCGGAAATGCACACAGACTTTCCTGGCCTGCCTCAGGACATCCTGTAAGCCCGGGTACCTGCCCAAGAACCGCTGCACCACCAGGTTAAGGACGTGAGCCACACAGGGCACATGGGTCAGTTGTCCCTGTCGGAGGGCGGAGAGGAGGTTGGTGCCATTGTCGCAAACCACCATTCCTGGCTTAAGCTGGCGTGGCGTCAACCACCTCTCGGCCTGGCCCTGCAGAGCAGACAGGACCTCTGCCCCAGTGTGGCTTCTGTCCCCCAAACACACCAGCGCAAGCACGGCATGGCATCTTTTTGCCTGCGTACTTGCGTAGCCCCGTGAACGGCTACGGAGCACCGCTGGTTCATAGGACAAACCACAGGAAGAGGCCATGGAGGAAGAAGAAGAGGAGGGGGTGGAGGAGAGAGGTGTGTCACAACCAGTAGTAGCATTTTGGAGGCGTGGCGGTGGGACAACCTCCAACACTACTGCACCTTGTCCTGAATCCTTCCCAGCTGCCAAAAGAGTGACCCAATGGGCCGTGAAAGAAAGGTAACGTCCCTGTCCATGCCTGCTGGACCATGAGTCAGCGGTAATATGCACCTTACCGCTGACCGCCCTGTCCAGTGAGGCCAAGACATTGCCTTCCACATGCCGGTAGAGAGCCGGAATAGCCTTCCGTGAGAAAAAGTGGCGTTTGGGAACCTGCCACTGAGGAACCGCACATTGCACAAACTCACGGAAGGGGGCCGAGTCTACCAACTGAAAAGGCAGCAGTTGAAGCGCTAGCAATTTAGACAAGCTAGCATTCAACCGCTGGGCATGTGGATGGCTGGGAGTGAACTTCTTTCGACGGTCCAGCAGCTGGGGCAGGGAAATTTGCCTGCTAGAATCGGACGTCGGTGTACTGCTAGCAGAGTGGCCGCAAGTACTTGGCTGTGACACACCTAATTCTACACCTTCATTCCTCTCAGTGCATGTTTCAGAGAGGACTGAAGTTATAGTGGGGTTGGAGATCCCAGCTGATGCGGTGCAAGGAGAGGTCCGCTTTGTTCTTTGGTGTGGGTCTTTGAGGTAGGCTTGCCAACGAGCTGCATGGCAGGTCAACATATGTCTGGTCAGGCATGTGGTACCCAAGCGGCTGATGTTTTGGCCACGCGATATACGCTTGAGACATATGTTGCAAACAGCAGCTGTGCGATCTGATGCACTAGCCTCAAAAAAGGCCCACACCAAAGAACTTTTTGAATGACGGGCAGAGGCAGCGCCCTGCACAGGCGGAGCTCTGCGGTGTGATTCCGTCGGTGTACTGCCCTTACGCTGGCCACCAAAGGGCATCCTGCCTCGTTGGAGATGTGCCTCCTCCTCATCCTCCTCCTCCTCCTCTCTCCTATTAGGCACCCACGTGGAGTCAGTGACCTCATCATCACCTCCCTCCTCATCACTGGAGCCAATCTGGCAGTATGCTGCAGCTGCTGGAACATGACTGCCAGATTGGTGTCCTTCTTGAGCATCCCCTCTGTCTGCTCTCACGCTACTGCCTTCCTCTAGCTGGGTTTCATCATCAGACCCTTCGAAACGCTGGGCATCCTCCTGGAGCATGTACCCAACACTGTGCTCAAACAGTTCGGGGGACTCCTCAGGAGGAGGACATGGTGGGTCTAGGGAAGGAGTGACTGATGATGAGTCTGACATTGATACCAGGGAAGACGACGCTTTGGCAGCTGCTTTTCCAGTACCCTGAGCCTGGGTGAGAGAGGATGAGGAGGAGGAGGAGGGCTTGGTCATCCACTCTACCAAGTCTTCGGCATGATGTGGCTCAACATGTCCAGCTGCCGAAAAGAAGGACAAGCGTGTCCCATGGCCATGTGCTGATGACAATGCACCGCGTCCACGACCAGCACTGTTGCCCCCAGACACAGAGCCTGCTTGCCCTCTTTTATTGCCTCCTGACTGTCTGCCTCTCCTTGTTTGTCTTCCAGACATTCTAATAGATGGCCTGCAGGGAGATGGGAAAAAAGCAATAAGGGCTACCTTCAGGTGTCCTTCTCTGTCCCTTGAAACAAGGACTTTCACAGTGAAAGAAACTGACACTCTCCCTACCTACAGTTTTCTGTCCCTAGAAAAAATATTTTTTTTAAGCACAATATAGCACAAGGACAATTCACTCACTGTCCTTCCAGGTCCCTGGAAACAAGGACTTGCAGAGTGAAATAAACTGACACTCTCCCTACCTACAGTTTTCTGTCCCTAGAATAAATGTTTTTTTTAAGCACAATATAGCACAAGGACAATTCACTCACTGTCCTTCCAGGTCCCTGGAAACAAGGACTTGCAGAGTGAAAGAAAAAAAACACTCTCCCTACCTACAGTTTTCTGTCCCTAGAAAAAATGTTTTTTTTAAGCACAATATAGCACAAGGACAATTCACTCACTGTCCTTCCAGGTCCCTGGAAACAAGGACTTGCAGAGTGAAATAAACTGACACTCTCCCTACCTACAGTTTTCTGTCCCTAGAATAAATGTTTTTTTTAAGCACAATATAGCACAAGGACAATTCACTCACTGTCCTTCCAGGTCCCTGGAAACAAGGACTTGCAGAGTGAAAGAAAAAAAACACTCTCCCTACCTACAGTTTTCTGTCCCTAGAAAAAATGTTTTTTTTAAGCACAATATAGCACAAGGACAATTCACTCACTGTCCTTCCAGGTCCCTGGAAACAAGGACTTGCAGAGTGAAATAAACTGACACTCTCCCTACCTACAGTTTTCTGTCCCTAGAATAAATGTTTTTTTTAAGCACAATATAGCACAAGGACAATTCACTCACTGTCCTTCCAGGTCCCTGGAAACAAGGACTTGCAGAGTGAAATAAACTGACACTCTCCCTACCTACAGTTTTCTGTCCCTAGAAAAAATGTTTTTTTTAAGCACAATATAGCACAAGGACAATTCACTCACTGTCCTTCCAGGTCCCTGGAAACAAGGACTTGCAGAGTGAAATAAACTGACACTCTCCCTACCTACAGTTTTCTGTCCCTAGAAAAAATGTTTTTTTTAAGCACAATATAGCACAAGGACAATTCACTCACTGTCCTTCCAGGTCCCTGGAAACAAGGACTTGCAGAGTGAAAGAAAAAAAACACTCTCCCTACCTACAGTTTTCTGTCCCTAGAAAAAATGTTTTTTTTAAGCTCAATATAGCACAAGGACAATTCACTCACTGTCCTTCCAGGTCCCTGGAAACAAGGACTTGCAGAGTGAAATAAACTGACACTCTCCCTACCTACAGTTTTCTGTCCCTAGAATAAATGTTTTTTTTAAGCACAATATAGCACAAGGACAATTCACTCACTGTCCTTCCAGGTCCCTGGAAACAAGGACTTGCAGAGTGAAAGAAAAAAAACACTCTCCCTACCTACAGTTTTCTGTCCCTAGAAAAAATGTTTTTTTTAAGCACAATATAGCACAAGGACAATTCACTCACTGTCCTTCCAGGTCCCTGGAAACAAGGACTTGCAGAGTGAAATAAACTGACACTCTCCCTACCTACAGTTTTCTGTCCCTAGAATAAATGTTTTTTTTAAGCACAATATAGCACAAGGACAATTCACTCACTGTCCTTCCAGGTCCCTGGAAACAAGGACTTGCAGAGTGAAAGAAAAAAAACACTCTCCCTACCTACAGTTTTCTGTCCCTAGAAAAAATGTTTTTTTTAAGCACAATATAGCACAAGGACAATTCACTCACTGTCCTTCCAGGTCCCTGGAAACAAGGACTTGCAGAGTGAAAGAAAAAAAACACTCTCCCTACCTACAGTTTTCTGTCCCTAGAAAAAATGTTTTTTTTAAGCACAATATAGCACAAGGACAATTCACTCACTGTCCTTCCAGGTCCCTGGAAACAAGGACTTGCAGAGTGAAATAAACTGACACTCTCCCTACCTACAGTTTTCTGTCCCTAGAATAAATGTTTTTTTTAAGCACAATATAGCACAAGGACAATTCACTCACTGTCCTTCCAGGTCCCTGGAAACAAGGACTTGCAGAGTGAAAGAAAAAAAACACTCTCCCTACCTACAGTTTTCTGTCCCTAGAAAAAATGTTTTTTTTAAGCACAATATAGCACAAGGACAATTCACTCACTGTCCTTCCAGGTCCCTGGAAACAAGGACTTGCAGAGTGAAAGAAAAAAAACACTCTCCCTACCTACAGTTTTCTGTCCCTAGAAAAAATGTTTTTTTTAAGCACAATATAGCACAAGGACAATTCACTCACTGTCCTTCCAGGTCCATGGAAACAAGGACTTGCAGAGTGAAATAAACTGACACTCTCCCTACCTACAGTTTTCTGTCCCTAGAAAAAATGTTTTTTTTAAGCACAATATAGCACAAGGACAATTCACTCACTGTCCTTCCAGGTCCCTGGAAACAAGGACTTGCAGAGTGAAATAAACTGACACTCTCCCTACCTACAGTTTTCTGTCCCTAGAATAAATGTTTTTTTTAAGCACAATATAGCACAAGGACAATTCACTCACTGTCCTTCCAGGTCCCTGGAAACAAGGACTTGCAGAGTGAAAGAAAAAAAACACTCTCCCTACCTACAGTTTTCTGTCCCTAGAAAAAATGTTTTTTTTAAGCACAATATAGCACAAGGACAATTCACTCACTGTCCTTCCAGGTCCCTGGAAACAAGGACTTGCAGAGTGAAAGAAAAAAAACACTCTCCCTACCTACAGTTTTCTGTCCCTAGAAAAAATGTTTTTTTTAAGCACAATATAGCACAAGGACAATTCACTCACTGTCCTTCCAGGTCCCTGGAAACAAGGACTTGCAGAGTGAAATAAACTGACACTCTCCCTACCTACAGTTTTCTGTCCCTAGAAAAAATGTTTTTTTTAAGCACAATATAGCACAAGGACAATTCACTCACTGTCCTTCCAGGTCCCTGGAAACAAGGACTTGCAGAGTGAAAGAAAAAAAACACTCTCCCTACCTACAGTTTTCTGTCCCTAGAAAAAATGTTTTTTTTAAGCACAATATAGCACAAGGACAATTCACTCACTGTCCTTCCAGGTCCCTGGAAACAAGGACTTGCAGAGTGAAAGAAACTGACACTCTCCCTACCTACAGTTTTCTGTCCCTAGAAAAAATGTTTTTTTAAGCACAATATAGCACAAGGACAATTCACTCACTGTCCTTCCAGGTCCCTGGAAACAAGGACTTGCAGAGTGAAATAAACTGACACTCTCCCTACCTACAGTTTTCTGTCCCTAGAATAAATGTTTTTTTTTAAGCACAATATAGCACAAGGACAATTCACTCACTGTCCTTCCAGGTCCCTGGAAACAAGGACTTGCAGAGTGAAAGAAACTGACACTCTCCCTACCTACAGTTTTCTGTCCCTAGAATAAATGTTTTTTTTAAGCACACTATAGCACAAGCACAAAACACACTGACACTCTCCCTACCTATCCTTCTCTTTCCCTAAACTAAAGGAATCCAGGTTAAGCAAGAAAGAAATAACAGTCACTGTCCCTGCCTATGCTGCTCTATCCCTGCTCCGGAACACACTACACTAGGCCGCCGTGCTGGCGGCCTTTTATAGTGTGGGGCGTGTACTAAACCCCCTCAGCAATAATTGGCCACAGGCATCCTGCCTGTGGCCAATCATTGCTCTCCTCGCTGCCGGCGCTGTGATTGGCCAAGCATGCGGGGTCACAGTGCATGCTTGGCCAATCACAGCGCCTGGATGACACTGCGATGGCGTAGTGCATTGTGGGCCGTTCGCGTCACTCGAATTTGGCGCGAACGGCCCAAATCGTTCGATCTTCGTCGAACGATCGAACAGCCGATGTTCGAGTCGAACGTATGTTCGACTCGAACACGAAGCTCATCCCTAATATATATATATATATATATATATATATATTTGTACTGATTATAATGCAGCTATCAGAATCAACTGCCTGCTGTGGTATTAGTATGAGAAAAGCAGCAATTTTCTTCAATTAGTTTTAGGTGAAAACTGTGCAGAGGACACAGTACACCAACTGAAAATACTTGCAGCCCTCTGCCTGTGGTTTTATTATGAGAACACCACAAATTGTATTCAGGTTCCTTTAAGTGAACGCTGTGCAAAGGACAGAAGTACTGCAGTACACTACATGAAATTAATGCAGCTCCCTGCCTGTGGTTTTATTATGAGAACACCACTAACTGTATTCAGGTAAGCTTTAGGTGAACGCTATGCAAAGCACACAGTACACTAAGTGAAACACTGACTGCAGTTAGCACAATCACCTGCCTGCCTGTCACAGTATAGAGAATAACAGGAACGGATCTAGCTAAACTGAATACAGTGTATAAATATATATGTAGCGGGGTGTTGCTTTAAGGACCCAGAGACTACCGTACCCAGGGTACAGCGGGATACCCAGGGTGCATTGCCCCGTGCAAGGATTGCTGGGGTGGGCTGTTTAAGAAGGGGGCGGACTGTAGAACGGTCTCTTTGGACATCGCCCGCCCAGCAAGTGGAACTCTGAACCGAGTCTGTTGTTCCTGACAGGGCCTGAAGTTTAGGCCCTGTGTTTCCAAAGAGCCTTCCGTTTTCCACTGAGGAGCCTGAGGGACGTCTCATCCTGCCACTTGTCTACTACTTCCAGGAGGACCGAAGACCTCGGTGTCGTGGGATCTGTGTACTGAGACACAGCTACGGAAGATACTGACACTGACTGGTCCGGTTGGGTGAGAGAGCACCTGCTCAAAGATTATTACAGGATCTCTAGGCCCTGTGTGTGTTGTTCAGGACCCACTGTTTATAGTTTGCATTTGCACGCCGGAGAGACAGTGCATTGAGTAACTTAGTCACTTTCTGTTATCCATCAAGTTACCAGTACCTATTCCTGTGGATTACAATTTATCTTCAAAAAGTGCACCATCATTTGCTAGTGAAGATCCTTCACTACGGAACTTGCATATAGAACAGTCAGGCCTGACTTCTAAGTTTAGACATTGCTGGGCGCCATCTTGCCCACGAGGCAGGGGAGCTGCAAGCGGGGTCCGTTAGTTGTATGTGTACAGGGTTGTATATTTGTTTACTTGCTAAATACCCTTTTATTGCAGGGCTCTGCATATACTAAATGTGTACTGTTATCTGCTTATCTATTTCATTCACTAAAAGTATCAGGATTAAGCAGACAAGTTGTTTGGTGTTATTACTGTGCAGAAGAGACGGTTAGTGTCAGATATATATCTATTACCACTGTGTGGCCTTTGTTGCCGGATTGTGTTAACTAAAGCTACGGGTCTCACAATCCTATCATCCCCTACTAGCTGTGCCAAGGGAGGATAGAGCCAATTACTAGGGGTTGACAGCGGTGCATTACAGGCCCGAAAATCATACCAGCGGCTCTCTTAGCTGGGGGTATCGCTACACGTGGGGGCTCAGAGTCCGGGATCCTGTATGCTGCAATCAAGCCTGCCAGATGTACCGGCATGGATATGTTAACAGTGACCCAGTGGTGCTCGTCAACTGATGTCCCCCTGGACATGGCTGCAGTGATTGAACTCCCCGGAGAGGATTGGTTGGGGAGCGACATAGAACAGCTCATAGAGCTCCTATCCCCGTGCCATAAAGGATGGGTAATTGACCTCAGGCCAGATGAAGGGAACTCCCGCACCTTCACGCTGATAGAATGGAGGGATAAGATGCCGGAGGATTTCAGAGGTCAGTGCGTGCAGTCCATAGACAATAAGACATACCGTTTGGCGCACGCAAAGGTTTTAAAGAGAGAACCTCCGCGATCGCCTACAACTCTAAAGAATCCGAAAGAGATCATAGCTTCGGGGGCACCTCTGACCACTATAGGCCCTGAACTTTTAAACACTTTAGGGGACCTTGTTACGAAGTGCCAGAAGAGTAATACGGTACACGTAGAGGCCGGGTACTGGAAGCTCAGAATCTTTTCAGGAAAACAACCTGTGCCACTTGGGCAAGAGGACTTTGACACCTGGATTGAACAAGCGATGCAGGCTGTGGAAGGATGGGAAGTACCGGAAGCCCAAAAGAAGCAGCGCATACGTGAAAGTTTAAAGGGTGCTGCTACTGAAGCCGTGAAGAACCTTAGGTTCAGCAATGCTGCTTGTACTGCCTATGACTATCTGGCTATGTTGCAGAAAGAATTTGGCCAGTTGGAAAAAGTGGTTGATCTAGTCTACCAGTTTGAGCATACCCTTCAACAGCCAGGAGAAAGACTGTCCGAATACATTCAAAGATTAAACAAAATGCTCTGCCAAATTGTCCTGAAGAAGGGGATGGTGCCACAAGCCATAGACGCGGCTAGGAGGAAGCAGATTTTGAGGGGAGCATTGCGTTCTGATCCAGTCTGGCTCCATCTGAAGACCTCTGGGGGAGTCATGTCCTTGAACTATCCAGACCTTGTGCGAATAATAAGGGATGAAGAGGCTCTGCTGAAAGACCAACAGGTGACTGAGAAACCCACTCTTTCCCCCTCAGTTGGGGTCAGATCCGCCATGGCCACTGAACGGGACTTGGAGGTGGCTGTCTTGAAGTCACAGATGACCCAAGTGTTAGAAATGCTGACCTCTCTAATGGCCAAAAACTCAGAAGTCACAGAGAAAGAAGAAGTCAGGAAGGAACTGTTCCAGAGTGCCTCAACACCAGTCTCTCCGCGGGATAGTGAAGACGCTGTCTGCTTTAACTATGGAGGAGTTGGCCATTTCGGGCGAGTGTGTCCCAGTCCAAGGAAAACCCAGGGCACCTACTGCAAGCCGGCAGAAAACTCCAGAGGGCCCCGGTGAAGGAGTCAACCGGGTGCCCATCAATTCCAGCCAGCTCCATTGGAATCAGAAAACAAGAGAAACCAAGAAGTGAGGGGAACAACTCCCCATCAAAAGCACTTAATACCTCTCACCTGGAGTCCAAGCCCCAAAAATTGCAAGAAATCAATGCATACCAGGCCCAACAGGGTTTAAGATCCAGGAAGAGATGGAAAAAGAAAAAATCACTGAAAACCAAACCCATGGGCACCAGGAAGGAGGCATTCCCGAGGAAGTTTCCAGCTAAATTGGTGGGACCCTCTCCAGTGGTCCCCATTCAAGTGGAGGGAGTCTACACGAAGGCCATTCTGGACACAGGGGCCCAAGTAACCCTCCTGTACCGGGACTTCTACCAGAAGCATCTGAGACATCTGCCCTTGCAGAAGTTAGAAGACTTGGAAATATGGGGGATTGGAACCCAAAGTTTTCCATATGACGGTTACCTCCCGATTAGATTGGCTTTCAACCCCTCAGTAGCAGGAGAGGCAGAGGTTTTTTCGACACCCTGGCAGTAGTCTGCCCTCGCCCACCAGGAGCCAACAAAAGTTCCCTGATAATAGGAACAAACACTGACCTGGTCATGAGGCTACTGGCCCCTCTAGCACAAGAGCAGGGCACCTCAACAGCCAGAATCCACCCTATGTTGCAGTTGGCCTATCAGCGATTGGTCTTGGAACAAAAGGCCCCAGAAGAGGGGGTAGGAAAAGTTTGGAGACTTGAGAAGAAGGAGAGAGTGTTGCAGCCTGGTGAAGTAACCTGTCTGAGGGCCACTGTGAAGATCAGCTGGGAACAACCTGGTCCCTTTGTGGTCTTGGAACCAGGCCCCCTGGATACCCACCCAGGACTGGAAGTCATCCCTGAAGTAGTCCCGCTAAGAGTTCTGAAGAAGGAAAATGGCAGGGTGTCAGTGAGTATTAGAAACACCACCGACACCCCTGTGAAAATCCCAGCCCGGATGCTGTTGGGCCAAGTAAATCCTGCTACCCCAGTTGCCCTGTCCGACTTAGAGAAGGAAGAAGGAGGGGAAACCAGTTTGGAGAAGCTCTGTTTAGAGAACACAACCCTACCACCGGCATGGAAGGAGAGGGCCAGGGCCCAGTTGGCCAGGAGGTGGAGGATCTTCTCCAAGGACGAGTTTGATGTGGGATGTGCTAAAAGTGCCACCCACAGGATCCTTCTACAAGAAGAAAACCTTTTAGGGAAGGAGTCCGGCGAGTCCCCCTGGCTGATTTGGAAGATTTGCAAGAACAACTAGCAGAGCTAAAGAGAACTGGTGTCATCCGAGAATCCAGGAGCCCATACGCCTCCCCAATTGTGGTGGTCAGGAAGAAGAATGGGTCATTGAGACTCTGTATAGACTACAGGACCCTCAACAGGAGAACAATCCCTGACCAATACACCACCCCAAGAATAGAGGATGCCCTACAGAGTCTGTCTGGAACAAAGTGGTTCAGTGTAATGGACCTGAAGAGCGGGTATTACCAGATCCCAATTCACCCCGTAAGATAGAGAGAAGACAGCCTTCATTACCCCAGTGGGGTTCTATGAATTTGACCGCATGCCTCAAGATCTGTCGGGAGCTTCCGCCACTTTCCAGCGGCTGATGGAGAAGACAGTGGGGGACATGAACCTCATCGAAGTCCTAGTATATCTAGATGACATCATTGTCTCAGGAAGACTCTGGAGGAACATGAGGAGAGGCTGGAGAAGGTCTTGAAGAGACTCAGTGATGAGGGACTCAAACTCTCTCTGGAAAAGTGTCAGTTCTACCAATCTTCAGTCCATTACCTGGGACACATAGTGTCTGAAGAGGGAGTATCTACAGATCCCGACAAATTGGAGGCAGTCACCTCCTGGCTCCGGCTCACCACAGTGACTGAGCTTAGGTAGTTTCTGGGGTTCTGCTCCTACTATCGCAGGTTTGTGGAAGGGTTTGCAAGAATTGCCAAGCCTCTGAACGAGCTGTTGAAGAGAGAGAGAGAGGTGGATGACTCAGGCCCCAGGAAACTGGGGGAGTCGGTGGAAGACCAGTGGACTGAGAAGTGTGAAGAGGCTTTCACCAGATTGAAAAAACGTTTGACCACTGCCCCTGTCTTGGCCTATGCAGACACCAAGAAGCCCTATGAGTTGCACGTGGATGCCAGCCACGATGGTCTGGGAGGAGTACTGCATCAGGAGCATGAAGAACAGCTAAGACCCATTGCTTATGTGAGTAAGAGCTTAACTCCAGCTGAAAAGAATTACCACACCCACAAGTTGGAATTCTTGGCCTTGAAGTGGGCTGTGGTGGACAAACTGAAGGACTATTTATATGGAGCTGACTTTGTGGTTAAAACAGACAATAACCCGCTCACCTACCTTCTAACCACAGCCAAGCTGGATGCCACAATTGGTTGGCAGCCCTCTCAGGGTTAAATTTCAGTCTGAAGTACAGACCTGGGACTGGAAACCGAGATGCTGATGCCTTGTCCAGAAGATCTCATGCTCCCACTTGCATTGCAGAAGACTGGACTCAGGTGACCCCAGAGGGGATACGGGCTTTGTGTCAGGGAGCGGAGCTTCAGGCTAACGGTGGATCCAGGGTGGAGGAAATTGGAGTCTCGTGGTTGGAGTGCCCAAGTATTACTGTGATGTGACCCAGATTGGCAAAGAGAACTTGCCTAAACTATCCAAGAAGGATATGAAAAGGGATCAGCTGGAAGACCCATTGGGGAGGTTGGCTCTGGAAGCCTTAGAAGACCAGAAACCGGCTCTACTCTTGCAAGATCCTTCGAAATAGGCCCGCTTACTACACAAGGAATGGGACAGGTTGCAGGTGCATCAAGGGGTGGTCTACCGAAGGGGCCCCTCTGATGACCTGGAGGACAAGTGGCAACTATTCCTGCCGGGAAAGCACCGCAAGACTGTTCTGGTCACTCTACATGACAACCATGGCCACCTGGGGGCAGAGAGAACCCTTCAGCTCGTAAGGAGTACCTCTCTGCACCTGATTTGGATGCCCCTGAAGCAGAAGGATCCACTACACCTGTCCCAGTGGAAGGAAGAATGGAAGGACCCATTGTGCCTCATACCTTGGCCCCCAAGGAGCAAAGGGTGAAGAGAACTATCCGCCCTCCCCGAAAACTAACTTACACTTAGATGGGAGAATGCTCTGAAGATACTGTAGTAATTGCGAGAAGGACAATAGAGAAACCTGGCCCCTCCACTGTGCATTTAGTGGAGGGCAACCCCAGCTCACTCTCTGGCACAGTTAGGCAGGCCACTTCCACCAATGTGACCTATGGGCAAGACAATCTCTCTTACCAAGCTTGGTGGGAGATTCCTCTGCCAGCCTTCTTTTGCAGCCGTAAATTGTATTACGTGTAGATGTAAAAATGCTGACGATATCTTTGGGGACCAAAGATTTTAAGTGGGGGGAGTGTGTGGCGGGGTGTTGCTTTAAGGACCCAGAGACTACCGTACCCAGGGTACAGCGGGACACCCAGGGTGCAATGCCCCGCGCAAGGACTGCTGGGGTGGGCAATTTAAGAAGGGGGTGGACCAAAGAACGGTCTCTTTGGACATCGCCCGCCCAGCAAGTGGAACTCTGTACCGAGTCTGCTGTTCCTGACAGGGTCTGAAGTTTAGGCCCTGTGTTTCCAAAGAGCCTTCCGCTTTCCACCGAGGAGCCCGAGGGACGTCTCATCCTGCTGCCTGTCAACTACTTCCAGGAGGACCGAAGACCCCGGGTGTCGTGGGATCTGTGTACCGAGACACAGCTACGGAAGATACTGACACTGACTGGTCCGGTTGGGTGAGAGAGCACCTGCTCAAATATTATTACAGGATCTCTAGGCCCTGTGTCTGTTGTTCAGGACCCACCATTTATAGTTTGCATTTGCACGCCGGAGAGACAGTGCATTGAGTAACTTAGTCACTTTCTGTTATCCATCAAGTTACCAGTACCTATTCCTGTGGATTACAATTTATCTTCAAAAAGTGCACCACCATTTGCTAGCGAAGATCCTTCACTATGGAACTTGCATATAGAACAGTCAGGCCTGACTTCTAAGTTTAGACATTGCTGGGCGCCATCTTGCCCACGAGGGAGGGGAGCTGCAAGTGGGGTCCATTAGTTGTATGTATACAGGATTGTATATTTGTTTACTTGCTAAATACCCTTTTATTGCAGGGCTCTGCATATACTAAATGTGTACTGTTATCTGCTTATCTATTTCATTCAGTAAAAGTATCAGGATTAAGCAGACAAGTTGTTTGGTGTTATTACTGTGCAGAAGAGATGGTTAGTGTCAGATATATATCTATTACCACTGTGTGGCCTTTGTTGCCGGATTGTGTTAACTAAAGCTATGGGCCTCACAATCCTATCATCCCCTACTAGCTGTGCCAAGGGAGGATAGAGCCAATTACTGGGGGTTGACAGCGATGCATTTCAGGCCCGAAAATCATACCAGCGGCTCTCTTAGCTGGGGGTATCGCTACATATATATACAACACCTAGGATGCATATATATCCTCTACACACTGTAACTGCAGCTAACTGACTCACCTGCCTGCTCTATCTCACTCAATATAAATGACACTGTCTCTCTCTGTAAGCTCTTTCTTTAAACCAATGCCAACAGACTACACAAGGCCGCCAAGCTGGCGGCCTTATATAGTGTGGGGCGTGTACCTACTCCTCTGAGCCATGACTGGCCAAAGCCACCCTGGCTTTGGCCAATTACGGCTCTCTGTTCTTACCGTGCTGTGATTGGCCAAAGCATGCGGGTCATAGTGCTTGCTTGGCCAATCATCAGCCAGCAATGCACTGCGATGCCGCAGTGAATTATGGCCCGTGACGCGTCACTCTAATTTGTCGCCAACGGCCCATAATTTTCGCAATTCGGCGAACAGCCGAACAGACGATGTTCGAGTCGAACATGGGTTCGACTCGAACACGAAGCTCATCCCTACTCTTAAATAGGAATGAGCCGAACACCCCCCGGTTCGGTTCGCAGCAGAACATGCAAAAAATTAGTTCGAACACACGAACACCGTTAAAGTCTATGGGACACGAACATGAAAAATCAAAAGTGCTAATTTTAAAGGTTAATATGCAAGTTATTGTCATAAAAAGTGTTTGGGGACCTGGGTCCTGCCCCAGGGGACATGTATCAATGCAAAAAAAGTTTTAAAAAAGGACGTTTTTCGGGAGCAGTGATTTTAATAATGCTTAAAGTGAAACAATAAAAGGGAAGTTTAAATTTCGTACCTGGGGGTGTCTATAGTATGCCTGTAAAGTAGTGCATGTTTCCCATGCTTAGAAAAGTCCCTGCACAAAATTAAATTTCTAAGGTAAAAAAAGTCATTTAAAACTACTCGCGGCTATAATGAATTGTCGGGTCCTGGCAATACAGATAAAAGTCATTGAAAATAACTAAATGGCTTCCCCCCAGTCCATTACCAGGCCCTTTGGGACTGGTATAAATATTAAGGGGAACCCCGAACCAAAAAAAAAAGAAGCCTGGGGATCCCCCAAAATTCCATTACCAGGCCCATGGAGTCTGGTATGGATATTAAGGGGAACCCTGTGCCAAAAAAAAAAATGGCGTAGGGGTCCCCCTCAAAATCCATACCAGACCCTTCAGGTCTGGTATGGATTTTAAGGGGAATCCCGCGCAAAAATAAAAAAAATGGCATGGGTTTCCTTTTCAAAAATCCATACCAGACCCTTATGCAAGCACGCAACCTGGCAGGCCATAGGAAAAGAGAGGGGGCGAGAGAGTGGCCCCCCTCCTGAACCATACCAGGTCAAATGCCCTCAACATGGGGAGGATGTCCCCATGTTGATGGGGATAAGGGCCTCATCCCCACAACCCTTGCCCGGTGGTTGTGGGGGTCTGCGGGCGGGGGGCTTATCGGTATATGCAAGCCCCCTTTAACAAAGGGGGCCCCCAGATGTCGGCCCCCCTATGTGAATTGGTAACGGGGTACATTGTACCTATACCATTTCACCCAAAAAAGTAAAAAAAAACACACACACAGCTTGGGACAAGTCCTTTAATAATAAAAAAAATTGCAGTACTGCAATCCTTCTATGAGTCTGACCCACAGCTACGAACGATACCACCTCCATAGGAGGCACCCGGCTGAATGACGCGCGGTGTCACGGGTGACCCCGCCCCCCTCTGATGCGTCACAGGAAAATCCCGTTGCATAAGAGGGGGCGGGGTCACCCGTGACAACACGGGGAACCCGCCGGAAACCCTGTTGCGTCAGATGGGGGGCTGGGTCACCCATCCACTTTGTGGGTGGCCCCGCCCTCGGTTACTTAAGAGCTGTCAGGCGGCTCTTGTGTCATTCGGCCGGGTGCCTCCTATGGAGGAAGTATCGTTCGTAGTGGTGGGTCAGACTCGTAAAAGGATTACGGCGCTGATTTTTTTTTATTATTAAAGGACTTGTCCCAAGCTGTGTGTGTGTATGTTTTTTTTTACTTTTTTGTCACTTTTTGGGGGGAAATGGTAGGGGTACAATGTACCCGTTACCAAATCACATAGGGGGCCAGCATCTGGGGGTTCCTTTTGTTAAAGGGGACTTCCAGAATCCGATAAGCCCCCGCCTGCAGACCCCCACAACCACCGGACAAGGGTTGTGGGGATGAGGCCCTTGTCCCCATCAACATGGGGACATCCTCCCCATGTTGAGGGCATGTGGCCTGGTACGGTTCAGGAGGGGGGCACTCTCCCGTCACTCCCTCTTTTCCTGTGGCCTGCCAGGTTGCGTGCCTGGATAAGGGTCTGGTATGGATTTTTGGGGGGAACTCACCCAATTTTGTTTTATTTTGGTGCAGGGTTCCCCTTAAAATCCATACCAGACCTCAAGGGTCTGGTATGGATTTTGAGGGGAGACCCCTACGCCATTTTTTTTTATTTGGCGCAGGGTTCCCCTTAATATCCATACCAGACCCGAAGGGCATGCTAATGAAATTTTGGGGGACCCCCACGCATTTTTTTTTGGTTCGGGGTTCCCCTTAATATTCATACCAGACCCAAAGGGCCAGGTAATGGACTGGGGTGAGGGACCCATGTCGTTTTTTTCAATGACTTTTATCTGTTTTGCCGGGACCCGACAATTCATTATAGCCGCGAGTAGTTTTAAATGACTTTTTTTCCTTTAGAAATGTCATTTTGTGCATGGGCTTTTCTAAGCACGGGAAACATGTGCTAATTTACAGGCATACTACAGACACCCCTCAGGTAAAAAAAATTAAGGAAAATTTCACTTTTATTGTTTCACTTTAAGCATTATTAAAAATCATTGCTCCCAGAAAAATACTGTAGTTTTTAAAACTTTTTTTGCATTGCAACATGTCCCCTGGGGCAGGACCCAGGTCCCCAAACACTTTTTATTACAATAACTTGCATATTAACCTTTAAAATTAGCACTTTTGATTTCTCCCATAGACTTTTAAAGGGTGTTCCGCGGCTTTCGAATTTGCCGCAAACACCCCAAAATGTTCGATGTTCCGCGAACGGGCGAACAGCCAATGTTCGAGTCAAACTCATGTTTGACCCGAACATAAAGCTCATCCCTACTCTTAAATTTGAGATCTGGGGTCAAAAAGACCTCAGATCTCATATTTAGACTTAAATGCAAATAAAATACAAATTGTCATTTGAAAAAATGACAAAAAAAAAGGCCCTTTAAGAGCTATGGGTGGAAGTGACGTTTTGACTTTGCTTCCGCCCTGCTATGGTATGGAGACGGATTGGGGGCCATCTTCCCCCCGCCGCCGCCGATAACGGTGATCTTGCGGCAAATCTGTCACAGAGACCACCATTATTGTAAACCCAACTGCCGCCTGAAGACGAGGATATCTGGGTTATGGCAGCTAGCTGCTGCCATAACAGAGATATCCCGCTACAAAGTGACAACGTATATAGTCTTGCGGCAGTCCGTAAGTGGTTAATAAATCAATGTGAATTAGGTTTATAGGATTTTATTAAGCTATTGCATACTTGTGGTGTGCTCATGGTGAAGCCTATTCCATTCTAGTGGCATTTCTCTGATGTCGATCTGGTTGTGGATGCTCTACGTGTGGGTGGGTTTTCTATCTCTCCATCTGATGCATCTATTATGATTATTAATGTTTTGTATCTTTTATGTATACCTTTGTGTTTTTTGTTATTATGTCATATGCATACCTCATGAAGAAGCCATGCGGTGAAACATGTAGAAGGAAATGCCTTGTTAACACCATCACAACAATTATAGAGGATGTTAACCAAAACATTTTTGTAAAACTCACTATGGTTTTTAATATGGATTTGTAATAAATGTTACTGAATTGTAACTGTTATTTATGGCTAATTGACGTAGCACCTATAAAATCCCACTCCTATCCAATATCTATTCTTGCCCTAATCATAAAACATAATCATTATTATTAACCACTTCAATACTGGGCACTTTCACCCCCTTCCTTCCCAGACCAATTTTCAGCTTTCAGGGCTCTCGCACTTTCAATGACAATTGCGCGGTTATGCAACGCTGTACCCAAATTAATTTTTTATCATTTTGTTCGCGCAAATAGAGCTTTCTTTTGGTGGTATTTATTCATGACTCCGTTTTTTTTTTTTTTTGCGATATAAGCGAAAAAAGAGCGGAAATTTGGGGGAAAAAAACAATATTTTCTTCTTTCTATTTTAAAAGAAATCCAATAAAATCGAATTTTGTCATAAATTTAAGCCAAAATGTATTCTGCTACATGTTTTTGGTAAAAAAAATTCCCGTTAAGTGTATAATAAATGGTTTGTGTGATCACAGACATATGTATGCAAATGATCATGTACAGATGTGCGCAGGAGATCACAGACATATGTGTGCAAATGATCATTGGGACACATGATTTTACAGTTACATATGTGGGGGACAGGTGTTTTTACTATGTGGGGACATGTGTTTTTACTACATGGGGACATGTTTGTGGGGACATATTGGGGACATGTGTTTTGGGGGACATGTGTGTTTACTGTGTGTGTTTTACACTGTGGGGACACTAGGCTGGTGATCAGTGAGTAAAAAGCTGTAAAAAACAGCTCATACTCACTGATCACCAGCCGGGCTGCAGCGATCCGCTCTCCTCTCCTCACCGACAACTTCTGTGTGAGGAGAGGAGAGCCGTTCGCCTAGCAACCTGATCTGTGTTTACATCACATGATGGCTGTGATTGGCACACGGCCGTCATGTGATCAGGAGGGCCAATCACAGAGCCCTCCTGCTGATCTATGATGCGCCATGTCCGGGTGACTCGAGTGCATCGGGAACATCCACTCAGAAGGAGAGAGCGCCCACCCGGCCGTATATATACAGTGGCCGGGTGGGAAGTGGTTAATAATTAAATGGTAATCAGACATGTGATTTTTCATGTAAATGTTGTATAGTGAAACAGTTGAACCCGCATCTACTATGCAGCTATACATCACTCATAAATTTAAAAAATAAATATATCTTAAAAAGTCATTCACATAACATAGCTTTAAAATTAGGGCCCAATTCACACTTAGGGGCTGATTTATGAAACATTTGCGCCATGAGTATCAGCGCATATGCTTGCGCAACGGCAGTTTTGGTATTTACGAAACATTAGCGCTGGTAACGCAGCGCTATTCCCCATTTACTATAGTGTTCTCAGCACACGGGAGGAGGCGCTCAGTGCGCTACTATGGACCTGGCTCACGGCATCTTCAAATAAAAATATAAAGAAGCTGGAAGTGCCAATATAATGGGGGTGATGTGGGGTGATGTGAGGAAGTTTAGTGACAACTGCCCAAGTAACAAACATGCCCAAAATAGAATGCGAAAGTAACTTTTTCTGAACCAGCCCGCTGCGGCGACAATTAAGTTTATAACTGCGAGGGATCTTTTTGTGCTCAGCGCTGCAATTTTACTCGTTCAAATGCGCCGGTTCACTGCGACGGCAAAATCTTAGTAAATGTCAAGTCACGTAAATCAATTTGCATAAGTTGAACAGGCGCACCTCCCAAACTTGCCATTATATAACAGTCCGACAGCAAAATGACATTTCTTTTTTAAACTTTATATTCTTTATTGTTTTTCCTCAGTGCAAAACATCTATTAAAAATACATACATTTGTTTTACCTTTGTTTTACATACAATGTTTTAATGTAATATTCAACCGATACCCGGTTTACCTCCCCCCCCCCAACTGTTTTTTCTTCACACCACAAAAAAAAAATTCTACCACTATCTACCACTATTACAGGAATCTGTTTTATTTTTATTTTATTTTATTTTTCCTTTTTCTTTCTTTCTCTCTCTTCCTTTTCCCTTTTTTTTTATCTCCCGACATGTTAGTCTTCTTTATCTGGAGCCCATAGCTTCTCTTTCTCTCTATACACTATACTCTCTATATTCTTCCTATCTTATCAAGCTAATTTCCAAATTTGGGTCTATTCTTTTCTCTTCTCTCTACTACACCAACTAAGGCTGACACCCCATTCTTCTCAACCAGGAATCCCACAATATTTAAAAAATGTTGTAGTTACCGCGTCTGGTCAGAACTGCTTTTTGCTTCCACGCTGTCACATTTATTACATTGACCCATTCTGCCGATGTCGGTGCTTTCTGTGCTTGCCAATTTTGTGCTATCACTTTTCTGGCCTGGAACAGGCACCTCAGCACTACTTCCAAAATGCCTTTTTGCACATGTCCCTCCTCTATACAACCTAATAGGCATACCCTGGCCTCCGGTTCCAGAGTTATCCCAAAGGTCGTATTTATGATGTTCGGTACCTTAACCCAGTATCTGTGTAACTTCGGGCATTTCCACATCATGTGTATGAGATCCTCTGTATCTTGACATCTAGGACACTTATCATCTAGTCTCCTTCCAAACATATGTAACCTCTTTGGGGTGTAATAAACTCTGTGCACTAAGAACAGGTGTGACACTCTCTGCGACGGGGAGAGTGACACCACTGTCCCCAGCTCCAGTATCCGTTCCCATTGTGCGGTTGTTATAGGGCCTATGTCCTCCTCCCATTTTGCTTTATTTTTTCCCAACCTCTCCTCAGGTATAGAGCCCTAATCTGTGAATATAATTCTGAGATAAGGCCTTTAGATATTCCTGGCTTGATTAACCGTTGAAGGTGGGGGATTTTTTGCCAGCTCACCGGGTGTATTTTGAATTGGGCTTGAAGTGCATGTCTTATCTGCAGGTAAGTGTAGAACAGGGAGTTTGGAATGGCATACTCTCTACTTAATTCTGAAAAGGCTTTCAATGTGTTGCCTTCATATAATTGCGCCAGTCTAGTTATACCCTGCTTTTCCCATTCCTTTAACTTTCCCATAGCTTGAATTTCTGGTAGATGTTTATTTTCCCAGAGAGGGGAATATTCCGTTAGCCCTTTGTACCCCAAGGCTTGTTTGCCTGCCCGCCATGTTCTTATGACCATCTTTAGTGTTGGATTCTTAACGGGGAAGGAATCAGCCTCCAAATTTTCTATTATGGTGTTATGTGGGGCCCCCATTAGCATAATTTTCCCGCTGGCACCTCCTCCTCCCTCTGTTATACACCCCCCCCAAGTGCTGTAGCTGGGCCACTAAGAAATAACTGTGAGGGTGTGGAATGGCCAGCTTTCCCTCATTTGTTGGCAGCTGTAATGATTGGAGGCTGATCCTTGCCCTGCCCTTCTTCCAAATTAATTCCCTGAAAAGGGTCTCTATTTTTTTAAACCATACTTTCCCGATCCATACTGGGGAGTTATGGAGCACATAAAGTAGTTGTGGCATCCAAATCATCTTGATGAGATTACTTCGTCCAGCCACTGATAGGGGAAGTCGTTCCCAAATATCGGCTTTTTGCTTAAACTTAACTAAGAGTGGCCTCAAATTATTATTAATGTATTGTTCTGGGTCTCGTGTCACCACTATCCCCAGATAATCCATTTTTTCCACTACTTTTAATAAAGGGATTTCTTCACAAACGGCATTGCCTACTGGATCCACCGGCAAAAGTGCAGACTCCTCCCAGTTTATCACCAGGCCCGAGAATCGCCCAAATGCTTCCACTTTCTGCACCGCCGTTTTTAGTGATGTTGTGGAATCCCCCAAAAAAAGCTTTCCTCTGGAATCCCTGTATCCCCTTTTTAGTTATAATCGCTATTGCTAATGGCTCTATTGCTAACGCAAAGAGAAGGGGGGACAGGGGACATCCCTGCCTTGTCCCCCTCTCTAGCCTGAACCTCTTTGAGTATTCGTTGTTAATTTTTATTTTTGCACTTGGGGAATTGTAAAGTGTTTTTACCCATTTGATAAAGACAGGACCGAATCCAAATTTCTCTAACACGTGCCAGAGGTAATCCCATTCTAGGCTGTCAAAAGCCTTGGTGGCATCCAGGAATAGGATAGCTCTACCACCTCTTGGCGTCTGTAGATTCAGGTACAGTCTTCTAATATTGGTGCTGGTAGCTCTATTAGGAATGAATCCAGATTGATCCGGGTGTATTAATTTCTAAATGTGTTTATTCATCCTGGCCGCCAGCACCCTAGCCAATGTCTTAACGTCTGAACACAATAGTGAGATTGGTCTGTAGGATGATGTATCTAGTTGATCTTTCCCCTCTTTTTGGAGTACTATTATGGTAGCCTCTGACATTGAGGCCGGAAAATTCCCCCCTTCTACCGCCCAGTTCAGCACCTTTAGCAGTTCTGGGAGGAGCACCTCCCTATATTGTTTGTAAATCTCCACCATTAAGCCGTCTGGCCCGGGGGACTTCTGGTTGGACATTCCCGCTACTGCCAGTTGCCGTTCCTCTAGGGTTATTGGGGCTTCTATGGCCCTTCTATCTTCCTCTGTTAAAACTGGTGTTTCTATTTCCCCCAGAAATCCATCCATCTGTGACGTCTTATCTCCCCTCTTTGACTTGTATATGTCCTGATAGTATGCTGAAAACGACTCCAATATTTCAGATGACTGAGAGGATATCCCACCCCCAACATCCTTATTGCGGGGATACTTAAAGGGGGTCGAGTTAGTTTTAGCCAATAGAGCCAGTGTATGACCTACACTCTCCCCTTCTGCAAAGGTACTCTGTCTTTGAAATAGGCGCTTATTCTCCACTGTCCTTACAACCGCCATTTTATACTCCTGTTGTTTCTCGAGCCATTTCCTTTGTTTCATCAGAGTTGGGTCCTCCACATAGTGTTTTTCTGCCTCCACCACCTCTTTCCTAATCTTCTTTTCCCATTCCCTAGAGTTTTTTTTATCTTAGCCACTTGTTGGATCAATACTCCCCTAAGGAAGGCCTTTAGGGTGTCCCATATCACTCCCACCAGGGCTGTCCCTTCATTAAAGCCCACCATCTCTCTCAATTTTATATTTATCTCCTCTGGTTTTCCCATTAATTCTAGCCAAAAGGGGCTTATTTTCCAATTACTTGGGGGACACTTTTTTCCTGTATTCATTGTCAGCACCAGTGGGGGTTGATCCGACACCCCTCTTGGATAATAAACAATTTTGCTAACCAGCTGCATGCTTATCCAGTTTCCCAAGGCCATATCTATTCTGGATAATGTAGAATATGAGCTTGAGAAACAGGAATACTGCCTCTCGTCTGGATTTCCTACTCTCCAGATGTCACACCATCGGACCTCTTCTAGAAACTGGCTTAAGCGTCCCTCTACCCCACTATCTGGCCGTGTCCCTGGTGGGAATCTATCTACTGTCCTGTCCAGTACTACATTAAAGTCCCCTACTACTATTACGGGAATTTCTTCCTTATTTAGCACAAACTCCACAAATTTATACAAGATCTCCATATTAAAAGGTGGGGGGATGGGGGCAGAGCCGGCAAGCAAGGAGTATGGCCGCATGAAAACACAGCTCCCGGCCATCTGAACATACCGGAGCTTTTTACAGTGACACAGGGCACCTAGGAACGGCGGTTTATGGTCACACTAGGTCGGGGACACTAGTAGAGTATGTGGAGGAAGAGGAGGGAAAGAACAGCGCCGGGTAAGATGACGGACTTCTATTCACTATCAGACCGCCACAGCCGCCAAGATGGCGCCGGCGGCGTGCAGGGATCTGCACACACACACAGCTTGAAATCACTCAGAGGCCAAGTGGCAGGCACTTCACCCCAGTCCTTCTCTGCTCAAATAATGCCAAGCTCTCAGTCATTATCCACAGCTAACAGCCCTGTTAAAGCTAAGCAGAAGCTTTCTCTGCCTGCATCTAGGACTATTGCTGACGGGGAGGGCGGCATGCGGATTGATGACACACTAGAATTTCAGGATGCCATAGCAGATTTCCCTACAAATAATCATCCTGTCATGGACTCCACACTGAAAGACATGCTAGTGTCCCTCAGAGGTGCTATACATATGGACATGCTGCAGCTTGTGAACCAGTGCAAATCAGAAGTGACTGAAGTCAGGGACAGGGTGGCCCATATAGAGGACAAAATGGGGGACTTCTCTGAGACCTTTAATACTATGGTGGATGCACACAATGACCATGAGGAGGACATTGTTTGGCTTAAATCAAAGGTCGCTGACCTTGAGGACGTTACAGAAGGAACAATATTAAAATCAGAGGTATCTCCGAATCAGTAAAGAACTCAGAATTGACAGCCTTCCTCACCAACATAATGAAAGAAACCCTCCCTGACCTACCCCTGGAGGAAATTATCATTGATCGAATACATAGACTGCCTAAACCAAAACATATCCCTGAGAAGCTGCCCAGGGACACCATCGCTAGGATTCACTACTACACAGTTAAAGAAAAAATGATGTATGTGACAAGGCGGGCTAATAATCTTCCTGACTGCATGCAGGGACTGTCCTTTTTTGCGGATTTGTCTGAACATACAATGCAAAGGAGACATAACCTCATGACCATAACCAAACCTCTTAGAAATCACTAGATTCCCTATCGCTGGAATTACCCCGCTAACCTACTGATCACCAAGGGAGAAAAGGAGTTTCTGGTAACTAGAGGATGGCATCAAACTGTTGGAGAGGTGGAAGAGTCTCCCTAATGAGACAGAAGAAGATCACCAACCGCCTGAGTCCTCTCAGGCACATACTAAATGACTTTGAGACAAGGCCGTATATATTGCCCTACCATAATTATTCATCTCAACATATTCCGGATGTTCTACCAGCGCTTAATTTTCGTTTCTTTTAACTAGTGATGAGCCGAACACCCCCGGGTTCGGTTCGCACCAGAACCCGCGAACGGACCGAAAGTTCGTACGAACATTAGAACCCTATTAAATACAATGGATGCGAACGTTCGAAT
This sequence comes from Rana muscosa, assembly GCA_029206835.1. Taxonomy (NCBI): domain Eukaryota; kingdom Metazoa; phylum Chordata; class Amphibia; order Anura; family Ranidae; genus Rana; species Rana muscosa. The sequence goes on along the minus strand of CM055118.1, from coordinate 358,006,942 downwards.
TCTAAAGTGCTAATTATAACAACTATTATGCATGTTATTGTCCTAAAAAGGGTTTGGGAACCCGGGTTCTGCACCAGGGGACATGTATCAATGCAAAAAGAAGTTTTAAAAACGGTTGTTTTTCGGGAGCAGTCATTTTAATGATGCATAAAGTGAAAAAAAAAAAGTCAAATATTCCTTTAAATATCGTACCTGGGGGGTGTCTAAAGTATGCCTTGAAGTGCCACGTGTTTCCCGTGTTTAGAACTGTCCCTGCACAAAATGACACTTCTAAAGGAAAAAAAAGCCATTTAAAACTGCTTGCGGCTTTAATGTAATGTCTGGTCCCGGTAATATGGATGAAAATCTTTAAGAAAAATGGCATAGCTACCCCATGACCCCCCCCCCTACCCCAGCCCATTACCAGCCCCTTTGGGTCTTGTATGGATATTAAGGGGAACCCCGCACATAAAATAAAAAAGGCCCTATATACTCTGAACAGCCGTATACAGGCGGTGCATACAAGACAGGGACTGTAGGTTTGTTCTTATGTAGAATCTGTTTGTAATTTTGAACAGGTACATTGTTGAAGTGTAGCTCCAGCCCAAAAATCTATTTTTAAACTTTTTGGAAAACATAGGTAAGGGTTATCACCCCTGTAACATTTGTTTTGCTGTCTGTGCCCCTGTTCAGAACATTTCACCTCACTTTCCGTCCCAATGACAACTGTTTTTGAAATGTGGTGTTTTTCTTGAAACAAGGATTGCTGATAAAGCATCAGTACAGAGGAGACACCTTTCTCCCATATTTATTCTTACAGGAGAGAATTTTCCTTCCTAGTGGTAGATTTCCTCTCACTTCCTGTTGTCTTCTTGCGTTTGCAAGTAGGAGTCGTTTGTAAGTTGGATGTTTGAAAGTAGGGACCTGCCGTATATACTCTGCAGAAATAGGCCCCTTAGTTGTTGGTGTTGGCACAACACTGTAAGCACTCACAGTTACTCTTGGTGGGTGCAGGAATGGGCCCTGCTGTGAATTATTAGATCAAGAATTGTAATTACATGCCCCTTTTGAACAGGGGCTGAAAAATTGGGCCTTTCGTGGTGGTGGTGGTGGTGGCGTTGCCACAACACTGTAAGCCCTCAGAGTTACTCTTGGTGGGTGCAGCAATGGGCCCTGCTGTGAATTATTAGATCAAGAATTGTAATTACATGCCCCTTTTGAACAGGGGCTGAAAAATTGGGCCTTTCGTGGTGGTGGTGGTGGTGGCGTTGCCACAACACTGTAAGCCCTCAGAGTTACTCTTGGTGGGTGCAGCAATGGGCCCTGCTGTGAATTATTAGATCAAGAATTGTAATTACATGCCCCTTTTGAACAGGGGCTGAAAAATTGGGCCTTTCGTGGTGGTGGTGGTGGTGGCGTTGCCACAACACTGTAAGCCCTCAGAGTTACTCTTGGTGGGTGCAGCAATGGGCCCTGCTGTGAATTATTAGATCAAGAATTGTAATTACATGCCCCTTTTGAACAGGGGCTGAAAAATTGGGCCTTTCGTGGTGGTGGTGGTGGTGGCGTTGCCACAACACTGTAAGCCCTCAGAGTTACTCTTGGTGGGTGCAGCAATGGGCCCTGCTGTGAATTATTAGATCAAGAATTGTAATTACATGCCCCTTTTGAACAGGGGCTGAAAAATTGGGCCTTTCGTGGTGGTGGTGGTGGTGGCGTTGCCACAACACTGTAAGCCCTCAGAGTTACTCTTGGTGGGTGCAGCAATGGGCCCTGCTGTGAATTATTAGATCAATAATTGTAATTACATGCCCCTTTTGAACAGGGGCTGAAAAATTGGGCCTTTCGTGGTGGTGGTGGCGTTGCCACAACACTGTAAGCCCTCAGAGTTACTCTTGGTGGGTGCAGCAATGGGCCCTGCTGTGAATTATTAGATCAAGAATTGTAATTACATGCCCCTTTTGAACAGGGGCTGAAAAATTGGGCCTTTCGTGGTGGTGGTGGTGGTGGCGTTGCCACAACACTGTAAGCCCTCAGAGTTACTCTTGGTGGGTGCAGCAATGGGCCCTGCTGTGAATTATTAGATCAAGAATTGTAATTACATGCCCCTTTTGAACAGGGGCTGAAAAATTGGTCCTTTCGTGGTGGTGGTGGTGGTGGCGTTGCCACAACACTGTAAGCCCTCAGAGTTACTCTTGGTGGGTGCAGCAATGGGCCCTGCTGTGAATTATTAGATCAAGAATTGTAATTACATGCCCCTTTTGAACAGGGGCTGAAAAATTGGGCCTTTCGTGGTGGTGGTGGTGGTGGCGTTGCCACAACACTGTAAGCCCTCAGAGTTACTCTTGGTGGGTGCAGCAATGGGCCCTGCTGTGAATTATTAGATCAAGAATTGTAATTACATGCCCCTTTTGAACAGGGGCTGAAAAATTGGGCCTTTCGTGGTGGTGGTGGTGGTGGCGTTGCCACAACACTGTAAGCCCTCAGAGTTACTCTTGGTGGGTGCAGCAATGGGCCCTGCTGTGAATTATTACATCAAGAATTGTAATTGCATGCCCCTGTTGAACAGGGGCTGAAAAATTGGGCCTTAGGCACTGGTGGCACAACACTACAACCCCTCACAGATACTGTACTTGGAGCACAGCAATGAGCCCTGTTGCAAAGTATTGCTTCAAAAATTGTAATGACACGCCCCTGTTAAACAGGGGCTGAAAAATTGGGCCTTAGGCACTGGTGGCACAACACTACAACCCCTCACAGATACTGTACTTGGAGCACAGCAATGAGCCCTGTTGCAAAGTATTGCTTCAAAAATTGTAATGACACGCCCCTGTTAAACAGGGGCTGAAAAATTGGGCCTTAGGCACTGGTGCCACAACACTCCAACCCCTCACAGATACTGTACTTGGAGCACAGCAATGAGCCCTATGGCAAATTATTGCTAAAAAAATTGTAATTACACGCCCCTGTAAAACAGGGGCTGAAAAATTGGGCCTTAGCCACTGGTGGCGGCACCCATAAACAAAAATGATCTTCCAAGCTATCATCATCAATCGTATCATTGAGGACTCGGAGGAGGAGGATAGCCAGTCAACATAACAGCACAGGCACTCAGCATCAGCATCAGTCTTGAAGGGATGTGACATGTTAAAATCAATTAGTCTGTTATATCAGCATCAGGTGTGTGGTAGCTGGTGGTGATCCAAGACTGGTTCATCTTGATGAAAGTCAGTCGATCAACCGAGTCGGTGGACAGGCGCACCCTGTGATCCGTGACAAATCCTCCAGCAGCACTGAATGTGCGTTCCGAAAGAACGCTGGATGCAGGACAGGCCAGTAGCTCAATTGCATACTGTGCAAGCTCTGGCCAGTGATCCATCCTCAAGACCCAGTAAGCCAGAGGATTTTCGGTGGGGAAGGTGTCCAAGTCTGACCTTGCCCCTAGATATTCCTGCACCATGTTTATCAGACGCTGGCGATGGTTGCTGGAACCGATCATACTTTGGGGCTGCGGACTAAAGAATTGTCTGAACGCATCGGTCAGACGGCCACCTTCCCCACCGCTCCTTCTTTGACTGGCCGAAGCCTCAGCAACTCGTTGTCCAGGACCAGGAGTTTGTAACCTCCCAGTCTCTGGGAACGCGTTGCACAGACCTTTCTGCAAGGCCTCCCGGAGTTGTCTCATCCTCTGCTCCCTCTGCGACGGTAAGATAAGGTCCGCAACCTTACCCTTGTACCGTGGATCAAGGAGAGTGGCCAGCCAGTAATGGTCCCTCTCCTTGATCCGAAGAATACGAGGATCCTTCCGCAGACTTTGCAGGATCAGGGAGGCCATGCAGCGTAGGTTTGCTGAGGCATTCGCTCCGGAGTCCTCTGGGTCACTAAGGACGACATGATCCGCAGCCACCTCCTCCCAGCCACGTACAAGTCCACTGGTTTCTTGGGACTGTAAATCATCCCTAAAAGACTGCTGCTGATGATGCTGAGTGCCAGCCTCCACCTCCATGCTGACACAATCCTCCTCCTCCTCCTCCTCCTCCTCCTCCTCTTCCTGTGCGATGGGTGGGACAGAAGGAACACTGTCTGGGTAAAGGGGGCCTTGAGAGGCAAGGAAGTCCTCCTCTTCCTGCCTCTGTTCTGCCTCAAGTGCCCTGTCCATTATTCCACGCAGCGTGTGCTCCAACAGGTGGACAAGAGGTACAGTGTCACTGATGCATGCACTGTCACTGCTCACCATCCTCGTGGCCTCCTCAAATGGTGCCAGGACAGTGCATGCATCCCTGATCATGCCCCACTGGCGTGGAGAAAAAAAACCAAGCTCCCCTGACCCTGTCCTGGTGCCGTAGTCGCACAGGTACTCATTGATGGCCCTCTGCTGCGTGTGCAGCTGCTGCAGCATGGCCAACGTTGAGTTCCACCTGGTGGGCATGTCACATATAAGGCGGTTCTTGGGCAGGTTCAACTCCTTTTGCAGCTCAGCCAGGCGAGCACTGGCATTATAAGATCTGCGGAAATGCACACAGACTTTCCTGGCCTGCCTCAGGACATCCTGTAAGCCCGGGTACCTGCCCAAGAAGCGCTGCACCACCAGGTTAAGGACGTGAGCCACACAGGGCACATGGGTCAGTTGTCCCTGTCGGAGGGCGGAGAGGAGGTTGGTGCCATTGTCGCAAACCACCATTCCTGGCTTAAGCTGGCGTGGCGTCAACCACCTCTCGGCCTGGCCCTGCAGAGCAGACAGGACCTCTGCCCCAGTGTGGCTTCTGTCCCCCAAACACACCAGCGCAAGCACGGCATGGCATCTTTTTGCCTGCGTACTTGCGTAGCCCCGTGAACGGCTACGGAGCACCGCTGGTTCATAGGACAAACCACAGGAAGAGGCCATGGAGGAAGAAGAAGAGGAGGGGGTGGAGGAGAGAGGTGTGTCACAACCAGTAGTAGCATTTTGGAGGCGTGGCAGTGGAACAACCTCCAACACTACTGCACCTTGTCCTGCATCCTTCCCAGCTGCCAAAAGAGTGACCCAATGGGCCGTGAAAGAAAGGTAACGTCCCTGTCCATGCCTGCTGGACCATGAGTCAGCGGTAATATGCACCTTACCGCTGACCGCCCTGTCCAGCGAGGCCAAGACATTGCCTTCCACATGCCGGTAGAGAGCCGGAATAGCCTTCCGTGAGAAAAAGTGGCGTTTGGGAACCTGCCACTGAGGAACCGCACATTGCACAAACTCACGGAAGGGGGCCGAGTCTACCAACTGAAAAGGCAGCAGTTGAAGCGCTAGCAATTTAGCCAAGCTAGCATTCAACCGCTGGGCATGTGGATGGCTGGGAGTGAACTTCTTTCGACGGTCCAGCAGCTGGGGCAGGGAAATTTGCCTGCTAGAATCGGACGTCGGTGTACTGCTAGCAGAGTGGCCGCAAGTACTTGGCTGTGACACACCTAATTCTACACCTTCATTCCTCTCAGTGCATGTTTCAGAGAGGACTGAAGTTATAGTGGGGTTGGAGATCCCAGCTGATGCGGTGCAAGGAGAGGTCCGCTTTGTTCTTTGGTGTGGGTCTTTGAGGTAGGCTTGCCAACGAGCTGCATGGCAGGTCAACATATGTCTGGTCAGGCATGTGGTACCCAAGCGGCTGATGTTTTGGCCACGCGATATACGCTTGAGACATATGTTGCAAACAGCAGCTGTGCGATCTGATGCACTAGCCTCAAAAAAGGCCCACACCAAGGAACTTTTTGCATGACGGGCAGAGGCAGCGCCCTGCACAGGCGGAGCTCTGCGGTGTGATTCCGTCGGTGTACTGCCCTTACGCTGGCCACCAAAGGGCATCCTGCCTCGTTGGAGATGTGCCTCCTCCTCATCCTCCTCCTCCTCCTCTCTCCTATTAGGCACCCACGTGGAGTCAGTGACCTCATCATCCCCTCCCTCCTCATCACTGGAGCCAATCTGGCAGTATGCTGCAGCTGCTGGAACATGACTGCCAGATTGGTGTCCTTCTTGAGCATCCCCTCTGTCTGCTCTCACCCTACTGCCTTCCTGTAGCTGGGTTTCATCATCACACCCTTCGAAACGCTGGGCATCCTCCTGGAGCATGTACCCAACACTGTGCTCAAACAGTTCGGGGGACTCCTCAGGAGGAAGACATGGTGGGTCTAGGGAAGGAGTGACTGATGATGAGTCTGACATTGATACCAGGGAAGAGGACGCTTTGGCAGCTGCTTTGCCAGTACCCTGAGCCTGGGTGAGAGAGGATGAGGAGGAGGAGGAGGGCTTGGTCATCCACTCTACCAAGTCTTCGGCATGATGTGGCTCAACATGTCCAGCTGCCGAAAAGAAGGACAAGCGTGTCCCATGGCCATGTGCCGATGACAATGCACCGCGTCCACGACCAGCACTGTTGCCCCCAGACACAGAGCCTGCTTGCCCTCTTTTATTGCCTCCTGACTGTCTGCCTCTCCTTGTTTGCCTTCCAGACATTCTAATAGATGGCCTGCAGGGAGATGGGAAAAAAGCAATAAGGGCTACCTTCAGGTGTCCTTCTCTGTCCCTTTACTTAAGGATTTCTAAATATGGTTGAGGATGATTGCTTTTGCACAGAATAGCACAACGACAATTTCCCTGACTGTCCAAAAAACAAGTATTTCAAAGATGGTTGATGAGGAATGCTTTAGCACACTATAGCACAAGGAGAATTCCCCTCACTTTCCTTCTTTGTCCCTAGAAACAAGGACTCGCACAGTGAAAGAAACTGACACTCTCCCTACCTAGAGTTTTCTGTCCCTAGAAAAAATGTTTTTTTAAAGCACACTATAGCACAAGGAGAATTCCCCTCACTTTCCTTCTTTGTCCCTAGAAACAAGGACTCGCACAGTGAAAGAAACTGACACTCTCCCTACCTAGAGTTTTCTGTCCCTAGAAAAAATGTTTTTTTAAAGCACACTATAGCACAAGGACAATTCCCCTCACTTTCCTTCTTTGTCCCTAGAAACAAGGACTCGCACAGTGAAAGAAACTGACACTCTCCCTACCTAGAGTTTTCTGTCCCTAGAAAAAATGTTTTTTTTAAAGCACACTATAGCACAAGGAGAATTCCCCTCACTTTCCTTCTTTGTCCCTAGAAACAAGGACTCGCACAGTGAAAGAAACTGACACTCTCCCTACCTAGAGTTTTCTGTCCCTAGAAAAAATGTTTTTTTAAAGCACACTATAGCACAAGGACAATTCCCCTCACTTTCCTTCTTTGTCCCTAGAAACAAGGACTCGCACAGTGAAAGAAACTGACACTCTCCCTACCTAGAGTTTTCTGTCCCTAGAAAAAATGTTTTTTTAAAGCACACTATAGCACAAGGAGAATTCCCCTCACTTTCCTTCTTTGTCCCTAGAAACAAGGACTCGCACAGTGAAAGAAACTGACACTCTCCCTACCTAGAGTTTTCTGTCCCTAGAAAAAATGTTTTTTTAAAGCACACTATAGCACAAGGAGAATTCCCCTCACTTTCCTTCTTTGTCCCTAGAAACAAGGACTCGCACAGTGAAAGAAACTGACACTCTCCCTACCTAGAGTTTTCTGTCCCTAGAAAAAATGTTTTTTTAAAGCACACTATAGCACAAGGACAATTCCCCTCACTTTCCTTCTTTGTCCCTAGAACAAGGACTCGCACAGTGAAAGAAACTGACACTCTCCCTACCTAGAGTTTTCTGTCCCTAGAAAAAATGTTTTTTTAAAGCACACTATAGCACAAGGAGAATTCCCCTCACTTTCCTTCTTTGTCCCTAGAAACAAGGACTCGCACAGTGAAAGAAACTGACACTCTCCCTACCTAGAGTTTTCTGTCCCTAGAAAAATTTTTTTTTTAAAGCACACTATAGCACAAGGACAATTCCCCTCACTTTCCTTCTTTGTCCCTAGAAACAAGGACTCGCACAGTGAAAGAAACTGACACTCTCCCTACCTAGAGTTTTCTGTCCCTAGAAAAAATGTTTTTTTAAAGCACACTATAGCACAAGGAGAATTCCCCTCACTTTCCTTCTTTGTCCCTAGAAACAAGGACTCGCACAGTGAAAGAAACTGACACTCTCCCTACCTAGAGTTTTCTGTCCCTAGAAAAAATGTTTTTTTAAAGCACACTATAGCACAAGGAGAATTCCCCTCACCTTCCTTCTTTGTCCCTAGAAACAAGGACTCGCACAGTAAAAGACACTGACACTCTCCCTACCTAGAGTTTTCTGTCCCTAGAAAAAATGTTTTTTTAAAGCACACTATAGCACAAGGAGAATTCCCCTCACTTTCCTTCTTTGTCCCTAGAAACAAGGACTCGCACAGTGAAAGAAACTGACACTCTCCCTACCTAGAGTTTTCTGTCCCTAGAAAAAATGTTTTTTTAAAGCACACTATAGCACAAGGAGAATTCCCCTCACTTTCCTTCTTTGTCCATAGAAACAAGGACTCGCACAGTGAAAGAAACTGACACTCTCCCTACCTAGAGTTTTCTGTCCCTAGAAAAAATGTTTTTTTAAAGCACACTATAGCACAAGGAGAATTCCCCTCACTTTCCTTCTTTGTCCCTAGAAACAAGGACTCGCACAGTGAAAGAAACTGACACTCTCCCTACCTAGAGTTTTCTGTCCCTAGAAAAAATGTTTTTTTAAAGCACACTATAGCACAAGGACAATTCCCCTCACTTTCCTTCTTTGTCCCTAGAAACAAGGACTCGCACAGTGAAAGAAACTGACACTCTCCCTACCTAGAGTTTTCTGTCCCTAGAAAAAATGTTTTTTTAAAGCACACTATAGCACAAGGAGAATTCCCCTCACTTTCCTTCTTTGTCCCTAGAAACAAGGACTCGCACAGTGAAAGAAACTGACACTCTCCCTACCTAGAATTTTCTGTCCCTAGAAAAAATGTTTTTTTAAAGCACACTATAGCACAAGGAGAATTCCCCTCACTTTCCTTCTTTGTCCCTAGAAACAAGGACTCGCACAGTAAAAGACACTGACACTCTCCCTACCTAGAGTTTTCTGTCCCTAGAAAAAATGTTTTTTTAAAGCACACTATAGCACAAGGAGAATTCCCCTCACTTTCCTTCTTTGTCCCTAGAAACAAGGATTCGCACAGTAAAACACACTGACACTCTCCCTACCTATCCTTCTCTTTCCCTAAACTAAAGGAATCCAGGTTAAGCAAGAAAGAAATAAATGTCACTGTCCCTGCCTATGCTTCTCTTTCCCTGCTCCGGAACACACTACACTAGGCCGCCGTGCTGGCGGCCTTTTATAGTGTGGGGCGTGTACTAAACACCCTCAGCAATAATTGGCCACAGGCATCCTGCCTGTGGCCAATCATTGCTCTCCTCGCTGCCGGCGCTGTGATTGGCCAAGCATGCGGGGTCACAGTGCATGCTTGGCCAATCACAGCGCCTGGATGACACTGCGATGGCGTAGTGCATTGTGGGCCGTTCGCGTCACTCGAATTTGGCGCGAACGGCCCAAATCGTTCGATCTTCGTCGAACGATCGAACAGCCGATGTTCGAGTCGAACGTATGTTCGACTCGAACACGAAGCTCATCCCTGCTTTGAACCCCATAATCAGCAAGTTTTATCCCCGCTCAGATTTCAATAGAAATCGTACATTTTTAAAGTGCGCCTAGTTTTGCGCATACTGTTCTTATACATGATTTGTTTTTGTTCTTTTAACCATTATTACTCTCACGGACTGTCGACTTGTATTTCTAGTTCGATCTATCTCCTGTACCAGCCAGCAGAAATCTACCGCGACACCGCGGACAGTCTCGTATCCCAGGAATTCAACAACAACTGGAATAAGGATCCACATACCTACTGCTAAAGACTCCCTCAACCAGCTGAACCTACTGCAGGTACACACTCACACGTATCACACGTGTCACAACACATCCTTTCAGAGGCCCTTTTTCTCAAAGCTTCATTGACTTTGCTATGGTCTTCCCTTTGCCAACATACCTACTCGCCCAACAATGGCATTTAAAATTACATCTATGAATGTGAATGGCTTGAATAGCCCGCAAAAGAGACATATGCTGTGGAAAGAGGCCCGTTCCCAGAATTGTGATGTATTCTGCATCCAAGAGACTCATTTTAAAGCGCAAAACCACCCAACTTTAACGCACAACCTGTATCCACATACTTTTATGGCATGTGCCCCTTCCAAAAAGAGAGGTGTAGCTATCCTAGTGAAGAATACGGTGGCATTCAAGCTACTTTCCAGTCACTGCGATGTGGAGGGTAGATATATTATTCTTTCCTGTGAAATTAACAACGTAACATATACCATAGTAAACATCTATGTACCAAATACTAGACAACTACATTTCCTGAATAGACTCTGGAAGAAAATTAAACAACATAGTTCGGGACATGTCATCCTTTGCGGTGATATGAACTCCATATCCGACCGTCAGTTAGATATTTCAAATGCCACTATCAGGAAAAGCATCAGACATACCTTATCAAACTTTCTCAGCTCAAATAACCTTTATGACATTTGGAGATGTCAACATTCTACCGAGAGGGATTTCACATTTTTTTCCAAGGTTCACTTGTCCTACTCGAGGGTAGATATGTTTCTACTGGACAAGTTTTTACTGCAAAAAATTTCACACTCAGACATTGGTCATATCACATGGTCGGACCATGCTCCGGTATCTATAACTGTGGGGAGCAGGGGGTTTACAACCCAGGCAAACAGATGGAAAAATTATGTACATTTGTTTTCAGATCCAATAATTGCAAAAGACATTGAGAACTCACTGTTAGAATTCTTTACCAATAATGATACCACAGGGGTAGATCCATTCATATTGTGGAATGCCCATAAGGCATTTATCAGAGGGTTGCTAATGAAACATAGTGCTTCATTAAGGAGAAAGAGGGGGCAGCAAATGGATTCCATTCTGAAGAACATCTCGGGCTTGGAAGCTCAAAACAAAACTTCCCCTACTGTAGAAATTAGCAACAAATTAGCTGCAGCTTGAGATGACCTTCGAACCTTACTTCTTACACAACATGTACGTAACACCCACAAATTTAGGTCTAATTTTTACACTCATGGTAATAAGGCAGGTAAATTACTAGCAAACCAAATTAAAGACAAAGTAATGAAACAGAAAATCCCACATTTATATCATCCCAAGAGTGGATCTAAAATAACCAACCCTAAAGATATAGCAGATGAGTTTAGTAGTTACTACAGCAGCTTGTATAACCTACAGGACGATACAGGGACACCCCAACCTACCCCGGAACTCATAGAAGGTTTTTTGCGAGATATTTTCCTTCCTCAGCTGTCCCAAGATAATTTATGTTCCCTGAATTCTCCAATATCTATTCTAGAAATGACAGATACCATATCGAGCCTCCCGAACAATAAGTCACCCGGCCCTGACGGGTATTCTTCGGAATACTATAAAAGATTCGCTGGTACGTTATCACCTATACTGCTGCGGGTGTTCCATGCTGCTGCCTCCTCTGCCTCATTTCCTTCAGAAATGTTACAGGCCACAGTGGTTACATTACCTAAACCAGGGAAGGAGCCGGATAGAGCACAGAATTTCAGGCCTATCTCACTTTTAAATGTTGACCTCAAGGTATACGGAAGGATTTTGGCCAATAGAATAGCGTGCATGCTCCCCACGCTGATTAAGCCTGACCAGGTTGGGTTTGTGGCGGGCAGGCAGGCTACGGATGCCACAAGGCGTATTTTAAATTTAATACATGCATCATCTCATTCTAAGAGGCCCTCGGTCCTCCGGTCATTGGACGCAGAGAAGGCCTTTGTCAGGATCCACTGGGGATATCTATCAAAAGTCCTCACGAAGTTCGGATTCTCAGGCCAAATATGCTCAGCCATTTCCGCTTTGTACTCAAACCCTTCAGCTATGGTTTTTACAGAAGGTATATTCTCTGAGCAGTTCTCTATCACGAATGGCACAAGACAGGGGTGCCCTCTGTCGCCCCTGTTCTTTGCCCTCGTGATGGAGCCTTTGGCTGAGAAGATTAGAACCAACCCCCAAATTTATAAAATTCCCTTGGGGAAAGAAGAACATACAATCACACTTTTCGCAGATGATGTAATTCTATCGCTCTCCAATCCGGCTCAGTCCCTGAAAGTAGTGCATGAAATATTAGAAATGTTTAATACAGTGTCATATTATAAAGTGAATGCTACTAAATCCAGCATATTGAACTTAGGAGTTAACAGTGCAATGAAATCTCACATATAAGAGATGTTACCATATCCCTGGGCAAAAAATGCAATTCAATACCTGGGCATCACAATCTATCTCACCTGGTCAGGTAGACTAGCAGCATATAAAATGATTTTGCTTCCCAAACTGTTATACTACTTCAGAGCCCTCCCGATCCAACTACCTTGCTCATTTTATGCAAATATGCAACGAGCCTTGTCACAATTCATTTGGGAGGGGAAGAGAGCCATATGTTTTCATAACATCCTCATGAAACACAGAAAAGCAGGGGGGATGGGGGTCCCCAATATTAAGGACTATCATGTGGCAGCAATCCTAGATCAGGCCAAATCGTGGTTCAATACTTCAGATCCAATCCATTAGTGTAGGGCAGAACAGGCTCAGATAGGACACGGTGAGCTTAAAAACCTATTGCTAATTACACTTTCAGATAAAAATTCACCCTGTAAAACACTCCCAACAGTAGCGGCCACATTGCTAGCATGGGAATATTTCTTAACAAATAAGAATCCCTATACTGTCCATAAAAAGGTGCCAATCCCAGTGACAGCACTTTCATTCCTATCCCCAAACCTAGATGTACGACGCTGGGGGCGCTATGGTATAGATAACACATCGGATATGTTCAGTCAAGGCCATATGAAAACTTTCTCAGAGCTACAAACGAAAAATTCTGTCCCTGAGATGGAATTTATGGTGTATGCAAGGATCATTAGTATCATATCTGCTATTAAGACACAACATATAGAAATCCCCGAAACCATCTACGACTTATGGCACTCTTTTCCCAAACCCAAAAAAGGGATAATGGAATTTTACAATCTAATACAGAGTAAACTTCACTTTGTAGCCCCGAAGCAACTCTTGAAACGGGAATCAGACTTAAATATAACCATCTCCCGGGTGCAGTGGAAGTGCGCAATAAAGGCAAATTATACTCACACTAAATGTTATAACTACAGGGAGATAGCACAGAAGATTCATTTGAGGTGGTACAGAACCCCATATATATTGGCAAAATTTCAAGGACACTCATCCAACCTATGCTGGAGGGAGTGCGGACAAGTAGGCACTTTGGCACATATGCTTTGGTTCTGTGTGTCTCTGCGTAGCTTCTGGGCTGCAATTGCTCGACTGATAGCTAAATTTACGGGAATACTGAATAAATTAAGAGTGGAACAAGCCTTATTGAGTATTAACATGGACATTTACCCAGCGTCCTATCAAACGCTAGTAATGCACATTCTATACGCAGCTAGGCTGGTGTTGGCCCGTAAATGGAAGTCAATGGAACCTCCTACGGTAGGGGAAGTACTAAAATTAGTTGATGACTCTTACTCCTATGAAAAATCCATTGCTTTTAAAGAAGGGACACTAAAGGAGTTCACACATACCTGGCACTTATGGGGGAATTACAAGTCTAATAGATAAAGCAGGACACATAGGGGCTGATTTACTAATAACAGTGCGCTGCACTGGTTCTAACCTTAATTGGTGCGCCGGATAACTCCTTCACTTGGCGCAGGAACCAGCGGCGCATTGTTATAGTAAATACAAATGTCAGCGGCGCTCTATTGAAAATGAATGGTTCCCTATGGGAGCCCATTGATTTTAATAGGGGTTGCCCGGGAAGTCGGATGAAGCGTATCCGACTCACGGGGGGACTCGTGTGTCGGCTAACACAGGGACAGCGCGACTTTGCGAGGCGACTTGAACACGACCTGAGCACGTGAAGCAGCCGCTCAAGTCGTGTCCTAGAGGCGACTAGCTGGCCGAGAATGTCTCCAGTGCGATGGCATCACGCTGGTTCTCGGCAGCCTCGCTGTCCCGTGTTTGGTATGAATCATGAAGGGGAACTCCACGCCGAATTTTAATGAAAAAAACGGCGTAGGGGTTCCCCTCCAGGAGCATACCAGGCCCTTCTTCCCTCTTCTCTTCGCCCGATGTTGCCTTGTCGCTGTCCACCGCTGCAATGATCTGTCCGAGCAGCGGTGCTACTTTTATTGGCATGGGGCGTGGTCACCGGCTGATGCCACCGCTGACCCGGATTCCGATAAGCCCCCCGCCCGCAGACCCCGACAACCAACAGCCAGGGTTGTCGGGAAGAGGCCCTTGTCCCCATCAATTTTAGTACTTCCCCTGCCCCGAAGCACCAAACCCCCCATGTTGAGGGCACGCGGCCTGGTATGGTTCAGGAGGGAGGGGGGCCGCTCTCTCTCCCCCTCTCTCTTCCCCTGCGGCCTGTCAGGTTGAGTGCTCGGATAAAGGGTCTGGTGTGTATTTTTAGGGGACCCCACGCTAATTGTTTTGTTTTTGGCGCGGGGTTCCCCTTAAAATACATGCCAGACCTGAAGGGCCTGGTATGGATTCTGGGGGGACCCCCACGTGATTTTTTTTTATTTTTGGGGGGGGGCCCTTTGAATCCATACTAGACCCGAGGGCCTGGTATGAACCTGGGGGGACCCCACGCTGTTTTTTTTCTAGTTTTTTTTGAACCGGCATTTCTTTTTTTTACATTTCCATTTAACAACTAGCTATAAACAGGTAAAACAAAAAATCGCCGCAAAATTGCAGTACTTGCGTTTTGTATGTGGGTCCATTGAATTCTATTACATCCAAAACACTGTTTTTGGCCTGGCAAAAAAAAATCTGCAGTTGCGTTTAAAATCGTTTTTCACAAAGCCTAAAAAAATGCCTTCAGACGCCAAAGATTTCCATGTTTCAGACGCGGTACCAGCGTTTAGCCGCATTTTAGTTTAGAAGCGTTTTTAAAGGTGACCTATTTTTTTTTACATTGATAAACTCCAAATTTATGGCAAATGAGGAAAAACCATAAAATATATATATATATATATATATATATATATATATATATATATATATAAATTAAATTGCTTCCATTGCATTGTGGACAATCCACAACTTGGGGCAGCTGACGTGGCAAGTGGACAATCCACAACTTGTGGCAAGTGATGTGGCAAGTGACACGCTAAATACAACTACACTGCTGCTCTCAGCTGCTGATATCACTCTGGTCTCACAAAATAGCTAAAATCGTAAATAATACTGTTTTTGGAGCTTAGGGCGGCTCCTTATCATATACACGCAAATGTGGTAAAACACGGCATGCAAACGATACAAAGCATGCCTTTCTAAACGCCACATTCAACCTTAGTTCTGAACACTTTGCACCAGCGTCCCGTCTACATGGAGCCTAAAAACGCCTATGCCATTTACAGCTCAAAAACGCCATGGTGGCCATGAGGCCATAGGCTAACATGGAGAGATGTTTTTAAGCTGCAAAAAACGCTCAAACAAGCGGCTGGAAAAACGTCCGTTTGCATGTAGCCTTATATTAAACACTTGCGCACTGCCCAGACCAAGTTTCACATTTCAGCGCTGATGCACTTTCAATGACAATTGCGCGCTCATACAACACTGTAACCCAATGAAAATTTATTATTTCTTGGCACACAAATAGAGCTTGCTTTTGGTGCTATTTGATCACCTTTGTGTTTTTTTTTTTTATATAAATACAAAAGACAGAGTTTAAAAAAAAAAATGGATATTTTACCCACTTCAGCACTGGGCCTATTCTGGCACTTCTCTCCTTCATGTAAAAATCATAAATTTATGGCTATAAAATTACTTCAAAACACCAAACATTATATATGTTTTTCGAGCAGACACCCTAGGGAATAAGATGGCGGTCATTGCAAATTTTTATCTCGCTCGGTATTTGCGCAATAAATTTTCAAACGCCTTTTTTGCAAAAAATATAACAAAACAGTAAAGTTAGGCCAGTTTTTTGGTATAATGTGAAAGATGTTGCTTTAAAATTGCGAACACTCATGGAATGACACCAAACTTCAGTAATTAAAAATCTTCCTAGGCGATGCTTTAATTTTTTTTACACGTTACCATTTTGGCATTACAGAGGAGGTATAGTGCTAGAATTGTTGCACTCGTTCTAACGCACGCAGCAATAACTCACATGTGTGGTTTGAACGGCGTTTACATATGTGGGCGGGACTTACGTGTGTGTTCTCTTCTGAGCACGAGCTACCAGGGACATGGGTGTTTTTTCTTATTTTTGCTTATTTTTTTATTTTGTTTTTTTACTTTTTTGTATTTCTTACTCTTTTTTTAACTTTTTATTTTTTTGGATCACTTTTATTCCTATTACAAGGAATGTAAACATCCCTTGTAATAGGAATGTGTGTGACAGGTCCTCTTAATGGAGAGATGCGGGGTCAATAAGACCCCACATCTCTCCTCCAGGCTGGAAAGCATGATATTGGTAAAAAAAATCACCAATCTCATGCTGACAGCCGAGATCATGGCTTGGTTAACATACAGGAACACGGCGTGATGTCATAAAGTTGCGCCCGGGCCTCCGACGGTCATAGAGATGACTGGTGACCATATGGTCACCAGTCATCTCCAAATCGTTCTCCGAGCCCAAGATGGCACGGGAGAGCCCGGAGAAGCACCGGATGGCGGCAAGAGGGGGGGGAACGTCCCCTCCCGCCGCCTATAAGAACGATCAAGCGGCGGAACTGCCACTATGATCGTTTTTATTGTGCACAGAATCGCCGGCTGAAAAGAATGATATCTGAATGATGCCTGCAACTGCAGGCATCATTCAGATGTCACCGCACACCGCCAAGGATGTCATTTGACGGTGGGCGGTAGGAAACTGGTTAATATTTTAAAAAAAGGTAATTTTTCTTCTTCATTGATGTACACTGATGAGACTGCACTGATGGGCACCGATAAGGTGGCAAGGGTGGGCACTGAGAGGTGGCATTGCTAGTTGGCACTGGTGGGCAGTGGGAAGTGGCACTGCTAGGTTGCAATGATGGGCACTGATAGGCAGCACTGCTAGGTGCCACTGATTGGCACCAGTGGTGGGCATTGATAGGTGGCACTGGCAGGGGCTACTAATTGTCACAGATGATGCAGAATTGCCTCTTCCTCTTCGGGCCCCATGTCCCTTGCACATAAGCCGGTGATTGCCTTTTTTTTATGCTCACGCTGTCAGCACAAGGAGAAAACAAAAACCATTACCCAGCTTTTGTTTACATCACGTGATCAGCTGTCATTTGCTGACAGCTGATCACATGGTAAAGGGCAGGGATCAGCCCCTTACTCGGATCTGTCATCACCCGAGTCTCAGTGACCACAGCGCGCGCGCACAAAGGGGAGGATGTTTATTGACGGACTCCCGGCAATTGAGGACCATGCTGTGGCCGTCGATCAGTTATAGCGCTGATCTCAAGTGATTAAAGAGGGTCTAAATGGGCCATTGACATGCATCACAATTCAACTTAGGAATGTGTCTTTGAAAAGTTAAACTAAATAATTTGGCCACTTTATCCTTCCAAAAAATTCACTTCCTGTCA
This sequence comes from Rana muscosa, assembly GCA_029206835.1. Classification (NCBI taxonomy): domain Eukaryota; kingdom Metazoa; phylum Chordata; class Amphibia; order Anura; family Ranidae; genus Rana; species Rana muscosa. The sequence goes on along the minus strand of CM055118.1, from coordinate 357,989,314 downwards.
CATAGCCACACAGGAAGTCAGGGAAAATCCCTAACAATATCTTTCCTTGAGGACACACAGGTCAATCTAAATACTTTGCCCATTATGCACATTGCACTCCAGCATATTGCGGGGTACACCACAAATTATTAGGTAGTTTGGACTTTGGGGTTTATTTACTAAAGGCAAATCTACTTTGCACTACAAGTGCACTTGCTGTATATCTGAGGGGGACATGCAAGCAAAAAAAAAACACCATCTTTGCTTTTAAATGATTGTAACATCCAATCACCAGTACTTTCCCTCAGATTTTCAGCAGCTACACTTTTACTGCAGAGTGGATTTGTCTTTACTAAACCCCAAACTACCCAATGATTTGGGGTGTACACAACAAAGTGCTAGAGTGCAATTTGCTTAATGGGGACACTAGTTAGATTGATCTGTGTGTCCCCAAGAAAAGACATTGGTAGGGTTTTACCTTCACTTCCTGTTTAGCTGTGTGACAGGAAGTGAAGCCAATTTTAAAAAAAGGAGACACAAAGGCCAAACTACAAAAAAAACAAAAAAAACGCAGGGGTTCTAACACAACTTTGTTTCCCTCAAAAGGCCCACAATTAGAATTGTATTGCCTTGAGCTATTTTTAAGTGCAGTGCTCTAAATCAGTGCTTCTCAAGTACCCCCAACAGGCCATGTTTGCAGGTTTTCCTTCATCTTGCACATGTGCTTTAAATCACAGTCAATGTTTTTGATTTTTGGACAGCAATTCTCGATAAGATAAATTCACAAAACATGTCCTGTTGGGGGTACTTGAGGACTGAGGCTGAGAACCACTGCAGTAAAAAAGGAAAATTGAATACTTACCGCTCTGTATTTTTCATTTCCTGGTGACGCTCCATGGCAGCACACAATACATGCATATGCTAGCATGAAGGCACCAGGGTAGACAAATCACACCTGTTTTGTTTTGACATGCCAATCAGCTGTCACATTTGTTGCAAAGAAAACACAAAACAAACATCAAAACTTTGCATCAAATTTTATTGGTTAACAAAACAAAAAGGGAAGGCAAAATAAAAAACAGGGTCAATTTGAAACAGTTACAGACTCAACATCTTGATACATTTTTGGCCAAAAAAATGCAGCACAGACAATTAAATCAAAGTGAACAAACAACACACATTAACAACATCAGAATTATTTCAGGGGAACATTTTCCCCACACAAAAAAATACAATCCACAAAAGTTAACCAATCACCTGTTTTGCAAAGGCATAACAAAAAAAATATGTGTGTTACAAACTTGATAAGGACACCAACATGTACATTTTACCCCCCACACGCACACACACTTGCCTCTTCTCAGGGCAAGCGAACAAATGTTCCCTCTGAGCTTTATATAACATATGTTGGTGAGCTAATGAGGCAATTGAAAACACATGCACAGTCCATGAAACACCCAAAATGCAAGTTCTCCCAATGTAGAGACTGAAATTTAAAGTGGATACACCTGTTAAGGATGTCCTTCAATTACTAACCCATAAAAACACTCTCTGAGTGAACATGCCCAGAAATATCCAGGCGCTGTTTACACACAAAAAGCACCAAAAACAAACTAACTGGCTGGGCATGTGCAGAACAACACCAATGCAGCTAGCAAAAAATAACCTCCCCCCGTCCAAAATTAAACACATCATCCAGCATGCTACAAAATTAGAGATGGGACAATCACCCCCCCCCCCACCAACAAATACAATTGCAGTCTATGGGAACTGACTTGTTAATTTTGCTAGTCCCCACTTGGCTGGCTTATCTTCTAGTTATTGGCCTTAAAATGGGGGCCCAGGTCCCACCCTAAGGGACATATATCAATGTCACCAATTTGGAAAACACCAAAAACAAAACAAAGAGAAGTGCCTTTAAATATGCCAAATTGCTTAGGGGGCATTTCACACCACATGCAGTGCAATGCGTTTTTTATGCATCCAAAATGCATGGAAAGTTGGTTATATGGTTCTAAATGGCAGTGTTTGTTCCAGTGCGTTCCAGTTCCACCAAAAAAGTAGAACATGCTGCATTTTACCTGCACTGGACTGTACTGGAACGCATTAAAACGCATCATAAACGCACTGGAACACACAGGAACACACCTAAATGCACCAAAAACACACTGGAACACACTTGTCCCTATCTATGGTTAATGCACTGGACTGCATCAAAAACGTACCAAAAATGCACTGGAACGCATGAAAAACGTGCATGCAGAAAAGCACCTGGAACGCATCCTGGATTGCATTTCTATGGTGTGAACTGGCCCTAGTTCACACTATAGAAACGCAGTCTGGGTGCGTTCCAGGTGCTTTTCTGCATGCGCATTTTTGACACATTCCAGTGCATTTTTGATGCGTTTTTGATGCAGTCCAGTGTTTTTTCCCCCTCTTTTCACTTAGGACACGTGTGTTGCAGTGCGTCTTTGGTGCATTTAGGTGCGTTCCGGTGCGTTCCAGTGCATTTTTGGTACGTTCCGTTGCATTTTTTTCCTGGGGTCCAGTACAGTTTTGTGCCTAAAAAATGCAGCATGACCAATTTTTTTTTTTACTTTCTGAAACGCACTGGAACGGACTGCAGTGGTGTGAACTATGCCATTGGCATTAATGTGATCAACTTTCTTTGCCTTTTTCATGCATCAAAAAAACGCACTGCACTGCATCCGGTGTGAACTGGCCCTAAATATCATACCCGGGGGGTGTCTATAGTATGCCTGTAAAGTAGCACATGTTTCCATGTTTATAACAGTTGGAGAGCAAAATGACATTTCTAAAGTAAAATAATAGTCATTTAAAAGTACTCACGGCTGTAATGAATTTCTGGTTCCCGTCAATACAGATAAAAGTAATTGAAAGTCTTTGATTACACAAAAAAAAAAAGCGTGGGGGTCCCCCAAATTCCATTACCAGGCCCTTCAGGTCTGGAATGGATATTAAGGGGAACCCCGCTGCCAATTTTTAAAAAAAATGATGTGGGGTTCCCCCCAAATATCCATACCAGGCCCTTCAGATCTGGCATGGATTTTAAGGGGAACTCCACCCCAAATAAAAAAAAAATGGCGTGGAGTTCCCCCAAAAATCCACACCAGACCCTTATCTGAGCACATAACCTGGCCGGCTGCAGGAAAAGAGGGGGGGACGAGAGAGCGCCCCCCCTCCTGAACCGTACCAGGCCACATGCCCTCAACATGGGGAGGATGTCCCCATGTTGATGGGGACAAGGGCCTCATCCCCACAACCCTTGCCCGGTGGTTGTGGGGGTCTGCGGGCGGGGGGCTTATCAGAATCTGGAAGACCCCTTTAACAAAGGGGACCCCCAGATCCCGCCCCCCCGTGTGAGATGGTAATGGGGTACAAATGTACCCCTACCATTTCACAAAGAAAGTGTAAAAAATGAGCCGGTTTTTGACAATTCCTTTATTAATGTCTTTTCTTTTCTTCCATCTTCTTCCATCTTCTTCTTCCTTCTTCTTCTTCTTCTTCCTTCTTCTTCTTCCATCTTCTTCCATCTTCTTCTTTTCTCCATTCGGGTTTCTTCCTCCATCTTCATCTTCCTCTTTATCTTTATCTTCATCTTCATCTTCATCTTCCTTCTTCCTTCGGTCTTCTCGTCCACATCTTGCTCCGGCGTCTTCCCTTCTTCTTTCTTCTCCGGCCGCTCCGCTTGAATTGGAGGTTCCCGCTGTGCGACGCTTCAGTTCTTCAGTTCTCCTCTGGGTCCGCTTACACCCGGTGACCTCGCCCCCCTCTGACGCACATGTATTTCACGGGGACTTTCCCCGAGGTGTCAGAGGGGGGCGGAGCCACCGGGTGGCAGCGGACCAAGTGGAGAACTGAAGAACTGAAGCGTCGCACAGCGGGAACCTCCAATTCAAGCGGATGCGCCAATACTCATGGCGCAAACGTTTCGTAAATCAGCCCCATAGTATTACAATGTTAGCACTTGATACTGCACAGTTACTTAATGAGTTCTATCTTTATTTTTATATATAAGAACAAGGAGCTGAAACTAGTGAATGTTTACCAAACGTTATTTCGGAGAATACATTCTCCAGATCTATCTTTCAGGATGGATGGATACATATTGATTCTGAGTACATTGTAAAATAGGCGGAGGTATGCACTTCGTATATCGGGAAAGTAATTATTGTGATGTGTATTACATTATGTGAATTACATTTTGGGGAAGGTACTCTATGGATCTGCATTTCATATGACTTTATAAACTAATAAAAATTATTTTTGAAACTCAAAAAAAAAAAGGTGGGGGGACATAGACATTTGCCAATACATATAGTTCATTTTCTATCAAACAATACAAAAAAATAAAATGACCCAATTTGTCTATCCTAACCTCTCTGCAAATAAAAGGGATCCCCTTTTTCACCATTATACTCACCCCCTAGAGTAGGAAGAGTACACTGAATGGTACTGACACTGACATTTCCTAATGGATAATTTTACCTTTGTTTCTTTTGTTAAATAGGTCTCCTGTAGAGTTGAGCGGACACCTGGATGTTCGGGTTCGACGGGTTCGGCCGAACTTCGGAAAAAAGTTTGGGTTCGGGACCGAACTTGACCCGAACTTGACCCCGAACCCCGAACCCCATTGAAGTCAATGGGGACCCGAACTTCTGAGGACTAAAAAGGCTCTAAAAAAGTAACGGAAAGGGCTAGAGGGCTGCAAATGGCAGCAACATGTTGTTAAGGGCATGGCAAGTGCTCTGCAAACAAATGTGGATAGGGAAATAACTTAAAATAACATATAAAAAATAAAAAAATTAAATAATATGCTGGAGGCCCCCTTCTCAGCAGAAGAGGTACAGGACGTCATTAAGAACCTCAGAAACTCAACGGCACGATGCCACACATATGGTGGGAATGCCCCAGAATACGCCCTTTCTGGAAAAAATTATTCAATTTAATGGATAAGCTAGTGGGAAAATAAAATACTTTGAAATAAAAATGTAGCGGGGAGCTAAATTTAAGGGAAGTGTTTGAGTGGTAAATAGGCTCAAACACCCTAATTCTGTAGGATTCATGGACCATTTCGTCCTCAGGGGACAGTATTGGTGTGCAGTTCCCTGCGGCCTACAGGTGGCGCTGCCATGGTAGGCTAGGGTTGAACCGCCGATAAAGTGCTGTGCCTTTTGTGTCCCCTCTTGGCAGTAGTACAGCGGAGCGGGGAACCTGCTGTGCATGCTGGGAGAGGATATAAAAGGGGCAGACCTTTGGCCTGGGGGCTGATGTCCAGTGGGGTCCGTGCCCAGGTGCCTTCAGCCTGGATGCACGTGTTCCTGTTCCATCTCGGGCATCTTTAGCCCGGAGTAAGGTACTATCCTGGAGTTCCTGCTGCCCTGGATATGGAGGCCTAGGGGCGGGAGTAAAGCCTGGAGTCCAGAGCCTTCGTCTGGAGTCCGCTAAGGGTTGAGGAGTCTTAGGGTGCCGCCTCGTGTAGGGGACCCTGTTCCAGGGAAGGGAGGATCATTGCGGGAGTCACGTTGAAGGAAGGGTCTGTTGACTCCCTGGAGAGATGTCTTCCCCTTGATATGGGCTAGGTTCGTAGAAGGAGAGGCTCAAGGTCATCTTGACTGTATCAGAGGCCTTATTCACCGGGCCCGTGGCAGGGGCCTTATACACCCTGGTCTGTGGCAGAGACAAAAGTTCTCCAGGTCCGTGTCAGGGACCTTGTACACCCGGTCTGTGACAGAGACCAACTTCAAGGTCTGTGGCAGAGACCGTGCGCCTAAAACTGTTTGAGAAACCTAAGCAGTGAAGTAAATGTGCTACGTTTGTGCCTGGACCTCCTCCACACCTTAAGCTGTCCTGTTTCTTTGCTCTAATGCCTGCATACACACAATCGTTTTTTATGACGTTAAAAATGCCATTTTTAAAAATGGGCATTAAAAACGATTGTGTGTAGGTTCCAGAGCATTTTTAACGACGTGAAAACGGCCTAAAAAAAAATAGAACCTGTTCTATTTTTTCACGTCGTTTTTCACGTCGTTCTTTTTAACGTTGTGAAAAACAATAGTGTGTATGCTTTTACGAGGGAAAAAAAACGCATGCTCAGAATCAAGTATAAGACGGGAGCGCTCGTTCTGGTAAAACTAGCGTTCGTAATGGAGATAGCACATTCGTCACGCTGTAACAGAATGAAAAGCACGAGACTGAAAAGAGCGAATCGTCTCTCAACAATCTTTACTAACATGAATCACGAATGGAACTCCCCCTTTATAGTGCCGTCGTACGTGTTGTACGTCACTGCGCTTTGCTCAAGCGTTTTTTTTCATGAACGTGTGTATGCAAGACAGGCTTGAGAGGAAACAAGAAAAATCATGTCGAGAAAAATGTTGTTTTTTAAAATGACATTAAAAACGGCCATGTGTACGCGGCATAACCTTTTCTATCCGAGTACAGTTTATTTTGCCATGAATAAGAGTTGGAGTTTCAGCTGGTGTGGACATTGACTTTACCCGGAATTAAAGGACTTGCCTCTACCTACAGTAGAGGTGAGAATCATCCTCTGGAGGAGTTTTGACTCCGGCTGTGGACACGGCCCATCAAGTACACCGTTCAACCTCTTTATATAGGAGGGTACGGGCTGGTAGTGCGGTGTGCCTTTCTCCCTCCTGTGAGGAGCCATCAACATAAAGGCAGGTAAGGGGGAAAGGATCTGTGCGCTACAAAAAAATAAAATAAAAATTATAATCTTGACCTAGGAGGACGAGGTCCATATGGAGTAGGAGGTTGAGGTGGCGGTGGATGTGGCTGTGTAGGTGGAAGCGGCGGTGGAGGAGGACGAGGTAGCCAACACTGGTTCAAAAATACAACAATGGCTGGGTAAGGCCGGTGATGTGTCGAATTCTGTCCCCCCTCGAATAGTGTCCGCCCTGTACTGCGCTTGCTCAGTATGTAGGACAAGGGGATTTAGAAAATCTCCCAAGACGAACGGCACCTGTGTGGTGAGTCCAGGTGAAAGCCACACCATCTGAGGTTCAAGCCGAGCCAAGCGAGGCAGTGCCCGAAGCGTGGCGATCGAAGCGAGCCCGTGAGGGGCCCTGTTACTATGTGCTACTGTATGTCCACTTGGATGGTGGGGCTTGAACGTGCACTCACGGCGCAGGCGCCGTTCAGCTTCGGAGATTTTGTGAATCTCCTTGTCCTCTGTACTGTGCAAGCGCTGCGCCTGCGCAGTACGGGCCGGACACAATCCGATGGCCGGACAGTTTTTGCCACAACACCGGTATACATGTCTATTCTGCACAAGGTATGGACAAGTCCTGTGGGATCCATGCCTGGTTCATTTTAATGAACGTGAGCTTGTCCACATTGGCTCTGGACAGGCGGCTGCGCTTGTCTGTGATAATGCCCCCTGCCGTGCTAAATACACGTTCAGATAATACACTGGCTGCAGGGCAGGCCAGCACCTCCAAGGCGTAAAGGGCAATCTCAGGCCATGTGCCCATTTTGGAGACCCAGAAGTTGAAGGGGGCAGACCCGTCATCCAGTACGTGTAGGCCTGTGGACACATACTGATCAACCATCTTGGTGAAATGCTGCCTCCTGATAAGACGTTCCATCTCAGCTGGTAGTGCTGGTTGTTGTGGCATGCTGACAAAGCTTTTCCACATTTCGGCCATGCTAACCCTGCCTTCTGAGGTGCTGGCAGTGCCCCGGCTGCGTTGGTGACCTCTTCCTCCTCCTCTGCCTTCGCCTTGTGCTTCCACCGTACGCCCGCTGTCAGGTGGGAATGCCACCAGCAGCGCATCTACCAGCTTGCGCTTGTACTCGTGCATCTTACGATCCCGCTCCAGTGAGGGAATTAAGGACGGTATGTTGTCCTTGTAACGGGGATCCAGCAGGGTGGCCACCCAGTAATCAGCACCAGTTAAAATGTGGGCAACTCAGCGGTCGTTGCGGAAACACTGCAGCATGTAATCGCTCATGTGTGCCGGGCTGCCCAGAGGCAAAGAAAAGCTGTCCTCTGTGGGAGGTGTATCGTCTGTGTCCTCTGTATCCCCCCAGCCACGCACCAGTGATGGCCATGAGCTGGTCTGGGTGCCACCCTGCTGTGAACATGGTTCCTCCTCCTCCTCCTCCTCCTCCACCTCCTCCTCCACCTCGTCATCCTCCAGAACTGTGCCCTTGCTGCTGGACAATTGTGTACCTGGCGTTTGTTGGTGCAGGAACCCACCCTCGTAGCCACTTGTGAAAGACTGCCCTGAAAGCCTTTGAAATAATCCCGCTTCCTCCTCCTCCTCCTCATCCTCCTGTGTCACATTCTCTTGCATCATTGCCCAAAGCATTTTTTCAAGGAGGCATAGAACTGGGATAGTAACGCTGAGAACGGCGTCATTGGCACTGGCCATGTTGGTGGAGTACTCGAAACAGCGCAACAAGGCACACAGGTCTTGCATGGAGGCCCAGTTATTGGTGGTGAAGTAGTGCTGATCCGCAGAGCGACTCACGCATGATTGCTGCAGCTGAAACTCCACTATTGCCTGCTGCTGCTCGCACAGTCTGGCCAGCATGTGCAAGGTGGAGTTCCACCTTGTGGGAACGTCACATATGAGGCGGTGAGCAGGAAAGACCGAAGTTACGCTGCAGCGCTGACAGGCGAGCAGCAGCAGGGTGAGAACACCGAAAGTGCGCACAGACGGCCCGCACTTTCTGCAGCAGCTCTGGCATATTGGGGTCATTTTTAAGGAACCTCTGGACCACCAAGTTCAGCACATGCGCCAGGCAAGGGATGTGCGTCAAACCGGCTAGGCCCAGAGCTGCTACGAGATTTCGCCCATTATCGCACACCACCAGGCCGGGCTTGAGGCTCACTGACAGAAATCACTCATCGGTCTGTTGTTCCATGTCCCTCCACATCTCATGCGTGGTGTGGGGTTTTTCCCCCAAACAGGAAAGTTTTAAAACTGCCTGCTGTCATTTACCCATGGCTGTGCTGAAGTTGGTGGTGAAGGTGTTACGCTGACCGGATGAGGAGGTGGTAGAGGATGAGGAAGCGGAGTAGGAGGAGTTAGCAAAAGGAGGCAAACTGAAGCGCCCAGCAAACCTCGGTTGTGGAAGGACATGCGCCAAACTGCTATCCGCCTCAGGCCCAGCCGCCACTGCATTTACCCAGTGTGCTGTTAGGTAGATATACCGTCCCTGACCGTGCTTACTGGTCCACGCATCCGTAGTTAGGTGGACCTTGCCACAGATGGCGTTGCGCAGTGCACACCTGATTTTGTCCCCCACTTGGTTGTGCAGGGAAGGGATGGCTCACCTGAAAAAGTAGTGGCGGCTGGGCACAACGTACTGTGGGACAGCCAATGCCATCAGGCTTTTAAAACTCTGCGTCTCCACCAGACGAAATGACAGCATTTCAAAGGCGAGGAATATTGAAATGCTGGCATTCAGGGCCAGGGATCGCGGGTGGCTAGGGGGATACTTCCTCTTACGCTCCAGTGTTTGGGAGATAGAGAGCTGAACGCTTCCATGGGACATTGTGGAGATGGTTGGTGACCCAGGTGGTAGTGTTGCTGGCAGATCCTCTGTTTGCAGGGTGGCAGGTGCCACTGTCACTACAGAGGTGGATGAAGAGGCCGAGACTGCAGCAGAAGAGGAAGCAGGAGGAGCCAGAGACCTTTCTTGGTTTTTGAGGTGTCTACTCTACTGCAGCTCGTGCTTTGCACTTAGATGCCTGGTCATGCAGGTTGTGCTCAGGTTGAGAACGTTTATGCCTCGCTTCAGGCTCTGATTGCACAGCGTGCAAACCACTCGTGTCTTGTCATCAGCACATTGTGTGAAGAACTGCCACGCTAGGGAACTCCTTGGACCTGGCTTTGGTGTGCTCGGTCCCTTGCTGTGTTGGGGAGTAGCAGACGTACTGTCTAGGGGACGGACGCTCTGCTTTTGCACCCTGCTCCCTCTTCTGCTGTGCTGGTGGCTCTGTGCGACGACTGCCTCTTCCTCCGAACTACACTGGTCACCTGCATAACGTTGATTCCATGTGGGGTCGAGGATCTCATCGTCCTCCACATCATCTTCCACCCAGTCTTCACCCCTGCCCTCCTTGTCTGTCTGCACAATTGCGAAAGCAGCAGCAGTTGGCACCTGTGTTTCGTCATCATCTGAGACGTGCTCAGATGGTCCTCCCATGTACTCATCATGAAACATAAGTAGTTGGGCATCGGTGCACTCAATCTCTTCCACTTCTGGGGCAGGGCTAGGTGGATGGCCCTGGGAAACCCTGCTAACAGAGTCATCGAAAAGCAGAAGAGACTGCTGCATGATTTGGGGCTCAGACTGCTTGGCTGATTTGCAAGGGGGTGAGGTGAAAGACTGATGGACATGGGCTTCAGGTGCCAACTCTGATCTTTCATCAGAAGAGTGGGTGGGAGACAATGTGAAGGAACCCGAGGCACTGTCAGCAACCCAATCTACTATCGCCTGTACTTGTCCTGGCCTCAACATTCGTACAGCCTCATTAGGCGCGACAAAATACCGCCGCAGGCTCGGTCGGCTACTCGCACCTGAGGAAGTTGTTTTACTTGTGCGTGTAGCGGGCACAGATCAACCACATCCTCTCCCTGCAACAGGAGCTCCACCAGCAGCACCACGACCGGGGCCACCATGTCCCTTTGACCTTCTCCTCATATTTTCCAAATTTAGGATCTTGCCCTAAATGGGTGTTTTTGGAAGAGCAGAACACACCCATAGTACGTAACCGCTGTATCGCACAGCTACAGAACTGCAGAAAATGCTATTCAAAAAAAAAATTGTTTTTTTAGGATAGCACAGTAGAAGAAAAATATATAGAAATTGTTTATTTCACACACCTCCAGATATGCATAACACACTGCAAAATATTTTTTGTGGCCCTAAATGGGGCTTTTTGCAAGACCACAACCCACCCACAGTACGTAACCTCTGGATCGCACAGCTACAGAACTGCAGAAAATGCTATTCAAAATATTTTTTTTTTTTTTTGGGATAGCACAGTAGAAGAAAAATATATAGAAATTGTTTATTTCACATACCTGGGCTTTTTTTTTGCCCTAACACTCTAGGAGTTAGATTAAAGACAACATGGAGGTATGTGAAGGGCTCCAGAGTAGTGTTTCTGAGTGAAGAAAACAATTTTTTTTTGCTTTCTCCAGGTTTTGTACTTCCTGGATCAGGGCCTGGAATCCAAAGGTTTTGAAGAGCTTTGGGTGGGAAGAAGCATCTACCCCTGTGTCCAGGTCTTACCCGACTGAGGCATTAAGCCTGATGTTTCTGCTTGCCACCATCTGCCCCTGTCCTGTTAATTGACCATATCTCTGTATCACATAATTGGTATTGGAGGCCAATGGTGAGAGGACTTTCCTTGCGACTAAGCTCCAGGCACCCCTGAAGGTGATAACAGGAGGTGTCAGGCTCAGAGAAGCACAGGTAATCTGTTTGAACTGCTTACAGAGATATTCCCACTGGAGTGTTGCTAGATGAGATGTCTGGGTATTCAGCTGAGGTGGTGCCCGAGATAGGTAGTAGGACACAGGCAGAGCAGGAGTCAGAAGAGAAGTTAGTTCAAAACCAAGGTCGGGTACCAGATGTGGACATAGTTAAAGTGGTGGTGCAGGAAAAAAAAAAAGTCAGCAGCTACTAACAGTATAGCTGCTGACTTTTAATAAGGACACTTACCTGTCCTACTCTCCCGCTATGTCGGTCCTGCCGCGGTGATCGATCGCTGCTGGCAGGCTCCCGGATCCTCCATTCTGAGTAGGGGAAATAGGCTGTGAAGCCGTAAGGCTTCACTGCCCGTTTCCTACTGCGCATGCGCCACTCACACGGCGCTTTGTGAATGGGCGGCTTGCCTCCTGGGATACACACAGTTCCCAGAAGGCAGCGTGGCCCATTCACAAGAAGAGGAAGCGGAAGGAGAGCCACCGCGGACGGAGAAGAGGAACATTAGCGGCAGAGTAGAGGACTTCCGCATAGCAACAGGCATTTAGGGTGAGTATAATTTATTTATTTTTTTAGATTTTTTTTTTTTTTTTTTTTTAGATTTTTTAGTGTGAAGATTTTTTCAGGGTGGACCCCCACTTTAAGCATATTCAAGAGGAATAGCCAGAGTCATATATGGGAGAGCAGCACGAGCAAGTTCATTAAGCAAGCCAGGGTCAAACCAGGAGGCAAGCAAAAGACAGGTCCTAGGGCAAGCCAAGCCAGTAATGGTTATCTCCAGGTGAAGGTTTCACAGGACAAATGCACTGGAGAGATTAACCAGCAATCGCCTAAGGGAGCTGAATCCCTTATAAAGGAAGTTTGGTGCCAATCCAGGCAGAAAGTGTGCACAGCCATGTGTCAGTGCCCATCCGTGTGCCAGCATGCATTTATGTCTGTCCTTGCGCATCCATTTTGCACTGGCACGCATTCCTGCGGCCATGCAAGAAACTGTCAGGTCTTTGTGAGCATCTGCTGTGGAGCGTATCAGGACACTCTGCCTGCCACCTGAACTGACTCTGGTCTGTTAATTGACCATGCCTCTGCCTGTCACCTGAACTGACCTTGGATTGTTAATCATCCATGCCTCTGCCTATTGCCTGAACTGATCCTGACCTATTACTTAATCACGCCTCTGCCTGCCATCTGAACTGACCCCGGCTAGTTTATTGACCATGCCTCTGTCTGCTGCCTGCACTGACCCTGGCCTGTTTATTGACCATGTTCCTGTCTGCTGCCTGGACCAATACTTTGGCTGTGCTTACCAAGTCTCTGCCTGAACTGACCCTGGACTGTTTATGGGCCATGTTCTAGCCTGCTGTCTGGACCAATACTTTGGCTGTGCTAACAATGTCTCTGCCTGTACTGACCCAGGACTATTTATGGACTATTTTCCTGCCCGCTGCCTTGATGTCAGCCTGCTGCCTGTAGTGACCCTGGCCTGTCTATGAACCATGTTCCTGCCTGCTTCCTGGACCAATCCTTTGGCTGTGTTTACCATGTCTCTGCCTGCTGCCAGGAAAATTCCTTTGGATGTTGCTGACCATGTCTCTGCCTGCTGCCTGGACAATTCCTTTGACTGTTGCTGACCATTTCCTTTGCTGCTGCCTGGGCCAGTGCTTTGACTGTTTGCTAACCATGTCTCTGCCTGGCACCAGTATTGACACATCACTGGCTACATTACTGCAAGGCACTGGTCCCACTCATTCTTCTCAGTGGACAACTGCACTACCTTGTACTTCCTGCCTCTTGTACTTCCTGGCCAGTGTACATACAGTAGCATTGTGCTATGGGGCAGTTATGTACCACTAGGTTAGGCTTGCTTGGCTTTCAGGAACAGGAACTGCTGTAGGTGATGAAGCTACACTATGCTACAGTATACTCTCTGATCACCATTACAGTACATTGTTTTCTATACGGTGTTGATTGATTTTTGTGTTGCATAGTTCGCAATTTTGGTTAAATAATCAGTCCAGACATTGAAAAGTTCTAACACACGTGCTATCCCTATACTTCCGAGGAGTAGCAGAATGTATTTTGGGGTGTAATTCTAAGTATGTCCATCTTTTTGTATTTTATAGATTGACAACTTTGTGTTAAAAAAAATTCTTTCCACGTTTTCCAAAAACCTGTGGCAAAAAAAGACACGTTCAAGAGACTCACCATGCCTCTTAGAAAATACTTTGGGGTATTTTCTGTCCATAATGTGGTCATTATGTGGGTGTTTCCATTGTCTTGGTGCTTCAGGGCCTCCAAAAATGTGATAGGTAGTTATAAAATTAGATGTGTAATTTACTGTATGCCCCTAGAATGCCTGAAGATACACCTTGGATTTTGGGCCTCTCTATGCGGTTAGGTTGTGAAAAAGTCTCATACATGTGGTATCGCCATACTCAGGAGTAGCAGAATGTATTTCAGGGTGTAATTATTGGTATGTCTAAGCTGTGTGTTAAGCCCCATACACACGATCGGACTTGTTGACAACAAACTTCAAAATGAGCAGGTTTTCAAAAAAATCTGACCGTGCGAATGCTCCATCGGACAAACTTTTTCGGTTTTCATCGGAAAAAAGTTTGCTCTGCAAACGGACAAACTTTTCGGCAACAAAAGTCCTACGGTGCAAAGTCCTGCCGTGTGTACAGAAATCCATCGGACTTTAGTCCGAAGTACAAAAACGCATGCTCAGAACTAATGTTAAAATCAACCAACAATAGCAGAAGTTGATCAAAGGGTGGTGGTAAAGAGCAGAAAAGAGCAGAAAAAACACGTAGTACGTCAATTACGTCACTACGTTCATGTTTGTTGGCTGAAAAAGTCAGAACGTGTGTATGCTATGGGTGTTAACGGCCAACTCCCTTCGGACAAAAATCCACAGAAAAGTTTGTTTAAACTTTGTGTAAAAAATAAGTTTTCATTTTCTTTCCACATTTTTCAAAAACCTATGGCAAAAAAATGACATGTTCAAAAAACTCAATATGCATCATAGAAAATACTTTTGGGAGTTTGTTTTCCAAAATGTGGTAATTTTGTGGGTGTTTCCATTGTCCTGGTGCTCAAGGGCCTTCAAAAGTGTGATAGGTAGTCAGAAAATTGGATGCATAATTTACAGTATGTGTAATTTATGCTCCTTTGAAAGCCCAAAAGTGCTTCTTGGATTTTGGACCTCTCTATGTGGTAGGCTGTGAAAAAGTTTTACACATGTGGTATCTCCTTTACTCAGAAAGAGTAGCAGAATGTGTTTGTGCTGTATTTGCAAGCATGCCTATGCTGTGTGTGAGAAATAACTTGTTAATATGACAATTTTGTGAGAAAAACACATTTTATTTTATTTCTTCATATTTAAAAAAATAGTGTGAAAAAAATTTACAACTTCAAAAAATTCACTATGCTTCTTACTAAATGCCTTGGGTTATATGCTTTTCAAAATGGGATCATGTGGGGGGTATTTGTACTATCCAGGCATTCTAGGGCCTCAGGAAATGAGATAGGCCTTCAGTACACCTGATTAATTATCAATTATATGTACCATAGTTTGTAGACTCTAATGCCTTGTACACACGATCAGATTTCCAATGGAATAAAATCCGATGGACTTATTTCATTGGAAATTCCGATCATGTGTGGGCCCCATCGAAAAAAATCCAATGAGAAATTCTGATCGCCTGTGTGAAATTCCATCGGAGAAAAATCCACGCATTCTCAGAATCAAGTCGACGCATGCTCAGAAGCATTGAACTTAATTTTTCTCAGCTCTCTGAGTGTTTTACGTCACCGCGTTTTGGACGGTCGGAATTTAGTCTAACAGTGTGTATGCAAGACTTATGGAAGTCAGCTTCATCGGAATTCCGACGGAAAATTCCATCGAATTTTTTTTCCATCGGAAATCCGAACGTGTGTACAAGGCATTAAACTTTCACACAGACTAAATAATATACACTTATTTGGGTTAATTTTACCAAAGAAATGTAGCATAAATGTTGGCCTAAATGTAAAAATGAAACAACAGAAACAAAGAAAAATGCAAATTTTCAAAATGTATTTTTATTTATTTCGTAAAAAATTAAAAACTGTGGTGATTAAATACCACCAAAAGAAATATCTATCTGTCTCAAAAAAATATAACAATTTTATTTGGGTTTTACATGACATAGTAATTTTAATTCAAAGTGTGACAGCACAATCTGAAAATTGCCCTGGGCAGGAAAGGGAAGGAAAGGGGTAAAAGTGTTTTGTATTGAGGTGGTTCAAAACAAAACAAAAACCCCTTACGGGGTAAGTGGGTCTTTAAATGTACCTCACTAGTGTTATATATGGGAGTTTTTTGCAGCATTTGTTATAAAAACATATTTTAATTTGTACAAAATGTAAAAGCAACCACAAAACCAAAAATTTGTACAAGAATAATACAATCACATTTTTTACACTTTACCAAATGTCTACGCGATTTGCAGAAATGTCATGTATTCAGGACATAATAAGAGATCTGTTTCATGTCTACAGTATGGCAAAAGAGGCTATCCATGGTAAACCCTTTAGGCTGGGTTAAAAAAAAATGCACATTGAGTGCTTTTTGATGTTCATAACTAGAGACCAATATCTTTTGGTAAGAAGCAAAGTGTTTGTGTGGTTGTGGAACTATTGTGAGGAACACTTTCTGCTCACTGTGGGGTTGATTTACTAAAGGCAAAAAGATTATGAACTATGCACTGTGCACTGTGCCCTCCACAAGTGTAGTTGCTTCAGAGCTTATTAAATAAGCAGAAGCTCTACTGACTTCCATCATCCAATCATGTGCAAGAAAAAATGCTGTATTTTCCTTGAGTATGATTGGATACTCTTTGCAAAATGAAGCCTTACCTCATTTACTTAGCTCTGGCGCAACTGCACTTGCAAAGGGAAACTGCACTTTGCAAGTGCAGGGTCTATTTGCCTTTAGTAAAGCAACCCCTGTGTCTTGCAGCTTAGATTTGCACTCCCTGCTCATTGGGTCTTGAAGTCTGGATCTACCTCATTGACTTCACTTTTTGTATTTCATCTTTTTCATGCATTGTGTGACATGTATTTGTTTGCACATACATATGATATTATGGTTAGAGTATTTTTATTGTTTCACCATTTTTGTATATATTTATTTAATGTTTAGTCACAATCAATGTATTGTGGTCGCTAGTCACAGTTATTTATGTACAGTATATGACATTTGAAGAAAGCACACCTGTGTGTATATACACTATATTACCAAAAGTATTGGGACACCTGCCTTTACATGCACATAAACTTCAATGGCATACCAGTCTTAGTCCGTAGTGTTCAATATTGAGTTGGCCCACCCTTTGCAGCTATAACAGCTTCAACTCTTCTGGGAAGGTTGTCCACGAGGTTTAGGAGTGTGTCTATGGGAATGTTTGACCATTCTTCCAGAAGCGCATTTGTGAGGTCAGGCACTGATGTAGACAAGATGGCCTGGCTCGCAGTCTCCACTCCAATTCAGCCCAAAGGTGTTCTATTGATTTGAAGTCAGGTGCAGGCCAGTCAAGTTTCTCCACCCCATACTCGCTCATTAATGTCTTTATGGATCTTGCTTTGTGCTCTGGTCCAAATCATTTGATTGCAGCAGAGTGCTATACCATGTTAATAATCAGGTATTGTCTGAAGAAGAGACCACTATATTTAAAAAGTGTTTCAAAGATCTATTTAGTTAGCCAATAAATGGTATCACCTAAATTCAAAAATCTGCTAAAAATGAACTAAACTGTTTCTTAACTTAGCAAAAGCAATCTTTATATCTCTGTTTCTCAAGCTGTATATGATTGGATTCATCAGTGGTGTCCCCACTGTATAGATTAGTGATACTAATTTGCGTATAGTCAATGACTGTCCACTTGCTGGAAAGGCATAAATAACAATTAGTGTTACATAAAATATACAAACCACTGTCAAGTGAGAGCTGCAGGTGGAGAAAGCCTTCTTTTTTCCGGTGTTGGATGGGATTTTCAAGATGCTAAAAATAATATAACTATAAGATATTATAATGGTTAGGAATGGTATTAAAATAAAAGGAACACTATACAATAATATTTCAAATTGAGCCAATTTAGCCAAGAACGTATATGAACAAGAAAGTTTTAACACTGGTGAGATATCACAGAAGAAATGGTCAATTATAATCGGACCACAAAAATCAAGATAAGCTATTGTAATTGAGCTAATTATCATGGAACCAATGCTCAACAACCAAGTAAAGATGATAAGTTTGATGCAAAACACCTCATTCATGATAGAAGTGTAATGCAAAGGGTTACAGATGGCCAAATATCGGTCATAAGACATTACAGTCAGAAGAAGACACTCAGTACATTCCATCACATCAAAAATATATTGCTGGAAAATGCAGCCTGTGAAAGAGATTTTTCCACTCTTATGAAGTAACATGTAAAGCAAGTTTGGGGCAATATCTGTGGTTAGCAGAATATCAGATATGGAAAGCTGGATGAGGAAGAAGTACATTGGAATGTGGAGGGTTTTATTGTAGTAGACCAGTGTGATGATCAAGAGGTTTCCAAAAAGTGTCAAAATATAAACAATGAGGAGAAAAATGAAAAGAACAATGCTGGTTTCTTTGGAGCTTTGGAATCCTAAGAGGATGACTTCAGTAAAGATGGTCTGGTTGTTTATATACATCGCCTTAAAAACAAAAAAAGCTGAAATAAATAAAATGTATCCTAATGCCTTGTACACACAATTGTTTTTTCCAATGAAAAAACGATCGTGTGTGGGCCCCATCGGACTTTTTTCCATCGGTGTAAAAAAACAGAACATGTTTTAAATTTTTCAGATGGAAAAAAAAGATGGGAAATTCCGATCGTCTGTGTGGAATTCCATCGGAGAAAAATACACCCATGCTCAGAATCAAGTCGACGCATACTCGGAAGCATTGAACTTAATTTTTCTCGGCTCGTCGTAGTGTTTTACGTCACCGCGTTTTGGACGGTCGGAATTTAGTCTGACAGTGTGTATGCAAGACAGATGGAAGTCAGCTTCATCGGAATTCCGACGGAAAATTCCATCGGATTTTATTCCATCGGAAATCCGATCGTGTGTATAGGGCATTAGTAATTATTTGATAGCTAAACAGTTAAGGCAGACAACAATTACAGTTCTTCAATTACTAATGAAATACTCATAAGTGAATGTCCATCTAATTTGTTAAGGCTTAGTTTACACTTTTGGTTGAGGGGCAGTATAAACAGGCAGTTGAGATTGTTTTTACCAACCTCCAATGACCCCCCCCATCTGTAAAGGCAGCCATATGGAAGTATACACACCTCCTTACTGTCTGACAAATGTCCTCCAAATAAAGATCAAGGCATATCTTCAAAGGACTGCTACATGTTTAAATGAGCCCTTAAGGTTAACTAGAGTTGTCTGGGAAATGTAGAGCAGTTTTATGTTGCTCATGGAGGATCTACATGCCTGCATTACAATTCATGTTACAGTCCTTAGAGTCTATTGTATGTACACATGGGTTTTGTGAACTTGGCCCTCTTGTAGCATATAACATAGTTTGTGTGCTACACAAATCATTTACAAATTAAGCCTCGTACACACGACCCGGCAAGAAAACTGCTGGGAGAGCTTTTAGGGGTGAAAACCGGTCGTGTGTATGCACCCTAGCAGTTTTCCCGACAGGAAAACTGCTTAGGAAAAATAGAGAACCTGCTCTCTATTTTCCCGTCAGGATTCCCAGCGTTTTTTTTTTCACCAGATTTACTAATACTCTATGGGAAAAACTACGAAGCAGTGCCCATGGAGCATACACATGGCTGGGATTCCCGGCCAAAGCTCCATGGCAGGTTTCCTGCCCGGTTCTCGGCTTTCCCCTCGGTTTTCACGGCAGACTTTTTACCGCCGTGAAAACTGAGCGTGTGTACAGGGCTTTAGACTAATTTACTAAGAAAGAAGAAATGTCTACATTACACATTTGCTCAATTCACATACACAGCCTGAATTGGGGACCTATATTTAAACCCTGGAAATGATTAAATATTTAAATCCCTACTCTGGTGAAATTCTTTTGCTCGCCCCACACCTCCCTCTAGCTGATTACTGGAAAGAAAAAAAATCAACATTTCCTTTTTTACTTACCTTAACTAGTAGCCATGTGATGCTTCAACCCCAAGCTTTCTCCTATTTCTGTTTTCTTCATAGAAAGGTCCTCCTTTGAGTATCCAAAGTCAGTACCTGCATGACGTGGACACTTCCTAAAAAGATGTCCAGTAACAGGGTCCCTCTCAGGATCCCAAAAAGAATGATGTCCTCACAGGGAAGCTGTGATGTCAGGGGGAATCTCAGCACTGGATTAGCGTTCAACCCAATCGGAACCAAAGGTAGTGAGGGACCTGGAGGGGGTGCTTAGGTGGTTATACCTGGATTCACAATGTAGGGGGAAAACATGCCTAGTAGGATGGGTTAAAGGGCGGGGGTAAGGATGGTAAAAAATTGTTTTAATGCAAAGTGGGGCTTCAATTTTTTTTTTAATACGAGAAGGG
Source organism: Rana muscosa (assembly GCA_029206835.1). NCBI lineage: Eukaryota > Metazoa > Chordata > Amphibia > Anura > Ranidae > Rana > Rana muscosa. Next base: position 357,969,260 of record CM055118.1, on the reverse strand, counting down.
GACATATATATATATATATATAGAATCACCTGATATACCTTAAATTTTACTCTTACAGATAAATGAAACCCAATAACCAAAATGTATAATATTACAGATTAACAATTCTTATATGTATTGGCTGCATTAGTTCTTCTTCGTCCAAAAAGATTTTTGGCAAGTACAAAGGATACATTTTAATTCAAAAAAGACAAGGATGGACTGGCCTAGTGTGATACTGTAACTGTACATAAAATACCTTGCCAGAAATGCAGTATCCTTGTCACTACCTGTGAGATTAACCGGAAGCTTAAAAAAAAACACGTATTTTCCCTTTGAAAGCTGCTAACATCTCTATGCCTCATATCATTGAGATAAACCTAGAGACACATTTTTAAAGCCCAGCATAAATTTCAATTATGGTGCCCTCTTCCAAGAGTGAGCATAGCCACCCAGGGACAGGATTGTGTTATTCTCAGGCTTACAAGGTAAAAATTACAGGAAAAATCCTAAAAAATAAAGGGAATGCAGATTTCTAAAAACTATTTAGAGATCAAAAAACAATCACCAAAAATTCCAATCCTAGAACCTCAAGCCTTCTCCTATTTCTTGTAAAAGGGGGTAAGGGTAAATTGGGACTTTAATTGAGACATGTGGATGTATCTAATAAAATGTATGGAATGTAAATAGATTGAGTGACACAAACCCCTGAGGGTAATTTATGATAGTGATATTAGTAAACATAGTTCAATAGTATAATAAAGCATTTATGATATAAAAATACATTCATAAAAAGTCAACATAAGTTGATATAATAATAAATCATTTATTGATAGAAAGTTAATTACTAAAACATGAATTGTGACAAACATTGCATTTCATGACAAGAATCAAATAAATACAGATAAAGAATATAGAAAATATATAATATATGCATAATTCACATGATGAGTATAAAAAAAAAAAAACATGATTGATTTGAGTTCTTGGAGCAAGCGTAGCTTGGCATCCCTGGATGAACACTCAACGCGTTTCATGGCCTTTTGCCAATCGTCAGGAGTTGGATGCGTAAGTTGAACTATAAAATAATGGAATAATTGCTAGATTTAATAGCTAGCTATGCATATTATCTTAAAGCTGAAAAAGATAGGGGTAATTCCTCTACTACTTACAAAGTAGCCGAAAGATTGGAGTCAGCTCCAAGGGTGGGGTTAAATGGTGGTCTGGTGTGAGTAGTCTCCCCCGGGACTGAGGCGGGGAGTAGCCAGATGGAGACCAAGGCAGAGAAGCATCCCTGGGACCAGGGCGACGGTCACTATGTGGAAATATGTGATGCATGTTGTGCGCATTTGTAGCGTCTGCCAGGTACTGTGTAACAGAGAAAAAAAAAGAAGAAAAGGATAAACAAAAGATGAATGAAAAAGGAGTGAAAAAATGAAAAAAAGTGAATGTACAGTGATCATAAAAATACTAAGACATGGGAAAAGTGAGTGACATGATTGTGTGGATATGTGGAGTGAAAAGTGAGAAATGTGATTAAATGAAATTATATACACACCTAGGAATAGGTGTGATTAATACAAATACAATAATAATATTAAATGTGACTAGACTAACGTTTAACATGGGAGTCTATGGAAAGGGTGCCCAGCTTTGAAAAATCGGTGCTCCCCGACCGTAGGTCCCTCAGACAACAAACCGTGCACACTTGTAAAGGAGAAAGGGGCTACATGTGTGCCAAGTTTTGGGTCCAGGGGACCTACAGCCGGCCGGTACTGGGTCCCCAAAATCCAGGAGATCAGGCGCAAAAAGGTGACTCGAGTATAAGCCAAGGGGGGCAATTTCAGCACAAAAAAATGTGCTGAAAAACTCGGATATACTCGAGTATATATGGTATATGTATGTGTTGGTGTAAGTGTATGAAGAAATATGAATGTATATATATGAATGTATGTATATATGTGTGTGTGTGTGTGTACGTATATGTGTGTATGTGTGCCAGTGTGCGAGGTTGGAAAGAGAGGAGAAAGAGAGGAGAGAAAGAGTGAAAAAATCCTGAGTTACCTGAATTGAAAAGAGGTTGGATGTGGGAGGTCTGCTCCTCGTTATGGATAGTGGTAGAGTGAGACGTCGGTCTGTTCCAGGCTTGCAACCCCCTGGTTTTGGCTGCATAACCCCGCCAGCGTTATATTTGCCTTGTGGTGGCAAGAGGGGAGGGACAGCAGGGTTCCACAGTTGATGTTAACAACACAGGTGGACGCCCGTCTACCTCCGCCAAAACATGGGATTTTAACAGCACGTTCCCGTCCCACGGCATCCTAGAATGCCGAAGTCGGGACGCGCTCACATAACGCCGATGTGACGGGATCGGGCTCCATCCACTCATGGTGTACTGGGCGGGGGGAGGGAGAGCTGAGCACATTGCAGCCCCGGGAAGGTGATACCGCAATATAACAGACTCACCTCCCACAGGCTGAATGGGTGGAAGGATGACAAAAGATGGATACATAAGTTGGATGCATAAATTACTAAAGCAGCTAGTAAAACAGTGTCAGATGGTTAAATGACATATTTCTCCTATTTCTGTTTCCTTCCTGGAATGGTCCTTCTTTGGGTATCCAAAGTCAGTACCTGCATGATGTGGACACTTTCTAAAAAGATGTCCAGTAACGGGGTCCCTCTTGATCCTGAAAATAATGATGTACTCGATCCTGAAAATAATGATGTCAGGGGGACTCTTAACACTCGATCAGCGGTCAACCCAACCGGATCCACCAGTGGTGAGGGACCTGGAGTGGGTACTTAGGTATATCTGGCATCACAATGTAAGGGGAAAACATGCCTAGTAGGATGAATTAGAGGTAGTGGTAATGATGGTAAAAAAATAAAAAATATGTAAAGTGGGGCTTTCAGATAAATGAAACCCAATAACCAAAATGTATAATATTGCAGATTAACAGTTCTTATATGTATTGGCTGTATTAGTTCTTCTTCGTCCAAGAAGATTATTGGCAAGTACAAAAAATACATTTTAATTCAAAACAGGTAAGGATGGACTAGCCTAGTGTGATACTGTAACTGTACATAAAATACCTTGCCAAAATTGTAGTAACCTTGTCACTACCTGTGAGCCTAACTGGAAGCTTAAAAAAATCTTATTTTCCCTCTGAAAGCTGCTAACATCCTTATACCTCATGTCATTGAGATAAACCTAGACACACATGTTTGAAGCCCAGCATAGATGCCAACCATGGTATCCTCTACCAAGAGTGACCATAGCCACCCAGGGAAAAATTACCTAAACTACATTAGCTAAAAAAAAAAAGAAAAGTGAATGCAGATTTCTAAAAAATATTTGGAAATCAACAATTACCAATATCAACAATAAAACAATTACCAAAATTCAAATTCTACAACCAATCACTCAGTGTAACATTTATGAACAGATTATATGCCAATGTACCCAAAAAATAACAAGGAAAGAAAACAATTACATTTAAGAAATAACACATACCTTTATTTTTATATGCCATACTAAAAGAAAATATAAAGTAAACCTCATTGTTACCTTCTTATTCAAAACAAAATTATGGTCTACGACTGAGAATGTCTCATGAAGCAAATTTTTTAAAAGATAATTTTTTTTATTATAATGTCATGTACTGCTAAGACGATCTGTTTATATAAAGAACAAATGCATCCTCCTGAAATCTTCTGATAATTTTATTATTGGCCTAAAATCTTCAGAGGCCCAATTACGATGATATTCAAATCAACTGGGTATAATCATATTATTCCAAAACAAAACAAATATTTAGTAGACTGTCCATCCATAAAATTTATTTTAGAACCACAAATATATCAAAACATGTATTTTTTTACACAAAGTTGTCAACTTATAACATAGTTCTAACACATGGCATGTACATACCAAGAATTACACCCTAAAATACATTCTGCTACTTCCTGAGCATAGCAATACCACATGTGTGAGACTTTTCCACAGCCTGGCCACATACAGAGGCCCAACATCCAGATAGCCCCGTCAGGTGTTCTAAAGGCATAAATTACATATCACATTTCCTGACTTCCTATCACATTTTTGAAGGCCCTGGAGTACTAGGACAATAGAATTACCAACAAAATGATCCAATTTTGGAAAGCAAAAACCGCAATGTATATTCTATGAGGCATAATGAGTCTTTTGAACATGTTATGTGTTTCCACAAGTTTTTGGAAAATGTGGAAAGAAAAGTTTTTTTACACAAAGTTGTCAATTTATAAGATATTTCTAACACATAGCATGTACAGACCAAAAATGATACCCTAAAATACATTTTGCTACTCCTCCTGAGCATGGTGATACTACATGTGTGAGACCTTTCCACAGCCTGATCACATTCAAAAGCCCAACTTCCAAGAAGCAGCTTAACGCTTCTAACACAAAGCATGTACATACCAAGAACTACACCCCAAAATACATTCTGCTAAGCAAAGGGTAAAAAAAAAGATTACTTATTAGTGCAGTTGTCCACACAGGAGAGCACTGGTCCAGGCAGCAGGCAGGAATACTGTCTCAGCACAGGCAAAGCATTGGTCCAGACAGCAGGCAGATATGTGCTCAGCAACAGCTAAAGTAATCGTCCTGTCCAGGTAGCAGGCAGAGATATGCCAAAGTATTTGTCCTGGCAGTAGGCAAGAATATGGTCCATAAGCAGGCAGTACAGGTAGCAGGCAAAGGCATGGCCAGTTCAGATGACAGGCAGAGGCATGGCCAGTTCAGATGGCAGGCAGAGGCATTGTATAAGCCCCATTCTTATTTAGCTTTGGAGGGCCAAACATTTTTAAATGTATATTTTTCCAATTGCAATAGAAGTAATATGCCACACACAGCAAACTTTGTATTTCTAAAATTTCCTGTGCAGCTCACTAGCTAAACCAAAATCAAATTTAGCTTTAAAAGAACACAATACATTTAAAGTTTTCATTGTCAAATTGCAATAGAAGTAACATAATACATACAACATACATAGTATTTCTACAGTTTCTTGTATACACCATTGGTTAAACCACATCCCCATTTACCTACAGATGATACAAAAAAAATTATGTTTCTATTTATTCAAATGGAAGTAATTTGGTACACGCTGACTAAACTTATGGGAAGCCACATTTTCCTCAATAAGCTTTTGAGAACAAACAAAAAATTCTGTTTTTTTTTTTGTTTGTTTTTTAATAGATTTTATTGAAAGGTAAAAATCATACAGATTATAACAGCAACAAAAAAGTAATGTATTTTCACATATCAATAGTTGTGACAAAACAGTAAATTAGATAAGAGGAGAGACCAATAAGCAACCTAGGGGATCCGTGGGTGAGTCCTGTGCATGGGATAAACAACATATAGGAGGTAAGAGCTTCAAAGCTAAACATTCCTATGTAATGGGGGGGATAACTGAATGGATCTGGAACTAGGGTGGACCCTATGATTACTGGAAGGAAAAACAAACAAAAAAAACCTAGAAAAAAATGGGGAGGGGTAAGGGATGAGGGGGAGGGTGGGAGTGAGCACCAAGTTCTTGTTGTGAAGGGTAGCAAGAAGGTAGACATCAAGTTGCACCGGTGATACCGGGAGTGTAGCTCTCATTCAAGTATCAGTTGGATGGATAGAGATCAATGGTAGAGAGAAAGTTTGGACTGAGTCTTTGTGAGTTGTTGGAGATTGGGTCCCGTCGGTAGAGGGTTTTTCCGAGGGAGAGAGCGGAATCACTGGAGGTGGTGGGGGGCCCGTAATATGAGAATGAAAACAGTTTGAGATTCGCCCGGTCATCCGGGGAGAGCGTAAAGACCATATAGGCTTGCCATCTGTGGTAGAAACGTTTTTTTGCAGTATCGTGATTCTGTCTTTAAAAAGAAGCAGCAGAAGGTCTCTTTGGACTTGTGGAATTTTCAGGGGAATGTTGGATATCTAAATGTTTCAAGATGGCTCTCCTGGTGAGTAGTAGACATATCAAAGACCAGTCTTTATAAGAAGGGGAGGCATTGGGGGACCAAGGCAGCAACAGAGGGTCCCAGTGGCCAAAGATGATGAGTAAGGGGTCTTTAGGTAGTTTCAACAGGGTCACTTTGAAGATGTAAGCCAGGACTTGATCCCAGAAGATGGATATGTGGGGGCACGACCAGAAGCAATGTGTCAGGGAGGGCTTGAGTTGACAACAGAGAGGGCAGGTAGAGGTGGTTTGCGCTTGGTTGCAAAAAAATAGTGTTTATATTTTACAATTGAAACATAACTCTTGTGGGCCACATTTTTTAAAATTACATACTGGCTTTCCAGCCCAAAAATACACATTTTAGTTGTATAGGAGGGACAATATTCAAACAAGCTTTTAATAAAAAAAAAAAAACAACTTTGTACACCTTACTCATTAATTTATGATGTGGCAGATTTATTTCCAGAATCCAGTAAGCCCACCACGTGCAGCTCCCCACAACCACCTGACCAGGGTTGTGGGGAAGAGACCCTTGCCCATATAAATGTGCTTTGCCATGGGGGTAACCCCGGCAGTGGTGTAGCTAGCAGATCTGGCACCCGGGGCTGGACATTTTTTTGCACCCCCCCCCCCAAGAAAAATGGTATGTGGCAATATAGCGGCGCCGTGCCAAAACCGTGGGTATGGTCAGTGGGAGGCACTTAAAGGGCCATATGCTTTAATGACAGTGCACCAGTGAGTGTGTAGCAGACAGTACAAACCTCAGTACACTCATTTTAATTAAATAAAACATTTCTATTGCATATCCTTTACTACACACAGCTAACCTTAAAGTGATATTAAAGTCTTGTTTTTTTTTTCTAAATAATAAACATGTTATACTTACCTGCTCTGTGTAATGGTTTTACACAGAGCAGCCCAGATCCTCCTCTTCTTGGGTCCCTTGCGGCACTCCTGGCCCCTCCCTCTTTCTGGGTGCCCCCACAGCAAGCAGCTTGCTATGGGGGCACCCAAGCAGGCACGCTCCTGAGCTGCGGCTCTGTGTGTCCATTCAGTAGCCATGGCTCGACTCCACTCCCTCCCTCATCTGATTGGCTCACTGGCTGTGATTGACAGCAGTGGGAGCCAATGGCACCCGCTGCTGCCAAAAGCCAATCAGAATGCGAGTCCCCCGACAGCCAAGGCTCTTGTGGGCATCACTGGATCGAGAGGGCACTCAGGTAAGAATTAGGTGGGGCTAAAGGGGGCTGCTGCACACAGAAGGTTTTTTACCTTCATGCATAGAATCTTGTGCCTTTACAACCACTTTAACACCTTCAGATCCGCGCTATAGCCGAACGACGGCTACAGTGCAGGCCTATTTGGCCGGGAGGCCTTTAATAGACGTCCTCCCCTTTGCACGCTCCCCGCGCGCCCCCTGCAGGGCGTGGCGTGCGCTGTGATCACTGAGTCACTGGGACTCGAGTGATCACAGATCGGAGTAAGGGGCCGATCCTGGCCCCTTACCACGTGAGCAGCTGTCAGCGAATGACAGCTGATCACGTGATGTCAACAGAAGCTTGGTAATTGTTTTTTTCTAACAGTGTGAGGAAAAAACAAAGCCGGTGCCCATCAGTGCAGCCTCATCAGCATACATCAATGAAGTAGAAAAATTACCTCTCTGCAAAATTTAATAACACAATATAAAACGGTTTTGTATTTTTTTTAAGAATTTGGTCTTTTTAATTTTTTTTTACAAAAAACTAAAACCGCAGAGGTGATCAAATACCACCAAAAGAAAGCTCTGTTTTTGGTAAAAAAATGATAAAAATGTAATTTGGGTACAGTGTTGTATGACACTGCAGTTGACAATTGTTGTTCCAAGAGTGAGAGCACCGAAAGCTGAAAATTGGTCTGGGAAGGAGGGGGGGGGGGTTAAGTGCCCAGTAAGCAAGTGGTTAACAAAGAATGTGCTGTGAAAAGTATTTTAAATATATAAAAAAATATAAAAAAATAGTGGCGCTAAACCATATATTGTGAATATATAACTAAAGATTAAATATATATCTCAACCTTACACTACGTGATAGTGTACAGAAAATATATTTTAGTGAATTCCAAAGTGAGATGTAAAACACACTTTCAAGAAAAAAAGGGATGGACTAAAGAAAGGTCTCAATCCAAAAGAAAATTCCTCTATAAGTATATCCAAGTGTTTCAACTTAAAAACAGCACTCAAAGTCCATAACTTGACTTGAAAAGAAATTCCTTCCACCAACACCGCTGTGACTGTGACTCCTCTCCCAAAGGTATTGCACTCACCAGAATAATTAGCCTAGCATTCTCATGCATAGGCAATCAGGCTTAAATACACCACTCACGGTGATTGCAGATCTTCCAGTAGTGTTCACTCAATGCTCGATGTGAATATGCAAGAAAAGAAGAAGTGCTTCCAATAGTGTAATACTGTCAGATAACCATTTATTTAAAAGGCACACGTAAACTTCAAACATTGCACTCACATCACTTCAGAGAACAAAAAACTCTTCACAAATAGAAGGTATTTCACAGCAGAACTTCAGGTAAAAAACTTCACACAAAAGAGGGTTGTATCGCGGTCACGGAGACACAGGTATTGCACAAGCGCTCTGGATGCCGAATTAGTAATGGATTCAGTGAGAGTATAAAGGGGAGGTGGTGTTGCCGCTCAGCCAATCCCAATGAATAAGTCCGTATGACGAAACATGTCTGGGTGTGGCTGTGCGGCAAGCGTTAAGTGAGGAACAACGTTCGTAAGCACCGGCTGTTGAGCTGACTATAGGTCCAGGAGAGGAGGTGGACGTGTGGAGGGTGAGAGTGACGGTTTTACTCTAGGTCCGCCGTGGCCACGATACATCATAGTATACCGCAACAACCCTCTTTTGTGTGAAGTTTTTTACCTGAAGTTCTGCTGTGAAATACCTTCTATTTGTGGAGAGTTTTTTGTTCTCTGAAGTGATGTGAGTGCAATGTTTGAAGTTTACGTGTGCCTTTTAAATAAATGGTTATCTGACAGTATTACACTATTGGAAGCACTTTTCTTGCATATTCACATCGAGCATTGAGTGAACACTACTGGAAGAGCTGCAATCACCTTGAGTGGTGTATTTAAGCCTGATTGCCTATGCTTGAGAATGCTAGGCTAATTATTCTGGTGAGTGCAATACCTTTGGGAGAGGAGTCACAGTCACAGCGGTGTTGAATTTCTTTTCAAGTCAAGTTATGGACTTTGAGTGCTGTTTTTAAGTTGAAACACTTGGATATACTTATAGAGGAATTTTCTTTTGGATTGGGACCTTTCTTTAGTCCCTCCCTTTTTTTCTTGAAAGTGTGTTTTACATCTCACTTTGGAATTCACTAATGGACGTTATTTATTTAATGCAACTTTATATAATTTCTGTACACTATCACGTGGTGTAAGGTTGAGATATATATTTAATCTTTAGTTATATATTCACAATATATGGTTTAGCGCCACTATTTTTTTATATTTTTTTATATATTTAAAATACTTTTCACATTACTATTTTGTTTAAGTTGGCAGCTTGTTAGGTTAACACATTTATTTTTTAGTGTGCGCAGTGGTGGTTTAATTGATCATGTTGCGAGTGAGTCTTTTTAACCAATATTTAAAGAATGTGCTGTACTTAGAATGCAGTAGTCAGGAAAAAAAAAGTAAAACACATTGAGGGGAATTTATCACAACTGGTGTAGTCAGAATCTGAAGCCAATCAGCTGAAACCAATCAGCTTCTATCTTCAACTTATTCAACTTTAAGACTCCATTCACACAGGGGCAACACGACTTCCAGCGCAACTTTATAAGGCAACTTGGACACGACTTGAGTATGAATCACAGCGCAACATGAAGCAACTTACAAGGCAACTTCAAGTTACCTGCAGGACAGGAGACATTCCAGTGGCCAATAAAACAAGAATATGCTCTGTAGGAGGGAGGGATTTGCCTGAGAAATGTATGTTCTCTTCCTGGAAAGTTGCTTCTGTTAAGACAGTGATCTGACTTCTGAGGCGACTTCCATTGAAATCAATGGGTACAGGTCGCCTAGCAGTCGCCTAGAAGTCGGATTGAAGTAGTACAGGAACCTTTTTTGAAGTCGGAGCGACTGCAGTCGTGTACATTAAAACGGCTCCATTGACTTCAATTATTTTTAAAAATAGCGCGACTTGGGGCAAATTGGGGCGACCAGAAGTCGCGTCCGGAGTCGCCCCTGTGTGAACCGGGTCTAAAAATGAAAGCTATGAGCTGATTGGTTACCATGCACAGCTGTTCCAAATTCTGTCTGCTCTAGTTTTGATAAATTCCCCTAAGGGCTCATTCAGACGGGTCCTGTATGCCGAGACACTTTTTGCTGCATCCACCAGAGAGCTTCACCTACAGAAGTGAGTGCACAGATCCGAATGCAGACACTGTGCATTCCTTCCTTCCTTTGACTATATCCATGCAGCTTCTGTGTCCCAATTGACTTTGACTGGACTGCTTGCACAGGGATGCACAGGACACCATGTATCCCCACGCAGTACACGGCCATAACACGGTCATCAGACTGTGCATGGATGCATATGCTCCATGTGAATGAGGCCTAATTGGCATGTGGATCGAATAGCACGAAATAGAAGATGATGGGTAATTAAAAGAGAAGTATGGGAATTTTTATTTATGAATCATACTTACCTAGGTAGATGCTGCATCTGTCTGCCGCCAGCTCTAAGGCTGAGAACTAAGTAATCAAAAAGCCTATCACTCAGTTCTCAGTGCTCCCTGAGCAGAGAGCTGGTGGCTGTCAGTCTCTGGCTCTCTGCTCCCCCCCCTGGTGCTCACTGAAACACTGGGCTGTGGAGGGGCCGGAGTGGCCAGCTCAGGCTCTCAGCGGCTTGCTATCTCTATGCTCCTGTTTGGCATTACTTGCGACAATTGATACATGTCCCCATTTGTGTTGTGAACTCACCCTCCAGAGCAAAGGCAGGCTCTTCCTCAGCCCAGGCTTTAAATCCAGGCTCTTTCTCCCTGAAGCTGGAAGGTACTTCAGGCCCTCTTTCCTAGTCCAGAGAGCCTCTATGATCTCCCTCTCATACTCTACGGCCTCCAGACACCTGCTTCCCAAATCCAGGGCCTCCAGACACCCCCTCTCCTTATTTGGGACCTCCAGGCAACAGCTCAAATAGTCCAGTATCTCCCTTGTACCCCCATATTCAGGGGCCTTTGCCACACCAACCACCATTTCCTAGTGATTGGCCTGCTTTGCACCCACCCCCCTAGTCCAGGGTCTCCATTGCACTCCTCTCCTAGTCCAAGGTCTCCTTTACAATCTGCCCAAAGTTTAAAGTCTCCTCTGCACCCTGCTTTCCAAATCCAGGTCCTTTATCAACCCCGCTTTTCTGGGATGCCTCACGCAGAAATTACATAGGCTGTTTGGGCACTGGGCAGGACTAGGAGGAAGACCTTTCTGTCCATTACACTTGATCAGGCAGAAGTGACACCCTGAGAGCAGCGGTTCCCAGTGCAGGTGGGGAAAGAACCCCTGGCAGCGCCACCCCAGATGCGTCACCCGGGGCAGGTGCCCCCCGCCCCCTATTTTTGGCCCTGAACCCTGGCAAGGTATTGCCCGATGTTGAGGGCATGTGGCCTGGTATGTTTCAAAAGGGGGTGTTCACATTTATCTCCACTTTTCTGGCCAGCCAGGCTACATGCTTGGATAGGGGTCTAATATAGATTTTTGAGAGGACTCCATGCCTTTTTCTTTTTTTCTTTTTTTTTTTGGGGGGGGGGCTTTTTTTTACATTAAACTGTCAATGTAGCCTCTTGTTTTCACACTGATACAGTATATTGCCTTCTCCACTGCATACTTATTGTTATTTTGCACATTCTGTAAAATGATACTAAAGTCTATTTTTTTTTCAAAAAAATAACAAACATTTTATACTTACCTCCTATGTGCAGTTGGTTTTGCACAGAGCAGCCTGGATCCTCCTCTTCTCTGGTTCCTCTTTGGCTCTCCTGGCCCCTCCCTCCCTTTGAGTGCCCCCACACCAAGCAGCTTGCTATGGGGGCAACCGAGCCACAGCTCCCTGTATTCAGCCCCCTCTCTCTCCTCATTGGCTAACTGACTTTGATTGACAGCAGCAGGAGCCAATGGCACAGCTTCTGTGTCTCAGCCAATAAGGAGGGGAGTCCCAGATGACCGAGGCAGTCGTGGACAATGCTGGATCGAGAGGGGGCTCAGGTAAGTATTAGGGGGGCTGAGGGGCTGCTGCATACAGAATGCTTTTTATCTTAATGCCTTTACAACTCCTTTAAATATCTTGAGCTTTATTTTTCTTAGTAAATTGACTTTAATTATATATTTTTTTATTATAATTATATATCACAATTTTTTTCACAATATTTGCCACACATATATACAGAGTTTTATGTATTTACTGCAAATTCAATATTTGACTTCTTACATGAATTGGCTCATTATTATTGCAAACAAATTAAAATACATATATATTAATATATCTATCTATCTATCTATCTATCTCTCTCTCTCCCTCCCCTCTCCCTCTCTCTCTCTCTCTCTCTCTCTATATATATATATATATATATATATATATATATATACAGGTCCTTCTCAAAAAATTAGCATATTGTGATAAAGTTCATTATTTTCTGTAATGTACTGATAAACATTAGACTTTCATATATTTTAGATTCATTACACACAACTGAAGTAGTTCAAGCCTTTTCTTGTTTTAATATTGATGATTTTGGCATACAGCTCATGAAAACCCAAAAATCCTATCTCAAAAAATTAGCATATTTCATCCGACCAATAAAAGAAAAGTGTTTTTAATACAAAAAAAGTCAACCTTCAAATAATTATGTTCAGTTATGCACTCAATACTTGGTCGGGAATCCTTTTGCAGAAATGACTGCTTCAATGCGGCGTGGCATGGAGGCAACCAGCCTGTGGCACTGCTGAGGTGTTATGGAGGCCCAGGATGCTTCGATAGCGGCCTTAAGCTCATCCAGAGTGTTGGGTCTTGCGTCTCTCAACTGTCTCTTCCCAATATCCCACAGATTCTCTATGGGGTTCAGGTCAGGAGAGTTGGCAGGCCAATTGAGCACAGTAATACCATGGTCAGTAAACCATTTACCAGTGGTTTTGGCACTGTGAACAGGTGCCAGGTCGTGCTGAAAAATAAAATCTTCATCTCCATAAAGCTTTTCAGCAGATGGAAGCATGAAGTGCTCCAAAATCTCCTGATAGCTAGCTGCATTGCCCTGCCCTTGATAAAACACAGTGGACCAACACCAGCAGCTGACATGGCACCCCAGACCATCACTGACTGTGGGTACTTGACACTGGACTTCAGGCATTTTGGCATTTCCCTCTCCCCAGTCTTCCTCCAGACTCTGGCACCTTGATTTCCGAATGACATGCAAAATTTGCTTTCATCCGAAAAAAGTACTTTGGACCACTGAGCAACAGTCCAGTGCTGCTTCTCTGTAGCCCAGGTCAGGCGCTTCTGCCGCTGTTTCTGGTTCAAAAGTGGCTTGACCTGGGGAATGCGGCACCTGTAGCCCATTTCCTGCACACGCCTGTTCACGGTGGCTCTGGATGTTTCTACTCCAGACTCAGTCCACTGCTTCCGCAGGTCCTCCAAGGTCTGGAATCGGTCCTTCTCCACAATCTTCTTCAGGGTCCGGTCACCTCTTCTTGTTTGGAGCGTTTTCTGCCACACTTTTTCCTTCCCACAGACTTCCCACTGAGGTGCCTTGATACAACACTCTGGGAACAGCCTATTTGTTCAGAAATTTCTTTCTGTGTCTTACCCTCTTGCTTGAGGGTGTCAATGATGGCCTTCTGGACAGCAGTCAGGTCGGCAGTCTTACCCATGATTGCGGTTTTAAGTAATGAACCAGGCTGGGAGTTTTTAAAAGCCTCAGAAATCTTTTGCAGGTGTTTAGAGTTAATTAGTTGATTCAGATGATTAGGTTAATAGCTCGTTTAGAGAACCTTTTCATGATATGCTAATTTTTTGAGATAGGATTTTTGGGTTTTCATGAGCTGTATGCCAAAATCATCAATATTAAAACAAGAAAAGGCTTGAACTACTTCAGTTGTGTGTAATGAATATAAAATATATGAAAGTCTAATGTTTATCAGTACATTACAGAAAATAATGAACTTTATCACAATATGCTAATTTTTTGAGAAGGACCTGTATATATACATAGAGAGAGAGAGAGAGAGAGAGATAGATAGATAGATAGATAGATAGATAGATAGATAGATAGATAGATAGATAGATAGATAGATAGATAGATAGATAGATAGATAGATAGATAGATAGACAGAACACTGTTAGGGAATTGCCCTCTGTGAGAGCTTCACATTTTTTAAGTAGGAATGGAATTTTTCTCTCTTTGGACAAGTTAGGCCTTTGACCCATAAAGATCAGTCATAAGTACCTTATTCTGCTTATTCCACTAAGCTATCCCTAGATATTCTGCAATAGAGATGCAACAACCTAGCTGCACAAGAAAGCATGTAAAAAAAAAAAAAAATAGGAACACCCCAACAAGGCAGGGTCTCTACATTTTTTCTTTATCGTACATCACGGGACACAGAGCAGCCATAGTAAATACTATGTGGGTTATAGGCCACCTTCAGGTGATTGGACACTGACATAATTAAAGACAGGAAGTCCCCCTCTATATAACCCCTCCCATACAGGAAGTACCTCAGTTTTTTCCGAAGTGTCTAAGGTGTTGGTCACAGTTAAGAAGTGCTAAGAGAGCTCCACAGGAAGATCCTTCACAGGATCAGTGGGGCTATGCAGACGGATCCATTCAAAATGCCAAAAAGGGCTAAGGTGGATGATACCCGGGCCTCGAGGAAGAAAAACAAGGTTTTTGCCTATAATGCTTCTCTTTTTGAGAGCTGGAATCTGGGATCCAGCAACCTTGGTCATAACAAAAAAAACAAAGGCTAGCTCTGGCAGAGCGCTATATAGGTCAAAGGCAGTGAGACTCTATACAGAGAGGACCCAGTCCTTGAAGGTCTATCATGACACGGCCCGCGTTAATGGGTGAAGGTTGGGTCTGTCTGTGATTTTCCAACAGCCCTGCGGCGAGAACTGGTAAGTGTAAGAAGATCCTAAATGTTTTATTTATGGACTTCTTGTATGAGATAAGCCCCATACACACGGTCGGACTTCTATCTGACTTTTCCATGTTTTTTTGTCCGAACTGAGTTTGTTGGGAACACCCATAGCATACACACGCTCTGACTTTTCTGCAAACTTTCCCAAAACTTTTTGCAACATCACGTGTTTTTTTTTGCTCTTTTCTGCTCTTTACCGCCACCCTTTGGTCAACTTCTGCTATTGTTGGTTGATTTTAACATTAGTTGTTTTGTCCATCGGACAAAAGTCCGATGGTTTTCTGTACACACGGTCGGACTTTGCTCCATCGGACTTTTGTTGGGCAAAAGTTTGTCTGTTTGCAGACCCAACTTTTGTCTGATGAAAACAAGAAAAAAGCAAAAAAAGTTTGTCCGATGGAGTGTACACACGGTCGGATTGTTGGTCCAACTTGCTCAAAATGAAGTTTGTTGGCCAAAAGTCCGACCATGTGTACGGGGCTTAAGAATGTTGTCATGCCTGTTTTTTTACCACTAGAGGGTGCATTCCTAGTATCAACATACCATGCTTCTCCAGGCTCAGTGTCAACATTGCTTGTGGACAGCTTTGCTTCACCCCACTCCTGTCAATCCCCCCTCACCCCCGATACCATCCTAGAGATCACCGCGCGCGCGCAGGAAAGGCTCTTTTTTTTTAAAGAGAGAGAGAGGGGGGCGTTGCTTAGCGAACGCGCACGATATACACGGCGCATGCGTGAGGTGGCTGCCTATAAATCACTCACTCTGTAGTGAGTCTGACTGAGGGAGAGACACAGCAGCATATCTGGGCACGTAAGCAGTATATGGGTGTTGTATACAGGCATTATCAAGGCACATCTACTCAGCATCAGCCTGGACACTGATAGCAGCATATAAAACATTGCTTGACTAAAGCTCAGCAGCAGATGCATCTTGTTAGCACCTCTGCTTTGCGCTTAGGACTATGTATTCCCGAAGAAGGAATGTAAAAACAGTAAGGAGGAGCGCAAGGGTGCTGCGGTCAGGGTCTCAGGATCCTAGTCTCGCTTCAACAGTATCATCCTCCCCTGAAAGACCTGAAATGGCTTACCAGGCTGAGCTTTTGTTTGCGTCAGGCATTGTAGCTATTTCTAACACTCCAGCCTCTGCATATGTCACTAAGGACGATTTGGCTGCAGCATTTGCTGGTTTGAAGGGGAAGATAGCTTGTATGTTTGCTTCCTCCTAGGCTGAAAGAAAGCGCAATAGGTCCCCCTCTCCTGCCCCAGGTCCCTCAGGGGAGCAGGAATGGGCAGAAGATGTTGAGTCACTCTTGGAGGACCAGGTAGAGAGGGAATAAGGCTCCTCTTTTGGGGGTTCAATCTCAGAAGAACCCTCCTCACTCTTGCAATCCAAAAGATTGCTAGTTCAATCCCTTACGGAGTTGGTCCATTTGGGATACAAGTTGCCCCTAGCAGAGACAGCCAAAGTTCCCTTTTTGGGTTCTCTAAAGCCTTCTCAGGGTTCACATGCTTTCCCTATGCACCCATTACTGAAGCAACTTATATATGCGGACTGGGATCACCTAGACAGGCATTTTATTTCTCCCAAGAGATTCTTGCTTCTTTTTCCCATGGAGGAAAGATTCACTAAAAGGGTGGAGTGTACCAGCAGCAGACACTGCTATCTCTTTCGTGAATAGGAGTCTCACTTGTCCAGTAGACAATGTCCAGGTGTTTAAAGATCCAGCAGATAAGAGGCTGGAATCTTTGCTTAGAGCCTCATTTGCTGTGGCTGGCACAGTAGTACAGCCTTCAGTAGCAGCAATCAGTGTTTGTCAATTTGTAAAATGACAAGACTAAGCAGGTCACCAAGGAAGGGCCTGCTCAAGGAGAGGAGGCCCGGGAGTTATCTGAGCTACCAAGGTCCTTATGTTTTGCAATTGACGTTATTAAGAATTCTATTCACCAGGCATCACGTCTTACTCTCCTGTTGGTGCATATGCATAGAATTCTGTGGCTAAGAGCATTGGTCAGCTGAGTTACCATGCAAGAAGCTATTGGCCGGTTTCCCCTTTCATGGGGAACGGTTGTTCGGGGATGATTTGTATGAATATATCCAAAAGATTTCAGGTGGTAAGAGTACCCTTCTGCCAGTTAAGAAAAGGAGTAGACATCCTTCATTCAAAACGTTCTGCCTCTCCAACGTCAGGGCCAACAGCCTGTAGGCAGTTATGACGGCCTCCGCCGTCAGGCTCAAGAGCTAAGCCTCAAGGCCAAGCCCAGGGCCAGAAGAGGTCCTGGGGGCAGAAGTCTGTGAAGCAGAATCCCAAGGCCTCCCTGTGAAGGGGCGCCCCGCTTGATCAAGTGGGGGGAAGGCTCCTGCAAGATGCAGGGGCTTGGCAGGGAGAGATTCAGGACAATTTGGTCATCTCCACAGTATCTCTGGGGTACAAAACTAGAGTTGCGAGAGTTTCCACTATTTTGATTCCTAAGATCGAACGTTCCCAAGGACCCAGTGAAAAGAGGATCTTTAATCCTGGCACTGGACCGGTTGATGTCTCAGGGTGTAATCATAGAGATCCCCTCAGAAGAGCAGGGATGGGGTTTTATTCTAATCTCTTCACGGTACCAAGACCGAATGGAAATGTCAGACCCATTCTAGATCTCAGAGACCTGAATCAGTTCCTAAACATCCACTCTTTTTGCATTGAATCAATTCGGTCAGTAGTATCCACCCTGCGGGGAGGAGAACTTCTAGCGTCAATAGACATCAAAGATGCATGTGACAATTTTCCCTGCTCACCAGAGGTTCCTGCGATTCGCAGTAGAACGGCGCCACTTTCAGTTTGTGGCCTTGCCCTTCGGATTGGCTACTGTGCCCTGAGTATTTACAAATGTCCTGGCCCCGCTTCTGGCAAGACTAAGGGCCAGGGGCATAGCGGTAATGGCATACCTAGACGACCTATTGCTGATAGATCAATCCGTGGCACGGTTAAACAGAGTGTCGCCAGTACAGTCGAGTATCTGGAACGCCTAGGTTGGATTCTCAACCTAGAGAAATCAGTCTTACAGCCAGTAAGGAGGCTGGAGTATTTGGGTCTGGTTATAGATACAGCCCAAAAAAGAGTGTTCTTGCCTCACACAAAGATCAGCGCCATAAGAGAGCTGGTTCAGGTAGTCAAGGCAAAGAAGAGCCCTTCCATTCGCCTTTGCATGAGGTTGCTAGGGAAAATGGTGGCTTCATTCAAAGCCGTTCCCTGTGTGAAGTCCCATTCAAGACTGTTACAAAACAGTATCCTGTCTGCCTGGAACAAGAAGATCCAGGCCTTGGATTACCCTATGAACCTGGTACCAAGGGTACGCCAGAGCCTCAGGTGGTGGTTAATAACCAAGAATCTGCAGAAGGGGAAATCATTCTTACCGGTCACCTGGAAGTTAGTGACGGCAGATGCAAGCTTCTTGGGCTGGGGAGCAGTACTAGAAAGAACCACTATCCAGGGGAAGTGGTCAGAATCGGAGAAGAGCTTGCCCATCAACATTCTAGGGATTCGGGCAGCACGTCTGGCTCTAAGGGCCTGGACGTTCAGATTACGGAATTGTCCAGTCAGGATTCAATCCCACAATGCCACAGCAGTGGCCTACATCATTCACCAGTGTGGCACCAGAAGTCGCGCAGCCCAGGTAGAGGTGAACCATATTCTGGCGTGGGCAGAAGAGCATGTTCCTTGCCTATCGGCAGTCTTCATTCCGGGAGAATTGGCAGGCGGTTTTCTTGAGCCACCAAAAATTGCTCCCAGGAGAATGGTCTCTGCATCCTGACATTTTTTGGGCCATCTGCCAGAGATGGGGCACCCCAAACATAGATCTACTGGTGTCCAGGTTCAACAAGAAGTTGTAAAGCTTTGTGTCAAGAACAATGGATCTAATCGCAGATTGGACAGATGCGTTAGTGACCCCGTGGGTTCAGTTTTCACTGATTTATGCGTTTCCCCCAGTGACGCTACTACCGAGGCTCCTACGCAGGATCAAGGGGGGATGGAAGCCGGTGATATTAGTAGCCCCGGTGTGGCCCAGAGGATCCTGATATGCAGAGATTGTAAGGATGGCAGTAGGGGTCCCATGGACGCTTCCATCTCATCTCAAAATGAAGCTAGCCTTGAGTACAATCAAGGGTCAGAGCTCGGCCTTATCTGAATTTTTCCAAAGGCCACTTGCTTCACATTCTCTGGTCCGGGCTTTTATACAAGGAGTAACACCTATAAATCCGCCAGTTAGGTGGGATTTGAATCTAGTGTTGTCCGCTTTACAAGAACAGCCTTCTTGAGCCGATGCGCCATATTCCCTTGATCCTTTTTGACAAGGAAATTGGTGTTCTTGGTTGCGGTAAACGCAAGAGGAGTTTCAGAGTTGGCAGCTTTCTCTTGTAAAGAACCATACTTCATTATTCATAAGGATAGTGTGGTTTTGCGGCCTCACCCAACCTTTTGCCTAAGGTAGTTTCAAGTTTTAATCTGAATCAAGATGTTTCCCTACCTTCCTTTTTTCCAGAACCACATTCTGCAGAGGAGGAATTATTGCACTCTCTAGATGTAGCGAGAGCAGTTAAGATCTATCTAAGAGCGACAGCTCAGATATGAAAGACTGACGCTTTGTTTGTGCTGTCGGAGGGCCCCAGGAAGGGGCAGGCAGCTTCAAAATCGACTATTTCAAGGTGGATTCGTCAGGTTATTATTCAGGATTATGATTTGAAAGGAAAGGTTCTGCCTTTTTAAGTTAAAGCGCAATCTACCAGGGCAGTAAGTGCTTCATGGGCAGTGCATCACCAAGCCTCTATGACTCAGATTTGCAAGGCCACAACTTGGTCATCAGTGCATACATTCACTCGATTCTATCAAGTGGATGTAAAACGGCAAGAGGATAGCGTCTTTTGGGCAGTGTACTGCAGGCAGCAGTATAGGTCATCGAGTCTGATGGTGGCCTGCTTTGATTTGTGTCTCCCTCCCCTCAAAGGGCATTGCTCTGGGACATCCCACTTAGTAATTACTATGGCTGCTCTGTGTCCCGTGATGTACGATAAAGAAAATAGGATTTTTATAACAGCTTACCTGTAAAATCAATTTCTTGGAGTACATCACAGGACACAGAGGTCCCACCCCTCTTAATGGGATATACACATATTGCTTTGCTACAAAACTGAGGTACTTCCTGAATGGGGAGGTTATATAGAGGGGAACTTTGATTATGCCAGTGTCCAATCACCTGAAGGTGGTCTCTAACCCACATAGTAATTACTATGGCTGCTCTGTGTCCCGTGATGTACTCCAAGAAAAGGATTTTACAGGTAAGCTGTTATAAAAATCCTATTTTTTTTAATGTAGCACACCAAAATGGGTGGATAATATTTGTGTTTTGTGGCAAGCTACTGCACAAGTGTATTGTACTGTGCTTTCTTTTGTAGGTGCATTGGGGTGCTATTTACAATTAATGGCATGAGTAGAAATAGCTGTGTGCAATGTGCATATTTTAGCTCATATATTTTGTGCTAAAAAGCCAAAATTCTGGGTGAACATCTGGAAAGTTGGTTACAAAGAGATGATTTGCATAGCTGTGTGAACTAAATTGAGAGAAATACTTTACTTGTTTTGATGATTTTTGTTTTAGGAATGCAACATTTGTAAAATCAAGAAAAGAATAGGAGCAGGTTTGGTCCATTTCTGCTCTGTATAAACTGAGTGGACACGGACCTGTCATCCGCCTACTCTGCACTGCTCAGCATGGGATTGGCGGACAGATCCCCTGCTGAGCAAAGGGGATCTGCCCCATGTTAAAGGGGCCTAAAGCTGGATAAACACTAGATAACTTTTGTTGTTCGATTTCCTTTATATTCCACTATGTAGATACCTTCAACTATGTAGTGCAAGGGCCTGCCTGATTGCATACAAATTGAAAGTGTTTAGGCTGGACCCTATATTATATGGTTTTGGTAAATCTAAAGGAAAACAATTAAAGAAAATTGTATAGTGTGTATCCAGCTTAAGGCCTCGTACACACGGCCGGTTTTCTCTGCAATAAACCAGCAAGAAAACTGCTGGCAGAGCTTTTTGCAGAGAAAACCATTCATGTGTATGTTTTCTCGTCGAGAAAACTGCCGGGAAACTCAACGAGAATAATAGAGAGCCTTCTCTCTTTTTTCTCATCGGCCTGTTTCCCAACGAGAAAACTTTGTGTGTGTATGCAGCTACAAGCTTACCTGTTCTCTGGTAAGCCTGCGCATGCTCGATGAGACTTTGACGCATGCGCGGTAGCTTACAAGGGTAGTGTATCGAATGTGACGAGTGCATGCGGTTCTTTTGAATGGCCATCTGTATGCACAGCTTGGCAATAAAAGCTTGCCAGGAATCTTGTCAGGAAAAACAACGTTTTTTTCCTGACGGGATTCTCGGCCCTGTGTACTAGGCTTAAGAGTTAGCAAGCAAAAAATTGTGGGAGCTGATGAAAAAATATATACTAGTATGTAGTTTTAATTGTGTTTAGGGTCAGTTATCTACTCTTATACTATAGCATTGTGTGTTAGTTAACTTCCTTGTAGCAGTTGTCTAAGCAAAATACTTATTGGGGCGAGGCTTCTCATCTGACAAGGGAATTTTCACTTTGCTAGGGAACTTTCACTTAGCTTAGTGAATATGGTAAAATTCGATTTGCACAGAATACCTAATCACATGCAAGGAAAAACACAGGGTGAAATTCTTCAGAGCTTCACCTCATTCATTAAGAATGAAAATTCCCTTACAAAATGAATAGCCCAAATCAACCATATTATTGTTATTATTATGATTATTATTATTATTATTATACAGGATTTATATAGCGCCAACAGTTTACACAGCGCTTTACAATAAAAAGGGGGACAGTACAATTACAATACAATTTAATACAAAAGGAATAGGAGGGCCTTGCTCATGGAGCTTACAATCTAAAGGATGGGGGAGGTGGTACAAAAGGTAATGGCTGCAGGGGATGATCTGATGGAGCGGACCCAAGTATACAGTTCTTAGGTGGAGGTGGGGTAGGCTTCTCTGAATAAATGAGTTTTC
This sequence comes from Rana muscosa, assembly GCA_029206835.1. Classification (NCBI taxonomy): domain Eukaryota; kingdom Metazoa; phylum Chordata; class Amphibia; order Anura; family Ranidae; genus Rana; species Rana muscosa. The sequence continues at coordinate 357,947,032 of CM055118.1, read as the reverse complement.
ATGGATCTCCTAAAGGTGGACAGGGTAGGAGCTGACTGGACATACTGGGGCAGGGAGTTCCAGAAGATGGGAGAGGCTCTGGAGAATTCATGTAGGTGAGCATGGGAGGAGGTAACAAGTGAGTTTGAGAGAAGGAAGTCCTGGGAGTAGCGGAGCAGACGATTTGGGCAATATCTGCAGATGAGATTAGTGATGTAGTTGGGGGCAATGTTGTAGATGGCCTTGTATGTTGTGGTTAGCATTTTTAATTTTATATGGTGGGGTAGGGGAAGCCAGTGGAGAGATTGGCAGAGAGGGACAGCAGTCATGGGTCGGTTAGTAAGGTGTATTAGTCTAGCAGCAGCATTTATGATAGAGAGCCTGTGTAAAGGTAGGCCAGTGAGGAGGGAGTTGCAGTAGTCAAGGCAGGAAATAACCAAGGAGTAAATACGTTGTTTTGTGGTGCCCTGATTATCAATGCAGCCCCACCAGTGCCAATCAGTGCCACCAATTCTGCCCATCAGTGCCATCAATGCTGCCCATCAGTGCTGCCCACCAGTGGCCATCAGTGCTGTCCATCAGTGCCTCCTCATCAGTGCTGCCTATTAGTGCCCATCAATGTTTTTTTTCAAAATTTTAGCAAAAAACAAAAACCCAGTGGTGATTAAGTACCGCCAAAAGAAAGCTCTATTTGTGTGGAAAAAATATATACAAATGTAATTTGGGTGTGATTGTCATTCAAAATGTGAGAGTATTGAAAGCTGAAAATTGGCCTGGGCAAGAAGGGAGGCAAAGTGCCCAGTAGGCAAGTGGTTAAAAACAATTATGGGATTGGAATTTGTGGAGATGGTCTGGCATCTATATCAAGAAATGTAAGCAAATGATAAAGCTTTGCTACAGTAGCCGAAGAACATTATCACCATTAGTGATGAGCCGAACACCCCCGGGTTCGGTTCGCACCAGAACCCGCGAACGGACCGAAAGTTCGCACAAACTTTAGAACCCTATTAAATACAATGGATGCGAACGTTCGAAATCTAAAGTGCTAATTATAACGACTATTATGCATGTTATTGTCCTAAAAAGGGTTTGGGAACCCGGGTTCTGCACCAGGGGACATGTATCAATGCAAAAAGAAGTTTTAAAAACTGCAGTTTTTCTGGAGCAGTCATTTTAATGATGCATAAAGTGAAAAAAAAAAGTCAAATATTCCTTTAAATATCGTACCTGGGGGGTGTCTAAAGTATGCCTGTGAAGTGCCACGTGTTTCCCGTGTTTAGAACTGTCCCTGCACAAAATTACATTTCTAAAGGAAAAAAAGCCATTTAAAACTGCTTGCAGCTTTAATGTAATGTCTGGTCCCGGTAATATGGATGAAAATCTTTAAGAAAAATGACATAGCTACCCCATCACACCCCCCCCCCCCTTACCCCAGCCCATTACCAGCCCCTTTGGGTCTTGTATGGATATTAAGGGGAACCCCACACACAAAATAAAAAAGGCACTATATACTCTGAACAGCCATATACAGGCGGTGCATACAAGACAGGGACTGTAGGTTTGTTCTAATGTAGAATCTGTTTGTAATTTTGAACATGTACATTGTTTAAGTGTAGCTCCAGGCAAAAAATCTATTTTTAAGCTTTTTGGAAAACATAGGGAAGGGTTATCACAGCTGTAAAATTTGTTTTGCTGTCTGTGCAGTGTGCACCTGTCTGTGCAGTGTGCACCTGTTCAGAACAGTTCACCTCAATTTCCGTCCTAAAGACAAATGTTTTTTGAAAATTTGGGGTTTTTATTGAAACAAGAATTGGTGATAAAGAATCAGTGGAGAGGAGACACTTTTTTTCCCATATTAACTCTTACAGGAGATAATTTGCCTTCCTAGGGGTAGATTTCCTCTCACTTCCTGTTGAATCCTTCCGTTTGCAAGTCGTTTGTAAGTTGGATGTTTGAAAGTAGGGGCCTGCCGTATATACTCAGCTGAAATTTGCCCCTTACATGTTGGTGTTGCCACAACACTGTGAGCCCTCACAGTTACTCTTGGTGGGCGCATGAATGGGCCCTGATGTGAATTATTAGATCAAGAATTGTAATTGCATGCCCCTGTTGAACAGGGGCTGAAAAATTGGGCCTTTGGTGGTGGTGGTGGTGTTGACACAACACTGTAAGGCCTCACAGTTAGTCTTGGTGGGCGCAGGAATGGGCCCTGCTGTGAATTATTAGATCAAGAATTGTAATTACATGCCCCTGTTAAACAGGGGCAGAAAAATTGAGCCTTAGGCACTGGTGCCACAACACTGCAACCCCTCACAGATACTGTACTTGGAGCACAGCAATGAGCCCTGTTGCAAAGTATTGCATCAAAAATTTTAATTACACGCCCCTGTTAAACAGGGGCTGAAAAATTGGGCCTTAGCCACTGGTGCTGGTGCCACGACACTGCAACCACTCCCAGATACTCTAGTTGGAGTGCAGGAATGAGCCCTGCTGCAAAGCATTGCATAAAAAATTGTAATAACACACCCCTGTTAAACAGGGGCTGAAAAATTGGGCCTTAGCCACTGGTGGCGGCACCCAGAAACAAAAATGTTCTTCCAAGCTATCATCGTCAATCGGATCATTGAGGAGGAGGAGGATAGTCAGTCAACATAACAGGACAAACTCTCAGCATCAGCATCAGTCTTGAAGGGATGTGACATTTGAAAATAAATTAGTCTGTTATATCAGCTTCAGGTGTTTGGTAGCTGGTGGTGATCCAAGACTGGTTCATCTTTATGAAGGTCAGTCGATCAACAGAGTCGGTGGACAGGCGCACCCTGTGATCCGTGACAAATCCTCCAGCAGCACTGAATGTGCGTTCTGAAAGAACGCTGGATACAGGACAGGCCAGTAGCTCAATTGCATATTGTGCAAGCTCTGGCCAGTGATCCATCCTCAAGACCCAGTAAGCCAGAGGATTTTCGGTGGGGAAGGTGTCCAAGTCTGACCTTGCCCCTAGGTTTTCCTGCACCATGTATATCAGATGCTGGCGATGGTTGCTGGAACCGATCATACCTTGGGGCTGCGGACTAAAGAATTGTCTGAACGCTTCGGTCAGACGGCCACCTTCCCCACCGCTCCTTCTTTGACTGACCGAAGCCTCAGCAACTCGTTGTCCAAGACCAGGAGTTTGTAACCTCCCAGTCTCTGGGAACGCGTTGCACAGACCTTTCTGCAAGGCCTCCCGGAGTTGTCTCATCCTCTGCTCCCTCTGCGACGGTAAGATAAGGCCCGCAACATTACCCTTGTACCGTGGATCAAGGAGAGTGGCCAGCCAGTAATGGTCCCTCTCCTTGATCCGAAGAATACGAGGATCCTTCCGCAGACTTTGCAGGATCAGGGAGGCCATGCAGCGTAGGTTAGCTGAGGCATTCAGTCCGGAGTCCTCTGGGTCACTAAGGACGACATGATCCACAGCCACCTCCTCCCAGCCACGTACAAGTCCACTGGTTTCTTGGGACTGTAAATCATCCCTAAAAGACTGCTGCTGATGATGCTGAGTGCCAGGCTCCACCTCCATGCTGACACAATCCTCCTCCTCCTCCTCCTCCTCTTCTTCCTGTGCGAGGGGTGGGACAGAAGGAACACTGTCTGGGTAAAGGGGGCCTTGAGAGGCAAGGAAGTCCTCCTCTTCCTGCCTCTGTTCTGCCTCAAGTGCCCTGTCCATTATTCCACGCAGCGTATGTTCCAACAGGTGGTCAAGAGGTACAGTGTCACTGATGCATGCACTGTCACTGCTCACCATCCTCGTGGCCTCCTCAAATGGTGCCAGGACAGTGCATGCATCCTAGGCTTGTGCAATTCGTTTCGTAACAAATCGAAATTCGTCCGAATTTAGCAACTTTCGGACATTCGGAAGCATTCGAATTTCCGAACAAAGCAATTACGAATAAAACCGAATCCGAAATAAATTATACCGCAAAATAGCGAATGCCCGAATGTCTTCGGCATAATTCGTTATGAAAAAAGTTACGAATGTACGAATCCATTCGAAGCACAATAACACTCACTCTGCTCTCTGCTTCTCCCTCACCATGCTGAACTCCCTCTCAAAATGGTGTACAGGGGCGGAGGCTATAGCCGCATGAAAAAACGAAAGTAAAATACGAGATTTCGAATCCATTCGAAGCAGAATAACACTCTGCTCTGCTCTCTGCTTCTCCCTCACCGTGCTGAACCCTCTCAAAATGGTGTACAGGGGCGGAGCCTATAGCCGCATGTAAAAAACGAAAGTAAAATACGAGATTTTGAATCGTTACAAATAACCGCTATGTATTTAGAAAAGTACAAATCCATTCGAAGCACATTAGGCATAATAGGCAGCGTCGTTGTGAGAGAGACACGGAAAATTACGAATCAACGAACCCAAAAAAAGTTACGAAAGTAGGAGTTGTGTCCAGAATCAACGAAAAACAACGTACTCTACCGAAAGTACGAATTATAAAGCAACAAAAAATTCAACGAAAAATGTCGCTTGCGAAAATACGAATTAGTCCGAACACGAAAAATCCCGTCTAGCAAAATTACGAATGATTACGAATCAACAGGACCGGAAAGAAACGAACCGAAACGGAATGAATTTTTCCGTTGTGCACAAGAAGCGAACCGAAACGGAATGAATTTTTCCGTTGTGCACAAGTCTAATGCATCCCTGATCATGCCCCACTGGCGTGGTGAAAAAAACCCGAGCTCCCCTGACCCTGTCCTGGTGCCGTAGTCGCACAGGTACTCATTGATGGCCCTCTGCTGCGTGTGCAGCCGCTGCAGCATGGCCAATGTTGAGTTCCACCTGGTGGGCATGTCACATATAAGGCGGTTCTTGGGCAGGTTCAACTCCTTTTGCAGCTCAGCCAGGCGAGCACTGGCATTATAAGATCTGCGGAAATGCACACAGACTTTCCTGGCCTGCCTCAGGACATCCTGTAAGCCCGGGTACCTGCCCAAGAACCGCTGCACCACCATGTTAAGGACGTGAGCCACACAGGGCACATGGGTCAGTTGTCCCTGTCGGAGAGCGGAGAGGAGGTTGGTGCCATTGTCGCAAACTACCATTCCTGGCTTAAGCTGGCGTGGCGTCAACCACCTCTCGGCCTGCCCCTGCAGAGCAGACAGAACCTCTGCCACAGTGTGGCTCCTGTCCCCCAAACACACCAGCGCAAGCACGGCATGGCATCTTTTTGCCTGCGTACTTGCGTAGCCCCTTGAACGCCTACGGAGCACCGCTGGTTCCGAGGACAAAGCACAGGAAGAGGCCACGGAGGAAGAAGAAGAGGAGGGGGTGGAGGAGAGAGGTGTGTCACAACCAGTAGTAGCATTTTGGAGGCGTGGCGGTGGAGCAACCTCCAACACTACTGCACCTTGTCCTGCATCCTTCCCAGCTGCCAAAAGAGTGACCCAATGGGCCGTGAAAGAAAGGTAACGTCCCTGTCCATGCCTGCTGGACCATGAGTCAGCGGTAATATGCACCTTACCGCTGACCGCCCTGTCCAGCGAGGCCAAGACATTGCATTCCACATGCCAGTAGAGAGCCGGAATCGCCTTCTGTGTGAAAAAGTGGCGTTTGGGAACCTGCCACTGAGGAACCGCACATTGCACAAACTCACGGAAGGGGGCCGAGTCTACCAACTGAAAAGGCAGCAGTTGAAGCGCTAGCAATTTAGCCAAGCTAGCATTCAACCGCTGGGCATGTGGATGGCTGGGAGTGAACTTCTTTCGACGGTCCAGCAGCTGGGGCAGGGAAATTTGCCTGCTAGAATCGGACGTCGGTGTACTGCTAGCAGAGTGGCCGCAAGTACTTGGCTGTGACTAGTGATGAGCCGAACACCCCCGGGTTCGGTTCGCACCAGAACCCGCGAACGGACCGAAAGTTCGCACGAACATTAGAACCCTATTAAATACAATAGATGCGAACGTTCGGATTCTAAAGTGCTAATTATAACGACTATTATCCATGTTATTGTCCGAAACAGAGTTTGGGAACCCGGCTTCTGCACCAGGGGACATGTATCAATGCAAAAAGAAGTTTTAAAAACGGACGTTTTCCGGGAGCAGTCATTTTAATGATGCATAAAGTGAAAAAAAAAGTCAAATATTCCTTTAAATATTGTACCTGGGGGGTGTCTAAAGTATGCCTGTGAAGTGCCACGTGTTTCCCGTGTTTAGAACTGTCCCTGCACAAAATAACATTTCTAAAGGGAAAAAAGTCATTTAAAACTGCTTGCGGCTTTAATGCAATGTGTGGTCCCGGTAATATGGATGAAAATCTTTAGGAAAAATGGCATAGCTACCCCATCAACCCCCCCCCTACCCCAGCCCATTACCAGCCCCTTTGGGTCTTGTATGGATATTAAGGGGAACCCCGCACACAAAATAAAAAAGGACCTATATACTCTGAACAGCCGTATACAGGCGGTGCATACAAGACAGGGACTGTAGGTTTGTTCTTATGTAGAATCTGTTTATAATTTTGAACAGCTGCATTGTTTAAGTGGAGCTCCATGGCAAATTCCTTTTTTTTAGTTTTTTGTAAAACATAGGGAACGGTTATCACCCCTGTCACATTTTTTTTGCTGTCTGTGCCCCTGTTCAGAACATTTCACCTCACTTTGTGTCCCAATGACAACTGTTTTTGAAATGTGGTGTTTTTATTGAAACAAGGATTGGTGATAAAGCATCAGTAGAGAGGAGACACCTTTCTCCCATATTAATTCTTACAGGAGAGAATTTTCCTTCCAAGGGGTAGATTTCCTCTCACTTCCTGTTGTCTTCTTCCGTTTGCAAGTAGTAGTCGTTTGTAAGTTGGATGTTTGAAAGTAGGGACCTGCCGTATATACTCTGCAGAAATTGGCCCCTTAGGTGTTGTTGTTGGCACAACACTGTAAGCACTCACAGTTACTCTTGGTGGGTGCTGGAACGCCCTGCTGTCAACTATTATATCAGGAATTGTAAAAACATATAATTTTGTTGAAAAGTGGTAGTAAAAATTGTGCCTTTGATGGTGGTGCTGGTGCCACAACACTGTAAGGCCTGACAGTTACTCTTGGTGGGCGCAGCAATGGGCCCTGCTGTGAATTATTAGATCAATAATTATAATTGCATGCCCCTGTTGAACAGGGGCTGAAAAATTGGGCCTTTGGTGGTGGTGGTGGTGGTGGTGGTGGTGGTGTTGACACAACACTGTAAGGCCTGACAGTTACTCTTGGTGGGCGCAGCAATGGGCCCTGCTGTGAATTATTAGATCAATAATTATAATTGCATGCCCCTGTTGAACAGGGGCTGAAAAATTGGGCCTTAGGCACTGGTGGCACAACACTGCAACCCCTCACAGATACTGTACTTGGAGCACAGCAATGAGCCCTGTTGCAAAGTATTGCATCAAAAATTGTAATTACACGCCCCTGTTAAACAGGGGCTGAAAAATTGGGCCTTAGCCACTGGTGGCGGCACCCATAAACCAAAATGATCTTCCAAGCTATCATCATTAATCGGATCATTGAGGAGGAGGAGGAGGATAGCCAGTCAACATAACAGCACAGGCACTCAGCATCAGCATCAGTCTTGAAGGGATGTGACATTTTAAAATCAATTAGTCTGTTATATCAGCATCAGGTGTGTGGTAGCTGGTGGTGATCCAAGACTGGTTCATCTTGATGAAAGTCAGTCGATCAACCGAGTCGGTGGACAGGCGCACCCTGTGATCCGTGACAAATCCTCCAGCAGCACTGAATGTGCGTTCTGAAAGAACGCTGGATGCAGGACAGGCCAGTAGCTCAATTGCATACTGTGCAAGCTCTGGCCAGTGATCCATCCTCAAGACCTAGTAAGCCAGAGGATTTTCGGTGGGGAAGGTGTCCAAGTCTGACCTTGCCCCTAGGTATTCCTGCACCATGTATATCAGACGCTGGCGATGGTTGCTGGAACCGATCATACTTTGGGGCTGCGGACTAAAGAATTGTCTGAGCGCATCGGTCAGACGGCCACCTTCCCCACCGCTCCTTCTTTGACTGCCCGAAGCCTCAGCAACTCGTTGTCCAGGACCAGGAGTTTGTAACCTCCCAGTCTCTGGGAACGCGTTGCACAGATCTTTCTGCAAGGCCTCCCGGAGTTGTCTCATCCTCTGCTCCCTCTGCGACGGTAACATAAGGTCCGCAACCTTACCCTTGTACCGTGGATCAAGGAGAGTGGCCAGCCAGTAATGGTCCCTCTCCTTGATCCGAAGAATACGAGGATCCTTCCGCAGACTTTGCAGGATCAGGGAGGCCATGCAGCGTAGGTTAGCTGAGGCATTCAGTCCGGAGTCCTCTGGGTCACTAAGGACGACATGATCTGCAGCCACCTCCTCCCAGCCACGTACAAGTCCACTGGTTTCTTGGGACTGTAAATCATCCCTAAAAGACTGCTGCTGATGATGCTGAGTGCCAGCTTCCACCTCCATGCTGACACAATCCTCCTCCTCCTCCTCCTCCTCCTCCTCTTCCTGTGCGATGGGTGGGACAGAAGGAACACTGTCTGGGTAAAGGGGGCCTTGAGAGGCAAGGAAGTCCTCCTCTTCCTGCCTCTGTTCTGCCTCAAGTGCCCTGTCCATTATTCCACGCAGCGTGTGCTCCAACAGGTGGACAAGAGGTACAGTGTCACTGATGCATGCACTGTCACTGCTCACCATCCTCGTGGCCTCCTCAAATGGTGCAAGGACAGTGCATGCATCCCTGATCATGCCCCACTGGCGTGGTGAAAAAAACCCGAGCTCCCCTGACCCTGTCCTGGTGCCGTAGTCGCACAGGTACTCATTGATGGCCCTCTGCTGCGTGTGCAGCCGCTGCAGCATGGCCAACGTTGAGTTCCACCTGGTGGGCATGTCACATATAAGGCGGTTCTTGGGCAGGTTCAACTCCTTTTGAAGCTCAGCCAGGCGAGCACTGGCATTATAAGATCTGCGGAAATGCACACAGACTTTCCTGGCCTCCCTCAGGACATCCTGTAAGCCCGGGTACCTGCCCAAGAACCGCTGCACCACCAGGTTAAGGACGTGAGCCATACAGGACACATGGGTCAGTTGTCCCTGTCGGAGGGCGGAGAGGAGGTTGGTGCCATTGTCGCAAACTACCATTCCTGGCTTAAGCTGGCGTGGCGTCAACCACCTCTCGGCCTGCCCCTGCAGAGCAGACAGGACCTCTGCCCCAGTGTGGCTCCTGTCCCCCAAACACACCAGCGCAAGCTCGGCATGGCATCTTTTTGCCTGCGTACTTTCGTAGCCCCTTGAACGCCTACGGAGCACCGCTGGTTCCGAAGGACAAACCACAGGAAGAGGCCACGGAGGAAGAAGAAGAGGAGGGGGTGGAGGAGAGAGGTGTGTCACAACCAGTAGTAGCATTTTGGAGGCGTGGCGGTGGAACAACCTCCAACACTACTGCACCTTGTCCTGCATCCTTCCCAGCTGCCAAAAGAGTGACCCAATGGGCCGTGAAAGAAAGGTAACGTCCCTGTCCATGCCTGCTGGACCATGATTCAGCGGTAATATGCACCTTACCGCTGACCGCCCTGTCCAGCGAGGCCAAGACATTGCCTTCCACATGCCTGTAGAGAGCCGGAATAGCCTTCCGTGCGAAAAAGTGTCGTTTGGGAACCTGCCACTGAGGAACCGCACATTGCACAAACTCACGGAAGGGGGCCGAGTCTACCAACTGAAAAGGCAGCAGTTGAAGCGCTAGCATTTTAGCCAAGCTAGCATTCAACCGCTGGGCATGTGGATGGCTGGGAGTGAACTTCTTTCGACGGTCCAGCAGCTGGGGCAGGGAAATTTGCCTGCTAGAATCGGACGTTGGTGTACTGCTAGCAGAGTGCCCGCAAGTACTTGCCTGTGACACACCTAATTCTACACCTTCATTCCTCTCAGAGCAGGTTTCAGAGAGGAGTGAAGGTATAGTGGGGTTGGAGATCCCAGCTGATGCGGTGCAAGAAGAGGTCAGCTTTGTTCTTTGGTGTGGGTCTTTAAGGTAGGCTTGCCAACGAGCTGCATGGCAGGTCAACATATGTCTGATCAAGCATGTGGTGCCCAAGCGGCTGATGTTTTGGCCACGCGATATACGCTTGAGACATATGTTGCAAACAGCAGCTGTGCGATCTGATGCACTCGCCTCAAAAAAGGCCCACACCAAAGAACTTTTTGCATGACGGGCAGAGGCAGCGCCCTGCACAGGCGGAGCTCTGCGGTGTGATTCCGTCGGTGTGCTGCCCATACGCTGGCCACTCAAGGGCAAAATGCCTCGTTGGAGATGTGCCTCCTCCTCATCCTCCTCCTCTCTCCTATTAGGCACCCACGTGGAATCAGTGACCTCATCATCCCCTCCCTCCTCATCACTGGAGCCAATCTGGCAATATGCTGCAGCTGCTGGAGCATGACTGCCAGATTGGTGTCCTTCTTGAGCATCCCCTCTCTCTGCTCTCACGCTGCTGCCTTCCTCTAGCTGGGTATCATCATCAGATCCTTCCAAACGCTGGGCATCCTCCTGGAGCATGTACCCAACACTGTGCTCAAACAGTTCGGGGGACTCCTCAGGAGGAGGGCATGGTGGGTCTAGGGAAGTATTGACTAATGAAGATAATGATACCAGAGAAGAGGACGCTTTGGCAGCTGCTTTGCCAGTACCCTGAGCCTGGGTGAGAGAGGATGAGGAGGATGAGGTGGGCTTGGTCATCCACTCTACCAAGTCTTCGGCATGATGTGGCTCAACATGTCCAGCTGCCGAAAACAAGGACAAGCGTGTCCCATGGCCATGTGCTGATGACAATGCACCGCGTACACGACCAGCACTGTTGCCCCCAGACACAGAGCCTGCTTGCCCTCTTTTTTTGCCTCCTGACTGTCTGCCTCTCCTTGGTTGCCTTCCAGACATTTTAATGGATGGCCTGCAGGGAGATGGGAAAAACAGCAATAAGGGCTACCTTCAGGTGTATACTGTGCAGGAGGCTTAGCAACAATGACACTGACACTGTCCCCTGCCTATCCTTCTCTGTCCCTAAACACAAGGATTGAAAATATGGTTCAGCAAAATAGTTTTAGAACAGAACAGCACACTGTCAGTTTCACTCACTGTACCTCTCTGTCCCTCAACTCAAGGATTGAAAATATGGTTCAGCAAAATAGTTTTAGAACAGAATAGCACACTGACACTTTCCCTCACTGTACCTCTCTGTCCCTCAACTCAAGGATTGAAAATATGGAACAGCAAATTTGGTTTAGAACAGAACAGCACACTGTCAGTTTCACTCACTGTACCTCTCTGTCCCTCAACTCAAGGATTGAAAATATGGTTCAGCAAAATAGTTTTAGAACAGAATAGCACACTGACACTTTCCCTCACTGTACCTCTCTGTCCCTCAACTCAAGGATTGAAAATATGGAACAGCAAATTTGGTTTAGAACAGAACAGCACACTGTCAGTTTCACTCACTGTACCTCTCTGTCCCTCAACTCAAGGATTGAAAATATGGTTCAGCAAAATAGTTTTAGAACAGAATAGCACACTGACACTTTCCCTCACTGTACCTCTCTGTCCCTCAACTCAAGGATTGAAAATATGGAACAGCAAATTTGGTTTAGAACAGAACAGCACACTGTCAGTTTCACTCACTGTACCTCTCTGTCCCTCAACTCAAGGATTGAAAATATGGTTCAGCAAAATAGTTTTAGAACAGAATAGCACACTGACACTTTCTCTCACTGTACCTCTCTGTCCCTCAACTCAAGGATTGAAAATATGGAACAGCAAATTTGGTTTAGAACAGAACAGCACACTGTCAGTTTCACTCACTGTACCTCTCTGTCCCTCAACTCAAGGATTGAAAATATGGAACAGCAAAATTGGTTTAGAACAGAATAGCACACTGTCAGTTTCACTCACTGTACCTCTCTGTCCCTCAACTCAAGGATTGAAAATATGGTTCAGCAAAATAGTTTTAGAACAGAATAGCACACTGACACTTTCCCTCACTGTACCTCTCTGTCCCTCAACTCAAGGATTGAAAATATGGAACAGCAAATTTGGTTTAGAACAGAACAGCACACTGTCAGTTTCACTCACTGTACCTCTCTGTCCCTCAACTCAAGGATTGAAAATATGGTTCAGCAAAATAGTTTTAGAACATAATAGCACACTGACACTTCCCCTCACTGTACCTCTCTGTCCCTCAACTCAAGGATTGAAAATATGGAACAGCAAATTTGGTTTAGAACAGAACAGCACACTGTCAGTTTCACTCACTGTACCTCTCTGTCCCTCAACTCAAGGATTGAAAATATGGTTCAGCAAAATAGTTTTAGAACAGAATAGCACACTGACACTTTCCCTCACTGTACCTCTCTGTCCCTCAACTCAAGGATTGAAAATATGGAACAGCAAATTTGGTTTAGAACAGAACAGCACACTGACACTTTCCCTCACTGTACCTCTCTGTCCCTCAACTCAAGGATTGAAAACATGGAACAGCAAATTTGGTTTAGAACAGAACAGCACACTGTCAGTTTCACTCACTGTACCTCTCTGTCCCTCAACTCAAGGATTGAAAATATGGTTCAGCAAAATAGTTTTAGAACAGAATAGCACACTGACACTTTCCCTCACTGTACCTCTCTGTCCCTCAACTCAAGGATTGAAAATATGGAACAGCAAATTTGGTTTAGAACAGAACAGCACACTGTCAGTTTCACTCACTGTACCTCTCTGTCCCTCAACTCAAGGATTGAAAATATGGAACAGCAAAATTGGTTTAGAACAGAATAGCACACTGTCAGTTTCACTCACTGTACCTCTCTGTCCCTCAACTCAAGGATTGAAAATATGGTTCAGCAAAATAGTTTTAGAACAGAATAGCACACTGACACTTTCCCTCACTGTACCTCTCTGTCCCTCAACTCAAGGATTGAAAATATGGTTCAGCAAAATAGTTTTAGAACAGAATAGCACACTGACACTTTCCCTCACTGTCCTACTCTGTCCCTCCCTACAAACAAGATTTAGCACAGAATAGCACACTGATAATTTCTACGAGTGTCCTTCTCTGTCCCTAAACTCAAGGATTGAAAATATGGAACAGCAAAATTGGTTTAGAACAGAATAGCACACTGACACTTTCCCTCACTGTACCTCTCTGTCCCTACAAACAAGATTTAGCACAAAATAGCACACTGACACTTTCCCTCACTGTACCTCTCTGTCCCTACAAACAAGATTTAGCACAAAATAGCACACTGACACTTTCCCTCACTGTACCTCTCTGTCCCTAAACTCAAGGATTGAAAATATGGTTCAGCAAGATTGGTTTAGAACAGAATAGCACACTGACACTTTCCCTCACTGTACCTCTCTGTCCCTACAAACAAGGATTAGCACAGAATAGCACACTGTCACTGACACTCTCCCTACCTATCCTTATCTGTCCCTAAACACAAGGAATCCAGGATTATGTAAAGGAAAAATAATGACACTGTCCCTGCCTATGCTTCTCTTTCCCTACTCCGGAACACACTACACAAGGCCGCCGCGCTGGCGGCCTTTTATAGTGTGGGGCGTGTACTAAACCCCCTCAGCAATAATTGGCCACAGGCATCCTGCCTGTGGCCAATCATTGCTCTCCTCGCTGCCGGCGCTGTGATTGGCCAAGCATGCGGGGTCACAGTGCATGCTTGGCCAATCACAGCGCCTGGATGACACTGCGATGGCGTAGTGCATTGTGGGCCGTTCGCGTCACTCGAATTTGGCGCGAACGGCCCAAATCGTTCGATCTTCGTCGAACGATCGAACAGCCGATGTTCGAGTCGAACGTATGTTCGACTCGAACACGACGCTCATCCCTAGCTGTGACACACCTAATTCTACACCTTCATTCCTCTCAGTGCAGGTTTCAGAGAGGACTAAAGGTATAGTGGGTTTGAAGATCCCAGCTGATGCGGTGCAAGGAGAGGTCCGCTTTGTTCTTTGGTGTGGGTCTTTAAGGTAGGCTTGCCAACGAGCTGCATGGCAGGTCAACATATGTCTGGTTAAGCATGTGGTGCCCAAGCGGCTGATGTTTTGGCCACGCGATATACGCTTGAGACATATGTTGCAAACAGCAGCTGTGCGATCTGATGCACTCGCCTCAAAAAAGGCCCACACCAAAGAACTTTTTGAATAACGGGCAGAGGCAGCGCCCTGCACAGGCGGAGCTCTGCGGTGTGATTCCGTCGGTGTGCTGTCCTTACGCTGGCCACCCAAGGGCATCCTGCCTCGTTGGAGATGTGCCTCCTCCTCATCCTCCTCCTCTCTCCTATTAGGCACCCACGTGGAGTCAGTGACCTCATCATCCCCTCCCTCCTCATCACTGGAGCCAATCTGGCAGTATGCTGCAGCTGCTGGAACATGACTGCCAGATTGGTGTCCTTCTTGAGCATCCCCTCTCTCTGCTCTCACGCTACCGCCTTCCTCTAGCTGGGTATCATCATCAGACCCTTCGAAATGCTGGGCATCCTCCTGGAGCATGTACCCAACACTGTGCTCAAACAGTTCGGGGGACTCCTCAGGAGGAGGACATGGTGGGTCTAGGGAAGGAGTGACTGATGATGACATTGATACCAGGGAAGAGGACGCTTTGGCAGCTGCTTTGCCAGGACCCTGAGCCTGGGTGAGAGAGGATGAGGAGGATGAGGAGGGCTTGGTCATCCACTCTACCAAGTCTTCGGCATGATGTGGCTCAACATGTCCAGCTGCCGAAAAGAAGGACAAGCGTGTCCCATGGCCATGTGCTGATGACAACGCACCGCGTCCACGACCAGCACTGTTGCCCCCAGACACAGAGCCTGCTTGCCCTCTTTTATTGGCTCCTGACTGTCTGCCTCTCCTTGTTTGCCTTCCAGACATTCTAATAGCCTGCAGGGAGATGGGAAAACCAGCAATAAGGGCTAGCTTCAGGTGTATACTGTGCAGGAGGCTTAGCAACAATGACACTGACACTGTCCCCTGCCTATCCTTCTCTCTCCCTGCACACAAGGTTTAGCAAAGAATAGGACACTGACACTGTCGACTGCCTATCCTTGTCTGTCCCTACACACAAGGTTTAGCAATATGGTTCAGCACACTAGGTTTAGCAAAGATTATGACACTGACACTCTCGACTGCCTATCCCTGTCTGTCCCTACACACAAGGTTTAGCAATATGGTTCAGCGCACTAGGTTTACCAAAGATTATGACACTGACACTCTCGACTGCCTATCCTTGTCTGTCCCTACACACAAGGTTTAGCAATATGGTTCAGCACACTAGGTTTAGCAAAGATTATGACACTGACACTCTCGACTGCCTATCCTTGTCTGTCCCTACACACAAGGTTTAGCAATATGGTTCAGCACACAAGGTTTAGCAAAGAATATGAAACTGACACTCTCCCTGCCTACAGTATCCTTGTCTGTCTCTACACACAAGGTTTAACAATATGGTTCAGCACACTAGGTTTAGCAAAGATTATGACACTGACACTCTCGACTGCCTATCCTTGACTGTCCCTACACACAAGGTTTAGCAATATGGTTCAGCACACAAGGTTTAGCAAAGAATATGAAACTGACACTCTCCCTGCCTATCCTTGTCTGTCCCTACACACAAGGTTTAGCAATATGGTTCAGCACACTAGGTTTAGCAAAGATTATGACACTGACACTCTCGACTGCCTATCCTTGTCTGTCCCTACACACAAGGTTTAGCAATATGGTTCAGCACACTAGGTTTAGCAAAGATTATGACACTGACACTCTCGACTGCCTATCCTTGTCTGTCCCTACACACAAGGTTTAGCAATATGGTTCAGCACACAAGGTTTAGCAAAGAATATGAAACTGACACTCTCCCTGCCTATCCTTGTCTGTCACTACACACAAGGTTTAGCAATATGGTTCAGCACACTAGGTTTAGCAAAGATTATGACACTGACACTCTCGACTGCCTATCCTTGTCTGTCCCTACACACAAGGTTTAGCAATATGGTTCAGCACACAAGGTTTAGCAAAGAATATGAAACTGACACTCTCCCTGCCTATCCTTGTCTGTCCCTACACACAAGGTTTAGCAATATGGTTCAGCACACTAGGTTTAGCAAAGATTATGACACTGACACTCTCGACTGCCTATCCTTGTCTGTCCCTACACACAAGGTTTAGCAATATGGTTCAGCACACTAGGTTTAGCAAAGATTATGACACTGACACTCTCGACAGCCTATCCTTGTCTGTCCCTACACACAAGGTTTAGCAATATGGTTCAGCGCACTAGGTTTAGCAAAGATTATGACACTGACACTCTCGACTGCCTATCCTTGTCTGTCCCTACACACAAGGTTTAGCAATATGGTTCAGCACACAAGGTTTAGCAAAGAATATGACACTGACACTCTCCCTGCCTATCCTTGTCTGTCCCTACACACAAGGTTAACAATATGGTTCAGCACACAAGGTTTAGCAAATAATATGAAACTGACACTCTCCCTGCCTATCCTTCTCTGTCCCTACAAACAAGGTTTAGCAAAGAATATGACACTGACACTCTCCCTACCTATCCTTGTCTGTCCCTACACACAAGGTTTAGCAATATGGTTCAGCACACAAGGTTTAGCAAATAATATGACACTGACACTCTCCCTGCCTATCCTTGTCTGTCCCTACACACAAGGTTTAGCAATATGGTTCAGCACACAAGGTTTAGCAAAGAATATGAAACTGACACTCTCCCTGCCTATCCTTCTCTGTCCCTACAAACAAGGTTTAGCAAATAATATGACACTGACACTCTCCCTGCCTATCCTTCTCTGTCCCTACACACAAGGTTTAGCAAAGAAAAAATATGACACTGTCCCTGCCTATCCTTCTCTTTCCCTGCGCCGGAACACACTACACGAGGCCGCCACGCTGGCGGCCTTTTATAGTGTGGGGCGTGTACTAAACCCCCTCAGCAATAATTGGCCACAGGCATCCTGCCTGTGGCCAATCATTGCTCTCCTCGCTGGCGGCGCTGTGATTGGCCAAGCATGCAGGGTCACAGTGCATGCTTGGCCAATCACAGCGCCGGGATTACACTGCGATGGCGCAGTGTATTGTGGGCCGTTCGCGTCACTCGAATTTGGTGCGAACGGCCCAAATCGTTCGTTGTTCGCCGAAAGCGCGAACAGCCGATGTTCGAGTCGAACCTATGTTCGACTCGAACACCGAGCTCATCCCTAATCACCATTTGGCAGTAAATGAGGAGGCTTTCTGAACAAAGGTTGTACAATTTTATTCAGCAGGCTGGAATGTTTTCCAGTAAAATTATTTTTATTTTATTTACATTCTTAAGGTACAATTCCAGTTGTGGCAAAGTATTCAAAATAGGTCTCACAGCACCTATTGAAAATAAAAATGCAGCTCCAGTTGCCGTACTACCCTATGTTGATGTAGTTTGACTGCAGACTCACTGGGGGGGGGGGTACTAAAACTGGTGCACACAGAATCTGGTGCATAGAAGCCAATTGGCTTCCAGGTTTCATTGTCAAAGCTTAATTGAGCAAGCTGAATTTAGAAGATGATTGGTTACTACGCACACAGATTTTGTGTGCAACGGTTTTAGTAAATATCCCCCCACGGAATGATGCAGCACTGCAACTCGTCAAGGTAAAATTATATAAATCAAGCCACTTTGGCAGCCAAAGGACATCATGACAACTTCAGGCATTTGGTTGTGGATAATGAAGCTTTATAAAAGAAGGTTGTAACCTATTATTAAACAAATGATCGCTACAAGACTGGAATGTTTCCGGTACAATGCATTTTATTTAAATTATATTTAAAGCCCAATTTGTGCATGGAGAAATTATTTTAACATGGATCCCCAGCAACTCATAAAAATAAAAAAAATGCCATTCCAACTGCTGTACTCACCTTCTCTCCAGCACAGTTCCCCTTTATGCGGGGTTCACACCATTGCGAATTGGATGCGATTTCCCTGCATCCAATTTACAATAGCAGGAGATTTTGACTCTCTCTCTATGGAGCCTGTGATGGACTCACCCGGCATAGAGGCTTTTCGGAGGGGACTGAATGCTGGACTCTTGCCCACTGATTATGAGCCCTGGATTTTGGGGGAACAATACTTTTTGTGAGGTGTATCCCTGAGGACCCTTGAGATGGTGTTACTTTGGATTCAGGTCCATGTCCCCCCCAAGACACAAAGACTATGGGAACCCTGTATATGCCATATTAGAAATAGTGACTGATTCATACTGTTGGGACACATACTGTTAGAAGATGCCAATGTCATTAACTTTAGCCACCTGTCTGTCTGTTGTCTGCTATAATGTAAATAAGTCTAGTTCTAAGAGTCTTTCACCCATTGTTATTTGTGCTAATTAACTCTGCTTTTGTGTAAAGGAGTTCTGTGTTGATATTTATGATAATGTGTATTGTATAGTCGGTGAGCTAGGAGACGTTGAGGCTGAAAGGTCAAATCTCGGAGTCACCTAGTCTGTAAATGATTAGTAAACTAGCTCATGTTAATTAGGTTTCTGGCTACAGTTTTTATTGTCATCCTTGTGTATATAGAGTGTATTTGTGTGAGATCTCAAATAAAGAAGGCTATTCCTGATGTACTCCAAGACTGGTGTTGTCTGGTTCTTGGGGTTACTATAGCCAGATCCATTGGTCTTGTGTTCCAGGACGTAGGAAGCGATATACTGACAGAAGCACTCAAGCAGAGTGTGGGATGTTCCGTCACAGAGCCGATTCTCATATTTTGACTGTGGCTTCGGTACCAATTTTAACAGAAGCCCTCTGTGTCTTTCGGTCCGTTTCAGGTCCGAATTCAGACAAAAATTTGGGCTGAAACTGTACCTGAAACGGTGAACGGAGATGCACCGGACCCCTGCTGTGAGCTGCATCGGTATTAAGTGTGAACCCAGCCTCAAGGTTCAATGATGCCCATTGTAATTCAACAACCTCCCTTTCAGCCCAGGGTATCAAGGCATGCTGAAATGCTGTAGAGATACCTAAAAAGGCATGCATACATTTTTTTTAAAAGGGTCTAAAGCTTTAAAAGAGTGGGGAGCTGCAATGAAAGGGGGTTCTAAGCCAAGAGCTGGGCTAAACATTTTTACAAGAATTAAATGGCACAGCATTTCTGTTGTCAACTTTCTGTGTCTTTTTTATTGGAGAAACCCTGCTACCCGAGACCGAATTATTTGTTTCTTTAAAAGTAACTGGTTTTAACTGATCTACTTTGAAAGAAAATTTGAGTGGAAGCTGTGAACAGATTTTACTAGGGCTGACTTAATATCTTTATTTCTCAAGCTATAGATAATTGGATTTATTAATGGAGTGAAAACAGTGTACAAAAGTGATACAATTTTGCTCAGGTCCCATGGCTGTCCTCTTGTGGGCAGTACATAAGTAAAGAACAGCGTTCCATAAAAAATAGAGACCACAGCCAAGTGAGAACTACAAGTTGAGAAGGCTTTCTGCCTGCCTGCAGTCGATGAAATTCTTAGAATGCTGTAAATAATTTTAAAGTAAGATATGATAATAAAGCCAAATGGAAATATGATCATGGGAATAGAGAAAATTATCATTTCTATCTGAACTGTGGAGATGTCAGAACAAGAAAGGTCCAGAAGAGGTTCCATATCACAGAAAAAATGGTCAATAATGTTTGGTCCACAAAACCATAACTTGTACACGGTTATGAATTCAACCAGTGAAACAAAAATGCTCAGTGACCATGATAGAACAATCAATTGTACACAGAAAACATGGCTCATCACGGTGTTGTACATCAGAGGGTTACAGATAGCCATAAATCGATCATAAGACATCACAGTAAGGAGAACTGTGTCATAGATTTCTGTCAATATAAAGAAATAAAATTGAGCTATACAGCTGGAAAAGGACATGACACCACTTTTACTTAGTAGAACATAGAGCAAGCTAGGTACAATATCTGAACTCAGAAGAATGTCTGATATGGAGAGTTGGGTAAGAAAGGTATACATTGGAGTTTGGAGGTTCTTGTCGTAGGACACCAGTGTGATGGTCTGGAGGTTTCCATACATTGTCACACAATATATTATGAGAAACAAACTAAAGAGGATCCTTCGGAAGAGAGGAGACACCTGAAATCCCAAAAGTATGACTGTGCTGATCATAGTCAGATTGTTGTCAAATGTTTCCTAGATAAAAAATAAATAGTTACATAGTTACATAGTTAGTCAGGTTGAAAAGTCCATCCAGTTCAACCATAAAAAAATAAATAATAAAATAAAAAATATCGCACAATCCTATATACCCAATTCTATACCCACAGTTGATCGAGCGGAAGGCAAAAAACCCCAGCAGAGCATGATCCAGTTTGCTACAGCAGGGGAAAAAATTCCTTCCTGATCCCCCGAGAGGCAATCGGATTTACCCTGGATCAACTTTACCTATAAATGTTAGTACCCAGTTATATTATGTACATTTAGGAAAGTATCCAGGCCTTTCTTAAAGCAATCTACTGAGCTGGCCAGAACCACCTCTGTAGGGAGTCTGTTCCACATTTTCACAACTCTTACTGTGAAGAAACCTTTCCGTATTTGGAGATGAAATATTTTTTCCTCTAGACGTAAAGAGTGCCCCCTTGTCTTTTGTGTTGACCATAAAGTGAATAACTCAACACCAAGTTCACTATATGGATCCCTTATATATTTGTACATGTTAATCATATCCCCCCTTATTCTCCTCTTCTCAAGAGTGAATAAATTCAGTTCCTCTAATCTTTCCTCATAGCTGAGCTCCTCCATGCCTCTTATCAGTTTGGTTGCCCTTCTCTGCACTTTCTCCAGTTCCTCGATATTCTTTTTGAGAACTGGTACCCAAAACTGAACTGCATATTCCAGATGAGGTCTTACTAATGATTTGAACAGGAGCAAAATGATATCTCTCTTTCTGGAGTCCATACCTCTCTTAATACAAGAAAGGACTTTGCTCGCTTTGGAAACTGCAGCTTGGCATTGCATGCCATTATTGAGCTTATGATCTACCAAAAACCCCAGATCCTTCTCCACTACGGATCCCCCCAGTTGTACTCCCCCTAGTATGTATGATGCATTCATATTCTTAGCCCCCAAGTGCATAACTTTACATTTATCAACATTAAACCTCATATAGTCGACCAATTAGACAGAGCATTGAGGTCGGTTTGTAAATTGGCGACATCATGTAAGGACATTATTCCACTGCATAGCTTGGTGTCATCTGCAAAGACAGAAATGTTACTTTTGATCCCAGACCCAATATCATTTATAAAGATATTAAAAAGTAAGGGTCCCAGCACTGAACCTTGGGGTACACCACTGAGAACCTTAGACCATTCAGAGTAAGAATCATTAACCACTACTCTCTGAATTCTGTCTTTTAGCCAGTTTTCTATCCATTTACAAACTGATATTTCCAATCCTGTAGACTTTACCTTACACATGAGCCGTGTGTGGGGAACTGTATCGAACGCTTTTGCAAAATCAAAGTATACCACGTCCACCGCCACCCCTCTGTCCAAGGTTTTACTTACCTCTTCATAAAAAGAAATCAGGTTTGTCTGACAACTTCTGTCTTTCATGAATCCATGCTGTCTGTTGCTTAAATAGTTTTTTTTTCCAGCAAGAACTCATCTATGTGGTCTTTTATTAATCTCCCCAGTATCTTCCCAACTATAGAAGTTAAACTAACAGGTCTATAGTTACTTGTAAAAGACTATGTTCCCTTTTTAAATATAGGCACCACATTGGCCCTGCACCAATCCAGTGGTACTATTCCTGTCATTAATGATTCCCTAAAAATTATATACAATGGCTTTCAAATTACAGAGCTCAATTTTTTTAGGATCCGTGGGTGGATGCCATCTGGTCCAGGTGCTTTATCCACCTTTATGCTGTCTAAATATTTCTGGACCATATCACTTTTGAGCCATTGTGGATTTGGGGCTGTGTCACTACCACCCCCATTATGGACATGATCTAATGTATTTAATAAATTAGCCTTCTCTTTGTCCCCAGTCACCCACTCTAGATTATTTTGTAAAGGGCATACATGCTCAGACCTGACCTTTTTACTATTAATATATTTAAATAATTTTTTGGGGTTTGTCCTACTATCTTTTGCAATCTGACGTTTGTTTTGAACTTTTGCATCCTTGATTTCCTTTTTACATATCCTGTTATATTCTTTGTAACAGTTAAACGACACTAGTGTTTCTTCATTTTTATATTTTTTAAAAGCTCTTTTCTTATTGTTTATAGCTTTTTTAACTTTAACCGTGAGCCACACTAATAATGCATTTTTTTTTTTTGAGAACAAGATATGTTGACAATTACACAAAAAGCAGGATGATTACCATATTCTAGATGTCAATATAAATACTACAAGAAAACAGTTACCATTAAACGTGTACAACTTCCAGGTTGTTATTTTTCTTATAATCCCCCTATTGTTTTCATATCACCCCTCTTACCAAATATATGCACTCTTCACCTATAGCTTGACTATGCTGGGTGGGCATTTGTCAAACCATGGTATGGCCCAAGGCACACAGGACGTTCTAAAAAGTATTTCTTTAACGTACATCACGGGACACAGAGCAGCCATAGTAATTACTATGTGGGTAATAGGCCACCTTCAGGTGACTGGACACTGCATAATCAAAGACAGGAAGTTCCCCCTATATAACCCCTCCCACACAGGGAGTTCCTCAGTTTTTTCACCAGTGTCTAAGGTGTTGGTCACGGTTAATGAAGTGCTAAGAGAGCTCCACAGGAAGATCCTTCACAGGATCAGTGGGGCTATGCAGACGGATCCATTCAAAATGCCAAATATGCTAAAGTCGATGGTACCTGGGCCTCGTGGAAGAAGAACGAGGTTGTTGCCTATAATGCTTCTCTTTTGAGAGCTGGATTCTGGGATCCAGAAACCTTGGTCATAATAACAGGAGGCATGCTACGTCACAGGGGCGGGGGTATGGCTTAGCGTGGCTGACGCGCACAATGTATATGGCGCATGTGCAAGGGGGCAGCTTTTAAACACTCACTCTGTTGTGAACCTGATAGAAGGAGAGACACAGCAGCATATCTGGGCACGTAAGCGGTATATGGTATTGAATACAGGCATTATCAAGGCACATCTTCTCAGCATCAGCCTGGGCACTGATAGCAGAAGATTAAAGAGTGCTTGACTAAAGCTCAGCAGGAGATGCATTTGATGGTAGTACCTCTGCTTTGTGCTTAGGAATATGTATTCCAGAGAGAGGAATTGAAAATCAGTTAGGAGGAGCGCAAAGGCGCCACGGTCAGGGTCGGTGGATCCTAGTCTCGCTTCTACAGTATCATCCTCCCCTGATAGACCTGGCTGACTGGGCTGAGCCATTGTTGCCATTAGGCATTGTAGCTAATTTCAACACTCCAGCCTCTGTATTTGTCACTAAGGATGATTTGGCTGCAGCATTAGCTGGTTTGGAGGGTAAGATAGCTGATATGTTTGCTTCCTCCTCCCAGGCTGGAAAGAAATATGATATGTCCCCCTCTCCTGCCTCAGGTCCCTCAGAGGAGCAGGAATGAGTAGAAGATGTGGAATCACTCTTGGGGGACCAACTAGGGAGGGGAGAAGGCTCCTCTTTTGGGGGTTCAGCCTCAGAAGAACCCTCCTCAGTCTTGCAGAGGTTGCTAGTCCAATCCCTGACGGAGTTAGTCCACTCAGGATATAAGTTTCCCCTGGCAGAGGCGGCTAAAGTTCCTTTTTCAGCTTTGGGTTCTTTAAAAACCCCTTAGGGTTCTCAAGCATTCCCTATGAACCCATTTCTGGAGCAGCTTATATATGCAGACTAGGATCACCCAGATAGGCACTTTATTTCTCCTAAGAGTTTTTCGATTCTCTATCCTATGGAGGAAAAATTCAAGAAATGGAGTGTACCAGCAGTGAACGCTGTTTCTCTTCCATGAACAGGAGTCTCACTTGTCCAGTAGGCAATGTCCAGGTGTTTAAAGATCCAGCAGATAAAAGATTGGAGTATTTAATTAGAGCCTCCTTTGCTATGGCTGGCACAGTAGTGCAGCCATCAGTAGCAGCAATTGGGGTGTGTCAGGTGGTGCATGACAAAATTAAACAGATCACTAAGGAAGGATCTGCTAAAAGAGAGGAGGCTCGGGAATTGGCTGAACTACCAAGCGCCTTATGCTTTGCAATTGACGCTATTAAGGATTCTATTCACCAGGCGTCACACCTTACTCTCTTATTGGTGCATATGCACAGGATTCTGTGGCTAAAACATTAGTCAGCCGAGTTACCATGCAAAAAGCTTCTGGTCTGTTTCCCTTTTCATGGGGAACGGTTAGTCGGGGATGATCTGGATAAATATATCCAAAAGATTCCAGGTGGTAAGAGTACTCTTTTGACGGTTAAGAAGAGGAATAGATGTCCCTCTTTCAAACGTTCTGCTTCTCCAACTTCAGGGCCGACAGCCTCTAGGCAGTCGCGACGGCCTCCGCCATCAGGTTAAAGAGCTAAGCCTAAAGGTCAAGCCCAGGCCCAGAAGAAATCCTGGGGGCAGAAGTTGGCAAAGCAGAATTCCAAGGCCTCCTTGTGAAGGAGCGCCCCCGCTCAGTCGAGTGGGGGGAAGGCTCCTGCAATATGCAGGAGATTGGTGGGGAGAGATCCAGGACAGTTGGGTCATATCCACAGTATCTCTGGGGTACAAACTAGAGTTCCAAAAGTTTCCACCATTTTGATTTCTAAGATCGAACGTTCCCAAGGACCCAGTCAAGAGAGGGTCTTTAATCCAGGTCTTGGACCGATTGATGTCTAAGGGTGTAATCATAGAGATCCCCTCAGTAGAGCAGGGAATGGGATTTTATTCCAATCTCTTCACAGTACCAAAACCGAATGGAGATGTCAGGCCAATTCTAGATCTCAGAGACCTGAATTGGTTTTTAAAGGTCTGCTCCACTTTCAGTTCCGGCGCCGCATGGAGTAGCGGCTCTTCTTGGCAGCTCCCACTTGTAGACCCTAAATCTGCCTGTAAAATCTGCCCATCCATCTGCTGCTGCCCGCTATCTCCCTCCGGCACCCCCCGGCTGACCTATGGACCGCTTTGTTGAAAAATCCGGCCCGCGATTGCATACGACCGTGCCGGCCGGGCCACCCGTGCCGGGCCCCTCAAAAATCGAGGCCCCGGCTTCAACCTGGTCCGCAACCGCTGCTGAGGAACCAGACGTGGAGGTAAGCGGCGGCCCAGCGCTTTCACAGTCACAGCCAGCTACATGCCATCCACAAGCCACAGCCTGCTTTATGCCTTCCATACCAGGGGGATGTTAACCCCCGCAGCACCGAATTTATAGCACAAGCAGTGGCAGCACTTCTGTCCCCCATGATTGCTGCTTCGGTGGAGAAAGCTGTAACTGCAGGAATGCAGCAGATTAAACGGCAGCTAAGTGAACATGCTACCAGATTGTCTGAGGCTGAGAGTCGTATCATGAACATAGAAGAGGAATTATACAAGGCGCAGGCTACGGAGCAGGCCCAGGACCAAACCAATCAATATGTGCTCCAAAAGCTGGATGATTTGGAGAACAGATCCAGAAGGAGTAATTTACGCTTGTTGGTATCCCAGAATCACTCCAAAATTCTGCTCTCACAGAATTCTGCGCCAGACGCATCCCAGAAGCCTTAGGCCTTCCCAGCACCTGTACGGTCGAATGGGCCCATCACTTGGGTGCTTTTACTGCAGAACGCAAAACTCCCCGCCCCAATCATCGCAAAATATCTGAATTACTCTGACAAAACATCCATCTTACAAAAATTCAGGCAATCGAGATCTCTCCAAGTGGACGGGATGAAGGTTCTAATTTTCACTGACTATTCTGCCGAAGTCTCCAAGAAAAGGAAGGCCTTCCAACATGTATGCACAGAGCTCCACCACCGGCAAGTGAAATTCACACTGGCCTTTCCTGACATTCTCCTCCTCAAAACCCAGAATGGGGAACAATTAGCCTTCCACGATCCCTCCGAAGTGGAGGCCTACCTGCGTACGCTTCTCACAGAGTCGCACTCCAACTCCTCTTCAAAAATAAATCCACCCAACCGACCTCTGGACCAAAGAAGTCCTAGGAAAGACTCTCCCAAACGCTTTAAGACCTCGGGATCTGACCATCGCTACACCCCTCGTTGACCTGGTAATTATATATATCCACCTAACCGGTAGATGAAACCTCATGGCTGGATGGCACTATCTTGGGAGGACTTTTTTCTTTACGGGAGCCGCCTCCACCCGACGCCTCCATTCACCCTGATGGGCTCTAAAGTTTTAACTTTTGTTAAGTTTATATTATGCTTTTTGTTTTTTTACACATTGGTACCTCATGGGCATGGCTGTTTATGCCTACCCCACCCCCCTTATGCATCAGACTATTGCTGTGTGCTTTCTATCACAAAACCCTATGGGTGATTACTTAATGCATCTCGGGTCTGTAATGGGAGTTGTCCTGCACGGTGTCTCCATGCAGAAAAAAGTGAAGTCCTCTGAATGTTTGGTTTGCTGTTCCTGTTTTATTTTTACCTTTTCACCTAACAACCCTCTTTCACCACCCCTTTCCTATGTCTCCCTTAAATCACCACTTGCTCGTATAACATTTGACCCCTCTGATATGCTCACAATGTTAGGCTTTGTGTCGCTCGCCCTTTTCTTCAGTCCAACATTGCCTATCTCCCCAAAGCCAGCTCACACCCCCCATCTCGCCCCCTCACATGAAAGTCACATCATGGAATGTGAAATGACTTAGATCCCCATTAAAAGAATTAAAATTCTTTGTCATCTTAAAAGACTTCACACAGACATCGCCTTCCTCCAAGAAACCCACCTCTCCACTTCTGACTTCCATTGCATGAGGAAACTGTGGATGGGCACGGTATTAGGTTCCAGTGCAAATGGTCGCAAAGCAGGGGTCCTCATCCTGTACATAAAAACCTCCCATGTGAAATCATATCTACTGACTCCGAAGATCAGGGGCGTACGTTCACAGTGCACATTCAAGCAGGTACCAGGGAACTCGTGCTAACAAATATTTACGCCCCCAACAGTCCGGGTAAACAATTCTTTAGCGACGTTACTTCCAGACTACTGAACATTCCACATATCCCTCACCTCACAGGCGGGGATTTCAACGCCATCTTACACCCAACAGATGACAGATCCCCTCCCAAACGCTTATCTAAAACCCCACCTTTTTTCCAACCCGACTCTCTTCGCAGACACAATGGATTCTCTCCACTTCCAAGATGTCTGGCGACTACATCATCCGATAGATAGGGAGTTCACTTTCTATTCCAATCCACAAAAAGTATTCACTAGAATTGACTATCTCTTCTACACTAATAACCTTGTCCCTCGATATTGCCATTTCCGATCCTGCCCCTGTTTCGGTAACATTTGACAACCCAGACCTTCTTCCTAACCCTAAAATTTGGCGTTTCCCCTGCTTTCTTTACAATAATTCGGACTTCCACAAATACATGACAAAAGAATGGGAAGAATTTTCCACTGCAAATTCGGCACATTGGGATGATCCTAAACTCTTTTGGGAAGCCGGCAGGGCCTTCCTCTGAGGCTGCATCATATCCTATGCCACTTCTTATAAGAAGCACACTTTAGCCGAATATAAATTAGCTAGCTCCAAACTTCATATGGCCCAACGCGCCCTATCTGCCCTAGACTCCCCTGAAAACAGATCAGAATGGCAGTCGGCAAAAAGAGCCTTCGACTCATGAGCAGAAACCCTGGAACTAACAAAAAAAGCCCACTTAGACGCTACACTTCACAAGTATGGCAACAAAGCTGGGCAACTTCTGGCGAGACTCTGCAAAGGTCCCTTCCGCCCTACACATATAACCGCCCTACAGGACACCACAGGATCCGTCAGAAACTCGCATCGGGAAATCAACAAAGTTATGCTACAATATTATATGTCGATTTATGCTCCTGACCCCATTGACAGCAAAGTTGCGTCCTCTTTCCTCGACAGAATTGCCCTACCCTCGATAACCTCCTCCCAATTAGAAGTATTAAATGCACCCATATCCCGCTCCAAAATTTCAACGACCATCCAGTGTCTAGCCCCTTCTAAAGCCCCTGGCCCTAATGGATTTACATTGGAATTTTATAAAACCTTACAAAGCATAATAGAACCTACTTTGCTCAAAGTCTACGAAGGTATTTGGTCAGGGGGCCCTTCAATCAGGCCATTATCAAATTGCTTTACAAAAAAGGTAAAGATCCCCTCGACCCGGGTTCCTACAGACCTATATCACTTTTAAATCTGGATGTAAAAATCTTGTCAAAAATAGCCGCTTCTAGACTTGCTAACATTCTCCCCTCCCTGATTCATCCTGCTCAATCCAGTTTCGTAAAAGGACGGACAGCCACTTTGAACATATGTAAAGTCATGATGGTGCTTGACAATGCCAACCGTAACCCTGGGGGTGATTTCACTATCATCACCTTAGAAGCGGAAAATTCCTTTGATAATGTCAGCTTCGAATGGTTATTGATGTCCATGTCGAGAATCAGTTTCAAAGGTCCCTTTATCCACTTAGTAAATGCCATGTACACTTCCCCTGCAGCCAGATTGGTTGCAGCCGGCCTTTTATCCGATGAATTCCGCCTTTACAAAGGCACTAGACAAGGCTGTCCTCTCTCCCCGCTGCTATTCAATCTTGCGTTAGAACCTCTCTCCAGATACCTAACCCATAAAGCCCCTTTACATGGGATCACCATAAGCAACCACGAAATGCGTAACGGTCTGCTCCTTTCGCATGGAGTCCTTCTGGTCGGTAGTATCCACCCTACAGGGAGGAGAACTTCTAGCATCAATAGACATCAAGGATGCATATCTACACGTGCCAATTTTTTCCGCTCACCAGAAGTTCCTGCGGTCCACAGTAGAACAGTGACACTTTCAGTTTGTGGGCCTGCCCTTCGGGTTGGCAACAGCACCTCGAGTATTTACAAAGGTTGTGCCTCCAATTCTGGCAAGATTGAGGGCCAGGGGCATAGCGGTAATGGCATACCTAGACAACCTGTTGTTGATAGATAAATCCATGGCAAGGTTAAATCAGAATGTTGCCAGTACAGTCGAATATCTGGAACGCCTAGGTTGGATTCTCAACCTGGAGAAATCAGCCTTATAACCTGTAAGGAGGCTGGAGTATTTGGGTCTGGTCATAGACACAGCCCAAAAAAGAGTGTTCTTACCTCGGACGAAGATCAGCGACATAAGGGAGCTGGTTTGAGTAGTCAGAGTAAGGAAGAGTCCTTCCATTCACCTTTGCATGAGGCTGCTAGGGAAGATGGTGGCTTTGTTTGAAGCCGTTCCCTATGCCCAGTTTCATTCAAGGCTGTTACAGAACAGTATTCTGTCTGCCTGGAACAAGAAGATTCAGGCCTTGGATTATCCTATATGCCTGCCTCCAAAGATGCGCCAGAGTCTCAGGTGGTGGTTGATAACCAAGAATCTGCAGAAGGGTAAATCTTTCCTACCGGTTACTTGGAAGATAGTAACAATGGATGCCAGCCTCTTGGGCTCGGGAGCAGTCCTGGAAACAACCACTATCCAGGGGGAGTGGTCAGAGTCCGAAAGAAGCTTGCCCATCAACATCTTGGAGATTCGGGCAGCACGCCTGGCCTTAAAGGCCTGGAAATTCTAATTAAGGAGTTGCCCTGTCAGGATTCAATCCGACAACGCCACAGCAGTGGCCTACATCAATCATCAGGGCGGCACCAGAAGTCGCACAGCCCAGGTAGAGGTGAACTATATTCTGGCCTTGGCAGAGGAGGATGTTCCTTGCCTATCGGCAGTCTTCATTCCGGGAGTAGAGAATTGTCAGGCAGAATTTTTGGGCCGCCAACAGTTGCTCCCAGCAGAATGGTCTCTACATACCGACTTTTTTCAGGCCATCTGCCAGAAGTAGGGCACCCCAGATATAGATCTGTTGGTGTCCAGGTTCAACAAAAAGCTGGAAAGCTTTTTGTCAAGGACAAGAGATCCACTTGCATACGAGACAGATGCGTTAGTGATTCCATGGGATCAGTTTTCACTATCTATGCATTACCCCCAGTATCTACTACCGCGGCTCCTACTCCGGATTAAGGGGGAACGGAAGCCAGTGATCTTAGTGGCCCTGGCATGGCCCAGGAGATCCTGGTATGCAGAGACCGTGAAGATGGCAGTAGGGGTTCCATGGATGCTTCTATCTCGTCCAAACCTGCTTTCGCAGGGGGCGGTATTCCATCCTGCCTTACAAACACTGAATTTGACGGTTTGGCTGTTGAAACCCACATTCTATGGAGGCCGGGGCTTTCAGGTACAGTGTTGACTACCCTGATTAATGCAAGAAAGCCGGCCCCTAGGGCCATTTATTATAGGGTTTGGAAGGCCTATGTTTCCTGGTCTGAACCAAAGGATGGCACCCATCGGAAGTATGTTATTGGTAGAATTCTAACTTTCCTACAGTTAGGAGTAGAGATGAAGCTAGCCTTGAGTACTATCAAGGGTCAGATCCCGGCCTTATCGGTATATTTCTATAAGCCACTCGCTTCTCGCTCTCTGGTCTGGGCATTTATACAAGGAGTAACATGTATAAATCCCCCGGTTAGGTCACCCTTGTGCCCTTGGGATTTGAATCTGGTATTATCGGTTTTACAGGGACAACCCTTTGAACCAATGCGCCAGGTCCCCATAACTCTTTTGACAAATAAATTGTTTTTTTTTTGGTTTCGATAACCTCCACAAGAAAAGTTTCAGAATTGTCAGCTTTCTCTTGTAAAGAGCCATATCTGGTTATGCATAGTAATAGGGTGGTGTTGCGACCCCACCCATCTATTTTGCCAAAGGTAGTATCTAATTTTCATCTGAATCAAGATGTTTCCCTTCCTTCCTTTTTTCCAAAACCGCGCTCTGCAGAGGAAAGGTTATTGCACTCCCTGGATGTAGTGAAAGCAGTGAAGGCCTATCTGAAGGCAGCAGCTCAGATTCTAAAAACTGATGCTTTGTTTGTGTTAACAGAAGGCCCCAGGATGGGGCAGGCAGCGTCAAAATCCACTATTACAGGATGAATTTGTAGACTATTATTCAGGCTTATGGTTTGAAAGGAAAGGTTTCGCCTTTCCGAGTCAAGGCCCATTCTACTAGGGCAGTAAATACCTTATGGGCAATGTATCACCAAGCCTCCATGACTCAGATTTGCGTAGCCGCAACTTGGTCATCAGTACATACATTCACCGGGTTTATCAAGTGGATGTAGGACAACAGGAGGATACCGCCTTTGGGCGCAGTGTACTGCAGGCAGCAGTATAGGTCCTCCCATCTGATGGGGGTTTGCCTAATTTGTGTCTCCCTCCCCTCAAATAGCATTGCTCTGGGACACCCCACATAGTAATTACTATGCTGCTCTGTGTCCTGTGATGTATGATAAAGAAAATATGATTTTTATAACAGCTTACCTGTAAAATCCTTTTCTTGGAGTACATCACGGGACACAGATGTCCCGCCCCTCCTAATGGGATATACACATATTGCTTTGCTACAAAAATCAGGTACTCCCTGTGTGGGAGGGATTATACAGGGGAAACTTCCTGTCTTTGATTATGCCAGTGGCCTATTACCCACATAGTAATTGCTATGGCTACTCTGTGTCCCGTGATATACTCCAAGAAAAGGATTTTACAGGTAAGCTGTTATTAAAATCATATTTTCTAGATGTCGGATTGCTGGCAGGAAAACATTACTTTTAAAAACGTGCTTTTAACAGCGTTTTTTACCCTCAGCACTCCTCTACTGCACATACTGCCCACAATCATACCCTCAGCACTCCTCTCCTGCACAAAATGCCCACAATAATAACCTCTGCACTCCTCATCTGCACATACTGCGAACAATCATACCCTCAGCACTCCTCCCCTGCACATACTTCCCACAAGCATACCCTCAGCACTCCTCTCCTACACATAGTGCGAACAATCATACCCTCAGCACTCCTCCCCTGCACATACTGCCCACAATCATACCCTCAGCACTCCTCTCCTGCACAAAATGCCCACAATAATACCCTCTGCACTCCTCATCTGCACATACTGCGAACAATCATACCCTCAGCACTCCTCCCCTGCACATACTTCCCACAAGCATACCCTCAGCACTCCTCTCCTATACATACTGCGAACAATCATACCCTCAGCACCCCTCCCCTGAACATACTTCCCAAAAGCATACCCTCAGCACTCCTCTCTTACACATACTGTGAACAATCATACCCTCAGCACTCCTCCCCTGCACATACTGCCCACAATCATACCCTCAGCACTCCTCTCCTGCACAAAATGCCCACAATAATACCCTCTGCACTCCTCATCTGCACATACTACAAACAATCATACCCTCAGCACTCCTCCCCTGCACATACTGACCACAAGCATACCCTCAGCACTCCTCTTCTGCACAAAATGCCCACAATAATACCCTCTGCACTCCTCATCTGCACATACTTCCCAAAAGCATACCCTCAGCACTCCTCTCCTACACATACTGCGAACAATCATACCCTCAGCACTCCTCCCCTGCACATACTGCCCACAATCATACCCTCAGCACTCCTCTTCTGCACAAAATGCCCACAATAATACCCTCTGCACTCCTCATCTGCACATACTGCGAACAATCATACGCTCAGCACTCCTCCCCTGCACATACTGCCCACAAGCATACCCTCAGCACTCCTCTCCTGCACATACTGCCAACAATCCTACCCTCGGCACTCTTCTCCTGTGCATACTGCCCATTGTCATACCCTCCACACTCCTCTCCTGCACATACTGCCCACAATTATTCCCTTAGCACTCCTTTCCTGCACATATTGCAAACAGACATACCCTCAGCACTCCTCTCCTGCACATACTGCCCACAATCATAACCTCAGCACTCCTCTCCTACACATACTGCTTACTTTCTTACCCTCCACGCTCCTCTCCTGCACATACTGCCCACAATCATACCTTCAGAACTCCTCTCCAGCACAAACTGCCCTTAATCATACCTTCAGCACTCCTCTCCTGCACATACTGCCAACAATCATACCCTCAGAACTCCTCTCCAGCACAAACTGCCCTCAGTCATACCTTCAGCATTCCTCTCCTGCACATACCGCCAACAATCATACACTTGGCACTCCTCTCCTGCACATACTGCTTATTTTCTTACCCTCCACACTCCTCTACTGCACATACTGCCCACAATCATACCCTCAACACTCCTCTCCTGCATATACTGTTTCCTTTCATACTCTCCACACTCTTTTCCTGCACATACTGCCCACCGTCATTCCAGCCACACTCATATACTGCACATACTGTTTACTGTCATACTCTTCACATTCCCATCCTGTGCTCTCCTATACATTTTGTCCAAGGCCATACCCTCAGTAATCATCTACTGCAGATACTGCCTACTGTCGCACTCCTCTCCTAAAAAAAAAAATACTATGTCTGTATAACAACATATACCTTATTTCCCATTTGTAACTAATTATTTTATATCTGTACTTTAGAGTTTGGTTGATTTGTTAAGGTACGAGACTCAGTCCACTTAACATAGTCAATGCTTGCAATGCAAGAAAAATGTTTTGGATACCTAGGGTCTATTGTCCAGTCATATTGAAAGTGGCTCTACAGGTAAAATGTATTTTCCTAATGCATTCCCTGTATTAAGGTAAAAAAATATTTTTTGCAACCTGCATCACAACTACTTGAGTCGTGCTATGATCCAGTGCTGTGCCTATCTGACAGTCTTCTCTCTCCTCTTTTCGCTCTCACAAGCTTGGCTGAGAGCAGTGGGATGCAGTGGCTCCTTCTGCTGTCAGTTAAATCCTGCGAGGAGGGGCAGGGTTGGGCCACGCTGTGTATGTCAATGAATGCACAAAGCCCAGCTCAGGATCAGGCCTGCACATCTACCCCATAGCAAACACTTGCTATGGGGTCATGAACAGAAGAGGAGGAGTCAAGAACACTGGCAGGGGACCCCAGAACAGGAGGTATGGGGCTGCTCTGTGCAATACTATTGTACAGAACAGGAGAATATAAAATGTTTTAATTGTTTTGTTAAAAAAAAAAAAAGGCTTTAAAGCGGAGCTCTACCCTAAAGTAGAACTTTCGCTCATCGGAACCCTCCCCCCCTCCGGTGTCACATTTGGCACCTTTCAGGGGGGAGGGGGGTGCAGATACCTGTCTAAGACAGGTATTTGCACCCACTTCTGGGAGTCCTCTCTGCGGGAAATCTGCGGGAAGTACGTCACTTCCCGCAGAATACCCATTGTGTTCTGGGAGACACTCGGCTCCCAGAACACACGGGGACCAGTCAGAACGGCGCAGCGCGACTCGTGCATGCGCCGTAGGGAACCAGGCAGTGAAGCCACAAGGCTTCACTTCCTGGTTCCCTCACCGAGGATGGCGGTGGGGGCAGCAGAGTGACGAGCGATTGCTCGTCCTCTGCTGCGGACGTCGCTGGACTCCAGGACAGGTAAGTGTCCATATATTAAAAGTCAGCAGCTGCAGTATTTGTAGCTGCTGGCTTATAATATTTTTTTTTCGGCGGAGCTCTGCTTTAAAACCACTTTAATCATTCATGCTCCTTTTTTATTTTTAATGTTTTTTTTTTATCCTATTTACTAAGCTTAGCTAACATTTATTTTTGCAAAAAAAAAAATGAAAAAGGAAGACATCCTTACATGAATCCCCCTATTGTGAAAATGTCACAATACTGTTTTGAATTTGCTAACATTGCTACTAGAGGCATGGAAACCCTTTCCTGTGTTGACCAAATGCATATGTATAAGGTACAAATAAAACACTACTATTAATACTTCTTTTGCATTTTATTTTTCATGGTAATGTCTTTATTAGTTAAGGACCCAGGACTTACCTCATACATCTTAAGTTCTTTCTGTGTCAACAGCACCAGCAGGTTTAGTTTTCACAATCAGCAGGGCTTTCAGAACTGCTACAGCATTATTATTTCTTAAGCAATGGTGGTTGTATTAGAATCTTGTCAAACTTAAAGAGAAATAAAAAATCGTTTAAAATATAAAATATATATATATATATATTGTGACAGCAGGAAGGTAAAGTCACCTGGTTGCATCCAGGGGGGTAGATATATTTCGCCCAGATTCAGGCTTTACGCCGACTTATACAACTAGGTGGAGAGTTGTATAAGGCTAGTGTGCTCATGGATGACTCATACCTCTAGGGAGAGGGCTGGGCGTCGTGCAGACAGGGAGTTGATGAGACCAGCTGAAGCTTGTCAGCTCATTTAGGCCTCTATAAGAACTCCCAGCTTCATTAGATGTTAGCTCATGCCTGGAACCAGACCTGTGTGGACTGTCTAGGGAGAGTGAACCCCTGTGCGGTGAGACAACGCCTGTGTGGCTATTTGCTTGGACATTTAAAACCAGGGACTTAGGGACTAGGACAGCACTAGGCTGATCCCAGTTGTTAGTTAGGAAACCTGTATGTTTAGTCAGAGGTCAACTTGACCAGGATTTATTTTGGTTATGTTTCTTTTGCTTTGCTGTGTTTTGTCACTGTAAATAGAAAATAAACCGCACCTTTTTGATTTTGAAAACCACAACCTCCGTTTGCTGGGCCTGTTTTGTGTGGGGAGCCCATCCCGGGGGTCACACACACCCGCTGCCGAGCTAACCCCCTCACAGTTGGTGGAGAACCAGTGGCAGTTTTTTTTAAGCCAGCATGGAGGAGATACTGAAACAGCTGGCTCTAGCAAATGCCAATCAACAGCAGACAAATGCAGGTATGCAAAGGAGCCTTGCAGCCCAGCAGCAAGCTCATCAACAAGCCCAGCAGCAATCTGAGGCCCGCTTCATAGACCTGTTACAGAAGCAAGAGCAGAGACTACAACAAATGGAAGCAGTAATGCAGCAACGTCCGCAGACCAGTGAGGAAAGCCGTCCCACTAATACCGCGTCCTTTGGGGTGAGTCATTTATTGACAAAAATGACTGGAGAGGATGATCCAGAGGTATTTTTGACCACATTTGAAAGGACTGCTGAAAGAGAAAAGTGGCCTGAGGAGCAGTGGGCTGGACTGGTGGCTCCTCTGTTAACTGGTGAATCGCAGAAGGCTTACTATGACCTAGAGCCTGACCAAGCAAAAGACTATGTGATGCTAAAAGCTGAAATATTGGCAAGGCTGGGTGTCACCCAGGCTGTCCGGGCTCAGCGTGTGCATAACTGGACTTTCCAGCTTGGAAAACCCCCCAGGTCTCAAATGTATGATCTCATTCACCTGAGCAGAAAGTGGCTACAGCCAGAGACTTTGTCCGCACCAAAGATTGTGGAACGTGTTGTAATGGATCGGTTTTTGAGAGCTCTTCCTACTGCCATCCAAAAGTGGGTAAGCCATGGAGACCCAGAGATGGCCAGTGGTCTTGTGGATCGTGTGGAGAAATACTTGGCTACAGAGAACCTGACGGCCTCTTCCAGAGACACTCGGACTTTCCACCCTAAGACCAGACCATCCCCAGGGGCGGATAAGAGGATTCCAAGGGGTGAGGGTGGAGAGAGTGAGAGGGTGGGAGCTCTACCCCAAGTTTGGCGAGAACAGCCTGGGAAATCAGCGGCTCAAGAGGCGGCAAGAAGGATCGTTTGCTACCGCTGCCGGCAAGTGGGACATATTGCAGCCAATTGCCCGGTTGTGGAGGAACCCATGCAGTGTGACTTTCTGACGGGCAGACGTCAGTCGCTGTGTGCGACAGTCGCATGCACTGCCATTCGAGGAACTGAGAAACATTTATGCAAAATGTGTGTTAATGGTAGAAATGTTGTGGTATTGCTGGATTCAGGTAGCCTTGTGACCCTGATAAAGGCTGAGTTAGTTAAAACAGAGGTCTCTGGGAATAGCAAGGTAGCTGTTATTTGTGTGCATGGGGACACCCGAGAGTATCCAGTGACTACAGTGTGTTTCGAGACCCCCAAAGGTACCCTCTCTCATCCAGTGGGCTTAGTATCTCAGTTACCGCATGACGCCATTGTGGGAAGGGATTTTCCGAAGTTCTGGGAACTGTGGGATGATCCTGAGCCCCTCACTGGTGCCCCTATGTACCAGGAATGTGATAGCCAGAACTCCCCTGAGAGTGGTGAGGACTCTCCGGAATTTCCCTTATCAGTATTGGCAGGGGAGACTCAAGAAACTGGAGAGGAGCCCACCTCCTCAGACGAAAACCTACCGTCTGTGGAGTTTTCTGATCTTGAGGTTCACAGGGAAAACTTTGTGCCACAGAACAGTTGAAAGACCCCGCCCTAATAAAGGCACGGGAAAACGTAGTGAAAATAGATGGCGAGTTAGTGAACCCAGATAATACCTGCACTTACCCATACTTCAGCGTAGAGAAGGACCTACTGTATCGGGTGGCAAAAAGGGCAGAAGAAACCGTTGAGCAGCTTGTGGTGCCCAAACCTTACAGGAAGTTGGTGTTGGAGTTGGCCCATGGGCACATTCTTGGAGGTCATCTGGGGACAGAGAAAACCCGAGAGAGGGTATTACAGAGATTCTATTGGCCGGGGGTGATGAAGGACGTAGAAAATTATTGTTCCTCCTGCCCTGTGTGTCAGAGGTTGGCCCCGATGCCACATTTCCGTAGCCCGCTGGTCCCTCTACCCATCATTGAGGTCCCGTTTGAGAGGATCGCCATGGATTTGGTAGG
The DNA here is from genome assembly GCA_029206835.1 of Rana muscosa. Taxonomy (NCBI): domain Eukaryota; kingdom Metazoa; phylum Chordata; class Amphibia; order Anura; family Ranidae; genus Rana; species Rana muscosa. The sequence continues at coordinate 357,909,186 of CM055118.1, read as the reverse complement.
TCCTATAATCAAGTCCGCTAGGGGGCACCAGTACATATTAGTTATAATGGACTATGCCACCCGTTATCCAGAAGCGATCCCTCTCCGAAATACCTCGGCCAAAACCATAGCCAAAGAGCTATCTCTTGTTTTTAGCCGGGTGGGTATTTGTAAAGAACTGCTTACGGACCAAGGTACACCCTTTATGTCCCGGGTTATGAAAGAGCTGTGTAAATTGTTCAAAGTGACGCAATTGCGTACGTCTGTGTATCACCCCCAAACCGATGGGCTGGTTGAAAGATTCAACAAAACCCTAAAACAAATGTTGAAGAAAGTGGTGGATAGAGATGGAAAGGATTGGGACTGTTTACTTCCTTATTTGATGTTTGCTATTAGGGAGGTGCCCCAATCCTCTACGGGATTCTCCCCCTTTGAGTTACTGTATGGGAGACACCCAAGAGGGCTGTTGGATATTGCCAAGGAAACTTGGGAAAGTGAGAGTTCTCCCCACAGGAGTGTGATTGAGCATGTCGCCCTGATGCAAGATCGAATTGCACAGGTAATGCCCATCGTGAAGGAACATTTGGCCCAAGCGCAGTTGGCACAGCAGAGAGTGTACAACCGTGGAGCCAAGACCCGTACCTTTTCCCCGGGGGATAGGATATTGGTACTTGTCCCTACGGTTGAAAGTAAATTCCTTGCCAAATGGCAAGGCCCCTACGAGATAATGGAAAAAGTGAGCGAAGTGAATTACAAGGTCAGACAACCAGGAAGGCGAAAGCCCGAACAGATCTATCACGTTAATCTGTTGAAAGCCTGGAGGGATAGAGAGTCCCTAGTCGCAGACACTTGGTCACCAGCTCAAACTGGTTGCGTGATTCCTGAGGTTGGAATAGCAGCCACCTTGTCACAACCCCAACAACAGGAGGTTAAGGAGTTTGTGCTTCGCAACAAGGAGGTATTCTCTGAGCTGCCGGGACAAACATCTGGGGTAGAGCATGACATCATTACCCCGCCCGGTGAAAGGGTGAAGTTAAAACCCTATCGGATCCCAGAGGCTCGACGGGAGGCAATACGGGAGGAAGTACAGAAAATGCTGAACTTAGGGGTGATAGAGGAGTCCCAAAGTGATTGGTCTAGTCCCATCGTGTTGGTGCCTAAACCGGATGGGAGCTGGCGATTTTGTAACGATTTTCGTCAGTTGAACAAAGTTACAAAATTTGACACCTACCCCATGCCACGTATAGATGAGTTGATCGACCGGCTGGGAACAGCCCGATACATGACGACTCTTGACCTCACAAAAGGGTATTGGCAAATCCCCCTGGCCAAGTCGGCCAAAGAGAAAACCGCATTTGTAACCCCAGACGGGGCGTTCCAATATAAAAGAATGCCGTTCGGGTTACAGAATGCGCCGGCCACATTCCAGCGGAAAATGGACCAGATGCTGAGGCCCCATCGGAAGTATGCTGCGGCTTACCTGGATGACGTAATTGTCCATAGCACAGATTGGGCCTCACATCTGCCAAAAGTGCAAGCATTCCTGGACTCTGTTCGGGAAGCGGGGTTTACGGCTAACCCCAAGAAGTGTACCATTGGGCAGGAGGAGGCCAAATATCTTGGGTACACCATTGGGAGGGGAGTAATAAAACCCCAACTCAACAAAGTCGAGGCCATCCAGAGTTGGCCACGTCCCAACAGCAAGAAGCAGGTACGAGCCTTTCTGGGAATCGCTGGGTATTATCGGCGATTCATTCCCCACTTTGCTTCTAAGGCTGTGCCCCTAACCAACCTGACGAAGGGGAAAGGGTCGGTCATGATTAAATGGACCCCCGAGGCTGAGGCAGCATTCCAATTCTTGAAACAAGCCTTATGTAGCCAGCCAGTGTTGTACTCACCCGACTTCTCTAAAGACTTTGTCGTACAAAGTGATGCGTCAGATGTGGGGTTAGGAGCAGTATTGTCCCAGGTCTGGAACGGGGAAGAGCACCCAGTCATTTACCTCAGCAGGAAGTTGAAGTCCCATGAGGTAAATTACGCCACCGTTGAAAAGGAGTGTTTAGCGGTGAAGTGGGCTCTAGATTCCCTTCGGTACTACCTGCTAGGTAGGCACTTTGACATGGTTACGGATCACGCTCCGTTAAAGTGGATGGCTCAAAACAAGGAAACAAATAGAAGAGTGAATAGGTGGTTCCTGGCCCTCCAGGAATTCAACTTCACAGTAAAGCATCGCCCTGGCGTTCAAATGGGGAATGTGGATGCTTTGTCTCGAGTACATGAATGCCTGATTGCTGGTGTTCCAACCCCGAGGTTAAAACAAGAGGGGGGGGTATGTGACAGCAGGAAGGTAAAGTCACCTGGTTGCATCCAGGGGGGTAGATATATTTCGCCCAGATTCAGGCTTTACGCCGACTTATACAACTAGGTGGAGAGTTGTATAAGGCTAGTGGGCTCATGGATGACTCATACCTCTAGGGAGAGGGCTGGGCGTCGTGCAGACAGGGAGTTGATGAGACCAGCTGAAGCTTGTCAGCTCATTTAGGCCTCTATAAGAACTCCCAGCATCATTAGATGTTAGCTCATGCCTGGAACCAGACCTGTGTGGACTGTCTAGGGAGAGTGAACCCCTGTGCGGTGAGACAACGCCTGTGTGGCTATTTGCTTGGACATTTAAAACCAGGGACTTAGGGACTAGGACAGCACTAGGCTGATCCCAGTTGTTAGTTAGGAAACCTGTATGTTTAGTCAGAGGTCAACTTGACCAGGATTTATTTTGGTTATGTTTCTTTTGCTTTGCTGTGTTTTGTCACTGTAAATAGAAAATAAACCGCACCTTTTTGATTTTGAAAACCACAACCTCCGTTTGCTGGGCCTGTTTTGTGTGGGGAGCCCATCCCGGGGGTCACACACACCCGCTGCCGAGCTAACCCCCTCACAATATATATATATATATATATATATATATATATATATATATATATATATATATATTATTTCTTTATAAAACTGAGTAGAGGGTTTGCTTTGTTTTGTTAGTTTTTGTTATAAAAAAATGAATTACCGTATATACTTGAGTATAAGCCGAGTTTTTCAGCACTTTTTTTGTGCTGAAAATGCCCCCCCCTCGGCTTAGACTCGAGTCACCTTTTTGCGCCTGATCTCCCAGACTTTGGGGACCCTGTACCGGCTTGGCACACATGTAGCCCCACTCTTTCTCTACAAGTGTGCAAAGTTTTTTGTCCGGAGGACCTACGGCCGGGGAGTACCGATTTTTCAAAGCCGGGCACCCCTTCCATAGACTCCCATGTTAAACGGTAATTTCTCTGGTAAATCTGAGGACCCGGTACCGGCCGGTCGTAGTTCCCCTGGACCCGAAACGGCACACATGTAGCCCCCTTTCTCCTCTATAAATGTGCAAAATTGTTTGTCTGGGGGACCTAAGGCCAGGGAAGCACCGATTTTTCAGAACCGGGCATAGACTCCCATATTAAACATCGGTCTAGTCATAGACACAATGAAGCATGGGCACAGTGAGGCATGGGCACAGTGAGGCATGGGCACAGTGAGGCATGGACACAGTGAGGCATGCAGATGGACACCCTAGGCTTATACTCGAGCCAATAAATTTTCCCAGTTTTTTGGGTGAAATTAGGTGCCTCGGCTTATATTCGGGTCGGCTTATACTCGAGTATATACAGTACCTTTTGTAAGACAATGCCCCAAGATGAAAGCAATGTTTGCCACAAAAAATAAAACAACAGTCCGATATCATATTATGGTATAAAAAAAAAATTGTCAGGTTTATTAGGCCTTCAGCTAAATGTGAAAATAACTCTGGGTTTTAACTGATTACAGTAAATAAAAAATGAAAACAAAAATGTGGGGAAAACATTTTAGGTTGTAACGGTATAATGGTGATAGCTTTGTAAGTTACAAGATAGCTTTCTGAATGAAAATAAAGCTGCACAATAAGATCTGTAGATATATTCTTATTGTAATAACATTTCCTTAATTCTACTTCACTCAACTGAAGTGATTTTTTAGCATTGCATCAATAAGAAATACCGTAGATAATGAGAAGTACTTTGAGAGTCACTTAGATTTTTCTTTCAGGCTTTTCTGGTATAGTATCAGTCTCTTAAATATTATGAGCTTAAGTCCATGTGGTGCTATTATACACAGTTTCTCTTATTTATTAGAACAGTTCCTGTGTGAATACTCAGTGGAATGTTTAATGAAAATCTCCAATGAAACCACTGACAAACATAAAAAAACATAAAAATAGAAAACAGTTAATTACATTTCCTGGATTTGTTAGAAATTGTTTAAACTATAATGTCTTTTTTTGGTTTATAAGTTCTCAAACTACATTTCCTTTTATATTTATTTCTTTGATTTGTTTTATGTTTATTACTTACATAAGATCTATGTTTTACAAATAAACATTTACTTGAGTTTTAATTTGTCTCTGAATGCACAACACATTGAACCTTGAAGCAGATGGGGCACAGCAGCAGAAGACCATACTGGATGCTACTTATGTCTGTTAAATACAGGAAACGAATGCCTTGTACACACAAATGGATTTTCCGATGGAAAAAGTCTGGCGGGCTCTTTTCATCGGATATTCCGTCCGTGTGTATGCCCCCATCTGACTTTTTCCTTCTGAAATTCCAACTTGTCCGTTTGTCTGTATGCAATTCAGACGGACTAAAAACCATGCATGCTCAGAATCAAGCAGAAGAGCCAAACTACCTATTGAACTTCATTAATCTCAGCTCGTCGTACGTGTTGTACGTCAGCGCGTTTTTGACGGTCGGACTTTTGTGTGACCGTGTGTATGCAAGACAGCTTGAGTGGAATTCCGTCAGATAATCAATCGGACTTTATTCCGACTGACAGTCCGGTCGTGTGTACAAGGCATGAGGCTACAATTCGCACAGACTCACCAAAATTGGACAATAGAGGACCTGGAAAAACATTGCCTGGTCTGATGAGTCTTGATTTCAGCTGCGACATTCATATGGTAGGGTCAAAATTTGGCATAAAAAACATGAAAGCATGGATCCATCCTGCATTATATCAACGGTTCAGGCTGGTGGTGGTGGTGGTTGTGGTGTAATAGACCATTTGGCAGTAAATGAGAAGGCTTTCTGAACAAAGGTTGTACATTTTATTCAGCAGATGGTCATTACAAGACTGGAGTGTTTTCCAGTAAAAATGTATTGTATTTTATTTACATTCTTAAAGTACAATTTCAGTTGGGAAAAGTATCTAAAAATAGGTCCCCCAGCACCTCATGAAAATAAAAATGCAGCTCCAGTTGCCGTACTACCCTATCTCTGATGTAGTTTGACTGCAGACTCACTGGGGGATTTACTAAAATGGTACACACAGAATGTGGTGCATAGAAACCAATCAGCTTCCAAGTTTTATTGTCAAAGCTTAATTAACTACTTCCCACCCGGCCACTGTACATACAAGGCCAGGTGGGCGCTCTCTCCTTCTGAGTGGACGTTCAGGAATGTCCCTCAGAAGGAGGGGGATCACACACGCGTTCCCACGCAGCGGCGCGATCCCGATGCACTCGTGTCACCTGGACACAGCGCATCTCGATTCGGCAGGAGGGCTCTGTGATTGGCCCTCCTGATCACATGACGGCCGTGTCCAATCACAGCCGTCATGTGATGTAAATAGAGAGCCGGTTGCTAGGCAATCAGCTCTCCTCTCCTCACACAGAAGTCGTCGGTGAGGAGAGGAGAGCGGATCGCTGCAGCTGGCTGGTGATCAGTGAGTATGAGATGTTTTTTTTTCAGCTTTTTACTCACTGATCACCAGCCTAGTGTCCCCACACAGTGTAAAATACAGAAAGTAAACAAACGTGTCCCCACACACACATGTCCCCCGTTTTGCGTTAAAAAAGTACTTGCCCTTTCCAAATACGCAGCAGCTGAAAAAATCCTGGATGTGACGGTGTCCCATAGAAAACCATGTAAATGAACTGTAGTGTGTTTTTGCAAAAAGCACCAAAAAACACAGAGGTGTGACCCAGGCCTGAGATGTTTGGTAACATAATGGGGTTAAAAAAACTAAAATTAGTACAAAAAGAGAAAATAATCGCTATTGTAAGGGGTTCAATTTTTAGTGTGGGACAGTGAAAGTAATATTTGCAGTATCAATTTGCTCTTTTTGTACTATAAAGGCCTAATTTTTGTTGTTTTTAACCCCATTATGTTACTGGCCGATTAATCGATTATGAAAATGGTAATCGATTAATTTCATAATCGATTAGTTGTCGATTAATCGATTCGTTGTTTCGGCCCTAGATCATTTGCACACATATGTCCGTGATCACCTGCGCAGATCTGTACATGATCATTTGCGTACATATGTCCATGATCACACAAACCAATTATTATACACTTAACAGATTTTTTTTACCAAAAACATGTAGTAGAATACATTTTGGCTTAAATTTATGACAAAATTCAATTTTATTGGATTTTTTTTTTAAAATAGAAAGACGAAAATATATATTTTTTTCTGATTTCCGCTCTTTTTTCGCTTATATCGCAAAAAATAAAAAACAAAGTCGTGAATAAATACCACCAAAAGAAAATTCTATTTGTGTGAACAAAATGATAAAAATTTCATTTGGGTACAGTGTAGCATGACCGCACAATTGTCATTGAAAATGCGAGAGCGCTGAAAGCTGAAAATTGGTCTGGGAAGGAAGGGGGCTAAAGTGCCCAGTATTGATGTGGTTAAGCAAGCTGAAGTTAGAAGCTGATTGGTTACTACGCATACCTGTTTCAGATTTTGTGTGCACTGGTTTTAGTAAATTTCCCCCCACGGAATGATGCAGCACTGCAACTCGGCAAGGTAAAATTATGTAAATCAAGCCACTTTGGCAGCTGAAGGACATCATGACAACTTCAGGCAGTTGTTTGTGGATAATGAAGCTTTATAAAAGAAGGTTTTACCTTATATTCAACAGATGATCGCTACAAGACTGGAATGTTTCTGGTACAATGCATTTTATTTTGATCATTTTTTTGAAGCCCAATTTGGGCACGGGGAAATTATTTTAACATGGATCCCCCAGCAGCTCATAAAATAAAAAAATGCAATTCCAACTGCTGTACTCACCTGCTCTCCAGCACAGTTCCCCTTTAGGCTGGGTTCACACCATTGCGAATTGGATGCGGGTTCCCCCGCATCCAATTCACAATAGCAGGAGATTTTGACCGTCTCTCTAGGGAGCCGGTTCACATATTTCCCCTGTGGCTCCGGTGCCAATTTGCACAGGAGCCCTCTCCGTCTTTTGGTCTGTTTCAGGTCCGAATTCAGCCCAAAATTTGGGATGAAATTGTAACTGAAATGGTGAACGGGGATGCACTGGCCCCTGCTGTGAGCCGCATTGGTATTAAGTGTGAACCCAGCCTCAAGGTTCAATGATGCCCATTGTAATTCAACAATCTCCCTTTCAGCCCAGGGTATCAAAGCACACCGGAAATGCTGTAGAGACCATGTCATTATGTGGCACCACTCTCTTCAGAATTTAGGATCCACCGGAGGAATAGCAGGATGAAGAGAACTGACTTAAGACACCTGAAAAAAGGCATGCATACAATTTATTTTTATGTTTCAATATTTTTTTATTCAATTCAAGTTTAAGGGGTACAAGCAAGGTAGTGGAGGTTCAGGGGTTACATTGGATAAACGTAAAAATGCAAGGTTATATGCAAGAAAACAAGGAACAATAACATTCAAACAAGAGCAGTATCCCTTATAATACTGGCTATGAATGTAAAGGGAGACATTAATGAGGCGAGAACATGAACCTTGTATAAATGCCGGGATGTAGGAACTGGAGGATGGTAGGGGGAAGATTAAAAAAAAACTAGGGAGGGAGGAGGGTGAAGTGTCTACACTGTGCATGGGTAAACATAAATCAATTTATATTAGATTTGTACCATGCCGCCCATGGGCATTTCTATCCACCGCTAGCGTGGTCTCAAATATGTAGTGGTCTTGGACCTGTTTTATTACATTGAAGGCTTGTGGTGGTGAGGTGTTTTTCCAGAATTTGGTTAAATTCTGTCTGGCTGCAAGTAGGATGTGTGTTACTACTTTGTGAAACTTGTGTGGGACGTGTTCGATGTTTAGGTTCAGAAGTGCTAGGTCGGGTGAAGGAGGTAAGGTGATATTAGTAATCTGTGCAATCAAAGAAAAGACTTCTGCCCAGTATGAGGTTAGTAATAGACAGTTCCAAAGCACATGGAGAAGTGATCCTGTGCCTCCGCATTTACGCCAACATCAAAGAAATAGGAGGTTGTAGAAAACAGGTCTGGTGTGATGTAGCCAACATCCCTAACTGATACAATACAAAAGTTTCCCCTCACAGGGCGGGATTTTATAGGCATGAATTTACATAACCACTAGGGTAGAGTATAAAAATAATTTATTACAAAAGTAGAAAGTATGATTCTGAAGTAAAATTCTGAATTATATGTCGGATTATCCCTGAAGAAGGAGTTATCTCCGTAACGCGTAGGATCTGACCTATATATGTACAATTCCAATTTTCATATGATTATGCACTAGCATTGCAGTCTAGGGTACAATCCTTTCCCCTGGGCATGCGATGCATTGGGCATAATTCAACATCTATTCTGGTTATTCATTGATTTTTTTTCTGCATATATCAAGTCTTTTTTATTGGCACACAATTTTATGTAATCATACTTTCTACTTTTGTAATAAATTATTTTTATACTCTACCCTAGTGGTTATGTAAATTCATGCCTATAAAGTCCCGCCCTGTGAGGGGAAACTTTTGTATTGCATTTACGCCAGCATGCCGGGGAGGCGTTATGGTCGTAGGTGGCAATTTTGAGGGGCGTTAGATATCTGCATTGTGTTATGCGTTGGGTGAGCTCCCATAGAGAGGTACAGGTAGTGGCTTTGTATATAGAGCATAGTGCTCTTCCCCAGTTATGGGCGGTGTAATAGTAGGATTTTTAAAAACAGCTTACCTGTAAAATCCTTTTCTTGGAGTACATCACGGGACACAGAGCAGCATAGTCATTACTATGTGGGTTATATAGAATTACCTTCAGGTGCTGGCACTGGCAACTTCCAAAACAGGAAGTACCCTCCCCTATATAAGCCCCTCCCATCCGGGAGTACCTCAGTTTTGTAGCAAAGCAATACGTGTCCCCAAAAGAGGGGTGGGAGCTCTGTGTCCCGTGATGTACTCCAAGAAAAGGATTTTACAGGTAAGCTGTTTTTAAAAATCCTACTTTCTTGTTCATACATCATGGGACACAGAGCAGCATAGTCATTACTATGTGGGACGTCCCAAAGCAATGCCACATGAGGGGGGGGATACACCATACATAAGCTGGGCGCCATCAGGCATGAGGATCTTTTGCGGCCTGCAACACACTGCGCCCAAAGGCGACATCCTCCTGACTTCTAACGTCCACCTGGTAGAACCTAGTAAACGTGTGTACTGAAGACCATGTTGCGGCCTTACAAATTTGCGCCAGGGAGGCCTGGTGATGCACTGCCCATGAAGTTCCAACTGCTCTCGTGGAGTGCGCCCTAACTTTGAACGGAGGCGGTCTACTTTTCAAGCCATAGGCTTGTATTATGACCTGTCGAATCCACTTGGCTAAAGTAGATTTTGATGCTGCCTGACCCTTTCTGGGGCCTTCCGGCAGAACAAACAAAGAATCCGTTCTACGAATCTGAGCAGTGGCTTTTAGATAAGCTTTAACTGCTCTTACTACATCCAAAGAATGCAATAACTTTTCCTCTACCGAGCTTGGTTTGGGGAAAAAAGAAGGAAGAACCACATCCTGGTTCAAGTGAAACCTCGATACCACCTTAGGAAGAAAGGCTGGGTGAGGACGTAATACTACTCTGTCCTTATGGATAACCAGATATGGCTCTTTACAGGACATGGCGGCTAATTCCGACACTCTTCTAGCCGAGCATATGGCTACTAAAAATATCAATTTCCTGGTGAGTAGAACCAAGGAAATGTGCCGCAAAGGTTCAAATGGCTGCTTCTGCAGAACCGACAGAACCAAATTTAGATCCCATGGGCATATGGGAGCCTTAATCGGTGGAATAATACGAGTCACACCTTGCATAAAGGATTTGACAAGTGAATGCATAGCCAGGGGCCTTTGAAATAGTATTGACAAGGCCGAAACCTGGCCCTTGATAGTACTTAAGGCAAACTTCCTGTCTACAGCCCACTGCAGGAAGTCCAGAATTCTGCCTATAACGTACTTACGTGGATGCCATTTTCTGGCCTCGCACCAAGTGATGTACGCCTTCCAAACTCTATAGTAGATCTGCCTGGATACAGGCTTCCTGGCATTGATTATAGTTGATACCACAGAGTTAGAGAGACCTCTCTTCTTTAGGATGTGGGATTCAATAGCCAGGCCGTTAAACTTAGAGTTAGTAAGGAAGGGTGGTATATCGGTCCTTGCGAAAGCAGGTCCGGACGACGTGGAAGGGTCCAAGGACTCCCCACAGACATTTTGATGATCTCCGCGTACCAGGCCCTTCGGGGCCACGCTGGAGCCACCAGGATCACCGGCTTCTTCTCCAACCTGACTCTGCGAAGGAGTCGAGGCAACAATTGTAGCGGAGGGAATGCATATATCAGTCTGAACTGATCCCAAGGGAACACCAGAGCATCCGAGCCGCAAGCGAGGGGATCCCTTGTCCGGGAGACAAATCTGTCCACCTTTGCGTTGAATCTGGATGCTAGCAGATCTACATCCGGTGTTCCCCACCGCTGACATATTGCTCGGAAGACCTCGGGATGAAGGGACCATTCCCCTGGGCATAACTGTTGGCGACTCAGAAAGTCCGCCTTCCAATTCTCCACCCCTGGAATGAAGACAGCTGATATACATGGGACATGCTTTTCTGCCCATTCCAGGATGTGACTTACTTCCCTCTGGGCTGCACGACTCCTGGTGCCTCCCTGATGATTGATATATGCCACTGCTGTGGCATTGTCTGATTGAATTCTGACAGGGGACCCTTGGAGTCTGGATGTCCAGGCTACTAGGGCGTACCGGGCTGCTCGTATCTCTAAGAGATTGATGGGCAGGGTTTTTACTACATTTGACCATCTGCCCTGGAGAGACCATTGCTCCAGTACTGCCCCCCAGCCTATAAGGCTGGCATCTGTAGTGACGACCTTCCAAGATATCGGGCTGAAGGGTTTTCCCTTCTGGAGATTCTGGGGGATCAACCACCAGCAGAGACTCTTCCGAACGGAAGGGGACAAAGCCATCGGGAAGTCTAGAGCCTAAACTTTTCCGTTCCAAGCTGACAATATGGCCCTTTGTAAATTCCTTGAGTGGAATTGGGCGTATGGCACAGCTTCGAATGATGCTACCATCTTTCCTAGCAGCCTCATGCACAGGCGTATGGACGGCTGTCTTTTTGCACAAAGCAGACGGACCAAGCCCCTCAAAGAGGATACCTTGTCTAGAGGTAAGAAAATCTTCCTCTGGTCTGAATCCAGCCAGAGCCCTAGATATACCAGGTTTTTCACTGGCTGTAGGGCTGACTTGTCCAGGTTGATGACCCAACCGTGAGATTCTAGATACTTGATTGTATCGACAATTACCACTTCTAGCTTGGCAACTGAGTGGTCCATCAACAACAGGTCGTCTAGGTATGCCATTATCGTTACACCCCGTGTTCTTAGATCGGCCAACAGTGGGGCCAGAATTTTTGTGAACACTCGTGGTGCTGTGGCCAGCCCGAATGGTAAGGCTCTGAACTGAAAATGGTGCCCTTCTACTGCAAAGTGTAGGAATTTTTGATGACCTGGAAAGATGGGAACATGCAAGTAAGCATCTTTGATGTCGATCGAGGCTAACCATTCCTCCCCTTGTAGGGCAGCGGTGACCGATCGGATCGACTCCATCCGGAAAGACCGGACGTTTAGAAATTTGTTTAGACTCTTTAGGTCCAATATGGGTCTTATGTCCCCGTTTGGCTTCGGGACTGTGAAAAGGTTTGAGTAGAAACCCAACCCCCACTCTTCCATAGGAACCTCCATAATTACTCCTTGGAGCAATAGTTGTTCTAACGCCAATAGGAGAGACCCTCTTTTCAGAGGGTCTCTTGGCATGCCTGACCACATAAAATGGGACGGAGGAGACTCTTTTAACTCCAACTTGTATCCCAGAGTTACTGCGGAGAGCACCCATCTGTCTTTGATCGTCTCCCGCCAGGTCTCTGCGAACAACTGAAGTCTTCCCCCCACCCGTTTGAGTGGGGGCAGCCCTTCATAGGCTTGACTTGGAGGCTGGTTTAGTACCTCTTCGGATCCAGGGCTTTTTATTACCCTGTGGCTGTCCCTGATTTTTACCTCCTGAGTTTGACCGAGGAGGCCGTCGGAACTGCTTAGTAGCAGACGTCGCAGGGATAGGAGAGGTAGTCCTCTTAAAAGATGGACCCCTAGACCTCTTTTTACTCGGTAAGAGAGTACTTTTACCACTGGAAATCTTCTGGATATACTTATCCAGGTCTTCGCCAAAAAGGCGTTCCCCATGAAATGGGAAGCTAACTAAGAGCTTCTTACAGGGAGCTTCAGCAGACCAGTTTTTGAGCCACAGAAGCCTACGCATATGTACAAAGACAGCGTGAGGCGGGAGGCCTGATGGATAGAATCCTTGATGGCGTCAACCGCAAAGCATAATGCTCTAGGCAGATCAGCCAGAGCCTGGGCCTGCTGGTCTGGCAAATCCCTCAGGACCATTTTTATTTGATCCTTTAAAGCTTGGCAGACCCCAATAGCTGCCACTGCTGGCTGTGTAACAGCCCCTGCCGTGGAAAAAGCAGATTTTAATAAAGATTCCAATTTTTTATCCACTGGATCTTTGAACATTTGAACATTATCTACTGGACATGTCAGTGATTTGTTCACAGAAGAGATGGCTGCATCCACCGTAGGAACATTCCATCTCTGGGTGAACTTTTCCTCCATGGGATAGATCACCGGAAACCTTTTAGGCGGAACAAATAGTTTATCAGGATGTTCCCAGTCCTGGTATATAAGTCCTTCCAATAATGGATGTATTGGAAAGGAGCAATTAACCTGGGGAGCTTTTAGCGACCCCAATGAGGAGACAGCAGTAGTTGATGGTTCAACAAGGGGCATTTTAAATGCAGATAGAACCATGTCAGTTAGGGTCTGGACCCACAATCTTTCAGTCTGTGATGCTGAAAATGGTTCATCTACTGTCGATTCCTCAAAAACAGAGCTAACCTCCTCCTGATCCCCTTCAGGTAGGTCGGTCCCTTCCTGGGACTGTTGCTCTGCCAACAGGCACTCTAATGGAGGTGATGGAGATCTGGCGCGCTTTCTTTCCTGTAGAGAAGAAGCGATCAATGCAGCCAATCTCTGCTCCAATCCCTCCAGAGTTGAGGAAAAAACCTCCTCTGTTATATATGCAGGAGCAGGTGGACTGAGGACAGCCGCAGTACCTGGCACTCCCGGGGGTTCCTTATGGGTATTAACCTCTGATTTCTCAGGGGAGGAGGGTGCAGATGACTGCTCCAGATCCTCAGAGCCCGATGGAGACCCCCTACACTTCCTGAGAGGTATATCTCGGAGTTTTTTAGGCGGCATATTCCTTAGTTCAAAGCTGAGGTATTCCAGCCGCAATACACCCCTTACTGAAATAGTCTAATGCAATTTGCTGCTATGTACATCAGTGGGTGTCTACTAATGCGTCTTTCTGGGGATGCCTGTATCAACCGCCCGCTGTAAGCCCCTATACCATGCTACCAGCTCCTTTTCATGCTCTGTGTCCATAGCAAGCAGCGTGGACTGAGTCCTTTTATCTTGCTGGGACGCCCGCACATGCGCAGAAGCTCTGGGCGCACAGAGCGCGTCATCCGCCAGGCTCCGCCCCCTTTTTTGAAGCTAAACCTTATAAAAGGAAAGCATGTGTGCGCGCGTGCGTGTGCACGTGTGCGCTCTTGGCGCCATGTAGGGAGAGGAGCCAGGGTCCCAGGACTCGGGGATGGAAGGAAACTACTTGGCAGCATGACAGAGGAATGCAGCTTCCCTGATAGAGAGCTCACTCATCTGCCTGGACTTTCACCATGGAAGGAATAGTCCCAAGAAAAAAAGACGTTCCACAGCGGCCTCTAGTGGACAAACACAGGTACCGCACTTTTGTCTTTTTTTTTTTTTTTTAAAACCTCCTTTATGAAAAACATTTCCAGGTTTACAGTTTTTTTAAAACTTCCCTTATGAAAAAACATTTCTAGGATTTCTTAGGCATATACAGCTATTAGCGGGAATACCCTTTAGGTAACAGGCAGAAAGACATATTAGGCTTGGGGGTCCCCTCAATAGAACCAAGTTCCTGAGGGGCCCCCACTTACCTTTTCCCCGCCGCAGGACTTTGTTTGGTCCACAGAAGCCCAAACTTCACCTCTCACGGCAGGCATTGTACTAGACTTTCAGGGACCGGGTTCCCAAGGATTCCACTCCCCTGGACCTGTATAGCACCCTGCACAGATAGCCTCTTGGTTTTGGGTATGACCAGAGCTCTGGATCCCAGGGTCCAGCCCTCCTAAGAGAGGCATTACAGGCAAAACCCTGCTCTTCTCTGCAAGGCCCGGGTACCGACCGTTTAGCTATGAAGCTTTTTTGGTCGGATCCGGAATAGCTTGCTAAGGCCCAGAGAACCTGTACACAAGCCCAGATGAATACATGTTAACCTTGGCCAACACCTTAGACACTGGCAAAAAACTGAGGTACTCCCGGATGGGAGGGGCTTATATAGGGGAGGGTACTTCCTGTTTTGGAAGTTGCCAGTGCCAGCACCTGAAGGTAATTCTATATAACCCACATAGTAATGACTATGCTGCTCTGTGTCCCGTGATGTATGAACAAGAAATTGTTGAAGATCACGTTCCTACAGGTGGAGTATCCTAAAGGGGTTGTAAAGGTTTGTTTTTTATTTTCTAAATAGCTTCCTTTAAGCTAGTGCATTGTTGGTTCACTTACCTTTTCCTTCTATTTCCCTTCTAAATGTTTTTTTTCTTTGTCTGAATTTCTCACTTCCTGTTCCTCCTCAGTAAGCTTGCCCCCATCATCTGAGCCGTTCTGGCTGGGGGTTAGTCAGCTTGCTCGCCCCCTCCCTTGGGACTACATCCCTGCGGGGAGCCTCCCGTGCCTGTAAACGTACAGAGCGTCTCCCTGCAGGGATGTAGTCCCAAGGGAGGGGGCGAGCAAGGTGACTAACCCCCAGCCAGAACGGCTTGGATGATGGGGGCAAGCTTACTGAGGAGGAACAGGAAGTGAAATATTCAGACAAAGAAAAAAAACATTTAGAAGAGAAATAGAAGGAAAAGGTCAGTGAACCAACAATGCACTAGCTTAAAGAGGAAGAGAAAGACCTGCAAGAGAAAGGCATAATGGGCTAGTATGCACTTACCTCAGATAGAAGCCTCCAAAGTGCTCATCGTCCCCTCCGCCGCCGCCACCATGTCAGCTCTGACCGTCTTCCTGTTTTTGCCGCTCCGGCGCTGTGATTGGCCAGAGCGGCGATGACGTCACACGCATGCGCGCGGGGCCGTCATTCTCCATTGAGAAAATCAGGCTATCTACACTGAAAAACCGTTTTAAAAGCAAACTGTTTTAAAAGCAAATATCTCCTTAACCGTGTAGGCTTAGGAGATATTTCTTGCACCTACAGGTAAGCCTTAATCTAGGCTTACCTGTAGGTGTTTTTTACAAAGTGGGTTTACAACCACTTTAAAGGAAGCTATTTAGAAAATAAAAAACAAACCTTTACAACCCCTTTAAAGTGTTGGAAGAGCGATTTCTCGTGTAGCATATTGTAAAATACAGAAATGCCTTTTGTGTGTTTATTGCTAGGTGAATAATAAGCGACGGCTCGTACTGGGATAGGGGCCAGGAGGTGGGGGTTATGGTGTATACAGTGGGAAATTTGAAGGTATTGGTAGTATACCATGTTAGATAAGTTCAGGTCAGATTGTAGCTGGTTGAATGATTTTGTACGGTTGTTAAGGACGAGATCGTTCAGTTTGGTATCTTTGGGCCATGCGTTGAGGTTGATGCCTGGGATTAATCACTTAAGCCCCGGACCATTTTGCAGCTAAAGGACCAGGCCACTTTTTGCGATTTGGCACTGCGTCACTTTAACAGACAATTGCGGTCGTGCGACGTGGCTCCTAAACAAAATTTACGTCCTTTTTTTCCCACAAATAGAGATTTCTTTTGTTGGTATTTGATCACCTCTGCGTTTTTTATTTTTTGCGCTATAAACAAAAATAGAGCGACAATTTTTTTTTTAATTCTATATTTTTTACTTTTTGCTATAATAAATATCCCCAATATATATATATATATATATATATATATATATATATATATATATATATATATATATAAATGCTCAGTTTAAGCCGATACGTATTCTTCTACATATTTTTGGTAAAAAAAATCGCAATAAGCGTTTATTGATTAGTTTGCGCAAAAGTTATAGTGTTTAAAAAATAGGGGATAGTTTTATGGCATTTTTATTAATTATTATTTTTTTACCAGTAATGGTGGCGATCAGTGATTTTTTTCATGACTGCGACATTATGGTGGACACATCAGACACTTTTGACACTTTTTGGGACCATTTTCATTTTCACAGCGATCAGTGCTATAAAATGCACGGATAACTGTGAAAATTACACTGGCAGTGAAGGGGTTAACCACTAGGTGGCGCTGTAGGGGTTAAGTGTTCCCTGCATAGTGTTTCTTACTGTAGGGGGGATGGGCTGTCTGTCACATGACACTGATCTTCGCTCCAAGTACACGGAGCCGAGATCAGTGTCATTGTCACTAGTCAGAGCAGAGAGATGCTTGTTTACACAAGCATCTCCCCACTCTATACCTCCGTGAGATGATCGCGGGGATCCACCACGGTGATCGAGTCCACGGGACCCGCGGTCCGACTCACGGGGATGGCGGCAGTGTCGTGAGGCATTTAAAGGGGACGTACAGGTACGTTGATATGCCTGTCCGTGGCATTCTGCCGACGTATATCTATGTGGGCTTAAGTGGTTAAGAGTGCTAGTATGGAGATTGGAAGCTTTGTGGAAGCTCTAAGTGTATCTGGCCAGGGCATGGAGATAAACTTTTGCCATGTCCTGACTGATGCTAAAATAGTTGGGGGGAGGTGTTTGGGTAGCTTGGATTTTGGGTGCAGGCTATAAAGCCATAATTTCAGATTTCTGCCAGCTATACGGCAGCATTCAAGATCTCCCCATAGGGAGTGGGCCTCTGTGAGAAACCACTCTTTGGGTTGGGCAAGCACATTTGAGTGGTAGTAGTCTGCAATGTCAACTAAGCCTGATCCATGGACTGGCTTTTGCCTGGTTAGCCAAGCCCAGGCAACCCGTGTTTTTTTGGCTTTCCATATGAATTTAGATAAGATAGATTGCAGAGAGCTTAAGTAGGAGTGTGGGATAGGGATGGGGAGGGAGCGGAAAAAACATACAAGAGTTGCGGGAGGATTGTCATTTTAAATGCCGCTAGCCTGCCGGCCCAGGAGAATTTGTGTTTGGATATTTGCTCTAGGGACTTAATGTATTTCTGTTTAAAGGGTATGTAGTTTGTTTTGAATAGATTCTCTGGATTTTTGGTCAGGGTGATTCCTAGGTATGCTAGGCCCGTCTCTGACCACTGAAATGGGAATTGTAGGGATAAAATGTTTTTAGTGACACTGTCTATGCCTAGATTGAGTATGCGTGATTTTGAGGCATTCACCTTGTAGTATGATACTTCGCTAAATTTGTTGAGAAGAGCTTGGGCTGCAGTTAGTGAAGAGTGGGGATTTGTCAACATCAAGATGATGTTATCGGCGAAAAGGCTGATTTTGTTCTCTTTTATACCTATTTGGAATCCCGAGATTAGGTTAGATGTTCTAATGTGCTCTGCTAGGGGTTCCATAGCTAGATCGAAGATGAGAGGGGATGGGGGCAACCCTACCTTGTGCCACTGGTTATATGGAATGTAGATGAGATTGGAATGTAGATGAGATAATTTCTGCTACGTATACGTTAGCTGAGGGGATCATGTATAGAGCCATGATGGCTGAAAGGATCCTATTGGAGAATCCAAATTTGGTCAGGACAGCTTGCAGGTATCCCCAGTGGACTCTGTCGAACTCCTTCTCCGCGTCCAAAGAGAGGAGCAGAGAAGGCATTCCAGAGCTTCTTGCCAAGTGAGTGATGTTAATCAGATGCCTGGTGGCGTCAGAGGACTGATGGCCCCTGACGAATCCTGCTTGATCTCTGTCTATGAGGGAAGGAATGAAATTCATTAACCTGGGAGCAATAAGTTTAGAGTCAAATATATTTTTATTGCATTTCACAGAGTGAAATAATACAGACAACTGTCAAATGTCCACAATTCAGGGTATTATCATACAAATCACACTGTCCGCTCATCGCAGGAAACATTTTCAACATAAACACTAACACACCATCGTCCTCTTGGATCGGACGGTGTCACTCTATATAAAGGACAGTGAGGGCTAATAAAATTAGTTAGTATGACATTTGAATATTAAAATGGAATTATCAACACAGAGAGAGAGAGAGAGAGAGAGATAAAGAGAACAATAGAAGATAGAGGGAGAAAGAAAAGAAGATAGAGAAGACAGTGAGAAAGGGGGGGCTATGCAGACCTCGGCGTATCAAACCTGCATGATTGAATCAGGGTGGACGACTGGGTTGACCCAGAGGTGTCAATAATGTTTTCAGGGAGTCCGAGGCAGAGTAGTAGATCCACAGGAGCCATAAGGTCTTAAATTTGTCGAAGGTGTCAGTATCAAGGGCCAGCATCTTCTCCATGTGCATGATGTCGTTGACTGTGGAGACCCACAAGGTCAAGGGGGGGTGGTAGTGGTTTTCCAAAACAGGGGAATAAGCTGCCTGGCAGCTGACAGGAAGAGGCGCAGTAGGGTTCGTTTCTGGGAGGCTATGGAGCCAGGAAGCATGGACAATAAAGCTATCTCTGGGGAGGGCGCCAAAGGCCAATTGTACAGACTACTGTATATGGAAAAAACCTGTGACCAGAGGGGTTGAATGGACTGACAATCCCACCATATGTGGAGATAGCTTCCATCAGCCGCGCCGCATATCCAACACAAGGGAGGTATGGATGGAAATATTTTATGTAGAGATTGAGGGTCCCTGTACCAACGAGAGATAAGTTTAAAGTTTTTCTCCTGGGAATAACAGGAGATTGAGGATTTGTGCGTAAAGTGGTAGGACTTTTGTCAGTACACCAAGTGGAGTTCCCTTCCCAGATCCGTGGACCACTTCCTGGTGTAAGAGGGGGGTTGGTCATGTATCAGTGCGTGCTGTAATGAGTACATGGTAGAGAGTAAATGTCTGGGTGTTTCTGAGAGAGAGCACAGCTGTTCGAATCCCGTCAGGGATCTATGAGTTTGAGAAGATGAAAAGAGGACAGAACAAAAGGAAGATATGCAGAGGGCTGTGAGCCAGTTGCCCTGGGCACTTGGCACTTCAGGAGCGCCTAAAGTGGGGTCTACAAAAGAGCTCGCCACTGGCCATGCGGGGTGGGAGTAGGGGCCTACCGAGTTGGAGCCCATGCCTTGAGGCAACGCGGGGTTGTCAAATAAGGGTGTGAGGGGCGAGGGATCCGAGGACAATAACGAAAGCATCTACTTTTTTTACTATAGGTGTAGGGCAGCGATTGTCAACGGAGAGGTGGCGGAGAGTAAGTGTAGGTGTTGCCCATAGCCCCAGAGTAAGGCCCAGAGGTCCCGGGTGGACAGGTCTTGTTCCACCCTAGTAGATGCTTTGGGGAAGCGGTGGGGGAACCACTCCAGTACCCTAGACAGCAGAGCCACCCTGTGATAAAATTCAAAGTCAGGGAGGCCTACCCCACCCTGGATCTTGGGATAAGTAAGCAGAGTGTGACGAATGCGAGACAAGCCTTGGTGCCAGATGAAACGTATGGAAGCAATGAGTTTAGCGTAAAGTTTTATGTCTGCATTGAGCAGTGAAATTGGTCTGAAGTTCTGCGGCGTCGTTGGTTCTTTCCCAGGTTTAGAAAGGGCCACTACTAGAGCCTTTAGCATCTCCTGAGGAAATGAGGAGGAGGAGGAGGCAGCTTCGTTGAAGAGGTCGCATAGAAAGGGAGCTAGAGTGTCTTTGAACTGCTTGTAAAATCCCCCTGGGAGCCCGTCGGGACCGGGCGATTTATGATTTGGGGGGAGTCTACATGTTTGGCGATTTCCTGTGGGGTAAAGGGAGCATTTAGTTCTTTTAGTTGGCCGTGGTAAGGGTCGGGAGATTTATTTGGGACAGGAAGTTTTTAATGTTAGCTGGAGTTGGCTGTGGGGTTGAGGTATCATTTTTAAGGTATAGGGACTCATAGTACCGTATTTATCGGCGTATAACACGCACCGGCGTATAACACGCACCCCAAGTTTAGGAGGGAATTTTAAGGAAAAAAACTTTTAGGAGGGAAATTCAAGGAAAAAAAACTTACATTTAAATGCAGCATGCAGCCTTGCCCAGTGTCCATCTGCAGCCTTGCCCAGTGTCCATCTGTCCATCTGCAGCCGTGCCCAGTGTCCATCTGTCCATCTGCAGCCGTGCCCAGTATCCATCTGTCCATCTGCAGCCTTGCCCAGTGTCCATCTGTCCATCTGCAGCCGTGCCCAGTGTCCATCTGTAGCCTTGGCCAGTGTCCATCTGTCCATCTGCAGCCATGCCCAGTGTCCATCTGTCCATCTGCAGCCGTGCCCAGTGTTCATCTGTCCATCTGCAGCCTTGCCCAGTGCCTTTGCGATCGTGTCAGTCCCGGCGGTTTTTAAAATTTGGCGCCGATTTCTGTGGAGAGGAGCGAGCGGGGCCGAGTGTACTTCGGCTGGACTCAGCTCCTCTCGCAGTTCCGCCGATCTCCACTGACTGCGCCGCTGACGGAGAAAGCCGAGTGTACTTCGGCTAGACTCGTGTCTGCTCACAGTCACAGGCAGGACTGCGAGAGGAGCCGAGACTAGGCGAAGTACACTCGGCTTTCTCTATGTCAGCGGCGCAGTCAGAGAGGGGCGGGACTGCGAGAGGAGCCGAGTAAAGCCGATTGTACTTCGGCTTCGGCTCCTCTCGCTCCTCTCGCTCGTTTTCAGCAGGGGAATTCGACGGAGTATCGGCGTATAACACGCACCCACGATTTTCCCCTGATTTTAAGGGGAAAAAAGTGTGTGTTATACGCCGATAAATACGGTAATTGCTAAATGCGTTGGCTATCCCTTGGGGTCTTGAATTTTGACCTTGGAGGTGGGGTGAAAAATAAATGGGATCTTGGCCTTGGTGCGAAGGCCACGGAGTCTCGTGGCCATGTGCTTGCCTGCTTTGTTGCTAGTGGAGTATGAGTAGGCTTTGAGCCTGCGATGTGTTTTTTTGTAGGGTTCTAGTAATAGGGACCTGAGTTCTTGCCTCAGGGCCAGGAGTTTTAGTTTGAGGGAGTGCGATGGTGTCAGTTTGTTGAGGGATTCAGTGGACTCTATTTGTGAGATTACCTCGTCAATTCGCTTTATGCACCATCCACTGAACCAACATTGTGCAGGAAATACTTATCTATCTGACATTGAATCTCACCCGTGTAATGAGGAGATTTCATTAGAAATGTATTAGCCCTCCATAACTTTGTGGGTATGGGTGATTTGCTCATGATTTGTTGGCGGCTTTTGGCTCTGGATAGGCAGGATGTTGGTTCCTTATCTGCAGGTTTCTTTGTCGTCATTTCGGTGTAGGAGTTGCACAGTGGCTGTGGGAATAGGTGCAGACTAGGGGAAAGGAAAACACGTAAACAAACTGAAACAAGAAATAGCAAATAAAGAGATGCGCAGCTGGAGGTACTTGTGTACAGCTGCATATTCTGGGGGAGGGGTATGAGTTCAAACAGGTTGGGCGCTGCAGCCGCAGAGCATATGGAGGGGGGGTAAGTTGCTGGCTTTTTCAGTGGGTGAGGGACCCTTCAGAATTTAGGTTGGAAGTTTTGGTTAGATTTGTGCCACAGAGGTGGAATTGGAGCCGGAGCGTTTCGGGAGTTGGATGTGGGTGGCGGGTCAGGAATAATTCCCCACTCATTTAGTAAGGAAAGGCCAGCCTCAAGTGAATTTATGGTAAATGATCTTCCGTTCCTGTTGATGGACAGCTTAAATGGGTGGCCCCATTTGTAGGCAATGCTTTGGTTTCGCAGGGCTTTTGTGATTGTATCTAATTGGCATCTGAGGTCCATCGTGTACTTGGATAGATCCGCAAACACTTGTACATTTTGGTAGGGGTCTGGAAGTTTTCCCAGGGTTCTGGACTTCCTCAGAATTTGGTCCTTGGTTGTAGAGAAGTGTACTCACATGAGTACGTCTCTAGGAATCGTGTCTGGCAGGAATGAGGGTTTTGGGATGCGATGTATGCGATGTATGGCTAATTCAATCGGTGGAAGATCAGAGAGGAGTGCATGGAACAGGTCCGTAGCATATTGCTTTAGCTCTGAAGATTGCACTGACTCTGGTATGCTGCGCAGCTTCAAGTTACTTCATCTAGAGTGATCTTCTAAATCTGCGATTTTCGCTCGCAGCCAGTGTCTTTCTTCTATGCCATCTTCGTTTGCATCCACTAGGTTATTAACTGTGGTAGTGATGTCGCTGACAGCATTTTCAACTAAGTTCACTCGTTCTCCCAGAGATGACACTTTAGCAGAATTTTTTGGGGATAGGGAGGTGATGTCAGTGTGTAGGGATTGTTGCAGTGACACTATCATATCTTTGAGTAAGGTGTCCATGACAGGCTGGTTGCTTGTGGGGAAGGAGGCAATGGGAGCACACAGTGTGTTATGCATCAGTGTTGGGGATTCCCCTGACTCACCAGATTGCTGCTCTGATCATAGTCCAGCCTCATCCTGGCTTTAGCAGGGCCAGCGCAAGGAGGGCTCCATAGAGGAGAGGTCTGATGGGGTGATGCAGCCCCTGGAGTTCCCTCAGCCTGTGGATTGTCCTCAGGGAGGTCTGTGCAGTAGCCAGAGTGCTTGTGGCTGTGTGAGGCGACGGGGGCCGGGATGCCGGCGCCATCTTTTCCACCGCCTCGTGGAGGATTGAGGAAGAACTCTGTCAGTTTTTGGGGTCGCTGCTCCTCCTTGCGTTTCCTTGTCATCCTCGGATGGGTAAGGAGGCTTTTAGCTTGTTAGTGCTGGCGGTTGTGTGGCTGGAAGCGGGTCCTGGATGCTTAAATCCCCCTTGATGCTCCGGAGCTTCACTACTGAGCGGCCATCAGCAGCATGCGCAAGCCACGCCCCCATACAATTTTTTTTTAAAGGGTCTAAAGCTTTAAGGGAGTGGGGAGCTGTAAGGAAAGGGGGTTCTAAGCAAAAATCTGGGCTATAAAAATTACAAGAATTAAATGATACAATATTTCTGTTGTCAACATTCTGTGTGTTTTTTCTTTTATTACAGAAACTCTGCTACCCAAGATCACATAAATTGTTTCTCTAAAAGTAACTTGTTTTAACTGAACCACTTTGAAAGAAAATTTGAGTGGAAGCTGTGAACAGATTTTACTAAGGCTAACTTAATATCTTTATTTCTCAAGCTATAGATAATTGGATTTATTAATGGAGTGAAAACAGTGTACAAAAGTGATACAATTTTGCTCAGGTCCCATGGCTGTCCTCTTGTGGGCAGTATATAATTAAAGAACAGCGTTCCATAAAAAATAGAGACCACAGCCAAGTGAGAACTGCAAGTTGAGAAGGCTTTCTGCCTGCCTGTAGTCGATGAAATTCTTAGAATGCTGTAAATAATTTTAAAGTAAGATATGATAATAAAACCAAATGGAAATATAATTGTGGGAATAGAGAAGATTATCATTTCTATCTGAACCGTGGAGATGTCAGAGCAAGAAAGGTCCAGAAGAGGTTCCATATCACAGAAAAAATGGTCAATAATGTTTGGCCCACAAAACCATAACTTGTACACGGTTATGAATTCAACCAGTGAAATAAAAATGCTCAATGACCATGATAGAACAATCAATTTCACACAGAAATCATGGCTCATCACGGTGTTGTACATTAGAGGGTTACAGATAGCCATAAATCGATCATATGACATCACAGTGAGGAGAACTAAGTCATAGATTTCTGTCAATATAAAGAAATAAAATTGAGCTATACAGCTGGAAAAGGACATGACACCACCATTACTTAGTAGAACATAGAGCAAGTTAGGTACAATATCTGAACTCAGAAGAATGTCTGATATGGAAAGTTGGGTGAGAAAGGTATACATTGGAGTTTGGAGGTTCTTGCTGTAGGACACCAGTGTGATGGTCTGGAGGTTTCCATACATTGTCACACAATATATTATGAGAAACAAACTAAAGAGGATCCTTCGGAAGAGAGGAGATACCTGAAATCCCAAAAGTATGACTCTGCTGATCATAGTCAGATTGTTGTCAAATGTTTCCTTTTAGATAGAAAAGAAAGTGCATTGTTTATTTTTAGACAAACAAGGTATGTGGACATCATAGGTGTGCACAGCCTATTGCATTAGAGTGTGCACCCCAAAGCAATAGGGCAATGAACAGTGTCGGTAGAGCATTGGACAATGTCAAAAGGGCAGAGACTGGTGTCAGTTTATTTTTTATATTTTTTTATTATTACTTTTTTACAATTTTATTATTTTTTAGAATATATTCGTTTTTTTTACAATATTATATATTTTTTGGAGCCCCATAGGGGGCCTAGGTGAAATATCAGGGGTCTAAACAGACCCCCTGATGTCTCGCTTTTGAGACAGAGAAAGGGACTGAGGACAGAGATTCCCCAGTTCCTTTCTCTGCAATCAAGTAGCAGGGGGAATCTGCCCAGCACAGGGTCATTCGGGTGTGCCCAGGCACACCTGGCACACCCTGTGTGCACGCCTATGGTGGACATATACACAAACTGCAGGACAATTACCATAGTCTAGGTGTCAATATTAATACTAGAAGAAAACAGTTACTATTAACCTTGTATGACTTCCAGATTGTTCTTTTTCTTATTATTCTCCTATTGTTTTCATATATTCTACCACCCCTCTAACTAAATACACAGTGCCTTGCAAAAGTATTCACCCCCTTGGCATGTTTCGTGTTTTGTTGCCTTACAACCTAGAATTAACATGGATTGTTTGAGGATTTGCATCAATTAATTTACAGAACATGCCCACAACTTTGAAGATTGTTTTTATTGTGAAGCAAACAACAAAAAGGACAAAATAACAGAAAAAGTTAATGTGCATAACTATTCAGCCCCCTGAAGTCAATACTTTGTAGAGCCACCTTTTGCGGCTATCACAGCTCAAAGTAGCTTTGGATAAGTCTCTATGAACTTGCCACGATTTTTGCCCATTCCTCCTTGCAAAACTGCTCCAGCTTCTTCAAGTTGGATGGTTTGCGCTTGTGAACAGCAATCTTTAAGTCTGACCACAGATTTTCTATTGGATTGAGGTCTGGGCTTTGACTAGGCCATTCCAACACATTTACATGTTTCCCCTTAAACTACTCAAGTGTTGCTTTAGCAGTGTGTTTGGGGTCATTGTCCTGCTGGAAGGTAAACCTCCATCCTAGCCTCAAATCACACACAGAGTGGTACAGGTTTTGCTCAAGAATATCCCTGTATTTAGCACCATCCATCTTTCCCTCAACTCTGACCAGTTTCCCAGTCCCGACTGCTGAAAAACATCCCGACAGCATGATGCTGCCACCACCATGTTTCACTGTGGGGATGGTGTTCTTTGGGTGATGTGATGTGTTGGGTTTGCACCAGACATAGCGTTTTCTTTGATGGCCAAAAAGTTACATTTTAGACTCATCAGACCAGAGCACCTTTCTCCATACATTTTGGGAGTCTCCCACGTGCCTTTTTGCAAACTCTAAACGTACAATTTTGCTTTTTTTGCTGTAAGTAATAGCTTTTTTCTGGCCACTCTGCCATAAAGCCCAACTCTATGGAGCGTACGGCTTCTTGTCGTCCTATGTACAACTACTCCAGTCTCTGCTGTGGAACTGTGCAGCTCCTCGAGGGTTATCTTAGGTCTCTGTGCTGCCTCTCTGATTAATGCCCTCCATGCCTGGTCCGTGAGTTTTGGTGTGCGGTCGTCTTCTGGCAGGTTTACTGTTGTGCCATGTTCTTTCCATTTGGTTATGATAGATTTGATGGTGCTCCTAGTGATCATCAAAGATTTGGATATTTTTTTTATAACCTAACTCTGACTTGTACTTCTCAACAACATTGTCCCTTACTTGTTTGGAGAGTTCCTTGGTCCTCATGGCAGTGTTTGGTTAGTGGTGCCTCTTGCTTAGGTGTTGCAGCCTCTGGGGCCTTTCACCAAGATGTGTATATGTAATGACAGATCATGTGACACTTAGATTGCACACAGGGGGACATCATTTCACTAATTATGTGACTTCTGAAGGTAATTGGTTGCACCAGAGCTTTTTATGGGCTTCATAACAAAGGGGGTGAATACATACGCACATGCCAATTATCATTTTTTTTACTTCTGAAAAATAGTTTTATGTATATATTTTTCTAATTTTACTTCACCAACTTAGACTATTATGTTCTGATCTATCACATATAAATCAGATTAAAAAACATTAAACTAAAGGCTGTAATGTAACAAAATAGGTAAACAGCAAAGGGGGTGAATACTTTTGCAAGGCACTGTATGCAATCTTTACCTATAGCTTGACTATGTTGGGCATTTGTCAAACCATGGTACAGCCTTGTACAGCATGCCATAGAACACTGATGACTTAATTTTGTGACCTGCAGTTTATGAATGGGCAAATAAATGTGGGCTGCTGTATTGGGTAATACAACCAAGTATACTAGAGAGTGGACATTGTTATCCATTCCAGCAGCGATATATGCTACTCAACTAAACAGAGCTTTCTTTCCTTCCTTTATCATTCTGTAGGAAAAGAGCACTCTCTGTTTCCTGTTATGCATTAGAAGCTCCTAGCACCCATTCAGCTTTACACTATCAGTAAGTAAACCCCCACCTCCCATTCTGCTCACTTCCTCAGTATTCCTGTAATGAGAATACAAAATAACCCTTTGCACTTCTCTACTGCACATACTACATGCCATTATACCCTTTGAACTCTTCTCCTGCACACACTGAATGCTGTCATATCTTCCACACTCTTATCCTACACATGCTGCCTGCTTGCATACCTACAGTGAGGGAAAAAGTATTCCCCTGCTGATTTTGTACATTTGCCCACTGACAAAGAAATGATCAGTCTATAATTTTAATGGTAGGTTAATTTTAACAGTGAGAGACAGAATAACAAAAAAACGAACTCAGAAACACGCATTTCAAAAAAGTTATAAATTGATTTGCATTTTAATGAGTGAAATAAGTATTTGACCCCTTCGCAAAACATAACTTAGTACTTGCTGGCAATCACAGAGGTCAGACGTTTCTTGTTTTTGCCTACCAGCTTTGCACACATCTCAGGAGGGATCCTCTCCAAGTCATTAAGGTTTCAAGGCATTTGGTAACTCAAACCTTCAGCTCCCTCCAAATATTTTCTATGGGATTAAAGTCTGGAGAAATAAAACCTGCACCCTTTTGTTTTTTCTCCTACCGCTGTCTGCTGTGTCTAATTTTGTGTGGTGAACCCATCCAGGGGGTCACACACACCCGCTGCCGAGCTACCCCCTCACATATATATATATATATATATATTGTGACAGTAGAAGATGCTGTCACTGTAAAACTGGTAGTTTGGAGGACACAGGGTGTGCACATTGGCTTGGTACAAGACTGCAGAGCATAGATGTGGCTTGGAGAAAACTACTTTCTCAGCTTTCTCCAGGTTTCGGAACTCCGGCATGGGGCTCTGTAGTTTGGAGATTCCATAGTGTCTTGGGTGGGATGGGATCTTCAACACTGTGTCCAGGTTTTGTGGACCAGCAGAGTGTGTGCTCACGTGAGCACACTCCTTTATAATGAAGGTATGGGAATACCTCATGGCTCCCAGTTGGAGTCTGCTCCACCCCAAGAGAGACAGGAGGTCTCCAGGAGCCAGAGGGGCTGCAGGAGGCAGCCAGAACGTGTGTGACTGCAAGTGGCCGTAAACAGCCTGAGGACTAAGGCCAAAGCGGAGCTGTGGGTGCTAAAGTAAAGCTGTCCACATTGAATAATCCTGTGGTCTGGGTGACCAGCATAAAGAGTAGAGGTACTGCTAAAGAGAGAGCCAGGTGGGCTAGTATTTTCCATTGTGTGTTTTTACTGGAGAAGAACCCCTGCGTGGGAAGCCTTTATATTACAAACTTGCATTTGCCTTTTTAATAAATATAGGCTACATGCCCGAAAAAAAAGAGTTCCTGACTGGCTTGAATCACTAACAAATGCACCTACCATGCGAGCTAATGGTCCCTCATGTTACTATATCTATATATATATATACAGCTGGTAAAATAAGTATTGAACTTGTCACCATTTTTCTAGGTAAATATATTTCTAAAGGTGCTATTGACATGAAATGTCCACCACATGTCGGTAACAACCCATGCAATCCATACATACAAAGAAACCAAACAAATATGTTCATGAATTGAGTTATGTGTAATAAAATGGAATGACTCAGGGAAAAAGTATTGAACACATGAAGAAAGGGAGGTGCAAAAAAGGCATAGAAAGCCAAAACACCAGCTGAAATCTATCAGTAATTAGAAAGCCATCCTGCCCCTTGTCAGTGCGAACAAGGGTGGAAATTTCAGCAAGACAATGATCCCAAACACAAAGCCAAAGGAACTCTCAATTGGTTTCAAAGAAAGAAAATAAAGCTGTTAGAGTGGCCCAGCCAATCACCTGACTCAAATCCAATAGAAAATATATGGAAAGAACTAAAGATCAGAGTTCATAGAAGAGGCCCACGAAACTCTCAAGATTTGAAGACTGTTTGTGTGGAAGAATGGGCCAAAATCACACCTGAGAAAAGAAGAAGAAGAAATCCACTCACATATAAAAAGATGAAGCTTGCATCAAACAACATCAGATATTAATGACACAACATCGGGCAATACATCCACCGAGACGCTAGCAAAATGGCATCCTTGTCCTGCCCAGCGTGATGACGTCGCTGCCCGCGATTACGTTTCACCAATACTGGCTTTCTCAAAGGCACTGAGCCTGAGAAAGCCAAGATTAGTGCAACACGTCAGTGGGTGGTGTCATCATCACGCTAAGCGGGACGAGGACGCCATTTTGCTAGAGTCTCAGTGGATGTATTGCCTGATGTCATGTCAGTAATATCCGATGTTGTTTGATGCAAGGCGGTGCCATTTTGTGTGATGGTCGGTGTACATGCTTTGGTATTCCAAGTATGAGTGGATCAATTGTGCTGTGGCTTTTTGGTCCACTTTTAAGTGTGGATGGGCATTTTATATTTGGTGGTGTGGTTTCTCCCATGGATCTTAGTGCCTCCTTTTCTTGATTATATGGAGCACACCGCAATGGACAATATACTGTATGAACATAGGCTGTCACCCTGCTCACATACAGAGCCTTTCTAATTTAAGACATCTACACTTTACTGCTATACATTACTTGGATAATATTTCGCCATACAGACTGATTGATGTACACCGTGTAATTTTAGACATTGTACCCATATTTTTGATATAGAGATCTTGTGGATCCTGAAGGAGCACAAGATTTATGTGAAATGTGCAGGTCCATTACATTGTGTAATTTACAAACATTTATCACATATATATATATATATATATATATATATATATATATATATATATATATACTGTATATATGGATCAATTTTTTATTTTTTATCAAAGTTGTATATTTTCTACACGAATAAATATTTTGTTATTTTATTACTTTTTTTGTGTATTATATTAGACATGCGCACTGCCGAAAAATTTGTTTGTTTTTCAATTAATTCACTTTTGTTTTTTTCCAGTTTTTCAGGTCATTCGTTATGATCACAATTCCAAAATTTGTAATGTTCGAAAATTCTAAATTCTAAAATCTGAAAATAAGAAAATAAGAAAGAAAATCTGAAAATTCGAAAGAATAACAAACTAATAATAACTAACTATTAAATTATAGGTATTGGAATTTCCTTTCAAATTTGGCTGTTAGTGAACGTAACAAATACAAATTTATTCAAAGTTACTACCGTATTTATCGGCGTATAACACGCACTTTTTTCCCCTTAAAATCAGGGGAAAATCGTGGGTGCGTGTTATACGCCGATACCCACTGATCCCGGCGATCTCCGCTGACTGAGCGGAGCGCAGCGATCGCCGCCGAGATACACATAGCCGAGTGTACTCGGCTATACTCGGCTTTTCTCGGCTCTGCTCACAGTCACGCCCAGTCCCGCCATTGGACCTGTGATATGTCCATCATAGGGCGGGACTCGGCGTGACTGTGAGCGGAGCCGAGAAAAGCAGAGTATAGCCGAGTACACTCGGCTATGTGTATCTCGGCGGCGGCTCCGCCCAGTCCCTGCGTCTCTGCGTCCCTGCGTTCCCTGCGTTCTCGGCGACGTTCGCCCCGCTCCGCCCAGTCTCTGCGGCGATCTCGGCGGCGCCAATTTTGAAAACTGGGGCAAGGCTGCACTTAGCAAAGGCTGCAATGGACACTGGGCAAAGCTGCACTGGACACTGGGCAAAGGCTGCACTGGACAAAGCTGCACTGGACACTGGGCAAAGGCTGCACTGGGCAAAGGCTGCACTGGACACTGGGTAAAGCTGCACTGGACACTGGGCAAAGCTACACTGGGCAAAGGCTGCACTGGACACTGGGTAAAGCTGCACTGGGCAAAGGCTGCACTGGACACTGGGCAAAGCTGCACTGGACACTGGGCAAAGGCTGCACTGGGCAAAGGCTGCACTGGACACTTGGTAAAGCTGCACTGGACACTGGGCAAAGCTGCACTGGGCAAAGGCTGCACTGGACACTGGGCAAAGGCTGCACTGGACACTGGGCAAAGGCTGCACTGGACACTGGGGCAAGGCTGCAATGGACACTGCTGATAAGGCTGCAACGGACACTGGTAAGGCTGCATTTAAATGTAAGTTTTTTTTGTTTTCCTTAAACTTCCCTCCTAAAAGTTTTTTTCCCTAAAATTCCCTCCTAAACTTGGGGTGCGTGTTATACGCCGGTGCGTGTTATACGCCGATAAATACGGTAATTATCTGAAATAACGAATGCTGCATCTAAACAAATGGAATGGAACAAATTAATAGTAAATAATAATAAGTTATTATTATTATCATTATTGTTATTTATTATTATTAATTCATTACGTTCCAGTTGTTTAGATACGGCATTCGTTATTTCAGATAATTCATAACTTTTGATAAATTTGTATTCATTACGTTCACTAACAGACAAATATGAAAGGAAATTCCAACACCTATAATTTAATAGTTAGTAATAGTTAAGTTAATTTTAGTTAGTTATAATTTCAGATTTTGGAATTTTTTGGTTTTCGGATTTTCGAATCTCAAATATTTTCTAATTTTCGAATTTTCGAATATCCAAATTACGAATATTTGGAAACATTTGTTAAACAGGCTTTCGTTAATTCGGATATTTCCAAATTAACAAATTTGTCGATCTTCATTAAAAATGAATGCGGAACAAAATTAATTGCACATGTCTACATTATATGACACACCAAACATCCCCCTACTCCAGGCTCCTTGTTTGGGGACTTGGGGTTCTCTTTTACCCTTTTGGCATATACATTATTTCCCATTTGTAACTCTAGTCATTTTATATCTGTACTTTAGATCTTGGTTGATTTGTTAAGTTAGTAAACTCTGTTCACTTAACCAATGCTCACATTGCAAAAAAAAAAAAAAAAATACACAGGGTGAATCTGATTTCATTTCAATTGTCCAATCATGTTTAAAGTGGCTTAAAAGGTATTTTTTCCCTAATGTATTCCCTGCATTAAGGTAAAAAAAAACATTTTGCAACTTGCTGCAATCTCCCCCCTCCCCAACGACTTGAGTCCTGCATCAATCCAGTGCTGTACCCATCTGCCAATCTTCTCTCCCCTCACTCCACTCTTACAAGCTTGGCTAAGAGCAGCATGATCTAGTGGTTCCTGCTGCTGTCAGTTAAATCCTGTGAGGTGGGGGCGGGGCCAAGCCAAGCTGTGTGTGTCAATGAACGCACACAGCCTGGCTCAGGATCAAGCCTGCACATCTGCCCCATTACAAGCGTTTGCTATGGGACAGGCACAAAAGAGGAGGAGTCAAGAAGACTGGCAGGGGACCCCAGATCTGGAGGTTTGGGACTGCTCTGTTCAATTATATTGCACAGAACAGGTGAGTATAACATATTTATTATTTTATTTAAAATAAAAAGGCTTTAAAACCACTGCATGCTCCTTTTTTTATTTTTAATGTTTTTTTCTTGTTTACTAAGCTTAGGTAACATTTATTTTTGCAAAAAAAAAAGAAAAGGAAAACATCTTTAGATAAATCTCCCCATTGTGAAAATGTCACAATAAAGTGTGGAATTTACTAACATTGCTACTAGAGGCATGGAAACCTTTTCCTGTTTGACCAAATGCATATGTATAAGGTACAAATAAAACTCTACTATTAATACTTCTTTTGCATTTTATTTCTCATGGTAATGTCTTTATTAGTTAAGGACCCAGGACTTACCTCAAACATCTTAAGTTCTTTCTGTGTCAGCAGCAGCAACAGGTTTAATTTTCACAATCAGCAGGGCTTTCAGAACTGTTGCTACAACATTATTTTACTTTATTTCTAAAGCAATGGTGGTTGTATTAAAATCTTCACCGGTCAAACTTAAAAAAAAAAAAAAATTGCCTTTAAAATCTAAAAAAAAAAAGAGGTAGAACGGAGGAAGTGGGGTAGATAGGGGGAGGGAGGGGTGGGATATAGTGAGCATAAGAAAAGTACGTAAAAAGATAGTGAGTCGAGAGGTTTTCTAGAATTTGTTATATTGTTTTTATGTATTTTTTTCTACTCAAAGCTCGGAAATGTTTTGATGTATCACAAATGTAATCCTGATAAAATAAAATAAAGAATTAAAAAAAATATATAAAAAAAAATATTAGTTCTTTATAAAAGTGTGGAGGAGGTTTCCTTTGTTTTGTTAGTTTTTGTAATTAAGAAACAAATTACCTTTTGTAGGACAATGCCACAAGAAGAAAGCAATGTTTGCCACAAAAAAAACAACAGTCCGATATCATATCATGGTATAAAAAAAAAAATTGTCCGATTTAATAGGCCTTCAGCTAAATGTGAAAATAACTCTGGGTTTTAACGGATTAAAGCAAATAAAAAGTGAAAACAAAAATGTGGGGAAAACAGAGTGACATTTTAGGTTCTAACGTTATAATGGTGATAGCTTTGTAAGTTACAAGATAGCTTTCTAAATGAAAATAAAGCTGCACAATTAATTCTGTAGATATATTCTTATTGTGATAACATTTCCTTAATTCTACTTCACACAATTTTTTTTTTAGCATTGCATCAATAAGAAATAGATATTGAGAAGTACTTTGAGAGTCATTTAGATTTTTCTTTCAGGCTTTTCTGGTATAGTATCAGTCTCTTAAATAGTATGAGATAAGTATCTGTGGTGCTATTATACACAGTTTCTCTTATTTACAAGAACAGTTCCTGTCTGAATACTCAGTGGAATATTTAATTAAAATCTCCAATGAAACCACTGACAAAAAAAAAATAATATAGAAAACAGTTAATTACATTTCCTGGATTTGTTAGAAATGGATTAAACTATAATGTCTTTGTTTTGGTTTATAAGTTCTCAAACTGACATTTTATATTTCCTTTTATATTTACTTCTTTGATTCATTTTATATTTATTGCTTGCATAACATCTATATTTTACAAATGGACATCTAGTTGAATTTTA
Organism: Rana muscosa; assembly: GCA_029206835.1. Taxonomy (NCBI): domain Eukaryota; kingdom Metazoa; phylum Chordata; class Amphibia; order Anura; family Ranidae; genus Rana; species Rana muscosa. The sequence goes on along the minus strand of CM055118.1, from coordinate 357,875,134 downwards.
ATTTGTCCCTCGGGCAGAAAAGTGGACTTATGAGGGTCACTTTCACTTGTAAATATCAGATTGTAAATGTTTTGTCTGGGACTGTCCACAAACTACGAGGCCTCTTCCTTAGATCCTGCCCACAGAATGAGGACATTGTCTATATATCTAAACCAGGACAAGATCCTGAAAATATACTTTTGCTATATGTTGGATTTTTTTTTTGTTTGATATAAGTAAAAATATAAGAATACATTTTTTTTTTAGGGAAAACTCATTTATAAGGATATAGTAAAATAAAAATAAAATATTGTTTTCATCATCTTGAGAAAGATGGGGTTCCCTGCTGAAACATTGACATTGATTAAACTATACTGGAACATTCCTCCTGTTTTAAGTCCTGTTGAGTCCATCTCAATGCCTGCTTCATATTTTACGTACTTTTTCCAGCCAATATCCCTACAAGCATGTGTGGTGGCCCACCTCTACACTTGTTTGCATGGAATAGTATATGGTCAGTCACTTTTCCTTCTTCTTGATTATATTTTATATTGTTTCATTCAATATACAGTAATAATGAGCTTGTAAAACTTGATTATTTTGGTTATAATGTGTTCTTTTTTCTTGGCCTGGATCTGGTGGGTAGGTCCCATTAGGAGAGTTAGAATGTGTGGTGGCACCCTCTTGGTTGCACTGGGCATATCCACATTGTCTGTATGGCCACATGGTCATGTGCATGCACTATTACGTCATTACATCACATTACTGCAGGCATCAATGCGTCATGACATCATCATGCGGCCAGTGCAAAATCTTTAGCATGTGGAAAAACTGGAATGTGTAGGTAAGCATCTTTTGTTTCCACTGATGCTAAAAAAAAAAACTCCTAGCTGGAGAGATACTATTACAGACTCCACATATTCCATCTGCTCCTTCTCGACCCCTTAAAACGTGTTGATCTTCTTGATACTCAAGATGGAGTGAACACTGCCATTTAGTTTTGGGACTTTGAATGAGCTTCAGTAGAAAACCATAAAAACATTTGTCCTCCAGCATTAGAACATTCACTTCTTGTGACAGAAGATGATTGGGGGACTGTGAGAGTGTAAATTTATGTAACTGAATTAACATTTGAAAACAAGAAGTGCTGAGGAGGAAGGCTCAAAATTCTAGCTTGTAGCCATGAGTCACAAAGTCACCTATTCTTTCTCAATCTCTTCCTGCAAGACCTCCATGAAAGCCTGTAAATGTCCCACCACCCGAGCAAGTGGGGGTGCCCCATTAATTTGTGAATTTGGACTGGGGTCTCTGAGCATGCTTCTTGAAAATAGAAGGAGCAGGAGTTTCTGAACCATAGGAAAAGAACAGAGTACTTTTCTAAAGTAAGCTTGTGGATACTAAAAGGCAAAAGTCCTGCATTCTTTTTCTGCTATATTGGAAATCTTTTAGGTTTCTGTACCGATAAGAATCTGCCAGACAACAGAAGGCACCTCCCAATGGGATATGCTGAGAGAACCTTTTTATTGATCAAACAACCTAGCAGGAAGAGCTCAGTCCCTTCACTGTCAGGTCCATACATTGAATTGGCCTGACATTGGAGGTTTTACACACAGTGCAGGCACCAGGATGTATGTATATCTGACAGGCTGACTTCTGGCTGTCAGATGGAAGCAGTCCAGTGACTGAGGAGGTGGTGCTTCCACACACCTTCAGTAATGGGTTCCCACTCTGGGTAGAGAGGACAGATCTGAGTAGACATGCATCTGCTTTCCTCCCCTTTTTCTTGATGACCTGGAAGTGACGTGCATGAAGTCACTGAGTGGGGTCACTGGGCCTGTAATCGATGAAATCTTATGTTTGTTACAGGTGTCGTGGAAGGAAGTGAGTGTTGGGTGTTGGGTGTATTAGCAGGTGAGAGTTATAGGCTAAACGGGTGTGTTTTGGAGCAATCCAGGGGGGTTGGGCCAATGGTAAGGATGACACAGAGTTTTATAATTGGACCCAGTCTTTTACTTTGGACTGGATATTCCAATCAATGATTCTAGTCAGGTGGCTTTCTTGTTGATATTTTCGTATATCTGGGAAGGCCTAAGCCTTCTTTGAGTTTAGGAAAGGTGAGCCTCGAGTAACTCAGTCTAGGTCTTATTGTTACCCAAATGAAATCTGTACAGGCTTTCCTATACGTTGAGAAAAAGGCGGGCGCGAGTTTGATTGGGACAGTCTGTAATAAATACAAAATCCTGGGTAGAATATTCATCTTTATGATGGCAGCCCTGCCAAACCAGGAAAAAAGCCCTGTGGACCATTTCTTTAAGTCTTTTATGATATTTTGTAGCAGTGGTAGGTGATTTGTAGAGTATAGATCCAATAGGGATGTGGGTAGTTGGATGCCTAAGTATGTGATTTTGTGATCATTCCATTTAAACGGTAAGTTATTTTGGCATTGTTCGCATAGTTCGGAGGATAGTGTAATGTTTAGGGCGTTGGATTTTGAGAAGTTGATTTGGAGGTTAGTTAGAAGTTTAAAAGTGTTGAGGTCCTTAAGTAGGTTTGGTATAGTTATCAGTGGTTCCGTAAGAAAAAGGAAGATGTCATCCGCGTAAGCCACCACTTTGTAGGTACGCTGGTTTATATCTATTCCTTTTATGTCCGGCTTTGCTCTAATACGTCTTATGACGCGTACACACGATCAGAATTTCCGCCAACAAATGTTCGATGGGAGCTTTTGGTCGGATATTCCGACCATGTATAGGCTCCATCAGACATTTGCTGTCGGAATTTCCAAAAACAAAAATTTGAGAGCTGGTTCTCAAATTTTCCGACAAGAAAAGTTCCGCCACTCAAAAAAACATGCATGCTCAGAATCAAGCAGAAGAGCCAAACTGCCTATTGAACTTCATTGATCTCGGCTCGTCGTACGTCTTGTACGTCACTGCGTTCTTGACGTTCAGAATTTCCGACAAGATTTGTGTGACCGTGTGTATGCAACACAAGTTTGAGCCAACATTCCGTCGGAAAAAAATCCACGGTTATGTTGTTGGAATTTCCGATCGTGTGTATGCGGCATAAGTAGTGGTTCCAGGGTGAGAATGAAGATTAACAGGGATAGGAAACAACCTTAGCGGATTCCGTTTGATATCGAGAAGGCATTTGATAGGCCTTTCACTCAAACTCTCGCAGTGGGAGTAGAGTAAAGCGTGTACCTATTGGCACAGTCTCCCCCCAGAACTAGGGTGCCTTCTTGAAAAGTTGTGAGGAGTTTAGTAACATCACGGAAGAAAGTGACTTGGTGAGCGTTTGGGGCGGATATATTTGCTAGCATGATTTTCCTACCCAGATAAGAGCCTTTGAAGAAGAGGTATCTGCCTTTCTTGTCAGCCATTGTATTGATAAATTGGAAGGGGCAGTGCTTGGCTAGGAGTATAGAGACCCCTTTAGATTTAGCCAGTATGTTAGTAGCATGATAGGAAGTGGGGTAGTGGTGATTCTGCAGTTTTGGTGTCGAGTTGGTTCGGAAATGTGTTTCTTGCAAAAACACTATATTTGCCTTACTTTGATGCATGGCCAGGAGGAGCTGGGACCGCTTCTCTGGTATATTAAGTCCCCCTGCGTTCAATGAGACGATTTTGATTGAAAGTGTGCCAACCGTAGGGGATTTAGAGGCCATTTTCAATACTGATAGGTGGACCTATTAGGTCTTAAAGGAGCAGGGGCTTCGAGAGCCGTGGCAGAGAAGGGGACAAAAATTAAAGTGAGTGCCCGAGTATGAGAGTACTGCAGAGTGTGGGGGTTGAATAGGGTGCGAGCAGTTGTATTGGTGGAATGCGGAATGGTGAGGGTTCCTGGGGTAAGAATTAAGGCTTGGAAGGGGAGTTCCGGCGACAGGTGAGAGCCTGCCCACCTGTCCAGATAGGGATATTTAAAGGCCGGATGAGATCAGTGGCGCATGAATTGTTTTTCTAGTTGAGGATATATATCACAATAGATTACCACTGTGTGGGAGGTGGTTCGTCTGATAAGAAGTTTCGATCTAGATGTGCCATCAGACAAATAGCCTTGTTTGTGCGATCCTGTGAGTGAGTAGGGAGTGGAGTGCTCGGGGTAAATGAGCAAGTGTGAGGTACTGGGATCATTTTCCGGAAGTATTGGGCTTTTAGAGGGCCACGAGAGAGTATATCTGATTTTGTTGCGAATGTATTACTTGGTCGCCTCCCATTTCTGTTCTAGATCTAGGAGAATTAGATAATATGGTTTAACACAAACATAACAGATGTTGTGGTATATGAGAGCTTACATATACGACTCTTACAGAGCTTACAGGTACGAAACTATAATTTGTCAACACGACGGTACCTTAGAGTGTGGGATCGGGGGATTAAAGTGTACCCTGTGGAGGTCTGTAATTGATATGCTTTGCATATTCGGAGAACAACTGTGCGTGTGACACAGGTTGGAAGTGTCCTTAGGTGGTGTGTGGTGTTAGTAATGTAACAATACCCTATTGCACACTGCAAAGTACACGGGTGGGAGAGCTTGGGGCAGACATGTTGCTGGCCATCAGCCACTGATTAGATTGTTATTGTTCTATGTCACTATCACAATATCTGTCAGCGATATTGAGCATCAAGCCACCCTTGTTGGTGTCGTAGGGGAATGTTTTAGGTAAAGGACATCTAATATTCCCCAAAAATTTAAAATAAATTGCAGGTGATCAGGCATACAATCCAGTGTTATGGCAATAGCGCTGCGCAACATGTCCATTACCCATCTCCGTACAGTTATATTGTTAACATTTCTAGTTTGTCTAACATGCGTAATACACATATTGCTTATTCAAGAATATATCAGGAAGTGGTACCGGTCATAACATTAGAGTTCTCTCGGTGTAGAGCAATACTCACAAATTCAATCAGCTTGGTTTTACTGCTGTGCTTGTGAGCTCATCACAAGGGAATGTCTCCATTTGTGGCTGGTGTGTCCCTGAGTTTTAATTCAAAGTGGAGTGGTTATGGTGCGCATGTGATAACCGGGGTTATGCGAGGTCCACACTAGGTGTTGTATTGCTGCTCATACATAGCGGCCAGTGTTCCCATGCATCACGGTACATGGCATGGCTTGAAAATACTGCTGGTTTAGAGACCCTCAGTAAAATCGTTGCTTCGAGTGTAGTTTACCGCCACAGCAGGGTAGCAGTAAGGTAGGGAGGGGTACAAGATAGAGAAAAGATAAAGTACTTATCTGGATGAGTTGCAGTTACAGTGGGATCGACTTAGCGGTCTCGGTGTGCCCTGCAAGGCATGGGAGCAGACGTGGGACTCTGGATGTGGCTTTGGGCCTTACAATCACTTTAACCAGAATGTCTCCTAATGCATGACCACTGTGGAAAGCCTGAATCAGAATCGTCTGTAATTCTGGGATTTCCAGGTACATTTGTGCGAATTGTGACAATGTTTTGTGTAAAGGAAAATCCTTTATACTAATGGGGTGATATTGCATGGTGTGACAGCAGGAAGGTAAAGTCACCTGGTTGCATCCAGGGGGGTAGATATATTTCACCCAGATTCAGGCTTTACGCCGACTTATACAACTAGGTGGAGAGTGGTATAAGCCCAGCTGAGGCTAGTGGGCTCATGGATGACTCATACCTCTAGGGAGAGTGTGGGGCGTCGTGCAGACAGGGAGTTGATGAGACCAGCTTAAGCTTGTCAGCTCATTTAGGCCTCTATAAGAACTCCCAGCTTCATTAGGTGTTAGCTCATGCCTGGACCCAGACCTGTGTGGACTGTCTAGGGAGAATGAACCCCTGTGCGGTGAGACAAAGCCTGTGTGGCTATTTGCTTGGACATTTAAAACCAGGGACTTAGGGACTAGGACAGCACTAGGCTGATCCCAGTTGTTAGTTAGGAAACCTGTATGTTTAGTCAGAGGTCAAGTTGACCAGGATTTATTTTGTTTATGTTTCTTTTGCTTTGCTGTGTTTTGTCACTGTAAATAGAAAATAAACCGCACCTTTTTGATTTTGAAAACCACAACCTCCGTTTGCTGGGCCTGTTTTTGTGTGGGGAGCCCATCCCGGGGGTCACACACACCCGCTGCCGAGCTAACCCCCTCACAGTTGGTGGAGAACCAGTGGCAGTTTTTTTTTAAGCCAGCATGGAGGAGATACTGAAGCAGCTGGCTCTAGCAAATGCCAATCAACAGCAGACAAATGCAGGTTTGCAAAAGAGCCTTGCAGCTCATCAACAGAGCCTTGCAGCTCAACAACAGAACTTCGCAGCCCAGCAGCAAGCTCATCAACAGAGCCTTGCAGCCCAGCAGCAGACAAACGCAACTTTGCAACAGAGTCTGGAGGCTCAGAAACAAGCCCAGCAGCAATCTGAGGCCCGCTTCATAGACCTGTTGCAGAAGCAAGAGCAGAGACTACAACAACAGATGGAAGCAGTAATGCAGCAACGTCCGCAGACCAGTGAGGAAAGCCGTCCCACTAATACCGCGTCCTTTGGGGTGAGTCGTTTATTGACAAAAATGACTGGAGAGGATGATCCAGAGGTATTTTTGACCACATTTGAAAGGACCGCTGAAAGAGAAAAGTGGCCTGAGGAGCAGTGGGCTGGACTGGTGGCTCCTCTGTTAACTGGTGAATCGCAGAAAGCTTACTATGACCTAGAGCCTAACCAAGCAAAAGACTATGTGATGCTAAAAGCTGAAATATTGGCAAGGCTGGGTGTCACCCAGGCTGTCCGGGCTCAGCGTGTGCATAACTGGACTTTCCAGCTTGGAAAACCCCCCAGGTCTCAAATGTATGATCTCATTCACCTGAGCAGAAAGTGGCTACAGCCAGAGACTTTGTCCGCACCAAAGATTGTGGAACGTGTTGTAATGGATCGGTTTTTGAGAGCTCTTCCTACTGCCATCCAAAAGTGGGTAAGCCATGGAGACCCAGAGACGGCCGATGGTCTTGTGGATCGTGTGGAGAAATACTTGGCTACAGAGAACCTGACGGCCTCTTCCAGAGACACTCGGACTTTCCACCCTAAGACCAGACCATCCCCAGGGGCGGATAAGAGGATTCCAAGGGGTGAGGGTGGAGAGAGTGAGAGGGTGGGAGCTCTACCCCAAGTTTGGCGAGAACAGCCTGGGAAATCAGCGGCTCAAGAGGCGGCAAGAAGGATCGTTTGCTACCGCTGCCGGCAAGCGGGACATATTGCAGCCAATTGCCCGGTTGTGGAGGAACCCATGCAGTGTGACTTTCTGACGGGCAGACGTCAGTCGCTGTGTGCGACAGTCGCATGCACTGCCATTCGAGGAACTGAGAAACATTTATGCAAAATGTGTGTTAATGGTAGAAATGTTGTGGTATTGCTGGATTCAGGTAGCCTTGTGACCCTGATAAAGGCTGAGTTAGTTAAAACAGAGGTCTCTGGGAATAGCAAGGTAGCTGTTATTTGTGTGCATGGGGACACCCGAGAGTATCCAGTGACTACAGTGTGTTTCGAGACCCCCAAAGGTACCCTCTCTCATCCAGTGGGCTTAGTATCTCAGTTACCGCATGACGCCATTGTGGGAAGGGATTTTCCGAAGTTCTGGGAACTGTGGGATGATCCTGAGCCCCCCACTGGTGCCCCTATGTACCAGGAATGTGATAGCCAGAACTCCCCTGAGAGTGGTGAGGACTCTCCGGAATTTCCCTTATCAGTATTGGCAGGGGAGACTCAAGAAACTGGAGAGGAGCCCACCTCCTCAGACGAAAACCTACCGTCTGTGGAGTTTTCTGATCTTGAGGTTCACAGGGAAAACTTTGCCACAGAACAGTTGAAAGACCCCGCCCTAATAAAGGCACGGGAAAACGTAGTGAAAATAGATGGCAAGTTAGTGAACCCAGATAATACCTGCACTTACCCATACTTCAGCGTAGAGAAGGACCTACTGTATCGGGTGGCAAAAAGGGCAGAAGAAACCGTTGAGCAGCTTGTGGTGCCCAAACCTTACAGGAAGTTGGTGTTGGAGTTGGCCCATGGGCACATTCTTGGAGGTCATCTGGGGACAGAGAAAACCCGAGAGAGGGTATTACAGAGATTCTATTGGCCGGGGGTGATGAAGGACATAGAAAATTATTGTTCCTCCTGCCCTGTGTGTCAGAGGTCGGCCCCGATGCCACATTTCCGTAGCCCGCTGGTCCCTCTACCCATCATTGAGGTCCCGTTTGAGAGGATCGCCATGGATTTGGTAGGTCCTATAATCAAGTCCGCTAGGGGGCACCAGTACATATTAGTTATAATGGACTATGCCACCCGTTATCCAGAAGCGATCCCTCTCCGAAATACCTCGGCCAAAACCATAGCCAAAGAGCTATCTCTTGTGTTTAGCCGGGTGGGTATTTGTAAAGAACTGCTTACGAACCAAGGTACACCCTTTATGTCCCGGGTTATGAAGGAGCTGTGTAAATTGTTCAAAGTGACGCAATTACGTACATCTGTGTATCACCCCCAAACCGATGGGCTGGTGGAAAGATTCAACAAAACCCTAAAACAAATGTTGAAGAAAGTGGTGGATAGAGATGGAAAGGATTGGGACTGTCTACTTCCTTATCTGATGTTTACTATTAGGGAGGTGTCCCAATCCTCTACGGGATTCTCCCCCTTTGAGTTACTGTATGGGAGACACCCAAGAGGGCTGTTAGATATTGCCAAGGAAACTTGGGAAAGTGAGAGTTCTCCCCACAGGAGTGTGATTGAGCATGTCGCCCTGATGCAAGACCGAATTGCACAGGTAATGCCCATCGTGAAGGAACATTTGGCCCAAGCGCAGTTAGCACAGCAGAGAGTGTACAACCGTGGAGCCAAGACCCGTACCTTTTCCCCGGGGGATAGGATACTGGTACTTGTCCCTACGGTTGAAAGTAAATTCCTTGCCAAATGGCAAGGCCCCTACGAGATAATGGAAAAAGTGAGCGAAGTGAATTACAAGGTCAGACAACCAGGAAGGCGAAAGCCCGAACAGATCTATCACGTTAATCTGTTGAAAGCCTGGAGGGATAGAGAGTCCCTAGTCGCAGACACTTGGTCACCAGCTCAAACTGGTTGCGTGATTCCTGAGGTTGGAATAGCAGCCACCTTGTCACAACCCCAACAACAGGAGGTTAAGGAGTTTGTGCTTCGCAACAAGGAGGTATTCTCTGAGCTGCCGGGACAAACATCTGGGGTAGAGCATGACATCATTACCCCGCCCGGTGAAAGGGTGAAGTTAAAACCCTATCGGATCCCAGAGGCCCGACGGGAGGCAATACGGGAGGAAGTACAGAAAATGCTGAACTTAGGGGTGATAGAGGAGTCCCAAAGTGATTGGTCTAGTCCCATTGTGTTGGTGCCTAAACCGGATGGGAGCTGGCGATTTTGTAACGATTTTCGTCAGTTGAACAAAGTTACAAAATTTGACACCTACCCCATGCCACGTATAGATGAGTTGATCGACCGGCTGGGAACAGCCCGATACATGACGACTCTTGACCTCACAAAAGGGTATTGGCAAATCCCCCTGGCCAAGTCGGCCAAAGAGAAAACCGCATTTGTAACCCCAGACGGGGCGTTCCAATATAAAAGAATGCCGTTCGGGTTACAGAATGCGTCGGCCACATTCCAGCGGAAAATGGACCAGATGCTGAGGCCCCATCGGAAGTATGCTGCGGCTTACCTGGATGACGTAATTGTCCATAGCACAGATTGGGCCTCACATCTGCCAAAAGTGCAAGCAGTCCTGGACTCTGTTCGGGAAGCGGGGTTTACGGCTAACCCCAAGAAGTGTACCATTGGGCAGGAGGAGGCCAAATATCTTGGGTACACCATTGGGAGGGGAGTAATAAAACCCCAACTCAACAAAGTCGAGGCCATCCAGAGTTGGCCACGTCCCAACAGCAAGAAGCAGGTACGAGCCTTTCTGGGAATCGCTGGGTATTATCGGCGATTCATTCCCCACTTTGCTTCTAAGGCTGTGCCCCTAACCAACCTGACGAAGGGGAAAGGGTCGGTCATGATTAAATGGACCCCCGAGGCTGAGGCAGCATTCCAATTCTTGAAACAAGCCTTATGTAGCCAGCCAGTGTTGTACTCACCCGACTTCTCTAAAGACTTTGTCGTACAAAGTGATGCGTCAGATGTGGGGTTAGGAGCAGTATTGTCCCAGGTCTGGAACGGGGAAGAGCACCCAGTCATTTACCTCAGCAGGAAGTTGAAGTCCCATGAGGTAAATTACGCCACCGTTGAAAAGGAGTGTTTAGCGGTGAAGTGGGCTCTAGATTCCCTTCGGTACTACCTGCTAGGTAGGCACTTTGACATGGTTACGGATCACGCTCCGTTAAAGTGGATGGCTCAAAACAAGGAAACAAATAGAAGAGTGAATAGGTGGTTCCTGGCCCTCCAGGAATTCAACTTCACAGTAAAGCATCGCCCTGGCGTTCAAATGGGGAATGTGGATGCTTTGTCTCGAGTACATGAATGCCTGATTGCTGGTGTTCCAACCCCGAGGTTAAAACAAGAGGGGGGGGTATGTGACAGCAGGAAGGTAAAGTCACCTGGTTGCATCCAGGGGGTAGATATATTTCGCCCAGATTCAGGCTTTACGCCGACTTATACAAATAGGTGGAGAGTGGTATAAGCCCAGCTGAGGCTAGTGGGCTCATGGATGACTCATACCTCTAGGGAGAGTGTGGGGCGTCGTGCAGACAGGGAGTTGATGAGACCAGCTGAAGCTTGTCAGCTCATTTAGGCCTCTATAAGAACTCCCAGCTTCATTAGGTGTTAGCTCATGCCTGGACCCAGACCTGTGTGGACTGTCTAGGGAGAGTGAACCCCTGTGCGGTGAGACAAAGCCTGTGTGGCTATTTGCTTGGACATTTAAAACCAGGGACTTAGGGACTAGGACAGCACTAGGCTGATCCCAGTTGTTAGGAAACCTGTATGTTTAGTCAGAGGTCAAGTTGACCAGGATTTATTTTGTTTATGTTTCTTTTGCTTTGCTGTGTTTTGTCACTGTAAATAGAAAATAAACCGCACCTTTTTGATTTTGAAAACCACAACCTCCGTTTGCTGGGCATGTTTTTGTGTGGGGAGCCCATCCCGGGGGTCACACACACCCGCTGCCGAGCTAACCCCCTCACAATGGAAAAAGGAATCATCTTTTATTTCTGCCATCTAGATTCCTGTGTTGTCACCCCTACTATCTTCTGAAATTGACACTTTAGTAAATGCTGTGGATACCCTCTTTACTGAAATTTGGCCATCATTTCTTTTAACCATGTTGTTGATTTACCTGGATCACTCACAATATGTTTTACCCTTAATAGCTGACTGTGTACCGTTTATTTGAATATATGAGGGGGAGTGAAAACTATCACATTTCAAAAGTTGGTTACAATCAGTGGGTTTTGTAAGGGTGTCAGTATACTCTCTACCCTACAATATTATAATACACCCCTGCTGTGAACAAAATGTATGTGTGCTTAAACAAAACACTTCCAAATTAACAATAAATAAAAAAGCACAAAAAATAAAAACATAAGCAGCTGCTGCTAATATGTAAAATGTCCCAAACCAATAAAACAAGTCTTTTGTTAAGGAAGACCGATGTCAGCACCTGGATCACCAGCTGGTGGGACCATTGTTCCCTGGGCAGAGGGTTATAATTACAGTGTCCACCAGCAGGTGTCTCCCAGCAGACCTCAGTTTCCACCTGATGCTGGCTGCTGGGAGGTTATTTAGGTCCTCCCCTACTAGTGCCTCCTGCTCCAGTGTTGTGCTTGCTGCCAGATACTGCTAGCTGCCAACCTGTTCCAGTTCCTTCCCTGTACGCTGTGTTTTTTCTGCATGCATTTTTTCTATTTTTAACAAAGAGCATGTGTTTTGTGGCTTTTCTTTCATGCATATAGCACTTTACATCATGTGGACTAATTTATTGCAATAGTATTTATTATGGATATTATCACACATTGGTACAGTGAATATTAGCACAGTCTTCCTTAACAAAAGACACTCTACTTTGCTCAACTTTGACCAGAGTGTCTAAAAATGAAATCTATGTTTCATTGAATGATAAATGTAGTGTTAAAGCAGCCCCCCCCCCAAATACTTACGTGAGCTCCCTCTCGATCCAACAATGTCCACAAGAGCCTTGGCTCTCTGGGGACTCACACTCCTGATTGGCTTTTGGCAGCTGCGGTAGCCATTGGCGCCCACTGCTGTCTATCAAAGCCAGTGAGCCAATCAGGAGACAGAGGGGCGGGGCCCAGCCATGACTCTGTATGTGAATGGACACACAGATCCACAGCTTGGGAGCATGCTTGCTTGGGTGCCCCCAGTACCCGGCAGGAGGGAGGAGCCACGAGTGCCGGCGAGGGACCTGAGAAGAGGAGGATCTGGGCTGCTCTGTGCGAAACCAAAGTGTCCCACTCTAATCAGTTAATTAAGCCATAACACCTGAAAAGGGTTCCTGAGCCTTTAAATGGTCTCTCAGTCTGGTTCAGTAGGAATCACAATCATGGGAAAGACTGCTGACCTGACAGTTGTGCAGAAAACCATCATTGACACCCTCCATAAGGAGGGAACGCCTCAAAAGGTAATTGCAAAAGAAGTTGGATGTTCCCAAAGTGCTGTATCAAAGCACATTAACCACTTGCCGAACCGCCGCATGCTTATGTACGTCGGCAGAATGGCACGGGCAGGCAGATGGGCGTACAAGTACGTCCCTTTAAATTTGCCGCCCAGCGGGCGAGCGCACGGGCCCGCTGCGTACCTCGCGAGTGCGGCCGCGGGTCCCGAAAACTTGATGTTCCTGGGCGGCCCGCGATTGCGGTCGGCAAGAGCAGAACAGGGGAATGCCTTTGTAAACAAGGCATTCCCCTATTCTGCCTAGTGACACTGTCACTGATGACCGTTGCCCGTGATCGCAAAAAGTCATTAGTGATGTGTCACGTGTAGCCACGCCCCCTAACAGTAAGAATCTCTCCCTAGGAAACACTTAACCCCTGCAGCACCACCTAGTGGTTAACCCCTTCACTGCCAGTGTAATTTTTACAGTAATCAGTGCATTTTTATAGCACTGATCACTGTAAAAATGGCAATGGTCCCAAAATGGTGTCAAAAGTGTCCAATGTGTCCGCCATAATGTCGCAGTCATGATAAAAATTGCTGATCTGCACCATAACTAGTAAAAAAAAAAAATGCCATAAAACAGTCCCCTATTTTGTAGAATCTATAACTTTTGCGCAACCCAATCAATAAACGCTTATTGCGATTTTTTATACCAAAAATATGTAGAAGAATACGTATAGGACTAAACTGTGGAAAAAAAAGTTTTTTTATATATTTTTTGGGGATATAACAGTCTGTGTTGATTTGGGGAGCCATGTCATCTGCTGGTGTTGGTCCACTGTGCTTCATTAAGTCCAGGGTCAACGCACCTGTCTACCAGGAGATTTTTGGAGCACTTCATGCTTCCTTCCGCAGATGAGCTCTATGGGGATGCTGACTTCATTTTCCATCAGGACTTGGCACCTGCCCACACTGCCAAAAGCACCAAAACCTGGTTCAATGACCATGGGATTACTGTGCTAGATTGGCCAGCAAACTGGCCTGACCTGAACCCCATAGAGAATCTATGGGGCATTGCCAAGAGAAAGATGAGAGACATGAGACCGAACAATGCAGAAGAGCTGAAGCATTCTGGTCTTCCATAACACCTCAGCAGTGCCACAGGCTGATAGCTTCCATGCCACGGCGCATTGACACAGTAATTACTGCAAAAGAGGCCCAAACCAAGTACTAATTACATATGCATAAAGAACAGGCTCCTCCAGGTTAGAACTAATAGCATTTAATAGGTAACAGATGAATAATCCACTTACATCAAAGTTATGGAAATCCAGCACATGTCCTTATCCACACTGATGTGTCCGTCCGACATTGTAGCCTTGCCACAGCTTTCCTTTAGATTTCTGTGTCCAGGGGAAGGTGATCCCATCCAGCAGGATTTCCAGGAGGCTGGCATGCTGGGGTGCTGTAACCGAGGCTTGGTAGAAGCGGCGAGCTGGTGTTGGAACGCAGCGTAGTGACGTCACAGGTGGTCGCAACGACGTTTCGGAGCATGCGCTCTGGCTAATAGTACTGGCGCGCTCCTTTCTCAAGCATCCTGTACTGTTAGCCAGAGCGCATACTCCGAAACCTCGTTCCAAAAGAAGCTATGTTGGGTAAAGTTGTGTTCCATTTTTTATGTTTTTATATGAATTAAATAAATGGATGTAATTTTAACAGTAGTGTATATGCATTGTATTATCAGGCACCTCCAAAGTCTTATGTTTGGTGGATTTTCCATTTTCTAAATCACTGGATTTGATGGCAACCCAGTGCAGGGCAAGATTTTCTGACAAGTATCGAGTATGACTGCCCACACTCTGCTTAGGGACAGTCAAATTCTCCACTTGTGCTAAAATAGGTTGCTTAACCCTAAGATGGGTATCCAGCAACCTTATGAATGTGAGTATTGACTTACTACATGCTGAAGATATCATAGTTAGAAATTGATTTTTTTTTATTGGAAATATTTGTAATCTGAGTAAACCAAGTAACATAAACCATAAGACATTCAAGTGTCAAGGGCTTTGGTTGTTTTCTTTTAAAAACCTTGATAATCATGTATTTTTGTATTAAATTGTAGAAACATATATTATCCCAAGAAAAAAAGGTATAAGCAGTAACTGTATATCTACAATTTATAAGTAATTATATATTAGAAAAAAGTACAGACATTTGTTCCCATGTACACAATGATTTGCAATGTATAAGCACTTGCCCTCAGGCCATTGTATATAAACAGACAGACAGCATAGCTCTTCTTTTTAGATGCTCTTGCACACCATCTAGCAAATGCACTGGCAGTTGAATGAACGTACAGAGCCAGTGAGAGTGGCTCTGTACAATGTGATCAATCACAGCAATCACATATTGTATGTGACGAAAAATAAGTTATCTGGTAATCCACCAACTAAGGGAAATGGAATTATGAGATGACCAGCTGTAATTCTTTTTTTAAAAAAAAAAATATTGTAAAATGCTACAGTACATGTAATTTTGATGTATTATGGTTCAGATGGCTAGCTGTAATCTTAAGAAAAAGTGTGTAGCGCCAAAAGTAAATAAACAGAGATGAAATGTGAATGCGGTGTTATAAATGAAAAGAAACATTGAAAGAAAAAAGTGTTAAAGTGAAAAGAATACTAAAGTGAAAAAAAATGTATATATATATATATATATATATATATATATATATATATATCTTGAATGGAAAAAAAAGTGAAAAATATAGATTTAAATGCACAGTCCCATGATAGAATCAGCAATATAAACTTATTGGTGAAAACACAATAGTTCAGTGCAAAGATGTGCACAAAAATATGGTGGTGACTTGAAAAGTGAAGAGGTGATCCAGTACAGTGCTCCAGAATCATCCACCGCACCCATGTGGAATGGACACTCACCGGAAAAGCTGGCTGCCGCTACAGTAGCAAACACGCACTCAGTGTAGATCCGCCATCTGTTGTGTGGAAGGCTGTTCAGCAACTCGCACCATCCAGGTGTAGCTGTAGTAAATAAAGCTAACAGGGAGCCAGATGAAGTCTCCATAGTGTAGTATTTAATGGATTTGTATGTTAAAAGACAAAATTAAATGAATCATAAAAAGATATGACAATGGGTGCAAATGCCGACCCTGTATCAGCCTGATGTCACAGCACTAATGTTCCCTCCCCGACGCGTTTCATTCAATAGGACGTTATCAAGGGGTCCCGTCCTATTGCCCACACTCTGATTAGGGACTGTCATATTGGTCACTTGTGCTAAAATGGATATCATTTTAACAGTAGTGTTTGTGCATTGTATTAGCAGTCACCTTTAAAGTCTCATGTTATCTTTTTTCCTTGTTAATTTGTCCTGTGTGTCAGCGTATCACTGTGTTACTTTGTACACAACATTTTTTTACTTAAACAAAATCTGATTAAAAAAAAATATTTGGGTACAGTTTTGCAGAATTTGCAATAATTCTCAATCAATGCAAAATACTGCAAATTGGCCTGGATAGGAGGGGGGGGGGGGGGTTAACATGCCTTTTATAGAGAAGGGAAGGGTAAAAATCCCTGTTGGGTTATTTGTGGAAGCAATAAAGGGAATTCCCCTCTTAGACTGTTGTTCCTGAAACAAGTGTCTGCATTGGAAGATTTTACCTCAATATTTATTCTGTGAAAAACTCTAACATTGTGGATTTCCCTTTACTTTTCTTCTCGATGACAAAGCCACCAATAAAAATAGAGCTCTAAATGTCACGAATGGAGACCAAATAAATACTGAACAGAGGGTCTAATCCTTCCCCATTCTATGCAAAACAAAAAAAAAAAATTTCTCTAGAAATACACCTTAACATTTTTTTTAAAACAATAATTTTTTATTGAAAAGTTTTCTTTTACAGATAATAGAAAGAAATAGAGGATAAAATATAAAACAAGGGGTACATAAAGAGATATACACAATAGGTGATACACAGTGGTGGTAAGTGTACAATTTAACCAAGGGACTTGGGCCAAATAGCCCAGTCATCATCACATTTTTTACATGTTAGAGAGTTGATTGCTAATAGGCGTTCGAATGTATAATTTCTATGAACTGCTGCTATAACTTCAGAGATGTTTGTAGTTTTATTAGATTTCCAATTGCGCAATATCAACAGGCGTGTTTCCAGAAGTATGTGTGTCACGACTGGCCTAAAAGTCCGTGGGAATTTGTCAATGTTTAGGTGCAGTAATGCTAAAGCTGGATCGGGTCGTGTTAGTATTCCAGTCATGGAGGAAATCTGTTGGAAAACCTGGTTCCATAGACTTCTTATGCTGGGGCAGTGCCAGAACATATGCAGTAAGTTACCAACGTGCCCACATTCCCTCCAGCAGTGCGAGGATGTTCCCGGAAAGTATGTGGCAAGTCGGAAAGGAGTATAGTGCCATCTATTTGTTATCTTGATCATCAGTTCCCAGTGCTTCACACAGTGGGAAGACTTGTGTACTTCCATGAAGGTCCTGTGCCATTGTTTGTCCGAGAATGTGTCGCCTATGTCTACCTCCCATTTCTGCATTGCTGTTGTCTTCTTGAATGTCAGTCTGTCTTGCAGTAGGTTATAGAAAAAGGAAATACCCTTCTTGTCTGGTGTTGCGTTGGAATAGAACTGAGTGAGTGAGTGAGTGAGTAACTTGTATAGCGCTGCAATTGCGAACTAAATCACCTCAAGGCGCTTTGCATCCAGTGTCGTTGAGATCGTTAGAAGAGATGGGTCTTTAGTATTTTCCGGAAGGCCCGATGGTTTTCTTCCATGCGGATATTCGTGGGTAGCGCATTCCATAGCCTTGGTCCTTGGACAGCAAACCTTTGTTCTCCCTTGGCTTTGTAGCGGGTCTTGGGGATGTGGAGGAGGTTTTGGTTAGTTGATCGAAGGTCACGAGTAGTGGTGTAGTGTTTTATTTTCTCGCATAAGTATTCAGGAGCGTTTCCTTGTGCGCATTTGTGGGTGAGGCAGAGGGTCTTGAATGTGATCCGATCCTTTACGGCTAGCCAATGGAGGCTTTTCAGGGATGGTGCGATTGATTCCCAGGGTTTTTTCCCTGTTACCAGTCTGGCCGCTGTGTTTTGGACGACTTGTAGACGTGCAACTTGGTATTTGGGTAGTCCTAGGTAAAGTGAGTTAGCGTAGTCAAGCCGTGAATTGATAATGGTTCCGACTACTACTGCTCTGTCTTTTTCCGGGATGAACGGGATGAGTCTTCGTAGCAGGCGGAGAAGGTGGTGGGATCCACTGACTACTGATCCTATTTGTGCGTCCATAGTCCTGTCTGAGTCAAAGATAACTCCCAGGCTTTTAACTTTGGTGCTTGGGGTTATGTTTTGTCCCAGGATGGTGGGTGGCGTCCATGTGGTCCTGGCGTTTTTCTTTCGGTTAGCGTGGAAAATGAGCAGTTCTGTTTTGGATCCATTAAGCTTGAGGGAGCTCTCTGTCATCCAATTGTTGATCAATGTAAGGCATTTTTCCAGTCCGTAATATTGATCTTTTTTGTTGTTGATGCGAAAGTATAGTTGAGTGTCATCTGCATAGGAGTGATAACGCATGTCCTGTTCACTGATGATTTTGAGGAGTGGCCGAAGGTAGATGTTGAAGAGTACCAGTGACAGGGGTGATCCTTGAGGGACTCTGCATGTATTTGTGCGTGGTGCCGAGGTAAAGGCTCCCAGTTTCACTGTCTGGGATCGGTTTTCTAAGAAGGATGCGAACCATGGTAGGTCCGTGTCTGCGACTCCTGCTACTTCGGTGAGACGCGTAAGTAGGATTTTGTGATCTACTGTGTCAAAGGCTGCACTGAGGTCCAGCAGCACCAGGAGACATGATTATCCGTCATCTGCTGCTTCTAGTACGTCGTCCCATATTTTGAGAAGTGCCGTTTCCGTCCCATGGCCTGGGCGGAACCCCGATTGAAGTGGGTCCAGGAGATTGTGGGTATCCAAATGAAGTTGTAGCTGTTGTGTTACAACTTTCTCGATAATCTTGGAGATGGTGGTCAGGCTTGTTACCGGTCTTCTAAAATTTGGGTCATTCGGGTCGAGGTTGGGTTTCTTTAATAGGGGTTTGATTATTCCTTGTTTAAGGGAAGTCGGCACAATACCTTCTTTGAACGATTGGTTGATGAAGTGTGTTATGTGGGGTGCCAAGATGTCGGTACATTCTTTCAGCAGTTTTGCCGGAATGATGTTGTTCGGTGAAGTGCTATCTCGGAGGCTTCTGATGATGTTTTTAGTAGTGTCGATTGTAATTGGGACCAGAGTAAATTTCTTTGATTGCAGAATATTTATCTGGTTCTTTTCTTCCTTTGGCTGTGTGGGGTTGTTTGATTTTTCCTGCTGAATTATTTTCCTAATGTTATCAATTTTGTCGATAAAAAAATTGGATAGTTCATTGCAGAATTCCTGTGTTTCGTTTGCTGAAGACTCCAAACAGGTGGGATTCATGGTCTGAGCTACTAGTTTGAAGAGTTCGCGGGGGCAGTTTAGGGCTTTTGCGATGGTGTTTGCGAAATGGTCTCTTTTTGCTTTGAAGATTGCTTTATGATATTTCCTAGTGAGTGCTTTGTAGATTGTGTAGTTCTCCTTTGTTGCATTTCTTCTCCAGGCTCCTTCTGCTCTTCTGCGTTCTTGTTTCAGTAAAGTAAGAGCGTCATTGAACCAGCCTGCATTGTTTTTGCGGATGAGTGCTCTGCGTCTTGGAGCAACCGTATCTGCTGTCTGTAGCAAAGCATTGTTCAGGAAGTTGAGTGTTTCTTCTGTTGAGTGGTTTTGGTTTAGCATTTCCATATTGTTCAATAGCGTGGTTTTGAAAAGCTCAGAGTATAGTTTCTTCTGTGATCTTGTCCAGTGTGTTGTTGCTGATTGTATTGATTTTTGGAGGGCCGTGTTGGTCGTTATAGTAAACTTGATGGCATGATGGTCTGTCCATGGTAGAGGCTGGTTGTCCAGTGTGTTGATGTCCATATCTTGTTTGAAGATTAGGTCAAGAGTGTGACCTGATACATGAGTAGGAGTATTTATCAATTGTTGCAAGCCTAGTTTTTCTAGTTGGTCGATGCAGGCAGTGGCGATAGGGTCTTCGGGGGAGTTGGCCCAAAGGTTGAAGTCTCCAAGTAGCAGCAGATTTTTGGTTTTCATGGTGTATGTCGAGAAAAATTCATTTAAATGTGTGAGGAGGTGTGTCTTGGGTCCCGGTGGTCTGTAGCAGAGCAGTATGTGGATGGTATCCTGGGGTGTAGTTTGTAGTTGCAGAGTGAGTGTTTCCATGAAAGGCAATGAGTTCTGTAGAGTTGGTTTGATGAACGTAAGGTGGTCTTTGTAAATTACTGCTAGGCCTCCTCCTCTTTGTCCTGTTCTATGCTCCGTTAGGATGCGGTAGTTCTCCGGCACTAGTTCTGCTAGGATAGTATTGCAGTCGGGTGTTAGCCAGCTTTCCGTGATGAAGAGGCAGTCTATGTTGTGTTGGGTTATGAAATCATGGATTTCCTGTCTGTGTTTGACTGCAGATCTGGTGTTGATTAGGGCACTTGATAGATGTTGTAGATGCCATGGTGCTCTGTTTTTTCCTGTTGATAGTCGACTGATTCTTACGATTCGTTCTTTTTGTAATTTTTTTTGGATGGGTGTTGGTAGTGTTGTGGCAAAGTTCTTTAGGCTTTGGATGGTGTCGGCTGAGTATATAATGTTAACCATGTTGAAAAAGTGCTGATAATGATGAGGCGATGAGATGATGTTGATAACGATGATGATCCTGATGTTGATGATGATGATGATGAGCGATGCGATGAGAGAGCTGCTTAGGTGTGCTAATGCTTGAAGTTGGTGTTTGATGTTGACAAGGATGATGATCCGATAGTGATGAATGATCCGATAGTGATGATGATCCGATAGTGATGATGATCCGATAGTGATGATGATCCGATAGTGATGATGATCCGATAGTGATGATGATCCAATAGTGATGATGATCCAATGCTGATGATGATCCAATGCTGATGATGATCCAATGCTGATGATGATCCTAGTGATGATGATTCCTTCCTGATCCCTGGAGGCGGTTGGAGCTTCCCTGACCTTCCCGCTAATGGAAGGAGTCCGATATACTTACCTGGTTATCAGGTTTGATGGACGACTGATGATGATGATGATGATGATGATGATCCTGGTGTAGACGGCGCTGCTCCCCAACTATCTAATCCCCCCGTTGATCCAGAGGAAGGCGAAAAACCCCAGCCAAGCACGGGCCAATAGTGCCAGAGCGGGGGAAAAAATTCCTTCCTGATCCCTCTAGAGGCGATCGGGTCTGCCCTGGATCAGCTAGCTAATGGAGGAGCCCGGTATACTTACCTAGTTGTCAGGTTTGCCAGGACAACTGGTGGTGATGCTGAGAGGAGGATGAGGATGATGATGTGAATGAGGATGAGGATGATGATGAGGAAGATGCTGCTGATGAGGATACCGATGAGGATGATGATGATGATGAGGGTGAAGATGATGGTGCTGAGAATGAGTATTGTCATGAGAATGAGGATAAGGATGAAGATGATGGTATTTGCAGAGTATATTTCCTGCTATACTTTTCTTGGTACTGTCAGGGTCCTGATAGATATGGGCCCAGGTGTACCAAGATGGCCACTGGTGCCTAGATTGAGTCAGGAAGTGCTGAGGCCGGGCGGGTGTACCAAGATGGCCGCCGCGGCTGGAAGTTAGGCCGGAGCCGCGGACTGTCCTAAAAAGGACAGGCGGTGGTGGTTGCGGCTTCGGGCCGCTTGGGGGAGCTCTGATGCGGGAGACACGGCTTGCCCGCTAAGGATGGGGGAGAGGGGGGATGATGCTGGGCTGGAGGAGGCCGGAACTAGGCCTCAGCCACGGACTATCTTGCCGGCAGTTGCCGGTCAATGGCGAATGGCGGCCCGGATGGCGTCTTCCGATGGCGAGTGGACGAGCAGTGCTCCGCTCTGGGAGCAGCTGTGGAAGGATAGGGCCGGGTGCCAGGGGCCGTGGCCTGTTAGGCAGCCCCTGTATGGGAGGAAGAACCGCGGAATGTGCCCTGGAAGGCAGAAGGCAGGAGCTCCTGCAACACACGTCCGTTCTCAACTGACAGATTTTAATCGGCATTGTCGCTATTGAGGGTGCCTAACATCTCAAGAAGTGTGTAATTCTGAGGCATTTGTAAGTGCCTGGTGGGGAGATCTTATATTGTGTCATGATTTGTTCTATGGGTTTGAGTTGTGGGCCTTCATAAAGGTCCGATATGTGATATATGCCTTTATCTATCATGTCAGTGACGTCCAACATTGGGATCTTGGATTCTAATATATTCAGGGGAAGGTCGAAGTCTATGGTTTGTGCGTCTGTGTGATGCTTATCTAAAATGAGTCTCCATGCTCTCAGTGATGTCTGCATGGTAGGCGGGAGAAGAGAGATGTTCCATGGAGTCCATCGGTCTCCTATGAGTAGTTGGGTAAGATCTTTAGTTGGGGATAGATAAGTTTCTATGTCAACCCAAAGAGGTGCGTCGGATTGTTGAAACCAGAATTTAATTTGGTCTAGGCGCACCGCCCATAAGTAGTCATAAATGTCCGCGAAACCCGCCCCTCCTGCTTGTTTGTGTGAAGTCAAGTTATTCCTGGAACACCTAGCTTTTTTTCCCTTCCATATGTACTTCCAACCTATTCTAGCGAGACTATTGACGAAATGAGTAGGGCTATGAATAGGCAGAGTGCGAAATACATATAAGATTTGTGGTAAAATGAACATTTTATATGCGGATATTCTACCCATCCATGAGATTTCAGTTCTCGAAATGGCCTTGAGTTGGGCTTCCAGTTTGGTTACCAGCGGAGTCATGTTAGTTTTAGCGAGGGCAGCTGTTTTACTAGTGAGTGAGATACCCAGGTATGTGATACAACCTGCGCTCCAAGTATATGGTAATTGTTTTTGAAGGGATTGTTTCATTTGAGACTGTACTCCTAGGTCTAGGATGAGAGACTTTGTAAAGTTGACCTTATAGTAGGATATGTCCCCAAATGTTGTTAGGATTTTGTGCGCCTCTTTCAGGGACTGTAATGGATTAGTCAGAATTAGAATTACATCATCCGCAAATAGATTAATGGTATGCATATTGGAACCAAACTGGAAGCCCGTGATCGAGGGCGTTGATCTGATTGCTTCAGCTAGTGGTTCTATCATAAGATTAAAAATAGTTGGGGACAGGGGACAGCCCTGTCTGGTCCCATTTGATATGTCAAATGTTTTAGACAGTAGGCCTGCAGAGTACACCTGGGCGGATGGGCAGGAATAGAGAGATAGAATAGCCTTTAAAATTGATCCTTTAAACCCAAATTTTTCCAGAACCATTTCCATGTAGGTCCAATGGACCCTGTCGAACGCCTTCTCTGCATCAATAGAGAGCAGCAGAGAAGGCGTTCGAGTTCTTTCAGCCCGATGTATCACATTGATGATTCTCCTGGTAGCGTCAGATGTCTGTCTCCCCTTTACAAAGCCCATCTGGTCTTTTTTGATGATTAGTGGTATTATATGCGTAAGTCTTTTAGCCAGTAATTTTGCAAATATTTTTGTGTCAGTGTTTAAGAGTGAAATGGGTCTGAAGTTAGCTGGTGTGTGGGGTTCTTTTCCTGGTTTAGGGAGTGTGACTATATGTGCTTTTAGCATTTCTCGCGGAAGTGTCGCTGTTTCTGTGGCTTTAATGAAGACTTTGGAAATGTGGGGCGAAAGGATCTGTTTAAATGTTTTGAAATATTCATTGGAAAAGCCATCTGGGCCGTGGGATTTCCCGATTGGTAAAGAATCAATTATGTGTTCTATTTCTAGTGCCGTGATTGGGCTGTTTAGGTTCCCCAGTTGTGTTTGGGAAAGGGATGGGAGTTTCAACGTGTGCAAGAATGCTTGTATTTTTTCTGTTGTCGGTTGGGGGGTATTGGAGTCTCTCTGGAGGTTGTAAAGCGAACTGTAGTAGTCAGCAAATTGATCGGCTATATCTTGGGGGTTAATAATTTTTAGTGAAGTGGATGGGTGTTTCAGGTATTGTATTCTAGTTTTGGAACGAGTGGCTTTAAGTCTATTTGCTAAATATTTGCCTGCTCTGTCCGCGTTGGCATAGTGTAGGAGTTTCAGGCGTCTTAGATGCTTATCAAATTGGTGCGATAGAAGTTCTCTAAGCTTTTCTCTGCTGGCGCACAGTTTACTAGTTAAGGGTTCTGACGGTGACTGCTTATGCATGGTTTCTAGAATTTGTATGTCAGCAATAGTAGAGTTAAGTGAGTGCGTTAGTTTTCTTTTTTCCCTAGCGCCAATTTGGATTAATATCCCTCGAATATAGGCTTTATGTACGTTCCACAGAACGTTTGGGTCAGTTACAGAATCAATATTGTCTGCGAAGTAGTTCGTTAGGTGTTGGGCTATAGACTTTTGGAGAATTGGTTCTTGAAGAACCCTAGTGTTACTACGCCAGATGGGGATAGAAGGGGAGACACCTTTTTCTATAATGGACAAAGATATAGCAGCATGATCTGACCATGTAATATTGTGTATACTAGTTCTTTCAATGTTCTGCAGCAACCATTTATCAGTTAGGAACATGTCTATATGAGAATATGAACTGTGTCTGTTCGAGAAAAAGGTATAGTCACGTTCGTTGGCGTGGAGGCATCTCCATACATCAAAGAGTTCCACTTTGTGTAACAAGGGTTGCAGAGACAGGTGGGTCCTGGGTTTGCCAGAGGTAGTATCCAGTAGCGGGTCCGATGTCATGTTAAAATCACTGCATATCAGGAGGTTGCCATATTTCAAATTTTGGGCTTTGGTAAGGATTTTCCTCAAGAAGCGGAGTTGGTGAGTGTTAGGGGCATATACTGAAACAATCGTGTATGGTTTGGAATTGATGTCTCCTGTAAGGATTATATACCTGCCTCCATCGTCCAGAACAGTAGTTTTCGGTTGGAATGAGAGAGAGTTTTTGATGGCCAATAGGACTCCTCCCTTCTTGTTGTCAGGCGTACAAGCCGTATATATGAAAGGGTAGTCCTTATGTGAACACTTCGGGGCTGCATCTTTTTGGAAATGTGTTTCCTGCACACAGAGTATGTCAGCTCTCTGTGTGCAGGCTTCTTTCCACATGGAGAAGCGTTTTACCGGGTGGTTCAGACCCCGGGCATTAATAGATAGGAGCTTAATCGTCATAGTGTTATTTGAGTGGTATCGTGTGTGAGGAAACTGGTTAGGCACTTACTCGTCCTGGAGAATGTTGGTTGGCTTTTTCCATCCTTGTGGTATGCTGAGAGTAGTCTAACATGTTCTTCATTTACCGCTGTCATTATACATTGAGCGTTTCTGTGTATATCAAAAGGGACACTGGGGAGAAAAAAGGAAAACAGCAACGGAAATATAAGAGAAAAGGATAGATATAACTGGATTTTCATAAGAAATGGATCCATAAATTGATCCTCGGGCAGACGTAGCTGCTAGTGCAGAACGGAGGGTGTACAGTTGATACCTCACTGCGGTACCTGTGCACCTGAGATAAACGAGATTGGTGAGTATAAGTAATTATTTTGCTTCACCGGCTTTTTTCTTACCAGCCTCCTTGTGTGACACTACCTGCCAGTCATTCTGTATTGGCCGTGGGCCTGCAGAGGATTGGGATTGAGGAACTTGTTCCGGGAGAACTCCCCATTGGCGTAGAGCAGCCAGCCCTTCCTCTAGTTTGGATACTGAGACACTGGCCCCATTGTGGGTGATAATAAGATTGGCTGGATATTTCCACTTATGCGGTATGTTGTGATTCCTCAATGCTTTGGTTACAGTGAGCAGATTGCGTCTGCGCTGAAGAGTGTGTCTGGACAGGTCAGGTAGCATCCTGATGTTGGCGTATTGTGGCGGGACTTTCCCTGGAGTACGTGACGCTTGTAGTATGCGATCTTTGATGTGAAAAAAGTGTACCCTCATCAGTACATCCCTGGGAGTCTCGTCAGGGAGGAATGACGGTTTAGGGACCCTATGGATTCTATCAATGATAAGATCCTGCGCTGTTGCCTCTGGCAGCAATGTGGAGAACAGAGTCTGGGTGTATTGAAGGAGCTGTGTGGGGGGAACATTTTCAGGGACCCCTCAGTTTAAGGTTATTCCTTCTTGATCTGTCCTCGAGGTCCGCCATCTTATCCTTGAGCCAAACTATTTCCTCCCCCTGTGCCTTGATGGCGTCCACCATCATGTTAAATGCAGAAGTGTGCTCTTCCACTTTGTCTTCCACAACATGGACCCTCTGTCCTATGGCCTGCACTTCTTTTTGGCATGCAGTGATCCCACTGTATATATCTGACTGCAGGGATGTTCTCAGTGAAAGGAGCATGTCCTTCAGCACTGTGTCGGATACTGGTCTGTCTGCCGTGGGGAATTCTGATATGGGGTCCCCCCTCTGTTGCCGCTGGCTAGCGCTGGTGGGTTGCGGCCCGCTTACCTCCATGTTGAGATCCGGCTGCGGCCTAGCTGGGGAGTCTCTCCGCGGCCTTGATTTGGCTGGGCTCCTCGTTGTGGGGCTGGATGCCCCGGAGGAGGATGCGCTGTGTGCTGTAGCCGAGCGGATGGCGATGGACGGTGGGCCGTTGCTTGTGGTCAGTGCTCCTGGCTGTGAGGCGTGCTGTGGGACTCGCGCTCCGTCGCCGCTGCCATTTTGCTCCATTCCCCTCGCTTCTTCCCCTTGAAGAAGCTGTCTAGTTTCTGGGGCTGCAGCGTTTTTTTACGATTCCTGGGCATCACCGGGTTGTTCCTCGGCAGGTCAGGGATCGGATGATCGATCGCAGGGCTCGCAGGAGCGCCTGTGGGCTGTGGTGGCTGATGTTACCTCAGGCTGACAAGCGGAGCTCCTGGGCTAAGCGTCCATCTTGGAGTCCGGTCGCCACGCCCCCCTCCACACCTTAACATTTTAACCTCTTCCCGCCCGCACTATAGCCAAAAGACGCTACAGCGCGGGCCTAATTTTGCCGGGAGGGTGTCCATGTAGTCCTCCCATGCATGAGCTGCCTGCACGTGGCTTACTCTGTGATCAGCAAGTCAATGAGTCTCGGCTGATCACAGATTGGTCTCAGACCCTTACCACGTGATGTAAACAAAGCCGGTAAGTGGATTTTTTTCCCTCACGCTAACAGCATGAGGAGAAAAAAAAAGCCAATTACCATTTGGAGTAAACGGAACATTAGTCCCGCACACTCCAGACCCACTGCGGCTAAGCAGTGCCCACCATAGTCACATACCAGTGGCCACCAGTGCCACCTACCAATGCATATCAGCACTGCTAAGCAGTGCCCACCAGTGCCACATATCAATGCCCACCAGTGCCACCTATCAGTGCCCATCAGTGCTGGCAATCAATGCCCATCAGTGCCTCATCAGTGCCACCTATCAGTGCTGCCTATCAGTGTCACCTACCAGTGCCCATCCGTGTCCATCAGTGCCACCTATCAGTACCACCTATCAGTGCCCATCAGTACCACCTATCAGTGCCCATCAGTGCCACCTATCAGTGCCCATCAGTGCCAACTATCAGTGCCCATCAGTGCTGCCTTATCAGTGCCCATCAGTGCAACCCATCATTGCCCATCAGTGCAGCCCATCAGTGCCCATCAGTGCAGCCCTATCAGCGCAAATCAATGAAGGAGTTAAGTATAACAAACTATGAAAACTGTGGTTCAAAATTTTCTGGCATCTAGATTCCTGTGTTGTCACCCCTACTATCTTCTGAAATGGACACTTTAGTAAATGCTGTGGATACCCTCTTTACTGAAATTTGGCCATCATTTCTTTTAACCATGTTGTTGATTTACCTGGATCACTCACAATATGTTTTACCCTTAATAGCTGACTGTGTACCGTTTATTTGAATATATGAGGGGGAGTGAAAACTATCACATTTCAAAAGTTGGTTACAATCAGTGGGTTTTGTAAGGGTGTCAGTATACTCTCTACCCTACAATATTATAATACACCCCTGCTGTGAACAAAATGTATGTGTGCTTAAACAAAACACTTCCAAATTAACAATAAATAAAAAAGCACAAAAAATAAAAACATAAGCAGCTGCTGCTAATATGTAAAATGTCCCAAACCAATAAAACAAGTCTTTTGTTAAGGAAGACCGATGTCAGCACCTGGATCACCAGCTGGTGGGACCATTGTTCCCTGGGCAGAGGGTTATAATTACAGTGTCCACCAGCAGGTGTCTCCCAGCAGACCTCAGTTTCCACCTGATGCTGGCTGCTGGGAGGTTATTTAGGTCCTCCCCTACTAGTGCCTCCTGCTCCAGTGTTGTGCTTGCTGCCAGATACTGCTAGCTGCCAACCTGTTCCAGTTCCTTCCCTGTACGCTGTGTTTTTTCTGCATGCATTTTTTCTATTTTTAACAAAGAGCATGTGTTTTGTGGCTTTTCTTTCATGCATATAGCACTTTACATCATGTGGACTAATTTATTGCAATAGTATTTATTATGGATATTATCACACATTGGTACAGTGAATATTAGCACAGTCTTCCTTAACAAAAGACACTCTACTTTGCTCAACTTTGACCAGAGTGTCTAAAGATGAAATCTATGTTTCATTGAATGATAAATGTAGTGTTAAAGCAGCCCCCCCCAAATACTTACGTGAGCTCCCTCTCGATCCAACAATGTCCACAAGAGCCTTGGCTCTCTGGGGACTCACACTCCTGATTGGCTTTTGGCAGCTGCGGTAGCCATTGGCGCCCACTGCTGTCTATCAAAGCCAGTGAGCCAATCAGGAGACAGAGGGGCGGGGCCCAGCCATGACTCTGTATGTGAATGGACACACAGATCCACAGCTTGGGAGCATGCTTGCTTGGGTGCCCCCAGTACCCGGCAGGAGGGAGGAGCCACGAGTGCCGGCGAGGGACCTGAGAAGAGGAGGATCTGGGCTGCTCTGTGCAAAACCAAAGTGTCCCACTCTAATCAGTTAATTAAGCCATAACACCTGAAAAGGGTTCCTGAGCCTTTAAATGGTCTCTCAGTCTGGTTCAGTAGGAATCACAATCATGGGAAAGACTGCTGACCTGACAGTTGTGCAGAAAACCATCATTGACACCCTCCATAAGGAGGGAACGCCTCAAATGTAATTGCAAAAGAAGTTGGATGTTCCCAAAGTGCTTTATCAAAGCACATTAACCACTTGCCGAACCGCCGCACGCCTATGTACGTCGGCAGAATGGCACGGGCAGGCAGATGGGCATACAAGTACGTCCCTTTAAATTTGCTGCCCAGCGGGCGAGCGCACGGGCCCGCTGCGTACCTCGCGAGTGCGGCCGCGGGTCCCGAAAACTTGATGTTCCTGGGCGGCCCGCGATTGCGGTCGGCAAGAGCAGAACAGGGGAATGCCTTTGTAAACAAGGCATTCCCCTATTCTGCCTAGTGACACTGTCACTGATGACCGTTCCCCGTGATCGCAAAAAGTCATCAGTGATGTGTCACGTGTAGCCACGCCCCCTAACAGTAAGAATCTCTCCCTAGGAAACACTTAACCCCTGCAGCACCACCTAGTGGTTAACCCCTTCACTGCCAGTGTAATTTTTACAGTAATCAGTGCATTTTTATAGCACTGATCACTGTAAAAATGGCAATGGTCCCAAAATGGTGTCAAAAGTGTCCGATGTGTCCGCCATAATGTCGCAGTCATGATAAAAATTGCTGATCTACACCATAACTAGTAAAAAAAAAATGCCATAAAACAGTCCCCTATTTTGTAGGATCTATAACTTTTGCGCAACCCAATCAATAAACGCTTATTGCGATTTTTTATACCAAAAATATGTAGAAGAATACATATAGGACTAAACTGTGGAAAAAAAAAGGTTTTTTATATATTTTTTGGGGATATAACAGTCTGTGTTGATTTGGGGAGCCATGTCATCTGCTGGTGTTGGTCCACTGTGCTTCATTAAGTCCAGGGTCAACGCACCTGTCTACCAGGAGATTTTTGGAGCACTTCATGCTTCCTTCCACAGATGAGCTCTATGGGGATGCTGACTTCATTTTCCATCAGGACTTGGCACCTGCCCACACTGCCAAAAGCACCAAAACCTGGTTCAATGACCATGGGATTACTGTGCTAGATTGGCCAGCAAACTGGCCTGACCTGAACCCCATAGAGAATCTATGGGGCATTGCCAAGAGAAAGATGAGAGACATGAGACCGAACAATGCAGAAGAGCTGAAGCATTCTGGTCTTCCATAACACCTCAGCAGTGCCACAGGCTGATAGCTTCCATGCCACGGCGCATTGACACAGTAATTGCTGCAAAAGAGGCCCAAACCAAGTACTAAGTACATATGCATAAAGAACAGGCTCCTCCAGGTTAGAACTAATAGCATTTAATAGGTAACAGATGAATAATCCACTTACATCAAAGTTATGGAAATCCAGCACATGCCCTTATCCACACTGATGTGTCCGTCCGACATTGTAGCCTTGCCACAGCTTTCCTTTAGATTTCTGTGTCCAGGGGAAGGTGATCTCATCCAGCAGGATTTCCAGGAGGCTGGCATGCTGGAGTGCTGTAACCGAGGCTTGGTAGAAGCGGCGAGCTGGTGTTGGAACGCAGCGTAGTGACGTCACAGGTGGTCGCAACGACGTTTCGGAGCATGCGCTCTGGCTAATAGTACTGGCGCGCTCCTTTCTCAAGCATCCTGTACTGTTAGCCAGAGCGCATACTCCGAAACCTCGTTCCAAAAGAAGCTATGTTGGGTAAAGTTGTGTTCCATTTTTTATGTTTTTATATGAATTAAATAAATGGATGTAATTTTAACAGTAGTGTATATGCATTATATTATCAGGCACCTCCAAAGTCTTATGTTTGGTGGATTTTCCATTTTCTAAATCACTGGATTTGATGGCAACCCAGTGCAGGGCAAGATTTTCTGACAAGTATCGAGTGTGACTGCCCACACTCTGCTTAGGGACAGTCAAATTCTCCACTTGTGCTAAAATAGGTTGCTTAACCCTAAGATGGGTATCCAGCAACCTTATGAATGTGAGTATTGACTTACTACATGCTGAAGATATCATAGTTAGAAATTGATTTTTTTTATTGGAAATATTTGTAATCTGAGTAAACCAAGTAACATAAACCATAAGACATTCAAGTGTCAAGGGCTTTGGTTGTTTTCTTTTAAAAACCTTGATAATCATGTATTTTTGTATTAAATTGTAGAAACATATATTATCCCAAGAAAAAAAGGTATAAGCAGTAACTGTATATCTACAATTTATAAGTAATTATATATTAGAAAAAAGTACAGACATTTGTTCCCATGTACACAATGTTTGCAATGTATAAGCACTTGCCCTCAGGCCATTGTATATAAACAGACAGACAGCATAGCTCTTCTTTTTAGATGCTCTTGCACACCATCTAGCAAATGCACTGGCAGTTGAATGAACGTACAGAGCCAGTGAGAGTGGCTCTGTACAATGTGATCAATCACAGCAATCACATATTGTATGTGACGAAAAATAAGTTATCTGGTAATCCACCAACTAAGGGAAATGGAATTATGAGATGACCAGCTGTAATTCTTTTTTAAAAAAAAAATTATTGTAAAATGCTACAGTACATGTAATTTTGATGTATTATGGTTCAGATGACTAGCTGTAATCTTAAGAAAAAGTGTGTAGCGCCAAAAGTAAATAAACAGCGATGAAATGTGAATGCGGTGTTATAAATGAAAAGAAACATTGAAAGAAAAAAGTGTTAAAGTGAAAAGAATGCTAAAGTGAAAAAAAATGTATATATATATATATATATATATATATATATATATATATATATATATATATTGAATGGAAAAAAAAGTGAAAAATATAGATTTAAATGCACAGTCCCATGATAGAATCAGCAATATAAACTTATTGGTGAAAACACAATAGTTCAGTGCAAAGATGTGCACAAAAATATGGTGGTGACTTGAAAAGTGAAGAGGTGATCCAGTACAGTGCTCCAGAATCATCCACCGCACCCATGTGAAATGGACACTCACCGGAAAAGCTGGCTGCCGCTACAGTAGCAAACACGCACTCAGTGTAGATCCGCCATCTGTTGTGTGGAAGGCTGTTCAGCAACTCGCACCATCCAGATGTAGCTGTAGTAAATAAAGCTAACCGGGAGCCAGATGAAGTCTCCATAGTGTAGTATATAATGGATTTGTATGTTAAAAGACAAAATTAAATGAATCATAAAAAGATATGACAATGGGTGCAAATGCCGACCCTGTATCGGCCTGATGTCACAGCACTAATGTCCCCTCCCCGACGCGTTTAATTCAATAGGACGTTATCAAGGGGTCCCGTCCTATTGCCCACACTCTGATTAGGGACTGTCATATTCTTCACTTGTGCTAAAATGGATATCATTTTAACAGTAGTGTTTGTGCATTGTATTAGCAGTCACCTTTAAAGTCTCATGTTATCTTTTTCCCTTGTTAATTTGTCCTGTGTGTCAGCGTATCACTGTGTTACTTTGTACATAACATTTTTTTACTTAAACAAAATCTGATTAAAAAAAAAATATTTGGGTACACTTTTGCAGAATTTGCAATAATTCTCAATCAATGCAGAATACTGCAAATTGGCCTGGATAGGAAGGGGGGGGTTAACATGCCTTTTATAGAGAAGGGAAGGGTAAAAATCCCTGTTGGGTTATTTGTGGAAGCAATAAAGGGAATTCCCCTCTTAGACTGTTGTTCCTGAAACAAGTGTCTGCATTGGAAGATTTTACCTCAATATTTATTCTGTGAAAAACTCTAACATTGTGGATTTCCCTTTACTTTTCTTCTCGATGACAAAGCCACCAATAAAAATAGAGCTCTAAATGTCACGAATGGAGACCAAATAAATACTGAACAGAGGGTCTAATCCTTCCCCATTCTATGCAAAACAAAAAATAAATTTTCTCTAAAAATACACCTTAACATTTTAACCTCTTCCCGCCCGCACTATAGCCAAAAGACGCTACAGCGCGGGCCTAAATTGCCGGGAGGGTGTCCATGTAGTCCTCCCATGCATGAGCTGCCTGCACGTGGCTTACTCTGTGATCAGCAAGTCAATGAGTCTCGGCTGATCACAGATTGGTCTCAGCCCCTTACCACATGATCAGCTGTCAGCCAATGACAGCTGATCACATGATGTAAACAAAGCCGGTAAGTGGATTTTTTTCCCTCACGCTAACAGCATGAGGAGAAAAAAAAAGCCAATTACCATTTGGAGTAAACGGAACATTAGTCCCGCACACTCCAGACCCACTGCGGCTAAGCAGTGCCCACCATAGTCACATACCAGTGGCCACCAGTGCCACCTACCAATGCATATCAGCACTGCTAAGCAGTGCCCACCAGTGCCACATATCAATGCCCACCAGTGCCACCTATCAGTGCCCATCAGTGCTGGCAATCAATGCCCATCAGTGCCTCATTAGTGCCACCTATCAGTGCTGCCTATCAGTGTCACCTACCAGTGCCCATCCGTGGCCATCAGTGCCACCTATCAGTACCACCTATCAGTGCCTATCAGTACCACCTATCAGTGCCCATCAGTGCCACCTATCAGTGCCCATCAGTGCTGCCTTATCAGTGCCCATCAGTGCAACCCATCATTGCCCATCAGTGCAGCCCATCAGTGCCCATCAGTGCAGCCCTATCAGCGCAAATCAATGAAGGAGTTAAGTATAACAAACTATGAAAACTGTGGTTCAAAATTTTCTGTCTTTGTTTGTTTAGCAAATAATAAAAACCCCAGTGGTGAATAAATACCACCAAAAGAAAGCTCTATTTGTGTGAAAAAAATGATAAAAGTGTCATATGGGTACATTGTAGCATGACCGCGCAATTGCCATTCAAAGTGCGACAGCGATGAAAGCTGAGAAATGGCCTGGGCAGGAAGGGGGTTTAAGTGCCCAGTAAGAAAGTTGTTCAATCAAAAGTTACCTAATTATTAGGTCATCAATTGCATGCCTGGTTAAGTCATTTGAAAATGTTAATGATTATGGAAATGCATCTTCAAAAGGTTGTTTATAATTCTTTTTACAACATTTTTCAGGTCTTTATTCCTCAGGCTGTATATAATTGGATTAAGCATAGGGGTGACCACAGTGTACAGTAATGATAGGAATTTAGTAATGTTCAATGACTGTCCTCTACTGGGTATCAAATAAACAAATAGTAAGGTACTATAAAATATGGAAACAACAGTCAGGTGGGCGCTGCATGTTGAGAAAACTTTCTGCCTTCCAGTAACAGTTGGGATTTCAAAAATGGTGCTTATAATATAAACATACGATATAATGATGACCAAAAAGGGAATGAAACCAAAGATTACAGTTGATATTGTTACTAGTAGTTGTACAAGGGTGGTATTAGAGCAAGAGAGTTGTAGTATTGGGTCAAGATCACAGAAGAAATGATCAATAACATTGGGACCACAAAACTGTAATTTAGATATGTCTAAAGTATAAGTCAATACCGCTAGGAAACTTAAACTCCAACTTGCGATAACTGCTATGCGGCAAAATTGGTGGTTCATCAGCATTGTATAATGCAATGGCTTACAAATGGCCAAATATCTGTCGTAGGACATCAATGTCAGAAGAAGACACTCTGAGGTTTCTGAGACAGCAAAGAAATATAACTGGGTGATACAGTTAGAAATGGAAATGAAGGTAATATTTTCCACCAGAAAAGCATGGAGCATGTTGGGAAGAATATCAGTTGCTAAAAGGATATCAGCTAAAGCGAGTTGGGAGAGGAAGAAGTACATGGGAGAATGGAGGGTTTTACTGTAGGACACCAGAGTGATGATCAGGAGGTTTCCACAAATTGTCAAACAATAAAGCAACAGAAATGAAAGAAATATTAAAAATTTTATATTCTGCGGAGTCCGAAACCCTAAGAGGTGGATCACAGAAATCATGGTCTTATTTTCCTCATTCATATCCTAAACAAAGAACATTACATTTTTTAAAACAAGTTTGTCCACCCAATGAAAAAGATTTCAGTTGAATTTTAAAAGACAGGAGAAGGGGGAATAGGTAGAGGAGAGAAAAAGGAAAGAAGAAAAGAAAGATGATGTAAAAGTCAATAAAAAAGAAAGAGGAGACAGGGGAAGGAAAGTATAGGGAAGGTGAGAAAATGACAGCCACTGAACTAAAGAAACCAATAAAAAACATTACCACAGATATTTAACAGCAGGGATAATAGAGCCACATTCTGCAACCTCCAATAAACAAACTACAACATAGATTGTGGATGGTCATGTGATTTGTTACAATACAATGATATAGTGTTCCCTAGATTTCCATCGTTGGTGTGTAGTAGATACTGAGCTGTGTCATTTAATGGCTGTTACATTCTATGAGTTTTATTATCGTTTGGCCCAATGGCCCTAACCACTTCTCTACTGTGCACGAAAACCCCTTTCCTGCCCAAGCCATTTTTCAGCTTTCAGCGCTGTCACACTTTGAATGACAATTGCGCGGTCGTGCGACGTGGCTCCCAAACAAAATTTGTGTCCTTTTTTTCCCACAAATAGAGCTTTCTTTTGGTGGTATTTGATCACCTCTGTGGTTTTTATTTTTTGCGCTATAAACAAAAGAAGAGCGTCCAGTTTGAAAAAAAAACCTCAATTTTTTACTTTTTGCTATAATAAATACCCATTTTTTTTTTTTTAAATAAAATTTTCCTCAGTTTAGGCCGATACTTATTCTTCTACATATTTTTGGTAAAAAAAAAAATCGCAATAAGCGTGTATTGATTGGTTTGCGCAAAAGATATAGCGTGTACAAAATAGGGGATAGATTTATAGCATTTTTATTTTTTTATTTTTTTATTAGTAATGGCGGCGATCTGCGATTTTTTATTGTGACTGCGATATTGCGGCGGACACATCGGACACTTTTGACACATTTTTGGGACCATTCACGTTTATACAGCGATCCCTGCTATAAAAATGCATTGATTACTGTATAAATGTGATTGGCAGGGAAGGGGTTAACCACTAGGGGGCGGGAAGGGGTTAAATATGTTCCCTCAATGTGTTCTTACTGTGGGGGGAGGGGACTGACTGGGGGAGGTGACCGATGGTTGTCCCTATGTACAAGGGACACACCATCGGTCCCCTCTCCCTCACAGGACGTGGATCTCTGTGTTTACACACAGAGATCCACTTTTCTGCTCGTTTCCCGGGCAATCGCGGGTGCCCGGCGGCAATCGCGGCCGCCGGGCATGCGCACCGGGGCCTTGTGAACGCGGTGGGCGCGCGCGCGCGCCGCTGGCGGCGAGCGCGCGCCTCCTAGCTCGTTTTAAAGGGAGGACGTCATATGACGTCCTCCCAGAACGAGAGTATCCTCCGCCCGCCGTCAATTGACAGTGGGCGGGGGACAAGTGGTTAATGAAAAAAACGAAGGAGCTTACAAGGAAGTCTCTGTACTAACTAAACATGTGCACACTGAAATATTTTGTTTCGGAATTTTGTTTTCGTCCGAAAAATACATTTATTTAGTTACTCCTGAAATTTGTTTTATTTATTTTGTTTTGGTAAAAATGCATTAGTCCGAAAATCCGAAATAATTAAGGTCAAATCTTTCATTGAAGGCTTATGGTGTCTGTCGAATGTTCTAAGAAGATTTGAAGGAGCAGCTAAACTGTATGACATTTCCGGTCGAATGTTCCGCCTACAAGCTATAGTAGAATTCTAATGTTGTATGACACGTGTAATAATTATATTTATTAATTATTAATACTAGTCAACCAACATTAGAATTCTTCTATAGCCTATGGGCGGATGCATTTGACTATAAATGTCCGCTCGTGGCGACTGCTTCGTCAAATATTCATGTCAAATCTTTTCTCTCTATGTAGAATAATCTTGAACTAATAGAGTTAGGTTAGGCACATTCAACCTTTTTTGCTATTGTCTCTATAATGTTGAATCTTTTCTCTCTATGTCGAATCTTTCCTCTCTATGTAGAATAATCTTGAAGGTTAGGCACATTCGACCACAGGTTCGATAGATACAGATCACTATTGTCAGCATCATGTCGAATCTCCTATCTATATCGAACTGTTGTCGCAACAAAAACGAAAATAAAGCATTTGTTTATGTCAGATCTTTCGGTTTTCGGACTCTGCACATTCGTTATTGTTTGTTAAAACGAAAGCGAAAATGCCCGAAATTCGGACGAAAATGCATTTGGATGAAAACGAAAGCACATGTCTAGTACTAACTATGCAATGTTATTACAGCGATCTCTATGTTGAGCTATTGTGTTCTGACAGGTGGACTGACCTCAACCCCCCTCTCCCTCCCTGAACACTCCTGTCGGATGCAGATTGGCAGATGTTTTTCTGGCATGCCTGTTCTACAGAACTCGGACGTTTGGCCAGTTTCTGTCAGACAGGCTGCCATACACATGGGCCGAATGTCAGCTAGTTTCTATTGATGGCAATGATGATGATATTTTTTATAGCTGCCCAGCTGGCTGACTAGGAGTGATGTGACAACTCCAGTTCCTTCTTTAAGATCCCAATAGCCTTATTCAAAGTGATACTAAAGCCTCTTTTTTTTTCTAGTTAAAAATAACAAACATGTTATACTTACCTTCCCTGTGCAGTGGTGTTGCACAGAGAAGCCCAGATCCTCCTCTTATTAGGTCCTTCTTTGGTGCACCTGGCCCCTCCCTCCTGTTAAGTGCCCCCACAGCAAGGAGCTTGCTATGGGGGCACCATGAACCGAAATGGAGCCGTGGCCCAGCCCCATCCCCTTTCTCTCCTCATTGGCTGACTGACTTTGATTGACAGACCCCATAATATGTAAAACAGATAGTAGATAGTAGATAGTAGCTGGGAAATTAAATGAGCCCTGTATGGGCACTTGATTTCCATTATCCTAAGTCCCCCCCCTTTTTTTTATCTCACAATAGTTTTGAAATAGTGAATGGGTTTTACAGATAGAGAATGCCCATCAGGCCTGAATGGGTTAGGGAGGGAGGGATAAAGGGTATGGGTATGGGAATATGGTGAAGAAAGGTAAGAGTAGAACCCGGGAGGTGTAATTTTTTGCTCCCTAAATTACAACATATGTTTTTTGGCACATTTTGTTTTTTGTTTCTTTGTTACGTCACAAAACACAGGTAGTAGGGGCAGATGGTGGTAATGAAGTGGGGAGAATAAGTGGGTTATATGGGGAGCAAGGATTAGAACATTTAAGCCCCATACACACTATCAGTTTTCTTGCAGGTTTTTCTCTTCAGGTTTACCAAAACCATCTAATATGAGGTCAAACCTTAAGAGTTTCAATTCGTATGCAATCAGGCAGGCCTTTGCACTACATGGTTTTGGTAAACCTGAAGA
The DNA here is from genome assembly GCA_029206835.1 of Rana muscosa. Lineage (NCBI taxonomy): Eukaryota > Metazoa > Chordata > Amphibia > Anura > Ranidae > Rana > Rana muscosa. Next base: position 357,837,097 of record CM055118.1, on the reverse strand, counting down.
GAAAAACCTGCAAGAAAACTGATAGTGTGTATGGGGCTTTAGACTTTTCTTAGGAGGGCAGACCAGTTGGAGTTTTTTCATCTAGAAACCTCTCACATTATCTCTTGCCATTTCCATGGGGAAGAATTGCAATACATATTGTTATTATGATAAGGTCCCAGGAGATACACTTTTCATAAGTGTTTGTTAGTGCGTTTATTTTGTGTTGTGCTTGAGATGTTAGTCTAATACTGGCTTAGCTTTTAATGGTGACATTTTGTGCTTTGTAACTCTTGTTTAAAATGAATAAAAATAATTTAAAGACATTTGTTTATGAATTTACATCATGGGACATGTTATTTTTTTTATAAAGGACATGTCAAAGATGCCCGTGTGTTTTATTTACAGTGTAATATTCCCCACAACCTTGGCCTGGTAATTCTGAAGGTTTGCAGATGGGGATTTATTGGAATCTTGATATCCCCTTTAAAATTAGAGGGGCCCAGATTCCCAGTATCGCTTATTGCTCCGTCACCAGCTCTTCCAATTCCTCCCAGTTTTCTTCTTCATTTGAAGTCTTGCATGGCTATCACTGTATAGTGTTACAAAAAGCTAGCAGACAGGGAAAAAAACATTAATGGCAGACGAGACATACAAAGTTTCGTTCCATGCAATAATTTATTTAAAGTGGAGTTCCACCCTGAAAAAAATTACTTACCAGAAATAGCGGTTGCTATGCGGAAGTCCCTAATCTGCCTCTTCATCGTCCGTGGCTGGTCAGCTTCCTCCGTCCTACTCGCGGTGTCTTCTGGTGAATGGGGCATGCTGCCTTCGGGGAACTGTGTGTATCCCAGAGAGCAGCCGGCCCATTCACAAAGTGGCACGCGGATCGCACATGTGCAGTAGGAAACTGGCAGTGAAGCCACACGGCTTCACTGCCTGTTTCCCTTACTGAGGATGGTGGCGCAGGGAATTGCCAGGATCGAGGGAATCGGCCTCGGGGGGCTGACATTGCGGGTGAGTAGGACAGGTAAGTGTCCTTAAAAAAAAAATTGCGGGTGTAATCCCCCTTTAAGCTCTCAAAGTAGGAAACATAGCAACAAATTTGTCCACACAGGGGGACAAAACATTTGCATGGAATAGCTTACAAACAAAGATAAACACATTGACAATGCAGTAGGAATGACGATCTGGGGAACCGGCTGTGCGGCCCATACAACAGCCCTACAATTAAACTGGACCAGAATAACCCAGGGGTGTATGTGTACTAAAAGGAGGGTGGCATAGGTCATGTGGAGAAAGGAATACAGGAGGTGGAGAAGGAAAAAGCCAGAGAGAAGGAAAAACAAGGGGGGTGAAGAGGAGAAGGAGGTAGTGGAGGAAGTTCCCACAGGTTTAGGGACAGGTTAGGTGAGCTACAGTTGGCCTAAGCTGACCAGAGGTAAAGATGGTAAAGTTTAATTGAGCCACAGTTCCCATATATAGAGAAATTTAAAATAGGAGTCATTAAAGGGGTTGTAAAGAGATTTTATTTTATTTTATTAAATAACAAACATGTTATACTTACCTCCACTGTGCAGCTTGTTTTGCACAGAGTGGCCCCAAACCTGGTCTTCTGGGGTCCCTCGTAGGCTGTCTTGGCTCCTGCCTGCAAGAACTGAACACCTTCATGTGAGCTGGCATAGTGGTGAGTTCTTGCGGGCGCTCTCCTGTGATACAGCCGGCGGCCATAGCCGCTCACTGTATCACTCAGCCCATCCCCTGACGCGGCACATCATTAGATGTGATTGACAGCAGCGCAAGTCAATGGCTGCGCTGCTTTCAATCTATCCACTCTAGCCAATCAACAACCAGGCTGAGCGGCGAAGAGGACATCGAGGGCGAGTGCAACAGGTGAACAGGCTCAGGTAAGTAAAATGGGGGGGCTGGGGGGGCCGGTATTGTCGGATGTTTTTCACCTTAATGCATAGGATGTATTAAGGTGAAAAAACGTGTACCTTTAGTGTCCCTTTAAAGACACCAGACATCTTTTTGTTATTAATTAGGGTGGTCATACGATCTTTCACCTCCTGAAAGGAAACAATGGGTTTCTTCCAAGCCTTAGCTATAGTCTGTTTAGCAGCCAGAAACAAAAAAAGTCATTTTTTTTTGGGGGGGGGAGGCCCAAACTTGGCAATGTAACAAGGCTAGCTTGTCATCTCTGTGAATAGTTAGGTGAAATAATGTGTGCAGAACAAAAATCCAGTTAGCCATGGACTTTGTGTTGGCCAACATCTGTCACTCAAGCAGGATTTGCATGAGCTATATGGGTCAGGACCCAACGCCACCTGAAAATGACTGATTCAAGGTTGGCAGAATTAAAGGAACATTTCACTATGGTTGATCAGGCTTTGCCAGAATCCTCAAGATATAGTGAGGTCACAAGGTCTTGTTCCCAATGAGCCCAATAGGAAATAGATTATAGGGAAGTATGGGAGCCAAAGTGGCATAATTGGCTGAAATGAGGCCCCAGGGAATGTTGGCATACATGTTCAAAATTTGTTTCCGGAAAGGGGAAGGTAGAGGTTAAACAAATGTTGTTATTCAATGTTGAAGTTATATGTACCAGAAAGATTTTGAAGTTGGCGCTTTCTTGTTTCTTGTAGTGAGACCCAGGTTAGAAAATTAATGCAGCGTACACACGATCTGACCTTTTTTCGACCAAACTCCCATCGGAAAAAAATACAACAGGTTCTATATTTAAATTCCGATGGAATTCATCGGAATTTCTCCGATGGGGCCCACACACGGTCGGAATTTCCGATGAAAAAACTCAGTCGGTCTCCGTCTGACTTTTTTCATCGGAAATTCCTATTGTGTGTACAAGGCATAAGAGCGGATAAGAAATGGTGTACCCATGTGGACCCATGGGATGAACACCATGAGAATGCCCTTGGTTGTTCCACATCCAGGTGAAAAAGAGAGTTATTCAGAATTGACAAAAGAGGTAGAAAGGGGGAACATGAAATTACCATTGTAGCAAACAAAATCCTAGGTTTCCAAGCTATGTAACACTAAGGGGCTCAGCAAGGATGGGCATAGATTATGTGGGAGACAAAGTAGGGCAGAAATGGAGATTGGCTCACAGTTCAGGAGTTCCAGGGGTACCCAAAGCAAAATGTCAGAAGTGGCATGCAACATAGGCAGCTGAGACACTTGGACCGCTAGATAATATTTTGACACTGGAGACCCCTAGACCTTAGTTCCTCTTTAATAAGCTATAGTAGGTGTTTGAGCTATTAGAATTTGCATTTGCCTTCTATCTTTTTGTTGTTATTTTAAGTTTTACATTCAACGATTCATGTTCATATGATGCAGCTGATGCTTCACTGAATGCAATCTTTCTTTAGTTGATTTGAGCATTAAAAGGAGGAAGGCAAAGTTACATAGACAGCCTTATGATTTAGCACAGTAGTGTCAAACTCAATTTCATTGCAGACCCTATCAGCATGGTCTCCCTCAAAGGGCCAGTTTTATCTGTAAGACTAGATGTCCTTCCCCCTTACATCAGGTGTCAAGAGCCCCCTCCCCCATCATGATAAGTCAAGAGTCCCCCACCCTCCCTTATATCACAGTGCATCCCCTTACCTTGTGATGCTACAGAGAAGGAGCTGGGGTTTCGTCTGGGAAGCAGAAAGTGCAGGGTCTGGAGGAGGTCCAGAGGAGGACTGAAATCTCAATGCTGAGACCAGGGAAGTTGGAGACAAGAAGGTGTTGTAGCTTTACAGAGAGGTGCAGGACCTGTAGGAGGAGTTCTGTCCTCCTTTGCTGCCGACTGTTGAACTGAGCCTCTCCACGGCTGCACGGAGAGGTGCAGGATCTAGCGGAGAAGATCTGTTCTCCTCTCTGCTGCTGACTGCTGACACAAGCTACATGAAATGGCTTGGTGGGCCAGATTCGGCCCACGGCCTTGTGCTTGACACATGTGATTTAGCACTTTTGTGTGTAAAAAGTGTCAAAGCCTCAGTTAGCCTTTGTTCCATACAAACCTTTTGACAACTGAAGTCAGTACCATGGCCCATTGTTTCATTTGCTTCACTGTTATAATAATTAGGTAACACTTACCTCATTTATTAACACTGTAAAAAGAGAACTAATGTTTGCAAACTACTGTTTTCCTGAGCATTTGGTTTATTTTTTAATAAATAAAATCAATTAAAAAACATTTCTTCAGGTCAGTATACAGTATTTAAAACATTGCTGATAAAAAAGGAAGTTAGTTACAAATAGCCAACAAAATATCAAATGTTCTTGAGTGGGAAAATAGAAAAAAATATGTGAAAAAATGTATAAAGAGAAAAAGAGTTTTACAGTTTTGAAACTTTAAATGGCAACTTATTAAATGATCTCAAAAATATATTTCTATCAATCAATAAAATTGAAATGTTAAATAATAATAATAATAATAATAATAATTATTATTATTATTATTATTATGATTATTGTTGTTTTTTAATTATAATTATTATTATTATTGTTATCAATAATAATTATTATTATTATTATTATTATTATTATTATTATTAATTATAATGTCAGCTCACCTATAAACCTTTGCAATTTCAATGATGATTTTTTTTGTTCATGGAGTATTGTGGCTTATATAGGTAAACAGATTAAACTAGACGGCTCACTGGGAGTATGACATGCTCATTAATATTTTCATGGGATTCATCAACTGTACATGAAAAATGTTTTTATGTTATATTTATTTCATCAAATAATTTCTTAATTATTTATTAATCATCCACTGAAATAAATATAATATAAAAATATTAACCATCACATGAAGAAATGTACTGACTTCAATTTACTTACTTTTTCATTTATAAACATTATTTCAGACATTATTTCAGACACTCAATCCATTTTCTTAGGTTGTCAGTTCTTCTCTTGCCACATGTTTTTGCCTATAGACTGTATATATGATCTATATAGTTTTAGATCTAGAAAAATGACACGGTGTGAAATTTCCTCAAAGGGACCCTGTCATGGAAAAAAAACATCTATAAAGAATAAGTTTAATTAAATATTTAAATCAAAATCAGCACAAGGGATAGCACTTACAGTCAATGAAACTCATAAAAAATGTTGACTATGCTTATCCTTCCCGCTCCCCTCATCCATTCATAAAAGCTGTATTTTAGCTTTTATCAATGAAAGGCATTACCTGTATATGAATGGAGGAAAAATAGATAAATGAAAGCTCCTCCTAAATAGATACAATGCCTTGAAAAATTATTCATACCCCTTGAAATTTTCCACATTTTGTCATGTTGCAACCAAAAACATAAATGTATATGTAGCGGGTACTTGAATTTAGGGGAAGCATCTGGGTGGTAGTGTAACCCAGATGTCTTGATTGTTAGGAAATTCAAGGTTCCCTTTGTGAATCTTGGAGGACTCTGGTGGTGTGAAGTTCCCGCCGGCCTATAGGTGGCGTTGTTGCCTTGGACCGGGATTGGGCTCGCACCGCAAGACTGTACCTTTTTGTCCTCCCCTGTAGCTGGTACAGCGGGGCGGGGAACCCAGTGTGGCGCAAAGGGAGAGGTCATAAAAGGGGCGGACGCCCTGATCACGGGGTTAGAGTCCGGAGCCAGAAGATGCGGCCGCACCCAGGCACCTTCAGCCTGGGTGCTGGCGTTCCCGTGTTCCAGGCCTAGGTGCCCTTGACCTAGCCGGAGCGGAGATTGAGTCAATCTCAGGCACCTTTACCCTGGGGCTCAGTACCTTTGACTGAGTTCCGCGAGGGCGGAGGAATCCGAGGGGGCCCTAACTCCTTGGGTGCCCGTGTCTGAGTTCGTGAGGACTGGTCTGCAGTAACTTCTCTGAAGAGTCCGGCGCAGCATCGCTGGTGACGAAGAGGCCTCCATTTCTCCCTTGGACGGATTCCTTCCTCTGACAGGGGCAGAGTAAGCGAAGGTAATTCACGTTCTACATCACCTAGTCAGTGGTAGTGACTATTCACCACTGGTGACAGTACAGTGGTCAGCAGCAGAAGGGAAAGGATTGTGCCTCGATCTGTCCCCATTTTCCAAAGTAAAGAAACAGTTTTATTGCTTGGCAAGAAGAATAAAACTGAGTTGGACCTATTCACTGTGTGGAACTCTTGTTACTAGAAGCAAAGGAGTCAGGGACGAAGTACTGCACTTGACTCTAGGACACCTACACAAAACCCAATTTGCTGGCCTTCACCTCTTAGATATGGAGGACATGGGCCATGGTGTGTCTTATCCCTCTCTCCCAGGTACTTCTAGACAACAGCCATATAACCAATGAATATAGAGAGAGGGGTGAGCCCCACTACATGTGGGGCTCATCCGGGATGTGTATGGTGTCTGAATTCGAACTTTGCTGCCCGGAGGTGTTCCGAGTAGGTCGGCCATATTGGCCAACGCACCACGAGGCAACCCACAGCTGCATAGTTCGTGGGTGGGGAAAGGGAAAAGCCCGCAAACAAGTGCAGAAGGTGGGAGGAGTCTGGCCATGTGGACGTACGCACTTGGAGATTCCGGCACAGGTGGGTCAGTGCGCAATGGAGCAGCAAAGAGAGAGGATGGCTTCAAACGCTCGGTGGATTTCAGTTCCTTCCTTTGCGGATATGTCTTCTCTGGCTGCTCCGATTATGGATACGGGGATAAGACTAAGGCCCCGGGGGCGATTGGCTCTGTGCACCTGCAGAGACATGGAGGCCCTCGGTGTGATCTGTCCTGGCTGTTCGGGACTGGTGGTCCAGCTGAAGCCGTTCGGGCATTGTGAGGTCTGGAAAGAATTTCTCTTCGAGGTGGAATCATCCACAGAACAGCCTCGCGCTTTCCACCTCAACTACCTCACAGGGACTGCCACTCCGGAAGGAGAGATCGATGCTGGTGCGTTCCTCGTGCACACTGATCCGGGCAAAGTGACTGCCCAAGCGGAGATGAAAAGAGAAAAATCAGAGGATGCTGCCTCGGTCACCAGAAGCTCCTTGCTCCGGCCACCGAAGAGGAAAGTCGGCCTAGTGATGGCCTCGTGTGGTCATGGAAGAGCTTCGCCCCACTGCTTGCCTGGCCTGGATGGATCCGGTAGAAAAAGTCCTGGACATCCCTGTTCTTCTAAAGGCCCAGGTGAGCCAGGGGTTGGGACTGTCTGCGTGGTTACAAGTGGCGGAAGCCCACAGTCGGTAGAGGCCGTCAAGGGGGATAGTTCTGTGACTGGGAATTATCTGTCCGCTGAATGCTACGACACCTCTGACCTGGATTCATTGTCTGACAATGGCGATGATGGGGAGATAGACAAAATCTTCCATCAGAAGGGATGGGACAAGATGAAGCTACCCTCGTCCCGTGTCACAAGGGATCTGCCCATGTCTACTGGAGATAGTACACCTCGGGTAGAGGCCTCTGCGCCAAGGGAAGAAGCTGGTCCTCTGTCTGAAGTTCCCCTTCTAGATTCAACATTAATTTCACCCGTTCCTGTTGCGGGAGCGCAACGTCAAGCACTGCAGGCTCCTAGGCCCAGATCTACCGAGGTGGTGAATGCACCTCGCCACCCAGAAGCGATTGTTCCACCTGGAGAAGGAGACCGAGCCACTATGCCACCTTTGTCAAGGCTGCAGCGTCTCTTTGGCCAGAAGGTTGCTCAGGAATATGGGTGGGAATACCCGTATCTGCCTCGGGAACTGCTCTATGAGGTGGAAGTTTTTCGGCAATGATGGTATGATACCTTTGTGTGGGACAAACTTAAAGTACAGCAAGCACGGCGGTACCTTTCCTGTTCACCAACGGTCACCAAGAAGTTCCAGGACTGTAAAGCTAAGTGGATGCTGGGAAGACACATTCATGCGGACAAAGTGGTGATTTGCCGTAAGGAAGGAAAAAGTGTTGAGTACCATGTGGAGGCTTTTGATGACCGTCTGAAGCCTGTGTCGTTGCCTCATCGCAGGTTTTACCTATAATAGAAAAAAAAAGAGCGAAAGAGACTCCCGTGTGCTTTTCTTTTCCATTCATGGCTGAACTTTCCGGAGTGCCTTTGCCGGAACATAGGGACTGTGCCCTAGTTTTTTTTTGTATTTGGGCAGTTCTACTCTTCGGAGAAATGGGAGCTATTTTTGTTTTGTTCTCCCTCCTTCTCCTTGCACTCAAGAGAAATCAGTGACTCTGGGTTTTAGTTAGTGTAGGTTCACAGAGAAATGATCAAGAGAAAGAAAAAAAGTTCATCTGGAAGTGATGAGTGTCTTGACCGCGGCACTGTCACCAGGTGGCAGTGTTGCGCAACGATTGTTTGTTTTTTTGACATTATGCAGCACTCATTGGAGTGAATGAGTTTCTTCTCGGATAGACTGATTCATTCCAAGCAAACACACATATGTTGTTAGGATGTATGTTTCTTTTCTTTCCCTCTGCAGGAGATTCGTCTATCAAGGCTGCTGAGAATGGGTGGTCCTTAGATAGCCAGGGGGAGGGAAGAATGTAAATGTGTGAGATATTTACAGTGTTTTATTGAAAATGTTTTATAGTTATGTTGTTTTAAGTTTTCCCTTTCCCATTCAGGTCTTGGCACAATTCAGGGCTAAATTGTGTAGTTTGGTTTCTGGGCTGAACTTATGTCACCACCCTTGTGGGATGTGAGTTTGTACCAGACACTGGGGACCAGTGTCAAATTACCAGGGGGAGAGTGTAGCGGGTACTTGAATTTAGGGGAAGCATCTGGGTGGTAGTGTAACCCAGATGTCTTGATTGTTAGGAAATTCAAGGTTCCCTTTGTGAATCTTGGAGGACTCTGTTGGTGTGAAGTTCCCGCCGGCCTATAGGTGGCGTTGTTGCCTTGGACCGGGGTTGGGCTTGCACCGCAAGACTGTACCTTTTTGTCCTCCCCTGGAGCTGGTACAGCGGGGCGGGGAACCCGCTGTGGCGCGAAGGGAGAGGTCATAAAAGGGGTTAGAGTCCGGAGCCAGAAGATGCGGCCGCACCCAGGCACCTTTAGCCTGGGTGCTGGCATTCCGGTGTTCCAGGCCTAGGTGCCCTTGACCTAGCCGGAGCGGAGATGGAGTCCATCTCAGGCACCTTTACCCTGGGGTGAGGTACTATGGCGGATGCCTGGGGCTCAGTACCTTCGACTGAGTTCCGCGAGGGTGGAGGAATCCTAGGGGGCCCTAACTCCTTGGGTGCCCGTGTCTGAGTTTGTGAGGACTGGTGTGCAGTAACTTCTCTGAAGAGTCCGGCGCAGCATCGCTGGTGAAGGAGAGGCCTCCATTTCTCCCTCAGACGGATTTCTTCTTCTGACAGGGGCAGAGTAAGCGAAGGTAATTCACGTTCTACATCACCTAGTCAGTGGCAGTGACTATTCACCACTGGTGACAGTACAGTGGTCAGCAGCAGAAGGGAAATGATTGTGCCTCGATCTGTCCCCTTTTTCCAAAGTAAAGAAACAGTTTTATTGCTTGGCAAGAAGAATAAAACTGAGTTGGACCTATTCACTGTGTGAAACTCTGGTTACTAGAAGCAAAGGAGTCAGGGACGAAGTACTGGACTTGACTCTAGGACACCTACACAAAACCCAATTTGCTGGCCTTCACCTCTTAGCTATGGAGAACATGGGCCGTGGTGTGTCGTATCTAGTGATGAGCCGAACACCCCCGGGTTCGGTTCGCACCAGACCCTGCGAACGGACCGAAAGTTCGTACGAACATTAGAACCCTATTAAATACAATGGATGCGAACGTTCGAATTCTAAAGTGCTAATTATAACGACTATTATGCATGTTATTGTCCTAAAAAGGGTTTGGGAACCCGGGTTCTGCACCAGGGGACATGTATCAATGCAAAAATAAGTTTTAAAAACGGTCATTTTTCGGGAGCAGTCATTTTAATGATGCATAAAGTGAAAAAAAAAAAAGTCAAATATTCCTTTAAATATCGTACCTGGGGGGTGTCTAAAGTATGCCTGTGAAGTGCCACGTGTTTCCCGTGTTTAGAACTGTCCCTGCACAAAATGACACTTCTAAAGGAAAAAAAAGCCATTTAAAACTGCTTGCGGCTTTAATGTAATGTCTGGTCCCGGTAATATGGATGAAAATCTTTAAGAAAAATGGCATAGCTACCCCATGACCCCCACCCCCCTACCCCAGCCCATTACCAGCCCCTTTGGGTCTTGTATGGATATTAAGGGGAACCCCGCACATAAAATAAAAAAGGCCCTATATACTCTGAACAGCCGTATACAGGCGGTGCATACAAGACAGGGACTGTAGGTTTGTTCTTATGTAGAATCTGTTTGTAATTTTGAACAGGTACATTGTTTAAGTGTAGCTCCAGCCCAAAAATCTATTTTTAAACTTTTTGGAAAACATAGGTAAGGGTTATCACCCCTGTAACATTTGTTTTGCTGTCTGTGCCCCTGTTCAGAACATTTCACCTCACTTTGCGTCCCAATGACAACTGTTTTTGAAATGTGGTGTTTTTCTTGAAACAAGGATTGGTGATAAAGCATCAGTACAGAGGAGACACCTTTCTCCCATATTAATTCTTACAGGAGAGAATTTTCCTTCCTAGGGGTAGATTTCCTCTCACTTCCTGTTGTCTTCTTGCGTTTGCAAGTAGGAGTCGTTTGTAAGTTGGATGTTTGAAAGTAGGGACCTGCCGTATATACTCTGCAGAAATAGGCCCCTTAGTTGTTGGTGTTGGCACAACACTGTAAGCACTCACAGTTACTCTTGGTGGGTGCTGGAACGCCCTGCTGTCAACTATTATATCAGGAATTGTAATTACATATAATTGTTGAACAGTGGTAGTAAAAATTGGGCCTTTGATGGTGGTGCTGGTGCCACAACACTGTAAGCCCTGACAGTTACTCTTGGTGGGTGCAGCAATGGGCCCTGCTGTTAATTATTAGATCAAGAATTGTAATTGCATGCCCCTGTTGAACAGGGGCTGAAAAATTGGGCCTTTCGTGGTGGTGGTGGTGGTGTTGCCACAACACTGTAAGCCCTCAGAGTTACTCTTGGTGGGTGCAGGAATGGGCCCTGCTGTGAATTATTAGATCAAGAATTGTAATTACATGCCCCTTTTGAACAGGGGCTGAAAAATTGGGCCTTTCGTGGTGGTGGTGGTGGTGGCGTTGCCACAACACTGTAAGCCCTCAGAGTTACTCTTGGTGGGTGCAGCAATGGGCCCTGCTGTGAATTATTAGATCAAGAATTGTAATTACATGCCCCTGTTGAACAGGGGCTGAAAAATTGGGCCTTAGGCACTGGTGGCACAACACTGCAACCCCTCACAGATACTGTACTTGGAGCACAGCAATGAGCCCTGTTGCAAAGTATTGCTTCAAAAATTGTAATTACACGCCCCTGTTAAACAGGAGCTGAAAAATTGGGCCTTAGGCACTGGTGGCACAACACTGCAACCCCTCACAGATACTGTACTTGGAGCACAGTAATGAGCCCTGTTGCAAAGTATTGCTTCAAAAATTGTAATTACACGCCCCTGTTAAACAGGGGCTGAAAAATTGGGCGTTAGGCACTGGTGGCGGCACCCATAAATAAAAATGATCTTCCAAGCTATCATCATCAATCGTATCATTGAGGACTCGGAGGAGGAGGATAGCCAGTCAACATAACAGCACAGGCACTCAGCATCAGCATCAGTCTTGAAGGGATGTGACATGTTAAAATCAATTAGTCTGTTATATCAGCATCAGGTGTGTGGTAGCTGGTGGTGATCCAAGACTGGTTCATCTTGATGAAAGTCAGTCGATCAACCGAGTCGGTGGACAGGCGCACCCTGTGATCCGTGACAAATCCTCCAGCAGCACTGAATGTGCGTTCTGAAAGAACGCTGAATGCAGGACAGGCTAGTAGCTCAATTGCATACTGTGCAAGCTCTGGCCAGTGATCCATCCTCAAGACCCAGTAAGCCAGAGGATTTTCGGTGGGGAAGGTGTCCAAGTCTGACCTTGCCCCTAGATATTCCTGCACCATGTTTATCAGACGCTGGCGATAGTTGCTGGAACCGATCATACTTTGGGGCTGCGGACTAAAGAATTGTCTGAACGCATCGGTCAGATGGCCACCTTCCCCACCGCTCCTTCTTTGACTGGCCGAAGCCTCAGCAACTCGTTGTCCAGGACCAGGAGTTTGTAACCTCCCAGTCTCTGGGAACGCGTTGCACAGACCTTTCTGCAAGGCCTCCCGGAGTTGTCTCATCCTCTGCTCCCTCTGCGACGGTAAAATAAGGTCCGCAACCTTACCCTTGTACCGTGGATCAAGGAGAGTGGCCAGCCAGTAATGGTCCCTCTCCTTGATCCGAAGAATACGAGGATCCTTCCGCAGACTTTGCAGGATCAGGGAGGCCATGCAGCGTAGGTTAGCTGAGGCATTCGGTCCGGAGTCCTCTGGGTCACTAAGGATGACATGATCCGCAGCCACCTCCTCCCAGCCACGTACAAGTCCACGGGTTTCTTGGGACTGTAAATCATCCCTAAAAGACTGCTGCTGTTGATGCTGCTGAGTGCCAGGCTCCACCTCCATGCTGACACAATCCTCCTCCTCCTCCTCCTCCTCGTCCTCTTCCTGTGTGATGGGTGGGACAGAAGGAACACTGTCTGGGTAAAGGGGGCCTTGAGAGGCAAGGAAGTCCTCCTCTTCCTGCCTCTGTTCTGCCTCAAGTGCCCTGTCCATTATTCCACGCAGCGTGTGCTCCAACAGGTGGACAAGAGGTACAGTGTTACTGATGCATGCACTGTCACTGCTCACCATCCTCGTGGCCTCCTCAAATGGTGCCAGGACAGTGCATGCATCCCTGATCATGCCCCACTGGCGTGGAGAAAAAAAACCAAGCTCCCCTGACCCTGTCCTGGTGCTGTAGTCGCACAGGTACTCATTGATGGCCCTCTGCTGCGTGTGCAGCCGCTGCAGCATGGCCAACGTTGAGTTCCACCTGGTGGGCATGTCACATATAAGGCGGTTCTTGGGCAGGTTCAACTCCTTTTGCAGCTCAGCCAGGCGAGCACTGGCATTATAAGATCTGCGGAAATGCACACAGACTTTCCTGGCCTGCCTCAGGACATCCTGTAAGCCCGGGTACCTGCCCAAGAACCGCTGCACCACCAGGTTAAGGACGTGAGCCACACAGGGCACATGGGTCAGTTGTCCCTGTCGGAGGGCGGAGAGGAGGTTGGTGCCATTGTCGCAAACCACCATTCCTGGCTTAAGCTAGCGTGGCGTCAACCACCTCTCGGCCTGGCCCTGCAGAGCAGACAGGACCTCTGCCCCAATGAGGCTTCTGTCCCCCAAACACACCAGCGCAAGCACGGCATGGCATCTTTTTGCCTGCGTACTTGCGTAGCCCCTTGAACGCCTACGGAGCACCGCTGGTTCAGAGGACAAAGCACAGGAAGAGGCCATGGAGGAAGAAGAAGAGGAGGGGGTGGAGGAGAGAGGTGTGTCACAACCAGTAGTAGCATTTTGGAGGCGTGGCGGTGGAACAACCTCCAACACTACTGCACCTTGTCCTGCATCCTTCCCAGCTGCCAAAAGAGTGACCCAATGGGCCGTGAAAGAAAGGTAACGTCCCTGTCCATGCCTGCTGGACCATGAGTCAGCGGTAATATGCACCTTACCGCTGACCGCCCTGTCCAGCGAGGCCAAGACATTGCCTTCCACATGCCGGTAGAGAGCCGGAATAGCCTTCCGTGAGAAAAAGTGGCGTTTGGGAACCTGCCACTGAGGAACCGCACATTGCACAAACTCACGGAAGGGGGCCGAGTCTACCAACTGAAAAGGCAGCAGTTGAAGCGCTAGCAATTTAGCCAAGCTAGCATTCAACCGCTGGGCATGTGGATGGCTGGGAGTGAACTTCTTTCGACGGTCCAGCAGCTGGGGCAGGGAAATTTGCCTGCTAGAATCGGACATCGGTGTACTGCTAGCAGAGTGGCCGCAAGTACTTGGCTGTGACACACCTAATTCTACACCTTCATTCCTCTCAGTGCATGTTTCAGAGAGGACTGAAGTTATAGTGGGGTTGGAGATCCCAGCTGATGCGGTGCAAGGAGAGGTCCGCTTTGTTCTTTGGTGTGGGTCTTTGAGGTAGGCTTGCCAACGAGCTGCATGGCAGGTCAACATATGTCTGGTCAGGCATGTGGTACCCAAGCGGCTGATGTTTTGGCCACGCGATATACGCTTGAGACATATGTTGCAAACAGCAGCTGTGCGATCTGATGCACTAGCCTCAAAAAAGGCCCACACCAAAGAACTTTTTGAATGACGGGCAGAGGCAGCGCCCTGCACAGGCGGAGCTCTGCGGTGTGATTCCGTCGGTGTACTGTCCTTACGCTGGCCACCAAAGGGCATCCTGCCTCGTTGGAGATGTGCCTCCTCCTCATCCTCCTCCTCCTCCTCTCTCCTATTAGGCACCCACGTGGAGTCAGTGACCTCATCATCCCCTCCCTCCTCATCACTGGAGCCAATCTGGCAGTATGCTGCAGCTGCTGGAACATGACTGCCAGATTGGTGTCCTTCTTGAGCATCCCCTCTGTCTGCTCTCACGCTACTGCCTTCCTCTAGCTGGGTTTCATCATCAGACCCTTCGAAACGCTGGGCATCCTCCTGGAGCATGTACCCAACACTGTGCTCAAACAGTTCGGGGGACTCCTCAGGAGGAGGACATGGTGGGTCTAGGGAAGGAGTGACTGATGATGAGTCTGACATTGATACCAGGGAAGAGGACGCTTTGGCAGCTGCTTTGCCAGTACCCTGAGCCTGGGTGAGAGAGAATGAGGAGGAGGAGAAGGGCTTGGTCATCCACTCTACCAAGTCTTCGGCATGATGTGGCTCAACATGTCCAGCTGCCGAAAAGAAGGACAAGCGTGTCCCATGGCCATGTGCTGATGACAATGCACCGCGTCCACGACCAGCACTGTTGCCCCCAGACACAGAGCCTGCTTGCCCTCTTTTATTGCCTCCTGACTGTCTGCCTCTCCTTGTTTGCCTTCCAGACATTCTAATGGATGGCCTGCAGGGAGATGGGAAAAAAAGCAATAAGGGCTACCTTCAGGTGTCCTTCTCTGTCCCTTTACTTAAGGATTTCTAAATATGGTTGAGGATGATTGCTTTCGCACAGAATAGCACAATGACAATTTCCCTGACTGTCCAAAAAACAAGGATTTCAAAGATGGTTGATGAGGAATGCTTTAGCACAGTATAGCACAATGAGAATTTCCTTCACTGTCCTTCCCTGTCCCTACAAACAAGGTTTAGCACAGTGAAACACACTGACACTCTCCCTACCTATAGTTTTCTGTCCCTATAATTTTATTTTTTTAAAAGATGGTTGATGAGGAATGCTTTAGCACAGTATAGCACAATGAGAATTTCCCTCACTGTCCTTCCCTGTCCCTACAAACAAGGTTTAGCACAGTAAAACACACTGACACTCTCCCTACCTATAGTTTTCTGTCCCTATAATTTTTTTTTTTTTTAAAGATGGTTGATGAGGAATGCTTTAGCACAGTATAGCACAATGAGAATTTCCCTCACTGTCCTTCCCTGTCCCTACAAACAAGGTTTAGCACAGTAAAACACACTGACACTCTCCCTACCTATAGTTTTCTGTCCCTATATTTTTTTTTTTAAAGATGGTTGATGAGGAATGCTTTAGCACAGTATAGCACAATGAGAATTTCCCTCACTGTCCTTCCCTGTCCCTACAAACAAGGTTTAGCACAGTAAAACACACTGACACTCTCCCTACCTATAGTTTTCTGTCCCTATAAAAAATTTTTTTTTTAAAGATGGTTGATGAGGAATGCTTTAGCACAGTATAGCACAATGAGAATTTCCCTCACTGTCCTTCCCTGTCCCTACAAACAAGGTTTAGCACAGTAAAACACACTGACACTCTCCCTACCTATAGTTTTCTGTCCCTATAAAAATTTTTCTTTAAAGATGGTTGATGAGGAATGCTTTAGCACAGTATAGCACAATGAGAATTTCCCTCACTGTCCTTCCCTGTCCCTACAAACAAGGTTTAGCACAGTGAAACACACTGACACTCTCCCTACCTATAGTTTTCTGTCCCTATAATTTTTTTTTTTTAAAGATGGTTGATGAGGAATGCTTTAGCACAGTATAGCACAATGAGAATTTCCCTCACTGTCCTTCCCTGTCCCTACAAACAAGGTTTAGCACAGTAAAACACACTGACACTCTCCCTACCTATAGTTTTCTGTCCCTATAATTTTTTTTTTTTTAAAGATGGTTGATGAGGAATGCTTTAGCACAGTATAGCACAATGAGAATTTCCCTCACTGTCCTTCCCTGTCCCTACAAACAAGGTTTAGCACAGTAAAACACACTGACACTCTCCCTACCTATAGTTTTCTGTCCCTATAATTTTTTTTTTTTTAAAGATGGTTGATGAGGAATGCTTTAGCACAGTATAGCACAATGAGAATTTCCCTCACTGTCCTTCCCTGTCCCTACAAACAAGGTTTAGCACAGTAAAACACACTGACACTCTCCCTACCTATAGTTTTCTGTCCCTATAATTTTTTTTTTTTAAAGATGGTTGATGAGGAATGCTTTAGCACAGTATAGCACAATGAGAATTTCCCTCACTGTCCTTCCCTGTCCCTACAAACAAGGTTTAGCACAGTAAAACACACTGACACTCTCCCTACCTATAGTTTTCTGTCCCTATAAAAATTTTTTTTTAAAGATGGTTGATGAGGAATGCTTTAGCACAGTATAGCACAATGAGAATTTCCCTCACTGTCCTTCCCTGTCCCTACAAACAAGGTTTAGCACAGTAAAACACACTGACACTCTCCCTACCTATAGTTTTCTGTCCCTATAATTTTTTTTTTTTTTAAAGATGGTTGATGAGGAATGCTTTAGCACAGTATAGCACAATAAGAATTTCCCTCACTGTCCTTCCCTGTCCCTACAAACAAGGTTTAGCACAGTAAAACACACTGACACTCTCCCTACCTATAGTTTTCTGTCCCTATAAAAAAATTTTTTTTAAGATGGTTGATGAGGAATGCTTTAGCACAGTATAGCACAATGAGAATTTCCCTCACTGTCCTTCCCTGTCCCTACAAACAAGGTTTAGCACAGTAAAACACACTGACACTCTCCCTACCTATAGTTTTCTGTCCCTATAATTTTTTTTTTTTTAAAGATGGTTGATGAGGAATGCTTTAGCACAGTATAGCACAATGAGAATTTCCCTCACTGTCCTTCCCTGTCCCTACAAACAAGGTTTAGCACAGTAAAACACACTGACACTCTCCCTACCTATAGTTTTCTGTCCCTATAAATTTTTTTTTTTAAAGATGGTTGATGAGGAATGCTTTAGCACAGTATAGCACAATGAGAATTTCCCTCACTGTCCTTCCCTGTCCCTAAAAACAAGGTTTAGCACAGTAAAACAGACTGACACTCTCCCTACCTATCCTTCTCTTTCCCTAAACTAAAGGAATCCAGGTTAAGAAAGAAAAAAAAATGTCACTGTCCCTGCCTATGCTTCTCTTTCCCTGCTCCGGAACACACTACACTAGGCCGCCGTGCTGGCGGCCTTTTATAGTGTGGGGCGTGTACTAAACACCCTCAGCAATAATTGGCCACAGGCATCCTGCCTGTGGCCAATCATTGCTCTCCTCGCTGCCGGCGCTGTGATTGGCCAAGCATGCGGGGTCACAGTGCATGCTTGGCCAATCACAGCGCCTGGATGACACTGCGATGGTGTAGTGCATTGTGGGCCGCGAATTAGGCGCGAACGGCCCAAATCGTTCGTTGTTCGGCGAACGATCGAACAGCCGATGTTCGAGTCGAACGTATGTTCGACTCGAACACCGAGCTCATCCCTAGTCGTATCCCTCTCTCCCAGGTACCCCTAGACAACAGCCATATAACCGATGAAGATAGAGAGAGGGGTGAGCCCCGCTACATATAATATTGGGATTTTAAGTGATAAACCAACACAAAGTGGCACATAATTGTGAAGCGTAAGGAAAATGATAAATGTTTTTCATTTTTTTTTACCAATAAATATCTGAAAAGTGTGACGTGCATTTGTATTCAGCCCTCTTTACTCTGATACCCCTAACTAAAATCTAGTGGAACCAAATGCCTTCATAAGTCATCTAATTTATAAAAAGAGTCCACCTGTGTGTAATTTAATCTCAGTATAAATACAGCTGTTCTGTGAAGCCCTCAGAGGTTTGTTAGAGAACCTTAGTGAACAAACAGCATCATGAAGGCCAAGGAACACACCAGACATGTCAGGGATAAAGTTGTGGAGAAGTATAAAGCAGGGTTAGGTTATAACAAAATATCCCAAGTTTTGAACATCTCACGGAGCACTCTTCAATCCATCATCCGAAAATGTAAAGAGTATGGTACAACTGCAAACCTACCAAGACATGGCCACCCACCTAAACTGACAGGCCGGGCAAGGAGAGCATTCATCAGAGAAGCAGCCAGCATGGTAAATCTGGAGGAGCGGCAGAGATCCACAGCTCAGGTGGGAAAGTCTGTCCACAGGACAATTATTAGTCGTGAACTCCACAAATCTGCCCTTTATGGAAGAGTGGCAAGAAGAAAGCCATTGGTGAAAGAAAGTCATAAGAAGTCATAAGAAGTCCCGTTTGCAGTTTGTAGGGGACATGTCCCCCTCCTGAACCGTACCAGGCCACATGCCCTCAACATGGTGGGGACACTTTGCATGCAGCCCGGCAGGCCAGGAAAAGAGGACCAAGCATGTGGCCTCTTAAACCATACCAGGCCACATGCCCTAAACATGGGATGGTACCTTGCTAAGGTATTGTTGAGGACAAGGGCTTATTTCCCAGGACCCTGACCCAGTGGTTGTGATGGTGCAGGGTGTAGCTTATCAGAATCTTGAAGCTCCCTTTAACAAGGGGGACCCCAGATCCTGGCCTCCCTATGTGAATGAGTAAAGGTAAATGGTACCTTTACTCCTTCACCCAAAAAATGTAAAATGTAAATAAAAACTAACAAAACTGTTAAAAAAAAATAAAGAAACCTATTCCCCAATTTAAATTCATTGTCAATCACAATGAACTCTGGCTGCCAACCCACACAAAAAAAACAGCCACCCACCGAACATGACCACTCCTGCTGCTTGACACTTGCTGAATGATGGCCCTGCCCTTAAGCCCATGTCATTTATTTACAAATACGAGTGGCGCGTCACGGCCCATAATTGACTGCAGCAACGCAGTGCATTGCTGGCTGATGATTGGTCAAGCATGCACTAAGGCCCGCATGCTTGGCCAATTACAGCGCCGTAAGAAAAGAGAGACATAATTGGCCAAAGGCAGTGTGCTTTTGGCCAATCATGGCTCAGGGATTAGGTAGACGCCCCACACTATATAAGGCTGCCCGCGCGTACTTTTCGCCAATCATGGCTCAGGGATTAGGTAGACGACCCACACTATATAAGGCCACTGGCGTGTGCTTTTGGCCAATCATGGCTCAGGGATTAGGTAGACGCCCCACACTATATAAGGCCGCCAGCGTGTCGGCCTTGTGTAGTGTGTTCCGGCTGAGAGAGAGATAGAGACAGAGACAGTGTCATTTA
This sequence comes from Rana muscosa, assembly GCA_029206835.1. Taxonomy (NCBI): domain Eukaryota; kingdom Metazoa; phylum Chordata; class Amphibia; order Anura; family Ranidae; genus Rana; species Rana muscosa. The sequence goes on along the minus strand of CM055118.1, from coordinate 357,817,496 downwards.
TATTGAGTTAGATAGAGCAGGCAGGCGAGTCAGTTAGCTGCAGTTACAGTGTATGGAGGATATATATGCATCTTAGTAGTTGTACATACTGTATATATATACAGTGTATTCAGTTTAGCTAGATCCGTTCCTATTCTACTGTTGCTCAGCTAATCTACTACAGAAAGGCAGGTAGTTGATTGTGAAAGCTGCAGTATATTACTCAGTAATACTGTATTCAGTTTAGCTACACTGCAGACTGTTCCTCCTCATTCTGAACTACTGTTGCTAAGAGACCACAGGCAGGCAGTTGATTGTGAAAACTGCAAAGTCGTAGATCTTTGAGTTCAGGTCATAATTAATAGGGGCAAACACAAAAGTGTTGCGTTTATAATTTTGCTCAGTGTAGATCTACTAGGTCTGTTGATCTATCAGTGACATTGTTCCCAGCTACCTACAGATATCCTCCACCGTTTGTTATGGAAAGGAGAAAAAGGGTAAGGTACCACTAGTCCTGTAATTTGTTTTTAACATGACTAGGTGTTGAAGTAAATATTCACACAATTTATTCAAACAACTTCCTGTAGTAGGTCAGACTCAGTATAATTGGAATAGGTGGAAAAAAGTGGAGCTCCGGTCACCCTTTCTTTTGTGTTTTGCTTGATTACTATATGGAATAAAGATTTGGCGTGGGCGCATGCGCGGAGTCTAGCAATGCGGTAATGCAGTGCTAGAGCTCCGTACCGTTCAGGAGGAGAGCCGTTATTCAAGATAACCCGCAACTATTTTGACATATACTAGGGGTGGAACAAGTATCAGAGACCCTGCTGACTAATTTTGGGGCAGAAATATGGCTCAGAGAGGCGGCAGTGCCAGAATAAAAAATCCTCTCATGAAGGCTTCAAAGGGGAAAGCCGCGGCTAAAATGGCGCCGCCCCCCGCTTCATTCACAGCATCTATGCGCTCACATAAGCTAAGCCTGTCACAGGCTATATCCCCAGCTGATTCTGACAATGACTTATTCTCCTCACAAGACTCTCCTCAGACCCCTCAAATAACCCCAGCCATGTTTAAACAATTTGAAAATATGCTTCATAAAGCATTAAAACAGACTTCAGATCAAATTACATCCAACCTCACAAGAGAGATAAGAGAAATTGGTAAACGCACAACAGCTTTAGAGATTAAAGCTGAAGACTTAGAAAATGCTTCCTTGGAACACACAATGGAATTAGAAAACCTCAAAGAGGAAAATTTATTGCTCCACAATAAATTTGAGGACCATGAGAATAGTGACAGGAGGTCTAACTTGTGTGTCAGGGGAATTCCTGAAACAATCATTGACCTTCAATCCACCATAACTGCACTGTTCCAGGAATTGCAACCAACTATTCCCATTGAAAGAATGGAATTTGACAGGATTCATCGGGCACTTGCCGCAAAAAAAGTTGACGTCCCCCACGAGACGTTATAGTGAAATTACACTATTACCGTACTAAAGAGCAGCTTTTGTAATCAGCCAGAGATAAAAAACAGCTGAACTTCCAAGGAACTGATTATCAATTGTTTGCAGATTTGTCCCAAACTACAATTGCTAAAAGAAGAGCATTGAAGCCCCTTCTTCAGGAACTGCAACGTCAAGACATCACATACCAATGGGGGTTCCCATTCTCCTTACGCTTTGCCTACAAAGGGAAAAGATACACTAGCAGAGCTTATGAGGAACTTCAACAAACACTCATAGACCTTAAATTAATGGAACCAGACCTGTGAAATACCCAATTGCATAGTAGATCAACACCTCACTCATCAAAAGTGAACCACTCTCAACCAAATCTGAGGAATGGTAATCATCCATCCCACAAGAGAGGTCGCTACGCATCACCTCCACAGGAAAGAGAAGACTCCATGGACTGACAAAAGTCTGAAAATGATCATTTGGCTCATTCCTTACCCTGATACCAGTGTTTTTAAAGACTTGTTGTGCAACAAAATGTACTTACTGACTAATTAAACAGTTTTATTTTACTCGTTGCTCCCCAAAATCACATGCACAATGTTTGCTCAAGTTTTCCTTTAGTTCAGTTTAAGTTTCAAGTTTTTCACTATCACTATAGTAAAAGCTCTGCCTTTGCATAGCCTAAGGTATCAACATGGATATTGAATCCAGACTTCCTGGTCCCATATAAGAGGCATGTATATAAGTCCTACTGGTACCCAATAGATTTATTAAAGACATAGGTCTTACATCTTCTACTAGTTCCCCCCTTTCAAATGCTAAGCAACGGAAGACCCTAAAATACCAACTGGGAAATTATAAAGCAACAATATTATTCTCTTTAGGAGATTCTGGTCAGTATTTCTCCCAGCCAGAACTTTAGATGTACCCCCTATATTAAAAGGGGGCCCTCTAGACCCTGCTCTACCCTCATACCTTAATATTACTCCTTAAGTTTAGGTTACCTCCCCACCAGGACATCTTGGGGCAATCAGCTATCTCATCTAACTTCACTACCTTCCAGTTAAACCCCAAGAGCTTCTATCAATATCTCCAACTTCGTCATGCGTTGCAGGCCCAACAAACAACACATTCATTGACAGTATCAACATCACCGATGTTGAGTGAGGTTCTTGGGGCAGACACTAGGAAAGGATTAACATCAAAAATTTATAGGGCATTGCTTTCCTCAATACAGGACCATGCCTCCCTAAAATGCCGAAGCAAATGGGTGGAAGACATAAGGGAGATAGATGGAAATCAATGGGAAAGGGCCCTTGAATCTATTCCAGTGGTATCGGTATCTGCATCCCACAGATTATCACAATTATTTATTTTGCATAGGGCATATAGAACACCAGTACAGTTGTATAAATGGGTAGGAAGAGACTCCCCCTTGTGCCCAAAATGTAAAGTACATAAGGGGGACTTCATACACCTAATTTGGAGATGTCCAAAACTACATAGGTACTGGGAGGAAGTCTCCCAGTGCATTACTAGACTAGCACAGGTCCCTGTCCCTCTAAGCCCTGTAGTGTACCTGCTAGGAGCCATAGATGTAGAAATGTTCCCAAGAGGAATGTACTACATGTTAACTAGATTGATGTATTTAGCTAGAAAACTCATCGCAAAATACTGGATGGCATCAGCGGTACCCACGGGGAAGCAGTGGATCTCTTACGTAAATTCCTTGCTTCTTAGAGAACGATTGACGTATAGTCGCAGAAGAGAAGTGGGTAAATTTGATACTATATGGCAACCATGGCTGGGGGATGCCGAGCTCAACTGGTAGTGGAAAGACTCCAGATGTAGAGATCCTGGGGAGGTGTAGGGTAGGGAGGGGCAGAGAGGAGAAGGAAAGAATAGCTTGAAGGAGTAAAAGGTTGAACATCTAGATAGGAGAGAACATTGGTGGTGGAAGAAACGACTTGGGGTGATCAGACATTAGAAGGTATAGGTGATGGATGTAGTACAGTATGTAGTATAGGGTTGGGGGGAGGTGGAAAGGGAGAAAAGAGGATAGAGTGATATAATAAAGATGTAAATACACAAGATTGACACAAAATATTATATGGATGTAAGAGTAGACATGTTTTTCCTATGAGTAAGGTTTTACCGAACAAAATGCACAAATTTAATTGTATTGAATTGTATGTATTATGAGAATATTTTTTTTTAAATAAAAAAAAAGTTTTTGAATAATATAAAAAAAAAAACTTCACTACCTTTATAGTCCCTCCCCTGGTGTATTTATCTACAATACTAATAGTTTTAATACAAGTTACAAAGTTTACAATATTGTACATTAATGTACTGTTCTTTTCAGATGGCTCTCCCCCCTTGAACGGGAGATCCGTGCGCCCCACTTAGCCTCGCTCACCCAGCCACATATAATATGTGGAAGTCTGACAGGGACACCCTTTCCCCAGTGGGTGATTTTTGCCCCCACTCGCGGGAAACACTTAAATGTGTCTTTATGTTGGTATATATATTATTTTTTCTAATTATTAGTCTTTCATTTCTTTCTCTCACTCTAGTACTCATCTTCAATCCTCCTTTTCTCCCCCTCTTCAAATTCACTTGGATGGCATTGGATGACCTGAATAACCTGGTAAGGGGTAAGTCCCCTTTGTCCATCTGACTACCATGGCACCATTAAACATTCTGTCCCTGAATGTTCAGGGACTAAACATCCCCCAGAAACGAACCAAGGCATTCCATATATTTCATGCCAGAAAGGCTCACATAGTTTGCTTACAAGAAACCCACTTCACAAATACCTCCACACCAAAATTTGTTTCCAATTTCTATCCGCAAAGATATACGGCCTCGGCTGCCTCCAAGCAACGGGGCACTCTCATAGCCTTTTATCACTCTACCCCATTTACACTCCAATCTCAAATAAAAGATCCTGAAGGACGTTATCTAATTCTTACGGGCCACATTGTTGACTAGGCAATAACAGTAGTTTCCTACTATGCACCAAATAAACAACCAAATCCATTTATGTCACACTTACTACAAGTTGTGAATGATCATAAGATAGGAACAGTTATGCTGTGTGGTGACTCTAACCAGGTCCTCCTCCCATTTCTGGATAAATCCCCATACACACCATCCCAAATTGCATCTAAAAAATCTTTTTCACAAATTCTATCCAAATAAAACTTGGTTGATTCATGGAGAGAAGTTAATCCTACTAAACGGAAATATACATATTACTCCCACCCACATAAAACATTTTCAAGGATTGACCACATATTCCTGACCATAGGTATGCTCCCTGAAATCATTGCAGCAGATATAGTCCCTATCCCATGGTCCGACCATAATGCAGTACTTACTTCCATTAAATAAACATTACACAAATGGCCACAACCCTACTTGGAATCTCCCAGATATCCTACTCAAACGCCCATCTCACCATTGAACAAGCCATTAAAGAATATATAACCCTCAATTCTAGCCCAGAAATTAGTACACTAACTCTTTGGGAAGCCCATAAACCAGTTATACGTAACACAATTCAGAAACAATCAGCCATATTTAAACGCGAACGGAAAACACTGGCTCGTAAATTGGAAAGGGGATTTAATACAGCCTTCATAGCCCATCAAGACAATCCATCAACATTAACAAAATCCCGATTAGACAAGACTCGAGTTGCATACGATCTATTTCTTACTGAAGCAGTGGAAAAATCCTATAAACGTTCAAGACAACTATTTCATGAAAGCCAAAAAATCGGGTACCTACCTTGCGCGTACACTCAATTCTCTGAACAAATCCTTCAAAACAATTTGCCTAAAACTGGCAAAAGATGTCTACACTTGCAACCCCAACAAAATAGTTAAGAAATTTCATTCCCATCTGACCTCATTATATACTTCATCTAATAACTTCAACCCGGAAACAGCAGATGCATTTTTCTCTGATATAAATTTACCAGAACTTTCCCTTGACCAAAAGAAGTTATTGGAAGAAAATATTACACCTAATGATGTCGTTGAAGCCATCAAAGATCTTAAAATTAATGAGAGGCCAGGCCCAGGTGGCTACTCAACCTTATATTACAGAACCTACACAGACATATTATCACCAATCTTAGCGGAAGCTTTCAATGTATTATTAGAAGGGAAATCTTTTAGACAAGAAACTTTAACCGCCATTATTTGCATGATTCCTAAACCTCTTACTGATGATACCTTATGTACAAATTTTCACCCTATTTCCCTTCTGAACTTAGACATTAAACTTCTAGCCAAAATATTAGCCAAAAGACTGAATAGCATAATAGGTAAGCTCATCCACAAGGATCAAGTAGGATTCATGCCAAAGCGCCAGGCGAGTGACAATGTCCGTCGGGCTGTATTGCTAGCTCACATAGCTAAAAATCGTCGTATACCCTCCTGTTTTCTATCCCTTGATATAAAAAAAGCTTTTGACTCCATATCGTGGCCTTACCTCCACTACACATTGCAAAGATGGGGCTTTGCCCTCACTTCCTAACATGGATCGCAGCGCTTTACAACAGACCAATCGCTTATATTAAATATGCAGGATACAAATCGAATTACTTTAATATAGAAAGAGGAACGCACCAGGGATGTCCACTTTCCCCCCTTCTATTCGCCCTCCTAATAGAACCCCTAGCCCAAAGAATCCGCACAGATCCAACAATTACAGGCATAGAAACTGCTGGATACCATCATAAATTATGTCTATTTGCGGATGACATACTCCTATTTCTATCATCCCCACAAGTTTCTGGTCCTAACCTACTGCTCATTTTAGACACATTTGCAATGATTTCGGGGCTTACAATAAATCTCAAAAAATCCAAGGCCCTAGATATATCCCTCTCCAAAGTGGAATCCGACTCGGCCAAAAATGCACTTCCTTTTATATGGACTGAGAGGTCAATCCCCTATTTAGGGATTCACCTAACAGCCTCATATTCAGATCTTTTTACAGAAAACTATCCCCCACTCCTCAAAAAAATAACAACACTTTTACAATGATGGTCACATCTCCCAATTTCATGGATAGGTAAAATTAATGCAGTCAAAATGAGAATCCTCCCAAAACGACTTTACTTATTTAGAGTCTTACCGATCCCTATCCCACCTTACTATCTTAGAATTCTCCAAAGTCGAACATCAACATTTGTCTGGGGCTCCAAAAAACCCTGTGTATCGCTACATACATTACACTTACCAAAACTCAAAGGAGGCTTTGGGTTTCCGAACTTCACTCTCTATTATAGAGCCGCACACATTGCTAGCCTCACTAAATATCATGCCACATATGAAATACCCCTATGGGTAATAATAGAAGCGGCAGAATGTGACCCACTTTTTATTTCCAACCTATTATGGCTCCTACCTAAGGAACAGAAAACCCTACGTAACCCCAATACTAAATACTTTTTAACTATATGGGACAAACTTAGAGTTAAACATCAGCTACAATCTTCTCACAATCCTCTCTTGTCATTCCTGAAAAACCCTGCTTTCTACCCAGCATGGGTCTCTCCTAAGTCATTTAAGGTCTGGAATTCATTAAATATTACTCGGCTTAGTAACTTAACTTCTCCTTCATCCTTCCATACATCTCCTATACTCTGTGACACCTGTAACCTACCGAACTCTGAACTTTTCAGATACCTCCAAATTAAAAACTTTTACGCACCTTTGCTAAATACAGATGTCTCTTTAACCCAACTTACGATTTTTGAATCTGCATGCATGAAAGATCCTCACTTAAGAGGCATATTATCTTCTATATACTCCCACATTTCCACTTATCCCGGTTTAGATAAACCACCTTATGCACGTAAATGGGAGGAGGACCTGGAGAGAACATTTGATATGAATGATTGGTCCAAAATATGGTCTGTAACAAAATCTTCTTCACCAAATATCCTGTCGGTTGAAACCAATTACAAAGTTTTGTCTCGTTGGTACCTCGTTCCCTCCAGATTGGCCAAATTCACACCAAACCAAACAGGCCAATGCTTTCGGGGCTGCCCAGATCTGGGCACCCACTTACACATTTGGTGGTCCTGCCCGTTGGTACAATTATATTGGGAACGGATATTTGAAACTGCCTCCAAGATATTTGGTCTCACTGTGCAACCAGACCCAGCCACAGCCTTGCTCAATCTAAAACCTGATCTCATTACACATAAACAATTCAAACTCCTCATTCAATTTCTTACAGCAGCAAAGCAAACAATAGCAAAGGCATGGAGGACCCCTAAATTGGAGATATCTGAGACCATAAATAGAGTAAATGACTTCATGTCTCGCGCCAAAATGTTAGCTATAGAAAGAGATCAAATTCCAGTCTTTGAAAAAATCTGGAATCCTTGGATTAAATTTCACCTACCTTCTATCAGTGACAACTCGATTCTTATGCCATGGTAGCCAGAGGACTCAATCGGTTAAACCAACTACTAAACCAAATTTCTGGAGCTTGGGAGCTACCCTGCTCAATATAGTGAACATTGTGCTTTGCTTAAACCCTCAAGCCATGGACCAATTCATTCGTGCCATTCAAGTGGACTCCTACACTGCCCCCCCCCCTGGTTTCCTACTATCCTATCCCATCTATTGTATTTTATGTTATCTATCTAACTTTATTTTACCCTATTTTATTTTGATATCTTTACTTCTTTTTCTCTTTTATTTTCTCTATTATTCTTACTTCATAACACACCTTATCGAAGCAACAACAAAGTATTACTCTACATTACTTTATTTTGAAGATACAGATCAATTTATAATTAATATGTTAAATATTTCTTTCAACTACAGTCTTGAATATATTAGTACAAGGATTTATTTACTTTCTGTCTCATTTAAGTCTTTATAATTTTTCATTAAGATATATACTGTAGACCATATTATTTGTTATTTTTCTATATTTGAAATAGTTGGACAACTATCAACAACCTGTATTACATATGATTTGTATATGACTAATATATATGTCCAATAAAATACTTTGACAAGGAATAAAGATTTGGCATCTCTACAGCATGGTGGAACACCAACTTTCTTCATACTACTAAAGAGCCTATGACGTAGGCTCTTTACCATGTGATACAGCTGATCACAGTGTAAATAGGAAGTGCTGGTTTTCAGCATTCCTCTCCCCACACTGAAAGCGTGTGAGGAGAGGAGAGCCGATAGGCGGTTTTCCTCACAGTGATCAGTGATGCCTGTCAGTGCCCATTAGTGATGCCAATCAGTGCCCATCAGTAATGCCAATCAGTGCCCATCAGTGATGCCAATCAGTGCCAATCAGTGATGCCTGTTAGTGCCCATCAGTGCCACCTATCAATGTCCATCAGTGCCTCCTCATTAGTGCCGTCTATCAGTGCACATCAGTGCCACCTATCATTGCCCATCAGTGCTGCCTATCAGTGCCCATTAGTGCTGCATATCAGTGCCGCCTATCAGTGCCCATCAGTGCTGCATATTAATGCCTCCTCATCAGTGCTGCCTATCAGTGCAGTGTAGCCTCATCAACGCACATCAGTGAGACCCGGTTCACACAGGGGCGACTCCGGACGTGAGTTGCCCCAAGTCGCGCTATTTTTAAAACTAATTGAAGTGAATGGAGATGTTTTAATGTACACAACTGCAGTCGCTCCGACTTCAAAAAAGGTTCCTTTACTACTTCAATCAGACTTCTAGGCGACCTGTAGGCAACTTGTACACATTGATTTCAATGGAAGTCGCTTAGAAGTCTGATCAGTGTTCATTTTGAAGGCAACTTTACAGGAAGCAGAAAGGAATTTTCCCAGAAGCCACAAGGAATTTACTTCAAGTCATGTTGTTAATGACCACAAGTCGCGCTGAAGTCTCCTCCAAGTCTCGCTGTGATTCATGCTCAAGTCGTGTCTGAGTTGCTTCTGGAAGTTGCACTGGAAGTCGTGTTGCCCCAGTGTGAACCGGCTCTAAGGAGAAAACTTACTTACCGTATATACTCGAGTATAAGCCGAGATTTTCAGCCCTTTTTTTTGGGCTGAAAGTCCCCCCCTCGGCTTATACTCTAGTCAGCGAAATTTAACATTGTAAATAGTACCTGAAAAAAAGTTGAGAGGCTGCGGCGTCCATCGTTTAAATCTTGCGGTCTCTTCCTGGTCTCTTCCGTGATAGGCGATTCTCAGCAGACACTCTCCGCCTATCACGGACGTTCTCTCATCCCCACCCATCCCAGCAGACACTGTGTTCAGTGTTCCGCCAATCACAGATGTCTGCTGGGAAACTGAGGATGAGAGAACGTTCGTGATAGGCGGAGAGTGTCTGATGAGAATCTCCTATCACGGAAGGGACCAGTAAGAGACCGCGAGATTTAAACGATGGACGCCGCAGCCTCTCAACTTTTTTTCAGGTATTATTTACAATGTTAAATTTAAACAGTGAGCTAGGGAACAGTGAGCTAGGGAACAGTGAGGATAGGAACAGTGAGGATGGGAACAGTGAGGATAGGAACAGTAAGGATGGGAACAGTGAGGAACAGTGAGGATGGGAACAGTGAGGAACAGTGAGGATGGGAACAGTGAGGAACAGTGAGGATGGGCACAGTAAGGATGGGAACAGTGAGACATTGTTGACCCTCGGCTTATACTCGAGACAGTAAGTTTTCCAAGTTTTTTGTGGTAACATTAGGTACCTCGGCTTATACTCGGGTCGGCTTATACTCGAGTATATACGGTATTTACAAAATTGTAAACAGAAACTAAGATTTTTTTTTTTTTCGTTTGTTTAGCAAAGAATAAAAACTCAGTGGTGATTAAATACCACCAAAAGAAAACTCCATCTGTCTCAAAATAACAAACATTTTGTTTGGGTACAGTGTTGCATGACTTTGAATTGTCATTCAAAGTGCGACAGCACTTAAAGCTGAAATTGGCCTGGGCAGGAAGGGGGTAAGGCCCCTGTCACGCTTGTGCGACTTGTCCTGTGACTTGGGACTGAAAAGTCGCATGACAAGTCGTTCCCCATGATTTCCAATGGCAACCATTCATATTAGTACAAATTCAAGTCATGCCGACTTCAAAGTAGTCCCTGCTCTACTTTGGTCCGACTTTGATGCGAGTTACACAGGCATTCCCTGAAATCGCAGGAAAAATCGCATGAAAATCACATCAAAATTGCGGCCGCAAAATCAGTAGTGTGAAAGGGGCCTAAAAAAAAGCTTCAGTTAAAGTGACCGGTATTGAAGCGGTTAAAGGCATACATTATTGCAGCTCTGTATGCAGGTATGCTTACAATGATCAACTTTTGTTTATTTATGTAAAACCTTTATCTCAAAAGAAAAAAAAAATGTTTGTTGTAACGGATTATAAAGTGTGAGCTGGAGTTCAGCTTTGATTTGTTACTGTATTTAAATCTGCTAGTACATCTAACACTCTCCTCCCCCCAGCCTGACAATGTTGTTATTCAAAGGTTCCCCTGTGCTCTTTACTCCAGAGTGGGGACACTTTAATACAGGAGGTGTGTTGCTGGCCAGATTACCAGGTGAAAACAGAGGGAAAAAAGGCAAAAAAAAAAAGAAAACAAATGCAGCCACCACATCTAATGATTGGTTAGATTGGTCTATTACATTTTTTATTTTTTTTTTGTTAATACAACTTTAATGCTGTGCATCAATAAATGTTTTTCTTCTAATGTGAAACAAGTTTGTTTGAAATCTTTGCAAATTTATTAAAATAAAAAAACAAAAAAAATCCCATGTACGTAAGTATTCACAGCCTTTGCTCAATACTTTGGTGAAGTACCTTTGGCACCAATTACAGCCTCAAGTCTTTTTAAGTATGATGCTACAAGCTTGGCACACCTATTTTTGGGCAGTTTCTCCCATTCTTCTTTGCAGGACCTCTCAAGCTCCATCATGTTGGATGGGGAGCGTTGATGTACAGACATTTTCAGATCTCTCCAGACATGTTCAATCGGTTCAGGTCTGGGCTCTGGCTGGGCCACTCAAGGACATTCACAGAGTTGTCCCATTGCCACTCTTTTGTTATCTTGGCTGTGTGCTTAGGGTCATTGTCCTGTTGAAGATGAACCTTCACCCCAGTCTGAGGTCCAGATCGTTCTGGAGCAGGTTTTCATCAAGGATGTCTCTATACATTGCTGCATTCATCTTTCCCTCATTCCTGACTAGTCTCCCAGTCCCTGCCACTGAAAAACATCCCCACAGCATGATGCTGCACCACCATGCTTCACTGTAGGGATCTCTCCACAGAGAAATGCTGGAGCTCTGTCAAAGTGACCATCAGGTTCTTGGTCACCTCCCTGACTAAGGCCTTTTGCCCCCGATCACTCAGTTTGGCCGGACAGCCTGCTCTAGGAAGAGTCCTGGTGGTTCCAAACTTCTTCCATTTATGGATGATGGAGGCCACTGTGCTCATTGGGACCTTCAATGCTGCAGAAATGTTTCTGTACCCTTCCCAAGATCTGTGCCTCGATACAATCCTGTCTCGGAGGTCTACAGACAATAACTCAGACGTCATGGCTGTTAATGGTGGGACCTTATATAGACAGGTACGTGTCTTTCCAAATCATGTCCAATCAACTGAATTTACCACAGGTGGACTATAATCAAGTTGTAGAAACACCTCAAGGATGATCAGTGGAAACAGGATGCACCTGAGGTTAATTTTGAGTGTCATGGCAAAGGCTGTGAATACTTATGTACATTTTTTTTTCATTTTTTCTTTTTAACAAATTAGTTTTCAATTTATCTTTATTGTTCTTTTTCTTAAATACAAAAAGTTTTACATTTAAAACAAGATTCTGGAGGCCCTGCCTATTAATATTCCTGAAAAGGAAATCGCTCAGTTGAAGGCCAACTTCCCCTATCACTGGAAAAATAATACCTTGAAATATCTAGGAATACACATCACCCCAAAATTCTCTACTCTATACCAGGAGAACTTCCCCCCACTCTTCCGTTCGATTAGAACCTTGCTCACGCAATGGAAGCAACATCACATTTCTCTCCTCGGCCAGATCGCCTCAGTTAAGATGGCGATTCTCCCGAAGCTCCTTTACCTCTTCCAAACACTGCCCATCCCAGTCCCCTACAAACACCTGAGAAGCCTCCAATCTGACCTCATTAAATTTATCTGGAACTACAAGAGACATAGGGTCCCTCAGTCGGTTTTATTGGCGGCTCGTTTGGATGGGGGCTTGGCTGTCCCTGACCTAGTCAGGTATTACCAGGTGACCCAGCTACGTGCTATAGCCTCATGGTTCACTCAACGGTCCTATAACAAGTGGACGGAGATCGAGAAAATATGGCTAGCCCCGACCCATCCAAATAGCCTGCTTTGGAGTGCGGGTGCGGAGGTCCCCCCCGACCGATTGTTGGGGTCCATGTCTCAGCTAAGACGACTCTGGCACAGGCTGGTCCATATGGGTTGAACTCTGAACGTTCACTCTTGACTTCGTTCGTCTGTAATCCCAAAGTGCCGGATAGCCTCTCCCACCAAATGTCGCACCCCTGGACATCCCGGAATCTATTTCATTTCGGGAATCTAGTGGATCTCGTGAAGCGCACATTATTATCCTTCCCTAGACTTCAGACCAAATTTGGTCTACCGCGCCAGGCATTTTATAGCTATCTACAAATCCGCCACTATGCTCTGACCATAGCTCCCGACCTACACTCCCCCCCCAACCCCCTTTGAGTCCTTGGTCCTGGCAGGCTCTGCCCAGAAGGGCTTAATCTCATCCATTTATAAAATACTTAACGCCTATTCCATGGACTCAAGGGGTAAACATTCCTTCATGACTAGGTGGGAGAAGGCCCTCAATGAGGAAATTCCTTTAGAACAGTGGCGGATCATATGGTCTCGGGCAGGGAAGAGCTCCTTCTGTACTCTGTACAAGGAAAATACTTACAAAATCCTTATTTTTTGGTACATGACCCCTGACGTGCTCCACACCATATACCCCTCCAGCTCAGACCACTGTTGGCGCTGCCAGAAAGATAGGGGGTCCCTCCTTCACATTTATTGGAGTTGCACTCTACTCACTCCCTACTGGACTGAAGTATAGCAGCTGTTGTCACGGTTGTTGGAAATGCTGATCCCCATGACTCCCAAATTCTTCTTGCTAGGCCTCTCACCGCTGTGGCTTCTCCCACCCTACAAAAAACTGACATGCCATATCCTCACAGCCGCACGCTGTCTCATAGCCCTAAACTGGAAAAAACAATCCCCCCCTACTCCCGAGGCCTTGCACGCTAGAATCAAAGACGTGGAGCTGATGGAGAAAATGACGGCCAGGATGCAAGATAAGCTGGACATTCACGACAAAGTCTGGGAGCTGTGGCACCTTCAGGAGGATCCACCGTGACCAGGTGACTGAGCTACCATGATGATCGCTCTTCTTTTCTTTCCTCTTTCCCTCTTTCTTGCTCTCCTCTGAGAGTATTCTAGGGACTCCCTTTGTCCCGAATAGTTTGCTGGATGTTTTTTATGACGCATTTCCGCATCACTTCCATCTTTGGTTGGGTGCCTGCTATTGCTTACAAGTATAGGGATAAAACCTTACTGTATTTGTTTGACAACCTGGAAACGTAATGTTCTCCATACTGTGAAGTCTTACATCCCTTTGTACTTTCTTTGTAGAAAACCACAATAAAAATTGTTATTTGAAATAAAACAAGATTCTATCACATTATTTTTCTATTCTTATTCAATTTACAATATACCAAATCTTGTTTAACCACTTCCATACAGGGCTTTTTATACCACTTCAATACCGGGCCTATTCTGGCACTTCTCTCCTACATGTACAAATTATCATTCTTTTGCTAGAAAATTACTTAGAACTCCCAAACATTATATATGTTTTTTTTTAGCAGACACCCTAGGGAATAAAATGACGGTTGTTGCAACTTTTTATCTTGCACGGTATTTGCGCAATAATTTTTCAAACGCCTTTTTTTTTTGTGGAAAAAATGGTTTCATGAATTAAAAAATAACAAAACAGTAAAGTTAGCCCAATTGTTTTGTAAAATATTAAAGCTTATGTTACGCCGAGTAAAAAGATACCAAACATGTCACGCTTTAAAATTGCGCACACTCATGGAATGGCGCCAAACTTCGGTACTTAAAAATCTCCATAGGCGACGCTTTGAAAATCTTTACAGGTTACCAGGTTAGAGTTACAGAGTAGGTCTAGTGCTAAAATTGTTGCACGCGCACTAACGCACGCGGCGATACCTCACATGTGTGGTTTGAACGGCGTTTACATATACGTGTGTGTTCTTCTAAGCGCGAGCTATTGGGGACGGGCGTTTTAAAAAATATATATATTTTTATTTTTTTTTACTTATTTTTTTTCTTTTTTTACACTTTTTTTTTTGATCACTTTTATTCCTATTACAAGGAATGTAAACATTCCTTGTAATAGGAATGTGTGTGGCAGGTCCTCCTCCAGGCTGGAAAGCATGAGATCGTGAAAAAAAATTCACTGATCTCATACTTACAGCCGCAATGGCGGCTTTGTTTACATTTGAGGACCCGGGCGTGACGTCATCACATCGCGCCCGGGCCTCCGACGATCATAGAGATGACTGGTGACCATCTGGTCACCAGTCATCTCTCTGCTCATCACGTGACCCACCACCGGCGCCGACGATTCTTTCCGGGTCCCCGATCGCACGGGAGATCCCGGAGAAGCACCGGATTAGCGGCGGGAGGGGGGATGTCCCCTCCCGCCGCCTATAAGAACGATCAAGCGGTGGAACCGCCGCTATGATCATTCTTATGGTGTGCAGGATCGCCGGCTGCAAACAAGGATATCTGAATGATGCCTCTAGCTGCAGGCATCATTCAGATATCCCCCCTCAAACCCAGGACGTCATATGACGTCCACCCGGAGGGAGAGAGGGTTCCTGCCGGCGTCATTCTGCTATGGCCCGGTATGGAATGGGTTAATATATAAGTCGTATTACCTTTATAAAACAAAATATTATACAACATATACCTTTCATTTTCTTTCATCCTCCCATCCATTCCAAAAAAAAAACCCATAGCTCTGCTATTTTCTCCATTTTCATACACTCATTTATACTCATTTTGTACTACATCTATATTTCCCCTTCATAATTTTTTCTTTGTTGTTTATAAATATTCTTTCATTTCTTTTGAGAACCGAAATTCATCCCACTTTTGCCATATTTCTGGCATTTGACTATTTATATATTCTTCTTCTCTTATCTGTCTTTACATATATTGTATTTCGTTAATTTCACATATCCATTCTGCTATATTAGGACGCTTCTTTTCTTTCCAATTACGGGCTATTATTGTTCTAGCTGCTGATGTCATATGATGAAAAATATCCTTCTTAATGCTCTTTATTCATTCTGGCATCAGAGATAGCAATGAGGTATCTATATTTAGCTTCCTCTCTATTCCCGATATTTTTTGATATATCTCATAAAAAGTTTTCCAGAATTTTCTCACCATATGACATTCATACCAAATATGTTCCATAGTGCCCCTTTCCACCTTACATCTCCAACAAATATCAGTTTGCCCACTATTTATTTTGTTTAATGCTACGGGGCTCCAATACCATCCTTTTTTAACAAATTTGCAAATATTTCAAACAAACTTCCTTCACGTTGTCATTATGGGGTATAATTTATAGAATTTTGAGGAAAATAAAATAATTTAATCCATTTTGAAATATGGCTGTAACATTACAAAATGAGGAACAAGTGAAGCGTTGTGAATACTTTCCAGATGCATGTCACCTCTGTATTTATATACCAATAGGCAAGTAGAAAAAAACTTTTGGGCCCTCCAAAAAAATCAAAGTTCCTTTCTCAAACCACCACTGCGCACAAGGACTGAATATCCCTAAAGCTGCTAATTAAAGAAAATTGTGTATGGTGATATTTAAATGTGATTAAATAGTAGTGCTGTGTTTATACCAAATATAAACCAAATAAAACTAAATATACGATGATTAGTGTTACTTAACCACTTGCCGCCCGCCCTATAGAGGATTGACGGCGGCAAAGTGGTTTCAAAATCCTGACTGGACGTCATATGACGTCCTCAGGATTTTGAGCCACTGCGCGCCCCCGGGGGCGCGCATCGCGGCAATCGTTGCTGCGGGATGTCAGTCTGACACCCCCAACACCGATCTAGGTAAAGAGTCTCCGACGGAGACTCTTTACCACGTGATCAGCCGTGTCCAATCACGGCTGATCACGATGTAAACAGGAAAAGCCGGTCATCGGCTTTTCCTCACTCGCGTCTGTCAGACGCGAGTAGGGGAGAGCCGATCGGCTGCTCCTCTGACAGGGGGGGGGGTTTGTGCTGATCCATTATCAGCACAGCCCCCCCAAGGATGCCCACTGAACCACCAGGGATGCCACTAGACTACCAGGGAAGCCCACCTATAGGTATTAGGTATTGCACACTAGACCACCAGGGATAATGGATGCCAATGCCAAATGGATGCCAATCAGTGCCACAATGGATGCCAATCAGTGCCCACAATGGGCACCACTGATTGGCAGGCATTATTGTTTGGCACTGATTGGCATCCATTAGTACAGTACAGTGCCACCTATCAGTGCCCATCCATGCCACCTATCAGTGCCCATCCATGCCCATCCGTGCCACCTATCAGTGCCCATCCATGCCGCCTATCCGTGCCCATCAGTGCCCACCCGTGCCGCCTATCTGTGCCCACCCGTGCCGCCTATCTGTGCCCACCCGTGCCACCTATCTGTGCCCACCTGTGCCGCCTATCTGTGCCCACCCATGCCGCCGATCTTTGCCCACCCGTGCCGCCAATCATTGCCCATCCGTGCCGCTGATCATTGCCCATCCGTGCCACCGATCGTTGCCCATCCGTGCTGCCGATCATTGCCCATCCGTGCCACCTCATCGGTGCCCATCCGTGCCGCCTTATCCATGCCCGTCAGTGCAGCCCCATCAGTGCCCATCAGTGAAGGAGAAAACTAACTTATTTACAAAGTTTTGTAACTGAAACAAAAACAAACTTTTTTTTTTTTCAAAATTTTCGGTCTTTTTTAAAAAAAATTGCAGAAAATAAAAATCACAGAGGTGATCAAATACCACCAGAAGAAAGCTCTATTTGTGGGAAAATTATAAAAATTTAGTTTGGGTACAGTGTAGCATGACCGCGCAATTGTCATTCAAAGTGCAACAGCGCAGAAAGCTGAAAATCGGTCTGGGCAGGAAGGTGTATAAGTGCCCAGTATGGAAGTGGTTAATTACCATACAGTGAATTAACATAAAATATTACAGTGAAACATACAATATTGCATATAGGTGTTCCAAATATGAAAACAGTGACAGATTCATTTACAAAAGTGTCCATGAATATTCCATATATAAAATAAAAATGAAAAAAGAAAATAGAAAAAGGGGAAAAAACTGTGTGCCAGGCCAAGTGAAAAATAAATCCGAGTGAATGAATAAATCTTCCAAAAACTGTGACTTTCCCCACACCTTTCGTGATTCCTCTCCCTTAAGAAATGAACTCACCAGAAATATATGCCTTACACTCTCGTGCTCGGCACCACAGCAAAGTGAACCCAAAAACACAAAAACAGTCTCCTGCGCTCGGATGTACAGTCTCTTAGTGGCACAACCAGAGTTTTCCGTAGGGAAATGACCAAGAATCTTGCTGCCCTCCTCAGAACAATTGGTATTCTTTAAGACTGAAAAGTAAAGGAAAACAGAAGGCGCACCGACCTAGTGCATTACCAGTGGCTAGGTTTTATTTAAAAAATTGAAGGATTAAAAACACTCACAAAGCAAGTATAGTATTGAACACACAATCTTTCCATCAAAAGGAGATAGCCTCCTACTGGAACCGGACGAACAGAGAGTCCAGACAACAAAATTCACAGCCACGGCTGACGCGTTGCAAGGGCGCACTCTCTTCCTCAGAGCCAAAAA
The DNA here is from genome assembly GCA_029206835.1 of Rana muscosa. NCBI lineage: Eukaryota > Metazoa > Chordata > Amphibia > Anura > Ranidae > Rana > Rana muscosa. Next base: position 357,799,041 of record CM055118.1, on the reverse strand, counting down.
GTGATGGTGACTGGACCCCCCCCTCTCTCTCTGAGCTCCTTTTTATCCATGTGTAAATGGGCCTGAGTGATCACCTGTCTACAACTCCACCCACCACAGGCCACTCCTCCTCTTGCCTAAAAGGCAAACCCATATAGGCTTAACCCCTCACTATACACTCTCATATGTCTATCTATATCCTTACATGGTAACTATTAGTACGCCATACCTATATACCTAAGTGCCAGCTAGCAAATGGCAAATAAAAAGCCATTGCCTGGCGGGACTTACCCATGCCATTCAAACTATCATGGGCCGCCGATCGCTGCTGCCACCCGTCTACAGGTAGTCCAACGTCATGGGAGCTGATGTATCTATCTTCCCACTACTAGATGGGACGCACACTGGCCGGAGACGCCGGAAGTAGCGGTGGATGTGCGTTCCACCCGCCACTTCCGGTGGATGTAACCGTCACTTCCGCCCTCAGATGGGCTGGACAGGTATCAAAGATTATCCCGGATATGAAGGCGGCTCTCGCACTCCGTATCCGGTTTTGTTGATCCTCTCTGTACAGGCGCAATAACCTGCCAATCACAGTGTCCCCGAGTTGCTGATCTGTGCGCGGCACAGCACAAAAAAAAAAAAAAGAAAAGGGGGGGGGAACCCTAAACTATAAGAAAAAGGGCAGTATCATACTAGGTGGCCTGTGAGGGCTATTGCCCCAACACCTGACCCCACACCTATGCAAAATACCACCAGAGAATATAATTGATAGAATTAATCAATTTGGAATAGTGTAAGCACCCATAGTGGCATAATTAACTCTTGCCCAAATACACATGGAATCAATCTATCAAATACACTAGGTATAGGGAACAATTATTCTTCAGTTGCTCCAGGGGAGGTCCAATACCACACTTCGGTCCATCATAATATAGGACCAGACGACACAAAACTCAGCAATAGAAATATGCATGTGTGCACGCACGCCACCCACCCGGGGCCCACATACGCCCCACCGCATACCCATAGTGGTTGGGCCAGCGGCCCAACACCTTGGGCTCGTGCACACGTGCCCACACACATGCACAAACTCTCAAACAATGTAACAAATCAATATGCGAGCATTGTGCAACATTGTAAAAATATCCTGAAGGGCCCACCCGCAGTCCATAATATAAACCCTGTCAAAACCTATTCTTTGATGACAACATCCACCAAAAGGAGATGACCTAACACATACCTCAGGACTATATGTCTAACCTACCACAACCCTACTAGCACAATATTGGATACTTAAGTAAAAACTAATAAATACCTAATTAAAAATTGCAGGATTGCTAAAAAAGTATTAAATGTAATATAATGCATACCCTAATACTTAAAATTAATTCCTCTAAAATGCTATAAGAACTATAGAAAATAATAGCCTAAAGGTCCTACTACACTAGAGGACCAATGAGCCTGACCACGATACGTAGTTCCACTATATATGGCGGAGCAGGTGGTCCCACTAGCTTAAAGTGGTAAACACTACCTATGTATCTAGACTGTACACAGAACATACCGCTATCCGATCCAAATGAGACAGAGGGGGATCTACACTATATTATGTAACTCGATCCCTTCGTTTAAGCCATGAGGAACTAGAGAGCCCAAGGTGAATATCCAATATGCCTCTCTAGTACACAGTATCTGGTGTTTTTTACCGCTATCAAAATCATTCGATATGGCCTCAATCCCAAACACTTTCAAACCACTAACCGAACTATCATGGGCCTCTTTGAAATGTCTGGGTACCGAATAGTTCTCTTTTTCCGTCAGGATACTACTCCTATGCTCCCCCATTCTCGTTCTCATTGGTCGTGAAGTACGACCAACGTACAGGAGGCCACATGGACAGAGAAGACCATAAATTACAAAGGAGGTCCCACAGTTAATGAACTGCCTGACCTTATGGTTCTTCCCATCTGTTCCCTGAACTTCCTTCTTACGATGGCTCATGTGTAAACAATTACCACAGTTTCCAACCCCACACTTGTAACTGCCTTTTTGGTCGAACAATGTGGTCCAAGGTTTGTTTAGACCTGTGTTTCTGAGCTTCTTAACTCTGCTCGGGGCCACCATACTTCTCAAATCTCTTGGCCTTCTAAACACTAAATTTGGATATAAAGGCAGGCTAGTTCGTAGAATAGGATCGGACCTTAGAACTTTCCAGTTTCTCCTAAAGATCCTCTGAATCATTTGAACGTTGTTGTTGTATCTAGTACAGAATCTCACCTGCGGTTTTTCATCGTTGGCCTCCGACTTAGCCACATTGTCCAAGTCGTTTACCAGGGTGTTATCATATAATTTGAGGTACTTCTGGAATGCTTCATCGATATGTTTATCCTCATAGCCTTTCTCGCTAAATTTATTTTTGAGGATCTGTGCCTGTTCCTCATAATCCTTCTTAAAGGTACACGTCCTCCTCAATCTACAAAACTGTCCAAAGGGGACATTTTTAATCCACCTAGGATGGTGATGACTACGAGCATGAAGGGAAGAGTTTCCTGCGCTTGGTTTAAAATGTGTTTTTGAGTAGATCATGCCTTCGTCATTAGCCTGTAATTCCAAATCCAGAAACACCAGAGATTTCTCGTCAATTACATGGGTAAAGGATATTCCGAAAGAATTTCTTGAGCAATGTGTCAGGAAACCAGCTAACTCTTCGTCTGTTCCATTCCAAATAATAAGAATGTCGTCTATGTAACGCGAGTATAAGATGAGATTACCTCCGTAGGGATTGTTAGCCCAAATATGCTTATGCTCCCAATACCCCATATAGAGGTTTGCATAGCTAGGTGCAAACCGTGCGCCCATAGCTGTACCTCTCACTTGTCTATAGAAATTGCCCAGAAATGAAAAATAATTGTGAGTAAGTGTAAACTCGATACACTCGTAAAGGAACTGCGCCTGCATAGGATTGAACTGGTGAGACACTGCAATATAGTATTCAATTGCCCTTAGACCAAATTCATGTTGGATGGACGTATATAATGACGCCACATCCAAAGAAAGCCACCTATATCCTTTTTCCCATATATATGGGGCTAGAATTTCTAAGGCATGGCCTGAGTCCTTGATGCAGGATGGCAGACTCGTAACCGAGTCCTGAAGAAAGTGATCTATATAGCTGCCTAGGTTACTCGTGAGGCTATCAATGCCTGCTATAATTGGTCTGCCGGGCGGCTTTTCCAGATCCTTGTGAACTTTCGGTATATGATAAAAATGAGGGACCACAGGATGTTTAGAGTACAAGAATTGGTGTTCATGTTTAGTCAAGATCTGATCCGCTAGAGCTTTATCCAAAAGCTTTTTAAGCTCAGCATTATAGATAGCCGTAGGGTCCCACATAAGTCTTTCATATGTACTTGTGTCCCCAATTAGTCTATAGGCTTCTTCTAAATACTGCTCTCTGTCTTGAATCACCAACCCTCCGCCTTTGTCGGCTTTTCTTATCACCACATCAGAATTTTTCTTTAGACTGTTTAGAGGACCTGCTAGATCTAGTTGATGACTCCGAGCAGTTTTTTTCTTCCCACAAAGGTTTCTAAACTCATCCAAGACAATTTCATAGAACGTTGGTATAAAGTTCCCTTTGTTCCAGTGTGGGTAAAAGCTGGACTTTGGTCTAAACCGAGTACTAATAGCTCCAGCCTCCTCAACAGGTACAAACGCCTCCCCATGGAGTTCATGTCCTCCTTCTATGTATAACTCCTCCAATATTTCAAGCATTTCTCTCTCCAGTGTATCAGACGGAGACGACGGTAATTGTACCTCTATTTCCTCGTCTTTTTTCGTCCCTCTATTAATTTCTTTCAGCCTGTAGTGGCGTTTCACTGTTAAATTGCGTACAAATTTGTTTAGATCAATAAAAAGCTCAAAGAGGTTGGGGGGGGCTTTCGGGAGCATAATTCAGGCCTTTTCTAAGTAGATCCAGCTCTGTTTCTGAAAACACATTTTTTGAAAGGTTGTAAATTTTTATGGTAGAGCATCCCTCGGTTATTTCTGATCCCTTCTTCGACTTCTTACCTCCCCTCCTACCTCTTCTCGTTGGCCTTTTTGTCCCCTGGTATTTGGAGGGGATAGGAGTTTTGATGCTAATTTCTTCAACGCTGCGGGTTTCAGCTTCCCCGCAGCTCCATCCACAAAAAAAGGAGACTTATCCTTATTTAATTCTATACTATTTGTAAAGGTGGTGCCGTTAGCCTTAACGGTGTCCTTCAGTGGGTTTTGATTCTCAATCGTTGAGCCTGACTTCAAAGGAAACTCCCGTTGTTCTTTTGGCAACTCCAAAGCGGCACCAACCACTATAGGGGTATCCATCGTCTCCACATGTGTTGAAGTCACATGGACCCCCAGAGCCATATCCATCTCTGTGGCTCCCCTAGGGCCTTGTGATTGGGTATTCCATTGATCTTTTCTCCACTGCTCTATAAGTCCCTCTCTAAATGCAAGAGGGGTTGGAGAGTGATCATGCCCCCTATATTCCAAGGGGAACCCATGGGACCTTTCTATATCGTTAATGTTCCTATGTGCACCCCTATACTCAGATATATTAGTAACTCTAGTTTTATCCTTCTCTCTATTCTTGTTCTTATTTCTATTCCAGTATCTATTGTTTTTCCTAGTGTTATTCCTCCTAGTATTTTTATGCTGTGTATTACCAGGACGAGAAGGAGAGGTATGCATATCATTATTGTGATAATGATTATAATTCGACTGTCTGAGATGAGTATCCCTGGCCCCTTCCTGTTCATTAGCAGGGGGCTCTAAACCTCTCTGTTTCTTCCAGTTAAACTCACAGCCCAAAGCATAGTCTTGTCGATCCCTCTCAAATTTGCCTGATTTTCTACTAATTAGCTCTGTCTCAAAAACCCCTGTCTCCTCATTTATTTTAGTGTCCCATCCTACAAAGGACTCTAGATCCGTGAATGCTAGCAATTCTTCCTGAATATTAATAATATCAGTTTTGATATTTGATAGATTTCTTTGCCTCTGTCTAATAATAAACTCGAGCCAGGATCTATTAAATCTCCTCATTTCTCTAACCCATTCTTCATTAATATCCTTCTCAAGGAACCCACATGTTTTTGTAATTCTCAACCCTCTAGGTATCCTATTAACCTCTAGATATTTCTCCAACAACACAATGTCCCACCATTGAGTCATTTCGTTCTCCAGCAAGTGCTTAAGTTTATAAAAGGCTGATGTCATCTTGTCCTCTCTAGTTGTTGTATCCTGATTGACTACAACATGTTCCGATCCTTGGAGTTGCTTCTCATACTCATCAATACTACTTAAAAAACCTTTAGCCAGGGAATCTCTTCTAAGTTGTCTCTCTTCAATGGACAAAACCATTCTCAAAAATTCGCAAAGTATCTTCGTACACCACTTACGACTATCTTCCAGCTGCTGGAGTTTCCAAAGTAGAAAATTCACAGACACACAAAAACAGTCTCCTGCGCTCGGATGTACAGTCTCTTAGTGGCACAACCAGAGTTTTCCGTAGGGAAATGACCAAGAATCTTGCTGCCCTCCTCAGAACAATTGGTATTCTTTAAGACTGAAAAGTAAAGGAAAACAGAAGGCGCACCGACCTAGTGCATTACCAGTGGCTAGGTTTTATTTAAAAAATTGAAGGATTAAAAATACTCACAAAGCAAGTATAGTATTGAACACACAATCTTTCCATCAAAAGGAGATAGCCTCCTACTGGAACCGGACGAACAGAGAGTCCAGACAACAAAATTCACAGCCACGGCTGACGCGTTGCGAGGGCGCACCCTCTTCCTCAGAGCCAAAAAGTGATGGTGACTGGACCCCCCCTATGATAACACCCTGGTAAACGACTTGGACAATGTGGCTAAGTCGGAGGCCAACGATGAAAAATCGCAGGTGAGATTCTGTACTAGATACAACAACAACGTTCAAATGATTCAGAGGATCTTTAGGAGAAACTGGAAAGTTCTAAGGTCCGATCCTATTCTACGAACTAGCCTGCCTTTATATCCAAAATTAGTGTTTAGAAGGCCAAGAGATTTGAGAAGTATGGTGGCCCCGAGCAGAGTTAAGAAGCTCAGAAACACAGGTCTAAACAAACCTTGGACCACATTGTTCGACCAAAAAGGCAGTTACAAGTGTGGGGTTGGAAACTGTGGTAATTGTTTACACATGAGCCATCGTAAGAAGGAAGTTCAGGGAACAGATGGGAAGAACCATAAGGTCAGGCAGTTCATTAACTGTGGGACCTCCTTTGTAATTTATGGTCTTCTCTGTCCATGTGGCCTCCTGTACGTTGGTCGTACTTCACGACCAATGAGAACGAGAATGGGGGAGCATAGGAGTAGTATCCTGATGGAAAAAGAGAACTATTCGGTACCCAGACATTTCAAAGAGGCCCATGATAGTTCGGTTAGTGGTTTGAAAGTGTTTGGGATTGAGGCCATATCGAATGATTTTGATAGCGGTAAAAAACACCAGATACTGTGTACTAGAGAGGCATATTGGATATTCACCTTGGGCTCTCTAGTTCCTCATGGCTTAAACGAAGGGATCGAGTTACATAATATAGTGTAGATCCCCCTCTGTCTCATTTGGATCGGATAGCGGTATGTTCTGTGTACAGTCTAGATACATAGGTAGTGTTTACCACTTTAAGCTAGTGGGACCACCTGCTCCGCCATATATAGTGGAACTACGTATCGTGGTCAGGCTCATTGGTCCTCTAGTGTAGTAGGACCTTTAGGCTATTATTTTCTATAGTTCTTATAGCATTTTAGAGGAATTAATTTTAAGTATTAGGGTATGCATTATATTACATTTAATACTTTTTTAGCAATCCTGCAATTTTTAATTAGGTATTTATTAGTTTTTACTTAAGTATCCAATATTGTGCTAGTAGGGTTGTGGTAGGTTAGACATATAGTCCTGAGGTATGTGTTAGGTCATCTCCTTTTGGTGGATGTTGTCATCAAAGAATAGGTTTTGACAGGGTTTATATTATGGACTGCGGGTGGGCCCTTCAGGATATTTTTATAATGTTGCACAATGCTCGCATATTGATTTGTTACATTGTTTGAGAGTTTGTGCATGTGTGTGGGCACGTGTGCACGAGCCCAAGGTGTTGGGTGACTCGGTGCACATATGCGCCTGCCGCTGGCCCAACCACTATGGGTATGCGGTGGGGCGTATGTGGGCCCCGGGTGGGTGGCGTGCGTGCACACATGCATATTTCTATTGCTGAGTTTTGTGTCGTCTGGTCCTATATTATGATGGACCGAAGTGTGGTATTGGACCTCCCCTGGAGCAACTGAAGAATAATTGTTCCCTATACCTAGTGTATTTGATAGATTGATTCCATGTGTATTTGGGCAAGAGTTAATTATGCCACTATGGGTGCTTACACTATTCCAAATTGATTAATTCTATCAATTATATTCTCTGGTGGTATTTTGCATAGGTGTGGGGTCAGGTGTTGGGGCAATAGCCCTCACAGGCCACCTAGTATGATACTGCCCTTTTTCTTATAGTTTAGGGTTCCCCCCCCTTTTTTTTTTTTTTTTTTTTGTGCTGTGCCGCGCACAGATCAGCAACTCGGGGACACTGTGATTGGCAGGTTATTGCGCCTGTACAGAGAGGATCAACAAAACCGGATACGGAGTGCGAGAGCCGCCTTCATATCCGGGATAATCTTTGATACCTGTCCAGCCCATCTGAGGGCGGAAGTGACGGTTACATCCACCGGAAGTGGCGGGTGGAACGCACATCCACCGCTACTTCCGGCGTCTCCGGCCAGTGTGCGTCCCATCTAGTAGTGGGAAGATAGATACATCAGCTCCCATGACGTTGGACTACCTGTAGACGGGTGGCAGCAGCGATCGGCGGCCCATGATAGTTTGAATGACATGGGTAAGTCCCGCCAGGCAATGGCTTTTTATTTGCCATTTGCTAGCTGGCACTTAGGTATATAGGTATGGCGTACTAATAGTTACCATGTAAGGATATAGATAGACATATGAGAGTGTATAGTGAGGGGTTAAGCCTATATGGGTTTGCCTTTTAGGCAAGAGGAGGAGTGGCCTGTGGTGGGTGGAGTTGTAGACAGGTGATCACTCAGGCCCATTTACACATGGATAAAAAGGAGCTCAGAGAGAGAGGGGGGGTCCAGTCACCATCACTTTTTGGCTCTGAGGAAGAGGGTGCGCCCTCGCAACGCGTCAGCCGTGGCTGTGAATTTTGTTGTCTGGACTCTCTGTTCGTCTGGTTCCAGTAGGAGGCTATCTCCTTTTGATGGAAAGATTGTGTGTTCAATACTATACTTGCTTTGTGAGTATTTTTAATCCTTCAATTTTTTAAATAAAACCTAGCCACTGGTAATGCACTAGGTCGGTGCGCCTTCTGTTTTCCTTTACTTTTCAGCAAAGTGAACCCACCAGGGTTAATAGACTTGTTCCAACGGTGTTCAATCAATCATATGTTCCACATGTAAATGAAAAAGTGCTTCCAATAGTGAAGTATATCAAAGCCAATTTATTTCAAACTAACCAAAAACCTTCAACCATTGCACTTCAAGTTAAACACAGCATATCAAACATGAACAAGTGTATCAAATAGTAGCCTCTGCAGAGATATGCAGTGAATTGCGGTCGTGGCGGACCCAAATAAGCTGATGGTATGGTTTCACCCTCCCTTATCGCTCACTCGCTTCTCTCTCCTGTGCAGACTACAACAGCCAGTGATATGGTAAGTCAGGAGTCACAGGTGATTGCTGTGCTGGCCACGCCCAGACATGTTTCGTCACTAGTATCTGTATCTGTATTTAGCTGTTTGTCTGGAGTTTGGTTTTACCTGCAACTCAAATGAAACTGGCAGTGATGGATTATACATGTTGTCATTGCTGATCTCTCCCTATTATTCCACTAACTAGCTATACTTATTCAAAAACATCAATGGGGTGTAAGTGACTGTCTCAAAATAATTTTTCAGACAATCAGTTATGACTTTTGTGAACAACCATTTAGGAGGGATCTCCCCTCCCCACACACACACACTTTGAAGATATCTCCTCTCATAGCCTACTTTTTATCTGGATCAGAAAGTAATCCCTGAAAGAAGACAGACAAAAACTAAGAGCACTGTAGAGGTCAGAAGATGGAACCAAAGTACAAGTTTTTTTGTTTAAAAATAACAAACATGTTATACTTGCCTCCTCTGTTGCAGTGGATTTGCACATAGCAGCCCAGATCCTCCTCTTCTCAGGTCCCTCACCGGCACTCCAGGCCCCTCCCTCCTGCCCCCACAGCAAGCAGCTTGCTATGAGGGCATCCAAGCCAAGCCGCTGCTCTGTGTGTCCATTCAGATGTGGAGCTGCGGCCCGGCTCAGCTACCTCTCTCTCCTCCTTGGCTCACTGACTTTTATTGACAGCAGCGGGAGGCCAATGGCCCCCACTGTGTGTCTCAGCCAATCAGGAGGGAGAGACTCAGACAGCCGAGTCTCTTGTGCAACATCGCTGGATCGAGGTGGGGCTCAGGTAAGTATTAGGGGGGCTGAGGGGGGATGCTGCACACAGGTTTCTAATCTTAATGCATAGAATGCATTAAGATTAAAAAAAAATCTGCCTTTAGAACCACTTTAAATGGAGCAAGAGATGCGGGCCATGGAGAGGTGAGTATAATACCTAGTAAATACAGTAAAGTCCTGTACACACGCTCGGTTTTCCCGGCGGTAAAAAGTCAGCCGGGAAAACCGAGGGGAAAGCCGAGAACCCGGCAGGAAAACTGCCATGAGAGCTTTGGTCGGGAATCCTGGCCGTGTGTATGCTCCATCGGCACTGCCTCGCAGTGTTTCCCATAGGAAAGTATTAGTAAATCTGGCGGAAAAAAAAACGCTGGGAATCCCGACGGGAAAATAGAGAGCAGGTTCTCTATTTTTCCTGTCGGGAAAACTGCTAGGGAGCATACACACAACCATTTTTCCCGACCAAATGCTCTCATGGCAGTTTTCCTGCCGGAAAAAATGGTCGTGTGTTACGAGGCTTCAAGACTCGTACACACGACCGGTTTTCTCTGCAAGAAAACTGCTGGGAGAGCTTTTTGCTGTGAAAACCGTTCGTGTGTATGGTTTCTCAACAGGAAAACTTCCGGGAATCTCAATGAGAAAAATAGAGAACCTGCTCTTTATTTTTCTCGTCGTGATTCTTGGCAGAGTGTTCCCTGCCGAGAAAACCAGTTGTCTGTATGCTTACCTGTCCGAGATCAACCCTTGCATGCTCGAAAAAACGTTGATGCATGCGCGGTAGCATACAAGGTTAGTGTGGGCTGTAGCAAGATGGTGGCGACGGCATCAAATGTGATGAGCGTCAGCTCGTCGTAGTCGATGACGTCACCGCGTTCTTGCCATTCAAAGCTTGCCAGGAATCCCGTCGAGAAAACCAAAAAACAATTTTCCAACGGGATTCCCGCCCGTGTGTACAGGGCTTAAGAGTTGTGAAAATGTGCAATAGACTCCCTTAAGAGTTGGTTCTGTCCAGCTAAGTAGATTGTTTTAAAAAAGGCCCGGATTATTTCATAAATGTACATAATATAACTGGATAAATATATCTAGGTAAAGTTGATCTAGGGAATTTCTGATTACCTGTTGGGGAATCAGCAAGGATTTTTTTCCCCCACTGGATCAACTGTGGGTATAGGATTGTGTATATGGAGGTTTTCTATTTGTGTGTGTGTGTTTTTTTTCTTTGTTGTTTGAAGTGGGAAGACTTGTGTCTTCTTCCTGGTAGAGGGCTGCTCTGACTTTGGACTTGATAAAACACAGTGGACCAACACCAGCAGATGACAGGGCTCCCCAAATAATCACAGACTGTGGAAAATGTTGCATTTCATTTGGAAATAAAAGTCCCAGAGTCTGGAGGAAGAGTGGAGAGGCACAGAATCCAAGTTGCATGAGGTCCAGTGTAAATTTTCCACAGTCAGTGATAATTTGGCAAGCCGTGTCATCTGCTGGTGTTGGTCCACTGTGTTTTATCAAGTCCAAAGTCAGTGCAGCCGTCTCCCAGGAAATTCTAGAGCACTTCATGCTTCCCTCTGCTGACCAGCTTTATGGAGATGGTAAATTCATTTCCAGCAAGACTTAGCACCTGCCCACACTGCCAAAAGTATCAATACCTGGTTTAATGATCATGGCATCACTGTGCTTGATTGGCCAGCAAACTCGCCCAACTTAACCACTTGCCGACTGCCGCACGCCGATGTACATCGGCAGAATGGCACGGGCAGGTATATGGGCGTACAGGTACGTCCCTTTAAATCTGCCGCCCTTATAGCACTGATCGCTGTTAAAATGACAATGGTCCCAAAATGGTTTCAAAAGTGTCCGATGTGTCCGCCATAATGTTGCAGTCACGATAAAAATCGTTGATCGCCGCCATAACTAGTAAAAATAAAATAAAAATTATAAAAATGACATAAAACAGTCCCCTATTTTGTAGAAGCTATAACTTTTGCGCAAACCAATCAATAAACGCTTATTGCGGTTTTTTTTTTACCAAAAATATGTAGAAGAATACGTATCAGCCTAAACTGTGTCACGCTGAAGAGCTTTATCTCTCCGTCTCCTGTGTCCTCTCTGCTGCATGCTGCTGCAGCCCAGTGGGATACAGACACCACACAGGAGAGCATTGAGAGAACAGAGCGGAGGGAGGATCCGCTCATTGCCCCCGCCCACCTAGGCACTGATAATCGACCAGAGTTCCGGATCCAGGATCCTGCTGTCACCTCAGGGCGGGAGATTGTGGTGTTCTCGGGGTGCCCTGTGTGGAAGCCAGGACCTAACAGGAGGAAAGGACTTGGGAAGCAGCAGATCAGGCCACCAGCTGACTGCAAGGAGGAGAGGTAAGTGAGCCATCACACTGAGGCTGAATGAAATTTGTGAAAAGGGGGTATTTGTGGAAAGTAGGGGGGTATTTTTGGATTGTGGGGGGGTATTTGTGGAGTGTAGGAGTGGGTATTTGTGGAGTGTAGGGAGGAGGTATTTGTGGAGTGTAGGGAGGGGGTATTTGTGGAGTAGGGGGTATTTGTGGAGAGTAGGGGGATACTTGTGGAGTGTGGAGGGTATTTGTGGAGTGTAAGGGGGATATTTGTGGAGTGTAGGGGGAATTTGTGGAGTGTAGGGGGGGTATTTGTTGAGTGTAGGGGGTATTTGTGGAGTGTAGGGAGGGGGCATTTGTGGAGTGTATAGAAGGGGTATTTGTGGAGTGTAGGGAGGGGGTATTTGTGGAGTGTATGGGGGGTATTTGTGGATTGTAGGGGGGTATTTGTGGAGTGAAGGGGGGGGGGGTATTTGTGGAGTGTAGGGAGGGGGTATTTGTGGAGTGTAGGGAGGGGGTATTTGTGGAGGGTAGGGAGGGGGTATTTGTGGAGTAGGGGGTATTTGTGGAGAGTAGGGGGTATTTGTGGAGTGTAAGGGGGATATTTGTGGAGTGTAGGGGGGTATTTGTGGAGTGTAGGGGGTATTTGTGGAGTGTAGGGGGGTATTTGTGGAGTGTAGGGAGGGGGTATTTGTGGAGTAGGGGGTATTTGTGGAGAGTAGGGGGTATTTGTGGAGTGTAGTGGGGTATTTGTGGAGTGTAGGGGGGTATTTCTGAAGTGTAGGGGGTATTTGTGGAGTGTAGGGGTAGTATTTGTGGAGTGTAGGGGTTGTATTTGTGGAGTGTAGGGGGGTATTTGTGGAGTGTAGGGGGGTATTTGTGAAGTGTAGGGGTGGTATTTGTGGAGTGTAGGGAGGTATTTATGAAGTGTAGGGGGGGGGTATTTGTGGAGTGTAGGGGGGTATTTGTGGAGTGTAGGTGGGTATTTGTGGAGTGTAGGGGTGGGGGTATTTGTGGAGTAGGGGGGTATTTGTGGAGAGCAGGGGGTATTTGTGGAGTATAGGGGGGTATTTGTGGAGTGTAGGGGTGGTATTTGTGGAGTGTAGGGGTTGTATTTGTGTAGTGTAGGGAGGTATTTGTGAAGTGTAGGGGGGTATTTGTGGAGTGTAGGGGTTGTATTTGTGGAGTGTAGGGGGTATTTGTGGAGTGTAGGGGTTGTATTTGTGGAGTGTAGGGAGGTATTTGTGAAGTGTAGGGGGTATTTGTGGAGTGTAGGGGTTGTATTTGTGGAGTGTAGGGGGGTATTTGTGGAGTGTAGGGGTTGTATTTGTGGAGTGTAGGGGGGTATTTGTGGAGTGTAGGGATGGGGGTATTTGTGGAGTTAAGGGGGTATTTGTAGAGAGCAGGGGGGTATTTGTGGAGTCAAGGGGGTATTTGTGGAGTGTAGGGGGGTATTTGTGGAGTGTAGGGGGTATTTGTGGAGTGTAGGGGGGTATTTGTGGAGTAGGGGGTATTTGTGGAGAGTAGGGGGTATTTGTGGAGTGTAGGGGGGTATTTATGGAGTGTAGGGGTATTTGTGGAGTGTAAGGGGGTATTTGTGGAGTGTAGGGAGGGGGTATTTGTGGAGTAGGGGGTATTTGTGGAGAGTAGGGGGTATTTGTGGAGTGTAGTGGGGTATTTGTGGAGTGTAGGGGGGTATTTGTGAAGTGTAGGGGGGGTATTTGTGGAGTGTAGGGGTAGTATTTGTGGAGTGTAGGGGTTGTATTTGTGGAGTGTAGGGGGGTATTTGTGGAGTGTAGGGGTTGTATTTGTGGAGTGTAGGGGGGTATTTGTGGAGTGTAGGGGTTGTATTTGTGGAGTGTAGGGGGTATTTGTGGAGTGTAGGGGGTATTTGTGGAGTGTAGGGGTGGGGGTATTTGTGGAGTAGGGGGGTATTTGTGGAGAGCAGGGGATATTTGTGGAGTATAGGGGGTATTTGTGGAGTGTAGGGGGTATTTGTGGAGTGTAGGGGTGGTATTTGTGGTGTGTAGGGGTTGTATTTGTGGAGTGTAGGGAGGTATTTGTGGAGTGTAGGGGGGTATTTGTGGAGTGTACGGGTTGTATTTGTGGAGTGTAGGGGGGTATTTGTGGAGTGTAGGGGTTGTATTTGTGGAGTGTAGGGAGGTATTTGTGAAGTGTAGGGGGGTATTTGTGGAGTGTAGGGGTTGTATTTGTGGAGTGTAGGGGGGTATTTGTGGAGTGTAGGGGTTGTATTTGTGGAGTGTAGGGATGGGGGTATTTGTGGAGTAGGGGTTATTTGTGGAGAGCAGGGGGGTATTTGTGGAGTCAAGGGGGTATTTGTGGAGTGTAGGGGGTATTTGTGGAGTGTATGGGGGGGTATTTGTGGAGTAGGGGGTATTTGTGGAGAGTAGGGGATATTTGTGGAGTGTAGGGGGGTATTTGTGGAGTGTAGGGGTGGTATTTGTGAAGTGTAGGGGGGGTATTTGTGGAGTGTAGGGGTAGTATTTGTGGAGTGTAGGGGTTGTATTTGTGGAGTGTAGGGGGGTATTTGTGGAGTGTAGGGGTGGTATTTGTGGAGTGTAGGGAGATGTTTGTGAAGTGTAGGGGGGTATTTGTGGAGTGTAGGTGTTGTATTTGTGGAGTGTAGGGGGGTATTTGTGGAGTGTAGGGGGTATTTGAGGAGTGTAGGGGTGGGGGTATTTGTGGAGTAGGGGGGTATTTGTGGAGAGCAGGGGGGTATTTGTGGAGTATAGGGGGTATTTGTGGAGTGTAGGGGGGTATTTGTGGAGTGTAGGGGTTGTATTTGTGGAGTGTAGGGAGGTATTTGTGAAGTGTAGGGGGGGTATTTGTGGAGTGTACGGGTTGTATTTGTGGAGTGTAGGGGGGTATTTGTGGAGTGTAGGGGTTGTATTTGTGGAGTGTAGGGAGGCATTTGTGAAGTGTAGGGGGGTATTTGTGGAGTGTAGGGGTTGTATTTGTGGAGTGTAGGGGGGTATTTGTGGAGTGTAGGGGTTGTATTTGTGGAGTGTAGGGGGTATTTGTGGAGTGTAGGGATGGGGGTATTTGTGGAGTAGGGGTTATTTGTGGAGAGCAGGGGGGTATTTGTGGAGTCAAGGGGGTATTTGTGGAGTGTAGGGGGTATTTGTGGAGTGTAGGGGGTATTTGTGGAGTGTAGGGGGGTATTTGTGGAGTAGGGAGTATTTGTGGAGAGTAGGGGATATTTGTGGAGTGTAGGGGGGTATTTGTGGAGTGTAGGGAGGGGGTATTTGTGGAGTAGGTGGTATTTGTGGAGAGTAGGGGGTATTTGTGGAGTGTAGTGGGGTATTTGTGGAGTGTAGGGGGGTATTTGTGAAGTGTAGGGGGGTATTTGTGGAGTGTAGGGGTAGTATTTGTGGAGTGTAGGGGTTGTATTTGTGGAGTGTAGGGGGGTATTTGTGGAGTGTAGGGGGTATTTGTGGAGTGTAGGGGTTGTATTTGTGGAGTGTAGGGAGGTATTTGTGAAGTGTAGGGGGTATTTGTGGAGTGTAGGGGTTGTATTTGTGGAGTGTAGGGGGGTATTTGTGGAGTGTAGGGGGGTATTTGTGGAGTGTAGGGGTGGGGGTATTTGTGGAGTAGGGGGGTATTTGTGGAGAGCAGGGGGTATTTGTGGAGTATAGGGGGGTATTTGTGGAGTGTAGGGGGGTATTTGTGGAGTGTAGGGGTGGTATTTGTGGAGTGTAGGGGTTGTATTTGTGGAGTGTAGGGAGGTATTTGTGAAGTGTAGGGGGGGTATTTGTGGAGTGTAGGGGGTATTTGTGGAGTGTAGGGGTTGTATTTGTGAAGTGTAGGGGTTGTATTTGTGGAGTGTAGGGAGGTATTTGTGAAGTGTAGGGGGGTATTTGTGGAGTGTAGGGGTTGTATTTGTGGAGTGTAGGGGGGTATTTGTGGAGTGTAGGGGTTGTATTTGTGGAGTGTAGGGGGGTATTTGTGGAGTGTAGGGAAGGGGGTATTTGTGGAGTGTAGGGGGGTATTTGTGGAGTGTAGGGGGTATTTGTGGAGTGTAGGTGGGTATTTGTGGAGTAGGGGGTATTTGTGGAGAGTAGGGGATATTTGTGGAGTGTAGGGGGGTATTTGTGGAGTGTAGGGGTGGTATTTGTGAAGTGTAGGGGGGGTATTTGTGGAGTGTAGGGGTAGTATTTGTGGAGTGTAGGGGTTGTATTTGTGGAGTGTAGGGGGGTATTTGTGGAGTGTAGGGGTGGTATTTGTGGAGTGTAGGGAGATATTTGTGAAGTGTAGGGGGGGTATTTGTGGAGTGAAGGTGTTGTATTTGTGGAGTGTAGGGGGGTATTTGTGGAGTGTAGGGGGTATTTGAGGAGTGTAGGGGTGGGGGTATTTGTGGAGTAGGGGGGTATTTGTGGAGAGCAGGGGGTATTTGTGGAGTATAGGGGGGTATTTGTGGAGTGTAGGGGGGTATTTGTGGAGTGTAGGGGTGGTATTTGTGGAGTGTAGGGGTTGTATTTGTGGAGTTTAGGGAGGTATTTGTGAAGTGTAGGGGGGGGTATTTGTGGAGTGTAGGGGTTGTATTTGTGGAGTGTAGGGGGTATTTGTGGAGTGTAGGGGTTGTATTTGTGGAGTGTAGGGAGGTATTTGTGAAGTGTAGGGGGGTATTTGTGGAGTGTAGGGGTTGTATTTGTGGAGTGTAGGGGGGTATTTGTGGAGTGTAGGGGTTGTATTTGTGGAGTGTAGGGGGGTATTTGTGGAGTGTAGGGATGGGGGTATTTGTGGAGTAGGGGGTATTTGTGGAGAGCAGGGGGGTATTTGTGGAGTCAAGGGGGTATTTGTGGAGTGTAGGGGGGTATTTGTGGAGTGTAGGGGGTATTTGTGCAGTGTAGGGGGGTATTTGTGGAGTAGGGGGTATTTGTGGAGAGTAGGGGGTATTTGTGGGGTGTAGGGGGGTATTTGTGGAGTGTAGGGTATTTGTGGAGTGTAGGGTGGTATTTGTGGAGTGTAGGGAGGGGGTATTTGTGGAGTAGGGGGTATTTGTGGAGAGTAGGGGGTATTTGTGGAGTGTAGTGGGTTATTTCTGGAGTGTAGGGGGGTATTTGTGAAGTGTAGGGGGGGTATTTGTGGAGTGTAGGGGTAGTATTTGTGGAGTGTATGGGTTGTATTTGTGGAGTGTAGGGGGGTATTTGTGGAGTGTAGGGGTTGTATTTGTGGAGTGTAGGGAGGTATTTGTGAAGTGTAGGGGGGTATTTGTGGAGTGTAGGGTTGTATTTGTGGAGTGTAGGGGGGTATTTGTGGAGTGTAGGGGGGTATTTGTGGAGTGTAGGGGTGGGGTATTTGTGGAGTAGGGGGGTATTTGTGGAGAGCAGGGGTATTTGTGGAGTATAGGGGGTATTTGTGGAGTGTAGGGGGTATTTGTGGAGTGTAGGGGTGGTATTTGTGGAGTGTAGGGGTTGTATTTGTGGAGTGTAGGGAGGTATTTGTGAAGTGTAGGGGGTATTTGTGGAGTGTACGGGTTGTATTTGTGGAGTGTAGGGGGGTATTTGTGGAGTGTAGGGGTTGTATTTGTGGAGTGTAGGGAGGTATTTGTGAAGTGTAGGATGGTATTTGTGGAGTGTAGGGGTTGTATTTGTGGAGTGTAGGGGGGTATTTGTGGAGTGTAGGGGTAGTATTAGTGGAGTGTAGGGGTTGTATTTGTGGAGTGTAGGGGGGTATCCGTGGAGTGTAGGGGTTGTATTTGTGGAGTGTAGGGAGGTATTTGTGAAGTGTAGGGGGGGTATTTGTGGAGTGTAGGGGTTGTATTTGTGGAGTGTAGGGGGGTATTTGTGGAGTGTAGGGGGTATTTGTGGAGTGTAGGGGTGGGGGTATTTGTGGAGTAGGGGGGTATTTGTGGAGAGCAGGGGTATTTGTGGAGTATAGGGGGTATTTGTGGAGTGTAGGGGGTATTTGTGGAGTGTAGGGGTGGTATTTCTGGAGTGTAGGGGTTGTATTTGTGGAGTGTAGGGAGGTATTTGTGAAGTGTAGGGGGTATTTGTGGAGTGTACTGGTTGTATTTGTGGAGTGTAGGGGGGTATTTGTGGAGTGTAGGGGTTGTATTTGTGGAGTGTAGGGAGGTATTTGTGAAGTGTAGGGGGGTATTTGTGGAGTGTAGGGGTTGTATTTGTGGAGTGTAGGGGGGTATTTGTGGAGTGTAGGGGTTGTATTTGTGGAGTGTAGGGGGGTATTTGTGGAGTGTAGGGATGGGGTATTTGTGGAGTAGGGGGGATTTGTGGAGAGCAGGGGGGTATTTGTGGAGTCAATGTGGTATTTGTGGAGTGTAGGGGGGTATTTGTGGAGTGTAGAGGGTATTTGTGGAGTGTAGGGGGGTATTTGTGGAGTAGGGGGTATTTGTGGAGAGTAGGGGATATTTGTGGAGTGTAGGGGGGTATTTGTGGAGTGTAGGGGTGGTATTTGTGAAGTGTAGGGGGGTATTTGTGGAGTGTAGGGGTAGTATTTGTGGAGTGTAGGGGTTGTATTTGTGGAGTGTAGGGGGGTATTTGTGGAGTGTAGGGGTGGTATTTGTGGAGTGTAGGGAGATATTTGTGAAGTGTAGGGGTGGTATTTGTGAAGTGTAGGGGGGTATTTGTGGAGTGTAGGGGTAGTATTTGTGGAGTGTAGGGGTTGTATTTGTGGAGTGTAGGGGGGTATTTGTGGAGTGTAGGGGGGTATTTGTGGAGTGTAGGGGGTATTTGTGGAGTGTAGGGGGTATTTGAGGAGTGTAGGGGTGGGGATATTTGTGGAGTAGGGGGGTATTTGTGGAGAGCAGGGGGTATTTGTGGAGTATAGGGGGGTATTTGTGGAGTGTAGGGGGGTATTTGTGGAGTGTATGGTGGTATTTGTGGAGTGTAGGGGGTATTTGTGGAGTGTAGGGGTTGTATTTGTGGAGTGTAGGGGGGTATTTGTGGAGTGTAGGGGTTGTATTTGTGGAGTGTAGGGAGGTATTTGTGAAGTGTAGGGGGGTATTTGTGGAGTGTAGGGGGGTATTTGTGGAGTGTAGGGATGGGGGTATTTGTGGAGTAGGGGGGTATTTGTGGAGAGCAGGGGGGTATTTGTGGATTCTAGGGGGTACTTGTGGAGTGTAGGGGGGTATTTGTGGAGTGTAGGGGGTATTTGTGGAGTGTAGGGGTGGTATTTGTGGAGTGTAGGGGGTACTTGTGGAGTGTAGGGGGGTATTTGTGGAATGTAGGGGTTGTATTTGTGGAGTGTAGGGGGGTATTTGTGGAGTGTAGGGGGTATTTGTGGATTAGGGGGGTATTTATGGAGTAGAGGGGTATTTGTGGAGTAGGGTTTTTTTTAGAGTGTAGGGGTTATTTGTGGAGTGTAGGGGGTATTTGTGGAGTGTAGGGGGAAATTTGTGGAGTGTATGGGTTGTATTTGTGGAGTGTAGGGGTTGTATTTGTGGAGTGTAGGGGGTATTTGTGGAGTAGGGGGTATTTGTGGAGAGTAGGGGATATTTGTGGAGTGTAGGGGGGTATTTGTGGAGTGTAGGGGTGGTATTTGTGAAGTGTAGGGGGGTATTTGTGGAGTGTAGGGGTAGTATTTGTGGAGTGTAGGGGTTGTATTTGTGGAGTGTAGGGGGGTATTTGTGGAGTGTAGGGGTGGTATTTGTGGAGTGTAGGGAGATATTTGTGAAGTGTAGGGGTGGTATTTGTGAAGTGTAGGGGGGGTATTTGTGGAGTGTAGGGGTAGTATTTGTGGAGTGTAGGGGTTGTATTTGTGGAGTGTAGGGGGGTATTTGTGGAGTGTAGGGGGGTATTTGTGGAGTGTAGGGGGTATTTGAGGAGTGTAGGGATGGGGGTATTTGTGGAGTAGGGGGGTATTTGTGGAGAGCAGGGGGTATTTGTGGAGTATAGGGGGGTATTTGTGGAGTGTAGGGGGGTATTTGTGGAGTGTATGGTGGTATTTGTGGAGTGTAGGGGGGTATTTGTGGAGTGTAGGGGTTGTATTTGTGGAGTGTAGGGGGGTATTTGTGGAGTGTAGGGGTTGTATTTGTGGAGTGTAGGGAGGTATTTGTGAAGTGTAGGGGGGTATTTGTGGAGTGTAGGGGGGTATTTGTGGAGTGTAGGGATGGGGGTATTTGTGGAGTAGGGGGGTATTTGTGGAGAGCAGGGGGTATTTGTGGATTCTAGGGGGTACTTGTGGAGTGTAGGGGGGTATTTGTGGAGTGTAGGGGGTATTTGTGGAGTGTAGGGGTGGTATTTGTGGAGTGTAGGGGGTATTTTTGGAGTGTACGGGTTGTATTTGTGGAGTGTAGGGGGGTATTTGTGGAGTGTAGGGGTTGTATTTGTGGAGTGTAGGGAGGTATTTGTGAAGTGTAGGATGGTATTTGTGGAGTGTAGGGGTTGTATTTGTGGAGTGTAGGGGGGTATTTGTGGAGTGTAGGGGTAGTATTAGTGGAGTGTAGGGGTTGTATTTGTGGAGTGTAGGGGGGTATCCGTGGAGTGTAGGGGTTGTATTTGTGGAGTGTAGGGAGGTATTTGTGAAGTGTAGGGGGGGTATTTGTGGAGTGTAGGGGTTGTATTTGTGGAGTGTAGGGGGGTATTTGTGGAGTGTAGGGGGTATTTGTGGAGTGTAGGGGTGGGGGTATTTGTGGAGTAGGGGGGTATTTGTGGAGAGCAGGGGTATTTGTGGAGTATAGGGGGTATTTGTGGAGTGTAGGGGGTATTTGTGGAGTGTAGGGGTGGTATTTCTGGAGTGTAGGGGTTGTATTTGTGGAGTGTAGGGAGGTATTTGTGAAGTGTAGGGGGTATTTGTGGAGTGTACTGGTTGTATTTGTGGAGTGTAGGGGGGTATTTGTGGAGTGTAGGGGTTGTATTTGTGGAGTGTAGGGAGGTATTTGTGAAGTGTAGGGGGGTATTTGTGGAGTGTAGGGGTTGTATTTGTGGAGTGTAGGGGGGTATTTGTGGAGTGTAGGGGTTGTATTTGTGGAGTGTAGGGGGGTATTTGTGGAGTGTAGGGATGGGGTATTTGTGGAGTAGGGGGGATTTGTGGAGAGCAGGGGGGTATTTGTGGAGTCAAGGTGGTATTTGTGGAGTGTAGGGGGGTATTTGTGGAGTGTAGAGGGTATTTGTGGAGTGTAGGGGGGTATTTGTGGAGTAGGGGGTATTTGTGGAGAGTAGGGGATATTTGTGGAGTGTAGGGGGGTATTTGTGGAGTGTAGGGGTGGTATTTGTGAAGTGTAGGGGGGTATTTGTGGAGTGTAGGGGTAGTATTTGTGGAGTGTAGGGGTTGTATTTGTGGAGTGTAGGGGGTATTTGTGGAGTGTAGGGGTGGTATTTGTGGAGTGTAGGGAGATATTTGTGAAGTGTAGGGGTGGTATTTGTGAAGTGTAGGGGGGGTATTTGTGGAGTGTAGGGGTAGTATTTGTGGAGTGTAGGGGTTGTATTTGTGGAGTGTAGGGGGGTATTTGTGGAGTGTAGGGGGGTATTTGTGGAGTGTAGGGGGTATTTGTGGAGTGTAGGGGGTATTTGAGGAGTGTAGGGGTGGGGATATTTGTGGAGTAGGGGGGTATTTGTGGAGAGCAGGGGGTATTTGTGGAGTATAGGGGGGTATTTGTGGAGTGTAGGGGGGTATTTGTGGAGTGTATGGTGGTATTTGTGGAGTGTAGGGGGTATTTGTGGAGTGTAGGGGTTGTATTTGTGGAGTGTAGGGGGGTATTTGTGGAGTGTAGGGGTTGTATTTGTGGAGTGTAGGGAGGTATTTGTGAAGTGTAGGGGGGTATTTGTGGAGTGTAGGGGGGTATTTGTGGAGTGTAGGGATGGGGGTATTTGTGGAGTAGGGGGGTATTTGTGGAGAGCAGGGGGGTATTTGTGGATTCTAGGGGGTACTTGTGGAGTGTAGGGGGGTATTTGTGGAGTGTAGGGGGTATTTGTGGAGTGTAGGGGTGGTATTTGTGGAGTGTAGGGGGTACTTGTGGAGTGTAGGGGGGTATTTGTGGAATGTAGGGGTTGTATTTGTGGAGTGTAGGGGGGTATTTGTGGAGTGTAGGGGGTATTTGTGGATTAGGGGGGTATTTATGGAGTAGAGGGGTATTTGTGGAGTAGGGTTTTTTTTTAGAGTGTAGGGGTTATTTGTGGAGTGTAGGGGGTATTTGTGGAGTGTAGGGGGAAATTTGTGGAGTGTATGGGTTGTATTTGTGGAGTGTAGGGGTTGTATTTGTGGAGTGTAGGGGGTATTTGTGGAGTAGGGGGTATTTGTGGAGAGTAGGGGATATTTGTGGAGTGTAGGGGGGTATTTGTGGAGTGTAGGGGTGGTATTTGTGAAGTGTAGGGGTTGTATTTGTGGAGTGTAGGGGG
Source organism: Rana muscosa (assembly GCA_029206835.1). Lineage (NCBI taxonomy): Eukaryota > Metazoa > Chordata > Amphibia > Anura > Ranidae > Rana > Rana muscosa. The sequence continues at coordinate 357,776,837 of CM055118.1, read as the reverse complement.
GTATTTGTGGAGTGTAGGGGTGGTATTTGTGGAGTGTAGGGAGATATTTGTGAAGTGTAGGGGTGGTATTTGTGAAGTGTAGGGGGGTATTTGTGGAGTGTAGGGGTAGTATTTGTGGAGTGTAGGGGTTGTATTTGTGGAGTGTAGGGGGGTATTTGTGGAGTGTAGGGGGGTATTTGTGGAGTGTAGGGGGTATTTGAGGAGTGTAGGGGTGGGGGTATTTGTGGAGTAGGGGGGTATTTGTGGAGAGCAGGGGGTATTTGTGGAGTATAGGGGGGTATTTGTGGAGTGTAGGGGGGTATTTGTGGAGTGTATGGTGGTATTTGTGGAGTGTAGGGGGGTATTTGTGGAGTGTAGGGGTTGTATTTGTGGAGTGTAGGGGGGTATTTGTGGAGTGTAGGGGTTGTATTTGTGGAGTGTAGGGAGGTATTTGTGAAGTGTAGGGGGGTATTTGTGGAGTGTAGGGGGGTATTTGTGGAGTGTAGGGATGGGGGTATTTGTGGAGTAGGGGGGTATTTGTGGAGAGCAGGGGGTATTTGTGGATTCTAGGGGGTACTTGTGGAGTGTAGGGGGGTATTTGTGGAGTGTAGGGGGTATTTGTGGAGTGTAGGGGTGGTATTTGTGGAGTGTAGGGGGTACTTGTGGAGTGTAGGGGGGTATTTGTGGAATGTAGGGGTTGTATTTGTGGAGTGTAGGGGGGTATTTGTGGAGTGTAGGGGGTATTTGTGGATTAGGGGGGTATTTATGGAGTAGAGGGGTATTTGTGGAGTAGGGTTTTTTTTTAGAGTGTAGGGGTTATTTGTGGAGTGTAGGGGGTGTTTGTGGAGTGTAGGGGGAAATTTGTGGAGTGTATGGGTTGTATTTGTGGAGTGTAGGGGTTGTATTTGTGGAGTGTAGGGGGTATTTGTGGATTAGGGGGGTATCTATGGAGTAGAGGGGTATTTGTGGAGTAGGGTTTTTTTTAGAGTGTAGGGGTTATTTGTGGAGTGTAGGGGGTATTTGTGGATTAGGGGGGTATTTATGGAGTAGAGGGGTATTTGTGGAGTAGTTTTTTTTTTAGAGTGTAATGGTTATTTGTGGAGTGTAGGGGGGTATTTGTGGTTTGTAGGGGGGTATTTGTAGGGGGTAATGCTGGGGGTTAATAATGTACCTGCTGACACCAGTGCTGGGGGTTAATAATGTACCTGCTGACACCAGTGCTGGGGGTTAATAATGTGTCCGCTGACACCAGTACTAGGGGGTAATAATACGTCCGCTGACACCAGTACTAGGGGGTAATAATACGTCCGCTGACACCAGTACTAGGGGGTAATAATGCGTCCGCTGACACCAGTGCTGGGGGTTAATAATGTGTCCGCTGACACCAGTACTAGGGGGTAATAATACGTCCGCTGACACCAGTACTAGGGGGTAATAATACGTCCGCTGACACCAGTACTAGGGGGTAATAATACGTCCGCTGACACCAGTACTAGGGGGTAATAATACGTCCGCTGACACCAGTACTAGGGGGTAATAATACGTCCGCTGACACCAGTACTAGGGGGTAATAATACGTCCGCTGACACCAGTACTAGGGGGTAATAATGCGTCCGCTGACACCAGTGCTGGGGGTTAATAATGTGTCCGCTGACACCAGTACTAGGGGGTAATAATACGTCCGCTGACACCAGTACTAGGGGGTAATAATACGTCCGCTGACACCAGTGCTGGGGGTTAATAATGTGTCTGCTGACACCAGTACTGTTGTTTTTGAAGTTTGAAAGTTTGCATGCGGCCCCCCATAGGATATGAAAACTTGTCTTGTGGCCCTCAGGTAATTCGAGTTTGAGACCCCTGCACTAAGCAGACATGGTCCACCATTGTAAAGTGTTTTTTTTTTTTTTCTTTAAAACAAATTAAACTTTTTAAAATATACAATGCTTTAGCAAACTAATGCCGCGTACACACGATCGGAAATTCCGACAACAAATGTTCGATGTGAGCTTTTGGTCGGATATTCCGACCATGTGTAGGCTCCATTGGACATTTGCTGTTGGAATTTCCGACAACAAATGTTTGAGAGCTGGTTCTCAATTTTTCCGACAACAAAAGTTCTTGTCGGAAAATTCTGAGCGTGTGTATCCAATTTCGACGCACAAAAGTCCACGCATCCTCGGAATCAAGCAGAAGAGCCGCACTGGCTATCGAAAATCATTCTTCTCGGCTCGTCGAATGTGTTGTACGTCTGTGTCCGCGATTTTGACGTTTGGAATTTCCAACAACATTTGTGTGACCGTGTGTAGGCAAGACAAGTTTGAGCCGACATCCGTCGGGGGGAAAAAAAAACACGGTTTTGTTGTTGGAATGTCCAATCGTGTGTACGCGGCATAATTGTCATTCAGTTAGGGTTTAAAATCGATGGTCTTCAATCCAGTTTTCCATTCATTGACTAACTGACAATATGGGTATTAGCTAATTAATGTGTATTTTCATTTAGTTTTGAGTAGAGTGGGATTTTTTTTATTTTTTATTTTATGTGTGCGTCCCATCAGGGAGATTTCTCTTCACTTTCTGTTCAGAAGCAAAGCAGGAAGAGATCTCTGCAAAGAGAAGGTAAAATTCTCTCCTATTTAAATTCCAATGGAATTCATTAGAATTTCTCCGATGCGGCCCACACACGATAGGAATTTCCAATGAAAAAAGTCAGACGGAGTCCGACAGTGTTTTTTCATCGGAAATTCCGACCGTGTGTGGGCCCCATCAGAGAAATTCAGATGAATTCCATCGGAATTTAAATATACCGTATATGCTTGAGTATAAGCCGAGTTTTTCAACACTCGGCTTATACTCGAGTCACCTTTTTGAGCCTGATCTCCTGGACTTTGAGGACCCGGTACTGGCCGGCCGTAGATCCCCTGAACCCCAAACTTGGCACACATGTAGCCCCATTCTTCCTCTACAAGTGTGCAAAGATTGTTGTCCGGGGGACCTACGGCTGGGGAGCACCGAGTTTTCAAACCCGGGCACCCCTTCCATAGACTCCCATGTTAAATGGTAATTTCTCTGGTGATTTTGGGGACCTGGTACCGGCCGTTCGAAGGTCCCCTGGACCCAAAACGTGGCACCCATTTCTCCTCTACAAGTGTGCCAAGTTTGTTGCCTGGGGGACCTACGGCCGGGGAGCACCGATTTTTCAAAGCTGGGCACTCCTTCTATAGACTCCCATGTTAAACGTCAGTCTAGTCATGGGCACAGTGAGGCATGCACATGGACACAGTGAGGAAAAGTGAGGCACAGTGAGGCATGCAGATGGACATCCTAGGCTTATACTTGAGTCAATACGTTTTCCCATTTTTTTGTGGTAAAATTAGGTGCCTCGGCTTATATTCGGGTCGGCTTATACTCGAGTATATACGGTAGAACCCGTTCTATTTTTTCCCAATGGAATTCCGTCGGAATTCCGATGGGAGTTTGGTCGGAAAATGGTCCAATCCTGTGTACGCGACATTAGACAGTCGTCATCAAAAAATTTCCTCTGATCTTCTATGTCAACCCAATATTGGATTTTACCCCATTTTATGTACTGGGGACAATCTCTCCGGCATGCTTTGTTTTTCTAAAAACCTACCAGTAGAATATAATTATATGATTAGAAGTACTGAAGATTTCAAAGCTATTTATTTTTGATTTTTCTTTGTATATATATATTGCACTCTATTACCAAAAGTATTGGGACGCCGGCCTTTACACACACATGAACTTTAATGGTATCCCGTTCTTAGTCCGTAGGGTTCAATATTGAGTTGGCCCACCCTTTGCAGATATAAAAGCTTCAACTCTTCTGGGAAGGCTGTCCACAAGGTTTAGGAGTGTGTCTATGGGAACGTTTGACCATTCTTCCAGATGTGCATTTGTGAGGTCAGGCACTGATGTTGGAGGAGAAGGCCCGGCTCGCAGTCTCCACTATAATTCATCCCAAAGGTGTTCTGTTGGGTTGAGGTCAGGACTCCGTGCAGACCAGTCAAGTTCCTCCACCCCAAACTCTCTCATCCATGTCAAGTTCCTCCACCCCAAACTCACTCATCCATGTCTTTATGGAACTTGCTTTGTGCACTGGTCCAAATCATTCAGTGGAAGGGGGATTATGGTGTGGGGTTGTGTTTCAGGGGTTGGGCTTGGCCCCTTAGTTCCAGTGAAGGGAACTCTTTGGAGCGTCAGCATACCAAGACATTTTGGACAATATCATGCTCCCAGCTTTGTGGGAACAGTTTGGAGATGGCCCCATCCTGTTCCAACATGACTGCGCACCAGTTCACAAAGCAAGGTCCATAAAGACATGGATGAGCGAGTTTGGGGTGGAGGAACTTGACTGGACTGGCCTACACAGAATCCTGACCTCAACCCAATAGAACACCTTTGGTATAAATTATAGTGGTGGTGGCAAATCAGGCCTTCTTGTCCACATCAGTGCCTGACCTCACTAATGCGCTTCTGGAAGAATGGTCAAACATTCCCATAGACACACTCCTAAACCTTGTGGACAGCCTTCCCAGAAGAGTCAAAACTTGCAAAGGGTGGGCCAACTCCAAATTGAACCCTACGGACTAAGACTGGGATGCCATGTGCGTGTAAAGGCAGGCTTCCCAATATTTTTGGCAATATACTGTATAAATATATATATATAGATTTATCTATCTATCTATCTATCTATCTATCTATCTATCTATCTATCTATCTATCTATCTATACAGTATCTTGAAAAAGTGAGTACACCCCTCACATTTTTGTTAATATTTTATCATAACTTTTCATGTGACAACACTGAAGAAATGACACTTTGCTACAATGTAAAGTAGTGAGTGTACAGCTTGTATAACAGTGTAAATTTGCTGTCCCCTCAAAATATCTCAACACACAGCCATTAATGTCTAAACCGCTGGTTTAAACCCCTCGAAACGCATTAGCCTACCATTGACTGTTTGCATGGGCCTAACACATATTAAATGAACCTTTTGTAACCTAGTTTTTATGAATACGTAATAACTCCATTGTACTCATCTATTTTGTTTAGAATAAACTATATCACTTTGATCCATGCGTTAGATCACGCGCCTTCTTCTCCTCCTATCTCAGTTTCAGGGTCTTGGCAATCTTCTTATAGCCTAGGCCAGTGATGGCGAACCTTGGCACCCCAGATGTTTTGGAATTAAATTTCCCATGATGCTCATGCACTCTGCAGTGTAGTTCAGCATCATGGTGAAATGTAGTTCCAAAACATCTGGAGTGCCAAGGTTTACCATCACTGGCCTAGGTCATCTTTACGTAGAGCAAAAAAAAAAAATGTTTTCAGATCCTCAGAGAGTTCTTTGCCATGAGGTGCCATGTTGAACTTCCAGTGACCAGTATGAGAGAGTGAGAGCGATAACACCAAATTTAACACACCTGCTCCCCATTCACACCTGAGACCTTGTAACACTAACCAGTCACATGACACCAGGAGAATGGCTAATTGGGCCCAATTTGGACTTTTTCACTTAGGGGTGTACTCACTTTTGTTGCCAGCGGTTTAGACATGAATGGCAGTGTGTTGAGTTATTTTGAGGGGACAGCAAATTTACACTGTTATACAAGCTGTACACTCACTACTTTACATTGTAGCAAAGTGTCATTTCTTCAGTGTTGTCACATGAAAAGATAGAATAAAAAATGTATACATTTTGGAGTGTACTAACTTTTGTGAGATACTGTGTGTATATGTGTATATATATATATATATATATATATATATATATATATATATATATGTATATATGTATATGTATATATGTATATATATTTATATAGTGGGGCGTGGCCGGACCTTGCTACTGAATGGACGCTTGAACTTCGAGCTCCTGTCACCTCAGGATAATTCCGTTTGTTTTTAGGAGTCCTGACACCCCAGATTCACCCCGCACTTATCTTACATGATGGGGACGGCTTCCAGGCAATCATCGACCTCCAGATCTCGCTCGCCTCTTGAACAACCGGGAGGTATGAGCCAGAATATCCCCGACATGTTCAAAAACAGCAGGGGGAATATGGCGGCGTCCCGCCTAGGTCAGTCACAGACCCGCTCTCCACCGGACAATGGAGGGGAGAACTCCCCTCAACCTCCGCTAACCATACAGGATCTCCGCTCCATCGCAGCCGACATTAAGGATACCTTATCGGCGGCCATTGCGGATCTCCGCCTGGACCTGCACGACTTAAGCGACAGGGTACATTCAGTGGAAGTGGTGGCGGAACACCAGGAGAAGGATATTCGCAGGGCTGCCAAGCAAATTGACACCCACACCCTCCAGCTCCGGGACATGCAGCGCCATTTGGAGGACCTGGATAACAGGGGGCGCCGCCATAACCTTAGGGTGAGGGGAGTACCGGAATCCGTCGAGGGGGATCTCATTCCCCAAACGGTGACTACACTTTTTAATAACGTCCTCAATAGGCCTCCGCTGACCCCGATCGCCATGGAGCGCTGCCATCGTGCTCTTCGCCCCAAAGGCAAAGACTCTGACCCCCCGCGTGATGTCGTCTGTTGTTTAGTGGACTACACGCTAAAGGAGGATATTCTCAGACAGACGAGGGATAGACAGTTGGTTCACGAAGGAATGCCAATACAATTGTTCCAGGATCTGTCAGGCATTACACTTCAACATCGCCGTGCCTTAAAACCTTTGCTGACCATTCTACGTGACAAGGGGATCAGATATAAATGGAAATTTCCCTTTTGCCTGTCGGCCACAGCCATGGGACGTACGGCGCTTCTCAGAGTGCCGGAGGATTTACCCTCGTTCTGTAATGCTCTGGATATCCCTCGTGTGGCCGTCCCAGACTGGTACCCAAATTTCCGTTATGCGGTAAGCAAACCCGCCAAAGTCCGGGAAGAACCCATGGACACCCAGGCTACCAGCTATAGGAGGAGGCGATCCCCATCGGTCTCCCCGACTTCCAGGAGAACCCGCCGTGACCGTTAGGTACTGTACACCCTGATTTGACCCCAGTACTCCCTGTTTCATGCTCCTGCCTCTGAAGTTTCCCCACAATAACCACACTAAGTTCGGTTTTTTAATTCCTCTTTTACTCAGTTGGTATGGCCTCTCTGTACTTTAGGCCTCACTCCTGTTCTGCCCGTTGGCAGTAGCTCTCCCAGCAGTGTGCTCTACACTTGAACCTCCGTCCCATCTGCTCGGCTCCTAGACACTGAACCGCCCCCCCCCCGCATATGTACTTCAGCCGAGCTACGCTGACTACATCCCCCAGATCACCTCACGGCTTGTAGGACGTCACAGGCGGAGCGCCTTCACACACCACTTCCGGCCGCGTCGCGCAGGTTGTGCCTTGCCACAACATCCGCTGGACACTGGTTTCTCTTCCGGAAGAAGACCTGCTCTCGGCCGACGGGATCAAGAAAGCCGCCTACCTCGACTTACCTCCAATTTGACGCCCGCTTCACTGAACCGCGGTTCCAGGACATGGAGAATACTGACCGCGCTTCATGATCCCCCCCGCTCGTAGAGAGGTACGCTGAGTCCCTGCCCCAGCCATCGCTGTCTGATTGTCCACTATAGTCCAACTTGACTCATGATCGAGCACTCCATGGAAGTGCTGGCATTGACGTGCCCAACATCAGCAGTAGAGAACTTCTTAATTATTGGACTGGTCGGCCAATAGCTGAACACCTCTCCACAACCTTTCTTGCTTCCTTAATGTTACTTGTGGGGGTACTGGCCCTTTGCCCCCCCCTTCCCTCACCTCCTTTCCTCCTCCCCCCACCTCCTTTCCCCCTCCCCCTTTTCCCTTCCCCCTCCCCCTTTTCCCTTCCCCCTTTTCCATCCTCTTCCTCCCTCCCCCTTTTCCATCCTCTTCCTCCCTCCCCCTTTTCCTTCCTCCCCCCCCAAACTCACCTTCCCTCCTCCCCCCACCGCCTCTCCTGATCTTTGTTCCTCCTCCCCCCCCCTTCTTTCCATCCCTTCTTTCCTCTTCCCCTCCTCCCCTCACTCCCTCCTCCTTCCCCCCCTCCTCCTTCCCCCCCCTTCCCCCTTTTCCTCCCTCTTCTCCCTTCCCCACCTTTTTTCCCCTCTCCCTTTCCCCTTCTCCACCCTGCTATCACCCCTCTACCTCCCCCTCTCCTAGTTCCTCCCTATCTTCCCTTCCCCTAAGCTTCCATTATCTAGTGTGACATTACGACCTCCTGGTTAACCTTCTGAGCTACAGACAGCGTCCCCTGCTACATGCTTCTATTGGGCGGGTGGGGGGAATTTTTACATTTGCCCCCCTAGAATTTTGGGGGAAGACTCCACTCATACGCTTAATACGGTACATTATGGGGTCTCCTGGTATGGTTCACACCCTATTCCCCGTTCCTTTCGCTACTATGGGTATGATCGTTAAGTTTATAAGTTTCTGTGGTTATTATGTTCTGATACGGTTCCTTCTGAGGCTTGGGTCCTATTGTATGTTACAGCTCTTAGAAGTATTTTGTTTACACTGGAAGGTCGCACTATGTTCGTGTGGGTTTACCTATGAAGAACCACGCTAGGTGTTCCGGCATGAACATGAAACATTAGGCTATGCCTCATTTAGTTGGGATAACATTCCACCCCCTATAATTCTAGCCCCTACAGAATACCATTTCACTGGTTCTAGGCCCCCCTACTCTCGCTGAACCCTATGGTATTTGCGAACTTCGTTAGCAGACATTACGTCTCTTTGGCCCTTCTGGTGTCTGGTCCTCCGTATTATAGTATTAGATTGTCCTGGGGTGGTGGGATATCGCCTGTATACACGTTTTTTATCCCTCACTCTACAATCCTTCACTGGCTCTGGTCTTGGTCAACCCCCACACGGCGGCGTGTGAGGGTGCGAGCACGCCTGGCAGGCGTGCGATCACCCGCCGCGCCCTGTAGCTTACCAATTATTTCCCATTATTGAGGGATTGGGACAGGTTCCTCCCCCTCATCGGTCTTCACCAATACCTCCCCTCCTCCACAACGTCTTGGAGGTAGTTCTACCCCCCTTGCAACACCTGTTTAATCTCACCCCCCTCAACCCCTCCCCCCCCATAGGAATGGCGGGTGAGAATCTGAGTGCTGGCTCTGTCCCTACAGCCCCAAATCTCCTTATGTGACTTAAACTATACTCCATTAACATGAGAGGTCTTAATACTCCCGAAAAACGATCTCAATTGTTATATACCCTTCGCAAAGCTAAAACGCATATCGCTCTTATCCAAGAGACCCATTTCCGTACGAATAATATCCCCAAGCTCAACGACCTCCACTTCCCGACTGTTTACCACGCCACCAACAACTTGGCCAAGTCAAAAGGGGTCTCCATCTTACTCTCGAAACATTGTCCTCTACTGATCACGGATATTGACAGGGATGTCCACGGGAGGTATCTCTTCCTTAAAGGCACGATCCATGGCAAACCCTTTACCATTGCAAACATTTATGCTCCAAATTCTAAACACGTGGCTTTCTACCGTAAGACCCTGGACCAACTCACCGCATTTCAAACTGGCACCTTAATTTTGGGGGGGAGATTTTAACGTTCCTCTCGTCCCATCTCTAGACACTTCTAATGGCTCTTCCTCTATGACATATAGCGCCCTTCGTGCGATTAAGACTCGCCTGACTACTTTGAATCTCCATGACACCTATCGCACGCTTCACCCGACGGTTAAAGACTTCACCTTTTTTTCCGCGCCGCATAACAAATACTCTAGACTCGATCATTTTTTTGTAACACAAAACGACCTGACTACACTTACAGAGGCCACCATTGGACCTATGGTTTTGTCGGACCATCACCCCATAACCATGACTCTTACACTTTCGCTCCGACATACCGGATCTAGGATATGGCGCCTGGACGACTCACTTCTACTAGACGTAGATAATACCCTAAAATTATCGGAATGTCTTTCACATTATTTTAGAGAAAACTCCAATGGGGACACATCTCCAACGATTACGTGGGCCGCGCACAAGTGTGTTATCCGGGGCGAAATCATATCTCTAGCGGCTAAACGGAACAAACTTAGGAAAGCACACATCGAGGACCTATCAAACCGAGTGAAACGGTTTGAAAACGTCCATAAACGCTCTTTGGCTGATGACTGCCTTGCCGACCTCCTGGCAGCTAGGGCTGACCTATTGGAAGAACTCCAGAAGACTCTAAAGCGTAAATACAAATTAACACAAAAATTATTCTATGAATTTGGCAACAAGGCGGGTAAACTATTGGCGAGAGCCTTACAACAGAAAAAATCTACACACACGATCCACACTATCAAAACCCCCTCTGGCACCACTGTCAATCGCACGGAAGACATAGCCAACCAATTTGTAGCATATTTTTCCAAACTTTACAACCTTCCCACACCGCATTTAAGTGACCCCCTCTCCAGACGCCCCGAAATTATAACCAAATTTTTAACCCAATACAGCCCATCCCCTCTTCCCTCGGATGTTTTAACTGATCTGGACATACCAATCTCCACTGAAGAAGCCCTACAAGCCCTGAGACAGTTGAAACCGGGCAAGAGTCCAGGCCCGGACGGCCTGACATCTAGTTACTACAAGTCACTCTCGGATATTTTACTTCCCCATTTTGTTTCGGCCTTTAATGAACTGCCATCCTCTTCCTCCCCACAAAACAGGGATATTTTGGAGGCCCACGTTAGGCTCATTCCAAAACCAGGTAAGGACGCAACGGTAGTTTCCAACTATCATCCTATCTCCCTCCTCAATGTAGACGTGAAACTCTACGCGAAGATCTTGGCAAACCGCATACTCCCCTTACTCCCCAAATTGATCTCCATCGACCAAGTAGGTTTTATCCCTGGCAGGGAAGCCAGGGATAACACTACCAAGGCCTTAAACATTCACCACTGGCTGACCTCCACCGCGTCTAAGGGACTTTTTCTGTCCCTTGACGCCGAAAAGGCATTTGACAGAGTAGCATGGGACTATATGTCCGCTTCTCTACAGGCTATGGGGTTCCCACCACAGCTTATACTAATGATAATGGCACTGTATGCATCCCCCACAGCCAGGATAAGGGTCAATGGTAGGCTGTCTACCTCATTCCCCATAAACAACGGCACACGCCAGGGCTGTCCCCTCTCTCCGCTCCTTTTCGTACTTACCATGGAACCCTTCCTCCGCAAAATTAGAGAAAACCCCGATATACAGGGGATTACCATTCATCGCAATCACTACAAGATTGCGGCCTACGCAGATGATATTCTGTTTATTTCGAATCCCTTGACTACCATCCCCAACCTTCTCAAAGACTTTACCCTCTTTAAACAGCTCGCTAACCTGCAAATCAACTTTGACAAATCCAAGGCACTCAACATCTCCCTTCCTCAACAAACGGTCCTCCTCTGTCAAGCCAACTTCCCTTTTAAATGGGAACCCAATGAACTTACGTACTTGGGCATCAAAATCCCTACCAGATTGTCTGACCTCTTTGCAAAGAACTTTCTCCCTGCACTTCAATCTATTAGGGAGGACACAAATAAATGGCTGAAGGGCCCCTTCTCCTGGTTTGGCAGAGCTGCCATATTAAAGATGAACGTGCTTCCCCGATTATTGTATCTCTTACAAGCCATCCCGATTAAACTCCCCCCTTCTTATTTTTCTTAATTTAAGCAATTATGCAGAAACCTCCTCTGGTCTGCGGGCCCTCCTCGTCTGAGCTGGGCAAAACTGACACTTCCCAAGAGTAAGGGAGGCATATGACTTCTGGACCTACACTCCTATTATAGGGCCTGCCAGCTCACACGAATCATGGATTGGCACACACACTCCTCCAGCAAAGACTGGGTACAGGTGGAAAATTATTTTTCCCAAATTCCTCTTCACCATCTACCATGGATCAACACATGCTCCATCCCGCAGGAGTGCTCCAATCACCCCCTAATAGGCCCTACACTTTATAACTTCAGATCATCCTGCCACATCCTTCAACTAACCCCTTTTCCTGGGCCACTGACGCCTCTCACCCAGAACCCAGATTTTCCGGCGGACATTCCTGCCACTAACCGACACGTAGGGCCCATTGACCCACCGGTCAGAGCACATCACTGCTTTGACAACGATACACTTCTCTCGCAGCCTGTGTTGTCCTCTAAATTCCCTGACCTCCACATACCCTTCTTTAAATACCTCCAAATACGTCATTTCCTCCTTCAGGCTCGCCCTCCTTCCCAGTGGTCTAGGACTCTCACCCCATTCGAACTCCTTTGCACTGACACGGAACCCCAAAGACATTTAATATCTACACTATATGCCCTCTTGCTCTCGGGATCCCCCCCAGACACTCAGACTCACCGACAATGGGCCACGGAATTATCCATAGACTTCTCCATGGTCGATTGGGAACGTATTTGCGATCATACACATAGAGGCTCAGTTAACATATCCGCACAGGAAAATAGATATAAGTTGTACACGAGATGGTACCGTACTCCCGACAAAATACATCGCTTCTTCCCGACCGTCTCCCCTCTCTGCTGGAGATGTACTTCAGCCCCCGGTTCTTTCCTCCACATTTGGTGGGAATGCCCTCTGATACAACCTTTCTGGACAGAAATACATGCTTTGATTGCCAAAATCACTACCTATACCCCTGATTTTACTCCAGCACAATACTTACTACACCACACATCCATCCCCTGTTCGACATACCGCAAATCTCTTACCCTACACCTTATTAATGCGGCGACACAATGCATACCGATCCACTGGAGAAGCACTGTCCCCCCCACCATTGCCGAATGGCTTAGTAGAGTTGACAAGATAGCTGAGATGGAAAGACTTATTTTTCAAGCTAAAGATGATCCCGCTAAATTCAGTACCACATGGGCTTGTTGGATCCAATTTAGGGATACTGCGTCATTTTCTATCCCACGCCTGGCTCCTATGCCCGTAGACGGGACTACAGCGCCGGCCTAAGAATCTTAAATCTACCACCCAGAAGGTTTGGTACACCCCGCCATTCCCTTGGCCCTTCCCTTCCCCTCCTTCACCCTATTGCTCACTGGTATAAGGACCTCAAGTCTGCACTGAACATCCTTCTTGACCATGTCTGCCCCCCCATTTTTAGTTTTTTTTTTTTTTTTTCTTTTTTTTTCCATCTTATTTGATTTCTGTTGCTTAGACATACCACTCACTGATGTCTTAGTCTCTTTGGCCTGGTAGGTCTATCCTTCAACGAGCATTACAGGAGGGACGGCATTGCTACTGGGGGTGTCAGATCTTGCCACCATGACGACAACCCGTATGCTCTCCATTGATTTGTTACTATATATGGTCGCCTTCCCACTCACAGAATGTTCCCATTGGGGGTGGGCGGGAAGGTTGAGATACTCACGGGTTTGTCCTACTCCTTTTCGTTGAACCCTCGGGGGACACTCCTTTCCTTCCGACTCCCTGAGACTCCATACTTTCTGTCATGCCCCTAAGTCTCGGATATAGAAAATATCCCCCATACTACTGCGTGTGGGCTTTGTTTCGTTCCCTACAATCCTCATCCTGTTAAATCTCATACTTATCTGGTTACTTCTTTATACTCATCTGCTGTTTTATTGTGTTTCAATTTTCCCCTGTTATGTACACCTCGATGTATGCTCTTTTGTAACCCATTTTACCATTGTCTTTTCTTTGTTCTGGTGAAAACTTCAATAAAAATCTACTTAAAAAAAATAAATACATATATATATATATATATTTATTTATATATATATATATATATATATATATATATATATATATATATATATATTATTATTATTTTTATACACAATTTATATAGCGCCAACAGTTTTCACAGCACTTTACAATGTAGAGGGGGGACGGCACAATTACAGTACGGTTCAATACAGAAGGTACACAGGAGGGCCCGGCTTGTAGAGCTTACATTCTAAATGGAGGAGGTGGTGGTACAAAAGGTAAATAGATGCAGGGAATGATTTGGGGGGGTTATATTGGAAAATTGTGTAACCTGAGTAAACCAGCAGAGTTTAACCACTATCAAGTGTAGTCTAAAAATGAAACCTTTCATTCCTTCCCCCAACCAAAAAAAAAAAGAAAAAAGAAATGTCAATCAAGTGTCAAGAAATGTGCTGAATTTAAATAAACAATATATATATATATATATATATATATATATATATACACATTTTTTTTTATATACGTTGTTATAGAAACATACACTGCCCTACATAAAGGAAACAGGTACATTCAAGGAACGTCACATTCGCATACAAAACATACACAGATTTGCCACTGTTTAGCTATCTTTAAATTCATAACTTTACATATTACATATTTTATAAGATCATATTTTACAAGCCTTTAAAACATTTGCATATTTTGATGACTACAGAAATATAATTTCAAAACATTATCGATAATTTTTTCAACAACCTTTTTCAGGTCTTTATTCCTCAGGCTGTATATAATTGGGTTAAGCATAGGAGTGACCACAGTGTATAGCAATGACACAAATTTAGTGATGTTCCATGATTGTCCTCTGCTAGGTATCAAATACACAAAAAGTAAGGTACCATAAAAAATAGAGACAACAGTCAGGTGGGAACTGCATGTTGAGAAAACTTTCTGTCTGCCGGTAATAGATGGGATTTCAAAAATGGTGACAATAATATATACATATGAGATAATGATGCCAAAAAATGGGATGACAGCAAAAAATATGGTTGATAGTGTTACTAATAATTGAACAAGGTTGGTATTGGAGCAGGAAAGTTGTAGGATTGGGTCAAGATCACAGAAAAAATGATCAATAACATTGGGACCACAAAAATGTAATTTTGACATGTCTAAAGTGTAAGTCAATACTGCTAAAATACTTAAACTCCAACTTGTGATAATTGTCATCCAACAAAATTGATGGTTCATTAACAGAGTATAATGCAATGGCTTACAGATGGCCAAATATCTGTCATAAGACATCACTGTCAGTAAAAGACACTCAAAAGTTATTGAGACTCCAAAGAAATACAACTGGGTGATACAATTAGAAATGGAAAAGATGGTGGTATTTTCCAAAACAGAATGGAGCGTGTTAGGAAGAATATCAGTTGTTAATAAGATATCCGATACAGCCAGCTGGGAGAGGAAGAAGTACATGGGAGAATGGAGAGTTTTGCTGTAGGACACCAGTGTGATGATCAGGAAATTTCCACATATAGTCACACAATAAAACAGAAGAAATAAAAAGAAAACAAAAAACTTTAAACTTTGTGGAGTCTGAAGCCCTAAGAGGTGGATATCAATGATGGTCTTGTTTTTCTCATCCATAACCTAAGAATAGAAAACAATATTTTGTTTAATGCTTTTTAAAAAACTTTTAAACCATTTTTTAAAGTTTTTTTTTTTCCATTTTACGAAAAAAGCTTTGAGCTGAATGTTAATAGAGAGGACAAGGGGAAAGTGAAAAGAAAGAAAATAAATATGACATCAAAGTACCGTATATACTTGAGTATAAGCCAAGTTTTTCAGCCCTTTTTTTAGGGCTGAAAATACCCCTCTCGGCTTATACTTGAGTCAGTGTACCTTGGGCGTCCATTTTTTTAAAACTCGCGGCTTCCTCCTGGTCCCGTCCCGGTCCGTGATAGACATTTGACACTGTGTTCCTCTACCGCCTATCACGGAGGTCCTCTCATCCTCGGACTCAGTTTCCCAGCAGACACTGTGTTCAGTGTTCCGCCTATCACGGACCTTCTATTGTCCGAGGATGAAAGAACGTCCGTGATTTGCGGAACACTGAACACAGTGTTTGCTGGGAAACTGAGTCTGAGGATGAAAGAACGTCCGTGATAGGCGGAACACAGTGTCATACGCCTATCACGGGAAGCAGGATGGGACCAGGAGGAAGCTGCGAGTTTTAAAAAATGGACACCCGCAGCGCAGCCTGTCAAGAATTTCAGGTACGCTGCAATGGGCACAGTGAGGTTGCAATGGGCACAGTGAGGTTGTAATGGGCACAGTGAGGTTGTAATGGGCACAGTGAGGTTGTAATGGGCACAGTGAGGTAATGTGCACAATGAGGTTGCAATGGGCACAGTGAGGTTGTAATGGGCACAGTGAGGTTGTAATGGGCACAGTGAGGTTGTAATGGGCACAGTGAGGATGGGCACAGTGAGGCGTGCAAATGGGCATTGTTGACCCTCTTTTCTGCTTACAGTAGCTGCTGAATTCTCACCCTCGGCTTATACTCAAGTCAATACATTTTCCCATTTTTTGGGGTAAAATTAGGGCCTTGGCTTATACTCAGGTCGGCTTATACTCGAGTATATATGGTAGATAAGAAGAAAGAAGAGGTGATGGGAGACAACAACAGTGAAGTCAAGAGAGTGACAGCCTCTAATAACTAAAGCCTAGTACACCCGGGCTGAACGTTGGCCGGCATCAGCTGGAACAATAGAAACTGGATGACATTTGCCCCGTGTGTATGGCAGCCGGTCCGACAGGGCTCATGAACAAAAAAGGTCTGCCCATCGGCTCCCAATCAGCGCTCTCAGCCAGTGGCTGAAAGCACTGACTGGAGTGTTCTGACGGAGGGCCTTCCCCCTGTCAGAACACAATAGCACAGCAAGGGAGATTCTGCTGGGTTGAAAAAAATAAATAGTATAAATAGTAGTGTTAAGCCCCGTACACACGATCAGATAACCTATGGATTTTCGTCCGATGGATTTGTCCATCGGAAATCCGATGAAACTGTTTTTCATCAGTCAAAAAAACGACCGTTCCAAACGCGGTGACGTAAAACACTCCGATGAGCCGAGAAAAATGAAGTTTAATGCTTCTGAGCATGCGTCGACTTGATTCTAAGCATGCGTGGGTTTTTTAAAACAAGTTCTATTTTTTACAACCGATGGAAAAAAGACCGATGGGTACCATACACGATCGGTTGGTCTGATGAAAACCATCCATCGGACGGTTTTCATCAGTCAAACCGATCGTGTGTACGGGGCTTCAAACTTAAAATATCACCTTAAATATTCAACAAAAGGAGTTATAGAATTTGATTACCAAGTGTAAACAAACTGTTAAATTTGCAAGGGAGGTTGTACTTTGCAGGGAACTTCATGAATGAGGTGAAGCTTTGTTGACTTCAATCATCCAAACATATGCAAGCAAAAATGCATTTTTTTTTCTTGCACGTGATTGCGTATTTTGTTAAAAAAAGGAAATTCCACCACATTCTCTAAGCTCTGGGGAAATTTCCAAATTTAAATTTGCAAAGTGCAAGTTTTTTTTTAGCAAGGTAGCCTAATAGGGAGCCTATTTGACTTTAGTACATCAACCCCATAAAGACAAAGTCCACACCCTCTAATGAACTACCTATAAGACCCCTAATGTCACCCCTGCAATGTGTTGAAGCTGACAAAGGAGAGACTGTGCTCAATCAACTTTGCCTCCGTCAAAGCATCTAGTGTTTGTCAGCCCTGAACCCGGAAGTGCAGAGAGCTGAGAGCTCCTGGGTTCAGACTATCCAGTGGAAATCAGCAAATGGCATTCACTGATCTCATAAAATTCTCCATCCTGACACCCACCTTAGAGGTCCCAGGCACACATAGTCACATATAGAATTAAACTACTTTTTTCTTTTTTTCTTTTTGTGTTAGTTGTACTTTTAAATGTCTTTTCAATAAAAAGGTATCTGATTAAAAAAAAAAATACTTTAAGAGCAGCTTAAGCCTTGGATGGACTTTTTTCATCGGAAATTCCGATCGTGTGTGAGCCCCATCGAATTTTTTTCTGTCAGTGTTTAGAAATAGAACATGTTTTATTTTTTTCCGATGGAAAAAAAAAACAATAGGAAATTACGATCGTCTGTGTGGAACTCCATCGGAGAAAAATCCACGCATGCTCTGAATCAAGTCGACGCATGCTTGGAAGCATTGAACTTAATTTTTCTCGGCTCGTCGTGGTGTTGTACGTCACTGTGTTCTTGACGGTCAGAATTTCGTCTTGAGAGTGTTATGTAAGACTGATGGAAGACAGCTTGAACGGAATTCCGACAGAAAATTCAATTGGATTTTATCCCATCGGAAAATCCGATCGTGTGTACAGGGCATTAGAGTATAAGGTAAACAAACTGCAGACTGCTATAATTCCTGGGAGTCTGTTTACATGCCAGTGCTGATGTCACTGAAATAGTTATGGTGGTGGCAGAGAAAGGGTTAAAGATGGCAAGGGGTGCAACATAGAGTGTAGACTGCCAAGGTATCTGCTAATAATGCTGATTTTGTGTCTCTATTCCTCATAAATCTTCCAGTTACTGCAAAAACGTTCCATGGACCATTGTTTTGTTTTGCTTCACTATGTTGTAATTATTTGGTAACTATTACCTCTGCCTATGAAATATTTATTAACACTGTAAAAAGAGAAGCAGTGTTTGGATACTACAGTTTTTCTTAGCAATCAGTCAGATTCATTTTAAAGGGAAATATTATTTATAGACTTCTATTCATGGGTTTTTGTACTTGACACATAGGGGTTGATTTTAGACATGCACAGGATAAAAAAATTGTTTCATTTCGTTTTTATTTTTTTATTTTTTTTCTATTCTATTCCTTTATTTTATATTATTTTTTTTTTCTCTTTGGAAATTGGAAAACTATTTGAATTCGAAAAGTATTTTGAAAACGATTCAAATTCCATCCAAATTTTTTTTTTCCTTTATTTCGGATTCGTTTTAAATTTGGTGCTATTCTAATTCAAAAATTTCTGAAAAATTCTAATTTGTCTGAATTTTAATTCGGAGCAAAACAAACCGCACATGTCTAGTTGATTTACTAAAACCAGAAAGTGCAAAATCTGGTGCAGCTGTACATGGAAGCAAATCAGCTTCTAACTTCAGCTTGTTCAATTAAGCTTTGGCAAAAAAAAAAACACAAAAAAAAACAAACCTGGAAGCTGATTGGTTTCTATGCAGAGCTGTACCAGATTTTGCAGTCTCCAGTTTTAGTAAATCAACCCCCACTGAAGGCAAAAAAAAGCAATAGTGGGTACATATTTTCTAGGAATACTCACAAACACTGCTGAATGTTTTCGAGCAGCAAATATAGGCAAAATATTGTTCAAAGTGTGTAAGAAGAAATAAAAACTCAAAAAGGTGCAAAGAATTTTACTGTTGTAAAACCCATCTGCTATACAACAATATATAAAGAAAATAAATAAATAAAAATAACTTTCAATAAACCAACAAAAAATAAAATGTAAAATAATCACCTGTAATGTTAATAAATACTTGTAAGAATGAAAAAATAAGAAGAAGAATATATAAAAATTCAGCTCACCTACGAACATCTGTCCTGTAAATGCTGAATTTATATGTTCATAGAGTATTGTGGCTTTTATAGGTAATCAGAGTAAATAACACGGGAATCCTGGGAATATGAAATGCTAATTGGTATTTCCATGGGATTCCTAATTAGTATATGGGGAAATTATTGTTAGATGTATTTTCTTTCAGTGGATTAACAGTAAAATAAAACCTTCAGTACATAAAAAAATACTGATTTCTATTTATTTTACTTTTAGTTTATAAACATTATTTCAGAATTTACCCCTTATGGATCCCTTAATTTCTATTAGATTGTGAGCTCTTGTAAACAAGGTACTCTTGTCATTCGTTTTTCGTTATAGACTTTATGGGGTCAATTTACTAAAACCGAAGAATGCAGAATCTGGTGAAGCTCTGCATAGAAACCAATCAGCTTCCAGTTTTTTTGTCAAGGCTTACCGTATATACTTGAGTATAAGCCGAGTTTTTCAGCAGATTTTTTTTGTGCTAAAAAAAGCCCCGCACGGCTTATACTTGAGTCAGGTTTCCTCTCCCGCCTCGTCAGTCTTAATGAGGAGGGAAGGAAACCCGTATTACGCTGTACATTGTCCCTGTGTGTATAGGAAGTGTATAGGACGGTGCTGTGTGTATAGGAACTGGAAGTCCACGCCGTCCCGCCTCCTCCTCGTTCGTCCGTGTTGAGGAGGAGGTGGAGCTTTGTTACAGTGGACAGCGTAGACTTCCGATACATACAGGAGGAGGCGGGACGGCGCGGATTTCCAGTTCCTATACACACAGCGCCGTCCTATACACCTCCTATACACACAGGAACAATGTACAGCACTGTACTAAATCCATTGCTGGCCTAATCTTGTGTTTGTAGCAGATAGGAGATGGTAAGTAAATAGCGAGTTTGCTGTGGTAAGTGGCTGAAAGGCCCCTTGTTACTGGTTTACTGATAAGCTTGTGTTAAACCCATTAGATCAATTACTGATTGTATTTGAGGCTCTATACAGACATTGTAGTGATCTCCAGTTTGGTTTCATCTTTTGGCCAGGGTACAGTTTCTTTCTTAGGTTTTGGCATGGGACAACTGCAAAAATCCTGTGCAATAATTAAGATCCTGTGCAATACTGACATGGCAGATAAGGTACATGGGCACAGTAAGGCTTGCAATGGGCACATTGAGGCTTGCAATGGGCACAGTGAGGCTTGCAATGGGCACAGTGAGGCTTGCAATGGGCACAGGGAGGCTTGCAATGGGCACAGTGAGGCTTGCAATGGGCACAGTGAGGTTTGCAATGGGCACAGTGAGGCTTGCAATGGGCACAGTGAGGCTTGCAATGGGCAAAGTGAGGCTTGCGATGGGCACAGTGAGGCTGCAAATGGGCATTGTTGACCCTCTTTTCCACTTACAGTAGCTGCTGCATTTTCTACCCTAGGCTTATACTCAAGTCAATAAATTTTCCCAGTTTTTTGTGGTAAAATTAGGTGCCTCGACTTAAATTCTGGTTTGGCTTATACTTGAGTATATACGGTAATTGAAAAGGTGAAGTTAGAAGCTGATTGGCTACCATGCACAGTTACACCAGATTTTGTACTCTCCAGTTTTAGTAAATGAACCCCTATGTGTCTTCTGTATGGTGCTATGCTCATTGCACATATATCATTTTTTCAAATAGAAAAAAGAGGGGCCTGATGTGAAATTGCAATAAAGTGTATGTTAGGGGAAAACATGCACTACATGTCTGCAATACATGCACATTTTACATATACATTTTCTTTTTGCAAGAACTTTATTGAAAGTAGAGTTCCACCAAAAGTGGAACTTCCGCTTATTTTATTCCCCCCCTCTGGTGCCACATTTGGCACCTTTCGGGGGGGAGCAGGTACCTGTTTTTGACAGGTACCCTGTCCCCACTACATTAGAAGTCTGCCCCCTCCTCCTCCCTCCTCCTTCCCCTGCTGCCGGGCCAGTAAGAGAGCACAGTGCGCTTTGCGCATGCTCGGTAGGGACCCGGCTGTGAAACCGCAAGGCTTCACTGCCGGGTTCCCTTACCAGCAATGGCGGCGGCAGCACCCCACAGCCGATGGAAATATCGGCTGGGGTACCGACATTGCTGGATTTCAGGACAGGTAAGTGTCCTAATATTAAAAGTCAGCAGCTACAGTATGTGTAGCTGCTGACTTTTATTTTTTGGATGGGGGGTTTTCAAGAAGATACATACGCATTGACAAGTAAACCTTGACGTTACCAATATATAGTTTGTCAGTTGGGGCGTACACCCCTGCATGAAATAAAAATACAGAAGGAGAGTAATTCACTGAACAGGAAAACATAATTAACACAATAGAGTGAACTATGAACTATTTTCTCCTCCCATCTCTATTGATATGATAAAAAATTATGCTATGCATAGCACATATTAAATAGAAACAACCTAGGCTATGTTTCACAAATATAAACAATCAGTGCCAAGATGGCGCAAACTCTTAACAGGGAGATCTAGCCAAGATAGGGAGGGTAAGAAGGAGAAAAGTAAATCATGGGAAGCCTTGAGAAACCCCAGGGTTAACTGGGTCATTGTCACGGACATAGACCGGTCCCAGAGTTGTAGTGGAGTAGTGGAACAGAATAAGGCCCAAGCCAGGTTCTGTATACCGATTGGTTTTAGACGAATATATTGTCATGGTAATAGTGGAGTAGAGGGGTCAAGGAGGGAAAGAAAAAAAGGGGGGTATAGCAGAATAAGGGAAGGAGATATGGGGGAAAAAGGAGAAAATTAAGGAAGGGAGGAACACCTCCCCCTCTGTTATTGACAGGTTTCATGACTAGAGTGAAAGCGGGCATACCATGTATTGTGCATACTCTGCCAATACAACATAATGGTGCCAGAATTCTCAAGTGGACCGATATTGCGCAGGCGTGTCCCATGCATGATGAACAAGTTCCTCAATGTGTGCAATTTTATCAACGCATCAAAGTCAATTGGATATTGTCAGAGGAGTCATTAACCAGAACACCAGAACACAACATCTTACATATTTGATTCCTTTAAAGCTGCAAGCAAGTACTGTACAAAGACTATATAGTATCTTGTTCATTGTATTTGAAATACCTAAAGAAAGGTCTGGTGCGAAATTCACCCTGTCACAAACACCCTGTCACAATAAAAAAATAAAAAAACTACTGTATTGCAATCTAAAAAAAACAACAACCCATAAAGTCATTCACCTTTCCTGCTGCCCACACCACCATATTGCCTTCTAAAGCCTCGTACACATGACGGGTTTTCTCGGCAAGAAAACAGCTGGGAGAGCTTTTTGCAGAGAAACCCGTTCATGTGTATGGTTTCTCAACAGGAAAACTGCCGGGAATCTCGATGAGAAAAATAGAGAACCTGCTCTCTATTTATCTTGGCGGGATTCTCTGCAGAGTGTTTCCCGCCGAGAAACCCGGTCGCCTGTATGCTTACCTGTCCGAGGTAAACCCGCGCATGCTCGAAAAGACTTTGACGCATGTGCCGTAGCATACAAGGTTAGTGTGGGGTA
This sequence comes from Rana muscosa, assembly GCA_029206835.1. Classification (NCBI taxonomy): domain Eukaryota; kingdom Metazoa; phylum Chordata; class Amphibia; order Anura; family Ranidae; genus Rana; species Rana muscosa. The sequence goes on along the minus strand of CM055118.1, from coordinate 357,753,935 downwards.
TAGCAAGATGGCGGCGACGGCATCGAATGTGACGAGTGCCGGCTCGATGACGTCACCGCGTACGTGCCATTCAAAAGAACGGCGGTTCTTTTGAATGGCCGTCAGTACACAGGGCTTAGCAAGACAAACTTGCCAGGAATCCCGTAGAGAAAACCAAAGTTTTTTTTTCCGACGGGATTCCCGCCCGTGTGTACAGGGCTTCATGCTTAGAAATGTGTGCTGAAGTCTGAAGGAAAATGTACACTTGTGGCAGTGTCAGTCTCCTTAGTTCCCCTGCAGCTCTCACGGCTCCCTTCCTATGGCCTAGTATATCCTGTACTGTGTAAGAGATAGAAACCAATAAGAGCTGTGTGTGAACATGAAGATCAGCACTTATGGAAGTTTTATCAGCATTAGGTAAGGTAAGTATGCTCTGACTCCTTTACGAGTACTTGCTTTTCTTAAGGAACAGTTTGCCGTTAAAATTGACCTTTATAAAAACGTTTTTTTTTTTTGTTTTGCTTTTTTTTTAGCGTGCAGTTGGTTTTCTGACACAAATTTATATAAATATTTAGCCTGCTTATGTATAAATGAAAGCAGGAGGGAACACCAGTATACTCTATAATTTGTTGTCTTCTAATCTGTAAGGCAGTTACTTTAGGTAACGTAAAACTGAATGTGTTCATTTTTTACACGTGAAAAAATCAGCATTTTTTGCTAGAAAATTACACATCACCCTCCAACATGATATGTTTTTGAAATCAGAGGCCTTGGAGAATGAAATGCATTTTTTGCAATTTTGCAATTGCAACGGCATTTTTTTTATGTAACATGATATTTGCACAGCCACTTATCAAATGCAAATTTTCATGAAAAAAACACCCAAATTAATTTTAGAGCACACATACACAACATAATATCCAATTTATTGGTAAAATATAAAATATGAGGTCGCATCAAGTAAATAGATACAAAACATGTCATGACTAAAAATTACGTGCACCTGAGAAATGGCAACAGACTACAGTGCCTAAAATTTTTCAGAGGCCATTCAAAAGCCCTTGCAGGTTATCCGTGTAGAGATACCCATGAATGATGACCCTAGAATTATTGCTCTCACTCTGATGTTCGTGATGATATTTCACATGTGCCATGCAATTAATGTTTTTTTTTTTTCAAATACACTTTTAAAAAAACAGCAATTTTCTTCTATGTATTTTGGGGGACCGTTGAGACCACTGTGCCATTTTCTTTTTAAAAAATCAAGGAGGGAGATGTAATTTGTCAGCAATTTAACCACTTCAGCCCGGAAGATTTTACCCCCTTCCTGACCAGAGCACTTTTTACAATTTGGCACTGCGTCTATTTAACTGACAATTGCACGGTTGTTCAATGCTGTACCCAAACTAAATTTGCGTCCTTTTTTCCCCACAAATAGATCTTTCTTTTGGTGGTATTTGATCACCTCTGTGGTTTTTATTTTTTGCGCTATAAACCAAAAAATAAGCAACAATTTTGAAAAAAAATACAATATTTTTTACTTTTTGCTATAATAAATATCCCAAATTTAAAAAACAAAACAAAAACAAAATTCTTCATCAGTTTAGGCCAATATATATTCTTCTACATATTTTTGGTAAAATTGCAATAAGTTTTAGTGTCTACAAACTATGGGAAAGATTTATGACATTGTTATGGCATTTTTTTTACTAGTAATGGTGGTGATCTGCTATTTTTAGCAGGCATGTGACATTGCGACAAACAGATCGGAGACTTTTGACACTTTTTTTGGACCATTGACATTTATACAGCGATCAGTGCTATAAAAATGCACTGATTACTGTGTAAATGTCACTGGCAGGGAAGAGGTTAACACTAAGGGGCGATCAAGGGGTTAATTGTGTGTTCCCTCAGTGTGTTCTAACTGTGAGGGGATAGGATTGACTAGGAGAGGAGACATATCGTTTTTCCTACTTAGTAGGAACAAACATTATGGCTCCTCTTCCCTGACAGCACAGGGATTTGTGTTTTTACACACACAAATCCTTGTGCTGGCGCTCGTGCATGCGATCGCGTGTGGCCGGCAGCAATTGTGCCTACCGGCCACGTGCATGAGGTCTCCCGCCGCGCAGCAGTGCACACGCGCTCTGGTGGCCGAAAAAGGGAAGAACGTACCTGTACGGGATTTCGTACATGGGAGCCATTCTGCCACAGTATATCTGCGTGAGCCAGTAAGGAACCGGTTAAGACCATTTTTCCTTTGTAAATGCTAAAACAATACTGCTCCCGGCTGCATAGAATTTTTCTTTTGCATTGGTACTTCCCATACTTACCAGGGCATTGCCCACCCACCATGTTATTTTGACACCTCCTTGCCTATTAGACCAGAAAATGGGGCAATTTTAATTTGACAGATTTGAACTACCGTATATACTCGAGTATAAGTCGACCCGAGTATAAGCCGAGGCACCTAATTTTACCACAAAAAACTGGGAAAACGTATTGTCTCGAGTATAAGCCAAGGGTGAGAATGCAGCAGCTTTTGTAAGTGGAAAAGAGGGTCAACAATGCTCATTTGCAGCTTCACTGTGCCCATTGCAACCTCACTGTGCCATACCTCACTGTGCCCATTGCAGTCTCACTGTGCCATACCTCACTGTGCCCATTGCAGTCTCACTGTGCCATACCTCACTGTGCCCATTGCAGTCTCACTGTGCCATACAGTACTCACTGTGCCCATTGCAGTCTCACTGTGACCGAGTACCTGCATTCTTGACAGGCGTCCATTTTTTTAAAAGTTGCAGCTTTCTCCTGGCGTTCCGTTCCATGATAGGCATTTGCCACTGTGTTCCGCCTATCATGAAGGTCCGCTCATCCTCGGACTCAGTTTCCCAGCAGACACTGTGTTCAGTGTTCCACCAATCACGGACATTCTTTCATCCTCGAACAAGAGGACATCCGCGATTGGCGGAACACTGAACAGAGTGTCTGTCTTCAGGTACTGACTCGAGTATAAGCCGAGGGGGGGTATTTTCAGCCCTAAAAAAAGGGCTGAAAAACTTGGCTTATACTCGAGTATATACGATACTTCAAGGTTTTCCGGACCCTGCTTGAACCAAACACAGGGCAGTTTTACTCATCACTAACCAGGACCCATAATACCACTTTTTTCATGTGGGAAATTGCTTACAATAATAAAATATCTTTCTAAGGCTCTCGGAAAGAAGGTTGTAGATGCCAATGAGTCTGGTAAGAGATGTAAATTGCCAAAAAATTTTAAATCAATTAGTCCACTGTAAGGAAATAAGGGATACAGTAAGTGGTATAGATTTAACCACTTGAAGACCAGGCTTTTTCTGGCACTTTTTGTTCACATGTAACAATCAGTTTTTTTGGCTAGAAAATTACTTAGAACCCCAAAACATTATACATGTTTTAAAGCAGAGACCCTAGAGAATGGGGTTTGAACGCAGAGTAAATACATACCAAACACGTCACGCTTTAAAATTGTGCACGCTCCCGTTTACTCTTTGCCATTGTGATAGAGACATTGGCGATAGCTATTAGAGATAACACAGATATTCAAAAAGTTACCTGTGGGACACGGAAACATAAGTGTGCTTTATTTGCAAATGATATCCTCTTGTTTGTTTCATCGCCTCTCACCTCCTTCCCTAACTTGATGCAGGCACTATGGGAAATTTGGTATGCTATCGGGACTTAAAGTTAATGAGACAAAGTCCTTGGCGCTCAATATCAATACTTCTGAGCGGCTCCTAGAGCGCATACGAGAGGCTTTCTCATTTTAATGGGAGGACAGGGCTTTGCTGTACCTGGACATCTCTCTTACCGCATCTTATTCCTCGCTGTACTCAGCTAATTTTTCCCCCTTTTACCATCATCTAGATGATCTCCTCTTGGGTTGGTCATTACAGGACATTTCATAGTTAGGAAAAGTAGCAGTGGTCATAATGACTTTATTGCCTACATTACTGTACTTGTTCTGCTCTTTACATGTTCCTCTTAGAGTAAATTTTAACTCACTTTCAATCTAAAGTCTCTAGGTTTATCTGGGGCCCCAAGGGTCATAGGTTGTCCCGCACCACTTTATACACACCACGGACCAAGGGAGGGCTGGGTATCCCTCATTGCTGGACATATTATAAAGCAGTGCAACTTATGCAATTGTCCGTCATTTATGGAAGATGGGAAAGCCCTGATTAGGTCACTATCGACAGGCGATTCCTTCCTACGCTATAAATTTTCTTTTGGGGCGCACCTCTAAAGCTAGACCCCCTATCCTGGTACCCACACTTTCTCACTCCTTTGCGTTGTGGGATCAGGTTCGTACTAATCCGGCATTAGCCTTGGTCTTTACCCCCTTGGACCATTTGTTCCATAACCCACCTTTTCCTCCAGGCCTGGAGATCGGAGCTTTCAAATGGTGAACGAACAAGGGCCTCTACCTTATACGACACTTTTTTATGCATAGCGGGCCTTTTACCTTATCAAATTGTATTAATCATTTAGAGATGCCCTCCACTGAACAGTTCTGCTTCCTCCAAATTGCACATTTCTTGTCGGCCTTTGCCCTTCGTCAGACTCTTTCTCAGTAACACCTTATGAACAATGGTGTACTAAAGACCAGGGCACCAGGGGTGGCATTTCTATGGCTTCTGCATCTTTACTTACCCCACCTCTGAAACACCCATATATGTTGGCATGGGGGAGGGACCTTGATATCAAAATAGAGCCTGAGTCCTGGTATTTCAGGTTACAGGTTGCTTTTAAGACTGAATGTTTCTTTGATTGAGGCAGGTGTCAAAGTTTTGATGAGGTGGTATCTGGTCCCTACTCGCCTGGTTAAGATGTACTCATCATCATCAGCAGGCTGCTTTAGAGGGTGTTTTTTAAGAGGTACTATGCTGCATATATGGTGGGAATGCCCTCAAATTAAGAGTTATTGGAACAGGGTTTTTTCCATGATGCGCAAAGTAACAGGCATTGAACTCAAACGACAAGCCTCTATCTACTTGGTGAGTGATGTTGTGATGCCACGCAATATGAAACGTTTGTTTTATTTTTTGCTGCTGGCGGCTAAAGTCACCATTGCTGGAGCACGGAAATCTTCCTCTGTATCTATCTGCTGCATGAAGCATAAGATATCCTGGATAATTCTGCATGAAAAGGTGGTTGGTATTAGTATCGACCAACAGGGGCTCTTTGAACAAACGTGGGAACCATGGTCAAACTATGTTTAGATACCCCTGTCTCTTGCACTTGGCTGACCATATGATACTAATGTCTTCTGTAAGCCCTAGGTCCCGTCCCCCCCCCCCCATTTTTTATTCTCTCACTCTTTCCCTTTTTCTTTTCCCTCTTTTCTTTTCCTGCCCACGCTAGAGCGTTAGTTTGCTTCTTCTCTCTCCTGTCCCACTTTTATGCAAAACTGTGGGGCAATTCTGTTCAGTTCACCAATCTAATGTGTACACAGTGGATCTCTCCAGACCATTTCTGATGTATTGTATTACCTGTTATGATCCCTTGGAGATGTGGTCCTTTTGTGTCCTGTTAATCCTGGTATTCTATGTAATCTTATGTGTGATTTGGCTGACCTGTTTTTTGGCATGTTTGAGTTGTATTACCATTTTCTCCTTATTTCAATAAAACCGTTTAAACAATAAAAAATTGTGCACGCCCATGCAGTGGCGACAAGCGACATACATTTTACTATCCATAGGTGATGCTTTAAAAGCCTTTACAGGTCACCACTTTATATCTACAGAGGAGTTCTAGTGCTATAATTATGGCCCATGATCTAACGTTCGAGGCAATACCTCACATATGCGGGTCGATCGCTGTTTGGGTGCGTATGGAACCTACGCACGAGTTTGCCTTTGCGCGCTTGCACGGGGGGATGGGGGCGCTTCAATTTTTTTTATTATTATTAATTTATTTTATTTATTTTTACACTGTTGCTTTAATTTTTTAGAACTTTTTTTTACTGTCACAGGGAATGTAAACATCCTTGGGACAGCAATAGGTACGTGGCAGGTACTCTTTATGGAGGGATCTGGGGTCAATAAAACCCCAAATTCCTCTTTTGCGCTTGAAAACATTCAAAAATGCCAAGTTTGGCATTTTCGAATACTTTCGATTTTCCAAAAATGCCATCTTGGACAGCCAGGTTAAACCCGGAAGTGATAAAAATTATATAAACACAGTATGTAAATATAGTGGGGGCGCTTATAAAAATATAGTGATGTATAACATACCTCTGATTAAGTGGCAAATCATTTAAATATAGTGAACCAAAAATAAATGTGAAATCAATAAAATAACACCAGCCTGCCTATATATCATATAACATAGTGTTGTTGTCTACAATCTAGAATGTGAAACTGAAACAAGCCCACCAATCAGTGGGTAACAAATCCCCACTTGTCCTTGTGAACAAACATATTTTGTTTTGTCCAGTGATAGATCATAACCAAATAACCATGAGATGAACCATAGAGTCCCAATAGTCCACCTAAAATAAATCAATATTGATTGTAGTGATGCGACCCAAGACACATTTGATGTGAATGATGAATCCAAACGAAAAAAACTTGCAGTGATTCCTTCACCAACTTAGCCATATAAACACCCGATAGTGCTCAAAATAAAGGTGGCAGCTTACCAGAGATAATTGACCCTTTTATTTAAAAAAAGAGGTCAATAGCGCTTTTGGCAAGCTCCACTGTGTTTATATAATTTTTATCATATGTTGGTTTCTCATTGAAACTTTTGGGGATAAGCAGCTGTTAATTTATCTATCGTTTTAGTTATAATTTTTTGGGCACGAGATCACTAACACATAAACCAGAAGTGATGTCATGTCTTCACTTCGGGGTTACCATAGTGGAGACCCGAACAAAGCTAATTGCGGCTTTAAATGGGTCTCCGGCCAGCCAACGGAAGTGCTGGATGTAGCTCGTGTCCCCCGGTGAGACGGGAGAGCCTGAGAGAGCCGAGGAAAGTGGCGGGAAGGGTCCCACTGCTTGTAATAGCAATCGAGTGGCTAGTTAGCCACTCAATTGCTAATACAATAGAGTTGACCGTCAGCTCTTAAAAATGATACCAGGTGATGCGTGAAGCTGCAGGCACCATCTTGGTACAACCACTTGAAGTCGAATGATGTACCAGGTATGTGATTTGACAGCAAGTGGTTAACCATATAAGGACAGCCGCACGACGATATGGCACGGCTGGGCACAAGGGTGTACAGGTACGTCCCCTTTAAGAACCAAGCCGTGGGTTGCGCGCGCGTGCGCCGCAGACGGCACGCTTGCGACTCAGTCCGAAGCTCCATGACCGCGCCCGCTGACCTGATCGCCGCCGGTGTCCCGCGATCGGGTCACAGAGGTGAAGAACGGGGAGAGGTAAGTGTAAACAAACCTTTCCCCGTTCTTCCTAGTGGCATGTCAGTGATCGCCTGTTCCCTGTCATAGGGAAAGACGATCAGTGACATCACATGCCAAGCCACGCCCCCCTGCAATAAGAATCACTCACTAGGGCACACTTAACCCCTACAGTGCCACCTAGAGGTTAAACCCTTCATTGCCAGTGTCATTTTCACAGTAATCAGTGCATTTTTATAGCACTGCTCGATGTAAAAATTACAGTTGTCCCAAAAATGTGTCAAAAGTGTCCGATGTGTCCGCCATAATGTCGCAGTCATGATAAAAATCGCAGATCGCCGCCATTAGTAGTAATAAAAAAATATTAATAAAAATGCCATAAAACAATCCCCTATTTTGTAGACGCTATAACTTTTGCGCAAACCAATCATTATACGCTTATTGCGATTTTTTTACCAAAAATATGTAGAAGAATACGTTTTGGTCTAAACTGAGGAAAAACATTTTTTTATATATTTTTTGGGGATATTTATTATAGCAAAAAGTAAAAAATATGTATTTTTTTTTCAAAATTGTCGCTTTATATTTGTTTATAGCGCAACAAATAAAAAATGCAGAGGTGATCAAATACCACCAAAGAAAGCTCTATTTGTTGGGAAAAAAGACGTAAATTTTGTTTGGGAACCACGTCGCACGACCGCGCAATATTCAGTTTAAGCGACGCAGTGCCGAATCGAAAAAAGGGGCCTGGTCCTTTAGCAACAAAATGGTCTGGGGCTTAAGTGGTTAAAATAACTTCTAATGTGTACAGGACTGGCCAGTATAGAACATTTTTGCCAATAGCCGACCATTTGATGCTAAAAGAATTCTCCATGAACCTCAAAAATCCATTGTGGGAACTGTAGGTAACTATTGAAATAGTCAGTGTCAAAATGCATACAGGTGCAATCAAAAAGAGATTGCAGCCTTTGCTGTCCAAAAACAATATTAGAGCAAGACTACTATTTTCCATTGAATGTATAGCAAACGGCTAGGCCTTTTGAGAACAATGTGCTGTAGAATAGAACAATGTTCTGTTAAATTCAGATGAAATAAATAAAGATTAATTTGGCTATAATTAAGAGTTTATGTATTTTGTGCAAACCAAAAATTAAATTTTACAAAAAGAACTGTGAAGCGTGGTGAAAAAATGGGGATCATATCCACCCAGAGTGGTACTGGGGATACAATGTGATAGAAAAATGCCACGTCCCGAAAATCATAGATTGAATAAGTTAGGATGAAAAAATGGACTTTATGGGCACGACAAAATTGATTAAAATTACTCAAGTTTTATTAAAAATAACAAAAGAGAATAGCAGAACATACAATAAAAATTGAATAGTATATATAACCATTCATCAATCTAGTGTTAACACACTTGAACACATCACCCAATGACCAAGATTCGATAAGAAAATTGAATTATACTAAATAGGATGACAGCAGGGTCATTTCCTTCAGTATAGTGAATACCAGTAGACACTAATGGCATTGATTGGTGGTGTGTCGTCAAAGATTCATTCCTAAACCCGACATGTTGCGCGAAATTGATCGCTTCTTCAGGAGTTTTTTGAATGTCTATGAATACAAATACATGACATAAGGACAGAATAAATTAATTAAAAAACAAAAACAAGAGAACCTGTATGTCTGGCCAGTTGCTTCCAGAAACGCATGGTCCCCCACCAGCAATACCACTAATAAAAACAAAACAGAGCAAAGACAAAAACAGAAACAACAGGGAAATAGGGAAACCTCACAGAATGAGGAGGTCCACTAAACGGTTAAACCGTTTACCATAACTTACATGAGTTCAAAGGTTTTCAGGGTACAACGGAGGTTATAGATGGTCAAGATGGCAGCAATAGTAGAAGGATGCCTCTGGGTATTTTGAGAAACTAAGTATGAACAGACACATGTGGATCAATCATATGATTACATCCAAATATACAAAGTGTATATAGTTTAGAGGTAGTGCCGAAGTACTAAACACTAACCAATGTCAATTCGGTATATGCAGGCATATTTCTGCTTACCTAGATAGCACAATATATGGCTACGGTGTAGAGCCTAGTATCCATATTCGAACCCCGATTATGGAGGAGAAAATAATAATTTGGTGCACAGATATAGGTGCTGGTAGTTTCAAAAATGCTAGCAAGAATTCCGTAATGTCATAACTTGCAGTTATGCCCAGTCTAGATTAAAAAGAGAAGAAAAAAGAGAAAAGGAAAACAAGAGGGGGGGGGGGAGGGGAAAAAAAATTGAATGATGTTAATAAGGTGTGTAGATATGGGAAAATCTGATAAAAAATATAATACTAACAGGTTGCTGGGCTAGTGAGTTGTCACCCCCAGGAAAGTAAAAAACATTAGCCCATAATAGCACAAACAACCAGTTACCTTGGAGTTAGAGTGGGTGAGTATACCTCCGTTTGCAGGTTGCAGCCCTAAATAGTCGGGGATTATCTGCACACTGAGTAGTGACACGTCCTGTGTTTAAATAGGACCAAATGGCGCCAAAAAAAAACCCATCCGAGGAGGAGCGCCGTCCGCGTATTGCCTCTCATAGGCTGGCGTCATATCTGTGCGTCAAGGTACTGGGAGTGAACTAGGCAGTAGGCGGGGACAGGCGGGGACAGTAGCATAGGCGGAGACAGTAATGTAGCGTGCCTCTAATGCCTAGCAACGAGCGGGGAGGTGGGGAAGGAAAGGAAAAAACAGAAGAAGGAACGGCGTGACAACGGCGCCTGCGCACAAACATCTGCACACTCAAACATGACGACAGAGAGAGCAGAGCCGCCCATCACGGGACGGAAGCTATAGTGGTAGAAGCAAGGCAAAAACAGCCAGGTCAGGCACGTACATCACTAAGTGATGTGGCTAATTTCTCCCTCTGTGTTGTACAGTCAGAGGGAACAACTAGCCTACTGTGTGGGACATTCATGAGCGCCAAGGCAATCAGCCATGGAACCAGAAGATCCACACTAACACACAGACTCGTGAATCATTAAACGGCAATTAAAATTTAGTGGAGCCCTTGATTGAAAGCTGAACCAGCGATAATGGCTCTCCAGTGGTCATGAAAAGAACAACGTTGGATTGCAGATGCATAAGAGAAAAGTAATGTTACTTTTCTCTTATGCATCTGCAATCCAACTTTGCCTTGGCGCTCATGAATGTCCCACACAGTAGGCTCGTTGTTCCATCTGACTGTACAACACAGAGGGAGAAATTAGCCACATCACTTAGTGATGTACGTGCCTGACCTGGCTGTTTTTGCCTTGCTTCTACCACTATAGCTTCCGTCCCGTGATGGGCGGCTCTGCTCTCTCTGTCGTCATGTTTGAGTGTGCAGATGTTTGTGCGCAGGCGCCGTTGTCACGCCGTTCCTTCTTCTGTTTTTTCCTTTCCTTCCCCACCTCCCCGCTCGTTGCTAGGCATTAGAGGCACGCTATGTTACTGTCTCCGCCTATGCTACTGTCCCTGCCTGTCCCCGCCTACTGCCTAGTTCACTCCCAGTACCTTGACGCACAGATATGACGCCAGCCTATGAGAGGCAATACGCGGACGGCGCTCCTCCTCGGATGGGTTTTTTTTTGGCGCCATTTGGTCCTATTTAAACACAGGACGTGTCACTACTCAGTGTGCAGATAATCCCCGACTATTTAGGGCTGCAACCTGCAAACGGAGGTATACTCACCCACTCTAACTCCAAGGTAACTGGTTGTTTGTGCTATTATGGGCTAATGTTTTTTACTTTCCTGGGGGTGACAACTCACTAGCCCAGCAACCTGTTAGTATTATATTTTTTATCAGATTTTCCCATATCTACACACCTTATTAACATCATTCAATTTTTTTCCCCTCCCCCCCCCCCCTCTTGTTTTCCTTTTCTCTTTTTTCTTCTCTTTTTAATCTAGACTGGGCATAACTGCAAGTTATGACATTACGGAATTCTTGCTAGCATTTTTGAAACTACCAGCACCTATATCTGTGCACCAAATTATTATTTTCTCCTCCATAATCGGGGTTCGAATATGGATACTAGGCTCTACACCGTAGCCATATATTGTGCTATCTAGGTAAGCAGAAATATGCCTGCATATACCGAATTGACATTGGTTAGTGTTTAGTACTTCGGCACTACCTCTAAACTATATACACTTTGTATATTTGGATGTAATCATATGATTGATCCACATGTGTCTGTTCATACTTAGTTTCTCAAAATACCCAGAGGCATCCTTCTACTATTGCTGCCATCTTGACCATCTATAACCTCCGTTGTACCCTGAAAACCTTTGAACTCATGTAAGTTATGGTAAACGGTTTAACCGTTTAGTGGACCTCCTCATTCTGTGAGGTTTCCCTATTTCCCTGTTGTTTCTGTTTTTTGTCTTTGCTCTGTTTTGTTTTTATTAGTGGTATTGCTGTTGGGGGACCATGCGTTTCTGGAAGCAACTGGCCAGACATACAGGTTCTCTTGTTTTTGTTTTTTAATTAATTTATTCTGTCCTTATGTCATGTATTTGTATTCATAGACATTCAAAAAACTCCTGAAGAAGCGATCAATTTCGCGCAACATGTCGGGTTTAGGAATGAATCTTTGACGACACACCACCAATCAATGCCATTAGTGTCTACTGGTATTCACTATACTGAAGGAAATGACCCTGCTGTCATCCTATTTAGTATAATTCAATTTTCTTATCGAATCTTGGTCATTGGGTGATGTGTTCAAGTGTGTTAACACTAGATTGATGAATGGTTATATATACTATTCAATTTTTATTGTATGTTCTGCTATTCTCTTTTGTTATTTTTAATAAAACTTGAGTAATTTTAATCAATTTTGTCGTGCCCATAAAGTCCATTTTTTCATCCTAACTTATTCAATCTGTGAAGCATGGTGGTTGAAATGTTATGGTCAGGGGCTGCTTTGCTTCTTCAGGGCCTGAGCATCTTGCAATCATAATATCAAGGACCATCTGTCCAAAATGATGAACTTGAACCCACAATTTACTTTTCTGCACAAAAATGATCTGAAGCACACTAGAAATCCACCAAGGAATGGCTTAAAAAGAAGAAATTGGGGTTATGTACTAGCATGGCCAAAGCCCTGATTCAAATCCCATTGAAATGTTGTGGACGGACTTGAAATGGGAAACTCATGCAAGGAAACTCACAAACATCTTGCAAGTAAGAGAATTTTGCATTGAATAGTGGACAAAAATTTTGCTGAGTTGATGTCAGAGACTGATATGCAGTTATGTAAAATGCCTACAAGAAGTAGCCCTTGCTCAAGTGGGTGATATGAGCTCCTGAGGCCAAGGGTGCACTTACTTTTTCTACAGAATAAAATTTAACGTTTTGATATTTTTTGAATAAAATGATTGAATAGGCACATTTTATTGTGTTTTATCACCTTTGTATGTAGGCATTGTTTAAATAGAGATCTACTGTATGCCAAATCCTATACATTGAATATGTAAAAAATTTCAAAGGATTGTATTTACTTTATTTTCTTACAAGCTGCCCAGGATAATTCACAGTTTCAGGAAATGCCAGTTCTAGCTGTTTAATGTTTAACCAACAGGGGGAATTGACTGCAGTGGATTGGATTGATGCACAGCTGTCTGTAGTTTAATAAGGAGGGTGACAACCATGCTGCACATTGCGAGCTAGGGTCATACTGTTACCGTATATACTGGTGTATAAGCCGAGTTTTTCAGCACTTTTTTTGTGCTGAAAATGCCCCCCTCGGCTTATACTCGAGTCTGAATCCATATTCAAATTTGTGCGCCTGATCCCTTGGCACACATGTAGCCCCCTCTTCCTCTACAAGTGTGCAAAGTTTGTGGTCCGGGGGACCTACGGCCGGGGAGCACCGATTTTTCAAAGCCCGGCACCCCTTCCATAGACTCCAATGTTAAACGTTAATTTCTCTGGTGATTTTGGGGACCCGGTACCAGCTGGCCCTAGGTCCCCTGGACCCAAAACTTGGTACACATGTAGCCCCACTCTTCATCTATAAGATTGTTGTCTAGGGAACCTACGGCCGGGGAGCACCGATTTTTCAAGTCCGGGCACCCCTTCCATAGACTTCAATGTTAAAAGTCAGTCTAGTCACAAAGCACCGGAGATCAGGTAGGGAGATTGGGCACAGTGAGGCACAGTGAGGCATGGGCACAGTGACAGTGAGGCATGGGCATAGTGAGGCATGGGCACAGTGACAGTGAGGCATGGGCACAGTGAGGCATGGGCACAGTGAGGCATGGCCACAGTAAGGCACAGTGAGGCATGGACACAGTGAGGCATGGACACAGTGGCACAGTGAAGCATGCACGTTGACACAGTGAGGAAAAGTGAGGCACAGTGAGGCATGCAGATAGACACCCTAGGCTTATACTTGAGTCAATACGTTTTCCCAGTTTTTTTGTGGTAAAATTAGGTACCCCGGCTTATATTCGGGTTGGCTTATACTCGAGGATATACGGTAATTTGTATTTAAAAACATTTTCATTTTCATTTTGGATAGAGTAGGGATAGATTAGACCATTTGTAAGGTTTATTGTTATACAAATGGGCTGTGAATTTAAGCCATTTGCCAAAAGGGGTTAGGAGGGCCTACAATCCAAAAGGTAGGAGCAAGTGAAACAAAGGGAAGTAACTGTAGGGGGATGAGTTGACGGAGAAGTAAAAGTTCAGTTTTTTAAGTAGAGGCAGGATAGGCTTCCCTGAAGAAATGAGTTTTCTGAGACCATCTAAAGGTGGACAGAGCAGGAGATAGCTGGAAAAATTGGGGTAGGGAGTTCGGGAAGATAGGAGAGACTCTAGATTTGTCGTTGAGGTGAGCAAAGGATGAGTTTATGGAGGGATTTAGCGAGCAGGAGGTCTTTTGAGGAGTGAAGAGGATGGCTTTGGTAATCTTTTGAGGATTTGGGCAGCGCTGCCAAAGGCTTTATATGTTGTTGTTAGTATTTAAAATTTTATCGGTAGGTAAGTGGAAGTCAGTGGAGGGATTGGTAGAAGGGGGTGGGGACACTGGACAGATGGTAAGGTGGATGAGTATGGCAAGGGCATTTATGATAAACTGAGGGAAGATAGATTGATTAATGTTAAACTAACAAGGGGAGAATTGAGGCAGTCAAGGAGAGCTTAAAAGGAAGCAAATAAGTATCCTGGTGGTTTGATTGGTTAAAGAGGAGCAGATTTTTGATATGCTATGAAGGTGAAGGCAGCAAGATTTGGGCACTGCTTGGTTGGTGGCTCAATAGAGAGATCATAATCCAGGACTACACCTACTACCCTGCCATGAGGGGATATACTGATAGTTGTGCTATTGATCTTAATAGAAAAGAAGAAACACTATGAAGTCAGTTTTGGAAAGATTAAGCCTTAGAGAATAGTGTGATATCCATACTCAGTTGCTAAATTAGTAGTACTCAAGGAGACTGAAGGGGTAAAATGAAGAGTAGAGAGCTAGATTTGGGTATTTATTGGGTAGAAAGTTATGGTAGGCAACCAGCAAACCAAAGGAGGACCTGTAGATAGATAATAGAAGGGGTCTAAGGACAGAGCCTCTGGGGACCTTTACAACAAGAGGAAAAGTAGAAAAGATTAAGGAGGTGTAGGCAACCAGGAAGGAGCACTTAGATAGGTAGGAGGAGAACCAGGAAAGAGCAGAGTCTCGTGGGCCAAGATAGAAAAGTGGGTGGTCAACTGTATAAAGCAGAAGAAAGGTATAATTTTATGAGTACAAAGCAGTGGTCAATGGTTTTATTGGTTAGCAAGCTATTTGTGAGTTTTAGGGCAGTTTCTGTGGAGTGTTATGAGAAAAAGTCAGAATGTAAGGAGTTGAGAGGCTTGTTATTGGTGAAGAACCAGTTCAGACTTTGTAGACCAGGTATTCTAGAAGTATGGAGGTAAGCTGGAAAGGTGGCTTTTTAAGTATAGGGTGACCAGTGCATGTTCTAGAGGTGAGGGGAAGATGCCAGTAGATGTGGGTTAAAAAGCACAGAAAACAGCAAGAGGGTGACCAGAGTAGTTGTGAAGGCACAGAGTCCAGAGGTGGCTGCTAGTTAGATGGGTACCAGAGATCTATGGACAGTGGAGATCTCATCACAAATTGCATCTATAAAGAGCGGTGGTGAGACAAAGAGATGTCTCCAAAGAGATAGCAATTAGGAGGATCAACCACAGTGTATCAAAAATTAGAAAAACTTTATAGAAAAATCAACAATGAGATTAGTCCACTATAGGTAGAAGAGCACCATTATAGTGGAGACATCCCCCCAGCACACCCAGATAAAAACAAATACAAAAAAATGACAACATTGTCACAATATGGTGCCAATCTTGGGGCCCGACACACACACACCCATGCATAACCAGCTATGGAAGGATTGGAGATGCTCAAAATGACTAATCCAGTATGGAAAAGTGATAGGAATTCTAATAATTTGTGGTACCATACTCTATACCTGGCATGTCCATTAGTAAGGCTTGTGCAATCATTGTGTGGATTAGTGAGGTTGGCAAGTATGTAGGTCACACAGAATTGTAAGGCCCACAGTAGTTGGGAGTCCTGAACCGGTTATGCAGGGTACATATTAGGCTTTTGCAATTCGTTTCGTAACGAATCAAAATTCGTCCGAATTTAGAAACTTTCGGACATTCGGAAGCATTCGAATTTCCGAACAAAGCAATTACGAATAAAACCGAATCCGAAATAAATAATATCGCAAATAGCGAATGCCGAATGTCTTTGGCATAATTCGTTATGAAAAAAGTTACGAATGTACGAATCCATTCGAAGCACAATAACACTCTGCTCTGCTCTCTGCTTCTCCCTCACCGTGCTGAACTCCCTCTCAAAATGGTGTACAGGGGCGGAGGCTAAAGCCGCATGTAAAAAACAAAAGTAAAATACGAGATTTCGAATTGTTACAAATAACCGCTATGTATTTAGAAAAGTACAAATCCATTCGAAGCACATTAGGCATAATAGGCAGCGTCGTTGTGAGCAGGGATGAGCCGAACACCCCCCTGTTCAGTTCGCACCAGAACCTGCGAACAGACAGAATGTTTGCGTGAACTTTAGAACCCTATTAAATACAATGGACTTGAACGTTCGAAATCTAAAGTGCAAATTATAAAGGCTAATATGCAATTAATTGTCCTAAAAAGTACGAAATTTAAAGGAATATTTCACTTTTATTGTTTCACTTTAAGCATTATTAAAATCACTGCTCCCAAAAAAACTGCAGTTTTTAAAACTTTTTTTTGCATTGATACATGTCCCCTGGGGCAGGACCCAGGTCCCCAAACACTTTTTATGACAATAACTTGCATATAAGCCTTTATAATTAGCACTTTAGATTTCTCCCATAGACTTTTCGAATTTGCCGCGAACACCCCAATTTGTTCGCTGTTCGGCGAACGGGCGAACAGGCAATGTTTGAGTCGAACATGAGTTCGACTCAAACTCGAAGCTCATCCCTAGTTGTGAGAGAGACACAGAAAATTACGAATCAACAAACCCCAAAAAAGTTACGAAAGTAGGAGTTGTGTCCAGAATCAATGAAAAACAATGTACTCTACCGAAAGTACGAATTATAAATCAACTAAAAATAAGGCTTACATTAATACGAATCATTCTGATTCAACTAAAAATGTCGCTTGCGAAAATACGAATTAGTCCGAACATGAAAAATCCCTTCTACCAAAATTACGAACGATTACGAATCAACAGGACCGAAAAGAAACAAACCAAAACTAAACAAATGTTTCCGTTGTGCACAAGTCTAGTACATATTCCAGCATGTAGCCAATTGACTGAGCTCTAGATTTACCAGTGTCCGTACAGCCTGAAAACAAATAAATTTCTCAATTTACGGAGGACAGTTCAATCCAGTCATATATATAGGTAACTGTCAGTATGGCATGCTGAATACACCTTAGTATACTTCACAGTCCAGTATTAAAGGGGTATGACATGTCACTGGGAGCTCAACTGAGGAATTTATCAAGGAGGAGAAGGGGGGTGCCCAAGGGGTCTCACCACTCCATGGTATTAGTTGAGATAAAGATGGTATGTGGATAACCTTCCTTCATGGATGCTGCAGTCAGCGTGTGGATGAATCCTTGATACGTCCTCATGTGGTTACATTGACTATTCGTCAAGCAACAGCTAGACGCTGGACATCTGGTCGGACAAAGATACGTCAGGTCAGGAGGCTTGTAAGTAAGTGTGCTGCAGGCTTGTCCAGTCACTCCATGCGGAAGAGGCGGCTTGATGTTACGCCGCACACTTGTTGGAATGCAGGGCAGAGATGGCGCTGCCTACATCTACGTGTTTCACACACGTGACTGTGCGCTTTGTCAGGACCCTGTTTTTGAAACGATTGGCAATCTCCTGAGTAGTAAAGTGGGGGCGGTATAGAATAAAGTAGAGACTTTAAGACACAACAGAGTTGACAAGGACTGAATGAGAGGGTGGTAACCAGAGTGATACAATAGGTCTATTTGTTAGCAAAGAGGGAGAATTTTTATTAGGTATTTACTCTTCCTCCACACTTGACAGGAAAATACCAGTTGGACTTTAACAAATGTATCTATCTAGGATAAGAGCAAGCTGTTCTATAAAGAACAGGACGGGAGAAAGATTTTGTCTAAAGCCCCGTACACACGGTCTGACTTTTTGCCAACAAACTTCATTTTGAGCAAGTTTGACAAAAAAATCAGACCGTGTGTATGCTCCATCGGACAAACTTTTTTGGTTTTCATCGGACAAAATTTCGGTCTGCAAACGGACAAACTTTTGGCCAACAAAAGTCCGATGGAGCAAAGTCCGACCGTGTGTACAGAAAACCATCGGACTTTTGTCCAATGGACAAAACAAATGATGTTAAAATCAACCAACAATAGCAGAAGTTGACCAAAGGGTGGCGGTAAAGAGCAGAAAAGAGCAGAAAAACCATGTGATGTTGGAAAAAGTGTGGTGTGTATGCTATAGGTTTTCCCGGCCAACTCCGTTCGGACAAAAATCCACGGAAAAGGCTTTAGAGGGAGTCTCTAGCAGAATAGAAATAGAAGGGTTAAATGGGTTATAAAGGCAAAACAGCTTCTGTTTTTTTTTTTTTTTGTCAAAGCTTAATTGAACAAGCTTTCAGTTAGAAGCTAATTGGCTACCATGTAGAACTGCTTTTGCACTCTCCAGTTTTAGTAAATCAACCCCAAAGTGCTGCTCAGTCAAGCCCCCCGATTCTCCTAACTTCCTGCATTCACTGGCTTAACTGAGAGCAGTGGGAGCCATTGGCTCCCACTGCTGCCAGTCAAATCCTGAGGGATTATGGCCAAGCCATACTGTGCATGTATATGCAGGGCCGATGCTACCACTAGGAAAGCTAGGCAGCCGCCTAGGCTCTATTTTTATTTATTAAAGTAGTTTTAAAGATCATTGCTGTCATTTCCATTCACTCATAAAAAATAAAAAAAACAATATTGAAGATCATTTCCAATCCCAATTCTGCAATTCATGGGCAAAGATTACAATTAGGATTATGAGGGTGATTTACTAAATGAGCTGAGAATCTTAACTCAAAAATGTGTGTGAATATTAACTTCAATAATTCAATAATGTGAATGCATCTACACATACGTGTGTATTAAAAGTGAACAGGAATTTGTATTTTCCCATGGCTGCATAATTTCTTTAAATGTTCTCCTAATTTATTGAGATAAGAATCTCATCCCCTTGATTTCTCTCCCTCTCTCTCTCTCTCTGTTTCTCTCTGTTCCTCTCTCTCCCTCTCCCCCTCTTTCTCCCCCTGTCTCTCTCTCTCTCCCTCCTTTCTCCCCTCTCTCTCCCCCCCTCTCTCTCTCCACACTCTCTCTCCCCCTCTCCCTCTCACCCTCCCCCTCTCTCTTCCTCTCTGTCTCCCTCTCTCTCACCCCCTCTCTCTCTATCTCTCTCTTACCCTTTCTCTCCCCTCCCCCTGTCTCCCCCACCTCTATCTCTCACTCTCCCCTCTTTCTCCCCCTCTCTCCCCCCTCTCCCTCCTCTCTCTCCCCTCTCTCTCTCTCCCTCCCCTCTCTATCCCCTCTCTCTCTCCCTCCTCTCTCTCCCCCTCTCTCTCTCCCTCCTCTCTCTCCCCTCTCTCTCTATCTCTCTCTCTATCCCCCTCTCTCTATCCCTCTCTCTCCATAACTCTCCCTCTCTCCCCCCTCTCCCCCTCCCCTCTCTCTATCCCCTTTCTCTCTCTCTCTCTCTCCCTCTACCTCTCCCTCTCCCTCTCCCCCTCTCCCTCTCCCCCTCTCCCTCTCCCTCTCTCCCCCTCTCCCCTCCCTCCTCTCTCTCCCCCTCTTTTTCCCCATCCCCCTCTCCTCCTCTCTCTTTCTCCCTCCCCTCCTCTCTCTCTCCCCTCTCTCTCTCCCTCTTTTTCTCCCCTCTCCTCCCCTCTCTCTCTCTCGCATCCCCCATCTCCCCTCTCTCTCCCTCCATCTCCCTATCTCTCTCTATCTCTCCCCCATCCCCCCTCTCTCCCCCCATCTCCCCCCTTTTCTCCCCCTCTCTCCCCATATCTCCCCACCTCTATCTCTCGCTCTCCCCTCTTTCCCTTCCCCTCTCTCTCTCCCCTCTCTCTCCCTCCTCTCCCTCCTCTCTCTCTCCTCATCCTCTCTCTCCCCTTTCTCTCTCTCTCCCTCTCTCTCCCCTCTCCCTCTCCCCTCTCTCTCCCCCTTCCCCCTCTCTCCCCTCTCTCTTCCCCTCTCCCCTCTCTCTCTCCCTCTCTCTCCCTCTCCTCCTCTCTCTCTTCTCTCACACCCCCTACCTCTCTCTCACTCTCTCTCCCCCTCTCCCCCTCCCCCTCTCTCCTCTCTCCCCTCTATCTCCCCTCCCCCTCTCACCCTCTCTCTTTCTCCCTCCCCCCTCTCTCTCTCTCCCTCTTTCTCTCCCCTCTCTCCCCCCTCTCCCCTCTCTTTCCCCCCATATCCTCCTCTCTCTATCTCAAACCCAATTCTGCAATTCATGGGCAAAGATTACGATTAGGATTATGAGGGTGATTTACTAAAGGAGCTGAGAATCTTAACTAAAAATGTGTGCGGATATTAACTTCAATAATTCAATAATGTGAAAGCATCTACACATACGTATGTATTAAAAGTGAACAGGAATTTGTATTTTCCCATGGCTGCATAATTTCTTTAAATGTTCTCCTAATTTATTGAGATAAGAATCTCTTCCCCTTGATTTCTCTCCCTCTCTCTCTCTCTCTCTGCTCCTCTCGCTCCCTCTCCCCCTCTCTCTCCCCCTCTCTCTCTCCCTCCTCTCTCCCCTCTCTCTCTCCCCCTCTCTCTCCACACTCTCTCTCCCCCCTCTCTCTCTCCCCTCCCCCTCTCTCTCCTCCTCTCTCTTCCTCTCTGTCTCCCTCTCTCTCACTCTCTCTCTTACCCTTTCTCTCCCCTCCCCCTCTCTCCCCCACCTCTATCTCTCGCTCTCCCCTCTTTCCCCCTCTCTCTTCCCTCTCTCTCTCCCTCCTCTCTCTCTCCCCTCTCTCTCTCCCCTCTCTCCCCTCTCTCTCTCCCTCCTTTCTCTCCCCCTCTCACGCTATATCTCTCTCTCCCCTCTCTCTCTATCCCTCTCTCTCTCCATATATCTCCCTCTCCCCTCTCTCCCCTCTCTCTCTCCCCTTTCTCTCTCTCTCCCTCTCTCTCCCCTCTCTCTCCCCCTCTCCCCCTCCCTCCTCTCTCTCCTCATCCCCCTCTCGCTTTCTCCCTCCCCTCCTCTCTCTCTCCCCCTCTCTCTCCCTCTCTCTCTCCCCTCTCTCTCCCCCCTCTCTCTCTATCTCTCGCATCCCCCATCTCCCCTCTCTCTCCCCCCATCTCCCCCCTCTCTCTATCTCTCCCCCATCCACCCTCTCTCTCCCCACCCCTCTCCCCCTCTCTCTTTCTCCCTCCTCTCCTCTCTCTCCCCTCTCTCTCTCCCTCTTTCTCTCCCATCTCTCTCCCCCTCTCCCCTCTCTCTCTCTATCTCTCATATCCCCATCTCCCCTCTCTCTCCCCCCTCTCTCTCTATATCTCCCCAACCCCCCTCTCTCCCCCCATCTCCCCTCCCCCTTTCTCTCCCCATATCTCCCCCACCTCTATCTCTTGCTCTCCCCTCTTTCTCTCCCCCTCTCTCTCCCCTTTCTCTCTCCCCCCCTCTCCATCTCCCTCTCTCTCTCCCCTCTCTCTCCCCCTCTCTCTCCCCCTCTCCCTTCATCTCCCCTCTCTTTCCCCCCTCTTTCTCTCCTCCTCTCTTACTCCCCTCTCTATCTCCCTCTCTCTCACCCCCTCTCTCTCACTCTCTCCCCCTCTATTTATTCCACCTCTTTCTCTCTCCCCCTATTTCTCTCCCCTATCTCCCCCTCTCTCCCCTTTCTCTCCTCCCATCTCTCTCTCCCCCTCTCTTCCCCCTCTCTCTCCCCCCATCCCCCCACTCTCTCCCCCATCTACCCCCTCTCTCCCTCTCTCTCTACCCCATCTCTCTCTCCCCCTCTCTCTGCCCCCTCTCTCCCCCCGCTATCCCCCCTCTCTCCCCATTCTCTTTCTCTCCTCCTCTCTCCCCTCTCTCTCTCTCCTCCTCTCTCTCTCTATCGCTCCCTCTCTATCATCCCCTCTCTCTCTCACCCTCTCTCTCCCCCTCTCCCCCTCCCCACCTCTCTCACTCTCTCTCCCCCTCTCCCCCATCTCCCCTCTCTCTCTCTACCTCTCTCTCCCCTCTCCCCTTCTTTCTCTCCCTCCCCCTTCCCCTTTTTCTCTATCTCCCCTACCGCCCCTCTCTCTCCCCTCTTCCTCCCCTCTCACTCCCCTCTCTCCCCTCTCGCTCCCATCTCTCTCCTCTTCTCTCCTCCTCTCTCTTTCTTTCTCTTCCCCTCTCTCTCACCCCCTCCCCCTCTCTCTCTCCTTCCCCTCTCTCTCTCCCTCTCCCCCTCTCTCTCTCCCATCTCTCTCTCTCCCATCTCTCTCTCTCACCCCTCTCTCCCCCTCTCTCTCCCCTCTCTCCCCCTCTCTCTCCCCCTCTCTTTCTATCGCTCTCTCTCCCCTCACTCCCTCTCTCTAACCATTTCTCTCTCTCTTCCTCTCTCTCCCCTCTCTCTCTCCTCTCTCTCTCCCTCTCTTTCACCCCCTCTCTCTCTTTCTCCCTCTCACTCCTCTCTCTCTCTCGCCCTCTCTCTCCCCCTCTCTCTCTCACCCTCTCTCTCTCCCTCGCTCTCTCTCCCTCCCCCTCTTTTTCTCTCTCCCCCTCTCTCCCTCTCTTCCCCCTCACCCTCTCTCTCTCTTTCCCTCCACCCCCACTCTTTCCCCCATCTACCCCCTCTCTCCCTCTCTCTCTCTACCCCATATCTCTCTCTCTCCCTCTCTCTGCCCCCTCTCACTTCCCCCTCTCCCCATTCTCTTTCTCTCCTCCTCTCTCTCCCCCTCTCTCTCTCCTCCTCTCTCTTCCTCTCTCTCGCTCCCTCTCTATCACCCCCTCTCTCTCTCACCCTCTCTCTCCCCCTCTCTCTCTTCCCCTCTCTCTCCCCCTCTCTCTATCTCCCTCCCCCTCTTTCTCTCTCTCCCCTCCCCCTCCCCCTCTCACATATTTCTCACCCCACTCTCTCTCTCCCCTCTCTCTCCCCCATCTCCCCCCATCTGCTCCCTCTCTTGCTCTCTCTCCCCCTCTCTCTCTCCCTCTCTCTCTCTCTATAATATACATAATATAATTACCTACCCTGTGAAATGGTTTGGCACAGAGCGGCCCCACCCTGTGAAATGGTTTTTGCACACTCTATCACTTTTGGACTATTTTTCTGGACTACTTATTTTTGTATGCGTTTATTTGCATTCTATGTTTCATGAATGCACTTTAATAATGGAGGCATATGTTACAAATTGTTATGAATTGTTTAATCAGCACTAATGCACTTTGTTATTTAGGTTCACTGAGTTGAATGAATAATGTACAGTAGTTGCCCAATCTGTATCATGTGATTGCTGGGATTACCAATTGTGATCCAGCGTTTCAACAAGCAACCATCGATCACAAACATAGCTACTGTTTATATTACTGTTTACATTGTTCATCCCTTCCCTTCCTCTTACAATAAAGGAAGAAGAGGAAATAGTAGAAATTTATGAGTGAAGAATAAATGAATGGGTTGCCAGCAGCAGATGATTCATTGCAAGGGGTTTTCACTGACCTTTGTTATGCTTTGAGCTCTCATATCCTGCGCATCTGCACATTAACCCCCTCATATCCATTTTCTCAATGTATGTGACCTTTACATTAATGCCTTCACCTCCACTTTCCTCTGTGTGTGATTTTTTACATACATTTATCCAGTGAACCATTACCAATCTCACTGTTTAACCACAATACCGGCATGTTTCTTCGTTTCCCCAAAGAATTGAGGAAAAAGTGAGGAAAAAGTGAGATCACCGTGAGGTGTTTTCTTTCCAAGAACAAATCATTTTGATTGTCTTATTTTTAGTGTTAACATTTTAGTTGGTATGTTTTATATCAGAAAATAAGGGAAATAATTTATTTCAAAATGTTGGCATTCTTTTAAGTAATATGTAAATAAACAGTGGTTATTATCACCACCTAAAAAAAAATAATATAAAATTGATTTGGGCTGGGTATACATAGAAAGACAGGCAGCCCCTACTTACACCCTGGGTTTCCTGGTTTGGGGCATCCTGCAATCTAGTCCCCCACATTATCCCACTCCCTCTCACTATGGGACTCCCTAAGAAAGCTCCTCTCCTTAATTTTCCCTTTCCAACCCCTGAACCATAATTTACACAATCCTAACTTCCCCCCTGGCATGGATATAAGGTCATTCAAATTGTGGTTAGACAAGGGAATGTACCGCATAGCACACTTGTTCTCATCACTAGGATCTCATCACTCTAAGTCATTGTATCAGCAAACTGGACTTACCAAGCTCTGAACGATTCAGATTCCATCAAATTACACATTTCCTCCATAAGCTTTGGCTCAACAAACCTAATCCCCAGACCTTTACAGAATATGAATGGTGGTGTGGTGCCGCCTCGGAGCAGAGTGGAGGTATCTCCGTTGTCTATAGATCTCTTTCCTTTAATCCCACCAGACTCCCATATATGTGGAAGCATGGGAGGGAGAACTCTTGGAACAGTGGGAGATGGAAACCTGGAATAATTATTTTTTTCGCTCCTTTAAAGGGATCCTGAATACCTCCCTCATAGAAGCCAATATTAAGGTGATCACAAAATGGTATCTGTTCCCCACCAGACCTGCTAAGATGTTCCTGACTTCTTCCGCCCTATGCTTCCGTGGATGCAACTTGCGGGGCTCTATGCTCCCTATATGGTGGGAATGCCCGAAAATGAGAAGTTTCTGGCATAAAATCTTCTCTATAATCCGAAAGGTCACATGATTTCCAGTTCCTAGATCTCCCTTGATAGCCCACCTCAACTTCTCAGTTCCAAAACTTCCCAAACAGTTCCAGAAATTAACTTTTTTTTATCCTGCTGGGAGCTAAATTGTCTATTGCTTGGGCCTGGAAGAATCCCAAAGTCTTCTTACGGCTGCTAAAAGGAAAATTTCCTGGATCATGACCCAAGAAAATCTGGTTAGCTCGTTGCAAGACACAATGCACAAATTTGAGGCAATTTGGGAACCCTGGGCCTCATATGTGGGCATTTCCCTGATTCCCAGGGTTTCATGAAGTACCTTGACCGGGTGTCCCCTGGGAGACTGGCTTATCCCTCCCTCCTATTCTCTGTGCTTTCCCCTTTGTTTCCTTCCTCTTTTACCTGCTTTATTCTATCCCTCTTGTTTGACTAGTTTGTAATAATACAACTTCCTTGTTTCAAAACCCATTTTTTAATGGTTATGCAATTTTTTGATACATTTACTTTGTGGGGGGTCCTTCCTCCCTATCTTTGACCTAACATTTTGAGGCCCTGGGGGGCCCACTTTCCCCATGACACAGCTTGATCCCATAGGGGGTGTCGGGGAGGGAGAGCCTCCCAGACCAGGTCAACACAATTATTGATTTCTCTACATGTTGTTAGGGTTTCTGTTGTCTGGGCGAGCCTTTGGGTTGGAAGCTTTATACCCTGTATGCTCTGTTTCTATTTTGTTATGCCCTTTATTTGTTCTATGATAGCTTTAATAAAAAATAGTAACTGTCGGTCAAACTATCACAGCACTGAAAAATGTCATGTTATGAAAAGGGTATTACAGGCTGGTACTCAAGTGGTTAATTAAGTTTTCCAAAGCCTGTGCATTCAGAAAATTATTTGAAAACTCTTCTGAGTTTGACATAGATGGAACTTTAGAAGACCTCTTCTTATGAATGGTTGTATAAATGAGCATTCTAGTTTAACACATCTGTGGTTATACAATACTCAACAGCCCAAATATATTATCCCAATGCTGAAATGTTATCTATTATTTATTTATTTTGTATTACAAGGTTTAAATTACAGTTATTGGAAATGGTCAAACAAACTTTTTATATAAATGTTTTATGGTTTGTTACTTCAAAGTTATTGCCTCCATTTACAACTGCCTAACAACACTAATTTAGGCCATGCTTCCAGTATTGATTTATGATACTGAGTTACATATATCTCATTTATTATCATAAACATGTAAATCAGCCCCAATGGCTGTGATTTTTTTTTACGGAATGTTTATTAAATTTATGTTAAAACCAATCTTACTGACTATCATAGGTATCTCAGATTTCAAACAATTAGTAAACTTAAAAAAAATCCTTTATTCATTCCCGTTCTGTGTCAAAGTGCACTCAAGCCTTCTTCCAGTGATTATATGTGACCCCATTTATACCTACCAGCTCCCAGTGTCTCTGTGTGATTCTATGAATCCCTGCCACCTTGGGCTGTACTCCCCACTGATCTGGGATCCCAGCATCTCAGCATTTTAAGAGGCTCCTTTCCTAGGTAATAGACTGCTCTAGTGAGTCAAAGGGCTGCAGCCTAGAGCTATTAGCAGTCAAACCTATATCCATCCTCAAGAAAAGACCAGGTGTCACCTTAGACTCAAAATTAAGCCCTTCTAAGGTCTCTTGGGTTCGCTGAATGAGTGGACATGTTGATCTCTGTGTCTCTTCCATAGCGCATGCTACTGTCTGCCCTAGCTGCTGTTTCCAATCACAGCTGATCAGGGATGTAAATAGAACCCAGTTATTGTCACTCCTCTCCTCATGCTGACAGCATTAGGAGAGAAGAAGAGAGCTGATAACCGGCTTCTCTACAAGGGACATGTACACTGATAATCAGGGCATTAATTATCAGTATCCTGATTATCAGTGCAGTCCCAACAGTGTCCACCACTGCTGCCAATCTGTGCCCACCAGTGCTGCCAATAAGTGCCCATCAGTGCCTCCTCATTAAGGATGAGTCGAACACCCCCTGGTTTGGTTCACACCAGAACTTGCAAACAGGCAAAAAAAATGTTCGAACACACGAACACCGTTAAAGTTTATGGGACACAAACATGGAAAATCAAAAGTGCTCATTTTAAAGGCATATATGCAAGGTATTGTCATAAAAACTGTTTGGTGGCCCAGGCCCTGCCCCAGGGGACATGTATCAATGCAAAAAAAAGTTTTAAAAACAACAATTTTTTGGGGAGCAGTGATTTTAATAATGCTTAAAGTGAAACAATAAAAATAAAATATTCCTTTAAATATCGTGCCTGGGGGGGTGTCTATAGTATTCCTGAAAAATGGCACATTTTTCCAGTTTTAAGAACAGTCCAAAAATGACATTTCTAAAAGGAAGAAAAGTAATTTAAAACTGCTCGTGGCTGTAATGAATTGTCGGCAATACAGATAAAACTCATTGAAAAAATGGCATTGCCCCCCCCCTCAGTCCATTACCAGGCGCTTTGGGTCTGGTATGAATATTAAGGGGAACCCTGAACCAAAATTATAAAAAAAAATGCGAGGGGGCCCCCCAAAATCCATACCAGGCCCTTCAGGTCTGGTATGGATATTAAGGGAAACCATGTGCCAATTTTCTTTTAAATGGTGTAGGGGTCCCCCCATAATCCATACCAGACCCTTCAGTTGATTGATTGCACACCTGTGGCTAAACCATACCAGACCCGTCACTTGATTGATTGCACACCTGTGGCTAAACCATACCAGACCCATCACTTGATTGATTGCACACCTGTGGCTAAACCCAGGCACAAGTCACTTGAAATTTTGCTATTTTCGCACTACTTGAGATCTAACTTTATTGTTGATTTTTATCTGTTATATCGTTTCTATTTTTGACACTTTTTTCGCTGGACTTTTGTTCATTTGAATTTTTTTCATGATAACCAATTCTTTATTCATTTATCATATAGGAATTTGCACAAGTATCATATATGGTTTGGGATGAATTATTAAGGATGAAATGTGGTGTTCTAGATGATCTGAAGAGATCACCACTACTTTTTGCACCTTTTGCACACTTATTTTAGGACTGGGTGTTGGATATATGGTTGTAAAAAGCACAACTAACAGAGCAACAATAGTACACTTCCCAATATAAGTCATAAGGTGAGCACCCTCCCTATGACATCTATCTCACTACTCGGGAATCACTCATTACCCATTTCAGAAGAGTGGCCCATTGGTAAATCACCCTTTAGGTGATGGGAACAACTACCACCCATTCATTGCATATTCACCTGGGAAGAGTGATTCACTGTAGAGAATCACCCTTTCAGGTGATGAAAAGCCACCTGTAGCAATCATATACCAACTATTGCATACTCACCCGGGAGGAGTGACTCACTCTTTAGGTAACGGGCAGTGCCACCCACCCTTATACACACACAATCTCTAATACAGGAGCTTTAAACCAAAGCATTCCAGGGGAGGCAGCAGCCTATTTTAAAGCTAAGCAAGGAATACAACAATTTATATGAGATGTTACCGGCTCCCCTCCTCACACACTGATCCTGTGTGAGGAGGAGAGCCCAGTAACATCTCGTTACCGCCTACAGTATACACCAAACGCACTGATTGCCCCCCCAATAAAGAGGACCTGTCACCACCGATCAAAGCACCTGTCACCAGCCCATCTGAGCACCCGCCAACAGCCCATCTTAGTACCCGAGTACCTGTCACCAGCCCATCAGATTACCCGAGTACCTGTCACCAGTCCATCTGAGTACCCGAGTACCTGTCACCAGCCCATCAGAATACTTGAGTACCTGTCACCGGCCCATCAGATTATGCGAGTACCTGTCACCAGCCCATCTGAGTACCCGGGTACCTGTCACCAGCCCATCAGAATACTCAAGTACCTGTCACCAGCCCATCATATTACCCGAGTACCCGTCACCAGCCCATCAGATTACCCGAATTCCATGTCACCAGCCCATCAGATTACCTGAGTACCTGTCACCAGCCCATTACAGTATCCGAGTACCTTTCACCAGCCCATCTGAGTACCCGAGTACCTGTCACCAGCTCATCTGAGTACCCGAGTACCAGTCACCAGCCCATCTGAGTACCCAAGTACCTGTCATCAGCCCATCTGAGTACCCGAGTACCTGTCACCAGCCCATTTAATTACCCGTGTACCTGTCACCAGCCCATCAGATTACCTGAATACCTGTCACCAGCCCATTAGAGTACCAGAGTACCTGTCACCAGCCCATTAGAGTACCCAAGTACCTATCTGCAGCCCATGCCTCATAGAATATACCTTGGGGTGTTTGCTTTCCAAAATGGAGTCATTTTGTTGGTAAATCCACTGTCCTGGTGCTCCAGCACCTTCCAAAATATGATAGGAAGGAATGAAATTATATGTGTAATTTATGCTTCTAGAATGCCTAAAGGTACTACTTCAATGGTGGACATATCGATGTGGCCAGGCTGTGTAAAAGTCTCACATATGTGGTATCGCCATATTTGGGAGAAAAATCAAAATGTGTTTTTGGGTGTAATTTTTGCTATGAACATCCTGTGTGTTAGAAATATCTTATAAATTAACCACTTTCTGTAAAAAACAAAATGCTTTCATTTTCTTTCCACATTTTCCGAAGACTTGTGGAAAAAAATGAACCATTCAAAAGACTCATTATGCCTCATAGAATATACCTTGGGGTGTTTTCTTTCCAAAATGGGGTAATTTTGTGGTAATTCCATTGTCCTGGTGCTCCAGGGCCTTCAAAACTGTAATAGGTCGTTAGGACATTTTATGTGCAATTTATGTTCTTAAAACGCCTGACGGTGCTCCCTGCATGTTGGACCTCTCTACGTGGCCAGGCTGTGAAAAACATGTGGTATCGCCATACTCAGGAGGAGTAGCATAATGTATTTTGGGGTGTAATTGGAAGTATGCATATTCTGTGTGAGAGAAATAACTTGTTATTATCACAATTTTGTGTAAAAAAAAAAACAAACAAAAAAAAAACAAGAATTGTGGGAAAAAATGACAACTTCAAAAAACTCACCATGCCTCTTACTAAATACCTTGGACTGTCTATTTTTCAAAAATGGGTCATTTGGGGGGTATTTGTACTGTCCTGACAATTCAGGACCTCAAGAAATGAGACCATCAGTGCATCAGGTGTGATCAATGTTCAATAATTTGCACCATAGCTTGTAGACTCTATAACTTTCACACAGACCAAATATTATATGACCAAAGATATGTTGCATAATACATTTTGGCCCAAATTTATGAACAAAAATTACTTATTTGCAAAATTTTATTATAGAAACTAAAAAAAAAGTGTTTTTTTTTTCGCTCTTTTTTCACTTATGTTGCAAAAAATTAAAAACCTAGTGGTGATTAAATACCACCAAAAGAAAGTTCTGTACGTGTGAAAAAAATTATAAAAATGTTGTTTGGGTACAGTGTTGCATGACTGAATAATTGGCATTCAAAGTGCGAGACCGCTGAAAGCTGAAAATTGGTCTGGGCAAGAAGGGGGTATAGGTGCCCGGTATTGAAGTGGTTAAGTAACTTGTAAAATTTAATAACGATGGAAAAGCAATTTCAAAAAATTGTTGGCAATTCTATCTACAACTTATTTCAAGTCCTTATTCCTCAGGCTGTATATAATTGGATTCATAAGTGGGGTAAATACAGTGTACAATAATGACATAAATTTAGTAATGTTTAATGATTGTCTTCTTCTAGGTACCAAATACACAAACAGTATGGTACCATAAAACATGGAAACAACAATCAGATGGGAGCTGCATGTTGAGAAAACTTTCTGTCTTCCTGTAATAGATGGGATTTTAAAAACGGTGACTATAATATAAACATATGACACAATGATTATAATAACTGGGATGAAACCAAAAATTACAGTTGTTGACGTTAATTCTAGTTGAACAATGGTTGTATCGGAGCAGGACAGTTTTAGTATTGGGTCAAATTCACAAAAAAAAATGATCAATAATATTGGGACCACAAAACTGTAATGTCGGTATCACAAAATTATAAAATGATGCCATAAGAAAACTTAAACTCCAACTTGTGGTAACAGTTATCCAGCAAAACCGATGACTCATTAACAGAGTATAATGCAATGGCTTACAGATGGCCAAATATCTGTCATAAGACATCAATGTCAGTAAAAGACATTCTGAACATTCTGAGACAGCAAAGAAATACAACTGGGTGATACAATTAGAAAATGAGATGGTGGCAGTATTTTCCTCCAAAATAGCATGGAGCATATGAGGAAGAACAGCACTTGCTAATAAAATATCAGATACAGACAGTTGGGAGAGGAAGAAGTACATGGGAGTATGAAGGACTTTGTTGTAGGACACCAGTAAGATGATCAGAAGGTTTGCTTTGCACATATTGTCACACAATAAATCAGAAGAAATACAAAGAATACCAAAAATGTTACAGCGTGTGGAATATGAAACCCTAAGAGATGAATCACAGTGATAATGGTCTTATTTTTTTTATCCATAACCTTTACATTGAACATATGGAAGGAAAGAAGGAAATGAGGAAGGCACCAATGGCTACATTTGAGTAGGAAAAATATTGCCACACATTTTAAGCAGCAGGACCAATAAAGACACAGGGGTTGATTTTCTAAAACCGGAGAGTGCAAAATCTGGTGCAGCTGTGCATGGCAGCCATTAGCTTCTAACTTCAGCTTGTTCAATTAAGCTTTGACTATAAAACCTGGAAGCTGATTGGTTTCTATCCTATTTATGAATAAAAAAAGAAATAAATAAAATGTTTTATAGTTGATTAGGATAGTAATAATAATACCAATAATATTAAGAATAATAGCATCATATAGAAACATTTGCCCTTCAAGTATTGCATTTTATGATCATAGAGTAGTGTGGCTTTTATAGGTAAGCAAAATAAATCATGAGAGCTATGGGGAGTATGAAATGCATAATTATATATTCATGGGATCTATAATAATTGATATATGGGGACATTATTTTTAGATGTGTTTACTTTCTTTGGACGACTTCCTAACTATTTAATAAAGCATGAAGAAGAAAATGTACTGGCTTCTATTTACTTAAATTTTAGTTTCTATGTTTTATTTCAGAATGTTTGCGAAGGGAAAGCGATACCAACTGTGTATCGGAGTGCTGCACACCCCTGAACAAGTTTGTGAAAAAGGAAAAGGTACCCCTAGGGGCTTTGATTTGCAGCAAATAGTGGAGAAGAATTAAATGGAAAAATTTAGAAAATATGTATAATGTAGTTTATTGATGTAAAACATACATAGTAGGAATTTATGCCTGCAAACTTTTTTCCCCCTGAAGAAGACCCACACCACCACAAGGGTCGAAACGCACCGGAGTCTTGCGCATAAGTTATTAATTTTATAATTGTATGAATTCATATTGGCTGTACCAATGTATACATGTTTTTATCTATACCTTGAAGCCCATATCCTGACTCCCATCAGATGGTTTTTTCCTACTATGTATGTTTTACATCAATAAACTAAATTATACATATTTTCTACATGTTTCCATGTAATTCTTCTCCACTATTTGCTGCAACTCAAAGCCCCTAGGGGTACCTTTTCCTTTTTTCACAAACTTTATTTCAGAATGTAAACCTCCTTGATCACTCCGTCCCATTCTATTAGATTGTCAGCTCTTGTAAACAGAGTCCACTTGATTTTTTTTATTTTTATTATTGTATTGTATTGTATTTTCACTCAGCTTAGTAACTGTGGTGAAAATGTACTTTTCAAAAAATACCCAATCGGGTGCAAGAAAAATTAAGAAAAATGTTTTCAATATTCTTGCAAATGATTGGATGATTGATGTCAGCAGAGTTTCACCTAACTCACTAAGCTAAGGGAAAACAATAAAATAGAAATGAATCACTGTGCTACAATATCTGCAAAGCAACTAGCATTAAGAGTTGGTAACAATAAAATGCAAAAGAGTCAGTGTATGCAGCGCTGAAAAACATAAAAAATATGCAAATATAGCCGGGAATGCTCGGCGGTGCTCTGTATGGACCTGAAATGGAGAGTATTGGGATCCATGTATTCCCCCATATCCAATTTCAGAAGTAGATGGAGGGGGTAGATGGTGGTCTCCCCACCCCCTCTCCTGTCACCTGCCTTTCAATACACTTCTTCCCCTTCCCTACCCCTCCCTCCCTTCTGCACTTTTCTCCCCCTTTACCCCCCTTCTTTCTTTTTTCTCCCTTTTCTCTTGTAACTAGTCTTGATGGAGTGGAGAGAGTGGGATGGGGGGCTTGCTTACTGTTGGCCCTTCCTCCCATTCTTTTCATGTAAGGTAATCATTCAGAAGTAGGACAGGGAACTTCGACTGAGGCTCCGACCTCTAACAATTTGAGCGGGATTATAGGCACCTAATTTCACCCATGTACACCTTATGTGTTTCCATGTTAAGAAAGATGATTACAGTGTTTGTTGGGAATACCTCATGGGCTTTATATGTATTGTATATCGGGATGTGTACTCCAGTTGGAGCTAAAGCACTCCTGTTTATTCATTTGCTTGTAATACTTCTGTATTGTTTGTTGATTTATACAATAAATTCTTTATGGATAAAAAAAAAAATATGCAAATAAAATGATGCAAATAAAACGTCCACTGTGTTCAGCATAAAGAGTCCATATTCAAAATACAGGAATCACCCACGGTGTATACAGGACAGATTAAGGTGAAGAGAATGCATTCTCCATCGAACACCAACACATCCCGGGCCTCTTACCGCAAAAAGTGGACCACTAAGTTATAGGTGGTCAAATAGGCATGATATATATTCTTAGTATCTCGATCCACAGATTCATATATTAAAAAGAAAGCAACTCCTCGTGGTGCAGTATGTAGAATCAGGGTCAATTTATTCCATAGAAAAAGTCAAAATACCTACATTTCATCACAGTAAAAAACAGGCAAGGAGAAGAGGAAAACACAATTGCAAAGTGGAAATTCACTTTGCTAAGCTAGAAGCCCATGCTCCTTTAGGAATTCAATCCCTCTGCTGCTTTAAATACACAAAAGTATTTTGTTTTCTTTTTAAAGCTGCAGATTGACATTGCTTGATATTATAAAGTCTATGATATATCTAGAACACTCAGATCTCTTTCCATCATTCACTTGGATGGATGTAGACTAGACTGTATGATGAAGTTATGGTTTTATCTACCATTGCTTTACATTGACAAAATGCTTAAGCCTTATTTGCCATTCAGTAGCCCAATCAGATTGTACATCCAGGTCAGGTCATAAGCCAGAGATGGTTTGTGGGGACTTTTTTCCACTGCATTGCTTTGTGTCACCTGAAAAGACAGAAATTGTAATTTTGGGGTACACCATTAACAATCTTAGACAAGTTTGAATATGAGAAATGAATCACTGGGGTTGGATTACTAAAGGGAAAAAAGACTGTGCACTTTGCAAAGTGCAGTAGCACTCTGCAAGAACAGTTGCTACAGAGCGTAGTAAATGAGCAGAAGCTCTGCTGATTTCCATCATACAATCACGTGCACGCAAAAATGCATTTTTTTTAAATTTCCCTTGCATGTGGTTGGTTACTCTTTGCAAAGTGAAGTTTTATCTCATTTAATTTACTAAGCTCTGGAGCAACCCCTAATAAAAAGAAAGTCGATTTTTTGATAACCCGCCAAGCGTAAGCATAAATGCGGCCTCAGTTTTAGGGGGTTATATTGGGATGATGCCTGCAGCTGCAGGCATCATCCCAGTACCGTTTTTTGTAGCGAGCGGTTGGCTTTCCAGGGATAACAACCAATGTGTCTAAAATCTGCTCAGTTGTTATCCCAGAGGAGCGGGAGGGGACATCCCCCTTCTGCCGCCTTCAGCCGCTCTTACCGAGCCTCCCATCCCACCAGGAGACCCGATTCACGATGCGCCACTTCCGGCTCCTAGAGACAGACTGGCACGAAGCCGGAAACGGCTTTGTTCCAGTCTTCTCTCTGTAAACATGGAAGCGACGTCACAACGCCACTTCCGGTTTACTCGGCTGCCAATGGCGCCGGATTTAAAAAAAATATACAGTATTCAGAATCAAAGTTTTCAGCGACCTGAATACTTTTAAGTGCAAAGGAGGGATTGTAGGTATTTTAGACCCCCGATCCCTCCATAAAGAGTACCTGTCACCACCTATTACTGTCACAAGGGATGTTTACATTCCTTGTGACAGCAATAAAAGTGATTTTTTTTTTATTTTTAAACACAATGTAAAAAATAAATAAAAAAAATAAGAAAAAATAAGAATAAAATTTAAAGCGCCCCCATCCCCGTGAGCTTGCACAGCAAAGAAAACACATACAGAAGTCGCGCCCGCATATGTAAACAGTGTTCAAATCACACATGTGAGTTATCAACGCGATCGTCAGATTTCCTCTGTAACTCTAACCTGGAAACCGTTATTTTTTTATGGAGATTTTTAGGTACCGTAGTTTGACGCCATTCCACGAGTGCGTGCAATTTTAAAGCGTGACATGTTTGGTATCTATTTACTCGGTGTAACATCATCTTTCAGGTTATACAAAAAATTGGGCTAACTTTATTGTTTCCTTTATTTTAAATTCATGAAAGTGTATTTTTCCCCAAAAAGGTGCGTTTAAAACACCACTGCACAACTACTTCCGGTTCCGGCGCCGTATGGAGTAGCTGCCTCCCTCACTAGCTCCGCAGCTTGACCCCAAAAAACGGCATATAAAACCATAGGACACCTACCCTGACCATCCGCTCACCCCCTGGTCATTCACGGCCACGCCATGGACCGTTTTGTCGAAAAGAACGGCATTCGCTCGTACGCGACCGCGGTGGCTCCACAGGCACACCCGCAAATCGAGGCCGCGGCTTCGGCCTACTCGGCTCCCTCCTCGGAAACGGCGCCTGCAATGGAGGTAAGCGGTGATTCGCTCACCTCCCCACCACAGCCTTCTTCTCCTTCACCTCCTGCTGGGGACAACACCACAGAAAGGATTGCACAGGCTGTAGCAGCTCTCCTCACCCCCATGATAGCTGCCTCCGTGGAGAAAGCTGTCAGTGCAGGCATGCAGCAGCTCAAGGCCCAACTAGGAGAACACTCCACTAGGCTCAATGAGGCAGAACACCACATATCTACCTTGGAGGATGAACTGTACCAAGCCCAGGCCCTGGAACATGCTCAGGACAAAACCAATCAGTTCATATTAGACAAGCTGGACAATTTGGAAAATAGGTCCAGGAGGTGCAATCTGCACTTTATTGGCATCCCAGAATCTCTGCAACCATCAGCCATCACGGATCTATGTGCAAGACATATTCCAGAGTCCTTAGGCCTCCCCGGCCCCTGCACAGTGGAAAGGGCATACCGCATGGGACTCTTTAACTCAGATCGCAAGTCGCCACGACCGATTATCGCCAAATATCTGAATTATGCAGACAAAGCCTCCATTCTGCAAAAATTCCGGCAATCCAGATCTCTCCAGATAGACGGAATGCAGATCTTGGTCTTTGCAGACTACTCCATAGAAGTATCCAAAAAAAGGAAGGCTTTCCAGCAAGTCTGCACGGAACTGCACCGCCAACAAATCAAATTCACCCTGGCCTTCCCCGCCACCCTGCGGCTCAAAGCACCCAATGGAGACCAGCTTTCATTCCAAGGCCCATCTGAAGCGGAAGCCTTCCTACGCTCTCTTCACTCGGGACCTCACCTCAGCCCCTCATCCAGGTCGACTCCAATCAACCGAGGTCTCGACCAAAGAAGCCTGTGTAAGGAGTCTCCAAAAAGATTCAGGCCCTCGAAACCAGACCTGCGCCAATCCATGCTCAGCTGAATCGACTAATACTCTTCTTCCATCTTCTCGGCTATAGTCACGCCTGACCCACCCGAACAGCCCTACCCCTGAGGCGAGATACCTCACCGGTCTCTCCTACCAACTTTAAAAACCGGACTTGCATTTTGATGGTAGGCCAGTCCCTTCCTTTCTCCTTGCTCTTTACATGTTTATGCTAGTTATGTTTTTTTTTCTCTCTGCTTTTACATTGCTGGTACAAATGTTTGTTCCCTCTGGCCTCCCTGCGTAGAGCCTTTATCTCTCTCCGTACACGATCCGAATCTGCTACATTGACCACCCCTGAAAATGTGGGTTTTCCTTTTGTCAAGGCTGCATTATTCGGGTCTTGCAATGGGAGCTGGACTACACAGCGACTCCATGCGGAAAAAAGTGGAGTCCGTACGATATGTTTTTTTGTTCTTATTTTCACAACCCCTCCCCTGATATCCTTCTTTTCTTTTACCTCACCCAAGCTAAGGTATGCTTCCAACACTGAACACTTCATCACCACCTCCCTGTAGCGTAGACAACTCATTGTCCCATACTACTCTCACTTCCGTTACCTACTTCGATCCAACCCTACTACACTGGCCCAGCTCCTCTCGATTGACCCCCTAATATGAAAATAGTCTCCTGGAATGTTAAAGGGCTCCGCCCCCCCTAATAAGAGACTGAAAATTCTCCGCCATCTAAAAAGACTCAAAACAGACATTGCCCTCCTTCATGAATTCCACCTCTCCACTTCAGATTTCCCACGCATAAAAAAACTATGGGTGGGCTCAGTCCTCGGCTCCGAATCCCTGGGGCGCAAGGCAGGGGTCCTAATACTCATTCACAAAAATCTTCCATGCACGGTTGTCTCTACCCACTCAGATTCACAAGGACGACTCCTATCGATTCATGTTCAGTTAGGGGTAAAAGACTTCATTATCTCTAACATTTACGCCCCTAATAACCCCCCCAAACAATTATTTAGCGAACTGTCTACTTGGCTCCTTCGGGATCCGCTTCTGCCACATATTATCGGCAGAGACTTTAATACTATCCTTCACCCAATTGACGACAGGTCTTGCTCCAGAAGCCCCCGATCTCTACCTGCCCCTAGAGGTGCGACTCTCCTTGCCTCCATGATTGACTCCCTTCACCTTCATGACGTTTGGCGTCTCAGACACCCAGCTGCCAGAGAGTTCACTTTTTACTCCAACCCCCACAACGTTTTCACCAGAATTGATTACATTTTCTGCTCTGACGACATTGTCCCCATGATATCGGAATCTGACATCCATGACATTGTCATCTCAGACCATGCTCCTGTTTCGGTATCACTCGACATCCCCGACCTCCACCCAAACCCCAGACTATGGCGATTCCCCACATACCTACATAATAACTCTGACTTTTTACAGTACATAGAGAAATCATGGTCCGAATACTCCTCGGCCAATGCTTTGCACCTAGATAACCCTATTTTGTTTTGGGAAGCTGGCAAATCCTTCCTGAGAGGTCGGATCATATCCTATGCCGCCTCTTTCAAAAGAAATGCCGCGGCAAATTACAAATTAGCTAGCTCCCGGCTACACTAAACCCAACGATCCCTGTACATAAAGGACTCCCCTGATAATAGGAAGGCTTGGCAAGTAGCTAAACGAGCCTTTTAATCGTGGGCAGACACCCTTGAACTGACAAAAAAAACGCACATTGATGCCTCCCTACATAAATTCGGGAACAAAGCAGGGAAACTACTGTCCAGACTTTGCAAGGGTCCTCAACGCCCGACATGTATCTCCTCCCTCCGAGACGCTACGGGTTCTATCAGAACCTTGCAGCGAGACATCAACGAAGCTATGCTCCACTACTACTCATCCCTATACGCTGCCGATCCCATAGATAAACCGATGGCACTCTCATTCCTTGAAAAAATATCCCTCACCAAAATCACTCCCTCACAATTAGAAAGCCTGAACCTGCCCATATCCCTCTCTGAGATATCATTGGCCATCCGGAACCTAGCCCCTTCTAAAGCCCCTGGTCCTGATGGTTTCACAGGCGAATTTTACAAGTCCCTAAGATCACTATTGGAACCCACCCTATGTGAGGTATATCAACACATATGGTCTGGTGGCCCGTACTTACCCACGGGGAACCAAGCCACCATAAAATTACTATCCAAAAAAGGCAAAGACCCCCAAGAACCAGGTTCCTATCGGCCTATCTCACTTTTAAATCTAGATGTCAAGATTCTCTCAAAAATTATTGCCACCAGGTTAGCATCCATCATTCCTTCTTTAATCCACTCCGCTCAATCGGGTTTTGTTAAAGGCAGGACTGCCACTCTAAATATCAGGAAAGTGATGCTGGCCCTGGAACATGCCAAAAATAACCTGAGGGGTGATTTTGCAATCATCACTCTAGATGCGGAGAAAGCCTTCGATAAAGTTAGTTTTGAGTGGCTTTCTTTAGTAATGTCCTCTATGGGATTCACCGGCCCCTTCGCCCGCCTTATAGAGTCCATGTATACCGCTCAAGCAGCTAGGCTGGTGGCAGCGGGCCTTCTTTCGGAGGAATTTCGTCTCCATAAAGGCACTAGGCAAGGCTGTCCTTTGTCCCCGCTCCTATTTAATATAGCATTAGAACCCTTATCGCGATTTTTAAACCAAACGGCCCCACTACATGGCATTCACATTGGTGATCACGAACTACGTACTTCCCTCTTTGCCGACGATGTCCTTATTTTCTCTTCTAACCCATCCTTGGATATGCCCACAATCAAATCCGTATTCGATGAATTCAGAATATGTTCAGGCCTTCGTATAAATTATAGCAAAAGTGAAATCCTTCCCATAGGCTCACGCCCTGACCCTCCATGGATACATCACTCTATCTTCAAGGTAGCACTTTCCCATATCACATACCTAGGGATCAAAATAGGGAAAACACCTTCCTCTCTCTATCATCTCAGCTATCCCCCTCTACTCACGAAAATATCTCAGGAACTTGATAATTGGATGGATCTGCCTCTTTCGCTCTTGGGAAGGTGTCACCTGGTGAAAATGGTCAGCTTTGCTCATTTACTTTACCCACTCCAAACTATACCACTGCTTCTACATCATAAGCATACAAAAGTTCTCAATGCAGCCATCTCTAAATTCCTTTGGAAAGGAAGGCGACCACGTATAGCCCTCCAGAAATTATATCTTCCCAGGTGCGAAGGGGGTATTAGTCTCCCCAATGTTAGAACCTATAACCTAGCTTGCCTACTACGGACAGGTCTAGACTGGATAGCCCAAGCGTCCCGCTACTCCAATTATGCCTTGGAAACCCAAATGGCACACCCATACTCCCTAGTAGCTCTCCTCCACTGCAAGTGGAAATCTGTTCCAATACCATTCCAACATAACCTTTTACTAAGAGACACGGCTATTGCATGGAGAGAAGTCAGAAAAAGCCTGCATCTTTCGCCCTTCATATCCGGCCACCTTCCAATTCAAGGCCACCCGAGCTTCATCCCAGGCCTAGAGCAACATCCCTTTGCCACCTGGCATCGGAAAGGACTTACGAAATTTTCACAACTCTGTGATCCGGAGACAGGTCGTCCCATAAATTTCCAATCCCTAGCCGACGCGTTCTCACTTCCACAATCCCACGCTTTTCACTATGGAGAATGTGTCAGTTTCCAGAAGAATGCATGTAGAAACGATAACAAAAGGTTCAAAAATTCTATCACGGAAGTCCTCCTTTCGG
Organism: Rana muscosa; assembly: GCA_029206835.1. NCBI lineage: Eukaryota > Metazoa > Chordata > Amphibia > Anura > Ranidae > Rana > Rana muscosa. The sequence goes on along the minus strand of CM055118.1, from coordinate 357,713,443 downwards.
AAGGTTCATATAAGATCTAGGATATATATCGACCTCTTCTACTAAAAACAACGTCATCCCTAGCTTCCTCATCAGTGGCCAACTGGACCAAAGACTTCCCAGACACGGAGCTGGTCAACAAACTATTACAGGGCCTTAATACTATACATAAACTGATCCCCAATGAAATTTGGAGGGAAACTCAGCTGAAAATTGTGCAGCGTGCTCACATTCCCTCTCTCTATGCCAACCAATCACAAACCTCTTCTTCATGCCCTCTCTGCCGTCAACTCAAACCTTCCCTGACGCACCGCTTCTGGTCGTGCCCATACATATCCATCTTCTGGGATCAAGTCCTGGCTTACATCTTCAAGTGACCCTGATGAAACTACCTAAGGACCCATTCCTCCTCATCTTTGGTTACTGGGACCCTTTGTTGCTGCCATGGTCCCCAAAGGCCCCCCTTCACATAAAGAATGGTCTCTGATATGTCTACTACTCGCCAGGAGAGCCATCTTGAAAAATTGGATATCCAATATTCCCCCGAATACTTCACAAGTCAAAAAGGAACTTCTGCTGCTTCTTTTCAAAGATAGACTAAATACAGACTTCTCGCTTGACACTGCTAAACAACGTTTCTACGACAGATGGCAAGCATATTTGGTCTATGCGCACTCCCCTGAAGACCGGGCAAACCTCGAACTGTTTTCATTCTCCTATTACGGGCCACCCCTCCCATCACCTCCAGTGTCTCTACTCTCCCCCCCGGGTGACCTATCTTGATGGGACTAAATCTGAATCTGAATCTACATGGTGAGATGCACTCTAGATATTTCCAGTGCAATTTGATGTCTACCTCCTTGATACCCCTCGTAATGCTTGGTGTCTACTTTCACCCCCCCCATCATCCCCCATCTCTCCCGTTTTTTCTTTTCTCTTTCTCCCTAGGTTTTTGGTTTTGTTTTGTTCTGTTCTCTGCCTTCCAGTTTTCCTAGGGTCCTCCCCAGTTCCAGGATCCATTCACTTATCCTCCCCCCTTACATAGGGATGTTTAGCTTTGAAAGCTCTTACCTCCTACATTGTTTATTCATCCCTTGCATGGGACCTCATTCTTTTATCTCCTAGGATGCGTATTGTTATCTATGCATTATTGTCTTCTTTTATCAAATTTACTGGTTTGACACAACTATTAATATGTAAAAATATAATTACTTCTATTGCTGTGGTAATCTGTATGACTTTTACCTTCAATAAAATCTATTTAAAAAAACAAAAAAAACAAACACCACTGCACAAATACCGTGTGACATAAAATATTGCAACAATTGCCATTTTATTCCAAAAATCTGCGTATTCAGAAAATAGTTAGAAAAAATACTGAAGCCCCTTCAAGACTCAAATTATAAATGGAACTAACACAGATTTTTTTTTGACCTGTAGAATTCCACTATCATTTAGGCATAATTTTTTATTTTCATGTCAGTTTAATGAATCTGATAAAATGTAGTGTCTAGTATAGAAACAGTTCAGGATTAACTGACATTTACATACAGCGGGTATGAATTTGAAATATCATGATAGAAAACACTGGACATAAATACATAGTTACATTCCCATCAGCAATTATGGAACCGTATTTGTTGAAATCTAATTTCATATGCTAGGTTAGTCTAGGTCTACACAACCTGTCCACAGAGATATTGTAGCTAGTGAAGAGTATTACATAGTGGTAAAAAACACAAAAGGGTGAAAAGAAAGTCTTCACTTGAGAAGGCCAGGAGAAAGGAGTGAAGACAGGATATATGGAGATGGTGAAGGAGGAAAGGAGGGAATGCAAGGAAGATAGGAGAGGGTGGAAAGATAGACAGAATGATTCATATAGGAAAGATCTGCTAGGATGGTCTAATTTGTCTGTATCAAAGAGGACCCTGGGCTCTCACCTATAGATTGTAGAGTATTGTATATTCTAACTTCCATGAGTTGGATTAATTGAGTACAAGGGTAAAAATGTGGTTTATTTGGTCCATATCTCTGCTTCCAATGAGAGGCAGTTGATCATATTGTTACAGTTAGTAAATGTATAAGTAATGCCGCGTACACATGATCTGACCTTTTTCCAACCAAACTCCCATCGGAATTCCGACGGAATTTCATCGGAAAAAAATAGAACAGGTTCTATTTTAAAATTCCGATGGAATTCATCAGAATTTCTCCGATGGGGCCCACACACGGTCAGAATTTCCGATATACAGTAAAAACTTAGACGGACTCTGTCTGACTTTTTTCATTGGAAATTCCTATCGTGTGTACAGGGCATAACTTTGTGGTATCTTTAGAACCATTGGGTGGTGGAATACCAAGCAGATAGGTGGAGGTCAGTGCACATGTATATGGTGAGGAGATGTTGGAAAGTACAGGCTGCCCAGGACTAGGGATCTACTGCCCGGTAGGGCTTTGATAAGCTCTTGAATTTCTTCACATATATTTGGGGAGTTCAAGAGTTTAATGTCTTTCTCAGTAATTTTAGGAATGTTAATGGATATCTATTTATTTTAGGTAGAATCATATCAATTGGTTTGCTATTGGGGGTATAGTTAAGGTTATAAAGACGGAAGTAATAATCACAAGATATTTGGGTATAATAGTAACAAGATTTCTAGATCATATTGTAGGTACTTTTTGGGTCTTTAAAGGTATGTGCAGCGTTTGTTGCTCAGTCTTCTCTAAAATTGCAAGCTAGAATAGTGTGGGCTTCATTAACTCTTTCATAATATCTTTGTTTAGGTAAATATTTTATATAAACAGGAAGTTGTTAGGTCTCCAATAACAACACTTTGAGGTTGCTGACTGAAGCATGTAAGAGGGAGGAAGAAAAAAGAATCCCCAATTTGAAGCAGTTGGGTGTTTCTGCCCTGATACAGTATCTCACAAAAGTGATTACACCCCTCACATTTTTGTAAATATTTTATCATATCTTTTCATGTGACAACGCTGACAAAATGACACTTTGCTACAATGTAAAGTAGTGAGTGTACAACTTGTATAACAGTGTAAATTTACTGCCCCCTCAAAATAACTCAACACACAGTCATTAATGAAGAAAAATAAAAAATATGGACAGCCGCACTCCAAAAACCTTTGACGGTCGCCTTTATTGTAAAGGATGGAAGATTACACCAAAAATCATCACAGCGTAGCCGGGGTAACTGCTTACATGTTTCACACTGCAAATCAGTGCTTACTCATAAGCTATGAGTAAGCACTGATTTGCAGTGTGAAACATGTAAGCAGTTACCCCGGCTACGCTGTGATGATTTTTGGTGTAATCTTCCATCCTTTACAATAAAGGCGACCGTCAAAGGTTTTTGGAGTGCGGCTGTCCATATTTTTTATTTTTCTTCTTTATATGCTACGTGCATTGCTGGCACCCACGGTAGTCCTGACATTACAGATTGCTGGAGCGTGTTCACCTGGAGCGGTAAAAATCTCTCTCACACAGCCATTAATGTCTAAACCGCTGGCAACAAAAGTGAGTATACTCCTAAGTGATATGTCCAAATTGGGCCCAATTAGCCATTTTTCCCCTCCCCAGTGTCATGTGATTCATTGGTGTTACAAGGTCTCAGGTGTGAATAGAGAGCAGGTGTGGTAAATTTTGTGTTATCGTTCTCACTCTCTCATACTGGTCACCCTCTCTGAGGATCTGAGGATCTGAAAAAAAGAGTTGTCGCTCTACAAAAAGATGGTCTAGGCTATAAGAATATTGGTAAGACAATGAAACTGAGCTGCAGCACGGTGACCATACAGGGGTTTAACAGGGCAGGTTACACTCAGAACACGCCTCACCATGGTCGACTAAAGAAGTTGAGTGCACATGCTCAGCGTCATATCCAGAGGTTGTCTTTGGGAAATAGACGTATGAGTGCTGCCAGCATTGCTGCAGAGGTTGAAGGGGTGGAGGGTCAGTCTGTCAGTGCTCAGACCATACATTGCACACTGCATCAAATTGGTCTGCATGGCTGTCTTCCCAGAAGGAAGCCTCTTCTAAACACGATGCACAAGAAAGCCTGCAAACAGTTTGCTGAAGACAAGCAGACTGGGAGTAAGGACATGGATTGCTGGAACCATGTCCTGTGGTCTGATGAGACCAAGATAAACTTATTTGGTTCAGATGGTGTCAAGCGTGTGTGGTGGCAACCAGGTGAGGCGTACAAAGACAAGTGTGCCTACAGTCAAGCATGGTGGTGGGAGAGCATGATCCCCTCCCTTCGGAGACTGGGCCAAAGGACAGTATTCCAACATGATACCAACCCCAGACACACCTCCAAGATGACCACTGCCTTGCTAAGGAAGCTGAGGGTAAAGGTGATGGACTGGCCAACCTTGTTTTCAGATAATGGTGGTCACACAAAATATTGACACTTTGGACCCAATTGGGAAATTTTCACTTAGGGGCGTACTCACTTTTGTTGCCAGCAGTTTAGACATTAATAGCTGTGTGTTGAGTTATTTTGAGGGGAAAGCAAATTTTCACTGTTATACAAGCTGTACACTCACTACTTTACATTATAGCAAAGTGTCATTTCTTCAGTGTTGTCACATGAAAAGATATAAATATTTACAAAAATGAGAGGGGTGTACTTACTTTTATGAGATAATAAAATAACTGACATTAGATGTATTGCATTGTGATTCACACTGTTCATGTGATCCATGTACATAAAAAACAGCCGTCAATAACACATATAGCTTTTTTAATATATTTTATTAGTTTTGTAACAATAAAGGTTGTATAAAGCTTTTATAAAATGGTTCACATTTTTCCTTTTTGATTGCCTCTAAAGTCCCAATAATGACGGTATATGTGCTATTGTCTGAGTAGGGGAAGTATAACTAAAAAGTAATATATTCTAGTGTGCATTTTGTATATGTTTTTTTATAAAGACTTCTGTAGTAGTTGGCGAACATATCCACCATTATTTGTGGGTTTACGACTTTCTGTTGTGTGGTAGAAGCATAAAAGTGTAATTTGAGTTGTTTCATATGCCGAACATATTGTTCAAGCAAGTGGACCCTAAGATCCCTACGAAGTTTGGTAAAAGCAAGTTGGTTAGCTGAAGTGGGCTTTGTTGGATTCAAGGGTATGTAGTTCTTGTTAAATATAATTAAGGCGTATTGGGTTATAAGCTTTTTTTGCCCTTGCACCTACTGTAGTTGGTGTCAAATCCCTCTTATATATGCCTTATGGGCATTCCAAAGTAAATTCATCAGCAACTGAAGATACATTAAGCTGGAAAAACTTTTGAAGATGCTGAGAAATCATACGGGTATTGGATGGTTCCTGTAAAACACTTGTCACACTCCTTCTCTATTATGTCGATAGTTATGATCGTGTGGTAGGACCACGTAATGTCAGAAATAATAGCTGGGGATACATGATAAAATAAATAAAGTAAATATATAAACCGTAAGCGCCTCTGTATATAAATTAATCCTTATAATGACAATATCAGCTGTCAGCTGCAAACCAAAACTTGCTAAATAGCAATACAGCAGAAAAGTAATAGGCAATTGGAAAAAAAAATTGCGCTAGATATTAATCAAATATAAGTACTGGACAAAACATGTGCTGATCAATAAATTGCATACAGTCTTATCAAACAGATGAATAGATCATAAAAAAATCTTTAAAAAGTCTCATAAGGTGCTCGTGCTCATTAGACGTCTCCTATAGAGTAGTGCTCAGACTGGGTGCCCCACATAGATGTACACTCACCCCTGGGTGTTGACCACCTATCGCTAGTATGGTCTTGTAAGCATGTGGGGATACCCCGATAACAAATCCTTTAGGATGGCATCTTTGGGTTGAGATGTACCTCATAGGAATGAATTGGAATGACAAAAGCAGGAAAAATACTCATTGCACAATGCCGTTTAAAATGTTTATTTGATCCACAAGTATAAAAAAAGTTACACTTACATTTCTGAGTGCCTTATAGTCCTGGCACCCGGCGTGTATAGCAGGTGATTAAATAAAGGGTAATCGGCCCTTGAACGATTGCCGCTGTGATCGGCGTCCTGGTGCTCGATTCCCGGCTATTGTTTGTATGGGCGGAAGTAACGCGATGAGGCGGTATTACCTCGACGTTTCGGATAATCACAAATCCATCATCAGGATTTGAGGGGGGCATTAAGATGAAAGTGTTTCTCTTGAGAACACCTGATTTTAGCATTGGTGTGTTACGTGCTTCACGCCACAAGGAAAGTGCTTGGCAGGGATAATTTTAAAACCCATAGTGAGTATAAAAGTAAACAGAACAGCAAGTAGCCTGCAACCCTGTGGCGTGAGCATGCCATGTGTTACGGACATTGGAAGCATCAATTTTAACATCTGACACTGGATCCATGGCTGGTTGTGAGCAAAAGGGAAGAGCAGCAGGAAAAGGCCTGAGCATCTCTAGCTCAGGGCTAACAAACTAGGTAAATGTAGAATCAAACTTTGACACGATTACGTTAAGAAGAGAAAAATCAGAATACATTTAAAAGGATGTTCTAAAAAGTACTCACTGCTTTCACAAGACAGGATTAGCATGGAAAATGCTCAAATGGCAAGGTAATCAGAGAGATGTGGAACCTTTAAAGATTGTTCATGAGCCCCCTGAAGGTTGATGTTGTGGAGATCTTCATTGCAGGACCTTCTGCCATTCTGGAGGAATCTGGCATGAATTATTTGATGCAGGATGAGAAGATAGCTACTCTGGAATGATGTCCCAGCTGCAGAGAAGTTGCAGACCTTGCTCCAGTGTGGATGGTTTTCATCACTCCATTATGCATGATAGTAAGCTTGGCGGGATACTTCTAACAATGTGGAATCCTGTGGTTTCTCAGGGTCTTAGTAATGGTGGAAAGATTGCTGTGTAGCTGAAGGATGTGTTTGGAAAGGTCTGGAAGAAGTTGAGCTTGGAGAATTGTGAGGAGAGGAGCAAAGGGGGGCGGGACTTTAAATGAAGCATGTGTAAGCCAAAGCATAATAAGGTAAAACAATTGGAATTTATTACATATTACAAATAAAACAAGCATACAAGATTGATTCCATATACATTAGTTAGTCATAGAATATATAGTTACAAATGTTACAATGCGGTTAAGCATGGCAGGTTCATTCCACAGTCATCAAAGTCATGGAGTGTGCAACAAGTAAGAAATGGGCAAAACTTATGTCATGGTACATCAAAATTAAATTCCATGGTTCACAGAGCAAATTGAGGTAAAGGCGTAAAAAGGGGTAATGCCTGCAGGGCCAATGGCCATTCTGATCCTAGAGGGGTAAATAAGGAATGGTGCTGTAGTTGCTGGGTATTAGTTGTAAAAAAACGGCTTCAGGTAGCTCGACGCGTTTCATGGCCTCAACGTCACTCATCAGGAGCAAGCCAGTTATCTAAAGTAAATTGGTATAAATAAACCAATATTTAATTGAAATAAAAGAGGCATGGACAAGAGTGGGTTATAATAACCACAAATCCAGTGCATGCTGAACTTACTGGGGTTCATGTATTGATGCTGTAGTAGTCGGGTATTGCAGGCCAGCCAGAGATTACCCTCACCCGGGAGCCGCAGCGGACATCCCTGCAGAGGCGACCCGCAGGTCACCACCAGGGCAGGCGTGGACAGACAGGGCATCCCTAGGTGAAAATGAGTGAGAGGTCAGGACTATGCAAAGTGAGTAAGGTGCACCTAGATTAAGTGCAAAAAGGTGAAAGTGAGAAAACAGTGAAAGCAAAAAGGGAAGAGGAGGAGGGGGAAAAAAGAAAAGCAGTGATAAAATGATGACCAAAAAAGACCCAGTGAATAGTGAATTGAAAAGCAAATGGAGAAGACCCTGGGAAGTACCAGGGAAAGAAAAGTGACAACCAAAACGAATCAACCAGGAATGAATGTGAGAGGTTACCTGGGTGCTGTGAATGACCACCAAGTGAGGAGGATAGGAGGGGAAGATTCCCCGAGCTAAGTGAACACCAGATTCGGGATCCCTGAATGCCCAAGCCGCCCACGGAGGCGCCATATGTACGCCGCCGCAGGACGGCCCACTGGCGTCACGCCGTGCAGCAGGGTAGGGGGGCGGGTCGCCGGCGAGCCGGAGAGTAGGCTCCGGCCAATTGGCGGCCCAGCACCACCCCCACACCAACGCTGCACGAGAGTGGATACCCACCAGCGGGGCGCGACAGCTCCTCACATGATTTGGGATGGAGATACATGGCATTACCGTGCCATGTCTCTCATTTAAAGTCCCCTGGGTTGGGAATATTTGGCCTTACCAGAACGTGTTTCCATAAAAATCCCAGAATAACCCCTCTGAGCTTGGAGAATTGGTCAGGAAGATGATCTGCTTTGTGGAACATCTATAAGATATGCTCTTTAATTGATAGAAGTGCACACAGAGGATGACAACCCTAGAAATTTAGGATGATAGATAGCTAGGTTTGGGGACCTTGTGTATCCGATTGATAATTAAATCCAATGACGTTAGTATGGGTATAATAGCTAGAAAGAGGTCTCACACAAATTGTGGTAGTTTCGCTTGCTGGATTGACACCCCATATTGTCAAGTTGTTTCTTCGAGACCTGTCTTCTAAGTCCTCGACTTTAGATTTCAGCCACATACTTTCACCTTCATGTGCAGAGCGAGCATCGACTAGAGATTGAGGGATTTTGCATAATCGCACATCTTGCCTTCTATATGCTCCACTCTGTCTCCATAGGTCCTGTAGGTCAGCTTGCATTTGATGGAAGCAGAACTTTATATCATGCTGCAGTGACTCTTGGAGTGATGCTAGCAAACTTTTCAGCACTGTATCTGACACTGGAAGATCTGATGTGGTGAAGGAAGCAAAGGGTTATGTGTAAGGTGGAGAAGCTCTGCGGCCTGCACACTCACCTCCATGTCTAGTGCCCTTGAGATTCCATCAAAGGAGTCTCTTCTTGGCCTCAATTATGAGTGAGGTGAGCCTGTCTGGGAGTGTGGCTGGTGTTTCTCCTGGGGAGAATAGAGATCCACAGCGTGGCCCAAGGCAACACCATTCCTCTGCTGGGAGCCAGCACCAGTGCCATTTTGCTGGAGACCAGCAGGGATCTTAGAGAAGAAGCTGTCCAAGCTGTCTCCCTTCTCATGCGGTGCATAGTTGGAGGGTGCCCAAGGTTGCAGGAGCCTTCCTGGTGCTTTGAGGCTCAGGGACACTTTGTTGCGGCGGTCAAGCGGAGCTCTCAAATCAGGTGGCCATTCAGCAGTTCAGCATTCACCCCCCCTCCTTTGAAAGTTCTTTAAAAGGATAAAACATGGTAAATGTGCATGTATTGCAGAGATCTAGTACATATTTTCTCCTGAAATAAACTTTAATAAAATTTCACACAAGCCCCCCTTTCCTACTTCCTAAAATTTCACGAGCAAGGCAGTATACAGAAGACCCACAAAGTCTATAACAAAGAACACATGGTAAGAGTACAGTGTTTGCAAGAGCTGACAAGCTAATAAAAGGGGACTGAGTGATTTATAAGAGTATACATTCTGAAATAATATATACAATTTTAAAAGTAAGCAAATAGAAGTCATGAAAGTGTTTCTTCTTCATGTATCAATAAATAGTTAGGAAAGTCATCCACGGAAAGAAAAAAAAAAGAAAACATCAAAAAATATATTCCCTATATATCAGTTATTATAGATCCCATGAAAATATCAAACATAATTTCGTACTCCCCATAGCTCTCATAATTTATTCTGCTTACCTATAAAAGCCACAATACTCTATTTACAGGGCACATGTTTATGCATGAGCTGGATGTTGTTATTACTATTATTATTCTAATTATTATATAAATAAATCAAGCAACATTTTTTTTATATGGGATCATGAAGATATTTTAGAGATTGTTATTGGGCAAAAAGGTTGCAATATTTGTCGGGCGCCCACATTATTTAACTATACTATGAAAGATATTTTGCAGATTTTTGCTACTCAAGACCATTGTGTGATTACTTACTTTTGTTTATTATCACTGATTGCTAGGGAAAAATACTGTTTACTTAGCAAAGCACTGATTGTCTTTGCATTGTCTTAATACTGTAAATATTTTATAAAAGTAAACATTACATACTTTTCACAAAGTGTCTATCCTACACTAAAGATGAAATTAATGGTGCATAGCACTACCTTTAAAATGTCTTTCTAAAATAAATCAAGCCACTGTGTCATGCAGGAATCAGATGTAACAATTGTATCTATCTTATCAGCCAGTCATTAATTAATTTTTTGCTGTACCTCAATCATTTTCTGCTTGACTGAACAGTAAATAATGTATTGTGCTCAGTTTCTGGTTGGTTAAAGCCCATGCCTACATTGGTCTTGCTGATAAAAATTTGTAGTTACGCGTTTCTTATTCATTTGTTTGTTACGTATTAGCTATTAGTTCCTACCTTCCTTCTTTCTCACCTACTTCAATGACCTCCATTAAGTTTCAACTCAACAGTTTTTATTGTCTGAATAAACTTGCTTTAATTATATGTTATAAAATCAATCATATGATTTATGATTACCGTAGGTTATGGATGAGAAAAATGTTACCATAATTACTGTTGTCCACCTCTTAGGGTTTCAGACTCCAAAAGCCATAACATTTTTGTTATTCTTTTTTTTCCTTCTGATTTATTGTGTGACCATATGTGGAAACCTCCTGATTATTTCACTGGTGTCCTACAGCAAATCCCTCCATTCTCCTATGTACTTCTTCCTCTCACAGCTATCTGTAACAGATATTTTATTAGCGACTAATATTCTTCCTAACATACTCTATATTACTTTGGAAAAAAATACCGCCATCATTTCCATTTCTAACTGTATCATCCAGTTTTATTTCTTTGCTGTCTCAGAAACCTCAGAGAGTCTCCTCCTGACAGTGATGTCTTATGACAGATATATGGCCATCTGTAAACCTTTGCACTATACTTTACTAATGGGTCATCAGTTTTGCTGGGTAATGATTATCACAACATGGAGTTTAAGTTTTCTTGCTGGGTTGATTTATATTTTGGTGATATCAAAATTAGAGTTTTGTGGTCCCAATATTATTGATCACTTTTTCTGTGATCTTGACCCAATTGTAAAACTCTCCTGCTCTGATATAACCATTGTTCAAATAGAATCAACATTAACAAGTGTAGTTTTTGGTTTTATCCCAGTTATTATCATCATTGTATCATATGTTTATATTATAGTCACTATTTTTAAAATTCCCTCCATTAAAAGTAGACAGAAAGTTTTCTCAACCTGCAGCTCCCACCTGACTGTTGTTTGCATGTTTTATGGAACCTTACTGTTTGTGTATTTGGTACCCAGGAGAGGACAGTTGTTGAAAATTACCAAATTCCTGTCATTATTATACACAGTGGTCACCCCATTGATGAATCCAATTATATACAGCCTGAAGAATAAGGATTTAAAAGAAGTTGTAGGTAGAATTGCCAATAACCTTTTGAAATTGCAAGATTTTTAAAATTTGCCAATTACTTAAAGTGATTGTAAAGTCAGAAGTTTTTTTTTTTTTTATCTTAATGCATTCTATGCATTAAGATAAAAAGCCTTCTGTGTACATCAGCCCCCTTAGCCCTCCTAACACTTACCTGAGGTCCATCTCTGTCCAGCGATGTCCACGAGTCCCTCGGCTGTCCGAGACTCTCCCTTCTGATTGGCTGAGGCACAACAGCCATTGGCTCTCGCTGCTGTATATAAAAGTCAGTCAGCCAATCAGGAAAGAGAGGGGGATGGGCCAACCGCGTCCCCATGTCTGAATGGATACAGGGAGCTGCTTGCTCTGGGGGCATTTGACAGGAGGGAGGGGCCAGAAGCACAGAAGAGGGACCCGAGAAGAGGAGGATCCGGTCTGCTCTGTGCAAATCCACTGCAACAGTGCAAGTAAGTATAACATGTTTGTTATTTTTATAGGGAAAAAATACAAGACTTTACAATCACTTTAAGCAGGCATTAAAGGTAAAATCTAATAATTAAATGAAAAATACTCTCTAAAAAAAGAAAACATATATTCCAGCTTATCAGTCCTAGATGTGATGGCTGCATTTGTTTTTTAGACTAACAAAATATTATCAGCAAGTATATTAAATATCAGCTGACTTTGCCAGTAATGCAATGTGTTACTCCCTGTGAGCTTTATAGAAATTTCAGGTATCATTTAGAAATCTCCCGCATATCTGAAATGAAATTGTCAATGTTTAAAATGTCTTTAAACAATATCCAATGTTTGTGAGCTTCTCTTCTATCTTTAAGATGTTAAAACTCTCACCAGATGTGATGACCCTTGGTGCATATGGATCAAATAAAGCTCAATTTCAGAACTGTACATGTTCCTACTAGGGATGAGCTTCGAGTTCGAGTCGAACTCATGTTCGACTCGAACTTTGCCTGTTCCCCCGTTCGCCGAACAACGAACAATTTGGGGTGTTCGCGGCAAACTCGAAAAGTCTATGGGAGAAATCTAAAGTGCTAATTATAAAGGCTTATATGCAAGTTATTGTCCTAAAAAGTGTTTGGGAACCCGGGTCCTGCCCCAGGGGACATGTATCAATGCAAAAAAAAGTTTTAAAAACGGACGTTTTTTTAGGAGCAGTGATTTTAATAATGCTTAAAGTGAAACAATAAAAGTGAAATATTCCTTTAAATTTTGTACCTGGGGGGTGTGTATGATATGCATGTAAAGTCGCGCATGTTTCCCGTGCTTAGAACTGTCCCTGCACAAAGTGTCATTTTTGAAGGAAAAAAAGTCATTTAAAACTCACTCGCGGCTATAATGAATTGTTGGCTTTTATCAATACATAGAAAAGTCATTGATAAAAAAAAAAAAAAAAAGCTTGGGGGTTCCCCCAAATTCAATTACCAGGCCCTTCAGGTCTGGAATGGATATTAAGGGGAACCCCGCCGCAAATTTAAAAAAAAACGGCGTGGGGTTCCCCCTAAATATCCATACCAGGCCCTTGAGATCTGGCATGGATTTTAAGGGGAACTCCACCCAAAATTTAAAAAAAAATGGCGTGGAGTCCCCCCAAAAATCCATACCAGACCCTTATCTGAGCACACAACCTGGCCGGCCGCAGGGGAAGAGGGGGGGACGAGAGAGCGGCCCCCCCTCCCTCCTGAACCGTACCAGGCCACATGCCCTCAACATGGGGAGGATGTCCCCATGTTGATGGGGACAAGGGCCTCATCCCCACAACCCTTGCCCGGTGGTTGTGGGGGTCTGCGGGCGGGGGGCTTATCGGAATCTGGAAGACCCCTTTAACAAATTTAAATTACACAGTGAAGGAAGTTCCCCGCTCAGGCCAATGACGTAGGCGGGGTCGGACATACCAAGGGGGTGGACCTGATGGGGAACTTCGTTCGCTGTGTAATACATGAATAGACCCGCCCCTTCTCGCGTTCCGCATCTGGTCCGCTGAGCGGACCTGATGGGGAACTTTAGAAGGGGCGGGTCTATACATTTAAAACACAGCGGAGGAAGTTCTCCTTCAGGTCCGCACAGGCACAACCAATGACGGACAGCGCTGGACATCGGGATCGCCGTGGGACACTGGATTTCACCGCTGGAATGTTTTTTTTTTTTTTTTTTTTTTTTAATAAAGGACTTTTCCAAGGTGTTTGTGTGTTTTTATTTAAATTTTTTGACACTTTCTTTGTGAAATTGTAGGGGTACAATGTACCCCTTACCAATTCACATAGGGGGGGGATCTGGGGGTCCCCTTTGTTAAAGGGGTCTTCCAGATTCCGATAAGCCCCCCGCCCGCAGACCCCCACAACCACCGGGCAAGGGTTGTGGGGATGAGGCCCTTGTCCCCATCAACATGGGGACATCCTACCCATGTTGAGGGCATGTGGCCTGGTACGGTTCAGGAGGGAGGGGGGCCGCTCTCTCGTCCCCCCCTCTTTCCCTGCAGCTGGCCAGGTTGCGTGCTCGGATAAGGGTCTGTTATGGATTTTTGGGGGGACTCCACGCCATTTTTTTTTTTAAATTTGGGGTGGAGTTCCAATTAAAATCCATGCCAGATCTCAAGGGCCTGGTATGGATATTTAGGGGGAACCCCACGCCATTTTTTTTAAAATTTGCTGCGGGGTTCCCCTTAATATCCATTCCAGACCTGAAGGGCCTGGTAATTGAATTTGGGGGAACCCCCACGCTTTTTTTTTTTATCAATGACTTTTGTATGTATTGATAAAAGCCGACAATTCATTATAGCCGCAAGTGAGTTTTAAATGACTTTTTTTCCTTCAAAAATGACACTTTGTGCAGGGACAGTTCTAAGCACAGGAAACATGCGCCACTTTACATGCATATCATACACACCCCCCAGGTACGAAATTTAAAGGAATATTTCACTTTTATTTTTTCATTTTAAGCATTATTAAAATCACCACTCCCGTAAAAACGTCTATTTTTTAAACCTTTTTTTTGCATTGATACATGTCCCCTGGCGCAGGACCCGGGTCCCCAAACACTTTTTAGGACAATAAATTCCATATTAGCCTTTATAATTAGCACTTTAGATTTCGAACGTTCGAGTCCATTGTATTTAATAGGGTTCTAAAGTTCACACGAACATTCTGTCTGTTCGCAGGTTCTGGTGCAAACTGAACAGGGGGGTGTTCGGCTCATCCCTGGTTTCTACGTTTCATTTCATCACCTGCAACTCTTTCTCAAAATTGTTAAGTCACAAAAAAAAAATAATATAGCAGCATATGGTGTAGTATGTTCAAATATCTGAAATTCCATAAGTCAATCAATAATTGTGCTGACATCTTTAAATGTGCATGTGCCATACAACACCCAGTGATGTCCATGCTTTTCATTCTCCCATCAACTCTTATCTAACTGTTTAACTTTCAAAAAATCATGAATTCCCTCTCCACCAATTGCAGAGCTTTTTTACTCTTGAAAGCCTCAAAAAATTTGTAAGCCAAGGGTAAAAACAAAGCTTTGATAGTGTACCACAATTTCATGTATTTTATATATATATATATATATATATATATATATATATATATATAGTAGCAGGGTGCCTGTAAAACGGGTTAAAATTACAGGAAAGGTGATTGATGGGATATATGTTCCTCCACCGATTCTTAGATTTTCAATCTAAGATAATTCCAGCAAAGACTTCAGGGTAAAGAAGAATAGTTCTTTACCCTGTATTGGTAAAGTCCGTTCTGGGGCTGGTTTTATTGGGAGTCTCATAGAGATCCGGGTGGGACAGACTCCCAAGTCCGTGGACCACAGTTTAATGTTTTTCTTTCAGGTCTTAATTTAAGGCAGCTGGTCCTAGCTCTCAGGGAGAGAGTGTGGATCTCCATATGAGGAGGCATATTGGAGCATGGCTGCTTATCCCTGATTTTGGATACACATATGTGCGATTGTAAGGACACTTACTACCAAACCAAAGGACTGGTCAGACTACGGACACAGTAAGGCTCGGTAGAGCAGACATTTATTTTGTTTGATTGATGGCAAGATGCCCTTTTTTTCTGTTTGAAAATATCCAGTGCATTAAACATGGTGTTTTCCTAAAGAGACTGTGAGTTTGTCCCTGCATTGAGTCTGATCCCCCTACAAATTGGTGGAGAATGCGGGCATCGATCCCGCTACCTCTCGCAGCGGCATTTTTTTTTTTGAAAAAAAAAACAAGAGCCAGCGCTAAACCAATCAATAAACGTTTATTTCAATTTTTTATACCAAAAATATTTAGATGAATACGTATCGGCCTAAACTGAGGGAAAAAAAGTTTTTTTATATATATTTGGGGGATATTTATTATAGCAAAAAGTAAAAAATATTGAATTTTTTTCAAAATTGTCGCCCTATTTTTGTTTATAGCACAAAAAATAAAAACCGCAGAGGTGATCAAATACCAGCAAAAGAAAGCTCTATTTGTGGGTAAAAAGGAAGTCAATTTTGTTTGGGAGCCATGTCGCACAACCGCGCAATTGTCAGTTAAAGCGACGCAGTGCTGAATCGCTAAAAGTGACCTGGTCGTTGGCCAGCCAAATGGTCCGGGGCTTAAATGGTTAATATAATATATCCCCAAAAAATGTAAACAATCTAATTTCTTCATCAGTTTAGGCCAATATGTATTGTTCTGCATATTTTTGGTAAATAAAAATCACAATAAGCGTCTATTGATCGGTTTGCGCAAAAGGTATAGTTTCTACAAAATAGGGGATAAATGTATCGCATTTTTTTTTTTTTTACCAGTTATGGCAGCGATCATCGATTTTTTGCGGAACTGCGACATTACAGCAGACAGATCGGACACCTAACTGACATTTTTGACACTTTTTGGGAACCAGCGACATTATTACAGTAATCTGTGCTAAAAACAAGTTAGAACACACAAACACACAGATCCGTCTTCATTCGCTGATTGGCTCCCCCGCTGGCCAGTGGGCATGCGTGCACCCACAAATCGCCATGTACGAGCCGACGTACAATGACGGTGATTTGCGGGAACCTTAAAGCGGGATTCCACCTGCAATTTATTTATTTTTTAATAGTCAGCAGCTACAAACACTAGCTGCTGACTTTTAATAAGGACACTTACCTGTCCTTCTCGCCCGCGATGTCGGCTCCCAGAAGGCCGATCCCTCGATCCTGACAGCTCCCTGCGCCGCCATCCTCACTAAGGGAAACAGGCAGTGGAGCCTTGCAGCTTCACTGTTTGTTTCCTACTGGGCATGCGCGAGTCTCGCAGTGTTTTCTGAATGGGCGGATGCTCTCTGGGATACACACAGTTCCTAGAAGGCAGCGCGAACCATTCCCCAGAAGACAAGGATGAAGACCAGCCACGGTGGATGAAGAGGCAGATTAGGAATATCCGCATAGCTACCGCTATGTCTGGTAAGTACATTTTTTTTTTCTATTTGTAGTTTTTTGGTGATTTTTTTTTTCAGGGTGGAACTCCAATTTAAGCGGTTAAGATTACATACACATTTTTTCATTTTGGCAAATGTGTTTTAGTGCTGCACTTATTTTCTATTTACTGTATTTATTGGCATATAACACTCACTTTTTTTACCCTGAAAATAGAGGGTAGACTGTGCCTGCGTGTTATACGCAGGGGGCTGTGAAAAGTTTTTTTCCTGAAACTTCCCTCTTAAGCCCTGTACACACGATCAGATATCCTATGGATTTTCGTCTGATGGATTTGTCCATCAGAAATCCGATGAAACTGTTTTCCATCAGTCTTGCCCACACACCATCAGTCAAAAAACCGACCGTTCCAAACGTGGTGACGTAAAACACTCCGATGAGCTGAGAAAAATGATATTCAATGCTACTGAGCATGTGTCGACTTGATTCTGAGCATGCTTGGGTTTTTTATCTGATGGATTTCCCCACAGACGATCGGAAATTGCCATCGGTTTTTTATCCATCAGATAATTTTAAAACATGTTCTATTTTTTAAAACCGATGGAAAAAAGACTGATGGGTCCCATACACGATCGGTTTGTCTGATGAAAACAATCCATTGGACGGTTTTCATCAGTCAAACTGATCGTGTGTACAGGGCTTAAAAGTTAGGGTGCGTGTTATACGCCTGTGTGTGTTATACACTGATAAATACGGTAGTTCTAGTTGATTAAAGACCATTCTCCACTACAGTGGATGACTAAAAAGAGAAGTATACAAGAGTAACAAGTTGGTTTATAGCATTGCAAGACTTTAAAATTTACACAAGCCAGGGACCCAGCAAAGGAATGATGATGGACTGTCATGCATCCAATGTATGTTGGCAAAGTGTGTAATTGGGTTGCTTTAAGGGAATATCACACCAGGTCCTTTTTTAGGTAATCAAAGTAAAATACAACAAGCAAGACAATCTTTAGGTTCTGTATTTGCATGTTGGGAAATGTGCATTTGCAGAGATCTAGTATATATTTTTTTCTCCTAAAATACACTTTAACGACTTAAGACCCGGACCGTTATGCAGCATAAGGACCAGGCCCCTTTTTGCGATTTGGCACTGCGTCGATTTAACTGACAATTGCGCGGTCGTGCGACGTGGCTCCCAAACAAAATTGGTGTTCTTCTTTTCCCACAAATAGAGCTTTATTTTGGTGGTATTTGATCACCTCTGCGGTTTTTATTTTTTGCGCTATAAACAAAAATAGAGCGACAATTTTGAAAAAAATTCAATATTTTTTACTTTTTGCTATAATAAATATCCCCCAAAAATATATAAAACATTTTTTTCCTTAGTTTAGGCCGATACATATTCTTCTACATATTTTTGGTAAAAAAACCCGCAATAAGCGTTTATTGATTGGTTTGCGCAAAAGTTATAGCGTTTACAAAATAGGGGGTAGTTTTATGGCATTTTTATTAATTATTATTTTTTTACTAGTAATGGCGGCGATCAGTGATTTTTTTTGTGGCTACCACACTATGACGGACACATCGGACACTTTTGACACTATTTTGGGACCATTGTCATTTTTACAGCGACCAGTGCTATAAAAATGCACTGGTTACTGTAAAAATTACACTGGCAGTGAAGGGGTTAACCAGGAGGGGGCGCTGTAGGGGTTAAGTGTGCCCCGATTTGTGTTTCTTACTGTGGGGGGCGTGGCTTAGCGTGTGATGTCACTGATCGTCGTTCCCTATTACAGGTAACAGACGATCAGTGACAGGCTCACGAGGAAGCACGGGGAGAGGTTTGTTTACACTTACCTCTCCCCGTTCTTCCTCTCTGTGACCCGATCGCGGGACACCAGCGGCGATCGGGTCCGCTGTTCCCACGGGGACGGTCACGGAGAAGAGGACCGGGTCGCGAGCGCTGCCGGCGGCGTGCTCGCGACCCACGGCTGGGCTCTTAAAGGGGACCTACCTGTACGCCCATGTGCCCAGCCGTACATGCGACGGTCCTCAAGTGGTTAACTACTTAAGGACCGAGCCTCTTTCTGAGATTTGGTGTTTAAAAACAGAAAAGTACTTAGAACCCCCAAACATTATATATATTTATATATATATTTTTTCTAACACCCTAGAGAATAAAATGGCAATACTTTCTGTCACACCGTATTCGTGCACCGGTCTTTCAAGCGCACTTTTTTGGGAAAAAATCACTTTTTTGAGTTAAAAAATAACACAAAAGTAAATTTAGCCCAATTTTTTTTTATATTGTGAAAGATAATGTTACGCCGAGTAAATTAATACCCAACATGTCATGCTTCAAAATTGCGCTTGCTCGTGGAATGGTGACAAACTTTTACCCTTAAAAAACTCCATAGGCGATGTTTAAAAAATTCTACAGGTTGTATGTTTTGAGTTACAGAGGAGGTCTAGAATTATTGCTCTCACTCTAATGATCATGGCGATACCTCACATGTGTGGTTTGAACACCGATTTCATATGCGGGCGCTGCTCACGTATGCGTTCGCTTCTGCACGCGAGCTAGGCGGGACGGGGTGCGTTAATTTTTTTTTTTTTTCTTATTTAATTTACCTTTTATTTTTTATTTTTACACTGTTCTTTTTAAAAAAAAAGTTGTGTCACTTGTATTCCTATTACAAGGAATGTAAACATCCCTTGTAATAGAAAATAATCATGACAGGACCTCCTAAATATGGGATCTGGGGTCAAAAAGACCTCAGATATCACATTAACACTAAAATGCAATTAAAAAAAATTGTCATTTGAAAAAAAATAAATAAAAAAATGTCCCTTTAAAAGCTATGGGTGGCAGTGACGTGTTGACGTCGCTTCCGCCCTGCAATGATATGGAGACGGGTGGGGGCCATCTTCCCCTCACTCATCTCCATACCACAGAGGGAGAAGAACCCAATTGCCTCCACCACAACCAATGGCTCCAGTAAGCAGCGGAGGGCTCCGTAACAACAATATTCCTCTTCAAAGTAGCAACGTAATACGACAGCGGGCGGTCCGGAAGTGGCTAATGACATTTTACACCAGGCCCCTTTTTCCAACTTGAAATAAATAAAATTGCACAATGAGCAAACTAGAGTAGACACACATTAAGATTATTTACTAAAACTGCATGGTGAAAAATCTGGTGCAGCTCTGCATAGAAAGCAATAAGCTGCCAGGTTTTATTGTCAAAGCTTAATTGAACAAGCTGAAGTTAGAAGTGTATTGGCTACCATACACATCTGTACAATTTTTTGCACTCTCCAGTTTTAGTAGATCAACCTCTGTCATGTACCGGGTGTGACCAGAACTGTATAGCTAGCAACAGAGGAACACCAAACACATATAAGTGAAAATATAAAGATTTATTTAGGTGAGTGAATAATATAAGTATAACCACCTCCAATATGATACAGTGCAACAAACCAACCAACAGACAGAGACCCACAAATAACAGACAGATATGCGCAATAAATGGGAAATGCCAGAATCATGAACAATAGCCAGGCCAGGGTCATACACAGCAGGTAGGCAGATGGACCAAGGGATATTCCAGAAACATAAACGTTAGCCAGGCCAAGGTCATACACAGGGAGATCAGCAGATAGTGTAAGGAACACAGGACAGGGAGAGGATGGATGGGTCAGGACAGGGAGACAGGATCAGAAACTCAGGTAGCAGATTCAGAAACAGGTTCAGGTAGACAGGCAGCAGGTACAGATCAGGGCATGAGGACGATACCAGGGCAGTGTGTGTGTGCACTTGCTGGGTATTTATATTATACCTGCTAACAGGCTCAGGTGACCCCTGATTGCAGGAAGTAACATCTGCACCACACTGCCAGGATCCATTCGCTGGTGGACGCCAGTACTGCGGCCCAAGGATGACATAACGCCAGCAGAGAGAAGTTCCCCTGACAGTTCAAAACTGCCAGGAGACACCTGCTGGTGGACCTCAGTACTGCACGCCAGATGATAAATATTGCCAGTGGATGGAACCTTTCCTTACAGTACCCCCCCTCAAAGGAGCGACCTCCGAGCGCTCCAACTAGCCGTTGCTGGAGAAAGTCTATGGCGTGAAGCCGGGCAGTAGACAAAGTCACAACAAGATGGGCGTGAGGAAGGTCCATGGCTTTAAACTGGGCAGGGTGCAGCTCGAGTTAAGTAGCGGGTACCGACACATCAGGCTGGGCAAAAAGTATGTCAGGCTGGGTAGCCGGCAGGAACATCTCAGGCTTGGCAGCAGGCAGGAACATCTCAGGCTTGGCAGCGGGCAGGAACTCATCAGGCTGGGCAGCGGGCAGGAACTCATCAGGCTGAGCAGCAGACAGTGGCACATCAGGTTGGGTAGAGGGCACGGGCACATCAAGCTGAGCAGCAGACAGTGGCACATAAGGTTGGGTAGCAGACAAGAACATCTCAGGCTGGGCAGCGGACAGGAACACATCAGGCTGGGCAGCAGGCTCTGGGACATCGAGCTGGGCAGCAAGCTCCGGGTCATCGAGCTGGGCAGCAGACAGGGACACATCAGACTGGGCCGTGGGCTCCTCAGGCCGGGAAACAGGCACCACATCCTCAGGCTGGGAAAGGGGCACCACAACCTCAAGCCGCGAAACGGGCACTACATCCTCAAGCCGGGAAACGGGCACCACATCCTCAGGCTGGGAAACGGGCACCACATCCTCAGGCCGGGAAACGGGCACCACATCCTCAGGCCGGGAAACGGGCACCACATCCTCAGGCCAGGAAACGGGCACCACATCCTCAAGCTGGGAAACGGGCACCAGATCTTTAGGCGAGGACACAGGCACCGGAACTTCAGACTGGGACACCGGAACTTCAGACTGGGACACCGGAACTTCAGACTGGGACACCGGAACTTCAGACTGGGACACCGGAACTTCAGACTGGGACACCGGCATCAGGACTTCTGGTTGGAAGGCAGGCACCGGAATATCGGGCTGGAAGACAGGCATCAGGACTTCAGGCTGGAAGACTAGCTCTGGCACTTCAGGCTGGAAGACTGGCTCTGGCACTTCAGGCTGGAAGACTGGCTCTGGCACTTCAGGCTGGAAGACTGGCTCTGGCACTTCAGGCTGGAAGACTGGCTCTGGCACTTCAGGCTGGAAGACTGGCTCTGGCACTTCAGGCTGGAAGACTGGCTCTGGCACTTCAGACTGGAAGACTGGCTCTGGAACTGCAGGCTGGAGGGCTGGCTCTGGAACTGCAGGCTGGAGGGTTGGCTCTGGAACTTCAGCCTGGAAGGCTGGCTCTGGAACTTCAGCCTGGAAGGCTGGCTCTGGAACTTCAGGCTGGAAGGCTGGCTCTGGAACTTCAGGCTGGAAGGCTGGCTCTGGAACTTCAGGCTGGAAGGCTGGCTCTGGAACTTCAGGCTGGAAGGCTGGCTCTGGAACTTCAGGCTGGAATGCTGGCACTGGAACTTCAGGCTGGCAGGCTGGCTCTGGAACTTCAGGCTGGCAGGCTGGCTCTGGAACTTCAGGCTGGCAGGCTGGCACAGGAACTTCAGGCTGGAAGGCTGGCACAGAAACTTCAGTCTGGCAGGCTGGTACAGGATTTTCAGGCTGGCAGGCTGGTACAGGAACTAGGGCATCAGGCTGGAAAGCAGGCACTGGGGTGTTAGACTGAAGCAGTTTGATTGGTGTGGAGGCAGGTTGGATTACTGACAGGATCGTTTTGGTTGGGAAGAACTTTTGTTTTTTCTTTAGCTTAGCCACTGAAGCCCTGTAGGTAAGGGGTGCAGCAGACTGGAAAGGAGGATTGGGATGTGACAGAGAAGAGGTAACAGTAGCTGGAGGAAGTTCTTGTGGGTTTGTAGGCAGCTGAGAAGAGGCAGGTGGGTTGAATGCAGGATAGGTACAGGGAGCAGAGACTGGATATTGGTATCTGGTGGGAAGCAGTGTGTACTGAACTGTGACTGGGGCTGCCATGGGTGATGGAGAAACACACATTTGGGTAGGTTGGTGTCTGATGGCAGAGGTGGTTTGTTGGGGGCTGGCTGGGGCTGATTGCAAAATATCAGACCATGCTAAGAGCAGTGGTTGTACAAACTGCGGGTTACATACTGCCTGTTTGACAAGGGATTGTACAGAATCAACACATTATATTACCACCTGCTGGGAACAAGCTGTGTAATGTTCAAAAAAGTAAGGGGAGTCATCCTCCAGAAGCCATACCAGTGATGTGACCTGATTAATACTGAAAGGGGGAGAAAAATCATCATGGCCCTCTGGGATGCAGGGCAAAGCCAGCTCTGTGCAGATTTGGATTAAAGGCTGAACATCCCCAAACAGCAAACAGCCCTGATCAACCCAGGAGTGAGCTAAACGAATGATTTCTAGCAGCTGATCACTGGTCCACTCTTTCCGTGTCTGGCGGAGATATTCACTACTCTCAGACGCTAGCAGAGCATAATAACGAATCACATCCAAATTCATCCAAATTCATTTCAGCAAAGCAACCTGAACCAAGATGGTTTCTCTGTGTAGCCACTTCTGGTCAGAGCTGGCCCTGTACCGGGTGTGACCAGAACAGTGTGGCTAGCAACAGAGGAACACCAAACACATATAAGTGAAAATATAAAGATTTATTTAGGTGAGTGAATAATATAAGTATAACCACCTCCAATATGATACAGTGCAACAAACCAACCAACAGACAGAGACCCACAAATAACAGACAGATATGCGCAATAAATGGGAAATGCCAGAATCATACACAATAGCCAGGCCAGGGTCATACACAGCAGGTAGGCGGATGGACCAAGGGATATTCCAGAAACAAACGTTAGCCAGGCCAAGGTCATACACAGGGAGATCAGCAGATGGTGTAAGGAACACAGGACAGGGAGAGGACGGATGGATGGGTCAGGACAGGGAGACAGTATCAGGAACTCAGGTAGCAGATTCAGAAACTCAGGTTCAGGTAAACAGGCAGCAGTTACAGATCAGGGCACGAGGACGATACCAGGGCAGTGTGTGTGTGCACTTGCCGGGTATTTATATTATATCTGCTAACAGGCTCAGGTGACCCCTGATTGCAGGAAGTAACATCTGCACCACACTGCCAGGATCGATTCGCTGGTGGACGCCAGTACTGCGGCCCAAGGATGATATAACGCCAGCAGAGAGAAGTTCCCCTGACAGATCAAAACTGCCAGGAGACACCTGCTGGTGGACCTCAGTACTGCACGCCAGATGATAAATATTACCTGTGGATGGAACCTTTCCTTACAACCTCACTAAAGCCTCGTACACACGGTACGATTGTTGGAAGGGGATTGTCTGTTGACAGACTGTTGTCCTAAATTCTTACCGTTTGTACGCTCCTTTTCACAATTGTTGTCCAATTTTCGGCCAACAAATGTTGGATGGCAGGCTAGTAAATTTTCGGCTCAACGTCTGATTTTCATATGGTCAGTACACAAATCCGTCACACAAAAGTCGAAAGTACAAACACGCATGCTCGGAATCAATGCTCACCAAACATGAAATTAGCAGAACGGGCCCAAAGGGTGGCGCTCAAGAACTGAAATTCCTCATAGTACATCACTATGTTCGTGTTTGTGGCACGACAATTGTGTAACGTTTGTATGCAAGACAAGATCCTGGCACACCCCCCTTTTGACAAAAATCAGACGCTCGGTTGGCCAACAATCATATCGTGTGTATGAGGCTTAAGTCGAGAAGAAATAACACATATTTGCAAGAGCTGACAAGCTAATAAAATGGGACTGAGTAATCCAGAAGGTATACATTCTAAAATAATATTCAATGTGTAAAAAGTAAGTAAATAGAAGTCAATAAGTTTTCTTCTTTATGCACCAATAAATAGTTAAGAAAACACCTGCTGAAAGAAAAAAATTTAAAAAATAATTTACCCATATATCTATTATTATAGATCCCATGACAATATCGATAAGCATTTCATACTCCCCATAGCTCTCATAAATAATTCTGCTTAACTGTAAAAACCACAATACTCTGTGAACACAAAACATTTACAGGCCAAGCTGAATGTCATTGTTATTATTATTATTATTATTATTATTATTATTATTATTGTCTAAATAAATCAAATAACACTTTTATATGTGAAGAAGATATTTTTGAGATTGTTGTAGATTGTTAAAAATGTTGCAATTGAATGATTTACATGTTAAGCAATCACAAGATATTTTTCAGATTTCTGCCACCTAGCAAATCTAATTCTATTTCCTAGCAAACCTCCATCTACTTTCATAAATTATTCTGCTTAACTATAAAAACCACAATACTCTGTGAACACAAATAATTTACAGGCCAAGCTGAATGTCATTGTTGAATGAATGGGAATGAATGACTCACTCACATGCAAACTGAATTGCCTCTAGGCGCTTTTTGCAGCCAGTGTCTGCTTGGCTGGTGCGGTCATTTTACCCCGTAGGATCTCAACACGCTTGGGACACACAGTTGTACAAACATATATACTGGGCCAATTTGGACAAGATCCAATTAACCTACCAGCATGTCTTTTGGAGTGTGGGAGGAAACCGGAGTACCCGGAGGAAACCCACGCAGACACAGGGAGAACATGCAAACTCCAGGCAGATAGTGTCGTGGTCGAGATTTGAACCAGTGACCCTTTTGCTGCTAGGTGAAAGTGCTAACCACTACACCACTGTGCTGCCCATTGTTATAATTATTATTATTATTATTATTATTATTATTGTCTAAATAATTTAAATAACACTTTTATGGGTGAATAAGATATTTTTGAGATTGTTGTAGATTTTTAAAAATGTTGCAATTTTTATTAGTACTATTATTATTATTATTATTATTGTCTAAATAATTTAAATAACACTTTTATGGGTGAATAAGATATTTTTGAGATTGTTGTAGATTTTTAAAAATGTTGCAATTGACATGTTAAGCAATCAAATTTTTTCATCTATATTTTAAAAGATATGTTTCAGATTTCTGCCACCTAGCAAACTTAAATCTATTTCCTAGCAAACCTCAAACTACTTTCATTTTTTTTCCTTTTATCAATATTCCTTAAATGCAAAAATGTTATCACTGGTTTTCTCCAGTAGACATGGATCTAAGGAAATCGGTACTTTGTAAAGCACTGCTTCTCTTTGTACTGTCTGAATAATTATTTCAAAGAAGTAAGCATTACTTACCATAATTATCACAACACAGAATTCACCCTACACTGAAGAGGGAAAACAGTGGGGCACAATACTACTAGTACAATGTCTTTAAAATGAATCAGGTCCCAGCATTCTCCAACAATCAACATTTTTATTAATCTTATCCCTTATTAATTTTCTTTTATTATTGTGCTCCATTAATTTACCACTTGACTGCATTTTAAATTCTGTATTGTGCTCAGTTTATTGTAATTGTAGACTGTTTTTATTGCTAATGTTGCTGAAAATGTTTGGATATAATTTTATTCATTAGTTCCCTTCTTTTCTTTGCTCCTCTTTTTTCACCTAATTACATTTTTTCCTTCTACACTCCCAATTAAATTTCAGCTCAAGGCTTTTTAATGCCTGGATCAACAAACAACAAACGTTCTATGTTTGGAAAATGAATGAGAAAAATAAGACCATAATTAAAGTGATCCACCTCTTAAGCCCTGTACACACGATATCCTATGGATTCTAATCCGATGGTTTTTTCCATCGGAAATCCGATGAAACTGTCTTCCAACAGTCTTGCTCATACACCATCAGTCAAAAAACAGACCGTTTCAAACACGGTGACGTAAAACACTCTGATGAGCCAAGAAAAATTAAGTTCAATGCTTCTGAGCATGCGTCGACTTGATTCTGAGCATGCGTGGGTTTTTTATCCGATGGATTTCCACACAGACGATCGGATTTTGCTATCGTTTTTTTTCCCATCGGATAAATTTAAAACATGTTCTATTTTTTCACACCGATATCTTATGTGACAATATGTGGCAACCTCCTGATCATCACATTGGTGTCCTACAGCAAAACCCTCTATTCTCCCATGTACTTTTTCCTCTCTCAACTTTCTTTAACAGATATTCTCTTAGCAACTGATGTTCTTCCTAATATGCTTCATTCTATGTTGGAGGAAAACAATGCCATCATTTCAATTTCTAATTGCATCTCCCAGTTTTATTTCTTTGCTGTCTCGAAAACCTCAGAGTGTCTTCTGCTGACGGTGATGTCCTACGACAGATATGTGGCCATCTGTAAACCATTGCATTATACTTTGCTAATGAGTCATCAGTTTTGCTGGATAACAGTTATAATAAGTTGGATATTAGGTTTTCTTGTTGGATTGATTTATAGAGATATCAAACTTACAGTTATGTAGTCCAAATATTATCGATCATTTTTTCTGTGATCTTGACCCAATTCTAAAACTCTCCTGCTTTAATACAACTATTGTTCAACTACAATCAACATTAACAAGTGTAGTTTTTGCTTGCACTCCAGTTATTATCATCATTGTAATACAATTAATCCACTCCTCGCCCCCTTACATGCCACATTTGGCATGTAATTTTTTTGGGGGTAGTGGGGGCTTCAGTAGGAGTGGGACTTCCTGTCCCACTTCCTCCTTCCACCTTGGGGTCACCTAGGCGATACGTCATATCGCCTTTTGGCGGCCCCTCCCTGTAGGCGATCACCTGGGACGTGACAGGTCCCAGGCGATCGCCTGTCCACTAAGAGAGCGCTGCGCCGTTTACGCATGCACAGTGAGTGCCCGGCCGTGAAGCCGAAAGCTGTCACGGCCGGGTGCCCACACTATGAATGGAGGCACTGGCGGAGAAGGGGGGAGAGGAGCGGAGCTCCGGGCTTCGCGTCTCTGGACAGTGGAACTTTTAATAAACATAAAAAAAGGTTGGAACTACCCTTTAAATGTGGGTGTATGACTTGCTACCGAGCTGAATGGAAGCTTATTAAAATAACTCTATGGGGACCTTCCCTAGACGGTGACAACACAGCATCCAAAATGTTCCTTTCCAATTCATTACAGTGAAGAAATCTGTCTACATACTCAAGAACATGTCCAAAAGATGCCTGGCCAAATCCAAGTCCAAGAAGCTCATGAACTTACCTCACCTCTATGTATTCAGCAAGATGGTGCCAACTCCTAAGCTGCACAAGCAACCTCTCTGACAAGTAGCCAATCTGAAAGATCATGGGGGTCACACTATATGCTCGACACAGTTGACCACTCACTTTTCCTTTACAAACTCCACTCCCTTGGCCTCCATGATTCTGCTCTTTCCTGGTTCTCCTCCTATCTCTCTTATCACACTTTCAGTGTCACATGCAACACTATAAAAGAAAAAGAAAGCCCTAGGGCTAACGCTGCGCTAAAAAAATATTAGTGATCAAGTAAAAATGATAATAATTAAAAGTGAAAAAGCAGCTAGCACTTAAGTTCAGTACAAAAAACTTAAATGAAGTAAAATAACAAAGGGAGTGCAGCACTAAAACTAATTGACAATTTGGTGAACAAATCAAGTGATTATTACAATCTTTAAAACTTATGCAAAAAGAAAAAAGAAAAAAAATTCCACAAAAAAAAAAAAAAGTGTTGGAAAAAAGAAAACTAAAGCAGAGTTCCATTCAGATTCTGGTTAGAAAAAGTCTGTGAAGAGTTAACTTCCAAAGTAGACCAAGGTGAATTGCAGGAAAAGCAGTAAGTGACACCAATCTTCCCATAAATCAAATGTGTGTTCGGATCAAACACCCAAGTGTATGGTAGCCTGCTTACCAGAAAGCCGTGACTGCAGATAACAGTCTCACCAAGCCCAGGGAAATGAGGTCTGCCCAAAACCAATTGGTATCCGGAACAGCAGATAATCGAACACACGTTTGATTTATGGGAAGATTGGTGTCAGTTACTTCTTTTCCTGCAATTCACCTTGGTCTACTTTGGAAGTTAACTCTTCACTGACTTTTTCTAACCAGAATCTGAATGGGACTCTGCTTTAGTTTTCTTTTTTCCAAAACTTTTTTCTTTTTTGTGGAAAATGTTTTCTTTTTTTGCATAGGTTTTAAAGATTGTAATAATCACTTGATTTGTTCACCAATTTGTCAATTTGTTTTAGTGCTGCACTCACTTTGTTATTTTACATGCAACACTATCTCCTCCGCTCCTCTTTCTGTTGGGGTACCCCAAGGCTCCGTCCTTGGGCCCCTTCTATTCTCTCTCTCTAGACGCTTGGTATGTGGGCGGCAGAAAATGATTTTTTTCAATGCAGTAGTTGGGGCAGAGAAATGTGCCTGATATACTCTACAACTGGTGGTGTGCTGCTGGCAGATGTGTTGCAAGGACCTGTGACACCCTTTGCAATACCATCATCCCTGTCAGTGGAGGCTGCTGAGAGGTCAAGAGATAAAGCGGGGGTAGACATGAAAGGTTAGGAGTGAGGAGGAGAAGAATTTTGACCCTTTTGTGTGGCTTTCAGGTGCTCTTGCCAAAAGGCTGAGTGGTGGGAGGTTAAATGCCTTTGCAGGCATGTGGTGTTTTTGCCATGCCAAGCTTGATCTACTTGCAGCAGAGATTGCAAATTGCAACAGTGCGATCAGCTGCACATGTGCTAAAAAAGGCACCAGACAGCTGAGCTGTGGGAAGTGGGCTGGGAGATAACAGCTCCACAATCTGATGGAATAGGGTGGCTGCTCTCTACTGCTCCATGATGGCTGCCTCTGGAGGACATCATGCCTCCTTGGGGTTGTGCCTCCCATTCACTTTCCTCATCTGCTCTATCTGGCACCCAAGTCATGTCATCATCATCATCCCCTTCATCCTCATCATCACTTGAGCCAACTTGGCAATACACTGCAGCTGGGGGAACATTACTGCCAATTTGTTGTTATCAGTGTTCTCCCCTCACTATAGGCTCATGTTACTCTGATCCTCAACCTCAGAACCAACATCAGAATCAAGTAGTGTCTGTCCATCCTCAATAAGCAAGTGGCTGACACTGTGTTCAAATAATTCAGCTGACTCCTCCACGCATGATGACGGGGCTATGACAGGAGTAGCTGTGGACAAGGAGGAGGTGGACTGCGCACTAGTTTGAGCATGGGTGACAGAGGATAAATAGGATGAGGATTGTTTAGTAAGACAGTCCACCACCTCCTCTGCATGCTGTGGCTGGATAGCATGGGCAAAAATCACTAAACAGAGAAAAACATGCCCTGCCTGGGGATGGACCACACCCACCATTGCCTGTGAACACACGACACTGACACTACACTATACTCACACTCTACTCAGACTACACTAACACTACACTGACACTCTACACTCAGAGTCACAATAACAAACTAACTCGCTAGTAGCAAACATAGTCCTGCTCTATCTATCTATCTCCAATCCAACAACACACTGCAAATGGTTCCTGTGGGAAGTAAACTTTTATAGTGTGGGGTAACTATGAGCACTGAGCCATGATTGAGCAAAGTCATCATGACTTTGTCCAATCATGGCTCTGACTGTACTTTGTGCCCTGATTGTGCAAAGCCTTGCACCTGACAAACAGTCAGGTGCATTGCTTCATCCAATTAGGGCCCTAGAATGCACAGTGCAGCATGCAGTGCATTGTGGGGCGCTCGGCGGGCAACCATGCTGCCGAGCACCCTGAAAATTTGGGTGTTGGTCGAATGAGTGAACAGGCGATGTTCGGGTCAAAATTTCGCTTGGCTCAAACTGTTCGTCCAACACTAGAATGAATGAGCACAGAGTTAAAATGTTATAACAAAAACACTTCCATGTATACCCAAAGAAAATGTATCCAAATCAAAAAAGTGTTAAAATAAATAAACAGTTTAGTTGCAATATATATATATATATATATATATATATATATATATATATATATATATATATATATATATACTGTATATATATGAAATGAATATGCTAGTCAGTATATTCATTCAATAAAAAATAAATGCGGCGCCGTGAACACAGTGAATGTCAAAAAATGTATATGAGAAGCAATTTGCTTCTCATATCAATTTTTTGACATTCACTGTGTTCACGAGGCCGCATTTATTTATTTATTTTTTCTTGTTTACAATATGTCTGATTGTTATTGCTGGCAGCCTATTACACGTTGTTTTCACTATTTGGCAGCGCAACTTTTTCCCCATTGTACTCATTCAATAAACAGTAAACTATGTGTATCTTCTTTGTGTTTTTTCACTAAACTATCATACTTTCCAATGAATCACGCATTAGAAGAACAAATCACTCCTCTTTATAATGTGAATTCACCACGTGCCATGCTTCTCCATCTTCCAAACAACCTGCTTGCCTAGATATATGACCCACTTTTGCAGTAAGGTCTAACAAGCCTTCCCCTTTAAGCAGGGCTACTGTTGTTTAACACACCGGGTTCCACATCTTCTCTCTGCTTTTTACTACCAATAAAGTCTCCAATACCAGATGTCACACACTCCTCTTATACCAGGTTATTCCAGTTACTCCTCCAGCGGAACCAGCTCAGAAACATAAAAGATCTCTCATTGCACAGCATGTAGTAGTAAACCCTCTAACTTATTAAGGACAAATAAAACCACTCACAAAGCAAGTGCACTGTACCCCAATGCACACAGTATATTTGCCTTCCTAACAAGCATATTACCCCCTTAAGAAAACATTAGTTACCCTTTTAAGAAAGTCACAGTGGTGTGACGAAATGTGTCAGGGGAGAAGCCCATGACATCATCATGTACAAAAGGAGCCAGAGTGATCTTATATATGAAACTGATCTAATAACACCCCTTGATGTCCTGAAGATGCTCATTGGAGTTTGGGTCCCTGTATGTGGCTAGGCTGCCAAAAAGTTTCTCCCTCATACTTGGGAGAAACATCAGAATGTATTTTGGGGTGTGATTCCAGGTAAAGAAATGGCTTATGTGTGAAATATCTCATTACAGTGACAACTTTGTGTAAAAATATATATATATATATATATATATATATATATATTTAGCATTTTTCAAAACGTGTGGCAAAAAAATACAATCTTCCATGGACTCAACATGTTTCTCAGAAAATACCTTGGGGTGTCTACTTTTCAAAAAGGGGTCATTTGGGGTGTTTTAACTGTCCTGGCATTTTAGGGCCTCTAAAAACATTACGTGTATAGGTCACTCCCCTGACAGTTTCTGCCACGCTCCTAATTTTGGGAATACATGTAATGTTCTAATGATATGAACCTAACAGAATCCTTTGTTAACATTGATCACTGTGGATGAAAAAAATTCTGCCTGCCAGAAAAAGTGTATGCCCAATATTAGAGGGGTACAATGTACCCCGTTACCAATTCACATAAGGGGGCGGGATCTGGGGGTCCCCTTTCCAGATTCCGATAAGCCCCCCACCCACAGACCCCCACAACCACCGGGCAAGGGTTGTGTGGATAAGGGTCTTGTCCCCATCAACATGGGGACTGTGAAGGAACATAGCATGACAACCTCCATTTTGAGTTCATGAATTAAACCAAGGTGAAACTCATACTTAAGGTTTAAAACTTTACATAAGGTTTTTTGAAATGTACTTTTTTCTATGTAAAGTTTTCATGATCATTTAGACATACCATATCTATGGACTTTGCCCTAGCTCATGTTTGTTTAAGATAAGTTAAGTATAGTTCTACGACACCTGTGTAAACACAGAAAGCATATATTTATAATACATATGTTGAAGTTCACATCTATGTAAGATGTTGTCTTATATTACATAAGCGAAACTGAACTTGTAAACGTGTACTAGCTAATAGGAAATTATTAACCTGAATTTGTAAGCTTAGTGAACTCCTCCCATCCCCACTTTTGTCCCCTAGACCAACATAAATACAGAGGTGTTAAGCTGATTAAATTGGACATCTTTTGGGCACATTGCAAAAGCTCTCCTGTGTCATTAATTGATGTCTCCGGGCCTGTGGGGATAACTGAAGTCTTTTTCTTGCATTACCTGAACCTGCCTTGGTCGTTAGAAGCAACTGAACCCCTAACAGGGACATCCTCCCCATGTTGAGGGCATGTGGCCTGGTACGGTTCAGGAGGAGGGGCACTCTCTTGTCCCCCCCCTCTTTTCCTGCCAGCCTGCATGTTCGGATAAGGGTCTGGTATGGATTTTTGGGGGGAACCTCACGCCATTTATTTTTTTGTTTGGCGCGGGGTTCCCCTTAAAATCTATACCAGACCTAAAGGGTCTGGTTGGGAATTTGGGGGGACCCCCACGCAAAATGTTTTCAATTACTTTTATCTGTATTGCCGGGACCTGACAATTCATTATAGCCGCGAGTAGTTTTAAATTACTTTTTTTCCTTTAGAAATGACATTTTGTGCAGGGACTGTTCTAAAGACGGGAAACATGCGCCACTTTACAGGCATACTATACACACCCCCCAGGTACGACATTTAAAGGAATATTTCACTTTTATTGTTTCACTTTAAGCATTATTAAAATCACTACTCCCGAACAAACGTCAGTTTTTAAAACTTTTTTTGCATTGATACATGTCCCCTGGGGCAGGACCCGGGTCCCCAAACACTTTTTATGACAATAACTTGCATATTGACCTTTAAAATTAGCACTTTTGATTTTTCACGTTCGTGTCCCATAGACTTTAACTGTGTTCGTACAATTTTTTTGCCTGTTCGTATGTTCTGCTGCGAACTTCACCGAGGGGGGGGGGTGTTCGGCTCATCCCTAGTTTCTACTATTATTCATTTGTAAAATTATCAAACAGCATTTTTCCCCTGATTGCATACAGGCCACTACACAACTCCCCACAGCACCCCACAGCCATGACCAAGACCCCATTCTGTCAGCGGGAACAGTGATTATGAAAACAAATGTAACATTAAGCTAATTAATCTGTCAAAAATGCTCCAACATTACCCAAAGAACATATAGAATGTCTAGGACAACTTACAGTTTTAAAATCAAGGGGTAGAAAGATAAACGGAGAACAGGGGCAACTGTACGGCTGGATATGTAGGAAAAAATCCTTACATAACTTCTGTGCCAATCTATATAAAATATATATATATATATATATATATATATATATATATATATGTATATATATATATATATATATATATTGTGAGGGGGTTAACTCAGCAGCGGGTGTGTGTGACCCCCTGGATGGGTTCACCACACAAAAACAGGCACAGCAGACAGTGGTAGGAGAAAACAAAAGGGTGTGGTTTTATTTGAACTATATACAGACAAAAAAATACAGCAAAAACAAAAGAAACAGGAAAAGAAATCCTGGTCAACTTGACCGCTCACTACACACGTTGGTGTCCCTAACTAACAACTGGGTACAGCCTTGTGCTGTCCCAGTCCCTAGCTCCCTGCTTTTAGAAGTTCTTAGCACTAACCACACAGGCTTTGGCTCACCGCACAGAGATCACACTCCCCAGACTATCCACACAGATCTGGTTCCAGGTTGGAGCATCTCCCTTAGCATGCTGGGAGTTCTTGTAGAGGCCCTAATGAGCCCACTTACTTCAGCTGGGCTCATTAACTCTTTCCCTGCAAGACTCCCAGCACTCCCCCTAGTGGTATAAATCGGCATAAAGCCTGAATCTAGGACATATATACCTTCCATCCTGGATGCAACCTGGTGATTTTACCTGCCTAAGCAGCTCCCTACAAATACCCACACGGCTAAAAACAAGAGATAGCTCTTTGGCTATGGTTTTAGCCGAGGTATTTCGGAGAGGAATCGCTTCCGGATAACGGGTGGCATAGTCCAATATAACCAAAATGTACTGATGCCCCCTAGCGGACTTCATTTTTGGACCTACCAAATCCATTGCGATCCTCTCAAAGGGAACCTCAATGATGGGAAGAGGTACCAACGGGTTACGGAAGTGTGGCATCGGTGCTGACCTCTGACACACAGGGCAGGAGGAACAATGATTTTCTGTTTCCTTCATAACCCCAGGCCAATAGAATCTCTGCAATACTCTCTTTCGGGTTTTCTCTGTCCCCAGATGACCTCCAAGAATGTGCCCATGGGCCAAATCTAACACCAAATTCCTGTAAGGTTTGGGCACCACAAGCTGCTCAATGGTTTCTTCTGCCCTTTTAGCCACCCGATACAGTAGGTCTTTTTCCACGATGAAGTATGGGTAAGTGTAGGTCTCATCTGGGTTCACTAACTCGCCATCTATTTCCACTACGTTTTCCCGTGCCTTTATTAGAGTGGGGTCTTTTAACTGTTCTGTGGCAAAATTTTCCTTGTGAACCTCGAGATCAGAAAACTCCACAGACGGCATGTCTTTGTCTGAGGATGTTGGCTCCTCCCCAGTTTCTCATGTCTCCCCGGCCAATACCGACAAGGGGAATTCTGGAGAGTCCTCACCACTCTCAGAGGAATTCTGGCTATCACATTCCTGGTATATAGGGGCACCAGTGGGGGGCTCAGGATAATCCCAGGACTTTGGAAAATCCCTTCCCACAATGGCATCATGAGGCAAGTGAAACACTAACCCCACCTGATGAGAGAGGGTACCTTTGGGGGTCTCAAAACACACTGTAGTCACCGGATATTCTCGGGTGTCCCCATGCACACAAATAACAGCTACCTTGTTATTCCCAGAGACCTCTGTAGTAACTAATTCAGCCTTTATCAGTGTCACCAGGCAACCTGAATCCAGCAACACAACAACATTTTTACCATTAATACACATTTTGCATAAATGTTTCTCAGTTCCCCGAATGGCAGTGCATGCGACTGTCGCAAACAGCGACTGACGTCTGTCCCTTAGAAAGTCACATTGCATGGGTTCATCCACAACCGGGCAATTTGCTGCAATATGTCCCTCTTGTCGGCAGCGGTAGCAAACAATCCTTTTTGCTGCCTCTTGAGCCCCTGACTTCCCCAGGTGTTCTCGCCAGACCTTAGGTAGAACTCCCACCCTCTCACTCTCTCCACCCTCACCCCTTGGAATCATCTTACCCGCCACTGGGGATGGTCTGGTCTTAGGGTGGAAAGTCCGTGAGTCTCTGGAAGAGGCAGTCAGGTTCTCTGTAGCCAAGTACTTCTCTACACGATCCACAAGATTATGGGCCGTTTCTGGGTCTCCATGGCTTACCCATTTTTGGATGGCAGTAGGAAGAGCTCTCAAGAAACGATCCATCACAACATGTTTCACAATCTTTGGTGCGGACAAAGTCTCTGGCTGTAGCCACTTCCTGCTCAGGTGAATGAGATCATACATTTGAGACCTTGGGGGTTTTCCAAGCCGGAAAGTCCAGTTATGCACACGCTGAGCCCGGACAGCCAGGGGGACTCCCAGCCGTGCCAATATTTCAGTTTTTAGCATCACATAGTCTTTTGCTTGGTCAGGCTCTAGGTCATAGTACGCTTTCTGCGATTCACCAGTTAACAGAGGAGCCATCAGTCCAGCCCACTTATCCTTAGGCCACTTTTCTCTTTCAGCAGTCCTTTCAAATGTGGTCAAAAACACCTCTGGATCATCCTCTCCAGTCATTTTTGTCAATAAACGACTCACCCCAAAAGACGCAGTATTAGTGGAACTACTTGCCTCACTGGTCTGCGGACGTTGCTGCATTATTGTTTCCAATTGTTGTTGTAGTCTCTGCTCTTGCTTCTGCAACAGGTCTATGAAGCGGGCCTCAGATTGCTGCTGGGCTTGTTTCTGAGCTTCCAGACTCTGTTGCAAAGTTGCATTTGTCTGCTGCTGGACTGCAAGGCTCTGCTGATGAACTTGCTGCTGGGATGCAAAGCTCTGTTGTTAAGCTACAAGGCTCTTTTGCAAACCTGCATTTGTCTGCTGCTGATTGGCATTTGCTAGAGTCAGCTGTTTCAGTATCTCCTCCATGCTGGCCTTTAAAAAAAACAGCCACTGGTTCTTCACCAACTGTGAGGGGGTTAACTCAGCAGCGGGTGTGTGTGACCCCCTGGATGGGTTCACCACACAAAAACAGGCACAGCAGACAGTGGTAGGAGAAAACAAAAGGGTGTGGTTTTATTTGAACTATATACAGACAAAAAATACAGCAAAAACAAAAGAAACAGGAAAATAAATCCAGGTCAACTTGACCGCTCTCTACACACATTGGTGTCCCTAACTAACAACTGGGTACAGCCTTGTGCTGTCCCAGTCCCTAGCTCCCTGCTTTTAGAAGTTCTTAGCACTAACCACACAGGCTTTGGCTCACCGCACAGAGATCACACTCCCCAGACTATCCACACAGATCTGGTTCCAGGTTGGAGCATCTCCCTTAGCATGCTGGGAGTTCTTGTAGAGGCCCTAATGAGCCCACTTACTTCAGCTGGGCTCATTAACTCTTCCCCTGCAAGACTCCCAGCACTCCCCCTAGTGGTATAAATCGGCATAAAGCCTGAATCTAGGACATATATACCTTCCATCCTGGATGCAACCTGGTGATTTTACCTGCCTGCTGTCACAATATATATATATATATATATATATATATATATATATATATATATATATATATATATATAAGGCACTGTGCTTATATTTAGAATAATTAAAGGAGAGAAGGAAAGGAAAGGAAAAAAGACAAGAAAAAGGGACAAGAATAAAGAAAAGGAAAAAGAATAAGAAGGATGAGAAAATAACTTTTATAAGAGAAAGAAACAGAAAAGAAAGAAAAGAGGAAGAAGGAAGAAAACCCAGCCTGCTTACCTGTAAAACAAACTCACATAAGGACCAAAAAGATTGGTAGAGACTTATAGGACCAGTAAGAATTGCTGGTGGGTAACTGTTATTGAACCCGTGGACCAATCAGGGGATCCCCCACTACTTATATGTCTCCACTATCCATATATTAAAGTTCCCAAAAGGCATCTGTTAGAAAGCACACAATAGAAAAATATATATCAGTGCAAGTGGTCCAAGAAGCATTCTCCGATCAAGAAGCACATGCAATAGTCAGGAAATAGTTTCTCTATCCATCAGTACATACCGGCCCAAATAGACAGTCCCCTGCACATCTCCGCTTAAACTGACAATCTCCGATCGTGATGAAGGTGACTGTATGGGACGCCAACATAGGGCGTCTCTTTATACACCTGTTTTGGCAGTAACGTCCAATCGGCTTAGCCAGGAAGCAACGTCATCTGCCCGGCCATGTGCTTCCTGTGCATGCGCCTGACCCCTGAACCGCCGCACCGCATCCAATAGGAGCAGCTGGGCGGCCAGGGCACTCACGGTGCCACAGAGCAGCAGACAAGAGGAGGCAGCCAGCACCTCCCTCCTGATGCCAAAAGCGCCGATGCAAGCCACTAAGTGGCT
The DNA here is from genome assembly GCA_029206835.1 of Rana muscosa. NCBI lineage: Eukaryota > Metazoa > Chordata > Amphibia > Anura > Ranidae > Rana > Rana muscosa. The sequence goes on along the minus strand of CM055118.1, from coordinate 357,675,166 downwards.
ACGTCAGACGGCGCTTTGTGGCCTCTTAATCCCACTCTTAAAATATATCAAAAAATATAAACAAATAACGTTTATATGGATCAATATTTAGATAAATGTATTAGGTATAGTTCATTTAAATCCTCCCAAGAACTTGATGAATTATTATATCTCCAATGGTGAACAAGTGTCCAAACAATCCTGTGCAGGTTTTGATTTTATATGGAAGCTTCCTGATGACGCATTGATTGTGAAATGCATTGAGGCTGCGGGACCTATTTGCTTGTCATCTCTGGTAATGTAACAGGATTTGCAAATGCTATATAGCAAGGAGGAATTTTAAAGGGCACTCGTGCGGACCAGACATATAGACCATCTATACACTGCTGGATCAGCTCAGTGTCGGCTCTAAGGCACTTAAAAATGTGAGTGAATTAACTTTTTTATACTTTAATAAACACTTTTTAACGTACTACACCACGATGGTCCTATATGTGTTTTATGAGTAACCATACAGTGATATCTACCATCAATATAATAACAGGGAAAAGGGGAAGGAAAAGGAAGAAAGCACTCACATTGCCACATCCAAAAATTAAGGGAATATGTTTGGTACTCAAAAGAGAGTAAAAAATAGGTCTTTGCAGGCAACACACAAAACATGGAATACAAATTAATTTTATTTATCACAAAAATGTTAAACAAGGATTAAAAGACCATACAGTGTATATAGGGTATGTGGCAGTGAAGAGTCCCTTGAAAGTCAACGCGTTTCGCCGTGAGGCTTCGTCAGGACCGACAAAGTGGGGGGGGGGTTACATACACACTTGGGACAAATCTCACTATCTTCAAAGACAATCCAGATAGTAAGACGTTGTTCAATAGACTACCAATTCATGTGTGTAGAAATAAGTATATATATATGATCTGCTGGTCAAAAGGCAAAAGAATCTCTCGCAGAGAAATAATCCTCAGAGAAATACTCCATAGATGGAGAAACTTGATACTTGCGGATGTGTTCAGCATGAGGCTGACTCCCGGGGGCGAGTACTACGACGTTCATTAGCCAGATCTTACACAGTGGTAGAATCCCTACTACAATGGCTGGTTTATCTGTACTTCTATTGTGAATGCCTATGGTTGGATTTGCTGGCTTAACAAACCCTCCATACTATAACGTCCTTTACCCCCGTTTTGGCAATCCTGTTTGGATACAACTGATTTGCCAAGCTATTTATAGCTGCAAGTATCAAGTTTCTCCATCTATGGAGTATTTCTCTGCGGATTATTTCTCTGCGAGAGATTCTTTTGCCTTTTGACCAGCAGATGATATATATATACTTATTTCTACACACATGAATTGGTAGTCTATTGAACAACGTCTTACTATCTGGATTGTCTTTGAAGATAGTGAGATTTGTCTAGACATGTGCATTCGTTTTCGTCCGAATGCATTTTCGTCCGAATTTCAGCTATTTTCGTTATCGTTTTAACAAACGAAAACGAAAGCACAGAATCCGAAAACCAAAAGATCCGACATAAACAAATGCTTTATTTTCGTTTTCGTTGCTACAACAGTTCGATATAGATAAGAGATTCGACGTGACGCTGACAATAACAATCTGTGTCCATCGAACCTGTGGTCGAATGTGCCTAACCTTAACTCTATTAGTCCAAGATTATTCTACATAGGAGAGAAAAGATTCGACATTATAGAGAGAAAAGATTTGACATAGGAGAGAAAGATTCGACATAAGAGAGAAAAGATTCGACATAGGAGAGAAAAGATTCGACATAGGAGAGAAAAGATTCGACATAGGAGAGAAAAGATTCGACATTATAGAGAGAAAATATTCGACATAGGAGAGAAAAGATTCGACATAGGAGAGAAAAGATTCGACATAGGAGAGAAAAGATTCGACATAGGAGAGAAAAGATTCGACATAGGAGAGAAAAGATTCAACATTATAGAGAGAAAATATTTGACATAGGAGAGAAAAGATTTGACATAGGAGAGAAAAGATTCGACATAGGAGAGAAAAGATTCGACATAGGAGAGAAAAGATTCGACATTATAGAGAGAAAAGATCACTGCTGGAATTGGGTGGCGGAAGTAAAATAAAAATAAAGTTGATGATGAATGTTATTGGCTGATTGTAACCAAAGAGGAGGAGCAGTAAAATAGCTAGAATGACGAAGATTCGACAAAGCATCGAAAGTTAGAAGATTCGACGGTGCAGCAAAACTGTACGACGCTGCAATCGTACATTTCCGGTCAAATGCATCCGCCCATAGGCTATAGAAGAATTCTAATGTTGGTTGACTAGTAATAGTAATGAATAAATATAATTATTACTAGTCATACAACATTAGAATTCTACTATAGCTTGTGGGCGGAACATTCGACCGGAAATGTATGATTGCAGCGTCGTACAGTTTCACTGCTCTGTCGAATCTTCTTTGAACATTCGACAGACACCATAAGCCTTCAATGACAGATTCGACCTTAATTAATTCAGATTTTCGGACGAATGCAATTTCTAACGAAAAACGAAATAAATAAAAACAAATTTCGGGAGTAACTAAATAAATTTATTTTTCGGACGAAAACGAAATTCCGAAACGAAATATTTCAGTGTGCACATGTCTAGATTTGTCCCAAGTGTGTATGTAACCGCCCCCCCCACTTTGTCCGTCCTGACGAAGCCTCATGGCGAAACACGTCGACGTTCAAGGGACTCTTCACTGCCACATACCCTATATACACTGTATGGTCTTTTAATCCTTGTTTAACATTTTTTGTGATAAATAAAATTATTTTGTATTCCATGTTTTGTGTGTTGCCTGCAAAGTCCTATTTTTTACTCTCTTTTGAGTACCAAACATATTCCCTACCATCAATATACTGAGAGGAACTGCTGAAAAATCTGGTGTACGGAGTGGTTATCCATATGTACCAAAGGCACACACATTCAGCCTATCTGGTGAGTGGCCAATTCATCTGGTGGTGGTATTAAGCACATACGTGGTGAAAGCCTAGCAAGTCACTGGGGATAGAAATCAAAACCTGAACAGGATTGTTTGGACACTTGTTCACCATTGGAGATATAATAATTCATCAAGTTCTTGGGAGGATTTAAATGAACTATACCTAATACATTTATCTAAATCTTGATACATATACACATTATTTGTTTATATTTTTTGATATATTTTGATAGTGGGGTTCACTTTTTTATTGCACAAGGTATTGTTTGTTGCACATGCACTTTATTGTCACATCAGGTATTCCTGCTATTGATGGCACAGATTATTTAATTAATTTGTGGTTACAATTATTGGTATTATTTTACGTCTAGAGCACTAAGTTCACATAATTTGTTTAGATTGACACAGGCATAGTGGTTTAATTTTAGTCAGCGCAATCCATCTCTATATACATATGTCCCACCACAGAGGCAATCTAGGCCAAAGGAAATGCATAAGGAGCTGCACAGCAACATAAGCCAACAAGGCAATAACATAATGAATAAAACAATTTTTCAAGAAATATATTTGTACATATTCCCTAAAGATATATACAGTTTCTAAATATATAAAAAAATATATTTTTAAAAGAAACACACAATACAAATAGTCTATGGATGTACACATATCCATATACCTTAGGAACTGTTCTTCTTCTAGAGGGGAGAGAAAAAAGAGGAGAGGAGAAGAAAGAGAGAAAACAGAGGGCAGAAACAATAATTATACAACAATGACTTATTTTAGGGAGGGGGGAAGGGAGAGGGATTTATATACCACCAATCTTATAAAAAGTGTTTGTAAGACTGCGTCTCATTAATGCCTGGTGCATGAATAGCATTTAAACGTTCAATCCATAGGGTCGCTTTCTGTAAAATTAATTTGTCCCAATTTCCTCCTCGTGGATCTTTGGGAATTACCGCTAAAGCAATAAATGAAACGCATATCGTATGAAACCTGTGGTAGAGATCTAAATGTCTGCCGACAGGAGTCAGCATTTTCCAATTGCTTGAGTAATAGACATGATCTTTGATGCGTTGCATAGAACACACCACACACACAGGACATCAAATACATGACCCCCCTGTGTACTGCAGTCAGCTCTAAAATTGGGGCAAAATCGTTCCCCATTTGGGAGGGTACAATTAGTACCCGGACAGACAGAATTTACATTGCCCACATCTATGGATACTCCTGCTCTTGTTTCTAGGGGCGGAGGTTGCAGAATAATGTCTCGATACTAGCCTATCACGCAATGAATTGGCCCGTCTGAAAGTAAATTCAGGTCTTGAACCTACATGCTTTTTAACGATGGGATCCTGGTATAATACATGCCAGTGATTTGCAAGTGTATTCCTGACTTCTTGATGTTGAGATGAAAAGCGTGTAATTATCCTTAAAATCAGAATGGATTTAGATGAAGAGCTTTTGTTATGATAGAGAAAATCATTCCTGGTCTGTTTGAGGGCCTTGTTGTAGGCCTTGCGAAAAAGTGATTTGCTGTGTCCCCTAGCCAACAATCGTATACGTAACGATTGTGCTTCAGATTTGAAGTCCACTAGGTGGGTACAGTTGCGGCGTAATCTTGAATTCAAAGTATTTTATTTTGACATAACAGAAAAATACATTTCAAAATGACAGCATGTGTAAAACTAAGATATAAAATTACTTAGGCCATATAGATGGAAGAGCAACAAGTACACATAAAAAAGATAAATAATAGGATATCTGAAATAAGAATACCATGGTGAGACAGATGTTAGAGTAGCGTTCTCAGTGCGCCGGGCGATGGGATCCCCCGTCCCCTGATACCCCATATGGGAACTAACTGTACCGGGAAAGAAGTCCCCAGAACCCAGCCTCCACAAACTCTGTCTAGGAGGGTGAGAAAAATAGCCATGGAGTATAATATCCTAAATATATAAAGCGGAGAAAAACATACAAAAAAAAAAAACTCTGTAATGGGTAAATGATACAAGACAACCTGTTGTTCTCGTCTGTAGGCTATCTAAAGATAAAGGGGGTAGAACGGGAGGGCGAGAGAGGAAAGTAAGGGAAAAAAGCCGGAGGAAAGGAAAGAGGTAGGGGGAGAGAAAGAAAGAGAGGAGCATCAGACTGAGCGCACATCAAGGATTAAGCTGGGAGAGTGTTGGAATTCAGTGGGGTTCCCACATGATTAGCCCAGGGTTCCCAGATAGATTAAAATTTGCTGGATGTATCCAGAAGTATGCTGGAGAGTTTCTCCTGCGCCATTATCCAAGAGACCTTCTTGATTACCGCTGGGAAGGAGATTGTCGGATTTTTCCAGGCTCTTGCCACCGTGAGTTTAGCCCCTAGAAGAATTAAGTGAATTAACCTGCGGGAGGCTTTGGATATTTTAGGGATATAGGCATTAAGAAGGGCGACCATTGGGGTTCTGGGAATCTGGCTGTCCACAAGCTTGTCAATCATATTGAATATTTTTTTCCAGAAGGATCGTATTCTGGGGCACTGCCACCAGATGTGGAACATCGTGCCTATAAGCTGGCATCCTCGGAAACACAGAGGATCAGCTGCAGGAAAAATGGAGGCTAATCTAGAGGGAGCATAATACCATCTAGATATAACTTTTAGACTTGCTTCCATTAAAGTAGTGTTCAAGATGCCTTTGAAGGAGTTGAAGCTTGCCATCTGCCAGACCCCCAGGTCCCATTGAAATTGGAAATCAGATTCCCAGGATTGCATGTAGGATGACTTAGCAGTTGAAGAGGCAAGTGATGAATAGATCATCGAGATCCCCCCTTCTGGTCCATGGCCTGACCACACCATAGCTCATAATCAGTGAACCGAGGGGGAAGGGGCTTATCAGTCCAGATCGTGTGCAAGAAATTCGATATTTGTCCAAACCTAAATATTTCAGACGCGGGTAGGTCAAGCTTTTTGGTACAGTGGGTAAGAGTGATAGGACCCGCAGCTGTAAAAAAGTGTCCGATCCGGTACAGTCCCTTATCCAACCACCATTTAAATGCCAAGATATTCTTTCCTGGAGGGAAATCTGGATTGTTAAAGAGGTGAGTCAATGGTTTGTATGCTGACACCAGAGAAGGATTTGTCTGCGAAGAGTCCCAGAGAGTAAAAGTATGAGAAAGGGTGGGGGCCATAATCGGGGGGTGGGTTTTCGGGGGGCACTAGAGCAGGTAGTCTAGGGTAAATCGAGGTACTGCCTGTCTTTCTATCTGAACCCAGTCCGGTTTCTCGTACTTGGAGTAGATTACCGACATTTGAGCTATTCTGGCTGCTAGGTAATATTTGTATAGGTGGGGCAAACCCAGTCCCCCCTTTTTTTCTGTGTAATTAAAGTGTTTGTTGAGGGAGTCTGTAGCCGCCTTTCCCCAAGTGAATTTGAGTATTTTGCTTTGAAGTGATTTGATATGATCTTTTTTAATTGGTATAGGAAGAGAACAGGAACAGGTATAACAGCCTGGGCAGCAGCGTCATCTTCACAGAGTTAATTCTCCCAAGCCATGAGAGGTTGTTCTTGGAACAGGTTATGAGATCTGATTCCAACTTTCTAAACATAGGGGGATAGTTACTTGCATAGAGAGTCTCTGTTTTTGCCGTGAGGTTAATTCCCAGATATCTAATGGAGGAGTCACTCCATTCAAATTTAAAGTTATTTTGTAGGAGAGAAACTGTGTCAGACGGAAGGGATACGTTTAGCGCTTGGGACTTAGAATAGTTAACACGAAGGCCTGAAATCTTGGCAAAGACATCTAATGTGTGGCACAGGTTGGGCAGAGAGGTTATAGGGGATGTGAGGAAGAGGAGAATGTCATCCGCAAAGAGACTGCATTTATGGATTTGAGGGCCACAAGTAACTCCTTGTATATTAGGGTTTTGGCGAATGGAGATGGCTAGTGTCTCAATTGCTATTGCAAAGACAAGTGGAGATAGTGGACAGCCTTGTCTAGTTCCCTTCGCTATGGATATCGGCTTGGAGTAATATCCGTGAAGCCTGATGTAAGCTTGAGGATTTGAGTAGAGAGCATGCATCAGGCCCAAAAATCGTTTGCCAAAACCCCAACGCTCAAGGATCGCGAAAAGGTATGGCCAAGAGACCGAGTCGAAGGCCTTTTGAAGGTCAAGTGAGAGGAGCATGCCTGGTTGTTTAGGCCCCCCGCCCAGTTTGTTTGGAGAATTGATACTAAATCAATGGCCCTCCTAATCTGATCAGGGCCTTGTCGACCCGGGATGAACCCCACCTGATCTTTATGTATATATGCCGCAATGAAGGTAGCTAAACGATTTGGCAACATTTTTGTGAGGATTTTTAAGTCACTATTAATAAGGGAGATGGGTCTGTAGTTGCTAACCTCTTCTGGGTTCTTGTCCGGTTTAGGAATGACTGCAATATATGCAGTGTTAAGGTGGGGATCAAGTGGGTTTCCCTGCATCTTTGAATTAAGGAATTTTGTCAAGGGGGGGATCAGAGTATTGGGAAATGTTTTGTAGTAGGGATTGGAGAGCCCGTCCGGGCAAGGGGCTGATCCCGTTTTAAGGGCTTTGATTACTTCCTGAACCTCTTCTTCAGAGAAGGGGGCTTCCAGAACGTCTCTATGTTCTGTAGAGAGAGATGGGATAGGGAGGCCATCCAGATACTCAGAGATGAGAGAGCTATCCTTGTCCGTGTGTGGACCGTATAGGTTGGTGTAAAAGTCATGGAAAACCTCAAGGATTTTTGAGGGGTTGGCTGTGACACCTTGGTCTGGGACTCTAATCTAATGCGGCGTACACACGATCGTTTTTCATGCCATTTTTTAAACCGACGTTTTTCTAGTCGTTTTTTTCATGTTTCCTCTCAAGCCTGTCTTGCGTACACACGATCATTTAAAAAAACGTTCAAGCAAAGCGCAGTGACGTACAACACGTACGACGGCACTATAAAGGGGAAGTTCCGTTTGGATGGCGCCACCCTTCATGTTAGTAAAGTTTGTTGAGCGACGATTCGCGCTTTTCAGCCTCGTGCTTTTCAGTCCGTTACAGCGTGACGAATGTGCTATCTCCATTACGAACGCTAGTTTTACCAGAACGAGCGGTCCCGTCTCATACTTGATTCTGAGCATGCGCGTTTTTTTCACCTCGTAAAAGCATACACACTATCGTTTTTCACGTCGTTAAAAAAAACGACATGAAAAACGACGTGAAAAAATAGAGCATGTTCGAAATTTTTAATGGCCGTTTTTCACGTAGTTAAAAATGCTCTGGAGCATACACACGATCAGTTTTAATGCCCATTTTTTAAAATGGCATTTTTAACGGCATGAAAAACGATCGTGTGTAGGCATTGTGAAGGACCTAAGACGGGGAGTTAAGCCCCGTACACACGATCGGATAACCTATGGATTTTCGTCCGATGGATTTGTCCATCGGAAATCCGATGAAACTGTTTTTCATCAGTCTTGGCCACACACCATCAGTCAAAAAACCGACCGTTCCAAATGACGGTGACGTAAAACACTCCGATGAGCCGAGAAAAATGAAGTTTAATGCTTCTGAGCATGCGTCGACTTGATTCTGAGCATGCGTGGGTTTTTTAACCGATGGACTTGCCCATAGACGATCGGAAATTCCCATCGGTTTTTTATCCATCGGAAAATTTTAAAACAAGTTCTATTTTTTACAACCGATGAAAAAAAGACCGATGGGTACCATACACGATCGGTTGGTCTGATGAAAACCATCCATCGGACGGTTTTCATCAGTCAAACCGATCGTGTGTACGGGGCTTAAGTTTCAAAGCCAGCATGGATCCCAATCTATCCCCCTGGGTGTAAAATCTGTTTTTGCTCCAGCGGATTTGTTTTTCAGCTTTGCTCGTGAGAGCTAGGTTGAGCTCCAGTCTGGTCCTGTCAAGTTGAGTCAGTAACGAGGGAGAGGGGTGCAGTTTGTGTTGGGATCCTAGTGATGTGTATTCCTCCTCTAATCTCTTAATGTCGGCTGCCCTTTCACGTTTTATTTGAGTGGACAACCTAATGAATTGCCCTCTGATGTACGACTTGTGGGCTGCACACAACGTTTCTGCGGATGTTCCCTCAGCCTCGTTAAGAGCAAAGTATTCCTTTAGGGATTTATCCAGCATGGTGACATGCACTGGATCTGAAAGAAGAGATTAATTCAATCTCCAGTGTCCTCTGCCTGGTCTAGAGTGTTGCAGTGGCAGTGTCATGGTCACCAGAGAGTGGTCTGACAGGACTGTGTCTTTGATTCGTGAGTTGGAGATGAGAGGGATAGTGTGGGTCTGGACAAAAAGGTGATCAATTCTGGCGTAGAAATTGTGAGGACTGGAAAAGTGAGAGAAGTCTCGTGCGGTGGGATTAAGTTCTCTCCAGACGTCAGCCATGCCATGAGCATGAATGAGTTTGGCTATCTTGAGACTCTCTTTGGTCGGGCGGGTCAATTGGGAGGCGGGAGGTCTAGATTTATCCAGACCCTGATCAAAAGCTGCATTGGAGTCCACCCCCGAAAATGACTGTACCCTCCAGGACGGGGCAAAGGGAATCAAAGAGAAGTTTGAAGAAAGCAGCTTGACCCTTGTTAGGGGCGTAGTAAGAGATCAGAGAGTAAAGATGACCCTCGATCGTTCCTTTAACTAGGATGAATCTACCCTCTGGGTCTTTAGTGTCAGAGATCCAATGGAAGTTACAGGACTTTGCAAATATAATGGCCACACCTTTAGTTTTATTCTCAGCACTGGCCATAAAAAACTGGGGAAGTGAGAGTGGAGGAATTTGGGACTGTACCGAGCCGGAAAGTGAGTTTCCTGAAGAATAACTATGTCGAGCTCGGAAGATTTGTAATGGTTAAACAACTTTCTCCTTTTGAGAGGGGAATTCATGCCCTGGACATGTGAGTGGCTATATTTAAAGCATTTTGTGTGTGGTCAGCCATGGGACCACAGATAAGGGATGCAGAAATGTCCACTGTCACTTACCTCTGGGAATCCGATCCGGGATACCGAAGAAAATGGGAGTGCTGGTCTGCGCAAATGTGGTCTCTCGGGTCATGAAGACCAGGCGAACACCCAAACTGAAAGTAAGAAGAAGGTTAGTTGATGCTCCAAAGAAGAAGGATAAGAGAGAAGGGAAGGGGAGAGGGAAAGAGGGGTAGGGAGTTTTCTCCCCCTGAGTGCATGAGAACCCCGGGAGAAGAAAAGGAACAAAGAGGACATCTCTCACGTAGGAGTGAGAGAGAAGTACTAGAAGAACTAGACAAAAAAAAATGTCTCCACCACCAACAGGGCTTGGAGGTCCTATCCCCCGGAGACCGTCCGGAATCTAAGGGATAGGAGGAGGTGCATGTGAGCCACCTCAGACCAGGGCACCCTGGAAAGGAGAAAAAATAACTTATGAACAACCCGTACAACATGGGAACAAAGCTATCAGGTTAATGTCAACAGAGCTGAAAACAAACACTGGTAAGTAATGTAGACATAAGGGGGTCCAGTAGACCCTAAGAACCCTGCTTGTCAAACCCCCCCCCCCATCCCACCAGGTAACACGGGGGAGGAGTGAGCCCCGTGGGCTCCTTAGCTGAGCCAAGACGAGTCCAGAGGCAGAGTCGCTATATAGTGTAGGGTGGCTAGTCTTTCACCTCCGAAGTTGAAAGAGGGACTCTGGAAGTCTCGTAGCAGATAACGGAACGTATGAAAACTATAACTGGCAATGATGCACCGGAAGAGCACCAGGATAACAGATCCTGGGAGAAGGGAGAAAGTCAATCTTGGCAGAAAGAAGATCAGTTAATCTCTTTGGCCTAAATCCAACTAGGACGTAAACTGAGCGACAGGCAGGAATTCATGGAGGGCCATTTTGGGAAGATCTGCGAGCCTTGGGTTTATTCCAAAGGGGATCCAGAGGACTCGCTGGAGGCGGTCGTTTGTTAGCGCTCGTGGAGGGGGAAGAGGTTTCTGTGTCCATCTCCTGGGAAATTATCTTCAGGCCGAGGAGAACCTTTTCGCCAGTAGCAAAGGTGGAGAAGGATTGGTTCTGGCCTTTATATGTGAATTTCACCGCAAACGGAAAAGCCCATCTGTATTTAATGTCTCTCTGAGAGAGGGCATGTAAAAGTGGTTTCAGGGTTCTCCTGCGTTGGATAGTGGAAGGTGCGAGGTCTGCAAAAATTTGTACAAGGTGACCTTGGCACGTCACCTGAAGCAAGGCTCGTGACTGCTGCATGACTGCGTCCTTGACTGCGTAAAAGTGGGGTTTGGCTATGCTGTCCCTGGGGGAGCCATCCTTCCTGGGGGGGCCGAGTGCTCTATGGGCCCTATCGAGCTCCAGACAATGGGGTGGGATGTTCAGGATCAGCGATTTCATGAGGTCTTGTGTTGCCGTTGTGACATCCAGGATAGATTCAGGCAGGCCACGGATCCTGAAGTTATACCTCCTGGACCTATTCTCTAAATCATCAATTCTGGATACAGCAGTGTCTAATTGATCTTGGAGGGTTTGAATGAGATCTGTGTTTTGTCGTGAGGCTGCAGCAGTCTGATCCAGCTTAGTTTCAATTACCTCCATCCTGAAGCCTATGTTCTGGAGGTCTGCTTTAATTTCCCCGGTGATTTTGGCTGCTGTGGAGGCTAATCCCCTATCCATGAGCGCAGACAGTTTGAGGTAGAGATCCTCCACACTAAAAGGGTGGTCCGGGGCTGGGGCCACATGATGGGAAGAGTCAGTGTAAGCCGACATAGTGTGCCCTGCAGGGGAGAAAGCCTGTTCTCCAAATGTGTGGCCGAGCAGGGATTCTGTGGAGGCGGGGGGGTATCATATCCTACTGGCTAAGTCCTTGGGACCTTGGGGGGAGGGCTGGGGAGAGGATTTGCCTGTGTTCCTGCTGACCTTCCATGAGGGAGACACGAGAGGCTGTTTCAGCCGCGGTGGCCATCTTGGTACACCCCGGCTGGGTGGAGGCCGAGAATGCTGGCTCCAGATTGCACCTGGAAGCCGGGTTTGACATGCGGGGGGTTCTCTCCGGGGGTAAGGGGATCCGATCGCCTCACAATAGGAGACTGACGGTGGCTGTAGCGGGTGCTGTGGGGGCCGTTGGTCTGAGGTGGTGCAGAGCTCTGTGTTCAGGCGGCCATCACGAAGCCCTCACACATGCGCATTGCGTCGTAATGTTATATACTGCGCATAAGGAATACTCCGGATTAATGCCGAAGGGTGTGCCCTAAGCGCATGCAGCAAGTTGTTTCCGGCAGTTTCCTTACGATAAAGACTAGTGGCCAAACAACTGTCCTGATCTTTGAAAATTGTTAAATCTAAAAATGTAATTTTGTGGGTATTCAAATTCAATGTAAATTTTAAGTTGAATTAGTTTAAATAAAGGCCACAAGTGAGTCTTGTGTGCCAGTCCAGACAAGAAAAATATTATCTATGTATCGCATCCAGCACATCACCTGGTCGGTATACCCAGATAATAGTTCATCAGAAAAAATATATTGTTCCCACCCCCCCAGGTACAGATTTGAATATGCCTGTGCACAACATGTGCCCATGGCAACTCCCTGTAACTGGAGGTAGTGGAAACCTTTGAATTCAAACCAATTATGAGTGAGAACATATTGTAAGAGAGTCAGAATAAATTCATTGCATTTCCACTGTGTATGTGGCTCTTCATATAGGAAGGTGAGAACCATTCTGATGTCCTGCTCGTGAGGGATGCTTGAGTACAAAGACTCCATATCCAACTCACGAGCAGGGGCGTCAAGAGGGACCACCATTCCTTCAATTTTTTTCAAGAGATCGAGCGTGTCCTTGGTATAGGATTTCAAGGCACATTTATGAATAGCCAATGAATTTTTATGTTATTTGTTTTGTTTGCTTTTTGTAATAAATATATGTTTTAAAATACATATCTGTGTTATGCCTATAAAGTCCATCATCTGCCAACCTACTTTCTAAAATCCAACTTATCGGGACGTGGCAATTTTATCTATTTTTCATATCCACAGTACCACTCTGTGGTGAGACGATCTCCAATTGTTTAAATAATTTAAAAAGATGGGCTTGAGGTCACATACCTCGGGATTTTTTGAAGGTGTCAAATAATGGCATATAGATTGAAAAACCAAAAGTAATCCAATGACAATAGATAAATGTAAAAATCAATATTTATTATATTAATAAAAAGGAAAATACAATTTTCCTAAAAGTTCATCATATATAACATTTAAAACTGAGTACATTTAACAACCGTTGAATTGTTTAAAATAGTTAACTACGGTGTGGTAGCAATGGAAGCAGTCCTTGATGCAGAGGCCAGGTTGGTCAGGACAGGAGGGACAAAAAATGTGTGTCATGCCTTATACCATGTTTACCACAGACACAACATCTTTTTTTGGGTGACCTATGTGTTGGGGTGGGCATCTGAAAAATGCCTCTCATGCAGCCTGCTAACTGCATCTGGATTTCCACAAAAGGGCTGGGGGGCAGAGCCGACTGCCAAGAAGATGGCTGTGGTCTGAGAGAGCTGCGGAGCCAGCCTCACACACAGCGACTCTCACAGCAACAGAGAAGAACCAGCCTCACACACAGCGACTCTCACAGCAACAGAGAAAGCCTCTAAAAATCACCCGCTGTGGTACAAGCTCCCCTAGCACCCACAGCACTGATGGGGAGACAAAAAACGGGATTCTCCCCATAAATTAACACACTTCTTCCCCTCAGATGGAGCGTCTCCCCACCAAGATGGCACCGGCGGGTCTTCGGCATATAACAGCAGCGGGACGCCTCGTGGCAGGCACGGAGGAGAAAACCTTCAAATATCTTCTGAAAAAGGTAATCCCCACTCCTCAAATCACAGCACCCCATGCTCCAGCCCACAAAGTCCAACTTTGCCACAGCTCATAATGAGCTGGTAGACACACATAATGAGAAAGAGGATAAAGTTAAAATGCTTAAAGCCAAAATTGCAGACCTGGAGAACAGATCGAGGAGGAACAATGTGAAATTCAGAGGAGCGGCGGAGACTGTCCTCCCGGCAGATCTTCGCCACTATGTGCAACAAATGATTTCTACCCTGCTCCCTTCTGTACCAAAGACGTAACTTGTAGTGGACAGAGCTCACTGTCTCCCTCGTCTCTCACACCTGCGAGAAAATATTCCCAGGGACGTTATAGCGAAAAGAAAAGAAGACCTCATGCAATTTGCAAGGAGAAAATCTCATTTACTAGACCCCTATGCGGGTGTAACCCTCTTCACTGACTTGTCTCAACACACAATTCAAGCACGCAAACAACTCATGCCTATTACTAAACTCCTGCGCAACCACCATCTATTATATCAATGGCGTTACCCCACTAAACTACTTATCACCAAAGATGGTTCCTCCCATGCAGTGACCTTTGTCGGTTCTGGGGTCTATTACCCCCTGCTGATGGCTCCCTGAAACCCAAGTCCTCCAGTGGACGTCTATCTCCCAGTTGGGAGAATGTAGCGGGCTTCTCTGCCATAAACAATATTTCACTTTTGGGTTGCGAGGACTGTGCTCTGTTGCCATTACCCCAACTGTTGAGTGCAGTGTATGCTGCTCAGTAAGCCTGCTCACATTGTTCTTACTAAATGTTTTCGGTATATGTAATTGACTGTTTCCTTTTCTTTCAACGCACCTGGTTTTCAACCCTCCATTACTGACACTGCACTCTGACAACTCATGAAGCTTCCTACAAGGAAGTTCTGGCTGCCTCTTCTGCACCCCTTGAGCTCTTATGAAGCACTCCTCTCAGGTAATACTTACCAACTTGTTGCAATATGAACATGCCTTTTAAATGTAGCCTACTCCATGACGCTTACTTTCTTGTATGCCACTTAAGATAGAATTGTTAAATGTGCATGGTTTGAACAGTCCCTATAAGTAAATGGCGTTGTGGATAAAAGCTAAACAATTGTGGGCTGATGTCCTGTGTATACAGGAGACACATTTTCATAACCTTAGAGCACCCAAATGTACACATAAGGATTATTCTCACATATTTTATGCAAATTCACAAGAGAATAAAAGAGGGGTCATGATTACAGTTAAAAGCTCAGTCGCTTATAAACTACACTGGGTGGTACAGGACCCTAAAGGCAGATATCGAATCCTGTCTTGTGACCTAAACAGTGCTACCTTTACTATTGTGAACTTATATGCACCATGTGGGCCAACTCAGGTTCCTTCGTAAGCTTCACAAGCATATTAAAAGGACTCAAAAAGGCATCCTTTTAACCTTTGGGGACTTCAATTCCACAGTAAATCCTACTTTAAATAACTCAACGCCTTCCCTCAAGTCGAAAACATCCATTCCTCCATGAATCAGAACTGTACGATGCCTGGAGTTGTATTAACCCTTAGGAGAAGGACTTCACACACTTTTCTTCCGCCCATAAGACCTATTCCCGAATTCACATGTGTCTGCTTAACCTATCATTATTCCATAAACTATATTCTGCAACGATTCATTCCATAACGTGGTTTGATCACACTCCAGTCTCTGTGACATTAAGGGATGAGCGTAACGTTAATCTTGCCACCCTATGGCATAATAACACTTTTCTTTTGTCCCTTAAATTCACATGGGAGAAAATTGGACCACAACTATGGGACTTTTTCCAGCTAAACCCTAGTTCTGATACTAATGTATTTAATGTATGGTGCGCCCATAAGGCATTTAACAGAGGTCTATTAATTCAGTTAGCATCCAGGGAGAGGAGGCGGAGGACGCAAGCTGTAAACTCACTGGTATTGCAAATCAAAACCTTGGAGGATTGCTATACACTATGCCCATCCCAAAAGATTTTAGATGAGTTACTGAAGTGTCGATAAGACCTTCAGCTACTCTTAATATCTGAAGAAAGAAGATCATTACAAAAGGTTTATAGCAATAAAGCCAGCAAACTCCTGGCGTCAATGCTGGAAACAAAAGGGCTGAGTTGATTGATTCCTGAAATTTTACGAAAGATCCAGATCCCCTGTAAACCTGGAAGTTTCCCCAAGACTTACAGGTGTGGTGAACGGGAACAACAGAGCCTCTACTGGTTGGCAAGTGGTTAAAGACCATTCTCCACTACAGTCAATGCCTCAGAACATAGGAAAGAATGCAATGACCACAAGTTGGTTTATACAATTGCAGAACGTTACATAGGATACAGGCCAGGAACCCAATAAGGGAATGCTGATGGACTGCCATGTATCCATTGTATGTTGGCAAGATATGCAATTGGGTTGATTGAAGGGAATGTCACACCAGGCCCCTTTTTAGATATTCAAAATACAAAACAACATGCAAGACACTGTTTAGGTTCTGTACTTGCATGTTCTGTAAAGAGATAAAACAAGGAAAATGTATTGCAGAGATCTATTGCATATTTTCTGCCCTGGAATACACTTCAATTATATTTCACACCAGGTCCCTTTAGCTATTTGAAATATATACCATTACACAATGAGCAAGGCATACGGTAGACCCACAAAGTCTAAAACAAAGTCTAGAACAAAACACATGTGGCAAGAATAACCTATTTGCAAGCATTGACAAGCTACTAAAATGTGACTGAGTGATCCAGAAGGTATAAATTCAGAAATAATAAATAGCATGTAAAAAGTAAGTAAATAGAAGTTAATACATTTTTTTTTCATGCAGCAATAAATTGTTAAGGAGTCATCCACTGAAATAAAAAAACATCTAAAAATGATTTCCCCATATATCAATTATTATAGATCCCATGACAATATCAGTAAGCATTTCCTATTCCCTATAGCTCTCATGATTTATTCTGCTTAGCTTTAAAAGCTACAATATTCCGTGATCACAAAATTCAACATTTACATGGCAAATGATTATGGGTGAGCTGAATGATGTTAATATTATTATTGTCATTAATTTTATTATTATCTAAATAAATCAGCTAACAAATTATTTTTTATAGGTTTATGAAGATATTTTTGAGATTTTTATGGAGTGAAAAAGTTGCAATTGAAGGTTTTGCACTGGTAAAATTCAATTTTCTACCCCAGAGCATTGTGTTATTTTTCTTAGCAAACCTGAACCTACTTTCATTTTTGCTTTTTTATCAACAATTCCTTACGTACAATAATGCAATCGCTGGTTTTATCCAGTAAAAAGGGATCTAAGGAAACCTGTATTTTGTAAAGCACTGCTTCTCTTTGTACTGTCTGAATGAATATTTCAAAGAAGTACGCATTACTTAGTTATCACAACACAGAATACACCCTGCATTGAAGGAAATCAGTGGATCACAACACTACAATTACAATGTTTATTAAAATGAATAAGTTCCCAGCATCATTCCACAATCAGATGTAAACTGTAATAATTTTCTCAGCCATTCATATTCTTTTTTTATTGCGCCCTATTCAGTCATCACTTGACTGTGTATTAAATTCTGTATTGTGCTGAGTTTATTGGTAATTGTGGAAGCTGTCTTTATTTCTAATGCTGCTTGTATTTTTTTAATGCATTTGTAATCTTTTAGCTATTATTTTTTTCTTCCCTTGCTTCCTTCTTTGGTTCCCCTTCTTTCACCTACTTTCATATTTTTCCTCCCCCCCCCCCCGCCCCCAACTCTCAACTCTTTTCATTGCCTGAATAAACTTTCCTTAAAAAGATATGTTCTATGCTTAGATAATGGAGGAGAAAAATAAGACCACGATTGATGTGATCTACCTCTTAGGGTTTCAGACTCCAAATGCTGTAACATTTTTTTTATTCTTTTTAATTCTTCTGATTTATTATGTGACAATATGTGGAAACCTCCTGATAGTCACATTGGTGTCCTACAGCAAAACCCTCCATTCTCCTATGTACTTCTTCCTCTCCCAGCTGTCCGTAACAGATATTTTATTAGCAACTAATGTTCTTCCTACCATGCTTTATTCTATATTGAAGAAAACTACTGCCATAATTTCAATTTCTTATTGTTTCACACAGTTTTTTTTCCTTGCAGTCTCAGAAACATCAGAGTGTCTTCTGCTAACAGCAATGTCGTATGACAGATATGTGGCCATCTGTAAACCATTGCATTATACTTTGTTAATGAGTCATCGGTTTTGCTGGATAACAGTTATAATAAGTTGGAGTTTAAGTTTTCTTTCTGGATTGATTTTTACTTTAGAGATATCAACGTTACAGTTTTGTGGCCCCAATATTATCGATCATTTTTTCTGTGATCTTGACCCCCTTCTAAAACTTTCCTGCTCTGATACAACCATTGTTCAGCTAGAAGCAATATCAACAAGTGTGGTTTTTGGTTTAATCCCAGTTATTATTATCATTGTGTCATATGTTTATATTATAGTCACAATTTTTAAAATCCCCTCTATTAAAGGTAGACAGAAAGTTTTCTCAACATGCAGCTCCCACCTGATTGTTGTTTCCATGTTTTATGGTACATTACTTTTTGTGTATTTGGTACCTAGGAGAGGGCAGTTATTACATTTTACTAAATTCCTATCATTACTGTACACTGCAGTAACCCCATTGATTAATCCAATTATATACAGCCTGAGAAATAAGGAGTTGAAACAAGTTGTAGATAGAATTGTCAACAACTTTTTGCATTTACATCTATAATACATTTTACAGGTATGAATGCCATAATCTAATAATATTACCACCCTCGCCCTTCTGGTTCTCCTAACTTCTGGAGATACAGTATATCCCCAAATCCTGAGCTTCCATCGTTTAACTTTGTACAACACACCGGAGCTCTCCATCCTCTGGCAGCACCCGCAATCTACACAATCTAGTTTATTTTTCTCCTCTTCCTAACATCAGCCTCCCCTTCAAATATTTCATTTTGAATGCTTGTTCTGTTTGTAACAAACTCACCTCTGTTTTTGACCTTTTTATAACTAACTAATTTAACTTACCTGCTGTTACTGAAACCTGCCTTCAAGAATTTGACTCTGTCTCTCTCCCATGGTACCCTCCTCTGGACTCACTCTCCCAGACCTGGTGAATGGAAGGGAGCTGGATTTGGAATCCTTCTACTGTATCCTCACAAAGCACCTTTTAGGTTCCTCACTCACCTCCCTCCCTGTGCTTCTCCTCATTTGAGGCTCACTGTATTCATCTATTTTCAACAGTTTCTTTGGAAATACCTGTGTTTTATCAGCCTTCTGGATGGGTATCAAGCTTCCTTGATTACTTCTCTGCCAGACTAACCTACTTTCTCTCTTTATAAATTCCCACAATCATTCTCTGTGGTGTCAACACCCCTGTTAATCTTAACACTCCAGGTAACTTCTAAACTTCTCAGCCCAACCTCCTCTTTTGACCTAAAACAATGGACACATGCTTCTGCTCACCCTGTTGGCAGCTCCCTTGACCTTGCAATCTCTTGCCTAGGGATGAGCTCGGTGTTCGAGTCGAACATAGGTTCGACTCGAACATCGGCTGTTCACGCGTTCGGCGAACAACGAATGATTTGGGCCGTTCGTGCCAAATTCGAGTGACGCGAACGGCCCACAATACACTGCGCCATCGCAGTGTAATCCCGGCACTGTGACCCTGCATGCTTGGCCAATCACAGCGCCGGCAGCGAGGAGAGCAATGATTGGCCACATTGACCTTGCAATATCTTGCCTATGGTCTCCTTAAAACCTATCTAACAATCCTTTCCCCCCTCTCCTATCACTACCATATTAGCATCACTCTTTCCCCCTCTTACACCTCCTCTCCTTCCAACCGCCTAACATTTACCTATAAAAACCTTCACCACCCTAAACTTTCCCTTCTTTATCCTTCAACAGATTACCTCTATGATAAAATCTCACGCCTATCTTGCCCCAACCTAGCCAGTTCCTTTTATAACAGTTTAATCTCATACTTCCTGGACACACTAGCCCTCCTCACTGCATGCAGAACCATGCTCCAACCACTGCAACTTTTTCAAACACATGACTAGAAGTCTCAAAATGCTCTTGCGCATCTGTAACATAAGGCTTAGTACCAGCAAGACTTTACCCAGTATAAATCTGCCCTCCAAAAAAAAATTTCCTGCCTCCACACTCCAAACAGATCAATTTTTTCACTCTCATTAACACCCTCTCATGCAGTCCTCAATAACTCTTTCCTACTTATAACTTTCTACTTCGTCCTTCACTGCCTCCACCCACTAACCCACTCACTGTCCAGGAGATTTTTAATCACTTGAAAAATTGGATTAATGTGATTGGTTATGAGATCTCCACTGTACAGATATCCCCCCCACCTAAACATTCCATGTCCACTTGCACACTCAATGCTTCTCTCATTTAATCCTGCTAATATAGAGGAGGTTTGTAAACTTTTTTCTAATGCCCACCTAACCACCTGTCCCCCTGGATCTTGCTCCCCTGCAGATGCTATGGTCAACCTCTGGCTCTATCCTATTGTCATGTTACCTTTCTGAGGCTGAGATGTTGAGAGTGGCTCCCCTTGCGGCTGAGCGCAGTATACCCCTGAAGTTGGCACAGGGGGTATAGTGCTCAAAGAAGCATGGGTTTCCAGCAGGGTGTGCAGGACTTGAGCAGATGATCACTTGCAGGCAACTCGAGGAGGTGCTGGAAGCAGTCCTTAAGGAGTGTGGACAGGATACAGGGCATAGGGCATCCAGTGAAGTCAGCAAAGGCCTGGCCGAGGATCCAACACCAGTGATCATACACGGGTAGGTAGACTGGTGTTGGAAGTAGCAAAGTCTCTAAGGCCGGCCAGGGTCACATATAAATAGCAGAGGTATTCAGATAGAAACAAGTTCTTTAAACAGGCTAAGGTCATACACAGACAAGCAGGCAGATTAGGCACAAGAGTAGTCCTTAGGATAAGCCGGGGGTCATACACAGGCAAGCAGGCTGATTAGGCCGAAGAGTAGTCCTTAGGGTAAGCCGGGTCAGAGCCAGGAGAAGATCAGGGTAAGCTAAGGAACAATCCGGGTCACAGCAAGACAACAGGAAACAGGAAACAGGTGCAGATTCAGGAACTCAGGAAGAGCTGAAGACAATCCAGCAATTTGGGTCAGACAGAGGCAGCCTTATATAGGCCAGCAGGGGGAACCATTTGTCACATGATACGCCTATGGCACCCATTTCTTTTACTGGCAAGATTGCCAGTACTTCCACGGCCTATTCCCTGACAGTGCCCCCCCCTCTAAGGGGCAGCCTCCGGATGCCCAATCTTTTTTTTTATATCTTTATTATTTTTCATATAAACACAACAATATAACCTTTTGCATTTCAGATTATTAATTCACCCAAAACCAACCCCCCACCCCCTCCGCACCCCAATTCCCCGACCTCTCCCATCTAAAATATCTCCGTCTTCCATACTCTCTCTTTATTTATGTACTTTTCCCCTCTTCTCCAATCAATAATAAGGTTCTTATTTTAATATTATTTTATTTTGTATTATACACCCATCACTTCTGCATATCCCATTGTATGCTTGTAGACTATCCATTCCTTCAATTCTTCTTCAAATTCCTCCATTGCCTCCCCCTTGCTAAACCTAAGGTATTCCATACTATACATTTAGTCTATTTTATTGCACCAGCCCTTCAGTGTAGGTCGTTCCGGATCTTGCCAATGTAAGGGAGAAGTGTTCTCAAGTATTGTTTGTTTGGCATTCAAATCCCATGTAGTAAACATCCCCACAGGTCGTCAGGTACTTCAATATTAGTTATTTCTCTGGTTATTTGCCTTATCTCACTCCAATATTTTTTAATTTTGGGACATGTCCACCATATGTGGGCCATAGTCCCAATTTCCTGACACCCCCGCCAGCATAGCTGTGATGTTTCCGTAGAACATTTGTTCGCCTTGTCGGGGGTTAGGTACCATCTAACAAGACATTTGTAATTCAATTCCATTATATTACAATTTACCAATGTTGAATAAATAAATTGCTCTTTATAAATTGCTTGATCTCAACATCGTTCACCTGTGACCCCAATTCCTCCTCCCACTTCTTGATGTATGGTGGTATGCCCGGCTTTTTTATATCGTTTAATATTTAATAAATCTTAGAGATTACTTCCTTCCTACCCTTTTCCCCACATAACTTCTCAAAGGGCCGTAAGTCATCTGTGGATCTGATAGGCTGAGGTCATTTTTCCCAAAAAATTTTTAGCTGGGCGTACCGCCACTCGTCAATCAACATCAAATCCCTGTTATTTTTTAATTCCTGATACGTAATCAATTTATTTTGCTCCATTACATCTTTTAAATGTACATTTTCTTTTAAAATCCATTTTCCAAATTTTTTTTCCATTCCCGGTGTGAAGTACTTTGTATCCGTTAATGGAATTAAGGGTGAGTTGAACTCCCAATTTTATTTTTTGTGTATCTTGTCCCATATTTTTAATGCATTCCTAGTGATATTGTGTGTGTCAGTGCCAAGTTCTCGGTATTGTGCCAGGATCCAGATTACTTTCCCCAGTGAAGTTTTACTAATTGTAGATTCCATATTTACCCAGCTCTTTTCTGTATTATATTTGGCCCATTCTATTATTCGTGATAATACTATTGCATTATAATAATTTTTCATATCAGGTGCCTGTAATCCCCCTTGTGCTTTTTCTTTTGTCAGTAGTGTCAGTTTAATACGTGTTTTTTTCCACGCCAAATAAATGTTAGGAACAATGACTGTAACTTTTTAAATTATGCCTGTGGTAATGGAATTGGGAGCATTTGCATTTTATTTTTTATTTCATTTTTTGGGTAGGATTACCATTTTAAAGATATTTATTCTACCACTCCAAGATAGTTGCCCCGGTGCAATTCTATTCAGTTCTGCCTTCATGTCGTTTAATAATGGAATAAAGTTAAATTAATATAATGTCTCGGTATTGGTTGTTATTTTAATTCCAAGGTACTTCAATTCTTTTTTCCCCAACTAAATGGGAAATCTTCTTGGTAAATGTTTCTTTCTGCTTTGGGTATATTAATACACAATATTTCGGATTTAGCCAGGTTTATTTTAAGGTTAGACATCTTTCCAAACTCTTTAAGGGCTTTCAATAGATTAGGTAGAGTTATTTTAGGGTTAGTTATAAAAAATAAAATGTCATCAGCATAGGCCATGATTTTATGATCTTCCTCACCAACTTTTATCCCCCTAATATCCACATTCCGCCTTATCCCCCTTAACAGGGGTTCCAACGCAATCATGAACAATAGCGGTGACAAAGGGCACCCCTGTCGAGTGCCACTCCTCATCTCAAATGGTGCTGAAACTGTCCCATTTACTTTGACTCTCGCCGTGGGTCTATTATACAAATATTTTATCCAATTGGTCATTCTCTACTCTGCATGAAGCCCCAGTCTACCCTGTCAAATATTTTCTCTGCATCAATTGACAGAAGTAAACCTGGGGCCCCGCTTTCTTTAATTTTCTGTATGGCCAAAAGAGTTCTAATTCCGTTGTCCTTCCCCTCCCTTCCTGGAATGAATCCAACTTGATCAAGATGAACAACCTCTTTCATTATTGTTTTCATCCTATTAGCTAGTATCGTTGAAAATAACTTGGTATCGATGTTCAAGAGTGAAATTGGTCTATAACTGGAACATCGTGTGGTATCTTTACCTTCTTTTGGAATTATAGTTATTGTGGCTTCTAGTGCCTCCTTCCGCATCTCCCATTTCCCGCCTAGCCCATTCATATAGGAGCACAATTTCGGAGTTAGAATATCTACAAATTTAAGGGCAGCCAACCGACTGCATCACATACTGCGCATAAGGAATACTCTGGATTAATACTGAAGGGTGTGCACTAGCCGCATGCAGCAAGGTGTTTCCGGCAGTTTCCTTACGATAAAGACTAGTGGCCAAAACAACTGTCCTGATCTTTGAAAATTGTTAAATCTAAAAATTTAATTTTGTGGGTATTCAAATTCAATGTAAATTTTAAGTTGAATGAGTTTAAATTAAGAGCATCAATAAAGGCCACAAGTGAGTCTTGTGTGCCAGTCCAGACAAGAAAAATATTGTCTATGTATCGCATCCAGCACATCACCTGGTCGGTATACACAGATAATAGTTCATCAGAAAAAATATATTGTTCCCACCCCCCAGGTACATGTTTGCATATGCCGGTGCGCAACACGTGCCCATGGCAAACTCCTGGCATTAATGCTGGATACAAAAGGGCTGAGTTGATTGATTTCTGAAATTTTACGAAAGATCCAGATCCCCTGTAAACCTGGAAGTTTCCCCAAGACTTATAGGTGTGGTGAACAAGAACAACAGAGCCTGTCAGGAAGATCCTGCCAATAACAGGCGCTCTGAACTTCCTGGTGCGCGATCGCGGGTGCCATTGCGCATGTGCGTGCGCACCATTGCACATGCGCGTGCGCGCGGGAATGCGCGCGCCTCCACTAGCGCCAGGCGGGCTATTTAAACCAGACTGACACACTGGGATCTTGCTGTCTGATCTACAGCGTTACGTGTGTCCTGACTTCTGAAACCTGTTCCAGTTCACTCCAGTATCTGACCCGGCTTGCTTCTGACCAACCCCGCTGTCTGCCTGCATCTGACTCCTGCCTGCCTGACCATCCTTCTGCCTGCTCCTCTGGTCCTGTTGCTGTCCGCCTGATATCCGACCCGGCTCGTTTGACCTATCCAGTTCCAGTCTGCTGCATCTGCCTGCCGATCCAGCCTGTTCCAGGTTCCTGTCTACAGCCCTTCCAGTCAGCTGTCCAGTTCCAGTCTGCTGCATCTGCATGCCGTTCCAGCTTGTTCCTGGTTCCTGTCCCTGCTCAGTCGCACCTGTGATTCCTCTGTACAGCTCCACCTGGACTTCAGACCAACCTCCTGCTGTTGATCCTGCCAGGCACTCGTGCCACTCCTGACTCCTGTGCTTCCTGTTCACCCTACCAGGGGCCACGAGTCGGAGCCGCAAGAGAGGCCATCCCCTGCAATCCGGGCTCGTCCACTAGGTACGTGACAGTATCAGACAGCCATGTCCGAGCCCGAGCGGGGAGCCTCTCCTATGGAGGAACTCTGTGTGCACCTGGCAGGATTCACCCAGGCCATTAAAGGCCTTCAGGAAGGATACTCACACCTGGAAGAACAAATTTGAGTACTCTGGCACCCAGGAAACTGCTCTCCCGCCTGCTTCTTTAGCCAGCACGGTTTCCCCCACAGTTGTTACCCTGCTACCTGAACCAAAGGTTCCCACGCCTGAAAAGTTTTCTGGGGAACAAAGCAAATTTAGGACATTCCAAAACTCTTGTGAACTTTACTTCTCATTACAACCACACACTTTCTCTCAAGAAGCCACCAAGGTGGGCTTTGTGATTTCCTTACTCCTGGGAGAACCCCAATCTTGGGCCCACCACCTTCTGGAACAGGAAGCCGAGTCCTTAGCCAATTTAACCACCTTCCTCAATGCCATGGCTGAACTTAACGAGGACCCGCAGCCTTCAGCAACTGTGGAAATAGCCCTGCGTACCCTTCAACAAGGGTACAGGGCAGTAGAGGACTATGTCACCGAATTCAGGCGGTGGAGTGTGGACACTGTGACAGGGGTCACTTGGGGCACAGGGGGAATGAGAACCCCACCATGATCTGTGATAGTCATATTCAATGCTGTATATACATGGTATATATTGGGTGTATATTGTGTGTGGGCAGTTGTGTCCTAATTGCTGTGATGAGGTGGGGGGTGATTACATTCTACTGTCTAGTGTGGCTTGTGGTAATTAAGTCTGTAATTATAGGTATTGTACTCTAGCAGACAGACTGGCTGGGGAACACAAAGGGTCATGCATAATCATTTAAACTGAAAAGGGATTAGCTAACGAACTCACCTATTGTCTCTTAAGAGATGTCCAAATAATGTGCATAGTCGGAGACATTAAGGCTAGCCTAAATGTCCTGTGTCCGAATCATCAGCTGTAGGTAATTAGCTCATGTAAATTGGGTCTGGTCAAAGGTGTATTATGAGAGGAAAATCAGAAGCTTCTCTCTGTGTGTATAAAAGTTGTAGTGTTTTTGCAATAAAGGGTCAGTCTAGTAGGAAAGATACAGAGCGTTCGTCTCGTATGTTTGGAAGGATTAATCCTATGGGAAGCGGTCGCCTGACTGTGGAGGATCGGCAGTGGATGTGTGTCCAGAGAGGGAATATCCTAAATGGGGTTAACCCCTTTCATACTTGGGGTGCCGTTACATTGGTTGGCAGCAGTGGGATTTTCCCTCCAGTTACTGGGACACTCCAAACCACCACAGTGAATGACCAGCTATGCAGCCTGCAGGAAAGCCACGCTGAAAGACCTACTTGAGAGCCGTGGAGGGACCAATGGGACAAAGAACAAGGCCACCTTGATCAGGGAGCTAGCCGAGATGGATCAGAGGGATGGTGATGCAGGACCCCGGTCAGTTGAAGACTTGTTTCAGCAACGAGTTCGAGAGCGTTTGGCATTATATGGTGCTAACCCATCAGAGACCGCCATACAGGAAGCCATTAAAGACATCCAGCTGCAGGATTAGCGACAAGAAAAAGAACGAGAGCGACAAGAGAGAGAACTAGAGCGGCAACATGAGCGGAGAATGGCGGAAATACGGCAATCGGAGACAACGCCTAAAGATGCAGTGCATGTCCGTAAGTTGCCCTTTCGGGCGTTCAAACTATTTAGGGAAGGAGAGGAGGAAATTGAAGCGTTCCTGCAGGACTTTGAGAGACTATGCCAGATACATGAAGTACTGCCCCAAGATTGGGTCGCCTTACTGGCAAGTAGTTTAACGGGCAGAGCGGCGGCTGTGTATCGGACCCTGGAGGATGGACACTTTTCTTCCGCCCATAAGACCTATTCCCGAATTCACATGTGTCTGCTTAACCTATCATTATTCCATAAACTATATTCTGCAACGATTCATTCCATAACGTGGTTTGATCACACTCCAGTCTCTGTGACATTAAGGGATGAGCGTAACGTTAATCTTGCCACCCTATGGCATAATAACACTTTTCTTTTGTCCCTTAAATTCACATGGGAGAAAATTGGACCACAACTATGGGACTTTTTCCAGCTAAACCCTAGTTCTGATACTAATGTATTTAATGTATGGTGCGCCCATAAGGCATTTAACAGAGGTCTATTAATTCAGTTAGCATCCAGGGAGAGGAGGCGGAGGACGCAAGCTGTAAACTCACTGCTATTGCAAATCAAAACCTTGGAGGATTGCTATACACTATGCCCATCCCAAAAGATTTTAGATGAGTTACTGAAGTGTCGATAAGACCTTCAGCTACTCTTAATATCTGAAGAAAGAAGATCATTACAAAAGGTTTATAGCAATAAAGCCAGCAAACTCCTGGCGTCAATGCTGGAAACAAAAGGGCTGAGTTGATTGATTCCTGAAATTTTACGAAAGATCCAGATCCCCTGTAAACCTGGAAGTTTCCCCAAGACTTACAGGTGTGGTGAACAGGAACAACAGAGCCTCTACTGGTTGGCAAGTGGTTAAAGACCATTCTCCACTACAGTCAATGCCTCAGAACATAGGAAAGAATGCAATGACCACAAGTTGGTTTATACAATTGCAGAACGTTACATAGGATACAGGCCAGGAACCCAATAAGGGAATGCTGATGGACTGCCATGTATCCATTGTATGTTGGCAAGATATGCAATTGGGTTGATTGAAGGGAATGTCACACCAGGCCCCTTTTTAGATATTCAAAATACAAAACAACATGCAAGACACTGTTTAGGTTCTGTACTTGCATGTTCTGTAAAGAGATAAAACAAGGAAAATGTATTGCAGAGATCTATTGCATATTTTCTGCCCTGGAATACACTTCAATTATATTTCACACCAGGTCCCTTTAGCTATTTGAAATATATACCATTACACAATGAGCAAGGCATACGGTAGACCCACAAAGTCTAAAACAAAGTCTAGAACAAAACACATGTGGCAAGAATAACCTATTTGCAAGCATTGACAAGCTACTAAAATGTGACTGAGTGATCCAGAAGGTATAAATTCAGAAATAATAAATAGCATGTAAAAAGTAAGTAAATAGAAGTTAATACATTTTTTTTTCATGCAGCAATAAATTGTTAAGGAGTCATCCACTGAAATAAAAAAACATCTAAAAATGATTTCCCCATATATCAATTATTATAGATCCCATGACAATATCAGTAAGCATTTCCTATTCCCTATAGCTCTCATGATTTATTCTGCTTAGCTTTAAAAGCTACAATATTCCGTGATCACAAAATTCAACATTTACATGGCAAATGATTATGGGTGAGCTGAATGATGTTAATATTATTATTGTCATTAATTTTATTATTATCTAAATAAATCAGCTAACAAATTATTTTTTATAGGTTTATGAAGATATTTTTGAGATTTTTATGGAGTGAAAAAGTTGCAATTGAAGGTTTTGCACTGGTAAAATTCAATTTTCTACCCCAGAGCATTGTGTTATTTTTCTTAGCAAACCTGAACCTACTTTCATTTTTGCTTTTTTATCAACAATTCCTTACGTACAATAATGCAATCGCTGGTTTTATCCAGTAAAAAGGGATCTAAGGAAACCTGTATTTTGTAAAGCACTGCTTCTCTTTGTACTGTCTGAATGAATATTTCAAAGAAGTACGCATTACTTAGTTATCACAACACAGAATACACCCTGCATTGAAGGAAATCAGTGGATCACAACACTACAATTACAATGTTTATTAAAATGAATAAGTTCCCAGCATCATTCCACAATCAGATGTAAACTGTAATAATTTTCTCAGCCATTCATATTCTTTTTTTATTGCGCCCTATTCAGTCATCACTTGACTGTGTATTAAATTCTGTATTGTGCTGAGTTTATTGGTAATTGTGGAAGCTGTCTTTATTTCTAATGCTGCTTGTATTTTTTTAATGCATTTGTAATCTTTTAGCTATTATTTTTTTCTTCCCTTGCTTCCTTCTTTGGTTCCCCTTCTTTCACCTACTTTCATATTTTTCCTCCCCCCCCCCCCCGCCCCCAACTCTCAACTCTTTTCATTGCCTGAATAAACTTTCCTTAAAAAGATATGTTCTATGCTTAGATAATGGAGGAGAAAAATAAGACCACGATTGATGTGATCTACCTCTTAGGGTTTCAGACTCCAAATGCTGTAACATTTTTTTTATTCTTTTTAATTCTTCTGATTTATTATGTGACAATATGTGGAAACCTCCTGATAGTCACATTGGTGTCCTACAGCAAAACCCTCCATTCTCCTATGTACTTCTTCCTCTCCCAGCTGTCCGTAACAGATATTTTATTAGCAACTAATGTTCTTCCTACCATGCTTTATTCTATATTGAAGAAAACTACTGCCATAATTTCAATTTCTTATTGTTTCACACAGTTTTTTTTCCTTGCAGTCTCAGAAACATCAGAGTGTCTTCTGCTAACAGCAATGTCGTATGACAGATATGTGGCCATCTGTAAACCATTGCATTATACTTTGTTAATGAGTCATCGGTTTTGCTGGATAACAGTTATAATAAGTTGGAGTTTAAGTTTTCTTTCTGGATTGATTTTTACTTTAGAGATATCAACGTTACAGTTTTGTGGCCCCAATATTATCGATCATTTTTTCTGTGATCTTGACCCCCTTCTAAAACTTTCCTGCTCTGATACAACCATTGTTCAGCTAGAAGCAATATCAACAAGTGTGGTTTTTGGTTTAATCCCAGTTATTATTATCATTGTGTCATATGTTTATATTATAGTCACAATTTTTAAAATCCCCTCTATTAAAGGTAGACAGAAAGTTTTCTCAACATGCAGCTCCCACCTGATTGTTGTTTCCATGTTTTATGGTACATTACTTTTTGTGGATTTGGTACCTAGGAGAGGGCAGTTATTACATTTTACTAAATTCCTATCATTACTGTACACTGCAGTAACCCCATTGATTAATCCAATTATATACAGCCTGAGAAATAAGGAGTTGAAACAAGTTGTAGATAGAATTGTCAACAACTTTTTGCATTTACATCTATAATACATTTTACAGGTATGAATGCCATAATCTAATAATATTACCACCCTCGCCCTTCTGGTTCTCCTAACTTCTGGAGATACAGTATATCCCCAAATCCTGAGCTTCCATCGTTTAACTTTGTACAACACACCCGGAGCTCTCCATCCTCTGGCAGCACCCGCAATCTACACAATCTAGTTTATTTTTCTCCTCTTCCTAACATCAGCCTCCCCTTCAAATATTTCATTTTGAATGCTTGTTCTGTTTGTAACAAACTCACCTCTGTTTTTGACCTTTTTATAACTAACTAATTTAACTTACCTGCTGTTACTGAAACCTGCCTTCAAGAATTTGACTCTGTCTCTCTCCCATGGTACCCTCCTCTGGACTCACTCTCCCAGACCTGGTGAATGGAAGGGAGCTGGATTTGGAATCCTTCTACTGTATCCTCACAAAGCACCTTTTAGGTTCCTCACTCACCTCCCTCCCTGTGCTTCTCCTCATTTGAGGCTCACTGTATTCATCTATTTTCAACAGTTTCTTTGGAAATACCTGTGTTTTATCAGCCTTCTGGATGGGTATCAAGCTTCCTTGATTACTTCTCTGCCAGACTAACCTACTTTCTCTCTTTATAAATTCCCACAATCATTCTCTGTGGTGTCAACACCCCTGTTAATCTTAACACTCCAGGTAACTTCTAAACTTCTCAGCCCAACCTCCTCTTTTGACCTAAAACAATGGACACATGCTTCTGCTCACCCTGTTGGCAGCTCCCTTGACCTTGCAATCTCTTGCCTAGGGATGAGCTCGGTGTTCGAGTCGAACATAGGTTCGACTCGAACATCGGCTGTTCACGCGTTCGGCGAACAACGAATGATTTGGGCCGTTCGTGCCAAATTCGAGTGACGCGAACGGCCCACAATACACTGCGCCATCGCAGTGTAATCCCGGCACTGTGACCCTGCATGCTTGGCCAATCACAGCGCCGGCAGCGAGGAGAGCAATGATTGGCCACATTGACCTTGCAATATCTTGCCTATGGTCTCCTTAAAACCTATCTAACAATCCTTTCCCCCCTCTCCTATCACTACCATATTAGCATCACTCTTTCCCCCTCTTACACCTCCTCTCCTTCCAACCGCCTAACATTTACCTATAAAAACCTTCACCACCCTAAACTTTCCCTTCTTTATCCTTCAACAGATTACCTCTATGATAAAATCTCACGCCTATCTTGCCCCAACCTAGCCAGTTCCTTTTATAACAGTTTAATCTCATACTTCCTGGACACACTAGCCCTCCTCACTGCATGCAGAACCATGCTCCAACCACTGCAACTTTTTCAAACACATGACTAGAAGTCTCAAAATGCTCTTGCGCATCTGTAACATAAGGCTTAGTACCAGCAAGACTTTACCCAGTATAAATCTGCCCTCCAAAAAAAAATTTCCTGCCTCCACACTCCAAACAGATCAATTTTTTCACTCTCATTAACACCCTCTCATGCAGTCCTCAATAACTCTTTCCTACTTATAACTTTCTACTTCGTCCTTCACTGCCTCCACCCACTAACCCACTCACTGTCCAGGAGATTTTTAATCACTTGAAAAATTGGATTAATGTGATTGGTTATGAGATCTCCACTGTACAGATATCCCCCCCACCTAAACATTCCATGTCCACTTGCACACTCAATGCTTCTCTCATTTAATCCTGCTAATATAGAGGAGGTTTGTAAACTTTTTTCTAATGCCCACCTAACCACCTGTCCCCCTGGATCTTGCTCCCCTGCAGATGCTATGGTCAACCTCTGGCTCTATCCTATTGTCATGTTACCTTTCTGAGGCTGAGATGTTGAGAGTGGCTCCCCTTGCGGCTGAGCGCAGTATACCCCTGAAGTTGGCACAGGGGGTATAGTGCTCAAAGAAGCATGGGTTTCCAGCAGGGTGTGCAGGACTTGAGCAGATGATCACTTGCAGGCAACTCGAGGAGGTGCTGGAAGCAGTCCTTAAGGAGTGTGGACAGGATACAGGGCATAGGGCATCCAGTGAAGTCAGCAAAGGCCTGGCCGAGGATCCAACACCAGTGATCATACACGGGTAGGTAGACTGGTGTTGGAAGTAGCAAAGTCTCTAAGGCCGGCCAGGGTCACATATAAATAGCAGAGGTATTCAGATAGAAACAAGTTCTTTAAACAGGCTAAGGTCATACACAGACAAGCAGGCAGATTAGGCACAAGAGTAGTCCTTAGGATAAGCCGGGGGTCATACACAGGCAAGCAGGCTGATTAGGCCGAAGAGTAGTCCTTAGGGTAAGCCGGGTCAGAGCCAGGAGAAGATCAGGGTAAGCTAAGGAACAATCCGGGTCACAGCAAGACAACAGGAAACAGGAAACAGGTGCAGATTCAGGAACTCAGGAAGAGCTGAAGACAATCCAGCAATTTGGGTCAGACAGAGGCAGCCTTATATAGGCCAGCAGGGGGAACCATTTGTCACATGATACGCCTATGGCACCCATTTCTTTTACTGGCAAGATTGCCAGTACTTCCACGGCCTATTCCCTGACAGTGCCCCCCCCTCTAAGGGGCAGCCTCCGGATGCCCAATCTTTTTTTTTATATCTTTATTATTTTTCATATAAACACAACAATATAACCTTTTGCATTTCAGATTATTAATTCACCCAAAACCAACCCCCCACCCCCTCCGCACCCCAATTCCCCGACCTCTCCCATCTAAAATATCTCCGTCTTCCATACTCTCTCTTTATTTATGTACTTTTCCCCTCTTCTCCAATCAATAATAAGGTTCTTATTTTAATATTATTTTATTTTGTATTATACACCCATCACTTCTGCATATCCCATTGTATGCTTGTAGACTATCCATTCCTTCAATTCTTCTTCAAATTCCTCCATTGCCTCCCCCTTGCTAAACCTAAGGTATTCCATACTATACATTTAGTCTATTTTATTGCACCAGCCCTTCAGTGTAGGTCGTTCCGGATCTTGCCAATGTAAGGGAGAAGTGTTCTCAAGTATTGTTTGTTTGGCATTCAAATCCCATGTAGTAAACATCCCCACAGGTCGTCAGGTACTTCAATATTAGTTATTTCTCTGGTTATTTGCCTTATCTCACTCCAATATTTTTTAATTTTGGGACATGTCCACCATATGTGGGCCATAGTCCCAATTTCCTGACACCCCCGCCAGCATAGCTGTGATGTTTCCGTAGAACATTTGTTCGCCTTGTCGGGGGTTAGGTACCATCTAACAAGACATTTGTAATTCAATTCCATTATATTACAATTTACCAATGTTGAATAAATAAATTGCTCTTTATAAATTGCTTGATCTCAACATCGTTCACCTGTGACCCCAATTCCTCCTCCCACTTCTTGATGTATGGTGGTATGCCCGGCTTTTTTATATCGTTTAATATTTAATAAATCTTAGAGATTACTTCCTTCCTACCCTTTTCCCCACATAACTTCTCAAAGGGCCGTAAGTCATCTGTGGATCTGATAGGCTGAGGTCATTTTTCCCAAAAAATTTTTAGCTGGGCGTACCGCCACTCGTCAATCAACATCAAATCCCTGTTATTTTTTAATTCCTGATACGTAATCAATTTATTTTGCTCCATTACATCTTTTAAATGTACATTTTCTTTTAAAATCCATTTTCCAAATTTTTTTTCCATTCCCGGTGTGAAGTACTTTGTATCCGTTAATGGAATTAAGGGTGAGTTGAACTCCCAATTTTATTTTTTGTGTATCTTGTCCCATATTTTTAATGCATTCCTAGTGATATTGTGTGTGTCAGTGCCAAGTTCTCGGTATTGTGCCAGGATCCAGATTACTTTCCCCAGTGAAGTTTTACTAATTGTAGATTCCATATTTACCCAGCTCTTTTCTGTATTATATTTGGCCCATTCTATTATTCGTGATAATACTATTGCATTATAATAATTTTTCATATCAGGTGCCTGTAATCCCCCTTGTGCTTTTTCTTTTGTCAGTAGTGTCAGTTTAATACGTGTTTTTTTCCACGCCAAATAAATGTTAGGAACAATGACTGTAACTTTTTAAATTATGCCTGTGGTAATGGAATTGGGAGCATTTGCATTTTATTTTTTATTTCATTTTTTGGGTAGGATTACCATTTTAAAGATATTTATTCTACCACTCCAAGATAGTTGCCCCGGTGCAATTCTATTCAGTTCTGCCTTCATGTCGTTTAATAATGGAATAAAGTTAAATTAATATAATGTCTCGGTATTGGTTGTTATTTTAATTCCAAGGTACTTCAATTCTTTTTTCCCCAACTAAATGGGAAATCTTCTTGGTAAATGTTTCTTTCTGCTTTGGGTATATTAATACACAATATTTCGGATTTAGCCAGGTTTATTTTAAAGTTAGACATCTTTCCAAACTCTTTAAGGGCTTTCAATAGATTAGGTAGAGTTATTTTAGGGTTAGTTATAAAAAATAAAATGTCATCAGCATAGGCCATGATTTTATGATCTTCCTCACCAACTTTTATCCCCCTAATATCCACATTCCGCCTTATCCCCCTTAACAGGGGTTCCAACGCAATCATGAACAATAGCGGTGACAAAGGGCACCCCTGTCGAGTGCCATTCCTCATCTCAAATGGTGCTGAAACTGTCCCATTTACTTTGACTCTCGCCGTGGGTCTATTATACAAATATTTTATCCAATTGGTCATTCTCTACTCTGCATGAAGCCCCAGTCTACCCTGTCAAATATTTTCTCTGCATCAATTGACAGAAGTAAACCTGGGGCCCCGCTTTCTTTAATTTTCTGTATGGCCAAAAGAGTTCTAATTCCGTTGTCCTTCCCCTCCCTTCCTGGAATGAATCCAACTTGATCAAGATGAACAACCTCTTTCATTATTGTTTTCATCCTATTAGCTAGTATCGTTGAAAATAACTTGGTATCGATGTTCAAGAGTGAAATTGGTCTATAACTGGAACATCGTGTGGTATCTTTACCTTCTTTTGGAATTATAGTTATTGTGGCTTCTAGTGCCTCCTTCCGCATCTCCCATTTCCCGCCTAGCCCATTCATATAGGAGCACAATTTCGGAGTTAGAATATCTACAAATTTAAGGGCAGCCAACCGACTGCATCACATACTGCGCATAAGGAATACTCTGGATTAATACTGAAGGGTGTGCACTAGCCGCATGCAGCAAGGTGTTTCCGGCAGTTTCCTTACGATAAAGACTAGTGGCCAAAACAACTGTCCTGATCTTTGAAAATTGTTAAATCTAAAAATTTAATTTTGTGGGTATTCAAATTCAATGTAAATTTTAAGTTGAATGAGTTTAAATTAAGAGCATCAATAAAGGCCACAAGTGAGTCTTGTGTGCCAGTCCAGACAAGAAAAATATTGTCTATGTATCGCATCCAGCACATCACCTGGTCGGTATACACAGATAATAGTTCATCAGAAAAAATATATTGTTCCCACCCCCCAGGTACATGTTTGCATATGCCGGTGCGCAACACGTGCCCATGGCAAACTCCTGGCATTAATGCTGGATACAAAAGGGCTGAGTTGATTGATTTCTGAAATTTTACGAAAGATCCAGATCCCCTGTAAACCTGGAAGTTTCCCCAAGACTTATAGGTGTGGTGAACAAGAACAACAGAGCCTGTCAGGAAGATCCTGCCAATAACAGGCGCTCTGAACTTCCTGGTGCGCGATCGCGGGTGCCATTGCGCATGTGCGTGCGCACCATTGCACATGCGCGTGCGCGCGGGAATGCGCGCGCCTCCACTAGCGCCAGGCGGGCTATTTAAACCAGACTGACACACTGGGATCTTGCTGTCTGATCTACAGCGTTACGTGTGTCCTGACTTCTGAAACCTGTTCCAGTTCACTCCAGTATCTGACCCGGCTTGCTTCTGACCAACCCCGCTGTCTGCCTGCATCTGACTCCTGCCTGCCTGACCATCCTTCTGCCTGCTCCTCTGGTCCTGTTGCTGTCCGCCTGATATCCGACCCGGCTCGTTTGACCTATCCAGTTCCAGTCTGCTGCATCTGCCTGCCGATCCAGCCTGTTCCAGGTTCCTGTCTACAGCCCTTCCAGTCAGCTGTCCAGTTCCAGTCTGCTGCATCTGCATGCCGTTCCAGCTTGTTCCTGGTTCCTGTCCCTGCTCAGTCGCACCTGTGATTCCTCTGTACAGCTCCACCTGGACTTCAGACCAACCTCCTGCTGTTGATCCTGCCAGGCACTCGTGCCACTCCTGACTCCTGTGCTTCCTGTTCACCCTACCAGGGGCCACGAGTCGGAGCCGCAAGAGAGGCCATCCCCTGCAATCCGGGCTCGTCCACTAGGTACGTGACAGTATCAGACAGCCATGTCCGAGCCCGAGCGGGGAGCCTCTCCTATGGAGGAACTCTGTGTGCACCTGGCAGGATTCACCCAGGCCATTAAAGGCCTTCAGGAAGGATACTCACACCTGGAAGAACAAATTTGAGTACTCTGGCACCCAGGAAACTGCTCTCCCGCCTGCTTCTTTAGCCAGCACGGTTTCCCCCACAGTTGTTACCCTGCTACCTGAACCAAAGGTTCCCACGCCTGAAAAGTTTTCTGGGGAACAAAGCAAATTTAGGACATTCCAAAACTCTTGTGAACTTTACTTCTCATTACAACCACACACTTTCTCTCAAGAAGCCACCAAGGTGGGCTTTGTGATTTCCTTACTCCTGGGAGAACCCCAATCTTGGGCCCACCACCTTCTGGAACAGGAAGCCGAGTCCTTAGCCAATTTAACCACCTTCCTCAATGCCATGGCTGAACTTAACGAGGACCCGCAGCCTTCAGCAACTGTGGAAATAGCCCTGCGTACCCTTCAACAAGGGTACAGGGCAGTAGAGGACTATGTCACCGAATTCAGGCGGTGGAGTGTGGACACTGTGACAGGGGTCACTTGGGGCACAGGGGGAATGAGAACCCCACCATGATCTGTGATAGTCATATTCAATGCTGTATATACATGGTATATATTGGGTGTATATTGTGTGTGGGCAGTTGTGTCCTAATTGCTGTGATGAGGTGGGGGGTGATTACATTCTACTGTCTAGTGTGGCTTGTGGTAATTAAGTCTGTAATTATAGGTATTGTACTCTAGCAGACAGACTGGCTGGGGAACACAAAGGGTCATGCATAATCATTTAAACTGAAAAGGGATTAGCTAACGAACTCACCTATTGTCTCTTAAGAGATGTCCAAATAATGTGCATAGTCGGAGACATTAAGGCTAGCCTAAATGTCCTGTGTCCGAATCATCAGCTGTAGGTAATTAGCTCATGTAAATTGGGTCTGGTCAAAGGTGTATTATGAGAGGAAAATCAGAAGCTTCTCTCTGTGTGTATAAAAGTTGTAGTGTTTTTGCAATAAAGGGTCAGTCTAGTAGGAAAGATACAGAGCGTTCGTCTCGTATGTTTGGAAGGATTAATCCTATGGGAAGCGGTCGCCTGACTGTGGAGTAGTGATGAGCCGAACACCCCCGGGTTCGGTTCGCACCAGAACCCGCGAACGGACCGGAAGTTCGAACGAACATTAGAACCCTATTAAATACAATGGATGCGAACGTTCGAATTCTAAAGTGCTAATTATAACAACTATTATGCATGTTATTGTCCTAAAAAGGGTTTGGGAACCCGGGTTCTGCACCAGGGGACATGTATCAATGCAAAAAGAAGTTTTAAAAACGGTCGTTTTTCGGGAGCAGTCATTTTAATGATGCATAAAGTGAAAAAAAAAAAGTCAAATATTCCTTTAAATATCGTACCTGGGGGGTGTCTAAAGTATGCCTGTGAAGTGCCACGTGTTTCCCGTGTTTAGAACTGTCCCTGCACAAAATGACACTTCTAAAGGAAAAAAAAGCCATTTAAAACTGCTTGCGGCTTTAATGTAATGTCTGGTCCCGGTAATATGGATGAAATTCTTTAAGAAAAATGGCATAGCTACCCCATGACCCCCCCCCCTACCCCAGCCCATTACCAGCCCCTTTGGGTCTTGTATGGATATTAAGGGGAACCCCGCACATAAAATAAAAAAGGCCCTATATACTCTGAACAGCCGTATACAGGCGGTGCATACAAGACAGGGACTGTAGGTTTGTTCTTATGTAGAATCTGTTTGTAATTTTGAACAGGTACATTGTTGAAGTGTAGCTCCAGCCCAAAAATCTATTTTTAAACTTTTTGGAAAACATAGGTAAGGGTTATCACCCCTGTAACATTTGTTTTGCTGTCTGTGCCCCTGTTCAGAACATTTCACCTCACTTTCCGTCCCAATGACAACTGTTTTTGAAATGTGGTGTTTTTCTTGAAACAAGGATTGCTGATAAAGCATCAGTACAGAGGAGACACCTTTCTCCCATATTTATTCTTACAGGAGAGAATTTTCCTTCCTAGTGGTAGATTTCCTCTCACTTCCTGTTGTCTTCTTGCGTTTGCAAGTAGGAGTCGTTTGTAAGTTGGATGTTTGAAAGTAGGGACCTGCCGTATATACTCTGCAGAAATAGGCCCCTTAGTTGTTGGTGTTGGCACAACACTGTAAGCACTCACAGTTACTCTTGGTTGGTGCTGGAACGCCCTGCTGTCAACTATTATATCAGGAATTTTAATTACATATAATTGTTGAACAGTGGTAGTAAAAATTGGGCCTTTGATGGTGGTGCTGGTGCCACAACACTGTAAGCCCTGACAGTTACTCTTGGTGGGTGCAGCAATGGGCCCTGCTGTGAATTATTAGATCAAGAATTGTAATTACATGCCCCTGTTGAACAGGGGCTGAAAAATTGGGCCTTAGGCACTGGTGGCACAACACTGCAACCCCTCACAGATACTGTACTTGGAGCACAGCAATGAGCCCTGTTGCAAAGTATTGCTTCAAAAATTGTAATGACACGCCCCTGTTAAACAGGGGCTGAAAAATTGGGCCTTAGGCACTGGTGGCACAACACTGCAACTCCTCACAGATACTGTACTTGGAGCACAGCAATGAGCCCTGTTGCAAAGTATTGCTTCAAAAATTGTAATTACACGCCCCTGTTAAACAGGGGCTGAAAAATTGGGCGTTAGGCACTGGTGGCGGCACCCATAAACAAAAATGATCTTCCAAGCTATCATCATCAATCGTATCATTGAGGACTCGGAGGAGGAGGATAGCCAGTCAACATAACAGCACAGGCACTCAGCATCAGCATCAGTCTTGAAGGGATGTGACATTTTAAAATCAATTAGTCTGTTATATCAGCATCAGGTGTGTGGTAGCTGGTGGTGATCCAAGACTGGTTCATCTTGATGAAAGTCAGTCGATCAACCGAGTCGGTGGACAGGCGCACCCTGTGATCCGTGACAAATCCTCCAGCAGCACTGAATGTGCGTTCCGAAAGAACGCTGGATGCAGGACAGGCCAGTAGCTCAATTGCATACTGTGCAAGCTCTGGCCAGTGATCCATCCTCAAGACCCAGTAAGCCAGAGGATTTTCGGTGGGGAAGGTGTCCAAGTCTGACCTTGCCCCTAGATATTCCTGCACCATGTTTATCAGACGCTGGCGATGGTTGCTGGAACCAATCATACTTTGGGGCTGCGGACTAAAGAATTGTCTGAACGCATCGGTCAGACGGCCACCTTCCCCACCGCTCCTTCTTTGACTGGCCGAAGCCTCAGCAACTCGTTGTCCAGGACCAGGAGTTTGCAACCTCCCAGTCTCTGGGAACGCGTTGCACAGACCTTTCTGCAAGGCCTCCCGGAGTTGTCTCATCCTCTGCTCCCTCTGCGACGGTAACATAAGGTCCGCAACCTTACCCTTGTACCGTGGATCAAGGAGAGTGGCCAGCCAGTAATGGTCCCTCTCCTTGATCCGAAGAATACGAGGATCCTTCCGCAGACTTTGCAGGATCAGGGAGGCCATGCAGCGTAGGTTTGCTGAGGCATTCGCTCCGGAGTCCTCTGGGTCACTAAGGACGACATGATCCGCAGCCACCTCCTCCCAGCCACGTACAAGTCCACTGGTTTCTTGGGACTGTAAATCATCCCTAAAAGACTGCTGCTGATGATGCTGAGTGCCAGCCTCCACCTCCATGCTGACACAATCCTCCTCCTCCTCCTCCTCCTCCTCCTCCTCTTCCTGTGCGATGGGTGGGACAGAAGGAACACTGTCTGGGTAAAGGGGGCCTTGAGAGGCAAGGAAGTCCTCCTCTTCCTGCCTCTGTTCTGCCTCAAGTGCCCTGTCCATTATTCCACGCAGCGTGTGCTCCAACAGGTGGACAAGAGGTACAGTGTCACTGATGCATGCACTGTCACTGCTCACCATCCTCGTGGCCTCCTCAAATGGTGCCAGGACAGTGCATGCATCCCTGATCATGCCCCACTGGCGTGGAGAAAAAAAACCAAGCTCCCCTGACCCTGTCCTGGTGCCGTAGTCGCACAGGTACTCATTGATGGCCCTCTGCTGCGTGTGCAGCCGCTGCAGCATGGCCAACGTTGAGTTCCACCTGGTGGGCATGTCACATATAAGGCGGTTCTTGGGCAGGTTCAACTCCTTTTGCAGCTCAGCCAGGCGAGCACTGGCATTATAAGATCTGCGGAAATGCACACAGACTTTCCTGGCCTGCCTCAGGACATCCTGTAAGCCCGGGTACCTGCCCAAGAACCGCTGCACCACCAGGTTAAGGACGTGAGCCACACAGGGCACATGGGTCAGTTGTCCCTGTCGGAGGGCGGAGAGGAGGTTGGTGCCATTGTCGCAAACCACCATTCCTGGCTTAAGCTGGCGTGGCGTCAACCACCTCTCGGCCTGGCCCTGCAGAGCAGACAGGACCTCTGCCCCAGTGTGGCTTCTGTCCCCCAAACACACCAGCGCAAGCACGGCATGGCATCTTTTTGCCTGCGTACTTGCGTAGCCCCGTGAACGGCTACGGAGCACCGCTGGTTCATAGGACAAACCACAGGAAGAGGCCATGGAGG
This sequence comes from Rana muscosa, assembly GCA_029206835.1. Taxonomy (NCBI): domain Eukaryota; kingdom Metazoa; phylum Chordata; class Amphibia; order Anura; family Ranidae; genus Rana; species Rana muscosa. The sequence continues at coordinate 357,634,154 of CM055118.1, read as the reverse complement.
AAGAAGAAGAGGAGGGGGTGGAGGAGAGAGGTGTGTCACAACCAGTAGTAGCATTTTGGAGGCGTGGCGGTGGGACAACCTCCAACACTACTGCACCTTGTCCTGAATCCTTCCCAGCTGCCAAAAGAGTGACCCAATGGGCCGTGAAAGAAAGGTAACGTCCCTGTCCATGCCTGCTGGACCATGAGTCAGCGGTAATATGCACCTTACCGCTGACCGCCCTGTCCAGCGAGGCCAAGACATTGCCTTCCACATGCCGGTAGAGAGCCGGAATAGCCTTCCGTGAGAAAAAGTGGCGTTTGGGAACCTGCCACTGAGGAACCGCACATTGCACAAACTCACGGAAGGGGGCCGAGTCTACCAACTGAAAAGGCAGCAGTTGAAGCGCTAGCAATTTAGCCAAGCTAGCATTCAACCGCTGGGCATGTGGATGGCTGGGAGTGAACTTCTTTCGACGGTCCAGCAGCTGGGGCAGGGAAATTTGCCTGCTAGAATCGGACGTCGGTGTACTGCTAGCAGAGTGGGCGCAAGTACTTGGCTGTGACACACCTAATTCTACACCTTCATTCCTCTCAGTGCATGTTTCAGAGAGGACTGAAGTTATAGTGGGGTTGGAGATCCCAGCTGATGCGGTGCAAGGAGAGGTCCGCTTTGTTCTTTGGTGTGGGTCTTTGAGGTAGGCTTGCCAACGAGCTGCATGGCAGGTCAACATATGTCTGGTCAGGCATGTGGTACCCAAGCGGCTGATGTTTTGGCCACGCGATATACGCTTGAGACATATGTTGCAAACAGCAGCTGTGCGATCTGATGCACTAGCCTCAAAAAAGGCCCACACCAAAGAACTTTTTGAATGACGGGCAGAGGCAGCGCCCTGCACAGGCGGAGCTCTGCGGTGTGATTCCGTCGGTGTACTGCCCTTACGCTGGCCACCAAAGGGCATCCTGCCTCGTTGGAGATGTGCCTCCTCCTCATCCTCCTCCTCCTCCTCTCTCCTATTAGGCACCCACGTGGAGTCATTGACCTCATCATCCCCTCCCTCCTCATCACTGGAGCCAATCTGGCAGTATGCTGCAGCTGCTGGAACATGACTGCCAGATTGGTGTCCTTCTTGAGCATCCCCTCTGTCTGCTCTCACGCTACTGCCTTCCTCTAGCTGGGTTTCATCATCAGACCCTTCGAAACGCTGGGCATCCTCCTGGAGCATGTACCCAACACTGTGCTGAAACAGTTCGGGGGACTCCTCAGGAGGAGGACATGGTGGGTCTAGGGAAGGAGTGACTGATGATTTGTCTGACATTGATACCAGGGAAGACGACGCTTTGGCAGCTGCTTTTCCAGTACCCTGAGCCTGGGTGAGAGAGGATGAGGAGGAGGAGGAGGGCTTGGTCATCCACTCTACCAAGTCTTCGGCATGATGTGGCTCAACATGTCCAGCTGCCGAAAAGAAGGACAAGCGTGTCCCATGGCCATGTGCTGATGACAATGCACCGCGTCCACGACCAGCACTGTTGCCCCCAGACACAGAGCCTGCTTGCCCTCTTTTATTGCCTCCTGACTGTCTGCCTCTCCTTGTTTGCCTTCCAGACATTCTAATAGATGGCCTGCAGGGAGATGGGAAAAAAGCAATAAGGGCTACCTTCAGGTGTCCTTCTCTGTCCCTGGAAACAAGGACTTGCAGAGTGAAAGAAAAAAAACACTGTCCCTACCTAGAGTTTTCTGTCCCTAGAATAAATGTTTTTTTTAATCACAATATAGCAAAAGGACAATTCACTCACTGTCCTTCCAGGTCCCTGGAAACAAGGACTTGCAGAGTGAAAGAAACTGACACTGTCCCTACCTAGAGTTTTCTGTCCCTAGAATAAATGTTTTTTTTAATCACAATATAGCAAAAGGACAATTCACTCACTGTCCTTCCAGGTCCCTGGAAACAAGGACTTGCAGAGTGAAAGAAACTGACACTGTCCCTACCTAGAGTTTTCTGTCCCTAGAATAAATGTTTTTTTTAATCACAATATAGCAAAAGGACAATTCACTCACTGTCCTTCCAGGTCCCTGGAAACAAGGACTTGCAGAGTGAAAGAAACTGACACTGTCCCTACCTAGAGTTTTCTGTCCCTAGAATAAATGTTTTTTTTAATCACAATATAGCAAAAGGACAATTCACTCACTGTCCTTCCAGGTCCCTGGAAACAAGGACTTGCAGAGTGAAAGAAACTGACACTGTCCCTACCTAGAGTTTTCTGTCCCTAGAATAAATGTTTTTTTTAATCACAATATAGCAAAAGGACAATTCACTCACTGTCCTTCCAGGTCCCTGGAAACAAGGACTTGCAGAGTGAAAGAAACTGACACTGTCCCTACCTAGAGTTTTCTGTCCCTAGAATAAATGTTTTTTTTAATCACAATATAGCAAAAGGACAATTCACTCACTGTCCTTCCAGGTCCCTGGAAACAAGGACTTGCAGAGTGAAAGAAACTGACACTGTCCCTACCTAGAGTTTTCTGTCCCTAGAATAAATGTTTTTTTTAATCACAATATAGCAAAAGGACAATTCACTCACTGTCCTTCCAGGTCCCTGGAAACAAGGACTTGCAGAGTGAAAGAAACTGACACTGTCCCTACCTAGAGTTTTCTGTCCCTAGAATAAATGTTTTTTTTAATCACAATATAGCAAAAGGACAATTCACTCACTGTCCTTCCAGGTCCCTGGAAACAAGGACTTGCAGAGTGAAAGAAACTGACACTGTCCCTACCTAGAGTTTTCTGTCCCTAGAATAAATGTTTTTTTTAATCACAATATAGCAAAAGGACAATTCACTCACTGTCCTTCCAGGTCCCTGGAAACAAGGACTTGCAGAGTGAAAGAAACTGACACTGTCCCTACCTAGAGTTTTCTGTCCCTAGAATAAATGTTTTTTTTAATCACAATATAGCAAAAGGACAATTCACTCACTGTCCTTCCAGGTCCCTGGAAACAAGGACTTGCAGAGTGAAAGAAACTGACACTGTCCCTACCTAGAGTTTTCTGTCCCTAGAATAAATGTTTTTTTTAATCACAATATAGCAAAAGGACAATTCACTCACTGTCCTTCCAGGTCCCTGGAAACAAGGACTTGCAGAGTGAAAGAAACTGACACTGTCCCTACCTAGAGTTTTCTGTCCCTAGAATAAATGTTTTTTTTAATCACAATATAGCAAAAGGACAATTCACTCACTGTCCTTCCAGGTCCCTGGAAACAAGGACTTGCAGAGTGAAAGAAACTGACACTGTCCCTACCTAGAGTTTTCTGTCCCTAGAATAAATGTTTTTTTTAATCACAATATAGCAAAAGGACAATTCACTCACTGTCCTTCCAGGTCCCTGGAAACAAGGACTTGCAGAGTGAAAGAAACTGACACTGTCCCTAACTACCTAGAGTTTTCTGTCCCTAGAATAAATGTTTTTTTTAATCACAATATAGCAAAAGGACAATTCACTCACTGTCCTTCCAGGTCCCTGGAAACAAGGACTTGCAGAGTGAAAGAAACTGACACTGTCCCTAACTACCTAGAGTTTTCTGTCCCTAGAATAAATGTTTTTTTTAATCACAATATAGCAAAAGGACAATTCACTCACTGTCCTTCCAGGTCCCTGGAAACAAGGACTTGCAGAGTGAAAGAAACTGACACTGTCCCTACCTAGAGTTTTCTGTCCCTAGAATAAATGTTTTTTTTAATCACAATATAGCAAAAGGACAATTCACTCACTGTCCTTCCAGGTCCCTGGAAACAAGGACTTGCAGAGTGAAAGAAACTGACACTGTCCCTACCTAGAGTTTTCTGTCCCTAGAATAAATGTTTTTTTTAATCACAATATAGCAAAAGGACAATTCACTCACTGTCCTTCCAGGTCCCTGGAAACAAGGACTTGCAGAGTGAAAGAAACTGACACTGTCCCTACCTAGAGTTTTCTGTCCCTAGAATAAATGTTTTTTTTAATCACAATATAGCAAAAGGACAATTCACTCACTGTCCTTCCAGGTCCCTGGAAACAAGGACTTGCAGAGTGAAAGAAACTGACACTGTCCCTACCTAGAGTTTTCTGTCCCTAGAATAAATGTTTTTTTTAATCACAATATAGCAAAAGGACAATTCACTCACTGTCCTTCCAGGTCCCTGGAAACAAGGACTTGCAGAGTGAAAGAAACTGACACTGTCCCTAACTACCTAGAGTTTTCTGTCCCTAGAATAAATGTTTTTTTTAATCACAATATAGCAAAAGGACAATTCACTCACTGTCCTTCCAGGTCCCTGGAAACAAGGACTTGCAGAGTGAAAGAAACTGACACTGTCCCTACCTAGAGTTTTCTGTCCCTAGAATAAATGTTTTTTTTAATCACAATATAGCAAAAGGACAATTCACTCACTGTCCTTCCAGGTCCCTGGAAACAAGGACTTGCAGAGTGAAAGAAACTGACACTGTCCCTACCTAGAGTTTTCTGTCCCTAGAATAAATGTTTTTTTTTAAGCACACTATAGCAGAAGCACAAAACACACTGACACTCTCCCTACCTATCCTTCTCTTTCCCTAAACTAAAGGAATCCAGGTTAAGCAAGAAAGAAATAACAGTCACTGTCCCTGCCTATGCTACTCTATCCCTGCTCCGGAACACACTACACTAGGCCGCCGTGCTGGCGGCCTTTTATAGTGTGGGGCGTGTACTAAACACCCTCAGCAATAATTGGCCACAGGCATCCTGCCTGTGGCCAATCATTGCTCTCCTCGCTGCCGGCGCTGTGATTGGCCAAGCATGCGGGGTCACAGTGCATGCTTGGCCAATCACAGCGCCTGGATGACACTGCGATGGCGTAGTGCATTGTGGGCCGTTCGCGTCACTCGAATTTGGCGCGAACGGCCCAAATCGTTCGATCTTCGTCGAACGATCGAACAGCCAATGTTCGAGTCGAACGTATGTTCGACTCGAACACGAAGCTCATCCCTACTGTGGAGGATCGGCAGTGGATGTGTGTCCAGAGAGGGAATATCCTAAATGGGGTTAACCCCTTTCATACTTGGGGTGCCGTTACATTGGTTGGCAGCAGTGGGATTTTCCCTCCAGTTACTGGGACACTCCAAACCACCACAGTGAATGACCAGCTATGCAGCCTGCAGGAAAGCCACGCTGAAAGACCTACTTGAGAGCCGTGGAAGGACCAATGGGACAAAGAACAAGGCCACCTTGATCAGGGAGCTAGCCGAGATGGATCAGAGGGATGGTGATGCAGGACCCCGGTCAGTTGAAGACTTGTTTCAGCAACGAGTTCGAGAGCGTTTGGCATTATATGGTGCTAACCCATCAGAGACCGCCATACAGGAAGCCATTAAAGACATCCAGCTGCAGGATTAGCGACAAGAAAAAGAACGAGAGCGACAAGAGAGAGAACTAGAGCGGCAACATGAGCGGAGAATGGCGGAAATACGGCAATCGGAGACAACGCCTAAAGATGCAGTGCCTGTCCGTAAGTTGCCCTTTCGGGCGTTCAAACTATTTAGGGAAGGAGAGGAGGAAATTGAAGCGTTCCTGCAGGACTTTGAGAGACTATGCCAGATACATGAAGTACTGCCCCAAGATTGGGTCGCCTTACTGGCAAGTAGTTTAACGGGCAGAGCGGCGGCTGTGTATCGGACCCTGGAGGATGAGGACGCTAAATACTATGACCGGGTAAAAGAAGCTCTGCTAGCCCGATTTGCCATTACACCCGAAGCCAGCCGCATTAAGTTTCGAGAATCCCGGAAACAAACCCACATAACATACGTGGAGTGGGCACATCGTCTGCAGCGAAACCTTAAGGGCTGGTTCCAGGGAAGCCACGCTCAAACCATAGAGGACATCCCCCAGCTAGTACTCTTAGAACAGTTCTTTAACCACACCCCCCGGTACTACGGGATTGGGTGCGAGATAAGCGACCACGGACTGTACAGCAAGCGGCTACTTTGGCCGATGAATATGGACTCTCGAAGGTCAGGCGGAAGAGAGCGCTATCCACTATCTCGGCCCAGTTTATCAGCCTCTAACCCAACTTCAGCACCAACCCCAGCGGCCACTTATCCTCAGCCGCCCAGGTTCAACTCCCAGGACTACGCACAACCCATCAGGTGTTTCGGATGTAAACAGCTAGGGCACAAAAAGCCAGACTGTCCGTTGAATCCAGCCATCCACTCCCAGTCATGGAGACAGCCAGCAAGGGGGAGCCCCCGCACACCCATGCCTGCGGCCCACTGCGTTGAGGAGGAAGAACATTGGGGCGTCCTGCACGAGGCTGATCCAATACAAGCAGCTAACCGGGACAACCAGCAACAACACAGGCAGACTTTCCGTGTTAATGGAACGGTAGCCAATGGCTTACGTGATAGTGGCGCTACCATGACCCTACTACAGAAGAACCTCATCCCAGAGAGCCAACACACCGGAGACACTGTAGCCGTAAGAGTAGCGGGAGGTACCATCTTCTGGCTACCTGTTGCCTGGGTTCACCTGGATTGGGGGGTTGGTTCGGGACACGTAAATGTGGGGGTGATGAAGGATTTGCCAGTGGATGTACTACTGGGGAATGATTTGGCCCCCCTCGTTTCTGCTTACGCCCCGATGGGCCCCGCTGAAGCCAACTGTGGTAGTGTGGTACCCCACCAGTGTATGGATGCAGGATTCTCAACCAGGCAGGTTGAGGGGCTCCAGGGTATTTGCTTGTTTGGGAGGAAACTGGCTTTTCAGTTTCCTCATGATTTACTAAAGTCCACTTTGGGACCCGAAGCTTGGGGATTTCTTAGAGATCTGGGTGGGATGAAATCCCCAGTCCTGGATCCGGGTTTTGAGACTCAACTGCACACTGATTGTTCGGGTGTGTGTGGGCCATATAGTAGAGTCAGGACCAGCATTCTGGGCCCCCACCCTCCCGACGAGTGCAGGTGTGCACTGGGGAAGCCATAGAGTGCAAGTGTGCACTGGAGAAGTCAGAGAGTGCTTGTGTGCACAGTGGAAGCCAGAGACCCAGGTCTGAGGGTCAGAGCAGCAAGGGGCTGCTATCCAAATGGATGGTGTTGCAGATGGAATAGTCTATAGGAGACAGACAAGAGCCTGAAGTGGAAGGCCTGAGCAGCACTGCTGTATGTATAAGCCAGGAGGCTGAATGTCATTTTGTTGTTGAAAAGGAGTACTGAAACCCCTGCGAGGGAAAACCTTTTGATTTTGTTTTGAACTTCTTTTAATAAAAATGGGCAAACAACCCTTAAAAAGAAGAACCAGCGAGTGGCGGTGTCCTTCAAGCTCTACACTTGATGCTAGTCCTTCACAAGTGGTGGAGAATTTTGGCACAATCTGAGATCCCTACAATCAAGTAAGTTCATCTGTTATATGAACTGTGTTTTTGGTGCATGAGACTGCATAATCTGTGTGTGTGCAGGTCATGAGAACCTGCAAGCGAATGGTAACTAGCCTTGAAGAGACAGTGCTCCAATTTGTTGCAGGTGGTGTACCTGTGAACAAAAAGTCAATTTTTTTTTCTCTGCAGTGAACTGCTGCTAGCTGTGTGTGGCAGCCAGGCAAACTGCATTGCGCAGAAGTTTATTTGATGGACTGTTGCATGCAGGTTGTGTACCTGTGAAAGGAGAAACAAACAGATTTTTTTTTCCTTTTCTCCGCCAAGAACTGTTACAAGTTGCTGTGTGCAAGACCGCAAGGATGGGGCGATCAAAATGCCTAAAAGAAGCAAAGATGGTTGAGATGATAGATAGAGCTCTGTGGCTGGAGGGGTTGTTACCGCCTGATCGAACCCCATACATGCCTAAACAGAGTTTTCCAAGGGAAAAGAGGGCTGCTGTTGTCCCTAGCAACCCTGGTGCAATGAATGCACAGATGACTGCTAGTGTGGAGAGTCCACCAGCGTTTGAATCTGCAGTGGATTGGTGCAAGCGACACCTGGCAGTATTGGACCAAGCTAAAGTGGAAGGCAAGCCAACCTTCCATACAAAAAGAGAGCTGCCGGATGTCCATGCCTGGGAGAGGGGTGCTGTTGCCCCTGGCAACACTGCTGCATTTAAACCAGCAGCTGTTGTGAAAAGTGTGAAAGTGACACAGCTTGAGACAGGGTCCAGCAGATGCAGGGTGGGAAACCCTGACAAGACATGGAACCAAGTGCGCTGTTTGCGGTGCAGTGAGTGGGGGCATGCAGTCTCCAAGTGCCTTTTGTCCCTGGCTCCAGTGCAAAGCTACCTAGCAAAACAAAGGTCTGAGAAGCCTGTGTTATATGCCAGAAGAGAGGCTGATCAAAGGCCAGGACAGAGAGTGGTTGCCCATAGCAACACAGAGGAGGCCAGTCGGGCTGTCTGTGGACCAAGGGGTGTGCCTCCCATGGGTCGTGACAAGTGGCTTCCGGAGGAGCCAATACAGCATGTTGGAGAGAGCCAGCAAAGCTCTGCTGGGAGACTGCGATCTCCCATGGCAACGAGAGTGGAAGTTATGCCTGGAAGGAATCATCAGGAGAGAAACGCACTAGGGAAAAGTCATCCAGTACCATGCCTGGAATGTGGCCAGCTGGGGCACGAAATATTGTCTTGCCCTATATTCTGGGGTGCACCTAGAGGTAATGTTGCTAAACAGAACTCTTTACCTGTGGGCCAAGATCCCTTTGCAAATATGTTTGCAGTCACCCCTGGCAACAAGGAGGAGTTTTCTGTGGTGTCTGCAGGGGGTGCTAAACAGTGGGAGATGCCTGCTGAGATTTCATCCCATGGCCACCAGGGGGAGTTGGCCAGTAAATGTGCGGCTGAGGACTGGTTCTTAAGACAACGTACTCAAATGAAGATGGAGACCCCAACTACTGTGGTGGGTAAGACTATCTTTAATGAAATGATGCCTGGAACTGCTGATTTCAGGTATAAAAGAACTGGCTACAAGACTTCCATGATGATGTGAGAGTGACCCCAGTTAGTGGGGCCACAGAATGTGTGCTTGAGAATGACTTTTTCATACCCAGTGGGAATGCAGGGGTTAAAGTTCAAACAGAACCTGTGTTGATGACTAAAAGTTTTGTGTCTAATGTCTGCCAGCCTCAAGTTGGCAGTGTGCTAGGAGAAGCTGCAAAAATTAAAAATGCTATAAGTATTACTGTTAATGAAAAGTTTGCTGCTGTTGGGAAAACCCCAGGTTCTTCCAGAACAATAGCTGTTGTCACTAATGGGTCGTTGCCTGTAGCAATTGGTGGTAAGACAGCACAGTTGTCCCCAGAAATCTCCAGGGAACTTCATGTATTGGAGTCGGAGGTTGCCATGGACAACTGCGATGTCACTCTGCTGGGACAGAGTGGAACTACACCGTGTAATGTTAATGTGTTAGTGCAAGCTGCTAGTACTAAAAATGTGCCGGTAAATAATGGGTTAACACAACCTGTGAAAAATGCAAAGGTGTGTGAGGCTTATGAAGCGCCGCCCGAGCAAGGTGGTGGTTGTGTTGTATTGCAACCTGTGGTGCTAAAACATGTGTTACTGAAGTCTGCCATGATTAGTAATTTGGGTGATGAATCTGCAACTAAACCTGTCTGTTCTAATGTGTCTCCTTGGGCTGATGGATCAGGGCTGAGGAGCGCCGGTGAATGGAGCCCAGCTACAACAGATTGGGATAGTTGAGGTAAAAATCTAATGTCCCTGATAGATGAGGCTTTCATGCACAAAAATAAGGTGGACAAAGTTTCTGCTGTGCCAGCAGGAGGGACGGCAGAACAGCTTATACCTGACGGCGTGGTGGCTGCTGCAGGGGTTAACCCTCGTGAGAAATATGGACCATATAAGGGCGAGCACACAGCAGACACTTTGTCGTAACCTACAAAAATGATGCTGACATGGCGTGTCAAAGTGAAGTTGTCACTGGTAATGTAAAGCAGTTCATTGGTGCTGAACCTGAGAAGTTGGGTATGAGTCAAGCACCTGGCAGCGCTCTGGTAGAGCACCAGGCTGTGGTTGTCTCCAGCTGGGAGAAAGTTCCGTTAAACCGTGCAGCCTCTCACGTCTCAGCAAGTGAAGCTGTCTGCATCCCCAGTGTCAGGAAAGTCCCCAGGAAGGACTTGGGTCTGGAGCCAAGGGTATGGTTTCTAACAAAAGTGTTAAAAGAGATGCTTAAACTTTGGGATGTACAGCCAGTCTATACTGGGGTGTCTCCACCACAGTCAGACAGTCTGGTACTGCGGAGTACCATTAGGTGGACCCCTGAGTGGCAGGTGGTACAGCACAAAGGAAGACAAGACAGAAATGGTTTATTTATGACTGTATTACTAGTCTTAAAAATTGCCTCTAGGTATGTTGATGGGTTAGTTCCTGTACAAGAGGTATATGGGAGAGGCTTTGGCGAAAAGAAAGTGTCTGAGGTTTCACCACCTAACAGCCAGGTAGAAGGCATTTCTGCTGCTATGGTCCAAGGTAGTACTGGTCAGTTGTCGGTGAAGGGAGTGTATGCTGTACCAGTGGAAGAATCACATAAGATGGAAGGGCCAAGTGTGGACCAGAAAGCAGCAGAATTCCTGACCGCGGCTCAACCGAAGGTGGTTAAAAAGACTGGGGTCCCAAGTCCAATGTTTGGTTTAGGTGACAAACCTAATAAGGTCCCCGAGACAGGGAAACAGATAAGAAGTGCAGTAAAAATTGTATGTGGATCAGACAAGAGCTTGTCTGTTCAGGTGGATAAAAATACAGATGGCATCAGAACAGGTCAAGTGGTAGGACAGCTGCCTGCAGAGTGGGTGAACCCAGGGGAGGTGACGTCATGTGAGGTTCCCGTGGGTGATGGCGGCCCTCCAGTATGTGTGCCCTCTGCAGACTCTGCCCTAGCAAATGCTAAAAAAAAAGGCATTGGTGATCTGTGCAACGTTGAGAGGTGTAATGTTGGTTTAAATATGTCTGTCAATGATGAACCAAATAATTTGTTAAAGGTACATGACAGTGTGGTGTCCAAAGATATTGGGAAATCTGGGAACCTGAAGCGTGGAGGCAGAAGGGTTGGTAGGAAGACCAGGGGTGCCCTGTTAAAATTTCAGGAGAGGCAGTGCTTATGGAACCCCAAAAGAGGGAGAAGGCTGAGTATAGGGAAATATAGGACCTTGTTAAGATCCAGGGTGGGACATACCTGGAAGCGCACCCGGAAAAAAGATTGGGCCTACGTGGCTGACAGCCAGCACAGAGGTGTCCCAACCATAATGATGGGTGCTGGTGTTCCTCCCTCCGGATCGAAACAAAGGGGGAGGGTATGTGGTAGTGTGGTACCCCACCAGTGTATGGATGCAGGATTCTCAACCAGGCAGGTTGAGGGGCTCCAGGGTATTTGCTTGTTTGGGAGGAAACTGGCTTTTCAGTTTCCTCATGATTTACTAAAGTCCACTTTGGGACCCGGAGCTTGGGGATTTCTTAGAGATCCGGGTGGGATGAAATCCCCAGTCCTGGATCCGGGTTTTGAGACTCAACTGCACACTGATTGTTCGGGTGTGTGTGGGCCATATAGTAGAGTCAGGACCAGCATTCTGGGCCCCCACCCTCCCGACGAGTGCAGGTGTGCACTGGGGAAGCCATAGAGTGCAAGTGTGCACTGGAGAAGTCAGAGAGTGCTTGTGTGCACAGTGGAAGCCAGAGACCCAGGTCTGAGGGTCAGAGCAGCAAGGGGCTGCTATCCAAATGGATGGTGTTGCAGATGGAATAGTCTATAGGAGACAGACAAGAGCCTGAAGTGGAAGGCCTGAGCAGCACTGCTGTATGTATAAGCCAGGAGGCTGAATGTCATTTTGTTGTTGATAAGGAGTACTGAAACCCCAGCGAGGGAAAACCTTTTGATTTTGTTTTGAACTTCTTTTAATAAAAATGGGCAAACAACCCTTAAAAAGAAGAACCAGCGAGTGGTGGTGTCCTTCAAGCTCTACACTTGATGCTAGTCCTTCACACAACCCAGTGACTACCTGTGCCCAGACCCATGCTGCTGGAACCGGCCTGATTGCGGCTGAGAACAGGGTAAGATTATCTTCCCCGACATGTACCTTAGATCAGGCACAATATCACAGTCTAAAATTGGAATGTGACAAGTTGGCCAGTGAGAAATCAGAGATGCAACGACACTACGTCATGTATTATGAGATGTCCCATGGCTTGAACATTGAAATGCACAAACAGGCTGAAATTGTCAAAAGGTTAAATGGGATTTGCACCCAGGTTTTGCCTTACCTTTCCCAAGAGCACCAGCAATAAATTTTGGGAGCCATTGAGATAGCAAAGCAAGTGACTGTTCCAGAACTGAATGCCATTATTCGTCCTGCAACCTTACAACTGCATCATCAGCTATTGACCCGGTAAGCAAAATGGCAATGCTGATGGGTTGTCCAGACATTAGAGGAATGGAACTACGGACTAACTTCGGAATCAACCCGTCTGGGGTCTCCTCCTGTGTTAGTCTCCTGCCGAAAGGGGAGATGTGTGACAGGTAGGAATGAGCTTCGAGTTCGAGTCAAACTCATGTTCGACTCGAACATTGCCTGTTCGCCCGTTCGCCGGACAGCTAACAAATTTGGGTGTTCGCGGCAAATTCGAAAAGTCTATGGGAGAAATCTAAAGTGCTAATTATAAAGGCTTATATGCAAGTTATTGTCATAAAAAGTGTTTGGGGACCCGGGTCCTGCCCCAGGGGACATGTTTCAATGCAAAAAAAAGTTTTAAAAACTGCAGTTTTTTCGGGAGCAGTGATTTTAATAATGTGAAACAATAAAAGTGAAATATTCCTTTAAATTTCGTACCTGGGGGGTGTGTATGATATGCATGTAAAGTGGCGCATGTTTCCCGTGCTTAGAACTGTCCCTGCATAAAGTGTCATTTTTTAAGGAAAAAAAGTCATTTAAAACTCACTCGCGGCTATTAATGAATTGTCGGCTCCCGGCAATACATACAAAAGTCATTGATAAAAAAAAAGCGTGGGGGTCCCCCAGAATTCAATTACCAGGCCCTTCAGGTCTGGTATAGATATTAAGGGGAACCCCGCCGCAAAAAAAAAAATGCGTGCGGTTCCCCCAAATATCCATACCAGGCCCTTCAGATCTGGCATGGATTTTAAGGGGAACTCCACCCCAAATAAAAAAAAAATGGCGTGGAGTCCCCCCAAAAATCCACACCAGACCCTTATCCGAGCACGCAACCTGGCAGGCTGCAGGAAATGAGGGGGGGACGAGAGAGCGCCCCCCCTCCTGAACCATACCAGGCCACATGCCCTCAACATAGGGAGGATGTCCCCATGTTGATGGGGACAAGGGCCTCATCCCCACAACCCTTGCCCGGTGGTTGTGGGGGTCTGCGGGCGGGGGGCTTATCGGAATCTGGAAGACCCCTTTAACAAAGGGGACCCCCAGATCCCGGTCCCCCCTATGTGAATTGATAAGGGGTACATTGTACCCCTACCATTTCACGAAGAAAGTGTCAAAAAATTTAAAAAAAACACACACCGACACCTTGGAAAAGTCCTTTATTATAAAATAAAAAATAAATAAAAATAAAAACATTCCAGCGTCCCGCGGCGATCCGATGTCCAGCGCTGTCCGTCATTGGCTGAGCCTGAGCGGACCTGATGGGGAACTTCCTCTGCAGTCTATTACATGTATAGACCCGCCCCTTCTAAAGTTCCCCATCAGGTCCGCTCAGCCAATGACTCGGTGTAAGGCTGAGGACCTGATGCGGAACATGAGAAGGGGCGGGTCTATTCATGAATTACACAGCGAAGGAAGTTCCCCATCAGGTCCGCCCCCTCGGTATGTCAGACCGCGCCTACGTCATTGGCCTGAGCGGACCTGATGGGGAACTTCCTTCACTGTGTAAATTTAAATTACACAGTGAAGGAAGTTCCCCGCTCAGGCCAATGACTTAGGCGGGGTCTGATATACCGAGGGGGCGGACTTGATGGGGAACTTCCTTCACTGTGTAATACATGTATAGATCCGCCCCTTCTCATGTTCCGCATCAGGTCCTCAGCCTTACACCGAGTCATTGGCTGAGCATGTCAGGGACCTGCCAGAAATAGAGGACGATCCCTGCTTCCCTCTGTACCTGTGCGTCGGCACGCGCCAATTGCGCATGTGCATGCGCCAATTGCGCGCACGCGTGAGCGCTAAATGACAAGGCGCCATTAGGCCTTTAAAAAGCCAGCAGTTGCAATAGTGCACTGCTGTCTGATCTGCAGCTTCTGTGTATCTTTACCTGCATCTGCTATCTGATTACCTGGACGACCCGGCGCTGCTGACTTGCCTGTTATCTCCAACCCTGACCTCGGCCTGCCTTGACCCTTCTACTATTACCTGTTGTTCCATTGCCAGACCTCTGCCTGCTTATCTGATCCTGCTCCAGTCCACCGCATTGCTCTGCCTGACCACCTGATCTGACCCGGGTCGCCTGACCCTGCACCTGCCTGCTACTTGCTCTGTGTGTTCCAGTGTTGACCTGGATTATCTCTCCCTGCTTCAGCCTGCTACTGATCCTGCTGTCATCCGCAGTTTCAGCTTACTTGGAGGATCATCAACCAGCTACAGTGTCAACCACCACAGTCTCCACAGGCACTCCTACCCCACTGTGTTCCCGAGACCACTGTTCCCACTCTGGTGGCTCCCGAACCAGAGCTGTATAAGAGGTCTTCTCCTACAAGTCAGACTCGTCCTCTGAGGTACGTAACAGTATCAGACAGTCATAACCGAGTCTGCAGGAGAAACCTCACCCATGGAGGAGATTTGCACACACCTTGCAGCTCTCACGCAAGCCATTAAATCCCTACAAGAAGGACATGTCAAATTGGACGAGCGGGTCCAGAACTTATCAGATTCCAGTCATGTGGCTTCAGTTTCCCCCGCTGCACCCGTACAGTCTGCCTCCGCTCCTTCCGTAGTGATGCTTCCGCCTGAACCCAGAGTTCCTGTTCCGGAAAGATTCGCAGGAGACCGCGCCAAATTCCGGGCCTTCCAAAATGCAGCTATACTTCTCTCTACAACCCCGGACTTTTTCACTTGAAGCCACCAAGGTGGGGTTTGCCATCACCCTACTCCAAGGAGAACCCCAGAGTTGGGCCCACCGACTACTCGAGCAGAACAGCGCACAGACCCACTCCTTGTTAGTCTTTTTTGAGGCCATGGCTCAGCTTTATGAGGACCCCCAGCGGACCGCCACAGCGGAAGCTGCCCTGTTTGCGCTCCAGCAAGGTCGCAGAGCGGCCGAGGACTATGTCACAGACTTTAGGCGCTGGAGCACAGACATTCAATGGAATGATGCTGCCTTACGACACCAATTCCGTATAAGTCTTTCTGACAGCCTCAAGGATGAGCTCGCCCGAGTGGGTATACCAGGTACTCTTGAAAATCTGATCACCCTGTCCATCCAAATCGATCGACGACTCCGTGAGCGTCGGTCAGAGCGGTCCACTCAGCAAGGCCACCCCGTGTGGAGGACCCCAAGGGCGCCAGCTCCCTCTTCCCGTTACCTGGCACCAACCTGTTCAGATCCTGCCGGTCCAGTTCCAGACACTTCCAGGCCCATGCAAATAGGAGTGATACGATCAACTTTATCCCCTGAAGAACGAGCACGTCGCAGACAGCACAATCTTTGCCTCTACTGTGGCGAGGCCGGCCACTACGTGCACAACAGCCCTGCCAAGATGCGTAAGTGCCCTTCTTCCATACCTGCCAACCTGTCAACTCTGTCTGCCAATGCAACCCACCTTGCTCTCCCTCTCTCATTCCAACTTCCGGGAAGAACAATAACAGTCAACGCTATTGTTGACTCCGGGGCATGTAGCTGTTTTGTCAATATCACCTTTGCCATTCAGCAACGCCTCCCACTGCAAGAAAAGGCGCATGGACTTTGTCTACCTGGCCGATGGCTCTTGCATAAAGTCAGAACAAGTAACCCAGGAGACCGCTCCTTTGCCTGTTGACATCTTCTCCCAACATAAGGAGCTGCTGACTCTGGATGCCATATCTTCGCCATTGTTCCCCGTGATCCTGGGGTTACCTTGGCTTCAGGCTCACAATCCCCAAATCAATTGGGTATCTGGGGAAGTGAGATTCCTGTCCTCCTACTGTCAGAAACATTGTATATCAAAACCCCCCAACTCACCCACTACTCTGCTGTGTATGGACTCCGATCAGAATTTATTTCAGTCAGTGCCCGAACCATACCATGAGTTCATTGATGTCTTCAGTAAACGAGGGGCTGACTCCCTTCCGCCTCACCGCTCCTATGATTGCCCAATTGAACTGCTTCCTGGAGCTGAGATCCCCTTTGGGCGCATATTTCCTTTGTCGGAAAAGGAACAGGAGGCACTAAAGGTTTACATTGATGAAAATCTGAATAAGGGGTTTATCCGCCCCTCAACCTCACCAGCAGGTGCCGGAATATTCTTTGTCACAAAAAAAGACCAGACCCTTCGGCCATGTGTGGACTACCGCGAGTTGAATAAAATCACGGTCAAAAACCGCTATCCGTTGCCCCTTGTACCTGAACTGTTCCAGAAATTAAGATCTGCCATTATCTTCACCAAGTTGGATCTAAGGGGGGCCTACAATCTTGTCCGCATCCGAGCCGGGGATGAGTGGAAGACGGCCTTTCGTACCCGGTTCGGCCATTATGAATATCTGGTCATGCCATTTGGGCTCTGCAACGCCCCTGCCACTTTCCAATATTTCATCAATGATGTATTCAGAGACTTTTTGGACATTTTTGTAATTGTCTATCTAGATGATATCTTAATCTTCTCAGGGTCCCTTGACCGGCATCGGTGCAGGGTACTGAGTCGTCTTCGTCAGCATGGACTGTATGCAAAGGCAGAAAAATGCTAATTTGAGCAGCAGTGCATCCAGTTCCTAGGATTGGTGATTTCCCCAACGGGATTTAAGATGAACCCCCAAAAGGTGTCCACTATTCTAGACTGGCCTGTACCCTTAGACAAGAAGGGAGTGCAACGTTTCATAGGGTTTGCAAACTTTTACAGAAAGTTCATCAAGGGTTTTTCCATGATAATCACGCCCATAACGCAGCTAACTAAACAAAACCTGCGATTCCATTGGAATCCCGAAGCCCAAGATGCCTTTGAAACACTCAAAAAACGTTTTACCTCAGCTCCGATCCTCAGCCATCCTGACCCATCTCTACCCTACATCCTCGAGGTAGATGCCTCCAAAGTTGCTGTAGGGGCAGTCATTTCTCAACGCCAGGGTACTAAGGACCTAATGCACCCTGTGGCCTTCTTCTCACAAA
Source organism: Rana muscosa (assembly GCA_029206835.1). Lineage (NCBI taxonomy): Eukaryota > Metazoa > Chordata > Amphibia > Anura > Ranidae > Rana > Rana muscosa. Next base: position 357,616,866 of record CM055118.1, on the reverse strand, counting down.
AACTGTCCCCTGCAGAGAGGAACTATGATGTGGGTGATCGGGAGTTACTTGCCATCAAGGTTGCTTTGGAAGAATGGAGATACTTGTTAGAGGGTGCTATCCATCCAGTACTCATATACACCGACCACAAGAATCTAGAGTACCTAAGATCTGCTAGACGGCTGAAACCTCGACAAGCCCGATGGGCCCTGTTTTTCTCTCGCTTTTCCTTCCACATCACGTACCGGCCTGGATCAAAAAATACCAAACCAGACGCGCTATCGCGTATGTATGATGACCCTAAGGACCTTTCTGTCCCTGACACCATCTTACCCGCAGGCAACTTTCTACTTCTTCAAATGGATCTTCTCTCCCAGATTAAGGAAGCATCCACTGATTCTTCGAGACCCCTTGGGATTACCTTGACGTCCAGAGATGGCCTACTGTGGAGGGGAGTCAAATATTTGTCCCTGGTGACTTGCAAGTTGGAGTGTTAAAACTTCTTCATGATCATCCACTGGCAGGGCACTTCGGGGTCCGCAAGACCCTCGAGTTGGTACGTCGCACGTTCTGGTGGCCAGGTCTGGAGGAGTTTTGCAAGAAATATGTAAGTACATGCCCCATCTGTAACCGGAACAAGACAGCAAGGAGTCGGGCCTGGGGACTATTGAAACCTTTACCTGTACTGGATAGACCATGGAAGATGATCTCCATGGACTTTATAGTAGAGCTTCCATGTTCTGAAGGGTGTACCGCAATCTTTGTAGTCGTGGATCGACTCTCTAAAATGGCCCACTTCCTACCATTAAAGAGTACCCCATCCGCTATGGAGACAGCCCGTGTATTCATTAAGGAGATTGTCAGATTGCATGGAGTTCCTGCAAACATCATATCAGATAGGGGAGTACAATTTACCTCACGTTTCTGGAGAGCATTATGTAAGACCCTGAAGATCGAACTAGCTTTGTCCTCGGCCTATCACCCCCAAACGAACGGACAAACTGAGAGGACAAATCAGACTCTTGAACAAAACATCAGATGTTTCACGTCCTTTGTCCAAGATGACTGGGTATTCTTACTGCCCCTAGCAGAATTTTCCTATAACAACGCCAGCCACTCGGACACAGGACAATCTCCCTTCTTCTCTAATTATGGTTTTCACCTCTCTTTTTTACCTGATTTTCTTCCAGAATCTCCAATTCCAGCGGTACAGAGCATGGTGGACTTCCTCAGTCGCAATAACCAAGTGTTGCAGGAAGCAGTGACCAAGGCCCAGGCAGACAGCAAGAAAGCTTTCGACAGGAAAAGGAGAGGGGAATTGGACCTGCAAGTGGACGATCAGGTATGGCTCTCCACAAATAACCTCAGGTTGGCTTGCCCTTCGAAAAAATTTGCACCCAAGTTCTTAGGACCCTTTTCGGTGAAGAGAAAAATCAATGAGGTATCGTATGAACTTTCCTTACCTGACTCTTTTAAGATACATCCAGTATTTCATGTCTCTTTACTCAAACCTGCAGTACCTGATCCCTTCCTTGACAGAGGGTCCAGACCACCAGAACCTGTTATTATTGATGGAAGTGAGAAATACGAGGTGGAAGCCATCCTCGATTGTAGGAGACGGCAAGGTCAAGTGCAATTTCTAATTAAATGGAAAGGTTACGGTCTGGAGGATAACTCCTGGGAACCTGAACGTAACATTCATGCTAAGGAATGAATTCATGCATTTTTCCTTGCCCATCCTGAAAGAAGGGGCCGGTTAGGCATCCGGAGGCTGCCCCTTGGGGGGGGGCAATGCCAGGGACCTGCCAGAAATAGAGGACGATCCCTGCTTCCCTCTGTACCTGTGCGTCGGCGCGCGCCAATTGCGCACGCACATGCGCCAATTGCGCGTGCGCGTACGCGCTAAATGACATGGCGCCATTAGGCCTTTAAAAAGCCAGCAGTTGCAATAGTGCAGTGCTGTCTGATCTGCAGCTTCTGTGTATCTTTACCTGCATCTGCTATCTGATTACCTGGACGACCCGGCGCTGCTGACTTACCTGTTATCTCCAACCCTGACCTCGGCCTGCCTTGACCCTGCTACTATTACCTGTTGTTCCGTTGCCAGACCTCTGCCTGCTTATCTGATCCTGCTCCAGTCCACTGCATTGCTCTGCCTGACCACCTGATCTGACCCGGCTCGCCTGACCCTGCACCTGCCTGCTACTTGCTCTGTGTGTTCCAGTGTTGACCTGGCTTATCTCTCCCTGCTTCAGCCTGCTACTGATCCTGCTGTCATCCACAGTTCCAGCCTACTTGGAGGATCATCAACCAGCTACAGTGTCAACCACCACAGTCTCCACAGGCACTCCTACCCTGCTGTGTTCCCGAGACCACTGTTCCCACTCCAGTGGCTCCTGAACCAGAGCTGTATGAGAGGTCTTCTCCTACAAGTCAGACTCGTCCCCTGAGGTATGTAACAGAGCGGGCCTGATGGGGAACTTTAGAAGGGGCGGGTCTATACATGTAATAGACTGCGGAGGAAGTTCCCCATCAGGTCCGCTCAGGCTCAGCCAATGATGGACAGCGCTGGACATCGGGTCGTCGCGGGATACTGGATTTCACTGCTGGAATGTTTTTTTTTTTAATAAAGGACTTTTCCAAGGTGTTTGTGTGTTTTTTTTTAATTTTTTGACACTTTCTTCGTGAAATGGTAGGGGTACACATGGGGGGGGGCGGGATCTGGGGGTCCCCTTTGTTAAAGGGGTATTCCATATTCCGATAAGTCCCCCGCCCGCAGACCCCCACAACCACCGGGCAAGGGTTGTGGGGATGAGGCCCTTGTCCCCATCAACATGGGGACATCCTCCCCATGTTGAGGGCATGTGGCCTGGTTACGGTTCAGGAGGGGGGGCGCTCTCTCATCCCCCCTCTTTTTCTGCGGCTTGCCAGGTTGCGTGCTCGGATAAGGGTCTGATATGGATTTTTGGGGGGACTCCACGCCATTTTTTTTTACATTTGGGGTGGAGTTCCCCTTAAAATCCATGCAAGATCTGAAGGGCCTGGTATGGATATTTGGGGGAACCGCACGCATTTTTTTTTTAATTTGCGGCGGGGTTCCCCTTAATATCTATACCAGACCTGAAGGGCCTGGTAATTGAATTCTGGGGGACCCCCAAGCTTTTTTTTATTCTTATCAATTACTTTTGCCGAAAAATTCATTCATAGCCGCGAGTGAGTTTTAAATGACTTTTTTTCCTTCAAAAATGACATTTTGTGCAGGGACAGTTCTAAGCACAGGAAACATGCGCCACTTTACATGCATATCATACACACCCCCTAGGTACGAAATTTAAAGGAATATTTCACTTTTATTTTTTCATTTTAAGCATTATTAAAATCACTGCTCCCGAAAAAACTGCAGTTTTTAAAACTTCTTTTTGCATTGATACATGTCCCCTGGGGCAGGACCCGGGTCCCCAAACACTTTTTAGGACAATAACTTGCATATAAGCCTTTATAATTAGCACTTTAGATTTCAAACGTTCGAATCCATTGTATTTAATAGGGTTCTAAAGTTCACGCAAACATTCTGTCTGTTCGCAGGTTCTGGTGCGAACCGAACAGGGGGTGTTCGGCTCATCCCTGGTGACAGGGGTCACTTGGGGCACAGGAGGAATGAGAACCCCACCATGATCTGTGATAGTCATATTCAATGCTGTATATACATGGTATATATTGGGTGTATATTGTGTGTGGGCAGTTGTGTCCTAATTGCTGTGATGAGGTGGGGGGTGATTACATTCTACTGTCTAGTGTGGCTTGTGGTAATTAAATCTGTAATTATAGGTATTGTACTCTAGCAGACAGACTGGCTGGGGAACACAAAGGGTCATGCATAATCATTTAAACTGAAAAGGGATTAGCTAACGAACTCACCTATTGTCTCTTAAGAGATGTCCAAATAATGTGCATAGTCGGAGACATTAAGGCTAGCTTAAATGTCCTGTGTCCGAATCATCAGCTGTAGATAATTAGCTCATGTAAATTGGGTCTGATCAAAGGTGTATTATGAGAGGAAAATCAGAAGCTTCTCTCTGTGTGTATAAAAGTTGTAGTGTTTTTGCAATAAAGGGTCAGTCTAGTAGGAAAGATACAGAGCGTTCGTCTCGTATGTTTGGAAGGATTAATCCTATGGGAAGCGGTCGCCTGACTGTGGAGGATCGGCAGTGGATGTGTGTCCAGAGAGGGAATATCCTAAACGGCGTTAACCCCTTTCATACTTGGGGTGCCGTTACAGACACTAACTGGAATGACGCAGCTCTCCTTTGCCAGTTTCATTTGGGACTCTCTGACCCCTTAAAAGATGAACTGGCTCGGGTAGGAATACCCCAGACCTTGGATGCATTAATCAACTTGACCATACAAATTGATCGGCGGCTAAGGGAGCAAAGAGCGGAGAGGGAGGTTGGGCCCTTTCATCCCATCTGGATGTTACCCAGAGTCCCCAACTATGCTCATCCGGCACCTACTGTTGGGTCAGTCTTTACACCTGGTACCTCCGTACCCAGGCAGTCAGGAGTCCTCCGCCCTTCCCTTACTAAGGAAGAACGTCAACATCGCCAGGTGAACAACTTGTGCCTGTACTGCGGGGGATCCGGGCATTATGTTAGTAACTGCCCTGCTAAGCTTCGCAAGTGCCTGTCCCTCTCTTCCAATCATGCGACTTCTTGGCTCAAGGCTTCTTCTTCCCACCTGGCTCTCCCTATTCTGTTGCAACTGCCAGGAAGGATACTACAAGTGTCTGCCATTATCGACTCCAGGGCCTTCAGTTGCTTTATGGACTCATCTTTTGCAACCCAACACCAGGTTCCTTTATTATATAAGGCTCAAGGACTCTCTATTCATCTGGCCGATAGCTCTGCGATTAAATCTGGTCCAGTTACACAGGAGACTTCCCCCCTTCCAGTCACAATCGCCAATCTACACCGAGAGCTGCTTCGCATGGACATAATCTCTTCACCATTATTCCCTGTTATTCTTGGTATGCCGTGGTTACAAGCCCATAACCCCTACATCAACTGGGTCACGGGAGAGGTCACATTTCCCTCCACTTATTGCCAACAGTTCTGTACTCCCATGGGCCCCAGTAAACCACCTGCCTTGTTGTGTTTGGACTCCGACTCTGAGTTACGCCAGTCTGTTCCTGAGGCCTACTTCGACTTTCTGGACGTCTTCAGTAAGAAAGGGGCTGAGACGCTTTCGCCCCATCAGGCCTATGACTGCCCCATCAAGCTCTTTCCTGGAGCTGAAATCCCCTTTGGCAGGATCTTCCCGCTGACTGAGCTGGAGCAAGGAACACTTAAAACATACATCAACGAGAACTTGGAAAAAGGGTTTATCCGGCCATCCACGTCTCCAGCAGGAGCAGGTATCTTTTTTATAGAGAAGAAGGATCATACCCTACGACCCTGCGTAGACTATTGTGAGCTTAACAAGATCACCGTCAAAAATCGTTACCCTCTTCCCTTGGTACCCAAATTATTCCAGAGGCTGGGAGCTGCCACCATTTTCACTAAGTTAGATCTCCGAGGGGCCTACAACGTGGTTTGCATCAGGGAAGGGGATGATTGGAAAACAGCCTTTCGCACTCGTTTCGGGCACTTTGAGTACCTGGTGATGCCCTTTGGGCTATGCAACGCCCCTGCAACCTTCCAGTACTTCATCAATGACGTTTTCCGGTGACTACTTGGATCTGTTCGTTATCGTCTATTTAGACAACATCCTTATCTTCTCTTCTTCCCTGGATTCCCATCGCAAGCACGTCAGATGTGTGTTAGCTCGGCTTCGACAGCATGGCCTATACGCCAAGGCCGAGAAGTGCAAGTTCAAGCAGAAAAGTATTCCCTTCCTGGGCCTAATCATCTCGGTAGAGGGCATTAGGATGGACCCTCAGAAGGTTGCAGCAATCTTAGACTGGCCAGCGCCCACCGACAAGAAAGGAATCCAACGCTTCGTAGTATTCGCTAACTTCTATAGGAAATTTATTAAGGGGTTCTCAGCCATCATCAGTCCTATCACCCAGTTAACCAGACAAGGGGTCCGCTTCCACTGGTCCCCGGAGGCCCAAACCGCCTTTGAGTCCCTCAAGAGACTTTTTACCTCGCCTCCGTTCTAAAGCATCCTGACTCCTCCCTACCGTTCGTTCTGGAAGTAGACGTCTCCGAAATTGCTGTCGGAGCAGTCCTTTCCCAACGACAAGGGACTAAAGCCCTGTTACACCCTGTAGCCTTCTTTTCTCGTAAACTGTCAGAAGCAGAAAGAAACTATGACGTGGAAGACTGGGAATTATTGGCCATAAAATCTGCCCTGGAAGAGTGGCGATACTTACTGGAGGGTGCCGCTCATCCAATCCTGGTTTACACGGACCACAAGAACCTGGAATACTTGAAGTCTGCAAAAAGGCTGAAACCCCGGAAAGCCAGGTGGGCTCTATTCTTCTCCAGGTTCTCTTTTCATGTTACCTACCGGCCAGGCTCTAAGAACATAAAACCGATGCTCTGTCTAGGATGTTCCCGAGCCTAAAGAAACCTCTCTTTCTGACACAATTCTTCCCCCAGGAAATTTCCTTCTGATACAAGAAGACCTTCTTTCACGGATCAAGCAAGCCTCAGTAGGGTCATCACCTGCCGTGGGAACAGAACTACTAGTAAAGGATGGTTTGTTCTGGTACAAGAATAAAATTTTCGTACCCGAAGGTCTACGGGTCACGGTGCTGGAACTTTGCCACGACCATGCACTGGCAGGTCATTTTGGTGTCACCAAGACTGCTGATCTTGTTCAATGTACCTTTTGGTGGCCTCAAGTACTTGGAGACTACAAGAGATATGTGGAGTCCTGCACCACCTGTACGCGGAATATGACTAGTAGAACTAGGGCCTGGGGTTTGTTGAGGTCTTTGCCCGTCCCAGACAAGCCGTGGAAGATGCTATCCATAGACTTCATTGTTGAGTTACCTCCAGCAGAGGGTCACACCGCCATCTTTGTAGTGGTAGACTGGCTATCCAAGATGGCTCATTTCATACCAATGAAAGGTACTCCCTCCGCTCCTGAGACAGCGAAAACGTTCATCAGAGAGGTAATCAAGCTTCATGGGATTCCTGCCAATATTGTTTCCGATCGGGGAGTACAATTTACTTCCCGATTCTGGAGAGCTCTGTGTAAAGCCTTGGGAATTGAGCTGTCATTCTCCACTTATCACCCTCAAACAAATGGACAAACTGAGAGGAATAATCAGACCCTCGAGCAATATCTACACTGTTTTTCGTCTTTTTCTCAGGATGAATGAATTTCCCTGCTCCCATTGGCCGAATTTGCTTACAATAATTCTGTCCACTCTACCACGAAACAAAGCCCATTTTTTGCCAATTACGGCTTTCATCCATCTTTTTTGCCCAATTCTATCCCTGAATGCTCTGTACCTGCGGTCCATGAAACAATGAATTTTTTTTTCTCCAATAATCAACTCTTACAAGAGACCATGACAAGAACTCAGGAACATAACAAGGAGGCCTTTGACAAGAAGAAGCGAGGAGAACTGGTGCTTGAACCTGGTAATCTCGTATGGCTGTCCACAGCAAACCTGAAATTAGCCTGTCCCTCTAGGAAGTTGGGTCCTAAGTTTATGGGGCCTTTCCCCGTTAAGAGGAAAATCAACGAGGTAGCTTATGAGCTGGAACTTCCGGAGTCGCTCAGGTTTTATCCTGTCTTTCACGCCTCCCTGTTAAAACCTTCCATTACAAATCCCTTTTCTGACCTGAATTTGGATCCTCCTGACCCTATAATAGTGGATGGAGAGGAAGAATTTGAAGTAGAAGCTGTCTTGGATTGCAGGAAGAGGAGTAATCAAGTCCAATTTTTGATCAAATGGAAGGGGTACAGGCCTGAGGAGAGCTCTTGGGAACCCGAGGAAAACATCCACGCTAAGAGTTTAATTCAATCCTTCAAGAGATCTCACCCGGACAAATGGGCCCGGTTGGGCATCCGGAGGCTGCCCCTTGGGGGGGGCAATGTCAGGAAGATCCTGCCAGTAACAGGCGCTCTGAACTTCCTGGTGCGCGATCGCGGGTGCCATTGCGCATGTGCGTGCACACCATTGCGCATGCGCACGCGCGCGCACCCCCACTAGCGCCAGGGGGGCTATTTAAACCAGACTGACACACTGGGATCTTGCTGTCTGATCTACAGCATTACGTGTGTCCTGACCTCTGAAACCTGTTCCAGTTCACTCCAGTATCTGACCCGGCTTGCTTTTGACCAACCCCGCTGTCTGCCTGCATCTGACTCCTGCCTGCCTGACCATCCTTCTGCCTGCTCCTCTGGTCCTGTTGCTGTCCGCCTGATATCCGACACGGCTCGTTTGACCTATCCAGTTCCAGTCTACTGCATCTGCCTGCCGATCCAGCCTGTTCCAGGTTCCTGTCTACGGCCCTTCCAGTCAGCTGTCCAGTTCCAGTCTGCTGCATCTGCCTGCCATTCCAGCTTGTTCCTGGTTCCTGTCCCTGCTCAGTCGCACCTGCGATTCCTCTGTACAGCTCCACCTGGACTTCAGACCAAACTCCTGCTGTTGATCCTGCCAGGCACTCGTGCCACTCCTGACTCCTGTGCTTCCTGTTCACCCTACCAGGGGCCACGAGTCTGAGCCGCAAGAGAGGCCATCCCCTGCAATCCGGGCTCGTCCACTAGGTACATGACAGAGCTTCTACTGGTTGGCAAGTGGTTAAAGACCATTCTCCACTACAGTCAATGCCTCAGAACATAGGAAAGAATGCAATGACCACAAGTTGGTTTATACAATTGCAAAACGTTACATAGAATACAGGCCAGGAACCCAATAAGGGAATGCTGATGGACTGCCATGTATCCATTGTATGTTGGCAAGATATGCAATTGGGTTGATTGAAGGGAATGTCACACCAGGCCCCTTTTTAGATATTCAAAATACAAAACAACATGCAGGACACTATTTAGGTTCTGTACTTGCATGTTCTGTAAAGAGATAAAACAAGGAAAATGTATTGCAGAGATCTATTGCATATTTTCTGCCCTGGAATACACTTCAATTATATTTCACACCAGGTCCCTTTACCTATTTGAAATATATACCATTACACAATGAGCAAGGCACACAGTAGACCCACAAAGTCTATAACAAAGTCTAGAACAAAACACATGTGGCAAGAATAACCTATTTGCAAGCATTGACAAGCTACTAAAATGTGACTGAGTGATCCAGAAGGTATAAATTCAGAAATAATAAATAGCATGTAAAAAGTAAGTACCGTATATACTCGAGTATAAGCCGAGATTTTCAGCCCTTTTTTTTGGGCTGAAAGTCCCCCCCCTCGGGTTATACTCGAGTCAGCGAAATTTTACATTGTAAATAGTACCTGAAAAAAAGTTGAGGCTGCGGCGTCCATCGTTCAAATCCCGCGGTCTCTTTCTGGTCCCTTCCGTGATAGGCGATTCTCAGCAGACACTCTCCGCCTATCACGAACGTTCTCTCATCCTCAGTTTCCCAGCAGACGTCTGTGATTGGTAGAACACCCAACACAGTGTCTGCTGGGAACCTGAGGATGAGAGAACGTTCAATGTTTATTAAAATGAATAAGTTCCCAGCATCATTCCACAATCAGGTGTAAACTGTAATAATTTTGTCAGCTATTCATATTCTTTTATTATTGCGCCCCATTCAGTCATCACTTGACTGTATTAAATTCTGTATTGTGCTGAGTTTATTGGTAATTGTGGAAGCTGTCTTTATTTCTAATACTATTAGTTTATTCTTCCCTTCCTTACTTCTTTGGTTCCCCTTCTTTCACCTACTTTCATATTTTTCCTACCCCCCCCCCCCCCCAACTCTTTTCATTGCCTGAATAAACGTTCCTTAAAAAGATATGTTCTATGCTTAGATAATGGAGGAGAAAAATAAGACCACAATTGATGTGATCTACCTCTTAGGGTTTCAGACTCCAAATGCTGTAACATTTTTTTTTATTCTTTTAATTTCTTCTGATTTATTGTGTGACAATATGTGAAAACCTCCTGATAATCACACTGGTGTCCTACAGCAAAACCCTCCATTCTCCTATGTACTTCTTCCTCTCCCAGCTGTCCGTAACAGATATTTTATTAGCAACTAATGTTTTTCCTACCATGCTTTATTCTATATTGAAGAAAACTACTGCCATAATTTCAATTTCTTATTGTTTCACACAGCTTTTTTTCCTTGTAGTCTCAGAAACAGCAGAGTGTCTTCTGCTAACAGCAATGTCTTATGACAGATATGTGGCCATCTGTAAATCACCATTGCATTATACTTTGTTAATGAGTCATCGGTTTTGCTGGATAACAGTTATAACAAGTTGGAGCTTAAGTTTTCTTTCTGGAATGATTTTTACTTTAGAGATATCAACGTTACAGTTTTGTGGCCCCAATATTATCGATAATTTTTTCTGTGATCTTGACCCCCTTCTAAAACTTTCCTTCTCTGATACAACCATTGTTCAGCTAGAAGCAATATCAACAAGTGTGGTTTTTGGTTTAATCCCAGTTATTATCATCATTGTGTCATATATTTATATTATAGTCACAATTTTTAAAATCCCCTCTATTAACCACTTAAGCCCCGGACCATTTCGGGCCATTAGGACCAAGCCTGTTTTTGGGATTCGGCACTGCGCTGCTTTAACTGTAAATTGTGCGGACATGCAATGTTGTACCCAAATAAAATTTGCGTCCTTTTCTTCCCACAAATAGAGCTTTCTTTTAATGGTATTTGATTGCCTCTGCGATTTTTATTTTTTGCGATATAAATGGAAAAAGAACGAAAATTTTGAAAAAAAAAGATATTTTCTACTTTTTGTTATAAGAAAAATCGAATAAACTCAATTTTAGTCATACATTTAGGCCAAAATGTATTCAGCCACATGTCTTTAGTAAAAAAAATGACAATAAGCGTATATTTATTGGTTTGCGCAAAAGTTATAGCGTTTACAAACTAGGGTACATTTTCTGAAATTTACACAGCTTTAAATTTATGACTGCCTATCTCATTTCTTGAGGTGCTAAAATGGCAGGGCAGTACAAAACCCCCCCAAATGACCCCATTTTGGAAAGTAGACACCCCAGGGAAATTGCTGAGAGGCATGTTGAGCCCATTGAATATTTTTTTTTTTTGTCCCAAGTGATTGAATAATGACAAAAAAAAAAAAAAATTACAAAAAGTTGTCACTAAATGATATATTGCTCACACATGCCATGGTTATATGTGGAATTGCACCCCAAAATACATTCTGCTGCTTCTCCTGAGTACGGGGATACCACATGTGTGGGACTTTTTAGGAGCCTAGCCACGTACGGGACCCCGGAAACCAAGCACCGCCTTCAGGATTTCTAAGGGCGCAAATTTTTGATTTCACTCCTCACTACCTATCACAGTTTCGAAGGCCATAAAATGCCAAAATAGCACAAAACCCCCCCAAATGACCCCATTTTGGAAAGTAGACACCCCAAGCTATTTACTGAGAGGCATGTTCAGTCCATGGAATATTTTATATTTTGCCACAAGTTGCGGGAATATGACAAACTTTTTTTTTTTTGCACAAAGTTGTCACTAAATGATATATTGCTCACACATGCCATGGGCATATGTGAAATTACACCCCAAAATACATTCTGCTGCCTCTCCTGAGTACGGGGATACCACATGTGTGGGACTTATTGGGAGCCTAGCCGCGTACGGGACCCCAAAAACCAAGCACCGCCTTCAAAGTTTCTAAGGGCATAAATTTTTGATTTCACTCTTCACTACCTATCACAGTTTTGAAGGCCATAAAATGCCAAGATGGCACAAAACCCCCCCAAATGACCCCATTTTGGAAAGTAGACACCCCAAGCTATTTGCTGAGAGGCATGTTGACCCCATTGAAAATTTTTTTTTTTGTCCCAAATGATTGAATAATGACAAAAAGAAAAAAAAATGTACAAAAAGTTGTCACTAAATGATATATTGCTCACACATGCCATGGTTATATGTGGAATTGCACCCCAAAATACATTCTGCTGCTTTTCCTGAGTACGGGGATACCACATGTGTGGGACTTTTTGGGAGCCTAGCCGCGTACAGGGCCCCAAAAACCAAGCACTGCGAACGCTGCAGTTATGTGTGTTGTGTTTGGTAAGTGACAGTGATCGATCGATACTGCACTTGGGTGGGCTGGGCTGGGCTGGGCTGGGCGGAGGGGCTAAACGCAGGCGCTAGCAGGTATCTGGGCTGATCCCGCTAACACTGCGTTTTTGGGAACCCTAAACCGCTGGGGATGCTAGTATAGATCTGATCAGATCTGATCAGATACTATACCACTAAGGGGGGTGTATGCTTTGCGCGTGGCTGTTAGCGTTACTGTCACTAACCTAACACTGCCTGGGGCGACGCAGACCCTCTCTGGCGCTAAAACCTAATTGATCTCACCCGCCGGGCGATCAGGGGGGTTAAACCTTTATTGGGTTATATACGGCGGGTGCCCTGATGCTATAAAAAGCAAACTAATCAACCAGCGTCACCCGTAACCTTTATATGGTGATCACTGGTGAAAGGGTTAACTAGGGGCAATCAGGGGGTTAAAATCTTTATTAGGTTAAATATGGGGGTACCTGACACTATATAAAAACCTGACGGGTAACCTAAATAACTAAATAACTTACTGGCTAACCAGTGACACCAGTGACGCTTATACGGCGATCACTGGTGAAAGGGTTAACTCTAGGGGCAATCAGGGGGTTAAAATAATATATGGGGGTACCTGACACTAATAAAAACCTGCGGCGAACCTAAAAAAAAATAACTGCCTATCTAAAACACCAGCGACACGAATACAGCGATCGGAAAAACAATCGCTTAGTGACGCTGAAGTTAGGGGGTGAAAGGGTTACCTGGGGGGTGATCAAGGGGTTAAACCTTTATTAGGGGGGGTTAGGGGGCTACCCTGGACCTAAAGGGGCCTAATCCTAACTGCCCTGCAACTTTTTACAATCACAGATGACACTAAATGCAGTGATCAGTAAAATAAATGATCACTGCAATCAGTGACACTGTGATTGGGGGCTTTGGGGTGACCTGGGGGGTGATCTGGGGGTGACTGGGGGGTGATTTGTGTGCCTATGTGTACCTACGTGTCAGTGGACTGTTAGTGCACTAACCTGCTTCCTCTCTGCTCGGCGCCGGGAACGGAAAGACCGCGGCGAGGGAGATGACATCACTTCCTCCAGCCTTGTTTACATCACATGGCGGAGGAAGCATTTTCATTGGCCGGGAGCGATCGCGAGGGGGGGGGGCGGAATCGAGCGCCCCCCCCCATCATGCCTGATCGCTCCCGAACACTTAACGGCCGCTCACTGCAGTGAAGGGGGGTCCGGATGGACCCCCCAACTGCACAAAGGCGATCACGTAGATCTACGTGATTCTGCCTGTCCGTGCCATTCTGCCGACGTAAATCGGCGGTGGGCGGTCGTTAAGTGGTTAAAGGTAGACAGAAAGTTTTCTCAACATGCAGCTCCCACCTGATTGTTGTTTCCATGGTTTATGGTACATTACTTTTTGTGTATTTGGTACCTAGGAGAGGGCAGTTATTACATTTTACTAAATTCTAGGGCTGTTACTGATTAAAATGTTCGTGTTCGATGAATCGATTTTTTTTTTTAATCGATTAATCGACTAATTTTGATTAATTATAACGCACATACAGATCCAACTACTTTTAGCTGATCTCCTTGTAGGCCGATTCCCAGTGCAGCTACCAACCACTGGAAAAATGGATAGCAGGATACAAAAAACACACAAAGGCAGCGCTCAATAAGAATAGCATTAAAACTTTTATAGTCTTCAAGTAGGTAACAAAATAAATATTGCACTGGAGATAAAATCAATGTAGCTACATAAACTGGAAAAATGGTGCGAGTAATACCAAACGGTAGCAAAAGCAGTCATAAAAACATGTAGCTAAGTATGATACTGGTAGGGCCGAAACAACTAATCGATTAATCGACAACTAATCAATTATGAAATTAATCGATTACTATTTTCATAATCGATTAATCGGCCAGTAACATAATGGGGTTAAAAAAAACTAAAATTAGCCCTTTACAGTACAAAAAGAGCAAATCGCTACTGTAAATATTACTTTCACTGTCCCACAGTAAAAAATGAACCCCTTACAGCGATTATTTGCTCTTTTTGTACTAATTTTAGTTTTTTTAACCCCATTATGTTACTAAACATCTCAGGCCTGGGTCACTCCTCCTGTTTTTTTTGTGCTTTTTGCAGAAACACACTACAGGTCATTTACATGGTTTCCTATGGGACACGTTCACATCCATGATTTTTTCAGCTGCTGCGTATTTGGAAAGGGCAAGAACTTTTTTTAATGCAAAACAGTGCTATTTTGTTTTTTTTGCTTCAATAGAGAAGCTGCAGAAAAGCATGTTATGTGTTTTTGCGGCAATTTGTGTTTTTTAGTCTGCCCAACAACAAATTGGCCAAAAAAAAGGTAAAAATGCAGCAAAATTATATTTTTTTTTACGGTTATTAACCGATTAATCGATTAATCGAAACAATAATCGGCCAACTAATCGTTTATGAAAATAATCGTTAGTTGCAGCCCGAGATACTGGTATAAAAATGTGTACAACGATACCACTGCTGAATCCAGATGAGGAGGGGTTAACATTAGTCAGTCGGCATGTAGATGTCCCGTGAAGGGAACTATCACAACTCCCAGTGGATGGCTGTAGAATCCCAGGTTGATAGAGGGAAGTGATAGAAGGAAGTGTAACAGCCCTTGTGTGTGGCAGATAGTAAGGTCCCGCCAGCATGCAGATATGAAGGCACAGCAAAGGAGCCCTTCAGATGGACACGGCAAGCCCCGCCGGTGTCTGTGGCGTCACCGGATCTCTGACGGAACTCCCTGAAGACCCGGAATTTTGATTGATCAAAAGAATTTTGATCGATCAAAAAACTTAATCGATTAATCGAGGAATTAATAGTTAATTTCCACAGCCCTACTAAATTCCTATCATTAATGTACACTGCAGTAACCCCATTGATGAATCCAATTATTTACAGCCTGAGAAATAAGGAGTTGAAACAAGTTGTAGATAGAATTGTCAACAACTTTTTGCATTTACATCTATAATACATTTTACAGGTATAACTGCCATAATCTAATAATATTACCACCCTCACCCTTCTGGTTCTCCTAACTTCTGGAGATACAGTATATCCCCAAATCCTGAGCTTCCATCGTTTAACTTTGACCAACACACCCGGAGCTCTCCATCCTCTGGCAGCAGCCGCAATCCACACAATCTAGTTTATGTTTTTCCTCTTCCTAACATCAGCCTCCCCTTCAAATATTTCATTTGGAATGCTTGTTCTGTTTGTAACAAACTCACCTCTGTTTTTGACCTTTTTATAACTAACTAATTTAACTTACCTGCTGTTACTGAAACCTGCCTTCAAGAATTTGACTCTGTCTCTCTCCCATGGTACCCTCCTCTGGGCTCACTCTCCCAGACCTGGTGAATGGAAGGGAGCTGGACTTGGAATCCTTCTACTGTATCCTCACAAAGCACCTTTTAGGTTCCTCACTCACCTCCCTCCCTGTGCTTCTCCTCATTTGAGGCTCACTGTATTCATCTATTTTCAACAGTTTCTTTGGAAATACCTGTGTTTTATCAGCCTTCTGGATGGGTATCAAGCTTCCTTGATTACTTCTCTGCCAGACTAACCTACTTTCTCTCTTTATAAATTCCCACAATCATTCTCTGTGGTGTCAACACCCCTGTTAATCTTAACACTCCAGGTAACTTCTAAACTTCTCAGCCCAACCTCCTCTTTTGACCTAAAACAATGGACACATGCTTCTGCTCACCCTGTTGGCAGCTCCCTTGACCTTGCAATCTCTTGCCTAGGGATGAGCTTGGTGTTCGAGTCGAACATAGGTTCGACTCGAACATCGGCTGTTCGCGCGTTCGGCGAACAACGAATGATTTGGGCCGTTCGCGCCAAATTCGAGTGACGCGAACGGCCCACAATACACTGCGCCATCGCAGTGTAATCCCGGCACTGTGACCCTGCATGCTTGGCCAATCACAGCGCCGGCAGCGAGGAGAGCAATGATTGGCCACAGGCAGGATGCCTGTGGCCAATTATAGCTGAGGGGGTTTAGTACACGCCCCACACTATAAAAGGCCGCCAGCGCGGCGGCCTTGTGTAGTGTGTTCCGGAGCAGGGAAAGTGAAGGGTAGGCAGGGACAGTGTCAAATCTTGTCAAATCTATTCTTTGCTAAACCTTGTGTGTAGGGACAGAGAAAGATAGGCAGGGAGAGTGTCAGTGCCATATTCTTTGACAAACCTTGTGTGTAGGGAGAGAGAAGGATAGGCAGGGAGAGTGTCAGTGTCATATACTTTGATAAACCTTGTGTACAGGGAGAGAGAAGGATAGGCAGGGGACAGTGTCAGTGTCATATTCTTTGCTAAACCTTGTGTGCAGGGAGAGAGAAGGATAGGCAGGGAGAGTGTCAGTGTCATATACTTTGATAAACCTTGTGTACAGGGAGAGAGAAGGATAGGCAGGGGACAGTGTCAGTGTCATATTCTTTGCTAAACCTTGTGTGCAGGGAGAGAGAAGGATAGGCAGGGAGAGTGTCAGTGTCATATACTTTGATAAACCTTGTGTGCAGGGAGAGAGAAGGATAGGCAGTGGACAGTGTCAGTGTCATTGTTGCTAAGCCTCCTGCACATTATACACCTGAAGTTAGCCTGTATTGCTGCTTTTTCCTGGTGTGTTACATAAACAGGATTTTGCGGCACTTACAGCGGGCGGAGTGTGCCTCCTGACCATATTACACCTTAACTTAGCCTGTATTGCTGCTTTTTCCTGGTGTGTTACACAAACAGGATTTTGCGGCACTTACAGCAGGCGGAGTGTGCCTCCTGACCATATTACACCTTAACTTAGCCTGTATTGCTGCTTTTTCCTGGTGTGTTACACAAACAGGATTTTGCAGCGCTTACAGCGGGCGGAGTGTGCCTCCTGACCATATTACACCTTAACTTAGCCTGTATTGCTGCTTTTTCCTGGTGTGTTACACAAACAGGATTTTGCGGCACTTACAGCGGGCGGAGTGTGCCTCCTGACCATATTACACCTTAACTTAGCCTGTATTGCTGCTTTTTCCTGGTGTGTTACACAAACAGGATTTTGCGGCACTTACAGCGGGCGGAGTGTGCCTCCTGACCATATTACACCTTAACTTAGCCTGTATTGCTGCTTTTTCCTGGTGTGTTACACAAACAGGATTTTGCGGCACTTACAGCGGGCGGAGTGTGCCTCCTGACCATATTACACCTTAACTTAGCCTGTATTGCTGCTTTTTCCTGGTGTGTTACACAAACAGGATTTTGCAGCGCTTACAGCGGGCGGAGTGTGCCTCCTGACCATATTACACCTTAACTTAGCCTGTATTGCTGCTTTTTCCTGGTGTGTTACACAAACAGGATTTTGCGGCACTTACAGCGGGCGGAGTGTGCCTCCTGACCATATTACACCTTAACTTAGCCTGTATTGCTGCTTTTTCCTGGTGTGTTACACAAACAGGATTTTGCGGCACTTACAGCGGGCGGAGTGTGCCTCCTGACCATATTACACCTTAACTTAGCCTGTATTGCTGCTTTTTCCTGGTGTGTTACACAAACAGGATTTTGCGGCACTTACAGCGGGCGGAGTGTGCCTCCTGACCATATTACACCTTAACTTAGCCTGTATTGCTGCTTTTTCATGGTGTGTTACACAAACAGGATTTTGCGGCACTTACAGCGGGCGGAGTGTGCCTCCTGACCATATTACACCTTAACTTAGCCTGTATTGCTGCTTTTCCCATTTCCCTGCAGGCCATTAGAATGTCTGGAAGGCAAACAAGGAGAGGCAGACAGTCAGGAGCCAAAAAAAGAGGGCAAGCAGGCTCTGTGTCTAGAGACAACAGTGCTGGTCGTGGACGCGGTGCATCGCCATCAGCACGTGGCCATGGGACACCCTTGTCCTTCTTTTCGGCAGCTGGACGCGTTGAGCCGCATCATGCCGAAGACTTGGTAGAGTGGATGACCAAGCCCTCCTCATCCTCCTCATCCTCTCTCACCCAGGCTCAGGGTACTGGCAAAGCAGCTGCCAAAGCGTCCTCTTCCCTGGTATCAATGTCATCATCAGTCACTCCTTCCCTAGACCAACCATGTCCTCCTGAGGAGTCCCCCGAACTGTTTGAGCACAGTGTTGGGTACATGCTCCAGGAGGATGCCCAGCGTTTTGAAGGGTCTGATGATGATACCCAGCTAGAGGAAGGCAGTAGCGTGAGAGCAGAGAGAGGGGATGCTCAAGAAGGACACCAATCTGGCAGTCATGTTCCAGCAGCTGCAGCATACTGCCAGATTGGCTCCAGTGATGAGGAGGGAGGGGATGATGAGGTCACTGACTCCACGTGGGTGCCTAATAGGAGAGAGGAGGAGGAGGAGGATGAGGAGGAGGCACATCTCCAACGAGGCAGGATGCCCTCGGGGGGCCAGCGTAAGGGCAGCACACCGACGGAATCACACCGCAGAGCTCCGCCTGTGCAAGGCGCTGCCTCTGCCCGTTATTCAAAAAGTTCTTTGGTGTGGGCCTTTTTTGAGTCGAGTGCATCAGATCGCACAGCTGCTGTTTGCAACATATGTCTCAAGCGTATATCGCGTGGCCAAAACATCACCCACTTGGGCACCACATGCTTGACCAGACATATGTTGACCTGCCATGCAGCTCATTGGCAAGCCTACCTTAAAGACCCACACCAAAGACCAAAGCTGACCTCTTCTTGCACCGCATCAGCTGGGATCTCCAACTCCACTATACCTTCAGTCCTCTCTGAAACCTGCTCTGAGAGGAATGAAGGTGTAGAATTAGGTGTGTCACAGCCAAGTACTTGCGGGCACTCTGCTAGCAGTACACCAACGTCCGATTCTAGCAGGCAAATTTCCCTGCCCCAGCTGATGGACCGTCGAAAGAAGTTCACTCCCAGCCATCCACATGCCCAGCGGTTGAATGCTAGCTTGGCTAAATTGCTAGCGCTTCAACTGCTGCCTTTTCAGTTGGTAGACTCGGCCCCCTTCCGTGAGTTTGTGCAATGTGCGGTTCCTCAGTGGCAGGTTCCCAAACGCCACTTTTTCTCACGGAAGGCGATTCCGGCTCTCTACCGGCATGTGGAAGGCAATATCTTGGCCTCGCTGGACAGGGCGGTCAGCGGTAAGGTGCATATTACCGCTGACTCATGGTCCAGCAGGCATGGACAGGGACGTTACCTTTCTTTCACGGCCCATTGGGTCACTCTTTTGGCAGCTGGGAAGGATGCAGGACAAGGTGCAGTGGTGTTGGAGGTTGTTCCACCGCCACGCCTCCAAAATGCAACTACTGGTTGTGACACACCTCTGTCCTCCACCCCCTCCTCTTCTTCTTCCTCCATGGCCTCTTCCTGTGCTTTGTCCTCGGAACCACCAGTGCTCCGTAGGCGTTCAAGGGGCTACACAAGTACGCAGGCAAAAAGATGCCAAGCCGTGCTTGCGCTGGTGTGTTTGGGGGACAGGAGCCACACTGGGGCAGAGGTTCTGTCTGCTCTGCAGGGGCAGGCCGAGAGGTGGTTGACGTCACGCCAGCTTAAGCCAGGAATGGTAGTTTGCGACAATGGCACCAACCTCCTCTCCGCTCTCCGACAGGGACAACTGACCCATGTGCCCTGTGTGGCTCACGTCCTTAACCTGGTGGTGCAGCGGTTCTTGGGCAGGTACCCGGGCTTACAGGATGTCCTGAGGCAGGCCAGGAAAGTCTGTGTGCATTTCCGCAGATCTTATAATGCCAGTGCTCGCCTGGCTGAGCTGCAAAAGGAGTTGAACCTGCCCAAGAACCGCCTTATATGTGACATGCCCACCAGGTGGAACTCAACGTTGGCCATGCTGCAGTGGCTGCACACGCAGCAGAGGGCCATCAATGAGTACCTGTGCGAATACGGCACCAGGACAGGGTCAGGGGAGCTCAGGTTTTTTTCACCACGCCAGTGGGGCATGATCAGGGATGCATGCACTGTCCTGGCACCATTTGAGGAGGCCACGAGGATGGTGAGCAGTGACAGTGCATGCATCAGTGACACTGTATCTCTTGTCCACCTGTTGGAACATACGCTGCGTGGAATAATGGACAGGGCACTTGAGGCAGAACAGAGGCAGGAAGAGGAGGACTTCCTTGCCTCTCAAGGCCCCCTTTACCCAGACAGTGTTCCTTCTGTCCCACCAATCGCACAGGAAGAAGAGGAAGAGGAGGAGGAGGAGGATTGTGTCAGCATGGAGGTGGAGCCTGGCACTCAGCATCATCAGCAGCAGTCTTTTAGGGATGATTTACAGTCCCAAAAAACCAGTGGACTTGTACGTGGCTGGGAGGAGGTGGCTGCGGATCATGTCGTCCTTAGTGACCCAGAGGACTCTGGACTGAATGCCTCAGCTAACCTACGCTGCATGGCCTCCCTGATCCTGCAAAGTCTGCGGAAGGATCTTCGTATTCTTCGGATCAAGGAGAGGGACCATTACTGGCTGGCCACTCTCCTTGATCCACGGTACAAGGGTAAGGTTGCGGACCTTATCTTACCGTCGCAGAGGGAGCAGAGGATGAGACAACTCCGGGAGGCCTTGCAGAAAGGTCTGTGCAACGCGTTCCCAGAGACTGGGAGGTTACAAACTCCTGGTCTTGGACAACGAGTTGCTGAGGCTTCGGTCAGTCAAAGAAGGAGCGGTGGGGAAGGTGGCCGTCTGACCGAAGCGTTCAGAAAATTCTTTAGTCCGCAGCCCCAAGGTATGATCGGTTCCAGCAACCATCGCCAGCGTCTGATATACATGGTGCAGGAATACCTAGGGGCTAGGTCAGACTTGGACACCTTCCCCACCGAAAATCCTCTGGCTTACTGGGTCTTGAGGATGGATCACTGGCCAGAGCTTGCGCAGTATGCAATCGAGCTACTGGCCTGTCCTGCATCCAGCGTTCTTTCAGAACGCACATTCAGTGCTGCTGGAGGATTTGTCACGGATCACAGGGTGCACCTGTCCACCGACTCTGTTGATCGACTGACCTTCATAAAGATGAACCAGTCTTGGATCACCACCAGCTACCAAACACCTGAAGCTGATATAACAGACTAATTTATTTTCAAATGTCACATCCCTTCAAGACTGATGCTGATGCTGAGAGTTTGTCCTGTTATGTTGACTGACTATCCTCCTCCTCCTCAATGATCCGATTGACGATGATAGCTTGGAAGAACATTTTTGTTTCTGGGTGCCGCCACCAGTGGCTAAGGCCCAATTTTTCAGCCCCTGTTTAACAGGGGGGTGTTATTAAAAAATGTTATGCAATGCTTTGCAGCAGGGCTCATTCCTGCACTCCAACTAGAGTATCTGGGAGTGGTTGCAGTGTCGTGGCACCAGCACCAATGGCTAAGGCCCAATTTTTCAGCCCCTGTTTAACAGGGGCGTGTAATTACAATTTTTGATGCAATACTTTGCAACAGGGCTCATTGCTGTGCTCCAAGTACAGTATCTGTGAGGGGTTGCAGTGTTGTGGCACCAGTGCCTAAGGCTCAATTTTTCTGCCCCTGTTTAACAGGGGCATGTAATTACAATTCTTGATCTAATAATTCACAGCAGGGCCCATTCCTGCGCCCACCAAGACTAACTGTGAGGCCTTACAGTGTTGTGTCAACACCACCACCACCACCACCACCAAAGGCCCAATTTTTCAGCTCCTGTTCAACAGGGGCATGCAATTACAATTCTTGATCTAATAATTCACAGCAGGGCCCATTCCTGCGCCCACCAAGACTAACTGTGAGGCCTTACAGTGTTGTGTCAAGACCACCACCACCACCACCAACACCAAAGGCCCAATTTTTCAGCCCCTGTTCAACAGGGGCATGCAATTACAATTCTTGATCTAATAATTCACAGCAGGGCCCATTCATGCGCCCACCAAGAGTAACTGTGAGGGCTCACAGTGTTGTGGCAACACCAACATGTAAGGGGCAAATTTCAGCTGAGTATATACGGCAGGCCCCTACTTTCAAACATCCAACTTACAAACGACTCCTCCTTGCAAACGGAAGGATACAACAGGAAGTGAGAGGAAATCTACCCCTAGGAAGGCAAATTCTCTCCTGTAAGAGTTAATATGGGAAAAAAAGGGTCTCCTCTCCACTGATTCTTTATCACCAATTCTTGTTTCAATAAAAACCCCAAATTTTCAAAAAACATTTGTCATTAGGACGGAAAGCGAGGTGAACTGTTCTGAACAGGTGCACACTGCACAGACAGCAAAACAAATGTTACAGGGGTGATAACCCTTCCCTATGTTTTCCAAAAAGCTTAAAAATATATTTTTTAGCTGGAGCTACACTTAAACAATGTACCTGTTCAAAATTACAGACAGATTCTACATAAGAACAAACCTACAGTCCCTGTCTTGTATACACCGCCTGTATACGGCTGTTCAGAGTATATAGGGCCTTTTTTATTTTGTGTGCGGGGTTCCCCTTAATATCCATACAAGACCCAAAGGGGCTGGTAATGGGCTGGGGTGGGGGGGGGGGTGATGGGGTAGCTATGCTATTTTTCTTAAAGATTTTCATCCATATTACCAGGACCAGACATTACATTAAAACCACAAGCAGTTTTAAATGGCTTTTTTTTCCTTTAGAAATGTAATTTTGTGCAGGGACAGTTCTAAACACGGGAAACACGTGGCACTTCACAGGCATACTTTAGACACCCCCCAGGTACGATATTTAAAGGAATATTTGACTTTTTTTTTCACTTTATGCATCATTAAAATGACTGCTCCAGAAAAACGGCCGTTTTTAAAACTTATTTTTGCATTGATACATGTCCCCTGGTGCAGAACCCGGGTTCCCAAACCCTTTTTAGGACAATAACATGCATAATAGTCGTTATAATTAGCACTTTAGATTTCGAACGTTCGCATCCATTGTATTTAATAGGGTTCTAAAGTTCATGCGAACTTTCGGTCCGTTCGCGGGTTCTGGTGCGAACCGAACCCGGGGGTGTTCGGCTCATCACTACTCTTGCCTATGGTCTCCTTAAAACCTCTCTAACAATCCTTTCCCCCCTCTCCTATCACTACCATATTAGCATCACTCTTTCCCCCTCTTACACCTCCTCTCCTTCCAACCGCCTAACATTTACCAATAAAAACCTTCACCACCATAAACTTTTCCTTCTTTATCCTTCAACAGATTACCTCTATGATAAAATCTCACCCCTATCTTTCCCCAACCTAGTCAGTTCCTTTTATAACAGTTTAATCTCATACTTCCTGGACACACTAGCCCTCCTCACTGCATGCAGAACCATGCTCCAACCACTGCAACTTTTTCAAACACATGACTAGAAGTCTCAAAATGCTCTTGCGCATCTGTAACATAAGGCTTAGTACCAGCAAGACTTTACCCAGTATAAATCCGCCCTCCAAAAATGTAATTCCTGCCTCCACACTCCAAACAGATCTATTTTATCACTCTCATTAACACCCTCTCATGCAGTCCTCAATAACTCTTTCCTACTTATAACTTTCTACTTCGTCCTTCACTGCCTCCACCCACTAACCCACTCACTGTCCAGGAGATTTTTAATCACTTGAAAAATTGAATTAATGTGATTGGTTATGAGATCTCCACTGTACAGATATCCCCCCCTAAACATTCCATGTCCACTTGCACACTCAATGCTTCTCTCATTTAATCCTGCTAATATAGAGGAGGTTTGTAAACTTTTTTCTAATGCCCACCTAACCACCTGCCCCCTGGATCTTGCTCCCCTGCAGATGCTATGGTCAACCTCTGGCTCTATCCTATTGTCATGTTACCTTTCTGAGGCTGAGATGCTGAGAGTGGCTCCCCTTGCGGCTGAGTGCAGTATACCACTGAAGTTGGCACAGGGGGTATAGTGCTCAAAGAATTATGGGTTGCCAGCAGGGTGTGCAGGACTTGAGCAGATGATCACTTGCAGGCAACTCGAGGAGGTGCTGGAAGCAGTCCATAAGGAGTGTGGACAGGATAAAGGGCATAGGGCATTCAGTGAAGTCAGCAAAGGCCTGGACGAGGATCCAACACCGGTGATCATACACGGGTAGGTAGACTGGTGTTGGAAGTAGCAAAGTCTCTAAGGCCGGCCAGGGTCACATATAAATAGCAGAGGTATTCAGATAGAAACAAGTTATTTAAACAGGCTAAGGTCATACAAAGACAAGCAGGCAGATTAGGCACAAGAGTAGTCCTTAGGATAAGCCGGGGGTCATAAACAGGCAAGCAGGCTGATTAGGCCGAAGAGTAGTCCTTAGGGTAAGCCGGGTCAGAGCCAGGAGAAGATCAGGGTAAGCTAAGGAACAATCCGGGTCACAGCAAGACAACAGGAAACAGGAAACAGGTGCAGATTCAGGAACTCAGGGAGAGCTGAAGACAATCCAGCAATTTGGGTCAGACAGAGGCAGCCTTATATAGGCCAGCAGGGGGAACCATTTGTCACATGATACGCCTATGGCACCCATTTCTTTTACTGGCAAGATTGCCAATACTTCCACGGCCTATTCCCTGACAGTGCCCCCCCCCCCCTCTAAGGGGCAGCCTCCGGATGCCCAATATTTTTTTTTTTATATCTTTGTTATTTTTCATATAAACACAACAATATAACCTTTTACATTTCAGATTAATAATTCACCCAAAACCAACCCCCCACCCCCCCCGCACCCCAATTCCCCGACCTCTCCCATCTAAAATATCTCCGTCTTCCATACTCTCTCTTTATTTATGTACTTTTCCCCTCTTCTCCAATCTATAATAAGGTTCTTATTTTAATATATTTTTTTATTTTGTATTATACACCCATCACTTCTGCATATCCCATTGTATGCTTGTAGACTATCCATTCCTTCAATTTTTCTTCAAATTCCTCCATTGCCTCCCCCTTGCTAAACCTAAGGTATTCCATACTATACATTTAGTCTATTTTATTGCACCAGCCCTTCAGTGTAGGTCGTTCAATTTACCAACGTTGAATGCACCCTCTTTATAAATTGCTTGATCTCAACATCGTTCACCTGTGACCCCAATTCCTCCTCCCACTTCTTGATGTATGGCGGTATGCCCGGCTTTTTTTTTTTTTTCCATAAAGTTTTTATTGAGCAAAAGTCACAAACATCTTATTACAAGGTACAAGACAGAACAAGTGCAGTCAAAGAACCAGCTTTAGGAACATCATATAGTAACACTACAAGCATGTATGGGAACATACAGAACACTTGTGAAAGAGATAAGGAACGTGTAATTGGACCAAAGCCCTTAATGCTGTCACTCGTATTTCGACTATCTACTAAGTTTGCTACTCGTCGTATTGCTTCTGGCATCGAAAGAGAGAGAGAAAAGAAAAAAGAAAAAAAAAAGGGGGGGGAGGTGGTGTTAATGGGATAGAAGGAAGGAGATGAGGTGAGAGAGAAGAAGAAGAGAAAAAGAGTAAGAGAGAGAGGGGGCCGGCCTACAAATTGGAGACAAGAGAGAAAAAAAAGGGGGGGGGGAACAGGGAATGGGGAGGGGGGATCAGGGGGTGGGGGGCTAGGGGGCAGCCACCAAGGCGGGGTTCATGTCACACCCACAGATGGGGGTAGGGATATATTTTAGAGAACGATGAAGGGGATAGGAGAAGATATAGCCTGAAGGGCTAGAACGCGTAGGGGAGCTGATAAAGTGACGGGAAGGGGGCAAGATGGGGGTAAGGGGTAGGGGTGAGGGTGGGGGGAGTGACCACTCGTTTAGTTGTCCGTGAGCCTGAACGAGGCTGTGTCACCCCAGTGGATCTTTCTCTAATCTGGGGGGACATGTTGTTTGTATTCTGCTGTTGTCGTGAAGTGCGACCAGCAGGACCAAGTGGTCGAGAACTTCTCCATTCTTTCCTGGGAAATGTGGATCAGCTCTTCCATGTCACACATCCTTGAAATAGTCGTAAACCATTCCTTAAGCGACGGTATATGACCGGAGCGCCAGTGTTTGGGGATGCACAATCTAGCCGCGTTAATCATGTGCATGGCTAGGGATTTGAAGTAGACTTTTCTAGATAGGGAGGTGTGGTGCAAGAGGAATTGTGCTGGTGTGAAGTCCAGGGAGTATGTGGTGACCGATGTGATGATCCTGTGAACTTCCCTCCAGAAAGGTTGGATATGTGTGCAGTCCCACCAGATATGTAACATGGTTCCCACTTCCGCATTACACCTCCAGCATGTGTTGGAGGTTGAAGGGGCAAATTTGTGAAGGAGGGATGGGGTTCTATACCACCTAGTGAGAACTTTATACCCGTTCTCCTGAATAGCGACATTCAGTGATCCCCTATGTGCATATTCATGGACTCTCATCCACTCAACTGGTGTCAGGGGGGTAGGAAGATCCCTATTCCACGAGACTTGCGACGGTGAGGAGGCTGAGTCTTTAGGGTCTATAAGTAGGAGGTATAGAAGGGAGATGAGGTGTCTCTGGGGGGTTTTCCGATGACAAAGGGTTTCGAATGGCGTGAGTGGTCTTGTCCAGCTGTCGTGAGCTACCTGAGAGGAGAGAAAATGATGTATTTGTCTGTAAGTCCAGAAAGGGAAGGACAAAGTGTTGGAAATGCGCTTGAGGTCTTCGATCGAGGCAAGCTTACCGTCGATGTACAGTTGCGAAGCAATAATGTCCTGAAATGGCCATTCCTGTTTGAGGAAATTGGGTGACTCACCTGGGAGGAAATCAGGATTTCCTCTCAGCGTAGTTAACGGGCCCGGGGTGGGTGCAAGGGATCTGGTGGTGGGGGATGACCTGAGGAGCGCCAAGGAGGTGTGAATGAAAGGGTGTGAAACTACGGACTGTGGCCAGTGTTTCGGGGATAGCCAAGGGAGGAGTCATATTGGAATGGGCGAAAAGGAGTCTTCCAACGCGGTCCAAATCTTTTCATAGGAATGAATACACCAATCCGCGATTCTCGTGAGATGGCAGGCCACAAAATATTTGTACAGGTCTGGGAGAGCAATGCCCCCTTTAGATTTGGGCCAGGTGAGTCTAGCGTACTTGATTCTAGGGGGGAGGCTTTCCACAAAAATGTGGAGCAGGCCTTTTGAAAGGAAGAAAAAAATCTGCGGGGATAGACAATGGGATGGTTTGGAACAAATATAGCAAACGTGGGAGTAAGATCATTTTAATCAGGGCGGCTCGGCCAAACCATGAGACATTAAGTGTCGACCATTCCCTAAGGTGTTCATGGGCCTTGCTCAGAGCTGGGAGGAAGTTGAGGGCATAAAGATCCTTAAGACAGGGCGGGATCCGAATTCCAAGATAGGAAATTGCGGTCTTTTCCCAATGAAATGGGAAGGACTCCTGACAATGGGTGACCTCCTGTGATGAAAGGGTGACATTCAGGGCCTGGGACTTTGTGTAGTTAATTTTCAGGTTTGAGATTACCCCAAAGGCTTCCAAATCTTCCAAGAGCGATGGGAGGGAGGTACGCGGCGAAGCGAGAGAAAGCAGGATGTCGTCCGCGAAAGCGGCCACCTTAAATTCCCTGCCCCCAACCATCAGTCCCTTAACATCCGTGTTTTCTCTAAGTTTGTTTAAAAAGGGTTCTAGGGAGAGGATGTAGATCAGGGGGGAAAGGGGGCAGCCCTGGCGAGTGCCATTGTTGATGGGGAAGGCGTTCGACAGGTGGCCGTTAACTCTCACCGCCGCCGTGGGCCCATCGTATAACGCCATTATGGAGGTGAGCATGCGGTCTTCCAGGCCTATGCCTTTTAGGACTTCTCACATATAATCCCAGGCCACCCTGTCAAACGCCTTCTCCGCGAAAGTAGAAATCCCGGGGTTTTAGTTGAGGTGAGCCAATGATGTAGGTTAAGGGTTCGTATGGTATTGTCACGGGCCTCTCGACCCGGAACAAAGCCCACTTGGTCCCTGGATATAAGACCAGGGATCAGAGGTGTCAACCTGTTGGCAAGTATTTTGGAGTAAATCTTTATGTCCACATTAAGGAGTGAGATTGGCCTATAATTGGCTACCTGAAGGGGATCTTTCCCTTCCTTGGGAATTACGGTGATGTGCGCTTCTAGCAATCTGGTTGGTCGGTCTTGCGGGTTGGCCAGGGCATTAAACATCTGTAGGAGATTGGGAGACAGGACATCCGCAAATGATTTGTAATACTGGAGAGTGTACCCATCGGGGCCCGGACTTTTGCCTAGCTTCATTTGTTTCAGGACTGTCTCCAGCTCTCCTAGCGAGAATTGCCCCTCTAGGGACTGTGCCTGCTGGGAAGACAGAGGTGTGGGGCCATACTGAGAAAGAAAATCCGCAATGAGTGCTTGACGTGTGTCACCCGAGATTCGGGGCGGCTGCCTGGGGTAAAGGTTGTAGAGCTTACTGTAAAAAGATTCAAATTCTTTTGCGATATCCTCGCTCTTGGCCAGGAGGGTACCCCTGGGGTCGCGTAAGGCGTGTATGGTGGACGAGAGTTTGGCCGTCTGAACTGATCGAGCTAAAAGGCGGCCGCTCTTGTTGCCCTGCTCATAAAACACCCTCTGGCCTAGGATATATCGTCTCTTTGTGCGTTTACCCAGTTCTTCAGCGAGAAGCAAGCGGGTCTGAATTAGATCCTGTAGGGTGTTCTGGGCTTGTGATTGTTTATACGATAATTCCAATGATCTAAGCCTTGTGAGAAGGGAGTGTATTCTTTCCTGATGAAGTTTTTTGGCCTGAGAATTAAGAGTCAGCAATTCCCCCCTAATCACACACTTGTGGGCTTCCCATAGGGACAGTGGAGAAATGTCAGGACTAGCATTTTCCTGGAAATATAGCTTAATACGTGTGCGAATGCGTTCCAGGATAATTGGGTCTTTCAAGCAGGAAGGGTTAAACAGCCAAACTTTAGACATGGGGCAGGTTTCTGGGAACAATAGTGTGACCGTGATGGGGTGGTGGTCTGAGAGGAACATCGGCTCGATGGAAGAGTGATGAAGGGCGGGGAGGTCAAACTGGGAAAGGAAGAACATGTCGATTCTTGAGTATTTCTGGTGCGGGGCCGAGAAAAATGTGTAATCTTTGGTTGAGGGGTAAAGGGTGCGCCATGCATCATGAAGGTTCAGGGATTGTAATTGGGCTTTGATGTGACGTAATGCCTTATATGTAAGTATTGACGATCCTGTGGAGGTATCTAGCATGGGGTTTAAAGGTACATTGAAGTCGCCACCCAGGAGGACTAGACCGCTCTTGAATGTGGCCAGGAGGGGAGGGAAGAGGGGAGGGGGTGAGGGGAGCGGAGGAAGGAGGGGAGGGGTGGGGGGGGGATGAGGGGAGGGGGTGGGGGGGGAAGAGGGGATGGGTGGGGGGAAGGGGGCAGGGGGTGAGGGGGGCGGGGGGTGAAGAGGGAAGGGGGCGGGGGGAAAGAGGGGAGGTGGTTGGAGGGGGTGAGGAGGGGGTTGGAGGATATGGGGAAAAAGAAGGAGGCACTAGGTACAGTAGGGTGAAGGACGGGGGGGAAGGAGGGGAAGTGAGGGGGGAAGGAGAGGGGGTAGGAGGGAGGTGAAAGGAGGGGGGACCAGGGAAGAAGAGCTCGGGGGGTAAGGAGGGAGAGGGGAGCGTGATAATGGGTGGGAGGGCACCCAAAGTGGGTTGGGGATGATGCCCCGCGCCCCAACCGCGTGTCAGAGAGGGGGGGGCCCTCGGGCCCCCACCTGAGCAGCAGCCATCCATGGGAGCTCCGTCAACCCACTCCCCCGGCTCAAATTCGACGAGGGAGAGGGCTGGTAAGGAGCAAATATGAACAGGGACTACAGTAAAACACTGGCCAAGGGTGGTAAAACTGCTGAAAAAATAACATAAAGACAAATAAGTAAAAAACAAATAGGTAGCATATATACGTTGCCTGTGGGGACGTGAATATTGTCCCCATTCAAATAAACGTCCCTGGAGAAGATGTTGTGCCCGAAATGAAGGCCGAGGTATAGGGCCATGGACGGTTCCACCTACCCGTTTCAGGAGACGAATGTCAGTCCCGATCGAACATCGCCTGTAGAGCGGTCTGCCGGTCTTTCAGGAGAGAGTCTATGTTGCTGCATGGACGTGAGGCCACACACGAATCCCAGGTCTGGCTACCAGCACTCAGGCAGAACCTTCCGCCGGACGTAGTCGGTCTATGGGGAAAAAAAGAAGAAAAAAAAAAAAAAGGGGGGGGATCCTCCGGTTGTCGGGACAGTTTGCCTACCGGCATTTAGCCTCAGAGCAAGCCATGAAAGATCCGCTCACGTGATGGAGTACCGGGGCTGTAAGAGGGAAAGACAATAAAGTAGTACTTTGGGGAGAGTCACATCTCGGTTCAGTCCCCAGGGTGGAATAAGACGTGGCCAAATCAAGGAAGGTCCAGCCGTGGATAACGGTGCAGGAGGGGTTGAGATAAAATCCACGGGCACCGCTGTGGGCCGGTCTCCGTGAGCTCGGGTGGCTCCCGTAGGTCACTGGAGGGGAAGCCGGGGAAGGGGGGCATCATCCATGGGGTACCAGGGGACTGTAGTAAAGCGGGGTAGAGGAACACTCACAGGCTGCCGGTCTCCATCCTTCTCAAGCCTTCCAGGCAGACATTCAGTACCTCTCCCTACACACGGTGAATGGCTACGTTGGCGTAGTTCCCGGCGTGAGGAGCGGGCATTCGGAGACATCGGTCCGGGTCTACGATGGCGTGGTCTCTGACGCGAGGCTTTCGGTGAGGGGTTGAGGGAGACAGGGAGCCAAGGTTCTGACGGAAAGTAGAGCGCGTACCATTCAGGTAATTCAACGTTAGGCAAATCGAGTTGTTCACAGAACGCCAGAAGGTCCTCCGGGGTGCGGAGTAGGGCCGAGCGCCCCCTTGCGGACGCAGACAGAGCGAACGGGAATTTCCAGCGATACTGAATGTTTCTCGATCGTAACGCCTCCAGCAATGGTCGTAGTGCTCTCCTATTCCGGAGGGTGATCTGAGAGAGATCTTGGAACAGTTTAACTTCCGTGCCATTAAAGAGAATGCGTCTCCTTTCCCTCGCCTTACGTAGAATCTCTTCCTTAAGTGGAAAATTGACAATACAGCAAATGATGTCTCTGGGGGGCTCGTTGTCTCGGGGTAGGGGACGGAGAGCACGGTGGGCCCTTTCCATATCAATGGGGGAATCCGCTGGGCGTTCCATCAGGTCATTGAAGATCGCGGTAATGGTTTGTTGCACAGCACCAGGGTCTACCGTTTCGGGGATCCCTCGTACCCTAATGTTGTGCCTCCGTCCCCTGTTATCCAAGTCCTCCACGTGCCTATGGAGCTCAAATACTTGGGCCAATTGGGAGTCATATGTAGACTGCACCTGGCGAATGGCCGCCGCATGTGTCAGAGTCGTCTGCTCCACGTCGTCGATCCGGTGGATGACCGCAAGCAGCTCGGTCTTCAAATCTGCTATGGCTGCCGTCACTGCGTTTTTTATGTCCGAGGCCACCTTCTCCAAGTCGAATAGGCTGGGAGGGAGAGCCCCACTAGGGCTCGGTGTTGTTGCTCCTGGCATGATGGTGGATGGCTGCCCGTCAGGCGAGGCCGCGGCTTGGGCCTGTAATGGCGCGTGTGCCTGTGATGGCGCGGAGGCCTGAAGTTTTTGCGACCGGAATAAGTCCGGTATGTTCCTCCCCAAGTGAGACTGGAGATCCTTGGGGGTGCGAGATGTGGAAGAGCTTCTAGTGTTCCTGTGCATAGCAGAAAGTAAAACGGTAGGCTCCCGTTTAAGTAGAAAAAACACCCCGGTCACACAGGAGCTCTCAGTTTAGGCATCCATCTCGGTCTCAGTCCAGGCCACGCCCCATGCCCGGCTTTTTTATATCGTTTAATATTTAATAAATCTTAGAGATTACTTCCTTCCCACCCTTTTCCCCACATAACTTCTCAAAGGGCCGTAAGTCATCTGTGGATCTGATAGGCTGAGGTCATTTTTAAAAAAAAATGTTTTAGCTGGGCGTTCCGCCACTCGTCAATCAACATCAAATCCCTGTTATTTTTTTATTCCTGATACGTAATCAATTTATTTTGCTCCATTACATCTTTTAATTGTACATTTTCTTTTAAAATCCATTTTCCAAACATTTTTTCCATTCCCGGTGTAAAGTACTCTGTATCCGTTAATGGAATTAAGGGTGAGTTGAACTCCCAATTTTATTTTTTGTGTATCTTGTCCCATATTTTTAATGCATTCCTAGTGATATTGTGTGTGTCAGTGCCAAGTTCTCGGTATTGTGCCAGGATCCAGATTACTTTCCCCAGTGAAGTTTTACTAATTGTAGATTCCATATTTACCCAACTATTTTCTGTATTATATTTGGCCCATTCTATTATTCGTGATAATACTATTGCATTATAATAATTTTTCATATCAGGTGCCTCTAATCCCCTTTGTGCTTTTTCTTTTGTCAGTAGTGTCAGTTTAATACGTGTTTTTTTCCACTCCAAATAAATGTTAGGAACAATGACTAACTTTTTAAAATATGCCTGTGGTAATGGAATTGGGAGCATTTGCATTTTATATACTATTTTGGGTAGGATTACCATTTTAAAGATAGTTCTACCACTCCAAGATAGTTGCCCCGGTGCAATTCTATTCAGTTCTGCCTTCATGTCGTTTAATAATGGAATAAAGTTAAATTTATATAATGTCTCGGTATTGGTTGTTATTTTAATTCCAAGGTACTTCAATTCTTTTTTCCCCAACTAAATGGGAAATCTTCTTGGTAAATGTTTCTTTCTGCTTTGGGTATATTAATACACAATATTTCGGATTTAGCCAGGTTTATTTTAAAGTTAGACATCTTTCCAAACTCTTTAAGGGCTTTCAATAGATTAGGTAGAGTTATTTTAGGGTTAGTTATAAAAAATAAAATGTCATCAGCATAGGCCACGATTTTATGATCTTCCTCACCAACTTTTATCCCCCCTAAAATCCACATTCCACCTTATCCCCCTAACAGGGGTTCCAACGCAATCACGAATAATAGCAGTGACAAAGGGCACCCCTGTCGAGTGCCGTTCCTCTCAAATGGTGTTGAAACTGTCCCATTTACTTTGACTCTCGCTGTGGGTCTATTATACAAATATTTTATCCAATTGGTCATTTTCTACTCTGCATGAAGCCCCAGTCTACCCTGTCAAATACTTTCTCTGCATCAATTGACAGAAGTAGACCTAGGGCCCCGCTTTCTTTAATTTTCTGTATGGCCAAAAGAGTTCTAATTCCGTTGTCCTTCCCCTCCCTTCCTGGAATGAATCCAACTTGATCAAGATGAACAACCTCTTTCATTATTGTTTTCATCCTATTAGCTAGTATCTTTGAAAATAACTTGGTATCGATGTTCAAGAGTGAAATTGGTCTATAACTGGAACATAGTGTGGTATCTTTACCTTCTTTTGGAATTATAGTTATTGTGGCTTCTAGTGCCTCCTTCCGCATCTCCCATTTCCCTCCTACCCCATTCATATAGGAGCACAATTTCGGAGTTAGAATATCTACAAATTTAAGGGGAGACAACCGACTGCATCACATACTGTGCATAAGGAATACTCCGGATTAATACTGAAGGGTGTGCACTAGCCGCTTGCAGCAAGGTATTTCCGGCAGTTTCCTTACGATAAAGACTAGTGGCCAAAACAACTGTCCTGATCTTTGAAAATTGTTAAATCTAAAAATGTAATTTTGTGGGTATTCAAATTCAATGTAAATTTTAAGTTGAATGAGTTTAAATTAAGAGCATCAATAAAGGCCACAAGTGAGTCTTGTGTGCCAGTCCAGACAAGAAAAATATTGTCTATGTATCGCATCCAGCACATCACCTGGTCGGTATACACAGATAATAGTTCATCAGAAAAAATATATTGTTCCCACCCCACCAGGTACATGTTTGCATATGCCGGTGCGCAACACATGCCCATGGCAAACTCCTGGCATCAACGCTGGATACAAAAGGGCTGAGTTGATTGATTTCTGAAATTTTACCAAAGATCCAGATCCCCTGTAAACCTGGAAGTTTCCCCAAGACTTACAGGTGTGGTGAACAAGAACAACAGAGCCTGTCAGGAAGATCCTGCCAGTAACAGGCGCTCTGAACTTCCTGGTGCGCAATCGCGGGTGCCATTGCGCATGTGCGTGCGCACCATTGCGCATGCGCGTGCGCGAGCGGGAATGCGCGCGCCTCCACTAGCGCCAGGTGGGCTATTTAAACCAGACTGACACACTGGGATCTTGCTGTCTGATCTACAGTGTTACGTGTGTCCTGACCTCTGAAACCTGTTCCAGTTCACTCCAGTATCTGACCCGGCTTGCTTCTGATCAACCCCGCTGTCTGCCTGCATCTGACTCCTGCCTGCCTGACCATCCTTCTGCCTGCTCCTCTGGTCCTGTTGCTGTCCGCCTGATATCCGACACGGCTCGTTTGACCTATCCAGTTCCAGTCTGCTGCATCTGCCTGCCGATCCAGCCTGTTCCAGGTTCCTGTCTACGGCCCTTCCAGTCAGCTGTCCAGTTCCAGTCTGCTGCATCTGCCTGCCGTTCCAACTTGTTCCTGGTTCCTGTCCCTGCTCAGTCGCACCTGCGATTCCTCTGTACAGCTCCACCTGGACTTCAGACCAACCTCCTGCTGTTGATCCTGCCAGGCACTCGTGCCACTCCTGACTCCTGTGCTTCCTGTTCACCCTACCAGGGGCCACGAGTCGGAGACACAAGAGAGGCCATCCCCTGAAATCCGGGCTCGTCCACTAGGTACGTGACAGTATCAGACAGCCATGTCCGAGCCCGAGCGGGGAGCCTCTCCTATGGAGGAACTCTGTGTGCACCTGGCAGGATTCACCCAGGCCATTAAAGGCCTTCAGGAAGGATACTCACACCTGGAAGAATGGATTCGAGTTCTCTAGCACCCAGGAGTCTGCTCTCCCGCCTGCTTCTTTAGCCAGCACGGTTTCCCCCACAGTTGTTACCCTGCTACCTGAACCAAAGGTTCCCACGCCTGAAAAGTTTTCCGGGGAACAAAGCAAATTTAGGACATTCCGAAACTCTTGTGAACTTTACTTTTCATTACAACCACACACTTTCTCTCAAGAAGCCACCAAGGTGGGCTTTGTGATTTCCTTACTCCTGGGAGAACCCCAATTCTTGGGCCCACCACCTTCTGGAACAGGAAGCCGAGTCCTTAGCCAATTTAACCACCTTCCTCGATGCCATGGCTGAACTTAATGAGGACCCGCAGCCTTCAGCAACTGCGGAAATAGCCCTGCGTACCCTTCAACAAGGGTACAGGGCAGTAGAGGACTATGTCACCGAATTCAGGCGGTGGAGTGTGGACACTGTGACAGGGGTCACTTGGGGCACAGGGGGAATGAGAACCCCACCATGATCTGTGATAGTCATATTCAATGCTGTATATACATGGTATATATTGGGTGTATATTGTGTGTGGGCAGTTCTGTCCTAATTGCTGTGATGAGGTGGGGGGTGATTACATTCTACTGTCTAGTGTGGCTTGTGGTAATTAAGTCTGTAATTATAGGTATTGTACTCTAGCAGACAGACTGGCTGGGGAACACAAAGGGTCATGCATAATCATTTAAACTGAAAAGGGATTAGCTAATGAACTCACCTATTGTCTCTTAAGAGATGTCCAAATAATGTGCATAGTCGGAGACATTAAGGCTAGCCTAAATGTCCTGTGTCCGAATCATCAGCTGTAGGTAATTAGCTCATGTAAATTGGGTCTGGTCAAAGGTGTATTATGAGAAGAAAATTAGAAGCTTCTCTCTGTGTGTATAAAAGTTGTAGTGTTTTTGCAATAAAGGGTCAGTCTAGTAGGAAAGATACAGAGCGTTCGTCTCGTATGTTTGGAAGGATTAATCCTATGGGAAGCGGTCGCCTGACTGTGGAGGATCGGCAGTGGATGTGTGTCCAGAGAGGGAATATCCTAAACGGGGTTAACCCCTTTCATACTTGGGGTGCCGTTACATTGGTTGGCAGCAGTGGGATTTTCCCTCCAGTTACTGGGACACTCCAAACCACCACAGTGAATGACCAGCTATGCAGCCTGCAGGAAAGCCACGCTGAAAGACCTACTTGAGAGCCGTGGAGGGACCACTGTGACAAAGAACAAGGCCACCTTGATCAGGGAGCTAGCCGAGATGGATCAGAGGGATGGTGATGCAGGACCCCGGTCAGTTAAAAACTTGTTTCAGCAACGAGTTCGAGAGCGGTTGGCATTTTATGGTGCTAACCCATCAGAGACCGCCATACAGGAAGCCATTAAAGACATCCAGCTGCAGGATTAGCGACAAGAGAAAGAATGAGAGCGACAAGAGAGAGAACTAGAGCGGCAACATGAGCAGAGAATGGCGGAAATACGGCAATCGGAGACAATGCCTAAAGATGCAGTGCCTGTCCGTAAGTTGCCCTTTCGGGCATTCAAACTATTTAGGGAAGGAGAGGAGGAAATTGAAGCGTTCCTGCAGGACTTTGAGAGACTATGCCAGATACATGAAGTACTGCCCCAAGATTGGGTCACCTTACTGGCAAGTAATTTAACGGGCAGAGCGGCGGATGTGTATCGGACCCTGGAGGATGAGGACGCTAAAGACTATGACCGGGTAAAAGAAGCTCTGCTAGCCCGATTTGCCATTACACCCAAAGCCAGCCGGATTAAGTTTCGAGAATCCCGGAAACAAACCCACATAACATACGTGGAGTGGGCACATCATCTGCAGCAAAACCTTAAGGGCTGGTTCCAGGGAAGCCACGCTCATACCATAGAGGACATCACCCAGCTAGTACTCTTAGAACAGTTCTTTAACCACACCCCCCTGGTACTACGGGATTGGGTGCGAGATAAGCGACCACGGACTGTACAGCAAGCGGCTACTTTGCTGCTCTTATTAATTTTTGCTGTGGCTTGGATTTTTGTCATTTTCCAATAAAGGAACAGTTTTTGGAGTGCGACTGTCCAAAAAGTTTCTTTCCATCTTTCCCAAGCGGCTACTTTGGCCGATGAATATGGACTCTCGAAGGTCAGGCGGAAGCGAGCGCTATCCACTATCTCGGCCCAGTTTATCAGCCTCTAACCCAACTTCAGCACCAACCCCAGCGGCCACTTATCCTCAGCCACCCAGGTTCAACTCCCAGGACTACGCACAACCCATCAGGTGTTTCGGATGTAAACAGCTAGGGCACAAAAAGCCAGACTGTCCGTTGAATCCAGCCATCCAGTCCCAGTCATGGAGACAGTCAGCAAGGGGGAGCTCCCGCACACCCATGCCTGCGGCCCACTGCGTTGAGGAGGAAGAACATTGGGGCATCCTGCTGATCCAATACAAGCAGCTAACCGGGACAACCGGCAACAACACAGGCAGACTGTCCGGGTTAATGGAATGGTAGCCAATGGCTTATGTGATAGTGGCGCTACCATGACCCTACTACAGAAGAACCTCATCCGAGAGAGCCAACACACCGGAGACACTGTAGCCGTAAGAGTAGCGGGAGGTACCATCTTCTGGCTACCCGTTGCCCGGGTTCATCTGGATTGGGGGGTTGGTTCAGGACACGTGAATGTGGGGGTGATGAAGGATTTGCCAGCGGATGTACTACTGGGGAATGATTTCGCCCCCCTCGTTTCTGCTTACACCCCGATGGGCCCCGCTGAAGCCAACCCAGTGACTACCTGTGCCCAGACCCATGCTGCTGGAACCGGCCTGATTGCGGCTAAGAACGGGGTAAGATTATCTTCCCCAACATGTACCTTAGATCAGGCACAATATCACAGTCTAAAATTGGTATGTGAAAAGTTGGCCAGTGAGAAATTAGAGATGCAACGACACTACGTCATGTATTATGAGATGTCCCATGGCTTGAACATTAAAATGCACAAACAGGCTGAAATTGTCAAAAGGTTAAATGGGATTTGCACCCAGGTTTTGCCTTACCTTTCCCAAGAGCACCAGCAATAAATTTTGGGAGCCATTGAGATAGCAAAGCAAGTGACTGTTCCAGAACTGAATGCTATTATTCGTCCTGCAACCTTACAACTGCACCATCAGCTACTGACCCGGTAAGCAAAATGGCAATGCTGATGGGTTGTCCAGACATTAGAGGAATGGAACTACGGACCAACTTCGGAATCAACCCGTCTGGGGTCTCCTCCTGTGTTAGTCTCCTGCCGAAAGGGGAGATGTGTGACAGGTAGGAATGAGCTTCGAGTTCGAGTCAAACTCATATTCGACTCGAACATTGCCTGTTCGCCCGTTCGCTGAAAAGCGAACAAATTGGGGTGTTCGCTGCAAATTCGAAAAGTCTATGGGAGAAATCTAAAGTGCTAATTATAAAGGCTTATATGCAAGTTATTGTCATAAAAAGTGTTTGGGGACCCGGGTCCTGCCCCAGGGGACATGTTTCAATGCAAAAAAAAGTTTTAAAAACTGCAGTTTTTTCGGGAGCAGTGATTTTAATAATGCTTAAAGTGAAACAATAAAAGTGAAATATTCCTTTAAATTTCGTACCTGGGGGGTGTGTATGATATGCATGTAAAGTGGCGCATGTTTTCCGTGCTTAGAACTGTCCCTTCATAAAATGTCATTTTTGAAGGAAAAAAAGTCATTTAAAACTCACTCGCTGCTATTAATGAATTGTCGGCTCCCGGCAATACATACAAAAGTCATTGATAAAAAAAAAAGCGTGGGGGTCCCCCAGAATTCAATTACCAGGCCCTTCAGGTCTGGTATAGATATTAAGGGGAACCCTGCCGCAAATAAAAAAAAATGCGTGCGGTTCCCCCAAATATCCATACCAGGCCCTTCAGATCTGGCATGGATTTTAAGGGGAACTCCACCCCAAATGTAAAAAAAATGGCGTGGAGTCCCCCCAAAAATCCATACCAGACCCTTATCCGAGCACGCAACCTGGCAGGCCGCAGGAAAAGAGGGGGGGACGAGAGAGCGGCCCCCCCTCCCTCCTGAACCGTACCAGGCCATATGCCCTCAACATGGGGAGGATGTCCCCATGTTGATGGGGACATGGGCCTCATCCCCACAACCCTTGCCCGGTGGTTGTGGGGGTCTGTGGGCGGGGGGCTTATCGGAATCTGGAAGACCCCTTTAACAAAGGGGACCCCCAGATCCCGGACCCCCCTATGTGAATTGATAAGGGGTACATTGTACCCCTACCATTTCACGAAGAAAGTGTCAAAAAATGTAAAAAAAAACACACACCAACACCTTGGAAAAGTCCTTTATTAAAAAATAAATAAAAAAAAAACATTCCAGCGGTGAAATC
This sequence comes from Rana muscosa, assembly GCA_029206835.1. Lineage (NCBI taxonomy): Eukaryota > Metazoa > Chordata > Amphibia > Anura > Ranidae > Rana > Rana muscosa. The sequence goes on along the minus strand of CM055118.1, from coordinate 357,577,363 downwards.
CAGTGTGCCGCGGCGATCCGATGTCCAGCGCTGTCTGTCATTGGCTGAGCCTGAGCGGACCTGATGGGGAACTTCCTCCGCAGTCTATTGCATGTATAGACCCGCCCCTTCTAAAGTTCCCCATCAGGTCCGCTCAGCCAATGACTCGGTGTAAGGCTGAGGACCTGATGCGGAACATGAGAAGGGGCGGGTCTATTCATGAATTACACAGCGAAGGAAGTTCCCCATCAGGTCCGCCCCCTCAGTATGTCAGACCGCGCCTATGTCATTGGCCTGAGCGGACCTGATGGGGAACTTCCTTCACTGTGTAAATTTAAATTGCACAGTGAAGGAAGTTCCCCGCTCAGGCCAATGACGTAGGCGGGGTCTGACATACCGAGGGGGCGGACCTGATGGGGAACTTCCTTCACTGTGTAATACATGTATAGACCCGCCCCTTCTCATGTTCCGCATCAGGTCCTCAGCCTTACACCGAGTCATTGGCTGAGCGTGTCAGGGACCTGCCAGAAATAGAGGGCGATCCCTGCTTCCCTCTGTACCTGTGCGTCGGCGCGCGCCAATTGTGCACGCGCATGCGCCAATTGCGCGCGTGCGTGCGCGGCGCGTGCACGCTAAATGACATGGCGCCATTAAAAAGCCAGCAGTTGCAATAGTGCACTGCTGTCTGATCTGCAGCTTCTGTGTATCTTTACCTGCATCTGCTATCTGATTACCTGGACGACCCGGCGCTGCTGACTTACCTGTTATCTCCAACCCTGACCTCGGCCTGCCTTGACCCTGCTACTATTACCTGTTGTTTCGTTGCCAGACCTCTGCCTGCTTATCTGATCCTGCTCCAGTCCACCGCATTGCTCTGCCTGACCACCTGATCTGACCCGGCTCGCCTGACCTTGCACCTGCCTGCTACTTGCTCTGTGTGTTCCAGTGTTGACCTGGCTTATCTCTCCCTGCTTCAGCCTGCTACTGATCCTGCTGTCATCCGCAGTTCCAGCCTACTTGGTGGCTCATCAACCAGCTACAGTGTCAACCACCACAGTCTCCACAGGCACTCCTACCCCGCTGTGTTCCCGAGACCACTGTTCCCACTCCGGTGGCTCCCGAACCAGAGCTGTATGAGAGGTTTTCTCCTACAAGTCAGACTCGTCCTCTGAGGTACGTAACAGTATCAGACAGCCATAACCGAGTCTGCAGGAGAAACCTCACCCATGGAGGAGATTTGCACACACCTTGCAGCTCTCACGCAAGCAATTAAATCCCTACAAGAAGGACATGTCAAATTGGACGAGTGGGTCCAGAACTTATCAGATTCCAGTCATGTGGCTTCAGTTTCCCCCGCTGTACCCGTACAGTCTGCCTCCGCTCCTTCCGTAGTGATGCTTCCGCCTGAACCCAGAGTTCCTGTTCCGGAAAGATTTGCAGGAGAAAATCCTGATCACCCTGTCCATCCAAATCGATCGACGATTCCGTGAGCGTCGGTCAGAGCAGTCCACTCAGCAAGGCCGCCCCGTGTGGAGGACCCCAAGGGCGCCAGCTCCCTCTTCCCATTACCTGGCACCAACCTGTTCAGATCCTGCCGGTCCAGTTCCAGACACTTCCAGGCCCATTCAAATAGGAGTGATACGATCAACTTTATCCCCTGAAGAACGAGCACGTCGCAGACAGCACAATCTTTGCCTCTACTGTGGCGAGGCCGGCCACTACGTGCACAACTGCCCTGCCAAGATGCGTAAGTGCCCTTCTTCCATACCTGCCAACCTGTCAACTCTGTCTGCCAATGCAACCCACCTTGCTCTCCCTCTCTCATTCCAACTTCTGGGAAGAACAATAACAGTCAACGCTATTGTCGACTCCGGGGCATGTAGCTGTTTTGTCGATATCACCTTTGCCATTCAGCAACGCCTCCCGCTGCAAGAAAAGGCGCATGGACTTTCTGTCTACCTGGCCGATGGCTCTTGCATAAAGTCAGGACAAGTAACCCAGGAGACCGCTCCTTTGCCTGTTGCCATCTTCTCCCAACATAAGGAGCTGCTGACTCTGGATGCCATATCTTCACCATTGTTCCCCGTGATCCTGGGGTTACCTTGGCTTCAGGCTCACAATCCCCAAATCAATTTGGTATCTGGGGAAGTGAGATTCCTGTCCTCCTACTGTCAGAAACATTGTATATCAAACCCCCCCAACTCACCCACTACTCTGCTGTGTATGGACTCCAATCAGAATTTATTTCAGTCAGTGCCCGAACCATACCACAAATTCATTGATGTCTTCAGTAAACAAAGGGCTGACTCCCTTCTGCCTCACCGCTCCTATGATTGCCCGATTGAACTGCTTCTTGGAGCTGAGATCCCCTTTGGGCGCATATTTCCTTTGTCGGAAAAAGGAACAGGAGGCACTAAAGGTTTACATTGATGAAAATCTGAATAAGGGGTTTATCCGGCCCTCAACCTCACCAGCAGGTGCCGGAATATTCTTTGTCACAAAAAAAGACCAGACCCTTCGCCCATGTGTGGACTACCACGAGTTGAATAAAATCACGGTCAAAAACCGCTATCCGTTGCCCCTGGTACCTGAACTGTTCCAGAAATTAAGATCTGCCATTATCTTCACCAAGTTGGATCTAAGGGGGGCCTACAATCTTGTCCGCATCCGAGCCGGGGATGAGTGGAAGACGGCCTTTCGTACCCGGTTCGGCCATTATGAATATCTGGTCATGCCATTTGGGCTCTGCAACGCCCCTGCCACTTTCCAATATTTCATCAATGATGTATTGTCATGGATATGCATTAATGTCTGTCTGCCATCTTACCTTTCCTCCTCATGTGTTCATCTTAGAGACCAGACCCCCTTCACCTGGCTTCCTTTATAATCTCCTCCCAGCCAGACTCCACCCCAGGCCCTATCACATAACACTATATTAACCTGTGCACTGCAAGCCTGCTTCGCTGATCAACGTGTTTGTTAGGCATTGTGTGTTTGGGTTCCTGCCTGCCGTGTGCTACGTCTGTCTCTCCGTTACATATTTGGCTTGTCCCCGACTATCCCTGTCTGCTTGTGACCCTTGACCTTTGGCTTGTCCTTCGTTATCCTTGTCTGCTTGTTGCCCTTGACCTGCAGCTTATTATTCGTTACTCTTATATCTTGCTCTGTTGCTTCCCCTCTTTTCCCCTTATCCTACGGGGCGTGAGCTAGGAGACTCTAGGGGCCGCGACCTGGACCCACCCTGCAGCATAACATCCTCACCACTAGAGGCTCTGGAGAAAACCTGCTGGGTCTTATGCCGCGTACACACGATCATTATTCATGGCGGTTAAAAAACCGCCGTGAATAATGACAGGAAAAACGAGCGAACCGCTTGGTTCCCTACACACGGTCGTTTTTCCCGTCATTTTTTCTCTTGACGAGAAAAACGACCGTCTGTGGGCTCCGCGGCAGTGTTTCCCTATGGGAAAACTGCCGCGGAAAAAAATGCTGGAAAAAACGACGAGAAAATTTAGAACATGTTCTAATTTTTCTCGTAGTTTTTTTATGCCGTTTTTCTCGACGAGAAAAACGACACAAAGCCCACAGACGAGCGTTTTTCTCGGCGAAAAGAAAAAATGCTGTTTTTCTCGTCGAGAAAAGCGGTCGTGTGTACGCGGCATCAGACTCCGCGCCCTGGGGAATCTTGGCTCTAGCTTCCTATAGGATCCCGGTTGTGCTCCTCTGGTCCCGCTTTCCACAACCACCCAGTTTCCTATCCGCAGCAGTCAGCCATAGGGTTCACTACCTTGTGGTGCACTCCTGTCCCCCTACGGTGTGCATCTGTCACAGTTTGATCAGCCATGGACCCGACTGACAGGCCGCTCCCCGCGGATGATCCATTACAGGGCATAGTCCGTAGACTTGAGACCCAGGAATCAGATCAGACTCAGGTAATGCGATTCCCCCAGGATCTGGCTTCTCGCTTCGAGCAGCTTCAGACCTCCTTGGGAACCCCAAATCTGCAACCTCAAGTACAACCAGCGGCTGCGCCTTTCGCATCAGTCGCAGCCACACACTCACTAGAACTGCCAGCTCCGTTCCGTTTCTCTGGGGACTCCAAGGCCTGCAGGGCGTTTCTCAGCCAATGTACGATCCATTTTGAGCTTCAGCCTCAAAACTTCCTGTCTGATCGGGCTAAGGTAGCCTATATCATCTCCCTCCTCTCCGGTGAAGCTTTAGCCTGGGCTGCCCCCCTGTGGGAAAGGAATGATTCGAGGAGCCGGCTCGGGCTTCTTCAGCGGCTAGTGCTGTCTTACGTCTTCGCCAAGAAGCTAGTTCAGTGGGACAATACGCTCTTCAGTTCCGTCTCCACACAGCTGAATTGAGCTGGAATAATGAGGCCCTGGTCGCTACCTTTTTACATGGCCTCTTTGACCGAGTGAAAGACGAATTAGCTGGAAGAGCCATTCCCGTCGGTCTGGACGATGTAATTTCTTTGTGCAACCAGATCGACATTCGTTTTCAGGAGAGGTCGCTAGAAAAAAGACACCAGCACTCTCTGGGTCCTAGCCAGTCTGAGCTCCCCTCCCTTCGTCCCATGGAGCATCTTCTGCCTGCTGAGGGACCTATGCAGCTGGGCCGGACCAGACTAACCCCTGAAGAACGTGCTAGGCAGGGATGAGCCGAACACCCCCCTGTTCGGTTCGCACCAGAACCTGCGAACAGACAAAATGTTCGTGTAAACTTTAGAACCCTATTAAATACAATGGACTCGAACGTTCGAAATCTAAAGTGTTAATTATAAAGGCTAATATGCAAGTTATTGTCCTGAAAAGTGTTTGGGGACCTGGGTCCTGCCCCAGGGGACATGTATCAATGCAAAAAAAAGTTTTAAAAACGACCGTTTTTTCGGGAGCAGTGATTTAATAATGCTTAAAATGAAAAATAAAAGTGAAATATTCCTTTAAATTTCGTACCTGGGGGGTGTGTATGATATGCATGTAAAGTGGCGCTTGTTTCCCGTGCTTAGAACTGTCCCTGCAAAAAATGTCATTTTTGAAAGAAAAAAATGCATTTAAAACTGACTCGCGGCTATTAATGAATTGTCGGCTCCCGGCAATACATACAAAAGTCATTGATAAAAAAAAAAAAAAAAGCGTGGGGGTTCCCCAGAATTCAATTACCAGGCCCTTCAGGTCTGGAATGGATATTAAGGAGAACCACGACGCAAATTTAAAAAAAAATTGACGTGGGGTTCCCCCAAATATCCATTCCAGGCCCTTCAGATCTGGCATGGATTTTAAGGGGAACTCCACCCCAAATTTAAAAAAAAAATGGCGTGGAGTCCCCCTAAAAATCCATACCAGACCCCTTTTCCAAGCACGCAACCTGGCCGGCCGCAGGGGAAAAGGGGGGGATGAGAGAGCGGCCCCCCTCCCTCCGGAACCGTACCAGGCCACATGCCCTCAACATGGGGAGGATGTCCCCATGTTGATGGGGACAAGGGCCTCATCCCCACAACCCTTGCCCGGTGGTTGTGGGGGTCTGCGGGCGGGGGGCTTATCGGAATCTGGAAGACCCCTTTAACAAAGGGTACCCCCAGATCCCGGCCCCCCCTATGTGAATTCGTAAGGGGTACATTGTACCCCTACCATTTCATGAAGAAAGCGTAAAAAAATGTTTAAAAAAAACACACAAACACCTTGAAAAAGTCCTTTATTAAAAAAAAAAAAAAACATTCCAGCGGTGAAATCCAGTGTCCCGCAGCGATCCCGATGTCCAGATATTTTAAATGTATAGACCCGCCCCTTCTAAAGTTCCCCATCAGGTCCGCTCAGCGGGGAACTTCCTTCACTATGTCAATTTAAATTACACAGTGAAGGAAGTTTCCCGCTCAGGCCAATGACGTAGGCGGGTCCGACATACCGAGGGGGCGGACCTGATGGGGAACTGCTCTCACTTTGGTAATACATGTATAGACCCGCCCCTTCTCATGTTCCGCATCTGGTCCGCTGAGCGGACCTGATGGGGAACTTTAGAAGGGGCGGGTCTATACATTTAAAATACTGAGAGGAAGTTCCCCATCAGGTCCGCTCAGGCACAACCAATGAAGGACAGCGCTGGACATCGGGATCGCTGCGGGACACTGGATTTCACCGCTGGAATTTTTTTTTTTTTTTTTTAAATAAAGGACTTTTTCAAGGTGTTTGTGTGTTTTTTTAAACATTTTTTTACGCTTTCTTCGTGAAATGGTAGGGGTACAATGTACCCCTTACCAATTCACATAGGGGGGGCCGGGATCTGGGGGTCCCCTTTGTTAAAGGGGTCTTCCAGATTCCGATAAGCCCCCCGCCCGCAGACCCCCACAACCACCGAGCAAGGGTTGTGGGGATGAGGCCCTTGTCCCCATCAACATGGGGACATCCTCCCCATGTTGAGGGCATGTGGCTTGGTACGGTTCAGGAGGGAGGGGGGGCCGCTCTCTCGTCCCCCCCTTTTCCCCTGCGGCCGGCCAGGTTGCGTGCTCGGATAAGGGGTCTGGTATGGATTTTTAGGGGACTCCACGCCATTTTTTTTTTAAATTTGGGGTGGAGTTCTCCTTAAAATCCATGCCAGATCTGAAGGGCCTGGAATGGATATTTGGGGGAACCCCACGTCAATTTTTTTTTAATTTGCGGCGGGGTTCCACTTAATATCCATTCCAGACCTGAAGGGCCTGGTAATTGAATTCTGGGGAACCCCCACGCTTTTTTTTTTTTTTATCAATGACTTTTGTTTGTATTGCCGGGAGCCGACAATTCATTAATAGCCGCAAGTCAGTTTTAAATGCATTTTATTCTTTCAAAAATGTCATTTTTTGCAGGGACAGTTCTAAGCACGGGAAACATGCGCCACTTTACATGCATATCATACACACCCCCCAGGTACGAAATTTAAAGGAATATTTCACTTTTATTTTTTCATTTTAAGCATTATTAAAATCACTGCTCCCGAAAAAACGGCCGTTTTTAAAACTTCTTTTTGCATTGATACATGTCCCCTGGGGCAGGACCCCGGTCCCCAAACACTTTTTAGGACAATAACTTGCATATAAGCCTTTATAATTAGCACTTTAGATTTCTCCCATAGATTTTTTGAATTTGCCGCGAACACCCCAATTTGTTCGCTGTTCGGCGAAAGGGCGAACAGGCAATGTTCGAGTCGAACATGAGTTCGACTCGAACTCAAAGCTCATCCCTAGTGCTAGGCGCAGAACTCTGGGCTTGTGCCTCTATTGTGGGGGCAAGGGTAATTTTCGTGACTTTTGCTCGCTTCTGTCCGGGAAACGCTCGGGCCTAATACATTTGGAAGGTGGGGTATTGGACCCTGAAACATCACCTTCTCGCCTTCTCCTGCCGGTGTTCCTTCATGTAGGCACTTCTCCTCAATCAACCCTTGCATATCTGGATTCAGGGGCAGCCGGCAATTTTATGGATTGGGGAACTGCTTCTTCTATGAAGCTTACCCTTTCACCTCTCGCTACCCCATTGGTAGTCTCGGCAATTGATGGCACTGTTCTCCCAGGGGGCCTTATTCGCTTCCAGACGCTACCCATTAGGATGTCGGTAGGGATTCTCCACCAGGAGTGGATATCCTTTCTCATTCTACCCAAGGCCTCTACCCCCATTGTATTGGGCCTTCCTTGGCTGCAGCTCCACTCTCCACATGTGGACTGGGCCTCTGGACAGGTCCTGGCTTGGGGTTCCTCATGTTTCTCGTCATGTCTTCTCAAGGTGGCCCCCAAAGAGAGACTTCAGGTTGCTACCACTTCTGTTTCTTCTGATCTTCCCGCTGCATACAGCGATTACCAGGATGTGTTCTGTAAGAAATCAGCTGAGGTGCTTCCTCCCCACAGGTCTTTTGACTGTGCTATTGATCTTGTCCCCGGAGCAACTCTGCCCAGGGGTCGTACCTACCCTCTGTCCATCCCAGAGACCCAGGCCATGTCTGAGTATGTTGCAGAGAATCTGGAGAGAGGTTTCATCTGGAAATCCACATCACCAGCAGGGGCAGGGTTCTTTTTCGTTGCCAAAAAGGATGGTACCCTAAGACCCTGTATCGACTATCGAGGTTTAAACGCGGTTACTATTAAAAATCGATACCCCTTACCCTTAATATCTGAACTATTCGATAGGTTGAAGGGTGCCTCCATTTTCACCAAGTTGGATCTCAGAGGCGCGTACAATCTCATTCGAATACGGGAGGGTGACGAATGGAAGACTGCATTCAACACTAGAGACGGGCATTACGAATACCTGGTGATGCCTTTTGGTTTGTGTAATGCCCCAGCTGTGTTTCAAAACTTTGTCAATGAAATATTCAGAGATCTGCTGTACCAGTTTGTTGTCATCTATCTGGATGACATTCTGATCTTTTCTGAAAATCTGCTCGTCCACAGAAACCATGTCCGCACTGTACTTCAGCGTCTTAGAGAGAACAATCTCTATGCCAAGCTGGAGAAATGTTCCTTTGAATGTTCTGAGGTCCTGTTTTTGGGGTGCTTTGTCTCATGTTCGGGTCTTCGTATGGATCCTGCAAAGGTCTTGGCTATTACCAACTGTCTTCTTCCTGCTAGCCTCAAGGCCACACAGCGCTTTCTTGGCTTCACAAATTATTATAGGCAGTTCATAAGGAATTACTCTTCCATTGCTGCGCCTATTATCGCTTTAACCAAGAAGGGTGCGAATGCTAAAGACTGGCCTCCCGAAGCTGTCTCTGCATTTCACGACCTGAAACAGGCCTTTGTTTCTGGACCTCTCTTGAGGAGACCAAATCCTGGGGATGCATTTTTTATTGAAGTGGACGCTTCCTCAATGGGGGTGGGAGCTGTGCTTCTTCAATTCTTTGAGAAGAGACGTCAACCATGTGCGTTCTTCTCCAAAAAAAATTCTCAGGCAGAGAGGAATTATGCCATCGGTGATCGGGAACTTCTCGCGATTAAATTGGCGTTAGAGGAGTGGCATCATCTCTTGGAGGGTTCCCCTCACTCCATAACGATCTTTACTGACCACAAGAATTTACAGTATCTACAGAATGCTAAACGTCTGAATCCTAGACAGGCCAGGTGGAGTCTCTTCTTTGCCCATTTTAATTTCACGATTACTTACAAACCTGGTTCCTGCAACGGTCGGGCTGATGCGCTCTCTAGGTCATTTGACACTTTTGACGAGGAGTCCGCCCCTGAACCTGAGCCGATCATTCCAACCTCGTGCATTGCTGCCCACTCTACCACCCTGAAGTCAAAGATTACACCTGGTAAGACCTTTGTCCCCACTGAGCTAAGAGCTAAGATCCTTCGTTGGGGACATGATTCCAAGGTGGCAGGTCAGTCTGGATTCCTCCGATCCTTCTTACTCATTAGTCATCACTACTGGTGGCCTAATCTCCGCTCAGATGTCAAAGACTACGTTAAGGCTTGTCATGTCTGTGCTCAGTCTAAATCCTCCACACAAGCTCCTGCTGGTCTCCTCATGCCCTTGCCCATCCCTAAGGAGCCCTGGGCTCATATTGCCATGGATTTTATCACTGACCTCCCACTGTCTGAGAATAATACAGTCATTTGGGTGATAATCGATCGGTTCTCCAAGATGGCTCATTTTGTTCCTCTTCCTGGTCTTCCTTCTGCTCCTGCCTTGGTTCCCATTTTTATTCGAGAAATTTTCCGCCTCCATGGGGTTCCTTCTCATATTGTTTCCGACAGGGGAGTCCAATTTACGTCTCGTTTTTGGAGAGCCTTTTGCAATCCCCTCAATATTGTCTTGGATTTTTCCTCTTCCTACCACCCTCAATCCAATGGACAGACTGAGAGGGTTAATCAGGAGTTAGAGGTCTTTCTTCACACCTTTGTGTCTTCTCATCATGACGATTGGTCCTCTCTACTTCCGTGGGCAGAATTCTCCCATAACAATCATGTGAATACCAGCTCGCAGAAGACACCCTTTTTCACTGTTTATGGAAAACACCCTCAACTTCCTCTTCCCATGACCTGTTCTCCAGATATTCCAGCTTTGGCTTCGGTTCAGGAGGCTCTCAATTCTGTTTGGGGTGACGTTCATGATTCCCTCCGGGCAGCTGCTGAAAAATTCAAAGGCTTTGCCGACCGCCGCAGGCGTAAACCGCCTTCTCTTCAGCCAGGGGACAAAGTCTGGCTCTCCACCAGGAACATCAAGCTCCGAGTTCCTTCTCTGAAGTTTGCTCCACGATTCATTGGTCCATACACTGTAACTGCTAAAATGAATCCAGTTGGTTTCAAACTCCAGATTCCTAAGAGCCTTAAAATCACTAACTCCTTCCATGTTGCCCTTCTGAAGCCTTTAGTCCTCAATAAATTCTCTCGTCCTCTCCCTACCGTGGCGCCTGTCTCTGAGGATAATCAGTACGAGGTCAGTCAAATTCTGGACTCCCGACTTTGTAAAGGTGTTCTTCAGTACCTCGTTCATTGGAAGGGGTTTGGTCCTGAGTAGAGGTCTTGGATCACTGCATCTGAGGTCTTTGCACCTCGTCTGTTAAAGGAGTTTCATCTGAAGTTTCCCTCCAAACCTGGGCCCAGGCGGGGAAGGGGGAGGCCTCGTAAGAGGGAGGGTACTGTCATGGATATGCATTAATGTCTGTCTGCCATCTTACCTTTCCTCCTCATGTGTTCATCTTAGAGACCAGACCCCCTTCACCTGGCTTCCTTTATAATCTCCTCCCAGCCAGACTCCACCCCAGGCCCTATCACAGAACACTATATTAACCTGTGCACTGCAAGCCTGCTTCGCTGATCAACGTGTTTGTTAGGCATTGTGTGTTTGGGTTCCTGCCTGCCGTGTGTTACGTCTGTCTCTCCGTTACATATTTGGCTTGTCCCCGACTATCCCTGTCTGCTCGTGACCCTTGACCTTCGGCTTGTCCTTCGTTATCCTTGTCTGCTTGTGGCCCTTGACCTTCAGCTTATTATTCGTTACTCTTATATCTTGCTCTGCTGCTTCCCCTCTTTTCCCCTTATCCTACGGGGCGTGAGCTAGGAGACTCTAGGGGCCGTGACCTGGACCCAGCCTGCAGCATAACATCCTCACCACTAGAGGCTCTGGAGAAGACCTGCTGGGTCTTAGACTCCGCGCCCTGGGGAATCTTGGCCCTAGCTTCCTATAGGATCCCGGTTGTGCTCCTCTGGTCCCGCTTTCCACAACCACCCAGTTTCCTATCCGCAGCAGTCAGCCATAGGGTTCACTACCTTGCGGTGCACTCCTGTCCTCCTACGGTGTGCATCTGTCACCTGGCCATAGGTGACCTGACGTGTATTCAGAGACTTTTTGGACATTTTTGGAATTGTCTATCTAGATGATATCTTAATCTTCTCAGGGTCCCTTGACCGGCATCGGGAACATGTCTGCAGGGTACTGAGTCGTCTTCGTCAGCATGGACTGTATGCAAAGGCAGAAAAATGTGAATTTGAGCAGCAGTGCATCCAGTTCCTAGGATTGGTGATTTCCCCAACGGGAATTAAGATGGACCCCCAAAAGGTGTCCGCTATTCTAGACTGGCCTGTACCCTTAGACAAGAAGGGAGTGCAACGTTTCATAGGGTTTGCAAACTTTTACAGAAAGTTCATCAAGGGTTTTTCCGCGATAATCACGCCCATAACGCAGCTAACTAAACAAAACCTGCGATTCCATTGGAATCCCGAAGCCCAAGATGCCTTTGAAACACTCAAAAACCTTTTTACCTCAGCTCCGATCCTCAGCCATCCTGACCCATCTCTACCCTACATCCTCGAGGTAGATGCCTCCGAAGTTGCTGTAGGGGCGGTAATTTCTCAACGCCAGGGTACTAAGGACCTAATGCACCCTGTGGCCTTCTTCTCATGAAAACTGTCTCCTGCAGAGAGGATCTATGATGTGGGTGATCGGGAGTTACTTGCCATCAAGGTTGCTTTGGAAGAATGGAGATACTTGTTAGAGGGTGCTATCCATCCAGTACTCATATACACCGACCACAAGAATCTAGAGTACCTAAGATCTTGTAGACGGCTGAAACTTTGACAAGCCCGATGGGCCCTGTTTTTCTCTCGCTTTTCCTTCCACATCACGTACCGGCCTGGATCAAAAAATACCAAACCAGACGCGCTATCGCGTATGTATGACGACCCTAAGGACCTTTCTGTCCCTGACACCATCTTACCCACAGGCAACTTTCTAGTTCTTCAAACGGATCTTCTCTCTCAGATTAAGGAAGCATCCACTGATTCTTCGATACCCCCTGGGATTACCTTGACGTCCAGAGATGGCCTACTGTGGAGGGGGAGTCAAATCTTTGTCCCTGGTGACTTGCAAGTTGGAGTGTTAAAACTTCTTCATGATCATCCACTGGCAGGGCACTTCGGGGTCTGCAAGACCCTCGAGTTGGTACGTCACACGTTCTGGTGGCCAGGTCTGGAGGAGTTTTGCAAGAAATATGTAAGTACATGCCCCGTCTGTAACCGGAACAAGACAGCAAGGAGTCGGGCCTAGGGACTATTGAAACCTTTACCCATACCGGATAGACCATGGAAGATGATCTCCATGGACTTTATAGTAGAGCTTCCATGTTCTGAAGGGTGTACCGCAATCTTTATAGTCGTGGATCGACTCTCTATAATGGCCCACTTCCTACCATTAAAGAGTACCCCATCCGCTATGGAGACAGCCCGTGTATTCATTAAGGAGATTGTCAGATTGCATGGAGTTCCTGCAAACATCATATCAGATAGGGGAGTACAATTTACCTCACGTTTCTGGAGAGCATTATGTAAGACCCTGAAGATCGAACTAGCTTTGTCCTCGGCCTATCACCCCCAAACGAACGGACAAACTGAGAGGACAAATCAGACTCTTGAACAATACATCAGATGTTTCACGTCCTTTGTCCAAGATGACTGGGTATCCTTACTGCCCCTAGCAGAATTTTCCTATAACAACGCCAGCCACTCGGCCACAGGGCAATCTCCCTTCTTCTCTAATTATGGTTTTCACCTCTCTTTTTTACCTGATTTTCTTCCAGAATCTCCAATTCCAGCGGTACAGAGCATAGTGGACTTCCTCAGTCGCAATAACCAAGTGTTGCAGGAAGCAGTGACCAAGGCCCAGGCAGACAGCAAGAAAGGGGAATTGGACCTGCAAGTGGACGATCAGGTATGGCTCTCCACAAATAACCTCAGGTTGGCTTGCCCTTCGAAAAAATTAGCACCCAAGTTCTTAGGACCCTTTTCGGTGAAGAGAAAAATCAACGAGGTATCGTATGAACTTTCCTTACCTGACTCTTTTAAGATACATCCAGTATTTCATGTCTCTTTACTCAAACCTGCAGTACCTGATCCCTTCCCTGACAGAGGGTCCAGACCACCAGAACCTGTTATTATTGATGGAAGTGAGAAATACGAGGTGGAAGCCATCCTCGATTGTAGGAGACGGCTAAGTCAAGTGCAATTTCTAATTAAATGGAAAGGTTACGGTCCGGAGGATAACTCCTGGGAACCTGAACATAACATTCATGCTAAGGAATTAATTCATGCATTTTTCCTTGCCCATCCTGAAAGAAGAGGCCGGTTAGGCATCCGGAGGCTGCCTCTTCGGGGGGGGGCAATGTCAGGGACCTGCCAGAAATAGAGGACGATCCCTGCTTCCCTCTGTACCTGTGCGTCGGCGCGTGCCAATTGCGCACGCGCATGCGCCAATTGTGCGCGTGCGTGCGCGGCACATGCGCGCTAAATGACATGGCGCCATTAGGCTTTTAAAAAGCCAGCAGTTGCAATAGTGCACTGCTGTCTGATCTGCAGCTTCTGTGTATCTTTACCTGCATCTGTTATCTGATTACCTGGACGACCCGGCGCTGCTGACTTACCTGTTATCTCCAACCCTGACCTCGGCATGCCTTGACCCTGCTACTATTACCTGTTGTTCCATTGCCAGACCTCTGCCTGCTTATCTGATCCTGCTCCAGTCCACCGCATTGCTCTGCCTGACCACCTGATCTGACCCGGCTCGCCTGACCCTGCACCTGCCTGCTACTTGCTCTGTGTGTTCCAGTGTTGACCTGGCTTATCTCTCCCTGCTTCAGCCTGCTACTGATCCTGCTGTTATCCGCAGTTCCAGCCTACTTGGAGGATCATTAACCAGCTACAGTGTCAACCACCACAGTCTCCACAGGCACTCCTACCCCGCTGTGTTCCAGAGACCACTGTTCCCACTCTGGTGGCTCCTGAACCAGAGCTGTATGAGAGGTCTTCTCCTACAAGTCAGACTCGTCCTCTGAGATATGTAACAGAGCGGACCTGATGGGGAACTTTAGAAGGGGCGGGTCTATACATCTAATAGACTGCGGAGGAAGTTCCATATCAGGTCCGCTCAGGCTCAGCCAATGATGGACAGCGCTGGACATCGGATCGTCGCGGGACACTGGATTTCACCGCTGGAATGTTTTTTTTTAAAATAAAGGACTTTTCCAAGGTGTTTGTGTGTTTTTTTTAAATTTTTTGACACTTTCTTCGTGAAATGGTAGGGGTACAATGTACCCCTTACCAATTCACATAGGGGGGGCCGGGATCTGGGGGTCCCCTTTGTTAAAGGGGTCTTCCAGATTCCGATAAGTCCCCCGCCCGCAGACCCCCACAACCACCGGGCAAGGGTTGTGGGGATGAGGCCCTTGTCCCCATCAACATGGGAACATCCTCCCCATGTTGAGGGCATGTGGCCTGGTACGGTTCAGGAGGAGGGGCGCTCTCTCGTACCCCCCTCTTTTTCTGCGGCCTGCCAGGTTGCGTGCTCGGATAAGGGTCTGATATGGATTTTTGGGGGGACTCCACGGCATTTTTTTTTATTTGGGGTGGAGTTCCCCTTAAAATCCATGCCAGATCTGAAGGGCCTGGTATGGATATTTGGGGGAACCGCACGCATTTTTTTTTAATTTGCGGCGGGGTTCCCCTTAATATCTATACCAGACCTGAAGGGCCTGGTAATTGAATTCTGGGGGACCCCCACGCTTTTTTTTTTATTCTTATCAATTACTTTTGTATGTATTGCCGGGAGCCGACAATTCATTAAAAGCGGCGAGTGAGTTTTAAATGACTTTTTTTCCTTCAAAAATGACATTTTGTGCAGGGACAGTTCTAAGCACAGGAAACATGCGCCACTTTACATGCATATCATACACACCCCCTAGGTATGAAATTTAAAGGAATATTTCACTTTTATTTTTTCATTTTAAGCATTATTAAAATCACTGCTCCCGAAAAAAACGTCCGTTTTTAAAACTTCTTTTTGCATTGATACATGTCCCCTGGGGCAGGACCCGGGTCCCCAAACACTTTTTAGGACAATAACTTGCATATAAGCCTTTATAATTAGCACTTTAGATTTCGAACGTTCGAGTCCATTGTATTTAATAGGGTTCTAAAGTTCACGCAAACATTCTGTCTGTTCGCAGGTTCTGGTGCAGGGGGGTGTTCGGCTCATCCCTGGTGACAGGGGTCACTTGGGGCACAGGGGGAATGAGAACCCCACCATGATCTGTGATAGTCATATTCAATGCTGTATATACATGGTATATA
Organism: Rana muscosa; assembly: GCA_029206835.1. Taxonomy (NCBI): domain Eukaryota; kingdom Metazoa; phylum Chordata; class Amphibia; order Anura; family Ranidae; genus Rana; species Rana muscosa. The sequence goes on along the minus strand of CM055118.1, from coordinate 357,561,798 downwards.
TTGGGTGTATATTGTGTGTGGGCAGTTGTGTCCTAATTGCTGTGATGAGGTGGGGGGTGATTACATTCTACTGTCTAGTGTGGCTTGTGGTAATTAAGTCTGTAATTATAGGTATTGTACTCTAGCAGACAGACTGGCTGGGGAACACAAAGGGTCATGCATAACCATTTAAACTGAAAAGGCATTAGCTAACAAACTCACCTATTGTCTCTTAAGAGATGTCCAAATAATGTGCATAGTCGGAGACATTAAGGCTAGCCTAAATGTCCTGTGTCCGAATCATCAGCTGTAGATAATTAGCTCATGTAAATTTGGTCTGGTCAAAGGTGTATTATGAGAGGAAAATCAGAAGCTTCTCTCTGTGTGTATAAAAGTTGTAGTGTTTTTGCAATAAAGGGTCAGTCTAGTAGGAAAGATACAGAGCGTTCGTCTCGTATGTTTGGAAGGATTAATCCTATGGGAAGCGGTCGCCTGACTGTGGAGGATCGGCAGTGGATGTGTGTCCAGAGAGGGAATATCCTAAACGGTGTTAACCCCTTTCATACTTGAGGTGCCGTTACAGACACTAACTGGAATGACGCAGCTCTCCTTTGCCAGTTTCGTTTGGGACTCTCTGACCCCTTAAAAGATGAACTGGCTCGAGTAGGAATACCCCGGACCTTGGATGCATTAATCAACTTGACCATACAAATTGATCGGCGGCTGAGGGAGCGAAGAGTGGAGAGGGAGGTTGGGCCCTTTCATCCCATCTGGATGTTACCCAGAGTCCCCAACTATGCTCATCCGGCACCTACTGTTGGGTCAGTCTTTACGCCTGGTACCTCCGTACCCAGGCAGTCAGGAGTCCTCCGCCCTTCCCTTACTATGGAAGAACGTCAACGTCGCCGGGTGAACAACTTGTGCCTGTACTGCGGGGGATCCGGGCATTATGTTAGTAACTGCCCTGCTAAGCTTCGCAAGTGCCTGTCCCTCTCTTCCAATCATGCGACTTCTTGGCTCAAGGCTTCTTCTTCCCACCTGGCTCTCCCTATTCTGTTGCAACTGCCAGGAAGGATACTACAAGTGTCTGTCATTATCGACTCCAGGGCCTGCAGTTGCTTTATGGACTCATCTTTTGCAACCCAACACCAGGTTCCATTATTATATAAGGCTCAAGGACTCTCCATTCATCTGGCCGATGGCTCTGCGATTAAATCTGGTCCAGTTACACAGGAGACTTCCCCCCTTCCAGTCTCAATCGCCAATCTACACCGAGAGCTGCTTCGCATGGACATAATCTCTTCACCATTATTCCCTGTTATTCTTGGTATGCCGTGGTTACAAGCCCATGATCCCTACATCAACTGGGTCACGGGAGAGGTCACATTTCCCTCCACTTATTGCCAACAGTTCTGTACTCCCATGGGCCCCAGTAAACCACCTGCCTTGGTGTGTTTGGACTCCGACTCTGAGTTACGCCAGTCTGTTCCTGAGGCCTACTTAGACTTTCTGGACGTCTTCAGTAAGAAAGGGGCTGAGACGCTTCCGCCCCATCGGGCCTATTACTGCCCCATCGAGCTCTTTCCTGGAGCTGAAATCCCCTTTGGCAGGATCTTCCCGCTGACTGAGCTGGAGCAAGGAACACTTAAAACATACATCAACGAGAACTTGGAAAAAGGGTTTATCCGGCCATCCACGTCTCCAGCAGGAGCAGGTATCTTTTTCGTAGAGAAGAAGGATCATACCCTACGGCCCTGCGTAGACTATTGTGAGCTTAACAAGATCACCGTCAAAAGTCGTTACCCTCTTCCCTTGGTACCCGAATTATTCCAGAGGCTGGGATCTGCCACCATTTTCACCAAGTTAGATCTCCGAGGGGCCTACAACGTGGTTTGCATCAGGGAAGGGTATGAGTGGAAAACAGCCTTTCGCACTCGTTTCGGGCACTTTGAGTACCTGGTGATGCCCTTTGGGCTATGCAACTCCCCTGCAACCTTCCAGTACTTCATCAATGACGTTTTCCGGGACTACTTGAATCTGTTCGTTATCGTCTATTTAGACGACATCCTTATCTTCTCTTCTTCCCTGGATTCCCATCGCAAGCACGTCAGATGTGTGTTAGCTCGGCTTCGACAGCATGGCCTATACGCCAAGGCCGAGAAGTGCGAGTTCAAGCAGAAAAGTATTCCCCTCCTGGGCCTAATCCTCTCGGTAGAGGGCATTAGGATGGACCCTTAGAAGGTTGCAGCAATCTTAGACTGGCCAGCGCCCACCGACAAGAAAGGAATCCAAGGCTTCGTAGTAATCGCTAACTTCTATAGGAATTTTATTAAGGGGTTCTCAGCCATCATCAGTCCTATCACCCAGTTAACCAGACAAGGGGTCCGCTTCCACTGGTCCCCGGAGGCCCAAACCACCTTTTGAGTCCCTCAAGAGACTGTTTACCTCTGCCTCCGTTCTAAAGCATCCTGACTCCTCCCTACCGTTCGTTCTGGAAGTAGAAGCCTCCGAAATTGCTGTCGGAGCAGTCCTTTCCCAACGACAAGGGACTAAAGCCCTGTTACACCCTGTAGCCTTCTTTTCTCGTAAACTGTCAGCAGCAGAAAGAAACTATGACGTGGGAGACCGGGAACTATTGGCCATAAAATCTGCCCTGGAAGAGTGGCGATACTTACTGGAGGGAGCCGCTCATCCAATCCTGGTTTACACGGAACACAAGAACCTGGAATACTTGAAGTCTGCAAAAAGGCTGAAACCACGGCAAGCCAGGTGGGCTCTATCCTTCTCCAGGTTCTCTTTTCATGTTACCTACCGGCCAGGCTCTAAGAACATAAAACCGATGCTCTGTCTAGGATGTTCCCGAGCCTAAAGAAACCTCTCTTCCTGACACAATTCTTCCCCCAGGAAATTTCCTTCTGATACAAGAAGACCTTCTTTCACGGATCAAGCAAGCCTCAGTAGGGTCAGCACCTGCCGTGGGAACAGAACTACTAGTAAAGGATGGTTTGTTCTGGTACAAGAATAAAATTTTCGTACCCGAAGGTCTACGGGTCACGGTGCTGGAACTTTGCCACGACCATGCACTGGCAGGTCATTTTGGTGTCACCAAGACCGCTGATCTTGTTCAACGTACCTTTTGGTGGCCTCAAGTACTTGGAGACTGCAAGAGATATGTGGAGTCCTGCACCACCTGTACGCGGAATAAGACTAGTAGAACTAGGGCCTGGGGTTTGTTGAGGTCTTTGCCCGTCCCAGACAGGCCGTGGAAGATGCTATCCATAGATTTCATTGTTGAGTTACCTCCAGCAGAGGGTCACACCGCGATCTTTGTAGTGGTAGGCCGGCTATCCAAGATGGCTCATTTCATACCAATGAAAGGTACTCCCTCCGCTCCTGAGACAGCGAAAATGTTCATCAGAGAGGTAATCAAGCTTCATGGGATTCCTGCCAATATTGTTTCCGATCGGGGAGTACAATTTACTTCCCGATTCTGGAGAGCTCTGTGTAAAGCCTTGGGAATTGAGCTGTCATTCTCCACTCAAACAAATGGACAAACTGAGAGGAATAATCAGACCCTCGAACAATATCTACGCTGTTTTTCGTCTTTTTCTCAGGATGACTGGATTTGCCTGCTCCCATTGGCTGAATTTGCTTACAATAATTCTGTCCACTCTGCCACGAAACAAAGCCCATTTTTTGCCAATTACGGATTTCATCCATCTTTTTTGCCCAATTCTATCACTGAATGCTCTGTACCTGCGGTCCATGAAACAATTATTTATTTTTTTCTCCAATAATCAACTCTTACAAGAGACCATGACAAGAACATAACAAGGAGGCCTTTGACAAGAAGAAGCGAGGAGAACTAGTGCTTGAACCTGGTAATCTCGTATGGCTGTCCACAGCAAACCTGAAATTAGCCTGTCCCTCTAGGAAGTTGGGTCCTAAGTTCATAGGGCCTTTCCCCGTTAAGAGAAAAATCAACGAGGTAGCTTATGAGCTGGAACTTCCGGAGTCGCTCAGGTTTTATCCTGTCTTTCACGTCTCCCTGTTAAAAACCTTCCGTTCCAAATCCCTTTCCTGACCGGAATTTGGATCCTCCTGACCCTATAATAGTGGATGGAGAGGAAGAATTTGAAGTAGAAGCTGTCTTGGATTGCAGGAAGAGGAGTAATCAAGTCCAATTTTTGATCAAATGGAAAGGGTACGGGCCTGAGGAGAACTCTTGGGAACCAGAGGAAAACATCCACGCTAAGAGTTTAATTCAATCCTTCAAGAGATCTCACCCGGACAAATGGGCCCGGTTGGGCATCCGGAGGCTGCCCCTTGGGGGGGCAATGTCAGGAAGATCCTGCCAGTAACAGGCGCTCTGAACTTCCTGGTGCGCGATCGCGGGTGCTATTGCGCATGCGCATGCACACCATTGCGCATGCGCGCGCGGAAATGCGCGCCCGCGCACCCCCACTAGCGCCAGGTGGGCTATTTAAACCAGTCTGACACACTGGGATCTTGCTGTCTGATCTACAGTGTTACGTGTGTCCTGACCTCTGAAACCTGTTCCAGTTCACTCCAGTATCTGTTCCGGCTTGCATCTGACCAACCCCGCTGTCTGCCTGCATCTGACTCCTGCCTGCCTGACCATCCTTCTGCCTGCTCCTCTGGTCCTGTTGCTGTCCGCCTGATATCCGACCCGGCTCGTTTGACCTATCCAGTTCCAGTCTGCTGCATCTGCCTGCCGATCCAGCCTGTTCCAGGTTCCTGTCTACGGCCCTTCCAGTCAGCTGTCCAGTTCCATTCTGTTGCATCTGCCTGCCATTCCAGCTTTTTCCTGGTTCCTGTCCCTGCTCAGTCGCACCTGTGATTCCTCTGTACAGCTCCACCTGGACTTCAGACCAAACTCCTGCTGTTGATCCTGCCAGGCACTCGTGCCACTCCTGACTCCTGTGCTTCCTGTTCACCCTACCAGGGGCCACGAGTCGGAGCCGCAAGAGAGGCCATCCCCTGCAATCCGGGCTCGTCCACTAGGTACATGACAGAGCCTCTACTGGTTGGCAAGTGGTTAAAGACCATTCTCCACTACAGTCAATGCCTCAGAACATAGCAAAGAATGCAATGACCACAAGTTGGTTTATTCAATTGCAAAACGTTACATAGAATACAGGCCAGGAACCCAATAAGGGAATGCTGATGGACTGCCATGTATCCATTGTATGTTGGCAAGATATGCAATTGGGTTGATTGAAGGGAATGTCACACCAGGCCCCTTTTTAGATATTCAAAATACAAAACAACATGCAAGACACTATTTGGGTTCTGTACTTGCATGTTCTGTAAAGAGATAAAACAAGGAAAATGTATTGCAGAGATCTATTGCATATTTTCTGCCCTGGAATACACTTCAATTATATTTCACACCAGGTCCCTTTACCTATTTGAAATATTTACCATTACACAATGAGCAAGGCATACAGTAGACCCACAAAGTCTATAACAAAGTCTAAAACAAAACACATGTGGCAAGAATAACCTATTTGCAAGCATTGACAAGCTACTAAAATGTGACTGAGTGATCCAGAAGGTATAAATTCAGAAATAATAAATAGCATGTAAAAAGTAAGTACCGTATATACTCGAGTATAAGCCAAGATATTCAGCCCTTTTTTTGGGCTGAAAGTCCCCCCCCTCGGCTTATACTCGAGTCAGCGAAATTTTACATTGTAAATAGTACCTGAAAAAAAGTTGAGGCTGCGGCGTCCATCATTCAAATCCCGCGGTCTCTTCCTGGTCCCTTCCGTGATAGGCGATTCTCAGCAGACACTCTCCGCCTATCACGAACGTTCTCTCATCCTCAGTTTCCCAGCAGACGTCTGTGATTGGCGGAACACCCAACACAGTGTCTGCTGGGAAACTGAGAATGAGAGAACGTTTGTGATAGGCGGAGAGTGTCTGCTGAGAATCGCCTATCACGGAAGGGACCAGGAAGAGACCGCGGGATTTAAACAATGGACGCCGAAGCCTCAACTTTTTTTCAGGTACTATTTACAATGTAAAATTTAAACAGTGAGGATAGGAACAGTGAGGATAGGAAACAGTGAGCTAGGGAACAGTGAGGATAGGAACAGTGAGGATAGGAACAGTGAGGATAGGAACAGTGAGGATGGGAACAGTAAAGATGGGAACAGTAAGGATGGGAACAGTAAGGATGGGAACAGTAAGGTTGGGAACAGTGAGGCATTGTTGACCCTCGGCTTATACTCGAGTCAGTAAGTTTTCCCAGTTTTTTGTGGCAACATTAGGTACCTCGGCTTATACTCGGGTCGGCTTATACTCGAGTATATACGGTAAATAGAAGTTAATACATTTTTTTTTTTCATGCAGCAATAAATTGTTAAGGAGTCATCCACTGAAAGAAAAAAACATCTAAAAATGATTTCCCCATATATCAATTATTATAGATCCCATGTCAATATCAGTAAGCATTTCCTATTCCCTATAGCTCTCATGATTTATTCTGCTTAGCTTTAAAAGCGACAATATTCCGTGATCATAAAATTCAACATTTACATGGCAAATGATTATGGGTGAGCTGAATGATGTTAATACTATTATTATCATTAATTTTATTATTATCTAAATAAATCAGCTAACAATTTTTTATTTAGGTTTATGAAGATATTTTTGAGATTTTTATGGAGTGAAAAAGTTGCAATTGAAGGTTTTGCACTGGTAAAATTCAATTTTCTACCCCAGAGCATTGTGTTATTTTTCTTAGCAAACCTGAACCTACTTTCATTTTTGCTTTTTTATTAACAATTCCTTACGTACAATAATGCAATCGCTGGTTTTATCCAGTAAAAAGGGATCTAAGGAAACCTGTATTTTGTAAAGCACTGCTTCTCTTTGTACTGTCTGAATGAATGTTTCAAAGAAGTACGCATTACTTAGTTATCACAACATGGAATACACCCTGCATTGAAGGAAATCAGTGGGGCACAACACTACAATTACAATGTTTATTAAAATAAATAAGTTCCCAGCATCATTCCACAATCAGGTGTAAACTGTAATAATTTTGTCAGCCATTCATATTCTTTTATTATTGCGCCCCATTCAGTCATCACTTGACTGTGTATTAAATTCTGTATTGTGCTGAATTTATTGGTAATTGTGGAAGCTGTCTTTATTTCTAATACTATTAGTTTATTCTTCCCTTCCTTCCTTCTTTGGTTCCCCTTCTTTCACCTACTTTCATATTTTTCCTACCTCCCCCCCCCCCCAACTCTTTTCATTGCCTGAATAAACTTTCCTTAAAAAGATATGTTCTATGCTTAGATAATGAAGGAGAAAAATAAGACCACGATTGATGCGATCTACCTCTTAGGGTTTCAGACTCCAAATGCTGTAACATTTTTTTTATTCTTTTTATTTCTTCTGATTTATTGTGTGACAATATGTGAAAACCTCCTGATAATCACATTGGTGTCCTACAGCAAAACCCTCCATTCTCCTATGTACTTCTTCCTCTCCCAGCTGTCCGTAACAGATATTTTATTAGCAACTAATGTTCTTCCTACCATGCTTTATTCTATATTGAAGAAAACTACTGCCATAATTTCAATTTCTTATTGTTTCACACAGCTTTTTTTCCTTGTAGTCTCAGAAACAGCAGAGTGTATTCTGCTAGCAGCAATGTCTTATGACAGATATGTGGCCATCTGTAAACCATTGCATTATACTTTGTTAATGAGTCATCAGTTTTGCTGGATAACAGTTATAATAAGTTGGAGTTTAAGTTTTCTTTCTGGAATGATTTTTACTTTAGAGATATCAACGTTACAGTTTTGTGGCCCCAATATTATCGATAATTTTTTCTGTGATCTTGACCCCCTTCTAAAACTTTCCTTCTCTGATACAACCATTGTTCAGCTAGAAGCAATATCAACAAGTGTGGTTTTTGGTTTAATCCCAGTTATTATCATCATTGTGTCATATGTTTATATTATAGTCACCATTTTTAAAATCCCCTCTATTAAAGGTAGACAGAAAGTTTTCTCAACATGCAGCTCCCACCTGATTGTTGTTTCCATGTTTTATGGTACATTACTTTTTGTGTATTTGGTACCTAGGAGAGGGCAGTTATTACATTTTACTAAATTTCTATCATTAATGTACACTGCAGTAACCCCATTGATGAATCCAATTATATACAGCCTGAGAAATAAGGAGTTGAAACAAGTTGTAGATAGAATTGTCAGCAACTTTTTGCATTTACATCTATAAAAAAATTTACAGGTATGAATGCCGTAATCTAATAATAGTACCACCCTCACCCTTCTGGTTCTCCTAACTTCTGGAAATACAGTATATCCCCAAATCCTGAGCTTCCATCGTTTAACTTTGACCAACACACCCGGAGCTCTCCATCCTCTGGCAGCACCCGCAATCCACACAATCTAGTTTATTTTTTTCCTCTTCCTAACATCAGCCTCCCCTTCAAATATTTCATTTGGAATGCTTGTTCTGTTTGTAACAAACTCACCTCTGTTTTTGACCTTTTTATAACTAACTAATTTAACTTACCTGCTGTTACTGAAACCTGGCTTCAAGAATTTGACTTTGCCTCTCTCCCATAGTACCCTCCTCTGGTCTCACTCTCCCAGACCTGGTGAATGGAAGGGAGCTGGATTTGGAATCCTTCTACTGTATCCTCACAAAGCACCTTTTAGGTTCCTCACTCACCTCCCTCCCTGTGCTTCTCCTCATTTGAGGCTCACTGTATTCATCTATTTTCAACAGTTTCTTTGAAAATAACTGTGTTTTATCAGCCTTCTGGATGGGTATCAAGCTTCCTTGATTACTTCTCTGCCAGACTAACCTACTTTCTCTCTTTATAAATTCCCACAATCTATCTCTGTGGTGTCAACATCTTAACACTCCAGGTAACTTCTAAACTTCTCAGCCCAACCTCCTCTTTTGACCTAAAAAAATGGACACATGCTTCTGCTCACCCTGTTGGCAGCTCCCTTGACATTGCAATCTCCTGCCTATGGTCTCCTTAAAACCTCTCTAACAATACTTTTCCCCCTCTCCTATCACTACCATATTAGCATCACTCTTTTCCCCTCTTCCACCTCCTCTCCTTCCAACCGCCTAACATTTACCTATAAAAACCTTCACCACCCTAAACTTTCCCTTCTCTATCCTTCAACAGATTACCTCTATGATAAAATCTCACCCCTATCTTGTCCCAACCTAGCCAAATTCTTTCATAACAGTATAATCTCATACTTTCTGGACACATTAGCCCTCCTCACTGCACGCAGAACCATGCTCCAACCACTGCAACTTTTTCAAACACATGACTAGAAGTCTCAAAATGCTCTTGCACATCTGTAACATAAGGCTTAGTACCAGCAAGACTTTACCCAGTATAAATCTGCCCTCCAAAAATTCAATCCCTGCCTCCACACTCCAAACAGATCTATTTTATCACTCTCATTAACACCCTCTCATGCAGTCCTCAATAACTCTTTCCTACTTATAACTTTCTACTTTGTCCTTCACTGCCTCCACCCACTAACCCACTCACTGTCCAGGAGATTGTTAATCACTTGAAAAATTGGATTAATGTGATTGGTTATGAGATCTCCACTGTACAGATTTCTCCCCCCCCACCTAAACATTCCATGTCCAATTCAACACTCAATGCTTCTCTCGTTTAAACCTGCTAATAAAAAGGAGGTTTGTAAACTTTTTTCTAATGCCCACCTAACCACCTGCCCCCCTGGACCTTGTTCCCCTGCAGATACTATGGTAAACCTCTGGCTCTATCCTATTGTCAGGTTACCATTCTGAGACTGAGATGCTGAGAGCGGCTCCCCTTGCGGCTGAGCGCAGTATACCCCTGAAGTTGGCACAGTGGGTATAGTGCTCAAAGAAGCACAGGTTGCCAACAGGGTGTGCAGGACTTGAGCAGAAGATCACTTGCAGGCAACTTGAGGAGGTGCTGGAGGCAGTCCTTAAGGAGTGTGGACAGGATACAGGGCGTAGGGCATCCAGTGAAGTCAGCAAAGGCCTGGCCGAGGATCCAACACCGGTGATCATACACGGGTAGGTAGACTGGTGTTGGAAGTAAAAATACAAATGCAGCGCTCAATGGAATTAGTATTAAAACTTTATAGTCTTGACGTAAAAATAACATGAATTGGATAAAGTATTGCACTGAGAATAAAAATGCTAATAATGCTGTAGCTACATAAGGTTAAAAACAGACAGTCATTGTAGCTAATAGATATCGGGTAAAATTATTAAAAATGATACCACTGCTGAGCCCAGAGAGGAAGGGGTTAACATCAGTCCATCGGTATGCAAGGGTCCCTTGAATGGAACTGTCATGACTCCAATTGGTTGTGTGGTCCCAAATTGATTGATTGAGGGAAGTGTGGTGTGACGATATTAGCCTGTACTTGGTGGAAGGACCAGCCGGTGGACACAAGTATGGGCACAGATGTAGAGCTCCAGAGATGAATTCGGTAGGCGGCGTGTGGCGCCATAAGGTGCAGACAAACCGCTCAGTAATCCGGGCAGTGCGGAAAACAGGGAGTGTAACCGCGTCGTGCAGGGGCCTCCGTGATGGCAGCACAGCAAGGATTGGAACAACCAATAGGGAGCCGGGCGCACTTGGATGACGTCAGCGTTGCCTTGGCAATGGAGACAAACCAGGAAGGAGACAAACAAGAGGCAGGAAACAGGACTCTTAGGCAGTGGTGAATTGTTAGCTTAAGGGGAAGCCGTGACTAACATGTTTCACGCCATGGCGCTTTGTCAAAGTCCATGTTAGTCACAGCTTCCCCATGAGCTAACGATTCACCACTGCCTAAGAGTCCTGTTTCCTGCCTCTTGTTTGTCTCCCTATTGGTTTGTCTCCATCGCCAAGGCAACGCTGACGTCATTCAAGTGCTCTGCTGTAATCACAGAGGCCCCTGCATGGCGCGGTTACACTCCCTGGCTCCCACACTGCCCGAATTACTGAGAGGTTTGTCTGCACCTTACGGCGCCGTGCGCTGCCTACCTAATTCATCTCTGGAGCTCTACATCTGTGTCCATACTTGTGTCCACCGGCCGGTCCTTCCACCAAGTACAGGCTAATATCGTCACACCGCACTTCCCTCAATCAATCCATTTGGGACAACACAGCCAATTGGAGTCGTGGCAGTTCCATTCAAGGGACCCTTGCATACCGATGGACTGATGTTAACCCCTTCCTCCCTGGGCTCAGCAGTGGTATACTTTTTAATCATTTTACCCGTTATCTATTAGCTACAATGATTGTCTGTTTTTAACCTTATGTAGCAACAGCATTATTATCATTTTTATTCTCAGTGCAATACTTTATCCAATTCATGTTATTTTTACGTCAAGACTATAAAGTTTTAATACTAATTCTATTGAGCGCTGCCTTTGTATTTTTGTTTCCTGTTATCCATTTTCCAGTGGTTGGTAGCTGCACTGGTTATTAGCCCTCTTGAACTGCTACAGGTTGCATATATCCACGCATAAGTCTGGAAGTTTGCAGCGCTAATAGGAATTTTGTATATATGCTTTTTGGTGTTGGAAGTAGCAAAGTCTCTAAGGCCGGCCAGGGTCACACACAAATAGCAGAGGTATTCAGATAGAAACAAGTCCTTTAAACAGGCTAAGGTCATACACAGACAAGCAGGCAGGTTAGGCAGAAGAGTAGTCCTTAGGATAAGCCGGGAGTCATACACAGGCAAGCAGGCTGATTAGGCAGAAGAGTAGTCCTTAGGGTAAGCCGGGTCAGAGCCAGGAGAAGATCAGGGTAAGCCAAGGAACAATCCGGGTAACAGCAAGACAACAGGAAACAGGAAACAGGTGCAGATTCAGGAACTCAGGGAGAGCTGAAGACAATCCAGAAATTTGTGTCAGACAGAGGCAGCCTTATATAGGTCAGCAGGGGAAACCATTTGTCACATGATGTGCCTATGGCGCCCATTCCTTTTACTGGCAAGATTGCCAGTACTTCCATGGCCTATTCCCTGACACCTATACTCTCTAACTCACATCATCAATCTCGCCCTCTCTACTGGCATCTTTCCCATCCCTATGAAACAGGCACTGATTATCCCTATACCTTAAAGCCCTCACTGGACCCCACCAATCCTAAAAAAAATTAACCCAATCTTCTTGCTCCCTTTAGCCTCAAAACTCCTTGAACACCTAGTTTACAACCACCCCGAGTGACCACCTCCCTATAAATAACCTTCTTGACCCCCTTAAGTCTGGATTTCTCCCACAACACTTCATAGTCTATATAGGTACTGCTCTCGTAAAATTCACAAATGACTTACTAATGGCTAAAATCAGTGATCACTATTCTGTAATTTTACTCTTGGACCTCTCTGTTGATTTCAAAATGGTTGACCACCCACCCCCCTAAAATAAACAAAAAAAACAATTCCCTTGATCTTCATGACTGTACTCCTCATTGGTCGTAATTTTAATTGTCTCACCCTCAGTGTTACTAACATAACTACTTCTTCCTGTCCTCTGCCTTTCTCCATCAGGGTTACCCTAGGTTCTGTCCTTGGACCTCATTTATTATTTGACTACACCTCCTCCATGGGTCAGCTGATAGCCTCCCACAGCTTCCAATACCATGTCTGTGCTGACATCACCCAAATCAATCTTTCAACCCATTAGTCTCCTCTAGCATTGCTAATTTACTAAAAGATATATCAGTATGGATGTCACACCAATTCCTCAAGCTCAATCTATCAAAAACTGAGCTTGTAATATTTCCTCCCCTATGCACCCCTTCCCTTGATTTGTTTTGAGATTGCTCCCACAACTATCATTCCATCCCCGCATGCCAAGGTGTTACAGTAGGTGTGATCTGACAAACTATCTCCTAATCTATCCACGTTTAGGCAATCGCTGAAAACCAATCTCTTTAGAGAAGCCTATCCTGACCCTATCTAACTGTCAGGAGTGTGTAAATGCTTCTAATCTTTGGTGCTGCTGGCCTCATTCTGGCACCCTGATTTTGGCTATGATGTATCCTTGTCTGTCTGTCCACCTGCAAGGTGATTGATGTGGCCAGTCTCTGAGTGGAGACCAAACCTGATTTAAGCCAGCCAAGCCTGCATTCTCATGCTTGTGATATTGTGTCTGTTACACATGCACCAAGCTCCTGCCTGCCCTGTTTTGCTAGATTGGATTTCCCATTGACGACCTCGGACTACTCTCTGAACTCTGCCTGCCTCTTGACTACGGATTTGACTCTAACGATTCTGAACCTTGCCTGCCTTGTACCTGGACTGTCAATGAACCACTCTGCCTGCCTGCCAACTGCAAGAATCTGTTTGCTTTGCTCAGTTTGCACCTGCTCCAGTGTGGTGGCCAGGCACTATAGCATTGTGTATAAGTCCTGGGGGCAACCGAGTATCGGTAGGCCTGCTTGCCTTATGGGAAAGGGGGCTGCTATAGGTGAGGAACACAGAAGCTAGCTATAGTGTCTGACCACCTGCATTAGGGGCAAGTGTGACACTAACAATTTAACTGTTTTTTCTCTATCAGCTCATCCCCCACAGTTATTACCTTGACCCTTCCTTTTAGATTGTAACTAGCAGGGCAATATGTTTCTTCTTGTCTTGAATCTTATTGTTACTGTACTGTCTGCCTTCATTTTGTAAAGCACCAAGCAAACTGTACTAATGACACTGGCAGGGAAGGGGTTACCATCAGGGACGATCAAAGGGTTAAATGTGTCCCTAGGGAGTGCTTCCTAATTGTGTGGGGGTGCTTTTACTTTTATTGGAAGACAGAGATCCGTGTTTCTGCTAAGATAGTCTCTCTCAGGAGCGGGGGGGGGGGCTGGCTAGCATTGTGTTCTCGGGACCCGCTGATTGGCTCCTGCTGTGTTCAATCACAGTGGGTCGCTGGTGGTGCACGTGTGTGCCCCAGACCTGGAAGTGCAGAATCACGTACCTGAAGGGTCTGGTATGGATTTTGGGGGGACCCCTACGCCATTTAGAAAAAAAAATGGCGCAGGATTCCCCTTAATATTCATACCAGACCTGAAGGGCCTGGTATAGATTTTGGGGGACCCCCATGCAATTTTTTTTACATTTTTGGTTCGGGGTTCCCCTTAATATTCATACCAGACCCAAAGGGCCTGGTAATGGACTGGGGGGGAACCCATGCTGTTTTTTTCAATGAGTTTTATGTATATTGCCGAGACCCGACAATTCATTACAGCCGCGATCAGTTTTAAATTACTTTTTTTCCTTTAGAAATGTCATTTTGCTGTGGTAATGTTCTAACCACGGGAAAAATGCGCCACTTTACAGGCATACTATAGACACCCCCCAGGCACGAAATTTAATTCATTTCATTTTTATTGTTTCACTTTCTTAAAATCACTGCTTTGATACATGTCCCCTGGGGCAGAACCCGGGTCCACAAACATTTTTTTATGGCAATAACTTGAATATAAGCCTTTAAAATTACCACTTTTGGTTTTTCATGTTAGTGTCCCATAGACTTTAACGGAGTTCCGCGGCTTTTGATTTTGCCCGAACTCCGCATATTGTTCGTTGTTTCACCGAACATCCGAACAACCAAAGTTCGGCCCAAACTTTTGCTCGGGCCGAACCACTCACCCATCCCTAATCTCTACCAAGAAGGCTGCCTCCACTCAGAGTCACAGAAGAAAATGTATTAATGTGATTGTGTATCAAATCATGTGCATTTAAAAACAATAGCATTAATCTTTGGGTCTGTTTTGGGACCAAATCAACAGTTTTAGTTGAAGGACCAACAGATAACCAAACTCAAAGAAAAACATTTGTAAATGCTCCTCATGCTACAGAACAAGGCATGGTAAGTCTGTAATGGGGAAAAGATAAGCTGCAGAGCGACCTCAGGCAATATTAATCACAAATATTGATAAAAATGTATAGCCAACAAGAAATTCAAGAAAGGAGAAGTAAAATACAAAAGTTTACTTTAATTTAAAAAAAAAACAACACTAGTACATGACTATTTTATATGACTGGTAGTGGTCGCTGCTTGAGTCACCTGAGAGTGATGCCGTTAGGGACCCAATCTATGGATGTAACATATATATGTATTTTTTAGGGTGAACCTCAATCTTATATCAGCTTAGAGTGCCGAGGTGCTTATCAGCATTTTTGCTTTTGGGCAACGGCAGATAGGTGAGGTTTTTTGGATCTCGTCATTTTAATTCATTTTTAGGGTGAGATTCATTCATGAACCCTTTTTTTAAACTAATTCGGTGTTATGCAAGCATTGTCCACTAGGGGTCGCTTTGCTTTGTTGTTGTGAGTGACACCATTGTGGCCATTAGATACACTTCCGAAATTAGCTCTGGAGGTTATATTATGCATAGTATCCCCATCTCCTTTTTGTGTCTAATCTAAATGATTTAGCCATTTAGGGGGTACTTGGCAATCTCATTGACTTACGCCGGTAAGCGGCTAGTATTTTATATTGATAACTCTTCCTGTTTAGGATGTATTACTACCATTGGCCAAATCTCGCGGGAACACACTTGTGACATTGCGTAGGCCAATCAGCAGGACTGCGGCTCAGAACGAGGCTTGGTCATGGTATTGCTGTATAAAGGGAGGTGATGCAGCACGCCGCCTGTGCCCCTGGAAGATGTAATTATCTTATGAAACGCGTAGGGAAGGTCGGTGCGACATGCTGACGTCACCTCCTGTTTACTGCTCGCTTACCCAGACGGACGGGTTTGTTCTATTGTGCACCGGCCGGCACATCGGACTCAAGGCTTTCTAATTCAAGTACAATTGTAAGTGTGTTTTTATCGCTTTTAAACAATAAATCTAAAGGTTTTTACACTATTGGAGCCCTTATATCTTTTACATACCACACCACTTATATATGGGTCCGAGCGTCCATTGAGGGATCTGATTAGCTGTGAATGGTCTGAACGTCCATTGAGGGATCTGATTAGTGGTGAAGCAGGCTTGAGACAGCTTTGATAACAGGCTGTGCCATTTATATGCTTTCCCTGATCCTCTGTCATGGGGGATCACAGAGTTTTGGTAAGCAGTGAATCTTTACATTGGTTGTGGATCTCACAATCACTTTTTTCACTAGTTTGAAGAGCCTACATTTATGGATAGACTTTAAACAGCTTGCACGGGTGGTTTGTCACCAACTTTATCTTATATTTGGACTTCATTTTTGATTGGACATTTTTTTTATTCATTCAATGTTTATGTTCCACCATTATGACATATATGAATTTATTCACTTAATGTTAACTGGTGTTTTCAATATTTAATTATTCATGATTCATCTGGTTATTTTCAAAAAATTTCACTACGTGGTGTTTATTAGAGCTGTTTTAATTTATTTATGCTCTTAGGTAGCGCGACTTTATTTATTCTTTCCAAAATACAAAAGTTATCTACTGTAAGTCATCTGACTCAAATTTCTATTCCTGTAAAAAACACAAAATAACAGAAATATACCAAGTCTGTAGCAAAACATTTCATTTTTTTTTGTACAAGTACTACAAAGCAAGTGTTTGAATATGAAATGAACAAACATGGCTGACCGATGTCAATATGTAATTACAACTAAAAACTATAATGTTTTTAACCACTTGCCACCCGCCCACAGTAGTTTTACTGAAAGCATGCGGTAGCTACAGGCCAGGCAGCATGTCTGTATGTTGCCCAGAACATGCACCTTGGTGCGCTCCCTGACCACCGGACACAACGGATTGCCGCTCCTGGTATCCAGCTACTTTGAGCGTGATTACTATGGGCTTCATTCATAACAGCTGTGCTTAGTATTGTGATGCTGTGATTGGCCCACAACTTTCACATGGTGCCTGGACCAATCACAGCACCCTGTATCATGTGTTGGCTGTGGGCCAATCATGGCATCACAATAGAAATTGCAGCTATTATGAATAAAACCCATCCATGACAGTTTATAACATATTGGTGTGACAAGGTTCATCACTGTAACAGCAATCAAAGTATCTATGGTGACACTGAACTACTCTGGTGAAAGTGTAAAAAAAAGCAATGTTATTTTTTTTTTCAAATGATTTAAGTTTCTTTTTTATTATATCATACAGCCACCAGTCAGCATCCCTGATCACCACCATGACCATCACCACATATGATGATGCTGTACTTTACTGGAGACAGCATGTAAAAAAAAACAAAAAACGATCTCCTAATTTTCCCAAAAATTGTGACAAAAAATTACAACTTCCAAAAACGTGCCATGCCTCTTACTAACCTCTTACATCTACTTTCCAAAAAGGGGTCAATTGGGGGGTATTTGTACTGTCCTGGCATTTGCGGGCCTCAAGAAATTAGTACATCAGAATTTATAAATGTTTTAATATATTTAACATTCACTTTCACACAAACCAATTAATATACATTTATTGGGATTTGTTTTCATCAAAGACATGTAGCAGAAAACATTTTGGTCTAAATTTAGAAATAAATTAGATTTTATTGGATATGTATTTTAACAGAAAGTAGAAAATATCTTGTTATTTTTTTTTTCAAAATGTTCAGCCTTGTTTCATTTATATATAAAAAAAAAAAACCCAGTGGTGATCAAATACCATAAAATGAAAGCTCTATTTGTGTGAAAAAAAATTATATATTGGGGCTAAATGTAGACAAATCCCCTAATAAATACTCAACTATTGTATTACATGTGTTAATTGCATCATGCTTGACTGTAACTAGTAAATGGAAACAGACATTGGCTCCTAATGTATCTGAAGTTATCCATAGAGGTGCATCTCAAAGAATTAGAATATCATCAAAAAGTTTATTTATTTCAGTAACTTAATTCAAACAGTGAAACTCATATATTATATGGATTCATTACACACAGGGTGATATATTCCAAGCATTTATTTCTTACAGCTAGTGACAACCCACAATTCAGTATCTCCGAAAATTTGAATATTGTGAAAAAGTTGAATTTTGTAGACTCATGGTGTCACACTCTAATCAGCTAATTAATTCAAAACACCTACCTGTATAATGTTTTCCTGAGCCTTTAAATGGTCTCTCAGTCTGGTTCAGTAGGTTACACAATCATGGGGAAGACTGCTGACTTGACAGTTGTCCAGAAGACAGTCATTTACACCCTCCACAAGGAGGGTAAGTCACAAAAGGCCATTGCTAAAAAAGCTGGCTTTTTACAGAGTGCTGTATCCAAGCATATTAATGGAGAGTTGAGTGGAAGGAAAAAGTGTGGTAGAAAAGGGTGCACAAGCAACAGGGATAACCGCAGCCTTGAGAGGATTGTGAAGCAAAGGCCATTCAAGAATTTTAAGGGGATTCACAAGCAGTGGACTATGGCTGGTGTCAGTGCTTCAAGAACCACCACACACAGATGTATCCAGGACATGGGCTACAACTGTCACATTCCTTAGTGTGAAGCCACTCCTGGACCAAAGACAACGTCAGAAGTGTCTTACATGGGCTAAGGAGAAAAAGGACTGGACTGTTGTTCAGTGGTCCAGAGTCCTCTTTTTGGATGAAAGAAACATTTAATTTGGAAATCAAGGTCCCAGAGTCTGGAGGAAGTGTGGAGAGGCACAGAATACAAGATGCAGTGTGAATTTTCCAGAGTCAGTGAGGATTTAGGGAGCCTATGTCTTCTACTGGTGTTGGCCCACTGTGTTTTATCAAGTCCAAAGTCAGCGCAACCCTCTACCAGGAAATTTTAGAGCACTTTGTGCTTCCGTCTGGTGACCAGCTTTATGGAGATACTGATTTGTTTTTCCAGCAGGACTTGACACCTGACCACACTGCCAAAAGTATCAATACCTGGTTTAATGATCATAGTATTACTGTGCTTTATTGGCCAGCAAACTCGTCTGACCTAAACCCCGTATAGAATCTGTGGGGTAATGTCAAGAGGAAGATGAGAGACACCAGACCCAACAATGAAGATGAGCTGAAGGCCGCCATCAAAGCCACCTGGGCTTCCATAACACCTCCAAATTGCCTCCATGCCACGCCACATTGATGCTGTAATTCATGCAATAGGAGCCCCAACAAAATATTGAGTGCATACTAGACTGTACATGGACATAGTTTTCAGTAAGCCAACATTTCTGTATTAAAAATCCTTTTTTTTTATTGGTCTTATATAATATTCTAACTTTCTGAGATACTGAATTTGGGGTTTTCACTAGCTGTAAGCCAGGATCAGCAAAATTAAAAGAAAGAAATGCTTGAAATATATCACTCTGTGTGTAATGAATCTATATGCAGTAAATCCTTGGATTACGAGCATATTTTCGCTCTGGAGACATGCTTGTAATCCAAAGCACTTGTATATCAAAGCCAATTTCCCCTAAGCAATAATGGAAACTCAGATGATTCGTTCCACAACCATTTATTCATAAGTTCTTCAGTTTATAGTCCATATAAAAAGATTATAGCAATATGATAGGTTGTGTAACCATAAATGTCCATCCACAAATGGCAGCCTCCACAAGGGGATTAGAAGCAAAATCCAGCAGGAGCTACAGTGTATAAAAGAGAAGAGAGGCGCTTCTAAGTGTAGCAATATGGTTACATTTAATGAAAGTACAACATTTAGCAACTCGCATGGTTGATGATTAAAAGTGGCACATCTAAGTATGTAAGCACCTGGGGCAAAGCTGTCCACATAGACCGTCCTCAGAACCCCTGGCTCTTACCGCTGTCAGTCTGCAATCATGACTGGGAAGAAGACCCTGAAGTAGAGCGATTTGAAAGTGAGGCTTGAGGTGCTCATGGAGCGCAGCGTGGAAGGGATGACGTTTATGGTGGTGTGGAGGATGGTCTATGTGGACAGCTTTACCCCGGATGCCTGCATACTTAGATGTGTCTTTTTAATCATCAACCATGTGACTTTCTAAATGTTGTACCTTCATTAAATGTAACCATATTGCTACACTTAGAGGCATCTCTGTTCTGTTGTATACTCAGTTGTGACGCAACTCTACTTGTATATCAAGACATTGCTTGTATATCAAGTCAAAATGTATTTAAAAGTTTTGCTTGTCTTGCAAAATGCTCTCAAACCAAGTTACTCTTAAACCAAGGTTTTACTGTAATATATGTTTCACTTTTTGAATTTAATTACTGAAATAAACTAACTTTTTGATGATATTCTAATTTTTTGAGATGCACCTGTAGAGTTCATACACAATGCACCTATGAAAGGTATTTTTGCAGGACATAATCACACCCTCCAGAATTCTATCTTAAATGGAATGCTTGGCTCTCAATCTATAACCTAGAATCCAAATGGTAAAGGGAGTAGAAACTATGAGACTCACTCTGATTTGTGAAACTTTTTGAAACTTCTTACTGGTTAATACATATAATGATGGCACAGTGCATGCACCAAGCCAAATGGCCCTCTATCAGGCGAGGGAGGCATGGTCAAGAAAGGGAATATATCCCTTGAATAGAAAGTGTAAGTGCAGCGCTAAAATTTACGTGGTATCAGTTGACTGATAACAAAAATATAACAAATTAAACCAAAAAGTATAAACAAAAACACCACATGTATGCACTGTAGTGAGATGTGAAAAAAATATTCAAGTGAAAGAAATACAAATATAATAGTCCTTTGATGAAAAATTATAAATTCAGTATCCTTGAAAATAATCTTGATGATAATATTCAAAAAACAAGTGACAATGTTCCAAATAGTGGGTAAATAAACAGTCTATTTGTGACTAGTAGAGAAAATTGATAGAAGATCCACCACCGTATGTGATAAGGCTTACTGAATAGATTGAACCCAGATGAGCGTGCACTCACTAGATCAATCAAGCTTGTATGGTCAATAGACCAAAGGAGGGATGTCTCAACAGACACAGGTTCCAGGAAATCAGCGGTGGAACTTCCAATGTTGTTTTACAGGTTATAACGCCCAAACAGATGAATGATGTGGATATGGTAAAAGAGGAAAACAGGAGGGCACATAGCGTAATTCTGCAAGATATCTCACAGCTATTTATTTTAAAAAGGAGTAACACTCAGCCCTCGTACACACGGCCGAGATTCTCGTTGAAAAAAAAATGTTGTTTTTTTTGACGAGATTCTTGGACAAGAAACTTGTCCCGGCCGAGTGTACACACGCTCGTTTCAAAGAACCCGCGGTTCTTTGAATGGAGCGTACGCGGTGACGTCATCGACTACGATGAGCATGCGCTCGTCACATTCGATGCCGTCGCCGCCATCTTGGTATACCCTACGTATGCCTAGGAAGCTACCGCGCATGCGTCAAATTCATTTCGAACATGCGCGGGCTTCCGGGAGGACAGGTAAGTGTACACACACTCACTTTTCTCGTCGAGAAACATGCCGAGGAGAATCTCGACGAGAAAATAGAGAGCAGGTTCTCTATTTTCTCGTCGAGGTTTCTTGTCGGTTTTCTCGACGAGAAACCCGATAGCCGCGTACACACGACCGATTTACTCGGCAAGACCTCTCTGCCAGCAAGTTTCTTGCTGGTTCTTGCCGAGAAAATCGGCCGTGTGTATGAGGCCTCACATTTGAGATCATATGAAAGCGCTTAAAAGAGATTGGCAATAACAGTGGCATCAGTAGTCCAACCCGACGCGTTTTGTTCAATAGAACATCATCTGGGGTACTGTACCACTGTAGTTATTGCCCTTATATAAAATAAAGAACCCCCATAGACGAGATGTGGCTCCAATGAAAGTTCTGCAGTGAATAATTGCTACTTCCGGGTTTGCCAAAATGGCGTCTATGGCGTGCGGTTCAAGCCTCATTCTGAATGAGAGTCTGAAACCGGAAGTGCATATAATAAATGCAGCACTGGAAATGATAAAACTTGCGGTTCAAGCCTCGCAATAATAGCAATCCAAAGGGAGGAAGTACACGGCCCATCTTCATGTCATATCGGATAAGGAAAAGTAATGGGAGCCTCGTATATAAACACAGGCAGAGCAGCAACGTATAAATGCTGATAACGTGAGGGACTCCACTCATTACAAAACGGCTGTACAGTTCATACACAAATACTAGTTAGTAGAGCCTAGATTTACAAAGTAATCTTGACTATAATAGAAAGATAATAAAAAACAGGCTATATTAATGCCCGTTTCTACAAAATAAATATATATATATATATATATATATATATATATATATATATATTGTGAGGGGGTTAACTCGGTAGCGGGTGTGTGTGACCCCCTGGTTGGGCTCCCCACACAAAAACAGGGCCAGCAGACGGAGGTTGTGGTTTTCAAAATCAAAAGGTGCGGTTTATTTCTCTATGTACAGTGACAAAAACACAGCAAAGCCAAAAAGAAACAAACAAAATAAATCCTGGTCAGTTTGACCTCTGACTAAACATGCAGGTTTCCTAAACTAACAACTGGGATCAGCCTGGTGCTGTCCTAGTCCCTAAGTCCCTGGTTTAGTAAAAGTCCAAACAAATAGCCACACAGGCTTTGCCTCACCGCACAGGGGTTCACTCTCCCTAGACAGTCCACACAGGTCTGGTTCCAGGCATGAGCTAACATCTAATGAATCTGGGAGTTTTTTATAGAGGCCTAAATGAGCTGACAAGCTTCAGCTGGCCTCATCAACTCTGTCTGCACGACGCCCCACACTCTCCCTAGAGGTAAGAGTCATCCATGAGCCTACTAGCCTCAGCTGGGCTTATACAACTCTCCACCCTAGTTGTATAAGTCAGCATAAAGCCTGAATCTGGGAGAAATATATCTACCCCCCTGGATGCAACCAGGTGACTTTACCTTCCTGCTGTCACATACCCCCCCCTCTTGTTTTAACCTTGGGGTTGGAACACCAGCAATCAGGCATTCATGTACTCGAGACAAAGCATCCACATTCCCCATTTGAACGCCAGGGCGATGCTTTACTGTGAAGTTGAATTCCTGTAGGGCCAGGAACCACCTATTCACTCTTCTATTTGTCTCCTTGTTTTGAGCCATCCACTTTAACGGAGCGTGATCCGTAACCATGTCAAAGTGCCTACCTAGCAGATAGTACCGAAGGGAATCTAGAGCCCACTTCACCGCTAAACACTCCTTTTCAACCGTGGCGTAATTTACCTCATGGGACTTCAACTTCCTGCTGAGGTAAATGACTGGGTGCTCTTCCCCGTTCCAGACCTGGGACAATACTGCTCCTAATCCCACATCTGACGCATCACTTTGTACGACAAAGTCTTTAGAGAAGTCGGGTGAGTACAACACTGGCTGGCTACATAAGGCTTGTTTCAAGAATTGGAATGCTGCCTCAGCCTCGGGGGTCCATTTAATCATGACCGACCCTTTCCCTTTCGTCAGGTTGGTTAGGGGCACAGCCTTAGAAGCAAAGTGGGGAATGAAGCGCCGATAATAACCCGCGATTCCCAGAAAGGCCCGTACCTGCTTCTTGCTGTTGGGACGTGGCCAACTCTGGATGGCCTCGACTTTGTTGAGTTGGGGTTTTATCACTCCCCTGCCAATGGTGTACCCAAGATATTTGGCCTCCTCCTGCCCAATGGTACACTTCTTGGGGTTAGCCGTAAACCCCGCTTCCCGGATAGAGTCTAGGACTGCTTGCACTTTTGGCAGATGTGAGGCCCAATCTGTGCTATGGACAATTACGTCATCCAGGTAAGCCGCAGCATACTTCCGATGGGGCCTCAGTATCTGGTCCATTTTCCGCTGGAATGTGGCCGGCGCATTCTGTAACCCGAACGGCATTCTCTTATATTGGAACGCCCCGTCTGGGGTTACAAATGCGGTTTTCTCTTTGGCCGACTTGGCCAGGGGAATTTGCCAATACCCTTTTGTGAGGTCAAGAGTCGTCATGTATCGGGCTGTTCCCAGCCGGTCGATCAACTCATCTATACGTGGCATGGGGTAGGTGTCAAATTTTGTAACTTTGTTCAACTGACGAAAATCGTTACAAAATCGCCAGCTCCCATCCGGTTTAGGCACCAACACAATGGGACTAGACCAATCACTTTGGGACTCCTCTATCACCCCTAAGTTCAGCATTTTCTGTACTTCCTCCCGTATTGCCTCCCGTCGGGCCTCTGGGATCCGATAGGGTTTTAACTTCACCCTTTCACCGGGCGGGGTAATAATATCATGCTCTACCCCAGATGTTTGTCCCGGCAGCTCAGAGAACACCTCCTTGTTGCGAAGCACAAACTCCTTAACCTCCTGTTGTTGGGGTTGTGACAAGGTGGCTGCTATTCCAACCTCCGGAATCACGCAACCAGTTTGAGCTGGTGACCAAGTTTCTGCGACTAGGGACTCTCTATCCCTCCAGGCTTTCAACAGATTAACGTGATATATCTGTTCGGGCTTTCGCCTTCCTGGTTGTCTGACCTTGTAATTCACTTCGCTCACTTTTTCCATTATCTCGTAGGGGCCTTGCCATTTGGCAAGGAATTTACTTTCAACCGTAGGGACAAGTACCAATATCCTATCCCCCGGGGAAAAGGTACGGGTCTTTGCTCCACGGTTGTACACTCTCTGCTGTGCCAACTGCGCTTGGGCCAAATGTTCCTTCACGATGGGCATTACCTGTGCAATTCGATCTTGCATCAGGGCGACATGCTCAATCACACTCCTGTGGGGAGAACTCTCACTTTCCCAAGTTTCCTTGGCAATATCCAACAGCCCTCTTGGGTGTCTCCCATACAGTAACTCAAAGGGGGAGAATCCCGTAGAGGATTGGGGCACCTCCCTAATAGCAAACATCAAATAAGGAAGTAGACAGTCCCAATCCTTTCCATCTCTATCCACCACTTTCTTCAACATTTGTTTTAGGGTTTTGTTGAATCTTTCAACCAGCCCATCGGTTTGGGGGTGATACACAGATGTACGCAATTGCGTCACTTTGAACAATTTACACAGCTCTTTCATAACCCGGGACATAAAGGGTGTACCTTGGTCCGTAAGCAGTTCTTTACAAATACCCACCCGGCTAAAAACAAGAGATAGCTCTTTGGCTATGGTTTTGGCCGAGGTATTTCTGAGAGGGATCGCTTCTGGATAACGGGTGGCATAGTCCATTATAACCAATATGTACTGGTGCCCCCTAGCGGACTTGATTATAGGACCTACCAAATCCATTGCGATTCTCTCAAACGGGACCTCAATGATGGGTAGAGGGACCAGCGGGCTACGGAAATGTGGCATCGGGGCCGACCTCTGACACACAGGGCAGGAGGAACAATAATTTTCTATGTCCTTCATCACCCCAGGCCAATAGAATCTCTGTAATACCCTCTCTCGGGTTTTCTCTGTCCCCAGATGACCTCCAAGAATGTGCCCATGGGCCAACTCCAACACCAACTTCCTGTAAGGTTTGGGCACCACCAGCTGCTCAACGGTTTCTTCTGCCCTTTTTGCCACCCGATACAGTAGGTCCTTCTCTACGCTGAAGTATGGGTAAGTGCAGGTAATATCTGGGTTCACTAACTCGCCATCTATTTCCACTACGTTTTCCCGTGCCTTTATTAGGGCGGGGTCTTTTAACTGTTCTGTGGCAAAATTTTCCCTGTGAACCTCCAGATCAGAAAACTCCACAGACGGTAGGTTTTCGTCTGAGGAGGTGGGCTCCTCTCCAGTTTCTTGAGTCTCCCCTGCCAATACTGACAAGGGAAATTCTGGAGAGTCCTCCCCACTCTCAGAGGAGTTCTGGCTATCACATTCCTGGTACATAGGGGCACCAGTGGGGGGCTCAGGATCATCCCACAGTTCCCAGAACTTCGGAAAATCCCTTCCCACAATGGCATCATGCGGTAATTGAGATACTAACCCCACTGGATGAGAGAGGGTACCTTTGGGGGTCTCGAAACACACTGTAGTCACTGGATACTCTCGGGTGTCCCCATGCACACAAATAACAGCTACCTTGCTATTCCCAGAGACCTCTGTTTTAACTAATTCAGCCTTTATCAGGGTCACAAGGCTACCTGAATCCAGCAATACCACAACATTTCTACCATTAATACACATTTTGCATAAATGTTTCTCAGTTCCCCGAATGGCAGTGCATGCGACTGTCGCACACAGCGACTGACGTCTGTCCATCAGAAAGTCACATTGCATGGGTTCCTCCACAACCGGGCAATTTGCTG
This sequence comes from Rana muscosa, assembly GCA_029206835.1. Taxonomy (NCBI): domain Eukaryota; kingdom Metazoa; phylum Chordata; class Amphibia; order Anura; family Ranidae; genus Rana; species Rana muscosa. Next base: position 357,535,620 of record CM055118.1, on the reverse strand, counting down.
CAATATGTCCCGCTTGCCGGCAGCGGTAGCAAACGATCCTTCTTGCGGCCTCTTGAGCCGCTGATTTCCCAGGCTGTTCTCGCCAAACTTGGGGTAGAGCTCCCACCCTCTCACTCTCTCCACCCTCACCCCTTGGAATCCTCTTATCCGCCCCTGGGGATGGTCTGGTCTTAGGGTGGAAAGTCCGAGAGTCTCTGGAAGAGGCTGTCAGGTTCTCTGTAGCCAAGTATCTCTCTACACGATCCACAAGTTTACCGGCCGTTTCTGGGTCTCCATGGCTTACCCACTTTTGAATGGCGGTAGGAAGAGCTCTCAAGAAACGATCCATCACAACACGTTCCACAATCTCCGGTGCGGACAAAGTCTCTGGCTGTAGCCACTTCCTGCTCAGGTGAATGAGATCATACATTTGAGACCTGGGGGGTTTTCCAAGCTGGAAAGTCCAGTTATGCACACGCTGAGCCCGGACAGCCAGGGTGACACCCAGCCTTGCCAATATTTCAGCTTTTAGCATCACATAGTCTTTTGCTTGGTCAGGCTCTAGGTCATAGTAAGCCTTCTGCGATTCACCAGTTAACAGAGGAGCCACCAGTCCAGCCCACTGCTCCTCAGGCCACTTTTCTCTTTCAGCAGTCCTTTCAAATGTGGTCAAAAATACCTCTGGATCATCCTCTCCAGTCATTTTTGTCAATAAACGACTCACCCCAAAGGACGCGGTATTAGTGGGACGGCTTTCCTCACTGGTCTGCGGACGTTGCTGCATTACTGCTTCCATTTGTTGTAGTCTCTGCTCTTGCTTCTGTAACAGGTCTATGAAGCGGGCCTCAGATTGCTGCTGGGCTTGTTGATGAGCTTGCTGCTGGGCTGCAAGGCTCCTTTGCAAACCTGCATTTGTCTGCTGTTGATTGGCATTTGCTAGAGCCAGCTGTTTCAGTATCTCCTCCATGCTGGCTTAAAAAAAACTGCCACTGGTTCTCCACCAACTGTGAGGGGGTTAACTCGGTAGCGGGTGTGTGTGACCCCCTGGTTGGGCTCCCCACACAAAAACAGGGCCAGCAGACGGAGGTTGTGGTTTTCAAAATCAAAAGGTGCGGTTTATTTCTCTATGTACAGTGACAAAAACACAGCAAAGCCAAAAAGAAACAAACAAAATAAATCCTGGTCAGTTTGACCTCTGACTAAACATGCAGGTTTCCTAAACTAACAACTGGGATCAGCCTGGTGCTGTCCTAGTCCCTAAGTCCCTGGTTTAGTAAAAGTCCAAACAAATAGCCACACAGGCTTTGCCTCACCGCACAGGGGTTCACTCTCCCTAGACAGTCCACACAGGTCTGGTTCCAGGCATGAGCTAACATCTAATGAATCTGGGAGTTTTTTATAGAGGCCTAAATGAGCTGACAAGCTTCAGCTGGCCTCATCAACTCTGTCTGCACGACGCCCCACACTCTCCCTAGAGGTAAGAGTCATCCATGAGCCTACTAGCCTCAGCTGGGCTTATACAACTCTCCACCCTAGTTGTATAAGTCAGCATAAAGCCTGAATCTGGGAGAAATATATCTACCCCCCTGGATGCAACCAGGTGACTTTACCTTCCTGCTGTCACAATATATACATTGACTAGACAATTATGCGACATGAAGAGGTGGATACAATAGCATATATGGTGGTTGTTAAATTAGTAACAACAGTAAATAGTTAATCTGATAGGATTCAAGCATAACTGCTGTTCAATTGGTGAATAGCCACAAATGAATATGGGTCTTCCTTGCATATTAAGTACATAAAGCAATTATTCATTATCCAATACAGCTAAATGATTGCAAACAATTAAAATTTAAAAATTAAGAAGGAGAAGAATATTTGAATGAAGAAAAATTGAAATAAGACAATAAAAACATGAAAAAGGGGGGCGTGGCCGGAGCTCAACCTGACCTGACCTGAATGGCAGCATAGACCTGGAGCTCTCTCTCAGCCCACAGCAATAGAGCCTGAAAAAGGTGCTTACACCCCACTATAATGGGTGGCTCCAGAGCGACATGATCCACGAAGCCCCAGGGATCCTCACAACCCCCCTCGGGCACATCCTCCGACCTACGGGACTACTTCACCCAGCCAGATGTCCCGCCGGGCGGATCGGCTAAGATGGCGCCGGCCGGCACTACAGACCAGGCCGCAACGCCCCATCCTGCCTCCATCCAGGCTCCGGAGCAGCATCGGGATTCCTCGGGCCCGGAGGCCTCTCAGCAGCCAGCCGGGGAGACGATCCGGGATCAGGAAGCGGTGAGTCCCCCTTTCGGGCCTACGGTCCTCCCTGCAGCCATCCTCCCCACGTCCCCGGCGGCCATCTTGGGACTCCCCACGAGGCTGCAGCCATACACCCAGTGCTCTGAGGCCTTCCCGCAGCTTCTCCGCACTGCATCACACCCGGGCCTCACAGGGACAGCTGCCAGCTCATTGCCCAGTACAGGAGGAGCAGAGGACTCTCCATCCCCACAGGGCCTGGCCCATACACCCCCGGATAGCGGGACGTCTGGACATTTTACCCCCCATGAGACCACCTTGCTGGATCCCCCACCTCCCGGGGTGCAGAGGCCTTCCAGATCAAGGGACCCTCACCCACAAGGCCCCCTTGCCGCGTCGGCTCCCCCCTTTCCCCAGGCAGCCAGCACCTCTGACCCTCCAAACTCCCCGATGTCGCCTGGCAGGGATCACCGGCCAACACACAGCCCGGACTGGAGTGACCCTTGGGAATACCAGGCCACCCGACCTCCCTCTCAGAATCCCCCCTGGGGAGCCAGTCTTTACCCCCACTATCCTCATGATACCTCTGACAACAACCCCAGGGCCCTGAGACAGGAGCAACCCCCCCAATGCCCCCGCAGTGGCATGCTTACTTCCAAGCGATGCCAACAAAGGACGATTTCAGGCAACTTATCGAGGACGTGAAGTCCACCTGCAGATCAGAGATTCAAACCTTACAATCGGGTCTCAAACACCTAGGAGATAGGGTGGAGATGGCAGAGGAAGAAATCCAAGAAACAAAAATTGCAGTACACAGGACCCAACTTCAGGGTTCGGAACACCGCACCCTCCTTAGGGACATGCAACATCACGTAGAAGACCTGGACAACAGGGGGCGCAGGAACAATATCTGAGTTCGGGGGGTCCCAGAAGCAGAGGGCCCAGAGGATGTCCAGAACACACTACAATCTCTCTTTAATGATCTTCTGGGGGTGGCCCCGACCCATACTATTGAAATGGACAGAGCACACTGAGCGTTACGGCCCAAGGGCACCTCTGACAGACCCCGAGATATCATTTGCAGGCTGACAGCATACCCCGCAAGGTGACCCTTGGAGACCATCACATCTAGCTCTTTCCAGACTTGTCCTGGATCACCCTACAGAAGAGAAGACTACTCCAACCACTACTGCGCATTCTCCAAGAAGAGAATATACCGTACCGATGGGGATTCCCCTTCAGCCTCACGGCCAAGCATCAAGGCAAGACGGCGACCCTGAGGTACCCAGAGGACCTAGAACCTTTCTGTAACACCCTGGATCTTAGAGTACCCCAGCTTCCTGATTGGGATCTTGTGGCAACTCCACCACCGCCGCCCACAGTGTGGCAGAAGGTCCCCCCACCCAAGCGCTCCCGAGGCCCGGAGGGGTCGGAGCTCGCAGCAGAGGAAATCTTAATCGGATCACTCCTGCCCCTGTTTACGTTTTACTGCTCCTTGTTTTTTTTTATTATCTTTTTCTTTTGACTTTTGCACCCCATGGTGTAGCCACCCTGGTAATCGGCTATGTACTGACCCACCTTTGGTGCCCTCGCTACAGAACTGACCGACATCATGGGCGAGTCTTGAAAAAGACTTTAGAGAGAGACTGTCCGGGCACCCACCCTGCCCCCCTCTTAGATTACTAGACTACTAGAGCAAGCGGGTTACCACTGTCTTGCATGTCAGACTCTTGGCTCCCCTGGGCCTCCCTGGCTCACCCTATCCGGGTGGGGGTGGGGAGGCCCACGGGAGGCCTTCTTTAGGTCTGTTGATGCTGTTTTTTATGTTTATGCATGATGTTACCACACTAACTACTCTTCTCTTTTTCCTAGCTTTTCTTATCCCCCTCCCTTCCTTTGTCATTGCCTGGCTCATTGAGCGACGTCACCAATCCTTCCGGATCTCCTCCCGTGCGGGGCCCATCCCTGGCCGTGGCCGTCCGGGCCATCTTCAACAACACCAGATGAGTATTTATGCCCCCCACCCTGGTTCCATGGCTAAGATTTTATCCTTAAATGTTCACGGCCTGAATTCTAATCGTAAAAGGCATCTGGCGTTGAGGGAGTTTAGACAGTCAGGAGCGAGTGTTATACTGGTACAAGAAACTCACTTTGACAAGGAGGGCACCTTTGCGTTCGCCTCCAGGTACTACCCACAAATCTATCTGTCATCAGGACCCCACAAGAGGGTGGGTGTGGCATCCTAATCAAACAGGGTTCCCCCTTCACATACTCGTCCCACTACAGCGACCCCCAGGGTCACTTTCTTATCCTCCGGGGCCTATGGCTGGACAGGGAGATTACATTCTGTGTAGTCTCTGTTTTAAATGTCAGGCAGACTGGATTCCTAAATAAGGCGCTAGCTCGCCTCTTTCGCTCGGATCATGGGGTGTTAGTGGTGGGGGGGGAATTTTACCTAACCCAATCGGAGCTGGCGGATCACCAGGGGGTGGACCCCAGGGCGCCCACATCGAGAGCACTCAGAGACTCGCGGCTCTTCCGCCAAATTACCAGACCGACAGTACACCTTTTATTCGGCCCCCCATCGCACGCACTCCTGCATATACTACATCTTTGTTAACAATGCTACCCTATGCATGACCTGAACTGTGCAGATTCTGCCGATCTCGTGGTCTGATCACGCCCCGGTGAAGATAACCCTGGACTTAGGCACTCCAACAAGCAGACCCTGCACTTGGCATCTAAATACGTTCCTATTGCAACACCTCCCCTCAAAAATGGAACTAAATACCACGCTACAACATTATCTGGCAGACAATAACCCGGGGGAGGTATCCGTATCCACATTGTGGGAAGCCCATAAGGCGGTGATGAGGGGCAGCTGCATGGCTCTCTCCTCAGCCATGAAAAAGGACGCGCAGGCTCTGCAGAAGCACACGGAAAGGGAGCTTAGAAACCTAGAAAAGCAGCTTCAACCCAACCCCACACTGGCTCTCCTGAAAAAAATTACGGCCCTCAGGGCAACGTTAGGAGACCTGGCCCTGGGCCGAGTGGAGAAAGCCTTGCTTAAACTGAAACAGATGTTTTATGACAAGGGGAATAAAGCCCACACGCTTCTGGCCCGGAAGCTCCGGGACAACACTCAAATGTCGACCCCACACCAGATCCAGAACGGCTCAGGCTGCCTGGTCTCCCACCCTACTGACATAGCCCATTCCTTTGAAGTATTTTACAAGGCCCTGTACAATAACCCTGATATCCCCGCAAACCCCCCCTCGCCTGACCTGACTAAACGTATCCAGCAATACCTGGACCTTAGTGGCGTATTGCAGCTCCAATCTACAGATCTTGACTCCTTGAATGCCCCGATCACACAAGAGCAGGGATGAGCCGAACACCCCCCTGTTCGGTTCGCACCAGAACCTGCGAACAGACAAAATGTTCGTGTAAACTTTAGAACCCTATTAAATACAATGGACTCGAACGTTCGAAATCTAAAGTGTTAATTATAAAGGCTAATATGCAAGTTATTGTCCTAAAAAGTGTTTGGGGACCTGGGTCCTGCCCCAGGGGACATGTATCAATGCAAAAAGAAGTTTTAAAAACGGCCGTTTTTTCGGGAGCAGTGATTTAAATAATGCTTAAAATGAAAAAATAAAAGTGAAATATTCCTTTAAATTTCGTACCTGGAGGGTGTGTATGATATGCATGTGAAGTGGCACATGTTTCCCGTGCTTAGAACTGTCCCTGCAAAAAATTTCATTTTTGAAAGAAAAAAATTCATTTAAAACTGACTCGCGGCTATTAATGAATTGTCGGCTCCCGGCAAAACATTCAAAAGTCATTGATAAAAAAAAAAAAGCGTGGGGGTTCCCCAGAATTCAATTACCAGGCCCTTCAGGTCTGGAATGGATATTAAGGGGAACCCTGCCGCAAATTTAAAAAAAAATTGACGTGGGGTTCCCCCAAATATCCATTCCAGGCCCTTCAGATCTGGCATGGATTTTAAGGGGAACTCCACCCCAAATTTTAAAAAAATGGCGTGGAGTCCCCCTAAAAATCCATACCAGACCCCTTATCCGAGCACGCAACCTGGCCGGCCGCAGGGGAAAAGGGGGGGACGAGAGAGCGGCCCCCCTCCCTCCTGAACCGTACCAGGCCACATGCCCTCAACATGGGGAGGATGTCCCCATGTTGATGGGGACAAGGGCCTCATCCCCACAACCCTTGCCCGGTGGTTGTGGGGGTCTGCGGGCGGGGGGCTTATCGGAATCTGGAAGACCCCTTTAACAAAGGGGACCCCCAGATCCCGGCCCCCTATGTGAATTGGTAAGGGGTACATTGTACCCCTACCATTTCACAAAGAAAGCGTAAAAAAATGTTTAAAAAAAACACACAAGTACCTTGAAAAAGTCCTTTATTTAAAAAAAAAAAAAAAAACTTCCAGCGGTGAAATCCAGTGTCCCGCGGCGATCCCGATGTCCAGCGCTGTCCTTCATTGGTTGTGCCTGAGCGGACCTGATGGGGAACTCCCTCTCAGTATTTTAAATGTATAGACCCGCCCCTTCTGAAGTTCCCCATCAGGTCCGCTCAGCAGACCAGATGCGGAACATGAGAAGGGGCGGGTCTATACATGTATTACCAAAGTGAGAGCAGTTCCCCATCAGGTCTGCCCCCTCGGTATGTTGGACCCGCCTACGTCATTGGCTTGAGCGGGGAACTTCCTTCACTATGTAAATTTAAATTACACAGTGAAGGAAGTTCCCCGCTCAAGACAATGACGTAGGCGGGTCCGACATACCGAGGGGGCGGACCTGATGGGGAACTGCTCTCACTTTGGTAACACATGTTCCGCATCTGGTCCGCTTAGCGGACCTGATGGGGAACTTTAGAAGGGGCGGGTCTATACATTTAAAATACTGAGAGGGAGTTCCCCATCAGGTCCGCTCAGGCACAACCAATGAAGGACAGCGCTGGACATCGGGATCGCCGCGGGACACTGGATTTCACCGCTGGAATGTTTTTGTTTTTTTTAAATAAAGGACTTTTTCAAGGTGTTTGGGTGTTTTTTTAAACATTTTTTTTACGCTTTCTTCGTGAAATGGTAGGGGTACAATGTACCCCTTACCAATTCACATAGGGGGGGGGCGGGATCTGGGGGTCCCCTTTGTTAAAGGGGTCTTCCAGATTCCGATAAGCCCCCCGCCCGCAGACCCCCACAACCACCAGGCAAGGGTTGTGGGGATGAGGCCCTTGTCCCCATCAACATGGGGACATCCTCCCCATGTTGAGGGCATGTGGCTTGGTACGGTTCAGGAGGGAGGGGGGCCGCTCTCTCTTCCCCCCCCTTTTCCCCTGCGGCCGGCCAGGTTGCGTGCTCGGATAAGGGGTCTGGTTTTTAATTTGGGGTGGAGTTCCCCTTAAAATCCATGCCAGATCTGAAGGGCCTGGAATGGATATTTGGGGGAACCCCACGTCAATTTTTTTTTAAATTTGCGGCGGGGTTCTCCTTAATATCCATTCCAGACCTGAAGGGCCTGGTAATTGAATTCTGGGGAACCCCCACGCTTTTTTTTTTTTTTTTTTATCAATGACTTTTGTATGTATTGCCGGGAGCCGACAATTCATTAATAGCCGCAAATCAGTTTTAAATGACTTTTTTTCTTTCAAAAATTACATTTTTTGCAGGGACAGTTCTAAGCACGGGAAACATGCGCCACTTCACATGCATATCATACACACCCCCCAGGTACGAAATTTAAAGGAATATTTCACTTTTATTTTTTCATTTTAAGCATTATTAAAATCACTGCTCCCGAAAAAACGGCCGTTTTTAAAACTTCTTTTTGCATTGATACATGTCCCCTGAATTTGCCGCGAACACCCCAATTTGTTCGCTGTTCGGCGAACAGGGAATGTTCGAGTCGAACATGAGTTTGACTCGAACTCGAAGCTCATCCCTACACAAGAGGAAATAGAGCAGACCATCAAGTCCCTACCCAATCGCAAAGTCCCAGGCCCAGATGGCTTCCCTTACGAGTATTACAAGGAATTTCTCCCTCTCCTCCTCCCCTACATGAGCAAGCACTTCAATGCCTTCCTTCATGACACCCCGATCCCGAGAGATATGCAGAGCTCCTTTATCACAGTGATCCCCAAACCCGGGAAGGACCACTCCCTTTGTGCTAACTATAGGCCAATCGTACTGCTGAACTTGGACCTTAAAATATTCACTAAACTTCTATCTATACGCCTGAACACGGTCCTACCCTCCTTGATCCATAAAGATCAGGTGGGATTTGTCCCTTTCCGCCAAGCGGGAGACAATACTAGGAAGATAATAGACCTGGTCGATGTGGCGAACAGGGAGGGCGCACAAGCCCTTCTGCTGAGCTTGGACGCGGAAAAGGCGTTTGATCGCCTGGGGTGGCCCTTCCTGTTCGCCACGCTCCGCCATGTGGGATTCAGGCGACCCTTATATAGAGCCATACAACACCTATACTCGAACCCATCTTCCCAAGTTAGGACCCCCTTCGCCCTGTCCGCTTCGCTACCAGTGCAAAATGGCACCAGACAGGGGTGTCCGCTCTCGCCTCTGCTTTTTGCACTATGTGTTGAACCACTAGCAGCAACAATTCGTAACAACCCGGACATTAAGGGCATAAGGGTACGGGACAGGGAGTTTAAAATCTCCCTGTTCGCAGATGACATCATTCTCTCCTTGATTCAACCCAGAACCTCCCTCCCAATCCTTCACGCGGAACTAGATCACTATGGGGCTCTATCGGGATCTAAAATGAATGCCTCTAAGTCGGAAGCCCTCCCAATCAATACATCAGAGGGGGAGGTAGCGCACCTGAAAGCCAATTTCCCCTATAGCTGGAAGTCTACCACCCTAAAGCACTTGGGAATTAATATCACCCCACAATACTCTACTCTATACCAGGAAAACTTCCCCCCTCTTTTTCATAATGTCAGGACCCTTCTCCAGCAATGGAAAAAGCACCACATCTCCTTACTCGGAAGGATCGCGTCTGTGAAGATGATGATCCTCCCGAAGCTATTATATCTCTTTCAGACCCTACCCATTCCCGTCCCCTATGGCCAACTGAAACACTTACAAGCAGACCTACTGCAATTCACCTGGAACTACGGGAGGCATAGAATCCCACGTTCAGTATTGCAAGCAGCTAGGTCGGATAGTGGCCTAGCCTTCCCTAACCTTACTAAATACTACCAGGCGGCACAACTGAGGGCAATTACTTCTTGGTTTACACTCCGTTCTTATAATAAATGGACCGAGATAGAGAAATTGTGGTTAGCTCCGATACACCCAAACAGCCTTCTATGGAATGCGAATGCTGAGGTAGATTATTGGGCCCGATGGCGCAGCTCAGGAGGCTATGGCGCAAACTGACACGACTGGCCTCTGACAGCTCGCTCCTGACTAGGAATGAGCTCCGCGTTCGACTCGAACATATGTTCGACTCGAACATCACGTGTTCGATCGTTCGACGAAGATCGAACGTTTTGGGTCATTCGCGCCAAATTCGAGTGACGCGAACGGCCCAAAATCCCGGCGCTGTGATTGGCCAAGCATGCACTGTGACCCTGCATGCTTAGCCAATCACAGCGCCGGCAGCGAGGAGAGCCATAATTGACCACAGGCAGGATGCCTGTGGCCAATTATAGCTTGGGGGGTTTAGTACATGCCCCACACTATAAAAGCCCGCCAGCACGGCGGCCTTGTGTAGTGTGTTCCGGCGTGCAGGGAGAGAGAAGGATAGGCAGGGACAGTGTTAGTGAAATTGTGTGTAGGGAGAGAGAAGGATAGGTAGGGACAGTGTCAGTGTGATATTCTGCTAAACCTTGTGTGTAGGAAGAGAGAAGGATAGGTAGGGACAGTGTCAGTGAATTCTGCCAAACCTTGTGTGTAGGGAGAGAGAAGGATAGGCAGGGACAGTGTCAGTGATATTTTTGCTAAGCCTCCTGCACAGTATACACCTGAAGCTAGCTCTTATTGCTGTGTTTTCCGTGTGTGTCACACTAACAGGCATCTGCAGAACTTACAGCGGGCGTATTGTGCTTCTTGCAAAATATACACCTGAATCTAGCCCTTATTGCTGTGATTTCCTGTTGAGTAACACAGGCAGACATCTGCAGCACTTACAGCGGGCGTATTGTGCTTTTTGCAAAATATACACCTGGAGCTAGCCCTTATTGCTGTGATTTCCTGTTGAGTAACACAGGCAGGCATCTGCAGCACTTACAGCAGGCGTATTGTGTTTCTTGCAAAATATACACCTGAAGCTAGCCCTTATTGCTGTGATTTCCTGTTGAGTAACACAGGCAGGCATCTGCAGCACTTACAGCGGGGGTAGTGTGCCTCCTGCACATTATACACCTGAAGCTACCTCTTATTGCTGGTTTTACCATCTCCCTGCAGGCCTTTAGAATGTCTGGAAGGCAAACAAGGAGAGGCAGACAGTCAGGAGCCAATAAAAGAGGGCAAGCAGGCTCTCTTTCTAGAGACAGCAGTGCTGGTCGTGGACGCGGTGCATCGTCATCAGCACATGGCCATGGGACATGCTTGTCCTTATTTTCGGCAGCTGGACGTGTTAAGCCACATCATGCCGAAGACTTGGTAGAGTGGATGACCAAGCCCTCCTCATCCTCTCTCACCCAGGCTCAGGGTACTGGCAAAGCAGCTGCCAAAGCATCCTCTTCCCTCGTATCTATGTCATCATCAGTCACTCATTCCCTAGACCCACCGTGTCCTCCTGAGGAGTCCCCCGAACTGTTTGAGCACAGTGTTGGGTACATGCTCCAGGAGGATGCCCAGCGTTTCGAAGAGTCTGATGATGATACCCAGCTAGAGGAAGGCAGTAGCGTGAGAGCAGAGAGAGTGGATGCTCAAGAAGGACAGAAATCTGGCAGTCATGTTCCAGCAGCTGCAGCATACTGCCAGATTGGCTCCGGTGATGAGGAGGGAGGGGATGATGAGGTCACTGACTCCACGTGGGAGGAGGTGCCTGATAGGAGAGAGGAGGAGGAGGAGGATGAGGAGGAGGCACATCTCCAACGAGGCAGGATGCCCTCGTGGGGCCAGCGTAAGGGCAGCACAACGACTGAATCACACCGCAGAGCTCCGCCAGTGCAGGGCGCTGCCTCTGCTCGTTATTCCAAAAGTTCTTTGGTGTGGGCCTTTTTTGAGTCGAGTGCATCAGATCGCACCGCTGCTGTTTTCAACATATGTCTCAAGCGTATCTCACGTGGCCAAAACATCAGCACCACATGCTTGACCAGACATATGTTGACCTGCCATGCAGCTCGTTGGCAAGCCTATCTTAAAGACCCACACCAAAGAACAAAGCGGACCTCTCCTTGCTCCGCATCAGCTGGGATCTCCAACCCCACTATTCCTTCAGTCCTCTCTGAAACCTGTTCTGAGAGGAATTAGGTGTGTCACAGTCAAGTACTTGTGGGCACTGTGCTCGAAGGTTCCAGGTTCCTTCAATTAGCTCCCGCCCTGCTCCACTTCCAGGTGCTGGCTATGCTCTAATGCTTGAGGAGAAGAAGTTATCTGGACTGCCGCACTCTGGTTAAACGCTTTATTAATGAAGAAAATTAAAATGCCCAAAAAAAATCCAAAACAAAATAAATAAACAAAATCCATCCAAAGGCAATCAAAGGTGAAGGGACATGCAGGGTGACAGCTAACGCATTTCACATCAGGGTATGATGCTTACTCATAGCTAAAGTGTAAGTGACCAGAACTGTGTATATAAGGTGATCTGAAAAACCTCTCAACCAATGAGAGCTGTTGAACACAGTGGTAGAATATTAGGCACTAATTTAGGTCTATTACACTCCGTGTTTGTGAAGCACCTGTTAAATGCCAAAACCATTAATGAGAATTGGCACGTAAGATCTTACACATATGTGTAGAGTGCATAAAGGTATGTGAAAACTGAGTGAAAATGAGTAAAAACTCCAGATCGAAAAAGATATTAGATATATATGTGACTGCTTAACGCAGGACAAGTGCTTTAAACAATTGTTTTATCTATAACGTGAACAACTATATATGACACATGTATGGTGCATCCGAAATAGGGATGCTATAATGGAGTAAAGAACAAAAACAAAACAAAACACAATAAAAAAAAACCCAAAGTGCATGAGTAGTGTAAAGCCCCATACACACTATCAGTTTTCTTGCAGGTTTTTCTCTTCAGGTTTACCAAAACCATGTAGTGCAAGGGCCTGCCTGATTGCATACGAATTGAAACTCTTAAGGTTTGACCACATATTAGATGGTTTTGGTAAACCTGAAGAGAAAAACCTGCAAGAAAACTGATAGTGTGTATGGGGCTTAAGTTGAAAAAAGTGGAAACTGGTCGGAACCAAAAAAGGGGTGAGCTGTACATAAATCTTAATATTGACATTGAATTCATAAAAATGAATAGAATAGATATGAATATGAATATGAATATAAATATCTAAAATCATAAATAATGAAAAAGATGAAAACAATAATAATAATGATTCTTTTTGTGTACAAAAACCTAGATGTTCCAAAACCTAGAATTAATACAACTAGATACTAAACATAAAACCACAATGAGTTAATGTTGTTGAGATGTATGTTAAAAATATGTGTGTAATTGTTGTTTAACTATAGATAAAACTTATTCATCCTGTGTAACCATTCTGCATGTCTATTTGAGGAGGGGCAAGATTATTAAAGTGTATGTGTTGATCAATATATATGTCTGGTATTGATACTATAAGACATAAATTATGCTAACCTCCAAAAAGGCATGCAGATATAGTGGATGAATATGGAGGCGAACCCTACTTGCAATATATATACATATAGATGATCGAATCGAAACACACACATATATTTTGTATATGTGCAAGTTATCGTTTTCTTGTTTTATTTAATTACATTCAAATTTGGTTTGATTATTTAATTCTCATTAAATTTTATTTTTATTTTTTACTTTTATTTTTTATTTTGGTTTTTGACACACACGTAAATATTGTATATGAACTTTTTAAATTTATGACATCCCTGTCCAGTGGCAAAATGTGTCAAAAATATATATAAAATATTGTGTGTGTTAAATGGCTGGGATCAGCTGTAACCAAAGCCATATTAGAAAAACAAGAAAAAAGAGAGAGGATTCCACTGTATATGAAGATTGAGCAAAAGATGGAAAACAACAGAAGGAAAAACTAAGCGATGGTAATGTCCTGTATTAATAAATCAAATAATTAGTACCAATTTTTTAATTCTTAATTTTAATTTTAATGTGGTTCAATTTTATACTTGATTGAATAAGGGTTTTTGAACAGGGCATGGATTCAAGTGTGGAGCCCAGGTGTGGAAAGAAATCCACACATGGGCCTCATCACTCCAATCAGGTGATGCAATGAGATCCAAGACAACAAAGTAACAGGATAGAAATGCCATGACCATGATCTATATGACTGTCATATGCATAATATCATAAGTATGTGAAACTGGTGTGGCATTTAAATCCTGTAAAACTGTAGAATGCGCAATGAGCCTTGTGTTCAAGAATGAACACCTTAGATGATTTACAAAAAGGTGGCTACAGCGGACAGCGGGTGCGGTGGAAAACAAAAAAGGGGAAAATGACCAGACATGATGGATTAATAAATTAATAAAAGTGGGAAATGTCCCACTCAAAATTCAATCCAGAAGGTCGTCTAGTATTTAGAATAAAAATCCACCGCACTTCTTGTCTGCACAGGAGGTTAAACTTGTCGCCTCCTCTCAAAGGTCTTGCAATTTTCTCTAGGCCTTGTATAACTAAACTGGAAGTGTCTTTGTTATGAGCTACATTCCAGTGTCGCGCTACGTTTGTTGTGTGGTTTTTGTCGATATCATAGAGATGATCGTATAGACGATCTTTTAATCTCCTGGTGGTCCTGCCTACATATTGGATTGAACATAAGTTGCATGTAATAACATAAACAACATATCGTGTGTTGCAATTAATGAAAGAATGCAGCTTATGGACTTTTCCTGTAGACTTGGAGGTGACAGTGTCACCCCTCTGTATAAATGGGCAATAAACGCAATTATGACCGCCACATTTAAAAGTGCCTTTGAACGAAAGCCAATTCGCAGGGGTGTTTTTGGTGGAAAAAAGGCTGGGTGACAAAAGGCTGCCTAGAGAAGGTGCCCTCCTGGACACTGTACGGATCCCTTTTTTAAGAATTTTGCCATATATTGGATCGTGTGACAGAATCGGGAGGTATTTTGTAGCTATATGTTTTACTTTATGATATTCCATGCTGTATGGGGTAGAGAAGGTAGGAACAAAGTTATCTACCCTGTTGTTTCTGTTGTTATATTGATTTACACTCATATTTTTAACCCTACCACGTTTATGTACATTGGTGGATTTTTTTGAGAGCAAAATGTCTCGCGTGGTACCTTTTGCTATCTGCAATCCTCTGTTAATGGCCGATTTAGGGTAACCCCTACTCTCGAATCTAGCTGTCATAGCTTGTGCTTCAATTTCAAAGTCAGAGTCTCTACTGCAGAGCCTCCTGAGTCTGAGAAATTGTCCGACTGGGATGTTCTGTACTGTGTGTTCTGTGTGGCTCGAATCTGCCCTTAAAAGAGTGTTGCCTGCACTAGGCTTCCTATATAGATAGGAAATGATCATGTTGTTTTCACTGGTGAGCCTTATATCCAAAAAATCTATGGTTTTTGTATCTAAAGTACCCGTGAAGTGTAGATTGAGTGAGTTGTCATTCATGTATGCTAACCATGATTGGAGGTCTTCACAAGAGTTATTAACGATGAACAGGAGGTCGTCTATATACCTGCAGAAAAATATGGTATCCTTTCGGCGGGGACTACCAGGTCCAAAAATGCGGAGCCTCTCCCACCATCCCATGTAAAGATTTGCTAGAGACGGCGAGAATTTGGCGCCCATGGATGCCCCGCATTTTTGGAGGTAGTACTCCCCATCAAACATAAAAAAATTGTGAGTTAAAAGATATTCCAAACACATAATAATGAATTCCTGCAATGTAGGAGAAAAACGTCCTGATAGCTGTAAAAAGAAAGATACGGCTTGTAATCCCAGAATATGTGGTATAGAAGAATATAGATTGGAGACGTCACAAGAAATCCACTGGTAATTGTCTTGCCATGTTATATCTTTTAAATTAGTAAGTAAGTGATTAGTGTCACGGATGTGACCCGACAGATCCAAAACCAGTGGTTGTAGCTGTTCGTCCACCCATTGTCCCAAATGTTCATTCAAAGAGTCTATTCCTGCGACAATGGGTCTGCCCGTTAACGGTGAAAGGCCCTTGTGTAGTTTGGGGAGGTGATGAAAAATGGGCATAACAGGAAACATAGGTATTAGAGTCTCTTTGTCCTTGTCCGTGAAAATGCCTATGGCAACCGCTCTGTCTAACAGGGAAGAAAGTTCTTTGCTGAAGGAATCAGTGGGGTCGCTTTTGAGTTTAAAGTAAGTCTTAGAATCTGACAACTGTCTCAAAGCTTCTTGTTTATATGTGCTGGCATCCATGACCACAACACGTCCGATTCTAGCAGGCAAATTTCCCTGCCCCAGCTGCTGGACCGTCGAAAGAAGTTCACTCTCAGCCATCCACATGCCCAGCGGTTGAATGCTAGCTTGGCTAAATTGCTAGCACTTCAACTGCTGCCTTTTCAGTTGGTAGACTCGGCCCCCTTCCGTGAGTTTGTGCAATGTGCGGTTCCTCAGTGGCAGGTTCCCAAACGCCACTTTTTCTCATGGAAGGCGATTCCGGCTCTCTACCGGCATGTGGAAGGCAATGTCCATGCCTCGCTGGACAGATCGGTCAGCGGTAAGGCGCTGACTCATGGTCCAGCAGGCATGAACAGGGACATTACCTTTCTTTCACGGCCCATTGGGTCACTCTTTTGGCAGCTGGGAAGGATGCGGGACAAGGTGCAGTAGTGTTGGAGGTTGTTCCGCTGCCATGCCTCCAAAATGCTATTACTGGTTGTGACACACCTCTCTCCTCCACCCCTCCTCTTCTTCTTCCTCCATGGCCTCTTCCTGTGCTTTGTCCTCAGAACCAGCGGTGCTCCGTAGGCGTTCAAGGGGCTACGCAAGTACGCAGGCAAAAAGATGCCACGCCGTGCTTGCGCTGGTGTGTTTGGGGGACAGGAGCCACACTGGGGCAGAGGTTCTGTCAGCTCTGCAGGGGCAGTCCGAGAGGTGGTTGACACCACGCCAGCTTAAGCCAGGAATGGTGGTTTGCGACAATGGCACCAACCTCCTCTCCGCCCTCTGACAGGGACAACTGACCCATGTGCCCTGTGTGGCTCACGTCCTTAACCTGGTGGTGCAGCGGTTCTTGGGCAGGTACCTGGGCTTACAAGATGCCCTGAGGCAGGCCAGGAAAGTCTGTGTGCATTTCCGCAGATCATATAATGCCAGTGCTTGGCTGGCTGAGCTGCAAAAGGAGTTGAACCTGCCCAAGAACCGCCTTATATGTGACATGCCCACCAGGTGGAACTCAACGTTGGCCATGCTGCAGCGGCTGCACACGCAGCAGAGGGCCATCAATGAGTACCTGTGCGACTACGGCACCAGGACAGGGTCAGGGGAGCTCGGGTTTTTTCACCATGCCAGTGGGGCATGATCAGGGATGCATGCACTGTCCTGGCACCATTTGAGGAGGCCATGAGGATGGCGAGCAGTGACAGTGCATGCATCAGTGACACTGTACCTCTTGTCCACCTGTTGGAACATACGCTGCGTGGAATAATGGACAGGGCACTTGAGGCAGAACAGAGGCAGGAAGAGGAGGACTTCCCTGCCTCTCAAGGCCCCCTTTACCCAGACAGTGTTCCTTCTGTCCCACCCATCACACAGGAAGAGGAGGAGGAGGAGGAGGATTGTGTCAGCATGGAGGTGGAGACTGGCACTCAGCATCATCAGCAGCAGTCTTTTAGGGATGATTTACAGTCCCAAGAAACCCGTGGACTTGTACGTGGCTGGGAGGAGGTGGCTGCGGATCATGTCGTCCTTAGTGACCCAGAGGACTCCGGACCGAATGCCTCAGCTAACCTACGCTGCATGGCCTCCCTGATCCTGCAAAGTCTGCGGAAGGATCCTCGTATTCTTTGGATCAAGGAGAGGGACCATTACTGGCTGGCCACTCTCCTTGATCCACGGTACAAGGGTAAGGTTGCAGGCCTTATCTTACCGTCGCAGAGGGAGCAGAAGATGAGACAACTCCGGGAGGCCTTGCAGAAAGGTCTGTGCAACGCATTCCCAGAGACTGGGAGGTTACAAACTCCTGGTCCTGGACAACGAGTTGCTGAGGCTTCGGTCAGTCAAAGAAGGAGCGGTAGGGAAGGTGGCCGTCTGACCGATGCGTTCAGACAATTCTTTAGTCCGCAGCCCCAAGGTATAATCGGTTCCAGCAACCATCGCCAGCGTGTGATATACATGGTGCAGGAATACCTAGGGGCAAGGTCAGACTTGGACACCTTCCCCACCGAAAATCCTCTGGCTTACTGGGTCTTGAGGATGGATCACTGGCCAGAGCTTGCACAGTATGCAATTGAGCTACTGGCCTGTCCTGCATCCAGCGTTCTTTCAGAACGCACATTCAGTGCTGCTGGAGGATTTGTCACGGATCACAGGGTGTGCCTGTCCACCGACTCGGTTGATCGACTGACCTTCATAAAGATGAACCAGTCTTGGATCACCACCAGCTACCAAGCACCTGAAGCTGATATAACAGAATAATTTATTTTCAAATGTCACATCCCTTCAAGGCTGATGCTGAGTGACTGTCCTGTTATGTTGACTGACTATCCTCCTCCTCCTCAATGATCCGATTCCTGATGATAGCTTGGAAGAACATTTTTGTTTCTGGGTGCCGCCACCAGTGGCTAAGGCCCAATTTTTCAGCCCCTGTTTAACAGGGGCATGCAATTACAATTTTTTATGCAATGCTTTGCAGCAGGGCTCATTCCTGCACTCCAACTAGAGTATCTGGGAGAGGTTGCAGTGTCGTGGCACAAGCACCAGTGCCTAAGGCCCAATTTTTCAGCCCCTGTTTAACAGGGGCGTGTAATTACAATTTTTGATGCAATACTTTGCAACAGGGCTCATTGCTGTGCTCCAAGTACAGTATCTGTGAGGGGTTGCAGTGTTGTGGCACCAGTGCCTAAGGCCCAATTTTTCTGCCCCTGTTCAACAGGGGCGTGTACTTAAAATTTTTGATGCAATACTTTGCAACAGGGCTCATTGCTGTGCTCCAAGTACAGTATCTGTGAGGGGTTGCAGTGTTGTGGCACCAGTGCCTAAGGCCCAATTTTTCTGCCCCTGTTCAACAGGGGCGTGTAATTAAAATTTTTGATGCAATACTTTGCAACAGGGCTCATTGCTGTGCTCCAAGTACAGTATCTGTGAGGGGTTGCAGTGTTGTGGCACCAGTGCCTAAGGCCCAATTTTTCTGCCCCTGTTCAACAGGGGCATGTAATTACAATTCTTGATCTAATAATTCACAGCAGGACCCATTCCTGCGCCCACCAAGAGTAACTGTGAGGCCTTACAGTGTTGCGGCAACACCACCACCACCACCACCATAGGCCCAATTTTTCAGCCCCTGTTCAACAGGGGCATGCAATTACAATTCTTGATCTAATAATTCACAGCAGGGCCCATTCATGTGCCCACCAAGAGTAACTGTGAGGGCTTACAGTGTTGTGGCACCAGCACCACCACCAAAGGCCCAATTTTTCCTACCACTGTTCAACAATGGCATGTAAATACAATTCCTGATATAATAGTTCACAGCAGGGCGTTCCAGCGCCCACCAAGAGTAACTGTGAGGGCTTACAGTGTTGTGACAACACTGACACCTAAGGGGCAAATTTCTGCAGAGTATATACGGCAGGCCCCTACTTTCAAACATCCAACTTACAAACGACTCCTACTTGCAAACGGGAGGAGACAACAGGAAGTGAGAGGAAATCTACCCCTAGGAAGGGAAATTCTCTCCTGTAAGAGTTAATATGGGAAAAAGGTGTCTCCTTTCTACTGATGCTTTATCACCAATCCTTGTTTCAATAAAAACCCCACTTTTCAAAAACAGTTGTCATTGGGACGGAAAGTGAGGTGAAATGTTCTGAACAGGGGCACAGACAGCAAAACAAATGTTACAGGGGTGATAACCCTTCCCAATGTTTTCCAAAAAGCTTAAAAATATATGTTTTGCCTGGAGCTACACTTAAACAATGTACCTGTTCAAAATTACAAACAGATTCTACTTAAGAACAAACCTACAGTCCCTGCCTTGTTTGCACCGCCTGTATACTGCTGTTCAGAGTATATAGGGCCTTTTTTATTTTGTGTGCGGGGTTCCCCTTAATATCCATACAAGACCCAAAGGGGCTGGTAATAGGCTGGGGTAGGCGGGGGTGAGGGGGTAGCTATGCCATTTTTCTCAAAGATTTTCATCCATATTACCGGGACCAGACATTACATTAAAGCCGCAAGCAGTTTTAAATGGCTTTTTTTCCTTTAGAAAATTTAATTTTGTGCAGGGACAGTTCTAAACACGGGAAACACGTGCCACTTCACAGGCATACTTTAGACACCCCCCAGGTACGATATTTAAAGGAATATTTGACTTTTTTTTTCACTTTATGCATCATTAAAATGACTGCTCCCGAAAAACGGCCGTTTTTAAAACTTCGTTTTGCATTGATACATGTCCCCTGGTGCAGAACCCGTGTTCCCAAACCCTTTTTAGGACAATAACATGCATATTAGTCGTTATAATTAGCACTTTAGATTTCAAACGTTCGCATCCATTGTATTTCATAGGGTTCTAACGTTCGTGCGAACTTTCGGTCCGTTCGCGGGTTCTGGTGCGAACCGAACCCGGGGGTGTTCGGCTCATCCCTACTCCTGACCTCATTTGCCTGTAACCCCAATATGCCAGATAGCTTAACCTACCAAATGTCCTCCCCCTGGACTTTGAGAAACCTTTTTCATTTTGGAAATTTGATAGACCCTCGCACTCGTAAACTGCTTTCCTTTGCAGATCTGCAGTCCCAATATGGCCTCCCTAAGCAGGTTTTCTACGGGTATCTCCAGATCCGCCACTATGCCTTATCCTTCGCCCCAACTCTGCAATTTTCCCCTCCTACCCCTTTTGAAAACCTCATTCTGGCAGGCTCTGCACAGAGAGGTCTGGTCTCAGATATTTACAAAATATTGAATGAGAGGCCCTTTGACTGAATGGGAAAACACAATTATATGATCAAATGGGAAAAGGCATTGGGAGAGGAGATACCCGTGGAACAATGGAGGGTCATATGGAACCAGCCGTCCAAAACGTCGCTATGCACGCTTTACAAGGAAAATATGTACAAGATACTGTACTTCTGGTACTTGACTCCTGATGTTCTCCATGCTATCCACCCGGCCAGCTCGGACTGCTGCTGGAGATGCCAGGGGGCAAAGGGAACACTGTATCATATATATTGGGAATGCTCACTGATAACCTCCTACTGGAACTCTGTTCACCAACTACTGCTTTGTCTCCTTGAGACGGAAGTACCATTTACCCCTATATTTTTCCTGCTGGGACTGATGTCTCTGAAGGCCCCACGCCCGTATAAGAAACTAGCCAAACATGTCCTTACGGCAGCTCGCTGCTTGGGGGCACTGAACTGGAAACGCAGCTCCCCTCCTCCGGAGGGAGCGCTGTATGCCAGGATTAGGGATGTAGAACTGATGGAGAGCATGACGTTGAGGATTCATGATCGCCTGGACTCGCACAACATGGTCTGGGAGTTGTGGCACTGCCGGGAGGACCACAGTGACTCGGAGCCAGGTACACCTTAATGACATCCCCCCCTCTCTCTCCCACCTTCTCTCTCCCCCTTCCCTTTTTTCTTTTCTTTTCTCTTCATTTTCCTTTCTATTCTTTCCCTTTCCATGGGAGTCCTTATGGGACCCATGCACTCGAGTATCTAATAGCCTTATCAGTTCAAAGGTTTGGTTGATAGCACTTTGAGTAAATGTTAAGTAAATAATTGTGAGTTGTTGCAAACTGTAATAATTCAATGATATATTGTCTCTGCTCATCCATAAGAGAAGGGTCACGGTCAAGGAAGTGTGTAACAGCTTCTATTCCTAAATTTTGTGGGATACGCGTATATAACGATGCTACGTTAGCAGTAGCAAGTAAATAATCCCCTTGTATGTTAACACTCTCTAACAATTTAATGGTAGAAGTAGTGTCCTTCAGGTAGGATGGAGTTAATTTGACCAATGGTTGGAGGTAAAAGTTAATGCAACAACTGATGAGGGAGGTAATGGAATCTATCCCACTTACTCTCAGTCTCCCAGGGGGATGCAAGGGATCCTTATGAATTTTTGGCAAGTGGTATATAGTCTGGATTCTGGGGGCAACAGGCACTAAATATGCCTTCTCATTCTTATTTAAAATATGTGAGTCAAAACCTTTAGTAACCAAATTATCCAACTGTTTTTTGAACTTTTTGGTAGGATTATTCAGAAGTTCCTGATAGGTGTCTTGATCAGCAAGAATTCTATACATTTCGGCAATATATTCAGGCTTGTCCATAACAACAATACCCCCACCTCTGTCCGCAGGGCGGACCACAAGGTCCTCCCAATCACATAATGATTGGAAGCCCTCTTTGGGTAGAGGGTGGTTATATAATTTCTTAACAGGTAAGGAAGCCAGATCTTTGAGAACCAGGTCCTTAAAAATACTAACTGCTGGAGCCACAGGTACTGGTAGATTTAACAGTGAAGGGTTTGACAATCCTGAATGGACAGTTCCTGAATTTGCGGCTCTTTCAATAGGAGGTGAAGTGTTGGATGTGAGATATCTTTGAATGTTGATTTTGCGTACAAATTTATGGACGTCAATGAACGTGTTAAATTTGTTTAACTTCCTTAGAGGGGAACATTTTAAGCCCTTATCCAGGACAATTAGCTCCTCAACAGTCAATTCTTTTGTGCTGAGGTTAAAAACTCCTTGGCCTATCAGACCTTTCTTTTTTTGCCTTTGGCATCTCCTGCCCCCCCTGGTACCTCTCTTGGGTCCGAAGGCCTTTTTAGGCCTTGTCCGTCCCAGTGAAAATCCTTATTCATATAAGTGCCAGGACCATAATATTCATGACCATGATGAACTCAGCCATAATCAATTCCATCATTGCCATGGGTATCCTGAAGGGGTGAAAATCTATTATGTGTATAGACAGGGGGGTAGTTGTAGTAATGAGAGTCGGATTCATAGGGGGCTACATAATCATTGAACCGGTTACTTTCCATGCAAGAAATGCACAGTGTGTCAGTATAACTCATGTGGTAGACATTTCAGTTTCAGTCAAAAGTAACAAATCAAGAGGCGCATGCGCGGATGCCTGAGGGACCAGTCGCGCTTCCTTAGAGCTCCGCTCCTAGGCTAGTCAGACCGGAGAACCGAGAGCCGCAGCGACTTATAAAATCAAAACTGACACTACTGCATACCTCCGGGAACCCGCCTGAGCTGGTAGAATGGTGACAAGAGGTACCAAAATCACACTAAAAACAGGGAAACAAAAGGAGATATCAGGCAGGGCATTTTCTAAAATGGCGCTGCCGAGTACCTCACGACCTAATACACATCGCTTCTCAACATCTCTGTCACCTAGCCCTAAGGCACAACAGTGTGGAGGTGAGACTGACTCTGAAGATGAACAGATACAAACCACTGTTCAACCTAATATGTTCAAACAATTTGAGAGAATGTTACAAAAGGCATTGAAACAGACTTCAGATGAAATTACTGACAGGCTCACTAAGGAAATTAGGGAGATTGGGCAGAGAACTGCTGAACTAGAGGTGAGGGTGGATGAACTAGAATCTTACACCCAGCATCATATTGAGGAATTGGACCAGTTAAAAGAGGAAAAACTTATCTTGCAAACAAGGTTGGAGGACCAGGAGAACAGAGACAGACGCTCCAACTTGAGAATTAGAGGAATACCTGAACATGTACTGGATTTACAGGCTACTATGCTTGCACTTTTTCAAGAACTTCTCCCTGGCACCCCAGTGGAAAGACTGGAAATGGATAGGGTGCACATGGCCTTAGCCCCTCGTAAGCCTAACGGTCCCGCCAGGGACATAATTGTTAGGTTCCACTATTATAAGACAAAAGAACAAATACTAACTGCGGCCAGAGGAAATTCTGCCCTAACCTTTCAAGGTAATACTTATCAGCTATTTGCAGACCTCTCTCCACTTACAATAACCAAGAGAAGGGCATTAAAACCCTTTCTACAAGTTTTGCAACACCATCAGATAATATACCACTGGGGTTTCCCTTTCTCCCTGCGTTTCACCCATTTGGAAACAAAATATGTTTGTCGTACCCCAGAAGAACTACAAACAGTTCTGCTTGATTTGGACCTTTTGGATCAATCCGAAAACACAGTTCAGCCTCGTAGACGGTCAACCCCACGATCATCCTCCAAACAAGTTTCATCTGCCTCCACACGTCAAAATCGACACAAACGTGGAAGCTTTGAGACCCTGTCACCACCTAATGTCGACTCCATGGACTGACTTCAATCAATTTCCCAGTTTGCTCATCACTTCAATTTTCTAGCTTATTGTGCTAGATCATATCCATGAATTACACTCATACCTCGCTTCAGTCACCTGGTTGATTTAAATACCTTTTGATCTATAATTTTTATTTAACCACTTGCCGCCCGCCCTATAGCGGATTGACGTCGGCAAAGTGGTTCTAAAATCCTGACTGGACGTCATATGATGTCCTCAGGATTTTAAGCCGCTGCGCACCCCCGGGGGTGCGCATCGCGGCGATCGTTGTTGCAGGGTGTCAGTCTGACACCCCGCAACTCCGATCTAGGTAAAGAGTCTCCGTCGGAGACTCTTTACCACGTGATCAGCCGTGTCCAATCACGGCTGATCACAGTGTAAACAGGAAAAGCCGGTCATCGGCTTTTCCTCACTCGCGTCTGTCAGACACGAGTAGAGGAGAGCCGATCGGCTGCTCCTCTGACAGGGGGGGTTTGTGCTGATAGATTATCAGCACAGCTCCCCCGAGGATGCCCACTGGACCACCAGGGATGCCACTAGACCACCAGGGATGCCACTAGACCACCAGGGAAGCCCACCATTAATGTATGCCACCCTAGACCACCAGGGATAATGGATGCCAATCAGTGCCACAATGGATGCCAATCAGTGCCCACAATGGGCACCACTGATTGGCAGGCATTATTGTTTGGCACTGATTGGCATCCATTAGTACAGTACAGTGCCACCTATCAGTGCCCATCCATGCCCATCCGTGCCACCTATCAGTGCCCATCCATGCCGCCTATCCGTGCCCATCAGTGCCCACCCGTGCCGCCTATCTGTGCCCACCCATGCCGCCTATCTGTGCCCACCCGTGCCGCCTATCTGTGCCCACCCGTGCCGCCGATCGTTGCCCATCCGTGCCGTCGATCGTTGCCCATCCGTGCCACCTCATCGGTGCCCATCCGTGCTGCCTTATCCATGCCCGTCAGCGCAGCCCCATCAGTGCCCATCAGTGAAGGATAAAACTAACTTATTTACAAAGTTTTGTAACTGAAACAAAAAAAAAAATTTCACAAAATTTTAGCAGAAAATAAAAATCCCAGAGGTGATCAAATACCACCAAAAGAAAGCTCTATTTGTGGGGTAAAAATTATAAAAAATTTGTTTGGGTACAGTGTAGCATGACCGCGCAATTGTCATTCAAAGTGCAACAGTGCAGAAAGCTGAAAATTGGTCTGGGCAGGAAGGTGTATAAGTGCCCTGTATGGAAGTGGTTAAATACTTTTTTACACATTTATTTTTTTCCTCTTTCCTTCCCCCTCCCACCTTATATAGGTTCACATAGATTCTGATGTTAGCATACTTTTGCCTTCCGTTTCCCCTCCCCTCCTTTTTTTCTCCCCTATTTTTTATTTTTTTCCCCTCTACAATTTATGGTTGCTGTTATATTAAGTTCATTTGTACTGTTTAGTAGGTTCTCTGGTGCTGACTGGCCACATGGAATTTCATGTCGCCTTCCTTGCACCCTTTGACTCCCGATACTAAACGGAAGTCGGACGGTGATTTTGGAACCTCTTGGGGTGCACTTGTTGTTCCCTTGAGACGTTCCCACACCCTCTTTACATATTGTTATGCAATAATTGTTTATATATTCTCAAGGGTCTTTCATCTTTTATTTTTTTACTTCTTCTCTACTTCTTTCTTCCTCCCTTCCTGTCTTCTTTCTCTCCTGGGGAGAGTCGGGGGTTTTACCCTTCGCCTAAAAACACCTTATTATCCTTAAATGTACAAGGATTTAATATACCTCAGAAACGTTTCAAAGCTATGAGATATTTTGCGGCTAGGAAGGCACATATTATCTGTCTTCAGGAAACACACTTCACTGACAAAACTTTTCCTAAATTCTTATCTTCCACTTATCCTCAATTCTATGTAGCTTCAGCCACAACCAAGCAACGTGGAACCCTTATTGGATTCCACCAAACAATGCTATTCACTCTTATTTCACAAATCAATGATCCAGAGGGCAGATATATTTTACTTACTGGTCTTCTTGCAGATAATTTGATCACCGTAGTATCGTACTATGCCCCGAATAAACGCCCAGAAGCGTTCTTATCACACCTCTTTCAATTGGTGGATACACATAAAGTTGGAATGGTTGTGATATGCGGAGAACCTAATACGACGGTTTTTCCTTTCTTAGACAAATCCCTCTCCAAACCCACTTCTACTACTCACAAGCATTCCCTACGGAATCTATTGTCCACACACAAATTGGCTGATACATGGAGGGAAGTTAATCCAACCAGAAGAAATTATACACATTACTCCTATCCCCACAAATCTTTCTCCCGGATCGATCATATTTTTACTCCTTCAAGTATATTACCTGAGATCAAGTCTTCTACAATTACCCCATATTCATGGACAGATCACTGCGCCGTTTACATCACTCTGGCCTCACCAATACCTAGGTCTCACGACAAGACATGGTGTATTAACAAATCCATGCTGTCACATCCGCTGCACTGTTTAGACATCGAAACAGCTCTCACTGACTATCTCACATTTAACAATAATAACAAGGTTTCAGCTCTTACATTGTGGGAAGCTCATAAAGTTGTTATCCGTGGCAAATTGATGCACACAAACTCAAACAAACTTCTATTCACTAAGTTGGAAAACAATTTTAATAAATGCTACGCAGCTTTTCAATTGGTTCCTAATGCCATGAATAACACCAATTATGAGAGGGCTAAAATTGACTTAGACCTATTCTTAACTGACTCCGCAGACAAGACCATACGCAAAAGACAGCATTTTTACTACGTCAAAGCCAACAAACCAGATACTCCTATGGCTCATTGCCTTAAAAAAGTACATCTTACACAAACACCCATTAAGCTTAAAACATCCCGTGACTCTTTCACCAGCAACCCAGTAAAAATATTAGAGATTTTCCGTTCAAAATTGGCCGAATTGTACTCACCGAACCAGAATTTTGATAAACTTAAAGCTGATGATCTACTCTCAAACATCACATTTCCACACATGAAACCTGATCAACTTGACGTTCTTGAGAAGCCTATAACTTTTAAGCCGTGTACACATGATAGGTTTTACCGATGAAAACAGTCCGATGGACTTTTTTCATCGGACAAACCGATCGTGTATGGGCCCCATCGGTCTTTTTTCCATCGGTGTTTAAAAATAGAACATGTTTTAAATGTATCCGATGGTTAAAAAACCGATAGCAAATTACTATCGTCTGTGGGGAACTTCATCTGATAAAAAACCCACGCATGCTCAGAATCAAGTCGACACATGCTCGGAAGCATTGAACTTCATTTTTCTTGGCTCATCGGAGTGTTTTTCGTCACCGTGTTTGTAACGGTCGGTTTTTTGACTGATGGTGTGTAGGCAAGACTGATGGAAGTCAGCTTCATCGGTTTTCCGATGGAAAAATCCATTGGTTTAAAAACCATAGGAAATCTGATCGTGTGTACAGGGCTTAATTGAGGTTCAAACAGCTATTCAAGAGTTGAAGCCACATAAAAGGCCAGGCCTGGACGGCTTTTCAGCTTTATACTTTAAAAAATTTCAAACAGTATTAGCACCTATTCTAACTAGGGCCTTCTTTATTAGCTGGACAGTCATTTAGAAATGAATCCTTGACATCTATCATAGTAATGCTTCCTAAACCCCATTCCGATCTCACTTCCTGGACCAACTACCGTCCAATTTCCCTTCTTAACCTGGACATCAAGTTACTGGCTAAAATATTGGCAAATAGATTGAACACTATCATTGGAAATTTAATACATCGTGATCAAACAGGTTTTATGCCCAAACATCAGGCGGGGGATAATATTAGAAGAGCGCTTTTGTTAACATATTCCGCCAAATCGAGGAAGATCCCTACTTGTTTCTTGTCTCTAGACATGCGTAAAGCTTTTAATTCGGTCTCATGGCCATTTATGAATTATATTCTACAAAAATGGGGCATTGGAAACAATTTTCTACTATGGATCTCTGCTTTATATAATGATCCGAAGGCATATATTAAATATATGGGATACAGATCATCTACATTCGATATTAAAACTGGTACGAGACAGGGTTGCCCCCTTTCACCTTTGATTTTCTCTCTTCTCATAGAACCACTGGCGATGCTCAGCAGATCCAACCCTAATATTAGAGGCTTGTAACTAGGTGGACATCACCATAAAATATGTCTTTTCGCAGACGATATACTTGTCTTCCTAACCCATCCTCACATTTCAGCTCCAAATTTATTGAACGCCTTAGAAAATTTTTCAGATATTTCAGGTCTATATATTAACAACTCCAAATCCAATGCACTTAACATAAACTTATCACAATCTGAATTCCAACTTACCATTCAATTGGGTCACTCACTATATCCCATATTTGGGAATACAACTTATATCCTCAATCTCAGACCTGTTCAAAGCAAATTACTTACCACTTCTAAAACAAATCATAAACGTATTAAATAATTGGTCCACACTTTCTCTATCATGGTTCTGTAGAATCAACGCTGTGAAAATGTCCATTCTACCAAAATTCTTGTATGTTTTTAGAGTGCTTCCCATTCCTTCCTATTTTTTAAGGCTATTACAACAGAGAGTTGTATCGTTTATATGGGGTAAGATTAAACCACGTATTTCTAAAGCGACACTTTTTATCGAAAAATCTAAAGGGGGACTAGGGATTCCTAATTTCACCACTTACTATTACGCAGCACAAATTGCCCAATTATCTAAGTACCATGCATTGTTTGAAACCCCTTTGTGGGTGGCAATAGAATCTATCGATATTGATCCAATATCTGTGGCTAATATAATGTGGTTATCCCCTTGTGATAGAATTAGCCCGTCTAATCCTATTACAAAGCACTCCATGACTATCTGGGACAAATTTAGATGTTCACATAAACTACAATCCCCACATAACCCCCTACTGTCATTTATTAGACACCCAGCTTTTTATCCTGCATAGAAGTTTCCCTCTTCCTTTGCAGCCTGGACTACCAAAAATCTGACATGCTTATAAGATATAACCTCCATCAATAACATCCTGACATTTCCTAATTTTTGTGATATTCATGGTCTACCCAGCAAAGAAATTTTCCGGTACCTACAGATTAAAAACTTTTATACACCGGTTATTGAATCCGGTTCCATACTTAATCAACTATCACAGTTTGAAAGGATCTGTAAATGTGATCCACACACTAGAGGTCTGATCTCACTACTTTATAAATATCTCAATTCCCCCCTCACAGACACTCCACCGCTATATGTCACCAAATGGTCTCAGGATTTTGATAAGACATTCAGTACGAAAGATTGGGACAATATCTGGTCGACCACTATGCGCTCATCCACAAATTGTTATGCTCTTGAAACGAATTTCAAGGTCTTATCATGCTGGTATCTGGTACCAGCAAGGTTAGCTAAATTCTCGCCTACTTGTCCAAATATTTGCTTTCGTGGCTGTGCGACTGTAGGTACCTATCTCCACATATGGTGGGAATGTCCAATTGCCCAAAATTTTTGGAACAAAATATTCGGAATGGCTTCCACTGCTCTAGAAAACTTGATTAAGCCGGACCCAGTCATAGCATTATTGAATCTTAAACCCCCTGAACTTACCCACAATCAATTCCAACTATTATTATATCTGACAACCTCAGCTAAACAAACTATAGCTAAGGCATGGAAATCTCAGACATTGGTTGTGACTGAAGCTAAAACACCGAATGAACAGAGCCCCAATTTTCCACAAAATGTCAGCTATTGAGAATAATAATGTGAAAAAATGTAATACAATTTGGCAACCATGGGTTAAACATTTCCTAACATCCGATTTTGACCAATCTCTTTTGCTGCCCTGCTAATCCAATTTAACATTATTTTTATTCTCTTCCTTTCTCTCAAATGTTGCTAGTATTAGTTAGCATTTATTGGGGCTGGGGCTGGATCATCCCTGGGAGGGAACCTCATCTTTTCCTTTCCTATCTCTTCACTCCTTTCCTTTCTCAATCTCTTCTTTTCTTTCTTCCTATCTCAACACTCTTCTTTTTCTTTTATTTTCATTATTGCCCAGTATGTGATTTGGGGATTTATATTTTCTTACTGCTTCTTCAAATTACTATTACATATACTCTAGAGTTTGGACTACTAACCTGAGAAAATCTTCTACCCATTTGATACACTGTTTTTCTTTTGTTGTTTCTTCATAGGATTGGTTTTGACATTTAAAAGTGACTACTTTACTTATATGTTAGGATAACTTATTCATCCTTTCAGGACTCTAGCTCACCTATACCTTAGTTAATTCATTTATTTCTCTTTTTTAACATGTGCCCCCTCCCATCCACAGTTTGACCCCACTAGGGGTGGATGGGAGGTATGTAGGCACTTTCTACCTGATGTAAGGTATAGTCTTTTTCTTTATTTTACGAGTCCAATATACATGACAATTGTTATTGCTCTCTATTTTCTTCTCTTTATTATTTCAAGGATAAAAATGATCTTTTCCTTTTTTTTTTTTGAGCATCAAACTCTACAAACATATCTTCCATTAAGGTTACGTTGTATATCTCACTCTCGCATGATCTGTATTATACCTGTGATATGTATTCTTGTTAAAATACTTAATAAAAATATTGAACAAGAAAAGTAACAAATCAAACCTAGCCCATTAAGATGTTTTGCACCTGTGCAACCACGCACGTTGTGTACCTGATCACCTGCCCGCGCAGGAAGCAATACGTGGGCCGCACGATACGCGCAATCCCCGTACGGATAGGTAAGCATGTTGCAAAAATTCTGGGTGGAGACACCAAACACACTGTTCCAAGACACTATAGGCAATTTCACAATCGTGACCCGAGGGGGTCTCAGTTTCTTATCATCGATAAGTATGTCCCCCCCTGGAGAGGTGGGGCTAGGACTCGGGGGGTATCAAAATTAAAAACGTATTGGATTTACGAATTGCAGTCTCACTCACCAGATGGCCTAAATGTCGAGTGGGACATTAATGCGTTCATAAATAAATCGTAATGTCAGTTGATTCTGGGCTCAACATGTACTATACAGTTCACTTTTTCATGTTTTTATTGTCTTATTTCCATTTTTCTTCTTTCAAATATTCTTCTTCTTCATTTTTAAATTTTAATTGGTTGTATTCATTTAGCTGTATTGGATAATGAATAATTGTTTTATGTACTTAATATGCAAGGAAGATCCATATTCATTTGTGGCTATTTACCAATTGAACAGCAGTTATGCTTGAATCCTATCGGATTAACTATTTACTGTTGTTACTAATTTAACAACCACCATATATGCTATTGTATCCACCTCTTCATGTCGCATAATTGTCTAATCAATGTATATATATATATTTTGTAGGAACGGCATTAATATAGCCTGTTTTTTTGTTATCTCAAGACGGTTTCTTTCTATTATAGTCAAGATTTATTTGTGAGTGAGTGAGTGAATAACTTGTATAGCGCTGCAAATGCGAACTGAATCGCCTCAAGGCGCTTTGCCTCCATGGACATCCTGATCCTTCAGAAGAGGTGGGTCTTAAGTTTTTTCCTGAAGGCATGATGGTTTTCTTCCATGCGGATGTCCATGGGTAGGGCGTTCCATAGCCGTGGTCCTTGGACTGCAAATCTTCGTTCTCCCTTCGATTTGTAGCGGGACTTGGGGATATGGAGGAGGTTTGTAAAGCTAGGCTCTACTAACTAGTATTTGTGTATGAACTGTACAGCCGTTTTGTAATGAGTGGAGTCCCTGACATTATCAGCATTTATACGTTGCTGCTCCGCCTGTGTTTATATACCAGGCTCCCATTAATTTTCCTTATATCTATTGGTTAATACCAGACATGTGACATGAAGATGGGCCGTGTACTTCCTCCCTTTGGAACACTATTATTGCGAGGATTGAACCGCAAGTTTTATAACTTCCGGTGCGGCATTTATTATATGCACTTCCTGTTTCAGACTCTCATTCAGAATGAGGCTTGAACCGCACGCCATAGACGCCATTTTGGCAAACCTGGAAGTAGCAATTATTCACTGCAGAACTTTCACTGGAGCCACATCTCATCTATGGGGGTTCTTTATTTTATATAAGGGCAATAACGACAGTGGTACAGTACCCCAGATGATGTTCTATTGAATGAAACGTGTCGGGTTGGACTACTGATGCCACTGTTATTGCCAATCTCTTTTAAGCGCTTTTATATCACCATCAAATGTGAGTGTTACTCCTTTTTAAAATAAATAGCTGTGAGATATCTTGCAGAATTACGCTATGTACCCTCCTGTTTTCCTCTTTTTCCATATCCACATCATTCATCTGTTTGGGCATTATAACCTGTAAAACAACATTGGAAGTTCCACCGCTGATTTCCTGGAACCTGTGTCTGTTGAGACATCCCTCCTTTGGTCTATTGACCATACAAGCTTGATTGACCTAGTGAGTGCACACTCATCTGGGTTCAATATTTTCGGTAAGCCTTATCACATACGGTGGTGGATCTTCTATCAATTTTCTCTACTAGTCACAGACTGTGTTTATTTACCCACTATTTGGAACATTGTCACTTGTTTTTTGAATATTATCATCAAGATTATTTTCAAGGATACTGAATTTATAATTTTTCATCAAAGGACTATTATATTTGTATTTCTTTCACTTGAATATTTTTTTCACATCTCACTACGGTGCATACATGTGGTATTTTTGTTTATACTTTTTGGCTTAATTTGTTATATTTATGTTATCAGTCAACTGATACCACGTCAATTTTAGCGCTGCACTTACACTTTCTATGCCATTTTTTGATAAATATATTTTTTTATAATTTCTTTATTTTTCAACTTTTTTTCCTTTATACAGGGAAAGGAATAAAGAAAACAGACACAAAACATAAATCATCTTTACATATTTTAACATATCCTCTTTCGATATATACAACAAAAAGTAAATTGGTACATTTTATTCCCCCTAGTCCTACCAACTCCCCCTTTCTCGGGTAATATCCACTAGGTGTGGGGAGGACAAAGTGAGGCATTTAGTCTAAACCATAGTAAGGAGCGAGGTGAAAAAAGAAACAACAATAAAGTAATGAAAGAAAAAGGAGGGGAGTTCTTCCCCTCCAAATTCCACCTCTCATATTATTTTCCTATGTCTGATCATGGGATGATGCTATCCCATGGCCCTACCTGTTTGGCTACTATCTCACATAGTCCATTTATAGTTCATTTCTATTCCCTTCCCAATACCCCCTCCCCAAAAAAAAAAAAAAAAAGATAAAACAA
This sequence comes from Rana muscosa, assembly GCA_029206835.1. Taxonomy (NCBI): domain Eukaryota; kingdom Metazoa; phylum Chordata; class Amphibia; order Anura; family Ranidae; genus Rana; species Rana muscosa. The sequence continues at coordinate 357,502,368 of CM055118.1, read as the reverse complement.
ATGTTGCCCTCCACTCTCCCAAGCTGCTTTGGTTTTCACATTTAAAGGGACAGCGCGGTATTCATACCAATTTATTATCCCTCTAATAAACGGTCACTGAGGTTATATGTTCGTTTTTCATTTCCCCACGACAATGTTACTCTTATGTGCAGCAAAGAGGAGGTATGATGTTGCTCTAAGTTCCTGCTTTCTGTTATGTTTCTGTCTTTGTTTTGATTGGTTTGTATATTCACTAAGCCTATCTTACTTATTGTAACTGAGTACAGTACTTTGGTGGACTTTTTACATGTTAAAACTTTCAATAAAAACTATTAAACATGAAAAATTATATACACTTAATTTCCGTACAGCATTGCATGACCAAGCAATTGCCAGGTAAAGTAGAATAGTGGTGGATACCAAAAAATAGCCTAGTCATAAAGGGGGTAAAACCTTCCAGAGGAAGTGATGAAGACACTAACAAGAAGATTGTTCACGTCAAACTGCCCTCCTTAAAGTGGTTGTAAACCCACTTTTTAAACAAAGCCCTACAGGTAAGCCTAGATTAAGGCTTACCTGTAGGTGCAAGAAATATCTCCTTAACCTACACGGTTAAGGAGATATTTGTATGTAAATGCGGCGACGCTGACGTCACCCCATTCACAAATTCGGCTAGGTCGCAACATTCGACGACGTAGCCGAATTCGACAGCTCACGCGCGCATGCGCGGAGTCACGTCTTCTCCGCTCCGGCCAATCACAGAGCCAGAGCGGCGCTGTGATTGGCTGCAGCGGCGATACCCAGAAGTAACATTCCGGCTATCGCCGCAGCGATGGATGCGGCTAGAGGAGGGACACGGACGACTTCGGGGGCCCCGATCGAAGGTAAGTGGTACATAATGAGCTAGTATGCTAGTCATACTAGCTCATTATAGCTTTGTCTTGCAGGTTAGTCAAAAAAAAAAAAAAAGGGTTTACAACCACTTGAACTAGTATAGCTAAAAACCTATGAAGAAATAATATGTTACTGTCAAGCCTCGTACACACAACCGAGTTTCTCATCCAAAACCGGCAAGAAAAGTGCCGCGTGAGCTTTTTTTGTCGAGAAAACCGTTCGTGTGTATGGTTGCCGTGAATCTCGACGAGAAAATAGAGAACCTGCTCTCTATTTTATCGTCAGGATTCCAGATTTCCTCGTCGTGTTTCTCGTCGGCCTGTTTTGTGACAAGAAAATGGTTCGTGTGTATGCTTTTACGACTCTTCCAAAAGCGCGCATGCTCACAAGCAACTATGAGACGGGAGCGCATCTTCTGGTAAAACAAGCCTTCGTAATGGAGATAGCACATTCGTCACGCTCCAAATTTTTGCATCGTTTAAATGTTGTGCATTGAAATCTTCGTTAGAATGTTACATTAATCCAAACGAATGAACTTCTTTTGCTGCTGATATTCACACAGAGTTATGACTATCTTTTTTTAACCTTTTTCATGCTGCTCTTAAGAAGATTTATGTGTATTATATCGTGCAAGTTTTTAGGAATATTTAAAAATTTGATATTTTTCTAACTGATGTTAATTGTAATTTCGCAATGTTTTGGTAGTGATCACCCATAGAATCTTTTAATATATATTATGTAAATTTTACACCCTTTTTTGGGAAATACAATTTAGTTATTTTTTTGGGGGGTTGTTATCTGTCCCTTTTTTTGTCAGTCAAATGTATCTGCTTACTCCAAAGCTAGATTTTACATTTTTACAAATACACATAGTCAAGTATGAACTTAAAGAAAAATAACATTTATTCATGTTTGAACTAAAATAAAGAGAAGGCAGCGCTGGAGAAGCTGCTGCCATTTGTGCATCCCAGGGACCCCAGAGCACACAGAAACCCTGTGTGGACACTAAAATTGGGAGCTTGAGAAGGCCAACATTTCTGAGCACAATCTGATGCTGGCCTCCCAGAGGTCAGGAACAGCAGCAGGTGATATATATATGTCCCAAGTGTGTGGTACTACAACAGGATGCCTTCTGTCTGACCACAATGAAGCAAGGCCATCACTTCCTCGTCTTCCTGGCAACCTTCCCTGCAACCTTTCCTGAAGCCTTCCCTGCAGCTTGCCTTCTTCGTTTGGCTGGAGGCTGGGCCACTGGAGGGGTACTCCTGTCAGGAGGAGGAGGTGGAGGAGAAGGGGTGGCGCAGAAGAACAAGGTGGAGGTAGAGGAGAAGGGGTGGCGCAGAAGAACAAGGTGGAGGTGGAGGAGAAGGGGGTGGGGCAAAAGAAGAATGTGGAGGTGGAGGAGGAGGTTGAGGTTGGGACAGTTGTGCCACCTCACAAATGGCGGTATTGGGGGTAATTTTTTCCATCACCCCCTTGTTGAGCAAGGTGATGAGCAGGGGCTCGCATAGGAGGCGTTGCTCCATGCTCATCACCTTGAACTTTGCCTCCACTAGGCCAGCAATGGCCTCTTCAGGGGATGTGGGCTCTTTAAGGGTGGCATGGGCCTCTTTAATAAGGGCCATTGCTGCCTCACTGGTGGTCCTGTCCCTCCTGCCTCTTATGTTAAGCCAGATGGGAGGCACCTGGGATCTGGTGCTTCTCCTTTGCCCTGCCACCTCCTGGCTGCCACTGGGCCCTGCCACCTCCTGGCTGCCACTGGGCCCTGCCACCTCCTGGCTGCCACTGGGCCCTGCCTCCTCCTGGCTGCCACTGGGCCCTTCCTCCTCCTGCCTGACAGTTTCCAGACCCTCCTCCTGGCTGATTTCATCCTGTGTATGAAAAAGGGACATAGTTTAATATGTTGGTTTAATCTTTGCATCAAACTTTATAAACATGATTGAAGCAATTAGAATGTAAATCCAGAAATCATTTTTTCTAATTTACACCTACATCAGATTGACTATTTAGCACCCAATTAAGTGCAGACTAATGTCTAGAGATCTTGATTTCACTTGTGGAACCCAAAATATTGTATGTTTCTCATCTTGACATATTTGTCAAACATTAATTTTATCACAATACATTTTCATTTAATACTATACCTGGCTCCAGATGGCCAAATCAGAATCATCCAGGATGGCTGCCTCCTCTTGCTCCAGGTAAGGCTCAGGTTGGCTGCAGGGAAGTCTGGGGGGAAGAGTGGAGAGTGATGGCCTTGCCTCAATGTGGTCATCCAGGAAGGACATCCTGCTGTAGTACCACAAAATCGGGACATACACATCACCTGCTGCTGCTCCTGACCTCTGAGAAGCCAGGACCTTAGAGCGTTCAGTCCTGTAGGTGCCTCTCAAGCTCCAAATTTTAGTGTCCACTTGTTTTGCTGTGGCTGTGGGCACCTTGGTCTGCACAAATGGGAGCAGCTTCTCCAGCGCTACTTTTCTCACCCCTCTTTTTTTATGGATGGGGTTTTTCGTCTCCCACAGAGCGGGCAGCTCCCTTACCCGGTCAATAAATTCCGCCAGGAACTCTTTGTCGCTAATAAAGACATTCATATTGTATCTGCAAGTTTAAGAAATAATATATAACTAATGTGAGGCAAACAGTCTAACGTCCTTAACATCGTAGTCACCATATATATCCTACAACATTCTCAAAACAGTATAGGCCAACAATTTGGCACAGTCTCAAAATCACATACCTTCGTTCGCACGTCCGTCACTTGAACTCCTATCTCCGCACACAGAACGTACTATAGTCACATGTGTGTTTGCTATATACACACCACGCATGCGTCAAAATACGAACACGTCGCTCCGCACACGTCGCCCGCCCATGACGTTCTAACTAACATCTTTTCCCCGCCCCTTCTCTTTCGGCGCACAGACAGATATGGCGGAGTTACAGCAGGTGTCTGATAATTCCGCAACTAACGAGGAAGAGACAAGCCCGGAGACCGAGGAAACGTCACGATCAAGGAGGAGATTCAAGGCATCGAATATGTCTTTTGCCGAGATGGCGGAGATGGTGGACATCTTGCTCAAGTCTGATTATGACGCAAAGCATGGGCCGTATAGCAAACCAAATAAAAGGAAGGCCAAAATCCTCACTAAAGTCGTGAAGAGTCTGAAGACGAATTTCGGGGTGAAACGCTCAAATGAGCAGCTCAGAAAGAGGTGGTCAGACCTCAAACTGAGGGAGCCAGAGTAGTTAAGGAGCATTAAGAGAATGCTCGCAAAAAGTAAGTAAAATGTACACTTTTCTGCTATTAAGCCTTTTCTAAACTGACATGTTGCTGTTTTTTTTTTTTTTTTCTTATTGGACTCCCTTACAAAATGTTATATTTTGAACTTGGTTGGGCACAGTAATCGTTCGTTACATTACAGACACTTCGTTCGGCCACTATCCGCTGTTTTGGCTTATTTTACAGCCACAAAAGTAATTAGACATCTGCCTTTTTTTGTGAAATTTGGGGCACAAAGTTTTAGGCTAGATGATGTGTTTGTAAAGAGAATGAAATGCAAACTTTTGTCAGTGTAAAGGAGAGGACACTCAGCAGCTGCTTCTACATCTGTACTTTGGAGCACTATAGTGTGGGCCACCAGACCCGCCTTTTTTGGGTGTCCCACACAGGTGCATCAGAGAATTTTTGTGTTGCCTACATGTCTAAAAAATGACAGACAAAGGTGAATACTAAACATATTCTTGGTCAGAAATAATGCATTCATCTTTAACTTCCGCCCAAACACACACTTGTACCCCACTTCCAAGCAATTTAGCCTGTTTTTTTTTTTTTACATAGAGATTTTTTGTGTGATAACTCTACCTTTTGTTTGATTCTCATAGGGGAGAGAAGACTGGGAGGAGGACACTCCAGGGAGCACAAGAACCCCACAGCTTCACAACAACCCCAAACTCCCAAAGACCCACAAACGAAGGATGTAGAGGAAGTTGAGGTGGAGGAAGGAGAAGTGCAGGAAGGAGAGGTGGATGACGTTGTGGAACTGGTCACCACAACAGGTCAGTATCTGACACCACAGCTTCAGGTAAGAGAGGTAGGCCTGCAGAGTTATAATACCTTTTTATTTTGTTTTTAGGGGATGCGAATGTTGGGGTGAAGGATAGTACAGGTTTCTCTGCTGACAGTGCCCTCCGCCTCATCCAGCAAGTGATGGAATGTAGCACGGAACTGGACAAAATTAAAGAAAGAATTCATGTGATGGATCAAACATTTAAAGACATTCTCGATGTTTTGGGGAGAATTCAATAAGGCATCCCAACCCCCTTTTGTTCATGTTTATTCTTCAACTTTTAAAAAACTTTTTGACAATCAAACCAGCCAAAAATTGAATCTGCACACAGTGTGTCAACATGTGCTATCTGCCATCAGGGGACATCCATGTACGTCTTTTGGGGGTGCAACCCCTTCCTCGTATCTAAAGTAGGTGAACTGAGGAAGGGGTTGCACCCCCAAAACATGTCCATTGATCACCCCTGATGGCAGATGGCACATGTTGACAATAGGGATCAGGAGTCTAAAATCCCTATAGGAAAATAATCCCAATTGTGTGCATATTCAATTTTTGGCTGGGCAAGGGGTGGCAGGACCCCATATTAGGACGGGCACATAGAGACATATAGTTTGTGTAAGTGAATGTCTCAGATTGCTCCGAGGTATCCAATTTTGTAATATTTGGAATGCAACTGTTGTTTTTGTATTTTCCTAAGAAAACAATTGCCGGTTTGTGGCCAGGCAAACAAAAAATGTTAAAAAACAAAAAAAAGGTGTGTGAATTTGCACATAGTAAAAGATTTGAACACAAACAACGTGTAGCTTCTTTTTCTAATATGCTCTAACCTTATTTGGTACATTTTTAAAGGTTACATAGTGAAATGGTTGGTATTTACTAAAGGAAAATACACTTGGCACTACAAATGCACTAAGACAAACTAGGAGACAGGAAACCAACAAAAGTTAGAAGTTTAAACAAGATTTTTATTTGGATCGTTCTCCAGGAATCTTTAGACATAGCCTGGCATAGGAATTGCCCCCCTACCCGTGAAATAGTCCATGTATTTGTCCCGAACCTCACGGGCATTTTGGGGGGGCAAGCCAGCACGGGCAGATTCCAAGCCCGGCAGGGGATTATCAGGGGAAAGTCCAGCCTCAGGCAAAACTGAGGCCATATATGAATTAGATTTGCGGCAAAGAAAATTGTGTAGCACACAGCAGCACTACATAGTTTATTTTGTAGTCCGCCAAGTGGATGGGAGTCATAAAAAGGCGGAACCGGCTGGCCATTATGCCAAAGGCATTTTCAACGACTCTTCGGCCCCTGGCCAGCCGGTAATTGAACACCCTCTTCTCTGGGGTCAGGGTCCTCTGAGGAAATGGCCTCATAAGATGTGGTCCGAGCCCGAAGGCTTCATCAGCCAAAAAAACAAAGGGGAGTCCTTCAATATTCCGTGCATCCGGTGGCAATGCAAGGTCGTCACTCTGGAGACGGAGGGCAAACTCCGTCTGGATGAAGGATCCCCCATCGGACATCCGGCCATTCTTCCCTACATCAACATAGAGGAATTCACACCGTGCTGACACCACCGCCATCAGCACAATGCTATGAAACCCCTTGTAATTGAAGTAGTAGGACCCAGAACGGGGTGGCGGCACGATGCGGACGTGCTTCCCGTCTATAGCACCACCGCAGTTGGGGAAGTCACACCGCGTGGCAAACTCCGATGCCACAGTCTGCCATTCCTGTGGTGTGGAAGGAAGCTGTGGAGTCAAACAAGATGAAAAAATATTAGAATACACAAATCAAACATTACAAGTATATTCTAAGAAAATACATTAGAGGCCAACATCAAGCAAAGACTATGTTTATTAAGGTGTTTTAAATAAGTATAATGGAAGGCTCATGTATCATATTCATCACCCCCTATGATGGTCCATTAATAAATTATAATGGGGAGGGGGGGGTAGATGTGTTTGGCCACAGGATAGCATTGCAGTGGCGGTGCGTCCAGAGTGGGCGCTGGAGCACTGCCCCCTCTCTCCTGTGCCCGTCACTCAGAACAATACATAGGTTCATGCCTTGCATTAACCTATGTATTGTCTATGCCGCCCACTATTCAGGTGGATGGCCCCCTGTTAAGCGACCGACATATGAAGAACTGCGGCATTTATGGGCTTAAAATTGCATATCAGAAACAGTAAGGAAAATTGTCTTGCACATTACAGCCTGAGGGATGTAATTGGCTGCAGAAAAGTTAAATAGGGGACACAGGGGGGGGCATTCACCAAGTCTGTTTAATGGTAACATGATTGGCTGATGCAACATCAAGGCAAGGAGAAGACATCAAGGACAGAAGAAGGATGGCGCCGACCACAAGAAGGTAAGTGCAGGGCTGGGGGGGAACTGGCTACATTGGAGGGGACAAAATGGCTGCATTAGAGGGAACAAAATGGCTGCATTGGAGCGAACAAATGGGGGCGTTTAATAGGCACCAGAGCAAAAAAGGAGGACGTTTATTTCCTAAATTGGGGTTTGAACCCCCAAACATTTGGAGCAACAGGCGCCCCTGCTGGAAAGGTTAGTGAAGGGAAATATGCATGGAGGAGAAAAAGGGGCAATCTAAAGCTTCCAGCATGCATGAGGACAAAGGGGACATTCTCAGCATATTACAATCATGGTAATTAGGGAAGGATGAAAGAAATACAATACATTAGCATACATGTAATAAATAAAATGTGATGTTAATGGAGAAAACTTACCCTAATATAGTCCTCCTGCAGGACTTGTATAATGGCAGAACAGGTGTCTGGGATTATGAGGCCCAGAGCCTGGGGGGAGATGCCTGTCGTGAACTTCAAGTCCTGAAGACTTCTCCCTGTCGCCAGATAACGTAACGTGGTGATGAGCCTCTGCTCAGCACTGATGGCTTCCCGCATAACGGTGTCCTTCCTGGTAATATAGGGGGACACCAAAGCCAACAGTTCCTGAAAAACGGGGTCAGACATCCGCAGAAAATTCCTGTAGTCCTCAGGATTATTCTCGACGATCTCCCGCAGCAGAGGCATGTGGCAGAATTGGTCCCGCTGGAGCAACCAATTCTTGGTCCATGAACTCCTCCTCACACCGTTCATGGACTGGTCTTGGTCCAAAACAAGCAGACCAACACCAAGCGCACGCACAGCACGAACTCGACGACGAGAACGTCCAGGCGACATGGCTAGGAAACGGTCGTCTTATCAGAACGTACAGAACAGAACGCACTTTAGAACAGCAAGGCCTATGAATAACGAACTGAAAAACAGAAACAAACAGGCAAGAACGCACTGTAAAACAGATACGACCTGCCTAGATGCCCTGAAAGTCAAGATACGAACCCACAAGCACAAACTGAACCGCAGAAAACGATCTGAAAAGTACGAAGACTGAAAAGCGCAAATCGTCTCTTCCCAAACTTTTACTTCACACGCGGTAACACGAGATCAGCAAAAGCAGCCCAAGGGGTGGCGCCAAGAAAAAAGATCTTCCCCTTTATAGTGAACAACAAGGAAATTGGGAAATGTCAGTGTGTACGCATGGAAAGCTTGACGAGAAAATCGACAAGGTTAACAAGATTTCCATGTGAGCCATTTTCATCCATCTATTGGGCTTGGATATCTGGTGTCATCCTTGAGTTTGGATCTCGGATACATATGTGTGCAGTACTAGCTGGGATTTCATATGTACGGATATATACATACTAAGCCTGTTTGACCCTCTACACGTATGTGTACAGGGTCTACTCCATCCGGTAAGCCTCCCTTTCATGTGGTGGTGGTCACGTCACAAGTCACTCAATACTTTGAACATTCACCATTTTTGAACCGGACAGTTTCAATTTTATTCACGGTCTTGTCATCAAAGACTTTTCTTTTTTGTGTTTTGCATTTTCATATATCGGGACTCATTATTAGATCCATTGTGATCTAGTCACTTTGAGCACTTGGGTGTCTTATATTGTTATTACGCATAGCGCTACATTTCTGATCAAATAAGTGGCCTTATAAAAGGGTATGGCCTTGTTGACCAACGCTTTCCAAGTTTCTACATTCAGAGTCACAGAGCTCTTCTATGATAGGATGATGCGCTTTTTAGCATAATATAACAATAGCGTAAGAAGAGTTCGTATAGCCCTGGTAGTGGCCAGGGGTTCCACCAGATGCAATAGACAAACCTCAACAGACACGGGGATAGAGATAGAGGTGACTGATAGGGTTGAGCGAACCCGAACTGTAAAGTTTGGGTCCGTACCGTACTTTAGCTTTTTCCCGAACCCGAACCCGGACTTTGCGCGAAAGTCCGGGTTCGGGTTCGGGTTCGGCAATCTAATGGCGCAGTTAGAAATGCTTCAGGGGCCAGCCAATCACCTTTTGATTAGCTGGTGTGCCCTTAGAAGCCATCATAGCTATGCCTACTAATGGCATGGCTGTGATTGGTCAGTGCAACATGTGACCCAGCTTCTATATAAGCTAGAGGCACACAGCACACACGTCACTCTGCTTCAGAATAGATAGGGAGAGGATCTTGTCTGCTGCTGTTGCTTTTAGGGAGAGATTGAAAAATACATGAGTTAGTCCTGATTCTGGAATCTGAGGGAAAAGATAGAGAGACAGTGTAGTGTAGGGCCAGGTTCCTGTTGGTGCTTTCAGGGAGAGAGATTTATTATATAGGAATAGGAGTCCAGATTCAGAGATATAACTCAGCGATCTGCATAGGTTTACCTTTTGTGTTGCAGTGCAGTCTTTTTACACTGCCATGAGCCCAGTGTCAGATAAAATCTACCTTTTATCTGCAAGCTCAGTGCACCAGCACTGCATATATTACGTTGAGAGATACACCGTTTCCATCCTGTGGGTGTATTCTGCTCTTGGAAAAAGATCCATTTAGGGCAACAAAAAAAAAGGCACTTTATTGTGCTCTTTTCCAAAAGACCCATTAAGGGCAAAAAAAATAAAAAAATTGCATTTTATTTTGCTCGTGCAAAAAAAGACCCGTTTAGGGCAAAAAAAAAATTTGCACTTTAATGTACGTTTGCAAAAAGACCCATTTAGGGCCACAAAAAATATTTTGCAGTGTGTTATACATATGTGGAGGCGTGTGAAATAAACCATTTCTATATATTTGTCTTCTATTGTGCTATACTAAAAAAACAAAAAAAAATTTAATAGCATTTTCTGCAGTTCTGTAGCTGTGCGATTCAGCGGTTACGTACTGTGGGTGTGTTGTGGTCTTCCAAAAAACGCCATTTAGGGCCACAAAAAATATTTTGCAGTGTGTTATACATATGTGGAGGTGTGTGAAATAAACAATTTCTATATAGTTCTCTTCTACTGTCCTATACTAAAAAAACAACATGGTTGAGCAGTATGTGTCCACAGGCCTACACGTACTGGATGACGGGTCTGCCCCCTTTAACTTCTGGGTCTCCAAATTGGGCACATGGCCTGAGCTTGCCCTTTATGCCTTGGAGGTGCTGGCCTGCCCTGCAGCCAGTGTATTATCTGAACGTGTATTTAGCACGTCAGGGGGTGTTATCACAGACAAGCGCAGCCGCCTGTCCAGAGCCAATGTGGACAAGCTCACGTTCATTAAAATGAACCAGGCATGGATCCCACAGGACTTGTCCGTACCTTCTGCAGAATAGACATGTATACCAGTGTTGTGACAAAAACTGTCCGGCCATCGGATTGTGTCCGGCCCATACTGCGAAGGACAAGGAGATTCACAAAATCTCCAAAGATGAACGGCGCCTGCGCAGTGAGTGCAGGTTCAAGCCCCACCATCCAAGTGGACATACGGTAGCACATAGTAACAGGGCCCCTCACGGGCTCGGTCCGATCGCCACGCTTCGGGCATGGCCTCACTTGGCTCGGCTTGAACCACGGATGGTGTGGCCTTCACCTGAACTCACCACGCAGGCGCCGTTCGTCTTGGGAGATTTTCGAAATCCCCTTGTCCTACATACTGAGCAAGCGCAGTACAGGGTGGACACTATTTGACGGGGGACAGAATTCGACACATCACCGGCCTTACCCAGCCATTGTTGTATTTTTGAACCAGTGTTGGCTACCTCGTCCTCCTCCACCGCCGCTTCCACCTACACAGCCACATCCACCGCCACCTCAACCTCCTACTCCATATGGACCTCGTCCTCCTAGGTCAAGATTATAATTTTTATTTAATTTTTTTGTAGCGCACAGATCCTTTCCCCCTTACCTGCCTTTATGTTGTTGGCTCCTCGCAGGAGGGAGAAAGGCACACCGCACTACCAGCCCGTACCCTCCTATACAAAACTCCTCCAGAGGATGATTCTCACCTCTACTGTAGGTAGAGGCAAGTCCTTTAATTCCCAGTAAAGTCAATGTCCACACCAGCTGAAATTACAACTCTTATTCTCTCATGGCAAAATAAACTCTACTCGGATAGAAAAGGTTAGAGCAAAGAAACAGGACAGCTTAAGGTGTGGAGGAGGTCCAGGCACAAACGTAGCACATTCACTTCACTGCTTAGGTTTCTCAAACAGTTTTAGGTGCACGGTCTCTGCCACAGACCTTGAGGTTGGTCTCTGCCACAGACAGGGTGTACAAGGCCCCTGCCACGGACCTGGAGAACTTTGGTCTCTGCCACAGACCAGGGTGTATAAGGCCCCTGCCACGGGCCGGGTGAATAAGGCCTCTGATACAGACAAGATGACCTTGAGCTTATCCTTCTATGAACCTAGCCCATTTCAAGGGGAAGACATCTCTCCAGGGAGTCAACAGACCCTTCCTTCACCGTGACTCCCGCATCGGTCCATCAGAATGATCCTCCCTTCCCTGGAAAATGGTCCCCTACACGAGGCGGCACCCTAAGACTCCTCGACCCTTAGCGGACTCCAGACGAAGGCTCTGGACTCCAGGCTTTACTCCCACACCTAGGCCTCCATACCCAGGGCAGCAGGAACTCCAGGATAGTACCTCACCCCGGGCTAAAGGTACCCGAGATGGAACAGGAACACATGCACCCAGGCCGAATGCACCTGGGCGTGGACCCCACTGGACATCAGCCCCCAGGCCAAAGGTCTGCCCCTTTTATATGCTCTCCCGCATGCACAGCAGGTTCCCCACCCCACTGTACTACTGCCAAGAGGGGACACAAAAGGCACAGCACTGTATCGGCGGTTCAACCCTAGCCTACCATGGCAGCGCCACCTGTAGGCCGCAGGGAACTGCACACCAATACTGTCCCCCGAGGACTAAATGGTCCATGAATCCTACAGAATTAGGGTGTTTGAGCCTATTTACCACTCAAACACTTCCCTTAAATTTAGCACCCCGCTACATTTTTATTTCAAAGTATTTTATTTTTCCACTAGCTTATCCATTAAATTGAATAATTTATTCCAGAAAGGGCGTATTCTGGGGCATTCCCACCATATGTGTGGCATCGTGCCGTTGAGTTTCTGAGGTTCTTAATGACTTCCCGTACCTCTTCTGCTGAAAAGGGGGCCTCCAGCATATTTTTTTATTTTTTTATTTTTTTTATGTTATTTTAAGTTATTTCCCTATCCACGTTTGTTTACAGAGCACTTGCCATGCTCTTAACAACATTTTGCTGCCATTTGCAGCCCTCTAGCCCTTTCCATTACTTTTTTAGAGCCTTTTTAGTCCTTAGAAGTCCGGGTCCCCATTGACTTCAATGGGGTTCGGGTTCGGGTTCGGGTTAAAATTCGGTCCCGAACCCGAACTTTTTTCCGAAGTTCGGCCGAACCCGTCGAACCCGAACATCCAGGTGTCCGCTCAACTCTAGTGACTGACCTAATACAGGTAGCTATGGCCTGCCAGTAGTGTTTAATCTGAGGGCACTCCCAGAAGATATGCATAAAGTTAGCTAAGGGTGCAGCACATCGCCAGCATAGAGAATGCTGATTTCCAAACATCCTTGCCAATCTTGCCAGGGTGAGATAAACTCTATGCAAAAACTTGTAGTGTATCAATCTATCTCTACTTGAAACTAGATATTGAAAAGCTGTCCCCGATCATCCCTGTCCAACCCCGGGGGCCACAGTCTCCCAAGCCCTCCTACAAGGTCCTAGCAGGAGAGTCGTCTCTGGGAACAGATCTTTGTATAGACTGGAGACTGGTTTAGACAGTGATTCACTGCGTGTCAGTAGCTCAAGATCACTGGGCTCAAGGTCAAGAGGATCTCTACCAAACTGTGAGTAAAAGGCATGCCTCAGTTGAAGATACCTGAAGAAGTGGGAATTAGGCAAATCATACTTCAGTTTCAATTCATCAAAGGGTAATAGGGTACCATTGGATACAATATAGACTATGAGCTTAATTCCATACTAAGTCCATACCACCGGGTTCGGGTAATTAAAAAAAAAATGGTAAATTGGGATTCTTCCACAGGGGGGTATTATGTGACAATCTAGAGGAGTTAGGCGACCGCAATCCCTGGACCATAGCCCAGGCTCCCATCACTGAGCACATGGAGGATGTCAGGGGATAGGGAGCTCTCAGACCTCTGTGAACCAAATGAGACAGTGCCTCATAAGAGCCCACACAGGCAGCCTCCAGGGACACAGAGGCATCATCCAGAGGAGCAGTCAACCAGCGGTGGGCCACCATCAACTGTACAGCCAGAAAATATTTGTGGAAGCTAGGAACCGCAAGTCCCCCCTCCCCCCACGACTGCTGTAATATCACCAATTTAAGGCGAGGAGCGCCTCCCTGCCACAAAAAGGAGGAAATTATGGTATCAATGGATTTGAAAAGGGACTTGGGAATCTATACCGGAGAGTTCCTAAGGCTATACAGCAATAGCGGCAACATTTTCATTTTTATCAAATTGATCTTCCCTATGAGGGACAAGGGGAGGTTCTTCCAAGCCTGGAACTTCTTAGATAATAAGTAGCGGGGAAATATTAAGGCTAATGAAGTCTGTCACTGAGTTAGTAATCTGAAGCCCCAGGTACTTATTTGTGAAACCCACTGTAAGGGAACTGTGGGATCGGCCTGATCAGGGATTGGATGGGAACACAAGGGGAGTATCTTGGATTTAGTCCAATTGACCCTGAGCCCAGAGACCGTTGTGAATCTGCCCAAAAGTGACAACGCAGCTCGTAGAGAGGGTCCAGTATCTCTGATAAACAATGCTAGGTCATCCGCATAAAGTGCTGTAGTTTAAATTAGGGTGCCTACGCAGATGCCCTGAATTTGGGGGGAGGAGCGTAGTGCAATCGCCAAGGGCTCCATGATGAGTGCAAATGGGCCAGGTGAAAGGGGACACCCCTGTCCGGTGCCCCTGGACACTGAAAAAGTCTCCGACACCCCTCCATTAAATCGGAGGGCCGCCACTGGGCGCTCATATAACAGCAAAATCGATTTAAGGAACTTAGGGCCAAACCCCATGCGCTGCAGGACATAGGTCATGTAACCCCAATCAATGGAATCAAAGGCCTTTTCCAGGTCAAAGAACACCAAAGCCCCCCCAGAGGACGTCTCAGCCCCTAACTGTGTGTGAGTAATCACCCGTTGTATGTTTATATCTGTGGCCTTTTTGGGCATGAACCTGGTCTGGTCAGGAGATACCAAGTAATCTATGATTTTCATCAGTCTATTGGCTATCATCTTGGTGAGTATTTTTAGATCCATATTCAAAAGCGCTATGGGCCTGTAGGAAGAACAGCAAAGAGGGTCCTTATCGGGTTTAGGGAGCAACACTAAATGGGCCTCATAAAAAGATGCCGGTAGGCTTTCTAACTCCAAACAGTCTCCATAAAGTCGCAAAAGTCTGGGGGATAAAATATCCAGGTACTGCTTATACCACTCCGCTGGGAGTCCATCAGGGCCCGGCGACTTAGCATTGGGGAAAGAGGCAATGGCAGTCGCTAATTCTTTGTCCGTGAAGGGAGCCTCAAGACTGGCCGCCACCTCACCGGACAACTCCGGGATCTGAAGGGGGCCCAGCAGATCAGTCAGGACCTGTTGGTCGTACGGTGGGATAGCAGAGTACAGGTCCGAATAGTAAGAGACAAATGCCTGCATAATGCCCTCTCAACATTTAATATTTCTTGACCTGCAAGTTCAAAACTAGGTTGACAAGATTTCTAACAACCTTTTTCAAGTCCTTATTCCTCAGGCTGTATATAATAGGATTCAACAATGGGGTGACCGCAGTGTACAGTAATGACAAGAATTTTCTAATGTCCCATGACTCTTCTCTACTAGGTACCAAATAAACACAAACCATTGTACCATAATAGATGGAAACAACACTCAGGTGGGAGCTGCAGGTTGAAAAAACCTTTTGTCTGCCGGTAATTGATGGAATGGTAAATATGGTGATAACAATATAAGTATATGATACAATGATGATTGTGAAAGGAATAACAACTAAAACAGCACCCAACAATGCCCCTTCTAGCTCAACGTAGGTGGTATCAGAGCAAGAGAGTTTTATAAGAGGATGAAAGTCACAGAAAAAGTGGTCAATGATATTGGGACCACAAAATTGTAATTTTGATATCCCAAATGCAGGAATCAATTCTGTTAACATGCTTAATGTCCACAATGTGATAACTGTTATCCAGCATACCTGGTGGTTCATTATCAAATTATAGTGCAACGGTTTACAGATGGGCAAATATCTGTCATAAGCCATCAAGGTCAGAAGAAAACTCTGGGAAGCTTCTGAGACAGCAAAAAAATAAAACTGAGCCATGCAATCAGAAAAAGACATCATGGCCTCCTCAACCAAAACAGCATGAAGGGTGTTGGGAAGAATATCAGTAACTATTAAAATATCTGATAGAGAAAGCTGGGAGAGGAAGAAGTACATGGGAGAATGGAGGGATTTGCTGTAGGACACCAGTGTGATGATCAGAAGGTTTCCACATATTGTCACACAATAAATCAAAATTAAAAATGTAAACATCAAATCTTGTATACTTTGGTGAGTTTTAAAACCTATGAGGTGGATCATGGTGATTCTGGTAATATTTTTCTCATTCATAACTTCAAAATAAAAAATAAAAAAAATGTAATCTCTTGTTGCCTTCACAAGCTGGGGAAATAATGTTTCCTAATTATGACCTAAGGTGGAATGATGAGCAAAAATAAAATAAAAAATGACATATATGATGCAGTCTGTCACTACCATTAATACAGTAGTCTTTGTTTTTATAAGTCTTTCCCATACCAAAGCTTTATTACCCATTGATCAACGCAGTGAGTCTGTGTTAACCACTTCAGCCCCGGAAGAATTGGCTGCCCAATGACCGGGCCATTTTTTGCGATTCAGCACTGCGTCGACTTAACTGACAATTGTGCGGTCGTGCGACATTGCACCCAAACAAAATTTACGTCCTTTTTTCCCCACAAATAGAGCTTTCTTTCTTTCAGTGGTATTTGATCACCTCTGCGGTTATTATTTTCTGCGCTATAAACAAAAAAAGAGCATCAATTTTGAAAAAAAAGCAATATTTTTTACTTTTTGCTATAATAAATATCCCCAAAAAAGATATAAAAAAAACTATTTTTTTCCTCAGTTTAGGCCGATACGTATTCTTCTACATATTTCTGGTAAAAAAATTGCAATAAGCGTATATTGATTGGTTTGTGCAAAAGTTATAGCGTCTAGAAAATAGGGGATAGTTTTATGGCATTTTTATTTTGTATTTTTTACTAGTAATGGCGGCGATCTGCGATTTTTATCATGACTGCGATATTGCAGCGGACACATCGGACACTTTTGACACTATTTTTGGACCATTGTCATTTATACAGCGATCAGTGCTATAAAAATGCACAGATTATTGTGTAAATGACACTGGCAGGGAAGGGGTTAACCACTAGGAGGCGATGAAGGGGTTAAGTGTGTCCTAGGGAGTGATTATAACTGTGGGGGGATGGGCTACCAGTGACATGACAGCGATAACTGTTCCCGATCAAAGGGAGCAGTAGATCACTGTCCTGTCACTAGGCAGAACAGGGAAATGCCTTGTTTACAAAGGCATCCCCCTTTCTGCAGCCCAGTGACACGATCGCGGGAGACCGACGGCCATCGAGTCTGCGGGTCCCGCGGGCACGGTCACGGAGCTCGCGGCGGGCATATGCGTGCCCACTAGGGGGCAGATTTAAAGCAACGTACCTGCATCTACGTGAGGCAGTCGGCAAGTGGTTAAAGTGGTAGTAACGTCTTTTTTTTTTCACCTGTACCTACAGGTAAGCCTATAATAAGGCTTACCTGTAGGTACAATGAATATCTCCTAAACTTGCACTGTTTATGAGATATTCACACTGCATTCAGCCATAGACATCACTGCCGCATGCGCTCTGAAGGGCCGTGGCCATGACTCCCGTGCTCATGCACAGGAGAGACATCATTGCGGTTTAGCCAATCATACAGCCAGAGCACTCAAACCCAGAAGGAAGACCAAGTGAAGATGGAAGCCCTGTCAGCGGTGACAGTGCACCGCTAAAGGGCTTCATTCTAAGGTAAGCATTTCATAATGTGCTAGTATGCGATGCACACCTGCACATTATGCCATTGTCTTGCAGATTTTATTTCTATTTTTTTAAAGGTGCGGTTTACTACTGCTTTAACTAGGTAACAGTCTGTTAGTTTTAAACTGACTTTAAGACCCCTTTCACACTGAGCCGCCCATAGCGTCGGCGGCATTTTTACCGCCGACGCTATGTGCGGATTTGCGGCGCATTTTGGCCGCTAGCGGGGCGCATTTAACCCCCGCTAGCGGCCGAGAAAGGGTTAAAACCGCCCTCAATGAGCTGCTGTAACAGCGCATTGCGGGCGGTATAGTCGCCATGTCCTATTGATTTCAATGGGCAGGAGCTGTGGAGGAGCGGTGGAGGAGCGGTAAACACATCGCTCCTTCATCGCTCCAAAGATGCGGCTAGCAGGACTTTTTTACCGTCCTGCTAGCGCAACGCTCCAGTGTGAAAGCCCCGAGACAATGGAGCAGCTGTTTGAGGGCAATTTCAAGTGCACTTGTAGTGCAAAGTGGATTGTGTTTTTTTCAAAATTGTCGCTCTTCCTTTGTTTATAGCGCAAATATCAAATACCGCAGAGGTGATCAAATACCATCAAAAGAAAGCTCTATTTGTGGGGAAAAAAGGATGCCAATTTTCTTTGGGTACAGCATTGCATGACCGCGCAATTGTCAGTTAAAGCGATGCAGTGCCGTATCACAAAAAATGGCCTGGTCACTGAGCAGCCAAATCTTCTGAGGCTGAAGTGGTCAATGTTCTATTCACTTATGTAAAGTCAATCTACCAGTCCATCTAACACTACCCTCTCCATGGATAGACAGTGCTGCTCCACAAGGGTGGCTAAGTTTATCCTCCATAGATACAGTGGAGGGTTGAGTGTAGCTGTTCTAAGACAGGAATTGTGTTCCTGGAAGAATCACCACATGCAAATAAAGCTTCAAAAGCCTAAAAACGAATGCAGCCACCACATCTAAAGACTGTTAATCTGTATTATATACATATACATTACAGTTTTGTTTTTGGGTTTGGATACACTTCAAGAGCAGACACAAATATTGAAAAATACAGAGAGATGAAGATAGAGAAAGGAGGAAAGGCAAAAAGAGAGAGGTATAATCAAAGATATGTGAGAATATGACTTACGGCAGGCACAAGAAAAATAAAATGGAGGTGTTGAACAGACATGAGAGATAGCTAGATACACTATATTACCAAAAGTATTGGGTCACCTGCCTTTACACGCACATGAACTTTATTGGCATCCCAGTCTTAGTCCGTAGGGTTCAATATTGAGTTGGCCCACCCAGCTATAACAGCTTCAAATCTTCTGGGAAGGCTGTCCACAAGATTTATGGGAATGTTCTGCTTCCAGAATGCATTTGTGAGGTCCGGCACTGATGTTGGACGAGAAGGCCTGGCTCGCAGTCTGTGCTTCAATTCATCCCAAAGGTGATCTATCAGAACTCCTTGCAGACTCTGTGCAGACCAGTCAAGTTCCTCCACCCCAAACTCGCTCATCCATGTCTTTATGGACCTTGCTTTGTGCACTGGTGCACAGTCATGTTAGAACACGAAGGGGTCATCCCCAAACTGTTACCACAAATTTGGGAGCATGAAACTGGAAACTGGAACTAAGGGGCCAAGTCCCACCCCTGAAAAAAAAAAGACACCATAATCCTCCCTCCACCAAATGATTTGGACCAGTGCACAAAGCAAGGTCCATAAAAATATGGATGAGCGAGTTTGGGGTGGAGGAACATGACTGACCTCAACCTGATAGAACACCTTTGGGATGAATTGAAGAATAGACTGCAAGCCAGGCCTTCTCGTCCTGACCTCACAAATGCTCCTCTGGAAGAATGGTCAAACATTCCCATAGACACACTCCTAAACCTTGTGGACAGTAGGGATGAGCCAAACACCCCCCGGTTCGGTTTGCACCAGAACATGCGAACAGGCAAAAAATTTGTTCGAACACACGAACACCGGACACGAACATGAAAAATCAAAAGTGCTAATTTTAAAGGTTAACATGCAAGTTATTGTCATAAAAAGTGTTTGGGGACCCGGGTCCTGCCCCAGGGGACATGTATCAATGCAAAAAAAAAATGTTTTAAAAACTGCCGTTTTTTCGGGAGCAGTGATTTTATTAATGCTTAAAGTGAAACAATAAAAGTGAAATATTCCTTTAAATTTCATACCTGGGGGGTGTCTAAAGTATGCCTGTAAAGCCGCGCATGTTTCCCGTGTTTAGAATTGTCCCTGCACAAAATGTCATTTCGGAAGGAAAAAAAGTAATTTAAAACCACTTGCGGCTATATAGAAAGGAAGCCCTTTGGAGGCAAAATGTGTGGGACTTTGAAGGTGCTCATTGAAAGTATTACCAGAGTCAATCGTACAAAAAGAGAAATACCAAACGAATAATTATAAAAAACATCTATATTTAAAAGAACATAGTCATGGTATAAAAAACTGTGAGGAAAGAAGATACAACGCAGTGTATTCGTTCCTTATACGTCACATACTAATCGTCCTACATGTTTCGCATAATTAATGCTTCTTCAGGGACGCATATGGACTGTGGTTTGTCTAAAATAAAAATAAATGTTTAAGATGAGAATAAATACAATGAAGTTTATTCCATCATTGATTTGACATATTTGCAAGAAATCAAAGTTTAACGTAATCAAATAACAATCATAAATACAAAAATGTATTAATTATGGATAATTGAAGATGGGGGGGGGGCAGGGCGGCGCCAGCGGAGACAGACATGCCCTGCTGAAGCTCCGTGACTCTCAGGACTCCACAGCCAAATAAAGCGCCCGTTCAGCTCGGTTCCCGGTGGAACCAGGTGTGGGAACAGCTGGTGAGACAAAAGAGTCTATTTATGTTTAGAAGGGGTGCCCGCTTGAACAGGAAAACATCTAATTTCAAAGTCAGTCAGCCCAGAGCAGCATTGAAAATGGCACCTCCCCCTTCTCCTCACACAAGCACCTCACAAACTGCTAAACAAACACAGCAGAAACAGCGGTCCCAGGCTGCTCTTGTGGAGAATGACACAGATAATGATAATGACTATGAATATACTGTCCCAGTACAGGTCACCAACACAGATACCATTAACCCAAACATATTAAAGCAATTTGAAAAGATGCTTCAGAAGGCACTTAAGAAAACTTCAGACCACATCACAAGCAGTTTGTCAAAGGAAATTAGGGAATTGGGTCAGCGCACTTCTGACCTAGAAGATAGAGTAGATCACATGGAAATTGATGTACAGTCCCACCTGCATGAACTACAGGATTTAAAAGCAGAAAATCTCATCCTAAACTCGCGTTTAGAAGACTTTGAGAATAGGGCCCGTCGTTCAAACTTGCGCATTCGTGGAATTCCTGAGGCAATTCTTGATCTCCAGTCCACAGTAACTGCCCTATTTCAGGAGCTGCAGCCATCAATCACTATTGACCGCCTGGAGATAGACAGAATTCATAGGGCTCTGATTCCTCTCAAAGCTACAGGACCACCGCACGACATTATAGTGAAACTTCACTATTTCCGTACAAAAGAACAGCTTCTTGCCGCAGCCCGTATAAAAGACTCTCTTATATTCCAAGGCAATCCATATCAAATTTTTACTGACTTGTCTCCAACTACGGTTGCTAAAAGATGGGCACTGAAACCCCTCCTTCAGATCCTACAGCAAAACCAAATATTATATCAATGGGGTTTTCCATTTTCCATACGGTTTACACATCTAAGTTCAAAATATAGATGTAAATCTGCTGACGAATTGCAAAAGGTACTACAGGACCTTCACCTATTGGACAGATCATTCTCCTTGTCAGATACTTTACACAAGCAAACTGCATCCTACAAAGCAAATGAAACTTCTAACTCCAAAAGCAATGGAAATCATCACAGTCCTACTAAACGCTTTTGCTTCAACTCGCCTGACAGGAATCCTGCAGACACTATGGACTGAGAAACAACTTTTTCATGTTTTATTTTGGGACTTCTCTCCACGGGAGCTCTGAGATTGCTTAATTTTCCTTTCCCCCCCCTTTTTTTTTGTGAAGGCCTATCGGCCATTATCAGCTCTATTACTTATAGTTCATCCCTATTTAAGCAAGTTCGCTGTTACATATTTTTTTTTTCTCTTGAATCTACCCTACACCACATATATATATATATTTTTTATATATAGACGGGTGCTAAAAGTTTTTTCTTCATTTTTCTTTTTTTCAATAAATGATTAAGTGGCTGTTGCGGTCCTGAGAGCTAGTTACTGCTCTCCCTACTACTCTGCCCTGGGTTTCTCCTCCTATCTGTTTTTGGAGGGGCTTCCTTGGATAGATTTTTGGCCTCTGGGTTTGTATTTTCTACTCGCCCAGTACGCCGTATTTTTAATTATTCTCTGCATACTTGATTTATCATTAAATGCTTATATGATTCTTCTTCCTATCTTTTCTTTTTCCATCTTTTCTATCTTTTCTTCTAGAACTCAGCTCCTCCCCGGGGTAAGTATATTTAAATATTTTGCATATATATTGTATGTTTATATTGATTTCTTGATATGTGAATGGCCCCCTTAAATGTTTTATCTTTGAATGTGCAAGGCCTCAACATACCTCAAAAGCGCACAAAAGCATTTCGCTCACTAGCTTCAACAAAGGCACATGTAATTTGTCTCCAAGAGACCCACTTTACAAAAAATTCCGCTCCTAAATATTTTGGCTCTCTATACCCTCAGGTTTTTACAGCCTCGGCCGACACAAAGCAGCGTGGTGTACTGATAGCGTTTCATCGCACAACTCCCTTCTCACTTCAGACAGAGATCAAAGATCCTGAAGGGCGGTATCTCATACTTACTGGGCATATAACTGACTCTCCAGTTACTGTGGTGTCATACTACGCCCCAAATAAAATCCCTTCATCCTTCCTCTCTCACTTGTTACAGGTAGTTGAAACTCATAAAACTGGCACGCTACTAATTTGTGGAGATTCGAATCAAGTCCTTTATCCATTTTTAGACAAATCCCCTATTCCTAGCACACCTATCTCCCGTAAAAGCACATTTCAACAATTACTCCAGCACAATCACTTATTAGATACCTGGCGAGAAGCAAACCCAGCTAAGCGACAATTTACTTTCTACTCACATCCTCACAATTCACTCTCCCGAATAGACCACATACTTATAAATGTACCTATGGCCCCTGAACTTCTCTCTTCCTCCATTATACCCTTCACATGGACTGATCATAGTGCAGTGTTAACCTCATTCACCTCTGCAATTCCAAAAGCACAAGACCCCACTTGGCAGATAAATAACTTCATGCTATCCCACCCATCCCACTATGCAGATTTAGAGACAGCCTTAAAAGATTATATTTATTTTAATAAAACCTCTGATATCTCTCCTCTGACATTGTGGGAGGCTCATAAATCAGTGCTCCGTGGAGCATGTATTCAAAAAGCCTCATACCTCAAAAAGGAAAAACGGCTGCTCCAACATAAACTGGAGGCAGAATTTAATTCAACCCATGCACTCTTTCAGGCAAACCCTAATCCTACTACAAAATTACACCTAGATAGAGCACGTCTAGACCTTGACCTTTTTCTCTCAAACTCTGCTGTTAAAACGCTAAGTAAATATAGGCATTCATTCTATCTTAAAGCCAATAAACCTACGACACTCCTTGCCCGGGCCCTTAAAAAATCAATACACTCCTCCAAACCGATACGTCTAAAATTGTCCCACGACACCTACACCAGTAACCCAGTAAAAATTCTTCACACTTTCCAAAAACATCTTGCCACATTATACAATAAAGAAGAACACCTAAATCAGGCCTCTGCAGATTCCTTTTTTTCCCACATCACACTTCCATCTATTCCCTTGGTCAACCGGGATAGCCTTGAAAGCCCTATAACCACTGATGAAATTAACATGACAATAAAATCTCTTAAGCTAAATAAACGTCCAGGCCCAGATGGCTTTTCAGCCATGTATTATAAGAAATTTGCACATATATTAACCCCACTATTGACCGAAGCCTTCAATTCTATACTCTCTGGGCATTCCTTCCGACCTGAAACACTGACAGCTATTATTTCCATGATCCCTAAACCAAATTCAGATGAATCAGCTCCCTCCAATTACAGACCTATCTCTCTACTTAATTTGGACATAAAGCTTTTAGCGAAAGTTTTGGCAACACGTTTAAATATTATAATAGGATCTTTAATCCACAAGGACCAAGTAGGCTTTATCCCAAAACGCCAATCTGGTGATGCGGTACGTAGAGTGGCCTTACTTACCCATATTGCCCAAAAAAGACGGATACCTCTTTGCCTGTTATCCCTAGACATCAAAAAGGCTTTTGATACTGTATCATGGCCCTACCTCCAATTTGTCCTACAACGCTGGGGATTTGGCCCCCACTTCCTTAGTTGGATCTCGTCACTGTATAACCACCCCAAAGCCTATGTGAAATATGCAGGTTATAAATCCAACCTATTTAACATCCTTCGAGGAACCCGTCAAGGTTGTCCTCTTTCCCCAATTCTATTTGCCCTTCTCATTGAACCCTTAGCTCAATCTATCCGTTCTGATCCATCTATTAAAGGCCTTGAGATAGCTGGACATCAGCATAAAATTTGCTTATTTGCTGACGACATTTTACTTTTTATGTCCTCTCCCCATATCTCTGCTCCTAACTTAATACAGAAGTTAGACCAATTTGCCCGTATTTCAGGTTTGCACGTCAATCTGCAAAAATCCTCAGCACTCAATATCTCCTTATCTTCCTCAGAATTACAACAAGCACAGGTATCCCTTCCCTTTTCCTGGTCCACTACGCGTCTACCCTACCTGGGAATCAACCTCACGTCTCATATTACAGGACTCTTCTCAGCCAATTACCCACCTATATTACGCCATATCACCTCTTTGTTAACACATTGGTCTTCTCTTCCTATATCGTGGATAGGTAAAATGAATATTATTAAAATGTCTATACTTCCCAAAATTCTGTACTTTTTTCGAGTTTTACCCATCTCTCTACCGGCATACTTCTTAAGAATACTACAAAGTAGAATAACAAAATATGTTTGGGGTACATCTAAACCCCGTTTACCTAAACATACTCTTTACCTCCCTAAATGTAAAGGTGGTCTGGGATTTCCTAATTTATCTACCTACTACTATGCGGCCCAACTAGCACAATTAACCAAATACCATGCAACCTCGGAAATTCCTCTTTGGGTAACTCTAGAATCAATAGATTGCGATCCTTATTCTATCTCCAATCTTTTATGGCTGAGACCTTCTGATCATAAAAGAATCACTAACCCAGTTACCAAAAACTCATTAACTATTTGGAACAGATTTAAAATAACAAATGAGCTACAATCTCCTCACACTCCACTTTTATCATTTATTAAAAATCCCCTTTTTTATCCTGCCTGGAAATTCCCCAAATCTTTTAAAGCCTGGACTAACTCTAAATTAATCCATCTCCATGACCTGCTGTCCCAGACTACCTTTATACCGTTCCCAGATTTATGTGAAAAACATGGTCTTCCAAACTCTGAGCTTTTTAGATATCTGCAGATTAAAAACTTTTTTACACCCTGTATCCAAAGCAGAACCAAACTTAATAAATTATCACACTTCGAAACCAAATGTAAAAATGATCCCCATGCAATTGGACTGATCTCTAACCTCTATGCTCAACTCATCACTAAACCTGTTTCTGACCCTCCTTCTTATGTAGCTAAATGGGAGGCAGATCTCAATCTTAATCTTGAAATATCTGATTGGGCTGCATTCTGGAATAATACAAAATCCTCCTCACAAAACATAACAGCTTTGGAAACGAATTACAAAGTACTCACCCGCTGGTATTTGGTCCCTTCCAGAGTTGCAAAATTTGCCCCCAATTACTCCTCATTATGTTTTCGTGGCTGTGGTGATCTTGGCTCCTATCTACACACTTGGTGGGATTGTCCGGTAGTTCAAAAGTTCTGGAGTGATATATTTCTCATACTCTCAGCCTTGTTTGCAATATCCATCCCTCCAGTACCTTCAATAGCACTCTTAAATCTCAAACCGACAACACTCACCTATAAACAATTTAAACTTTTATTGCAGATCACAACAGCCGCGAAACAGACCATAGCTAAAGCCTGGAGAACTGACAATTTGGTATTAAATGAAACCAAGCATAGAATTAACCAAGCTATGGTCCATGCCAAAATGGAAGCCATAATTCAAGATAAAATAAATTCCTTTAAAGATATTTGGCAACCATGGATAACTCAGTTTTTGCCACCAAAATTTGATGACACCTTGTTGATGCCTTGATGTTTTACACTCTCTCGCAGTAACTATCTATAAACAAATGGCTATTGATGCATTTATCCCCGGGGATTCTTCCTGTCACTTCCTCTTCTCCTTCTCTTCTTCTCTTCTTCCTGCTCTTCCCCTTCTTTTTTTCTCAACTTGTTTATATGGTTGTTTTTTTTTGTGTTTTTATTTTTATTTTTTATTTTTCATGTATATATAGGTTCAACAAGTATACCTACATATGCTCCTCTCAATTTTTTTAGGCACAGATTCTTGATTTTTAAGAGTTATATAGTAGCGATCATTCTGTCTCATACCTTTTGAGGCTTTAATACATTTCTTTATCCTCCTTAGGTGTTTACCTTTAAGGCTTCAATTGTATTTCTCATTCTGAGTCTACACTTTATTTAGACTAAGTGAAGTAACTCACTCTGATTATTGAGTGAAGCAATTGTCTCTTGATCCATTATATATATATGATTTCATATGCTAATTTTGAACCTATTGTAGTGATTACTGTGATTGTTGCTTTATTTATTTTTTTATTATTATTTCTCTGTAATTTGATAAAATTCAATAAACAAATTTGAACAAGGATAATTGAAGATGGTTGCTTTAATACCTCCGTACTCTTGTGGATCCTCGTACTAACAGCCGGGTGTCACCTGAGTGGGGGTGCACCCGAAAATGAGGCTGGCAAGTTGATCTCCACCCATGCCACCATCCCCATGCAAATGCATGAGCGTATCACATGGGATCCTGTGGAGGGGATTATAGGGGCAGATGGTAATAACAGGGAACCTGAATATAAAGAAACAGTGTTTGTAGGGTTTGTTTCAAGGGAAGAGCATCTTATTGAATATCAATCTAAACATGGTCTATTTTGAACCATGTATGAATGTCCAAAAGAAATTTATAAAAATGGAGATATATGAATGCTTACTGTTTAAATTGAGTTTAGAGAGCCTGGGAGCTTAAAGGACCGCAGGACAGCAGGTAAGTATGTTTCATTAGATTGCGGAGAAATATACTGATTATATCTGTAAAAGAAGAAGAGAATAAATGTGCAACTGTAAACTCCCATAGGCCTAAACAAGGCATATACAGAGTAACTGATGCATAAAAACTGACATTGTCAAGTCTGGCAAATACCTGTAATTAGTTGCACCTAAATTTAGTGTGCAGCAAACGCAATGTATTGAGGGAAGAAGAGCTCTGACTACGTCAGAGAATGCTTCACATTGTGATCTAAACATAAAAAGTAATAATAGGTATTATGACAGATGAACAGGCATTGGCTTTCCATGTCCATAGGTGTAAGCTTAACAGAGCGCCTAAATAATACTGAATTTTACCTGTAGCTGTCGGTGCGGTGCTTGTGCTCCCTGGGCGAGCCCTGTGACGGCCATAGTAGCTGCGTCTGGCCTTTTATACCCCCCAAGGGGCGATGGCGTGGCGACGCCGCATATTGACGTGAAAACGTCAACGGCGTGACTGCGGACGCGCGGCGATGACGTTTCGATGGGAATGCCATCGAATATTCCGCCGGACCCCGCGCATGCGCAGCGATGACGGTACGGCGGCTGACGCATGCGCTCTGGTGTGAGCGACAGTGGCGCCGCCGCAAGATGTCAGGCAGCGCGTGCGTCGGTGGTGGACGGAATGACGTCACCGTAAGGGGTAGGACAGTCATACCATCCATGCCTTCGCTCGGATTCAGTAGGATGTACTGATGACTGCCCCTGGGCGCCTGCATATGGTCATGTGATACCTCGTTGCAGGGTGGATGGGTGGCACGGATCGAAAAGTACATGCCATAAAAATTAATGTGCAGACACACCACATACCAAAAACGCAGACCCACATAGTTGGTCCGCATGGATGCGTGCGTGAGCCTGCACCCAGATAATTAATGAAGCTGTCTAACTAAATCGAGGTGCTACATACCATACCATGATTGGGAGGCATGTCAATGTGGAGGAATCCATAGAATTGGAGGCATTGGTCATTCGTCCCAATTTTACAATGAAAAAAGTTTTAAAAACTGCCGTTTTTTCGGGAGCAGCGATTTTATTAATGCTTAAAGTGAAACAATAAAAGTGAAATATTCCTTTAAATTTCATACCTGGGGGGTGTCTAAAGTATGCCTGTAAAGCCGTGCATGTTTCCCGTGTTTAGAATTGTCCCTGAACAAAATGTCATTTCGGAAGGAAAAAAAGTAATTTAAAACCACTTGCGGCTATAATGAATTGTCGGATCCCCAGCAATACAGATCAAAGTCATTGAAAAAAATGGCATGGGTCCCCCAACAGTCCATTACCAGGCCATTTCGGTCTGGTGTAAATTTAAGGGGAACCCCGAACCAAAAAAAAGCGTGGGGGTCCCCCAAATTCCATTTTAGGCCCTTCAGGTCTGGCATGGATATTAATGGGAACCCCGCACCAAAATTAAAAAAAAAATGGAATCGGGTCCCCCCAAAAAATCCATACCAGACCCTTCAGGTCTGGTATGAATTTTAAGTGGAACCCTGCACCAATTTTTTTTTAAAAAGGGCGTCGGGTCCCCCCAAATATCCATACCAGACCCTTATCCGAGCACTCAACCTGGCAGGCCGCAGGAAAATAGGGGGGATGAGAGAGTGCCCCCCCTCCTGAATCGTACCAGGCCACATGCCCTCAACATGGGGGGATGTCCCCATGTTGATGGGGACAAGGGCCTCATCCCCACAACCCTTGCCCGGTGGTTGTGGGGGTCTGCGGGCGGGGGGCTTATCGAAATCTGGAAGCCCCCTTTAACAAAGGGGACCCCAAGATTCCACCCCCCATGTGAATTGGTAACGGGGTACATTGTACCCCTACCATTTCACAAAGAAAGTGTAAAAAAAAGACACAGACACAGTTGGGATAAGTCCTTTATTAAAAATAAAAAAATTAAAAATAAGAAAACCATTCCAGCAATGTAATCCAGTCTGTCCAGCGTTGTTCTCTATGTCCCGCGGTGATCCGATGTCCAGCGATGCTGCAGTCTCAGTCTTCACTCCACACCAAACCCCCATGATGTAAGAGTGGGGATGAGGCCCTTGCCCCCATCAACATGGGGACATCCCACCCCATGTTGAGGGCATGTGGGATGGTACAGTTCAGGAGGGGGGACGCTCTCTCGTCCCCCCCTCTTTTCCTGCGGCCTGCCAGGATGCGTGCTCGGATAAGGGTCTGGTATGGATTTTTGGGGGGACCCCACACCATTTTTAAAAAAAATGTTGGTTCGGGGTTCCCCTTAATATCCATGCCAGACCTGAAGGGCCTGATATGGAATTGGAGGGGGACCCCTGGCGTGAGTAGTTTTAAATTACTTTTTTTCCTTCAGAAATGACATTTTGTGCAGGGACAATTCTAAACACGGGAAACACGTGCCACTTCACAGGCATACTTTAGACACCCCCCAGGTACGAAATTTAAAGGAATAGTTCACTTTTATTATTTCACTTTAAGCATGATTAAAATCACTGCTCCCGAAAAAAATGTCGTTTTTAAAACTTTTTTTTGCATTGATACATGTCCCCTGGGGCAGGACCCAGGACCCCAAACACTTTTTATGACAATAACTTGCATATTAACCTTTAAAATTAGCACTTTAGGGGGCGTGGCTACCGCGCTAGCTGATGGACGCATAGAGTGAGAGCTCCGCTCCAGCGACCGGGAATTCTCAGCACCGAGGCAACTCTGACATCCACACCCGCTCACACTCGAGTCCTATGGATCCCCTCCACCCTCAGGGATGACCAGGAGAAGACAAAACCCCAACCAGCCGAAGCGGCTGAAAGATTTCTTTCCTCCTAAGGCCCGCGGCCTAGTCCAAGATGGCGCCGGCGGCTGCTCTCCGTCCTCACCACGCGACTCACAGCTCGCATCACCCAGCCTCAGTCTGGCGGCGAATCCCCAGCAGCGATCACTGGATGCATCGACCCCCAGTACAGGCAGCCCAGCTAAATCCAGACCCCGGTTGTCGGAAGACCCGAGAAATCATAAGGTCAGTGACGCAAATACATCACTAGAGGACACCAGAGATCTAGCTGACACTATTAACTCCTTCCCCACGTCCAACCAGCCAGTGTCAGATACAACTTTAAAGGACATGCTTATCTCCCTACGCAGCTCCATGCATACTGACATGATGGAATGCATGCGCAACTTTAAATATGACATAGGGGAACTGGGAGCCAGAGTAGACCACGTAGAAACAAAAATGGGAGAATATGCAGACTCCTATAATGCACTAGTTGACTCCCATAATGACCAATCAGACGAAGTAACATGGCTGAAAGCAAAGGTCGCTGACCTTGAAGATAGGTCAAGAAGAAATAACGTGAAAATCAGAGGAGTCCCAGAGTCCATACAACCTGCACAACTAAATCAATACGCCCGAGAACTCCTATTAGCATACCTGCCAACACTGACGGCAGCTGACCTGGTGATAGACAGGATTCATCGCCTTCCCAAGCCAACTCACCTCCCTGAAAACATTCCCAGGGACATATTGATGAGGGTACACTTCTACCATGTCAAGGATCAATTCATGTCTGCCTTCAGAAAGTGCACTCATCCTCCCAACCCCTATGCACACATACAGGTCTTTGCAGACCTGTCACAGTACACTATGCAAAAGCGTAAAGCCCTCATTACTGTGACCAAAGCTCTCCGTAACCACAATATTGCTTACCGCTGGGGGTACCCAACAAAACTCACTGTCACTTACGACGGGAAAACATCAGTAGTTACCTCCCTAAATGAAGGCCTAGCATTACTGCGAGAATGGGACATTCTCCCTGAACACACCTCTGAGGAGAAAAGCTCATCGCCCAAGGCGAATACACTGGAAGAGTGGCAAATTGTATCCCACAAGAGAAAAGCACACAAATCCTCTACGCCTCGTACATAAGTGCCAACCCAAGCCAACTACTTTCCCGTAAGCTGGAGCGGAAAAGCCCACTTGGCTCCCCTATACAAGTTATGTGCAGTTTCACTGCCATCAGATTCCGGAAGGAATCTAATTTTTTACTACAACTATTTTTGTTCTGTTTGGCTATTGACACTCTGTTTTTTCTACCTCCTCCTCCACCCTCCTCTTCCCCTCCACCTCCAGCCCTGATGGATCGCACACTGAGGAACCAACGGTCCTCGTTCGACACTGATGCTACTGCACCCACCCGCCGGATCTTGGAATCTCGAAAAATGAAGCAATCCAGGTACTTTTCTATCTTCCTACCACACCACACATGGCTATCACAGTAACCTCCTTCAATGTCCATGGCTTGAACCACCCGGCTAAAAGATCATCAGTCTGGAAGGAAGCCCTTAAGCTTCATACCGACGTTTTGTGCCTGCAGGAATCTCACTGGTCCTCTGTATCTATCCCTTCCTTCCATCATAGAAATTTTCCCCATGTATTCAACGCCTCCTCAACCAAGAAACGAAAAGGTGTAGTAATAGCCATCAGAGACTCTGTAACTTTCTCCTTTCAAGAGTCCCATGTAGACCCTGAGGGTCGCTATCTGATCGTGATTGGCACGCTTAATGACCGTCTCTACACTCTAATAAATATATATGCTCCTAACACGCACCAAGTGAGGTTTATGAAGAAAATATTCCACAAAATTAACTCTCTTAAAAAAGGAGCAGTCGTAATGTGTGGAGACTTCAACGCAACAATAGACCACAAAATAGACACTACCTCTAAAGCTAAACGCCCTCCACCGTCCCTTCAACGTATCCTACACACTGAGGAATTGTTTGATGTCTGGAGATGTCAACACTCCACGGAACGTGACTATACTTTCCATTCCTCCAGACATAATACCTACTCCCGGTTGGACTTTATACTTGTTGACAAAAATTTGCTGCAAAGAATCTCCTCCTCCACCATACACGACATAACATGGTCAGACCATGCACCTGTCTCTGTTGTGGTGGAGGAGAGACATTCTCCTTCCCCAGCCTATATCTGGCGAGCTAATACTGCATTACTACAGCAATCAGATCGGGCGGCTCTGGTGAAGAATCACCTAACCAAGTATTTTGCTCTTAACAAGAACTTAGTCTCTAACCCCTTCTCCTTGTGGTGCGCCCACAAGGCATATATTAGGGGCATATTGATACAACTGGGCTCCAGGGCAAAAAGGCAGAGGATGCAAAAAATTGACTCACTCCTATCTCAAATCAAAATTTTAGAATCCCAAAACAAAACCATCCCTGATCCTACAGTAGCAAGCCAACTGGCGGGCCTAAGAGCAGATCTCAGACTCATGTTGCTAGAACAACACAACAAACATTTACTCTACCTTAAAACAAATCACTATTCGGCTGGTAACAGAGCAGGGAAGCTCCTAGCACAGAAACTAAAAGATCAAAAAGCCAAAGCCAGAATCCCCTTTCTCATAAATCCTACAGATGGCAACAAAATTTACAACCCGCAACACATCGCTGATTCCTTCGCTAAGTATTACTCCTCCCTTTACAACTTAGTAAATGACCCAAACACCCCCCAACCATCAGAAGAAACAATCAGCAAGTTCCTAAATGACTTATCCCTTCCGTCATTAGCAGAGTCACAACTGGGAATTCTAAATTCCCCTTTCACTGAGTCTGAGATCCGCAAAGCCATTCAAACACTCCCAAATGGTAAATCTCCAGGGCCAGATGGCTTACCCAATGACTACTACAAAATTTTTTCAGAAACCCTACTTCCCCCACTGCAGGAAACATATTCAGCAGCGGCGTCCTCTGCCTCTTTCCCAGCCGAAATGTTGAATGCCTATATTGTTACCATTCCGAAACCTGGCAAATCGTCTGACACTCCAGCTAATTTCAGACCTATCTCTCTTCTGAATACAGATGTAAAATTGTACGCCAAGATCCTTTCCCACAGACTCCTAGACATACTACCAACGTTGATCGGACCTGACCAGGCTGGTTTCACTAAGGGTAGACAAGCAGCCGATGCCACTAGAAGGATCATCAACATCCTACAACATGCAGACTCCTGTCGGGTGCCTTCCCTACTGCTGTCCTTGGACGCGGAGAAGGCATTCGACAGGGTCCATTGGGGTTACATGACACAAACTCTAGAAAAATTTGGCTTCAAAGGCCCCATTCTATCGGCCATACTAGCTCTATACTCCTCCCCCTGCGCACAAGTGTACACCTCTAATATGTTATCCCGTCCTTTCGCCATTACCAACGGCACTAGGCAGGGATGCCCCCTCTCCCCCTCAATTTTCAATCTCATTATAGAACCATTAGCTGAGAAAATTAGAACCCATCCAGGGACCCCAGGTTTTAACGTACTAGAGGAATCCCACAACATAAACCTCTTTGCGGACGACATCATTCTACTTTTGACCTCCCCACAAACCTCTCTCTCTCAAGCCCATGGCATCCTAGTCAATTTTAGTCAAATATCTTACTACAAAGTCAATTTTACAAAATCCCTCATTCTAGGACTTAACCTTTCCACACATCTCTAACGACGGCTACAGAAGGACTTCCCTTACACTTGGAGTTCATCTAGTATACCATACCTGGGACTTCATCTCACAGCAGACCCCAACAAACTAGCTGAAGTTAATTACATTCCCTTAATAGCCAAACTAGCATTAGAGATACGGCGGTTAACTAAAACAGATCTAACATGGTCTGGCCGCCTAGCTTCCTTCAAGATGCTACTCCTCCCCCAAATTTTATATGTTTTTCGAACTCTTCCTATCCCACTTAAAACTACTCATCTCAACGTACTTAACCTTCAACTCAAACAATATATTTGGGGATCCAAACGACCGAGATGCTCAAAAACACTGCTTATTAAACACAGACTGGCTGGAGGTATGGGCTTGGTGGACCTAAAAGATTATTATAGAGCAGCCTTACTTACACAACTTAAATGTTGGTTCCCTGCACAGACCACCAAACCCTGGTGCAGATTAGAACAAGCATTATGCCCGACGCACAACCTTTATCACCTCCTACTTATAGACACCTGGAAACCTTTCCCACTCCGAACCCTACCGCTTACCATTAGGGCCTCACTCATAGTATGGAGGGACCTCAACAAACATAACACTACATCCCCCTCAGACATCCACCTCCCAATTCCATTAGAATTACTGAATAGCGCAATCCTACACGCGAACTACTCTAAATGGAAGGCTCGGGGTATCACCTTAATATCCAACATATACGACAACAACTCACTTAAATCCTTCGATGCCCTAGTCTCAGAATATTCTATCCCACAGTCTGACCACTACAAATACCTTCAACTTTCTCACTTCCTGAATTCCCTGAAGAGTATCCAGGTCCCTATGCAGGACGGCTTATGGAGATTCTTTAGTAGCGAATCCAGCTCTATAAAAGGCATAACGCTGTTATATAACTACTTCCAAAGTAAATTTGCATTCACCAAACTAACGCCATTTCACAAATGGGAACAGGAGATGGGAGAATCCTTCACAACCGCACAATGGAAAATAGCACTCAAATCAGTATACAAAGCTTCTAGATGTGTTAACCACTGGGAACTTTCATTAAAAATAGCCCAAAGATGGTACCTCACCCCATACAAAATGTCCAAATATTATCACAACAGCTCCCCCTTATGCTGGAGAGGCTGTGGAGAAGTTGGAAATATCTTACATGTATTCTGGAAATGTAAAAATTTAGTTAGCTTCTGGAACAGTATTTTTGCATGTATCTCTCGTATCACTGGAATTCTCCTATCTCCTGGCCCTGGAATGGCACTACTAAATCTTAATATTGAGAAATTTCCTCCTAACTACCGAACTGTGGTAACGCACATATTTCTGGCTGCTAGATCAGTCATAACCAAAAATTGGAAATCAAATGTATCCCCCAATGTGTCGGAAGTCTTAGGTATCACACATACTAACTACATCTTTGAATCCATGATAGCAAGAAAGGAAGGCAGAAACCAATTACTACATAACCACTGGAATATCTGGACCTCCTGGTACAAAGGATAAGTGTACAACTGCTCTACATTACTAGATGATAATGTGCTCATGACCACCTCTGACATGATCCATCCCCCTCCCTCCCCCTCCCCTCCCCCATCCTCCCCCTATCCTCCCCTCTACTTTCCTTCTATTCTACTCGCCCACGGTTATAATGGAAACAAATGCATCTCGGAGAGGGTCTCCCTACCCATCTCTGATGGTTAACTAAATCTACCCTTGCAACAATATTTTGATTATAATTCTGATAGTGCCTTATCATAATATGTAACCGCTACTATTTTTCTTTTATGCTTACTGTACAATGTTTGTACCCTGTTTGTACAAGAAAATTCGTTCTCAATAAAAACTAATTTGGAGAAAATTAGCACTTTAGATTTCTCCCATAGACTTTTAAAGGGTGTTCCGCGGATTTTTGATATTTGATAACACCCCAAATTGTTCTCCGAATGGGCGAACAGCCAATGTCCGAGTCAAACCCATATTCGACTCGAACATAAAGCTCATCCCCAGTGGACAGCCTTCCCAGAAGAGTTGAAGCTGTTATAGCTGCAAAGGGTGTGCCAACTCAATATTGAACCCTACGAACTAAGACTGGGATGCTATTAACCCAGTCATTCTACAGTGGCACTTTGAAGTGGAATACCATTGTTATGGCAGCAGTTAGCTGCCATAACCCCGGTATCCACTTCTTAATCGGGTGGTCTGCTTTCAGATAAAAGTGGTCTCAGCAGCGGACTTGTGGAAGGATCGCTTTTATCAGTGATGGAAGAGGGGGCCCCCCTCTCACCGCTCTCCGGTGCCCTCCGCCGCTTACCGGAGATCCCAGCAGCGGCGGAGGCGATCGCGTCCTCTCCCCTGATTGGCATGGAGCTGTGTAAGGGGAAGATGGCCCCCACTCGGCTGCATACAATTGCTGTCATGGGTTAAAGCTGTACAAACGTTGAAAGCTGAAGCAATGGAGGAGCTAATTAAACAGCTGTCCCTGGCTAATATGCAAGCGCAAACTCGCCATGAGGAAGCAAATCAGCTGCAGCAAGAAAATACCCGCCTGTTGGTGACCCAGTTGGCAGCCCAGCAAGCAGCCCAGCAAGAGGTTATGCAGGCTCAGGTGGCTGTCTTAAAGGAAGCAGTGCAGCAGCTATCTCAGGTTCGGGAGCAAGCGGCTGTTGCCCCTAGCAACCAGGTGACTGTGAGGGCAAGCCATTTTTTGCAGAAATTATCCCTGAGCGATGATGTAGAGGCATTTCTTGCTACATTTGAGAGGACGGCAGAGAGAGAAGGGTGGCCTCAGGACCAGTGGGCCGGCCTCATTGCCCCTATTCTCACCGGAGATCCTCAAAAAGCCTACTTTGACCTGCCACCCGATGATGCTAAAGACTATCAAAAGTTAAAGGCAGAAATTCTGGCTCGTCTGGGGGTGACTACGGCCGTTCGGGCCCAACGAGTGCACCAATGGAAGTATCGTCCCGATCGGCCACCTCAGTCTCAAATGCATGACCTGGTGCAAC
The DNA here is from genome assembly GCA_029206835.1 of Rana muscosa. Taxonomy (NCBI): domain Eukaryota; kingdom Metazoa; phylum Chordata; class Amphibia; order Anura; family Ranidae; genus Rana; species Rana muscosa. Next base: position 357,466,021 of record CM055118.1, on the reverse strand, counting down.
TGGTAAAAAAATGGCTGCAGCCTGAGGTGTTGTCGGGCCCCCAAATCGTGGAACAGGTTGTGCTGGACCGATACCTGCGATCCCTGCCAGACGACCTTCAACAGTGGGTCAGCCATGGAGACCCCAAAACAGCAAACCTCCTTGTCGAGATGGTGGAACGATATACAGTGGTGGAGGACCTGCTCGGACCTACCAAGCGCATAGGCCCCAGTCTACCACTGCCTGTTCGACCAACTGCTGCCCTTCGAAAGGATGTTCCAAGGAGTCCTGGAGCAAACACCCCGGAAGGTCAAGAGTCATTCCCAGTACCTCCTCAGCGTTCTGTTCCTGTTCGGAGAGGAGGGGATGTACAATGTTGGCGATGTCATTCCTGGGGTCATACCCGGGCACACTGCCCACTGCAAGAGGAGCCCATGGAATGCGGGGTTCTTCGGAGGGGGTCTTTTTATGCCCATAAAGTATGCACCACACAGCTCGACCTGGGTGAGGAAAAATTTGAGTGTGAAGTCCAAGTGAACCACATCCCTGCCCGGGCTTTGTTGGACTCTGGAAGCATGGTAACCCTGGTTCATCCTAGAGTAATTGGGAAGATCGGTCCGGTAAGAAAAACCTTACGGGTGGTGTGCATTCACGGGGACACTAGAGAGTACCCTCTCATCTCGGTGACCATCTCCTCATCATGTGGCACTGGTACTCAAGAGGTGGGGGTGGTAAAGAACTTGGTACATGATGTTATAATAGGACGAGACTGTCCATTGTTTACAAAACTGTGGGAACAAGGAGAACAGTTCAGAGATTGGGGAGAAACTAGCCTCCCTGTTCCTGCTGCTGAGAGGAATAACCCTGAACTGCCAAATGTTCTTAATGTGGATCCAAATGATGAAATTGCTAATGGTTGGGTTAATGGTGATGAAAGTAGAGCTAATACTGTTGATAATGTCAAGACATGTGGTCCACAGACCTACCAAAACACTGAGGGGGGAGGATCTTCCCCACTTCAGGTAATACTGGGGGAAGAGGACGAGGAAGTGGCCTCTACCCCTGCCCTGCCAGATTTGGGTGTTCCCCAGGGGGCGTTTGGTACTGCTCAGATGCAGGACCTCACTTTGGCCCGTGCATGGGAACAAGTTGTAGTAGTAAATGGGGTTCCCCAAGAGCCAGGTGCAAATGAGCGGTGGCCACACTTCGCAATGTATAATGAGTTGTTGTATCGGGTTACCAAGGTGAGGGAAAATGTGGTAGAACAATTGTTGGTACCCAACAATATAGACGAAAGGTTCTGGACCTGGCCCATGATGATGTGTTAGGGGGACACCTGGGAGTTGAGAAGACGGAAGCACGGATCACCGACCGGTTTTACTGGCCAGGTCTGAAAGCAGAGGTAAAGAAATACTGTGCCTCTTGTCCCACCTGTCAGTTGACCGCTCCGGTGACCCACTTCCGGAGCCCTTTGGTCCCTCTGCCCATAATTGAGGTCCCATTCGAGAGGATAGCCATGGATATAGTGGGTCCCTTGGTAAAGTCGGCTCGAGGTTACTCCTACATATTGGTGGTTCTTGACTATGCCACCCGATATCCTGAGGCGCTTCCACTGCGGAATACCTCCTCTAAGGCTATTGCCCGGGAATTATTCCAGTTGTTTACACGGACTGGTTTTCCCAAGGAAATACTCACAGACCAGGGCACCCCATTTATGTCGAGAGTTATGGCCGATGTGTGCAAGCTGTTCCAGATTAAACAGCTGCGCACATCGGTCTACCATCCCCAAATGGACGGGTTAGTGGAACGCTTTAACAAGACCCTTAAGTCTATGCTAAAGAGAGTGGTACAAAGGGATTGGAAAGACTGGGACTGCCTGTTACCAGCTCTCCTGTTTGCTATCAGGGAAGTGCCCCAGGCCTCCACTGGGTTTTCGCCCTTTGAGTTGGTATATGGGCGGAGACCTCGCGGACTACTTGACTTTATTAAACAGGAATGGGAAAGTGAACCTGTTCAGCATAAGAGTGTTCTTGAATATGTCTCCCAAATGCAGGAAAGGATCCAAACTGTGATGCCACTAGTCAAAGAGCATTTTCAAAAAGCCCAGGAGGCTCAACGACGGGTCTATAACAGGGCTGCTAAAATAAGGCACTTCCAAGTGGGGGATCGAGTAGCGGTGCTAATTCCCACTGTGGAAACTAAATTCTTGGCCAGATGGCAAGGTCCCTTTGAAGTTGTGAAAAAAGTGGGAGAGGTAAATTATAGAGTCCACCAGCCAGGCAAGAGGAAACTGTATCAGATATATCATGTCAACTTGTTAAAGCCCTGGACAGACAGGGAACCGGTGACCCCTGGCTAGTGCAAGACTTGAGCCTCAGGTTGGGGTGGAGAGTGTCCAAGTAGCAAGTACCCTGTCTAAAATCCAAAGTCAGCAGGCAAAGGAGTTCTTGCAGAGAAATAAAGAAAAGTTTTCAGACTTGCCAGGGCTAACTAGTGTCATAGAACATGATATTATCACGGAACCTGGAGTCAAAGTTTTTGTCCGGCCCTACCGCATCCCAGAGGCTCAAAGGAAGGCCGTTTCAGAGGAAGTGAAGAAGATGCTGGACCTGGAGATCATTGAAGAGTCGCAGAGTGAGTGGTCGAGCCTGATTGTGTTGGTACCAAAGCCCAACGGGACTCTGCGATTCTGCAATGATTTCCGGAAACTTAATGAGGTTTCACGGTTTGATGCCTACCCCATGCCCCGGGTAGATGAGCTTATTGAGAGACTAGGTCCAGCCAGGTATATTACAACATTAGACCTTACCAAGGGGTATTGGCAAATCCCGTTGACTAAGGCTGCTAGAGAGAAAACTGATTTTTCTACCCCAGAGGGGAGTTTTCAGTACAACAGAATGCCTTTTGGACTACAAACTGCTCCAGCCACTTTCCAGCGAGCAATGGATAGGATTTTACGACCTCACCGGGAGTATGCCTCAGTGTACTTGGACGACATACTCATTTTTAGCAGAGACTGGGAATCACACTTGCCCAAAGTCCAGGCAGTACTGGACTCTCTTTGGAAGGAGGGGTTTACAATAAACCCTGAAAAATGTGCTTTGGGAATGGAGGAGGTGAAATACCTGGGCTATATTGTAGGTAGAGGGGTGGTGAAACCTCAGGTTAACAAGGTAGAGGCTATACAGAATTGGCCCCGCCCCCTCACAAAAAAGCAGGTACGTGCATTCCTGGGCATGGTGGGATACTACAGGAGATTCGTACCCAACTTTGCCACATTGGCGGCTTCATTGACCGATCTGACTAAGGGACGGAAATCGGTCATGGTGGAATGGAATGCAGATGCTGAAAAGGCTTTTTTCGAGCTCAAGTCAGCACTGTGCCAACACCCTGTCCTGATAGCACCCAATTTTTCAAATGAGTTTGTTGTCCAGACTGATGCTTCCGATGTAGGATTGGGAGCTGTGTTGTCACAGGTTGTTCATGGTGAGGAGCACCCAGTAGTCTTCCTCAGTAGGAAGTTGACACCAGCGGAGAAAAACTACGCTATAGTTGAACGAGAATGTCTGGCCATTAAGTGGGCTCTGGAATCCCTCAGATATTACCTCTTGGGAAGGAAGTTTAGGTTAATTTCTGACCATGCCCCTTTAACATGGATGAGACAAGGTAAAGGGACTAATGCCAGAATTACACGTTGGTTCCTGGCGCTCCAGGAATTTAAATTTGTAGTGGAGCATAGGCCCGGGAGACTGCATCAAAATGCAGATGCCCTCTCCCGAGTCCATTGTTTTAGCTCCACTGTTGCCTCCACCTCCTTGGCGTTGGGGCACAGGGGGGGATATGTACATGACGCCGTGGCTGGGTCCTGGAAGGACGCTATATTTCCCCTCTGTTTGGGCTGTGATTCCTTTAAGGGAACAGCAATGGTTAACACACCTGTCCAAGGAAGTGGTTTAAGAGAGACAGGAAGTTGTAGGTGAGAGAGAGAAGGAGTGTAGTGATGTCTGCATGGTGAATGGTGGACACTGCAAAAGCTGTGGAGGCTGTGAAAAGCTCTGGAAAGCTGTGAATGTACATGGCAGTGACCTGCATGGAAGCCTGCTAGCTGGGAAACTTACCTGCAACACCAAGTAAGGACTGTTTAACTGCAACAGCAGTTATAAACTCTACAAGTCGGTGAGACTGTCATTTCTTTTGTTTTGCTGCTGTGAAGCCATTTAAGTTTAAATAAACGTCCTTGAAAAGCCTGTGTCCTGCGATCTAGCTGGTTCCCCGAACACTACAATATATATATATATATATATATATATATATATATATTTTTTTTTAAATGAAAGCCTTCTAGTTTTGTCTTCTATTGCCTCAAAGACCCCTCCATCCATGTAGGGCCATGCTGGAGCACTATGATGCGACAGGAAGAAGGGGGGCTGCACATAAGCTAGGGACAAACTGTTAAAGAAGCAGTCAAAACTTCAAACTATTTCAAGTGTTTATTACAAGTAATTTATACAGTCTTTTAAACATTTCAAAAAATATTGTTTACAAGGAAACGTATCAAACATACTATTGCTCATATACATGACGGATATTAAATTAAGACAAATTGTGTACAAATAAATAGTGAAAGCTGGTATCAACGCAAGATCTTGCATAAAGGTTGGCATGTTGGAAAAAATTAAACATTTCCCAAGAATTAGAAACAGTATCACATGCAGTGATGAGACCTCCAATGTACCGATTCTGCAAACCCTGTAGTGGTTCCTAGACAAAATTGTTCAAAGACTGTCCAATTGAGTTAAAATGATTGTAAACTCTAGAAAAAAAAAACCTGCAAGACAAAGGCATAATGAGCTAGTATGCATAGCATACTAGCTCATTATGAATTACTTACCTTACATCGAAGCCCCCACAGCGATCCTCATACCCCCCGCTGGCCGGGACATCTCTCCCGGGGGATACTTACGCGTGGGAGCCGACAGTAACGGCACACTCACTGAAGCAACAGCACATACGTGCCATTACTTCAGTTTGCTCCAGTGCGCATGTGCCGATGATATCGGCACATGCAGGGGACAGAGGATATCTCCTAAACCATGCAGGATTAGGAGATATCCTGGGTAGCTACAGGTAAGCCTTATTGTAGGCTTACCTGTAGCATAAAGTGGTCTGTAAGGGTTTACAACCACTTTAAAGCTTACAGAAAGAGAAAGGGAAAAGGGAGGAGATAATGAGTCTCTATGACCTTTGGAGGCCCGGGTGCAATGTTATGATGTCACATCCGGCCCAGCAGATGTAAATACTGCCATGTACTCGGCTGGAAAGGCCAAGATTTGTTTTTTTTGTTTTTTTTTATCTCAGTCTTTCCTGTTTAGAGGAGAAATAGATAGACCCCACATCTCTCCATAAAGAGGACCTATCATGTCCTATTCCTATTACAAGGGATGTTTACATTCCTTGTAATAGAAATACACGTCATTAAAAAAAAATTAAGGGAAAGTGTAAAAATAAATAAATAAATAAACAAAACAAAAAATTAAATCTCCCCCGTCAGTGTGTGCTCGCAAGCAGAAGCAAACACATACTTCTGTCATGCCCACATTTGTAAACGGCATTCAATCCTCACACGAGAGGTATCGCCGCATATGTTAAAATGAGAGAAACAATTCTAGCACTAGACCTCCTCTGTAACTCCAAACTGGTAACCTGTAAGAAACTCTAAAGTGTCACCTATGGAGATTTTTAAGGACTGAAGTTTTGCACCATTCCACGAATGTGCACAATTTTAAAGCATGACATGTTAGATATCTATTTACTCAGCGTAACATCATCTTTCACATTATGCAAAAAATTGGGCTAACTTTAGTGTTTTTTTTTTTATAATTCATGAAACTGTATCCCCCCCCACAAAAAATGTGTTTAAAAACTGCTGTGAAAATATTGTGTGACATAAAAAGCTGCAACAACCACCATTTCATTCCTCAGGGTCTCTGCTAAAACAACATATATAATGTTTGAGTAATTTTCTAGCAAAAAAAAATTTAGGAGTGGAGTGCCAGAATAGGCCCAGTATGGAAGTGGTTAATTCATTTCTTTGATAAATGTAATGGTTACAGAGGATTGGGAGTCTTTCCATGCCTGCCACATGCTATTGAAGTGAGATAGTCTGTCTAGTTTGTAGCGCATAATGGTTTCCATGTCATGAATAAGATCTACATGTTCTACTCATTGCTTCAAAAAAGTCTGGGGATCAGAACTCGTGCTGCATTTATAAAGTGTCTGATCAAATGTTTAGGTGGACTATTGAAACCATCTGTTTCAACATGTAGTAAGACGATTTCTGGGGAGTAAGGGAGGTTCAAGCCTGTGCCTTGCCTAATCAGTGAAGGGATTTTTCTTTCCAGAAGTTTTGTAGTGAGAGCTGTACTGAGCATCACTAACAAGTCGTTGGAACGAGTGGGTTTAGTTCATTCAATCTCGTAGGCGTTCTATACCAAAATGGGAGAATTTTATCATTCACCACTTGCCATGCATGAACTGCTATGAGTGAGCTGACAGGACTTGGTCCACTGTTTATCTGTTAGTGAGATCTGTAATTCCTTCTCTCATTTTTGTTTAATAACCACTTCAGCTCCGGAAGGTTAACCCCCTTCCTGACCAGGACTGCATTGTTTTTTTTGTTTTTTTTTACTAATTCTTCTTTTATTAACAATTTTCTTTACATATAACATTCACAAACCAAACAAGACACACAATATTACCACATAGCTTATAGGGAACAACCCCCCTGATGTTTTAATATTTCCCCTCATGCCCCGACACACTCTCAACAAATAAAGGGGAAGGGGTAAAGGACACAGGGGGAGAGAGAAAAAAGGGGGGGATAGGGGGCAGGGTGGGTGGTGGGACGCAAAAAGAGGGGGAGTGTAGAGGTACCTTCCCAAGATCCCTAAATATTTTATACATTGTGTTTACTGTTAAATCTTTAATGAATATCTAAAGAGGGTGAGGGAAAACTCAAACATGTGGGTGTTAAAGGATTGGTGAAATTAGGAGGGATATGTCCCTCTTATAGACTTGTGTATTGATTCTTAAGCTTGTGCAATTCGTTTCGTAACGAATCGAAATTCGTCCGAATTTAGCAACTTTTGGACATTCGGAAGCATTCGAATTTCCGAACAGAGCAATTACGAATAAAACCGAATCCGAAATAAATTATACCGCAAAATAGTGAATGCCCGAAGGTCTTCGGCATAATTCGTTATGAAAAAAGTTACGAATGTACGAATCCATTCGAAGCACAATAACACTCACTCTGCTCTCTGCTTCTCCCTCACCATGCTGAACTCCCTCTCAAAATGGTGTACAGGGGGCGGAGGCTATAGCCGCATGAAAAAACGAAAGTAAAATACGAGATTTCGAATCCATTCGAAGCACAATAACACTCACTCTGCTCTGCTCTCTGCTTCTCCCTCACCGTGCTGAATCCTCTCAAAATGGTGTACAGGGGCGGAGCCTATAGCCGCATGTAAAAAACGAAAGTAAAATACGAGATTTCGAATCGTTACAAATAACCGCTATGTATTTAGAAAAGTACAAATCCATTCAAAGCACATTAGGCATAATAGGCAGCGTCGTTGTGAGAGAGACACGGAAAATTACGAATCAACGAACCCAAAAAAAGTTACGAAAGTAGGAGTTGTGTCCAGAATCAACGAAAAACAACGTACTCTACCGAAAGTACGAATTATAAAGCAACAAAAAATTCAACGAAAAATGTCGCTTGCAAAAATACGAATGAGTCCGAACACGAAAAATCCCGTCTAGCAAAATTACGAATGATTACGAATCAACAGGACCGGAAAGAAACGAACCGAAACGGAACAAATTTTTCCGTTGTGCACAAGTCTATTGATTCTTAATGTGTTTTTTTATATTCTTTAATAGGCTCATAGAGAGAGAGGGGAGCCGGAAAAATAATCTCCCCTTTAGAGTCCAAATTTTATCTAATTATAGTGCTCTCCATACATGTATATTTATTTGTCTACTATTGTGATGTATGTTTTGTGATGTAACCCTTATCCTCCTCCTCCCAACCCCCTCACCCCCCCCTAAAAAAGCATAAAAACAATAAAAAAATGGAGGGGGAGTGGGCAGGGGGAGAGGGGGAAATTTGGAGAGGCATAAAAACATACAACATTTTCTCATTTCCTTTTCTTATTTCCCTATCCTCTTTTCCTTCCTCCTCCCTCTCCTCCTCTAATTAAGGGACAGGGTCTTGTCTTTATCTATTATCTTGGTGTATTTAAACCTCTTTCTATTTCTAGAGCATAGTGTCTCCATCCTGCCCATATTTTCCTGAATTCTTCCTGTTGGTTTCTGGTCTTAAACCCCCACCTTTCTGCTTCCATTATTGCCTCAACTTCCTTTTTCCATTCCTCAAGGGTGGGACATGTTACCTGTTTCCAGTACCTAGGTATTAATTTCTTGGCTGCATTTAGTAGATGTGGTGTTTTTGTAGGATTTTGTGGATCCGGTAGTACCATGAAACAAGAGATGCAAAGGTGTTGACTCTATAGGTATGCTAAATATCTTCTTGATCCATGGGACCACCTCTTCCCAAAATCCTCTTATCTTTTGGCAGGGCCACCAAATATGGAGGAAGGTGCCCCTCTCTTTACATCCCCTCCAGCAGTGGTCATCTGCTGTTGGGTATATCTGTGCTAATCGCATCGGGGTTCGGTATCTGGTCATAAACTTGTATGACATCTCTTGGATGGATGAACTTATGGAGGATGAGTATGTTGCTTCTATGAATTTTTTTTGGGGATGGTGTAAATATGTAATCCAATTCCTTTTCCCATTCTTCAACAAAATAGGGGGTTGTGATATTTTATCCGCTCAGAACCAATTTATAAATATGACATGGTAAATGTTTGGGCTTTGACATCTTCAGACACAAAGTCTCAAATGTAGTCAGTGAACTCAAAGTCCTTATCTGGGGTTCTAGTTTATTAAAAAAATTCAAGATTTGATAATATCCCCACCCTGCCATCGCCATGTCCCCTTGTGATAATATCAGTTCAGATTGAGGCATTAGCAAACCCCTTGGGGCATACCTTGAGCACATTGTGTTCACATCCGATTCCCATGGACCTAGCGCTCCCCTTTCCTCGCCAGGGGGGAACCATGGATACCCTCTTAATGGGGCCAGTGGGGATGTTCTAGGTGCATATTTGCCAGTTTAATTAATTCTATCCCGAACTGCTAAAGTATTCAATGTTAATGGTGATATCCATTTTGATAATCTCCTGGCCTTGGTTGGTATCCATGGTGCTCCTGCTAGGTTTCTACCAGCCATACTTTCCTCTATCGAGACCCACACTTTATTTGGTGAGTCATGACACCAATTCAAAATGCTTACTTAAGACATTGCTCTATAATAAAGGGCTATATCTGGGAGCCCCATTTCCCCCTCCCTTATACTTCTACGCAGCATGTCATATGCTATTCTGGCATTTCCATCCTTCCATACGAATATTTTTGAAAAAGGTTTGGGGGAGTGCTATAGGTACGGTATTCAGGATATATATTAGTCTAGGTATTACATTCATGTTAAGGGTGTTAATCCTGCAAAACCAAGTTAGTGTGTGGCTTCTCCATCTATGTAAATCCTCTATTATTTCTATGACCAAGGAGCCATAATTCCGTTCATACATTATTTTGCATCTGCCGTTATACAGTATGTACTCCTAAGTAATACAATGATTCTCTATTCCATATAAAAGGATATGCTTTTTGCAAATATTTAGCTAATAATGATGGTACATGGCTAGGAAGAATTCTAGATTTCTCTAAGTTTATTTTGAAATTGGATACATTCCCATATCTCTTTACCTCCTGCATCAGTGCTGGTATTGATTATGTGGTTTTGATAGATAAAATAATAAATCATCCGCATATGCTGATACTTTATGTTCTCTAGGGCCTATTTTTTACCCCTGTTATTTCTTTATTTCCCCTTACTCTACATAAGAATGGTTCTAGGGTCAAGGCAAATAATATTGGAGATAGGGGGCAACATTGTCAGGTGCCATTGCGTATATCAAAGCAACCTGACAGGGTCCCATTTACCTTGACCTTTGCTTTCGGGCCCGCGTATAATGTTGATATCCAACCCATCATCCGCCCCCCCAGACCTATTCCCTTCAATACCTCCATCATATAAATCCAATTCACTCTATTAAATGCCTTTTCGGCATCCGATGATAGGGCTACTCTTGGTATCTTATTAGGTCCATTCTGCATCCAATGGAGTAAGTGAAGGGCCCGGATGGTGTTATCTTTTTTCCGGCCCATCACAAAGCCCATCTGATCAAAGTGAACTAGTTCTGTTACCTTATCCTGTAATCTAATTGCTAATATCTTTGCTAATAATTTGGTGTCTGTATTAAGAAGGGAGATAGGTCTGTAGTTTGCGCAATATTGTGGGTCCTTCCCGGGTTCCGGTATCACTGTCACATATGCTAGAAGTGCTTCAGGGGTAGAGGGTTATTGGTTCTGATTTTGTTAAAATATTTGCATAATGGTGTCACCAAGATGTTTATAAATTTATTTTAATATGCCTTTGTTAAGCCATCCGGTCCCGGACTTTTCAATTGCTTTTTTTATTTCCCCTGTGGTGATCGGTTCCTCCAATTTCTCAGCCACCCCAGAGGAAAAAGATGGTAATGCTGACTCCTTAATATAATTTTTTATTTCTTCTGCTTGTCTCTCTTTTTCTACTCTTGACAGAGTTGGTTGGATATCGTATTAACCAGTATAAAAGTGATGGAATTCCATAGCTATGGATTTAGTGTCCATTACCTGATTGTTATTCACTCATATATTATGGACATGGGAAGATTCTTGTTGCTTTTTTGATTGTCTGTGTTGCTTTAACTGACAATTTCACGGTCCTGTGAAGATGCACCCCAATAAAATTTATGTTCTTTTTTCCCCCACAAATAGAGTCTTTTGGTGGTAATCAATTACCTCTGCGGTCTTTCTTTTTTTCGCTACAAACAAAAAAAGACCATCAATTTCGGAAAAAAAAACAATATTTTTTACTTTCTGCTTTAAAACATATCCAATAAAAAAATAAAAAAATTGAAATTCTTCATCAATTTAGGCCAATATGTATTCTGCTACATATTTTTGGTTAAAAAATCCCAATAAGCGCATATTGATTGGTTTGTACAAAAGTTATTGCATCTACAAACTATGGGATAGATTTCTGAAATTTTTATTATTTTTTTTATTGTTTTTACTAGTATTTGGCAGCAATCAGTGATTTTTAGTGGGACTGTGACATTGTGGCGGACAAATCTTACACTAAGTGACACTTTTTGAGGACCAGTGACACCAATACAGGGATCAGTGCTAAAAAAGTGCACTGCGTGGATGGACGCTGAGTGAAAGATCTCCGGCATCCAGAGAGCCCTAGGAGGGGAAAAAAAGACCGCTGCATGAGCGATTATGTCCACACTCATAAAGAAGGGGACATACAAATGAAATCTGCGCTCAATGGGAACCCCCAGAAGCAAACAATCGCCGGGATATAGCTCTATAGTATGGTGTAATATCATATACATGTTCCTGTAGGTAGAAGCATGTGTATGTAGATCTATAGGGAAGGTTTACATGCAGATGAATATGAGTTTTACAAGATAACATCTGGGTTTGTCGGCTGGCAATTCATATAATGGACGCTAGAGGGAGCCGACCGATCTGTTTCCTAGTGTTCTTGGTATGTTTAGAGAAACTGCCGCCCAGAGAGTGTGATTTTCATTTATTGATTTATGTTTTGTTACCGTATGATTAAATATATCCTCTTGTTTAGTTGTGGTATGAGAGAGCGGGTTGGCGACCTTTATCCTTCATGGGCGGCACAGTGGTGTAGTGGGTAGCACTCTCGCCTAGCAGTAAAAAGGGTCGCTGGTTTGAATACCAACCACGACACTATCTGCCTGGAGTTTGCATGTTCTCCCTGTGCCTGCGTGGGTTTCCTCCGGGTACTCCGGTTTCCTCTCACATTCCAAAGACATGCTGGTAGGTTGATTGGCTTATGTCCAGGAATTGGCCCTGGTGTGTGGGTGTGAGTTTGGGGCCTTGGATTGTGGGGGTGGGGTGCGATGTGTGTGTGGAGCGCTGCGTGGGTTGGCGGCGCTGTGTGGGTGCCTTGAATAAAATAATGGTATGATGGGACACTATGTGCAGGGATAGAGAGAATTGTAGATGCGCACGCACCCAGGCTCCCTAAGGTTGAGCTGGATGGACTGGTGTCTTTATTCAACCTTACTAACTATGTAACTATGTAACTATGGGGATACCAACAAAAGATGGATGTTTTAGCTTAAACGGTAGCGAGCCCATCACTAGGAGCGGGCTCACGATCTTTCTATGCAACAGCCTGGATTGGGCAGCCCGTAATTAAGGGGTGGGAACATGCATGGCTGCTCTCTCATATAGATGTAATGGTGTATTAAGACGGCACCGCCTCAGACGTTGTCTATGACAAAACGCGTAAGGCGGAGCAACGCACATTACATCACATCCAGGTTTGGAGCAGTCGGTGGAACGCAGTTGGAGCGCATGCTGTGATCCCCAGTGCCTGCTCCATACTGTGTCGCTCTATTCCTACGCTGTCCCTTGTAGCGTTCTGGGAATTTGGTGTTTTTATTGTACCAAGTTTTTTTTATAGTTCTTTTAAATAAAGAAAACACATTTTAGTACTACACCACGGGAGCCAATCTTTTCTTTCTCTGAGAAACTCTGAAGGATTTAGTATTTTTGCCCTCCAATGTCCGGATAAGGAGAGAAGGAGTCTGCAGTTCGTAGAAGCTGAGGGAGAACATCCTGAGCCCGGTGCTGAGTTGGTCCTATATGCTGATTGCCCCTGCAGGGGCTGGGAGAGCTGGTGAGTGGGGACACATGCGGGGGAGCACTGAAGTCACCTTATCATCCCTTGTACCACAGATCACTAGTCACTTTCTGAACTGCATAAAAGACCCTCTCATACTACTGAACCTGTGATCTGCCTGTTTTGGATACACTCTTTCTTTTTTCTTTTTGGAATCATAAGTAAAAACAGTCATATTGGAAATTCTTATATACAACTTCAACCGTGATGATTTGCATTGGACATATGTTTTTGAATTACAGTTAAAACTTTGGACAGCATCATTATAATTTATGGTGGACTGAGCTAGCTAATACTATTGGAAATAACCTAACTGTTGATCTTCATCTGCTATATATGGTTTATGATCCTCTACCACATGGTCAGATATTCAAGCACTAGCACTTTTTTTCCAACTTTTTTTGCACTAATTATATCACAATACACACATACTTTCATAATATAAAAGTATTCTCAAATAATATGCAATAAACTAGTGCCTTATAAAGATCCTAAAATATATATATACATATATATATATATATATATATATATATATGTATGTATGTATATATTTTTTTTTAGGATCTTTATAAGGCACTAGTTTATTGCATATTATTTGAGAATACTTTGATCCTAACTTCACTTATCCTGTATTGTCATTGGGTGTATTGGTTGACCATTTGGCTTTTTTGTAATCACTTATCTTTTACGGTGACACATTTATGATTTGGTTACACGGCTATATAATTTGCTAGCTATTAATGGACTGGTAGAGTATGACTTCTATGTGCCATTAATAAGGTTTACCTTTCAGTATACAGTCAGCGCCAATACCCCCTCCTGTTATTTTCTATTACTTTAGGCTACTCTAGGGAAGCTTTTCTAGGGGGGCTGCAGCCTTCATCAATTTTTTACCTAAATGATAAAGTTTAACTGTTGGCATGCTATTAGTGGGACCTTTGAGTGGTGAGGGCCACTGGTGGAATGCTCAATAATACTCTTTTACGAAAAGGTATATAGGTTTTAAGAAAGTTATATTCTGTTATTTTCTTTATGATACTATCACAAAAGTGGCTACACAATTACACAATCACAAGACTAACTGTTATTTGTCCCCCCTAAACCTACCCTTTATAGTAGTGTTAAACCAAGCTTACACAAAGTCTAAAAAAATAATTATCTAACCCTGACAACTGCTCCTAGGCCCTCTGGGTACTCTTTATGATCTACTGAAATATCTATTATATTAAACAGATATTTACCATCCATTAACGCACCTCCCACCTACCTCACAGAGTCACATTTGGTGTTAATCTTGTATAACACTTACTAGCTGTACACATTCTGAGTGTGTACTCGAGCTAAGACTCACTCACCTTACTATTGTTAGAACCCTTTCCTTTGTAATCCCCTTTTATCCTATTCTCCTACTACCCTCTCTGCAACTCCTCCTCCCTACACCCCCTCCCTCCTAACCTTACTTCTCCCCCTGCTTATCATTTTTTTTTTTATCTTTTGGTTTGCTGTTTGGTTTTTGATTCCCCTCTATCTCTCCCACACGCAGCTCCAAGATGACATACTCCTTTTTAGGAAAATCACCAACCGTAATATCTCACAACGTAAATGGCCTCAATATTCCCGAAAAAATAAACAAACTGCTAAGAGAACTTAAAAAAGTAGGTCCATCAGTAGTCTTCCTACAGGAAACACACTTCAAAGAACAAAACATACCTTAACTCACCAATAACCTCTTCACCAAAGCATACCACGCCACAAACCCGCTAGCCAAAACCAAAGGAGTTACCATCCTTATGCATAAGGATTCTCCATTTGAACTGAAATAACAAATCATAGATCCTGAAGAACACTATATCTTCCTTAAAGGGACATGGGAAGGTTCTCCCCTTACCCTAGCGAATGTGTATTTTCCCAATAAAGCTCATATAACTTTCTGCAACAAAATAATAAGAAAACTTAAATGGTTTGCAGAGGGGTGCATAATCCTAGTGGGAGACTTTAATATTCCCCTTTCCCCACTTCAGGACACCTCTACAGGTCACTCCCATGTCACGTACAAGACCCTAAAACGTATCAAAGTTTTATTGCAATCTTTAGCCCTGGTGGACACATGGAGATCCACACACCCCATGAGTCATGACTACACGTTCTTCTCACCTCCTCACAAAAGGTATTCAAGAATAGACCTAATTTTCATATCCCAAAGAGATCTGTTTAACCTAGTCAAAGCTGACATTGGAATCATTGCAATATCGGATCACGCTCCTACTGCCATAACCTTAACACTCAACCCACCTAAGCAGTCAACTTTTAACTGGAGACTAAAAGGGGAGTTCCAGCCTTTTTTATGTTTATTAAAAGTCAGCAGCTACAAAAAGTGTAGCTGCTGGCTTTTAATAAACATACACTTACCTGTTCCACTGTCCAGCAATGCGCCGCTCCTCTCCCCCCCTTCTCCGCCAGCGCCTCCATTCATTGTGTGGGCACCCGGCTGTGACAGCTTTCGGCTTCCCAGGTGATCGCCTACAGGGAGGGGCCGCCACAAGGCGATATGACGTATCGCCTAGGCGACCCCAGGGCAGAAGGACTAAGTGGGACAGGAAGTCCCACTCCTACTGCAGCCCCCACTCCCCCCCAAAAAAATTACATGCCAAATGTGGCATGTAAGGGGGCGAGGAGTGGATAAAGTGGAAGTTCCAAATTTGGGTGGAACTCCGCTTTAATGCAGCCCTACTCACCGACCAGACAATACATGATGATATTCATGAATCTATCAAAACCTACTTTATAACCAACACAGACTCAGACACAAACCCTCTCAACAAATGGGAAGCACATAAGAGCGTTATCATAGAGGAACTAATAAAATGGGGTGCAAGGAAGAAAAAAGAGAGAGACAAAGAAATCACTACACTACAGGAATTCTCTGATACAAATCCTAGATTTCAAAACCCAAAAGTCAATTTTCTTTCGGAAAAGTGTTTTTTACGAACACGGAGACAAAAGTGGAAAGCAGCTAGCTAGGGCTTTGAGAGAGTCCACAACGTCAAATCACATCCACACTGTACGTAACAAAGAAGGGACATTGGAATATAAACCTGAAAAAATAGCAGAACTCTATTACAAGTTCTATTCCAAACTCTACAACCTTCCTCCTCAACACAAACCATCCCATATAACACACTCGAAAGAAGAGGTGATCCAACATTTTCAGAAAAACAGCAAAATACCCTCCTTAAATGCGGAAGATATAAATAATCTAGATGTCCCCATTACCATTGTAGAATTACAGGAAGTGATTAAAGATTTAAAAGCAGGGAAAAGCCCGAGTCTGGATGGATTTACTTCCCAATACTATAAACCCTTCTCCCAACTTCTTTCAAAACCTCTCCTAAGCGCTTTTAATCACTTAGCAAAAAACAACAATGATTCCAACGCTTTCCTAATGGCACATATAGCTGTCGTTCCCAAACCAGAAAAAGACCACACAGACTGCGCGAATTTCAGGCCAATTTCACTCTTAAATGTGGACGTCAAACTTTTTGCGAAAGTTCTAGCCAATAGACTAAAACCCCTTCTATCAAAAATAATTGATCCAGAACAAGTCGGTTTTATGCCCAGAAGGGAAGCCAGAGACAATATAACTAAAACTCTGAACCTTGTTCCCTACTCCCGTAGATCAAAGATCGAAGGCCTTCTATTGTCCACTGATGCTGAAAAGGCCTTTGATAGGGTCTCATGGGACTACATGATTTCTACATGCTCTCACATAGGCCTGGGTGGGAATATGTTAAATTGGATAAAAGCCCTATATCAAAGCAAGCAAAAATTTAAATTAATAATATACTATCTGACGCGATCAATATACACAATGGCACTCGACAAGGTTGCCCCCTTTCCCCACTTCTTTTTCATCCTGACCCCAGAACCCCTTATCAGAACTATAAACTTATCCTCTGAAATTCATGGTTTCAAAATACATAACAGAGAGTACAAGTTAGCTGCTTATGTGGATGACCTGTTGTTCTTTGTCACACAGCCTCATATATCTATACCCAACCTCAAAGAAATCTTCAAAACTTTTGGTTTCATATACAACTTGAAAATGAACCAATTCCAATTCGGAAGCTCTAAACCTTACCCTCCCTACTGATAAATTACGCCAGTTAAAAGGCAATTACAAATTTAAGTGGGAACAAAATACCCTCAAATACCTAGGTATTAAACTAACACCCAACATTGACTCTCTTTACTCAGCCAATTTTACTCCCTTGTTAGCCGCAATCACCAAAGATTTACAAAAATGGACCCCTAAACTGTTTTCATGGTTTGGAAGAGCCCCAATTTGAAAAATTACTATCCTCCCTACTCCCTTTTCTCCAAAATATTGAAGTTACAAAGAAAGTTCTTGTGGGCTGACAAAAGACCTAGGATTAACTTCCGTCTTATCACTTCTACCCAAAAATAAAGGGGGAATAGGTCTCCCAGACTTTGCCACCCACATTACCAGAATTATTGATTGGCACTGTCACAAACCAAGATAAAGACTGGGTCCGACTGGAACAGATGCCCAATAAACAACAACTACTATACTACCCGTGGTCCACCCACTCTAAATCTACTAAAAACATGGACCATCCCCTGGTTGCTACTACGTTAGGCATCTGGCATAAAATTGCCCCCTTATATAACTTAGCTTCAATCCCAGGTCCACTAACACTAATAGCCAATAACCCAGACTTTCTTCCAGGATTAAATCAGAGAACTCTCCCATCCCCAGACTGTAACTTAAAATTCTTAGCCACCCATTGGGGCTGATTTACCAAATGTTTGCGCCATGAGTATTGGCGCATCTGCGTGCGCAATGGCTGTTTTGGTATTTACAAAACATTAGCGCCGGTAGCGCAGCCCTATTTCCCATTTACTATAGTGTTCTCTGCACCCGGGAGGAGGCGCTCAGTGCGCCACTATGGACCTGGCGCACAGCATGTTAAAATATAAATATAAAGAAGCTGGAAGTGAGAAAATATTGGGGGTGATGTGGGGTGATGTGAGGAAGTGTAGGGACACCTGCCCAAATAACAAACATGGCCAAAATAGAGTGAGAAAGTAACTTTTTCAAAACCAGCCCGCTGCGCCGGCAAGTACGATTCGAGCTGCGGGAGGTTTTTTTGAGCTCAGCGCGGGAATTTCAATGGTTTAAATGCGCCGGGACACTGCGCCGGCAAAATCTTAGTAAATGTCAAGTCACGTAAACTAATTTGCATAAGTTGAACAGGCGCAGCTCTGAACTTGCCAGTGCGCCTGCAAAATGTCATTTCTAAAGGAAAAAAAAGCCATTTAAAAGCAGCCGCGGCTGTAATGAATTGTCGGCTCCCGGCAATATAGAGAAAAGTCTTTGAAAGTGTTTGCTAACAAAAAAAAAAAAGCGTGGGGGTTCCCCCAAATTCCATAACCAGGCCCTTCAGGTCTGGAATGGATATTAAGGGGAACCCCGCTGCAAATGTAAAAAAAAAATGGCGTGCGGGTTCCCCCCAAATATCCAAACCAGGCCCTTCAGATCTGGCATGGATTTTAAGGGGAACTCCACCCCAAATTTTATAAAAAAATGGCGTGGAGTTCCCCCAAAAATCCACACCAGACCCTTTATCCGAGCACATAACCTGGCCTGCCGCAGGGGAAGAGGGAGGGACGAGAGCGCCCCCCCCTCCCTCCTGAACTGTACCAGGCCACATGCCCTCAACATGGGGAGGATGTCCCCATGTTGATGGGGACAAGGGCCTCATCCCCACAACCCTTGCCCGGTGGTTGTGGGGGTCTGCGGGCGGGGGCTTATCGGAATCTGGAAGACCCCTTTAACAAAGGGGACCCCCAGATCCCGGCCCCCCCTGTGTGAAATGGTAATGGGGTACATTGTACCCCTACTATTTCACAAAGAAAGTGTCAAAAATTTTAAAAATGACAAGAGCCGGTTTTTGACAATTCCTTTATTAATGTCTTCTCTTTTCTTCCTTCTTCTTCTTCCATCTTCTTCTTTTCTCCATTCGGGTTTCTTCCTCTTCATCTTTATCTTCATCCTCATCTTTATCTTCATCTTCCTTCTTCTTTCGGTCTTCTCGTCCGCATCTTGCTCCGGCGTCTTCCCTTCTTCTTTCTTCTCCGGCCGCTCCGTTTGAATTGGAGGTTCCCGCTGTGCGACGCTTCAGTTCTCCACTTGGTCCGTTTACACCCGGTGGCTCCTCCCCCCTCTGTCACCACAGGGAAAGTCCCCGTGAAATCCATGTGCGTCAGAGGGGGGCGGGGTCACCGGGTGTAAGCGGACCCAGAGGCGAACTGAAGCGTCGCACAGCGGGAACCTCCAATTCAAACGGAGCGGCCGAAGAAGAAGGGAAGACGCCGGAGCAAGATGCAGACGAGAAGACCGAAGGAAGAAGGAAGATGAGGATGAAGATAAAGATGAAGAGGAAGATGGAGGAAGAAACCCGAATGGAGAAAAGAAGAAGATGGAAGAAGAAGAAGGAAGAAGATGGAAGAAAAGAGAAGACATTAATAAAGGAATTGTCAAAAACCGGCTCTTGTCATTTTTTACATTTTTGACACTTTCTTTGTGAAATGGTAGGGGTACATTTGTACCCCATTACCATTTTACACAGGGGGGGCCGGGATCTGGGGGTCCCCTTTGTTAGAGGGGTCTTCCAGATTCTGATAAGTCCCCCGCCCGCAGACCCCCACAACCATCGGGCAAGGGTTGTGGGGATGAGGCCCTTGTCCCCATCAACATGGGGACATTCTCCCCATGTTGAGGGCATGTGGCCTGGTATGGTTCAGGAGGGAGGGGGGGCGCTCTCTCGTCCCCCCCTTTTCCCCTGCGGCCGGCCAGGTTATGTGCTCGGATAAGGGTCTGGTGTGGATTTTTAGGGGGACTCCACGCCATTTTTTTTAAATTTGGGGTGGAGTTCCCCTTAAAATCCATGCCAGATCTGAAGGGCCTGGTTTGGATATTTGGGGGGAACCCGCACGCCATTTTTTTTTTACATTTGCAGCGGGGTTCCCCTTAATATCCATTCCAGACCTGAAGGGCCTGGTTATGGAATTTGGGGGGACCCCCACTCTTTTTTTTTTTGGTTAGCAAACACTTTCAATGACTTTTATCTGTATTGACAGGAACCAGCAATTCATTACAGCCGCAAGGACTTTTAAATGACTATTATTTTACTTTAGAAATGTCATTTTGCTCTCCAACTGTTATAAACATGGAAAACATGTGCTACTTTACAGGCATACTATAGACACCCCCCGGGGATGATATTTAGGGCCAGTTCACACCGGATGCAGTGCAGTGTGTTTTTTGATTCCTGAAAAACGCAAAGAAAGTTGATCACATTAATGCCAATGGCATAGTTCACACCACTGCAGTCCGTTCCAGTGCATTTCAGAAAGGAAAAAAATAATTGGTCATGCTGCATTTTTTAGGTACAAAACTGTACTGGACCCCAGTAAAACACATCAAAAACGCAACGGAACGTACCCAAAATGCACTGGAATGCACCGCAACACACCTAAATGCACCAAAGACGCACTGCAACACACTTGTCCTAAGTGAAAAGAGGGGGAAAAAAACACTGGACTGCATCAAAAACGCCTCAAAAATGCACTGGAATGTGTCAAAAACACGCATGCAGAAAAGCACCTGGAACGCACCCAGACTGCGTTTCTATAGTGTGAACTAGGGCCAGTTCACACCATAGAAACGCAATCCGGCTGCGTTCCAGGTGCTTTTCTGCATGCACGTTTTTCATGCGTTCCAGTGCATTTTTGGTAAGTTTTTGATGCAGTCCAGTGCTTTTTTTTCACCCCTCTTTTTTATTAACCATAGATAAGGACAAGTGTGTTCCTGTGCGTTTTTGGTGCATTTAGGTGTGTTCCTTTGCGTTCCTGTGCGTTTATGATGCGTTTTTATGCGTTCCAGTACAGTCCAGAGCAGGTAAAATCTAGCATGTTCTACTTTTTTGGTGGAACTGGAATGCACTGGAACAAACACTGCCATTTAGAACCATATAACCAACTTTCCATGCATTTTGGATGCATAAAAAACGCAATGCACTGCATGTGGTGTGAAATGGCCCTTAAGCAATTTGGCATATTTAAAGGCACTTCTCCTTGTTTTGTTTTTGGTGTTTTCCAAATTGGTGACATTGATATATGTCCCTCAGGCCCCTTTCACACTGGGGCGGTTTGCAGGCGCTATTTAGCTAAAAATAGCGCCTGCAAACCGAGCCTAAACAGCGGCTCCTTTCTCTCCAATGTGAAAGCCCTGAGGGCTTTCACACTGGAGCGGTGCGCTAGCAGGACGGTAAAAAAAGTCCTGCTAGCCGCATCTTTGGAGCGGTGAGAGGAGCGGTGTGTTTACCGCTCCTCCACCGCTCCTTCCCATTGAAATGCATGGGATACCGCGGTAATACCGCCCGCAAACCGCGGCTGTAGCCGCGGTTTGCGGGTGGTATTAACCATTTATTGGCCGCTAGCGGGGGTTAAAACCGCACCACTAGCGGCTGAATAGCTCAACAATCCCGACGTTATAGCGCCGCTAAAAATAGCGGCGCTATACCGCCACCGCCCCCACCGCCCCAGTGTGAAACCAGCCTTAGGGTGGGACCTGGGCCCCCATTTTAAGGCCAATAACTAGAAGATAAGCCAGCCAAGTGGGGACTAGAAAAATTAACAAGTCAGTTCCCATAGACTGCAATGGGATTTGTTGGTGGGGGGAGGGGTGATTGTCCCATCTCTAATTTTGTAGCATGCTGGATGATGTGCTTAATTTTGGACGGGGGGAGGAGGGGGTTATTTTTTGCTAGCTGCATTGGTGTTGTTCTGAACATGCCCAGCCAGTTATTATTTTTTTGCGTGCTTTTTGTGTGTGAACAGCACCTGGGTATTTCTGGGCATGCTCAGAGTGTTTTTATGGGTTAGTAATTGAAGGACATCCTTAACAGGTGTGCCCACTTTGAATTTCAGTCTCTACATTGAATGAACTTGCATTTTGGGTGTTTCATGGACTGTGCATGTGTTTTCAATTGCCTCATTAGCTCACAAACATATGTTATATAAAGCTCACAGAGCATTTGGTCGATTGCCTTAAGAAGAGGCAAGTGTGTGTGTGTGTGGGGCAAAAAATTACATATTGGTGTTCTTATCGAGTTTGTAACACATGTATTTTATTTGTTATGTTTTTGCAAAACAAGTGATTGGTTAACTTATGTGGATTGTATATTTTTGGTATGGGGGAGATATGTTCCCCTGAAATAATTCTGATGTTGTTAATGTGTGTTGTTTGTTCACTTTGATTTAATTGTCTGCTGCATGTTTTTGGCCAAAAATTGCTCAAGATGTTGAGTCTGTAACTGTTTCAAATTGACCATGTTTTTTATTTTGCCTTCCCTTTTGTTTTGTTGAGCAATAAAATTAGATGGAAAGTTTTGATGTTTGTTTTGTGTTTTCTTTGCAACACATGTGACAGCTGATTGGCATGTCAAAACAAAACTGGTGTGATTTGTCTACCCTGGTGCCTTCATGGTAGCATATGCATGGATTGTATTGTGTGCTGCCATGGAAAGTCACCAGGAAAGGAAAAATACAGAGCGGTAAGTATTCAATTTTCCCTTTTTACTGCAGTGGTTGTCAGCCTCAGTCCTCAAGTACCCCCAACAGGACATGTTTTGTGAATTTATCTTATCGAGAATTGCTGTCCAAAAATCAAAACCATTGACTGTGATTTAAAGCACATGTGCAAGATTAAGGAAAACCTGCAAACATAGAGCACTGCACTTAAAAATAGCTCAAGGCCATACAATTCTAATTGTGGGCATTTTGAGGGAAGCAAAGTAAGTGTTAGAACCCCTGCGTGTGTGTTTTTTTTTTTAGATATTTTTTTTTGTAGTTTGGCCTTTGTCTCCTTTTCTTAACATTGGCTTCACTTCCTGTCACACAGCTAAACAGGAAGTGAAGGTAAAACCCTACTAATGGCTTTTCTTGGGGACACACAGATCAATCTAACTAGTGTCCCCATTAAGCAAATTGCACTCTAGCACTTTGTTGTGTACACCCCAAATCATTGGGTAGTTTGGGGTTTAGTAAAGACAAACCCACTCTGCAGTAAAAGTGTAGCTGCTGAAAATCTGAGGGAAAGTACTGGTGATTGGATGTTACAATCATGTAAAAGCAAAGATGTTTTTTTTTTGGCTTGCATGTCCCCCTCAGATATACAGCAAGTGCACTTGTAGTGCAAAGTAGATTTGCCTTTAGTAAATAAACCCCAAAGTCCAAACTACCTAATAATAATTTGTGGTGTACCCCGCAATATGCTTGAGTGCAATGTGCATAATGGGGAAAGTATTTAGACTGACCTGTGTGTCCCCAAGTAAAGACATTGTTAGGGATTTTCCCTCACTTCCTGTGTGGCTATGTGACAGGAAGTGAATTATTTGGAAGGATAAAGTGGCCAAATTATTTAGTTTAACTTTTCAAAGACACATTCCTAAGTTGAATTGTGATGCATGTCAATGGCCCATTTTGACCCTCTTTAATCACTTGAGATCAGCGCTATAACTGATCGACGGCCACAGCATGGTCCTCAATTGCCGGGAGTCCGTCAATAAACGTCCTCCCCTTTGCGCGCGCTGTGGTCACAGAATCACTGAGACTCGGGTGATGACAGATCCGAGTAAGGGGCCAATCCCTGCCCTTTACCATGTGATCAGCTGAAAACAAAAGCTGGGTAATGGTTTTTGTTTTCTCCTTGTGCTGACAGCGTGAGCATAAAAAAAGGCAATCACCGGCTTATGTGCAAGGGACATGGGGCCCGAAGAGGAAGAGGCAATTCTGCATCATCTGTGACAATTAGTAGCCCCTGTCAGTGCCACCTATCAATGCCCACCACTGGTGCCAATCAGTGGCACCTAGCAGTGCTGCCAGTGCCTATCAGTGCCCATCACTGCCAACTATCATTGCCACCTAGCAGTGCCACTTCTCACTGCCCACCAGTGCCAAATAGCAATGCCACCTCTCAGTGCCCACCCTTGCCACCTTATCGGTGCCCATAAGTGCAGTCTCATCAGTGTACATCAATGAAGAAAAAAAATTACCTTTTTAAAAAATATTAACCAGTTTCCTACCGCCCACCGTCAAATGACATCCTTGGCTTTGTGTGGTGACATCTGAATGTTGGGTGCAGTTGCAGGCATCATTCAGATATCATTCTTTTCAGCCGGCGATTCTGTGCACAATAAAAACGATCATAGTGTCAGTTCCGCCGCTTGATCGTTCTTATAGGCGGGGGGAGGGGACTTCTTTAGCTCTTTAGCTAGCGGAGGCCCGGTCTTCTCTGTCGCCTTCTCCCCTCTTCTCCTCTCCAGTTCTTCCTTTCTTCTGCCGGGCCTCCGCTAGCAAAAGAGCTAAAAGAAGTTAGCGGAGGCCCGGCAGAAGAAAGGAAGAACCGGAGAGGAGAAGAGGGGAGAAGGCGACAGAGAAGACCGGGCCTCCGCTAGCAAAAGAGCTAAAGAAGTTAGCGGTAGGCTTGTGCAATTCGTTTCGTAACGAATTGAAATTCGTCCGAATTTAGCAACTTTCGGACATTCGGAAGCATTCGAATTTCCGAACAAAGCAATTACGAATAAGACCGAATCCGAAATAAATTATACCGCAAATAGCGAATGCCCGAATGTCTTCGGCATAATTCGTTATGAAAAAGTTACGAATGTACGAATCCATACGAAGCACAATAACACTCACTCTGCTCTGCTCTCTGCTTCTCCCACACCGTGCTGAACTCCCTCTCAAAATGGTGTACAGGGGCGGAGGTTATAGCTGCATGTAAAAAACGAAAGTAAAATACGAGATTTCGAATCCATTCGAAGCACAATAACACTCTGCTCTGCTCTCTGCTTCTCCCTCACCGTGCTGAACCCTCTCAAAATGGTGTACAGGGGCGGAGCCTATAGCCGCATGTTAAAAACGAAAGTAAAATACGAGATTTCGAATCGTTACAAATAACCGCAATGTATTTAGAAAAGTACAAATCCATTCGAAGCACATTAGGCATAATAGGCAGCGTCGTTGTGAGAGAGACACGGAAAATTACGAATCAACGAACCCAAAAAAAGTTACGAAAGTAGGAGTTGTGTCCAGAATCAACGAAAAACAACGTACTCTACCGAAAGTACGAACCCAAAAAAAGTTACGAAAGTAGGAGTTGTGTCCAGAATCAACGAAAAACAACGTACTCTACCGAAAGTACGAATTATAAAGCAACAAAAAATTCAACGAAAAATGTCGCTTGCAAAAATACGAATGAGTCCGAACACGAAAAATCCCGTCTAGCAAAATTACGAATGATTACGAATCAACAGGATCGGAAAGAAACGAACCGAAACGGAACGAATTTTTCCGTTGTGCACAAGTCTAGTTAGCGGTGGCCTGGCAGAAGAAAACCGGAGAGCGCGGCGAAGACACCGGAGACCCCCGAAGTCAGAAGAAGACCCCCGGAGCTGTGCAATAAAATACTTTAAAAAGCTGTGTGGTTTTTTTATTGCAATTTTTTTCCACCAGGTGAATGGGTAGGGGTACGATGTACCCCATACTCATTCACATAGGGTGGGGGTCGGCATCTGGGGGCCCCCTTTTTAAAGGGGGCGCCCTGATTCTGAAAAGCCCCCCGCCCGCATACCCCGACAACCAACGGCCAGGGTTGTCGGGAAGAGGCCCTTGTCCCCATCAACATGGGGGCAGGGTGCTTTGGGGTGGGGGGGCCGCAGCACCCAATGGGAAAAGGCATGTATCCTGGTAGGGATGAGTTTCGAGTTTGAGTCAAACCCATGTTCGACTCGAGCATCGGCTGTTTGATCGTTCGGCGAATTTCGAACATTATGGGCCGTTCACGCCAAATTTCGAGTCGCGTATCACAGCTCAAAATTCACTGCGGCATCGCAGTGCATTGCTGGCTGATGATTGGCCAAGCATGCACTATGATCCGCATGCTTTGGCCAATCAAAGCGCGCAAAAAACGGAGAGCCATAATTGGCCAAAGCCAGGGTGGCTTTGGCCAATTATGTCTCAGGGGGTTTAGTACACGCCCCACACTATATAAGGCCGCCTCCGTGGTGGCCTTGTGTACTGTGTTGTGACGGTTAAAGACAGACAGAGAGAGAGAGACAGTGTCATTTATTTTGAGTTAGATAGAGCAGGCAGGCGAGTCAGTTAGCTGCAGTTACAGTGTGTAGAGGATATATATGCATCCCAGGTGTTGTATACATATTTATACACTGTATTTAGTTTAGCTAGAACCATTCCTGTTATTCTATTAATAATATACTGACAGGCAGGCAGGTGATTGTGCTAGCTACAGTATTTTCACTTAGTGTACTGTGTCCTTTGCACAGTGTGCACCTAAAACTTACCTGAATACAATTGCTGGTGTTCTGATACAAATACAGGCAGGGAGCTGCAGTATTTTGTTTTAGTGTCCTTTGCACAGTGTGCACCTAAAGCTTATCTGAATACAATTGCTGGTGTTCTCATACAAATACAGGCAGTGAGGCAGGGACCTCCAGTATTTTGTTTTAGTGTCCTTTGCACAGTGTGCACCTAAAGCTTATCTGAATACAATTGCTGGTGTTCTCATACAAATACAGGCAGTGAGGCAAGGACCTCCATCATTTTGTTTTAGTGTCCTTTGCACAGTGTGCACCTAAAACTTACCTGAAAACAATTGCTGGTGTTCTCATACAAATACAGGCAGTGACCTCCAGTATTTTGTTTTAGTGTCCTTTGCACAGTGTGCACCTAAAGCTTATCTGAATACAATTGCTGGTGTTCTCATACAAATACAGGCAGTTAGGCAGGGACCTCCAGTATTTTGTTTTAGTGTCCTTTGCACAGTGTGCACCGAAAGCTTACCTGAATACAATTGCTGGTGTTCTCATACAAATACAGGCAGGGACCTCCAGTATTTTGTTTTAGTGTCCTTTGCACAGTGTGCACCTAAAGCTTATCTGAAAACAAATACAAATACCCAAAGGGGCTGGTAATGGGCTGGGGGTTGTACCCATTCCATTTTTCTCTATGATTTTCATCCGTATTGGCCGGACCAGACATTACATTAAAGCAGCAAGCAGTTTTAAATGACTTTTTTTCCTTTAGAAATGTCATTTTGTGCAGGGACAGTTCTAAACACGGGAAACACATGCCACTACACCGGCATACTATAGACACCCCCAGGTATGATATTTAAAGGAATATTTCACTTTTTTCTCACTTTAATCATCATTAAAATCACTGCTCCCGAAAAAACGGCTGTTTTTAAAACTTTTTTTGCATTGATACATGTCCCCTGGGGCAGGACCCGGGTCCCCAAACCCTTTTTAGGACAATAACTTACATATTAGTGTAGCGGCCTCACCCCTTCTCTTTTGTCTAGGGGTATCTCATACGACAGAGTGAGATGCGCTACGGCCCATGTCCTCCCCATAGCTGTGGGTGAGGTGAAGGCCAGTACCAGATATCTTTCTCGGGCCTGTGTCTTTTAGTCAAGGATCAAGTTCTGCCGTGCCAACACTTCCCTTTGCTCCCATTAACCAGAGTTCCACACACCGATCACAGTCCAACTCTTGTTTTATTTCATAACTCACAATAAACAGTGCTTCAGTAGCCAACTAGGTGAGACCCAATAACAGTTTGATACGGTGGGATAAGCAGGTCGAGGCACTATCCTGATTGTCAGCTAAACCACTGTGATTTCACCAGCGGTTACTATAGCCTTGGCTAGAGAGAACTTAGAACTTGAGAGTCTCTACCAGCGACTCAAGAGAACGTAGATAGGAGTACCTTCACTGCGTTGTGGCCCCTGTCAGGGGAAGATGTCCCTCCAAGGGAGTTACCAGAGGCCCATCTGTCACTGGGTTGATGCTGCTCCAGACTCTCTGAATGGGTAACCTCCCTCAGCCTCCTCGCCTCAGACATGGGCCCCATCCACTTCAGGGACCCTCGGACTTCTCCACCCTCGCGGGACTCAGTCGAAGTCACTGAGCCCCAGGCCTCCTGGTTTAGTACCTCACCCCAGGCTGAAGGTGCCTGGGATGGACTCCAACTCCATTCCGGTCAGGCCTAGGGCACCTGAGCCGGAACTCAGAACCGCCCGCACCCAGGCCTAAGGTGCCTGAGCGCGTGATGAAGAAACTCCAAAAGAGCAAGACCTCGTGACAAGGGCGTCTCCCCCTTTTATCCCATCCATTGACGACACGGCAGGTTCCCCGCCCTCGCCGTACCATCTCCGAGAAGGGACAAAAAGGACAGCACTAATGGCAGTAAATCTACCTTGAGCCTGCGGGCACCCCGCCACCCACAGGCCAAGGAGACTATTACACTGCCCAATCCTCCACGAATACAAATGGTCCAATTACTCCCATAATTTACACACCTGGATCATACTACCACCCAGGTGTACCCCACCTAAATTTAGAGACCCCGCTACATTAGCCTTGATCATTAGCACTTTTGATTTCAAACGTTCGAGTCCCATTGTATTTAATAGGGTTCTAAAGTTTGCGCGAACTTTCGGTCCATTCGCAGGTTCTGGTGCGAACCGAACCGGGGGGTGTTCGGCTCATCCCTATATCCTGGCACATAAATGTTCATTGAGCACGAAATATCAAGAAATCTCTTATAAAATACTCACACAGTGGTATATAACTCTGCAAAAAGCTAAAAGATGGTTTCACACATCGTCAGACTCCTGGCGGCATTGTGGTAAAGAGACAGGCTCATTTATACACATCTGGTGGAACTGTCCCCAAATCCTTGACTACTGGAAAGCAATTTCAAAATGGATTCAACACATTACTGAAACTAGGATTAATTTGACGCTGCTGCCTTTCTGATTCATATTAATTCCTTTACTTTAAGCAAATACAAGAAATCCCTTACTAGACATCTCCTAACTGCAGCAAAAACTCTCATACCATTATATTGGAAGTCCACTCACACCCCGTCAGTCAAGGATTCGTTGGACAGAGTTAAATATACATGCAAAATGGAAGAAATTCTAGCAATGAAAAAAGAAAACAGTGCTGCTTTTATCAAAATCTGGCAACCTTGGCTATTATTCACCTTTACGATTGAATATCATACACTAACTACCTAATTGAAACGGATATTACTACTCCTGTATTTTAGTAAACTTTAAGAACAAGAATTTAAACTTGACCTAGATCTTATGTATGGAATATGTAAATTTCTCTCTTCACCTATGTAGCACACAAATCCCTTTTCTCCTGCTTACCTCCACTTGCAGAGTGGGGCACACCATGCCACATGCCCAGTATTCTCTGTCTTGTAGAGGGTGAGCAGTGTTAATAGTTTTTGGGTCCTGCAGCGAGTTACCTCTTTCCATTGGTTCTCGTCTCTCTCTTAAGAAGGCCATTGTCCAAACAGTATTAAACCCAATAAAAGAGTTTATTTTGCTTGCTCACAACTTGACAGGAAAGATTGGCGATAGAGAGAGTTGAACAGGGAAGCAGGTTCAGGCACGCGGCACTTAATAACCCTCGTCGCCACTCAAGCCTGAGTGGGCCCTGCTCACCTGGATAGTCCCCTCTCACGGTCCTAGCAGCCGGTGTGGAGCAACATTTACTTTTAAGTTTTTTCCTAAGGATACGATCAGGACGTTAGCCTCTAAGTCCCGAACTTCCCAGCACTTGTAACACTTAAGACCTTAGGTGCCAATGGGGCACATTACAAGGCTTTTGGCAGATAATGGAATCCTTCCCTCTGTCATGTAACCAGGCCTCTCCCGAGACAGCGACTTCCTTCACCGATCTCCGGATAGGTCCTCCCCTGGTTTCCTCTCCTTCAGAGCGGGTCACCCTCCCACAGGTACCCTGGGATTCCACTGTTTGGCGTAGGCCTCAGCTAAAGGTGCTGGACCTACCTGGAATGATGCAGCCTCGGGCTAAAAGTGCCTGGGACTGAACACACACACGCACCCCTGGCCTGGAGGGTCAAAGTGCGTGAAATTCTCCCCGAATAATGGCGTCTGCCCCTTATGTACCCTCTCCCAGCATGCACATCGGGTAGACCACGCCCACTGCATGGCTGCCGAGAGAGGACACCCAATAGTGCCGTGATGCCACCTGTGGTTCGACCCGAGACCTGGGCGACAGCGCCACCTATAGGTCACAGGGAACTGTACTGCCAGGTAACATCACAACAGAGCAGAGGCCTATTGAAAGAATTTCAACAGCCTGAGCCTAACTATTTGCTCAGGTCAACCCCTAAATTTAGGCATAGCGACCCCAGTTTTGGGGGTCCACTACACCTATAATTTATATTTTATGGTTTAACTCATTTTACTTTTGGTATAAAAAGTATTATTATTTAATACTTCTTTGTAACCCTTAATCTATCCCTCTCCCCTCTCAATGTTTCATTTTCCCTCCCCCCTTTTCCTTAACCCCCCAAATCCTTTTTCATTAATTAATTGTCTTTTCTATATGTCTACTTTTTTCTATCTAAATATATACACTGTATACTATTAACGTTAACATGTGCTTTATCATATTGTCTATCGACTTTATTTTTCATGTTCGTATCCATAAATGTACTTTGTCATTTGTATGCCACATTTTCCTTAATAAAAATGTCTTGATTGTTAAAAAAAAAAGTGCACTGTCACCGTATAAATGACACTGGCAGGGAAGGCACTAGGGGCGATCAAAGGGTTAAGTGTTCTCCTAGGGAGTGCTTGCTAACTGTGGGGGGAATGCTGACACTGGATGATAACAGAGTTCCTTGTTTCTGCTTAGCAGAAACACAAAATCTCCATTTTCCTCTCTGGCAAAATGGTGATCTGCCTTGTTTACTGCCATTCTGCCTCTCCTCGGAATGACGTACAGGTACGAGGATTTGCACTAAAGAGCCGCCCTGCCACAGTATATGGACGTGGGCAGTCCTTAAGTGGTTAACCATTTTGAGTTTTGTTGATCAGGGTGGACGTTATATGAGGTCCTCCCAAATTGTACCATGTGCGCAGCTGCGGGGCCGTGCTGCATCACGATCTGTCCACAGCTGTGTACACAGCCGATGACTGATCAGTGTACTAGCCCGCCGCTGGTACCATGTGATCACCGTGACCAATCACAGCAGATCACATGACAATTGTAAACAAGGGATGGCTTCCTTTTATGCCATCCTTTGTATACAGTTGTGTTGCTAGCTGTGATTGTTCACAGCGATCACATGGTACAGACAGGGCCAATCACAGCCCATCTGTATCATGTGATTAGCCGTGGCCAATCACAGCTAATCACAACAAAACACACTAAATGAATCAGTATTATTCAGGAATAATGGTTGCTTATACCAGTGAAATTCACTGGTATAAACAATCATAATGTGTAAAAAAAATAAAAATCATATCACTTCCACAAAGTAGTACAGTGGCAATTATAACAACTCTGTATTTCTCTGGTCACAGTATGTAAAAAAAAAAATCATTAAAAAATGTTTTACATACTGTCACCACCAAACCCATTATATGATAACGCTGTACTGCACTGGTGACAATTTGTAAAAAAAAATAAAATAATTTATTATTAATTTTCCAAAACATTGTGACAAAAAATTAAAACTTCAAAAAACTCATAATGCCTCTTATCAAAAACACTGGACTGTTTAATTTCCAAAAAGGGGTAATTTAGGGGATATTTGTACTGTCCTGGCATTTTTAGGCCTCAAGAATTAATGATAAAATACATCAGGATTGATTTATACCATAGTTTGTTGACTCTATAACTTTCCTACAGACTAAATAATATACACCAATTTGGGTTATATTCACCAAAAAAATGTAGCAGAATAAATTTTTACCTAAATTTACAAAGAAA
Source organism: Rana muscosa (assembly GCA_029206835.1). NCBI lineage: Eukaryota > Metazoa > Chordata > Amphibia > Anura > Ranidae > Rana > Rana muscosa. Next base: position 357,434,152 of record CM055118.1, on the reverse strand, counting down.
GATTATTTATTTGCAACATTTTATAACAGAAAAAAAGAATTTAATTTGGGTACAACGTTCATTGCATGACCGCGCAATTGTCATTCAAAGTGTGACAGCGCTAAAAGCTGAACATTTGCCTGGGCAGGAAGGGGGTAAAAGTGCCCGTTAATGAAGTGATTAAAGCTGTTAGCCAAAGGGTGGAGAAAGTCTGTTAGTATGGAATAAAGCTAAGAGATTAAGTGAGTGCGAGGGCCTTTTTTTGAACAGATTTTTTTAAACAGAGTTAAAAAACAGCTATAATTATGTTTAAAGCGAGAATTAGTCAGGAAGTGGCGAGTTGGGAGGTAAATCTACCAATAAATTTTGTGTGTCTATCTGAGTCTGTATTTTTGTTTTAGAATAAACCCTGGTTGGAAAATTTCCAGCAAATGGAGGGGTCTTATTATTTCAAAATTGAGTGAATTCAGGGGGTAAGATCAGGTGGGAAATCTATGTTCCCTATCAAATATGTCAGGGGACTCCTATTAGTTGAAAAGGTAGGCAATTAACAGCACATATGAAAAATACACATGGTCACTCATATTTGTGGATATTCTTTTAGAGTGGGGATGGGCTGAAAGACCCCCTGTTCGGTTTGCACCAGAACGTTTGAAAATAGCAATATATACAGTGTTAAATTTGCAGTAATGCACTGAAATATACTGCAATAAAAATGCACTAACGCACTGAAATATACTGTGTTAAATGGCATGCAGCGCACTGAAATATATGGCGTTAAACTTGCAGTAACACACTGAAATATAGTGCTTTAAACATACACTAACAGACATAAATATACTGTGTTAAATGGCACGTAAAGCACTGAAATATACAGCGTTAAACTTGCAGTAACGCACTGAAATCTATTGTGTTAAATGGCATGTAGCACACAGAAATATACTGCGTTAAATGTGCAATAACGCACTGAACTTTACTACAGTAAACCTGCCCTGACAAAATAAATTTACACTAATGTAAAAATTAATGTTCACTACACTCACACTGACTGAACTATCACTAGATTCACACTAAAGTGACACTAAAGTAAATATGAATGGTCACTCACTACACTCACACTGACTGAACTATCCCTATATTCACACAAAACTGATATTTAACACTGACAATAGAATCAGAATAACACACTATAACACACCAGCTCTCTAGTAGCACTAAACAGAGCCCTGTTCTATCTCTCTCCACATCGATATCACACTACAAACGGCCGCTATTGAAAATAAACTTTTATAGTGTGCGGCGAGACTAAGAGCAATGACCATGATTGGATAGAGTCATCATTTCAGCGTCTAATCATGGATCTGACAGTGTTCTGTGCCCTGATTGGGCAAAGCTTTCACTCCTTCAGCCACTCAGGGATTCCAGTGCACTTTGCGGCGACTCAGTGCATTGTGGTCATTAGGCGAGCCGAACAAAGGCAGAGGCATAACTAGAACCTTCAGGGCCCCGGTGAAAGAAACCTGACCCCCAGCTGGGGGCCCCTATGGTGGCAGAACACCAGGGCCCAGTCGCTTCGCACAGAGTGCAGAGTTCAGGGCTACACTACGTACAGAGTGCATAGTTCAGGGTTACACTACGTACAGAGTGCAGAGTTCAGTGGTACACTAGGTACAGAGTGCAGAGTTCAGGGCTACACTACGTACAGAGTGCAGAGTTCAGGGTTACACTATTTACAGAGTGCAGAGTTCAAGGGTACACTATGTACAGTGTGCAGAGTTCAGGGCTACACTACGTACAGAGTGCAGAGTTCAGGGTTACACTACAGACAGAGTGCAGAGTTCAGGGGTATACTACGTATAGCATGCAGAGTTCAGGGGTACACTACGTACAGAGTGCAGAGTTCACGGGTACACTATGTACAGAGTGCAGAGTTCAGAAGTGTGTTACGTACAGAAAAAAGAATTCAGGAGTGTGTCATGTACAGACTACAGAATTCAGGAGTGTGTTATGTATAGAGCGCAGTTTCAGGGAAGCCCTATGTACAGAGTGCAGATTTCAGGGGTGTGGTATGAACAGAGTGCAGTTCCAGGGGTGCCCTTTGTACAGAGTGCAGAGTCCAGGGGTGCACTACAGACAGAGAAAAAGGTTTAGGGGTACGTTGTGTACAGAGTGCAGAGTTCAGGACTGCGCTGTATACAGAATGCAGGGTTTAGTGTTGCTCTTTGCACAGTGTGCAACACCCACTCCCCAACATGCCTGGCTCTAATAACTCCCAATGTAGGCAGCCCCAGCCCCCTACAGTGACAGTGGGGAGCAGGAGTGGAGGGTGAGAGCCGGAGGTGGCGGAATGGAGTTCTGACACATTCTGGCTGAAAAACTGGGTAAGAGGGCCTCATGACGGGGCCTGGTGGGCTGGATTTGGCCTTGTTTTTGACATATATAATGTAGAGGGGTGTTTCTCAACTCCAGTCCTAAAGGTGCCCCAACAGGTCATGTTTTCAGGATTTACCTCAAATCACCTGTGCAACATAATTTAAAGCCTGAAAACATGACCTGTTGAGGCTTGATGAGGATTGGAGCTGAGAAACACTGATGTAGAGCATGCTTCAAGCAGATGTGCAAGGTACAGACTATCTTGTGTCTACAGGTACAGCCATAACAGGGTTATGCCATGCTTACACAATAGATTACACATTGCAGGTGTGACTATACTGAACACAACTATGCAGACTTTACTATGCTCACCATGCACATCCTATATGGTCTTTACACTGTGCTCACATGATATGCAGACTGCATACAGTACATATTACACACAATCTTGTGCCCACATCTCCCCATATACAGACATGTCAGCCCAGGAGGGAAGGTGCCAGGCATAGATCCCATCTGGCTGTGCCCACACTTAGCAGATGTCTCTGTCTAATTGGCTCTTTAGCTCACACTGCATACTAATTGCATGGAGAACGGCCCAGCGACAGGTCTCCCACCACCACCTTCCCCCCCCCGGTTCTCACATAGAGGGTGAAAAACACAAAGTTGCATACCTCCATCCAGAGTGATGCAGCCCTGTATAGTGACAGCAGCCATGTCAAGAACTCCCAGAGGGGCCCTGTGTGCCCGGCAGGTCTCTGCACCACTGTGTGCAGGGCTCCTACAGTAATGAGGATCACACTCTGGAAGCTTCCCCCTTCCCCGCACATGGTATATTCAGAGATAGGAGCAAGATTGCTCTAGGGGAATCGGAGCCGCACCGGGAACAAGGATTATGATATGCTAGGGAGTACTGACAAGGGCCCCCTGGAGCACAGGGCCGGGTCGCCATAACGACCCTTGCACTAACTGTACTTACGCCCCTGAGCTCTTCCTAGAGGATGACAACCTCTGTACAACATTCAGAGAAATGCCAAAATACCAAGCATTGAAGTAGGCACAGGAGAGACACAGAGGGGATAAGCTAATATCACTGTTGCAAATTGTCTCCAGGATGTGAGGCCACTAGCTAAAAAGTGGCAGAATTAACAGGTGAAATTCTCATAATTTACTTTTTTTTATTGAATTTTCTGTGCAAATAAGATTTAATGGTTCATTTTAGATCAAATAATCAATGTTTGTTTTTGTTTTTCTCCCTGGAATATAACTCCACTACATTGAACAATTACAGGACTCATGGTCCTCATAAGAGTCTCTGTTTACCATTATGATGACCTGTGCTGGATTGTGCAAGGGGTGGGTTCATGGGGGTATGGGAAAAGATGTTGAGGTGAAGACCATAGGTTACCTCTGCTAACCTTAATCCTCAATTTATGCACATTGAAGGTATGCTACTGACCCTAGCTGTGTGCCAGAAAAAAATCTTGTAGCGGACCAGATGTGGCCCATGAGCCATACTTTGGAGTCTCTTTTTTTAGAGTGTAATTATTTTATGGTTTATTTTTGGAGGGGAATTTTAATTTTGTGTTGCTAGTTTCTTTGTTTGGGGTGGAATAATGCACACTTATTGCTGGCACAGTTCTTGGAGGAGCCCTTTGTCCACAGCTACTGGAGCTTACTTACTGCTAGGCATCTCCACCATTCACAGAATGCCTTTTAAATATTTTCTTCAATGACCTCTTTGGACAAGACAGAGATCATGACATCATCTTCCTCTCCTTTCTGTAGTTACAGACCAGTGAATGTTCTGCATAGACAAGTGCACTTCCGAAAAATGTGTTTGCTTTCATTTTCCTTTCATTGTTTTTTTTTTTTTTTCTTTGTTTTTTGGGTCATTCGTTATGATTGCAATTTCGTAAATTCTTAAATCCGTAAATTCGTAAATGTGAAAATCCGAAAATAAGAAAGAAGATTGGAAAATTTTAAAGAACAACTAACTAACTTATAATAACTTACTATTAAATTATATTTATTGGAATTTCCTTTCGAATTTGGCTGAACGTAACGAATACAAATTTGTTCAAAGTTACAAATTATCCGAAATAACAAATGCCGCATCTAAACAAATGGAAAGGAACAAATTAATAATATATAATAAAAATAATAAAAAGTTTTCATTATTATTATTGTTATTTATTATTCATTTGTTCCGTTCCGTTTGTTTAGATATGGAATTCGTTATTTCGGATAATTCATATTTGTTACGTTCACTAACAGCAAAATTTGAAACCAAATTCCAATACCTATAATTTAATAGATAGTAATAGTTAAGTTATTATTAGTTAGTTATTATTTCAGATTTTCAAATTTGCTAATTTTTACATTTACGAACTTACGAATTTTCGAATTTTCGAATTCTCACGTTTTCGAATATTCTAATTTACGTATATTCATAAAAATGTGTTAAATGGGTTTTTATTCAATCGGATATTTCCGAATTAACACATTGTTTTTAATTAGTTAAAAAACATATTCAGACCTAAATGAATTGCACATGTCTAGTTCTGCTTTTTAGTCTTCTGGATGTGAAATGTTAATGATTAGATGTAAGGTGCAACAATGTGAATTGATCAAGAACTATAGTTTAGTAAGCCTGTAGAAAATATATAAATATTTCTTAGACAAACCTAAGACAAACCCAGAGTTTCACCACTATGCACCCCTTCTGTTCTTAAAATTAACATTAAGTAAGTTTGATTACTTTGATTCACTTTGAATCCTCATATGAATGTCATCTTCATTGATTATTAGATCATACATTTTCACATAAACAACCAAAAATTTTGCAAGAACAACTACAAAAAAAAAGGTTTCCAACATTTCATATTATGATTTTTCTTTTTTTTTTACGTTTTTCATAGAGTGGAGAAGAGCTTGTGCTCCGGTCAGGCTTTTATTGCTCCCAGGGCTCTGGTTAGAAGATTATCCCCCCCCCCATTTGTATCCAAATGAAAACTCTTTTCTAGACAGAATACAAGTGGAAAACTCCAATGGCAACACAATTTTTTTTTAAGTTATTAAATGGAGAATATCACCGCACTAATAATTGTGGAAAAGCTGCTAGCATCACAATTGACAATAATTGCATAAAATAAAAGGATCATAAAAGTGCTGTGCTACATGGACATTAATATACGTGATCATACATATATTCATACTGTAGGTCATGGTCAAAATAGAACAAACTGAAAATGAAAACAAAAGTGAATATCCCAAAAATCTAATGTGAAAAAAGTTCATAAACATAAAAGTTTGCAGCGGGCCACCAATGATGTACCCATATAGATTCAAAGTTCACAGGTTGTTTAACTACTTGCCTTTCAGGACAATTCTGACACTTCTCTTCTACATGAAAATCATAATTTTCTTGCTAGAAAATTACTCAGAACCCCCAAACATTATATATGAGACCCTAGGGAATAAAATGATGGTCAAAGTTTTTATCTCGCACAGTATTTGTGCAGCAATTTTTCAAATGCATTTAATACAGTTTCATACATTAAAAAAAAAAGTTACTGGTTACCTGTTTAGAGTTACAGAAGAGGTAGTGTGCTAGAATTATTGCTCTCGCTCTAACATTTTCGGCGATACCTAACATGTGTGGTTTGAACACGGTTTACACATGAGGGCGCAACCTACCTTTGCGTTTGCTTCTGCGAGCAAGCACGCGGGGACAGTGGCACTTACATTTTTTTGTTGTTGTTTATTTTACATTTATTTTTATATTTTGATGCTTTCTTTTTACATTTTTTTGATCACTTTCATTCCTATTACAAGGAGTGTAAACATCCCTTGTAATAGTCTGCCTGGAGTTTGCATATTCTCCCTGTGCCTGTGTGGGTTTCCTCCGGGTACTCTGGTTTCCTCCTACACTCTAAAGACATGCTGGTTGGTTAATCAGATCCTGTATAAATTGGCCCTAGTATATGTATTAATGTGAGTTAGGGACTTTAGGTTGTAAGCTCCTTGAGGGTAGGGACTGATGTGAATGTACAATGTATATGTAAAGCGATGTGTAAATTGATGGCGCTATATAAGTACCTGATAATAATAATAATAGGAATAGGGCATAACAGGTCCTCTTTAAAGAAATAAAAAAAGAAACAAAAGAACGATCTTGGCTTCCCAGCCGAGGTGGTGGCATTTTTTCAAATGCAGAGGCAGGGCGTGTCGTCATAACATCGCTATGATTAAGCACTGTTTGATAGTGTGAAACGCGTCAGCTCTTCTGTCCTGTGTTCTGCTGTGGCATACTTTTTTGATACTATTTTTTACGAATAAAGGCAAATTTTTGGAGTGCGACTGTCCAGAATCTTCTCTCATCCTAATTGCTATATGCATTGCCAGAACCTGTTGCTTCAACTCTGAGAGGTTTATTTCCACTGATCTACTTGGAGCGATGATCCCCCTTCCTCGTCATAACATTGCGCCGGGCCTCCAAACGATAATAGAGACTTTGAGGACCATCTGGCCTGCCGGAAATCTCTATGGTCAACCCTCTGCGCCGTTCGATTCCTTCTCCGGCTTCCTTCTTCGTCAATCGCGAGCCGGTAGAAGCACCGGTGGGCGGCGGGAGGGGGGTGTCCTCTCCCACTGGTCATAAGAACAATCAAGCGGCTGAACAGCCAATATGACTGTTCTTATGGTCAAGGGAATCACCGGCTGTAAAAGAAGATATCTGAATGATGCCTGTAACTGCACCCATCATTCAAATATCCCAACTCAAAGTCTGCAACGTTATATGACGTTGGGCGGGCGGGAAGTGGTTAACTGAAAGCATCTGTGGATCAAAGTGCATCCCTTTGATCTGCAGATTAATCAAAGAAAGTTGACACAAAAGTAGCGAAGTTACTTTGTATTTTTCTATTTTGTGTGTAGCGCCCCCCCCCCAATATTTGGGGGCGCTATGTTGAAATTTAGGGGCAGTCTGAGCCAGTAATTGGGCTCAGACCGATCATTCAGATATCCCAACTCAAAGTCTGCAACGTTATATGACGTTGGGCGGGCAGAAAGTGGTTAACTGACAGCATCTGTGGATCAAAGTGCATCCCTTTGATCTGCAGATTAATCAAAGAAAGTTGACACAAAAGTAGCGATGTTACTTTGTATTTTTCTATTTTGTGTGTAGTGCCCTTCCCCCAATATTTGGGGGCGCTAAGTTGATATTTAGGGGCAGTCTGAGCCAGTAATTGGGCTCAGACCGATTATATTTCAATTGTTTGTTCTGCTCTGGGTGTGATACTGCGGCAGTGTTATTCTCCTTTGCCTGCAGGTGGCACTGTCACCGCCGGCACAGGCTGGATCACGGGGGTATCACAGCACCTTAGGTGTCCTCTCTCGGCAGCCATGCAGTGGGCGTGGTCTACCCAATGTGCATGCTGGGAGAGGGTACAAAATGGGCAGACACCTTTTGGCGTGAGTCGATTCCAGGGGGACCCCAAGGCATTCAGGGGGACCTCTGGTCCAGTGAGTGTGCCTCGTGGCCCGCATGGCACGAGGTGCGCTGGTGTGTTTAGGTCTCGGGCACCTTCAGCTCGAGGCTCTGCTGCTGCATTGTAGGCCCAGCTCCGCTGAGAAGGGCCTACACTTCAGAGTGAAAGAGAAAAAGATCACCGCTCTAGGTGAGTGCAGGTGAGCAAAACAGTGTCCTCCCAGGAACCACGGGTGCTGGCAATGCTGTAGACACGAAAAGGAAGGCAGGATATATGGACAGCCGCACACCAAAAACCATAAAGGTTGCCTTTAATAGGTAAAATACATGAAGCACTGCAAGTCACAGCAAAAACAAGGGGGTACAGCCGACGCGTTTCACACTAGGGTCTAGTGCTTAGTCATGGCCATGACTAAGCACTAGACCCTAGTGTGAAACGCATCGGCTGTACCCCCTTGTTTTTGCTGTGACTTGCAGTGCTTCATGTATTTTACCTATTAAAGGCAACCTTTATGTTTTTTGGTGTGCGGCTGTCCATATATCCTGCCTTCCTTTTCGGGCCTACACTTCAGAGAAGGATCCCAGGCTGCCCCTTTGTAGGGAGCCCATCTTTAGGAAAGGAGTTCCAGGGGAAGATCAGTCCCGGCAGAGATAGCGACGGTACTGCTGTCTCGGGGTGAGGCTTGGAGGGCTACCTAAAGGGGGATTCATCATCTCTGACATCCGTGCTCCATCCCGGCTGCTAGGACTGCTCTCATAGGGACTATCCGGGTCAGGCTTGAGTGGCGACGAGTGTAGATATTGGACTTAAGTGTTGCGTGCCTGAACATTCCCATACATCTTTCAACCTTTTCTGCTCTTGCTTTCTTCAAGTTAACTCAAAGCAAAAAAAAAGAATAAAGCCTTACTGATTAGGTTTTACTCATGTGTGGACATTGGCATTATTCCTGGAAGACATTGGTGTACCTAGACAATGCAGCTGGAGGATCCACTCGTGGGAGGTATTTTGCTGCAGACCCAGAAGTAATTAAAACAGTAGATTCTCATTAATAACCAAATGTGAATCCTGTGTTGTAGCAGGACCGAGGGGAGAGTGCTCCATGTGTCTGAACTGTGTCAGATGGATGGTTCTATTTTTTTACAGCTGTCTGTACTCAGAAACTTGTGGCTTCATTTTCGGAACTAAGAATTGCCTTTAATTAGGAGTGGGGTGCGTGGCAGAGGGCATTAATAACTGAACATGCTGCATGTACCCTGTATACTTTTTTGGGTGTGTGTAGCATGCCCAATGTTCTCAACTGGTTAAATGATGGTTAATAATTTTTCTTACAACTTGTTTCAGTTCTTTATTCCTCAGGCTGTATATAATTGGATTCATCAGTGGGGTGACCACAGTGTACAGTAATGGCAAGAATTTTGTGATATCCCATGAATGTCCTCTACTAGGTATCAAATACACACAAACTATGGTACCATAAACAATGGAGACAACAGTCAGATGGGAACTGCATGTTGAGAAAACTTTCTGCCTCCCAGTAATAGATGGGATTTCCAAAATAGTGATTATAATATAAACATACGATACAATTATGATAAAAAATGGGATTACAGCAAACACTACACTCAGTGACGTTGCTTCTAGTTGAACGATGGTGGTGTCAGAGCAGGAGAGTTGTAGGATCGGGTCAAGATCACAGAAAAAGTGATTAATAATATTGGGACCGCAAAACTGTAATGTGGATATGGTCAAAGTAGAAACCAATGCCGCTAAGAAACCTAAACACCAACTCGTGATAACTGTTATCCAACAAAATTGGTGACTCATTATCAAAGTATAATGTAATGGTTTACAGATGGCCACATATCTGTCATAAGACATCACTGTCAGAAGAAGACACTCCAGTGTTTCTGTGGTTGCAAAGAAATAAAACTGGGTGATACAATGAGAAACTGATACAGTAGTGGTATTTTCTAATACAGCACGGAACATGGTAGGAGCAACATCAGTTGCTAATAATATATCAGCTGCAGACAACTGGGAGAGGAAGAAGTACATGGGAGAATGAAGGGATTTGCTGTAGGGCACCAGTGTGATGATCATCAGGTTTCCACATATTGTCACAAAGTAAAATATAAGAAACAGAAAGAAGGCCAAAAATGTCATACTTGGAGGAATCTGAAACCCCAAAAGGTGGACTGTAGTGATCACAGTCATATTTTTTTCATCTATTCATTCAGGATATTAACTTTATTTGAAACTAGTTTGTCCAGCCTGTGAAAATGGTTTCAATCAAATTTGTAGGGGCAGTGATGGAAAGAAAAAAAAAAAGAAAAAAAAGAAGGGAAGACTAAAGAAAGAAAATAATAGGGATGGTAGGAGAAAAGGGAAGAAGAAGAAAAAAAAAGGAAAGGTAGGATTGAACAAAGTAAAATAAGGTCAAAAACAAGGAGATAGAACAAACAAGTGTTATTTTTGGTATATTTACCCACAGTGATCAAGCAGATCTAATTATATTTGGGACAAAGCTGAAATGAACTTATCTCCATACAATATTGTACTTTGCACATTGCAGAGTAAAAAAAAAAAAAAAAAAAAAGGAACACTGTTAATTGTTAGCTAGGAATCATTGCATAATTCTAACAATTCTCCAGTAGTAAAAAAAATAGTAAAATAGTGTTTGAGTTTGCAGAAAAAACTAACTAAATGTTTATCCTGAATTTTAGTATTTCAAATCTATGCATTGCAAATACATTCTATTAACTATAATCACAGCAACAATACCGTGCAGAAGCTATCACATGTAGCTCAACTGATCTATATTGCCCTTTTTTTTTTCTTATTATACAAGGTACCATGGCTTTTATAAGTATGCTCAATTAATTATGTGCCACCAGTGGGAGTATAAAGGGCTGATATTCTCATTGGATCAATTATCATAATGCAGATACTCCTCGTTTAATGACTTACCTGGACTTACAACCAGCTCTCCCCACCTGAACGATGTGCTATACATCATTGTATTGTACAGTACAACATTTTCCTTTGTGTTCTGTACAAATTAAAAAAAAAATTATTGAGCTGGAGTTGTGTGTTTAGACCTTTTTTTCACAATACAGTACAGTAGTTACGAATGCTTCAAATATTGATTACTTGTGACTAGTCGTTTAATAACCAATTTGTTTAACAACCTGGTCATTGGAACGAAACCTGGTCATTAAGTGAGGAGTAATGTAAAAATAAAACAAATAACAACGCTTAGGCAAGGTGCCGTTTTTTACCTTTCGTTTCAAAGTTTTTATTAGCGTTTTCACATCAGATATAACAATAGCAAAACATGTAGACATTATATCAGTTGTAGAGTACCTGATGTTTGTTTATACAAGTGGAACACTGGGTACTTCTTTCTTGGCACTCAGATAGTACCCGTCAAACTCATTATGAAACCAAGAAGATATAAAATATAGAAAAAAAAAGAAAGAAAAGAAAAGAGGTGGGCGAGGGGAAGACCTCAAGCTCTGGTCCCTGCCACTCAAAAGCTCCTCATCTCAGAGCCATATGGGGATCTCCTGTCAACTATCTGATCCACTGGCCCCAGACTTTTTCGAAGGCCACTATTTTGTCATTCAAGACTGTCAAGAGCTTTTCATTTATCATGAGCCAGGAGAGCTTGTACTTAAGTTGGTCACATGGGATGGCAGCTGACATCCAATTTCTAGCTATAGTGATTCTGGCAGAGATAAATATGAACGTGAGAAGCCTTCTCTGTTTTTTTGAGGCTGCGTCAACTTTAAGCCCCAACAGGGCGTGTTTAGGGGATTTAGTGAGGTTGACTTGGGTAAGGGTAAAAATAAAGTTGTAAACCCTTATCCAGGCCGTTTTTTACTTTTAAATATTTTTTGAATAAATTTGGATTTTTTATGGAGTTACACTATGAGTGCACGTCTCCTCCATTCATATGAGGATACCCCACGGTCCCGAGGTGACAAGGAAAGAGTGATCATCTAGGAGCCAGCAGCCACGCACAGTGCTGTTTACCCTAGCAGGAATACAAGGTCTGGAAATCCCAGGGTCTGATACAACAACGAGGAAGGGTCCAGATACACCCCCACCTCATGCGATCTACCCCTGCAGGGGTATGAGGATCTGGTGAGTGGGGAACTGAAGGGGAGCACAAACGTCAAACGCTGCTGACAATGGATTTCACTTTATGAATGAACTTTGCACAAGTCACTTTGGACAATTTTCACTTATAATCAGCACTATAAATTGGACTTATATACTAGCATTTGTGATTACTTTGCACATGAAATTTGAGTCATTATTTGCTAAACACGTTTGATGAGATTTTTTAATGTATATGGTACTAATTTTATATGCACTGTCGCTGCACTTTTGGACACCCCGTGTGGGGTGTAGGTTATCCTAAACCTAAGATTACCACAATATTTTTTTTGGGGGGTTTGGAATATTTTTGTTGCACATGCAGTTTTTTCTTTGGATGTTGGATTATATATAATTTTTTTTTTAAGTCACTCCTTTGATGCACATATAGAGATTCAACAACCAATCTCACACAAACGTAGCCTATGTGGTCTACACTCAGTGGGACAGTCTAACTGGGTACCCCATTAACCCACACAGTGCACGACACTTTTGGGATATTAACCCCACGTATCAGTAGGCTGTCACCATAGGAGATTACTCTCCAGGTGACAGGGAGTGCCACCTATCTATATTTTGCACACACAGTAATAGTTAAAAATAGACCTTAGCACACACCACATTAGGTCTAATACTTGCACCTTTACGTTGTTAGTTATCACTGGAGGTAATTCTCTGGTTGATAGGCAGTGCCACCCATCCTTATATACTTATATCTATTTCTCTGTTAAGTGATGAGTATCTGTAAAACTGGAAATTTTTATTTTAGATTTTTTTTTCCTTTTCAATAGACAATTTCCAACTATTTGTTAGGAGTAAGTAAAATCATCAGTGTGATGGAAGATGAATGTGAACTCACTTAAAGGGTAACTGCACTTTTGTGTGCAAAAAACTTGCAAATAAAACAAAATAATCACGTAATATATACAATTGCTACACAGGCTATATTGTATTTTCTGTAAAATTCGATGCAATATGGGAACCTGGAGGCATTCCTTGCACTGTTGATTTACAGATGCAGAATTTTATATCTTCTGGATCACTTACTTTTGCTTTCATACGTTCTAAACTCTTCTAATCAGGGTGTCCTCTCTATCTGATTTTTATCTTAGACTGTACATAGGGTTGCACCGATACTAGTATCGGTATCGGTACCGATACCGAGTATTTGCACAGGTATCATGCAAATGCACCGATACCTGAAACAGATACTTTCAGGCTTGGTTCTTTGAGCTGTCAGTGGGTCTCCCCTGTTGACAGCTGAAGTGTTAAAAAAGGCTGGTAATTGGAGCCGTCAAAAAAATCAGCCGGCAATGTTTATTAACAACATTGCTCAGTCACTGTAACACTAAAATAAAAAGAAACATTGGGGGTTATTTACTACAACTGGAGAGTGCAAAATGTGGTGCAGCTCTACTTAGAAACCAATCAGCTTCCAGGTTTTATTGCCAAAGCTTAATTAAACAAGCTGAAGTTAGAAGCTGATTGACTACCATGCACAGCTGCACCAGATTCTGAGTGCATCAGTTTTAGTAAATCTCCCCATTGTTTCTTTTTGTATCTTTCTGTTTCTTCATCTGCAGATCAAAGAGATGAACAAATGTTCCTCTGTTTAACCCCTTATTAACCCTTAATTAAAAGAGCACAAAATTAAAAGATTTTTTTTAATTTAATTTGTAAATAACTTTTCAGTGCTTTTTACCATTGCTGACAGCTGAAGTGAAAACACACAGTTGTGGTAAGTATCGGTAATTGGTATCAGCGAGTACTAAAAAAAAAGTATCGGTACTCAAACTCTTTAAAAAAATGGTATCGGTGCATCCCTACCTGTACGCCGTCTATATTGTTTTATGCTCATTGCACAATTAAATTTATCACAAATCACCTCAACTATTTTTTTCCATGACAGTTTTTTATTGAATTTTTCAAAAAAGTAACAGTACAACAAACACATTTTCATATATAAGGATATTTCAAATGTGCAAGCAGAGAAGCAGTGTTAGATTTTATAATGGTGCTACAGACAAGGATTCTTGAAAGAGAAAAAGCATGCTAATGAATAGCAGAAAAACTGGATAATTCAATAGAGAAAACAGAAGAAAAAAAGTAAAGAATGGCAAAAACCAAAAACAAGAGGAATGAAAAAAAAAGAGGGGAGGGGAACAAGGGATACAGTGGAGAGTTCACCCATCAACACCATTCCCCTTGACATTAATGGTAATGAAGGCAGATGGTATTGAAATCAGTCAACAACACATTTAAATGTCCCCCAAATCATCATATCATGAAGTCCACTTAAAATTAATCAAGCTAGCCCAAGTGTTAAGAAAATTTGACAAACCTATCCTGAGAGGCATAAATTAATTCCAATTTTTTTAAATGTAATCCAGCCTTGAAAACCACTCACTTTTGGAAAGAACAACCTGTTGTCTCCAGCAGGAGTGCACATTCTTGATGAGTCAATCACGTGCATTGCAAGAGAGGCATTGCCTGTCCAGCAAAGATGAATGATGCAATAAGAAAAGAGCTGCGGTGAGATCAAGATCCATAGCGGTTACCTCTCAGACGTACTTGTTTCCAAGAGGGTTGGATCAGAGGTCAAAGTCACCAAACATGGATTAGTGTACCCTCCTCCGATAGACAGCTCCAGCATTGACTTGGCAAGGAAGGGTAAAACTTATAAATATGGTGTCCTATACCAGTGGGTATAGAGTTTATACACTATCTCACAAAAGTGAGTACACCCCTCACATTTTTGTAAATATTTTATTATATCTTTTCATGTGACAACACTGAAGAGATGAAACTTTTCCACAATGTAAAGTGGTGAGTGTACAGCTTGTATAACAGTGTAAGTTTGCTGTCCCCTCAAAATAACTCAACACACAGCCAATAATGTCTAAACCGCTGACAACAAAAGTGAGTACACCTCTTACTGAAAACGTCCAAATTGGGCCCAATTAGTCATTTTACCTCCCCGTTGTCATGTGACTCGTTAGTTTTACAAGGTCTCGGGTGTGAATGGGGAGCAGGTGTGTTAAATTTGGTGTTATTGCTCTCACTCTCTCATACTGGTCACTGGAACTTCAACATGGCACCTCATGGCAAAGAACTCTCTGAGGATCTGAAAAAAAAGTATTGTTGCTCTACATAAAGATGGCCTAGGCTACAAGAAGGTTTCCAAGACCCTGAAACTGAGCTGCAGCACGGTGCCCAAGACCATACAGCGGTTTAACAGGACAGGTTCCACTCAGAACAGGCCCCGCCATGGTCAAACAAAGAAGTTGATTGAACGTGCTCAGCGTCATATCCAGAGGTTGTCTTTGGGAAATAACGCATGAGTTCTGCCAGCATTGTTGCAGAGGTTGATGGGGGGGTTAGCCTGTCAGTGCTCAGACTATACGCCACACCACTGCATTAAATTGGTCTGCATGGCTGTCATCCCAGAAGGAAGCCTCTTCTAAAGATGATGCACAAGAAAGCCTGCAAACAGTTTTTCTGAAGACAAGCAGACTAAGGACATGGATTACTGGAACCATGTCCTGTGAAAAAAAGGAAAAAACAAGGGCGCACCAGCCTGATGTGATATTGTTTAGGAAAATGTATTTAAAATGAAAGCAATAAAAAGGTACTCACAAAACTAGTACAAAAGTTTGCATTGTACAAACAGTGCCTTGGAAGCTGCAGCATGTGAACCCAAACCACACTTCGACCAATCAAGGAGACCGTGATGAGGCGCACTAACGGCTGACGCGTTTCGAAGTGTAAAACTTCTTTATCAAAGCCACACAGTGCTGAGACCTCTACCTACCCTTTATATGGGGACATGTGCATGTGGGCCACTAATTGGGTGGAGGGGGAGGAGCCCCCGGGGGCTCGGTGGCTCCTCCCTCATAGGGCAAAGAGCCAACGCCCCATAGGTGGAGAAACACAAAAACGAACAAAAACAAACAAAGACAACGTCCCATAGGTGGAGAAAGACAAAAAAAAAAAAAAACAGACATCATTGGAAGACAATGATAGTAGACAATTGGCGATATATGGTCCAGCTGAATCTTCCCACAAGTAAGATACCAAGTGGGCAAAGCAGACAAAAGCGCTTATGGACAGATGTATAGCATCAGCAGGGACTGCAACAGTGGACTAGCATAGACTGCTGGAAAAATGCTGGATTAGCATAGACTGCTGGAAAAATCACCGCCAGGGTCAGTCAGGACTACTTTTTTGCTTCTTGTATGTTTTAAAAGGGAGACAATTGTTTTATTGTTACACTCCAGTAGAGTATCTACTTTGAGAAAGAGATATATATATATATATATATATATATATATATATATATATATGCATTTTTATGTATACATACATTTGTTTCAAAGTTGCTATACGATCTCCATATAGTCTTTGTATATGATTTCAAACGCCCTGATACATCTAGCAACTATGCGTTTTATATGTAAAAAATATATATATGTGTGTCCCTCTAGGCTTCCACATAATTCTACTCCCCTGGTTGTGTAATCTATTAATGCTAGCAATATTTTATATATATGGTACCTCTGCCTCTACCACCGTACCTATATGTAGACCATTTACAGCTAGTACTATTAGTATTGCTGTCACGATATATACAGCCATTGCTGGTGTATTCTAATATCAATTGTAATTTTAATTATTATTATTATAATTTTTATTGTATTTTACCCACTCTTCGTGTGTCACTGGGAGCATTTATGGTGTTCCCGCATTACTATTTAGTTTGCGGTTTTGCCCTTTTGCTCTCCGGTGTCTTTGTGTGAAGATATGTGCATGTGTGTGCCCTATGTCATTTCTGGTGGAAAGACACAAACCTCTGTATTTTATTCTATTTTTTATTATTATCATTATTATTATTTTTATTTTTATCTTTATTTTTATTTTTATATTTATTGTTATTTTTATTTTTATTATTATTATTTTTATATTTATTTTTATTTTTATTATTATTTTCATTTTTATTTTTATTTTTATTTTCATTTTTATTTTTATTGTTACTATTATTTTGATTTATATTTATTTTTATTTTTATTTTTATTTATATTTTCATTGTTACTATTATTTTGATTTATATTTATTTTTATTTTTATTTTCATTTTCATTTTTTGTAGTGTAATTTCCTTTTCTTCCCCTTGATTGGCTTTTAGGCCTCGTACACACGACCGTTTTTCTCGTCCAAAACAGTCAAGAAAAGTGCCGCGAGAGTTTTTTTGTCTAGAAAAACGTTCGTGTGTATGGTTTTACGACGAGAAAATTGCCGAGAATCTCGACGAGAAAATAGAGAACCTGCTCTCTATTTTCTCGTCAGGATTCCAGATTTCCTCGTCGTGTTTCTCGTCGGCCTGTTTTGTGACGAGAAAATGGTTCGTGTGTATGCTTTTACGACTCTTCCAAAAGCGCGCATGCTCACAAGCAACTATGAGACGGGAGCGCATCTTCTGGTAAAACAAGCCTTCGTAATGGAGAGAGCATATTCGTCACGCTTAAAAATATTTCATCGTTTAAATGTTCTGCATTGAAATCTTTGTTAGAATGTTACATTAATCAAAACGAGTGACCTTCTTTTGCTGCTGATATTCACACAGAGTTATGCCTTATTTTTAACCTTTTTCATGCTGCTCTTTATAAGATTTATGTGTATTATATCGTGCAAGTTTTTAGGAATAATTTAAATGGTTAGATTTTTCAAAATGATGTTAATTATAATTTCACAATGTTTTGATAGCGATCTCCCATTTAATTTTGGAATCTATATTAGTTAAATTTCCCACCATGTTTTTGAGCTAATCAGATTTAGTTATTCTTTTGGGGGGGTGATATCTGTGCCTTTTATTGTCAGTCAAATGTATCTGCTTACTCCAAAGCTTGATTTTGTTTATTTAAAAATACACATAGTCAAGTATGAACTTAAACAAAAATCACATTTATTCATGTTTATAAATTAAATAAAGAGAAGGCAGCGCTGGAGAAGCTGCTGCCATTTGTGCATCCCAGGGACCCCAGAGCACACAGCAACCCTGTGTGGACACTAAAATTGGGAGCTTGAGAAGGCCAACATTTCTGAACACAATCTGATGCTGGCCTCCCAGAGGTCAGGAACAGCAGCAGGTGATATATATGTCCCAAGTGTGTGGTACTACAACAGGCTGCCTTCTGTCCGACCACAATGAAGCAAGGCCATCACTTCCTCTTCTTCCTGGCAACCTTCCCTGCAGCCTTTCCTGAAGCCTTCCCTGCAGCCTTCCTTCTTCGTTTGGCTGGAGGCTGGCCCACTGGAGGGGTACTCCTGTCAGGAGGAGGAGGTGGAGGTGTAGCAGAAGGGGGTGGGGCAGAAGAAGAAGGTGGAGGTGTAGCAGAAGGGGGTGGGGCAGAAGAAGAAGGTGGAGGTGTAGCAGAAGGGGGTGGGGCAGAAGGTGGAGGTGTAGCAGAAGGGGGTGGGGCAGAAGGTGGAGGTGTAGCAGAAGGGGGTGGGGCAGAAGGTGGAGGTGTAGCAGAAGGGGGTGGGGCAGAAGGTGGAGGTGTAGCAGAAGGGGGTGGGGCAGAAGGTGGAGGTGTAGCAGAAGGGGGTGGGGCAGAAGAGGAAGGTGGAGGTGGAGGTTGAGGTTGGGTCAGTTGGGCCACCTCACATATGGCGGTATTGGGGGTAATTTTCTCCATCACCCCCTTGTTGAGCAAGGTGATGAGCAGGGGCTCGCATAGGAGGCGTTGCTCCATGCTCATCACCTTGAACTTAGCCTCCACTAGGCCGGCAATGGCCTCTTCAGGGGATGTGGGCTCCTTGAGGGTGGCATGGGCCTCTTTAATAAGGGCCATTGCTGCCTCACTGGTGGTCCTGTCCCTCCTGCCTCTTTTGTGAAGCCGGATGGGAGGCACCTGGGATCTGGTGCTTCTCCTTTGCCCTGCCACCTCCTGTCTGCCACTGGGCCCTGCCACCTCCTGTCTGCCACTGGGCCCTGCCACCTCCTGGCTGCCACTGGGCCCTTCCTCCTCCTGCCTGACAGTTTCCAGACCCTCCTCCTGGCTGATTTCATCCTGTGTATGAAAAAGGAACATAGTTTAATATGTTGGTTTAATCTTTGCATCAAACTTTGTAATCCTGATTGAAGCAATTAGAATGTAAATGCATAAATCCTTGCTTTAAATTTACCACTACATCAGATTGACTATTTAGCACCCAATTAAGTGCAGAATAATGTCTACAGATCTGGATTTCACTTGTGGAATCCAAAATAATGTATGTTTCTCATCCTGACATATTTGTCAAACATTAATTTTATCCCAATACATTTTCATTTAATACTATACCTGGCTCCAGATGGCCAAATCAGGATCATCCAGGATGGCTGCCTCCTCTTGCTCTAGAGAAGGCTCAGGTTGGCTGCAGGGAAGTCTGGGGGGAAGAGTGGAGAGTGATGGCCTTGTGTCAATGTGGTCATCCAGGAAGGACATCCTGTTGTAGTACCACAAAATCGGGACATAAACATCTTCTGCTGCTGCTCCTGACCTCTGAGAAGCCAGCACCTTAGAGCGTTCAGTCCTGTAGGTACCTCTCAAGCTCCCAATTTTAGTGTCCACTTGTTTTGCTGTGGCTGTGGGCACCTTGGTATGCACAAATGGGAGCAGCTTCTCCAGCGCTGCTTTTCTCACCCCTTTTTTTTTATGGATGGGGTTTTTCGTCTCCCACAGAGCCGGCAGCTCCCTTACCCGGTCAATAAATTACGCCAGGAACTCTTTGTCGCTAATAAAGACATTCATATTGTATCTGCAAGTTAAATAAATTATATTTAACTAATGTGAGGCAAACAGTCTAACCTCCTTAACATCCTAGTCACCATATATATCCTCCAACAATCTCAAGACAGTATAGGCCAACAATTTTTACAAGTCACAAAATCACATACCTTCGTTCGCACGTCCGTCACTTGAACTCCTCTCTCCGCACACCGAACGTACTATAGTCACATGTGTGTTTGCTATATACACACCACGCATGCGTCAAAATTCGAACACGACGCTCCGCACACGTCGCCCGCCCATGATGTTCTAACTAACATCTTTTCCCCGCCCCTTCTCTTTCGGCGCGCAGACAGATATGGCGGAGTTACAGCAGGTGTCTGATAATTCCGCAACTAACGAGGAGACAAGCCCGGAGACCGAGGACACGTCACGATCAAGGAGGAGATTCAAGGCATCGAATATGTCTTTGGCGGAGATGGCGGAGATGGTGGACATCTTGCTCAAGGCTGATTATGATGCCAAGCATGGGCCGTATAGCAAACCAAATAGAAGGAAGGCCAAAATCCTCACTAAAGTTGTGAAGAGTCTGAGGGCGAAGTTCGGGGTGAAACGCTCAAATGAGCAGCTCAGAAAGAGGTGGTCAGACCTCAAACTGAGGGAGCCAGACCAGTTGAGGAGCATAAAGAGGATGCTCGCTAAAAGTAAGTAAAATGTAGACTTTTCTGCTATTAATCTTTTTATAAACTGACATGTTTTTTTTTTTTCTCATATTGGACTCCCTTCCAAAATGTAATATTTTGAACTTGGTTGGGCACAGTAATCGTTCGTTACGTTACCGACACTTCGTTCGGCCTCTATCCGCAGTTTTGGCTTATTTTAGAGCCACAAAAGTAATTAGACATCTGCCATTTTTGATCAAATATTGTTGATAATTTTTTAGTCTAGATGATGTGTTTGTAAAGAGAATGAAATGCAAACTTTTATCAGTGTAAAGGAGAGGACACTCAGCAGCTGCTTCCACATCTGTATTTTGGAGCACTATAGTGTGGGCCACCAGACCCGCCTTTTTTGGGTGTCCCACACAGGTGCATCAGAGAATTTTTGTGGTGCCTCCATGTCAAAAAAATTACATCCAAATGTGAATACTAAACATATTTGGGGTCATAAATAATGCATTCTTCTTTAAATTCGGCACAAACACACACTTGTACCCCACTTCCAAGCAATTTAGCCTGTTTTTATTTTAACAATGAGATTTACAGTGTGATAAATAGACCTTTGGTTTTATTCTCATAGGGGAGAGAAGACTGGGAGGAGGACACTCCAGGGAGCACATGCACCCCACAACTTCCAAGCAACCCCAAACTCCCAAAGACCCACAACCGAAAGATGTGCAGGAAGTTGAGGTGGAGGAAGGAGAAGTGCCGGAAGGAGAGGTGGATGACGTTGTGGATCTGGTCACCACAACAGGTCAGTATCTGTCACCACAGCTTCAGGTAAGAGAGGTAGGCCTGCAGAGTTATAATACATTTTTTTTTTGGTTTTTAGGGGATGTAAATGTTGTGAAGGATAGCACACGGTTCTCTGCTGACAGTGCCCTCCGCCTCATCCAGCAAGTGATGGAATGTAGCACGGAACTGGACCTAATTAAACAAAGAATCCATGTAATGGAACAAACATTTAAAGACATTCTCGATGTTTTGGGGAGAATTCAATAAGCCATCCAAACACATTTGTTTTTACATGTTTGTTTTTGTAATTTTTTGAATTTTTTTGACTATCAAACCAGCCAAAAATTGAATATGCACACAGTGTGTCAACATGTGCTATCTGCCATCAGGGGATATCCATGTATGTCTTTTGTGGGTGCAACCCCTTCCTCGTATCAAAAGTCGGTGAACTGAGGAAGGGGATGCACCCCCAAAACACGTCCATTGATCACCCCTGATGGCAGATAGCACATGTTGACAATAGGGATCAGGATTGTAAACTTTCTAGATGAAAAAAAAACCAAATGTGTGCATATTCAATTTTTGGCTGGCCAAGGGGTGGCAGGACCCCATATTAGGACGGGCACATAGAGACATAGTTTGTGTAAGTGAATGTCTCCGATTGCTCAGAGGTATCCAATGTTGTAATTTTTGAAATGCAACTGTTATTTTTGTATTTTCATAAGCAAAAAATTGCCGGGTTGGGGCCAGGCCAACCCAAAAGTAAAAAAAAAAAAAAAGGAAGAGAATGTGCACAGAGTAAAATATTTGACCACAAACAACGTGTAGCTTCTTTTTATAATACCCTCTAAGCTTATTTGGTTCTTTTGTAAGGTTACATAGTGAAATGGTTGTTATTTACTAAAGTAAAATACACTTGCCACTACAAATGCACAAAGACAAACTAGGAGACAGGAAAGAACAAATAATTAAAGGTTTAAACAAGCTTTTTATTGGGATACTTAGACATAGGCTGGCATAGGAATTGCCGCCCTACCCGTGAAATACTCCATGTATTTGTCCCGAACCTCACGGGCATTTTGGGGGGGCAAGCCAAGACGGGCAGATTCCAGGCCCGGAAGGGGATTTGCAGGGGAAAGTCCAGCCTCTGGCAAAACTGAGGCCATATATGAATTAGATTTGCGGCAAAGAAAATTGTGTAGCACACAGCAGCATAACACTACATAGTTTATTTTGTAGTCCGCCAAGTGGATGGAAGTCATAAAAAGGCGGAACCGGCTGGCCATTATGCCGAAGGCATTTTCAACGACTCTTCGGCCCCTGGCCAGCCGGTAATTGAACACCCTCTTCTCTGGGGTCAGGGTCCTCTGTGGAAATGGCCTCATAAGATGCCGTCCGAGTCCGAAGGCTTCATCAGCCAAAAAAACAAAGGGGAGTCCTTCAATATTCCCTGCATCCGGTGGCAATGCAAGGTCGTCACTCTGGAGACGGAGGGCAAACTCCGTCTGGATGAAGGATCCCCCATCGGACATCCAGCCATTCTTCCCTACATCAACATAGAGGAATTCATACCGTGCTGACACCACCGCCATCAGCACAATGCTATGAAACCCCTTGTAGTTGTAGTAGTAGGACCCAGAACGGGGTGGCGGCATGATGCGGACGTGCTTCCCGTCTATGGCACCACCGCAGTTGGGGAAGTCCCACCGCGTGGCAAACTCCGATGCCACAGTCTGCCATTCCTGTGGCGTGGAAGGAAGCTGTGGAGTGAAACAAGATGAAATAATATTAGAAAAACAAAGTCATACATTACAAGGAAATTCTATCCCAAAAAATTAGAGGCCAACATCAATCAAATTATACGTTTATTAAGGTGTTTAAAAAAAGGATAATGGAAGGCTCATTTATCATATTCATCACCCCCTCTGATGGGCCATTACTAAATTATTTTGGGGGGGGGAGATGTGTTTGGCCACAGGATAGCATTGCAGTGGCGGTGCGTCCAGAGTGGGCGCTGGAGCACTGCCCCCTCTCTCCTGTGCCCATCACTCAGAACAATACATAGGTTCATGCGTTGCATGAACCTATGTATTGTCTATGCCGCACACTATTCAGGTGGATGGCCTCTTGTAAAGCGACCGACATATGAATCATTGCGGCATTTAGGGGGTTAAAATTGCATAGCAGAAACAGGTAGTAAAATAGTCTTGCACATTACAACCTGAGGGATGTAATTGGCTTCCTAAAAGAAAAATCGGGGACGCAGGGGGGGGGGGGGGGCATTCCTTGGGTAAACACTGACAGGCTGCTCTGCCAATCATGTTCACCAAGTCTGTTTAATGGTAACATGATTGGCTGATGCAACATGAAGGGAAGGAGAAGACATCAAGGACAGAAGAAGGATGGCGCTGACCACAAGAAGGTAAGTGCAGGGCTGGGGGTAAACTGGCTGCATTAGAGGGGACTAAATGGCTGCATTTGAGGGAACAAAATGGCTGCATTGGAGGGGACAACTGGGGGCGTTTAATAGGCACCAGAGCAAAAAAGGAGGAAGTTTATTTCCTAAATTGGGGTTTGAACCCCCAAACATTTGGAGCAACAGGCGTCCCTGCTGGAAAAGTTAGTGAAGGGAAATATTTATGGAGGAGAAAAACGGGGCAATCTAAAGCTTCCAACATGCATGGGGACAAAGGGGACATTCTCAGGATATTACAATCATGGTAATTAGGGAAGGATGAAAGAAATACAATACATTAGCATACATGTAATACATAAAATGTGATGTTAAGGGAGCAAACTTACCCTAATATAGTCCTCCTGCAGGACTTGGATGATGGCAGAACAGGTGTCTGGGATTATGAGGCCCAGAGCCTGGGGGGAGATGCCTGTGGTGAACTTCAAGTCCTGAAGACTTCTCCCTGTCGCCAGGTAAAGCAACGTGGCGATGAGCCTCTGCTCAGCACTGATGGCTTCCCGCATAACGGTGTCCTTCCTGGTAATATAGGGGGACACCAAAGCCAACAGTTCCTGAAAAACGGGGTCAGACATCCGCAGAAAATTCCTGTAGTCCTCAGGATTATTCTCGACGATCTCCCGCAGCAGAGGCATGTGGCAGAATTGGTCCCGCTGGAGCAACCAATTCTTGGTCCATGAACTCCTCCTCACACCATTCATGGACTGGTCTTGGTCCAAAACAAGCAGACCAACACCAAGTGCACGCACAGCACGAACTCGACGACGAGAACGTCCAGGCGACATGGCTAGGAAACGGTCGTCTAATCAGAACGTACAGAACAGAACGCACTTTAGAACAGCAAGGCCTATGAATAACGAACTGAAAATCAGAAACGAACAGGCAAGAACGCACTGTAAAACAGATACGACCTGCCTAGACGCCCTGAAAGTCAAGATACGAACCCACAAGCACAAACTGAACGGCAGAAAACGATCTGAAAAGTACGAAGACTGAAAAGCGCGAATCGTCTCTTCCCAAACTTTTACTTCACACGCGGTAACACGAGATCAGCAAAAGCAGCCCAAGGGGTGGCGCCAAGAAAAAAGATCTTCCCCTTTATAGTGCCGTCGTACGTGCTGGACGTGAGCGCGGAGAACAACGAGGAAATTGGGAAATGACAGTGTGTACGCATAGAAAGCTTGACGAGAAAATCGACAAGCTTAACAAGAATCTCGTCGAAAAAAACGACGTGTTTTTTACGACGAGAAACTCGGTCGTGTGTACGAGGGCTTAGACTTGGCTGATGCTACGTATAGAAACAGGCCATTTGTTTTGTTTTTGATGAGTCCCGCTTTGGCCTCTAGTAGCAGGGTCTACACCAACATGGCGCCCGCGTCATCTGTATTAATATGTGTTCACTTTTTTCTTCTTGAGCGTCATCATTGGGCGTCGGACGCCCTGCTGGTGATGCTCCGCCATCATTTCCGGGTGTGTGGAGCGCAGGGGGGGTGTTTGGCTCCACACATGTCCCTGCGCCGCTATTGGGCTATGGCCAGTGCCCAGCTTGCGATGCGGCTACACCATTTCCGGGAACGTTGAGCGCTGATGAGGCTTCCTGTGCTCTACGTGTGATCTTTGATATTGGATCTTTGGATCCAATATATCATTGTCCTATTTTCCTTTCCAGTTCCCTATGATCATCAATGATGGACGGCGCTAGATTTGGTTATCTACTTCTTCCCATATGCAGGTGGGTGGCATGTTTATTTTATTTTATTCACTTAACTAATTAGTTGTTTTTAATTATTTATAACTGTGGTGCTGGTCTGCTCTTGCTATATAGCTGGATCTTGCATTGGAGTCCCTGACTGACCCTGGCGGTGATTTTTCCAGCAGTCTATGCTAGTCCACTGTTGCAGTCCCTGCTGATGCTATACATCTGTCCATAAGCGCTTTTGTCTGCTTTGCCCACTTGGTATCTTACTTGTGGGAAGTAGGGATGAGCTTCGTGTTTGAGTCGAACATACGTTCGACTCGAACATCGGCTGTTCGATCGTTCGACGAAGATCGAACGATTTGGGCCGTTCGCGCCAAATTCGAGTGACGCGAACGGCCCACAATGCACTACGCCATCGCAGTGTCATCCAGGCGCTGTGATTGGCCAAGCATGCACTGTGACCCCGCATGCTTGGCCAATCACAGCGCCGGCAGCGAGGAGAGCAATGATTGGCCACAGGCAGGATGCCTGTGGCCAATTATTGCTGAGGGTGTTTAGTACACGCCCCACACTATAAAAGGCCGCCAGCACGGCGGCTTAGTGTAGTGTGTTCCGGAGCAGGTAAAGAGCAGCATAGGCAGGGACAGTGACTTTTATTTCTTTCTTGCTTAACCTGGATTCCTTTAGTTTAGGGAAAGAGAAGGATAGGTAGGGAGAGTGTCAGTGTGTTTTGTGCTTGTGCTATAGTGTGCTTTAAAAAAACATTTTTTCTAGGGACAGAAAACTCTAGGTAGGGAGAGTGTCAGTTTCTTTCACTGTGCAAGTCCTTGTTTCCAGGGACAGGGAAGGACAGTGAGTGAATTCTCCTTGTGCTATAGTGTGCTTAAAAAAAACATTTTTTCTAGGGACAGAAAACTCTAGGTAGGGAGAGTGTCAGTTTCTTTCACTGTGCAAGTCCTTGTTTCCAGGGACAGGGAAGGACAGTGAGTGAATTCTCCTTGTGCTATAGTGTGCTTAAAAAAAAACATTTTTTCTAGGGACAGAAAACTCTAGGTAGGGAGAGTGTCAGTTTCTTTCACTGTGCAAGTCCTTGTTTCCAGGGACAGGGAAGGACAGTGAGTGAATTCTCCTTGTGCTATAGTGTGCTTAAAAAAAACATTTTTTCTAGGGACAGAAAACTCTAGGTAGGGAGAGTGTCAGTTTCTTTCACTGTGCAAGTCCTTGTTTCCAGGGACAGGGAAGGACAGTGAGTGAATTCTCCTTGTGCTATAGTGTGCTTAAAAAAAACATTTTTTCTAGGGACAGAAAACTCTAGGTAGGGAGAGTGTCAGTTTCTTTCACTGTGCAAGTCCTTGTTTCCAGGGACAGGGAAGGACAGTGAGTGAATTCTCCTTGTGCTATAGTGTGCTTAAAAAAAACATTTTTTCTAGGGACAGAAAACTCTAGGTAGGGAGAGTGTCAGTTTCTTTCACTGTGCAAGTCCTTGTTTCCAGGGACAGGGAAGGACAGTGAGTGAATTCTCCTTGTGCTATAGTGTGCTTAAAAAAAACATTTTTTCTAGGGACAGAAAACTCTAGGTAGGGAGAGTGTCAGTTTCTTTCACTGTGCAAGTCCTTGTTTCCAGGGACAGGGAAGGACAGTGAGTGAATTCTCCTTGTGCTATAGTGTGCTTAAAAAAAACATTTTTTCTAGGGACAGAAAACTCTAGGTAGGGAGAGTGTCAGTTTCTTTCACTGTGCAAGTCCTTGTTTCCAGGGACAGGGAAGGACAGTGAGCGAATTCTCCTTGTGCTATAGTGTGCTTAAAAAAAACATTTTTTCTAGGGACAGAAAACTCTAGGTAGGGAGAGTGTCAGTTTCTTTCACTGTGCAAGTCCTTGTTTCCAGGGACAGGGAAGGACAGTGAGTGAATTCTTCTTGTGCTATAGTGTGCTTAAAAAAAACATTTTTTCTAGGGACAGAAAACTCTAGGTAGGGAGAGTGTCAGTTTCTTTCACTGTGCAAGTCCTTGTTTCCAGGGACAGGGAAGGACAGTGAGTGAATTCTCCTTGTGCTATAGTGTGCTTAAAAAAAAACATTTTTTCTAGGGACAGAAAACTCTAGGTAGGGAGAGTGTCAGTTTCTTTCACTGTGCAAGTCCTTGTTTCCAGGGACCTGGAAGGACAGTGAGTGAATTCTCCTTGTGCTATAGTGTGCTTAAAAAAAACATATTTTCTAGGGACAGAAAACTCTAGGTAGGGAGAGTGTCAGTTTCTTTCACTGTGCAAGTCCTTGTTTCCAGGGACAGGGAAGGACAGTGAGTGAATTCTCCTTGTGCTATAGTGTGCTTTAAAAAAACATTTTTTCTAGGGACAGAAAACTCTAGGTAGGGAGAGTGTCAGTTTCTTTCACTGTGCAAGTCCTTGTTTCCAGGGACAGGGAAGGACAGTGAGTGAATTCTCCTTGTGCTATAGTGTGCTTAAAAAAAACATTTTTTCTAGGGACAGAAAACTCTAGGTAGGGAGAGTGTCAGTTTCTTTCACTGTGCAAGTCCTTGTTTCCAGGGACAGGGAAGGACAGTGAGTGAATTCTCCTTGTGCTATAGTGTGCTTAAAAAAAACATTTTTTCTAGGGACAGAAAACTCTAGGTAGGGAGAGTGTCAGTTTCTTTCACTGTGCAAGTCCTTGTTTCCAGGGACAGGGAAGGACAGTGAGTGAATTCTCCTTGTGCTATAGTGTGCTTAAAAAAAACATTTTTTCTAGGGACAGAAAACTCTAGGTAGGGAGAGTGTCAGTTTCTTTCACTGTGCAAGTCCTTGTTTCCAGGGACAGGGAAGGACAGTGAGTGAATTCTCCTTGTGCTATAGTGTGCTTAAAAAAAACATTTTTTTCTAGGGACAGAAAACTCTAGGTAGGGAGAGTGTCAGTTTCTTTCACTGTGCAAGTCCTTGTTTCCAGGGACAGGGAAGGACAGTGAGTGAATTCTCCTTGTGCTATAGTGTGCTTAAAAAAAACATTTTTTCTAGGGACAGAAAACTCTAGGTAGGGAGAGTGTCAGTTTCTTTCACTGTGCGAGTCCTTGTTTCTAGGGACAAAGAAGGAAAGTGAGGGGAATTCTCCTTGTGCTATAGTGTGCTAAAGCATTCCTCATCAACCATCTTTGAAATCCTTGATTTTTGGACAGTCAGGGAAATTGTCGTTGTGCTATTCTGTGCAAAAGCAATCATCCTCAACCATATTTAGAAATCCTTAAGTAAAGGGACAGAGAAGGACACCTGAAGGTAGCCCTTATTGCTTTTTTCCCATCTCCCTGCAGGCCATCTATTAGAATGTCTGGAAGGCAAACAAGGAGAGGCAGACAGTCAGGAGGCAATAAAAGAGGGCAAGCAGGCTCTGTGTCTGGGGGCAACAGTGCTGGTCGTGGACGCGGTGCATTGTCATCAGCACATGGCCATGGGACACGCTTGTCTTTCTTTTCGGCAGCTGGACATGTTGAGCCACATCATGCCGAAGACTTGGTAGAGTGGATGACCAAGCCCTCCTCCTCCTCCTCATCCTCTCTCACCCAGGCTCAGGGTACTGGCAAAGCAGCTGCCAAAGCGTCCTCTTCCCTGTTATCAATGTCAGACTCATCATCAGTCACTCCTTCCCTAGACCCACCATGTCCTCCTCCTGAGGAGTCCCCCGAACTGTTTGAGCACAGTGTTGGGTACATGCTCCAGGAGGATGCCCAGCGTTTCGAAGGGTCTGATGATGAAACCCAGCTACAGGAAGGCAGTAGGGTGAGAGCAGACAGAGGGGATGCTCAAGAAGGACACCAATCTGGCAGTCATGTTCCAGCAGCTGCAGCATACTGCCAGATTGGCTCCAGTGATGAGGAGGGAGGGGATGATGAGGTCACTGACTCCACGTGGGTGCCTAATAGGAGAGAGGAGGAGGAGGATGAGGAGGAGGCACATCTCCAACGAGGCAGGATGCCCTTTGGTGGCCAGCGTAAGGGCAGTACACCGACGGAATCACACCGCAGAGCTCCGCCTGTGCAGGGCGCTGCCTCTGCCCGTCATTCAAAAAGTTCCTTGGTGTGGGCCTTTTTTGAGGCTAGTGCATCAGATCGCACAGCTGCTGTTTGCAACATATGTCTCAAGCGTATATCGCGTGGCCAAAACATCAGCCGCTTGGGTACCACATGCCTGACCAGACATATGTTGACCTGCCATGCAGCTCGTTGGCAAGCCTACCTCAAAGACCCACACCAAAGAACAAAGCGGACCTCTCCTTGCACCGCATCAGCTGGGATCTCCAACCCCACTATAACTTCAGTCCTCTCTGAAACATGCACTGAGAGGAATGAAGGTGTAGAATTAGGTGTGTCACAGCCAAGTACTTGCGGCCACTCTGCTAGCAGTACACCGACGTCCGATTCTAGCAGGCAAATTTCCCTGCCCCAGCTGCTGGACCGTCGAAAGAAGTTCACTCCCAGCCATCCACATGCCCAGCGGTTGAATGCTAGCTTGGCTAAATTGCTAGCGCTTCAACTGCTGCCTTTTCAGTTGGTAGACTCGGCCCCCTTCCGTGAGTTTGTGCAATGTGCGGTTCCTCAGTGGCAGGTTCCCAAACGCCACTTTTTCTCATGGAAGGCTATTCCGGCTCTCTACCGGCATGTGGAAGGCAATGTCTTGGCCTCGCTGGACAGGGCGGTCAGCGGTAAGGTGCATATTACCGCTGACTCATGGTCCAGCAGGCATGGACAGGGACGTTACCTTTCTTTCACGGCCCATTGGGTCACTCTTTTGGCAGCTGGGAAGGATGCAGGACAAGGTGCAGTAGTGTTGGAGGTTGTTCCACCGCCACGCCTCCAAAATGCTACTACTGGTTGTGACACACCTCTCTCCTCCACCCCCTCCTCTTCTTCTTCCTCCATGGCCTCTTCCTGTGGTTTGTCCTATGAACCAGCGGTGCTCCGTAGCCGTTCACGGGGCTACGCAAGTACGCAGGCAAAAAGAAGCCATGCCGTGCTTGCGCTGGTGTGTTTGGGGGACAGAAGCCACACTGGGGCAGAGGTCCTGTCTGCTCTGCAGGGCCAGGCCGAGAGGTGGTTGACGCCACGCCAGCTTAAGCCAGGAATGGTGGTTTGCGACAATGGCACCAACCTCCTCTCCGCCCTTCGACAGGGACAACTGACCCATGTGCCCTGTGTGGCTCACGTCCTTAACCTGGTGGTGCAGCGGTTCTTGGGCAGGTACCCGGGCTTACAGGATGTCCTGAGGCAGGCCAGGAAAGTCTGTGTGCATTTCCGCAGATCTTATAATGCCAGTGCTCGCCTGGCTGAGCTGCAAAAGGAGTTGAACCTGCCCAAGAACCGCCTTATATGTGACATGCCCACCAGGTGGAACTCAACGTTGGCCATGCTGCAGCGGCTGCACACGCAGCAGAGGGCCATCAATGAGTACCTGTGCGACTACGGCACCAGGACAGGGTCAGGGGAGCTTGGTTTTTTTTCTCCACGCCAGTGGGGCATGATCAGGGATGCATGCACTGTCCTGGCACCATTTGAGGAGGCCACGAGGATGGTGAGCAGTGACAGTGCATGCATCAGTGACACTGTACCTCTTGTCCACCTGTTGGAGCACACGCTGCGTGGAATAATGGACAGGGCACTTGAGGCAGAACAGAGGCAGGAAGAGGAGGACTTCCTTGCCTCTCAAGGCCCCCTTTACCCAGACAGTGTTCCTTCTGTCCCACCCATCGCACAGGAAGAGGAAGAGGAGGAGGAAGAGGAGGAGGAGGATTGTGTCAGCATGGAGGTGGAGGCTGGCACTCAGCATCATCAGCAGCAGTCTTTTAGGGATGATTTACAGTCCCAAGAAACCAGTGGACTTGTACGTGGCTGGGAGGAGGTGACTGCGGATCATGTCGTCCTTAGTGACCCAGAGGACTCCGGAGCGAATGCCTCAGCAAACCTACGCTGCATGGCCTCCCTGATCCTGCAAAGTCTGCGGAAGGATCCTCGTATTCTTCGGATCAAGGAGAGGGACCATTACTGGCTGGCCACTCTCCTTGATCCACGGTACAAGGGTAAGGTTGCGGACCTTATGTTACCGTCGCAGAGGGAGCAGAGGATGAGACAACTCCGGGAGGCCTTGCAGAAAGGTCTGTGCAACGCGTTCCCAGAGACTGGGAGGTTACAAACTCCTGGTCCTGGACAACGAGTTGCTGAGGCTTCGGCCAGTCAAAGAAGGAGCGGTGGGGAAGGTGGCCGTCTGACCGATGCTTTCAGACAATTCTTTAGTCCGCAGCCCCAAAGTATGATCGGTTCCAGCAACCATCGCCAGCGTCTGATAAACATGGTGCAGGAATATCTAGGGGCAAGGTCAGACTTGGACACCTTCCCCACCGAAAATCCTCTGGCTTACTGGGTCTTGAGGATGGATCACTGGCCAGAGCTTGCACAGTATGCAATTGAGCTACTGGCCTGTCCTGCATCCAGCGTTCTTTCTGAACGCACATTCAGTGCTGCTGGAGGATTTGTCACGGATCACAGGGTGCGCCTGTCCACCGACTCGGTTGATCGACTGACTTTCATCAAGATGAACCAGTCTTGGATCACCACCAGCTACCACACACCTGATGCTGATATAACAGACTAATTGATTTTAACATGTCACATCCCTTCAAGACTGATGCTGATGCTGAGTGCCTGTGCTGTTATGTTGACTGGCTATCCTCCTCCTCCGAGTCCTCAATGATACGATTGATGATGATAGCTTGGAAGATCATTTTTGTTTATGGGTGCCGCCACCAGTGGCTAAGGCCCAATTTTTCAGCCCCTGTTTTACAGGGGCGTGTACTTACAATTTTTTTAGCAATAATTTGCCATAGGGCTCATTGCTGTGCTCCAAGTACAGTATCTGTGAGGGGTTGGAGTGTTGTGGCACCAGTGCCTAAGGCCCAATTTTTCAGCCCCTGTTTAACAGGGGCGTGTCATTACAATTTTTGAAGCAATACTTTGCAACAGGGCTCATTGCTGTGCTCCAAGTACAGTATCTGTGAGGGGTTGTAGTGTTGTGCCACCAGTGCCTAAGGCCCAATTTTTCAGCCCCTGTTCAACAGGGGCATGCAATTACAATTCTTGATGTAATAATTCACAGCAGGGCCCATTCCTGCACCCACCAAGAGTAAGTCTGAGGGCTTACAGTGTTGTGGCAACGCCACCACCACCACCACCACGAAAGGCCCAATTTTTCAGCCCCTGTTCAAAAGGGGCATGTAATTACAATTCTTGATCTAATAATTCACAGCAGGGCCCATTCCTGCACCCACCAAGAGTAAGTCTGAGGGCTTACAGTGTTGTGGCAACGCCACCACCACCACCACCACGAAAGGCCCAATTTTTCAGCCCCTGTTCAAAAGGGGCATGTAATTACAATTCTTGATCTAATAATTCACAGCAGGGCCCATTGCTGCACCCACCAAGAGTAACTGTCAGGGCTTACAGTGTTGTGGCACCAGCACCACCATCAAAGCCCCAATTTTTACTACCACTGTTCAACAATTATATGTAATTAAAATTCCTGATATAATAGTTGACAGCAGGGCGTTCCAGCACCAACCAAGAGTAACTGTGAGTGCTTACAGTGTTGTGCCAACACCAACAACTAAGGGGCCTATTTTTGCAGAGTATATACGGCAGGTCCCTACTTTCAAACATCCAACTTACAAACGACTCCTACTTGCAAACGCAAGAAGACAACAGGAAGTGAGAGGAAATCTACCCCTAGGAAGGAAAATTCTCTCCTGTAAGAATAAATATGGGAGAAAGGTGTCTCCTCTGTACTGATGCTTTATTAGCAATCCTTGTTTCAAGAAAAACACCACATTTCAAAAACAGTTGTCATTGGGACGGAAAGTGAGGTGAAATGTTCTGAACAGGGGCACAGACAGCAAAACAAATGTTACAGGGGTGATAACCCTTACCTATGTTTTCCAAAAAGTTTAAAAATAGATTTTTGGGCTGGAGCTACACTTCAACAATGTACCTGTTCAAAATTACAAACACATTCTACATAAGAACAAACCTACAGTCCCTGTCTTGTATGCACCGCCTGTATACGGCTGTTCAGAGTATATAGGGCCTTTTTTATTTTATGTGCGGGGTTCCCCTTAATATCCATACAAGACCCAAAGGGGCTGGTAATGGGCTGGGGTAGGGGGGGGGGTCATGGGGTAGCTATGCCATTTTTCTTAAAGATTTTCATCCATATTACCGGGACCAGACATTACATTAAAGCCGCAAGCAGTTTTAAATGGCTTTTTTTTCCTTTAGAAGTGTCATTTTGTGCAGGGACAGTTCTAAACACGGGAAACACGTGGCACTTCACAGGCATACTTTAGACACCCCCCAGGTACGATATTTAAAGGAATATTTGACTTTTTTTTTTTCACTTTATGCATCATTAAAATGACTGCTCCCGAAAAACGACCGTTTTTAAAACTTCTTTTTGCATTGATACATGTCCCCTGGTGCAGAACCCGGGTTCCCAAGCCCTTTTTAGGACAATAACATGCATAATAGTTGTTATAATTAGCACTTTAGAATTCGAACGTTCGCATCCATTGTATTTAATAGGGTTCTAATGTTCGTACGAACTTTCGGTCCGTTCGCGGGTTCTGGTGCGAACCGAACCCGGGGGTGTTCGGCTCATCACTAGTGGGAAGATTCAGCTGGACCATATATCGCCAATTGTCTACTACCATTGTCTTCCAATGATGTCTGTTTTTTTTTTATTTTTGTCTTTCTCCACCTATGGGACGTTGTCTTTGTTTGTTTTTGTTCGTTTTTGTGTTTCTCCACCTATGGGACGTTGGTTCTTTGCCCTATGAGGGAGGAGCCACCGAGTCCCAGGGGGCTCCTCCCCATCACCCAATTAGTGGCCCACATGCACATGTCCCCATATAAAGGGTAGGTAGAGGTCTCAGCACTGCGTGGCTTTGATAAAGAAGTTTTACACTTCGAAACGCGTCAGCCGTTAGTGCGCCCCATCACGGTCTCCTTGATTGGTCGAAGTGTGGTTTGGGTTCACATGCTGCAGCTTCCAAGGCACTGTTTGTACAATGCAAACTTTTGTACTAGTTTTGTGAGTACCTTTTCATTGCTTTCATTTTAAATAAATTTTCCTAAACAATATCACACCAGGCTGGTGCTCCCTTGTATTTTCCTTTTTTTCATTTGCTACTAGGACACCCCTATCCACGAAGGCAGCAAGGCCAGTGCTTTCGTTGTAGACTATTGAATGGTCGATGGTCATCTCGTGCGCAGGATTGTTTGTTGTTTTTCTGCCATTTTAAAAAACCATGTCCTGTGGTCTGATGAGTCCAAGATAAACTTATTTGGTTCAGACGGTGTCAAGCGTGTATGGCAGCAACCAGGTGAGGAGTACAAAGACAAGTGTGTCTTGACTACAGTCAAGCATTATGTTGGGAGTGTCATTTTCTGGGGCTTCATGAGTGCTGCCGGCACTGGGGAGCTACAGTTCATTGAGAGAACCATGAATACCAACATGTACTGTGACATGCTGAAACAGAGCAGATCCCCTCCCTTCAGAGTCTGGGCCGCAGGACATTTGTCCAACATAACGACCCCAAACACACCTTCAAGGTGACCACTGCCTTGCTAAAGAAGTTGAGGGTAAAGGTGATGGACTGGCCAAGCATGTCTCCAGACCTAAACCCTATTGAGCATCTGTGGGGCATCCTCAAATGGAAGGTGGAGGAGCACATGGTCTCTAACATCCACCAGCTCCGTGATGTCGTCATGGGGGAGTGGAAGAGGACTCCAGTGGCAACCTGTGAAGCTCTGGTGAACTCCGTGCCCAAGAGGGTTAAAGCGGCAGTGCCACACGGCAGATACTATTTTATAGCCTCACAGCTGCAACATTTAAGTAATTGGGAAGTGGAGGATGATTCCGACCCGATTCGATCCTTACTGGTTCCTAGTGTTTCTAGTCTCCCAGCAGTAGCACATTTAAAATCAGGGCTTACACATTTGCAGAATAATCTCCCCACTGTTACCTTGAATAAACACCTTATGGAAATATATCCGGTCTCTCCTACACATAAGGGGGGTATGTCCATTCACTCCCATATGGAGAAACAAGTACTTTAGAGAGCTCCTCAAATTAGAGGACTTTCACACTTGGGAGGAGGCAGGCATTCATTACATCACGCAGTTATACAATGGTACTGTTCTAAAATCCTTCACAGATCTCAGGGAAGAATTTTCCCTTCACAGGCATCAATTTTTTAAATATCTCCAACTGCGCCATGCGCTTCAGTGTGAGAGTAGACTGTCAATACTGGCGGCGGCAAGACACTCCCTGATGAATGATGAACTATTGATAGACGAGAGGAAGGGCATGATATCAAGAGTGTATGTGAGACTGCTTAACGCCACACATGACGCTAGTAAGCTTCCCTGTAGAAAGGGTTGGGAACGAGACTTGGGTCCCATTGATGGAGACACCTGGGAGCTATGTCTAACATCTGCACCCTTAGTGTCCGTTTCTACATCACAGAGGCTATCTCACGTTTATTTACTGCATCGGGTATACAGGACTCCAGATCGTCTACACAAAGGGGGGATTAGAGATACTCCATTGTGTCCAAAATGCAATAGCCACACTGGTGATCTCTCACATATGTTGTGGAAGTGCCCAATGCTCTTTAGGTACTGGCATTATGTTCTTACCATGATTTTGCAAGTGTACCAGTTCCTGATCCTGCAGGATCCGATTGTGTGCCTACTTGGTGCCTTGGAGATACCCACGTTATCACCGAACGAACATACAGCAGTATTGGGCTTACTATATGTGGCCCGCAAGGCAATTGCGAGGCTTTGGATAACTCTGAGGGTACCAACAGGCAGACAATGGGTAGAACTGGTGAACAGCCTGCTGATACGTGAAAAGCTTGCTTACCAACACCGTAGTGTCCTGAAGAAATTTTACTCAATGTGGCAATCATGGTTAGATACCCCGGGACTGGGTCCAACTCAATTGGTGAAGCACAGGCTTCTGCAGATGTGATATGTTGGATGGAAAGGTCCGGATGTGCTCTGGGATGGGATGTTATAGGTGTCCAAGATGGATTAAGGGAGATGTTTTAGTGGATGGTCCGCACTTATTATTTTCTCTTTTTGTTTTGTAGAGTGTCTATCTTATTCCCCTTAAGGGATTAGCCGTTTTATTATTTTTTTACTTTCTGGTTTACGTTAGTTCTTGAGGTTTCCACTATTTTTAAAATGCCATTCTGTAGGTCGATTATTGGCCATCTATCAGGGTACATGTTCCAACCGCATGTCATTTCAATGCAGGTGTTACGTATCAATGTAATGTACCCATTTCTTTGCTGCTATGCCAGTTTATGGTACTTTCTGGATTTGCATATGTGTACATTGGCAGTATGTTGATGATACTACATTGAATCTCTTGCTGCATATGTCTTTCTATTGCATGTATGTCTGCCTAGTTTTTCAATAAACTCGTTTTTGATTTTAAAAAAAAGAGGGTTAAGGCAGTGCTGGAAAATAATAGTGGCCACACAAAATATTGACACTTTGGGCCCAATTTGGACATTTTCACTTAGGGGTGTACTCACTTTTGTTGCCAGTGGTTTAGACATTAATGGCTGCGTGTTGAGTTTTTTTGAGGGGACAGCAAATTTACAATGTTATACAAGCTGTACACTCACTAGTTTACATTGCAAAAGTGTCATTTCTTCAGTGTTGTCACATGAAAAGATATAATAAAATATTGACAAAAATGTGAGGGGTGTACTAACTTTTGTGAGATACTGTATATGTTTTCTTGGATGTTAACGTTTAGTGAAGTTTTCTGGGTCTGGATATATATACAGTATATATATATATATATATATATATATATATATATATATATATATACATATATTTATATATACTGTAACTTTATATATTTATATACGTTCCCAATCCTCCTAGGTAAATTGTATCCCCAATCCCATTTCCCATTGTCTACATTAGTGATGAGCCGAACACCCCCGGGTTCGGTTCGCACCAGAACCCGCGAACGGACCGAAAGTTCGTACGAACATTAGAACCCTATTAAATACAATGGATGCGAACGTTCGAATTCTAAAGTGCTAATTATAACAACTATTATGCATGTTATTGTCCTAAAAAGGGTTTGGGAACCCGGGTTCTGCACCAGGGGACATGTATCAATGCAAAAAGAAGTTTTAAAAACGGTCGTTTTTCGGGAGCAGTCATTTTAATGATGCATAAAGTGAAAAAAAAAAGTCAAATATTCCTTTAAATATCGTACCTGGGGGGTGTCTAAAGTATGCCTGTGAAGTGCCACGTGTTTCCCGTGTTTAGAACTGTCCCTGCACAAAATGACACTTCTAAAGGAAAAAAAAGCCATTTAAAACTTCTTGCGGCTTTAATGTAATGTCTGGTCCCGGTAATATGGATGAAAATCTTTAAGAAAAATGGCATAGCTACCCCATGACCCCCCCCCCTACCCCAGCCCATTACCAGCCCCTTTGGGTCTTGTATGGATATTAAGGGGAACCCCGCACATAAAATAAAAAAGGCCCTATATACTCTGAACAGCCGTATACAGGCGGTGCATACAAGACAGGGACTGTAGGTTTGTTCTTATGTAGAATGTGGAGGAAGGTTAATTGAAGAAATGTCTCATTTGGAAATAGGTCCACATAGGTATGTAGTCAGAAGGTAATTTAAGCTTTATATCCTGTCTTTCATGAAACACTCTATTTGTAAAAAAGAAACCCACTACATTACATGAGCAGAGCTATTGGTCTAAAAAAGAAATTGGAAGTCCCGGAAGAAAGTCGGGTTGCTTTGGTCAGGTGTAATAAAACTTTTTATAGTAAAGATAGAAGAATGAGAACAAGCTGCACTGAACAACCGGAATGTAGCTTTAATGAGAGGTTGTGTACCCAATTTGTTCAGCATGATTGGGGGGGGGTAAGCCCCCCTAAATTATTTAACTACTTTAGACAGTAAAAGGGCAATGTGAAATTCATGTAAATATATCACTGAGAATAATTGCTGTAAAAGCTGTAGTAAAGTTGTACAATTAAAAAAAAAAATTGTCCCCAGGCTGTTTAAGTCATAATGTGCTAGAATGCACTACATACTAGTACATTATAACAGACTTCCCTTAAAACGAAGCCCTCCACAGCGGTTGGAACTTCGATCTTCACCCGGTCTTCCTTCCGGGTTTGCGCTCTCTGGCCGTTTGAATGGATATTGCTCCTGCACATACACTCCAGTGTGCTATCACCTTCTGACACCTGTGATGATGTTTTCCTCTTCTCTTTCCTGAGAGGAACCCGGTGAAATCCATTCAATTGGAAGTGTCTATGGCTCACAGGTAGTGCTGTGGAAGCCTGAAGAAGGGCCCTTCCATTAAGTAAACAGAAGAGGAGCAGAAGTGCTTGCAGCTGGGCAGTTGAGTAACCCTAATTCCTCTGAATTGCCCTAATGTCTATGGCTCATGGTTGCTTCACTGATCATGAACTTATAGCAGAAGGGTCCCCTAGAATCTGCTGATTAATGAATAACTGTGACCAGTGGCTAAAAAGCCATCAATTGCAGCGATTTAGAAGAAAAAAAATATGACTCCCTGCCACCACCGTTGCCCTGCAGTGACTGTGTCTGTCAGATTCTCCCTGCTCTGTGCTTGTATTCTGATTCCCTCCACATCCCATAGTCTCCTGTGTAGTCTCTGAGCCCTGTTACTTTACCCCCATCTGTACTGACAGAGATAGTGAGTTGTGGAGTGTGGGCACACAGCAGGGAAGATCAGATGTCTTCAGAATGATGAACTGTGAGATTGTTAAACGTGTGTCCCCCATGTTTGTCATCCCTCATTTGTGAATGAACATGGAAGTGCTCCGTACTGAGCACATCCATGTTCAGCATTATATGCAGGGCTGCAAAGGATAAGGCGTTTGTGTCCTTTCTCTTTTTCTCTATCTCAAAAGTAAAACATCAGAGATGTATTCGGACCCTGATATTTTGTGACAGACTCCACTGCTAAAAATAAAATAAAAAAGCAACAAAACTGAGGTGAAATGATTTGATACAGTAATGTAATCTTACAGATTACAGTGTATTGTACGTGTTATGTACTTTGCACTTTTTGAATTGGCCGCGGCGCTCGCAGGGAATGGAGCCCGGAACACTGATACATCGGGCAGTGGATCCGATGGAGGACACAGCAGGAGGGGACATCGCAGGATACTGGGGACAAGTTAAGTATATAAAATAAAAAATGTGCGCTAGTCTTAAAATCGTGAACACAAACAGCTGCTGAAAAATAATGTGACTAACATACAAATACAATAAAAGTGAAAAAAAGTAAAAAAATTAAGCGTGACCGTGACCAATATCGTTTGGCTTTGGATTTGGCTTTGGCTTTGGATTTCGATCGAGGAACTCTGAGGGGAACGTCTCTAGACTAGGCTGCAGAGTCAGTTTTGTGGAATTCTTATGCCTTTATGACCCACTGTCGCTGACAAGTGGGTCCACCGGCTCTGGTAAGAGTACCCCATTCATCTACATTTTTGAAGAGCTGTCTAATGATCTACTTGGTTTCCAACCCAGTTTTCATCACTCACTTATTATATATATATTTTGTGTTATGGACACTATTGGTCACTCATCACTATTTTGTGGACTGTAATTGGTTCCAGATTTAGTATTATTTTTTGCACTTGTGAAACCTGAGTTCTTCTCAGGTTTTCTTGGACACTTCTCAGGTTTTACTTGACAAGGTAAGTAAACTGTACCAGGATACTGCGATGCAATCCCAAGTGGCTCGGAGTTACCGCTTTTGGTGCTGAAAATGAACCCCAAGCCACACTCCGGAATACCGCCAGAAAGGTAAAGGACTTGGTAAAAACTGTGTGTGTGTGTGTTTGTTTATTTACTATAGCCTTTGTATGTGAATGAGTAGAGTCACTATGCACCCCTTATTTATTAGAGTAGGTGGGACAGTTTCTGAGCGCTCCCTTATTCTTAAAGGTTGCTTTTAGATTTTAATAATCCTCCCTCCCACAACCAATTGGATAGGATTTGGGGAAGAGGCCTTTGTTCTCAAAAACATGGGAACAAGCTGCTTGACTAGGGGGTATTCCTCCTGGCACAAAATCCCTTTATTGAGGGCAAGTGGCCAGTCATAATTCAGGAATATGCTTGTCATCTCCCTTTTCTGGAAAACCAGGCCAAATGCTCAGATACAGTGCATCCGGAAAGTATATACAACGCTTCACTTTTTCCACATTTTGTTATGTTACAGATGTATTCCAAAATGGATTAACCACTTAAGAACCGCTCATGGCATATAGATGGCAGAATGGCACATACAGGCACAATCATGTACTTGCACGGCCTGCCGTGTGGTCTCTGTGATACAAAAGGAATATTGACTTGTAAATTTCTAGAAAAACATTTTCAAATGCCGCTTTCAGAACAAAAACACTATACGCAGATAAAACACTTCTTAACTACTATATCACGGAATTCTGATATAGTAACTATGTCTCCAATGGAATATCTGTGTCGGAAATTTGACAAAATTTGCGGGCATATCTCAGAAATGTATTCCATCTTAACTAATTCTCCCATTAAACAAGGATATATGGAAAAATGGGAAGCGGACCCCCAGGAAAATATTGAGCTGGACGAATGGCACAATATGGCCCAAGGGGCATCACGATCACTTATAAATACATCTATTATAGAAGCAAATTACAAAGTACTTCTAAGGTGGTACATGGTCCCCACCAGGTTGGCATCTTTTGTACCTGACACATCTCCTCAGTGCTTCCGTGGATGCGGACAGAAGGGAACAACGTATCATATATGGTGGCAGTGTCCTAAGGTGAGGCGGTATTGGATTAGAGTGTATAATTTCATATATACTCTGACCCAAGTAAACCTTATCAAATCTCCAAGACAGGCGTTGCTAGGCTGTAAAATAGAGAAGGTGACAAAATTTCAGAGACGCCTCATAACATTTTTTTTTTTTTTATTACAAACGTTTTTTATTGAGAGAAGACAATAAAGTAGTACATACATCTGAAAATCTGCGTATCACATAGTACAGGTTGAAATATAATCATAAATGTCAACGCAGTGACAAAAAAGGAGACAGAAAGAAAAAAACAACAAAAAATTTACTTTGAAGCATCTGAGAGAAGCCATAGCGGATTACAGAGAACCTACAGGAAACATAGTCTTACATATGAGGTATAACAGAGAGTGGGTGTAGTAGCCTCCCATGGTCTAAAGCTGTTGGGGAGTCTGCGTCAGCGGCTAAGATTGTGGCAATAGAATATGCCTATGTGAGTTCCAGGGATTCCACCTTTGGTCAAATAAGTGCATCCTGTCATTTAGCATATATAGAATCCTTTCCATTATCATAATCGAGTCCATCCTATGAAGGATGGAGGCGATAGGGACTGTAGGGGACTTCCAATGCAGGGCAATGGCCCACAGAGTGGCCAAGCAAACTGTGTGGATAAGGCCTTCTTCAGAGTGAAGCGTACCTGGGATAGATGCACCAAGGAGGCACATAAAGGCCGTAAGATGTACTGGAGTACCTGATAGTGCTGATGCTAGAGCCATCACTGTGGTCCAAATAGGGGAAAGTCGATCACAGTCCCAAAATATATGCATAAAGGTCCCAGGAAGGCGACAACCTCTGAAGCAGAGGTCAGAGGTACCCGGGAAAATAGAGTGAAGTCTGGATGGGGTATAGTACCACCTGGTCA
This sequence comes from Rana muscosa, assembly GCA_029206835.1. Taxonomy (NCBI): domain Eukaryota; kingdom Metazoa; phylum Chordata; class Amphibia; order Anura; family Ranidae; genus Rana; species Rana muscosa. The sequence goes on along the minus strand of CM055118.1, from coordinate 357,391,937 downwards.
GTACTTTATATGCTGTTTCTCTGAGAGCCAGGGATTTAGACGCTTTGCGTAGGTTAGTCAGCATTGTGTCCCAGTCGTACGAGTCAAAGATTTTGTTGCAGTCAGCTTCCCATTTACGCTTATACGGGACCGCCCCGGGAAACAACGCAGTGAGAGACGATTTGTAGAGGGTAGAGATAAGCCCCCTTCCTCTGGGGGAGTCACGGCAGATCTGTTCAAACGTGGTAGAAGGGGCTGATGGGGAGAGGGCAAAGTGGGAGAGATAAAAGTGTCTGATTTGCAAATAACAGAAGTGTTCTCTTAGCTGGATTTGTTTATGCGTACGTAACAGGTCAAATGAAGCAAAGGCATCACCAATCTGCAGGTCAGCTAACGTGACCACGGAGTTAGAGATCCACCAGGAGAAACCCTCAGGGTTATTGAAGGCTAAGGTAAATAAGGGTTCTCCTACAAAGGAGGAGCCTCGGGGAGCATGGGACGCCAGGTCTAGTTTATGTTTGCATCTGTACCATAGGGTAAGAGAGTGGGCAACTAGGGGGTTAAGGGAGATAATTTTATGACCCACTTTAGAGGGGGACCAAAGTATACCAGAGAGCCTGTATGGAGCGATGGAATGTGATTCAAATTCTACCCAGGGTACTTTAGAGTTAGTGATGGTCCATTGTGCCATCTGGGAGAAGCGAGCCGCAAGGAAATAGAGCCAAAGATTTGGCAGGCCCAGCCCCCCAAGTGTTTGTGGGTTGAACAAGACATGTTTAGAGAACCTCGGCTGTTTGTTTTGCCAGATAAATTTGTGGATATCTTGTTGTAGTTTATCTATAAAAGCTTTAGGGATCAGGAATGGAAGGGCTCTGAATAGAAATAGGAGTTTGGGTAGGAGGGTCATTTTGATCGCCGTGACTCTCCCGAGGAACGAGATATGGTAGGTGCCCCATAGTTTGAGCAAGTTGCGGAGACGGGACACACACGCCGGATAATTCACAGCGAAAATAGAGGACCAATGTGGTGTGATATAGATGCCCAAGTAGGGTATTTTGTCAGTAGACCATTGCAGGGGGAAGGAGCTCTGGAGGGTCTCACACCGAGCAGGGGGAATATTGATTGGGAGTGCAGTGGATTTGGACATGTTAACAGTGAGTCCAGAAATAGAGGCGAATCGGGACAACAGGGAAAATAGATTGGGCAGGGAAATCTGGGGTTGGGTTAGAAAAAGCATGACATCATCTGCATACATACAGAGATGAGATGTGGTGGAAGCCATGGGGTATCCGGAGATGTCAGGGTTTTGTTTAATTGCGGTGGCAAGGGGTTCCAGGGCCGGGGCGAATAATAGGGGTGATAGGGGACATCCCTGTCGGGTGCCCCTGCCCAGTGTGAAAAACCCAGAGCTGCAGCCTGGAATTTTGATTCTGGTTTGTGGGTGGTGGTATAGGGCCTGTACACCCAACAAAAATTCATCCCGAAAGCCAAGTCTTTGAAGCACTGCAAGTAAATAAGGCCATAGTACGCTGTCAAACGCCTTATTAATGTCCAAGCTAAGGAGGAGGACTTGTTTCTTACATATGTTAGCGTCCTGGAGTACATTAAGTGTCAAACGAATATTGTCCGTGATGAGTCTATTGGGGATGAAACCAGATTGGTCAGGGGAGGTCAGTGTTTCAATAATAGCGGCTAGTCTGTCAGCTAGGGCTCGACAAAATTTTTTAAGGTCGTTGTTAATGACTGAAATCGGTCTATAATTTTGGGGGAGGGAGTGGTCCTTAAGAGGTTTGGGCAGGAGAGACATGTTAGCTAAGGTAATTTCAGAGGGGAACTGTTCTCCTGCAAGAATCTTGTTGAACATGCTAGTGAGGCGTGGGAGTAGTATAGGAGCATAATTTTTATAGTAGCTAGCAGTGAAACCATCTGGGCCTGGGGCCACATAGCGTTTTAGGGATTTAACAACGCTGAGCAGTTCTTCCTCTGTGAAGGGGGCATTAAGGGATTCAATTTGTAAATCGGACAAAGTGGGAAGGGGAAGGGAGGCTAGCCAGTCTAGGGAGGGCTGAGAAGGACACGGCGGAGGGCGAGAAAGAAGTTTGGAATAAAAGTCCTCAAAGACTCCCAGGACTTCTTTAGGGTGGGAGACTATTTTGCCTGAGGAATTGTGGAGTTTGTACACATGGGGTGGACGTAGTGTGTGATTTAATTTGCGAGCAAACATAGCAGATGCTGTGTTGCTGTGAAGGAGAAAGTTTGCTTTGGACCACCTTAGTGCTTTTTCCGTCTTAGCAGATAACAGAGTATCCAGGTCTAATCTTTTTTGCGCCACCAGGCGTGCGTTGGCAATCGACGGGTTACCTATTTGGGATTTATGAAGGCGGTCCAGTTCTGTGGTCAGCGTGAAGATTTGCTGCCATCTTTCTTTATTTTTCCGTGAAGCAATACTAATAAGGTGGACTCGTAACACTGCCTTATGGGCCATCCAGAGAGTGCTAGGGGATATGTCCGGGGTGGCATTGATCGTGAAGTATTCCTGAATAGCGTTGGATACTTCCTGGCGTATGATAGGGTCAGTTAAGAGAGAGTCATTAAGTCTCCATGTATAGGGCATATCAGATAGGCCTATAAGGGAGGTTGACATGGAGACCATATTATGGTCGGACCAGGGGCAGAGATGGATCACCGATTGTGTGGAGTTGGCAAGAATGATGGGTGTGCAGAAAATGTAGTCCAATCTGGCAAAGGAATTGTGGGGGTGGGAGTAAAAGGTGAAGTCCTTTGCACCCTTGTTGTGTGCTCTCCAAGCATCAGATAACTGGAGAGCCTGTAGAGTTCTGGACAGGGATTTAGGAAAAGCCAAATTTAGTTGGGAGGAGGTGCTTCTGTCTAATTGTGGGTGTGCGACGAGGTTGAAGTCTCCCCCAACGAACATGTGTGTCGAGGAGTATTTCTCAAGTGTCCTAAAGAAGGCGGAAAAAAAGGTGGCCTGTGCGACATTAGGGGCATAGACGTTAGCGATCGTGAGTTCGCGTCCTGCTACTAGTCCCTTAACAATAAGGAACCTACTATCAGGATCCTTATAGAACTTCCATGGGGAATGAATTGTGAAGGAAGATGGCCACCCCTCTACATTTAGAGTCGTATAAGGTGTAAAAGGCTTGCTTATATGAGCCATGAAAAAAAAAATTGGGTGTCTGTCAGCAGCAAAGTGGGTTTCCTGCAATAATAGGATTTGTGCCCCTAGTTTTTTATAGGCTGTGAATGCCTTTTTCCGCTTGTGGGGAGAATTGAAGCCCTGGACGTTATGTGTAATACATGTAATCACCATTTATGTATATAGGGATGTCATAGGCTCACCTGGGGGGTTTAAGGACCCTGAGATAACTGTGTCAAAATTCTCCGTCACTAGGGGGACGTCAGTCTGGGAGAGCTGAGAGTAATAGACCGCTTCAAGTACATAGTAATAGGAAATACATCTGAAGTGCTTCAACATCCTAAATAAAAAAAACAAAAGAAGTGATAGAACATAAAAAGCGTCTAAACATAGTGCCAGCAGTGCAAACATGTGCTGGGCAAACAGTGGGTCAGGTTGCAAGTAGCAAAAGCCTGAAACAGTGAGGTAAATCTTGTAAGGGGCAAAAGCTCCCTTAACTCCCCAGGTCATATCCAGAGCTCCAAAAGAGGTCGGGATATGAGAGGAGTGGGGCAGCACGGCATCGACATCAACCGAACTAGCCTGCAGCAAATTAAAAACAGAAAAAAAAGTTTGTGCATGCCAGCATGTGTTGGATTGCCATATTAGATCATTAAATGAACTGGGAACCATCATCCTGTAGAAAATAGAGTAACGGGGGGGCGTGTCCGGACGTGAACCAGGGAGGACGTGTGGATACTGAGCTCTCCACAGGCAGTGTAAATCCACGGCCATCTCTGCCCGATCTCACCCCGGGGGGGCCCAATTTCAGTGCCATCAGCCCCTGGGCCTCGTCTCCTACGGCCCTGGCTGATTAGTGGAGGTTTTTGGCTGACTTTACCTGCTCTAGGCCTGAGAGTGTTCCCGCATTGCTGAGGCCCGCCGCCATCTTGGGGCCTACGGATCCGTGGGCACTCTTCCGCATCTACCCTGTGCAATCCGGGGGTAAAACGAGTGTCCCTCCGCCGGCCGACAGCTGCCTCACCCCTGGAAAACAACTAAGCATCGGAGGAGTCGCCCGGAGGACCCTGCTATCCACTTCCCTATACCGCGATCCGACGCCATCTTGCGGCCTGTCGACCTGCCTTCTTCCAACCCTGGACACAGTGAGTAGTGGGGTAGTATCTTGCCCCCTCCAATTGGGACACGCTAGGGTGAGACTGTATGCCCGGGGGGCCCTGTACGCTGGTCCTGGTGGGGAGATTTTGGCCTGAACGGAGCGGAACTCACCCAGGCGGCACACGCTATCAAGAAAGCCCCCGGCTCCGGCCTACTCACGGAGGTCGGAGGCCATATTGCTACTCCGGGTACACCTCATATTTACAGTGACACTACATCTGGGGCCCGGCACCTTCACTTCTGGGCCTGGGTTCTCCACTGGACATCTGTGGGTCTGTGGATCCCCCTTTCTACAGCCACTGCATTAGTCACTGCTGTACCTGACCTTTACACATGACAAATAGAATGATGGTCGTTCCAGCTGACACAGGGGATGCCATTTAAGTGAGTTCAGGATCCCGGCTGCTCTCCATGATCCCCGAGTTGTTACCTTAGCCATATTATAGCCCCGGGGATAAGCCTGTTTATTCTCTAAGCCCCTTGGGCATCACATGGGAAAAGTCGGCCAGCAGCAGCGATATTATAAGCCTTTATTTGGATCACGTGTAGAATCAGATATGGAACGCTATGTTACCAGGTCGCAATCTGCGACCTCGCACTCCCCCACAGTTCCGCACACTTCAATAGACCCAATACTGGGAACGGAGAATGCTGAGTACCCTCCATTAGCTCCCACCCAGGGTACAGATTCCACCTCATCCTCTCCTCAGGAGATACTTACCGCAGACATTCTGGATGCCAAGTTGGACGCTAAGCTACAGCTCCTGCTTCAACAAATCACGTGCAATGTCTCGGCAGAAGCGAGCAAGTTAGCTGCAGAACTGAGGGGGGAAATCAACCAAATTGGGGAACGTACGGACACTCTTTAAAATAAATTTGATGAGTTGATAAGCTATGTTCAGGCTGTTGAGGAGGACAATCATAACCTACATATTTCGGTTTCTCAACTGCAATTGCAGCAGGAGGACCTGGAGAACAGGGAAAGGAGGCAGAACCTGCGCTTCAGAGGTATCCCGGAAACGTTAGGAGACCCTGACTTACGCACCTATCTTCTTGGTCTTTTCAATACCCTGGCCCCCACAGTGGTGGATATAGACTGGCGCCTTGATAGGGCCCACCGATCCCTGGCCCAAAACCTCCGGCTGGAGCTAGACCCAGGGATGTTATAGTCCGATTCCATTTTTTTGAAAGTAAGGAGGCTCTGACCCTGGCCACGCGCAATAAATCCCAACTTCAGTACAAAGGAGCAAAATTGCAGATCTTTAGCGACCTCTCTCCAATTACCCTTGCTAAACGTAGAAATCTACGCCCAATCACCTCCCATCTACAACATCATAAGATCCCCTACTACTGGGGTTTCCCTTTTCGCCTTATTGTATCCAGGGATGGTGTCCAGGTTACCCTGCGTGAACTGCAGGAAGGCAAAGCTTTCCTGAAACATCTTGGCCTCCCCCTTTGCCAGAAGATGATTTGATTCCTCCAGCTGCCCAGGTCTGTCAACATCCCGCCACTCCTAACCGCATCTGGACCCCCGTGAGGGGCAAATCAAGGAAACAATTCTCAACACCCCAACGTCTGCGTGCCTCCAACCAACCTCCTTGATTCACCCATACGTTCCTCTCTGGATCCATAATTTCATGCTCTCTGCATCTCCGTTTCTCCTCGATTCTAAAACAGATACGAAGATTGTTGCTCTGGTTTACAAAAGTTTTCAGTCTACCCTGGTTCCTGTTCAGGGTAGAGTTCTTCCCCAACCCATGGGGTGAAAATCACTACAAATATTGTTGACAGTATTTTCCTTCTTGGTCACCGTACCCTAATTGGCAGTTACTCCTGTTTATTTGCTGACTTTCTAACCCTCGTCAACAGGTCCTCTACTGTCAGACTTATTTTAAAGGTTACCGAGTTCATAAGGAGAGCAGCCGATCCTCCCCATCTCTCTTGCTAGAGTTTTCTGATGGAAGTTCGTGTATGTCCCTATTTGGCCTTGGCTTACTTCCAAGGTCCCCTGAGACGCAAGTGGCTCTCAGGCTTTCAAGAACTTAAGTTCTATTTTCTTTTTTTTTTTCTGTTGATTTTTCTTTTTTTTATTTTGCTTATGTCCTTGGTTATAAGTCAGCCTTGTAGGTTGAAAGTGCAATGTTTTTTTTTTTCCTAACCGAATGTAATTTTCTTACAGGGTTTATCTGTTACTATTTGGGCCCCGAAGGGATGCCTTTGTCTGCAATGTTTATTCACATCATTGCTTTTACACGCATTTTTGCTTTTATGTCTCTGTTTCCTATATTTTGTTATTTTTTAGATTCAAAATTCTTACACAAGCCTGTTTGAATGTCTTACTATGGCTTTAAAGATCATGTCGTATAATGTGAAGGGTCTGGGTTCTATCCGCAAACGCTGGATGGCCCTGAAGGATTTCAGGGCCTCAGGCGCTGATGTGGTGATGATTCAGGAAACCCACTTCAGGGCTGGTGGTTCACTCAAATTTGCCTCAAAGTTCTTCCCCACCTCCTTCCTTGCCTCTGATTCCACGGGCAAGGCGGGAGAGGCGATTTTGATCAAGAAATCCTGTCCTATCAAGGTTAAAAGCTCACATGCTGATCCACATGGGAGATTCCTCATATTGGAATGTGAATATGTGAATACTTCTTTCTCTCTTGTGAATCTCTATGCCCCCAATACAGGTCAGATTGACTTTCTCAACAAACTTTTTGACTCCCCTCAATTTCGTTCTCAACCTTTTCAGATTATTGGTGGGGATTTTAACCAGGTCATGTCACCCACTAGAGATAGACAGTCTCTCCTTAGTTCTACACCTTCAAAACAGGTTATATTGCATGCCAATTCCTTCCGCAAATGTATTAGGTCCCGTCAATTTTTCGACACATGGAGGATCAGGCACCCTTCTGCTAAGCAGTTTACATTTTATTCCCCAGCTCATAGAATGTATTCACGCCTTGACCATTTTTTTATCACAGCCCCACTCATTCCTTATGTGATAGAGTCGGACATATTGCCTATCACATGGTCAGATCACGCTCCCATTGTGATAGACCTCATGCTTTCTCAGGCCTATACCAAATCCTGTCTCTGGCGTCTGAATGACCATCTCCTACAGTCCGAAGTCTCACGTTCTACCCTAGTCAAAAGCTTGGAGGAATTTTTCCAGCTTAACATGGGCTCAGTTTCCGAGTTTTCCACACTGTGGGAGGCACATAAGGCAGTTTTCTGAGGTGTTTGCATAGCTGAAGGCGCTCGGTTAAAAAAGGATAGAAATGGCCTACTGCAGTCCCTTACATCTGCTCTGGTAACTGCGGAGCGGAGACTGCTGTGTGGTCCCACGGTGTTGAAACTCCAAAAGGTAATTTCCCTTAGGGAACAAATAAAGTCTTTACAGCTCGACAGGGCGTCTAAATCCCTACTATGGACAAAACAAAAATTCTATGAATTTTCGAATAAGCCCCATAGGATGCTGGTTCATAAATTACGACCACGCCCATTCAATTCCTTTCCCGATTTTCTTACGAAGGCCGACGGCTCTAGAGCATACTGCCCCCGCAAAATGTCAAATATTTTTGGCAAATTCTACCACAGATTGTATAATTGCCTGACTCCACAGAACCACTTTAACTTTACTCAGGAAAAATTTGAGACTTTCTTCTCTAACATAAACCTTCCAAGACTATCCTCAGCGGATTTGGCCAGTTTGAATGTGGCTATATCGGCTGAGGAGTTGTTGGCTATAATCAAAGAGCTACCTCTTCACAAATCGCCTGGCCCTGATGGTTTGTCCTACTTTTACTATAAAACTTTTTTCAACATTTTGTCTCCTCATATGCTGACTTTATACGACTCACTGCTTAAGGGCACATCTCCACATCCACACTTCTCCCACTCTTACATCTCAGTCATCCCAAAGCCTGGTAAAGACCCCTCGATCCCAGATAATTATAGGCCCATAGCCCTTTTGAATTCAGACTATAAAATTTTCACCAAAATTCTTGCATCCAGATTGTCTAAGCTCATTCCTAAACTGATCCATAGAGACCAGGTGGGCTTTGTCCCTGGCAGGCATGCGGGGGACAACACCCGCCGTACAATAGATCTGATAGATCTTTTGGATAGGTCATCCCGTTCAGCGCTAATTTTGAGTCTAGATGCCCAAAAGGCTTTTGATAGGCTGAGCTGGCCTTATATGTTCGCTGTCCTCAAAACGTTTGGATTCACTGGTCCCTTTTTAAAAGCCCTAGAGGCCCTGTACTCCACAGTCACAGCCCAGGTTCAGATGTCTTCTTTCCTGTCGCCTGCCTTCCCCATGACAAACGGAACTCGGCAGGGGTGTCCTATATCACCGTTACTTTTCATTTTATGTCTGGAGCCCCTGGCCGAGTCCATCCGCACCCATCCAGATATCAATGGGGTGGTGATGCGGCAGGGAGAATATAAACTGTCACTCTTTGCAGATGACATTCTGCTCACTGTAACTAATCCGTTGATATCGCTTCCTTCGTTACATAAATGACTAGCCTCCTTTGGTGCCATCTCCGGTTACAAGGTTAACACTTCCAAAACTGAAGCACTCCCTATACACATTCCAGCATTATTGTTATCTCAGCTTAAAGGGTCATATCCTTATAAATGGTGCACCACCTCCATTAAATACTTGGGTGTCCTTCTTACCCCCTCTTACTCTTCTCTCTATCAAGCCAACTTCCCCCCTCTCGTCTTAGACATTAACAAATCCCTGATGGCTTGGACAAAATATCCCCTGTCTCTGTTGGGTAGGATTAACGTCCTAAAAATGTCTATATTACCCAGACTACTTTATCACTTTGAAACATTACCAGTTGCCCTGCCTTCTTCTCAACTAAAAGCGATTCAGAGGAATTTTCTAAAATTCATATGGGGCGATAGGGCACATCGTATAGCTTATTCAGTGGTATTCGCCCCAAGGTCCAGGGGGGGATTGGGTGCCCCGGACATTTTTCAATACTACCACGCCTCACACTTGAGGGCTATTGTTTCGTGGTCCTCCCTACATGCACCAAATCAATGGTCTGCCATTGAAAAGGGGGTACTATACCCGGTCCACCCATGTTCCTTGGTCTGGGACAATGTCCCATCCTTGGATTCCATTTTCAAACGCCAATGTACTGCCCCGATGGCTTTCACCTTAACCATTTGGCGTAAATGCCTTAAGACTCATCACCTTGCTTCAACATGCTCTCCCCTTGTAAATGTATTGTTTAATCCAAATTTACCAGACAGTCTGTCCCTGGGCAGGGTTTTCTCATGGCTTGATGCCCCCCTCTTTCAACTCCGGAATTTGGTACATCCTATCACGCGACATCTGCATACTTTTGAAACTCTGAGTAAGAAGTTTAATATACCCACCCAACTTTTCCATTTCTACCTGCAGGTTAGACATTTTTTCCACTCCAAGTCCCCAACTCTGATTCTTGACAAACCGACTACCTTTGAATACATATGCGCTCAGGGTCCATACCAACTACATTTAATATCTTCTATACACCGTCTCCTTCACGAGTCTACTCCACTGGCTGAGACAACCCACCAATACATGAAAAGATGGTCTCTTTTGTTGGATAGACCTATTACGGTCCAGATGTGGCATAGGATATGGTCCTCTACATTCAAATCTTCTCAATGTGTGTCCCAAAGGGAAACATCCATTAAGATTCTTATGTTTTGGTATAGAACGCCTAATGTAATTCACAAATATGATCCCTCAGTCTCGCCGCGTTGTTGGCGATGCGGGACTGATACGGGTTCCCTATTCTATATATTTTGGCAGTGTTCTATGATCCAACCCTTTTGGCATGATGTGCGGCTGCTGATACAGAGGGTGGTGGGTGTGTCCCTACCGCTCGATCCCTTAAATTACTTATTGGGTCTCCCCTTTTCGGGCATACCCAAGAAGGTAAATCGGCTTGTCTCCTACATTTTACTAGCTGCCAAAAGGCTTATCCCATTATGTTGGCTATCTAATATGCCTCCTCCATGGCCTAGGTTTCTCCATCTAGTGGCTGAAATTTCGGAGGATGGAATACCTAACGGCCTCTGTGCATGATAAAATTCCCCAATTTGATAAAGTGTGGGAACCCTGGGATCGATCGGATTATGGGACCCTCGCACCACCTGCTACACCTTGACATATACTAGCTTGATATTTACTAGCTTCGCATTTCTTGCTACCTTCCATATACGTACTTCATAGATACCCTTGTCTTTGATGCCTAAGGTTACATTTTGGTTATTAATCCCTATTGTAAACCTATAAGTTGTTGTTTATATATTTTTGATCTGGTGTACCGAGCACGCCTGTGCTCTGTACTTATGGGCATTGCTTGACGAATTCCTCCTACTTTTAATTTTCTTTTTCTTTTTCTTTCTTTGATATCATTCTGTGTTTGATATCTGTATATTGTGCTTAATGTAACAATATATTGCTTGTTCTTTAAAACCCAATAAAAATTACAATAAAAAAAAAAAAAGAAAATAGAGTAACGAAGAAAAGCAAGGCATGTGGGGTGTCGAATCAGAAGAGGGCCCAGAAAGTCTGAAATGTATGGGACAATCCTGCTGGGCTGAAACCTTGCTTGTAGAGACAGGGTGAAGAGATGTGGAACCATCAGTAGATCGGTAGTTCAAAAATAGAGCAGTAGATGGCACACCGATGCCAGAAGTGCCACTGGTGTGCAGAAGTTCAAGACGTGCAGCAGGGAGAATTCACAAAAGTGGCGAAGGATTAGTTAGTGTTGAAAGGTGTTATGGCCAGCATCTTGTCTGTGACGTCTGCGGTCCCGTCTAGGAGAGGGGGTGTTCCAAATGGGTTTAGGTCTAGGAGTAGAGGGTTGGCGAGGAAGGGCTTCAGCCTAGAGGAGGCCCAGTTTGACAAGAATTTCTTGACCTTCCAATAGAGTGGTGGCAGTATAAGTTGTACCATTATGTGGAACGGTAAGCTTGAAGGGGAAGCCCCATCTATAGCGAATGTGCGCTTTTACCAGCACTGTGGTGACCTCCTTCATATTGCGGCACCTATCCAGGGTAGCAGGGGAGATGTCCGGGTAGATTTGAACATGGGAGCCGTCCAGGGAGATGGAATGGGAATTGCGGGCAGCCCTAAGAATCTCCTCCTTGATAAGAAAGTCTTTTAGACACAGGACAATGTCCCTGGGGGGTTTGTCTGGGGGAGGCTTGGGGCGTAGAGCCCTGTGAATGCGGTCGCATGTGAACGCTTCCACCTCACGGTCTGGCAAGAGGGAATGGAACAGCTTATGTATGGCAGGGATGAGATCCGTGGTGGTTTCAGGGACCCCCCTTATCCGAAGATTGTGCCTACGATTTCGATTGTTGAGGTCTTCAACTTGGGTTTGCAGTTGAGTGACCCTGGAATTGAGGGAGTCAAACTCTCTGGAGAGATCATTGTGAGCGATATTGAGCTCATCGTGCATAGTCTCTAAGCAGTCCGTGCGGGTGCCCAGGGCCGAGATCTCCTGCGTTAGTGTATTGGTGCTTTTGTGTAGCTCCGTCTGGAACTTGGCAGCAATCTTGCTATATATAGATTCTAAGCTCCTGTCTAGGTCCGCTTTGGTCAGGGGGGGAAAGTACTCACAGTCTTGTGCAGAGTCCAGAGCAGAAGCAGCCGTATCCTGTGAATCTTGTGAGGCCTGCAGTGAGGGAGAAGCCGGGCCGCCGGCGCCATCTTGGGACATGCTGTAGCGTTCCTGGTTCCTTAGCAGATAGGTGGTTAGGGACCTCTGAGCGGTCTTGTTGCCCTTCTTCTGCTTCGAAGGCATGCACAACTCGGTCTGGGGGTTATGGAGAGTATCTGTGGTGAAGATTATGAGCTTATGGCCCCGGGAAGCAGGCTAAATGGTTGGAGTAGTGCGGAGCTACTCAGTCATGCGACCGGTCCCGTGGATGTCTCGCATGCGCCCCGCCTCATAACATTTATATTCATATCAGCAAAAATCATAATTGCAAAATCGTGGAAATCGGTCATACTACCATATGAACAACTTAAACATAAACTTTCCTGGATCATGCTTAATGAGCGTATGTCAGCGATCTTAAATGATAGACTAATAATATTTGAAAAAGTTTGGGACCCATGGGTCAGATATCTGTCCAGTGATCCCAAATCTTTTTCCGGAATGAGGTAACTTTTGAGCTGTGGGGCCGGAAACGCAGAGTCATTCCTCACTTCTTATTATTTTCTTTCAATTTCTCTTCTTTCTTCACTTTTCTAATCACTCTCTCCCTTTCTTTTTTATTTATTTTTTATTTTAATTTTCTTGATTAAATTATTGCAGTACAACAAAGATCCCTTGACTCAGTTCATAACAATCCTGGGATTATCCCTAAATGGGATTGAGTATGGTGTGAATGGTGATTACCCTCCATTCACACACATGGGCCTACCACACACTAAAAGTTTTTGATTTATATTTACTAAAACACAGTCATATTTACTAAAGCACAATAGAGACTACACCTCAATATGGTGAATTACCCACAGTAAGTGTAATACTTTGTTTAGCAATGATTGAATATCAGTCATATCGAATATATTGTACTTTCTATTATGTACATTTTCTTTTGTGGAAAAACGTTCGAACACAAATATTGTAAAAGGCTTATAAAAAAAACTTGGAGGAGTTCAAAACTGGAAGAGTATGAAAAATAATAAGTGTGTCTTTTACAAACCAAACAATTACAGCCAAGGTTTAACGCCCCCCCGGTTGCCACCTTCCATGAAGACTAGGGTTGCACAGATACTAGTATTGGTATCAGTGCCCATACCGAGCATTTGCTTGAGTACTAAAAAATAAAACATTGACCACTCCCCCCATATTAAGATGGACTTTTCCTTCCAGTAACTATTTCTGGTATTTAGGGCAGACAGTATGTCTAATTGACAAAATGACTAAACATTGTTACATAAAATTACTCTTGACAGTTAGAATTTTTGTTCAGATTTGAACCGAGTTTAGCAGGTTTAGAAGGGCCAATGAAAGGGGCTTTTAGGTAATACAGCTCCTTCACTATTAGGGAGGGGTACAGAGCAGCTTCGTTGTCAATGTAAAGAAGTTGCTGTAGGGAGAGGATAGGCAAAGCTGATTAACTGCATAAAGAGAGAATAAGGAATTAGGTTAGCAAACTATGCTTTACTGTAGCACACACCCACACGTCTTAAGATAATTGCTTTTAATTTAACCTTAGGACTTGATGGGTCTAGCCCTTGTGAGGGGGTTAGCTCGGCAGCGGGTGTGTGTGACCCCCGGGATGGGCTCCCCACACAAAACAGGCCCAGCAAACGGAGGTTGTGGTTTTCAAAATCAAAAAAAGGTGCAGTTTATTTTCTATTTACAGTGACAAAACACAGCAAAGCCAAAAGAAACATAAACAAATTAAATCCTGGTCAACTTGACCTCTGACTTAACATACAGGTTTCCTAACTAACAACTGGGATCAGCCTAGTGCTGTCCTAGTCCCTAAGTCCCTGGTTTTGAATGTCCAAGCAAATAGCCACACAGGCTTTTTCTCACCGCACAGGGGTTCACTCTCCCTAGACAGTCCACACAGGTCTGGTTCCAGGCATGAGCTAACACCTAATGAATCTGGGAGTTCTTATAGAGGCCTAAATGAGCTGACAAGCTTCAGCTGGCCTCATCAACTCCCTGTCTGTACGACGCCCCACACTCTCCCTAGAGGTATGAGTCATCCATGAGCCTACTAGCCTCAGCTGGGCTTATACAACTCTCCACCCTAGTTGTATAAGTCAGCATAAAGCCTGAATCTGGGAGAAATATATCTACCCCCCTGGATGCAACCAGGTGACTTTACCTTCCTGCTGTCACATACCCCCCCCCTCTTGTTTTAACCTCGGGGTTGGAACACCAGCAATCAGGCATTCATGTACTCGAGACAAAGCATCCACATTCCCCATTTGAACGCCAGGGCGATGCTTTACTGTGAAGTTGAATTCCTGGAGGGCCAGGAACCACCTATTCACTCTTCTATTTGTTTCCTTGTTTTGAGCCATCCACTTTAACGGAGCGTGATCCGTAACCATGTCAAAGTGCCTACCTAGCAGGTAGTACCGAAGGGAATCTAGAGCCCACTTCACCGCTAAACACTCCTTTTCAACGGTGGCGTAATTTACCTCATGGGACTTCAACTTCCTGCTGAGGTAAATGACTGGGTGCTCTTCCCCGTTCCAGACCTGGGACAATACTGCTCCTAACCCCACATCTGACGCATCACTTTGTACGACAAAGTCTTTAGAGAAGTCGGGTGAGTACAACACTGGCTGGCTACATAAGGCTTGTTTCAAGAATTGGAATGCTGCCTCAGCCTCGGGGGTCCATTTAATCATGACCGACCCTTTCCCCTTCGTTAGGTTGGTTAGGGGCACAGCCTTAGAGGCAAAGTGGGGAATGAATCGCCGATAATACCCAGCGATTCCCAGAAAGGCTCGTACCTGTTTCTTGCTGTTGGGACGTGGCCAACTCTGGATGGCCTCGACTTTGTTGAGTTGGGGTTTTATTACTCCCCTCCCAATGGTGTACCCAAGATATTTGGCCTCCTCCTGCCCAATGGTACACTTCTTGGGGTTAGCCGTAAACCCCGCTTCCCGAACAGAGTCCAGGACTGCTTGCACTTTTGGCAGATGTGAGGCCCAATCTGTGCTATGGACAATTACGTCATCCAGGTAAGCCGCAGCATACTTCCGATGGGGCCTCAGCATCTGGTCCATTTTCCGCTGGAATGTGGCCGGCGCATTCTGTAACCCGAACGGCATTCTTTTATATTGGAACGCCCCGTCTGGGGTTACAAATGCGGTTTTCTCTTTGGCCAATTTGGCCAGGGGGATTTGCCAATACCCTTTTGTGAGGTCAAGAGTCGTCATGTATCGGGCTGTTCCCAGCCGGTCGATCAACTCATCTATACGTGGCATGGGGTAGGTGTCAAATTTTGTAACTTTGTTCAACTGACGAAAATCGTTACAAAATCGCCAGCTCCCATCCGGTTTAGGCACCAACACAATGGGACTAGACCAATCACTTTGGGACTCCTCTATCACCCCTAAGTTCAGCATTTTCTGTACTTCCTCCCGTATTGCCTCCCGTCGGGCCTCTGGGATCCGATAGGGTTTTAACTTCACCCTTTCACCGGGCGGGGTAATGATGTCATGCTCTACCCCAGATGTTTGTCCCGGCAGCTCAGAGAATACCTCCTTGTTACGAAGCACAAACTCCTTAACCTCCTGTTGTTGGGGTTGTGACAAGGTGGCTGCTATTCCAACCTCAGGAATCACGCAACCAGTTTGAGCTGGTGACCAAGTGTCTGCGACTAGGGACTCTCTATCCCTCCAGGCTTTCAACAGATTAACGTGATAGATCTGTTCGGGCTTTCGCCTTCCTGGTTGTCTGACCTTGTAATTCACTTCGCTCACTTTTTCCATTATCTCGTAGGGGCCTTGCCATTTGGCAAGGAATTTACTTTCAACTGTAGGGACAAGTACCAGTATCCTATCCCCCGGGGAAAAGGTACGGGTCTTGGCTCCACGGTTGTACACTCTCTGCTGTGCTAACTGCGCTTGGGCCAAATGTTCCTTCACGATGGGCATTACCTGTGCAATTCGGTCTTGCATCAGGGCGACATGCTCAATCACACTCCTGTGGGGAGAACTCTCACTTTCCCAAGTTTCCTTGGCAATATCCAACAGCCCTCTTGGGTGTCTCCCATACAGTAACTCAAAGGGGGAGAATCCCGTAGAGGATTGGGGCACCTCCCTAATAGCAAACATCAGATAAGGAAGTAGACAGTCCCAATCCTTTCCATCTCTATCCACCACTTTCTTCAACATTTGCTTTAGGGTTTTGTTGAATCTTTCAACCAGCCCATCGGTTTGGGGGTGATACACAGATGTACGTAATTGCGTCACTTTGAACAATTTACACAGCTCCTTCATAACCCGGGACATAAAGGGTGTACCTTGGTCCGTAAGCAGTTCTCTACAAATACCCACCCGGCTAAACACAAGAGATAGCTCTTTGGCTATGGTTTTGGCCGAGGTATTTCGGAGAGGGATCGCTTCTGGATAACGGGTGGCATAGTCCATTATAACTAATATGTACTGGTGCCCCCTAGCGGACTTGATTATAGGACCTACCAAATCCATGGCGATCCTCTCAAACGGGACCTCAATGATGGGTAGAGGGACCAGCGGGCTACGGAAATGTGGCATCGGGGCCGACCTCTGACACACAGGGCAGGAGGAACAATAATTTTCTATGTCCTTTATCACCCCCGGCCAATAGAATCTCTGTAATACCCTCTCTCGGGTTTTCTCTGTCCCCAGATGACCTCCAAGAATGTGCCCATGGGCCAACTCCAACACCAACTTCCTGTAAGGTTTGGGCACCACAAGCTGCTCAACGGTTTCTTCTGCCCTTTTTGCCACCCGATACAGTAGGTCCTTCTCTACGCTGAAGTATGGGTAAGTGCAGGTATTATCTGGGTTCACTAACTCGCCATCTATTTTCACTACGTTTTCCCGTGCATTTATTAGGGCGGGGTCTTTCAACTGTTCTGTGGCAAAGTTTTCCCTGTGAACCTCAAGATCAGAAAACTCCACAGACGGTAGGTTTTCGTCTGAGGAGGTGGGCTCCTCTCCAGTTTCTTGAGTCTCCCCTGCCAATACTGATAAGAGAAATTCCGGAGAGTCCTCACCACTCTCAGGGGAGTTCTGGCTATCCCATTCCTGGTACATAGGGGCACCAGTGGGGGGCTCAGGATCATCCCACAGTTCCCAGAACTTCGGAAAATCCCTTCCCACAATGGCGTCATGCGGTAACTGAGATACTAAGCCCACTGGATGAGAGAGGGTACCTTTGGGGGTCTCGAAACACACTGTAGTCACTGGATACTCTCGGGTGTCCCCATGCACACAAATAACAGCTACCTTGCTATTCCCAGAGACCTCTGTTTTAACTAACTCAGCCTTTATCAGGGTCACAAGGCTACCTGAATCCAGCAATACCACAACATTTCTACCATTAACACACATTTTGCATAAATGTTTCTCAGTTCCTCGAATGGCAGTGCATGCGACTGTCGCACACAGCGACTGACGTCTGCCCATCAGAAAGTCACACTGCATGGGTTCCTCCACAACCGGGCAATTGGCTGCAATATGTCCCGCTTGCCGGCAGCGGTAGCAAACGATCCTTCTTGCCGCCTCTTGAGCCGCTGATTTCCCAGGCTGTTCTCGCCAAACTTGGGGTAGAGCTCCCACCCTCTCACTCTCTCCACCCTCACCCCTTGGAATCCTCTTATCCGCCCCTGGGGATGGTCTGGTCTTAGGGTGGAAAGTCCGAGTGTCTCTGGAAGAGGCCGTCAGGTTCTCTGTAGCCAAGTATTTCTCCACACGATCCACAAGACCATCGGCCGTCTCTGGGTCTCCATGGCTTACCCACTTTTGGATGGCAGTAGGAAGAGCTCTCAAAAACCGATCCATTACAACACGTTCCACAATCTTTGGTGCGGACAAAGTCTCTGGCTGTAGCCACTTTCTGCTTAGGTGAATGAGATCATACATTTGAGACCTGGGGGGTTTTCCAAGCTGGAAAGTCCAGTTATGCACACGCTGAGCCCGGACAGCCTGGGTGACACCCAGCCTTGCCAATATTTCAGCTTTTAGCATCACATAGTCTTTTGCTTGGTCAGGCTCTAGGTCATAGTAAGCCTTCTGCGATTCACCAGTTAACAGAGGAGCCACCAGTCCAGCCCACTGCTCCTCAGGCCACTTTTCTCTTTCAGCAGTCCTTTCAAATGTGGTCAAAAATACCTCTGGATCATCCTCTCCAGTCATTTTTGTCAATAAACGACTCACCCCAAAGGACGCGGTATTAGTGGGACGGCTTTCCTCACTGGTCTGCGGACGTTGCTGCATTACTGCTTCCATTTGTTGTAGTCTCTGCTCTTGCTTCTGTAACAGGTCTATGAAGCGGGCCTCAGATTGCTGCTGGGCTTGTTGCTGAGCTGCAAGGCTCTGTTGATGAGCTTGCTGCTGGGCTGCGAAGTTCTGTTGTTGAGCTGCAAGGCTCTTTTGCAAACCTGCATTTGTCTGCTGTTGATTGGCATTTGCTAGAGCCAGCTGCTTCAGTATCTCCTCCATGCTGGCTTAAAAAAAAACTGCCACTGGTTCTCCACCAACTGTGAGGGGGTTAGCTCGGCAGCGGGTGTGTGTGACCCCCGGGATGGGCTCCCCACACAAAACAGGCCCAGCAAACGGAGGTTGTGGTTTTCAAAATCAAAAAAAGGTGCGGTTTATTTTCTATTTACAGTGACAAAACACAGCAAAGCCAAAAGAAACATAAACAAATTAAATCCTGGTCAACTTGACCTCTGACTAAACATACAGGTTTCCTAACTAACAACTGGGATCAGCCTAGTGCTGTCCTAGTCCCTAAGTCCCTGGTTTTGAATGTCCAAGCAAATAGCCACACAGGCTTTTTCTCACCGCACAGGGGTTCACTCTCCCTAGACAGTCCACACAGGTCTGGTTCCAGGCATGAGCTAACACCTAATGAATCTGGGAGTTCTTATAGAGGCCTAAATGAGCTGACAAGCTTCAGCTGGCCTCATCAACTCCCTGTCTGTACGACGCCCCACACTCTCCCTAGAGGTATGAGTCATCCATGAGCCTACTAGCCTCAGCTGGGCTTATACAACTCTCCACCCTAGTTGTATAAGTCAGCATAAAGCCTGAATCTGGGAGAAATATATCTACCCCCCTGGATGCAACCAGGTGACTTTACCTTCCTGCTGTCACACCCTTTAGAAAAATACCCCCTTGGTTGCCTACTTTTCTGGATGATTTTCATTACTGGGGGCTTTTTTTTTTTCTTTAATTTAACCACTTAAAGCGGAGCTCCGCCGGAAAAAAAAATATTAAAAGCCAGCAGCTACAGCTACAGCAGCTGCTGGCTTTTAATATTTGGACACTTACCTGTCCTGGAGTCCAGCGACGTCCGCAGCAGAGGACGAGCGATCGATCGTCGCTCTGCTGCTCCCTCCGCCATCCTCGCTGAGGGAACCAGGAAGTGAAGCCCTGCGGCTTCATGCCTGGTTCCCTACGGCGCATGCGCGAGTTGCGCTGCGCCATTCTGATTCGTCCTCCTGTGTTCTGGGAGCCGAGTGTCTCCCAGAACACTACGGGAAGTCTGGGGGAAGTGACGTCACTCCCGCAGATTCCCGGAGAGAGGACTCCCGGATGTGGGTGAAAATACCTGTCTTAGACAGGTATCTTCACCCCCCTCCCCCTGAAAGGTGTCAATTGTGACACCGGAGGGGGGGAGGAATCCGATCAGCACAAGTGAAAATTTAGGGTGGAGCTTCACTTTAAGGACCTTGCCTGTTTTTCAGATTTGGTGTTTACAAGTTTAAAACATTTTTTTTTGCTAGAAAATTACTTAGAACCCCCAAACATTATATATTGTTTTTTTTTCTAACATACTAGAGAATATATTAGTGGTCATTGCAATACTTTTTGTCACATCGTATTTGCGCAGCGGTCTTACAAGCGCACTTTGTTTGGAAAAAAATCACTTTTTTTGTCGTCAGAGTCTTCGAGTCCTCGAGTGTGACAGTGATAACCCTAATGCACCAAGGCCTGAGGTGTGCCTTGGCCTAGCTGGTCAGTATGCCTGAAAAGTGGGCATACCCTGAATGTAAGAATAAGAATAAGGAAAATGGAATGAGTATGCATGAATCTGGGGGAACGGGTGGGTGGGAGCCCAGAAATGACGGCAACCCAGACCCGACAGGGGAGGAGGCTTAAGTAGCCCTCTCAGTCTCCTCCCACAAATACAGGCTGGCCTGCGGCCAGCCTTACCACTTGTCGTCAGAGTCTTCGAGTCCTCGAGTGTGACAGTGATAACCCTAATGCACCAAGGCCTGAGGTGTGCCTTGGCCTAGCTGGTCAGTATGCCTGAAAAGTGGGCAAAAAGAGACAACTGTAGGTGAAGAAGGGAAGGTAACGAACAGAGAAGTAGCACGCACCCGGACGGCAACAGTATCTGAACCCGGTCCCGTGCAAGAATGGAATAAGCCTGATGCCCGGCACAATCCAAACATGAGAATGACCTGCTAGCAAATGAGAGGATACGTGGGGGAAAGGAAGCGAAGGCTGGCCCGAGGAGCCTCTGCAACCGATGGGCGAGTAGATCGTAATACTCCAACCGGACATCAAAGATGTGCCTCCGGCCTACCCATACTAGGTATGGGGAAGAGAGGGAGAGGGCAAAAATTGACAACTGGCAGGAGTTGTAGGACTGGATACCTGGAGGATGGGTTGCCGGAGTAGGCAGAAAAGGCCAAGCGCTACGGCAATGAGCATAGTCAAGTATGGGAGAAACATGCCAGACACAGAACACTGGTCCCACCTGACTCAATCGGATCGTGCCACCGCCTGTGACCTGACAAGCGACTGAATCCTGAACCTAGAAAGGAAGGTCAGACTCCATCCCGGGCAAGAAGTCTCATGGCATGATGCAGACATGCCTGGACAAAAGATCAGAGCCGCTAGCGGAACCCCAAACCCACCCCTGTGGCCGACAAGGGGCCGTGGCTCAGCACACACCCCGAGAAAGACTGTGAAACCCTAGGTGGTGACCAGGGCCTCAGCAACAGAACGACGATTTTAGTAAAATGAAGACTGCTTCCTACCCAAGGGTGAACCCAGTGATGAATGACATCCGCACCAATCAACTAGCCCTGGCAACGGGCAGGACTGATGGAAGCGAGTGCAAGCAATGTTCGATGAAGGCGAAGATGCCAGCGCAGCCCAACCTGAGAACACAAACCAGAGAAAAGACAGACAACCAGACATGAGAACAACAACGAGCCTACCTAAGAAGAGAACATGCAGAAGTGACAAGACCACCGCGCGTACATGAACCTGATGACGGATGACCCCCCCCCCCCCCACCTTGTGTGAGTGGCGAGTGAGCCCGAGTAACCTGTAGCGCAGAGACAGGCAATTAACTGAACACTCAGGGCTGGTGTACCCACGGACCGTGGTGGGTGATCGTATAGGTGTAAGAATGAACGTGCATCGTATGACGTATGGTATACGGGCGAGAAGATTGTGGTCAACAATCATTAAAAACGAAACCTCAGCCCGTATGGATCTGTAGACGTGACAGATCCGGAAATGTGTGCCCTAACTAACCCAGGTACAAACATGGACGAAGACAACATGATACATAGAAACCAACAAAGAAGAGAACAGCTACCGGAGTATGCCGTGACTGGACCACAACACCCCTCTGGAACGCTAAGACTGAAACGTTGCAACGGAAATGCTGAGACTGAATGCTGAGGCGAAAAAGCTACGACAGAAATCTAGGGGCAGAAATGCAAGGACAGAAATGCTGAAACGGAAACGTTTGAGGCAGAAATGTGAAGATGGAAACGCTGACTGGACACGGAGACAGAAATACTGGGGCAGAATGCTACGACGGACACGCAACAGAAATCCTGGGGCAGAGACGCTATGACAGAAATCCTGGGGCAGAAAACGCAGACAGAAATCCTGGGGCAGAAAACGCAGACAGAAATCCTGGGGCAGAAAACGCAGACAGAAAACCTGGGGCAGAAAACGCAGACAGAAAACCTGGGGCAGAAAACGCAGACAGAAAACCTGGGGCAGAAAACGCAGACAGAAAACCTGGGGCAGAAAACGCAGACAGAAAACCTGGGGCAGAAAACGCAGACAGAAAACCTGGGGCAGAAAACGCAGACAGAAAACCTGGGGCAGAAAACGCAGACAGAAATCCTGGAGCAGAAAACGCAGACAGAAATCCTGGGGCAGAAAAACGCAGACAGAAAACCTGGGGCAGAAAAACGCAGACAGAAATCCTGGGGCAGAAAAACGCAGACAGAAATCCTGGGGCAGAAAAACGCAGACAGAAATCCTGGGGCAGAAAACGCAGACAGAAATCCTGGGGCAGAAAACGCAGACAGAAATCCTGGGGCAGAAAACGCAGATAGAAATCCTGGGGCAGAAAACGCAGATAGAAATCCTGGGGCAGAAAAACATAGACAGAAATCTCGGGGCAGAAATGCTGAGGCAAAACGCAGACAGCAATACTTGGGCAGAAAAGCTATGACAGGAACGCCGGGCAGAAAACGCTATGACAGGAACGCCGGGGCAGAAACGCTATGACAGGAACGCCGGGGCAGAGACGCTATGACAGAAAACGCCGGGGCAGAGACGCAATGACAGAAACGCCGAGGCAGAGACGCAATGACAGAAATACCGGGGCAGAAACGCAATGACAGAAATGCCGGGGCAGAAACGCAATGACAGAAATGCCGGGGCAGAAACGCAATGACAGAAATGCTGGGGCAGAAACGTAATGACAGAAATGCTGGGGCAGAAACGCAATGACAGAAATGCTGGGGCAGAAACGCAATGACAGAAATGCTGGGGCAGAAACGCAATGACAGAAATGCTGGGGCAGAAACGCAATGACAGAAATGCTGGGGCAGAAACGCAATGACAGAAATGCTGGGGCAGAAACGCAATGACAGAAATGCTGGGGCAGAAACGCAATGACAGAAATGCTGGGGCAGAAACGCAATGACAGAAACGCTGGGGCAGAAACGCAATGACAGAAACGCAATGACAGAAATGCTGGGGCAGAAACGCAATGACAGAAATGCTGGGGCAGAAATGCAATGACAGAAATGCTGGGGCAGAAATGCAATGACAGAAATGCTGGGGCAGAAATGCAATGACAGAAATGCTGGGGCAGAAATGCAATGACAGAAATGCTGGGGCAGAAATGCAATGACAGAAATGCTGGGGCAGAAATGCAATGACAGAAATGCTGGGGCAGAAACGAAATGACAGAAATGCAATGACAGAAATGCTGGGGCAGAAACGCAATGACAGAAACGCTGAGGCAGGAAACGCAATGACAGAAAACGCCGGGGCAGAAACGCAATGACAGAAATGCCGGGGCAGAAACGCAATGACAGAAATGACGGGGCAGAAACGCAATGACAGAAATGACGGGGCAGAAACGCAATGACAGAAATGACGGGGCAGAAACGCAATGACAGAAATGACGGGGGAGAACGCAATGACAGAAATGCTAGGGCAGAAACGCAATGACAGAAATGCCGGGGTAGAAACGCAATGACAGAAATGCCGGGGTAGAAACGCAATGACAGAAAATGCCGGGGTAGAAACGCAATGACAGAAATGCCGGGGTAGAAACGCAATGACAGAAATGCCGGGGTAGAAACGCAATGACAGAAATGCCGGGGTAGAAACGCAATGACAGAAATGCCGGGGTAGAAATGCAATGACAGAAATGCCGGACACCAAACGGATGGCCCCCCATCTCTTGACACCAGCATGGACAGCCTCCCATCCTTAGACAACAGCATGGACGCCCCCCCTCTCTATACCAGCATGGACAGTCCCCCCTCTGTACCAGCATGGACGCCCCCCCCCTCACAACACCAGCATGGACGCCCCCCCCTCTCTCTACCATCATGGACGTCCCCCCCTCTCTATACCAGCATGGACGCCCCCCCCTCTCTATGCCAGCATGGACGGCCCCCCCCTCTCAACATCAGCATGGACGATGCCCCCCCTCCCATACTCCGAGCCCCGGGAAGGATTAAACAGCCGAGTGGGCGGCCTGACAAGATGCCAGCGTGAGTTTAGAGGAGTGAGTGGGTGGGTGGGCGCCCAAACAGACAGGGTGGAGGAGCGGGCGGCCCTGCAAAAGATGGCGGCGTGCGCTCGGAGGAGGGAGTGGGTGGAGGGCGGGCAGCCTGCATGAGTCCCAACGTGTGGAAGGACGGATGAGCGGGCGGGTGACCCCCCCCCCTCTGAAGCCGGCATGAGCCCAACGAAAGATGACCCAGTGCGATCAGAGGAGTGGGAGGGAGGACGGACGGATGGACGGACCCCCCCCCTCACTGTGCGAGCCCGGAGGAGTGGGAGGCAGGACGGAGTGGCCCTCCCCTGAGTCCGAGCCCGGAAGGAGGAGCAGGTAACAAGCGGGCGGCCCTGCACCCGAAGCTGGCGTGTGTCCGGCCGTAAGGACAGTGAAGAGCGGGCATGACACATGGCGAGCCCCCCCCCCCCCTCTGGCGGTCCCCCCTCTCTAGAATACCGGGGGGGGGGAGATTGAGAAGACAACAGGCGGTCCCTCAGAAGATTGAGCAGCGAGGAGTGGTGGGGCCCCCTCCCCACCCGACCATGCGGGATTAGCCCAGCAAGGAAGGTGGATGGATGGATGGACAGACACCGCCACCCCCCCCCCCCCCGGCGAGCGCACCGTGGGAAGCGGGCGGCACCCAGCCAGAGAGAGGCCAGATGAAGCCCTGCGGAAGTGGTGGGTGGAAGGAAGGATAGCAAGGAAGGTTGATGTGGAGACAGACGAGACCCCCCGGGGCTGGGAGAAGCGGACGGGCGGCCCCCATGGTGCAGGATGGAACATGGCCTGCAAGGGGAGGGGGGGGGGGGGAGGGGGGCAGGCTGCCCCCACGAAGCTAAAGGAACCCAGGGGTAGAGGAACGATACCATGAAACGGCCGACCACCGTGCTGTAAGGAGGCCGGACATGATGTGCGTCGGCGGCGTCGCCCAGAAATGACGGCAACCCAGACCCGACAGGGGAGGAGGCTTAAGTAGCCCTCTCAGTCTCCTCCCACAAATACAGGCTGGCCTGCGGCCAGCCTTACCACATATTGTTTTTTTTTCTAACATACTAGAGAATATATTAGTGGTCATTGCAATACTTTTTGTCACATCGTATTTGCGCAGCGGTCTTACAAGCGCACTTTGTTTGGAAAAAAATCACTTTTTTTTATTAAAAAATAAAACAACAGTAAAGTTAGCCCAATTTTTTTTAATATTGTGAAAGATAATGTTACGCCGAGCAAATTGATACCCAACATGTCACACTTCAAAACTGCGCCCGCTCGTGGAATGGCGTCAAACTTTTACCCTTAAAAATCTCCATAGGCGACGTTTAAAAAATTCTACAGGTTGCATCTTTTGAGTTACAGAGGAGGTCTAGGGCTAGAATTATTGCTCTCGCTCTAACAATTGCGGGAATACCTCACATGTGTGGTTTGAACACCGTTTTCATATGCGGGCGCTACTCATGTATGCATTCCCTTCTGCGCGCGAGCTTGTCGGGATGGGGCACTTTAAAAAAAAATTTGTTTGTTTTCTCATTTATTTTACTGGATTCTATTTATTTTTACACTGTTTTAAAAAAATAAAATAAAATGGATCACTTTTATTCCTATTACAAGGAATGTAAACATCCCTTGTAATAGAAAAAAAGCATGTCAGGTCCTCTTAAATATGAGATCTGGGATCAATAAGACCTCAGATCTCATATTTACACTAAAATGCAATAAAAATAAAAATAAAAAATGTCATTTGAAAAAATGAAAAAAAAAAAGTCCCTTTAAGACGTATGGGCGGAGCTGACGTTTTGACGTCAGCTCCGCCCTGCTATGGTATGGAGATGGGTGGGGGCCATCTTGCCCTTACTCTTATCCATACCACAGAGGGAGAAGGACCCGATCGGAGCCGTCGGTAGTGGCGGAGGGCGCGGGAGAGCGGCTGGAGGGGGGGCCCTCTCCCGCCGCCAATAACGGTGATCTCGCAGCGAATCCGCCACGGAGACCACCATTATCGTAAACACGGCCGCTCACTGAAGAGATGGATATCTCGGTTGTGGCAGCAGCTGCTGCCGTTACCGAGATATCCCTCTTCAAAAAAATGACGTATATATACAGTGAGCGGTCGTCAAGTGGTTAAATTGACCCTGTCAATGCCGAAAAGGTCAAAGGTTAAATATGCAGTCACTTAGCTGCCATCTAATCCATATCCAACATCTGTTTTTGTTCCTGAGAGTCTTTTCTTTAATCACTTTAATACCGGGCACTTTCACCCCCCTTCCTGCCTAGGCCAATTTTTAGCTTTCAGCGCTGCCGCACTTCAAATGACAATTGCGCGGTCATGCAACACTGTACCCATATGAAATTTGTATAATTTTTTTCACACATATAGAGCTTTCTTTTGGTGGTATTTAATTACCACTGTGGTTTTTATTTTTTGCCAAATAAATAAAAAAAAATCCCGAAATTTTTAAAAAGAAAAAAGTTTTTCTTTGTTAGCGTTATAAAATTTTGCAAATAAATAAACTTTTTTCATAAATGTGGGCCAAAATTTAATCTGCTACATTTCTTTGGTAAAAAACAAACAAACAAATCAATGTATATTTTATAGTCTTTTGGAAAGTTATAGAGTCAACAAACTATGGTATACCGTATATACTCGAGTATAAGCCGAGTTTTTCAGCCCTTTTTTTAGGGCTGAGAGTATACCCCTCGGCTTATACTCGAGTCAGTACCTGAAAATCTTGTTATTCCGCGGCCGGCGTCCATTGTGTAAATCTCGCGGCTTTCTTCTGGTCCCTTCCGCGATAGGCGTTTCCAGCAAACACTGTGTTGAGTGTTGCGCCTATCATGGACGTTCTCTTGTCCGACGTCCGTGATTGGAAACGGAGTCCGAGAATGAGATGATCTCTGTGATAGGCACAACACTCAACACAGTGTTTGCTGGAAACGCCTATCACAGAAGGGACCAGAAGAAAGCCGCAAGATTTAAACAATGGACGCCGGCTGCGGAATAAGAAGATTTTCAGGTACACTGACTGACTCGGGCACAGGGAGGCTGCAATGGACAGAGTAAGGTGGCACAGTGAGGTGGCAATGGGCACAGTGAGGTGGCAATGGGCACAGTGGGCACAGTGAGGTGGGAATGGGCACAGTGAGGTGGCACAGTGAGATGGCAATGGGCACAGTAAGGTTGGGCAATTGGCACAGTGAGGTGGCAATGGGCATATTCCCCCCCCCCCAGGCTTATACTCGAGTCAATATGTTTTCCCAGTTTTCTGTGGTAAAAGTAGGTACCTCGGCTTATACTCGGGTCGGCTTATACTAGAGTATATACGGTATATAAAGTACAGTGTATCTGAAAATCGCTCAATCCTGATGTACTGACGGTCTCATTTTATAATACCTAAAAATGCCAGGACAGTACAAATATCCCCCAAATTACCTCTTCGAAAAGTAGACAGTCTGAGGTATTTAGTAAGAGGCATGGTGAGTTTTTTGAAGTTGTAATTTTTTGTCACCCTTTTTGGGAAAATTAAGAAAACAAATATTTTTTTCCACATTTTTAAAAATACTGTCACCAGTGCAGTACAGCATCATCATATAACTGGTGTGGCGGTGACCAGAGACACTGACTGGTGACAGTATGTAAAAAGAAATAAGAAAAATACTTTTTTTTTAAATTTTTTTCTTTTTTTTTTTTAATAGTGGAGGTGATTTACTAAAAGTGCAAAATCTGGTGCATTTTTGCATAGAAATCAATCAGCTTGCAGCTTTTATTGTCAAAGTGCAATTGAAAAAGCTGAAGTTAAAAGCAGTGGTGGATCCAGAGTCTAGTCTCGGGAGGGGCACTGCCAGAAAATAAGCTGTTGCTTACAGAACTGTATTTAATATATCATACAGTCCGGCAACCCGTAATCGCTCCCCACAGAGATAGAAGAGCGGTCTGCCGATGTAAAAAAATGTCAGAGATGAACATAGTGATCTTGTGTTCCTGCTAACCAGGAACATGGATCACTCTGTTCATCTAGTGAATCCATCCCCCACACAGTTAGCAAGCACCCCCTAGGGATACAGTTACAGTAACCCTTTGATCTCGCCTGATGTTAACCCCTTTCCAGCCAGTGTCATTAGTACAGTGACAGTGCATATTTTCAGCACTGATTACTGTATTAGTGTTACTGGTCCCCAAAAAAGTGTCAAAAGTGTCAGTTAGGTGTCCGATGTGACCGCCGCAATGTTGCAGTCTCACTAAAAATCACTAATCGCTGCCATTATTAGTAAAAAATAAAAAATAAAATGCAGTAAATATATCCCCTATTTTGTAGACGCTATAACTTTTGTGCAAACCAGTCAATATACAATTATTGTTTTGTTTTTTTACCAAAAATATGTATCAGAATACGTATTGGCCTAAATTTTATAGCAAAAAGTAAAAAATACTGGATTTTTTTGTTTATATCGCAAATAATAAAACCTGCAGAGGTAATCAAATACCACCAAAAGAAAGCTCTTTTTTTGGGAAAAAAATAACATAAATTTTACTTGGGTACAGCATCGCACAATCGCGCAATTGTCAGTCAGTTAAAGTAACGCAGCACAGTATCGCAAAAAGTGGCTTGTTCATGAATGGGGGGTAAAACTTTCTGGAGCTGAAGGAGTTAACATTGAACAAGACTAAAAGGGCAGCTGCAGCCTTTTTTTTTATAAATAATGGCACACATGTATATTGTACTTTTAGACATTGATTAAAAAAATGTACTCACTTTTAGTAAAATATTTTGGTGCTCTGGTGGGGGGAGGGGCTCCCATTCAGGAGCAATGGAAATGAGTGGGGTCCTGGTAATTGCACTGTCTGCAGGCAGGGCACCATCAGATGAGTATTCACTGCTTCTTCCTCCTGTGTACATGCCGCGCTGCAACCTGCAGTGTGGAGAAGATGGAGGAAGGAGGTGGGTGGAGCCAACACTCTCAGCTCAGGGGCAGAGAAGGAAGAAGGCTCCGCTCTGAATGCTGGGGCTCTCCTCCTCCTCAGCTGCTCCGACGTGACTGACGTCACTGGTTGCTAGATGCGAGGCGGCCCAGGTGCTAGCAACCAGTGCAGGGAAAACTATAGGTCAAGCCAGCAGCGTGGCTCCACCCACCTCCTCTGTCCTAGTCCAGTGCGGCGTTATAACATTACACAGGGTCTCTCTCTTGGCACCGCTGATCGGCTGATGATACTAATGTGAGAGAGAGAGACTCTGCAGTCAGTCAGTGATATTTTTGGGGGGTGGGCAATTGCCCTGTTGCCCACCCCCCCTGGATTCACCCCTGGTTAAAAGCTGTTTGGCTACCATGCACAGCTGCACCAGATTTTTCTCTCTACTGTTTTAGTAAATCTATCCTACTGTGCCCAGGGCAATAAAGCATTACCATAGTAACACTGTACCACTCTGGGGAGTCTATTGGGATTAATTTTTTACATACAATATAATATAATTGCTTATTCAGCAAATATTTTTACTGAATGACAGTTTGTAGACACTGCTAATCACATGGTACAAATGGGCTGTGATTGGCCCTGTCTGTACCATGTGATCGCTGTGACCAATCACAGCTAGCAAAACAATTGTATACAATAGATGGCATGACATGAAGACATCCATTGTTATGTGATCTGCTGTGATTGGTCACAGTAAACACATGACGCTGGAAGCAGGCCAGTGCAGTGATCAGTCACCAATCGGGTGACAGATCGTGCCAGGTGTGGCAAGGCACATTCTCGGGCGGACGTCATATGACGTCCTCCCAGAAAAATAGGGTTCCTGTCTGAATGTAATTTTACAATGGCAGGAAGCAGTTAAAAAAAAGCAAAAGTGGGTATTTGTTTGAAAGGGGTGGGAATTTGGGATTTTTATTTTCTTTTGCAGATATATTGATTTGTATTTTATGCTTTAAAATATTTTTGTACAAGTTTGGGGTGCTCAAAGCAAAGCACTCGGTTTTAATTTGTTCCTAGAGAGTCATTGTTTTAAAAAAAAATAAAAAAATAAAAAGCTGTGTTCAAAAACCATGTGCTTCTAAGGAACCTCACATTATATCACTCATATTCACCCCCCCCCCCCTTCTGTTCCCTCTATTCCCATAGTAAAAATAAAAGTTAATCATAAACTGATTAGATGCATTATTCCTGAATAACTATCTTGCCACCCTCCCCGAATCATACCAGGCCACACAAGATGGCCAGAACATATTTTTAACATTAAGTTACCTTTAACGTCAATTGTTTTGGGTTTGGCTCCTTTAATGAATACTGGTACATTAGGGTGTTTCAGTTTCTAAGGCAAAAAATAAACTGTAAAATATTTGCAGACTTTGCTTACGCCCCGAGTCTCAGTGATGTAAAAGATATATATGCTAAATTTCAAGAAGATTGGATAATATTTAGAGGTTGCACACTTTGATCTGTTTTGTAAAAGTAGGCAAAAAATACGATTTTTCTATGTTAATTACTTTTATTGGGAAAACTAGAAATCACAAACTTAAAATACTATTAAAATTATACACTAAGATTAATAGGTAATATGATAGGCAAAACATGTGTTATATTAATCAACTTTGAACGATGCAATCCCTTGTTTTGTTCGCTTGGTGATGACTTTTCTGTGATGCTCAACTACCCTCAACAAGAATTGTTTTTGTTGTTCATCCCTGACCGATTCGTTATACTTTTTATCAGAGCAATTCCTCTTTTTGTGATATCATTGACAACCTTAAGAGCATTCACATGGCTTCTTAGAGAATCACTGCAGTATTCTGTCACGTCGTGGATCCCAAACAATTCAAAGAACGTCTTTGTTTTATTAGTAATGAAATGGCTCAGGTCTTTTCCTTCAAAAAACATGTTTTTACCCTCTAATCATTTCACTTCCTTTTTCTGGATGTCATCCTCAAACACTCCTTTAAATATTAGTTCAAGGATGTGATGACGGCAAGCCAACCACAACAATGTTCGTCCGATTTCCCTTTCAATTCTGGTACATGCTCCTTGGATCAGTCCTGTATTAGATACTGTAGTATCAAAAGATATACCGATTATATTGTCACGTAGGTAGCCAAAATCGGTCTACTTCCCGAATAACTACTTCAGCCATCTGCTTACCAGTGCCTTCTTTCAGGGCAACAGGTACGCCAAGCAAATGCTCAAAATCTTTGCCAGTCACTAGAACTGCAACTCTATCTTCCAAAGTTTTGACATTCCCATGGGCAACTGAGGGCAACAGTTTACTATCCCAGTGCAAGACCAAATGAGGAGGATTTTCAAAGAGTGACTCTTCGATTTTCTTTGCCATTTAACCACTTAACAACCACCTGCCGACAAATAACGTCGACAAGGTGGTTGCTTAACTCTGGGAGGACGTTATATAACGTCCTCCCAGAATCGCGCTCCCGCGCGCCCCCTGGGGCGCGCACACGGGAAACTCCGTGACCGCCGGGTCCAGAGGACCCGGCGGATCACGAATCGCGGTAAATCGCCGCTGATAGCGGCCGTTTACCACGTGATCGCTCCGTCAAATGACGGAGCAATCACTTGTAAACAGACCAGCGTCATTTGATGACGCCGGTTCCTCCCTCCCCTCTCTGTACCGATCGGTACAGTGTGAGAGGGGAGGGGGAGGGAGCGGATGGCAGCAGCAGCACTGTGGGCTGGATCTGTGACAATTGCAGTCACAGATCCAGCCATCCATCCATCCCTGCTCAGCCATCCCTGTGCTATACCCTGCCAATACTCTGCAATACACCCTGCCAATACTCTGCAAAATACCCTGCCAATACCCTGGTGCAATACTCTGCAATACCCTGGTGCAATACTCTGCAATACCCTGGTGCAATACTCTGCAATACCCTGGTGCAATACTCTGCAATACCCTGGTGCAATACTCTGCAATACCCTGGTGCAATACTCTGCAATACCCTGCGAAATACTCTGCAATACCCTGGTGCAATACTCTGCAATACCCTGGTGCAATACTCTGCAATACCCTGGTGCAATACTCTGCAATACCCTGGTGCAATACTCTGCAATACCCTGCAAAATACTCTGCAATACCTTGCACAATACTCTGCAATACCCTGTACAATACTCTGCAATACCCTGCACAATACTCTGCAATACCCTGGTGCAATACTCTGCAATACCCTGCACAATACTCTGCAATACCCTGCACAATACTCTGCAATACCCGCCACAATACTCTGCAATACCCTGCACAATACTCTGCAATACCCGCCACAATACTCTGCAATACCCGCCACAATACTCTGCAATACCCTCCACAATACTCTGCAATACCCTCCACAATACTCTGCAATACCCTCCACAATACCCTGTGCAATACCCTCCACAATACCATGTGCAATACCCGTGCAATACCCTGCCATACACCGCAATACCCTGCCATACACCGCAATACCCTGCCATAGTCCGCAATACTCCGCAATGCCCGGCAATACTCCGCAATGCCCGGCAATACTCCGCAATGCCCGGCAATACTCTGCAATAACCACTTCCCGCCCTCCGGCCGTCATATGACGTCCTTGACTTTGTGCGGGGATATCTGAATGATGGGAGCAGCTACAGGCATCATTCAGATATTAGCTTTTTCAGCCGGCGATTCCCTACACCATAAGAACAATCATAGCGGCTGTTCCGCCGCTTGATCATTCTTACGGGAGGCGAGAGGGGATGTCCCCATCCCCCCCGCCGCCCTCCGGTGCTTCTACCGACTCACCGCTACGATCAAAGCCAGGATTGTTGTTTTTTTTTTGTATTTTTTTCAGGCTTCCCAGCCTAGAGGTGAGATGTGGGGTCTTATTGACACCCCCCCCCCATATCTCACTGTAAAGAGGACCTGTCATGCCATATTCCTATTACAAGGGATGTTTACGTTCCTTGTAATAGGTATAAAAGTGATCAAAAAAATGTTTAGGGCGGAAAAACATGTCAAACTAAAATAAATAAAGTAAAATGAAGAATATATATTTTTTTTTTTAAAGCGCCCCTGTCCCCGTGAGCTCGCATACAGAAGCGAACGCATACGTAAGTCCCGCCCACATATGAAAACGGTTTTCAAACCACACATGTGAGGTATCTCTGCGAACGTTAGAGCGAGAGCAATCATTTTGGCCCTAGACCTCCTCTGTAACTCAAAACATGTAACCAGTAAAAATATTTAAAGCGTCGCCTATGGGGATTTTTTAAGTAGCAAAGTTTGGCGCCATTCCACGAGTGTGTGCAATTTTTAAGGGCGACATGTTAGGTATCTATTTACTCGGCGTAACTTCATCTTTCACATTATGCAAAAACATTGGGCTAACTTTACTGTTTTTTTTTTTTTAAGCACAAAACATTTTTTTTCCGTAAAAAACGCGTTAAAAAAATTGCTGCGCAAATATCGTGCGAGATAAAAAGTTGCAACAACCACCATTATATTCTCTAAGGTCTTTGCTAAAAAAACATATATAATGTTTTGGGGTTCTATGTAATTTTCTAGCAAACAAATGATGATTTTTACATGTAGGAGAGAAATGTCAGAATTGGCCTGGGTGCTCCAGAACGCCTGAAGGTGCTCCCTGCATGTTGGGCCTCTGTATGTGGCCACGCTGTGTAAAAGTCTCACACATGTGGTATCGCCATACTCGGGAGTAATAGCAGAATGTGTTTTGGAGTGTAATTTGTGGAATGCATATGCTGTGTGTGAGAAATAACCTGCTAATATGACAATTTTGTGGAAAAAAAAAAGAGAAAAAAAAAATCTTGATTTTGCAAAGAATTGTGGGAAAAAATGACAACTTCAAAAAACTCACAATGCCTCTTTCTGAATACCTTGGAATGTCTTCTTTCCAAAAAGGGGTCATTTGGGGGGTATTTGTACTTTTCTGGCATGTTAGGGTCTCAAGAATTTAGATAGGCCGTCAGTACTTCAGGTGTGATCAATTTTCAGATATTGGCACCATAGCTTGTGGACTCTATAACTTTCACAAAGACCAAAAAATATGCACCAATTTGTACTTATTTTTACCAAAGATATGTAGCAGTATAAATTTTGGCCAAAATTTATGAAGAAAAAATAGTAATTTGCAAAATTTTATAACAGAAACGAAAAAAAAATCATTTTTTTACAAAATTTTCAGTCTTTTTTCTCTTATAGAGCAAAAAATAAAAAACCCAACAGTGATTAAATACCACCAAAAGAAAGCTCTATTTGTGTGAAAAAAAGGACAAAAATTTCATATGGGTACAGTGTTGTATGACTGAGTAATTGTCATTCAAAATGTGAGAGCACCGAAAGCTGAAAATTGGTCTGGTTATTAAGGGGGTTTAAGTGCCCAGTGATCAAGTGGTTAACTTCTATTGATGGCCCAAGCTCGGTAAACGGTAGCTGGAGATATGGAAATATTTTGAAACATTTTGGCCAATGCTGTTTGCAGTTGCTATAAATGAAGTACTTGCTTGTCGAATATATAGCTGTTCTCTATCCCAAGTAGACGTGAGTGTCTGACCAAGAGGTTTTAATCTAGGACTTGAACGTAACTTTTTGGTTGCTGGAGGCGAAAGCTCACCCTTTTCGTCACTAGGTGCTTGTGATGATGGAGATGAGTCTTCCAGTATAACTGTCTTATTGATTTCAGTGATAGCTTTGTAATGTTTATTCTTAAATGAATCTTTTTTTTCTTCTTTTGTATACTTATGCCTTGTACACACGACCGGATTTTCTGATGGAAAAAGTCAGAGGGGCTCTTTTCATCGCATATTCCATCCGTGTATATGCCCCATCAGACTTTTTCCTTCTGAAACTCCGACGGACTTAGATAGAGAACTTGTTCTCTTTTTTTCCGACAGACAAAAATTTCTATCGGAAAGTCCGTTTGTCTGTATGCAATTCTGACGGACTAAAAATCATGCATGCTCAGAATCAAGCAGAAGAGCCGAACTGCCTATTGAACTTCATTAATCTCGGGCCATCGTATGTGTTGTAAGTCACTGCGTTTTTGACGGTCGGACTTTTGTGTGACCATGTGTATGCAAGACAACTTGAGCGGAATTCCGTCGGAACTACGTCTGACAATCCGTCGGACTTTATTCCGATGGACAGTCCGGTCGTGTGTACAAGGCATTAGTTAGAAATGTGTAATGTAAAACAATCCGCGCTACCCCAAAAACATGTGAAGTTGCATCAAGGTGCAAAAGTGCTAAAAAAACAGGATCAAAATCCTAAACAAAAATCAGATGTCTGTATAACATATAAGTGATGGTGCTGCAATTATTAAAATTTGTTTGAATAATAAACTGGGATAAATGTTATAAAGGAAAAATAATGTGCAACCTTAACCAAACAATGAAGCGTGTATGAAATACTCAAGCCAAAAAACTTGTATAGAGCAGTGGACAGGTGAATAAGCACATACAGATGTACATATACCAAAAGTGAATATTCACAAACACATACACATGCAACCAAGTTGGATGAAAGCAAATCATACAAATTGTAAAAAAATGAGACAACTTATAAGTGAAAAGGGGCACATAAATTGTCCATAAGAGCAGCTGAATGAGACTTGGCTACAATCAAAAGAGCAAAGAAATGCCAATCTTCATCCTACTCTTCCTTCCAGCAGGTAAATACAAATGACAACAGGTATAAGGTGTCCGCTTACCGAATCCGATGGACCCCTGTTACAGAGATCAACTGGGCTCAATGCGTGGGATTTATCCGGACATCTGCGGCAGAGATCATGCAATCATCTGGGTCCTTTGCTCCTCAGAAGCGCTGCAGTCACACTCCT
The DNA here is from genome assembly GCA_029206835.1 of Rana muscosa. NCBI lineage: Eukaryota > Metazoa > Chordata > Amphibia > Anura > Ranidae > Rana > Rana muscosa. The sequence continues at coordinate 357,356,060 of CM055118.1, read as the reverse complement.
CCAAGGCTTAGAAGCCAGAGATCACCGCTCAGAACTCATGATATGACATATTTGGGAATGAAACAAAGAAGACTTCATGGTGCAGAAAGCTTCATAAAAAAGAATACCCTTTATTGATTGTAGCGGGTTACTGACATCCAGAAATAAAAAAGGCGCTGTTTGTCTGAACTCAAACGCACACGAATCAAAACAAGCAGTCAGCTGTGGCTCGCGCCAGTCAGCTGAAGTGTGGTGACGTCAAAATTCTTAGCTCCGCCCGACGCTGCGTTTCTCCATACAAGGTGTCCACTGGGAAAGGAGGCTAAGGGCAAGACGTCACTCACCACATTATATAGACCATACAGGAGAGTGACACCGGAAGCCAGAAGGAGAAAATGAGAGAATATTCTCCGCTGGCTGCCCGTGCTAATACTGGAAGCTGTGCGGCACATACAGACAGGATGATTAAACTGTCTGTAGTGCCGCAAGCCTCATAATTACAATTACAAATACAAATAAAATGCTATAGAAATATAAATATATACCATTATTAGCATTATCGGCAATACCAATCCTTTATTTATTAATGACAAATTACAATAGACAATATTAAGGGTAAAATTCTCCTTTTACTCCCCGCACATGTCCAGCGTATCACTCGGATGTCAGTTATAAAACGGGCTCCCCAGAGTGATACTGTGGATACACATAAAATCACATATTTAGTTAAAAAATACATAAAAATTACCCTTTATCCAAAAAGTCCATTACTGTAGTTCAAAAATGAATTTACTGGACTATATAATTAATTGGGTAAAAAAGGGGTATGTGTAAAAAATAGAAATAAAAATAAGGATAAAAAATTAAAAATATATAAAACATAATTAAATGTTCTACTTGAGGGGGGAGTCCTCTGATCTCATTGGGGTAATCCCCTAATCTTGTTGGTAGCGAACCTCAAATATATCCAAATTCCCAAACAGGAATTGGGAAATAGGAGAAGGAGGGAAAAAGGGAGGACAATAGGGAAGTATACAAAGGGATAATATACCAAACTGCAACATTGGAGAAGGATAGTTGTCAAGCTAGACCAACTAGTCTACCTGTTGTTAATATAACAATTAATATCCCACTCAATGTTGAGACCCCACGGACTATAGCATTTGACGTCATTGATAAGTCGGGTCTCCCTACGTGATATATGACGTTTGAGGTCACTCCCTCTACAGTGGGGAGTATATTTCTCAATCCCTATGACTTGCAACACCGATGGGTCACGGTTATGATATTGATGAAAATGCCACGACACACTGTGTTTAGTGAATCCCCTACGTATATTAGACAGATGTTCACCTATTCTGACTTTCAATGCACGGGTGGTCCTCCCTATATACTGAAGACCACAGGGGCAACGTAATAAATATATTACCCCTATGGTACTACAGGTGATGAAAGGAAGTTTTGATTGCTTGAGACGATCTACAAACTTTACACCTTTTACAGGGGTAATAGCCTTTCATTTGTCCAAACATAACTGTTTTGGGAGGGGGGTCCACAACACTAGGTGCCACAAGATCGTTAAGATTTTGGTTCCTTCTATACAGGATTTTTGGGCGATCAGGAAGTGTGGGTCCCAAGATCTTATCACACTTAAGAACCGGCCAATGTTTGCGAATTGTCTTATTGACCCACCAGAAGTGTGATGAAAAAGTGGTCAAAAATTACCATTGTAAGTCTGTTGATAAACTATCTTTTTCTTTGACCTTTGGAACCAATAAAGTCTGTCTGTCCAAAGCTGCAACTTCTTGTAGCTCCTTGTCCAAGATAGATGGTTGGTACTACTTCTCCACAAACCGTTTCTTAAAAACTGCTGATTGGGACTCAAAATCTTCCAGGCATTAGCAATTACGTCTCATCTGTTGAAATTGTCCTTTAGAAAAGTTAGAAATGTCACTAGTTTGTGATAAAAGTGATCAATGTGTGCAACCCCTAAATATTATCTAATCTTCTTGAAATTTGGCATATATATCTTTTACATCACTGAGACTCGGGGCGTAAGCAAAATCATATGAAAATCACATCTTTGGAAAAATGAAACACCCTAAGGTACATTAAAATAGTCCTTAAAATGATTTAAAGGCAGAAGGTTTTTTTTTTTTTTTTTTTACTTAATGCATTCTATGCATTAAGATATAAAACCTTCTGTGAGAGACCCAACCAGGACAGAGGCTTTTGGAGAGGACTAGGAGCAAGCCTCCTAACCACTGACAATGGGCCCTGGCATTTGAGGGGGCTACAAGCATTTAGGAAGATACTCTGTTATATAATGCAAAAGAGCATGACTACATTTAACAGTCAAGGAAGTCATGATGGTCTCTGCCAACTTGAAACTCAGTGAAACTCAGTGAACAGAGTTATGTGAAAATAAAGCTGGGTAATGAGATTTGGACAGCCCTGGTTCTTCTTGAATACTGTTGTCGGACAGTCTGGGACTCCTAATAAATCAAAGCATTGTCTAGGTGTGAATTCCCATTTATCTATTTTTTCTGTTTGTTGGCTAATTTAACTAACTCTTGGAGGATCCTTTATGATGGGATTAGCCATGAGTCAACTTTACCTTGTTTTCTAAACCTTTGTGTGATGTTTTGGGTAAATATTCTTCACAGCGGACCCTCCTCTGGGACACCAAGAACCTCCATGAGAAGCACAGTGAAATCTAAGCCACAGAGGGATTTCCCCTGCTAGGCCACAAGCTGATCCACTAATGGAGGTAAGCAGGCCACAACGCTCTACTACAAGCACAGGGTATGCCTGAGGTAGACCCTATAAATGACTTCCCAACCACAGATAAACCCATCTCTGATACGACACTAAAAGAAATGCTATTGTCACTGCGGGCATCGCTGCATGCTGACATGGTGAGGGGGATCAACAACTGTCACAAATAAGTACAAGCTCTAGGCACCAGGGTAGACAAAGTGGAACACAAGATGGAGGAATATACCTCATCTTATAATGTGATGGTGGAAGCGCATACAGCACAGGGGGAGGACATACAATGGATTAAGGATAAAATCGCAGGCCTTGAGGATAGGTCCAGGAGGAACAATCTCAAATTACAAGGTATCCCAGAATCTATCCCTCATAACCAACTCCTGCAATATGCCCAGGCCATGTTCTCCACACTGGTACCAGAACTGACAGTACAGGACCTCATTGTGGACAGAATCCACAGGGTCCCTAAGCCATCTTTCCTCCCTGATGAAACACCAAGGGATGTCCTTTTGAGAGTTCATTACTATCATGTAAAAGAACAAATACTGTTGGTGTCCCATAAACCAGACAAAATGCCCCCGCAATACGCTGATATAAGGCTGCTACCAGATCTCTCCAGGCACACACTGCAAAGGTGCCGAAACCTGGCGACCATCACTAAAGCACTGAGGAATCACAGCATCCTCCACAAGTGGAAATATCCAGCAACACTTTCAATCACCCACAATGGGGTCACTGTTCTGATTTCCACACTAGAGGAAGGGATCGCTGCCTTAAGAAAGTGGAACATTTTACCAGACCAAACCGCTACCCACGTGACAACAGAAATCCCGCAATAGATGCACAGCGAATGGCAAGTGGTATCCCACAAGCGCTCTCATAATAGGATTTTTATAACAGCTTACCTGTAAAATCCTTTTCTTGGAGTACATCACGGGACACAGAGCGACATAGTCATTACTAATGGGTTATATAGATACCGTCAGGTGCTGGCACTGGCAACTTCCAAAACCGGAAGTACCCTCCCCTATATAAGCCCCTCCCATCCGGGAGCACCTCAGTTTTGTAGCAAAGCAATAAGTGTCCCCAAAGAGGGGCGGGAGCTCTGTGTCCCGTGATGTACTCCAAGAAAAGAATTTTACAGGTAAGCTGTTATAAAAATCCTATTTTCTTTCTCGTACATCACGGGACACAGAGCGACATAGTCATTACTAATGGGATGTGCTAAAGCAATGCCCAATGAGGGGGGGGATACACCATATATAAGCTGAGCGCTATCAGACATGAGGATCTTTTGCGGCCTGCAACACACTGCGCCCAAAGGCGACATCCTCCTGACTTCTAACGTCCACCTGGTAGAACCTAGTAAACGTGTGTACTGAAGACCATGTTGCGGCCTTACAGATTTGAGCCAGGGAGGCCTGGTGATGCACTGCCCATGAAGTTCCAACTGCTCTCGTGGAGTGCGCTCTAACTTTGAACGGAGGCGGTCTCCTTCTCAAGCCATAGGCTTGTATTATGACCTGTCGAATCCACTTGGCTGAAGTAGATTTTGACGCTGCCTGACCCTTTCTGGGGCCTTCCGGCAGAATAACCAAAGTATCCGTTCTGCGAATCTGAGCAGTGGCCTTTAGATAAGCTTTAACTGCTCTTACTACATCCAAAGAATGCAATAACTTTTCCTCTACCGAAGTAGGTTTGGGGAAAAAAGAAGGAAGAACCACATCTTGGTTCAAATGAAACCTCGATACCACCCTAGGAAGAAAGGCTGGATGAGGACGTAACACTACTCTATCCTTATGGATAACCAGATATGGCTCCTTACAGGACATAGCTGCTAATTCCGACACTCTTTTAGCCGAACAAATGGCTACTAGAAAAATCAATTTCCTGGTGAGAAGCACCAAAGAAATATGCTGTAATGGTTCAAATGGTTGTTTCTGTAGAACCGACAGAACCAAGTTTAGATCCCATGGACATATGGGAATATTAACCGGAGGACTAATACGCATCACTCCTTGTATAAAGGCTTTGACTAGTGAATGCGAAGCCAAGGGCCTTTGAAAAAATATTGACAAGGCCGAAATCTGACCCTTGATAGTACTCAAGGCAAGCTTCCTATCTACAGCCCATTGTAGGAAGTCCAGAATCCTACCTATTACGTACTTATGTGGATGCCATTTCTTGGCCTCACACCACGCGATGTACGCCTTCCAGATTCTATATTAGATCTGCCTGGATACCGGCTTCCTGGCATTGATCATGGTAGATACCACAGGATTAGAGAGCCCTCTCTTTTTTAGAATGTGGGCTTCCATAGCCAGGCCGTCAAACCTAGGGCTGGTAAAGAAGGGTGGTATATCGGTCCTTGCGAAAGCAGGTCCGGACGACGTGGGAGAGTCCAAGGACTCCCCACTGAAATTTTACAATCTCCGCGTACCACGCTCTTCGGGGCCACGCTGGAGCCACCGGAATCACTGGTTTCTTTTCTACCCTGATTCTGCGGAGTAATCGACGTAACCATTGTGGCGGTGTGAATGCATATATCAGCTTGAACTGATCCCAAGGGAACACTAGGGCATCCGAGCCGCAAGCTAGGGGATCCCTTGTCCGAGAGACAAACCTGTCCCCCTTTGCGTTGAATCTGGATGCTAGAAGATCTACATCCGATGTTCCCCACCGCTGACATATTGTCCAGAAAACCTCGGGGTGAAGGGACCCTTCCTCTGGGCCCAATTGCTGGCGACTTAGAAAGTCCGCCTTCCAATTCTCCGCTCCTGGAATGAATACCGCAGATATGGCTGGGACATATTTTTCTGCCCATTTCAGGATGTAATTTACTTCCCTCTGGGCTGCACGACTCCTGGTGCCCCCCTGATGATTGATATATGCCACTGCTGTGGCATTGTCTGATTGAATTCTGACAGGGGACCCTTGGAGTTTGGATGTCCATGCTACTAGGGCATACCGGGCTGCTCGTATCTCTAAGAGATTGATGGGCAGGGCCTTTTCTGCATCCGACCATCTGCCCTGGAGAGACTATTGCTCCAGTACTGCTCCCCAGCCTATAAGGCTGGCATCTGTAGTGACCACCTTCCAAGAAATCAGACTGAAGGATTTCCCTTTTTCCAGATTCTGGGGAACCAACCACTAACGGAGGCTCTTGCGAACGGAAGGGGACAAGGACATTGTAAGTCTAGGGCCTGAACTTTTTTGTTCCAGGCTGACAGTATGGCCCCCTGCAAATTCCTTGAATGGAATTGACCGTAGGGTACTGCTTCGAATGATGCCACCATTTTTCCCAGCAGCCTCATGCACAGGCGTATGGACGGCTGTCTTTTTTGTACCCACTAAGTGGATCAAATCTTTCAAAGACAACACCTTTCCTCGAGGCAAGAATATTTTTCTCTGGCCTGAATCCAACCTTAGCCCCAAGTATTCCAGACTTTTGACTGGTTTTTAGGGCTGACTTTTCTCGGTTGATAATCCAACCGTGAGATTCCAGATACTTGATTGTCTTGTGAACGACCACGTCTAGTTTTTTCACTGAGTGGTCTATCAGCAACAAGTCATCTAGATATGCCATTATCATTACACCTTGTGTTCTCAGATTGGCCAATAAAGGGCCAGAATTTTTGTAAACACTCGTGGTGCTGTGGCCAAACCGAAGGGTAAGGCTCTGAACTGAAAATGGCGCCCTTCTACTGCAAAGCGTAGAAACTTTTGGTAGACTGGAAAGATGGGAATGTGCAGATAAGCATCTTTGATGTCGATCGCGGCTAACCAATCCTCCCCTTGTAGGGCAGTGGCCACCGATCGGATCGACTTCATCGGAAAGTCCTGATATACAGGAATTTGTATAGCCCTTTTAGAATTAATATGGGCCTCCCGTCCGCGTTTGCTTCGGGACTGTAGAGAGGTTTGAGTAAAACCCGAACCCTCATTCTTCCAGGGGAACCTCCATAATTACTCCTTGGAGCAATAGTTGTTCTAGTGCCAACAGGAGGGACTCTCTCTTCCGGGGATCCCTTGGCACGTTTGACCTCAAAAATGGGAAGGAGGAGAGTCTCTTAACTCCAATCTGTATCCTCAACATACTGCGGAGAGCACCTATCTGTCTTGATCGCGTCCCGCCAGGTCTCTTGTGAACAACTGGAGTCCTCCCCCCACCCGACTGAGTGGGGGCAACCCTTCAATGAATTTAACTTTGGGGGAGGTTTTGTACCTCCCCTGACCCAGGGTTTCTCATTACCCTGCTATTGTCCCTGTTTTTTACCCCCGGGAATTGACTGAGGAGGCCGTCGGAACTGTTACACAGCCGATGCCCCAGGGACTGGAGAAGCAGGCCTCTTAAAGAGGGACCTCTAACTCTGTTTTTAACCGGCAAGAGCGTATTTTTACCGCTGGAAATTTTCTGGATATATTTGTCCAGGTTTTCCCTGAATAAGCGTTCACCATGAAATGGGACGCTAACCAGCCATTCCTTACAGGGAGCTTCAGCAGACCAGTTTTTGAGCCATAGAAGCCTACGCATATGTACTCTAGACAGCGTAAGGCGGGAGGCCTGATGGACTGAATCCTTTATGGCGTCAACCGAAAAGCCTAAGGCTCTAGGTAGATCAGCTAGGGCAAGGCCTGCTGATCTGTCAAGTCCCTCAAGACCTGTTTTAACTGATCCTTCACTGCTTAGCAGACCCCAATAGCTGCTACTGCTGGTTGTGTCACCAAGCTTGCTGTAGAAAGAAGCAGACTTTCATAAGGACTCCAATCTTTTATCTATTGGGTTCTTGAACATTTGGACATTATCCACTGGACATGTCAGGGATTTATACATACAAGAGATGGCTGCGTCCACTGTAGGGACCTTCCATTTTATTTATTTTTTGATGAACTTATCCTCCATGGGATAGACCACCGGAAATCTCTTGGGGGAATAATATTTTCTCAGGACGTTCCCAATCCTAGTAAATAAGCCCTTTCAGTAAAGGGTGAAGTGGAAAAGAACAGACAGTCTGGGGGCTTCTAGCGACCCCAACGAGGATACAGTAGTGGTTGATGGTTCCGCAAGGTGCATTTTTAAATGCCGATCGGACCATGTTAGTCAGAGACTGAACCCATAATCTTTCAGCTTGAGATGCTGAGAAAAGGTTCCCCCACTGTTGATTCCTCTATAACAGAATCAACCTCATCCTGATCCCCTTCAGGCAGGTCGATCCCTGTATGGGACTGTTGCTCTGCTAACAGGCACTCTGAAGGAGGAGACGGAGATCGGCGTGCTTTCCCTGACAGGGTGGCAGCGACCAATGTTGACAATCTCTCTCTAATCCTCCCAGAGCTGAGGAAAAAACCTCCTCTGTTACATACACAGGAGCAGGTGAACTGAGGACAGCCACAGTACCAAGTACCCCTGCGGGGTCTCTATGGTCACTTACCTCTGAACTTCAGGGGAGACTGGTGCAGCAGAAGCATGCCCACCTCAGAGCCCGATGAGACCCCCTTCGCTTCCTGGAAGATTCAGTTCCGGAGCTTCTGGACGGCATATTCTTAAGCCTAAAGCTGAGGTATTCCAGCCGTAATACACCACTTTTACTGAGAATAGTCTAGCACAATTGCTGCTATATCACAGTTGGTGTCTACTAAAGTGCCTTTCTAGGGGATGCCTGCATCAACCGCCTCTGTGTGCCTTTATCTGTTGCTAGCTCTGTCTGTGCATTCAATAGCCAGCTATAATGTGCTTTAAAACACGCTGGACGCCCGCACATGCGCAGTAGCGCCGCGGCGCACACCTGAGCGTCATCCACCCGCTCCGCCCCTTTTTTCAGATCACCTCTATGAATAGAGGCGCGTGCACGCGCACGCGCGCGGGCACGTGCGCCTTCGGCGCCCTTTTTTAAAAACAATAAGGAGCTAGATGGGAGCCAGGGCCCCCTTTGCCGCAGGTCCCGGGGATGGATGAGCGCAGCAACAGGGCAGAGGAGACAGCTTCCCAGCAGAGAACATACCAACTGCCTGGATTTGATTCTGGAAGAAAAAAATCCACATTACAAGAAAAAGAACCATAGCGGCCTCTAGTGTCTAACACAGGTACCGCGGTCTTACATTTTATTTTTATTTTTTTTCTTGCCTACTATTAAAATTTTTACATTTTCTCAGTAGTAACAGGCATACACAGAATATTAGCGGGAATACCTTAGGTAACAGGCAGAAAGACAAAATAGGCTTGGGGGTCCCTCAATAGAACCAAGTTCCTGAGGGCCCCCACTTACCTTTTCCTCGCCGCAGGACTTTGTTTGGTCCACAGAAGCCCAAACTTCACCTATCACGGCAGGCATTGTAATCAAACCTTCAGGGACTGGGTTCCCAAGGATTCCACTCCCCTGGACCTGTATAGCACCCTGCACAGAAAACATCTTGGTCGTGGGTATGACCAGAGCTCTGGATCCCAGGGTCCAGCTCTCCTAAGAGAAGCATTACAGGCAAAACCTTGCTCTTCTCTGCAAGGCCCGGGTACCGACCGTTTAGCTATGAAGCTTTTTTGGTCAGATCCGGAATAGCTTACTGATGCCCAAAAGAACCTGTACGCAAGCTCAGTGAAAAACACATGTTTCTTCTTGGCCAACACCTTAGACACTGGCAAAAAACTAAGGTGCTCCCGGATGGGAGGGGCTTATATAGGGGAGGGTACTTCCGGTTTTGGAAGTTGCCAGTGCCAGCACCTGACGGTATCTATATAACCCATTAGTAATGACTATGTCGCTCTGTGTCCCGTGATGTACGAGAAAGAAAAAAAAAACAGCCAATGGAAACTCGTGAAACAACTACTAATATGCATAAACAATTCTTCGGGGACAGGAAATGTGTACCTGTTTTCTCCTCTACCCCTCCTAGCAACAAATAGCAGATGATCCTGCACGTGGATCAGTTCATAGATCCTCTTCTTATAATTCCCATGTTGACTGTGTTTTTTGTTCTTGTTACCCTTTGTTTCTTTTGTTCTTCATTCGATATACATAGATATTTCGGAAGCTGCCGGACCTCTTATACTGAAACCATCTGGTCTGAGACCCATCGGTCGCTATGGTTTGATCCTACCTCCAGGAACTCTTTACGCGCAGTAAGTACCTATACTGCACAACCATACAATGACATGCACTACCCAAACAATGACGGTTACCTGTTTGTCTATTAATGCACGGGGTCTAAATCAACCCGCTAAAAGATTTTCCCTATGGACTGAAGCTTGCAAGCATGGAGCAGACATACTCTGTGTCCAGGAGCCCCACTTTCAACTGAATAAAGCCCCACACTGCTCACACAAAAACTATCCGCCTATTTTCATGGCCTGTACACCCAACCGTAAGAAAGGAGGAGTCCTAATGGCCATAAATAACTCAGTATCCTTCCAACAAAAGGAGAAGTTTCTGGACGATGGAGGGAGATATATAATAGTCACCAGTACTATTAACTCCAAACCTTACACGTTGGTCACGCTTTATTACCAAAACTCTCACCAAATTTGTTTTATAAAAAAGGTGATCAAAAAAGCTAACTCTATGAAACATGGTAACATCTTAATATGTGGGGACTGGTACCGGATCTGTCAATGGACACTACCACAAACAGACCTAGAAGCACAGTGTCACTCCAAGCACTACTGCACGAAAAGGACTACACCTTCTTTTCGCACAGACATTGTTCATACTCACGGATAGACTTGTTCTTGATAGACAAGTGGCTCCTGCAACATATAGAAACCGCTAAGATACATGATATAATGTGGTCAGACCACGCTGCAATATCTTTGACTATTCTAAAAAAGAGTGTCTCCTCTTCACCCCCCATCTGGCGTAGCAACGTAAGATTGTTACAAGAATCCCACACCCACATAAAAATATTGCAACATATTCAAAAGTCGGTCCAAGATCCTTATGTACTCTGGAATTCCCACAAGACATATATGAGAGGCATACTTATTCAGTTAGGGGCTCAGGAAAAACATTGTTACACACAAAAATGTAATACAATTCTAAAAGAGATTCCCGACACCGAGACTTTAAACAAACAGGCTCCCACACATAACCTAATTAGTATACTAGCCAAATTCAGGGAATCACTGAGAGAACACCTCTCCCAGCAATATGACAAACATCTGCAGCGCTTACAACTCAACTATTACGCCAACGCCAACAGAGCAGGCAAATACTTAGCAGATAAACTGAAAGCAGCATGCACAAAATCCAGAATACCATATCTCCAGCATCCCACAACGCAACACAAAATAGTGGACCCACAAGCTATAGCAAACCAATTTGCTGACTACTATAGCTCACTATATAACCTAAACTCATATGCCAATACGCCTCAACCATCCACAGACAAAATCCAATCTTTCTTACAGGGATTAAACCTCCCATCCCTATCCAAGCAACAATTATCTAATCTTAATGCCACCAATTTGAACCAAGAGATAGAACAAGTTATAGACACTCTTCCAAACGGCAAATCACCAGGGCCAGATGGTTTCTCTAATGAATACCTCAAAACATTTAAACACAGCACATGCAACCAGTCTTTAACAAGGCAGCAGAAAGCACATCTTTCCCCCAGGAAATGTTGAGAGCTCACATAGTTACACTACCAAAACCAGGAAAGGACCCCACTACACCGGCCAACTTTAGACCAATATCCTTACTCAACTCAGATATCAAAGTATATGCAAAACTACTGTTCAAGCGACTAATGAATGTCATTCCATCACTTATTCAACGCGACCAGATGGGATTTGTGAAGGGGAGACAAACTTCCGATGCTACCAGAAGAATTATAAATGTACTACACTCTGCTGAAACGAATCAACGCCTTCCCTGTTGTTATCTATTGACGCAGAGAAGGCGTTCGATAGGGTCCACTGGACTTACATGCAATTGGTCTTGTTAAAGTTTGGATTTAGTGGTCACATTTTAACAGCTATGTTAGCGCTCTATTCATGCCTATCGGCACAGGTGCATTCAGCTGGTTTCCTATCCAAAGTCTTTAATATAACAAATGTAACCAGGCAAGGTTGCCCCTTGTCGCCAACAATCTTCAATCTCATGGTTGAACCGTTAGCTGAAACGATCAGAACACATCCTCTGATTACGGGATTCCAGTTTGGCTCTAGCACACATACTATTAATCTTTTTGCGGATGATGTTATCCTGCTCTTGACCAATCCACTAAAATCACTTCGCCAGGCGCATAAAATTCTAACAGAGTTTGAAGAAGTCTCTTATTACAAAGTAAACTTTAGTAAATCCCTGGTCTTAGATCTTGGGGTACCTCCCAAGATGCGAAGCCTATTGCAAAGCCAATTGCCATACACTTGGAATGACAAAGGTATCATTTACCTAGGCATCACCATAACTAATACCATCTCAGCCCTAGTTAAAGCTAATATGACCAAGCTAATTGCCAAACTGGAAACCCAATTAAGAGACATGTTGAATAAAGAAATTTCATGGATGGGGAGAATAACAGCCTACAAAATGATGATGCTGCCACAAATTGTATATGTTTTCCGTACCTTACCAATTCACATACCTAAAAGCTACCTTAATCAACTGTCGGGCATTAGCTGGAAATTCATCTGGGGAAAGAAAAAAGCTAGGTGCTCACGTAATAATCTTATTTCCCATAGAAAAGTGAGAGGGGCAGGATTAGTAGATCTCCACGACTACATGTGGGCAGTCAGACTGGACCACATCAAATATTGGCTAGGAAATCAGGAAACGCCATTATGGCTAGACATAGAAAGGATAACATCGCCCACAACAGATCTAACATTACTACTTCTGAGTGATGTGTGGTCTCCATGGGATATATCAACCCTTTCCCCGCCCAAGCAGACTTCTTTAAAAGCATGGAGACTCTGCCTTAGATTGAATAATAATGACGCCCAGGAAAGAACCTACAGATTACCGTTAGCATTACTAGAAGCAACAATCCCAATGCTGTCAGTAAAAGACTTGGTGAGTCATGGTATCTCACACATACCGGACCTATATAATGGACCCCAACTCAAACCCTCAGAATAAATAATGACACAGTATAGTCTACCGAGCAACAAGCTGTTCACCTGCTTACACATTTCGAACTTCCTCAAATCTTATCCTAGCCCAGATATACATATCCCACCCAAAATCTGGCACTTTTATTCAAGCTCAGACAAAAACACAAAAGGAATTTCAGTATTTTATAACCTTTTCCAAGACAAACTAACCTTTAAAAAAATGACTGCAATGAGTACATGGGAAACTGATCTAAGTACTTCCTTCTCCAATGGCCAATGGCAAGATTCATTCAAAGAAATACATAAGGCCTTGCATTGTGTTAAACACTGGGAAATGACAATAAAAATAGCAAATAGATGGCACTATACCCCATATAGACTTTCAAACTACTTTCTAGGCTCATCACCACAATGCTGGAGAGACGGTAGACAAATAGGAAACCTACTACACATGTTTTGGCATTGCCCAAATATAAGAAGCTTATGGAACCAAATATTCTACCTAATATCCTCCCTAACAGGAATACTGACTCCTCCCCACTCCAGCATTGGCAATCCTTCCCTCCAGACCATAGACCTGTAATAAGCCATATTTTACTAGAAACGCGAGCATTAATACTACGCACTTGGAAAACAAAAACTACCATAAACCTCTCTGATGTAACCAAAGCAGTCCACAGAAACTATACGTTCGAACGTCTAATAGCAATTAACTCTTTGTAATGTGCTAAGTTTGACAAACGTTGGTCTATATGGCCTAAACAATGATATCTCTTGTGACCTAGGCACTATACATGCTTCCATTCAGTTCTTTATCTTTCCCTAACGCCTACATTGACACAATGTTTTTACTCTTTTAAAGATTTAATATGTACTTGTTACTCAACCAAACCTAACATCTGGATGTATATCGTGTATATCAAATTACTCTTCCTGATTTGTATATTTTTTAATAGAAAAATTCAATAAAAATATTGAAATAAAAAAAGAAAATGCTGGCAGGAACAACAATGCAAACAATGGGTACTGCTTTAGCCATGAAGGAAGGCCTAGGCATCAACTCCTCCTTCTTTCTATGCAAAATGGTTTCTGAAACATGTTAGAAAGAGCCATGAACCCCAAACATGCAAAACAATAGAGAAATATAGAAATTATTTTTCTTTTGGTGAGTAGGGGGAGACTAACACCCTGTTAGACTTTTATTTTTGTTGGTGTCCTTGTCACAGACTTTCCTTCAATTTCTGTCTGGTGAAACCACTGTAGTTATGGCAGGAAGCACCCAGGAAGAAATAAAAGAACAAAAATGTGTTTTAATCTTTCCCCCACTCCTTTCAAAATGGGAAATGAATAAACTGGCTTTACACTTGCTTTAATTAATTGATTATAGCCTGGTAAAATCATTTGAAATGTTTTAATTATTTTTGACATTCAAGTTTTAAAAGTTGTTACAAATTTTTCCTGCAACTTGTTTTAATTCTTTATTCCTCAGGCTGTATATAATTGGGTTCAGCAATGGGGTGACCACAGTGTACAGTAAGGACAAGAATTTAGTAATGTCCCATGACTGTATCAAATACACACAAACTATGGTACCATAAAAAATGGAGACAACAGTCAGATGGGAACTGCATGTTGAGAAAACTTTCTGCCTCCCGGTAATAGATGGGATTTCAAAAATAGTGACTACAATATAAACATACGATACAATTATGATAAAAAATGGGATTACAGCAAATACTACACTCAGTGACGTTGCTTCTAGTTGAACAATAGTGGTGTCAGAGCAGGAGAAATGTAGGATCGGATCAAGATCACAGAAAAAGTGATCAATAATATTGGGACCACAAAACTGTAATGTGGATATGGTTAATGTGTAAACCAATACCGCTAAGAAACTTAAAATCCAACTTGTGATAACTGTTATCCAACAAAATTGGTCACTCATTAACAAAGTATAATGTAATGGTTTACAGATGGCCACATATCTGTCATAAGACATCACTGTCAGAAGAAGACACTCCAAACTTCCGGTTGCAGCAAAGAAATAGAACTGGGTGATACATTCAGAAACTGATACAGTAGTATATTTTTTTAAAACAGTATGGAGCATGGTAGGAACAACATCAGTTGTTAATAAGATATCTGATACAGATAATTGGGAGAGGAAGAAGTACATAGGGGAATGGAGGCTTTTGCTGTAGGACACCAATGTGATGATCAGAACGTTTCCACATATTGTCACACAATAAAATATCAGAAAAAGAAAGAAGACCAAAAATGTTATGCTTGGAGGAATATGAAACCCCAAGAGGTGGATCACAGTAATCACAGTCACATTTTTTTCATCCATAACCTGAGAACAGAATATAAAATGTATTTGAAACAAGTTTGTTCAGCAGATAAAAATAATTTCAACCCAATTTGTATGGGGGTGGTGTTGGTGGGGGAGTCAGTGATGATAAAGAAGAGAAAGAAAAAAGTATGGAGTTAAAAAGTCAGATGGGTAGAGAGGAAGGAAAGAAATAGAAAAAGAAGGAAGTGTGGGAGAGAGGAAAAAAAAGAAGAAGGTATTACAGACAAATACAAATGAAAAAAAAAAAAAAACAGAGCCAACAAGAGAAGTTCTATGCATAGTGTAATTACACACATAAATCAACCAGATCTAATTTTATTAGGGACAAAACCGGTCAATCGATCTCCATAGAATACTGTACTTTACACATTTCAGAGTAAAAGTAAGAAAGAAAATAGTTAATTGTTAGCTAGCAATATTTGCATAATACTAAGGATCCTCAAGTAGTAAAAAATAGTAAATATTAATCAAGTTTGCAAAATAAAATATAAAATTAACAAAATGAAAAAAAATTACTTGAGTTTTAGTATTCCAAATCTACACATTGCATATCTTCTCCAATAACTACAGATTAATTACAACAACAGCAATACCAACAGATAACGATCAAATTAAATTTAGCAGATCCATATTTCCTCCTAGGTGTTTTGTCTGATTATATAAAGTATCATGGCTTTTATATATATGCAGAATACATTGCATGAAACCACTGGGAATATTAATGGCTTAGCAATATTTCTATGGGATCAATTGTGATAGTTAAATCAAGAAATTATTTTTGGATTTTCTTTTTCTTTTCAGCAGACCATTTCTTAACTATGTGTTAGCAGTAAGTTAAATCATCATTTGAAATGGAGGCTGAATTGCAGAAATGTTGCTCAAATTGCAAAACAAAGAACAAAGGACTAGTAACCTGTAGCTGATCTTTTACCTGTTACTGACTTACCATACCTTACTGTACACTTTGTAACTATGTACAGAAAATTATTTTGATAAAGGCAGGGCTTTGATACCTCATGTAAAAAGGCCACCCCCCTCATACAAGGGGGTTAGAAGACTGGTAGAGGAATGATCTTTTTTTTTAATTTTTATATAAATACTTGGTATAAATAATGCTTGGAATAAACTTCCAGCAGAGGTAGGGAGGCATTTAAGGGCTCATGCACACTGCAGCTCATAGATGCCCAACTAAGTGCCTCCTACAGGCTATTGAACTTTTTTGAGCTCTTCTTTTTTCTGCCTGGAAACTCCCCTCCGTGTTAGCCAATGTGTACATGCACACTATGGCTTGTCAGGTGTTTATAGGCATATGCTCTTAGAGGCAGAACCCCCCCCCCCCCCCCAACAACAAAAAAAAACACGTGTTTTTGAGAGGAGCTTTCGAGCAGAAAAGACGCCTAAGTTGCCAAAAACACATGAAAAATTGCAACAGATCATGAAAAAGTAGGATAAGGCTCAAAGAAGCTCAAAAACACACACACAAATTAGGAAAAATTAGCCGAGGGGAGGGTTTGTAAAAAAAAATGCTTATACTCAAAAGAGCTCAAAGAAGCTCAAATAAGCTCATTAAAAATGTATGAGCCCAAATAAAGTACAAGCTTCTTCAAGAAGAAATAAAAGCTCATATGCCTGTAAAAGCAGCTGTATTTGAGCTGCAGTGTGCATGAGCCCTAACAGTAAATGGCTTCAAACATATTTGGGACAAAAATAACTCTATACCCAGACAACGAAAAAATAAATTCCAAAAACAAACAAACAAAAAAAAAATGGGCAGACTCGATTGACTACTCGGGTCTTTTTCTGCTGTCACTTTCCTATGTTTCTATACTGTTTATTGATCTTTTTAAGATATATAAACTACAGTACATATTATACCAAAGTCATAAATACATACATGGTATCGATTAAGTGGAGGAAGGAACCTGCAAAACCCAGATACTGCAGGACGGAAGACAACCAGGGAAAGCTGACATTGCCAAAGGCTTTCTCCACATCAAGGGAGATTATGTCTTTACTGGTGGCAAGCTCTGTACACACGGGCGGGAATCAAGTCGGAAAAAAACGTTGGTTTTCCCGACGGGATTCCCGGCAAGCTTGCCTTGCACGCCGAGTGTACACCCATTCAAAAGAATCGCTGTTCTTTTGAATGGCAAGAACGCAGTGACGTCATCGATTAAGACGAGTCGGTGCTCGTCACATTCGATTCCGTCGCCGCCATGTTGCTACACCCCACACTAACCTTGTATGCTACTGCGCATGCGTCAAAGTCTTTTTTGAGCATGCACGGGTTTACCTTGGACAGGTAAGCATACAGACGACCATTTTTATCGGCACTCTTCCGAGAATCCCGACGAGAAAATAGAGAGCAGGTTCTCTATTTTTCTCGCCGGGATTCCCGGCAGTTTTCCTGTCAGGGAAGCATACACACACACGTTTTTCCCAGCAAGAAGCTCTCCCAGCAGTTTTCTTGCAGAGAAAACCGGTCGTGTGTACGAGGCCTCAGACTTGGCATTTTCGAGGACCGTGAGGACTTTGCGAATATTGAAGGATGTGGATCAGCCTTGGGCGAAGCCAGCTTGAGCCAGGTAGATAAGGGTGGGTATGATTCTGGCCAAGCTATTGGCCATGATCTTGGAAAGGATCTTAGAGTTTAGGTTGAGTAGTGAGATGGGTCTGTAGGAGCTGGGTTCAGAGGGATCTTTGCCTTTTTTGGCTAGCAGCTTTATGTGGGCTTGGTATCCTGACGGGAGGTAATCCCTGCCCTGGAGAATCAATTGGTAGACCCTCGCCAGGTTTGGGACTATTGAATATGCTGTGAGATTGAAGAACTCGGGGTATACCCATCAGGGACCGGGGCTTTCCCATTGGCAAAAGAGGAGATTGTTTTGTGAATTTCTAGCTTGGTGCTCGGAAAATTTTGTTGATCAAGGAGGGTGGAATCGATTTGGGGAAGAGGTACCTTATGTAAAAATTTATCACAGACTAGAACACTAAATCTGCCATTAACATCGATTAAGGAAGATTTAAGTTGGAATTTAAAAAGGTATCTTTGATAGCTATCAATACCCCTGCTTTTTTCTTGGCAGCAGAAGCCATAAATGTCTGTGAGAAATGTTTCAATGAGAGCTTTGGTGGGGCATGTTTGAGGAAATGGGTCTCCTGCAAAAATATAATGTCTCCTTGGAAGGATAGAATCTATTTTTGCAAGGCCTTTCGCTTATGTGGGCTGTTAAGGCCCTTTACGTTGAATGATATGATTTTAGGGCTCATAATCCCAGTAGGTTTGAGAGGTGACAGCGTGACTTGATGAGTGCTGAGCAATAGAGAGTGTCCCAGTCTCCCAGGGTTTTTGGGCATGTATATGAGCAGTTTGCACAGGTTTGAGCATCTTGGGTGGTTGCAGACAATTATGCAGTTGCATGAGGGATATGCCGTATCGGGGAAAAGAGAGAGTAGGACAACTTCAGAGCATAGACCAAGCTCCATGGGCAATAAGTAATTCTTATTGCTTAATGGGGGGAAAATCAGAGAGGTAACAAAAAGTAACCTATACAGTAAGTGTCTGCTGTATAAATCAACATAGAACACCGGTGAGGCAGATCCAGACATAGAGTTATCTATTTAAGAAAGCAAAGAGATCGGAGCGAGGCGATGAAGGGATGCTACCGCCTTGATTAGGATCATTCCATGGGGTTTTTAACAGGTGGAGCTTTGCCGGGAGGTGGGAGGTCCAGAGGGATAATGATCCACTCTTTCAGGAGTTGACTTTCTTTATCGAGCAAATGCACCACATGCTTCTTGCCTTGGTGTGTAATGATCAGCTTAGTAGGCCGTCCCCATTGAAAGGTGATCTTGTGGTTGTGTAGGGCTTTGGTTTAGGTGAGAAATTGTTAAGAGTGACAGCCGAGAGGTCAGCATACAGTAGTACCACTATTGAATTTTTCTGATAGCGCCTATTTTGCAAGAGCAGCCGCCGTGGCTTTGTCCTTGATGGTATAAAATGTATACGTGCCAGAACATCCTTTGGGGTGGTGTCAGGAAGGTATGAGGGCTTAAGGATTCTGTGAGCCCTATCTATAAGGAGCTCTATATCTGATGCCAATGGTAGCAGTTCAGATAGTAGTTGGTGAAGGAAGTCGTGCAGTAGTGGTTGCATAATAGTTTTGGGTATGCCGCAAAATTTGATGTTATTGCGGCGTGAGCGGTCTTTGAGATCCGCTAGTTTGGCCAATATTCCTTTGATTTCTCCTCATGGTCATTATATGTTCAATAACATTGTAATAGGCATGTCAACTCTCTCCTATTTTATCTTCAGCATGGGACACCCTAATGGAAAGGCCCTGTACTGCAGAGGTTACATTAGTCAGCATAGCTGTCATATCCATGTGCAAAAATTTTTTGAGAGACAGTAGAATGTCTTTAAGGTCTGCAATGGTGGCAGGTTAGGCAGAGAAAGGTTAGTCCTCAAGGGGTCTCATTAGTTGTAGTGAGGAATGGGGTCTAGCTGGGAGCCTTTCACCCTCATCTCCTTCCTGGCTGGACTTTTTGAGTTTTGTGGGGCTGCGTGTAGTGGGGGAGTCAGGGGGGAAGACTCATAATTTGCTTTGTCCAGAAGAGCCGGGCTGATGCCCTGCAGAGACGGCGCTGCATGTTCTTTCTCCGCCGCCACTGTGCCTCTGTGTACCTCACGTGAGGAGAAGCTTCCGCGGCCGCCATTTTGTTGCAGCCTGTCTCTGGCCGGTGGGTAGAAATCAGTAAGCTTCTGCGGGCCAGAGCGGCCATTACGACATTTAGACATGTCAGGTAGATGTCTGGGCTGGTGTGGAGAAAGGGTCGCCCCCGGCGAACAGAACAGGCAAGGAAACAGGAAACCGGAGAATCAGCGTAGTGGAACAGCAAGCAGGATCAGGAACCGGAAAGGGAAGTCAGCCAAGCAAGTCTTAACAAGAACACAGGAGAGAGTCTCTTGATATGTTGACCAAGGCGAAGGCAGAGAGAATCTGAACTGAGCAGCTTAATTAGCCAGCAGGACTGTTGAGCAGGATATCATCACCAGGTGAGTCACTGGTGATTAATAACAGGCCAGGAAATCAGGAAACCGGAGAATCAGCGTAGTGGAACAGCAAGCAGGTTCAGGACCCGGAAATATATCATCACCAGGTGAGTCACTGTGGAAAGATTAGCTGGCAATTAACTGACAGCTGATTGGCCTGCTCTAAGAAGGAAGGACTGAGCCCAGCCCTGACAGAACCCCCTCCTCAATGACCCCTCCCCCTCGGAGGACCACCAGGTTTGAGGGGAAAGCACGGAGGTGGACAGGGGCATGTACATCTGAGGATGAGACCCAAGAGCGTTCCTCCGGACCGTACCCTTTCAAATGAACCAGGTTCTCTATGCGCCCACGAAACCTACGGGAGTCAACAATGGACTGTACTTCATACTCCTCATGGTTCTCAACCTGTACTGGGAGAGGACCTGGCACCAAGGTGGTGAAGCGGTTGCAGACCAAAGGTTTTAATAAGGAGGTATGAAATACATTTGAGATACGCATATTCAAAGGAAGGTCTAAAGCGTAAGCCACTTGGTTAATCCTGTGGAGAATACGGAAAGGCCCAATAAACCGAAGTGCTAACTTCAGTGAGGGAACACGGAATCGGAGGTTGCAAGATGACAGCCAGACTTTGTCCCCAACCTGGTAGGATGGTGCAGGCAGGTGTCTGTGGTCAGCATTGAGTCTGTACCTATCATTGGCATGTCGCAAGGACTCTTGGACTTGTACCCATGTATAACAAGACCATGGAGATGCTCTTCTAATGCAGGAAGGCTCTCAGGAGCAAATGAATTAGGCAACATGGATAGTTGGAAACCATAGTTTGCCATAAATGGGAACAATCGGGAAGCAGAATTCATGGCACTATTGTGAGCAAACTCCACCCAAGGTAAGAGGTCTGACCAGTTGTTATGATGGTCAGAAATATAGCAACGTAGAAACTGCTCCAAGGACCGGTTGGCTTGTTCTGTGGCCCCATTAGACTGCGTGTGATTTGCAAAGAAGAAAGAAAGCTGAATTCTCAACTTTGCACAAAAGGCTTGCCAGAACTGGGACACAAACTGACTACCCCTGTCCCAGACGATCACCTTGGGTAGCCCATGTAAGCGAAAGATCTCCCGCGCAAAAATGGTAGCCAGTTCCCTAGATGTGGGCAACTTCTTCTTTTCAATATTTTTATTGAAGTTTTACAATACAATAATGACAATGACAGGCTATACAATAGAATCTCCCCTCACTGGCCAAGCTAGGCAGGAAAGGAAAATACAATGTAAAAAAAAAAAAGGAGAGATCTCAAGCAAGGAGGTTACATCATTAAGGCACATACATGTTTCCAAATGTAGTATTATAGTCACAAACAATTAACACTCATCCATTTTGTAACTTAGGAAGTATAACTTACAAAGGGGGGGACTATAACCTGTGGAATAACAGAACAAGAACAAAAGAAAACAGTATATCGAAGGATAAAATGGTCCCCAAAAACGGGCCTCTCTAGGCATGTATGTGATAAGTAACTTAAAGATGACTCCTTCTGGTATCTGTGGTGATTTTGAACGCGGTAAGATGAAGGAATCTGTCCCCAGATGTCCGTTGCTGAAGTTGATGTGTTACCCAAGTATATCACTGCAGGTATTGGTCTACATGAGAAAGATTTCAGCAGGGATGACTCCCTAAGCCAGTCCCCAAGATCATAACCCCACCCCTATGGGTGCTCACTGTGGAGTGAGAGAGCTTCAGGATCTCGCCCGGCGGAGCCTCCAGCCTATCGCCCCTACCTGGAGAAGCACCACCCAGGCAGCTCCCAGGATAACGCCTCCCCTGGGGATGGGCCAATGGGTCCCCCTCTGTGAATGTTTGACCAAAAGTGATCGACAGTTCCCTGCGCTGGGTTAACTAGCGTATAAAAGCAGTCAAACCATGAGGTGCCTACCAAATGGTTAACACCCTGTCAATCTAGTATCTGTTGTTAGATAGCAAGAGAGAGAGAAAGGAAAAGAGAAATAGTGGGGGAAGGAAGAGAGGGGAGTGGGATAGGATGCAGGAAAAAGGAGTGTGATCCCGCTGGAAAATCCTTCAAGGTTGAAGGTGACCCGGGACCCTGATATATGTGGCCCATGGTTCCCAGATCTCCTCAAAGTGCTGAACCGTGTCCCGCAGTTTCGCCACTGTTTCTTCCTGTGTCATGATCCACAAAAATTTTCGTTTGGCAGTCAAGATCGACACAGTTGGGGTTTTCCAGGCTTTCGTTAGTGTGATCTTGGCTCCCAAATACATAAAGAAGAGGAGTTGTTGTGTGGTTTTAGGAGTGTTGTGCACTCTGTGGTTTAGTAAAATGTATGTGGGGTCTTGAGGAATGTCGATCTCAGTGACCTTTCATAGGAGGTGAAGAAATTTGTTCCAGTAGCTTCGTATGTGGGGGCACGTCCACCATATATGAAGCATTGAGCCTATATGTCTGCAGCCTCTATAGCAGAGGGGGGAGGCATCCGGAAATATCTTGGAGAGCCTGGCAGGGACATAGTACCACCTTGTGAAAACTTTAATGTTAGCTTCTATCAAAGCAATATTTAGGATACCTTTAGATGATCTGCTGAAGACTTGAAACCATATATCAGGGTCCAGCTGGATGTCCAGAGCGGACTCCCAAGATCGAGCGTATGCCGGGGCATCCGTCATATCCGCCAGGGAAGCATAAATAATGGAGATCCCGCCCTTTTGAGGACCTATATTAGAGCACCGATGTTCGTACATAGTTGCTTTGGGAATGTTCAGTTTGTCAGTCCAGAGTGTGTGAAGGAAGTGCCTGATCTGTGACAGTCTGAATTTTTTCAAGGCTGGCATTTCTAGTTTACTCAGGCAAAGACCCAATGAAATGGGGCCATTAGGTGTAAAGAAATGGCCTATTCTGAAAAGGCCTTTGCTCAGCCACCATCGAAACGCATGTATAATTATCCCTGGGGGCAAGTTGGGGTTATGAAATAGGCGCGTGAGGGGCTTTAGGGGGGAAATCAGGTGCGCATTTTTATGTAGCTGATCACAGAGCGCTAGGGAGTAAGATAATGTAGGAGCTAGTATGACAGGTCTGTGTTTCGAAGGTCTCCATACTAAGAAGTCGAGTGTATAATGAGGGACTGCCTGCCTCTCAAGGGAGACCCAGTCAGGTCTGAAACTCTTGGCGTATATAGCGGAAAACTGAGCCAACTGTGCTGCCTGGTAATATAGCCAAAAGTTCGGTAGGCCTAATCCGCCCTGAGTCTTAAGTCGGAGTAAGATGTCTTTTACGAAACAATGTCCTCAGTCTCCCCAGACAAATCCAACAACCCTGGATTGAAATTTAGACAACATAGATTTTTTGATAGGGATGGGGAGGGAGCGGAACAAATATAAGAGACGAGGCAATGGATTCATTTTGACTGCGTTCAGTCTACCTAGCCAGGACAGACCTTCCTTTGACCGTTTATTTATTTCCGCCTCTAATAAGCGGAACATGGGAGGGTAGTTGGCAACGCATAGGTTGCCAATGCATTTAGTCAGTTTGATGCCCAGATAGGGGATTGCGTCTCCTGCCCAAGTGAAGGGAAAGTGTTGTTTAAGCTGGTCGACTAGTGTCATATGGACCGATATGTTGAGGGCCACTGACTTCGACACGATGACCTGGAGCCCCGAAATGGTTCCGAATTCTTGGAGAAGTTGGAACACATTGGGGGTGGAGATTAGGGGAGAGGTCAGGAATAATAACATGTCATCAGCAAAGAGAGCACACTTATGTTCCTCTTGGCCGCATTGGACCCCTTTAATGTTCGCATTCGCTCTTATGGCCATGGACAGTGTCTCGATTGCGATTGCGAAAATCAAGGGCGATAGAGGACAGCCCTGTCTGGTTCCTCTGTGGACGTCGAAGGACATAGAGTAGTGACCCATTAATTGCACCTGAGCTTTAAGGGTAGAGTAAAGGGTGTGTATTATTTTCAGAAATCCGGCTCCAAACTCCCAACGTTCTAGAATATTAAAAAGGTAGGGCCATAACACAGAATCAAAGGCCTTCTGCAGGTCCAATGACAACAGGTATCCTTCCTGAGTGGGGCCCCCGTCCCATTGGGACTGCAGAAGGGAAATCAGATCAACTGCCCTTCGAACCTGGTCCGGTCCATATCTCCCCGGGATGAAGCCCACCTGATCCCTGTGGATGTAACTAGATATGAAGCTTGACATCCTGGTTGCTAGGATTTTTGTCATAATTTTGAGGTTGTTATTGATTAACGAGATAGGGCGGTAGTTACTAACCTCGCTTGAGTCTTTACCAGGTTTGGGTATGATGGATATAAAAGCTGAGTTTGAATCGCTAGGAAGGTGGGCTCCATCCGGAGGGAGTTGAAGAACCGAGCCATGTAAGGTGCCAGTAGTGGGCCGAATTTCTTATAATAACAGACCGAGAAGCCGTCAGGCCCAGGGGTCGAAGCTAACTTCAAGTATTTAATAAATTCCAGTATTTCATCTGATGAGAGGGGTTTGTATAGTAGCTCTTGGTGCGATTGTTTTAGGTGGGGTAGATTAAGGTCCTGAAGAAACTTTTCACTGGCTTTGGAATGTGTGTAAGGCATTGTTCCATATAGGCGTGAGTAAAAGTCATGGAATGAGTCCATAATTCCCGCTGGGTTCTGTGTTAAAGTGCCTGTCGTGGTGAAAATCTTAGGGAAGACCAAGGCGCAAGTTTGCGGGTTTAGTTTAGCTGCAAGCTTGGAGCCTATTTTGTCCTACTGATAATACAAGCGTGCCCCCCATCCATCGTAGATGTTTCTCAGCTGAGGTAGTGATGGAGAGATTTTGTTTAACTCATGCCGAGTCAAGTCTGGCCAGGCTGTCCGGGATGGGGTTTCGCTTATGACGCTTACTCAGCAGACGGAATTCCTCCGTGAGCTGTAAGCCTTCTTCCTTGCTTTCCCTTTTGAGTTGAGATGAGAGCTGTATGAGTCTACCCCTCATCACCACCTTGTGCGCTGCCCATAGAGAGCCTGGCAAAATCGACTCAGTGTCGTTTTCAAAAAAGTTATTAGTTAAAGCTGTTTAAAGCTGTTTCCAAAAATTTGGAGTGAGCCGGACTGCTCAAGAGCGTTTCGTTGAGACACCATCTAAAGGGTCCTCTCTCAACTGACCCTCCCCTGAGAGTCATTGTCATTATGGAACAATCAAATAGGGACGTGTCATATATTTTTGGAGGATTCTACCCTTGGGATTAGGTGTGATGGGATAAAGATGTGGTCTATCCTAGAAAAAGTATTGTGAGGTACAGAGTAGTGCATATAGTCTCTAGTTCGGGGATTCATCTCCCTCCAAATACCGATCAGGCCGAACGATTGAAAAGTCTGAGCTACCCGAAGGCTGCGTTTAGGAGGCCTTTTGGTTTTAGGCTTCAGGGGGTTGGATTTGTCTGAGGAGTGATCGAATGAGGGGTTTGGAGTCTCCCCCCAGGATCACTGTGCCCAAGAAATGAGGCTTCAAAGTCTTAAGAGTAGTATCAAAAAATTTGTCTTGATGTGTGTTTGGGGTATAATATGAGACAAACGTGTAAGTCCCCCCATTAATAGTTCCGGTAACTTGGATGTAGCGACCATCCGGGTCTTAAATGGTTTTCGAATGAGAGAAGTGTATTTTTTTCGAGAAACAAACCGCCACCCCTCTCGTTTTGTTGACCGCATTAGCTAAGTGAAAGTGCATGAGGTTTTTATGTAGGAACGTGGGATTGTAGGTTGCAGGAAAATGTGTCTCTTGGAGTAGCGCTACATCTGCCTTCAGTGTATGTAACTGTTGCATTATTTTGCATCTCTTCACAGGAGAGTTGAGGCCCTGTACATTGTGGGAGAATATTCTGAGTTTCAAATCTGTCTGTGGGGTGTTAGTCATGGGGTGATTGTTGGTCGTGTACTATGTGCATGGGAGTCTTACAAGTCATTGGTGCTGTCCCTGGCAGATAGGAGACAACCTTAGCTACTTTGTGGACTCGTCTTGCGTTCTGAGAAGTAGGAGATCCAGCGAAATCCTGTATTTGAAGTAGCAAGTGAGATGGGGAAGGGATGGGGAGGGGAGGGGAGAAGAGGGTGGAGAAGTATAAAATTAGAGAAGGAGGGAAAAAGAGAAGCATTAGATTAGTGCATCATACAGTAATAACCCCTACCCACTAGGACCAGGAAGGGACCCATCCTTGCCTAGTCCATTACCCAGAAGAAATTCAAAATGACCCAAGGAGGTTGTGTGTATCTGGCTCCGACAGAAAGAACTAGAGTTCACCTATCAGAATCAGAGGGAGGCGCACTGTGACCACTCCAGTCAAACACACCTCGGAGGTATCAATGGCAATATAAAATTCTTGCAGTCTAAGCCCTGTTGACACTAAAGTGAAACATTTACATATCTATTTTAGACCATCCCACTTCTTCCCCAGCGGGCAACATGCGCCAACCCATTATACAACAATTAGGAGTGAAAAGCTTGATGTCAGCACCCCGGAAAGGGTGAGACAGCTGCCCGTAACAATAAAGCTGGCCCTCTTAGGAGGGAATCAATGCCCCAGTAAAGGGGGGGGCAGGAGGTGGGGGGGTCTCTTAAAGTAACCTCCGCTGAACCCTGGGCTCCACTATTCCATAAGGATAGGCAACAAAACAAAAAAATAACTCCTGCGTTGAGCTGGGTACTTGATCAAATAAATTTGCGGAAGAACCCCCTGAACCAATAAGAATTCTAGTGTAAACAAGGAGAAAGTATGAAAACCTGACATTTAGGAATGTTCATAAAAGCTTATGATATGTAAAAAAAGAAAAAGAAAAAAAGGGGATGAAACCAGGAACAAAAACCGAGAAACCTGTAAAACTGTAGTAGTGCTGCACTGAGCAGCAATTGGAAGCAGAATTCCTTAAGGATCTGTGGGCCATGCCTGAGGTTTACTCAGGATAAGCAAATCGCCACTACTATGGCAACAGTTAGGCCCCAATCTCAGTCCAAAAGGAAGTCAGTAGAACAAAGAGGCATGGAAAGTTCATATTCTTGCTCATGGTGGAAAGGATTCTCTTGATCTTTTGGGAAGTTGTTTCTGACACACTTGAGTTATGGGGCTCTGAGGCGATGGTCTTTTGGAAGAAGGTGCTCCTCTAGTAGTGGACCACGGTGGTAAATCCTGAGTGATCAATCCGAGTTGCAGTAGGAGACGTTCCCCATCATGGAAAGAGGAGAAACTGTATGGTTTGTTGCAGTATGAGAAGTTTAAGCAAAGTCTATAGGTGATCTCTTTGCTTGCCAGGACTTGGAGTAATGGCTTCAGTGCCCATCGCTTTTGTATCGTGTATGGGGACAGATCTGCAAAAATTTGAATCTGGTGTCCCATGATTGTCAGTTTTTCTGCCGTTCTGGATAGTTTCATCACTTTCTCTTTAACCGCATAAAACTGCGGTTTCACTATGATGTCCCTCAGAAGCCCGTCAGATTGAGGAGGTTGTAATGCCCTGTGTGCTCTGTCAAGCTCCAAACCATGTGCTGGAATGGTAGGGATTCCATTTTTAATGAAGTCCTGAACTGCCAGGTGGGTGTCCTTAACGGATTCTGGGTAACCCCTAATTCGGAAATTCTAACATCTCGACCTATTCTCGAGGTCATCTATTTTGGATTTGGCAGTCTCTAGTTGGTCCTGGAGCTCCTGGATCCTAGCAGTATTTTGATTTATTCTCAGAAAAGCTTGATCAGATTTTTGCTCAATCACCTCAATTCTGGCCCTATCTGCTGCAGATCTGCATGTATGGAGGCTGTGATCTGTGCAGTAGTGTGAGATAAGCCTTTGGACAGCATTTAGGAGAAGGCGGCCATCATAGAGGGAAAATCTGTGGGGGAGAGAGATGGATCTCTGGCCTCTGTGTCCCACGGATCCAGGCTGTGGAGTAGGTCCTGCTGTGGGGTGAGGACTCCCCCTCCTAGTGTTCTCCCTAGGAGCGATTCAGTTGAGGCAGGTGAGGGGGCCCCAGGTAGGGAGGTACTCACTTCGGCATAAGATGTTTGGGGGGCAGGAAAACATAATGATCCTGGTCAGCTATGGAGTCAGTCAGGCAGGCCAGGCCTCGTGAGGAGACGGCCTCCATTTTGGTATGGCCGGTCCGTGCTGCTGCCGAGTCTAGGGCAGGGTGAGATTCCTTCAGGCAGAGCCAGAGGACATCGGGCTGATGAGGAGTGTGTCCCCGGGCAGCAGGTGTGCGCGCCGGACTGGAACGAGGGCTCAGATGGCTGCTACGGTGATCGTTATACCGGAGTGGTGCGGAGCTCCCGGTCTATGCGGCCATCTTGAACGCTGCCGCGCATGCGCCTCAGATGTGGGCAACTTCTTAAGTGGAATACAATAAGACATTTTTGAGAACTGGTCAACCAACATAAGGATACCTGTGTTGCCCTGAGAGTTGGGTAACTCCACAATAAAATCTATAGACTGGTGGGTCCAAGGCCTCTCTCCATTGGGTATGGGTTGTAGGAGGCCCACTGGAATGTGTCGTGGTGTCTTATTCTGAGCACCCACGGAACAAGCAGCTACAAAGGTGACTACATCAGCACGTAGACTAGACCACCAGATTTGTTTGGACATGGCCCAAAAGAGTTAATTCTTCCCTGGGTGGCCAGCAGCCTTGGGAAAATGGTAAGTCTGGAGCCCGGCAGTATGGAGACTCTCAGGGACAAAGCAACGGTCACAAGGTTTCTCAGGAGGAGCATGAATCTGAGCGGCAAGAATTTTGTCACCCATAGGAGAAGTGAGACTGGTGCGAACTGTAGCCAGAATACGATCAGGAGGAATCACAGTAACAGGAACTGATTCCATCTTGGAAGTGGAGGAAAACTGTTGCGACAAAGCATCAGCCCTTACATTCTTAGTACCAGGTAAGAATGAGACTATGTTATTGAAACTTGACAAGAAAAGAGCCAATTGCGCCCTTCTGAGAGAGAGGCGTTTAGCCTCAGACAAAAATGTGAGATTCTTATGGTCAGTCAGAATGAGAACGGGCACAATGGTACCTTCAAGGAGATGCCTTGATTCTTTAAGGACTAAAATGATGGCTAACAACTCTCTGTCCCCATTCTCGTAATTGCATTCCGCAGGTGACAATTTCTTGGAAAAGTAGCAACAAGGATGCATAGCGCTCTCAGAGGTTGTGAGGGAGGGCTGCAAGCGTACAGGTTAGAGGGAGGGCTGCGAGCATACAGGTGTGAGGGAGGGCTGCTAGCATACAGGTGTGAGTGGGGGGACTGTGAGAGTACAGGTGTGAGGAGGGGTTGCGAGCATACAGGTGTGAGGGGGGCTGCGAGCTTACAGCTGCTGGATTGGGATGTCTCTTTTGGGCAAAATATAATTTCCTACTGTTAAACCTTGAAAGTACTGATGACTTATAATACACTGTTCATTTTCATATATGACATTGTAAGAGTGTTAAAGTAAAAGTGTGTGCACTGAAGAGCTTGGTGGGATGGCTAGTGGGCAGATTTGGTGGGACGGCCCGTGGGCAGGCCCTGGGGAATGTTGGTGGTCAGGCCCAGGGAGGGGGGGCCCTGGCCTAAAGCTGTCTAAGGGGCCCCACGATTTCTGATGGCTGTCCTGGCCAGCAGACCCCAAAAACCACTGGCCAGGCTTGTGGGGAAGAGGCTCATTTGCTCATCAACACAGGGACAAGATGCTTCATGTGGGGGAGCTTATGGATACTTTTGGGTATCATCATTTTTTGTGATTTCATGGGCCCAAAAAGGTGGCTATAATATTGCTTTTGTTTGCACTAAAATTCATTTTTGTGTATTTATTCCTGAAATTATGTTTGTATTACCAGTACAGTTTAAGCAGCACTTTAAATATATATTGTTCATTCACATCAGTCCCTGCCCTCAAGGAGTCTACAATCTAAGGTCCCTAACTCACAGTCATACATGCAAAAAGGCCAGTTTAGACAGGAGCCAAATAACCTACAAGCATGTCTTTGGAGTGTGGGAGGAAACCACACAGGCACAGGGAGAACATGCAAACTGCAAGCACGTAGTGCTATAGTTGGGATATGAACAGACAACCCTCGAGCTGCCAGACAGAAGTGCTAAACTCTTATGCCCTGTACACACGATCGGATTTCCTATGGATTCAAATCCGATAGATTTTTCCAGTCTTGCCTACACACCATCAGTCAAAAATCCGACCATCCCAAACGCCGTGACGTAAAACACTCAGACGAGCCGAGAAAAATTAAGTTCAATGCTTCTGAGCATGCGTCGACTTGATTCTGAGCATGCGTGGGTTTTTTCTCTGATGGAGTTCCACACAGACGATCGGAATTTGCTATCGTTTTTTTTTTCCATCGGATAAATTTAAAACATGTTCAATTTTTTCTCGCCGATGGAAAAAAGACCGATGGGGCCCATATACGATCGGTTTGTCTGAGGAAAAAAGTCCATCGGACTGTTTTCATCTGTAAAACTGATCGTGTGTACAGGGCATTAGCGACCGTGGTGGTGACAATATGTGTTTGATAAATAGCCGCACACATTTGGTGTAACATAAAAAAATTATACCACTAACATAACATAACAA
Organism: Rana muscosa; assembly: GCA_029206835.1. Lineage (NCBI taxonomy): Eukaryota > Metazoa > Chordata > Amphibia > Anura > Ranidae > Rana > Rana muscosa. Next base: position 357,325,261 of record CM055118.1, on the reverse strand, counting down.
CATAAATAGTACCACTTTTTTTTTTAATGAGAGGGGTTAAAGTAAGAACATGTCTGTGGAAAATAAGAAAAATACCCTGTAAATAAATGGTTAGGAATGTTCACAGAATAAAATATATGAGTATTCACAATGGCATAGTGGCTAGCACTTCTGCCTGGCAGCACTGGGTTGTCAGTTTGCATTGAAAATTCCTGTGAATATTCTTAGATCTTAGATCTATTAGTAAATCATCCTCAAGATTTTAACAACAACAAATATCAAAATATCCAGGCACCAAAAATCCAAGTGTTACTACATTCTGCCAACTAAATAGCCAATCATGACAATATATGGCCAAATATCTCTCCAATCCACCCAATGAAAAACGCCCTCCAGAAAATTTTCCACCCTTCCCTCCTTCCCTCACAGTAAATTTCTTTGTTCCAAGTCACCCTCCCCCCAATAGCAAAAACTTCTAAGCACTCCCTCAAACAAAGATATCTCTTCCTCAAGAGTAGGGATGAACCAAACACCCCCCGGTTCGGTTCGCACCAGAACCTGCGAACGGACCGAAAGTTTGCGCAAACTTTAGAACCCTATTAAAGTCTATGGGACTCAAACGTTCAAAATCAAAAGTGCTAAATACGAAGGCTAATATGCAAGTTATTGTCCTAAAAAGGGTTTGGGGACCCGGGTCCTGCCCCAGGGTACATGTATCAATGCAAAAAAAAGTTTTAAAACGCCATTTTTTTGGGGAGCAGTGATTTTAATAATGCTTAAAGTGAAAAAAAAAAGTTAAATATTCCTTTAAATATCGTACCTGGGGGGTGTCTATAGTATGCCTGTGAAGTGGCACATGTTTCCCGTGTTTAGAACTGTCCCTGCACAAAATTACATTTCTAAAGGAAAAAAAGTCATTTAAAACTGCTTGCGGCTTTAATGTAATGTCTGGTCCTGGCAATATGGATAAAAATCATTGAGAAAAAAAGGCATGGGTACCCCCCCAACCCCCCCCAACCCATTACCTTACCAGCCCCTTTGGGTCTTGTATGGATATTAAAAGGGAACCCTGTACCCAAATTAAAAAAAGGAAAGGCGTGGGGCCCCCAGGCCCTATATACTCTGAACAGCAGTATACAGGCGGTTCAAACAAGACAGGGACTGTAGGTTTGTTGTTTCGTAGAATCTTTTTGTAATTTTGAACTGGTACATTTTTAAAGTGTAGCTCCAGCCAAAAAATCAATTTTTAAGCTTTTTGGAAAACATAGGGAAGGGTTATCACCCCTGTAACATTTGTTTTGCTGTCTGTGCACCTGTTCAGAAAAGTTCACCCCACTTTCTGTCCAAATGACAAATGTTTTTTGAAAATTTGGGTTTTTTATTGAAACAAGGATTGGTGATAAAGCATCAGTAGAGGGAAGACAACTTTTTCCCATATTAACTCTTACAGGAGAGAATTTCCCTTCCTAGGGGTCTCACTTCCTGTTGTCTCATTCCATTTGCAAGTAGGAGTCGTTTGTAAGTTGGATGTTTGAAAGTAGGGGCCTGCCGTATATACTCTGCAGAAATTTGGCCCTTAGGTTTTGGCGTTGCCACAACACTGTAAGCCCTCACAGTTACTCTTGGTGGGTGCTGGAACGCCCTGCTGTGAACTATTATATCAAGAATTGTAATTACATGCCATTGTTGAACAGTGGTAGGAAAAATTGGGCCTTTGGTGGTGGTGCTGGTGCCACAACACTGTAAGTACTCATAGTTCCTCTTGGTGGGCGCAGGAATGGGCCCAGCTGTGAAATATTAGATCAAGAATTATAATTACATACCCCTGTTGAACAGGGGCATACAAATTGTGCCTTAGGCACTGGTGCCACAACACTGCAACCCCTCACAGATACTATAGTTGGAGCGCAGCAATGAGCCCTGCTGCAAAGTATTGCATCAAAAATTGTAATTACACGCCCCTGTTAAACAGGGGCAGAACAATTGGGCCTTAGGCACTGGTGCTGGTGCCACAACACTGCAACCCCTCACAGATACTCTAGTTGGAACGCAGGAATGAGCCCTGCTGCAAAGTATTGCATCAAAAGTTGTATTTACACGCCCCTGTTAAACAGGGGCTGAAAAATTGGGCCTTAGGCACTGGTGCTGGTGCCACAACACTGCAACCCCTCACAGATACTGTAGTTGGAGCACAGCAATGAGCCCTGCTGCAAAGTATTGCATCAAAAATTGTAATTACACGCCCCTGTTAAACAGGGGCATAAAAATTGGGCCTTAGGCACTGGTGCTGGTGCCACAACACTGCAACCCCTCACAGATGCTCAAGTTGGAGTGCAGGAATGAGCCCTGCTGCAAAGTATTAAATCAAAAATTGTAATTACACGCCCCTATTAAACAGGGGCTGAAAAATTGGGCCTTAGGCACTGGTGCTGGTGCCACAACACTGCAACCCCTCATAGATACTGTAGTTGGAGTGCAGCAATGAGAAACAAAAATGTTCTACATGCTATCAGCATGATCATTGAGGAGGAAGAGATATTCACTCAGAATAACAGGATAGTCACTCTGCATCAGCATAGGCAGTCTTGAAGGGATCTGACATTTCAAAGCAAAATATTCTGTTGCATCAGCATCAGGTGCTTGGTAGCTGGTGGTGATCCAAGACTGATTCATTTTTATAAAGGTCAGTCGATCGACCGAGTCAGTGGACAGGCGCACCCTGTGATCGGTTACAAAGCCTCCAGCAGCACTGAATGTGTGTTCCGAAAGAACGCTGTATGCAGGACAGGCCAGTAGCTCAATTGCATACTGTGCAAGCTCTGGCCAGTGATCCATCCTCAAGACCCAGTAACCCAGAGGATTTTCGGTGGGAAAGGTGTCCAAGTCTAATCTTGCTCCTAGGTATTCCTGCACCATGTAAAACAGACGCTGGCGATGGTTGGTGGAACCGATCATACCGAGGGAAGAGGCCGCTTTGGCAGCTGCTTTGCCAAACAAAGTACCCTGAGCCTGGGTGAGAGAGGATGAGGAGGATGAGGACGGCTTGGTCATCCAAGTCTTCGGCATGTTGCGGCTCAACATGGCCAGCTGCCGAAAAGAAGGACAAGTGTGTCCCACGGCCACGTGCTGATGAGGATGCACCATGTCCACGACCAGCACTGTTGCCTTTAGGCACAGAGCCTGCTTGCCCTCTTTTATTGGCTTGTGACTGTCTGCCTCTCCTTGTTTGCCTTCCAGACATACTAATGGCCTGCAGTGAGATGTAGCTGCACAAAGGTGGGATGTATATATATAGATCTATAGTGATTATACTGCAGCTAGCACAATCAACTGCCTGCTGTGGTATTAGTATGAGAAAAGCAGCAATTGTATTCAGTTAGTTTTAGGTGCACACTGTGCAGAGGACACAGTACACTAACTGAAAATACTTGCAGCTCCCTGCCTGTGATATTAGTTTGAGAACACCACCAATTGTATTCAGGTACCTTTAGGTGCATGCTGTGCAAAGGACAGAAGTACACTAAATGAAATTAATGCAGCTCCCTGCCTGTGGTTTTAGTATGAAAACACCACTAATTGTATTGAGGTATCTTTAGGTGAACGCTGTGCAAAGGACACAGTACACTAAATTAAATTAATGCAGCTCCCTGCCTGTGGTTTTTGTATGAGAACACCACTAATTGTATTGAGATACCTTTAGGTGCACACTGTGCAAAGGACAGAAGTACACTAAATAAAATTAATGCAGCTCCCTGCCTGTGGTTTTAGTATGAGAACACCACTAATTGTATTGAGGTACCTTTAGGTGCACACTGTGCAAATGACACAGTACACTAAGTGAAAATACTGCAGCTAGCACAATCACCTGCCTCCCTGTCAGTATAGAGAATAACAGGAACGGATCTAGCTAAACTGAATACAGTGTGTAAATATATATACAACACCCAGGATGCATATATATCCTCTACACACTGTAAATGCAGCTAACCTGAGTCGCCTGCCTGCTCTATCTAACTCAAAATAAATGACACTGTCTCTCTCTCTCTCTCTTTAACCTCTCTCTTTAACCACTTCCTGGCCAGTCAATAGCGAATTGACGTCCGGGAAGTGGTTGCAATATCGATACTGGACGTCATATGACGTCCTGCAGGATATTGCCTTGCGCGCGCCCGCGGGGGCGCGCAGCGCGGTGATCGGGGACAGCATGTGTCCCTCGGACACAGCGCTACCCCGATCACGGTAAACAGCCAATTTCATTGGCTGTTTACCATGTGATCGGCTGTGTCAAAGTCACAGCCGATCACCTGTCAAAACAAACTCGGCGGCGCGCACCGTGCGCGCCGCCACAGGCTTGCAGAGCGGGGATCGGGGAAGGCGAGTGTCCCTTGGACACAGCGCGTCCCCGATCAGAGTAAACAGCCAATGAATTGGCTGTTTACCACGTGACCGGCTGTGTCCAATCACAGCCGGTCACAAATGTAAACAAACTCCACAGGAGTTACTACCTGATCCCTGCTTTCTCCTCACACACCGATCTGTGAGGAGAGAGAAGAGATCAGTAAGTTAGCTCAGTGTAGTTTGTCTACATAAGTTTACAGTGCACAACACGCCCCCCCCCCCATAAAGAGGACCTGTCACACAGCCCAGCACATCAATCAGCCCAGCCAATCAGCCCATCTGTCAATCAGCCCATCTGTCAATCAGCCCATCTGTCAATCAATCAGCCCATCTGTCAATCAATCAGCCCATCTGTCAATCAATCACCCCACCTGTCAATCAATCACCCCATCTGTCAATCAATCAAGCCATCTGTCAATCAATCAATCAGCCCATCTGTCAATCAATCAGCCCATCTGTCAATCATCTGTCACAGGCCCACCTCCATCGGTACCGCCATTGGCACTGCCACACAGGCTACCAGTACCGCCATCGGTACCAGTACCACCACCAGTACCGCCACCAGGCCCAGCATCTATACTGCCACACAGGCCCGCTACCAGTATCACCACTAGTGCCGCCATCGGTACCACCACCAGTACCACCACCCGTACCACCGTCGGTAGTGCCACCACCACCTGTACCACCACCTGTACCGCCATCGGTACCATCACCACCCGTACCACCACCACCTGTACCGCCATCGGTACCACCACCACCTGTACCGCCATCGGTACCACCACCACCCATACCGCCATCGCTACCACCACCACCCGTACCGCCACCGGTACCGCCGCCACCACCACCACCCGTACCGCCATCGGTACCACCACCACCTGTACCGCCATTGGTACCACCACCACCCATACCGCCATCGGTACCACCACACAGGCCCACCACTAATACCTCCATCGGTACTACCACACAGACCGCCACCACTACCACCAGCAGTACCATTACACAGGCCCACCAATAAGCACTGCCATAATGTCCCAAAGGGTTTACACACCTGAGGAGGCATATGCCATTCTTGCCATGTTGGATGATGAGAGCAGCGGGGAGCTCCCATTATCCGATTCTGGTTCGGAATACGAGCCAGTGGAGGATAGTGGCTCAGAGTCCGAGTCCCCGGAGGAAACCGTCCCTCCCAAAAGAATGCGATCGGCACCAAGATCAGCACCAAGATCAGCACCAAGATCAGGAGAACTGCCCACCATCAGCAGCGCCATACCCCAGGAAGAGGAGCCCAGTACAAGCAATGGAAATGCACGCCCAACCCGAAGAATCCAGCCCCAATCCTACCTTCCCGATGCCCTGGCAAACCCCTTATGGTTGCCTGCCAACTCAGGATCCGCTATCATCCCCCCTTTCACCGCACAGCCAGGTGTGCAGCCCGACACTACAAATTTTTCTAAATTTGATTATTTTTGTTTATTTTTCCCACAAGATTTGCTGCAGAATATAGTGGATCAAACGAATCTGTATGCATCCCAATTTATTGCTGCCAACCCCAATTCTTCCTACGCCCGCATGTTCCAGTGGCGGCGTCTAACATTGGAGGAATTTAAATTATTTTTGGGCCTTATGTTCAATATGGGGCTTACAAAAAAGAACGAAGCCCATTCATATTGGTCCAAACGCCCCATCCAACACATGCCCATATATTCCGCTGTCATGTCCAGGAAAAGATACGACATGATTATGCGCTTTCTCCACTTCAATGACAATTCACAGTGCCCTCCCCGAGATCATCCCAACTACGACAAATTGTACAAGATACGCCCCCTAATCAATGCCTTTTCCCAGTGATCGAGCCACTGGATGCGTCTGCAAATTCAGGATCTACGAAGGCAAAGACTCCCAGCTCCAGCCCCGTGATTGCCCCACATATATTGGAACCAGTGGGAAAATTGTCTGGGAGTTGGCATACCCCCTGTTCGGAAAAGGTTACCATTTATATGTTGATAATTATTATACCAGCCTGCCCCTTTTTCGCCACCTTTACAGTAAACAAACCCCGGCCTGCGGTACCTTCAAAAAATACCGGAAGGGATTCCCACAAAATTTATTGACAAAAAAATTGCGACCTGGAGAATCGGCATCCATGAGGAACGAGGAGGTGTTGGCCATGAAGTGGAGGGACAAGAAAGATGTCCACATCCTCTCTACGATCCACAATGACACCATGGTGGAGATCCCAAGAAGACGCGGCTCCATTGTAAAGCCTGAATGTGTCCACGACTACAATTTGTACATGGGGGGGTGGATTTAAACGACCAGATGCTACAGCCCTACTTATCAACCAGAAAGTCCCATTATTGGCACAAAAAAGTTGCGTTTCACCTGTTTCACATGGCCCTTTTTAATTTGTTTGTCTGCTACCAAAAAGCAACTCAAAATCACCGACTCCACTACCTCCAATATATCGAAGATATCATCGATAGGATAGGATAGGACACCTCTGCCTGCTACCTGGACCTGTGCTTTGGCTGTGCTCTGGCTGTGCTGACAGTATCTCTGCCTGTGCGAACTATGGACAGTATTCCTGCCTGCTGCCTGGATGATTGCTTTTGCTGTCGCTGACCTCATCCCTGCCTGCTGCCTGGATCGATGCTCTCCTCTGTGGACCACTGCACTTCTAAAACCACAGGTAATCTTTTGTTATTTGGTATGTACCTGCTATGTGTTAGATATATGAAGGGCCTTCAAAAATGTGATCGGTAGTCAGAAAATGATATGTGCAATTAATGATGCTAGAATGCCTGGAGGTGCTACTTGGATGTTGGGCCTCTGTATGTGGCCAGGCTGTGTAAAAGTCTCAAACATGTGGTATCGCCATACTCAGGAGGAGTAGCAGAATGCATTTTTGGGTGTAATTTTTGCTATGTACATATTATGTGTTAGAAATATCTTATAAATTGACAACTTTGTGTAAAAAAAATGCATTTTCATTTTTTCTCCACATTTTCCAAAACCTTCTGGAAAAAAATGAACCGTTCAAAAGACTCATAATGCCTCATAGATTATACGTTGGGGTGTGTGCTTTCAAAAATGGGGTCATTTTGTGGAAAATTCTATTGTCCTGGTGCTCCAGGGCCTTCAAAATTGTAATAGGTGGTTGAGAAAGGATATGTGCGATTTATACTTGTAGAACGCCTGAAAGTGCTACTTCAATGTTGGGCCTCTGTATATGGCCAGGCTGTGTAAAAGTCTCACACATGTGGTATCGCTATACTCAGGAGGAGTAGAAGAATGCATTTTGGGGTGTTATTTTTGCTATGTATATGCTATGCGTTAGAAATATCTTATAAATGGACAACTTTGTGTAAAAAAAATGCATTTTCATTTTTTCTCCACATTTTCCAAAACCTTCTGGAAAAAAATTAACCGTTCAAAAGACTCATAATGCTTCATAGATTATACGTTGGGGTGTGTGCTTTCCAAAATGGGGTCATTTTGTGGAAAATTCCATTGTCCTGGTGCTCCAGGGCCTTCAAAAGTGTAATAGGTGATTGAGAAAGGATATGTGCGATTTATGCTTGTAGAACGCCTGAAAGTGCTACTTCAATGTTGGGCCTCTGTATATGGCCAGGCTGTGTAAAAGTCTCACACATGTGGTATCGCTATACTCAGGAGGAGTAGCAGAATGTATTTTGGGGTGTCATTTTTGCTATGTATATGCTATGCATTAGAAATATCTTATAAATGGACAACTTTGTGTAAAAAAAAATGCATTTTCATTTTTTCTCCACATTTTCCAAAACCTTCTGGAAAAAAATGAACCGTTCAAAAGACTCATAATGCTTCATAGATTATACGTTGGGGTGTGTGCTTTCCAAAATGGGGTCATTTTGTGGAAAATTCCATTGTCCTGGTGCTCCAGGGCCTTCAAAAGTGTAATAGGTGGTTGAGAAAGGATATGTGCGATTTATGCTTGTAGAACGCCTGAAAGTGCTACTTCAATGTTGGGCCTCTGTATATGGCCAGGCTGTGTAAAAGTCTCACACATGTGGTATCGCTACACTCAGGAGGAGTAGCAGAATGTATTTTGGGGTGTAGTTGCAATTATGCATATGCTGTGTGAGAGAAAAAAACTGTTAATATGACCAGTTTGTGTAAAAAAAAAAAAAAAAAAAAATTAATTTTCCCAAGAATTGTGGGAAAAAAATACAACTTCAAAAAATTCACCACGCCTCTTAGTAAATACCTTGGACTGTCTACTTTCCAAAAAGGGGTAATTTTGGGGTATTTGTACTTTCCTCGCTTGTTAGTGTCTCAAGAAATGAGATATCCCTTCAGTACATCAGGCGTGATCAGATGTGATAAATTTTCAGTGATTGCCACCATAGTTTGTAGACTCTATAACTTTCACAAAGACCAAATAATATACACTAATTTGGGTTCATTTTACCAAAGATATGTAGCAGTATACATTTTGGCACAAATTTATGAAGAAAAATTACTTATTTGCAAAATTTTACAATAGAAACTAAAAAAAAGTGTTTTTTTTTTTTTAAAATGCTGTTTTTTTGCTTATATCGCAAAAAATAAAAAACCCAGTGGCGATTAAATACCACCAAAAGAAAGCTCTATTTGTGAGAAGAAAATGATAACAAATTTGTTTGGATACAGTGTAGCATGACTAAGTAATTGTCATTCAAAGTGTGAGAGTACTGAAAGCTGAAAATTGGTCTGGGCGGGAAGGTGCATAAGTGCATGGTATTGAAGTGGTTAACCACCGCAACACACTACACAATGCCGCCATGGAGGCTGCCTTATATAGTGTGGGGCGTGTACTAAACCCCCTGAGACATAATTGGCCAAAGCCACCTTGGCTTTGGCCAATTATGGCTCTCCGTTTTTTGCGCGCTGTGATTGGCCAAAGCATGCGGGTCATAGTGCATGCTTGGCCAATCATCAGCCAGCAATGCACTGCGATGCCGCATTGAATTATGGGCCGTGACGCGCCACTCGAATTTGGCGCGAACGGTCCATAATGTTTGAAATTCGGCGAACAGCCGAACAGGCAATGTTCGAGTCGAACATGGGTTCGACTCGAACTCGAAGCTCATCCCTATTGCAGAGGATCTGAACCCAAAAGGATTGAGAGTACAGGTCTTTCCCAATATATGGGCACTTGATCCTGACCTCAAAGCCAGATGGGAACATAACCTCCAGGATTGTTCGAAAAAAATTATGTAACTAATCGTGGAATATTATATGCAGGAACTCAAATTGGTAGATTGTGAGATAAAACGAGTATATGATGAAAACACTATAATCATGAACAATCCTGAATTCTGAGCTTTTGATGCACGTTTAAAAGAACATATTCAAACCTTTACTAGAGATCTATTACAGAAAAAAGAGGATAAACTATCACGGGACAAATTAGCCTTTGCAGTCAAATATGCATATAATTGGTCACAGAACAATGGCCAACGAGGTACTCGCAGGCAGGCAGGTACTCAGAAATATATACCAGAAAACCTAAAGAGAGCGCTAATGATTCAGACTCTTCAACCAACTCTTATGTCTCACATAATTCATGGACATCAGACCGAGGATGACAGAGAGGCCATGGCTCAAGAAAAAGACCTCAGGCAGGTGGTGGGTATCAGACCGGCACTGACAAAAAAAGAGTGGTTGATCACCCTAAATTGTTAGTAGATAATCCCACAGACCAATCACGTAATGATTCCACTCCCATGGTGAATAGAGGGGTTTCTATGTTTATTAATAGAGCACCGGGTGCTTCTTCTGATACCTTGACTACTGCTTCACCTATGACCTTTCAAACTGATCTTGACACTCGACAACAGATTGTGCACTGTCCCTTGCTCTTTCCCGATCTCCCAGCACTGCTGCTGCCGGAGCGATCCAAAAAGATCCAAAAAGATGACACATTGATCAATTTTTTCCGACTGTTAAGACTCGATTCACTGATGCTAATATCAATGCTAGCTCCTCCTTGACTCCCCCCATTGATGCACCCATTACAGTGATCTCTGAACCTATTCTAGGCCCTGGCAACTTTGAGGTTAATAATTTATCTTCTTACCCTTTGAGCACGACAGAAAGTGAGTTGTTACAACTTGACTTGAGCTTCTGCCCAAATTCCCTACCGAGCAGATTTGAGACCATTAAAGATCTCTGTTTGCAAGGAATCTCACCTATAAATTTATGTTTGATAGCGACAGACGCACCAAACAGGCGGAAATCTCAAACCAAGAGATATAGAAAGACTTCTAGACTGCACAGTTGCCGAATTTAGAGCTCTTAAAAATCTAGTTCTTCTACTAGGGGAAAGTGAGGGTACTACTACCCAGGAGGATCCTCCTGAATCTGATGAGGTCTTGGGACTTCGTGTCCAAATGACACAATACCAAAATGAAATGAAATCCCTAGAAAGTGCAGTCAAGAAAAAATCAAATCAGTTTCCATCCCTACAAACCAATTCCAACATCTGGGCTTTTCTTACCCAGACGACCAAAGAAATTGAATCATCTGTCTTTTATAAATCTGTAGGCCAAAATTTGAATTGTGAACATACAAATGCACTTAGCTGCCTCAGTAGCAATTCTCACCTGGTGATCAAGCCCTCGGACAAGGGCGGGAATGTAGTAGTTATGGATGAACTATTATACAGAAACATGTGCTGGGACATCCTTAAGAACAGAGCTTGGTACAAACCAATATCTGAAAATGTCATTGTAAGATTTAACCAACAATATAATGATACTATACATTCCGCCTTTGCCGACGGCTTGATCACCAGGGAGATATTTGAGGGCATTCAAGTTCCCTATCCCAGAACTCCTACCTTCTACTCACTCCCCAAAATGCATAAAAGCTTAAAGAACCCTCCAGGATGCCCCATAGTCTCTGGAGTAGGATCTAAGACAGAACAAGCGAGTAAATTTGTGGACGAGTACTTACGTCCTCATGTCATTACCTTACCCTCCTACATCAAGGATACACCGGATCTTTTAAAAAATCTGGATGGCCTTAGTGTACCTCCTGGTTGTTCCTTGGTAGCTATTAACATAGAGCAGGGGTCTCAAACTGGTGGCCCTCCAGCTGTTGCGGAACTACAAGTCCCATCATGCCTCTGCCTTAGGGAGTCATGCTTGTAACTGTCAGCCTTGCAATGCCTCATGGGACTTGTAGTTTTGCAACAGCTGGAGGGCCACCAGTTTGAGACCCCTGACATAGAGGCTCTCTATTAATCCATTCCACACGCATAACGGTTATTGCTAAATTTCTGGGGGAAAGGTGCTCCAAATCTGTAGGCCTTAATGAATTTGTGATCAAATTGTTATCTGACATTCTTACCAAGAATGTGTTTTATTTTGACGGGTCCCACTTCCTCCAGGTACAAGGTGTCGCTATGGGCACATGTTGTGCACCATCATATGCAAATTTGTACCTGGGGGGGTGAGAGCGAGATCTTTTTTCTTTTTTTTTTTTTTTTCACAAAATGTTATTAGGATGAATGAAAAATAACAGCAGTTACAAGACATGTTATAAAGTAATTTTCAATTTTTCAAATAGAGAAAAAGAGAAGGAGAGAGAGAGAAAAAAAAGAAAAACATACCAAAGGGAGGCATATTAAGGGCAAGAATAAGCGTAATGTATACGCAGCTTAATCTCGGAATCTTATAGGATAGAATCAGCGTGGTATATCACTGAAAAACATATAGAGAAAGCAGAGGATCAAAAGACCTACGTACTTTATCTGTTGTCTACTAGAGGGTAACTGGATAGATCAAATAGAGTATCTACCTAGAGTCACAAGTATTACAACAGAATAACCAAACCAAAAAAATAAAAATAAAAATGTCTGGGAACAACACAGGGGAGTAGGGAGGGAGGAGGAAGGGTGGGAGGGGGGGAGGGCATTAGCCAAGTCCAGAGAGAAGTAAGTATGAGTAAGCTTATTTCGGGTAACAGTTAGAGATCGTTGGTGGCAGATTGACCGTCAGGGGAGATTTCCTCTCCTGGGCTTGAAGAATGGGGGGTAGATTTGAGGTATGAGAAAGAGTACTGATCAAAGCTGGCTATATCCTCCGGAGATAAAGCTGAGCGCATGAAGGGTTCCCAAACGGAGTAGAAACGGCTCTTAGAGACTGCACATGTGAAGTCTGCATTAGCTCTTTCTTTAAATAGGAGAAGAAGGAGGTCCCGTTTGATTTGAGTGGTATCAGGGCAGTGGGAAGAAATCCATTGCTTTAGTATGGTTCTCCTTGTGATCAGGAGGCAGATCAAGGACCAATCTTTGTGAGTGTGACCAAGGTTTGGGTGAACAGTGTTAGTTGAGTTCGTCACTCGGGACCAAGGCAGTAGTTGGGGGTCCCAGTAACCAAAGATGAGGAGGAGCGGATCCTTCGGAAGCTTCAGTAGAGTTATTTCGAAAATGTAGTTTAGAACCTGATCCCAAAAGGAGGAGATGAAAGAGCACGCCCAAAAACGGTGGGTTAGGGAGGGTCTTATATGGTGGCAGAGGGGGCATTTAGCACAGTTTTGATCCGTATCGGAGAAAATGAAGGGTATATGTGCACGGTGGATTATTTTCAGTTGAGATTCTCTCCAAATTTCATTGGGTGTTAGTCGTTGCACTTTGTTGAGTCCAATTAGAATTTTGTCTATCAGGTCATCATCTGGGAAGTCTTTTCCCCAATTGGCTGCAGATTAGAATGCCAGCGGAGGGGTGGTCTTTTGAAGTAATGGTTTGTATATGTCCGATATCGTATATGATCTTTCCAGGAGTAGCAGGTCTGTGAAGTTTGGTGTGAACCGCTTATAGTCCTCTTTGCATGCAGTTCTTAAGTAGCTGGTACATTGCCAAAAGTGAAAGGCATGTGATCGTGGGAGTGAATAAATTTCAGCAACGGTTGAAAAGGATAAAGGACGACCCGTTTCCAGGTGGAAAGTTTGGGTTTCCTTGTATTGGCAGATGGCTTGACATGAAAGGGGAGAGCTTGAGGCTCTTTCTGGTTTCTCTCCAGGCGATGGCCGTGTCTCTCAGTAGTAAGTTGTGTTGATACAAAGGTGGGACCGATTTCCACTTGCAGTGAAGAAGAGCTGCTAGCGAGAAGGGATGTGCCATTGTGGATTCCAAGGAGTAGTTGGAATACCTCGAGGACTGTGAAATCCAGTCTAGACTAGTTCTTAATAAACATGCTAGGTTATAGGTTCTGACATTCGGGAGACTTATACCCCCTTCGCTTCTGGGAAGATATAGTTTCTTTAAAGCTATGCGTGGTCTTTTGCCATGCCATTGAAATTTTGAGATGGCCGTATTGATGAGTTTAACATCTTTGTGGTGAAGTAGCAAGGGGATAGTTTGTAGTGGATATAGTAGTCTGGCAAAACTGACCATTTTTATCAAGTGGCATCTTCCCAGGAGCGAGAGGGGCAGATCCATCCAGTTAACCATTTCCTGAGAGAGCCTAGAGAGCAAGGGAGGATAATTGAGGTGGTACAGGGAGGAAGGCAGTTTGCCTATTTTGATGCCAAGATAGGTGATATGGGATCTAGCAACAGAAAAAATGGAGTGTTGGACCCAGGTAGGGTTGGATAGAGTACCTATGGGGAGGATTTTGCTTTTGCCGTAATTTATGCGGAGGCCAGAACAGGATCTAAAATCATCAAATACCTCTTTGATGGTGGACATGTCTGAGGAGGGGTTCGCTGAAAAGATAAGTACATCATCGGCAAAGAGGGATGTGCGGAGATCGTGATTTCCTATTTTTATGCCATGCAAGGGGGCTTTTTGGGTAAGGTGTCTGGATAAGGGTTCTAGAGCAATGTTGAAGAGGAGGGGGGATAGGGGGCAGCCTTGTCGTGTACCTTTGTGGAGGCGGAAGTCATCTGAGAGTAGGCCCGCTGCCACCAGCTTAGCTGAGGGGGTTGTGTACATGGCGTTTATTAGATGGCAGAAGGGGCCTGTAAAGCCCATCTTTGTCATGGTCATGGAGAGCCAATCGAAGCTGACATTATCGAAGGCTTTCTCCGCATCTAACGTAATGATGGCAAAATCGCCGCCGGGATTTTGTTTGGCATGTTCCAAGGCCAACATGACCTTACGAATGTTTAGGGTGGCCGTTCTGCCTTTCACAAAACCAGATTGCGCTGGATGTATCAGAGATGGGATGATGGCAGCAAGCCTAGAGGCGACAATCTTGGATAGTATTTTGACATCCAGGTTTAAAAGGGAGATGGGCCTATAAGATCCTGGTTCCTGGGGGTCCTTGCCTTTTTTTGCGAGTAATTTAATAGTGGCCTGGTTTCCCGAGGGTAGGTAGGGGCCGCCAGTCCATATGCCGTTATAGACCTTGTGGAGGGTGGGTTCTATTATGTTTTGGAGGGTCTTGTAGAATTCGCTAGTGAATCCGTCGGGGCCCGGGGCCTTAGAGAGGGTCAACTTTCGTATGGTGTTTGAGACTTCGGAAAGGGAGATGGGAGCATTAAGGTACTCAAGTTGTGAGGGAGTGACTTTGGGAATGGCTAAGTTCTCTAGGAAAGAGCCGGCTGCCTGTTTGTTTATAGGGTCTGGGGCATAAAGCGTAGCGTAGTATTGAAGCATAGCTTTATTTATCGTTTGCGGTGTGGTGTTCACTTTGCCTTTAGCATCTTTTAGAGATGTAATGTGAGTTGGGCGAAAGGGCCCCTTGCAGAGCCTGGCTAGTAATTTGCCTGATTTATTTCCGAATTTATGGAAGGTGGCATCTGAGTGTGCTTTCTTAGTTAGTTCAAATGTGTCTACCCAAGTATCAAATGATCTCTTGGCTGCATGCCATTCGTTTCTATTATCAGTGGAGTCCATGGTGTATAAAGATCTTTGCGCCTGGTGGAGCCGGGAGCTAGCCAACTTGTACTTTGATAAGGTATTCCTCTTGAAAGAGGTCGCATAAGAGATGATCCGACCCCTGAGGAACGCTTTACCGGCGTCCCAGACTGCTTCTCTCCATGACCTTGCCATGAATTGCTGGAAATCAGAGTTGTTGTAGAGGTATGAGGGAAAGCGCCAAATCTTGGGATGGGGAGGTAGGTCGAGGTTGTCAAATTGGGCCGAGATTGGTGCGTGGTCAGATATGGCAATGTCGAGGATGTCTACATCAGTTAACATGGGGACTAGGTTGTCAGAGCCAAAAGAATAATCTATTCTGGTGAATACGTTATGTGGGTTGGAGTAGAAGGTAAATTCCCTGTCCGCTGGATGTTTTAAACGCCAGAGGTCCTGGAAGTGAAGGGATTCCATGGTGGATGCAAAGAGTGTGGGGGAGACAGGGTCAAGGCCTGGCGAGGGGCATCCAGGGGATGATCTGTCATCAGTTTGGTGTATAACGTAGTTGAAGTCACCTCCTATTAAGTGGGGGAGGTGGGTGTTATGAAGCAACCATGCCGAAAGTTCACTATAAAAGGTCGTGCCAGGGCTGTTGGGGGCGTATATGTTGGAAATTACCAATTCCGTGGAACCTAGTTGGACATGAGCTGTGACAAGCCGTCCGTGATCGTCTGAATTTACCGATAGGACCGTGCAGGGAAGGTTCTTATGAATCAGGAGAAGGACTCCAGCTTTACGGCCGCAGGCCCCCGAGCCTAGGACCGTGCCTACCCAGAGTTTTTTCATGCGATGAAAATCAGGAGCTGATAAGTGAGTTTCCTGGAGTAGGGCGATATCAGTGTTGAGTCGTTTTAGATGACGGAGGATCTTCATTCTTTTATTGGGGGACCTAAGCCCTTTCACGTTCCAAGAAACTATTTTCATGTTGGGGATATTGGGAAATGGAATTGTGAGGAAGTTATAGCTAATCTACCGTGTAAGCGGCGTTTTAAGGTAAATACCGGATGAAGAGGAAAGGTGTTATACCTGTCTTGGGAGACAGGTGACAGGAGGACTGTTACCACAGATGTTCCTAGGCTAAAGGGGGAAGGGAGGGGGAGGAGATAAGAGGTGGGACCTGAAAGAAAAGCAAAAATAACATAAACAACATAAGCAATCGCAAGAACTTCACTTCTTTCCGCAAGGAGTCACTGTGTAAGTCGGTTCCCAAAGCACGGCTCTGATGTAGGGCGGCCGAGAGGGGTTTTCGGCGGGGGACGCAAACGGAGGGGGGGACGTTGCGGCTTTACACAGTGAGGCCGGGAAGGGTACACATAAAATAATGAACACCGTTTGGAGAGCATCCAAAAGAAAGCTGATCCTATCTGGGCAAGGATATCATAGAAAACATAACTAGTTGAGCAGTCATCTGTAGGGTACAAATGTATATAACTGTGTAGCTGTGTAAAACTGCCACTGCGTTGTAAGCAGCATCGAGGATTTGAGGAATAAGTGCAAGAGTCACTTCAACCATTTTAACGCTGGGTTAGCCTGAATTGGACTGGGGCAGAAGCTCTGAAACATTTGGGGGAGTCCTTTCGTGGGCTTCTTTGGTCCAGAGGACGGATGAGTGGTGCGGCTTTCGATGGAGTGTGAGGGTGCGAGTCCTGCCGGGAGGCCCGCAGGAAGGCTTCCGCCTCGGAGGGGTCATGGAAAGTCAGTTGTTCGCCAGTAGAGGCTTTGAGACGGAGAACTGCTGGAAAAGCCAGAGTGAATTTGATTTGCTGATTATAGAGTTCCGTGCAGACCTGCTGAAAAGCTTTCCTTTTTTTGAGACCTCTATGGAGTAATCAGCAAATATGAGGACTCTTATTCCGTCAATTTGAAGTGAGCGGGTTTGTCTGAACTTTTGTAGAATGAGGGCCTTGTCAGAGTAGTTGAGGTATTTGGCAATTATTGGCCGGGGATTTTTTGCGGTCAGAATTGAAAGCTCCCACGCGATGTGCCCTTTCCACTGTGCAGGGGCCCGAGAGGCCTAGGGCTTCCGGAATGTGCACAGCGCAGAAATCTGAAATGGCAGAGGCCTGCAGCGATTCCGGGATACCTACGAATCGCAGGTTACTCCTCCTGGCCCTGTTCTCTAAATCATCCAACTTTTGGATGATGTATTGATTAGTCTTATCCTGGGCTTGCTCTGTGGCCTGTGCCTGGTATAACTCCTCTTCCACGCTGGATAGGCGGTGCTCCAGCTCATTGAGTCTGGTGCTGTGTTCCCCTAACTGGGACTTGATCTGGGCCATCCCTGCATTCACTGCCTTCTCCACAGATGCTGCTATCATGGGGGACAAGAGAGCAGCCACAGCCTGTGCTATGCGTTCTGTTGTGTTGTCACAGGGTGGCTGGGATGCTGAGGCATGAGGGGAGGTAGGAGGACTAGGGCAGCTGCTTACCTCCATCCCTGTCGGCGGTGGTGGTGGAGAAGGAGCCGTGTAGGCCAAGACCGGGGCCTCGATTTGCAGCTGGGCCGTCGGCGCCGTCAGGGCCGTTTGCGACCGAGCACCGGATTTTTGCACAAATCGGTCCATATAGAAGGCGGGGAGTGCCCTGAGGCGTAGGGGTGACCGTTGGGCGTCTCAGGCCAGTTTTATAGGCCGTTTTGTTGCCGTGATGCGGGAGCCGAGGAGAGAAGCAGTCACTCCATGCGGCGCCGGAACCGGAAGTGAGATCTTTTTTCTAATGAGGAACACCTGGAATTGTTATCCTACGTGCTGCGGTGGTTCCGCTACATAGACAACGTTTTGTTGCTATGGGTGGGACCACCGCAGGGACTGGATTACTTCATGACTATGCTGTGCCAGAATACCTATAATTTAAAATTTACAATTCAATCTAGTAAGACTACCACTGCATATCTTGACATTACTATCAACATCACTGAGGATGGGTCAATCAACACATCACTATACCGCAAACCCACCACGGGTAACACTATTTTGCATGCGTCAAGTGCACATCCACAGTCTTTGATTCAGAGCATTCCTTTTGGCAATATTTACGCCTACGGCGTAATTGCTCGGATTAAATCAGTTTCAAACAGGAAGCATATCTTCTGTATGAATGGCTGTTGGCCAGAGGATACAGTAAAACTTGCCTTAAGAAGGGCTTCAAAAAAGCACTAGCTAGACCAAGAAGTAACATCTTATTTTCAGGGCCTAAGAAGGTAGATTTGAACATACTCAGATTTATAACTACATACAGTATTCTGACCAACATCATAAAATAAGGTCAATAATCCAGAAACACTGGCATATTTTGTCAGCAGATCATATATTAACCAAATATCTAGGATCTAAACCTGAAATTACTTTTTGACGCTCAAAATCTGTCAGGGACCGTTTGGTACATAGCCAATACTGCAAAACTACAGATAGATCGAAAGATCAACCTGGACTATTTTGTTGTGGTGCCTGTGACTTCTGTCACTTGTTGATTGAAGGTCCTTCTTTTCCTCTTCCAGATGGTCAGATCCATTCCCTACGACACCACATATCTTGTCAAACAAAGGGAGTGATATACATAATTTTTTTGCCAATGTGGAGCCTTCTACGTTGGCAAGACGATCAGGCCATTCTGGAAGAGGATGAAGGACCATGTTTATTACGCCAACAGTGGCCTCCTCAATACTACTATGGGCCATCATGTGGCATTTAGGCACAAATATGACCCACTGGTTTTCAAATTTGCTGCCCTCAATGGGATCTATGAGGACCCTTGAGGGGGCAATTTTGATCAGAAAGTTCTCCAAAGGGAGACCCAGTGGGTGTTCAATCTATGGGCTACCACTTATCCGGGTCTCAACGACATGATGAGTTTTAGACCCTTTCTATAGTGACTGTCTCATCCCTCTCTATATAGGTTTTTTCTATATAGATTTCCTCTTTCTCATCCTTTTTCTTTTTGCATCTCTTTGTTTATACCCTTCATACTCTCTTTTGGAGATTATTCCTACTCCCGATGAGGTATACACTATTTAACCTTCTATTCTGTTTTGCCTACAGTGAATCTGACCTAAGAGTCAGGAATCCCACTCAGGATCAACATGATAATTCATGGCTACAGTAATGTACTGAAAGTTTTATAATTTACAATTCTCTTAAAGCGGTTGTAAACCCAAAATAAAAATAAAATAAAAAAAAAAACCTGCAAGACAAAGGCATAATGATCTAGTATGACTAGCATACTAGCTCATTATGCATTACTTACCTTATATCAAAGCCCCCGATGCCATCCTCGTCTCCCCCTCCGGCTGCAGACATCTCTCCAGAAGGTTACTTCTGGGTATCGCCGCTCCGGCACTGTGATTGGCCGGAGCGGCGAAGACGTCACTCCACGCATTCGTACGGGAGCCGTCAAAGCCGGCAGATCCCATTGAGAAAACCGGCATTCTTAGTAAACAACGGTGCATTCTTTTTGGCAAATATCTCCTAAACCGTGTAGGTTTAGGAGATATTGCAAACACCTACAGGTAAGCCTTAATCTAGGCTTACCTGCAGGTGAAAGCTGTAATGGAGGGTTTACTTCCATTTTAATCCACAAGTTTTATTTCATATGGTCTATAATTTAAACTACTTTACAAACAATGTGCATGTATTTACATAAATTTACAACAGGTATAACTGATGTTCATATATTTTTACTCTAGTTTATTCTCACTGTCCCGTGGTTACGTTTGCTGACATCTGTGACATTTGTGAACCATGGTCAGGACGGCCGTCTGCCTTGTCCCTTTATTATTTTGCAAATTATGTTCCAGGGTGCAGTTACATTTGTGACCACAGGAGGTGTTCTTGTTTTTCTACACATATGGTATTGGTCCTTGTTGTGATGCGTACGCACGGGCTGTGCTGTGTCCCGCACATGCGCTCTATGTATTTTTCCCCCAATATACATCATCACGGCGACGGGCGCTCTCTCTGCATAGCGGCGCTGACTGCTGACGTCGCTATTTGTGTGCCGGCATCTCCCACGCCTGCATAGGGGGTATAAATAACTGACAGGGACATGATGCGCTCCTGCACAGTATCAGACTGTCTCCCAGGGGCATACCCGCTCGACACACCATCAATGTAAGTACCCCCAGATCTCTTTATGTGTTGCTATATGCGCTATTTGCTATACAGCGCTTGCAATGACTGATTCATTTCATTTGATTCTCTGCTATGACACTTCTTTAGATCCTTTCCTTTCTGGATACTCTGTCCAACTGGGCTACTGAATAACCCATTGGCAGATGGGAGTTGCTTATTGGTGATACTCCTACCTCTGGATCTTTGCTATATTTTCTGTGTGAAGTCATACATGATGCCCACGTGCCCCTGTTTGAGCCTTTAACTTCTGCATGAAGAGGTATATGCATTTTATTTTATTTTGTTCTCAATGCTACTTTATTCATTTTCATTTTTGTAACTACATGGACCATTTTATATCATTTTCCTATTAGAACTAGTCGCCTGTGGCTTACTATGCTGCAACCCTTTGGAACATTCTCCCTTATTATTGTGGAATTTCCTTGAAATATTTAAAACATTTTGTCCATTGGACCATCATGTAGGAGGCCAATTCCACTCTAAGGTACCCTCTGGTTTGTCTATGTCTCTTTATGTCGGCTCTCTCATGGGACAGATGTAGTATTTGTTTTTTGACATTTTATGATGTTGCTTTTGTCATATGTGTAATTTGTACATATTTCGTTTCAGACAGTGAGACTTGTTTTCCCTATTTGTTACTCCTCTGAACCTTGTTTGTATCCTGAAGAAGCCTAGCGGTGAACCGCGTCTATACGCAAGGGCTCACTGTACAAATATAATATAATAAGTATAATTTCATATGATTTTTTATTTTTTTTAACATTTATGATCTGGGGGTCCCCTTTGTTAAAGGGGTCTTCCAGATTCCAATAAGCCCCCCACCCGCAGACCCCCACAACCACCGGGCAAGGGTTGTGGGGATAAGGCCCTTGTCCCCATCAACATGGGGACATCCTCCCCATGTTGAGGGCATGTGGCCTGGTACGGTTCAGGAGGGGGGGCGCTCTCTCGTCCCCCCTCTTTTCCTGCGGCCTGCCAGGTTGCGTGCTCGGATAAGGGTCTGGTATGGATTTTTGGGGGGACTCCATGCCATTTTTTTTTTACATTTGGGGTGGAGTTCCCCTTAAAATCTATGCCAGACCTGAAGGGGATGGTATGGATATTTGGGGGGAACCGCACGCATTTTTTTAAAAATTTGCGGCGGGGTTCCCCTTAATATCTATACCAGACCTGAAGGGCCTGGTAATTTAATTTGGGGGGACCCCCACGCTTTTTATCAATGACTTTTCTATGTATTGCTGGGAGCCGACAATTCATTAATAGCCGCGAGTGAGTTTTAAATGACTTTTTTTCCTTCAGAAATGACACTTTGTGCAGGGACAGTTCTAAGCACGGGAAACAAGCGCAACTTTACATGCATACTATACACACACCCTAGGTATGAAATTTAAAGGAATATTTCACTTTTATTGTTTCACTTTAAGCTTTATTAAAATCACTGCTCCAGAAAAAACTGCAGTTTTTAAAACTTTTTTTTTGCATTGATACATGTCCCCTGGGGCAGGACCCGGGTCCCCAAACACTTTTTATGACAATAACTTGCATATAAGCATTTAAAATTAGCACTTTAGATTTCTCCCATAGACTTTTCGAATTTCCAGCGAACACCCCAAATTGTTCGCTGTTCGGCGAACGGGCAAACAGGCAATGTTCGAGTCGAACATGAGTTCGACTCAAACTCGAAGCTCATCCCTAGTTGTCAATGCCTCTAAAGTCCGACCTTTTGGTGACTCTTTGAGCACAGTTTTTCTGTTTCCTTCATATATACGGATGTGGCAATGTGAGTGCTTCCCTCTTACAGTTTTTATAACGTTATTTTAACGTCCAGTGTGCATGAGGCCTAACATAGTTTATACAACACATTTTTGGATTTTATTTTATTTTCACAAACATTTGAGTATGCTTAGTAAAGGGTAATGTTTACTCTATAAATTCACATAATAAGGGAGTTTGCATTTATTATGTATTAGCACCTAGCACTTTTCGCATTATTTCTTTACTAAGAACAGAGCTGATGCTGTCAATCACATGCTGTCTGCTGGAGCTCTCTCCCTTCACTTTTTATCTCATGATGTCAAGAAAACTTGTCAGAAGTGACTCGTACAAATAGCATTGGAGTGCTGCAGCAGACAGAAATTATCCTTGGGGGTTAATTTACTAAAACTTGAGAGTATGAATTTCCCTTTGGAGACACAGACAGCATTGCAAATTGTCACTGAGCACATTGGCTCCTGTTCAGCAGCACTGAACAGTACTGAGACTCCACTCAATAAGGACCCGAATGAAAGGACCCAAAGTTGAGAATCTACAAACATGCAATCATAGGCGTGCGCACAGGGTGTGCCAGGTGTGCCCAGGCACACCCTAATGACCCCGTGCAGAACAGTTTCCCCTACTGACCTGGCTCCCCCTCCTTCCCCCCCCACAGCACTGCCGGCTTCCCTCCTCTCCCACCGGTTGTTGCTGTGGATGTTTTAGGATAAGTGGGGGAAGCGGCCAGTAAATATGCCATTTACCGGCCACTTCCCTTTCTGAATGAACATTGTGAGTGATCGGTAGAGTGTGTTTGAGCTTTGGGTGCACACCCTAATGCCAAAGGCTGCGCACACCTATGCATGCAATCCAATGAGAGCACCAAACAAACATCCAAGAGTTCAAAGTTTTTAAAGTAGTATTAAACTCTATCCAAAGAAATAAAAAAATGGACCCCTGTAGTCTTTTCTTGTTCAAGTATTTTATGAAACCACTTACGGACCGCCCACCGTCATTATACGGTGGCACTTTGAACAGGATTATCGTTGTTATGGCAGCAGATAGCTGCCATAACCCCAGTATCCTCTTCTTCAGAGGGCGGTCCGCTTCAGGTAAAAGTGGTCTCTGTGGCGGATTCGCCATGAGATCACTTTTATTCGTGGTGGGAGAGGGCTCCCCCTCCTGCCGTGCTTCATTGGTCTCCACCGCTTACTGGAGCCGCCGGTAGTGGCGGAGACGATTGGGTCCTTTCCCCTGCTTGGCTGGCCGCAGAGTGAGGGGAAGATGGCCCCCACTCGGCTCCATAGCATTGACTGGTGGAAGCGACGTCAAACGCCACTTCCTCCCAATGCTCTTAAAGGAGATTTTTCTTCTTTTTCAAATTACATTTTTTTATTGTATTGCATTTTAGTGTATATATGAGATCTGAGGTCTTTTTGATGTGTACATCCCTTGTAATAGTAAAAAAATTGACCCAAATTTTTAAAAGGACAGTGTCAAAATAAAAAGTAAAATAAATTAAAATAAAAATTGAAAGCGCCCTGTCCCGACGAGCTCGCACGCAGAAGCGAACACATACGTGAGTAGCGCCTTTATATGAAAACGGTGTTCAAACCACACATGTGAGGTATCATCACGATCGGTAGAGTGAGAGCAATAATTATAGCCCTAGATCTCCTCTGTAACTCAAAACTGGTAACCTGTACACATTTTTAAACGTCACCTATGGAGATTTTTAAGGGTAAAAGTTTACCGCCATTCCACAAGCGTGCGCAATTTTGAAGCCTGACATGTTGGGTATCAATTTACTCGGCGTAACATTATTTTTACAACGTAACATTAAGATAATCTTATTACAGCAAAGTACATCTCTAGTCGCATATGACATCATATAATTGTTTAGTTAAGAATTAATTTAAGACAGATCAATGCAGTAAATTATTAGCTATCTATCTAAACAAGAATCTACCTTATATATATATATATATATATATATATATATATTTATTTATGTAGAGTTGCTAGTATATTTGGTGCTCTTTTCAATAGTGGAACATTATGGTTAATCTACCACTGATTTGGGGCCTAATATTATCCGAAGCCATGATTTGAAGCAAGTGTAAACTAGCCCTTAATGATAAAATTAATTTTTATTCACTCTGCTGTGAATCATTTTTTCCATTAGAAACCCTGAATCCTTGGAGATTTGTTTGGCATTCTCATTGAATTTTAAGCATTAAAATTAACCCCTCACCTTTCTGGTCAAAACTAAAAGAAAAAAAAAGTTTGGGCTTTAGATATACTTTAAGATATTTGTAAATGATGATTATTCAAATGCAAGTACACAAACTTTCTGATAATTTCTCCTGCAACTTTTTTCAAGTCTTTATTCCTCAGGGTGTATATTATTGGATTCAGTAGTGGGGTGACCACAGTGTACATTAATGACAGGAATTTAGAAATGTTCAATGACTGCGCCCTACTAGGAACCAAATAAACACAAACAATAGTGCCATAAAATATGGACACAACAGTCAGGTGGGAACTGCATGTTGAGAAAACTTTCTGTCTGCCAATATTAGATGGGATTTTCAAAATAGTGACTATAATATAAATATATGATACAATGATGGCAAAGAATGGGATGATAGCAAAAATAACGCTTAGTGCTGTAGCTTCTAGTTGAGCAGTGGTGGTGTCAGAGCAGGAGAGTTGTAGGATCGGGTCAAGATCACAGAAAAAATGGTCGATGATATTGGAGCCACAAAACTGTAATTTGGATATGGTTAAAGTGTGAATAAATTCAGATACAAAGCCTAAAGTCCAGCAAATAAAGGATATTATCCAGCAAACCTTGTGATTCATTAACATGGCATAATGCAATGGCTTGCAGATGGCCAAATATCTGTCGTAAGACATTACCGTCAGAAGAAGGCATTCCAATGTTTCTGTGGCAGCAAAAAAATAAAACTGGGCGATACAATCAGAAATTGATACTACCATAGTATTTTCAATAAACGCAGCGTGGAGAGTGTTGGGAAGAACACCAGTTGCTAATAAGATATCTGAGACAGCAACCTGAGCAAGTAAGAAGTACATGGGAGAATGGAGGGTTTTGCCGTAGGACACCAGCGTGATGATCAGGAGGTTTCCACATATTGTCACACAATAAATCATAAGAAAGAGGAAGAAGACCAAAAATCTTATATTTTCTGGGATTTGAAACCCTAAGAGGTGGATTACAGTGGCCACAGTCATATTGTTTATGCTCATAATTTTAGGACAGGGAACAGTGTTTTTTTTAAGAGGATTCAACCTGATAGTGAAAATGATTCAAATTGAATTCTAATGGTGGGGGGTAAGAAAGATAGGGTATATGACAGTCCTTGACAATAATAATTAAATATTGCTTTCTTCTCCAGCTGGAATATTTAATGACATGGACACATTGTGGAATAAAAAAAAATACAATTGTTCATTGCAATCAAGTTTTCTTTTAATTGGAAATAAATCAGTGATTGCCAAATTACTGTACTTTACACAACTTGGTTGACTGATGCAAAATAAAAGAAAGTTTTTTTATATTAGATAAGAGTAGATGCATTATGTTATTGACTGTTGAGTGTGTAAAACGGGCAATTGTTCAAAGTCTGCAGAAAAAAAAAAGGAAAAAAACCTGAAAGCTTGAAATGTGCTTTACTGTTCTAAAGCCTTGCACTCTATTATTATTATTATTATTTTTCTATAGCTTTTAAAAAATAGCTTACAATTTAAATTTTCAGGACCGGCAGCTTTTGGGGTATACTATCGTCCTCTAACTTAACGTAACTTAATTTAACATACTTAAATCTTAGAAGAAGGGGGTACACCTTGAAAATTGTAAATTAATATATATCACAGACAGTACTTGTTTATGTTGCAAGTGCATTTTTTGCTTGAGGTGTACAAGTCACCTCAAGCAAAAAATAGCTAAAGTCACAATAATTTAATATCCAAAGATTGTCATTAGATTTAATTTACAATCCCAACAGAACCAAGATTCGGATAGTTATTAAAAAAAAAAGGTGACAATTGATTTGAATTAAATCTAATTTTATTTAAACATTGTAGTTATGTGGCTAAAATAAAGCTCATGATCCTTGCAATCTGAGACTATGGTCACTTGTAAATCTTTTATAATTTACTTACATAAAGCAGCAAATAATAATAAATCACTCGGTTCAGCAGATGCACAAACATTGTATTTTCCCACTAGATGTTGAAATATATAGTGATCATATATTATTGTGTCTTATATAAGTAAGCTGAATTAATAGCATAGAACCACTGGGAATATAAAGTCATATTGATGTCTTCATGGGATTGACCTATTGGGAAATTCATTTTAGGTTTTTTTTCAATGTACCAATTCTTAGTTATTTATTATTAGTAGGTCAAACCATCAGAGTTCTGTATTTATTTTTTCATTTTTTTTATGCTTGCCAGGCTGCCCTTTGCTGGTCCATAATATCACATTGCTACCGTGTTCCCCGAAAATAAGCCAGGGTCTTATATTATTTTTTGCAACACAAGACACAGTAGGGCTTATTTTCGGGGTAGGTCTTACCATGTAATGTGCTGTCTTCTCTCCCCCTCCCTGCCTTAGAGGAATCCCCAGTGTGAACTGACTTAAAATGCTTGTAAAATCCTATAATCCATTCTATTACAGTAGTATATAATGTACAATGTGTGTGTTTCTGTAATATAATTGTGCCAAATACCTTCGTTATAGCGCCACTCTGCGCTTCTGTGACCCACCGGAGCTCTCTTCCCCACAATTATATTACAGAAACACACACATTGTACATTATATATTACTGTAATAGAGTGGATAATAGGATTTTACAAGCATTTTAAACTAGGGCTTGTTTGTGGGGTAGGGTTTATATTGCAGCCCTCCTGGAAAATAATGCTAGGTCTTATTTTCGGGGTAGGTCTTATTTTCAGGGAAACACGGTATGTACCAATTTAGCATGATTTCTTCCTGGGTCTCATGCTTGTTCATTAAAAAGCAGCAATAATTATATTTTTTGAAAGAGGAGGTTAGGAGACTGAATTGATGAACCAGGAAGCTAAGTTGCTCAATCAGGAACTATTAGAGGGTCTACTTATAAAACAATTATATTGCTGATTGTCCAAGGAATCTGCTGTTACATTTGTTCTGTGCAAATTGGGCAAACATTAAGGTTGTTTAGGCTATTTTCTCTTTGGGAAATAAAAATAAATAAAAATAAACATACATACTTAACTATAAGGCTGCAGCATTGGTCCAATGTGATCACATGACCCCTGATCACACGGTTCCCAGTCTGCTCTAGGCAGAGAACTGTGAATGTCAGTCACCGCTCTCTGCTCTGCCCCTTCAGCAATCACTGGAGCACTGAGCTGTGGAAGGGGACCGGAGTGGCTGGCCCATGCTCTCAGCAACACTGAGAAGCTGAGCCAGCTGCCAGGCATCTGGGTGGATCCTGATATTATTATTGGGATCATTCTATAGCCTGCCCTGGCTGGTGACATCAGCTGACAGCAGGCTTTAGCCAACTAAGACTCTGAGGAAGAAGGTACTCCTTCAAAACGCGTCAGTGGGCAGCATTCCTGATGTCCTCCCCTTTGCTATCTGGAGACTGTTGGTTCCAGGACTGATTGCCACAATTTGATGGCTTTTACAAGCAGTTACTCTCCACATGTTTGTGAGTAGTTTTTATCTTGTTTTTACTAATAAATTGCAATAAATTGCATCTTCTTTTTATCTTTTTATGACTATTAGGATATCCTATATCCTGGAGGGCAGCAAGGTCAGAGACATTATTCTTTGTGTTATAGACCACTCGGTCATCACACTAATGCGCAAGAGTGTTTGTTTGCTGTTACTTTATCCAACTATTGGCTGATTCTTGGTCACAAGAATTCTGATTCTTGGTCACAGTGCAAAAGTAAGTGCACTCCTGTGACCAGAAGTTAAGTAAAGAAAAGTTTTGGCCATACCTCTCTTAGTTGTTGTTTTCTGCAATTGATTTATGCATAGTATACAGAACCTGTAACATAGCCAAATGTTTATGGTCAACTGATCATTGCACCTACCTATTTAGTCAAAGTTATGTAAACTCGCCTTCAAATGAGTTCAGCTGTTTCCATTCAGACAACTGTGTTCTTCCAACCTTATGACAAGAGTGTGGGTAAGGCTATTTTCTGGGCACAGAGTAAGCTCCATAGAGACATGGTCTGATGATTTTGGTGTGGAGGAACTCAAGTGGTCTACACAAAGTTCTCACTTCAACCTTACTTAACACTTTTGGGATTAGGGATAGGCCAAACGTACCTGGGTTCAGTGGAGGTGGGTTCACAGAACATGGGTAAAGTTCTGCTGTTGAAGCTGAACCCCACTAAAGTCAACGGGAGCCAAATAAGAAAAAACGGTTAAGGTAATTTCTAGTTTTACAGGCTATGTATTGTAAATTGTAATACAAATGACATGGGGGGGGGGGGCTGGGCACTGGCCTGGGAAAGATGTACCAAAACAAAAAAAGTTTTAAAAATTATTTTGGAAGGGAGTAGGGATTTAAGGACAATATTAACTACCTCCTGCAAACCGCCGTTATTGTACGTCGGTACTTTGAAGTAAAATACCAGGATTATGGCAGCAGATAGCTGCCATAACCTTGGTATTTTCTTCAACGGATGGGCAGTCATCTTTCAGATAAAAGTGGTCTTCGTGGTGGATTCACCGCAAGATCATTTAAATTGGTGGCGGAATAGGTGCCCCCAGTAGCGGCGGAGACGATCCGATCCTATTCCCACAGTAGCTAAGTGAGGGAAATATGGCCCCCACTCAGCTCCATAACATTGGATGATGGAAGCGACGTCAAACGTCACTTACGAACAATGTTTTTAAAAGGGAATTTATTTTTATTTTTTAAAGACATTTATTTATTTATTTATATATTTTATTGCATTTAAGTGTAAATGTGAGATCTGAGGTCTTTTTGACTCCAGATCTCACATTAAAGAGGTCCTGTTATGCTTTTTTTCTATTACAAGGGATGTTTACATTCCTTGTAATAGGAATAAAAGTGACCCAAACATTTTTTTTAAAGGGCAGTGTAAAAATAAAAAGTAAAATAAATAAGAAAATAAAAAAAATTTAAGTACCCCGTCCCGCCGAGCTCACGCGCAGAAGCGAACGTATACGTAAGTTGCGCCCGCATATGAAAACTGTGTTTAAACCACACACGTGAGGCATTGTCGTGATCGTTAGAGTGAGAGTAATAATTCTAGCAAAAGACCTCCTCTGTAACTCAAAACTGGTAACCTGTAGACATTTTTAAACGTTGCCTATGGAGATTTTTAAGGGTTAAAGTTTGTCGCCATTCCACGAGCAGGGCGCAATTTTGAAGCATGACATGGGTATTAATTTACTTGATGTAACATTATCTTTCACAATATTAAAAAAGGGCTAACTGTACTGATGTCTTATTTTTCAATAAAAAAAGTGTATTTTTTCCAAAAGAAATTGCACTTGTAAGAGCGCTGTACAAATACGGTGTGACATAAAGTATTGCAACAACCACCATTTTATTCTCTAGGGTGTCTTAAAAAAATATATATATAATGTTTGGAGGTTCTAAGTAATTTTCTAGGCAAAAATGATTTTAACTGGTCTTTAAATGGTTAAAAATGAAAAATTCCTTCAAATAAAGTGCCTGCGAGATCCCATTAGCCTATATGTGAAGTGGCACATCTGTACAATGTATAAAACTTACTGCGGCAAAACTACAGTTTTGGCTTCTTACTACTGTTTGTAAACAAAGTGGTTGGGGATTCTCTTCATCTATTCCGCATCCTTATTCTAGAGGAGAGTCTGATATAGATGTTAAAGATGACCCCACAAAAAACTGCATGGTGTTACTTTAAAAAAACATGCCAAACCCTTATCCTTGATGAAGGTCTTGTATGACTATCAAAGGGAAAAAACATGCAAAAAAAATGACATGGGGTCCCCCAAATTCCATACTCGACCTGAAGGATCTTGTATACATTTTAAGGGGTACCCTAAGAAAAAAAATAAGAACAAAAGTATAGGGTTCCGCAAAAAATCCATATCAGACCCTAATAAGAGCGTGCAGCCTTGTTGGCCAGGAAAGTAGGGAATCAGCATGCGGCCCATTCATAAATATAATTTTTCCAGTGTATGAATGATAAAAACTTATAAAACCAACAGTATGTGTAAGTGTCAGTGTTTTTTTTTAAGATACTGTATGCACAAAAATTGCAATGCCAAAACAGATAATTAAGTAACACATAAATGAAATAAAGTGCAAATGATTATGTGAGACCGTGTTTCTTCCCAAAGACAGAATTTTATTTTTACTAAAAAAGTACTATACTGTGTGCATACTTCACCAAAGTGCATCACCACCTTTAATTCAAACTGCTTACATACATTAAAGTCAGGTCAATATGTGCTTTGCCCTTTAATTTAATTTCATTGTTGTGCTTCACTTTTTGTCAACATGGCAGTGGATTAGCGTCAACAACATATTTTGCTGATTGTTTCAGAGTTGTATGGTAGAGTGGGTTTTTTTCGTTTTTGCACACCTTGTCCCCATGGGGTCCAGTCACATGAGCCTTCCAGATGCCAGGTTCTGTGAAGAGGAGAGATCACCAATAGCGGCATCACACATAGGCTTACTATGGGGCATCCTTTGTTGGCAGTCCTTCATCTACCATGAAGCTGCCACTGGGAGTCGATCATGTGACTGGACCGGAGCAAATTCAGAATAGGTACGTATACACATCTTTCCTTTTACAGGGTAGATAAAATAGGCTTATAATGGGCGTGGGTGCAGGTTTAAGCTTAGTTAGGTTTTGACTGAACCTCCACTTAAAGGTTGATTTACTAAAGACAAATAATCTGTTCACTCTACAAGGAAATTTTCCCCTAGCTTAGCTAATGCAGAGAAAATTGACTTTCAAATGAATATACAACTTTGTGTGATCTATCTTGTGTTAAGGGCTCCAAGAAGTTTGAGCTTTGGAGGGAAATAGGATTATTTGCTTAGCAATACAGGAGACCCTCATTATTAACCCCTTCCAGACCAGCCTATAGCAGAATGAGGGCCGGGAAGTGGTTCAGTTATCCTGATTGGGTGTCATATGACATCCAGCAGGATAACAAGCCAGCGTGCGCCCTCGGGGGCGCGCAGGGCTGCGATTGGTGGTGTGGTGTGTCAGTCTGACACACCACATCTCCGATCTAGGTAAAAAGTGTCTGACAGCTATCAGCCTACCAGTGCCCATCAGTGCCCATCGGTGCCGCCTATATGTGCCCTCCAGTGCCACCTATCAGTGCCACCTATGAGTGCCCATCAGTGCCGCCTATGAGTGCACATCAATGCCACCTATCAGTGCCCATCAGTGCTATATATCAGTGCCACCTAGCAATGCCCATCAGTGCTACATATAAGTGCCACCTCATCAGTGACAATCAGTACTGCCTCCTCAGTGCCCATCAGTTAAGGAGAAAACATACTTACTTACAACGTTTTTGTTTTTAACAGAAACAACGAAAAACTTTTTTTTTTCAAAATGTTCTTATTTTTTTTATTTGTAGCGCAAAAAAATAAATAAACAGAGGTGATCAAATACCACCAAAGAAAAGCTCTATTTGTGAGGAAAAAATTATCAAAAATATTGTTTGGATACAGCGTCGCATGACCGCACAATTGTCATTCAAAATGTGAGAGCGCTGAAAGCTGAAAATAGGTCTGGGTAGGAAGGTGTTTAAGTGGCAAATAGGATCAAAAAATAACAATGTAATCTGTTATATTAGGATCAAAAATTGGTCATTTTTATTAAACAAGGAAATCAGAATAAAATTTAAATGAATACACTCTGGTTACAAACAGTCTAAGAAGATATCATCAAGGTTTAAAATACAATACAGTATCACAGTAACTAAAAGGTATCCATGTGAGTACCCCGACGCGTTTCAACCAAATAGCAGTCTTCTTCAGGGAATTTGTACTCTGGTGGAATATATCAGAACAATAGTATATTAAAATTCCGACACTCTAACAAATTACTCAAATCTGTAATAAGGGAGGTGGGGTGTATTTACCGCTCAAGGGATAAAATTCGAAACATAGTAGATAACCAGAGAGTGAATTGTATGATGACTCGGAAATCCTCGTGTAACGTCCCCCAGTCTTGCCAAGATGGGACCAATTCCATAGGGGCTTACAGGGGGTCACACATATGGAGCTTCAAAGGGGGGGAGGGGGTGGACGACAACTGTGACATAATTCAGTAAGTAATTTAGTAATGATTGAATAATTTATCAATGTACATAGACAACACTTAAAGGGCATAGCCTAGCAAATACAGATTGTCCCTACCTACATGCTGAGTAAATTTTAGTCTTGGCCATAACACAAGTTAGGGAAAGAAATAATAACAAATAATACAGTATTATATATAGTAAATGTATAGTCTGGTAATATATCCCAACCGTAGGGTATAATAAATGTGATGGGTTAATGAGAGTGGGATTAGAAAATAGTAAAGTCAAAATGTGAAAAAAGGAAAAGAGAGGAAATGTTGATGAAAGTGAGTGTGATAACTAGTGTAATGAATGACAAAGTGAATGTGTGGGGATATATGTGTGAGAGAATGCAGTCAAGTGAGAAAAAATGTAATAAATAATGAAAAAATGGAACAAAAACCATGAAGTGAGATGGTGTGGGTGAAAAATGTGGTGAATGGGAACAAGGATAATTATATAAAAATGATTGTATGCGTGGGAGTGATGCAGCAGTGTAATGTAAATGACTATCAATATATGTGACCCAAAGCATAAAGTTGTATAATTGGAAATTTATATAGGGGTATTAAAGGGATCATTAAATACTTGAGATCAATAATAACAAAAGTAAGGCCCCTTTCACACTGGGGCGGGCAGGAACGGTGGCGGTATAGCAGCGCGATTTTCAGCGCTGCTATACCGTCATTCTTACCGCGGTATGCGGTCGCTAGGGGGGTGAATTTAACCCCCGATAGCGGCCGAAAAAGGGTTAATACCGCGGTGTCCCATTGATTTCAATGGGAGACCGCGGTAAAGGAGCGGTGAACACACCGCTCCTTTACCGCTGTAAAGAAGCGGCTAGCAGGACTTTTGGAGCGGTCCTGCTAGCACACCGCTTCAGTGTGAAAGCCTTTGGGCTTTCACATTGAAGGCTAAAGGGCATGATTTTTTCATGCGGTATAATAGCGCTAATATTAGCGCTAAACCGCATGAAAAACGCCCCAGTGTGAAAGGGGCCTAAGTAAGTAAGCATGAGGCAGAAATCCCTAATGGGGCAATTAGTTTAGCGTGCTGAATATAGTACTTACATATGCTCCAACCCATGGGGTGTGTGTGGAAGGAGCTCTCCTCAGAACACATAAGGACTCAAAGGAGATGTGGAGCTTAAATAGATTTTAAGCTCATTATTAGCAGGTGTCATCTGCCTCCCCCCCAGAGTCTGCTCACGCCTCCGCCCTTTTCCTACATTTATATTGGGGTGCGCGGCACCCGGACTCTCCCCATATGCGTTTTTTTCTCTTTTTTGGAAGGTGTTTAAGTGCCCTATATTGAATTGGTTAACCATAGAGATAGAGAGATAATCCAGCTCACCGAGATTACATAGTCAGGTTGGCAATAAATGTTTATGAGACCATAGATAGGGGTTAATCCAAGATAGTCTGTAGTCCTGTAGGGCAAGATGTAAAGGCAGAGGGGAAGGCTCGGGATCACCTGTGGCTGCTATCTTCAGGGTTATGTACGGCTCTGCATGATACAATTGGAGAAAATAACATCTCACAGCGGTCCTGCAGGTTGGATACATGAGGAATATATCCACAACTCAGCACCAGATGAGCGCTTTTATCTTGTAATCTTGTGAGTGTTGCTAATCCATTGTTATTAAAGCATATACCGGGATACTACACTTAGTTGCCGCTTTCTTCCCTTTGTTCATTTTTAACCATGTTTTTATGTTTTATTTTCTAATAGAGAAATTGTTGTTTTTACATAAAGTTGTATAGTAGATCTCTAAGTACCACATAAGGTCCTTTTGTCTGAATATTTCAAAAGAATGCCCAATCACATGCAAGGAAAATGTAAATAAAGTAAGTTTGCTTGCCTATGATCAGATGGTTAAAATTAGCAGGGCTTTGTCTCATTCACTAAGCTAAGGGAAAAATCCCTTGTAGAGTGAACAGCATAGCTGCCCTTGGGGGACCACAGAAGAGGAGGATTGGGGCTGCTCTGTGCAAAACTGTTTGCCTTTAGAATCACTTAAAGGTTTACTACAGCTATGTTTATAGTGGTTTCCAGGCCCTCCACACACACTCACTGGGCCTAGGCTGCCTTCTAGGTAGCCTGGTCCAAAATTCAAGCACTGGTTCTAGAAATTCTGTTCTCTCGTACAGTAAATTCTTTAATAATATCATTACTACCCATTGTTAACCATGAGAAAAGAATAGTATAATAACCATTAGCGTAATCAACAGAGTGTATATTGTTTTTAAGTTAGTGATCAGAGCCGTGATAAGGAATTTGCTGAAAAGCTACATAAGAATGCATTTTGATTTCAAACACATATTCAGGAGTACAAACAATCTGTCAATCTGAAATCTACTGTGCCTTGCAAAAGTATTCACCCCCTTGGCATTTTTCGTGCTTTGTTGCCTCATAACCTGGAATTAACATGGATTGTTTCAGGATTTGCATCATCTAATTTACAGAACATGCCCACAACTTTGAAAATGTTTTTTTTTTTTTTTTTAAATGGTGAAGCAAACAACAAATAAAAACAGAAAAAGTCAATGTGCATAACTATTTACCCCCCTAAAGTCAATACTTTGTAGAGACACCTTTTGCGGCTATCAAAGCTCCAAGTCGCTTTGAATAAGTCTCTATGAGCTTGCCACATCTTACCATTGGGATTTTTGCCCATTCCTCCTTGCAAAACTGCTCCAGCTCCTTCAAGCTGCATGGTTTGCGCTTGTGAACAGCAATCTTAAAGTCTGACCACAGATTTTCTATTGGATTGAGGTCTGGGCTTTGACTAAGCCAATCCAGCACATTTACATGTTTCCCCTTAAACCACTCAAGTGTTGCTTTAGCAGTGTGTTTGGGGTCATTGTCCTGCTGGAAGGTGAACCTCCGTCCTAGCCTCAAATCACACACAGAGTGGTACAGGTTTTGCTCAAGAATATCGCTGTATTTAGCACCATTCATCTTTCCCTCAACTCTGACCAGTTTCCCAGTCCCGACTGCTGAAAAACATCCCCACAGCATGAGGCTGCCACCACCATGTTTCACTGTGGGGATGGTGTTCTTTGGATGATGTCTCATCAGACCAGAGCACCTTCCTCCATACGTTTTGGGAGTCTCCCACATACCTTTTCGCAAACTCAAAACTTGCCATTTTGTTTTTTGCTGAAAGTAATAGCTTTCTTCTGGCCACTCTGCCATAAAGATCAACTCTATGGAGTGTACGGCTTATTGTCATCCTATGTACAGATACTCCAGTCTCTGCTGTGGAACTCTGCAGCTCCTCCAGGGTTACTTAGGTCTCTGTGCTGCCTCTCTGATTAATGCCCTCCTTGCTCGGTCCATGAGTTTTGGTGTGCGGCCGTCTCTTGGCAGGTTTGCTGTTGTGCCATGTTCTTTCCATTTGGTTATGATAGATTTGATGGTGCTCCTAGGGATCATCAAAGATTTGGATATTTTTTTATAACCTAACCCTGACTTGTACTTCTCAACAACATTGTCCCTTACTTGTTTGGAGTGTTCTTTGGTCTTCATGGCAGTGTTTGGTTAGTGGTGCCTCTTGCGACACTTAGATTGCATACAGGTGGACATCATTTCACTAATTATGTGACTTCTGAAGGTAATTTGTTGCACCAGAGCTTTTTATGGGCTTCATAACAAAGGGGATGAATACATACGCACATGGCAATTATCAGTTTTTTTATTTCTGAAAAATTGTTTTATGCATATATTTTTCTAATTTTACTTCACCAACTTAGACTATTGTGTTCTGATCCATTACATATAATTCAAATGAAAAAACATTGAATTAAAGGCTGTACTCATTCTGCCCATGTTTCCCTAAACTTATCCTTTCTATCTTTAACAGCTCGTACCCATCTTTCAGCTTCCATTATTAAATTAATCTCTCTCTTCCAGCCAAGTAAGGTTGAGCATTTAGTCTGTTTCCATAGCCTGGGTATTAAAAGTTTGGCTGCATTCAATAGATGCGGAGTGATGCTTTTCCTATAAGATCTAATAGACACAGGTGTCCCATGAAATAGAAAGTTTAGAGGTGTTGGTTCCATTGGTCTGGGGGATAACCTTTCAACCCATGGGGCAATCCCCTCCCAGAACACTCTAATCTTTGGGCATAACTACCACAAATGGAGGAAAGTGCCCCTTTGCCTACACCCCCTCCAGCATCTGGCGTCCGCAGTCCGGTACATCTGTGCCAATCTCACTTGGGTTCGATACCACCTGGTCAAAAATTTGTATGACATTTCTTGGACCTGTGAACTTATAGATGTATAGTGTGTGGAGTCAATACGTTTTTTAATTTGTGTCAAGGTAAAGCCCTGATTTAGTTCTCCTTCCTATTCTCGAATAAAGTAGGGAACTGTATTGTTTTGTGTCCCGAGAAACAATCTATACATTTGAGACAACAGGTGTCTGACGCTTGATATATGCACACATTTGGATTCAAATATTGTAAGCGAGTTCGAAGGCCTTATTAGAGCTTTCCACTTATTAAAAAAACACACCAGTTGGTGATACCTCTACTCCCACTATTCCCAACCTCGATACCAGTTCTGGTAGGGGAGTTAGCGTTCCGTATGGGGAAAAATTGTCGTATCCCCGTCTCTCCCCCCACCCCCCCATAAATCCTACCTCCTCTCCTGGTGGAAACCATGGGTACCCCTCCAGTGGGGTCAAGGGGGATATCCGAGGGGCATATTCTCCTAGTTGATTTAATTTATCCCATACCATTAGAGTGTTTTGGGTTAAGGATGATGTCCATTTTGAGAGAACCCTATCTGCCCTCGGAATCCAAGGGGTTCCCGCCAGCTTCCTTCCCACCATTGTCTGTTCCAAAGAGACCCATATTTTGTTTGAGGGGTCATGGCACCAGTTCAAAATATGTACTAAGGCCATTGCCCTATAATATAACACTATGTCTGGTAGTCCCATTCCTCCCTCTGACTTCCCTCTACGTAGAATATCATGGGCCAATCTGGGACGTTTATCATTCCATACAAATGATATGAAGGCCTTCCATAGATTTTTTTAAAACCTCTGTGGGAGTGAAATTGGCAACGTGTGTAGAATATAAATTATTTTAGGTAGTATACTCATCTTTATGGCATTCACCCTTCCAAACCATGTTAGGAACTGACCCTTCCATTTATGCAGGTCCCCCATTACCCCCGTCATTAAGGCATTATAGCTCATATCGTACAAAAGTTTTGGATCTGGCGTAATATGCATTCCCAAGTAGACCAGGGATTTTTTACTCCATATAAAGGGATAGGAGTTTTGCAAAGTCGTCGCTATAGCTGGAGGAACATGACAGGCCAGAAGTACGGACTTCTAGAAATGTATCTTACAATTGGATAATGCTCCAAATTTAGATACTTCTACCATCAAAGCCAGTAGTGAGGTCTGTGGGGAAGACAAATAAAATAATAGATCGTCTGCGCAAGCCGAGACCTTATGTTGAACAGGTCCAATACATGTCCCCAGAATTTCAGTGCTTCTTCTTACTTTGTAAAGAAAAGGCTCCAGTATCATGGCGAACAACAGTGGAGAACACTGCTCTGTAGAGATTGAGTAGAGTAAATAATATATAGAGCTGCGGGGTTATTAGGTAAAATGCCCCTGGAGGTTTTTTTTTTTTTTTTTTTATATTTTTATGGGTTTTTCTTTTTTTTTTCTGTTGTTTACTCCCTTCGCACCTCGCTGTCCCTCATACCTCTACATGCGATATGTATGGAGGCATGGGAGGATACACTTGGTTTTTGAAGGATGGAATTTGAGATAGGGAGGGGATAAGGGGTTGGAGGAAGAGAGAGGGGATAAGGTACACAGGAGGGATGGGGGGGACATAGAGGAGGGGGGGCAGCTGGAATAGATATGGTTCAGGGAATGGGAGATTCATCCTCACTTTAGGTAGATAGGAGGGTAGTACGGCTCATAAAAGCCTTGTACACATTTTGTTTTTTCTTTGGTGAGGGTTTTTTTTTTTTAATTAAAGGGGGTCTATAGATAGAAGTGGGGGGTTAAGGCACAATGAACATGGCACAGTGGAGGAGGGATGAGGATGTGGGTTAATGGGAGTATCATTTTTTTTTTTTCGAGGAGGGGGAGATATATGATGCTGTTAAGGATGTTTCCATTGTTTTGATATGTGACATGATGTGAATTTTAATGGATTTGTTAAATACTAATGTAGCGGCCTCCTCACCCCGCCGTCTGGTTGGCTAGGGGTATGTCACGTGACAGGGTGAGGTGCGCTACGGCCCATGTCATCCCCATAATGGTGGGTGAGGTGAAGGCCAATACTTGATGTTTCCTCGGGCCGGTGTGTCTTGGGCATGTACCGAGTCTGTTGTGCAGAAACCACCAAATCACCCTTTGCTCCCATTAACAGAGTCCATACACCGATCACAGTCCAACTGTTAGGTTTATTTCGTATCTCCACATACAGGCAATGCGATAGCAGGATACGGTGGGATGAGCAGGTCGAGGCACTATACTGATCTGGGTCCCTACACCCCCTGTGCTATGACCAAGGGTTGCAGGAGTCTTGACATGAATACCTCCGTTGCGTTGCAGCCCCTATCAGGGGAAGATGTCCTCCAAGGGAGTTACCGAAGGCCCATCCGTCACCGGGTTGACACTACACCGGGTCTTCGAACGGGTGACCTCCCCAGCCTCCTCACCTCAGATGCGGGTCTCCTCGCAAGGAGCACCCTGGAATCACTTCACCCTTGCGGGACCCAGTCGGAGTCACTGGGCCCCAGGCCTCCTCAATAGTACCTCATCCCAGGCTGAAGGTGCCTGGGATGGAATCCCAACTTCATTCCGGCCAGGCCTAGGGCGCCTAGGCCGGAACCTTGAACCGCCCGCACCCAGGCTGAAGGTGCCTGGGTGCGTGAAGAGATGATCCCCGAAGACCTCGTGGCGAGGGCGTCTCCCCCTTTTATCTCCTCCCGTCGATACCACGGCGGGTTCCCCGCCCCAGCCGTACCATCTCCAGGAAGGGACAAAAAAGGGTAGCACTGTGGTGGCGATTCTACCTGAAGCCTGTTGGTACTCCGCCACCCACAGGCGAAGGAGAATATTACATCCCCCAATCCTCCACGAATAACAAAAAAGGGGTCTTAACCCTGACACAATTACACACCTGGGTCACACTACCCCCAGGTGGATCCCACTAAATCTGAAGACCCCGCTACACACTCCCCCTGGTGATTTGACGCTGGTCCCCAGCGTCAGGTGCACACCCGTGTCTCCAGAGAGTGGTAACATGGAGCAAGACCCTGAGGCTGCCCCCTAAATTTGTGAATACTAAGTGTGCCAAGACCTGCTCGAAAGGGAAAGGAAAAAATATAAAACGATAAACTTTTGCATAAAACATCTATTCTGTATACATGTACAATCCCTCCCATCGCTGTCTAAGAACCACCCCACTCTCAGTAGTCTTGACCGATGAATCTCCTGAAAAAAAGGGAAACAAAGACAACATCCTAACAATCTGTGTCGACTTGAAATGAATAGGTCTGTCGGCCGAGAGACCCACTCACTCCAATAAGCAGAGTGATGCATGTGTAAAATTTTCAAACATTCGTTGCGCAACACTGTCACCTGGTGACAGCGCCGCGGTCATGACACTTGCCGAGATCTTCCTTCTTCCTGCTTTTCTACACTAACTTTTACCCCCAGAGTCTCTGCCTTTGGCACATGAAGAAGAGGGAGAAAAAAAACAACAGCTCCCAAGTCTCCAGTGAGTGAAAGAAAAGCCCAAATCAAAACAAAAGTAGGGCGCAGTTCTGAGCGTCTGGGAATGTTCCTTCCAGAAAGTTCAACAGCAAACAAAATAGGAGCTCACTTCTCCTACAAGTAAAACCTTGGATCCGGCAAAAACAGGGGCTTCAGGTGCTTGTCAAACACTTCCACCGAATATTCAACATCCTCTCCTTCTTTCCTGCAGATGAGCACCTTATCGGCATGAATATGGCGCCCCAGTCTCCAATCAGCTCTGCAGTCTCTAAAATTTTTAGATACAGGCGGTGAACATGACAGGTATCGCCGGGCATGAGGCACTTTGAGCTTTTCCCATACAAACTCGTCGTACCACCTTTGTCGCAAAATCTCGACTTCATACAATAAGTCCCGAGGCAAGTAGGGGTACTCCCACCCATACTCACGGGCGACTCTCTGGGAGAAAAGTCTCTGCAATCTGGCTAGAGGTGGCATCACATCTCGCTCGCCTTCTCCTGGCTGTACAATGGCCTCCGGGTGCCGAGGTACCTTCACCATCTCGAGTTGCTTTGCCTTTGGTGCCCGCAACGAAGCACGCTGCGTCCCCACTATAGGGGCGGGTGATGTGGTTGAAAATGGAAGGTCGGTCGGAGGACTAGATTTCCTCGGGAACTCCGGGGCCTGTGCCCGGAGCGTACTGTCTTCTATGGACATGGGGAAATCCTGCGGTTTACACAGCACAGGTAGTGGGCGTCTGTCCCAGCCCTTCTGGTGAAACAGTTCGTCTATTTCTCCGTCATCACCACAGTCTGACAATGACTCTAGGTCGGAGGTGTCATACATCTCGGCGGGAAGGTAGTCTCTAGTAGACGGAAGGCTACCCTCCCTTGCGGACTCCACCGGTTGTGGACTCCTGACACCTCCAACCAACACCACAGTCCCAGTCCCTAGCTCACCTGGACCTTCTGAAGAACTGGGATGTCCGGGACTCTCTTCTCTACCGGTGCCATCTAGGCCAGGCAAGTGAAACTCGACCACGACCATAGGATGCTTGTACCAGGCCGACTTTCCTCTTCGGGGGTGGCAACAGGGAATCTGTGGTGACCGAAGCAGTGTCCTCGGATTTTTCTCTCTCAGTCTCTGGTTGGGCAGTCACATCGCCCTGGTCAGCGCGTACGGGGACCTCCGCAGAGACCTGGATCTCTCCCTCCGGAGTGGCGGTTCCTGTGATGCAGTTGAGGCGAAGGGCCTGGGGCCTTACTGTAGATGATTTGACCTCAAAAAGAAACTCTTTGCATGCTTCACATCACCCGAACGGCTTCAGTTGGACCACCAGTCCCGAGCATCTGGGACAGATCACACCGAGGGCCTCCGTGTCTCTGCATGAATACAGAGCCAACTGTCCTCGGGGCCTAAGTCTTATCCCTGTATCTGTCAGGGGAGCAGCAAATGCAGTCATCTTCGTGGGGTAAGGTACCGGCATCCACGGGGAGCTTGAGGCCATCCCGACCACTTGCTGTTCCATCACGTGCTGACCACGCGCCGGATTCTCCACGTGTATCTCCACACGTGACCAGACTCCTCCCACGACTTGCACATTTTTGCGGGCTTCCGCCAGCCTCCGCCCACGAATTGCGCAGTCATGGGGTGCCTCGTGGCGCAGTGCATTAACAGTCCCCACATGTAGTACTTCACACGGCTGGACCTCTCCCTTTTTACGCTCCTCCGTGTGGGCCTTTCCCGACTTAGGGTCATGTCCACAACTCCGAGCAGGGATGCACTTTAGCCAATCACATGGCCGACCTGCTCGAAACTCCTCCGGGCAGCAAAGTTCAAACACAGATGTTCTCAGTTCCATCGTTGAGACACACACGCATCCCGGACGAGCCCCCACGTGTAGCGGCCTCCTCACCCCGCCGTCTGGTTGGCTAGGGGTATGTCACGCGACAGGGTGAGGTGCGCTATGGCCCATGTCCTCCCCATAACGGTGGGTGAGGTGAAGGCCAATACTTGATGTTTCCTCGGGCCGGTGTGTCTTGGGCATGTACCGAGTCTGTTGTGCAGAAACCACCAAATCACCCTTTGCTCCCATTAACAGAGTCCATACACCGATCACAGTCCAACTGTTAGGTTTATTTTGTATCTCCACATACAGGCAATGCGATAGCAGGATACGGTGGGATGAGCAGGTCGAGGCACTATACTGATCTGGGTCCCTACACCCCCTATGCTATGACCAAGGGTTGCAGGAGTCTTGACATGAATACCTCCGTTGCGTTGCAGCCCCTATCAGGGGAAGATGTCCTCCAAGGGAGTTACCGAAGGCCCATCCGTCACCGGGTTGACACTACACCGGGTCTTCGAACGGGTGACCTCCCCAGCCTCCTCACCTCAGATGCGGGTCTCCTCGCAAGGAGCACCCTGGAATCACTTCACCCTTGCGGGACCCAGTCGGAGTCACTGGGCCCCAGGCCTCCTCAATAGTACCTCATCCCAGGCTGAAGGTACCTGGGATGGAATCACAACTTCATTCTGGCCAGGCCTAGGGCGCCTAGGCCGGAACCTTGAACCGCCCGCACCCAGGCTGAAGGTGCCTGGGTGCGTGAAGAGATGATCCCCGAAGACCTCGTGGCGAGGGCGTCTCCCCCTTTTATCTCCTCCCGTCGATACCACGGCGGGTTCCCCGCCCCAGCCGTACCATCTCCAGGAAGGGACAAAAAGGGTAGCACTGTGGTGGCGATTCTACCTGAAGCCTGTTGGTACTCCGCCACCCACAGGT
Organism: Rana muscosa; assembly: GCA_029206835.1. NCBI lineage: Eukaryota > Metazoa > Chordata > Amphibia > Anura > Ranidae > Rana > Rana muscosa. Next base: position 357,282,242 of record CM055118.1, on the reverse strand, counting down.
GAAGGAGAATATTACATCCCCCAATCCTCCACGAATAACAAAAAAGGGGTCTTAACCCTGACACAATTACACACCTGGGTCACACTACCCCCAGGTGTATCCCACTAAATCTGAAGACCCCGCTACACTAATAAAAACTCAATAATAAAAAAAAGAATTAAAGGCTGTAATGTAACAAAATAGGTAAAAAGCCAAGGGGTGAATACTTTTGCAAGGGACTGTAGATGAATACATTTCAGATTGACCATTGTTTTTCCTACTGAAGATTTGTTTGAAATTCAAACGCTTTGGGGCTTAATCAAAAAATTGTGGCAAATATGAGTGCCTACTTAAGGGTGGTCATCTATCCACTGACTGTATTTTAAAGAGGAGCTCCAGACTCCTTAAGAAAAAAAATAAAAGTCAGCAGCTACAAATACTGTAGCTACAAATACTGTAGCTGCTGACATTTAATATTAGGACACTTATCTGTCCTGGAATCCAGTGGTGTCTTCACCCGAGCAGATTTTTTAATCGGCTCTCAGGTTCTGCCACCACCATTTCTTGTAAGGTAAACCAGCAGTGAAGCCTTTGAGGCTTCATAGCCGACTCCCTACTGCGCATGCACAAAGTGTGCTGAGCTTTGTGAATGGCCCGGCGGCGGGGGGGGGCGATCTTCTAGGTGACTTCACCGCGGCGAGGTCATCTGGAAGTGGGAGCTGGTACCTGTCAAAACCAGGTACCCGCTCCCCCACAAAAGGTGCCAAATGTGGCAGCAGAGGGGGAACGGAAGAAAACAAGTGGAGCTTGCCCCTTTGGGTGGAGCTTGGCTTTAAATTTACTGTACATTAAGTCCCCTACATATGAAATCCATTCCAAAAAGCCATACTTAATGTGGAAACAAGGCTAAGCAACTCAACTATGCAGGAAAACATAAGAACTTGAGTGCAGAAAAAAATGGCAGCAGGTGCTCTGGACTAATGAGTCAAAATTTGAAATATTTGGCTGTAGCAGGAGGCAGTTTGTTGGTGAAGTGCTGGAGAGTGGTACACTAATGAGTGTCTGGAGGCAAAAGTGAAGTATAGTGGAGGTTCCTTGCAAATTTGGGGCTGCATTTCTGCAAATGGAGTTGGAAGCAAATTATAGGGATCCCTATGGTCTTCACCTAGGTTGTCCAAAAACTTTTTGTAATATGAAGACAAGAAGCCATCAGGTCCTAGATTTTTATGTGTTTTAGGATATCTGATAGCCGTGAGGAATTCTGGAGCGGTGATTTCAGCTTCCATCATGTTAAACATGGTTTGGAATAAAGAGGGAGTTTAAAATTTTGGAATAGAGTTCTGGCTAAATCGTTTCAGAAAGGGCCTGGAGGCCGATATAATGCGGATACGGTTGATGTAAATTTGTCCATGATTGTGGATACATTATCTGTGATTATATTGTTTGGTAAGCAAAGGTTAATTTGCTAGCATGGGCTCTGGTTTAATAGCACAAGCGTAAAATTTCCTCATGGACCATCACAGCTGTTTTTTAATCCTATCATTACCCGCTTCCAGGTGGCTGTCATATGACAGATACAGCTGATGACTGATCAGTGTACCAGCCTGCTGCTGGTACCATGTGACCGCTGTGACCAAACACAGCAGATCACATGACAATTGTACAGATTGATTGGTCACAGTGATCACACAGTACACACAGGAATAATCACACCCCATCTGTACCATGAGATTAGCTGTGGCCAATCACAGCTAATCACAACAATACACACTGAATGAATCAGTTTCATTCAGTAAAAATGGTTGCTTATTGCAGTGAAATCCACTGGTATAAGCAATCATAATGTGAAAAAAAATCCTGATCACGTCCCCAGAGTAGTACAGTGTTACTACAGTAACACTGTATCACTCTGGTCACAGTGTGTTAACAAAAATATTAAAAAATAAAAATGTAATTTAACTAAATTTAAATTTTGTAAAAAAATATTATTATTTTTTACATACTGTCACCAGTCCCTTATCACCGCCACGCCATTTATATAATGACACTGTACTGCACTGGTGGCAGTATGTAAAAAATAAAAATACATTTCTTAATTTTCCGAAAAATGTACAACTTCAAAAAACTTGTTATGCCCCTTACTAAATAACTAGGACTGTCTGCTTTCCAAAAATGGGTCATTTGGGGGATATTTTTACTGTCCTGGCCTTTCTGGGCCTTTTTGGTCCTGAAGAAATGAGATAGGCTGTCAGTACATCAGGATTGATCATTTTTTTCAGATATATACCATATACTAAAGCACAAACGGAACCAATTAAATAATCAATTCCTCCCAGCGCACATGTATCAATATCTCCAAAGCTGCTATTATAACAAATAAAGATACTACACATATATGTTTGAGCTTCCTAAAAGCAAATACAAACAATAGCAGTACTAATTGGTCAACATTCAGATCAACTTATATAAAAGTCCTTCTTTGACACTCCGTGAGTAGAAAAGCAGTGAGACTGTTCCCAATCTGGGTTGATTGGCAAGAGATTGTTGCAATAATGATAGTTCCCGTCACCACACCTTGTGACAGATCCCCCAATTGGTAACGACTGACCAGATCGCAGCAAAAGCTGAGCCTTATACGATAATATCTCTTTATCTTGCGGTCTGTTAAATGTTAAACTCTTCATCTATATCAACTAGCCACCATAAAAGAGACAGTCTCATAGTGTGATATTGTTTTGATCATTTTAAAACCCCCCTTAATACATTGCACTTACAAAGATAAAGGCATACAAATGTATGTAATACCCTCAGACTGCGAGCGCAACTCTCACCACCCTTTCATTGAAAGGAACAAGGCAGTTCCTGGGTTGAGAGGCACAATCACGTCTGTACAGATTGATTGTGTGGTCGCACCCTAATGCTTTTTTTAGGAGTCTTCATCAGAGGGCATAGCCACACTACTCGACTGCTCATTCATATAGGCTAGCACACAGGATGGCTGATAGGGGGGGGCACCGGACCTCCTATAGGGGGCCCAGGTACACAGAGGGCCCAGACAGCAGCAGGATTGGTGAAGCAGAGAATGAAGGATGACAGTGCCTCTCACACAGCAACTCAAAGCCGGTTTCTCCCTCTCTTCCTCCCGCCGGCTTTCAGGCCGGGTGAGAGATACAGAGGGATGTTTTTAAGGGGTGTTGGGGTGGTTTGTGGGTGAGTTGTGGGTGGGTTGTGCCCACCCAGATTTTAATTCTGCCCCCATGACTGTCTGCCACTGATCTCCTTCCCCAGCCCCCGATATCACGCACAGCCAGGACGAGGAGACAGCAGTCTGGAGGCTGGAGCAGTGAGAGATGAAGAGCCAGGAGGAGGTGTGCTGTGTTCTGCTCTCTCATCCTGTCAGGAGAGCGCTGGTCTTTACAGTACATGAGACCAGATTGCTCTTACTGTAGATGACATTGCACACACACACCGCCCCCTTTCTCCTCTACAGGCTGCTCACCTCCCGGCAGCAGTAAATGTGGATAAGGGGCAGTGTGTATGTACAGTGCAATGCAATCTACAGTAAGAGTGATCTCGTCTCATGTAGTATAAAAACCAGTGCTCTTCTGGCAGGAGGGGAGAGCAGAACACAGCACACCTACTCCTGACTGTTAGCTGGCCCACCCCCTCCCCCAACTTACAGGGGGAAGCCACTATCTGTAATTTGGGGAGGGGAGATATGTGCAAGGAGGAAGAAGAGGGGGATATGTGCTAGGAGGAGGGTTTGGGGGGGTGGGGGGTTACAGGGCGGTTGAACTAGGAGAGGAGATGTTTGTGCTAATGAGTGGGGGTAGGGGATTAGTGCTGGGGGGGATTTGGGTAAGGCAGAAGAATTTTTACTGGGAAAGGTCATTTAGAGGGGGTTGTGTTAGAAGGGATTTGTGGAAATTTTTCCTAGGAGATTGAAAAAAGAAGATTTGTTCTGGAAGGGGAGATGGGGGGATTTTGTGCCAGTAGGGGATGGGGGAATTTGGGCTAATAGGAAGGATTAGGGGGGATTTGTGCTGGCAGGTGGGATTTGGGGCAGAAGATTTGTGCTAGGATAGAAAGATTGAGAAGAAAGAGGATATGTGCTAGGCGAGTAGGGATGAGCTTTATGTTCGAGTCGAACATGAGTTCGAATCGAACATTAGCTTTTCGTCCCGTTCGGCGAACAGCAAACAATTTGGGGTGTTTGTGGCAAATTCGAAAAGCGGCGGAACACCCTTTAAAATATATGGGAGAAATATAAAGTGCTAATTTTAAAGGTTAATATGCAAGTAATTGTCATAAAGAGTGTTTGTGGACCTGGGTCCTGCCCCAGGGGACATGTATCAATGCAAAAAAAAGTTTTAAAAACGGCTGTGTTGAAGGCATGTGGTTCAGGAAAGGGGGCGCTCTCTCTTTTCCTGCGGCCTGCCAGGTTGCGTGCTCGGATAAGGGTCTGGTCTGGATTTTTGGGGGAACCCCACACCATTTTTTTTTAATGTTGGCACGGAGTTCCCCTTAATATCCATACCAGATCTGAAGGGCCTTTTAATGGAATTTTGGGGGACCCCCACGCATTTTTTTATTTTATTTTTCAATGACTTTGAATGACTTTTCTCTGTATTGCCGGGAGCCAACAATTTATTACAGCCGCGAGTGAGTTTTAAATGACGTTTTGTCCTTCAGAAATGACATTTTGTGCAGGGTCAGTTTTAAGCACGGGAAACATGCGCTAGTTTACAGGCATACTTTAGACACCCCCCAGGTATGAAATTTGAAGGAATATTTCACTTTTATTGTTTCACTTTAAGCATTATTAAAATCACTGCTCCCGAAAAAACAACAGTTTTTTAAAAAAAAAATGCATTGATACATATCCCCTGGGACAGGACCCGGGTCCCCAAACACTTTTTATGACAATAACTTGCCTATTAACCTTTAAAATTAGCACTTTGGATTTTTCATGTTCGTGTCCCATAGACTTTAACGGTGTTCGAACAAATTTTTTGCCTGTTCGCATGTTCTGGTGTGAACCGAACCAGGGGGGGGGGGTTTGGCTCATCCCTATTGGCGAGTGATTTTTTGGGGTGAGTGAGATTTGTGCTAGGAGGGGGGATTCATGCAGCACAATGTTCATTCTGCTCTGGTAGCAGAAGCCAGCAGAATAAATTTTGCCATCACACATTTCATACATAGATTCTGTCCAAAATCTCGGACACAGTCGTTTTTGGAATCCCCAAATCAGCACTGTCAGTCACCGATCTTTGTTGATTGCAGTCTATGCACCAAGGGTAGGCAACCTCAGCCCTCCAGCTGTGGTGAAACTACAAGTCCCATGAAACATTTCAAGACCCTGACAATCACAGGCATGACCCCTAGAGGCAGAGGCATGATGGTATCTGTTGTTTCACCACAGCTGGAGTGCCAAGGTTGCCTACCCCTGCTGTACATGTTCAATATTCTCAAGTATTCTCCTTGTTGCAGGCCTTCCATAATATTACATAGTTACATAGTTACATAGTTAGTCAGGTTGAAAAAAGACACAAGTCCATCCAGTTCAACCATAAAAAAAAAAGAAATATCGTACAATCCCATATACCCAATTCTATACCCACAGTTGATCCAGAGGAAGGCAAAAAACCCCAGCAGAGCATGATCCAATTTGCTACAGCAGGGGAAAAAATTCCTTCCTGATCCCCCGAGAGGCAATCGGATATTCCCCGGATCAACTTTACCCATAAATGTCAGTACCCAGTTATATTATGTACATTTAAGAAAGAATCCAGGCCCTTCTTAAAGCAATCTACTGAGCTGGTCAGAACCACCTCTGCAGGGAGTCTATTCCACATTTTCACAGCTCTTACTGTGAAGAAACCTTTCCGTATTTGGAGGTGAAATCTCTTTTCCTCTAGACGCAAAGAGTGCCCCCTTGTCCTTTGTGTTGACCATAATGTGAATAACTTAACACCAAGTTCACTATATGGACCCCTTATATATTTGTACATGTTGATCATATTCCCCCTTAATCTCCTCTTCTCAAGAGTGAATACATTTAGTTCCTCTAATCTTTCCTCATAGCTGAGCTCCTCCATGCCTCTTATCAGTTTGGTTGCCCTTCTCTGCACTTTCTCCAGTTCCCCAATATCCTTTTTGAGAACTGGAGCCCAAAACTGAACTGCATATTCCAGATGAGATCTTACTAAGACTAGATCACTTTCAACATATTCTCTACCATCTTTGAAGCATTTGTGTCATTCTTATTTGCACTGCCCTCATTGCAATATCCCTGAAAGCCTTCTGAATCATCTGGATAGTTTCCACAGAGGAATGTTCAAACTTGATGCAAAATTTTAAGCAGATTTGTTGCTCTACTTGCTTAGTCATTTTCAGTGTGATGGCCACACATTACACTTGCTCACTTAATGGCATCTAGATCCCCCACTAATTAGTATAGTGAAGTTGTCATTGCTCAGGCATGCGCATTCCAGGCCACTCTTTTTTAATGATATAATTAAGTATTATTTTAAATCTTGAATAAAATACACATTCAAAAATGTGTTAAAAACATATTTTAATAGCTGATTTTGTTCTTTAAAGTGCATATAATTACATTATTATTGTATTATAAATTATACATTCGAGTAACTATAGTATATAGTACTGAAGTTTACCTATATTTCATGACTTTCTTCTACTGGGTGCCATATAAACACAAACTGGATAATAGATAGAGAAAGCAGTCAACTGGGAACTACGTATAAAAATATTGCCATCTCCCATTAATAGAAGGAATAAAGAAAAGTTCACCATAATATAAATATATGATACATTAATAACAACAACTGAAATGACAGCAAGAAAAACACTCAAAAATAATAGTTCTAGCTCAAAACGTAATATATCAGTTGAAGAATGTTGTAGAAATGATCAAGATCACAGGAATTGTAAAAAATGTATGCAGTTTTCTTGTGCCTGCCTAAACACAGGTGTAGCATGTAAAATTTTCCAAAGGTGAACTGAGCCTTTAAGCACAATTTTTAACCTCAAAAGGAAATTCCTATCAAACCCTTGTTAAACACTTTTTTAATCACATTTTTCAGGTCTTTATTTCTTAAACTGTAAATAATCGGATTCATCAATGGGGTAACTATAGTATATGGTAAAGACAGAAATTTACTTATATTCCGTGACTGTCCTCTGCTGGGTACCAAGTAAACACAAGCTGTGGTCCCATAATAGATGGAGACAACTGATAGCTGGGAGCTGCATGTTGAGAAAACTTTCTTCCTGCTCGTAATAGATGGCATTTCAAAAATAGTAACTATAATACAAACATACGATGCAATGATGATGCAAAATGGGATGACAGCAAAAAGAACGCTCAGCAATATTACTTCTATCTGAATAATTGCTGTATCTGAGCAGGAAAGTTTAATAATTGGATCAAGATCACAGAAAAAGTGGTCAACCATGTTGGGACCACAAAATTGTAATTTAGATATGGTTATTGGATACACCAGTGAAATTAAAATGCATACGGTCCAACAGGTAATGACCAATAAACAGCAGAATTGGTGATTCATGATCAAACCATAACGCAATGGTTTACAGATGGCCAAATATCTGTCGTAGGACATCAGAGTCAGAAGAAGACTTTCTAAAATTTCTGCAACACAAAAGAAATAAAACTGGGAGAGGCAATCGGAAAAAGATAATATGACCTCCTTTACTAAACATGCTTTTAGCATGTTAGGAAGAATGTCACTTGCTAATAAGATATCTGATAATGATAGCTGGGTGAGGAAGAAGTACATGGGAGAATGAAGAATTTTGTAGCTGGACACCAAAATGATGATCAGGACATTTCCACACAGTGTAAAACAATATGTTAGAAGTAGAAGAAAAAACATAAAAAATGTTGTATTTTCCGATATCTGAAAACCAAAGAGGTGGAATGTGTTAATTCTGGTTACATTTTCCTCCATAGCCATTCAATGGAATATTACAATTTAGAAACGATCATACACGTTTCTTCTTTAAATGCTGAATTTCTGTCCAGTAATGTGGCTTTTTAAAGATAGCTGAATGAATTACAAGGACCCATGGGGAATTTTAGGTGCTTAGTTATATTTCCATGGGATTTATTACTGTTTTTCTTTAGGGAAATTATTTATGTGATGACAAATGTGAGTTGTAATTAGTAATTTAAAAATAATTGTATGAAAACGACACTACAATAAATTAGAGGCATGATTTGCCTTCCATTACTTTAAATTATATATGAGCTGTGCATGTCTGCATATGCCTTATTTTAACTCCTTCATGCCCGCGCTATAGCCGAATGACGGCTACAGCGTGGACCTACTTTGCCGGGACGCTGTCATATGACGTCCGTCCCATTGCACACTCCCCGTGTGCCCCCTGCGGGTCAATGAGACTTGGCTGATCACAGATCGTAGTAAGGGGATGATCCCAATCCCTTACCTTGTGATCAGCTGTCAGGCAATGACAGCTGATCACGTGATGTAAACAGAAGATCGGTAATCATTTTTTTTCTTCTCACGCTGACAGCGTGAGGAGAAAAAAAAGCAGATCACGTGCTTCTGTGAAAGGAACATCAGTCCCGAAAAGAAAGAAACACAGCCACATTATCTGTGCCCACCAGTGCCACCTGCCAGTGCCATCTTCCAGTGCCCACCAGTGCATATCAGTGCCACCTATCAATGCCCACCATGCCACCTATCTATGCCCACCAGTGGTGCAAATCAGTGCCCATCAGTTCCTCATTATCAGTGCCACCTGACAATGCTGCCTATCAGTGTCACCTACCCTTGCCCATCAGTGCCATAACTGCCACCCATCAGTGCCACCTATCAGTGCCACCTATCAATGCTCTTTTGTGCCACTTATCAAAGCTCTTCAGTGCCACCCATCAGTGCCACCTCTCAGTGACACCTCTCAGTGCCACCTAACAGTGAATACCAGTGTCGCCTCATCAGTGTCCACCAGTGCTGCCTATCAGTGTCCACCAGTGCCACCTTATCAGTGCCCATCAGTGCAGCCCATCAGTGCAGCCTATCAGTGCCCATCAGTGCAGCCTCATCAGCGTACATCAATGAAGAAGAAAAATGATGTGTTTGCAAAATTTTATAACAAAATAGAAAACTGTTTTGTTTTTTGTTTTTTTAATTTTTAGTCTTTTATCGTTTTATTAACAAAAAATAAAAAACCCAGCAGTGATTAAGTAGCACCAAAAGAAAGCTCTATTTGTGTGAAAAATGTATAAAAATGTTATTTGGGTACAGTGTAGCATGACCGCGCAATTGTCATTCAAAGTGTGACAGCCCTGAAAGCTGAAAATTGTCCTGGGCAGGAAGGGGGTTTAAGTGCCCACTAAGCAAGTGGTTAATATTATTATTCAAGTGCATATAAAGGTAAAAAAAAAATAATGTTACTCTCTTAGTCCTCACTAGGGGCATGGGAAGTGAGGGGGAATCACAAAATTTTAAGGTAAGTGTAAATCCTCCAATGAGGACACTTCCTTTTATTACAGCTCTCCAAAACAGGAAATCCAAAACTTTGGAGAGGTTTCCTCTCACTTTCTGATAAGGAAACCACTCTGGACACAGGCAGCTCAAAAGTGCTTGAAATTAGTGTTTACCCTATTCAAAACTTAAAAATAAATAAATAATAATAAATAAAAAAATAAGTAATAATAATAATAATAATAATTATTATTATTATTAAGAAGAAGAATATGAACCAATACTTTACCAGTACATACAAATATGACTATAACTTAAAGGAGATCCAATGTAAAACTCCCCCAAATTCCTAATTGAGCATGTTCAAGTAGCAGTGCTGCCTATCATTACATGATTGTAGGAATGGGGTAGTGTACACTAGTGATGAGCCGAACACCCCCGGGTTCGGTTCGCACCAGAACCCGCAAACGGACCGAAAGTTCGTACGAACATTAGAACCCTATTAAATACAATGGATGCGAACGTTCGAATTCTAAAGTGCTAATTATAACAACTATTATGCATGTTATTGTCCTAAAAAGGGTTTGGGAACCCGGGTTGTGCACCAGGGGACATGTATCAATGCAAAAAGAAGTTTTAAAAACGGTCGTTTTTCGGGAGCAGTCATTTTAATGATGCATAAAGTGAAAAAAAAAAAGTCAAATATTCCTTTAAATATCGTACCTGGGGGGTGTCTAAAGTATGCCTGTGAAGTGCCACGTGTTTCCCGTGTTTAGAACTGTCCCTGCACAAAATGACACTTCTAAAGGAAAAAAAAGCCATTTAAAACTGCTTGCGGCTTTAATGTAATGTCTGGTCCCGGTAATATGGATGAAAATCTTTGAGAAAAATGGCATGGCTACCCCATCACCCCCCCCCCCCACCCCAGCCCATTACCAGCCCCTTTGGGTCTTGTATGGATATTAAGGGGAACCCCGCACATAAAATAAAAAAGGCCCTATATACTCTGAACAGCCGTATACAGGCGGTGCATACAAGACAGGGACTGTAGGTTTGTTCTTATGTAGAATCTGTTTGTAATTTTGAACAGGTACATTGTTTAAGTGTAGCTCCAGCCCAAAAATCTATTTTTAAACTTTTTGGAAAACATAGGTAAGGGTTATCACCCCTGTAACATTTGTTTTGCTGTCTGTGCCCCTGTTCAGAACATTTCACCTCACTTTCCGTCCCAATGACAACTGTTTTTGAAATGTGGTGTTTTTCTTGAAACAAGGATTGCTGATAAAGCATCAGTACAGAGGAGACACCTTTCTCCCATATTAATTCTTACAGGAGAGAATTTTCCTTCCAAGGGGTAGATTTCCTCTCACTTCCTGTTGTCTTCTTGCGTTTGCAAGTAGGAGTCGTTTGTAAGTTGGATGTTTGAAAGTAGGGACCTGCCGTATATACTCTGCAGAAATAGGCCCCTTAGTTGTTGGTGTTGGCACAACACTTTAAGCACTCACAGTTACTCTTGGTTGGTGCTGGAACGCCCTGCTGTCAACTATTATATCAGGAATTGTAATTACATATAATTGTTGAACAGTGGTAGTAAAAATTGGGCCTTTGATGGTGGTGCTGGTGCCACAACACTGTAAGCCCTGACAGTTACTCTTGGTGGGTGCAGCAATGGGCCCTGCTGTGAATTATTAGATCAAGAATTGTAATTGCATGCCCCTGTTGAACAGGGGCTAAAAAATTGGGCCTTTCGTGGTGGTGGTGGTGGTGGCGTTGCCACAACACTGTAAGCCCTCAGAGTTACTCTTGGTGGGTGCAGCAATGGGCCCTGCTGTGAATTATTAGATCAAGAATTGTAATTACATGCCCCTGTTGAACAGGGGCTGAAAAATTGGGCCTTAGGCACTGGTGGCACAACACTACAACCCCTCACAGATACTGTACTTGGAGCACAGCAATGAGCCCTGTTGCAAAGTATTGCTTCAAAAATTGTAATGACACGCCCCTGTTAAACAGGGGCTGAAAAATTGGGCCTTAGGCACTGGTGCCACAACACTCCAACCCCTCACAGATACTGTACTTGGAGCACAGCAATGAGCCCTATGGCAAATTATTGCTAAAAAAATTGTAATTACACGCCCCTGTAAAACAGGGGCTGAAAAATTGGGCCTTAGCCACTGGTGGCACAACACTACAACCCCTCACAGATACTGTACTTGGAGCACAGCAATGAGCCCTGTTGCAAAGTATTGCTTCAAAAATTGTAATGACACGCCCCTGTTAAACAGGGGCTGAAAAATTGGGCCTTAGGCACTGGTGCCACAACACTCCAACCCCTCACAGATACTGTACTTGGAGCACAGCAATGAGCCCTATGGCAAAATATTGCTAAAAAAATTGTAATTACACGCCCCTGTAAAACAGGGGCTGAAAAATTGGGCCTTAGCCACTGGTGGCGGCACCCATAAACAAAAATGATCTTCCAAGCTATCATCATCAATCGTATCATTGAGGACTCGGAGGAGGAGGATAGCCAGTCAACATAACAGCACAGACACTCAGCATCAGCATCAGTCTTGAAGGGATGTGACATGTTAAAATCAATTAGTCTGTTATATCAGCATCAGGTGTGTGGTAGCTGGTGGTGATCCAAGACTGGTTCATCTTGATGAAAGTCAGTCGATCAACCGAGTCGGTGGACAGGCGCACCCTGTGATCCGTGACAAATCCTCCAGCAGCACTGAATGTGCGTTCCGAAAGAACGCTGGATGCAGGACAGGCCAGTAGCTCAATTGCATACTGTGCAAGCTCTGCCCAGTGATCCATCCTCAAGACCCAGTAAGCCAGAGGATTTTCGGTGGGGAAGGTGTCCAAGTCTGACCTTGCCCCTAGATATTCCTGCACCATGTTTATCAGACGCTGGCGATGGTTGCTGGAACCGATTATACTTTGGGGCTGCGGACTAAAGAATTGTCTGAACGCATCGGTCAGACGGCCACCTTCCCCACCGCTCCTTCTTTGACTGCCCGAAGCCTCAGCAACTCGTTGTCCAGGACCAGGAGTTTGTAACCTCCCAGTCTCTGGGAACGCGTTGCACAGACCTTTCTGCAAGGCCTCCCGGAGTTGTCTCATCCTCTGCTCCCTCTGCGACGGTAACATAAGGTCCGCAACCTTACCCTTGTACCGTGGATCAAGGAGAGTGGCCAGCCAGTAATGGTCCCTCTCCTTGATCCGAAGAATACGAGGATCCTTCCGCAGACTTTGCAGGATCAGGGAGGCCATGCAGCGTAGGTTTGCTGAGGCATTCGCTCCGGAGTCCTCTGGGTCACTAAGGACGACATGATCCGCAGCCACCTCCTCCCAGCCACGTACAAGTCCACTGGTTTCTTGGGACTGTAAATCATCCCTAAAAGACTGCTGCTGATGATGCTGAGTGCCAGCCTCCACCTCCATGCTGACACAATCCTCCTCCTCCTCCTCCTCCTCCTCTTCCTGTGCGATGGGTGGGACAGAAGGAACACTGTCTGGGTAAAGGGGGCCTTGAGAGGCAAGGAAGTCCTCCTCTTCCTGCCTCTGTTCTGCCTCAAGTGCCCTGTCCATTATTCCACGCAGCGTGTGCTCCAACAGGTGGACAAGAGGTACAGTGTCACTGATGCATGCACTGTCACTGCTCACCATCCTCGTGGCCTCCTCAAATGGTGCCAGGACAGTGCATGCATCCCTGATCATGCCCCACTGGCGTGGAGAAAAAAACCAAGCTCCCCTGACCCTGTCCTGGTGCCGTAGTCGCACAGGTACTCATTGATGGCCCTCTGCTGCGTGTGCAGCCGCTGCAGCATGGCCAACGTTGAGTTCCACCTGGTGGGCATGTCACATATAAGGCGGTTCTTGGGCAGGTTCAACTCCTTTTGCAGCTCAGCCAGGCGAGCACTGGCATTATAAGATCTGCGGAAATGCACACAGACTTTCCTGGCCTGCCTCAGGACATCCTGTAAGCCCGGGTACCTGCCCAAGAACCGCTGCACCACCAGGTTAAGGACGTGAGCCACACAGGGCACATGGGTCAATTGTCCCTGTCGGAGGGCGGAGAGGAGGTTGGTGCCATTGTCGCAAACCACCATTCCTGGCTTAAGCTGGCGTGGCGTCAACCACCTCTCGGCCTGGCCCTGCAGAGCAGACAGGACCTCTACCCCAGTGTGGCTTCTGTCCCCCAAACACACCAGCGCAAGCACGGCATGGCATCTTTTTGCCTGCGTACTTGCGTAGCCCCTGAACGCCTACGGAGCACCGCTGGTTCAGAGGACAAACCACAGGAAGAGGCCATGGAGGAAGAAGAAGAGGAGGGGGTGGAGGAGAGAGGTGTGTCACAACCAGTAGTAGCATTTTGGAGGTGTGGCGGTGGAACAACCTCCAACACTACTGCACCTTGTCCTGCATCCTTCCCAGCTGCCAAAAGAGTGACCCAATGGGCCGTGAAAGAAAGGTAACGTCCCTGTCCATGCCTGCTGGACCATGAGTCAGCGGTAATATGCACCTTACCGCTGACCGCCCTGTCCAGCGAGGCCAAGACATTGCCTTCCACATGCCGGTAGAGAGCCGGAATAGCCTTCCGTGAGAAAAAGTGGCGTTTGGGAACCTGCCACTGAGGAACCGCACATTGCACAAACTCACGGAAGGGGGCCGAGTCTACCAACTGAAAAGGCAGCAGTTGAAGCGCTAGCAATTTAGCCAAGCTAGAATTCAACCGCTGGGCATGTGGATGGCTGGGAGTGAACTTCTTTCGACGGTCCAGCAGCTGGGGCAGGGAAATTTGCCTGCTAGAATCGGACGTCGGTGTACTGCTAGCAGAGTGGCCGCAAGTACTTGGCTGTGACACACCTAATTCTACACCTTCATTCCTCTCAGTGCATGTTTCAGAGAGGACTGAAGTTATAGTGGGGTTGGAGATCCCAGCTGATGCGGTGCAAGGAGAGGTCCGCTTTGTTCTTTGGTGTGGGTCTTTGAGGTAGGCTTGCCAACGAGCTGCATGGCAGGTCAACATATGTCTGGTCAGGCATGTGGTACCCAAGCGGCTGATGTTTTGGCCACGCGATATACGCTTGAGACATATGTTGCAAACAGCAGCTGTGCGATCTGATGCACTAGCCTCAAAAAAGGCCCACACCAAAGAACTTTTTGAATGACGGGCAGAGGCAGCGCCCTGCACAGGCGGAGCTCTGCGGTGTGATTCCGTCGGTGTACTGCCCTTACGCTGGCCACCAAAGGGCATCCTGCCTCGTTGGAGATGTGCCTCCTCCTCATCCTCCTCCTCCTCCTCTCTCCTATTAGGCACCCACGTGGAGTCAGTGACCTCATCATCCCCTCCCTCCTCATCACTGGAGCCAATCTGGCAGTATGCTGCAGCTGCTGGAACATGACTGCCAGATTGGTGTCCTTCTTGAGCATCCCCTCTGTCTGCTCTCACGCTACTGCCTTTCTGTAGCTGGGTTTCATCATCAGACCCTTCGAAACGCTGGGCATCCTCCTGGAGCATGTACCCAACACTGTGCTCAAACAGTTCGGGGGACTCCTCAGGAGGAGGACATGGTGGGTCTAGGGAAGGAGTGACTGATGATGAGTCTGACATTGATACCAGGGAAGAGGACGCTTTGGCAGCTGCTTTGCCAGTACCCTGAGCCTGGGTGAGAGAGGATGAGGAGGAGGAGGAGGGCTTGGTCATCCACTCTACCAAGTCTTCGGCATGATGTGGCTCAACATGTCCAGCTGCCGAAAAGAAGGACAAGCGTGTCCCATGGCCATGTGCTGATGACAATGCACCGCGTCCACGACCAGCACTGTTGTCCCCAGACACAGAGCCTGATTGCCCTCTTTTATTGCCTCCTGACTGTCTGCCTCTCCTTGTTTGCCTTCCAGACATTCTAATAGATGGCCTGCAGGGAGATGGGAAAAAAGCAATAAGGACTACCTTCAGGTGTCCTTCTCTGTCCCTTTACTTAAGGATTTCTAAATATGGTTGAGGATGATTGCTTTTGCACAGAATAGCACAACGACAATTTCCCTGACTGTCCAAAAAACAAGGATTTCAAAGATGGTTGATGAGGAATGCTTTAGCACACTATAGCACAAGGAGAATTTCCCTCACTGTCCTTCCCTGTCCCTAGAAACAAGGATTCATACAGTAAAACACACGGACACTCTCCCTGCCTATAGTTTTCTGTCCCTAGAAAAAATGTTTTTTTAAAGCACACTATAGCACAAGGAGAATTTCCCTCACTATCCTTCCCTGTCCCTAGAAACAAGGATTCGTACAGTAAAACACACTGACACTCTCCCTACCTATAGTTTTCTGTCCCTAGAAAAATTTTTTTTTTAAAGCACACTATAGCACAAGGAGAATTTCCCTCACTGTCCTTCCCTGTCCCTAGAAACAAGGATTCGTACAGTAAAACACACTGACACTCTCCCTACCTATAGTTTTCTGTCCCTAGAAAAAATGTTTTTTTAAAGCACACTATAGCACAAGGAGAATTTCCCTCACTGTCCTTCCCTGTCCCTAGAAACAAGGATTCGTACAGTAAAACACACTGACACTCTCCCTACCTATAGTTTTCTGTCCCTAGAAAAAATGTTTTTTTAAAGCACACTATAGCACAAGGAGAATTTCCCTCACTGTCCTTCCCTGTCCCTAGAAACAAGGATTCGTACAGTAAAACACACTGACACTCTCCCTACCTATAGTTTTCTGTCCCTAGAAAAAATAGGATTTTTATAACAGCTTACCTGTAAAATCCTTTTCTTGGAGTACATCACGGGACACAGAGCGACATAGTCATTACTAATGGGTTATATAGTTACCGTCAGGTGCTGGCACTGGCAACTTCCAAAACCGGAAGTACCCTCCCCTATATAAGCCCCTCCCATCCGGGAGCACCTCAGTTTTGTAGCAAAGCAATAAGTGTCCCCAAAGAGGGGCGGGAGCTCTGTGTCCCGTGATGTACTCCAAGAAAAGGATTTTACAGGTAAGCTGTTATAAAAATCCTATTTTCTTTCTCGTACATCACGGGACACAGAGCGACATAGTCATTACTAATGGGATGTCCTAAAGCAATGCCAAATGAGGGGGGGGGATACACCATATATAAGCTGAGCGCTATCAGACATGAGGATCTTTTGCGGCCTGCAACACACTGCGCCCAAAGGCGACATCCTCCTGACTTCTAACGTCCACCTGGTAGAACCTAGTAAACGTGTGTACTGAAGACCATGTTGCGGCCTTACAGACTTGAGCCAGGGAGGCCTGGTGATGCACTGCCCATGAAGTTCCAACTGCTCTCGTGGAGTGCGCCCTAACTTTGAACGGAGGCGGTCTACTTCTCAAGCTATAGGCTTGTATTATGACCTGTCGAATCCACTTGGCTAAAGTAGATTTTGACGCTGCCTGACCCTTTCTGGGGCCTTCCGGCAGAATAAACAAAGTATCCGTTCTGCGAATCTGAGCAGTGGCTTTTAGATAAGCTTTAACTGCTCTTACTACATCCAAAGAATGCAATAACTTTTCCTCTACCGAAGTAGGCTTGGGGAAAAAAGAAGGAAGAACCACATCTTGGTTCAAATGAAAACTCGATACCACCTTAGGAAGAAAGGCTGGATGAGGACGTAACACTACTCTGTCCTTATGGATAACCAGATATGGCTCCTTACAGGACATAGCTGCTAATTCCGATACTCTTTTAGCCGAACAAATGGCTACTAGAAAAATCAATTTCCTGGTGAGAAGCACTAAGGAAATATGCTGTAATGGTTCAAATGGTTGTTTCTGTAGAACCGACAGAACCAAGTTTAGATCCCATGGACATATGGGAATATTAACCGGAGGACTAATACGCATCACTCCTTGTATAAAGGCTTTGACTAGTGAATGCGAAGCCAAGGGCCTTTGAAAAAATATTGACAAGGCCGAAATCTGACCTTTGATAGTACTCAAGGCAAGCTTCCTATCTACAGCCCATTGTAGGAAGTCCAGAATTCTACCTATTACGTATTTACGTGGATGCCATTTCCTGGCCTCACACTAGGCGATGTACGCCTTCCAGATTCTATAGTAGATCTGCCTGGATACCGGTTTCCTGGCATTGATCATGGTAGATACCACAGCATTAGAGAGCCCTCTCCTTTTTAGAATGTGGGCTTCAATAGCCAGGCCATCAAACCTAGGGCTGGTAAGGAAGGGTGGTATATCGGTCCCTGCGAAAGCAGGTCCGGACGATGTGGGAGGGTCCAAGGACTCCCCACAGACATTTTTACAATCTCCGCGTACCATGCTCTTCGGGGCCACGCTGGAGCCACCAGAATCACTGGTTTATTTTCTACCCTGATTCTGCGGAGTAATCGAGGTAACAATTGTGGCGGTGGGAATGCATATATCAGCTTGAACTGATCCCAAGGGAACACTAGGGCATCCGAGCCGCACGCTAGGGGATCCCTTGTCCAAGAGACAAACCTGTCCACTTTCGTGTTGAACCTGGATGCTAGCAGATCTACATCCGGTGTTCCCCACCGCTGACATATTGTCCGGAAAACCTCGGGATGAAGGGACCATTCCCCTGGGCATAATTGTTGGCGACTTAGAAAGTCCGCCTTCCAATTCTCCACCCCTGGAATGAATACCGCAGATATGGCTGGGACATATCTTTCTGCCCATCTCAGGATGTAATTTACTTCCCTTTGGGCTGCATGACTCCTGGTGCCCCCCTGACGATTGATATATGCCACTGCTGTGGCATTGTCTGACTGAACTCTGACAGGGGACCCTTGGAGTTTGGATGTCCATGCTACTAGGGCATACCGGGCTGCTCGTATCTCTAAGAGATTGATGGGCAGGGCCTTTTCCGCATCCGACCATCTGCCCTGGAGAGACCATTGCTCCAGTACTGCTCCCCAGCCTAAAAGGCTGGCATCTGTAGTGACCACCTTCCAAGAAATCGGACTGAAGGATTTCCCTCTTTCCAGATTCCGGGGAACCAACCACCAACGGAGGCTTCTGCGAACGGAAGGGGACAAGGACATTGGTACGTCCAGAGCCTGAACTTTTTTGTTCCAGGCTGACAGTATGGCCCTTTGCAACTTCCTTGAATGGAATTGACCGTAGGGTACTGCTTCGAATGATGCCACCATTTTTCCCAGCAGCCTCATGCACAGGCGTATGGATGGCTGTCTTTTTGAACCCACTAAGTGGATCAAATCTCTCAAAGACGACCCCTTTTCTCGAGGCAAGAAAATTTTTCTCTGGTCTGAATCCAGCCTTAGCCCCAAGTATTCCAGACTTTTGACTGGTTTTAGGGCTGACTTGTCTCGGTTGATAATCCAACCGTGATATTCCAGATACTTGATTGTCTCGTGAACAACCACTTCTAGTTTTTCCACTGAGTGGTCTATCAGCAACAAGTCGTCTAGATATGCCATTATCGTTACACCTCGTGTTCTTAGATTGGCCAATAATGGGGCCAGAATTTTTGTGAACACTCTTGGTGCTGTGGCCAGACCAAAGGGTAAGGCTCTGAACTGAAAATGGCGCCCTTCTATCGCAAAGCGTAGAAATTTTTGGTGGGCTGGAAAGATGGGGATGTGCAAATACGCATCTTTGATGTCGATCGAGGCTAACCATTCCTCCCCTTGTAGGGCAGTGGCTACCGATCGGATCGACTCCATCCGGAAAGTCCTGATATGTAGGAATTTGTTTAGCCCTTTTAGATTTAATATGGGCCTCACGTCCCCGTTTGGCTTCGGAACTGTAAAGAGGTTTGAGTAAAACCCGAACCCCCATTCTTCCAGGGGGACCTCTATAATTACTGCTTGAAGCAATAATTGTTCCAGTGCCAACAGGAGGGATCCTCTCTTCTGGGGATCCCTTGGCACGTTCGACCTTATAAAGCGGGAAGGAGGGGAGTTTTTTAACTCCAATTTGTATCCCAGATTTACTGCGGAGAGCACCCATCTGTCTCGGATCGTGTCCCGCCAGGTTTCTGTGAACAACTGAAGTCTTCCCCCCACCCGATTGGGTGGGGGCAACCCTTCATGCATTTGACTTTGGGGGAGGTTTTGTACCTCTCCTGCTCCAGGGCTTCTTGTTACCCTGCAACTGTCCCTGATTTTTACCTCCGGGATTTGACCGGGGAGGCCGTCGGAACTGTTTCACAGCCGATGTCCTAGGGACTGGAGAAGCCGGCCTCTTAAAAGAGGGACCTCTAACTCTATTTTTGACCGGCAAGAGTGTACTTTTACCGCTGGAAATTCTCTGGATATACTTGTCCAGGTCTTCCCCGAATAAGCGCTCCCCATGAAATGGGAAGCTGACCAGCAATTTTTTACAGGGAGCTTCAGCAGACCAGTTTTTGAGCCATAGAAGCCTGCGCATATGTACTACAGACAGCGTAAGGCGGGAGGCCTGATGGATTGAATCCTTTATAGCGTCCACCGCAAAGCATAAGGCTCTAGGTAGATCAGCTAGAGCAAGAGCCTGCTGATCTGGCACGTCCCTTAAGACCTGTTTCAACTGATCCTTCACTGCTTGGCAGACCCCTATAGCTGCCACTGCTGGTTGTGTCACCAATCCTGCTGTAGAAAAAGCAGATTTCAATAAGGACTCCAATTTTTTATCTATTGGGTCCTTGAACATTTGGACATTTTCCACCGGACATGTCAGTGATTTATTCACACAAGAGATGGCTGCGTCCACTGTAGGGACCTTCCATTTTCTGACGAACTTATCCTCCATAGGATAGACCACCGGAAATCTCTTGGGGGGAGTAAATATTTTGTCAGGATGCTCCCAATCCTGGTAAATGAGCCCCTCCAGTAAAGGATGGATCGGAAAAGAACAAACAGTCTGGGGAGCTTTTAGCGACCCCAACGAGGAGACAGAAGAGGAGGATGGCTCCGCAAGTGGCATTTTAAATGCTGATCGGACCATATTAGTCAGGGACTGCACCCATAACCTCTCAGCATGTGATGCTGAGAACGGATCCTCCACTGTTGATTCCTCTACAACTGAATCAACCTCATCCTGATCCCCCTCAGGTAGGTCGTTCTCTGTATGGGACTGTTGCTCTGTTAACAGGCACTCTGAGGGAGGAGACGGAGATCGAGCGCTTTTCTCCTGTGACAGGGAAGCAGCAATTAGTGCTGACAATCTCTCTTCCAGCCCTCCCAGAGCTGAGGAAAAAACCTCCTCTGTTACATACACAGGAGCAGGTGAACTGGGGACAGCCACAGTACCAGGTACTCCTGGGGGTGCCCTACGGTCACTAACCTCTGATTCTTCAGGGGAGACTGGTGCAGCCAAAGCATGCCCAAGATCCTCAGAGCCCGATGGAGACCCCCTATTCCTCCTGGAATTTCTAGTCCCGGAGTTTTTAGACGGCATATTCCTAAGCCACAAAGCTGAGGTATTCCAGCCGAAAATACACCAGTTACTGATAATAGTCTAGCATAAATGCTGCTATAATAAACAGTTGGTGTCTACTAATGTGCCTTTCTAGGGGATGCCTGTATCAACCGCTTGCTGTATGCCTTTAAATGTTGCCAGCTCTGTCTCTGTACTTCATAGCCAGCTTACTGCAATAATGTGGCTTTTTAAAAACCTGCTGGGACGCCCGCACATGCGCAGAAGCGCTGCGGCGCGCACAGAGCGTCATCCCCCAGGCCCCGCCCCTTTTTCCGGCCACCTCTATATATAGAGGCGCGTGCACGCGCACGCGCGCGGCCACGTGCGCCTCGGCGCTAATTTTCAAACATGGAAACCAGGGACAGGAGCCAGGGCCCCACAGAAAGACAAATTAGGCTTGGGGGTCCCCCAATAGAACCAAGTTCCTGGGGGCCCCCACTTACCTGTTCCCCGCCGCAGGACTTTGTTTGGTCCACAAAAGCCCAAACTTCACCTATCACGGCAGGCATTGTAATCAAACCTTCAGGGACCGGGTTCCCAAGGATTCCACTCCCCTGGACCTGTATAGCACCCTGCACAGAAAACATCTTGGTCGTGGGTATGACCAGAGCTCTGGATCCCAGGGTCCAGCTCTCCTAAGAGAAGCATTACAGGCAGAACCTTGCTCTTCTCTGCAAGGCCCGGGTACCGACCGTTTAGCTATGAAGCTTTTTTGGTCGGATCCGGAATAGCTTACTGAGGCCCAAAAGAACCTGTACGCAAGCTCAGTGAAAAACACATGTTTCTTCTTGGCCAACACCTTAGACACTGGCAAAAAACTGAGGTGCTCCCGGATGGGAGGGGCTTATATAGGGGAGGGTACTTCCGGTTTTGGAAGTTGCCAGTGCCAGCACCTGACGGTAACTATATAACCCATTAGTAATGACTATGTCGCTCTGTGTCCCGTGATGTACGAGAAAGAAAATGTTTTTTTAAAGCACACTATAGCACAAGGAGAATTTCCCTCACTATCCTTCCCTGTCCCTAGAAACAAGGATTCGTACAGTAAAACACACTGACACTCTCCCTACCTATAGTTTTCTGTCCCTAGAAAAAATGTTTTTTTAAAGCACACTATAGCACAAGGAGAATTTCCCTCACTGTCCTTCCCTGTCCCTAGAAACAAGGATTCGTACAGTAAAACACACTGACACTCTCCCTACCTATAGTTTTCTGTCCCTAGAAAAAATGTTTTTTTTAAAGCACACTATAGCACAAGGAGAATTTCCCTCACTGTCCTTCCCTGTCCCTAGAAACAAGGATTCGTACAGTAAAACACACTGACACTCTCCCTACCTATAGTTTTCTGTCCCTAGAAAAAATGTTTTTTTAAAGCACACTATAGCACAAGGAGAATTTCCCTCACTGTCCTTCCCTGTCCCTAGAAACAAGGATTCGTACAGTAAAACACACTGACACTCTCCCTACCTATAGTTTTCTGTCCCTAGAAAAAATGTTTTTTTAAAGCACACTATAGCACAAGGAGAATTTCCCTCACTGTCCTTCCCTGTCCCTAGAAACAAGGATTCGTACAGTAAAACACACTGACACTCTCCCTACCTATAGTTTTCTGTCCCTAGAAAAAAATGTTTTTTTAAAGCACACTATAGCACAAGGAGAATTTCCCTCACTGTCCTTCCCTGTCCCTAGAAACAAGGATTTGTACAGTAAAACACACTGACACTCTCCCTACCTATAGTTTTCTGTCCCTAGAAAAAATGTTTTTTTGAAGCACACTATAGCACAAGGAGAATTTCCCTCACTGTCCTTCCCTGTCCCTAGAAACAAGGATTCGTACAGTAAAACACACTGACACTCTCCCTACCTATAGTTTTCTGTCCCTAGAAAAAATGTTTTTTTAAAGCACACTATAGCACAAGGAGAATTTCCCTCACTGTCCTTCCCTGTCCCTAGAAACAAGGATTCGTACAGTATAACACACTGACACTCTCCCTACCTATAGTTTTCTGTCCCTAGAAAAAATGTTTTTTTAAAGCACACTATAGCACAAGGAGAATTTCCCTCACTGTCCTTCCCTGTCCCTAGAAACAAGGATTCGTACAGTAAAACACACTGACACTCTCCCTACCTATAGTTTTCTGTCCCTAGAAAAAATGTTTTTTTAAAGCACACTATAGCACAAGGAGAATTTCCCTCACTGTCCTTCCCTGTCCCTAGAAACAAGGATTCGTACAGTAAAACACACTGACACTCTCCCTACCTATAGTTTTCTGTCCCTAGAAAAAATGTTTTTTTAAAGCACACTATAGCACAAGGAGAATTTCCCTCACTGTCCTTCCCTGTCCCTAGAAACAAGGATTCGTACAGTAAAACACACTGACACTCTCCCTACTTATCCTTCTCTTTCCCTAAACTAAAGGAATCCAGGTTAAGCAAGAAAAAATAAATGTCACTGTCCCTGCCTATGCTTCTCTTTCCCTGCTCCGGAACACACTACACTAGGCCGCCGTGCTGGCGGCCTTTTATAGTGTGGGGCGTGTACTAAACACCCTCAGCAATAATTGGCCACAGGCATCCTGCCTGTGGCCAATCATTGCTCTCCTCGCTGCCGGCGCTGTGATTGGCCAAGCATGCGGGGTCACAGTGCATGCTTGGCCAATCACAGCGCCTGGATGACACTGCGATGGCGTAGTGCATTGTGGGCCGTTCGCGTCACTCAAATTAGGCGCGAACGGCCCAAATCGTTCGATCTTCGTCGAACGATCGAACACCGAGCTCATCCCTAGTGTACACATTTAAATAACAATTTAAATAAACCCAGGACCCAGACTTATAAAAATTCTTATCATTTGTTGTCTCATTTAAGGTGCTCAGATGACATAAAACCATCAAATCAAAGGAGAAACATTGGCAAATGGCACAACTTAATGTATTTAACCTAAAATCAGTACAACAGGGACAGGCCAAATTGTGACCCATCCAAGGTCATTCCTGTTCTTGAGACAATATACTGATCAACTTCTCATGAATGAGAGTTGTCTATCATTTCTCTAAATGGATATCAGTTTTACAAGCCCCATGATATTCAGATATTCTATAGGTATTGTTTTCAGAATGTGTGGAAGGGAGAATTATTTTATATATTTTTTATTTTTTTATTTTCAATTCTCCATCTATGGCAAATTTTAAAGTTGTCTCTCATGTCTATCATTTCTCTAAATGGATATCAGTTCTCCAAGTCCCATGGCATTCAAATATTCTATAGGTATTGTTTTCAGAATTCAATGAATTCACAGACTATATGGGCCATTTCACACGGGCGGATCCCGTAAAGAGCCGTTCCTTTAATATCCGCTTGCTCAGCGGGGATCACTCCGTTGATCCAAGCTGAGCTGGCAGATGACAGGTGTGCAGGGACCGCCCTGTCAGATCTCCGCTCTCCTCTATGGGGGGATCGGATGAACACGGACCGTCTGTCCATGTTCATCCGATCCGCTCTGCAGACAGATGGAAAAATAGGATTTTCCTCCGTCTGCAGAAACAGAAGCATAGCGGACAATGATGAGATTGGGCGTCAGCAGATATTCAGCCGCTGACACCCGCTATCCCATAGGGATACATGTATGTAACTTTTTCACCCGTAAACGGATGGATGAAAAAGCGGACATACGGTCCGCACGTGTGAAAGGGCCCTTATACATTTCTTTTTTTTTTTTAAAGTGCCTTTAATTTATTTGTAAATAATTTTGCAATATTTTGTATTGGAATCCTAATTGTTTTGTAATTTTCTTTCCAAAGTATTTTATTAGAGGTATTCGAAGATACAAGAATGGATAAACAAAAGTTACATGGGCCCATTGGCCTGAAGAACTGTCTGAATTCTATAATCATAACAGTGATAAACAGTTTGACCTAATGTGAGGAGAGTGTAAAAACATAACAGAAACAGTTGTGGATTTTCAAAAGTTGTATGTATTATTAAATATTCAGAAGTTTTATGTTGTTTAGGCCTCTGAAGCCCATTTCTATAGAGCACTCAGAATCTTACTGATATCGAGTCTGGTATGAGTTGAGCTGACTTCTTGAGACCGACGGGCTTGAATAGATAAGTTACTGTATACTAGGATGATGTTGGGGAGTAGATTATTTTGCATAGTGGTTAATGTCATAGGGTGGATGGTGTTTGTGATTGGGGGAATATCCAAGGTTGACAGTCCGGCTGATCTCCTTGATTGGCTATAATATTTGGTAATAGGAAGGTAGATGTGGGAGGGGGTGGAGAGAGTGGGGTAGGAAAGGATGAATGTGACTCTAGGTAAGAGCTATAGTTATGTACAAGATGAGGGATAGGTGGGGGATGGATCAAGACAGGGGGGCTGCACCTCCAATCAAACCCTGATCTCCGACCCATCCAACCCTACCTATCGAGAGAGTATGATTATGATTGTTGATCAAGCTTAGGTGGGGGGTAGGCATATGTTTTGGGTGTATTCTGAGGTTGTTTTAAAGTGGTACCAACAAGCCCAGCGGGTTGTGTGTTTGGAGATATTGTCATGAGAGATGGCTATGAGCTCTTCCATTTCGGCAATTTTGTTGATTCTCTGAAACCATTCTTTGATTGAGAGGGCACGTGTCTTGTCCCACAAGACTGGGATACATAATTTAGCTGCGTTTATCATGTGTATGGCCAGAGATATATGATAAGATTGTCTGGATAGTGCGGTGTGGTGTATGAGAAGTTGGGCGGGGGGAAAAGTCTTGATGTGACGTCATGGACTTCTCTCCAGAACCATTGGATGATGGGGCGTGCCCACCAGATGTATATGAGAGTTCCTGGTCTAGAAGTGCATCTCCAACAAAAGTTGGACAGTGATGGAGCAAATTTGTGTATAGTGGTTGGGACTCTGTACCATCGAGTTAGGATCTTATAACCATTTTCCTGAGTTGATACATTTGTCGATCCTTTAGGGATGTTCTCATAAATACGTTCCCATTGTTTTTCCGTGATTTCTAGGGCAAGTTCTTTTTCCCCAAATTTTCATGTCTTGTTGTGTACAGGGTGTTTGGTAAAGAGTAATAAGTAAATAGTTGAGATAAGATGTCTTTGTGGGGTGTTTTCAGAGCCTAATTTTTCTATAGGGGTAAGTAGTCATGTCCAATGTAGCTTGCAGTTTGGATCTTGCAGAAAGTGTCGTATTTGCAGGTACTGTATATCCACAAAGGGTATTTACCATCTATCGTTTGGGAAGCAAGGTCTTCTCTGTTCCTGAATGTGTCTCTTTGAAAAAAGTGTTTGGCTAGGATATGTTTATGAGGCCAAGGGTGGGGTCAAGGGCCCTGGTGTGGATAATAGGGAAAGCTTGTTACTCACTTTGTGAAAGCAGCGCAAGGTGGGTCCTATAAGCATGTGATCATCGTCGGTGGTCGGGATGTGCTTTGAGTGTAGCCAGGGCGCTAAGGCTAGGGGGATAGAGGAGAGGGATTCTTCAAATGCAACCCATTGTTTTGTGTCTGCATGGATGTTCCAGTCCACGATCCTTGTAAGAAGGCAGGTTCTATAGTAGTTGCGTAGGTCAGGGAGGCTTATACCCCCTTTGGATTTGGGTAGTGTGAGGTGTTCGTATTTGATGCGTGGGCATTTGTTGTGCCATAAAAATTTTGTGCATATATCTTTGTATGTAGAGAAGAATGTAGGGAGTAAGTGGATGGGAATAGCTTGCATGATGTATAGTAATCTAGGAAGGATATTCATTTTCAATATTGCGGCTCTTCCAAACCAAGAGAAGGGGACATCCCATTTTTGTAGATCTGTTTTTATGGATGCTAGTGTAGCAGAGCCTCACTCTCCCTCTCGGGTCTTCTCGTTTGATTGGCTTGTGTCTAGGTTGTACCTGGGAGAGGAGAGTGCAGGAACACTACGCCAAGCTCTCCCCTCGTATGTGTATGAGGGTTGAGCAGAGTTACTTGAATTACCTCCGGGTCTGTTCACTGCATACGAAGCCTCCTGCTGTTCCGTGGAGATGTGTCTGCCAATAACATAGAGACCCACACCAATCGAAAGTCCAACACTCCTTTATTTCTCTACTTTCAGGGTGAACACAATCAGTTTAACTTTCAGTAACAGACAGACAGGGGTGTGGGTACGAGTAGGCCCAGGCACAACTGAACTCTCCTATTCCTTTGCTAGCGAATAGGCCTGGCGCACAGTCTCTGCCACCGACCGTAAGTTTTGGTCGCTGCCACCGACCGGATGAACCGTTGAGGCCCCTGCCACAGGCCTAATAGCAGGTCTCTGCCACTGACCTGAGTTGAATAGTTGGACCGCTGCCACCGGTCATTGAACATGAACCACCTTCCTCTCTTGCACTTGGCCCCTGTTCGGGAAAGATATCCCTCCGGGTGGTCTCCAGAGGTTCACCCGGCACTGGCAATCTGCTGCACCAGGTCTTCGGATGAGTCCCTCCTCCGGTCCCTTATGCCTCTGGATTCGGGTGCCCCACTCCCGGGGCCCCCTAGGATAATCCCTCCCTTGCGGGATGCAAGGTACTGGGCCCCAGGCCTCCGGCACCGACCGCGAACAGCAGCCCTCAGACTGAAGGTGCCTGGGACTCGAAACTCATGGCGAAGATGTCCGCCCCCTTTATACCCTCTCCCAGCAAGTACGGCGGGTTCCCCACCCCGCCGTACAACCGCTGCGAGAGGTAACAAAGGGTAAGGCACTGCAGCGATGGTTCAACCCCGGCCCAAAGTGACAGTGCCACCTGCTGGGCCGCAGGGAACTATGCATCACTGGTGTCTTCACCAGTTTTAAAAGTACATATCCGCTACACTAGTATTGGTGCAAAGTTTAGTGCATATAGGTCGGAAAGGCAGGCTTGAAGTTGGATACCTAGGTATGTAATTGCCTTGGATTTACAGATAAATGGGAAATTGTTTTGACATCGGGTTACTGTGTCTTTGGGTAAGGAGATGTTCAGGGCATAGGTTTTATCGAAATAGATTTTGAGGTTGGAGATGTTTTGAAAGTGTGCGAAGCCCTTTAGCAAGTTTGGGAGGGTAATGTGGGGATCTGATAATACATTTATAATGCAATCTCTACATCACGATAGAAAGACAATACATTTAATCATCTAATTTGTAGATATAATTCCACAACCAAGCAGTAAGGCGGCCAAATATAGTGTCCGGGCTTTCCTGACACATCACATATCTAAATGGGGGGAACATTTTTCAAAAGCACATATCAGTCATATCAGTCATATCAGTCAACGGGCTTACTTTAGGTATCAGTCCTCAAGCGACAAAAGCATGTCTCTATGTCTCTATGTCCTAGCTACCAACACAGATATAACTACTATCTCATTCTGTTCAATTCCTATTTTGCATCCCACACATTCTGTATAATGAGAGGCAACACATCACTCCTCCACTGTAATTCTCTTATACCACCTGAGTGGTGAGTGGGGCTGCATCTGCTGAAAAACATTGATAACTTTTATCCAGTCAATGTACTTACCGTATATACTCGAGTATAAGCCGAGGTACCTAATGTTTCCACAAAAACTGGGAAAACTTACTGACTCGAGTATAAGCCGAGGGTCAACAATGCCTCACTGTTCCCATCCTTACTGTGCCCATCCTCACTGTTCCTCACTGTTCCCATCCTCACTGTTCCTCACTGTTCCTCACTGTTCCTTCCCTCACTGTTCCTCACTGTTCCCATCCTCACTGTTCCACACTGTTCCTCACTGTTCCCATCCTCACTGTTCCTCACTGTTCCTCACTGTTCCTATCCTCACTGTTCCTATCCTCACTGTTCCCTAGCTCACTGTTTAAATTTAACATTGTAAATAGAACCTGAAAAAAAGTTGAGAGGCTGCGGCGTCCATCGTTTAAATCTCGCGGTCTCTTCCTGGTCCCTTCCATGATAGGCGATTCTCAGCAGACACTCTCCGCCTATCACGAACGTTCTCTCATCCTCACCCATCCCAGCAGACACTGTGTTCGGTGTTCCCGCCAATCACAGACGTCTGCTGGAAAACTGAGGATGAGAGAACATTCGTGATAGGCAGAGAGTGTCTGCTGAGAATCGCCTATCACGGAAGGGACCAGGAAGAGACCACGAGATTTAAACGATGGACGCCGCAGTCTCTCAACTTTTTTCAGGTACTATTTATAATGTTAAATTTTGCTGACTCGAGTATAAGCCGAGGGGGGGGGGGGGGACTTTCAGCCCCAAAAAAGGGCTGAAAATCTCGGCTTATACTCGAGTATATACGGTAATCAGGATATAGATAGTGCCAACACCCGGGTATACATCCCAAAAACATACACTTACATACTCTCTGTCTCTTAAAGTGATCCTTGTGGTGGAATTGAACAATTATCATTAAAAATACAGACATATAAATCAAGTAGGGTGTATGTGTTTTTTACAGGTAGGCATACAATTACAATTCTCTACTTTAGTTCATTATTAAAACCAAAATAGCTTTCTATATAAAATACATAAATAAAATGTTTATGAAAATTATTTCAAATTTAGTTCATTATTTAGTCCATATGCCAGGAGTTTGCAGATTTTCAACAGTTTCTGCAGGTGGTACTATGGTTTCTGGACTAGAAATGTGCAATTTCTGTGTCCACCAGAGGATGTCTCACAGCAGGGCAAGGAACCATGTTCCTGTTAGTAAGTAGTTCCAGCATTCAACACACTAAAGCATAGATGTCCAACCTGTGGCCCTCCAGTTGTTGCAAAACTACAAGTCCTATCATGCCTCTGCCTTTGGGAGACATGCTTGAAACTGTTAGCCTTACAAAGCCTCAAAGAATTAGCCTTGCAATGCCTTGTGGGATTTTAGTTCCGCCACAACTGGCAGGCCATAGGTTGGACACCTATACACTAAAGGAACACACCTACACCACAACACTCAGTAATTTGGCTACCATGTATTATAATGGACTGTGTCAAAAAAAGTGGTGCATGCCTGATTTTTGGTTCTTGGTTCATAGGATTCCCATTTAAATAAATGGGTGACCTTAAAAAAATATTACTGCTTCGCTTGGTCTCTTCGCGGCAACAAATCTACCAGACCAATTATCCTGCTGCATTCACACGCATTAAACAATGGTTAAGGATTTGGTCCTCATACAATATTACATTCCTGGGTAGGACTCAGGCAGTGAAGATGTCGATTCCCCCTAAATTGTTGTTCTACTTTAGAGCCTTGTCTCCCGGTCAGCGATTGAGGCAATACAATCAGAGGTTAATACGTTTATTTGGCGAGACAAGAGGCCTAGAATGGGTAAACTACTTATGTACAGACCACAATCTCAAGGAGGCTTTGGCCTTCCAAACCTATGGAAATATTATCTGGACACTAGAATGATACAGCTAGCTCAATTGCACGCTCCCTCCGCTCAGATACCTTGGCTCCACTTTGAGGGCACTTCTATGGAACCCTTTTTCCTGCCTGGCCTATTATGGTCAAAGTCTATTCTTCCTAAGCATATAGCCGCAAGGAACCTGGTGGTTAGCCAATCATATCACTTGTGGTCACTTTATAAGGATATAAGGATGCCTATGCTCTTCACCCCCTCCTTTGGCAACCTATTTGGGAGACCTGAAATTCCCCCCAGCTTTCAATTTATCCAGTGCCTTTATCAGTTGGATTGATCAGGGGTTGGTAACCTTGGAAACTTTCCAATACAATGCTTCTTTTCTTTCATTCTCCATTCTCCAACAACAATTTGACCTTCCCAATATGGAATTTTTTAAGTACCTCCAACTTAGACATTTTTTTCTGAACACTATGGTTTGAAAAGACAGGCCTTGGTGTTTGAGCAAATGTGTAACGCTTCTTCCAGGGATAGAGACACCATTTAATTGGTTTATAAGCAGCTCAATGAGCATGTCCTCTCAGATAAGCCTGTAGCCTAGGTACAATGGGAGGCTGAGACCGACCAGGACTTTTCAGCCGAAGACTGTCTGGATATGTTATCTAATATGCATAGGTGCACTAAATCTAAGAAACAGTGGCTAAGCTGCATACCAGGTGGCACTATACTCCTGTCATGCTTCATAGAATGTACCCGCTTGAACCTGACACATATTTCAGGGGTTGCGCTGACAGGGGGACTCGTTTCCATATTTTTTGGAGCTGTAGAGCTACTAAACCCTCATGGATCCTATCTGTTGTTCTTTTTTTTTTTCATTACGGTTTTATTGCAATATTGTAGAAGGCTATTGTATATTGTGTAACATACTGATTGGTGCTATGAACGAATAGCCTTTCAGAGCCAGTTGTACATGTTTTTATTTTTTACTACCAATAAAAGAGCATTTGTAATAAAAATAAATAAATATTACTTTTGGATAAAGTAGGAAATGGCCAGATACATTTTATTTATTTAAATACAGTGGAGATTGGGTAATGCACTAGGCCTTTGTGCCCTTTTCTGTTTTCATTTCAATAATCATTGTAGGGTTTCTTCTTCATCAAATATGCAAAAAATCTAACAAAATAGTCTAGGAACATAGTAAGGTATAGTATAGTATAGTCATAGTAATTGAATTGACCTACTAGAAATCAAAATATCACATATCCAGGGGTATATATAGGGGGGTTCAGGAGAGGTTCACCCCCCCAAGTGTTGCTGCACAGCTTTTCAACAGCACACAGGGGAGGAACCGGGGGTGCATGGGTATTATTTTGCTCTTCCATAGCACCTCCATCTTCCAGACTTCACGATACATTTATTCACCTTGCCACTGCAACACTACCTCCCACCCACTGCTGTCATATCTATTCATTCGTTCCTAGGACCACCCAGTTGCCTAGCAACCAACCAAGTGCTTTCTCTGGCCCCAACATTCAGAGGAGGAATGCTGGTGCCAGAGCCTTCCAACCGTCACTTGCAACTGCTGGGTGAACTGAGAACTGAGTGTGGACTCTGCTGCTAGGGGGGTAAGAAGCCTATGGAGACCTTTATCTAATGTTGGGGAGGTGACTCTGGGGACCCTGATATAAGGAGAGAGTCTCTGAGGATCCTGCTGTTAGAGGGGTATTTCTGGGGACCCTGATGTAAGGAGGGGGCCTTGGGGAACTTGATGTAAAGTGATGGTGACTCTGGGGATCCTGATGTAAGGCAGAGGGCTCTCGGGACCCTGATGTAAAGGGGGTGTCTCTGAAAACCTTGATGTATGGGGGAGGAGCTATCTGAATCCTGATGTGAGGAGGGGGGCTCTGAGAAACCTGATGTACAGTGGGGATGGCTCTGGGGATCACGATGTAAGGAAGGGGGCTCTTGGGACCCTGATATAAAGGAGGTGTTTCTGGGGACCCTAATGTAAGGAAGGGGGCTCTAGGGACCCTGATGTAAGAGGGGAACTCTGGGAACCATGATGTAAAGAGGGGTAGCTCTGGGGACCCTGATGTAAGTACCCTGATGTAAAGTAGGGTGACTCTGGGGAACCTGATGTAAGGGGGATAACTGTACAGATCCTGATGGAAGGGGGTGACTCTGGGGACCCTTATCTAAGGTGGATGACTCTGGGGATACTGATGTAAGAAGAGGGTTCTGGGGATGCTGATGTAATGGGGATGTCTTTAGAGACCCTAATATAAGGGAGGCTCTGGGGACCCTGATGTAAGGAGGAGGACTCTGTGGATCCTGATTTAAAGGGGCATGACTAAGAGGACCCTGACTAAGGGGGTGACACTGTGGACTCTGATTCATGATGTAAGGGTAGGAATTTGATCTGAACAGGTGGACTCGTCCTGACTGCTGCACTCTACATGTTGTTTTGTATGTTATATATCCTGACCCCTGCACTCTATACATTATGTTTTACATTACATAGTCCTGAACAAAGTGTTCATTGTCTCAACCGTTGCTGATTTTAAAGAAGTTCTTCTTTAAGATAGGATCAGTCAGACAAAGGGATCACTTTCTGTCTGCAGAATAGCATATGTGATGGAAATGTTTAAATTACTCTTCATTCTGAGGTTTATAATTGTCACCCTCACAGGGGTTTTTAGTGTCACAACAAAAAGATTTAAACTTTCCAAAATCCTGGCTATACCGCCATCCATAGTACCTGAACTTGTCTTTGCACATTTTCTTATTCATTCTTATGTCAAACAAACTGCCCAAGATGGAGCTCCACGGGTTCTTCTCTAATCAGTCTCGTAATACGTCTTCTAAAGTGAAAGCCTGGTCAGATTGTCTCTCCCAGAGGAAAGAACAGTCACTCTCCTAGTAAGCGTTTACACACTGCTCCTGCAGCAACTTGCCTCCAGGGGAAGGAGCCACATAGGCCATAAGGTGAACTAGGAAAAAGTGGCTAGAAAATTATTTTTGTTCCCACACTTGGGCGCTACTTTTTTAATGCATTTTTACATAGACAACATCCCTATGGACTTTATGTTAAAAGTTCTCCAGAAAATATCCAACAGTTTTTTTTGTCACAATACATAAAAATATATATTGTGTAAACAAAATAAATAAATAAATCTTATGGTGCTGGTTTTGCTTGTAGCTTTATTTCTATTCATTTTAGCAACACAAACTATCTCTTAAACTGACATTTACACATGTGCGTAACATTTGAGACAGGTATTGGTGCATTAGTATACTCAAGAGTGAATGTAGACCATGAAATATGGCAAAGTTGTAGCACCAAGCAAAATGAAACATACACATTGTAAATGTATCAAAATTGAGATGTATAAGCCTATTGCGGGACAATTTTATGGTCCAGTTTATTGAGGCCCCAACTAGGAATGATGCACTGTTGGACCTGGTAATCTCAAATCATGCAGAGCGTATTACTAATGTTCAGATAATGGAACACCTGGGTAGCAGTGACCATAACATGATTTCATTTGATGTTAGTTGTAAGCAAGAAATACATACAGGAAAGATAAAAACACTTAATTTAACCACTTAACGACCGCTCACTGTATATATACGTCGGCACAATGGCACCGACAGGCACAATCACGTACAGTGTACGTGATTGCCTTTGTACAGTTGGGGGGTCCAATCGGACCCCCCTTCTGTACAGTGAGCGGTCGGTATTCGTTGGGGAGCAATCCGACATGAGGGGACGGCCGTTCGATTCCGGCCACCCCCCCGCGATCGCTCCCGGCGAATGGAAATGCCCCCTCTGTCTGTGTAATGTACACACAGGCAGAGGAAGCAGGAGGAAGTGATGTCATCTCTTGTGCGGCGCTCACATATACCAAGCGCAGTACAAGAGAAGACATCAAGGTTAGTGCACAAACACTACACTAACACCAGCACACATAGGCACATAAATTGCCCCCCCAGGCCCCCCCAGATCAGCCGCCAGCCCCCAGTCACAGTGTCACTGATTGCAGTGACCATTTATTTACTGATCACTGCAATCAGTGACATTTGTGACTGTAAAAGTGTCACTACAGTTTAGTTTTAGGTCCAGTGTAGCCCCCTAACCCCCCCTGATAAAGGTTTAACCCCTTGATCACCCCCCAGATAACCCTTTCACCCCCTAGCACCGCCGTCGCTAAGCGATCATTTTTCTGATCGCTGTCTTAGCGTCGGTGATGCAGATCGGTAGCCAGTAATTTTTTTTAGGTTCGCCGCAGGTTTTTATAGCGTCAGGTACCCCCATAAATTATCTAATAAAGGTTTAACCCCCTTGATCGCCCCCCAGGTAACCCTTTCACCCCCTATCACCACTGTCGCTAAGCGATCATTTTTCTGATCGATGTCTTAGCGTCGGTGATGCAGATCGGTAGCCAGTATTTTTTTTTTAGGTTCGCCGCAGGTTTTTATAGCGTCAGGTACCCCCATAAATTATCTAATAAAGGTTTAACCCCT
Source organism: Rana muscosa (assembly GCA_029206835.1). Classification (NCBI taxonomy): domain Eukaryota; kingdom Metazoa; phylum Chordata; class Amphibia; order Anura; family Ranidae; genus Rana; species Rana muscosa. Next base: position 357,247,466 of record CM055118.1, on the reverse strand, counting down.
TGATCGCCCCCCAGGTAACCCTTTCACCCCCTATCACCACTGTTGCTAAGCGATCATTTTTCTGATCGCTGTCTTAGCGTCGGTGATGCAGATCGGTAGCCAGTAATTTTTTTTAGGTTTGCCGCAGGTTTTTATAGCGTCAGGTACCCCCATATATTATCTAATAAAGGTTTTAACCCCCTAATTGCCCCTAGTTAACCCTTTCACTAGTGATCATCATATAAGTGTTACGGGTGACGCTGGTTAGTTAGTTTGCTTTTTATAGTGTCAGGGCACCCGCCGTATATAACCCAATAAAGGTTTAACCCCCTGATCGCCCGGCGGGTGATATCAATTAGGTTTTAGCATCAGAGAGGGTCTGCGTCACACCCCAGGCAGCGTCAGGTTAGTGCCAGTAACGCTAACACCCACGCGTGAAGCATACACCTCCCTTAGTGGTATAGTATCTGAACAGATCAATATCTGATCTGATCAGATCTATACTAGCGTCCCCAGCAGTTTAGGGTTCCCAAAAACGCAGTGTTAGCGGGATCAGCCCAGATACCTGCTAGCACCTGCGTTTTGCCCCTCCGTCCAGCCCAGGCCACCCAAGTGCAGTATCGATCGATCACTGTCACTTACAAAACACAACACACATAACTGCAGCGTTTGCAGAGACAGGCCTGATCCCTGCGACTCCAGTGCTGTAGGAGGTGATTTCACCACCACAGTTAAAAAAAAAAGCATATATGCCGAAGCATTGGGGCAGCAGGGGCGGAGGAGTGATTTTGCTCCTAATGCCACGTACATACGGTCGAAATTCCGACGGAGGCTTGCCCGTGGAAAAGTCCGACCATGTGTGTGCGGCATAACTTTTTTGCGGGAGGATGCCCTCATGCTTCGGCATATATAAATGGTGCATGTATGCCCATCATTAGAAGTGGGTGGATGAAGGGCGGTATTCTAATGGTGGGCATACCCACCGATCAATCTCTTTTTTCGTTCAGCCACCTGGCTGCATGAAAAAAAAAGATTACAATACATGTCCAACAAGGACCAGCAACGTACTGGTATGTTGCTGGACTTTGAATGGTTATACCAGATTGATGCCTGCGGGTTTAGGTATCATCTTGGTATCATTCTTTTCAGCCAGCGGCCGGCTTTCATGTAAAAGCAATCCTAGTGGCTAATTAGCCTCTGGACTGCTTTTACAAGCAGTGGGAGGGAATGTCCCCCCGGATATAAAAAGCGCCATTGGGAAATTGGGAAAGCATTTTATCACACCGATCTTGGTGTGGTCAGATGCTTTGAGGGCAGAGGAAAGATCTAGGGTCTAGACCCCAGTTTTTTTTTAAAAAAAGGGAAATTTGCCTGCTAGAATTGGACGTCGGTGTACTGCTAGCAAAGTGCCCGCAAGTACTTGGCTGTGACACACCTAATTCTACACCTTCATTCCTCTCAGTGCAGGTTTCAGAGAGGACTGAAGGTATAGTGGGGTTGGAGATCCCAGCTGATGCGGTGCAAGGAGAGGTCCGCTTTGTTCTTTGGTGTGGGTCTTTAAGGTAGGTTTGCCAACGAGCTGCATGGCAGGTCAACATATGTCTGGTCAAGCATGTGGTGCCCAAGCGGGTGATGTTTTGGCCACACGATATACGCTTGAGACATATGTTGCAAACAGCAGCTGTGCGATCTGATGCACTCGACTCAAAAAAGGCCCACACCAAAGAACTTTTTGAATAACGGGCAGAGGCAGCGCCCTGCACAGGCGGAGCTCTGCGGTGTGATTCCGTCGGTGTGCTGCCCTTACGCTGGCCCCCTGAGGGCATCCTGCCTCATTGGAGATGTGCCTCCTCCTCATCCTCCTCCTCCTCTCTCCTATTAGGCACCCACGTGGAGTCAGTGACCTCATCATCCCCTCCCTCCTCATCACTGGAGCCAATCTGGCAGTATGCTGCAGCTGCTGGAACATGACTGCCAGATTGGTGTCCTTCTTGAGCATCCCCTCTCTCTGCTCTCACGCTACTGCCTTCCTCTAGCTGGGTATCATCATCAGACCCTTCGAAACGCTGGGCATCCTCCTGGAGCATGTACCCAACACTGTGCTCAAACAGTTTGGGGAACTCCTCAGGAGGACATGGTTGGTCTAGGGAAGGAGTGACTGATGATGACATTGATACCAGGGAAGAGGATGCTTTGGCAGCTGCTTTGCCAGTACCCTGAGCCTGGGTGAGAGAGGATGAGGAGGATGAGGAGGGCTTGGTCATCCACTCTACCAAGTCTTCGGCATGATGCGGCTCAACACGTCCAGCTGCCGAAAAGAAGGACAAGCGTGTACCATGGCCACGTGCTGATGGCGATGCACCGCGTCCACAACCAGCACTGTTGTCTCTAGACACAGAGCCTGCTTGCCCTCTTTTACTGACTGTCTGCCTCTCCTTGTTTGCCTTCCAGACATTCTAATGGCCTGCAGGGAAATGGGAAAACCAGCAATAAGGCCTAGCTTCAGGAGTATATTTTGCAGGAATCACACTACGCCTGCTGTAGGTGCTGCAAATGCCTGTTGGTGTAACACACCAGGAAAACGCAGCAATACAGGCTAACTTCAGGTGTAATATGATCAGGAGGCACACTCCGCCCGCTGTAAGTGCTGCAAATGCCTGTTGGTGTAATACACCAGGAAAAAGCAGCAATACAGGCTAACTTCATGTGTAATATGATCAGGAGGCACACTCCGCCCGCTGTAAGTGCTGCAAATGCCTGTTGGTGTAACACACCAGGAAAAAGCAGCAATACAGGCTAACTTCAGGTGTAATATGATCAGGAGGCACACTCCGCCCGCTGTAAGTGCTGCAAATGCCTGTTGGTGTAACACACCAGGAAAAAGCAGCAATACGGGCTAACTTCAGGTGTATAATGTGCAGGAGGCTTAGCAACAATGACACTGACACTGTCCCCTGCCTATCCTTCTCTCTCCCTGCACACAAGGTTTATCAAAGTATATGACACTGACACTCTCCCTGTCTATCCTTCTCTCTCCCTGCACACAAGGTTTAGCAAAGAATATGACACTGACACTGTCCCCTGCCTATCCTTCTCTCTCCCTGCACACAAGGTTTATCAAAGTATATGACACTGACACTCTCCCTGCCTATCCTTCTCTCTCCCTGCACACAAGGTTTAGCAAAGAATATGACACTGACACTGTTCCCTGCCTATCCTTCTCTCTCCCTGCACACAAGGTTTATCAAAGAATATGACACTGACACTCTCCCTGCCTATCCTTCTCTCTCCCTGCACACAAGGTTTAGCAAAGAATGTGACACTGACACTGTCCCCTGCCTATCCTTCTCTCTCCCTGCACACAAGGTTTAGCAAAGAATATGACACTGACACTCTCCCTGCCTATCCTTCTCTCTCCCTACACATAAGTTTGAGGAACAAATAGCACTGACACTGTCCCTGCCTATGTAACTCTTTCCCTGTGCCAGAACACACTACACAAGGCTGCCGCGCTGGCGGCCTTTTATAGTGTGGGGCGTGTGCTAAACGCCCTGAGCTATAATTGGCCACAGGCAACCTGCCTGTGGCCAATTATGGCTCTCTTAGCTGCCGGCGCTGTGATTGGCCAAGCATGCGGGGTCACAGTGCATGCTTGGCCAATCATAGCGCCGGGATTGCACTGCGATGGCGCAGTGTATTGTGGGCCGTTCGCATCACTCGAAATTGGCGCGAACGGCCCAAATCGTTCGATGTTCGCCGAACGGTCGAACAGCCGATGTTCGAGTCGAACTTATGTTCGACTCGAACACCGAGCTCATCCCTAGGTGTGCGGATCATCTGCAAGGTTATATAGAGAGCCATAATAGTGACTAAATGTGTCAGCAAGGTCTTGTGGATGGTAGTGTTTTGTTTTGGTAAGTGGGTGTGAGATGTACGGTATTTTGGACTTGTACCTGCATCCTTTGAGGGGTTGAGCTAGGAGTTTCCCCACCCTGTGACCATTTACATAATAATTCATATTTAATCGTCTAGCTTACTTTTCAAAATTCCCCAATAGAAGTAGATGAAGGTCATAGCGAAGCTGGGATAATTGTTTAGAAATGGAGGGTGTGGGGGTTTGTTTATTTGAGTTTTCTAGGTCGTGAATTTTAGTTGTGAGATCCTGCAATTGCTATTGGTGCTGCCTCCTCCTCCTTGCCCCCAATTTAATAAAGATACCCCTCATGAACGCCTTATGGGCATTCCAAAGCGTACATTTATCTTCTACCGAGTTTTAATTTTCATTAAAATATTGCACCAAGTGTTGTTCCAATATACTTTTGGTGGTTGTTTCCTGTAAAAGAAGTGGGTTAGCTCTCCAAATTGGGACAGGGTTCGAAAAAAGGAATCAATAATTGTCAATGTTACTGATGCGTGGTCTGACCACGTAATATCATTAATGGATACCGATTCTGTCCTGGATAGAGTCCATTGGTCTACCAGGAAGAGGTCTATCCTTGTATAAGTTCTATGTGGTGAAGAAAAAATGGTGAAGTCTTTCTCCCCTGCGTGGAGGCCTCTCAATGTATCAAATAGTTTTTGTTGGTGTATAGTGCTTTGGAGCGTTCGGCTTGTTATGATGGTAGCAGAAGTAGAGTCAAGGTGTGAGTCCTGTATTATGTTAAAATCCCCACACACCACCAGAGCTCCTTTTTGATGTGCCCGGATTTTCCGAAAAAGTTTGTTGAGAAAATTGATTTGGTTGGAATTTGGGGCATATAGGTTTACAATAGTATACTACAAGGAATTGATGTCGCAGACTAGTATTAAATACTGACCTTGGGGGTCTGCATGTACTTCATGAAGTTAGAACGACACAGTGTCCCGTATTGCAATAAGAACCCCTCTTTTTTTTTGAGTCTGTGTTTGCAGTGAAAATATGGGGAAACTGCTTATTTGTGCATTTTGGTGGGGATAAGCTGCTGAAGTGTGTTTTTTGAGCGCAAAGGACATCACGTTTAAATTGTTGAGCTTATTTCCATAATGATTTGGGCTTGACAGGATGGTTAAGTCCTTTAGTGTTTATGGAAAAGAATGTCAACCCCAAGTGGACACTAAAAATTCAACATTTTGTGTACATATGTTTTTTTGCTGGTAGAGAGCTCCCTCATGTGGCCAAGATTTGTATATAATGTGTGTTTAAGTGCCATTGCAGAACCAAAGTGGAATTTACTCACTGTAAGAAGTGCAGTTATTGCTCCATTGCTGTAGAAATGCTTGTCATGCTGGTGGAGTCTCTTTGCACATGCTATCCTGCAGGAAACAGTAGTGGATTCATCCAAAAGCTGAAAAGGAATCTGTAAGGTCTGACTGTGATGAAAAAATATGGTAAAAGAAAAAAACAAACCTTAGTACAAACAAAAAAACATGAAAAGTGAACCAACTCTGTAAATGTTTTAACTGAACATTTTGAACCAAGCGTGGGTATTTTGTACCCGAATGCAGCATTTTGCTGCTCAGGTGTAATCAGAGGGTGAGTTTGTGAGCTGAGAGAGGCTCCCCCCCCCCACAGAATAGAAGATGACATTTATCTACCTTCTAGATGTCACTGTCTTTTAGCATTCTTTGCTGTAAATGTTTGCCATTCAGGGTCTGCATAAGATACATTCCTAGGAGAGAGGGGTCTGCTGTCAGGCTCTGGAAGAATCTGCCATTTTTTTAGCAGGGATAGACCTTTATCCAAAGAGTCTATAGTGAAGGTATGTCCCTCCTTGGTGATTGTGATTTTCGTGGGGAAGCCCCATCTATAGTTGATTGTGTGGTTCCTGAGGGCTTTTGTAATTGTAGTGAGGCTCCTCCTTTTCTGGAGGGTATACTGCGATAAAACTGCCAAAAATTGCAGATTTTGGTGTTGTAAGGGGATATACTCCTTGGAGCGCAGGTCATTTTGCTGAACAGATTCTTTGATTCCTCTAATTTTTAGATTGTTCCTCCTGCTTCTGTCCTCTATGTCGGCCATTTTGGAGCTGAGCTCCTCAATTACCTCCTCTCATCATGGACATCTACCAGATCATTTATTGTAGTTGCAAATTCCCCCATCTTGCTTTCAATGTGCCCCACTCTTGATTCTACCGCCTGTATCTCCTTATTACATTTTTGCATGCAGCACACCATATCAGTTTTGATTGAGCTCCTTAGTGAAAGTAACATGTCCTTCAAGACAGTGTCCATAACAGGCTTATTGTTAGTGGGAAATACCTCAATGCTGTCTGGTAGCTCCCTGGTGTCCTTCCCTGACTCATTGCTGGGGCTAGCTGTGGGGCTGCATCCAGAGCCATCCATCCGGAATTTGGCCTTAGCTGGGCTTGCAGATTGTGGAGTATTGGTGTGGGACTGCTGGCTGCTGGGAGACCTACTATGTGTGCTGACAGATGCAGAGTTAGCTGGGATGGAGTGATTGTTATGGGATGGGATGGATGTGCGGCTGGCGCCATCTTGCCTACCTCCATGTGTCTGCCAGGATACAAAGTCCGTCAGTTTCTGGGGTCTCCTCAGCTCCTTTCTTTTTCTGGTCATGATTAGGGATGAGCTCACATATGTTCGACTCGAACATCGGCTGTTCGATCGTTTGACGAAGATCGAATGATTTGGGCCGTTTGCGCCAAATTCGAGTGACTCGAACGGCCCACAATTCACTGCGCCATCGCAGTGCAATCCCGGCGCTGTGATTGGCCAAGCATGCACTGTGACCCCGCATGCTTGGCCAATCACAGCGCCGGCAGCTAGGAGAGCAATAATTGGCCACAGGCAGGTTTCCTGTGGCCAATTATAGCTCAGGGGGTTTAGAACACGCCCCACACTATAAAAGGCTGCCAGCGCAGCGGCCTTGTGTAGTGTGTTCCGGTGCAGGGAAAGAGAAGGATAGGCAGGGACAGTGTCATTGTGCTTTTCTTTGCTAAACCTTGTAGGGAGAGAGAAGGATAGGCAGGGAGAGTGTCAGCGATATTCTTTGCTAAACCTTGTGTGCGGGGAGAGAGAAGGATAGGCAGGGAGAGTGTCAGTGTCATATTCTTTGCTAAACCTTGTGTGCAGGGAGAGAGAAGGATAGGCAGGGAGAGTGTCAGTGTCATATTCTTTGCTAAACCTTGTGTGCAGGGAGAGAGAAGGATAGGCAGGGAGAGTGTCAGTGTCATATTCTTTGCTAAACCTTGTGTGCAGGGAGAGAGAAGGATAGGCAGGGGACAGTGTCAGTGTCATTGTTGCTAAGTCTCCTGCACAGTATACACCTGAAGCTAGCCCTTATTGCTGTGTTTTCCTGGTGTGTTACACTAACAGGCATTTGCAGCACTTACAGCGGGCGGAGTGTGCCTCCTGCACATTATACACCTGAAGCTAGCCCGTATTGCTGTGTTTTCCTGGTGTGTTACACTAACAGGCATTTGCAGCACTTACAGCGGGCGTAGTGTGCTTTCTGCTAAATATACACCTGAAGCTAGCCCTTATTGCTGTGTTTTCCTGGTGTGTTACACTAACAGGCATTTGCAGCACTTACAACGGGCAGAGTGTGCCTCCTGCACATTATAAACCTGAAGCTAGCCCGTATTGCTGTGTTTTCCTGGTGTGTTACACTAACAGGCAATTGCAGCACTTACAGCGGGCGTAGTGTGCTTTCTGCTAAATATACACCTGAAGCTAGCCCTTATTGCTGTGTTTTCCTGGTGTATTACACTAACAGGCATTTGCAGCACTTACAGCGGGCGGAGTGTGCCTCCTGCACATTATACACCTGAAGCTAGCCCGTATTGCTGTGTTTTCCTGGTGTGTTACACTAACAGGCATTTGCAGCACTTACAGCGGGCGTAGTGTGCTTTCTGCTAAATATACACCTGAAGCTAGCCCGTATTGCTGTGTTTTCCTGGTGTGTTACACTAAAAGGCATTTGCAGCACTTACAGCGGGCGTAGTGTGCTTTCTGCTAAATATACACCTGAAGCTAGCCCTTATTGCTGTGTTTTCCTGGTGTGTTACACTAACAGGCATTTGCAGCACTTACAGCGGGCGGAGTGTGCCTCCTGCACATTATACACCTAAAGCTAGCCCGTATTGCTGTGTTTTCCTGGTGTGTTACACTAACAGGCATTTGCAGCACTTACAGCGGGCGGAGTGTGCCTCCTGCACATTATACACCTGAAGCTAGCCCGTATTGCTGTGTTTTCCTGGTGTGTTACACTAACAGGCATTTGCAGCACTTACAGCGGGCGTAGTGTGCTTTCTGCTAAATATACACCTGAAGCTAGCCCTTATTGCTGTGTTTTCCTGGTGTGTTACACTAACAAGCATTTGCAGCACTAACAGTGGGCGGAGTGTGCCTCCTGCACATTATACACCTGAAGCTAGCCCGTATTGCTGTGTTTTCCTGGTGTGTTACACTAACAGGCATTTGCAGCACTTACAGCGGGCGTAGTGTGCTTTCTGCTAAATATACACCTGAAGCTAGCCCTTATTGCTGTGTTTTCCTGGTGTGTTACACTAACAGGCATTTGCAGCACTTAAAGCGGACGGAGTGTGCCTCCTGCACATTATACACCTGAAGCTAGCCGTATTGCTGTGTTTTCCTGGTGTGTTACACTAACAGGCATTTGCAGCACTTACAGTGGGCGGAGTGTGCCTCCTGCACATTATACACCTAAAGCTAGCCCGTATTGCTGTGTTTTCCTGGTGTGTTACACTAACAGGCATTTGCAGCACTTACAGTGGGCGGAGTGTGCCTCCTGCACATTATACACCTGAAGCTAGCCCGTATTGCTGTGTTTTCCTGTTGTGTTACACTAACAGGCATTTGCAGCACTTACAGTGGGCGTAGTGTGCTTTCTGCTAAATATACACCTAAAGCTAGCCCTTATTGCTGTGTTTTCCTGGTGTGTTACACTAACAAGCATTCGCAGCACTTACAGCGGGCGGAGTGTGCCTCCTGCACATTATACACCTGAAGCTAGCCCGTATTGCTGTGTTTTCCTGGTGTGTTACACTAACAGGCATTTGCAGCACTTACAGCGGGTGGAGTGTGCCTCCTGCACATTATACACCTGAAGCTAGCCCGTATTGCTGTGTTTTCCTGGTGTGTTACACTAACAGGCATTTGCAGCACTTACAGCGGGCGGAGTGTGCCTCCTGTACATTATACACCTAAAGCTAGCCCGTATTGCTGTGTTTTCCTGGTGTGTTACACTAACAGGCATTTGCAGCACTTACAGCGGGCGGAGTGTGCATCCTGCTCATTATACACCTGAAGCTAGCCCGAATTGCTGTGTTTTCCTGGTGTGTTACACTAACAGGCATTTGCAGCACTTACAGCGGGCGTAGTGTGCTTTCTGCTAAATATACACCTGAAGCTAGTCCTTATTGCTGTGTTTTCCTGTTGTGTAACACAGCCAGTCATCTGCAGCACTTACAGTGGGTGTTGTGTGCTTCCTGCAAAATATACACCTGAAGCTACCCCTTATTGCTGGTTTTCCCATCTCCCTGCAGGCCATTAGAATGTCTGGAAGGCAAACAAGGAGAGGCAGACAGTCAGGAGCCAATAAAAGAGGGCAAGCAGGCTCTGTGTCTAGAGACAACAGTGCTGGTCGTGGACGCGGTGCATCGTCATCAGCACGTGGCCATGGGACACGTGTTGAGCCGCATCATGCCAAAGACTTGGTAGAGTGGATGACCAAGCCCTCCTCATCCTCCTCATCCTCTCTCACCCAGGCTCAGGGTACTGGCAAAGCAGCTGCCAAAGCGTCCTTTTTCCTGGTATCAATGTCATCATCAGTCACTCCTTCCCTAGACCCACCATGTCCTCCTGAGGAGTCCCCCGAACTGTTTGAGCACAGTGTTGGGTACATGCTCCAGGAGGATGCCCAGCGTTTCGAAGGGTCTGATGATGATACCCAGCTAGAGGAAGCCAGTAGCGTGAGAGCAGAGAGAGGGGATGCTCAAGAAGGACACCAATCTGGCAGTCATGTTCCAGCAGCTGCAGCATACTGCCAGATTGGCTCCAGTGATGAGGAGGGAGGGGATGATGAGGTCACTGACTCCACGTGGGTGCCTAATAGGAGAGAGGAGGAGGAGGAGGATGAGGAGGAGGCATATCTCCAACGAGGCAGGATGCCCTCGGGGGGCCAGCGTAAGGGCAGCACACTGACTGAATCACACCGCAAAGCTCCGCCTGTGCAGGGCGCTGCCTCTGCCCATTATTCAAAAAGTTCTTTGGTGTGGGCCTTTTTTGAGTCGAGTGCATCAGATCGCACAGCTGCTGTTTGCAACATATGTCTCAAGCGTATATCGCGTGGCCAAAACATCACCCGCTTGGGCACCACATGCTTGACCAGACATATGTTGACCTGCCATGCAGCTCCTTGGCAAGCCTACCTTAAAGACCCACACCAAAGAACAAAGCGGATCTCTCCTTGCACCGCATCAGCTGGGATCTCCAACCCCACTATACCTTCAGTCCTCTCTGAAACCTGCACTGAGAGGAATGAAGGTGTAGAATTAGGTGTGTCACAGCCAAGTACTTGCGGGCACTCTGCTAGCAGTACACCGACGTCTGATTCTTGCAGGCAAATTTCCCTGCCCCAGCTGCTGGACCGTCGAAAGAAGTTCACTCCCAGCCATCCACATGCCCAGCGGTTGAATGCTAGCTTGGCTAAATTGCTAGCGCTTCAACTGCTGCCTTTTCAGTTGGTAGACTCGGCCCCCTTCCGTGAGTTTGTGCAATGTGCGGTTCCTCAGTGGCAGGTTCCCAAACGCCACTTTTTCTCATGGAAGGCGATTCCGGCTCTCTACCAGCATGTGGAAGGCAATGTCCATGCCTCGCTGGACAGGGCGGTCAGCGGTAAGGTGCATATTACCGCTGACTCATGGTCCAGCAGGCATGGACAGGGACGTTACCTTTCTTTCACTGCACATTGGGTCACTCTTTTGGCAGCTGGGAAGGATGCAGGACAAGGTGCAGTAGTGTTGGAGGTTGTTCCGCCGCCACGCCTCCAAAATGCTACTACTGGTTGTGACACACCTCTCTCCTCCACCCCCTCCTCTTCTTCTTCCTCCATGGCCTCTTCCTGTGCTTTGTCCTCGGAACCAGCGGTGCTCCGTAGACATTCAAGGGGCTACGCAAGTACGCAGGCAAAAAGATGCCATGCCGTGCTTGCGCTGGTGTGTTTGGGGGACAGGAGCCACACTGGGGCAGAGGTTCTGTCTGCTCTGCAGGGGCAGGCCGAGAGGTGGTTGATGCCACGCCAGCTTAAGGCAGGAATGGTGGTTTGCGACAATGGCACCAACCTCCTCTCCGCCCTCCGACAGGGACAACTGACCCATGTGCCCTGTGTGGCTCACATCCTTAACCTGGTGGTGCAGCGGTTCTTGGGCAGGTACCCGGGCTTACAGGATGTCCTGAGGCAGGCCAGGAAAGTCTGTGTGCATTTCCGCAGATCTTATAATGCCAGTGCTCGCCTGGCTGAGCTGCAAAAGGAGTTGAACCTGCCCAAGAACCGCCTTATATGTGACATGCCCACCAGGTGGAATTCAACGTTGGCCATGCTGCAGCGGCTGCACACGCAGCAGAGGGCCATCAATGAGTACCTGTGCGACTACGGCACCAGGACAGGGTCAGGGGAGCTCTTTTTTTTTTTCACCACGCCAGTGGGGCATGATCAGGGATGCATGCACTGTCCTGGCACCATTTGGGGAGGCCACGAGGATGGTGAGCAGTGACAGTGCATGCATCAGTGACACTGTACCTCTTGTCCACCTGTTGGAGCACACGCTGCGTGGAATAATGGACAGGGCACTTGAGGCAGAACAGAGGCAGGAAGAGGAGGACTTCCTTGCCTCTCAAGGCCCCCTTTACCCAGACAGTGTTCCTTCTGTCCCACCCATCGCGCAGGAAGAGGACAAGGAGGAGGAGGATTGTGTCAGCATGGAGGTGGAGCCTGGCACTCAGCAGCATCAACAGCAGCAGTCTTTTAGGGATGATTTACAGTCCCAAGAAACCCGTGGACTTGTACGTGGCTGGGAGGAGGTGCCTGCGGATCATTTTGTCCTTAGTGACCCAGAGGACTCCGGACCTAATGCCTCAGCTAACCTACGCTGCATGGCCTCCCTGATCCTGCAAAGTCTGCGGAAGGATCCTCGTATTCTTCGGATCAAGGAGAGGGACCAATCCTGGCTGGCCACTCTCCTTGATCCACGGTACAAGGCTAAGGTTGCGGACCTTATCTTACCGTCGGAGAGGGAGCAGAGGATGAGACAACTCCGGGAGGCCTTGCAGAAAGGTCTGTGCAACGCGTTCCCAGAGACTGGGAGGTTACAAACTCCTGGTCTGGGACAACGAGTTGCTGAGGCTTCGGTCAGTCAAAGAAGGAGCGGTGGGGAAGGTGGCCGTCTGACCGATGCGTTCAGACAATTCTTTAGTCCGCAGCCCCAAGGTATGATCGGTTCCAGCAACCATCACCAGCGTCTGATATACATGGTGCAGGAATACCTAGGGGCAAGGTCAGATTTGGACAACTTTCCAACCAAAAATCCTCTGGCTTACTGGGTCTTCAGGATGGATCACTGGCCAGAGCTTGCACGGTATGCAATTGAGCTACTGGCCTGTCCTGCATCCAGCGTTCTTTCGGAAAGCACATTCAGTGCTGCTGGAGGATTTGTCACGGATCACAGGGTACGTCTGTCCACCGATTCGGTTGATCGACTGACCTTCATAAAGATGAACCAGTCTTGGATCACCACCAGCTACCAAGCACCTGAAGCTGATATAACAGAATAATTTATTTTCAAATGTCACATCCCTTCAAGACTGATGCTGATGCTGACTGAGTGACTGTCCTGTAATGTTGACTGACTATCCTCCTCCTCCTCCTTAATGATCCGATTCATGATGATATCTTGGAAAAACATTTTTATTTCTGGGTGCCGCCACCAGTGGCTAAGGCCCAATTTTTCAGCCCCTGTTTAACAGGGGCATGTAATTACAATTTTTGATGCAATGCTTTGCAGCAGGGCTCATTCCTGCACTCCAACTAGAGTATCTGGGAGAGGTTGCAGTGTCGTGGCACCAGCACCAGTGCCTAAGGCCCAATTTTTCTGCCCCTGTTTAACAGGGGCATGTAATTACAATTTTTGATGCAATACTTTGCAACAGGGCTCATTACTGTGCTCCAAGTACAGTATCTGTGAGCGGTTGCAGTATTGTGGCACCAGTGCCTAAGGCCCAATTTTTCTGCCCCTGTTTAACAGGGGCGTGTAATTACAATTTTGATGCAATACTTTGCAACAGGGCTCATTACTGTGCTCCAAGTACAGTATTTGTGAGGGGTTGCAGTGTTGTGGCACCAGTGGCTAAGGCCCAATTTTTCAGCCCCTGTTCTACAGGGGCATGTAATTAAAATTATTGATCTAATAATTTGCAGCAGGGCCCATTCCTGCGCCCACTAAGAGTAACTGTGAGGGCTTACAGTGTTGTGACACCACCACCACCAAAGGCCCAATTTTTCAGCCCCTGTTCAACAGGGGCATGCAATTACAATTATTGATCTAATAATTCACAGCAGGGCCCATTCATGCACCCACCCTGTGAGGGCTTACAGTGTTGTGGCACCAGCACCACCATCAAAGACCCAATTTTTCCTACCACTGTTCAACAATGGCATGTAATTACAATTCCTGATATAATAGTTGACAGCAGGGCGTTCCAGCGCCCACAAAGAGTAACTGTGAGTGCTTACAGTGTTGTGGCAACATCAACACCTAAGGGGTCAATTTCTGCAGAGTATATACGGCAGGCCCATACTTTCAAACATCCAACTTACAAACGACTCCTACTTGCAAACGGAAGGAGACAACAGGAAGGGAGAGGAAATCTACCCCTATGAAAGGAAATTCTCTTCTGTAAGAGTTAATATGGGAAAAAGGTGTCTCCTCTCTACTGATGCTTTATCACCAATCCTTGTTTCAATAAAAACCCCAATTTTCAAAAACAGTTGTCATTGGGACGGAAAGTGAGGTGAAATGTTCTGAACAGGGGCACAGGGATGATAACCCTTCCCTATGTTTTCCAAAAAGCTTAAAAATAGATTTTTTGGCTGGAGATACACTTAAACAATGTACGTGTTCAAAATTACAAACAGATTCTACTTATGAACAAACCTACAGTCCCTGTCTTGTTTGCACCGCCTGTATACTGCTGTTCAGAGTATATAGGGCCTTTTTTATTTTGTGTGCGGGGTTCCCCTTATTATCCATACAAGACCCAAAGGGACTGGTAATGGGCTGGGGTAGGGGGGGGGGGGGCTGATGGGGTAGCCATGCCATTTTTTCTCAAAGATTTTCATCCATATTACCGGGACCAGACATGACATTAAAGCCGCAAGCAGTTTTAAATGGCTTTTTTTCCTTTAGAAATGTCATTTTGTGCAGGGACAGTTCTAAACACGGGAAACACATGCCACTTCACAGGCATACTTTAGACACCCCCAGGTACGATATTTAAAGGAATATTTTACATTTTTTTTTTCACTTTATGCATCATTAAAATGACTGCTGCCGAAAAACGGGCGTTTTTAAAACTTTGTTTTGCATTGATTCATGTCCCCTGGGGCAGATCCCGGGTTCCCAAACCCTTTTTAGGACAATAACATGCATATTAGTTGTTATAATTAGCACTTTAGATTTCGAATATTCGCGTCCATTGTATTTAATAGGGTTCTAAAGTTTGCACGAACTTTCGGTCCGTTCGCAGGTTCTGGTGCGAACCGAACCCGGGGGTGTTCGGCTCATCCCTAGTCATGATCCCAGAGGTTGTAGGGTGTAGATTGTTCCATTTTCGGGGTGAAAACTCCCTCTGGAAAGCGGTTATAAGCCGCTGTTAGTCCGTGGGGAAAGGAGCTCAGCTCTCACACATCCATCTCCGTCCGTGGCCGGCCACGCCCCCTGATTCCACTAGATTTTAATAAGGGGTATCAAAGTAAAGGGGGCTAAATACAAATGCACGCCACACTTTTCAGATATTTATTTGTTAAAAAAAATACATTTATGTTTTTGGTTGTAACATGACAAAGTGTGGAAAATTTCAAGGGGTATGAATACTTTTTCAAGGCACTGTAATTTGACAGATTGGGGCAGGGAATTCCATAGAATGGGAGAGGCTGGAGAAAAGTCCTGGAGGCGAGCATGACAGGAGGTGACGATGGAGCTAGAGAGCAGGAGGTCTTGGGAGGAACAAAGACAATGATTAGGTTGGTAATTTGAGACTAGGCTAGTTAGTGATGTACCTGGGGGCTGAGCTGTGGATGGCTTTGTAAGTTCATGTTAGTATTTTTTATTTAATTTGTTGGGTTAGCAGAAGCCAGTGGAGGGATTGACAAAGAGGAGTAGCAGACACTGAGCGGTTAGTAAGGTGGATGAGTCTGGCAGCAGTATTCATGATGTACTGAAGGAGGATGGCCAGTGTAAAGGTAGGCCAGTGAGGAGAGAGTTGCAGTAGTCGAGGCAGGAAAAAACCAAGGAGTGAAGACGTTGTTTTGTAATGTTGTTAGTCAGGAAGGGGCAAAGAATAGAATAGAAAGAATATAACCATCTCCCAAAATCTCC
This sequence comes from Rana muscosa, assembly GCA_029206835.1. Classification (NCBI taxonomy): domain Eukaryota; kingdom Metazoa; phylum Chordata; class Amphibia; order Anura; family Ranidae; genus Rana; species Rana muscosa. The sequence continues at coordinate 357,231,873 of CM055118.1, read as the reverse complement.
CAAAATTTGAAGAGAATGAATTTGAATAGAAAATAATAGATTAGAATAAAATAGAAAATAAAATAATAGAATAGACTACAATAGAAAATAATAGAATAGAATAGAAAAACAAACAATACAATTGAAAGAATATAATCATCTTCTGAAATTCAAATTTTAATTAAAATAAGTATGAATTTGAAAAGAAAAGAATAGTATAGGAGAGAATAGAATAGAAAATAAAATAATAGAATCAAATTATTATTATAAGTTTTCAGAAATTCATATTTCAAATTGATTAAAATCAATATGGAATGGAATCAGGATGGATTTTTATTCAAATTCAATTGCAAAATGAACGGAATTCGAAATTGAATCGATGCAAATTTTCCAAATTCGGTCAAATTGAGTTCAATTCAACCAAATTTGGAAAATTTTAATTAGAATAAACTAAACACATTTTAAAAACAAATTAAACTACTGTATATACTCGAGTATAAGCCAAACCGAAAATAAGCCGAGGCCCTAATTTTACCACAAAAAATGGGAAAACGTATTGACTCAAGTATAAGCCTAGGGTGTCCATGTGCATGCCTCACTATGCCTCACTATGCCCATGCCACACGGTGTCCAAGCCTCACGGTGTCCATGCCTCACTATGCCCATGCCTCACGGTGTCCATGCCTCACTGTGTCCATGCCTCACTGTGTCCATGCCTCACTGTGCCCATGCCTCACTGTGCCCATGCCTCACTGTGCCCATGCCTCACTGTGTCCCATCTCCCTACCTGATCTCCGGCGCTGTATCCATCTGCAGCCTCGGACGAGGCGGAGGCGTGGCTTTGTTACACTGCACGGCCGTTGACTAGACTGATGACACAGAGAGCAGATTCGACACAGAGAGCAGATTCGACAGAGCAGATTTGACACAGAGAGCAGAATCGACACAGAGAGCAGATTCGACACAGACTCGAGTATAAGCTGAGGGGGGCATTTTCAGCACAAAAAAAGTGTGCTGAAAAACTTGGCTTATACTCGAGTATATACGGTAATAAAACAAATTTAACTAAATTAATTTATGTAAATAACAAATCAAAATGAACAAAACAAAACAATTTTTTTTTTGTTCTGCACATGTCTAATTTGTAAAATTTTATAAAAATGTTTTCATCATTTAAAAGCATTCAATATTAAGTTATTTTTTTTTATACTTTATATGTCGAATTAATTTTAAAGTCATTTTTAATTTCTAATGAAATGCACATACAGATGTTTGTTAAAAATTATGTTCAATACTTTTTTCAGGTCTTTATTCCTTAAAGTGTATATAACTGGATTTATCAATGGGGTGACTACAGTATATGATAATGAAAGGAATTTAGTAACGTTGTCTGACTGTCCTTTACTGGGTACCATGTAAGCACAAGCTAGGTTGCCATAATAGATAAAGACAATCGCTAGATGGGAACTACATGTAGAAAAAACCTGCTGCCTTCCTGTAATGGAGGGTATTTTAAGAATGGTGACTATGATAATAATGTAAGATACAATTACAAAGAAAAATGGGATAACATCAAATAAAACACTCAACAATGCTATCTCCATGTGAATAATTGCTGTATCGGAGCAGGAAAGTTTAATAATTGCATCAACTTCACAGTAAAAGTGGTCAATGATGTTGGGACCACAAAATTGCAATTGAGATAAATTTAAAGTATGCAGCAGCACAATTATAAAACTTGAAGTCCAACAGGAAAAAATCAATATAAAGCAATAGCGGGGGTTCATTATCAAACTATAATGTAATGGTTTACAGATGGCCAAATATCTGTCATAAGACATCACAGATAGAAGAAGACACTCCAATAATAATGCAGCACTAAAGAAATAAAACTGGGAGAGGCAGTCAGAAAATGACATTAAGGTATCATTCACCAAAGCTGTTCTGAGTATATTTGGAAGAATGTCAGTTGCCAGTAAGATATCCGACACAGCGAGCTGGGAGAGGAAAAAGTACATGGGAGAATGGAGGGTTTTGCTGTAGGACACCAGTGAGATGATCAGGAGGTTTCCACATATTGTCACACAATAAAGCATAAAGAAAAGAAAAAACACCAACAATTTTACATTTTGTGGGGTCTGAAACCCTAGGAGGTGGATTGTGGAAATTCTGGTCATATTCTTCTTCTTCATGATCTGTAGACAGTATATTAAAATTAACATAACATTTGTGAAGCAGCTTCAGCCAGTTAAAGAAGACTTTGCCTGAAGAGAAAAAAGAAGAGAGAAAAGAGAAAGAAAGTGAGAGAGAAAAAGCAAGGGAAATAGGACAGATAGAGATAGAGAAAGAGAAAGATACAAGTGGAAAGAGAGAGAGAACGAGGATAGAGTGAGACAGAGAGAGAAAGAAAGACATACAAGAGAGAAGGAGAAGAGGAAGAGGGGATTTACCAATCGATTAGACCTTTCTTCTTTTACTTCTATAAAGAAGTACAAATGTGAATTATAAATTGAATATATAGAAAGTGCAGTGCTAACATAACAAAGTGCATCTGACAAAAAACAATCAATAATAAAAAATTAAAAAAATAACACATGCAAAGTGCATATTGACCAAAAAAGTCCATAACAAAACAAAATAAAAACAAGAAATTGTCCCTCAAGTGAAGATTTGATTGATGAACAACTTGATCCTAATTTTGAAAAAAATATATATACTGTATATAGTCCAAGCCACCAGCAGATCACCTCACTTGTGCTCCTCCAGATGGTTGTAAACTCACCTCTAGGAGTGCGACCCCCCAACTAAGCAGGGTCAAACAGTGCCTGTGAGCCACCCCAGGACTCATTGAGATATCCAACACAGCTGGCTCCTCAACTTCTCTGATAGCCTCCTCCCCAGTATAACAGCAACAGCGTATATGCAGAGACAAAAACTCTAATGCCGCGTGCACACGATTGGTTTTTCCAATGAAAAAAGACTAATGGACTTTTTTCATCGGAAAAAACGATCGTGTGTGGGCCCCATCGGTCTTTTTCCCATCGGTGTAAAAAAATAGAACATGTTTTAAATTTTACCAATGGAAAAAAAAACGATAGCATGCTCAGAATCAAGTTGACACATGCTCAGAAGCATTGAACTTAATTTTCTCGGCTTGTCGGAGTGTTTTACGTCATGGCGTTTTGGACGGTCGGAATTTTGTCTGATGGTGTGTAGGCAAGACTGATGAAAGTCAGCTTCATCGGAATTCCGACGGAAAAATCCATCGGATTTTATTCCATCGGAAATCCAATCGTGTGTACAGGGCATAATAGTGCTTGCATTGTTTTAAAAAATGTGTAAATGTACAGGGTACTAACATGGTGCAGGTGATTCCAGAAAGCTTTAGGCATAACTGTGTAACACAGCGCCACACATCCAAATATCTCAATCAGCTCCTAAATCTCTGTAGAGCCTAAGTGCCTTCCCTGTCCGAGCCCCTACCCTACGCGTGTCGACACAGGGTCATGTGTCATGTGTCTTCCTCAGGGAGAATTCTAAGTTACACAATACAAAATCAATGAAAACCAATAGAATTGCATTTCAATGTAGTTTTACCAGTACAAAGTAGACACTTACATCTTGTGGTTGGTATTTTTTCTCATTTAGCTAATATCTAATAGATACCTCCCCTGCTGGCTATAGATTCTTCTCAAAATTCCTGATATCAAATTAAATGCAGTCATGAATTGTATGACAATTTTCCTCCCATCTTCTTTACCAAAAGTTGATTGAAAAATTTTTTTTTTGTTCTTGGTCGTGCCAACAGGACTACCCATAACTAGAATTTTATTTATTTCAACAAACATGCAAAAAAAAATTAAAATCCTTGAGTTCAACTGAAATTCCTGCATTCAAATGAGAAATGCAGTGGGGGCTTTGACCCACTTTATCTTCAACACAGATTTCACAGATTTCAATGAGACCTTCTGCATATACTGAAATACAAATTATAGCAGGCCAAAGGCATCCTCAGATACCGGTAGTCATACACACTCCACAGCTAAAGTAAATGGAAATTTGCTGAATTAGAGGTACTTAATTAAAATGTGAGTCTTAATGGTATTATTTTAACTTAAAAAAATAAAATAAAAATTGTGACAAGTAATTACTGTAAATATTGTTTACAATTGTATACTGTATATATACTGTTTATGTGAGCAAAGTTATTACCACAGCTGTGAATTGTGCTCTTTTAAATGCTCTTTTGATTTTCTGATGCAGCTTTTATAAAGAAACAAAATGAGTTGCATGGCACGTCTGCGTTCAGTGATATTCTCATGGGCTAGCATATTTATGTAGTTAGAAATATGGGATTATCAATCAGAAATTAAGAAAGAATTGTAAAGGGAATATTAAGAATAATAATAAAAACAAAAGGTTATTTCTTCCATTTTATGTGGTATAACATGAATTATAATAGCTATTATTATTAATAATATTTTTATTATTAGTAGTATTAGTAGTAGTATCACAACAAACAATTTTTTATAGCAGTCCATAGTTAAATAAGAGCTACAAGATTGCCAAAATGCCTTCTTGAGAGTTTTTAAGTAGCAGTGAGGTTATCAAGGATAGAGAAGGTTGCGCCTGCCAAAAATGTATCGCTCTTTATCCCTATCCCAGTACAAATTCCTCAAATGGCATAAACAAGACGCAACAAGAACGAACGGTATTATCTGTAACATGAAGCCATGTTAATATTACATAGTTTCATAGTTGAAAAAGGGATAAATGCCCTTCACGTTTTACCCAGCAGGTTTCATCTAGTGTAAGGATAAGCTATGAACAATTTTGGGCAGTAAGATCATTCTGTAGATTACAATGATCATACTATACATAGCACGATCATGATTTGGACACTATCAGTGAAATGGACATTATTGAGTCTCTTTTTTACTTTTACCATCTCCAGTGGCAGCATATTTCAATCTTACCATGAATAACTTCATTTCGGAGTGAAGATAACATCATATGCCCTCATTACATGCATATTTTACTTTCTGCCTGCCATCACACTTGTCCAACTCTGGTGGCAGAACATCACGAGTATATTCCCTCAATTCATGCTCCTGTCACAATCAGAGGGTAAGACCACCTGGGATTTTAACTCAAGATCTAGCGGACCAATGTACAACTAAATCAAAAAGGAGAAACCCCCCCAAATGGGACTTTAAGGGCAACAACTCTGATATATAAAAATAGCAATTTATTAAAAATGTATACAAAATATATATTTATATATATAATTAATATAAAAACATAAATGGTGCAATGGTACGTGAACTCCCAAGAATGTCCAAAAGAGCCCAACGCATTTCGGGACACTGTCCGTATCTTCGTCAGGGGCTAGTATCCGGACAGGGTCACACTATACAATGCAAATGAAATCATTTTAGAAAATTATACATTTAAACATTAATTGTCTATACACAAATGAGCGTCAAGAACACAATCATCACACGGAGCAGAAATCATACCCAATCACATCATTGTAAAGACTCATGGTTGGACAGGCGCACCCCCAGGGAAGGTACCGATGTTCCTCCTGCATTCAAAGGGGGACACAGGTGAGAAGGGTCCCCAAAGCTCCCAACAGTTCCAAAACGTACCACCAAGGCACGGACACAGCAGCCACAGTGCTACGGTCCTAAGGTTCTATAAAAAGAACAATAGTGTATAAATTGCAATCACCTGGGACATACAAACTTCCCAGTATCTATCACTTTCAGACCTTTTAAAACCCCTTAGGAGCATGGGTGAAACGAACAACATGCAACATACGTAATTGCTGGTCCATTCATCTAATCCCTGGAGTTGTACAGACAGTAATTTGGCGAAGACAGATCTCCCAATCCTTCAGATATCGTTATCATCTGTTCTATATGTACAACTAAATAGGTGTACCCCTGGAACGGATCCTCACAGATGTGGGATCAGTGTGACCACACATAAACAGAGGTGTCCCAGAGTCGCAGGGTCTAAGGAGCCACCATATCTTCACAAGAGCCACCGGAGGTGTGGATGTTGCACTGCAAAGGAAAGCCCCCAGGTTGCGGCTCTCTAGCAAACCCGTGCAGGCACAGTGCAAGCAAATATCATGATGGAAGACACAGGGTACACACAAAACACAATACTGAGAGAGGCACATAGGAAATTAAGGGATCCACAGACATAAACCAAAGGGAATATAATTACACAGCTATATAGAAACACTGAGAAAAAAGACAGGATCAATCAATACACAGAATAAGGTAATACTCAGAAACAGCAAACACCAGAGGAACAGAAGGGTCTGGCTTCAGGCTGGAGACATGTTGCTTAAACATTAATGCTAATTAAGGCCCTGGTATGAAGAATACCTGGGAGGAAAAGGGGGTTACTATAAGTGACAAAGAGTCATGATTGGGTGTGTACTACAAAGCTTAAACTTTATTAAATATATAAAAATTCCATGATTTCAATCATATGAATTGCACAAGAAGATCTGACCCTCAGCATTATAGGAATCACTCAAGTCAAACACAGCACATAACACACAAAAGGTGCATAGAAGACAAGCAAACAAAAACATTAAACATAAATTTGCAGATTGTCCGACCACTAAAACTCTGCACTCCTTCTCTACCTGTCTGCTCTATCAGGGGCCCAGAGTCAGAGGTATAAGAGAAGCCTTCCTCACCTTGTCAGGCTCTTCCACCAGGTATGTGACAGCCTAGTTGGATAGGCTCTTCTTAAGAGGAGGGGTGTTAAAAATTTAAAAAGAGTCAGACAGAGGCGCATGAGCGGAGGCTAGCGGGACGGTAATGCCTGACTAGAGCTCCGCTCCGTGAAGGGGAAAAGCCGCAAAACAGATACAGCCAGCCATCCCAAATTTACTGGAAAAGCTGTCTCAAGAACTATAGAGGTGAGGGGGACATTTTGGAAGGATAATGGTTTACGGAGGAGCCAGCGGCAAAACAAAAATGAACCCCAATAGCGGCACACAAGCGCGGAATTCCTCACAGAAAAAAGCGCCAGTCTCCTCTGATATAATCACCTCAGAGAAGAAAAGCAAGCTTAAAAAGCCACAACATATCTCCACAGGAGATTCTGACTCAGAGGCTGAAGTTTATCAGTCACAAATATTACCACAAGAAGCTTCTACCCCCTCAAATATTTTAAAACAATTTGAAAGAATTCTTCACAAAGCACTGAAGCAAACATCAGAACAAATTACCACCAATTTAACAAAATAAATCAGAGAATTGGGACACCGCACAGCAGCACTAGAGATTAAAGTGGAGGACATTGAAAATATAACACTAGACCATCAGTCAGAAATGGAAAATTTGAAGGAAGATAATATTGCTCTTCAAAATACATTGGAGGACTTTGAGAATCGCGCAAGGAGGTCTAACTTGCGCTTTAGAGGCTTACGCGAATCTATAATAGACCTGCAGTCAACAATAACTGCACTATGTCAAGAATTAATGCCAAGCATACCAATAGAAAGAATGAAGATGGACAGAGTGCACAGGGCTCTAATGCCCAAAAAAACTGATGGACCTCCCCGAGATGTTATTGCAAAATTTCACTACTATCGGACAAAAGAACAGTTACTGAATGCAGCTAGAGAAAAAAATTATTTAGTCTTTCAAGGACACAATTATCAGATATTTGCAGATTTATCTCAATTGACAATATCCAAAAGAAGGACAATGAAACCACAAATACTGGAGCTCCAACATCACAATGTGAAATATCAATGGAGCTTCCCTTTTGCCCTACGTTTCACCTACCAAGGAACCAAAATCACATGCAGAACACCAGAAGAACTGCAACAAGCTCTCCAGGACCTTAATCTGACTGAAGGAAACACTTCTTTTATTTTTTTTATTTTTTATTATCTATTATTCATTGTAGGTCTCACTATATATAGAGAGAGCTTAACCTACACTTTATTCCTTAATTTCTGTGAAACAAGTAACAGACCCAAAACCAATCCCTTACATTATTAGTTGAAGTTTGAATTGAATAGAAAAAAAATAGTTTTCTTTAACAGTCTGATTCTCTTCACCTAGTTACGTATTAACACACAGAGACAACTTTTTAGAACTGATATCGTTAAAAATACTAATTTAATTCTCCTAGGCATACTGCCAAAGGTTAAATTTCTTCCCCTCACTACCCAAATGATTATTTACTAATTCTAGGCAACTTTTAGATGCACAGATAGGGCTTACAATTATACATCCCAGTGATGTATTACATTCTCTTTTACTAGGCGGCACCCCATGGCACGGAAACCCCATGAGCCTCACTAAACTTTCCTCGGACTCCCACACTAATATGTGGGGATTCGACTAAAGCCCCTTGTCCCCTGAGGGGGGGCTTTACCCCCTATCACGGGCAAACTATGAATACTTTAACATCTTAATAATCTTTACACACTGTATAGTCTTATCCATTTCTTATTTTTTATTTAAGACTGATCACTCTGGATCCTTTCTTTATTTCCTTTCTTTCTCGTCTGTGTGGATTGGACCGGGAGACCGCTGCATAAAGGCTACAGGTAAGAAAAGCTTTTTGTATCACCTACCATGGCCCCTTTAAACATTGTCTCACTGAAAGTCCAAGGTCTTAATGTGCCACAAAAATGCACAAAAGCCTTCAGGTCATTCCAATCTAAGAAAGCTCATATCGTGTGCTTACAAGAAACACACTTTACACAAACTCACACTCCCAAATTTTTCAATAACGCCTACCCTCAAGTATACACAGCCTCAGCCAAAACAAAACAGAGAGGTACGCTTATAGCATTTCACCGCACCACTCCATTCACGTTGCAATCCGAAATAAAAGACCCAGAAGGCCGTTACCTAATCCTAACGGGACATATCATGGACACAGCAGTAACTATAGTCTCCTATTACGCCCCTAACCTTAAACCCTTACCATTCCTATCTCATCTCTTTCAAGTGATAAACACACACAAGATAGGAACACTTTTTGTGTGTGGGGATTCAAATAATGTCCTCCTTCTATTCCTAGACAGGTCCCCTTATACCCTATCAAAATATCAATCAAAATGGACACTCTCTCAGCTTCTATCAAAACACAATTTGGTCGACACTTGGAGAGAATCCAACCGAACAAAAAAGAACTACACATATTTCTCTAACCCTCATCAAACATTCAGCAGAATAGATCACATATTCACAACAATAGGTATGGTCCCAGAGATAATATCTTCTACCATTATACCCATCCCATGGTCAGATCACGATGCAGTCTATACCACCATCGCCTCTATTCTGCCCAAGTCGCACGATCCATCATGGAACCTCCCAGATGTGCTTCTCAAGCACCCATCTTACCGCACACAGATAGAACGAGAATTAATAGATTATTTGAAATATAACACTAGCCCTGAAATCTCTTCACTCACACTCTGGGAAGCACATAAACCAGTAAAATTTTTCAACAACAATTAGGGATCCTGAAAAGAGAGCGGAAAACACTCTTACAAAACTAGAAAAATAATTTAACAAAGCATTTATGGCCTTTCAGAATAATCCTACTTCCTCTGCAAAAACACATCTTGAGAAAGCTTGTTTAGAGTATGACCTCTTCCTCGCAGACTCAGCAGAAAAAATGTTACGCAAAACCAATCATACATTCTATATGAAATCCAACAAACCTGGTACACTTCTAGCAAAAGCATTAAAATCCATCAACAAATCCTTCAAACCTATCAAGCTCAAATTGACCAATAATATATACACTAGCAATCCACAAAGAATAGTCCAAAAATTCAGCACCTATTTAAAATCCCAATACAAGGAAACAAATACATTTAACACCTCTGAAGCTGATTCATTTTTCTGACGAATCAGTCTCCCTCATATGACGGAAACTCAAAGGACATTGTTAGAAAAACCGGTTACAAATGATGAGGTCATCACAGCCATTAAGGAATTAAAAATAAATAGAAGGCCTGGGCCAGATGGTTACTCATCATTATACTACCGAACATATAAGGACATCCTTTCCCCCATGCTCGTAGAAGCATATAACGATGTATTGAGAAACAAAACATTTAGGCAAGAATCCTTGATGGCAATCATATGTATGATTCCAAAACCACAAACAGATGATACACTTAGCAGCAATTATCGTCCCATTTCCATGTTAAATGTGGATATTAAATTGCTGACAAAAATATTAGCAACACGTTTAAACACAATTATAGGAACACTTGTACATCGCGACCAGGTAGGATTCATGCCCTCATGCCAAGCAGTAGACAACGTTCGTAGAGCAGTCCTCTTAGCACAAATAGCGAAAAAGCATAGAATTCCAGCCTGCTTTCTCTCTCTCGATGTTAGAAGGGCCTTAGACTCAGTATCTTGGACTTACATGACCTATACATTACAAAAATGGGGATTTGGCCCAAACTTTATGACTTGGATCAAAGCACTTTATGATAAGCCGAAAGCGTATGTAAGATATGCAGGATATATGTCTGAACCCTTTGATATTGAGAGGGGTACAAGACAAGGCTGTCCGCTCTCACCATTACTATTCGCTTTACTCATAGAACCACTTGAACAATTAATTAGATTAGAACCCACAATAACAGGAATAGAAGTGGGAGGTTACCAACACAAAATTTGTTTATTTGCAGACGATATCCTCCTATTTCTTTCTTCCCCACAAATATCTGGTCACAATCTTACCCCAATTCTTAATAAATTTGCCACTCTTTCAGGCCTCGCTATCAATCCCAAGAAAAGTTCAGCAATGAACATATCTCTATCAAGCATTGAATTATCGGCCGCCAAAATAGGTCTCCCATACACATGGACAGAGGGTGCACTACCAAATTTAGGCATTAAGCTTACAGAATCCCTCTCAGATTTATTCTCTGATAACTATCCACCGATATTGAAACATCTAACAAACTTAATGAACTCCTGGGCCCACTTCCCGATATCATGGATGGGAAGAATAAATAACGTAAAAATGACGATATTGCCAAAAATACTATACTTGTTCAGAGTCTTAACAATCCCAATACCAGCATGACGCGTGTGTCGCTATGGCGGTAGTTCCGCCACTGTCTGGTAGATGTCCATGATGAAAAAGAGGAGGTAATTGAGGAGCTCAGCTCCAAAATGGCCGACATGGAGGACAGAAGCAGGAGGAACAATCTAAAAATTAGAGGGATCCCAGAATCTGTTCAGCAAAATGACCCGCGTGATCACACCATTACTCTGTTTAAAGAAATCCTCCCTGAGCTTATGGATCTTGATGTGACCATCAATAGGATCCATCGCCTGCCCAAACCTGCATACCTCCCTGACCAAGTCCCAAGGGACGTAATACTACGGTTGCATTTCTACCACATAAAGGAAAAGTCTATGTCTGCAATGCGCTCCAAGGAGTATATCCCCTTACAACACCAAAATCTGCAATTTTTGGCAGTTTTATCGCAGTATACCCTCCAGAAAAGGAGGAGCCTCACTACAATTACAAAAGCCCTCAGGAACCACAAGATCAACTATAGATGGGGCTTCCCCACGAAAATCACAATCACCAAGGATGGACATACCTTCACTATAGACTCTTTGGATAAAGGTCTATTCCTGCTAAAGAAATGGCAGATACTTCCAGAGCCTGACAGCAGACCCCTCTCTCCTAGGAATGTATCTTATGCAGACCGTGAATGGCAAAAAATTTACAGCAAAGAATGCTAAAAGACACTGACATCTAGAAGGTAGATAAATGTCATGGGGCGCAGTGGCTGCATATGATGGGGCGCAGTGGCTGCATATGATGGGGCGCAGTGGCTGCATATGATGGGGCGCAGTGGCTGCATATGATGGGGCGCAGTGGCTGCATATGATGGGGCGCAGTGGCTTCATTTGATGGGGCAGAGTGGCTGCATTTGATGGGGTGCAGTGGCTGCATTTGATGGGGCGTAGTGGCTGCATTTGATGGGGCACAGTGGCTGCATTTGATGGGGCACAGTGGCTGCATTTGATGTTTCTTTTTTTTCAGAATCAGTTTGTTTGCGTCCCCCCAAACAAATTTGATCACCGACCGCCACTGCATTTGAGGGCTGCAGTATGCATTCCTCATCCTCCCCGGTAGTTCCGCCACTGGCTTGCCACTTCCACTGCACAGGGGAGGCTACATTGTGCACGGGTCATGCTGCATTGGGCACAGGTGAGGCTGTATTGGGCACAGGTGAGGCTGCATTGGGCACAGGTGAGGCTGTATTGGGCATGGGCAGGCTACGCTGCATTGGGCACAGGTGAGGCTGCGTTGGGCACAGGCCACACTGCATTGGGCACAGGTGAGGCTGCATTGGGCACTGGACATGCTGCATTGGGCACAGGCCACACTGCATTTGGCACAGGTGAGGCTGCATTGGGCACTGGACACGCTGCATTGGGCACAGGCCACGCTGCATTGGGCACAAGTGGGCACAGGTGAGGCAGTATTGGGCAGACCACGCTGCATTGGGCACAGGTGAGGATTATTGAAGCGCTAACATCAGGTGTTTGGAGTATCTTTATCTGTTGATTAAACTTTCTGGAATACATATATTGCTATTGTGGTGTAGGATCTGGGTTCTTTCTTTATTTCTTATATCTCAGACTCGAACCACACGCCCTTTAAACCACGCCCACTATTTAATTTAAGTCCGCAATTTTTTTTTGGGGGGGGCATACAACATTTTGCTATGGGGCCCTGTGATTTCTAGTTACGCCCCTGCTACCAGATCATTTATTGTAGTTGCAAATTCCCCCATCTTGCTTTCAATGTGCCCCACTCTTGATTCTACCGCCTGTATCTCCTTATTACATTTTTGCATGCAACACACCATATCAGTTTTGATTGAGCTCCTTAGTGACAGTAACATGTCCTTTAAGACAGTGTCCATAACAGGCTTATTGTTAGTGGGAAATACCTCAATGCTGTCTGGTAGCTCCCTGGTGTCCTCGCCTGACTCATTGCTGGGGCTAGCTGTGGGGCTGCATCCAAAGCCATCCATCCAGAATTTGGCCTTAGCTGGGCTTGCAGATTGTGGAGTATTGGGGTATGACTGCTGGCTGCTGGGAGACCTACTATGTGTGCTGACAGATGGAGAGTTAGCTGGGATGTCAGTCCGTCAGTTTCTGGGGTCTCCCCAGCTCCTTTATTTTTCTGGTCATGATCCCAGAGGTTGTAGGGTGTAGATTGCTCCATTTTCGGGGTGAAAACCCCCTCTGGAAAGCCGTTATGAGCCACGGTTAGTCCTTGGGGAAAGGAGCTCAGCTCTCACAAATCCATCTCCGTCCGCGGCCGGCCACACCCCCTGATTCCACTAGATTTTAATAAGGGGTATCAAAGTAAAGGGGGCTAAATACAAATGCACGCCACACTTTTCAGATATTTATTTGTAAAAAAAAATACATTTATGTTTTTGGTTGTAACATGACAAAATGTGGAAAATGTCAAGGGGTATGAATACTTTTTCAAGGCACTGTAATTGGACAGATTGGGGCAGGGAGTTCCATAGTATGGGAGAGGCTCGGGAAAAGTCCTGGAGGCGAGCATGAGAGGAGGTGACGATGGAGCTAGAGAGCAGGAGGTCTTGGGAGGAACAAAGACAATGATTAGGTTGGTATTTTGAGACTAGGCTAGTTAGTGATGTACCTGGGGGCTGAGCTGTGGATGGCTTTGTAAGTTCTTGTTAGTATTTTTTATTTTATTTGTTGGGTTAGCAGAAGCCAGTGGAGAGATTGACAAAGAGGAGTAGCAGACACTGAGCAGTTAGTAAGGTGGATGAGTCTGGCAGCAGTATTCATGATGGACTGAAGGAGAATGGCCAGTGTAAAGGTAGGCCAGTGAGGAGAGAGTTGCAGTAGTCGAGGCAGGAAATAACCAAGGAGTGAAGACGTTGTTTTGTAATGTTGTTAGTCAGGAAGGGGCAAAGAATAGAATAGAAAGAATATAACCATCTTCCAAAATTTGAAGAGAATGAATTTGAATAGAAAATAATAGATTAGAATAAAATAGAAAATAAAATAATAGAATAGACTAGAATAGAAAATAATAGAATAGAATAGAATAGAATAGAAAAACAAACAATACAATTGAAAGAATATAATCATCTTCTGAAATTCAAATTTTAATTAGAATTTTAATTAAAATAAGTATGAATTTGAAAATAAAAGAATAGTATAGGAGAGAATAGAATAGAAAATAAAATAATAGAATCAAATTATTATTATAAGTTTTCAGAAATTCATATTTCAAATTGATTAAAATCAATATGGAATGGAGTCAGGATGGATTTGTATTCAAATTCAATTGCAAAATGAAAGGAATTCGAATTTGAATCGATGCAAATTTTCCAAATTCGGTCAAATTGAGTTCAATTCAACCAAATTTGGAAAATTTTAATTAGAATAAACTAAACACATTTTAAAAACAAATTAAACTACTGTATATACTTGAGTATAAGCCGAACCGAAAATAAGCCGAGGCCCTAATTTTACCACAAAAAAATGGGAAAATGTATTGACTCGAGTATAAGCCTAGGGTGTCCATGTGCATGCCTCACTATGCCTCACTATGCCCATGCCACACAGTGTCCATGCCTCACGGTGTCCATGCCTCACTATGCCCATGCCTCACGGTGTCCATGCCTCACTGTGTCCATGCCTCACTGTGACCATGCCTCACTGTGCCCATGCCTCACTGTGTCCCATCTCCCTACCTGATCTCCGGCGCTGTATCCATCTGCAGCCTCGGACGAGGCGGAGGCGTGGCTTTGTTACACTGCACGGCCGTTGACTAGACTGATGACACAGAGAGCAGATTCGACACAGAGAGCAGATTCGACAGAGCAGATTCGACACAGAGAGCAGATTCGACACAGAGAGCAGGTTCGACACATACTCAAGTATAAGCTATGGGGGGCATTTTCAGCACAAAAAAGTGTGCTGAAAAACTTGGCTTATACTTCAGTATATACGGTAATAAAACAAATTTAACTAAATTAATTTATGTAAATAACAAATCAAAATGAACAAAACAAAACAATTTTTTTTTTGTTCTGCACATGTCTAATTTGTAAAATTTTATAAAAATGTTTTCATCATTTAAAAGCATTCAATATTAAGTTATTTTTTTTTATACTTTATATGTCGAATTCATTTTAAAGTCATTTTTAATTTCAAATGAAATGCACATACAGATGTTTGTTAAAAATTATGTTCAATACTTTTTTCAGGTCTTTATTCCTTAAAGTGTATATAACTGGATTTATCATTGGGGTGACTACAGTATATGATAATGAAAGGAATTTAGTAACGTTGTCTGACTGTCCTTTACTGGGTACCATGTAAGCACAAGCTAGGTTGCCATAATAGATAAAGACAACCGCTAGATGGGAACTACATGTAGAAAAAACCTGCTGCCTTCCTGTAATGGAGGGTATTTTAAGAATGGTGACTATGATAATAATGTAAGATACAATTACAAAGAAAAATGGGATGACATCAAATAAAACACTCAACAATGCTATCTCCATGTGAATAATTGCTGTATCGGAGCAGGAAAGTTTAATAATTGCATCAACTTCACAGTAAAAGTGGTCAATGATGTTGGGACCACAAAATTGCAATTGAGATAAATTTAAAGTATGCAGCAGCACAATTATAAAACTTGAAGTCCAACAGGAAAAAATCAATATAAAGCAATAGCGGGGGTTCATTATCAAACTATAATGTAATGGTTTACAGATGGCCAAATATCTGTCATAAGACATCACAGATAGAAGAAGACACTCCAATAATAATGCAGCACTAAAGAAATAAAACTGGGAGAGGCAGTCAGAAAATGACATTAAGGTATCATTCACCAAAGCTGTTCTGAGTATATTTGGAAGAATGTCAGTTGCCAGTAAGATATCCGACACAGCGAGCTGGGAGAGGAAAAAGTACATGGGAGAATGGAGGGTTTTGCTGTAGGACACCAGTGAGATGATCAGGAGGTTTCCACATATTGTCACACAATAAAGCATAAAGAAAAGAAAAAACACCAACAATTTTACATTTTGTGGGGTCTGAAACCCTAGGAGTTGGATTGTGGAAATTCTGGTCATATTCTTCTTCTTCATGATTTGTAGACAGTATATTAAAATTAACATAACATTTGTGAAGCAGCTTCAGCCAGTTAAAGAAGACTTTGCCTGAAGAGAAAAAAGAAGAGAGAAAAGAGAAAGAAAGTGAGAGAGAAAAAGCGAGGGAAATAGGACAGATAGAGATAGAGAAAGAGAAAGATACAAGGGGAGAGAGAGAGAGAACGAGGATAGAGTGAGACAGAGAGAGAAAGAAAGACATACAAGAGAGAAGGAGAAGAGGAAGAGGGGATTTACCAATCGATTAGACCTTTCTTCTTTTACTTCTATAAAGAAGTACAAATGTGAATTATAAATTGAATATATAGAAAGTGCAGTGCTAACATAACAAAGTGCATCTGACAAAAAACAATCAATAATAAAAAATTAAAAAAATAACACATGCAAAGTGCATATTGACCAAAAAACTCCATAACAAAACAAAATAAAAACAAGAAATTGTCCCTCAAGTGAAGATTTGATTGATGAACAACTTGATCCTAATTTTGAAAAATATATATATACTGTATATAGTCCAAGCCACCAGCAGATCACCTCACTTGTGCTCCCCCCGATGGTTGTAAACTCACCTCTAGGAGTGCGACCCCCCAACTAAGCAGGGTCAAACAGTGCCTGTGAGCCACCCCAGGACTCAATGAGATATCCAACACAGCTGGCTCCTCAACTTCTCTGATAGCCTCCTCCCCAGTATAACAGCAACAGCGTATATGCAGAGAGAAAGACTCTAATGCCGCGTACACACAATCGGCTTTTCCGATGAAAAAAGACTAATGGACTTTTTTCATCGGAAAAAACGATCGTGTGTGGGCCCCATCGGTCTTTTTCCCATCGGTTTAAAAAAATAGAACATGTTTTAAATTTTACCGATGGAAAAAAAAACGATAGCATGCTCAGAATCAAGTTGACACATGCTCAGAAGCATTGAACTTAATTTTTCTCGGCTTGTCGGAGTGTTTTACGTCATGGCGTTTTGGACGGTCGGAATTTTGTCTGATGGTTTGTAGGCAAGACTGATGAAAGTCAGCTTCATCGGAATTCCGACGGAAAAATCCATCGGATTTTATTCCATAGGAAATCCGATCGTGTGTACAGGGCATAATAGTGCTTGCATTGTTTTAAAAAATGTGTAAATGTACAGGGTACTAACATGGTGCAGGTGATTCCAGAAAGCTTTAGGCATAACTGTGTAACACAGCGCCACACATCCAAATATCTCAATCAGCTCCTAAATCTCTGTAGAGCCTAAGTGCCTTCCCCGTCCTAGCCCCTCCCCTATGTGTGTCGACACAGGGTCATGTGTCATGTGTCTTCCTCAGGGAGAATTCTAAGTTACACAATACAAAATCAATGAAAACCAATAGAATTGCATTTCAATGTAGTTTTGCCAGTACAAAGTAGACACTTACATCTTGTGGTTGGTATTTTTTCTCATTTAGCTAATATCTAATAGATACCTCCCCTGCTGGCTATAGATTCTTCTCAAAATTCCTGATATTAAATTGAATGCAGTCATGAATTGCATGACAATTTTCCTCCCATCTTCTTTACCAAAAGCTGATTGAAAAATATTTTTTTTGTTCTTGGTTGTGCCAACAGGACTACCCATAGCTAGAATTTTATTTATTTAAAAAAACATGCAAAAAAAATTTAAATCCTTGAGTTCAACTGAAATTCCTGCATTCAAATGAGAAATGCAGTGGGGGATTTGACCCGCTTTATCTTCAACACAGATTTCACAGATTTCAATGAGACCTTCTGCATATACTGAAATACAAATTATAGCAGGCCAAAGGCATCCTCAGATTACCGGTAGTCATACACACTCCACAGCTAAAGTAAATGGAAATTTGCTGAATTAGAGGTACTTAATTAAAATGTGCTTTAAATGTATGTCCAACACACAAAAATAAGACAAGTCTTAATGGTATTATTTTAACTTAAAAAAATAAAATAAAAATTGTGACAAGTAATTACTGTAAATATTGTTTACAATTGTATACTGTATATATACTGTTTATGTGAGCAAAGTTATTACCACAGCTGTGAATTGTGCTCTTTTAAATGCTCTTCTGATTTTCTGATGCAGCTTTTATAAAGAAACAAAATGAGTTGCATGGCACGTCTGCGTTCAGTGATATTCTCATGGGCTAGCATATTTATGTAGTTAGAAATATGGGATTGTCAATCAGAAATTAAGAAAGAATTGTAAAGGGAATATTAAGTATAATAATAAAAACAAAAGGTTATTTCTTCCATTTTATGTGGCATAACATGAATTATAATAGCTATTATTATTAATAATATTTTTATTATTATTATTAGTAGTAGTAGTATCACAACAAACTATTTTTTATAGCAGTCCATAGTTAAATAAGAGCTACAAGATTGCCAAAATGCCTTCTTGAGAGTTTTTAAGTAGCAGTGAGGTTATCCAGGATAGAGAAGGTTGCACCTGCCAAAAATGTATCGCTCTTTATCCCTATCCCAGTACAAATTCCTCAAATGGCATAAACAAGACGCAACAAGAACGAACGGTATTATCTGTACCATGTTAATATTACATAGTTTCATAGTTGAAAAAGGGATAAATGCCCTTCACGTTTTACCCAGCAGGTTTCATCTAGTGTAATGCCCCATACACACGATCGTTTTTCATGCCGTTAAAAATGCCATTTTTAAAAATGGGCATTAAAACCGATCGTGTGTATGCTCCAGAGCATTTCTAACGACGTGAAAAACGGCCATTAAAAATTTCAAACATGCTCTATTTTTTCACGTCGTTTTTCATGTCGTTTTTTTTAACGACGTGAAAAACGATAGTGTGTATGCTTTAACGACGTGAAAAAAAACGCGCATGCTCAGAATCAAGTATGAGACGGGAGCGCTCGTTCTGGTAAAACTAGCGTTCGTAATGGAGATAGCACATTCATCACACACTAACGGACTGAAAAGCACGAGGCTGAAAAGCGCGAATTGTCGCTCAACAAACTATACTAACATGAAGGGTGGCGCAATTCGAACGGAACTTCCCCTTTATAGTGCCGTCGTACATGCTGTACCCCACTGTGCTTTGCTCAAGCGTTTTTTTTAATGATCGTGTGTACGCAAGACAGGCTTGAGAGGAAACATGAAAAAAAACGACAAGAAAAACGTTGGTTTAAAAAATGGCATGAAAAATGATCGTGTGTATGGGGCATAAGGATAAGCTATGAACAATTTTGGGCAGTAAGATCATTCTGTAGATTACAATGATCATACTATACATAGTGATCATGATTTGGACACTATCATTGAAATGGACATTATTGAGTCTCTTTTTTACTTTTACCATCTCCAGTGGCAGCATATTTCAATCTTACCATGAATAACTTCATTTCAGAGTGAAGATAACATCATATGCCCTCATTACATGCATATTTTACTTTCTGCCTGCCATCACCCTTGTCCAACTCTGGTGGCAGAACATCACTAGTATATTCCCTCAATTCATGCTCCTTTCACAATCAGAGGGTAATACCACCTGGGACTTTAACTCAAGATCTAGCGGACTAATGTACAACTAAATCGAAAAGGAGAAACCCCCCCAAATAGGACTTTAAGGGCAACAACTCTGATATATAAAAATAGTAAGTTATTCAAAATTTATACAAAATATACAAAAAACTTTAAAAACATAAATGGTGCGATGGTACGTGAACTCCCAAGAAGGTCCAAAAGAGCCCAACGCGTTTCGGGACACTGTCTGTCTCTTCGTCAGGGGCTAGTATCCGGACAGGGTCACACTATACAATGCAAATGAAATCATTTTAGAAAATTATACATTTAAACATTAATTGTCTATACACAAATGAGCGTCAAGAACACAATCATCACAGGGTGCAGGAATCATACCCAATCACATCATTGTAAAGACTCATGGTTGGACAGGCGGGCCCCCAGGGAAGGTACCGATGTTCCTCCTGCATTCAAAGGGGGACACAGGTTAGAAGGGTCCCCAAAGCTCCCAACATTTCCAAAACGTACCACCAAGGCATGGACGCAGCAGCCACAGTGCTACGGTCCTTCGGGTTCTATAAAAAGAACAATAGTGTATAAATTGCAATCACCTGGGACATACAAACTTCCCAGTATCTATCCCTTTCAGACCTTTTAAAACCCCTTAGGAGCATGGGCGAAACAAACAACATGCAACATACGTAATTGCTGGTCCATTCATCTAATCCCTGGAGTTGTACAGACAGTAATTTGGTGAAGACAGATCTCCCAATCCTTCAGATATCGTTGTCATCTGTTCTATATGTACAACTAAATAGGTGTACCCCTGAAACGGATCCTCACAGATGTGGGAGCAGTGTGACCACACATAAACAGAGGTGTCCCAGAGTCGCAGGGTCTAAGGAGCCACCATATCTTCACCAGAGCCACCGGAGGTGTGGATGTTGCACTGCAAAGGAAAGCCCCCAGGTTGCGGCTCTCTAGCATACCTGTGCGGGCACAGTGAAAGCAAATATCATGATGGAAGACACGGGGTACACACAAAACACAATACTGAGAGAGGCACATAGGAAATTAAGGGATCCACAGACATAAACCAAAGGGAATATAATTACACAGCTATATAGAAGACTGAGAACAAAGACAGGATCAATCAACACACAGAATAAGGTAATACTCAGAAACAGCAAACACCAGAGGAATAGAAGGGTCTGGCTTCAGGCTGGAGACATGTTGCTTAAACATTAATGCTATTAAGGCCCTGGTAAGAAGAACACCTGGGAGGAAAAGGGGGTTACTATAAGTGACAAGGAGTCATGATTGGGTGTGTACTACAAAGCTTAAACTTTATTAAATATATAAAAATTCCATGATTTCAATCATATGAATTGCACAAGAAGATCTGACCCTCAGCATTATAGGAATCACTCAAGTCAAACACAGCACATAACACACAAAAGGTGCATAGAAGACAAGCAAACAAAAACGTTAAACATAAATTTGCAGATCGTCCGACCACTAAAAGTCCCAGCACTCGTGCAACTCTGCACTCCTTCTCTACCTGTCTGCTCTATCAGGGGCCCAGAGTCAGAGGTATAAGAGAAGCCTTCCTCACCTTGTCAGGCTCTTCCACCAGGTACGTGACAGCCTAGTTGGATAGGCTCTTCTTGAGAGGAGGGGTGTTAAAAAGTTAAAAAGAGTCAGACAGAGGCGCATGCGCGGAGGCTAGCGGGACGGTAATGCCTGACTAGAGCTCCGCTCCGTGAAGGGGAAAAGTTGCAAAACAGATACAGCCCGCCATCCCAAATTTACTGGAAAAGCTATCTCAAGAACTATAGAGGTGAGGGGGACATTTTGGAAGGATAATGGTTTACAGAGGAGCCCGCAGCAAAACAAAAATGAACCCCAATAGCGGCACACAAGCGCGGAATTCCTCACAGAAAAAAGCGCCAGTCTCCTCTGTTATAATCACCTCAGAGAAGAAAAGCAAGCTTAAAAAGCCACAACATATCTCCACAGGAGATTCTGACTCAGAGGCTGAAGTTTATCAGTCACAAATATTACCACAAGAAGCTTCTACCCCCTCAAATATTTTAAAACAATTTGAAAGAATGCTTCACAAAGCACTGAAGCAAACATCAGAACAAATTACCACCAATTTAACAAAATAAATCAGAGAATTGGGACACCGCACAGCAGCACTAGAAATTAAAGTGGAGGACATTGAAAATATAACACTAGACCATCAGTCAGAAATGGAAAATTTGAAGGAAGATAATATTGCACTTCAAAATAAATTGGAGGACTTTGAGAATCGCGCAAGGAGGTCTAACTTGCGCTTTAGAGGCTTACCAGAATCTATATTAGACCTGCAGTCAACAATAACTGCACTATGTCAAGAATTAATGCCAAGCATACCAATAGAAAGAATGGAGATGGACAGAGTGCACAGGGCTCTAATGCCCAAAAAAACTGATGGACCTCCCCGAGATGTTATTGCAAAATTTCACTACAATCGGACAAAAGAACAGTTACTGAATGCAGCTAGAGAAAAAAAAAATAGTCTTTCAAGGACACAATTATCAGATATTTGCATATTTATCTCAATTGACAATATCCAAAAGAAGGGCAATGAAACCACAAATACTGGAGCTCCAACGTCACAATGTGAAATATCAATGGAGCTTCTCTTTTGCCCTACGTTTCACCTACCAAGGAACCAAAATCACATGCAGAACACCAGAAGAACTGCAACAAGCTCTTCAGGACCTTAGTCTGACTGAAGGAAACACAGCATCAACAACTTTGCAAAGAAGATCAGCCTCAGCCTCTTCTAAACATAAAGCATCCCACTCTGAGACCAGAAATGGTAGTACCAAAGCGCACAAAAGAGGACGCTTCACACCTTCATCCCAAGGCCAAGAAGATTCTATGGACTGAAAGACTTATAAACTGTAAATGTGACAAATATACCAAAGAACAACTACAGTAGAAACACCTTGAATACTTAATATCCCTGCTTCAACACAAACAAAACAAACCATAACGCTGAAGAACATTGAAAAAAAACCTCATTGGAAACATTTTATAGAGGCCTTTCTCTGTACCCTATTTAAAAAGTTATTTTTAACTTATTATCATTTTTCCACCTTTTTTTTTCTCTCGCAATGGACAAATTTTTACTTTTTGCCTACAGGTTTCATATAGAAACAAAGAGAAAAGACGGTATTCCTACATTTCCCCCCCCCCTCTTTTTTTTTTCTCGCAATGGACAAATTTTTACTTTTTGCCTATAGGTTTCATATAGAAACAAAGAGAAAAGACGGTATTCCTACGTTTCCCCCACCCTTTCTTTTTTATTTTTTTATTTTTTTTATTATCTATTATTCATTGTAGGTCTCACTATATATAGAGAAAGCTTAACCTACACTTTATTCCTTAATTTCTGTGAAACAAGTAACAAGTAACAAGTAACAGACCCAATACCAATCCCTTACATTATTAGTTAAAGTTTGAATTGAATAGAAATAATATAGTTTTCTTTAACAGTCTGATTCTCTTCACCTAGTTACGTATTTACACACTAAAGCCCCGTGGTTTTCATCAGACCAACCGATCGTGTATGGTACCCATCGGTCTTTTTTCCATCGGTTGGAAAAAATAGAACTTGTTTTAAAACTTTCCGATGGATAAAAAACCGATGTGAATTTCCGATCGTCTATGGGCAAGTCCATCGGTTAAAAAACCCACGCATGCTCAGACTGAATTAGGAGACGGGAGCGCTCGTTCTGGTAAAACTAGCGTTCCTAATGGAGAGAGCACATTCGTCATTCTGCAAGTTATTGCTTCGTTTAATGCAGCGCATGTTTTGTTGCTTTAGAACGGTCTTTAAAATGTCATTTCGGCAGCAGGTCTTTCTCATGAGTTCGGAGAAACGTATGTCTTTCTTCTTTCTTGTGATCTTAGGAATAATTAGTTTAATTCTTCAAGGCCGACCTCACAAATTACACCTTTTTTTTGTTTTTTGTCTTAAAATGTGTGGTGCATTTTTTGGTGTGTCAATTTCTCCGAACAACATATTTTTATTTTTTTTTACTCATGGAGGTTGGTGTCCCTTGTTATTAATTACACATTGTATTTATGAAATCTTATTGCTACTTAAAAAAAAAACACATCAGGCATGTATGTTGGCTGAAATCAAATGTCCCTTTATTTCGAAAAAAAAAAAAAAAAAAAACCGAAGGGCAACTATTCAGAAATTAGCAGAGAATATGAAGTCATTAGATCCCAAATGCAGACCTGACTATGATCAATAATAAAATCAACAACAGCATGAAATCAGGAGCAGCAGCCAAAGACATACATCATCCCAAGCTGTGGTACTCCATCAACCTTCAATTTCTGGATGAGCAGCTCGAGGCCAGGGAATCACCTCCTGCTCTTCCCTGTAGCCTTCCTTCCACGCCTCCCTGCAGCGTTCTCTCCACGGCCCCACCCACGCACCCTTGCAGGCTGGGCCACTGTGGGTGGTGATGTGGCAGGAGGAGGAGGAGAAGGAAGAGAGGGATTGGCCTGCTGCGAGATATGGGTGGCCTCAGTCAGCAGCCCCCTCGCCCCCATGTGTACGGCCATATATATAAGGTGCTCACAAAGGGCCCGTTGTCCCGCCTCCATTCTGAGCAATTTATCCGCAAGATAGGTGCTAAAGCCCTCTGTAGGGTTGAGGGGGGCCCTCATAATGGCAGCAGCCTCCTGAATCATCTTTAGTGACTCCTCCTCCACTTGTGTCATCCGCCGTTGTTTTGGCGGTCTGACGTGGAGGGGAGCCACTTGGGAGACGGTGCTGCCACTAGGCCTGGGCACCTGCTGAGTCCCACTTGGCCCTGCCTCCTCCTGGCTGACACTCACCTCTGCCTCCTCCTGCCTGCCACACTCCTGACCCTCTTCCTCCTGGCTTGCCTCATCCTGTTTTTAAAATAAAATGAAAAATTGGATTATTTGGGGAATCTATCACACACAATTTTGATCTCATTACTGGTTTGTTTTTTTGGGGGTGGGGGGGATGATATCATTTATGGCTAATCCAAACAGTACCACAAAATATTACTTAGTGGACAATAATTATGTTAAAAAATACTATACCTGGCTGAAGATGCGAAGATCTGGCTCTTCTAGCTCGGGAGGCTCCTCCTCCGCCTCTGCAGGGGTGGAGGGACAGGTGGAAGGAACGCTGGAGGGAAGGGTGGAAGTAAGGGTTGAGGGAAGGCTGGAAATAGATTCCCTGGCCTCGATCTGGTCATCCAGAAATTGAAGATGTCTGTAGTACCACAGCTTGGGCTTTACTACATCGTCGGCTGCTGCTCCTGATCTCTTTGACTGGCACACTTCCTTGTATTTTTTTTATACGAATTACGCAGGTTGTTGATTTTATTATTGATCATAGTGTAGTCTGCATCTGGGATCCATGGCTTCATATCCTCTGCTAATTTGGTAATAGTTGCCCGACGTACATCACTTTTGTGGTACGCAGGGTGTTTGAGTTCCCACAGGTTGCGCTGTTCCTTATATTTTTCTATAAAAATCAGCATCACCTCCGGCTCTCGTAGTTTATGCATCTTTTTGTATCATCAAGTAAAAAAAAATGTAAAAAAAAGAAAAGGATCAGAATTGATTCTCCTCAACTTATCACAATATTGCCCTTTACAATCATGAACCATTATAGGCCACTGCAGGCCCGAGTTCCCTTCTTACTTTAGTTCACTTCGTTGCTTCACTTACGGTTGTCCTTACTCCGCGCATTCCTAATAACACGCGCATGCGTGTAACTCCGCCCTCGTCGCCCGCCCATGATGGACTTTTTCAGCATTTCCCCGCCCCTTAACGATCGGCGCACAGTGTGAGACGGCGACATGTCGCAGATACAGGTGGCTTCTTTATTAGAAATTACCGACGAGGAAAGCCCGGAGGCGGAAACGTCCCGATCCAGTAAAAAAAGATACATCTTTTTCTGAGATGGCGGAGATGGTGGACATTCTGCGGAGGAAGGATTACGACGGCAAGCATGGCCCATACGACACCCCTAATCTCCGGAAGTCACAAATTATGGACAAAGTTGCGAAGACTCTCTATAAAAAATATGGGGTCAGGAGATCCAAGGAACAACTCCGTAAAAGGTGGTCAGACCTGAAGCTCAGGGAATCGGAGCAGTATATGAAGCTTATAAAAAGCATTGAAAAAAGTAAGTTTATTTTACTGTGTTCTTTCACATTGTAATATGTATTCTTCCATGTTTTGCACCATGTGCTTGGCTTGACTGGTTTCACATTTTAAAATCTAAACTTTTATGTTAAGTGGAGAGTCCACTTATTTGCTAAATGTGTTGAAAAAATAATTGCTGCTCTTCCCCCAAACATGTTTGGCACATATCCACGTAAACTACATGTGGGCATGCCTCATTTTACTTCAACAATGTTTATCTAAACATTGTTGGCTAGATGATGTGTTGTAAGGAAATTTAGAATGTGAATGAAAGAATAAACTGTATTCTGGGTAAAGGAGATGACACTCCAGCAGTTGTGTACTCTTTTTTGTTCTTCAGCAAGATACTATACTCTGGGCCACATGACCCAATTTCTTAACAGTGTCACACACAGGTGGTCCAGTGGATACCTTGGTGGTTATCCAAGTGTATTTGTGAGTGTCCTCCAAAATAACATGTTGCTTTGTTGAGTTTGCAAGATCTCATATGTTCATCTTTGAAACTCAGGGCCAAATATCAATTGGACCCCACTTTAAAACATTGAGAATCCATTTTCAGGCCTAAAAAGTTTGCGGGCTAAAGGATACATTTTTTTTTCTATTCCCATAGGGGAGAGGAGAGTGGGAGGACACCATGCTCATGAGACGAGGAACCCAACACCACAGAAACTTCCCAAAGATCCCAAAGCAGACAAAGTTCAGCAGGTTCAGGAAGCGGAGGGGGAGAAAGTGGAGGTGGAGGAAGGGGAGGTGGAGGAAGGAGAGGTGGAGCTTATCAGCACAACAGGTCAGTGTCTGTCACCACAACTTCAAGGTAAATACAGATGTAGGCCTGCATAGTTTTAAAATATTTGTTTCTTTTTAGGGACTGAACGTGGGGGTGTGTCAGGAAGTCCAAATCCTCCATTCTCGAGTGCCAGCGCCAAAATAATCATTCAGGAAATCATGGAATGCAGTAGCGAAATGGACATTATGAGAAAGAGAATGATTGTGATTGAGCAAAAATATAAAAACATGATAGATATTTTGGGGAGAATAGTGTGACCCCCCCCCTTTTTGTGTGTTTTGTTATGTGTCGGAATTTTTCTATGGGATTTCCACCAGCCCAAATGTGAGGATGCACACACTGAAGACTCAACATGTGCTATCTGCCGTCACAGGATATCTATGTCCCTGTTTTGGGGGTGCAACCTCTTCCTCCCTCCTCAAGTAGGGGAGAGGAAGGGTTTTCACCCCCAAAGCACGTCCATTGATCCCCCATGATGGCAGATAACACATGTTTACCCTAGCCATGGGATCATGTTGAAGATACCCATTTGAGCCCCAAAAAGAAAGTGTGGTTCTTCACATTTGGGATGGATCAGGGGTAACATCACCCCATCTCCTGTTTGTATTTTTCACTGTGTTATTTTATTACTTTTTAATGAAAAAAATGAGGCTTTTGACCCATGCATGTTTCTGCTAAAAAAGCCGCACAAAACACCAAAAAAAAATATTTAAAAAAAAAACGAAAACTGTATTGCAATCAATAAAAACATTGGGGAAGTCGAAAAAAGGTGTGCCTTGTTGTTTCTATGCTCAATAGCAGTTCTGAAGATGCAAAATGAGTGTTTTTACCTCTGAGATTGGAGGCTATTTACTAAGGAGAAATACACTTGGCACTACTAGAACCTGGGAGACACATAAACCACAAATAAAAGAATGACAACACAAGTTTGTAGTAAATCAAATATTTTTGTTTATTTAAAAAAGGTAACATCAAAGGTCAGATGTGGTCTGGCATTGCGATGGCCCCCCTACCCGTGAAGTACTCTACGTATTTCTGACGTACTTCACGGGCACTTTGGGGGGCCAAGCCAGTACGGGCATTGCTGAGGCCGGTCAGATTTATTAGTTCAGAGGGACCGGCCTCAGACCCAACTGATGACACATAATTTGTGGAGAATTTTCTTAAAAAATTGTGCAACAAGCAGCAGCAGTACACAATGTTGTTGAGTTTATAATCCGCCAAATTTATAGCTGTCTGGAACAGGTGGAACCGGCTGGCCATTATCCCGAAGGCATTCTCCACAACTCTCCGGGCTCTGGCCAGCCGGTAATTAAAAACCCTCCTCTCCGGGGTGAGGGTGCGTTGGGGAAACGGCCGCATGAGGTGTGGTCCTAGTCCAAAAGCTTCATCCACGATGAAAACGAACGGTAGCCCTTCCACGTTCTCTGCATCTGGAGGCAGTGCAAGACCCCCAGCCTGCAGACGGTGAGCGAACTCCGTCTCAGCGAATACTCCGCCATCGGACATCCGGCCGTTCTTCCCCACGTCCACATACAGGAACTCGTACCATGCCGACACCACCGCCATTAACACTATGCTATTAAAACCTTTATAGTTAAAATAGTATGACCCCGAACGGGGGTGGCGGCACTATGTGGACGTGCTTCCCATCAATTGCCCCTCCGCAGTTGGGGAAATCCTACCGCTGGGCAAATTGGGAGGCCACAGTCAGCCATTCCTGTGGTGTGCTAGGGAACTGTGGAGTCAAACAAAAAGAAGACATTAGTACGGTTTATGTTTACAGTGCAAGCAGATTACACACAAAAACATTGTTGACCAACATCATTCTAACATTATTATTTAGGGGAGTATTTCCTACTAATAAACAAAGGCCCACTTAGCAGATGCCTCACCCCCGCTGAGTGGACATTCTAAAATAATCTAAGGGGGGGTCGGCCTAAGGTGATTGTGGGGGATCCAAAAAAAGGCTCTACCACTCTGCTGAGCTTGATTGAGAACAAAAAAATTCTTTACATCTTTAGGGGGGGAGGGAGGGTTGTCAAACTACACGGGCAATGACCCCAAAAAAAGGAAAAGGAAAATAGAAGGCTAGCTGGGTTTGCGCCCACGATAGCATGCTGGAGAGGTTAGTGAAGAGAAATAGGCATGTAGGGCCCAAAAAGGCATTTACAGGTAAAAAAAATGCATGGGGAAAATGGGGACATTACCAGGATATTACAAACAGGCAAATTTGGGTTAGGAGGGAAAAAATAAGAAGATTCAAAAACAATCAAAACATATAATGTGAGGTTAAAGGAGCAAAATTACCTTCATATAGTCCTTCTGCAGGACCTGAATGATGGCCGAACATGTCTCAGGGATAATGATCCCGAGAGCCTGGGGGGAGATGCCTGTTGAGAACTTGAGGTCCTGCAAGCTTCTCCCAGTCGCCAGGTATCTCAACGTGGCAATAAGCCTCTGCTCGGCAGTGATGGCCTGGCACATCACAGTGTCCTGCCTCGTGACATAGGGGGACAGCAAATCCAACAGACGGTGAAATACGGGGTCTGTCATCCTGAGATAATTCCTGAAATCATCAGGATTATTCTCATGGATTTCCCGCAGCAGAGGCATATAAGAGAATTGGTCCTGCTGGAGCAACCAATTCTTAGTCCATGAACTCCTCCTCACCCTGTTCACAGACTGAACTCGGGTTACAGTGTTAACTGCAACACCAAGCCCAAAGCCAGCACGAGCTCGAGAACGAGAACGCACTTCAAACATGGTTTTAAACCGGTCGGCTGGTCAGAACGCACTCAAACAGAACGCACCGTGGAACAGCAAGGCCTGAGAAGAACGACCTGAAAAACAGTAAACGAACGGCCAAGAAGGCACTGCAAGGCAGTAACGACCTGACTGCACGCACTGAATCACAAATACAAACCCACAAGCACAAACTGAACACCAGGAAACGATCTGCAAAGCACGGAGACTGAAAATCGCGAATCGGCTCTCACCAAACTTTTACTAACACGCGGTAACACAAAATCAGCAAAAGCAGCCCAAGGGGTGGCGCCATTAGATTTGTTCGGCCCTTTTATAGCGCGTCGTACGTTTTGTACGTGCCGTCGTTTTCTTGCCGTCGGTTTTTAAACTGATGGTGTGTGGTCAAGACTGATGAAAAACAGTTTCATCGGATTTCCGATGGTCAAATCCATCGGACGAAAATCCATAGGTTATCCGATCGTGTGTACAGGGCTTGAGACAACTTTTTAGAACTGATATGGTTAAAAATACTAATTTAATTCTCCTAGGCATACTGCCAAAGGTTAAATTTCTTCCCCTCACTACCCGAATGATTATTTACTAATTCTAGGCAACTTTTAGATGCACAGATAGGGCTTACAATCATACATCCCAGTGATGTATTACATTCTCTATACTAGGAGGCACCCCATGGCACGGAAACCCCATGAGCCTCACTAAACTTTAATCGGACTCCCACACTAATAGGCTTTAGCCCCTATCATGGGCAAACTATGAATACTTTAACATCTTAATAATCTTTACACACTGTATAGTCTTATCCATTTCTTATTTTTTATTTAAGACTGATCACTCTGGATCCTTTCTTTATTTCCTTTCTTTCTCGTCTGTGTGGGTTGGACCGGGAGACCGCTGCATAAAGGCTACAGGTAAGAAAAGCTTTTTGTATCACCTACCATGGCCCCTTTAAACATTGTCTCACTGAATGTCCAAGGTCTTAATGTGCCACAAAAACGCACAAAAGCCTTCAGGTCATTCCAATCTAAGAAAGCTCATATTGTGTGCTTACAAGAAACACACTTTACACAAACTCACACTCCCAAATTTTTCAATAACTCCTACCCTCAAGTATACACAGCCTCAGCCAATACAAAACAGAGAGGTACGCTTATAGCATCTCACCGCACCACTCCATTCACGTTGCAATCCGAAATAAAAGACCCAGAAGGCTGTTACCTAATCCTAAAGGGACATATCATGGACACAGCAGTAACTATAGTCTCCTATTACGCCCCTAACCTTAAACCCTTACCATTCCTATCTCATCTCTTTCAAGTGATAAACACACACAAGATAGGAACACTTTTTGTGTGTGGGGATTCAAATAATGTCCTCCTTCTATTCCTAGACAGGTCCCCTTATACCCTATCAAAATATCAATCAAAATGGACACTCTCTCAGCTTCTATCAAAACACAATTTGGTCGACACTTGGAGAGAATCCAACCCAACAAAAAAGAACTACACATATTTCTCTAACCCTCATCAAACATTCAGCAGAATAGATCACATATTCACATCAATAGGTATGGTCCCAGAGATAATATCTTCTACCATTATCCCCATCCCATGGTCAGATCACGATGCAGTCTATACCACCATCGCCTCTATTCTGCCCAAGTCGCACGATTCATCATGGAACCTCCCAGATGTGCTTCTCAAGCACCCATCTTACCGCACACAGATAGAACGAGAATTAATAGATTATTTGAAATATAACACTAGCCCTGAAATCTCCTCACTCACACTCTGGGAAGCACATAAACCAGTAGAATTTTTCAACAACAATTAGGGATCCTGAAAAGAGAGCGGAAAACACTTTCACAAAAACTAGAAAAATAATTTAGCACAGCATTTATGGCCTTTCAGAATAATCCTACTTCCTCTGCAAAAACACGTCTTGAGAAAGCTTGTTTAGGGTATGACCTCTTCCTCGCAGTCTCAGCAGAAAAAATGTTACGCAAAACCAATCATACATTCTATATGAAATCCAACAAACCTGTTACACTTCTAGAAAAAGCATTAAAATCCATCAACAAATCCTTCAAACCTATCAAGCTCAAATTGACCAATAATATATACACTAGCAATCCACAAAAAATAGTCCAAAAATTCAGCACCTATTTAAAATCCCAATACAAGGAAACAAATACATTTAACACCTCTGAAGCTGATTCATTTTTCTCACGAATCAGTCTCCCTCATATGATGGAAACTCAAAGGACATTGTTAGAAAAACCGGTTACAAATGATGAGGTCATCACAGCCATTAAGGAATTAAAAATAAATAAAAGGCCTGGGCCAGATGGTTACTCATATAAGGACATCCTTTCCCCCATGCTCGTAGAAGCATATAACGATGTATTGAGAAACAAAACATTTAGGCAAGAATCCTTGATGGCAATCATATGTATGATTCCAAAACCACAAACAGATGATACACTTAGCAGCAATTATCATCCCATTTCCATATTAAATGTGGATATTAAATTGCTGACAAAAATATTAGCAACACGTTTAAACACAATTATAGGAACACTTGTACATCGCGACCAGGTAGGATTCATGCCCTCACGCCAAGCAGGTGACAACGTTCGTAGAGCAGTCCTCTTAGCACAAATAGCGAAAAAGCGTAGAATTCCAGCCTGCTTTCTCTCTCTCGATGTTAGAAGGGCCTTTGACTCAGTATCTTGGACTTACATGACCTATACATTACAAAAATGGGGATTTGGCCCAAACTTTATGACTTGGATCAAAGCACTTTATGATAAGCCAAAAGCGTATGTAAGATATGAAGGATATATGTCTGAACCCTTTGATATTGAGAGGGGTACAAGACAAGGCTGTCCGCTCTCACCATTACTATTCGCTTTACTCATAGAACCACTTGAACAATTAATTAGATTAGAACCCACAATAACAGGAATAGAAGTGGGAGGTTACAAACACAAAATTTGTTTATTTGCAGACGATATCCTCCTATTTCTTTCTTCCCCACAAATATCTGGTCCCAATCTTACCCCAATTCTTAATAAATTTCCCACTCTTTCAGGCCTCGCTATCAATCCCAAGAAAAGTTCAGCAATGAACATATCTCTATCAAGCATTGAATTATCAGCCGCCAAAATAGGTCTCCCATACACATGGACAGAGGGTGCACTACCATATTTAGGCATTAAGCTTACAGCATCCCTCTCAGATTTATTCTCTCATAACTATCCACCGATATTGAAACATCTAACAAACTTAATGAACTCCTGGGCCCACTTCCCGATATCATGGATGGGAAGAATAAATAACGTAAAAATGACGATATTGCCAAAAATACTATACTTGTTCAGAGTCTTGCCAATCCCGATACCAGCATGACGCGTGTGTCGCTATGGCGGTAGTTCCGCCACTGTCTGGTAGATGTCCATGATGAAAAAGAGGAGGTAATTGAGGAGCTCAGCTCCAAAATGGCCGACATGGAGGACAGAAGCAGGAGGAACAATCTAAAAATTAGAGGGATCCCAGAATCTGTTCAGCAAAATGACCTGCGTGATCACACCATTACTCTGTTTAAAGAAATCCTCCCTGAGCTTATGGATCTTGATGTGACCATCAATAGGATCCATCGCCTGCCCAAACCTGCATACCTCCCTGACCAAGTCCCAAGGGACGTAATACTACGGTTGTATTTCTACCACATAAAGGAAAAGTTTATGTCTGCAATGTGCTCCAAGGAGTATATCCCCTTACAACACCAAAATCTTACATTTTTGGCAGTTTTATCGCAGTATACCCTCCAGAAAAGGAGGAGCCTCACTACAATTACAAAAGCCCTCAGGAACCACAAGATCAACTATAGATGGGGCTTCTCAACGAAAATCACAATAACCAAGGAGGGACATACCTTCACTATAGACTCTTTGGATAAAGGTCTATTCCTGCTAAAGAAATGGCAGATACTTCCAGAGCCTGACAGCAGACCCCTCTCTCATAGGAATGTATCTTATGCAGACCCTGAATGGCAAAAATTTACAGCAAAGAATGCTAAAAGACACTGACATCTAGAAGGTAGATAAATGTCATGGGGCGCAGTGGCTGCATATGATGGGGCGCAGTGGCTGCATATGATGGGGCGCAGTGACTGCATTTGATGGGGCGCAGTGGCTGCATATGATGGGGCGCAGTGGCTGCATATGATGGGGCGTAGTGGCTGCATATGATGGGGCGCAGTGGCTGCATTTGATGGGGCGCAGTGGCTGCATTTGATGGGGCACAGTGGCTGCATTTGATGGGGCACAGTGGCTGCATTTGATGTTTCTTTTTTTTCAGAATCAGTTTGTTTGCGCCCCTCCAAACAAATTTGATCACCGACCGCCACTGCATTTGAGGGCTGCAGTATGCATTCCTCATCGTTCCCGGTAGTTCTGCCACTGGCTCGCCTCTTCCACTGCACAGGTGAGGCTACATTGTGCACGGGTCATGCTGCATTGGGCACAGGTGAGGCTGTATTGGGCACTGGTGAGGCTGCATTGGGCACAGGTGAGGCTGTATTGGGCATGGGCAGGCTACGCTGCATTGGGCACAGGTGAGGCTGCGTTGGGCACAGGTCACACTGCATTGGGCACAGGTGAGGCTGCATTGGGCACTGGACACGCTGCATTGGGCACAGGCCACACTGCATTTGGCACAGGTGAGGCTGCATTGGGCACTGGACATGCTGCATTGGGCACAGGCCACGCTGCATTGGGCACAAGTGGGCACAGGTGAGGCAGTATTGGGCAGACCACGCTGCATTGGGCACAGGTGAGGATTATTGAAGCGCTAACACCAGGTGTTTGGAGTATCATTATCTCTTGATTAAACTTTCTGGAATACATATATTGCTATCGTGGTGTAGGATCTGGGTTCTTTCTTTCTTTCTTTCATCTCAGACTCGAACCACACAACCTTTAAACCACGCCCACTATTTCATTTAAGTCCGCAATTTTTTTTGGGGGGGGGCCATACAACATTTTGCTATGGGGCCCTGTGATTACTAGTTACGCCCCTGCTACCAGATCGTTTATTGTAGTTACAAATTCCCCCATCTTGCTTTCAATGTGCCCCACTCTTGATTCTACCGCCTGTATCTCCTTATTACATTTTTGCATGCAACACACCATATCAGTTTTGATTGAGCTCCTTAGTGACAGTAACATGTCCTTCAAGACAGTGTCCATAACAGGCTTATTGTTAGTGGGAAATACCTCAATGCTGTCTGGTAGCTCCCTGGTGTCCTCCCCTGACTCATTGCTGGGGCTAGCTGTGGGGCTGCATCCAAAGCCATCCATCCAGAATTTGGCCTTAGCTGGGCTTGCAGATTGTGGAGTATTGGGGTAGGACTGCTGGCTGCTGGGAGACCTACTATGTTTGCTGACAGATGCAGAGTTAGCTGGGATGGAGTGATTGTTATGGGCTGGGATGGATGTGCGGCTGGCGCCATCTTGCCTACCTCCATGTTTCTGCCAGGATACTAAGTCCGTCAGTTTCTGGGGTCTCCCCAGATCCTTTCTTTTTCTGGTCATGATCCCAGAGGTTGTAGGGTGTAGATTGCTCCATTTTCGGGGTGAAAACTCCCTCTGGAAAGCCGTTATGAGCCGCTGTTAGTCTGTGGGGAAAGGAGCTCAGCTCTCACACATCCATCTCCGTCCGCGACCGGCCACGCCCCCCTGATTCCATTAGATTTTAATAAGGGGTATCAAAGTAAAGGGGGCTAAATACAAATGCACGCCACACTTTTCAGATATTTATTTGTAAAGAAAAATACATTTATGTTTTTGGTTGTAACATGACAAAATGTGGAAAATTTCAAGGGGTATGAATACTTTTTCAAGGCACTGTAATTGGACAGATTGGGGCAGGGAGTTCCATAGAATGAGAGAGGCTCGGGAAAAGTCCTGGAGGCGAGCATGAGAGGAGGTGACGATGGAGCTAGAGAGCAGGAGGTCTTGGGAGGAACAAAGACAATGATTAGGTTGATATTTTGAGACTAGGCTAGTTAGTGATGTACCTGGGGCTGAGCTGTGGATGGCTTTGTAAGTTCTTGTTAGTATTTTTTATTTTATTTGTTGGGTTAGCAGAAGCCAGTGGAGGGATTGACAAAGAGGAGTAGCAGACACTGAGCAGTTAGTAAGGTGGATGAGTCTGGCAGCAGTATTCATGATGGACTGAAGGAGGATGGCCAGTGTAAAGGTAAGCCAGTGAGGAGAGAGTTGCAGTAGTCGAGGCAGGAAATAACCAAGGAGTGAAAACGTTGTTTTGTAATGTTGTTAGTCAGGAAGGGGCAAAGAATAGAATAGAAAGAATATAACCATCTCCCAAAATTTGAAGAGAATGAATTTGAATAGAAAATAATAGATTAGAATAAAATATAAAATAAAATAATAGAATAGACTAGAATAGAAAATAATAGAATAGAATATAATAGAATAGAAAAACAAACAATACAATTGAAAGAATATAATCATCTTCTGAAATGTAAATTTTAATTTTAATTAAAATAAGTATGAATTTGAAAAGAAAAGAATAGTATAGGAGAGAATAGAATAGAAAATAAAATAATAGAATCAAATTATTATTATAAGTTTTCAGAAATTCATATTTCAAATTGATTAAAATCAATATGGAATGGAATCAGGGTGGATTTTTATTCAAATTCAACTGCAAAATGAACAGAATTCGAATTTGAATCGATGCAAATTTTCCAAATTCGGTCAAATTGAGTTAAATTCAACCAAATTTGGAAAATTTTAATTAGAATAAACTAAACACATTTTAAAAACAAATTAAACTACTGTATATACTCGAGTATAAGCCGAACCGAAAATAAGCAGAGGCCCTAATTTTACCACAAAAAAAATGGGAAAATGTATTGACTCGAGTATAAGCCTAGGGTGTCCATGTGCATGCCTCACTATGCCTCACGGTGTCCATGCCTCACGGTG
Source organism: Rana muscosa (assembly GCA_029206835.1). Lineage (NCBI taxonomy): Eukaryota > Metazoa > Chordata > Amphibia > Anura > Ranidae > Rana > Rana muscosa. The sequence continues at coordinate 357,195,354 of CM055118.1, read as the reverse complement.
TCCATGCCTCAAGGTGTCCATGCCTCACTATGCCCATGCCTCACGGTGTCCATGCCTCACTGTGTCCATGCCTCACTGTGCCCATGCCTCACTGTGTCCCATCTCCCTATCTGATCTCCGGCGCTGTGTCCATCTGCAGCCTAGGACGAGGCGGAGGCATGGCTTTGTTACACTGCACGGCCGTCAACTAGACTGATGACATAGAGAGCAGATTCAACACAGAGAGCAGCTTCAACAGAGCAGATTCGACACAGAGAGCAGATTTGACACAGAGAGCAGATTCAACACAGACTCGAGTATAAGCCGAGGGGGGCATTTTCAGCACAAAAAAGTGTGCTCAAAAACTCAGCTTATACTCAAGTATATACGGTAATTAAACACATTGAACTAAATTCATTTATGTAAATAACAAATCAAAATGAACAAAACAAAACTATTTTTTTGTTCTGCACATGTCTAATTTGTAAAATTTTATAAAAATGTTTTCATCATTTAAAAGCATTCAATATTAAGTTATTTTTTTTCTACTTTATATGTCGAATTCATTTTAAAGTAATTTTTAATTTCTAATGAAATGCACATACAGATGTTTGTTAAAAATTATGTTCAATACTTTTTTCAGGTCTTTATTCCTTAAAGTGTATATAACTGGATTTATCAATGGGGTGACTACAGTATAAGATAATGAAAGGAATTTAGTAATGTTGTCTGACTGTCCTTTACTGGGTACCATGTAAGCACAAGCTAGGTTGCCATAATAGATAAAGACAACCGCTAGATGGGAACTACATGTAGAAAAAACCTGCTGCCTTCCTGTAATGAAGGGCATTTTAAGAATGATGACTATGATAATAATGTAAGATACAATTACAAAGAAAATTGGAAAACATCAAATAAAACACTCAACAATGCTATCTCCATGTGAATAATTGCTGTATCGGAGCAGGAAAGTTTAATAATTGCATCAACTTCACAGTAAAAGTGGTCAATGATGTTGGGACCACAAAATTGCAATTGAGATAAATTTAAATTATGCAGCAGTACAATTATAAAACTTGAAGTCCAACAGGAAAAAATCAATATAAAGCAATAGCGGGGGTTCATTATCAAACTATAATGTAATGGTTTACAGATGGCCAAATATCTGTCATAAGACATCACAGATAGAAGAAGACACTCCAATAATAATGCAGCACTAAAGAAATAAAACTGGGAGAGGCAGTCAGAAAATGACATTATGGTATCATTCACCAAAGCTGTTCTGAGTATATTTGGAAGAATGTCAGTTGCCAGTAAGATATCCGACACAGCGAGCTGGGAGAGGAAAAAGTACATGGGAGAATGGAGGGTTTTGCTGTAGGACACCAGTGAGATGATCAGGAGGTTTCCACATATTGTCACACAATAAAGCATAAAGAAAAGAAAAAACACCAACGATTTTACATTTTGTGGGGTCTGAAACCCTAGGAGGTGGATTGTGGAAATTCTGGTCATATTCTTCTTCTTCTTCATGATCTGTAGACAGTATATTAAAATTAACATAACATGGGGGCGTGGCCTAGCGAGCGAGCTGGATGGACGTGAATTAGAGGAGCTCCGGCGAACTCAGGGACAATAGCGGCACTAACCGACCATCCATAGTGGATCCATCGACACAAACGGCTGGTACGGCACCGAGTATCACCGATCATGTCTGGGAAGAGACGGAAGGATAAAAAACTGCAGCGCCTGACGGATTTTTATCCCACGAGCGGCAAGGCCGAGGGGCAAGATGGTGCTGAGGCCTACTTTTCACCGGAGACCTCGAGGCAGCAAAGATCCTCACAACAAGGTAATCGCTCCCAAATAAGAGACTCCCTGGATGATGGGGGACACTGTCCTTCTACCCCATCCACCTGCAGCCCAGCGAAGACTAGACCCAGGCTAGATGCCGAGGGATTGGATAGAGCAGGGAGCCCGGCCTCAGCCTCGGGGGATGACACCAGAGAACTCCCAGATTCCATTGAATCTTTCCCCACACAAAATATGCCGGTCATGGACACTGTCCTAAAAGACATGCTTTTGTCACTGAGAAGTACCTTGCAAACAGACATGGTAGGATACCTGCATCGTACCAACAGGGATATCCAAGAGGTGGGGAACAGGGTAGATCATATAGAAACTAAAATGGGGGAATATGCTTCTGTCATCAATGAGCTAGTAGATGCCCAGGAAGATACCGAAGCAGAATCAGACTGGATCAAGGCTAAAATAGCAGATTTGGAGGACAGATCCAGAAAGAACAATCTAAAGATAAGAGGGATTCCTGAATCTGTTCTGCAAGCAGATCTAGCCACTCATACTGCCGCCATATTCAAATCCCTTGTACCATCACTTACAGATTTAGACATAACCATCGACAGAATCCATAGACTACCTAAACCCTCCCACCTGTCTGACCAAATACCCAGGGATGTAATCCTCAGATTACACTTCTTTCATGTTAAAGAGCAACTTATGTATGTAATGAGAAAGCAGGACCAGATACCTGCTCAGTGCCAAAACCTGCAATTTTTCGCAGATCTGTCGCCATACACATTGCAGAAACGCAAAAGCCTGAACACGGTGACAAAAGCGCTGCATAACCATAAAATCGTGTACAGGTGGGGTTACCCCACGAAACTAACTGTCACCAGGAACAACCGCACATATACTGTGAATTCCCTGGAGAAGGGCATTGCTCTCCTGAGAGAATGGGATATCCTACCAGAACTGCCAGAGGATTCTGCACCAGCCAGCAACCCTCGCCGACTCTCCCAAGAGTGGAAAGCTGTCACTAATAAAAATGCCTCTTCCCACTCCTAAACACCATAGGATGGCATTGTATGCATATTCTGTCCCTGACCATAGGAGTCGCTAGAACCGAACTTATTCCCCAATACTGACCAACAGCGATAAGCTGTCATTGGGTACCAATACCCCCAAGTTGAGTTGCATTAAGATCAATGTAACAAAGTTGACTATTCACCTCTCTTTGTTCTCCTCCCACTGTTTATTCTCTATTTTCTTTTTTTCTTTTTTTCTCTTCTCCTCTCTTTTCCCAACTCTATATATGGTGCACGTTGGGCATGGTCGATACAGCTCTGAACCCCCCGTCGTATCCACGCAACGAGAAATCACCAGGACGACATCAGCGGAAGCAGTAATCACCAACAGAGATACCAACCACCTGCAATCCTACAAGGCGTTGTCAACACCTCCAAAGATCAGACCTAGTAAGTCCTATCACCAACACTACATCTTCAGCATAACGACTATATATAGACCAAGTGTTGAGATAGAGGCTTCATCTCAGTTTCAAGACTTACTCTATAATTAGATTATGGCTGTTAACATAGTGTCAATTAACGCTAAGGGGCTTAATCACCCCATGAAACGCAAATCCATGTGGCAAGAAGCAATGTTACACAAGGGAGACATTATATGTGTTCAAGAGACACATTTCTGCAAGACAGCGCCACCAAAATGTACACACAAGAACTTCCCATTTGTATACACAGCTAATGTGGACACCAAAAGCAGAGGAGTATTGATAGCTGTTCGTGACTCAGTAGCATTCTCGTTGCATCAAGAGATCCAGGACCCCATGGGCAGATATCTGATTCTACTGTGTACAATTGACTCTGCGCCATATACCCTAGTGACTGCTTACTCACCAAACAAACATCAGGTGCATTTTTTTAACACATTGTTGAGAAGGGTCAGAAAATGCCAGAAGGGCCCACTTATTTTGTGTGGAGACTTTAACCTTACCCCAGATCCATCAATTGACTCAACGTCCAAACCCTTGCGCAGTCCACCTTCATTAAATTCTTCTTTCAGGAAATATGGTGTTTACGATGCCTGGAGATGTATTCATGGTAATGAAAGAGACTTTACCTTTTTCTCTGCACCCCACAAGATATATACTAGGATTGATCTTGCCATAGTTGACCAACAAATCCTCCTAAATACCAAAGATGTCCGCATCAATTCTATTACGTGGTCAGATCATGCCTCAATTGTATTGACACTTGGCAACACCACCTACCTCAGACCTAGCCCAGTGTGGAGGCTGAACACTTTTGTATTACAACAGACTGCCACTAGAGAGCAAATAACGAAACATTTAAAAAAAATTTCAGAGATAATGCTAATTCTGTGCAATGCCCTTTTGTACTGTGGAACGCCCATAAGGCATTTATAAGAGGTATGTTTATTCAAATAGGAGCGGGGGTGAGGAGGCGGAGGCAGCAGCGAACAGTAGAATTAACAAAACAGATCTCAGAATTGGAAATCCAAAACAAAGTATCACTTGACCAAAATACCACGCAAAAATTTACGCAACTTAGATACGAACTTAGGTTACACCTTTTAGATAGTTTTGAAAAAGCCACCAAAAGACTTAAAATGAATTACTACGCCAATGGTAATAAGGCAGGTAAACTCCTAGCACAGAATCTCCAGGGCCATAGATACAAGTCTAGAATTCCGTATATTTTACACCCGGCTACCAACCAGAAGGAATTCCATCCCCAAAAAATTGCGGACGCTTTCAGCCACTATTACGGATCCCTATACAATTTGAAAGATGACACTGCCACTATACAACCGACCCCTGAGATCATTAATGATTTCTTGGGGAAACTAGCGATACCAAAATTGTCACCTCAACAGTTACAATCTCGTAATCACTCATTCTCTGAAGATGAAATTCAGAAAACTATAGACTCCCTACCCATAAATAAATCACCGGGGCTGGATGGGTTTAGCAGTGAATACTACAAAGAATTTAAAAATATATTGACCCCCTTCTTGGCACCGGTATTCACATCAGCAGCTGCCTCGGCCTCTTTCCCTACTGAGATGTTGGAAGCATTAGTGGTAGCCCTGCCGAAGCCTGGAAAGGAGCCCACCACCCCATCTAACTTTAGACCAATCTCATTATTAAATATTGACCTGAAACTGTATGCTAAACTTTTGGCTTCTCGCCTATTGGATATTTTACCCACTCTAATTCATCCTGACCAGTCTGGCTTTACTAAACATAGACAAGCCTCTGATGCGACTAGACGCATGATCAATATAATACATCTAGCGAAAACACAGAGAAGGCCTTCTCTGCTCCTGGCGTTGGATGCAGAGAAGGCCTTTGATCGAATACATTGGTTGTATCTGGCCATGGTATTGGAATCATTTGGGTTTAGGGGACATATAGTCTCAGCCATTATGGCTTTATATTCTAAGCCTACAGCCAAGGTCTTTATGTCTGGCACCATATCCGCACCATTTGCTATTACAAATGGGACTAGGCAAGGCTGTCCTTTATCTCCATTAATTTTTAACCTATTAATGGAACCTTTGGCCATTTACATTAGAAGTCACTCAAAAATAATAGGATTCCCCATAGGCCAAGATAGTCACTCTATAAGTCTTTTTGCTGACGACATCATCATGATATTGACTAAGGTGGGCTCCTCTCTGGCGGCGGCACACAAAGCTTTAAGCTTATTCAATAAAGTCTCTTATTATAAGGTTAACGACAACAAATCTTATATACTTGGTCTAGGAATAGATCAACTCACATGTGATAGCCTCCAAAAGCAGTTCCCATACAGATGGGCCACAGAAGGTATAAAATATCTAGGGGTGACACTAACCGCAGACATACACAAGACCATGGAAGCCAATTACACTAACTACCTATTAACCCTACCTCAAAAACTGCAATCTTTATCTAAAACGGAATCAACCTGGTCGGGGCGTCTAGCGGCATTTAAGATGATGATACTCCCCCAACTTCTATATATCTTCAGAGCCCTCCCCATACCAGTGCCAAACAATTTCTTCGCCCGGGCGCAGTCCATGATTAATGGATTCCTCTGGCGGGGAAAAAGAGCTAAGTGTGCATTCCACAAACTGATTAAAACAAGAGGGGCAGGAGGAGTGGGGCATGTGTTACTAAAAGATTACTACTATGCAGCAATTCTAGCACAACTGAAATCCTGGTTCCCTGGCAACCATGTAACGAGATGGCAAGGACTGGAAATGTTCCAGGCTCCAACTCATAGACTGCATGACTTGCTACTGACCTATGAGCACATGCCTCGTTGCTCCTTAAAATTCTCACCTACTATGGCAGCCTCCCTGTCTGCTTGGACGGTGCTCCTAGACTTACCCGAAACAGATATCCCTATGAAATCTATACCTATACCTATCACGAGTTTAGCGCTACTAATACCGGACCTGAATATTAACCACTGGGTACACAAGGGGATCAAATCTATCGACGATCTTTACATAGGACCTGCGTTAAAGTCTTTTAGAGCACTACAGATAGACAATGACTTAGAATCTAGAGACCAGTTCGCATATTTAAGAATCTCCCACCTATTGAAATCCAAAACGCCTATTAATGCGAAAGTCCCCTGGAAAATCTTTTTATACTTGACTAATCCCAAGTCTACTATTAAGGGTATTTCCATGTTCTATGATCTTCTACATCTTAAGTCGATCTGTGTCAAATCTCCTACTATGAGAACCTGGGAAATTGATCTTAATGTGTCATATTCCAGTGAACAGTGGCAACGGGCCATTTTGTCCATATACAAAGCCACTAAATGTGTAAATCTATGGGAACTCTACCAAAAGATATACTTAAGATGGTATCTGACCCCCACACGGTTAGCAGGGTTTAACCCTGACGCTTCTCCACTATGTTGGAGAAACTGCGGGCTTAGAGGTTCTATTTCTCATATCCTATGGGCGTGCCCCAAAATACGTCATTATTGGCTCAACGTATTTTACGTTATTTACAAGGTCACTAAGTATCGGTGCCCTAGTGGTCCTGGTATGGCTATGCTAACTCTGGGAATCGAGATGATACCATACCCTATGAGAAATGTAACTATTCAGATCCTTACGAGCGCCCGACTGGAACTCATGAGACGATGGCTAAAAGTAGAGATTCCCACCATCAAAGATGTGATAATTACCACGAACCTACATATTTCTTACGAACTTATGTTCGCGGCCTCTCAAGGCACTTATTTATCCAAGTGTCAGACTTGGAACCCATGGGTTGAGTGGTACCATAATGAATACAACCCAACAATTATTAACTAGATCACTTCCTCCTTGTTAGAGGAGGAGGAACATACGCCCCTCGTGCACCACATACTTTCTCCCCTCCTCTATTTCTTTCTAAACTTCTTTTATTCACTTATTATCTTATTTTATCTTTTATTTCCCTACATCCTACTGATTCCATATAGGCGAAAAAACTGCTTTACATCACCATTCAGATGGATACAATCCGACATTCCTTAGATGGTCCGTTCTACACCAAAGGTAGCGGCACATATGACACACTAGGACCACAACTGTTATAGTGAATCACTAAGTTAAGAACGTAGAATAAGAGATCTGCACAATACAAATTAATAACTACGGGTGTGGGGCCACTCCCTGGGAGCAGTGTGTGCCTAAGTGGGGCTCTGGGGGAGTGGACAACATATCCGGGAGCATATCTATGAGTGGACTCTGTTCTACAATGTCAAAATTAGACATACCCTAACTTTAGCAACTGGTTTAGAGAATTAATAGGATAAGCAGTATTAATGAATGTTGAACTGTAATGGATGTATACCCCTATTCTCTGTTATTGATGATTATCGGCTACTTCTTTTGTTATAGTCGATGCTCTTGTTAATGTTTTGTAAGCATTACCAATAAAAATTAATTGAAAAAAAAAAAAAATAATTAACATAACATTTGTGAAGCAGCTTCAGCCAGTTAAAGAAGACTTTGCCTGAAGGGAAAAAAGAAGAGAGAAAAGAGAAAGAAAGTGAAAGAGAAAAAGCGAGGGAAATAGGACAGATAGAGATAGAGAAAGAGAAAGATACAAGGGGAGAGAGAGAGAGAACGAGGATAGAGTGAGACAGAGAGAGAAAGAAAGACATACAAGAGAGAAGGAGAAGAGGAAGATGGGATTTACCAATCGATTAGACCTTTCTTCTTTTACTTCTATAAAAACGTACAAATGTGAATTATAAGTTGAATATATAGAAAGTGCAGTGCTAAGTCATGACATAACAAAGTGCATCTGACAAAAAACAATCAATAATAAAAAAAAATAACACATGCAAAGTGCATATTGATCAAAAAAGTCCATAACAAAACAAAATAAAAACAAGAAATTGTCCCTCAAGTGAAGATTTGATTGATGAACAACTTGATCCTAATTTTGAAAAATATATATATACTGTATATAGTCCAAGCCACCAGCAGATCACCTCACTCGTGCTCCCCCCGATGGTTGTAAACTCACCTCTAGGAGTGCGACCCCCCAACTAAGCAGGGTCAAACAGTGCCTGTGAGCCACCCCAGGACTCAATGAGATATCCAACACAGCTGGCTCCTCAACTTCTCTGATAGCCTCCTCCCCAGTATAACAGCAACAGCGTATATGCAGAGAGAAAGACTCTAATGCCGCGTACACACGATCGGTTTTTCAGATGAAAAAAGACTAATGGACTTTTTTCATCGGAAAAAACGATCGTGTGTGGGCCCCATCAGTCTTTTTCCCATCGGTTTAAAAAAATAGAACATGTTTTAAATTTTACCGATGGAAAAAAAAAACGATAGCATGCTCAGAATCAAGTTGACACATGCTCAGAAGCATTGAACTTAATTTTCTCGGCTTGTCGGAGTGTTTTACGTCATAGCGTTTTGGACGGTCGGAATTTTGTCTGATGGTGTGTAGGCAAGACTGATGAAAGTCAGCTTCATCGGAATTCCGACGGAAAAATCCATCAGATTTTATTCCATCGGAAATCCAATTGTGTGTACAGGGCATAATAGTGCTTGCATTGTTTTAAAAAATGTGTAAATGTACAAGGTACTAACATGGTGCAGGTGATGCCAGAAAGCTTTAGGCATAACTGTGTAACACAGCACCACACATCCAAATATCTCAATCAGCTCCTAAATCTCTGTAGAGCCTAAGTGCCTTCCCCGTCCGAGCCCCTCCCCTACGCGTGTCGACACAGGGTCATGTGTCATGTGTCTTCCTCAGGGAGAATTCTAAGTTACACAATACAAAATCAATGAAAACCAATAGAATTGCATTTCAATGTAGTTTTGCCAGTACAAAGTAGACACTTACATCTTGTGGTTGGTATTTTTTCTCATTTAGCTAATATCTAATAGATACCTCCCCTGCTGGCTATAGATTCTTCTCAAAATTCCTGATATCAAATTGAATGCAGTCATGAATTGTATGACATTTTTCCTTCCATCTTCTTTACCAAAAGCTGATGGAAAAATATTTTTTTTTGTTCTTAGTCGTGCCAACAGGACTACCCATAGCTAGAATTTTATTTATTTCAACAAACATGCAAAAAAAAATTAAAATCCATGAGTTCAACTGAAATTCCTGCATTCAAATGAGAAATGCAGTGGGGGCTTTGACCCGCTTTATCTTCAACACAGATTTCACAGATTTCAATGAGACCTTCTGCATATACTGAAATACAAATTATAGCAGGCCAAAGGCATCGTCAGATAACCGGTAGTCATACACACTCCACAGCTAAAGTAAATGGAAATTTGCTGAATTAGAGGTACTTAATTAAAATGTGCTTTAAATGTATGTCCAACACACAAAAATAAGACAAGTCTTAATGGTATTATTTTAACTTAAAAAAATAAAATAAAAATTGTGACAAGTAATTACTGTAAATATTGTTTACAATTGTATACTGTATATATACCGTTTATGTGGGCAAAGTTATTACCACAGCTGTGAATTGTGCTCTTTTAAATGCTCTTCTGATTTTCTGATGCAGCTTTTATAAAGAAACAAAATGAGTTGCATGGCACGTCTGCGTTCAGTGATATTCTCATGGGCTAGCATATTTATGTAGTTAGAAATATGGGATTATCAATCAGAAATGAAGAAAGAATTCTAAAGGGAATATTTAGAATAATAATAAAAACAAAAGGTTATTTCTTCCATTTTATGTGGCATAACATGAATTATAATAGCTATTATTATTAATAATATTTTTATTATTATTAGTAGTAGTAGTAGTATCACAACAAACTATTTTTATAGCAGTCCATAGTTAAATAAGAGCTACAAGATTGCCAAAATGCCTTCTTGAGAGTTTTTAAGTAGCACTGAGGTTATCCAGGATAGATAAGGTTGCGCCTTCCAAAAATGTATCGCTCTTTATCCCTATCCCAGTACAAATTCCTCAAATGGCATAAACAAGACGCAACAAGAACGAACGGTATTATCTGTACCATGAAGCCATGTTAATATTACATAGTTTCATAGTTGAAAAAGGGATAAATGCCCTTCACGTTTTACCCAGCAGGTTTCATCTAGTGTAAGGATAAGCTATGAACAATTTTGGGCAGTAAGATCATTCTGTAGATTACAATGATCATACTACACATAGCGCGATCATGATTTGGACACTATCAGTGAAATGGACATTATTGAGTCTCTTTTTTACTTTTACCATCTCCAGTGGCAGCATATTTCAATCTTACCATGAATAACTTCATTTCGGAGTGAAGATAACATCATATGCCCTCATTACATGCATATTTTACTTTCTGCCTGCCATCACCCTTGTCCAACTCTGGTGGCAGGACATCACGAGTATATTCCCTCAATTCATGCTCCTGTCACAATCAGAGGGTAAGACCACCTGGGATTAACTCTGATATATAAAAATAGTAATTTATTCAAAATTTATACAAAATATACAAAAAAAATTAAAAACATAAATGGTGCGATGGTACGTGAACTCCCAAGAAGGTCCAAAAGAGCCCAACGCGTTTCGGGACACTGTCTGTCTCTTCGTCAGGGGCTAGTATCCGGACAGGGTCACACTATACAATGCAAATGAAATCATTTTAGAAAATTATACATTTAAACATTAATTGTCTATACACAAATGAGCGCCAAGAACACAATCATCACACGGAGCAGAAATCATACCCAATCACATCATTGTAAAGACTCATGGTTGGACAGGCGGGCCCCCAGGGAAGGTACCGATGTTCCTCCTGCATTCAAAGGGGGACACAGGTGAGAAGGGTCCCCAAAGCTCCCAACAGTTCCAAAACGTACCACCAAGGCACGGACACAGCAGCCACAGTGCTGCGGTCCTTCAGGTTCTATAAAAAGAACAATAGTGTATAAATTGCAATCACCTGGGACATACAAACTTCCCAGTATCTATCCCTTTCAGACCTTTTAAAACCCCTTAGGAGCATGGGTGAAACGAACAACATGCAACATACATAATTGCTGGTCCATTCATCTAATCCCTGGAGTTGTACAGACAGTAATTTGGCGAAGACAGATCTCCCAATCCTTCAGATATCGTTATCATCTGTTCTTTATGTACAACTAAATAGGTGTACCCCTGGAAAGGATCCTTACAGATGTGGGATCAGTGTGACCACACATAAACAGAGGTGTCCCAGAGTTGCAGGGTCTAAGTAGCCACCATATCTTCACCAGAGCCACCGGAGGTGTGGATGTTGCACTGCAAAGGAAAGCCCCCAGGTTGCGGCTCTCTAGCAAACCTGTGCAGGCACAGTGCAAGCAAATATCATGATGGAAGACACGGGGTACACACAAAACACAATACTGAGAGAGGCACATAGGAAATTAAGGGATCCACAGACATAAACCAAAGGGAATATAATTACACAGCTATATAGAAACACTGAGAAAAAAGACAGGATCAATCAACACACAGAATAAGGTAATACTCAGAAACAGCAAACACCAGAGGAACAGAAGGGTCTGGCTTCAGGCTGGAGACATGTTGCTTAAACATTAATGCTAATTAAGGCCCTGGTATGAAGAATACCTGGGAGGAAAAGGGGGTTACTATAAGTGACAAGGAGTCATGATTGGGTGTGTACTACAAAGATTAAACTTTATTAAATATATAAAAATTCCATGATTTCAATCATATGAATTGCACAAGAAGATCTGACCCTCAGCATTATAGGAATCACTCAAGTCAAACACAGCACATAACACACAAAAGGTGCATAGAAGACAAGCAAACAAGAGTGCGCATGCGCGGGACTTCCGGGAAGACGCTCTGAACGGGAGCTCCGCACTGCTCCGGCCTCTCGAAGCCCCCTGAGCCTTCAGACCAAGCGGGAACCGGCCAGGACTGACCCAATCGCCTCCCGGGTGAACCAGGCACACTATCATATGCCGGGCGGCTCGCAAAAGAGTGAGGTGAGCCGCCAGCTCGACTTTACACTGGCAGCCCCTGCTTCATCCAAGATGGCGGCCGCAGCACAAGGCAGCATGGAGGACCCGGACTCCATTGCGGATCCTCCATCCCATTACCAGCACCAGATCGGTCTGCTGGCAACTCCTGTGAGTACCTGCTACCCCCAAGGGATCTCCCCAGCATCCACTGAGTCCCTGCTGAAACTGACTTTTGGAGATCTCCCCCACTCTCCCATGCTGCGATCCCCCTTAGGCTTGGCAGGCCCCCACCTCTCCTCCCCCTTGCAGTCAGTTCACTCCGCTGACATGCAACTCATGCTGCAGAACTTTTCTGAGATGCTAGCCACAGGCCTAGCTCACAATGCCACACAGATCACTGCTACCATTAAGGCTGATTTGCAGAGCCTGGGAGCCCGCATGGATGCAATTGAGCAGGCTGTGGATAACACTGCCGCCCGTACTAACCAAAATACCACATGCATCCAAACCTTACAAGATCAACTTGAGACAGCTCTCTCTAAAATCGATGATTTAGAGAACAGAAGTAGGAGGTATAATTTCCGTATACGTGGGATCCCTGAATCTGTTACTGATGTTCCCAGCACAGTTAAATTGTTCATTAAAGAACTCATGCCAGACATTCAGGACCACAGATTGGAACTTGACAGGGCTCACAGAGCCCTCCAGCCCCCCGCCCAGATGGTCTCCCAAGGGACATTGTAGTCAAGCCCCATTACTATGGTGTGAAGGAGGATGTTATGAGACAGACCCGCAACCTGGACAATCTCTCCTTCCAAGGGAATAAAATCCAAATCTTTGCTGACATCTCGCCCACAACAGTCCAGAAACAGAGGTCCCTTAAACCCCTCCCGGAGGTCCTCAACCAGAATTCCATCAAGTACCGCTGGGCTTTTCCATTCCGCCTACAATTTCATTTCAGGGACAAATCCTTTGGCTTTTCCACCTTTCAAGATGGCGAATGTCTCCTGCTTCAACTTGGTCTTATCTCCCAAGAACTTGCTACACAACAAGCGACAACCAAATCAGGCTCCTCAAAGCGTCCACCCCCAGGCAGTCCTCTGACCCCGTTATGGAATAAACAACAAACGAAGAGACAGAGAGAATCCCGACCCCCGAGATGAGGGACTTCTTTTCTACTCCCGGACAGGAGATGTGTTGTTTTTGACTACCCCTAATAATTCAGAGAGCTAACTACTCTCCCCCTCTAGTATGGTTGTAGACAGACCCGCACCGCCCTGACTTGCATCAGGTGGGCCAGGGCCTTGATCTGTTTGGTTTGGGCCCCGCTTGCCCATCTTGTGGCTAGTTGGGACTCCCGGTGCCTCCCGTTCCTCCAACCTCGATGAGGAGGACGCTTTCATTGACTTTCTGACTTGTTGCATATATGATATGCCTTTCCTAGTTCCTACCTATGGTTAGGCCTAGTAGCCTCTACCCTCCCTTCCCCCTGCCCCTCCCTTTTTTCCCTTTCCCCTCCCCCTTCCCCCCTCCCTTTCTTGCCCTCCCTCCCCACCTTCCCTTTCTCTCCCTTGCAGGTTCCACTCCTTGCACTGGTTATGTTCTGGTTATACAGTTTTACGGATCGTTATATTTGTTTGTTTACAGTATTTTCTGCACTTTGGCCGTTCCAGTACTGTTTTATCCCCCATTGGGGGCTCTGACGGCCAGAGCGGCTCATCATGCCACTCTCTCTGTTGTGACGCGGAGGGACTTTTAATCCCTCTGGTGACATCAGGTAGACAACCCCTATTGGGGTTGCACCCTCTCCAAGACCCCTCTTGCAGGAGTCCTTGGACTTGGACCCGGCTAGCCGGTCCTGTTGATTTTTTTCTGAATTTTTGCATACGTTTGTTTTGTTCTCTTTTTGTGATTTAATTAACCAACATAATGACATCTCTGATCTTTTCTCCTCTTTTTCTTCTATTTCTTCTCCCCCCACCTTCTCTCCTCCCCACAGTGTTCTCCTCCCCTCTCCTCCAGGATTCCTCACGGAGAACTCCCCCAGGCCTTACTCCAGGGCGTTTGTTGATAACCTACCTCACGCTGGATGTCCGGATTCTCTCTTCTCTTCAGGTAAGCTCCCCTTTTACATTCTCGCACCCCCCCTCGGGCGCCCATGGCTGAGACTGACACTCGCAAGCTGCCTTTAAAAGTAGCTACCCACAATGCGCAGGGACTTAATTCTCCCTCTAAACGCCAGAAGGCCTTTCAGAGCTACCACGTCAGAAGCCTTGATGTTGTCCTTCTTCAGGAGACCCACTTCCCCGCTAGCTATACCCCCTCCTTCCTCCACCATAGTTTTCCCACCTTCTACCTTGCGAATGCTGACAACAAACAGAGAGGGGTGGCCATTCTCTTGGCTAAGCGTATCCCATTTACCCACATCCACACAATTTGTGATAAAGATGGTAGGTACCTGCTAGTCAAAGGGCTCATAGAAGGGGTGACGTACTCTTTTGTTTCATACTATGCCCCCAATCGGGGGCCAGGAATTTTTTTTTGCATCCATGTTCTCAACCCTCTCCTCTCATCTAGAAGGTAGAGTCTTAATAGGGGGTGACTCCAATATCACGTTTGACCACACACTTGACAAATCCCACCAGAACAGGCCCCGCCTTAAGAGACCCTCCAAACAAAGCCTCAGAATCGCCCGACTCCTACACGACTTGGGCCTGATTGATTCTTGGAGGGAGTTGAATCCCACAGCCAAAGACTTTACCCATTACTCTGCCCCACACAAAACATTTGCCAGGATTGACTACATCTTTGTACCCAATTCGGACATTCACACAGCCACTCACTCCTCAATACAAGAAGTTCCGTGGTCGGACCACTCCTTAGTAACCCTTAGAATATCTAGCTCCCTATCACCTTCAGGCCCCCCTCAGTGGCGCTTGAGTAAATCCCTCCTTGCCAACCCGGTCCACTGCACCATGCTGGAAAAGGACATCCAAGAATTTTTCCTCCTCAATGACACCGGGGACACGACCCCTAGTTCTCTCTGGGGAGCTCATAAAGCCGTCTTGAGGGGGAGGATGATTCAAATGGCTTCCAACCTGAAAAAAGGAAGGAAGGTGGATGTAGAAAACTTGGAAAGGGATTTTAAACTACTTAGTAAAGCCCATAAGTCTAAACCCACTCCCGCCAGTCTGGCCAAGTTGGAATCCGCTCGCATTGCTTTAAATCTTGCCTTAACCTCTAACGCAGACAAACACTTGAGCTGGTTAAGCGGCAAATTCTACTTACAAGCTGATAAAATCGGCTCACGCTTGGCGGCCAAACTCTCCCCAAGGATCAAAAATTTTTCCTTACCCAAGATTAAATCGTTATCGGGTTCTCTCACCCAGAACCCCCATAAAATCCTAGAAACCTTCCAGGCTTTCTACTCCAAACTATACACATCTCCCTCCTCTGCTGACCCTGTTCCCTTAGAATCATTTTTGGCTGACATTGAGCTCCCCAAACTTTCAGAGTCCCATAGATCCATGATGGAATCACCCTTTAGCACTGCAGAGGTCCAAGAAGTCATCAAAAATCTCAAAACAGACTCGGCGCCAGGGCCGGACTTCTCCGCCCTTTATTACAAAACCTTCTCTGGGGTCCTCTCTCCTCATCTGGCCCGTCTCTTTAACTCCCTACGAGAAGGCTCCACTCTCGAACCCGCTGCCAATCTAGCATATATCTCTGTGATCCCCAAACAGGGAAAAGATCCTAGTGATGTAGGCAACTATAGGCCGATTTCATTGATCAATAATGATCTGAAAATCATGACCAAGATTTTGGCCAACAGAATGGCCTCCTTCATCGCTTCTTATGTTCATAAGGATCAGGTGGGTTTCATTCCCGGGAGACAGGGACTGGACCAGATCAGGAGAGCGGTAGATTTGATTTCCCTCATGCAATCCTCCTGGGATGGCGGGTCCCCCCAGAAGGGATACATTCTTTCCATAGACCTCCAAAGGCCTTTGATACGGTCACCTGGCCATACCTCTTTACCATTCTACGCCATTGGGGCTTTGGCCCAGAATTCCTAAGAACCCTGGAGTCTCTATACTCCTCCCCGAAAGCCCAGATCAAACTGCAGGGACGTCTCTCCGACCAATTCCCAATCTTAAAAGGTACCAGACAGGGCTGCCTGCTCTCCCCTATTCTCTTTGCGATAGCGATAGAAACCCTAGCTCTAGCAATTAGACAATACCCGGACATTCATGGGGTTCAATGTGGTCAACATACACACAAATGTGCCCTCTTTGCGGACGATGTCCTCCTTTTCGTCACCTCCCCTCTCAGGTCGACCCCCAATATTCTCCAACTCCTCAACACTTTTGGAAAGGTTTCAGGCCTTCAGGTCAACATGGCAAAGTCAATGGCCCTGAACGTCACAACACCCCAAGATATGGTCGATAGGCTCAAAACAAATTTCCCCTTCTCCTGGTGCGCCTCTTCTCTTCTCTATTTAGGTGTTTTCCTCACCCCAAAAGTAGAGCTCCTATTCCAACACAATTACCCTGCCATGTTCAAAAAACTCACAACTGAACTTACACAATGGTCTCTCTATAAATTGTGCTGGCTGGGTAGAGTCAATTCGGTCAAGATGACCCTCTTGCCCAAATTGCTTTATCTTTTCCGGTCCCTGCCTATCCCTGTCAGGAAACAAGCACTGGATAGACTCCAATCAAAAATCATACAGTTCATATGGGGGGGCAAGGGACATCGTCTATCTAAAAAAGTTCTGTATAGGGCAAGGAAGAAAGGAGGCCTTGGCCTTCCCAATATGTGGTGGTACTACCAAGCAGCCCAACTCTGTCAATTCTCAGCAATATATACTAAGGGACCTAAACCAGACTGGGTAGACATAGAAAGGCAGGCAACCCCTAACCACACATTGGACTATTTACCCTGGAGACCACGTAAGGACCGCCCCTCGATCCTGTCTCCCGCCCTTTCTCACTCAATGGCCCTCTGTGATATCCTTCATAAACATCCCTCACTATCCTCTTCCTGGCATCCCTTGGCACACATCTTCCACAACCCCCAATTCCCCCCGGGTCTGAACATCAGGGCTTTTGGATGGTGGCTCGACAAGGGTCTAGACAGAATAGGACAATATTTTAACAATGATGGCCCCATCTCACTCAAATACTGCATTTCCAAACTGGACATGCCCTCCTCTGAAACTTTCCGCTATTATCAGTTGTTACATTTTCTGCGTGGGGTCTGGAAAAGCTCAGACAACCCACTCTCTGTTACTAAATATGAGCATTGGTGTTCCTCAGCCATGGGCGTCAGGGGGGGTATCTCCCTGATCTATTCAGCGTTGGCTGACCCTCGGGGCAAAGCGAGCTATATGTTGAAATGGGAGCATGACCTCCAGTTTGAATGGGACCTAGACACTTGGCACACAAATTTCTCCCGCTCATTTAAGGGTATCTTAAACACCTCCCTGATGGAAGCTGACGTTAAGGTTATCTCCAGATGGTACCTGGTCCCTACTTGCCTTTCTAAGTTCTACCCGCAGTCTTCCCCCCTCTGCTTCAGAGGATGTGGCCTCGTAGGCTCTCTCCTCCACACCCTCTGGGAATGCCCTAAAATTAGGGGGTTCTGGAATAGAATTTTCAGCCTCATTCGCAAAGTCACTGGTTTCGAGGTGAAGAAAAACCCTACTATTGCCCTCCTTAATGATGCTCTCCCTAAGATCCCTAAATTGTCCCGCTCTCTCATACACTTCATCCTTCTGGGGGCCAAGATTACCTTGGCCCACGCCTGGAAGTCGCCCTCGGCGTCATTTCGCCAAGCTAAACACAAGATTTCCTGGATAATGACACAGGAAAGGATTTCTAATACCTTACTAGACAATCCAGAAAAATTCCCTCTTATTTGGGAACCCTGGGCTACACACGTAGGCATATCCCTTCTTCCCCAATAGGTGAGCGCTGGACAGCCTCGATTCGGCTTGTTGCTGATCATTCTTCCCCCCTCTCCCCGAGGAGTCCTGACTTACCCCGCCCCCTCCTTTCCCTCTTATTCTCTAGTTCGCTCCCCCTTCTCTTCCCTACCCCTATTTCTTCTTTTCTTTTCTTCTTAATCTCAATCTCTGTCTTAGACTGTCACTGGCCACTCAGGAATTACATCTGTTCAGTCTTTCTTGTTTTATGTTGATGGATACAGCTAGATGCTCCGCCTTACAGGCATTTGGAAGCCATTCCATTAGTTGGGTTCTTTAACCCCTTCAGACTATTAACAGAGGTTCGATCTCAGACTCCCCCCGGATGGTTCGCCCCCTCAGGGGGTCAGCAACCAGGACAGGGTGGCGGGTGGCCAAGCCCTTTGTTCATATCCCTCCCTGGGTGTTCACAGCAGGATCCCAATTGGGGTGTGTGGACTGGCCAGGAGTAGACGTAGGGCCATTGTCCCTCAGGGCCTACTTTAAATTTATGGGGGCCTACTTTTTTTTTTCATGCTGAGTCTGCTCTACCCTCTATATTAGGTACTGTGGTCTATGATATTGTGATGGAACATAATTTCAAGTGGCCTTCTTTTGTTTGTTTCTGATGATCATATTCTGTACCGACCTCGGTTGGGGTCCTTTGTTACCTTCTTTTATAATTGTACTGCATCTAATCACAATAAACCTTTTTTTGAAAATCTGCACTCCTTCTCTACCTGTCTGCTCTATCAGGGGCCCAGAGTCAGAGGTATAAGAGAAGCCTTCCTCACCTTGTCAGGCTCTTCCACCAGGTACGTGACAGCCTAGTTGGATAGGCTCTTCTTGAGAGGAGGGGTGTTGAAAAGTTAAAAAGAGTCAGACAGAGGCGCATGCGCGGAGGCTAGCGGGATGGTAATGCCTGACTAGAGCTCCGCTCCGTGAAGGGGAAAAGCCGCAAAACAGATACAGCCCGCCATCCCAAATTTACTGGAAAAGCTGTCTCAAGAACTATAGAGGTGAGGGGGACATTTTGGAAGGATAATGGTTTACGGAGGAGCCCGCGGCAAAACAAAAATGAACCGCAATAGCGGCACACAAGCGCGGAATTCCTCACAGAAAAAAGCGCCAGTCTCCTCTGATATAATCACCTCAGAGAAGAAAAGCAAGCTTAAAAAGCCACAACATATCTCCACAGGAGATTCTGACTCAGAGGCTGAAGTTTATCAGTCACAAATATTACCACAAGAAGCTTCTACCCCCTCAAATATTTTAAAACAATTTGAAAGAATGCTTCACAAAGCACTGAAGCAAACATCAGAACAAATTACCACCAATTTAACAAAATAAATCAGAGAATTGGGACACCGCACAGCAGCACTAGAAATTAAAGTGGAGGACATTGAAAATATAACACTAGACCATCAGTCAGAAATGGAAAATTTGAAGGAAGATAATATTGCACTTCAAAATAAATTGGAGGACTTTGAGAATCGCGCAAGGAGGTCTAACTTGCGCTTTAGAGGCTTACTAGAATCTATATTAGACCTGCAGTCAACATTAACTGCACTATGTCAAGAATTAATGCCAAGCATACCAATAGAAAGAATGGAGATGGACAGAGTGCACAGGGCTCTAATGCCCAAAAAAACTGATGGACCTCCCCGAGATGTTATTGCAAAATTTCACTACAATCGGACAAAAGAACAGTTACTTAATGCAGCTAGAGAAAAAAATAATTTAGTCTTTCAAGGACACAATTATCAGATATTTGCAGATGTATCTCATATGACAATATCCAAAAGACGGACAATGAAACCACAAATACTGGAGCTCCAACATCACAATGTGAAATATCAATGGAGCTTCCCTTTTGCCCTAAGTTTCACCTACCAAGGAACCAAAATCACATGCAGAACACCAGAAGAACTGCAACAAGCTCTCCAGGACCTTAATCTGACTGAAGGAAACACAGCATCAACAGCTTCGCAAAGAAGATCAGCCTCAGCCTCTTCTAAACATATACCAAAGAACAACTACAGTAGAAACACCTTGAATACTTAATATCCCTGCTTCAACACAAACAAAACAAACCATAACGCTGAAGAACATTGAAAACCTAATTGGAAACATTTTATAGAGGCATTTCCCTTTACCCTATTTAAAAAGTTATTTTTAACTTATTATCATTTTTCCACCTTTTTTTTTTTTTTTTTCTCTCGCAATGGACAAATTTTAACTTTTTGCCTACAGGTTTCATATAGAAACAAAGGGAAAAGACGGTATTCCTACATTTCTCCCCCCCCCCCCCTCTTTTTTTTTTTTTTCTCGCAATGGACAAATTTTTACTTTTTGCCTATAGGTTTCATATAGAAACAAAGAGAAAAGACGGTATTCCTACATCCCCCCCCTCTTTTTTATTTTTTTTATTTTTTATTATCTATTATTCATTGTAGGTCTCACTATATATAGATAAAGCTTAACCTACACTTTATTCCTTAATTTCTGTGAAACAAGTAACAAACCCAAAACCAATCCCTTACATTATTAGTTAAAGTTTGAATTGAATAGAAATAATATAGTTTTCTTTAACAGTCTGATTCTCTTCACCTAGTTACGTATTTACACACTAAGACAACTTTTTAGAACTAATATGGTTAAAAATACTAATTTAGTAATTACTAAATTCAACACTAAGCATATATTTTAGCAAGTCTCCAGATAATGGTCAACATATGTTAAACTTAAATTACTTTTTTTTTCTCCTCTTCTGTTGTTGTTGCCTTCAAAAATCACTGGAGCTTGACATAAATATCTAATTTGTGTTCTCCTTAACTGCTACTATTTATAGTGACTATGTTTATTGACAATATATGCTTGTAATTTTGAAAATTTAATAAACAAATTTGACAAGAAAAATACTAATTTAATTCTCCTAGGCATACTGCCAAAGGTTAAATGTCTTCCCCTCACTACCCGAATGATTATTTACTAATTCTAGGCAACTTTTAGATGCACAGATAGGGCTTACAATCATACATCCCAGTGATGTATTACATTCTCTTTTACTAGGCGGCACCCCATGGCACGGAAACCCCATGAGCCTCACTAAACTTTCCTTGGACTCCCACACTAATATGTGGGGATTCGACTAAAGCCCCTTGTCCCCTGAGGGGGGGCTTTACCCCCTATCACGGGCAAACTACGAATACTTTAACATCTTAATATTCTTTACACACTGTATAGTCTTATCCATTTCTTATTTTTTTATTTAAGACTGATCACTCTGGATCCTTTCTTTATTTCCTTTCTTTCTCGTCTGTGTGGGTTGGACCGGGAGACCGCTGCATAAAGGCTACAGGTAAGAAAAGCTTTTTGTATCACCTACCATGGCCCCTTTAAACATTGTCTCACTGAATGTCCAAGGTCTTAATGTGACACAAAAACGCACAAAAGCCTTCAGGTCATTCCAATCTAAGAAAGCTCATATTGTGTGCTTACAAGAAACACACTTTACACAAACTTACACTCCCAAATTTTTCAATAACTCCTACCCTCAAGTATACACAGCCTCAGCCAATACAAAACAGAGAGGTACGCTTATAGCATTTCACCGCACCACTCCATTCACGTTGCAATCCGAAATAAAAGACCCAGAAGGCCGTTACCTAATCCTAACGGGACATATCATGGACACAGCAGTAACTATAGTCTCCTATTACGCCCCTAACCTTAAACCCTTACCATTCCTATCTCATCTCTTTCAAGTGATAAACACACACAAGATAGGAACACTTTTGTGTGTGGGGATTCAAATAATGTCCTCATTCTATTCCTAGACAGGTCCGCTTATACCCTATCAAAATATCAATCAAAATGGACACTCTCTCAGCTTCTATCAAAACACAATTTGGTCGACACTTGGAGAGAATCCAACCCAACAAAAAAGAACTACACATATTTCTCTAACCCTCATCAAACATTCAGCAGAATAGATCACATATTCACAACAATAGGTATGGTCCCAGAGATAATATCTTCTACCATTATCCCCATCCCATGGTCAGATCACGATGCAGTCTATACCACCATTGCCTCTATTCTGCCCAAGTCGCACAATCCATCATGGAACCTCCCAGATGTGCTTCTCAAGCACCCATCTTTCCGCACACAGATAGAACGAGAATTAATAGATTATTTGAAATATAACACTAGCCCTGAAATCTCTTCACTCACACTCTGGGAAGCACATAAACCAGTAGAATTTTTCAACAACAATTAGGGATCCTGAAAAGAGAGCGGAAAACACTCTCACAAAAACTAGAAAAATAATTTAACACAGCATTTATGGCCTTTCAGAATAATCCTACTTCCTCTGCAAAAACACGTCTTGAGAAAGCTTGTTTAGAGTATGACCTCTTCCTCGCAGACGCAGCAGAAAAAATGTTACGCAAAACCAATCATACATTCTATATGAAATCCAAAAAACCTGGTACACTTCTAGCAAAAGCATTAAAATCCATCAACAAATCCTTCAAACCTATCAAGCTCAAATTGACCAATAATATATACACTAGCAATCCACAAAAAATAGTCCAAAAATTCAGCACCTATTTAAAATCCCAATACAAGGAAACAAATACATTTAACACCTCTGAAGCTGATTCATTTTTCTCACGAATCAGTCTCCCTCATATGACGGAAACTCAAAGGACATTGTTAGAAAAACCGGTTACAAATGATGAGGTCATCACAGCCATTAAGGAATTAAAAATAAATAAAAGGCCTGGGCCAGATGGTTACTCATCATTATACTACCGAACATATAAGGACATCCTTTCCCCCATGCTCGTAGAAGCATATAACGATGTATTGAGAAACAAAACATTTAGGCAAGAATCCTTGATGGCAATCATATGTATGATTCCAAAACCACAAACAGATGATACACTTAGCAGCAATTATCGTCCCATTTCCATGTTAAATGTGGATATTAAATTGCTGACAAAAATATTAGCAACACGTTTAAACACAATTATAGGAACACTTGTACATCGAGACCAGGTAGGATTCATGCCCTCACGTCAAGCAGGTGACAACGTTCGTAGAGCAGTCCTCTTAGCACAAATAGCGAAAAAGCATAGAATTCCAGCCTGCTTTCTCTCTCTCGATGTTAGAAGGGCCTTTGACTCAGTATCTTGGACTTACATGACCTATACATTACAAAAATGGGGATTTGGCCCAAACTTTATGACTTGGATCAAAGCACTTTATGATAAGCCGAAAGCGTATGTAAGATATGCAGGATATATGTCTGAACCCTTTGATATTGAGAGGGGTACAAGACAAGGCTGTCCGCTCTCACCATTACTATTCGCTTTACTCATAGAACCACTTGCACAATTAATTAGATTAGAACCCACAATAACAGGAATAGAAGTAGGAGGTTACCAACACAAAATTTGTTTATTTGCAGACGATATCCTCCTATTTCTTTCATCCCCACAAATATCTGGTCCCAATCTTACCCCAATTCTTAATAAATTTGCCACTCTTTCAGGCCTCACTACCATATTTAGGCATTAAGCTTACAGCATCCCTCTCAGATTTATTCTCTCATAACTATCCACCGATATTGAAACCTCTAACAAACTTAATGAACTCCTGGGCCCACTTCCCGATATCATGGATGGGAAGAATAAATAACGTAAAAATGACGATATTGCCAAAAATACTATACTTGTTCAGAGTCTTGCCAATCCCGATACCAGCATGACGCGTGTGTCGCTATGGCGGTAGTTCTGCCACTGTCTGGTAGATGTCCATGATGAAAAAGAGGAGGTAATTGAGGAGCTCAGCTCCAAAATGGCCGACATTGAGGACAGAAGCAGGAGGAACAATCTAAAAATTAGAGGGATCCCAGAATCTGTTCAGCAAAATGACCTGCGTGATCACACCATTACTCTGTTTAAAGAAATCCACCCTGAGCTTATGGATCTTGATGTGACCATCAATAGGATCCATCGCCTGCCCAAACCTGCATACCTCCCTGACCAAGTCCCAAGGGACGTAATACTACGGTTGCATTTCTACCACATAAAGGAAAAGTTTATGTCTGCAATGCGCTCTAAGGAGTATATCCCCTTACAACACCAAAATCTGCAATTTTTGGCAGTTTTATCGCAGTATACCCTCCAGAAAAGGAGGAGCCTCACTACAATTACAAAAGCCCTCAGGAACCACAAGATCAACTATAGATGGGGCTTCCCCACGAAAATCACAATCACCAAGGAGGGACATACCTTCACTATAGACTCTTTGGATAAAGGTCTATTCCTGCTAAAGAAATGGCAGATACTTCCAGAGC
Organism: Rana muscosa; assembly: GCA_029206835.1. NCBI lineage: Eukaryota > Metazoa > Chordata > Amphibia > Anura > Ranidae > Rana > Rana muscosa. The sequence continues at coordinate 357,170,748 of CM055118.1, read as the reverse complement.
CTGACAGCAGACCCCTCTCTCCTAGGAATGTATCTTATGCAGACCCTGAATGGCAAAAATTTACAGCAAAGAATGCTAAAAGACACTGACATCTAGAAGGTAGATAAATGTCATGGGGCGCAGTGGCTGCATATGATGGGGCGCAGTGGCTGCATATGATGGAGCGCAGTGGCTGCATTTGATGGGGCGCAGTGGCTGCATATGATGGGGTGCAGTGGCTGCATATGATGGGGCACAGTGGCTGCATTTGATGGGGCGCAGTGGCTGCATTTCATGGGGCGCAGTGGCTGCATTTCATGGGGCGCAGTGGCTGCATTTGATGGGGCGCAGTGGCTGCATTTTATGGGGCACAGTGGCTGCATTTGATGTTTCTTTTTTTCAGAATAAGTTTGTTTGCGCCCCCCCAAACAAATTTGATCACCGACCGCCACTGCATTTGAGGGCTGCAGTATGCATTCCTCATCCTCCCCGGTAGTTCTGCCACTGGCTCGCCTCTTCCACTGCACAGGTGAGGCTACATTGTGCACGGGTCATGCTGCATTGGGCACAGGTGAGGCTGTATTGGGCACAGGTGAGGCTGCATTGGGCACAGGTGAGGCTGTATTGGGCATGGGCAGGCTACGCTGCATTGGGCACAGGTGAGGCTGCGTTGGGCACAGGCCACACTGCATTGGGCACAGATGAGGCTGCATTGGGCACTGGACACGCTGCATTGGGCACAGGCCACACTGCATTTGGCACAGGTGAGGCTGCATTGGGCACTGGACATGCTGCATTGGGCACAGGCCATGCTGCATTGGGCACAAGTGGGCACAGGTGAGGCAGTATTGGGCAGACCACGCTGCATTGGGCACAGGTGAGGATTATTGAAGCGCTAACACCAGGTGTTTGGAGTATCTTTATCTGTTGATTAAACTTTCTGGAATACATATATTGCTATTGTGGTGTAGGATCTGGGTTCTTTCTTTCTTTCTTTCATCTCAGACTCAAACCACACACCCTTTAAACCACGTCCACTATTTAATTTAAGTCTGCAATTTTTTTTTTTGGGGGGCCATACAACATTTTGCTATGGGGCCCTGTGATTTCTAGTTACGCCCCTGCTACCAAATCGTTTATTGTAGTTGCAAATTCCCCCATCTTGCTTTCAATGTGCCCCACTCTTGATTATACCGCCTGTATCTCCTTATTTTTTTTTCAAAGATATTTTATTGAAACGTAATAAGCATTTACAGATATCTTGGACAGTTGAAGTACAAAAAGGGTATTGAGGTATTGATACAACCACAAAAAGGGAACAAGAACGAAATTTCAGTGTCATATACAATTCAACTTTGGGGTAGTGAGAGTGAGGTGTGCCGGTATAGTCTTCATGAACTAGGCTATGATGGGATGGACTACCTTAAACCAAGGTAGGGGTGAGATGTTATCAGAGTCTGATACCGTTGACGGAGGTGTAACCCGTAAGTAGGTGAGGGCTAGGTAGGGTCGTAGATATCGTTGCGGAGTATTGGTCTACGGGGTAGAGAAGGGCCGGTAAGTGTATCATGGCTGGCAGGTAGAGAAGGAGCTACCATCGGATTTATTTCGTTGAACGCGTATGGGTGGGGGGGGTACCGGCTGGGGCTGAGATAGTGGTTGTGGTTATACAGAAGCATATGAATGAGTAGAGAGGGGGGGTATGTGGTGGGAGAAGGGGGGTCAGGGGGGGGATCAGGGGGGTGAGGTAAGAGGGAGGAGCATTGGCAGGGGGTCCGTCTCTGGCCTCCCTGACCACTTGGGGTGTTCAGAAGGGGTGTCAGGAGAGAATAAAGATTGATCTACCTTGGGGAGGTTATAGGGGGACTGAGGTGAACATGGGAGATTTAGGGTCCTGGGGGGCGCTGGGCTCGTCGTAGATCGTAATGGTATTTCTCCGAGGAGTATTTTATCCTGGGACAGGGTGTAGGGAGTTTGTGTATTCTGGTGTCGTTTTATAGTGTATCCAGCAAGCCCATTTTTTGCTAAATGATGTCGGTGTATCTCTTGCAATATGTATAAGATTTTCCATTTCCTCAATTTTGCATATTCTGTTAAACCATTCTGTTAGTGTTGGACGGTGAGTTGTGTTCCAATGTAAAGGGATGCATTGTTTTGCCGCATTGATCATATGCATTGCTAGGGATTTGTGGTAGGAGTTGTGTGGCAGGGTTGAGTGGTGAAGGAGGAATTGAGAGGGTGAAAAATCTAATTGATATGAAGTAACTCGGGATGTTATGTGGCATACTTCTTCCCAGAAACCTTTTAGGGACGGACAGGACCACCATATATGGAGAAGGGTTCCCCTTTCCCGGCGGCATCTCCAGCAAATCTCTGGAATAGTGGGGTTAAATTTATGCAAGAGGGCGGGTGTGCGGTACCATCTAGATTGGATCTTATAATTGTTTTCCTGAGTAGAAACATTCGTTGATCCTTTATGTATGTTGAGAAAAATTTGTTCCCATTGTTCCCCTGGGAGAGAGATAGAGAGGTCTAGCTCCCATTTTTTACAGGCTAAGGTCTCATTAGCTTTCATCTCGGCAAAAAGGAGTTGTCGAAACTAAGTGTGATTGGGGTGTTGTTTGGGTACATAGCTTCTCAAAAGGGGTGAGTTCTCTGGAACATTGTGTATTTTTGTCTAGGGATTTTAGATAATGCGCCATTAAAATATATGTCCAGGGGGGAATGGGCGGCTTGCTTAGTCGGAAAGAGAATTGGTGTGCAGACAGGAGTTTGCCCCGTGAGAAGAATTGATGAGATCTAAGTGGGCTATTAGTCCAGTTATCAGGAAGAAACTTTGCGTGCATACCTGGTGGGAAGCCAGGGTTCCTTGTAACAGGGGTCAGTGGGCTGGGGATCGAAGATATGGGTGATTGGCAGCAAAGTATTCTGAAACATTGCAGGGTAGGGCCTATTAGTGGGTGTATGCGTAATGCAGATGGGATGTGGGTAGGGAGTATCCATGGGAGAGACTCCAAAGGGAGGGTAGAGAAGGATGCTTCCAGAGCAACCCAATCTTTGTGGAGAGACTGGGTGTTCCAGTCCACTATCCTGGTTAGGTGTGTTGCGGTGTGATAGTTGAGGAGATTGGGAAGGCCTATGCCACCAAGCCTTTTGGGTCGAGTGAGCTGCATAAAGCTGATTCTAGGTCTACGGTTCCCCCATAAGAATTTAGAGCATATGTGTCTGTAAGATTTAAAGAATGCCGGAGGTACATGAATAGGAATTGTCTGTAATATGTAGAGTAATCTCGGGGGGGCATTCATCTTGAGTATTGCTGCTCTGCCAAACCAAGAGAAGAGCGGTTTGTTCCAGGTTTCAAGGTCAGATGATAGTCTGTGTAGTATAGGGATATGGTTTTTCGCGTATAGATCGGAAAGTTTGGAAGGGAGTTGTATGCCTAAGTATGTGATGGAGTCTTGTTTCCATTGGAACGGGAAATTAGCCTTACATTGGTCCACTATATGTTGAGGTAGTGTAATGTTTAGGGCAAAGGATTTTGAGAAATTAATTTTAAGGTGGGAGAGGGACTGAAAGTGTTTGAATTCAGAAAGAAGGTTTGGCAAGGAAATCAGTGGGTTTGACAGGAACAACAATATATCGTCCGCAAACGCGGCGTATTTGTATTCTCTTTTGGAGGAGCTTATACCCTGAATATCTGGATTGTGTATTAGTTTACGGAGGAATGGTTCAAGCGTGAGTACAAAGAGGATGGGAGACAGGGGACATCCCTGCCCTGTATCTCCTTATTACATTTTTGCATGCAACACACCATATCAGTTTTGATTGAGCTCCTTAGTGACAGTAACATGTCCTTCAAGACAGTGTCCATAACAGGCTCATTGTTAGTGGGAAATACCTCAATGCTGTCTGGTAGCTCCCTGGTGTCCTCCCCTGACTCATTGCTGGGGCTAGCTGTGGGGCTGCATCCAAAGCCATCCATCCGGAATTTGGCCTTAGCTGGGCTTGCAGATTGTGGATTATTGGGGTAGGACTTCTGGCTGCTGGGAGACCTACTATGTGTGCTGACAGATGCAGAGTTAGCTGGGATGGAGTGATTGTTATGGGCTGGGATGGATGTGCGGCTGGCGCCATCTTGCCTACCTCCATGTGTCTGCCAGGATACTAAGTCTGTCAGTTTCTGGGGTCTCCCCAGCTCCTTTCTTTTTCTGGTCATGATCCCAGAGGTTGTAGGGTGTAGATTGCTCCATTTTTGGGGTGAAAACTCCCTCTGGAAAGCCGTTATGAGCCGCTGTTAGTCCGTGCGGAAAGGAGCTCAGCTCTCACACATCCATCTCCGACCGCGGCCAGCCACGCCCCCTGATTCCACTAGATTTTAATAAGGGGTATCAAAGTAAAGGGGGCTAAATACAAATGCACGACACACTTTTCAGATATTTATTTGTAAAAAAATAAAAAATTATGTTTTTGGTTGTAACATGACAAAATGTGGAAAATTTCAAGGGGTATGAATACTTTTTCAAGGCACTGTAATTGGACAGATTGGGGCAGGGAGTTCCATAGAATGGGAGAGGCTCGGGAAAAGTCCTGGAGGCGAGCATGAGAGGAGGTGACGATGGAGCTAGAGAGCAGGAGGTCTTGGGAGGAACAAAGACAATGATTAGGTTGGTATTTTGAGACTAGGCTAGTTAGTGATGTACCTGGTGGCTGAGCTGTGGATGGTTTTGTAAGTTCTTGTTAGTATTTTTTATTTTATTTGTTGGGTTAGCAGAAGCCAGTGGAGGGATTGACAAAGAGGAGTAGCAGACACTGAGCAGTTAGTAAGGTGGATAAGTCTGGCAGCAGTATTCATGATGGACTGAAGGAGGATGGCCAGTGTAAAGGTAGGCCAGTGAGGAGAGAGTTGCAGTAGTCGAGGCAGGAAATAACCAAGGAGTGAAGACGTTGTTTTGTAATGTTGTTAGTCAGGAAGGGGCAAAGAATAGAATAGAAAGAATATAACCATCTCCCAAAATTTGAAGAGAATGAATTTGAATAGAAAATAATAGATTAGAATAAAATAGAAAATAAAATAATAGAATAGACTAGAATAGAAAAGCAAACAATACAATTTAAAGAATATAATCATCTTCTGAAATTCAAATTTTAATTAGAATTTTAATTAAAATAAGTATGAATTTGAAAAGAAAAGAATAGTATAGGAGAGAATAGAATAGAAAATAAAATAATAGAATCAAATTATTATTATAAGTTTTCAGAAATTCATATTTCAAATTGATTAAAATCAATATGGAATGGAATCAGGATGGAGTTTTATTCAAATTCCATTGCAAAATGAACGGAATTCAAATTTGAATCAATGGAAATTTTCCAAATTCGGTCAAATTGAGTTCAATTCAACCAAATTTGGAAAATTTTAATTAGAATAAACTAAACACATTTTAAAAACAAATTAGACTACTGTATATACTTGAGTATAAGCTGAACCGAAAATAAGCCGAGGCCCTAATTTTACCACAAAAAAATGGGAAAACTTATTGACTTGAGTATAAGCCTAGGGTTTCCTTGTGCATGCCTCACTATGCCTCACTATGCCCATGCCTCACGGTGTCCATGCCTCACGGTGTCCATGCCTCACTATGCCCATGCCTCACGGTGTCCATGCCTCACTGTGTCCATGCCTCACTGTGTCCATGCCTCACTGTGCCCATGCCTCACTGTGCCCATGCCTCACTGTGTCCCATCTCCCTACCTGATCTGCGGCGCTGTATCCATCTGCAGCCTAGAACGAGGCGGAGGCGTGGCTTTGTTACACTGCACGGCCGTCGACTAGACTGATGACACAGAGAGCAGATTTGACACAGAGAGCAGATTTGACAGAGCAGATTCGACACAGAGAGCAGATTCGACACAGACTCGAGTATAAGCCGAGGGGGGCATTTTCAGCACAAAAAAGTGTGCTGAAAAACTCGGCTTATACTCGAGTATATACGGCAATTAAACAAATTTAACTAAATTTATTTATGTAAATATCAAATCAAAAGGAACGAAACAAAACTATTTTTTTTGTTCTGCACATGTTTAATTTGTAAAATTTTATAAAAATGTTTTCATCATTTAAAAGCATTCAATATTAAGTTATTTGTATTATACTTTATATGTCTAATTCATCTTAAAATCATTTTTAATTTCTAATGAAATGCACATACAGATGTTTGTTAAAAATTATGTTCAATACTTTTTTCAGGTCTTTATTCCTTAAAGTGTATATAACTGGATTTATCATTGGGGTGACTACAGTATAAGATAATGAAAGGAATTTAGTAATGTTGTCTGACTGTCCTTTACTGGGTACCAAGTAAGCACAAGCTAGGTTGCCATAATAGATAAAGACAACAGCTAGATGGGAACTACATGTAGAAAAAACCTGCTGCCTTCCTGTAATGGAGGGTATTTTAAGAATGGTGACTATGATAATAATGTAAGATACAATTACAAAGAAAAATGGGATAACATCAAATAAAACACTCAACAATGCTATCTCCATGTGAATAATTGCTGTATCGGAGCAGGAAAGTTTAATAATTGCATCAACTTCACAGTAAAAGTGGTCAATGATGTTGGGACCACAAAATTGCAATTGAGATAAATTTAAAGTATGCAGCAGCACAATTATAAAACTTGAAGTCCAACAGGAAAAAATCAATATAAAGCAATAGCGGGGGTTCATTATCAAACTATAATGTAATGGTTTACAGATGGCCAAATATCTGTCATAAGACATCACAGATAGAAGAAGACACTCCAATAATAATGCAGCACAAAAGAAATAAAACTGGTATCATTCACCAAAGCTGTTCTGAGTATATTTGGAAGAATATCGGTTGCCAGTATGATATCCGACACAGCGAGCTGGGAGAGGAAAAAGTACATGGGAGAATGGAGGGTTTTGCTGTAGGACACCAGTGAGATGATCAGGAGGTTTCCACATATTGTCACACAATAAAGCATAAAGAAAAGAAAAAACACCAACAATTTTACATTTTGTGGGGTCTGAAACCCTAGGAGGTGGATTGTGGAAATTCTGGTCATATTCTTCTTCTTCATGATCTGTAGACAGTATATTAAAATTAACATAACATTTGGGAAGCAGCTTCAGCCAGTTAAAGAAGACTTTGCCTGAAGAGAAAAAAGAAGAGAGAAAAGAGAAAGAAAGTGATAGAGAAAAAGCGAGGGAAATAGGACAGATAGAGATAGAGAAAGAGAAAGATACAAGGGGAGAGAGAGAGAGAACGAGGATAGAGTGAGACAGAGAGAGAAAGAAAGACATACGAGAGAGAAGGAAAAGAGGAAGAGGGGATTTACCAATCGATTAGACTTTTCTTCTTTTACTTCTATAAAGAAGTACAAATGTGAATTATAAGTTGAATATATAGAAAGTGCATATTGACCAAAAAAGTCCATAACAAAACAAAATAAAAACAAGAAATTGTCCCTCAAGTGAAGATTTGATTGATGAACAACTTGATCCTAATTTTGAAAAATATATATATACTGTATATAGTCCAAGCCACCAGCAGATCACCTCACTCGTGCTCCCCCCGATGGTTGTAAACTCACCTCTAGGAGTGCAACCCCCCAACTAAGCAGGGTCAAACAGTGCCTGTGAGCCACCCCAGGACTCAATGAGATATCCAACACAGCTGGCTCCTCAACTTCTCTGATAGCCTCCTCCCCAGTATAACAGCAACAGCGTATCTGCAGAGAGAAAAACTCTAATGCCGCGTACACACGATCGGTTTTTCCAATGAAAAAAGACTGATGGACTTTTTTCATTGGAAAAAAACAATCGTGTGTGGGCCCCATCGGTCTTTTTCCCATCGGTGTAAAAAAACAAACATGTTTTAAATTTTACCGATTAAAAAAAAAATGATAGCATGCTCAGAATCAAGTTGACACATGCTCAGAAGCATTGAACTTAATTTTCTCGGCTTGTCAGAGTGTTTTACGTCATGGCGTTTTGGACGGTCGGAATTTTGTCTGATGGTGTGTAGGCAAGACTGATGAAAGTCAGCTTCATTGGAATTCCGACGGAAAAATCCAAGAATTCTAAGTTACACAATACAAAATCAATGAAAACCAATAGAATTGCATTTCAATGTAGTTTTGCCAGTACAAAGTAGACACTTACATCTTGTGGTTGGTATTTTTTCTCATTTAGCTAATATCTAAATTCTTCTCAAAATTCCTGATATCAAATCGAATGCAGTCATGAATCGTATGACAATTTTCCTTCCATCTTCTTTACCAAAAGCTGATTTAAATTTTTTTTTTTTTGTTCTTGGTCGTGCCAACAGGACTACCCATAGCTAGAATTTTATTTATTTCAACAAACATGCAAAAAAAATTCAAATCCTTGAGTTCAACTGAAATTCCTGCATTCAAATGAGAAATGCAGTGGGGGCTTTGACCCGCTTTATCTTCAACACAGATTTCACAGATTTCAATGAGACCTTCTGCATATACTGAAATACAAATTATAGCAGGCCAAAGGCATCCTCAGATTACCGGTAGTCATACACACTCATCAAGCTAAAGTAAATGGAAATTTGCTGAATTAGAGGTACTTAATTAAAATGTGCTTTAAATGTATGTCCAACACACAAAAATAAGACAAGTCTTAATGGTATTATTTTAACTTAAAAAAATAAAATAAAAATTGTGACAAGTAATTACTGTAAATATTGTTTACAATTGTATACTGTGTATATATGCCGTTTATGTGGGCAAAGTTATTACCACAGCTGTGAATTGTGCTCTTTTAAATGCTCTTCTGATTTTCTGATGCAGCTTTTTTAAAGAAACAAAATGAGTCGCATGGCACGTCTGCATTCAGTGATATTCTCATGGGCTAGCATATTTATGTAGTTAGAAATATGGGATTATCAATCAGAAATTAAGAAAGAATTGTAAAGGGAATATTAAGAATAATAATAAAAACAAAAGGTTATTTCTTCCATTTTATGTGGCATAACATGAATTATAATAGCTATTATTATTAATAATATTTTTATTATTATTATTAGTAGTAGTAGTATCACAACAAACTATTTTCATAGCAGTCCATAGTTAAATAAGAGCTACAAGATTGCCAAAATGCCTTCTTGAGAGTTTTTAAGTAGCAGTGAGGTTATCCAGGATAGAGAAGGTTGCGCCTGCCAAAAATGTATCGCTCTTTATCCCTAATCCAGTACAAATTCCTCAAATGGCATAAACAAGATGCAACAAGAACGAACGGTATTATCTGTACCATGTTAATATTACATCGTTTCATAGTTGAAAAAGGGATAAATGCCCTTCACGTTTTACCCAGCCGGTTTCATCTAGTGTAAGGATAAGCTATGAACAATTTTGGGCAGTAAGATCATTCTGTAGATTACAATGATCATACTATACATAGTGATCATGATTTGGACACTATCAGTGAAATGGACATTATTGAGTCTCTTTTTTACTTTTACCATCTCCAGTGGCAGCATATTTCTATCTTACCATGAATAACTTCATTTCGGAGTGAAGATAACATCATATGCCCTCATTACATGCATATTTTACTTTCTGCCTGCCATCACCCTTGTCCAACTCTGGTGGCAGGACATCACTAGTATATTCCCTCAATTCATGCTCCTGTCACAATCAGAGGGGAAGACCACCTGGGACTTTAACTCAAGATCTCGCGGACCAATGTACAACTAAATCGAAAAGGAGAAACCCCCCCAAATGGGACTTTAAGGGCAACAACTCTGATATATAAAAATAGTAATTTATTCAAAATTTATACAAAATATACAAAAAACTTTAAAAACATAAATGGTGCGATGGTACGTGAACTCCCAAGAAGGTCCAAAAGAGCCCAACGCGTTTCGGGACACTGTCCGTCTCTTCGTCAGGGGCTCGTATCTGGACAGGGTCACACTATACAATGTAAATGAAATCATTTTAGAAAATTATACATTTAAACATTAATTGTCTATACACAAATGAGCGTCAAGAACACAATCATCACACGGTGCAGGAATCATACCCAATCACATCATTGTAAAGACTCATGGTTGGACGGGCGGGCCCCAGGGAAGGTACCGATGTTCCTCCTGCATTCAAAGGGGGACACAGGTTAGAAGGGTCCCCAAAGCTCCCAACAGTTCCAAAACGTACCACCAAGGCACGGACACAGCAGCCACAGTGCTCCGGTCCTTCAGGTTCTATAAAAAGAACAATAGTGTATAAATTGCAATCACCTGGGACATACAAACTTCCCAGTATCTATCCCTTTCAGACCTTTTAAAACCCCTTAGGAGCATGGGCAAATCGAACAACATGCAACATACGTAATTGCTGGTCCATTCATCTAATCCCTGGAGTTGTACAGACAGTAATTTGGTGAAGACAGATCTCCCAATCCTTCAGATATCGTTATCATCTGTTCTATATGTACAACTAAATAGGTGTACCCCTGGAACGGATCCTCACAGATGTGGGAGTAGTGTGACCACACATAAACAGAGGTGTCTCAGAGTCGCAGGGTCTAAGGAGCCACCATATCTTCACCACAGCCACCGGAGGTGTGGATGTTGCACTGCAAAGGAAATCCCCCAAGTTGCGGCTTTCTAGCACACCCGTGCGGGCACAGTGAAAGCAAATATCATGATGGAAGACACAGGGTACACACAAAACACAATACTGAGAGAGGCACATAGGAAATTAAGGGATCCACAGACATAAACCAAAGGGAATATAATTACACAGCTATATAGAAACACTGAGAACAAAGACAGGATCAATCAACACACAGAATAAGGTAATACTCAGAAACAGCAAACACTAGACCGAACAGAAGGGTCTGGCTTCAGGCTGGAGACATGTTGCTTAAACATTCATGCTAATTAAGGCCCTGGTATGAAGAATACCTGGGAGGAAAAGGGGGTTACTATAAGTGACAAGGAGTCATGATTGGGTGTGTACTACAAAGATTAAACTTTATTAAATATATAAAAATTCCATGATTTCAATCATATGAATTGAACAAGAAGATCTGACCCTCAGCATTATAGGAATCACTCAAGTCAAACACAGCACATAACACACAAAAGGTGCATAGAAGACAAGCAAACAAAAACGTTAAACATAAATTTGCAGATCGTCCGACCACTAAAAGTCCCAGCACTCGTGCAACTCTGCACTCCTTCTCTACCTGTCTGCTCTATCAGGGGCCCAGAGTCAGAGGTATAAGAGAAGCCTTCCTTACCTTGTCAGGCTCTTCCACCAGGTACGTGACAGCCTAGTTGGATAGGCTCTTCTTGAGAGGAGGGGTGTTAAAAAGAGTCAGACAGAGGCGCATGCGCGGAGGCTGGCGGGACGGTAATGCCTAACTAGAGCTCCGCTCCGTGAAGGGGAAAAGCCGCAAAACAGATACAGCCCACCATCCCAAATTTACTGGAAAAGCTGTCTCAAGAACTATAGAGGTGAGGGGGACATTTTGGAAGGATAATGGTTTACGGAGGAGCCCGCGGCAAAACAAAAATGAACCCCAGTCAGTCACAAATATTACCACAAGAAGCTTCTACCCCCTCATATATTTTAAAACAATTTGAAAGAATGCTTCACAAAGCACTGAAGCAAACATCAGAACAAATTACCACCAATTTAACAAAAGAAATCAGAGAATTGGGACACCGCACAGCAGCACAAGAAATTAAAGTGGAGGACATTGAAAATATAACACTAGACCATCAGTCAGAAATGGAAAATTTGAAGGAAGATAATATTGCACTTCAAAATAAATTGGAGGACTTTGAGAATCGCGCAAGGAGGTCTAACTTGCGCTTTAGAGGCTTACCAGAATCTATAATAGACCTGCAGTCAACAATAACTGCACTATGTCAAGAATTAATGCCAAGCATACCAATAGAAAGAATGGAGATAGACAGAGTGCACAGGGCTTTAATGCCCAAAAAAACTGATGGACCTCCCCGAGATGTTATTGCAAAATTTCACTACTATCGGACAAAAGAACAGTTACTGAATGCAGCTAGAGAAAAAAATAATTTAGTCTTTCAAGGACACAATTATCAGATATTTGCAGATTCATCTCAATTGACAATATCCAAAAGACGGACAATGAAACCACAAATACTGGAGCTCCAACATCACAATGTGAAATATCAATGGAGCTTCCCTGTTGCCCTAAGTTTCACCTACCAAGGAACCAAAATCACATGCAGAACACCAGAAGAACTGCAACAAGCTCTCCAGGACCTTAATCTGACTGAAGGAAACACAGCATCAACAGCTTCGCAAAGAAGATCAGCCTCAGCCTCTTCTAAACATAAAGCATCCCACTCTGAGACCAGAAATGGTAGTACCCAAGCGCACAAAAGAGGATGCTTCACACCTTCATCCCAAGGCCAAGAAGATTCTATGGACTGAAAGACTTATAAACTGTAAATGTGACAAATATACCAAAGAACAACTACAGTAGAAACACCTTGAATACTTAATATCGCTGCTTCAACACAAACAAAACAAACCATAACGCTGAAGAACATTGAAAACCTAATTGGAAACATTTTATAGAGGCATTTCTCTTTACCCTATTTAAAAAGTTATTTTTAACTTATTATCATTTTTCCACCATTTTTTTTTCTCTCGCAATGGACTAATTTTCACTTTTTGCCTACAAGTTTCATATAGAAACAAAGAGAAAAGACGGTATTCCTACATTCCCCCCCCTCTTTTTTTTTTTTTTCTCGCAATGGACAAATTTTTACTTTTTGCCTATAGGTTACATATAGAAACAAAGAGAAAAGACGGTATTCCTACATTCCCCACCTCTTTTTTTATTTTTTTTATTTTTTATTATCTATTATTCATTGTAGGTCTCACTATATATAGAGAAAGCTTAACCTACACTTTATTGCTTAATTTCTGTCAAACAAGTAACAGACCCAAAACCAATCCCTTACATTATTAGTTAAAGTTTGAATTGAATAGAAATAATATAGTTTTCTTTAACAGTCTAATTCTCTTCACCTAGTTACGTATTTACACACTAAGACAACTTTTTAGAACTGATATGGTTAAAAATACTAATTTAATTCTCCTAGGCATACTGCCAAAGGTTAAATGTCTTCCCCTCACTACGCGAATGATTATTTACTAATTCTAGGCAACTTTTAGATGCACAGATAGGGCTATCAATCATACATCCCAGTGATGTATTACATTCTCTTTTACTAGGCGGCACCCCATGGCACGGAAACCCCATGAGCCTCACTAAACTTTCCTCGGACTCCCACACTAATATGTGGGGATTCGACTAAAGCCCCTTGTCCCCTGAGGGGGGGCTTTACCCCCTATCACGGGCAAACTACGAATACTTTAACATCTTAATAATCTTTACACACTGTATAGTCTTATCCATTTCTTATTTTTTATTTTAGACTGATCACTCTGGATCCTTTCTTTATTTCCTTTATTTCTTGTCTGTGTGGGTTGGACCGGGAGACCGCTGCATAAAGGCTACAGGTAAGAAAAGCTTTTTGTATCACCTACCATGGCCCCTTTAAACATTGTCTCACTGAATGTCCAAGGTCTTAATGTGCCACAAAAACGCACAAAAGCCTTCAGGTCATTCCAATCTAAGAAAGCTCATATCGTGTGCTTACAAGAAACACACTTTACACAAACTCACACTCCCAAATTTTTCAATAACTCCTACCCTCAAGTATACACAGCCTCAGCCAATACAAAACAGAGAGGTACGCTTATAGCATTTCACCGCACCACTCCATTCACGTTGCAATCCGAAATAAAAGACCCAGAAGGCCGTTACCTAATCCTAACGGGACATATCATGGACACAGCAGTAACTATAGTCTCCTATTACGCCCCTAACCTTAAACCCTTACCATTCCTATCTCATCTCTTTCAAGTGATAAACACACACAAGATAGGAACACTTTTTGAGTGTGGGGAATCAAATAATGTCCTCCTTCTATTCCTAGACAGGTCCCCTTATACCCTATCAAAATATCAATCAAAATGGACACTCTCTCAGCTTCTATCAAAACACAATTTGGTTGACACTTGGAGAGAATCCAACCCAACAAAAAAGAACTACACATATTTCTCTAACCCTCATCAAACATTCAGCAGAATAGATCACATATTCACAACAATAGGTATGGTCCCAGAGATAATATCTTCTACCATTATCCCCATCCCATGGTCAGATCACGATGCAGTCTATACCACCATCACCTCTATTCTGCCCAAGTCACACGATCCATCATGGAACCTCCCAGATGTGCTTCTCAAGCACCCATCTTACCGCACACAGATAGAACGAGAATTAATAGATTATTTGAAATATAACACTAGCCCTGAAATCTCTTCACTCACACTCTGGGAAGCACATAAACCAGTAAAAATTTTCAACAACAATTAGGGATCCTGAAAAGAGAGCGGAAAACACTCTCACAAAAACTGGAAAAATAATTTAACACAGCATTTATGGCCTTTCAGAATAATCCTACTTCCTCTGCAAAAACACGTCTTGAGAAAGCTTGTTTAGAGTATGACTTCTTCCTCGCAGACTCAGCAGAAAAAATGTTATGCAAAACCAATCATACATTCTATATGAAATCCAACAAACCTGGTACACTTCTAGCAAAAGCATTAAAATCCATCAACAAATCCTTCAAACCTATCAAGCTCAAATTGACCAATAATATATACAATAGCAAGCCACAAAAAATAGTCCAAAAATTCAGCACCTATTTAAAATCCCAATACAAGGAAACAAATACATTTAGCACCTCTGAAGCTGATTCATTTTTCTCACGAATCAGTCTCCCTCATATGACGGAAACTCAAAGGACATTGTTAGAAAAACCCGTTACAAATGATGAGGTCATCACAGCCATTAAGGAATTAAAAATAAATTAATGGCCTGGGCCAGATGGTTACTCATCATTATACTACCGAACATATAAGGACATCCTTTCCCCCATGCTCGTAGAAGCATATAACGATGTATTGAGAAACAAAACATTTAGGCAAGAATCCTTGATGGCAATCTTATGTATGATTCCAAAACCACAAACAGATGATACACTTAGCAGCAATTATCGTCCCATTTCCATGTTAAATGTGGATATTAAATTGCTGACAAAAATATTAGCAACACGTTTAAACACAATTATAGGAACACTTGTACATCGCGACCAGGTAGGATTCATGCCCTCACGCCAAGCAGGTGACAAGGTTCGTAGAGCAGTCCTCTTAGCACAAATAGCGAAAAAGCGTAGAATTCCAGCCTGCTTTCTCTCTCTCGATGTTAGAAGGGCCTTTGACTCAGTATCTTGGACTTACATGACCTATACATTACAAAAATGGGGATTTGGCCCAAACTTTATGACTTGGATCAAAGCACTTTATGATAAGCCGAAAGCGTATGTAAGATATGCAGGATATATGTCTGAACCCTTTGATATTGAGAGGGGTACAAGACAAGGCTGTCCGCTCTCACCATTACTATTCGCTTTACTCATAGAACCACTTGCACAATTAATTAGATTAGAACCCACAATAACAGGAATAGAAGTAGGAGGTTACCAACACAAAATTTGTTTATTTGCAGACGATATCCTCCTATTTCTTTCATCCCCACAAATATCTGGTCCCAATCTTACCCCAATTCTTAATAAATTTGCCACTCTTTCAGGCCTCACTATCAATCCCAAGAAAAGTTCAGCAATGAACATATCTCTATCAAGCATTGAATTATCGGCCACCAAAATAGGTCTCCCATACACATGGACAGAGGGTGCACTACCATATTTAGGCATTAAGTTTACAGCATCCCTCTCAGATTTATTCTCTCATAACTATCCACCGATATTGAAACATCTAACAAACTTAATGAACTCCTGGGCCCACTTCCCGATATCATGGATGGGAAGAATAAATACCGTAAAAATGACGATATTGCCAAAAATACTATACTTGTTCAGAGTCTTGCCAATCCCGATACCAGCATACTATCTAAGGATACTACATAAAAAATCATCTGTATTCATTTGGGGCTCCACCAAACCGAGAATACAACAACGCACACTTTTTCTACCCAAAGTACATGGGGGCTTAGGCTACCCCAATTTTGCAAACTATTATAGGGCAGCACACATAGCTAGCCTTAGTAAATACCATGAAAAAAAAGAAATCCCATTATGGGTATTAATAGAAGCTGCTGAAAGTGATCCAATTTCAGTCTCAAACTTACTTTGGATCCCCCCAAAATACCGCAAAAACATACAAAATCCTATAACTAAACATTTCATCTCCCTCTGGGATAGATCTAAAATCAAATATCAACTACAATCTCTACACAATCCTCTACTCTCATTTTACAAAAACCCTGCATTTTATCCAGCATGGGTCTCCCCCAAATCTTTTAGAGAATGGACATCTAGAGATATTCTTTATATGTATAAATTTGCAACAGCATCATCATTTATCCCCTTCCCGACCCTTAGTAAAACATACGGCTTACCACAATCAGAACTATTCAGATACCTCCAAATAAAAAAAAAATTCACACCATTTTTAAATTCTTCTACCCCAATATCTCAAATGACCAATTTTGAAACCATATGTAAGAGGGATCCGCACACAAAGGGAGCAATATCCACCTTTTACTCTCAATTACTGACCCGAGTAGACGCAGACAAACCACATTATGTCCGGAAATGGGAAGAGGACTTACAAAGAGAATTAGAAGACTCAGAATGGAATCAAATATGGGCAATAGTGATGAGCCGAACACCCCCGGGTTCAGTTCGCACCAGAACCCGCGAACGGACCGAAAGTTTGCACGGACTTTAGAACCCTATTAAATACAATGGATGCGAACGTTCGAAATCTAAAGTGCTAATTATAACGACTATTATGCATGTTATTGTCCTAAAAAGGGTTTGGGAACCCGGGTTCTGCACCAGGGGACATGTATCAATGCAAAAAGAAGTTTTAAAAACGGCCGTTTTTCTGGAGCAGTCATTTTAATGATGCATAAAGTGAAAAAAAAAAGTCAAATATTCCTTTAAATATCGTACCTGGGGGGTGTCTAAAGTATGCCTGTGAAGTGCCACGTGTTTCCCGTGTTTAGAACTGTCCCTGCACAAAATTACATTTCTAAAGGAAAAAAAGCCATTTAAAACTGCTTGCGGCTTTAATGTAATGTCTGGTCCCGGTAATATGGATGAAAATCTTTAAGAAAAATGGCATAGCTACCCCATCACACACCCCCCCTACCCCAGCCCATTACCAGCCCCTTTGGGTCTTGTATGGATATTAAGGGGAACCCCGCACACAAAATAAAAAAGGCCCTATATACTCTGAACAGCCGTATACAGGCGGTGCATACAAGACAGGGACTGTAGGTTTGTTCTTATGTAGAATCTGTTTGTAATTTTGAACAGGTACATTGTTTAAGTGTAGCTCCAGGCAAAAAATCAATTTTTAAGCTTTTTGCAAAACATAGGGAAGGGTTATCACCCCTGTAACATTTGTTTTGCTGTCTGTGCAGTGTGCACCTGTTCAGAACAGTTCACCTCACTTTCCGTCCTAATGACAAATGTTTTTTGAAAATTTGGGTTTTTTATTGAAACAAGAATTGGTGATAAAGCATCAGTGGAGAGGAGACACTTTTTTCCCATATTAACTCTTACAGGAGAGAATTTGCCTTCCTAGGGGTAGATTTTCTCTCACTTCCTGTTGTATCCTTCCGTTTGCAAGGAGGAGTCATTTGTAAGTTGGATGTTTGAAAGTAGGGGCCTGCCGTATATACTCAGCTGAAATTTGCCCCTTACATGTTGGTGTTGCCACAACACTGTGAGCCCTCACAGTTACTCTTGGTGGGCGCATGAATGGGCCCTGCTGTGAATTATTAGATCAAGAATTGTAATTACATGCCCCTGTTAAACAGGGGCAGAAAAATTGGACCTTAGGCACTGGTGCCACAACACTGCAACCCCTCACAGATACTGTACTTGGAGCACAGCAATGAGCCCTGTTGCAAAGTATTGCATCAAAAATTGTAATTACACGCCCCTGTTAAACAGGGGCTGAAAAATTGGGCCTTAGCCACTGGTGCTGGTGCCACGACACTGCAACCTCTCCCAGATACTCTAGTTGGAGTGCAGGAATGAGCCCTGCTGCAAAGCATTGCATAAAAAAATTGTAATTACATGCCCCTGTTAAACAGGGGCATAAAAATTGGGCCTTAGGCACTGGTGCCACAACACTGCAACCCCTCACAGATACTGTACTTGGAGCACAGCAATGAGCCCTGTTGCAAAGTATTGCATCAAAAATTGTAATTACACGCCACCTGTTAAACAGGGGCTGAAAAATTGGGAATTAGCCACTGGTGCTGGTGCCACAACACTGCAACCACTCCCAGATACTCTAGTTGGAGTGCAGGAATGAGCCCTGCTGCAAAGCATTGCATAAAAAATTGTAATAACACACCCCTGTTAAACAGGGGCTGAAAAATTGGGCCTTAGCCACTGGTGGCGGCACCCAGAAAAAAAAATGTTCTTCCAAGCTATCATCGTCAATCGGATCATTGAGGAGGAGGAGGATAGTCAGTCAACATAACAGGACAGTCTCTCAGCATTAGCATCAGTCTTGAAGGGATGTGACATTTGAAAATAAATTAGTCTGTTATATCAGCTTCAGGTGTTTGGTAGCTGGTGGTGATCCAAGACTGGTTCATCTTTATGAAGGTCAGTCGATCAACAGAGTCGGTGGACAGGCGCACCCTGTGATCCGTGACAAATCCTCCAGCAGCACTGAATGTGCGTTCTGAAAGAACGCTGGATGCAGGACAGGCCAGTAGCTCAATTGCATACTGTGCAAGCTCTGGCCAGTGATCCATCCTAAAGACCCAGTAAGCCAGAGGATTTTCGGTGGGGAAGGTGTCCAAGTCTGACCTTGCCCCTAGGTATTCCTGCACCATGTATATCAGACGCTGGCGATGGTTGCTGGAACCGATCATACCTTGGGGCTGCGGACTAAAGAATTGTCTGAAGCCTCAGCAACTCGTTGTCCAGGACCAGGAGTTTGTAACCTCCCAGTCTCTGGGAACGTGTTGCACAGACCTTTCTGCAAGGCCTCCCGGAGTTGTCTCATCCTCTGCTCCCTCTGCAACGGTAAGATAAGGTCCGCAACCTTACCCTTGTACCGTGGATCAAGGAGAGTGGCCAGCCAGTAATGGTCCCTCTCCTTGATCCGAAGAATACGAGGATCCTTCCGCAGACTTTGCAGGATCAGGGAGGCCATGCAGCGTAGGTTAGCTGAGGCATTCGGTCCGGAGTCCTCTGGGTCACTAAGGACGACATGATCCGCAGCCACCTCCTCCCAGCCACGTACAAGTCCACTGGTTTCTTGGGACTGTAAATCATCCCTAAAAGACTGCTGCTGATGATGCTGAGTGCCAGGCTCCACCTCCATGCTGACACAATCCTCCACCTCCTCCTCCTCCTCTTCTTCCTGTGCGATGGGTTGGACAGAAGGAACACTGTCTGGGTAAAGGGGCCTTGAGAGGCAAGGATGTCCTCCTCTTCCTGCCTCCATTCTGCCTCAAGTGCCCTGTCCATTATTCCATGCAGCGTATGTTCCAACAGGTGGACAAGAGGTACAGTGTCACTGATGCATGCACTGTCACTGCTCACCATCCTCGTGGCCTCCTCAAATGGTGCCAGGACAGTGCATGCATCCCTGATCATGCCCCACTGGCGTGGTGAAAAAAACCCGAGCTCCCCTGACCCTGTTCTGGTGCCGTAGTCGCACAGGTACTCATTGATGGCCCTCTGCTGCGTGTGCAGCCGCTGCAGCATGGCCAACGTTGAGTTCCACCTGGTGGGCATGTCACATATAAGGCGGTTCTTTGGCAGGTTCAACTCCTTTTGCAGCTCAGCCAGGCGAGCACTGGCATTATAAGATCTGCAGAAATGCACACAGACTTTCCTGGCCTGCCTCAGGACATCCTGTAAGCCCGGGTACCTGCCCAAGAACCGCTGCACCACCAGGTTAAGGATGTGAGCCACACAGGGCACATGGGTCAGTTGTCCCTGTCGGAGAGCAGAGAGGAGGTTGGTGCCATTGTCGCAAACTACCATTCCTGGCTTAAGCTGGCGTGGCGTCAACCACCTCTCGGCCTGCCCCTGCAGAGCAGACAGAACCTCTGCCCCAGTGTGGCTCCTGTCCCCCAAACACACCAGCGCAAGCACGGCATGGCATCTTTTTGCCTGCGTACTTGCGTAGCCCCTTGAACGCCTACGGAGCACCGCTGGTTCCGAGGACAAAGCACAGGAAGACGCCACGGAGGAAGAAGAAGAGGAGGGGGTGGAGGACAGAGGTGTGTCACAACCAGTAGTAGCATTTTGGAGGTGTGGCAGTGGAACAACCTCCAACACTACTGCACCTTGTCCTGCATCCTTCCCAGCTGCCAAAAGAGTGACCCAATGGGCCGTGAAAGAAAGGTAACGTCCCTGTCCATGCCTGCTGGACCATGAGTCAGTGGTAATATGCACCTTACCGCTGACCGCCCTGTCCAGCGAGGCCAAGACATTGCCTTCCACATGCCGGTAGAGAGCCGGAATCGCCTTCCGTGAGAAAAAGTGGCGTTTGGGAACCTGCCACTGAGGAACCGCACATTGCACAAACTCACGGAAGGTGGCCGAGTCTACCAACTGAAAAGGCAGCAGTTGAAGCGCTAGCAATTTAGCCAAGCTAGCATTCAACTGCTGGGCATGTGGATGGCTGGGAGTGAACTTCTTTCGACGGTCCAGCAGCTGGGGCAGGGAAATTTGCCTGCTAAAATCGGACGTCGGTGAAATGCTAGCAGAGTGCCCGCAAGTACTTGGCTGTGACACACCTAATTCTACACCTTCATTCCTCTCAGAGCAGGTTTCAGAGAGGACTGAAGGTATAGTGGGGTTGGAGATCCCAGCTGATGCGGTGCAAGAAGAGGTCAGCTTTGTTCTTTGGTGTGGGTCTTTAAGGTAGGCTTGCCAACGAGCTGCATGGCAGGTCAATATATGTCTGGTCAAGCATGTGGTGCCCAAGGGGGTGATGTTTTGGCCACGCGATATACACTTGAGACATATGTTGCAAACAGCAGCTGTGCGATCTGATGCACTCGACTCAAAAAAGGCCCACACCAAAGAACTTTTTGAATAATGGGCAGAGGCAGCGCCCTGCACAGGCGGAGCTCTGCGGTGTGATTCCGTCTGTGTGCTGCCCTTACGCTGGCCCCCCGAGGGCATCCTGCCTCGTTGGAGATGTGCCTCCTCCTCATCCTCCTCCTCCTCCTCTCTCCTATTAGGCACCCACGTGGAGTCAGTGACCTCATCATCCCCTCCCTCCTCATCACTGGAGCCAATCTGGCAGTATGCTGCAGCTGCTGGAACATGACTGCCAGATTGGTGTCCTTCTTGAGCATCCCCTCTCTCTGCTCTCACTCTACTGCCTTCCTCTAGCTGGGTATCATCATCAGACCCTTCAAAACGCTGGGCATCCTCCTGGAGCATGTACCCAACACTGTGCTCAAACAGTTCGGGGGACTCCTCAGGAGGACATGGTTGGTCTAGGGAAGGAGTGACTGATGATGACATTGATACCAGGGAAGAGGACGCTTTGGCAGCTGCTTTGCCAGTACCCTGAGCCTGGGTGAGAGAGGATGAGGAGGATGAGGAGGGCTTGGTCATCCACTCTACCAAGTCTTCGGCATAATGCGGCTCAACACGTCCAGCTGCCGAAAAGAAGGACAAGCGTGTCCCATGGCCACGTGCTGATGGCGATGCACTGCGTCCATGACCAGCACTGTTGTCTCTAGACACAGAGCCTGCTTGCCCTCTTTTATTGGCTCCTGACTGTCTGCCTCTCCTTGTTTGCCTTCCAGACATTCTAATGGTCTGCAGGGAAATGGGAAAAGCAGCAATACAGGCTAAGTTAAGGTGTAATATGGTCAGGAGGCCCACTCCGCCCGCTGTAAGTGCCGCAAAATCCTGTTGGTGTAACACACCAGGAAAAAGCAGCAATACAGGCTAAGTTAAGGTGTAATATGGTCAGGAGGCACACTCCACCCGCTGTAAGTGACGCAAAATCCTGTTGGGGTAACACACCAGGAAAAAGCAGCAATACAGGCTAAGTTAAGGTGTAATATGGTCAGGAGGCACACTCCGCCCGCTGTAAGTGCCGCAAAATCCTGTTGGTGTAACACACCAGGAAAAAGCAGCAATACAAGCTAACTTCATGTGTATAATGTGCAGGAGGCTTAGCGACAATGACACTGACACTGTCCCCTGCCTATCCTTCTCTCTCCCTGCACACAAGGTTTATCAAAGTATATGACACTGACACTCTCCCTGCCTATCCTTCTCTCTCCTTGCACACAAGGTTTAGCAAAGAATATGACACTGACACTGTCCCCTGCCTATCCTTCTCTCTCCCTGCACACAAGGTTTATCAAAGTATATGACACTGACACTCTCCCTGCCTATCCTTCTCTCTCCCTACACACAAGGTTTAGCAAAGAATATGACACTGACACTCTCCCTGCCTATCCTTCTCTGTCCCTACACACAAGGTTTAGCAAAGAATAGATTTGACAAGATTTGACACTGTCCCTGCCTATCCTTCACTTTCCCTGCTCCGGAACACACTACACAAGGCTGCCGCGCTGGCGGTCTTTTATAGTGTGGGGTGTGTACTAAACCCCCTCAGCTATAATTGGCCACAGGCATCCTGCCTGTGGCCAATCATTGCTCTCCTCGCTGCCGGCGCTGTGATTGGCCAAGCATGCAGGGTCACAGTGCATGCTTGGCCAATCACAGCGCCGGGATTACACTGCGATGGCGCAGTGTATTGTGGGCCGTTCGCGTCACTCGAATTTGGCGCGAACGGCCCAAATCGTTTGTTGCTCGCCGAACGCGCGAACAGCCGATGTTCGAGTCAAACCTATGTTCGACTCGAACACCGAGCTCATCCCTAATGGGCAACAACAAAATCAGCCTCCCCCAATATATTAGCGGTTGAGGCTAATTATAAATGACTAAGTAGATGGTACCTCGTACCAGCAAGGATAGCGAAATATGTTCCAAACTACTCAGCACAATGTTTTCAGGGATGTATAGAGATAGGAACACAGTTTCATGTTTGGTGGTCGTGTCCAACAGCACAAAAATTCTGGAAATAACTCTTTAAAATGGCATCTGAAATGTTGGGTAAGACAATCCCACCTGACCCAGCAATAGCACTGCTTAATCTGAAACCAGAAAGCATAACGCACATACAATTCAAACTACTAGTGCAATTCTTTACAACAGCTAAACAAACTTTAGCAAAAGCTTGGAAATCTCCCCAATTAAACATAAACAAATCTATGACCAGGATGAATAGTGCGATGACTCATGCTAAAATGACAGCAATAGAAATGGACACGATCCCCAAATTTGAAAAATTGTGGCAGCCCTGGATAAACTATAACATGCCATCATCCTTTGACATCAAAGTACTCTTACCATGGTAGCTGAGACAAAAGATTTAAATAATTATTCTCCGTAGCAGCAGCGGCTCCGGGCTTGACTCCACGGACTTCTACTCTACTCTGCTCTTCTATCTCTTTTTTACTTCTATTCCTTCTATCTCCTATATTTTTCTCTTCCTTATTCCCTTTTTCCTTTTCATATTCCACTAGGTATACATAAGAATATCGCCTGAAATTACAACCCATAATCTTATCCTAGCATAACACTTATGGGTAATATGAATTTATTGACAAGTTGAATGTTGTAAGGAAACATATATTATATAAACAAAAAAAGAAAATTAAAAAACTGCTGCAACTGGTACCTATTTTTCTTTTATCCCAGCGCTATGGTGTTCAATTTTGGTAAAACAAGAGTCTAGATCCTATCACAGTAGAGATGCTGATAAACCTCACTCTTTACAACATATTCTACATCAGCAGCCACATTCACAAATAAACTTATATTCAAAAAAATGACAAAATAGAAAATGACACCATGTGGTATTATTCAAATTATCATATGCGGCGCTCCTATCAATATTTAAATTGATACGGTTCACTATTGTCCCAAAGACAACAGTGTTTAAAGGTACACCAGGTGTATGCGATAAATCCTCAGGGCAAAGTTCGAATTATCACATGTAAAAATGATCACAATAACGTCTACGGAATGTGCACCTTCCTTCAGATCACTTCAAACAGGTGTTTCAAAACTCCCCATAGGGATTTCACTCACCAAAAATCAGAAGGTAACAGGCTCATACGAAATCCAAAAGGAAATCCAAATGAGAGATGTCTCCTGCGTGTGTCCTTTTCATAGAGATGTTCAAGCTTTCTCCAAAGATGGTGTTATGAGGAGAGAGAGAGAAAACTCCACATAGTATAGTCCAGTTTCAAAAAAAACTTTATTTAAAAAAATAAATAAAAAATTCAATATATATCTCTTTACTCAGCTTATTTCCATAAAAAAGACAATTTAAAAACGTCTTTAGCCAACAGCAGCCTAGGTTCTTGCTAATCTGATAACTTGATGTTTCACAAGCCAAAATCAGTGAGTAGCTGGGGAGAAGATGGTTTGTCCCGTGTTGTATCTGCCTTAACTCACCGCTCTTCAGTTCGTCAGGTGATACTTCCGGTTTCTCAACCCAGTAGCTTAGAACGCACGGCGTCAATCGTCACTTCTGCGTGATTTTACAGCAAACGGAAGTGACGATTGACGCCGTGCGTTCTAAGCTACTGGGTTGAGAAACCGGAAGTATCACCTGACGAACTGAAGAGTGGTGAGTTAAGGCAGATACAACACGGGACAAACCATCTTCTCCCCAGCTACTCACTGATTTTGGCTTGTGAAACATCAAGTTATCAGATTAGCAAGAACCTAGGCTGCTGTTGGCTAAAGACGTTTTTAAATTGTCTTTTTTTATGGAAATAAGCTGAGTAAAGAGATATATATTGAATTTTTTATTTATTTTTTTAAATAAAGTTTTTTTTTTAAACTGGACTATACTATGTGGAGTTTTCTCTCTCTCCTCATAACACCATCTTTGGAGAAAGCTTGAATATCTCTATGAAAAGGACACACGCAGGAGACATCTCTCGTTTGGATCTCCTTTTGGATTTCGTATGAGCCTGTTACCTTCTGATTTCTGGTGAGTGCAATCCCTATGGGGAGTTTTGAAACACCTGTTTGAAGTGATCTGAAGGAAGGTGCACATTCCGTAGACGTTATTGTGATCATTTTTACATGTGATAATTCGAACTTTGCCCTGAGGATTTATCGCATACACCTGGTGTACCTTTAAACACCGTTGTCTTTGGGACAATAGTGAACCGTATCAATTTAAATATTGATAGGAGCGCCGCATATGATAATTTGAATAATACCACATGGTGTCATTTTCTATTTTGTCATTTTTTTGAATATAGGAAACATATATTACACGTAATCCTTTTAAATGTATTAATAACATTGTTATATTGCATATTTAGATATACAGCAATTACCTTCAAATTAACAAAATTTGTTCTTGAATAAGTAAAATGGAATATTCACACTTGTTAAAACTATACATACTTAAGATTGTCTGTATATTACCTCTTGTATACTCTAATAAATTATTTTGACAAGGAAAAAAGAGTAAGAAAAGAGGATGAGAGTTTGCGCTGCCGAGCCCTTTCCAGGGAGCGCTCCTGGAAATGGGTGTTGATCTGGATGGGCAAAGAAATTTGATTTTCCAGGATGGTAGGAATCTCACGACCCGCCAACTCATCTTTGATACATTCTGCCAACCCTCACCAGAAGGCCACTGTAAGTGCTTCATTGTGCCAGGAAAATTCAGCTGCTAGGATGCGTAACTGAATGGCATATTGTCCAACAGTGAGGTTGCCTTGATGTGAGGTGAAGAAGTACACTTTCGGAGGAGGACGCTTGGCCTGGCTAATCAAAAAATGTTTCAAAGACAGCAAGAAACATTGTGATATCATTGGTTACTGTATCAACTTTTTCACACAGCGAAGAGGCCCATGCCAATACCTCTCCAGAAATGAAAGAAGTCATGTATGAGACCTGGGCCCAACCAGAAGAGAAATTCTGCAGCTATAATTCAAAATGAATGTTACATTGGTTAACAAACCCATGGCAGGCCTTAGGATATCCAGAGAATTGTGATGGGACTGGAAGATGAAGCGTTGATGTTGCCACCAGGGTGGTTTGTGGTGTGGGAGCTACCTGAGGTAAGTCTGCAGGCACCAGGAGAAAAGTTTGGAGTTGATTTAAATGAGTGGTTAGAGACTGGAGGTGACAAACAACTTAAACTTGACTATATTCTTGAGCACTGAGCCTTTGGAGAAGTATCTCGTTGAAATCCGCAGGTGATGGGGATTCCTCTGTCATGGTTCGAGCAAACTGTCACTATCAGAGGGTAAGGCCACCTGAAACTGTAACTCAAGATCTACCAGACCAATAGACAACAAAATAGGTGTACCCGGGAACGGATCCTCACAGATGTAGGAGCAGTGTGACTGCACTCAAATGGAGGTGTGCCAGGGTCTAAGACTGGTGCACAGTCATGTTGGAACAGGAAGGGGCCATCCCAAAACTGTTTCCACAAAGTTGTGAGCATTAAATTGTCCAAATTATCTTGGCATGCTGACGCCTTTGGATTTCCCTTCACTTGAACTAAGGGGCCAAGCCCAACCCCTGAAGAACAACCCCACGCCATAATTCCCCCTCCACCAAATGATTTGGACCACTGCACAACCAAGGTCCATAAAGACATGGATGAGCTATTTTGTATCTTCCCTTTATATGCTTTATAAATCGTGTATAATAATAATGTAGCACTACCCCCGCAGGAGCTGTTGGTTATATTTTGGGTCTGCGAATTACCTCCATGGCTTCCGTTGTCAGGGTGTGAGGAGTGTTCAGAAAGGCCAATGTCCACACAATGTAAAACCCAAACAGTTAGGCTTTATTTTTCTTTTGCTGAGGAAACTTTAGAGGAAGAGTAGGACACGAGAGGAAGAAAACACACAGGGGAAGGTTCAGGCACGCAACACTAAAATAGCACTCGTCGCCACTCAAGCCTGAGTGGGTATTGTTCACCCAGATAGTCCCGTTTAGTGGTCCTAGCAGCCGGAATGCAGAACAAATCAATCTTTTCTTTTTGTATTATGGATACGATCAGGAAATCCCCTGCCACAGGATTAAAGTCCCGATCCTCCCAGTGTCACGTACCTGGTGATGAGCCTGGGATGCAGGGAGCGGCCTCTTTTGCACCTCCTACTCCGGAACCCCTGATGATGGGAACAGGGAGCTCGGGAGTGCGGAGTCGCACAAGTGCCTGTCAGGAACACTGGTGCAGAGATGGAGCTGGACCTAGGAAGCTCAGTGCAGGTTTCTGCGGCAGCAGGGAAGCTGGACGGCAGGCAGGCTTGGCACACCGGGAACCGAGGAGACAAACGGCAGACAGCGGGGAGGTGTCTTGTAGTACCGGGCACTGGCAGGTTCAAACAGGCCGGGTAATCCACTGGCGGGCAGACCAGGTGCAGTGCGAGAGGCAGAAGCAGAGTCGTTAGACAGTCCGGGTTGGCAACGGGCAGGCAGCAGGTAGCAGAAGGGGCAGGCGGAAGCGAGGTCAACAAGCCGGGGGTCAGTGGGCAGGCGGAAGGCAAGGAGCGTCAGGAACAAGCCGGGTCACAGGAACAGATCGGTAGGGTAACAGCAGATAGCAGGTGGGTCTAGGAAACACTGTAGACCGGACAGCAAGGAGCCCCAGCATAAGCCCCTTCAAATAGCCCCAGATTGGCGCCAGAACGTGTCACTGCGTACTCCCGCGCGCACCGCCGCGCGCCGCGCGCATTTACCGCGCAGGCGCTAACGCCGACTCGCTGCCACTGCGCCGGCGTGAACGCGCTAACGACGATTCGACAGTATTGCGCAGACGCGTACCCGCGCGCGCCGCCGCGTCGCCAGCTTGCAGGTGAGATTGCCCATCATGACATTGCCCCCCTCCAATGGCCAGCCTCCGGATGCCCAACTGGGCCATCTTAACTGGATGGGAGTCTTTGAAGGACAGAACCAATCTTTTGGCATGGATGTTGCACTCAGGTTCCCATGAGTTCTCCTCAGGGCCATATCCCTTCCATTTTACAAGAAATTGGACTTGGTTGCGCCTTTTTCTACAATCCATGATGGATTCCACCTCAAACTCCTCTTCACCGTCAACCAAGATTGGTTCTGGAGGGCCGGTGTCACGTCCCGAGAAGGGATCAGGAACAGTAGGCTTGAGTAAGGCAACATGAAAAACCGGGTGGATCCGGAATGATTCTGGTAGCTCCAGTTCATAGGCCACACTGTTAATCCGTCTCCTGACAGGAAAAGGACCCACAAACTTGGGACCCAATTTCTTTGAGGGACAGGCAAATCTAAGGTTCAGTGTAGATAACCACACCTGATCCCCGGGTTCCAGATTGAGTTCTCCTCTTCTCTTTTTGTCGAACACTTCCTTATTATATTCTTGTGTCCTAGTCATCGTGTCGCGTAATAACTCATTGTTTGCTCTGAAAAAATCCAATGTCTCCTGGACAGCAGGTACAGCAGACTCCGGGATACAGTTGGACAAGAATGAGGGATGAAAGCCGTAGTTAGCATAGAACGGGGATTGCTTTGTGGCGGAGTGGACCGAATTATTGTATGCAAACTCGGCCAGCGGCAGTAGAGGTACCCAATCTTCCTGCGAGAACGAAGAAAAGCAGCGTAGGTATTGCTCAAGTGTCTGATTCGTCCGTTCAGTCTGGCCATTTGATTGTGGATGATAGGCAGACGAAAAGGACAAGTTAATCCCGAGAGCTTCACACAGGGCCTTCCAGAACCTGGAGGTGAATTGCACCCCTCGATCCGACACAATGTTTGCAGGGATGCCATGGAGCCTTATGATTTCCTTGACAAAAATTATAGCTGTCTCAGGAGCAGAAGGCGTACCCCTCATGGGCAAGAAGTGCGCCATCTTTGATAGTCTATCCACGACCACGAAGATAGTGGTGTAAAGCTCCGAGGGGGGAAGTTCTACGATGAAGTCCATGGAGATCATCTTCCATGGCCTCTCGGGTACGGGCAATGGTTTCAACAGACCCCAGGCTCTGGACTTACTTCCCTTGTTTCTGATACATGTGCTGCAAGACTCCACGTAGCTCCTACAGTCTTTTGATAGTTGCGGCCACCAGAACATGCGTTGTAGTAGTTCGGAGGTCTTGAATACCCCGAAGTGTCCAGCCAGTTTGTTATCGTGACAGGAACTAAGGACCGTGACTCGCACGCTTTCTGGTACAAAGATTTTGTCCTTGTACCATAAAAGTCCATCCTTGAGCTGTACCTCTGTACTAGGTGAGGGAGAGATCCCCCTGGATGCTTGCTTGATCCGAGATAGCAAGTCCTCTTGAAGCAAGAGGAAGTTTCCAGGTGACAAGATGGTATCCGGAGGGGCAGGTGTTTCAGGGTCACAGAACATTCGTGAGAGAGCATCAGGTTTAGTATTCTTTGATCCTGGTCTACACGTTATATGAAAAGAGAAACGTGTGAAAAAAAGTGCCCACCTGGCCTGCCGGGGTTTCAGTCTCTTTGCCACTCTCAGATACTCCAGATTCTTGTGGTCCGTATAGACCAGGATCGGATGCGCTGCTCCTTCCAGGAGATACCGCCATTCCTCCAGGGCGGCTTTGATTGCCAGTAATTCCCGGTCTCCCACATCATAGTTCTTCTCCGAATCTGACAGCTTACGGGAGAAAAAGGCAACCGGATGTAAGAGAGCC
The DNA here is from genome assembly GCA_029206835.1 of Rana muscosa. Taxonomy (NCBI): domain Eukaryota; kingdom Metazoa; phylum Chordata; class Amphibia; order Anura; family Ranidae; genus Rana; species Rana muscosa. The sequence goes on along the minus strand of CM055118.1, from coordinate 357,140,807 downwards.
TTGGGCCCCTGTCTTTGGGAGAGAACCGCCCCAACTGCGGTTTCCGAGGCGTCCACCTCCAGTATGTATGGAAGAGCCACATCAGGGTGCCTCAGAACGGATGCAGAGGTAAATAATTCCTTAAGGGTCTCGAAGGCCGTTTGGGCTTCTGAAGACCACTGGAACCGGACCGTCTGTTTGGTTAGGTTGGTTAATGGGGTGATAATGGACGAAAACCCCCTGATGAACTTCCTATAAAAGTTTGCGAATCCGATGAAGCGCTGTATGCCTTTCCTATCTACAGGCACCGGCCAGTCAAGAATTGCAGCCACTTTCTGGGAGTCCATCGTGATACCCTCCACCGAGATGACAAGTCCAAGAAATTGGATGCTTTGGCGTTCGAATTCGCATTTTTCTGGTTTTGCGTATAACCTGTGCATTCAAAGCCGTGCGAGCACATTTCGAACGTGTTCCCGGTGTTTCTCCAAGGAGGGGGAAAAGATGAGGATGTCGTCCAGGTAAACAATAACAAAAAGGTCAAGGTAGTCTCTGAAAATATCGTTCACAAAATGCTGGAACGTAGCCGGGGCATTGCAGAGTCCGAAGGGCATGACTAAGTATTCGAAGTGCCCGAAGCGAGTGCGAAAGGCAGTTTTCCACTCATCCCCGCTTCGGATCCGCACCAGGTTATAGGCCCCACGGAGGTCCAGTTTTGTGAAAATAACTGCAGATCCCAGTCTCTGAAACAATTCAGGAACTAAAGGAAGGGGGTATCTGTTCGTCACTTTGTTGAGCTCTCTGTAATCCACACAAGGCCGGAGGGACTGGTCCTTTTTCTCAACAAAGAAAATCCCTGCCCCTGCCGGTGACGTAGAAGGACGGATGAACCCTTTCATGAGATTGTCATCCACATAGGTCTTGAGGGTCTTGAGTTCAAGTTCCGTCAGGGGAAAAATCCTGCCAAAGGGGATTTCAGCCCCGGGGAGAAGCTCAATCGGACAGTCGTAACGCCTGTGTGGAGGAAGAGTCTCAGCCCCTTTCTTGCTAAAAACGTCCAGGAAGCTATGGTATGCTTCAGGAACTGACTGGTGGGCCTCAGCATCAGAGTCCATGCAAAGCAAGGGAGAAGGGGTACTCAAAACTTCCTGCAGACAATGTTGACGGCAGTAGGGGGAACAGAAACTGACTTCTCCTGATGTCCAATTAATTTGCGGGTTATGGGCCTGTAACCAGGGCATGCCCAGGATGATGGGGAACAGAGGAGACTTGATGACATCTAGGCATAGTAATTCCTGATGAGTACTGGCAATGGTTGTGGCCAGCGGTAGGGTCTCCTGTGTGACTGGTCCGGATTTAAGGGTCGACCCATCAGCGAGGTATACAGAAAGCCCTTTAGCTCTAGGGCGCAAAGGAATGTGATGTGTGGTGGCAAAAGCTAAGTCCAGAAAAACAACTGCAGGCCCCGGAGTCAATGATAGCGCTGACTTGAATATTCCCTCCTGGGAGCTGCAAAAGAATGGGAATCGCCAGGTGAGCGGAATTACTGGGTATAACGGGTAAATACACAGACGACATGGAGAGGCACTTACGGATCTTCACCGGGCAGGTCCGTACATAATGTCCGGGTTCTCTGCAGTACAGACACAGGTTAAGGGTTCGCCTGCATTGACGTTCCTCAGGGGTGAGAGAGGGACGGAGAAGTCCCAGCTGCATGGGTTCTGGGTTGTCAGAGGAGGCTGAAGCTGGGAATGGAGGAGCTGAGTTGGCAGAGCTGGGTACCTGGGGCAACATCCAGACCGGGCGAGGTGGCCCGGTGGCTCGTTCAGTCCTACGTTCTCGTAGGCGACGGTCAATCTGGATGGTCAAGTTGATTAGAGCATCCAAAGTTCCGGGCACACCCACACGTGCCAGTTCATCTTTGAGTGGTTCAGAGAGTCCCAAGCGGAATTGATAGCAAAGAGCAGCATCATTCCAATTAGTGTCTGAGCTCCATCTCCTGAATTCAGAAACATAATCCTCGGCGGGTCTGCGGCCTTGCTGAAGGGCATGCAGGGCTGCTTCGGCAGTGGCGGTCTGGTGCGGATCCTCGTAAAGTTGGGACATGGTTTGGAAGAAAGTGTCCAAGGTATTAAGTGAAACGTCTTTATGCTCCAAGAGGCGGTGGGCCCAGGCGTGAGGCTCACCAGACAGGAGGGAAATAACAAACCCCACTTTGTTGGATTCTAGTGAAAAGGTCCGTGGTTGCAAGGCAAAGAAGAGCTCGCAGGCATTCCGAAAGGCTCTGTATTTGCTCCGCTCCCCTGAGAATCGCTCAGGCGTGGGTACCTTTGGTTCAGGCAGCATCATGACCACCGAGGGAGAAGTGGAAGTCCCAGTGGAGGAGGAAGCTGAGGAGGATAGGGCCTGGACTCGGCCCTCCAGTCGGGTATAACCCTCTTGCAGGCTTCTGACGGCCTGGGTTAGCCCATCCAGGTGTCGGCAAAGTTCCTCCATTGGGTCTGCTCCCTGCGCAGGCTCGGACATGGCTGTCCGGTACTGTCACGTACCTGGTGATGAGCCTGGGATGCAGGGAGCGGCCTCTTTTGCACCTCCTACTCCGGAACCCCTGATGATGGGAACAGGGAGCTCGGGAGTGCGGAGTCGCACAAGTGCCTGTCAGGAACACTGGTGCTGAGATGGAGCTGGACCTAGGAAGCTCAGTGCAGGTTTCTGCGGCAGCAGGGAAGCTGGACGGCAGGCAGGCTTGGCACACCGGGAACCGAGGAGACAAACGGCAGACAGCGGGGAGGTGTCTTGTAGTACCGGGCACTGGCAGGTTCAAACAGGCCGGGTAATCCACTGGCGGGCAGACCAGGTGCAGTGCGAGAGGCAGAAGCAGAGTCGTTAGACAGTCCGGGTTGGCAACGGGCAGGCAGCAGGTAGCAGAAGGGGCAGGCGGAAGCGAGGTCAACAAGCCGGGGGTCAGTGGGCAGGCGGAAGGCAAGGAGCGTCAGGAACAAGCCGGGTCACAGGAACAGATCGGTAGGGTAACAGCAGATAGCAGGTGGGTCTAGGAAATGCTGTAGAATGGACAGCAAGGAGCCCCAGCACAAGCCCCTTCAAATAGCCCCAGATTGGCGCCAGAACGTGTCACTGCGTGCTCCCGCGCGCACCGATGCGCGCCACGCGCCGTTATCGCGCACGGTATGTACCCTCTCCCAGCATCCGGGCCGGCCCTACCATGGGACCCGATGGTACCTCGGTCCCAGGCGGCACTTTCAGGGGGGGCGGCAAATCAATGTTCAAATTGCTGCCTAAAATCGGTGCGCTCTGTGTTTGAGCCAAGCTCAGCAATGGGCAGCGGCGGGTGTCCTGTGACTGGCCGAGCAGGTCATGTGGGCGGGACGGACGGCGGACATGAGGCTTGTGATTTGCCTGGAGGAGCTGGACTGCATTCTCCCGAAGTCCTAACTAGCGCTGTGTGTCACAGGAGACCTGAGGTCCGTCTCTCTCATCTGCCCTGTCAGCCGACCGTGGCCCCCCCTCCTCTCTATCAGCCGCCTGCGGCCCCCCCTCCTCTCTATCAGCCACCCCCCCTCCTGAGGTCCCTCTTTCTCATCTGCCCTGTCAGCCGCCCGCGCCCCCCCTCCTTTCTATCAGCTGCCCGCGGCCCCCCCTCCTCTCTATCAGCTGCCCCCCTCCCGAGGTCCGTCTTTCTCATCTGCCCTGTCAGCCGCCCCCCCTCCTCTCTAACAGCCGCCCCCCCCTCCTCTCTATCAGCCGCCCCCCTCCTCTCTATCAGCCGCCCCCCACTCCTCCCTATCAGCCGCCCCCTCCTCTCTATCAGTACCCCCTCCTCTCTATCAGCCGCCCCCCACTCCTCTCTATCAGCCGCCCCCCACTCCTCTCTATCAGCCGCCCCTACTCCTCTCTATCAGCCGCCCCTTCTCCTCTCTATCAGCCTCCCCCCTCCTCTCTATCAGCCGCCCCCCCTCCTCTCTATCAGCCGCCCCCCACTCCACCCTATCATCCACCCCCCTCCTCTCTATCAGCCGCCCCCACTCCTCTCTATCAGCCGCTCCCCTCCTCTCTATCAGACGCCCCCCACTCCACTCTATCATCCACCCCCCCTCCTCTCTATCAGCCGCCCCCCACTCCTCTCTATCAGCCGCCCCACCTCTCTATCAGCCGCCCCCCACTCCTCTCTATCAGCCGTCCCCTCCTCTCTATCAGCCGCCCCCCACTCCTCTCTATCAGCCGCCCCCCTCCTCTCTAACAGCCGCCCCCCACTCCTCTCTATCAGCCGCCCCCCTCCTCTCTATCAGCCGCCCCCCTCCTCTCTATCAGCCGCCCCCCACTCCTCTCTATCAGCCGCCCCCCTCCTCTCTATCAGCCCCCCCTCCTCTCTATCAGCCGCCCCCCCTCCTCTCTATCAGCCGCCCCCCACTCCTCTCTATCAGCCGCCCCCACTCCTCTCTATCAGCCGCCCCCCTCCTCTCTATCAGCCGCCCCCCACTCCTCTCTATCAGCCGCCCCCACTCCTCTCTATCAGCCGCCCCCCCTCCTCTCTATCATCCGCCCCCACTCCACTCTATCATCCACCCCCCCTCCTCTCTATCAGCTGCCCCCCACTCCTCTCTATCAGCCGCTCCCCTCCTCTCTATCAGCCGCCCCCCACTCCTCTCTATCAGCCGCCCCCCACTCCTCTCTATCAGTCGCCCCCACTCCTCTCTATCAGCCCCCCCTCCTCTCTATCAGCCGACCCCCCTCCTCTCTATCAGCCGCCCCCCACTCCTCTCTATCAGCCGCCCCCACTCCTCTCTATCAGCCGCCCCCCCTCCTCTCTATCAGCCACCCCCCACTCCTCTCTATCAGCCGCCCCCCCTCCTCTCTATCAGCCGCCCCCCCTCCACTCTATCATCCACCCCCCCTCCTCTCTATCAGTCGCCCCCACTCCTCTCTATCAGCCGACCCCACTCCTCTCTATCAGCCGCCCCCCACTCCTCTCTATCAGCCGCCCCCCTCCTCTCTATCAGCCGCCCCCCACTCCTCTCTATCAGTCACCCCCACTCCTCTCTATCAGCCGACCCCACTCCTCTCTATCAGCCGCCCCCCACTCCTCTCTATCAGCCGCCCCCCTCCTCTCTTTTAGCCGCCCCCCACTCCTCTCTATCAGCCGCCCCCCTCCTCTCTATCAGCCACCCCCACTCCTCTCTATCAGCCGCCCCCTCCTCTCTATCAGCCGCCCCCCTCCTCTCTATCAGCCCCCCACCCTCTCTTTCAGCCTCCTCCCTCCTCTCTATCAGCCGCCCCCCTCCTCTCTATCAGCCGCCCCCCTCCTCTCTATCAGCCCCCCACCCTCTCTTTCAGCCTCCTCCCTCCTCTCTATCAGCTGACCCCACTCCTCTCTATAAGCCGCCCCCCACTCCTCTCTATCAGCCGCCCCCTCCTCTCTATCAGCCACCCCCCACTCCCCTCTATCAGCCACCCCCCTCCTATCTATCAGCCACCCCCCACTCCTCTCTATCAGCTGCCCCCCTCCTCTCTATCAGCCACCCCCCCTCCTCTCTATCAGCCGCCCCCCACACCTCTCTATCAGCCACCCCCTCCTCTCTATCAGCCCCCCTCCTCTCTATCAGCCGCCCCCCCTCCTCTCTATCAGCCGCCCCCACTCCTCTCTATCAGCCGCCCCCCTCCTCTCTATCAGCCGCCCCTCCTCCTCTCTCTCAGCCGCCCCCCCTCTTCTTCTCTGTCAGCCACCACCCCCTCTTCCTCTCTGTCAGCCGCCACCCCCTCTTCCTCTCTTTCAGCTGCAACCCCCTCTTCCTCTCTGTCAGCCTCCCCCCCTCTTCCTCTCTCTCAGCCGCCCCCCCCTCTTCCTCTCTATCAGCCGGCCTCCCCTCCTCTCTGTCAGCCGGCCTTCCCACTTCTCTTTCAGCCGCCACCCCCTCTTCCTCTGTGTCAGCCGCCACCCCCTCTTCCTCTCTGTCAGACGCCACCCCCTCTTCCTCTCTGTCAGACCCCCCTCCTCCTCTCTGTCAGACCCCCTCCTCTCTGTCAGACGTGTGGCAGGTGACGTCATGGCAAGTGACAATCCGCTACGTGTGGCAGGTGAAGTGGCAAGTGACAATCCGCTACGTGTGGCAGGTGACGTTGTGGCAAGTGACAATCTGCTACGTGTGGCAGGTGACGTTGTGGCAAGTGACAATCCACTACATGTGGCAGGTGACGTTGTGGCAAGTGACAATCCACAATGTGTGGCAAGTGACAATCCACAATGTGTGGCAGGTGATATCGTGGCAAGTGACAATCTGCAATGTGTGGCAAGTGACAATCTGCAATGTGTGGCATCGTAGCAAGTGACTATCCGCAATTTGTGGCAGATGGCATTGTGACAAGTGACAATCCACAACAAGTGACAATCTGCATCTGGTGGCAGGTGACGCAGCAAGTGACACACTCAGGGCTCCCACTGATTCTGCATTATGGTGAGTTGAACTATTTTATTTTATATAACAATGTAATAATAGAAATAATGCACTTCAATAATTTTTTTGTGATTCGACACTGCATCGATTTAACTGACAATTGCGCGGTCGTGTGATGTTGTACCTAAACAAATAGAGCTTTATTTTGGTGGTATTTGATCACTTCTGCGGTTTTTATTTTTTGCGCTATAAACAAAAATAGCGACAACTTTGAAAATCATTTTTTATTTAACTTTTTGCTATAATAAACATCCAAAAAAAGAAAAATTTCTTCATCAGTTTAGGTCGATATGTATTCTTCTACATATGTTTGGTAAAAAAAAAAACGATGATTGCCTCTAATTGGAGATCCAAAGATCTCCCTTGGTCGCAGGTACTAGCTAGGATGGAGATGATGAAACTTTCGGAGAGAATCTATCACACTCTCCATGATACCTTCCATGTATATGAAAGGAAATGGTCATATTGGCGTACAACATAATTTAACAATTTAGTCCCTAAGGCTCCACTTACTCTCTTTCGCAATACCCTGAATTCTAGACCTATAGTGCTTGATTTGTGTGTTTGTGACATATACCCATGAACTATTTCTTTGTACCTTATTACTATGTCTACAACCAATATTTGCATATATGAACTCTACGTTTTTTATATTGATTACCTTTATCAACACCCTATGTACCTGTACATTTGAACTTCCAAATAAAACTTTGTAAACAAAAAAAAAAAAAAACGCAATAAGTGTATATTGATTAGTTTGCGCAAAAGTTATTGCGTCTACCAAATAGAGGATAGATTTATGGCATTTTTATTATTATTATATTTTTTTCCCGCGATTTTTAGCGAAACTGTGACATTGCGGTGGACAGATTGGACACTTTTGACACATTTTTGGGACCAGTGACATTTATACAGCGATCTGTGCTATAAAAATGCACTGATTACTGTGTAAATGTCACTGTCAGGAAAGGGGTTAAATGTGTTTCCTGGGAGGTGTTTCTAACTGGGGGGATGGGACTGAGGAGGAGAGAGATATCTGTTCCTAATCACTAGGAACAGCAGATCTGTCTCTCCTCCCCTGTCAGAATGGGGATCTGTCTGTTTACATTGACAGATCCCCGTTCTGGCTCTGTGGAGCGATCGCGGGTGGCCGGCTGACATCGCGGCCAATGGCCACGCACAGGTCCTTTTATACTCCTATATACATGTATAGAGCCATGACAGGTCCTCTTTATACTCCTACATACATGTATAGTGCCATGACAGGTCCTCTTTATACTCCTACATACATGTATAGTGCCATGACAGGTCCTCTTTATACTCCTATGCATGTATAGAGCCATGACAGGTCCTCTATATACTCCTATATACATGTATAGAGCCATGACAGGTCCTCTTTATACTCTTACATACATGTATAGAGCCATGACAGGTCCTCTTTATTCTCCTATATACATGTATAGAGCCATTTCAGGTCCTATTTATACTCCTATATACATTTATAGAGCCATGACAGGTCCTCTTTATACTCCTATGCATGTATAGAGCCATGACGGGTCCTCTACATACTCCTATATACATGTATAGAGCCATGACAGGCCCTCTTTGTACTTCTATATACATGTATAGAGCCATGACAGGTCCTCTTTATACTCCTATATAAATGTATAGAGCCATGACAGGTCCGCTTTAGTTATCATGATATAAAATAATGAATATGGGGGCATTTTGGTGGGCGTGATTTTTTTTTGTGGGGGGGCAGCATTTCATTCTTGGTACCAGGCAGCACAATGTCTTGGGCCGGCACTGCCCAGCATGCACAGCGGGTAGACCACGCCCACTGCACGGCTGCCAAGAGAGGACACCCAAGGTGCTGTGATATCCCCTGTGGTTCAACCTATGCCGGCGGTGACAGTGCCACCTAGTGGCAACAGGGAACACTACTGCCAGGCAGCATCACACCCAGAGCAGAAGCAATAATGAATAATCAATTGATCTGAGCCCAACTACTAGCTCAGACTACCCCTAAATATATACACAGCGCCCCCAAATATTGGGGAGGGCGCTACAATAATATTATAATAATAATATGCTAAAATATTGAGAGTGCAAATTTGAAAGGAATATTTTTCATTATTATAATACATGTGCTTTCATTCTATATCCCCTCCCAATTGTTCTTTTCTCTTTCTCCTTTTTTTCTTAATTCACCCCTCTTCCTTCATTTCCAGTTTCCTCCTCTCTCTGTTTGGTGACAGTTTCTGTTGATAGAAATATATATACTTTAAATAAACCGTACACAGTAATACTTAAAATAAGGTTTAACCACTTGCTTACTGGGCACGTATACCCCCTTCCTGCCCAGGCGAAATTTCAGCTTTCGGCACTGCGTCGCTTTAATTGACAATTACGCGGTCGTGCGACGTGGCTTTTTTTCCCACAAATAGAGCTCTCTTTTGGTGGTATTTGATCACCTCTGCGGTTTAAATTTTTTGCGCTATAAACAAAAATAGAGCGACAATTTTGAAAAAAACAGAATATTTTTTACTTTTTGCTATAATAAATATCCAATTTTTTAAAAAAAATAAAAAAAAAATCTCAGTTTATGCCGATACGTATTCTTCTACATATTTTTGGGGAAAAAAACCTGAATTATGACATTTTTTCTTATTTATTTTTTAGTAGTAATGGCGGCGATCTGTGATTTTTATTGGAACCGTGACATTGCGGCGGACACATCAGACACTTTTGAAACATTTTTGGGACCATTCACAGTTATACAGCGATCAGTGCTATAAATATGCACCAATTACTGTATACATGTGACTGGCAGGGAAGGGGTTAACACTAGGGGGCAAGGAAGGGGTTAAATGTGTGTCCTAGGAGTGATTCTAACTGTGGGGGGAGGGGGACTGACTGGGGGAGGTCTCCTCTCCCTGACAGGACATGGATCTGTGTGTTTACACACACAGATCCACGTCCTTGGCTGTGTAACGGCCGATCGCGAGTACCTGGAGGACATCGCTGCCGCCAGGCACATGCATCAGCACCTCAGTGATGCGGCGGGCACCCCAGTGGCCGGAGGAGCCAAGGATGTCAATAGACGTCCTCCCAGCATTGTAGAGCCACCTTGTGGCCATCTTTTTACAATGGCTTCAAGTGGTTAATAAGGTCGAATATGGCTAATTATATAGAAAATTTTACAAAAAAAATGTTTTCTAAAAAGATCTCTTTTTTTTAAATAAGTTTTTATATGGCTTTAATAATATATATATATATATATATATATATATATACATATATATATATATATATATATATATATGTATTGTCACAGAGCAAGGCTCTGTCCCTATGGAAATGGAGAGAAAGGGGACACAGAGTCACAGAGTTTTCATGTCTATTGACTGCAAGACTACAGAGTGTAAAGTTTAAATGAAGACAACTGCTCTGGCAGTTTTCTCCGGTTTTTGCTATTGCTGGATGGGACTCTGTAGTTTGGAGATTCCTAAGAGTCTTGGGTGAGACGGGATCTTCAACCTGGTGTCTGGGTGTTGTGGACAGTCAGCAGGGTGTGTGCCCAGGTGTACACAGCCCATATAACGAGGGCCTGGTGAGAGCAGTAGAAAGTGGAAGGTGGAGTGTGAGTAGCTTGCTGCTGTTTAAAGACAGACCCTTGTCAGGAAAACTGCCTACTCTGTGTGAGACTACATCCCTAGTGAGGGGGTACTTTGTGTCTGAAGGACTGGGAAGGTTGGGATGGCTACAAGGGCCTAGGAGACCAGATGAGGGTCTGAGAGGCTGGGAGAGCTAAGGCGCTAGCAAGTCCAAGAGTGTTGGAGGAAGTCCTGAAGTCTTGGGGACAGTGAGCAAACCCAGGGGATAGGAGAATCCTGTTAAGGCCAGGAGTAGGCAGTTTAGCAAGGAAATGCAAGTCAAGGCAAAGTAAGCCTAGGAGTCAGGTGGCTTGGTATTTTCTCAGTTGTTGCATTGGTTGGAGAAGAGCCCTGTGTGGGCAACCCTGTGTATAAACGTTTATTTTTGCTCCTTTTAATAAAAATGGGCTGTCTCATCCTTAAACCTGATAACTGACTGCTATGGACTGCAAAAATGTATCTGCTGGGTTCGCACTAGTGCGAACTGGATGTGTTTTTCTCTGCATTCAAAACGCATGACATGAGATTGTGATCTCAATTCACACAACTCCGGGGCGGCTGCGGAGCGGATTGCACAGGGGTTCTGCGCATCTTTCGCTCTGTTTCAGGTCCGAATTCATGAAAAAAGTGCCTGATTCGTCTCTGAAATGGAGAACAGGGATGCACCGGACCCCTGCCGTGAGCTGCATGCGAAGACCGTGTGAACCCAGCCTAAGTGCCATCTCCAAGCAGTTTTTTGCGTCAATGCACAGTGATTTCCACAGCTAGTTGTCTTATAGACAGATCTAGAGGCTTGAATCCGTTGAGAAAGTATAAGAGAATGTAAGATCCATCTCCCCCTTCGAGAAAGGTGTAATTTTAACGAACACTAGTTTGTTTTGTGGAATATTAGAAAATAGGGAAATAACTTTAGACTTAGGTGTTGGGGGGATATAAAACTGCTACACCAAGTTTTGGTTGGACAAGTCTCTGTGTTGAGATAAGCAGTGTGAAATCTGAAAATATAAAAAAAAAAAAAACAACATTGGAAGGGTCAAACTCTTTCAAAAGGTCTATTTTTAAGTGGGGAGATAAAACTGAAGCCTTGTACACACGACCGGTTTTCTCGGCAAGAAAAATGCTGGGAGAGCTTTTTGCAGAGAAAACCGTTCGTGTGTATGGTTTCTCGGCAGGAAAACTGCCGGGAATCTCAATGAGAAAAATAGAGAACTAGCTCTCTATTTTTCTCGTTGGGATTCTCGGCAGGGCTTTCCGTCCGAGAAAACCGGTCGTGTGTATGCTTACCTGTCCAAGGTAAACCCGCGCATGCTCGAAAAGACTTTGACGCATGCGCGGTAGCATACAAGGTTAGTGTGGGGTGTAGCAAGATGGCGGCAACGGCATTGAATGTGACGAGCCCCGGCTCGTCGTAGTCGATGACGTCACAGCGTTCTTGCCATTCAAAAGAACGGCGGTTCTTTTGAATGGTTGTGTGTGTACACAGGGCTTGGCAAGACAAACATGCCAGGAATCCCGTAGAGAAAACCAACATTTTTTTTCCAACGGGATTCCCGCCCGTGTGTACAGGGCTATACACTGTAAAAATGGGAAACATTTATACAATTGCTTTATATCTTTAATTTGTGTTATGTGTGATAATTTGTGTTATGTGAATAAATACATCCACTACTGCTTGTCTCTATGGTTAAGTTAGGGCGAGATGTATCTCAGAGGAAAAGTCTAGGAGGTATATATACAATTCAGAACAAAGTTTATGAAACACTGGTAGATTTGGTTGTGCAGCTTATTTTTTATTGTATTATGTAGATTTGAACAGCTGGTTTACATAGCAAAAGAATCCTGAAGCGGGGGTACTGACCCATACATTGCAACACTGAAAACTTATAACAGTTTTAAAAATAATCTGAGCTTCATTATTCAAGCAGCAGCCATAGAGAGCCTAACCCCTGGCAGTTATATATTTAAACCATTGCCTCCTCTTTTTTTCAACAACTACTGTACGTATTTGCTATACCAGTCAGCTCCAATCCTTTAGCTACACATACAATATTTATACACTACTATTCTCAAATCTTCAAATGTATTGTGCTACACTGGATGTACTGTGCCTAACCTAACTCTATTAGTCCAAGATTATTCGACACAGAGAGAAAAGATTCAACATTATAGAGACATGAAGATTCGACGAAGCAGCTAAAAACATACAATTGCCACAAATGGACATTTATGGTCAAATGCTCCGCCCATAGGCTATAGAAGAATTCTAAAGTTGGTTGACTAGTAATAATATTTAATAAATATAAGTATTACTAGTCATACAACATTAGAATTCTACTATAGCAGCGGGGCGCATGCGTGGCGCGAAACTGGCAGGAAGCTAAGCGAAGGAGCTCCGCGAGTCGTGAAGGAAATCTTGCACTCCCCGGGGCCATTTAGCACGTTATTTCCTCCCTATATAGTCGGACCCCCCCCCGCGGGACTTGTAGTGCATGCCTTTGATGAAGAAACACAAGCCGAAACCCGCCCAGCGGTCCTTAATGAACTACCTGCTTCACGTTCGTGAGCAGACGGAGATGTCCCAAGATGGCGACCTCCTTAGGCCCGACATGCCTGAGACCTTGGATCCGGCGGCTTCCCCTACGGCATTCTCGAAGCAGAGTGAGTTATCCTCACACCTCACCAAAGCAGACCTGGACAGCAGCCTCTCCTCGATGTACGAAAAGTTGGCCCGCAAGTTCCAAGCAGAACTCCACAAATCGACCAACACTATCTCGCTGGAGATTGCGACGTTGGGCGGAAGGATGGATGTCCTGGAGGTGAAACACGACAAACTACAACTAGCCTACGTTGACCTCCGTAAGGACCACGAGATGCTATCGGACACGGTCTTACAACTCCAGAACAACCTCGAGGACCTCGATAACCGGAACAGGAGGAACAACATTCGGGTGAGGGGCATTCCAGAGACGGTCACGGATCTCCCCGACACCATTCGTAAGTTGTTCCAGTCACTCCTCCCGGAACTACCGAACGATTCGTTCATCTGCGACAGACTCCACAGGGCACTGCAACCCAAGCCGCCACCAGAGAAGCCACCCAGAGATGTTGTTATGTGCCTCAAAGACTTCTTGGTTAAAGAGGAAATCCTCCGTGCCTCTCGCAAAACCCTGTGGATACAGCTCAACGGGACTACACTCCAGATTTACCCCGACATATCCCCGGCGACCCTTGAGAAACAACGGAGGATGAAGGAGGTCACGTCGGTACTGCAAGCGGCGAGGATTCGTTACAGATGGGGTTTCCCGTTCAAGCTTTCGGTTCCCCACAATGGTACGACTTACACAGCCACTACCATCGCCGAGGGGAAGTCCATCCTGGTGAAGCTAGGTCTCCTGCAACCACAACAGGTACTGAGACGCCCCTCTACTCCCCGACCATCCCCTATCTGGGCCACCCCTTCTCCCAATCGTGACCGCGGGCCTCGCCATCCTCCCGACCCATGAACAAATCCAGCCATTGTTCGCTTCTTCCGTACAACATGGAATTACGGATCCTAGTTGAGGAGTCGCCGTTCCCTCTTTGCCCCCTCTTTTCTGCTGTTGCTTATTGAGTGCCACCCCGGCTCAGTTATTTACAGTTTGTTCGAGTTACCTTTGCTGGGGAGACCTCCTTCGTTACTGGGAATGTTTGCAGACTCTGACTCATATTCGTAGCAGGCTCCAGCATCAGACGACAAACAACGAATCGTCCCGGTGAGCATTCGTCGCTAGGCATTACATTGAGCTCCTTGATTTCCTGACCGCGGTGTACTGTCAGTTTTTCTTTACTGCTTGTTTACCCCCTTCCACGTTTAAACTCATATTACTGTGCATCTCTCTCCCGCCTGTCAGTTTTTGTTTGGGAGAGAGCTGTATTTTGACCCTCACTCCTTTCTCTTCTCCCCCCGGACCTGGGGGAGATTGAGTGCATGTGGAGGACTGGTTGTCCCAGTCCACTGAATTTGGGTATACTGGTCTGGTTGGTCCCTCTATCCAGACCCCTCATAGTTATTGTCCTATGTTTTCCTGTATAAGTTTTTGTTGTTATTCCTTATTTTATTTCACTTTCGATTATTATTGTTTGTACTTCACTGCATCTTCAAGATTTGTTGTATTCTATGCAAACTCTGCTCAGTGGGATATTTGTCTGACCCCTCTGGCAGCGGATGGATGGCATGCTTCAGGTGTCTGCATGCCGTGCCCAAATTACCCTCTGACTTGCTTCCCCCCATCCTGAGACAATGGGTCTGAATATCATTTCGCATAATGTGAGGGGTTTTAATTCCCCCCAAAAGAGGAGGAAAGCATTCCAAAACTACAAACGTCTGGGGGCAGATATATTACTCTTACAAGAGACCCATTTTTCCACTATGTCTCACCCTAAATTCTTTGACAAATCATATGGAGCTCACCATTTCACCACCTATGAATCCAAAGCCAGAGGGGTTGCCATCTTTATCAAAAATACTGTACTTTTTGAGGTGAAACGCATGTATAAAGATCCTGCTAGCAGATTTTTGATCCTGCAGGGGGAGTTGCATGGGAAGACCCTGACTATAGCAAATGTCTATGCCCCCAACGCAGCTCAGGGCTCCTTCTTCAAGTCATTTTTCCACACTTTGGAGAGGTACTCATCAACACATATGATAGTTGGTTGGGATTTCAATCTAGTTGCCCACTCCTCCCTTGATAGAAGCAGAGTTTCCCATACATCTCAAGCTTTCCCTAAATCTCTTATGAAGTCTCTTGAGTCTCACCAGCTCATTGATTCCTGGAGAGCCCTGAACACGGGGGTCAGGGAATATACTCACTATTCGTGCCCACATGACAGCTATGCTAGGCTAGACTATGTCTTTAGCTCTCCGATACTACTGGCTAATTCTTCATCGGCTTCAATACACTCTTGCCCTTGGTCTGACCATCATATGGTCTCCTTTTCTACATCCCACATTGGCCTCGCCCCTAGGACAGCCTCATGGAGACTGAATGACTCACTGTTATCGGACCCTGAGATTGTGCGACTGGTGTCAGACCAATTGGTGGAATATTTCCGGTTGAACGATGTGGAGGACATCTCCCCGCCAATTTTATGGGCAGCCCACAAGGCGGTGCTGCGGGGGCCGACTGATAGAATTAGCCACTATTAGTAAGAGACGGAAGCTTGAACAAATTCGGACCCTCACATTAGACCTTAATAAACTATACCATGGTCACTCATTGACCCACTCCCCAGATACTTTAAAACAAATTGAATTGAACAGGGTTGAACTAGACACCATTCTTTCTGAACGCACTGAAAAATCTCTTAAGTGGTCTAAGGCGAAATTCCTGCTACACAGTAATACAGCATCAGCCATGTTTACTCGTAAATTACATCACTCCCTTCAACCTCCCCACGTTTACAAGTTAAGGAACTCTTTTGGTCAGATGGTCTCCCACCCCAAAGAAGTACTCCGTATCTTTACTTCCTTCTATAGCTCTCTCTTAGCTCCCCCTGAGTCACCTCCCCTGGATGGAGTGGAGGCATGGTTCGACTCGTTGCATCTCCCCTCCCTGTCGCAGGACCAACTGTCTAACCTGAACGCCCCTTGCACAGAACAAGAGGTTCTCACCGTCATTAAATCCATGAAAACTTCCACAGCACCGGGCCCGGACAGCTATACTACCACATATTACAAAAAATTTGCCAACACGCTAGCACCTAGACTGACCAAGGTTTTCAATCATGTCCTACAGGGCCATACTCTTCCAAATGATATGCTCTCTGCTAACATGACCCTAATCCCCAAACCGGATAAGGATCATTCCTTGCCACAGAATTACAGGCCGATATCCGTTCTTAATAACGACATTAAAATTTTGGGTCGAGTCCTGCAGACAGACTAGCCCCTATGATCACCACCCTTATAGGCCCCGAACAGACAGGCTTTATCCCTTCCAGACAGATCACAGATAATATCCGCCTAGCATCAAAAATTATCCAGGATGCTGATATTTTCGATCGCAGTGTTTTGGTGCTGGGTCTGGATATTCACAAGGCATTTGACAGTGTCTTGTGGCTCTACATGGATGTAGTATTATCTAAATTTGGTTTCACGGGTGAGTTTGTTAATGGGTTTAAGGCACTGTATCACGATCCACATACACGGGTGAAACGTCCCGGATGCACCTCTGAGTACTTTCCTCTCGGACGGAGTACACGCCAGGGTTGTCCCCTCTGATGTTTGCTTTGGCCATCAAGCCCTTGGCCAGAGCGATCATCACTAACCCCCACATTAGGGGATATCGTAAAGGGGACGAGGAACATAAATTGAGTCTATATGCTGATGATGTGCTCATGTTCCTCCCCGACCCCGTAGTCTCCATTCCCAACCTCCTCAACACCCTTCAATCCTTCCACTCCTTTTCTGGTCTGGGGGTAAACCTAGCTAAATGTTCGGCACTTCCCATCAACATCGCACCACAAGTCACCTCAAACCTGAAAAGGGCCTTTGGCTTTTCTATGTCGGGAGGTACACTTCAATACTTAGGTATTCGTCTAGCCCCCTCCCTTAGATCAATGTATAACGCAAATTATCCTCAAGCCTTCGGGAGGGTTAGGCAGTGGCTCCGGATTTGGTCCTCATTCCATTTCACGCTCCTTGGTAGACTTACGGCTATTAAAATGTCTATCCTACCGAAACTCTTATATTTTTTTAGGGCCCTACCCTTATACATATCCCGCCAAACACTGTTACAGATCCAGAGAGAGATTAATCAATTTGTCTGGAATAAGAAACATCCCAGATTTGGAAGCCTTATTACACATAGGCCCATGTCACAGGGTGGTTTGGGTCTCCCGGACATTTGGCTCTACTATCTGTCTGCTAGGCTGGCCCAGACGGCCCAATGGCATGCCCCCTCAGTTAATATTCCCTGGCTTAGATTCGAAATATCCTCTATTCGCCCATACTATGTCCCGGGCCTCCTGTGGCGTTCGGACCTGAAACCTAGGGAAGTGGGAGCCCTTAATAGCATTGTTGGACAGACCTTGCATCTATGGTCCTTATACCAGCACAAGTTCCAACTTAGATCTAAAAGGCCTCCTCTGGCCTCCTTTTTGGGCGATCCGAGATTCCCCCCGGCTTACAACTCCCCGGGGGATTTTTCTAGGTGGGTGTTACATTCCCTCACTTCCCTGACGGCCCTCACATTTAACACATATTTCTATTCATTCTCACAACTCCAAAATAAATTTGATATCCCTCGTTCTGAGTTCTACAGATTTTTACAAATCAGGCACTTCTTTGACTCCCTTGGTACATCTGTAGCCCGACACGCCAGGTCCACATATGAATCGATATGCAGGAACCAATCAAGAGATAGGGGTACTATTTCCACCATTTACCGATTCCTTAATGAGCTTCACCTCCCCGAGAAATCCACTGCCATGGTTAAATGGGAATCCGATTTGGGCGCTGAGTTTTCCGTGGAGGAATGGGGCGAAATGTTATCGAATATACATAGGTGCACACGCTCTATAACAACAAAAGAAACGGTGGTGAAACTGCACACGCGTTGGTGCCTCACCCCTGACAGAGTACATAAATTCTACCCTAGTGTTCCAGAAACATGTTGGAGGTGCGGTCAGTCACCAGGAACCTTGCTCCATACATTTTGGAGCTGTCCCTTACTGCGTCTCCTCTGGGGTCAGGTTGCCTCTAGGGTGGCGCAGCAGATCACTGACACAATTATTGATTTGACTCCCTCAATGTGCCTACTTTTCAATCCTATCCCAACCCTGCTGCCACCTCAACAGAAACTGGTCAATACTTTGTTTTGTGCGGTCCTTTGGGCCATAGCCCTGAACTGGAGATCTCAGTCAATCCCCTGGCCACAGGTCCTCCAGAGGATGGAGACAATCTGTCTTAAGGAAAGGATCCACAACACCATCATGAACTCCATGCTCATTTTTCATGCCAAATGGGACCCTTGGTCCGCTTCTGAATTGATCCCTCAGAAGGGTACCTATAATCTACAGAACTCAATGATTATTCTGATTTCCCATACTGGGACACAGGGGTATATGCAGCTAGGGCAGTACTTATGTTAGAAGTTTTCTATTACTGGCCCTGGAAATGTCAGTTTTTTTTCCCCCGATTCTGATATAGTGAGTTGATTAGTTGGGTTAAGTTTTATTTACCTTTCTTTTTTTTTTTTTTTTCTTTTGACATTATTTGGCTTATAGCTCTCTTTTTATTTAGTTTTTTTTTCTCTTTATGATATAAGTATTTGTTACTGAGCTGCGTCCCTACTTTACCTGTATTTTATCATTCACTATACCTAATAAAAACATTTGTATTAAAAAAAAAGAATTCTACTATAGCTTGGGCGGAGCATTCGACCGGAAATGTACAATTGCGGCGTCGTACAGTTTCGCAGCGACGTCGAATCTTCTTTGAACATTCGACAGACACCATGAGCCTTCAATGACAGATTCGACCTTAATTAAGAATAAGGAGTCAAGAAATATCCACCTCCGCATATGGATGAGTGCAGGGTGTATAGTACATCTTGTAAATTACTCACAAAAAAGGAAATAGTAAATAAATTCAACCACACCATTGAATAGGATATACATATCTATCTATCTATCTATAGATCTATCTATCTATCTATATATATATTTGTAATCAGAGTCTTCACTTAGGAATGCGATACCCTAACTACAAAGGCCTGAAGTGTGCCTCGGCCTAGCTGGTCAGTATGCCTAAAAGAGGGCATACCCTGAATGTGACTGTGAAGAAATGAACGATGAAAATTATTATATCAAAATAGGGGGAACGGGTGGGTGGGAACCCAGAAAACCAAACCGACGCAGGAGATGAGAGAGGAGGAGGGATTAATAGCCCTCAGACCCCTCCTACAAATAAAGGCTAGCCTGCGGCCAGCCTTCAAACTTGTAGTCAGAGTCTTCACTTAGGAATGCAATACCCTAACTACCAAGGCCTGAAGTGTGCCTCGGCCTAGCTGGTCAGTATGCCTAAAAGAGGGCAAAAAGACACGGAAGTAGGTGTGATAAGAAAGTAGAAGAAGGGCAGGTAACAATCCATCTGGTAGAGTGAGGCACGCCCGGATGGCCTCAATGTATGGATCCGGTACGTATCAGCTATGACAGCAGGAAACCAGCGACCTATGAATAAGAAAGGACCCCATCCGTTTGGAACCAGCGAAACTGCCCAGAAATGAAACGACTGTCCCGTAACTGATAGATTAAAGCCCTGTACACACGATCGGATTTCCTATGGTTTTTTAACCAGTGGATTTTTCCATCGGAAAACCGATGAAGCTGACTTTCATCAGTCTTGCCTACACACCATCAGTCAAAAAACCGACCGTTCCAAGCGCGGTGACGTAAAACACTCCGATGAGCCGAGAAAAATGAAGTTCAATGCTTCTGAGCATGCGTTGACTTGATTCTGAGCATGCATGGGGTTTTTATCCGATGAAGTTCCCCACAGACGATAGTAATTTGCTATCGTTTTTTAACCATCGGATAAATTTAAAACATGTTCTATTTTTAAACACCGATGAAAAAAACACTGATTGGGCCCATACACGATCGGTTTGTCCGATGAAAAAAAGTCCATCGGACTGTTTTCATCGGTTAAACCTATTTAACCGATGAAAACAGTCCGAGTATGTTGCTTCCGAAACGTGCGGCATGCCCAACCCAAAGAAACACAAAAAATGACAACAGACAACCAGACATAAGCACACCACCCCTCTGAACCTACCTAAGTGTAAGGATGTGAGCAGTGACGACCAGACCGTAGCGCATGAATGAACCTGATGACAGCTCCCACCCTAGTGTATGTAGTGAGTGAGCCAGAGTAACCTGCAGAGCAGAGACAGGTAATTTAAAACGTAACACTCAGGGCCGGCGTACCCACAGACCGTGGTGGGTAGTTGTATAGGCGTAAGAAATAACGTGCACATATGACGATTGGTATACGGGCGAGAAGATTGTGGTCAACAATCATTTAAAAAACGAAACCTCAGCCCGTATGGATCTGTAGACGTGACAGAACCTGAAATGTGAGCACTGGCAAACTAAACCCAGGTATGCCAGAACCTGAAGAAAGGTATGACGAGACAACGAAACAAACAAAGATGCAACGGCTGTATATGTGTGCCGTGACTGCATAGCATCGACAAGCTACGACAGAACATGCTACGACAAACACGCTGGAGTAAAACACGCTATGACAGAAACACAACCCCCTCTGAGCCTACCCAAGTGTGAAGACATGAGCAGTGATGGTGGGACCACAGCATGTGAATGAACCTGATGACGACCCCCCCTCCTGGTGTATGACATGAGTGAGCGCAAGTGACCTGCTGTGCAACAACAACAACAATGACAATCGTAGGAACTGAATACTCAGGACCTGTGTACCCACAGACCGTGGTGGGTAGTCCTGCAGGTGTAATGAAATGAATACATCGTACGACGTGATATAACAGGCGAGGAGATTGAGGTCAACAATCAATTAAAAAACAAAACCTCAGCCCGTAAGGATCTGTAGACGTGACAGATCCCGAGATGTGAGCCCCAGCCAACTGAACCAGGAATGCAGAGAACCTACGAAAAGTAAGATGAGACATGGAAACGAACAAAGATGAAACGGCTACCAATGTGTGCTGAGCCTGCAAAGCACCGACGTGCTGACAGGAAAAGCAGAGACAGAAAAACTATGTGTCACGGAAATCTTCCGTCCAACAGCGCCAATCAGCGCCCAATGCGCACGCGCGGCGGGATGACGCTTCGGCGCATGCGCGTGCGCGGGACGGCGCTTCTACGTTCTTGGGTGCGCGCACCGACGCACCAATAGGAATCCAGGCGGGCCTATTTAAAGAAACCCAGCTGCACTGACAAGTTGCTGGTTTGTCAGCTTTCCTGTGTACCCAAGACTCTGGAAAACTACCTGAAAATCTCCTTGTGACCCGGACTGGCTTGATTCCTCTGATCTCTCTCCTGGACCTGACCCTCGGCTTGTTATACGGACTTCTGCCTTCTCTTGTGTTTGACCCTCGGCCTGTGACTCGGATCTGCTGCCTGTCTACAACCCTTGACCTCCTGCTTGTACCTTTGGACTTCCACCTTTCCTTTGAACTCCTGCCTTGTTCCCGGTATTTTCTGGACTTGTTACTTATTGCTGTGCTAGACCCCCAGCCGGGACTGTTACCTCTGCAGTTGCAACCCGGACTCAGCCTGCACCGGATTCTATTGACTCTTGGTGTTTGAACTACAGTATACCGATCCAGCTAGTTCCTGCTAGAAGCCTGTTCTTCAGTCTACTCAGCACTACCGGACCGTCTACAAGTACCCACCACCTGCTGGTAGCCGGTGCCGCTTCTCGCCATCCACTCTCTGTCTCACCTCCAGGGAGTGGAGTGCGTCAAGTCGCAAAGGTGAACCACTCTCGGCATCTCGGCCTCGGTAAGTACATACCTTAACACTATGACTGAACACGCTAATGACTGAACATGCTAATGACTGAACACGCCAACGGCTGAGCTGCTATGACAGAAACGCGCTATGACAGAACATGCTGCTGACAGAACCGTTATGACAGAAAAACATGCTGATGACCGAGCTATGATGACAGAACACGCTAATGACAAAAACCGCTATGACAGAACACGCTATGATAGAAACCGATATGACATAACCCGCTACTGACAGAAACCGCTACTGACAGAACCCGCTAACCGAGCTGATGTGACAAAACACGCTAATGACAGAAAAACCACATGCTATGGCAGAACATGCTACTGACAGAACCCGCTAATGACAGTGCCGCTGAGACGGAACACGCTAATGACACCACCCCTCTGACACCCACACGCACACTATACTGGTGTTGAAATTTGAGAAATGGTATGCGCATGCCGAATCTATCAAGCCCATCACCTGGGAACTTAGATCTCACCACCTAATGCCTGAAGGTGATGACCCATGACAGTCCAAACCAGGAACCTGAACCAATAGAAGTGTCCCTCCCTTACTCTGATGCCCCAGGAAAGCTAGCACATAGCCATCACTGCAGTCCCCTGTCCAAAACACCCCTACACATGGGAAGGGACAGAAGAGTGGGGGAAATGAACAGGAGGAGGTGGAGAAGAGAGGGTACAGTGCGTTTTACACTGTATTTATCTGAAACAGCAGTGTGGTAAATGAGGGAATTGTCAGAATGACTTGTTCAAAGCCTGTATTTTTTTTTTTAAATAGACAAGCGGGCGGTCCTGCAAATATACCGGCGGGAGCCCGGAGGAGTGGGCAGGAGGGTGGGTGGACGTCCCCCCCATGATGCCAGAGTGAGCCCGGAGTGATTGGATGGCCCCCCCTCTCAGTGTGAGCCCAGGGCGGAGGAGTAGCGGGAGTGTGGATGCCCCCCCCCCCTCATGATATCAGCGTGTCCTGGAAGAGGGGTGGATGGGATCGGACGCCCCCCCTCATGAACCAGCGGGAGCCCGGAGGAGTGCATGGACGGCCTCCCTGTCAGCGTGAGCCCGGGAGGAGGAGTGGGCGGACAAGCAGACAATGCTAGTGTGAGCCTGGAAGGAGAAGTGAGTGAATGGGCGCGCTTCCCCCCCCCTGATGCCTTGCGGGCACCCAGCAGAAGCGAGCGGTGCGGCTCCCTTATAAGCTGTTGGCTGGGCACCGGAGAAAACGTGGAGGGCGGGCAACCCCTTCTCTGCTGCCTGAATGGGTTCAGAAGTGTGGATGAGCGGGTGGGCGGCCCACCTCAAGTATGCTGGCATGAGTCCAGGACCGTAGATGGATGGTAGGATAGGCGACCCCCCCTCCAATGATGCTCGGCGTGAGCACCGGGAGAGGAACTGCCACGATATTGATGCAGCCGACCGCCGCTCTGCCAAACCCGGAAGTAACCCAGAAAACCAAGCCGACGCAGGAGATGAGAGAGGAGGAGGGATAAATAGCCCTCAGACTCCTACAAATACAGGCTAGCCTGCGGCCAGACTTCAAACATACAGATATAATCATACAGTCTTGTATCCTCCTGATGGGGAACGTGAGAAGGGGCGGGTCTATTCATTTTTTTACACTCAAGAGGAAGTTCCCCATCAAGTTCGCTTAGCCAATGACGTAGGTGGGGTCTGAGATACGAGGGCGCCCCCGCCCCCTCGTACCTCAGACCCTGCCTACGTCATTGGCTGAGCGGACCTGATGGGGAACTTCCTCCGCAGTGTAGGTCCGCTCAGCCAATGACATTTCGAGTGGAGACTGCAGCGCTGGACATGGGATCGCCACGGGACATTGGATTACATCGCTGGAATGTGTTTTTATTTTTTTATTTTTAATAAAGGACTTTTCCAAGGTGTCTGTGTGTTTATTTTACATTTTTTTAGACTTTCTTCGTGAAATGGTAGGGGTACAATGTACCCCTTACCAATTCACATAGGGGGTCTTCCAGATTCCGATAAGCCCCCTGCCCGCAGACCCCTGCAACCACCGGGCAAGCCCCCTGCCCTTGTCCCCATTAAGCCATGTTGAGGGCATGTGGCCTGGTACGGTTCAGGAGTGGGGGCGCTCTCTCATCCCCCCCTCTTTTCTTGCAGCCTGCCAGGTTGCATGCTCGGATAAAAGGTCTGGTATGGATTTTTGGGGGAACTCCACGCCATTTTTTTTTAAATTTGGGGTGGAGTTCCCCTTAAAATCCATACCAGACCTGAAGGGTCTAGTATGGATATTTGGGGGGAACCCCACGTCATTTTTTTTCAATTTGATGCAGGGTTTCCCTTAATATCCATACCAGACCTGAAGGGCCTGGTAATTGAATTTGGGGGGACCCCCACACATTTATTTTTATTTTTTATCAATGACTTTTCTCTGTATTGCCGGGAGCCGACAATTCATTATAGCCGCAAGTGAGTTTTAAATTACTTTTTTTCCTTCAGAAATGACATTTTGTGCAGGGACAGTTCTAAGCACGGGAAACAAGCGCTGCTTTAAAGCATACTATACACACACACCCCCCCCCCAGGTATGACATTTAAAGGAATATTTCACTTTTATTGTTTCACTTTAAGCATTATTAAAATCACTGCTCTTTTTTTGCATTGATACATGTCCCCTGGGGCAGGACCCGGGTCTCCAAACACTTTTTATGACAATAACTTGCATATAAAGCCTTTAAAATTAGCACTTTAGATTTCTCCCATAGACTTTTACAGGGTGTTCCACGGCTTTTCGAATTTGCCGCGAACACCCCAAATTGTTCGCTGTTCTCCGAACATGCGAACAGGCAATGTTCGAGTCGAACATGAGTTTGACTCAAACTCGAAGCTCATCCCTAGTGGTGAGTCAAACAGACAAAGACAATGATGTCTGGATGATGAATCACTGGTTCCTCCTGCGGTCGTGAGAGATGGATTTTTGATGATTCCGGATAATGCCAGGAAGATGAAAGCTTGTAACTCCCGTCTCCTGAAGCTCCGTGATAGTTGCAAAAACCCAGCACTGATAGGTCGCCTCTCCGGGGGACCAGACCGCGAGCAAGGGATGGAAATGGTGATTGTAAGCCAAAAGAATAAAAGCCTCCACATGGCGTAGGTCAAAACTTAACAACATTTTATAAACAATTGGGATAAAAGTACAAACACCGTTCGGTGGGTACAAATAAGAAGTGGTCACATTACAAAAAGCGCAGTAGCAAGCATGAAACCCGACGCGTTTCGTTTGATAGAACTTCAACTGGGGTGTATTCATGCTTGCCATAACTGCGCTGAATATATAAAGAAACATTAATTGAATAATGAAAAAACGGAACATAAAACCGGAAGTGGGAAGCGGCGTGCGCCTCAAGCCAACGGCAAATGCGTGCGTAACGTGAACTGTCACGTGACGTGAAGAGGAACAGCGTCAGCACAGGTTGGCTATAAGAACCAAGCCTCTATCTGGAAAATAAAGACGTGTGATGTATTGTATCAGCTTCAGCCATGATTGGTCTGGTCAGGAAAGCCAAGCCTCCGCTTGGAGAATAGTAACATGTGGTATGTATCATCCATGTCTGGCCTCGTTATGATTAACCAGCAGGGATTGGCCGGAGAAACCAAACCTCAATCTGGCAACTGCAAATATGGAATGTATTGCAGTAGTGCCGAGCCTCACTGTGATTGGCCAATCATAAAATATTAATAATACACGTGACTCACGGGGGATGCAAGCACAGAACAGTAAAAATAAAAATAAAGTCATATGACCCAAATCAAGGTACAGAGACAAGACCCGAGAGACGTCATAGCTACAAGATATTATGATTAACGGGGAAAGAAATCTATGGTAGAAGCACCCATAGTACACAGACATATAGGGAGACAGCACCAAACCTGTTATCACACTTGAGCTCAGCGCATGTCCATCCCCTTCGTACCCAAGCGGGTTAACATGACCAAAATGTAGGACAAACGCAATGAAGAATGGACTAAAACTAAGTTTTAGCCTAAAAAAACTTAATATACAGATGACATTACACAACATCTAGGGAGTAACCCTCAGGAGATGGATATGTCAAATGATAAATAAAACTAGATGAATATAAACTGTTATAACATCAAGGAAAAATAATAAAATAATGTATAAAAAAGCAAAAAGGGAAAAAGAGAGAGGAAGAAACGACCCAGGGAATGAATGTGAGTGGGCACATCAAGACTGATTAATAAAGGCATTTATGTCCCAATCAACATTCATTCCATGGGGCGAGAACCGTATTTTCCGGCGTATAAGAAGACTTTTTACCCCATAAAAATATTCTCCAAAGTCGGGGGTTGTCTTATACGCCGGTACGTACCTGACATGTAGAATCTTCAGTCAGACCGCGTCCATTTTTCAAAAGCCGTGCCTCCTCCTCGTGCTGTTCCGTGATAGGCGGAACACTCAGCTTCCCAGCAGAGCCTCTGTTTAGTGTTCCGCCTATCACGGATGCCCTCTCTTCCTTGGCCTCGGATGAGAGGGCATCTGTGATAGGCGGAACACTGAACACAGTGTCTGCTGGGAAACTGAGTGTTTCCGCCTATCACAGAACAGCACGGGGAGGAGGCGCGGTATTTGAAAAATGGACGGCCGCAGTCTGACTGGAGATTCTACATGCCAGGGATAAGGTAAGTGATCGTTGAGGGGCACAGTGAGGTATGCAATGGGGCACAGTGAGGTATGCAATGGGGCAAAGTGAGGTATGCAATGGGGCACAGTGAGGTATGCAATGGGGCACAGTGAGGTATGGTGAGGCATGACAAGTCGGAAGGGGGTCGTCTTATATGGCGAGTATATCCCAAAACCCACATTTTATCTGGAAAATTAGGGGGTCGTCTTATACGCCCAGTCGCCTTATACGCCGGCAAATACGGTATGTCTTTAATTGGTGTATCCAAAACGTCTCTAACTTCGAGACTCCCCTAATATTAGATTCTCCTCTCCAGTGAGGTACAGTATGAACCTGTCTATAATCTGGAATTTAGTGCCTGAAGGGTTCCTATCATGACATTGGAGGTAATGTCTGGGCACAGTATGATTTATTTTTTCCTTTTTTTATGCTGGCAATGTGCTCGTTGACTCTAACAGAAAATGTGCGTATCATGCATCCCACATACTGTCTTTTGCAGGGACACGTGATGAGATACATGATATAACGTGTGGAGCAGGTGGTGAAGTGTTTAATTTGGTACTGCATTGCTGTACTCGTGGACTCAAATGACTCAGTTTTTCTTCTACCACGTGTTATGTAAACACACATTGCATTTCCTGCATGGGTAGTACCCTTTAAGATGGCCAAAGACTACTGGTCGGACTGGTGGATCAATGACATTGGGGGTGATTAGTCCTCCCAGGGGTTGTGCCCCCCTGTAGATGACGCCGGTTTGGTCAGGGAAAGCTGGACCCAAAACTTTGTCGTTCTTAAGAACCTTCCAATGTTTATTGAAAATGTTTTTAATTTGCTTATGCTGAACTGAAAAAGAGGTGATGAAAGACCACTTAAATTTGGTGTTTTTGACTTGTTGGGTCTGATCTAACAAAAGTGAGTTCCTATCCATTAGGGAAACTTTGTTTATTTCTTCATCGATGTTCAAGGGATTGCAACCCTTTTCTATAAACCTAGATTTAAGAATACAGGCTTGATGGTTATAGTCTGAAAGATCAGTGCAATTTTGTCTATTCCGCAACAGCTGGCCTCATGGGACAGATCTCAACCAAGAAGAATGGTGACAACTGTCTTTCGGAATGTATCCATTATGATCCGTGATCTTAAAAAAATGTTTTGGTGACCAGCTGTTGGTTTACGACAGAAATTTCCAAATCTAGAAAATGGATGCTTTGTGTCCTAGCTTCATAGCTAATGCCGCCTACACATGAATGTTTTTAATGATGAGAAAAATGCAATTTTTTTTAAATGGTCATTAAAAATGATAGTGTGTCGGCTTCAGAGCATTTTTCACAACGTGAAAAATGGCCATGAAAAAATTGGAACATGCTCTAATTTTTCTCGTCGTTTTTCACATCGTCGTTTTTCTCGTCATGAAAAATGGCCATGTGTAGGCTTTAACGACGTGAAAAAAAATGTGCATGCTCCGAATCAAGTATGAGATGGGAGCGCTCGTTCTGGTAAAACTAGCATTTGTAATGGAGATAGCACATTCGTCACGCTGTAACGGACTGAAAAGCACGAGGCTGAAAAGCGCAAATCGTCTCTCAACAAACTTTACTAACATGAAGGGTGGCGCCATCCGAATGGAACTTCCCCTTTATAGTGCCGTCGTACGTGTTGTACGTCACCGTGCTTTACTCAAGCATTTTTGTTCCACGATAGTGTGTAGGCAAGGCAGGCTTGAGAAGAATCACGTCGAGAAAAATGCAGTTTTTTTCAATGACATTAAAAACGGTCGTGTGTACGTGGCATTAGAGAGATTCCACTATCTTTACAATTCAGAGTGGCCATGAACACGCAAAGAGAAACTTGATCACCCTGTCATAGGAGG
Source organism: Rana muscosa (assembly GCA_029206835.1). NCBI lineage: Eukaryota > Metazoa > Chordata > Amphibia > Anura > Ranidae > Rana > Rana muscosa. The sequence continues at coordinate 357,112,628 of CM055118.1, read as the reverse complement.
AGGATGTTGTCTATGTAGCGTGCCCAGAGCACCAATTCAGGTCTCTTAAGGGCATAGACGACACCCTCCTCCCAACAGGCCAAAAAAAGACTGGCCAGGCTGGGGACAAACTTGGCCCATGTGGCCACTCCTCTTTGCTGCAGGTAAAATTTCCCAATAAACCAGAAATAATTCTGCTTGGTTGCAAAATTGAGAAGATCCATAATAAATTCTTGTTGGATCTGAGGGATGCTATCACTAGTGGCCAAAGAAGACTTAACCGAGGCTAACCCTAAATCATGTGGTATGCACGTATATAATGAGGCCACATCAGCTGTAACTAACAGGAGATTATCTGTATAATTGACCAGTTGTAATAGGTTCAAAGTGGCCTTTGTGTCCAGAAGATAAGATGGAATAGTTTTTACAAGTGGTTGTAAATGATAATCAATGTATTTCCCTATGCGGGATGTCACAGAATTTATCCCATGTAAATGATAATCAATGTATTTCCCTATGCGGGATGTCACATAATTTATCCCACTTATAATGGGGCGATCACAGCGAGGCTCGGCACTACTGCAATACATTCCATATTTGCAGTTGCCAGATTAAGGTTTGGCTTCTCCGGCCAATCCCTGCTGGTTAATCATAACAAGGCCAGACATGAATGGTACATACTACATGTTACTATTCTCCAAGTGGAGGCTTGGTTTTCCTGACCAATCTTTGCTGACGCTAACACAATACTTCACACATCTTTAGTTTCCAGATAGAGGCTTGGTTCTTATAGCCAACCTGTGCTGACGCTGTTCCTCTTCACATCACATGACAGTTCACGTTCCACATGCCTTTGCTGTTGCATCGCTACAATTGGCCTGTGAAAGAGAGGTTTGAGGCGCACGCCGCTTCTCACTTCCGGTTTTATGTTCCGTTTTTTCATTATTCAATTAATGTTTCTTTATATATTCAGCGCAGTTATGGCAAGCATGAATACACCCCAGTTGAAGTTCTCAAAACGCGTTGGTTTTCATGCTTGCTACTGCACTTTTTGTAATGTGATCACTTTTTATTTGTACCCACCGAACGGTGTTTGTACTTTTATCCCAATTTTTTATTAAATTTTGTTAAGTTTTGACCTACGCCATGTGGAGGCTTTTCTTCTTTTTTCCTTTTGGCTTATAATCACCATTTCCATCCCTTGCTCACGGTCTGGTCCCCTGGAGAGGCGACCTATTAGTGCTGGGTTTTTGCAACAATCACGGAGCTTCAGGAGACGGGAGTTACCAGCTTTCATCTTCCTAGCATTATCCGGAATCATCAAAAATCCATCTCTCACGACCGCAGGAGGAACCAGTGATTCATCGTCCAGACATCATTGTCTTTGCCTGTTTGACTCACCACTGATCGGTGGATGAGTCCACATTTTCTGGTAACAGTTACCTACCCCTTCTCTTGGTGGCAGATTCACAGTCCCTTGTTGGTGATATCAGCACTGTACCTCAGAAGTCATCTTCTGGTTTTCAGAGACTGATTATTGGTGTTCTACTCATATTGATTTTGGGAACATTGTGCTGTTTGAGTTTTTCACTTTTTACTTTTGAGTTCTTACTTTGCATCACCTGCTCGTTTGGACTCTTTCTTTGATTGAGATATTACACAGTTGTGGACACTTTATATGGTCATCCCTCTGGTCTACACATATTAGTTTTTAATTTTGTACACCATTGGAGATTTTTTTCATTTCAACATTGTTTATGTATCATTTTTATGAACTATCAGTATTGCATTACACTGTGTGTGATATACATTTTTTTTTAAATAATTTTTGATATAACGCACATTTTGGCTATATGTGCATGTTCATTACAATTGTTTCACCCTTCCATTCTTTCGTTTTCCATTTCCCCTAGCGCTGAACATTATCATTAAGAATGCAATAAAAGAAAATAACCTTTTGTTTTTATTATTGGTCTGAATATTCCTTTTACAATTAATTTTGAAGCACTGACTGGTAATCTCATATCTCTAGCCACATCAATATTAGCCCATGAGAATATCACTGCGCACAGATTCCCAGTGGCTCCATGCAATTTATTATGTTTTTTCTATAAAAGCCGCATCAGAAAAGCATTTACATAAAAGAGCACAATTCACAGATGTGGCAATATCTTTGCTTATATATATGTAACACATTTGTTAACAGTAATTACAGTAATTACTCTTTGACATTTCTTTATTTCTGTTTCTATTTTAAGTTAAAATAATGCTATCAAAACTTGTCATCTTTTTGTGTTGGACCTGCCTTTAAATAACAATTTATTGAAATTCAGTAATTTCTATTGACTTTTGTTGTGGAGTGCGGATAACTAGTCCGAGGCTGCCTTTGGTCTGCTATGAATTGTATTTCACTCTATGCAACAGGTTCCATTGAAATCTATTTGTGTTAAAGATAAAGCAGGCCAAACTCAGCCCCTACTGCCTTTCACATTTGAATGCAAACATTTCTGTTGCCCTCAAGGTGAAATTATTTTGGTTTCCTGTTAAAATGAACAAAATTCTAGCTAGGGGTGGCCCTGTTGGCACCACCAAGCACAAAAAATAAATACATTTTTCAATCTGCTTTTGTTAAACGAGCTTGGAGGAAAATCGTCAGCCAAACAGTGATTGCATCCAATTTGATGTTGGGCATTAAGGCAGCTGCGGGGTCCGGTTTTCAGAATACAACAGCCAGCAGAGGAGGTATCTATTAGATATTTGCTAAATGAGAAAAGGTGAAGTAAACAACAACACAATATACAGTAAGTGTCTATTTCTCACTGACTATACTACAGTGAAATGCAATTCTATTGGTTTTCATTGTTTGTTTGTTTTTCTTGTTTTTTTTTTACTTTGTAAATTATAATTCAGTTTTGTACTTCTTTATACTGTAGAAGTGAAAGAAAAAAGTTCTACTTGATTGGTAAATCCCCTCTTCCTTCTCTCTCTTATGTCTTTCTTTCTCTCTCTATCTCACTCTATCCTATTTCTCTCTCTTTTGTCTTCTTTCTTCCTCTCTATCTCTCCTATTTCCCTCTCACTCTCCCTCCATCTCTCTCTTTTCTTTCTCCTTTCTGTTTTCTCTTCAGGCAGTCCACATTTACTTCAGCTTCCATTAACTAGCTAAAGCTGCTTCACAAATGTTACACTTTCATTTTAATTTCTCTCTCTTTGGTCTTCTTTCTTCCTCTCTATCTCTCCTATTTCCCTCTCACTCTCCCTCCATCTCTCTCTTTTCTTTCTCCTTTCTGTTTTCTCTTCAGGCAGTCCACATTTACTTCAGCTTCCATTAACTAGCTAAAGCTGCTTCACAAATGTTACACTTTCATTTTAATGAACTGCCTTCAGATTATGGAGAAGAAGAATATGACCAGAATTTCCACAATCCACCTCCTAGGATTTCAGATTCCAGAAAATTTAAAATTGTTGGTGTTTTTTATTTTCCTTATGCTTTGTTGTGTTGCACTTTGTGGAAACCTCCTGATCATCACACTGGTGGCCTACAGCAAAACCCTCCAGTCTCCCATGTACTTCTTCCTCTCCCAACTCGCTATGTCGGATATTGTACTTGCAACAGATATTCTTCCTAATACATTCAGAACAGTTTTGGTAAATGATACCATATTGTCATTTTCTCATTGCCTCTCTCAGTTTTATTTCTTTTGTGCTACATTAATATTTGACAGTCTTATTCTAACTGTGATGTCTTATGACAGATATTTGGCCATCTGTAAACCACTACATTATTGTTTTATAATGAATGACCACTGCTGCTGTACGTTGGTTATTATCTGTTGGTCTTTAAGTTTTTTAACTGTGCTGATGCATACTTTAATTATAGCTCAATTGCAGTTCTGTGGGCCCAACATTATTGACCACTTTTTCTGTGATCTTAATCCAATTCTTAAACTGTCCTGCTCCGATACAGCATTTCTTCAGGTAGAGATAATACTGTTGTCTGTTTTATTTGATGTCCTCCCATTTATTTTTGTCGTTGTATCTTATGTTATTATCATAGTGACCATTCTTAAAATTCCATCTATTACAGGAAGGAAGCAGGTTTTTTCTACATGTAGTTCCCACCTGACTGTTGTCTATGTCTATTACGGCAACCTAGCTTTTGCTTATTTGGTACCCAGTGAAGGACAGTTGGGGAATGTTACTAAATTCTTATCACTATCCTATACTGTAGTCACCCCATTGATAAATCCAGTTATATACACTTTAAGGAATAAAGACTTGAAAAAAGCCTTTAACAATTTTTTAACAAACTTCTGTATGTGCATTTTATTTAAAAATGTTAAATGAACTGAATTAGTCAAATAAAGTATAGTATACAGAAATAAATATTAAATACTTTTAAATGATCAAAATGATAATATAACATCTTACAAACTTTGTAAAAACAGGTGTACAGCACCACAATTGTATGATATAAGTTTCTGCTATTGTCTCCTTAGCTTTGCCATTTATGCTTTTTTTATTCTTTATATTTTTATTGTAAAGTCTTATATTTCTTTATATAAGTACAGTTTGCTCTGTACTTTTGGCTCTGGCGACTTCAGGAGCAAATTCCAATATTTGTTTGGTTTCTCAATAAATATAAATTGGAGCCACAATTGTATGATTACATATTTTAAGTTTCTGCTATGTCTAAATATGCCTAACTGGCAACTAATGGGCCCTTTTAATTATTATTATTTTATTATTATACATGATTTATATAGCGCCAACAGTTTACGCAGCACTTCACAATGTATAGGGAGGACAACACAATTACAATACAGTTCAATACAAAAGATACAGGAGGGCCCTGCTCGTAGAGATTACATTCTAAAGGGAGTGGTGGTGGTACAAAGGGTAATAGTTGCAGAGAATGATTTGATGGGGGTGACTCTGGGACAGTTGTTAGGTGGGTGTGGGATAGGCTTCCCTGAATAAATGAGTTTTCAGGGATCTCCTAAAGGTGGACAGTGTAGGGCCTGATCGGACATACTGGGTCAGGGAGTTCCAGAGGATGGGAGAGGCTCTGGAGAAGTCCTGAAGGTGAGCATGGGAAGAGGTAACAGGGGAGCTAGAGAGCAGGAGGTCCTGGGAGGAGCAGAGGGGACGATAATCTAACTGGAGGAAAAGGCAGCAATGGAATATGGTTTTAGGTCTAAAATTACATAATTTTCCCTAGTCTAGAGCAGTCTTTATCATTCTTTAAAACCCCAGGGAACCCTTACATGAACTTTCCAGGCTCATGGAATCCTTGCTAATAATTACTATATCTACAATTCATGGTACGTAACATGGTGGCCCGTGGAACATGTGCTGTTTACATTTGAGGTCAGTGAAAAGAACCCCCCCCCCCCATTAAAGATAGCAAAAAATATTATAATTGTCATAAGTTAAGTATACAAGAGGCAGAAATTTCTCAAGGAATCCTTAGCAACATCTGAAGGAACCCTAATTGAGAAAGGCTGCTCTGGAGGTTCAATTGTTGACTAGGGCTTTGTCCTACATTTTTCTGTCAAAGCTCATGGAGCCAAAGGTAATATATCTATATATTGTATCTGTTTTTTTTTTTTTTTTTGTAAAATCTTTTTATTGAAGTTTTGTAGACACACACATTTTGCCCACACATAGGCACAACATCTGCCCACGTAGGGGCCGTTACCCTGTTTCGGCAACATACCGCCACAGGGCAACAAATAACACATACACTTTAACTTAACTTACACTATAACCCCAAACTTGGGGAGAGGGTCCATTCAAGATAAGTCCTGCTCAAAGTGATATCAATAGAGGAGGGTAGCCTGAAAAAATTATTTGGGTTAATAAAGTGATAATCTAATGATACATTACAAGTCTAGGCATTGGTCACTGTATCACTTGCCGTGTTTCTGTCATCTAGCCAACAACTCCACACCTTTTCAAATTTGTGCGGACAACCTCTGGACGAGTAAGTGGCTTTATATAGGGGCAAACTGGCATTAACTAAGCTTTTCCAGAATATCTGTTTTATTTTAAAGGGGTTGTAAAGGTTTGTTTTTTATTTTCTAAATAGGTTCCTTTAAGCTAGTGCATTGTTGGTTTGCTTACCTTTTACTTCGATTTCCATTCTAAGTGTTTTTTTTTCTTTGTTTTCTTTGTCTGAATTTCCCACTTCCTGTTCCTCCTCAGTAAGCTTTTCTGGCTGACTAACCACCGCTGGATGATGGGGGCAAGCTTACTGAGGAGAAACAGGAAATGAGAAATTCAGACAAAGAAAAAAAACATTTAGAAGGGAAATCGAAGGAAAAGGTAAGTGAACCAACAATGCACTAGCTTAAAGGGACCTATTTAGAAAATAAAAAACAAACATTTACAACCCCTTTAAGCAATTCCTTTACTTGTATGTAAACTATATTATCTGGCACACTGATGAACTAGTCTTCCAACTCAATTTATGATGGCTGTTTTTAAGAAAGATGACAAGGACACTTAGGCTCCATTCACACTATGGCAATCCGGATCGGCGGGCGGAATCGCCGCAATTCTGCCAGCGATTCTTAATTGCAGCAACTTGTGGGACGCCCTTTGCGATCCCCGTTATTTTCAACGCCACTCAAATCGCAACGCAATTTTGCCACGATCGTCGCCTGAAGAACTGCGGTATAATCATGCAAACAGAATCGCGGGATGCTTGTTGCCCAAAAGAAATTCTGATCAGCAATTTTAGTGCAAAGTTGAAAATAATGGGTATCGCAAGGGCGTCTCGCAATGATTCGGAATCGCGTGCAGAATCACAGTGATTCCGCCCGTGATCCGGAACGCCATAGTGTGAACGGAGCCTTATGCTATTTTATTTACAACTGAGTTTGCAATGTGTTTACTTTATTGATGTATTTACTGATAATACTGACATCCACACATACCAGTTATGGTTTCCTGCAAAATAATGGAATGGCATGTTGTTTATCATAAGACATACTTCCTTCATCCAGCTTCTCTTAAAAAAAAAAGGGCAAAACAGTGGTCTTTCCTATTACAAATAACAAGCTGATGCCTTCCAGTAACCAGTGATGCTCATGGTGAGTGGAGCCTAATGGGACAGCAAAGATGCCAAATCCCCTTCAGCTCTGTTCTCTACTTGTGATTGACAGCAGACTGTCTATTGGCTATGAATCCACCCACTAACTCCTGTCAACCACAAGGTGAGTGGACCTAATGGAAAACTAGTGTTTCAGCTTCCCCACCCAGCTTCAAAACATCTCAGCACTGTACTGTCTGTGTGACAGGTGCAGTGGTGGAGAGGGGGCTTAGCTGCATTAAAGACAGAATTTCCAAGTGGAAACTCCAGTCTCAGTGTTCATCCAGATGTGGTGTTTACCACAAATTCATGTACCCCAGTGGGGATGTGGCCGGACTATGGCTGTGTAAGATCACATGTCTCAGAGCTCCCTGTCAGCTTTATCTTTCATGGGCAAATACAGCCTCACTAGCTCCTATACTTTATGCCCAAGAGAAAGATATTCTGCAGTTACTCCCAGGGACTTGTGGCCTAGTTCTTCGAGACTTCTTCCATGCTGGCACTCTGACCTCAGTAACCGTTCATGATTGCAAGATGACTCCTGGCACTGCATCACAGAGGGGTAGCTGCTCAAACTCCTTAGCATGTACCGCAGGAGAACCCTCATCTCTGATACTGCTGTTCAGCAGTAAGTCACCCATCCCAACCAGCTCATATAACTCAAAGAGACATGCTCAACTCAGGCATTCACAACAGACAGGGATACACACAGTGCCCATATATACCGTATATACTCGAGTATAAGTCGACCCGAGTATAAGCCAAGGTACCTAATGTTACCACAAAAACCTGGGAAAGCTTACTGACTCGAGTATAAGCCGAGGGTCAACAATGCCCATTTTCACGCCTCACTGTGCCCATTGCAACTTCACTAAGCCCATTGCCACCTTACTGTTCCCATCCTCACTGTTCCCATACTCACTGTTCCCATCCTCACATGTGCCCCTAGAATTAAAATTGAACATTGTAAATTGTAAATTGTACCTGAAGGCTGCGGCGTCCATCGTTTAAAATTTGCGGTTTCTTCCTGGTCTCTTCCGTGATAGGCGGAACTGTGTCTGCTGAGAATCGCCTATCATGAACGTTCTCTCATCCTCACCCATCCCAGCAGACACTGTGTTCAGTTTCCGCCAATCACGGGCGTTTGCTGGGAAACTGAGGATGAGAGAACGTTCATGATAGGCGATTCTCAGCAGACACAGTTCCGCCTATCACGGAAGGGACCAGGAAGAGACCGCAAGTTTTAAATGATGGACGCCGCAGCCTTCAGGTACAATTTACAATGTAAAATTTTGCTGACTCGAGTATAAGCCGAGGGGGGACTTTCAGCCCCAAAAAAAGGGCTGAAATCTCGGCTTATAGTCGAGTATATATGGTAATCCTCTCTGAGAAACATCATCTCTACCTTCCCCACTTCAATACTGGGCACATTCATCCCCTTCCTGCCCAGGTCAATTAACAGCTTTCAGCTCTGTTACACTTTGAATGAAAGACAATTTTATAATTTTTTTCACACAAATAACGTTTGTTTTTTTGGTGGTATCTAATAACTACTGGATTTTATTTGTGAAATAAACACAAAGACCAAAAATTTTGAAAAAAAAAATAAAAGTTTTTCTTTATTTATTTGCAAAATTTTGAAACAGAAACAATCTTTCATAAATATAAGTCAAAATGTATTCTGCTACATTTCTTTGGTTAAAGAATAACCCAAATTAGTATATATTATTTAGTCTGTGTGAAAGCTATAGAGTCCACAAACTATGGTATATATCTGAAAATTTATCACACCTCAATTCTTGAGGCCCTAAAATGGCAGGACAGTACAAGTACCCCCAAATGACCCCTTTTTGGAAAGTAGACAGTCCAAGGTATTTAGTAAGAGGCATGGTGAGTTTTTTGAACTTGTAATTTTTGTCACAATTGTTCGTAAAATTAAGAAATTAAGAAATGTCACCAGTGCAGTTCAACTTTTTTATATAACTAATGTGCTACACTTGATTCTAGCCAAAAGGCTGAGAAGCAATAGTGTAGTGGTGATCAGGGACACTGAATGGTAACATTACGTAAAAAAAAAATATATATATATATTTTTTTCAATTTGTTTTCTTTTTGTGTTTTTTTTTTATTACAATTTAGTTTTTTTAACGCATTGTGACCAGAGCAATACAGTGTTACCATTGTAACACTGCTAGATATAGCTTAAACTGCAGGGAGACATTGGCTTTCCAGGTCTAGTTTTATATTACAAAGCTACTCACATGGATAGAGCTATAGAATGGTATAAACACACAGATTTTGGTTCAGCTGGAACAAAACCAACCACATTTCCTAATTTAGGGTCTTCTGAGGATGCCACACTCATCGGGTTCCTTAACTACTTGACAACTGGGCACTAAACCCACTTTGTGCCCGGAACAATTTTCAGCTTTCAGCGCTGATGCACTTTGAATGACAATTGCGCGGTCATACAACGCTGTACCCAAATGATATTTTTATAATTTTTTCCCCACAAATAGAGCTTTCTTTTGGTGGTATTTGATCACCTCTGCGGTTTTTATTTTTTGCGCTATAAACAAAAAAATACAGAAAATTTTGAAAAAAAACACAATTTTTTTACTTTTTGCTATAATAATATCCCAATTTTTTTTTAAAAACTATTTTTTTCTCAGTTTAGGCCGATACGTATTCTTCTATATTTTTTTGGTAAAAAAAATTGCAATAAGCGTATAGCGATTGGTTTGCGAAAAAGTTATAGCGCCTACAAAATAGGGGATAGAATTATGACATTTTTATTATATATTTTTTTTTTACTAGTAATGGTGGCGATCTGCGATTTTTGTCAGGCCTGCAATATTGCGGCGGACATATCGGACACTTTTGACACTATTTTGGGACCATTCACATTTATACAGCGAACAGTGCTATAAATATGCACTGATTACTGTATAAATGTGACTGGCAGGGAAGGGGTTAACACTAGGGGGCGAGGAAGGGGTTAACTATGTTCCCTATTTGTGATTCTTACTGTGTGGGGGAGGGGACTGACTGGGGGAGGTGACCAATCTGTGTCCCTATGTACAAGGGACACAGCATCGGTCTCCTCTTTCCTTGACAGGACATGGATCTCTGTGTTTACACACAGAGATCCACGTCCTGCCTCTGTCACAGCCGATCGCGGGTGCCTGGCGGACATCGCGGCCGCCAGGCACGCGCATCGGCATCACGTGACCACGGCGGGCACAGCTGTTCCCCGCCGTGCACCCTCGGTGGCGCGCAGGGGGGAGAGAAACAGGAGGACGTCCATAGACGTCCACTCAGCACTTGAGAGCCGTGCTGCAGACGTCTTTTGTCTATAGCGCGGGTCTCAAGTGGTTAATGAGTTGCTATCTTTTGATTGGTGTAACCCTTCAGGCCTTATCTTTTGGATCTTCCCAAACCTCAGTACATTGCCAGGACTCCAACTCCATTTAAATGCACATTCCTAAATGCTTCTCTCCTGGATCATGCCTTGTCCTATTCATACCAATTTATCAATCAACTGCTTACCCCATTCCTTCCTAAATGAGAGAAGGATATTGAAGTCTCTCTTTGGATTTAATAACATTTTAATATCATTTGCTTTGCCCACAAATTGTGTACTGCCATCAAGATTCAGGGGATATAAAATTATGTCTAGGTGGTATTACGTACCTAGTATCCTCCATATGTGCTTCACTCCAGTCTGCTGGCAGTGTAAGAAGGAAGCAAAACCTTCTTACACATTTTTTTGGAGCTGCCCATCTCTTAGAAACCTCTGGGATACAGTGTAAGCTCATACCATACAACTCACAGGCTTTGACATTGGAAATAACCAGACTACATTCTTGCTACATCTCATCTGACTTATCTTTCTAGAAAGTGATGAAAGCAATCCCTACTGATACACCTGATTAATGCAGCAAGAGCTTGTATTCAGCTTAATGCCCCGTACACACGACTGGTTTTCCAGACGAGAAAACTGCCATTTTTTAGATTGGTCTGGAAAACCGGTCGTGTGTATGCTCCATAGCGGTTTTCCCGATGAGAAAACTGCCTGCAAAAAATTTAGAACCTGCTCTATTTTTTCCCGTCGTGTTTCCCGTCAGTCTTTTTCTCTTTGCGAAAACAGGTCGTGTGTATGCTTTTCCGAGTATGAGATGGGAGCGTTCGCTATGGTAAAACTAGCGTTCGTAATGGAGATATCACATTCGTCACGCTGTAACGGACTGAAAAGCACGAGGCTGAAAAGCGCGAATCGTGTCTCACCAAACTTTTACTAACATGAGATCAGCAAAAGCAAGCCCAAAGGGTGGCGCCATTTGAATGGAACGTCCCCTTTATAATGCCGTTGGACGTCACCGCGCTTTAATCAAGCGGGTTTTTTTAATGAACGTGTGTATGCAAGGCAGGCTTGAGAGGAATCACGTCGGGAAAAACGTTGGGTTTTGGCATGTCAGGAAAACCGGTCGTGTGTACGGGGCATAAGTGTAAACATTTGGGATTTATACATCATGGAAAGCCTTAGGCTATGTTCACATCAGTGTGCTGTGGTTTGGGTGCAGCATAATTTTATTCATGTTTTACATACGGTTTTTGTTGCACACCTATTGACTTCTTTTAGACCGCGTCTTTTCTGAAAGTGCATCAGAGATGCAGCATACAAGACTGTAATGCGCTTTTATGAAAACGTATGTTCTAATAGAAGTTAAAAACACCTAAAACCATGTGGAAAACATGCACACAATTGCACTGCACGCAAACATCAATGTGAACCCAGCCTTTATTGCGACATCTAATCATAAAAGTGAGAAATTTGGGAAGACATGGTGCCCTGACATAGTAGGTTGTAAACTGCTGCCTGTTCTTTAGGAATACTGAACGTATGTCCTGGACTAGTGTGATGCATCCCTGAAGACTAGACATGTGCATTCTTTTTCGTCCAAATGCATTTTTGTCCAAATTTTGGGTATTTTCGTTATCGTTTAAACAAACAAAAACCAACGCGCAGAATCAGAAATCCAAAAGATCCAACATAAAAAAATGCTTTATTTTCATTTTCGTTGCAACAACAGTTCGATATAGATAGAAGATTCGACATGACGCTGACAATAGCGATCTGTGTCTATCGAACCTGTGGTCGAATGTGCCTAACCTTAACTCTTTTAGTCCAAGATTATTCTACATAGAGAGGAAAGATTTGACATAGAGAGAAAAGATTTGACATTATAGAGACAGTGTTGGGGTACACCAGACATGTCCAAAGTCCGGCCCGCGGGCCATTTCGGGCCTGAGTTCCGGTATGATGTGGCCCCCACTTAGAATTTGAATATATATACATCTGTGGCCTGCCAAGTATATCCATCTGTGGCCCCCAAAGCTCGAGTATGTTATTTTTTTATGCTGTTAATATATCTATCTTCTTTAGCCTAACAAATCCAGAGCACCGCGCTCATTGTTAGTGTGGCTGGGCGTGTTCAGAAGTCGATGTGCCAGAGCCGCTATGAAGCTGACACCACGAAGAGCCAATCACAGCCACTGTGACTATTCCCGATCTCTGCATCTGCGGACTGCGAGAGAGAGATAGATAGAGAGAGAGAGAGATGGAGAGAGAGAGAGAGCGATAGATAGAGAGATAGATAGATAGATAGATAGATAGATAGATAGATAGATAGATAGATAGATAGATAGATAGAGAGAGTGAGATAGAGAGATAGATAGATAGATATATATATATATATATAGAGAGAGAGAGAGATGGAGAGAGAGACATACATTTTTATATATATTTTTAAACATAACACACCTGAGCTCATCGTTACCCTGAGCAGAGAAGAGAAGATATATATATATATATATATATATATATATATATTATATATCATATATTGTCATCAATGTTATGAAATGAATAGTATGCCGTTTGCAATAAACTTTGCATAACATATTTAATTTGCATTTAATTTTAATGGTTCAAAAAAAGTCAGGCAAAATGGTCGACCCTCACGCATGTTCACTTCATGAAATCTGGCCCTCTTTGAAAAATGTTTGGACACCCCTGGGGTAGACCATTCGACATGAACGACGAAGATTCAAAGAAGCAGCGAAAAACATACAAACGTCAAATCTGTCATTAAAGGCTTATGGTGTCTATCAAAAGTTCTAAGAAGATTCGACAAGCAGCTAAACTGTACGACGCCGCAATCGTACATTTCCGGTCAAATGCTCCGCCCATAGGCAATAGAAGAATTTGAATGTTGGTTGACTAGTAAAAATAATTTATAAATATAATTATTACTATATTCATTCAACCGGAAATGTACGATTGCGATCTTCTTAGAACATTCGACAGACACCATAAGCCTTCAATGACAGATTTGACCTTAATTATTTCGGATTTGCGGACTAATGCATTTTTTAATGAAACAAAATAAATAAAAATGAATTTCGGGAGTAACTAAATAAAAAAAAAATTCGGACAAAAACAAAATTCCGAAACAAAATTTTTCAGTGTGAACAGGTCTACTGAATACTCCCCCCCCCCTTTTTCCTCTTCACCTCTTCTACTTTACCAGCTCCCCTGATCTTCCCTTTTCCCCTATTTCCCTTTATTTTTGCACTTCCTAGGTATTATTGATTCTTTTGCCATAATAGAATTATGATTCTATATATTATTTCTGGTTTGATCTACATTTTACTCCTCGTTTACCACCAATGTGTTTTCCAAGCTCATTGTACTGTAACTGATTTACAGTTTCAAAGCTTACTGGCTTTCTTTTTTTTTCACTAGTTTGTCATGGGTATGGTACAGTTAATCAAAATAGTGGGTTTGTACTTAATAATTCGTCATCAAATTATTGCTACAGGTGGTATACTCCTGTGTAAATGTTAGTTAAAAACTTTTCATTATATTACACCATGTATTCTGATCTTGGATAAAATATGTATGCTTCATATTTTTTTCCTTGATATGCTTGTTTACTGTAACACTTTGGTTCTATGAAGCTTCTTGTATATTTCTGTCCCTTTTGTTCCTTTTCTATGTAAAAAACTAAAATAAATAATTAAAAAAAAAGTCATGAATCTTTCACCTGCACCAACATAGACACTTTATAAATTCCCAAAATAAGGTTCACATGTTATTGTTTTTATTTGTGTAGGCTACATAAAAAAAAATTCAAGGGGCTTGGCCAGGATGCAGAATAGTGCGGACGCTTGCCTGTTGAGCTCCCAGGATCCTGAGTTTCACCTCGTTCCTCCACACCGACCTCCCAATTCAGCCCTGGCACCCTTTGAAAGGCTACCACTGTATTCAGGCACCACCAGGTAATGTCATCCCAGAGCCACTCCTCTGGACTGCAGACAGGGAAAAATCCAGCTGCTGCCTCAGCCTCATATGCCGACTCCATCTTAGCTAAGAGGCTGCACAAACACCTCAGCCAAGACTGCTTCTTCTCCTGAACTGGCCCTACCTGATAACACAGCTGTCATCCTGGCTTCTATAGAGCACAGTAAGACCTCATTACTCATTCATATAGACAAACTGCCAGAGGAAAGTAATTTGATCAGAAATGATCTTGATAAAATCTTTGGCCATCTTTCAGAGACGGAGTCCCACATCTCAGCCACAGATGACACTACTGCCCAGCACTTTGATCTCCTACACTCTTTGCAATGTGCAGTACAAATACTTGTTGCCAAATCGGATGATGCAGAGAACTAGTTCTGTCAGAACAACGTTTGGGTGCTGGACCTGCCGGAAGGGGCTTAGGGAGACAACCCAGCCAAATTTGCAGAATCCCTCTTTAAAGATCACCTGGGTCTGCATGATGTCTCTCCCACTTATGAGGTAGAGAGAGCCCACAGAGTCCTGTCAGGCAGTAGGGTGACTGGGATGCCACCACAGCCCTTCCTGGTCCAGTTTCTGAATTACCAAGATGAGGATATGATTCTTATCGAGGCCAGGAAACATCCTGCACTGTAACAAACAAAGGGCCCCTGCTCCACCTATAACTGGCCTTCACAGCAAGGAGCATATGGAAGGACAATGCATGCTAAAACAAAACCAGAGAAAATTCCCAGCTCAACTTTGCAAACACATGCGTAAGCTGCAGAGCCACTTCACAGCACCCCAGTATTATCTGCAGTCCTAACTCTTGTAAATTTTATGAGAACCTCCACAGTGGAAGCACATGCATTCTAATGGATAGATAGAGGGCAAGTGAGCCTGGAGGTAGCCTGAAGGCCAGTTATAGGTGGTAACAGGGGCCATTTTTTTGTTACTGATGTAAAATCAGTGAGGGGACACACTGGACACCTTTGCTGCCATTGTGCTATGTTCTGGGTGTCCAGTGTGCCCCTGTGCCTTTAAGGAGGGATGGGCTACCTCCAGGCTCACTTGCAGTCTATCTATCCTTTTAGAATGCATGTGCTTCCACTGTGAAGGCTCTCAAAAATGTAAAAGATTTAGGACTGCAGATAATACTGGGGTGTCGTGAAGTGGCTCTGCAGCTTACGCATGTGTTTGCAAATGTGTGCTATCTAAAACCCAGATTTTAACACATACTGTTAGACAGGTTAATTTGGTTGGTAAGCAGATTGGTTGGTGAGTTGAGCTGGGAATTTTCTCTGGATTTGTTTTGCATGCGTTGTCCTTCCATGTGCTCCTTGCTGTGAAGGCTAGATATAGGTAGGGACAGAGGGTCCATTTGTTTGTTACTAATGTAATATTAGTGAGGGGAAACACTGGACACATTTGCTGCCATTGTGCTATACATTTACGAGAGTTAGGAATGCAGATAATATTGGGGTGCCTTGAAGTGGCTCTACAATTTACACATGTGTTTGCAAATGTGTGCTAACTAAACCCCTGTTTTTAGTGCATACTGTTAAACAGGTTAATTTGGTTGGTAAGCAGACTGGTTGGTCAGTTGATCTGGGAATTTTCTCTGGTTTTGTTTCACATCCTACACTGTCCTACAAAAACACTGCAGCACATTTGTTCCTAGACTTTTCTGAAAAATTACATAGAAAGTGCAAGACTTTACTAAAAAGGCTCAGTCTAATTCTTCAATACCCCAGATGAAGCAAATTCCTGGCTTCTACTGCCTATTATCTTTTTTGGTCACCTCTGTGGCCTTTCCACATCGCCTATCAAGGCTGTTGAGACTCTTCCATCTTACCTCTTCTGGTGCAGTCAATAAATATGTGCCCCATGTCCTGATGCTCATGGGGCTCCCTTATGCCCCACTCTATTCCTGCCCTTATCCTACCTCATAGGCACCTGCCCTTGAATTTACTGGGAGCTTGGCCCACATGGACACTTCCTCACACTTTTATTGGCCTACTCTACCGCAGAGATTGAACATCTTCAACACACGTTGTTCTTCTGATTCATCTCCAACCATGGGCTTTCTTTGTTAACATTGTAGACAAAGTTCTACATTTCTCTAGGGATATCAAACTGACTGGCTAGATTTAGGCTGTGGCATAGGCTTGTCAGTAGGGAGTTGCTTGTTTCACTTTTTGCTCTCTCGCTCAGGTACATTATAATGATATATCTAGGGGTTTATTTGTTTATGCATTTTGTTTCCTGGAAGGACTTAAAGAGGTTGTTAACCTCAGTCATTAAATCTGAACACTATCTGTAGTGTTTACTTATCTCTCTCCAAAGCTGTAAGTGTTGTTTCTCTCTGGTGCTTCATTACTCTTTTATCAAGAGGAGTTTTCCTAAAACAGAAGATGAATATGTGATGGAGAGGAGGGCTAGGCACACAGTTGGTCTATTCAGAACACAGCTCTGTATCCTTCCCTCCCTCCTGTTTGCTGTGTTGAGGGGGGTGGGTACCTTTCCTCCAATCAGCTCTCACACTTTAATTGCAGCTCTCTGCCCCCTCCTCTGTGATACATTCAGATAGAGAAGGATTTTAACATGATTCTGCCCTTTTGAAGGGTTGTAGGGAAAAGAAGACTGCAGTTCAACAAGTAAAACTTACGTTGGAGGAGATTTGTTTCATCTCTGTGTGTCACCTGAGGTCAATCACCTGAGGCTTTAACATGATGGCAATCTCCTTTATGCTGGGTGAGGGGCTGTGTTTGACAGTGGATAGGCACATTATCTACTTGCAGTTTATTACAGTACCTACTCATTTCATGGACCTTAAGGTAGTGGCATGGGGGTTTATTTACTAAAGCTAGAGAGTGCAAAATCAGTCACACTTCTACAGAGAAACAAATTAGCTTCTAATCTCAGCTCGTTTAATTAGGCTGTGGCAATAAAACCTGGAAGCTGATTGGTTTCTCTGCAGAAGTGTCACTGATTGTGCACTCTCTAGCTTTAGTAAGTAAACCCCATGGTGTTTGGGGACTTGTTAATACAATTAAAATAGATCTCTAATGTTTAAGTTTCTTAAATCACATGACCCCATGTTCTGTTTCTCCAATAAACACATTTATTGAGAAATACAATTCTGTACCTGCACAGATCATGGGAACAGTAGGCCTTCTATGGCACCTAGCCTGAGTACACAAGGGTTGCCATTCTTAGTAATAAATCTTTATCATGCAAGGTTAAATGAGGTCCTTACAGACCCAGGGGTTGGGTATATTTTATTTAATATTGATGTCCACGCTGCCTTATATGCTTTTGTCAATGTTTATATCCCCCCCACCTTTCGACCAGTCTATTTTATATGTGCTCTATGAAAAACTGGCCCCCTTTCAAATATCACAAAATCCTGATAGCAGGGGATTTTAACAATGTACTTGATTGTAGTTTAAACACATTTAACCCTCAGCGAATGGCTAATTCAGATTTAGCACATTGGACTAGTGCACTCAATCTCACCGAGGTGGGGAGGTGGAAAAATCCCCATGCCAAGGGATACTCTTGTCTCTCAGTCACCCATCACTCTGGTTCCTGAATAGAGCTGACTTTCTGCACCCCACTGCTATCTGCTGCGAGAACTGATGCTTACTTGCCAGCAGGCCTCTGGGATCACTCTCCACTTGAGATTGTCTTCAAGGTGGGGAGTTGGAGAGCTCCTGGTGGTCAATGACATTCTCTTTGAGAAAATAACTCAATACTGCAATATGAACAAGTCCACTGCCTCACCCTCTTTGGTCTGTAATGCCTTTAAGACTACTGTCTGAGGCAAATATATTTTGGCTATTAAAACTGTTTAAAAAGAATATACCTTCTGCACACCTCACCTGGAGGACCATGAGTTGGAGGCAGCGGTCTAAGCAGAGGGCCTAAGCAAGACAGAATCTCTTCTTGCACTACACTATCCACTAAACTGACTCATTTGGATTTCTAACTTCTTGCTAGGAGACTTTTCAAACCTGATGTCAAGAATGGTGGCCTTCTGGCTAGGTTGATGGTGGATTTCAAATAAAACCCTTTGGCTGAACTGGGTACACTTCCCCTAGCCTCCCTTACAGAAGAAGAAGTTATTGGACACAGATATAACCTCCCTCAAAAATGAGACCACCATCCATTCATTCCCTGAAATGAAAGCAGCAGGCTTGGATGGCTTCCTTAGTGAATGCAGAATCTCAAGAGTCTCTATGCAGTGTGCTTGGAGGCTGGGGAATTACCTGATTCCATGTAGCATGCTCATATCACCCTGATCCCCAAGCTGGACATGGATCTGGTCAATTGTGCCTCCTATAGACCTATATATTTACTAAACCATGATATTAAGATTTTGATGCAGGTCCTGGGCACCAGGTTGATGAAGTTCCTTCCTTCTGTGATTAATATTGATTAGGCTGGATTTATGCCAGGAAAATCCACCAACATAAACTTGTGCAGGGTCTTCATTTATTTACCACTATACTTTTACGTCTCTAATAATAGGATTCTGGTTGCTGTTGATATTGTTGATATTCCAGGACCTCCTGCTCTCTGGCGCCCTTGTTACCTCCTCCCATGCTCGCCTTCAGAACTTCTCGAGAGCCTCTCCCATCCTCTGGAACTCCCTGCCCCGGTATGTCCAATCAGCCCCTACCCTGTCCACCTTTAGGAGATCCCTGAAAACTCATTTATTCAGGGAAGCCTATCCCACACCCACCTAACACCCACCTATCAACTGTCAATGAGCCACCCCCATCAAATAATTCTCTGTAGCTATTACCTTTTGTACCACCCCCCCCTTTAGAATGTAAGCTCTACGAACAGGGTCCTCCTGTACCTTCTGTATTGAACTGTACTGTAATTGTGCTGTCCCCCCTCTACACTGTAAAGCGCTGCGTAAACTGTTGGCGCTATATAAATTGTGAATAATAGTAATAATATTGAGAAGGACTTTGACTCCATGCATTAGCATTACATGAGTTCTGTATTGACTGTCCAGGGTTTTGGATAGAAATCCTATACAAATTCTTTACCTGATACCTTGGCATCTCCCCCGATGTCACAAAGTTCTGTATTTAAATCTGTGCCTCTTGCTAACCAGTGCAAAGCTGAAACTTGAGGCGTGGCGTTTCATGCTTCTGTTATTGACTGGCAAAATCAACCTAGACAAGATGAAAATCTTACCAGCTTTATTATTTGTTCTCCACCATTCCCCTGTCTAGATTCCTAAAGTAGTATTTAAACAATTAAAATCTCAGCTTTCCTATGGGGTTCATACCCTTCCAGGTTTTAACTAGCAGTACTCTGTTGGCCGTGAACCCAGGGGGTACTGGCTTGTCCAGATGTATAGTCCTTTTACCTTGTAGCCCTCCCTTCACATGCACATAATTGGATGACTTGAGACAACTCCAACACTCCGGTGGAACGTGTAGCAGCTTCCCTTGGCTCCATTGAAGGCTTATGGAACCTCCCCTATAGAGGTCTCAAAACTACTCATTCCCTCTCCTACTCAATGAAGGTGGCAGTAAAAGTTTGGCTCCTGGTCAATCCTAAATGGGTCGAGGGCTCTGTAAGTTGGTCCCCTGACACTCCTCTATGGCTGAACCCTATTTTACCAGAATTCTTGTCGCCGGACTGCTCTATTTGGGCCACTGAAGGGATTAATAATCTAGCGAATATTTGCAAGGGGTGCACCCTGAAGTCTTTTGACAATCTCAAATTAAAATTTGATCTCCTCAACTCCTATTTGTTCAGGTAACTGAAGCTTTGCCATGCCTTCTATACTTAGTTTGGGACCTCGCAGTTGACCCTCACCTCCTCCACGACGGTGACCCTGATCTAACTAAACCACTCTGATCTAGCCAAACCACTTACAAAGCCTTTCAACCCTCTGTACATACTGGTTTGGATCATCTACAATCCAAATGGTGGCCGGACCTGGACGACAAGGATTGGGAGGAGGTTTGGAATATTCCTTCCGCAACAAGTATCAGCAAGGAATAGGGTTATCCAGTTAAAGATTCTACAATGGGATCAATCTTACACCCCGGAGATTACATAAGATCTACCCAAGTGTTTCCCCTACCTGTTGGATAAGTGGGAGTGAGTCAGCTGACTTCATCCATATGCTCTGGGACTGCCCATAGTTACAACAATATTGGCATGCAGTTGCCAATTCATAGCTCATCTAAGTATTATCCCTTTTTTTTTTTTTACAAACCAATGTGTGCCTGCTTAGTCTTGTGGACATAGTGGTCTATACAGGAGCAACAAGAACCCTACTGGGCATTCTTTTTTTATGCAAGAAAGACCAGTATACTGAAATGGAAGTTGCCAGTAGCACCAACTTCTGGAGGTCTCTGGTGAATTTGTTAACCCCTTTTTATAAAGCTATATATCTCTCCCGTGGTTGCCCACTGAAATTAAACAAAGTATGGGACCTCTGTATTACCTCAATAGACACTAACAACTCCAATGCTGGGATTTGATCCACATTACATTAAGTAGCTACTGTAAGTGCTATCCAGGTGACCTCTTCTCCTGCACCTTGGGTCTGAAAAGTCTCAAGCCCTGTACACACGATTGGATTTCCTATGGTTTTTAAACCGATGGCTTTTTCCATCGGAAAACCGATGAAGCTGACTTCCATCAGTCTTGCCCACACACCATCAGTTAAAAAACTGACCGTTCCAAACGCAGTGACGTAAAACACTCCGATGAGCCGAGAAAAATGAAGTTCAATGCTTCTGAGCATGCGTCGACTTGATTCTGAGCATGCCTGGGTTTTTTAACCGATGGACTTGACCATAGACGATCGGAATTTACCATCGGTTTTTGATCCATCGGAAAATTTTAAAACAAGTTCTATTTTTTACAACCGTTGGAAAAAAGACAGATGGGTCCCATACACGATCGGTTTGTCTGATGAAAACAATCCATCGGACGGTTTTCATCAGTAAAACCGATCGTGTGTACAGGGCTTTACACTGTATTTCTTGTCAAAATATTTTATTAATGTAACAAAAGTGACAAGGTACATGAATAAAGTAGAGACCGTCTTAGATTGCTAATATATGATAACAAGCGTACTAACAATCTAATTAGAACTATGAATGAGTACAACCATGAGTATACAAGGGGAGGTGATAAATAAGATTGGCTATACATACGTTAAATTATGCTATAGAAACATTCTGATATGCTGATATGGTTATTAGTGATTAAATATGTTACCAGATTATGTCTAGGAGGAAGACGGTGCTCCATATTTATGTCATGGGTAGGAAGGAGGGTGAAAAGAAGGAGTGAGGGTGTGAGCGAGTATAGGATAAAGTGAGGATGAGTGATCAGAAAATTATTTCAATAGAGCACTCACTCCCAATTTAGGGTCCAATAGAGGAAAGAGTAAGAACAGGTTCAAGAGAGGGAAAGTTTGCCTGAGTGGTGGCACGGCTCTAGTTCAGGAGATGATGGGGTTGATTAAAAGAAAGGTACAATTACCAAGTCAATAATAAGGTTTTGTCGAAGTCAGGAGGTATGGTTGCCATATTTTCTCAAATTTTCGCATCTTGTGGTTTTCAATGGCTGTCATTTTAGCATAGATAAGGGCCCTGTTCATTCTATGTCTAGCTTCAGCCACAACCAAAGCCTGAGATTTCCATGCCCTAGCATTAGTTTGCTTGGCCGCTGTGGTAAGTTGTAGGAGAAATTGGAATTGGTTACGAGTCAACTCAGCTGGCTTTAGGTTGTTTAAAAGAGCTTATGCAGGATTAGGTGAATTTGAGATCCCCTCATCCCTACAACATTTAGGGTATATAGAGGAATCTCTCCTTCCCCACCGACACAGTTGTATAGGCGTGCGGTAAGCCCTATGCAATAAAAACAAATGAGACAACCTGTGTGACTGTGAAACGGAAGTAAGGGGCCCGGATTGTAGACATAAATCCCAATTTTCCTCAGAAATTTCTCCCAGGTTCTGTGTCCAACCCCTTCTACTTGGTAGATTTGCTGAGTCCTGCGTGGATAGTAATAGATTAGAGTAGACATGAGAAATCATTCTCTCCTGGCCATAAAAAATGTCCTTGATTAACGAATGGCCGACTAGTAGAAGAGTGGATATTCGGGCAACCCTGTGAATTCCAGCCACCCTCCACTCCTGGAAACCCTCCAGTTGATAGACTTCTACCAGATTAGGATTACCCCACAGTGGGCTTTATTCCAGAAACCCCGAAATTCTCAGACTAGACCTGACAGTATACCTGACAGTATACCAACGTTTTTTAAGAAGGACAACAGTAGGGGCCTCTTGCGGCAAACGGGAGAACCCTGCCTCCAGTTCTATTAATACCGATTTATCATGCGTTCCAGTTCACAATATGTTCTCAATCGGGTCAGAGTCATCCATAAATCCATAGCCACTTAGATGCTTAAGTTGAGATGCGTAAAAATAAATTTTAGGGTTGGGAACTGCAGCTCCTCCCCGATCCTTGCCATATTGCACAGTGGAAAGACTAATTCTAGCAACTTTTTTCTTCCAGTTCAGAGATCTAAACAGGGTATCAATACAAGTGAACCATCTACGTGGAATCCACTGTGGAGAGTTGTGCATGATATACAACAACTGAGGACACCAGACCATTTTAATTAAATTAATTCTACCAATTACAGACAATGGTAGTTTACACCAGGTGTTGCGTGTCATTTGAAGTTTTTTGAAAAGGGGCAAAAGATTATCCTCCAAGTAGGACAACGGGTTTGCAGAGACATGCACTCCTAAGTATTTAAAAGAGGAGACTACCTTGAGAGACCCTGCAGCCTCAGGCAACAAAATCGTTGGTACATCTAGAGCAGGGATATGCAATTAGCGGACCTCCAGCTGTTGCAAAACTACAAGTCCCATCATGCCTCTGCCTCTAGGTGTCATGCTTGTGGCTGTCAGAGTCTTGCTATGCCTCATGGGACTTGTAGTTCTGCAACAGCTGGAGGTCCGCTAATTGCATATCCCTGATCTAGAGGCAAGAGAACCGATTTACTCCAATTTATGGTGAAACCCGACAAGGAGCCAAAATGCTGAATCACCTCCATAGCACTAATCAGGGAAGTAATGGGAAACCTTCTCAACGCCCCGCTCTCCCTCAAACCCCACTATAGATGGGGATAATCGTATAATAGCAAGTGGTTTGAGCTCCAGCGCAAACAGCAGGGGTGACAATGGGCACCCCAGCCTGGTACCCCGAAAGAGAGGAAAGGGATCCGACAGGTCTCCATTCACGCAGATTCTAGCTGTTGGGGATACGTACAACAGTTTAACCCAACTGATAAAGTTCTCACCAAGCCCAAATCTCTTTAGCACTTCCCACAGGTAAGGCCATTTGATGCTGTCCAATGCCTTAGCCGCGTCTAGGGAGAGAATCACTCTCTGCCCTGGGTTGTCTACTTGGATCTGGAGTAGGGATGAGCCGAACACACCCCCGTTCGGTTTGCACCAGAACCTGCGAACAGACCTAAAGTTTGCGTGAACTTTAGAACCCTATTAAATACAATGGACTCGAACATTCAAAATCAAAAGTGCTAATTATCAAGGCTAATATGCAAGTTATTGTCCTAAAAAGGGTTTGGGGACCCGGGTCCTGCCCCAGGGGACATGTATCAATGCAAAAAAAAGTTTTTTGCATTGCAGCCTAAATGTCCGTAATGGACATTCAAGGACAGGTGCAAAAAGTACAGATTTTACAAACTGTTCGTAAATTTACTGAAAGTTGGCAACCCTGCCCCTCGTACCTCAGACCCCGCCCCTCATACCTCAGACCCCGCCTACATCATTGGCTGAGGGGACCTGATGGAGAACTTCCTCCGCAGTGTAATAAATGAATAGACCCGCCCCTTCTCACATTCCCCATCAGGTCCACTCAGCCTTACACCCAGTGAAGGTGACCCCGCCCGCTACGTCATTGGCTGAGCGGACCTGATGGGGAACATTGTCAAGGTCACCTGTGGCCAGGTGACAGATGCACACCGTAGGGGGACAGGAGTGCACCGCAAGGTAGTGAACCCTATGGCTGACTGCTGCGGATAGGAAACTGGGTGGTTGAGGAAAGCGGGACCAGAGGAGCACAACCGGGATCCTAACGGAAGCTAGAGCCAAGATTCCCCAGGGCGCGGAGTCTAAGACCCAGCAGGTTTTCTCCAGGGCCTCTAGTGGTGAGGATGTTATGCTGCAGGCTGGGACCAGGTCGCGGCCCCTGGAGTTTCCTAGCTCACGCCCCGTAGGATAAGGGGAAAAGAGGGGAAGCAGCAGCACAAGATATGAGAGAACCGAATAACAAGCTGAAGGTCAGGGGCCACAAGCAGACAAGGATAACGAAAGAATGAGCCGAAGGTCAAGGGTCACGAGCAGACAGGGATAGTCGGGGACAAGCCAAATATGTAACAGAGAGACAGACGTAGCACACGGCAGGCAGGAACCCAAACACACAATGCCTAACAAACACGTTGATCAGCAAAGCAGGCTTGCAGTGCACAGGTTAATATAGTGTTCTGTGATAGGGCCTGGGGTGGAGTCTGGCTGGGAGGAGATTATAAAGGAAGCCAGGTGAAAGGGCTCAGGCCTCTAAGATTAACACATGGGATAGAAGGTAAGCTGACAGACAAACACTACTGCATATCCATGACAGTACCCTCCCTCTTATGGGCCCTCCCCCGCCTGGGCCCAGGCTTAAAGGGAAATCTCTGATGAAACCTTCTCAACAGATGAGGTGCAGCGACATCAGATGCAGCGATCCAAGACGCCTCCTCAGGACCAAAACCTCTCCAATGCACAAGGTACTGAAGAATGCCTCTGCAGAGCCGAGAATCCAGAACTTGTCTAACCTCGTACTTAAGATTATCCTCAGAGACCGAAAACGAGGTAGGGAGATGACAAGAAGATCTATTGAGGACCAAAGGCTCTCTAGGAATAAGCAAGGGCATGAGAGGATCAACAGGAATCTGAGGAGGGTCCCCTAGACCCTTAAAGGGGAACTGGTCATCTTGCACAGGACCATCAGACTGGGCAGATGTCAGTGGAACCCTGAAGTCAGGTTGGTTAGAAGGTGACATGTCGCTGGAGTCAAACTGAATAGCTGAAGGACAAGCAGAATGTCCCGAACAAGAAAAAGTAGGAGGCTCACTGGGCATGGGCTGGACTGGCATAACTAGTACAGAGGCAGAGTGAATAGCTGAGTCAGGTGTAGCGACTACCTGAATCGCATCGCAAGACGTAGCGACTGCAGGACTTGTAGACAAGCTAGCCTGGCTGTGCGTCCAAGGGTGGTTAGGGACAGAGAAATGTAAATGGTTATGCAACCTGGAATGAATGACCAGCTCAGATTCACAGGGGGCAACCTTGGGTAGGCAGGACGAGGAACAGGAGGGACCCCAAGCCAGGATCTGTCCAGTAGTCCAGTCCACATGAGGAGAATGGAGCTGTAACCATGGGAGACCCAAAATTATAGGCGTTGAGGCCTTGGGTAAGATAAGGAAGGATATCCACTCCTGGTGGAGTGTCCCTACCGACATCTTAACAGGGAGGGTCTGGAAGCGGATAGGTCCCCCTGGGAGAACAGTACCATCAATCGCCAAGACCACCAATGGTGTGGTGAGGGGCAAAAGAGTAAGTCTCATGGACGATGCGATTTCCCAGTCCATAAAATTACCAGCGGCTCCGGATCCAGATATGCTGAGACCGAATGAGAAGAAGCACCAACATGAAGGAACACAGAAAGCAGAAGACGAGAAGGGGAATGTGATATTTCTGGGTCCAATACTCCACTTTCCAGATGAAGTGGACCCGAACGTTTTTCTGGACAAAGAGAGCAAGTGTCACGAAAATGACCTTTGCCCCCACAGTAAAGACACAGACCAAGAGTTCTGCGCCTAGCACGTTCCTCGGGGGATAGCCTGGTCCGACCCAGCTGCATGGGTTCCTCAGCTGGTAGGAGATGCTCTACGGGTCGAAGAGAGGGGAGCTCAGGCTGACTAAGAACCAAGGAGTGCTGGCGTTGCTTTTTTAAGGTCCTCTCCTGAAAGCGAATATCGATCTGTTTACACAAGGAGATAACGCCGGCCAGATCAGTGGGGATGGTTCTTCCTGCTAATTCATCCTTCACTCTATCAGACAGGCCATGCAAAAAGGTTGCGACTAAGGCCTCATTGTTCCAGCTCAACTCAGCCGACAGTATGCGGAAATGAAGGGCATACTGTCCCACAGAAGCAGACTCTTGGCGGAGACGTAAAAGGGCGCTGGCCACTGAAGAGACACGAGCCGGTTCTTCGAAGATATTCCGAAAAAGTTTCAAGAAGCCAGACAGGCTAGAAACCACTGGATCATTCAGTTCCCACAGAGGGGCTGCCCAGGCTAAAGCTTCACCAGAGAGGAGGGAAATGATATAGGCTACCTTAGCCCGATCAGACAGGAAGTTTTGGGGCTGGAGCTCAAAATGAATTGTGCATTGGCTAAGGAACCCCCTGCAAGCCTTGGAGTCCCCAGAGAAACGGGACGGAGCTGGCAGTTGTAGTGAGTGTGTGGCTGCGACTGGTGCAATAGGTGCAGCCGCTGGTTGTATTTGAGGTTGCGGATTCAGGGTTCCCAAGGAGGCCTGAAGCTGCTCAAAGCGAGAAGCCAGATCCTGGAGGAATCGCATCACCTGAGTCTGATTCGATTCCTGGGTTTCAAGTCTGCCAACTATGCCCTGCAACGGATCAACCACGGGTAACGGGATGTCAGCCGGGTTCATGGCTGATCAAACTGTCAAGGTCACCTGTGGCCAGGTGACAGATGCACACCGTAGGGGGACAGGAGTGCACCGCAAGGTAGTGAACCCTATGGCTGACTGCTGCGGATAGGAAACTGGGTGGTTGAGGAAAGCGGGACCAGAGGAGCACAACCGGGATCCTAACGGAAGCTAGAGCCAAGATTCCCCAGGGCGCGGAGTCTAAGACCCAGCAGGTCTTCTCCAGGGCCTCTAGTGGTGAGGATGTTATGCTGCAGGCTGGGACCAGGTCGCGGCCCCTGGAGTTTCCTAGCTCACGCCCCGTAGGATAAGGGGAAAAGAGGGGAAGCAGCAGCACAAGATATGAGAGAACCGAATAACAAGCTGAAGGTCAGGGGCCACAAGCAGACAAGGATAACGAAAGAACGAGCCGAAGGTCAAGGGTCACGAGCAGACAGGGATAGTCGGGGACAAGCCAAATATGTAACAGAGAGACAGACGTAGCACACGGCAGGCAGGAACCCAAACACACAATGCCTAACAAACACGTTGATCAGCAAAGCAGGCTTGCAGTGCACAGGTTAATATAGTGTTCTGTGATAGGGCCTGGGGAGGAGTCTGGCTGGGAGGAGATTATAAAGGAAGCCAGGTGAAAGGGCTCAGGCCTCTAAGATGAACACATGGGAAGGAAGGTAAGCTGACAGACAAACACTACTGCATATCCATGACAAACGTGAGAAGGGGTGGGTCTATTAATTTATTACACTGCGGAGGAAGTTCCTCATCAGGTCCGCTCAACCAATGACGTTTTGTGTGGAGTGGAGACTGCAGAGCTGGACATCGGATCACCGCGGGACACTGGATTACATTGCTGGAATGGGTTTTTTATTTTTTTATTTTTAATAAAGAACTTCCCAACTGTGTCTGTGTGTTTTTTTTACAATTTTTTTACACTTTCTTTGTGAAATGGTAGGGGTACAATGTACCCCTTACCAATTCACATGGGGGGCTGGGATCTGGGGGTCCCCTTTGTTAAAGGGGTCTTCCAGATTCCGATAAGCCCCCCGCCCGCAGACCCCCACAACCACCGGTCAAGGGTTGTGGGGATGAGGCCCTTGTCCCCATCAACATGGGGACATGGTGCTTTGAGGGGTCACAAACCCCCAAAGCATCCTCCCCATGTTGACAGCATGTGGCCTGGTACGGTTCAGGAGGGGGGGCTCTCTCATCCCCCGCTCTTTTCCTGCGGCCTGCCAGGTTGCGTGCTCGGATAAAGGGTCTAGTATGGATATTTGGGGGGAACCCCACGTCATTTTTTTTTTATTTGACGCAGGGTTTCCCTTAATATCAATACCAGACCTGAAGGGCCTGGTAATTAAATTTGGGGGGACCCCCATGCATTTTTTTTATCAATGACTGTTCTCTGTATTCCCGGGAGCCGACAGTTCATTATAGCCGCGAGTGGTTTTAAATGGCTTTTTTTCCTTCAGAAATGACATTTTGTGCAGGGACAGTTCTAAGCAAGGGAAACAAGCGCTGCTTTACAGGCATATTTTACACACCCCCCCCCCCCAGGTAAGAAATTTAAAGGAATATTTCACTTTTATTGTTTCAATTTAAGCATTATTAAAATCACTGCTCCCGAAAAACTGCCATTTTTAAAACTTTATTTGTATTGATACATGTCCCCTGGGGCAGGACCTGGGTCCCCAAACACTTTTTATGACAATAACTTGCATATAAGCCTTTAAAATTAGCACTTTAGATTTCTCCCATAGACTTTTACAGGGTGTTCCGCGGCTTTTCGAATTTGCCGCAAACACCCCAAATTGTTTGCTGTTCGGCGAACATGCGAACAGGCAATGTTCGAGTCGAACATGAGTTTGACTGGAACTCAAAGCTCATCCCTAATCTGGAGGTTTAGAAATAAGCGTCGGATATTAAGGGCCGTTGACCTAGTGGGAATGAACCCTGACTGGTCTTTATGAACAAGTTTGCAAATAACTTTGGCTAGTCTGGTGGCTAGAACCCTGGCCAATAATTTTACATCCGTGGTTAATAATGAAATAGGCCTATAAGAATCTGGAGAGCAGGCTTCCTTACCAGGAATAAGGACTGGGGAAGGGTACCCTTCTCCAATGCATCCACAAACACCTTTCTGAGGAGGGGCAGCAACGTGTTGAAATATCTGATGTACACCTCCGCCGGCAAGCCATCCGATCCCGGAGACTTACCCGCAACAGAAAGCGCCAGCGCCTCCGACAGCTCCTCAACCGTTAAGGGAGCATTCAATTGCTCCACGTCCAGGGCCAAAAGCTGCGGGACTTGACACCGATCAAGAAAAGATTCAATTTCCGCCCCACTGGGTGAAACCTTAGAAGAATACACATCAGCATAGAAATTCCGAAACACAGCTAATATGTCAGCATGGACAGGGATCAGGTCCCCCAAAGGGTTAACAATGGCTTCAATATGGGACTGACCCCTCTGTGATCTCACCATCATAGCTAACATATGACCTGTGTTTTCCCCTTCCTCATAGTATTTCTGTTGGAGGAAGAACCCTTAATTTTCAGCTTTTGTTAGCACCAGATGCTTAGCGATATTCTGAGCTTCCTGCCAAGATCTTTCAGTTTGTTCAGAGGAGGAGTCAACAAACGCAGACTCAGCCCTCTCAACCTCCTGAAGCACGGATTGTTCCCATGACCTGGTCTCAGTCTTGATGGAATTTATAGTCTTAATGTATTGGCCTCTTAAGAAAGCCTTCAGCGTATCCCAGAAAATCCCAGGACTAGCTGAAGGCTTATTGAAGCGTATAAATATGGATAGCCTATCAATGATGGGGTCAGGAGTCGGAAAGAGTGATAACCAGAACAGGTTAAGTTTCCAACATGTCCGTTTGGACACTCCAGATGTGATAATTGCTATACACAAGGGAGAGTGGTCAGAAACAGTTCTTGCCTCATAGCTTGAGGAAGGTATTAGGGTGAGCATGGCATAATTTCCCAGACCGAGGTCAATCCTGGAAAGGCCTCCATGCGTAGCTGAATGGCATGAATAGCGCTTCACATGCAGGTTCTCAATCCTCCAGACATCCCTCAGCCCCAGCTCTATGAGAAGCCGAGCAAAGGATGTCAAACCCCCTTCACATTACTTGTTGGGGCTGTTGTAGAAAGTTTATCAAGATCCGCATTCAAGTAATTATTAAAATCCCCCACAACAAGTGTGGGGATGCCAGGGTGGCGTGCCAAATAAGTAGCCAGAATTTTAAGTACCTCGACAGAAAATGGGGGTGGTATATACACATTCATAATAATACATTGCAGGCCATCTAGAGAACATAAAAGGAAAACAAACCTGCCATAGGGGTCAACGAGTGAGGTAGTACATACAAAGGGGACATTTGCCCCTATTAGTATACTGACCCCCCTGGCGTAGGAGGAGAAGGCAGAGTAAAAATGAGTACCAAATAATTTAGACGAAAACTGAGAATCCTGGCCAGGGGACAGATGGGTCTCAAACCACAGATGAACCCAATTGTTTAACCATGTGAAGCACCGCCAAACGTTTCACCCTGTCTCCTAAACCCCTGACATTCCAGCTGGTTATAACACTTTGCTTAGCCATGAGGAGCTAAAAACACAAATAATGACCCCATAATACCGTAAAATAAGAGAAAACGATACATCAAAGTCCAGGCAATGACCTATAAGAACAGACAAGACCAGGTTTAGAGTATGGGTGTGAATCCGCGCAATGGACCTGATATGCCAGTAGAAACACACAACAGGGGTGTAGAAAAACGTCCTGTGATGAATAAGTAAGGAGCTGCCTCTACATAATTAATCCACCTGGGTGGAGTAAATGAGTAAACTGAAGGGAGGTGTAGAATTGGCGCTAATTTCAGTTAATGGACTTACTTGCTCTAAAGTGCAAGTGAATAAATACAAATATTAAATAGATAAATAAATACCCCTATATTATACTAGTGTCAATTGGTGCCTTATTGTAACTCCTAAATACTTCACTGATAGATATGAGTGCGTGATGATAAATATAGATTGATGCGGATATAAAAATAAATAAAAATAAAAATTAATAAATAATTTTTGTGAACAATTAATGGTGATAACAGTGTAAAAAGGTAAACCAATGTATAAAACCGTGATAATAATAATAAATTGAAGAAAAAATATATGCATGCAAAATGTTCTGCGACTATGCGATAAAGTGCAAAAATGCAAAATCGTGCAAATTGATAAACCAATGTGATTGTCCAATGATTTGATGCTAGGTGCCCAGCGACTATGCTAGGCATAAAAAATCTTGTGACTATGCAGTAAAGTGCAAATGCAACATCATGCGATTTGATTGAGCGACTATGCAGTAAAGTGCATATGCAACCTCATGCAATTCGATTGAGCAATGTAATTGTCCAATGATATTGTAGTTTCAGATGCTAGGTGCCCAGTGCCTAGTGATGTGACATTTTATAATCTTCAAAACTGGTGCCCACAGGAAAGCGTGCTCCAACAAAGACCGCACTCACCAGATGTTCACCCCCTCTTGGGGTGAAAAACGTTCACAGTGTATGCCACTGTGCAGCACTCTGGCGGTGTCTCGTCTCCCTGGTCCCTTTGTGGTAATCCCAGTATTATCTCAGAGTAAGAGGGAAAGGAAGGAATCCCAAATAGTGTAATTCCGTAATAAAAACACTTTTATTGAACTTTTAGCAATGTTACTCACATTTGAGCTGTATCAAACAGGCATGTAAAGACAAATGCTGACAGATCCTGGAAGTGTTTGTGACATTCAGCTTGTCCGCTCTACTGGTTTAGTCTGGTTTGACTTCATCTGGATGGCGCCACCACCCTCAAACGTGCAGGGTAAAGCATGGCATATTGTATGTAGCTCCAAAGAGCAGAGCCTTTTCTTCACATCATTAAATTGGGCTCTCAATTTTTGCACCTCTGCTGAAAAGTCCGGGAACAAAGAGATTTTTGAGTTATCCATCACTAGGGCATCGCCCAAGGTGCAAGCTTTAGATACAATAACATCCCGGTCCTTGTAGTTGAGTAGTTTAAACAAGAAAGCTCTAGGGGGGTTTCCGGGAGGTAGAGGCCTAGAAGGGACCCGGTGCGCACGCTCTACAGCAAACATTGGGGAAAAAGCATCCTTCCCAAATTTTTCAAAGAGCGTGTTCAATAAACTGAACCGGATTCTTTCCTTTCATCCTTTCAGGAATACCAATAGCTCTGACATTATTACTGCAAAGCCTGTTCTCCAAATCGTTGAGTCTAGCGGCGTGTTTAGCTACCATCATCAGCTGAGCGTGCGACTCCCTCTGCATTGGTGCCCAGTCATCTTCAATAGTGATGATATGCCCTTCAATGGCAGTAGTGCGGTCTCACAACTTCTGCATGCACACCATATTTTTAGGTACATGTAGGGTCCTCATTGGATAATTTTTGGATAAATTGTTTTTATAAACACCCTGAAAATAATTTTACAAAATTTAGAAGTTTACAAAGATGCACACAATGCAGTTTTAAATAATTTAATGTATAGCTATGCATTGTATGATTAATATTATTTTGTCCCTAAATTCTTTTTCGGAAGTTTTCCTAAGTACAAGGACCCCAAATATGTGTAGGCTTTTATACATACATCTATGATGTTTGGTGGATAAGCAAGTGTGTTTATTTTAGTAATTTCCTATTGATGTTTTCTGAATTAAATAGATGTAATAGACATATTGGTTTTAGGAAGGAAAAAAAGTTTATTTATACATGTTTTTCCACACTGTACAATGCTAGCCACAGAACTTTGACTCTCTTCTCACTATTAAATCTACAGGGTTAAAGATTTTTAGTGGGGCAGAAATGTTCATTTGACTACTATGATTTGTTACTCATGGTGCCATGTGGCACTGTGAACTTGCAGGGAATGATAATTTACAGTGAGGGAACATGACAGGGTTTGAAGGAGTGAAAAGCAGTGAGTGGCGTATGGTCTGAGCCCTGACAGGCTGACCCCCACCCCTTCAATCTCTGCAACAATTCTGACATCTATTTCCAAAAAGACAACTTCTGGATATGATGCTGAGCACATGCACTCAACTTCTTTGGTCAACCATGCAAGTCCTGTTCTGAGTGGAACTTGTCCTGTTAAACCACTGTATGGTCTTGGTTACCGTGCTGCAGCTCAGTTTCAGGGTCTTGGCAATCTTCTTATAGCTGCAGCTCAGTTTCAGGGTCTTGGCAATCTTCTTATAGCCTTCTTATAGCCTAGCCCATCTTTATGTAGAGCAACAGTTCTTTGTTCAGATCCTCAGAGAGTTCTCTGCCATGAGGTGCCATGTTGAACTTCCAGTGACAAGTATGAGAGAGTGAGAGCGATAACAAAAAAAATTACCACACCTGCTCCCCATTCACAATTAAGACCTTGAGTCAGGAAAGGTTCTATTTGCTGGTGGCGCTTTGGTTTTCAGTGCTGGTGACACATCTGATCCTTGGTCTGCAGTACTGGCGTCCACAAGCGGGTGCTTCCCGGCAGTGTGGAGCCAACATTATCTCCCGCGATCAGGCGTCACCTGAGCCTGATTGCAGGATATGTGTATAAATACCCGGCAACACACACAGTCGCCTTGGTATCTTCCTTGTGCCCTGACCTGAACCTGTTATCTCGGATCCTGACTAGGGATGAGCTTTGTGTTCGAGTCAAACCCATGTTTGACTCGAACATCGTCTGTTCGGCTGTTCGCCGGATTGTGAATATTATGGGCCGTTCGTGCCAAATCCGAGTGGCGCGTCACGTCCCATAATTCATTTGCTGGCTGATGATTGGCCAAGCATGCACTATGACCCGCATGCTTTGGCCAATCACAGCGCGGTGAGAACGGAGAGCCGTAATTGGCCAAAGCCAGGGTGGCTTTGGCCAATCATGGCTCAGAGGAGTAGGTACACGCCCCACACTATATAAGGCCGCCGGCTTGGCGGCCTTGTGTAGTGTGTTGGCGTTGGTTACAGAGAGAGCTTACAGAGAGAGACAGTGTCATTTATATTGAGTTAGATAGAGCAGGCAGGCGAGTCAGTTAACTGCAGTTACAGTATGTAGATAATATATATGCATCCTAGGTGTTGTATATATATTTATACACTGTATTCAGTTTAGCTAGATCCGTTCCTGTTATTCTCTATACTGTCACAGGCAGGCAGGTGATTGTGCTAGCTGCAGTCAGTGTTTCACTTAGTGTACTGTGTGCTTTGCATAGCATTCACTTAAAGCTTATCTGAATACAATTTGTGGTGTTCTCGTAATAAAACCACAGGCAGAGAGCTGCAAGTATTTTCAGTTAGTGTACTGTGTCCTCTGCACAGTGTTCACCTAAAACTAACTGAAGACAATTGCTGCTTTTCTCTTACTTGTTTAACCATCATTAGCAGCCGTTCACTATTCTTTTTCAAATAAAATGTTTAAAGAGAACCTTTTGGTATTATATTTTTTATGAGGTTGTAACGGTCACCCAATTCAAAGTCCCACCTGAGGAACCACACTCTTCGGAGTGTACTTTTCTTTTCTCATACTAATACCACAGCAGGCAGTTGATTCAACAGGCCCAGCAAACGGAGGTTGTGGTTTTCAAAATCAAAAAGGTGCGGTTTATTTTCTATTTACAGTGACAAAACACAGCAAAGCAAAAGAAACATAAATAAAATAAATCCTGGTCAACTTGACCTCTGACTAAACATACAGGTTTCCTAACTAACAACTGGGATCAGCCTAGTGCTGTCCTAGTCCCTAAGTCCCTGGTTTTAAATGTCCAAGCAAATAGCCACACAGGCTTTGTCTCACCGCACAGGGGTTCACTCTCCCTAGACAGTCCACACAGGTCTGGTTCCAGGCATGAGCTAACACCTAATGAATCTGGGAGTTCTTATAGAGGCCTAAATGAGCTGACAAGCTTCAGCTGGTCTCATCAACTCCCTGTCTGCACGACGCCCCACACTCTCCCTAGAGGTATGAGTCATCCATGAGCCCACTAGCCTCAGCTGGGCTTATACAACTCTCCACCTAGTTGTATAAGTCGGCGTAAAGCCTGAATCTGGGCGAAATATATCTACCCCCCTGGATGCAACCAGGTGACTTTACCTTCCTGCTGTCACATACCCCCCCCCTCTTGTTTTAACCTCGGGGTTGGAACACCAGCAATCAGGCATTCATGTACTCGAGACAAAGCATCCACATTCCCCATTTAAACGCCAGGGCGATGCTTTACTGTGAAGTTGAATTCCTGGAGGGCCAGGAACCACCTATTTACTCTTCTATTTGTTTCCTTGTTTTGAGCCATCCACTTTAACGGAGCGTGATCCGTAACCATGTCAAAGTGCCTACCTAGCAGGTAGTACCGAAGGGAATCTAGAGCCCACTTCACCGCTAAACACTCCTTTTCAACGGTGGCGTAATTTACCTCATGGGACTTCAACTTCCTGCTGAGGTAAATGACTGGGTGCTCTTCCCCGTTCCAGACCTGGGACAATACTGCTCCTAACCCCACATCTGACGCATCACTTTGTACGACAAAGTCTTTAGAGAAGTCGGGTGAGTACAACACTGGCTGGCTACATAAGGCTTGTTTCAAGAATTGGAATGCTGCCTCAGCCTCGGGGGTCCATTTAATCATGACCGACCCTTTCCCCTTCGTCAGGTTGGTTAGGGGCACAGCCTTAGAAGCAAAGTGGGGAATGAATCGCCGATAATACCCAGCGATTCCCAGAAAGGCTCGTACCTGCTTCTTGCTGTTGGGACGTGGCCAACTCTGGATGGCCTCGACTTTGTTGAGTTGGGGTTTTATTACTCCCCTCCCAATGGTGTACCCAAGATATTTGGCCTCCTCCTGCCCAATGGTACACTTCTTGGGGTTAGCCGTAAACCCCGCTTCCCGAACA
Source organism: Rana muscosa (assembly GCA_029206835.1). Classification (NCBI taxonomy): domain Eukaryota; kingdom Metazoa; phylum Chordata; class Amphibia; order Anura; family Ranidae; genus Rana; species Rana muscosa. The sequence goes on along the minus strand of CM055118.1, from coordinate 357,076,481 downwards.
GAGTCCAGGACTGCTTGCACTTTTGGCAGATGTGAGGCCCAATCTGTGCTATGGACAATTACGTCATCCAGGTAAGCCGCAGCATACTTCCGATGGGGCCTCAGCATCTGGTCCATTTTCCGCTGGAATGTGGCCGGCGCATTCTGTAACCCGAATGGCATTCTTTTATATTGGAACGCCCCGTCTGGGGTTACAAATGCGGTTTTCTGTTTGGCCGACTTGGCCAGGGGGATTTGCCAATACCCTTTTGTGAGGTCAAGAGTCGTCATGTATCGGGCTGTTCCCAGCCGGTCGATCAACTCATCTATACGTGGCATGGGGTAGGTGTCAAATTTTGTAACTTTGTTCAACTGACGAAAATCGTTACAAAATCGCCAGCTCCCATCCGGTTTAGGCACCAACACAATGGGACTAGACCAATCACTTTGGGACTCCTCTATCACCCCTAAGTTCAGTATTTTCTGTACTTCCTCCCGTATTGCCTCCCGTCGGGCCTCTGGGATCCGATAGGGTTTTAACTTCACCCTTTCACCGGGCGGGGTAATGATGTCATGCTCTACCCCAGATGTTTGTCCCGGCAGCTCAGAGAATACCTCCTTGTTGCGAAGCACAAACTCCTTAACCTCCTGTTGTTGGGGTTGTGACAAGGTGGCTGCTATTCCAACCTCAGGAATCACGCAACCAGTTTGAGCTGGTGACCAAGTGTCTGCGACTAGGGACTCTCTATCCCTCCAGGCTTTCAACAGATTAACGTGATAGATCTGTTCGGGCTTTCGCCTTCCTGGTTGTCTGACCTTGTAATTCACTTCGCTCACTTTTTCCATTATCTCATAGGGGCCTTGCCATTTGGCAAGGAATTTACTTTCAACCGTAGGGACAAGTACCAGTATCCTATCCCCCGGAGAAAAGGTACGGGTCTTGGCTCCACGGTTGTACACTCTCTGCTGTGCTAACTGCGCTTGGGCCAAATGTTCCTTCACGATGGGCATTACCTGTGCAATTCGGTCTTGCATCAGGGCGACATGCTCAATCACACTCCTGTGGGGAGAACTCTCACTTTCCCAAGTTTCCTTGGCAATATCCAACAGCCCTCTTGGGTGTCTCCCATACAGTAACTCAAAGGGGGAGAATCCCGTAGAGGATTGGGGCACCTCCCTAATAGCAAACATCAGATAAGGAAGTAGACAGTCCCAATCCTTTCCATCTCTATCCACCACTTTCTTCAACATTTGTTTTAGGGTTTTGTTGAATCTTTCAACCAGCCCATCGGTTTGGGGGTGATACACAGATGTACGTAATTGCGTCACTTTGAACAATTTACACAGCTCCTTCATAACCCGGGACATAAAGGGTGTACCTTGGTCCGTAAGCAGTTCTTTACAAATACCCACCCGGCTAAACACAAGAGATAGCTCTTTGGCTATGGTTTTGGCCGAGGTATTTCGGAGAGGGATCGCTTCTGGATAACGGGTGGCATAGTCCATTATAACTAATATGTACTGGTGCCCCCTAGCGGACTTGATTATAGGCCCTACCAAATCCATGGCGATCCTCTCAAACGGGACCTCAATGATGGGTAGAGGGACCAGCGGGCTACGGAAATGTGGCATCGGGGCCGACCTCTGACACACAGGGCAGGAGGAACAATAATTTTCTATGTCCTTCATCACCCCCGGCCAATAGAATCTCTGTAATACCCTCTCTCGGGTTTTCTCTGTCCCCAGATGACCTCCAAGAATGTGCCCATGGGCCAACTCCAACACCAACTTCCTGTAAGGTTTGGGCACCACAAGCTGCTCAACGGTTTCTTCTGCCCTTTTTGCCACCCGATACAGTAGGTCCTTCTCTACGCTGAAGTATGGGTAAGTGCAGGTATTATCTGGGTTCACTAACTCGCCATCTATTTTCACTACGTTTTCCCGTGCCTTTATTAGGGCGGGGTCTTTCAACTGTTCTGTGGCAAAGTTTTCCCTGTGAACCTCAAGATCAGAAAACTCCACAGACGGTAGGTTTTCGTCTGAGGAGGTGGGCTCCTCTCCAGTTTCTTGAGTCTCCCCTGCCAATACTGATAAGGGAAATTCCGGAGAGTCCTCACCACTCTCAGGGGAGTTCTGGCTATCACATTCCTGGTACATAGGGGCACCAGTGGGGGGCTCAGGATCATCCCACAGTTCCCAGAACTTCGGAAAATCCCTTCCCACAATGGCGTCATGCGGTAACTGAGATACTAAGCCCACTGGATGAGAGAGGGTACCTTTGGGGGTCTCGAAACACACTGTAGTCACTGGATACTCTCGGGTGTCCCCATGCACACAAATAACAGCTACCTTGCTATTCCCAAAGACCTCTGTTTTAACTAACTCAGCCTTTATCAGGGTCACAAGGCTATCTGAATCCAGCAATACCACAACATTTCTACCATTAACACACATTTTGCATAAATGTTTCTCAGTTCCTCGAATGGCAGTGCATGTGAATGTCGCACACAGCGACTGACGTCTGCCCGTCAGAAAGTCACACTGCATGGGTTCCTCCACAACCGGGCAATTGGCTGCAATATGTCCCGCTTGCCGGCAGCGGTAGCAAATGATCCTTCTTGCCGCCTCTTGAGCCGCTGATTTCCCAGGCTGTTCTCGCCAAACTTGGGGTAGAGCTCCCACCCTCTCACTCTCTCCACCCTCACCCCTTGGAATCCTCTTATCCGCCCCTGGGGATGGTCTGGTCTTAGGGTGGAAAGTCCGAGTGTCTCTGGAAGAGGCCGTCAGGTTCTCTGTAGCCAAGTATTTCTCCACACGATCCACAAGACCATCGGCCGTCTCTGGGTCTCCATGGCTTACCCACTTTTGGATGGCAGTAGGAAGAGCTCTCAAAAACCGATCCATTACAACACGTTCCACAATCTTTGGTGCGGACAAAGTCTCTGGCTGTAGCCACTTTCTGCTCAGGTGAATGAGATCATACATTTGAGACCTGGGGGGTTTTCCAAGCTGGAAAGTCCAGTTATGCACACGCTGAGCCCGGACAGCCTGGGTGACACCCAGCCTTGCCAAAATTTCAGCTTTTAGCATCACATAGTCCTTTGCTTGGTTAGGCTCTAGGTCATAGTAAGCTTTCTGCGATTCACCAGTTAACAGAGGAGCCACCAGTCCAGCCCACTGCTCCTCAGGCCACTTTTCTCTTTCAGCGGTCCTTTCAAATGTGGTCAAAAATACCTCTGGATCATCCTCTCCAGTCATTTTTGTCAATAAACGACTCACCCCAAAGGACGCGGTATTAGTGGGACGGCTTTCCTCACTGGTCTGCGGACGTTGCTGCATTACTGCTTCCATTTGTTGTAGTCTCTGCTCTTGCTTCTGTAACAGGTCTATGAAGCGGGCCTCAGATTGCTGCTGGGCTTGTTGCTGAGCTTCCAGACTCTGTTGGTGAGCTTGCTGCTGGGCTGCAAGGCTCTGTTGATGAGCTTGCTGCTGGGCTGCAAGGCTCCTTTGCAAACCTGCATTTGTCTGCTGTTGATTGGCATTTGCTAGAGCCACCTGTTTCAGTATCTCCTCCATGCTGGCTTAAAAAAAAACTGCCACTGGTTCTCCACCAACTGTGAGGGGGTTAGCTCGGCAGCGGGTGTGTGTGACCCCCGGGATGGGCTCCCCAGACAAAAACAGGCCCAGCAAACGGAGGTTGTGGTTTTCAAAATCAAAAAGGTGCGGTTTATTTTCTATTTACAGTGACAAAACACAGCAAAGCAAAAGAAACATAAATAAAATAAATCCTGGTCAACTTGACCTCTGACTAAACATACAGGTTTCCTAACTAACAACTGGGATCAGCCTAGTGCTGTCCTAGTCCCTAAGTCCCTGGTTTTAAATGTCCAAGCAAATAGCCACACAGGCTTTGTCTCACCGCACAGGGGTTCACTCTCCCTAGACAGTCCACACAGGTCTGGTTCCAGGCATGAGCTAACACCTAATGAATCTGGGAGTTCTTATAGAGGCCTAAATGAGCTGACAAACTCTCCACCTAGTTGTATAAGTCGGCGTAAAGCCTGAATCTGGGCGAAATATATCTACCCCCCTGGATGCAACCAGGTGACTTTACCTTCCTGCTGTCACAATATATATATATATATATATATATATATAAATATTTATATATATATATATATATATATATATACACACACACATCCCACCTTTGTGCAGATACATCTCACTGCAGGCCATTAGTATGTCTGGTAGGCAAACTAGGAGAGGCAGACAGTTACGAGGCAATAAAAAGGGCAAGCAGGCTCTGTGTCTAGAGGCAACAGTGCTGGTCGTGGACACGGTGCATCCTCATCAGCACGTGGCCATGGGACACGCTTGTCCTTCTTTTCGGCAGCTGGCCATGTTGAGCCACAACATGCCCAAGACTTGGTAGAGTGGATGACCAAGCCGTCCTCATCCTCCTCATCCTCTCTCACCCAGGCTCAGGGTACTTTGTCTGGCAAAGCAGCGGCCAAAGCGGCCTCTTCCTTCTGCTCAATGGCATCAGTCACTCCTTCCCTAGCCCCACCATGTCCTCCTGAGGAGTCCCCCAAACTGTTTGACCACAGTGTTGGGTACATGCTCCAGGAGGATGCCCAGCGTTTGAAGGCTTCAATGATGGAACCCAGCTAGAGGAAGGCAGTAACATGAGCCCAGAGAGAGGGGGTAGTAACGTGAGCCCAGAGAGAGGGTGTGCCCAACAAGGACAGCTATCTGGCAGTTATGTTCCCCCAGCTGCAGCATACTGCCAGATTTGCTCCAGTGATAAGGAGGGAGGGGATGATGAGGTCACTGACTCCACGTGGGTGCCTAATAGGGGAGAGGAGGACTAGGAGGAGGAGGCACATCTCCAACGAGGCAGGATGCCCTCCAGGGGCCAGCTTAAGGGCAGCACACCGACTGCATCACACCGCAGAGCTCCGCATGTGCAGGGCGCAGTTGTCTCTGTGCGTTATTCCAAAAGTTCTTTGGTGTGGGCCTTTTTTAAGACGTGTGCAGCAGATCGCACCGTTGCCATTTGCAACATATGTCTAAAGCGTATCTCGCGTGGCCAAAACATCAGCCGCTTGGGCACCACGTGCTTGATCAGACATATGTCGACCTGCCATGCAGTTTGTTGGCAAGTGTACCTAAAAGACCCACACCAAAGAACAAAGCGGACCTCTCCTTGCTCCTCATCAGCTGGGATCTCCATCCCCACTATACCTTCAGTCCTCTCTTAAACCTGCACTGAGAAGAATGAAGGTGTAGAATTAGGTGTGTCACAGCCAAGTACTTGCAGGCAATCTGCTATTGGTACACTGATGTCAGATTGTACCAGGCAAATTTCCCTGCCCCAGCTGCTGCCCTGCCAAAAGAAGTTCGCTCACAGCCATCCACATGCCCAGCAGTTGAATGCTAGCTTGGCTAATATGCTAGCACTTCAACTGCTGCCTTTTCAGTTGGTAGACTCTGCCCCCATCCGTGAGTTTGTGGAATGTGCGGTTCCTCAGTGGCAGGTTCCCAAACGCCACTTTTTCTCACGGCACGTGGCCGGCATGTGGAAGGCAATGTCTTGGCCTCGCTGGACAGGGCGGTCAGCGGTAAGGTGCATATTACCGCTGACTCATGGTCCAGCAGGCATGGACAGGGATGTTACCTATCTTTCACGGCGCATTGCTGGCTCTGCTGGCAGCTGGGAAGGATGCAAGACAAGGTGCAGTAGTGTTGGAGGTTGTTCCGCCACCACGCCTCCAAAATGTTACTACTGGTGATTCTGACACACCTCCCTCCTCCACCCCTCCTCTTCTTCTTCCTCCATGGTCTCTACCTATGCTTTGTCCTCGGAACCAGCGGTGCTCCATAGGCATTCAAGGGGCTACGAAAGTACGCAGGCAAAAAGATGCCATGCGGTGCTTGAGCTGGTGTGCTTGGGGGACAGGAGCCACGCTGGGGCAGAGATTCTGTCAGCTCTCCAAGGGCAGGCTCAGAGGTGGTTGATGCCACGCCAGCTTAAGCAAGGAAAGGTGGTTTCCAACAATGGCACCAACCTCCTCTCCGCCCTCCGACAGGGACAACTGACCCATGTGCAATGTTTGGCTCACGTCCTTAACTTGGTGGTGCAGCGGTTCTTGGGCAGGTACCCGGGATTACAGGAGGTCCTGAAGCAGGCCAGGAAACTCTGTGGGCATTTCCGACGGTCATATAATGCCAGGTCTCGGCTGGCTGACCTGCAAAAGTATTACAACCTGCCCAAGTACTGCCTAATCTGTGAAATGCCCACCAGGTGGAACTCTATGTTGGCCATTCTGCAGCGGCTGCACACGCAGCAGAGGGCCATCAATGAGTATTTGTTGGATTATGGCACCAGGACAGGGTCAGGGGAGCTTGGATTTTTTTTCCCCACGCCAGTGGGCCATGACCAGGGATGCATGCACTGTCCTGGCACCATTTAAGGAGGCCACGAGGATGGTGAGCAGTGACAGTGCATGCATCAGTGACACTGTGACACTGTCCCTCTTGTCCACCTGTTGGAGCACACGCTGCATGGAATAATGGACAGGGCACTTTAGGCAGAACAGAAGCAGGAAGAGGAGGACTTCCTTACCTCTCAAGGCCCCCTTTATCCAGACAGTGTCCCTGCTGGCCCGGCTATCACACAGGAAGTGGACGAGGAGGAGGAGGATTGTGTCAGCATGGAGGTGGAGACTAGCACTCAGCATCAGCAGCAGTCTTCAAGGGATCATTTACAATCCCAAGACACCCATGGACTTGTACGTGGCCTGCAGGAGGTGGCTGCGGATCATGTCGTCCTCAGTGATCCAGAGGACTCCGCAACGAATGCCTCAGCAAACCTACGCTGCATGGCCTCCCTGATCCTGCAAAGCCTGCGGAAGGATCCTTGTATTCGTGCGATCAAGGAGAGGGATTATTACTGGCTGACAACCCTCCTTGATCCACGTTACAAGGGTAGGGTTGCGGACCTTATCTTGCCGTCGCAGAGGGAGCAGAGGATGAAGCATCTTCGGGAGGCCTTGCAGAAAGGTCTGTCCAACGCGTTCCCAGAGACTGGGAGGTTACAAATTCCTGGTCCTGGACAACGTGTTGCTGAGGCTTCGGTCAGTCAAAGAAGGAGCGGTGGAGAAGGTGGCTGTCTGGCCGATGAGTTCAGCCAATTTTTTAGTACGCAGCCCCAAGGTATGATTGGTTCCAGCAACCATCGCCAGCGTCTGGTTTACATGGTGCAGGAATACCTAGGGGCAAGATCAGACTTGGACACCTTTCCCAATGAAAATCCTCTGGGTTACTGGGTCTTGAGGATGGATCACTGGCCAGAGCTTGCACAGTATGCAATTGAGCTACTGGCCTGTCCTGCATCCAGCGTTCTTTCAAAACGCACATTCAGTGCTGCTGGAGGCTTTGTAACCGATCACAGGGTGCGCCTGTCCACCGACTCGGTCGATCGACTGACCTTCATAAAAATGAACCAGTCTTGGATCACCACCAGCTACCAAGCACCTGATGCTAACCGAATATTTTTTTTGAAATGTCAGATCCCTTCAAGACTGCCTATGCTGATGCTGAGTGACTATCCTGTTATGCTGAGTGACTATCCTCTTCCTCCTCAATGATCATGCTGATAGCTTGTAAGAACATTTTTGGTTCTGGGCACGTCCACCAGTGGCTAAGGCCCAATTTTTCAGCCCCTGTTTAACAGGGGCGTGTAATTACAATTTTTGATGCAATACTTTGCAGCAGGGCTCATTGCTGCGCTCCAACTACAGTATCTGTGAGGGGTTGCAGTGTTGTGGCACCAGTGCCTAAGGCCTAATTTTCCTGCCCCTGTTTAACAGGGGCGTGTAATTACACTTTTTGATGCAATACTTTGCAGCAGGGCTCATTGCTGCGCTCCAAGTACAGTATCTGTGAGGGGTTGCAGTGTTGTGGCACCAGTGCCTAAGGCCCAATTTTTATGCCCCTATTCAACAGGGGCATGTAATTACAATTCTTGATATAATAGTTCACAGCAGGGCGTTCCAGCGCCCACCAAGAGTAACTGTGAGGGCTTACAGTGTTGTGGCAACACCAACACCTAAGGGCCAAATTTCTGCAGAGTATATACAGCAGGCCCCTACTTTCAAACATCCAACTTACCAACGACTCCTACTTGCAAACGGAAGGAGACAACAGGAAGTGAGAGGACATCTAACCCTAGGAAGGGAAATTCTCTCCTGTAAGAGTTAATATGGTAAAAAGTCTCCTCTCCACTGATGCTTTATCACCAATCCTTGTTTCAATAAAAACCCCAAATTTTCAAAAAACATTTGTCATTGGGACGGAAAGTGAGGTGAAATATTCTGAACAGGTACACAGACAGCAAAACAAATGTTACAGGGGTGATAACCCTTCCCTATGTTTTCCAAAAAGCTTAAAAATAGATTTTTTTTCTGGATCTACACTTAAAAAATTTACCTGTTCCAAATTACAAACAGATTCTACTTAACCACTTAACGACCGCCCACCGCCGATTTACGTCGGCAGAATGGCACGGACAGGCAGAATCACGTAGATCTACGTGATCGCCTTTGTGCAGTTGGGGGGTCCATCCGGACCCCCCTTCACTGCAGTGAGCGGCCGTTAAGTGTTCGGGAGCGATCAGGCATGAGGGGGCGGCCGCTCGATTCCGCCCCCCCCCTCGTGATCGCTCCCGGCCAATGAAAATGCTTCCTCCGCCATGTGATGTAAACAAGGCTGGAGGAAGTGATGTCATCTCCCTCGCCGCGATCTTTTCGTTCCCGGCGCCGAGGAGTGAAGACAGAGGTTAGTGCACCTACAGTCTACTGACACGTAGGTACACATAGGCACACAAATCACCCCCCAGTCACCCCCAGATCACCCCCCAGGTCACCCCAAAGCCCCCAATCACAGTGTCACTGATTGCAGTGATCATTTATTTTACTGATCACTGCATTTAGTGTCATCTGTGATTGTAAAAAGTTGCAGGGCAGTTAGGATTAGGCCCCTTTAGGTCCAGGGTAGCCCCCTAACCCCCCCTAATAAAGGTTTAACCCCTTGATCACCCCCCAGGTAACCCTTTCACCCCCTAACTTCAGCGTCACTAAGCGATTGTTTTTCCGATCGCTGTATTTGTGTCGCTGGTGTTTTAGATTATTAGTTATTGTTTTTTAGGTTCGCCGCAGGTTTTTATTAGTGTCAGGTACCCCCATATATTATTTTAACCCCCTGATTGCCCCTAGAGTTAACCCTTTCACCAGTGATCGCCGTATAAGCGTCACTGGTGTCACTGGTTAGCCAGTAAGTTATTTAGTTATTTAGGTTACCCGTCAGGTTTTTATATAGTGTCAGGTACCCCCATATTTAACCTAATAAAGGTTTTAACCCCCTGATTGCCCCTAGTTAACCCTTTCACCAGTGATCACCATATAAAGGTTACGGGTGACGCTGGTTGATTAGTTTGCTTTTTATAGCATCAGGGCACCCGCCGTATATAACCCAATAAAGGTTTAACCCCCCTGATCGCCCGGCGGGTGAGATCAATTAGGTTTTAGCGCCAGAGAGGGTCTGCGTCGCCCCAGGCAGTGTTAGGTTAGTGCCAGTAACGCTAACACCCACGCGCAAAGCATACACCCCCCTTAGTGGTATAGTATCTGATCAGATCTATACTAGCATCCCCAGCGGTTTAGGGTTCCCAAAAACGCAGTGTTAGCGGGATCAGCCCAGATACCTGCTAGCGCCTGCGTTTAGCCCCTCCGCCCAGCCCAGCCCAGCCCAGCCCACCCAAGTGCAGTATCGATCGATCACTGTCACTTACCAAACACAACACACATAACTGCAGCGTTCGCAGAGACAGGCCTGATCCATATCAACCAGTCCATAGCAAACGTCCATAGCAACCAGTCCATAGCAACCGTCCATAGCAACCATCCATAGCAACCAGTCTATAGCAACTGTCCATAGCAACCATCCATTGCAACCAGTCCATAGCAACCGTCCATAGCAACTGTCCATAGCAACCATCCATAGCAACTATCCATAGCATCCAGTCCATAGCAACTGTCCATGGCAACCAATCCATAGCAACCGTCCATAACAACCAATCCGTAGCAACCGTCCATAGCAACTGTCCATAGCAACCGTCCATAGCAACCAGTCCATAGCAACCATCAATATCAACCAGTCCAAGGTGAATGTTTTGAACGCTACCACTCAAAAGTGAAGTTTTAGCGTAGGGTACAGCATTTCACAGACAAGGACACACTTACACAGGGTCTCCCAAGATGCCATTACATTTTGAGAGACCCGAACCATTACAGTTGTAAAGTTACAAAAAAAGTGTAAAAAAGAAAAAAAAAACGTAAAAAACAAAACACAAAAAAAATATAAAATAAAAAAAACAAAAATAGTTGTTGTTTTATTGTTCTCTCTCTCTCTATTTTCTCTCTATTGTTCTGCTCTTTTTTACTGTATTCTATTCTGCAATGTTTTATCATGCTTGCTTTTCAGGTATGTAATTTTTTGTTTTCAGGTGCGCCATTCAACTGCAGCGCGGAATTATTTATCTTGACAGCAACAGCGTTTGCTCCCACGATACATAAAGCCGTGACACCACAGTTAAAAAAAAGAGCATATATGCCGAAGCATGGGGGCAGCAGGGGCGGAGGAGCGATTTTGCTCCTAATGCCGCGTACATACGGTCGAAATTCCGACGGAGGCCTGCCCGTGTGTACGCGGCATAACTTTTTTGCGGGAGGATGCCCCCATGCTTCGGCATATATATATTTTAGGCACAGGTTGCGTTAAAACATTTTTTTATTTTTTACTAGGTTTTGTTTTGGTATTTGCTTTGCAGGTATGGCATGGTAAGGTCTTACTGTTGTACTGTAATGTTACTTTGTTTTAATGTTAACCACCATTTGCTTAGCAGGTACGCCATTCAGTTGCAGCGCGGATCTATTTATCTTGACAGCCGTGACTCCAACGCTGTAGGAGGTGATTTCACCACCACAGTTAAAAAAAAGAGCATATATGCCGAAGCATGGGGGCAGCAGGGGCGGAGGAGCGATTTTGCTCCTAATGCCGCGTATATACGGTCGAAATTCCAACGGAGGCTTGCCCGTGGAAAAGTCCGACCGTGTGTACGCGGCATAACCTTTTATGCCGCGTACATACGGTCGAAATTCCGACGAAGGCTTGACCGTGTGTACGCGGCATAACTTTTTTGCGGGAGGATGCCCCCATGCTTCGGCATATATGCCCATCATTAGAAGTGGGTGGATGAAGGGAGGTATTCTAATGGTGGGCATACCCACCAATCAATCTCTTTTTTTCGTTCAGCCAATAGGCTGTATGAAAAAAAAGATTACAATACATGTCCAACAAGGACCAGCAACGTACTGGTATGTTGCTGGACTTTGAATGTTTATACCAGAATGATGCCTACGTGTTTAGGTATCATCTTGGTATCATTCTTTTCAGCCAGCAGCCGGCTTTCATGTAAAAGCAATTCTAGCAGATAATTAGCCTCTAGACTGCTTTTACAAGCAGTGGAAGGGAATGTCCCCCCCCGGATATAAAAAGCGCCATTGGGAAATTGGGAAAGCATTTTATCACACCGATCTTGGTGTGGTCAGATGCTTTGAGGGCAGAGGAAAGATCTAGGGTCTAACCCCCCAATTTTTTTCAAAAAAAGAGTACCTGTCACTACTTATTGCTATCATAGGGGATATTTACATTCCCTGAGATAACGATAAAAATGGTAAAAAAATAAAATATGGAAGGCACAGTTTAAAAATAAAATAAAAAAGCCAAATAAATAATAAAAAAAAAAAAAAAAAAAAAAAAAAAGCACCGCTGTCCCCCCCTGCTCTTGCGCAAAGGCGAACGCAAGCGTCGGTCTAGCGTCATATGTAAACAGCAATTGCATCATGCATGTGAGGTATCACCGTGAAGGTCAGATCGAGGGCAGTCATTTTAGCAGTAGACCTCCTCTGTAAATCTAACGTGGTAACCTGTAAAGGCTTTTAAATGCTTTTAAAAATGAATGTAGTTTGTCGCCGCTGCGCGTTTGTGCGCAATTTTAAAGCATGTCGTGTTTGGTATCCATGTACTCGGCCTATGATCATCTTTTTTATTTCATCAAACATTTGGGCAATATAGTGTTTTTTAGTGCATTAAAAATAAAAAAAGTGTGTTTTTCCCCCAAAAAATGTGTTTGAAAAATCGCTGCGCAAATACTGTGTGGAAAAAAAAATGCAACACCCACTATTTTAATCTGTAGGGCCTTTGCTTTAAAAAAATATATAATGTTTGGGGGTTCAACATAATTTTCTTGCAAATTTTTTTTTTTTTCATGTAAACAAAAAGTGTCAGAAAGGGCTTTGTCTTCAAGTGGTTAGAAGAGTGGATGATGTGTGACATAAGCTTCCTAATGTTGTGCATAAAATGCCAGGACAGTTCAAACCCCTCCCAAATGACCCCATTTTGGAAAGTAGACACCCCAAGCTATTTGCTGAGAGGCATGTTGAGCCCATTGAATATTTTTTTTTTGTCCCAAGTGATTGAATAATGACCAAAAAAATAAAAAAAAATAAAAATGTACAAAAAGTTGTCACTAAATTATATATTGCTCAAACATGCCATGGGCATATGTGGAATTACACCCCAAAATACATTCTGTTGCTTCTCCTGAGTACGGGGATACCACATGTGTGGGACTTTTTGGGAGCCTATTCGCGTACGGGACCCCAAAAACCAAGCACCGCCTTCAGGATTTCTATGGGTGTAAATTTTTGATTTCACTCCTCACTGCCTATCACAGTTTCGGAGGCCATGGAATGCCCAGATGGCACAAAACCCCCCCAAATGACCCCATTTTGGAAAGTAGACACCCCAAGCTATTTGCTGAGAGGTATGTTGAGTATTTTGCAGATCTCGCTTTTTGTCACAAAGTTTTGAAAATGTAAAAAAAGAAAAAAAAAAAGAAAAAAAAATGTCTTTCTTAATTTTCAAAAACAAATGAGAGCTGTAAAATACTCACCATGCCTCTCAGCAAATAGCTTGGGGTGTTTACTTTCCAAAATGGGGTCATTTGTGGGGGTTTTGGGCTATTTTGACATTTTATGGCCTTCAAAACTGTGATAGGTTGTGAGGAGTGAAATCAAAAATTTATGCCCTTAGAAACCTTGAAGGCGGTGCTTGGTTTTTGGGGTCCCGTACGCGGCTAGGCTCCCAAAAAGTCCCACACATGTGGTATCCCCGTACTCAGGAGAAGCAGCAGAATGTATTTTGGGGTGTAATTTCACATATAACCATGGCATGTGTGAGCAATATATCATTTAGTGACAACTTTTTGTACATTTTTTTTTTCTTTTTGTCATTATTCAATCATTTGGGACAAAAAAAAAAAATATTCAATGGGCTCAACATGCCTCTCAGCAAATAGCTTGGGGTGTCTACTTTCCAAAATGGGGTCATTTGGGGGGGTTTTGTGCCATCTTGGCATTTTATGGCCTTCAAAACTGTGATAGGTAGTGAGGAGCGAAATCAAAAATTTGCGCCCTTAGAAATCCTGAAGGCGGTGCTTGGTTTCCGGGGTCCCGTACGTGGCTAGGCTCCTAAAAAGTCCCACACATGTGGTATCCCCGTACTCAGGAGAAGCAGCAGAATGTATTTTGGGGTGCAATTCCACATATAACCATGGCATGTGTGAGCAATATATCATTTAGTGACAACTTTTTGTAATTTCTTTTTTTTTTTTGTCATTATTCAATCACTTGGGACAAAAAAAAAAAATATTCAATGGGCTCAACATGCCTCTCAGCAATTTCCTTGGGGTGTCTACTTTCCAAAATGGGGTCATTTGGGGGGGGGGTTTTGTACTGCCCTGCCATTTTAGCACCTCAAGAAATGAGATAGGCAGTCATAAATTTAAAGCTGTGTAAATTTCAGAAAATGTACCCTAGTTTGTAAACGCTATAACTTTTGCGCAAACCAATAAATATACGCTTATTGACATTTTTTTTACTAAAGACATGTGGCTGAATACATTTTGGCCTAAATGTATGACTAAAATTGAGTTTATTCGATTTTTCTTATAACAAAAAGTAGAAAATATCATTTTTTTTCAAAATTTTCGGTCTTTTTCTGTTTATATCGCAAAAAATAAAAATCGCAGAGGCAATCAAATACCATTAAAAGAAAGCTCTATTTGTGGGAAGAAAAGGACGCAAATTTCATTTGGGTACAACATTGCATGTCCGCACAATTTACAGTTAAAGCAGCGCAGTGCCGAATCCCAAAAACAGGCCTGGTCGTAATGGCCCGAAATGGTCCGGGGCTTAAGTGGTTAAGAACAAACCTACAGTCCCTGTCTTGTTTGCACCGCCTGTATACTGCTGTTCAGAGTATATAGGGCCTTTTTTTTTATTTGGGTGCGGGGTTCCCCTTAATATCCATACAAGACCCAAAGGTGCTGGTAGTGGGGTGGGGGGGTACACATGCCATTTTTCTCAATGATTATCATCCATATTGCCGGGACCAGACATTACATTAAAGCAGTTTTCAATTACTTTTTTTCCTTTAGAAATGTCATTTTGTGCAGGGACTGTTCTAAACACGGAAAACACATGCCACTTCACAGGCATACTTTAGAACCCCCCCAGGTACGATATTTAAAGGAATAGTTCACTTTTTTTTTCACTTTAAGCATCATTAAAATCACTGCTCCCGAAAAAACAGCTGTTTTTAAAACTTTTTTTTGCATTGATACATGTCCCCTGGGGCAGGACACGGGTCCCCAAACCCTTTTTAGGACAATAAGTTGCATATTAGCCTTTATAATTAGCACTTTTAATTTCGAACGTTTGAGTCCATTGTATTTAATAGGGTTCTAAAGTTTGCACAAACTTTCGGTCCGTTTGCAGATTCTGGTGCGAACCGGGGGGTGTTCAGCTCATCCCTAATCCTGACCTTGTCTCTGTACCTGATACCTGAACCCTGTGCCCTGTACCTGAACCTGTCCCACCTGTGACCCTGTTACCTTTACCCTGCAGCCTGATCCATCCATCCTTCCCCTGTCCTGTTTGTTCCCTGTCCCCATCTGCTGATCTCCCGTTGATGACCCTGGTCTGGCTACGTTTAAGATTGCGGTACGTCCCTTTTATTTTATGTAGTTATTTGTTGTTTGTGGGTCACTGTTTGGTTGGTTGTTCACTGTTTGTATTGGAGGTGTTTATATATTGTTATCACTTATCTTTAAATAAACGTTATTATTCACTTATATATGTTTTGGTGTCCACTGTCGCAGTTCACAAGGTTCTAGTCACACCTGTTCATGACACTTTGTAACACTAACGAGTCACATGACACCGGGGAGGGGAAATGGCTAATTGGGGCCAATTTGGACATTTTCACTTAGGGGTGTACTCACTTTTGTTGCCAGTGGTTTAGACATTAATGGCTGTGTGTTGACTTATTTTGAGGGGACAGCAAATTTACACTGTTATACAAGCTGTACACTCAATACTTTACATTGTAGCAAAGTGTCATTTCTTCGGGGGGCGTGTCCGGATGTAGAGCAGGGAAGACGTGTTGCTGAGGAGCTCCATACATCCTGACAAAATCTGCTGCCATCCTGCCTTCCCACCGCCCGGGTGAGCCCTCAAACTTACCTTGCGGGTCCCTGAAGGTCCTCTGCCTCGGCCACATCCTGTATTTTTGGCCCTGGTCGCCCGATCGAGCCGTTACCGGGACTTGCGACTGGATCTGTACTCCCGGGTCCCGCCGCCATCTTGCGGCCTGCTGTCCTTCTCGGAGCCTCTGGGCTCGATTGCCGTGGTTCGCGGGGCTGGAGGTGCCTCATCCACGCACACCGAGGGCACCAGTGGTGGGGAAGGTGATCCGGACCGGCGCTGCGACCGCCTGGGGGCCTCGGGAGGTTGATTGCCCGGGCCTGCGGCCTACGCACATCTTGCGGCCTACCGTGATTCCGGAAGCCTCCGTCCTCAATTTCTGAGTGCCGCGGGACACGCGGCGGACGGGCACGTCCTCCGGAGCCACCATCCGTGCCGGGGGGGGGTCGGCACTGCGTCTGACGACTTTCGGAGAGCTGCTCCTATGCATCAACGTCTGCAGCCCGCAGCCATCTTTCGGCCTCCTGACCGGCCCCATCCATCGGACGCAGGTACGCCTCCCCTCCTCCTGGGATCCTTTGGGTGATTGACTGCCTCACAATACTGCGGGGGGGGCTCACCCACTCCTGCACCTCTCCATCCTGTCTCTGCTGTGCCCCCCCGTCCTCCCTTTTGGACTGGGCCCCTCTGCCCGCGAACCCCCCTCTCCCCCTCTGAACTTTCCCTAATTTTGGGGTAAGGCTTGGATGGGCCGCCCTAGGACCCGCTACTCCACAAATAAGGGCCCGAAGGCTCCTCACATACCCCCGTCAGCAGTTGTTTCGTCTACACGGAGATCCTCGGCTGGGATAGCGGCCAATACGCAGATGGCTGCGGAGTCGGGGGTGGCGGTGCCACCCACAGGAGTGGAGATCCTGGCAGCCATCACATCCTGTAAAGAAACTCTGACATCTAAGATAGATTTTTTGACAGTGGATGTCGGTCTTCTCCATCAAGATATGGATAAATTTCGCTCTCGCATCGCAGAGGTGGAGGACAGGGTCTCTGTGGTGGAGGATACGGTCCGGTCAGACTCCAGGGAGATACGGGCCCTCCAAATTCAAGTGAAAGCGCTGCAGGAGCGCACGATAGACACCGAGAACCGCCTCAGGCGGAACAACATCCATATAATTGGACTGCCCGAGAGGGCCGAGGGCCCCAGGCCTGCTGAATTTACTGAGCAATTACTGACCACCCTGTTTGACCTGGGTGCCCCGGCATCTGCCTTTGTGGTTGAAAGAGCCCACAGGGTTCCACCGCTCCCTCCGAGACCTGGGGCCCCTCCACGCCCCTTCCTGCTACGAATGCTGAACTACCGGGACCGGGACCGCATTCTTGCGGCGGCACGAGCCATGCCTGACATTAAGTATGAAAACACCAGACTACTTTTCTTCCCAGACTTCTCCCAGGAGGTGCAACAACGTCACAAGTCCTTCACTGATGTGAGACGCCGGCTCCGGGAGAAGGGACTACGCTTTGGCCTGTTGTATCCCAGCAGACTGCGAGTCACTGACGGTAGCGACACTTATTTCTTTGATACCCCGGAGGCGGCAGCGGCGTGGCTAGATGCCCGTTAACCTTAGACAGCCGAGGACCAACGGTGGAGTTCACCCGGCAGGGAACAGATATGCTTCAACTATCCCATCAATGAACATCTTTCCTGTCTTCTGAAGAATCCCAGCACTGCCCCCTTCTATGCCCCTAATCCTGCTTATCCCTGCTGGCTTTCACCTTTGTTCCT
The DNA here is from genome assembly GCA_029206835.1 of Rana muscosa. Taxonomy (NCBI): domain Eukaryota; kingdom Metazoa; phylum Chordata; class Amphibia; order Anura; family Ranidae; genus Rana; species Rana muscosa. Next base: position 357,059,052 of record CM055118.1, on the reverse strand, counting down.
TCTACACAAATGTTCACTTCGGCTGATTGAACTTCCACTCACTCCTGTCTAAGGAGCTCCAATGGCAACTAACGAACTGCCTCGCTCATGAACCAAGGTGACTCAAGTTGTTCCCCCTTTCCACACCTTGGACTTCCACCCAGAGTTGAGGCGGACTTCCCCGGAAACTTCTCCCTCACCTGCGGTCCTACGGGCCGACTTCTTAGGGTCGCAGTGACCTAAAGATTACATGTTTCTCTCAGTTAAGGGACAAAACCCTGCATCAGTTTTTATGGCTCTTGGGTCCCTTTTTTTTTGGCCCTTGACGCTAGGTTTGTATGGTGATTGGGTAGGGTGTTTTATGTTATGGGGAGAAGGGTTCAATTGTTATGAAGGTCCAGATAATTACTGTATTGCTCAATTACCTTATGGGTCTCTGACCCTATTGAATAGGTGTACCACTACTGTGTTTACTTATATGTGTTGGGTTGATGGTCTCATCCTGCTTCTATTTCCCCCTGGTGTTCCTTGATGGCTCCTCCGGATGCTGAGCTCCTGACCGTTCTGTCGTGGAATGTTCGGGGCTCAACTCGAAGTTTAAGAGGTCACTCTTATTCCAATATTTGAAAATACATAATCCCCACATAGTGCTACTGCAGGAGACACATTTAACCGGCAGCAAGGTTATGGCTCTGAAGAAGCCCTGGGTACAGAGGGCGTTTCATGCGACCTACTCTTCATATTCTCGTGGGGTGTCTATCCTGATTAGCAAACGTGTACCGTGTGTGATACACGATGTTCATCTGGACCCCCAGGGAAAGTTTGTTATGGTTGTTCTGAGTGTATATACCCAAAAGTATGTCATAGTGAATGTTTACTTGCCTCCCCCTGGTCAGGTACAGGCTCTGTACACTCTCTACGAGAGGCTGGCTCCGCATTGCCCAGCGCAGGTTCTGTTCATGGGAGACTTTAATGCTACGCTGTCCCGTGACCTGGACAGGCCTTCCCCCCAATCCAATTTTAACTCTGATAACGGAACGTGGGCTCAGGCCACGGAGTTCCAGGAGGCATGGAGGTGGCTTCATCCCCAAGATAGAACGTACTCTTGTTTTTCGGCCACATTTAGAACCTCCTCCCGCATTGATCTAGCTTTTGCTAATTCCACCATGCTGGCTAACGTTCAGGAGGCATGTTATCTCCCCTCTGGCCTCTCTGATCATCACCCCCTTAAATTGACAATTAGGACCACCAGGTCGCGGAACAATGCCCTTTGGAGGTTGCAACCCCATTGGATCAACAATGAGGCTGTCCACGACAGAGTTCTTTCCCCCCTGGGGGAGTATTGGGCGCACAATGCGGGGTCGGCTTCTCTGGAGATGACCTGGGACGCCTCCAAGGCTCACAGCAGGGGTCAGTATATCTCGGCTGTGGCGGCGGTAAAGGCGGAACTGGGAGACGGGGTATCTGACCTGCAGCGTAGGGTGGATGAGGCGATGAATCAGTATTCAGCCTCGCCGACGGTTTCCAATTTTGAACACCTGTCATTGCTTAGGCGAGAACTACATCTCTATGTTACAGATGCCACTAGTCTTGGTATACAGGGTAGCAGACAGGCATACTTTGAACATGGAGACAAAAATAGCAAACTGCTGGCGATGCTAGCGCAGCAGGACAGGCCCTCAGCGGTTATATCGGAGATCCTCGCGGCAGATGGCGCTTTAGCCACCTCTCAGGAGGATATTCTGTCTGCATTCAACACTTTCTACACTTCTCTTTATGTCTCTTCACTTCCTGACGGGTTTGATCCTGCGCCTATGATCTCCCTGCTGGACACATTGGCCCTGGGGCGGCTCTCTTACACGGAGAGGCAACTCCTTGTCTCGGAGATCACCCCAGAAGAAGTCACACTGGCCATTAAATCTTTTCCGGCAGGAAAAACCCCAGGGCCGGACGGCCTGCCCATTGAGTACTATAGGGCCCACGCAGAATTGCTCGCCCCTAAACTAGCTCAGATGTTTCAAGCTTGCTTGAATCAAGACTCCTTGCCACCCTCTATGAGAGAAGCCCATGTGGTTCTAATTCCTAAGCCTAATAGAGACCCTAAGTTCTGCGCCTCATACAGGCCAATTGCACTTCTCAACTGTGACCTTAAAATTTTGACCAAGTTACTGGCCACTAGACTCAACGTAGTGATAAAGTCCCTGATTGACCCCGACCAAACGGGCTTCATGCCCGGTAGATATACAGACATTAATATACGCAGATTATTCACTAATATTCATGCCCCCCATACTAACCAGGGTACTAGAACCATTGCCACCTTGGATATAGAGAAGGCATTCGACACAGTGGAATGGGTCTATCTGTGGGAGGTGCTTAGACGAATGGGGTTCCCGTTAAAATTTATAGGCTGGATACGCACACTTTACACTGGTCCTACGGCACGCATTAAGCTGAATGGCTCCTTGTCTCCTCTGTTCTCCCTGCAGAGGGGCACCAGACAGGGATGCCCTCTCTCCCCGGCTCTGTTCGCCCTGGCCGTGGAGCCTATTGCTGAGGCCCTTAGGAGCTCGGCCGAGGTCCGTGGTCTTCGGGTGGGCTGGCTGGAGGAGAGAGTGGCTTTATACGCGGACGATATGCTCCTGTTCCTGAATGACGCTGGTGACTCTCTGCGGGGCGCACTTGGTATCATGGATGCCTTCGCCGCCTTCACGGGGCTGAAGGTGATCTGGCACAAGTCGCAATTGTTCCCAGTGGATGCGGGGGCCCGGTCCTCCTCGCCCTCCTCTCTCCCGCTTCAGTGGGTTGAGCAGTTCACCTACTTGGGAATTGTTATCTCAAGGGAGACTGGGGATTTTTTGCGGCTAAATCTCGACCCTGTCCTGGTGACCATTAAAGCCAAACTTAAGGCGTGGAGTAACCTCCCCCTTTCTCTCATCGGGCGTATTAACCTGATTAAAATGAAAGTCCTTCCTAAACTCACGTATATTTTTCGGAACTCCCCTCACTGGCTGACTAAAGTCTTCTTTAATTCCCTCAGGCAACTCTTCCTCTCCTTTATTTGGGGGGGCAGGCCACCTAGATTCAAATATTCCACCTTGACCAGGTCTGTGGACAGTGGCGGCTTGGCTCTCCCTGATTGTTACAAGTATTATTTGGCCACTCAGCTTGTGACCGCCCACTGGTGGCTGAGACCGGACCTGACCAACTCCGTGACGGTACTGGAGGCAGCCATAGTGGGGTCCCTGGAGGCATTGGATGGACTGCTATTCAGGGGGCCTAAAACGCCTCACAATCTCACCCCTTCCATGCGTACCACTATGCGGGCATGGAAGGCGGGTGAGGCACTAAGGGCACCCCAGCCGAACTCTTGGTCTCCTCACACCCCCCTGTGGCTGAATCCCAACCTATCACAATTCCACACTATCCCCGATCCACAGGCCTGGGCCAAGTATAAAATACTGACCCTCAAACATATCATCACCAACGGAGATCTCACTCCCTTTCACACTTTATGTGCTAAATTCAACGTACCTGACCGAGCCCACTTTAGATATCTCCAAATTGCACATGCCTTCAGGTGCCAATTTTTGGGTAGGCCAGTCGAACTGGCATACTCAGAGTTGGAATCTACTATCCGGGTGAAAGACCTGGAGAAACCCGCGTCTCAGATTTATGGATCCCTGCTGGTTGCTGCTATCCCCGAGCTGTCTTCCCTCCGCAGGAAATGGGTGGAGGACATACCGGGGCTGGACGCGGACGACTGGAGGGAGGTTTGGGATTATCCCTTCTCCCCTCTGATCTCAGCAAGGGACAAATTAGTCCAATATAAAATTGTCCACAGGGCTCACTACACGCCTCACAGGCTGCACCAGATGTCACCGGAGCATTCTCCGGAGTGCTGGCGCTGCTCCTACCGGCCAGGGGGTTTCTTCCATATTTTCTGGGCTTGCCCAGCAATTGTACAGTATTGGAGTGAAGTGCTACGGGTGATCAATAAGGCCACCGGGACTTGCGTCCCATGCGAGCCCATACACTGTTTGCTAGGACTGGTTGACCAACTGCCAATACTCAGAGCCAGAAAACACTCATATCCCTTTTGTTGTATTATGCGCGCAAAGCCATTACAATGAATTGGAAACAATCGTCTCCCCCCTCTGTTAAATTTTGGAAAAACTTAATTAATGCCAGTTTGCCCCTATATAGAGCCACGTACTTGTCTAGAGGTTGTCCGCACAAATTTGAAAAGGTATGGAACTGTTGGTTAGATGACAGAAGCACGGCAAGTGATACAGTGACCACTGTCTAGACTTCTATTGTATCATTGAAATATCGATCTATTAACCCAAATAATGTTTCCAGGCTACCTTCCTCTATCAATACCACTTTGAAGCATGACGTATATTGAATGAACCCTCTCCCCAAGCTTGGGGTTGTAGTATAGACTAAGTTAAGTTCTTTGTTATTTGTCGCCCTGTGGCGGTCTGATGCCGAAACAGGGCAATGGCCCCTGCGTGGGCAGCTGTTGTGCCTAGGTGTGGGCAAAATGTGTGTATGTTTTATAAAAATTCAATAAAAAGATAAAAAAAAAAGTGTAATTTCTTCAGTGTTGTCACATGATAAGATAGAATAAAATATTTACAAAATTGTGAGGTGTGGAGTCACTTTTGTAAGATACTGTATATACTGGTTTAGAGCCACCCATGGTCTTGCAGAGTAGGAAGATCAAAAGCAGCAGTATTTTTAGCGTCATCGTTTGCTGAAGCTCAATCCATCTTCTCAAGACGGGTGGACTGAGCTTCATTGAGTGCCTCTATGAATGCTTCTAAACTAGTTTTAGATTGATATGTATTTCTTTGTGGGTGAGCACCTGGGAATTTGCTTCAAACATAGAGTGTCATGGCTACCCTTGGAACTGTTTTATGTATAAAAAAAACACATTGCGATGCGCATGCGCGGCGCTCCGTGAAATGGCCGCTTGATCACGGAGCTCCGTCCCGCTCTGTACCATCGGCGCTCCCAGCAGCAGTGACAAACATACTGAAAGCTCTGCACAGGTTGCGTAACACTCGGGATACCCTGGGGAACAATTACGTACCGGGGGGTCCGCAAAACGGGAGCTACAGGAACGATTCTCCACGCTGACAGGCACTGCTGAAGGATCCAAGATCGCGGTGGAACGGCTGCCTCATGAGATGGCTCACACAGGGATCCCAGTCTCGTCTCCCAGGAGGGATGCTCTACATGAGGAGGTATGTGGAGGGGCCCCAGTGCTGCCATTAATAGGGAGCCCATCATCACCAGCCACAACAGTATCCCTCCTGAACCAGACCCTGGACGACATGTTAATGTCACCCTCAGCTGCAACCTCATATAGGCCTGACTTGAACTTTCAGGATGGGGGTCAGTGCTTCCCACAACAACAGGACATATCCATGCTGTTCACCAAATTCGCAGAAATGCTGGACAGGGGCTTTTCCCAAACTGCAGCCAGGATTACCTCAGATATTAAATCTGATCTACATCTCCTCGGCTCTTTCATTGAGTCTATTGAAAGTAAAGTAGACGCCACGATCGATCGAGTTAATCAAAACACTGATCGATTCCAGGAATTGCACGATCAATTAGAGCGGGCCATGGCCAAAATCGATGACCTAGAAAATAGAAGACATTCTGACGCGGTTCACTCACTCATTAAACGCCTCATCCCTGACATCAGAGCCCACAAACTGGAACTTGACTGGGCTCACAGGGCCCCCCTCGATCTGACGGACTACCGCGTGACATTGTGGTCAAACCACACTACTACAACGTAAAAGAAGAAGTCATGAGGAGAGCTCGCAACACCCCACAAATTCAGATTATGGGACACTCAGTACAAATTTTTGCCGATATCTCCCCATTCACCATTCAGAAGAGGCGAGCACTCAAGCCCCTGCTGACGGTACTGACGCAGAAGAATATCAAATATTGGTGGCTCTTCCCCTTGAGCCTGAACTTTGAATTCAATGGCAAACCTTTCAGATTTTCGACATTCGCGGAAGGTGAACTCCTGCTGCGAAAGCTGGGCCTGCTTCCCATAGATCCACCATCTCTGATGCAGTCATCATCCTCCAGCCTGACCAAACGACCTCCTCCTTCGAGCCCACTCACCTCCACCTGGCAGAAACCGAAACATAAGAAAGCCAAGGAAAGAATAACCACCTGAACTGGAGATCTGCCAAGTTCTTTTTCTGTGTATCCCTTTTCTGGGCCCGGGCTCACATGACCCCTTTGGCAATAGTGCCCAACTGGACTCGTCCTCTGTTTACTCCCATGGATCTCCTGTTATCTCCGTTGTGCAGGCCTATACTGCTCGCCTTTGCTTAAAGATGAACTACCATCTGGTCTTCTTTGGCTCCAAAATTGCCTCTAGTATGCCATATACAAGAGCTCCTCCAGGACATCCCTAGTTCTCCAGCTCTACCAGCAGGGCCACTTTTTTGGGTTTGACATGTACTCTAGGTTGCCTCAGTATTCTGGACATTAGAGGAATATTTAGAACCTTGGCGTTTGACTCTCCCTGGGTCCCGTGTGATGTTTTAAGGAGCTCCCTGGGTTCTCGCAATTTCACCCCCATGGTTTGCAAGATCCCCCAGAGATTGTTACCCTTTTGGTGGGACTGTCAACGATCTTTTGGATCCTTGTCCGCCCCCCCTCTATTCTCAATGGTTTTCTCATCATTACCCCATTTTTCTAATCCTTCAGGGTTTTTATAATACAGTTTGTATGTGTTTTGTGCACAAGTATGTTGAAATTTGATTGTTATCAATTTTTTAGGAAGTGCCGTGTACGGAGTGGCACTCATGCTTCTCCCCCTGCACTTGGAGCTGCAGTCGGTTCTCGCTCCTAGTCAGGAACCCCCCCAACTGGTTGGGGGGAACCCTACTTGTTTATAGGGATACGGTGGAATTGTTTTCCCCCCACCCCTGGAATCTGACCTCGTTTTACACTTCTCATCTTTCTGTCTTTTCTGCCCTTTATTAACTATTTTTTTGTTTCAGTGACGTGTGTGGTCCCGTTCATCTGCAGAATACGGGAATACGCTCTGATAGGCTCCATCGCACCTCTTGCCTCTGGACCATCCTTCAAAAGTAAGGTAGGTAATTGGAGATCATTGGCATTTCCTCCTACACTTCTTCATGGCTGATACTACCGCCCATGCAACCACCCTGCGCTTTGCCTCGCACAATGTACAGGGAATCAATTCCCCTGTTAAACGCCAGAAAATTTTCCAGTACTACCATGACCAAAAAAATCAACGTATTGTTTCTTCAAGAAACACACTTCCCAAAATCTTGTACCCCGTCCTTTATGCACTCCAAATATCCCACGTTCTACTTAGCGAATTCTGACAATAAGACTAAAGGAGTATATGTAAACAAGAGTACTAATGTGTGTAGCGGCCTCACCCCGACCTCTTTAGCTAGGGGTATGTCGAGCGACAGAGTGAGGTGCGCCACGGCCCATGTCCTCCCCATGGCTGTGGGTGAGGTGAAGGCCAGTATTAATCTTTTTCCTCGGGCCAAATGTGCGCTGGTTATGAGGGTCAGTCCTTCCGTGCCGGAATCTCCCTTTGTTCCCATCAACAGAGTCCATACACCCATCAAAGTCCAAACTCAGGTTTATTGCGTATCTCCACATACAGTCAAATGCAACGGCATGATACGATGGGGAAGCAAGTCGAGGCACTGTACAGGTTCCTAGTCCCTACACTCCCTGTGCTATGACCAGGGGTTGCAGGAATTTTGATGAAAGCTCCTCCGCTGCGCTGTAGCCCATATCAGGGGAAGATGTCCTCCGAGGGAGTTACCGAAGGCCCATCCATCACCGGGTTGACACTGCACCGGGTCTTCGGATGGGTGACCTCCCCAGCCTCCTCACCTCAGATGCGGGTCCCCTCGCAAGGGGCACCCTGGAGCAACTCCACCCTCGCGGGACCCAGCCGGAGTCACCGGGTCCCAGGCCTCCTTAATAGTACCTCACCCCAGGCTGAAGGTGCCCGGGATGGACTCCATCTTCGTTCCGGCCAGGCCTTGGGCGCCTAGGCCGGAACCTTGAACCGCCCGCACCCAGGCCTAAGGTGCCTGGGTGCGTGAAGACACGATCTCCTCCCTCCGGACAGCCCCGTGGCGAGGGCGTCTCCCCCTTTTATATCCTCCCATCGACACCACGGCGGGTTCCCCGACCCGGCCGTACCATCTCCAGGAAGGGACAAAGAAGGGTAGCCCTCTGGTAGTGATTCTACCTCGAGCCAGTAGGTATACTGACACCCACTGGTCAAAGAGAATATTACACCACCCAATCCTCCACGAATAATAAAAGGGGTCTGAACCCTGACATAATTACACACCTGGGTCTCTCTACCCCCAGGTGTATCCCACTAACTTTGAAGACCCCGCTACATGTGCTACCAAAAGTGTTCAAACAAAATATATAATACTAATAATAAAGTGCTATAATGAGGGTTTAAACAGCAGCTGACTTCTGTAGTGTATCCAGCACCCAGATTTTTTTTTTAATATAATGAAGTAGCGCTAATTACTATTTAACAAAGTGCTATGTGAATAAAGTTAGTGCAAATGAATCTCATATTAATAATAATGATAACGTGCATCACAACAGTGTATAGTTAATAATATAAAGTCCATTCAGGTAAAATATATACTAAACTAAAACCAAGTCCATGTGAGAAAGTGCTATAATTTGTGCATCCACAGAAAAAATCTCTGATCATCCAGGGAGCAACTCAGTCCTTGTCACAACAGGATAATTTCATGGATGAGCAAAATAACAGAGCGGAGGAAAGGGACGGGCAAGGGAGTCCAAGTCTGGAAAATATGTAGATAAAAACGACAGATTACTCGTATCCTCCCCCTGTGGTGATGGCCGTTTACCTTATAAATAGACCCCACTGGGTCTAATGGTGCATTGAATGATAATGGCCAACCAACGGTGAATACTCCTTCCTCCTCTGTGTATTTTGAACAGGACACCACTGCAGTACTGCCTCCAACCTCGCCACAGATTTCTTGGGAAATGTATCTCGGGGTCCAAGGATTTAAAAGCAAGAAAAAAGGATCTCCATAGTGTAGTAAGTTAAAAGGCACATAGGTCCATTTATTACAATCGGTAGTTGACAAATAAAAAGGCAAAAAAAACGCCATACAGGTAAAAACGTCAAAGATACAGGAACTTCCGGCCACGGCCGTAAAACCGGAAGTTGATGTCACCTAAGCTCCTCCAGACGCGTTGCGTCTGTCAACCAGACTGTGTGACTGCACAGAGGAGACCAAACAGGTGTAGGTGAAAGGGGAACAATTTATTAAGGGAAGTAAACAGACAAATAAACACCTCCAACAGAACACAGTGCAGTAACCAAACCAAATAACAGTGACTTAAAGAAAATATATACAATAAGGGGGAATACCGGAATCGTAGTGAAGACCAGGCCGAAGTCATACACAAGGGGATCAAAGCAGATGGGTATGGATGGGAATCAAACAGGAACAGGGAGGGTACGGATGGATTGGCTGCAGAGCAGGGATCCAAGGTATACAGGTAACAGGAGGACAGGGGACAGTGGAAATCACGAGACAGGAGAGACAGATGCAGGATGGGCTCAGGGTAGGGATCGGGTTGGATCGGGTCAGACAGGATGCAGGCTCAAAGTCCAGATCACAGGTCCTAGGTCCAGGAGAGAGATACCAGGGCAAGGAGTGTTTGTACTTGCCGGGTATTTAAAGGAAGTCTTGTAATTAGGCTTCAGGTCACAGCTGACCGCAGGAAGTGCTGCCTGTCCCACACTGCCGGAATACACCCGCTGGTGGACGCCGGTACTACAGTCCATGGATCAGCAGGTGAGATCGTCCAACAAAGATATTGGCTGCAAGAGGACACCTGCTGGCGGACACTAGTACTGCAGTCCAAAGGACCAACAGCACCACCAGCGGGTGAAGCCTTTCTTGACAGTACCCCTCCTCAAAGGAGCAGTCTCCGGACGTTCCAAGTAGCTGTTGCTGGGGGAAGTTCATGGCAACAAGCTGGGCAACAGGCAAGGTCACATCCGGGCAGGCAGTAGGCACATCCAACTGGGAAGCAGGCACATCCGGGCAGGAGACAGTCACATCAAGCTGGACAGCAGACAGGGGCACACCAGGCAGGGCAGCAGTCAGGAACACCTCGGGCTAGGCAGCAGACAGGAACACCTTGGGCTTGGCAGCAGGCAGGAACATCACAGGCTTGGCAGCAGGCTCCTCAGGCCGGGAAATGGGCACCATAACTTCAGGCCGGGAAACGGGCACCACAACCTCAAGCCGGGAAACGGGCACCACAACCTTAAGCCGGGAAACGGGCACCACAACCTCAAGCCGGGAAACGGGCACCACAACCTCAGGCCGGGAAATGGGCACCACAACCTCAAGCCGGGAAACGGGCACCACAACCTCAGGCCGGGAAATGGGCACCACAACCTCAGGCCGGGAAACGGGCACCACAACCTCAGGCTGGGAAAAGAGCACCACAACCTCAGGCCGGGAAACGAGCACCACAACCTCAGGCCGGTAAACGGGCACCACAACCTCAGGCCGGGAAACGGGCACCGGATCTTCGGGCGAGGACACAGGCATCAGGACTCCTGGTTGGAAGGCAGGCACCGGAACATCAGGCTGGAACACTGGCACAGGAACCTCAGGCTGGCAGACTGGCATGGGAACTTAAGGCTGGCAGACTGGCACAGGATCTTCAGGCTGACAGGCTGGTACAGGATCTTCAGGCTGGCAGGCTGGTATGGGAACCTCAGGCTGGCAGACTGGCACGGGAACCTCAGGCTGGCAGACTGGCACGGGAACCTCAGGCTGGCAGACCAGCTCAGGAGCCTCAGGCCGGCAGACTGGCACAGGAGCCTCAGGATGGCAGACTGGCACAGGAACCTCAGGCCCGGCAGACCGGCACGGGAACTTCAGGCTGGCAGGCTGGAACAGGATCTTCAGGCTGGCAGGCTGGTACAGGATCTTCAGGCTGGCAGGCTGGTACAGGATCCTTAGGCTGGCAGGCTGGTACAGGATCCTAAGGCTGGCAGGCTGGTACGGGAACTTCAGGCTGGCAGACTGGCATGGAAACTTCAGGCTGGCAGACTGGTACAGAAACTTCAGGCTGGCAGACTGGTACAGAAACTTCAGGCTGGCAGACTGGTACAGAAACGTCAGGCTGGCAGACGGGCATGGGAACCTCAGGCCGGCAGACAGGCACGGGGACTTCAGGCCGGCAGGCTGGCACAGGAACTTCAGGCTGGCAGACTGGCACAGGAACTTCAGGCTGGCAGACTGGCACAGGAACTTCAGGCTGGCAGACTGGTACAGGAACTTCAGGCTGGCAGACTGGTACATGAACTTCAGGCTGGGTAAAGGGCACTGGGGCGTCAGACTGGGTAAAAGGCATGGGGACATCAGATTTAGGTGGGTCGTCAAGTTCTACTGGCATGAACGCAGGCTGGAGCAGGTTGGTGGGTGTGGAGGTAGGTTGGGTTACTGGTTGGATTGTGTGGGTCGGGAACTTAGTCACTGCAGGTTTGCAAATAACGGGGGGAATGTATAAAAAAGATGGAATCGAGTAAGTGGAAGGACTAGAATGTGGCAGAGATACGGGGACAGTGGCTGGAGGAGGTTCTTGTGGATTGGCTACAGGTAGAAGGGAAGAAGCAGGTGGATTGAAGGCAGGGTAGGTGCAACAAGTAGAGAGTGGGTAGTATTATTTGGCGGGGGGCTGAGCAAACTGGGCTGAAGCTGGGGTTGCTGTAGGCGATGGGCGGATACATTCTTGGGGAGGCAGGTGATTAATGGCAGGGCTGGAACGTTGTGGCTTGGCTAAGTGCAGGAGATCTGACCATGCCTGCAGCACAGGTTGAGCAAAAACTGTCTCACACACAGCCTGTTCGACCAGGGATTGCACTGAATGGATGCAATCAGACAACACCTGCTGGGAACAGGAGGAATAATGTTCCCAAAAATAGGCTGGATCATCCTCTAACAACCACACTAAGGATTCAACCTGGTCAAAATGGAAAGGGGGTGAAAAATCGTCACTCCCATCGGGAATAGATGATAGGGCTGGCTTTTCACATAACCGAGCTAACGTCTGGATATCCTCAAAAGATATATAACCCTGCCCCACTAGGGAATAAGCTGATCGGATGATTTCTATCAGCTGGTCACTGGTCCAATCTTTTAGAATCTGACGACAATATTCGTCATCCTCTGCTGCCAGCAGAGAATAATAAATGACTTTGTTACTATCCATCTCAACCCGGTCTAACAAACCAGGATGGTCCCTCAATGCCGCCACGTCTGGTTTAGGGATGGCCCTGGTATACTGTCATAGAATGCTAGCAAACCAGACTGTGTGACTGCACAGAGGAGACCAAACAGGTGTAGGTGAAAGGGTAACAATTTATTAAGGGAAGTAAACAGACAAATAAACACCTCCAACAGAACACAGTGCAGTAACCAAACCAAATAACAGTGACTTAAAGAAAATATATACAATAAGGGGGGATACCGTAATCGTAGTGAAGGCCAGGCCGAGGTCATACACAAGGGGATCAAAGCAGATGGGTATGGATGGGAATCAAACAGGAACAGGGAGGGGACGGATGGATTGGCTGCAGAGCAGGGATCCAAGGTATCCAGGTAACAGGAGGACAGGGGACCGTGGAAATCAGGAGACAGGAGGGACAGATGCAGGATGGGCTCAGGGTAGGAATCAGGTCGGATCGGGTCAGACAGGATGCAGGCTCAAAGTCCAGATCACAGGTCCTAGGTCCAGGAGAGAGATACCAGGGCAAGGAGTGTTTGTACTTGCCGGGTATTTAAAGGAAGTCTTGTAATTAGGCATCAGGTCAAAGCTGACCGCAGGAAGTGCTGCCTGTCCCACACTGCCGGAATACACCCGCTGGTGGACACTGGTACTACAGTCCATGGATCATGCATTACCACCAGCAGGTGAGATCGTCCAACAAAGATATTGACTGCAAGAGGACACCTGCTGGCAGACACTAGTACTGCAGCCCAAAGGGCCAACAGCACCACCAGCGGGTGAAGCCTTTCCTGACAGCGTCACTGCCACGTGACTTCATCAAGGGTATCCAAGGCATCTTTTTGCCTTTTTATTTGTGAACTACCGATTTTAATAAATGGACCTATGTGCCTTTTAACTTACTACACTATGGAGATCCTTTTTATTTGCTTTTAAATCCTTGAATCCGGAGATACATTTCCCAGGAAATCTGTGGCGAGGTTGGAGGCAGTACTGCAGTGGTGTCCTGTTCAAAATACACAGAGGAGGAAGGAGTATTCACCGCTGGTTGGCCATTATCGTTCAATGCACCATTAGACCCAGTGGGGTCTATTTATAAGGTAAGCGGCCATCACCACAGGGAGAGGATACGAGGAATCTGTCATTTTTATCTACATATTTTCCAGACTTGGACTCCCTTGCCCGTCCCTTTCCTCCGCTCTGTTATTTTGCTCATCCATGAAATTATCCTGTTGTGACAAGGACTGAGTTGCTCCCTGGATGATCAGAGATTTTTTTCTGTGGATGCACAAATTATAGCACTTTTTCACATGGACTTGGTTTTAGTTTAGTATATATTTTACCTGAATGGACTTTATATTATTAACTATACACTGTTGTGATGCACGTTATCATTATTATTAATATGAGATTCATTTGCACTAACTTTATTCACATAGCACTTTGTTAAATAGTAATTAGCGCAACTTCATTATATTTAAAACAAGACTAAAGGAGTAGGCCTGTTCTTCTCACATAAAACCCAGTTCTCGCTAGTGTCTGAATTCAAGGACACAGAGGGTAGGTTCATACTTGTGAAGGGTCTCATTGATAATCAGCTCTATTCCCTCATCTCTTACTACGCACTAGGGATGAGCTTCGTGTTCGAGTCGAACATACGTTCGACTCGAACATCGGCTGTTCGATCGTTCGACGAAGATCGAACGATTTGGGCCGTTCGCGCCAAATTCGAGTGACGCGAACGGCCCACAATGCACTACGCCATCGCAGTGTCATCCAGGCGCTGTGATTGGCCAAGCATGCACTGTGACCCCGCATGCTTGGCCAATCATAGCGCCGGCAGCGAGGAGAGCAATGATTGGCCACAGGCAGGATGCCTGTGGCCAATCATTGCTGAGGGTGTTTAGTACACGCCCCACACTATAAAAGGCCGCCAGCACGGCGGCCTAGTGTAGTGTGTTCCGGAGCAGGGAAAGACAAGCATAGGCAGGGACAGTGACATTTATTTCTTTCTTGCTTAACCTGGATTCCTTTAGTTTAGGGAAAGAGAAGGATAGGTAGGGAGAGTGTCAGTGTGTTTTACTGTGCGAGTCCTTGTTTCTAGGGACAAAGAAGGAAAGTGAGGGGAATTCTCCTTGTGCTATAGTGTGCTTTAAAAAAACATTTTTTCTAGGGACAGAAAACTCTAGGTAGGGAGAGTGTCAGTTTCTTTCACTGTGCGAGTCCTTGTTTCTAGGGACAAAGAAGGAAAGTGAGGGGAATTCTCCTTGTGCTATAGTGTGCTTTAAAAAAACATTTTTTCTAGGGACAGAAAACTCTAGGTAGGGAGAGTGTCAGTTTCTTTCACTGTGCGAGTCCTTGTTTCTAGGGACAAAGAAGGAAAGTGAGGGGAATTCTCCTTGTGCTATAGTGTGCTTTAAAAAAACATTTTTTCTAGGGACAGAAAACTCTAGGTAGGGAGAGTGTCAGTTTCTTTCACTGTGCGAGTCCTTGTTTCTAGGGACAAAGAAGGAAAGTGAGGGGAATTCTCCTTGTGCTATAGTGTGCTTTAAAAAAACATTTTTTCTAGGGACAGAAAACTCTAGGTAGGGAGAGTGTCAGTTTCTTTCACTGTGCGAGTCCTTGTTTCTAGGAAAAAAGAAGGAAAGTGAGGGGAATTCTCCTTGTGCTATAGTGTGCTTTAAAAAAACATTTTTTCTAGGGACAGAAAACTCTAGGTAGGGAGAGTGTCAGTTTCTTTCACTGTGCGAGTCCTTGTTTCTAGGAAAAAAGAAGGAAAGTGAGGGGAATTCTCCTTGTGCTATAGTGTGCTTTAAAAAAACATTTTTTCTAGGGACAGAAAACTCTAGGTAGGGAGAGTGTCAGTTTCTTTCACTGTGCGAGTCCTTGTTTCTAGGAAAAAAGAAGGAAAGTGAGGGGAATTCTCCTTGTGCTATAGTGTGCTTTAAAAAAAAAAAATTTCTAGGGACAGAAAACTCTAGGTAGGGAGAGTGTCAGTTTCTTTCACTGTGCGAGTCCTTGTTTCTAGGAAAAAAGAAGGAAAGTGAGGGGAATTCTCCTTGTGCTATAGTGTGCTTTAAAAAAACATTTTTTCTAGGGACAGAAAACTCTAGGTAGGGAGAGTGTCAGTTTCTTTCACTGTGCGAGTCCTTGTTTCTAGGAAAAAAGAAGGAAAGTGAGGGGAATTCTCCTTGTGCTATAGTGTGCTTTAAAAAAAAAAAATTTCTAGGGACAGAAAACTCTAGGTAGGGAGAGTGTCAGTTTCTTTCACTGTGCGAGTCCTTGTTTCTAGGAAAAAAGAAGGAAAGTGAGGGGAATTCTCCTTGTGCTATAGTGTGCTTTAAAAAAACATTTTTTCTAGGGACAGAAAACTCTAGGTAGGGAGAGTGTCAGTTTCTTTCACTGTGCGAGTCCTTGTTTCTAGGAAAAAAGAAGGAAAGTGAGGGGAATTCTCCTTGTGCTATAGTGTGCTTTAAAAAAACATTTTTTCTAGGGACAGAAAACTCTAGGTAGGGAGAGTGTCAGTTTCTTTCACTGTGCGAGTCCTTGTTTCTAGGGACAAAGAAGGAAAGTGAGGGGAATTCTCCTTGTGCTATAGTGTGCTTTAAAAAAACATTTTTTCTAGGGACAGAAAACTCTAGGTAGGGAGAGTGTCAGTTTCTTTCACTGTGCGAGTCCTTGTTTCTAGGAAAAAAGAAGGAAAGTGAGGGGAATTCTCCTTGTGCTATAGTGTGCTTTAAAAAAACATTTTTTCTAGGGACAGAAAACTCTAGGTAGGGAGAGTGTCAGTTTCTTTCACTGTGCGAGTCCTTGTTTCTAGGAAAAAAGAAGGAAAGTGAGGGGAATTCTCCTTGTGCTATAGTGTGCTTTAAAAAAAAAAAAATTCTAGGGACAGAAAACTCTAGGTAGGGAGAGTGTCAGTTTCTTTCACTGTGCGAGTCCTTGTTTCTAGGAAAAAAGAAGGAAAGTGAGGGGAATTCTCCTTGTGCTATAGTGTGCTTTAAAAAAAAAAATTTTCTAGGGACAGAAAACTCTAGGTAGGGAGAGTGTCAGTTTCTTTCACTGTGCGAGTCCTTGTTTCTAGGAAAAAATAAGGAAAGTGAGGGGAATTCTCCTTGTGCTATAGTGTGCTTTAAAAAAAAAAAAATTCTAGGGACAGAAAACTCTAGGTAGGGAGAGTGTCAGTTTCTTTCACTGTGCGAGTCCTTGTTTCTAGGAAAAAAGAAGGAAAGTGAGGGGAATTCTCCTTGTGCTATAGTGTGCTTTAAAAAAAAAAAAATTCTAGGGACAGAAAACTCTAGGTAGGGAGAGTGTCAGTTTCTTTCACTGTGCGAGTCCTTGTTTCTAGGGACAAAGAAGGAAAGTGAGGGGAATTCTCCTTGTGCTATAGTGTGCTTTAAAAAAACATTTTTTCTAGGGACAGAAAACTCTAGGTAGGGAGAGTGTCAGTTTCTTTCACTGTGCGAGTCCTTGTTTCTAGGGACAAAGAAGGAAAGTGAGGGGAATTCTCCTTGTGCTATAGTGTGCTTTAAAAAAACATTTTTTCTAGGGACAGAAAACTCTAGGTAGGGAGAGTGTCAGTTTCTTTCACTGTGCGAGTCCTTGTTTCTAGGGACAAAGAAGGAAAGTGAGGGGAATTCTCCTTGTGCTATAGTGTGCTAAAGCATTCCTCATCAACCATCTTTGAAATCCTTGTTTTTTGGACAGTCAGGGAAATTGTCGTTGTGCTATTCTGTGCAAAAGCAATCATCCTCAACCATATTTAGAAATCCTTAAGTAAAGGGACAGAGAAGGACACCTGAAGGTAGCCCTTATTGCTTTTTTCCCATCTCCCTGCAGGCCATCTATTAGAATGTCTGGAAGGCAAACAAGGAGAGGCAGACAGTCAGGAGGCAATAAAAGAGGGCAAGCAGGCTCTGTGTCTGGGGGCAACAGTGCTGGTCGTGGACGCGGTGCATTGTCATCAGCACATGGCCATGGGACACGCTTGTCCTTCTTTTCGGCAGCTGGACATGTTGAGCCACATCATGCCGAAGACTTGGTAGAGTGGATGACCAAGCCCTCCTCCTCCTCCTCATCCTCTCTCACCCAGGCTCAGGGTACTGGCAAAGCAGCTGCCAAAGCGTCCTCTTCCCTGGTATCAATGTCAGACTCATCATACGTCACTCCTTCCCTAGACCCACCATGTCCTCCTCCTGAGGAGTCCCCCGAACTGTTTGAGCACAGTGTTGGGTACATGCTCCAGGAGGATGCCCAGCGTTTCGAAGGGTCTGATGATGAAACCCAGCTACAGGAAGGCAGTAGCGTGAGAGCAGACAGAGGGGATGCTCAAGAAGGACACCAATCTGGCAGTCATGTTCCAGCAGCTGCAGCATACTGCCAGATTGGCTCCAGTGATGAGGAGGGAGGGGATGATGAGGTCACTGACTCCACGTGGGTGCCTAATAGGAGAGAGGAGGAGGAGGAGGATGAGGAGGAGGCACATCTCCAACGAGGCAGGATGCCCTTTGGTGGCCAGCGTAAGGGCAGTACACTGACGGAATCACACCGCAGAGCTCCGCCTGTGCAGGGCGCTGCCTCTGCCCGTCATTCAAAAAGTTCCTTGGTGTGGGCCTTTTTTGAGGCTAGTGCATCAGATCGCACAGCTGCTGTTTGCAACATATGTCTCAAGCGTATATCGCGTGGCCAAAACATCAGCCCCTTGGGTACCACATGCCTGACCAGACATATGTTGACCTGCCATGCAGCTCGTTGGCAAGCCTACCTCAAAGACCCACACCAAAGAACAAAGCGGACCTCTCCTTGCACCGCATCAGCTGGGATCTCCAACCCCACTATAACTTCAGTCCTCTCTGAAACATGCACTGAGAGGAATGAAGGTGTAGAATTAGGTGTGTCACAGCCAAGTACTTGCGGCCACTCTGCTAGCAGTACACCGACGTCCGATTCTAGCAGGCAAATTTCCCTGCCCCAGCTGCTGGACCGTCGAAAGAAGTTCACTCCCAGCCATCCACATGCCCAGCGGTTGAATGCTAGCTTGGCTAAATTGCTAGCGCTTCAACTGCTGCCTTTTCAGTTGGTAGACTCGGCCCCCTTCCGTGAGTTTGTGCAATGTGCGGTTCCTCAGTGGCAGGTTCTCAAACGCCACTTTTTCTCACGGAAGGCTATTCCGGCTCTCTACCGGCATGTGGAAGGCAATGTCTTGGCCTCGCTGGACAGGGCGGTCAGCGGTAAGGTGCATATTACCGCTGACTCATGGTCCAGCAGGCATGGACAGGGACGTTACCTTTCTTTCACGGCCCATTGGGTCACTCTTTTGGCAGCTGGGAAGGATGCAGGACAAGGTGCAGTAGTGTTGGAGGTTGTTCCACCGCCACGCCTCCAAAATGCTACTACTGGTTGTGACACACCTCTCTCCTCCACCCCCTCCTCTTCTTCTTCCTCCATGGCCTCTTCCTGTGGTTTGTCCTATGAACCAGCGGTGCTCCGTAGCCGTTCACGGGGCTACGCAAGTACGCAGGCAAAAAGATGCCATGCCGTGCTTGTGCTGGTGTGTGTGGGGGACAGAAGCCACACTGGGGCAGAGGTCCTGTCTGCTCTGCAGGGCCAGGCCGAGAGGTGGTTGACGCCACGCCAGCTTAAGCCAGGAATGGTGGTTTGCGACAATGGCACCAACCTCCTCTCCGCCCTCCGACAGGGACAACTGACCCATGTGCCCTGTGTGGCTCACGTCCTTAACCTGGTGGTGCAGCGGTTCTTGGGCAGGTACCCGGGCTTACAGGATGTCCTGAGGCAGGCCAGGAAAGTCTGTGTGCATTTCCGCAGATCTTATAATGCCAGTGCTCGCCTGGCTGAGCTGCAAAAGGAGTTGAACCTGCCCAAGAACCGCCTTATATGTGACATGCCCACCAGGTGGAACTCAACGTTGGCCATGCTGCAGCGGCTGCACACGCAGCAGAGGGCCATCAATGAGTACCTGTGCGACTACGGCACCAGGACAGGGTCAGGGGAGCTTGTTTTTTTTTCTCCACGCCAGTGGGGCATGATCAGGGATGCATGCACTGTCCTGGCACCATTTGAGGAGGCCACGAGGATGGTGAGCAGTGACAGTGCATGCATCAGTGACACTGTACCTCTTGTCCACCTGTTGGAGCACACGCTGCGTGGAATAATGGACAGGGCACTTGAGGCAGAACAGAGGCAGGAAGAGGAGGACTTCCTTGCCTCTCAAGGCCCCCTTTACCCAGACAGTGTTCCTTCTGTCCCACCCATCGCACAGGAAGAGGAGGAGGAGGAGGAGGAGGAGGAGGAGGATTGTGTCAGCATGGAGGTGGAGGCTGGCACTCAGCATCATCAGCAGCAGTCTTTTAGGGATGATTTACAGTCCCAAGAAACCAGTGGACTTGTACGTGGCTGGGAGGAGGTGGCTGCGGATCATGTCGTCCTTAGTGACCCAGAGGACTCCGGAGCGAATGCCTCAGCAAACCTACGCTGCATGGCCTCCCTGATCCTGCAAAGTCTGCGGAAGGATCCTCGTATTCTTCGGATCAAGGAGAGGGACCATTACTGGCTGGCCACTCTCCTTGATCCACGGTACAAGGGTAAGGTTGCGGACCTTATGTTACCGTCGCAGAGGGAGCAGAGGATGAGACAACTCCGGGAGGCCTTGCAGAAAGGTCTGTGCAACGCGTTCCCAGAGACTGGGAGGTTACAAACTCCTGGTCCTGGACAACGAGTTGCTGAGGCTTCGGCCAGTCAAAGAAGGAGCGGTGGGGAAGGTGGCCGTCTGACCGATGCGTTCAGACAATTCTTTAGTCCGCAGCCCCAAAGTATGATCGGTTCCAGCAACCATCGCCAGCGTCTGATAAACATGGTGCAGGAATATCTAGGGGCAAGGTCAGACTTGGACACCTTCCCCACCGAAAATCCTCTGGCTTACTGGGTCTTGAGGATGGATCACTGGCCAGAGCTTGCACAGTATGCAATTGAGCTACTGGCCTGTCCTGCATCCAGCGTTCTTTCGGAACGCACATTCAGTGCTGCTGGAGGATTTGTCACGGATCACAGGGTGCGCCTGTCCACCGACTCGGTTGATCGACTGACTTTCATCAAGATAAACCAGTCTTGGATCACCACCAGCTACCACACACCTGATGCTGATATAACAGACTAATTGATTTTAACATGTCACATCCCTTCAAGACTGATGCTGATGCTGAGTGCCTGTGCTGTTATGTTGACTGGCTATCCTCCTCCTCCGAGTCCTCAATGATACGATTGATGATGATAGCTTGGAAGATCATTTTTGTTTATGGGTGCCGCCACCAGTGGCTAAGGCCCAATTTTTCAGCCCCTGTTTTACAGGGGCGTGTCATTACAATTTTTGAAGCAATACTTTGCAACAGGGCTCATTGCTTTGCTCCAAGTACAGTATCTGTGAGGGGTTGTAGTGTTGTGCCACCAGTGCCTAAGGCCCAATTTTTCAGCCCCTGTTCAACAGGGGCATGCAATTACAATTCTTGATCTAATAATTCACAGCAGGGCCCATTGCTGCACCCACCAAGAGTAACTGTCAGGGCTTACAGTGTTGTGGCACCAGCACCACCATCAAAGGCCCAATTTTTACTACCACTGTTCAACAATTATATGTAATTAAAATTCCTGATATAATAGTTGACAGCAGGGCGTTCCAGCACCAACCAAGAGTAACTGTGAGTGCTTACAGTGTTGTGCCAACACCAACAACTAAGGGGCCTATTTCTGCAGAGTATATACGGCAGGTCCCTACTTTCAAACATCCAACTGTGAGGGGGTTAGCTCGGCAGCGGGTGTGTGTGACCCCCGGGATGGGCTCCCCACACAAAACAGGCCCAGCAAACGGAGGTTGTGGTTTTCAAAATCAAAAAAAAGGTGCGGTTTATTTTCTATTTACAGTGACAAAACACAGCAAAGCCAAAAGAAACATAAACAAATTAAATCCTGGTCAACTTGACCTCTGACTAAACATACAGGTTTCCTAACTAACAACTGGGATCAGCCTAGTGCTGTCCTAGTCCCTAAGTCCCTGGTTTTAAATGTCCAAGCAAATAGCCACACAGGCTTTTTCTCACCGCACAGGGGTTCACTCTCCCTAGACAGTCCACACAGGTCTGGTTCCAGGCATGAGCTAACACCTAATGAATCTGGGAGTTCTTATAGAGGCCTAAATGAGCTGACAAGCTTCAGCTGGCCTCATCAACTCCCTGTCTGTACGACGCCCCACACTCTCCCTAGAGGTATGAGTCATCCATGAGCCTACTAGCCTCAGCTGGGCTTATACAACTCTCCACCCTAGTTGTATAAGTCAGCATAAAGCCTGAATCTGGGAGAAATATATCTACCCCCCTGGATGCAACCAGGTGACTTTACCTTCCTGCTGTCACATACCCCCCCTTCTTGTTTTAACCTCAGGGTTGGAACACCAGCAATCAGGCATTCATGTACTCGAGACAAAGCATCCACATTCCCCATTTGAACGCCAGGGCGATGCTTTACTGTGAAGTTGAATTCCTGGAGGGCCAGGAACCACCTATTCACTCTTCTATTTGTTTCCTTGTTTTGAGCCATCCACTTTAACGGAGCGTGATCCGTAACCATGTCAAAGTGCCTACCTAGCAGGTAGTACCGAAGGGAATCTAGAGCCCACTTCACCGCTAAACACTCCTTTTCAACGGTGGCGTAATTTACCTCATGGGACTTCAACTTCCTGCTGAGGTAAATGACTGGGTGCTCTTCCCCGTTCCAGACCTGGGACAATACTGCTCCTAACCCCACATCTGACGCATCACTTTGTACGACAAAGTCTTTAGAGAAGTCGGGTGAGTACAACACTGGCTGGCTACATAAGGCTTGTTTCAAGAATTGGAATGCTGCCTCAGCCTCGGGGGTCCATTTAATCATGACCGACCCTTTCCCCTTCGTTAGGTTGGTTAGGGGCACAGCCTTAGAGGCAAAGTGGGGAATGAATCGCCGATAATACCCAGCGATTCCCAGAAAGGCTCGTACCTGTTTCTTGCTGTTGGGACGTGGCCAACTCTGGATGGCCTCGACTTTGTTGAGTTGGGGTTTTATTACTCCCCTCCCAATGGTGTACCCAAGATATTTGGCCTCCTCCTGCCCAATGGTACACTTCTTGGGGTTAGCCGTAAACCCCGCTTCCCGAACAGAGTCCAGGACTGCTTGCACTTTTGGCAGATGTGAGGCCCAATCTGTGCTATGGACAATTACGTCATCCAGGTAAGCCGCAGCATACTTCCGATGGGGCCTCAGCATCTGGTCCATTTTCCGCTGGAACGTGGCCGGCGCATTCTGTAACCCGAACGGCATTCTTTTATATTGGAACGCCCCGTCTGGGGTTACAAATGCGGTTTTCTCTTTGGCCAATTTGGCCAGGGGGATTTGCCAATACCCTTTTGTGAGGTCAAGAGTCGTCATGTATCGGGCTGTTCCCAGCCGGTCGATCAACTCATCTATACGTGGCATGGGGTAGGTGTCAAATTTTGGAACTTTGTTCAACTGACGAAAATCGTTACAAAATCGCCAGCTCCCATCCGGTTTAGGCACCAACACAATGGGACTAGACCAATCACTTTGGGACTCCTCTATCACCCCTAAGTTCAGCATTTTCTGTACTTCCTCCCGTATTGCCTCCCGTCGGGCCTCTGGGATCCGATAGGGTTTTAACTTCACCCTTTCACCGGGCGGGGTAATGATGTCATGCTCTACCCCAGATGTTTGTCCCGGCAGCTCAGAGAATACCTCCTTGTTGCGAAGCACAAACTCCTTAACCTCCTGTTGTTGGGGTTGTGACAAGGTGGCTGCTATTCCAACCTCAGGAATCACGCAACCAGTTTGAGCTGGTGACCAAGTGTCTGCGACTAGGGACTCTCTATCCCTCCAGGCTTTCAACAGATTAACGTGATAGATCTGTTCGGGCTTTCGCCTTCCTGGTTGTCTGACCTTGTAATTCACTTCGCTCACTTTTTCCATTATCTCGTAGGGGCCTTGCCATTTGGCAAGGAATTTACTTTCAACCGTAGGGACAAGTACCAGTATCCTATCCCCCGGGGAAAAGGTACGGGTCTTGGCTCCACGGTTGTACACTCTCTGCTGTGCTAACTGCGCTTGGGCCAAATGTTCCTTCACGATGGGCATTACCTGTGCAATTCGGTCTTGCATCAGGGCGACATGCTCAATCACACTCCTGTGGGGAGAACTCTCACTTTCCCAAGTTTCCTTGGCAATATCCAACAGCCCTCTTGGGTGTCTCCCATACAGTAACTCAAAGGGGGAGAATCCCGTAGAGGATTGGGGCACCTCCCTAATAGCAAACATCAGATAAGGAAGTAGACAGTCCCAATCCTTTCCATCTCTATCCACCACTTTCTTCAACATTTGCTTTAGGGTTTTGTTGAATCTTTCAACCAGCCCATCGGTTTGGGGGTGATACACAGATGTACGTAATTGCGTCACTTTGAACAATTTACACAGCTCCTTCATAACCCGGGACATAAAGGGTGTACCTTGGTCCGTAAGCAGTTCTCTACAAATACCCACCCGGCTAAACACAAGAGATAGCTCTTTGGCTATGGTTTTGGCCGAGGTATTTCGGAGAGGGATCGCTTCTGGATAACGGGTGGCATAGTCCATTATAACTAATATGTACTGGTGCCCCCTAGCGGACTTGATTATAGGACCTACCAAATCCATGGCGATCCTCTCAAACGGGACCTCAATGATGGGTAGAGGGACCAGCGGGCTACGGAAATGTGGCATCGGGGCCGACCTCTGACACACAGGGCAGGAGGAACAATAATTTTCTATGTCCTTTATCACCCCCGGCCAATAGAATCTCTGTAATACCCTCTCTCGGGTTTTCTCTGTCCCCAGATGACCTCCAAGAATGTGCCCATGGGCCAACTCCAACACCAACTTCCTGTAAGGTTTGGGCACCACAAGCTGCTCAACGGTTTCTTCTGCCCTTTTTGCCACCCGATACAGTAGGTCCTTCTCTACGCTGAAGTATGGGTAAGTGCAGGTATTATCTGGGTTCACTAACTCGCCATCTATTTTCACTACGTTTTCCCGTGCATTTATTAGGGCGGGGTCTTTCAACTGTTCTGTGGCAAAGTTTTCCCTGTGAACCTCAAGATCAGAAAACTCCACAGACGGTAGGTTTTCGTCTGAGGAGGTGGGCTCCTCTCCAGTTTCTTGAGTCTCCCCTGCCAATACTGATAAGGGAAATTCCGGAGAGTCCTCACCACTCTCAGGGGAGTTCTGGCTATCACATTCCTGGTACATAGGGGCACCAGTGGGGGGCTCAGGATCATCCCACAGTTCCCAGAACTTCGGAAAATCCCTTCCCACAATGGCGTCATACGGTAACTGAGATACTAAGCCCACTGGATGAGAGAGGGTACCTTTGGGGGTCTCGAAACACACTGTAGTCACTGGATACTCTCGGGTGTCCCCATGCACACAAATAACAGCTACCTTGCTATTCCCAGAGACCTCTGTTTTAACTAACTCAGCCTTTATCAGGGTCACAAGGCTACCTGAATCCAGCAATACCACAACATTTCTACCATTAACACACATTTTGCATAAATGTTTCTCAGTTCCTCGAATGGCAGTGCATGCGACTGTCGCACACAGCGACTGACGTCTGCCCATCAGAAAGTCACACTGCATGGGTTCCTCCACAACCGGGCAATTGGCTGCAATATGTCCCGCTTGCCGGCAGCGGTAGCAAACGATCCTTCTTGCCGCCTCTTGAGCCGCTGATTTCCCAGGCTGTTCTCGCCAAACTTGGGGTAGAGCTCCCACCCTCTCACTCTCTCCACCCTTACCCCTTGGAATCCTCTTATCCGCCCCTGGGGATGGTCTGGTCTTAGGGTGGAAAGTCCGAGTGTCTCTGGAAGAGGCCGTCAGGTTCTCTGTAGCCAAGTATTTCTCCACACGATCCACAAGACCATCGGCCGTCTCTGGGTCTCCATGGCTTACCCAGTTTTGGATGGCAGTAGGAAGAGCTCTCAAAAACCGATCCATTACAACACGTTCCACAATCTTTGGTGCGGACAAAGTCTCTGGCTGTAGCCACTTTCTGCTCAGGTGAATGAGATCATACATTTGAGACCTGGGGGGTTTTCCAAGCTGGAAAGTCCAGTTATGCACACGCTGAGCCCGGACAGCCTGGGTGACACCCAGCCTTGCCAATATCTCAGCTTTTAGCATCACATAGTCTTTTGCTTGGTCAGGCTCTAGGTCATAGTAAGCCTTCTGCGATTCACCAGTTAACAGAGGAGCCACCAGTCCAGCCCACTGCTCCTCAGGCCACTTTTCTCTTTCAGCAGTCCTTTCAAATGTGGTCAAAAATACCTCTGGATCATCCTCTCCAGTCATTTTTGTCAATAAACGACTCACCCCAAAGGACGCGGTATTAGTGGGACGGCTTTCCTCACTGGTCTGCGGACGTTGCTGCATTACTGCTTCCATTTGTTGTAGTCTCTGCTCTTGCTTCTGTAACAGGTCTATGAAGCGGGCCTCAGATTGCTGCTGGGCTTGTTGCTGGGCTGCAAGGCTCTGTTGATGAGCTTGCTGCTGGGCTGCGAAGTTCTGTTGTTGAGCTGCAAGGCTCTTTTGCAAACCTGCATTTGTCTGCTGTTGATTGGCATTTGCTAGAGCCAGCTGCTTCAGTATCTCCTCCATGCTGGCTTAAAAAAAACTGCTTACTGGTTCTCCACCAACTGTGAGGGGGTTAGCTCGGCAGCGGGTGTGTGTGACCCCCGGGATGGGCTCCCCACACAAAACAGGCCCAGCAAACGGAGGTTGTGGTTTTCAAAATCAAAAAAAAGGTGCGGTTTATTTTCTATTTACAGTGACAAAACACAGCAAAGCCAAAAGAAACATAAACAAATTAAATCCTGGTCAACTTGACCTCTGACTAAACATACAGGTTTCCTAACTAACAACTGGGATCAGCCTAGTGCTGTCCTAGTCCCTAAGTCCCTGGTTTTAAATGTCCAAGCAAATAGCCACACAGGCTTTTTCTCACCGCACAGGGGTTCACTCTCCCTAGACAGTCCACACAGGTCTGGTTCCAGGCATGAGCTAACACCTAATGAATCTGGGAGTTCTTATAGAGGCCTAAATGAGCTGACAAGCTTCAGCTGGCCTCATCAACTCCCTGTCTGTACGACGCCCCACACTCTCCCTAGAGGTATGAGTCATCCATGAGCCTACTAGCCTCAGCTGGGCTTATACAACTCTCCACCCTAGTTGTATAAGTCAGCATAAAGCCTGAATCTGGGAGAAATATATCTACCCCCCTGGATGCAACCAGGTGACTTTACCTTCCTGCTGTCACACAACTTACAAACGACTCCTACTTGCAAACGCAAGAAGACAACAGGAAGTGAGAGGAAATCTACCACTAGGAAGGAAAATTCTCTCCTGTAAGAATAAATATGGGAGAAAGGTGTCTCCTCTGTACTGATGCTTTATCAGCAATCCTTGTTTCAAGAAAAACACCACATTTCAAAAACAGTTGTCATTGGGACGGAAAGTGAGGTGAAATGTTCTGAACAGGGGCACAGACAGCAAAACAAATGTTACAGGGGTGATAACCCTTACCTATGTTTTCCAAAAAGTTTAAAAATAGATTTTTGGGCTGGAGCTACACTTCAACAATGTACCTGTTCAAAATTACAAACACATTCTACATAAGAACAAACCTACAGTCCCTGTCTTGTATGCACCGCCTGTATACGGCTGTTCAGAGTATATAGGGCCTTTTTTATTTTATGTGCGGGGTTCCCCTTAATATCCATACAAGACCCAAAGGGGCTGGTAATGGGCTGGGGTAGGGGGGGGGGTCATGGGGTAGCTATGCCATTTTTCTTAAAGATTTTCATCCATATTACCGGGACCAGACATTACATTAAAGCCGCAAGCAGTTTTAAATGGCTTTTTTTTCCTTTAGAAGTGTCATTTTGTGCAGGGACAGTTCTAAACACGGGAAACACGTGGCACTTCACAGGCATACTTTAGACACCCCCCAGGTACGATATTTAAAGGAATATTTGACTTTTTTTTTTCACTTTATGCATCATTAAAATGACTGCTCCCGAAAAACGACCGTTTTTAAAACTTCTTTTTGCATTGATACATGTCCCCTGGTGCAGAACCCGGGTTCCCAAACCCTTTTTAGGACAATAACATGCATAATAGTTGTTATAATTAGCACTTTAGAATTCGAACGTTCGCATCCATTGTATTTAATAGGGTTCTAATGTTCGTATGAACTTTCGGTCCGTTCGCGGGTTCTGGTGCGAACCGAACCCGGGGGTGTTCGGCTCATCACTACTACGCACCAAATAGGGGCCAAGCTAAAAAAAATTGAGTCTCTCTTTCACACTCTAACCCCCCATCTTGAAGGTTTGATCATATATGGTGGAGACTCTAATATTGCGTTTGACACAGGGACAGATAAAACCCGCCTCCCGGGTAGGGACTGCATTCGCCCCACCAGGCAGAGCCTCAATGTAGCTAGACAAATTTACATCCCGCTAGTACACAAGGCAATCATTAGAGACTCTGCCTGGTTGGATCACTCCTTCCTTCTCCTAACCATAAACAAACCTGCTACATGACAACAAGGGTTTAACTGGAGACAAAATGCTTCAATACTCAGCAATCCCACCCATGTCAGCGTGATCGAACACAACATCCAGGAATATTTCTTATTTAATGACGTCGATAACATCTCCCCTATCTCTCCATGGGCAGCACATAAAACCTCAATTAGGGGCAAGCTGATCCAAATGTCCTCTAGGATACGCAAAGCCCGCAAACTAGAAATTGACAGGCTGGAAAGGGAGTTTGCCTCTTTAAGCAAACAACATAAACGTAAGCCCTCCTCCGCCTCAGCAGCAAAACTTGAAGCAGCGCGCACAGTCCTTAACTTGGCTTTTACTGCCATAGCAGAAAAGAGTTTACGCTGGGAGGGTGGGAAGTTTTACCATCAGAAAGATAGGTCGGGTCCTATGCTAGCACGTAAGCTGACTCCTAAAATTAGACCCCGCACCTTACCTAACATAACACTGCACAATGGAACCCTCACATAAAATTCCCAGAAAATCATGGAAGCTTTCCATGACTTCTACCGCACATTGTACAGCAAAAAGGGGAAGGAACCCCCGCCCAGCCTGATTGACTCCTTCCTAAACCCACTGAAGATCCCTAAAATTCGGGATCACCACAGGGATAGCTTAGAGGCCCCTATATCAGCAGAGGAAAACTCCCAGGTCATCAAAGACCTCAAAAATAACTCTGCCCCTGGTCCTGATGGCTTTTTAGTCCCGTATTACAAGCATTTTGCCCCACTACTATCCCCTTATCTGGCACGATTCTTTAATCAACTTCGAACTGGAGCACAACTAGACACAGCGTTAAATTTGGCGTGTATCACAGTAATACCTAAACCGGGCAAGGACACTAGTTGCACAGCTAATTATCATCCCATATCTTTGATAAACAATGATCTAAACATTTTAACGAAAATTATGGCAGATAGAATATCCAATTCTATTGGCCTTTATATCCACAAAGACCAGGTAGGTTTTATGCCTGGAAGACAAGGACCTGATCAGATCAGAAAAGCAATTGACATAGTTTCTTTGCTGGGGTCTAGATGGGACAGGGGACCCCCACAGGAGGGATTCTTGCTTTCTCTGGACCTCATGAAAGCGTTCGACTCTGTCTCCTGGTCTTTCCTGTTCCCGATTTTACAAAAATAGGGTTTCGCCCAATCCTTCCTGAACACAATTAGGGCACTCTACTCCAACCCGGAGGCAAAAATCAAAATGCAGGGATACTAAACATCTTTCCCAATTCTAAACCGGACGAGACAGGGCTGTCCCTTATCCACACTGATCTTTTTCATGGTTATTGAAACCCTAGCTATCGCTATCAGAGACAACCCTGATATACATGGCATACGGTGCGGGCCACAAACCCACAAATGCGCTCTCTTCGCGGACAATGTATTACTCTTTATCACCTCCCCCCTTACTTCATTACCAAATATATGCAGGGTTCTTGATGACTTTGGAAAAATTTGAATAATATGGACAGCCGCACTCCCAAAAAAACATAAAGGTTGCCTTTTATTGGTAAAAAAAACATGGAGCACTACAGGTCACAGTAAAAAGTGGGGTACAGCCGACTCGTTTCGCACTACGATCTAGTGCTTAGTCATGGCTAAGCACTAGATCATAGTGCGAAATGTGTCGGCTGTACCCCACTTTTTGCTGTGACCTGTAGTGCTCCATGTTTTTTTACCAATAAAAGGCAACCTTTATGTTTTTTTGGGAGTGCGGCTGTCCATATGTTCTAATTTTTCCTGCTTCAAGCATTGCCAGCACCCGTGGTTCCTGGGAGGACATTGATTACCAATTGCACTCACCAGGAGCGGTATCATTTTCTCTTCTTCTTGATGACTTTGGCAGAGTTACTGGACTCAAGGTTAACTATTCGAAATTCCTTGCACTTAATGTCAACTTGCCAGCAACGCTGGTGGCGCAGCTTAAAGACAAGTTTCGGTTGTGCTGGAAAGAAACGTCAATCCCCTACCTAGGGATTAACCTCACCGCATCCATAGACAAATTATATGCCGCAAATTTTCCCCCAATTTTTCGCAAATTGGAGGAAGATCTCTCGCACTGGGATAAACTAGGCCTTTCCTGGCTTGGAAGAGTGAATTCTTCTATCTATCTTCTATCTATTTAGATCGCTGCCTATCCCCATTCCCAAGGACCACCTCAGGAAATTCCAATCTAAAATCATTACATTTATTTGGGGAGTGAAGGGGCACAGAATAGCCAAAAGGACCCTGTATAGGAAAGGAGACCAGGGAGGGGTGGGTTTACCTAACCTCCTCTGGTATCATATGGCAGCACAGCTATCCCAACTCTCCACTATATATTCTAAAATAGTACACCCTGACTGGGTACACATGGAGAGACAATCTATCCCCCAATACAGCCTGGACTATATTCTCTGGTGTCCCGCTAAATCCAGACCTGCTATTATGGCGCTCACGCTTTCCCATTCCCTATCACTGTGGGACTCTCTCAAAATGAATCCACTCCTGATCTCGCACTGGCACCCACTGTCACATATTTTTCGAAACCCCTTGCTCCCTCCTGGTTTAGACATTACAGCTTTCCGGTGGTGGTTAAATAATGGACTATATAGGATAGGACACTTTGTCAACCCAGCGGGGCCTCTCACTCTGGCCCACTGTATAAGTAAACTCGACATGCCAAAATTGGAAAGGTTTAGATACCACCAAATCGCCCATTTTATCCGCACCTTACGGTCTTCCACAACGCCCCCACTCTCGATCACGAACTACGAAAGGTGGTGCGGTCAAGCCGCCATGGAGCAGAGGGGGGGGAATATCGGTGATATACTGATCACTTGCTAGGGCATACACCAAAACGCTCTATATGAGAGAATGGGAAAATGACCTGCAACATAATTGGAGCATTGAGGAATGGCATAAAGCATCGACTGCTGCATCTAAGGGCATTCTAAACATAGCATTAGTTGAGGCAAATTTGAAAGTCCTAATGAGGTGGTATATGGTCCCCCTAAAAATTGCCAAAATCTATCCGAACGCCTCCCCTTTGTGCTTCCGCAACTGTGGACATATAGGGTTGATACTACATGTCTGGTGGGATTGCCCCAAGATCAGGGGCTTATGGAATAAAATATTCCACATCATTAGGAAAATTGCGGGCTATCCGGTCCAACAGA
This sequence comes from Rana muscosa, assembly GCA_029206835.1. Taxonomy (NCBI): domain Eukaryota; kingdom Metazoa; phylum Chordata; class Amphibia; order Anura; family Ranidae; genus Rana; species Rana muscosa. Next base: position 357,027,864 of record CM055118.1, on the reverse strand, counting down.
CTCCTCAATCTGCCCTCTTAAACTTACCCATCCCCAAGACCCCTAAACTAGTCCAACGCCTGATCATGTTTGTTTTCCTTGGGACCAAGCTGACGATTGCTCGGAACTGGAAGCAACCCACAGTGCCCTTTTTCTTGGTCAAAAGGAAGATATCATGGATCATGGCCCAGGAGAAAACAGTTAGCATCCTCTTGGATACTGTCGACAAACATGAGACCATCTGGGAGCCATGGACCAGATACATATCTCAGATGTCTGCCACCCCTTGCTGACTCGGGTTCGTGTAGATGAGCGAGTTCCACAATGTCTACTATTACGCTTGTGCTTTTTCCCCTTTTTTTTTCTCTCTTTACCTTTCTTCTTTCCTCCTTTCCTTTCTCTCCCGCTTCTTCTAACTGCTAGCATACAGGTACAACTGCAGGCATATCCCTATGGGGCACGTTTTCTGTCTCGTCCCGCCTTGCAAAGGACAGACTTCTACATCTATCCACCTAAGCAGTTGGAATATCTCTTGGTCCTTTTTTTTTCTTAATACCTCCTGCTCAGAGGACATCCACATGTATGTGCTTCGCCCGCCACTAATAGTTCACCCAACTGCCTAGACAAAGCAGTCCTATGAGGTATTTCAATTTTAGCAAGGTTGTTCGTTTTTCACATATCTTTGATTTTTTTATGTTTTCTGTTCCTCCTGCTTGTAGCTTATTGTTGTAATCATTACTAAGCTCCGCTTGGGGGAGATGGACCCCCCCTGCCCAACACAGCAAGATCCAGTGAGGGGTGTTGGGGTCGGGGGGTCCCTTCCTCCTTGGGGAGTTTGGAGCTTCTGCAATAACCAAAGCTTTATCACAAATCCTTGTTTCCACAACAAAAAATAAATATAAAGAAAAATCTTGCGCTAATTGAAAAAGACTGCTGCACTTTTACTACACCTTGAACACGAGAGAATGATGAAAATTGTTCCAAAATATAAAAGATTTGCGCTTTCTAATTTGTAAAAAATTGCAACAAAATATACCGTGTCCCAACACTGAATATTGGTCTAGAGACGGGAGCTGTGTCGTCACTATGATACGGATCTGTTGATGATCCCACGGTGGATTATCCTCTCTCTACTGCTCGTTTGACTCTACTTTGATGTAAGTGCAAATTTTAGCCCAATAAATTCCCTATATTTTACACATTACTCAATGAGCCTTCCTTCTGTTTTCAACCCAACACATATACATATACTGAGTGCAAGGTGCAGAGGGAGTCTGGATCGGTGTGTGCTAGGCTGAGATGCTGGTCTGTGGGCTTTTTGATCCATCCACCACGGAGGTCGGAATATCCACTGGACGAGGCTATACACAAGATATTTGTTCACTTTATGCGTATCATGATCTCCTATAACAAAGAGATCATGTGGACCTGGTAAGAGGCACATTAAATCAGTATATTGGTGGAACCCTGATTGATCATTATTTGTCACTGGGACCGGTGCACAGTATAATACTTTGTTGGAACAAGATATGAATATACATTTTTAATGGATACACATGGACACTTGATTTGTGGAATTTGTTTTTGATTTTTATTGATGTTTAATCATGTGTTGGAATATTCAGTGTTGGGTCACAGTATATTTTGTTGCAATTTTTCACAAATTAGACAGCGCAAATCTTTTATATTTTGGCACAATTTTCATTGTTTCTACAACAACCCAAAATGTTCAAAATCCAATTGTCACAGGGACAGAAAGTGAAGTGAAATTTTCTGAACAGGGGCACAGACAGCAAAACAGGGGTGTTAACCCTTCCCTATGCTAACTTAAAAATAAAATTTTTGCCTGGAGTTACACTTAAAATATTTAATTGCTCCAACTTACATACAAATTCAACTTAAGAACAACCCTACAGAAATTTTGTTTGCATCCCGTGGGGCTGCTTGGGCATCTCTAATTCAGCTGAGTGCAATTTTTCTTCTAATGAATTGCACAAAGTTTGTTAAAAAAAATGTTCAGGACTTTTTTCAAATCCTTATTCCTTAAAGTGTATATAACTGGATTTATCAGTGGGGTGCCTACAGTATAGGATAATGATAAGAATTTAATAATATTCCCAGACTGTCCTCCACTGGGTACCAAATAAATACAAGCTAGGTTGCCATAATAGATACAGACAACTGTCAGGTGGGAACTACATGTAGAGAAAACCTGCTTCCTTCCTGTAATAGATGGGATTTTAAAAATGGTGACAATGATAATAATATAAGATACAATAATAATGACAAATGGGATGACGCCAAAGAAAACAGTCAATAGTGTTACTTCTAGTTCAATGAGTGCTGTATCGGAGCAGGAAAGCTTAAGAATTGGATCAAGATCACAGAAAAAGTGGTTAACAATGTTGGGACCACAAAATTGCAATTGAGATACATTTAAAGTATGCATCACCACAATTATAAAACTTGAAGTCCAACAGGTAATAATCAATATAAAGCAACAGCGGGGGTTCATTATCAGACTATAATGTAATGGTTTACAGATGGCCAAATATCTGTCATAAGACATCACAGTTAGAAGAATACTTTCCAATGTCAATGTAGCAAAACAGAAACAAAACTGGGAGAGACAACCAGAAAATGACATTATTTTATCATTCACCAAAACGGCTTGGAATGTGTTAGGTAGAATATCGGTTGCCAGTATGATATCCGACATAGCAAGCTGGGAGAGAAAGAAGTACATGGGAGACTGGAGGGATTTGCTGTAGGACACCAGAGTGATGATCAGGAGGTTTCCACATAGTGTAAAACAATAAGTTATAAAGAAAATAAAAAACACCACAATTTTAACATTGTGTGGTGTCTGAAATCCTAAGAGATGGATTGTGGAAATTCTGGTCATATTGTTCTCCATGGCTTGAAGGCAGAATATTAAAATTAATAAGTAACATTTGTGAAGCAGCTTCAACCAGTTAGAGAAAACAGTGTGGACTGCATGAAGTGAAGAGAGAAAGGAGAGAGAAAAAAGAGATAGAGAAGGAAAAGAGGGAAAGAGTGTTTTAGCATTTAAACAACCCCTTCTTCTTTATTGAAGTACAAAAACAAAATATAGAGTGCAAAGTGCAAAAACCCATGTCAATCAATTGGATTACACTTAAATGTAGCCTAATCAGTAAGAAGTGGAACTAAACCCATCAATTTAACAGTTTAAAAAAACTGTTACATTCCAACATTTGTTGGGAATGTAACTGTCACATTGAATGCGATCTCAACCTAACTGTCAAACCATCAAATGGCCGGTGTCATAACTGACCACATGTGTAGCATCATGGCAGTTGAAGAACAAACAGAGGCCAAGATGGCAGCTTCTTTGGCTGAAAACGATAGAAGGGTTAAAGTGTTTGTAAAGGTTTGATTTTTTTTTTTAAATAACAAACATGTCATACTTACCTCCACTGTGCAGTTCATTTTGCACAGAGTGGCCCCCGATCCTCCTGTTCTGGGGTCCCTCGACGGCTCTCTCGGCTCCTCCCTGCTTCAGATAACACCCTCTGACAAGCGCTCTCCCAAGGGGGTTACCTTGCGGGTGTGCTCCCAAGTCCTGCATTCGGTGTCCATAGTCGCCAATTGCAGGACTCGGCCCCACCCCCCCGGCGCCCGCGTCATTGGATTTGATTGACGGCAGCACGAGCCAATGGAGAGCCGAGAAGCCCGGGCAATGATCTAGCGCGTTCGCGACGCGGGACTTTCCAGGGCTCAAGTAAGTAAAACGGGGGGCTGGAGGGCCGGTAATTGTCGGATGTTTTTTTACCTAATGCATAGGATGCATTAAGGTGAAAAAACATGAACCTTTACAACCCCTTTAAGTTCTATGTTAAACTGAGTGATACTAAAATTCAGGAAATTAAATGTTAAATGCAGTAGAGCAGTGGTTCTCAACCTCAGTCCTCAAGTACCCCCAATGGGCCATGTTTTGGGAACTTCCCTTAGATAAAAGTAAACAAGCATTTCCCCATTCTTTCTAGTGACAGGACACTGATCACAGCTCCCTGTAATCAGGAGTGGTTATCAGTGTCGTGTCACACATAGCCCATCCCCCCTAGAGTTATAACACATCCCTAGGACACACTTAACCCCTTCAGCGCCCCCTCCTGGTTAACCCCTTCACTGCCAGTCACATTTACACAGTAATAAGTGCATATTTATAGCACTGATCGCTGTGTAAATGTGAATGGTCCCAAAATAGCGTCAAAAGTGTCCGATGTGTCCGCCATAATGTTGCAGTCATGATAAAAATCGCAGATCGCCGCCATTACTAGTAAAAAAAATAATAATAAAAATGCCATAAAACTATCCCCTATTTTGTAGACGCTGTAACTTATGCGCAAACCAATCAATAAACGCTTATTACGATTTGTTTTACCAAAAATATGTAGAAGAATACGTATCGGCCTAAAATGAGGAAAAAAAAAATTTATATATTTTTTGGAGATATTTATTATAGCAAAATGTAAAAAATATTGCTTTTTTTTCAAAATTGTCGCTCTTTTTTTGTTTATAGCGCAAAAAATTAAAAACCGCAGAGGTGATAAAATACCACCAAAATAAAGCTCTATTTGTGGGGGAAAAAGGACGTCAATTTTGTTTGGCAGGCCACGTCGCACGGGCGTGCAATTGTCAGTTAAAGCGACGCAGTGCCGAATCGCAAAAAGTGCTGTGGTCTTTGGCCAGCCAAATGGTCCGGGGCTGAAGTGGTTAATCAGGGAATCTTCTGAAAGATTGCATTGCAACCTTTTAATTTTTAATGGTATCATTTCAACTTAAAATTGTAACAAAAAAATGTAAATATATATTTTTTAAATTGTTCAAAAAGTACTTGCTGTATATACGATGTATATATATATATATATATATATATATATTTACGCAACTGTAAGTGTTGCCCCTTTGAATGCTTTTCTGCTCTTGATAGGTAGTGTGGCTTTTATAAAGTAACTGAATTGTATGAAACCACTGGGAATCTGTGCTCAGTAATATTTTCTTGGGATTTATTGCCATAGAAATTTATAGAAAACATTTATGAGGTTAGAGATCTGAGATTAGCAATTAGCAATTATAAATTTCAAAATTAGTTTTAAGAGGAATATTAAGATTAATAATAAAAACAGAAGGTTCTATATATGTAAAGTTATCTATTCACTTTACAGTGGCATAATGTTGTACCAAATTAATAATAATAATAAAAATACAAATGCCTTCGCCCCACTACGGTTGGCCCGAATGTTTCCGGACAGGGACCCCCTCTGCCCTAGGTGTAGGCGGGAGGATGGCTCCTTCTGGCACATGGTTTGGTCGTGCCAGGAGATCCAACCTTTCTGGACACAGGTGGTGGACACTTTGAGCGCGGTCTCCGGCCTCAAGGTCCCCTTAGACCCCCTGACCCTTCTCCTGAGCCACTTGGACGAAAATCTAGGGGACAGATACACCAAACTTTTTCTGACTTTCTCCCTGTTCTATGCTAGACGTGAAATTCTTCTCAAATGGAAGTCGGGGAACCCGCCCAGACTGGAATCCTGGATTACTACTGTCAACTCAGTGCTGCCCCTATACAGACTCACTTATGAGAGCAGACAGTGCCCAGCGAAGTTTGATAAGATTTGGTCGGGTTGGATTGATGCTAATGGTTGAGGTAGGGGGCTCACATGGTTATACATTCGAACGTGCCTGTCTCTCTCTTAGGACCTCCCCCAGGAAATGAGATTTACCTGTCTATTTTCCGGTTTGGTAATCTGGTTAGGGTATCTACAATAATCATGCTGATTAATTACCCTAGTTGAAGATGGGGCCTGGTTGCCCTCCCTATAGTGGGAAGTTGTGTGCTTTGCTTGTAACTCGGGCATATTGCTTAACCTTATTAAGTCTGCTGTAACTGTCTGATTGCGATTTCTTCTGCATGTGTTACTGTAATCCTGTTTTGTCTTTCAATAAATCATCTCTGTTAAAAAAAAAAAAAATACAAATGCCTAGATGCTTCCTTGAGCCTTTTCAGAAATAAATTGTTATTGTTTAAAACAAAAACAAAGGTAATACACCACATAGAGAAGATATTTCAAAGCATTGACATTATAATATGGCATATAGTCCAAAAATATTTTCACAGCATTATTATGAATTCTATACTATGCCAAAAACCACAACCACTTAACAAAAGTATGCAGTGTTTTGGGGAGTTTTTTTTTTATTATTATTATTTTTTCCATAAATTTAGTTTGTTTTTGAGTTCTTTGAATTTGATCTTCATTTAATTTGGGTTTTATTTTGTTAGGATTATTTATGTCTTTCTACAGGGTTAGAAGCAGCAACAACAGCTTGAATCTGCTGAAGTCACCACAACAGGGACTCTTTTTTTTGTATGTGGAGAATCACACAATATAGAGGTCCACCAAAGCACCACATTTTTAGTGCACCCAAGCAACACAGTTTACAGTGGATGATTGTAACTGGAGCTCAGAGGGAGGGGACAATAAACAGGGTGAACCAATGTCAGTGATATTTCCGCAGTTGTAGCATACTGCCAAGTTGGCTCCCGTGATGAGAAGGGAGGAGATAATGATGAGGTCTCTGACTGTTCCTGAGTGCCCAATAGAGCAGAGGAGGAAAGAGGCAGACCACACAATTGTTATTTGCTGTCATTGCCTCTAGTGTATCAAGCATAGCAGTACCATTTGAGTACCATTGGTTTGAAAAGACATCTGACCTCTCACCATGCAGCTTAGCGGGAACAGCATCAGAACACTCTTTATCAGAAAAAGGGCCCTACCCCTAGCATACAGAATTCCTTCCAGCATCCTCCAAAAAGAAGGATAATGGTATATTAAGGGGTGTCAGAGGTCTACCGGTTGTCCCTGTACTAAGTGAGGAAGATTTGAGGTAGGTTGAGACCCAACTGGGAGTGTGGAGAGCATGTTGGTGGGGGTACCTGCTCTATTTTTCTGATAGTGAGAGCACAGTTATGCCATCCTGGGTTGTTATTCTATCCCTTTGGTCCCAGAGCTCTAGCAAAGAGCAGCCATCATAGTTTCATACTAAGCCATGCCCCCTAAAATTATTTTTTAAATATGTGTGTTAAAAATGCAAATACAGCTCAGGCAGTGAAAGAGTTAAATCATCCTAGCATGTGTGGAAGTTGGACATGTACCGTTGGAAGCCTGTTGTCACAGTCAAGAAGCTGGCATCACAAATGTTCCAGGAGGAAGCCATGTTTAGGTGTTCAACAATTTGTGTTTTACCAATATGGATTTATTGCTGAGGGAAAGCAAAATGGGATCAAAGACTAGCAAAAACACCCTGGCATGCTGTAGGTGGTTTAGAAGGACAGCGGGAACCTCACCTTCCCATTTTCCTATGTTTGCAGTGCATAATATTTTCTCTGCCTAGCCAGGGTCTGCAATAAATATTGGAAGTCTTTGGCATCAAAAAGCATGTACAGGTCAAACAATCTATGGCCAGGATCTAGAGGCATTTTTTTGAAGGCTTACAATAAGGTCAAATATACTTGTTTTGTGAATTTTTAATTAATTTAGTTTTTATTTTATTTTGATGTTCTCTGAATTTTGGTGCTATGTTTCCCAGCTATTGTAATGTATTAAAAGTGCATTAATGGGCACCTTTTCTAAAAAAATAAATAAAATGCACATCTTTTTGCAGGTAAAATATGTGCATTTACTTTTTTTACATTGTGGGGGTTATTTACTAAAGGCAAATCCACTTTACACTACAAGTGCACTGCAAGTGCACTTGGAAGTACAGTCGCTGTAGATCTGAGAGGGGACATGCAAGGAAAATAAAAAACAGCATTTTTGCTTGCACATGATTGGATGATAAAATCAGCAGGGCTTCCCCTCATTTCAGAGCTTCCCCTCAGATCTACAGCAATCTACAGTGACTGTACAGTGACAATCTACAGTGACTGCACTTGCAGTGCACTTGTAGTGCAGAGTGGATTTGCCTTTAGTAAATCAGCCCCTATATCTTGTGAAGTATTGCACCTACAATCAGCAGAACATGGGTGCAATGCCTGGATCCTTAAAATTCTCAGCACACTATCTGCCAGCATCTCCAATATGAGCAGGCAGTTACTAAATGGCAGGAAGAATGAATTAACTATGAGAATGCTCACCAGAGCCCTTGCAGTTTATTGAGAACTACAAGCTTAAATGGCTAAAGATACTTGTAGTTTATTCATTTACAGGAAACTGTGTGTACGGCTGCACTGTTTTCAAAGTGTGACAGCGGATGTGGGAGATGATCCTTCGCCCACTGTCACAGAGTCAGAGTTCTGGCGGTGGGTGGATAGGAGCTGTAAGGGAACTCCAGTCTGGTGACTGGTGCAAATATATGTGCATGTGTATAGCTCATAAAAATTAAGCACAGGCGCATCAGTAATAGAAATGAGCATGGCTCATGCATGCACGCATGAATGCTTACCCACGTGTGCACACAATTTCTGGTGCCAGACGGGGTATTTAATGGATTCTTTTGCTCACTGTCAGTTCTGTGTCTTCAGCTTTCTGCATCCTGAGTGTATCCTGTATCTGATTTCCGTTGATGACCTGGCTTGTTACTGACCTGATACTGGATTCTTTTTTTTTTTATTTCTTTTTTTTTCAACTTTTTTTCCTTTATACAGGGAAAGGAATAAAGAAAACAGACACAAAAAATAAATCATCTTTACATATTTTAACATATCCTCCTTCGATATATACAACAAAAAGGAAATGAGTACATTTGCCTCCCCCTAGTCCTACCAACTCCTCATTTCTAGGGTAATATCCATTAGGCGTGGGGAGGACAAAGTGAGACATTTAGTCTAAACCATAGTAAGGAGTGAGGTGAAAAAAGAAACAACAATAAAGTAATAAAAGAAAAAGGAGGGGAGTTCTTCCCCTCTAAATACCACCTCATATTATTTTCCTATGTCTGATCATGGGACAAGGCTATCCCATGACCCTGCCTATTTGGCTGCTATCTCACAATATTCCATCCACCCCCCTTATTTATAGACCATTTCCATTCCCCTCCCTATCCCCCCCCCCAAAAAAAAAAAAAAACAAATGTTCCCATCCACTCTCCCCCCCCCCATCTCTTCTCTAATTTCTATCAATCCGCTTCTTCCCTTCCTCTGAAGAAATTAAACTATTCCATGGTGACCAAATTTTCAAATAGATTTCTCTTTTTTTCCTATTTGTCCATACTAGATCTTCCATCCTGTTCACCTCTTCCACCTTTTTGAGCCACATACTCACAGTAGGGGGTTGTATCTTTTTCCATTTGTGCAGTATGCATGCTTTAGCAGCATTCACTAGGTGACCCAGGATGGAATTCCTGTATGTTTCCCTCGGAATCCCTGATAGATGCAAAAGAAATAACGCTGGATCCTCCTGTATTTCTGCCTCACTAAATTTTTGAGTAATCTCTCGGACTTCCTTCCAGAATTCCTTAACTCTGGGGCAGGACCAAAAAATATGTAACAGGGTTCCCTGTGCTATCTGACATCTCCAACACTCCCCTGATATATTCGGGAAACACCTTAGAAGTTTTTCTGGGATTTTGTACCATTGTGAAATAATTTTATAATTTGTTTCCTGTATTTTTGTACATGTTGCTATCTTAAATATAGATTGTATCATTTTAGTTTTTTGGTCCTCCGAAAAGGTCCTCCCCAGGTCCCATTTACGGAAAAAGGGCAACTAAAAATTATCCGGTGGTTTAATCAGTAACGCATACATTTTAGATACTGCGTGCGTAATTGGTTCTTTTTCCATGCATTGTTTCTCAAATGGTGTTAAACTGCGATCCAAGGAGCATGGTGCTACTGCAGTACTTAGGAAATGTCTTAATTGTGCCGCTTGCCAAAAATCTAATTGGAAAGGGCCATTTCTATACATCAGTTCCTGCAATGTTGGCCAGTTGCCTGATCTCATAAAATGTGAGGCCTGATACAGTCCTCATTCAATCAGTACCGCAAAGGGTCCTTTCTGTATACCTGGTATAAATTGAGGGTTACCTAATATAGGCACCAAAGGTGAATTCTGTGTAGATATCTTATCCTTGGAAAAAAGATTATAGCACACCCGTAGTGTAGGTCCTACTGTTGGGTGTGACTTAGTATTGGCTGAAACAACTCTATAGCACCAAGGGGCTCTATTTAAAAGCTCCATACACTGTGCTTTATCTAAATTTGGCCAGATTTTCATATCCCTATGTCGACACTAATCCAACAGTCGACCTAAGTGGACTGCCTGATAATACTTAAATATATCAGGGACAGCCAGCCCTCCATATTGCTTTGGTAACGATAGTAGTGTCCTCTTAATCCTTGGTTGTTTATACGCCCCAATAAATTTTGTGAGTAATGTTTGGACATTTCTGAAAACAATTCTCGGTATTGCAATTGGGACTGCCTGGAGGAGGTACAGGATCTTTGGTAAAATATTCATTTTAATTATATTACTTCTTCCAAACCAGGAAAACATTCCCTTGTGCCATCTCTCCAACAGTCCACGTACTTTGCTTAGTACTGGCATGAAATTTAACTCATACATTTTAGAGGAGTTTACTGCAATATAGGTCCCTAGGTACAAACATTGGTCTGACCATTTTAATTTGTAGCTTGAGCTTATTGATTTTGTCATTTCCTTCGGGATTGCTACCATCAAGGCCTCCAATTTAGTGAAATTTATTTTAAAATACTAAAGTGTACCATACAGCTCAAGTTCCTTGAACAGGTTCGGGAGTGAAATTATCGGATTTGTCATTGAAAAGAGCATATCATCTGCATATGCTGCAACTTTATGTTGTATTCCTCCTATTTCAATTCCCCTGATGTCCTTGTTGAGCCTTATTCTGCACAGAAAAGGTTCCAAGGTTAACGCAAATATTAAAGGGGACAATGGACAACCTTGCCTTGTCCCATTCGTTATCACAAAAAATGGGGAGACTACCCCATTTACTTTCACTTGAGATGTGGGTCCTTTGTACATGCTAGCAATCCATCTGATCATTTTCTCTCCTAATTTTATATGGTGTAGGACCGCAAACATAAACCTCCATCCCACCCGATCAAAAGCCTTCTCTGCGTCTGTTCCAAGGTCGAGTTGGCTATATGCATTAAATTCACGGCCTTGATGGTATTGTCCCTTGCTTCCCTTGTTGGTATAAATCCCACTTGGTCTTGATGGATCAAAAGTGGGAGTTGCTGTTGTAACCTAAGGGCTATTATCTTACTAAATATTTTCAAATCAGTGTTTAATAAAGATATAGTCCTATAGCTTCCACACTGCTTTGGATTCTTACCCTCTTTTGGTATCACCAATATCATAGCTTTCACTGTCTCTGAATGGAGGGATGCTGTATCCCCCAACTCATTAAACATTTTAACCATATAGGGTCCCAACTCAGAGATAAGTGACTTATAGTACTGAACCGAAAATCCATCCGGTCCTGGTGCTTTTCCAGTTTTCGCTAGTTTTATTGCATTCTGCACTTCTTCTAATGTTATTTGTGATTCCAACTCTTCACGCACAATTTCTGTCAGTCTCGGCATTCCACTTGATGTTAGATATTCCTCCATCACTGCCTGGTCTGGATCTCCCAATCTCAAATTGTAAAGTGAGGAGTAGAAATCGCCAAACGCCTCCGCAATTTGTCTGGGTAACTGAGCCTCAACTCCATCTTTTTTCCTAACTGAGGGTATAAATGTCCTTGAATGTATTTCCCGTAGAGCTCTTGCCAGTTGTCTTCCGCACTTATTACCCGACTCATAACTGCATTTATGTCCTATCTGTAATGCCATTTTTGCTCTGTATTGTAATAGATCTGTCACTTGTCTGTGAGAGTTTAATAATTCTCGTTCTACTTCTATAGTTTGGGCGTGCTTGTGTCTTGCCTCTAGATTTTGAATTTTTGCTAATAACCCTGTTAATTTAGCTTCTCTCTCCTTCTTGATCCTTGCTCCATGTTTGATCAGTACTCCTCGTATTACAGCTTTATGTGTTTACTAGATTATTCCCGGGGTGCTTTCTGAACTATTGTTCATCTGGGAAAAACATTTTACCTCTTTCTGAATATCCTCCATTACCATAGGGTCCTGGAGGAGACTTTCATTAAGTTTCCACCTCATAGGCGCTGAATGGTTTCTCTCTGCCAAATTGTATTTTAAAAAAATTGGTGCGTGGTCTGACCAAGTGATCGACCCAATGGAAGCTTCCCTAACTGAATGTAGTTGTTTAGGTGGGACGAAAAAAACATCAATACAGTACATGAATATACTCTATGGGGATTAGAAAAAAAAGGAAAAATCCTTTTCCTTTGGATGTAATAACCGCCATATGTCCACCACTCTTGCTTCTGTCATTGCCTGTGTGATCCCCTTCCTTATTTTAGGTGATACTGATGATGTCCCTGATGAAGTATCCTCACTGGGGATCAAAGGGGCATTAAGATCTCCTCCCAGGATAAGCTGCCCCTCTGTAAACTCCATGAGTCTTCCCAACATATTTTTTACAAATGCATCTTGCTGTACATTGGGGGCATAATATGACACCAGCGTCACTCTAACCCCTCCAATTGCTCCTTTAATAAACAGATATCTTCCCCCTACATCTATCAAAGAGTCTCTATGTTCCCAAGCCACCTTATTAGATATCATAATAGATACACCCTTCGTTTTAGAGTTCGGATTAAATGCATGGCACACCACTGAATTGTCTCTGTTTCTTAGCAAAGGGAGGTTATTTTCTCTAAAATGAGTTTCTTGAATAAAGGCAATATCAATCTGCAATCTCCTAAGGTCCTGCAATAACATTCAACGTTTTTCCTGGATATTTACCGTATATACTCGAGTATAAGCCGAGATTTTCAGACCTTTTTTTGGGCTGAAATTCCCCCCCTGGCTTATACTCGAGTCAGCGAAATTTCTTACATTGAAAATAGTACCTGTAAAGACGTTGCGGCTGCGGCGTCCATCGTTCAAATTCCGCGGTCTCTTCCTGTTCCTTCCGTGATAGGCAATTCTCATCAGACACTCTCCGCCTATCACGATCATTCTCTCATCCTCAGTTTCCCAGCAGACGTCTGTGATTGGCGGAACACCCAACACAGTGTCTGCTGGGAAACTGAGGATGAGAGAATGATCGTGATAGGCGGAGAGTGTCTGATGAGAATCGCCTATCACAGAAGGAACAGGAAGAGACCGCGGAATTCGAACGATGGACGCCGCAGCCGCAACTTCTTTACAGGTACTATTTATAATGTAAAATAGCGAGCTAGGGAACAGTGAGGATAGGAAAACAGTGAGGATAAGAGAACAGTGAGGATAGGAGAACAGTGAGGATAGGAACAGTAAGGATGACCCTCGGCTTATACTCGAGTCAGTAAGTTTTCCCAGTTTTTTGAGGCAACATTAGGTACCTCGGCTTATACTCGAGTCGGCTTATACTCGAGTATATACGGTAGTCCCTTTATATTAAACAACATAATTGACAGAGTTTCCATCGTCTTTTGCTCTGCCTCCTAGTCTATAATATTTCTACCCAAATAATGTGTTTCTTCCTCTCCTAAGCCAATGCCCTCCCAATCTCAAAGGGGGGGGGAAGCCACAAAAAGGTGTTATCCGAAAGGAGGAGAGAGAGAGAAAAAGCAAATGGGAGAGAGAAGAAGAGAGAGAGAGAACAACAAAAAAAAAACAATAAGGAAAAAAAAAACTGAAACCACTCCCACCCCCTCCCTACATATCTATAGGCTCCGAGGCTGGCCGTTTGCTTATGGCCTCCCGGGAGTCCCTAAAGCTATTTCTGCTTTTGTTCACTCAATTTCCAATTGACGGGTTTCTTGAGTGTTGGCCTATTGGGGGGCCAAGATTGAGCACAGCTGCTCCAGACCGAGCATTCCGAGCGTGTTCCACCAGTTTATGACAATAACATATCTTACAAATAACATGTACTATTTTCCAGTGAGGCTCTCCAAGGAGGAGAAGAACCAGATGTTCCATATTTCCTTCCCATATTTCCCCATCTTTTATCATACTTATCTCATTCACCTTATCCCAATTGTACCCCCACTATACCTCCCCCCCCATTTTTCCAGCCCCTTATTGTTTCTCCTCTTTTGTCCGTTTCACCAGAGCCTCAATGCACATCTATATATCTCATTATATATCTATACTTCTATACATCGTATACATTGTACATTATATCTCTGTATTCCTCTTGCTACTCACGACCTTCACCTCAGTACATTACAATATATCATATTACATTGCTATATAATCCAAGAAAAAAACATAGTCTTATTAATCTTTTAACCGGTCGGGAGAAGAAAAGAAAAAATATAAAAAACATCCCTTATTTACCCCCCCCCCTGTGTATTTACTCACTGTGTCCAAAACACACAAAAAAATAAAAAATTCTGATCCTGGATTCTGCCTCTACCTCTGCTCACCTGTTCCTGACCCAGGCTTTGTTCCTGACCATCCTTCCGCTTACACCTCTGTACCTAATTGCCCATTTGCTACTGACCTTGGTTACCTCTGTGACCTTGCTCCTGCTTCTTACTTAGCTTCATACTAATTCTGAGTGTCTGCTTTAGCTGTCCTTTGTAACCACTGCAGTGATCGCAATGTGTTCCTGCCTAAAGCTTGCTGAGAGCTTCAAAAAGCCACGCTTCCAGACCCTGGTGTACATGTGGAGTGCCCCTTTAGCCTCAGATGGTCCAGCGTGCTTCACATCTGCTCCTGGCTTGATGTCCTGCTTGACATCTCAAGCCTGCAACTTCAGCTGAAAGTTTTGCTACCAACACCTGCTGCCACTCCTGTTCTTTCTGTCCCTCTGCACCATCAGTTCCATTTTCAGTGGGGCCTGGGCTGGAGATGCAAGAGAGGCCAGCCTAATAAATTTAGTCTCCTACCAGGTACGTGACAGGAGCATGTTACATGTTAAACATTAAATATGGGTGAAACACGTAACATGCGCCTAAAGGTGAGTTCCGCCGAAAAAATAATAATATTAAAAGTCAGCAGTAGGGATGAGCTTTGTGTTCGAATCGAACCCATGTTCATAGTCTGTTCACCGAATTGCGAACATTATGGGCCGTTCGCGCCCAATTTTGAGTGGCGCGTCAAGGCCCATAATTCACTGCAGCATCGCAGTGCATTGCTGGCTGATGATTGGCCAAGCATGCACTATGACCCACATGCTTGGCTAATCACAGCGCCGTCTGAACAGCAAGCCATAATTGGCCAAAGCCAGGGAGGCTTTGGCCAATTATGGCTCAGGGGGTTTAGTACATGCCCCACACTATATAAGGCCGCCGGCTTGGCGGCCTTGTGTAGTGTGTTGGAGTTGTTTAAAGAGAGGGATTACAGAGAGAGACAGTGTCATTTATATTGAGTTAGATAGAGCAGGCAGGCGAGTCAGTTAGCTGCAGTTACAGTGTGTAGAGGATATATATGCATCCTAGGTGTTGTATATATATTTATACACTGTATTCAGTTTAGCTAGATCCGTTCCTGTTATTCTCTATACTGTGACAGGCAGGCAGGTGATTGTGCTAGCTGCAGTCAGTGTTTCACTTAGTGTACTGTGTGCTTTGCATAGCATTCACCTAAAGCTTACCTGAATACAGTTAGTGACTAATAGTGGTGTTCTCACAATAAAACCACAGGCAGAGAGCTGCAAGTTTTTTCAGTTAGTGTACTGTGTCCTCTGCACAGTTTTCACCTAAAACTAACTAAAGACAATTGCTGTTTTTCCCATACTAATACCACAGCAGGCAGATGATTCTGATAGCTGCATTATCAGTACATATATATATAGGGGCCCAATTGGGCTGGGTTGGGAGGAGATATCTAGGGTCTTGGTTAGTTTTTGGAAAATCTCCAGCGTGCAACCTGTGATGGGGTGTTTTTTAGACTATTCGGGCAACTTCCCCAGGGGATCCATGGGGAATATTTTAGCGGAAGTGAACTCAAGTCATTTTCTAGAGTTACCCAATCTTTTGTTGCACCATGACAGTGCCAGTTAATGATTCTAGTCAGGTGTGTGGCTTGGTAGTAAGACCCAAAATCAGGTATACCCATTCCTCCATGTTCCTTGGGTTTCATCAAGAGAGAATACCTGATTCTTGGTTTCTGTGAATTCCAGAGGAATTTCAATAGGATGGTTTTTAGCGAAGAGAAGAAAGCCATAGGAATTTTGAGGGGGAGAGCATGAAGCAGGTAGATTAGCCATCTCCCCTCCAAATACCATGTATGAAGTTTTTAGCCGTCTGTTCTTTTAGGGCCCTTGCTAAGATTTTCCCTGACTTGTTACCAGATTCACAATAAATTAGCTTTCTGAAAAATAGGAATTTCCTTGATTTGTTATCAAAGAGCTGTTGAAGGGCCTTCCTATTCTCTAATAGTTCAGTAGCTGTCTGGATAGTAAGGGATTGCTTGTGGAGTGTTTCTAAATGCTTTTTCTTTCTCGTACATCACGGGACACAGAGCGACATAGTCATTACTAATGGGTTATATAGATACCGTCAGGTGCTGGCACTGGCAACTTCCAAAACCGGAAGTACCCTCCCCTATATAAGCCCCTCCCATCCGGGAGCACCTCAGTTTTTTGCCAGTGTCTAAGGTGTTGGCCAAGAAGAAACATGTGTTTTTCACTGAGCTTGCGTACAGGTTCTTTTGGGCCTCAGTAAGCTATTCCGGATCCGACCAAAAAAGCTTCATAGCTAAACGGTCGGTACCCGGGCCTTGCAGAGAAGAGCAAGGTTTTGCCTGTAATGCTTCTCTTAGGAGAGCTGGACCCTGGGATCCAGAGCTCTGGTCATACCCACGACCAAGATGTTTTCTGTGCAGGGTGCTATACAGGTCCAGGGGAGTGGAATCCTTGGGAACCCGGTCCCTGAAGGTTTGATTACAATGCCTGCCGTGATAGGTGAAGTTTGGGCTTTTGTGGACCAAACAAAGTCCTGCGGCGGGGAACAGGTAAGTGGGGGCCCCCAGGAACTTGGTTCTATTGGGGGACCCCCAAGCCTAATTTGTCTTTCTGTCTGTTACCTAATGGTATTCCCGCAAAATTCTGTGCATGCCTGTAACTACTAAAAAAAAAAATGTAATAATTTTTAATGGTGGTCAAGAAAAAAAAAATGTTTTTATATATATTTAATATATTAGACTGCGGTACCTGTGTTTGTCCACTAGAGGCCGCTGTGGAACGTTTCTTGTCATGTGGACTAGTTTCTTTTCATCAGAGCGAGTCCAGGCAGATGGTGAGTTCTCTTATGGGAAACTGCTTCCTCTGCCATGTTGCAATGCTCGTCCATCCCCCGGCCTGCGGCAAAGGGGCCCTGGCTCTTGTCCCTGGTTTCCATTTTCGAAATTAGCGCCAAAGGCGCACGTGGCCGCGCGCGTGCACGCGCCTCTATATATAGAGGTGAGCCGGGAAAGGGGGCGGAGCCTGGGGGATGACGCTCTGTGCGCGCCGCAGCGCTTCTGCGCATGTGCGGGCGTCCCAGCATGTTAAAAACCACAATTTTGTGTGGTGAGCTGGCTATGAGGTACAGAGACAGAGCTGGCAACATTTAAAGAAGGCATACAGCAAGCGGTTGATACAGGCATCCCCTAGAAAGGCACATTAGTAGACACCAACTGTTTCTTATAGCAGCATTTATGCTAGACTATTGTCAGTAACTGGTGTATTTCGGCTGGAATACCTCAGCTTTGTGGCTTAGGAATATGCCGTCTAAAAACTCCGGGACTAGAAATTCCAGGAGGAATAGGGGGTCTCCATCGGGCTCTGAGGATCTTGGGCATGCTTTGGCTGCACCAGTCTCCCCTGAAGAATCAGAGGTTAGTGACCGTAGAGCACCCTCAGGAGTACCTGGTACTGTGGCTGTCCTCAGTTCACCTGCTCCTGTGTATGTAACAGAGGAGGTTTTTTCCTCAGCTCTGGGAGGGCTGGAAGAGAGATTGTCAGCATTGATCGCGGCTTCCCTGTCACAGGAGAAAAGCGCCCGATCTCCGTCTCCTCCCTCAGAGTGCCTGTTAACAGAGCAACAGTCCCATACAGGGATCGACCTACCTGAAGGGGATCAGGATGAGGTCGATTCGGTTGTAGAGGAATCAACAGTGGAAGAGCCGTTCTCAGCATCACATGCTGAAAAGTTATGGGTTCAGTCCCTGACTAATATGGTCCGATCAGCATTTAAAATGCCACTTGCGGAGCCATCATCCACTTCTGTCTCCTCGTTGGGGTCGCTAAAAGCTCCCCAGACTGTTTGTTCCTTTCCGATCCATCCTTTACTGGAAGGGCTCATTTACCAGGATTGGGAGCATCCTGACAAAATATTTACTCCCCCCAAGAGATTTCCGGTGGTCTATCCCATGGAGGATAAGTTCATCAGAAAATGGAGGGTCCCTACAGTGGATGCAGCCATCTCTTGTGTGAATAAATCACTGACATGTCCGGTGGATAATGTCCAAATGTTCAAGGACCCAATAGATAAAAAATTGGAGTCCTTATTAAAATCTGCTTTTTCTACAGCAGGATTGGTGACACAACCAGCAGTGGCAGCTATTGGGGTCTGCCAAGCAGTGAAGGATCAGTTGAAACAGGTCTTAAGAGACTTGCCAGATCAGCAGGCTCTTGCCCTAGCTGATCTACCTAGAGCCTTATGCTTTGCGGTGGACGCTATAAAGGATTCAATCCATCAGGCCTCCCGCCTTACGCTGTCTGTAGTACATATGCGCAGGCTTCTATGGCTCAAAAACTGGTCTGCTGAAGCTCCCTGTAAAAAATTGCTGGTCAGCTTCCCATTTCATGGTGAACGCTTATTCGGGGAAGACCTGGACAAATATATCCAGAGAATTTCCAGC
Source organism: Rana muscosa (assembly GCA_029206835.1). Classification (NCBI taxonomy): domain Eukaryota; kingdom Metazoa; phylum Chordata; class Amphibia; order Anura; family Ranidae; genus Rana; species Rana muscosa. The sequence continues at coordinate 357,008,960 of CM055118.1, read as the reverse complement.
GGTAAAAGTACACTTTTGCCGGTTAAAAATAGAGTTAGAGGTCCCTCTTTTAAGAGGCCTGCTTCTCCAGTCCCTAGGACATCGGCTGTGAAACAGTTCCGACGGCCTCCTCGGTCAAATCCCGGAGGTAAAAATCAGGGACGATTGCAGGGTAACAAGAAGCCCTGTAGCAGGAGAGGTACAAAACCTCCCCCAAGGTCAAATCCATGAAGGGTTGCCCCCACCCAATCGGGTGGGGGGAAGACTTCAGTTGTTCACAGAGACCTGGCGGGACACGATCCGAGACAGATGGGTGCTCTCCGCAGTAGATCTGGGATACAAATTGGAGTTAAAAAACTCCCCTCCTTCCCGCTTTATAAGGTCAAACGTGCCAAGGGATCCCCAGAAGAGAGGATCCCTCCTGTTGGCACTAGAACAATTATTGCTCCAAGCAGTAATTATAGAGGTTCCCCTGGAAGAATGGGGGTTCGGGTTTTACTCAAACCTCTTTACAGTCCCGAAGCCAAACGGGGACGTGAGGCCCATAATAAATCTAAAAGGGCTAAACAAATTCCTACATATCAGGACTTTCCGGATGGAGTCGATCCGGTCGGTAGCCACTGCCCTACAAGGGGAGGAATGGTTAGCCTCGATCGACATCAAAGATGCTTATTTGCACATTCCCATCTTTCCAGCCCACCAAAAATTTCTACGCTTTGCGGTAGAAGGGCGCCATTTTCAGTTCAGAGCCTTACCCTTCGGTCTGGCCACAGCACCAAGAGTGTTCACAAAAATTCTGGCCCCATTATTGGCCAATCTAAGAACACGAGGTGTAACGATAATGGCATATCTAGACGACTTGTTGCTGATAGACCACTCAGTGGAAAAACTAGAAGTGGTTGTTCACGAGACAATCAAGTATCTGGAATATCACGGTTGGATTATCAACCGAGACAAGTCAGCCCTAAAACCAGTCAAAAGTCTGGAATACTTGGGGCTAAGGCTGGATTCAGACCAGAGAAAAATTTTCTTGCCTCAAGAAAAGGGGTCGTCTTTGAGAGATTTGATCCACTTAGTGGGTTCAAAAAGACAGCCATCCATACGCCTGTGCATGAGGCTGCTGGGAAAAATGGTGGTATCATTCGAAGCGGTACCCTACGGTCAATTCCATTCAAGGAAGTTGCAAAGGGCCATACTGGCAGCCTGGAACAAAAAAGTTCAGGCTCTGGACTTACCAATGTCCTTGTCCCCTTCCGTTCGCAAGAGCCTCCGCTGGTGGTTGGTTCCCCAGAATCTGGAAAGAGGGAAATCCTTCAGTCCGATTTCCTGGAAGGTGGTCACTACAGATGCCAGCCTTATAGGCTGGGGAGCAGTGCTGGAGCAATGGTCTCTCCAGGGCAGATGGTCGGATGCGGAAAAGGCCCTGCCCATCAATCTCTTAGAGATACGAGCAGCTCGGTATGCCCTAGAATCATGGACATCCAAACTCCAAGGGTCCCCTGTCAGAATTCAATCAGACAATGCCACAGCAGTGGCATATATCAATCATCAGGGGGGCACCAGGAGTCGTGCAGCCCAAAGGGAAGTAAATTACATCCTGAGATGGGCAGAAAGATATGTCCCAGCCATATCTGCGGTATTCATTCCAGGAGTGGAGAATTGGAAGGCGGACTTTCTAAGTCGCCAACAATTATGCCCAGGGGAATGGTCCCTTCATCCCGAGGTTTTCCGGACAATATGTCAGCGGTGGGGAACACCGGATGTAGATCTGCTAGCATCCAGATTCAACACAAAAGTGGACAGGTTTGTCTCTTGGACAAGGGATCCCCTAGCTTGCGGCTCGGATGCCCTAGTGTTCCCTTGGGATCAGTTCAAGCTGATATATGCATTCCCACCGCCACAATTGTTACCTCGATTACTCCGCAGAATCAGGGTAGAAAAGAAACCAGTGATTCTGGTGGCTCCAGCGTGGCCCCGAAGAGCATGGTACGCGGAGATTGTAAAAATGTCTGTGGGGAGTCCTTGGACCCTCCCACATCGTCCGGACCTGCTTTCGCAAGGACCGATATACCACCCTTCCTTACCAGCCCTAGGTTTGACGGCCTGGCTATTGAAGCCCACATTCTAAAAAAGAGAGGGCTCTCTAATGCTGTGGTATCTACCATGATCAATGCCAGGAAGCCGGTATCCAGGCAGATCTACTATAGAATCTGGAAGGCGTACATCGCCTGGTGTGAGGCCAAGAAATGGCATCCACGTAAATACGTAATAGGTAGGATTCTGGACTTCCTACAATGGGCTGTAGATAGGAAGCTTGCCTTGAGTACTATCAAGGGTCAGATTTCGGCCTTGTCAATATTTTTTCAAAGGCCCTTGGCTTCGCATTCACTAGTCAAAGCCTTTATACAAGGAGTGATGCGTATTAGTCCTCCGGTTAATATTCCCATATGTCCATGGGATCTAAACTTGGTTCTGTCGGTTTTACAGAAACAACCATTTGAACCATTACAGCATATTTCCTTGGTGCTTCTCACCAGGAAATTGATTTTTCTAGTAGCCATTTGTTCGGCTAAAAGAGTGTCGGAATTAGCAGCTATGTCCTGTAAAGAGCCATATCTGGTTATCCATAAGGACAGAGTAGTATTACGTCCTCAGCCAGCCTTTCTTCCTAAGGTGGTATCGAGGTTTCATTTGAACCAAGATGTGGTTCTTCCTTCTTTTTTCCCCAGACCTACTTCGGTAGAGGAAAAGTTATTGCATTCTTTGGATGTAGTAAGAGCAGTTAAAGCTTATCTAAAAGCCACTGCTCAGATTCGCAGAACGGATACTTTGTTTATTCTACCGGAAGGCCCCAGAAAGGGTCAGGCAGCGTCAAAATCTACTTTAGCCAGGTGGATTCGACAGGTCATAATACAAGCCTATGGCTTGAGAAGGAGACCGCCTCCGTTCAAAGTTAGAGCGCACTCCACGAGAGCAGTTGGAACTTCATGGGCAGTGCATCACCAGGCCTCCCTGGCTCAAATCTGTAAGGCCGCAACAGGGTCTTCAGTACACACGTTTACTAGGTTCTACCAGGTGGACGTTAGAAGTCAGGAGGATGTCGCCTTTGGGCGCAGTGTGTTGCAGGCCGCAAAAGATCCTCATGTCTGATAGCGCTCAGCTTATATATGGTGTATCCCCCCCTCATTTGGCATTGCTTTAGGACATCCCATTAGTAATGACTATGTCGCTCTGTGTCCCGTGATGTACGAGAAAGAAAATAGGATTTTTATAACAGCTTACCTGTAAAATCCTTTTCTTGGAGTACATCACGGGACACAGAGCTCCCGCCCCTCTTTGGGGACACTTATTGCTTTGCTACAAAACTGAGGTGCTCCCGGGTGGGAGGGGCTTATATAGGGGAGGGTACTTCCGGTTTTGGAAGTTGCCAGTGCCAGCACCTGACGGTATCTATATAACCCATTAGTAATGACTATGTCGCTCTGTGTCCCGTGATGTACTCCAAGAAAAGGATTTTACAGGTAAGCTGTTATAAAAATCCTATTTTTCGGTCTGTCAGGGCTTGGATAATTTTTTCTCTGTCCTTCTTGTGCCGCAAGCCCATTCCCCATGAGTTCCCCTCCTATCGTGCATTTGTGGGCTTCCCAGGTCACAAGCGGGTCAGTGTCTGTAGAGGAATTTTGTTGGAAGAAATCAGTAATTGAGGTGGTCAGTTCCGTTAGGTTTGGTTAGTAGAGACGCATTTAGCCTACAGGTGTAAGATTTTGTCGATGTGTGATTTATTTTAAGGAAAGTGAAATTGGAGCATTATCCGAGAAGGATTGGATACCAATGTGTGCCTCCGTGACCAGTGCCAGGTCCTTCTGAGATATGAAAAGATAATCTATGCGAGAGTGTCAGTTGTGGGGGGGTGAGAAGAATGTGAAATCACGTCTGTCAGGGTGTATGAATCTTCAAGTGTCAATCAGTTGTAATGATTGAAGCAGAGACTTGATTTGTTTAAGGGTCCTATACGTGATGCAAGTTTTCCCATTGGATGTGTCATTCAGTGGACTGAGTGGCACATTGAAATCACCTCCCAGGATTAAACATCCCGAGGAGAACCCCAAGAGCTCCTGTACTATTTGTTGGCAAAAGGATACATGCAATTTTTTAGGGAAATAAACATTGGCTAAAGTAATAGGTGTGTCGTTGTACAGACCCTTTAAGAATACAAATATACCTTTGGGATCTATCATTTTTTCTTGTAAGGTGAAGGAAGCATCCTTGCTTATCAAGATGGATACCCCTCTAGCCCTGGAGTCATCACTCGTGCATGAAATGCCTCCTTAAAGAAGGAATTTGTCAATTTTGGGACATTGCGTTTTAAAATGGGTCTCTTGTAGGAACACAAAATGCGGCCTACCTTTTTTTGAGCTCTTTCAACAAAGTGGAGAGTCTCTCGGTATGTTCAAGCCCTTGACATTGTGGGATACAACAAATGGACTTTCGGCAGAGGTCCACGTAGACCATGGCGAGAACTCAGAGCGAGATGTTCTGGAGTGCCCCTAGGATACAAAACTGTTGGTTTCAAGTTAGTGTCAATACAACTATATTCACATAAGCAAATCAAAATTGATTATACCAGTAGATAGAAATTATAGACAGAAATTCAGGAAAAAAGAAAGTGAAAGATGATGGAATAAGCCAAAGATTTCCCTAAACAGGCAGAAATACCTGTACTGAGTAGGAAGTAAGTTGGTGCGTCCAATACCCAACACGTGGGTGTAGAGGCACTTGGTGGGTGTAGAGGGAGGCGGCTGACAACTGGGTAAACAGTCAGCCACTTGTCTCTATCAAATCAACACTGTAAAAGTATTAACTCTAATGTATGTGGGTAGATTGCAACATAACACACACAACCTGCATATTAAAGCTAACATAACCTCATCTATTTCTAGATGTAATTTTACCCCGACCTGGTGGTGAGAAAACAGATCATCTCACGGGCAATACGTTAATTATGATGCCCCTTCAAAATCAGTCCCCGGCCTTTCCAGCCATTCACCAATTGGCCCCAATAAGTGTAACTTATTATAGTTGCTTTTTGTCAGTTAAGGTAATAAGGCTAGACTTCAACAGAAACCTTCCATGTGCCTTAGACCTGAGGACTAGTATCAACAGACAAGTCTTCTTAAACCGGATAGTGGATACTGATATGTGGAAACATGTGTGTCCAGACATCTAGGCCAACTGGTGATATAGGTCAGTGGGGCGTATGGGGGTGGAAGAAGATCCAGTCTTGTGAAGAAGGGGGGGTCCGCCATGACCTGAGTCCCTACCCCTCCCGCCACGCCAAGTCTGTAGAGGGCAGGCAGAGGGATGAGAGGGGGGAGGGGTGCTAGCCAAAAAAGGCAGGGGGGACTAAGGGGGGAAGCAGAGACAAAAAAGGGGGGAGAAGGCGGGGAGGGCATCAATTAGGGGTGTCAAAAAGTTTTTCTTCCGCCAGATTGCATTTCAAACATAGTCAAAACCGTAGTAAAGTAGTAGTAAAGTAGCAAAAGTGCTGAGAAAATGGTTAGTAGGGGTGAAACAACAAAGGAACTTATCAGGGTGGACTTATCAGGTTTCGTTCCATCATCGTCATGTGCTCTGTGATCCTCCCTAGCGGGTCTAGTGGTTCCAGCTTTTGAGCTCCCGGAACGGTGCAATTTCTGCTTCTTGTAGAGCCTTTTGTCCGGGGTTGAGAAGGGAGATCTCGATGGTGATCATTCCCGAGGTGTCTCCTGAAACTCTGCATACCAATCAGGCAGTGGAATGTATTCAAGATTTAATGCAGCACAAAAGTCCTGTAAGTCATCTGGTTCACATAGGGTGTGTAGGTGTCCACCAAAGTTCTTCGTCAGAGCAAAGGGAAACTTCCATGTGTATTTTAACTCTCGTTCCCTGAGTTTCTCCAGCAGAGGGTCGCATGGCTCTTTGGTTTCTCAGGGTGATTTGTGACAAATCCTGAAACAGCAGGATAGTAGCCCCATTGAAAATAATATGCTTATTTCTCCTCGCCTTTCTCATTATTTCCTCTTTGAGTGTAAAATTCTGAAGGCAGCAAATTAAGTCCCATGGGGGTGCATTGTCAGGTCCCTTTGGTCTGAGCGCTCTATGTGCTCTGACAAAGTCTATTGCCATGTCTTCCTGTCTTTCTAGCAGGCTATTGAACACCCTCTGTAATGCTGGGATGATTTGAGCTGGTTCCACTGTCTCTGGGATACCTCTCACACGTATATTGTTTCTCATTCCTCTGTTGTCCAAATCTTCTAAATGTCTATTTATCTCAATAAAATTACGATTTTGTGTATTAGATGTACTCTCAAGCCTGAGAATCACCCCGTCTCTGTGCCTCCCCGCCGCCTCAGCCACCGATTTTATGTCCGTGATGGCGGCCGAGAATGAGGATTTAATGTCCGTGGCTATCACTGACATGTCGACTAGGGTGAGGGGGTGATTTGAGTTGGCCTTCCCCTTACCTGAGTCCTCAGGCACAGACTGGGAGTCCTCATGCTGTTGTTCTGGCGCCATCTTGGCCTTCCCCACGTTGCTGCGGGTCCCTGTTTTTTGTTTGAACAGGTCTGTAATGTTCCGCGCTAGGGTAGTAGAAGATCCTCTATTTGGGGGCGTGAGTGCAGGGTGTTGTAGAGTTGTTTGCCTGGCATCTGAAAGTTTAGGGTTGGGTAATTAGGCAAGTGCAGGCTGTGTGTGTGCCAGAGTTCTCCTAGTGTGCGTCCATACCCATTGCGTGCCAAGCCACACCCCCAAGGAACTATTTCTTTGTTTTCGGGTGCAAGTACATCATGCCGCCCCACTATTCTATTAGTCCCGGCTGGCGGAGTGATACAGTGATTCTCCTTTCTGCTTCCGGCTGCAATCCTCACCTGATGTGAAGAAGTTGAGCGGCTGACAAGGAAGAGCAGGAGGACAGCATGGCTGCACTGGACACAGTGAGTGGGGAATAGAGGAAAGAATACTCACTGTGTCCTATTATATGTATTTCACAGTACAGCAGGTTAAAATCATCACACAGGCAGCACAGCAAGGTCTTTGTCATGGCTCTGTGTCACATTGCCATTGGGCGCTGAATTTGTTATGGTTGTACTGTTACAGGCTGTTATATACAATACAGCCATAAGTTAAGTCAGCACCCAACAGCCATGTGACATAGAGCCATGATAAAGCCATTATATAGCCCCAGCTTACTGTGCTGCCTGTGTGATAATTGTAACCTGATGATAATAAGAAATATGCTACTTTAAGCTACTTTCATTTGGGGGAGCAGTAAACGTGCATTTTTACTGCCCCCCAAATCAATCCCATTTAACTGCTTCCCATCCAGCGACGTACCAGTACGTCGCTGGATTGGAGGGGTGATATCCTGGTCGTCACTACAGAAATGATCGAGATATCATTTTTTAGCCCCATCGACTCTGCACAAAGTAAAAGTAATCCTAGTGGCTAAGAAGCCACTGGATTAATTTTACAGGCAGTGGAAGGGGATCCCACCACCACCTTTACTGCTTTTAAGATATGACCGGTAGCATCCGGTTACTGGAACACCATGTGACATCAGAAACCAGAAGTGACGAGGACTTTATCACTTCCGGTTTCAGGCTCCTGTAAAGAAGCCATTACCGACTTGAACAAGCATCTGATCAAACTGATCTTGGTTTGATCAGATGCTTTGGAGGCCAGTGGACAGATATGGGGTCTAAAAGACCTCATATCTCTCCATAAAGTGAACCTGTCATGGCCCATGCTATCACAAGGGATGTTGTCAATCCCTTGTGAAAGCAAAAATGAAAAAAAAAATGTAAAGATACAGTGTAAGATTTATTTTTTACTATTTGTAATAAATAAAATACAATTTAAAAGAATATTTTTTTTTTAAATGTAGCACCCCTCCCAATATTTGGGGTCGCTATGTACAAATTTAGGGGTAGTCTGAGCCAATAGTTAGGCTCAGACCAATTACAATTTCAATTATTTTCTTCTGCTCTGGGCATCACATCTGCTGCCTGGCAGTACAGTTCCCTGTTGCCTGTGGCTGGCACTGTCACCGCTGGCTCAGGTTGAACCACAGGGGGTATCACAGCACCATTGGGTGTCCTTTCTCGGCAGCCGTACAGTGGGAGTGATCAACCCGCTGTGCATGCTGGGAGAGGGTACATAAGGGGCAGACTCCATTAGGCGTGAGGTATTCCAGGGAACCCCTTGGTCCTGGAGGACGTTCGGCATGTACCCCACCTCTTGTGACCCTCATGGCCAGGGGTGCATGCGTGTGTTTCAGTCCCGGGCACCTTTAGCCCGAGGCTGCATCGCTGCTTGGTGGGCCCGGCTTGGCTGGCTGGGGCCTACACCTCACAGAGGGATCCCAGGCTGGCCCAAGAATGGAGTTCCAGGGGAAGATCGGTCCTGTCGAAGATAGCGACGATACTGCTGTCTCGGGGAGAGGCCTGGAGGCCTACCTAAAGAGGGATCCATAATCGTTGATACAAGCCCTGCAACACCCTAAAGGTTTCTCTCATTGTTGCTTGGCTGGGAGGTTTGGGACTGCATAATCCTGTGGCAGAGGATTCCCAATCGCATCCCCATTTCATAGGGGACAGATTGATTCGTGCTCTACTCCGGCTGCTGGGACCTATCTAAAGAGGGACTATCCGGGAGAGCGGGGCCCACTCAGGCTTGAGTGACGACGGTACTGAGTCTTTGGTGTTGTGTGCCTGAACCTTTTCCCTACTTTGTCTATTCGTTCTCTCTCAAAGTTTTACCTCAAGTTTTACCTCAAGATAAAATAATAAAGCCTTGCTGCTTAGGTCCACCTGTGTGGACATTGGCTTTATTACAAAGGAACTTCTACCTAGACAACGGAGACCAGGGATCCACTCGTGAGAGGTATTTTGCTGCAGATCCAAAGGTAATTAATCAGTGGATTTCCACACTTAATAAAGTGTGAATCCAGTGTAGCCGCGGGGGAAGAGGAGGAGAGAAAGGGTAGTACCCCCCTGAAGAGAACATCACACTCACCACCCCACCCTGCAAGGGTGCTACATAAATATACGTTTTTATTCATTTTCCAAAACACAGACAAAAATTTACAATTACAGAAACAGTAAGCAAACAAAGACAAAGACAGAACAAAAAAATCAAAAACAAAACAAAACAAAACAAAAAAAACAACCCACATACATACATTGGTCTTACATGGTATTTATGTAATTCTTACGATAGACATTATATAAAGTTATTGAGAAAAAAACATTAGATAATACTCCTGTTAACTCGATTTTCAAATTTGGGAGCGATCTAGTCCTATAGTATATACGCCAATATAAGGTTTCTGAATTATCATGGATATTTGCCCAAATAACTAACGGAGAGAAAAAAAAAAGAGACTAAATAATCTTCCTCTGAAAAGAAACCATCAGCCATTTGGACCAAACCTTCTCATATTTGAGAAGACAACCTCTATTAATATAGGTCTCCTTGTATAGTGATAGACTATTGTTAATGAGTCATTTCCAGACAATGATGGGGGGGTAGTTTTTTTCCAACTAAGAGCTATAGCTTTGCGAGCGTAAAACAAAAGCAGCCCACCAAAGTACGTCCTGCTTTTGTGGGAATATATTGCTCTATCAGACCCAACATACATATTGCCATTGATGTTTGTAATGGAATAGAGGTAATTTGGGAGATAAAGGTTAAAATCTCTTCCCAGTACCCCACTATTGCTGGACAAGTCCAAAAAATATGAGTAAAATCTCCAGGAATCCCCCCACATCGCCAACAGCCATGGGCAGAGTCCGGATGAATTTTATGTAATATATAGGGATGAGCTTCGAGTTCGAGTCAAACTCATGTTCGACTCGAACACTGCCTGTTCGCCCGTTCGCCGAACAGCGAACAATTTGGGGTGTTCGCGGCAAATTCGAAAAGTCTATGGGAGAAATCTAAAGTGCTAATTTTAAAGGCTTATATGCAAGTTATTGTCATAAAAAGTGTTTGGGGACCCGGGTCCTGCCCCAGGGGACATGTATCAATGCAAAAAAAAGTTTTAAAAACGGACGTTTTTTCGGGAGCAGTGATTTTAATAATGCTTAAAGTGAAACAATAAAAGTGAAATATTCCTTTAAATTTCGTATCTAGGGTGTGTGTATAGTATGCCTGTAAAGTCGCGCTTGTTTCCCGTGCTTAGAACTGTCCCTGCACAAAGTGTCATTTCTGAAGGAAAAAAAGTCATTTAAAACTCACTCGCGGCTATAATGAATTGTCGGCTCCCGGCAATACATAGAAAAGTCATTGATAAAAAATAAAAAAAATGCGTGGGGGTCCCCCCAAATTCAATTACCAGGCCCTTCAGGTCTGGTATGGATATTAAGGGGAACCCTGCCGCAAATTAAAAAAAAATGCATGGGGTTCCCCCAAAAATCCATACCAGGCCCTTCAGGTCAAATAAAAAAAAATGGTGTGGAGTTCCCCCAAAAATCCATACCAGACCCTTTATCCGAGCATGCAACCTGGCAGGCTGCAGGAAAAGAGGGGGGATGAGAGAGTGCCTTCCTCCACAGTGTAATAAATGAAAAGACCCGCCCCTTCTCACGTTCCGCATCTGGTCCGCTTAGCCTTACACCTACGTCATTGGCTGAGCGGACCTGATGGGTAACTTTAGAAGGGGCGGGTCTATTCATTTAATACACTGCAGAGGAAGTTCCCCATCAGGTCCGCTCAGGCTCAGCCAATGACATTTTGTGTGAACAGCGCTGGACATCGGATCGCCGCGGGACACTGGATTTCATTGCTGGAATGTTTTTTTTTTTTTTATAAAGGACTTTCCCAACGGTGTCTGTGTTTTTTACATATTTTTTACACTTTCTTCATGAAATGGTCGGGGTACAATGTACCCCTTACCAATTCACATAGGGGGGGCGGGATCTGCGGGTCCCCTTTGTTAAAGGGGTCTTCCAGATTCCAATAAGCCCCCTGCCCTTTTCCCCCCAAAACCACCGGGCAAGGGTTGTGGGGATGAGGCCCTTGTCCCCATCAACATGGGGACATCCTCCCCATGTTGAGGGCATGTGGCCTGGTATGGTTCAGGAGGGGGGGCACTCTCTCGTCCCCCCCTCTTTTCCTGCGGCCTGCCAGGTTGTGTGCTCGGATAAAGGGTCTGGTATGGATTTTTGGGGGAACTCCACGCCATTTTTTTTAAATTTGCGGCAGGGTTCCCCTTAATATCCATACCAGACCTTAAGGGCCTGGTAATTGAATATGGAGGGACCCGCACGCATTTTTTTTTTTTTACCAATGACTTTTCTATGTATTGCCGGGAGCCGACAATTCATTATAGCCGCGAGTGAGTTTTAAATTACTTTTTTTCCTTCAGAAATGGCATTTTGTGCAGGGACAGTTCCAAGCACGGGAAACAAGCGCGCCTTTACAGGCATACTTTAAACATCCTAGGTACGAAACTTAAAGGAATATTTCACTTTTATTGTTTCACTTTAAGCAATATTAAAATCACTGCTCCCCAAAAAACAGCCATTTTTAAAACTTTTTTTTTGCATTGATACATGTCCCCTGGGCAGGACCCGGGTCCCCAAACACTTTTTAGGACAATAACTTGCATATTAGCCTTTATAATTAGCACTTTTGATTTTGAATGTTCGAGTCCATTGTATTTAATAGGGTTCTAAAGTTTGCGCGAACATTCTGGCTGTTCGCAGGTTCTGGTGCGAACCGAACAGGGGGTGTTCGGCTCATCCCTAGTAATATATAAGGAGTAAGATATGCCCTGTGAACCATCTTGAACTGAATCAGCCGGTCTCTCAAGGAGACAAGAGAGTTGAAAGGAAAGTCCCATATATCATTCCAATCGTCATTGTCAAGTTCAGGAATGTCCTTAGACCATTTAAGTCTTAAGCCCCGTACACACGGTCGGACTTTTGCCCAACAAACTTAGTTTTTAGCAAGTTGGACCAACAATCCGACCGTGTGTACGCTCCATCGGACAAACTTTTTTCGTTTGGTTTTGGATTTCATCGGACAAAAGTTGGGTCTGCAAACGGACAAACTTTTGCCCAACAAAAGTCTGATGGAGCAAAGTCCGACCGTGTGTACAGATAACCATCGGACTTTAGTCTGATGGACAAAACAACCAATGTTAAAATCAACCAATAATAGCAGAAGTTGACCAAAGGGTGGCAGTAAAGATCAGAAAAGAGCAGAAAAAACATGCGATGTTGTAAGAAGTTTTAATAAATTTTGCAGAAAAGTCCGAGCGTGTGTATGCTATGGGTGTTCCCAACCAACTCCGTTCGGACAAAAAAACACGGAAAAGTCCGATGGAAGTCCGACCGTGTGTACGAGGCTTTAGTTTCTCTAGTGTTGGAAGGGAGACGGTTGTTAAATGGAGATATAATTTGGAAGCAGCATTCTTTGCACATTCCAACCTAAGAAGCTGAACTAGTCACACAGGAGAGCCAGGAAATTGACAGCTGAAGGCATGGGAGAGTTGAAAAAAACAAAAAGAGTACAACTGAGGAACATTGAAATCGGAGATCAGTTTGGAAAATGGAATCAAGGATTCGTCCAAAATAATCTGGGTCACTGTTTTTATATTGAATTTGGTCCAGGCATGGGGGTCGGGCAATGTATAGATATGCTCCAGTTTGGGATTCAACCAAAGGGGAGCATTGGGTGAAATTGCCTGTAGGGGATATCGTTCAATTTTGAGACTCTCCCCCCATGCCCGTAACGTAGTGCACATGGACGGTGTCAGTGAATATGGAGCACAGGGGCCCCGAAAAATCTGAAATTTCAACGCCTCCAAGGATCCCAACACTGCTGCTTCTACCTGCGTAGTGGGGTTTAGAGGTATCTGGGTTAAACCACCAGGCAGCGGTTACTAGCTGAGAAGCCAAATAATATTTATAGAAATCCGGACATGCCAGGCCACCTTGAGAAGCTGGGCGAACCAATGTCGTCTAACTATACCTATGGGACTTAGATCTCCATATAAATGCTGCAAAAATACGATGCAGCCATACAAAAAATGATTTAGGGATCCACTGTGGAGAGTGTCGAAATAGATATGTCAATTTAGGTAATACATTAATTTTTATTAGGTTTCTGCGTCCTAATAATGAAAGGGGTAATGACTCCCATGCCTTCAGCCATTGTTGAAACTCCTGGATTAAAAGACATTTAAACTGCCCCCTGCTCCTTCATGCTTACTAATTGCAAACACATGCATTGGCTCCGCACGCATATGTAAACGACAACAAACCTGCATTTCGCTTCAAGTCGGGGTGGGGGAGGGCAAGGGCATGGTTGAAGGGGGCCCCTTCAGGTAGGCTGTATGGGGCCCCATGATTTCTAACAGCGGCCCTGCTGCCGATCATGGGAGAATGTCATATGACGCCCTCCTAGCAATCTGCAACCACATTGTAGCCATGATTTGGCTATAGTGCAGCTGTGAAGGGGTTAAAATATTCATGGACTGCTTAAGTACCCACTTCTGTTAAGACAATGAATGCTTTGGTCAGACGTAGACAATAAAAAATATAGTGTATATAGTGCAGGAGTGTGTAATGTACAATATAGTGTATGTAGTGTATTATTATTATTATAATTATTATTATTCAGGATTTATACAGCACCAACAGTTTGTACAGCACTTTACAATATAACGAGGAACAGTACAATTATTAGACATGTGCATTCGTTTTCGTCCGAATGCATTTTTGTCCGAATTTCAGGTATTTTCGTTATCGTTTTAACAAACGAAAATGAAAATGCAGAATCCGAAAACCGAAAGATCCAACATAAACAAATGCTTAATTTTCGTTTTCGTTGCAACAACAGTTCGATATAGATAGGAGATTCGACATGAGGCTGACAATAACAATCTGTGTCCATCGAACCTGCGGTCGAATGTGCCTAGCCTTAACTCTACTAGTCCAAGATTATTCTACATAGAGAGAAAAGATTCAACATTATAGAGAGAAAAGATTCGATATAGAGAGAAAAGATTTGACATTATAGAGAGAAAAAAATTGACATTATAGAGAGAAAAAGATTCGACATAGAGAGAAAAGATCGCTGCTGGAATTGGGTGGGGGAAGTAAAATAAAAAAATGATGATGATGAATGTTATTGGCTGATTGTAACCAAAGAGGAGGAGCAGTAAAATAGCTAGAACTAACTTGACAATTCAACGTGAACGACAAAGATTCGACAAAGCATCGAAAAACATACAAACGTTGAATCTGTCATTGAAGGCTTATGGTGTCAGTTGAAAGTTCTAAGAAGATTCGACGGAGCAGATAAACTGTACGACGCTGCAATCGTACATTTCTGGTCAAATGCTCGGCCCATAGGCTATAGAAGAATTCTAATGTTGGTTGACTAGTAATAATAATTAATAAATATAATTTCTACTAGTCATACAACATTATAATTCTACTATAGCTAGCTTGTAGGCGGAACATTCGACCGGAAATGTATGATTGCAGCGTCGTACAGTTTCGCTGCTCCGTTGAATCTTCTTTGAACATTCGACAGACACCATAAGCCTTCAATGACAGATTCGACCTTAATTAATTCAGATTTTCGGACGAATGCAATTTCTAACGAAAAACGAAATAAATAAAAACAAATTTCGGGAGTAACTAAATAAATTTATTTTTCTAACGAAAACGAAATTCCGAAACAAAATATTTCAGTGTGCACATGTCTAACAATTATAATCCAGTTCAACAGAAGGAATAGGAGGTCCCTGCTCATGGAGCTTACAATCTTGCATCTGGTTGCACAATTTGCAGTGTTTTTTATTTGCAAACCCCGCAATAAAAAAACGCTGCAAACTGTGCAACCAGATCAATCTATCCAAAAGTGTCACACGCACAAATGGGACCTTCAATATCCAATGCAAAAGGTGTACCAAAGGATATTATGTTGGTGAAACAGGACAGAAGTTGCAAGCAAGGATGAATTTACACAGACATACCATCAAGGAACTTAAAGTCCAGCCTAAGCTTTTTAGGCTGGGCTTCTCCTCTGCAATTCGTTTTGTACTCCTGTGACCCGTTTTCAGTGGAGAGCAGTCGGAAGTCTGCCATAAATGGCTTCGTTCCAGTCTCCTGAATGTAAACACGGAAGCGACGTCACATTGTCACTTCCAGTTTACTCGGCTGCCAATGGCGCCGGATTTAAAAAAATATACAGTATTCAGAATCGCCGTTTTTGGCGATCAGAATACTTTGAAGTGCAAAGTAGGGATTGGAGGTCTTAGACCCCAGATACCTCCAGAAAGAGTACCTGTCACCACCTATTACTGTCACAATGGATGTTTACGTATGCGCAGCAAAGAAAACGCATACGTAAGGTATTGCCATGATCGTCAGAGCGAGAGCAATAATTCTAGCACTAGACCTTCTCTGTAACTCAAACCTGGTAGCCGTAAAGCAAATTTAAAGCATTGCCTATGGAGATTTTTAGGTACCATAGTTTGTCTCCATTCCACGAGTGCGTGCAATTATAAAGCATGACATGTTTGGTATCTATTTACTCGGCGTAACATCATCCTTCACAGTATACAAAAAAATTGGGCTAACTTTACTGTTTAGTTTTTTAAAATTCATGAAAGTGTCCTTTTTCCCAAAGAGTTGCGTTTAAAACGCCGCTGCACAAATACCGTGTGACATAAAATATTGCAACAATCAACATTTTATTCTCTATATTCTTTGGATTTTTTTCAGATGGATTTGCATTAAAACTTGTCTTGGATACACACGGTCACACAAATGTTGTCGGAAATTCCGATCGCTCAGAACACGGTGACGTACAACACTACAAGGAGCCGAGAAAAATTAAGTTCAATGATTCCGGGCATGCGTCAAATTTATTCCGACCATGCGTACGATTTTTGTGCGTCAGAATTGGATACCCACGGTCGGAATTTACGACAAGAACTTTTGTTGTCCAAAAAATTGAGAACCAGCTCTCAATCATTTGTTGTCAGAAATTCCGTCAGCAAATGTCCGATGGAGCCTACACATGGTCGGAATATCTGACCAAAAGCTCACACCGAACATTTGTTGTCGGAAATTCTGATCGTGTGTAGGCTCCAGGTGCTGGCAACCATGCTATGCCCCTTTCCAGTAAAACACCAGGAAGCTGTGAAAGCTAGAGTCTAGCAAGAGTCTCATTATTTAGGCATGACAGGGATTAAGAAGATGAGTTCTGCACACCTGTCACTTCTCACATCACTTCCCACAACCGGACCACACTATAGAAGACCTCAATGTTTTAGCTCTTAAAGGGAATTTCAGAACTATCCAGGAAAGGAAAATGTTTGAACTAATAATGATACTTCTTTTTGACACAAAAAACAATGGCCTAAATTTAGATATTGGTTTCCTTACCCATTATACTACAGTTTTACGACCCCCTCTGTGACTATCACACCCCCCCTCCAGACTATATCTCTCCCTCTGTCTTATCTCACTTGCTGCTAGCTTTATTTCCATTGCCATACACATTGATTTGTATGTGTTTGTTTTTATTTAATTAAATTTAAAAAAAAATTGTGATTGTGTTTTTTTTTTTTTAACATTATTTTGTGAATCGGTACTGCTTGGACCTTGAAGAAGGGGACATACCCCGAAAGCTCATCCTGAAAAATTCTATGTTAGTGCAAATAAAAAAAGTATCACAAACAGTACTCAATTTTCTCAGTCGAAAAGATATGAACAAATTAATGGGGTGGGCAACTACAAAAATGTAAAATAATGCATTTGAGTGCCAAAAATATGATTGCAATCTATACACTGGGGGGTGAACCTCTGGGGGAATCTAGGATGGAAAAGGACCTGGGGGTCCTAGTAGATGATAGGCTCAGCAATGACATGCAATGCCAAGCTTCTGCTAACAAAGCAAACAGAATATTGGCATGCATTAAAAAGGGGATCAACTCCAGAGATAAAACAATAATTCTCCCGCTCTACAAGACTTTGGTCCGGCAGCACCTAGAGTATGCTGTCCAGTTCTGGGCACCAGTCCTCAGGAGGGATATACTGGAAATGGAGCGAATACAGAGAAGGGCAACAAAGCTAATAAAGGGTCTGGAGGATATTAGGTAAAAGAAAAGGTTGCGAGCACTGAACTTATTCTCTCTGGAGAAGAGACGCTTGAGAGGGAATATGATTTAAATTTACAAATACCATACCGGTGACCCCACAATAGGGATAAAACTTTTTTGTGGAAGGGAGTTTAACAAGACATGTGGCCACTCATTAAAATTAGAAGAAAAGAGGTTTAATATTAAATTACATAGAGGGTTCTTTACTGTAAGAGCAGCAAGGATGTGCAATTTCCTTCCATAGGCTGTGGTCTTAGCGGGGAGCACTGATAGTTTCAAAAAACTATTAGATAAGCACCTGAATGACCAAAACATACAGGAATATATAATACTTACATATATTCGCGCACATTGGTTGGACTTGATGGACTTGTATCTTTTTTCAACCTCACCTACTATGTAACTATATATACTACTACTCCCTCACTACTTTTCACTACTCCTTCTTCCATTGTGTATTAGGAGATTGCATTTCAAGGTTCACTTGTTTTTTGAACTTGGGTCAATATTATATATCCCTTGTTTTGGTTACTTATGTTCATATTTCACTCATGTAGTCTCCACCATGCACTTTAGTGTGGCTGCACAGCATGTTTCGGAGCAGAGCCTTTAAAATTAGCACTTTTGGTTTTTCATATTTTTGTCCCATAGACTTTAACGGTGTTCGCACAAATTTTTTGCCTGTTCACAAGTTCTGGTGCGAACCGAACCGGGGAGGGGGAGGGGGGGTTTCGGCTCATCTTTAGTTACCAGTGTCGTAAGAAAATAAAAGAATAGATAACCTCTGTAACTATTTATCAGAGGGTATAGAAAATATACAGAGCAAACCCTTGTATAAAGAAATTGCTCAATGGCACCTGAATCCCGGTATGAAGTTATATAAAGAAGCCCTTTTGGGGCAGTGTATGTGGGACTTTGGAGGTGCTCATTGGGTATACTAACTGACCATCAAAATAGAGAAAATGAAAAATGAAAAACAAAGAGATACTTAAAAATATCTATATTTAATACATGAATTTCATGATATAAAATCAAGGAGGAAAGAAAATACAACGCAGTGTATTCGTTCCTTATACGTCACAGGTTAATCATCCTACATGTTTTGCATAAATTATGCT
Source organism: Rana muscosa (assembly GCA_029206835.1). Classification (NCBI taxonomy): domain Eukaryota; kingdom Metazoa; phylum Chordata; class Amphibia; order Anura; family Ranidae; genus Rana; species Rana muscosa. The sequence goes on along the minus strand of CM055118.1, from coordinate 356,990,699 downwards.
TCTTCAGGGACGCACATGGACTTTAGTTTATTTAAAATAAACATAAATATTTAGAAAAAGTACAAAAAAAAGATGAAATACATTATCATATTGTCATTTAGTTATATTTATAAAAATCGCAGACAGTGATATATACAAGAAAAAGACCAATTATTATTGAGGACATGCGTTTAATACCTCCAAGTTCCTATGGATCCTCATGCAAGCAGAAGGGTGTCACCTGACATATATCAGGGGGCACCGGAGTGTGGGGCTGACACGTCTTTCCCCGTATGCACCAGTACTCATGTGTGTGTGTGTGTGAGAAATGACACAGGGGATCCTGGGTTGGAGGTATGGGCAGATGTTGATGGGGTTTCGCCTGAATGTAAAGACAGAGTTTTTTTAGAGTTGTTGAATTAAAAACAATAAAATAATGATGAAAAAAGGAGAATTGAATGAAGAGACATGGTCAGAATTAGACCATGATAACTTTGAAGTAAATTGTATAGAAATTCAGAGTTAGATAAATCAATATGCTTACTATTTTAAAGAGTATAGATCATATAACCTGGGAGCCTATGGGACGCATAACAGGAGGTGTTTGGTCCTTATCAATATACACAGATGATAGTTAGATCTGTGGGAGAAGATATATATGGATCCATAAATTTCCTATAGGCCTATGCTTAGGCATCTGTAGGATATAGAATACAAAATATGAAAAATAGAAAAATAGACAAAGAGAGGTACCTGTAGTTGCATACACCAAGAATCGGTGTCCAGTAACCACGGCGTGTTATAGAGAAAACACTAACACCATAAGAGGATACCCCGCATTGGAAATCTAAATAAACAAATGTATCAGGCTGATCAAAAAATATGATCAGGTGAGGAAGGACTCACCTTCAATGTATGGATAACATGAAAAGGTAAAGAGCATCTAGTGGAGGTGGCTAGCTCACCTACAACTGTCAGCGCGGCGGTTAGGCTCCCAGGACAGGCCCCATGATGGCCATAGTGGCTGCGTCTGGCCTTTTATACCCCACGAAGAGATGGAATGCTGGCGCCGTGAAATGATGTCAGCGGCATGAATGCGGGCGCAAGGAGATGACGTGCTGATGGAGGGATCCACCGAGTATTCAGCCATCCTCGCGCATGCGTGGGCATATGTGGTGAATGACGCTGTGCGTCATAGACCAGGCGGCGGTGATGTTGCCGCTGTATACCAGATGGCGCATGCGTCTGATGGGTGGCCGAAGAGACATCAAAGGGGGGGTCGGACAGTCAGAACATCCATGCCTTCGCAAGGATTCAACACATAGTGCTGATGACTGCCCCCGAGTGCCCGAAAGGGACTTAGTGGTTACTCACACACTGAATGAGTGATTGGTACACAAGGGGGAGGGCATGTCACTGTGTGTGCTGTGTGTCCATGCCACGCCATGTTACCGGTTGGTACTGGGCAGTGGTGTATGCGAGTGTATGGTGGAATGATCACTCATATGGGTAGACTGTGGTAATTAAAGAATATACATACCATACCATGATTGGAGGGCATGAAAGTATGGAGGAATCCCGGAAGCCGGAGGCATAAACCACATATCTTAACAAATAAGAGAAACAGCAAACAGAACCTTATTATCTGACAATGTATATACACTGTATAAGGGTTTACACAGAACTGGCAACCATACAGTATATAGAAAAAATGCATATATTATACATACATTACATATAAAAAGCTATAACATGCTTAAATTATATATATTGGTGAGCACATTAAATGGCAGTTACATACAGATTCCCACCAGTCCAATTATAAAATAGGCCGGTAGGTATCTATGGGTGTGCCAATGAGTAACCCATATTGAACTGAGCCAACTGGCTCATATGGTAATCCAAGTGTGGTAAGTGGATAAGAGTGCAAGGGGTAAGGGGAGGGAAGGGAAAAGAAAGGTGGTATGATAGCACAGATGTCTTGGAGTTGATTGAATCCCGACCCAACGATGCATGATAATAAGCACTTTACAGAAAAGGTTTATAGCTTATGTTTTCATTCAAGCCAGGGTGTTTAGTGGCCTGAAGGCGATAAATCCATTTGGCCTCGACTTGGAGCAGGCGTCGATCTGCGTCGCTGCCCCTCTCATTTAGAGAGATATGCTCCAAGGCGAAGAAGCCCAACATTTTCAGGTTATGGTTGTGGAATAAGCCCATGTGTCGGCTAATGGGCGTCTCCATCAATTTCTTGGAGATAGCCGACACATGGTCTTGAATCCTACAAAAAAAGTTCCTTTTTGTTTTACCTACATAAAAGGCCCCGAAACTGCATTTCATTTATATAACGTCTATGGTTTGTCATGTAATTCTATTTTTAGGTGCCAATGTATCCCCATTGGGTAAATTATTATTGCATTCCGTCAGGATGTAACGACAGTAGTTGCACTTCCCGCATGGGTAGGTGCCCAGTCTGGTAGGTTTGGGATTGGTGTTGGACGCATAATGGCTAGACACTGTTTTGTCTTTGATGGATCGAGAATGTTTAAACGTTATCTCAGGAAAAGTGTTGATATACTTGCTAATCTTTTCATCTGATGTCAGGAGGTATCAGAACTTATTATAGATTTTTCTAATCGAAGCGTTTTGTCTATTATATCTTGTAATTATTCTGGTTGAATCTAGTTTTTTGTTATCTTTGATGTTATAAATTAGGGTGTTTCTGTCTAGGACTCTAACTTTGTTGTAAGCTCTTCATAGGCATTTTTTAGTATAGCCCCTATCTCTGAGGCGTTGATACAGTTGACTAGATTCACGTTTAAAGTCTACTTAAAGGGAGCAATTCCTTCTCAGTCTGAGGTACTGGCTGAAAGGGATGCTCTTAATGAGTCGTTTGGGATGTGAGCTGGTGGCGTGTAAAAGAGTATTGCCTGCAGTGGGCTTTCCATACAGTGTAGAGCATAGGTTACCCTTGTCATCCACGAAAAGTCCAACGTCTAAAAACATAATTCTTTCTTGACTAAGGTTGCACGTGAATTTCAAATTGTACATGTTGCTCTGTAGAGCATTCAAAAACTGTAAAAGGTCTTCCTTGGGTCCCGCCCAGATCATTAGAACATCATCAATATATCGATGCCAACTGAGTATGTTGGCAAGGTGGGCGTCATTGCCACCGCCTGAAAAAAGGTCGCGCTCCCATACCCCCAGATATAGGTTGGCATAGGAGGGGGTGCAGCTCGCCCCCATGGCCACACCCTGAACCTGGAGGTAATGGGAGCGTTTGAACAAAAAAGTTTAGTGGGTAAGGATAAAATCAAGCATGCGCGAGGATGGCTGAATACTCGGTGGATCCCTCCACCGGCACGTCATCTCCTTGCGCCCGCATTCACGCCGCTGACGTCATGACGTAATTTCACGGCGCCGGCATTTCATCTCCTCGTGGGGTATAAAAGGCCAGATGCAGACACTATGGCCATCATGGGGCCTGTCCTGGGAGCCTAACCGCTGCGCTGACAGTTGCAGGTAAGCTAGCCACCTCCGCTAGATGCTCTTTACCTTTTCATGTAATCCATACATTGAAGGTGAGTCCTTCCTCACCTGATCATATTTTTTGATCAGCCTGATACATTTGTTTATTTAGATTTCCAATGCAGGGTATCCTCTTATGGTGTTAGTGTTTTCTCTATAACACGCCATGGTTACTGGACACCGATTCTTGGTGTATGCAACTACAGGTACCTCTCTTTGTCTATTTTTCTATTTTTCATATTTTGTATTCTATATCCTATAGATGCCTAAGCATAGGCCTATAGGAAATTTATGGATACATATATATCTTCTCCCACAGATCTAACTATCATCTGTGTATATTGATAAGGACCAAACACCTCCTGTTATGCGTCCCATAGGCTCCCAGGTTATATGATCTATACTCTTTAAAATAGTAAGCATATTGATATATCTAACTATGAATTTCTATACAATTTACTTCAAAGTTATCATGGTCTAATTCTGACCATGTCTCTTCATTCTATTCTCCTTTTTTCATCATTCTTTTATTGTTTTTAATTCAACAACTCTAAAAAAACTCTGTCTTTATATTCAGGCGAAACTCCATCAACATCTGCCCATACCTCCAACGCAGGACCCCCTGTGTCATTTCTCGCACACGCACACATGAGTACTGGTGCATACGGGGAGAGACATGTCAGCCCCACACTTCGGTGCCCCCTGACATATGTCAGGCGACACCCTTCTGCTTGCATGAGGATCCATATGAACTTGGAGGTATTAAACTCATGTCCTCAATAATAATTGGTCTTTTTCTTGTATATATCACTGTCTTTGCGATTTTTATAAATATAACTAAATGACAATATGATAATGTAATAAATCTTTTTTTGTACTTTTTCTAAATATTTATGTTTATTTTAGATAAACTAAAGTCCATGTGCATCCCTGAAGAAGCATACTTTATGCGAAACATGTAGGACGATTAACCTGTGACGTATAAGGAACAAATACACTGCATTGTATTTTCTTTCCGCCTTGATTTTATATCATGAAATTCATGTATTAAATATAGATATTTTTAAGTATCTCTTTGTTTTTCATTTTCTCTATTTTGATGTTCAGTCAGTATACCCAATGAGCACCTCCAAAGTCCCACATACACTGCCTCAAAAGAGCTTCTTTATATATATGTATCAGAGGGATAAATTCCCTCTCCTGCCCGTACTTCACTTGCCCAGTAGTGAGACAATTTGGCTTAATGCATGCATAGTGCCATCATTATATGAATAACCAGAAAAAGAAACTTCAAATCTTTCACAAGTCAGATTATATCCCATATTTTCTACTTCTGCTCCCTTTATCATGTGGATTTTAGAGATATGCTGTCAGCCAAGCATTCAAGGTAGAATGTTGGTAAGGACTGGTTATGCCCTGCTAGTTATTTTTTTTAACATTAAAAGTATTCACATCTCAGATATGTCCCCAGTCCCCAACAATCGTTACTGCAATTTGTAAGGGGAAGGTCAGACATTTTCTTCCCTTTTTTCTTTTTTTAAAGGATAGAAATGATAAACCTGTAAGAAGGATGTATGCAGTAGCCTAGCTTGGGCAAGACCACAGAGGTGGTTGCCCAGGGTGAAAAATTCTAAAAGTATTGCACCCATATGTTAGAGGTTGCAATATTTGCCTTTCCCAGGTGCTGGCAACTGTGCTATGCCCCTTTCCAGTAGAACACCAGGATGCTGTGAAAGCTAGAGTCTAGCAAGAGTCTCATTATCAAGTCTTTATAGGCCTTTAGTGGGACTGAATTGTGATGGAGGAAAAAAAATGCAGGTTGATGAATTTTTGAACAATAGTATCAATTTTTGTCTAGAAGGTTTGTAATGCCAGACATGACCAGAAGATGTGTAAAAAGTTGCCTGGTTGGTGACCACATTTCCAGCAAGTTTGTGGGGTGTCAGGATATAAGGAATGTAGAATGGACTGGTAACGGGGGGTGTGTCTTGATGTGAAACAGGGAAGAAGTGCTGGTGATGAGCTCCACTCATCCAGCGCAAATCCATAGCCATCCGCTGCCTGTCTTGCCCAGGAGGGGCCCCGGACCGCCTGCATTTGTCCCGGGACATCTTCTGCTACAGCCCCGGCTAATATTATGAAGTTTGGCTGGCTGTGCCCGCTCCTGGACTGCAGCTGGCTCCACACTGCCGAGGCCCTCCACCATCTTGGGGCCTACGGATCCTCCCGTGTCTACCGCATCTAGCTGCAGTGATCCGGGGGGCGGAAGGGTGCTCCATCCTCGTCCACTAGCAGCAGCCACTGTACCACCGCTGGGGGACTTGGTACAGATCTCCTTGGGCCTCCTGAGAGACAGCTCCTTGCTCCGTTTTACACAAGTAGCGGCGGCCATCTTGCTACTCCCGGCAGCTGTACCTCCATCGCCTCGCGGATCTCCAGGCTCTTCTGAACTCTTATCCCAGTGCCACCGGAGCTGACCATTCTTGCACCCACTGCCAAGGACCACCGCAACGCCAGCCACAGTCACCCGAGAACCGCTGTTCCGGCCTATACACAAAAGCAGGTGCCATCTTGCTCGACCCGACAGCTGTGCCTGACTCACTCCCGGTCTTCCTGGATCTTCAATGTCCGTCTGCCTCCTCACAATGTAAGCGAGGCTCATTACCGAGACACCCGCGGCTCCAGGTAGAACAGCACCTGCAGACTAGCCGAGTAATCCCCACAGGACTCAGCAGAGGTACGGTGGCCATCTTGCTACACCCTGGCAGATGCACAGGGCCTAACCATCCTCTCTGACCTTGATTCAAGCCCCATCACACCACCAGAGCATCCTGTTCAGAGGGTACGGGGTTCCGGGGAAGTCGTGTTGTTGCTAAGTTTCACACAGTCAGCCAGCAAGTATCCACTGCCGTCCTTTGCCTATTTCACCCCGGTGGAACTTTAAATCATCTTCACATCTGGCAGATGTATCTAATGAATGAATAGTGGCCATCCCAGCTAATATGGAGGATGCTATTTGAGTGAGCTTAGGGACCCGACTGCTCCCCGAGACCTCCGAGATGCTACTATAGCCATTTATAGCTCCGGGGGTAAGCCTGACCGTTCACTACATTACTTAGGCATCTCATGGGCAAAGTTGGCCAGCAGCAGCGATATTACAAACCTTTGCTTGGGCAGCGTGAGTGATCAAACCTGGAACAATTTGTCACTAGGCCGCAACTTGCGCCCTCAAGTTATCCCGCAGACCCTTTTGCCGCGATGGATCCATCCCTGGGAGCAGAGAATGCTGTGCACCCTCCACTAGCTAACACCCAGGGTCCAGATTCCACTCCATCCTCTCCACATGAGATCCTTACCCCAGACATCTTGGATGCCAAGTTGGATGATAAGTTGCAGCTCTTACTTCGACAAATCACATGCAATGCTTCAGCAGAGGTGAGCAAGTTAGCTGCAGAACTGAGAGGGGAAATAAACCAAATTGGGGAACGTACATACACTTTTGAAAATAAATTTGATGAGATGGTACATTATGTACAGGCTATTGAGGAGGAAAACCATAATCTACGCCTTTCAGTTTCTCAACTACTGTCACGATCAAGCGTCTGGGATGAATACCAATTGCAATAGCAGTGGCAGGACAGGCATACAGGCAGTCACTTCTGGCAGATGACACAGGCTCACCTGAGGTGCGGAGTCTAAGTACTAGCTCGTTTTCCCCAGAGCTCCGGATGGTGGAGATAGATTTAGCTGCAAGCTAGTACCAGGTCACGGTCCTCAAGTTTGCCCCACCAGGGTGTGAGCAAGCCAGGGACCAATAGTGGATAACAGACAAGGATGAAACAGCAGCGTGGTCAGAAAACTAGCCAAGGAATCAATCATGAGTGGCTGCAGGTTGGGATCAAGCAGTAGAGTAGTCAAAGAACAGGCCGAGGGTCAAATACGAGTGGTTGTAGATTGGGATCAGGCAGTAGAGAAGTCCAGGAACAAGCCAAGGGTCAATCACGAGTGGTTGTAGGTACAGATGGCAGCAGGAAAGACAACAGCAAGGCTCCGGCAGGGAAGGCACAATAACCTGGCAAAGAGGAAGTGCTGAGACAAGGCTTATATAGGAAGTTCATGGGAGTAGCAAGGGGTTCAGGGTTCAACAGCAATCAAGACACCAAGAAGAGTAGTCTAATGGATCAGTTAGGTTTGTCCAGCAGATCAGGCAGGGAGCTGTCCAGCATCCCAGATAGCTCAGTGGGAAAAGTCAACGCCAGACACAGATGAGGTCCCAGGTTCAAGCCCAGACCCTGACAACTACAATTACAGCAGGAGGACCTGGAAAACTGGGAAAGAAGGCAGAACTTGCGCTTCAGAGGTATCCCTGAAACAATAGGGGACCCTGACTTACGCACCTATCTCCTTGTGCTTTTTAATACCTTGGCCCCCCACAGTAGTGGATATAGATTGGCACCTAGACAGGGCTCACCGGTCTCTGGGTCCGAAACCTCCGGCTGCTGCTAGACCCAGAGATGTTATAGTGAGGTTTCATTTTTTTAAAAGCTAGGAGGCACTAACCTTGGCTACACATAATAAATCCCAACTTATGTACAAGGGGGCAAAACTGCAGATTTTTAGCGACCTTTCCCCCATTACCCTTTGCTAAACGTAGGAATCTCAGTCCAATCACCTCTCACTTACAACATCACAAGATTCCATACTACTGGGGATTTCCCTTTCGCCTTACTGTTTCCAAAGATAGAGCTCAATATACCCTGCGTGAACTGCAGGAGGGTGAAGTTTTCCTAAAAACCTCGGCCTGCCTCCTCTTCTGGAAGAAGATCTGTTTCCTCCTGCCGCTCAGGTCCGTCCACCTCCTAACACCCCCAGCTGCATCTGGACCCCAGTGAGGGGCAAATCCAAGAAACGCCTCTCTACACCCCAATGTCTACGTATCTCCAAGCAACCTCCTTGAATCTTTTGCATATTGCTCCTTGGATCCATACTTCATTGCTCTGTGCATTTCCGTTTCTCCATAATTTAACAGAAACAAAGAATGCTGCTCTGGTTTACAAAAGTTTGTATCTACCCTGTTTCCTGTTCGGGGTAGAGTTTTTTCCCCAACCCAAGGGGTACTATTATTAGTCTTGTTTTTTTTTTGGTCATCATGATTCAGTTGAGAGTTGTTCCTGTTTATCTGCTGACTTTTTTTTTCTCACTGCTAACAGGCCTTCTACTGTCAGACTTATTCAAAATGCTACCTAGCTCTTCAGGTGAGCAGTTGGCCCTTTCCATCTCTCTACCCAGAGTCTCCTGATGGAAGTCCGTTTGTGCCCCTACCTGGAATTAGACTATGTCCGGGCCTCCTCAGAAGAAGATGCCTCTCATGTCTTCAAACACTTAAGTTCTATTTTTCTTTTTCTTTTTTTTCCTGTTGTTTTTTTTGTTCTATTATGTCCATGATTATAGGTCAGCTCTGTAGCTTGAAAATGCACCGCTCTTGTTTTCCTAACCCACTGCAGTTCCATTTCAGGGTATATTTGTTAATACTTGGGTACCGAAGAATTGTTGTTACGAGCAATGTTTATATACAGCCCGGTTTTTATTTTTATGTTTATTATAGTTTACTGTTCTTCATATTTACTGTCCTTACAAGAGCCTATCTGAATGGTTTTCACACATGGCTTTAAGGATCATGTCGTATAATGTGAAAGGTCTGGGTTCCATCCGCAAACGCTTGATGGCCCTGAAGGATTTCAGGGCCTCAGGCGCAGATGTGGTGATGATCCAGGAGACCCACTTCCGGGCAGGTGGTTCATTTAAATTTGCCTCAAAGTTCTTCCCCACCTCCTTCCTTGCCTCTGATTCCACGGGCAAGGCCGGAGTGGCGATTCTGATTAAGAAATCATGCCCTATTAAGGTTAAAAACTCCCATGCTGATCCTCATGGTAGATTCCTCATTCTATATTGTGAGTGTATGACCACTTCTTTCACCCTTGTGAATGTCTATGCTCCCAATACAGGTCAGATTGACTTTCTCAACAAACTTTTTGATTCCCCTCAATACTGTTCCCAACCTTTTATGATCATCGGTGAGACTTTAATCTGGTTATGTCACCCACTAGAGATAGACAAACTCTCCTTAGTACTACACTTTCTAAAAAGATTTCATCTCAGGCCAATTCTTTCCGCAAATGTGTTAGGTCTCGTCAACTTTTCGACTCATGGAGAATCAGGCATCCCTCCGCCAAGCCATTCACGTTTTACTCCCCAGCTCATAAAATGTACTCACGTCTTGACCACTTTTTTTTTTCAGCCCTACTCATCCCCTATGTGGTCGAGTCAGACATATTACCCATTACATGGTAGGATCATGCTCCCATTTTGCTAGACCTTATGCTTTCCCAGGCTTACACCAGGTCTTGTCATTTGCGTCTTAATGATCACCTCCTACAATCTGAAGTTTCACGTTCTATTTTAGAAAAAAGTTTAAAAGATTTTTTCCAGCTTAACATAGGGTTGGTCTCCAAGTTTTCTACGCTGTGGGAGGCACATAAGGCTGTATTTCGTGGTGCTTGCATAGCTGAAAGCTCTCGGTTGAAAAAAGATAGAAATGGACTTATACAGTCCCTTACGTCCGCTTTGGCAACTGCAGAGCGGAGGCTGTTGTGTGGCCCCACGGTGATGAAATTGCAAAAGGTCACCTCCCTCAGAGAACAAATCAAAGTAATACAGCTTGGCAGGGCATCCAGATCCTTACTCTGGACGAATACTCGAATAAGCCCCATAGAATGTTTGTTAACAAATTACACCCACGTCCATTTAATTCATTCCCTGATTTCCTTCTACAGGCTGATGGATCTAGAGCACACTGCCCGCGTGAAATGTCAAACATTTTTAGCAAATTCTACCATAGATTGTACAACTGTCTGACCCCGGAGAATCACTTTAATTTTACCCAGGAAAAATTTGAGACATTCTTCTCTGACATCAAACTTCCAAAATTATCCTCAGTGGATTTAGCTAGCTTGAATACGGCTATAATGGCTGAGGAACTTTTCGTTATAATTAAGGATCTCCCACTACATAAATCACCTGGCCCTGATGGTTTGCCCTATTTTTACTACAAAACTTTCTTTGACATTCTGTCTCCACACATGCTGACCTTATACGATTCCCTGCTTAAGGGTACATCCCCACATCCACATTTCTCCCACTCTTACATTTCAGTAATTCCAAAACCTGGTAAGGACCCCTCTATCCCAGATAACTACAGGCCCATAGCCCTTTTAAATTCAGACTATAAAATATTTACCAAAATTCTTGCTTCCAGACTATCTAGGCTCATTCCCAAACTGATCCATAGAGACCAGGTGGGCTTTGTCCCTGGCAGGCATGCGGGGGACAACACTCGCCGTACAATAGATCTGATAGATCTTTTGGACAGATCTTCCCGTTCTGCATTAATTTTAAGTTTAGATGCACAAAAAGCCTTTGACAGGCTGAGTTGGCCTTATATGTTTGCTGTCTTAAAAACATTCGGTTTCAGAGGCCCTTTTCTAAAAGCTCTAGAGGCCCTTTATTCGACAGTTACAGCCCAAGTTCAGATGTCGTCCTTCCTGTCGCCTGGCTTCCCCATGACAAACGGAACTCGGCAGGGGTGTCCCTTGTCACCATTACTTTTTATTTTAATGTCTAGTACTCCTGGCCGAGTCCATCCGCACTCATCCTGATATCTGTGGGGTGGTGATGCAACAGGGAGAATATAAATTGTCGCTCTTTGCAGATGACATTCTGCTCACTATTACTAATCCATTGATATCTCTCCCTTCCCTGCATAAATTACTGACCTCTTTTGGTGCCATTTCCGGTTACAAGGTTAACACTTCCAAAACTGAAGCCCTCCCCATACATATCTCGTCATCATTGTTATCTCAGCTTAAAGAATCATATCCTTATAAATGGTGCAATGCTTCCCTCAAATATTTAGGTGTCCTCCTCACCCCCTCTTACTCTTCTCTTTATTCTGCTAACTTCCCCCCTCTGGTTTTACACATCAACAAATCCCTGCTGGCCTGGACAAAATATCCCCTGTCCCTGTTGGGTAGGATTAATGTTCTAAAAATGTCTATTTTACCCAGACTACTATACCACTTTGAAACATTACCAGTTGCCATGCCTGCTTCCCAACTAAAAGCAATTCAGAGGAGTTTTCTAAAGTTCATATGGGGCAATAGGGCCCATCGCATAGCGAGTTCAGTGGTATTTACCCCAAGATCCAGGGGGGGATTGGGTGCCCCGGACATAATTAAATATTATTACGCCTCACATTTGAGGGCTATTGCTTTGTGGTCCTCCCTATACGCACCAAATCAATGGACCGCCATTGAAAATGGGGTGTTATATTCGGTCCACCCATGCTCCTTAGTTCAGGGCGCCCTCTCATCCCTGGATCCCATTTTCAAACACCAATGTACTGCTCCAATGACTTTAACCTTAACCATCTGGCGTAAATGCCTGAAGGGTTATCATCTTGCTTCACCTTGCCCCCCCTTGTAAATGTGCTATTTAACCCAATCATACCAGAAAGTATTTCCCATGGCTTAATGCTCCTCTTTTTCAGCTCCGAAATTTGGTTCATCCTATCACGTGGAGATTGCATACATTTGATACTCTACGTGAGAAATTTGATATACCCCCCAACTTTTTCATTTTTAATTACAGGTTAGGCATTTCTTCCACTCCAAGTCTCCAACCCTGACTCTTGATAAACCAACCGCTTTTGAGTATTTATGCGCACAGGGTCCTCACCAACTTCATTTAATATCCTCCATTCACCGTATCCTCCATGAGTCGACCCCTCTTACCGAGACCACGCACCTCTACATGAGGAGATGGTCCCATTTAATAGGCAGATGTATTACGGTCCAGGTATGGGATAGGATTTGGTCTTTTACTTTCAAGTCCTCCAAATGTGTAACCCAAAAGGAAACGTCCATTAAGATCCTCATGTTTTGGTATAAAACACCTGATGTAATTCATAAATATGATTCCTCAGTCTCGTTGCGCTGCTCGCATTGCAGGACTGACACCGGTTCCTTATTTCATATTTTTTGGCAATGTTCTATGATCCAACCCTTTTGGCATGATGTGAGGCTACTAATACAGAAGGTGGCTGATGTGTCCCTTCCGCTTGATCCCTTAAACTATTTGTTGGGTCTTCCTTTTTCAGGCATAACCAAAAAAGTCAACCGGCTTATCTCCTATATTTTGTAGCTGCCAAAAGGCTTATTCCATTCTGCTGGTTGTCTAATGGCACCTCCTCCGTGGTCCAGATTTCTCCATCTGGTGGCTGAGATTCGGGGGATGGAATATTTAATAGCCTCTGTACATGAAGAGGTAAGTAAAACCTTGGACAGAGGGGTGGCGGTGGACGTGGTTTACTTGGATTTTGCAAAAGCGTTCGATACAGTTCCCCACACACAGCTCATGTGTAAGGTAAAGTCTACAGGATTGGAAATATCAGTTTGTAAATGGATAGAAAACTGGCTAAAAGACAGAATTCAGAGAGTAGTGGTTAATGATTCTTACTCTGAATGGTCTAAGGTTCTCAGTGGTGTACCCCAAGGTTCAGTGCTGGGACCCTTAATTTTTAATATCTTTATAAATTATATTGGGTCTGGGATCAAAAGTAACATTTCTGTCTTTGCAGATGACACCAAGCTATGCAGTGGAATAACGTCCTTAGAGGATGTCGCCAATTTACAAACCGACCTCAATGCTCTGACTAATTGGGCGACTATGTGGCAGATGAGGTTTCATGTTGATAAATGTAAAGTTATGCACTTGGGGGCTAAGAATATGAATGCATCATACATACTAGGGGGAGTACAACTGGGGGGATCCGTAGTGGAGAAGGATCTGGGGGTTTTGGTAGATCATAAGCTCAATAATGGCATCCAATGCCAAGCTGCGGTTTCCAAAGCGAGCAAAGTTCTTTCTTGTATTAAGAGAGGTATGGACTCCAGAGAGAGAGATATAATTTTGCCCCTGTTCAAATCATTAGTAAGACCTCATCTGGAATATGCGGTTCAGTTTTGGGCCCCAGTTCTCAAAAAGGATATTGGGGAACTGGAGAAAGTGCAGAGAAGGGCAACCAAACTGATAAGAGGCATGGAGGAGCTCAGCTATGAGGAAAGATTAGAGGAACTGAATTTATTCACTCTTGAGAAGAGGAGAATAAGGGGGGATATGATTAACATGTACAAATATATAAGGGGTCCATATAGTGAACTTGGTGTGGAGTTATTCACTTTACGGTCAACACAAAAGACAAGGGGGCACTCTTTACGTCTAAAGGAAAAAAGATTTAATCTCCAAATACAGAAAGGTTTCTTCACAGTAAGAGCTGTGAAAATGTGGAACAGACTCCCTGCAGAGGTGGTTCTGGCCAGCTCAGTAGATTTCTTTAAGAAAAGCCTGGATACTTTCCTAAATGTACATAATATAACTGAGTACTAACATTTAGGCCTCATGCCCATGGACGTTTTTACAGCCGCGTTTTTGAGCATTTTTTACAGCTTAAAAACGCCTGTCCATGTTAGTCTATAGCTTCATGCCCACCTAGACGTTTTTGAGCTGCAAATAGCATAGACGTTTTTAAGCTGTAAAAAAAACCCAGGACCAGTGTGTTCCTCAGCGTCGGAGTTAGGCAGAAAAAAACGCGAGCATCAAAAAACGCGCAAAAACGCGCACTAACGCGCGGTCGCGTTTTTTAGCTCCGACGTTTTTTTTTGTTTTTTTTTCTCAAAATAAAAATAAAAATGTACAATAACATGGACAGGCGTTTTTAAGCTGTAAAAAACGCAGCTGTAAAAACGTCCGTGGGCATGAAGCCTTTTAGGTAAAGTTACTCCAGGGTAAATCTGATTGCCTCTCGGGGGATCAGGAAGGAATTTTTTCCTCTGCTGTAGCAAATTGGATTATGCTTTGCTGGGGTTTTTTGCCTTCCTCTGGATCAACTGTGGGTATAGAATTGGATATATGGGATTGTATGATATTTTTTTTTTATGGTTGAACTGGATGGACTTTGTCTTTTTTCAACCTGACTAACTATGTAACTATGTAACTATGATATTATCCCCTAATTTGATAAAGTTTGGGAGCCTTGGGATCGATAGGATAATGGGCCCCCTATACCAATTACCACATCTTGAACTGTATTGACATTCTATTATTTCTGCTGATTTTGAATTTCTATTACTTACCTACAAGTTGTTTACCGTATATACTCAAGTATAAGCCGACCTGAGTATAAGCTGAGGTACCTAATGTTACCACAAAAAACAGAGAAAACTTACTGACTCAAGTATAAGCCGAGGGTCAACAATGCCCATTTGCATGCCTCACTGTGCCCGTTGCAACTTCACTAAGCCACTGTTCCCATCCTCACTGTTCCTCATTGTTCCCATCCTCACTGTTCCTAACTGTTCCCATCCTCACTGTTCCTCACTGTTCCCATCCTCACTGTTCCCCTAAAATTTAAATTGAACATTGTAAATTGTACCTGAAACAAAATAGAGAGGCTGCGGCGTCCATCGTTTAAAACTCGCGGTCTCTTCTTCTTCCCTTCCGTGATAGGCGTTTTCTAAGCAGACACAGTTCAGCCTATCACGAACGTTCTCTCATCCTCAGTTTCCCAGCAGATGTCCGTGATTGGCGGAACACTGAACACAGTGTCTGCTGGGATGGGTGAGGAGGAGAGAACGTTCGTGATAGGCGATTCTCAGCAGACACAGTTCCGCCTATCACGGAAGGGACCAGGAAGAGACCGCAAGATTTAAATGATAGACACAGCAGCCTCTCAATTTTTTTTCAGGTACAATTTACAATGTTCAATTTCGCTGACTCGAGTATAAGCCGATGGGGGGGGGGGGGGGGACTTTCAGCCCCAAAAAAGGGCTGAAAATCTCGGCTTATACTCGAGTATATACGGTACTTTATATATTTTTGATATGCCATACTGATCACCACTGTGCTCTGTACTTATGGACATTGATTATCTGTACCTCCGATTTCTTTATTTTTCTCTGATGTCATGATGTTTTTGATATCTATGTATTGTACTGTAGCGGGGTCTCTTCTAAGACCCAGGACTATGTTACCCAGAACCCCATTCGGGCCGAGGGCGGAGGTTCCACCACAGAGACTCATGGGAGGGGTTACTTAAGTGGGAGGCGAGGTGGAGCTCGCTCTCTTGGGACACGGCGCGTCAAGTGACAAGTCATCCTGTGCGGATCGGCTGTGAAGCAAGGCCTGAAGCCTGAGGCCTTGCTTGAAGTCCGAAGAGCCTTCCACCATACTGCGGAGTCTGGATGGATCCTTACCCGTCGTGATAGGACGTGAGTTGGATCGAGGACTCGATCGGAGGAGACGCTGTGTGCGACACACAGGAGGTGGGAGTCCCAGGCTGGGATCGAGCCTGGAGTGGTGAGCGCGCACCTGCCCATATCAATAGACTGAGTTGTGTTCAGGCCTGTAGACTGCCTAGGCCTGCTGTTCGCTCACCAGTGTTTCTTGGGGGGTCAGGTAGCGGGACAGAGTTGAAGTATCTACCCCCCCGCTTTGCCCTGTTATTTCAAGTTAACACCCAATGTGGCTTACAAATGGTTATCTCTTTAAGTGCACCAACGAAAGCTGGCCGGTGAAGAAACCTTCCTTTCCTAGGGGAAAGAGACTCAGTTCCATTCCATGTCAGGCCTGACTTAGGGGGAGTTTAGAAAGTTTGTGTTACTGCGCCATAGGCAAACGCACGCCATAATAGCTCCGCGTGGTGGACACTGCGCGGCGCCATATTACTGGGCTGCACCCAGTACATTGATTGATGCAGGGCTCTGCAGGCCCATGTATATGTTGCATGTTATACCTTGAATCCTTCATTACCAAGTAAAGCTGATATATATATATTTTATATTCTTGCCTCAGTGTGTTGTCTGACTGTTTAGAGATTATTAAGTATAATACACCTGAGAGTGATAGGAGTTTAACCCTAGACTGACTGTGCCAGAGTGGGTCGAGTAAGATTGCCGGGGGTTGGCGGTACTGCGTGCAGGGCCCGAAATCAAATCAGCGGCTCTCTTAATTGGGGGTAGCGCTACACGTGGGGGCTTGTGAGTCCGGGATCCTGTTGCAGCAAATAGCAGCCAAAAAGTACCAGCATGGACCCACTAGAAATAGTGAAGTGGTGCGCAGCAGCCAACACAGATCCAAATGGGGCAGTGATTGTAGAACTCCCAGGGATCTGGCAAGAAGATGCAGTGAAACAGTTAGTGATGTCACTGTCCCCACAACAGAAGGCATGGATAGTGGATGTAAGATCAGAACCTCCTTTGATATATGTACTGGTAAAATGGAAGGATGGAGTCCCAGAAGACTTCAAGAAGCCAAGCATAGAAACGGTGGATAAACAAACTTATAAGTTAATACGCGTCCCACCCAACCTAAAAGATGTAAAGAAAGAAGAGAGTCCCGGGTCGCCACAGGGCACCCTCAGCACAGAATTATGCGCGGTTCTAGGGGAAATCATAGCGCAATGCAAGAAAGACCCGGCGGATTATCAAATAGCAGGATACCGGAAACTCAGAATGTTTTCAGGAAGGAAACCTGTACCTTCAGGCGAAGAAGGATTTGAGGAGTGGTTCGACGGTGCAACTCAGGCTCTGGAGGAGTGGGAAGTCCCAGACCACAGAAAGAAGCAGAGAATTGCTGAGAGCTTGAAGGGGCCTGCTTTAGAGGCCGTACGCAACCTCAAGATGAGCAAAACAGACTGTACTGCGCAGGACTATCTAGACATTCTGCAGAATGTGTTTGGTGGAACAGAGAAGATCACTGAACTCACCTACCAACTGGAGCATTGTTATCAAAAGGCAGGGGAGAAGCTATCAGAGTTCATGATGCGCCTAGATAAAATACTGCACAAGATGATCTTAAAGAAAGGGATTGACCCGAAGAAGGTGGATGAGGCCCGGGTCCAACAGGTGATGAGAGGATCTCAACCACTGGATCCCATCGCACTGGCGTTACGTACAAGACAGGGCGGGAAGAGCCTGGAGTACCCTGACTTGATCCGAGTAGTCAGAGAGGAAGAAGCTATGCTGGAGGAGAAAAAGAGGAGCCAACCAGTTGAGACGGTGAACCCTCCTCCGGTGATGGTCGGGACGGCCATGACCTTAGAAAGAGATGCAGAGGTGGATACCTTGAAGTCGCAGATGTCCCAAGTGCTGGGAATGTTGACCTCCTTGATGGAAAAGGAGTCAAGGGTACCAGAGAGGGAAAGTCTGAGGAAAGAATTGTTCCTGAATACCTCAGCACCCGCATCCCTGGAAAATTGGGGAAATGTGATCTGATTCAATTGTGGGGGAGCTGGCCATCTTGCCAAAGTATGTGCCAGTCCCAAGAAGAAGAGACTGAATAACCGCAAGCCGCCGGAAAACTTCAACGGGCCCCGGTAAAGGAGTCAACCGGGTGCCCATCATCATCAAGGAACTCCATACTGAATAAGAAGCACATGAGAGAAGGGGTCAGGACCCCACAGAAGAAACCAAGGGTTCCTCAGAAGGAACGTACTCCAAAGAAACACAATAAAGTCCCTCAGCGGGTAGTTACACCCATACAGAGGAGAGAGATCAATGCATACCAGGCTCAGGAGAGACTTAAACAAAAAAAAACAAGGAAAGTCAAGAAGGGAAATGCAAAGATCCAAGGAAAGAGACCCCTTTGAAGCAGTACCCAGAGAAACTGGTGGGTCCCTCCCCAATCTTATCCATTCAAGTAGAGGGGATCTACACAAGAGCCCTGTTGGATACTGGAGCGCAGGTGACCCTGTTGTATCGAGACTTCTACGACAGGCACCTAAGTCACCTACCCATCCAGAAGATTGAAGACTTGGAGATATGGGGAATTGGAACAGAAAAGTTTCCTTATGATGGCTATCTACCTATAATGCCCCATACACACAATCGTTTTTCTTGCCATTTTTTTTCTTGCCGTTTTTCACGTCGTTTTTTTTCATGTTTCCTTTCAAGCCTGTCTTGCGTACACACGATCATTTTAAAAAACGATCAAGCAAAGCGCAGTGACGTATACCACGTACGACGGCACTATAAAGGGGAAGTTCCGCTCGAATGGCGCCACCCTTCATGTTAGTAAAGTTTGTTGAGCAACGATTTGCGCTTTTCAGCCTCGTGCTTTTCAGTCCGTTACTGCGTGACGAATGTGCTATCTCCATTACGAATGCTAGTTTTACCAGAACGAGCGCTCCCGTCTCATACTTGATTCTGAGCATGCGCATTTTTTTTCACATCGTTAAAGCATACACACTATCGTTTTTCACGTCGTTAAAAAAAACGACATGAAAAACGACGTGAAAAAAGAGAGCATGTTCGAAATTTTTAATGGCCGTTTTTCACATCGTTAAAAATGCTCTGGAGCATACACACGATCATTTTTAATGGCCATTTTTAAAAATGGCATTTTTAACGGCATGAAAAACGATCGTGTGTATGGGGCATAAGACTGACGTTTGACCCATCCATAGCAGGGAAGGGGGAAGTGTTCGACACCTTGGCTGTGGTGTGCCCCCAACCGCCTGGAGCTAACAGGAGTTCCTTGATAATAGGAACCAACACGGATCTGTTCCGAAGACTTTTGGTCCCACTAACAAGAAGGAAGAACCTCCCAGTCACGGAGATTCATCCCATGTTGAAGACCGCCTTCCAACGGCTGATCTTGGAGCAGAAGGCCCCGGAAGAGGGGGTAGGGAAGGTCTGGAGACTCAGGAAAAAAGGGATAGTGCTGCAACCCGGTGAAGTAACCTGCTTGAAGGCCACAGTGAAACTCACTTTTGAGCACCTGGGCCCTTTTGTGATGTTGCAACCCGACCCAAGAGAAGAACCTTCGGGCTTGGAGGTAGTCCCGGAAATGGTCCCGGTGAGGGCCCTGAAGAAGGCCCACTGAAAGGTTTCTGTGAGTGTCAGAAACACCACGGATGGCCCCATGGAAGTCCCTGCCAGGCTGTTATTGGGCCGGGTGAGCCCAGCCACACCAGTTGCCCCATCAGATGTGGGGAAGACAGATGGAGAGAGTACAGTGTGGGAGAAGCTTTCCATGGAGAATCCAAACCTGCCCAGGGCTTGGAGAGAGAGAGCCCGGAACCAGTTGACTCGGTGGGAGAGGATCTTCTCACATGATGAGTTTGATGTGGGGTGTGCTAGGAGTGCCACCCATCGAATCCGCCTCCAGGAAGACAAGCCTTTCAGAGAAAGAGTTAGGCTGGTTCCATTGGCAGACCTCGAGGATTTGAGGGAACAGCTTGCTGAGCTCAAGCGAACAGGTGTGATCCAGGAATCTAGAAATCCGTATGTCTCCCCCATAGTAGTGGTCCGGAAGAAGAACGGGTCACTAAGGTTGTGTATTGACTATAGGACCTTCAATAGGAGAACCACTCCAGATCAGTATACCACACTCCAAGGATAGAAGATGCCTTGCAAAGCTTGTCCGGAGCCAAGTGGTTCAGTGTTATGGACTTAAAGAGTGGGTATTATCAGATCCCGATGCACCCAGAAGACAAAGAAAAGACGGCTTTCATAACCCCAGTGGGATTCTTTGAATTCAATCGGATGCCTAAAGGTCTGTCTGGAGCTCCAGCCACATTCCAAAGACTGATGGAGAAGACGGTGGGAGACATGAACCTCATCGAGGTCCTTGTATACTTGGATGACATCATAGTCTTTGGCAGAATTTTGGAGGAGCATGAAGAAAGGCTGGAGAAGGTCTTGAAGAGGCTGAGTGAAGAAGGACTCAAGCTCTCACCTGAAAAATGCCAATTTTATCAGTCTTCAGTCAACTATCTGGGACACATAGTGTCTGAAAATGGGGTGTCCACAGACCCTGAAAAACTGGAGGCTGTCACCTCCTGGCCAAGACCTACCACTGTAACAGAACTCAGGTCCTTCCTAGGATTCTGTTCCTATTACAGGAGGTTCGTGGAGGGGTTTGCTCGAATAGCGAGACCCTTGAATGAGTTGCTGAAGACGGAGGGGGAAGAGGATGACTCAGGCCCCAGGACGTCAGGGGAGTCAATCAAGGACCAGTGGACTGAGAAGTGTGAAGGCACCTTCCAGATGCTGAAAAAGAGCTTGACCACCGCCCCTGTTCTGGCCTATGCAGACCCAAAGAAGCCTTACGAACTCCATGTGGATGCTAGTCATGATGGTCTGGGAGGAGTACTCTACCAGGAGCATGAAGGGCAACAGAGACCTGTTGCGTATGTGAGCAGAAGCTTGACCCCCTCTGAAAAGAACTATCCCACCCATAAGTTGGAGTTCCTGGCCCGCAAGTGGGCCGTAGTAGACAAACTTCAAGATTACCTATATGGAGCAGATTTCACTGTAAAAACGGATAACAATCCCCTTACCTACCTGTTTACCACAGCAAAGCTGGACGCCACAGGACATAGGTGGCTGGCGGCGCTGTCTGCCTTCAATTTCAGCTTGAAATATAGACCTGGGGTGGGAAACCGAGATGCGGACGCCCTGTCCAGAAGGTCTCATGTTCCCACCCACAGTAGTGAAGACTGGACCCAAGTGGCACCTGACGGGGTGCGGGCCCTTTGCCAAGGGGCTGAACTCCAAGCCAAGGGAGGCTCAAGAGCAGTAGAGATAGGGGTCACTATTGTAGGAGTCCCCAAGCAGTACTGTGGAGCAACCTTACTGGGGGAAGACAACCTACCCAGACTGACCAAAGAGGAGTTGAGATCCGACCAACAGGAGGACCCTATGGGGAGATTGGTCCTAGAAGCATTAGAAAATCAGAACCCAAACATACTCTTACGTCACCCCTCGAAGGAAGCTCACCTGTTAAAAAAAAGAGTGGGACAGGCTACAGGTGCATCAGGGAGTGGTCTACCGAAGGGGCCCCTCTGATGACCAAGAAGACAAGTGGCAGTTGTTCCTGCCGGAGAAACACAGGGAGACGGTCATGGTCGCCTTACATGACAACCATGGTCACCTGGGAGCGGAAAGGACTTTCCAACTTGTTAGAGACCGTTTCTATTGGCCCTGCATGAGGGCTGAAGTTGAGGAATACTGCCATTCATGTGCACGATGCATACAGAGAAAGACTCTGCCCCATCAAGCTGCCCCAATGGGCCACTTACAAAGTGAAGGCCCGCTTGACCTGGTGTGCATTGATTTCCTCTGCCTCAAACCCGACCTGAGGGGACTAGGAAATGTTCTGGTAGTAACCGACCATTTCACCCGGTATGCACAGGCTTTTCCAGCCAAGGACCAGAAGGCCTCTACTGTGGCCAAAATACTCGTAGAGAAGTACTTTATACATTATGGACTACCACAAAGGCTCCATTCAGATCAGGGGAGGGATTTCGAGAGCAAACTGATACGAAAACTCCTAGATGCCTTAGGGATCAAGAAGACCAGGACTACTCCTTATCATCCTCAAGGTGATGCTCAACCGGAGAGGTTCAACCGAACCCTGCTCAATATGCTGGGAACTTTAAGTGGTGAAAAGAAGCAACATTGGAGTAGTCACATAGCGGCCCTTGTGCACGCTTACAACAGCACTGTCAGCGATGCTACTGGATATTCACCTTACAGACTTATGTTCGGGAGAGAAGCAAGATTGCCAGTGGATCTGGCCTACGGCACCTCCATAGATCATTGTTCTGCTGCCTCCCACAAGGGATATGTAGATAGACTTAGACACAACTTGAAGACGGCTTATGAGCAAGCTCAGGCGGCCTCGGAACAGAGAGGGACTCGCAACAAGAGGAATTTTGACCTAAAGGTTAGGATCCAAGACCTACAACCAGGAGACATGGTGTTATTGCGGAACCTGGGGGTCCCTGGAAAACATAAACTCGCAGATAGATGGAGACCAGAACCTTATGTCATTTGTAGAAAATTACCGGGCCTACCCGTTTACAGACTTAAACCCGAGGGGAAGTTAGGGCCCTTGAAGACTTGGCATCGAAACCACCTACTTCCGCTCGCTGAAGCAGTTCGGTTGCCTCCTAGGATGGATTCTCCTGAACCCATGTCCATTCCGAACACCCCTAGACCCAACACTCGGTCTCAGACCCCTCGGATGGAGGATACAGAAGATTCAGAAATGAGTGAAGGCGAGGGAGAGGAAATTGGCTGGCTTTGGCCTTCCCAGGGCCCAACGACTTCTGCTATTGATCTTCCACCTGACGAAGATACTGAGGATCACACACTGAATGCAGAAGCTATGGAGTTCATTCCATCTAGTCACTGGTCAGATGCTTGGGAGAGTGTCGGTGAACTATCCCCTGAAGAGGACCCAAGGGAAGCCATGTATCTTCCTGCTCCGGAGCCAGATGCTCCTGAATTAGAAGGAACTCCTGAGTTGGTCACAGAAGAAGAATCTGTTCCCACAGAAAGTCCCAGATGACAGAGGAAGCGGAGGGCCATAAAACCTCCCAGGAGATTAACTTACCCACAAATGGGGAAGAGTGCGGAAGACACTGTATTCACTGCCAGAAGAAGTATGGAAGACCCTGACCCTCCCACTGTTCATTTGGTGGGAGGCAACCCCAGCTCACTCTCTGGCACAGTTAGACAGGATACTGTTGTTAATGTGTCCTGTGGGCAGAGGAGTTCACCGCCTCGTTTTTGGTGGGAATTTCCTCTGCCGACATCATATGGAGAATTGATGGATGTTGTTAAATGTGTAGCTTGAAGTTATGTTATCTTTGGGGACCAAAGAGTTCAAGTGGGGGGAGTGTGTAGCGGGGTCTCTTCTAAGGCCCAGGACTACGTTACTCAGAACCCCATTCAGGCCGAGGGCGGAGGTTCCACCGCAGAGACTCATGGGAGGGGTTACTTAAGTGGGAGGCGAGGCGGAGCTCGCTCTCTTGGGACACGGCGCGTCAAGTGACAAGTCATCCTGTGCGGATCGGCTGTGAAGCAAGGCCTGAAGCCTGAGGCCTTGCTTGAAGTCCGAAGAGCCTTCCACCATACTGCAGAGTCTGGGTGGATCCTTACCCGTCGTGATAGGACGTGAGTTGGATCGAGGATCTCGATCGGAGGAGACGCTGTGTGCGACACACAGGAGGTGGGAGTCCCAGACTGGGATCGCGCCTGGAGTGGTGAGCGGGCACCTGACCATATCAATAGACTCAGTTGTGTTCAGGCCTGTAGACTGCCTAGGCCTGCTGTTCGCTCACCAGTGTTTCTTGGGGGTCCGGTAGCGGGACAGAGTTGAAGTATCTACCCCCCCCCGTTTTGCCCTGTTATTTCAAGTTAACACCCAATGTGGATTACAAATGGTTATCTCTTTAAGTGCACCAACGAAAGCTGGCCGGTGAAGAAACCTTCCTTTCCTAGGGGGAAAAGAGACTCAGTTCCATTCCATGTCAGGCCTGACTTAGGGGGAGTTTAGAAAGTTTGTGTTACTGCGCCATAGGCGAACACACGCCATAATAGCTCCGCATGGTGGACACTGCGTGGCGCCATATTACTGTGCTGCACCTAGTACATTGATTGATGCAGGGCTCTGCAGGCCCATGTATATGTTGCATGTTATACCTTGAATCCTTCATTACCAGTAAAGCTGATATATATATTTTATATTCTTGCCTCAGTGTGTTGTCTGACTGTTTAGACATTATTAAGTATAATACACCTGAGAGTGATAGGAGTTTAACCCTAGACTGACTGTGCCAGAGTGGGTCGAGTAAGATTGCCGGGGGTTGACGGTACTGCGTGCAGGGCCCGAAATCAAATCAGCGGCTCTCTTAATTGGGGGTAGCGCTACAGTACGTTATGTAACAATATTATATTTGTTCTTTTAAAACCCAATAAAAATACAATAAAAAAAAAAGAATGGACTGGTAACAATATTATATCCGGATTCCTTGGGTCTACTGATAATTGATGATTTGTAGATGAGTGTGAGAATTTTAGTGCATGCCACTGTAGGAGTACAGTATATGTAGATAAGATTCAATAAAGGGGAGTGGGGAGTAGGGAGTGGGGAGTGTGAGGTTTCTTATAGGATCAGTTTGTTGCCGAAAGATAATTTTGCATAGGACTAGACACACATCATTCCTGTTCAAATTAAGTTGTGTGACCTGCAGAGTTCCTAATGTAATGTGGGGCACGGGATCTATTTTTGGTCTGCAGCAAATTAAAGGCCCCATGCTTCATGCCTGGGGGAATTTTGGTTTGTCGGTTATGGGGCAGAGGGGAGAGGGAAACACTGAGATACCATAAGTAGTAAACACTTGTGTACATACAGTAGGAGCCATGTCGTGCAATGGTTGGATGTTTACGTAAGTCCATGGGCAGTGGTGCGAGACACCACAGTTGTACCAGTGGTATGTACAAGAAGGTTCGCTCTAGGGGAACCCACTGTTATGTAACTGAGTATCTGCACCAGTCAAGGGCTTGTGTTAGGTGTGATACTACTTAGTACAACTTTACAACAGAAAGTGCCATACCACCAGGCATTTTTGATCTGTGGAGTATTGTATGTTTGATGCAAGCCAGTTTATTTATTTTTTAATCAATCGTATTTTATTAAATTTGAAGGTGCATAACAAGTGTTATCAATACAATTAGGCTACCGATAAGTAAAAGACATATATTTCAAATAGTAACATTCCAAGTGTTGGTGTCCAATCTTGGACATATGGTAAACTTTTAAAACATTTTCACAAGGAAAGAAAAAGAAAAGAGACCAGTGATAATTACCCAAACATTCTGTAGGGTGAAGTTCAGTATGTCAAGTTCTGTAAGGCTGATCAGGTGTGTAAAAGTCAGGGGGGGGTTGTATAATAGCAGGTATGTAAGAGAGCTGGTACATAAATGCAGTAATCAGTTTTAACAACTCTAGGGAGAAGAACCCAGCCTGGTTCTTCTACAAGAGGGGAGATCTCAAAGGGTAGGCTTGGGGAACATGAAGGATGGCTTCCCAGTGTAACAATGGGTGTTATCGTGCCATCATTACGGATGCGCTGTGCAGGATGGATGCTGAAGCCAAGGTGACCAAATGGACCAGAAGGGTTGGCTTTCACCATTCTTGATGGAGAACATAAGTTCAAATTGAGACTGAGTGTTAAGGTTATACGTGAAAGAGGAGATATCGGGAGGTTCTGCTTGCTTCCATTTAGATGTGATAGATCTTCTGGCTGTAATCATACAGTGTATGATGAAGGGGAGGTGCCTTTTGGGCCAGTGTTCATAGTTTAGGAGGAGAAGTGCTGATGCAGGGTCTGGATCCAGTTTCAAACCAATTACTGAGGATATGAATTGAAAAATGTTGATCCAGAATGGAAATAGTTTAGGACACTGCCACCGCATGTGCAATAGAGATCCTTGTTCTCCACATTGTCTCCAATAAGGTGGGAAGTAGAAGGGAAAGAACTTGGAAAGGCATGTTGGAGTGTAGTACCAGTGGTGGACAAGTTTTATTTGGGGTTCCCAGTGTGTAGTACATCTTGAATGTTTAAATACATTGGTGGTGGTGTCGTGCCATTGAAGAATAGGGAAGGTTTGAGAGAGGTCTTTTTCCCACAACATCATAGAATGAGATTTTTTCCTTTGAAGAGGGAGACAGAAACCTTTTGGTAAAACTATGATATTCCTATTTGATTAGTGGAGTAGTCTTGGATAAAGGATAGGAGATCCAGTATAATGTTGATTTCTTCCTTGCGGATGGAGTCAATTACATGTCTGATACGTAGGTACTTGTAGAAGTCTATGTTTGGCAGGTTGAAACGCAATTGTAAATATGAGTATGACCATGGTGTTGCTTCTTTGTAAAGGTGTCTGATGGTAGAGATTCCTGATTCTGTTCAATTGCTGAGAGAGAGGTCATTAGTGAAAAGTTTGAGGGAGCAAAGAGGAAGAGGGTTGTGAGTAGAGAAGGTCTGATGAGGTTGTGAGGATCCACTAAAATGCCAGTATTTTTCTGCGGCTATCGTGGTAAGGTATTTGGATGGTGGGGAAGGAAGTCCCAATTACAGTGCTCCTTGCAGGCCAGTTTTTAATTCCATACAAAATTATTGAGCATGGATTGAATTGGTTTAATACAGGTTGATGGTAGATGTATTGGTAAGGCTTGTAGTGGATTTAAGCTACAAGACAGGATGTTTTTTTCATGATTTTGTATCTACCCAATCCAAGAAAAGTTGTATGTTCCATGTTGCCAGGTCGTTCTTAAGAGCAGATAGGACTGGGAGGAAGTTTAGGGCAAATAATTTGCCAGGTCATTAAAGAGAAAAATACCTAGGTATACTGTATGTGATGATGTCCATTTAAGTGTGAAAGTGGACTTCTGCGTACAGTTAATAGTGAAAGAGTTAAATTGAGGGCTTCTGATTTTTGGTAATTTATATGGTTACCAGACAAATTATTGTATGTATTAAGCTCCGCCATCACTATAGGCATGGTAACAATTTGTTTCCTAAGGAACAGCAATACGTTTCCCACATATGGAAAGACTTTGTGTTGATGTGATCCAAGGATAATCTCTCTGTTAGAGTTCATTTATATGGTCCGAAGAAAAGGTTCTCATGTCAAAATAAAAATGAGCACCCCTGACATGTGCCATTTTTAACAGGAAATGTTGATGAAAACACTCTGTTTATCTACTTGGGGCGATAGTGAAGAGTACAGGAAACCTATCCAGTTATGCATAGCAGGACCCAGCCCTACAGCTTCTAAAGTTATCCAAATAAAGGACCAATGCACCCTGTTGAATGATTTCTCTATTTCCATTGAGAGAATGAAAGTTGTCTGCTTATGGAGGGCCTGCTTGGATGAGATTGATTTCATGTATGGTGCCCATCCATGGCAACAAGTTTGATTTTAAATTATGTAAAAAAACTGTCCTTATTATCTTTCCTAAAATATCTCCTTGAAATAGCCACCATAATTTGAGCTGTAAGATTGGCTTCTATGTGTGCCAGATAATGTACTGTACATACAAGTAAAGCAGTTGTTTAAGATAAAACAGATACAATTGTTGCCTTATGAGTTTATGTGAAATCTCCATTAATAGCTGTAAAATATTGTAGTTATGAATATATTTCAATTAGCTTTGTATCTATGTTACAGAGCCACCAAGAAGGCTAGGTTAAGCAGACAAGACAGTGCCTAGGCTTGTGTATACAAACAATGGAGATCCAAACCTCGTTGTTTTACACATACTCACCTCAAAGGATCCCATGCTGGGATATGCAATGAAGGGAGGCCAACCCGTAATCAATACTTCTCCGGGAAAATTCAATAAAATCTCCTGCCCAGAATAGTCACAAGGATTTGCATTAAAGGGGGCTGACTTATGCAAAGAATAGGAATTGGAGATCTAGCCAGTCCGTAACCAGTAATAGGGAAGCCCTCCAACAAGAGCCACGCTATGCCAATCAATGAGGCATCAGCCTGTAATGATATGCATGGACTAGAGGGGAGGGAAGTTTGTCACTTTATAGGAAAGCAGCCATCAGAATGTAACCAATGGGTAAATATGGGAAAGGTCTGCCTTTTACTTGTAACTGAACATGTTTGTAGAAGTAAAGGTTAATAAAGTGCTATCATCAACCTTAATTATTGCACAGTGATCCAATATGTAGACAATTATAGTGATCCAATATGTAAACAATTATATTAATATCTAGTGAACCTCCACTAAAATAAATGAATAAATAAAGTGGTTCTGAAAATAAATGAAAGTGCTTTCCAAATATCTATTAATGTTTAAGAAAAAAAGTCAGACAACACTCCTTGGTGAAAATAGAAATCAGGAGGACAACGATACCCAGATGATCAGGATTAGAGTCTCCAATGATGTGATGGATTGCTTTCAAACCTTCATTACTTTCAAACCTTCATAGACCCGTGTTGCTCAAAAAGAAAAAAGAGTGACAAAACTCTTTGCGCAAATAAATGAACTGGGAATGACATATGTGTAATAGAAACACAGTTGCACACACACATGCCCCGCAATGAACTGGGAACGACATATGTGTAATAGAAACACAGTTGCACACACACATGCCCCGCAATATGATCCCATATAGGGAAGGTCAGTTGCATAACAGAGCTCCTCACTTAGCTGTCCGTGCTCACACAGCACTGAGGTCGATGGCTCCTCCTTACGCGTTGCATCACTGGACACATGACTTTTTCAAAAAACTTTTTTTTTTCTTAAACATTAATAGATATTTGGAAAGCACTTTCAATTATTTTCGGAACCACTTAATTTATTTATTTATTTTAGCGGATGTTCACTGGATATTAATATAATTGTTTACATATTTGATCACTATAATTGTCTACATATTGGATCACTGTGCAATAATTAAGGTTGATGATAGCGCTTTATTAATCCTTACTTCTATTCTTTTTGTGATATCAGTACACAACACAATAATGGCAGCAATCATCATTTGATCATCTTAATGTTTTGGTTATAGAGAAAGGGAGTTTTTACCGCTCCAGGTGAGTATGCTCCAACAATCTATGGTCTCAGGAACACCGTGGGTGCCAGCAATGCACGCAGCATATGAAAAGGAAAATAAGGATATGGACAGCCGCACTCCAAAAAACCTTGACGGTCGCCTTTATTGTAAAGGATCGGATAAAATACACCAAAAAATCACAGCATAACCGGGGTAACAGCTGACATGTTTCGCACTGTAACTAGTGCTTACTCATAGCTGACTTGTTACAAACACAACACCTCTAATATAGAAAAAATAGACATACACTCATGTGATCAAAAATCAATTAACAACCAATTAACAACCAATTAGTGTTCAAGGGTGTTGTAAATAAGTTATTCAGTGAAGTGAATAATGGTTGGTAATTGTTGGTTGTGTGACACCTGAAGGATGATAAAAAAGAGCCCACAAAACCCAAAAGCAACCCCAAAAAAACAAAAAAGAGGAAAAAAAAACAAAAAAGAGAAGAAAAAAAAAGGAGGGGTGGAAGAAAACCAAAAAGAAAGAAAAAGAAAAGAAGGAAAAAAGGAAAGAAAAAATATATAAAATATATAGTAATGAAAGCAATAGGGTGTCGGTATGTGTAAGTAATGAAAATAATAATAATAATAAAAAAAAAATGATAAAAAAAAAAATGATAAAAATAAATAAATAAATGGAAATAAATAGAAACTCCAACAATATGTGTGTGTATGTATGATGGAGTGTGATGATGTGGGACTAATGCATGTGGTAAGCTAGTGAAGCGTATGTATATTGATTGATTAAAAATGTTGGTGCCCAGAGTTCTATTTTAAAGAGTTTTTAGGATTTGATATAATCATTTTGGTAATTTAAAAGTATTCGATTTTTATTTTATTATATTTTACATATAAAATCAGTTTTATTTTCTAATGAAATTCACAAACCAAAGTTTGTAAAAGGAACTTTTCAATACTTTTTTAAGGTCTTTGTTTCTTAAAGTGTATATAACTGGATTTATCAGTGGGGTGCCTACAGTATAGGATAGTGATAAAAATTTTGTAATATTCCCTGACTGTCCTCCACTGGGTACCAAATAAACACAAGCTAGGTTGCCATAATAGATACAGACAATAGTCAGATGGGAACTACAGGTAGAGAAAACCTGCTTCCTTCCTGTAATAGATGGGATTTTAAGAATGGTGACAATAATAATAATATAAGATACAATGATAATGATAAATGAAATGACACCAATAAAACAAGTCAACAATGTTGCTTCTAGTTCAATAATTGCTGTATCGGAGCAGGAAAGTTTAAGAATTGGAACAAGATCACAGAAATAATGATCAACAATGTTGGGACCACAAAATTGCAATTGAGATAAATTGAAAGTATGCATCATCACAATTAAAAGACTTAAAGTCCAACAGGTAATGATCAAAATACAGCAACAGCGGGGGTTCATTATCAAACTATAGTGTAATGGTTTACAGATGGCCAAATATCTGTCATAAGACATATCAGTTAGAAGAAGACACGTCAGTAATAATGTAACACAACAGAAATAAAACTGGGTGAGGCAATCAGGAAATGACATTATGGTATCATTCACCAAAACAGTTTGGAACGTTTTAGGAAGAATATCAGTTGCCTGTATGATATCCGACATAGCGAGCTGAGAGAGGAATATGTACATGGGAGACTGGAGGGTTTTGCTGTTGGACACCAACATAATGATCAGGAGGTTTCCGCTTAATGTAACACAATAAAGCATAAGCAAAATAAAAAACACCAAAAATTTAACATTGTGTGGGGTCTGAAATCCTAAGAGATGGATTGTGGAAATTCTGGTCATATTGTTCTCCTCCATAACCTGAAGGCAGAGTATCAAAATGAACGTGTACCATTTGTGAAGTTGCTTTAAAAACAACGTGAACTGATTCAAGTAAAGAGAGAAGGGATAGTCAAAAAAACCTAGAAAGCTGTAAATGCCGGTCCTTTAAATGCTTTTCTGATCATGATGGGTACGGCGGCTTTTATAAAGAAACACAATGAATTGTATGGAGCCACTAGGGATCTATGCTCAGTGATAGTCCCAAGGTATTTATTACCATGAATACTTAGAGAAAACATTTATAAGGTTTGAGATGTGAGAATAGCAATTAGCAGGAGAGTTTTAGTGAGATTATACAGTTTGTTTCTTCAATTACATTGGCCTATATTGTATGTGTACAGTTATGTAATCATTTCACAGTGACTTAATGTTTAATAGACATGTGCATTCGTTTTAGTCAGAATGCATTTTCGTCTGAATCTTGGGTATTTTCATTATCGTTTCAACAAACGATAACGAAAGCTCAGAATCCGAAAGATCCGACATAAACAAATGCTTTATTTTCATTTTCGTTGCGACAACAATTCTATATAGATAGGAGATTCGACATGACGCTGACAATAACAATCTGTGTCTATTGAACCGGTCGAATGTGCCTAACCTTAACTCTATTAGTCCAAGATTATTCTACATAGAGAAAAAAGATTTGACATAAAGAGAAAAGATTCAACATTATAGAGACATGAAGATTCGACAAAGCAGCTAAAAACATACGATCGCCGCGAGCGGACATTTATGGTGAAATGCTCTGCCCATGGGCTATAGAAGAATTCTAATGTTGGTTGACTAGTAATAATAATTAACCACTTGCCGCCCGCCCTATAACGGATTGACGGCGGCAAAGTGGTTTCAAAATCCTGACTGGACGTCATATGACGTCCTCAGGATTTTGAGCCGCTGCGCACCCCCGACGATCGTTGCTGCGGGGTGTCAGTCTGACACCCCGCAACACCGATCTAGGTAAAGAGTCTCCGACGGAGACTCTTTACCACATGATCAGCCATGTCCAATCACGGCTGATCACAGTGTAAACAGGAAAAGCCGGTCATCGGCTTTTCCTCACTCGCGTCTGTCACATGCGAGTAGAGGAGAGCCGATCGGCTGCTCTTCTGACAGGGGGGTTTGTGCTGATAGATTATCAGTGCAGTCCCCCCAAGGATGCCCACACTGGACCACCAGGGATGCCACCAGACCACCAGGGATGCCAGCACCAGGTATGCCACCCTAGACCACCAGGGATGCCAGTTAGTGCCCCCTAATGGATGCCAATCAGTGCCCACAATGGGCATCACTGATTGGCAGGCATTATTGTTTGGCACTGATTGGCATCCATTACAGTACATCAGTGCCGCATATCAGTGCCCACCCGTGCCACCTATCAGTGCCCATCCATGCCCATCCGTGCCGCCTATCAGTGCCCATTCATGCCGCTTATCAGTGCCCATCCGTGCCGCCTATCAGTGCCCATCCTTGCCCATCTGTGCCGCCTATCCGTGCCCATCCGTGCCGCCTATCCGTGTGCCCATCTATGCCGCCTATCCGTGCCACCTATCAGTGCCGCATATTAGTGCCCATCATCAGTGCCCATCAATGCCACCTCATCAGTGCCACCTCATTGGTGCCACCTCATCGGTGCCCGTCAGTGCAGCACCATCAGTGAAGGAGAAAACTTACTTATTTAAAAAGTTTTGTAACTGAAACAAAAAAAAATATTTATTTTTTCAACATTTTCGGTCTTTTCTTATTTTTTTGCAGAAAATAAAAATCCCAGAGGTGATCAAATACCGCTAAAAGAAAGCTCTATTTGTGGTGAAAAAATGATAAAAATTTAGTTTGGGTACAGTGTAGCATGACCGCGCAATTTCATTCAAAGTGCAACAGTGCAGAAAGCTGAAATTTGGTCTGGGCAGGAAGGTGTATAAGTGCCCAGTATGGACGTGGTTAATAAATATAATTATTACTAGTCATACAACATTAGAATTCTACTATAGCTTGTAGGCTGAACATTAGACCGGAAATGTACGATTGCGGCGTCGTACAGTTTAGCTGCTCCGTCGAATCTTCTTAGAACATTCGACAGACACCATAAGCCTTCAATGAGAGATTCTACCTTAATTAATTCGGATTTTCAGACGAATGCAATTTTTAACGAAAAACTAAATAAATAAAAACGAATTTCGGGAGTAACTAAATAAATGTATTTTTCGGATGAAAACAAAATTCCGAAACAAAATATTTCAGTGTGCACATGTCTAATGTTTAATAATAATAATAATAATAATAATTAAAAAAATAATAGAGACGAATGTGGAACTCCTGGTCTAACTGGTATAAGACATATACTAGAATGTACATACTTGGCAGTCACTTCATGCAGGTCTTCCATCCTGTCCCACTCCTCCTTTCCCCATCTCCCCCACTTTTTTTTTTTTCACTACCTGAAATAATATTGTTGCATTAACTACAGCTTTTACTTATATAACTGAAGAAAATTGTTACAGAACTTCTTCGGATATATCACATAGACTACCATGTTTGTGTTATATATATTTTATTTGTTCATGTATCCTAATATGCATTACTAACAAATTGACAATGTTTGTAACCTGAAAATGCACAATAAAAAACTATTGAAAGATACTTCCTTCAACCTTTACAACCGGGGAGGGGGAGGGGGGGGGGGGGGTTTCGGCTCATCTTTAGTTACCAGTGTCGTAAGAAAATAAAAGAATAGATAACCTCTGTAACTATTTATCAGAGGGTATAGAAAATATACAGAGCAAACCCTTGTATGAAGAAATTGCTCAATGGCACCTGAATCCCGGTATGAAGTTATATAAAGAAGCCCTTTTGGGGCAGTGTATGTGGGACTTTGGAGGTGCTCATTGGGTATACTAACTGACCATCAAAATAGAGAAAATGAAAAATGAAAAACAAAGAGATACTTAAAAATATCTATATTTAATACATGAATTTCATGATATAAAATCAAGGAGGAAAGAAAATACAACGCAGTGTATTCGTTCCTTATACGTCACAGGTTAATCATCCTACATGTTTTGCATAAATTATGCTTCTTCAGGGACGCACATGGACTTTAGTTTATTTAAAATAAACATAAATATTTAGAAAAAGTACAAAAAAAAGATGAAATACATTATCATATTGTCATTTAGTTATATTTATAAAAATCGCAGACAGTGATATATACAAGAAAAAGACCAATTATTATTGAGGACATGCGTTTAATACCTCCAAGTTCCTATGGATCCTCATGCAAGCAGAAGGGTGTCACCTGACATATATCAGGGGGCACCGGAGTGTGGGGCTGACACGTCTTTCCCCGTATGCACCAGTACTCATGTGTGTGTGTGTGTGAGAAATGACACAGGGGATCCTGGGTTGGAGGTATGGGCAGATGTTGATGGGGTTTCGCCTGAATGTAAAGACAGAGTTTTTTTAGAGTTGTTGAATTAAAAACAATAAAATAATGATGAAAAAAGGAGAATTGAATGAAGAGACATGGTCAGAATTAGACCATGATAACTTTGAAGTAAATTGTATAGAAATTCAGAGTTAGATAAATCAATATGCTTACTATTTTAAAGAGTATAGATCATATAACCTGGGAGCCTATGGGACGCATAACAGGAGGTGTTTGGTCCTTATCAATATACACAGATGATAGTTAGATCTGTGGGAGAAGATATATATGGATCCATAAATTTCCTATAGGCCTATGCTTAGGCATCTGTAGGATATAGAATACAAAATATGAAAAATAGAAAAATAGACAAAGAGAGGTACCTGTAGTTGCATACACCAAGAATCGGTGTCCAGTAACCACGGCGTGTTATAGAGAAAACACTAACACCATAAGAGGATACCCCGCATTGGAAATCTAAATAAACAAATGTATCAGGCTGATCAAAAAATATGATCAGGTGAGGAAGGACTCACCTTCAATGTATGGATAACATGAAAAGGTAAAGAGCATCTAGTGGAGGTGGCTAGCTCACCTACAACTGTCAGCGCGGCGGTTAGGCTCCCAGGACAGGCCCCATGATGGCCATAGTGGCTGCGTCTGGCCTTTTATACCCCACGAAGAGATGGAATGCTGGCACCGTGAAATGATGTCAGCGGCATGAATGCGGGCGCAAGGAGATGACGTGCTGATGGAGGGATCCACCGAGTATTCAGCCATCCTCGCGCATGCGTGGGCATATGTGGTGAATGACGCTGTGCGTCATAGACCAGGCGGCGGTGATGTTGCCGCTGTATACCAGATGGCGCATGCGTCTGATGGGTGGCCGAAGAGACATCAAAGGGGGGGTCGGACAGTCAGAACATCCATGCCTTCGCAAGGATTCAACACATAGTGCTGATGACTGCCCCCGAGTGCCCGAAAGGGACTTAGTGGTTACTCACACACTGAATGAGTGATTGGTACACAAGGGGGAGGGCATGTCACTGTGTGTGCTGTGTGTCCATGCCACGCCATGTTACCGGTTGGTACTGGGCAGTGGTGTATGCGAGTGTATGGTGGAATGATCACTCATATGGGTAGACTGTGGTAATTAAAGAATATACATACCATACCATGATTGGAGGGCATGAAAGTATGGAGGAATCCCGGAAGCCGGAGGCATAAACCACATATCTTAACAAATAAGAGAAACAGCAAACAGAACCTTATTATCTGACAATGTATATACACTGTATAAGGGTTTACACAGAACTGGCAACCATACAGTATATAGAAAAAATGCATATATTATACATACATTACATATAAAAAGCTATAACATGCTTAAATTATATATATTGGTGAGCACATTAAATGGCAGTTACATACAGATTCCCACCAGTCCAATTATAAAATAGGCCGGTAGGTATCTATGGGTGTGCCAATGAGTAACCCATATTGAACTGAGCCAACTGGCTCATATGGTAATCCAAGTGTGGTAAGTGGATAAGAGTGCAAGGGGTAAGGGGAGGGAAGGGAAAAGAAAGGTGGTATGATAGCACAGATGTCTTGGAGTTGATTGAATCCCGACCCAACGATGCATGATAATAAGCACTTTACAGAAAAGGTTTATAGCTTATGTTTTCATTCAAGCCAGGGTGTTTAGTGGCCTGAAGGCGATAAATCCATTTGGCCTCGACTTGGAGCAGGCGTCGATCTGCGTCGCTGCCCCTCTCATTTAGAGAGATATGCTCCAAGGCGAAGAAGCCCAACATTTTCAGGTTATGGTTGTGGAATAAGCCCATGTGTCGGCTAATGGGCGTCTCCATCAATTTCTTGGAGATAGCCGACACATGGTCTTGAATCCTACAAAAAAAGTTCCTTTTTGTTTTACCTACATAAAAGGCCCCGAAACTGCATTTCATTTATATAACGTCTATGGTTTGTCATGTAATTCTATTTTTAGGTGCCCATGTATCCCCATTGGGTAAATTATTATTGCATTCCGTCAGGATGTAACGACAGTAGTTGCACTTCCCGCATGGGTAGGTGCCCAGTCTGGTAGGTTTGGGATTGGTGTTGGACGCATAATGGCTAGACACTGTTTTGTCTTTGATGGATCGAGAATGTTTAAACGTTATCTCAGGAAAAGTGTTGATATACTTGCTAATCTTTTCATCTGATGTCAGGAGGTATCAGAACTTATTATAGATTTTTCTAATCGAAGCGTTTTGTCTATTATATCTTGTAATTATTCTGGTTGAATCTAGTTTTTTGTTATCTTTGATGTTATAAATTAGGGTGTTTCTGTCTAGGACTCTAACTTTGTTGTAAGCTCTTCATAGGCATTTTTTAGTATAGCCCCTATCTCTGAGGCGTTGATACAGTTGACTAGATTCACGTTTAAAGTCTACTTAAAGGGAGCAATTCCTTCTCAGTCTGAGGTACTGGCTGAAAGGGATGCTCTTAATGAGTCGTTTGGGATGTGAGCTGGTGGCGTGTAAAAGAGTATTGCCTGCAGTGGGCTTTCCATACAGTGTAGAGCATAGGTTACCCTTGTCATCCACGAAAAGTCCAACGTCTAAAAACATAATTCTTTCTTGACTAAGGTTGCACGTGAATTTCAAGTTGTACATGTTGCTCTGTAGAGCATTCAAAAACTGTAAAAGGTCTTCCTTGGGTCCCGCCCAGATCATTAGAACATCATCAATATATCGATGCCAACTGAGTATGTTGGCAAGGTGGGCGTCATTGCCACCGCCTGAAAAAAGGTCGCGCTCCCATACCCCCAGATATAGGTTGGCATAGGAGGGGGTGCAGCTCGCCCCCATGGCCACACCCTGAACCTGGAGGTAATGGGAGCGTTTGAACAAAAAAGTTTAGTGGGTAAGGATAAAATCAAGCATGCGCGAGGATGGCTGAATACTCGGTGGATCCCTCCACCGGAACGTCATCTCCTTGCGCCCGCATTCACGCCGCTGACGTCATGACGTAATTTCACGGCGCCGGCATTTCATCTCCTCGTGGGGTATAAAAGGCCAGATGCAGACACTATGGCCATCATGGGGCCTGTCCTGGGAGCCTAACCGCTGCGCTGACAGTTGCAGGTAAGCTAGCCACCTCCGCTAGATGCTCTTTACCTTTTCATGTAATCCATACATTGAAGGTGAGTCCTTCCTCACCTGATCATATTTTTTGATCAGCCTGATACATTTGTTTATTTAGATTTCCAATGCAGGGTATCCTCTTATGGTGTTAGTGTTTTCTCTATAACACGCCATGGTTACTGGACACCGATTCTTGGTGTATGCAACTACAGGTACCTCTCTTTGTCTATTTTTCTATTTTTCATATTTTGTATTCTATATCCTATAGATGCCTAAGCATAGGCCTATAGGAAATTTATGGATACATATATATCTTCTCCCACAGATCTAACTATCATCTGTGTATATTGATAAGGACCAAACACCTCCTGTTATGCGTCCCATAGGCTCCCAGGTTATATGATCTATACTCTTTAAAATAGTAAGCATATTGATATATCTAACTATGAATTTCTATACAATTTACTTCAAAGTTATCATGGTCTAATTCTGACCATGTCTCTTCATTCTATTCTCCTTTTTTCATCATTCTTTTATTGTTTTTAATTCAACAACTCTAAAAAAACTCTGTCTTTATATTCAGGCGAAACTCCATCAACATCTGCCCATACCTCCAACGCAGGACCCCCTGTGTCATTTCTCGCACACGCACACATGAGTACTGGTGCATACGGGGAGAGACATGTCAGCCCCACACTTCGGTGCCCCCTGACATATGTCAGGCGACACCCTTCTGCTTGCATGAGGATCCATATGAACTTGGAGGTATTAAACTCATGTCCTCAATAATAATTGGTCTTTTTCTTGTATATATCACTGTCTTTGCGATTTTTATAAATATAACTAAATGACAATATGATAATGTAATAAATCTTTTTTTGTACTTTTTCTAAATATTTATGTTTATTTTAGATAAACTAAAGTCCATGTGCATCCCTGAAGAAGCATACTTTATGCGAAACATGTAGGACGATTAACCTGTGACGTATAAGGAACAAATACACTGCATTGTATTTTCTTTCCGCCTTGATTTTATATCATGAAATTCATGTATTAAATATAGATATTTTTAAGTATCTCTTTGTTTTTCATTTTCTCTATTTTGATGTTCAGTCAGTATACCCAATGAGCACCTCCAAAGTCCCACATACACTGCCTCAAAAGAGCTTCTTTATATATATGTATCAGAGGGATAAATTCCCTCTCCTGCCCGTACTTCACTTGCCCAGTAGTGAGACAATTTGGCTTAATGCATGCATAGTGCCATCATTATATGAATAACCAGAAAAAGAAACTTCAAATCTTTCACAAGTCAGATTATATCCCATATTTTCTACTTCTGCTCCCTTTATCATGTGGATTTTAGAGATATGCTGTCAGCCAAGCATTCAAGGTAGAATGTTGGTAAGGACTGGTTATGCCCTGCTAGTTATTTTTTTTAACATTAAAAGTATTCACATCTCAGATATGTCCCCAGTCCCCAACAATCGTTACTGCAATTTGTAAGGGGAAGGTCAGACATTTTCTTCCCTTTTTTCTTTTTTTAAAGGATAGAAATGATAAACCTGGAAGAAGGATGTATTCAGTAGCCTAGCTTGGGCAAGACCACAGAGGTGGTTGCCCAGGGTGAAAAATTCTAAAAGTATTGCACCCATATGTTAGAGGTTGCAATATTTGCCTTTCCCAGGTGCTGGCAACTGTGCTATGCCCCTTTCCAGTAGAACACCAGGATGCTGTGAAAGCTAGAGTCTAGCAAGAGTCTCATTATCAAGTCTTTATAGGCCTTTAGTGGGACTGAATTGTGATGGAGGAAAAAAAATGCAGGTTGATGAATTTTTGAACAATAGTATCAATTTTTGTCTAGAAGGTTTGTAATGCCAGACATGACCAGAAGATGTGTAAAAAGTTGCCTGGTTGGTGACCACATTTCCAGCAAGTTTGTGGGGTGTCAGGATATAAGGAATGTAGAATGGACTGGTAACGGGGGGTGTGTCTTGATGTGAAACAGGGAAGAAGTGCTGGTGATGAGCTCCACTCATCCAGCGCAAATCCATAGCCATCCGCTGCCTGTCTTGCCCAGGAGGGGCCCCGGACCGCCTGCATTTGTCCCGGGACATCTTCTGCTACAGCCCCGGCTAATATTATGAAGTTTGGCTGGCTGTGCCCGCTCCTGGACTGCAGCTGGCTCCACACTGCCGAGGCCCTCCACCATCTTGGGGCCTACGGATCCTCCCGTGTCTACCGCATCTAGCTGCAGTGATCCGGGGGGCGGAAGGGTGCTCCATCCTCGTCCACTAGCAGCAGCCACTGTACCACCGCTGGGGGACTTGGTACAGATCTCCTTGGGCCTCCTGAGAGACAGCTCCTTGCTCCGTTTTACACAAGTAGCGGTGGCCATCTTGCTACTCCCGGCAGCTGTACCTCCATCGCCTCGCGGATCTCCAGGCTCTTCTGAACTCTTATCCCAGTGCCACCGGAGCTGACCATTCTTGCACCCACTGCCAAGGACCACCGCAACGCCAGCCACAGTCACCCGAGAACCGCTGTTCCGGCCTATACACAAAAGCAGGTGCCATCTTGCTCGACCCGACAGCTGTGCCTGACTCACTCCCGGTCTTCCTGGATCTTCAATGTCCGTCTGCCTCCTCACAATGTAAGCGAGGCTCATTACCGAGACACCCGCGGCTCCAGGTAGAACAGCACCTGCAGACTAGCCGAGTAATCCCCACAGGACTCAGCAGAGGTACGGTGGCCATCTTGCTACACCCTGGCAGATGCACAGGGCCTAACCATCCTCTCTGACCTTGATTCAAGCCCCATCACACCACCAGAGCATCCTGTTCAGAGGGTACGGGGTTCCGGGGAAGTCGTGTTGTTGCTAAGTTTCACACAGTCAGCCAGCAAGTATCCACTGCCGTCCTTTGCCTATTTCACCCCGGTGGAACTTTAAATCATCTTCACATCTGGCAGATGTATCTAATGAATGAATAGTGGCCATCCCAGCTAATATGGAGGATGCTATTTGAGTGAGCTTAGGGACCCGACTGCTCCCCGAGACCTCCGAGATGCTACTATAGCCATTTATAGCTCCGGGGGTAAGCCTGACCGTTCACTACATTACTTAGGCATCTCATGGGCAAAGTTGGCCAGCAGCAGCGATATTACAAACCTTTGCTTGGGCAGCGTGAGTGATCAAACCTGGAACAATTTGTCACTAGGCCGCAACTTGCGCCCTCAAGTTATCCCGCAGACCCTTTTGCCGCGATGGATCCATCCCTGGGAGCAGAGAATGCTGTGCACCCTCCACTAGCTAACACCCAGGGTCCAGATTCCACTCCATCCTCTCCACATGAGATCCTTACCCCAGACATCTTGGATGCCAAGTTGGATGATAAGTTGCAGCTCTTACTTCGACAAATCACATGCAATGCTTCAGCAGAGGTGAGCAAGTTAGCTGCAGAACTGAGAGGGGAAATAAACCAAATTGGGGAACGTACATACACTTTTGAAAATAAATTTGATGAGATGGTACATTATGTACAGGCTATTGAGGAGGAAAACCATAATCTACGCCTTTCAGTTTCTCAACTACTGTCACGATCAAGCGTCTGGGATGAATACCAATTGCAATAGCAGTGGCAGGACAGGCATACAGGCAGTCACTTCTGGCAGATGACACAGGCTCACCTGAGGTGCGGAGTCTAAGTACTAGCTGGTTTTCCCCAGAGCTCCGGATGGTGGAGATAGATTTAGCTGCAAGCTAGTACCAGGTCACGGTCCTCAAGTTTGCCCCACCAGGGTGTGAGCAAGCCAGGGACCAATAGTGGATAACAGACAAGGATGAAACAGCAGCGTGGTCAGAAAACTAGCCAAGGAATCAATCATGAGTGGCTGCAGGTTGGGATCAAGCAGTAGAGTAGTCAAAGAACAGGCCGAGGGTCAAATACGAGTGGTTGTAGATTGGGATCAGGCAGTAGAGAAGTCCAGGAACAAGCCAAGGGTCAATCACGAGTGGTTGTAGGTACAGATGGCAGCAGGAAAGACAACAGCAAGGCTCCGGCAGGGAAGGCACAATAACCTGGCAAAGAGGAAGTGCTGAGACAAGGCTTATATAGGAAGTTCATGGGAGTAGCAAGGGGTTCAGGGTTCAACAGCAATCAAGACACCAAGAAGAGTAGTCTAATGGATCAGTTAGGTTTGTCCAGCAGATCAGGCAGGGAGCTGTCCAGCATCCCAGATAGCTCAGTGGGAAAAGTCAACGCCAGACACAGATGAGGTCCCAGGTTCAAGCCCAGACCCTGACAACTACAATTACAGCAGGAGGACCTGGAAAACTGGGAAAGAAGGCAGAACTTGCGCTTCAGAGGTATCCCTGAAACAATAGGGGACCCTGACTTACGCACCTATCTCCTAGGGCTTTTTAATACCTTGGCCCCCCACAGTAGTGGATATAGATTGGCACCTAGACAGGGCTCACCGGTCTCTGGGTCCGAAACCTCCGGCTGCTGCTAGACCCAGAGATGTTATAGTGAGGTTTCATTTTTTTAAAAGCTAGGAGGCACTAACCTTGGCTACACATAATAAATCCCAACTTATGTACCAGGGGGCAAAACTGCAGATTTTTAGCGACCTTTCCCCCATTACCCTTTGCTAAACGTAGGAATCTCAGTCCAATCACCTCTCACTTACAACATCACAAGATTCCATACTACTGGGGATTTCCCTTTCGCCTTACTGTTTCCAAAGATAGAGCTCAATATACCCTGCGTGAACTGCAGGAGGGTGAAGTTTTCCTAAAAACCTCGGCCTGCCTCCTCTTCTGGAAGAAGATCTGTTTCCTCCTGCCGCTCAGGTCCGTCCACCTCCTAACACCCCCAGCTGCATCTGGACCCCAGTGAGGGGCAAATCCAAGAAACGCCTCTCTACACCCCAATGTCTACGTATCTCCAAGCAACCTCCTTGAATCTTTTGCATATTGCTCCTTGGATCCATACTTCATTGCTCTGTGCATTTCCGTTTCTCCATAATTTAACAGAAACAAAGAATGCTGCTCTGGTTTACAAAAGTTTGTATCTACCCTGTTTCCTGTTCGGGGTAGAGTTTTTTCCCCAACCCAAGGGGTACTATTATTAGTCTTGTTTTTTTTTTGGTCATCATGATTCAGTTGAGAGTTGTTCCTGTTTATCTGCTGACTTTTTTTTTCTCACTGCTAACAGGCCTTCTACTGTCAGACTTATTCAAAATGCTACCTAGCTCTTCAGGTGAGCAGTTGGCCCTTTCCATCTCTCTACCCAGAGTCTCCTGATGGAAGTCCGTTTGTGCCCCTACCTGGAATTAGACTATGTCCGGGCCTCCTCAGAAGAAGATGCCTCTCATGTCTTCAAACACTTAAGTTCTATTTTTCTTTTTCTTTTTTTTCCTGTTGTTTTTTTTGTTCTATTATGTCCATGATTATAGGTCAGCTCTGTAGCTTGAAAATGCACCGCTCTTGTTTTCCTAACCCACTGCAGTTCCATTTCAGGGTATATTTGTTAATACTTGGGTACCGAAGAATTGTTGTTACGAGCAATGTTTATATACAGCCCGGTTTTTATTTTTATGTTTATTATAGTTTACTGTTCTTCATATTTACTGTCCTTACAAGAGCCTATCTGAATGGTTTTCACACATGGCTTTAAGGATCATGTCGTATAATGTGAAAGGTCTGGGTTCCATCCGCAAACGCTTGATGGCCCTGAAGGATTTCAGGGCCTCAGGCGCAGATGTGGTGATGATCCAGGAGACCCACTTCCGGGCAGGTGGTTCATTTAAATTTGCCTCAAAGTTCTTCCCCACCTCCTTCCTTGCCTCTGATTCCACGGGCAAGGCCGGAGTGGCGATTCTGATTAAGAAATCATGCCCTATTAAGGTTAAA
Source organism: Rana muscosa (assembly GCA_029206835.1). Classification (NCBI taxonomy): domain Eukaryota; kingdom Metazoa; phylum Chordata; class Amphibia; order Anura; family Ranidae; genus Rana; species Rana muscosa. The sequence continues at coordinate 356,947,325 of CM055118.1, read as the reverse complement.
AACTCCCATGCTGATCCTCATGGTAGATTCCTCATTCTATATTGTGAGTGTATGACCACTTCTTTCACCCTTATGAATGTCTATGCTCCCAATACAGGTCAGATTGACTTTCTCAACAAACTTTTTGATTCCCCTCAATACTGTTCCCAACCTTTTATGATCATCGGTGAGACTTTAATCTGGTTATGTCACCCACTAGAGATAGACAAACTCTCCTTAGTACTACACTTTCTAAAAAGATTTCATCTCAGGCCAATTCTTTCCGCAAATGTGTTAGGTCTCGTCAACTTTTCGACTCATGGAGAATCAGGCATCCCTCCGCCAAGCCATTCACGTTTTACTCCCCAGCTCATAAAATGTACTCACGTCTTGACCACTTTTTTTTTTCAGCCCTACTCATCCCCTATGTGGTCGAGTCAGACATATTACCCATTACATGGTAGGATCATGCTCCCATTTTGCTAGACCTTATGCTTTCCCAGGCTTACACCAGGTCTTGTCATTTGCGTCTTAATGATCACCTCCTACAATCTGAAGTTTCACGTTCTATTTTAGAAAAAAGTTTAAAAGATTTTTTCCAGCTTAACATAGGGTTGGTCTCCAAGTTTTCTACGCTGTGGGAGGCACATAAGGCTGTATTTCGTGGTGCTTGCATAGCTGAAAGCTCTCGGTTGAAAAAAGATAGAAATGGACTTATACAGTCCCTTACGTCCGCTTTGGCAACTGCAGAGCGGAGGCTGTTGTGTGGCCCCACGGTGATGAAATTGCAAAAGGTCACCTCCCTCAGAGAACAAATCAAAGTAATACAGCTTGGCAGGGCATCCAGATCCTTACTCTGGACGAATACTCGAATAAGCCCCATAGAATGTTTGTTAACAAATTACACCCACGTCCATTTAATTCATTCCCTGATTTCCTTCTACAGGCTGATGGATCTAGAGCACACTGCCCGCGTGAAATGTCAAACATTTTTAGCAAATTCTACCATAGATTGTACAACTGTCTGACCCCGGAGAATCACTTTAATTTTACCCAGGAAAAATTTGAGACATTCTTCTCTGACATCAAACTTCCAAAATTATCCTCAGTGGATTTAGCTAGCTTGAATACGGCTATAATGGCTGAGGAACTTTTCGTTATAATTAAGGATCTCCCACTACATAAATCACCTGGCCCTGATGGTTTGCCCTATTTTTACTACAAAACTTTCTTTGACATTCTGTCTCCACACATGCTGACCTTATACGATTCCCTGCTTAAGGGTACATCCCCACATCCACATTTCTCCCACTCTTACATTTCAGTAATTCCAAAACCTGGTAAGGACCCCTCTATCCCAGATAACTACAGGCCCATAGCCCTTTTAAATTCAGACTATAAAATATTTACCAAAATTCTTGCTTCCAGACTATCTAGGCTCATTCCCAAACTGATCCATAGAGACCAGGTGGGCTTTGTCCCTGGCAGGCATGCGGGGGACAACACTCGCCGTACAATAGATCTGATAGATCTTTTGGACAGATCTTCCCGTTCTGCATTAATTTTAAGTTTAGATGCACAAAAAGCCTTTGACAGGCTGAGTTGGCCTTATATGTTTGCTGTCTTAAAAACATTCGGTTTCAGAGGCCCTTTTCTAAAAGCTCTAGAGGCCCTTTATTCGACAGTTACAGCCCAAGTTCAGATGTCGTCCTTCCTGTCGCCTGGCTTCCCCATGACAAACGGAACTCGGCAGGGGTGTCCCTTGTCACCATTACTTTTTATTTTAATGTCTAGTACTCCTGGCCGAGTCCATCCGCACTCATCCTGATATCTGTGGGGTGGTGATGCAACAGGGAGAATATAAATTGTCGCTCTTTGCAGATGACATTCTGCTCACTATTACTAATCCATTGATATCTCTCCCTTCCCTGCATAAATTACTGACCTCTTTTGGTGCCATTTCCGGTTACAAGGTTAACACTTCCAAAACTGAAGCCCTCCCCATACATATCTCGTCATCATTGTTATCTCAGCTTAAAGAATCATATCCTTATAAATGGTGCAATGCTTCCCTCAAATATTTAGGTGTCCTCCTCACCCCCTCTTACTCTTCTCTTTATTCTGCTAACTTCCCCCCTCTGGTTTTACACATCAACAAATCCCTGCTGGCCTGGACAAAATATCCCCTGTCCCTGTTGGGTAGGATTAATGTTCTAAAAATGTCTATTTTACCCAGACTACTATACCACTTTGAAACATTACCAGTTGCCATGCCTGCTTCCCAACTAAAAGCAATTCAGAGGAGTTTTCTAAAGTTCATATGGGGCAATAGGGCCCATCGCATAGCGAGTTCAGTGGTATTTACCCCAAGATCCAGGGGGGGATTGGGTGCCCCGGACATAATTAAATATTATTACGCCTCACATTTGAGGGCTATTGCTTTGTGGTCCTCCCTATACGCACCAAATCAATGGACCGCCATTGAAAATGGGGTGTTATATTCGGTCCACCCATGCTCCTTAGTTCAGGGCGCCCTCTCATCCCTGGATCCCATTTTCAAACACCAATGTACTGCTCCAATGACTTTAACCTTAACCATCTGGCGTAAATGCCTGAAGGGTTATCATCTTGCTTCACCTTGCCCCCCCTTGTAAATGTGCTATTTAACCCAATCATACCAGAAAGTATTTCCCATGGCTTAATGCTCCTCTTTTTCAGCTCCGAAATTTGGTTCATCCTATCACGTGGAGATTGCATACATTTGATACTCTACGTGAGAAATTTGATATACCCCCCAACTTTTTCATTTTTAATTACAGGTTAGGCATTTCTTCCACTCCAAGTCTCCAACCCTGACTCTTGATAAACCAACCGCTTTTGAGTATTTATGCGCACAGGGTCCTCACCAACTTCATTGAATATCCTCCATTCACTGTATCCTCCATGAGTCGACCCCTCTTACCGAGACCACGCACCTCTACATGAGGAGATGGTCCCATTTAATAGGCAGATGTATTACGGTCCAGGTATGGGATAGGATTTGGTCTTTTACTTTCAAGTCCTCCAAATGTGTAACCCAAAAGGAAACGTCCATTAAGATCCTCATGTTTTGGTATAAAACACCTGATGTAATTCATAAATATGATTCCTCAGTCTCGTTGCGCTGCTCGCATTGCAGGACTGACACCGGTTCCTTATTTCATATTTTTTGGCAATGTTCTATGATCCAACCCTTTTGGCATGATGTGAGGCTACTAATACAGAAGGTGGCTGATGTGTCCCTTCCGCTTGATCCCTTAAACTATTTGTTGGGTCTTCCTTTTTCAGGCATAACCAAAAAAGTCAACCGGCTTATCTCCTATATTTTGTAGCTGCCAAAAGGCTTATTCCATTCTGCTGGTTGTCTAATGGCACCTCCTCCGTGGTCCAGATTTCTCCATCTGGTGGCTGAGATTCGGGGGATGGAATATTTAATAGCCTCTGTACATGAAGAGGTAAGTAAAACCTTGGACAGAGGGGTGGCGGTGGACGTGGTTTACTTGGATTTTGCAAAAGCGTTCGATACAGTTCCCCACACACAGCTCATGTGTAAGGTAAAGTCTACAGGATTGGAAATATCAGTTTGTAAATGGATAGAAAACTGGCTAAAAGACAGAATTCAGAGAGTAGTGGTTAATGATTCTTACTCTGAATGGTCTAAGGTTCTCAGTGGTGTACCCCAAGGTTCAGTGCTGGGACCCTTAATTTTTAATATCTTTATAAATTATATTGGGACTGGGATCAAAAGTAACATTTCTGTCTTTGCAGATGACACCAAGCTATGCAGTGGAATAACGTCCTTAGAGGATGTCGCCAATTTACAAACCGACCTCAATGCTCTGACTAATTGGGCGACTATGTGGCAGATGAGGTTTCATGTTGATAAATGTAAAGTTATGCACTTGGGGGCTAAGAATATGAATGCATCATACATACTAGGGGGAGTACAACTGGGGGGATCCGTAGTGGAGAAGGATCTGGGGGTTTTGGTAGATCATAAGCTCAATAATGGCATCCAATGCCAAGCTGCGGTTTCCAAAGCGAGCAAAGTTCTTTCTTGTATTAAGAGAGGTATGGACTCCAGAGAGAGAGATATAATTTTGCCCCTGTTCAAATCATTAGTAAGACCTCATCTGGAATATGCGGTTCAGTTTTGGGCCCCAGTTCTCAAAAAGGATATTGGGGAACTGGAGAAAGTGCAGAGAAGGGCAACCAAACTGATAAGAGGCATGGAGGAGCTCAGCTATGAGGAAAGATTAGAGGAACTGAATTTATTCACTCTTGAGAAGAGGAGAATAAGGGGGGATATGATTAACATGTACAAATATATAAGGGGTCCATATAGTGAACTTGGTGTGGAGTTATTCACTTTACGGTCAACACAAAAGACAAGGGGGCACTCTTTACGTCTAAAGGAAAAAAGATTTAATCTCCAAATACAGAAAGGTTTCTTCACAGTAAGAGCTGTGAAAATGTGGAACAGACTCCCTGCAGAGGTGGTTCTGGCCAGCTCAGTAGATTTCTTTAAGAAAAGCCTGGATACTTTCCTAAATGTACATAATATAACTGAGTACTAACATTTAGGCCTCATGCCCATGGACGTTTTTACAGCCGCGTTTTTGAGCATTTTTTACAGCTTAAAAACGCCTGTCCATGTTAGTCTATAGCTTCATGCCCACCTAGACGTTTTTGAGCTGCAAATAGCATAGACGTTTTTAAGCTGTAAAAAAAACCCAGGACCAGTGTGTTCCTCAGCGTCGGAGTTAGGCAGAAAAAAACGCGAGCATCAAAAAACGCGCAAAAACGCGCACTAACGCGCGGTCGCGTTTTTTAGCTCCGACGTTTTTTTTTGTTTTTTTTTCTCAAAATAAAAATAAAAATGTACAATAACATGGACAGGCGTTTTTAAGCTGTAAAAAACGCAGCTGTAAAAACGTCCGTGGGCATGAAGCCTTTTAGGTAAAGTTACTCCAGGGTAAATCTGATTGCCTCTCGGGGGATCAGGAAGGAATTTTTTCCTCTGCTGTAGCAAATTGGATTATGCTTTGCTGGGGTTTTTTGCCTTCCTCTGGATCAACTGTGGGTATAGAATTGGATATATGGGATTGTATGATATTTTTTTTTTATGGTTGAACTGGATGGACTTTGTCTTTTTTCAACCTGACTAACTATGTAACTATGTAACTATGATATTATCCCCTAATTTGATAAAGTTTGGGAGCCTTGGGATCGATAGGATAATGGGCCCCCTATACCAATTACCACATCTTGAACTGTATTGACATTCTATTATTTCTGCTGATTTTGAATTTCTATTACTTACCTACAAGTTGTTTACCGTATATACTCAAGTATAAGCCGACCTGAGTATAAGCTGAGGTACCTAATGTTACCACAAAAAACAGAGAAAACTTACTGACTCAAGTATAAGCCGAGGGTCAACAATGCCCATTTGCATGCCTCACTGTGCCCGTTGCAACTTCACTAAGCCACTGTTCCCATCCTCACTGTTCCTCATTGTTCCCATCCTCACTGTTGCTAACTGTTCCCATCCTCACTGTTCCTCACTGTTCCCATCCTCACTGTTCCCCTAAAATTTAAATTGAACATTGTAAATTGTACCTGAAACAAAATAGAGAGGCTGCGGCGTCCATCGTTTAAAACTCGCGGTCTCTTCTTCTTCCCTTCCGTGATAGGCGTTTTCTAAGCAGACACAGTTCAGCCTATCACGAACGTTCTCTCATCCTCAGTTTCCCAGCAGATGTCCGTGATTGGCGGAACACTGAACACAGTGTCTGCTGGGATGGGTGAGGAGGAGAGAACGTTCGTGATAGGCGATTCTCAGCAGACACAGTTCCGCCTATCACGGAAGGGACCAGGAAGAGACCGCAAGATTTAAATGATAGACACAGCAGCCTCTCAATTTTTTTTCAGGTACAATTTACAATGTTCAATTTCGCTGACTCGAGTATAAGCCGATGGGGGGGGGGGGACTTTCAGCCCCAAAAAAGGGCTGAAAATCTCGGCTTATACTCGAGTATATACGGTACTTTATATATTTTTGATATGCCATACTGATCACCACTGTGCTCTGTACTTATGGACATTGATTATCTGTACCTCCGATTTCTTTATTTTTCTCTGATGTCATGATGTTTTTGATATCTATGTATTGTACTGTAGCGGGGTCTCTTCTAAGACCCAGGACTATGTTACCCAGAACCCCATTCGGGCCGAGGGCGGAGGTTCCACCACAGAGACTCATGGGAGGGGTTACTTAAGTGGGAGGCGAGGTGGAGCTCGCTCTCTTGGGACACGGCGCGTCAAGTGACAAGTCATCCTGTGCGGATCGGCTGTGAAGCAAGGCCTGAAGCCTGAGGCCTTGCTTGAAGTCCGAAGAGCCTTCCACCATACTGCGGAGTCTGGATGGATCCTTACCCGTCGTGATAGGACGTGAGTTGGATCGAGGACTCGATCGGAGGAGACGCTGTGTGCGACACACAGGAGGTGGGAGTCCCAGGCTGGGATCGAGCCTGGAGTGGTGAGCGCGCACCTGCCCATATCAATAGACTGAGTTGTGTTCAGGCCTGTAGACTGCCTAGGCCTGCTGTTCGCTCACCAGTGTTTCTTGGGGGGTCAGGTAGCGGGACAGAGTTGAAGTATCTACCCCCCCGCTTTGCCCTGTTATTTCAAGTTAACACCCAATGTGGCTTACAAATGGTTATCTCTTTAAGTGCACCAACGAAAGCTGGCCGGTGAAGAAACCTTCCTTTCCTAGGGGAAAGAGACTCAGTTCCATTCCATGTCAGGCCTGACTTAGGGGGAGTTTAGAAAGTTTGTGTTACTGCGCCATAGGCAAACGCACGCCATAATAGCTCCGCGTGGTGGACACTGCGCGGCGCCATATTACTGGGCTGCACCCAGTACATTGATTGATGCAGGGCTCTGCAGGCCCATGTATATGTTGCATGTTATACCTTGAATCCTTCATTACCAAGTAAAGCTGATATATATATATTTTATATTCTTGCCTCAGTGTGTTGTCTGACTGTTTAGAGATTATTAAGTATAATACACCTGAGAGTGATAGGAGTTTAACCCTAGACTGACTGTGCCAGAGTGGGTCGAGTAAGATTGCCGGGGGTTGGCGGTACTGCGTGCAGGGCCCGAAATCAAATCAGCGGCTCTCTTAATTGGGGGTAGCGCTACACGTGGGGGCTTGTGAGTCCGGGATCCTGTTGCAGCAAATAGCAGCCAAAAAGTACCAGCATGGACCCACTAGAAATAGTGAAGTGGTGCGCAGCAGCCAACACAGATCCAAATGGGGCAGTGATTGTAGAACTCCCAGGGATCTGGCAAGAAGATGCAGTGAAACAGTTAGTGATGTCACTGTCCCCACAACAGAAGGCATGGATAGTGGATGTAAGATCAGAACCTCCTTTGATATATGTACTGGTAAAATGGAAGGATGGAGTCCCAGAAGACTTCAAGAAGCCAAGCATAGAAACGGTGGATAAACAAACTTATAAGTTAATACGCGTCCCACCCAACCTAAAAGATGTAAAGAAAGAAGAGAGTCCCGGGTCGCCACAGGGCACCCTCAGCACAGAATTATGCGCGGTTCTAGGGGAAATCATAGCGCAATGCAAGAAAGACCCGGCGGATTATCAAATAGCAGGATACCGGAAACTCAGAATGTTTTCAGGAAGGAAACCTGTACCTTCAGGCGAAGAAGGATTTGAGGAGTGGTTCGACGGTGCAACTCAGGCTCTGGAGGAGTGGGAAGTCCCAGACCACAGAAAGAAGCAGAGAATTGCTGAGAGCTTGAAGGGGCCTGCTTTAGAGGCCGTACGCAACCTCAAGATGAGCAAAACAGACTGTACTGCGCAGGACTATCTAGACATTCTGCAGAATGTGTTTGGTGGAACAGAGAAGATCACTGAACTCACCTACCAACTGGAGCATTGTTATCAAAAGGCAGGGGAGAAGCTATCAGAGTTCATGATGCGCCTAGATAAAATACTGCACAAGATGATCTTAAAGAAAGGGATTGACCCGAAGAAGGTGGATGAGGCCCGGGTCCAACAGGTGATGAGAGGATCTCAACCACTGGATCCCATCGCACTGGCGTTACGTACAAGACAGGGCGGGAAGAGCCTGGAGTACCCTGACTTGATCCGAGTAGTCAGAGAGGAAGAAGCTATGCTGGAGGAGAAAAAGAGGAGCCAACCAGTTGAGACGGTGAACCCTCCTCCGGTGATGGTCGGGACGGCCATGACCTTAGAAAGAGATGCAGAGGTGGATACCTTGAAGTCGCAGATGTCCCAAGTGCTGGGAATGTTGACCTCCTTGATGGAAAAGGAGTCAAGGGTACCAGAGAGGGAAAGTCTGAGGAAAGAATTGTTCCTGAATACCTCAGCACCCGCATCCCTGGAAAATTGGGGAAATGTGATCTGATTCAATTGTGGGGGAGCTGGCCATCTTGCCAAAGTATGTGCCAGTCCCAAGAAGAAGAGACTGAATAACCGCAAGCCGCCGGAAAACTTCAACGGGCCCCGGTAAAGGAGTCAACCGGGTGCCCATCATCATCAAGGAACTCCATACTGAATAAGAAGCACATGAGAGAAGGGGTCAGGACCCCACAGAAGAAACCAAGGGTTCCTCAGAAGGAACGTACTCCAAAGAAACACAATAAAGTCCCTCAGCGGGTAGTTACACCCATACAGAGGAGAGAGATCAATGCATACCAGGCTCAGGAGAGACTTAAACAAAAAAAAACAAGGAAAGTCAAGAAGGGAAATGCAAAGATCCAAGGAAAGAGACCCCTTTGAAGCAGTACCCAGAGAAACTGGTGGGTCCCTCCCCAATCTTATCCATTCAAGTAGAGGGGATCTACACAAGAGCCCTGTTGGATACTGGAGCGCAGGTGACCCTGTTGTATCGAGACTTCTACGACAGGCACCTAAGTCACCTACCCATCCAGAAGATTGAAGACTTGGAGATATGGGGAATTGGAACAGAAAAGTTTCCTTATGATGGCTATCTACCTATAATGCCCCATACACACAATCGTTTTTCTTGCCATTTTTTTTCTTGCCGTTTTTCACGTCGTTTTTTTTCATGTTTCCTTTCAAGCCTGTCTTGCGTACACACGATCATTTTAAAAAACGATCAAGCAAAGCGCAGTGACGTATACCACGTACGACGGCACTATAAAGGGGAAGTTCCGCTCGAATGGCGCCACCCTTCATGTTAGTAAAGTTTGTTGAGCAACGATTTGCGCTTTTCAGCCTCGTGCTTTTCAGTCCGTTACTGCGTGACGAATGTGCTATCTCCATTACGAATGCTAGTTTTACCAGAACGAGCGCTCCCGTCTCATACTTGATTCTGAGCATGCGCATTTTTTTTCACATCGTTAAAGCATACACACTATCGTTTTTCACGTCGTTAAAAAAAACGACATGAAAAACGACGTGAAAAAAGAGAGCATGTTCGAAATTTTTAATGGCCGTTTTTCACATCGTTAAAAATGCTCTGGAGCATACACACGATCATTTTTAATGGCCATTTTTAAAAATGGCATTTTTAACGGCATGAAAAACGATCGTGTGTATGGGGCATAAGACTGACGTTTGACCCATCCATAGCAGGGAAGGGGGAAGTGTTCGACACCTTGGCTGTGGTGTGCCCCCAACCGCCTGGAGCTAACAGGAGTTCCTTGATAATAGGAACCAACACGGATCTGGTCCGAAGACTTTTGGTCCCACTAACAAGAAGGAAGAACCTCCCAGTCACGGAGATTCATCCCATGTTGAAGACCGCCTTCCAACGGCTGATCTTGGAGCAGAAGGCCCCGGAAGAGGGGGTAGGGAAGGTCTGGAGACTCAGGAAAAAAGGGATAGTGCTGCAACCCGGTGAAGTAACCTGCTTGAAGGCCACAGTGAAACTCACTTTTGAGCACCTGGGCCCTTTTGTGATGTTGGAACCCGACCCAAGAGAAGAACCTTCGGGCTTGGAGGTAGTCCCGGAAATGGTCCCGGTGAGGGCCCTGAAGAAGGCCCACTGAAAGGTTTCTGTGAGTGTCAGAAACACCACGGATGGCCCCATGGAAGTCCCTGCCAGGCTGTTATTGGGCCGGGTGAGCCCAGCCACACCAGTTGCCCCATCAGATGTGGGGAAGACAGATGGAGAGAGTACAGTGTGGGAGAAGCTTTCCATGGAGAATCCAAACCTGCCCAGGGCTTGGAGAGAGAGAGCCCGGAACCAGTTGACTCGGTGGGAGAGGATCTTCTCACATGATGAGTTTGATGTGGGGTGTGCTAGGAGTGCCACCCATCGAATCCGCCTCCAGGAAGACAAGCCTTTCAGAGAAAGAGTTAGGCTGGTTCCATTGGCAGACCTCGAGGATTTGAGGGAACAGCTTGCTGAGCTCAAGCGAACAGGTGTGATCCAGGAATCTAGAAGTCCGTATGTCTCCCCCATAGTAGTGGTCCGGAAGAAGAACGGGTCACTAAGGTTGTGTATTGACTATAGGACCTTCAATAGGAGAACCACTCCAGATCAGTATACCACACTCCAAGGATAGAAGATGCCTTGCAAAGCTTGTCCGGAGCCAAGTGGTTCAGTGTTATGGACTTAAAGAGTGGGTATTATCAGATCCCGATGCACCCAGAAGACAAAGAAAAGACGGCTTTCATAACCCCAGTGGGATTCTTTGAATTCAATCGGATGCCTAAAGGTCTGTCTGGAGCTCCAGCCACATTCCAAAGACTGATGGAGAAGACGGTGGGAGACATGAACCTCATCGAGGTCCTTGTATACTTGGATGACATCATAGTCTTTGGCAGAATTTTGGAGGAGCATGAAGAAAGGCTGGAGAAGGTCTTGAAGAGGCTGAGTGAAGAAGGACTCAAGCTCTCACCTGAAAAATGCCAATTTTATCAGTCTTCAGTCAACTATCTGGGACACATAGTGTCTGAAAATGGGGTGTCCACAGACCCTGAAAAACTGGAGGCTGTCACCTCCTGGCCAAGACCTACCACTGTAACAGAACTCAGGTCCTTCCTAGGATTCTGTTCCTATTACAGGAGGTTCGTGGAGGGGTTTGCTCGAATAGCGAGACCCTTGAATGAGTTGCTGAAGACGGAGGGGGAAGAGGATGACTCAGGCCCCAGGACGTCAGGGGAGTCAATCAAGGACCAGTGGACTGAGAAGTGTGAAGGCACCTTCCAGATGCTGAAAAAGAGCTTGACCACCGCCCCTGTTCTGGCCTATGCAGACCCAAAGAAGCCTTACGAACTCCATGTGGATGCTAGTCATGATGGTCTGGGAGGAGTACTCTACCAGGAGCATGAAGGGCAACAGAGACCTGTTGCGTATGTGAGCAGAAGCTTGACCCCCTCTGAAAAGAACTATCCCACCCATAAGTTGGAGTTCCTGGCCCGCAAGTGGGCCGTAGTAGACAAACTTCAAGATTACCTATATGGAGCAGATTTCACTGTAAAAACGGATAACAATCCCCTTACCTACCTGTTTACCACAGCAAAGCTGGACGCCACAGGACATAGGTGGCTGGCGGCGCTGTCTGCCTTCAATTTCAGCTTGAAATATAGACCTGGGGTGGGAAACCGAGATGCGGACGCCCTGTCCAGAAGGTCTCATGTTCCCACCCACAGTAGTGAAGACTGGACCCAAGTGGCACCTGACGGGGTGCGGGCCCTTTGCCAAGGGGCTGAACTCCAAGCCAAGGGAGGCTCAAGAGCAGTAGAGATAGGGGTCACTATTGTAGGAGTCCCCAAGCAGTACTGTGGAGCAACCTTACTGGGGGAAGACAACCTACCCAGACTGACCAAAGAGGAGTTGAGATCCGACCAACAGGAGGACCCTATGGGGAGATTGGTCCTAGAAGCATTAGAAAATCAGAACCCAAACATACTCTTACGTCACCCCTCGAAGGAAGCTCACCTGTTAAAAAAAAGAGTGGGACAGGCTACAGGTGCATCAGGGAGTGGTCTACCGAAGGGGCCCCTCTGATGACCAAGAAGACAAGTGGCAGTTGTTCCTGCCGGAGAAACACAGGGAGACGGTCATGGTCGCCTTACATGACAACCATGGTCACCTGGGAGCGGAAAGGACTTTCCAACTTGTTAGAGACCGTTTCTATTGGCCCTGCATGAGGGCTGAAGTTGAGGAATACTGCCATTCATGTGCACGATGCATACAGAGAAAGACTCTGCCCCATCAAGCTGCCCCAATGGGCCACTTACAAAGTGAAGGCCCGCTTGACCTGGTGTGCATTGATTTCCTCTGCCTCAAACCCGACCTGAGGGGACTAGGAAATGTTCTGGTAGTAACCGACCATTTCACCCGGTATGCACAGGCTTTTCCAGCCAAGGACCAGAAGGCCTCTACTGTGGCCAAAATACTCGTAGAGAAGTACTTTATACATTATGGACTACCACAAAGGCTCCATTCAGATCAGGGGAGGGATTTCGAGAGCAAACTGATACGAAAACTCCTAGATGCCTTAGGGATCAAGAAGACCAGGACTACTCCTTATCATCCTCAAGGTGATGCTCAACCGGAGAGGTTCAACCGAACCCTGCTCAATATGCTGGGAACTTTAAGTGGTGAAAAGAAGCAACATTGGAGTAGTCACATAGCGGCCCTTGTGCACGCTTACAACAGCACTGTCAGCGATGCTACTGGATATTCACCTTACAGACTTATGTTCGGGAGAGAAGCAAGATTGCCAGTGGATCTGGCCTACGGCACCTCCATAGATCATTGTTCTGCTGCCTCCCACAAGGGATATGTAGATAGACTTAGACACAACTTGAAGACGGCTTATGAGCAAGCTCAGGCGGCCTCGGAACAGAGAGGGACTCGCAACAAGAGGAATTTTGACCTAAAGGTTAGGATCCAAGACCTACAACCAGGAGACATGGTGTTATTGCGGAACCTGGGGGTCCCTGGAAAACATAAACTCGCAGATAGATGGAGACCAGAACCTTATGTCATTTGTAGAAAATTACCGGGCCTACCCGTTTACAGACTTAAACCCGAGGGGAAGTTAGGGCCCTTGAAGACTTGGCATCGAAACCACCTACTTCCGCTCGCTGAAGCAGTTCGGTTGCCTCCTAGGATGGATTCTCCTGAACCCATGTCCATTCCGAACACCCCTAGACCCAACACTCGGTCTCAGACCCCTCGGATGGAGGATACAGAAGATTCAGAAATGAGTGAAGGCGAGGGAGAGGAAATTGGCTGGCTTTGGCCTTCCCAGGGCCCAACGACTTCTGCTATTGATCTTCCACCTGACGAAGATACTGAGGATCACACACTGAATGCAGAAGCTATGGAGTTCATTCCATCTAGTCACTGGTCAGATGCTTGGGAGAGTGTCGGTGAACTATCCCCTGAAGAGGACCCAAGGGAAGCCATGTATCTTCCTGCTCCGGAGCCAGATGCTCCTGAATTAGAAGGAACTCCTGAGTTGGTCACAGAAGAAGAATCTGTTCCCACAGAAAGTCCCAGATGACAGAGGAAGCGGAGGGCCATAAAACCTCCCAGGAGATTAACTTACCCACAAATGGGGAAGAGTGCGGAAGACACTGTATTCACTGCCAGAAGAAGTATGGAAGACCCTGACCCTCCCACTGTTCATTTGGTGGGAGGCAACCCCAGCTCACTCTCTGGCACAGTTAGACAGGATACTGTTGTTAATGTGTCCTGTGGGCAGAGGAGTTCACCGCCTCGTTTTTGGTGGGAATTTCCTCTGCCGACATCATATGGAGAATTGATGGATGTTGTTAAATGTGTAGCTTGAAGTTATGTTATCTTTGGGGACCAAAGAGTTCAAGTGGGGGGAGTGTGTAGCGGGGTCTCTTCTAAGGCCCAGGACTACGTTACTCAGAACCCCATTCAGGCCGAGGGCGGAGGTTCCACCGCAGAGACTCATGGGAGGGGTTACTTAAGTGGGAGGCGAGGCGGAGCTCGCTCTCTTGGGACACGGCGCGTCAAGTGACAAGTCATCCTGTGCGGATCGGCTGTGAAGCAAGGCCTGAAGCCTGAGGCCTTGCTTGAAGTCCGAAGAGCCTTCCACCATACTGCAGAGTCTGGGTGGATCCTTACCCGTCGTGATAGGACGTGAGTTGGATCGAGGATCTCGATCGGAGGAGACGCTGTGTGCGACACACAGGAGGTGGGAGTCCCAGACTGGGATCGCGCCTGGAGTGGTGAGCGGGCACCTGACCATATCAATAGACTCAGTTGTGTTCAGGCCTGTAGACTGCCTAGGCCTGCTGTTCGCTCACCAGTGTTTCTTGGGGGTCCGGTAGCGGGACAGAGTTGAAGTATCTACCCCCCCCCGTTTTGCCCTGTTATTTCAAGTTAACACCCAATGTGGATTACAAATGGTTATCTCTTTAAGTGCACCAACGAAAGCTGGCCGGTGAAGAAACCTTCCTTTCCTAGGGGGGAAAGAGACTCAGTTCCATTCCATGTCAGGCCTGACTTAGGGGGAGTTTAGAAAGTTTGTGTTACTGCGCCATAGGCGAACACACGCCATAATAGCTCCGCATGGTGGACACTGCGTGGCGCCATATTACTGTGCTGCACCTAGTACATTGATTGATGCAGGGCTCTGCAGGCCCATGTATATGTTGCATGTTATACCTTGAATCCTTCATTACCAGTAAAGCTGATATATATATTTTATATTCTTGCCTCAGTGTGTTGTCTGACTGTTTAGACATTATTAAGTATAATACACCTGAGAGTGATAGGAGTTTAACCCTAGACTGACTGTGCCAGAGTGGGTCGAGTAAGATTGCCGGGGGTTGACGGTACTGCGTGCAGGGCCCGAAATCAAATCAGCGGCTCTCTTAATTGGGGGTAGCGCTACAGTACGTTATGTAACAATATTATATTTGTTCTTTTAAAACCCAATAAAAATACAATAAAAAAAAAAGAATGGACTGGTAACAATATTATATCCGGATTCCTTGGGTCTACTGATAATTGATGATTTGTAGATGAGTGTGAGAATTTTAGTGCATGCCACTGTAGGAGTACAGTATATGTAGATAAGATTCAATAAAGGGGAGTGGGGAGTAGGGAGTGGGGAGTGTGAGGTTTCTTATAGGATCAGTTTGTTGCCGAAAGATAATTTTGCATAGGACTAGACACACATCATTCCTGTTCAAATTAAGTTGTGTGACCTGCAGAGTTCCTAATGTAATGTGGGGCACGGGATCTATTTTTGGTCTGCAGCAAATTAAAGGCCCCATGCTTCATGCCTGGGGGAATTTTGGTTTGTCGGTTATGGGGCAGAGGGGAGAGGGAAACACTGAGATACCATAAGTAGTAAACACTTGTGTACATACAGTAGGAGCCATGTCGTGCAATGGTTGGATGTTTACGTAAGTCCATGGGCAGTGGTGCGAGACACCACAGTTGTACCAGTGGTATGTACAAGAAGGTTCGCTCTAGGGGAACCCACTGTTATGTAACTGAGTATCTGCACCAGTCAAGGGCTTGTGTTAGGTGTGATACTACTTAGTACAACTTTACAACAGAAAGTGCCATACCACCAGGCATTTTTGATCTGTGGAGTATTGTATGTTTGATGCAAGCCAGTTTATTTATTTTTTAATCAATCGTATTTTATTAAATTTGAAGGTGCATAACAAGTGTTATCAATACAATTAGGCTACCGATAAGTAAAAGACATATATTTCAAATAGTAACATTCCAAGTGTTGGTGTCCAATCTTGGACATATGGTAAACTTTTAAAACATTTTCACAAGGAAAGAAAAAGAAAAGAGACCAGTGATAATTACCCAAACATTCTGTAGGGTGAAGTTCAGTATGTCAAGTTCTGTAAGGCTGATCAGGTGTGTAAAAGTCAGGGGGGGGGGTTGTATAATAGCAGGTATGTAAGAGAGCTGGTACATAAATGCAGTAATCAGTTTTAACAACTCTAGGGAGAAGAACCCAGCCTGGTTCTTCTACAAGAGGGGAGATCTCAAAGGGTAGGCTTGGGGAACATGAAGGATGGCTTCCCAGTGTAACAATGGGTGTTATCGTGCCATCATTACGGATGCGCTGTGCAGGATGGATGCTGAAGCCAAGGTGACCAAATGGACCAGAAGGGTTGGCTTTCACCATTCTTGATGGAGAACATAAGTTCAAATTGAGACTGAGTGTTAAGGTTATAAGTGAAAGAGGAGATATCGGGAGGTTCTGCTTGCTTCCATTTAGATGTGATAGATCTTCTGGCTGTAATCATACAGTGTATGATGAAGGGGAGGTGCCTTTTGGGCCAGTGTTCATAGTTTAGGAGGAGAAGTGCTGATGCAGGGTCTGGATCCAGTTTCAAACCAATTACTGAGGATATGAATTGAAAAATGTTGATCCAGAATGGAAATAGTTTAGGACACTGCCACCGCATGTGCAATAGAGATCCTTGTTCTCCACATTGTCTCCAATAAGGTGGGAAGTAGAAGGGAAAGAACTTGGAAAGGCATGTTGGAGTGTAGTACCAGTGGTGGACAAGTTTTATTTGGGGTTCCCAGTGTGTAGTACATCTTGAATGTTTAAATACATTGGTGGTGGTGTCGTGCCATTGAAGAATAGGGAAGGTTTGAGAGAGGTCTTTTTCCCACAACATCATAGAATGAGATTTTTTCCTTTGAAGAGGGAGACAGAAACCTTTTGGTAAAACTATGATATTCCTATTTGATTAGTGGAGTAGTCTTGGATAAAGGATAGGAGATCCAGTATAATGTTGATTTCTTCCTTGCGGATGGAGTCAATTACATGTCTGATACGTAGGTACTTGTAGAAGTCTATGTTTGGCAGGTTGAAACGCAATTGTAAATATGAGTATGACCATGGTGTTGCTTCTTTGTAAAGGTGTCTGATGGTAGAGATTCCTGATTCTGTTCAATTGCTGAGAGAGAGGTCATTAGTGAAAAGTTTGAGGGAGCAAAGAGGAAGAGGGTTGTGAGTAGAGAAGGTCTGATGAGGTTGTGAGGATCCACTAAAATGCCAGTATTTTTCTGCGGCTATCGTGGTAAGGTATTTGGATGGTGGGGAAGGAAGTCCCAATTACAGTGCTCCTTGCAGGCCAGTTTTTAATTCCATACAAAATTATTGAGCATGGATTGAATTGGTTTAATACAGGTTGATGGTAGATGTATTGGTAAGGCTTGTAGTGGATTTAAGCTACAAGACAGGATGTTTTTTTCATGATTTTGTATCTACCCAATCCAAGAAAAGTTGTATGTTCCATGTTGCCAGGTCGTTCTTAAGAGCAGATAGGACTGGGAGGAAGTTTAGGGCAAATAATTTGCCAGGTCATTAAAGAGAAAAATACCTAGGTATACTGTATGTGATGATGTCCATTTAAGTGTGAAAGTGGACTTCTGCGTACAGTTAATAGTGAAAGAGTTAAATTGAGGGCTTCTGATTTTTGGTAATTTATATGGTTACCAGACAAATTATTGTATGTATTAAGCTCCGCCATCACTATAGGCATGGTAACAATTTGTTTCCTAAGGAACAGCAATACGTTTCCCACATATGGAAAGACTTTGTGTTGATGTGATCCAAGGATAATCTCTCTGTTAGAGTTCATTTATATGGTCCGAAGAAAAGGTTCTCATGTCAAAATTAAAATGAGCACCCCTGACATGTGCCATTTTTAACAGGAAATGTTGATGAAAACACTCTGTTTATCTACTTGGGGCGATAGTGAAGAGTACAGGAAACCTATCCAGTTATGCATAGCAGGACCCAGCCCTACAGCTTCTAAAGTTATCCAAATAAAGGACCAATGCACCCTGTTGAATGATTTCTCTATTTCCATTGAGAGAATGAAAGTTGTCTGCTTATGGAGGGCCTGCTTGGATGAGATTGATTTCATGTATGGTGCCCATCCATGGCAACAAGTTTGATTTTAAATTATGTAAAAAAACTGTCCTTATTATCTTTCCTAAAATATCTCCTTGAAATAGCCACCATAATTTGAGCTGTAAGATTGGCTTCTATGTGTGCCAGATAATGTACTGTACATACAAGTAAAGCAGTTGTTTAAGATAAAACAGATACAATTGTTGCCTTATGAGTTTATGTGAAATCTCCATTAATAGCTGTAAAATATTGTAGTTATGAATATATTTCAATTAGCTTTGTATCTATGTTACAGAGCCACCAAGAAGGCTAGGTTAAGCAGACAAGACAGTGCCTAGGCTTGTGTATACAAACAATGGAGATCCAAACCTCGTTGTTTTACACATACTCACCTCAAAGGATCCCATGCTGGGATATGCAATGAAGGGAGGCCAACCCGTAATCAATACTTCTCCGGGAAAATTCAATAAAATCTCCTGCCCAGAATAGTCACAAGGATTTGCATTAAAGGGGGCTGACTTATGCAAAGAATAGGAATTGGAGATCTAGCCAGTCCGTAACCAGTAATAGGGAAGCCCTCCAACAAGAGCCACGCTATGCCAATCAATGAGGCATCAGCCTGTAATGATATGCATGGACTAGAGGGGAGGGAAGTTTGTCACTTTATAGGAAAGCAGCCATCAGAATGTAACCAATGGGTAAATATGGGAAAGGTCTGCCTTTTACTTGTAACTGAATATGTTTGTAGAAGTAAAGGTTAATAAAGTGCTATCATCAACCTTAATTATTGCACAGTGATCCAATATGTAGACAATTATAGTGATCCAATATGTAAACAATTATATTAATATCTAGTGAACCTCCACTAAAATAAATGAATAAATAAAGTGGTTCTGAAAATAAATGAAAGTGCTTTCCAAATATCTATTAATGTTTAAGAAAAAAAGTCAGACAACACTCCTTGGTGAAAATAGAAATCAGGAGGACAACGATACCCAGATGATCAGGATTAGAGTCTCCAATGATGTGATGGATTGCTTTCAAACCTTCATTACTTTCAAACCTTCATAGACCCGTGTTGCTCAAAAAGAAAAAAGAGTGACAAAACTCTTTGCGCAAATAAATGAACTGGGAATGACATATGTGTAATAGAAACACAGTTGCACACACACATGCCC
The DNA here is from genome assembly GCA_029206835.1 of Rana muscosa. Taxonomy (NCBI): domain Eukaryota; kingdom Metazoa; phylum Chordata; class Amphibia; order Anura; family Ranidae; genus Rana; species Rana muscosa. The sequence goes on along the minus strand of CM055118.1, from coordinate 356,928,212 downwards.
CGCAATGAACTGGGAACGACATATGTGTAATAGAAACACAGTTGCACACACACATGCCCCGCAATATGATCCCATATAGGGAAGGTCAGTTGCATAACAGAGCTCCTCACTTAGCTGTCCGTGCTCACACAGCACTGAGGTCGATGGCTTCTCCTTACGCGTTGCATCACTGGACACATGACTTTTTCAAAAAACTTTTTTTTTTTCTTAAACATTAATAGATATTTGGAAAGCACTTTCAATTATTTTCGGAACCACTTAATTTATTTATTTATTTTAGCGGATGTTCACTGGATATTAATATAATTGTTTACATATTTGATCACTATAATTGTCTACATATTGGATCACTGTGCAATAATTAAGGTTGATGATAGCGCTTTATTAATCCTTACTTCTATTCTTTTTGTGATATCAGTACACAACACAATAATGGCAGCAATCATCATTTGATCATCTTAATGTTTTGGTTATAGAGAAAGGGAGTTTTTACCGCTCCAGGTGAGTATGCTCCAACAATCTATGGTCTCAGGAACACCGTGGGTGCCAGCAATGCACGCAGCATATGAAAAGGAAAATAAGGATATGGACAGCCGCACTCCAAAAAACCTTGACGGTCGCCTTTATTGTAAAGGATCGGATAAAATACACCAAAAAATCACAGCATAACCGGGGTAACAGCTGACATGTTTCGCACTGTAACTAGTGCTTACTCATAGCTGACTTGTTACAAACACAACACCTCTAATATAGAAAAAATAGACATACACTCATGTGATCAAAAATCAATTAACAACCAATTAACAACCAATTAGTGTTCAAGGGTGTTGTAAATAAGTTATTCAGTGAAGTGAATAATGGTTGGTAATTGTTGGTTGTGTGACACCTGAAGGATGATAAAAAAGAGCCCACAAAACCCAAAAGCAACCCCAAAAAAACAAAAAAGAGGAAAAAAAAACAAAAAAGAGAAGAAAAAAAAAGGAGGGGTGGAAGAAAACCAAAAAGAAAGAAAAAGAAAAGAAGGAAAAAAGGAAAGAAAAAATATATAAAATATATAGTAATGAAAGCAATAGGGTGTCGGTATGTGTAAGTAATGAAAATAATAATAATAATAAAAAAAAAATGATAAAAAAAAAAAATGATAAAAATAAATAAATAAATGGAAATAAATAGAAACTCCAACAATATGTGTGTGTATGTATGATGGAGTGTGATGATGTGGGACTAATGCATGTGGTAAGCTAGTGAAGCGTATGTATATTGATTGATTAAAAATGTTGGTGCCCAGAGTTCTATTTTAAAGAGTTTTTAGGATTTGATATAATCATTTTGGTAATTTAAAAGTATTCGATTTTTATTTTATTATATTTTACATATAAAATCAGTTTTATTTTCTAATGAAATTCACAAACCAAAGTTTGTAAAAGGAACTTTTCAATACTTTTTTAAGGTCTTTGTTTCTTAAAGTGTATATAACTGGATTTATCAGTGGGGTGCCTACAGTATAGGATAGTGATAAAAATTTTGTAATATTCCCTGACTGTCCTCCACTGGGTACCAAATAAACACAAGCTAGGTTGCCATAATAGATACAGACAATAGTCAGATGGGAACTACAGGTAGAGAAAACCTGCTTCCTTCCTGTAATAGATGGGATTTTAAGAATGGTGACAATAATAATAATATAAGATACAATGATAATGATAAATGAAATGACACCAATAAAACAAGTCAACAATGTTGCTTCTAGTTCAATAATTGCTGTATCGGAGCAGGAAAGTTTAAGAATTGGAACAAGATCACAGAAATAATGATCAACAATGTTGGGACCACAAAATTGCAATTGAGATAAATTGAAAGTATGCATCATCACAATTAAAAGACTTAAAGTCCAACAGGTAATGATCAAAATACAGCAACAGCGGGGGTTCATTATCAAACTATAGTGTAATGGTTTACAGATGGCCAAATATCTGTCATAAGACATATCAGTTAGAAGAAGACACGTCAGTAATAATGTAACACAACAGAAATAAAACTGGGTGAGGCAATCAGGAAATGACATTATGGTATCATTCACCAAAACAGTTTGGAACGTTTTAGGAAGAATATCAGTTGCCTGTATGATATCCGACATAGCGAGCTGAGAGAGGAATATGTACATGGGAGACTGGAGGGTTTTGCTGTTGGACACCAACATAATGATCAGGAGGTTTCCGCTTAATGTAACACAATAAAGCATAAGCAAAATAAAAAACACCAAAAATTTAACATTGTGTGGGGTCTGAAATCCTAAGAGATGGATTGTGGAAATTCTGGTCATATTGTTCTCCTCCATAACCTGAAGGCAGAGTATCAAAATGAACGTGTACCATTTGTGAAGTTGCTTTAAAAACAACGTGAACTGATTCAAGTAAAGAGAGAAGGGATAGTCAAAAAAACCTAGAAAGCTGTAAATGCCGGTCCTTTAAATGCTTTTCTGATCATGATGGGTACGGCGGCTTTTATAAAGAAACACAATGAATTGTATGGAGCCACTAGGGATCTATGCTCAGTGATAGTCCCAAGGTATTTATTACCATGAATACTTAGAGAAAACATTTATAAGGTTTGAGATGTGAGAATAGCAATTAGCAGGAGAGTTTTAGTGAGATTATACAGTTTGTTTCTTCAATTACATTGGCCTATATTGTATGTGTACAGTTATGTAATCATTTCACAGTGACTTAATGTTTAATAGACATGTGCATTCGTTTTAGTCAGAATGCATTTTCGTCTGAATCTTGGGTATTTTCATTATCGTTTCAACAAACGATAACGAAAGCTCAGAATCCGAAAGATCCGACATAAACAAATGCTTTATTTTCATTTTCGTTGCGACAACAATTCTATATAGATAGGAGATTCGACATGACGCTGACAATAACAATCTGTGTCTATTGAACCGGTCGAATGTGCCTAACCTTAACTCTATTAGTCCAAGATTATTCTACATAGAGAAAAAAGATTTGACATAAAGAGAAAAGATTCAACATTATAGAGACATGAAGATTCGACAAAGCAGCTAAAAACATACGATCGCCGCGAGCGGACATTTATGGTGAAATGCTCTGCCCATGGGCTATAGAAGAATTCTAATGTTGGTTGACTAGTAATAATAATTAACCACTTGCCGCCCGCCCTATAACGGATTGACGGCGGCAAAGTGGTTTCAAAATCCTGACTGGACGTCATATGACGTCCTCAGGATTTTGAGCCGCTGCGCACCCCCGACGATCGTTGCTGCGGGGTGTCAGTCTGACACCCCGCAACACCGATCTAGGTAAAGAGTCTCCGACGGAGACTCTTTACCACATGATCAGCCATGTCCAATCACGGCTGATCACAGTGTAAACAGGAAAAGCCGGTCATCGGCTTTTCCTCACTCGCGTCTGTCACATGCGAGTAGAGGAGAGCCGATCGGCTGCTCTTCTGACAGGGGGGTTTGTGCTGATAGATTATCAGTGCAGTCCCCCCAAGGATGCCCACACTGGACCACCAGGGATGCCACCAGACCACCAGGGATGCCAGCACCAGGTATGCCACCCTAGACCACCAGGGATGCCAGTTAGTGCCCCCTAATGGATGCCAATCAGTGCCCACAATGGGCATCACTGATTGGCAGGCATTATTGTTTGGCACTGATTGGCATCCATTACAGTACATCAGTGCCGCATATCAGTGCCCACCCGTGCCACCTATCAGTGCCCATCCATGCCCATCCGTGCCGCCTATCAGTGCCCATTCGTGCCGCTTATCAGTGCCCATCCGTGCCGCCTATCAGTGCCCATCCTTGCCCATCTGTGCCGCCTATCCGTGCCCATCTGTGTCGCCTATCCGTGCCCATCCGTGCCGCCTATCCGTGTGCCCATCTATGCCGCCTATCCGTGCCACCTATCAGTGCCGCATATTAGTGCCCATCATCAGTGCCCATCAATGCCACCTCATCAGTGCCACCTCATTGGTGCCACCTCATCGGTGCCCGTCAGTGCAGCACCATCAGTGAAGGAGAAAACGTACTTATTTAAAAAGTTTTGTAACTGAAACAAAAAAAAATATTTATTTTTTCAACATTTTCGGTCTTTTCTTATTTTTTTGCAGAAAATAAAAATCCCAGAGGTGATCAAACACCGCTAAAAGAAAGCTCTATTTGTGGTGAAAAAATGATAAAAATTTAGTTTGGGTACAGTGTAGCATGACCGCGCAATTTCATTCAAAGTGCAACAGTGCAGAAAGCTGAAATTTGGTCTGGGCAGGAAGGTGTATAAGTGCCCAGTATGGACGTGGTTAATAAATATAATTATTACTAGTCATACAACATTAGAATTCTACTATAGCTTGTAGGCTGAACATTAGACCGGAAATGTACGATTGCGGCGTCGTACAGTTTAGCTGCTCCGTCGAATCTTCTTAGAACATTCGACAGACACCATAAGCCTTCAATGAGAGATTCTACCTTAATTAATTCGGATTTTCAGACGAATGCAATTTTTAACGAAAAACTAAATAAATAAAAACGAATTTCGGGAGTAACTAAATAAATGTATTTTTCGGATGAAAACAAAATTCCGAAACAAAATATTTCAGTGTGCACATGTCTAATGTTTAATAATAATAATAATAATAATAATTAAAAAAATAATAGAGACGAATGTGGAACTCCTGGTCTAACTGGTATAAGACATATACTAGAATGTACATACTTGGCAGTCACTTCATGCAGGTCTTCCATCCTGTCCCACTCCTCCTTTCCCCATCTCCCCCACTTTTTTTTTTTTCACTACCTGAAATAATATTGTTGCATTAACTACAGCTTTTACTTATATAACTGAAGAAAATTGTTACAGAACTTCTTCGGATATATCACATAGACTACCATGTTTGTGTTATATATATTTTATTTGTTCATGTATCCTAATATGCATTACTAACAAATTGACAATGTTTGTAACCTGAAAATGCACAATAAAAAACTATTGAAAGATACTTCCTTCAACCTTTACAAGTAGCACTGAGTATACCCCGCTTGGCATTGATTTATATATACATTATATACAGTTTGCACATGATTCATATAATAGCGTAGTTAAGAAACCACAAGAACCAAAAGTGCACTCTGCACTATGAGATCCTATTAAGATTACAGTTTCATAATTATTTATATCATAAATCTTACCTTTCAAAAACCATTTAGAAAAAAAAAGTTTTATTTAGTGGAATGATAAACTATGGACCATTTTGAACACAAGGCAGTAAGATGAATTATGTAGATTAACCATCTCAATACTGGGCACTTTCACCCCCTTCCTGCCCAGGCCAATTTTCAGCTTTAAGCGCTTTCACACTTTGAATGACAATTGCGCCGTCATGCAATGCTGTACCCAAATCTATGTTTTATTTATTTATTTACACAAATATAGCTTTCTTTTGGTGATGTTTAATCACTGCTGGGTTTTAAATTTTTTTGCTAAAAAAAAAAAGAAAAAAAAAAGCCTGACAATTTTGAATTTTTTTTTCTACGTTTTTGTCAGAAAATGTTGTAAATAAGTAATTTTTCGCCTTCACTGATGTGCGCTGATGAGGCTGCACTGATGGGCACTGATGAGGGGACACTTATGGGGTGGCACTTAAGGGCACTAATGTTGTGGCACTGATATGCAGCACTGATGAGCACTGATGGGCGACACTGATGGGCTCCGATAGGTGGCACTGATGGGCACTGATAGGTGGCACTGATGGGCAATGATAGGTGGCATGGATAGGCAGCATTGATTGGCACTGATGGACCCTCACTGATGGGCACTGAAGGGCAGCACTGATTGGCATCACTGATGAGCACATGTTGGCCTTACTGATGGGCACAAATTGGCATCACTGATGGGCACAGACTGGTGCCACTGATGGGTACAGATTGGCATCATGGCCACAGAGTGGCATCACTGATGGGCACTGTTGGGGCTGCACTGTAATCAGGGCACTGATGAACAGGGCTCTGATTACCTATCCAGGTTTCCCCTGTGAGGAGATGCCGCTGATCAGCTCTGTCAGTGTGAGGCGAGGAGAGCCGATAAACGGCATCCCATTGTTTACATGTGATCAGCTGTGATTGGACACAGCTGATCATATGGGTAAAGAGCCGTGGCCGCGGCTCTTTACTGAGATCGGGGGTGCACTGTGTCCCAGGGACACAGCATGCCAGCGATCACTGTGCTGCCCGCCTCTGTGGTTTCACAATTGCGACGAGACTGGGTGACATCATATGACGTCAGTCTAGAACAAGAGGTGATCCCACCCACCATCATTTGTCTACACGGTGGGCGGGAGGAGGTTAAAATTGCCATACTATGCTTAGTGATCATGATCTGGATACAATTAGTGAACATGTGTCACTAATCACAGGGCAAATTGTCACAGTGTCACAGGGCAAATCCTATCTACCAGGCCATTTCATGTGGCCCTTACACTTCTCCTGCAGCTGAGGCATGCCCCTTGTCTCCTCCCCCACCTTGTCTCAGCAGTCGGCAGGAGAGAGGAGGACAGAACTCCTCTGTCAGATCCTGTGCTTCTCCATTCAGACGGGGAATGGCTCACCTCTGCCCCCTGTCTCAGCAGTCAGTAGCAGAGAGGAGGACAAAACTCCTCCTATGGATCCTGTGCTTCTCTGTGCAGTCACAGCACACCCTCATCTCTGCCTTCCCCGATCTCAGCATTCAGCAGAATCCGGCAGCTGACTCCAGCCTTCCTCTCATCCTCCTCCAGACCCTGCACTTTCAGCTTCCCATCTCTGTGTCAGCTTCTTCCCAAAAACAGCACATGATAAAGGTGGGGGTGCACTGAGATTTAAGGGAGGGTGGGGAGGCACTGATAAGGAGGCACTAATTTGCAGCACTCTTGACTTCTGATGGTGGGGGGCTCTTTATATCTGATGTAAGGGGGGGTTGGGGTGCTCTGGACATCTAGTCTTACAAATACAACTGGCCCTTTGAGGGCAAACATAATGCTGATGCAGCCAGTGATGAAACTGAGTTTGACACCCCTGCATTGGTTAACTCCTTCAGATCAGCCCTATAGCAGAATGATGGCTATAGCGCGGATCTGCTTTGATGGGAGGCCGTCAATAGACATCCTCCACTTTTCACGCTCCCCGTGTCCGATGGAGCCTACACACGGTCGGAATTTCCGACGAAAAGCTCCAATCAAACATTTGTTTTTTGGAAATTCCGACCGTGTGTACGCGGCATTAGCCTCTCACCTGAAGTGACAGCGACAACTAACCCATCGCAACCTTGACCAAACATTCCATACATGTTTTTCGGCCTTTCATAATGACCTTACTACTGGCAAAAAAACTCCTCTTAAACAAAGCTTGTACATAACTAGACTTATTTGTAGTTCAGTAGATCCGTGTAAGGTCCTTCATGTATTCTGTAGTCACTGGAAAGGAATACCTAGGGCTGCTAAAAACATACCCACTGTATATTAAAGAGAACAGGACCATCTCGGTACCCATGGATTAGGCCAAACTTATAATTAAAATAACAATTTATTAAGAAAAAGACATTGTTAAAATTGGTTTGTACACAAAGAATTGATACAAATGGTTCCAGGGAAATGGATGAACCCCATTAATACTGTGGGGAGCTGAAATGTAGATCTTGACCCAGTGCTCTACATGTTTCACGGCTACAGCCGATTCCTCAGGAGGAGTCCGTCATAATCATCTACAAGGTAAGTACAATCTCATAATCATATAGTCATAGATAGAATTTAATAGCAGGAAAGAGAGAAATGCAAAATAATATACATAATGTAAAGCTGAATTATTAAGTATCTGCAGGTCCATGCGTTGCTTACCAGTGGAGACCAATAAAGCATACAGAAGCACCTAATGAGGCACCCAAAGGTAGTCCCCCCATGGTGGACACGGGAAACACTTGAAATCATTGATTGCTATGATTTAAATAATGTTTGACGTGATTGGAGCCGTATTAGTGCAATTGTGACAGAGAAAATGTAGTACTGTCCGTGATACTTTTTTTATTTGCACTACAAATTGTATGTTAGTGCAAATAAAAAAAGTATCATGGACAGTACTCATTTAAATAATGATAATAATATGATAGTAGGTGGGAGCAGTTGTCTGTTAACAAGCACAGGCAACACAGTATGTATTCTAGTGGGAACAGCAAATAGAACCCAAGATAAG